>MU867261.1:34500708-44500708 GCA_033996785.1 Trichosanthes truncata | reverse complement strand
TATATATATATAAAAAAAAAAAGAGAGCCTCACAAAATTAACTTGCATTCAATCACAAAATTAAGTAAAATCAATAATGGCGAAAGACGGACCGTCAAGTGTGCCGTACGAAGATTTCGAACCTTTCTGCCAATGGAAAAGACTCGAAGACTCTGAGGTTCTTGATGTTCATCTCCCAGGTATGAACTCACGCTTTCCTCTGCTTTCTCATTATATTCATAGCGATTCGAAATTTCCAACTATTGTATATGTATGTCCAAAACTAAACAGAATTCAAGAAGGAAGAATTAAGGGTTCGGATCAAGAACAACTCTGTCCTTGCATTTTCCGGCGAGCGCCTAACAGCCAAAGATGGGAAGAAGATCCAATTCAACAGAGAAATCAAACTCCCAAAGGATATATCCCCAGACCAAATCCGTGCCAAATTCGGTGGCTCTGTTCTTTCGATCACGATGCCTAAGAAAGCCTCAGCCGAAAGCGGCAAACCAAAATCGGACGCCTCCGACGGCAAAATAACAGCATCCAATGATAATGCTAAGCCAAAGAACTTCATATCCGGGTTAAAAAGTTCATTATCGAGGTTGAAATTTAGCAAGGAAACGGCCGTGGCTATGGCGGTTGCAGGGGTGATTCTGGCCTTAGGAGCTTACTACTTAATAAAAACTAGAGATGAATGAAGATGATGTTGCCACGCTGCAAACATATATTTCTTTGTGTGAACTACATTATACAGAATCATATATCTTTACACATTTCAAATTAGATTCATGAATAAACAATTCATTAGCTAAGAGCCTGATTGATCCACCTTGATTTCTGCAATTTCTTTAAACCTTAGAGTACCCAATGGTGGGGGCTTCCCAGATTAGATTATCCCCTTTGATTTTAAAAAGTAATTCAAACTTGTTTATGTTCTTGTTCATTGCACAAGACGAGGAGAAAGAAGATAGATTTGTGTTATAGGCAGAAGACAAGAAATTAATACCTCCATTTAATGTAAAGATTGATTGAAGCCATTTTGATATGACATCTTATTAGTGACACGCATCAATGTATGTTGTTAATTAAGTAGTCCTACAATCTTTGTCTTTTCTGCCAATGACCAATCAAGATCGCGATATAAACACAAGGATTTGAAAGAGATGAGATACATTTCCCCCATGCAAAAATGTCAGCTTTTGGAGATCAACGAATATCTACTTTTCTTGAATCACCTGAATGAAAGAATATAATAGTCTTGTTTCAAAAAAAAAAAAAAAAAAGAAAAAAAAAAGAAAGAGAGAATATAATAGTTTGAAAACGACATTGGTATGGTATTGGCTAAGAAAATTCTTATGCTCATTTGGGTTTGAGATATCAATTTAGTATCACAAGTATTGATATGCACCATCTACATAATTGTATCTGAAAGATAAGAGTATTATTCATAGAGCTGAAAGGCTAAACATCGAAGGATCGTCAGATTTTTTTTGGATATTACATAGAAATTAGAATTGATTTGAGTGAAGTTAATTGGATGTTAGAAGATAATTAAAGTACTTCAATCAATACCTTTCTTTAGGAATCTCAACTATTTGTTTTATTCTATAAAAAGGATAAACATCACTTAGTTAATGAAAATATCATTATATCCCCTATATCTGACTATTTCTTTCATCAATCAATGACAAGTTATTAAATTGAATTACAACCAAATTAAAAGGTCATATAACCTGGTTTCCTTCTATTCAAAAAAAGAAACAAACAAATAAATAGAAGAATTAGAGAGAGGGGTCAAAATATATTGTATAATTTATATATAATAAGAAAAATAGATGGAAGGAAATAATTGAAAATAACCTAGATTAACGTAACAATAATCAAAATATAGTGTCAAATATTGAGTTTAAGTTTATATATTTGATGTGATGTATAAAATTAAAAAAAAAAAAAGATGGAAAGAAATAATTGAAAATAACCTATATATTTGTTGTGATGTGTATTAGGTGACCGAAATCATTTCTGTTTGACCTCTCAAGAGGAAATGGTGGCATAATTTTGTGATATATGTGTAGACACCTAAGCAAGCAGAGCCAATGTGCACATGCAATAAGTTTGTTGTATATGTTAGACAATGATAATTTAAACTATATCTTTTCTTGTATCTTTTTTTATCAGTTTATTCATATTATGTTCATCTTTTTTATTAAAAACAATTATGTTCTCGGAGCTTATTACATAGACACATGAAATTAGTTGCGATAATTATAGGTGATAGTCAAAGTGAGCATAGTTCAATGGTAATTGACATGTAATTCCTTCTGTTAATGTTGAAGGTTCAAATCCCTACACCTCACATTTGTTGTACCAAAAAAAACTGTAGGTCGTAAAGTTGAATACTTTCTCTTTATTTGCGACATAACATCCTTTAAAAGAAAAAACATAGCTAAAATCATTGAAATAGAAATGTTCACAATTTACAATTTATTTATTTATTTTTAGTTCAACAACATGTGGGATGGGGATTTGAACCTTTGACCTCATGATCTAGAGTATATTACCTTAATTAACCTGTTGAGTTATGCTTAGATTAACAATTTATTTATCACTAAAGAGGTTAAAGCTTCCTCTAATAAAAGAAAATGAGTAATCAACCAACTAGGAACTCTTCTTTCTTCTTGATCATTGATCGTATTTCGAAGTAAATCTATTGAATTTTTTTGGAGTTGTTTTATCATTTAGGTATTGGAATTATCCTTATTATTGTTGTGGGGGTTCACCTAGAATAAAGAGAGTTCTTGTACATAAATGAAGTAGTTCCTTTACCACATCGACACCTTTCTTCACAAATGTATCCAAAGCAATGCTCGCTCATTTTAACTCTTATCTAATTTGTACCTCCAAAAATCAATGATATACCGACTAGTATTAGATATACTAATATAAACAAAAGTATAAAAAAATCGTATTTTTGAAAAGGCTCTTCTTTGCTATAGGAGTTTGAGAGTGGGGTAAGATGAAAAAGCTAGTATAAAGAAAGAAAATAGTGGGAGAAAGTATTGTGATTATGAAAAGATAGAAATCTCAAAATCAAATGGAACTTAACTTCACACCAAAGAGTGTGCCGCCCAGCCATTATCTATTCCCACTTGGGCCCTCCTCATTTCCTCCTCCACTTCATCCTTTTTTTTTTTTTTTTTTTTTTCTATCTCATATTTAATTACAATTCTTATATATAATCTCTTTACCCTTTTTAGGCATCAAAAAAATTTTCAGTCTACTTTTTGGTCACAAAATTTTATTGAACTAAATCAATTAACCAGCAATTGTATTTTTGCATTATTTTTTTTTTCGAAGCAATATCTCATGGGGTTGCAAGCACAAGCAGCAAAAAGTTTTATCTTGAAATAATAATGCAGGCATATGAAAGAAAGCCTGGGATTGAGGAAGAATAATTGATTGACAATTACACACAAAAGTGGAGGTTTCTAAGCCCACTTCTTAAACCTTTGCTTCCTTTTTATTTTTGCAAAAAGAGTTGGATCGGTTACACTGCGTTAAAAAATAATATTAGGCATCAAAACACCTATCTCTCTATTTCTATTTGTATTTTGGTTTGGAAAAAGACAAGCAGTTTTGTCAATGCGCCGTCCGGTGGAACCCTCCACTTTATCACTTATTTGCTTATTATTTCTTTCACTTACCACTGTTCTTCTTCCATTATATAAATTAAATTCTTATCTCCTTGTCTCTATAACTACTTTATATGTGGATTTCACAATCCTTCACTTGGAAAAATTATTTGAGAGGTTGGCACAGTGTTGTAGATGGTTTTATATCGTTAGAGAAAGGAGAGAAACTAAAAAATTTACTTTAACCATACATTTAAGGGTCGTTTAGATGGAAACAATCATAATATGGTGGTCACACTGAATAATTTTTCTTTACTCTTCAGTTTCAACCCTAAAGTCACTTGCAAGTATTGTCTTTGTCTTTAATGGGTTTCAAATTGTTCCTTTTAATTTAGAATTATATATATCATATCTCTCCAATAACATGGAGATGTATGCTTTTAAAAGGGTTTTTAGTTACTTATTTTACCATCTTGTGGATGGAAAATATATCATGTTATTTCCAATGCTCTTTTTTTAATTAGATGTGTTTAGAGTTAGACCTAAGAAATTTCTCAAATCAAATTTGAAGCTAATCAAAATTGGTTTATGAAATCATGTTTACCATGGTTGGTCAAGGTGAAAGCAATGTTGCCATGTGAAGGGACTTGTCATGACCCATGTACTTGGGCCACTTTTTTTTTTTTTTTTTTTTTCGTTTTTTTTGAGTTAATTTAGCCTCACAAATAGACGCTCCTTATAGATAAAGAACATTGTAAATCCAAATTTAGACTCCTAATTTTCCATCCATCATAAACTCAACTATCAAAGTAATTCCATAAAAATAACATATTATTGTGCATCCTCATAAAGATAACATATTATTGTGCGTAGTTTACTGTCTTTTTTTTCCTCTCTTATAGAATCACAAGTGGTATTTGATAATAGTGTTATGAACTACACGTGTTTCAAAATATTTTGAATTGACATACTTCATAATTGTGTATTAAAATATATGAAAAAAATCTATTTTTATCTTTATACCTGACAAGTCGTATCCATTTTCACCGTAACTTTTTAATTTCATCAAATTGAACCCTAAATATATAAATTTGTTAAAATTTTTACCTAGGTTCAATTTTCACTAAATTCACTCACAATTTTAACAAAAGGTAATACAAATTTTTTTCAAAACTCACTAATTCCAACAAAAATCAAGCTTTGCAAAAAAAAAAAAAAAAAAAAGTACAGATAAACAATTGAATACAATTTTTTTCAAACTTGCAAATTTCAACAAAAATCCAACTTTAGTGTCATTTTTCTTTGAAGTTTCGTTAATTTTGTGTTGAACATATGTTTTATATTCATCAAATTTACATGGTAACATTTAACCATTTTCAAATGAAAATTTATAAAGTGGTAAAAATTATAACACACTTATTCAAGTTTAAGGTAAAGATTGCAACACTTATCAAAGCTTAAGGTGTAATTTAATAAAATTAAAAGTTTAGGGTAAATTTTGATACAACTTTGATGGTAAATTTTGATATTTTTACTAAATATTTTTATTGTGTTTTCTCGTACAATTCAATGAATAGCATAGAATTATCAAACTTAAGCATTTTCATTGACATGTTTGGGGAAAAAAAGAAGTGGGAAAGACCCTCCCGACATTCCATGGATAATGACAAATTTAGTACAACCAAAGAATCACGTAGATCTAATTGGACGCTCTAGCCTCTATTTCCTTTATAGGGTGTTAGGGGGCTGCCCATTTATACACAAATGTATCCTAATGATTTGTCCTCAAATATAATTCATGAGGGAATCTTTCTTGGTTTTGATATGTCACCTAATTTTTTTTTTTTTAACTCCAATTATTGATGGAACATTCTAATGCTCCCTTCTTAAGCCTATTAATATACACATACTAATTTAGAGTTATATATTTTATTATTACACTTTGTACAACTTTTTCTTTATATTTAATGCTTTTTTTTTTTTATTGAATTGCTTCTTTTTGTTGTGGTTATGATTTCAATTATTCTAGTGTTTAACTTTGTCAACAAAGTTCAACTGATTGACGAAAAAAAACATCACCAAATTTAATATTTGGCTTGCTCCTAATCCAACAATTGAATTTCCTTGTTTTTGTTATATTGTCACTCTAATCTTCAAATTTTCTTTATAATTTGTTTTGCTCTCTAAAATTTTATTTTCTCCTCCAAATTATTTTTATTTATGAATACGACGCTTTCATTACTCTTTTTTTACCATATAGCTCAACATAAAAACCTTTAAAAGAAAATACTATTCATACAAAGACATACCTTAAAATATTTGGGTTCTTGATTGGTGAAAGAAATATAAAGATATTGAAAGGAAAATGAAGCTTGTTCTAGAATTGATGTTGAATTGCCATTATATCTACTCACAGTCACATAGAGCCAAATCAAACTCTCAACTATTCCAAATCTAATAGACTTGCTCACATGCATAGTTTGGACTTGAATGAATAAAATCAAATTAGGACAAATATCACACAAAATAAAAAAATAAAAATACTTAGCTTCCAATTTCCATTGACACACTAACTCTCCATCCATTTCAAAGTCAATATAATATATATAAAAAAATACAAAGAAAGAAAAAGTCATTTGGTTTGAATATTAGTAAAAATTACGTGTAACAATGTGAAAAGACGAGTAATTAATTGTCCAAAATTTCCATGGACTTTGAATATATTTTATGGGCGAATACACCAAGTTGTGATAAGTGACACATGATTAAAATAATAGATATAAGGTAGAAAGAAATGATGAAAAAGTGTGGTGTGGGTTTAAAATTAAAATGGAGTGCGGCAAAATTAAAGTCCAATCATATTACACAACCAAAGCAAAGAAAATAAAAACTATATGATAATAAATATGCAAAGTTTGGGAAGGGTGAAATAATATGAAGTGCGTTGAATTGACGCTGCCAACTGACAATGAAGCCAAGCTGTCAAACCAATGCAGCATAAAAGTGGCAGACCTCCAATGGCTGCTTCCTTGGGTCAGACACCTAACTCTGTTCCTTTTTTTCCATCCTAAAATTCCCTCTTAATTAAAATCTCATCTCCACTGGCTTCCAAAGTCTCAACTCCAAATCTTAAATTCTAACGTTAAACTTTATAATTTTCGAGCAATTAATTTTTAAATAAATTTAGGAACTTTATGAACTTTTAAGTTACTTTTTGCGATTATTATATAGTATTATGTTGATTTCATGACTTGATGAAATGCAAATGTAATTCTTTTTTTGTCCACGTATTACAATCTTATCAATTATACATTTTTTTTAAGAAATATCTTGTCAATCTCACTCAGGAGCAAATAGTATTTTAAAAAAGAAAAAATATCTAAGCGATCTCGTTCACTAGCGATTTCCAAGTCTTAAAGAAAATGATTTTTTAAAAATTGTTTGAATGTGTTTGAAAGGGAAGTTATATTTGAACATTAATGTTAATTGGATTGAACGGTTGACTGGTTCGGTTTTGGTTTAGTGAACCAAAAGTGCATTAGATAAGCCATACTTTCTCAGTTAAATATATATTATCTTGAAGACTAAGATTGGGAGTCATATTATGTATCAAAAAAAAAAGAAGACAAGAAAAAAAAATGGGAGACCCACTATTAAATAATTAAAATCAATATGTCAATGTTACCAGACGGCCAATTGCGGCAAACGGCGTTAGCGCCTACGGCCCATTTTCTATATTGAATGATTGGTTTTTTTCTTAAATTCTAAGGGCCTGTTTGGTATGCAATCCGGATTCTGTTTTATGTTTTCAGATTCACTGAGTTCAATGAATATGCGTTTGGCAGACTTGTTTTCGAAAACTGTTTCCGGATTCTGTGATCAAAATAGTGAAAATTCTGAAAACAACTTTTTTATGTTTTCATTGTATCCAGATTTTGAATTTGAAAATTTAAAATGCAGAATTACATTAGAAAATACCAAAACTTTAATAAATATAGTTTTTGATGTTATAAACTCAATTTATTTTTGTTAAATTAAAATATGTATAATTTAATATATTATAAATTATATGATATTGTAAAATAATAATTGTACAAATTTTATAATAAAAATCATGTTCATAAATTAATTAATAATGGATTATATTCAATCTAATATTTAATTTTGCAACTACAACTAGATAATGGTCTATAAATATATTATAGAACACATTTTGAACAATTGTTTAAATTGTAATCCAATTTCTAAATCTGCTACCAAACACGTATCTGAAAACATGAAATACAACTCTGTTTTCATTGAATTCCTTGTTTTCAAAATTCTGTTTTCAGATTGCATACCAAACAGGCCCTAAATTTCTCAATCAGTTCTCTAACATTTCCGACTCAAGCATTCTTGACTTCGTCATCGTTCAAGATGATTGGTAGATTCAAATCTTTTTCCTTTATTTCATATTTCAACTTTAAAACTTTTTAACTATATCTCTAAAATTTAAAAAAGCCTTTTAGTATTTGAAATTTAAAATGTTTTTGAACTTTCAATTTTCTTTCTAATAGATTCTAGTTATTAACTGAATTAGTTCACCACTTACACTACCAAATGTCTGAACCAATTCAAAATCAACTTGTAGGCCGAATTTATAAAAAATGATGTTGATCTTGAGAAGGAAAAAGACTCAAAATTGAAATTTCAAGACAAAATAGATACATTGTTGTAAGTTAAAGTGGGGTGATTTATTTGATAGAATATTAAAAGTTTAGGACTAAATATGTAAATTAAATATAAATCGTTTTAGATAAAGAGAGGGAAAATTGAAAAAATGAGGTTAGATTAGGTAGGGACTCTGGGGTTTAGAAGTCCTTGTCAGCAGAACATGAAAAGTATGAGCTGAGCTGGGACATCTGACGGTGCGTAATGCATCATCAAATGGCCCCGCTCGCAGTCGCAGCTACTCTCTTACAATTACTACTTGTATTCTATTCTATTCTATCATTGTATATTGTATTATTTCATTTTTCATGGCCAGCCCAAATCCATGGAGTTTCTGTTACATTTACAAACCTCACTGAAATATTTCCTACTACTCTTTATTTTATTTCTTTCTTTTCTCTCTCTCTTCTCCCATCTGTAAAGCTCCCCGGTTCCTCTAAACAGTTGGCTCTCTTTTCCATATCTAAAGTTTGCTTTTGATTTTTCCCTTTAGATCTGTTTCGATCCCACACCCATCTCTTCGACATGTCCCTTTCCTTTTAAAACCTTCTCTTCTTCCCCAGGCCTCCGCTCTTCCAATTTCTGGTTCCTCTTTTTTTTCCAAGGAATCCACACTACTCTTCCTCCTCCACTCCACTCCATTCTTTCATCCTTCTTTTTTCTTATAATCTCAGATCCATCAGATTTTGTTTCTGGGTCTCCTTTTAATCTAAAAAATGGCGGTTTTGAATGCTGTTTTCTAACTCTGTTTTTGGATACTGTTTTGGTTTTTCAAAAACAGAGACTCTGTGTTCTGTTTCCTCTTCTGTTCAGAATTCAACCCTCTTTCTCTTTTTCCTTTTCAATTCTTATTACTTGAATCGTTCGAAGTCATGGCTGATCCGTCGCCAAAACCTGAGTTTAAAGGTTTGACATTAGAGACGGCAATCTCGGTTACAAAATCGATATTGCTGTCAGTTGGGCTTATTTCCACTGTAATTTTGTTCAAAGTGGCTATAATCCCAAAATTAGCAAGTCTTGTGATCACAACTCTTCCTCGCTTATGGGTCTCCTTCAGATTATGGCTCTCTCCTCCCTACGTGTTTATCGTCTTCAACTTCATTATCGTCGCCGTCGCCGCCTCGTCAGCCTTCCGCCGCCAAAAAGACACATCCGATAATAATTACACCCCCATTTCTCATGAAAATACTCATCTTCCTGCATCCACTCCCTATAAGTCGACGCATGAGGACCAAAACTTTTCGATCACTGCTCGTTCCAGAGAAATCTGGAATGGGATCTCGAACGAGGACGAACAGGGGAAAGAAGTAGAAGAAGAAGAAGAAGAAAAGAAGCCGGTGAAATGGGATTTCCCGAATCTGTTCACTGAAAAATTCAGTGACCCATCATCGGAAAAGTTCTGTGCATATTCCGGCAAGAAGGTGGAGAAGGATGAAGATGCCGGCGGCGATGACGGTGACGGTGACGGTGACTCGATGGACGCCACATGGAAGTCGATCATGGAAAGGCAAGGGAAACAGACGCCGCAGCTGAAGAAGAGCCAGACATGGGACTCACCGCCGCCGCCACGCTTAATTAGAGCCGCCGTCAACGACGCCAGCGCCGACGACGACCCGGTGGCGTGTGCTAGGAATGAGGTGAAGAAGTCGGAAAGGTTCCACCAAACGCTGTCGTTTCGGAGAAAGATATCGATGACTTCAGAAGAACTGAAGAGCCGGGCAGAGGCCTTCATAGAAATGGTAAACCGAAGCATTCGCTTACAGAGGCAAGAATCAGAGCAGCGTTTCTTGCAGGCAATGAAACGCAGCGTTTAAACGCTGCGTTTTAGAAGTACAGAAAATTAGTCCTCCAGAATCCAGTTAAGCTTAAAAAACCCAGTAAATTTGGAGGTGCATTTTGTTTTAAGCTTCTCTTTAATTATCCATGTCCTGTGTGTGTTGTTATGTCATGTGTATACATTTTCTCTTCTCTTCTCTTCTATTGTAAAATGGAACCTATTTCCCTTGCCATTTCAATTGAACTGCAAATGAATTTCATGCCCGATAAGATACTTTATTATATTTTTAAAATTTTCTGACTATTAATTTGTTGAAAGTTTCAATGACCAAATATTTTTGTAAACAACGCCCACCTTTCTGAAAACTTTTTAATAATAAATATTAGGGCAATACTTAGGTGCTGGCTGGGCTGCACCCATCTCTTGTGCAGCCCAGCTTACAGCCACAACTTTTTTTTTAAAAAAAAAAAAAAAAAAAAAAAAACCCAAAAAAAAAAAATTGTGGCTGTAAGCTGGGCTGCACAAGAGATGGGTGCAGCCCAGCCAGCACCTAAGTTTTTTCCTAAATATTAATTTACACCGTATGTTATAGATTTCCTTTTATTTGCAAAGGTATAAGCACGGGTGTTGGAATATGAGTAACAATATCTAACAAACAAATTTTGTATGTTCTAAAGTTGTACCATAGTATTTGGTAATTTGGAATCTCGGGGAAAGGCAAAATCATAATTTGGGTTTGTTGGGTTGGGAGTTATTTAGTCATTATGTTAAAAGGCTCCAATTGATTAATTAAATGTGTGGGTGGTGGAACCTTGTTGGATGGGGAATCGATTCGTTAGGTTTGTAAAGAATTGAAAATGGTAGGCAGCATGATTGCATGGCTTGTTCGGTGCAACTATTGACCACCGCAACACAAGCTCACAGGGTTTTAATTTGACTAATTTAATTGCCCCAACTGAATTATTAGCAAGGCAGTATTTTCCATGGAAGGTGAGAGCTGATTGAGATACTTCCAACCAATGGTTTGGAGAAATTTCGGAAATGGGATTAAAATAATAAGCTAATTATGAATTTTGCAAGTAGTTTGGTATTTATTAGAATAAGCTAAACCTTCATCCTCGACTTCTTATAACTTTCAATTCTATAATTAGGCATGTTTCTGAAAACTGCATATACAAGCCATTTTCTTTGAGGGATTTTCCTCCAGCTTTCTTTACCACTTCAGCCAAAACTGCAAAATGCACGCCTAACTCCAAACCAAAGATCATTATCGTCATTAACACGTTTACATTGCACAAAAATTGGAAGAAACTTACTCGAGAAATCTTGAATATATCAGTCCCACCCAACACACAGTCCAAAATGAAATCAGCAACAAAATCACTTAATTCGGGTAAGAGAGTACGTTAGAGAAGTTATGTCTTTACAGAAGTTTCGATAACCAAATCAAAAAGAGGCAAAAGGGCAATCTATCTATATCTTATCTATAGCCATGTGGCCGTAAATTGCATCACCTAGCGATGAGCAGAGCAAGAGTTTCTGGAGGACTACAAACCCAACAAAAAACTATGCATTATGATTTCAAATCCCCAGAATGCACAAACGAAGTAGTACCCAGCATGAGTTTAAGCACTCGGAGTGGGTATACAAAATCTGAAATTGTGTCTAACTTGGTGGTGATCATAAGCAGAACACAAAGCCTACCGAATCAAGGAATGTAAGCAAGGACGGGTTGCAAGCGTAATCAAGAACAAAACCGACCACCACTTCATTTGGCGGCCAATTTTCATGCCGGAGCAAATGCAAGGTGATGGAGCCTCCGGAATGTGGGGCAATGGTGGCCGTTCAAAAGGTGGGGAAGAAGGGGATGAGGGTGGAGGAGAACGAGGAGGTGGGCGTGGCTTAAGGCTGTCCTCTTGGTTAGCACCATCGACCGTAGAATTGTTGGCGTGGCTCAAGCGTTGGAGGACTTGGACTCGGAGCCTAAGACCCATGAGGCAGTGTTGAAGGCGGCCGCATATGAAGTACCGAGTGCCTGGTTGGTTCAGGCGGATCACTGTCTCTCCATCACTGTGGGTACTGATTGGGTTCACGGTGCGACAATTGGAGAAGTCTGTTCGGTTCACTTCTAGCACGTCGTGAACTGGCAAATAGTTGAACACTGTCTACCACAGCAAGCAAACAAAAACAATATGCTGGACATGAAACTCCAATCCTTGTCGACGAAATACATAACAAGTCACAGATTCTACAGAACTCCGGTACTGATTAATACTGGCCAATACTAGTAATATGTGAACATAATTAAGAGTGCAATTCTTTCTCCCCCTTTTTTTCATTATTTTCAAACTAATATAGAGTGGTTCAAAAAACAGAATCATGCAGCTGCGCTAACAGTGAGAAACAATCGAATAAATTGTAAAGAGCGATTGTTTTTGTATAAACAGATACAGCATAGAAAAAGAATTAGAATGAGACTCCAACAGAATCAAGAGAACTCAAGTAGTCAGTTATAAATTATTATGCAAGAACGAGAGTTGAGGAAGACATCTTCTTGTGTCAGAGCAATCAATACTTGGAAGTTGGAACTTGGAAGGCATATAATTCAAGAAGTAAGGCATGCAAATCAAGATTCGTTTAATCCATAATCAGCAATTTGAAAATTAAGCATTCATTGTAGAAACTAGGCAATGCACAATGGTAATCCAAGAGAACTAAGCAAAGATCAAACTAGAAAACAAACGAGCTTAATTGAGAGTGTTTTCCAATCCAGGCGCAGGGGAAAAACAGAGGAGGAATGAACGAACCGAGATAGTCACCGACTTGGAACGTGGTGGCGGCAGACCAAGCCAGGATGTTGGAATTGAGATCCCAACCGGAAGCTCCACCGACGGAATGGTTGGTCGCAGTGACGCATCGAAAGAAAATTGCGGTGATTACCATCACGATTATTACTCTCACTGCCCAGCCCGGTCTCAGTGCCTCCATTTTGGTCTAAATCTCTACATACACAGAAGATCAACAAAGAGAAAGTTACTATAGAAGTAGTAGTACTGAAGAAAATATCAAGATTTATAGAAAAAGAAATCATGAGGAATCGTCGCGGCTATGCAAGAATCGAGGATAAGAATGGTGCAATAAATCTAAATCATACAAGGAATTGCTTCTTCGGTCCGTCCAGTGCTGGTCCAAGTACGGGACGGCGTTTCTGCAAATTGGAAGAGCAGCAGAAGCAAGAAGAAGATGCTTCGAGAAGAGAAGAAGACAGAGTGAAAGAGAAGCGGAGTGTAGATTCAAGTATTACAAACACCTCTTTCCCGCCTTTTATAAAACCATGACAGTTATTGCATCTATTTCACTTTTTATAATCATTCAAATTTGGTGCTCAAAGAGAAATTATTGGACGAAGCCTCTCATTGAATAATTTTTCGGATTTTGCTATTATCACATTTTAATGTTTCATTTACTTAAATCCTATTTTAGTTCTTGTACTTTAGATTTTGTTCCATTTTAATTCTTGTACTTTTAAATATCCAATTTTAGTCATTGTACTTTCAATAAAACTTAAAATTGGTCCCTAATGTTAGTTTATTATTAATTTTCTTAGAAAAATAGTTTATATTAGCTTTCCATCTATAAATTTTTAAAATATGTTCACATTATTTATTTTCTTGTATTAAAATTATTATTATTATTATTTAATCAATTTTGATAAAAATTAACTTCAAACTTATATTGGGACCAAATTTAAGCTTTATTGAAAATACAATGACTAAAATTGGACATTTGAAAGCATATGGACCAAAATGAAACAAAATTCAAAGTATACAAACCAAAATGGTATTTTAACCATAAATTAATTAACCTTTATTATTCTACTTTCACTGTTAGATTATTTACATTATTTCTTGGCATAGCAAATTTACTGTTGAATTATGATTTCGAATAGAAGCCATTGTTTAACAAGTACACTTTCTCTTTTAAGGGATGATTAGCTCAACTTGAGCTGACTTCAAAAATTGATGTCATATCACTTCACATCAAAATGTATGATTATGAGAATTAGGAAAAACCAATAAAAAGAATGAGTTAACCAACCAAAGCATTCTTCTCAAGTTGATCCAAACTATCAAAAAATACACCCCACCAATTAAAGCAAAACAATTTCTTTCGTGTCTCCACCTCCTTAAAATTTATCTCAAATCAATCTTAAAACTCACGCCGCCTGCCTCAATTTCATCTATTTTTTTTTGGTTTTGTCGGTTTATACTTATATATACTACGTTCATATGTTTGCAGTAAAGTTCAACTTTAGGCAACCAAAATCCTTAGATTGACCCAATTTTTAGCATTGCGTTGCAGCATTCCTTTTCTTCTAAACCGTGACAAACATATATTTCAGCGTCTCAAAATTCAAACGTTTGAATATGGCTAGACATAATTGCTTCCCATGTCTGCGGTCTTGGTGCCTACAACCATGAAACACTGTCGAATATGTAAATGTCTTTCATGAATGGTAATGGTATTTCATTTACATTTTCTTATCTGCAGTCTTGTACGACTACCATGCTAGGAAAATGGTGAGAAACACCATTCCTTTTCCTTCTGATCTTAATCAACGAAAGTAAACTCGCATACACAATGTTATTACTTCAACAGCAGGTAAAATTTGACTATCAAGTACAAGTTCTTAATTTAACATTTTCTCAAAGCAAGGAATCTCAAGACGACATTAAGTAACAAAATGGGGTGGGGGGCTCCTGCTATAAGTAAACAAATCACAGGAGTTTTAAGATTAAAGCATTATAACAAAAGGCATTCTAAGTAGCCCTTGGAGTGGCCCACTCAACTCTAAGGATCAGATTATCATAACCATATCCATTCAGTTTGTTGATTGCTCTTTGGGCATCCTCGCGGTTCACAAAGTTTACGAATCCAAATCCTCTGCTCATACCAGTCTTTTGATCAACTGCAACATAAACTCGGCTAACAGCACCAAAAGGTCGGAAAAGCTCATGCAGGTCAGGCTCTCTTGTGTCCTCTGAAAGGTTGGTGACACGAACCGAGTTTTCATCGTTCCTACGTCTCATATCAGTTCCAGTCCTGTCTGCCCCTGCTCGCATGCCTGGAGGAACATATGTTCCCTTCGTTGCACCAGGAGCAGCAGCTGTAGCCTCTGGTGCGGCAGTCTTATCCAATCCCTCACCTTGTGGTGCCAAGTCTTTGTAAGGGCACCTTGAGGTCCAGTGGTCACCCTTTTTGCCACAAGTTCGACAGACCATAAGAACAGCACCCCCTTTTCCAAGTTGGGCTAGAGGGTCTCCTGCAACCTTTGGCTCTTCTGGCTTGCTACCTGTATTCATACTTTCATTCCTCAAAAGAAAATCTATTGGAATAAGGCAAAAAATTCATCTAATTTTGCCTGTAAAGGATTCATGCGAGCAGGATATTAAAAGGGTACAGACATATGTACAATACCTATGATAACTGCAAAGGCAAATTCACAAAACTAAGAAGTAAAAGAAATAAGCACAGAAACACTTCAAAGATGTCACGTCTCCTTCATAAAGAGAATATTATTTGATAATTGTCTAACGAAAACAATAACCGATCATTTGAACTATTCAGTTCAAACATTACCCTGTAATTCCTAAAAGCATGAACCAAAAGCGCGGTTCTGCAAATGCTATGCCACTATACTCCCGGAAACGAAGAGTGATAATATCTCCTTGTTTCAAATACAAACCAAATACGTTCACACGCTTTCAATAATCAAGCACCCAGTTTGACAAAGCTCATTCACCATCGTAACCATATTCCATAATTGTGGGAAAATTTTCGATGCTGTCCCACGTTGAAGCAAATGGCATATAAAGAGACTTAATTATAAGCAAGTATGCGTTGCAACAGAAATCAAATACTATGAATTCCAAAATTTACCAACGTCAAGAAACAAAAATTCTAGATTTATCGAGAACAAACCAGGAGCACGAGGGCGTTCCAGAAGGATCTCCTCAGTGGAGACCATAGTGAGGCGGCTGCCGACGTCTTCGTGCACAGCATCGCCGAACTTGGCCCAAGATCGGCGCTCAACGGCGTGTTTACTGAGGCGAGCATTGGCGAGTTTACGAGTACGCGTGGTGGTTGTGATCTTGACCTTATTGCCATCTTCGTTAAACTGATATTCAATAATCTTCTTCAGGCCGTTCTCGTCTGGGCCGATAATTTGCTTGGGCGGTAGGAGAAAATCGAGATCGCCGTCGTCGTCATCTAGCTCTCCCCACCGCAATTTGGATCGACTTGCGCTCTGAGCCATTACGCAGATAGTGGAGAATTGAGAGGCTGAGGCTTGCGGAATGCACAGGGAAAACGCAGAATTGGAGAAGCTAGGGCACCCGATTAAGGGGGAAAAAACATATATGGCTGAGGCCCCGTTTGATAACGTTCTTGTTTCTCGTTTCTTGTTTCCTGTTTCTGTTTCTCGTTTCTTGTTTCTGTTTCTTATAAACTAAAAACAGAAACATGTTTGATAACTATTTCTGTTTCTTGTTTCTTGTTTCTTGTTTCTTGGTAAAAATAAAATTTAGTACATATACTATAATAAAACATATAACATGCATTAAAATAAAAATAAAACAATTATAAAGAGGTTATAATATTTTATTAAGGCCCAACACCTAATTAATAATAATAAAAAAAAAGTTATCCTTCAAAATTTGTTCAAATTTGATTTGTAATGTTATTTCTTATTTCAATCAATTCACCTTGAACGATTTTGACTTACAAGAGTTAGTTCAATTAGACGAATTTGTAAATTGTCTAAGGTCAGAAAATCGAACATACCCACATTTCTTTAATTTAATAATAAACTTTATTTTTATTTTTCTTTAAAAATGCATTAGCCAATAATACACGCAAGTAAAATCAAAAAAAGAGAGAGAATGTATATATATATTTTAAATTTAATGGTAAACATGAAATACATTATTAGTTTATTTATTTAATAAAAAAATAAAATTGTACCAAAAGAAAAAATAATAGATAATTAAATAGAAAATAATAACTATAAGCTCGTTAATGTAAAGTAAAAGAAAATAAGAGAGAAGAGAAAAACATAAACGAAAAGAAAAAAGTAAAAAAAAAAGATAATGAACTATTAAAAGAAAAAAGATTATGATGAAAGAGATAGAACGAATAGAAAGAAATAAATCAAAGAAGAAAAAAAAGATTAAAAAGTATTAAAAGAAAAAAAATAAAATGGAAGAGAGAGAAAGAAGAGAGAGGGGAGAGATGAGTAAAAATAGAAATAGGAATACATGCATGAAAACTGGAAAAAAAAAACAGAAACAGAATTTGAGAAACTACTTTTTGAAGTTTCTCAAAATCTGCCATTTTTTTAGAAACGTTTCTAAAAAACTAAGAAACAAGAAACAGGATCGTTTATCAAACATGTCTGTTTCTGAAAAATGAGAAACGGGAACAAGAAACAGGAAACAGGAACGTTATCAAACGGGCCCTAAATGTCCAGAATTTTCTAAAATAATAAGTTGCAAATAAATTGCACTCAAAAGCACAAAAAAAAAAAATAAAATAAAATAAATAATAAATAAATAATAAAAGTTGCAAATAAATTAGTAATACTTTTATGTTTTAAAGGTTCGTGTAAATATTGTTTTATATTATCTGCGAACTTAAAAAAAAAAGGTTTTGGCAAGTCTTTCGTTTTTTGAAATATTTCTCACACGTTTTTAAACTACTTTAAAATTTAAAATTAATTAATTTATTAGATATAAAATTGAATTTTGTGCCTAATAAGACCTTCAACTTCAATTTTGTGCCAGTAGATTCATTAATTTTAAAAAATGTCAAATTGATTAATGACTTATTAGACATAAAATTAAAAATTCAATGACATATTAGACATAAAATTGAAAGTTTATGGCTCGTTTGATAACGTTCCTGTTTCCTGTTTCTTGTTCCTGTTTCTCATTTTTCAAGAAACAGACATGTTTGATAACCCATCCTGTTTCCTGTTTCTAAATTTTTTAGAAACGTTTTTAAAAAAAAGGCAGATTTTGAGAAACTTCAAAAAGTAGTTTCTCAAATTCTGTTTCTGTTTTTTTTTTTTCAGGTTTCATGCATATTCTTATTTCTCTTTTTACCTATCTCTCTTCTCTCTCTTCTTTCTCTCTCTTCCATTCTATTTTTTTTCTTTTAATACTTTTTAATCTTTTTGGTTTTTTCTTCTTTTTTATTTTTATTTTTTGATTTATTTCTTTCTATTCGTTCTCTCTCTTTCATCATAATCTTTTTTCTTTTAATAGTTCATTATCTCTGTTTTTTTTCCTTTTTGCTTTTCTCTTTTCGTTTATGTTTTTATTTTCTCTTATTTTCTTATTTTCTTTTACTTTACATTAACGAGCTTATAGTTATTATTTTCTATTTAATTCTCTATTATTTTTCCTTTTGGTACGATTTTATTTTTTTATTAAATAAATAAACTAATAATGTATTTCATGTTTACCATTAAATGTAAAAAAATATATACATTCTCTCTCTTTTTCTGATTTTACTTGCATGTATTATTGGCTAATGCATTTTTAAAGAAAAAATAAAAATAAAGTTTATTATTAAATTAAAGAAATGTGGGTATGTTCGATTGTCCACCCTTAGACAATTTACAAATTCGTCTAATTTAACTAACTCTTGTAAGTCAAAATCGTTCAAGGTGAATTGATTGAAGTAAGAAATAACATTGCAAATCAAATTTGAACAACATTTGAAGGGATAAAATTTATTATTATTATTATTAATTAGGTGTTAGACCTTAATAAAATACTATAACATCTTTATAATTGTTTATATTTATTTTAATGCATGTTATATGTTTTATTATAGTATATGTACTAAATTTTATTTTTACCAAAAAACAAGAAACAAGAAACATAAATAGTTATCAAACATGTTTCTGTTTTTAGTTTTTAAGAAACAGAAACAAGAAACGAGAAACAGAAACAGGAAACAAGAAACGAGAAACGAGAACGTTATCAAACGGGGCCTTAATGACTTATTTTGACACTTTTTAAGGTTCAAAGTTCAATTAGACACAAAATTAAAAGTTCAGAAATCCATTAAATACTTTTTAAAGTTCAATGACCAACTAGACACAAATATAAAAGTTTAATCCATGTTCAATAACCATTTAGTTTTTAGTTTTTGAAAATGAAGTCTATAGATACTACTTCCATATTTGGGTTTCTTTATTTTATTTTCTACTTTTTACATATATTTTTAAAAACTTGTTTTCGTTTTTGGGATTTAGCTAAAAATTGAAATGTTTCCTTAAGAAATATTGTAGAGAAGATGAAAACTATTGTAAAAAAATTGTGACAAGCCTAATTTTCAAAAACAAAAAACTAAATGATTATCAAACGGAGCCTTAGAGATTAAACATGTAATTTAATCTTTTTTTGTTAGTATCATCAATTATTATAGGTTTAAAGAATAAACATGTAATTTAATATTAGTCTGTTCATATCCTGAATTATTATAGGTTTAAGTTACCTTTTCAATTTTTTTGACATGAAAAATATTTATTTTAACTTCTAAACAAAATTATCTATAGGTATATGTATTAGAGTCACATAAAAAATTTAAAAAAAAACAACACTAAGAGATACATTAACCGAAGTGCGATTGAGAGATAGATATTAAATGAACTAATATTAAGTAGAAATATGATAGTAAGAACTAATGGTTAATTGTCAACATGAGCATAGCTTAACTGATTAAGTCATTATAACTAGGTGAAGTTCAAATAACCAACAACAAAAATTCACTGCACAAGATGTTTTGAAAAGGCGATTATGTCATTGTGTTTACGTGAAACAATGCTCATTTCTCATCAAAATGCCTCAAATGAAACCACTAATTCAAGATGTTGTGAACAATTAAACAGTTATGATCTTCATTCATGTCCAACTTCAATAGCTTTAGCTACGGTCCAAAACGTCAATCTGAACATAGCTTAATTGGTTAAAACACATAGTTTAAAAATTGTTGGTTAAGATACTAATTTAATTGTCTTAAAAATTAAGGCTATTAGTCCTCTTAATTTATGGTGTGCTAATTATCATGCTGTGTGGTGACTATTTAAGAGTCATGCTTTAAGGGTAAAATTCATAATTCCAGATTACGAAAGTGTCCATATTTTTTAATTTTCAATTTTTAAGAATTACATTGACATACATCTAATGGTTCTATTTTATAGAACGAGGTATTTGATTACCACTAAATTTAAATATCTTCCAAGTAGGATTTGTTATGAGATTATATATCTATTTAATAAAATGAATTATAATAAACACGAAAACTTGTGGAAGGGTTTGTTAAATGAGGCAGGTGATCAAGTATGGCTCTTAGCTCAAGATGAGAAGAATTGTGCATAATCTTCTTCTTCCATGTGAGGGTGGGGAATTTAAATCTCTAGCCTCTTAATTGAGAATATATGTCTTAACTAATTGAACTATGTTATGTTGGCATGAATAATAAGATGATAATAATTGTAGTATGTGGTTGAAATCAATAAGATTATCATGAGATAGAAGGATAATCTTGTGTCATAGTTAAGAGTTCTCTTACCAATTTGAGCTTAACTCAACAATAATTGACATGTATTTCACCAGGTGAGAGGTTCAAATCCCTATACCTACCCTTGTTGTACTAAAAAAAAATTGAGAGTTCTCTCGAGTAAATGTATATTTATATTTATAGAAATATTTTTTTTTCAAAGGTAATAGATTACTAAAGCAAAGAGAGGACCTCACAGTCCAATGTCAAGGTACCAAAGAAACAACGATGGTGCTAGATTTCGATTTGCATGTCTAGTCTGTCCTAAGCAAATGCACAACCGACAACTGGAGTGACTTGCAAGAAATAATTCTCACATAGGTGTGGTGCTATGCCCCACACCTTCCGATGCCTAAGTCAGTGACATGGTTAGAGTAATTAGGAGCTAAGTACAGGTAAGTTACGTTGTATTGCGTACCATTTTGTGGGGACGAACCTCGTATTTATACTGCTTTCCCTTGATACAAGTGTCGTGCCTTATCTACATGATGGGATAGTCGGATCTGTGCAATGGGACAATTGCCCACTTTGGTGGTGCTCGATCACTGGTTCGTCCAGCCAACGACTAAGGTGTTTTTTTTTTTTATTTTGCTGAATGACTTTGGATCGTTCTGGGTCTTTGGGCTTGACTGGCACGAGCCCTTAGACCTTTTGCGGGCTAGCCCATAACAAAGTTCACAACCAAGCAGGAAACCATAAAATAAGGTTAAGGAAAGAGATCTCATGGAAGAACAGAGAACAAGGAAAGAGGTGAAGTACTGTGCATCTAGGACCAACAACGGATAGAAAGATATGATTGGATACTACTCAACATAGTTTGGTGAGAGGAAGGATATAGAAATATTTATGTTAATATAGTGATGAGTGACTCCAATTCTATGTAATAAATAAGATGTCTTCTAAAACATAATTGTTGTGTTAAATATAAGTGAAACTTCCCCATCTATCACAGTCACAATAATCGCTGTTTATGGCCATTGATTCATAGTTTTTTTTTTTTAAAAAAAACTTTTTCATAGGGGTAAATGCATATGTCCCACCATTTTTTTCCATTAATTTTTTTTCCAGTTATGATAGTGATCTTTAGAGTATCTTTTCAGAAAATAAAAACATTAGCGCTTAAAAAGTTTTAACCATCACACTTTTAGTAAAAGTATTGTAATAGTTGATTGATTCTTGAATTGAACTAGAATAAGGTAGTTATTATATAATTAAAAAAATTAAATTAAATATAGTTTTGAAGATTATAGTTTAGTCATTTCTATTTAATAAAGTTTAATTTTAATTTGTATCATCAAAATTTGAGTTAAGATTTTTTTAGCATGTAATTGAACTAAAATTAACATTATGAACACGTAATACCGACATTTCTTTAATAATGTCAAGTATAAAAATTAAATTAAAAAATCATCTGAAGAGACGTGATTGAAACTCTTCAATTATGGAATTTTTTTTTTCTTTTTTTGAGTTCAATGGATTCTTCTTTTAGCATTGGGGAAAGAGACGTAACAACAAAAAGCACAAGAATTAGAATTTTGGAGGAAAAGGAGAAAAAAATAAAGAGAAAAAGCAGCGAAAAAAAGAGAAAAAGAAAGAAAGAAAAAAAAAAGATTAGATGCATTGTGAATTTGTGCTATTAACTAGGACAGCCAGTGGCCACGCACATGACATACCTCCGCCTTTCCAGTATCTGCCAAAGCAAAAAAATACAAAAATTGAGAGATAAATTTCAGAGAGACAGATAGAGAGAGAGAGGTTGCTCGTTTTCTAGTTCCGATCTCAACATTGAAGTTAGCGAGCAGCAATTGTATTGTATGTGAATGGAGGGGTTGACGTCTTCTTCCGAGGAACTGAAGAAGGAAATGGAGCATCAGGAGAAGGAGGAGGAGGAGATGAAGAAGAAGAAGAAGAAGAAGAAGAAGGGGGCCTTGGGTTGGATTGAATGGTTGAGAGGTTGGATGTATGTCATTCATGAGATGCTATTTCAGAGAATCATGGCCAGCCATCTCCAGAATCCCATGCCTCTTCCTCCCGTCAATGACCTTACTTGCATTGTCACCGGATCGACCAGCGGTATTGGCCGCGAGATTGCCAGGTTTTCCATTTCTCTCATTTCCTCTGCCTGCTTAACTAGGGCACTCTCTACAACGAATTTCAATTTTATTTTATGGAACGAGTTACTTCCTTTCCATTCTCGATTTCTTATTTTCTATAGTTCGTTGTGATTGGAACCCATTTTTTGCGCATAATTCTTTTGCGCCTCCTTCGGAATGCGGTTTTGGCCTTCTCCTTGGTGGGTGGGGGTGTTTTCCTTTCCTCGATCTTCGCAAATCAGTAGCGACACTGTTGTAGTTCCTTATTTGTTTTCCTTCATTGCCAATGCCTGCCACTGTTGTAACTTGAACTACGTGTTCTTTCTTCTGTTACTTTTATCATGTATGACTATGTGTTTGCATCCGCAATTATAATGCACGTTCACGTTGTCTCTCATCAAAAAAATAAAAACAAAGGGCAAAAAGAATAGAAAAAAAGAAAAAAAAAGTATCCACTTACTAGTCGCTTTCGAGCTCTTGTTCAGGTTTTCGATTTATTTGTTGCTCGAGTAATTATTTTGTTCCTTTTCTCTTTAATTTTCAATGGATCAGGCAACTGGCAGAATCAGGGGCACATGTTGTCATGGCAGTGAGGAACCCAAAGGCTGCTCTCGACTTGATTCAGAAGTGGCAAAATGAATGGTCTGGCAGGGGCCTTCCTCTCAATATTGAGGTATCTAAAATCCACAGTTTTTTAATTTCTTTTAGGAAGAGCAATCATATTGAACTCTGTAGCTCTGCATCAAAATAACTCCGAACTTCAAATTAGATTCTACAATTTTTTATTTATATAAAAAATAGTAATTAATGTATGGTTAATAAGTGTTATATATTGTGATTTTTGTAGGTCATGGAACTTGATCTTCTATCTCTAGATTCTGTCGTGAGATTTACTGAAGCTTATAATGCTCGTATGGGACCTTTACATGTTCTTATCAATAACGCAGGAATATTTTCCATAGGAGGTTAGTAATCTTTTTCTCACTTCTTGCTTATTTTAAATTTCCTTATTGCCACGCCTGAATCAACTAAGTTATTTACAAATGTCAGTTACTTTTCGTACTAGACATTTCTTCAGTTGATGAGATGCTAAAAGGAACTATATTGACGAGAATACTTTCGTCATTGAAATAGTTTGTTTTTTCCATCCTATATGCTTTTTATTCTCTATTTTTAGAATAATGGTGCATTTCGTGGAAGCTTCTTGTGATTCTTTACTTGACATGTAACATTCACCTTGCTCATTGATTACTGTTCCTATAGTAGTTTCTAGCCTTGTCCACCTCTTTTCTGTTATAAACATGTATGCTGACTATTCCTAGGAGTATAAATGCTTCTTACGATCCTATGCTTGGGCTACTTGTCAGTGACTTTTAACTGCTTTCAGAAAAGAAATAATCTGAATATTCATTTCTTTACATTCATCTTACTATAGTTGTGGGGCAATTACATTCTTTTGATTATAGTACTATTTGTTTTTTGGTGAAGAAATATGTACCAATGTCTTAGTTTAATTCGAGTTTGTTGTCTCTAGAGCCACAAAAATTTTCTAAAGATGGTTATGAAGAGCACCTGCAAGTGAATCATTTGGCACCTGCATTGCTTTCAATATTACTCTTGCCATCCCTTATCAGAGGTTCCCCAAGCCGAATAATTAATGTGAACTCCGTTGTAAGTTTCATGGGCACTATACAAAAGCATAGAACATATGTTTTCTGCATCATATAATGTATCAGTACATGTGCATATATAGAAAATGGTAATCTGTTTCAAGCCTTATTTATATACATTATGTGTTTTGCTAATAAATTTTATTATACTGATTTTATCTTAACTGTGTGTTAGTGCTCCTTTTTCATTCTAAGAATAAGAAGTAATAAGTGAATATTAAGTAATGAAAATTGATAGCCTTCAATATCACAATCAAGTGCATATGTTATCTATGTGTGATGAGTGATAACAAATTACATTTTTTTTAGGAAAGATAAAATAAAGATAAAAGCCTGGGAAAAAATTGGAATGAAATGATTTAACTTCCAGATCTTTGTAAATTATACACATCAGTTGCATGGGGAGTCTAGGATCGGATTTTCAACATCGGGCATGTTTCAATCCCTACAACTCTGGGTCCAATTGTAACTTGGAAGCAATTTTCTCTTGGCTATTTGTTACTAGAGAGATCATGGTAGCAAAATAGATATTTCATATTTGATCATTTTGATGCTTGTTTCCGTCATTGTAATCATGGTTACATGCTTAATATGTAGATGCATTATGTTGGTTTTGTTGACACGGAAGACATGAATCTCCTTTCAGCAAAAAGGAAATTCACAAGCTTAGTTGGATACTCTAGCAGTAAGCTGGCACAGGTATAGTTACTGGTCAATTACTCATTTCCATCCCACTACTCCTTCCCTTCTTATGTTTGATGACCTGGAAACTCTCCTTTTATAATTGTATTTCACATTTTCTTAATTTTTTATTATTATTGTGAATTCAATAATGATATTCCATGTTCCTTCTTTTTTAGACAATTTAATCAGTGATTAACACGTGAAACAATGGTCATATTCTGTGTAATTGTCGTTTTTCCCCTTTTAAAATGTCATTCCATGGAGAAGCACTTCTCTTTGGGAGCGTGTATTCGTTAAAACCTTTTTGCATAATTCAATAAATCAAGGATGCTTCTGTAACCTTGAAACTTTGTCTCTTCTATAAAAAGATTTGCCATGTTCCAAGTATCTATATGATTTTTGTTTCAATGTTTGCTATTTCATTTGACATCTTCCTCTACGTCCTTCTTGATTCTTGTTCGTTTTGTATTCTTTAAGCAAGTGGTCTCGAGCTAGTTTATCATATTGAATGAACATTACTAATATCCCCATTTTATGTATTTATTTATTTTTGCCAATATTTGATTGGGCAATTTGTGAATTCTTAGATGATGTATTTACTGTGCATTGATAACTCACCTTTCCATTTTCTGTTTTGATCTTTAACTTCTGGCTTATAAAAGCTGTTTATATACTGCTCATGGGCTTATAAAAGCTGTTTATATACTGCTCATGGGTGCCAACATTGCATAGCTTGGTCTGATGGTTTCTGGATTACAGGTTATGTTTAGCAGTGTTCTTCATAAGAAGCTGCCTCCTGAATCTGGCATCAATGTGGTGTGTGTATCACCTGGGATTGTTCACACAAATGTGGTAAGTTTTTACTTGAGGAAGTACCAGCCTTTGATAGCAGAAACAAGACTCTAGAATATATATCTCCAATTGTATTTGTATCATCTCGTACATTCCCTTGGTATGATGTAAGATTGAAGTATTCACATATATATTATTATCCCATTATTTATCTTTCAGAAGCGATAATGATACTTAACTATTTGATAACTGAAATTGCACATGTTACTAAACTATTTGGATGATATCTCAATTAGTGGATTGAGTTTCTACTAAAATTCTCAGCAGCTTCTAAGACTTTTCAGAAAATGTTCACTGAAATGTCCTTTATCTGTGTATGGCAATTCACTCTTGAGAGCTGTAACTTACCCCACTGTTAATTTCTGCACATTCTGCTTGGACTTCATTCCAAGTCACAGTATAATTTACATGATTATAGCAAAGCCTTATGTTGTCGATGACTGCTTCAAAACCCACGTCCATGTTACCAAAATTATAGGCTATTGTCTGGAATATTATTTTTGCTGGATCTTATACCTTATTGTAATATAATTAACAATAGACTTGTGCTGAGTGTTTTCACTTAGTCAGGTGGGATTAGAATTATATAATTTGAATGAAATCAATATGAATTGTCCCTATTTGCATCAAGTTTAATTTTATTTATCAATGCAGGCAAGGGATCTTTCAAAATTTGTTCAAGCTGCTTATCGCCTAATTCCTTATTTTATCTTTAGTCCTCAAGAAGGTAAGTCGTTTCAAGTGATGACATTCCTTCTCGTCTCAAGTGAATGAGATAATTGTCGATCTTTATTGAAGCATTAGTATCTGCTGCTCAACATGTGGGTTAACCTAAATAATACTACTTACTGTGTACTATCCAGATGCATGCTTTGCTGCCTATGAGCCACATAGAGACCTTTTTGATAATTCATCTGTTCTTTGTTTTTAACTTCTTCAATTTTATCCTAAAATGAAATAAAGTAGTTACCCCCTCCGGAAGTGAGAGAACTTTTTGCATCTGGATTTTATGTCTAATCTTGATGAAAAATGTTATAGATTATGCTATTATTTTGTAGCATTAATGAGTCCTACGGAGATACTTTTTCGTTAACATACATGGCTTTGATTGAGGTGAATCAGTTTAAAATGTCTTCGTTGAGCTTGATGCATGTGTAATGTCTTCTTTCCCATCTCTCTCTATTCGTCTTGGAATTTAAAATCAAATACACATCATTATTCTCCATTGCAGGTTCTAGAAGTACTCTCTTTGCTGCCACCGACCCTCAAGTTCCAGAGTACTGTGAACTACTTAAAGCAGATAACTGGCCTGTTTGTGCATTTCTTTCCCAAGAGTGTCGTCCAACAAATCCTTCAGAAGAGGCACACAACATCGAGACTTGTTACCAACTGTGGGAGAAAACGTTGGAGATGGCTGGCTTGCCTTCGGATGTTGTAGAGAAGCTATTAGAAGGGGAACAAGTTACTTGTCGCTATGGAGCTGATTCAGCTGAGACTAACTAATGGTAATTAGTTTTCAGCTTCAACCTCATCAATTAATTCACCAAATTTAATCTCATGACAAATTTCCGTTGTTAGTATTTGATAGACACGAATGAGTCATCATACATAAGAAGAAACAGGAATGAAGATTTTGTTGTATTATTCAGTTCAATTGCCATTTATTAACCTCTTTGGCTGGCTCGTTAAATGGATTTACAAAGGCATAGAGTTGTTTTCTAAATTCTACCTACTTGTCTTGTATATTGCTGCGCTTTTGTGCATTGCCATGACAGTACTTGGCATTTATCTGATATATAATACTAGCGTAGCCATTTCATGTTTGTGAATTTGAATTATGGGCGACTTCTAGTTCTTTCACAACTAAGATCGTCCCCATCTCTTCCTTTCTCCTGGAGGGGTCATGGTTAGAGTTCTATTTGTTAAATGGTGAACTTTGATTGCCATTTATAATCCTTTATTTGAATATGGGAATTTTGAAAGCTGCGGGAAAATATAATATCCAGCTACTAAGTACTAACTAATAAATATACATATAATGTGTGTGTGTGGAAAATATAATATCCAGTACTACCTTAGGTACTTTTTCATTAATATTCAGTACTAAGTACTAACTAATAAATATACATATAATGTGTATGTGGGATCTACTTTTCTATTTATTTTAGTTGAAGCAAAACTACTACAATGGTACTTTTCTTCTTTTAAGTTATCATCGTCTATAGTGAAGTAACAGTTGCAAGACAGTTTTATTACCAAGTCGTGGTGCATGTCCACTTAATCGCAATTTTTATCTTACAAATTGAATTTATATATATGTTTGTTAGTTCAAACAAAGAGCATGAATTTGAACCAGCAATATTTCAGATGTTAGTAACATCTTAACTTTAAAAAAAAAAAAAGTAATATCTTAATTTATTTGGTCATATTCAAGTTAACATAAGCTTTTTAAAGAATAAGTAAGTTGCAAGAATTTCAACCATAGATTAACTAGTTCAAACATATATAATCGACAACAATGGTTTGAACCTCCATTTCTACTTCTTGTTAAACTCAAAAAAACAAAAACAAAATAAAATAAGTTGTGAGAACAAACATTGAATTACTTTTAAAATTTAATAGTTTTTCAAATTTTGAATAATTTGTGAAGTTAATACCTTTCTCATCTTAGTCGCAAACTCTCAGCAAATATCTTACCTAACTACAAACAATATCAGTTTTCACATACATAGTAATATTACAATACAATAGATCTAGGCTACTTTTTTTTTTTTTTTTTTGACAATATGCAGGTAGGGGAATATTATAAAAATACAATAGTTAAACTCTCTTAAAATTCTCATAAAGTATTAAGAATACTTTTTTTTTTCCGAATATATGCGGGTAGGCCACTAGAATAGCTAAAACTCTCTAAAAATACAATAGCTCTAATAAGAATATTAATATTACTTTTTTTTTAAGTTTAGAGTTTAATTTGGATAAAATTATAAAGTGGACTTATTAAAGTAATTATAAGGATGAAAATACATCTTCTTAAAATTTTCATAAAGTATTAAGAAAAAACATCTTTGTGTTAGTTTAACAACATGTGGGGTGGGGTGCATGAATTCGAATCTCTAATTTCTTAGTCGATAGTATATGTTTTAACTAATCGAATTATGCTTAAATTGATTTTAAAAAAGAGAAAACCTTAAAACATATGCTAGTTTAAACTTATTATATTATTAATTTAATGAAAATAAAATGTGAATAAAAAACATAAAGATAAAAAAACTCTTCAAGCTCCATAAGGGTAAAGTGAGTCGAACTGATTTGCTTATATTTCTAAATTTTCAAAAAGTATTCTTTAAAATAATAGAAAGTAAATTTTAAAAACTAGTTCTCCATAAATTTCTCCGATAATTCACTATATTAAAATTTTATGATTGACGATGTAGATAAAACTTTTATAATAAGTTTGTTCAAGATTTATAAATATATCGAGGATCACATTCACAGACACTAACAAGCTGTAACAAATGGATGTTTAGATAAAAATTAAAAAAAAACAATTAGATTAAATCTATTAAATTAAAAAAAAATAAACTAAAATTTATACCACATGACAATTTGTTTTTGAGTAACACCACATGGCAAATTTTCTAATATTTCTATATAGGAATAATTATAAAATAATAATCTTATACCTTAAAAAAAGAATATAAAGATATCTCTCTTATTTAAAAATCAAATTCAAAGATGATTTAAAACGCATACGTTATTGGAAAATGTCGATAAAGTTGAAAGCATTGGGAAAAAGAAAACTACTTTATTGTGCGGAAATAAGCTGATCCCCAGAATCTCTCTCCCTCTCTTTCTCTTTTCGGTTCACTTCCTCGTTAAATGCGTACTCTCTTCAAATTTTAAACATACATTTTTCTCCTCAGCCCTTTCGATCCAAACCCTCAGCCTCCTCGCCGGAATGGCAATCTCACGGCTTCTATTGGCCTGATTCAGAATCGCCGCCAGTTCAGGTAAATTTCCACGGTATCTTCTCTACCACTCTACTTGATTTCTTCTGAATCATCTGCTACTCTCTGCATTTGTTTCTCTCTTACGTTAGACTCTTAATCTGTTTGATGTTCGCTGATGGAATCCTGTTTGGTTGCGTTGCTAAGAAGAAGAATATCAACGTTGCCTTAAGCTGTATACGGTTTTCGTTTTGTGATTTTTTTTTTAATTATTCCTGGCAATGTAATTTGAAGTTTATACAAGTTCTGTGTAGTTGAAGTGCACTAGCGTTAGGTGTTCTGCTTCTGCGTTACCACCGGAAAACGAAGATATGGCGGTTCCTAAAATCTGAACGTCCTCTCTCCCTGATCTCTCTCTCTGTTTCCGTTCTCTTTACTTTCATATTCCCCCCTACCAAACAATCAAAAGAAGCTCCTCTTGTCTTTTGTTTCAACACTTGAATTGAATCGCAGAAGGTACAAAATCGTCGGAACGTATGTTTTACCCCTCGGTGTAATTTAGCTCCCAGTGTATTCAGATTTGTTTGTGGTGATCCAGTGCCTAAGAAAAGGATCGAAGTAAAGAAAATGTGGAAGCATTATAAAATAACCTGGGGATTTGAGTAATACGGTTTTCGCAGCTTCCGGTACCATGAATATTGAGACAGCCTTTGTGATTTGATTTGCACTTGTTTACCTGAAAATTTTTGAGATCTGCGCCAATTTTTTAAAGAGAACATTGTGAATTATTTTTCAATTTGTTGCTGCCCTTGCCCATACTACACTGTTCATTCTTTTTCTATTCTAAACGCAGGTTAGGTTTTTGTACGGCCTGCTACTTTTATGGCGTTGGATTTTTTTGGATTTTGTGCTTTGCCTACTTGCCTGCCCCCAATGACCTTATGGGCCAAGCCTTTTTAATTGGAACTTACCATCATTACTCCTGACATTCAATAAACACAACATAAATGATCTTTGTCCAACCATTTATGGAAATAGTAAATTTGTAATTACAAAATAAATTCGATGAAAGAGTTGAAGGAAAGTTGCAAGTGATTGTATATATACTGTAATGATTTTGAAGTGTTTTTAAAAATACCCAAAATTAAACATGTATGCTTGAACCTTGTAATGCTTAAATTATGCGTTGCTCATCTTTGTCCTTTATTTAAAATTAATATTGGCTGATATGTGAAAAAATATATTGCTTTTCTGCTTGGTTGTTCTGAAGTAGTCCTTTTGCACATATTTTTGTCGGCTGGTTAACCGGGGACACAAACCGTGTTGTCAGCTGCGCAAGTGTTACAGTGGTTGATGCACTTAGAGCGAGGGAGAGGCATTTGAGAGGAAGAGAGGGGGTTGCGTTGAGATGGCAATGGTGGCCCCGGAGGAAGAAGAGGTTTCGACCAATCGTACACCTTCATCTCCATCTTGTGAGAGTTTCAGCAGCAACAGAAACAGTATAACACTCGGCTCCAAGTCATCTTCTTCATTGTTATCGTCCTCTCTCGCAGGTAACAAACAGTAACTGTTGACTTGAAATTGAAACTCACTTCCTTACTATAATACTATATGTTCAATTTATCTTCCTCGTTCCTTCTCCATAGTCCATCCCATTTATTTTAGCGCTTCCATGTTCTATGGTTAGTAATAATAGATACAAAGGACCATGGAGGGGGTGGGGGTAGGGGTGGGGGATAAGCCCTAGTCTACGGAAAAGACTTACCTACTGACTGTTACCTACTGACTTATTTCGTAGCCATGTTGAAAATTTATTACAGTAGGGGAGGGGTAGGTGGTGGTTTTGAAGCAAGGGATGTCTCAGGTTCTATTTTAAATTTTGGGTAAAATATTATTTTGGTAATGTAATTTGAGCTTTATTTTATTTTTGTCCATATATTTTTAAATGTTCAATTTTAGTTTCTGTACTTTCAATAAAACTTAAAATTGGTGTCTACTATTAGTTTATGATTAATTTTTCTTTAAAAAAATTAGTCTCTATTAGTTTTTCTTCTATAAATTTTAGAAGTATGTTCACATGGTGTCTTTTATTGTATTAAAATTATTATTATTATTTAACCAATTTTGATAAAAATTAACTTCAAACTTATCATAAAGACCAATTTTAAATTTTATTAAAAGTACAGAAACTAAAATTAGATATTTGAAAGTATAGAGACTAAAATGGAACACAACTCAAAGTACATGGACAAAAATAATATTTTAACCTTAAATTTTCTTTTCCCATGGTATTTCGTTCCCGTTTTGTTTTAAAATTTGAAGCCATAGTCCAAAGTCCAAACCAAACCACCTTTCTTGCGGGAGTGTATATATATGAAAGAACCTTTTCTTGGTATTCGTAACAGCGACCTTTCTGTTCTTTCATCCCTGGCCTATGTGCTGCAGTCCTCAACAACTTTCCTGTAAAGAGCATCTTATCATTTGCCTGATTGATGTAAACCCGTGATGATTTTGAAGTATGTGAACCTATAGCCATTTTAATCTTTTAGGATAGGAATTCAAATTATTTTGAATGGTTGAATTTAATTTTGGGAATATATGATAAGAGATTTTATTTTGGATGTGGGTCATTTTCCTGGATAACAATGTAATGCCAAACGAACCGCCTAGGGCAGGGAACCATACCTTCTGCCCCACGATTTGACAGGAATTCAAAATTTTAAGTTAGAATTTGTCGCGAGAATCAATTGCCATCCTCATGAATATTTGTTCCTATGTCCTTTGTATTCCCTAAAGCTTATTCACGCAGCATTTTTATCTTTAAAAAGGAAATAATTTGGAAACTCAAAAGAAAATCAAGTTGCCCTGCACCTTTTAATAATAATAAAATTATAGCCAAAATCATTTGTTCGTTTTTGAAAGATGAAATGTCACATCAATAGATTTTGGAATATTAAATGTCGGTTTATAGAATTTCCGTTACATATTTCAAAATTAGAATTGATTTATAATATTTTCATGTCCGTGTACCATATGTACCCGCTTAGATTTTTCTTTCCTTATTGCCTTCTAACTGTAGTTTTTTTCTTTAAACATGTGAATTCAATCAACTCCCCTATTCAAGTTTTAATTTTACTTGTTTCAAAAAAAAAAAAAAAAAGTTTTAATTTTACTCCCTATTATGTCACTATTTCACAAATCTTTTTTTTTTTTTCTTGATGAAAGATCATATACTAGCAAAACTTAATATTTTTATTTTACAAATATTTTACTTTAAAATTTAAAGTCGGACATTGATACACGTCTGTATTAAATTAGGAACAATAATTACCAGCAGCACGAATGTTCTCTATTTCCCCTATTGTAGTCAAAATAAAAGAAATTTCTAAAAGAAGAAAGCCATATATTTAAAATTTTCTGGTATCCATTGGTAAGTTCGACTTTAAAAAGTCTCAAACAAAATCTTATATACGTAATCAATTAGAAGCAATCATTAACACAGTTTTTTATTTTTGAGTTCAGCAATCATGGTCGGAAGGATGCACCTACATGATGTACTTTATTATTTCTTATTTCTTTGGCTTTTAAGTCGTCTTGAATCTTGATATGCTATGGCAGATATGGAGCAGAGGATCAATGTACTTACTATGAGAAATACTGAAGAGGACGATGTAGGGGATACTTTTGCTGAACGTGCAGAGTTTTACTACAATAAACGCCCTCAACTGCTGGGGCTTCTCCAAGAACTGTACACTGCTTACACCACCTTATCTGATCGCTACATCCAAACTGTCGCCAAAAATCACAACCATCATCACAACAGACACTCTTCTGTTACTTCAACCCTAGACTCTTTCGATGGAGCAGAAGATTCAGGGATCAGTCAAATTGAGTCTGATGCAGAGAGCTCTCTCTCCTACCAGCAAGTATCTGTTACACCAGCTAAAAACTATCCTATGGTAGACAACGATACTTTTGTTGCTGAGCTTGTCATCAAGAATGTGGAGTACGACATTCTTATAAATGAGGTAAGCATTCTCGAAAGGAAATGCGGTGATTCATCACGGAAGATCGAGCTTCAGAAGAGTTTGCTTGAGGTTTTGGAGTCTGAGAGGCTCATATTACTGAATGAAAATGCAAGATTGGGATATAGGGTGGCTTCCTTGATGGAGGAAAACAAAGGGCTGGTAGCCGAGTCTGTTTTCATGAAACGAAAGGCAAGTGAGATGGCACGATGTATGCTGAAGCTGCGGGATGATCATAGAGTTTACCTGCTTAACCAGAAAATTGAAGATCTTCAGGGCCAGATTTATGGGCTGGAGAAAAGGAATAAAGAGTACTATGAGCAGCTTGTGAAGACAGATAAAGCAACGGTAGAGAGTAGATTCAGCAGTAAGCACAAAGACCAAAATGGGAATGAGGTAACCTTGGAGGCATGCTTTCAAATTGGAAAGCTTAAATCGAAGAAGGATTCTGGTGTCAACAACAGCGGCAGTGATAAAAGAAGCAACAGCGGGAGGAAGACTTACAGGTGGTGGGCAAAGGTGAAGAGCATGGACATGTTTTTATGTGGCCACAGCACAAATCCTACTTAATAATTCCTTTTGCTTTTTTGGTTGGGTTGGGCCATTCCTAGCTAGATATTTAGTAGCAGCAGTAGTAAGATTGGCAATCCCATATAAATAACTTGGTGAAAGTATCTTTGTTAGTACTGTGGCATTGGACACTAAACACTAGTATTAGAAAGCAGAATGAAATAGTTTTAAGTTCACTCACCTTCTAACATACCAACTTTTATCTGTTTTTTTGCTGTGATCTAATTAGGGGAACCAGTAAGATAAATGACTATGACAGCAATGGTGGCATCCTGCCAAACATATTCAATTGACAGGCTCCTCATGCACCAACAACACCGGACCAATTTTGTATAATTGGATATTATTCTCCTAATAATTTTGCCTTGTACTTAAAGAAATGCAACAATTATTGTAATCAACAAAACCAGCCATTGAATGCTGAATTGCAAGCACACAATATTAAACAACTATGCACTAACTAAAGACAGTACAGTATAGAGATAAGGTAGGTAGCTCCTACGCGCTCTAGTCCTCAAAAGATATTAATTGAATCCTAAAGGGAAGAACCAAACAATAACTAGCCCAACAAGAAAGTTCGTACCCTCATAAAGAAGGAAAACAACACATTATTTTTTGATACAACACATTTCAAAATCTAACCAGCCATTGAATGTTGTAATTATTTTTTGATACAACACATTTCATACCTCGTCTTAACTTTCTTGTATGCTTTTGGTTTACAATACTACTTAGAAAATGCTCAAGTCAAGGGAAGATTTCGATGGCAAAAGCCTGATCAATCACATTTTCAAAATCTAACCTATCAGATGAAAGAAAAATATTATCAAGAAGGCATGTAATGGAAGACGTATAACGTTTCCCTATATTTGAGATAACTGAAATAGAAACATTTCAAGCAGAAAAGCAGCAATAATTGACATTATTATACTGGATCAGATCTTAGGAAGGGGGCCAAAAGTGCACATCTATTATTGCTTACTTGGTATCCAAAGAAATGAATGAAATAGGTTAAATTACAAATTTAGTCATGAACTTTCAAAATTACAAATTTAGTCTCTAAACTTTCGAATTTATTAAAATTCACGAATCTACTAAAAACAAAATTGAAATTTTAGGGCTCCATTAGACATAAAATTCAAATTTATATCTAATAGATCAATTCATGTTAAAGAATTTTGAATTTGTCAGGGACTATTAGACACAAAATTGAAAGTGTAGAGATCAAATAGATACAAATCTCAAAGTTTAGGGACTAAAATTGTAATTTAACCAATGAAATATATTCAAACATGTTCAGTTTCTTGAAAAAAGAAATTAGAGAAGTTTTTTTTAGTTAATAGTACTATTGCAGTAAACCTTCCAGTTATAACATCTGATTTGAAAATTTTGAACACTATCAACCATAAACTCGAACCCTTTGGCTGCTATACTACTTCACGCCCAGTAGCAATCATATTTAATATAAGCCCATGTAAAAAATCCCCAGTCAAAATCCTCATATTCCTCTTCAGGTTAGGAATCACTTTCTCCATATGAATGCATGCCATAAGAATAATGATTGTGAGACTGCGAACTATGTTTAGTACTTTTTCTTCACAAAGTCATGTGATTTCTTCAAGACAATTACGATCTGATGCACTTGGCTGCTTATTTTTCTTCGAATCAAAAACACTCATGTAGAATTATACAAATTCCCATTCAGATTTCCATGAAACTCCAAAACTGCATTAAATTTCTATGTATTTAACCTAAGATTTCAAAGCCAATGAGTCAGGAATTTGAAACCTGGAAACAACCTGAAGGAGTGACTGAATCTCGAACTGTTGTCATTATTCTTGTTCCTTGATTCCCATCTCAGATTTTATTGTGCGTACATAGCACTGAGTTTCTCCTGAAGCTTAGCAACTCGCGACTATTGAAGAAATGGAGTGCAAATATTAGAATAATATGAAATGAGCATTTTAGCAGCACTTAACAAAATCTGACTTCCATCACATTTTGTAAAATGACGAGGAAAAATCACTCAAGAGGGTATGATTGAAACAGTTAGTGTAAAAATTTGATAGCAAACGCTTCAGAAACTGTACTTGGTTTGGGGTCAGAACAGAATTCCAAAAAGTCATAAAACAAATAAGTCTTGTTTGGGAGACTATTTTCAAAAACAGTTTTGTTTTTTAAGCAATTAAGTGGCTCGTAAATGGAACTTGAAGTTAACATCTACAAGCTTATGATTTTTTTAGGAAGAAAGTTTAAGTTGTTCTAAAATATAGGCCGGTCATTAGATACATTAGTGACAATAACATTGTGAAAACAGCTGTTTTTAAAAAATAGAAAATAAAAAAATACAGAATTTTGTCCTCAAAACCAGAAAAAATAGCTCCAAAACTCTTCTAGCCAATTCCAATGGTAAACCATCTTGAATGTGTTTCCCAGTGCTACCTCCAAAAAAAAACAAAAACAAAGACGAAGACGAAGAAGCAAAAATCCTGAAAATTGGTGGATTAAAGTGGTTGTCTCTTTTGTCCCAGTAATAAAATTGCCCATGTTCTCCTCATATCAAGATAAGTGAATCGATACCTTGAATGATTTTGACCGGCGAATTGAAGGATCGATTTCTAAAGCTGTTGAATATGATGTCTCAGCTGAATCAAAATGGTCCATAGCTAAGAATGCGTCACCTTGGCAAATGTAAGCCTGCAAAAAGAAAATTAGGAAACACGTCTTTGGAACAATAAGATAATCTACTCTAGAGTTAGAATCCATTTGTCACACATCTTCTCAATTAAAGGACAAAAAATTGTAGTGAACAACAAAAAGTTGCATGTTCTATTAGCTGATTGAGGGTTCGAAAGACCTCTAAATTACAGTTTAGCATAATCAGTCTTTAGAATTTTAAACTAAGATTTTTTTGTCTTAACATCCATGAGTGTCCATGCCAAAGTTTAAAACTAAGATTGAGTGTGGTATTCCTTTTTAATATTGACACATAAAGGTTCATGCATCAGAAAGACTCAAGGAGCCTAACAAGAAGTTGATCCCTGAATTTATAATTATAATTGATATTCATGTCAAAAATTGTCCTGTTATCCTCCGAATTTTCTTTTGCTCTTGACATCTAGAGCTTAGCACCACACAGATCTTCTTAAAAGCATTTGAAATGGGAGAAATTGGAATTCTGTATATCATAAATCTTGTCCGTAAATTGAGTTACTACTACCTGGTCTCTACACTTGGTAGTTTCAGACATTTTTCCCCTTCGATAATATAATTATATTCACAATCCAGACTCATTTTAGTGTAGCAGCCTAGTTATTTTCTCAAAACTAACGTCTAACTTTTGAGATGGAATGTAATGCATATGATGATCAACTAAAATACTTCTCACCTCAGGATATCGAGGAGCGACTCTTAGAGCTTCATTTGCATCTTCAAGGGCACCAGAATGATTCCCCTGTGTTAATCTTGCAATGGACCTGAAAATTTAATAGAAGGTCTGTGTAACTAAATTTTCTGGATGCAGCTGCTTCAGTGAAGTCAAGGAAAAAGAATCTTCTAGAGCAGAGATGGCCGAAGACTAGAGAGATGCAGAATAAATAATCAACAGCATGTAGCATTTGGGAAGAACTTAGGCGACTTAAAATTGAACGAGCAATAATAATTGTCAGCGCTTATTGGCATAAATTCAAAGAACTTAGGCGACTTAAAATTGAACGAGCAATAATAATTGTCAGCGCTTATTGGCATAAATTCAATTATCGTTACCAAATTTAGTATAAGAAGGGACATATAATGCACGACTTGTATACAATAATTAATAAGATACAACGTAGAACTAGAAGTAGAACACCTGTCCTTGAATATTATATGGATACCTCCACATGGTTTTAATTCTATCGCCTGCAACAAATTGAAGCATGGCGTCATATAAAATGTATTATTGTGAACAAAATTTTCAGACCGTAGAGGGAAAGGAAAATCAAAATGGAGTACTAGTTATCAACAGTAAACGGCGGAAGAATTTTACCTGCGAGAGAAGAAGCTCGGCCTGAGGGAAATTGCGGTCCTCCAATTCACTTTCGGCTCTCTTCCTCAGAGCAAGAGCCTCCAAAGTCTTGGACAGACCAGCAGAATCACAGCCCGCACCAGACAATTGCATCATGACCTCGGCAGCTCGAGCAGGCGTGCCGCAATGGGCGACGATGAATCCATCGGGCAAAACAGCGACGTTAGGGCCAGCGCCGCACTTTCCTAAACAACCACAGGGATTGACGGTAATGGTGGGAGGTGCGAGGCCGGTGAGAGTTTCGAGTGTGTGAAAGGAACCTTGACGACGGCAAGTGCGATTGGTGCAGACCCGAATCTCCTGGTTCTGAGCATGAATAGGGCTAGGTTTTGAAATGGAATTGGAAGTGTGATTTGGTAGAAAACGGAGAGGAGCGTGAGGATCGCAGAGGAAACACAGAGTCGCGTTCATTCCCCCTTTCTATCCTTCGGTTTTGATTTGATTCGTATATTCTTAATTCTTATCACTGTTCTTTCTTTCTTGCACTTCCAATTTCGCTTTTATCACAGAGTGTAAAGAGATGGAAGTGGACACCGGCAGCGCGCGCACCCGTCCACGGGAATGGCGGGACGGAATAACTACATAACGTCGCTCCGCGCCATATTAATTTTGCATTGGCCCTTCTATCATTAATATAGGTAAAAGTTAAATCTTATGATTTAATACTTCATTGATTTTAATTAAACTACAAATTTAGCCTATGGTTATGAGTATTTAATCTCTATTTCTTTTTTTTTAAAAAGTCTTGATTACATCTTTAAATCGTAATTTTATATAGTTTGTCACGACAAAACAATGATATAACATGTTTGTTGACTTGGTATGATGTAATAGATAAATAGTGGAAGAAAATGGTCAATTTGACACAATAACGCGACACAAGTATCATACATATCAAAACTTCTTCATAGATCATATCACTCTATTTTGTCGTATGTGAGTTACGTTAAATCAATTAATGTTTGTCTAAGAAACGTGTTTGTTATAAGTTAAAGTTGGTGGTGGAATGTTTAAACTCCATCCACATTTTCCTATAAATCTCATTTTATTAAGTTAGTTTGATTCGACAAAACCAGCGCTTGCAGAATGCGCGAGGATACGCTTAGTCGGGCTGCTGCTTCGCCATATTACTCATTTGTTCAATCTCTTGCACCAACTATGAGGAATTTGGGCACCTGCTCATCTCCTCATTGGAGGAGATCACGCCAACATAACACTTGACTCTCTTTCTGGTATAAACAAAGACCATGCTTCCAAAATCTCTTCCTCTCTATCTGCAAACTTCTAATAATTTCCTAAGCTCTCTTTTAATTAATTTACTTGTTTGTTTCAGGTTGCAAGTATCTGCTGTTCGGGAAAGCCAGTGTCCAAATCAAACTAGAGGAGGGCGACTCTGCAGGGACAGTGACAGCCTTCTACGTAAAACACATACACTAATATATATCCAAATTCCAAATCATATAGTTTACAAAGATGAAGTGAACTAATTTATGACTTTAAAATTACAGATGTCCATGTCATCAAAGGGACAGCCATATCTGGTTCAGACCAATGTGTATGCTAATGGCACTGGAAACAGAGAGCATAGTCTAAGTTTCGTGCCTCATCCTGATCGCTTTTTGTGCTGCTTTCCACATCTATCAATATAATAACATTAACATGAGGAAGAAACATCGGCACCCACAGATTTCAGATTTTATTATTTTATACCACTCTTTTCAATTTTATATGTTTGCACGAGCCATGAATACCAGGTTTCTAGTGGACAATATTCCGATAAGAGTGTTTGAAAACAAAGAAGAAAGTGGCGTTGCTTACCCCAGAAACCAAGCCATGGGAGTTCCAGGTTCAATATGGAATGCTGATGAGTTCAAACCAATTGGAGCACATTTAGCCAGGAACGGAGGATGCAGAGGCCAAATGTGGAATGTCAAGGCAATTCTGGTGGGACAAGCCATCGTTGACACAAAGCACATCAACTCAAGTGGGTTCGTGCAAGGCATAAAGATACTGTGAGGTTCAACGGAATTACCCAGGGAATGCGTCTGACATTCCATGTACCCATTTTAGATTACATACATTACGTTTGTTACTCAGCATGGAAGGCATCTTTTCCCCCAGCGGGTAATTTTAGGAAACAAATGCACATGAATTGTTCTAATCGAACGTACATCCAAGCAGAATGACAGACTGCAAAAATCTCTGCGGAGAAGCTAGCCCCGCAACTTTGTGTATACTACGGATTAAAAGGATCATTGGAAGATTTAAGACTATGGCAGGCATTGAACAAACACAGAAAGTACCGTTCCTCATCCATCATAAAGAGAACAAGTTAAATTATGATAATAAGATTAAGAATTATCGAAATCATAAAAACTTGTCTGAAGCAATTCTAGAAGTATAAAACGACATAAAACACTCATTCAAAAGGATCTCTCTAAGAAGCACGATTTTCTTCTGCGGGAGCCTCAAAGGTCTCCCCATCAACGAGTTCTGGAACGTCGTCATCCTCCTCTTGTGCATTCTTTGCATCAACACCTGCTCCAGGTGCTTGCTGTTTAAACTGCTCAGCCAATTTTCGCAAGTTGTCCAAGTTATCTGGCCCTGAGGATATAGTTAAAAAAGAAACATCATTTTGAAGTTCAAACCAATGGAGAACTAACAATAAAACAACAAACTCAAGAGATGAATTACCCAATTGATTGATGATGCCAGGCAAGATGTCCTGCAATTCTGTAGTTGGAAAACGCAAACATTATTAGATCAAAAAAAAAAAAAAAAAGAATACATCAGAGGACCATGTCAACCAAGAAAAATTTGAACGTAGGGACCAAAAAACACTTTTACCATGAGCGTAAAATCATATGCATGACGAACAAAGTTTACCTCCGATTATTAGGCAACAATATCTATTGTACAAACCAGATGATTTCTGACAGTAACAGTAAGACATAATTCAAAGGTTGGTAAGAAGATGCGGGTTCAATTAGGTAGAGGTACTTAGCAGCACTGGTATAAGAGAAGTAAAATAGATACCATGGAAAAAAATCAGATGCATTTACAACTGATTAGATCTGACAAGGTCGAAGAACATTATTTCCCTGTAGCCATAACCCTACTGCCCAAAACAAGAAACCATTCTTTTGAAGTACTACTACTCCCCGAGATGCATCTAATTGGCTGTCCAGTATGTCAATTTATATTAAAGCAAGGGAAAGAAGACAATAGTCACGATACTACATTTACAACATGGTCTAGCAAAGATACGTACTCTTTGTTTGAGGAGAGCCACTAACAACCCAGGTGTTTGCAGCAATAGATGCTTGAACTGGACAGGAAAAAAGTTACAAAATAATGTTACGATCGATCAAAGAATGTGAAGCAATAAGGATGAAGTAGAATAAATTGACTAATAAGATTTACCCTTAGGGTTGATGAATTGGATAACTACATCGTCCTTGAAAATGTTGACCTCCTCAATAGCAGGAATGGCATTCACCCCAATTCTCTTTAGGGTGCTCTGAAGCCTTTTGTCATCAGTTGTAGTGGTCTTATGAACTGCCTTCTTCTTTCTATTATCAAGAGCAATTGTTTGAAAATAAAAATTCAATTAATGGAATAACAAGGTGATGTCTTTAATGAATTTCATTGAAGAAATATCAAAAAAATTATAACAGTGAGAAGTATACATTTTTTTTTGATAAATACAAGACAGTGGAACGTGAATGACACGAAAAGATTTATCAAGTGCATCTTATAAAAAAAAAAAAAAAAAAAAAGATTTATCAAGTGCAAGTTACCATAAGGGAACCAAGATGGTGTCGTTGTTATTGCATAACATTACGGAAGACTTAAATACTTTAAAAACTCGATAGTGGCATGAATTATGGCTTAAAAGAGCTTCCTATTAATTACCTCTTTTTAATTTCTATTTGTAAAAAATAAGTTTAAATTAGCATGGAAATATTAAACTTCAAGAGAGCGTACTTTCTTATCAGAGTGCAAAATTGAAATTCCGGACGGTTCTTACTATCCATCAAATTTTTAGGCAAAGAATCATCAAGGTAGGTATGATATATCAAAGGTTCTCAATTTTCAGGAAGCTCATTATCCTCACAATAAAGGTCTGTAATCCAAGCTTCGAATGGCATCGCCTATTGTGCTGAAATCGTTACAACAATAATGGGCAAGCACAAAGTTACAATAAAATATTACAGACTTGCCTTCTCACGGTACCCTTTCCACCAGTGCGAACTGCACTGGCAATCTTCCGAAGCCTCTCCTGATCCATCTGCACGACATGAAAACAAAATTAAATTATGCCAATCATAAGTCGTAAAGCTGCACAAGGGGGGGTTCAGGTATAACACGAAAAGAATATTTCAAACAATAAAAATATAATCACAAGTAAAAACCAAAAGCTACGAGCACGACCAGATCCCCATCAAAACGGGAGCACCACTCCAGTTAGTAACTTTTTAGACAATATTTTTCTTTAACCACTATCATATTCTGAAAAATACGAATCATAAAAGAGACTGCACCAACAAAACAACCTAACTGAGACTGAATCAGCATAAACCTTTATAACAATACTGAGTAATGACCCTGCACTGAGCAGACATACACCCTTCAATCATAGAAATATACCCAAAACGAAAGGCAGCAATCAAAATGTCGTTAAGGGCCAAAAGTCTTCGTAATTATAGAAGAATGAGGTACGAACGAATATAAAACCAGCTATTAACTTAACCTCGGTTAAGAAATGGGACCTAAAATGCAGAACAAGCAAGAAACACAATCTTACAGGAGTAGAAGACAATCGAAAAAGATAGGAAAACCCTAGCGTGCAAGAAGAACGAGAAACCAAGATTAACCAATCTATAAAACTTCGTCACAACTTACAAGCCCAACCATGGGTAAAGATTGAAAAAGTCCCCGACAATAGAATCAAAGAACCAAGGGGAGAACAGATTAAAGATGAAATAAAGAGGTGAAGAGCGAAGACGACGGAGGGAGTTACCTTTGGGCTAGGGTTTTGGAGTTGGGGGATAAGACTGAGGCTCGCGGAAGAAAGGTAGACTCCCGGACGGCGCTAACAGATTGTTTTGCCCTTTCGCTCCATATAATAAGAGGTTTCTAAAGCTACGAACCGATCCATCAAAACCAAAAATTCTTCATCATCCGACGGTCCAAATATGACTTCAAATACGGACGTGTCTAATTTTAATTGGCTGAGCTTGCTTATTTTTTTATCTAAATCGGTTCTAGAAAGAAGCAACGCATTTTCCAAATTAAATAAACAAAAGTATCCTAATGGGCCCTAGTGGGCTAAAATATAATCGACTTAGATCTAGTTAAGTTATGTTGGGCCTAGCTCAAAATTATATTGGACCAAATGACATATTTTTTTTGTTTTTTCATTTTTCCAGATAACCCTGTTTGATTTTGAATATAATTAAGCCCCCCCTCCCCCCAAAAAAACAAAAAAAGAAATTATAGACGCAAACTTTACTTAATATATATGAAATAGTAAAACTTCAGTCATAATTTTCAATGTACTTAATATAACATACCTTTAAATAGCCCATTTTTCTACCGATAATAATATAATAAAGATGTTTTTTCATTTTTCCAGATAACCCTGTTTGATTTTGAATATAATTAAGCCCCCCCTCCCCCCAAAAAAACAAAAAAAGAAATTATAGACGCAAACTTTACTTAATATATATGAAATAGTAAAACTTCAGTCATAATTTTCAATGTACTTAATATAACATACCTTTAAATAGCCCATTTTTCTACCGATAATAACATAATAAAGAAATTCATATATATATATATAAGTCAAACAAAGAAAATGAAGGAGAAATATTGTAGTATATGTTTTAATCCAAATAATATCTTTAGTTTTCTTGAGAAGGAGAATATATTTCTATATTTAGTGATACATATTTGAAAATAAATGATCACGTGAAATTTGAAAAATTCCATTAATTTTTTTATTCAATTCTAGAGTTTATTTTTATTGAATACTCCGTTGTTCCAATTTGAATATAGCTCAATAAATAAGATACTTATTATCCTCTCAAAGGTCAATAATTTGTCCTATCATATCGTTGTTGAACTAAAAACAAAAGTACTTCATTCTAATGTTCATTTAACTTTATTACGTTATTGTTCAATTATTTTTTTCAAAAAAAGTGACATGTATTTTAAAATTTATGATCAAATAACTTGTAAAGGTAAATATCAAGATGAGAACTAAGAACTAACTTCAACATAGCTCAACTGTTTAAAGCATATATGCTCAATCAAAAGGTCAGAAGTTCAATTCCCACCCCCTCATGTTGTTGAACTCAAAAAAGATGAAAACTAAAAACAAGTTAGATAAATTTTAAGAGAATGAAAAATTCAACTATTCAAAAAATTAAGTCGTGTGAAAATAATTTTAAAATCAAAAAAATAGTCGAACAAACATATCTTCGTTGAAATTATTCTTAAAAAACAATTTCTAAGAACTTCCAAACAACTACAAACTTTATATGTTAGAGATCTTATCTGAATTTTCAAAAGGACTGAGACTCGGATATTAGTTAACATAGCATAATGCAAAATGGGTATAAGTTGAAAGACAAAAAAAATTGATATTTTAGACCCCATTTGATAACCATTTGATTTTTTAAAATTATGTTTGTTTTGTCACCATTGGTTTCCATTTTTCTTTAGAAAATACTTGAATTCTTAGCCAAATTTAAAAAATAAAAACAAATTTTGAAAAATTACTTTTTTTTAATTTTCAAAACTTGACTTTGATTTTTGAAAACACATCTAAAAAGTAGATAAGAAAATCTGAAAAATTATAGGTGAAAATAGTATTTATAGGATTAATTTTCAAAAATCAAATGATTATCAAACGGGACCTTAAAAGTTCATAAGCTGAAATTGATATTGATGAACAGAAGTTCAGAAGTAGAAATTATATCAAGACAAATCCAATATTCCTTATGTTGAGGAATTAGTCAAAGGGTCAAAGGCTGAGGTGTGTGCTGACGAAGACTTAGGTGGCAAATGAGCTAGCCTCTTAGGCAGAAGGGTCTAGAACTATTTCTGTTATTATTTGGCTACTTTATAGCCTACACGTGTCCAGGTTGTTAGGTCTTATTATTATGAAAATTCTTTCATATTTTATTATTCTCTACACTTAAATAGTGCAGCCACTGTCTTGGTATTGAGAAATATATTCAGAAAGAAGAAATAGAGAGAAGTTTTTCTTTTCACCAATTCTAGAACGTTTTATTTGAAACGTAACTCCTTATAGCCTTTCCCATCCCTAACTTTAACCAGCATAAGACCATTATAAAGATTTTTGTGGAAGTCAAGAAGATTTACATTTCAATTCTTCCTAAATTATTTGGTTGGTGAATTGTCGGAATAACCCATAAACCATCATTTCTACAAAATATTGATATAACCAAAGATAGTCATATTCTCATGTTAGCTGGTACAATTTTCGCCTATTAGACGGTGGGAGAGCAAAACTTATTAAACGAAAAAAAATATGGTAATTACAATCCGCTTCATACTAAAATTTCTTCAAGGGTAATGGGCTCATGAGTCTATATAGATTAACGTACCATAAAAACTACAAATCCAAGGCATAGTGACACTAAACCTGTTACTAAGGGGAGCATGATGAGCATCACCGCAAGAAATCCCCGGAATCTTGGTAGTTCCATTATGACCAATGCCTGCAACAAACAACTACGACATGAGCGTTATGGCAAACTTGAACAAGATGGTGGACTTTCAGGACCAAAAGCTTCCACAAGAATGTAAAACAAACATCAGTTCATTAAAATACGGAAGGATGCTAGTTTTTCAAATTTATGCACTAAGATCAGGAGTGAGTAAATGTAACGCGAAAGGTAAGATGCCCCACTCTAGTGAAGTACGTGCAATGGAATGGTCCTCAGCAAAAGTGAATTTGAACCTACGTGATGTTCAATTAGCTTACCATCAAATCTGCCAATCTTTGCATTCCCTTTTTTAAAGACTATGCAAAAAAGTGTTTTTCTTCTAATTTACATAAACCATTTTTCAAACATAGGAATATGATATGCAAATTGCACAAATCACTGCTGTGCAATGTACAGTTATCCACAAAGGTGACATTGGCAGCTATTCTCCCAGTCGGAGAAAGGGGTTAGAACTATACTTGAAGAAAACCAGAAGAGATTGACTTATTTACATTAAAGGATGAGAGGTGAAGAGATGAATATCAAAGGACTAGAGAATAGTAGAAAGGATTTGGGGGGAAGAAAAACAGAGTTGAGATCATGCATCCAGTAAAGAGTATTACCGGTACCATGGTTTTAAGTAACAGCACAAGTGACAATGGCCAAGATTACATTTCTACCTACAATATGTGGCGCCTTTCTTATTGCACAAGCTAAAAGTTTCATTATTTCTCATAAGTAATCAATTGCATAGGTGTTGGGGCAGACAGAAGAAGAACATTAAGAGGGAATGGGCCATTTACCAAATGCACTCCTGCTGCAATAAAATGAGAGGCTATTCTGCATTTTTACCCAAGACAAGAGAAGTACAGAGGAAAAAGACAAAAAGGTCAGAGGTGCCTACAGCTCCAAACTTGCTCTCTTTTTCTTATCCTCCCCCTTTTTTTTCTTATTGGTTTAGGCAGTGCCTAATATAAGTTACCTTGTCTAATTAAGCATGTCATATCAATTGTCAAGCAGGTAACTTATGCCTAAGCACCTCTCCCCATAGTTCATAGGGCATAGGCTGGCTATAAACATGTTTCTTCCCACAGAGAGAGAGAGAGAGAGATCAGTTAGATGTCCAAGACTCACTAATCTCCAACACTCGAGGCAAAATTAAAAATCATCTGGACCAATGCTATTGGGGTATACTACTGATGAATCTAGAAGGTGATAATAGAAGAACTTCAGCAGATAAATATGGAGACTTCAAGCATGTTCGGCAAAGGATTCACATTCACTTAGGGCCACTTAATGGCAATTTTTTTTTTAGTACAACAAATGTGGGAAATGGGAATTTGATCCTCCAACCTCAAGGGAGGTAATACATGTCAATTACTGCTAAACTATGCTCACTTTGGCAAGGCCACTTAATGGCAATTACGGAGGATGTTTGTCATATAACCTTATTTACTAGTTACTAACTAGTCAAAGAGCTCCTTTGTAATCCCCTCTTTGGGAACGGGGTTATATATGCGCCTTCTTGCCTTCACCTTTATTACTTCACAGCTATCATTCACAGATGATTATCATGATTTTACCTCATTTTACAAATTAACAAGTTGGAGGACTGTTCTTCTGTATTTCCAATTTCTTCTGGAGTATAGTTAGATACCTGAACTGCCTTGCCTTCGTACTTGGATGGAAACAAAAGATGTTCCTTGCCAAAAGGAACAAGTTAACCGCAGCCTCGATAATTAATGAAGTTATGAACAACTGAAACCTAAGAATACAAAATGAGTATTCGAAACAACTATTCAAGAAACCAGGTAATGGTGCAAACTGAATTTATTTTCCATTCAACACGAGTGGATCAGAAATTCGCCAATGCGGATCCAACTTTCTGTTCGCTAACAGTATAAGACTTAGAGGAAAATTTGATGGTCACCTAAGAAATTAGGCACATATTCCTTCCTATGCATATCTATTCAAGGATTCTTAAAAGAGGTGAAAACAGCAGAGTAAAAAAATCGAATGAAGAGACTTCCTTAACTAAATTCAGACTTTCACCGAATATAAGGCACATCGGACAAATATTCATTCGTTAAAATCAACATGTAACCTAGTTCGTAAAACCTTAATTGCGAAAACGAATGCAGAGGCATACCTAAAGCAGAATAGCGAGAGAAGTGACCTGATTATTTACAATAACGATCCGCTTTCTTTTTGACACGGTCATCGAGAGCTTCCTCCACAGATTTGAACTTGGTATTGGAGTTGTTAGGATCGTAACCAAACTTCTTGGTCTCCACCGGGAAGAGCTCCTCGTACTTCATACGCTTGGCCGCGTCAATAGTATACACATCTCCGTCTCCGCCATCTGCACCATCTGCCGACGACAAAATCTCGGCCTCGTCCGTAGGGTTCTCGTCGCTTTTACTTTTATCTTTCTTCTTCTTCTTCTTCTTCTTGTCAATAGCCTTACTGCGGGAGGCTAGGACTCCTCCCTTGAAGGTGAGCCTACCTCCTTTCGCACCTGCAAATGGATCCGACATCGTAGCGCGTCTTCACTGTCCTCTGAGGTTAGTTCCTCGCCTGGACAGACCTTCAGGTTGCTTGATGCTCACGGACGGGATGAAATGATCGCCATTTGGAGCACTACCGGTTGCTGGATGCTCGGAGAGATGACGATGGGATCTATGTTTGGGTATCTTCTGTTCTTCTTGGCCCAATCCTGGCAATAACCCTCCCTAAACCCAAAATCTTCTAGCGCATGTCTCTTTGAAATCTAAAGGGACCAATTTAGTCCTTTACCAAATTGAAGCGTAAATTTTACCAACAAAAACTCTTTAATACAAATTTATGATTAAGGTCTATTTTTTTTTTTTTTAGTTCAATAATATTTGAAGATGAGGAATTTGAATCTATGACCTCACGGTCATAAGTCATACTTTATGTTGGTTGAGTTATGGGCATTAAGGATCCATTTGATTTAACTTTTTAAGTGTTTAATTTAAAGGAAAAAAAATCATTTTGATACAATTTATAATGTTTAGCTACCACTCAAAATGCTTTTTAAAAATGAGTTTGAGAAATAAGTTATTTTGAGAGAAACACTTCAAATCAAATTTTAGAAAAAACGTTTTCAAGTGTTTAACTTAAAATCTCGATTAAAATATCCTCACACTACATCACTCACCACCACCCCCGTCGGCAACCGCCGCCACCATCACCCAATACTACCCACCGTCGACGGCAACTTCGGTGACCTCCTCTAGTAGTGACCAACGGTAGTCGGGCGATCATATTGCTTGAAATACAAATTTGAACTTGTTCATAGTGTTTAATAGTCATCCATTCTAGTAATTTAAGATTAGTATAGACATTTTGAGTGTAGAGCAAATCAAACAAATTTGTGCATAAAAACACTTTTGAGAAAAATGTAACCAAACATATGAGTGTTTTAATTATGAACGATTTTTATAAAATATGTTTAAAAGAAAATGCATTTTTGAAAAACACTTTTTTTCACAGACAATCTAAACATGTCATACATTTCAAGAAATTTAGCAAGTGAAGTGTCATGCTAAAATTATAATCGAAAAAAATGAAAATGAAGGGACCAAATTGGTCACTTTTTAAAAGTACATGGACTAAAATGAATATTGTGAAAGTATAAGGACCAAAATGAACCAAAGTGAAAAATATAGGGACCAAAATGGATATTTTGAAAGTACAGAGACCAAAATAAATCAAAGCGAAAAATACAAAGATCAAAATGGATATTTTGAAGAATCGAACCATCAATAATTTGAGATGGTAATTTCATTGAGCTACGTTTGGATTGGATTACAATTGTACAATGTTGCTTTATGAATATTCGGACATTTTGACTATGTTATACATTTTTTAGGTGGATTTGATCTTATTACTGACTTTGGAATGCTTTTTTAATGCCAATATGAGCTTAATTGGGTGGTTAGGGTTAAAGACATCTATTTTTTCTCTAGATCCTAGTTAATTTTGTAGGTTTAAGTTTATTAATTGTTGAGTTTAGATATTGTGTGGCATGATTTTCAATGTTTTACTAATTCATCTTGTATAACTTTTTAATTAACGTCAATTCAAGTATAGCTAGCTTGATGGATAAAATACAAATTATCATCTTAAAAATTGATGGTTTGGTCTCTTAAAATTTCAATTCTTGAACTTTCAAAAAAAAAAAAAGTTGGTGTAGCCTTTTCTTTAAAAAAAAATTATTCTAGAGAATGCATTGTTGGTAATGTTTTTTTTTTCTTTTTGAGTACATGCATTGTGGTAATGTATTTAAGTTTACAATTTTATTTAATGAAATTTAAAGTTTAAGGCTAAAACTCCAATACTAGAAAATAAATAATAAATCGATAGTTATTTTCCAACTCTACTTAATGGGTATGCACAAAATCAAGGAAATAAAAATTTCAAACGAAACCATTTTTTGTTTTAAGTTCAACAACGTCTAGAGGTGAGGTGGATTCAAGCTCCTAACCTCTTGCTCGATGGTATATATCTTAGGGTATGTTTGGGAGTACTTTTGGCATGGTCAAAATCATTTTTTGTTATGTCAAAACCACTTCTATTTGAAAATAATGATACTTGGCAAGGTGCATGATTGATTTTGCAAAAATACAAAATCACTTTGAAGTGATTCTTTAATCATTTGAGACGTGACCAATGTTCAAGTGATTGACTAAAAATCACACCAAAAAATAACAATTATTTTTTATTTTTGAAATATACGGGCAAATATATTTGTATTTAAAAATTCAGCTAAATTACAAAACATCGTTGTTGGCTCTGTTGGCTAATCATGTCACCCTCGTCTTGAAGTAAGCTTTGGAGAATCTGAATTTGAAACCTTGCAAATGCAAGGGTGCTATTTTTTTTTTTCGTTTCTCAACCTTCTCAAAATCAAACAGCCTTTTTAATGCACAAATTTGGCCTAAATAATTTTTTGCCATATTTTTTTTTTAAAAAACATTAGAAAATAAAGAAAATGAAAAATAAATTAATAAAAATAGGTATTTTAAAATAATAAATTCATTATAATAGTATTAATTATAATAATAATTAAATAAATTTAGTTATATAGATTTTTTTTTCTTATCGTAATTGCTTAGAATAGTGTCAAATAATTTTCTAGATTAATAAATTTTTTGTAATTTAATGGTTTAAAATCACTTTTAAATCAAACATTAATAATTCAAAATCACTTTTAAAAGTTTGGAACCAAACATTAAAATGATTGTATGAAAATCAATTTTACAAAATCAATTGTAACTAAATCTCTTTTTCCAAAATTAATAATTCAACCATCACTCTCAAACATGCACTTAACCATTTATGCTCAAGTTGGCAATCAACCAATTTTTTTTTTAATTTTTATATTAACATCAAGCATTTCCAATCCCAAGGAGGATTAGGAAGAATTTTTTTAAAATCAAAATCAAAATAAATAAAAAAACTTTAAAACTTTAACAATTACACCCTCATGTCAAGCAAGACACTATTATTGAAAAGTTAGGAAATTTAAATGTTCTAAAAGTTATAATTTTTTTTTAGTTCAACCTAAAAATATTACTAAACTATCAACATTATTTTTTTAAGATTACAACATTACGTAGGAGGAGGAGGATTTGCATCTTAACTATTTTGTACCCTAACTGTGGTTGATTAAAAAAAAAAAAAGTGGTTAAGGTATATATATACACACACAATACTCAACCTGTGAGTTGCATGGTAAAATTATACACAATATCACAAATTCAACTCATAGAAGGTTGAATTTATAAAAATAAAAAAGAAAAAAAAATCAAAATCACAAAGAAAATCTAAGATTAAAAAAATTAAAAACACATATCTTCTAAAGCAACTAAAGTTCAACTATCTTAAAATCAGCGGCTCAAATATCCTCGAGATGATTGAACTAAAAAAAAACTTCTAAAAAAATTATATGAATATGGCTAAGAAATAACTTATTTACCGCTAAAAACAAAAGGGGAAGTACAGTAAGTATATATAAATTTTTTTACCTTTTGGCTTTTTAATAATGTACAGCAAATTAGTGTACCAAAAAAATCGAATGGGAATGCAACCATTTCATTCGGAGCTAAACATCATCCAACAATTCTTCGAACGTAGGAACGATTGCAAGACATAGTGTACTTCCTTTTCAAATTAATCTCATAACCCAAAATTTTTACTTTCCCTTCTTTGGGCTTCGCATTATAAGTACAACCTTCTGTTGCCTGTTTTCTTATCGTCCTTGTGCTGCCTCCCTCTTTGAAATGAAGTTCTGAATTTGCCATTTAAAAAAAATAATAAAAAACTAAAGCTTTTGCAGATATAATTAGCAATAAACGTACACCAACCAACCACGAAGATAAAGAGTAAAGACGAATCATTTTAAACAGACCTGCAATCTTGAGGAACACTCCATGAAGGCGTGGACGAAGCTCTGTTATCGGCCGTTTGATTAAAAAACTTATTCCAATCATCGAGCAAAATCCTGAGATCGTGAACTTTGTTGTCGAGGCCAACGCAGCAATTGGCATGCATGGTGCAGATCTTGTTGAAGTCCCTGCCCATCTGACAGAACCCTCCGAAATTGGCAGTGTCCAGAAACCTTAGTTTGAGCCCAATTTTAGGGATCAACGGACTGTGTTTGATCTTGTTAAGCACATCTTGGTCGTGTTGGCCTGGATATATGGTCCTGGATTCGTACCAAAACTTGTAGAATTTTACAGTTTTTTGATTAGATCTGACGTACACGAAGCCTCCATTGGGGTGGTTGTTTAAATCCTCCGAGTTCCCCATAAACCAATCACAAGCAATTTGAAAATCCGCATCTGGGTAGAAGTGATTGAATGGGTCTTGCAGCCACATGATATCAGAGTCCTGCACATCATCATTATTATTATACTGAATTAATTAGAAGAAGATTGTATAATGAATTGACGTTAAATTACCAAGAGAGAGGCTTACAGTGAAGACGAAGCTGAAACCCATCTCGAGAACAGAGGCGAGGAATTCAATTCTTCGCCACATCATTTTCAAGTAATCAGAGGTCATGAAGTAGGCCTCGCTGGAGAAATTGATTCCTTGAGTGTCCAATTCATAGCAATGAGGGTGCGAGGCCACGCAACGAGCATACGCCTTTTCGTCCAAAGTTACAATTACTAAGTGCTTCAATAGCCTCTGCGTTCCGTTTCCAATGTCGAAGCTTTTAAGAAACAGGTCCAGCAGTGAATCCGGCTCTGCCCATGCGTCATTCAACGTCGTCAAGATTACTGTTCCATCTTCCATTGATGCATTTTTCAGAACTTTTTCCTGTATTTTATTTTTGTCAATTTACAAACTTCTGTGTAAGTTTTTTTTTTTTTTGAAAAATTACTTTGTTTTTTTTTTGAAAAATTACTTTGTTGAGTCTAGGGGTTTGATTGCAACACCTAACAAAGTTTAGGAGGCTAATTTATCAAATTAAAAGTTTAAGGGTGTGATTGAACACTTAACAAAGTTCAGGGTTTGATTGATCAAATTCAAAGTTTAAAAGTGTAATTGTAACAAACTTTATAGTTTAGGGATGGTTTGTGCAATTTATCCTTTTATTTTTCATGTTATGGATGCCCTCCACATACACGTATGATATGACTCCACGGGCCCATCTAAGCATACTCTCTAAACTTTCAAATTTGTGTTTAAAAAGGCTTCTAAACTTTAAAAAGTATCGTTCCTAAGTTTTCAATAGGTCTTAAACTTTAAAAATTGTCTAATAGGCCTCTAAACTTTCAATTTTGTGTATAATAAATCATTGACATATTTGAAATTTTAAAAAATTAACTGATCTTTCACTTTTGTATGTAACAAGTCATTGACATGTTTGAAAATTTTTAAAATTAATTGATCTCAATTTTATATCTAATAGGACTCTGAACTTTTAATTTTGTATTTAGAAGGTCTATGAATTTTAAAAAATGTCAAATAGGTCAATGACCTATTATACACAAAATTAAAAATTTAATTATCTATTGTACACAAAATTAAAAGTTTTAAGGACTTATTAGATACTTTTTAAAATTTAGGAACATATTCTAATGTTGTCTAAATTTGTAATTTAACATCCTTACAATATTAGCTCAATCTCAGAAACAGCAAAAGCAACTACAGTTTAAAAAAAAAAAGTATTAATCATACAAATTGAAAACTGAACCACAACGAAACGATTTGACAAACAACAAGAAAGAGAGAGAAAAAGAAAAAGGTTTAGAGAAAGTATATTCAAAATTTTCTTAGGAACCACACACATTTTTTTATTTGAATGATAACATTTTAAATATATATATATATATATATATATATATATATATATATATACTCATAACATTCCACCATCTATTATTAGCAGAGCAGTGGGGAGAATTTGTTTTTATATGTTGTTCGAGTTTAGGACAAAGAAAATATAATTACAATACAATCACCCACTTTCCTTTGTAAAATCCTGTCCCCTTGCCTTTCCCCAACTCCTGCTCCTTCACATCCCTCTCTCCCCCCCCACAATTTTCAATATATACGCGCAGCCCTATACATTCCCGGCCAACAATTTTTAACCCACTTTTAAACTAACAAATTTTTATTTTGTGTCTACAATCCACCTACCTTTTTAACACAAAATTTAATGTCAAAATTTTCTTAACCTCCTAAATTATAAAAATGTAAAATAGGCTAGAGGTTTAGAATCTATTAAACACAAAATTAAAAGTTAATTTATTAGATAATTTGGGATCTAATAAACACAGACCTATAAGTTTAGAGACTTAATTTAATCAAAATTTTACTTACCATATTGGTAAATAATATATTATTTTATTTTATAGACTCTATATCATTCTAAATTATACTATAAATAATAAATAGAAGTAGCATAAATAAATAAATAAATAAATAAAAGTCACTCAGAAAATTAAAATTTCATCCTACATATTTGAATTTTGAAGCCCTTCACTTCACCACCCAAAAAAAGGAAAATAACAAAAAACTGGACACAAGATTAAATGCACGCGCTGGCGCTGCAGAGGACCAGCCAGCCATTGAGCCTACCGCCAACTTTGCAAATAGCAGACGCTCCCTCACCCACCATTATTTTCACCAATAATTCTGCGCAGTTTTTTTTCTTTTTTTCTTTTTGTGTGCGTGTATAAATTTATAAGGAAAATTATTAAATGATCCATTAAAGAACTGCAGATGGAACCCTTCCTTTAAATATAAATAATATTAATTCACAAACAAATTCCAGCTGTCTCGATTTGATTTATCCTATAATCCTAGGACTCGAGAATCGCGTTTCGTACCATTGTTTTTTTTTTTTTTTTTCTGAAGAAAAAAAACGAAAAATCCATGGTGACGAATTTTCACCATAGTTGGAAGGAAGAATTGTTTTCCGTTTAATTCAGATTCTATTCTTTGACCCATATACAAAATCAAGCGCCTATTACCAAGAAATCAATAAATAAAAATCGGCCGCGATATGCAGAAAAAAAAGAAGGCAAATCGGTGATGGAAAAGGAAATGAAAAGTGAGTGAGATGAAAACAGAAAGGAAAGTGGAAACTAACCAGAAGAGGGTTTCTGAGAGGAGAAGAGGATCGAAAAGCGCGGTAGGTGTAAGAAACAGGGAGAAATTTGAAAGGATTAATGGCGGAGTTATACAGAACAAGGAGGCCCAACACAACGCCGACGAACGCAACGGAGAGCCTCACCGTCCTCCACGGAACCACCGGTGTATGCACGGCGGAGGGAGGCGACAACTTGGCGGCCGGTTCGCCACCTGTTTGAGCGTCGGCTGCGGAATTCTTCATTTGAAATTTGAGGAGCCAAACAGGAAAGGAAGTAAGTTCAATTGCATCAACAGTGACCGTAATGCTTGACTCGCAATCGCAGCGAATTAGTTGACGAATTGACGATGAGGTGAGGTTTAAGAAGAAGAAAGAGGGCCTGGCTTTCACGTCGACGTCAGAATGGGATCAATAAATAAACATAAAACTAAAAAAAGGTTTATTGGTGAAAGAGAGGATCAGAAGAAGAGACGCAGTGGGCGATGATATTGATATTGATATTGATATTGATATTATAGGAGGTTTATTGCCGGCTGCCCCTTCCTCTATTTCTCCATTTCTCGTCTGGTCCTCCTCATTTGTCTGTTTCTCTTATCCAATTGCTTTGCTTGTATTACTATTTCTGAAAAAGACTGGAATTAGAACCGGAATCTTTCTCTACTTACCCTCCCCCATTTTGATTTTGATTTTTCTTTCTCTCATATGGTATGGTTTCATTCGTGTTAAATGCTTAACTTACACCATTCTCGCTAACTCTATTTTAATGTTATATTTTAAATACGTGTACGCTTCGCTAATTCTTTAATTTAATAGCCATGTCAAAAGATGTGCGGTGAGATTTGGGAGTTTCTATTTTGTTGTGTTTTATTTCTAAAATTTGATGCATTCATTTTCGTATAAAAAATGTCACCATGAAAATAAAGAGAAAAGATATTTTACTTGAATTTATTGATAAAATGGGAAAATGATTTTAAAAAGATTATTATTTAAAACTAATTAATAATGAACTTTTATTAATTGATAAAAATCAACAAAGTTTAAATCTCATTTTGTTATGTTTCATACAAATTTTATTGTAATGTCGTGTTTAAGTATTTTGTCTCGCCAACTTGTACGTAGAAGTCATTATATATTCCACACATGGTTTGAGGCAAACTAAAAAAGGTGATTTATGTTCAATTTAAATAAAGAATCAAAATATGAATTTATTACTTTAAAGAAGGCTATAAATGCCTTAATATGTTCAAATAATAACCTAAAAGTTCATACTAAATTTTATACCAAAATTTAACAATGCTAACTTGATTAATCTTTTTATTAAAAAAAATTAACTAAAATAAATTATTCAAAAGTAAAGAACTAAAATGAAATAAAAAATTGAAAGATATATATATATATATATATATATATATATATATATATATATATATATATATATATATATATTTATTTATTTATGTATATGTATATTTATTTATTTATTTATTCTAAGGAAGATTTTTACGAAGGAGAATTGAAAATTGAGTGAACGAAAGATAAACGAGACCAAAACCGTGGTCCAGTACAAAGCTGCCCAAAAATAAAAGTCTATAATTGAATTTTCGAAGCCTGACCTGATTTGGATACCTTTCAACGCTAGCTCAAGCCAACCGGCAACCGGGTGTTTGCCTAGCTGCCGGTTGCCCTTACTTGCTCTGATTCTAACCCCAATTCCTAACGACGATTATTAGCTTTCAACCTCATTTATTAATCTTATTAACTATAATTCATCAATTCTTCAAGTCCACAAATTATTAAATAATGTCGTCACAGTGTGGCTGTTTTATAATAACGGTTGGATGTAAATTCAATAATTTTTATGTCTTCTAATAACTACTAGATATAAATTCGGGATTTTTTCTCTCTTCATCTAATTATAAAGAACAGTCAGCCACATTATGTCCTTATCAAATAATTTCTCGTCATCTTCCCCAACCCCAACTGATTAATATAAAAGAGCATGACTTGACAACTCTTCAGCCTATTTAAATGACTATAACTGCCAATCACAAAATTGCAACAAAGACGCCATCCAAATATACAATAATTTTAAAATATTACGTACTACATAATGCTATTGTCTTTTTCAAAAAAAATAATAATTTTTTAGTGTTGTTGATTGAAAAACTTGACGTTTGAAAGTTATGTGCCCATTTTTATATTAATGAATGGCAAAATTTCTACCATTTAAATTTTTATATATATGAACTAAAAAAAAACTTTTTTTATATATAACTTTTTTAATTCTGAAATTTAGGAAGGTAAATGAGGGACCATTGCCCCCTCCTTTCTTCTTCGCTCTTCTCTTGAAAACAAACGCACGTAACCATGTCGTATTCTACATTAAGGCTTCATTTACTCACCAAGAAAATAAATAAAATCAATCGGAATGAAAATATTATTCCTTTGATATTATTTATCAGGAGTTGTTTGGAACTAGAATCATAAACTCGTTGATATTGTTTACTAGAAACCGTTAGGAATTGGAATAAAAATCAACACAGTATAATTACTAGAATACTGATTTCATATTTTTAACTAATTAAGATGGATTACTAAACAATATGCTAATATAATTTTTGGTTAGAATAGCAATTTAGTCCCTGCACTTCGGAATTTATTCCATTTTAGTTTTTGTTAGCTTTCCTTTATAAATTTTGAAAAGTTCTTTTTTTACATTTTTTTCTTTTTTATATGAAAATTAGTATTTTTATTTTACAAAATTTGATAAAAATTAACTTCAAATTAACATTAAGGACTAATTTTAAGATGTATTGAAAAGAAATAGACCAATTTTAGACATTTAAAATTGACAGTAATATTTTTATTTTGAAATTTATTTAATATTTACAAATAACAACTAATTAAAATAAAATTATATCACCTAAAAAGTTTGGATATAACTAACCGTTAATATATATATATATACACACACACACACATACATACATATATATATACATACATATATATCCATTGAATGTGATGGGACTTTACATGTAATAAATTAAATATAAAATACTTGGAGGTTGTTTGGAGCGTGGGTTATAATAGTCTATGAAATACTTTACACTTCAAATACATACTATTATAACTCATATTAAATAACTTTATATCTTAAACACAGATTATATAACTCTACAGATTATTATAACCCAAATTATTATAACTCACTCAGCGCCCTAAACAACCTGTTGGTTCTAATTTTTCTTTACCCCATATTTAGCTTAATTAATTTTCAATATATAAGTTACTTCAATAATGTTTTGATAATTCGTGTCAACAAAAATAAAAAATAAAATAATGTTTTGTTAATTAAAATCCTAGATTTAGAGATAATTTTTTTTTAAAAAAAAAGTAACCAATTACTGAGCGCCATCTTATTTTCTAGTGCTTTTAAAAAAAAAATTATTTTTGTAATTATACTCATTTCTTTAAGAAAAACGAACTATCAAAGACGACATCAAATTTTTTTTATGGATAAAGATTAAAGACCATCTGATAACACTTTCTTTATTTTTTTTGTTTTGAAAAGGTGATAACACTTTCTTTTCTCCTCAATAAAAGAAATTTTTAATTAAACCCACATTGAACCCAAACTTCAAAAAATTATATTGAAAGGGCTTAAAAAATATATATTAAAAAAAGGAATGAATTTATTCATGAGGGTAAATTGATAGAGTGGTCCACATGGGTTGGCAACCTCAGTAAGTTCTTTTAGCTGAGCTGACCAGTGATTATTATAATTAATTTACATAAACAAAGTTGAATGATTAAAAGGTTATAATGGTAAATCATCATATGCTTGATCTACTCCAGTAATCCTCTTTAGCATGAAGTAAGCAACCAATAGAGAGCCAGCCAAAAAGCACATATTTCTTATGGTGTTTGATAGCCCATTGTCACTCTGCTCCTGCTGCACTGAACCCCCTCCATTCCTGCAAAATAAAACACTCTATTTTTAACTCTGTTCTTCAGCACTTTGCAAATCTCTTCATCAATCAACTACAAGTTATTTCAATTTAAAGTTCAAATCTTCCTATAGTTCAACTTGTTAAAGCATATCTCATCCATCAAAAAGTTTATTGTGTATTTGTGGGAGTGTTGAGTTATAAGATGACAACAGATTAAGTTATTAAGGTCAATGGAAAATTAACAATTTTAATCAAGAGTGGATAATTTGCCTTGGTCCTGGCTCAGTCTGAGGGGCAGCCGGTCTCCGGGATCGGAGCTCCGTTGTCTGCTGCTGCGGCGTGGTTGTGGCGGTTGGAGCTGGCAAGGTTTCTTCACTAGGAATTGGAACGTTCTTCACCTGTAATAGGATTTAGACTGCTTAAAAAAGCTGATATGCTTAATCTCATTATGTTGAAGATGTAAGTCTTCTTTGAATGCTTACCAAATTTCTAAACAAGAGAGAGTAAAGCATTTCAATGTATCTCATCTTGGCTTGTTTTTGGTCCTTGGTTAACTTCCTCCAAAATCCATAAATTGATCCCATATTCAGAGCTTTCTTTGCATATATTTTCCAAGTGTAGCTGAAAAACCATAACAATAAGTGAAGATCAAGACACCAAATTTGTTAGAAATGATGTTTGTGCCTTTATTTACCATTCATATATTCGCTGAAGACCAGCTTCGGACATCTTGTTCCAATATCCAACATCTGACTTGCATTTCTCAAAGAAAGCAACAATCTTTTTGCTTGTTTCATCTCCATTGTTCGGATCGATATGGAACCCCGAGATCCCGTCGACAATAATCTCTGCTGGACCTCCTTGGTTTGTCGCAAAAGTAGGCAATCCACAGTTCATTGCCTCAATGACTGTTAGGCCGAAACCCTCATAAAGTGCAGGCTGCACAAAAGCTCCTTTTGTATCAGCAATGTACCGGTATAGCTCTCCATTGCGGTATCGATCAGTTTGAGCCTCTATCCATCTGATTTGCCCCCTGAGTTTATATTTTTCTATCAGGGAATGCATCTTTTTTATCTCTGCAATTTCTTCCCTGTCCTTTGATTTGGATGGATCAAAGAATCCAGCCACAACCACAAGGTTTACTAGACTTCTCAGCTTCCTGTTTTTACCATACCATTCAGTCAATCCAGTAATGTTTTTCACTGTATCAAGCCTTGCCATTGAGAAGATAATTGGTTTCTTCTTATCTGCAAGGAAACCTCTGTTCCAGAAATTTACAAGATTGGAAGTTAGAAGTGTACTAATGATTTTCTAATCATCTTCAATGCAAAAGAGATGGAGAATAGGCATCAGTTACATGTGCTCATCATTGTTTTCTCTGCTATAAAGAAGCTCCTCTATTTCGGGATGAAAATTAGCCAATCGTTTCGATTTCTCAGTGAAAGGAAAGTAAACAGATTGATCAGCCCCAGGAGCAGCAATGTTGAATTTGGGGTCAAACACATTGATACCTGAGACTACCCTATAAAGTCCAGGCATTGTAAAGGCCCCATGGCTTTCATATTGTCCTGGCCTAGTTTTGCTGTTGGACAAAACCTTTTAGTAAGCTTTTTAAAGATGATATAATTCTAGAATGCAGATCCAGCCGAGTTCAGTACTGTATAGAATTTTCTAACCTTCCTGAAATTTCTTGATATGTACTTGTTATAATGAAATCAGTTGCATTCATTGAGATCATGTCAGCTGTGAATTGACAAGAAAAATGATACTTGGGATCAAGCTCCTTCCATTTAGCATCCGAATCTTCGTATTTCGTTTTCTCTAAAGCGTGTGCAATAGTTCCCTGAGAGGTCAAAGATACTCAAGAATTTAGAAGGTCTAGAAACCAAAAAAGAACCAAACATGACAGATTTTTCTCAAGCTTTTCTGTTTTTTGTTCCTGATCTTCTAGTTTGTTTGTGAGTGGAGCAAATGAAATGGACCTGTGTAATTCCAAGTTTCTTAGCCATCAAAGAAGCAACCAAGTTTCCATCAGTGTAGTTTCCAATGATGAGGTCTGGTTTGCAATCCATGACTTCAAGGATCTTATCTGTGGCATCCTAGAAATGCAAAGGGTAGTGAGGGATAAGTCAATAGAAGATGAATGAACTTATTAGGCAAAACGAAAGTTCTGAAGTCAAATGCCTTGACAAATCTCTCCAAGTACGGATAGACGTCGAAGCGCGAAATCCATTGACGAAGAACACCATTCTGTGCGGAGAATGGGACCCTGAGAATGTGAGAATGCTTTGTGTTTTCAATAGGCTCCAACTCCACATTGCACTTCGTGCCTCGTGCATCGGGTATTAATCTTGTCACCTAAATGTGCCAGTTGTAACACAGATTAAAGCATATGCTGCAGTTGCCAAAAGGCAAATAAAAGGACAATGTTGTTGTGATCTTATCATGCCTACAACAAACATACCACAAGAATCTGAGGTTTTGCTTTCAGGCCTTGCTGCTCAATTCTATGCAGCAATTCTTCTTCTAGAGCTCTCACTTGATCCAGAATGTAGACAATCTAGTCATTTTTGTAGCAGGTGAGTGATGCACAACTCTACAAAATTTTCAGGAAGAGAGCATATTGTAATGCAGAAATAAACAGTTGATCAAATTCTGACCTGACCACCGGTGTCGGGCAAACCGAGGACGCCTGCCTGGCCAAAGTAACCATGAGGCGAGAAGATTACAACATTCAATGTGGTTGGAAGCTTGCTAAACAGTAACTCCACTTTTATTGGATCTGGTGCTTGGAGGACCTCAGAAAGAATTAACATTGTTTCTCTGACTCTCTCTGAAGTACTTCCCCATCCTTTCTCAAATCCCCATCCTTTCATCCTTTGAGCATTAAGGATAAAAAATACAATAAGATACAGGTTTAGAAAAATGGGAAATCAAAACTAGATTTCCTATGTTTTAGGAAAAGAAACAAGAATTCTTGGTTACTTGTGCTTAAATTCTTCATATGGTGTGTCTTTTGGCAGTGAAGATAGATATACTTGAGCTGCAAACAATGCCGATTGAAGCTTGGAAATGGTCCTCAGTTTCTTATTGATCATAAGGCTCTGCAAGATTTTAATCCAAATATTGAAATTCCTTGAATTGGGTTGCCAAAGTTTTTCTTAAAATCTTCAACTTTCTTAACTGAATGTTCATATTTTCATACCTCTCCTCGATGGTGAAGAGCCAGCAGATAATCAATAAGTGCCTTAACATTCTGTTTATCCTCACCAAACCTTGAGCTGATGAATTTCGAGATCAAATTGACTCCGTTTCCGATCGACGATGGAAGGCTCAAGCGAGGAGCAGTGAATTCAATGGCTCCAAAATCTATCTCTAAAGCATTTTCATCATTTGCCCTGCACATCATACCAATCATTTTGACAACTTGTTCATTCATTCATCAATCCAAAGATTACTACACAACGCAAGTGAACATATAAAAGAGCCTTGTTATGGAGAAAGGGAAATCAGAACTATTCACCAATTTTCATCAAAGATGGCTTCCTTAAATTTCAAGTACTCCGAAGCAGTAAGGTCTTCTACTTCCAAACTTATAGCATTCACCTTAACAAACTCCCAGAAACCGGGACTCGGCCTCACAGCTAGAGCGACATTCGGAGGGACAACGGCAGCCTCCTGCATAATATTAGCCATCAAAATCCATCCTCCTTCAAAGCAGAAACTGTAAAGAGAAAGTAGAGTTTCAATATTACCTGAGTGTTACTTAGAATGTAGCCAAGAAAGCCTTCCAAAACCTGGCTTCTCTCACGCTTGTCTTCAATTGTTATCTCCACATCCTTCATCAAATCTTGGCATTTCATCAACCTCTTCCCATTCTCAACAAACCTATTCATTCATATGGATTAAATTCATATATCAAAAAGCTGCAATTCTTTCTTTGTTAGCCTTTTTATTGCAAGAGGAACTGTGTACCTGGCAAAGCATTTCTTCATTGGGTTATGGGATTTTCTCAATGCATCGTTTAGAGTGTCAGAAATTGGTGTATCTAATCTCATCAAGCCGGCTGTTGCAATGGCCATTTCTTCTTTCTTATTGTCTGCTACAGTTTTCAACATGACAATGAAGTGATAATTTTGCCTTGCTCTTGCCTTGTGATTTGGGATATATATACCTTCATTGATAGACATTAAGAAATGCTATATTTGATGAAGAGTGAGAGAGACATAAGGCTGAAACAGAAACAAGGATAGTGATGGAAGAGAAGAACATTCCTCATGTTTGAATTAATGGAAAGCAAGAAAGGAATTGTAGTTGTGGGAAGTTATTTCAGATTTCCTTTGTTTTTAAGAGGAGGAGGTAAAGAACTTCAAGCAACTTTCATTTGGTTTCATTGGTATCGGTATCGGTATTGGTATTGGTATTGCAGAGGCTGGCTTTTATTCTTTCCTTCTTTCAGTTCCATAATTGCAGCAGCCTGAGATTCTTAAGATACTATTCAACTTTTAGGCTTTTGGGTTACCATGGTTCAGAAGCTTCTGCTTTAAAATGTTATATTGATTGATTAAACAAGGTTGTCATTTTTGTATTACTGGGTAGCCAGTATTCTGCTAAACTGAATCAGAGAAGTATTAAATTAATAGATGGAGCGAATATCATTACTTACCATTGCTTGTCGCTGTTAATCTAATTAAATATTTATTGCTTTGGAGTTATCGTCATTGCTTGATTTTTTTTTTTTAATTTTTATCTTCATGGTCAACAACACGCGTGGGAGATTCGAACTTCTAACCTCTTGGTCAAAAATATATACCTTAACCAATCGAGCTCTATTCATGTTGGTCTCTTTTTATATTTGCTAATTATATTGCTATTCATAAAATCCAATCGAGCTTAATATGATAATTATGATTATATAGATATAATCATATCATAGGTAAAACAAATCTAACATAAAATATGATTGTTACTTTAAGTATTATTTTGAAAAATAGAAAATCGCTCTGTGGTCAAATCTCAACGTTCGACCTTGTGATTTGGTGGAGAAGTCATATGATTTATACATGTAGAGTGGAAGATTCGAACATTCGATCTCTTGGTCGATGCCTATACCTTAACCAATTGAGCTATAGTTAAGTTGGCGAAGAAATTTTATATATATACTTTTGTGCCTTGCGAATAATGTTTCATTAATTACTAAATGTGAAAATTTTATAATTAAATAACTTGCTTCAAATTTGAAGAATAGAGATGCACTACTAGGAGTCTTAGATTAAAAAAAACCACCATATTAAACCAACTAAAGCTAGTTAATTTAAACCACATATCAATGGATTCAATTTCATAAAATTCAAAACTGATAATTAAAGCCCCATTTGATAATCAGTTAGTTTTTAGTTTTTAGTTTTTGAAAATTGTACTTGCTTTCTCATCAATTTTCTACAATGAGTTTCATCTTTCTTCACAAAAATATGTGAATTCATAGCCAAATTCCAAAAAAAAATATAAATTAAAAACTACTTTTCTAGTTTTCAAAACTTGATTTTGTTTTTGAAAACATGGGTAAAAAGTAGATAACAAAACAAGAAAAATCATAGATGGAAGTAGTATTTTTAAGTTTAATTTTCAAAAACCAAATAGTTATCAAATGAGACCTTATATATCAAACAAACTTTTGTTAAAATGAATTTGATTCACTTTAGGTTTAGTACTGATTTAATATTTTTTAAGTTATTTTGTCTTCCCATCGATTTCAGCTGCAAATTAGGTCAATTTCACACTCACTAAAACCTATATATAACTTAATAAAGAATGGAATAAAAAGATGGGTAGTGTAATAGTTTCACCTGTAAATACAGCAAAAAAAGAAAGAAAAAAAGAAAATTTGAGGACACTTTATGCTCCACTTTTAATTTTCTGTATGCATATAATTAATTTTTTTGGGAAAAAAAACAGTTAAATCGCATTTTTAATCTCACTTTCCCACTTAGTAAAATTTTGATTTGATTCTTATTTATTTTTACAATCTAGTCCCTTATATCGAATCCCAAATGTACAAATGAACTGATTGATAACTAAAAACGACTTTTAATTTCAGTTTATAGAAAATTTACTAGCTTCATACTCTTACCTATATTTCATGCCCTCATTGTTGCCCAAACAAAGATCCTGCCATTATCCTACTTGTTCGTTCATCTAGAGGGGAAATACAAAAATTTCTGATTACTGTTTTTCCTATTACTTTCAGGTTCTAATTCTAATTCTAAGAGTAGAATACAGAACGAACCATATCAATTAAGTTCATTCTCCCTACTTATTCAAAATTCATGTTGGTCTCTCCTTGACAAAGCTATTGCAATTAATATTCTGAATGGGGATCAAATTGTGCGAGAGACCCTCAAATTTCTAACTAGCATTCAATTATGTAGGGCCAACGTGAAAAAGAGACCGACCATGCTGAGATCCCCAAGAAATCTGATTGAAAGCATCTAACAATCTATCTATGTACTATATAATATCGAAAGAGTAGTGGATTGGCAGAGAATTAATCAACATTTTAGGATCCTGTGAATATCCATATGAAAGTATAGCAAAAATTCAGTAAAAGCATCAAGAAATCATTTTTTATTATTTTTAAAATTTTATTTTCATGAAGAAACCAACTTTACAAAACAATAAAATAGAGACTTTCTAAATGAAGTAAACAAATACCTAATTACAAAAACATTTTATTTTAAAAAAACAAAATTGCCACCAAAACAAAACATCCATCCAGTTCTCTTTTGGCATCGAGGATTAAACAACCAAACAAAGCAGGCAGCAGCCAAAAAAAAGGTTTTTGAAAGCAGTGTTTGACATCATAGCATCTCGAATGGACGGCAAAGCATGGCACCGAAGAGACCATGAGGTGGCCACCAATGAGAGTTAACCACACAAAATAACAAGTACTATAATAGTTAATCACACACACAAGTAATAAGTTTTCACACCTTCAAACCAAACCAAAGCTCCGGGAACTAAACGAGACTTCAAGACGACTTGGAGTGGAAGTAGTAAAATAAAAAACAGGTTCAACAATAGAACATAACCCTCTTAACATTCTCTTTGAGAGCTGGCAAAGGTCGAACAGCAGCATTCAAACCTGGAGCCCGTGTACTGCGAGCACCACCAACGCCACCGCGTCCAGCAGCAGCATCACTGCTAATTGACCCACTATCAGAGGTTTCAGGTTCCATATAGAAACGAGCTCGGAATGCAGCAAGATGAGCATAGTACGCTGGGGGCACTGCAAAAGGTTCAACGGAATTAATAAACTATGACAGATGGTTGAGCACAACAAATTCAAATCAAAACAAATCAATGGGGAACTTACCGATAGAAACAGAGCGAGTACACCTTGCATACCTAACAGAAATTCGAAATTTCATATTTAAGCCAATATATATATCGTCATTGTTAAAAATAAAAAAATAAAAAAAGCTTTTAGCGTTAGTTAAAAAGCAGAACCAGATTAGCGGGAAATAATCAAGAATGTTACGAGGATTTTGTGAAAAGAATAACTCACGTATAACAAAGGTTATTCGTTAGAGTCTGCAATCCATCAGCTGTGAACTTGTTCTCATCCCACAGAACATGGTAATGAGCAGGACGACTTGTACCCTGGGCAACAAGTATAATAAGTTTATTTATTTAACAATTCTTCATCCCCGCATATACTTTAAACAATAAAATATTTTATTATATCTAATTCTATTCTACCTGGATTCCAGCATGGCTGCACAGGTAGAAGTCAAATTCCGTAGGATGACAAATTTTGGAGTCAACGACCGTACCTGACATCCGTCAGCACAGTAAGTAAAACAAATTTTTAAAAACAAAAATAAAAGAACGACAATAAACTAAGAAATTGTGCTTCAATAATAAAGTCTTCTGAACTACCCAGTGGATTTTTCAGCCCGTACGCACCAACTGGCCGGGTAAAAATCTTTAAAAATAGCTATAATTATGGGACTTTGTAGTTGAATTGAGTTCATAATGCTAATAGTTTTCCCTCCAATTAATTGACTCCACATGCATCTATAAACTCCCAACTTCTCCTACTTCCATATTATTCAACGTCAAAAAAGTCGACAAATTCCATACACAATGAGTTAGCTATATACTATATTTTACCAGGTAATATGTTCCCACTCTTGTCGACTGCATGGCGATCAGAATGGTTATTAGCAAACAACCTAGTATGATGACGCTTCTGTACCACAACGAAAGTCACTGGAGGTTGGTAGTTTGGTTCCAAAGAAGCACATGCCTAAAAACAAATGATTCAAAAGAAAAATGAGCAAGTTACAAAAATACATCACTTATTTATTAAATTCCCAACCAGCAATATCTCAAAATCATGTTGAAGATGCACCAACACATGCATATCTCATTACCTTTCGAATGGCATCCAGCTCATGCAACAAAACTTGGTAGAATTGTCCTTCGCTAACACCATCCCTGCAAAGTAAAATTTTCGGATAGACATCAGACAAACAATAAATGAAAATAGTGTTTATTCACGGATGGACAACAGATAACAAATAAAACAAAATACCTGTAAAATATGATGCGTTGAGGTTTCTGTCCAGTTGCTCTACGGAAGGAGATGAGAAGTTCCCTGCATTACCGACGGGCAACAAATAAGGACAACAGTTTATTGAGACAAGTTCAATTTGCAACCAGAAGATAAAAGCACTAAAAACCACTAAGTTTATAAGTCGTACTTGATCATTCCACCCGTCACTGTTCCCCTTACAGGATCCTGCCATGTTTTGAAAAGATCTTGAATAAGCTCCTGCCTATGGGCTTGAGCACTGACCAAACCAGCATATTTTGTAACTTCCGGCCAATCTTGAGAAGCCACAACCTATTATCAAAATTTCACTAAAAACTTAAGAAGTGGCTTAGATTAGACAAAGAAACATATAAAATAGAAAAAAGGTGCCATATGATCGTACAGCAGCAATGGATGGACTGGAGTCTTCCCCTGGGTGAGGATGGGTTACATCAGCACCAAATATAATGGTCGGCCGGTCACTAACCAAGGGTATGCGCCTAGATAATGCATCAACAAGTACTGTATTCCTTCCCCCAACCTTAACATTTATTTTCAGGGCCACATTGGCCAAATACTGTTTACTCATTTTGAAGACATGTTTAGTCAAACAGCACTGGGAAACAAGCCCGAGATCTGTTTCACATATACGTTTTAGATCACCTGCAAAAAGTATAATGAAAAAAAAAATTAAAAGACATCAAAATATTAAATAACAAAGACAGTATTCCAATTCTTTTAAACTTGAAGAAGAAGAAGAAGAAGAAGAAGAAGAAGACAGTATTCCAATTGACATACCATAAAGAGATCCGTTGTTATCTGGCAAAACAACAATAAGCAGATCAAGCTCCTTGCCCTGGGGTTGGAGAATGCTCATTGCATCATGATACCGAGTTTTAAGGGCCTTTTCCACGTGATCAGGACGAGCAAAAATAGGAGGAAGCACTGGTTCTGGATTGAAAGCCTACAGTCATCATAGAAAGCTTTAGCATTAAAACACTTCGATGTAAATCACACCACATATTGACGGCAATAAATTGATTTAAAAGAACCAAGATTATTACCATGCCAGAAATGTAACACATTTGAGCAAGTTCATAACAAAACCCGCGGGTAACACTGTCTTGCACATAGCGAGAGAAATTTATGCACATCCAGTTGTTTACGGTACCACCGTTGAACATTTTCTGCAATAATTCATAATCAACAAAGAAGAAAATATCAAATTCATAATTAACTCTGGAAACCATCCATTGGCAATCATCCAGCATAATATGAAGTGAAGACAACACAAGCAAGCATTTCAAGTTAACTTATCTACAGCAGACAGGGAAGGGACCTCTCTCTCAAACAAGCTTACTCATCTACCACGGACAAGGTATCTGGAAATTTTTCATCCAGATAAATGTTCATCTCACTTATTGTAGAATACATTAAAAAAAAAAAATTTAGTCCACAACTGTAGAACACATAATACTAATGTTTTTTATGCTCCTCTTATATCATTCCAAAACAGGGAAGAAAAACAGGAAACTAAAAGTTTCTGACAAAACAAAAAATTCAGCCACAGCAACAAAAACGTAAACGAGAGAAAGGAGGAAAAAAAAACTCTAAAAGTGCATATTAACCACCTTGAATCAATTATAGGAAAATTTCAAACTAATATGTTAATTCAACTACAGGAATTACCTTATTCATCATATTCCACTGTCCAACTTGTGGCAAGCAATCTTTTTCTCTGCCGGTGTCATGATATTTTAGCTGCAAGAGAACGAAATTATCATACATATGATAGTAAGTCAGACAGCAATCTCAGCTCAATTATAGTAAAATTAGGATACGTTACCCATGGTGCAGGAAGAATGCGAGCTTCAACAGAAGCAAGCTTCTCACTTATCTTAATTCCGAACTCCCTGGCATATGGATCGTTCTGATATGCATTATGACGTACTGTCTGCAATTAAAAGAATGTGAGCATGTCTAGAATGCTCTATCTGAAAGATGAATAACTAAAACTCTAAAGTTCATGAACAAGCAAGCAAGGCAATGAAGTGTTGAAAAACAAGCAAGGTAGGAAAAAAAGAGAACTAATATTTAGAGGAAAAAGGAAAAAAAAAAAAAAAGCAATTAAATTCCATGTAATTACACCCAATTAATCAAATTAGGCTTGAAAGATGAGAACTATTCCAGGACCTGCATAATGTCTGCCTCTCTATCTTGTGGTCGTTGGCATGTAACCTTGAGCAGAGCAGTTATCTGTCTCTCATTGAGCCTTTTGGAATACCTCTGGCCTTCAACAATCTTACATACCTGAATCAAAACATTTTCCATGTTAAAACTCATATATATACACATATTGGGGCACATCAACATAAATTAGAGACACTAAAATTTCAACCAGTAAGGTATACGTAGAAACATTACTTCCATAGGTAAATAGTTAGGTCTCTGCTGGTTCCCTACTTGAAGACAAGGCCACTGAGTATGTTGAATAACAAACCCATATGTTTCAGAGAAGTACTCCACCACCGATTTCATAGTACCTCTTTCATCAACCGGGAAACTAGTACCAATATAAAGTATAAGAGATGAAGTTCAATATATATAAACTTAGTTAAACAAATGTTTTCAATTCAAGTCAAAAATATCACTTACGTTAGCTCCCGCGTTGCTTGTGATGTCAAACCAGAAATGCGATATTTTCTGCGCATATTCCCACGGTGTGTCACTTCAACCTTGACACCTCGAAGAGCCTTCTTTATCTGGAATTACTTCGAAAAATTAAAGCATATCCCCTCCAATAGAAATTGCAGTATCATGACAAGTCATATCAGAACAAAATTAGGTAAAAGAACTGAAAATAGTCCTAGCAGTCTCACAAGCTTGTAAAATAAAATATCATAACCTAAACAGTAAGAAGCATCCAACCTTCACACGGTCAGCATCAGACAATGGTCTGGATGACACATCACGGTTGAGAAGCTGAGTCACAAAATCAATAACAGGCAAAGGCTCTATGAAAGCAGTAGATGACATATCTGCATCCATTAGTGAATGGTCACTTCACTGAAATAAAACATGAAGGGCGAAACATAAACTGAAAAAATAATCTCCATTCATGCCTTCCATTTTTCAGAAACATGAAATGAAAAAAAACAGAGAGTGGGGCTAATACCAATATTAAGAGAGAGTCCCATTTGAGTAGGACGGATACTCTGGTAAAAGCCACGCCAGCTTTCCAGCCCTTCACCCAGTGTTTGACGTCTGCCAAGGTCTGGAGAGTAAAATGATCGGCCCACGGGGCAATACCTAGAAGATCATAACAATTCCATTTATGAATTCAATCCAATATACCAAATATCATCATGTAACAAAGGTTTACAGTAATACCCATGCCTTGAAGTAGGCAATTCGCGTAAAACAATATCCAGAACTTGAAGGGCTTCCTGAGGGGCATCAGCCTGTCTGCCCTGCAGAAAGAGTCCTAAATGGTGTAGATCCGCACGAGCAGCCAATTTGATCACAACTTTAAATTCTCTCTCCCGTCTACACCAAGAGGGGTAAATCATCAAGAAATATGGAAAGAACAAAGAGCAGACAAAGAAGAATTCAAATAGGAATGAGGATAAGGCACCTTTGTCCTCCCGATCCATCTTCTTCATCAAAAAGAGTGATTCTAAACTCATTTGATATGAAAGGAAGAGGACCAGCTGTGTATAAACTCTTTCTTCCATCATAGGCAGGAAGACGATCTCCAAGGTGAGAGACCTTGTATAATTTCACCAGCTGCTCCATTACAGCTCGATTATAGACACGCGAAGTAACTTCTGGTGTAATTGTGACCTACTTGCAGCAGAAAATGTCAGTTTAGGATTAAAATATAAGAACTATAGGCAGCAGAATATAAAAATATGAGCAACAGTACAGAAAAGAATGCCCACATCATACTGATGAAGATCTTTGTCTGGCAGCTCAGCAAAGAAGTGATTAGCCTTAACAATACACCTTTTGCCAGAGCTACCCTTTCCTGGTCTCAGAGGGAATCTCATAGATTTACTAGACGGCGGTGCAGGTTGAATTGCTTGGCTTTGAGCAGATTCCTGCTGAATGGAAACTTGCTGAAATTGTTGTTCTATCGATGAGGTATCAGGTGGGTGGGAGGAAGAACTCGCCACAGATGAGATTGGCTGAGTCACCCCACCTTGATACACTGGGGTTGCTTGGTGCAGCTCGGGAACTGGTGGCCTGGATGGGCCACCAGAAGAAGGTCCTCCCCCAATGCCACCACCGCCCATGCCACCACGATTACCAACACCATAGTTACTGCGTCCTCCATGCTGCTGATATGGCCCACCTCTACCCCTGCCTTGGTAATCAGGCGGTCCTCCATAGTGCTGATGTTGAGACGCCCCTCGGCCACGACCACCGCCTTGACCTCCACGTCCCCCTTGAGAAGCCCAACCTCTACCCCCACCCTGGTATCCACTGCCACCATGTTGCTGTGGGAAGTCTCTACTTTCAGCTGATCGTTGGGAGCCACGGCCACCAACATCCTGTGACTCGGAGCTCTCACCACCACCTTCAGCTCTCTTCTTCCTCCCCATGATCCCTACCAAAAAAAATGGAGAGTTGAACCTGGCAAGTTAGAATTGATAAATGATGATTAAAAGAAGCGCGGTCATTTTATCAAGACATACTTATTATTGACGATAGCGAGAAATAAAAGAATTAAAAATATATAAATAGATATAAAACTATATAATGCTTATCAAAAACCAAGAGAAACCCTGCAATCCGAGTAAAAATGTTTTCCGTAGCTTTAAAACCGAACATAAATTCGTATTTCTACAATGCTTGATACGTGTGGCATTCTTTACGAAAACTAAAATACATCTATGCGGAGATTTTAGGGGAAAAATCGAACAAAGAACAAAGACATCAACAATATTCGCTTCTCGATAACAAAGTAACAACTGACCAGAAAATTATAAGCGTTCACACTTAAGAACCACCACCAAAGTAAATAGTGCAGAGGCCGAACCCTAACGATAGAAAATAAATTTCAGCCATAACATCGACCAAAAGCAACAAATAACTACAAAACCCTAAACATCGCACAAGATAATATATACGAAGACGTCCAAAGTAACTAGGAATCGATAAATCGCAGTACAGGATCTAACGATCTCTCACCAACGGAAGAGGAAGAAAGTAAAAAAAAAAAAACACACACACACATGGAAAAAAAAAAAAAAAAGAGAAACGGAGAGATCCGACGATAGAACTCTCAAAGTAACTTGCAAAGCAAAGACCACAGAAACATACAGTAGATCCACACATAGTTCAAGGAGAAGCAAGCCAAAAATCAGAACCGGATCAAAAAGAAAAACAGGGAAAAAAAACAATCACATTCAGAAATGCAAATACAAGGAGTAAAGAACCGAAAACCTAAAAGCAAAATTAGTGGATTATTCACCTCAGATGAAGAAAGATGGCCGGAAAATCGCCGGTAATGGTGCGATGAAAAACGAAAAAGGAAAGAAACAAAAACAGAGCCACTGAAATCGCAGCACTCTCGCGTCGCTTCGCTTTGCTTTACAGAGCGAGAGAGGCAGAGAGGGTAAATAATAAAGAGCAACAGCCGAGAGAGAGAAAGCCCTTGTTTAGCCTCGCCTCTCCTCTATTCTTCTCTACTACTTTGTTACTTTCACTTGCTTTGCTTTTGGAAGGACGCCCTATAATGCTCCCCACACCCTACATATAAAGCAGCGAGTAGGTCTTCGAAAAAGACAACTCCATCCCTCTCCCCTAAAAAAAATTTTAAAAAAAATCAAAAATAACCCCATATTAAACAATTTTAATTATTGCCAAACACCCCTCGTCCTCCGTGGCATATATCAAGACAATGACTGGTCTGCCAAATTACGTGGCAAGTCTTTACTGTTGCTTACGTGTCATTGCCAGGTTGGTGGTGGGTCCCTTCCAATAAGTGGAACGGAACGGGACAACGGGCTAAACGGGTAGTGGCCGAAGTTCACATGATTGGCCGTGGCCCCGACCCCTCTCTTTGATACCACCACTCCACTATCCCCTGCGGGCGTTTCTCTCCATAACCAAAAACCCAATCTCCTATCTCTACTCGCTCTCTCGATTCGCCACGTGTCCTTGTGCAAGCGAGTGACTCTCACGCTCCGGCAATTCGCCCGTTCCATTATTATTAACTTACTCCTCACCTCACCTCACCTCGCTATAAACTAATAAAGGTCAATTCAATTATTATTGTAAACAGTTTTTAATCAGGCTAACTATTGATATTAGCAACTAGTTTTTTTTTATTTCTTTTCCAATTTATTATAATTACAATTTTGTCTATTTTATTTATTTTATTTTTCTAAAAAAAATATAACTTTTCTTTCCATAAGTTTTTATATCCTACTCCACCACAGATAAATGGAATAATGTTGGTTATTTGTCTCTCTCATTTGACCTTTGATTGATATGATTCACTCCTTCCAATCGGATCATGTGTCCTTTACTTAGAACGATACATTTGGGTGGACCAAATTTACAATGAGAGCCACAACAAGAGGCTAATTTTAAAATACTACGTTTGTTTCTAGTAAAGGTAAATATTTATAAAATATAAATTATTAAAAGTTAAAATCTAGATATGAACCAAAGTTATTTTCAAAAAAATAAGAAAAAGATATGAACCAAAGCATAGTGGTTTCCGTATGTACCATAAATCCCTGCTATTATTGGGGGATTTGTATTTTTAATTATTCATTCTCTCTTTATTCACATTACATATATCATACTGTTTGGTTGCCGGACTCTATTTAAGAAAAAGAGCCAGTGTCAAAAATAACAAATCTATTTGGAATTTTTATATATAATAATTGTTTCTTATAATTATAAAAAGTTAGAAAATCCATTTAGCAGTTTTTAATAATTTATTTATTTCTATTTCTTCATAGTCAAATATATCAAATGATTATCATGTTAAATTACTAATTGACCGCTTAACTATCTTTTTATATAAACAAATTCTTTGTTTATTTTTCAATAAATATAATTTATTAAAAATAATCAACAATATTAAAACCTTACATTCATTTTTTTTTTTTTTTTTTAAAAAACGCACTGCTTTATCTCTAAGAAAGAACGTCAAACTCAAACAATTTTGGATCAAAAATTCATTACAATTCAACATGTCAACTAATTAAAGTGTTCCAAAAGATTAAATTGACAAGTATTGACCGTTCTTTATTTTTATAACCATAAAAAAAAAAAAAGGACAGCATAAATAACATTGTGTTCCCTTTTGTAGACATTTTATATGAATAAATGTGACAAGTGAGAATATTGTTGACATCCAACAATAGTATCCACCTTTGAAAAAGGTACCAAACCAATTATAATAATAAAAATAATATTATTGTTGTTATTGTTGTTCTTATTTTAAATCAAAGACACCAAATTTAAATCGATCAAAAATTATTAGTGGTGATTTTAATGTAAAACTTACTTATTATATTGCAAAGGCTCTAGTTTTGCAAATGACCATCGTATTTGATTCGAAATTAATTTTAAATAAAAGATAAAATAAGGTAAAAAAAAACTCATATTATAAACAAGTCACAGTCCAAAAAAACCAATAGAGTCAAGTCTCTTATCTCATTTTGATATGTGGTGCACTCACGTCACTTGTACGTAATTAAAAATAGAAAATATTTTGAGCTATTTTGTTCCTCCACTCACATAAAATTAAGCCATCTTTGTACCACCTTAAATTATTTATTAAAAAAATAAATGTAGTTTGATAATCACTTATCTATTGAGTCATCTTCCATCCAATAGACAATTAGCAAAGAAAAACTATATTTTTTTAGATAGATGACAGAAAAATAACTTACCTTTATTCGATCTTAACGAACTATTTATTTTTCATCACAATAAAATACCTCAAATTTAATTTAATTTTTATTTATTTTTGATATTTTTGTATTGTAAGGTTGTAACAATATTTGTAATTCAACACAAGTACTCGTTGTAAGGACCATAAAAGTTGACAAAATTAATATGGTTTATATAACTGTTTTTATTTTCTTTTAAAAGGACAACTAAAAATAGAAAGTTTGGAATTCATGAAAAATACTCTAAAACAAATTTATATTTGCAAGTTCATCAGCTCACCCTACTAAACCTAAAGTGCCATTAAATGAAAAGCAAACCAACTCTTTACAAAAATGCTGTTGGATGAGTGAGCCCCCCAATGGAAGTCATACACCTTTTCAACACATTATTTAATAAATTGTCCAATCAAATTACTACTTCCATTATTTTCCCTCTTTTAATTTTTTTTTCCTGCCCTTTGTTCTAATCAAATTAAGTCCTTATTCACTTTATGTGAACACACATCATTATTCATTATCATTGAATGAAGCATGTTGGACAAGTTCTTTTAGACGTTTTTATCCTTGCCATAATTTAATTGATGGTTTAATTAAAATAATATCATTGGTATTTTTTTTCCATTTTATTTATTAATTACATATCATTCTTTCATTTATATATATCCACTTTGAGAACTACAGGTTACCTAAGATTATCCTTTTATTTATTTTTTATTAAAAATATACGATTATATTAAGTACATCAAAAAATTCAACGATCAATGCCAGCAAAGATTTCATACAAAGTATATGGACTAAAGGATTACATTTAAAAATATACAAACAAAAAAAAAGTGCAATATTGAACTTTTACTAGATTAATTAAACATATATTGGGTATTGTTTATTTAAACTTATATTCGCATTTTCTAAAGTAGCCTATTTTTTTTTTAATGAAATCACGATTAAACGTATTTATTTATTTTATAGTTACACTAGCATGAATTGGAGTTGAGTCTATGTCTCAATTCTTTAGAATTTGATGAAGTCGAATTTGTACATTAAATTGGGTCTAGTGGAACTTTTGAGAATTTTGATTCCATCAATAGTTTCTTTATTTTGTTAGTAAACAAATGTGCCTTGAAGTATGTTTTTAGACAACCTTATTCTTTAGAAAATCCATTTTTGTACCATCAATTATTTTGTACTTTGATTATTAAAAAAGTACTATATTAGTTTTCAAACTAAACAATATTATATGGTTGAAAATTATAGTGGATACAATCATAAATTTATCATCTACATATTCATAAATGTTATGAATTATGTACAACAATACTCATTTTTAAGAAAATATACCCATAACGTCAATCAAGTTGAAAATAGTCTCTATCAAACTTTTATCGATTATATGGTAATTGACATGTTTGTTTTCCAAGAAAATATAGTGACAATTAGAAAACGGTAGGAGGATATATAGATTTGTATAGATCTAACTGAGTTGATTATTCTTTTTGTTTTAATTGTGTTTAGTTTTGATAAGGATCCCAAAAAGATACCTTGAATACACTAAACTTTACCAATTGACCTATCATTTGCAAGTGTATAACACCGCTCTCTCATAAATACACCGATTGTTTATAAAGATTTCAAGGCATGGTAAAGCATCAATCACACATACCAAAATACAAGTACTACACCCTATTTCATGTCAAACATCTCTTACCTTAGATGTTTGTGACATGTTCATTATGGATTATGTCATTAACTTTTGCCATTGGATATAAGTCCATGTCATAAGTTTGTATCTTCTCGACGATCCATGGTGTTGATGTGAAGAAATGTATCTCGACTATTTTAGAAACTCCCGACTTAAATATTTGATTATAAGGATTTATGTTGTCAACAATTTCATAGTATTGCGTCATCATGTATCTTTACATATAAATAAAGGCAATTGATTTTGATTTGTTTGTTAGTTACCAACAAAATTGAACGTTGATTGTGATATATTATCATTTTGTTTCTCTACCCACCATAAAAGATTCACTGGCTCAATTATATTGTGAAGAGACCAAAAAAAAAAAAAAACAAATATCTAAAGCACCGGTGGGTAATAATTTTGGTTTTATTTTTGTGTATTTAAAATTTTAAAATTCCTTATTAATCTCTCTCCTTTTGTTGTATACCCTCTACACAAATATTTTTTAATAAATAGTAAAAAAAAAAAAAGCGTTTGAAACCTATTTACTCGAACCTCTTCACCAACAATTATTTTTGTAGTTTTCTATTTTTATAAATTAAACTTAACAAAACTACTCAAATTTACATTTTATTGATTTAGTTTTCCATATAAAGATATTGTCCCAATTTTAAAAACATAAAATATATATTCTCTTAATTTTCAAATTTTTTTATTTAAATATAAAAATATTTAAATTTATTTTTAAAAACTTTTTTTTTATATTTATTTTTGGGAAAAAATGGTTGTAGTGTTATTGTTTATGTATTTGCATTCCATATTATTGTGGGTTAAAAGGTTTGGCCCGCTACGCTCACAGACTTGACCTCCCAAGGGCCCCATATACTATGGTCTGGGGTTGGCCTACCGGGTACCTCTCTGATTTATTTATTAAAGAATTTCAATTTATTTGTCTCAAGATTTGATTGAATATTGTTTTCAATTTTCCAATCAACAATTGCAAATTACATCATTATACTTTGAAAGCAATTATATACTAATTGAGTTGGATGTTTGAGGTGATAGTTTATTTTATTTTTATTTTTTTAGTTCAACGATATGTGGAGGTGGGAGATTCGAACTTTTAATCTCTTGGTCAATAGCATATGTCTGAACATTTTTTTTTAGTTCATATACTTAAACCAATTGAACTATACTTAGATTGACAGTTTAATGAGTCTTTGAAGTTATAACATGTGCGTTGAATTATGTAGAAACACTAATAATAAGAAATTGATTTTTTTTTAGTTCAACAAATGTGTAGGTTGGGATCAACCTTTGACATCAAGGAATGTGATAGATGTGTTAATTTAGAGCTTCTTTGGAATGATTTTCAAAATGCTTGAAAATAATTTTTTAAAACTTAAAAACCTCATTTTGAAGCACTTGGAAGGTCATTCCAAACATGCTCTTAGGGTTTGTTTGGAATGCATTCTAATTTAAACACTTTTGAAATAAATATTTTTAATAAAAATGTTATTATATCTTACATTTTTTCAAATGTATTTTAAATAACAAATTTGTTTGGTTGTACTATATTCAATAGTGATTCTATTAATTATAAATTGTTTATATTTTTTATTACATATTTTGAAAAAAAAATTATTAATCGCTGAAGTCGAATTTTTGAATAATTCATCCATCAAGTGTTTATTAAAAAAAAAAAAAAAGTTTTTAAATTAATCATTTTTAAGCACTTTTTATTTATTAAGATATTTTAAAAAAACCACTTTTCATCACATAAAATCTCTCAATAAGCTATATAAAACACACTTTTAAATTATATTTCAAACAAAAAAAACACACTGTTGGAATATAGAAATTTCGACTAACCCAAAATTGTCACGTCATTACCCAACATTGATGACGAAATTATATTTAATTAGGGATTAATTAATTTTGCAAGAATCCCTAAGTTAAATTATGGCAAATCCAAGTCAATTGGGTTCTTTGAAAGTTGGAAGACAAAGTTCAAATTGAATACCCCAATTAGCAAAGTCTGGGCTCGGTCTAGAGGCTAGACTTAAAGTCAACCAAGCTCAGTCCAAAAGGGCTGGCCCAAAGTCAACCAGACCCAGTCTAAAATGGGCTAGCCCAAATCAACCGGGCCCAGTCCAACAGGTTCAAGCCCACTTAGAGGACTTGATGAACTCTATAAATAGAGAGCTTCCTCCTTCATTTAGTGGTTCAGAACAAAGGAAACTCAGAAATAATTCAGAAACGAAGCTGTGAAGTCTCCAAAAGCTAGCTTCTGAATATCAAATACCGTATGAACAAAGAACACACCGCAGAGATCAAGAATGCTCCAAGAATCCATTGAAGATTCAACCTTGAGAACAAGCTCTCTTCAGCCCTCGAGCCAAGCATACAAGCAAGAGAGAGAATAAGAGGATCAAATACTAGAGATTGTGCTTACTATACTCAATTTAATACAACACAAGTTTATTACACGTGTTCTTATTTCTTTTGAAATCTTGTGTGAACACACACTTTAAATTATTAAATTTTTTAAAGGTGTTTATAGAAAAATCAAATTTGTTCAAAAAACATTTTTTTCCCAAGTTATTCCACACACGTACTATTAAATTTATATAACTAGTTTTTGTTTCGGGAGTTTGCACTTTATAAAAGGGGAAAAACTTACGTGCATGCTCGACTGCATGTAAGTTCTCTAGCCCAGCCATGTGGCACAATCTCATTGTGCCACGTGGCATGCTTTTTTTTTTTTTTTCTTCTTTAATTTCTTCAATTTTTTTTCTTTTACATTTTTTCCTTTACTTTTTGTCTTCTTCTGCTTTTTGGGTTTTTTTTCCTCTTTTTTTAAAAAAATTAATTTAAGCATGAGATTAGTCTATAATTATTTTTTCAATCAATTGTACACCTAATTGTACACCCAATTGCACATAATTATATATTTGGTGTAATTATTTTCTTCATGAATTTTATTAATTGTACACCTAATTACATATATTTATATATTTTTAATATTATCATCAAAAGCCAAATCTAGCAACAATTATTCAAAATCTAACATCAATCGGCCAATCCACTTTATAAAAATTAGAGGTTTGAATCCACACACCCTAAATTACAAGACATTTCATAACTAGTCAATTGAAATTAGGAATTATATCTATATTTATGAATTCCAAAGTAAATATATATTTAGTTATTCAAATGATTATTTTTTTCAATTAAAAATTATTATCATTATTGTTATTTTAAGCCTTCAATTTTCAATTGATTAGTTATGAAAATTTAGGATGCGTGGGCCGATTGGCGTTAGATTTTAAATATTTGTTGTTAGATTTGACTTTTGATAAAAATAGTAAAAATATATAAATATATATAATTAGGTGTACAATTGATTGAAAAAATAATTATAGATTAATATCATACACAAATTAAAACTCTGAAAAAAGATAAAATAAGAAAAAAAAAACCCAAAAAGCATAAAAAAAAAAAGTAAAAGAAAAAAATGAAGAAATTTACAAAAAAAAATGCCACGTGGCACAATGAGATTGTGCCCAACGTGCACGTAAGTTTTGCTCTTATAAAAGTGTGCTAACTTGTAAGCATATTTTGGAAGTTTGGGTTCGTTAGATTAGTAAGTTTGTAACAGGATGAGTAAATTCATCTACCTAGCTATATGCAAACTTAGACTTAGTTTATTGATGTATTGGCTAATTGAGTTACATGCATAGGTGAACAAAATGCTAAAACTTTGGTGCTTTTTCTCAAATTTGAGGAGAAACTTTACAAAACCATTTTGGTTGAAGAAAAAGGGATGGAGAAGTCCAACGTCATCACAAATATATTGGTTTAAAATAAGTTCATTGTTTTATATCAATATAATTAAATTATGTTAAATTACAAGTTTAATCTTTAAACTTTCAAGTTTACATCGTACTTAAAATTTAAAAATCTATATTATCAAATTTTGAACTTTTAATTTTGTGTTAAGTCTTTGACATATTTGATAATTTTTTAAAAAAATGAACGAATCTATTGGGCATAAAATTGAATTTTGTGTCTAATAGGACATTAACATATGTATGTGTTATCGACCAAGGGGTCAGAGATTCAAATTTCTTACCTCCATTTGTTGTACTAAAAAAGAATAAAGAATCCACTTTTAAGTTCTCAAACAAATTTTTGTTTCTGAAATATAATATTATATATTAGACATTAATTAAAAAAGAAAGAAATAAATGAAGATGAGTTACATTACAGCATTGAAATATGAAAAAAGAAACTGATTCATAAATGAAATGAAACTCTCCTCACACCTCAGTTTCAAAAACAAGGTAATGGACATAAACTCCCATTAACATTTAAACTAATTCAGGAAGTATTAAACCTCAAGCGACAAAATTAAAACCGCTTAACAAGAGTAACTCCTCTTCCCTTCGCTTCATACTTTCTTCATATAAAATTCAAACCACCCCAGAAACCTTCAGCAGCAGCAGCAACAACAACAACAATCGATCAAAATCCAAACCCAAACATGGCCACCCAACTCTTTGTCGTCTCGCTCATTTCTCTCACTCTCCTCTCCGCAGTTTCTTATTCCGAAGCCCGCGGCTTGAACATGAACGCCATTGACCGATGCTGGCGATCGAACCCATACTGGAGAAGAAACAGGCAACAACTCGCCGTTTGTTCAGTGGGCTTTGTCGGAAAAATGACCAACAACATCGGAAGAAACCTCGTACGCTACGAAGTCACCGACCCCAGCGACGACCCAATAAACCCACGCCCAGGTACACTCAGATACGGCGCCACAATGATCAAAGCCAAAGTTTGGATCACATTTCGAAGAGACATGCACATTGTGCTTAAGAAGCCGCTTATTATTAGCAGCTTCACGGCCATCGACGGCCGAGGCGCCACCGTCCACATCACCGGGAACGCGTGTCTGATGGTCTTTAAAGCCACCAATATCATAATCCACGGGCTTATTATCCACCACTGCAAGGCTCAGGCCGCGGGCCAAGTAATGGGCCCCGATTCGAAGATCATTTCATTGGGACACGTGGACGGCGATGCCATTCGTTTGGTGACGGCCTCTAAGATCTGGATTGACCACAACACGCTGTATCGGTGCGAGGATGGGCTGCTTGACGTCACCAGAGGCTCCACCGACATCACCATTTCCAACAATTGGTTTAGAGATCAAGACAAGGTGATACTTCTGGGTCACGACGACGGTTATTTCCGAGACCAGAACATGAAAGTCACTGTCGTATATAACCATTTTGGACCCAATTGCAACCAAAGGATGCCTAGGTAATATTATTCAACCATGGTATCAGCTCTTAAATTTGAATTCTCAACTGATATTTAAAAAAAAAATTGTACGTGAATTCAGGATTCGATATGGATATGCACACGTGGCGAACAATTTGTACCAAGGTTGGACACAATATGCAATTGGAGGGAGCATGAATCCTAGTGTGAAGAGTGAAGCCAACCTTTTCATCGCATCAAAATCAAAACAGGCAATAATAATAGTAATAATAATATAATTTTATGTCGGATTAAGGGGTTGTTTGAAATATTGATTGGGTGGATGTGCAGATTATATGGAGCACAGGGAAAGTAGAGGAGTCAAAGTGGAAGTTTCATTCGGTAAGAGACGTTTTTGAAAATGGAGCTTCGTTTGCACAAATTGGTGTGGGGAGAGGCGGTGTAAAGCCAAATTACAACGCCCAACAGCGGTTTCGAGTTGCAGACGCCAAGTGGTTGAGATCATTGACAAGTTCTTCGGGGGCTTTGCGGTGCTCACCAAACTCAAGATGTTGATGACAATATTGAACCTCATTTTGATACCAATAAAACTTGTCTCTCGTCACCCATTCAAATATAACCTCTTCATGGTTTATTTATATTATATGCGTTTTATTAAATAAATGGATCCTATATATGATAAATATTTTGATCAATAAATGTAGATGAGAAAAGAGAAATTAGTGGAGAGAGTGAGAGGCAAGTACTTTTTGTTTTTAGTATTATTGCACTTTAATTTCCAGTTAATAAGGATGGGACATGGACAATCCCACCTGATCTGATGTATCTTCTTAATTTTGCCAAATGCATTAACTAACATCTAGATTTGTGTATGTATAACTTTTTCATATATGACAGAATAATAAATAAATTAATTAATTAAAAAGAAAACGGAGAAGAGAAAGGACAAAAAGAAAGATTCAAATAACTGTCACAACACGGTGAGTGAGTCCATGACAATTAGATCATAATTACAAAACATTATTCAATGATCTTGTGTCATATAATATAGTTATAAGTTATAATAAATGCAGGCGATATTCAAAGACACACTTAATTAAGAATGAGAAAGGGAAATTAAATTGATGAACACACTTAAACAAAGAACCTTTGAGGATCGAAAGGAATATTGAAAAACAAGAAGAAAGAACCGTAACCGTAAGGAGTATCAATGTCGCAGCACGCGCGGTGCCAACATTATTCCAGATATGGTCAATTAAAAGTACACAAAAATACACACACACATGTATATATATATATATATATTTAGTAGCTAGGTTGTTCCGCCTGTGAGAAGATCGAACTTGGAGAATACGTATTACAGTGAGAGAGAGAGATAAGTGATGAAGTTACAAAGTAAAGGGCTTCTGTGAAACGTTTGTCCAAGAATCTGCAAAAGAGAAAGAAGGGAAGAGAGAGCCCAAAAACATAAAAGAAAGAAAAAAAAAATAAAGGAAATAAAAAGAAAAGAAAACGATCCCAAAGAGACGAAGTTACTTTGAATCCCCTTTATATATAGAGCGTTTTAGCGATGTGGGAAAAGAGTTCTCAATCCACCAATTCGTAACGAACTCGAAAGAAATGGCGCCAGTGGGCTTGCCTCCAGGCTTCCGGTTCCATCCCACCGACGAAGAGCTCGTCAATTACTATCTCAAGAGGAAGATCAGTGGCCAAGAAATCGAGCTCGACATCATTCCCGAGGTTGATCTCTACAAATGCGAGCCTTGGGAATTATCAGGTTAATTGATTTTTCTCTTTCTTATCCCTCAATTTTCTTATATTAATTGAGATATGTTTAAGTTGACGAATATTATTTTATTTTATTTTTCTGTTTTACTTTCACTCGGGTAAGGCACGAGAAAAGAGAGAGAGAGAGGGGGTTTTAGAGGAGAAATGTGGTTGATAATTTGAGAAATTACAAATGATATTTGTTGTAGAAAAGTCGTTTCTGCCAAGTAGAGATCCAGAATGGTACTTCTTTGGGCCAAGAGATAGAAAATATCCAAATGGGTTTAGAACAAACCGAGCCACAAGAGCAGGCTACTGGAAATCAACTGGAAAAGACAGGCGAGTCACTTCTCAAAATCGAGCCATTGGGATGAAGAAAACACTTGTTTACTATAGAGGCCGAGCCCCTCAAGGCATCAGGACCGACTGGGTCATGCATGAATATCGCCTCGACGATAAAGACTGCGAGGACAACTCTGGCATTCAGGTAAAACTATATTCATATCAGCGTTAGCATTATTCATCATCGCTAAACTATATTCACATCAGCATTAGCATTATTCATCATCGCATTTTCAAGATTAAGCTTCTACTAGGATTTCAAATATTAACATTAGCTTTAATTTGAATAACCAACCCATTTGGAATAAATTGGATTTTTTTTCTTCTTTTTTTCTTTCTTCCGCAGTCAACTTTTTCCCATTCACAATGATTACCAGCTTCTTTGGATTTGGTTGTATCTTTCTTTTCTTTTTTGCTCTTTTGATTTTTGTTTCTTTGCAATCATATTCTTCTTTAGAATTTTGATGATTGGGGTTTAAAAGAACATGAAGCATTAGAAGAGAACATCGACAAAGATTTTTTGAGTTTCACTTTATTTTTCCCACTCGACACTTTTCTTTTACGTTGGTTGGAGATAGAAAGAAAGCTCCTTAAAGTTTGCTATATATATTCTTCCAGCTTACAAAGCCAACCCTAAAACTACGGTGTAAAATCAAAGGACTTCACCGAAAGCTGTTATATTCTCAGCCTCATCTCTACCATCTATTAATTCTCATAACTTTGAGTTGTACTGTGTGTTTTACTGACACATGCACGCATGCTTCTCTCTCTCTGTTTTGTACATAGTTAAAACATGTTTCATTTACTTTTTTTTTTCTTTTTAAAAAATTCTGTATTTTTAACTTAAATTTTAAATTTGGTATCTAAACTTTTAGGATATATCCTATCCCCTAATTTTCTAAATTTGGTCTAATAAGTCATTAAACTTTTAAAAATATTTAATATGTCTCTAAATTCTTAGTTTGTGTTTAATAAGTCTTTAAACTTTGAAAAGTATCTAATAGGTTATGAATTTATTAGACTAAAAAAATAAAAGTTTAGACATTATTTGACATTTTTAAAGTTAAGAAACCTATTAGATGGTGTACACAAAATTAATAATTTAGGTCTCATTTGATAACCATTTGATTTTTGAAAATTATGCTTGTTTTTTCACAATTTATTTACATGGTTTTCATCTCTCTTGATGAAACATTTGTATTATTAGCAAAATTCCAAAACCAAAAATAAGTTTTAAAAACTATTTTTTTTTAGTTTCCAAAACTTGGCTTAGATTTTGAAAACATTTGTTAAAAATAGACAACAAAACAAAGAAACTTATAGGTGAAAATATTGTTTATAAGCTTAATTTTCAAAAACCAAAAACCAAATAGTTATCAGATATGATCATAGAGATCTATTAAACACCACCCATTCTAAAAGTTTCATGAACAAACTTGTAATTTAGTCCTATTTTTATAATTTACTCTCAATAAACAATCTATCTACAAGCTACTAGATGACAAGTCTTATAAACTATGTTGTAGAAGTAGATCAAGTTGCTAAACAGTTTTGGTTGTCAACTAATAAAAATATAGCAACATGTGCAAATTTTAAGGTATATATATATTCTCTCTCTAGAATAGGGATAAATAAGTTGTTATTGACAAGTTTTCTTTTTCTCATAGATTTGATGTTGAATTGTAGCAAACTCCAGCATGGTTTTATTGCTATTTGTATTGTAATATTAGTAGAATTTGAAATTAGGAAAGAAGACTTGAAAAAAGAAAAAGAAAAAAAAAAAAAGTCCATTTACAGGGCAGCATGATAAAAAAAAAACAAAAAAAACAAATGAGTGACATACATATTCTTTACTTGTACCAGGATCTTTCAAGTGATAAAGTTGGGTTTGGCATATGTTTTCTTATGGCAAATGAGACAAAAGTGCTATCCCCTATGACTTAAAACACACACACACACACAACCTGTTATTTGATTTTTAATATATTCTATCTTTCCAGCATTTTAGATGATCTATTCTATTTTCGAAGTTGGATTGGATTCCCTCATATAATATTAAAAAAATTCAAATAAATAAGTTACTAAAATGAAGCTAGAGAGAGAGAGTAAGGTAAAAGAAGACTCCCCCCATCAACTGCTTTTTTGATGTAAGAAGATGTCTCCCACTTTTCACTTTATTCCAATCACTAAAATCACCCAATGGATCTCTCTCTCTCTCCACGAGTTTTGTTGAACTTGTCACACATACAACTTACCTTTCTAAAGCTTTCGCCATTAATTTCTCCTTATATTCCTCTCTTTTCACCCTCCCTCTCCCTCTCTTATCGTTTAAATATTCACAACATTACTCTAACTATTTCTTTTTCTTAGTTTTCTCCCTACTTTTGATATTATAATCCTACTGACACTTTGTAGGAAAATCTGTTCTTTCATCAGCAGTTCATTTCACAAGATATCAGCTTAGATCACATGTATTATACGATTACATCAGGATAAAAATTGGATATGTTAAAAGTAAAGAGTATGGATTAAAGTTGAAGAATGGAAACAAAAAAAATCAAAGCTAAAATTTAAAATATAAAGCAGAAGAAAAGAGAGTCACAAGACAATCCGAAATGAGATGAAAATTGCAAGTGTTTTTGTATTGGGTTGCAGGATTCTTACGCCTTGTGTAGAGTATTCAAGAAAAATGGAATATGTTCGGAAGTGGAAGAACAGGGTGGACAAAGCAGCTTGTCATTTATGGATCAGACCTCAAACTCAAACTCAACATCACAAACTTTGGTCAATGATTACGAAACTTTATCACCTGATGTTCTGATGGCAGCTTCATCTTCTTGTGTTGAAGAGGAAGAAAAGGACGATTCATGGATGCAATTCATTACAGAAGATGCATGGTGTGCTTCCAATTCGTCAGCCATCGGCCTTGATGAACTTTCTCACCTGACTTTCACCAATTGAAACCATATTGGTTGCTAATAATTTATAGATTTAATGGTTGGTATATTTTTTTTTTCCTTTTACTATAATAATTATTAATACGAACACAGACATGTATCTCTCTCTATATAATACAAGTTGATGGGATTGGGAAGAAAGAGTGAGGAAAGGAAAAGGATGGTCAAATTTGTCAATTTCCATCTGTAGATTATGTGTTTTGGATTGTGGGTTTGGTTGGTGACTTCTGTAGGGTCAAAGTTAATCAAGTAGAAACAAGACTCTATGGAATATATTTTGGTTTCACCTTTTCTTGGTGAATTATCTGATCTCTGGGTGTTACTTAAATAAAAAGAACAGCATATATACTGATTCCTTTTTCTTTTTTCCATTTTTCTAAAGCTATCCATAACATCAACAACGACCAAAGACTTGCATATTGATGTGGACAGAAACCTATTTGCCAGTTTCACAATATCTTGATCATACCTTCTTGCAACGATGCCTAGGTTTCACAGTCGAACCATCTCGAACACTGTAGATTGGTCTGTATGAACAACTTATTCATTCCACATATAGGTTCAGCCATTAACATTATCCTTGAGAATTTCCATACTATAATTTAGAGTAGACTCATCCATTTGGCTTTTGAGGAATCTGTTTTTGCTGTAGTAGTCTGTAGAAGGGTTATGATGAGCAATCTTTACAGATGCTGCTATAACATTACCTTGAATGACAAGGGTAGGGCACATGAAATCCTCCAGGACCGAATCGGTCTTCCATTTGGTTACTTCACGCTTGCATACTTTTGTGCATTGTTCAAATCTTCCACTTCTGGAATTCTGTTGAGCTCAACATGAAGGAGCTTGCATTTTTATGGCCCCCACCTCCAAATTCCTGAGAAATGGAAGCAAAGAGGTTGAGATCTCAAAAATCATTACCATTATTGCTCATTATTGAATTAATGTTTGGTCTCTAAAGATAAAAGGAAGCACGCAACTTGTGAGATGCGAGTTGTGTCTTCGTCGTGCACACTTCTAAGACTTATTTTCAACACCTGGTCATTCCCAAGCGCAGGGACTCGGTATACAACAGCCCCAATGCCTCTACAAGAATACAAAGCAATGAACATAAACTGTAAAGGTGACATTTAAATTGAGGAGAAAACAAGACAAATTTCAAGAATTCAAGACAGAAAGGAAGATGGGTTCAATGCAGTTAGTCAGCAGAAAGGCGAATGGCCATAGCTTCTGTAAGTTACGAGTAGAAATTAATCGACAATCACTAAGACAGAACAACTTTATGAGAGGGAGAGTACATAAGCGTTCGTGCTACAAATCAATAAGGTGCAAATAAAAGGCCAAGGCCAATAGAGCCCAATGTACAAGAATAAGGCCGTGACATATTTTAAGAGTGAGGACTCGAAGCCTTCATACAACAAAATCACCAAAGAACACAGCTGGAGCTAAGAAAAAGAAGAAAAGGACACAAGACATTCCAAAAAGTTCGGGTGAAGGAATAATGATTAATGCAGAGAGCATCATACTATAAATGCTCCTAGTTTTGAGGACATAATACAAGGAAAGAAATGAGAGAATAAGAGATATCAATTATCTTGGTTAATGAAATATTCACATTCTATCTCAGTCTCAAAATAAGTAACATCCATAGGGCTATCAGATGAAAATCTCATTCTAGGGGCGATATTTAATTTTAAACAGAACATTGTCATAGATTGTAAAAATTATTTTAAAAAAAATACAAATAAGAAGCAATATTTTTTCTCTGGATAAGATAACAAAAGCGTAGTTAAAATCATGTAAGTAGAACAGTTGTCATACCTTAAATTTAAAATTTGACTCTTAGTAGCCAATTGGTGTCCTAATTCACTCCTTAGTTCTGAAATAGAATCTGCATCAACAGCCTATTGGGAGAGGAACGAAATTAGCGAATATAAAAGGTTCTTTATTTTGGCCTATTTCTTAATAATTTTCCAATTTTCAGTCCACTCTCTTAGATAATTTAATGGGCACCAACGAGCATGGACTGTGAATCGATGATTATTCATTAGGTAAAGAAGATCTCAGCCTATTGAAAAGCAAAACTTGGTAAAAATGAGGCTCATGACCAAGACCAAAGACCTCAAACACACTTAGTTCTTGAATTCAGAACAACTATCTGAAAAAATATAATCAAGCCAACATAACAAACTACATGTTTAGTTAATAATTCAACAAAAGGTTAAAAAAAATATAATTTCAAAATTCAATTCAGCCACAAAGATGGATAAAGAATAACAAAAGTGAGATCAGTGGACCTACCAGACAACGTCCAAAAGCTCCACCGCCGAGTGTAATGCTATATGATTGATTAAGAGCATCATCTATTAATTTTTGTTTGTGGGATAAACTCGCTATTCCTTGACTAATCATAGTCTCCATATCCAGAGATAGTAACTGCAAAAACACATACTCTGTAATCATCTTTAGTGCTATGGATATATTGTAGTCATCCAAGAGAATGGAGACATTCTACAAGAGAAGGAGAAGGATGTAGTGCGCTCTCTGGTTGGAATAAAATCAGAACGGAGGAAGGATGCAAGGCAGACAGCTAAAGTTCTAGAACAAGTAGCACAAGAAACTACACCCTAATTTTCCATTCGACAGACAGTTTATGCATTCATTTTCATCAGGGTCTTCATTGAAATTTATGAAAATAAGGATATGATAGAAAATCGCAAGTAAATTTTCTCAAGAGATTGAAAAGCTCTGCATTATTGCAAGTCAGTGTCTTTCAAATTAATCTTGCTGCATCAAGCTGCACAATGGGGGTTCAAAACATATAAGCGATCAATTTAACCGTCAAACCATCTATGTTATCTAGAAGACATCAAGATTTTGCAACACTGGCCTATTTGGTTTTTTTTCAAAATTTTCATAGTCCAAGCACAAAAAAGACACTTGATGTCTAGACAAAGCAAGTTTGAACAGCCTCGCATCCTCAGGTATCAGAAAATCAGATAAATGTCAGAGCAAGAACAATCTCACAACACATAATGAAACTGGAGAAATTACCTGATCAAATAAGTTAGGATTCAACAGGGTATCATATTCAATATTCAAATCTTTCAACCCACTGCTTAGAGCTTTACTATTTGGGAGACTCCACCTCCAAAGATCCCCATCCTCAATGTATTCATAAAGTCTCCTCATGCGCTCAAATTCATTCAGCACTTTGTGATGGCAAGAACCAACATCAAAGTTCCCGTGAGCATCTTGTATTAGCTTTTGCTTGAAATAGTCAAAAGCTATTGTAGCTCCACTTCTCTGAATATCTATAACTTTAGTCACATTTTGACCAAATGAAGACTCATCGCCGAGCTTTTCAAGAGCCGTCTTGTGGTGGTCCAGTATTATCACTCTGACAAGATATAAAAAAGGGAAAGAGAGATCATTAGAGAGAGAGACAATTTCTAAGCAACCATAATAACATTAAGAAAGCGAGCCCACCATGGAACTGGAACAGAATAAATTTGTTCCATTGATATCCATGGGATCATATTATAAACATTTTCTAAATGGTACAATTAGAGTTATACGTGAAAGTTCATAACACTCACAATTACAGACTTGAACAAAAATATCACATTTGCATCAGCTGTTTCCCTCCCAAATTGCAAAATTAACCAAAACAATAAGTTGAATAGTTTATTGGTAAAAGTTCTTCCCATAGGAAAGACATTACACGTGCATCTAAAACAACAACCATAAAGAATGGGGCACGAAATATCAGAAACACCTGTTAACTTTAGAAGATAGGTCCTGAACAAATCCAGAAGGCCCCACAAAATCCAAAAGGTAAACGTCGGCAATTTGATGCAGGGGAAGCTGCTCCGTTCTGAAAAAGAAACATTTCAATAGTGAAATTTAGTGTTTGTGCACAGTTTAAGCAACAAGATTGAAGGAAAATGCACGAGAAAAGGTGACCTCAGAGGACTGTAGACGGTATTGGGGAAGAAAAGATGGGGAAGACAAGCGGCGGAGAAGTAGAGATGAGCCGCTAGAGCGGCGAAAGCACCGTCGGGGCAGGGATAGTGATAAAGCACCGCCGTAGATTTTGTGTTTAAGGAATTCATGATGGGAAGACCTAAACCCCACAATTTTTTGTTCATCCAACCAATCTCAACTCTTCCCCACAAATATCTGCCTTGTTAAAGTTCTAGAATCTTTAATAAGAGTTAGGAGTACGAACTCTAGCTTTTTTTTACCATTTACTATTTTTTTTTAATCTTAATTCAACCACTTTGATTTTAATTATTTTTTTAACTCTTAATCAATTAAGCTATATTTAAATTGGTTGTACTGGTAAATTGTTTCAATGACATAGCTCAATTTGTAAAGACATTATATTTCAATATTTTTTTTTTGTTGGAGGATATTATATTTCAATGTTAAATGTTTGAATCACTGCCTTCACACGTTAAAAAAAAAAAAAAAAAAAAAACTGACTAACTTGGTTTAATTATTTAATACTTAGTTAAAAAGTTTTCAATTAAAATTTAAAATTTAAATTATGTTATTACTTTTTTAGTTCAAGGTCAAAGCTCAAACTTTTGGGCTTGGGAACGATGGTCGTATGACTCTTAATCTACTCAGGACTAAGTTAGTTGGATTGACAATTTATTTCTTTTGATTTCATTATAATAGTTTAACTAAATTTAGAATTAGAGTTGTCGTGTAGTGTTATATATTAAAAAAATTCAGCTAAAGTTTATTTATTAAATATGTTATATTATAATTTTAATAATATATAAGTAAAAAAAATAGAACAAATATAAGTCTAAAATTGAAGCTTGGTATTGAAAATTTGGAAATGTTACTATAAAAAGGTACAAGTTAGATTATAGATTGGTCCTAAACATTTATAATAGGCTATTTTTTCTTTTTCTTTTTTTTTTTAATTTAACCGTTACAGGGTGGAGAATTAAACCACAAATCTTTAAAATGATATTAGGTGTCTTATACATTAAGCTAGTTCGAATTGACTTTCTAATAAGCATTTAAAATTTTAGAATTATATATATTTAATCAATATACTTTCAAAAGTTTTCATAGAGTGTCCAAACATTCAATTTTTTTTTTGTCAATTTGTCTCTTGTGTTATTTTGTTCTAACATCAGTGTTGACTGAGAAATTTCACTCAATCTCCAATTGCCATGTCATTATTTTGAATTAATGACGAAACTAAAAACAATGAAACTTATGACCAATTATAAATTGACATGTGTCTCAAATTTAATTTGAAGACAAAAATTGATAAATCCTAAATTAAAATGCCACATGTCTTCATTTGACCAAGTAATTAAAGTTAATTTGGTCAAATTGGGTCATATGAAATTTGGGTCAAGGTAAACAAAACTCAAATTCAAATGGTTAAGCCCAAAACCAACAAAGCCCAAGTCCAATGATTGGGCCCAAAAAGCCATTATGACCTACACTCACATGCCCATGAAAAGTTTTATAAATAGAAGAGTTCTCCTTCATTTGAAGGGTTCAAAAATTTAATTCTTTAAAGAACTGAGAATTCAAAGCAAAGTCTTTAGGTGTTGAACACTCTCTAAAATCGTTAGGTCATGAACACTCGGACCAAACTAAAGACCCTTAAAGACAAGTCTTTAGGTGTTGAACACTTTTAAAAGACCAAAAACCCTCTCCAAGACAGGTCTTCAGGTGCTGAACACTCTTGGAAGACCAAAGACCCTCAAAGAAAAGTCCTCAAAGACGTTTTGAAGATTAGAAGACTTTAAAGACCAAAATATATTTGAAGACAAGTTGAAGACATTTGAAGTATACAAGACTCTAATACGTCGATTGTCTCTTCAAGAAGATCAATAAGCCAAGGGCCGATTCAACGATCAACAAGCCAATGGCTGATCCAACAAGATTAACAAGCTAAAGGCTAATCCAACAAGATTAACAAGCCAATGGTTGATCTAACAAGATTAACAAGTCAATGGCCGATCAAAAAAGACCAACAAGTATGCTAAAAAACAAGCTTTTAGCCTTTGAGGTATTTGTACACTTGAGAGAAAGAATCATAGAAACAAATTAGAGATTGTACCACACCTACAAATTTAATATAAATACAAATTTATTTACATGTGTCTCATCTATTTGTTGAAACCTTGTGTTAACAAATTAGCATGACATGATATTTGAGTGTTATTTAAAAAATATGGTATGGACTGATTTCAATCTCAATTCTTAAATAATATAATCAGAATAGTAGATAGCTTTAAATTAATAAATTAAGGAGTTGGTCTAATGTAAGACTTGATTCCGATATTCTAATATTTGGATATGCAATTATTGTATGTGTTATTTGATTTTGAAATTTTGAAGGAGAAGAATATTTGAATTAAGATAGAAATAAAAGTAAATTGAAAAGTAGTAGAGTACAAGTGTAACAAGTTAGGAAAAAAAAATTAAAAAAAATAATAAAAATAATAAAAGAAGCTTCTAGTGGAAGCTTTTGGTTTTAATTAAAAAAAAGGGAGAAATTTCGGATTTTTTTTAAAAATAGAGTAAATTAAAAAAATAATAACACAAAAATGGTAATTTTTAAAATAATGTCAAATTTAGGGTAGATAAATCGTGTACATGGGTCACGATTTAGCTAAGTTGCGGCCTGTGGTCACGAGTAGCTTAATGAAACGAGGTCCATGTACATGAGGAAGAGCAAAGTCGCGTGCCCCGTACACGATTTTTGTGCCACATGGCGCCACCCCGGCGGCATTCGATGCCGTGGCGGCTAGGTGGCGGCCAAGTAAATCGTGTACCATGTACACGATTTTGTGGTCCTTAAAAGGCCCACCAGCCCTCCTCAGATACCTACGCCCCCATTTCTTCTTCCTCCAGCCCTCTCTTCTCTGTATATTCTGACCAGCTCCCCTAACACTGCAATTATAATACTTTTTTTAAGTACATTGAAATCGTGTACCATGTACGCGATTTCCATGTGGAAATCGTGTACCATGTACACGATTTTGTGGTCCCTAAAGGCCCACCAACCCTCCTCAGATACCCGCGTCCCCATTTCTTCTTCCTCCAGCCCTCTCTTCTCTGTATATTCCGACCAGCTCCCATAACACTGCAATTATAATACTTTTTGTAAGGGCAAAAATTAATTATCAGTATTTAATTGATATTGAATTTGATTTTGTTATTTTTCAATGTACAGGGATGAAACTAATAAGTGATAGACATTTTGATTTGTAATTGACTTTATTATCTTTATTCGTTTTGTTTTTCTTTTATTGTAACAAACTTCTTTGTAATGGACTTCTTTGTAATTTACTTCATTATCTTTGGTTGTTTTTCCTTGATGATCAACTTCCAGCTTTTCATATGCCCTCACCAGATGTTCATACTGACACTGCTTCAAGTTCTAGTCATGCACAAGATCCATTACCACCTATTGTGCAACAAGATATTGATAATATAATTCACCATCAATCACACTTTGATGTTCCTCGACCTCGTCGTGGAGCCCGTCTGAGAAGAAGACCACCGTGTGGTACATGAGTTTTTTCAGCAATATTTTACAATTCGTATGTGTTGAACCTAAAACACTGATCTAATTAGACATTTGTGCAATTTAATTTCAATATTTTAGGGACATTTTAATTTTAATTTTCCTTGATCTTTTAGAAATTTTTATTTTCATTTTTAATATCTTAAAAACTCTCAATTATATCGTCCTGTAAAAAAAATTGTTAATAAAAATTAACAAATTTCACCAATTTAGATAAAAATAAACTTCAAATTTTCAAACTAACAATATGGGCTAAATTTGAAAATTTTCAAACTCTTTATGGAAAGACTTAATTGAAAATTTTTAATCAATTCAAAATAAAAATTGAGATTATTTATATTACAAAAAAAAAATTGAAAATACATGTGCCCATGTGTTTTGCGGTAAGAAATAAATAATAATAATAAGATATTTTTTGCCCATTTCAATGTCGTTCTTGCTACTTCAACGTCCTCAACAATCACCGCGATTTTCCTCAAATCCATCTCTCTTTTCGCCTTCTATGAGTTGAAGTTTGTGAAAAGAAACTCGCAATTCATCGATTATGGCATCGAAAATAAATAATAATAATTCACCTAACTCGTGTACGTGGTACACGAGATCCACCTAAATCGTGTACCGTGTACACGATATCCACATAAATCGTGTACATGGTACACGATTTAGGTACCCTAATTTAAACATTTCTTTTCTTTTCTACCCTACTTTTGTAATTTCATTTTTTTTATACATTTTCAAAATTATTAGTTTCAAAACTACCCTAATTGTGTCATTATTTATTTAAACACCATTATCTTAAAAATTACCCCAGAAATTTCGTGTGACTTTTGTTAAGCCACACAAAAATAGATGTTTTAATAAAATAAGAAAAAGAAAATGAAAAAGAGAGGGATGAGTGTTTTGGAAAAGGGGGATAAAAGAAAAACGAAGAAAGAAATGAAAAGAAGGAGAAAGAGAGAAGAGGAAAGAGGAAGATGGTCGTCGGAGTAGTGGGTAGCCATCGGAAGCCGCCGGAGAAGTGGTGATTAACGACGGAAATGGGGAGAGAGTTTATTAGGCAAGATTTCAAGCCGGGTAAGTTTTGTTTTCTCTAAAGTTGGAAGATTAAGAAAAATATTGACATATTGGACACTTTTTAAGGTAGGGTTTTGATTCATTTTATTTAAAAGTTTCCATGAATTTTCTTTGTGGAGTATTTGTACAAGGATGACCATGAAAGGTTGAGATTTATGTTGTGGATCTCTTTGATTTCTTCTACTTTTTGAAAGCTTGTATGAGGTTTACTAATTTATTGTATTCTTGCTCGGTTTGGTTGTATGAAGAAATTTGTGAATGAGCAAATCATGTTGTTTTTGGTAGACTATTGCAATATAAATTCTAGAGAGAGAGAGAGAGAGAGAGACTTCCAAGAAAGGAATAGTTGGTGTGGAAAGATCAATGGAAAAATTTATAATCATGAAAAGAAAGAAATGAAAGGGCTAGATTGGAAGTTATAGATTTGTGAAAGGGAAGAAATGTTTTGTGAGTTTAAGGAAGAAGATGATGAATAGTGAAAAGAAGTGATAGATTATTTTATCATTACAGGTACTGATAATTCTCATTCATGAGGATTATTTGGCCTTTAAACTTAGTTATATTTGTGATTTTTATTCATATTATTTGATGAAAAATAAAAAAATGTTTGAATTTAATCACATGATTGATGGAAGACCTTTAAATTAAGTAAGTTGAGAAAAGAAAACAAAAGAAGAAAAAAATTCACACTTACTTAATGTTTTGATGCGAGATTTTCGTGGAATGCAACTGCAGTGCAATTGCTATGCAATTGCAATCTGGCAGAATCTGGAATTTAAGTAAAAAACGAGAATTTCGGGATTTTGAAGGAAATTTGACCCACGAATTCAGCAAGATGATTAGCCATGATTGTCCATCAACCAAGAGGGAAACCCTAGCATGAGATCACTATAAACATTGAACAAAGAAGCCGAACAAAGGGAGCTCGATTGGAGAAGATTTTAGTTTATGTTTTTTTTGGGTTTTCTTACTTTCTGTAATTTTTCATTTTTAGTTTTTAGTTGTTGTTTTGTTTTATTTTCTTGTATATCGTAGTCCGAATCTTTTCCTCAATCCCATCACAACAAGAGTTGGCATTGGTTATGAACAAATCCTTGTTGATTGAGCTCGATTTTTGGAAGAAAACAACGTTATGTTTTTGGGTTTTTGGAAGCCTACTGCAGTTTTTTTTATTTTCATTATTAAGTTGTTGTTTTTATTGTATTTTCTTCTACATCTCCATCTCTAAACTCTCTTAAATCCCACAACAACGAAAGTTGGTAGTGGTTAAGAGCAATCTTGCTCGATTGAACCGAAGAGAAATAAGTTTTTAGGATGGATTAATTCTCTTTCGATTTCTGCACTTTTTGTTCGTAAGTTTCTGTTAATTGTGCTACTTGTTATATTTATCAATTTCAGCAAATTTAATTTCTAATTTCTATTATTCGAAGTTTGGAAAACTACTATACTTGAATTTCACATACATATATACAAGTTTTCTTTTAAGTTAATTTAGTATCTTGGAATTTTGCAAATTGATGTTAAGCTACTGTATGGTTTGTAGTAAAAAAATTGCAAATTGTTTCTTTAAACTACTTACTTGCATTGCATTTGCAACTTGATTGCATTATTTACTTTAATTTTTCCAATGAATTCCTACAATTCTAATTTATTGTTTTCAATTTATTCCATCATGAAGAGCTAAATTTCCTTTGGGATTCAAGTTTGTGAATGTCCTAGGGAAAGATGTAAAGCTCGAGAGTAAAAACAATCTAGCTAATTCTTGAACTTTAGTTTGCCTTTGGTGAGTTAAATGTTGGGTAAACCTAGTTGGCCATCTAATGTTGCTTGCCAAGCTATAACGTAATATCGAAAGGGTTAAGGGAAGCGGATGTCACAAAAGCAATGGAGGAAAAGGCTTAGACATACGTCTGAAACATCGACCCTAGACATAGGGCGAGACTCCAAAACCACTAGAATTGTGCGCAAAAATATCTAAGTTAGATTAGCCATAGAAATATAGGTTTAATCACTTAGTCTCCTAAAGATACTTCATAGAAGGTCGAATAGGAGTTGAATTCGGTTTACTTAGTTCTTGAGTTAGCTACGATTGCAATTGCTTTCTTGTTGGATTTTCTTTCCAAAGGGGCATTAGCAACTTGAATCCTTTTTTCATTTCCATTGAATTTTCAAATAATTTTATTTTAGTCAAAACACCTCTCAAATCATTTTCACCCTCGGTTACCTTAATTTGCAATTTGTCAACGATTTTGTGCCAACTAAAATTCATTTTATTAAACCCTGTTCCCTTGGGTACGATACTCTGGAATACTTCCAGTTTCTTTATTACTTCGATCACGTGCACTTGCGTGTAGCGAAAAGCACCGATCAAGTACATTGGTAATAAAAAAATTAGAAGGATTGATGGTTAGTACAAGGGTATTATGAAGAGGGAGACAGTTTTGGTTGATGTGGGTGCCCACGTGAGAGAGAGAATTGAATTGGAGTAGATAAACCATTATTCTATAGAAAAAACTTGGGTGCTGTCTGGGCAGCACCCAAGTATGGTAATGCCCACTTCATAGCCATTGGATTTGAAATTTTTTGGTTTTTTTTTTTTTTAGAAAATTGTGTGGCTTAGATGTGGGCTGCACAGCACTTGGGTGCTGCCCAGGCAGCACCCAAGTCTTGCCCTTATTCTATTATGACAATTTGTAATATGAAAGGAGGAGATGTAAATGAGGAGAGAGGTGTAGATTGGAGGTAAATCATGTGGGAATGAAAAATGAAATTTTGGAGAGATTAAATATTATTTTTTTTATGAAAAAAAAAGTGATGTGTGAGGGAAGAGAAGGAATATTAATTAATGGAAGAAAAATGACAAAAATGTACCTTGAAAATGTGTAATTTGAATATTTGATTAATTGGTGATATTAAAGGATGAAAAATTGATTTTAATGGTTAAAATCAAAAGTTTGTTTTTATTTCCTTTTTGGAAATAATTCAGAATTTATGCGTTATTGGAATTTCAAGTTTAACATAAATTGGAGAATAGCTTGTGAGCCAACACTATCGATAACAGTTCTGTGAGTGGTTTATTTTACGAATTGTTTTCATTATTTGATTATTATTATAGATTTTTAAGAATTCTATAATTATGTGTGAATTTAGAGAAACTGCAAAGAGATTTTTAGAGAATTGTTATGAATTTCCAAAAATGGTATTGAAATTCCAATATTTTTTGCTTTTAGCATAAATTATTATTTGAGAAATATTTGAGATATTTTATGATTATTGAGATGTTTGAAGAGTTTAAATGTTTGTTGAGAAACGTATGAATTTCATAAGATGTAGTTTAAGAGAAAATATGACTTTGGAAATGTTTTATATTATTTGAGAGATTTGATGATTATTTGAGAAATTATAAATGTTTAATGTTATTTCAAAAATCTCTCAAGTTTATGAAAAGTTTTTTAGAGCAAGAGAACACGATTTTAAGAAATAGTTTGAGAATTAAGAATTGTATGTTAAAAGTGAATTTTTAAACCACTATATTTTTTGTACCCATGGTGATTACCCATATGCTATGAGAATGTGTTTCCATAGTACGTAGCATGCTCAGGTCGCAGGGGATGCAGGGGAATGCCGGGGCCATTATGTGCCGAATCCGGATTCCGAATCCTGATCCTGAAGCATTACAAATGATGAAGTTTACTTTGCGTGCACGTATGATAGAGATTGTTTTGCTATGCATATGGATATTTCTCTACGCCAGTATAACCGAGTTTTGGGTACAAATTTGGTGATTAGAGCTTATGCTTACATTTCAAGAGTTGAAATTATGAGATTTCTTTATATACGTTTTTATTGGCCCGTATTCATGTTCCAAGAGTTATTGTTTAAAGAGTTGTTGTTTCTAAGAGTTGAAATCTCAGTTTGTGCAGCTTATGTTTCTAAGAGATTTCGTAATAGTGACCTTGCTACAAATTTCATTCTATTTTCATGATCTTGAGAAGTTCAAAAATTTTCACGATTTATATATATATTTTTATAGAGTTTGAATTATGTTTTCCATGTAAAGAGATTTTCCTAAAAGTTAATTTTTCTTATTGACTTATCACTCACTGGGCTTTTTAGCTCATTCTTTTGTTTTTAATTTTTCCACCAGGTTGCTCTTGAGTTTCAACTAGAGTTAGCTAATCAGAATCTGCCACTAGTCTTTTCAAGTCATTGCATATCATTTATTGTAAGTAAAGAGAGAAATCTTGACTACATTATTTATGAGATATCTATAGATAAAGTTAGACAAATGAGATAAGAGATAAAGACTTGACAATAGATTCCATTGCACACATATGAAGTCTATTGTCGTCACAGCTTATCCTAGGTTTGGTAGAGTAATTTAGGGCGAGTTGTGACATCTAATTAGATACAAAATTGAAAATCTATATATTAACAAAGTTTTAAAGTAAAAAAAGTGAGCATATAGTAATTGAATTGGCACATACCATCAAAGAAGTTAGAGATTAATATTGTTGTTGAACTAAAAAGAAGAAATTAAATAGACACCAAATTGCAAAAAAAAGAAATAGGCATAGTTTATAATTCAACAAAAAGTAAAATGTATAATTAAACCATGAAAGGATTGATGTGATACGGCGTCGTTGGGACGGTCCAGATTTCACAGAAAAGGGGGTACGGTCCTAAATCTTCCGGATTGCGAATTCCTGAAATTGCTGTGCCGGCTTTCTGCTGAAGCGCCAGAGAAGACGAAAATGACCGCCGGATTGCTATTCTCAGCCGCTCCAATACCGTTCTTTCAGTTTCATAACAATATCCGTTCAACCGAGACGCATATGCGAATTCAAAGCATTCAATCCAAATTGGCTTACAGTACTACGCCACTCCCTTTCTTCTCTGTGAATAAGACTCATTCAATTTCAGACTCGCCGCTCTTTTCGGTGACCTGCATCTCTTCTTCACCTTCGCCTTCTCCCAGAAGATACTCGCCTTCAACCAGGCTCTACGTCAGTGGTTGATTTTCTCTCTCAATTGTGTATTTTCCACTTCATTTAGTCGTAATTTTGCTAGCTATGTGTGTAAAGACAATTTGGATTTATTGAATGGTTCCAACTTCACGCGTGCAGGACTTTCGTTCCGGACCACTGAAGAGAGCTTGCGAAATGCTTTCAAAAGCTTTGGCCAACTCGTAGAAGGTCGTTGACTAGTACACTCGTGTATTGTGTACGTCCCGTTTTGTCAATAAAATTCAATTGTTGATATTTGGCGCTAACTGTTATCAATTGTTATAAGTTTCAGTCAATTTGGTGATGGATAAAGTAGCCAATAGACCAAGAGGATTTGCTTTCCTCCGTTATGCTACTGAAGAGGAATCTCAAAAAGCTATCGAGGGAATGCACGGCAAGGTACTTTAAATGCTCTACCTTTGCAATCTCCACTCGGCCTAATCTCTTCCAAATGTGCGTAGTTTTCATAATGCATATTATGTTCTTCTGTATTGTATATTATACATCATCCTCTTAATCAACAAAATCCACTTAATGCTCAAAGTGTTCGTCGTGAAGTGATGTAAGAGCAGTACTATACTACTATTCACAATAGTTTTGAAAATTGTATTATCTCATTTGAGTTGGACAATCTTAATGCTCTTTTCTTATTCACTGTGATTTTGTAATGCATATGACTCGCTGTCTAGAAGTATATCTAGCCGAATACAGAGATCCATATATAAGAAATCTAAATGACTATAATCCTAGAAATTGCAAAATTCAATTCCATCAACTGCCATCTTGAGCAAGCCTTTTCAGTACAAATAAATCTTCCTCAATCTTATGATATAAAATTATAGATTGCGTGACTCTATACATTACGAAAAACGATAAATGGACTTCAGTTTAGGCATTACACAAGCAACAATAAACCTTCAAATTCTCTATAAATTTAGCTAGAGAATAGATATTTAGATAGGAGGATTTGGTTATGATAGATTCAAGGTATCATTCATCCAGTTATTCCTAATCTTGCTTCCGTTCATCCAGTTATTTCTAATCCTGCTTCCTGTCCTGGTTGTGGAACATTGGAACGGTTTTACCTTCAAATGGAAAAATGAATAGTTGTGCTTGTGCATGATGGCACAAATGCTTCAGTGGATATGTTTGTAGTTAATACAATTGAATGCTGATCCAAGCATTTGTTATACTGATAACTTTTAGTTTTATCACATTGGTGAACGTGTATCAGACTATTACTTGTAATCAGCAGGCAGATTACTTGTAATGGCTCTGAGATAAATTAGATCGTTAGATTAACAATGTTAGGAGGAAAAACGCCAATTAAATCGGATTTCTGTTTTACAACATTTAGAAACTCGGATGGAATTTACCAGAGACTTATACATGATCTCATAGTCATAGTATTCAAGAGTCGTGGTCTCTTCCCCTCTCTCCCGAGCCAAGTGAAAATTACCAGCAGGCTGTAACTAATTCACTCCGTTTTCCTTCCCAAAGCTTTCCTATTAACAATCACTTACAAAATAAACTAACTAGTTCCAACTAATTTCGACTATGGGTGAGTTTAAGTTGACTTTTGAAAAATGCATTTTAAGCTAAAGCACTTCATCTAGAAGCACTAGTGTTTTTCAAATTTTCAAAATCTTTTTTATTAATTAACCTAACACTATGAAAATTTCGTAAAATATTTTTAATAAATTAAAAGTACTTTTCATACTCGTAAAAGTCTATCACAAACTCATCCAAACTACACCACAACAATTACCGCTCCCCCAGCTCACTACCATTGGCGGTCAGTCTCCTTGCCCTTCATCGCATAAGTAAACCATGTGGGAGGCTTAGGATGCCTATCAAAGACTGCTCAAACCAAAATATGAAACGTTTCTAGAATATATTCGGCTGTTCTACACAATTAATTGTAATGAAATTCAGTATAATTTAATATGGATTTGGAAGAGAGCTGATCAGAGAAATATCATGGTTAAACCCTAATTGTTGGCTTCACTTATCATAAAACGATCACTGTTTACTGAACTTGTTATGAAAGGATTTCTTTTTATTGAACTCAAACAACATGAGATTAAATAAATGCATGTTTTTAACAAACAATTTGTGTATCCGAGTTTCAGAATTGGCCGAAGTACTGTGAAATATGAGGCACTCTTTGGCCTCGAGGTTTCTTCTAATTTATAGTGACAACTATGTTTGTCGATGTCAATAGTCAAAGAACTTATTCTGAGGTTTATTTGATGGATATATCCTCCCCACCTCTTCTCATTGGCAAGCATGAATTGATATGACATTATTATCTCTGATTCCATGAATTAAATTCCGATGCCACCTGCCAGTGAAAAGGGCTACTTTTAAAATCTAGCTTATAGTTGGGAGGGTCTGATCTGTGCCATCTGATTATGGTTGTTTCTCTTTTTATCTTTGATGATCTTGTTGTCTTAAATTTATTGGTGCATGTTAGTTTCAAGCATAGTAAGGTAACTTCATGGGCTAATAAGGGCAATTCTGGTTTAGTTTCTGGATGGCAGGGTGATCTTTGTGGAAGTTGCAAAATCCAGATGGGAGCTTCGCCAAGGCCTTAAAGAAAACTCTAGCTAATTCTAGTACATAGAGATCATTGTTTCCCTTGGATTCATTTTTAAAAGAGCTGTAATTTCTTTTAGGAAAACCTATATAAATATAATATATATGGACAGGCTTTGCGTTATGAGAAAGCTTTATCTTGTGTGTATGATATATAGTCAAAGTGTGTGTTCCGGAGTAGTATTATCTCTTGAAATTAAATGATATTAATATTGGAGATTGGTCAAGTGGATCACCTAACCAAATATGAACTTCTGAGACATGGGCTATGGTCAAAGATCACAGGTTGTAATGGGAATAAGAATGCTTAAATGCTGAAAAATGTTTTAAGGGATACTAGACATGGACCCGTGAGAATGTGAGACATAATTCGAATTTCGAAACAAGGAGAGGCCTCCCGTCCTTGCATTAATCTCCCTTTGGAAAAATATATTAAGGACAAGTCAATGATTCCTCTTGGAGATTGAGGATCTTTCCCCCTTGTAATCACAGGTACCTACAAAGTTTTTTAATTTTAATCAAACCAATAAGTTTCTTCTTCTATTTTTGTACTTGAGTGTTGACGACGATATATTTCTATAACCTACACATAGATATAATTTATGAACTTTCAGCATAATTATAAATTTGGGGGTCAAGGATGGATAGGGGTTGGAAAATACTTCTATTTATTGCCAACAAATTTTAAGTGGAGATAAATCTTTCTTCCTCCTTAAAGAAAGGATTTTCCCATTACTTTGGATGTGTATTATATGCTTGAAAATGTGAGCATTGTACTTATTTTGTGTATGTTATGCATAAAGGTTAAATGGATCAATTATCATTAATTTAACTCCAATTAACAATAACACAATTTAAGTTAAATTCAAGATTTTTATATTACTTTAGTTGAAAGTTTGATAGTGAATAAAATAATTTTGGATCGATAACACGAGCCTTTAAGATTGTTTGCCACTGATAGGATGCTTGGAAGATGGATTCTTTTGTCCCTAAAGTGTCTTCATTCTTCACTTTCAGGAAGATTAAATATTAGGCTATTGCAACTTTTTTGCTTTTAAATTGGACTATTTCCACCAGGGATTTTAACCAAGTTTCTTCAAAGATAGGTTAGTATGAATCGTATCACTCTCTTCGCGGAAGAAATCAAACTTTTCTATTAAGAAAAGAAATTAAAAAAACCTCCAAAAATAAGATTTGCAAATATGTCAAGAGTCATAGAGCAACACCATTTTGTTTTACAGATTGAATAATTGTCACTCAAATATCCCCCCATTGTTAAAAAGTAATTGCCAGGAGAGAAGTTGTTGGGCAACTCCTTGTAAGCTTCGCCCCTCCTGTTACTTTAGATGATATGCTACAAATCTGGCCTCCATTTTTTCATCTCAAGCAAAAGAGAGAAAAAAAGACTCAGAAACCCATGCCAGAGCATCTTGGTTATTTCCTTATATCCACCTTTAATCTGTTGCTGAACCAATTCCACAATGATTTTGCAGAGGCTATAAGCAAACTCGAGCTCTCCGACCCTCTCTCTCTTCTGAAACAATCAGCGCAGAGCTTGTATCTCTCTGAGCCAAGCATCTCTTGTAAGGCACGAACCCCTTCTTACTTTCATTTCCATTACCTCTTCCTACCAGAACAGGCTCTTGACATTCAAATTCTGGACTCTGGTTTTCGTTTTTATCCTGACTTGGGGAGCCATAATATGAATCCGCACAAGAACTTTCTTCCACGGAATTGTCATTTTGCATCCTTTCTTCCATAACATGCTTAGTTTCATCAGATGGAGCAAGATAAAAATATGGTACATTTTGATACAAAGACCAACAAGTTTGAGGAGTATTAGGAATGGCCTTAACATAAAGGACACTATTGTCCTGATTCCCTGCGGTGTTGTTAGTAGGTGCTCCACCAGGTGACATATTCCAATCACCATTGTTATCCATTCCAAGAGAAAAATTTACATCCATATGTTTTGAAGGTAGCATCTGAACAGGCTTCTCAGCAGACACTTCACACTCATTCTTACTGTCACCATCAAATGCCAATGATTTAGTTACTTCAAAGTCACGAGGGGATGTTTTTTTGTCATCAGTAACCATTACTGTCCTTCCAAAAAGCTTTATGCTTTTAACAGGAGAATGCAACTTGTTGTCCACTTTCTTACATGCTGATCCTGGCTTGAATTTCTGAATGTTTAGGCACGGGAGAAACAGAAAAAAGAATCAGATCCTAGATATCAAGTTAAGTATATAAACGAAAATAAAGTGCAAGATTAAAAGCACATATCAAATTACCCGAGTTAGAAAGTCTTCTGGGAACCGCTCTGAGGATGATTCAAGCGAAAACGTTCCCTTTTCTTCTCCTTCATTTGATTTGGATGGAAGGTACAGCTCCCCCTTCCTAACAGGAGATAATCTAGTTGACTGTATGTCAACAGCTTGCGAAATAGGCGATGGACATCTATTATGTTGCTCCGAAACTGCAGAAATTTGATCATCCGAACTGAATGCAGTCAGTACGGAGGTGGGTGATTGGGTCTCTTTTTCAGCAACTGATAGGTTTGGGGATGGAGACCTCTCGGGTTCTCTTGCAACTGATATTGCCTTAAGGGAATCGACTGCTTTACGAGGGTAAGGATGCAGTGGCTTCCTTTTTGGTCGAGGTGGAGGAATCTCAATTGGGTTAATGGAGCTCTCATTGCTGCCACTAGACTCCCGCACTACCTGAAACACAAAAGACAAAATAAAATTTCAGGGTGAGAATGGTTGGTAATAAAGTGCGTAAGAAAATTACGTAAAGGTTTGGAGACGATCTATTTTGGTAACAAATCCACTATTATCCTCATTATATTCTGTTTGGTAATGATTCTTATTTTGGGGGTACTAAAACAAAAGGCATTTTTGACCTTAGAGAAGAATTTCTGGGCATGGCTTCGGATCTGAACAGCTGTTTTGGTTCCTACATGTTCTGCAGGAAGATCAAGGTAACACTAAATGATGGGTTGGGTATTGCAAATACCATATTCAGATAACTGATGTTCACATTGCCTTACCTTTGATCTGACGCCAGCCACGACCATAGAGTTTCAGAGCTTCAAGGAACCTCTGATGCTCTTCCTCTGTCCATTTTTCCCTTTGTTTTGAAATAGTGTAGGGCTTCCTAACCTGTTGATACATTAGAATGCCTGTAACTCAGAGCCGAATCCTCCCAGAAAAGAAAGAGAATTGAGAAATCGCAGAAGTTAATTATGTTACCTTCAATGCATTTTCATTGCCATAGGAAGATAGGGAGCTAACACGCATAAGTGGATCCAATTGTGCCCCATCATTGGAATGGCAATTATTAGCTCCAATTGAGCCGTTTGACAGTGTGCCTTCATTCTTTTCCTACATCCCATATCGAATTAAAAAAGTTAGAGACCACAAGAAACTGGAGCTAATCATTCTAGAATCCCACTATCAATTAACAGCAACCCATTTCATATATGATAACATTATAATTAACCCTGGTAACAATGCAATGCATAGCTCAATATATTAAGCAGTAAAACAGAAGTAAAGTCTGTAGGAGCACCCAGCAGAGCAAAGTGCAGAAGAAAGGGAAAGAGTTGACTTTCTAATATAAATCCACCAACAAAAGGAGTAATCTTGTAAATTACATGAGGATCTATTGCCTATTGGTGGCACCCAGTATAACTCAACAAGAAACCAACCAATAAAAAAATCACAACCAAATTAGTAAAAGAACAAGATTGTCACTCAATTACTTAGTAAAGGACAGGGGGAAGGTTACTAAAGTGGCTAAGAGATTAGGAAAAAAAAATACACTAGTAGTGAGATATGAGTACTAAGAAACAGGAATTCAGTACTCAAATCCAAAGAGAGGGAGGCAAATAAACACAACCCGAAGACCTATCCTACCAATCAATCAACTCTCACACAAAAAAATTCCATGAAAAGTTACAGAAAACGTAAACATCAGAAGACAAGAAGAAAGGGGACAAGCAGTCTGCAGGATTACCTGGACACCCATAAACGCTGGCAACAAAACCGGCGAGGAACTTTAATCTCAGTCCACCGAAAAAAGGACCTGAAATTAAAATTCAAAAGGAGCTGAATCAATCATTAAAACCAAAAAACTGGGAATTAATGAGATGCCATTCCGTTCCCCCAAAAGCACGACTTAAAAATCTCACTTCTCCAGAGACCCAGTAAACACCAAATACATCCAAACAATAAAAGGAAGAAAACAATCAAGTCAGAGAGCCAGACCCAGAGTAGACACATCGAAAAGAGTAAGAGTAGAACAAACAAACCTGGTAAGGCGATTGGAGAAGAAGCAGAGAAATGGATAGATTCCAGGGAGAAGAAGAATCGAAGGCAAGATTCAGAAAGGGAAGAAGAGGAAGGAAGAAGTTTCAAGTACAGAGAGAGAGAGAAGAGGAAAGGCGTAGAAGAATCGAGAGAGAAAGAAAGAGCAGTAGGAGGTAGAGAGATGGGGAATTGAGAGAGAAGGCATAAAAGAAAAGAAGAAAAAGAAGAAAAAGAAAGAAGGAAGGAAGAGGAGAGGGTGACACGTCAGACGCATATATTTTGGGGGGTTTTATTAATTCCACATGGAAACCTCCAGAAGCGCTTCTCAATCTTGTGGCTGAGGATTTACTTTGCCACGTACACGCGTCACTTTCCCGCCCCACCTTTTTGTTTTTCTGCCCCTTTTTTTTTTTTTTTTTCCTTCAAATTTCGTATAAAAAAGAGAGATATTTGAGAAATATATTTGTGGAAGATATTGAAAGGGTGGAATGGAAGTGGATAAATGCCAAAGTAAAAAACATATTATTTTTGTTATCGATATTATTATTATTTAATAAGTGAAAAATAGATATTTTAGGGTGGTGTTGACAGGTTTGAGGGGATGGAGAAGCACTTGGTATTCCTAGACCAATCGGACTTCTTCTCTTTCACAGTTTTTTTTTTTTCTTTTCCATTTTCCATGTGTTCCTATTTCTGCGTCCAAACACCCCCTATCTTATCGCCATTTTCTTCTCTGCTTACTTGGCTTCTTTTTTTCTCCACCATGTTTATTTACCCCCCCCCCCCCCCCCTTCCTCTCTCTTTTTCACAACTTACACTACCTACTACTTTTTTTTTTCGTCAAATTATCTGCCTTTGGGTGTTTTTATTTATTTTATTTCTCTTCTCCCCGTCTTTGAAAAAAATAGTTAAATTATGAGCCTCATCCTTTAAATTTCACAATATGAGCCTATTTAGCCCGTGTTAAAAAAAAAAAAACAATAGTAGGTTTTTTTTTCTTTTTTTTAATTTTAATTTTGTGGTTAATAAGTTTCTATTATTAACTCTCTCGATTTACCCTTACTTTATCATGTTCATATTTTATTTAAGATTTATATAGTGGGCTGATTTTGAACAAGTTTATGTATGAGATACTTGCACAGATAGCAAAACTGGCTAAAAAATTAGCAAAAATAGCAAATCTTAAAACTATTTACAAATATGGCAAAAATTAAATCAAGCTTGCGTCAAAAGACTAAAAACCACTCAGTGATAGACTTTTATCACTGACAGAGTCTATTAGTGATAGACTCCTATCACTAGTAGTCTATCAGTGATAGAAATCTATCATTGATAGACTTCAATTATTTAAAGTCTATCAATGACTATCACTTATTGATTTCAAAATAATCAATAGAAGTTTATCAATACTTGTAAGCTATTGCTAATAGACTCCTTGCACTTATAAACTTCATAGTGATATACTTCTTTCATATGAACTTAAGTCCTTTCATATTTAATCTTCTATTTGGTATTGTTGGATGTTTAGATGCATCCAAATTGTTTAATTGGTTTAGTTTGCTATTTTTTTCTTTGTATTATGCTTCTTTTAATATGTTTGGTTTCCTGTTTGGTTGGATTATGTTTTTTCTTTGTTTGGTTGTTGATTAATCACATTAAAATGGTGCATCATTGATGTTTAGTTGATAGACTTCAATCAAAATGGCAATTATTGCTGATTAGGTGTTTTTGTACTAGTTTATCAGTAATAGATTTTGCTATCACTGATAGATTTGTACAAGAGATAGGCTACATGTGATGAATGAAGTCTATCAGTAATAGACTTCTATCACTGATGAAGTAATCACAGTAAATGTAATCTTCTATTTGATTTTATTTGATGTATAGTTGCTTCTATAAATCTACTTAGCACTGTAATATCATGTAATACAAATTAGAGATAATCCATTTTCATACTCAATATTAGATCATATACTTTTGACTTTCATATCACATACAAATCAGCGAGAGACCATGTAATGCAAACGTGAGTCCATGGGAAGGCACTTAACACTTAGATTTAATTTTGACTTTTAGCATTGAAGATTGAAGTGGTTTTTTTTTCGTAATCGTTGATTAGCTGTTGTTTCTACAATTGAAGTTTATTAGTGATAAACTTTTATCACTGATAGAGTCTATCAGTGATAAGTCTATCATTGATAGACTTCAATTATTTAAATTCTATCGGTGACTATCACTTATTGACTTCAAAATAATGAATAGAAGTTTATCAATAATAGTAGGCTAAAATTATTCAACCCTTCTACTTCATTTATTTATCATTGATATACTAATAAATGAAAGTGATGAGAAGCATGATGACGAGGAGGAAGATGAAAAGAAATAGAAAATGAGAATGAGGAAGAAGAACAGAGATGACCAAAAAAGCACATGACAAAAAAAACAACTGGAAATGCACAATGTACTTTACCTAACTTATGAATGTATCACCGTTGCAATTATTGTTGATTAGTTGTTGATGTACAGATCTATTAGTGATAGCAACATATCACTGATAGACAACATATATTGTGATTAAAGTATATCAGTGATAGGAGTCTATCACTAATAGACTACCATCATAGATTGAAGTCTATCACTGATAGACTACCAATGTGGCTAAAGTCTATCAGTGATATACTTCTATCACTGATAGACTTCAATATTGTAGTCTATCAATGATAGCTACAATACATGTATTGTGATTGAAGTCTATCGGTGATAAACTTCTATCACTGATAGACTTTAACATTCACATTATAAAAATGCTTCTCATTCAACTTTAATTCACTTAGTGTAGGACTTAATTTCAATTTTTTTTTTAACATTCACATTCAACTTTGAATAAAGTAGTAAGATTAATATCCTTCTCAAAATCAAATTAAAAATTATCATAAAACAGTCTATTATAGTTTGATAAAATTTTACATATAATCTAGTGAATGAAATAATAAAGGTTGAGGCTAGAAACATCCAGACCCATTATAAAAATGCTTCCATCTAATCATAGAATCAAATATCCAAAAAGAAACATCTACCCAAAAAATATCCAATACTATAGGAAAAAAATTGGAAAAAAAGGGAAAAAAAAGTCCCCCGTGAAAGTGTTTGGAGACATTTAAAAATTAAAATTAAACATCCTTTTGATTGCTTCTTGGCCTTCACTTCTTTTGATGGTCATTTTTCACTCCCATCTGCAACAATCAAGGGTAAAAAGGAAATAATGAAATTTTATTTAAAAGATTTGCCATATTTACAAATCTTTTTAAAAGTTGCTATATTTGCTAATAACAAACTCTAATTTGCTACCCATTACAATTACCCTTTATGTATTTGGTGGTATAAATGTTAATTGGGTTAGCTACATAAATAGTATATTTGGAACTAAATTTTACACAAATGACACATTTTGTTATTAATATCAGCATTGTCACTTTATAAGACAAATAGAAGCCAACTCTAGGGTAACATTACTCATTTACCCATCTATTTATTTCTAGTTATATAAAAAAAAGAAATATATAAAATATAGAGATACTTACCATAACCGTTGGAATTCTATATTCTTCCTTCCAAAACTCTATCCATTCTATAAGATGTAATACCTAAAATCTAGGGATTTTAAACCCTACACATTCTTCCATACACGTTCTCCTTCGATGTTTACGTTCTCCAAATAGAGGGGTTTTATTATCGACAACAAGCATATCGTAATCGACAGGCTTTATAATCGACGAAAAGCATTGTAATCAACGACAAGCATCGCAGTTGACGGCGAGTGCTATTTAATCGACAGTAGGAGGAATTTCTTAAACTGCTTTTAAACGCAGTCGACGAGGCTGTTTTAATCTAGTTTTCGAATAGCAGTTGGGGTTTCTTTATCGACGACGAGGAGGGTTCTTTCTACCAGTGACGACGAGTTTTTACCGGCGACGACAAGGGTTTTTTTAGTTCAGATTTAATGATATCAACGGTAGGAGGAAGTTTGATTTTTACCTCGTTTAATGTCGATTTTAACCTATTTTAAAATATAGGGATTCTACCTCACGGCTTCTTTCTCTGAGTGCCAACGACGATGACTTGTATGGCGTGGCAAGTTGTTGAATATCAGTAAGGTTATTTCCAAACTTTTTTTATTTAGATTTTTAATTATTGCTATATTTGGGGTTTATAACAAATGATCCAGTAACACAAATTATGATTAGCTCAATATCACAAAATGCATTGTTAGGATTAAAGGCAATTCAAACATCCTAGGAGTTTTACAGCTTTAAGGTATATATCATATAATATTGTTATTTGTAAGGATTTATATAAAATATTGGATGAACAAATATTATATTTCAGAATATGCATTGATATAATTGAACACAAAATATACATTCTAGGAGTTTATTCTAAGAGTTTTTTCGTTGTTAGCACGATTGTTTCTCCAGAGCACGAGTGAATAATAAATATAGTTCTATGTATATATGGGTGAGTTTTTAATGTACAATGTGTTCAAATCAATATTGTTGGGTAAGAACATTTGTCGAGTATATATTATATATGTCGTATTTAAAATATTATGTCACTAGATATATATTACATTTCATATAATATAACACCTAAGTTTATATACACTTATCTAAAAAAAAAAAGTTTATATCATCCACATTGTGCACTAAATAAACTTTGTATTTGTATATAGATATCATACTAGACAATTGTGAGATTAAAAGTTACTGCAAATAAAAATCCAACATGTCGAAGTAATTAGTCAATACAACATCAATGAAATATGTATGATCATCAACAAAATACTTAACTATCCAAGTTTCCCTACCGTCGCCTCCAAAGCGAATTGCACGAAATAATCACTCACAATTTTCTTGTACACATTGAACAAATAAGATAGAACGATTTGATCTGATAGTCTCTTATACTGAAATTTGTCTCTGATCGCAATTGTATGCAATGCATTTTGTCTTACTAGAAAACATGTCATTCACATCAATTCTAAAGTCTAAAGGAAGTTTTGCAACATCAATTTTAAGATGAAAACGATCTTCACCTTCAACTAAGTAAGGGGAGCTTGAACCAATCGAAGGTTTATATTACTTACAAAAACAGATAAACTATTTTTGCAATGAACTATTAGTGAACATCATTGAACAACACATTTTTGCAATATGTTGTGTACAGCCAAAGAACATCATTGTCTTCCATAATCTTCATATCATTTTTCATGAAATGTGTTGAGCCTAATGAAGCACACATATCACAAGAATCCAAATGACCTAGTCTCCCTAACTTTTGAGTTATAGCTTCAATCAAATTAATGAACAACATGAAACTTCATAATCAATATAATTATCCATTTCATTATTCCAATGATCGTTGTAAACCATGCGTATGTCAATAGGATTATTAACCTATGCACAATATAGAATGATTATATAAATATGTTTACATAATATATATTGGAGAACATAAATTGGATTATCATGACATCTCAAATATATAGTATGAGATTACATACTAATGTATATACATTACATTTCTACATATATATTTATGTATATAATATACAACATAGTATATATTTATCATCGTCTATTTACAAAACGTAATCCATATAATTATCGACATGTATAACACATATACGAAATAAATTGATGTAATATTGATAAATTAACTGTAACATAAAAAATAGAATAAATTGATCAAATATTGATAAATTGACAGAGGTATAATATATATAATTATGAAATATATATTCAAGTTATTATATTGTCTTGAGTAATTACTAAAAAAGAACAACTTTTTAAAGAAAAACAGATGGATAGATTCTAAACCCTATAGCAGGAAGAACTAAAAAATGGAAAAAAAGAAAAAAAAAAAGAGGAAAAAATAGTTTATAAAAACATTGGAAAAATAGAACAAACCAAACAATTTTTTTTCTAAAAAATTTCAATATTAAAACTTGTACAAAAACAAAAATCAATTTGTTGACAAGAAAAATAGGCATGGAAAAAATACTCCAAAAAGTTCTGTATAACTAAAAAAAGATGAACCAATTTGCTCTGAATTAAAAATAAAAATTAAAAAAAGAAGAATAAGAAGAAATACATGAAAAATGAATCGAAAGCCTATAGTATAATTAAAAAAAAAAGAAATATAGAAAAAATAAACAAACAACCAAAAAAGAGAGAATGTAACGTTACTCATTGGGTGTTCCTTCAGGCGGCAAATTGGATGTTGTGTTGAAGAAAAATTGGCCACAAAAAAAAAAAATAGAATTGGCAACACTATTTTGGTTGATGCCAAATTCAAAATTTCGAGGATAATTTTGATTACCCTAATTTAAATAATAAAATCTTAGAGAATAAAATATTTAGCATTATAAAAAATAGCTTCATATAATTAATGGTAAAATTATTTACCAATATTGAATGATTTAATTATGGAAACCCTAAACACAATAATCATATTATTATAAAGATGTTTTAAGAATTTTCAAGAGTATAAATGGAATATAATAGTTGTAGAGATATGAGCTATGAGCTATGCTAGAGCTGATATATTTTTTTAAATGAGTTATTTGGGAAATATATGGTTGAAAACGTGCTCTTTAACATAATTTCCCATGTTAATTTATGAAGTTAACAATAAAGACATATTATCTACAAAATTGAAAGCTTAAGGGCTTATTATTATTATTTTTTTTAAATTATAATGACTAAATAGATATAATTTTAAGAGTTTAGAGATTTATTGGAACTTTTTAACATATAAGGATGGAATAAATATGACCATAAATTTTCGGGACCAAATATATAATTTAGAATTAAAAAGAAAATTCAAATCTATTAATTATCCGTTGGCTCCCTGGACCCCAAAGAAGTCCTTTTCTCTCACAAAATATATATTTATCCTAAACAAGAAAAAAAGCTATTTCATCAATGACGAGGAGAGAAAGAGATTTAATTTTGGTTCATTGATAAAGCAAGAACCCTTTTTAAGTTAGGTAAGAGGGAAAAAGGAAAACCTAAGATTTGTGAATTCGGAAGCACCCTTTTTCAGTTAGTAAAACTAAAGTATCATTTATTACCTAAAATATCAAAATTAGCCCCTTGAATTTCCTTCTTGCCTGTGGTAAAAATCTAAAATTTTAACACAACAAAAAGATTACTGTAAATTGAAGCTTTTTTTTTTTAATAAAATAAAACATAAATTGGTTTTTATAGTGTGTCTTTATAATGTCTGTTTACTGTGCTTTAAAAAAAAAATTGAGTTTATGAAAGGAGTATTACAATTATTGAACTAAGATTTAGAAATGATATCAATTGCCTTTGTCCTTATGGAGGCAGAGGCTTAGGACAGAGGAAAGGTGGGATGAAATAATTTAGATTAATGTGTCCCAAAGGACCAATCTTTGTTGTGTGTTTTGTCTTTGTGTGTGAAATTCAATTCCCACCACTTTTTGCCCTTCTGTCACCTCCCATCCCATGAACCCTGTGATTTTACAACAACTCAATGACTTACATCACATCCTTGGTTCTCCATTTTGGATCTCTCCTTTTTTTTTTCCCCCAAAAAATCATAAAGATTAGATTTTTTTTTTCTTAGTGGAAATCACTATTTGGCACTATACACATACCAATAGTCCTTCTCATAAATGATTGAAAATAGTATCTCTTCCATTTTCTCTTAATAGTCACCATATCAAAGTGCTTTGAAGTTATAATAGTTACCTTACCATATCATAGGGCTCCACTTTTATTAACTTATCCATGGTTAAATTGTGCAAAATGTACTCTATCTAATCTAAGTAACTTATTTCGAGTCCTAAAGAACAACAACTTTAACACTTTAAAATTATTAATTCTATTCTTAACCACTTAATTTTAGTATTTTGTTTTGACTTAACCTTTTTTTTTTTTAACATGTTAATAAATTGAAAGTGAAATTGAAAAGCTTTAAAAACATTATATGTAAAATTGAAAACATATATTTTATATGATTTAGGTTATATTTATAATTTAGTTCACAATATGTCTAGTCTTAGAGCGCATCTCTTTTACCCTTCTTTTATATAAATTTCAAATGATTTATTTATATTAAATTGACTTTGAAGATCCAAAAATTATGACATTTTCCTATTGACCTAATAGTGTTAAATTATTTTATTACTTCAACCCATTGTTTCATGAAAAGAATTATTGAATGAGATTAATATAGTGTGATTCGTGGTTTACCAATTAACACGTGTATTACATATTGGCTTCTTAACGCGTGTATTACATATTGACCTTAACTAACTTTAGAAAATTTAAATTTCATTTTATTTAATTAACATGTGGAAAATGAGTAAGAGACAAACCACGAAGGCCAACACTCAACGCCCAAGTATGTTGAATATTAATTATTTTTTTTTTAAATTTCTTGTATTGGTTTTGTTTGAGAAATATTTATCGGAACCTAATTTATCATAGCAGTCAGGGCACATCAATCATGATAATATTTTCCACGTGAGAGTGAGAATTTAAGAGGATGCAAGTTAATAATAATTACAGGAAAACAATAATAATTAATTATGCAACTTACCTACACAATTTTATTATTTGTATTGTGACTTATTAAAAAAATTAACAACTTGTGCAAATTACTAAACCGCAATTTATTATAAGAATAGAAGTTTGCAGAGAAAAATTAAGATTGCTTACAATTTGATTTAAGTTTATTACCATTTGTCAACACGAGCATGCTCAACAATTAAGTCATAATAACAACACGAGCATGCTCAACAATTAAGTCATATACTTTATTTTTTGGATGGATATTGTTCAAATTTTCTACCTATAAAGTGTTAATTTTCTTTTACAATATTTAAATTTATCTGTTTCTTATTGATTTCTCGTAATGAAGAACGAAATTAGCTGCAACAGGTAGAGGAAGAAAATTTTAATAAATTACAAAATTACATTATAAATAGATATAATTTTTTTAAGTCTTTGTTTTAATTTATAATGCAATAGAATATTATATTTAAGTATCTTGTGTTATCTTAGTTTTAAATTTTCCATTGTATTATCCCTTATACGCGCTTAATTAATAGTAAAAAAACGAAAAGTTATATATTGTTATGAGTTAAATTGGACCGCAAGGATGAGTTGAAAAAAGGACTACAATTAAGGGCTAAACGAAGCAAATAAGCTCAATATGGATCAAGAAAGACCAAAACCAAGTGAAAACCAGACCAGGGAGCAAGGAGAAGGAAAAATGGGCTTAGGCTGTGTCGAGGCTGACCAAGTGACAAGGCCCAATTTTTGGCCTTGTCTTCGTCTCTCTTGACCCGTGCACCTACGATCCAGCTCGATCCAATCCTTTCTATCCCAATTCTGTGGGAAAACTCACAAAGAACCCTAGGGAGAAGATATTTAAATCCTCCCCAAAGAAGAGAGAGTAAGTTCATTCTAGAATCTAAACACTCTCTAGACTCTAAATCTCTCTTAACTCCTACTGACTAAAGCATCAAAGCATATGCCCTATACCACATTAGTGTGTAGGTTTTTCGTGTCTTGCAGACCGCGTTATGTTCTTCCTCTTTTAAATAAGTTTACTGTTGTTGTCACGTGGAATCAAGTAAGATTCTCTTGTCTAAAATTTGACAACAATATATATATATATATATTTTCCAGAAAATTATATTTTGTTTAAAATCGATTTAAATCGGTATCGAATCGTTAATCATTTGGGAAAAATAATTAAATTAATTTTCTCAATGCAAACCAATTCTATAGTCAAACTTACAGAAGTTGAAAAATTCGGCGCAATAAAACAAATAAAGCGAGGAAATAAAAAAAATCTGGACGGAAACTTTTTGAAAATCTGAAATGGAAAAGAATGATTTTCATATAATAAATAATGATTGAGATGATATTAAAAATGAACCCCCCGACAATTTTTAAAGGAGATAACATTTTCATGGCTCCCTATAAAACACCGACTATTTTATTTTAATTTTGATAAAAAGAGAATAATTAATATGTGGCGGAGAGATGGACAGCTGTCCTTCTCCAAATGTTTGGTCTGTGAAAAAGACGTGGAATGACTTCGCCAAAAGAAAAGGAAAAAAAAAAAAAACCGTCGAGCTGTCATCACAAGACCCACTTTACGCTTTTCCTCTGTTTTTTTATTTTTTTCTTTTTCCTTTTTTTTAAAAGCTCAATTTTAATCAAGACGTCGCCGTCTAATCCTACCCTGATTACGTCAGTCATATTTGTCTATTAATTAAAACTAATCGATTATTTAATAATTTTTTTGTTGTTTAATTAAAAAAAAAAAAAAAAACTCATAAAATTGGAAGAAGGGAGAAGATGCAATATGTGCAATTTTCTTGGAAAAAAATTCGTAATTATTTGAAGGGAATTTATGAAAATGGGTTCAAGTGTCGTGAAATAATAATGATTGTGTTACGAAAAGTCTTTCTAATTTATGGGTAGTTTAGGCTTCAAAGAAGTATTAGCTAAAACCTAAAAGAGAGAGAGAGAGAGATTTGAGGCCACAAATTTAAGAGAGAGAATGAAAGAAATTGAAGGGAGGTGGAAATGGAATGGAAATGGAAATGGATGTAACTTAAACTGAAAGTATAAGCATGAAAAAGGCCAATTTTTTTTAAAAAAAAAAAATGTAGAGAGAGAGAGATAGAGGGTAGCCGTAGCTCTTTGTATTCTGAAAGGCTCAAAAAGTCCAAATAAGAGAAAAAGGCCAAAAAAAAAAAAGGTCCAAATTAAACCAATAAATGGCTTTGTATGTAATGTATCAAAACGAGAGGCGGATATTTGCCTTGAGATATTACTCTATTTTTAAGTGGGGCCCTTATGGTGGCTATCGGCCGGAAGCCCGTGCCATCCGACCAGCAATCACGTGCTTTCCTTTTTTCTCATTTAAAAAAAAAAAAAAAACACAAACACATAATCTGTAATCTGTGTCTGTGACTTGTGAACCTCATCCTCACCCTCGGCCTCAGGGCTTACTGCTTTTAATTTCGTTTCAATTTTTTTAATGTCTAAAAATTTGAGAGCCATGATTTTAATCCTTCCCCAGATCTACAACACTTATTTTACACCACTATTTTCCTTCTGGGTTCTTCCAAATACTAATATATATATATATATTATACAATATTGCTTCCACTTGAATCCAACTGTCCAAAAACATACACTCACTCAACTTTCCTCAATTGCCCACTTCTTACTTCATTCAACTAACTTTTCTATTCAATATCCCCATACCCGGAATTTCACTTCCCTTTTTTTTGCTATTTAGAATTGGTTTGCGCCTGCCTCTGCAAATCCAACATCCATTTTTTCTATTCCATAATCTCAATGAATCGTCTCATTCAGGAAAATAAAAAGTGTCTCATCTCGTATGAAATTAATGAAATTGCTCGCTGAGATCAGTCCATTAATGAATAGGTCAAGTTCGATAGATCTTTAATTGGGCTTCTTGGGCCCTTCCTCTCTAAGATCTTTAAAAGAGTCGGCAGCAATTGGATGGGCCCAGACCCAATTCTTAATCGGTCTAGAGTATCGTTTGGGTCTGCACCGGTGCCTGCCCAACTTTTTAAAACTAAGCCTATGAGCTTAACTCATTGAACCAGGTTTTTTTTTTGGATCGTGTTTGCAAAGGCCCTACTACTTGTGAGAAAAGTTATAATTGGGATTTTTACTTTTTTTTTTATATTAATTCACAACTTACTATTTTGGAACTCTATAATAATGTAAACAATTTTATAATTTTAAAAACAACACACGCACATAGACGTATAGAAGAGAATTATCAACTGGTTCCAACATACATTATTGAAATAAAAAGTAAAATAAATTATATTTCTTTTTTCGTCAAATATATGTTTTAGTTGTTTGAATTTTTTTTTGATGAGTCCTTATTGTTTAAATTTTTTTAATTTAATCTTTTATGTTTTAATATTTTTCCATTATACTATTTTCATGGGTAATAGTTAAAATTGTTAAAATTGACTAATGATAGAGTTATATGACATGATACTTTATGAGTTACCATGAATTTAAAAGAAGAATTAGACCACCTAAGGGAAGAAAGTTTCTAATTCCTCCTTCAAATTTCTAAAAGTATTATGCCATGTAAGCTTATCGTTAGCGAATTTTAATATTCACATACAAAAAGAATATAATTAAAAATGTTAATGCATGAGAAAACTTTTTAAATAGTAAATTAAATGAAAAAACAAAAGAACCCAAACATTATTAGATTACAACATACATTTAGCCTCTCTTTTTCAAAGATATGTGGTGTATGTCCACATACTTTTTGCAGTATCCAAATTACTTCTAGAAGTATAAATTTCCTTCGTAAATGAAAAGTAACATTGGTTTCTCCCATGAAATAGTAATGTTTCGAGAGTTAGATAGGAAGAAATAAATAAATAAAATAAAATGGTTTGTTCGATTGGAAGCCACTCTACGGAAGACCCAAGTCTAAAAGTGGAAAATTAGAAATGCAGCAAACAAACACAAACTCTTTTTATTATCTATTTTCTTACAAACTTCTCAAAAAAAAAAAAAAAAAAAAAAAAAACTCTCTCTCTCTTACAAACCATAACACCATTCCTTTCCTCCCTGTGGCTGGCTATACAAACAGTTGAAAGGAAAGCTCAAGGCTCCTCATAAAAACAAATAAAATGAAATCCGGTATTCAGTAACCAGGAAAATTTTTAAAAAGGCTCTCCTAGTCTATTGAGTCTCCATTAAAAAACACAACATTACATTCTAAGCTGTTAATAACAGCGATCGATTTTGTTCGACAGATTGTAATCTGCAGCTTCTGATGTGGCCGGCGCTCATGGTGTCTCCTGGTAGCTGCGCTCTCTTCCTTTTGGGAACAGACAAAGAAGAAATGGTTTTGGCAGACACCACCTTTTTCACCAGAAGCTTCCACTTAGCATCGTCTTTTTTATTCTCTTGCTCCATTTTTAGTTTGAACTGCCTGTCAAGTCAAACCCAAAGGGTACATTCCAATGTTAAAAATTTGGTCTTATGATTGAAAACTTAATCATTGGGTCTCCACTTCAACAACCAAATCAATTTTCATTTCTCAACCATCCATCATTGACTTCAACACGCTAAAGTGAAAGAAAGGAAAATTTGATGATTCGGCTTTTGGAAAAGGTATCCATCCGCCGAAGACTTTTCTTTTTCTTTTCTTTCAAAAGAGCCCTAAACTTCTTAGACGCCCACCGTCACCATATTTAATTGAAAAAAACAAAAAAAACAACAACAACAATGTGGAATGCGTTTGTTTTGCTTTCGATCAATGGTCAATTCCTTCACCCATTCAACTCAATTACAGTTACGTACTATTTCAATTCAATTCAAACCAAATAATTATATGAGTCCATGATAAACCAATAAAATAGAACGTAAAATCAAAGTTTGGTATAAAGATTAGTGGGTGGTTTTTCATGTCGGTATACAGTGAAGAATTTAACTCCAGCAATGGCGTAAAAAAGAGGGGTGATGAGAATTTACCTGCAGAGAGGGACTTTGCAAGGATCGGATTGGTCGCATATGGAGGCATGCAAGCGAAGAAGCTGCCACATTTGTTTGCACCGCCAGCAGCCTCCTTCGTGGACTCTGTTCTTACACGTTGCAAAGTGCTTAATCAGAAGCTGAACACCACGACACGTCGAGAATTTGGAACAGGGCTTCTTTGTGGGTTTAGCGTCGTGCGGCCCAACGTCTGTGCATCCTTCTTTACAGATGTGCTCTATGCAATCTATTGCGTCGCTTAGCTGAAGATACAGCCTCTGGTCCTTCCTCTGCCTTCTGCACCTCTTTTTCCTCTGTGCACATACAAACAATCAATAAACCAAACTTAACAATTGAATTGATGTCTTGTCTTGGTGTGAACAAGAAGAAGACTAACGGAAATGGAGGCAGTGGAATGAATAATTGAATACCATTTCGGATTCATCCATGAATTGCAGAATTTGAAGCTCGAGCCAAGGGTCATGTTCTTGCAGGAATTTCCAGCCCTCCGATTTCTCGACGGCCTTGAAGTGGCTCGACACCATTTTCATACAGCTAAGTGAGAGATCCGGTGCATCGCACATTCCTGCGAGTTGGAGTACATCGATAACGCTATCGATCGTCAATTTTCGAGCCAAGTGCTTGCTGCATCGCTGCTTCAAATGTGGAACGAGGTAGACGTGCGATAGCGCCAATAGATGAATTCCATATTTCCGCAGATATTCCTCAGGGCACCTGATGGCAACGCTGACAAGTTTAGACTTACTCCGCCGACCAAGATTGACTGGACTGACTTCCAAAATTAAAATTGACTGATTCTATTTGCGATTTGGTACTGGAATTGCGTACTGACCTAGATGTGTAGAGGAATTGAACGAACGAAACGACTGCCTCGCACGGCACGCCGAGAATCTGAATCACTTTCTCGGAGCTCCGGTGTTTTCGCGGTTGGTCGATGATGTTTTCCAGTACCGATGAAACCGAAGCCTATAATCGAAAGGAAAGAAAGGAAATCAGATCCCCCAATCCAATGCAAATTCAAGCAAATCGCAGACTATCAGATTAAAGAAAGGAAGTTCCGAACCCCAATCCATCGGGTCTAATTTCAATCAACCGACATTTAAGGCGAGACTTCTTGAAATTTCAGTTAAGACTAGATTTAAAGAAAAAAAAAAAAAAGAGAAGTCCAATGAAGTACCAGAATGGTGGAATGCGCTGGAATCCGAAGTCCACCGGAGGTAACGATATGGATGTCCGGCTCCGGAAGCTCCTGGAACTCTGGTCTCCGATCCTTGGCGGCGGCGAGAGAATGGGGGTGAATTTCGTAGGGGAGATGAACGGCTTCCATGAGCGAGATCGATAAAGAGAGCGAGAGAAAGAGATGAGGGTTGATGGTGAGCAAGAGAAGGAGAAATTAGATGGAGGTGGCTCTGGACTGGCACCATTGGATATATATAGACGGGGATGGAAAGGGAATTTTGAAATGGAGTGCCACACGGAGACGAAAACGCAGCAACCAGTCAGATAAGATGGGAGGGAACGTGAGAAACACGCGCTCCCATATGCGCGTAAGGTAAAGTGGTTGATTCGATCGAGAGAATTGTCTGGGATCGAGATTACAAACATGTGTTAAAAAATACTTGAATTTTCGCAATATACAATTATTTGGATTCCAATTTTCAAGAGGAAAATTCAATTTCGACCCAATCCAACTAATCTCAACGCGTTGGTTTATTTCTTTGCCAACTTTCAAAAATTCCAAATTCCCTATCTTTTTTCTTTTTAAATGTTATAAAATCTATATACGAAAAAAGTCTATATACATCTATATCTATACTATATAAATGGCGCTTGAAAGAGAGAAATTTTAATTTTCTTTTTTGCATCATTTTAATTTGAAGACTTTCTATTATGATCTTAAAAATTTTCTCTTTTGTCCTTAATTTGAATAAATGTTCTAAAATCTCTACACATGTAATCTCTAATTTGAATGAAGATTGTAAAATCTCTCTAATATCCAATTTTCCAATTAACTAATATTAATTTTTAATGATAATTTAAAAAATTAATAACAAAAACTACAATATTTTAGAACCTATGTATTTTTTAGAATATATAAAATTATTATGATAGATTTTCTTAAAATAAACTAATATTTAAATATTTTTAATGCATATTTAAAAATTTCTTCAATATTCAAACTAATTAATATTTAAATATTTAAATGATAATTTAAAATTTTAATAACAAAAACTAAAACAATATTTTGAACCTGTATTTTCGAGAATATATAAAATTATTATGAAATATTTTTCTTAAAATAAACTAATATTTAAAAAAAATAATGCCTATTTAAAAATTTAAGAAAAAAACTTCAAAAAAAAATTGAACAATTCATTTTGAGAATATATATATATATATATATATTAAAAGATTTTTTAATGCCTATTTAAAAATAAAGATTTTTTAATGAATATTTTAAAGATCGTGAATTTTTTTTAAATAGATTTTTAATGAATATTTAAAAATTTAAGAATAAAAACTTAAAAAAAAAACAAATTGAACAATTCATTTTCGAAAATATATGAAATTATTATGAAATATATATATTTTTGAACCTATGTATTTTTGAGAATATGAAACTATTACGAAATAAAGTTAAAAACAAAAACTTTAAAAAAAATTGAACAATTGTTTTACGAGATATGAAATTAAAATAATACTGAAATTTTTTTTTTTTAAATGAAGATAAGATTTTCTATTTGAATAAGTATATTAACAAAATATTAGATTATGATCCATTGTGAATAATATACCTAAATTAAATGTCATACATCATCAATCTATATATAGTGCATCTCACAACTGAATTTTTCCATGTCTTCCAAACTAATTCTAAAAATTATAGGGGATAAATTTTGATTTCCTTTTTTTTCATTTGATGGCTATGACTATATAAGCCCAATCTTTCTTTTTAATAAACCATATCATTCGTATTCAAATTTTCAATTCTCAAGGTTCAACAAATTTATTATTGAAGAGACTTCGTTATGGTGATGTTAGAGGTCAACAAGGGAATGAGCTCCCTTTCCAATTGTTTTTGCAAATGGCAGATAAAGAGCCCAGTGATTTAATGTAATTTAATGTTTTTATATGTTTTGTAGTTTTTTTTTTGTTACAAATGGTAGAGAAAGATGGTGATTTAATGTAATTTACAGCTTACGTAATTTTTTTTTGACAAATGGCAATGAGAGTGATTTAATGTAATTTACTACTTTTGTAGTTTTCTTTTTTTCTTTTTAAATTTTTAAAGACACACCAATTCATTTATTGATCTTTGGCATATTGAAGAAGGTATAGAAGAAAACAATTGCAACTCTGGCTCCTTAAGACATAATAAGTAGAAGACGGCAGATAATGTGATGTAATTGTATTATTTTATTCTTTATTCTTTATTTTATTTTTTGTTTCCTTTTCCTTTTTTGTTTTGGATAAATTGAAGTTTAGTAGGCTAGAATTTAGAAAAGTTTGATCACAGTCTTATATTTTTTCTTATTTATGTTATTTATTATATTTAAATATAATTATTAATAGTTATTAAAAATATAATATCATTACAATTTCCAATATTATGGTAACAACTAATATTCATATTCTAAAAGTTATTTTATGTGATGGAAGATTGAATTATCTATCTTGCGTATAAAATAATATTTTTGTTTAAACTAATTTATTAATAGTTATTTCTCTTGAAACTCCTTTCATAGATTTGAAGAGTTCTAAAATTGAGAACATGTATCTAATTAATGATTTCCTCGAATTATCATTGCAAAAAAGATTTTTTCAATTACTAGATAATTAATACGAATTTAGAAAAAAGAAACAAATATATTTTGGTTAAAATTAAAGTTTGGAATTAAGTGGGTAATCAAATGATGCAAATCAAAATAAAAAATAATATTTTGGTTTAAATTAAAGTTTGAAATTAAACTTTTGTAAACAAAAATAATTTTATTAATAGATCTTCACGATTTAGTGAACTTTTATAAACAAAATAAATTAACTAATAGATCTATTCGAAACATCTTTCATAGATTCAAAGAGTTCTAAAATTGAGAACCACTATCCAATTAAATGATTCATTTGAATTCAAAAAGTTCATTGCAAAAAAGATTTTTTTAATTACTAGATAATATGAATTTTAAAAATATACATATATTTTGGTTTAAATTAAAGTTTAAAATTAAGTGGGTAATCAAATGGTGCAAATCAAAATAAACAAAAATATATTTTTTTGGTTTAAATTAAAGTTTGAAAATAAGTGAGTAATCAAATGATTCTAATTATCAAAATAAAAAATAATATTAAAGTGTTTTTTGCTAAATTTTCCTACTAATTCTAATAAAAAGGAAAGCAAAATAAAAAACTCACCAATAAAAAAATAAAAAAAAACCAAGCCTGACATAAAAATAAGTTCTATTAATGTAGAAAGATTAATCATTGAACAAATCTTTCAAAACTCATATATTTCAACCCAAAAAAAATGTAACTCACTTGCTGTTTTTCTATGAAGTCTCATCAATTTCGAACATGATATATATTTTTATAATTTATCAAACGCACAATAATATTTTGTTTAACGATTATTAAAATCTAATGCAAAATTCTACTTATAAGAGTTTAAAGTGCAATTTAATGAAGTTGAAAATTTAAGGTTAAAATTGATGGACGTTGTCAAGTTTGTGATTAAAACTTGATTTTTTCCCCTAAAATATATGGTAAATTTTTAATGTACTTATTTTACAAAATGAATTTTCGTTGTTTCAATTTCAACTTAATGTTTTTGGTAAATAGCTCAATAAATAATCATCTAAGCCTATTGATAAAATATGTCAAAGTATTTTGTTTCATATACGAATTAATTTTTATTTGCTTTCCATTTTATAACTCAAACTATTTCTAGAAAGGAATTTTTTTTTTGATGATTACCACCTTTTTAAAAAAAATATATATAATTATCTGATGATTTGTATGCATCATTAATAATATATTTCAATAATTGCCTATTCTTATTAAAAACTTATTAAAAAGCAATATGGAATAGAGTTCCAATGATAATATAATGTCAAACTTGCATAAATTTTTTTATGGAGAAACTATTACATGTTTTTTTTTTTTATAAAAGAAAATTAGGAAGATAATTACTATCTTTACTATGTTAAAAGGTAAAAAAAATTGAGAATCGTTTTCAAATTTAGTAAAAACGTAGAACAACTAAGAATCATTTTTAAGTTTATTTATCATATATATAGTTTTAAATTTCAATGATAGTTCATGTTTTACATATTTCATTGTTTTTATTAAAATTAAATTAATATTTATGTTCTATAATTAAAATGACTCATGTTAAATTCAAAACTTATGTTTTATTTTGTTTTTCATTTTTAAGTTAACTAAGATTTTAAAAACAAATTTTAATACAAAACCAGATAAATGTTCTCAAAAAAAAAATTAAAAAAGTTAAAAAATATATTTAAATACATCACATATACATGCGATACATGTAAGATTTTCATACTATATAAAAAGGTTTATACTCTCTGTTGACATTTAAAAATATACCCATTATTATTATTATTATTTTTGATAAATATTCTATGTAGCTTTTTTGTGTATAACTTTGCACGGAGTTTGAACTTGAAAGATATTATAATTTTTTTTTGTCCCATAAAGACAGCATAATAAACAATAATTAAATTGTGATAAAGGATTAAGTTTTCCTGTATGTTTTCCAATCGTTATAACTTAAAAAAAAAAAATCATTTTAGTCATTATTGTTATTTTACCATAAATTATTTAACAAATGAACGTTTTTTTTAGTTCAACAATATCTGGAGTGTTGAATTCGAACTTCTGACATTTTGGTCGAGGATACAGGTTAATTACTACTGATCTAAACTCACTTTGGCTTTAACAAAAGAACGACGTTGTGCTTTCAAATGTGTGTAATTAGCCTATTGACGTATATGTATACTCACAAATGTTGAAGCGGGTATTGATAAACTTAAAATTGATGACATAATAAAACAAATATCAAAATAATTATTAATCTAAAATACACACTCAAAGAGTTAAAAGTCGAAAATCTAATCCAATCTATAGGTTGCAAAATCGATTTACATATTTTATACAAAAGTAATCCATTAAAAGTTTGAACCCTTATTAAAGAAAGAAAAAGAAATAAAAAGTGAAGTTTACTGATTCAACTGATAGCGAATGGATGCAACGGAGAAATGTTACATCCAAATAATAACTCTAGAAAAATCCACGTAGGCCCCACCTTTTTGGAATCAAAGCAAATATCTTATATGGAAAGGGCGATCTTTTTGGTCCTACGTGGAATGGATAAACCAACTCAAGCTGAAAGGAAAAGGCCATGTATGCTAAAATGACCTTTGGAGTTCAGAAGAAGCGCATTAATTTCCGTCCTACGTGTACCTTGTCTTGATCCCTTTTCCAACTCAGCCGATCTCACCCATTTCCTTTCATCTCAACCGCACATAACCTTGCCACGTGGCGTCCCACTTGTCATGACAAAAACATTCTTTATTTTCTACTTGCGATGAAAGAAATCATTGCTGAAATAAAATAATGGATTTTATGGTTTAGGATTTGGATGATGCTTTTGACGGAATGTTGGTGTTGGATATTAAAATAAGATTAATGTGTTTAGGTGGTGGGCTTTCTTTATACCTTTTTGTCTTCATAAATTATAAGAAATAAGCAACATGTGATTATTATTTATTTTCTTCCTTGTTGAGTTTACCTTCACTCTTTTATATGTACCCCTAGGGTCAAGAGTACCTCTTGAGATTATAATTTTTATTTATATTTATAGTTTGCTTCATATAAAGAATTATATTTGTCCCTTGATTTGTTGGTCAAGGGGGCATAGAAGAGCCTCACGCTTGGAAGGTCGAAGGTTCTCAAAATCTAAATGATCCGTTCTTTTATTATTATTATTATTATTATTTTGTAATATATATGTTGGTGTGGCCTTGCATTTAATTTAGCTTTTTGGTTTTGTAATATATATATTGTTTTCATTTTCATTTTTTAATTTTACGCACGTGTACAAATATACAATTCTTTTTAATCTTTAGTAAATTATTTTTAAAAAATTAATTTCATAAAAAAAACTCAATTCTATTTTTAAAAATCTTAAATATTTAAAGTTTCATTCTTTGGTGGGTAATACTATAATAGTTTATTATAATTTTGTAACTAATATTACTTAATCTAAATATTATATATCAATTCATTTAAATCACATTTATATGAAGATTAAACTACAGTTTAGTTCATGAATTTTTAAATTTTGTGTCTAACGGGTCCTTGAACTTTATGTATCTAATAAATTCTTGAACTTTAAAAAATATATAATATATCTATGCACTTTCCATTTGGTATGTAATAGGTCTTAGACATATTAACAAAATTTTAAAATTAATTGTTCTAATTTTGTATCTAATTAAATATTAAACTTTTAATTTTGTAACTAATAAATACAGTAATTTTAAAAACTGTTGAATAGATTGAGGATTTATTAGACACAAACTTAAAATTTATGTCTAATAGAACCTTTAATTTTCAATTTTTTTTGAATATGTCATAGACCTATTAAATACAAAATTGAAACATACATCTATTAAATACTTTTTAAGTCTAGAGATCATATAGACTCAAAGCTAAAAATTGAGGGACTAAGCTTGCAATTTAAGTTAACATGAACTTGTGCTACCGACATAAAGTTCTAGATCCCCCACTAGCCACTACCTTCAATTAAATATAAATTTTTCCATCTCCAACAAATTTTGTAGAAGTAGAGTCTTGAAAGTTGGAAATTCTATTTGTTTGTGCGGGGCAAAAGTGCATTACAACTTGGTGGCCAATTCTCATCCTCGAATCTATGGCTAGTGGGGCAGAATGGGAGTCCATGGAAGATTGAGACCGTCATTTTGGATTTTGATGGTGCACCTTGTTAGTATAAGTAGTAAATATCTATTCTTTTAAGCTTATCTTTAACCATGCTTGTATAGTCTCAAGATTCCCTCTCAATCGATAGTGATCTCGGTTTATTCATATACCCTTGAACTCGGTGTTATGTTACATTAAGCTTGATTAGTTAAAATATAAACTTCATTTTGGTTTTAGTTTCTTCAATATGCTTGTGACGTACATTAACAATTTCATGTACTGCACTTTTGCGGTAGCCTATTTTATGTGTCCATTAAGTGGAGTCGAGAGGGAATAAGCTAAGAAAGCCCAAGGCAACTACAAGAAATAACATGTGGGCCAAGCTTACAATGTTTGAGAAAAGAGATAAGTGGGAAAAACATAAAGTTACAAATTTAGTCCCTATAATTTTAAATATTAGAATTAATTTTTATGACTTGATAAAACCTTAAAAAATAATCTCTACGGTTGATACTATTTATGAAGATTTTATCAAACTCTTGAAACTATTTATGAGGTTTTATCAAATCTATAAAAACAAAATTTTAACTTTTAAAATCATATAGACTAAATTTTAATTTTTTCCAAATTATAAGACCAAATTTGTAATATAACAAAAAAAAAAAAAAAAAAAGTAGATAGGGAGTAAAATAATTGGGGAGTTTGGATATTTGATTTTACGTTGCCGTCCTTCCATCACAATCACAGAGCTTAATTATGGGGAGTTGGGAAGTTGCCATTTTCAATACTAAAATATTTAAACAAAACAACTGAGAGGAATGATACGAGTCCACAATCAGAGAAAGAAATTTCACAATTGCACAAAAGTAGGATTAGTTTTTTTTTTTTTTCTTTTTCTGAGATCTTCCTCACCAAAATAAATATATTTAAACACCCTCAAACCTCTGAGTCAGAGGGAGATCTTGCACTTAATTTCAGTTTTTTTTTTGGTTGAAGCCTGCAGAAGCTACTGTCTTTATTTATTTTTTTTTTTAAAAAAATTTACTACTCTATTGCATAAGTTCGATTCATTGATACTCAAGTTCATAAGTTCCTTTTTCCCAAAACAAGCACTCCACTTCGATTCTTGTAGGAAAATGAAACTGGAGCTATTATATTATTCATTAAAAATGGAGGTATTATTATTAAAAAAAAACGATGTTATATCTTGTAGAAACGGGAGCTCTTTGTATAATATGAGATTTAATTTAATTTCTACTTGTTACCAAAATTATTCTATGAATTTAAATGAGTTTTTTAAAAATATTATAGGGATTCAACCTTAGGAACTGAAATGAAGATACATACATGTGTATATATATATATATATATATATCTAATCATTTGAGCAATGTTTGAGTTTCTTTTCACAAAAACTGCACTTCTCCAACCCTAGCTTAAATTCGGTAGGCTGTAAGAAAATATGCAAAATGAAATTACAATAAAATGAGAGAAGATCAACAAAAATAAAGTTATTTCTCTCTCTTTAATGGTTTCTCTGTTAGTAGTTTCTTTAATTTCATTCAACTGAGTTGTTTGAATCATTTTAATGTTCAAATTTCAAAAGGGCAAATTCCTCTCTCTCACTTTCCTTAGGCCGAAAAGCTGTTTTGAGTCAGTTCAATGAAATAATATTAATTGGAGGTATATATATATTTTCCTTATTTTTTTGAGATACTTTCTTCTTGTTGTTCTTCTAGTTGTAACTTTTAATTTCTTACTTCTTATTTTATTTATTTTTTTGTTGCATGTAAGTGTTACTTCTCTTCTTGTTTCTCATACATGCAGAAACTACTCCAGTCAAAAGTTGAGCTAGTCATTGAACTATTTTGTATCCTAATGGAGTGTTTTTTTTTTTTTTTTTTTTCTCTTCTTTTTATTTAGACATTTCTCTCATATATATTGTTTGTTGTATTTATTTTTTTATTGAAAGGTAAGTTATGTATTTATAAATTTCCTGTCAACTTTTTTTTTTTATTAATGGAAAATAATGAATTTAATTATTTAAACCAAAAATATTATCACTGACTGAAAATAAAAGGTTCAAGCTTTCAATTGGAGAGACCGTGGATACTTATTCCGGTTTGATATCAAGGGCATTGCATTGAGTATTAAAATGCAATATTTTTCCAGCATTTTCATTTTATTTTTTACCTAATATATCCTCTTTTTCATCCATGTTGTCTTGGACAAATTTGAAACACTTACGGACACCGTCTTCACAATATCCATCAGAATCATAGCTAGAGATCAATTATACTTTTTTGTATTGTATGGAGAGGCAGATGAGTCAAGAGAACCCATTTATTTCAATAACTTACTCAATTAAATATCCTGCTCTGAGTAGAAACAAGGAGACAAAGCTTACATATGTATGAGCATCAGAGATCAGTCAAAAGAACAAAATTAGAAAATTAAAACTCATCCATTAACAAACTGTAAATAAACCAAAGAAAACCTCATCCAGTCATGTTTTGTTCCGCAGAAAAGATCCTTTAGGTTAACGACAATGGCAATTGGATTTGGATGGCCGCCGCGATCAAAGAGAAGAGAGAATAAAATCAGATTTTACAGAAAGAATCTGGGGGTTTAATTGTAGACGATTTTTTTTTTTTTTTTTTCCCTTTTAAAGTACAGTGGCAGAGGATATTCTATACATTGAATTCTTACTTTTTCAGAAAAATTGGGGAAAAAACCCTAATGACGGATAAATTATTCGGTGAGACTGCCACAATGTGACTGATAGTTTTTCACTGTTAGATGGAGAGAGAGAGAAGTACCTCGAATTTATATCCAATGTTTATCAGGGGTATGAAAATTATTGAATCCACATCCAACGGTTATTATGAGGCAACCTCATTAAATAATTTGTCCTAACGATGGTAGTTGTCGATGCTCTCGGCTCTGGTTACCTAAAAACTGCATCCTTCTAAATTCTAATAAAAGAAATTAAAATTTTAAAATATAATTTTAAAAAAAGTATATTTGTTGTTTTCTCAAAAAAAAAAAAGAAAAAGAAAAAAGAAAAAAGAAAAAGGAGAGTATGTATATTTGTTATAGGTTTAAACATTTCAGCACATTATTTATGAATATTTTCTTATTAAGAGTAGGTTTGTTGTATGATTTCTTTTTTAATATTTTATCTTGGATGTTTATATTGATACATTAAGTTTTAAGGAATAATACGTTTAGATTGATATATGATAGATTATAGAAAAATATGTTGAAATGCGTAAGTTGAATAGAGAGAGGAGAATTAATTTCTAAAAAAAAAAGAAAAAAAAACCAAAATTTATGAAATTCTTTTATATTTGACTTAAAAACATGATTCCATCCTTAATTAAATAAAAAAAAAACAAATAATAAGTTCAAAATAAGTTTATACATCACGAATAAAATAAAAATAAATGAAAATAAAACATAAAGTATAGAAATTTAAATAGAAGTATGTATTTAATCAATTAACATTTTATTTAACCATTCAAATTATATTGTCTAAAATATATAGTTATTCATTAATTTGATAATATTGTTTATAATTATTTTAACAAATAAAAATATAATTAGAACATAATCGTCACCCCATGTTAAAAGTTTTTAGTATTACAAAATGAGACCTTTATGGATATTGGATATATCACATTGAGTAACGATAAATGGCAGGTGTATATATATATATATATATTTGAAAACAAAGGGAGGGCAGATTGAAACATACTAATTCTCAAGAAATGTATTAAAAGGTAACGGAAATAAATGATATGTTTGTTTGTACAAGTACAACCAAGGAAACATTTTTGATATTTGTACCACAACTGCACAAAAATATGCATGGTTAGGTTCCTTCTCCTCCAAACTTTTTGAGATCTTCCTCAACAGCAAATTATTATTTTTTTTATAATTTCAGGGAGCCTCATGAGGTTGAAAAAGTTCACTTGTAAAAGAGAAAAAAAATAATTTGTTCAATAAGTAGATATGTTCTCATCAAGTAAATGAACAAGAAAAAACCTTAGCGCAGATCATTTATATGTTAAGAACTTGTTGTATATTATAATGTTTTTTCTTTGGAACCAATGTTGCATATTATATATATGTTGTTGTTTAAAAATAATTAAAACGGGAAGAAAAAACTGCTGCCATCTCAGCTAGCTATCGCAGCTTTTTAAAAATAAATAACAACCTTCTGTTTTACTCTTGCAGCTTTTTATTCTTCTGTTCCAACCCTAAACCCACCCTGTAGGTTTTAGCTGTGTATAAGAAAATATGCCAAATGAAATCAGAAGATCAAATAAAGCTGGCAGCACCCATTATTTTTTCGATCTTCTCTCTAACAGTTTCTCTGTTAGTAGATTCAACTAAGTTGTAGTTTGAATCATTTTAGACTTCAAAATGGCAAATTTCTCTCTCTCAACTTTCTCCAGCCGTAAACCTCTCTGTTGGAATATTATTGTCATTTATATTGTGATAAAAGAAAGCTGAAGAAACTAAATTTCCTATTCATTGGAGGGATGGGAGATCAAGAATTGAATTATATTAGCTACCATCATATTCATGAGTTTTGAAAAACCAAACCAACAGTATACTGAAGCGGATATATAGCAACATATATGTCCTTTTCAAAATATTTTGCAATCACATGAAAGTAGGTATAAAAAAACTTTAGGCGAAAACACTTTTTTATATTGAGTTTTAGAAAAACCCACATTTTATATTGGAGTATTTGATAGCATTATACCGAGTTATGAAAAAAAAACACACACACACTGCACATTTGTATTGGAGACTTTGAAATTAATGGATAGCAAATTAGTACACATGCCCCTCTCAAAAAGATTTTGCAGTATCATCATGCCAACTTTATAAATAAAAAGTCCAATTCTACCTCTTCAATTTTTTTACTTCCTTAAACAAGAGAATCAAAATAACATAAACCTTGAAATATTACACAAACAAACATTATAAAAAGGTCTATTTCAAATATTACACAAACAAACATTATAAATAAGATAATCAATTTTTTAACTATTCATGCCATGCCACCTTATAAATAAAAAAGTCTATTTCAAATAAATAAATACATATAAATGAGGATTGTCTCGGAGGTAATTGTACTTATTATTTAGAGTATTCATACGAGAATAAAGAAATGAAAATTTTTCATTCATAATTACATGCTTACACCAGTGATTTCAATGTAGACAATAACATTAGATTTTACACGTTAACCAAAGCTTGTCCTTAGATTTAACGTAGAAAGTAAAAACTAAAATGATTTAAAAACATTTTCAACAGTTAAACTAATTTCTTTTATAAAAACAATGTTAAAATTTTTCAATACGTAAACATAAATATTAATACTAATAAAAGTTTGGAAACCCAAGTTGGGTTGAGACTTGAGAGCACTCTCAATGTCCGACACAGATTACGATTTCACAAGGATACTTTTAAATTTGAACATGAATACTGAACAAAGCCTAGTTTGGATAAGAGCTATATGTATTAATAATAATAATAATCATAATCACGGTTCCATATGGAATTGCACAAAACATGTCCATAGATGTAGCTAACACAACATGTACTTAAAAAAAAAAAAAAGGCAGCTAGCAACATGCTCAACTAGAGCGTTTTGGTCTGCAAAGTTCTACCTCTATAACATCATCAAGACCGGCCAACACCCGAGCTTCGAAAGTTGTCGTTGGAAACTCTTCAGGTGTTCCAATTTGCTTGACTTCAAAAGTGATGAAATACAAGATACCACAGGCAGCCTGTTGATTAGCCTTCACAATTTTCAGAAACTCAAAATTTGTACCCTAAGCATATACAATAAGAAGACATATTTAATAAGGGGCTAGAAATTAAGGCTTTTCATGAAAAGAAAACAAAGATGAGAAGGTAAAGTAAAAAAAAATATACATACATTTTCCATGTTGTACTGTTTAATAGCTTCCTCTGCACAGACTCGAATTTCTGGTGTCAATTGAGGCGCAGATATAGGTACAATAAGACCAATAGCATAGGTTTTAGGAAAAGTGGGTACATCAAAACCCTGCATATATACATATATAAAATATGCTATGAAAGATTCACTCAAGTCAAGTTCCATTGTAATGAGAAATTAAAAGATTAATTAAAGTAGTGGATCAAGGAATTAGGTGTGGGAAATTGAAAAGAATACATCGCTTTGTTGTAAGGCTTCATAGTATCGGTTCGTCTCTTCCCGATTCATCTCACGGACACCGTCTTCATAGTATCCATCAGAATCATAGAGATCAATTTCTTTGTATGGAGAGGCAGATTCATTCATCTCAAGGACATCGTCTTCATAGTATTCATCAGAATCAAAGAGATCAATTTCTTTGTATGAAGAGGCAGATGAGTCAGACAAGCAAGAAGAACCCATTTATTTCAATAACTAATTAACTCAACAAAGTATCCTGCTCTGCGTAGACACAAGGAGACAAAGCTACATATATGAGCATCGGGGACTGATAATAGAATGAGAGAGTCGAAAGAACAAAAGAAAATTAAAGAAAACAGAAAGAAAGAAAGAGATCGAACACAGAAAAAAAATAAGCAAAGGAGAAAGCAGAGAGTAAAGCAACATATACACATACAGACAGCAAGACCGAACACCAACCAACAAGCTCACAATTCACCCAGACAAGCAAATGGTAAAATCAAATTTCAATTAATTCCATTAACAAATTATAAATGTGACATAAAGGAAAAACCCATCTACCTACTCATGCTTTGTTCTATTTTCAAGAATTAATTAAGAAGCCTCCCTCAACAATTCAATCACAAAATAATAGAATAATCTCTTCTCCAGGATCTGACCGACCTTTTGCTTCAGTATCAAAATAAGGGGGTGGATCGTTTGGATTCCAGATGCAGAGAGAAGAGAAAATTGTAAATAATTAAATAGCAGAATGAATGAATTAAATAATAGTGAGGATCTGAGAAAATTGTTCTCAAATCTCAAGAGAAGCGTAAGAGTACCGGAAAGTTATCTGCTGATCGAGTTCCGAGTAGAGAAGATTGGCCGCAGAAAGGATCCTTTAGGTTAACGGCAATGGCCGCCGCGATCAAAGAGAAGATTCAAAAGAGAAGAGAAGAGAGGGTATTTTGGGATTCGTCTAAAACTAAAAGTGATTTTAAAAGAAATTTTGGCGGTTTAATTGCGGAGGATATTTGATACATTAAATTCTAATTTCTAACCTCTTCAGAAATTGGAGAAAAAAAAAAAAAAAAAACCCTAATGATGGCAGTTATGGATGCTCTGGCTCGTATTGCCTAAAAGAAACTAGATCCTTCTAAATTCTTCTAAAGGAAATTAAAATTTTAAAATAATTTTTTTAAATTTATATTTGTTATTTTTTCAAAAGAAAAAAAAAATGAGAGAGTATATTTTAGCACATTATTTATGAATATTGAATTAAATTTTCTGTATGATTTTTTTAAATATATTTTCTTCGATGTTTATAAATATATCCATCCATTAAGTTTTAAGGAATATAATTTTAGATTGATACATTATATATGTACAATCAAAGTTTGTTAGTAAATAATGTAAATAAATTTTGATGTAATAGGTATTTTGGGATCCGTGTAAGAGTATGGAGCTGCATGTATGGACATGTTTTTACTATTTGATGTTTGTGCAATTCTCTATATGAAATCATGATTAGGGGATTATTTATTTAATACAACTTTTAACCAAAGTTAACTTTGTTCAATATTCATGTTAAAATCTAGTGGTAGTAAAAATATCTATGTGAGATTGTAACGTATGAAAATATTGAGAATGCTTCCAACTCAAAAATGGTTTTCGAATTTGTATTATTATTAATATTTTTGTTTTGTATTGAAAAGTATTAATGATTTTTTAAGGTAATAAAAACCCCACAACATTTCAAAAATGGGTAAAAAATATTTAAGATAAAAAACACATTATGTCGAGTTTTAAGAAAGAATTCATACTTACAAAAAAAAAAGAAAAAAAAGAAAAAATATATTATATTGCATTAGAGCATTAATTTGATACACTAAGCATCATATTGAGTTTAAAAATAACGCACGCTAACACAACTTGGTATTGGAGCATTTTTTTTTTTTTTTTTTATCTTAACAAAATATATTACTTGTAACGACCCGAATTTCTACTACGACTCTCTCTATGTGGAAAAAACAACCTAGTTACCTTGCTCATGCCGAAATTCCGACAGCATGACGACGTAACTAGGAGAAACCAAAATTTACAACCACCTGATAAGAAGGAAAACACTTCTAAGATTTCAAACAAAGACTCAGCGCCCATCAACACTACACAAAAAGGGCTGAGATCACAATCAGAGATAACAACACGAAAGATCTCCTATAGTCAGAATTTACAAGATAACACAGGTGCAATTTACAACTGATCCTACAACCCAATATACAAGTAGTTTAACAGAGAATACACAACAAAGGAAAACTAGATGAGGTCTACTAGTATCTCCATAGCTCCGTCAGGTCTACGACTCGTCATCCACCTCGTTGATGTACGTTACCTGTAGAAAGACAAGCAAAGTAGCATGGGTGAGTATAATTATACTCAGTAAGTAGCCCTCTTAGTAAACCAAAGCTTAAAGGAATCATACCAAGAAAGATATTTCCCTTACTCACACTCGTGCTCAATATCGAGTACTTACACCAAATGACCATGAACTCATTTTCCCTACCACGACTTAAGCCATTCTCAGACCTTACTTCATGTCATACCCGCGAGTTCTGTAATCTAGAACCCAAACCTGTGAAGGCATATAACCCTCACACTCATCATACTAGAGAAATCACCCCTGAGCTAGCACACAGGCGATAGGGAACGCATCCCCTACGCTCAACATAATGGGAAAAACTCCCCTAAGCTAGCACACAGGCGCTAGGGAACGCATTCCCTACGCTCAACATAATGGGGAATTACCTCTAAGCTAGCACACAGGCAACAGGGAACGCATCCCCTGTGCTCATCATAATAGGAAAATCTCCCTTAAGCTAGCACCTCGGCAATAAGGGACGCATCCCTTATGCTCACTACATCACACAAGTTCTAGGCTTACAAACTCGCACGACACGACAGAAACAAGGTTGATAATGCTTCGAAGATCCCTAGATAAAACACCTTTCTCAGGACCACGCCCTCCTCCTGATCCGGAGTTAACAATTACAACCAACATCTCATAGTCAAGCTCCATGCACTTAAGCAACTATGGCTCAAATTTGATTTGGTTTACTCTTACTTAACCAACATCTCATTCAATATCAAACAATACTCAATCATCAATAATCCAATAATTTTGCCATATTGATAAAATAAGCTTGTCACATACATTTATTACATCAAGGGCTTTATAAATAAATCCAATGGCTACTTACCTCTCAATTGACCAAAGATTGAAACGCTTCTCTTCTTAGGACGATGTTAGCTTAAATCTTATCAACTTAAAGAGCGCCCAACTTGTTACAACCTCCAAAAATCGATTCCTAGCAAGCACAAGAGTTCCAATTTCTCAATAATAACTCAAACAATTTAAACATCAACTACCCAAAACTTACTTAACCTTAAAAGCCCAATTCTAAATGCCTTGAACCACAAAGCTTACCTATTTTCGTATCTAAAAGTTGATGGATTTAAACTCGATACAATCTCGAATTGGATAATTTAGTCTCCATCATAATTGGTTTATCCTAAAGTGAATTCCACAAGCTAAAGTCAGTCCAACCATTCAAAAAGTGCTTAGATAGGCAAACAATTCCTTAAATTCCTAAATTTCATAGTCGAAACGCTTACCCACTGCCCAACGAGCCAAGATCTCACTGGAACGAGTTCTAGAACGCCCAAAATCGACTTCAAGGCCACTGTTATTGCATGAAATTGCCGAAAAGGCTTTCATCACTCATTGTTGGTGAAAAGAAAAGAGAGAGAAAGATAGAGAGAGAGAGAGAAATCGAGAAAAGGGAGGGATTGAGAGGGAGGAAAACGGAAAGGGGGATCGGGTGAGAGGGAGGGAGGCGGAAAGGGGGTTTGTGGGAGAGGGAAACCGAGAGAGAGGGGGGGGGGGGGGGGGGGGGGGGGGGCTGCGGGGAAAGGGTAACAGAGAGAGAGGGGGGGCTGTGGGGGAAAGGAAAACAGAGAGAGGGGGGGGGGGGGGGGGGTGGGGGCTGCGGGGAAAGGGTAACAGAGAGAGAGGGGGGCTGTGGGGGAAAGGAAAACAGAGAGAGGGATAAGGATTAAAAAAATTTCTTTTTTTTTTTTTTTTTTTTTTTTTTATAATAATAATAATAATAATTTTTTTTTATTATTATTATTATTATTATCATTTTTTTTTTTTAAAACAGAATGTTACATTACTCATCAATAAAAGCATATTGGTATTGGAGCATTTGATATGGATAGCAATGTCTGTCCTAATTTTCAATTTATTTTATTTGTTTAGTTCAACTACAACCTAAATTTACCAAACAAACAACATAACTATTTTCTGATTCTAGATACCACATAATAAGTGAAACATCTTCAAAAGCAAAGTAAAAAATTCTTCAAAGTTGACCAATCTAAACATAATTTAATTGGTTAAGATATTGTAACCTCTATCAAATCAAATGTTTAAATTTCTACCTCATAGATTATTGAACTAAAAAAAATTGTTGAAACTTAAAAAATATATCCTTTGAATAAAAAAGAGTTGCAATCATATTTTAGAGGACTTATTTCCAATGTCAATTCTAATGAATGTATCCTTTGAAATACATGAAATTTTCTTTCATGATCACAAATTTGTAAAAGGTGATTTCAAATATACGCAACATTCATTTTTACAAGTTATCAAATCACACTTGTTAAGTATAATTTAGAAAATAGAAAAAAAATGTTTAAAAACAATTTCATTAGTTTAACTAATTATATTAATTTTAAAATAATATTGAACATATTTTCAATACGTTAACACAAATATTATTAATAATAAAAATCTAAAAACTGAGTCTGTGAGATAGTCATTCTCAATTTCCCAATAAAATTATACTCTCACAAAAATACTTTTTTTAAAATTATACGCCGGGCTCTTGTCCAAAATATGTTTTTTTATTTTATTTTTATTATTTTTAAATGTATCTTAATAAGTGACTTCCCATGCCTCCCGTCAATTCATCCGTGGTACCTTGCATGAAATTTGTATTTTATGCATATTTCAAGTTCAATTTTATTCAACTACTGAAATCTACAAATTAGGTACAAATTAAACTTGCCTTGGCCGACCACATGGCAAGGCCCTTTTTTGGGCTTTTGCCTTGGTCCCTCATGGCCGGTGTACCTCCAGTTCAGCCCCGTTCAGTCCTTTCATTCCCAATTGAAGGTAGAAATTCATGAAAACCTTAATTATGAGGTATTTAAGCTCTCTCTTGAGGGGATGATAAAGTAAGCTAAATTCCAAGCTTATTCCAGTCGTCTAAACTTTCCTTGAACTCCTAATTCTCTCTACAAACTCTCTCTAACTTAAGCATCGGAGCTTGTGTGGCCTATACGACATCGGTATACAAGTTTTTCTTGTCTTGCAGACCGCGTTCTTCACCCAAGAATACAAATGTACCGTCGTTGTCACGTGGAAGTCAGGTGAGATTTCTTCTATCCAAAATTTGGCAACAACAGTTACAATTATAATCTTTCCAAAAAAAAAAGTTCAATTTTGAATTTTAAGTTTTTATAGAAAATAAAATTGTTAATTACACTAAACCATTTATATTTAATTTAAGCCGTGGTTAGGTATCTTCACCTCCCATTAATTATAAGTTTTGTTTTAGTTCAATATGTGAGAGTGAAGATTTAAACCCTAACGTTTTTAGGTCGAGAGTATATGTAATGACCCGAACCTACTATGACTCTCTAATGAGGAAGCACGACCTAGTTACCTCCGCTCATGCCCGAAATTCCAGCAGCATGACGACGTAACTAGGAGAAAACCAAAATATACAACCACTTGATAAGAAGGAAAAACACTTCTAAGATTTCAAACAAAGACTCAGCGCCCATCAACACTACACAAAAGAGGCTGAGATCACAATCAGAAATGTAGACACGAAAGATCTCCTATAGTCAGAATTTACAAGATAACACAAGTGCAATTTACAACTGATCCTACAACCCAATATATACAAGTAGTTTAACAGAGAATACACAACAAAGGAAAACTATAAGAGGTCTACTAGTATTTCCATAGCTCCGTCAGGTCATCGACTCGTCATCCACCTCGTTGATGTATGTTACCTGTAGAAAGACAAACAAAGTAGCATGAGTGAGTATAATTATACTCAGTAAGCAACCCTCTTAGTAAACCAAAGCTTAAAGGAATCATACCAAGAAAGATATTGCCCTTACTCACACTCGTGCTCAATACCGAGTACTTACACCAAATGACCATGAACTCATTTTCCCTACCTCGACTTAAGCCATTCTCAGACCCTAACTTCATGTCATACCCGCGAGTTCTGTAATCTAGAACCCAAACCTGTGAAGGCATATAACCTTCACACTCATCACAATAGAGAAATCACCCCTGAGCTAGCACACAGGCGATAGGGAACGCATCCCCTACGCTCAACATAATGGGAAAAACACCCCTAAGCTAGCACACAGGCAATAGAGAACGCATTCCCTAAGCTCAACATAATGGGGAATTACCTCTAAGCTAGCACACAGGCAACAGGGAACGCATCCCCTATGCTCATCATAATAGGAAAATCTCCCTTAAGCTAGCACATCGGCAATAAGGGACACATCCCTTATGCTCACTACATCACACACGTTCTAGGCTTACAAACTCGCACGAAACGACAGAAACATGGTTGATAACGCTAATCCAATGGCTTTTAACCAGATTTAATGCTTCGAAAATCCCTAGATAAAATACCCTTCTCAGGACCACGCCCTCCTCCTGATCCGGAGTTAACAATTACAACCAACATCTCATAGTCAAGCTCCATGCACTTAAGCAACTAAGGCTCAAATTGGATTTAGTTTACTCTTACTTAACCAACATCTCATTCAATATCAAACAATACTCAATCATCAATAATCCAATAATTTTGCCATATTGATAAAATAAGCTTGTCACATACATTTATTACAACAAGGGCTTTATAAATAAATCCAATGGCTACTTACCTCTCAATTGACCAAAGATCGAAACGCTTCTCTTCTTAGGATGATGTTAGCTTAAATCTTATCAATTTAGAGATAGCGCCCAACTTGTTACAACTTCCAAAAATCGATTCCTAGCAAGCACAAAAGTTCCAATTTCTCAATAATAACTCAAACAAATAAAAAGTCAACTACCTAAAACTTACTTAACCTTAAAAGCCCAATTCCAAATGCCTTGAACCACAAAGCTTACCTATCTTCGTATCTAACAGTTGCTGGATTTAAACTCGATAAAACTCAAATTGGATAATTTAGTCTCCACCATAATTGGTTTATCCTAAAGCGAATTCCATAAGCTAAAGTCAGTCCAACCATTCAAAAAAATGCTTAAATAAGCAAACAATTCCTTAAATTTCTAAATTTCATAGCCGAAACGCTTACCCACTGCCCAACGAGCCAAGATCTCACTGGAACGAGTTCTAGAATGCCCAAAATTGACTTCAAGACCACTGTTATTGCATGAAATTGCCGGAAAAGCTTTCATCACTCATTGTTTGGTGAAAAGAAAAGAGAGAGAGAGAGAGAGAGAGAGAGAGAGAGAGAGAGAGAGAGAGAGAGAGAAATCGGGAAAAAGGGAGGGGGACCGAAAAGGAGAGGGATTGAGAGGGAGGGAGACGGAAAGGGGAAACGGGTGAGAGGGAGGGAGACGAAAAGGGGGGGAGGGGATCGGGTGAGAGGGAGGGGCGAAAGGGAGAGGGAGGCCGAGAGAAAGACAGAGGGGGGGGGGAAACCGAGAGGGAGGGAAGGGAATTCGGGAGAGGGAGATCGAGAAAGGGGAGATAAGGATGAAATTTTTTTTTTATATAATAATAATAATAATAATAATAATAATCTATTATTATTATTATTATAATAATAATAATAATATTATTATTATTATTATTATTATCATTTTTTTTTAAACAGAATGTTACAGTATAATGCTTTAACCAATTGATCTATGCTCAGGTTGACACCTCCTATCATAAGTTAAATGTTCAGATTTTCACCTCTTGAATTATGTTGTAATGTTAAAAATGGTTAAATCATTTATGATTAAATGGTAGAAAGTTGATAAACTTTTGTTTTAATATTACAAAATAGGACCTTTATGGCCATTGAGTTACGATGAAGGGAGGGTAGATTGCAACATACTAAATAATTCACAAGAAATGCATTAAAAGGCAACTGAAATGAATGATATGTTTGTTTCTACAAACAGGGAAACATTTCTGATATTTGTACCACAGCTAACAGATAGCTGCACAAAAATAGGGTTAGGGTTAGGTTCCTTCAGTTCTCCCCCAATCTTTGAGATCTTCCTCACCAGCAAATTTCTTTTTTTTTTTTTTCCCTTTTCAGGGAGCCTGAGGCTACAGTCTGCAGCCACCTCCCATACTTTACTGCGTTGGCCAATCATATATTTCACCACAGAGACAAAAACTGCAGCTCTGGTAAATATCAATTATTAACAAACCTGATCCGTCTCAACGTTGGAAGAGGGCCTCAATCCCAAGCGCCCTTGCCCAAACTCTTGAAAAAACCCAAGCCAATTAAACACAGATGGAACACATTATATTCGATTAACATTATATTAACTATTAATTAATTAATAATATAATGGGACATAATATTATATTGAATAGAATCCTTAGATACAATATGCATGGAACCACCAATAACCAATATACAATCCACCAACACATTATTATTTTTTTTTTTATTGATAGCTCTTTAGGGAACTATTTTGAATTTTAATGCTAATTTCCATGCACTGAAACACATGGGAAATTTTATAATATGCTTTCACTAGTTAATATAGTTAAGTTATCTTTTGATTCTATTAATTATAAATATGTCTTTTTTCCTTACAACATATTTGGAAAGGTTTTGGATTAATCGCTTTAAAAGTCATTTTTGGATAATTAATCTATTTCTCATTAGTCAACTCATCGATTTTCAAATGCATGAAGATAATTGAGAAGACGAAGAACAAAAGCACGTGTTCTTGTTGTGTATAATAAAGTATAGGCCATTTCGTAGGTTTAAACTTCCCCCGACTTGCGTTTGGCCATAATTAAGGACATTATTAACATTTTTAGTTACTATTTTTCATTGTATCTTTGCTTGGTCAAGTCACCTTCTTGTGATCATCTTTATTTTTGTGCTTGTCTTCTTCACTTCACTAGTATTTATCTTCATTAATTCCCACCAAGAAGAGGTTCTTGTGTCCATCTTGGATTTTTGTTGTAATTGCAAAGAAAGGTTTAATTTTATTAACCACCCACGGACCAAAAACTCATAAAAACCCACCCAAAAACTTTTACGTATAAAAATTAAACAGAGGGAAAAGTAGATTAATTAGTTGCTGTAAAAACCCGCTAACCCAAACACGTGGCCCAAGTTATTCAGTGTGCTATCAATTTCTAATGTGCATTTAGTTTCTTGCAAAATGGCAAAACTAATCACATGCAATAGATGCTAACGCTTGAGAAGAAAAAAATGGCGACTGAGAAATTAAGAAAGAAGAAAGCTCAGAGAGTTCACACAGAGAAATCAACACAATATAGTTTTTAAAGAATTCAAGATACATCCGTAAGGCTAAGAGGGGCTTTTTTGATTCTCCTTAATTATAAGCTGACCAAGGTGTATGTGTATTTACAACAGAATCTGTTAATTAAGTCTGTTTAATTAAGCTAAGTGCAACACTAGAAATAGCTAACCGATTCTTCCCTATAAAACTGTCTTAACTTTCTATTGCTTGGGTTTGATTGTGGTACAAAAGCTATGCCCTTTTCCTTTTTCAAGGTTTTTTTTTTCTATTCTTTAACAAGTTTAATAAGGAGAGTTACCCATTAATATATCACATGGCTGGACAAACCTTTGATTGATTTAATTGATATTAGAAATAATGAAGAAAATGTAATGAAAATTTTTATTATACCAATGTAGATACATATTGTTGGGAGTGCGACCAAAGTCCCACATCGGCTAGATAAGGGGAAGATCATGGGTTTATAAGTGAGGGACACTATCTCCATTGGTATGAGGCTTTTTTGGGTGAAACCAAGAACAAAGCCATGATGGCTTATGCCCAAAGTGGACAATATCATATCAATGTGGAGATATGTCCAGAGTCGGTTGTCTCTAACACATATGAACAACAAAAGTCATATAATATATAAAATTAAAAAAAAGGGTGCACTTAATAACAAAAAAAAAAAGAAAAAGAAAAAAAGAAGAAGCATATAATAGACAAATATACTTTATAAATAAAAAAATATATCATATATATATAACACCAATTTTAAACGCTAATAATAATATTTAAAGTATATGTTTCTATATTTTGAACATCTATTAGATATAGATATATAATATTCGCCAACATGAGCATAACTCAATTGACAAAAAATATGTACCATTGACGAAGAGCTTCGAAAGATATATTCTTAATGAATATTTCTCATGAATAATTAACTATCTAATTAAAAATTTATCAAAAGAATTATTTAATTAGATTGAGATAAAAAAAAAGAAAAAAACTAAACGGATAATAATTATCTGCAAGAAAACCTGATCCTTGTGAAATTTAATGGAGAATTTCATTGTATTGGATATTTAAATGGGTCTCCACCTTGCCCTGTGAACATCCTATGTTTGAGGCATAAAATATCATCTTCAATTTATTTATTTATTCTTTCTTTTAGTTCAACGACATGTGAAAGTGGAGATTTGAATCTCTAACCTTTTAGTTAAGAATATATATATCTTTGAGCAATTGAACTAATTAAACTCCAAATAATTCTGTCTAGGAATTCATGGAGGATTTTGAATGGTAGTGTTATTTGTTAAAAGCATTTTCATGGGTTCAACTAACTAATTGTATAAGAACAATATTTAATATTTTTTCCAATACGTAAAAATAAATAATAATAATAATATTTAGAAACTGAATACTTTTACAATTTCTAAATATCATATATATATATATATATATATATATATATATATATCTGGAAAACCTAAATGTCATGAATATATATTTTTTAGAATAAGATCGGTATGAAATCATATTTGCCCATACAAGCATAGAAAAATAATAAGGAACCTATTATCTTCCATCGAGTTGAAAATTCAATTTTCCACCCTTTATTTATTGAACTTAAAAAATAAATATATTTAATTTAGAGGACTGTTTGCACTTTTTTTTCCTACTTTCTAGTATGTTGAGGTCAAATGTATATGCCGTTCATATAGTTGATGAAGTGTGTTGAAGTCAAGGGCATAATGTATTTTTTATAACATTTGTGCCCTTAATTTATTAAAAATTCTAAATGTGGCATTTCCATTTAAGAAAAAAAAACTGGGAGTTTGTTTTGTGGGAATATAAAATCACAAATATGGAAGTGTGAAGGTAAACTTACCATCTCTTAAAATAGGTAGGGATGTCGTAACTACTGAAATAAGTGTCTAGTAAAGAAAATAATTAAAGAATTGAGTATGGTAAAATAATAATAATAATAATTTCAGTTTTTGAATTTGCAAGATTGTATCACTTTAATAAGTGTCTAATAGAGACACAAAATAAGAAGTTTAAGGATTTCTTTTATATAGGTTTTAAAATTCAAATTTAGAGAACAATAATATATATATATATATATATATATATATATATATATATATATATATATATATATTATGATTTAGTGCTGAAAAAAGTAGATTGCAGCCATCATAAAATATTATGATTATACACCCTAAAATATTATACACCTTTTACAGTTATAATATCTCTAAAAAATATTTAAAAAGCAGGTGGGAGATCAAAGTGTGAAGATGGAAGAGGTTTGTTTTCTAAAAGTGTGAAAAATTCTGTGTATACCGCCGTGAGGGACAGAGAGATTCAAATCCCCACAATAAAGTTTTAAAAAGGACTGGCACTTTGCTGGGCAGCCTAGCTACTGTAGTGAAATAAAATTGAAAAATTTTGGTAACCAGTGAAAATTAAATAAAATAAAAGTGATATTTACCATACCAGAGCTGCAATTTTTGTCTCTGTGAAATGAAATATATCAGCTGGTTTGTTAAATAGAAGAAAGCAACATTTTTAAGCAATGTCACGCCTAACCTGCCTTGTCGTACTGATTATAACGGTCAAAGTCAAAACATACACAATCAAAGATATAGGAGGTGCTGCAGAGAATAATTTAGCCTCAGCCTCTCTGAAAAAAAATAAAAATAAAAAACTGCTGGTGAGGAAGATCTCGAAAAGGTTGGAGGTAGAACCAAATATCCTTATACTTGCAAAATATACAACAAAGTAACTTTACATTTGAAAAGAAAATTAGAAAAAAAAAAACAACAAACAATATGTATGAGAACAAGAAGAAACTCATTTTCTTTTGGTTTTACATAGGGCTTGATTTCAATTGAGACATTGAACTCACAGTTCCATGTGATATTATTGAAAAATCTTTTTGAGAGGGACATAATAATGCAGTTAACTTTGTTTTATGGCATGCCATCTTTGGGTAGCATGCAGAATCTTGATCCAAAGAACTTTAATTTGGGATGATATTAATAATTATTATTATTTATGCTTCGTCTACTTGGTATGCGTAATGTACTCAAAATCATTGCATCCTATTTTTGTTATTATGATATAATATAACCACTATTGCTGATCTGATTTAATCAACTTATATGTTTATCCCATACATAACTCAATACCTTGATTTTTCTTTTCAGCTTATATATTATATTAAAGATGAAAATTAATATTATTGAAAAAGGAAAATACGTACAGTGGCGGCAGAAAGTTTCTTCAGACTCAGTTGATTGATTCAATAAAAAAGGAAGAGTTGCTTGCTGCTAATAAATAGCAGAGATATGAGGGAAAACCCTAATATATAAAAAATATATTTTGATCTCCCTCTAATGAGCATTATTATTTTATTAAACTAGAGGTTTATGGCCTGAGGATCGGAGAGAGAGAGAGAGAGAGAGAGAGAGAGAAATTTTCCATTTTGAGCTATAAAATTAATGATTCAAACAATTTAGTTGAAAGAGATAAGGGCTACTAACAGAGAAACTACTTAATTTAGAGAGAGATAGAGAGAAAGAGGAGATATCGATATTCTTATGCCTACAGGGTTTAGGGTTGGAGAATAAAGCTGAAAAAGTAAGACAGAGGTTGTTATTTATTTTAAAAAATGCCCTATTCAGCTGAAATTTTGATTGAATTTCTACTTATTAACAAAATTATTCCAATAATTAAAATCGTCCATGAAAACAGAAAAAAAATGAAGTCTGAAAACTCACTAATTGCAAACACATGTAATTAAATTGATATAAATACTTGTGTTTGTTTGCTTTAATTTTCTCCCACAATTTAATTTGTTGTTCCTGATCTTCTCAATTATCTTGATGCATGCATTAATTTGAAAATCACGTTAACTGTATAGATCAGTAGTGGAGTTACGTTGATATTAATTAGTTTTAAGTACTGATCTATATAATTAGTGGTACTAAACCACACAAGAATAATAATATTTCAGGAAATGAACTTGAAGAAGTATAACACACACACACACACTCTACATTAACATATTGAGTTAAAAAAAAACACACACACACACACAGTTACTGCTTCTGAGCATTTTGATATGGACGTACAGCAAGCTATATTAAATTTATAGGCATGTCCTTTTCAAAACATATGATTATTCTGATTTCTGCAACAAAACATGAAAAATGCAAGGATGAAACGACGAACTTTGACCATCCGAAAGCAAACCCAGCAGCCCCTCTATAAAATTAGCCAAAAGGAAATGTATGTGTCATTGCATTGAAACCACACTTGAACTTGAACTCTCAACATATGTAAGTAGTAACTTCATTTTCTCTACTTCTCATGCTCTTCTTCTTGTTAATTCTTTTTTAGTATTGTCCTAATTAACCTAATTTTCTACTTTATCTTATTCTCTTGTGCTTCTTCTGATCTTCTTCTAAACTTCTTGTTCTTATTCTGCTCGTTGTTGTAATTTTCATTTTTGCTACTTTCTTATTCGTATCTTCTAATTCTTCTTGTAATTTTTTTTGTCTACTTTCTTATTATATTCTTATCTTCTAATTCTTCTTCTTCTTCTTTCAACTCGTTCTGCTTTCTTATTCCGATCTTCTTCTTCTTCTTATTCCCTTCTTCTTCTCATACATGCATGCAGAAAATACTCCATTCAAAAAGTTGAGTTAGTCAAAGAGGATTTTGAACTACTAATTTGTATCTTGATGGAGGTATATATTTTTTTCTTTTCTTTTTATGTATAGATTTCTTTCTTCTTTTTTATTTTATTTTATTTTTATTTTTATTTTTTAATTATTGACCGAAAATAATAGGTTGAAGCTTTTGACTGGAGAGATCATGGGATACTTACTCCTGTCCGAAATCAAGGGCATTGCAGTAAGTATACAAATTAAATTCAAAACTTTCTAGTATATTATATTGTAATAATATTAACCATTTTTCTTTTTCAATTAGATTGCTGCTGGGCAATCACTGCTGCAGCAGCGGTTGAGTCCATATATAACATTAAGATTAGAAAAGAACATCAAAATTTGGTACAAGCAGCACCCCAGCAACTGATCGATTGGGTTCAAATTCACCCACCTGCCCACAAAATAGATTCCGAGGGATGTTACTTTTTAAACATCACAAAAGCTTTCAAGTGGATTATAAGTAATGACGGAATAGCAAGGGAGAAGGATTATCCGTTTATGGCAACAAAAGGAGTAGGCAAACAAATGAGAAGGGTAAAATATTTTATTCTATAAGTTATTAGATTTGTGTTTTTTGTTATTTATTATCTGAACCGCTTTGTTTTATTTTGTATGGTGATGCTTAATTCATTATTGTAGTCCTTGCCCAAGATGAAAATTGAATCATTTAAGAGGATATACAATATTGATGTTCTATATTCAATGATTCAACAACACCCAATAGCTGGTGCTATAAGAGTTACTGCAGAGCTGAGAAATATGAAAAATGTAAGTACAGTTAACTAGTCACCAAACTCACATGAAAGTTTCTAAGTGTAATTGTGAACAATATTTTTTATGAGTAAACTGTAAGCACTTTTTTTTCTAATGGATCATTGAAGTAATTTATAAAATTGTGCCTTGGCTAACATTTTCTGTTGTTTGAATGTCATAGGAAATATACCACGGTCCTGCAGATGCAAATAACCTGTTAGAACATCCTTTACATGCAGTTCTGATCGTTGGATTTGGGAAGGACGATAGTGGTGAAAAATATTGGATTATCAAGAACTCATGGGGAGAAAATTGGAAAGATAATGGTTTTGGAAAAATCAGCCAAAACAGTGTTAGTACGAGTGAAGGTCCTAAATATCTCTTGGAAAGATTATCTTACCCAACCATCAAAGAAAAATGAGTGATAATTTTTCTAGTACTAATGTTTTGAAGTATTATGTTTTAGGTCACAATTACTTTGGTGTTAGTTTGATGGTTTATACGTGAATCAATGAAATTAATTAATCAAATATTTGAGTACTCAACCAACAAAAAAACAAAAGAAGATCAAGAAGAAGCTTAGAAACAGCAAGAAGCGCAGGATTAGCTTTTACACTATCAAATTCTTCGTCATATCAGACTAGACTAGATACATACTTTGTTTACCCAATTCTACCTCTTTCAATTTTTTACTTCCTTAAACAAGAGAATCAAAATAACATAAACCTTGAAATATTACATAAACAAACATTTACTATTCATGCCATGCCACCTTACAAATAAAAAAGTCCATTTCAAATAAATAAATAAATAAATATAATGAGGATTGTCTCGGAGGTAATTGTACTTATTATTTAGAGTATTCATACGAGAATAAAGAAATGAAAATTTTTCATTTATAATTACATGCTTACAACGGTGATTTCAATGTAGACAATAACATTAGATTTTACACGTTAACCAAAGCTTGTCCTTAGATTTAACGTAGAAAGTAAAAACTAAAATGATTTAAAAACATTTTCAACAGTTAAACTAATTACTTTTATAAAAACAATGTTAAAATTTTTCAATACGTAAACATAAATATTAATACTAATAAAAGTTTGGAAACCCAAGTTGGGTTGAGACTTGAGAGCACTCTCAATGTCCGACACAGATTACGATTTCACAAGGATACTTTTAAATTTGAACATGAATACTGAACAAAGCCTAGTTTGGATAAGAGCTATATGTATTAATAATAATAATAATCATAATCATGGTTCCATATGGAATTGCACAAACATTAAAGAGTAAAAACATGTCCATAGATGTAGCTAACAGAACATGTACTAAAAAAAAAAAGGCAGCTAGCAACATGCTCAACTCGAGCGTTTTGGTCTGCAAAGTTCTACCTCTATAACATCATCAAGACCGGCCAACACCCGAGCTTCGAAAGTTGTCGTTGGAAACTCTTCAGGTGTTCCAATTTGCTTGACTTCAAAAGTGATGAAATACAAGATACCACAGGCAGCCTGTTGATTAGCCTTCACAATTTTCAGAAACTCAAAATTTGTACCCTAAGCATATACAATAAGAGGACATATTTAATAAGGGGCTAGAAATTAAGGCTTTTCATGAAAAGAAAACAAAGATGAGAAGGTAAAGTAAAAAAATATATATATACATTTTCCATGTTGTACTGTTTAATAGCTTCCTCTGCACAGACTCGAATTTCTGGTGTCAATTGAGGCGCAGATATAGGTACAATAAGACCAATAGCATAGGTTTTAGGAAAAGTGGGTACATCAAAACCCTGCATTTATACATATATAAAATATGCTATGAAAGATTCACTCAAGTCAAGTTCCATTGTAATGAGAAATTAAAAGATTAATTAAAGTAGTGGATCAAGGAATTAGGTGTGGGAAATTGAAAAGAATACATCGCTTTGTTGTAAGGCTTCATAGTATCGGTTCGTCTCTTCCCGATTCATCTCACGGACACCGTCTTCATAGTATCCATCAGAATCATAGAGATCAATTTCCTTGTATGGAGAGGCAGATTCATTCATCTCAAGGACATCGTCTTCATAGTATTCATCAGAATCAAAGAGATCAATTTCTTTGTATGGAGAGGCAGATGAGCCGGACAAGCAAGAAGAACCCATTTATTTCAATAAGTAATTAACTCCAAAGTATCCTGCTCTGCGTAGACAAGGAGACAAAGCTACATATATGAGCATCGGGGACTGATAATGGAATGAGAGAGTCAAAAGAACAAAAGAAAATTAAAGATAACAGAAAGAGAAAGAGATCGAACACAGAAAAAAAAAAAGGGAAACCCATAAAGGAACAAGTCAAAGAAAGAATTCTTGCATTGAATAATGGGGGTGGTAGTTCTCCACTCGACCAACCCCTACAAACTCCAAACAAATGCAAAAATATATTAGTTGATCTCTATGAAGATCATCTCTATCTATTTGTAATATGCACAGAATCAATTAATTAAAGTGGCAGCAATAAGCAAAGGAGAAAGCAGAGAGTAAAGCAACATATACACGTACAGACAGCAAGACCGAACACCAACCAACAAACTCATAATTCACCCAGACAGGCAAATGGTAAAATCAAATTTCAATTAATTCCATTAACAAATTATAAATGTGACATAAAGGAAAAACCCATCTACCTACTCATGCTTAGTTCTATTTTCAAGAATTAATTAAGAAGCCTCCCTCAACAATTCATTCACAAAATAATAGAATAATCTCTTCTCCAGGATCTGACCGACCTTTTGCCTCAGTATAAAAATAAGGGGATGGTACACCTAAAGGGTTCCAGATGCAGCGAGAAGAGAAAATTGTAAATAATTAAATAGCAGAATGAATGAATTAAATAATAGTGAGAATCTGAGAAAATTGTTCTCAAATCTCAAGAGAAGCGTAAGAGTACCGGAAAGTTATCTGCTGATCGAGTTCCGAGTAGAGAAGATTGGCCGCAGAAAGGATCCTTTAGGTTAACGGCAATGGCCGCCGCGATCAAAGAGAAGATTCAAAAGAGAAGAGAAGAGAGGGTATTTTAGGATTCGTTTAAAACTAAAAGTGATTTAGAAAAAGAAATTTTGGCGGTTTAATTGCAGAGGATATTGGATACATTAAATTCTAATTTCTAACGTCTTCAGAAATTGGAGAAAAAAAAAAAAAAAAAACCCTAATGATGGCAGTTATGGATGCTCTCTGGCTCGTATTGCCTAAAAAAAACTAGATCCTTCTAAATTCTTATAAAGGAAATTAAAATTTTAAAATAATTTTTTTTAAATTATATTTGTTATTTTTTCAAAAGAAAAAAAATGAGAGAGTATATTTTAGCACATTATTTATGAATATTGAATAAGTTTGCTGTATGATTTTTTTAAATATATTTTCTTCGATGTTTATAAATATATCCATCCATTAAGTTTTAAGGAATATAATTTTAGATTGATACATTATAATTGTTTTTCTAAATTTAAACCTAATATGATTATTCTATGTAAAATCAAAGTTCGTTAGTAAATAATGTAAATAAATTTTGATGTAATAGGTATATTTTGGGATCCGTGTAAGAGTATGGTGCTGCATGTATGGACATGTTTTAACTATTTGATGTTTGTGCAATTCGATATGAAATCATGATTAGGGGATTATTTATTTAATACAACTTTTAACCAAAGTTAACTTTGTTCAATATTCTTGTTAAAATCTAGTAGAAGTAAAAATATCTGTGTGAGATTGTAACATACGGAGAAATTGAGAATGCTCCCAACCCAACATGGTTTTCAAATTTGTATTATTATTAATATTTTTGTTTTGTTTTGGAAAGTATTAATGATTTTTTAAGGTAATAAAAACCCCACAACATTTAAAAAATGGCTAAAAAATATTTTAGATAAAAAAAACACATTATGTCGAGTTTTAAGATAGAATTCATCCTTCCAAAAAAAAAAAAAAGAATACAATTATATTGCATTAGAGCATTAATTTGATACACTAAAGCATCATATTGAGTTTAAAAATAATGCACGCTAACACAACTTGGTATTGGAACATTTTTTTTATTATCTTAACAAAATATATTACTGCCAATAAGAGCTTAACTCAACTAGCATAAAATATGTGCTGACTAAAAGGTTATGAGTTAAAATCCTCCACCTGAATTCAATATATATATATATATATATTACTCATCAATAAATGCCATATTGGTATTGGAGCATTTGATATGGATAGCAATGTCTGTCCTAATTTTCAATTTATTTTATTTTTTTAGTTCAAATACAACCTAAATTTACCAAACAAACAACATAACTATTTTCTGAGTCTATGACATACCACATAATAAGTGAAACATCTCCAAAAGCAAGTAAAAAATTCTTGAAAGTTGACCAACCTAAACCTAGTTCAATTTATTAAGACATTGTAACCTCTATTAAATCAAATGTTTAAATCTCTACCTCACATATTATAAAACTAAAAAAAATCGTTGAAACTTGAAAAATATACCCTTTGAATAAAAAAGAGTTGCAATCATATTTTAGAGGATTTATTTCCAATGTCAATTCTAAATGAATGTATCGTTTGAAATGTTGGAATTAATTTAATAATTAATTCATATGTGGGTAACAAATTAAATGACAATTATATTTAGGCAATTTAATTGGCATATTGTGTGGTCTTGATTATGGACCAAAAACTTCTCATATAGTGGCGTGGCCTACTGAGCAGAAACCAACATGTTGATCCTAGAGCATTGAATCAACTTATAAATAACAGGGTTATGGTCTCCAATACACTATGTCTCTTTAGCCTCCTATTCCCCATCTGATAGAGATGATTGTCCATCTTGATCTAGGTTGCATAGTTGAGGAAGACTATAAACCAGAAATTTTACAGATTCAACATGTCTAAAGGTTCCAAGTAATTGTAATCTCATTTAGTTTTAGTTTTCTTTCATGCTTAGATCCTTTTATAAATCTTGTTATGCTTGGTCTTGAATTATTTGTGTTTATTCTTGAATAATTATGACTTGAGTTCTGTTCATAAATTACAACATGAAATACATGAAATTTTCTCTCAAGATCACAAATTTGTAAAACGTGATTTCAAATATAGGCAACATTCATTTTTACAAGTTATCACATCACACTTGTTAAGTTGAGTATAATTTAGAAAATAGAAAAAAAAATGTTTAAAAACAATTTCATTAGTTTAACTAATTATATTAATTTCAAAACAATACTGAACATGTTTTCAATACATTAACACAAATATTACTAATAATAAAAATCTAAAAACTGACTGTGTGAGATAGTCATTCTCAATTTCCCCATAAAATTATACTCACAAAAATACTTTTACAACTCCTAGATATACACATGAACAAATTGAAAATAGGTAGCTATATATAAAGCTATTTATATTAATAATTATAATCATAACCAAATACGTACAACACGTAGTAGGTCATCAAAACCACCCTCTCCTTGCTTCAAAATCTGTAAGCAAAAACAATCCTTACAAGAAATAAAGATACATAGACAAAGAAATGGGGATTGAAAATAAAAAATAAAGAAAATAGATGACAACATATTGGTTCCATTAAATAATCATTTGATTTTTTATTTTTAGTTTTTAAAAATTAAACTTATAAACACTATTTAGCATTTCCAATTTTACCTATAGTTTTATTATACTTCTTATATAAATGTTTTCAAAATCTAAGTTTTGAAAACTAAAAAAAAATAGTTTTTAAAATTTCGTTTTCGTTTTTAGGATTTGGCTAACAATCCAAATGAATCTTAAGAATGATAAAAATTATTGTAAAGAAATTAAGAGAAAATAAATACAATTTTCAAAAATCAAATCGTTATTAAAGAGATTTTTATGTGTCTCTATAGGTAATAAAATAGATATAGAAAAGTAATTGAAAAAAAAAGGAATATAACAAATTTCATTAATATTATTATTGCTTACTTGAAAATAGAAACTTTGGGAACTTGGAAGGATGTGATTTCAATTATTTTCTATAAGAAGAAACTGTTTTATTAAATTATTTTACTAATTAAATTAAATAGAATATAATATTTCCCAAAAGTGCACCAAACACTTTATTTCCTCAATCCTACTCTTTTCATTTTTTTCTCTGTTTGGTATTAAAAGGACCATATGTAACTCTCGTCTTATTTACAGGAGTTAATTTTGAATTTTGAGAAATTAAGTTGGAATAATTTCTATTAGATAATTTGAATTTTGAGTTATTTGGAAGTTGGAATGAGAAAAGGGGCATATTTGGAAATTTATAAGTAATTGGGGGTATTTTTGGAAAATAATAATAATAATAAAATAAACATATATTTTTTTTTCTTCCTTCATCCTCATCTTCTTCTCCATTTTCTCCTATTTTTCTCCCTCTCTCCCGAAGATCTCTCCCTCACCGGCAGCTCTCTCTCTCACCGAACCCTCTCTTTCTCTCTCTCTCTGTCTTCCGTTGCAAACAGCAGCTCGCCGGCACCTTCAGCACGTCTCATCCTCCGACTGTACAATGCCCAGCTCGTTGGACAGCAACCTCACTTTCGAACACCCATCCACCGTCTGCTTCTTCCTCTTCGTCTTTTTCCTCCGAGCGATCGCCGGCCAGCCACCACCGAACCCATCGACTTTCTTCTTCGTTTCGTCTGACACCCACGGCCGATCGCCTCTGCCAATCGACTCTGCCAATCGCCTCTGCTGCTACAAGACGCCGCCGAAATTGATCGGCTAGATCTGGAGCTCTCTCGGGCACGGACTGGAGTCCAACTCAAGCCTCGCCGGTGCCGTTTCGTTTCGCTCAGCCTCGTCGGAAGCTCAGATCCGCTGTCCACGGTCACTCACGTGCCTTCACGCGCCGTCGTGCTCCGGCCACGCGCCGCCATCTCCGATTCCAAGTTTCGAGCTCGAACGGTCCCTGTTACGATCGTGTTCTGACTTGGGTAATTTCGTTACTCAATTGTTTTTAATTAAGGACTTTAAATGGGATCGATCGTTAATCAATGGATTTAATTTTCAGGATATTGATTTGAGAATCAAACTACGGAATTGGAGACAAATATTTAAATTTTCAGCAAGCTTTGGAGTCTAAGTTTGGGCAAGAATCAAGCTCGTAAATTATTTATTCGGCTTAGGTAAGTAGTCATTTGGATTTAAGCCATTTAAATTCCTTTTTGATTGAAATGTATGTTTGATAGTTTGTTAATTTTGAAAGCATGCTTGAAAGCGGTGGTTATGAGATATAAAAAGGTTAGTGGTTATGTTTAGAAGTAACCTTGAGCTAAAACGGCCTAAGTTGTGGTCATAAAGGAATTAGTGGCTTAAAGTTTCAAGTTTAGTATGTTAGCATATGAACCTCTTTAAGAATTTGTTCGAGGTTGTAATTGGACAAGTTTGGACATGAATGTGGTGATTTGTGAATAGTCATTCTTGCCTAAATTATGAGTATGTGCGCGATGTCGTAGTTGGTTAAATCAATATAAGAATTATCGTGCTGGGCTTAAGATTGCCTGAAACTTGTTGCTACTGTAGTTAAGGGATTCAAAGTTACAAGTGAATGGATGAAAATGTGCCTGGGGTTATAAATGAATTTGATTATAGCTTACCCTTGTAGGTATAAAAGTGTGGATAGTTGTGTTAAACTAAACAGATGTAATCGTTTGGACTTCTGAGATGTTTGGTTAGCTGTGGAGTGCAGAAAACGTGAATTTTAGATTGATTGGTTGATTAGGTTCAATGCTTTTGGGTTCAGGTTGGGTTAGAGGCTGAAGTAGACCACCCTAAAGTTATGCAATACTCAGGGTCGAGGGCCGTATCTTATGTGTTCAGAATGGTCTTATGTTTGGGTTGATTTAACAAGTTTTGGATGGGTTCGATTGTGAGTAAAGGGTAGTTGGTCGACCAGATTTCTAAAATGTTCAGGGGATTGAATTATGGATTAAGTGAATGAAGGGTTATATGCCACTAGCATATGTATGGACTATGGCTACGTGTAGTTCTTGTTTGAGAGTACCATTGAACTAGAGTATAAGTTCTCACGTGAGATTTGTGGTTGTGATCTATAGTGAAAGGTCACAACGATGCGATTGGGGTTGTTTATGGAAGGTGGGCTTGGGTCATATGCTACAAATAACTTCTTAAAAGAATGAGAAGTGGGTCGTTTTAGTGCTGGCCTAGAAAGTAGGTAGCCTTTCGGATTGGTCCGTGAGGAAGTGTGTCTCCCCTATATGTATATGAGGTGTAAGACGTTGTAACTGTTAAAAGGGCTTGAGGGTTGCTTCCTCTCTTATGTGAATTAGGGGATGATTCCCTTTGTATGTGCTTTTGAACTTTGGTTCAGGTTGTGAATATGGTTTGGAAATGATGAATGATTTTGGTATGGTAGATGACCGAGAGGTCTTGAATGCGTTGGGAAAGTGCAAAGGCCCGTTAGTTTGGTGCTACCTACCCTAACTCTGTCCTTTCGTGCGAGTTTGTAAGCCTAGAATGTATGTGATGTGATGAGCATAGAGGATGCGTTTCCCTAGTGCCTGTGAGCTAGCTTAGGGGTGATTCCCCACTGTGTTGAGCATAGGGATGCGTTTCCTATTGCATGTATGCTAGCTGAGGGAATGTGTTCCCTGGTTGCCTGTGTGGCTATTATGATGTGATGAGCATAAGGAATGCGTTCCTTATTGCCAATGAGCTAGCTTAGGGGTGATTCCCCACTGTGTTGAGCATAGGAATACGTTTCCTATTGCCGTGTGCTAGCTGAGAGATGATTCCCCAGTATGTTGAGCGTAGGGAATGCGTTCCCTAGCGCCTGTGTGCTAGCCTAGGGGTGATTTCCCATTATGTTGAGCGTAGGGAATGCGTTCCCTAGCGCCTGTGTGCTAGCTTAGGGGAGATTTATCTATTGAGATGAGTGTGAGGGTTATGGACCTTCACAGGTTTGGGTTCTAGGTTACAAGACTCGCAGGTATGACACGAAATTAGGGTCAAATAGTAGTGAATGTTGTGAAAGGTTAAATGGACCTTTAAAATAGTAGAAGAAAGTATTTGACATATAAGCACGAGTGTGAGTAAGAGCTTGGTATGATTTCTTTGAACATTGGACCCTTAAGTGAGCTACTTACTGAGTATGTTTATACTCACTCTTGCTACTTTGTTTGTTTTGCAGATTTGATCACATTCTCGAGGCGGGAGACGTAGGTGATGACTTGACGAGGCTATGGAGATTCCATCCAATTCCCTTTCCTTGTTTTCCATTCTTAGTTTTGTTTCCTTGTTCCTTGATGTATATGTGGTCTGTAAATCCTAAATATTCATCAGTTTCGTGAGTTTGGTTAGAAGCTCTTAGGTTTGATTGTTTGTTGGTTGAGCTCAGCGCTATATATCGTAGTTTGGTGGGTGCTGAGTCTATTCCTTGAATCATAGAAGTGTTCGTATCTCCTTCCAGGTACTTGTAAATTTTGGTTTTCTCCTAGTTACACCGTCATGCTGTCGAAATTTCGGGTATGAGCGAGGTAACTAGATCAGGCTTCCGCATTTAGAGAGTCATAGGGATTCGGGGCATGACACCATAGATTCAGAAGAACTGAAAACTTGAATTAAAGTCTTCAACCAAATCCATTTCACAAATAAAATAAAATATAATATAATAAATAATCACTTTTATTCAGCTTTATCATAAAATCAAACAAATCAATAATTTACTTTTACAAAGTTTGTTGGTGCAGAAATTTGATCAATTGGATCCGAGGTGTTGGACTCGGTGTTCCGAAGTCTGAGACAGGTCGAACAATCCTAGTACCTTGTATTTATAATGCATCGGTGTGGTGCTTGGTCCCACACCCTTCAATGCTTAAGTTAGTGACAAGCCTGAAATTGGATAGAGCTCGATTTAGGATAGGTTACATATCTTTTGGGGGTAGGCTCCTATTTACATTGTTACTCTGGTCGTAGTGTTAGGGTTGCACATGAGGTCTTTCCCCTCTCGGTAGCTGGCACACTCCTCGATTCAACTTCCAAACCTTGAGGAGCATGTTTTGCCTCTTCAGACAATTTGGGCCTCTTGGACCTCTTGACTTACTTCTGGGGGCTACACTTCGTGGGCTAGCGACTAAATTGACCCACAACAAAGTCCATAGATGCATAGAGACACCATTTTTGTGTCAGATTATGAACTCCCATTTTGATGTACTTAGATACTTATCAATCTAAAATTCTTAGGTAAAATGTTCCTATATATTGCCTAACAACTATGATTACAATAAGAACATTATCAAACAAGTTCAAACATAAATTATGTTTGATTAATTATAACTACTAAGTTTGATTCTTTATCTCTTTATTTGTGATGTAACATTAAAAATCACATAATGATTTACATTTATAAGGTAGAAACTAATAAACACTTCTTGCAAAATTATAATAAATTGAAACTGCCTCTATAGAATGCATTTTTTTTTTCTTTTTGAAATAATAGCACATTACAATGGGAAGAAGGGGTTATTAATATAATCATTTGAGCAGGTGCTCTAAGTTGACTTGTAGGTTTCCCTTATAATTTAACTCAAAAATAGTAAAATTGGAATCAAATAATCAGCTGCTGTATTTTATGTGTGCAGTATTTGGATTTTCACATTGCCTTTTGTCCATCTAGGCTCCATCACATGGCAGCTGAAGAAAGTGAGAAGTGGGGAAATGGGGACTTTCCATTTCCAACATTAAAAATAAATGATATGATTCTTCAACAAACAGAGAAAAATTTCTGATATTTGTGCCACACACTTCTAACTTGCATAAAAATAAGAGCTCTTATGGTTCCTTACTCACCAACCTTTTCAGATTATTTTCCTTACCAAAACAAACACTCAAAATCTCGTCAATAAAACAAACAATAACAATAATAAATTACCCCTTGTTATTTATTGCTGCAAGGTCATAAGTTGAAAAAAATACAATCTCAACCATCTCCCTCCTTTTTCCTATGAACAAACAACCCACTGAATTTCAGTGCCAAAGTTCTATTATTGTTGTTGGAAAAACTGCATATTTTTTAACCTAGGCACCACACCAATTACCATACTATTATGATTTATTTGTTTTCTATGCATAATAACACTATTCTAATTAAAACCAGACAACATTTCATTCACCTAGACATAACTCAACTAGTTAAGGTTAGATAGGTATCGTTGACCAAAATGTCAAAACTCAAAATTTTGAATTCTCATTTCTATGTTGTTGAACTAAAAAAATAAAAATAAAAAATGGGTAGAAAAGAAAAGACAAAAAATACATTATATTAGGTCATAGCATTAATGGAAGGATTTCGTAGTAACTCTGTTCTTCAAGTTCTAACTTGTTCTACTAGTACATGTAGCTGCTGCTTCTTTTTTGTTCTATTTAAATATTTTAGACCTCATTTGATAACCTTTTTTTTTTTGGTTTTTAAAAATTATGTTTGTTTTCCCATAATTTATTTATCATGTTTTCATATTTCTTAAAGAAACATTTGAATTCAAAACTTGCATAATAACATAGAAGAAAAGAAGAAGGGAATAAAGTATACAAGAAACACTCAGTTTCTATATATATTTTTTATTAAGAGAACATCAACCATATATAGAGGCTTGAGAAGAAAACTACTACAATAAACTCACGCTCATAACAATCAAAGAGATTGTTATCTTCATATAACAGACGACTCGTACATCTAAAAAATTTAAATGTCCAATAACGAGGACCTAAACTGGGCCTAAACTGTAAACCTAATGGGCTATCTTAATATTCTTTACATGCAGTTTTGATGGTAGAGTTTGGAGGGGATAACAATGGTAAGACAATGGTTTTGGAAAGATTAGCCAAAATAGTCTTAATATATATGTGGGAAAGATTATCTTACCTAACAATCAAAGAGATTGAAAAAAATGGGTGATAATCTTTTTTTGAAGTAAAAAAAAAATATAATAATGTTTTTGAGTTTCATTTCAGAATGTTAATGAAACATTATATTCTAGGTCACAATTAATATTTTGGCATTAGTTTGATGTGTTTATACTTTATACATGAATGAATAATGTTAATTAAGCAAATATTTGAGTAAAAAAAAATGAAAGCAAGTATTTGAAGCTAACCAATAAGATTTTAGAAACAGCTAAGTGTAGTGAATTAAGCATTTGTGGTATCAAATTCTTGATACATCAAAATAACATAAATCTTGAAACCAATTTTCATTTCCAAAAAAATGAAATATAGTAAAAGAAAAAAAATAAGCGGGGAAAAACGGAAAGATATTTGTGAAAAAAGAGAGGGAGTGGATAATTGTGTTTTGTTGCTGTTATGGGTAAAATTGAATCAAGAAGACAAACCTAAATTACAATAGGAAATTAGAGGCAAAACTAAAGAGAAAATTGTAATGTAGGACAAATTCGAGCCAATGTAGAAGGACTATACCATAAAGCAAAGGAGAAGAGAAGAATTTGGGCCGAAAATGTCTTGTGTTTCACTTTTTTGGTTGAAGAATATTTAGAATTTTCAATTGCTTCCATTTTTTCTGAAAATGTCTTGTGTTGAAAGTTTAACAATACTAGCATTATTCCTTTTGTTGCTGTGTGCTATTGAAGCTATACAAAACATTAGATATCGTACAAGTAACATCCAAAAGTTATTCCATGTAGCAATCTCAACATATTATTGACTGTCTTTTCGATTGCCCTCAATTTTGACTATGTGAACTAAATTTGATGATAAAAGATATTATTTAACAACAATTGCGAAAGCTTTCGAATGGGTTATAAATAATGAACGAATAGCGAGAGAGAAAAATTATTTGTTGATAGTGGAAAAAGGAATTTGCCAACAAATAAAAAAAAGTAAATGATACTTTACTATTGTTGGAATAGAAATTTTGACCAACCCAAAATTGCCACGTCATTACCCAACATTAATGACGAAATTATATTTAATTAGGGGTTAATTAACTTTGCAAAGATTCCTATATTAAATTATGGAAGGTCCAAATACACTATTGGGTTTTTTGAAATTTGGAAGACAAAAACCCAAATTGAAGGCCCAGTCCAGATGCTAGACCCAAAGGCAACTAAGCCCGGTCCAAAGAAGCTGGCCCAAAGTCAACTAGGCCCAGTCCAAATGGCTAGGCCTAAAGTCAACCAGGCTCAGTCCAAATGGCTAGGCCCAAAAGTCAACCAGGCCCAAAAGGCTAGCCCAAGGTCAATCAGATCCAATCCAAATGGGTTGGCCCAAAATCAATTGGGCCCAGTCCAACAGGCCCAAGCCCACCTGGGGCCCATGAAGAACTCTATAAATAGAGAACTTCTTCCTTCATTTCAGAGGTTCAGAACTGAAGAAGCTCAGAGAGAATTCAGAAACAAAGCTCAGAAGACTCCAGAAGCTCCTGAAGATCAAACACCATCTGAACGAAGAACACGTCACAGAAATCAAGAACACTCCAAGAATCCATTGAAGTTCCAACCTCGAGAACAAGCTATCCAGCCCTCGAGCAAAGCATACAAATAGGAGAGAGAATCAGAGGATCAAATACTAGAGATTGTACTCACTATACTGAAATCAATACAAATAGAAAGTTCATTCCACGTGTTAAATTTCGCCGTCGAAATCTCGTGTGAACAACTATAATTATATGTTATTAGTTTAGCGGTTCAAATAGTTTTTTTTTTTTTTTTAATGGTAGTGATTAATTCATCCATTGTCCATCTGAAAGAAAAAAATATATCCATAGACTAATAGTATTTTTAATAGGACCAATTTCTATATTAGCAAACCAATTTTATGTCGGATAAGTTATTATAGGTCATGTTATATGAAAGTGTGTAAGTTTTCATTTTTGTGGTTAGACATGTTTATGTCATCAAAATCACAACAAATAGTATATTTTCATATTAATTAACAAAATGTACTATTTGACATCTACTGTCATTTTGCCAATAAATTTTAATATTTTTTTGACAAGAAAAAAAAAACTTCGATAGAAAAAAAATCAATTCATAAAGAAGAAAATTTAGGCCCCGTTTGGTTCGTGATCCGTTTTCATTTTTATGTTTTTGAAAACAAAAAATACAAGAAAAATGATGAAAATGCGTTTGGTACAATTATTTTAAAAAATGGTTTTCAAAAACAACTCCGAAAATGACATATTTTTGGAAACAACAAATTGTTGTTTTATTTGTTTTTAAAAATTATGAAAACAACATATACACTCCTAAAAAAAACGGTATTCATCAAAACAACAAAATTGAATATTACAATTTATATTTTTTCTTTAAAACTCATAAGTGTACCTCTATCTAGAAAGTTGGACTATCATTAAATTTTTATGAATAAGTTTTTATTACAAAAACCACAAAAAATAAAGATCAACAAACCAAAGTTATTAAAAATATTTATAGATGATTATATTATTGATTTAACTAGCACAACATTTTATAAACATTAATAATTTTCGATAAATTAATTTTTTTTCTCTCTTACTGGAAATAATTTCTTTTCTTTTTTCTGGTTGGAAAAGTTTTATTCATTTTATAAATTTTACTGCTTGTATTTCAAGAAACCAAATTTTTTTTGAACCAAATCTCCTTCTACTATCTTTGTTATCTCCACAATCTTCATTTTTTCTTTTCAGCAACAATAAGTTCAAATTCTCTATAGTAAGAAATAATTATATTAATTTTTTCTTAAAGAATTGATTATATGAAACACATATTAATCTTTTCCTATATTTTCGAATTTCAACCAAACACAGTTTTCAAATTTTGAATTCAAATTTAAATTTTTTAAATTCGAACCAAACATGTTTTCAAATATAACGAAAATAAGAATTTTGTTTTTTTTTTCGGCTGAATTCTTTGTTTTCGAAAAATATTTTCGGATCACAAACCAAACAGGGCCTTATACTTTTAAAAGCTTAAAGATAAAATTGCAAAATTACTCCAACTTTCAAAATGTCTATAATTCTATAAATAAATACATTAATTCTAATTCTATATATAAATAAATAAATAAATTCTTTCTATTAATTCTAATTCTATAAATAAATAAATTAATTCTTTCTATTAATTCTATAAATAAAATAAATTAATTCTTTCTATTAATTCTAATTCTATAAATAAATAAATAAATTCTTTCTTTAAACAAATAGATAAGTCAAATATATATATGAACATTTTGATCATCCTTAAACTATATAGCTTAGTAGAGATGAGTATTTAATAGACAAATATACTAAGTGCCAAAATAGCAAAATCTAAAATTTCCAATGGCAAAGACACTCTTTTCTGATTTCACAATTGGACCAATCTAGGAAGTTTGCATCTACTTCATCCCCATTTTTTTGCTTTGACTTCAAACAAATTATAATATGTTCAAGAGGCGTGGAGTTCTGATTCGGAGTCCTGGAATTTTTATCCACGTAGACCTTTGATGGAGAGAGAAGCACTTCATTGGATTTCTATTTTTGAAAGCTGGAGGCGTCCTTCGTCTATTGATGGTAATGATAGAGTTTTATGTATCAGTGATAAAAATGATTTTTTTACAGTTAAATCTATGAAGAATATTCTTTCAAATGATATCACCCATCCTCCTTTGTTAACAAATGGTAATTTATGGTCGGCTTTCTTTCCAAAGAAATGAATTTTTTTTATATGGAATCTCTAGCTTAGAGGCTTGAACGCAGTTGACAAAGTGCAACTCCGTTGTCCATCCTTTCTCAGCCCAAATTGGTGTGTCCTCTGTAAAAAGAACTCAGAAACGTTGGATCATATTGTAACACTTGGTTTTTGTTAAAAAAATAACCAAAAAAAAAAAAATTCCATCCTTATCTCTCCCCCAGCCCTCTTGTCCCCTCTGTCTCCTTCTCCCCCCCTCGACCCCCTCTCTCTCCCCCAACTGTCTCATTCTTTTCCCCTGACCCCTTCTCTCTCCCCTAGCTATCTCCTTTCCCCCCTCCTGACCTCTCTCTCTCCCCCAGCCCTCCTGTCCTCTCTCTCATTCCCGACCCCTCTCTCTTTCCATCTATCTCTCTTTCTCTCTCATTCCTTTCTCTTTCCGTCTCCACCTCCCGTTTTGTCTATCTCTCTTCCCTCTCTTTCAAACTGTCTCTCTCTCCCTCTCTTTCAAACCGTCTCTCTCTCCCTTTCTTTGAGTCTGTTTCTCTCTATCTTTCTCTCTCTCACTAGTTTGTTGGTGTTTGAATCCTTTTTCGGCGAATACTTGCGTGGACAGCAACTTTGAAGTTTGTCTTTGGGCATTTTAGAGTTTGTTTTGGTGTGGTCTTGGCTCGTTTGACAGTGGGTAAGAGTTTCGATTTTGGAATTAAGAAATTTAGTGAGTTAATTGCTTATTTAAGCACTATTTGAGTAGTTTGGGTTGACTTTTGGTTATGGAACTCACTTTAGGATTAACCATCGTGGTTGGAGGCTAAATTATCCAATTCGGGTCATATTAAGCTTTAATCCAATAACTTTTAGTTACGGTGGTTGGTAAGTTTTAAAGTTCAGAACTTTTGTAAATGGTTTTTCAGACCCAAGCAAGTTTTAAAAAGTGAGTTTTAAATTATTTGAGTTATAGATGTATGATTGGATATATTTTTTTTATGCAAGTTAAAAGTTTGGCATTGGAGGTGGTTTATACTGGAATGGTCTCCCTCATTTGTTGGGGGTAAAGCTAATGCTATTTTAAGGAGGCGAAATAATCATTTTTGAGTTGGCACATTTACTTGCCTATTGATGAATCGTGTTTTGTTTGGTTATGCATGAAAACTTTGGTAGAATGAGAATCATTTGATCCTATACTAGAATTGCAACTTTTTAAAAATGTATGATGTTGAGCTAATTTCATTTTGGTTGACGTTGTAAACTTCGGTTCAATAAATGGGTGTAGATCAGACTTGGTGACTGGTTTGGCATGTGAGGTTTTTCTTGAAAATTCTCAAGAGTGTAGTGAATGAACAAAAGCTTGTCGGACTAGTGCCATTTACCTTACTTTTCCATGTGAGCATGTATTCTAAGGAGGTTAAGGCTGAGTGGTGAGCATGTCCCTGAAGTGATGGTGAGATGATGAGGATGCTAGCATAGGGGCGATGTCCCCAGAGTGATGAGAGTGAGAGAGTGGCTCTCCTTCTCTACATCAGACCAGCTTAGAATACATGACTCGCAGGTATAACACATGGTAATACTAAGAGAGAGTGAGCCTGAGGTAAGGTAAGTGGGCACATAGTATACGGAGGTGAATGTTTTGAGACAAAACTAAAGTATGTAGTTTAGAGTGATGTTTTCCTTTGTTTGATTTTAAGCTTTGACCCTAAAGAGGGCTGCTTACTGAATATATTTATACTTTTTAACGCCCGGCTTTTTTTCAAGAGCGTTAATTTTGAAATTTTAGAATTTAATTTGAAATAATCCTCAATTTGCAATTTTGTTTGGCTAATTTGAAGTTTTGGATGGTTAGAAGGGCAATTTGGGAATGATAAGTTGGTCAAGGGCATTTTAGTAATTTAAAAAAAAAAACATCATCCTTATCTTCTTTTCTTCTCCTTCTTCCTCCTATTCTTTTCTTATTCTTTTTCATTCTCTTCTTCTCCCTCCCTCTCCCGATAAGCTATCTCCCTCACCGAATTCTCTCTCTCTCTCTCTTTCTCTTTCTCACACGAACGCCGGTCGCGCAGAGGCTTCAGCTGAACCGCCGCCATGCCGCCCAGCCCCTTCGCCTCTCGCTTCAGCTCGTCCGCTCGTCGCTTTGCAGCAGTTCCACTGCGCAGCCCAGATCTGCCGTGAACGCGACAGCTCCGCCGGTCTGCACGCCACCAGCTCGCCGTTCTTCTCTCTCTCCCTCTCGTTTGGATTAGACAGCAGGGTGGGTGCTCTTTAGAGTCGAGTTTCGACAAGCCCGAGATTCGTACAAGTCGTATACGACCTATATTTGGAGTGTGTAAGCTTTCCAACTTCAATACTAGATGAAATTGGTTGTTTTCTTTTTAGTAATTTGAGTAAACTATGGATCTTTTGAGTGGTTCGGAGCACCCATCGAGTTTAAAGGCCGTTTTGGGTGAGATTGAATTGATTCGAGCTACTGTCCGGGTTTGTCCAACAAGATTAGTCACTGTTTTGAGGTAAGTTTTTCATGGGTATCAATTTTTCCAACACATTTAAGACTAAGCATGAGTTGGGTTTTAGATAGCTATGATTTAGGACCGTTTTGAGGAGTTTAGGGGCCTTTTTGTGGATTTTAGGAACTGTTTTAGTGTTCTATAATTTACCCATAATACGTTGGACTTTGTACAAGGTTGCCTATTATGTTTGGAGGCCGGGTTGTCGAGTTTGGACCAATTTGACCTCAAATTTCAGCAAGTGAGGGTGTTGTTAGGTGAGTTTTAATGGGTAACTTTGTTTCAACTTAATTGGGTTCATGGTTGGAATTTAAAATGGTTTGTTAATTATTCTTCAAGATTTTGTTTGGCGTTTCAGGATCACGAATCAATTATGGGCTACTTTGAACCTTGGAGTAAAATTGTAAGTAGTCATTTGGAATTAAGCCCTTTATGTTTCCATTTCAATTTGATATATGTTTGAAAATTTGGAAATTGGGAAAATATGCCTAAAAACCTTGTTTATGAAATATGTAAAGATTTATGGATTTGTGTGGGTGTTGCTTAAGCTATAAATGGTCTTTTATGTGGCTATAATGGAAATTAGGGACTTTAAGTTTCGTATGATTTATGATTTAGTATAAGTAGCACTTTAAAAGACTGGTTGTTTAGCTTGGTGTATGTTAAGTGGTCGTGGATGTAATTATTTCAAGTATGAAGTATAAGGGTGACCATGTTGGTCGAGGATGTTTCGCTTAGTAAATATTTCGAAAAGAGATTTTTGCCTTATTGTACCTAACTCCGGGAATCCGAAGGAAGTTGTCGACTTAGTTGAGCGGCTTTGCATAGGTCATGATTCTTAGTGGGGTGTTCACCAGAACTTGGCCTTGTGAATTAGTAAGGGGTTTGGTTATAGATTAACCCTCTGGAAAGCATAGTTGACTATGATCGTGGTTCCTTATAAAGTAAGGGCGCATGGGAAGTTAGTTCAGATTGTATAAGCACGCATATCTGGATTGTTGTGATCTGTGGCTTGAGATGGAATTCAGAGTGGCTATAAAACCTCGAACGTTGAGCCAAAGGACTAAATGGTCTAGTAATCCTTGTGTTTGGAGTATTTGGAATGACGAGCTGCGCTTAACTTGGTTGAGACGGGCTAGGGGCCGATTTCTGAGTTAAATGGTTGATGGCTTTATGCTACTAGCACACATATGGGTTTTGATTAAGTGAAGTTTTGTTTAGAAGTGCCATTGAATTAGGACATAAGTTCTTACTCGAGATTCGTGTTTGTGATCTATGGCGAAAAGTCACTATGATGAGATAGTGGTTGTTTATGGAAGGTGGGGCATAGGTCATATGCTACGAATAACTTCTTAAAAAGAATGAAAAGTTGGTCGTTTTAGTGCTGGTCGAGGAAGTAGGCAGTCTTTCGAATTGGTCCATTAGGACTGGTGTTCGCCTATATATATATATATATATATATGAGGCGTAAGATGTTGTAAATGTTGAAAAGGCTTAAGGGTTGTTTCCTCTCATTGTTTATGCGAATTAGGGGGATGATTCCCCATTGTATGTGTTTGCAAATATCGGGCCAGCTTGTGTTTGTGATTCAGGCATGATGGATGAATGTGTTAAGGTGGATTTGTAAAACCCAAGTTTGGTCATCTAACATTGGATATATAAGGCATATAAGTTTTGATATATGAACTTTTTATTATGGAGGAGATATTCTAAGACAAAATAGAATTAAAGATAAATGGAATAAAATAGAGAATTAAAGGAAATTGAATTGTGTACATGTTGGAATTGAAAAAAAAAAAAAAGAAGTAATTTTTGGAAGAAAAAGAAAATAGAGAAATTTGTGTTATTAATGGCATAATTTAGAAAAGAAGAAAAAAAAAAAAGAAAAGAAATTGTGTGGCTCTATGGAAGCCACACCACAAAGGAAAAATATATATATATATATATATATATAAATGAATGAAAGAAAATGGGAGTTTGTATTATATTGGAAAGAAGTGGAAAAGAATATATATATATATATATATATTTTTTATATGAAAAAAACGTGGGGAATAAGAAAGTAAAATGAAAATAAAAAAATGGAATAAAATAATAATAATAAAAAAAATAGGAATGATGCAAGAATGGGGAGGCTTGTATGGGAAGTCACACTACTTTAAAAAAAATAATAATAAATAAATAAAGTGGGGTTGTTATGCTGAGAAAAGGAGAAATGAGAAGAAAAGAGAGGAAGAATGAAAGAGGAAGAGAAATGGTGAAGTTAGAGAGCTTGGTGTTTGATGGAACTCGTTGGAGAAGTTGTGGTTTACGCTGGAAATGGCTGCAAAACATATTATTGATGCTTTTGGGCAAAATTTGCAAGCTCGGTAAGCAATTTCAACTTTCGTAAGCTACTTTCAAGAAAAATACATATGGGTTTTCTTCTTTTTACTCAATAACATCTACGGGTCCTTGATTTTTTTTTTATGTATTCTTGCTTGGTATGGAGATTTAAAAAAAAAAAAAAGAATAAGAAGAAAAAGGAACCCAAAGGCTCGGCCATGAATGATGGAAATGGGAAATGGAAAGAGTTTGCAAAAAAGAGAAAAAGATGAGGTTTGGTTGTTGGAGAGAGAATGAGTGGTTTATTAAAGAAATTATTTTTAAAAAAAAAATTGGGGCTTGACCAAGTACATGATTGATTTAATGAAGAGAGAGAAGTTGAATTTTGGAGACTATTCTCACTTGGTTTACGTGAGAAATGAGGATAGAAAGTATTAAATTATATGCAAAAATTTGATATAAAGGAGATGAAAAAGAGAAAAGAGAAATTGTATTTCCATTGCATAAAAGGACAAATGTACTTTGTAATAAGTGAATGAGAGAAAATGAGTAGTTGGAGTTTTGGACTAATTAGTGATGTTTAAGGGTGATAAGTTGATATTTAATTGATGTTATGATTTTCTCAATTACTTTGTCGAAGAGCAATTATTGTTATGGTTATTGGAATTTCAGGTTGAACAACTATTGGAATAGCTTGCAATTCGAAGTGATGTAAACAATTGTTCTATGAGTGGTTTATTTTACGAATTGTTTCCATTATTTGATTATTATTATAGATTTTTAAGAATTCTATAATTATGTGTAAATTTAGAGAAACTGCAAAGAGATTTTTAGAGAATTGTTATGAATTTCCAAAAATGGTATTGAAATTCCAATATTTTATGCTTTTAGCATATTTTATTATTTGAGAAATATTTGAGATATTTTATGATTATTAAGATGTTTGAAGAGTTTAAATGTTTGTTGAGAAATGTATGAATTTCATGAGATGTAGTTTAAGAGAAAATATGACTTTGGAAATGTTTTATATTATTTGAGAAATTTGATGATTATTTGAGAAATTATAAATGTTTAATGTTATTTCAGAAATCTCTCAAGTTTATGAAAAGTTTTTTAAGAGCAAGAGAACACGATTTTAAGAAAGAGTTTGAGAATTAAGAAATTTATGTTAAAAGTGGATTTTTAAAACCACTATATTTTTGTACCCATGGTGATTACCCATATGCTATGAGAATGTGTTTCCATAGTATGTAGCGTGCTCAGGTGATGACTTTGCTAGATTGATGTGAAATTATGCAATTTTAGGATGTCAATGCGCAAGTGTACACATTCATTTTATAGCAAGTGACAAGTAAAATTATCGTATCCACAGAGACTATTAATCCTTCTAATTATCCTAAATTAATTCTTAGTAACTCAGTTGGTAACCATTCAAAATTATCAATGGAAATGAAATAAAAGAAATCACAAGTGCTGGAACAAAATTAATGCTAAAGCATGCAACAGCAGAGTAAAGATTCAGAAAACAGAGAGCGATTAACTTGTGCTTTAATTAAACGAAAGGCTCGGATTAGAGGTAAGTCATGCATTAGTTAAGTTACGAACTGAGTACACATTCATTCCATTCGATTCACTACAGACTACACGATATTCTCTCGAATCACCGAATATATGCTGTCGCAATTAAATTACTTCAGCACATTAAACCCGCTGTACTTTATGTGCGTTAGGCGAGTGGTTATCCCTAACCTACCCACTTAGATAGCTACTAACCTTAACAAGAGGCTAACGTGGTTTTCAAGTTTTCAGCCCCTCCTATTCTTCCCAGAAATCAGAGGAACGTTGTTCACATCGGTTGGCCAAGCGGACACAAACTAGTAAATAAAACCTCTTAAAAACCTAATCGAAGGAGATGAAGTATACTATTCTATAACATTAACTAAAAACATTCATCCTCTAATCTTCACCTTATGGTGATTAGTTCATGCTACAGGAAAAACGGAAAAACAGTAGAAATGTAGACATAATGAAAATAAAGGCAGAAAATGACTAAATAACAGAAGAAAATGTAGTAGGAGAAGTCGAAATGCTGCCCCAAGATCCTTGACCCAACATCTACGTCGTTCCGACTGGAAACCTTCCGTTTTGGGCAAAACTCCGGTGGTGGCTCCCCTAGTCGAAGTTCTCCTCACCTCCTGCTTGCTCTCCTATGTTATTTCGGGATTCTAGCTTCTTCCTCTCCCTCAAGAAAACGGCTGCCCACAAAGATACTCATTTTTTATGAAAACAAGGGCTGATTATACAGGTCCTGAGACGTGGAGGGCTCTGGATGGCTGAAAACACGCTGACTGGACTGACAGATGCCAACTCATTTAATGAATAACAGCTCCCACGTGCGAAATTCGTATAGGTCTGAATCGCAAAGTTTGCTCCAGCAATTAGTTGTAAAACTGCTGCTTTTGGCTTCTAGAATTCTCCTTAATCAAATCTGAATTAATCGCATAAAGCACCTTAATTAAGATAAATTTGCTCTAATAATAATGTTACTATATCAAAATTAATCATAGAGCAAAATATATCAAAGCTTGGAGTTTTCTAAAATATAATGAGATAAAAATCTACAATTTAGCCCGAAAATACTAGCATATAACTCTTAATTTAAGAGTTATCATCAGGCCGCAGGGGATGCAGGGGAATGCCGGGGCCATTAGGTGCCGAATCCAGATTCCAAATCCTGGTCCAAATCCTGGTCCTGAAGCATTACAGATGATAGAGTTTGCTCTACGTGCACGTATGACAGAGATATGTTCTGCTATGTATTTGGAGATTACTCGGTTCATAGTATGATAGAGATTTGGGTACAGATTTGGTGATGAATTTCACTAGTTATGTTTATGCTTTCCAGAGCTATAATTACGAATTTCCCTATCTATGTTTTTACGAACTTGTGCTTATGTTTTCAAGAATTGCTGACTTAAGAGGTGTTGTTTCAAGAGTTGTTTATTTACAGATTGTAATGTCTTTAAATGATCTCGAAAGTTTCTGAATTATTCGTGATTTTCATTATTTCACAGAGTTATGAACTTCTGTTTAGTAAGAGAATAATTTCCTTGAAAATGTATTTTCTTATGAATCACCACTCACTGGGCTTTTTAGCTCATTCTTTTGTTTTTAAATTTTCCACCAGGTTGCTCTTGAGTTTCAATCAAAGATTGCTAATCAGAATCTGCCACCAGTCTTATCAAGTCATTGCATATCATCTAGTGTAAGTAAAGGGAAAATTTTTTACTGTGCTGTTATTGGGATATCCATAGATAAAGTTAGATAAGTAGAAAAGAGATAAAGACTTGGCAATAGATTTCATTGCACATTTGGGGTCTACTGCCGTCACATCTCGTCCTAGGTTTGGTAGAGTTAATTTGGGGAGGGGTGTGACAGGATTGACCCGAAAGGTTCCAAAACGGTTGTGAAAGTACAAAGGCCGTTAGATTGGTACTACCTACTCTAATTCTGTTGTTTCGTGCGCGTTTGTAAGCCTAGAACGTATGTGATGTGATGAGCATAAGGAATGCGTTCCTTATTGCCGATGAGCTAGCTTAGGGGTGATTCCCCACTGTGTTGAGCATAGGGATGCGTTTCCTATTGTCGTGTGCTAGCTGAGAGATGATTCCCCAGTATGTTGAGCGTAGGGAATGCGTTCCCTAGCACCTGTGAGCTAGCTTAGGGGTGATTCCCCATTATGTTGAGCGTAGGAAATGCTTTCCCTAGCGCCTGTGTGCTAGCCTAGGGTTGATTTATCTTTTGAGATGAGTGTGAGGGTTATAGACCTTCACAAGATTGGGTTCTAGGTTACAGGACTCGCAGGTATGACACGAAGTTAGGGTCAGGTAGTAGTGAATGTTGTAGAAGGTTAAATGGACTTTTAGAATGACTGAAGAAAATATTTGAAATCTAAGCACGAGTGTGAGTAAGAGCAGTTTTCTTCTTGGTATGGTTTCTTTAAACATTGGACCCTTAAGTGGGCTACTTACTGAGTATGTTTATACTCATCCTTGCTACTTTGTTTGTTTTGCAGATTGTGCACATTCTTGGGGTGGATGACGCAGGTGACGACTTGAAGAGACTATAGAGACTCCACCAAATTTCTTTTCCTATTTAGCTTTTAGTTTTGTTTCTTTGTTCCCTGTTGTTGTTGGTCTGTAAAGTTTAAATTTCTTTCGCTTCCGTGTATTTAGTTAGAAGTTCTTAGGTTCTTTTTGTCTTTTGATTGAGCTCAACATCATTTATCGTAGTTTGGTAGATGCTGAGTCTGTTATCTGAAGCATAGAAGTGTTTATGCCTCTTTCCAGGTCTTTGTAAAATTTTGGTTTCTCCTGAAGGGAATAATCGAATTAAACCCACAGTGGAAGCATATGAATCATCTTTGATTTATTTAGAATTAAACTAAAATACAAGGGTTAAGCAATAAATACCTTCCAATTTAGTTTTGTTTCTTTGTTCCCTGTTGTTGTTGGTCTGTAAAGTTTAAATTTCTTTCGCTTCCGTGTATTTAGTTAGAAGTTCTTAGGTTCTTTTTGTCTGTTGATTGAGCTCAACATCATTTATCATAGTTTGGTAGATGCTGAGTCTGTTATCTGAAGCATAAAAGTGTTTATGCCTCTTTGTAACGACCCAACTTTTTCTTATTAGACTTTCTAGGGACGTTACTACATGCATGCTGAAGAAATTTAAAATTCTTTAATAACAGACAAAAAGAATTAAACTTTTTGTTAAACAATCAAAACTTTTAGTTCGGGATCCCTTTAAAAATCATTTTAAAACACAATATGAATTAAAACGTTCAATCATTTGAAATAGTTTCATAACACATTGTTTACTAAACAAAATATGTTTTAACTAACACACTATCTAAATGCGGAAGTCATGATCTTCGAAGTCACCCATGACCCTTTCAGCAAACTGCCTTGTCAATCGCCTAAGATATGTCTGTCTTTGCCTGAAAAGAAAAATATTTTGAAAAATGATGAGTATTTAAGATACTCAGTAAGTGACCTCACTACCGGGTCAGGATATGCATACACATACATAATGAGTTTTCGAAAACATTTTCTTTCTTTCCTTTGGTGGGACCTAAATTCCTTTCATAGCGGAAACGTTCCTCTTTCAACTTTTCTCTTCGGCTTAATGTGGACAATTAACCCAACCTAACATTTCCTTTTCATTTAACCTTTTCAGGTTCCTTTTCATCTAACCTTTTCAGGTTCCTTTTCATCTAACCTTTTCAGGTTCCTTTTCATATAGCCTCGTAAGGCTCCTTTTCATATAGATGTACATCAATAATGTTAGGGGGTAATTGCCACAGCCTTCGAAATCATTTTTATCATGAAAACATAATGTATGCATGAGGTCCCAAAGCATTTTCAATTTTTCATTTCATGATGCAACATAAAACAAAGTTCTCATGTCATTCATCATATCATAAATCATATAACATGCATCACATTCATAAGAACATACCTGTGAGAATTATTTTTCATACATAGCATTTCAAAATTTGTCAACAATCATAACTAAAACATTTATGAAAATCCTTTTATTTCAAAAGTAAATTCTTTTTTTTTTTTTTTCAATTCAGTTCCCGACTTGCATTTAAGCATACCGGCATAAAGTCCCTTACCTTGGCTAAGCTCAAGAATCCAATCACCCAATTGCTCACCAATATTCCTTAGCCTTGAACCTCAACCAAATAATTTGGAGCCTAAATCAAACCATCCCTAAGGTTAGAAACAATTCCTAAAATCCATAATTAAATTCCAAAGTTCCTTCCACCAACTAAAGTTCCAAAATTTAGAATAAATTCCTTAACATTTAACTTAATCTCAAATTGGTGGTTAAACTCAATTCAAAACACAAGGTTCTTGATTTAATTGAACTCTCAAATTTAATCTACCAAAAATCCAAAACTCCAAGGATTTGCTTGATTTTAGGATGGAAAATTTACCTCCGTTCTTTCTCCAAACCGACCCAAGCTTTACTAAATAAATGGTGGTTTGATTCGATCTTGTCACACCAACCTCCACCTACAATGAGTATTCCAAAATAGAGCCCAAAAATCAATGGGTAAATCTCCAAACTTCCATATCAATGCCCAAAACTACATCTATTATTTGAAAACCGTAAGATTATAGCGAAAATAAGTTTACCCACGTGCAAAAGGAGTCGAAACAGCACTGTGCAGTACCAAAAATCCGCCAGAAAAATCAAACTGCAGCAGATCGGCGTCGTGAACAGTACCCGCGGTATGAACAGTACTCGCGGTATGAACAGTATTCGCGGTATGAACAGTACCGAGATGAACAGTACACTCGTGAAAACAGTACGATGAACAGTATCGCCGTGAACAGTAATCGCATGTGAGGGACAAATCCGGCGATGTATGTTTGTTGAAGAAGAAGAAGATTTCGAATGGATGGGTCTTTTGGTGGTGAAAGATAGAGAGAGATTGATGGTGGAGATTGTTTTTCATGGAGGAAGAGGAAAAGGTTGAAGAAGATGACGGCTTCACTTGACCTAGGGCTACATGCTCTATAAAAATAATAGAAAGGGATATTTGGGCTTGACTTCTCCTTGGGCTTGGGCTTAGCTCAAAGTCACCTAATTAACAAAAGTTGCCCCCAAACCAATTAATGCTTTTCCCTTCTTTCTTCCCTATTCACCCTCCAATTTCTCAATTTTCAATTATGCAAATTTCTAAAATTAACCTTCAACACAACTTTAAACATGAAATTAGCCTTACTATAAATTTTAAATTCCACAATTAAAGCCTTAATTAATACCTGAAAGTGCCGGTCGTTACACTCTTTCCAGGTCTTTGTAAAATTTTGGTTTCTCCTGAAGGGAATAATCGAATTAAACTTACAGCGGAAGCATAGGAATCATCTTTGATTTATTTAGAATTAAACTAAAATACAAGGGTTAAGCAATAAATACCTTCCAAATATGGAGATTCTTCTGGCGGGTATTTATCTCCTCCACAAAGTCTTTCTGGCTATGACTCTAACAAAAGATCAAGGCTTGTGGGAGCCTCTTGAAAGAAAATCCTCAAGGGATTAAAGAGAAAGAGGTTTAGAGAGAATTTTCTAATTCTCTCTTTGAGGAGATGTGTGTTGTTTTTGAATCCCCAATGGCTCACCCATAGAGTCCTATTTATAGTGGTCTAGGGAAGATAATTAAATAATATATTTTAATATCTAATATATTAAAATTTATTTATCTAACCAATTTGAATCTTATTCAAACCTTTAAAATTCTCTTACGACATCTATTTCCTAATTTGAATCCAATTCAAATTTAATAAATATCTTTTCTTTAATGTATCTAATATACATTAATTATTTTAATATTCAATGTATCAAATACAATAAATATATTTTCCTCTTTTATATTTAATATATCTAAGATATTAAATATTAATTTGAACACTTCAAATTAAATATTAATTTGAACATTTCAAATTTTTCTTTCAACTAAATTGATCTCTTATTGTTACTATGAGCTAGCAAGGGGACCTTATGGACCTACAGATTATAAACTCCAATGATACAAAATTAATTAATCAAACTTTTTAATTAATTAATTTTCATTCATTAACTATAGGTCACTCCACTATAGACCTAGAGTTGCACTCTTATGCACTGTAGGACAAGTTGTGTCCATAGACATAATCATTACATGCAAGTCGATCCTTCACGAGTTGTTCATAATTACAGTTGGGTCAAAAGTCCGTTTTACCCCTATAATTACATCTTGCACCTTAAGTACCACTGATTCTCTAATGAACAATATGTTTATAATCTAATTATAAACTAAGTCCCTCTCGGGCCAGTGAGAGGGTGGGGCCCCATTGTTCAAGTCCCGAAATCAGCACTTAAGGGAACTACCCATCTACTTACCCTATATGGGAAGGAGTGAATTCCATCTTGTGAGATTATGTTCCCAGCTCCCTATTTGGTCAAGTCCCCAAAATGGTAGGCATATTGAATCGGCTACAAAAGCCACTCTCACCCATGCAAATCAAAGGACAAGCCCTCACAGGCAGGAGTTCATAACTCACTCAAGATTAAGATCGAGTCACATATGATCATCCTGATGAAATATTAATCTTCTCAATTAACGGATTTATAAAGAGAGATTAAATATTTCGTGGTCCAGTCTTATACAAACTCATTATATAAGATACCCCCACTCACATGTCTCCACATGAATGATTTGGATCAAATCATTTGTAACTATTACAAAGTGGGCCGTATCAATAATGTTACCAGGATAAGGCACCAAACCTTATCCATATACTATGACCCTTTAGGTTATTTCTTGAACATGATCCTCTTGTATGTCACCACATACTGTTCAAGATTACACTAATAACCTTGGATTTTTCATATAATGGATAATATTATATTGCAAATAAAATAATCAAAATTATTATTAATTATTAAACTAATTATTAATTACGAGGCTTTAGGGCATAAATCCCAACATCTCCTAGTTACGCCGTCATGCTGTCGAAATTTCGGGCATGAGCGAGGTAACTAGGTCGTGCTTCTGCATCTAGAGAGTCGTAGGAATTCGGGTCCTGATATACTCACTCGTGCTACTTTGCTTATATCTTTTCAGGTGGTGCTCAACAGCGAGGTGGATGACGAGACGACGACCTGACGAGGCTATAGAGGCCACTAACTTTCTTCTAGGCTCCTTTTTATTGTATATTCTTTTGATAGGCGATTTCCATGTTAGGTTGTATGCTCGATTTGTAAAGTGTACCTTTGTCTTCCTTATATTTCTGGTTCTGAGTTATCTTTTGCTTTTGAATCAGTGTTAGTGAACTCAGTCTTACTTGTAGTTTGGTGGGTGCTAAGTGTCTTTTAGAAATCATAGAAGTGTTTTATGTCTCTTCCAGGTTTTCGAAAACTTCTGTTTCCTTGTAATTATGTCGTCATGTTGTCGAAATTTTGGACTTGAACGAGATGACTCATTTATGCTTCTGCATCACTCAGTTTTAGGGTTGTTACACATATTTTCATTCACTGCAACTATCCTCTGGTACAATATTTTGGCTTGAACGAAATACCATGATCTTCAATGATAGTTCAAAGCATTCTTCTCTCGTTTGGGAAGACATCATCATCAATGCCGCTTCTTGGAGCTCCAAATCCAAGCTTTTTTGTAATTATGATACTTCTACAATTTCTTTAAATTGGAGAGCTTTCCTCTAGTCTCTCCCTTTGTATGTTTCTCACATACCTGTCAATGAAGTATCTTTAAAAAAAAAAAAACAACAAATCCTAAAATGATTGTTTTAGGGTATGTTTGGAAGTGATTTTGAAATGACTAAAGTCATTTTTGTTAGTTATTTTTAGAGCATGTTTGGAAATGATTTTAGAAATAGTGATTTTAACACAATTGATTTATTAAAAGTGATTTTTATATAATCATTTTAATGTTTGGTTCCAGATTTTTAATAGTGATTTTCATACAATTAAAAATGATTTTCATGATTAAGGGCATGTTTGAGACTGATTTAGAATAAGTGTTTTGAGCTAAATGATTCAATTATATTTAATTTTGTAAATGTTTTAGTTATAAATCATTTTAATTTTTGGTTCATTAAATTTAATTAAAAGTATTTTTTTAAATGATTAATATTTGTTTTCAAAGGTGATTTTCAAATATCAAATTACTAAAAAGAGTATTATATTTGAGATTAAAAATAATTAGAAGGTGGTAGAGAAAAGTATACAAAGCAAACTAAAAATTAAGAGAGAAAAATATATAAAGCTAGAGAAAAATTTCAAAGAGAAAAAAATTGTTAGAGACATGGAGGGATAAAAATTTTATAGAGAGTGACAAAAAATTTAGAGAGAGAAAAATTTAATAGAGAGAGCAAAAATTCGAAGATAGAGAAATACAATTCGAGAGATATAAAAAAATTTTGGGAAGAATGATAAAAATTTTAGGGAGAAATACTTTAATGAGTAGAAAAAAAGTTAAGAGTCAGGACAAAAAGTTCAATAGAAAAAGAGACAAAAAGTTCAAGAACAAAAAGTTAGAGCAAGAGATAAAACAATAAACTATAGAGAGAAGAAAAAAATAGTGATAAAAAAGTTAGACAGAGCTATAATCATTGGAGAGAAAAAAAATGAAAAAAAATGAAGAAATTTTTAAAAAAAAGAATAAAGTAAGAGAGACATTATAAAAGCTTTAGAGAGAAAAAATTGGCATTATGTAAACAATGATGAATGACCTCAAGGGTGACAGTATTGAGCAAACACACTTTTTGATTGAAATTTATAAATTTTTATAATAGATGACGGTGTCTAACCATCACAAAAAGTCACTTTTTAAAATATGAAATAATAGTCATTTTAAAAACAAAATCACCCACAATCACTTGGAAATTACCTTCTAAGTGATTGATCGAGAATTACTTGAATTGATTTTGGATACTTCCAAAATCACTTCTTCACCATTGCCAAACATTACAATTTTAAAAGAAAAGTGATTTTGGGCATATCAAAATTGATTTTGGTCATTCTAAAATCACTCCTAAACATGCCCTTAGACGTGATTAAAGTGATTTTGACTATTAAAAAATTACTCTCAAACATGATTTTAATAAAATAGACATTTTGAAAAATCAAAACCTAAAACAAATCAAAAGTTTAGGATTAAAAAATAGGTTCTAAACTAAAATTAAATTATGTATAGCTGCTATTTTGCCTTGTAAACATAAAAAATAAATTGAAAATAAAGGAATAAATTAATTCCTAAAGAATTGTGGTAAATGATTGAACCATAATAATAATTATTTATTTCGTAGATATGTTTGGATATTTTTTTTAATTTAATCATATTTAGGGTGAATAAATTCGAATTTTTAACCTTTTAATCGAGAATACATATTAATTACTATTGAATTAAATTCATTGGATAGATATGTTTGGACCTATACAGGTTAAAAAATACAAATTAGAATACAAATTAGTTTTTATTTATTTATTACATAAAAAATTATAATTGGCAGCCTTGCAAGTTGCAAGTCTCTTTTATTCATACATTTATATTTTTATTACTATATTGTGGGATGATCTGGATCCTTGCCTATCAAAGATACGAAAAATCTCCCCATTTTTAGGAAGCAAATCTCTTCGCACTAGAAATCGATCTTCTTTTGATCCAGAATTATTATATATTAAATTATAAATTTAGTCTTCAAATTTTAAAATTTGTGTCTACTTTGTGTGAATTGTATTTAATAAATTCTTAAATTCTTAAATCTTTAATTTTATGTTTAATAAATCTATGATAAATTTAAAATTTTAAAAAATTAATGGATCTATTATATATAAATTTAAATTTTATATTTTATAAAATTCTAAAATTTCAATTTTGTGTCTAGGAGACGATCAGTGATTTTTAAGAAAATTCAAAATTCAGAGACAAAATTTATAATTTTAAAAATTTAAGAACAAAATAGACACAAATTTTAAAATTTAGAAACTAAATTTATAATTTAAGCTATATATTATATATTGCGTTTTTAATTTCTTCTATCCTGTTCTGTTTCTGCGCAAAATTAAAACTGGAGAAGTTTAAAAGGAAGTAGTGAGGCGTTCAGAGGAGCGTGGTGTGCGAAGAAACTTGCATTAGGGTTTTCTGCAATTTCTCAAGGAGGTCAGAATTCAATCACACCTTCACCTCTCTTCCTAATTTTACTGCTTTCTTTGACTCAGTAGCATTTGATTATTATTAATCTTTTAACTTATCGCCAATTGATTGTTTATTATACTCACTCATGAATATTTGTGATCCTAATTCATTCTGTTTTTCTGATTCTTGTTTCGATCCTTCCAGATCATAAGGAAAGGGTCAGAACTGTAGAAGAGATTTGTTTTTTTTTTTTCTTTTCTTTTTGGTTATAATGTCGATGCTAAAACGAGAAGGGAAATCTTATAAGCAACCCCATCTCTGGTTGCTTTTAGTCTATTTGATCCCAATTTATTATACTTTTTCCCCTTAGCTTCTTCATCAATTATCGTTTCCGATCCTTCCAAATCTTAACAAGCTAAGCTATCCGATTCGAAGCCTAGAAATGGTCAGATCTTCTTTTTTGTTAGTAATCGTCGAAGCTTCTTAATATTTGAAAAGAAAAGAACACTAGATGCGTTTCCTGATATTCTATTTGAGAAGAGAAATTTTCTTTCAAATAATTGGCGAGGCTTCTTACTTCTTCACGGTAGTAATGCTTCGAAACAAAACAAAACAACACATGATGTGCTTTTCTTTTTATCACATTTATAATTTATATAATTGGTAAAGGGAATTCAGAATCTTCACAAATATGTACTTCTACTGATACATGGTAGTTATTGGAATTTGGATTTCACCATTTGGTTGGGCTAATTTAGTTTAATCTGTACTGGCCTGGTTGGTCTCTATGATGTTGGTTCATATGCTACTCTGGTTGTTTACTTTGATCATTTGCTTATTGGTTGGTTTATACTTTACAGTGTGGTATAGTCTTCCCATGTTCCGTGGCATTCTCTTCTTTTCTTTGTTTCTTTTCCTAACTCTCTGCTTCTCAATCTCCAATGCTTCATTTCTAGGGGCGGCTTTGATGGCTTCTTCATTATCCCACCTTTCAGACGATGATTTTTATCAAGATGGTTTACATGAGATGACTGAACAAGAGGAGGAGGAATACTACCGTGCCTATAAAGAAAGCCAGGTTTGGTTTTGTTTTTAGTCCTTCCTTCAATCCTACTGAATATAAAAATTTTATATAACATAAATGTTCCACTTCCACATATGTGTATGTATGTATACAGGGTTTTGACGTACCATCTTTTAGTAATGTCTTTGGATTTGGTCTTATTTTACCTATGTGCGAGGAGTTTATTTCAAACAGACTTCCACAACTTCGGCTCTATGCAGAAGAAGCTATTAAGCATTACAACAACCAAAATGTATATCTTTCTTGCCTTTCTCATTTTGTTTTCTGTTGTGTGAACAGAATTTTTGTTTTTCTTTCTTCTTTTTTACCTTGACATAAAAATCATATTAATGTTTTCCTTATTGTGCCCAGGGTACCAACTTTGAATTTGTGAAGATTGTGAAGGCAAATCATCAAGCTGCCTGTGGTTTATTGTATTACATCACCTTTGAGGTGAAGCCAATTGGAACAACTCCAGAATTCCCAACCACAACCTTTCAAGCTCGAGTACTCGCTGGTATTCCTCCTCCTCTTATAGAGGTACAACTTTGTAGGCCAAAACCATCTAACTGACCACTCGCCAACAACAACTACACATGTATGAACATGGATTCAACTATTTGATGTTGCTACGCTATATTGTCATGTCAAACTTTGATTATGAACTTTTCTTTAATTTGAAACTTAGCTTTAGGGTTGACTCGACTCAGTTTATAAATCTCTTTCATAGAGACGAATTATTTGGCTAGGTTACTCTATTGAGTAAAATTAATGTTGGATTGATCTAGTAAAAGCATTCCCATGTGGTCTATAATTGAGGTAAAGCACGATAAATCAAGTTGATGCAATATTTTTTGTTCAGTTTTATTCGTAGCCATTCTTTTAAAATGTAGTAATTTTTGGATTCTGAATTTTTAAGATTTTTTCATCTGGGTCCCTTCACTTATTTTTTTAGTCAGAAGTCTTCACTTATTTTGTAGTCAGTGAGGATTAGAATTAGAAATACTTATTTTTTTCTAGTATATTAGAAATACTATTATTAAAATCACTTATATTACAAATATTATATTAATAAAGGATTTCATTGTTTGGTTTTATTATAAAAATGCTTTTATCTAGTTAGCTTTGATCAAAATCGCTTTTGTATCTTTGGGAAAAAAATGTTTTTTTTCTCCTCTTATGGAAAAGAAATGAATTTAGTATAGACCCTCATTGTTTAAATTGTTGTATTCATGTAAGTGATATTAACTTTTATTCCCTTGCTTTCCAAAAAAAAAAAAAAATAGAAAAAAACTTTCATTCCCAAAACTTGCATGTATTCATACATTTTTGTTAGATAAAAAAAATTAATTTCAACTCCTAAACTTGTCATGTTATATCAATTTTTACCATAAACTTTTAATTTCATCAAATTAGACCATAGACTTTAGTTAACTGTTGAAATGTTTACTCTCTATTCAATTTAAAGCACATGAGGATATTTTTTTAACAGAATTTTCAAGTTGGCCACAGTTTATGTACGTTTATACAAAAATATCAATCATACCCTTCATGTTTTTATTATTGCTCATATAAATTTAATGTGTTGATATAGACAGTGGCGGGTTAACCACGGGCCTAGGGGGCTCGAGCCCCCCTCAACTTATAGAAATTAAATATTATATATAAACTAGATAGCTAAAAATTTCAAAAAAGCTTGTTGGTCTCGTGGTTCTATGCATAAGCCCCCCCTCACATTTTGATTTTTGAAAATTAAATCTATGAATACCACTTTCACCTATGGGTTTTCGTATTTTCTTATTTACCTTTTACATATGTTTTCAAAAATCAAGTCTAAGTTTTGAAAACTAAAAAAATTAGTTTTCAAAAACTTATTTTTATTTTTGAAATTTGGCTAGAAACTCAAATATTTCTTTAAGAAAGATGGAAACCATTGTAGAGAAAATACAAACTATTTTAGAGAAATTATGAGAAAACATGCTCAATTTACAATAAACCTGTTGGGTAATAAGAAATATTCATAAATAATGTGCTAAAATGTTGAAACCTATCACAAATTTAAAAAATATATTTTAAAATTTTAATTTATTTATTAGAAATTAGAAAGATCCAGTTTAAGAGAGCCCAATTCAATTAAATTCAATGTATCAAATATGTGCAGTTAAACTCCCAAATTCTTTATATCTAAAATCTAAAATTAGTTTTAGGGCGAACCTCTTTTATTTTCTCTTCTCTGTCTCCGCGGCCATTGATCCATCCTTCCGATGTACTTTGAACTTGATCAGCAGATAATCTTCAAATACTATTATTCCTCTTCTCCAATTTACAATCTTCTCTTCGATTCTCTGCGATTTATTCACAATTCTTTTCTCTGCAACTTCTCATACTATCCATTGTACGTTCTTCCTGATCCCTGATTTTAAGGCCTCATCCTATTTTATTTATGCCTATAGCTGAAGAAGGAAGATCCTGGTGAGGACTTAATTTCTTGGATTGATTTTGATGGATAAATGTGATCATTAGTTTAACTAATTATATTAATTTCAAAACAATATTGAACATGCAAAAAATTCAATTGGTTAGAGAAACATCCCCAAAATCAAGTAAAAAAATCAAAATATAGTTCAATTGGTTAAGACATTGTAATTGTAACCTCTATCAAATCAAATATATAAATCTCTACTTTGCATATTGTTGAACTAAAAAAAATGGTTAAAACGTGAGAAATATATCATTTGAATAAAAAAGAGTTGCAATCATATTTTAGAGGACTTATTTCCAATGTCTATTCTAATGAATGTATCGTTTGAATACATGAAATTTTCTCTCATGATCACAAATTTGTATAAGGTGATTTCAAATATACACAACATTTATTTTTACAAGTTATCAAATCACACTTGTTTAGTTAAGTGTAGTTTAGAAAATAGAAAAAAAAATGTTTAAAAACAATTTCATTACTTTAATTAATTATATTAATTTCAAAACAATATTGAACATGTTTTCAATACATTATATTACTAAGAAAAAAAATCTAATAACTAAGACTCCGTTTGATAACTATTTGATTTTTGGTTTTCAGTTTTTGAAAATTGTGTTTGTTTTCTTATCATTTCTTAACAATGAGTTTCATCTTACTTAAAAAAATATTTGAATTCTTAGCCAAATTCCAAATTTCAAAAACTACCTTTTTGAAAACTACTTTGTTTAGTTTTCAAAACATGCCTTGGTTTTTTAAAATATATGTAAAAAGTAGATAATTAATAAAACAAGATAACTCATAGGTGAAAGTAGTATTTATAGGATTATTTAAAAAAAAAAAACTAAATGATTATCAAACCGGACCTGAGTGTGTGAGATAGCAATTCTCAATTTCCCCATAAAATTATACTCTCAAAAGAATACTTTTTAGGTATACACACGAATAAATTGAAAATAGGTAGCTATGTATAAAGGTATTTATATTAATTATTATATTGCTTCAAAATCTGTAAGCAAAAATGTTGGATTTTATAGAAAATTTGTAAAGAAAATGTTGGTTTGAAACATAAAAATGAATTGATGTATCATTTGCACATTTAACAAATGAAAGTTAAATTTGTTGTTACTTGATTTGAATCTCAAAAGTTTCAAAATGGTTTGAAATTTCAAAATTGTATTGATGTTTCATTTACAAATTTAACATATGAAAGTTAAATTTGTTGAAATTTCAAAATTGTATTGATGTTTCATTTAAAAATTTAATATGTGAAAGTTAAATTTGTTGAGTTATGTTTGAATTTTGTAAGTAACTACTCAAGTGAGTTACATTGACATATGTTACAATGTTTATATTTATTTTGTTTTATTTATGAGAGAATTACTGAGTTGTTAGCTTATAAATAACAATTTGTTTCTTCATTTGCGTATCACATTCCATTTGAAGAGTTCTCCTTGAGTTGAGTTGAGAGCAAGTATCCAAAAGTTCTACCAGATCTGAGTAGTTCGAGGTAGCTATTCTACTGAAATAAGTTGTTGTATCCTACTGAGATGATCGTTGTAGTATGCTTGCAATTCGTGCAGACAGAACGAACAATTGTCTTCAGGACAACACTTTGTAAGCGTGTCTTGACTACTTATTGTCTCTATTTCTTGAGTTTTGGAAATATTTGTTATATACAATATACGTACGATTATTTATTCTGTAATTGTTTGTAGCTAGTTAAGTTGTAATCAATTTGCTAATGTTACTCAGTTCAAAATAAAAAATAAAGAAAATAAATGGGCCTCGTTTAATAGCTATTTGATTTTTTATTTTTAAAATTTTGAAAATTAAGTTTATAAAAGATAACAAGCCACATTGAGGAGATGATTATGTTTTCGTTCAACAACAGAATTTTGCTCAGGTTGAGCAACACAAGAAAATTGATGAACTACCCCTTTGGATGAAAAAAAATCATTGAATGCAAGTTCAGGGGCATTATCATAATGAAATTTTTTAATGACAGGACCATATTGAGTCTCAACCATCGCAAAAAAACAAGGGATAACAGATAATCCTTCAGATTTTTGTCTCATTAAGAACACCCATGTATAGTTGAGAAATCATCTACAAGTGTAAGAAAATAGCGAAAACCAACATGAGTAGGTGTTTGATAGGGTACCCATATATCACAATGCAATAATTCAAACAAATGACCAGCCATGTTATTATTCGAATGAAATTGCAGTCGATGCTACTTTGCAAGGGGACAAATCATGCATGGTGATGAATGAGTAGAATCAGAGGAAACAAAATGTAAAATATCCTTCAATGCGGACAGGTGCTTATATGAAGGATGACCAAGCCGATCATGCCATATATCAACAGAAAGAGAATGACAAACAAAAGGTGAAGTAGAACAAACAGAAGATTTGTTCTCAGGTGGCGAGGGACTCTGCAAAAGATACAATCATTGCCACAAATCAGCCTTCCCAATCATCCTCAAGGAGGACCTGTCCTGTAGTAAGCATGAATGCCCAACAAACTTAATAAGGAGGGATTAATCTTGAATAAAGGGCTGATAGAGACCAAATTAAATTTGAATGATGGAATGTACAGAACATTCCGTAGAAGGATTCGAGAATTAAGTTGAACATCCCCAACATACTCCATAGATATATGCTTATGATCAGGTAACATAACATGAACACCATGAATCTTCTTCATATTCGTAAACAGATGTGGCAAAAAACAAATATGCGTAGACGCGCCAGAATCTAACACCCATGCACTCAAGAATGCTTGGGCAGGCATATAACCACTTGTGCCAAACTGCAAACATATGTAATGTGTTTATGTGACCTACTAATTTATTTATTTTTTAAACCAGGCAGGTCGTCCTTTCAAGAGACGACCTATACATGTGTTATTTTTTTTATAAAAAAAATCTGGGTATTGCTTTGAAGGTTTTCATCCACCTAAAATTTATAATATTCTTATAAATAGTTTGGAAAGCACCATACTTTTATAATAAGTTTCAAAAACTACAATATTAATTAAAAAAACGTCCATTAAATTGATATGAATGTAGGAGTTAAATTGATATAAGCATTAGTTAGGGGTTTTAGTTGAAACATTCTAAAGACTGGAAGTATAAATTGATTTTTTTCCTAAATAATAAAAGATCACAAATTCCCTAAATAATAATTGTTTATTATTTTGCAGTTTTTTTTCCAGTACTATTATTTTGCAGTTATTAGTATTCCTTACGTTCTGGAAACTTCATTGGGAAATGTATTCCTTGAATAAATATCGAAGTGGAACGATATCATATTTACAGGATTTTTTTGTACAAAAAACGTATATATATTTTTCTATTCACAAAAAAACTTATTTTATTTCTTATTTCCGAGTGTATTCTTATCATGGTATTAAATTTTCGTCGACATGTCGACATTTCCATCAATATTTCTACATGTCTATGGGTTCGACATCGGGGGAATTGACATTTCGACTTCACCATACAAAATTGATGAAATATTAAAAAAATTACAAGAAAATGTAATTTAATGTAAATATAATATTGTAACAAGTATTTTAACCCATTTAGAAAGGTGTAAAATGTTCATTTATTAATTTAAATATTTTTTTTGAATTTTTTGTTTTTAAAATTTTTCCAGAAATATTCATCGACATCGGCATTTTATCGATATTTCCATCAACATTTTCATAAAATTGAGACTTCGACATTTCCGTTGACATCAACATTTTAAACCTTGATTCTTATGAATATATGATTTAAAATAAATGAACTTTTTCCCTCTCATTATCAAAAATTTGTGAAAAATGATTTCAAATCTAAACAATAGCATTAATTTTTACAAGTGATCAATTTTTTCTAAAAACAATTTTCGTAAAAAAAACATCTTTATTATTATTATTTTTTACAATATGTGAAGTGAGAGAATTGAATTTTTGATCTCGAAGTCAATAGTACAAGCTTAATGCCAGACAACTAACCTTGAACTAATTAATTTTAAAAACAATATTCACTACTTTAATACATAAACATAAATATTAATAACCATAAAAATTTAGGCCCCGTTTGATAACCATTTGATTTTTTGTTTTTGAAAATTAAATCTATAAATACTACTTCTATCCATGGGTTTCCTTGTTTTATTATCTACTTTTTACATATATTTTCAAAAAACAAGCCAAGTTTTAAAAACTAAAAAAAATAATTTTCAAAAACTTGTTTTTGTTTTTAGAATTTGGCTAAAGATTCAAATATTTTCGTAAGAAAGATGAAATTCATTGTAGAAAAATGATGAGAAAACAAACATAATTTTCAAAAACTAAAAGCCAAAAACCAAATAGTTATCAAACAAGACCTTAAAATGAGTTTTTTTTTAGTTCAATAATTGTAGGGATGCAAGATGGAATAATTGACCTTAGGTGAAATACCATTCTCAATTCTCCCTAGATTACACTTTCACTCAATACTACTCCCAGATATAGGTATCATATGGTTCATGTACTTTGATCTTTATTCTATTTTGGTCTTTGTACTTTCAAATGTCCAACTTTAATTCCTATACTTTCAATAAAGCTTAAAATTGGTCCCTATTATTAGTTTATGGTTAATTTTTCTTAAAAAAAGTTAGTCTTTATTAGCTTTTCCTCTATAAATTTTGAAAATATGTTCACACGATGTCTTTTCTTGTATTAAAATTATTATTATTATTTAACCAATTTTGATAAAAATTAACTTCAAACTTGTCATAGGGACCAATTTTAAGTTTTATTGAAAGTACAATGACTAAAATTGAACATTTGAAAGTACATGGACCAAAATGGAACAAAGCCCAAAATACAGGGATTAAAATAGTATTTTAACCCAAAAAAAATGTAACCTAAACTAAAATTATTATAAAATTAATAAAAGTGTTCCATCATTAAAAAAATGTCACCTCAACCACACCACATCATCATTTGGACTAATCATTAAAAAGAAAAATGCCACCTAAACTAAAATTATTAATAATGACAACAATTTAGAAACCAGGTTGGGAACTTGGGTGATTCTCACTTTCCCATAGATTACACTTTCACCCAATACTTCTACAACTCTTAGATATAGACATGATTATTGAAAAGAAAAATGCCACCTAAATTAAAATTAATAAAAGTGTTCCATTATTCAAAAAATGCAACCTCAGGCACGCCACATTTTAGTAACGATCTCAGGAACAATTTAAAATAATTTACAAACCTCAACCACCAAAAATGTCCCTTTTAAAAACTTATAAAAGAAATAGATATTTAGCTAAAATTTCAGGACCAAAAGTGTATTTTGATCCATAATAACTATACAAATTTAGAAACTGGGTTTGGTGAAAGTGCATTCTCAATTCCCCATAGATTACAGTTTCAACCATGGTTTCATATAAAAGTGCAGAAACATCAAATAGTAAAAATAAGTCCGTAGACGTGGTAGCATTTGTTGCTAGTGCTCAATTAGAGGGTTTTGGTCTGCAGAGTTTTACCTCTATAGTATCAGGAATACCAGCCAAAACCCGGGCTTGGAAGGTGGTTGTTGGAAAATCAGGAGGTGTTCCAATTGGTTTGACCTCAAAGGTGATGAAATATAAGAGACCACGGGCAGCTTGATTATTGGCCTTCACAAGACTCACAACCTCAAAATTTGTACCCTATAGTAAATATGCACAAAATAAAATATCAAATACAATATTCATGTACTGCTGATATATATATATATATATATATATATATATATATATATATATATATATATATATATATATATCCCTCTAGGCTCTAACATAAGTTAAATAAAATTCTTTTCCAAATGAGAATGCAGGATAAAACATATACATACATTTTGGTTGTTGTAATGTTTAATAGCTTCCTCTGCGCATTCTTGAACCTCATCTTCTAATTGGGAGTCAAGCATAGGCACAATAAGGCCAATGGCATCGGATTCAGGAAAAGAGGGGACATCAAAACCCTGTTTATGAATGGAATGGAAAATTGTAATTATTAATTATTATGTATTGAAATGAGAATCAATTAAGAAAAATATTGGAAAAGGGAGGAAGATTGAAAAGAAAAGAACCTCGCTTTCATTTACAGCTTCATAGTATAGATCTATCTCTTGGTCAGTCATCTCACGGCTGCCGTCGTCTTCATAACATCCATCGGACTCAGAGGAGTAGACGTGGGATTTGGGTGAAGAAGCCATCAAAATCAATCAATATTGATTCTAAACAAATGCAAAAATATTATGTCACAATAATAAGCAAAGGAGAAAGCAGAGCAACGTAACATCACAGAGACCGAGACCCAACACCTGCAAATGGTAAAATCCGAATTCCAATGACCACCTTATACATAGTGCAGTGGAGATTTGGGATGATTGTGTTATGGATTCCATTAATTAACAAATTATAAATGTGACAAAACTCATTCGTCTAGTTTTCTTTCCAAGTCTTAAGAAACCCTAACAATCACAAACGGATCTGAAGCCTGTTCCTTCGGTTATAGGCATAAATAGAATAGTATAGGAAGATTACCTGCTGTGCTGAAATCAAGTTCCGACGTCGAGTAGACAACAATGGATCGCCTCAAACTTAACTTTCCGTATGCCCGCCTAATGGATCTTTAGGTTATCGACAATCCCAATTGGATGGCCGCCGCGATGAAAGAGAAGACAAAATAAAAGAGATTCGCCCTAAAACTAAAAGCGATTTTAAAAAAAGAAATTGAGGGTTTAATTACATATGTTTTTTTTAGTTCAACAATAACATTTGGGACGAGACCTCTTAATTGAGGGAGTTACATAAAAATTCGATACTTCTTTCTTTTTAGTTTAATTACTATAGACCTAAGCTCTCTTTGACAAAATTGAATCATTCTATTATTATTTTTTTTAATTTTTAATTTTTTTAGTTCAACAAAAGTGTGAGGTGAGGGAATTTGAACCTCTGACCTTTCGTGTATATCGACTATGCTCAAATTCGTAGATCTTTCAAAATTATTCTAATAAAAGATATTAAAATTTTAAAAATTATATTTGTTATAAGTTTTAACATTTTTGCACATTATTTGTGAATATTTTCTTATTACAAATAGAGTTGTATAATTTTTCTTTCTATTTTTTTTTTTTTTAAAAAATATTGAATGTTGTATAAATACATCTGTATGTTTATAGTATCTCACAACTTGAAGAAATTGACAACAACACCAAATCCTTAGTAATTGACAACAATCCCAAGTTTACAAGAATAAATTTAAAATTTACATCATGAAGGAATGGAGGAATAGGGGACAAGGAGTTTACCTAAATAAACCTCTTAGGAGGATAAAACTTTTTTTTCAAGCTACTAGCGGCCATAGTAGTTTTGAAATTTTTTAAGAGATCAAAGATATTATCTTTATGCAACTTTTTAAAATTTAAGTATTAGACAAACAAAAGTCAAATTTAGTCAATTTATAACTATAATTGGAGAATAGTTGTATCTTGTAGCAACATTAAAATAATAACTCTATTAAAGGACTAAAAGAAGATTGATTTCGAGTGAAGAGATTTGCTTTTCTAGAAATGGGAAGATTTTTTTGTACCTTTGATGTGGATTGTGAGAGGCAAGACAAGGGGGTTTTTGTACGGATGACTCATTGTCACGAGCTTCAATGTCATCTGACCTACTTTTTGAAAACAATGAAATATGACTCATTCTTACGTGGTAATGCGCGCAAAATTATTCAGGAAGGCAATATGAGGTCGTCTCGCTTGCTCACGCTCTCGGACAGGGTAACACTCTCGCTCCTAATTCTCATTCTGGCTCTCGCTTGCCACGTCAGTAAAATTGCTTGGATCTTTAAAGATTCTCGCTCCCGGAGAGCGAGAGCGAGATTGAAAAGAAAGAAAGAAGATAAAATTAAGTCAGAGAAAAGCGAGAACCCGCGAGAGTAAGAGCGAGATTGAAGAAGAAAAGATTGAAAAGAAAGAAAGAATATAAAATTTAGTCATAGAAGAGCAAGAACGAGAGCGAGAACAAGAGTACATTACCCTCACAGAATTTAGACGAGTTGTAGAGTACGAAAAAGATCATATGTTATTAATTTCAGAATGTAGGTCAAATGACATTAAAGCGGGCGAAAAGAGGTCATCCATACAAATACTCCCAAAGATAAGGCAAGGGATCCAGATCATCCCCATGATATGGGTTTTTTTTTTTTTTTTTTTTTTTTGTACGAATGACCTCTTTTCGGCGGGTTTAACGATGGGTGACCTGGTATCCTAAATTTAATGATGAATGATCTTCTGCTGTAGTCAGCAACCTTCGATCTAGGTTACAATCATAAGGGGCCAGTGAAAGTAAAAGAAAAAAAAACACAAATCGAGAGTGAGTGAGCGAGATGCACGTTTAACGGAACAAAGAGCCTTGGCATACAAAAAAACATAAAACCCAAAAACGATCGAGAGCGAGAGGTTATGAATGGCTCAAAACGACCGGGAGTGAGAGGTTATGATATTTGTGTTGTCGGATTCCCATGCTTTTCAGGTGCAAAGGAGAAGTAGATTTCTGGAATTCAAACAACCAATCGAGAGTGCGTTTGTGATGGAAATTGAATGAATAAATCGAGAGTTCGTTGAGATGGAGGTTTAATTGAAGTGCAAACAAAATCATCGAAAGAGTTAATAGGTCAAAAAGGACCCAGACAGAGAGTCGAATAAGAGGCGAAGAACGCCTGTTAAACAACCTAGATCGAGAGTTACTGACGACAGCAGAAAGTCGTCCATCGTTAAATTTAGATATCAGGTCATCTATCATTAAACCAGTTGAAAAGAGGTCATTTGTACAAAAAAAAAAAACCCAATGATATACTAAGAATACAAATGCATGAATAAAAGAGAGTTGTTGGGCTGCCGACCATATTGAATATATGTAGATTATGTTAAATTTAATGAAAATGATGTTAAAGAACACATTTTCAACCATATATTTTAAAAATGACTCATTTAAAACAAATATCAGCTCTAGTATGGCTCATATGTATGTGACTATTTTATTTCATTTATATCCTTAAAAATTTTGCACTTCTTTATAATATTGTTATTATTGTGTTTTATTGTTTAAATCATTTAATTTAGGTGAATAAATTTTAGGTTAAATTATCAAAAATACTCTTGAAGTATGAGGTTGGTTTCAATTATACCCTTGAACTTTGAAAAGTTTCATTTTAACCCTTGAACTTTAAAGTTTGTTTCAAAACAACCCTTGAATGCTTTTTCCATGCATTAAATTTATGGATGAAAAATGATGTATTTGCATATGTTTTGACTTTTTTCCAACGTATATGATCAAATATGTTCACATAAGCAACAATACAAATGCAAACACAACATTTTCCGTCTATGAATTTTGCACTTCTTTATAATATTGTTATTATTGTGTTTTATTGTTTAAATCATTTAATTTAGGTAAATAAATTTTAGGTTAAATTATCAAAAATACTCCTGAAGTATGAGGTTGGTTTCAATTATACCCCTGAACTTTAAAAAGTTTTATTTTAACCCTTGAACTTTAAAGTTTGTTTCAAAACAACCCTTGAATGCTTTTTCCGTTAAATTTATGGATGAAAAATGATGTATTTGCATATGTTTTGATTTTTTTCCAACGTATATGATCAAATATGTTCACATAAGCAACAATACAAATGCAAACACAACATTTTCCGTCTATAAATTTTGCACTTCTTTATAATATTGTTATTATTGTGTTTTATTGTTTAAATCATTTAATTTAGGTAAATAAATTTTAGGTTAAGTTATCAAAAATACTCCTGAAGTATGAGGTTGGTTTCAATTATACCCCTGAACTTTGAAAAGTTTTATTTTAACCCTTGAACTTTAAAGTTTGTTTCAAAACAACCCTTGAATGCTTTTTCCGTTAAATTTATGGATGAAAAATGATGTATTTGCATATGTTTTGATTTTTTTCCAACGTATATGATCAAATATGTTTACATAAGCAACAATACAAATGCAAACACAACATTTTCCGTCTATGAATTTAACGAAAAAAAGCCTCCAAAGGTTGTTTTGAAACAAAGTTCAAAGTTTAAAGGTTAAAATGAAACTTTTCAAAGTTCAGGGGTATAATTGAAACCAACGTCATAGTTCAGGGGTATTTTTGATAATTTAACCTAAATTTTACCATTAATTACATAACGCTATTTTTTATATGTTAAATATTTTATTATCCAAATTAGGTATTAATTATTGTTTACTATTAATAACATATATAGTTAACAAATTAGGTGTTAAACTATTACATTGTTTAGTTTTTTCTTTTGCTTCCGCCATCAACCCCATTATTCAAACTTCGTGCAAATTGTCATCTACCTCATTATTCCCTCAATATGAGTAATGTTCCTTTCTTCTTCTTCTTCTTTTGTTTATTTTTCCTAGGGTTTTTTTTTCAACTATACTATAGACTTTGATTTAATTTTATTTGTTTTAGTCGTTTGATTAATTATTATTTGTTTTTTTCAATTATATTTATAATAATTATATTATTGTTATAATTTAATGTTGTCATCTTATACCATTAATTACATGTATCTATTTTTTCTAACTTTCAATATTTTATTCTTTGTATTTCAAACTAAAAATTTTCTTGTCGTCGGTCAAATTGCATAGGCGTCCAAAAACTTTTTTTTTTTTTTGTTGTTGCTCAACTTCGTGTGTCATCCAAATAAAGTCTTGACCCTATATTTTTGTTTTAATATTTTTACTTTCATATTGTTTTTTTAGCACTTTTTACTTTCATATTGACATTCATATATAACTCCATATAATAATCCAACATATATACCATGTTAATATATATTATTCCATCTTCATCGAGATATGTATTCCACATATTATGAATTTTGTCATATATATCGATATATTTAGTCATTTGCAAATATATATTGAGTATATTTGTTCGTTACGACCAATGTCATTTGCAAATATATATTCGGTATATTTGTTCATTATGATCATTATGTCATTTGCAAATATATATATCTTTTTCAATAAAAGTTGTATAAGAAATATATACTTCGTATTATTAAATATACCCCTACATTTAGAAAATGTAAACCTGGTATGAAACAACTAAGTAAAAACAACATACAAAATATAAACATGTATATATTCTGATGGTCTTCTGATGGTCATTTGCCGGAAAAAGGAGCTTGTTAACCAAAAATAAAACCTTCATTCGTCGTTCGATGAATGAAATATATTGTCGATTGAAGGAAATGTATCACCGATTGAAGGAAATATATTGTCGTTGGTTGCTATTCTGAGTCGAAACGTCCTTTGTCGTTATTTAGCGTTCGAAAAGGTTCGAACTTCAAAGATTTAAAGTCGAAACAAAGTGTGGGTGTTCAGATTTGAAATGTCGACGCCCAGCTTGAGGTTTCTGCTCGCCATTGCTACACTGTGCGCTGTCGGTCGTGGGTCTCCAACGTGGGTGTTATCTGATTTCAATAGATGCGTGGGTCACCTTCGTAGGTTGTGTTGTTGTTAGAAAAATGGCAACACCACCGTTGCTACGTTGTGGGTTGTTGGCCATGGGTCTCAAACGTCATGTGGGTTGCAAAAAGTGATGCCATGCATGGGAGACGAAAGAAGGTGAAGGCGTGGGAGAGGAAGGTGCAGAGTTTGGAGAAGAAGGTGAAGGCGTGGGAGAGGAAGGTGGAGGGTTTGTTGGAGGTGAATCGATTTGTGTTTGGAGGGAGGATCTAGAATCCCAATAATTATGATGAAATCTTCTTATATTTTTTTTCTTTCCTAATTTTTTAATTTATAGTAATTACAAATAAACAAAAGGAGTAAATATATAATGTTAATTATAGTTAATTATAGTCATGGCTTCTATTGGCTTGGAAAGTGACAAAGTTAAAAATTTTAGCAAAATAAGTCATTTATATAAAATTAGGTTTCTAAAGTGAATTTTAGCAAAATAAGTCATTTATATAAAATTAGGTTTCTAAAGTGCTATTGATGTAGTTAACCCATATTTTTACTATATTGTGGGATGATCTGGATTCTTGCCTCTTCTCACAGGCCACTTCAAAGCTATGAAAAATCTTCCCATTTTTAGAAAGCAAATCTCTTCACACTTCAAATCTATCTTCTTTTAATATCTTCAAATTATAAGTGTAGGAACTTTGAAATTTGTGTTTATTTGGTCTCTAAATTTTTAAAAATGTCTAATAAGTCCCTAAATTTTCAATTTTTTTTTTGAAGAAAATACTTAAGAAGAAGAGGAATCAGTAGGTGCACCCAATTATCCCAACTAGGTTGGCACAATTTTAGCACCCTCATCATACACCCCACCTTCAAAATCATTCATTCAATAACAGAAAGTATGTAAGGAACATACAATACAAGGATACAAAGGAGGGAGCTAGAAAAAAGCTCGCCAGTTCAGAGCAATGTTGCCCTAAATTTTCAATTTTGTATATAATAAATTCTAGAATTTTCAATTTTGTGTTTAATAGGTCCATGATAAATTTATAAATTTGAATTTTACGTTCAATGGAATCCTTAAATTTCAATTTTGTGTCAAGTAAATCGGTAAATTTTAAAAAATTCGAAAGCTTAGCCCCGTTTGATAATCATTTGGTTTTTAGTTTTTGGTTTTTGAAAATTAAGCTTATAAATACTACTCTCACCTATGGTTTTACTTGTTTTGTCATCTACTTTTTACCTATGTTTTCAAAAACCAAGCCATGTTTTGAAAACTAAAAAAAGTAGTTTTCAAAAACTTGTTTTTGTTTTTAGAATTTGTCTAATAATTCAAATGATTCCTTAAGGGAGATGAAAACCATTATAGAGAAATTCGGAGAAAACAAACTTAATTTTCAAAAACCAAATGATTATCAAACGGGGCCTTAGGGACGAAATTTGTAATTTTAAAAGTTCATGAACCAAATGGGAAATAGACACAAACCTCATAGTTTAGGGACTAAATTTGTTGTTGCATTAAAAAGAAAAGATGACTAAATTTGTAATTTAAGTTATACTATATATTGCCTTTTTAATTTCTTCAATATAAAGGATCTTGTTCTGTTTTTGAGCAAAATTAACGTTAAATTATCAAAAATACCTCTGAACAATGAGGTTGGTTTCAATTATACTCCTGAACTTTGAAAAGTTTCATTATAACCCTTGAACTTTGAAGTTAATTTCAAAACAACCATTGAAGGCTTTTTTTCGTTAAATTCATGGACGGAAAATGATGTTTTTGCATTTGTATTGTTACTTATGTGAACATATTTGAACATATACGTTGAAAAAAAATCAAAACATTTGCAAATATGTCATTTTTGGTCCATAAATTTAACGAAATTTTTTTTTAAGGATTGTTTTGAAACAAATTTCAAAGTTCAAGGATTAAAATGAAACTTTTCAAAGTTTAGAGGTATAATTGAAACCAATCTATAGTTCAGGGGTATTTTTGATAATTTAACCCAAAATTAAAACTGGAGAAGTTTAAAAGGAAGTTGTGATTGCGAGGCGTTCAGAGGAGTGTGGTGGGCGAAGAAACTTTCATTAGGGTTTTCTGCAATTTCACAAAGAGGTCAGAATTCAATCACACCTTCACCTGTCTTCCTAATTCTACGCTACTGCTTTCTTTGACTCACATGCATTTGATTATTATTAATCTTTTTTTTTTTGGAAACTGATTATTATTAATCTTTTAACTTATCGCCAATTGATTATTTATTATACTCACTCATGAATATTTGTGATCCCAATTCATTCTTTTTTTCTGGTTCTTGTTTCAATCCTTCCAGATCATAAGGAAAAGGGTCAGAACTGTAGAAGAGATTTGTTTTTTCCTTTTCTTTTTGGTTATAATGTCTATGCTAAAACGAGAAGGGTTTGCAACCCCATCTCTGGTTGCTTTTAGTCTATTTGATTCCAATTTATTATATTTTCCCCTTAGCTTCTTCATTAATTATCGTTTCAGATCCATCCAAATCTTAACAAGCTAAGCTATCCGATTCGAAGCCTAGAAATGGTCAGATCTTCTTTTTTGTTAGTAATCGTCGAGGCTTCTTAATATTTGAAAAGAAAAGAACACCAGATGCGTTTCCTGATATTCTATTTGAGGAGAAATTTTCTTTCAACTAATTGTCGAGGCTTCTTAGTAGTAATGCTTCGAAACAAAACAAAACAAAACGAGATGTGCTTTTCTTTTTGTCACATTTATAATTTATAATTGGTAAAGGGAATTCAGAATAATCTTCAGAAATATTTACTCCTACTGATACATGGTTGGTTGGGCTAAGTTAGTTTAATGTGTTAAGGCCTTGGTTGGTCTCTATGATGTTGGTTCATATGAAACTCTGGTTGTTTACTTTGATCATTTGCTTATTGGGTTGGTTTACACTTTACAGTGGGGTATATAGTCTTCTCCTGTTCTGCGGCATTCTCTTCTTTTTTGTTTCTTTTCCTAACTCTGCTTCTCAATCTCCAATGCTTCATTTCTAGGGGCGGCTTTGATGACTTCTTCATTATCCCACCTTTCAGACGATGATTTTTATCAAGATGGTTTACATGAGATCACTGAACAAGAGGAGGAGGAATACTACCGTGCCTATGAAGAAAGCCAGGTTTGGTTTTGTTTATAGTCCTTCCTTCAATCCTACTGAATATAAAAATTTTATATAACATAAATGTTCCACTTCCACATATGTGTATGTATGTATACAGGGTTTTGACGTACCATCTTTTAGTAATGTCTTTGGATTTGGTCTTATTTTACCTATGTGCGAGGAGTTTATTTCAAACAGACTTCCACAACTTCGGCTCTATGCAGAAGAAGCTATTAAGCATTACAACAACCAAAATGTATATCTTTCTTGCATTTCTCATTTTGTTTTCTGTTGTGTGAAAAGAATTTTTGTTTTTCTTTCTTCTTTTTTACCTTGACATAAAAATCATATTAATGTTCTCCTTATTGTGCCAAGGGTACCAACTTTGAATTTGTGAAGATTGTGAAGGCAAATCATCAAGCTGCCTGTGGTTTATTGTATTACATCACCTTTGAGGTGAAGCCAATTGGAACAACTCCAGAATTCCCAACCACAACCTTTCAAGCTCGAGTACTCGCTGGTATTCCTCCTCCTCTTATAGAGGTACAACTTTGTAGGCCAAAACCATCTAACTGACCACTCACCAACAACAACTACACATGTATGAACATGGATTCAACTATTTGATGTTGCTACGTTATATTGTCATGTCAAACTTTGATTATGAACTTTTCTTTAATTTGAAACTTAGCTTTAGGGTTGACTCGACTCAGTTTATAAATCTCTTTCATAGAGACGAATTATTTGGCTAGGTTACTCTATTGAGTATAATTAATGTTGGATTGATCTAGTAAAAGCATTCCCATGTGGTCTATAATTGAGGTAAAGCACGATAAATCAAGTTGATGCAATATTTTTTGTTCAGTTTTATTCATAGCCATTCTTTTAAAATGTAGTAATTTTTGGTTTCTGAATTTTAAAGATTTTTTTCATCTGGGTCCCTTCACTTATTTTTTTAGTCAGAAGTCTTCAATTATTTTTTAGTCAGTGAGGGTTAGAATTAGAAATACTTATTTTTTTCTAGTATATTAGAAATACTATTATTAAAATCACTTATATTACAAATATTATATTAATAAAGGATTTCATTGTTTGGTTTTATTATAAAAATGTTTTTTTCTAGTTACCTTTGATCAAAATCGCTTTTGGAAAAGAAATGAATATAGCATAGACCCTCATTGTTTAAATTGTTGTATTCATGTAAGTGATATTACTTTTCATTCCCTTGCTTTCCAAAAAAAAAAAAAAAAAAAAAAACTTTCCTTCCCAAAACCTGCATGTATTCATACATTTTTGTTAGATAAAAAAAATTAATTTCAACTCCTATGTTATATCAATTTTCACCATAAACTTTCAATTCATCAAATTGGATCATAGACTTAGTTAACAGTTGAAATGTTTACTCTCTATTCAATTTAAAGCACATGAGGATATTTTTTTAACAGAATTTTCAAAAGAAAACTAACTACTAAGTTTAGAGTGCAATTTGATGAAATTAAAAATTTAGGTTAGAAATTGATATAACTTTACCAAAACTAACTACTAAGTTTAGAGTGCAATTTGATCGAATGGTGGGTCCCATTTGGTGAGATGGGACAAGGTTACATTACCAAAAGATATGGGAGGCCTCGGTATTGGTAGAATTCAAGATACCAATGCTGCTTTACTTTGCAAATGGCTATGGCGTTATCATACGGAAAAAGATAGCCTTTGGAAATAGATTATTGCTGCCAGATATCAATCGCGAGAACCGGGTGGTTTCCCTGATTTCTGCAGACAAAGTAGTTTTCGTTCCCCATGGCTTAATATCATTAAGTACAAAGCTTTTTTCTTGAGTCATTTACGATGGAACGTTCGCAGTGGTACAGAGGTACTATTTTGGTACCACAATTGGTCTAGTGATGGTTGTCTTCAGAGCTCTTACCCTCGCCTATTTGCCTTGGCTCAAAATAAACATTTGACTGTCCGTGAAGCTTGGAATCATGAATTGGGTTATTGGAATTTCTTTCCAAGAAGACCTTTGCTACAAAGAGAAGAGGAACTGTGGACAAACCTTCATGCTAGATGGTCACCACCTCTCCAACAAGATCAAAAAGACCTACCTGTTTGGAATGGAGAAAGAAATGGCTCTTTTACGATTGGATCAATCAAGACTCTCCTTAGAGGTATACAACACTCTCCTCTTCATGCAACTCGGCACATTTGGAGGTTACTAATTCCAAAAAAATGTAAATTCTTTCTTTGGACTTTGATGCATCGTGGTCTTAATACAGCTGAGATTCTTCAGAGGCGTCTTCCCAACTTTAATCTATGCCCCAACAGCTGTGTTTTATGTCATTGCAATGAGGAAACCATTGACCATCTTTTTCTACAATGCACATATGCTCAGTCCTTGTGGTCCTGTCTAAGTAATGGCTCAAAAATCCCTTTGGCTTCTCATAACAGAATTGAAGTTTTCATAGAAGAAGTTATTTCAAACCATCCTTCTTCGGCACAAAATGTCCTCTTCACAAATCTGATGGGTGCAATTTTGTGGTGTTTATGGTTGCAAAGGAATGAGAGGATCTTTCAAGACAAATGCAAATCAGCTGCCTCTCTATGGGAAGACATTTTAAGCTTTGCTGCTACTTGGAGCACAAAATCTTGTCATTTTACTAGTTATGATCCTTCATTCATCGCTCTCAATTGGGAAGCTTTCTTCTGAATCTTCCTTTTTTTGTATGTTTCTTACATGCTCTCTTATCAATGAAGTATCTCTTTCCAAAAAAAAGATATAACTTGACAAGTTTAGTGGTAAAAATTGATTTTTCTCCCTATTTTAGTTCAGCCACATGGAGTAGGATTTAAACCTCCAACCTCTTAGACGAACGTACGTTCAAGTTGGCCACAGTTTATGTACGTTTATACAAAAATATCAATCATACCCTTCATGTTTTTATTATTGCTCATATAAATTTAATGTGTTGATATAGACAGTGACGGATTTACCACGGGCCTAGGCGGCTCGAGCCCCCCTCAACTTATAGAAATTAAATATTATATATAAACTAGATAGCTAAAAATTTCAAAAAAGCTTGTTGGTCTCGTGGTTCTATGCATAAGCCCCCCCTCACGTTTTCATTTTTGAAAATTAAGCCTATGAATACCACTTCCACCAATGGGTTTTCATATTTTCTTATCTACCTTTTACATATGTTTTCAAAAACCAAGTCTAAGTTTTGAAAACTAAAAAAATTAGTTCTCAAAAACTTATTTTTGTTTTTGGAATTTGACTAGAAACTCAAATACTGCTTTAAGAAATATGGAAACCATTGGAGAGAAAATACAAACTATTGTAGAGAAATTATGAGAAAACATGCTCAATTTTTTAAAAGTACGTGTATATCGAATTCAACCATAAGAGAATTCAAACCTTTGAACTATGAGTATAATAATCTATCCTATATCGATAAAAAAAAATCTTACAATAAACCTGTTGGGTAATAAGAAATATTCATAAATAATGTGCTAAAATGTTGAAACCTATCACAAATTTAAAAAATATATTTTAAAATTTTAATTTATTTATTAGAATTAGAAAGATCCAGTTTAAGAGAGCCCAATTCAATTCAATTCAATGTATCAAATATGTGCAATTAAACTCCCAAATTCTTTATATCTAAAATCAATTTTAGGGCGAACCTCTTTTATTTTCTCTTCTCTTTCGTCGCCGCGGCCTTTGATTCATCCTTCCGATGTACTTTGAACTTGATCAGCCGGTAATCTTCAAATACTATTATTCCTCTTCTCCAATTTACAATCTTCTCTTCGATTCTTTGCGATTTATTTACAATTCTTTTCTCTGCAACTTTTCATACTATCCATTGTACGTTCTTCCTGACCCCTGATTTTAAAGCCTCATCCTATTTTATTTATGCCTATAACTGAAGAAGGAAGATCCTGGTGAAGACTTAATTTCTTGGATTGATTTTGATGGATAAATTTGATCATTAGTTTAACTAATTATATTAATTTCAAAGCAATATTGAACATGTAAAAAATTCAATTGGTTAGAGAAACATCCCCAAAATCAAGTAAAAAAATCAAAATATAGTTCAATTGGTTAAGACATTGTAACCTCTATCAAATCAAATGTATAAATCTCTACTTTTCATATTGTTGAACTAAAAAAAAAATCGTTAAAACTTGAGAAATATATCATTTGAATAAAAAAGAGTTGCAATCATATTTTAGAGGACTTATGTCCAATGTCTATTCTAATGAATGTATCGTTTGAAATACATGAAATTTTCTCTCACGATCACAAATTTGTATAAGGTGATTTCAAATATACACAACATTTATTTTTACAAGTTATCAAATCACACTTTTTCAGTTAAGTGTAGTTTAGAAAATAGAAAAAAGAATGTTTAAAAACAATTTCTTTACTTTAACTAGTTATATTAATTTCAAAACAATATATTGAACATGTTTTCAATACATTAACACAAATATTACTAAGAATAAAAATCTAATAACTGAAACTCCGTTTGATAACTATTTGATTTTTAGTTTTTGGTTTTTGAAAATTGTGCTTGTTTTCTTATCATTTCTCAACAATAAGTTTTATCTTTCTTAAATATATTTGAATTCTTAGCCAAATTCCAAATTCTAAAAACTACTTTTTGAAAACTAACTTTTCTAGTTTTCAAAACATGCCTTGGTTTTTGAAAACATATGTAAAAAGTCGATAATTAATAAAACAAGATAACTCATAGGTAAAAGTAGTATTTATAGGGTTATTTATCAAAAATGAAAAATAAAAAACCAAATGGTTATCAAACGAGGCCTGAGTGTGTGAGATAGCCATTCTCAATTTCCCCATAAAATTATACTCTCAAAAAAATCCTTTTAGGTATACACAGGAATAAATTGAAAATAGGTAGCTATGTATAAAGGTATTTATATTAATTATTATATTGCTTCAATATCTGTAAGCAAAAATGTTGGATTTTATAGTAAATTTGTAAAGAAAGTGTTAGTTTGAAACATCAAAATGAATTGATGTTTCATTTGCACATTTAACATATGGAAGTTAAATTTGTGGTTACTTGATTTGAATCTCAAAAGTTTCAAAATGGTTTGAAAGTTCAAAATTGTATTAATGTTTCATTTACAAATTTAACATATGAAAGTTAAATTTGTTGAAATTTCAAAATTGTATTGATGTTTCATTTACAAATTTAATATATGAAAGTTAAATTTGTTGAGTTATGTTTGAATTTTGTAAGTAACTACTCAAGTGAGTTACATTGACATATGTTACAATGTTTATATTTATTTTATTTTGTTTTATTTTTGGAGAGAATTACTAAGTTGCTAGCCTATAGATAGCAATTTGTTTCTTCATTTGCGTATCACATTCCATTTGAAGAGTTCTCATTGAGTTGAGTTGAGAGCAAGTATCCAAAAGTTCTACCAGATTTGAGTAGTTTGAGGTTGCTGTTTTACTGAAATTAGTATCTAGTTTTTTCTCAATTTCAAATGTTTTTCTGAACAAAATTTGTATCTATTTCCAACTTCTTTTATCTCGAAAGGTTTTTTATCTTCAAAAGTTTATTTCCCTCTCAAATTTTTTCATCTTAAAATTTTTATTTATCACTTTTTAGTTTTTTTTCCTAAAATCTTCTAAGATAAAAAATTTAAGACTCTGAATCACAACTCCACACCTCCTGAACAGATAATAATTTGTTTGAAGCCAAAACAGAAAAACGGGAATGAAGTAGATGTAAATAGCTTCCAAGATTGGTCCAAACGTGAAACCAGAAAAAGAGTACCATCTCTGCCATTAGAAATTTTCCATTTTATTTGGCTCATAACAAGGTCTTTCAATTTAATAATATGGTACCATGGTGTCTTCGTGTTGCTGTATTTGCACTTTTCAGGAAGACCACCAGAGTAGGTTGAGGAGTATTTAGCTTCAATAATAGATTTCCAAAGCTGCCTTGATTTTCATATCTCAATTACTTATAATAAAAATTGATTCCACGTGAAATAAGATATTTACTGCACTATTTCTGATTTTGTAGGGAGTAAGTAAATGGTGTTTTGTCTGACTAAAACAGCTTTTAATTCCTAATAGTAATAGGTATATTTTCATATCACTTCACACGAAATAATATTTAGGTAAAGACAGAGAGAGAAAAAAAAAAACAAATATAGGTACCTGCACTGCATTGTTGGATTCGATGGTTAGGCAATATTTGAATATGTTACGATGCCTTTGAAGCAAAGACGAGGCATTTAAAAATATATATATACATACCATTGAATTTTTTTTTAAAAAAGTTGTGTACGTAATTAATGATTTTTTTTTTTTAAACATGTGGAGTGGATGATTCGAATTTCTAATCTATTGATCGATGATACATACTTTATATCAGTTAAGTCATGCTCATATTAGCATACTTAACTAATGAATTCATTAAAAATGATTGAATCCATTAGACACAAAATTAAAATTCAACACTTTGTTCAAGGGCCTATTAGATACAAAGAAAGTTCAAGTACTAAACTTGTAATTTAACCTCTTTTTTTTTTATTCATTTGTTTAGAAATTTATCGGACATTAATTTGAATCTCTTTTCAAAATAAGAAAAAACAAACAAGTGGAACTTGGGTGTTGCAGTTTTTTTTTTCTTCGTTATGGAAGCTTATTGATTAAGTTCAGAAAAAAGAACATCTTTTCTCAAAAATTGCTATATTTATGTAAGTAATATTAACTCTCCACTCCTAACACTTCAAAGTTAAAGTTGGTCAAAAAAAAAAAAAAAGAAGTTAAAGTTGGCTTTCCTGCAAGCCCTGTTTGTTTTCCTCCCCATATTTCAATTGATTTTCTTTTTGAAAACTTTTCAAATATTAAGAAGCTACTCTATTCTACATTTAAAAAGTAGAGAGATTTTGGGGAGGATTTTTTTTCCTTTTTTGAAAATAATATTTGGTGAAAGACTTGAATTCAAGCAGTATTTTAGAATGCCAAGCAGAGAAAACTTGTAGAGGAAGTAGGTTTAAATAAATGAAGTGTTGGGTGCTTTTGGGGTAAATTATATTATATTGTTTGCAGTTTCTTCTTATAGAATATAATCGAATTTAATGTTCATGAGATTTTGATTCTCTTATCTTTTTTGAATACTAAACAGAGAAAAAGTTAAGAGGAGGTAAGATATGAGTAAATTAAGTGTTGGGCATAATTTGGGCATATCATATTATATGTAAGTCAGTATGGTAAAAGAATTTAATACGATGAGTAATTTTAATTTTCTTACAAAAGTGAGCATAGTTCAACGGTAATTGGTATGTATCATTGACCAAGAGGTTAAATGTTCAAATCCTCCACTTCCAAATATTGTTAAACTAAAAAAAAAAATTCTAATTTTCCTATAGTTTATTCTGATAGAAAAATATTTGAATTCAATTTTAGGTGAAGTTCTACTCAAAACCAGTAAAAACTTTCAATTCAATGCTCGACAATGACTGGTTTGCTTTTTTACCAACTTCCGACGAATATTTAATAAAATAAAACAAAAATATTAAATTTGAGCTAAATACTCCAAGAGGAGAGAGAGATCTAGGGTTTTAAAAAAATTGATGGGGAGAACTTGAAATTGAATTAGATTTGAAGGTAAGAAAATGAAATGGAATTCATTTTATAAATTATGACATAAACCCTTTTGTTTTTTAGAGAGAGGCTGAAAATTGAAAAATCTTTTATGATAAGTCACCACAAATCAGAACCAAACCCTAAACATGATAATCCCATTTCCCAAACAAACATAATGGAGATAGAGATAAAACTTGCTATTGGCTGGGTTTAATTGGGATTTTTTTTATTATTAATATTATAGTTTTTAAAACTTATTATAAAAATATTGTAGTTTTCAAACTATCTATATCAATATTGTAGTTTGAAAACTACAATATTTTTCAAACAAAGCCGATTGCAATATAATATTTAAATAATTTCTTTCTTTCTTCTTTCCTCTCTTTCCACCTTTTTTCCAACAAATTCTTTTCAGGGCTTTTTTTTTCTTTTTTTTCTTTTTTTTTAACTCTAAGAAATCTAATCAGATATTTACCCATTAATAAGATGGCTAGAAAAACCTTGATTGATTTAATTTACATTTCAAATATGAAGAAGGGCCAATGAGATTGTTTTATAGTATAATAATAGACAAGTCTACTTAATTAATAACAAAAAAAATAAAGTTTTTAAAAACAAGAATTCTCAACGCGGTCGATGAATTCTTCCGCTACAGTAACTTTTTCCTCTCTGGAAATCCACCTTTGGCAACCTATAGTTGATCGTCCTTTCCTCTCCACCCCACGAAATGGTGTTCCTAAAGCATCTCCCTCGATCATGTATCATTGAAAAAAAGGAGTTCAAACTTGAGATTGATAAACGCTCGGGGGGGAAAAATGTTGCACTTACAGAAACAGGTCTTTATAAAGATTTTACCCTGTCTTTGATTCCTTTTTTTTTTTCCAACTTAAATTGAAATTGAGCAATGTTCATCCCATTCAACTTGATTGGTTGGTTTTTTGAATCACTTTCGAGTGAAAATGGAAACTTTTTTTTCTCCTTCTCCCCCCCTCTCTCTCTCTCTCCTTCCTCATGCCATTTGGTGGAGGTATGGTTGTTGTTAGGTTAGTTGGGGGGCTTTGAATGTCCTCATAAAATCAAATTAAAGAGTTAAGCCCTAATGGCTAATTAAATGTAAATGGAAACTTCCCCCCACCTTCTCTCTCCCTCTTGCCATTAAATTCTGTGAAAGAGTCTATAAATACCACCCAACCTTTTCACTCATTTACAACAGAGCTCTTCAATACAAAGGTATGAGCTCAAGAACACAGGTTAAGTTTTTATGAATATTTCTCACCCGTGTTTGTTTGTTTTTTACACACACTGAGTTCTTTTATTTTGAAGTCTCTTGCTTTTTCACTAATTAACATCAGTTTTTACTTTTAATTAGGTTTGAAAACAAGCATCTCAACATCTAACCAATCTAGTCCTATCATCCAACAAACGGCGGTATATATGTTTTCTTTGATTTTTCTTCTTAAAAAATTGTTACCAAACACTCCACTTCTTCTTTTATATATCTTTCACTTTTTTATCTTTTTAGTAGCTAATTATCGTTTCATCCAATATCATATAATAATACATGAAATAATAAACTCCTTTGATTGCATAGACTGCAAGGTCCTTACTTTGTTACAGATTAAAAAAAAAAGTTGCAACTATTTTGTTTCATCTAGAGTCAACTTTTGGTATAACTTTTTTTTCTTTTTCTTCTTTAAATATTATTATTATTATGTATTATTTCATTCTTTTTATTCATTTTAATGGTAAAAGAATGTGTTGTTCACTTTTATTTTATCTCTTACATATAAATTAGCCCATGTTTAATTATATACATATTTTCTCCTTTTTACCAATTTGTTATTAGGCTATATTCCAAGTTACTAGAGTAATAGAAATATTATATAAATTGTTTTGATATATTAATTTTTTTTAATTAGGTTGTTGTTGGGCAATAGTTGCTGCAGGTGCTATTGAATCCATTTACAACATAAGAAACTCTGGAAACAATCAAGATATACAATTGTCACTTCAAAATCTGCTTGATTGCTTTATCAATTGTCTTGAGCTTCGACCAAGTGAGCCCGTGATAGATTCTGAAGGTAGCTATTTATCAAGTGCCCTAAACGCTTTTAAGTGGGTTCTAAAATATCATGGAATAGCTAGAGAGGTAGATTACCCATATGTAGCAAAAAGAGGAGTGCAAACAAATGAATTTTAAGGTAAAATATCTTATTTTTTAAGACTCGTTTGATAACTATTTGGTTTTTGACAATTGTGTTTGTTTTCTTATCATTTCTCCACAATGAGTTTCATCTTGCTTAAGAAAATATTTGAATTCTTAGCCAATTTAAAAAAATAAAAATAAGTTTTTGAAAACTACTTTTTTTTAGTATTCAAAACTTGGTTTGGTTTTCTAAAACATAGGTAAATAGTAGATAACAAAACAAAGAAACTCATAGTGGAAGTATTTATATTCTTAGTTTTCAAAAAAAAAACTAAATTCTTATCAAACGGGGCCTTAGAAAGTAAGATATTTTACCTTAAAATTCATTTGTTTGCACTCTTCTCTTTTTGCTACATATGAATAATCTACCTCTCTAGCTATTCCATGATATTTTAGGACCCACTTAAAAACATTCAGGGCACTTGATAAACAGCATCTTTCATAATCCTATCACAAGCTCACTTGGTCGAAGCTCAGGGCAATCGATAAGGCAATCAAGCACATTTTGATCGAGGTGACAATTGAATTAAATCTTGATTATTTCTAGAGTTTTTTATGTTGTAAATGGATTCAATAGCGCCTGCAGTAACTATTGCTCAACAAAAACCTAATTGAAAAAAAATGTTAATATATATCAAAACAATTTATATAATATTTCTATTGCTCTAGTCACGTGGAATAACCTAATAACAAATTGGTAAAAAAGAATATATATATTTAAATATGGGCTAATTTATATGTAAGAGATAAAATAAAAGTGATCAACACATTATTTTAGCATTAAAATGAATAAAAAGAATGAAAGAATACATAATAATAATAAAAACAGTGTATAATAATTACATTAAAATGTAAAATAAGTATTAATAGGGCATGTAGAGCTTAACTTAAGGCACACCTTAATCTGGTTCTCTTGTACAACTATATCGATGTAGTGGTCATATAAGTATTGTTAATTTATAAATTAGTACACACATAAGGTTTCACGAATTTAATAAACGTGAAAATATTAATTTAAATTTCTAGAAAAGAAAACCAAAAGCTGAATCAAAACTTGTTTAAGAACAATAGAGCAAAAGAATAAATAATAAAATAAAATAGAAACGCTAAAAGAATAAAAATAATGTATAGTTATAGACACTCAATGCAGCCCATTTGCGTCTAATCGGTGTAAGAATCCCCTGCTCGCGCCAATCAAATGCGTGTACCTTCCACATTTTGCAATCAACAATAATATGGTTTATATTAAATTCATTGCTTGTTATTACACTAACAATAGAGAGAGACGTTAATAAGAAAGAAAAGGAACACACCTCCATTGTTGATTTATTATAAAGAGAGTAGCAAAGATGCATGGAAACTTCATGGTTTATGTTGAATATATAGTAGGTTGAGGGGAGGGGGTATTGCATTTACTATAAAAGTTAAGTGTTAGGTTTTTAAGAGAATTTTAGGTCCCGTTTGATAAATATTTAGGCCTCGTTTGATAACCATTTGGTTTTTGGTTTTTGGTTTTTGAAAATTAAGCCTATAAATACTACTTCCACCATTTGATTTACTTATTTTGTTATCTACCTTTTACCTATGTTTTCAAAAACCAAGCCATGTTTTGAAAACTAAAAAAAGTAGTTTTCAAAAACTTGTTTTTGTTTTTAGAATTTAGCTAAGAATTCAAATACTTCCTTAAGGGAGATGAAAACCATTGTAGAGAAATTGAGAGAAAATAAGCTTAATTTTAAAAAACCAAAAACTAAAAACCAAATGGTTATCAAACGGGGCCTTAGTTTTTGGATTTTTTATTTTTGAAAACTTTGTTTGTTTTCTCACAATTTCTCTACCATGGTTTTCATCTTCTCTACAACGGTTTCAATCTTTCTTAAGGAAACATTTGAGTTTCTAGCCCAAACACATAAACAAATTTTTGAAAACTACCTTTTATAGTTTTCAAAACTTGGCTTGATTTTTTAAAACATATGTAAAAAGAAGATAAAAAAAAATATAGAAACTCATAAGTAGAAGTAGTATTAATAGGCTTAATTTTCAAAAATCAAAAACCAAAAACCAAATGATTATAAAGGGGCCTTAATTACCCAACTTTTAAAAGAATTGTTTGAAAAAAAGGGGGAAAGAGAGGAAAAAAAATTAAAAGAAAGAAAGAAAGGAAAAAGGTGTAGCTTTTGTACCACAATCAGACCCAACCAATAGCAAGTTAGACAGTTCATCCTTTTCCATTCTTTTCCGTGCCTATTGTAGTGTTGGTCTTAACAAAAATTCAATTGATTTGAAATCAAAGAAAATTCTGCAGAAGACTAGTTCAAACTATCACTTAGACCAAGCAAGTTTTCTGTTAGGTAGTGTAGTAGAGGGTTTTGGCCTACTTGATTCAAAGCAAATTCTTCCTTCGTCTTTTACCAAAATTGGAAAAGAAAAAAAAAACAGAGATGGATAGTAATGTTCTTGATGTCCCTCCAATGAATATTTTTTCATCAAACTGGACTCAAAGAGAGGCCGAAGTAAAGTGAGAGAGAGAGAGGAGTTTGTCATTTTGAACAGTAAATAAAATGATTAAAAAAAACTTAGTTGAGTGAGATCGCTGTAAGGCTGCTAATTAAGAGAGAAGCTGTTAGAGAGATCAGAGAGAGAAATCAATGCAGCAAGCTTTATTTTGACGATGATCTTCTGACTTAATTCCTTCTGATAATTTAATATAATTTTGCATGCATATTATATTTTCTATACAACCTACAGCCTACAGGGTGGCTATTGGCTGCAGCTTCAACATTAGTGTTTGATGGAGATTGGTATCGTCTCTCACTTCTTCCTTCTTCTTTGCTAATTCAGTACAGGTTAATTTATAAGTCCAAGTCTTAGAGTTGGAAATAATCATCCCACTTCCCCGAGAAACCAACCACTCCAAATTTTTATTAAGAGTTTAAAAACAAAAGAAATTACTAATTAAACTAACTTGAGCTAGCTAGATGCAAAATAAAAAGTGAACTTCTTCTCCCTAGAAAGCTACTAACAAAGAAAGAAAAGAAGAAATAAATTGAGAAAACAAATGAGATCTGATATGCATCTCTGTGAAAAGGACAGACATATATATTTTATGAAGAAGCCAAAATACATTGTCCTATTTGTTTTTGCAGTTCATAGGGTTGGTTTAGAAAAGAAAAACTGCATGCAGGATTTTAAAGTAACTGTCATTGCTGTACTTGATACCAAGTATACCGACCTCAAAAATGGTTACATTGATGCAGCTGATTTTTCAGTTTGTAGCCTTAATGTACTTGGAAGGGAAAAAAAAACGTAAATAAAGCAAAAGGAGAGAGAGGAAGAAAGAAAAAAGAAGAAAAAAGAAAGGAAGAAGAGGGGAATAAATGAATAAAATAAATTAATTAAGGAAGAGCGCAAGGAGATGTTAAACATGGTTAATGAAGAGAAAGAAAGTGGTTCTCAAAAGACAAAATAAGCTCTAAAAACCCAAAATCCATAATCATAACCCTCTCTCATAACTCTCCAAATTTTGAAGATAAAAACCTTTGGAGATAAAAGAAGTTGGAAAGAGATACAAATTTTGAAGAGAAAAACATTTGAAAGAGAAAAAAAAATTCGAGTACAAAACTAGAAAGTGAAAAATAGAAATTTTAAGATGCAAAAATTTGAGAGGGAAATAAAACATTTGAAGATATAAAGCTTTGAAAATAAAAGAAGTTAGAAAGAGATACAAATTTTGAAGACAAAAATATTTGAAAGAGAGAAAAAGTTAGAGAATTTTTTTTTGAAAAAAAGTTCTTGAAATATAATAGGAAAAAACTAGAAATGGAAAAATAGAAATTTTAAGATGAAAAACTTTGAGACAGAACTGAAAATTATAATGATAGAAACCTTTGGAGATAAAAGAAGTTGAAAAGAGACAAAAAAAATTAAAGAGAAAAAAACTAGAAAAAAAGTTTTTGAAAAGAGCTTTTTGAAAGATTTTAGGAAAAAACTAGAAATTAAAAAATATAAATTTTAAGTTGAAAATTTTTGAAATGGAAATAAAAATTTTTGAAGCTATAAAAGAAATTTGAATGAGGCAAAAATCTTGAAGAGAAAAACATTTAAAGTATGAAAAAACAAGAGAAATTGTTTTTGAAAAGAGTTTTTGAAAGATTTTAGGAAAAACCTAGAAAGTAAAAACTAGAAATTTTAAGATGAAAAAAATTGAAAGGGAAATAAAAATTTTGAAGATAAATTTTTTTTGAGATAAAAGAAATTGTAAATAGATACAAATTTTGAAGAGAAAAACATTTGAAAATAAGAAAAAACAAGAGAAAAAGTGGGTTATGAGAATTTAAACTTCTAACCTTAAGGAAATGTGTACATATCAATTATCACTGAGCTATGCACACTTTGGCATATTAAAAAGTAATAATTGGAATCACACAAATAAATATAATTATAATATCTATATAAATTGTGATAGATAAATTTGATATAGGAGTATAATGCAAGTATTTATCACTCAAAAAATAAAATTGCTTGAGTCAAACGCTTTGTAACAACTCAACTTTTTTGGACTTAGACTGACTAGGACTATTACCACATGCATGCTAATATTTTTTTTGGACTTACTCTTGATAAATGATGTAGCGTGAAATATTTTTTTCTTAAAACAATTAAACTCTTCTATTTGGGATCCCAACGAAACATTATAAAACATAAAATACAATCAACTGTAAACTAATTGAAACAATGTTGAAACATAACTTTTTTAAAATAAAACCATTTAAACACAATATTGCATAGATGCGGAAGTCATGCTAACACTGAGCCCATGGCACAACCAGCATACAGTGTCGTCACTCGTCCTACTCGTCTCTTTCATTACCTAAAAACAAGTTTTAAGAAAAGGTTGAGTATTAAAAATACTCGGTAAGTAACTCCCCTACTGGGATCAGTCATGCAAATCATGAATCTTGAAACTTAAACATGTGAGACCTGTACCTTTGAAAACTTTTCTTTTAGTTGGCTTGGACAATTAACTCCTCTCATGAATGAAAATTATCAATATCAATGGCGGGTCTTCTTCAATAGTTTTTAATTTAATAGTTTTCTTTGGTAAACAATTGCATAAAGATTATAAGCCAATGAATGAAAAAACTCATTTTACATTAAAAAAAACAAAACAAAATATTTCAAATTTAGTTCCATTTCTGATATATTTATAAAAATAATTAATTCATACTTTCTATTTAACAAACTAATTATTTGTCATAGTTTGGTAATTAATATTACTGAATTTTAATATTATGTATCAAAACAAGTACATTAGGCATCTACGATTTAAGATTACAGCTAAAAATAGATATGTGAAAATTTTGGAGTAGACTGATGGAGAGAGATTTCAAGTGTGCGGAGACATACATTTTTGCAAGTTTTTGGAGATGGATTTTTTTTTTAGTACGGAGATGAATTTAATATATATTAAACGTAAATACACACCTAACACAATAATTGCGCACCAAAATAAAATAAATTGCACACCTAACGCCTCTAAAAAGCGTTAATTGATTGCCTTTACTTTGATTATTTATTTATTTATTTTTGTATAGATAAACATCTTTATTTAAGTTTCAAAAAAAAAAAAAAAAAACATCTTTATTTAGGGGGAAAAAAGAAAGAAAGAAAAGAAGAGTAATTAATACATCTTTGATAATTCTGTTTTTGCATCTGTAATGAGCATTGACGTCTTTTTCAATGGGTTAGAGCTTTTCAAGAATTGCTATATTGATGAAAGTACGTAATATATTTTCCATTTTTTGTATATGTTTCTTGGGAAGGAAAATTTGGAAATAAAATTTAAAAAAAAAAAAAGGTGTAGAAACTGGTGGGTTGAATAATAAATAAAATAGAAAAATAAATTGGTAAGATTTGCCATTATTGAAAGAGTAGAAACTAGAGAGGGATGCTGAAACGAAACTAAAGGGAACATGATATGTTGGACTGCAGATAACAGATTTGCCATTATTTAAAGAGTAGAAACTAGGGCTCCTTGTTGTTCTTCACCAAAAGCGAGCCCATCTGAAGAAGATGACGATGTTTATTATGATTCTACTGATGAAGAGTTGTGGGAATTTGATGATAACGGTACCCGTGAGATGACTTCCGATACCTTCGATTTGCCATTCATTTATATTTCTTTCAATTACATAAATGTATATTAATTGAAATTAAATCAATCAATTCACAATTCACAGGGCTTTGATATGCCCATCTTTTCCTGGTACCTATGCTTGTGGTCGTATTGAGATTATTACAAGACATCGATTATATACAGAACCAGATATTCCAATATGTGCGCAGGCTGCCATTAATCATTACAACAACCAACATGTATGAATGTATTCTCTTTTCTTTTTCTTTTTTTTTTTTTTTTTGAACTTGCTAAAATTAAATCTGCTAATCAACCTGCAGAGGGCCTATTGTATTACCTGACTTTCGAAGTGAAGGAAAAGGGAACACCTCCAAATTCTCCCACCACAACATTCCAAGCTCGAGTGCTCTCTGGTTTATTACAGGTCCAATTTTGCAGGCCAAAACCCTCTACTTCATCACCCACTACCAACATTAATCTATCTATCTATCACATAATTAATTAATTATATGTATTAACTTTAACTTTAACTTCTTTTTATGCAAACCTACTACCTCTCTTTGTTAGTATTTATTTACGTTCATATTTACCAATTCCGAACCTCAAAAAATATATATATATATATGATATTGCTTTTGTTTTTAATTATATAAGTCCTTAATTTCTACTCTTTTGGTACTAACTATTTTCTCATCCTATGTGGTAGTGACTCATTGAGATATAATAATATATCAATCTCTTCTTTTCATTTTAAATTTAGGGACTAAAATAGAACAAATCTAAAAGTTCTAAGGATCAAAATTAAACATTTTGAAAATTTAGGGACCAAAATAAAAAGTTATTAAATGTACCTATTCGGTTTCTAATTATTATTGTTGTTTTTTTTGTTTATTTACTGAAAAAAATATTAAATATTATTTTTTTATTAAATTAATTAGTTAAATTAAACCCATGAGAATTAATGCTTTAACATACCACCATTCCAAATCCTCCGTGCTTTTCCAAACAAAGAATTTGGGGTTTAATTGAAGAGGATATTTTAGCAAACCTAAACATAGGCCAACTCGTTAAAACATACATAAATCTACCTTTAAGGTATGGTAGATAGAAATTGAGCAAATTGCAAAAGAAAAAAAAAAAAGGAAATTTGGGCAAATTGCAAAACTACCTCCTAAAGTATGGTAGTTGTAACAATTATACTCCTAAACTTGATGGTAGTCGTAACAATTACACTCCTAAACTTTAAATGTAAAAATCAAACCCTTGAACTTTGAAAAGTATAAAGAGTAGACCCTAAACTTTGAATGTTAAAATTATGTTTAAGTCCCAAGATGAGAAAACGTAGAAGAAGAATTGAAAGTTGAAAGCCATGAAATTGATGGAAGCGGAAACCGAAACTGAAATTGAACTTCCTATCACAATGACATTGTTATAACTAATTTTGGAAGAACAACCCACAACAATATTTCCTCTTGCTTCTTAAACAGAAACAGAAGCGTATGAAATTATCTATGACTCTATCCTCTTGCAAACACTTTGTTCTTTCTCTCCTCATTCCACCAATATCAAAATCAAAAGAGAGAGAGTGGAATGATGGGAGAAGAAAAAGTAGAGAGAGAGTGAGTGATTAAAGGGAGGGTGAGGCAGAAAGTAGAGAGAGTGGAATGAGGAGAGAGAAGAGAGAGAAAGGAAATATGAAATGAATCAAATTTCTACATAGGTTGAAGGTTTAATTTTAACATTCAAAATTTTGAGGTCTAATTTTTACGCTTTTAAGTTTGAGTGTTTAAAGTTTAGGAGCATCATACTTCATGAGTAATTTTGGTAATTTGCCCAAAGAAATTTTAGAGAGTAAACGTGGATGGAAAAAATCTTAAAAGGAGAAGCATAAGCTAGAGAGAAAAAGAAACGTTATAGAATAAAAAAATTGAGAGAGGGGATAAAAAAAAGAAGTTATAGAGGAAAAAATAGAAATACATAAATTTTTTAAAGAGAAAGGTTAGGGAGAGAGAGAGAGAGAGAGAGTATGTTCAAAGAGAAAGGTAGGATGTAAAAAAAAAGTAGATTTTGCCAAAAAAAAAAAAAAAAAAAAAAGATTTTAAAGATTCCCCCCCCAAAAAAAATTACTTTAAAATTAAGAAAATGTTTATTAGAATATAAAAAATGAAAACTGAATAGTTTATTAAACAACTCTAATTTTAAAAATTTTGCAATTAGTTTTTACTTTTTAGATAGCTTTTACTTAAAGACAAAATAAAATAAGAAATTCTCAAATCGTGTGAAAAATAATTACAATCCTATAACCTCCAATCAAATATTTAAAATTATATATTTTTCTATTAGGTAGAAATTAAGAGTAACTACCGTAGTATGGAACTAATTTTTCAAATGGTTATTAATAAATTTAATTCAACTCAATACAATTAATTCATCCAAAAATATAATTAGAATGTTACATAATAAATAAAAATATATATCTCTTTCCTACAAACTGAACACAAATATTCAATTCTCAGACTTTCCACTTTTTTGCTTTCCATTCTTATTACTGCATAGCTATTGCCAATGTCACACTTGTAGTGTAATCGGGCTTATTTTTTCAACATTGGCCTAAAAGTGCTTTTAACTGTAGTATTTATGAAATTCTCGAAAATACCTAAAATCACACTCATTTTTAACCGGTGGGTAACACAGATACTCTAAAAACACTAATGAAGGTTTCCTCTTAAATCAAGAAATCTGGAGAACGGAATGGTGAAATAATTTGAGAAGTACTAGTATTTGGATTATGAAAGGGATAACTCCTAACTCAATTTCACTTGTTATTTTAAATCATGGGAAGGAAACCATAGTAATGTAAAACTAACAGTTATCTGGCAAATCTTACTTACTTCAAACAAATTATCATTTTATCCCCACTTCTCCAATTTATATATATTATTGGAATAAATAAGATCCGTACCAGATTACGTCCATTCATGGGCTCATTCAATCTCAATCTCGGTTGGGCCATCTTCTTCTACAGATCCTTGAGTGTCAACTTCTTCCGTGAATCCAGCAGATTCCACTGTCTTCTTAACCCATTCCTTTAATGGATCTTCGTTCAAATCAAGCCGTAGAAGTCCAGCAAATAGCCCACCTGCGAACGCAACTGGCTCCTACAGCCATAGAAATTACGTTAATAGTATGTTTGATATGAACTACAAAGCAGAAGCATTTGATAAAATGTAGACCATCCAAAAAGGAAAAACACAAGGGAAAACCACAGTTACTCATGAGAGTGAGTGTTTTTGACATCTAAAGAACTCATACTTTTTCAGCCAACGAAGCCTCGGCATCTTATTCTATTGTCCAGAAGGAACCAACAAAGAATCCTATTAAACACTCAGTCGCAACAAGTGATTGGGACTGCTGCAATTTAATGAAAATGTATTTGGCAAAATGAAGTGATTTTTACTTTTGGCATCAGCAATCTCCACCTGTTTGATATCAATACTGGTTTTGGTTTCTTTCAGCCATGACTCATCAATCTTGTGGGCATCCCATTGGGAGAGTTCCTACTTAGAGTTCATTGATGGGCAGAATTCTAATACAAAGTAGCGTAGTGACACAATTTAAGGTAGAAACCAGAGCAGGGACAGGTTGTAGGTAAAAAGTGTTTAGTCTCAGTCTTCCGTATCGTATGTAGGAAGTAGAATAGGAGGTTTTTTCTTTGAAGGTACAAGAGTAAGATGAGTAGCCGGAGTACTGTATACTTTTTAGCTTCATTTTGGGATTTGGATATCAGTTTCCTAAGCATACATGAAATGCTCCGTCACTGTGGCAGCAGGAAACAGAGAAATCCACACAACTGTCTTGTTATCTTCCTGTAAGATTTTGGCTCTACTGTAACCAATATAGAGATTCATAAATATGAAATATATGGTTTAAAGGATTGTGAAAGTAATACCAACTCAAGACAACATCTAGTTGAGAAAATACTAAATTGCCGAACTTTCCATTAAAGTGAGCCTTACTCCCCACACAATAAAAGGGAGGAGTGTGGTTGAAGTTATCTATCACTTGGAGTTTACAGATTATACACATCTTTACACATTTTTCTCAACAAATAACCTTCCAGATGAAAGATCACAACGGCATATTCTTTTAATCTTTTCTCCCTTTGAGTTAGTTGGAGATTATTTTTGATAGGAAACAATAGTTAGCTGAAGATTAGCACTTGCAGATCATAAGTAGAACAGTTAAATTGAGAGTTTCCTTTACATCCAAATCAGAAAGAAACGTCAGCAGCAGGCGAACAGTTAAATTGAATTGACCAACACATCAGAAAGAAATGTCAGCAGCAGGCGAGAAAGAATGAATCATGGTTCTCATATATCCAAATCTGATAATTCCATCACTGGTTCAGCAATCTCAGAAACCGGCTTAGATCTATTTCCATAACTATGTTAAAATTAAGAGTGCGTTGGGTACGTTTTTTAATTCATCCAAAAACATTTTAAAGTTCTTTTGAGAAAATATGTATAACTAGATGTAAATTTTGATAAATGTTTTTAACCAGTTGGACTTGTTAAACCCAACTTAAATATGAATATTTGCTTGTTATTACACGTCTCACAAAAATGACCAGGCGGATGTCTATTTCAGGGTGGTTCTCTGAAACTATTCCACCATGTACAATGAGGTCCTACATAATTCAAACAGTTTCATCATGACATGACTTCTTGAAATCTTGGATCCATCCATCTTAATTCGCACTTGTAGAAATGTGACCATATTTGTTATCTACTCGAAGGGGCAAATAAGTATGGAAGATAAACTGTCTTTAAGTGCTACAAGAATACAGTAGGAAATTAATTATATCCATATTTTGCACATACTCAGCAATCAAGAAGTATCTTAATCCAAGTAGAAAGTATACTATTATTCAACAGCCAAAACAAACGAAGGATTTTTCATGTAAGAGTTATTAGGATACCTTAAGAGCTTCTTTGATAACGGGATCCTCCGCAGGATTGAAGAAAAATGCGCATATGCCATTTGTAGAATTATTGCATCCGAGACGAAGATAGCTGCCACGCATAGGTTTCTTGGATGATAAAATCGAATTATGATTCCGTTCCTTTAATTTCCCCATTCCTCCAAACTTTGAATAGAATCAAAGAGGAAAATCAGTAACATCGAAGAAGGGGAACAGAAAGCAAAGGGGAACAGAAAGCAATGATAGAAAAGAGCGAAAGCAATTACAGAGTTGAGTTGGGCTGGGCATACCAGAACGCTAGCAGTTGAAGACGAGTGTTGAAGAAGACCCGCCATTGATATTGATAATCTCTGACGATGTTAATGCTCCTGGTTCTGAGTGAATGAAGTCTGGAAGAAGAGGATGAAGATATTTGCGTTCAATTTGAGGAAATGGCTTCAATGGTTTGTTAAAACTTCGCGTTGTTTTCTTCTCGCAATTGACCAAACATTTCCAAGAACAGCCACATCGGACATGTTGATTTATCTAACATTTAAATACAGCTACCCAAAATGGTTGAACCGCAAGATCCGGTCCAGTCCGGTCCATTTAATAATGTTATTTTTATTTTTAAGTCTTTTAATTTTTTTCTTTTATTAAATTAGAAGTTTAGTTTCTAAAGTCGTATCTATTTGGTCCTTGAACTTTAAAAAGTGTCTAATAGGTTTAACTTTAAAAAATGTCTATAGGTCTTCAAACTTCCAATTTTTTATTTAATAGGTCCATGAATTTTTAATTTTGTGTCAAATAGATCATTGACCTAATAGACACCAAGTTGAAACTTTAGGGTTCTATTAGACATAAAATTCAATTTTATATCTAATATGTTAGTTAATTGTTAAAAATTTTGAATATATCATAAACATATTAGACACAAAATTAAAAGTTCAAAAAACTATTAGATACTTTTTAAAGTTTAGATATCTTTTAAACACAAAATTAATTTTTTTTCTTAGTTCAAACACAAAATTGAAAGTTAATGGAACTAAAGTTGTAATTTAACTTCTTTCTTTCTTTTTATGAAGACGAAATCTGTTTGTTATCTTATATAGAAACTCTAAAAATGTAGCATAAACATTTACGAGTAAACTAACGAAAGATGCTATAAGTTTGATTGAAATATGAAATGATGCTACGAATATCATTACAAATATATGTAAAGTGGACATCCATAAATTTTTAATTTTGTGTCAAATAGATCATTGACCTAATAGACACCAAGTTGAAACTTTAGGGTTCTATTAGACATAAAGTTCAATTTTATATCTAATATATCAATTAATTGTTAAAAATTTTGAATATATCATAAACCTATTAAACATAAAATTAAAAGTTCAAAAAACTATTAGATACTTAGGTTCAGAGACCTTTTAGACACAAAATTAATTTTTTTTTCTTAGTTTTCAAACACAAAACTAAAAGTTAATGGAACTAAAGTTGTAATTTAACTTCTTTCTTTCTTTTTATGAAGACGAAATCTATTTGTTCACTTATATAGAAACTCTAAAAATGTAGCATAAACATTTACGAGTAAACTAACGAAAGATGCTATAAATTTGATTGAAATATGAAATGATGCTGCAAATATCATTACAAATATATGTAAAGTGGACATCTATTACCTTACAATTATGCTTGAAATTGATTAATATTTCCATAGCTTTTTAATTTAAACAATAAAGATTATAATCAAAGTCAAATCATTAACAAAAAAGAAATTGAGTGAATTAGATTAGAAATAGGGTTTCATCTTGTAATTGAAATTGTACATCCAGAATTTAAAAGTGAGGTTAAGAAATTTAACACTAAATTTAAATGAAACACTTCGCAAGGGAAACCTGCACTACCATCATCATCACATGCATTTCAAACTTGAAGAACTACTTCTATCAGAACTTCAATGGAGCACAACTAATTTCATTAACTCAACCGGCTCAACTCGACAGTTAATTACAGTCTTCAAAAATTTAGAACTGAGTGAGTATCCTGTCAAAACTTCTAAGTTACATATAATAATTAATATTACACTCTGAACTATATCTTACATGGAAGGAAGCCTACAAAACATTCATTCATTCGTCTTCATCATCAGAACTAGCATATGTCAAACCTAGTAAACTCTTGACAGGATTTTCAGCTTCTGTCTCGCCTTCAGTTTTGTTTGTTTTTGATAATGGGTTCTTCTCTTTCACCTTTTCATTCTCAATGTCATGCTTGGGATTTGATAAATTTGCTTGACTTGAAACTCTGGGCCTTTTGGGTTTTACTTCAAGTACCCTTTTCAATAGATCTTGCTGCCTGCATTCAAGAAAGTATTGATCACATATATGAGTGAATTACACGGGCAACCAGCCTGCTACATTAGAAAACATCAAGCGTAATGAGTGCAAGCATAAGTGGTATCATAAAGACAGAGAGACCTGATTCCACTCTTTGGCTTTGGCTCAACACGAAGCGCCAAGGGAACAGATGCAGGTGCAGAATCAGCCAAACTAGCAGCTTTGTATTGATTTGTTAAGGAAAAAATGAGACAGCAACATGAGAGGTTGAGAGATTTTTTACTACTATGATACGCTTGAAACCACAAAATTAACTATTTGGTAACATTGGTTAGAGGGAAGAGGAGAGAGATATTGCACTTTTCTCTCATTCTTTATTACTTTCCATTTCCAATTTTTATGTGAGTCATCGGAGGGAAGAGGGGGAGAAAGACCTAAACAGCAGTGATCTAGATTCACAGAAGGTTTGACCTTCTGCAGTTCGCATCTTTGTGATATAACTATAAACAAGCATCAAAGGGCTCAGGCGGAACTTATTTCATCCAAGGGGAGAAATCTTTTAGAAGGAAAAAAAAAACCACCATAGATCAACACAGCAGTATCTTTTAATTTGCATAACTACAAGTTTCATTACGAAAAAGGATATCTTAAATGCTGCAAAGGCTCGTTTCTCAGTGCGTCTAAGGAGGCGCTCTGCATCCTCCTCAGCTTCCATCTGCTCCTTGAGATAGAGCAAATCATCACTGTCCAAGGCTGCAAACTCCAAACTCAAGTTAACATCAAAATCTAAAACTAATATTAAGAATTGTTGGGGGATGCGCTCACAAAGAGACACAAACAAACAGAGAGAGAAAGAGAAGGTTACCGCCTCGTCCATGAAGGTAACCTCCACGTTCTCCTGCAACCTCTTGCATCTGCTTGTATCAGCCACCCGGTAAGAAAAGCCAAGATCCCTGCCAGGGCATGTTATTAGAAAACTTTCCTCAGGATTACACGAGAAATTAAGCAACTTAAGACTGTTGGAAAACCATTAAAGTATAACAGGTATTACACTACTAAAAAGCCATAATGAGAAAATGTGGGAAACCTGCACATAACGTAACCAAATCTGGGGAAAAGATCAAAGGAAGAAATGGATAAAGAGCGCAACAAGAAACAACCTACTGAATACTTGAACGATGTTCACTGTTCACAATACATAAGAACCTAAATCTACAGCGTATCTGAACGGTCACTTCGGTTAACAGCATATGAAGGCCAATGGATAAAGAGCGCAACATGAAATGAGATGTGGTTTGTAACCCAAGGGGATAAAGAGAAATGTTTTTCTTGACGAGCACAAAATGTGCAATTAATCAATGAAAATACTATACGTCTCTTCACAAATATGAAAAATGATGCAAACGGAGGAAGCAGGCAAACTTGCAAAGAAGGCAGGATAAAAAATTAAAATCTAAATCTAGGTCACCAGGATGTATTGATTATCTGTATCTATAAATTCAAGTTGCTTGCTATTTCTTTAACCACCACCCCCCCCCCCCCCCCAACCCCACAAATCAAGCTGGTAGGGAGGACACCTTCTTCAGGGGTATCTGGGTTAAATGTGTTGAGAAGCTCTGACTAGTGTATCTTACTAGGAATGAGTTTCAAAAACTTGCATGTATTTGATTTGTAAGTATGGAATTGTAAAACTTAACTTGTAGAATGAGAAATGGGTTTCATAAGCCAATATAATTTCACAGTTTCAACCTATAGGGTTGACAAATGGGTATATATGTATGTACAATAAAAAGAAAGAGGTGGTGGTGGAGGAGGTAGGTGTGGGAGGGTAAAGTCTAACGGTTGACAAATGGGTAGCTTGGAATAAAATCTACATGCCAAATGAGGGCTACAAGCCAAACTCATGTGCCCAAAAACATATAATTCATACGACCCCTTTAGGTCTTAAAAGCTAGGGCAAATTACTAAACCAACCTTCAGATCACCCTTGGGATTTGGCATTTTTAGATGCAAGAAGAGAAATAATCAATACAGGAGGATAAACGTGCTTGCTAAAGCACATGGAAACTTAAAGCTTCATCCATGACAAGCTGGCTCTACCACACAATGTCAACTGTTAAATGTTCTATTTGTGAGAATTTTAGCCTTAAACATTCCAGGTTTAAGAAACACTGGCTACTCAGAGAAGCATGAAAGCTCTATCCCAAATGCCTATCTGCCTATCCAAATCCAGCTCCGTCTAAAGAAGTCAAGAAGTAGAATATGATAAACAGAATCTGGCAACAAGAATTAAATAAAAATTATCAAGTCAGCGAACTAAAAGGAAAATAATGAGCGGTATACAATCACTTCTGATTACATAGGTTGCTCATATCATAAGTAATAGACCCTTCTCAGTTCAAATTGATAATAGTGTTGCTACACTACAAATATGGCGTTGTTCTGCCTTTTTATTTTATTTTTTTACAACTGGAGGGGTTGGAGGAGCCTTACTTCTTGCATTTTGTTCATGACCCACCCCACTAGTCCTCGGAGAGGCTTAGCCAACCCAAGGCTAGCTCCAAGACAACATTTGACCCTTTTTACTTGAAGACCTAAGTTAAAAACTTGAGAGTAGAGAGTCCTATAACATTTCTAAATTATAAGTAATCAACGGTCCAAAACACCCAAAGAAGAAGTATGAAACTATGCATCATAATTCATACCCTGTATCCAATCTACCAGTATTTGAATACCAAGCTTAAAGAAAAAAGGAGGGCGACATTGAGTCAATACATGTGTCAGTCACAAGTAAAGTACTACAGCCCCATTTCATAACCATTTAGCCTTTGGTTTTTTAAAAATTGTGCTTGTTTTCTCTCCATTTCTTTACAATAGTTTTCTTCTTTTCTATTAGAGAAACATGGGGTTCCATCTCAAAACCAATTAGCAATGAGAGGAGTAGCCCATGTATCTTATAAATTGTGAGGTTCTCTATGTGGGATCCTCAACATGGTACCTCTTTGGGTTCACAATTCTTAGGTCGAATCCCAAATTTTGTTTTTTGGATTGAATACCCGTTTGAGCTTAATACTGAAGAAACATTTGAATTTTTAGCCAAATTCCAAATCCCAAAAGCAAAAACAAATCTTTTAGAAACTATTTTTTTTTTTAGTTTTCAAAACTTGGCTTGGATTTTGAAAACATTGTAAAAGGTAGATAACAAAACAAAGAAACCCATAGAAGAAAGTAGTGTTTATAAGCTTAATTTTCAAAGACCAAATGGTTATCAAACAGTTACTACATTAACAAGTTTTGGTTCAGAAGAAAAAGAAAAGAGGAACTTGTCAACATGTTCTGTGACATGCTTTTAGTCTCAACTGAAGTTACTGATGCGCTCATTTGCATGTCATAATTTAGTCAATAGAACAATTCATTTGTGCTGTGTCTTCTTTCGAATGATTTTACGACTATTTGGAAGAATGAGAATGACGCCTACACTAATGAATATCTTCAAGTTGAAGAGTCAATTTCCTCCCTTTTTTTCTATTTAAAACAACAAAATACCTTAGTTTTTTTCGTATAACAGAAGGGTTCAAATAGTATGTAATCGATGCAATGTCCAATTACAACTAGTGAGAGTCATATTAACAGAGCAAACTCTTAGGAAATTCTCCAGTTTTACCTTAATATTGCTCAGTCCAATTCGGGAAAATGTTAACTCGAGAAACTGATTAATGATTATATGATGAAAATAGAAAGACAGAGAATAGAACCTAAACAAAAGGAAACTTATTATTCAAGAAAGTGAGCGAAAGAGGGTGGTTGAGGCAAAATTGCGCTAACCTTCGCAACCATTCGTTGAAACGTGATATCTTCATCGTCTATCTTATCCTTCCCTTTACCCCACTTCTTGTCTGTAATTGTAAATAGCAATGGGAATGGCCGCTCAGAAAAACAAAAATAAGAACAAGGATCAAAACTCCAGTATAATAAGTTCATGTGGGTACCTTTTGGGTCGGAGAGATTGGTGTATTCGCGAACTTCTTTTCCAGCCATTGTTATGAATCTTAATATCTTCCCTTGGAACTAGAAATCCAAAGGAAAGCAGGCTCCCTCCCTCTTCGCCTCTCTGGTTCTGACTTCTGAGAGAGATTGACCGACGAAACCAACAAGCAGAAAGCACAAATCACCTGCGTTCGTGTGAGAGAAGCAAAGAAGCAACGAAACTTCGAGAGGGTAATTCGGATTTGGGCTCAACGCCCTGTGCCCCAAAATTAAAAAGATCGGGCTTTTTCGGTGAAGGGCCATAGCGGATGGTTACATTGTAGGCTTAAATACACCATATTTATGGGCTGTTTGAGACACATGTTCGGAATCAGAATCTCGAGGATTTGTTTTGGGGAGTTTTGAAGCCTGAAAATCAGAAAGTGGTATTTGAGGTACAATGTTCTGGAGCCTAGGAATCAGAAAACTATGTTTGGGGTACAGTATTCTGAATCTTTGGTTTGTGTAGGTTTTTTTTTCCTCTTTTTCCTTTAGCTGTTTTTTTTCTCTTATTTTTTAGTGGATGTTTTGTGAATTATAAAAGTCTAACATAAATGGGTTACAAAATTGGAACTCTATTTTCTAAATAAAAAAATTAGAAGTCTATTTAAGAAATTATGAAATTTAAAACACTATTTCACAGAGTATTCAAAAACTTATTTTTGGAATTCTATTTTAGAAATTAGAAAATTAGAAGTCTATTTAAGAAATTAAGGAATTTAAAACTCTATTTCACAAAGTATTCACAAAGCTATTTTTGGAATTCTATTTTAGAAATTAAAAAATCGAAAGTCTATTTAATAAATTAGAGAATCTAAAACTCTATTTCATAAAGTATTCATAAACCTATTTTCAGAACTCTATTTTAGAAATTAAAAAGATTGGGAGTCTATCTAAAAACTTAGGGAATTTAAACTATATTTTACAAAGTATTCAAAAACTTATTTTTGGAACTCTATTTTAGAAATTAAAATATTGGATATCTATTTAAGAAATTAGGGAATTTAAACAAAATTTTGCACTGTATTTTGAAACCTATTTCAATGATAAATGAGTTATAAAATTCAAATTCTATTTTAGAAATTAAAATATTAGAAACTGTATTTTGCAAAGTATTTTGAAACATATTTCAAACATAATGGGTTAAAAACTTTGTTTAGTAGCCAATTTTAGTTTTATTTTACCTTTTAAAAAATTGACTAGGTGATCGAGTCGCTGGGGCTATCGTTGGAGTGGTCGTTGGGGTGGTAAAGTCGATGGGGTGGTTGGGGCGTCAGTGGTGGTTGTAGGGTGGTTGGGTAGCCGGAGTGGTCGCTGGGTGGTTGTCGGTAGTGATTGTCGGGTGGTCGGATTGTTGGACTGGTCGCGCGGAGTGGTCATCAAGGTGGTTGGATTGCTGGGGTAGTCACCAGGTGGTCGTCAAAGGTAGTTGTCGGGTTGTCGGGGTGATCGTTGGAGTAGTCATCGGGGTGGCTGGATTGCTAGGGTGGTCGGGTCATCAGAGCGGTCACTAGGTGGTTGTCGACGATAGGTGCTAGGTGGTCGAGTTTTCAAGGTGGTCGCTAACGGTAGTTGTCGAATGGTCGGATCACGGGAGTGGTTGGGTCACTGGAGTGATTGTCAGATGGTCGTTGGCAATGGTTGCGGGCAAGTTGAGTCGCGGGGGCGGTTGGGTTGTCAGGGTGGTCAGGTTGTTGAGGTGGTTGGGTCATGTGAGTGGTCGTTAGACTGTTCTTCGAAACTGTCATTAGAGTGGTTGTCAGAGGTAGTCGTCAGGGATGGTCGGGTCGCCAGTGTGGTCTTTAGAGTTGTCATCGGGTGGTCACCAGAGTTATCACCGAAATTGTTGTTGAAGTGGTCATCGACAGATGAAAGATGAAAATGTGGCACAAACCCCATAGGGTTGCACTGTTGCAACCCATGGGGTTGTGTTTCAAAACCAAGAGTTTTGAACACTTGGGCCAAACATGGTCTTGGATTTGGAATCCAAACCCACCCAAATCTAGAACCATGCCCCAAACACTCCCTTAAAGTCTAAAATCATACAAATATCAAGATTTCAAAAAAAAAAATAGCTTTGTCTAAGGCCCAGCCATTTGAAGTCCAACAGAAGATTGAATTTACATATATGCTCATTATATTTTGTTTTAATTAATTTAAGTTCGTGAATAAAAAATGGAAAAAAAATAAACTAGAATATTTTCCATAACCGTTTATCGAATAGATTTGAAAAACTTCCCCAAATCTCTCATATCTTTCCCATAACTGTTGGGTTTTATGTCCTAAAACTCGTGGTTTTGTAAACTGAATGTATATTCTATTTTACTATAAAGATGTTATTGAGGTTTATTCAGTAAATGTGTTATTGAATAAAGTGAATTGTGTATTCTATAACCCAAATCCAATGAACTAAGTACCCTTGGCTATAGTATGTATACTTGAATTTTATGTATGACATCAAAGTGGATCAAGTTCGAGTTATAGCCAAAACGGTCTATAGTATAGGGATAGGGCTGGGTACCTTATCCTGGAGACACTATGGACGCGGCCCACTTTGTATAGTACTAACGATGTGATCCTGAATCGTTCATGTGGAGACATGAAAGTGGGGGCGTCCTATGCAATGAGTTTGCATAAGACTGGACCGCGAAATAGTCACTTAGACTTTATAACTCCGTTTACTGTCTTAACTGACTATATTCATACGATGACCTAGGTAACTCGATCTTAATCCTGAGCGTGCTATGAACTCCTGTTTATTCGGGATTATCCTTAGATTTGCATGGGTGAGAGTGGCCCGAGATCGCCGATTCAATAAGCCTCCCATTTTGGGGATAAGACCAGATAGATAGTTGGGAACATAGTCATGCGAGATGGAATTCACTCCTACCTGCTTTAAGGATTAGTAGAGAGGTTGTTCCCTTAAGTGCTGACTCCAGGTCTTGAACAATGGGCCCACCCTCTCATTGGCCCGAGAGGGATTCGGTTTGTTGGTTGGTCCACAAACCAATTGTTCATTAGAGGATCAGTGGGACTTAAGGAACAAGAAGTAGTTACAGGGGTAAAACGGTTTATTTGACCCAGCTGTAATTACGAACGACCTGTGAAGGATCGACTTACTAATCATGGTTATATCGAGTGGACAGAAATATATCTATAGTGAGGAGAGTGCAGCCACCGGGCTTTAGTGGAGTGTCCCGGTGGTTAACGAATGTTGATTAGCTAGGCTAAAGAGTTTGGCCGGTTAATCTCGTATCGTTGGAGCTCATGATCTGTAGGTCCATTAGGTCCCCTTACTAGCTCAGACTAAGCCTTGTAACAATTTGAGATAAAAGAATTTGAATTGTTCAAATTCGAATTTTGGGAGAAAAAGTTAATTATATGCGATATACTTAACGTTTCATAGCTTAATTATGAATTAAACTATGATAAGGAAGAGGTGGAAATATTTAAATATGATTTAAATATTGGTTCGGTTTAAAACATGAATAGGGATTCATGTTCGAACGTTTGATTTAAGAAATCGTGATTGGTCCAATTATTTAATTTGATATTTGATATTAAATTAAATAATTTTAAAATTAATTAAATTATTTAATTAATTAAAAATTGATTTTAATTTAAAATTGATTTTATATTAATTTTGAATTAAAAAGATATCAATCTCATTTGTTGGCTTCTTCTTGAATCTTAAAGAAGCTTGGCAATCACTCATGTGTTGGCTTCTTTTTTAAGCTTAAAGAAACTTGTGGCCAACTCCTCTTTCAATTACTCATGTGTTGGCTTCTTCAATAATCTTAAAGAAGCTTGTGGTTTGCTATATATAGAGAAGAAACACAATGGGTAAGTAGATTTTTGAAGTAAAATTCTCTACCCCTTGGTTTTAGACCTTTACTTATTCTTCTCCCAAATTCTCTCAATCAAAGATCCCACAATCTGTTCCAAGGCCTGAGGATAGTAGGGAAGACTCTAGAGGAGGTCCACAACTCGTTTGTGTTCAAAGAAAGCCCACGGATTAAGAGAATATTGAGCTACAAAGGTTTGTGTTCTTATTCTCTGTTTTTCCAGTTATGAGCATGTTTTTTTTTGTTTGATAAAATTGATCAAATTAGAGTGCTTAAGATCCAAAATTGCTTCCGCATTCTTAATATTAACTCCTTCAATAACTTCCCTTCAAATTATTAATATCTATTCAAGGAGTTTCTACTCTGTAGATTCACTTGCAAAAAAAACATCAAGGGTTTGAGTTTTCATTTGTTCCTTAATCGACAGTTTGAGAGGGTCCGAAAATGGTTTGAGTTTGAGTTTTCCTCCAGCAAATGTTTAGCATTCAGCGTCCCTACTTCTTATCCTCCGGCGACGGTTTGAGAGGGTTTGAGTTCTCTTCTAGTGATGGTTCAACGTTTAACGTCCCTTCTACTTTTTCCGACAATTGTTCTGTTTTTTTCTCCAGTGAAAATTCAGCGTACAACAATATTCACTCCACATTCGACGATTTATATATTATATACCTGAGTATATATTTATATATACAATATCTTTAACTCATGTACCATGTAATTAATAGTATGTGTGTGTATATATATATATATATATTTATTTATTTATTTATTTGTACAATATCTTACATGGTATATTTATCATTCTATACTTAAACTCATGTACCGTGTAAATAATGACCTATACATAATATATATCTTATTATATTTATGTGTACAATATACGACATAATATATATTTATATATCTACCATAGAAATATTACGTAGTTTATTAGATATATACGATTAAGAAAAAACGTTACAGATTACACAATCAAAAGTCAAAATAAGGGGCAAGCAAAATGGTACAGAAATGACATGAAAACAAAGAAAAAATTGTACATATTCAAACTTATGGAAAATATAGTATATATTTTTGTTGGCGAAAATTTAAAAAAATAGTGGAATAAAAAAAAAATGGTTCATATATTCAAACCACAATAAAAAAACACTAAAAAGAAAACGACTAATTAATTGTTTGCTCATTTGCCTTTAATGAGAAATTTCATTATGGAAAATATCCTATACAATAATAACATAATAAATATGCAGAAATTGTAAGGGTAAAATTGAAAGAAAATTGTTGCAGAAAATTAAGCAAAGACAAAGCTGATTTTTTTTTTTAAATTGGACAATTGTGAAATATAGGTTGTGAAATGGACTATTTGGCATAATTTCTGTATATTGTAACGCCTCAGGCCCATGATTCATACTAGGATTTGAAATCGATTCCAAATCTTGGTCCGAATCATGGGCCTGAGGCGTTACAAATGGTATCAGTGCGGAACCTCTCCCAATATGATGTGGTTCGGAGACGAACCAAGGCAGAAGCTGGTGGGCATGTGAAGCCCAAGTTTAGGAGGGCATGAATGAACCGATATCACATTCGAATGAGAGGGATCTTGAGACTATGCAAGACATAGCTAAGAAAGGCTTAAAAGAATTGATAGTTACTACCTATACTAACAAGATGCACCTTTCTTTTCAGTGGCTTAATCATAAGAACTCCAAAATTAAGCATGCTTGGCTTGGAGCAATCCTATGTTGGGTGACCTCTTAAAATTTTTCCTAAGAAGCATGTGAGTGAGAACAAAGCATGCTGAAATGACTCAAAGATTTGTGGGGACAGTATTCACTCTTATATATCACCTTTAATTCTTATTACTTTTCAACCTTACCCTAAATTTATCTCATACAAATTTTACCGATCTTTTCACCTTCTATGTTTATGTTTCTACGGTAAAATTGATACACTGTAGTTTAAAATATAGTTTTAAATGGTCTTGACAGTTAGTTAACTAACAAAATGTGATGTGGTTATTACTTTTATTTATTGGACTATAATTGCGTGACAAAATGTATTATTATTATTATTATTATTATTATTATTATTTTGCTATTAGACTGTGATATGATAAAATGAGATGACACCACTCGAGAAATTTGAGAGAATGACCAAAAAATTAGAGCCCTTTTTCAATTTGACCTGACTTTTTAAAATAAGATTTTCTAACCTTTTTTAATATATATATATATATATATATATATATATATATATATATATATATATATATTTTTTTTTTTTTTTTTTTTTTTCTAACTCTCGGTCACTTGTTTTCCCTTTCCCTCTCCTACGCTTTCTCTCTAATCTCCCAAGAATCGCAAAAGTCTACTACGCTTTCTCTCTTTTTTCTCACCTCCATGAATCGCGTAAGCCTTGGTTCTCTTCCCCACGGATTACCAAAACCAGTACGCTTTCTCTCTCTTATTTCTCACCTCCCTACAATCGAAAAAGTCGCCTCCATCTTCACCTCAACGCCGCCGCAACTTGAGAAATGTTTCCGTCGCCTTCGACTACAAGGTGCTGAAGTTGGTCGAGATGATCAATGCACGACGGAGAGTGTTTCTGAAGATCAAATTCTTTGATGCCTTTTTCAGATCGACGAGCTTGTTCTTCTTCTTTGTCCTATTTTAAGGAAGTAATTGTAAAGATTGAAGAAATCGGAAGCCAGAACGAGAGCGAGAGAAAAATTGAAAGCCCGAGAGTAAAAATATATTAAAAAAGTGTTTGCTAACGCCAACAAGAAGTTAGAAACCCTTGTTTCGAAAAAGTGGGTCAAAGTGAAAAATGCCTCACTTTTTTTGGCCATCCGTATGAAAATCTCACACCTTCCCAACTCTCTCATCTTCCTCTCTCCTCCTTCTTTCCCTCCTCGAACGAACTAATTATTCGTCAAATTCGAAGTGAGAGAGCAAAGTAATATTAGATATGAATCCAAGGTACTAAAATTTACAGAGGAAAGATTCTAAACATGAAAGGTATTAAAACTTCACCAACGAAGAAACTAATTGAAACTTTGAAAGTAGAAAAATCGAAAGCAGCAAAAAGAAACCCAGTAGAAGTTCAATAAAGCATTTGGGAAAAGAGAACATCCAATGTCGAATTTTATAATTTTGAAGCTTAACACAGAGAACATAATAAACTTTGGAGAGTGTTCAATCACTTCTTGCAAAACCGATGTTTTCTTTTTAAACAGGCGAGATACAAGAGATGAAATCATATGCTCTGTAACTTCTGTTTAGTTGCCGAGAAAGTGCATCAAAATGATTAAAATATAAAGAATCTTCAATGTGTTTTGAATAAACAAGAGCGGAGTGAACTGTGCAATCTAAGTGATAAAAGTTCCATGGGCTCATAAACTCAATCCTGCAAATCCTCTAAGCTTTTCTTAATCTTCATTGAACTCAAGAAAAGGTAACAAGAACTAGAGATCAAAATCATCATGGTTAACTTCCAAACAAAAAATCAATGAAGTTATAGGCATAAAACGAAAATTTAAAACCTTCTGAAATTTATTCAGAGTGATTGAAAAAACAAGCAAGAGAGAGGTTTTTTTTCTGCCAGATCTGTAATGATAATGACGTTCCAGATCTGGAAGGCCTCGTTCTAGATCTCAAACCAAGGATTCATCGAGGAAGGGAAGAAGGAGAGAAGGAGGAGATGGTAGGGAAATAAATGTCATCTCATTTTGCCACCTCACCTTCTAATCATAAAAAACAGTATAAAATTAATAAATTTTGCTACGTAATCATTATTCAATTAGCGAGTAATGGTCACTTCACTTTGGTTAACTGATCTTAACGACCATTTAGAATCTTTTTGAAACTTTAATAACTAAAAGTGTCATTTTTAATTTCAAAGACCAAAAGTGTATTTTTTTCAAAATTGTATAAATGAAAACTTTTTTCCCTCATAAGTAGGAATGTTCTTCTTCCCTCCCAGGACAAGACCCTGCAAGGATCCGCCCATTGGGTGAGAATTAGGTGAGGGAATAGGGACAAAAAAAATTTCGTTGGCTAAATGAATTCTCCATCTCCGTCCCCACCCCAATTTTTTTTTATATAATATAATATAAGAAACCTTAATTTAAACTTTCATGAAATATTATTTTTTTTGTTAGGAAAAATTTAATAATTTTCTCTTTAAAAGAGAATTTCTTATTGGAAATTAACCTTTAAATGAAGATTTTTAAAAACAATTTATGGTATATAATCAAGATTAAAAAACAACAATAATAAATAGAAAATAATTCTTCACATAAACCTCAATCCCTACAAATTCTCCATAGAGAATCTTCATCTTGATCTCCACAAAATTAAATGGAGAATTTTGCAAGGCCTGAGAATTAAATGTGTCTTCGTCCCCGCTCTACCCCGTGAATATTATCCCTACTCAAGGATTGGGGTGCTCTCTCCAAGTGATAGTGCAATGTGATTTTCCAATTCCCTTAAGGACTCATTCATGAATTAGATATAATGGCAACTTGGTTTTAGTGGAATTCAGAGTTTCTTCTTCTTCTTCTTCTTCTTCATCATCATCATCATCAGTACAACAAATAGGAGTATAGAGATTTGAACCTTCAAATTTAAGGAAAAGAGTATGCTGAGATAAGCTCAGTTTGACAATAAAATTTAGGGGTTGGGAACAAGAAGATCCATTAGTGGTGAGTTGGCAAAAGTTGTGTACAAAATGTTGTACTAAAGGTTGTGTACAAAATGTTTAAGAGGTATAGGCTTTAAAGACCTTGAATTGTTAATTGATAAATCTCTTTTAGCAAAACAATGGTAGAAAATTCTCCAAGATCATTCTTCTCTACTTGCAAGAGTCCTTAGGGATGCATCGATTGACTAGAATCCTTGAAGAGTCAAATATGGGAGAATTGAGACTATGAGAGGGCTTCATTGGAGAATTAGTAAAAAAGATAACATATAAGCATTTTATAATGACAATTGGCTCCCAAATCGACCCTAACTAAAGGTCATCTCACCACTGAAACTTTCTTTAAATTCTTTGGTGAGTGAATTAATAAGTCATTATGGATATTGGCTCAAAAACAAAGTTCAAGATAACTTTGACTTGGATGAAGCAACTGACATACTCTCTATTCAAGTGAGTTCATGTGGAATTGGAAGACACATTCCTATAGAACCACGAGAATAACAATCTTCTTTTCATCGTGAAAAAATGGATACAAGCTAGTGCAAATGCAAATTTTGAAACATAATCCCTCATCCTCCACTAAATTCTTGATGCAATATGGTGGAGGGGTGTTTGGAAAATGACTCCGAAGTATTTCTGTGGTCTTTGTGCATCAATAGCTCACCTACGCTAGGCAAAACCTAATAAAAAGAGGCATTAATACTCATAATTAATGAAATGTCTTATGTCTAGATGTTTTGTCTTAAGCTCTTTATCTTTTCTTTAAGAAAAGAAAAACCATAAAATTGTTAAATTAATAAGTCAAAGCATTTGACAAATATAGCCCTCCCTTCTAATTAATTTGTTCCTATGTACTTGCAATAGCATTTAAGTAATGTCCCTTGATTTCACCTATTTTAGCATCCAACAAATAAATGATTGGGAAACTCACATTTTTATCTTTAGTAAAATCAAGACTACCACGTACACATTCATAAATTGTTCTACCATTTGTACCCAAAAAGTAAAAAGTAATAAATTAACAACAATAATATATACAAAGTAAATTAGTAGCTTATTTGATTTACTATTTGTTAAAAGAAGGCAAATACATAAATTTTTATATACTCAAAGTAATGTAGATATTAAATAGGATACGTTTGAAAATTTTACTTATATATACATTTTCATTTTTATGAAAAAGATGCTTGTATATACGTTTTATAGTGACATAATCAATGGTTGACTGTATCACAATCACAATCACAAATGATAAACACTCATCGAAATACTTTTTTTTTTTTGTTTGCTTTTAATAATTTTAACTAGTTTAAAATACTTTTTAATTTTTTTCATTTGGTTGCGTATCTTTTTTTTTTTTTTTTTTTTTCAAATTTTGTTTTGAAATCCTTTAATTAAAAATGTATTGGCTCTAAATCCTAGGAGGATATCAACACTCCGCATGAAAAAATTAAATGGTCAATTCTTGAATATTTTGAAAGCAGGTTTGAAGATGACATAACTTACCCCTCAAATAATTAAAAAAATATATATTCTAAATAAAGACATAGATCTCAACATGTTTGCCATACAAACAATACCTCTGGACAATTCAATGAGACCGCCACAATGTGATTGTCTCATAATGACCGTTAGATGTGGATTCAATAATTTTCATGTTGCTTAATAATAATTGGATATAAACTTGAAGTATTTTTCTCTCCACATCCAGCGGTGAAAAACTATCAGCCACATTGTAGCAGCCTCATCGAATAATTTCTCCTAAAATTGTGAGTTTTTTTTTTTTTTTTTACAGAATTGTAGTCAAGTAGATTATTAATATTTTTCTATCTAATCATAAATAAATGAAAAGGTGGATTTAAAATATTGTGCAAATGGAAAGGAAAATGGCCCCAAAACCCAAAAGAAACTTATAATATTAAAACAAAAAACCCCACCACTTTCTCATGATAAATTGGTCTCATTGAGTACTATACATTAAAAAATGGATATATTTATTTTTAAATTATGATGGAATTTTAGTGGAGAAAGAATAGGACAACAAACTAATATTATGTTTTTCATGTATCTTCGGAAAAGTATAAAATAACATAAATTGAAATTCAATATAATATAGTATATACGGCTGAATTAAGATGATTCTATTTTTTTTTTTTTATTATTATTTTGTGTGTGTAGGTATCTTGTATTTTTTTTCTTATACAAAGAAAATTGAAGCTAATTTAAATCTTTTATTTCGAAAATAACTTTTTAAAAGCGAATTTTTATACACGCCTATACAGCGCCATGATAAATTCCTCCTTTATATGGCACTATGATGTCATCACGTGATACATTCTTCATTTTGGTTTTCTTTATAAAAGTATTAATCAAAGTTTAAAATGTCAATCCGATGGAAATATTGAGATTTCAATTTTATGAAAATGTCAATGAAAATATCGATAAAATGTCAATATCAATGTATATTTTTTTTAAAAATATTAAAAACAAAAAATTCAAAAAATATATTTAAATTAATAAACAAATATTTTATACTTTTTAATGGGTTAAAATACTTATTATTAATATTATATTCACCTTAGTTATATTTTGTTACTATTTTTTTAATATATCATCGATATTTTATGATATAGTGGAAATGTTGATTCACCCTTTATGTCGATATTGAACCTATAGATATGTGAAAATATAGATGGAAATGTTGACATTGACGGAAATTTAATTCCATGATATTAACATATTATTAAAATATTCACAATACTGTTTAAAATACGAGAGATTCAAACCTATGAACTATAAAGAATGTTCGTCATTCGGAGTATAGTTCAATTGATTAAAACATTGTATATATGTTCTACTTATATATGATATTATAATTCTTACTTCACATTATTAAACTCAAATAAGAAATCAAAAAGCTAAGAGACGCATCAATGCTAACTACTTAAGCAATGCTACGATCAAATATAATTATACTAATACTACAATGCACAATAGATTTTATTCATTCATTACTTACAAATTCTTAGAAGAAAATGCATCTCTCATATTTCTTATCTTATTTACATATCAATTTCCAATTTTCATTATTTTATGAGTCGGCCTCCTTGTCAACGATTATTTCAATTTTGAGTATAATGAATGAGTGGAATATATGTATAAATTGGGGATAGGATGATAATTTTTTTTTTTTTTAAATAGAAAAAGCTTGTTGTTCTCCTATCAAATGACGACAAAGTGCGAGACGAGTCATAATATGAATGACGACAAAGTACGATACGTGTCATGATGATACAAGGTGAATTGATCGTAACTCATCATTATAAAATCAACTAAACGATATATATATATTTTTTTACAGTATATTTGTCGGACGTTACCTGAACAAGTAATAAAACATCACCGAAAATGAACAAAATCTATCTAAGATTTTGTGTCTGTTTAGTAGCATATAAAAAGTAACTAGATATACGAGGCAAACCAATCGTAACTCATCATTATAGAATCAACTAACGATATCTTATTTTTTTGGTATATTTGTCAGACGTTACCGAACAAGTAATCAAACATTACCGAAAGCAAAACAAAATGTATCTAAGATTTTGTGTCGGGTTAGTAGCATATAAACGGTAACCTAATTAAAAGGAATAATCATATGATAGTTTCTCTATAAAGATATATTTTCTCATAAAAATGATAAATTTTCAATATTTAACTAAGCACAATAATGTATACGTGTCAAAAGAGCCTCACGGACTTTTGAAGAATAAAGATGAAAAACTGAACTAAAGCAAATATGTAAAGTCTATTGAATGAGTTCACAAGCTTTTCTAGAAGGTCGAATCAGTCTTACGAAACGCATGAATGAAGAATAATTTTTTAATTATTTTGAATTGTAAAAATAATAGAAAAAGTTAAAATATTGTAATGAAATCAGTTATATTTTGTCTGTATACGAAAAAAAAAAATCATCTGAGAAATTTGAAAAAGAAAAAAGAAAATACATGCATTTGAATACAGCCATTTTAAAGGTTGAAAAGAAAATAATGAGAGAGCGAAAAAGAGAGAAAAAGAGAGAGAGTCCAAATCTTGAAAGCGTGAAGAAACGGCGAGAAGAGGTTTCAGTTACATTCGAAAACGGCGATTTTCTTACACGGTTACACCGCATTGTAGGCCCCACTTTTTACAGCCAATTCCTTTTTTTTCTGTTATTGTAAAAACCAAAAGAAAATTAAAAAGGAAAATTAATTAACTAATATATTCAGTAATCTACTTCTACTATTTAAATGTAATACAATAATACTCTCTCTCCCACACCGAATATTTCCAGAAGCAAAAGAGAGAATCTGCAGCCATAGCCCACAGTGGGATAGAGAAGCATTTGGGTCTTTGATTATCATCACAAAGAACAAATAGCTCAGAACTTGACGGAGTTGAGGCCTTCTTCGCCTTCTTCTTATCCAATTTGTGAGCTCTTCCTCTGTTTCTATCGTTGTTAATTTCTTTTTTCGCTATGATTATTCTTATTATCTTTTGGTTTGTAGTTTTAGGCTCTTGCTTTCCTGCGCACCCACTCAATTTCTGATTATTATTGGTAGGAAATAGAAGGATGAACGGCTTCTTCGGTTAATACTATAATTAGCTCTAATGATAATGGGATTTTGTTTTATTGTGTTTTGAATTGCAGAAATGAAGTTGTGAGTTTAGTTTGGCTCCAATTATGTTTTTGCATTTTTTATGAATGGTTTTTGGTCGAACCCTTTTCCCCTTTTTGATAATTTAGTTATGTCTATGTGCAACTTGATCTAAAGATCTTGATTTTGAAGTTTTGTCAATTGTTGTTTGATTGCTTATTGTCTGTGGTGCTAGTTTTGTTGGCTTTCTTGTTTTAGATGGGCATGCACTTAGTTTGTATCCCAATTTGTTCCCCTTGCTTGCATGCACTTAGGTTTCGTTCTGAATTCAGATTGTTGGAGGTTGTTCAATGATTCTCCTCCCTGGAATGCACTCTCGACATATTTGTAACAATATGCACGGTTTCTTGATTTCCATTTAGATTACACACTTAGTTGGCACTGTCATTGGCATGGAATGATTAAGGAGTTAAGAATCTATTTTAATTGTTCACTGACATTGCATTTCATTTTTCTGATTGTAAGAGGGACGATTCATTTGCGTCCAATTTCCAAAATCTAGAAACATGTTGGAGGGTCCATCTTATCTCGTCTCAAGGGACTTGCCTAGCTCTTGCGAACAAGAGAGCAAATGGGTTTATAATACTTTCCATGTTATCGAGCTGGCAAATAAGAAGCATCTCTTAGAAGATGGGGAAGAACCTTTACCAAAAAAGTCATGCAAGGTGTCCGATGATGCTCACAAGGGAGGGGAAGATGTAAATCTTCATGAGCCCTTAGTTGATGGTCAGGATAAGCAGCATTGCAGTGGAGACCAGTCGGATTCAAGCTCGCTGATCTACCAACTTGGTCGGGATATGTCAATTAATTGTCTCCTCCACTGCTCAAGATCAGAATATGGCTCAATTGCCTCATTAAACCGGGGCTTCCGGTCTATAATTACAAGTGGTGAACTTTATAAACTACGGCGGCAGATGGACATCATTGAACATTGGGTTTACTTCTCTTGCAGCCTTCTTGAATGGGATGCATATGATCCAAACTCCAATCGTTGGATGCGTCTTCCTATAATGGCATCAAATGAATGTTTCATGTCATCGGATAAGGAATCCTTGGCTGTTGGTACTGAGCTTCTTGTTTTTGGAAAGGAAACAATTTCCCAAGTTATATATAGATATAGTATTTTAGATAACAAATGGTCATTTGGGATGAATATGAATACACCCAGGTTTCTGTTTGGTTCTGCCAGTCTTGGTGAAATTGCAATACTAGCTGGTGGTTGCGACCCTCGAGGGAATCTCCTAAACTCAGCTGAGCTTTATAATTCTGAGACAGGAAATTGGGAAACTCTTCCTAGAATGCATAAAGCAAGGAAAATGTGCTCAGCAATATTTCTTGAGGGAAAGTTCTATGTGATTGGTGGAATGGGGCCAGGTAACACCACTCTTACTTGTGGGGAAGAATACAATTTGAAGACTCGGACGTGGCGTGAGATACCAAACATGTACCCTGGACGAAATGCTGGAGATAGGACCGCTGTGCATGTTACTGCAGTTGAGGCACCTCCTTTGGTTGCAGTTGTCAATGATAATTTGTATGCTGCAGACTATGCACATAGGGAGGTTAAAAGATATGACAAGGCAAGACAATCGTGGGTGGCAGTAGGCCGATTGCCCGAGCGTGTGGTCTCAACAAATGGTTGGGGGTTGGCATTTAGAGCTTGCGGAGATCGACTAATCGTTCTCGGTGGACCGAGGGCTTTAGGTGGACGTATCATTGAGATATACTCTTGGGCCCCAGATCAAGGCGAGCTGCAATGGAGTGTGCTTGCCAGCAGGCAATTAGGAAATTTTGTGTATAACTGTGCAGTCATGGGATGCTGAGGCGTCCGATATGCTCATCAACTCTCTATGCTGTCTGAAGTCATTTCATAAAGAACTTCTCGTGATCCTCACTTTTCAAGGCTATCGATTTCTGGCTTGTCCGCTATCTCTGCCTTCTGATGCTGTGGAATTTGTGGTTATATTTACACAGATAGAATAGGTTCAATTGAAGAAGGTAGAATCTTCTCTTGTTTCTATTTATTGCATTTTCTCTCCCCTGTTTTTCCATTACTGTCAAATGTTCTCAAATGTCCACATAATTTAGAATAGTCAAATCAATAATATGAAGTGCTGGATGCATATTTTTAGTTGTTTTGACTATTTGCACAAGTTCAAATCTAACTTATTGAATTGTCAAGTGTAATAATTTTGTATAGCTGCCTCATCTCTCCCTTTGAAAACAAAAAACTCCTCCCATTGCAACCCCCTCAAGCAAGCAAATTACCTCGCAAAAACCGAAAAAGATCCAAAGAATAATTAAAGAAACAAACCAAGAATAGGATTCAGTGTGTAATGTTTCTTTGTGACCTTTCTCCTTTTTCATAGACAGTAACTGGCATACCATATGAGGACTGCATACTTTTGGGTTTCTACTTTTTGTGATTTTGATTGAAAGGATCAGATAAATGAATTCTACCTAGCAGGGATATTTGTGAAGCTATTGAAATCTTCTCCCAACTGGGTGCTTTTTAATTGCCAGAATGGGATCCTTTTCAGTAGGGGGAGGGGGGGCCTCTGCAACTAGAATCCCTATTAGCATCCCATCTCTCATCATATGATATAGATATACAAATGTTCTCTTTAGACATTGTATCCAATCTTAACCATAAGGTGAAGGCTCTAAATGCCAACGTCAGGCAATTCACTATTGCTTTATTGAGTCTGCATTTGCACCCATTTGTTAATTAATGGCCCCCAATGATCAATTCTTGATCATCAACTTCCTCGACCTTTCGACACTGAATAGGCATTATCCCTGAGCCCTCATACATTATCTTACGACGAACTTTGCGTAGGCCTCCCCATAAGATAATGTCATTCAATCAGGTTCATTAGCAACACTGAGGAAGCAAGAAGAGTGGGGGAGTTTTGTTTGGAGTATAATGAAAAAGAGAGAAGGAAAACTGGAATTGCACCATTGCCCTGCCCTTCCCCCCGCTGACAAAGGGTCGTGGGGCGTACTTATGGGTTCAAAGAGCCCACTTGAACTGTAGCAGTGACTCTCATGTGATGTGGGTGCTTCACACAGCTCATTAACCCACCTCCCTCTTTCTAACTTTCTAAACTACCTGCTCTAACGTTTTTTTTTTTGGGGAAAAAAATTGATTTATACTCCTAAACTTGGAGTGTGGGTATCAATTAAACCTCTAAACTAATGATCATATCAATTTAAACCCTAAATTTTTATAAGTATATCAATTTACACATTCCCTGAACTTTCATAAGTGTATTAATTTACTCTCTTTATTAGATTTCGTTTGAAAAACGTTAGTTCACATATGTGTAAACTTAAAATTATATCAATTAAACTCTCAAACTTTCATAAATGAATCAATTTAGACTCTCAATTTGAAAATCTTCAATGCATCAATTCTCACACGTGTGTAGACTTCTTACAAAATTTAGACATTCCATTTGAAAATCGTTCATGCATTTGAAACGGAAAGTTTAAATTGATGAAAGTTCAAAAGTTTAATTGATGCAATTGTAATTTTGCACGTGCGTTTTTCAAACGGAATCTAACAGATGGTGTAAATTGATATACATGTGAAAGTTTAGAGTTTAAATTGATACACGTATTAGTTTAGAGTTTTAATTGATACAACTTCCAAAGTTTAGGGGCATAATTAATTTTTGTCATTTTTTTAGTTCAGCAACTGAGGGTGTGGAAATTGAACCATCGATCTTTAGGATGGTAATTGGTGTTTTATCTATTGAATTCTACTCGGATGGGCACATTTCTAACATTTGGATCTCTGTAATTTTTTTTCTTTTCACATTTTCACTTTCTCATTAGGCAATTTGTGAATAATTTAAGATTTGAATATGACAAACTCATATAACTCCTGCTTATTGCCTTTTAACCATGAAAATATGGTCCCATAAATAAGTGCTTCAAATCAACTCAGCTAAACAAGGTTTTCTTTTTTAAAAAAAAAAACAAACAAACAAACTAGGTGGGGCAGAGAGAGAAAAATAGAGAGGGAAATTCTTGTAATATTATTATTAGGCAATTGAATATATGACAATCTAACACAAAATAATAGCAAATCTAGCACAATCTAAAAGTATGTGCAAATATAGCACAATTTTAAGTTCTATCAAACAGTGATAGACCTATCACTCATTGAGGTCTATTAGTGATAGACCTATCAATCACTGAGGTGAATCACTAATAGACCTATCTAATAGATTTATCAATAACTGAGGTCTATCAGGTAATAGACTTATCATTGATTGAGATCTATTAATGATAGACGAATCAGTGATAGGCGTCTATCACTGATTATTTGCATGTTTGTTTGCTATTATATGTATTACTGATATACCATGTCAATAGAACATAAAATGATATATAAATGATATTTTACTTCATTTACTATTAGATGATTGCTTGTATGTTTATTTTCTTTTAGGTTTATTATGGATATACATTATCAATACAATAAAAATACTATAGATATACATTATTAAAGAATGATAGAGAAGGGAAAGAGAGAAAGCTTGAGGAGAGAGAATCAATTAAAATTTTTTTTTAATTTTAATAGTAGAGTAACCCCAAACTAACGGTGAGAACTATTTTTTAGATTAATTGAAAGTACATAAACTAAAATTGGACAATTGAAATTATAGATATTAAAATTGAATAAACTCCAAAATACAAGAACCAAAATGATATTGTAACATTTATTTTACAAGCCACAGTAACGTGACGTGGCCCGTCCCTTGAGTTCAGTTTGTGGGGTAGGGTACCCTGAAAATTAGGCTAAGCATCCGAAATTGTTTGGTAAATTAGGAGTCGGACGGAAGCACAATTATTGGCTTTACATACAAATGCAATGTAAGTGAATTTTTTTAAAAAATATATATACTCTCTTTATATTTGGTGAGTGGGCCCTCTCACCATTATGACAGAATGCCCCAATCACAGGGGCGTTTCTACTATTTCTTTTCATTAATTTTTTTCAAATATCATTTTTTATTCGGTTTTTTTCTATATAAAAATTTTGAAAATTTAGAAGTTCCATTATGAGCATTTTGTATAATATTTTTGTTAATTTTATTTGATCATATATATTGTCAACCTTAACATAACTCAACTGGTTACAATACGTACTATTGATTAAGAGGTTATAAGTTCAAATTTTCTTACTCCAAATATTGTGTTGAATTAAAAAAAAAGTTGGTTATGTACAATAAAGAAGTTCACATGTTAATAAGCTATCTGTCTATATTATTATGACTTTTACATTTTAGTGTTGGTAAAAGTAAAACAATGTTGATAATAATGTATTTACATATTTATATAATATAACCATAAAACAACAGCTGAAAAGTATTAAAAATCAAAATGTTGAAAGAATTTATATTTCAATTTTTAAAAAATTGGCTAAGAATGTTCAGAACTTTTTTACATATAGATAGAAGATAAATTTATGAAATAGTTTGTTTTTGCCAAGATATAAATAAGGGTGATCAATCAAAAATTTAGATATAAATATAACCTTTAAACTAACTTGGCTTTATTAGTTGAACTATTATTATAGTTATTAAAAAGAAGCAAAACCATCTTTCAAAAAAAAAAAATTAATAATCTTAAATTAACAAAAAAAAAATCTTTTTATTTTTTAATTTGTGTTGTTATTTCTACAATGGTATAAGTTTTGTTTGTTTTGAGTCTAAACTCTCATGATTTTATTTTTTTGTTTAACCTAAAAGGACTTGTATCAATAAAGATGTTGTCTTTACTTATATACCATGAACGTTCTTTTTTTGTAAGTTCCAGCTGATGTAGAACTATATTTGGATTTTAACAATATATAGTTAGCGTAATTCCTAGACTTTTAATACTCTTACATGCCTAACTATAATAGGCAGTGGACCAATATGTACATATATATATATAGTACTGAATTGGCATGGACAATTAGCTTTGGTGTCAGCCACATGACATATGGAAACAAAATCATCATCATGAAATAGAAAGGTCAACAATATTGAATGAAAGCCAATAACCCCAAAGTGAAATAGTCGATCTTATGGCCATCACAATTGTATTGGGATCGAGATCTCCTTTCCATTTTAAGTTGTTTCATGAAAATATATGTTTAATTGATTCTTACGAGTTGTTCTTTTTCCTATCTTCCTCTTTTCTTAAATAGTCTCTTTTTGTAGAATAATTCAATAAATTATTTACTGATAAATTTGTGAACTTGTCAGTAATTATTTCCCAAGTGTACAATAAACTTACTATGATATAATATAGACACCCATGTACTTAAAATATAGTGTTGATTTTTTAAAAAAAAATCAAAATAAACTACATAAAATTACTTCTCATAATGATCAATAACTAGGGAAACACTTTTTTCTGTCAAACAAAAAACTAGGAAACACTTTTTGAGTAGCTAGCCAAGATAGGTAGTAGGCTAATATGTACCAAAAAGGTACAAGATTGGCGAGGGAAAATTAATTGTAATGTCGCCACATGCTACATGGAAACAAAGTCATTGAAGTTTAAAAGAAAAAAAGTCAAATATGGAATTAAGGCCAATCGTCTCAAAGTGAATAATCAATTTCATGACCACCATTCTAAACTAATTTTTTTATGAAAACATGTGTTTAGTTCAATCTTAAAAGTTGTTTTCTTCAGTATATTAGAACCCTGGATAATCTCTTTTATTTGATCGATGCTTATGTTAGCTTAAAATTGTGAGTTGATAGGTAATGATTTGAAGTGTATAATTATTTCATGACCTTTATATGTTTACTTATTTTTTAAAATAAGAAGGATAAACTGTTTTTCAATAAATTACCTTTACTTTTATATTATTGTCTATCATAATAGGTCACCTATAATTATCCATTAATGGAACTGACTTAACTAGTATACATTTTCGTATAGTTAATTGTAGTAGACAATAGACTAGTACGAACTATAGGAGTACTCAACCAATATGGACAATTAGCTAAAGCGATGATCGGCAAATGGCACATGGCAATAACAGTTCACCATGAAATAGAAAGTTCATCAACATTGATAACAACAATGACCTTCAAGCAAAACCGTCAATATATCTTATAATTAACCACTATAGTCGTGTCAAAATTATGATTTAAAAATGGTAACAAAAAAATGGTTGAAGTAAAAATGAATCTGTGAATGAGAGAATAATGTAACTCCAACTAGAATCATAGGGTATGAAAAATCGCATCAAAGCTAAATTAGAAGATTAGATTTTGGGTTTACAATACAAAAAGAAAAAGAAGGTGGGAGGAAAGTATATGTAGAGGTGAAATGACAATTCAAAGAGATAACGATTTGGTTCAAAGATTTCATTTTGGATTTGAAGGAACTCAAATAACCCATAGCCTCCTAACTCTATCACTTTATCTTCCATACTGCACCATTTTTTCTGACACTGTTTTTTTTTTCTTTTACCATTTTCCAAAACCCACAAAACTCTTATCATTAATAGAATAAAAACAAACATTAGGGTTTAAATTTAAGAAACCATATTCTTCAACAGACAACATTATAATGAACAATTTTATAAAATTGTTGTCTATGTGTTTGTAATGGAAAATCATTTCATTTGTCGTTGAAATGGACACAGAGATAGATATACCATTCATATTCCCTCACAAAAAAATTGGTTTGGTAGTTAGTTTTATGAATTTAAAAGGGGGGTTAGTTGGGAAATTGCGAAATATCAAGATTACATGGAGTTTCATTTCAAAACCAATTGACTATAAGAAAAGTAGTCCATGTATATTATAAATTGTGAGGTATCTCTACATTTTTTCAATGTGGGATCCTCAACATGCTCCCTCAAGATGGTGCTCTCTTTGGGTTCACCATTCTTAGGTCGGATCTCAATTTTTGGACCGAATATCTGTTTGGGTTTCATGGGCTTTGATACCATATCAAGATTACATGAGGTTCCATTTCAAAACCAATTGACTATGAGAGGAATAGTCAATGTATGTTATAAATTGTGAGATCTCTCTACATTTTTTTAATACGAGATCCTCTACACGAAATAAGATCTTAGAGGGACTTTTGGGGAAAAAAAAAAAGAGTATAGATCCAAAAGGACATGAGCGAAGAAGCTGCGTTGATTTGTCCTAACAAAAGTGAGACCGTGGAAGGGACAAACGACAGGTGTTGAATTGTGGTAGGCTGATGGGCTTTGATTGTGGGCCTTTCTACTGTTTATTTGTAAACAAATGGGCCAGCCCTAACTGCAACTCTTGCCTTTTTAAGCTCACTCTTCCCTTCCTTCTCACCCTCCACCAAAAACCTTCATTATTATTCTGTCAAGTTCGCTAATTCATTCATGGCTTCCTCCAAATTAGCCGACGATGAGATTAAAAATCTTGTCTTGAAATTGCAAACTTTGCTCCCTCAGCTTAACCATAAGCCCGACAACTCTACGGTATATATATATATATATATTTTATGTATTCAACTGTTTGTATACTAATCTTTTCTTATGAGACAAACTTTTGAGTTCAGTAATGGTTTGACATTATATTAGAGCAACGTCATCGTTTGGGGAAGGTTAAAAGTTAAATTTACTGTAACCTGTCGACGTTTTATGTATGCAGGTATCCACGGCGGAGATTTTGAAGGAGACGTGTGATTATATAAAGAAATTGCAGAGGGAGGCGGATGATCTAAGTGAGAGGCTATGGAAGCAGCTGGATTCAATGGGTGTTGACTTTGAGATGGTTAAAGATCTTCTTCTCACTTAGAATTTTTAATTAATGGCCTTTTCTAGCTCTCTTTGCAATTTATCTTCTTTTTTTTTTTGGTTCGCTCTCACTGTTTTGTAATTTGAAACTGAGTTTGATCTCAGCATTATATTACCAACCGACAGTTGAGAGAGATGTGTTCGATTCTATATTTTATGTATTTCTATTTTTATCTGTTTTTTCACTGTTGGTCGAGTGTTTAATATATGTATATCTAATTTTATGCAATGCCTTTTTTTCCCTTATTTTTCTTTAATTGAAAAAGAAAAATATATACTTTATCAATAAAAATGAAAAAGAAAAAAAGAAAAATCATTTAAAAGGCAGTGACTGTTTTAAATTTTGCGGTGTGAAAAATCGACTTATTAACCTTTTGAGATATTAATAAATGTGTTATTTAACTTTGTTCGTTTTGATAGAAATTTTAAGTTGTATTGATAAATCGTTATTAAAAAAATTGTTGAGGTTGCCTATTCTTTACATTATTGTGCTTTATATAATTACCATTACCGATGTAATGAAAATCCATACAAGGAATGACTTGTCAATATTGACGTAGATAAATCGAATATTGGTTTTTTTTTTTTTTTTTTTTTTTTTTTTTGAGTTCAACAACCTATGAGAATAAAAAATTCAAGCATATAACATTTTGGTCAGAGTATATGTCTTGACCAATTTAGTGATTTTTTTAAACTATTTATTTGCAACTTTTTTTTTCCCTCTTATTGTATTTTATTTTATTGGCTTTAGAAATAAAATGATTTTTAGTTACAATGTCGTCAATTTGTTTCATGGTTACGAATGGTTTTTTAAAACATAGCCACTGGCAAATAAATTTTAAGCTATTATTTAAAATATTTGAAACTGGGGTAAAATTTCAAACACGAAATCGCCTTTTAAAAAAATTGATATTTAAAGAACAAACTACAAACCAAATACAAGCTACCTAAATCTAAATTTTTAGAGCTCATTTTCAAGATTTAATTAAAATATAGGATATATAGATACAAACCTTTGATCTTCGCCTAACACAAACTTAATCTAATCAAAATCATCAACCAAACATTCAAGGAAAAAAAAAACATTATTACCATTTGTCTGTTTACAATTAAAATTCTCAAGCAATTAGAAAACAACAAAGATGACTAATTATCTCAACTTGCTTTATGCAACAAGTCAACTTAAATAGAGAAATTTGAGCTTTTTTTCGTGTGATTAAACATAAGAAATTGTTCTTTTATTAGTTTTTTCATAAGCCAACAACCCTGACATGAACCAATACATAAATTTTAAAACATTGACAATTCACACACCAAAGTTTCTTCTACCTTACGCCCAATCCCACCACGATCTAGGATTTTTTTTAATAAAAAAAGAAAAGAAAAAGTTTAATTTTAGCTTTAAACTTGACAAGATGTACACTTTCAATTTCAACAAATTACACCTTAAACTTGAATAAGTATTGCAATTTTCAGCTTAAACTTTAAAAAGTGTTGCAATTTATACTTTATAGTAGGTTTTCGTTTGAGAAATCGTTGAGAAAAGGATTCTCATGTCGTGTCCAATGAAGTCCAATGAACTATAAAGCATATATTTGGTATGCAATGGATAAGTTTTAGATAAAAAGAGTTGAATTTTTTAAAGTGAAATTTGGAAGTTTTGGTGGAGTTATTTAATGGTCGCTTTTGTGGATTAATCAAAACTTGATTTCTATTAAATTAGTGAGTCTTTTGAGTTTTTCACTTTTTTGGGGGGGTTAAAATTAGTGGATGAATTAGTGAAATTTGAATAGAGGGTAAAAGTCGCAACACACTTATCTAAGTTTAGGTCTAAATCGATAAAATTGAAAGTTTAAGATAAATTTTTTTATAACTTACCAAGTTTAGGAATAAAAGTCGATTTTTTACTCAAAAGAAAATTAAATATTGTTTTTCTTTTTACTTCTTTTTTCCCCTTGAAGTTTACCTCTAATTGTATAATTCTACCACACTTCAAAATTCAACTAAAAATAATTTAAACAAGTTAGAAGAAATAGAGATATCTTCCCTAGCTATACTCATATTAGCATTATTATAAAAGATAGTGTTATTACTTTACTAATTTGCGAATTGCATTGTCATAGAAGTAAGTAATGGCTAAAAGTATTTTAAATTCAAAATATTAGGTTAAATTACAAGTTTAGTACCTAAATTTTTATATTTGTATCTATTTAGTCTTTGAACTTTAAAAAGTATCTAATAGATCTCTGAACTTTCAATTTTGTGTCTCATAGGTCCATGAACTTTAAAAATGTCTAATAAGTTTTTGAACTTTCAATTTTGTGTCTAATAGGTCCTTGACATATTTAATTTTTTTAATTAATTAATTATTAGATATAAAATTAAATTTTATATCTAATAGGACCCTAAACTTTCAATTTTGTGTCTGGTAGGTCAGTGAATTTTAAAAAACATCGAATAGTTCAATGACCTATTAGATACAAAATTGAAAATTCGACGACATATTTAACACAAAATTGAAAGTTTAAGGATCTTTTATGACACTTTTTAAAATTCAGAAATCAAATAAACACAAATTTAAAAATGCATAGACTAAACTTGTAATTTAAGCAAAATATTATAAACATCAAAGTTATGGTACAACTAACAAGTGTCACAATCCCTGTGATATCTTTTCAAGTAAATACAAACAATAACCATCAACATATATTATTCAAAACCCCAAATTTCCAAGTAAGAACAAGAAAACAAATTGTTTTTATTAAAAAAAAAAAAGAAAAGAAAGCAAACGCGTATTGTAATGATCCAATTTAAATTTAATTTAATGAAGTTGCATATCAAATTTCGCAAGAATGACGTGGATATTAGCTACAATGGCCAAGCTGTTACTCACGTATTCAATAGATTTTGTCATCCTCATCTTGACCTCTCGAAACGACGTCGAATCCATCTCCTCCAGTCCGTCCAAACAACTCTCCTGGTCCGTCATCGCACTGCTCATCCACGTCTGAATATCGCTGATCTTCCTCTCCGTCAACGCCTTCTCGCCGGCTTCCATTTCCGTCGTCGAGTCATTGACTCGGCTAATTGCGTCTTCGATTTGGCTCTCGCAGTCCTTCAAAGCTGCTCCGCCGTCGCCGTTGGCGGTTAGGGTTTTTAGCGATCGGGATAGATTCGAGAGTTCGTTGAGGGAAACTTGGAGAGAGAGCTTCAAAATTACTTCGGGATCCGCTTCGGGAGAGGAATTGAGAGAAAATATTGAGGTGAAGCACGAATCAGTGTAACGAGTTACGTTGCAGACGATCTTGATTGTGTCGGCTGAATTGGATGATTTTTTGCCGGTGGAGTTGTGGATGTAGACTCCGATGATGAATCCGATGATGAGAGTGGTGAGGACGACGGCGGAGATGGCGGCGGTGATCCGGAGAGATTTGTGCTTGGGGATTTTGGAGTTTGGTTTGGACGGCGGCGGGATTTGATCTTCGAGTTCGAGTTCCAGGTGAGTCACTTTGCCATAGCCTTTGAGGGCGTTGATTTGATCCATGATTGGTTTGAACTTTGAAATTGAATTGATGTGTGTTTGTTTGTTCTGCTGAAATTTGGAGAAGGAAGTTCTGCGATTTGAATCCTTTTGGGATGGGGAAGGGGAAAGGAGAAAGGGGAAGGCAAACTCAAAGTCAAAGTCAAACCCACTGTTTTCATTTATTCGACTGGACGTGGGATTTGATTAAATTAAATGCAGATTATCAATTTCTATCCACAAGTCTCTAAAATTTTGATTTTGTGTTTAATAAATTCTCAAATTTTTTATTTTGTGTTGATCTATTATGATTATTTTACCGGTCAATAAGGGTCATAGGGTTGCAACCCTTGTCAACATTTATGTAAAATTGAAACCTCAATGTTTTTACCAACATCAACATTTAAAAAGTTGATTAAATGAAGCAGTTCGACACGTCGTTTACAGGCTCAAAAGTACAAAACCATTTGCTCTAATTTCTATACTTGTCTGGACTGAGTTGCCACTAAAAGCCCAAATGCAAAGAATAAGTTGCAAATGTAAAGCAATAAAGTGTAGGTTAAATTACAAGTTTAGTTCTGAACTTTGAGATTTGTGTCTATTTGGTTCATTTAATAGGTCTCTAATCTTTTAATTTTATATCTAATAGGCCCCTAAACTTTAAAAATATCTAATAAGTTTCTGAACTTTTCATTTTATGTCTAATAAGTATCTGACATATTCAAAATTTTCAAAAATTAACTGATCTATTAGATATAAAATTAATAAACTAGTAAACTTTGTTAAGTCACTACTTTTTTTTTTTTTTTTTTTTATAAATAATAAAGTCACATTTTTCTTTAATTCTTGTTAAGTCACATTTACTCCTGTATTTGAATTTCAATGACTCGATTTTAAAATTTAAAATTTATATTCATCGAATTGAAGTTGTGAATTTAAACCAAGGATAAGATTAAGTTTATTCGAATTAAACTAGAAAACTAGAAAATTGCCCATGTAATAATGAATAAATTATAAAGAATTCAGCTAACAAAAACTTAAAAGTCAAATTATAAAAATGTAAAAAAACAATTATCATGAAAATTTTCGAATCTAACAACAAAAGAAAGGCCAAAAATGCTAAAACTCAACCAAAAAAAATGGTCTAATCTCAACTAATAGATATACCACAATTAAAGAAACTAGCCTCCAAGAGTCTTCTTTTGCATGACAACCCATTCTCTCCAACAAGATTCGACTCAACATCCAATCGATATTTCTCGTACGGAAATGAGGTCATATCAATTGTTGTCAAAATTTGGCTCCATATCAACCAAAGCTATAGAACCTTTGTTACTATGGAGTACTCAAAAGGTTTGTTTAGTTACTCAAAATCTCAAATGCCTGGTAAATATCTAAGAATCAAAACAACTATATATTTGAGAATCAAAACCATTGTGTTTGTTTTAAAAGAAAAAGTTGTACAGATAATTCAAAATGTTACAAATGTATGGTAGAAAAATTTGAACAGTACATGCCAAAGAGTTTGTTCATTTACATTTTCCTTCAATCAAATAAATGAATCTAAAGTAAAATTCAGTTTTCTTTTTCTTTTTCTTTTTGAGTTCTTGCGGGGTGGGGATCCAACCATCAACATTTGAAATGGTAATTGGTGTCTTATCCAATAAGTTATGCTCAAATTGGCAAATGAAATTTAGTTAGAAGTATTGAATTGAGATTTTTTGAATAAAGATTAAGCCTACTCATAAATATTGAGAAAATTATAATAGAGTTAGCTCTATTATTATTATTATTTTCTCTACTTAAAGGGATTTTTTTTTAGTTCAACAACATTTGAGGGTGGAGGGATTCAAATTCCTAACATTTTGGTCAATGATACATACCAATTACCTCTGAACTAAACTGATTTTGACTACTTAATGGTGGTTTTCTCTCAAGCTTTTATAATAATTTTCATTGGAACGATATTTATCGAAGATCTTTCTTGTATTATTTTTAGAAACATTTTAGGACAATGTAAATGATAAGGTTGTTAACATTATGCCAATCAATCGAAAGAGGATAATCGGATGTGCTTATTGATTTCTAACACATTTTTTTTTTATAAAAAAAATAGTTGTTTTGTCATTTTTTAAGGAGAAAAAAAAAAGAAAAAAAAAAATTAAATGGCATACCAACCACACCACACCCATTGCCCATTAACTGTTTCTTTAGCCTTTCCATTCCATTTGGACAAAGAACATTTGCTACCCACTTGCCTTTATTTATTTTATTTCTTCAACAAATTTCAAATTTTAAGACAAAAGAATAACAAAATTTTGAATCATATAAACATCCCACCTGTCAATTTGGATTTATTTACATATTTTTAATTAATTCCAATAAAAGGGAAGTTGTGATTTGTGAACCACATTAATTTGGCTCCTATGAACCATAAAAGAATAACATTTGATAAAAGAAGATTCCATTAAAAGAGAATTCTTTACTAAAGATAGGAACTTCCTTAACTAACCAACTAATTAAGAAAATGTAGATTCTCGAGATTTTTTAATACTTAGCAATATATAACTTATTATAACAAAATATGTCAATGCAACTTTATCATTAAGTCAAAATCATTATATTTATAAAGTAAAAATTAGACAATATGTTGTCCTAAAAAAAAATCATATGTCACAAAAGAAATTACAAAAGTCTCTTCTTAAATCTACATGTCTCTCACCTGTAATGGAGGCTTGTTTTTCTTTTTTAATCTTCAGAAGTAAATTATTATGTTGAAGGGAAAAGAAAGTAAACTACTTCTTTCAAGTATATAAATTATTTAACCTTTTCGTTCCTCGATCTATTGATTATGACAGTGATTAAATCATCGTTCATTTTATTATAATATTTTATAATATTTTTTCTTTTCTTATTCAATTGTAATTTTTTAATACATATTTTATTGCATTATTTCAACTTACTTGAAAGGGCAATTAAATTTATCTTCTTTATTTTTCTTGCTATCTACATCTACCCATTAATATATATAAAAACCCATTAAAATACATATATAGTACATCCCAAATTTTTTATGAATATAATTATGAAATGGGAGACATTATCTTTATTTGCAGGATGAAACTTTTTGTCTGTTATTAAGAACAAAAATATTGTTAACAAGAAATTTGCTCTCCTCAACAAGAAAAATATTTGGATAACATCGTTAAAAAAAAAGACAAAAGAAAAAAAGATTATTCATCACAAATTTTTATTGTCATTCCATACAATCAATTCGATCCTAACGGATTTTTATTCAATATCCTTTAGAAGAAATTTGATTTTTTTTGTCGGTGGTCGACTGTTTTTTTTTCTTTTTTCTTTTTTCTTTTGGGAGGTGACAAAAAAAAAAAAAAAAAAAACTACAATTGAACCGTACACCAGAAATATTCATTGTCAAGGGTGTTCAATGTCCCTTCTTTCTCTCTAAATATTTCAATGGCTTGATTGATGTAATGATGACGATTCTTTCTTTTTTTGCAAAACTAATTATTCCTTAATTTTTTCAAAATTAGATTCCATCCTTAAAAGTTAGCGAATTTGACCCATCTCAGTTTAATTTGCTTTTTAATGGGATTTTTAAGAATGTTTTATTACTGTAGTTTTGTTTTCTCTAACGCTAATTAGTTATCGGCGTGGAACAGTCAATTCCCTCCACCGTTCAATTCCACATTCCGTTTCGAAAATGTTAAAATCTTCCAAATGGGTTTTTTAAAATTTGTTTAAAGCACCGTTTCCCCCTTAATATACGGCCATAAGCCGCCTCCTTAATGCCGTCCTTCGTTTCCAGTTTATTTTAACATTTTTGTTCCTTCTCTTCTCTTCTCTCTGTTTCCCCTCTTTCCATCTGTAATTTTTCCCCTTCTTATGATTTGGGTTTTCTGGGAATTGCATTGGGACTATGGCTTCCAATATTGGAATGATGGACAGTGCTTATTTTGTCGGTAGGAATGAGATTTTGACATGGATCAACAATTGCCTTCAACTCAATCTCTCTCGCATTGAAGAGGTTTTTTTTCCCTCTCTTTAGCCATTGTTTTGTTCTTGGGGAAATGTTTGTATTGTAATGCCTGAAGTGGGTTTTTTCTGTTTTTGCATTTTGAGTTTCTGTTCAGCCCCCCCTTTCCTCTAGGAGAAAAGGAGGCTGTGTTTTTCTGCATCTCTTTCTTTTTGGATATTCATTGTTCGATGTTAGCTTATGGTGGTATAGGCGTCTGTTTTTGTAGAAATGCTTGGGACAAAGGAATTAATGTTTGCTCCAACCTCGAAACATTTTCAAAGAATGTTGTTTAGTTGCTTTATTTCAGGATTTGGTTGAATTTCTTTGAGAACAAATAGAGGTTTCTAGGCAATGGCCAACCATGCCATTTGGCAGTGATTTGGATTTTTCATTGGGAGTAATTTTGTTACCTTTGCTCAAGGAAAGAAAAGGGTCATAATGTTTTTGTGTTATTCTCACATTATCTATTCTTTTGTAAAGAGTGATTCAATTCAATAAAAATTTACAATCCTTTTGCATTCTACTGATTTTGGACGCAATTGCACACTCGTAGTTGAGGACTGGGTAGTTCCTTGTAAATTTGAAGCATAGGATAGCAAACCTGGAATGCAGCTGTTTTTTTTTTAATCTTAGTTTATAAAACTTAAAATCTATAGGATTTAGAAATAATTATGGGACCTGGATTATGTATGAATTCAAGTGAAAACTGTTTGTGAGATGCTCATACTGATTTTTTCAATTTAGTCATGCGAGATTCTCTGAAAATCTCTCTCATATTGAGAAATTTTGTCTAACCTCATTTTCTCGAAGCATCCATTGAAACCTAGATTTTTTTTTTCAATAGGATGCAAGTCATTTGTCTATTATTATGATATTGACTTCGTTGCAAGGAAAATTACAATTGGAAGCTTTTCCCTTTATCCTGGTCTTCTACTTGTTCTCTTTTCATCCATTATAAGTTCTTGGAGTGATTATGATTATCTCAGTATCCCTTTTCCTGTGTTTGTCGTTCTGCCTAGGCTGCATCCGGGGCTGTACAGTGTCAGATGATTGATATGACCTACCCAGGAGCTGTCCCAATGCATAAGGTTAGTTATCTCTTATCCATGTTTTTCTAGTTTCAATTTTCATCTGCTTTAGATTGTTTGAATAATTAATGACTACTGTATGATACTGACTTGTCTGCCTTGGATGTGTATAAAAGGTCAATTTCGATGCAAAAACAGAATACGATATGATCCAGAATTACAAGGTTCTGCAGGATGTATTCAACAAGTTGAAAATTGAAAAGGTAGGTAACCAAATGGTCAGCCTTTTATCTCAGCTCTTGACACGTGAAATCGGAGCCTTTTATCTCAGCCTTTTGTTTTAGTAGTCGAAGCCTAGAGGACAAGGGTGAATCAAGAGCTGGATATATCTTGACATCATTTTTATTCTTCCTAGCAGTATACTTGTTGGTGAAATGGATGGTGCCTTACTACTGTTGTTTAAAGCCTAATGTCTTGTGATTGATAGCTAGAAGGATGTTCATTCCTTTACATGGTATGCTGAATGCTGATGTTATTTGTGGCAGCACATTGAAGTCAACAGACTTGTAAAAGGTAGACCTCTGGATAACTTGGAATTCTTGCAATGGCTGAAACGCTACTGTGATTCAGTTAACGGTGGCATAATGAATGAGTATGCTAATTTTATCGTTGTGTATTCGCCTTTTTTCTTCCGACTATCGGTATATAAACAGTGTCTTCTTTCCATTTTTTCATCGACTGTTTCTCAAATGTCTTAACAGGAACTATAATCCTGTAGAGCGACGATGTAAGGGTGGAAAGGGTGGAGTGACGATGAAGGGTTGCCAGAAGGCTGCTAAATCACTACAAACAAATAATATGCATAGCCCTGGCTCTGGTGACCCAGTTGAACCAAGTAAAACGTCTGCTCAGCTTACTCCAATTATCTTTTTTCGTTGGTAATGAGCCATATATTAAGGTATTTGATGCATGTCAATCTAGGATCGAAGCCGGGGAAGAATGGCGTAATGGGTGGGGCAAATTCTTCTGGAGAAATTCAAGCTTTGTCCAAGGAGGTAGGCAGGCTGCAAAATAATGTCACTGCTAATTTCTACTTTGTTCTTTGTCCAAGGACGGCTCCAGCTTTTTACTTCCTCTTTCTCCTCCAAATTGATGTTATATACGAATATTTGGACTCTCCTCTCTCTTATGAGTTGTTGCTCTTGCATTTTTTTCTTTTGGACAGATTACGGATCTGAAACTGTCTGTAGATCTTTTGGAAAAAGAAAGAGACTTTTACTTTGCAAAATTAAGGGACATAGAAATCTTTTGTCAGATGCCTGAATTAGAAGATCTCCCGGTAAGAACTCCATGGATTTAGAGAAAACCCTTCAGCATGAATGACTAGAAAACGATACTTTATCAGAACTCTCAACTTTCAAGAGTAAATTGATAATAATTGTACGGTTGATAACTGTACACGTTTGATGCACAGATGGCAGCAGCAATCAAGATGATTTTGTATGCAGCAGACGCAAAGGAATCAGCACTAGCTGAGGCTCAAGAGTACATATACCAGTCAAAGAATGGGACTGACGTTGAAGATGAAAATGAGGAGTGAATTTCAAGTTTCACACAAATTTGGGCTTGTAGACTGGGCAAGAAAAAAATGCTGGAGCATTGCCAAGCAATTCCACAGTTCTCACTGCTGATCATTCATCACTTATGATCTCTAATGAATAGAATTCTTAGACTTGAAAACAATCCTTGTATGTGCTGTACCAAGGATCATGATTGTTAACTGGACATCGACCATTGGATTGTAATAACAGATGCTCAACATTAGCTTGTCTTATTCTTTTTCTTGTCTGAGAAAATGTTGCAGTAGCATATCTGAGATTTTCAGGCCATCTGCTAAGTTTGACCAACTCTATCTCAAGGTAACATTCTTGTTATGTGAGAATTGATAATAATAACTACAGTTCTCTTGATGTTTATTTGAATGTGCTTTGATATTACAACAAAGACCAAAAACAGTACAAGTTAGATAACTAACCATATGCTACTGCAATATTTTAACCCAAAACATCTACAACAATGAAAAGAGACTAGTTTTTCACAGACCCAAAAAAAAAAAAAAAGGGAGTAACTTTCAGCCATGTTTGAGCTCCCACTCTTATTATAGTCTGAAGTAGCCAGTGGAATGAGAGGTGGCATCTGTTTCAGTATTCATACTCTGCATAACCATAATAGCTGCTGCCATTACTTCTGTGCACTTCAGCCTGTAGAAGAAGAAGAAGAAATGCATCAGTTTAGAAACTATAAGCTGTGTGAATTAAAGGGGGAAGCACAAAATCATTCTCACATTGTCATGCATGTATTGAAGTTCTCCAGTTCCATGTTCTTGAATGTATTTCTCTGCAGCAGTGATAATGTCCTCGCGCTTGTTCAAAGGGTCCTTTCCTTTAGGAACATACCAAACGTTCACTTTCTGCTGGTTCACCATTAGAGGTCTTAAGTAATGCTCGTACACATACGCAGCTCCACTGAAGCCGGACAACCAACAGAGCAGAACCAGCTTCGCATATGGCCATATTGGGATCCTGTCATGAGAAAGTTTCAGTGAACAGATCAAATTCAAAGCAATTGTGAAACCAGAAGCTCCCTAAACGCCTACCATTCAAGAACCTTGGCGAAGGTCAGCTCAAAAAGGGTAAGCATGGAGTGCAAAACCCAGTAAGTTAGCCATTGCTGATCCTCGACTTGAGATTTGGTCTCGATGGCTCTGATTGAGGCATATCTGCAAAAAAAAGCCCAAAACCCAATATTGGAAATGATTGAATTCAGTCCAATCGACAACAAATTTTGAAGGAGAGAGTGAAAAAGAAACTTACAATGGATAGACAAGACCGACAACAGGCCTGCAAATCAAATCATGCCAATGTATCAATATCCAGGAACATTAAGTAACTAATTCCCCATTATGTTCTCATTTTACTGCTTCAATCAGGAAAAGAAAAAAGAAACAGAGAGAGAGAGAGATACCCAGCAAGAACGTCGAAGTTTTTAAGAACAACTTGAAAGAAATTTCCAGCCCCAGATCCCATCTTCTTTGAGTTGATATATCAATATCTTCAAAACCCAGAATCCCAAAACGAAGAATGAAGAGAAAAAGAACTCGCTCTTCCCAAATTCGTTCTCTTTTAACTTTTCTTATTCTTCCTTTAGATCTCAAGCTCGAGAATCGGTGGAGCTGCGTGCGTGTTAAACAAAAAAGAGTAACAAGTGTCATTGAAAGAAAGAATTATAAAAAGCTGGGGAATCAATTCCAAGGATAACGAAGCATCGAAAGTTGGAGTCGGTGGAAGGCAAAATCAAAAGTCTAATTAAGAAAATCAAAAATCTAATCAGATTGTAACATATAAGATACTTAAAAGAAAGGGAATTAAGAAGAGAAACAGAATCAAAGCAAAGGGTGGAGAAATGGAGATGGGTTAAGCGAATCATCGTACTGAGAGTGACAGAGAGGTCTGAGGAACACAATAAGGGTTGTCGAGGAGGAAGATGAAAGGCAGGTAAGCAAAATTCTTGTCCACAAAGGGACCAGTTAGCAAAAAAAATTACAGAGTTGACACAAAGCGGTTCCTCGAAACGTGTTGAATCTGTAAAGTAGGAGGTGTCCTTTGGTAGCAGAGAGGGGATCAGAAGAATGGTGTATTATTTTTTTGGTTAGTGTTTTGTTTTGTTTTGATTTGATTTGTAATGGAAATGGAATGGAATGACCCACTCGAGAACTGGGGTTTGGGAAGGGAAAAATGGTTAAGGGGGAAGCCATTAATGGATGAAGGTTGAGTTGTGGAAGCAGAGTGGGGACAGAGTCAGGTGAGTGAAACCTGCAAGGGATAAGGTGTGGACACAACAAGACGATCCCACCATTTGCACAGAGAGAGAGAGATTTTGAATCATTGATTGTTGCAGTAAAAGAAGAAAGAGAGTGATGCTCACATTTTAACTATCAAAACTTTGACAGTCAGCTCATTGCCCTTTCAATCATCCAAAGCACTTTTGCCTATTGGAACACTCGCTCACCCGTCACTTTGAACAAAGTTGGGTAAAGTTTATCTATGGTAAACCCCTTAACTATCGATTTTTTAAATAATATTAGATGTGTTACTCGAAAAAAATTACGATCGATTTGGTAGATAATTTAGATTTTATTTTATGTTTTTAGATTCACTGAATTTAATGAATATGCGACAGATGTATTTTCGAATTCTATAATCTAAATAGTGCAAATTCTAAAAATAATATTTTTATGTTTTCATTGTATTCGAATTTTGAATTTAAAATTTTAAAATACAGAATTATATTAAAAAAGATAAAAATTTTAATAAACAGTATTTCATGTTATAAACTTAATTTATTTTTGTTAAATTAAAATATATAAATATAATATATTATACGTTATATGATAATGTAAAATAATAATTATACAAAATGTATAACAAAAAACATGTTCATAAATTAATTAATAATGATTTATATTCAACATAATATTTGGTTTTGCAACTACAACTAGTTTCATGGTCTATAAATATATTATATAACACATTTTGAACAATTGTTTAAATTGGAATCCAATTTCTTAATCTGCTACCAAACACATATCTGAAAAACATGAAATACAATTCTATTTTCATTGAATCTCTTGTTTTCAGATTTCCTATCAAACAAGTCCTTATATATTCGATGAGAATAGCTTTCTAATAATCATTAGATGTGAATTCAAAAATCATGTCCTAATACCTACGTACTTTTACATTTTCTCACTCATATACTTAATGGTGCAAAGGTTTATCAAAGTGCACAAAAATTTGATTTGAAGAGTGAAATAAGATGAAACATATTACAGTTTGGATTGTAATATGAGAAGCCTAGGAACAATTGAGGATGTTAGAAATGACTATTCGGACTTGTTATCTTTCATTAATATTTCATAATCAATATCGTAATTTGGGTGTCAAGCCATTTGGTATCCACAACTACGTTAAAAGAATAATTAAATTTAGTTCTATTGGCCAACAAGAGTATAGCTCAATTGACATGGAGTATGTACTTATGACCAAGAAGTCATGGGTTCGAATCTTTCCACCCTTAAATGTTGTTGAATTAAAAAAAAAAAAAAAGTTCTATTGGAGTAAACTAGAAAAAAAGTAATAATAGTGTACTCCTTTTTCTTGAGGTCCAAGGAATTGACATATACTTCTTTTTTTTTCTTTAGTTCAACAATGTTTGGGGGTGGGGATTCGAACCTCTGACCTCTTGATCAAGAGTGCATGTCAATTACCACTGAGTTGTGCTCACTTTTGCAGTATATACTCCTTTGTTTGAGGTCGGAGATTCAAATCTCCATACTCCATATTCATTGTACTAAAATAATAATAATAACAATAAATTAAATTAGGAGCTTGGATTCTTTTTTAGGTTTATTTGTGGTTTTTATACACTAATACATTCATTAACTTTATGTTGTGTATATTTAGTCGCGGTAGTGCTTAATTAATCCATGTCAGTTGGTTTAAGTGGTACAATGACACTATTATTTAACGATTATGCTCAAAATCAACTCGATTGAAAGTTCATGGACCCATTTAAATTTTTTTAAAGTATGTAGAAACTAAATAGACACTATCTTAATTTTTTTTAAGGCAATAGAACAAAATTAAATGATGGAACTAGTATCATTGTTTAGAGACTAAATGTGTAATTTATGCACAGATCTATTATTTAATAAATAAATAAAGAGAATAATAAAAGTACTATTATTGTCATCCATGCTTAATCATAAAAACTTTTATGTTATTATAAATATTATGGTGCAAAATATCTATTAGGGTTTAAATCTGTACGTAAATTTCTCATAAAAAACTATTAGTTCTAACCTACTACAAGGTTATAAATATTTGTTCATGTAGGTACATATTTCTTAGGTAAATGAACAAAAGATGAGTCTATATCAGGTCTTCATTAAATAATTTATTAAAAAATTAATAACAAGAACTAGATGGTTTTCTATGCAAAGTTGATGAATTAAAATAGAGTATTTTAAAGTATAAGGAAAAAATAAAATAATTTCATATGAAACTAATAATTCTCTAACTAATAACATTAAATTAAAATTGCATGAAATAATATAAAGGGTCATCTAGATTTGCCAACCTAACATATTTTAATTGGTTAAGGTATTATAATCTTGATAAAAAAAAAATTAGAGGTTTGAATCCTCACATGCCAACTTGAACAAAGTTCAACTAATTAAGACATATCATTAATTAAGAGATTAGATGTTCAAATCTCCATTTTAATTCACATATTATTGAACAAAAAAAAAACCATATATATTTTAACCAAAAAAACGGGTCATCTTGATTTGAATCCCACCTTACTGTAATATTCTATAAAAAAAAAAAAAAAACATGAAACCATTATTAAATTTTAAATAGACTAATGATAACAATTTTAATATTAATTTAAATATCATGGTAACAACATTTTAATAAAGTATTAATATAATAATGTATTTGCTGAGATAACCCTAACTGATGACATTATTTATGTTTCTAAAGGTCAAAGAAATCTTCTACCAGTTGTTGAACTAAAAAAAAATAAAAGCTAAATTATAAAAATACCCTTGAATTTTGCCATTTTTTAAAAAATATCCATATTCTTACAAAAGTTGCAATATTATTTTTGATCTTTTATAAATGTTTCAAAACTAATATTGGACTAGAAAAACCGTTAGAATGTTAGATGAAAAGTTGACATGCCTGAATGTCATTCTTTTAGACTTAATCCAAGAAAGTATCCTAATCACCATAATATTGTTCCAAGTAATCAACACGTCTATTTCCGTCCAACCATTTTATTGAATTTCTACTCCAATTGTACTTTTGAAATGTTTATGAAAGGTCAAAAGTAATATTACAATTTTTAAAAGAATAATAGAGTATTTTTTAAACAAGAGGCAAAATTCAAAGATATTTTTTATAATTTAACCAAAAATAAATAAGTAAATAATAATAATGCATGGAACCTACAAACTTATGTAAATATATTAATATTAATGAAGATAACTAGACTAATTTTTATTAACTACGTTTGAATTAAGTTAGTTTAAACTAAAAGAATAGGCCAAAGTGAGTAATAGTTCAACCGTAATTGGCATGTATCCTCGACTTGGAGCTCAAAGATTCAAATCCTCTAACTCCAAATGGTGTTGTATTTAAAAAAAAAAAATAGCAATAAAAGAATAGGCTTGAGTCTACCTTTTAATTGGTTAAGATATTGTTGGTTAAAAGTTAAACAGAAAAAGAAGTTTATAAATCTGAACCCTCTTTCATAATAACCATCATGAATTTCTATTTCGTATAATATTTAAAGAGAAATGAAACAATAAATTCAAAATTAATAGTAATAAGATTGTTATCAGAAGAGAATCATATCTCTAACCTCACGTCTCAACAATTTATGAAGAAATTAGTAGCCATACCCATACCCATAGCCACAATTATGGGTCCCACCGCCTTCCCATTACGACACGCCGGTGTCCGACGCCGCCCCCTGCTGCGGATTTTGCCCGGCGTAGATATTCAACTGTCCATCGTTCATGCTTCCGCCGCCGCCGCCAGTGTGCCCCAATGGCTTCCCCGGGAGGAGCGTCAACGGAGCAGCGAGATTGGATAAACGTAAACCACCGGAGCTTTGTCCTCTGTATAAAGCGCCGTCTTGGTTGGCCGATGGAAGCCTCCATAAAGACTCGCCTCCTCCACCGCCGAGGTTGCCGTCGGAAAGCATCCAAAAGTTGGCCGGAATATTCGCAGGGATTGTCCCTGTGCTCGGATGCAGCAGATAACTCCCCATTTGACGCTGCGGATTAGGCAAGTGATCTTCTTTTGCTTGCGTCATCGGACCCATATTGATTGGTTGAGAGTTGAACGCCATCACTGAACTTTAACAAAATTCATTAATATACACTATATTGTATAAAATTTTTCATTGGTTTCACTTATGCTCTTATGGTTTCAAAAGTCTCATTTTAGACGCTTCTTTTTAAGTTGTTAGAAATATAATAGCACAATCATTTCCTTTTTAATGATACATAAGGTGAAGTGACAATCTTGTAGATTTTACCCTAATTTTTCTTCCTTGATTGTCGAGAGGAAGGTCCCAAGTTTTTTTTCATTGATCTTGAGAGTGAGAGAGTAAAGAAACATAATAGTCAACCATCTTGTTTGTTTGGTTTTTCTCATAAATCGAGAACATCTAAACTACAAGTTGATTTTAATTTTAATGGAAAAAGGGTTTTTTTTAGAAACCTTAAAAAAATTCAACTTTTGAAACGATATATATAATATAAATCAATTATATAGTGAGTGTTTTACAGCCTACCTCCTGGATGGTAGTAAGATGAGGATCTTAGTTGGGACGGTAAAGAAATGCTCGTAGTCGATCTTCTCAACGACGTATTGAGAGAGTTGAAGTTTGCAGGTATCGTGCCAGTACCGGTGGCAGCGATGACAGCGGGCTCGGCTTGCTGAAGAAGCCACTCGATGGTTTCACCATCGGACTTGTGGCCGAGCTCGCGAGTGAGTTGGAAAACTCTAGCAGCACAGAGCGCAGGCATTCGGGTGCGGCGGCCGCGGCCATCGACTTTGGTGTGGCGGTCCTTGGTGGAGGTCCTCTTGGGAGAGGGCTTCTTAGAGGTCTCGGCAGGAGGTTGGGAATGAGAATCATATTCCTTCTTCTCTAACAATTGGAGAGGAAAAGTAGTAGAGCGATGGGTTTGGTGATAGTGAAGAAGTTGGTCATTTGCTTCCATGAGTGATCTAATGAATGATCTCTTTAACTATATCAGTGGTGGGTCTCAATAATGTAGAGAGGAGTAGAAGAGAGAAAAGAAATAAGTTGGGGTATGAAGTTTGAAGGGGGTTTAAGATGTTTGGTTTTGGAACGGGGAGTAATATTATATGTAATGCTTGAAAAAAGAGAGAAGTGAATTATAGGGTTGCTATTATTGTGGGTTGTACACAGACCCATTTGGTTCAGAGTCCACGTGAAATGGGGCTTTTTATGATGTAATTTATAAAGACAAAGGGTGGACAATGGTGGGGCACAAGTTTCAGGTCAAAACAACGAGGTAACTTTGAAGGGATTATTAGTGAAAGAGAAGTGAGTCCCATCGCATCAAAATTCAAATGTAATCATTTCCTTTTGCCTTGCCCTACCTCTTTTGCCATTTTCCTCTTCTCAAATCCCTTGCCTAGCTTCTACCCTTATCCAAATGCTTCATTAATTAAACTTTTTATTTTCTTAATCTTACTAGACAAAACTTAGTTGATGTATAAAGTTAGGTTCAGGTTTTACTTGAAGTGGTTGTTTTATGATACATAGTCAATAAAGAGAAAAGGCTGCTCTATTCAAAAGTGATGTCTCTCTTTTGCTTGCTCTCTTTCCTTTCAAACTTTTTCATTGAGAGTAATTCACAAAGACACTTATGTGGGGTTCATTTCCCACATTAGAATAGTACAGAGAAACAATAACGGTTTTTACCATCATCTTAAATGTAAAATTTCATTGTGTGCGCGCTTTGTATTTAAATTTTTACTTTTAGCCATGATTACAGTTGGAATACGACCAAAGTCCCACATTAGCTAAATACGGAGAGAAGATCATGAGTATATAAGTGAATGAAAAATTCTCCATTGGTATAAGGTCTTTTGGGTGAGACCAAAAGCAAAGCCATGAGATTACATCTAAAATGCATTTGGAAGGTATATGTGGAGGTTTCGAGGCAAGTGTATTAATAGGGAAAAACAACACATAATGAGAGTTTGTAATATTGGAAGATTGATATGGTTGGAAGAAGTTAAGAGGAAGTAGAATAATGAGAAATGTTGATGATATCTTGAGGCCTAGAGGGAGGATGGGTTTTGTTTCTTAATCTTAATTGAAGATAGTCCTTGTACATGAAGCCTCTGTATTTTGGTGGCTCATGAATGTCCAAAGTGAAATGTGGCAATGGCTGAACCCATTTGTCTCCACCAATGTTGTAGAAAAATGCATAAGAGTGACGCTCTCGCCCTGCCTGCCTCACCACCCTGTGACTTGCACTTCTATACCTATCATTGCTCAATACCTAAGAAATGCAACCATGACAATAATATACATAGGATTTTATGAAGCTTATGAGTGAAGAAGAACAATCCATTACAAATAAAATAAGAAAGTGTGGTTAAAGTTATAAGTTTGGTGGATGAACTTTCAAGATTACTTTTACTTAGGTGTTCTGGCAATACTTAAAAGGCTTTTAATAGGGTTCTCCAAAATTTCAAAGGGTTTGTCTATTTAATCTAGTATGCACCTTAAAAAATTGCTGACAGATTCATAAACTTTCACTTTTGAGTCTAACAAGTCGATGTTGTTAATTTCGACAATTTAAAGTTTACGTAACATTAGTTGTATTGTTTCAAGATTATGCGATGGGCCAATTTTGGCGGTTCATGTCTTTGCTAAATTAACGAAATTACCCCAAGCAAAATTGAAGGACATATTAGAATTTAATTTATATAAAAAAAAAAAAAGAAGATAAATATATCAAATGGTCTCTAACCTTGTAAATAATTCTCGATTTGATTCTCAATCTTTTAAAACTCTCTATTAGGTCTCCCACAAAAAAATAGATAAATTTTTATAACAAAAATCTAACATTATATATTAAATTGTTGTTTTCTTAATTGAATACACCATTCAAATTCCACTTGATACCCGAAATCCAACTCATCCATTTTCAAAATTCGACTCGTCCATCAACAAAATACATTATTTAACAAGTGACATGCCTACATGTCCAAATATATGTTTAACAAAAATAATAATAATTTAATGACTCCCCATTTTTTAATTAGCAAATTTTTTATGGAATAATTATACATTGAGAATAAAACTTAGATCGAATTTAAAAATATTTAAGGACCACATTTGATATATTTAGTCATCTTAATGGGGAGTTAGAGTTTTTGTCAATGGTTTGATCTCTCTATGGCCATTCTAAAGACATTTTATTGAGTTGAATTATAAAGAATATTTTGAGTCCAAATTACGTATGTGTTAAAAGAATTGGTATAATTACTAACATAAACATAGTTCAACTGACAGTAAGTTTGTACCCTTGACTAAGATTCGAATCTCCTACCTCACGTATTGTAAAAAAAAAAATGGTGTAATTAATTTACCTGAATGACATCTCCTACGTTGACGACAATGGTGGTTTGGTTGGGAGTTATTGGGATCCATTGGTCGTCCCTTTTGACCTCAAGTCCTCCAACTTCTTCATCTTGGAACACAAAAGTGATGCAATTCACATCCTTATGATCCCTAAGTCCAACGTTTTCAACCTCACTTGCAGCTGGGTATCTGAATGTTGACATTAAATCCCACTTCCTGTTTGTAATTATTATTAAACCATCCAAACTTAATTAACTAATTTACGAGATTAAAAACTTATTAATAACAAGTTCAATTATATATGTTCAACACCTGTCGTTATTGTATTCACTGAGGAAGTTTGGAGGAAGGCCTAAGCAATCGTTTATGATACTTTCTACTATTGAAGCTGTCTTCACAAAGCATGAGAATACCTCCTTCACAACTTCGCTGCAATATTATTATTTATTGGTCAAAAAACACACTTAGCTTCATCAATTCAGCTAATTTTTAACTATTACAAGATATATTAGAAAACATTTCGATTATTATAAGAGGTTTATCTATCGTCATATTCTATTGTTCTACACTATAAATTTGGACTCTGAACTTTTTAAAGTTGTAATCAAAAGACATATTACAAAATTTGGTGATCTCTAACGATTTAATATTTATACTCTCAATTTTCTAACAACTTAATCTATAAACTTTAATAAGTAACAATTTAGTCTCTATACTTTCAAATTTATAAAAATTTAGTCCTTAGCATAAAAAATCTCATCAAAATGAAGTGTCAATTTTTATATATAATGATTTAGTGCTTATAGTTTATAAACATATTTTGTCCTTGTCCACTTGAGCATAGTTTAATTGACTAACTATTATATCCTCGAATATAAGGTTAGAAATTCGAATTTTCATCCTCACCTGTTGTCGGAACAAAAAAACATATTAAGTTTTCTTTATTGATCTACATAACAACATTTTTTATAATATGACTAAATTGTTACAAATTTGAAAATAAAGAGACAAAATTATTCATTAGGTAGACGAAAAGTGTTTTTTAACCATAGAGTATTTTAAGAAAATATAAAGTATAGATTGAAACTTAAAAGGCAAAAAGTTGAAGAGAAAAACCTAAAGCCTTGAGGATTGGAGGGGAAGACATTGAAGGTTGAATCAGGTGGAAACATCATAAAGAATTCATTCTTATCGGGAGATTGCTCCGGCTGGCGGCCATAGCCTGCCGGCAGAGGAGCGCCCGGCTGAGGACTGGCCGCAAGCTTACGATCCAAAGGGTATCCAAAAAACTCCTTTGATACCAAAAGTGCTTTTTTCATAAGCTCAACTGGAACACCATGGTTCACCACCTGAAAAAATCCAAACTCGGAGCAAGCTTTTGCAATAATTTCAATTGCCCTCTTCTTTCCATCTTCATCTTCTTCTTCTGTGAAAAATGGAGAAAGATCGGCTGTGGGAATTCCTGAGTTGACCATTTTCACTCTTCCACTTTAGAGCTCTATCTCTTTTGTTAATTTTGAAGGCTTTTCTTTTGGAGGGATTTGATGGGATTCTTCTCCATTAAAGTATTTGAAAAAAGTGACCCTTGTTTGGCTGGTTTGATGCAACCAAAATTTATGCAGGCTTGTTTATATGGTATTGTATAATTATAGAGGCCACTTGCTTAGCAACTACTTGCTAGAGTACATTTATAAATATTTGTGATATTATTATTTTTTTGATCCTTCATTTTGTCATTATCGTCAAATTTTCTTTTTTTAATCTATGACCTATTCTTTCAATTTTTTATTTTTGAGTTTTCTAATTTATTTATATATTTTTTAGTTCAACAATAGATGAGTGGGACAACAAATGGTTAAGACATATACCTTCGATCAAGAGGTCAGATATTCGAATCTCTCACCCCACAATATTGTTAAACTCAAAAAAAAAAAAAAAAACAATAACAACAAGCTAAGTGGTGTGGAGAATTTCGTTCAGTTGAAGCTATATTCATGTTGGCTTGAATTTATTTATACTTTAATTTTTCGAGCAAAGTTTATTATTATTATTATTATTATTTTGGAGATCAATCTATGATGATTAGTTGGTAACTTGGTAATATATAAAATGCATATCAAATTGATTAATCTCTCGTAGAAATTTCCCATCTTAACTTTATCTTTGAAACTTGATATCTTTTTCAAAATAGTGATTCAAATTTCTGAATGTGCTATAACTTCTTATACACAAAGTGAATTAGTGGGGAATAAATTAAAAAGTTCAAAAGCTTACCTTTAGAATTGAAAAAAACAAAATCGACAAAAGGGTTTGTTATGGAGAGATATTATATAAATAGAGAAAAATATAGCTTTGCAAATAGAAAATTTGTAATAAAAAGAAAAGGTGTGAGAAGAATCCAACATATTTAAGTTGTCTCCTTCCCCACAGTTTTACTCCCTCTAATGCCTAAGCGTTATTTACTAAGAAATTGTTTTCCAAAACGGATAAGATTTACCTTTTCATAAACGCAGCACCTTGAACTACAAGAGACCTAACGAACAGAACTTTGTAGAATAAACCTATCTAACTTCTTCAACAAAACCCTTGATGGAGAAGAAAAGAAGTCTAGCTTTTCAAAAGTTTGATATCAACGTCGAAGAGTGGAACATATACATTAACTAATTTGTTATTCTTCTACAAAGTTGTTGGGATTGTGGAGCCAAAATAACTCCATAGGACCAAGAAGATCAAAGGGATACCGTCGCGACACTACTGTCACAAAACACCAGAAGATAATCACACTACTTATCCATAGCGTTGAGACGTTGGGTATAGCGTCTCAATATGCTACGATTTTGAGCCTCCAAATTGAGACTCGCGCACAAGATCGAACAACACTACATGTTTGTAGCGTTGTGACGTTGCGGCTTTTTCTTTAAATAGCCAACTTTTGCTTGGTTAATTTTTTTAGAGTGATTTCAAACCTCATGAGCGGCAGCAATTTTTGAGTGAGTTGCAAACTGTATTGGCAATCATTTTTTGTCGAGTTGAGGGTTTCTTTCATTGTTTATCTTAAGCTACTAAGTTGTGGTGCTTCGAAGTCAAGTAGTCTTGATTGGGCTATTTGAAGGGTGGTTTGTAGTATAAGTATGAGGGTCTTTAGTAATCTTTATTATAGTAGAACATGCAGTTGTAGAAAACTGAACATATATAGTCTCAAGTTGGGGTGAACCAGTATATATCTTCGATGTTGTTTCTATTCCCATCTCTTTTTATTAACCAGTATACAACCCAAGGACGCGAAAAAACACAACTCATAAATGTGAAAGATCGCCGTCAAAAAATGTGAAATATACAACTCACGGACGTTGCACATGCCATTTATTTCAACAAGTATATGCGTACGTAATAGTATCTTTTTCAATAAAGCTAGAGGTTCTCTAGAACACACGCCAAGAGGTGTGTGAATCACAAATTCATATTCGTGAATAAAGTAGAGTGAAGGATATACTTTGAATAATATAAGTCGATATTAATTAAAACATTAATTTTTTTTCTCTCTTCATACATTTCTAATATAAAGACAGTACATAATGTAGGATGATGAAATGAAGACATTACAAGAAGACAGTAAAAGCAACAAACAGAGACAGCAGGAAGTGCTTAATTGTACAACATTATTTTTCTGTGGTTGAAACTGAAAGAAAGGTTGGTATATATATATATATATATTCAACTGATTTCATAATGTGTGATGCGAATCTCATCCTCAACTCTTGAAGGTGGATGGGTTTTGTTCTTTAATCTCAAGGCTTGGTAATCTTTGAACTGAAATCCTCTGTATTTTGGTTTCTCTCTGATCTCTTTAGTGAACTGTGGCAATGGTTCAACCCATTTTTCTCCATGCAAGTTGTGGAAGAATGCATAAGAATATCTCTCTTTTCCCTTTGGCCTCACCACTCTGTGTGTTGCACTCTTGAATTTCTTGTTGCTCAACACCTTCATCACAACAAAAACTTTCAGACATCTATTGTCAAACAAACAGATTTAGATTCATCAAAATTTGAAATTTTGACCTATATGTGTGATGAAGCCTAAATAGAGAGCTCTCCGAGAAGAACTCGGAGTTTATTATAATTCAAAAGTATTCAATGCAAGAGATTATTCCTCTCTGTTCATGGCATTGAAGAAGCAGCAAAGAGACTTGAAGAAGTTCATGATAAGGTCTGTGGGACAACAACATCGAGGATCTAAGAACTAAACAATTAAACCAAAAATGTCACTACATCAATTTCCCTCCCTCTTAGGAGGAGAAACTTGTCATCAAGTTTTGTTAAGGACAACTAATCTTCCCCCTTCTCCACAATAATATGATATCATCTACTTTTTGGTCATAAGCCCTCGTGGTTTTAATTTTGGTTTCACTCAAAAGGCATGGATTTGTTATCCTTGATCACTTATATTACTCATGATCATTTTCTTTTCTAGCCATCTTCACAATGGTATGGTATGATATTGTTCACTTTAGACATAAACTCTCGTGACTTTGCTTTTGGTTTCTCAAAAGGTCTCATACTAATGGAGATAATTGTCCTCACTTATATACCCTTAATCACTCTCTTCCCTAACTAATGTGGGACTTTGTTTGCACTCCTAACACATTGAATCCTTGATTTGTTAAAAATTCATCCGATTGGTCTCCACATGACAGTTCTAAAAAAAAACTCATCAGATTTTAAAATTCTAAGTGGATAGTAAGTCCCTCTACTTTTTCACTAGCCTCAGTGATTGATCTCACTAGGTCAACTCATGGTCGGTTAATTTGACAACAATTTTACCTGAATAACATCTCCGATGTTGACTACTATGGCTCCTTCAACAGGGATGACTGGAATCCATTCGCCATCTTTGCGGACTTGAAGGCCTCCAGCTTCATCCTGGAGGACCAAAGTGATACAGTTTCCATCTTCATGGTGAGAGAGTCCATTTTCACCTTCTTGAGTTGCAGGGAAATAGTAGAGAGAAGTCATGAAATCCCAGCTTCTGTCATTGTTGTATTGTTTGAGGAAACCAGGAGGAAGCCCCAAACACTCATTTACAATGCTCTCTAGAAGCAAGCACACATTGCTTAGTTTCTGGAACATCTCTTCCAGCACTTCCCTACAACAACCAAAATGAATCAAAAACATAAACTCGTTATTAATTAAGACTTCGCTTGGTAACGTTTTTGTTTCTTTTGTTTTTGTTATATTAGATTTTAAATTAAAAATATCAATGTTTGATGTCAATTAAATTGGTTATTTAGAATAGTATATTTGAAATTATTACATTCTATTTAGTTTTTTATAATGTTTATTATTTCTTATCATTTTTTCAAAAAAAAAAAATTATGTCTATGTCTATCATAAGTAAAAAATAATAATAATAATGCTTTTATTTATTTTTATGGATTTTTTTTAAAAAAAAAGTTTGTAAAAAACACTACTTCTTTTAGTTTTCAAATTTTGGTTTGATTTTGAAAACATGCGTAAAAAATAGATAACAAATTTTGGTTTGATTTTGAAAACATGCATAAAAAGTAGATAACAAAATAAAGAAACTTATAGGTGGAAGTATTGTTTACAAGCCTAATTTTCAAATATCAAATGATTATTAAACGGGCCCTAATTTTCAGTTTTTAAAAATTCTGCTGCTTTATCACAATTTTTCGTATGTTTTTCAACCTTCTTAAAATTTGTAGTCAAATTTCACAAAAAAAAAATCAAAAACAAAAGCAAGTCTTTAAAACCTATTCTTTTTAGCTTTCATATTTTTGGCTTAGATTTTGAAAACACTCCTAAAAAGTGGATAACTAAACATGCACGGATGGACATAGTGTTTATAATCCTCCTTTTCAAGAACAGAAAACCAAAAAACAAGATAACCGAAAAAAACCAATTTATGTTTGTCAAAAGCTGAAAACAAGAAACAAGAGAAACAACAACAGTACCAAACCACTCCAAATGGTAATTTCAATCCAACATATTAACATAACAAGCAAGCAAAAATAAGATGTCTCAAAATGAATCTCAAACATTCCAAAGACATGAAAATGAGTTGAACAGCTTAAAAATCAAAAGAACAGGATACAAATCTCAAAAACTCACTGGAACTTTGGTGGCTTTTGAGGGTAAATGTTGAAGTTGGATCCAGGAGGAAAAACAAGAACATATTCATTCTTGTCTGCACAATTTTTCTTCTGCTTGTTGAAGCCAGCAAGAAGGGGAGCCCCAGGCTTGGGGCTATATTGGAGCTTTATCTCATCAGGGTAATGGAAAAATGTTCTTGACAGTTTCAGAGCTTCTTGAAGAAACTCAATGGGGACCCCATGGTTCACAATTTGGAAGAAACCATAGCTTGAACAAGCTTCAGTTATGGTTTCAAGGGCCTTTTTTTTGGCTTCATTTTCACCTTGGCTAAAGAACAGAGAAAGGTCCACAGTTGGGATGCCTGAGTTAGCCATTTTCAAAGGAGTTTTTAAGTTTCAAAGTGAAGTGGGAGTTTTGTTTTTTTGATGCATTTTTATACCAAACAAAAAGCTGTCAAGGATGGAAAATGACACAGTTGGAAGGCATGCTTTGGTCATTTTAAAGAGGTTTTGGAAGTGTTTGTTTCATTCTGCTAAATTTGCTTTTGCCTAATTTAATTTTTTTCTCCTATAGTTTTTAGTCTTTTAAGTACATAATTTAAAGTCTTTTGAACAAAAAAAGGAAAAAAAAAAAAGAACTTGGGCTACCTTCCTATTTAAAAAATTTCATCTTCTTACCAGGTTCTGTACGTGGATTGTTGATATGAAATAGAGACAAAAACGTCAATGAAAAGAAGTTCAATTAAGAATCTAAAACGACAATGCAAAGAAGTTCAATTAAGAATCTTTGAGTTTAGTACACCGGCCATGTCTGCATGTAAATGGAATCTTTAGCAAAAAGAGGTCAGCCTCAAATTCAAATTAATGATGATTTGTAATAAAATTCAAATTCAAATTCAAATGATTTATATGAAATTAAGGATGATTTGTAATTTAAAAAAAAAAGGAAAAAAAAATCTTTTAGATGAACAAAAATGGTGTTTTATTCACAGAGCTCAAATTAACAATTAAAAACAAATTCACCGATGTCAAATAAAAATAATGAAAATCTAATTATTTTAATAACATGACCTCTTAAGTTTTAGTATAAAAGAATGTTGAAGAGAGATTTAGTCGATCTTATTCAACGAGAAGATTGTTAAAGGTGCAACAAAGAGTGATCGGCACATGTTATTTCTTAATATGTAACATGTGTCATTTTTAAAATTGCCGAGGGTGCGATGAAAAATCAGTTGGTACTCATAATCCTAAAAATGTAATATAAGATAAACTCTTGTGAATGAAAGATGCAGTATATAACAGAATATTGCATGGTCTTTTTAAAAGTAAAAGAGATTCTCCATACTAGTGTAAGGTGCCATCCTTTCCCATTAACGTCGGTTACAGTTCCTTCCCATCCTTTGAATTTAATAAACATACAGAAAAGGACATGGAAATAACAGTGGATAACTTCATACTAGGTTCTTCTCGAGGACTTCAATGATATTAAATGCATGCATTTGGAATTTGGTCTAAGGTTTTGTTTCGTTTTTCTTCGGTTTTTTACTATTTTTTGTGGGAACTTCACCTTGGAATGAGATTCATCTCGGTCTGATCTGCAGGACCCACCTTTAACAGACAACAGAGACATTGATAAACAAAATTATAATAATAATAATAATATCTTCAATTTAATTTCCAAGACGGAAACAGAGAATATATTCTTTCTATACTACCATCCGTCCTCTATCCCCCAAATTTTTTAAGCATTTTTTTTATTAAATTTATTTAAATTTGTTTTCATAAACTAATAATATTTATTAATTATTTGTATAAGGATAATTCGTTTTCTATAAAATGTGTATTTTATCTTGAAGAACCCAAATTTGAGAATCGGAATTAAGATCCCCACAAGAATAAGGGTGGATAAGATATCTTGCCGCTTGTCCCTTTTCTTTTTTCTTTTAGTTCAATAATTCTAAAGTGAAAGATGATCGATAATGATATGTTGATACATTGATAAATAGACGCCTCTTCCTCAAAGAAGAGGATCAAACAATTCCCAATCATATAGATCCCAAAATCAATATTATAATTAAGCAATCATTTCTGTTTTCAATTTTCATTCAACGTTGGAGTCTAATTCTTCCACTTGTCATCCTTATGTATAATGTTATGTTAACCTCAAACAATATTCAAATTCAAATTTATGAAATTAGAACGGGCAAAAGTTATAATGTTTTTAGCCAAATACCCCATAACAATAAAGTATTTGTCTCTTTGAAATTTTCATTATTAAAGAGTTCCATATCCATATAAAAACTCCATTGAAACATTTATAATAACATGAAAATATATAAAAATCATAAAAATATCAAAACGTGTTAGAAATTTTGATTTAAAAATCACCAAAATATTTAAGTAGCAATATCTATAACTTGATGCACAAAATCTCATTTTCGTTAATCCAAGTAATTTCACAAGTTCTTAAATTTCACTTTGTAAAATAATATTCATCAATATCCATATTTCAATCTACTTACATTATTTAATTTGTCATGTTTTGCAATGTGCATGCATTAGTCGAATGTGTCAAAATTTGCCTTGAGATTCAAAACTAGCTCTGGTATAGATATTGCTACAGAGCCTGAACTCTACAGAAAATAATTTTGCATTAATCAATTGGTAAGCAAATACTAGCTCTGGCTCGGGTTCAGGAACACCAGCCATGGCAACAACAGAACCAGCAGTGGAGCTTTGGGAGGATGACAAGAAAACCACAATGAATACATATGCATTAAGAGGGCATCCAAATAACTTTACACACCAAAATACTTTCTCCAATGTTAGCATTAGAACGAAACATAAGATTAAAACCATAATATCCTCAACAATCTATATATTAGAGAGTAATTTAGGCAATGATGAAGAAAACGAAAGGGCTCTTAGGGAGAAAGTAGAGTCGAGTCGAAAATGCCTGACCAACTGAACTTACAGACCGTTACCCTACCATATAAACCCCACCGGAAGAAGGCTACCACAAGAAACGATCAACATTCTCCTTTACCACCTGATACTTGAGCAACTAATACAGAAACGTGCCATTTGGAGAGATGCAAACTTCACTGGTCGTTTAGTCATCATCTTCATCATCCCCTGCATCATTGTCATCGTCTTGGTCATCATCATCCTCATCAGAGTCATCATCTTCCTTTCCCTGCTAACATACATGAACAAAATAGGTAAGGCGCTAATTTGCAATAATTTCATTTTGACTGTAAATAGCAAATGATGATCAGCTCACTCAGAAAGTAGAACTCAATTAGCAACAAAGTCGTTAGTAACAATGGGCAACAAAGTCGTCATCAAAGAAGCAAGACCAAAACATGAATTATAATCTTGACGAAGAAGATAGCAATGGAGAAACAAACACAAAAGATTGCAGAATGGCCATGAGTGAACTATACGACAACAATCAAGCAAAATGAATTAGCTGCCTTAGTCACGATTTCAGAAAAAGGCCGGTAAAATTATTTTTCTTCACCTCTTCGTTAGATTCTTCTTCCTCCAATTCGTCTTCATCAGCCTCCTGTATCACAGTACAATATAACTGTTAAGAGAAAATAGGCATGTAGCAAACATCAATCAAATACAATTTCAGCTTGTGTGCTGAGAAGTGGGAAACCTAGGAAGCAGAAATAAACATACATTATTGAAGTAGGATAAAGGGTTAGGCCATAAGTCCTCCTTGATAATTTCTGCAACCTGCAACCCAAAGAGAATTTTACAACATAGCTTTTATTTTAAAGTGAAAGGACATTGATCATCATTGTAATCTAATGCCATGAGCTGCCCTGCCTCCGAGTGATGCAAATGCCATATTCAAATAAAGAACTTTTTGTGGGGATGATCGGAAGTGTATGCAATATATTTTCATCTTACCTCATCATGAAACTCGTCAATATCTTTCTGTTCTGTATCACTAAACCAGCTAAAAAAGCTGCACCCAAAACAGGAAAAAGTGCACCAGTGAGATCATGGAAAATCAAAAGAGTTCATGCATTTTCCTCATTGCTTGCACAGGAGGTATGTCACTTGCAAATACATTCTTCGATAGTAAGATTACAGCTATGAGTCTATGACATCAGACTAATACACAACATTTTCCTTATATTTTGAAGCTTTTCAATACAAATTACTTCAAAATTAAAAAATCCTTTTTCACAAAAAAGGAATTCCATCTCAAATTTTTCATATCTACAAACCCAATATAAGTGGTAGTATAGCTAAACTTCAGTGCTCAGAAAATAAGAGAAGTATGTCAGTGTCCAAAGTAAACTATTAGCTATAACTAATCGATCGTTCAAATCGATGCATTATCATCCAACAAAAAGGTTTTCTTTTTCCCCATCATGAGATGTTTCTGAATGTGTCAAGATCTTGCAGAATAAAAATGAGAAACAAATTTGTGATCTGTCTTAATAATTTGCATTTGATACCTTAGCCTTAAGGCAAGCTTGGTATAATGAAATGAGGTACTAGAAAAAGACTTGAGGCATACACTTAATAAACCACTTCATTTTTCGAGCTGGCCATTTGCCTTTTTATTATCAACTCAAATCCTTGAGTAGGATGTCCATGGAATCTGGAGTCAGGTAAAAAAACAATTGGAAAGGGAAAGAAAGAAGAGAAGATGAGAGAAAATAGCACACCGCCCAAAATATTACTACAACATAGATTTTCTCCTTCCACTCTTTTTTTTTTCTCTGTTCCTTTTAAAGCTCAGTCAGTGATTTCCCACATCTCCGGTAGATTTGAATTTCAATTTTCAGTATCTCCTCTGAGCAACTTGACATTTTTTTCCTTTCTTTTTATCTCCTCAAGTTTTTTTAAACATTTAAATGGCCATCGGTCTTTTTTCATACTATTTTATTGCATCAGGGATTTAGCTATGTTTTTTTTCAGTCAATTTTCTCTAATATCTTTTTTCTATTTTTTCATAATGAACCGAGCTATCATTGAGAAAAAATGAAAGAATACAAGAGCATACAAAAATCACAGCCTACAAAAGGAAACTCCATTAAAGGAAGGGGCTCCAATCAAGTAAAATAAGACCTAAGGAATAATTACAAAACAAACGCGTCACCAACACCCAGAGAGAAACATGGAACCTAACAAGGGACCACACATCACCCGGTCCCTCTCAAGCCCTTTAGCTTGTGTTCTTGATGTTGGGTTTTACCTTAACTGTTCTTTCATTTTGTTCTATGCTTTATATGTTTTCAAAAGTTTATATGCTTTCTGAAGTGTTAAATTATGTTTATGAAATGCTAGACATCTGTTCTCTATATGCAATTCAGTCTATGAAATATAGATAACAGATTTCTAGCATATAGAAATAAAATGCCTCAAAAGATCAGCCTTTTAAAACACATATTGGAATCGAGTATTACATTAGTTTTGACTCAAATAGCTAATCTGGATTCTGGATGACAGGTGTGTGACAAATGAACTAGCATAAATTAGATATTACAGTGACAGTGCTTTCACAAATAACCATAAAAACAATAAAATAAAAAAATACTCTAAATGGTGATCATTGATAAACAGGTTTTAACAACCAACCTTTCCTCAGCCTGCAGTCGTTTGTTTCCTTTCTTCTCATGATTAAATCCATTAGGTAAACCCTTCAGATATATAGAGTACAATAAACAATTAGTGAAAATATTTTACTAATTAATACAAGTACTAATCCGAGAAAACAACTCTCACCATTCCCTCTTTCCATTTTATTGATGTAGCATTAATTTTTCTCGTTCCTTCATCAAGAAAGGTGAAGGTCTTCGTCAGCTTTGTATCTTCAAAATAAGGGTTGGTGTTGAAGTTCTGTAGAATCAAAGAAACAAAACAAATACTCCTAAAGGTGTTCATTGGTTGAAAAAATTGACATAGAATGTAAGGAACAAAAAGGCAAGAAATCACAATAAAAGACATAAAAGCAAAATGGAGGAAAAGAACTGTAAAGGAGCAAGGTAGAGGAATAATTCAAACTCACAAAGGTAATTGAGTAACCCGATTTGACATCTTTAAAATCTTCCACTTCCAGGGAGGTGAGATGTTTGAATATCTATCAAAAGATGAAACACAATGAACAACATTTAATGGACATTTAACTCACAATACTATAACCAAATTGTGAGAGTTCATAATCAATTTCACTATTATAATTGAGCATTTTACTTGCAAATTCATTTACAATTTTAAAAACAAACTAATGGAAAAAAAAAAAAAAAAAAAAACAGAGAGACAAACCAAACCTTCTGGTCCTCTTCAGTCAAAAGTTCACAAAGAGCGGGATGACTCAGAAACTGCACGTTGAGGAAGAAATAGTTATGAAACTCTTCAGCATGACAACAAGTTCAAAATCAATTAAAAAATGACAGGTTTGTGAGGATGTCACTAACAGCTGTTAACCAGAAGTCAGGAATTGACTTGATGATCTCATTCCGCTTGTCGTAGACAGGCTTTCGTATCTCATTGTACTTCTGCTCCACTTCCAAGACTTTATCACTGGCCTCCTCATTGATCTTGAAGATCAAAGCAAATGAACAATATGATAACAAAATGGTAGTTACTTCAAACTTACTGGAAAAAACATTAATTAATTGTAAATATACGTCAATCTAATCTAGCAATAGTACTGTATAATTAAATATACACCCTACCAACAAGATACCATCTTTCTGCAGTGTTTAGGGGCACGTACAGGGACAGAAATAACAGAAACACCCAACCATAAATTACAACCCAGACTTTATAACTGTTGGGTCGCAGGAACAATGCACTGGCAGGGTGTCATTTCATCCAGATGTCAATAAGGTCTGATTGTTAGCGAACCTCTAGAAATAGATTATAAGTCGTAACACACACAATGAAAAACGCCACTCATCCTCAATGAGCTTAAGAACGAACAATCAGATTCCCCAAGAGCAGGTGAAAGGAATTGAACGTCGGCATTGACGTTCTTCAACAAAACCACAAAAAAGCCTCAAGCTTTCGGTAACAATTGAAGTAAAATTAGAAGACGCGACCGGTAAAAGAAAATTCCGAAGCACCCAATTGAGTTAATTTGAAGCCAAACCCATCCACCTCAATTGCCACCCACAAGGCACAAGCTCAACTGAGCACAAACGAAAAAACAAAACATAGGTCACAAACTAGCGCTTTTCGCTTCGCTTCATTGTCTTCCTGGTAAACAGTAAACACAGGGTCCGCCGCAAGAAAAAGAAAATACCAGAAAGAATGGAGTGAGAGCGCATATAAGCATTGAATCAGTACCTTCTCGAGCTCGTCTTGAATTTCCTGCAACTTCTCGATGGAAATGACGAGTTTCTCATCGATGACCTCGGAATTGTCGTCTTCGCCCTTCTCGGAGTGCTTAGCTTTCTTGCCCTTATCAGCAACCATCTTGTTCGGCTTCGGCAAGAGCTGTTAAAACCCAGAAAGATGTCTGTCTAAAACCCTGGTTGGTACTGGTCCTGGTGCTCTCTTTCGTTGGAGACTGAGAGATTATTGTCAAATGAGACAGAGCACACAAGTTAGGGTTTTTGGAGCTTAAATCTGCTCCGATTACAGAATCTCGGGTCCAGTACTTTTACCAATCATCTCTTGCCACGTAATCATGTGTACGACTAAATCAACGAATTTGTGTTGACCAATGCTCTTCAATTCCCCCGAATTCTTTTTCTTAATAAACTACTTTTTTCCTAATGTTATATTGAGATTAGGAATTTTAAAACTATTTTTAATCCAACTTAATTTTCAGTAAAATCATGAACTAATTCAATGGTGTAATATTTAATTTCTGAATCTTCCCAAGTTTTTGGTACCATTATTATTTTGAAATAATATAATTGTTGTTGCATAAATTTGTCTCACGTGTGCAACTGATATCATATCCAAATAAAGAATAAGCTTAGCTAGAAAATGTACCTACACAAGGCATCACTGTGACACTCTTCCAAACATACTCTAATGTTTAAATTAATACAAGTATGAAGTGTTGTCGAAGTGAGTAAAGTATTTCATATACTTGTGTATGAGGTGAGTCCCATTATATATAGAAAATTGAGCATGGAATGAGACGATAAGGGGGCCAAATTTGTTGGTACTATAATCTCCAGTAGGTATCACGGTGAATATCCTTTCGTGGGGCGATGTCCTCAGCATTATACCGTCACATCAACTTTGCCCCAGGTGTTGAGTACTATTCTAGGTCTGGTATGTGGTTGGCTATGCCTGTGTTGCTTGCCCAGTCTCACACGTGGAATGGTGTTTTATTCATAACAATAACATTACAAGTGTAGAGGTAGAGATTTAAACAATTGATTTCTAAAAAAAATATATTGATGTCTTAACCCATTAAGTCATATTCAAATTAGCACCACGTTAAATAAAAATGGTAATTGTAGTATTATTTTTTTTATGTGTTGAAAATATAACACTCCAACATTCTCAAACAATCAATTATTGTCACGCATTAACTATCGAGGTATAAGCATTGCGTAAATGCTTTTTATTCCTATATATATATATATTTATACCTTACATCTATAAACTAATTAATCATTTGTGGCTTGATCTAATATTGATTCAACTATAAGCTTCTTTTCATGAACAACTTAAATAATATTGTTATAGACGACTTATGTTATATCTCATGTTATAGCATACTTTTTTTTAGTTCAATAGTTACGGGATGGAGGGTCAAACTATTGACATTTGAGATGATAATAAACGTCTTATGCACTCAATTATGCTCAAATTCTATTTAGTTATATGCTCCAAGTTCCTTTATATATAAAATTTGAGATTAAAAAAGGGACAACCACCGCATATTGTCCCTCTCTTTAGCCCATAACTTCTCCAAGAGCCCAACTTCATTTTTTAGTGGCTTCTATTTGAAACTTCAGAGCCCATTGATTGAGATCGGTACACGTACATGTGACATCTTTGATCTTCAGAGCCCAGCTACTAATATGATGCATTTATGGATTTTTGTTTCTTGAAAAATAAAATTAAAACTTTAGATTAAAATTCAGAACTTTTTATCAGTTGAGCTGTTGTTAATGAGCCACTTAGAAGTTAGATATAGCTGATAAATTGATTACCAAACAGAGACAACTCTTTATTCCTCTTCCCTTCCAACTACACAAATAATTGTATAAAATTATTAAATAAACTTGATTGGGATAAAATATGATTGATTGATTGACATATAATTTTAGAAATGGAAATTTAAACATGAAGGGGAAAGGGAGGTAGAGGTTTCATCATCCTTCCATTCTAAATGGTTCAAATGAAGCTACTAATCACTATCTACATGCCTTTTTAGCTTACAGATGTGATATTAACCCAACCTCCAATTTGGTCCCCTTCACAACATTCCTTCCATGGACCATGCCCTTAAATTTTGTTATTCAAACAACAAGGGTCTCAAATTTTCTCTTTTTCTTTTTAATTTAAATTAATTTAATGCTCTCTCTCTCTCTCTCTCTCTTTCATGTGCATTTATAACTTATTTTACCTACTTCTTTGTATTTCTTCTTTGTCACATCATGCACATGGGTTTATAAACTCTCATTTCCCTGTACTAGTTTTGTAGATGAACTTTGTAGATGAACTTTGGCAAGTGTGTTAGCATCCAAACATGTAAAATTCATATTTTTTGTAAACAGTAACTTGCTCCTTCAGTGGCAAACATGACATATTCTCAATGGACCAATCCCAAGTTCCTAATTTTGTTTCAGTAAGTGCTGTCATTCATCCATAAACAATACTTCTGCAATAGCTTTGCCCACTAATAGTCCTTTTCAACAGAACCCATCTCAAAAGGCTTCAACTTTTTTACTTAGAGCTCAATAAATTCACTTCCCATATGTCAAAATCACTGCTTTTTCCTGATCCAACTTGTGGATGGATAGCCTTGACTGATTGAATTGGAAGCAAATGAGCAAAAATGGTTGGAGATGAAGTAAGTTTTAATATGCTAGAAAGTGGTGGAAGCCGCTGTTAGATGAGTGTTTTGTTATCCAAACAAGCCAACAATGGATCAATCTTGTCATGCCTGCCATATGCTTTGATCATCTAGCTTTTCAGGTATGCTTGTGAAGTTGTACAGTATTATGTTTAGTTATTATCCAATAGTTTGATTTGCTGTTTGATTATGGATTTGCCAAAATCTTGTGGATGCAGTGTTTACTAGATTTCCAACCCAGTTTCTGTGGAGTGAAAGGGAAGGAAAAGACCAATGGGATCCACCATAGCAGTGAGATGGTTGCTGAATTTAATGCTGACAACCCAACTTGTTCCATCTAATATTTTTTTCTCTGTACTATCACTTAATTACCTGAAAATGTCCACTACTCGTTGAAATTTTCTCACCCTCCAAACACAACTACAGGATTGTTTTTCTTGAATTTTGATGTTACAAGTCACGAGGGTCTTGTCCCTAAAGGCTATACTTGTCACTTACACTGGATCTTACTACTTTTCCCAATTGGAATTCTTCATTTGTTCAAGAATTTGTGAGAGTTTTAAGATTAATTAACAACCCAATTGAGAATTTGATCGGGTAGTTCTGATCCATATTAACTCCTATTTCATATAATCTCTTTTGGGATTTTTTATAGCGCAAAAATATCTCATGGGGTTTTTTTCTTCTTCCACTTGGACATAAAGGCTGAACCAGATTTACTGGTGCAAATATATTGTAATTGCCATATCATACAGACATAACAATTCTGTCATGTCGGATGTGTATATAAAGCTTAACGACACATATCTTGGAGCAATAGGCAGCAGTTAGGGACATAATTTCAACGATGTGTTGCTTTGTTAGGCACGCATTACCTGTAGGGCCTTCACTTTCCTTTTTTCTTTTTTGGAAAAATAATGAAGCTACATGGCCACCTTAAAAGGCCATGGCTGTTTTCCAGAAGTATCTCTCAGTTTAGAACTAAAAAACGAATCATGGAATACCAAAATGGCTGTGAATCAATGAATCATGAACAAAAACCAGAACAGCAACTCAGAAATTTGTTGCTAAGTAAATGTTCCTCTTTGACCTTACTGACTTTGCAAATCAAGATTGCCTCATTTTCAAAGGATAGATCATGTGCTTATCCATTATGTATAAACTAAAAGAGTGTAAAGTAGAAAGCAAGATAATCAGGTATTTTATGTAAACTTCATTATTTGGATGGACAAATCCCCAGTCTTCCATCAACATGTTTTAATTCTTCTGCACATTCAGAGAAAAAGTAATGCTATTTAACACTGAGATAATGGCAGTTTTGTGTAAGCAGAAGCATAATTTTGATAGGGAAATCATAATCTTCCACATTAATCTCAGCTCAGCCTGTTGCTTTACTAGCGATCATGGTCGAGTCCAATCTTGGGAAACGTCTAGAATCGGAATTCAACTTCTCGATATTTCTGTATGTAGTTTCAGCTATGCTGACTGCCTTGTGACTTTTACAGCCTAACAGTCCACCAGGGTGACTTTTATGCAAATCCTTGTCTATTGTGGTTTTAGGCTTAGCTATGACTTTCTTTTCATCATAGTCTGCAACAGATGAGAAATCAGCTGCACTGGCAGTGACTGCACTCCATTCAATGCTGTCTTCACTTGGCTCATAAGCTGTCATGGAGCTTGATATAACACCTGAAGTCTGCCTTGTGAATGGTTTTCCATTGTTTCCAGATATGTTTTCGATCTCGAACAGATCGGAACTTGCATCACTCCCTATATCTTCAATCATTGGATCGCTTCTTGGAGCAGTTTGAGTGGGCTTAGCTTTTGGAATGGCATCCCATTTTAGAACAGACAGCTTCCCCTCTAGATTCTTAGCCACTAAGTCTTTCGTATCCAACTTGTTTGAGCCGAATACTTCAATGGATTTTCTTGGATCTTCATCTTTGATCTTTGAAAAATTTTGCAACGGAGAGCTTGAAATTGGAAACACCAACTCTTCTTCTCTGGTTGACCCACCAGAAATTGAACTTTTTGGTTTGTGTTTCACCAAAGTAGCTGATTGAAACTTCATTCTACCATCCATGACGACAGGAATTTGTTCATTCCTTGAAGATTCTTTTCTGACATCACTCCCTTGCAATCCTTTTTGCTCATACAAATTCCTATGGACAAGGATAGATTTTTTATCAGAACAAGACCTGTTGCAAGTAAGGTTGAACAACAGGCTTCTTCCTTTTGTCTTGTTCTGGATGTTCTGAGATGAATTCCTCAAGAAACTTGGAAATAAAGCAGGTTGGCTATTCCAACTTGATTCAGAAGTCACACTTGGAGTTCCTGATCTGCTCTTTTGTCTCCTATACTGCACATCAGGTCGTTGTTCTTTCTTCTTTGCCTGATTGCCACCACAATTCTCAACAACTCTTGTGTTGTCATCTTCCAGTTTCATGCCATAGTACCTTTCAGCTCTGAATACTCCAATCTCCTCTTCTGCACTGGCTGTCTTCTTCATGTTTTTGGAACATAGAGCCTTTTGGTTTGAACAGATAGCAGATGGAAGTTGCTGCTGTTCAAACTTCACAAGAGGATTCTTCTGTACAAATTTGTCTTCAGTTGGTGCAAGATATGAAGAGATCAAAACATTGGCAAGACGGGTTTTGCATTCACTGTCCATAGTTCACAGAAAAACAGAAAAATATAAAAACTTGAAGTATTTTAATGGCTCAAGGAGTTGAAAAAACACAATTTGTGGTCCGGAGAGAGCAGAGAATGAAGGGGAGAGAAACTGTGGGAAGAGCAGAAACGAACAAGAAACAAGTACAGAATGGACAAAGACCGAGAAGTTATTGGGAAATTTCAAAGCAAAGACAAGCTTTTAAGAAGTAAAAAGATGGGAAAGAAAGAAATTGATTAAGGCAAAGGAGATTGCAGATAGCGTGGCAAGTTCGAAACCAGTTCCATCTTAAGTAGGCTTAAAGGATTGGATCATAGACACCAAAAAAATGAAGGGGTCCTACTTGGAGGAGTTAGGATTGGCAACTTGATTTGACTTTCATCAACACAAATTAATCATTAATTAGAGTAGATATGGTTCTGTAAACTAAAAGATTTTTCTAACTGTTTCAGATGAGCTTTTATAAACAGAACCATTATTATGCATGGAAATTCATATCATTGTTGAAATTATCAACTTTGAAATTGAAAAGTTAGTTGTCTTCGATTCTATGCTTAAAAGCCACATGGTACATGCTCTTTTATTTTCCAAGGATTGCAGAGGCATTAAATTTTTCCCCTTTTTCTTTTTCACCTTTTGTTCTTCTGGAAAAATATGGAAGACCATACGGAAATAGAATAGTATTACCTCTAGTTTATGAGTCTCCTTTTTTGTATCACCTGCGTACAGACGTCGGAAAAAGAACAGAAGAAAATGTTTAATTTTTGTCAAATGACAGAGAAAAGACAAACTAGCTTTGACGGCATTACCATTATTTTAGTGTTGTTATCACAATACTACAAATGGCAAATTCCCAGACCTTCAAACCAGCAGATTAATGAGATTAGGATTTTATCATTGATGCAAAATTTGATGAAAGAAATAATATTTAAAAAAAAAAAACAAAAACAAATTGTGGAGAGTGGGATTTGAACCCACGCCCTTTCGGACCAGAACCTTAATCTGGCGCCTTAGACCAACTCGGCCATCTCCACGTTGATGCCTATATTATGATAATAAATTATATCTTAAAAAACCGACTTTTCTCAAATTTACACACTAATTTTCGTTTCCCCACGTTGAGCTTTCAAATATTGCTGGCTGGAAAGTAAATTGTGGCAGTCTCAAAGTAAGAAAGCTATTCTTGTAGGAAACAGAACAAGATACATGATGCCCAAGGAATTACCCTGAAATATTCTCTAGTGAAAAGTTTTACACTGAGATTAGGCTAGTAGTATAATTGAACATAAGTCTGTTAAGTTGTTATGCTTTAATGAGCATCTAAATAACGTTCATAATTGTCCTGCAATTGCTGCCTGTGATTCACAGAAGGCCCTTGCCAAGCTTTCCTGTTGAATGACGTTTCCAACTCATTTTCCTCCACAAAGTTCTTTAATTCATTGGTATCATGCTGCACCCTCCCAGTAATTTCCAGGCAAATACCTTTGCTTACGGCTTTGTTTGAGTTTCTGCCTTTGGTGGATTTCTCTCTGGGGCCTGGATCTAAGAAGACAGGATGTGTTTGAAGAGATGGGTTTGGTTTAATCCGGTTCAGTTCTTTTTCATCTGGTGGCCGCAAGATATTGTTGTGCGATTCAAGTTCAGAAGCATCATCTTCATTCAAAAGAACCTACAGAAGATAAAATTCAAAATTCATTAAGCGAAAAACAAAAAAGAAGGTGGATGAGGTTAGAGATTTCAGAAAGAACCAAAGATCACATCAACCAAAATCCTTAAGCATAATCAGAATGCAGAGGGAACCAGGGGAAGCCAACTTTCCAATAATATATTCCAGGGCAAATCCATATGTTGTTGGTTAGAACTAAAACATAGTTAATCATTTAGAAGAAAATATCTACTCAATAGTTAAATAAAAAATGATTTTTTACCTTGCGGCCAACCAAGTCAAAGGTTACAACCACTTTGTTTCTTTTAGCTCGCTCAGCCTCTTCAACCTCCTCTTGTTTCTTTCTCAAAATTTCCCTTTCCTGAAACCAAAAAAAAAAAAAATTCAGTCAGATTTGTAGTAGAAAATTAGAGAATGTATCATTTACTGACGCTTCATGAAATTGACATACCTCGTTAGACAACCAGCTGTTGCCCTCAATATGGTAATAATCACTTTGATCATCAATTACAGATGTTCTAGCAGCGGAGTTTCTGTCATATTCAACTAACCTTTTTGCATAAGCTTCAGCTGCGGCTTCAGCATCTGAAAGTGGGGTAAAACCTTCATCCATACCAGCATACGTGCTCCCTTCTCTCAGCACAAGGGAACCACAGAAACTGCATGGCCCTTCTCCCTCTTGTTCACATACAATCTTGCCGCATGATAAACAATTGCTCACTAGTCTATGGCGACGAGCTTGGCATGAACATGGTTTTCCTTGCTGGAACACAATCGATCCTTTGGCAGCTTCAGCCAGAGAAACAACTTTGCCAGCTTTCTTCTTCTTTCTGGAAGAACTCTGATTCCCTTTACCAGACGATGAGTTGTGAGTGTCTGATGAAACCTGGTTTTCCACGTTACTAGAGCTTGTAACCTTCTTTGGTTCTATCTCTTTACTGGAAATAGAAATGATTTTTGGTGTTTTAACAGGTTTCTTGGATCCGCCAAAAGTACCTTCATGGGAGGGTGGCTTGACATAGGCATGTAAGTTTGAAGTTGGAACATCCAACGTTTTGCTGCGGAGGTCAGAGTGTCCTCGCAGCCGCAAATACTCATCTATAACACTTTTCCCAATCTCCTGACCTATGATGTTCTGCAGAAAAGTAAATCCAAAGTCTCAAAGTTTGAGCACCAATTCCGAATCGGATAATCAACTTGCATCTTTCCTTTTCCCTTAACTATATTTTGACTGGAACAGGTAACTAGTCCTCAATTTATTTACCAATGAAAGAACCGTACTCAGCCCAAGAAGTCAATCTTGTAACCAGGAATTTTTTTCTAATAAGAATCTTGCAATCACCAGTTAGTCCACATAAATACAGAGAAATTGGGGGGGGGGGGGGGGGGGGGGGGGGGGGGGGGGAACCGTATGTGGTTTAATGCCATCAAAAGTGATTTTCCAAACAATCATCAAAATCTAAAGTTCACAATTAAGAGGAAATAAGATATTTGCAGGCAAATTTATATTTACATGTACGAGCGAGTGGTTAGAATGAAAGGGGAAAGAGAATCTTAACAATGTCGTTATTCTTTTGGCAGGGGTGCTAGAGTGACTTTGGACATAACATTTAAGACAAGCTCAGAAGGTGGAACTTTAGAGACCTTACTTTCATTTTCACCTGAGAAGGTCATGTTATAGTATGTATGTAGATTTAGGAGCTTATTAATCCTTTGTCCTTTATTGTAATTTTACTTTCACTAGTTTAGGGCTTCCATGTATGCCTATATATATTTGGCTCTATTGTATAGAATGAATAGAAAACTCTCATATTTGATCTCACAATAACACGGTATAAGAGCCACTAGGTCTTTCCTAGGCAATTAGGGTTTTGTGAGTTTTTGAGAATTGGGAACAATTAGGGTTTGAGGTTTGGAACACCTTTTTGGAGGGTTTGGTCTTCTACCTTAGGTTTTGTGTTTCACCACCGCTGCCAGGGTCCGCTGTCGCCACTGTCACCGGAATCCGCCTCCGCCGCCGGAATCCGCCGCCGGCGCCGCCCATCTCCGGCGTATTTTTTTGTCACCGCCCAGACCAAACGAAAGCCCATTTTCCGATCAGCAGGTACGTGAAGTTTGGCTGGAAAAATCCCTGTGCGTGGACCGCACGCGCCGCTTGAAGATTTGGGTGTCATTCCCACGCGCCGGCGCGTGTGAGCGCGTGGGTTGCCGGAATTTGCTCCGATTCTGTGGCTTGCCATTTCGTCCAACTCCCGACCTGTTTATGTGGTTATTTTGGTCATAATTGGCTCGTTTTAGAAGTTTGTTTGGAAAAGAATTAGAGGTTTTTTGATTGGGCACTGCTTTCAGATCAGTTTTTCAGCAGTTTTTCAGAAGTTTTGCAGTCATTTGGGTCTGATTTCGTGGTTTCAGATTTGATTTTGTGGTTTTACATTCGTCATTGATCTATGGCAGAACGAGAACTCGAAGTGATGTCTACTGTGGTTCAATCGCAGCCTCAATCCACCTATGGTTCATCTAAGAAGCCATTTGTTAATTCTATTGCCGAGTTTGCTAAATTTCAACAATACCAGAAATCATCGAAAGCATCTTCTTCATCATTTGCGCTTACCCCTATTACAACCATTGTTGGGTCAGGTAACATGAATCATTGTCTTCTCTCATCTTCTACCAAATGGGTCATAGACTCTGGTGCTACCGATCACATGACAGGTAATCCCAATTTGTTTTCCACCCTTTCTTCATCTACATCCCTTGCTAATGTTACTTTGGCAGATGGATCAAAATCGTCTGTCCTTGGATCTGGCACAGTAAATCTAACCCCATCTCTTTCTTTATCATCTGTTCTACATTTACCTCAACTTTCCTTTAATTTGATCTCTATTAGTAAACTCACTCGTGACCTTAATTGTTGTGTCTTATTCTATCCTGACTATTGCTTGTTTCAGGATCTTGTGACGAAGAAGATTATTGGTAAAGGACATGAATCTGGAGGACTTTACACTTTTGATCATCAAGTACCAAAAGTTGTCTGCTCTGGAGTCGTTTCTCCTTTTGATGCCCATTGTCGTTTTAGGTCATCCATCTCTTTCAGTACTAAGAAAGCTTTGTCCTCAATTTCATAATTTGTCTTCATTAAATTGTGACTCATGTCAATTTGCCAAACTTCATCGTCTTAGTTCGAACCCTAGAATCGATAACCGAGCAAGTGCACCTTTCGAATTAGTTCATTCTGATATTTGGGGTCCTTGTCCAGTTGTGTCCAAATCTGGATTTCGATATTTTGTTACCTTTGTTGATGATTACTCTCGCATGACTTGGTTATATTTTATGAAGAATCGTTCTGAGTTACTTTCTCATTTTTGTAACTTTCATGCTGAAATTCGAACTCAGTTTGGTGTTTCCCTTAAAATCTTGAGAAGTGACAATGCTGGTGAGTACTTTTCTGAAGCACTTAGTGCATACCTTTGTAAGCATGGAATTCTTCATCAATCATCTTGTGCTGATACTCCATCACAAAATGGAGTTGCCGAACTAAAGAATAGGCATCTTCTTGAAACTGCAAGAGCATTATCATTTCAAATGCGTGTTCCAAAGCATTTTTGGGTTGATGCAATTTCCACAGCCTGCTTCTTGATTAATCGTATGCCTTCATCTGTTCTTAAAGGTCAAATTCCCTATCATGTTTTATTCCCAACAAAACCTTTGTTTCCTCTTGAGCCGAAAATATTTGGTTGTACTTGTTTTGTTCGAGATGTTCGTCCTAATTTGACAAAATTAGACCCCAAATCTTTGAAGTGCATCTTCTTAGGCTATTCTCGTGTTCAAAAAGGATATAGATGCTTTTGTCCTAGTTCGAATAGGTATCTTGTATCTCGCGATGTTACTTTCTTTGAGGACAAACCTTTCGGTTCATCTTTGCCCAGTACGAGTCAGGGGGAGGATGACGATCTTTTTATCTACACACTTGTGTCTCCTACACCTTCCGATCCATCTCCTTTGACATCTGCCCCTACTCGCCCACCTATTACTCAAGTCTACTCTAGACGGCAACAACCTCCAAGTGAATGTCTTGTACCAAAAGATTCTTCGTCATCAGATCCAGGACCAAGTGACGAGCTTCCTATTGCTCTTCGTAAAGGTAAACGTTCATGTACTTTTCCTATTTCTTCTTTTGTCTCTTATGACCACTTGTCATCTTCTACATGTTCGTTTATTGCATCTCTTGAATCTATCTCGGTCCCTAAAACTATTCATGAAGCCTTGTCCCGTCCTGGTTGGCGCAATGCAATGATAGAAGAGATGAATGCCTTAGATGATAATGGTACCTGGGATTTAGTATCTCGTCCTGTAGGAAATAAAGCTATTGGATGTAAATGGGTGTTTGCAGTTAAGGTCAATCCGGATGGTTCAGTTGCTCGATTAAAAGCCCGCCTTGTTGCCAAAGGCTATGCTCAGACCTATGGGGTTGATTACTTTGATACATTTTCTCCTGTCGCAAAATTAACTTCTGTCAGGTTATTCATTTCCATGGCTGCTTCTCAATGTTGGCCTTTACATCAGCTTGACATTAAAAATGCATTTCTCCATGGTGATCTTCAGGAGGAAGTTTATATGGAGCAACCACCAGGGTTTGTTGCTCAGGGGGAGAATGATAAAGTTTGTCACCTTCGCAAATCTTTGTATGGGTTGAAACAAAGTCCACGAGCATGGTTTGGAAAATTTAGTCAAGCACTTGAGCAATTTGGAATGAAGAAAAGCAAGTCGGATCACTCTGTCTTCTACCGACGAACTAAGAGTGGTATCATTCTGCTCGTTCTATATGTTGATGATATTGTTATCACTGGAAATGATACATCAGGCATTTTATCTCTCAAAACTTTCCTCCAAACTCAGTTTCATACTAAAGACTTGGGAACGTTAAAGTACTTCTTAGGCATTGAAGTAATGAGAAGTAAGAGAGGTATCTTTATGTCACAAAGGAAATATGTGCTTGATTTGCTATCTGAGACAGGAAAATTGGGAGCCAAGCCATGTAGTACTCCAATGATGCCTAATCTGCAACTTACAAAAGATGGAGAACCATTTAAAGATCCTGAGAGATATAGAAGATTGGTTGGAAAGTTGAATTATCTTACAGTGACACGACCAGACATAGCTTATTCAGTAAGCATTGTAAGTCAGTTTATGTCTTCACCTACAGTGGATCATTGGGCCGCAGTACAACATATTCTATGTTATTTGAAAGCTGCACCTGGACGTGGGATCTTATATAAAGATCATGGTCATATGAAGATTGAGTGTTTTTCAGATGCCGATTGGGCAGGATCTAGAGAAGATAGAAGATCGACTTCTGGCTATTGTGTTTTTGTTGGAGGCAATTTGGTCTCATGGAAAAGTAAGAAACAAAATGTAGTCTCTCGATCGAGTGCTGAATCAGAATACAGAGCTATGGCACAATCAGTATGTGAAATAATGTGGGTACATCAACTATTGATTGAATTAGGCTTCAATACTACTGTTCCAATCAAGTTGTGGTGTGACAACCAAGCTGCCCTTCATATTGCATCCAACCCAGTATTTCATGAGCGAACTAAACATATCGAAATTGATTGTCATTTTGTTCGTGAGAAAATACAACAAGGTTTGGTGTCTACTGGATATGTGAAGACTGGAGAACAATTAGGAGATATTTTCACGAAAGCTTTAAATGGAGTTCGAATAGATTATCTTTGTAACAAGCTGGGCATGATTAACATATATGCTCCAGCTTGAGGGGGAGTGTTATAGTATGTATGTAGATTTAGGAGCTTATTAATCCTTTGTCCTTTATTGTAATTTTACTTTCACTAGTTTAGGGCTTCCATGTATGCCTATATATATTTTGCTCTATTGTATAGAATGAATAGAAAACTCTCATATTTGATCTCACAATAACAGGTCACACATGAGCAAAAGCTTGAATGCATACATGCATCAAAGATCCTTATTCACCCTGAATTAGCACAATGGGGGACTTAAAATAGTCTTAATTTTATAGCATCCAATATTTGTGTTCCAAGATATTGGTGCACCTTCTAAACGGAAAAGAAGTTTAGATTATACTGATCTAGATTCAAGAAGCAATACAACAAATTGGACGAGAAGCACATTGCAGCCATCATTACTTAGAATTCAGAATAAAAACATAGATGAGAAGTTGATCCAAAGTTGCTGTTAACTTCAGGAAATATAGAATGAGGGAAATCTACCAAAAAGGTTGGGTTAATTTCACTCACTAAAGAATGTAATTACTTCGAAGCGTATTGAAATAATTTTGTTTGCACATTATGTCACCCTTAACCTTGAAATATTTTGGGAGAACAAAATAAAGAGATGTTAAGAAAAGCCCTGAGCAAAACAATGAGTGAACCAACTGAGCTGAGCATATACCTCAAATTCTCAAATATCAAGAACTAACATATATTTCTTAATATCACCACTGTTAAAATCAAGGGAAGAAATTCGTTTTTGTCCATCATAATTCCAAAACAAACCAACCGCAGAAAATTGACTTTCATTGAACCAGTCCACCCCTCTGTGGAACCATTCAATAGAAAGCCATAGATTACTGAAAACCTTCATTCGGGAATCCAAGCGTGTACGCACCCAGATGAACTGGCTACTCGTCAATATTTCACTTTCTAATCTAAATGCCACAATTTCGCATCAATAAAATAAGAGACTCCAATCCATAAAGTTCTCAAAGCGATCAAGCGAAGACTCCTAATACATCGACAATATCTAAAACCAGATGCGAAGTTTATAGAAAGAAACATATCAATCATTCAGATTATTGAAAAAATAGAGAAAGCCGAGAGAAGAAATTTACATCAAGATACTCTTTAGCGTCTTGGGGCTGGGCGAGCTCACAATACGAGACCAAGCCCGAAATCATATCCTTATCCAAACCCCAACCAGTTTCCATCTTCTTGCAGAGATCGTCCAACGCCTTCTCCAGCCACTGACCGGACGTCGCCATTCTCTCTCTCCGACGATAACCCAAGCGACTAATCGGGCAAGCTTCTCAAGCCTCGAAACTATGAGAACGACGATTGGTAATCCGGTGTCACGCGCATCACATTTATTTGATACACACGCCTTTAAGATCTTGCCACGTGTAAGGCAAGTGGGTTCCCATCTCTCTCGATCAGTTCAGGCTTCTTCGTCCTCGTCATTCTTCCCTTTCTACTTCCAGTTTCAGTTACAGCCTCTCCTGTTAAAACCCTAATCCCCAACTGTGATTAATTTAACCAAATGGGTCTCATCCCGGCGACCGGCAGTTGAAAACTCGAACTGGAGCTTCAAGGCAAGTAACATTTTCTAGTGTAATTTTCTTTTCTGAAAGTTAATGGTGCTATCTTGTCAATTTGGATCTTTATGAATGATTAATCTCCGGGGAAGATGAAAACAGAGAGATACGACGCTAATATCTCCTTTTCTAGTTTGCAAAGATTTCCAGAAACTAATGGAGTTCGTAGGATACTGCTCTATTGTGTGCATAATGATCAACTCTTAGAATTCCTAAAGCTTTGTGAGAAAACAATATTTAGGAGCTTATTGTTCTGTGACGTTGATGAGCTTGGGTGTTAACATATATCATTTCCTTTGTTGAGAATGAATCGAGCTCTGCTGCCAAAACATGTAGCTGCTGTAATAAGATATCAAAATGATCCACTAAAAGCACTCAAAATGTTCAACCAAGTGAAAACAGAAGATGGTTTCAAGCACACAGTGGTAACGTATAAGTGCATGATTGAGAAGCTTGGGCTTCATGGAGAGTTTGAAGCCATGGAGGATGTGCTTGCTGAAATGAGGAAGAATGTCGATAATAAAATGCTTGAAGGAGTTTATATTGGAGTTATGAGGGACTATGGAAGGAAAGGAAAGGTTCAAGAAGCTGTGAATGTGTTTGAAAGGATGGACTTTTATGATTGTGAGCCATCAGTTCATTCATTTAATGTCATCATGAACATTCTCGTTGAGTACGGGTACTTCAATCAAGCTCACAAAGTGTATATGAGGATGAAAGATATTGGAATTTGTCCAGATGTTTATACACACACAATTAGGATAAAGTCCTTTTGTAGAACTGGTAGGCCGAGTGCTGCCCTGAGGCTGCTTAATAACATGCCTGGCCAGGGATGTGAGTTCAATGCAGTTTCATATTGTGCTGTGATTGGTGGATTTTATGAAGAGAACTGTCAAATTGAGGCATATGACTTGTTCGACGAAATGCTGAAGAAAGGTATCTGTCCTGATATTTTAACATTCAATAAGCTCATTCATGTTCTTTGTAAGAAGGGTAATGTTCAAGAAAGTGAAAAACTCTTGAACAAGGTCCTGAAGAGAGGAGTTTGCCCAAATCTTTTTACATTTAATATCTTCATTCAGGGTCTTTGTAGAAAAGGTGCAATAGATGAGGCTCCTAGATTCTTGGAGAGTATTGTATCAGAAGGTCTAACTCCTGATGTAGTTTCGTATAACACATTGATTTGTGGCTTCTGTAAACACTCGAAGTTAGTAGAAGCAGAGTGTTATTTGCGTAAAATGGTGAATAATGGATTTGAGCCTAATGAATTTACCTATAATACAATTATTAATGGATTTTGCAAAACGGGTATGATGCAAAATGCAGATAAAATTCTTCGTGATGCAATGTTTAAGGGGTTCGTGCCTGATGAATTCACATATAGCTCTTTAATTAATGGATTATGCGATGATGGTGATATGAACCGAGCCATGGCTGTATTTAATGAGGCATTGGAAAAAGGATTGAAGCATAGCATTATTCTCTATAATACACTGGTAAAAGGGTTATCCCAGCAGGGGCTTGTTTTGCAGGCCTTGCAGCTGATGAAAGATATGATGGAACATGGTTGCAGCCCTGATATTTGGACTTACAATCTGGTTGTGAATGGGCTGTGTAAATTGGGTTGTCTATCTGATGCCAGTGAACTTTTGAATGATGCTATTGCCAAAGGTTGTATTCCCGATATATTTTCCTTCAATACATTGATTGATGGTTACTGTAAACAACTTAACTTGGACAAAGCCATTCAGATTTTAGACACAATGTTGAGTCATGGTATAACTCCTGATGTGATTACATATAACACACTCTTAAATGGCCTTTGCAAGGCGGGAAAGCTAGAAAATGTGGTGGACACTTTCAAAGTGATGCTGGAGAAGGGGTGTATGCCGAACATAATTACATATAACATATTGATTGAAAGTTTTTGTAAAGCTCGAAAAGTTAGCGAAGCAATGGACTTGTTTGAGGAGGTGAAAACTAGAGGTTTGACTCCAGATATTGTAACTCTTTGCACCTTGATTTGTGGTTTATGCAGTAATGGAGAGCTGGATAAAGCATATCAGCTATTTGTGAAACTGGAAAAAGAATTCAAATTCTCATATTCAACAACTATATTCAACATTATGATCAATGCCTTCTGTGAAAAACTAAATATTAGTATGGCAGAGAAGCTCTTTCATAAGATGGGTGGCTGTGGCTGTGCTCCAGACAATTACACATACCGTGTCATGATCGATTCTTACTGCAAAACAGGGAACATCAACCCTGCACACACTTTTCTCCTGGAAAAGATCAATAAAGGGTTGGTTCCATCATTCACAACCTGTGGAATGGTTTTGAACTGTCTTTGTGTGAAGCACAGATTGAGTGAGGCAGTGGGTATTATAAAACTTATGGTGCAGAATGGCATTGTTCCTGAAGAAGTGAATTCAATATTTGAAGCTGAGAAGAAGGAAGTGGCTGCACCTAAAATTGTTGTAGAATATCTAATGAAGAAGTCCCAAATCACATACTATAGTTATGAACTGTTATATGATGGAGTTCGGGATCGAAAGTTGGACAAGAAAAAGTTCAGGAGAAGCCCTTCCTAGGTTCAGAAAAGAGGCATTCGAATCTTCATAAACCTATTTAAAAGATCATACTGTGATGCAGAAGTTATTAGATCTCACATACGGTACAGAAAAGGTGCTACCTGGCAATGTTTCATACATATCAATCATATCGATTCTTAATAACTTATGCTTTGCTAGTTCTGTCGGATGATATAAACTGTCTTCTTTTGCGAGCTACTGCTTTCTGGGGTAACCCACAAAGATTGATTTCCTACAGTTTCATAAATTGCAAGGCGTCCGGTTATGTGATTTTGTACAACTTCCGAAAGTACCATGGTGTAAAAGCTCAGGTGAGAAGATAGTGAATCTGCAGGAGATGTATAAGGATAATATGCATTTTACCATTGAAAATGTATAGAGGGAAAGAGAGATGCCTAAATCAGGCATAAACTTGTAAGAACGTTGGTCGGAATTAAAAATAGGATATGAATTTTGGCATCATTCTCTTTGTTACTTGAACAAATTTTAATAAATGAACAAGTCTTGAGCAGTACCAACTCCACTCAATATAGTAGAATTTAGCTTGATACAGGTATATCTCAGTGTCAACTTGAAGTTCTGTAATGAATCATAATTGGACAATGGGAAGCATCATACTCATAACTTCAAACATATGTTAATCCAAACAAATGGTTATGGTTAAACTATCATAGCTACATGTAAAACAACTTGGAAATTTGAATCATAACATAACTTCAAAATTTTAAATCTTAAAATATTAAGTAACAAGTTGATACCAAATTATCAGAGCATTTCATTCTACATTCGCCCGCACCGATTACAAAATTGTTCAAGCCGGGATTAAATGAAGATCAAATTTTGAATTTGTGGGAATTACCACATTCCCCAAAAAGCCTAGATTGCAATTATTCGTAGGACACTATGAAGAAATTCTCATCCTTTGCATCTGCCAATCTACAACAAAATAGAAAGACTAGCTGATGTATGTCACCTTCTGAATATGATTTGCCATTGCAACATTTTCCATTTTTACTTGATCCATAATCGTAAGTGATACGCAGAATTCTCAAACTTGGTTCTCAAAAGAACAAAACATATCTGCAAAAATCAGGAAAACCCTTGTTAGTGTTATGTGCTAACAGTGTGATCCTCTATTATTTCGTTCTTTACTAGGAATACAATGATCGCATTACAGAGAAGTGGGCACGAAATTTTGGCCATGAAGTTGAACAAAGTAACAAAAGCAGTGAAGCCTTTTTCCTCTGAGAGTGGGAATAAAGAAAAAGGCATTGGGAACTTCAGGTAAAGAGACAACATTATTCGTCCAATGGTTAACAATAACAAGGTATGTTGAACAGTGCCTTAAACCATCACGCTCAAGTAACAGAGATTGAAAAGAAAAAAAATGCTTTAGGCCTTACATGTTTAGGCAATTTGAATTGCTTTCAATATTCAGCCGGATCGATAAATTACAGTAATTGTTGATCGTCAACCCCCTACTTGTAGAGAATGACATGTTCAACTTCTGGGATTTCTGTTTCTTACATTCCTATCTTCCTGATTTAAGGACTAAAGGTGAGGTACTGAGGGCTTGCATTCCTGTCATCCTGATTTAAGGACCAAAGATGAGATACTGAGGTAGGCATAGAACAAAAAGACATCCACCTTTTTACTTTATCACTGAGAATCTCTTATCTGACAAATCTAAAACTAGCAGGAGCCTTCTGTCTTGACTCAGCTTGTCTCACTAGTTTCTCTGAGGTCTGTCATAATGATCAAAACTTCCAAGTTTTTCTGAGGTCTGTCATGGGATGAAATCAGAATCAATAAGGTCAGCACAAAGCTTCTTTTCTGTTTTGATAACTCTTCGAGCATGTAAATTGCAGTTCTTTGGTATTCTTGCCAAGGAATTTTAACAATAAAATCAAGACATGCAAACGAAAAAAGAAAAATCATAAGGACCTACCAACGATGCATAATAGCACCTTACAGAACGCTCCAACCAGGTTCCTTCGTCACTCCAGCTCCCTTCATAAGGCTTCTAACCTTCAGGACCTCTTCCCACAGGCCCATATCAGCACAGATGTTGGAAAGAGAGACATAAGCACCAGTATCACTTGGCTTCAACTCCATCACCTTCCTTGCTGCTAGTTTTCCAAGTTCAATATCTCCATGTACTTTGCAAGCAGCAAGAAGCGTTCCCCAAACGAGAGCATCAGGTTTGATAGGCATATTGTTAATCAGTTCTTCTGCCTCTTTAAGTTTCCCACACCGACCAAGAAGATCTACCATACAAGCATAATGTCGATATCCTGGCTGTATACCATAGTCTTTCACCATTGAATTAAGGTGAAAATAAGCTTCATCGACCAAACCATTATGGCTACAAGCAGACAAAACCCCAACAAAGGTGACTGGATCAGGCTTAATTCCTTCTTTTTTCATAAGTTCATAGACGCATAAAGCTTCTGCACCTTTCCCATGCTGAGCATAACTGACAATCATGGCTGTCCAGCCTATCAAATCAGGCTTTCCAATCTGCTCAAATGCTTTGCAGCAGTCTTCTATACTTCCACATTTGGAGTATACCATTACTAGCGAACTCCCAACAGAAACATCTTTCTCCAAGCCTACTTTCATAATGAGTGCATGTAGTTGAGTCCCAATGCCAGGCCTATTTAAAAGCGCAATGGCTCCCAGTATGGATGAGATTGAGAAGGGATCGATGGCTAAACCAGCAACCAGCAGATCACAGAATAGTAAAAGTGCCTCTTTGATGCACTTGTGTTGAGCATATCCTGAAACCAATGAAGAGCATGCAATATGATCTTTCTGGGGCAATGTTTCAAACACTCTCCTAGCCAATTCCAGGTTGCTGCATTTCGAGTACATAGTCACAAGCGAACCTCCAATAGCTACGTCTTTGCCAAGTCCCACTCGAACAGAATAACCATGAATTTCTCTGCCTATTTGAATAGAATGAAGAACAGAACATGTAGTTAGGACTGCACTTAAAGTCATATGATCAGGTACATATTCTTCAAACAACATTTCTCTAAATAATTGAATGGCCTCTTTTGCATAGCCATGTTCTGAGAAACAGGAAATCATTGATGCCCATGAAACATTGTCCTTCTTTGGCATGTTTTCAAAAACTTGAAAAGCTTCTTCTAGATAGCCACATTTGGAATACATTGTGAAAAGAGCACTGCCGACAGAAACATCAAATATTAATCCAGTTTTAAGTGTGTAGCAGTGTATCTGTCTCCCAAAAGTAATACAGTCTGTAACACTCAAGACACTGGAAGTACAAAATGTATATGGTCCGATACTTTCCTGTAACATTTTTTGGAACAATTCACCTGCTTTCTCTTTATCATTATTCTGTGCAAATGAAGTTATCATAGCTGTCCAAGAACTGAGATTCCTTTGATCGTCCATCTCTCTGAAAACCATCATAGAAAGATCAATAGCTCCTACCTTTGAATACATGTTAATTAAAGCAGCTACCACCTCTGCATGGGAAGAAAAACCAGCTTTTAAAATCCAGGAGTGGAGTTGGATTGCTTCTTTTCTCATGGCTGGATTGGCACAGGCAGTTAACACGCTAGTAACTGTATAGCTATTAATTTCCTCTCCCAATTTTCTCATATCTTCAAAAAACTTGAGGGCCATTAAATAATCATTCTTCTGCACAAAACCAGATATTATGGCAGTCCAGGAGACCACATTGCGGGTGGGCATCCGCAAGAATGTCTTAACAGCTTCATCCATATCTCCACACTTGGCGTACAAATCAATAAGGGCTGTCTCTACAAAAACATCTTCTCCGCCACATTTAACCACTCTCCCTTGAACTCTTTTCCCAAATTCAAGATCTTCAAGTGCAGCACACGCAGTTAAAACACTAGAAAATGTAAAACTATTTGGCTCCAAAAACCCACTACACATTGTGTTGAAAAGATCCAAAGCCATCAAGTTCTCCCCGTTTCTTACAGCTGCAGAGACAATAGCATTCCAACACACCACATTCTCACAATCAACATCATGAAACACCCTTAGAGCATCCAGAAAACTAGAATCTTTTGCAAATAAATCAATCATCCCAGCTCGAACATAACCATTAACAAAAAACCCATTTCTCACCGCAAGTGAATAAACCTGCTTACCAAACATTGGAGCTTGAATGGCAGCACAAGCAGATAAAACACTCCCATAAGTTATCTCGCTGGGTTCAAAACCCAGGAAATGCATGCTGCAAAATGTTCTCCACGAATCCAAAAACAAGAAGTTGTGGTTAAAGCCCGAGATCGTGATATTCCAAGAAATGACATTTGGGTGGAGCATTGTATCGAACAACTTGAGTGCATTGTCCATAGCGTTAGACTTTGAGTAGCAATCTAGCAAAGAATTTGAAACATAGATATTGGAATGAAGAAGTGTTGCCCTGAGTAACTTCGCGTGTAGAACTTTGGTGTTTCTCAGAGAGCATTTTCTCGATTTTACATAATCATTTAGCAACTGTAAAGGGTCGAAAAGAGGGTAAGTTTCAATTCTGGTGAAGGAAAAATTCGACGCATTGTCTACAGTCGCGACAGAGGAAATCAATCTAAGTGGGGAGAATAATGTTTTATTTACGAAGGTTTGAATTGCAATAAAATTCATGTGGGTTCATACGGAGAAGGGGAAGGAGCCTAAGGACTTTGCATAGAGCGGGAAAATAACGGAAGAAAACGGCCTGTGAATGAATTATTTATGAAGAACAATGATAAAGTAGTTAATGGAATATAAAAACTTGATTAACAAAACGTCAAGATGGCCGAGTTGGTCTAAGGCGCCAGTTTCAGGTACTGGTCCGAAAGGGCATGGGTTCGAATCCCATTCTTGACAATTTCTTTTTATAAAATGGCCAAAACGCATAAAAAATATCCATCTCGATCTCGATGCTACAAAGCTTTTTGCCATGGGAAAAAATCAAAAAATAAATAAGAAAATTTTTAATAAAGTCACCAAATAATTATGGGTTTTAATCCTTTATCAACTTTAAAAATTTTCAAAAAAAGAAAGAAAATGTAGAACAAGGAAAGAGGAGGAAGAAAAAATAACAGTAGAGGTTAGAAGAGAGGAAGGGAAAGTAAGTCAAAAAAGATGGGTGATCCCACCTAATATTCCATGGTAATCGAATTACATATCATGTAATCAGATTACATATTGCAGGATAGAATTATGCGAGACCCACAATTGATTTTCATTGCAAAATACAGTAAACACCATAATCATAATTGTGTGACCCATAATTTCAAATTACATTTGATTACAACTATAGGTAGGTAAACACGACCTAAACTTAATTTATATCTCATAATTTTAAAACCTTTAATTTAATCTCTATAGTTTGGTCAAGTGTCACCCATTATCTCTACAACTACATAATTTTAATTTACTATATTGAATACATAACCCAATTTTTGTTTTAAAGGGCAAGAAACTAATGCTTTTTATTTGGTTAATTTAATGGCGTTAAACGATTGTTAAGGCAAAACAAAACAATAAAGAAAAAAGACGTGGGTGACGTTTTGTAGTGAATAAAAAATGGTGTAAAAATAGTATTTGTCAACTTAACCAAAGCATAGAGATTATATTATATTGAAACTAAATCTAAATGATATGAACCAAATCAAATTAATAACTCAACCTTCCTGCTACATCAAGCTAAAAGAAAAAAATAAATGTCACGTGTACATACGAATCCAATCAAATTGGGCAAGTTGCGTTCATTTAAAATTCAAAAGAGTATTCTCTAATTATGATTAAAAAAAAGTATACAGTTACAGTCTGTATATTCTTCAAATGAGCACATTTGCATCAAGCCATTGAAACAACTCAAAGCTATGGCTTTTCATAATAATACTTATATATATAACACCTAAACCCATCAGAAAAGCTCAAACAATATTGCTTTCTTTCATACGGCCAGCTGATTAGAGAAGAAGAGATATGGGAGAGGAAAACACATTGGTGCTTCATGGAATGTGGGCGAGCCCTTTTGTGCAAAGGGTCAAACTTGCCCTTAAAATCAAGGGCATCCCCTTCAAATATGTGGAAGAAGATCTCAAGAACAAAACTCCAGAGCTCATCAAATTCAATCCTGTTTACAAGAAAGTTCCTGTACTGATCCACAATGGAAAACCCATTTGCGAATCATTTGTAATTCTTGAATACATAGACCAAGTGTGGAAGAATAATGGTCCTTCCCTTTTGCCACAGGATCCCTACAAACGAGCCCAGATCAGATTCTGGGCTGATTTCATCAATAAACAGGTACTAAAGGTCGTTCGATAACATTTCTGTTCTTGTTTTTTGTTTCTCATTTCTTATTTTTTAATAATGAAGAATAGAACTTCGTTTGTTAATTGTTTCTTGTTTTTGGTTATTTATCTTTTTTTTTATTAAAAAAAAAACCAGGAACATTATTTAGCTGAAATTTTGAATTAATCCAAAAATTTTATGTTATATTTATTTCTAGATATTTATTATGCACTTTAGAAGTAAAAGAATGACGATAAAAACTGAAAACAGTAACAAATAAAAAACTACATAATTTTGAAAAACAAAAAATAAGAAACATGAACAGTTGTGAAACACTTTTGTTTCTCAAAACCTAAAAAAAAAGAAACCAAAAACATGAACGATACGAAACGATCATTTTTCACTAACCGATGAATTTTGAAACTGAAAAAGTGCAGTTGCTTGAGGGTTTGGTGGTAGTAGTGAAGACAGAAGGGGAAGCACAAGAGAAAGCAGTCAAAGAAGTGAGAGAGATGCTGAAATTGTTTGAAGAACATGGGTTGAAAAGCTTGTTGGGGGAAGGGACTCCATTTGTGAATGGACACGAATTAGGTTTTCTGGACATAGTAATGTTTTCTGTGTTCGGACTCAACAAGATTCAGGAACAGTTCTTGGGAATCAAAGTTGTAGAAGAAGACAACATCCCAATTTTATTCTCATGGCTGACCAGGTTGATTGAGCACCCTTTTGCAAAACAGATAGCTCCTCCTAAAGATAGGATTTGGACGGTTTTTCAGTTCGTGAGGCAAAATGCTCTACAGTCCCATGCTATTTGATTGCTTCGAGCCCGTTTGATAACGGTCTCATTTCTCGTTTTCTGTTTCTTGTTTCTGTTTCTTATTTTCTGACTCTTATTTTTTAAAAACAAAAAACATAAACATATTTGATAACTATATTTTTGTTTCTTGTTTCTTTAAAAAAGAAACAGAAATAGACATGTGTTTAATAATATTTTATTGTTTTTTGTTTTTTTAGTAAAAATAAAATTTAATACCTATAATATAATAAAACATATAACATGCATTAAAATAAATATAAAACAATTATAAAAAGTAGTATTTCATTAAAATAAATATAAAACAATTATAAAAAGTAGTATTTTATTCAGACCCAACTCAAAATAATAATAATAAAAAATTTTATCTTTTAAATGTTGTTCAAATTTGATTTACAATGTCATTTCTCACTCCAATCAATTTACCTTATACAATTTTAGCTTACACGAGTTAGTTCAATTAGAATAATTTGTAAATTGTCTAAGGTTAGACAATCGAGCATATCCACATTTCTTTAATTTAATAATAAACTTTGTCTTTATTTTTTCTTTAAAAATGCATTAGCCAATAATACATGCAAGTAAAATTAGAAAAAGAGAGAAAATATATATATATATTTTTTTACATATAATGGTAAACGTGAAATACATTATTAGTTTATTTATTTAATAAAAATTTAAAATCGTACCAAAAGGGAAAATAATAGAAATTTAAATAGAAAATAATAACTAAAAGATCATTAATGGAAAGTAAAAAAAAAAAAAAGAGAAGAGAAAAGAAATGAGAAAGAAGAGAAAAACATAAACGAAAAAAAAAAAAGATAAGGAACTATAAAAAAATTATGATGGAAGAGAGAGAAAGAAGAGAGAAGAGAAATAAATAAATGAAAAAAAAGATAAAAAAAAGTATTAAAAGAAAAATAATTCGAATGGAAGAGAGAGGGGAGAGATGAGTGTAGAATGGAAAAGATAAATAGGGATACATGCATGAAACATGAGGAAAAAAAAATGGAAACATGATTTGAGAAACTACTTTTTGTATTTTCTCAAAATTTACTCCTTTTTTAGAAAAGTTTTTAAAAATTTAAAAACAAGAAACATGATGGTTTATCAAACATGTTTGTTTCTTGAAAAATAAGAAACGGGCATAAGAAACAAGAAACAAGAAACATGAATGTTATCAATCGAGCCCAATATGTTCGTTTCCATTTTCTGTTTCTTATTTTTTAAGAACTAGAAACATAAACTTATTTGATAATTATTTATGTTTATTATTTTTTTAAAAAAAGAAGGGCAAATTGCAAAAAAGCAATATCCATAAAATATAGTAATTGTAGCAATTACACAATTAAGCTTTCAAGTGTAAAAGTAGTATTTATAAACTTAATTTTTAAAAACCAAAAACCAAATGGTTATCAAGCGGGGTCTTAATACTTTTGGTTTTTCAAAATTAAGCTTATAAATATTACTTTCACCTATGGATTTTATTGTTTTATTATTCTACTCTACATATGTTTTAAAAAACCAAGCCAAGTTTTGAAACTAAAAAAAAAGTATTTTTCAAAAAACTTGTTTTTGTTTTTGAAATTTGGCTAAGAATTCAAATTTTTCTTAAGAAAGATGGAACTCATTGTAGAGAAATGACGAGAAAGCAAGAACAATTTTTAAAAACTAAATGGTTGTCAAATGGGGTCGTAGTTTTTAAAAACTTGTTTTTGCATTTGGAATTTGGCTAAAAATTCAAATATTTTCTTAAGAAAGATAAAAACCATTGTAGAGAAATTGTGAGAAAACAAACACAGTTTTCAAAAAAACCTAAAACTACAAACCAAATTATTATCAAACGGAGTCGGTAGTTTTTAAAACATTGTTTTTATTTTTAGAATTTGGCCAAGAATTATAACCATTCCGTAAGAAATGTGAAAACTATAGTGAAGAAATAGTAAAAAAAAAAAACAAGCACAATTGTTAAAAATAGAAAACTAAAAACAAAATCGTTATCAAACAATGCCTTAAGAGTTTATTAGAAGCTTTTTAAAGTTTAGAGACCTATTAGACATAAAATTAAAAGTTCAAAAATTATTTTAACATAAACATGAAAGTTTAAGGACTAGACTTGTAATTTAACCCAAAACTTATACTACCCACAAGTTATTTTCTTGTGTTCTTGCATTTACTGACTAAGGTTGCTCGATTATAAAATGGAAAAGGATTGTATTTATTTATTAAGCTAAATTGTAAAAAAAATACTCCTGAACTTTGTCATTTGTTTAAAAAAAAAACATATTCTTTTTTTGCAATGATGGTACAAAGTCCTCCAGCTTTTCATACTTTTGGAGAACTTCCAGCTATCAAGGAGACGAAAAGCTATGTGAAGTAAAAGAATCAAAAGTCGCCGACAGCTACTAAGAACCTAACAGAACTTTTCAAAATGTGGGTTCTAAAACCACTTGTGTAGGTCGGGGTTGAGAATTGGGGGGCCAACGAGGCTGGGGCCCTATTTTCCAGCAATGACCGGTCAAGGTCAATCAAAATGGGGATTCACAGATGATTCTCAGCATAGAAGAGATCTTAACAAGTCTGATCACCATCTCTAGAAGGATTGAACGTCGGATTGATCATCGACTCAATATCTATTATCTTGCCACTTCACATTACAACATGTCTCCTGAAAGGTCAACAAAGAGCGCCTCCCTCCACACTAAACCGAAAAACCGGACCCCTTGAGCTGAACCAACAAAGCATTCCATTGAATGAAGCCCACTTCCCTCCGTCAAAGCCACTTTCGGGGGGGAACTCTTGCTCACAGGCTCCCTGAAACCAAGAGAGGAGACAGAAGATGCATAAGATGCAGAGGATACTATGGATGAAGAGTGAGCCTCTCTCCTATGTCTAGGAGTAGAGAAGAGAGCACCTTCAACCGACAAAGCATTTATTTCCTTTCCTGCTTGGCCAAGATGTGTTAAACGGAACCTTCTTCAAAAATGTCTCTAAAGGTGGATAATGCTTGACATTTTATAAACGTTTTAAAACTATCATTGGAGTAGAAATTCTTTAGAATATTGGATGAAAAATCGACGTGGCGGTGACGTGGAACGACATGACAGTGATCGAAAACTTATCTGGATTAAGTTTGAAATAATGACATTCAAACATGTCGACTTTTCATCCAATATTCTAATAGTTTTTGTACTCCAATGTTAGTTTTGTAATATTTATGAAAGATCAAAGATAATAGTAAAACTTTTGAAAGGATAAGGGTATTATTTAAATAGAAGGCAAAATTCATGGGTGTTTTTTTTTATATATAGAATTTAGCCTATTTATTATAAAACTAAAGAGGAAACTTGCAACTTGCAAGCCAAGACAAAGATGAATTTTCGAACCTTATTTAGAGTGGCCGAAATCTGGAAACAAAGCCATAGCTAGAAAACAAATAATAAAAGAGAGAGATAAAAATATCAAAGTCAAGATGGCCGAGTTGGTCTAAGGCGCCAGTTTCAGGTACTGGTCCGAAAGGGCATGGGTTCGAATCCCATTCTTGACAGTTTTCTGTTAAATTTGTGCTCATCCAATCTGCAGCGCCAGACATGGGATTTAATTAAGAAATTTACAAAAATTTTAATAACAAAGGTTAAAATATCATTTTGATCCTGTACTTTAAGATTTGTTCAATTTTAGTCTTTATACTTTCAAATGTCCAATTTTAATCTTTGAACTTTCAATTAACCTAAAAACAATAGTTAGTTTGGTGTTAAAATTTGATGAAGTGGAATAAATAATTAATTTTTTCTCTCTCCTCACCAGTTCTTTCTCACCTTCTCTCTTTCTTTTAACTTTCTCTCTCCTCCATGTGTTTTCTCTGGTTTCTCCCTTTCTCCTCTCCCTCCTCAAGCTTTCTCTCTCCCCTCAACTTTAAGGACTTGTCAAACCCCTTGCTATGCATTTTATCAGAACATCGGTGGTGGGAAGATAAAAGAAAAGAATGGTGGGTTTGAAAAATTCCGACGGCTATATGCCCAAAGCCACATGTTGCTCTATGATATGTACTTGTTTGTTATTTTTTAAAAAAAGTTACAAAAAAAAAATAAATTAAATCATTCCAGATCGGGTTGCCACCATCATGAAAATCACAAACTCGACTTTTGAAAGTAGGACCTACACGAAAACAAATTGACTATTGTGTTCCCCTCGCCTTTGGTGTTGATACTATCAACGACGAGTGTGAAGAAGACCCAGGTAGTGACGTCATTGAAGGAGGCGACGACCATGGCGATTTCTTCGACTTCGGTGGTGAGGAGTTTGAGCTCGACTAAAATGCAGGAGAGAATATGAAAGGCAGTGGTGGACAGAGTGACGCCCATGAACACAATGAACTGGTCGTAACCAACTCTGTTGGCCCCATAAATAGTCTTACGAAGGATTAAAGTGACATCAATGTTGGAGAGGAAGAGGACAAAGATTCCGACAAGGAAAATTCTAAAAGCACTACGTTTTTTGCGATCGATGGAGGACAAGTCGAACTCGAGGCTGACGAGAAATTTTAAAAAAAATCAATATTGGCGACCAATTCAAGAATATGAGTATTCCATTAAGGCAAAATATAGTGCAAATAAGCTTTATTTCTACTAAAAGTCAATGAATTGAGTAGAATCATGCCTTAAAATTGAAAAACTCTCAATTAATGAAATGAAAAAAAGCAGCATAATCAAATAAGATAATAAGTGAAAAAAAGTCATGCTCTAAAATTGAAAAACATTGTGGCGAGTCTATTCCAATTTTCTTTAGCAATTTTATTTTAAAAAAAACAAATATGTATATGTTATAGAGCAACACGTGACTTTGGACATGTGTGTGAAACTTTTCTAATGGGAATTGAAACGAAAACTTAATTGATGATGTAAATTAATACACTCATTCAAGTTTGAGGTTTAAATTGATGAAATTAAAAGTTTAAGGTTAAAATTGATACAATCTTCTAAGTTTATGGTCAAATATGGTTTTTTCTCTTATTTTTTTAATCATTTGTGACTGTGAGGGTAAGACACGTGATTCATGCCATGCTCGTATTTTTCTTAATTTTTTTTTATGGTCTGTCTTTTTCTGACACCTAGCACACTCTAAGACTATATATATATATATATATATATATATATATATATATTTTTTTTTTTCCTTTTTTTTTCTTTTTTTTTAGTTCAAATATATATGTATTTGTCACCAAAGGGAAGTATTAATCTAAGTCCATATTTGGCTTTCATTTGGCTAAAATATTATTTTGGTTCCATTATTTTTAAATGTTTAAATTTAATTTTTATACTTTGCATAAAACTTAAAATTGGTCCTCCTTTCAGATTCTCCTGTATATTTCACTGTTATAGCCCTTGGGCTTTTTCATTAATGAATTTCCATTCAAAAAAAATTAGGCAAATCGCGTTCCATTTAAAATTATAGAGTTCTCTTATGATAAATAATAATAATAAAAAAATTATAGAGTATTCTTCAAAAACACACAGTAGCATCTGTTGAACTCAGAGAAAAAGCAGAGTAGCACGAACAGCCATACGATTCATAATACACCAACTACTTTTATATATAGCTTTCATAGGAAAGAAGCTGAAAGGCATAAAAGAAAAGCTTAAAGATTGTTTTATTCGACACAGTGAGCTGATTAGAGAGACAGAAGAAGAAGAAGAAGAAGAAGAAGAAGAGATATGGGAGAGGAAAACAGAGTGGTGCTTTATGGAATGTGGGGCAGTCCTTTTGTGAAAAGGGTCGAACTTGCCCTTAAAATTAAGGGCATCCCCTTCGAATATGTGGAAGAAGATGAGATGAACAAAAACCCTGTTTACAAGAAACTTCCTGTTCTTGTCCATGATGGAAAACCCATTTGCGAATCACTTGTGATTCTTGAATACATCGACGAAATGTGGAAGGATAATGGTCCTAGCCTCCTGCCTCAACATCCCTACAGACGAGCCCAGGTTCGTTTCTGGGCTGATTTCATCCAGAAACAGGTATGCTTAAGTTATCAGCACCTTCACTTTGGTTCATACACTTTTAAAATGTTCATTTCCGTCTTGTATTTAGTTTCAAATCATCAATTTTCATGTTCGTAAAATAATTCCACTACAATTCTACGATCAATCAATTTCTTAGACTATTGTTATATCTTTGTATAAAAAAGTTTGGTTAAATTTTGCAAACAGAGACTAAAACAATCACTTTTTGAAAATATAGATGCTAAAATTTATTTTTTTATCGAGGTTAAAATGGTCAGAAACAAAAGTACATGAACCATTAATAAGTAGATGGATCAAAATGGACAAAAGTTTACATTAGCTCCCATCAAACTAAGTTATTTGAAACGATTTATCCAACATAAAATAAAAATTTGATAGATAAAAAACTTTATAAAATATAAAGAATGGATAGATACAACCTTCCAATTGAATAGAAAATTTGGATTTTGTTCGGTGGTAGTTGTTGGAGGGGATGATAACAGCAGTGACGGCGGGAGGAGAAGCACTAGAGAAAGCGATTAAAGAAGTAAGAGAGAAGCTGAAAGTGCTAGAAGAAGATGGAGTGAAAAGCTTGTTAGGAGATGGAAGTCCATTTGTGAATGGAGATGAAGTAGGGTTTGTGGACATAGTAATGTGGTCTGTACTTGGAGCCTACAAGATCCACGAAGAGGTTTTGGAGGTCAAAATTGTAGACGAGGAGGAGACTCCAGCCGTATTCTCATGGCTTAAGAGGCTGATAGAGCACCCCCTTGCAAAGGACACATTCCCTTCAAAACACAAGGTTGTAGCCCTTCTTCAGTACGTTAGGAACAATGCTTTACACTCCTCTGCTCCTGCTTGATTACTCTACTTTTCGAGTAGGTCGATATAATGTAGTTGCCCTAGTTTCAATATACATCCAACGGTTGAGAAGATGACCCGTGCAAATTATTTTTTGTATTTGTGGGTCTCTGTTTTTTGATATGTAGTGTCGTTGTATTTCACTCCTTGTTAATCATTATTTTTGAGGTTTTTTTCTTTCCCTCTCTCTTTCTTTGGAATTTCTTTTTGTAGAGATATATTACTTCTTTTGATTGTCCATCAGATCGGTATCATTTTAAAATGTTGTATAGTTCAACTACATTGAAGAATTATTTATAAACAAAAGATTATAATGTGAATATACCATGAATAGATATTTCTTACTTTTAGTTGGGAGAGTTTTTGACTATGCACAAGAGTGGTAAGTGTTACGATCTTTACCTTTACCGAACGGACGAGTTGGAAAAATTTCTACTATTCCTTCCCTTTATAGTTTGACATATGTATAATTTAATTTTATGGGACCTACAATTTGACAAATTTGCATACTATTGCAGGGCTAAAAATTTGCTCAGTTATATTTTTAAAAACAATACTTTGCCTGTTATTAGGCAGTAGAAAGTTCCTATTGTTTGATGGACCTGGTCATTTACTACGGTAAAAAATTGTTTGATGTGCTAGTATATGTAGGTTTATAAAACTTGGGTGTGAATCATAAAGTAGATTTTTTTTTTGTTTTTTTCTTTCGAAAACCAGATTTTGTTGTTTTTGTCATAAATTAGATTTGATTCTAGTTGTTTGGTTGATTTTGTTGATTTCAATCAATTAGAGTAAATGGAGTAGACTCGTGGGTATTTTTATTATTATTTTTTAGAGCATATAGAGTAGAGATTCAAAGGTTAGATTTACAAAGAAAATTGAAGATACCTTACAAATTTTGAAAGTATAACAAATTTGGAGCATCCAAAAAAAAAAAGAATACATGTCTTAAGTGTGAAATTGTACTCATATGGACAAGAATGCTTTAACTAACAAACTACATTTTTTTTTCTTTTGAGTTTAACAACATTTGAAATAGGAGATTGGAACATCTGACATTTTGATCGAAAGTACATGTCAATTACTATTGAGCTAAGCTCACTTTAGCACTAACAAACTACATTTGAACTTTAAGTTAGGATTAAAATACATTTTTAGTATAAAAAAATGTTTGCTTAATTGATAATAAATTAGCATACTCTCCAAGATATTAAATTAAAATTAAAAAGCCAACATAAGCATAACTCAACTAGCATAATGGAGACTGATTCCTCTGAGGTGATTAATGCTTTACACAATCCGGAGTTGGAGCTTTCTGAATCAAATAATCTGCTGGAAAAATTTTAGTTTATGCTCCCTCTGTGAGAGCTGTAGCTTTCCAAAAATGTGCGAGAAGGTGTAACGGGGTAGCCCATTCGCTGGCTAGGACGGTTTTTTTGAAACCTTGTAGTAGGCCAGTTCCCTCCTCTTCGGAGGCTTCTGTGTTGTGGTTTTCAAACTTCCCAATTTGGGTTTTGCGTTGTATTGCTGCAGATTGTTGTGGTTTGGTTTATTAATATTATTTTCTTCTCAAAAAAAAAAAAACTAGCATAATGCATATACTCTCAATCAATAGGTCAGAAGTTTGAATCATCCATCCACATATTGTTGAACTAAAAAAAATTAAAATTAAAAAATTAATAATATAATTAAAACGTCAACCGACTATAATTCCATAGTTAAGACATTTATTCATTGTTTTTAAGTTTAAAAGTTCAAATTTCCACTTCTTTGGATGTGCTTAAAAAAGAAGAAAACATTTGAATTCTTAGTCAAATTAAAAAAAAAAAGTTTTTGAAAACTATTTTTTTTTTTAATTTTCAAAACTTACTTGATTTTTTTGAAACTCATGTAAAGAGTGAATAACAAAACAAGAAAAATCATAAATGGAATTAGTATTTATAGGTTTAATTTTTAAAAATTAAAAATTAAATAATTATCAACCGAGCCTAAACAAAGCGTTTAAAAAGGAGTTTGGATGGAATTGGAAGTAGATATAAATTCAATTATATAAACTTATGAAATTCCAGATTTGTGTTTTTTTTTTCTTTTAAGAATGAAAATTCCAGAGTATTTGTGAACGTCACTGCATACATCATCTTTCTTTTTCTTTCTATTCTAGAACGTCACTTCATGCATATTACATCATCTCTTAGGCACCTCTTTTTGACTCAGTCTGTCCAAGTTTGGTTAGTAATCTGCAAACAAAAAAAAAAAAATTGATTCAATAATTTTTTTTTTAAAAAAGAAAAAAAAATCTAATTTTTATTGAGATGTATTAATTTTCACTCTAAACTTTTAATTTTACCAAATTAAACCATAAAATAAGACAATTGTTGCAATTTGTACTCTCTATTCAATTTTCATTAATTCACACACTAATTTTAACAAAAAGCAATGTGAAAATCTTGTAAATTCACTCATTTTAATACAATCAAGTTTTGCACAAAATTAAGTTTGGTCAATGCACAAATTAACCATTGAATAACCTTGTCAAAATTCACCAATTTCAACAAAAAGTTGGCTCTAGTATTGTTTTTCTTTGAAATTTTGTCAATTTTATACTATACATATGTTTTAGAATTTATTTAATGCATATGAGCATACTCTTTTTAATGATCTTTCAAACAAAAATTTATAAGAATGTTGAAATTACAACACTTTTTAAAATGTAGGGTTAAGATTGCAACACTTATCTAAGTTTGGAGTGTAATTAGATGAGATTGAAAGTTTAGAGTAAAAATTAATATAACATGACAATTTTAGGTATAAAAAATGATTTTTTTTCCCATAAAAAAAGGTTTAATTCCATATTTTCAGTATTTTTAATATTTAATCATATGAACTTTTAAGTTTGTGTTTATTTGGTCTTTGAACTTGAAAAAAATATCTAATAAATTCTTAAACTTTCAATTTTGTGGCCAATAAATCCTTAAAATTTTAAATTTGTATCTAATTTAATAGGTCATTGACCTATTCAACTTCTTTTAAAATTTACAGACTTAATAGATATAATTTTCTTTTAGAATCATATTAAACATAAATTTTAATTTTATATCTAATAAATTAAGTATATCTTAAAATGTTTGAACACCTTAAAATTCTGTATTAAACATAAAATTGAAAGTTGAGATCTCGTACTTAACCGTTGATAGGCTAAAGTTGTAATTTAAGTGGGAACATTTCTGGCTGCGATGCAGTTTGACTTGGAAGCTTCCTTGAGGAATACGAAAGGAAACCCACAAAAAATTCCAGAGTATTCTTAAAACCACCGTCATATACGTCAAAACTGCTTTATTTATAGTTTCCATGGGAGGTACTAATGAGTCGAACACAAAACCTCAAATTAAACATTGTTCATTTTTTTACTCAGCGAGAGGGAAAATTAAGAAGAAATGGCAGAGGAAAACAGAGTGGTGCTTTATGGAATGTGGGCTAGCCCTTTTGTGAAAAGGATCGAACTTGCCCTCAAAATCAAAGGCATCCCTTTTGAATATGTGGAAGAAGATCTCAAGAACAAAAGCCCAGAGCTCATCAAATTCAATCCCGTTTACAAGAAAGTTCCTGTACTGATCCACAATGGAAAACCCATTTGCGAATCATTTGTAATTTTTGAATACATAGACGAAGTTTGGAAGAACAATGGTCCTTCCCTTCTGCCTCAAGATCCCTACAAACGAGCCCAGATTCGATTCTGGGCTGATTTCATCCAGAAACAGGTAACTAACTGCTAATCTACCTTCATTTTTTTATTACAACCATACCCAGAAAACCAAAAACAAAATAAACGTTTCTTGATCAACTAAACTAACTAAATAATGTTGTGTCGTGTTTGTGTGGATGCAGTTGTTCGAGGGTCTATTTACAATATTGAAGACAGAAGGGGAAGCACAAGAGAAAGCCATTAAAGAAGTGAAAGAGAAGCTGAAAGTTCTTGAAGAACAGGGCTTGAAAAGTCTGTTGGAAGAGGGCACTCCATTTGTGAATGGACACGAACTTGGATTTCTGGACATAGTGATGCTGAGTGTGCTTGGAATGTACAAGATTCACGAAGAGTTTTTTGGAATCAAACTTGTAGAAGAAGAGAATATCCCAATTTTGTTCTCGTTGTTGAACAGGCTCAACGAGCATCCCATTGCAAAGGACTCAGCTCCCCCCAAAGAAAAGGTTCTGGGACTTCTTCAGTTCATCAGGCAAAATGCTCTAAAGTCCCCTGCTGTTTGACTGCTGCGCCCCCGATCTCTACCCGCGCTATCAATTATTAAGCATAAATGAATCAAAATATATGTTTTAGTTTATAATGTTTCTGTATGTTTTTTTCTAAAATATATGTTTTAATATTAATATATAAATTTAGATTATGAATTAAGTTGCCATAAAAAAAGTTCTTAATTCATCGTTTCTTAAATTACTAATTTAATTTATTGGAAAAAATTTGGGTGCTGCCTACTTTTAATATTAATATAAAAATTTAGATTATGAATTAAGTTGCCATAGAAAAAAATTCTTAATTCATCGTTTCTTAAATTACTAATTTAATTTATTGAAAAAAACTTGGGTACTACCCACCTTACAACTACAGGATTTTTAATTTTGAATTTTTTTTTTTTTGAAAATCATGTGGTTGTGAGGTGGGCAGCACCCAAGTTGTACCCTAATTTATTTTTTTTAATTTCTATAATCATCGGTATCATAAAATTTATTATTAATCAATTTTAAATTGACCATAGTTGAAAAATCTTAAAAACACATTATATTGAAAGTACAGGTGCTAAACTAATAAGGATCAAATGAATATATTGAAATGACACAAATCAAAATGAATCAAAGCTAGATATACATATAAAAATAAGTAGATTTAAATATTATTTTGATTATTGTATTTTCGACTTTAGTTCATTTTGACTCAAGTACATTTAAAATGTTCATTTTGGTTATTGTACTTTTAAAAAAAGTAACTATTTTAGTCTCTTCATCTTCATTTTTATCTCATTTTTTTAATCATAATTTTAGCATGACACTTCACTTGCTGAATTTTTTAAAATGTAGCCATATTTTTGTATTAAATGATTTTCATCGTGCATAAAATTTATGTTTAAGTTTTGCAATCATGGATCAAATTGGTAATATTTTAAAACTACATAAATCAAAATAGTATTTATCAATATTTAACCTATCATTCTTATGTCGTCGGGCGGACGTGACACTTTAGCCATCCACCATTGACTTTATGGTTGATCGTGGAAACTGGAAGGAAAGACCCATCTAAATTTCCAGACTAATTTTCCATCAAGTCCTTGGAAATTTGAATGAAAGGCCCCACAAACAAGAAAAGCAAAAGCCATTCACAATCAGAACACATCAACTGATTATTTATAGTTCTTCCATATCACACTGAATTAACTGACAAAAAAAAAAAAAAAAAAAAATCTCAACAACCATCGTTAATTCCACAGAGAGAGCCAACAAAGATAACGTTATCAATGGCAGAGGAAAACAGAGTGGTGCTTCATGGAATGTGGCTAGCCCTTTCGTGAAAAGGGTCGAACTTGCCCTCAAAATCAAAGGCATCCCTTTCAAATATGTGGAAGAAGATCTGACGAACAAAACTCCAGAGCTCATCAAATTCAATCCCGTTTACAAGAAAGTTCCTTTATTGATCCACAATGGAAAACCCATTTTTTAATCGTCTGTAATTCTTGAATACATAGACCAAGTGTGGAAGAACAATGGTCCTCCCCTTTTGCCACAAGATCCCTACAAACGAGCCCAGATAAGATTCTGGGCTGATTTCATCCATAAACAGGTACAATTATTCACAATAACTAGTGTTTTTTGCTTGATTTTTGTTTTTTTTTTTTGAAAGAAACAACGTTTGTGTTGGTGCAGCTGCTCGACGGTTTAGTTTCAGTAACGAAGACAGAAGGGGAAGCACAAGAGAAAGCCATTAACGAAGCAAGAGAGATGCTGAAAGTGTTTGAAGAACATGGGTTGAAAAGCTTGTTGGAAGAAGGGAGTCCATTTGTGAATGGAGAAGAATTGGGGTTTTTGGACATGGTGACGTTTTCTGTGCTTGGATTCAACAAGATTCAAGAAGAGTTTCTGGGAATCAAACTTGTAGAAGAAGAGAAGATCCCAATTTTATTCTCATGGTTGACCAGGTTGACTCAGCACCCTATTGCAAAAGACATAGCTCCTCCCAAAGAAAAGATTGTGGGGCTTCTTCAATTCATGAGGCAGAATGCTCTACAGTCCCCTGCTATTTGATTGCTTCCAGTCCTTTTTACCCATTCCCCAAATTGTCTGTCTTCTTCAACTCTTCTATGTTAAATAAAGGTTAAATTATATAAAATACCTCTAAATTTCAATTATGCCTCTCTAATTTTGAAAATTTTTATTTTTACCTATCAACTTTATAATTGATCCAAAAATATCTTTTCAATCAATGTGACAATTGATGTTTAAAAATTAGAGAACATACATGATATTATTTATAATTAGACAGAAGATTAGGATTGTTATTATCGTTTATTTCATCTCAAAAGATATTCATTTACATGACCAATTTTAGACATACACTGTCACGCCATTTTACATAAATGATGTTGTAAATGATGCACTATGCCTACTATGTCTTCTCATTTTTACTCATTGCATCAATTTCTATTTTATTTGAATGAAAAAACTCTTCAAAGTATTTTTTAGAACAAATTTCAAACTTCACTAAACATAATTGAACTTATTTTAAATGTTAGGGTATTTTGTGTAATTTAACTTTAAATAAATTAGGATTTGACCATGTGCTTGCTTGGAGAAGGAGGAACTTAATTATTTATTGATAATAACAGAGTAATATTACTCACATTGCTTTCCTCCATTTACTGACTGAGCTGTTCGATTATAAAATTGAAAAACAGAGTCTTTATTAATTAATTAAAACCCAGAAAACAAAATAGGAAACTTCCCAAACTTGGAAGCCAAGACAAGATGAATTTTCGAACATTATTTAGAGTTGCCCAAATCTGGAAACAAAGCCACAGCCAAGAAAGAAATTAAGAGATCAATGGCAGAGGAAAACAGGGTAATCTTACATGGAATGTGGGCCAGCCCCTACGTGAAAGGGGTAGAACTTGCCCTCCGAGTTAAGGGCATACCCTTCGATTACATCGAAGAAGATTTGAAGAACAAAAGCCCCCTTCTTCTAAAGTACAATCCCATTTACAAGAAGGTCCCTGTACTCGTCCACAATGGAAAACCCATCTCAGAATCGCTCTTCATCATTCAATACATCGACGAAACATGGAAGAACAACGGCGGCCCATCTCTTCTTCCAAACGATCACTACAAACGAGCTCAAATTCGGTTCTGGGTCACCTTCTTACACCAACAGGTACACATAATTCCATCCCTTTTAAGGCAAATTTCTTCCTTCGCAGTTATGGTTAAATTTACTTTCGATGTGATGTTGCAGCTGTTTGATGCGTTTCTCACCGTGTTCAAAACGGACGGAGAATTGCAACAAAGGGCCGTCGGAGAAGTGAGCGAGCGGCTGAGGCAGGTTGAAGAGGGGCTGAAGGGGCTGATTTCAGAGGGGCCGTTTGTGAATGGAGACGAATTGGGGGTTTTGGATATTGTGATGTGTTCGTTGTTTGGGCCGTACAAGCTGCAACAGGAAGTGCTTGGGATTACGCTGATTGACCCTGAGAAGTGTCCATTGATATGGCGGTGGTTGAATGCAATGGCTGAGCATCCGAGCGTGAAGGAGGCAACTCCACCGCCGGAGAAGATCCTGGCGGTGCTTCGGTTTCTGCGGCAGAACGCACTGCAATCGGCTGCCGCTTGACTTGGCTTCTCAAGGGTTTGAAAATTGGGTTGCTTTGGGTGTCGGATCTTTGTGTTGGGTAAAGTGATAATGGCAAATAAATTATGCTAAATTATAAAATAAATACCCTTCAACTGTTTTATTTGTTTAAAAGATACTTCCATTCTTTCAAAAGTGAGAATATTGAATAGAAAAGTCGATTTGACAGAATGTTATTGATCTTTCAAACTTAATTTAGATAAGTGTCCCTATTACAAACGTCATTTTGTACCAAGTCACTGCCATGTTGATTTTCTATCCAACATTTTAATAAATTTTTGAAACAAAATACAAAGTTAAGGAGTTTTTTTTTTTTGTTTAATTTAGCCAATAAATTAATGTTCATGTGTCATGTGTGTGGGCGTTGGGTTTGAATCTTTGGGTTGTTTTATTGTGGTCAATAATTGTTGTTTTTTTTAGTTCAACAACAAGTGGGGGTGAAGATATTTGAACCGTTTTGGGTTCAACATGTGTTTATGTCAATTGAGCTATGCTTAGTTTGGCTTTGTTGTTGTTGTTCAGTTCAATGTGTGGATGTGGGGAATTTTGAAACTAGTAAATTCTTGGAAGTTGAAGTCTCGAAGATATATGCTTTAACTAAGTTATGTTCAAATTGTTAAAATGTTGATATAATTAAATTTTTCATTACTCATCAACTTAAATTTTTGGATTGATTGATGATTTTACATAGGACTAGACTAAAAGGTCATGTGTTTGAAGTGAACTATTGTATGCAAAATTAAATAGTACCAAATAAGGCTGAATAAATGAACTTTTGAAGCTCCAATTAAAATAAAATCTAAATTATATATTGGGTTTGGTCAAAATAAAAGTAATAATTTTAATTTTTCACATCATGTCATTATAAAAACAACATAATTCACAAAAAGATAAAATTAAAACTTTTCAAATATTAGTGATATTCCAGCGTGACAGCGTGGATCGATTTAAAACGCAACGAAAAGAGAAAAAGAGAAAAATGTGGCCAGCGGAGGAACCAGTTCCCAGTTTGGAATGATGTTGGTAAGAACAGAGAATGAATAGCAGAGAACTTCACTGCCTCGCGTTATTCAGCAAATGCAAATCTCTAAGAATCGCGAAGCAAATCCATGCTTTTACATTCAAAACAGGCTTAAATTCCGATCCATTAGTCGCCGGAAAGCTTCTTCTACATTGTGCAGTCACACTTCCCGATTCTGTTCACTATGCTCGACGCCTCTTCCTCGACATTCGAAACCCAGATGTGTTCATGTACAACACACTCATCCGTGGCCTTTACGATTCTGACGCTCCCTGCAATGCCCTTCAACTGTTTGTTGAAATGCGTCGCAAATCCATGGCTCTACCCGATAGTTTCTCTTTTGCTTTTGTGCTCAAAGCCGCCGCTAATTGCAGGGCTCTGAGAAATGGGTTGCAATTGCATCGTCAAGCTGTTGGTTTTGGCCTGGATACCCATCTTTTTGTTGCGACGACGCTGATTAGCATGTATGCTGAATGTGCAAGTTTGACCTTTGCACGGAAGGCGTTCGATGAAATGATTGAACCGAATATTGTTGCCTGGAATGCCATTGTTGCTGCGTGTTTTAGGTGTGAGGAAGTGAAGGATGCAGAGCAAATGTTTCATCGGATGCCCATTAGAAATTTGACCTCGTGGAACATCTTGCTTGCAGGGTACACGAAAGCAGGTGAGCTTTGGTTAGCTAGGGAGGCGTTTATGAAAATGCCTGTGAAAGATGATGTTTCGTGGAGTAGTATGATTGTTGGGTTTGCTCATAATGGCAACTTTAACAATGCTTTCGAATTTTTCAGGGTGTTGCGGCGGGAAGGGTTGAGACCAAATGAGGTAAGCCTCACAGGCGTACTTTCTGCGTGTGCACAAGCTGGGGCATTCGAGTTCGGAAGAATCCTACATGGGTTTGTTGAAAAATCTGGATTTCTGCAGATTATTTCAGTGAACAATGCACTGATTGATACTTACTCTAAATGTGCGAATCTGGATATGGCTCGTTTGGTCTTTGACAATATGCTGGAAAGGAGTGCCGTCTCTTGGACAGCCATGATTGCGGGGCTGGCGATGCATGGCTACGGGGAGGAAGCGATCAGATTATTTAATGAGATGGAAGAGTCTGATATCAAGCCCGACGGTATCACCTTCATATCCATCTTGTATGCTTGTAGCCATGCCGGATTAGTTGAGTTAGGATGTTCATATTTTTCTAGGATGGTAAATACTTATGGTATAGAACCGGTAATTGAACATTATGGTTGCATAGTTGATCTCTATGGTCGAGCTGGTAAGCTGCAGCAAGCTTTTGACTTTGTGTCTCAAATGCCAATTTCACCGAATGATATTGTCTGGAGGACTCTTCTTGGAGCTTGTAGCATTCATGGTAATATAGAACTGGCAGAGTTAGTGAAGAGAAGACTCTCCGAACTCGACCCCGACAATTCTGGAGATCATGTTCTTTTGTCAAACATTTATGCTGTCGCTGGGAAATGGAAGGATGTTGCCACTTTAAGAAGATCAATGACTCACCAGAGACTTGAGAAAACTCCTGGTTGGAGCATGATTGAAGTCAATAGAATCATGTACAGTTTTGTTGCAGGAGAAAAGCAAAATGACATGGCAGGAGAGGCACATCAAAAGCTGAGGGAGATAATGTCGAGGCTGAGGATCGAAGGAAGCTATGTTCCAGAAGTTGGAAGTGTTTTGCATGATATAGAAGTGGAAGAAAAGGAAGACTCTGTTTCACAGCACAGTGAGAAACTAGCAGTAGCTTTCGGGATGGCGAGGCTACCGAGAGGAAGAGCCATAAGAGTGGTGAAGAATTTAAGAATTTGCAGGGACTGTCACGCTGTAATGAAGCTGATTTCTAAGGTCTATGAAGTAGAAATTGTGGTGAGAGATAGAAGTCGCTTCCACTCATTCAGGCATGGTTCTTGTTCGTGCAGAGATTACTGGTAAATAGTTAACGATGACATTACTAGAACTACACTTGAAATCAGCATCCTATGTCAGAAGGGAAAGCCTCCTAATGAGCTGATGACAGAGGCAAACCAGAAAACTGACAACCTGGTGGATCAATGGAACTATGGAAACACAATGTATCACCAGTCCCTGCAATAGTTAGCTAGACCAAAGAATATTGTCAAGTAATATATTCGTTTTTGGAATGTTACAATAGTATTAGGAGAAGGGAATTCAAATCTAAGGAATAAAGAGACACTGATCTCTGATAACTTGAACTATGCACATATTGGTAGTAATAAATATTTTAATTCAATTGTTAAATTAAAATTCTAGCATCTAACTTTGCAAGGGCCAATGATCCTTATTTTATTAGATTATTGTCTGGTGCAGGCTGACAATTGTTGATCATTAAAATTGATTGACAACGAGTTAATATTTTGACTTACAAGTACATAGCTACAATTTTAACTATTTTTGAGTATTGTATCAAATCATAAGTTGCCCACGTGTTGTATTATTGCAAGAGGTTAAGACTTGCATACCAATCTTTTACAACTTATAATTTTTATTACAACATTATATTTTAAATAAGGGTTGATTTAAGTCAACTAATAGCTATTTCACCTTTAATAAATTTATCGATGCAATTTAGAGAAATTGAACAATTTTTTATTTAAACTTATTTTCAAGTTGTTGAAGATAATATTACAATTTAATGGAGTGGTGAAGGCATTTTTTACTTTCAAACCCACATTATTGAAAAAAAATTACTAATAGGGTGGGGTGATGTTTTCTTGAATTCATTACAATAATCCAAAAAGGAAAAGCAAATTAATAATGTAAGAGTGTTGGACTTGATATTTTGAAGCAGGAGGTCGATAATTGATACATCGAAAAATTGAGGCAGTGCCACCGTTGCCTTTATTGACCTTGGCGCTTGGCGGGTTCATGATATTTTTCTACGCCCAACCCAACCAAGCCTGCAAATCTGGAATCGCCATTTTCATTCTCAACGAACAACTTCGGTCTAAACTGCTCAAAACCACATCTTCAGCCTACTTCTTTGCGCATCTCTTAACCTCTTTAACCATTACGATGGCATTCTCTGCAAAATTGCATCCGATCTCACCGCCATCCTTCAATTTTTCCTGCAAATCTCGCCGACCCTTTTTTCCGCAGAACGCTTGCTTTCTAAAACCCCTTACAATTAGAGCTTCGACCACTCTAGATTACTCCAAATCCTCTTCAGATGCGACATCCTCGACCCCATTAAAGGTACATGAGACTCGGCTGACCATGTATTCTGATTTTGAATTGGTTTTGTGTTTGAAATTTATATCAGAATTTTGAAAAGCTTTCCTTTTTTCTCATCCACTCTTTTTGGGAGTATTGTTAAGAGTAGAATTTGCAATGATAATGGACCCCAGGTCGCTGGCTTTGTTAAAACGAGTATTGAATCATTCAGTTGCGTGGTATTTGGTGACCAATTCTATAGGACCCTGTTGCTTGTGGGACTTGATTTGTTTTGATATGTTTGTTTCCATTTGCTCTTCTTACCAATAGTTCGAAAGTGTGAATGTAGTATGTGTGTTGGTCCTCTGGTTCTAGTCTTATACAATAATTACTTCATTCTAGCTCAGGCTAGTAACTGGCAGTGGAAATTCAAAGACAATCTTATAAACGTCTATTATGAGGAATATGAAAGTCAGAGTGCTGATCCACCTAAAGATATTCTCATGATACCGACGATTTCTGATGTGAGCACTGTGGAGGAATGGAGAGTAGTGGCGAGAGAACTTGTACAGAAGGATAGTAAAGTCAATTGGCGTGCTACTATCGTTGATTGGCCTGGTCTGGGTTTCTCTGATAGGCCAAAGATGGATTACAATGCGGATGTGATGGAGAACTTCTTAGTGGACTTGATCAATGCTCCTGATGGTCCAGTAAGCAGCTCAAGTTAGTATTACAACCACATTTATATTGATGAGCTTCTATAAATTGGAATGTCTTTTTCTCATTTTTTATTACAAAAAATGTGGGGATAGGATTTGAACTTCCTACTGAGACCTAAGAGAAGGAATACATGCCTTAACCTATGAATGTGCTCATGTTAGTGATGTTTTTTTTCACATATTGTTAAGTGAATGCTGCATATATTTCTTAGTTCTTACCATCTCACTTTCTTTTGGCTAGCTTTGTCCAAAGTCTAGGCTATCTAGTGGTTCTAAATTTATGGTAGTATAACACAATTGACTCCTGTAAGTATTAGCTTGACTGCACATGATGTAATTTATGGTAACTTTGTGCTCTTGTAAGAATGTATACCAATATTTGAAGAGCCTTCGAATGTACTTGTTCCAAACTGTTTGGAATTTCACAGGCTTTATTGTTGGCTAACTGGCCGAGAGACACTCAAAAAGATATTTAAGGACAAAAGTAGTCTACAGAGTCATTTGAATGACTGATGAGTAATGTTGTGTTAAAACGCTTAGGTGCTCTAGCTGCTGTGGGCACAGAATTATTTAGTGTTCATGTTATAAAAAGTTTACTCTTACCCCACTCATCTCAAGATTGTAGAACAAGATTTCCATCATCTTATATGCATGCTGCCATGTGCTTCTACTTCAGTTATAGGTTTTGTTCAGATTGCTGCTTGTTTTTATTTTTCAACATCTTTCCACTTCCATATGTTGTTGATCTTCTAGCCTCTCACCTTCTTATGAGTTCTTGTGGTAATTCCCCACCTTCTATAATCTGCCTTTGCCTGGCCCCTTACATCTTATATACATCCTCTCAAAATAGTTTTTCTTTAGGTTGTTTGAATGCTGATGGCATTGCAAAATGATTATTGTTCTTCTATTTTCTGGCTTTCCAAATTTTCACTTCAACATTATTTTCAATTACAAATATATTTATTATTTATATTGTTGCTAATAATCTTTATACTATCAAAGCAGAAGATGACTTGGTGGTATTTGGAGGTGGCCATGCAGCTGCACTAACAATTCGTGCAGCAAATAGGGGTTTGGTGAAGCCAAGGGGCATTGCCGCTGTTGCACCTACATGGGCTGGGCCACTTCCTATTGTATTTGGTCGGGATTCCAGCATGGAGTCAAGGTATTGGACCTAATACTTCTTCCTCCATTAATTGAATATTTCAATTTAAGTTGCTGCATTTTGAATGCTCTCTAGAACTGGAAATTGAGGTGTCACCACGATTGATTCTGTGAAATGTTCTAGTTGTTGAAGTTATCGTTGTTCTTATCCAAGTTGGCCTACATATAAAGAGGGTTTATGAGTAATGCAAGGGAACCTCAGCCTTATATACTAATCACTTATGTCCTGACAATTGAATCCATCCTACCTTGTATGCTCCATTGTCAAAGCTGGTAAAAAAATTTAAGGACTTAGTTTAATCTGAGAATTGATTAAACCTCATTGGCACAAGATGGCCATACAGACCCAGTAGAGGTGAAGAAGGAAACCGAACAAAACACTCGTGAAGCAAGAAAAGTAAATGCCATTTCACCCATTTACGAGATTAACAGTCATTATTTGGACACTCAAGGCTCCATTTGATAACCATTTGGTTTTTTAAAATAAAACCTATAAATACTACTTCCACCTATGAGTTTTCTTGTTTTGTTATCTACTTTTTACATCTGTTTTAAAAAACCAAGCTGAGCTTTGAAAAATAGAAAAAGTAGTTTTCAAAAACTTGTTTTTGTTTTTGGAATTTGGTTAAGAATTCTAATGTTTTCTTAAGAAAGATGAAACCCATTGTAGAGAAATGATAAGAAAACAAGCACAATTTTCAAAAACCAAAAACTAAAAACCAAATGGTTATCAAATGGGGACTAAAGTGTTTAGATTCACTACAGCTATAGCAGTTTCATCTGCCAGGATATGCAGAGCAAGAGCTCTTGAAGTCAGTCTGGGATGGCTTCTTCCTTCCGCTGCCACCATATCTATCTCCACCACCTTGAGATCCACCCTACTTGCAATCTCTGGACATATGCCCTCCGTCTTACCATACTTGAAGCAAAGCGCCACTGCCACCATAAGCACCTCGGCCACTACTATCACCATATTAAATCCACATTTTCCACCATCACCATGTCTTCCTGTTCGATAGTTCTACCACTGCCTCCTTTTCCACTTCCGTCTCTGTATCCACCACTGTAACCCCCACCCCTGCTCCTTGATAGCCCTGCATAAATGACTCGCCTGGACCAGTGATGTTAACAGCCTAGGAATGGCCATCAGATTCCACCTTGATCTCAAATATTACATCCTTGCTGACGTTGAAACTCCAGAACCCCCTCGGATTTGATGGGGGGGCTGGTGGACAAAATTATCCTCCCTGTCTCACCCATCCTTCTCTCGCCAGTCACCACCACACAACAGCAAAACTCTTATACCCTCTCTCTCTCAAGAAAGGACTTTTTTTTTCCTCTTTTGACTTGCTTCCTGTGCTTGCTTATGGTTTAATCAATATCTTTTAAGATGTATTTCAGTTTTTTTTTTTTTTTTTTTAAAGAAAACACCATTGATATGGTTGGGGAGAAGTATGTCTTTATTAGGACATGCTTTGGATTATGGCTCATTACCATGAACTTAATCTAAATGTATCACTTCCTGATCACCAGGTATGGATTTCTTAGAGGCACATTAAGGGCACCTGCTGTTGGTTGGATGATGTATAATATACTTGTCAGCAATGAAAATGCAATTGAATCACAGTATAAATCTCATGTCTATGCCAACCCGGACAATGTTACTCCAGAAATCATTGAAAGCAGATATGCACTGACTAAAAGAGACGGCGCCCGATATGTGCCTGCTGCTTTCTTGACCGGTCTTCTTGATCCTGTTAAATCCCGAGAAGAGTTTATCGAACTGTTTGCTGGGTTGGATGGAAAGATACCAGTTTTGGTTGTATCAACTGAAAAATCTCCAAAGAGGTCAAAGGCAGAAATGGAAGCTCTACGAGGAGCTAAAGGGGTGAGCAAGTTTGTGGAGTTGCCAGGAGCCCTTCTGCCACAAGAAGAGTATCCAACAGTAGTTGCAGAGGAGCTCTATCAGTTCTTGAAGGAGAATTTTGAGGCTACAGATTGAAATATATTTGTAAGTTGTACCTTAAATTTGTCGAAAAATGTCGGTATAGCTAAAGAATCTCACTTTCCATAGACTGAAGCACTTCTCTTCTGCTGTTGTTTAGTTAAGAGTGGTAAGTTTTGTGCATTGGCCTTAAAATAAATATACAATTCAAGACATCTTTGTCATTGCTTGTGTTATCTACAAACTTGAATCATTCTTTCTTCTTGAGATTTTCAGCTGTTCTGTTTCTTCACTCAACAAGATATGGCAGAATAAGAACACTAATTTAAAGTTAAAAACTCTTTTAAATAATTTTACAGTATTTTTAGACGAAGCATTGCTAACTCTAGGAATCTATGTTCAAGTTTATCGAGAAATTTGTAGTTGAGGAATTTCGATCAAGTTTAACATGATAAAACTAGCAACCAATATAAGCTTGTTTGAATTAGTTTGGTTTAAAATAAATTAAATTTTTTTACTAATTGAAATCTATGTTTATAATTATCACAAAGTTATTAGTCCATATGGTCATTTCCTTTTTTTTTTTCAAATTACTCTTTCATATCGATTTGCTCTCTAATAATTTGAAAAAAAAAACTTTTCAAGTATTTGGAGTATAATTTTCATAAAAAAATATTGTGTTATTGTTAATTTAATGTGTGAATCTAGGTCCATGATCATATAAATACTATAATATTTTTCCCATTTGTTTTACAATATTTTGAATAAATAAATAAGAATCGTTGAATTCAAACATTTCATCCTTGATATCTTTTGCAAGAGACAAGATTTAGTATAAATGTGCATCTCTTTCGAAACTAGCTATAATGTCATGCACTAGCCAAAAATGAGCATAGCTCAATTGACATTAAGCTTGTACTATCGATTTCAATGTCAGAGGTTCGATTTTCCCATCCCACATATTGTCAAAAAAAAATTGTCATGCATTAAATCATGCATGCATGTAATAATGTATTCTATGATTTCATATAAAAAAAAAAGAACTATCAATTATTAAATATTGATATAACGGAAAAAATGGAAGTAGATGGAGAAATTAAAAGAAGCAATCTCATAAATTAAATCAGTGTATTAATAGTTCTCTTTTCACAAATTTCTACTAATGCATTCAAGCCATCACCCTATATTTAATGACTAAGATTTGACATTACAACACAATTTCCATAAAAAAAATATTTTAAAATTAAAATGTCCAAAGAAAAAATAGCAATAAATAGAAAAACAAATGCTCAAAAAGAAAGAGAGAGAAAATTCGGTTAAAATACTATTTCGGTTCATGTACTTTGAGTTTCATTTCATTTTAGTTCCTATGCTTTCAAATGTCTAATTTTAGTTTGTATACTTTCAATAAATCTTAAAATTAGTCTTTACAGTTAGTTTATTGTTAAATTTTTCAAAAGATATTTAGTCTCTATTAGTTTTTCCTTTATAATCTTTAGATGCAAATTCACATGGTGTCTTTTGTTGCATGAAAATTATCATTATTATTTAACTAATTTCAATAAAAAAATAACTGTGAATGACCAATTTTAAAACTTATTGAAAGTACAAGGACTTAAATTAGATATTTGAAAGTACATAAACTACAATAAAATGAAACTCAAAGTATAAGGATCAAAATAGTATTTTAACTTTTTTTTTTTAAAAGCATAGCAATATAGATTTGACATGATATCAACTATATATACAAATCAATATTTCTTCGTTAATTCCTATTTATTTTTTCAATTATGATAGTAAGATGATGTTTATGGTTGATATATAGCTAATGTTCATCAATCATTTGGGAGGTTGCTAACCATTTATATATATATATATATATATTGAAAAATATGTTAAAGAGAAAATAAAAAAATAACGATAAATAAAAATTAATGCATTCCAAAAAACTTCACCGACACATGGAATTATCACTCATAAATATCTTTTTTTTTTTTTTTTTTTGTTGAAAATACCTCAAAACTTTTATTCATAAATATATCTTTACCCACGAATGGCTTCGTTGAAAGATGCTTTCTTTTAGTCACATGCTTCTTTTCAATAATTTCTTTTACATATTTGTGATGCATGCAATGCAATTGCAATCATGGTTTAAAATTATAGGTTTTATATTACTTTATCGTGTCCATCCAAATAAATTTATAATCTAACTCAACTCAATCTTTTTGGATTGTGTTGCACTGAATTTTTCAAGTTGGATCAACCATCTACAGTACATATCATTCAATGAGGATATTGTCTTGTCTCTTTCATATTGGTTGAAAAGTTGATTTCAAATTTTTATCTCATATTCAAATCTCTTGATCTAAAAAATATATTAGACTTTGGTACGTAATTGTTTTAAATTTCTTTTAATTTTTACCTAATTTAATCAGCTTATCTTTAATAAGTACCCTACATTTTGCGGCCCAATTAATTTTGATATATCGTAATTGATACGACACTTTATTGAAGATTATCACTTTTAACTCATGGCCTATTTTGTCAAAACATATAAAGATACTTCCATTTTTCCTTTTTCCTCTATTCTTGTTTGTTCTTTCATTAGTCAAGTTTGAGGGTATTGATTACTCAATTTGCACTACTCGACATAATCTAATTATAATTAAAGGAAAATGATTTGAAAAATTCTTCATAGAGTTGTGGCATGAGTTCTACCATATTCTAAACGTTTTCTAAAATATTATTTAAGTAAAAAAAATTAAGAACTTCGAGTTGTGTGCTAAAACATAAAAATGCCTCTCAATTTGTGAATCTGCTTGCTTTTCAATAAATTAGATAAATAATTGGTTATATATTCAGATAATCTAAATTCTTCCAATCTTTGAAACAAAATAGTTTCAATTTGGTTAAAGTTATTTTAGTTAATTAGATGTAAAAGAGAGAAGGAAAATGAGTTTTTGGAAGTCATAAATATGGATTAAGTTGTTTTTTTTTGTTTTTTTTTTTTTAATAAAAAAAAAAAACATTAAAAAGAGATTAAATATATTATATGTAAAAGACAAGAAGTCTCCATTTTTTAGAATGGTATGACAACGTCCACTTTAGACTTAAACTTAGGAAAATTTACTTTTTGTTTTAAAAAATACATATCAATAGAGATGTCATTATTTATGTTTACCATATATCTTTCCATTTCATATTTTTTAGGCTTTTTAGAAAAAAATATTTAAAAAAATGGCTAAAACATGTTGATTTGAAATTATTTTAGAATGTGTCTCTTCAATGGTGTTGCGTTTTCATAAGAGACACATATGTTAGAGATTAACGAAGAAAGACGACACATTAGAAAGTTTGACCGTCAAGGGTTTATTTACATAAATGGCATTCACAAGAAATTAACAATTCTTTATTTAGTTTAATGGTAGCACATTCCTCCTTGCTTTGCAAGTACCAAAGTTTGAGCACCATTGGACGCAATTCTATTTTTTCTTAAATTGTTTATATTTAAAGATAATATCATTGTTTTTTTTAATCATTATTTTATTATATTCTAGTTTTTTTTTTCTATATTCTTTTTTCTTTTTACTTTTTTTTTTCTATATTCTTAAAAAATTAAAATTCAAATAAGTATTACTAATTTTAAACACTTTTTATTTACTATTATTAAAAAAACTATAATTAATATATCAAGTCATTTTATGATTTTAAATGGAATCAAACAAAAATAGCTACAAATAACTAATTGAAGATTTAAATTGATTCAATTATGAAAGTTTAGGGTTTAAATTAATACAATTATTAATTTGAGTTTTGATTGATACAACCTCTAAAGTTTATGAGTATAAATTGATTTTTTCCAAAAAAAAAATTATAATTATATATCAAGTCATTTTATGTTTTGAATAAATATTATAATAGTGAAACACTAATTTAAATACTAAAATAACAATCATTTTGATTTTTTATTCTTTATAAAATATTACAGGCTTTCTCTTCATTTATAAGCAACAATTATAAATAAAAAGCTATCATTAATATATCAAGTAATTTTATGATTTTTATTTAATATTATAATAGTTAAATTTTAATTTAAATACTAAAATAACAATGGATATATCAAGTCATTTTATGATATATGACTTCATATCATTTTTATTAAATATTATAATGATTAACTTATAATTTAAATACTAAAATAACAATCATTTTAATTTTTTATTTTTTATAAAAGCTATAATTTCAGGTTTTTCTTCATTTAAAAATATTCACTATTATAATTTAATTATTATAATATTAAATGAAAATCATAAAATGACTTAATATATTAATTATAGTTTTTATAATAATATATATATATTTTTTTTGTATTTTATAACTAAAGTGTTTAAATTAGTAATACTTATTTAAATTATATATATTTTTAAGAATATGAAAAATAACTGCAATATAATATAATAGTAATACAAAGAGTAAAAATAAAAAAGAGTGGTATTGAAAAAAAAATACAAAAAGAGTGATATTATCTTTATTTAAAATAAAATAAAATTATATTGCGTTGAAGACGGCTCTAACTTAGGCTATTAGGAAAACAAGGAGTTTACATGACCTTTAAGCCAAACAAGCTTTAGTTAATTGGTGAACGTTATTTATTTAACTAAAACATTGACCATGAAATTTGTCTCCCTCTGTTAATTTATGCCGTCTTTTTTTGTAAATTTTCGATGCATGCATCTTTTCAAGAGATGCATTCCAATAAAGATAAAAAAAAAAATTTATCCTCTTTTTTCAAATAGTTTCAAATCAACATGTTTGACCAATTTTTTTTTAAAAACAATATATATATATATATTAAAATTTTCTATTTTTTTTTTACTTCAAATATTTATGGGACATTATTCTCCCTCTAATATTGTAATCTATCAAGTTAAAGTTTGAAAAGTTTGAAGTATAACAATGATTTAATATGATGCAAAGACAAGAGGTCATGAATTCAGATTTTTATAATGCTATTTCTTATCCATTTCCAATTACTAGTTCACGCATCAAATTTTATACCAATATCCAATTATAATTTAAAATTTCAAAGTATAAGAGTGATTAATGAAGAAATCTTTAAAAATCCGAATGCAAATGAAGGCATAACCATGTGATCCACAACTCACAACTCTTCCAAACAGCAAACCATATTGAATTGAGTGTCGACATGAAAGGGCCCTACCAACACACCAAAATTCTACATGCCTAAAATATTGGACTAACTCATTTGGTATTAGAAATTTTCCAAAATATTTTCAGTACTATGGTAAGATATGAATTGTCTGTCCCGTCAGTATCTTTTTAAAAATGATTTAGAGTCCACCAACATTAAAAAAATATTTATAAAGACAAAATTTTGGTGTAAACAAATGGAGTATGATACTTGTATAGTACTAGAAATTTTCTCAAAAATTTTCATGCTACTCCCGTTCAATGTTAGTCCTGTCAACAACATTTAAAAGTAATATAGTAAAAACAATATATTCTTCATTAGCCAGCTAAGTCTGAAAAAGTGCCATGATGGAGAAAAATTCTAATACTTCAATAGTATGATAACAACAACACTTAAGAATAGTGTGTAGTTCATGAAATAAAATAGGATAAATTATAAAATAAATAAATAAATAAATAAAACTCTTGAACTTTGCTCCTTATTTAAAAAATACTCCTATTTTTTTAAAAGTTGCAATATTACATTGACCTTTCATAAACTTTTCAAAACTACAATTGAAGTAGAAATCTATTAAAATGTTAGACAAAAAATCAACGCGGTGATGACTTAAAACGTCGTGACGGTGACTAGAATGTTTGTCTGGATTAAGTCTGAAACAACGACATTTAGACACGTCGACTTTTCATTTAACATTCTAATGATTTTTCTACTCCAAAGGTTGTTTTGATACATTTATGAAAAGTCAAATGTAATATTGCAACTTTTAAAAGTTCAGAGATATTTTTGAAATAATGAGCAAAGTTTAGAGATATTTTTTATAATTTAGCCAATAAAATAATATATTACTTAATGATATACTGGCATAGTACTAGAAAATTTTTAGTAATATAGTAGTATACTCTTTATGTTTTCTTTTTATCAATTTTTTGATGTAACTAGAATTTACATTATTTTTAAATGACGCTCACGTGATTGATACAAATTTTCTCGGAAATTTTCCTTTCATGTTTGTTGAAAAATCTCGAGTGTTATCCCTTCCAACCAATCACAATTCAAAGTTTTCCAGCTAGGTGCTCGAAAACCCCAACTCCTATTACATTTTCATTACATCAAGATTGTGACACCTCATCCTGCCTTAGTTATGGGCATCATCTGGGCCCACCCTTTTCTCCTTTGTTTTGTGGGCTCCAACTTCACCTAACTGGCTCAATCTTTCCACCTCACACATTTTGTCCTTCTATATAACAATTGCCTAATCAATTTTCCAACATAACAACTATGGGGTAGTGGACTTTTTTGTAACTTAATTTTTATTCATAATGAGGAGAAAGGTGAGATGATAGTGTGATTGATAAAAGAATAATAATGTAGGGTTGACTTTCTTGAATTCATTTTTGTAGAAAATTTTGATTCACATCTTGATCTTATTTTTTGATTTTTGAAAAAAACGAGATTAGTTTTTAAAATTTTCATTCAGAATTTCCTATCAGACAAAAAGAAACATAGTGGATATGTCTCCCGATTAAACAAAAAGTAAACACAAGAATGAGAGCCACAAATGATAAAAGTATTCAATGCACGAGAAACCAGGGCCATAAATGGCCAAGGCCGAGACTATTAATGGTTGAGGATAAGGCCATGTTCATATCTCCGTTATGTGGAATGAAGATATAATATTAAGCTGAAGGTTGCACATTACAAAGACAACTTAAAAGCAAAATGCAAAACTCTACAAGGAAAAGACCCAATGCACAATCAAACACGAGTGAAGAAGTGAAGAATTAGGCTCTCCACCTCGATCTTGGCTCAAGGTCGAGGTTGAGAATCTGAGTAGAAAGAGAAATGAAGAAATCTTAGGGAAAAATGGGCCCAATAATGGACAAGTCCCAGAAATAAAGGAGAAGTCGTCCTAGCTGAGAAGTAACAATGAAAATCCCACGAGGTCTTGAATAAGGAAATAAATTAGGCTAGCCCAATTTCTCACCTCGGCCTCTACATGAAGATGTCGAGGATGGGGCCGATGTCCCCCTTCCCTTAGTCATCAACGAGGCACACTTCTTACACATTGCCCAATGCCTAGCTCACTCCTTCGACCACTACCTACTTGCCACGTGTCCAGAGTATATTTTTGTCACTTCTCATCTAATTGGAAGCTTCCACCAATCCAAAAATACACATATGCAAGGAAAAAACAATAATGAAATGCCATAAGTGGGCCAATTGTCTCCAGAAAGTTGATAATCATCTTTCGAACAGGAGACCATGAAACCTTAAGAAAGCTTGGAGTCAGTCCACGGGGTTTGACGGGTCATTCTAAAGGATAATCCAAGGCCTACTTTAGAGCACTTAAACCTAAAGAAGCTCACAATTTTGTCCAAATATAAGACATGATGAGTTATTCTAAGGATAATCTAGGAACACCCCTGGAGTAATTAAATCTATGAAAACTCAAAACATGTCCAAGAAGGTATAATGAGTCATTCTAAAGAGTATCTTGGGGTCTAGAGCCTTTTTCACCTAAGAAAACTTGAAATCATTTCTATGAGGTTTGATGGGTCATCCTAAAGATAATCCAAGGACTACCTTGGAGCATTAGAAGCCTAAAGAAGCTCATAACTCTGCTTGAATTCGAGGCATGATAGGCTATTGTAAGGTAAATTTTGAAATTTCTCTAAAGTATTTAAACCTAAAGGAAATTAGCCCAATAAGATCTAATGGCTAATGCCTCAAAAGAGGTAAATTCAATTAAAGAAATACTCCTAAATTGGGCTCTATATCGGCCACTTCTTCCTCCTTCAAACAAATTCACCATTACTGTCACGTGAAGATCAAGTGAGTTTTTCTCTTGTCCAAATTTTGGCAACAACACACCATATCCATAAAAAAAAAAATTCAATCTCCATTGTTAATTTTACAACATATAAATAATATTACTTCAAATATGTGTACATGACAATGTGAACTTGTATTTGGAGTTTTGCTAAGATAGGCATTGGATAGGCCGATTAAGAGGTAGGGGTTGAAATTTTCTTAGGGAGGGACAAGATATTATCCTCAAGCTTTACGTATTGAAAATTTAGAGAAAAAAAAAGTTGGAGATAATTTTAAAATTAATTTTTTTACAACCTAATATCTAAGTAGCACGAAGCGATGTTAAAAAAAAAAAAAAAAAAAAAAAAAAAAAAAAAGAGTAGCACGAAGCGAAGAAAGCTATTTAAAAAAAAAAAAAAATTAAGAAATAGACCAAATATTTTTTTTAATAGTAGAGGAATTAAAATATTTTCATCAATTAAATCTAGAAATCTCTCTTATTTACTACCTCGAGACCGAGTCTCGTACATCCTTTCGGGTTCAGTCGTTCTTTAAATGCGAAACTCCAAGGTAGAGCGCTGCCAGCCATACACGTGTTCCTTTTGCCAAGTGTCAAGATTACGTGGCATTTCTTGGCTTTACAATGGTTGACAAATGGGCACATATCATCATTTATTATTGTCAGATAATTAATTCTTATTACGTGGCATTACTTAAGCGGCCTCCTCGAGGAGAGTGGGCAAAACCCAAATATTTAAGTACGTGATTATCTAAATAATTTTTTAGTCACACGTGGCACCTTCTTTGAAACTTTGCTTGAGAAGACACATCACTCTCAAGTACATATGATAAGAAATTACAGCTCATTACTACACGTAAAATCCCACAACCTTAGGCCTTGTTTAAATGCAATTTAATTAACTGATGATTTATAAATAATACGAAGATTTGAATTTCTAATCGAAAGAAGTACTTATCAATTATTGTGTTTGATAGTTGCTATTTAATTTTTAAAAATTGTACTTGTTTTCTCACATTTTCTTTACAATGATTTCATCTTTTTAAAAAAAAAACATTTGAAATCTCAATTAAATTTCAAAAACAAGTTTTAAAAATTATTTTTTCGAGTTTTCAAAACTTGACTTGATTTTTTAGAACATGAGTAAAAAGTAGATAACAAAAAAAAAAAATTATAGGTAGAAATAATGTTTATAAGCTTCATTTTAAAAAACCAAATGATTATCCTAAAATTTTCAAAATATTTGTATTTTGGATCATATTAATCTACATATTTTTAATTTTAATTTATTATTCTATTGATATCTTACCTAAAAAACGCTAGGCTTTAATGGAAAAAAGGAAATTTAGTGAGATTAGATTGATCCAAAATGATAGTACCTTTTTTATGTGGGGAATAATGTATATTTATTTATTTATTAAAGAAAATTATAATTTATACAGATATAGATAAAATTCAAACAATAAATAATCCTTTTAATATTAATTTTTTAAATAAAGATATTGAGATGATGAAGCTGAGAAAAAGAAGGGTGTGCAAATAGTCAAAGAAAGGATGTGGCCATGAACAAAATGGAGGATCAAACTGTCACATCTAAGTAGTTAGAATCACAAATTTTTTTGTTGACTTAAATGCACCACACTCATATTAGAACCTAATATGTGCTTCTTTATTTTATTGTAATATGATAGGAGGAGTAATTTTGATTTGAGAAGTTTGATATGATTGCATTTTAATAATTTCTTTTCAGACTATGTTTGGACTATTTTACACTTTTTACTTCCTAAAAGTTGAGAATTATGCATGTGTGAGATATTATATATATATAATATTAGTATAGTGTTATATATACAATGTACATTTTTTTCGTTTGAGGTTGATGTGATATATATTATTCTGTCACACTGAATATTGCATTCGATTACTTTCATAAACAAGTATTTATAACGATCTATATAATTGGGATGAGATAAATGAAAATACTATTTCAACATTAATTATTTTTATTATAATTACAAAAAAAAAAATCAAAATTCAACCCAAAAAATTATCGTATCAATTAAAATTTTAAAATAAGAAGTGATGAAGAATTTAAGAAAAATGAGCATGACACGTATTAAATTTTTTATTTTATAAAGGATGATGGTTTAAGGTAAAAATATATTTTTTAATTTTTAATGTTTGAGGGTTTTTTTAAGAAAAAAAATAGCACATCGTGTTTAAAATGTTTCAATTTAGCCCCATATATTTTTAATATTTTTAATTATGTATACTATTTTTATTAGTGAATGCTAAAATTTGCTTTTGATAAGTTTAGTGACTCGACAAAAATTTAGAGGAAAAATAATTAGGTTACATAAAGAGGAAATAAAGAGGAAAAGTAAAAAAAAAAAAAAAAATACCAACTTTTTAGAAATTTGGATGATGAATTTCAAATGACTTTTCTCTCTTAGGTAGCTTAATTTTGATGAAAATATATTAATTATTTATTATTGTTTTTTATGTGGCTGACCAAGTTTTAGTAGTGTAGGTGTGTAGCAGTTCGGGTAGTGGACAAGTGAGTTTGTTAATGATCCTATTTCTTAGGATTGGACAAGTGGGTTTGTTAGTGATCCTATTTCTTAGGATTGGACAAGTGGGTTTGTTAATGATGCTATTTTTAGGATTTATCTCTGTTGGGTAATAGCTCTATATAAAGAGCAGATTCGTACTTTGGGGTGTAGAATGAAATAAAGTTTTTTATCAATTGCTGTCTCATTCTTCTTATTATATATATAAGTATATATATATACAGAAATAGTTAACAGTGGTATCAGAGCTTATGGCCATCGACAGCTTTGTTCAACCGGCAATTCCCCGCTTTGATGGTCACTATGATCATTGGAGCATGTTGATGGAGAACTTTCTAAGATCCAAGGAGTACTGGCAAGTCGTATCCAAAGGAATTACAGAACCAGCAGCTGGCACGCAGTGACAGATGGACAAAAAGCGGAACTAGAAGCACAACGGTTGAAAGATCTCAAGGCAAAGAGGAATTATCTCTTCCAAGCTATTGATCGCTCAATCTTGGAGACCATTCTTTGCAAGGACACATCCAAACATATTTGGGACTCCATGAAGAAGAAGTATCAAAGTTCTACAAAGGCAAAGAGGCAGCAACTTCAATCACTTCATACAGAGTTCGAAACACTTCGAATGAAGAAGGGAGAATCGGTGTCAGATTATCTTGCTCGAACAATGGCGATTGTGAACAAGATGCGAATCCATGGTGACAAGATGGAGGACGTTACCGTAGTTGCAAAAATCCTTCGAACCATGACACCAAAGTTTAATTATGTTGTTTGTTGCATAGAAGAAGCTCATGATATTGATGAACTTTCAGTTGATGATTTACAAGGCTCTTTGTTAGTTCATGAGCAGAAAATTAATCAGCATGAGAAAGAGGAGCAAGTCTTGAAGGTCTCAACAGATAATCACTTGATACCAAGAGGAGACAGAGAACGAGGTCGAGGTAGAGGTCGAGGAGGCAATGATCGTGGAACTCAGCAACAAACCCAACACCATCATAATTACTCTCATGACTCTCATGGACGAGGACGAGGACGAGGAGGTCACCACTCAAATAGACGAGGAGGTCACCAGTCAGCAGACAAGTCCAATGTCGAATGTTATAGATGTCATAGGTACGGACATTATAAATCTGAATGTCGTACCAATTTGAATAGACAGAGTGGAGAAAGAACTAACTTTTCAGAAAAAGAAGAAGAGGTGTCTCTTTTAATGGTGTGCCATGTCAAAGAAGAAACTCAACAAAACATGTGGTATTTAGACACTGGCTGTAGTAACCACATGTGTGGAGACAAGAAAGCATTTTCTGAGATGGATGAATCGTTTCACACTATCGTTAAGCTTGGCGACAACTCCACAATTTCTGTCATGGGAAAAGGACAGGTAACTATCCAAACCAAAGACAATTCTACCCATACCATCTCTAATGTTTTCTATGTTCCAGATTTAAAAACCAATTTGCTTAGTGTGGGTCAACTACAAGAAAAGGGGTACGAAATTTATATAAAAAATGGAGTATGTCGAATTGAAGATGCAAAGTTGGGCTTAATTGCTGAAGTTAACATGACGACAAATCGAATGTTCCCGCTTTATCTCCACAATGCCACTCATTCTTGTCTATCAGCAAAATTGAAGGATGTGACGTGGCTATGGCATTTTCGCTACGATCACCTAAATTTTGGTGGATTCAAGACTCTGCATCAGAAAAATATGGTGACTGGTCTTCCTTCAATCATAGCTCCCTCTGAAGTATGTGAAGAATGTGTTGTTGGCAAGCAACATCGTAATTCATTCTCGCATGGAAAATCGTGGAGAGCAAACAGACCATTGGAGTTGATTCACTCAGACTTGTGTGGGCCAATAAATCCATCTTCCAATGGAGGTAAAAGATACATAATGACCTTCATTGATGATTTTAGTCGGAAGACATGGGTTTATTTTTTGCAGAAAAAATTTGAAGCTTTTATAGCTTTTAAAAGCTTCAAAGCACTTGTTGAGAAAAAATGTGGCAATCCTATCAAAGTCCTGCGCACTGATCGTGGTGGAGAATACAACTCACATGAATTTACAAATTTTTGTGAGACTCATGGAATTAGAAGGCAACTTATAGCAGCTTACACACCACAACAAAATGGAGTTTGCGAAAGGAAAAATCGCACTATCATTAATATGGTGCGAAGTCTTTTATTGAGAAGTGAAATCCTGAAGAGTTTTTGGCCAGAAGCTGTCAATTGGAGTATTCATATTTTGAATAGAAGTCCCATTTTTTCCGTTCAAAATATGACACCAGAAGAAGCTTGGAGCGGACGAAGACCAGCGGTAGATCATTTTAGAATTTTTGGGTGTATTGCTTATGCCCACATTCCAGATGAGAAAAGGAAGAAGCTGGATGACAAAGGAGAAAAATGCATTTTTCTTGGTGTTAGTGATCAATCAAAAGCTTATAAGCTATACAATCCTATCACCAAGAAAATCATTATTAGTCGTGATGTAATCTTTGATGAAAAAAGAACATGGGCATGGAATGAGAACAATATTCAGCAACAAATTCCAGCAGATTTGGATGGTGATGAAGAGAAAATTGAGCAACAGCCTATGGAGACAGTTCAACAGCCAACAACAATTAGTGAAAGTCCACCTGCAGTTTTAGCACCTACTGAACAAAGGCCTCAACGCCAAAGAAAAAAACCTGCATGGATGATGGATTATAAGGTACCTAATTCTGACAATTCTGAAGAAGACCCACTCACTTATTTTGCTTTATTTTCAGATTGTGACCCAGTTGCTTATGAAAAAGCTGCTAAAGAGCCAAAGTGGCGAAAGGCGATGGGTGCAGAAATTACAGCTATTGAAAGAAATAATACTTGGGAGTTGACAGGGCTTCCAAAAGGTCAAAAGACTATTGGTGTAAAATGGGTGTACAAGACGAAGTTGAACGAAAAAGGTGAAGTTGACAAGTATAAGGCACGCTTAGTGGTTAAAGGCTATAAGCAAGAGTTTGGTGTGGACTACAAAGAAGTTTTTGCTCCAGTAGCAAGGCATGGTACAATTAGATTGGTGATCTCACTAGCTGCTCAAAACTCATGGCCTATCTTCTAGTTGGATGTGAAATCAGCATTCTTACATGGAGACTTGGAGGAACGGGTATTTATCAATCAACCTCCTGGTTATGTTAAGATTGGAAATGAGCATAAAGTATATAAATTAAAAAAGGCTCTTTATGGACTAAAACAAGCTCCACGGGCTTGGTACAGTCGTATTGAAACTTATTTTTTTAGGGAAGGTTTCATAAATGTCCATATGAGCATACACTTTTTATTAAATTTGAAGATGGAGGTAAAATGCTCATTGTTTGCTTATATGTGGATGATCTGATTTATAATGGAAATGATAGTGCCATGTTTGAAAATTTTAAGCAATCTATGATGCTTGAATTTGAAATGACTAATCTTGGACTAATGCACTATTTTCTTGGCATAAAAGTGGTGCAAACTGATGATGGTATTTTTTTATCTCAAAAGAAATATGTCCAAGAAATTTTAGACAGATTTCAAATGAAGAATTGTAATTCGGTGGGTACACCAACTGAAGTTGGTTTAAAGCTTATCAAAGATCCTGATGGAAGGAAGGTTGATAGTACTATGTATAAGCAAATGGTTGGAAGCTTGATGTATTTGACAGCCACAAGGCCAGATATAATGCATGCAGTAAGTCTCATTAGCAGGTACATGGAATGTCCAAGGGAGATGCATCTTCTTGCTGTAAAGAGAATTTTTCGGTACTTGCAAGGTACAACTAATTTTGGGTTGTTCTACCAGAAGGGTGAAAAAGCAGATTTAGTTGGCTTTACTGATAGTGACTATGCTAGAGATTTGGATGATAGACGAAGCACATCTGGATATGTTTTTATGATGGGCATGGGAGCTGTTTCATGGTCTTCAAAGAAGCAAGCAATTGTCACTTTATCAACAACTGAAGCAGAGTTAGTAGCTGCAACAGTATGTGCTACTCAAGCTATTTGGTTGAGGAAAATTCTTGAAGACATTCATTACAAGCAAGAGAGGGCTACTACAATTTATTGTGACAGCAGTTCAGCTATAAAGCTCTCTAAAAATCCTGTTCTACATGGAAGAAGTAAGCACATAGATGTGAAGTTTCATTTCTTAAGGGATCTCACAAAGAAAGGAGTCATTGATCTCATTCATTGCAAAAGTGAAGAACAAGTTGCTGATATATTTACAAAGCCTCTCAAATTGCCTACATTTCAGAATCTAAGGAGCATGCTTGGCGTATGTGCTATGGAAGAACAAGTTTGAGGGAGGTTATTAAACTGAGTGTTTACAAACATATCAGTTTAGGAGAGGGAATGTTGAAAATATATTAATTATTTATTATTGTTTTTTATGTGGCTGACCAAGTTTTTAGTAGTGTAGGTGTGTAGCAGTTCGGGTAGTGGACAAGTGGGTTTGTTAATGATCATATTTCTTAGGATTGGACAAGTGGGTTTGTTAGTGATCCTATTTCTTAGGATTGGACAAGTGGGTTTGTTAATGATGCTATTTTTAGGATTTATCTCTGTTGGGTAATAGCTCTATATAAAGAGTAGATTCGTACTTTGGGGTGTAGAATGAAATAAAGTTTTTTATCAATTGATGTCTCCTTCTTCTTATTATATATATAAGTATATATATATACAGAAATAGTTAACAAATTTATCTTCTAAATTTATGTCAACACATTATGAATTATGTCATGTAAGCTTATCATCAACAAAATCTACCAATAAAAAGCAATATAATTAAAAAAAATGCCATAAGAGATTAAAATTAAAACTCTTTGGACAGAGATTAAATTGAAAAAAAAACCACCCAATTATTAGAGACTTTTTTTTTTCTAATTCAACAACATTTGAAATGGAAGGATTCGAATCTCTGACCTTTTGATTGAGAATACATGTCAATTATCGTTAAACTATGGTCACTTTGACCAATTATTAGAGACTAAAACACGTATATTTAGTCATAAGCAACCATGCATTTTTTTAGTACTATGTAACTATGCATTTGATATCTATTAATACGATATATATTTCATTTTAGACTTAAGTCTATATAGTTTTGCTTCTAAACACTGTCCGAAAAGTTCAATACAAAATTTTTATACACATCTTCTTCACTTCTAATTAGTGTGAAACGAAAATATTAGAAAGGAAAAGTAGGTTTGAGACGAAACAAAAAGGCAAAAAAGATGAACGTAGAGAGGTTTTACTAGAAAATTGTTTGTATTGTGGATGTGACAAGAATTTATTAGAGAAAGGCCAGTAGTAGAAATAGTCTATTTTGTACACATCTATCTCTTCTTTAAATGACATAAATAGAGAGAGAGAGTTTAATATAAAACATAGTATTAAATTTTCGTCGACATGTCGCATTTTTTGATATTTTCACATGTCCATAGGTTCGACATTGACATAAGGGAGAATTGATATTTCTACTATACTGTATAAAATTGATGAAATATTAAAAAAAATAGCAAGTGAATATAATATTGTAACAAGTATTTTAACTCGTTCAAAAAGTGTAAAATGTTTATTTATTAATTTAATTTTTTTTGAATTTTTTTTAAATTTTTTTTTCAAAAATATCCATCAACATCTCGACATTCTATCAATATTTTCATTGACATTTTCATAAAATTAAGACTTCGACATTTCTATCGACATCGACATTTTAAATTTTGATGTAAAATGAGGACGAAAATAAGTCAAGATTGAAGCTTTTTTGGTACATATTTTGCTTAGAGTGGAAATATAAATACATAAATATATACATACATATATTCAGAGATAGAGATGATATTTGCCACCGTGACGCGTGACTTTAATTTTGAACATGTCCTCATCGACTTTCTCCGGCCAATAAATAATAATAATAATAATAATAAAGGACAATGCTTGGGTGCTGCGTGGGCAGCACCCAGTGAGTGCAGTCTGCTACGTGGCCCATTATTAAGGTGCCACGTGGCAGGCAATTCAGTTTTTTTTTTTTTTTTTTTTTTTTTTTTTTTTTTTTTTTTTTTTTTTTTTTTTTTTTTTTTTTTGGCACCTCTATTTCTCTAAGTTTTTTTTTTCTTTTCTTTCCTTTTTTTTTATTTTTCATTTTTTTTAGAAATTTTATTTTCATTTGATAACATTTTTTTTCTTTTTATAAACTCTTTCACAATATCAATTTATTTTTAAAATGAAATATATTTATTTTTATTTTTATTCTCTTTTTTCATCTATAAAATATCATTTATTTTCAATTAATCAATTGAAAATTGAGAGTTTACAGTTATAATGTAAGAAATATGCTTCATAACCTAAAGTTAATGCCAATTTTATAATCAATTTAATTTTCTTTGTTTTATAATTTTGTATTTATCTTCTTATTTTCTTTTCTCTTCTCCACAATATCATTTATTTCCTACTAATCAATTAAAAATTTAGAGTTAAAATAGTAATGAGAGAACACGTTTCATAACCTAAAATAATCCTTGTGGTGTTGGTGATTTCTCTAAAATTGAATCTCAATTGTGATTTTCATTGATTGTGTTATCATCATCCATCTTTACTAATTCATTTGATTAAGAAGAATGAACAAAATATAATAAGATAAATAAAAATTATAAAATAAAAAATAAAATTGATTATGAGACTGTCGTTAGCTTTAGGTTATGAAGCATATTTTTTACATTATTATGGTAAACTCTCAATTTTCAATTGATTAATTAAAATAAATGATATTCTATAGATGAAAAAAGAGAAAAAAAATTAAAAAAAATGGTTTAATTTTAAAAACAAATTGATATTGTGAAAGAGTTTGTAAAAAAAAAGTGATCAAATGGAAATAAAATTTCTAAAAAATGAAAAAGAAAAGAAGGAAAGAAAAGGAAAAAAAAAACTTAGAGAAATAGATGTGGGCAAATGTTAAAAAAAAAAAAAAACTGAATTGACTGCCACGTGGCACCATAATAATGGGCCACGTAGCAGACTGCACGCACTGGGTGCTGAGCACCCAAGCATTGTCCAATAAAAAACAAACTCCCTCTTGACATTTTCCTTCTGACCATATGGATAAAAGTTTTTTCAGTTTTGGTTCAAATTGTTCAACCCCAAGCCCACGTAGCCACTCAACCTAGGTCTAGTCTACATTCTTTTAAGATCGCGACATTATTTATTTAATCATATATTTGTGTTCATCGAGTAGCGAAAATTTCTTTTTATCTACTACTAAGTTATTAAGAAATGTTTACTTTTAAAAAATATGAAAAAGAATATATTTATATATTTCATGGGTCAACAGAAACCTCATGTTGACCACTATTAAGTTTTTGACATGTAGAAGAGAGAAATGCAAAAGAGAGAAAAGAGAATTTTTTTTCTTCTATTTTTCAAAAGAATAATTAGCTATATGATGGTTAGTAGAATCGATTAGTGAGGGGTGAAGTATTGTTTAAATAGAAAGTTTTTATTATCTTTATCGCTCTTTAAGTCTGCAAATAAGTATAATCTTTATTATTTTACATAGAATTTGGATATAGTTTAATTTGTGTTAAAACGTTACGGAGATATATGAGAATGTGTAAATAATTGTATTTATGTTATACAGGGAATATAATAAAGAGAATTGATGAAAGAAATTATATTAAGAGAGGAATGAAGGGCAGCAATAATGTCATAAAAAAAGGTTACTCCCATCCGGAAAATTTTTAAATTGGTACTTGAACATCTTGTGTGGAATGCCGAATTATTTTACATTTATGTAAACAGATGTAAAAGAAATGGTAGACATTTTAAGAACACATAGAAAATTACTTTTATGAAGTAATTTTGAATTTGTATAGTTAAAATGCTTAATTTTTGTTCATCCTACCCTCAAATTTGTTAATAAAAAGTTAAATTTTTTTAGGTTGTGATTTATTATTTATTTTATGTTAAATTACAAGTTTAGCCTATTAACTTTCAGATTGTGTCTATTTAATCTCTAAACTTCAAAATGTAATCTAATAGGTAATTAAATTTTCGATTTTATATCCAATAGGTTTTTGAATTTTCAATTTTGTGTCTAATATATAACCTTGACTTCTTCATAATTTTTGACACAAAATTGAAAGTTTAGGATTCTATTAGACATAAAATTCAATTTTATATATAATAGATCACTTAATTTTTATAAATTTCGAATATCAAGAACCTATTAGATACAAAATAAAAAGTTGATTTATTAGCTATACATCTTTAAATTTTAGGGACCTATTATAAATAAAATTAAAAGTTTATAGACTTATTAGACATTTTTTAAAGTTCAGAGACTAAGTAGACACAAAATGTGGTAGTCTGGCATTAAGATTAAGAAATTATATGGTGGTCTAATTAGGTTGGGTGGGATAATTTATGGATTTTTTTTTTTTGAAATAATGGAGGGGGAAATTTTCACACAAGTGCCATTTTCTCATATTTGGAGCTATTTCAAAAATTACCTAATTTTCTAATGCTCATTGTCAAATTATAACAGCTACTTAATTGCCATCATTAATTAACATTCTGATATTCGAAAATCAAATCCTCCCTCAACCCCACAAAATCACTCTCCAGGAAAATTGGAAATTGCAATGTATTGTCAAGGGAAAATATGGAAATATATTTGATTGGTAAATTGCATATGATTATCTCCATTAAAAAAAAAAAAACAGTGCTGTGACAAAAATCAGAAGCTAAACCTAACGTTAATGGTCGTTTTAGAAGTAATAAAGGAAAATTAAAATAATTTCTGCTGGAAAAAAAAGGACAAATGATTATAAGCAACCTAATAGTGTGCAATTCATAGCTTTTATTAAAAAAGACAAAACAATTAGGTTTGGATTGATTTTTTTTCCCTCCTGCTTGACATTCCCCTCAGATCATCAAATGTCATGTTGTCAGTTTAATCTTTAATTTTGATTAATTAGCAAAGTCCAAACGCAAATTATTAATTGGGATCAATGGCGGATCCAAAACTTTATGTCAGAAGACACAAGTTCATATTAGGTTAAATTATAAATTTTTAGCTTTGTGTATAAATGATCCTTGAACTTAAAAAAAAAAAATCTAATATATCCTTGAATTTTTAAATTTATATCCAATAGATCTCCGATAAATTCACAATTTAAAAAAATTAAATGCTCTACTAGACATAAAATTAAATTTTACGTCTAATAAGTCCTCAACCTATTTGAGATTTTTTAATGTATTTATTAGTTACAAAATTGAAAGTTGAAGGTTCAATTAGATACAAAATGAAATTTTATGTCCACTAGAATAATTACTTATAAAATTGTTTAAATATGTCTAAGACCTATTAGATATGAAATTGAAAGTTTGTAGATCTATTAAAAAAATTTAAATTTTAATGACTTATTAAACACAAAATTAATAGTATATGACTTATTAGACACAAATTTTAAAGTTCAAAGACTAAATATGTAATTTAACCATCATATAAATATAATTTTAGATGTATTGATATATAATATTTAGATTAAGTAATATTAATTACAAAACTATAGCAAACCATTATAAATTTATCCACCTAAATACATAAGTAAAAAATAAAACATGAAATATTTACAATTTTTTAAAATAGAATTGAGTTTTTTTTAATGCATTAAATTTTTTTCTAAAACATTTACTAAAGATTAATTATATATGTGTGTAAGATGAAAAAAAAAAAACAAATTCTAACAGTATTAAACTTACTAAAAATTAAAATAATATATAGATATAAATATTTAATCGGGAGAAAAATATATAGATATTTATATTGCATAATTTAAATGAATAACTTAAGAGAAGTGTTTTTTTTTAAAAAAAAAACATATTTATATATATCAGTGACACAGTGTATGTATACAAAATCAAAAAATGAAGTTAAAAAAACTCAAGAAGTGGGCAATGATTAATCAAAAAACAAAAGAAGCTGGCGGCCGCTGCACAAGTTTCGATCCCAGGACCTCGGACAGAAAAGTCCTCGTCTTGCGTCACTGAACCAATGAACCAAAGGATTTTCCTTTTATGATTACTTCATTCCTATTTTCGACTATCAATCTGATTATATAGCTTAACTGGTTAAGATATATATGATATCGACTATGAGATAAGATGTTTGAATTTCCTTACCCTATATGTTCGTTTAATTCACAAGAAAAAAAAAAATCTCCTTTTTCTATATTTTAAACTTAATTGCCTCACTCCATCATAAGACACTTACATTACCTTAATTTCTAAGGTTGAAGTTTCAACCTTCTATTTTGTATTTATTAAGCTATAAAAGAAACATCAATTCAATTGTCTCATCTAACCCTTCACTTTAAACTTAGCTCACAACCTTATTTGTGTATATCAAATCATTTATAATAGTCCATCCAACAACTTGTTGTGTCAAATCTTATTTATCTTATATATCTATATTTTATTTAACAGAGTTTCAAATTGACATTTTGTTAACTAGGCTAATGATAAAGATTAAATATAAACCTACTTCGAAAGTTAAAAACTTAAGATTGATTTTTTTCCCCACATTATGCTCTAAATTAAATACAGGGACATAGTTTATTATTTAACCTAACATCACTATCAATGTTTCAAAAAGTAAATTAATGATTATATCAATCTACTTTCGAATAGATATGGTTAATTGTCTGTTCCAATTCATCTAAAAAAAATTCAACAAAGTGGTTCGCTTACAAATCAAGAAGAAATTGGGATTTGGCCAATTCATCGATTAAAATTTAAATTGATTTAAAGTTACATCAAAATTTCGAATGTACGAACCATTTTGTTGTGTTTTTTTTTTTTTCAAAAAGAAAAAGAAACTAAAGAATATTAATTTGGAGATATACCAATTTCCATTGTTTTGACTTTATTCTATGAGAAGAGTGGTCTAAGGCAATCCCACGTCTCCCTTCACACCTTTCTCGATGATCAAATTTAATCGACGGTGGAATTTTCACCACGTAACTAATGAAGTCCAAATCACCATAACTCTCACGTCCCCACGTGTCATAAAAATCAAAAGATGTTCGAACCAAACAAGCTTTCTTTTGTATTTATCATTTGATTTTTAATTGGAGAAACTAGAATAATAGCTAAATTGCCTTACTCAAAAATAACTAAAATTGTTATATTTGAAAAAATATCTAAATTTTTTTTAACATTATTCATATTACGAAAAATATAACAAACTTGAATTAAATCTAAACTATTAAAAGTTAACATAGTTTAAAGAAAAAGAACTAAATTTTTTAATTTTGCAGAACAATAATGCATAGGATACATAGATGAACACAATGATTTCAATGATGAGCTATTGAATTTGCATCTAACTTATAGTATATACTGGACCATGCATCTGTACTAATTTAATGAAAGGGAAATAAGTGTAATTACCCATTAAGCGTGCAAAAATTAAACTGAATATAAAAATTAATATCTCACACAACGTCGTTAACATAGGTAAAAATGATCATTAACCACTTGCCATAATTAATACTCCACTTGAAACCATTTTGCCTCCCCCATTGTTTATACCACTACTTTTTCCCAAACCCAACAATAAAGCAAACCCTTGCCCCTCATCCCTTGTCACTAGCGAACAAAGCTCAACCCTGTATTAAGGCAGGTAAAGATGTTTGTTGGACCCGATTAAGTTCGATTAGGTATTTCCTCTTATTTACTGGTTCCTCCAACCCATGGTATACATGGACCTCTCTTGTTGGTATTTCCTCTTGCTTACTAGTTCCTTTAGGCTTGCCCCGTCCCTATGTATATTAGTATCTACAACGCAAATGTCAATCTCAAGGTATATATTTCTATCTACTGTCGTTTCTGCTTTTGAAAATCGAATATGTTCGATCGATTTCTTCATTCCTACAGCTTCTTCTCTGGGTTTATTTTCCTTCCATTTACCCAAGCACAATTTTCGTTTGTGGGCACTGCCTTGGAAAATTAAAGAAATGATGAAAAATGCTCTTCATCTTTTTCGACAAATCATTTCATTTGAAACTCTCCTATCCATTCTATTTTCTTCAATCTTCAACTTTGTTTCATCTTGGGCCCCTTGGCCTCTAGTGATAGAAACTAGTAAAGCAGAAGTCGTCTAACCAATCACATTCTCGAGGTATATATTTCTATCTACCGTTGTTTCCGGCTCCAAAAATCAAATGATCCTACAACTTATTCTTTGGATTTTTTACCTTCCATTTACTCAAACACAGTTTTCGTTTGTGAAAGTTGCATCTTGAAAAATTAGAGAAACCACAAAGAATGTTGAAAAATTAGATGAAGTGTTTGAAAATGGAGAAATTTAAAAAATAAGAGAATTTAAAAATGCATAAATTTAGGGGGCAAGTTAGTTATGGACCTATGGTGAGAAATGAGAGAATATTGAGGATATATTTTTTTTTAAAAAAGAAATCTATTTTGTGAGGGTTGACTGTGAATACGAGTATATACCAAGGGTATAAATGGAACAAAAAGTATTCACTATCTCCTCCTAAAATCATGGTAGCCATAATTCTAAATATTACTAGTTTTTAGCTATTTTTCATTATGACAATTTTTTTTCTAGTCATTACTTACAATTTCCCTTTTTAATTTTTGCATGGATTTTAATTCCATAGCCAATTTCTTTAGCATATGGTATCTATAATTATAGTCAATTCGAGCATAGTTTAGTAAATAAGACACCAATTATTATCCTAAAAGTCGATGGTTCAATCCCCACCATGCCATTATTGAACTCAAAATTATTTTGTATAAATTAATCATTTAACTTGGGTTAAAAAATATACTCATTAATCTTTCCACTTTTATCTAAGTAATTAATGATTCAGTCTATAAATTTAGTATGGAGCGATCTAGTCTATGTAGTTTAAAATTTGTAATAATTTAATTTCTACTATGAACAATATCATTAAGAATAGTTGGGATTTTAAGATGGCCAACCACTTTGGTTTCCACCCATTTTTCATCTCTTGTCAGGCACACATGACATTTATTTCTTTACACAGTGAGAGATATCCAAGTTATTGACACATCAAACTGTAATATTACTAAATCTTCATTGGATAGACTAAATTGTTACAAATTCTAAATAACAATTCTCATTGAACTAAATGATTACTTTTAATAAAAAGCATAGGCCAAATATGTTTTTTAACCTTAAACAATACGAGTTTCATACAATTTTATATTTTAAAACAATATTACTAGACGAGCATAAATTAGATGCTTATGTTAATTCACACAAGCAAAATCCCATCTCGGACAAGAAAAAAACTCACCATAGATGAAATTGGTTAATGGGGTTAGCTTAAGGCTAAGCTAAAGTAGTAATGGAGTTAATTAAATTAATACAAACTCTTTCTTTTCTCTAATTAATGACTGGATTATTGCATGGGAAAAAGGCTAGATCTTAATTTCTCATTTATACGAGAAGGGAAGTTGAAAGGCCTAAACTTTGAACACAAACCGCGCCACCTTCTCTAAAAACGAGGTTTAAAATTCTTTTTGAAGACACTTCCAACATTGTAAAGTCCGAAAAGGAAAAACAAAGTCACTAAATAAAGCTAGTCAATTCTGACCTGAATTAGGGTTTTTTTTTTTTTTTTGGTTTCTTTTGTGCCACCACATTGAATGAGAGAGAGAGAGAGAGAGAGAGAGAGTTGACTTTTTGGTATGCAGAAGTAAATGCTGATTGATGTACGCGTTTGACTCTTTTGAGTATGCACCCCATATAATGATCATCTCATTTGGGTCAGCAAAGTCTCTTCTTTCTCTCTTTCTCTCTCTTAATATATATAAATCTCTACATATAGACAACCCTGAATTTGCCTTTTATATCTTCCATTTCATTTCCATTCAACACACGAAAATATGAGCCTTTACATATCATAGAGATCAAGAAGAAGAAGATCAAGAAGCAAGAAAAAGAAAGAGTTTGTTTTTTTGAGAAGAAAGTGGGAAATGATGGGAAGGCCTCCTTGTTGTGACAAAGTGGGTGTGAAGAAAGGGCCATGGACTCCTGAGGAAGATATCATCTTGGTTTCTTACATTCAAGAACATGGGCCTGGCAATTGGAGATCGGTTCCCACAAATACTGGTGAATTTTTTTACTTTCAATTCAACTTTTCTTCTTCTTGATCTTGTTGATGTGTAAAGTTGGGATTTTTGAGTTGGTTTGTGCATTAAATTGGTGTAATTAATTTTGTTACCTACCCCTTTTCTGAACCGTCTGGATTTTTTTTCAGTTTCATTATTTTTGTGGTTCTGTTGCCTGCAAAATTTCAAGGATGAGAAAATTAGCAAAAAACTTTCATCTAAATATGTTTTTTTTTTAAAAAAAAAAATCAGGTTTGCTAAGATGCAGTAAGAGCTGTAGACTGAGATGGACAAATTACCTCCGGCCAGGTATCAAGCGTGGAAACTTCACTGATCATGAAGAGAAGATGATAATTCACCTCCAAGCTCTTTTGGGCAACAGGTAATTAATCTAAAATTCCGTTTTGAAATCAGGGTCAGAGTTAGAAATTTTAAAATTTTAATATAAATTTTTTAATCTAAGACGAATTAAGAGGACAATTACTGTATCTTTTTTCTTCTTCGTCGCTCTGTCCTTGAAATCAACCGCGACGGTTTGGCGGATGTTGTGCAGATGGGCTGCCATAGCCTCGTACCTTCCGCAGAGAACGGATAACGACATAAAGAACTACTGGAACACGCACTTGAAAAAGAAGCTGAAAAAGCTACAATCAGGCTCAGATGGTGGCCAAGATCGGTTCACAGCCTCACAAAGTACACTCTCAAAGGGGCAGTGGGAAAGAAGGCTTCAAACCGACATTCACACAGCCAAAAGAGACCTTTGTGAAGCGCTTTCCCTTGACAAACCAAACTCATATGAAATCATAGAGGAATCAAAACCCCAAACAATCAACAATCTCCAAGTACCAGCTTCTACTTATGCATCAAGTGCTGAAAATATAGCCAAGTTGCTTGAGAATTGGATGAAAAAATCACCGAAGTCATCGGAAATCACCACACAAAGTGAGGGATCACAAAGTGCAACAAATTACAACAACTCACCAGATCAGGCCAATTTGGATGATTCCTTGTTCAATTTCAACAACAACAACAACAACAATAATTCTTCTTCAACCTCAACAGCAAATCAAGTTCCTCTCACTTTTCTGGAGAAGTGGCTGTTTGATGATGGAGCTTTGACTCATGTTCATGGTGATGACATAATTAGTGTGTCATTAGAAGCTGAAAGTGAAGGTTTGTTTTAACTTAGAGAAAGATGAGTAAAAATGGGGTTTGTTTTGGGTTCACTTTTGTGTGGTTAATTTAGCAAATGTCATTTAGGAGTCTTTGGTTTGTAGAGAACTTCTTTTGTGTGGACTCATAAAGTACACAAGGAGGAGACCAACAAACACTTTTTACACTATATATTCCTGTCCAGGGACAAAGAAAAGTGTAAATTAACAAGTAAAAAATAAGTATATATAAATATATACATCACATATACATGAATTATGTGCTATATATATATATATATATATATATATATATATATATATATATATGTGGGAATAAAAAATGTATATTATTATTTCTCCATGGACCATGATCTGATCCTCATCTGGCTAATTATTTAGGATATCAAAATTAGGGTTCAATTTGGATGCTTGAACTGATTTGGAGCATAGAGGTTAAAAACTTGGATGTCTATGGGGATTTTTTAAATTCCTTTCTTTCTTTTTATATATCCCTTGTTTGGTGGGCCCAATTAAGTTTATAAGGTATGTTTTTAAGTCGATGTGTCGTTAGAATAAACTACGCTTCGAGTACGGTCTTAACTTTGGCTGTATGTGATATGTATGGAAATAAATTGAAAACTTTCTCAAGAATTTGCTTTTTATATATGCATTTGTTATAATTTGACAATGTTGACTACTATTGCCATTAATTTTTAACTATATTTCTAATATGTTAATATGAACATTAATGAATGATTATGATATCTCTACTTTTTTAAAGGAGTTTTTAAGTTCAAATCTATATGAGTATAACATTAAAAAAAAATTATATTTTTAATATTAAAAAATAGTGAATAGATAATAGATAATAAATAGAAATTCAATTTTATGTCTATAATTTTAAGTTAGGTCAGAAATTATATATGAAGAAATTATGGTAGATCAGCATCAAGTCTCACTTTTGAAATGGAACAATTATTAGGATCATATTAATGATCATTATTTAGCTTCTTTGTCACTCGTATAGATATGATAAGTTCTTATTAATTACAATAATGCAACTAAATTATTGCCAACTTTCCATTCAAGGCAAATCACTATTACGTTAAAGAAGTTGTAGGTTCGAATTTCAACTTCCAAATGTGATATAATATTAATAAATCATTAAATTCGCATATTATGAATAGACATGCATGTCATGATGCTGGCCAGTTGAGAAGAATTTTTGCCAATAAAGAAATTTGAAATAAAAAAAAACTTTGTATGAGTGGCCATGGGTAGAGTGAAGAAAGGAATGCCATTTTGATTCGTTCAAGATTGAAAAATATATATATACATAAAAAAAAAATAGTTAAAAAGATTTTAAATTTGTCTCTTTAATTTGCCTCTCGTCTCCCTATACAACTAAAATTTAGGCTTCACCCCATGGTGGATCAAGAGCCATGTTTTTTTTCACATCAATTAGATTTTTTTTTTTTTTTTTTTTTTTTTTTGAGTTCAACAATACTGTGAGATGGGAGATTCGAATCTCTAACCTCTTAGTCAAGGGTATATGTCAATTTATCGTTGAACTATGCTCACTTTGGCCATCAATTAAGAATCCAGCTTGTTTCTTTTTACCTTTGATCAAATATATATTAGTGGATGAGGAGATTGTATGAATTAAGATTGAATTTTTGAAATAATTAATAATAGAATCGTGTTTGGCTCGGGTTTAAAGAAGTCTAGATTTGTGTAGTTCAAGATTGAGAAGTTGAAATTTATATAGCTTCATGAATTTCAAAAGATTGAATTTATGAAACATATGGTTTAGTATGTAGGATTGTGATCAATGAAAAAATAATCATGGCATGAGAGACACGTCAGAAATCTAGGTCTGTATGTATGTGGCCAATGAGATGAGTAAACTAGTAGCATATTGAGATAATAAAATCTACATACTGAAGTTATTAGACTTAACTTTATAATTGGAATTTTGTAAAAATAGCAAATATGACCTAAATAATAATAGATTTTTCATATGATAAAATTTGTAAAAACGACACAGATGTAAGAATCCATATATCAGTAATGTAACTTATATTAGGTATAGATATTATTAGTGACATACAAGATAATATTTCTCCATACCTATAATTTTTTTTAATAGAAAATTTACAAATATGGTAACTAGTTTTACCATCCATTATAATTAATTTCATACCTGACAAAACTCTCTCCCACATAAGGTTCATTTCTCCAACCCAAAATGTCAAAGTGAATTTAGTTATGGTATAGATTCTGTTGAATAGATTTCCTCCAAAAATATATATATATGTATTCTGTTGAATAGATTTAAAAGATAATCTCAATGATAGTTCAAAACATCAAGTAACATCTAACTACATTAAAGTTCTTATATTAAAAATTCTAATTTGATTTACCTTTGTTTTGAGAAAAAAAGATTACAAAAATTCATATATAAATGTATACCATAAACATGATAGATAAAATACACCTCACCTCATGTATTAGAAATGTGAATATAGTCCCACATAATTAAGTTATAAGTACATAACATAATCGCCAACATGAGCATAGGTCAATTGACATACAATATATACTTTCAATCAAGAGATTAGAGGTTCAAATCTCTCATTTCACATATTGTTGAACTCAAAAAAAAATACATAACACAATCTTTAAATACGTACACGAATGTAAGTTGAATTCTTAATTAAGTGCATATCTAAATATAAAATATGGACAACATTTCATAGATCTAATTAATGGTAACAAGCCAAAATGTGCATGTACCTTCGAGAAGAGATTAGAGATTTGAATATCTCTAATTCTAAATGTTGTTCAACTCCTAAATAAAAATAATGGTAAGAACATAAATTCTTAGAAAAGAGATGGTTGAAAATTTACAAACACACAGTGCAAATAGGTAGGCAGAAAGGCAAAGGATATAAGTAATTAAAAGCAGTGAGGTCATTACTGTATTCTTGTTTTCACAAGGGAATGTTATCCATCCATGTCTCCTTTGCCAACCTCTGAATCATATATTAAAATATTCCCTAAAACCACTCTCTGTTTTAATTTTATTTTTGCTTCTATGGATCAGGAATTTGCCTTGGAAATCTGGAAAACTCTTTAAATGCCTCTCATGATTATACCAAGGCCTGCCACTTTTTTTTTTTCTTTTTTGTTCTTTCTTTCTTTTATTAGGTTTGAAATTTGCATTTGCAGACAAATTTCAACCTCAACTGTGTCAAACTCATTAATTGCATTGCCTTTTGAACTGTAAAAAAAAAACAAAGGACAAACAAAATTTATGGAAGAATGGGAACTGTCTTTCGAGGGATTCACAAGAAGGGGCAGCGCAATGGATTGGATTTAGCCATAAACTCTTTCACACACACATAATATATTCTTTATATGATATATATATATATATATATAAGCAAGATTATTGGGTTTATTAATTAGGCCAGCTATAAAGTCAATCAGTCTCTCAAGTGTGTCTGTGTTTGTGTGTATTTTTTTTTTTTTTATCACAATTATCAATGACGGCAGGTGTGAAAATGAAATAATTGTCATCAGAATTTGATCGTATCATTATTAAAGACTCCCACTTTGTTTTCTCTCCCAATGTCAACCACTGCGGCCACCTTTTCTTGTTCTACATTTTATTTTTTTAAATTTGTTTAAATATTATTTTAATAGTTGTCATTTTAACTTTGATTCATTTCAGTCCTATTTTTATGAAATTTATTTGGATCTCTATACTTCTTATGTTTTTTCTCATTTCAGCCTCTGAACTTAAAAACAAGCTGTTTTTGATTCGTGTACTTTAAAAAGTGGTTATTTCAAAATCTATACACAATGGATACAATTTATTGCAAAGTAATAACTATATTTAAGAAATTTATAGTGTCTCGTGTTGAAATTTTAATTGTAAACATGAGATAAAAAAGAAAAACGAAGGGATCAAGACGGTTACTTTTTTTAAAGTATAGGGATCGATGTTTAGAAAGTATACAGACTAAAATAAATAAAAGTTGAAAGTGTAGGATCTTCAAAATGTACGTTTTGAAAGCACATACACCAAAATGAACCAAACCTAAGAGAGTGGAACCAAAATAGTATTTAAATCTTTTATTTTTGTCTTGTTTAATTTGTTGTTGTGGACCATATATATATGAACACATAACCCATGTCTTAAAGTTTGAGAGCTTTTCTGGATATTGTGGTTCAGATTATTCCAAAAACAGATAGAAAGAGAGAATATCAAAGGGTGGAAATTTGGGACCATTGTCTTTACACCACATCATCCCATTGGGTCCTTGTGTGCAAAGGTTTCCTTTATTCCACTTTGGCATCAAACTTCCCTCCACCTTAGGGTTTCTTTTCCATATCTACTTTGCCTTTACATTATACAAATAAACAAATCAAAACTCAATTGATATCAAAATTATTCTAATTAATTTTAGAGTAAATTGTATAATGTGTTTGTGTCAAATTTATCAGCTTTTCTATAGCGTCAATCATATTTTGAAAAGATATAATTTACTCGTTTGCATGCACAAATCAAATATGTTAAATAAATGTATAAGTTATGTACATATATAAATATTGTTGTAACTTATAAAACAAAGGTTTTCACCAACCTAAATATAGCTCAACTGGTTGAGGCATATATCATTGACTGAGAGGTCAGAAGTTTGAGGACAAAGATCTCATCTCCACAATTGTTGTACAAGCAAAACATTTATTTATCTATATCAATTTTTGTGAAACATATATGATGAGATAGATTGACAAGTTATAATTGATTAATAGAGAGTCAAAAAGTGAATTTAAACTAATATATCTACTCTCATTCAAAATATATACATACTCTAGTCTCGAAGAGAGTACTAATGTCAATTATAAACCTAAAGCCACAACCCCCCCTGATTGTTATTTGGAACTAATTAAACAACTAGTGAGCAAATATTACTAAGCAAAATTTTGGAACCAAGCACTAACTTCTCTTGCATTCATGGATTAGAAAAGTATGTTAGAAAGGCTTACTAAGGATAAGGCCTTCATTTTTTCACTAATAATGTTTTGGACTCACAGCCCATATTGATTACTTTCTTGGACTCACTCACAAGTCACAATTACTCAAATGAACAAATACTTAATTTTTTCTCAAATAGAGTATTCATTTACACACGAGCTTCTTTACTTAATTATCTAGGTTAAATCTTCCATACTCTTTTAGATTCTTACGATTGGGCTACCGAAAAGGAAGATGTATCTTGTTGGTATAAGTAGTAACTATCAATTTTTTTAAGCATTTTTTTTAACCATGTCTTCCATAGTTTAAAGATCCCTCTCATTCTGATGTGGTGTCGGTTCATTCATATACTCTTTTAACTCGAGTGTCACATATATTACCTCTACTACTGCTAGTTCAAATAGTAAGTCATCCATATCTTCATACTAATATCATATCGTCCATTATTTTGAACCTTTACTCACATGAATTTGCTTTGAAAACTTTACCCAAATCACTCAAAAGGGTATGAAAAAATAGCCAAGGAAATCAAACAAAAAACCATGCAAAAGCAAGGTCAAACAAAACCCATTTCAAGTTAAAACTTGACATACCACTCTCTCCATGGAGTGGGTATGAGAATCAAGATACAAAGCCTAAATACAGCACTACACCCAATGCCATTTGCCATGGTGTGGCCACACACTCAGCTTATAAATGGGCATTTAATGGATTGGTTGGGCTTACCAATTAATTGAGCATACTATTTGGGCTACCCTTAACATTTCAAGGCATAGAAAGAAGCATCACTATTCCATTGGACTTAGAATGAAAGAAAGAAAAAACAGAAAAGAAAATGGTAATGGATGACGTAGATATCCAACTGATTTTGTCTGCAAGCAACCCCACACACAAATATACCTTTTTCTTTGTGGGGTTTTTTTTCTTTTCTTTTCTTTTCCTTTCCTTTCCTTTCCTTTTTCCCTTGTCTCAAATTTTGTCCTCTTTCATCTTTTCTTTATATGGGGGTGAGAATTTGAGGGGACTAAAAGAGAAGAAGCTTAATCAAGAAACCACTTTCTCAAGTGTCATAGTGCCAGAGACCTAAAATTCCAAGGGAGTGGGGCATTCCAATGACTATGATTAGTGGGTGGTTGCTTTGTCCTCTCAATTGTGGAAGCAAAGAGGGATTGGTTTCAATGCCAAAAATCTCACCAATTTTTGAGGGTCCTATAGCCCACATAATATGAGAGCCCATCATTCATAAGAATCTTATTGTCTGTTATACCAAACCATTAGGGATTCAAAGGACAAGTTTTCTTTTGATTGATGCCATTTGATGCCCAAAATTGGGCCTCCTCCTCATCTATTTCATTAAACCAGATGCTTTTTGTCTAAAGCAATCTTTGCCACTATTCCCAAACATCATACCAACACATTTCAAGAACCTCTTTAATTGGTTATAATCACCATAAGACACAAACACCTTTATTTTTGTATTTTATTTGTATAGAGTATATATAATATGGCAGTGGTCGTCGTCTTTTTCTTTTTTGAGTTTAACAACAACATGTAAAGGTAGAGAGATTCGAATTATCGTTCTGACCTCTTGATCGGAAGTATCTAACTTAACCAGTTAAGCTATATTGAAATTGGAGTATATAATATGATATTAAAGCAATAGTCCATCAAGTTCGAATAATGATGATATTTTCACTATATAGATTCGATTATCCATTAAAAAAGAACAATGTTGGAGCAATTTATTAAAAGAATGTTGTTATGTTACCACAAACTCCGGGCCGTGTTCTGTGTAAAAGTATTAAATATGGAAATGGCAGTGTTGGAGAAAACTGGCCTTTTCACTGCAAATCAAGAATCAACATTATAATTTTTGTACCGAGTTTTTATTTTTTTAAAAGGTTCTGAAGATATATCCACAAGGAAGAAAGTGGACAATAAAGCAAAGTAAGCCATGGCTGCAGCCTGCACAGATTCCAGATTTGGAAGTGGTGAAAGTTTCGAAATTGATCTTTAAAAACAACAGGACAAGAAGAGAGCTTTTTATCTTAAAGTTCTCCATCTTCCTTTGTTGGCATCTTTAATGGAAAACTTGAAACTAAAACTGAATTTAGGAGTTAATTATGTCACATAACTGATCAAATCTAATATTACAATCCTCGATACAAATGTTTAATTTTAGTCTCTAAACTTTAAGATTCGTTATATTTTGGATCATGAACTTTTAGATTTGTTCCACTTTGTTCACTAAACTTTCAAAAAGGTCTCGATTTAGTCGGCCATGTTAGAACAATAATCAATTTATGGTCATTGCCTATGATTTTTTTAACAAATATAGATAGTTTAGCCTCAAATGTGTATATTAATGTATTAATGTGAGAATACATATCTTCAAATTTCATATATTGGGATGAGTATCGTGTAAGAAAATATTAGGTCATGACAAGATAACATATCAAGGACCAAAATGGTTACACTAAAAAAAATAGAAGACCAAAACAATTATAAAGACTAAAATAGACTTTTTAAAAGTTAGAGACCAAAACGTTAAAGTATTGATAAAATATTAAATTTATCTAACCCATTAGCTTAAACTTTTGGATTTGGTAGTGATTTAACATGGTATCAAAGTAGAAGATAATCGAATTTACAATAACAACCCACCAGCTTAAGCTTTTTGGATTCAATGATGATCTAAAACAAAATAATTATTTTAAAGTTCGTGGACTAAAATAGAAATTTTGAAAGTTTAATAACCATAATGGAACAAACTAATCTAAAATTTAAGGGACCAATAAGATTTAAACCTATTTATTAATATACTAACTTAGGTTAACATCTTAACCTATATATAGACGACTATGTGATAAGGACGACTATGGATCTCTTTCTTCCCTAGCCAATGTGGGACGATTTTGTTAGCACTCCTAACAATCCTCCCCTCGAACAAAGTACCACACTTGAGCCTCCCCTGGAACAAATCCGTCCACTCCCAACTGTGAGAGTTTGCTCTTCATCTTGAGGCACAATCGATTCATCTCGAGGCAACATTCAAATAGAGCACACAAACACGGATCACACTTGCTCTTATCAAGGTGAGAAGGAGAACACCCTGATAGAGCATGACACTTGCTCATATGTCACTACAGGAATTTGAACTTTTTCTGACGCACAAAAGAGTCGGCAAAAGCCAAAAAACGCATCGGAAAGGCTTTTCCGACACGACAATGGGAGTCGGCGGGGGCGTTGGGGGACACAGAAATAGGTGACTCGACAGAAGTTTCACTTATGCAGGCACTGAAAAATCGGCGTTGGCAAAAGTCATTTATGTCGATGCCAGTAATTCAGCTCAGCAAAACCAACTTTTGTCGACGCCACCTATTCCGATGTTGGCAAAAGTCTGGTATTGATTTTTAATATTATTTTTTTAATCTCATTTTTTTTGTTTCTTTCTAATATTATTGTAATGCAATTTTTTTACTTGATAATAAAAGTATATAAAACAAAATATTCCAAATTTCATTAGAATATAATAATCAAATTTATGCCAAATTTTATATCAAACAAACAAAAAAACTTGTTCATACAATTTCTATTTATATAAAATTGGAAATAAAACTAAAATTACATAAAACACCTAGGAAAAAGAAATTTTTTTGTAAATCCATCCTAAATCTCGTCCATAATCTTACTGATAATTCTCATTTATGAGGATTATTTAACCCTAAAACTAAGTTGTTCTTGCCATTTTTGCATGCTTTATTGATTACCGAGCAAGCTAAAAATAACATTTTTAAATAAATTCATGCAAGCTTGTTGGAATATGATAAAAGAAGGAATTAAGTGAAAAGATGCAAGAAAGTTGGCTTAGGTTGAGTTTTTGTGCAGATTTGAAGAAGTGAAGACTTTGCAAAAGGGAATACAATTGCATTCCCATTTGCAATGTAAGGTGAAGAACAAGGAAGAAGAATGCAATTGCATTCTCTAGACTTTAAAAAGTGCAGAATTTTCGGAAAATCACCAAAACCCACGGGAATTGCTTGATTTATGGAGAATTTACGGCCAAATCTTGTGCTCAATCAATTACCCACGAATTAAGGAGCTCCAAGATGGAAACCCTAGCCCTCAATACCTATAAAAATGGTGGAAATCGAAGCAAATGGTGGCTGGGTTTTGACTGCTCGCCCACAGTTCCGAATTCTCTGTTTTTCTACTTCTTTTATGTTGTTTTGCTCAAGTTTTGCTGCTGTATTTTTCTTCTTCACTTTCAGAACCTTCAATGTTCAAACTCTCAATCCTTCCTCACGAAAATGAAGGAAGTTTTTGTCGCTGTTAATTAGTTTTCTGCACTTTATTTTTGTGGGTTTCTCTGTTTTCTAATTCTTCGAACAACAGTTTTCTTTCAATTTCATTCTCTGTTTTTCTGTTGTTATGTTTTGGGTTTAATATCATTTTGTTAATGTTACAATTTTTGCTTAATTTTGGAATGAGTATTGGTCAAATCCCAATTCCTGTATATGGTGAGATTGAAATAAACAATTGAATTCCAAATTCCAAACTTTTTCTCTCCGTATAAAGGCTTGTACATTTGTGTTTTTATTTTTATTTTTATCGTTTACAAAGTCTGAATTGCCCAGTAACATGTTCTAGGTAAGTGAGATTTAAATTTAGTATTTCTAGCCTTGTTATTTCCTTGTGGGTATTCGAATTTAATAATTACCATTGGTTTCCTTAAGATTAATTTGCTTATTTCATTGTATTCATTATGAATTTTACACAAAGTAAGTTTTTGGTTTTCATTTTTTTACAATGAGCTAATTCCTTCTTAGGGATTCAAGTTGGTGAATGCCCTAAGGAAAAATGTAAAGGCTCTAAAGCATGATCAATCTAGCTAGCATGTGAACTTTGTTTGCTTTTGTTGAATTTAGATTTGGGTAAACCTAGCCGGCCAGCTAGTGATTGCTTGTCAAGCTTGAACTTAATATCAAAAGAGTTAAGGGAAAGTCGATGTCACAAAAGCAATGCAGGAAAAGGCTTAGAAATAAGTTCTGAACATCGACCCTAGACATAGGGCGAGACTCCAAAACCACTAGAGTTGTGTGCGAAAGTATCTAAATTAGAGTAGCCATAGACATATAGGTTTAATCACTTAGTCTCCTAAAGATTTTGAATCAAAATTGAATAGGAGTTGAACTCGGTTTACTTAGTTCTCACATGTTAGCTATGATTGCAATTGCAAATTGAATCGCATTTTTCCAAAGGTGCTTGAACCACTTGAATCCCTATTTTTAACTCATTGAATTTTCATTCACTCTTGTTAAAAAAACCAAACTCTTATATTTTTGCATTTCAGTTACCCCAATTGTGTTTTGCAAGTAATTTTGTGTCATTCTAAGTAAATTTTGTTAAACCCGTTCCCTTGGGTACGATACTCTGGAATACTCCAATTTTTATTACTTCGATCACGTGCACTTGCGTGTTGTAGTAAAGCATAGCGATCACTTACTCGCACGTACATCAACCTTGAAGCACCTACAAAAAATAAATTTTAAATAAGCCCCAACTCTAAGTGTGTGAGGGGTTACATAAAAAGCCCAACTTTATTTATCGTTTTCAACTTTAATACTCACAAACACAAGACAAACAAAGAGATATAATACTCACAACTTATTGTCTTCAACTTTAATATTCACAGCTTTATTTATCAATTCTTCTTCCTAAACTACCAATAACATGCCCATTTTGAAACCAAATGTCAGTTCGTCCCAATATTTCAACCACAAATCAAAGCAGGACCAATTGATTCAAAGAAAAATTATGTGAGACAAAGTAATTGACAAAGCCAAGTATAAAATCAAGGCAAAAGATGCTAATATATATATATATATATATATATGCATATGGGTTTGCCCCAAAAAGTGAAAAGTTCATGAGAAAAAAGGAGACAAACCTCAAGGCATCTCGTTGAACCAATGTCCCTAGCCTTTGAGAATAACATCGACCTCGAAGAATCTATGAAAAACAAAACCTAATATTAATTATATGATTATATGATCACTACAAGATCAATATATACTAACTTATCAATAAACATAACTAAACTAGTCAAATTAAAACAAACAACTAACGTGTCAAACTTATGAACATAACATCAAAAGTTAACTAATTTATCTGATAATGAATACTAACTCATCAAATTAAAACAAACAATAAGCCTTGACAAACTTAGCATGAAAATGAATACTAAACTCATTTAATTAAAAAAAAAACAACTAAACTTAGCAAAACAATCTCTTAGCACACACCATCCATTTATATGGATTAAAACAATCAAAACCACTAGACTTAACTAACTAATCTAAACTTAGGAACACAATATCAAAACTAAACTTAAACTTAGGAGCATAACAACCAAAACAATCTCTTAGCACTTCACCACCCATTACACACTTCACACCCCCACAAACTCACTCAAACTAACCTTTAAAAAAATGTGCCTAACTCATCAAATCTCACTTTGAATTCTATACTAACTCATCGATTTAATTTTTTTATTTGGCACCAAAACTTCTAGGCTAAAAAAATTAAAGAATTCCTAAAAAAAATTAAAGAAAGAATCAAACCTACCATTACAATAACCAATGCATAATCAAAATACCAATTCAAACAACAATAAACAACATGCCCCCAAAATGCTCAATAGAACCACAATCAAATCATTTGCCAAACAATATTCCACCAAGAAATCCATTCTCCAATTTAAAACTAAAAACACACAAACAAACAAAAAAACATAAACCATTACAAAATTACAATCAATAAACACAAGCAAATAAACAACAACTCAAAGCACTCAAATTTCTATCAAGATTTTAGATAGCCAAAACCAAAAAATCAATAAACACAAAAGAAAAATCATTACAAAATTGCCATCAATAAATATGAAAACAAAGAAACAAAAACTCAAAACACTCAAACTTCTATCAAGATTTTAGATAGCCAAAACAAAAAGAGTTTGTTCTAATTCAAATATTGAGGGAGAAAAAGAGAGAAAAATGAAAAATGAAAACTAACGAAAAAATGGACGGCGGCGACAGCGAGACGGTGGCAACATTGGCGGAAGGCGATGACGATGTTGGTGGAGGGTGGCGGTGCAAGCAGTGAATGTATGGTGACTGCAGCAGAGGAGGAGAAAAAAAATCGAAGAGGGAGAAAGAAAAAGGGAAGAAAAAGAAAGGGGGTTAGGGATTTCCAGGTGAAACTTTTCCCGACGTCATATTAACGACGTCAGGAAAAGTACTCTTTCCCGACGCCATATTAGAGGCGTCGGGAAAGAGTGACCCTTTTCCGACGTAGTTTAAAACGGCGTTGGCAAAAGTGTAGCATTTTTTCGATTTGCCAAAGCAGTTCAGACAACGTAGGGAAAAGATCACCCTTTGCCGACTCCATTTTAAACTGAGTCGGCACAGGGGAGCATTTGCTGACACCTCTAATATGGCGTCAGCAAAGGGTACTTTTCCCGACGCCATTAATATGGAGTCGGGTCGAGAAAAGTGCCCTTGTTGCTGACTCCGTTTTAAACGGCGTCGGAAAAAGTTCACCATTTCCCGACGCCTCTAATATAACGTCGGGAATGGGTACTTTTTCCAACGCCGTTAATATGGCGTAGAAAAAAGTCGTTTCTCCCGATGACAGTTGCTGCGTCGGGAACAAAAACGTCGAGAGAAACCAAAATTCTTGTAGTCCCAGACGAGTGGTATAACACCTAGATAGAGCACGACCGAGGTTCACTAATCTTTGTTTCACACTATGAGGATTTCTCTGACTCCGACACACAACTAGATCTTTTCCATGGCTCTAATATCAATTGATAAGGACAACGATCCTCGACAGATCTTCGTATGATATTGTCCACTTTGGGCTTTAGCCCTCAAGACTTTACTTTTGGTTTCATCTAAAATACTTCATACCAATAGAGATAATTGTCCTCACTTATGTACTATGGATCTCTTTCTTTCTTAGCCAATATAGAATTTTGTTAGCACTTCTAACACTATATTCATCTCAAAAGAAAGATGTATTTGAAATTTAATTGTGTGTAGTTGGAAAGGGAAAAGGTTAAATATTCTTAGACAAGCGCCTGCTTGGAGATTGAGTTTGAGCTGGGCTTTTTCTTTTTCTCTGTATTTTTATTCTTTCGCTTTCCCATCAACAAATATCGCATATTCTCCTCATTTCGTTTTAATTCCATATTGTTTTGCATGGATTTTTCTTTCTTTTTTATTATATGTATATACATCTTACCAAATTTACAAATATTACTATTCATAAGTAATTTGTATACTTGAAATTAAAGATTATTATTCATCAAATCCGTTTATAAACAGATGTTTTGTTGTATTTGTGGATGTAGTTTGATTTGCATATTCAAATATTTCATTAGCTAAAAGTTGGGTGGACACCCAAAAGATAGAATACTATTTATGAAGAAAACACTAAAAAGATATATAAAGATATTGTGGCTTGTGAAAATTTTCTCCGTTCCCCTTAAAAAACTGTTACTCAACCAAAAGAAGAAGGCAAAATCAATTTTTACTCTTAAAGTGGTCGTGTGTGTACCATCCATTTTTTTTTTCTAGGTTTTTAATTTCATCAAACTGCACCTTAAATTTTTATAGCATTGTTGCATTTTTTACCTTAAACTTGAATTAAGTCTTGCAATTTTTATCCTATGATAATCTTTCATTTGTAAAAACATCAATAAAAATATCTTCATGTGAATTTAATGAATATTGAACATATGTCTAGTACAAAATTAATGAAGCTGCAAAGAAAAACGACACTATAATGGAATTTTTGTTGAAATTTGTAGAGTTTTGAAAGATTTATATAATTATTGATCTTGTGCATTAATCAAGCTTCACACTTTTTTTGTTGAAATTTATGAGTTTTGAGATATTTTTACTTTTCTTTTTGTTAAAATTAACGGGTGAATTAGCAAAAATTGAACATATAGTAAAAATTGTAATATATGTTTACATTCAAGGTCCAATTTAACGAAATTGAAAGTTTAAGGTGAAAATTGATACAATTTGTCAAGTTCAAATATAAAATTAGATTTTTTTTTTCAGAAAAAAAAATATATGCAGTCAAGATTGGCGTAAAGAATAATTTATTATTAGTAGTGGAAAAGTACTTCTAAAATCATTTCTGATTGTAACTACATCTAACATGGGTAATATATCTTCTTCTATGTGGAGTCTGAAATATTTTCCAAATACAAGATGGACGAGTATTAGGTGTTTTTGTTGCTGTGGAGATGGAACCATCGATGTTGTGATAGTAATTAGTGTCTTATTCACTTAGTTATGTTCATATTGACGAATATTAAAGTGTTTATTAATTCTAAAATTTGGGATTAAAAAGAATTGTGGGTTTGTATAATTAATATTTGAATCAATAATATTGTGCACCGTCGCCTTCGTAACATGTTTCTAAAATCCTCACTATAAATCTGTTTTTTTTTTTTTTGAGTACATCCTCACTATAAATCTTGAAACTTGTAAAAATGTAAACCATTTGGAAAAGCCCTACATGTTTGGTTTTTCATTTTCTTTTTGAAAAACACCATGATTTTCACTTTTTACCCTGTCTCTTACACCCATTAATTTAATATCTTTTTGCATTCACATTTGTCTCTTATGCATAATTTGATTATTATTCTCACACACATCCATAAGTCTCTCCATATTATTGTTTAATTTATATAACACTCACACATTTTTCTCATGCATAAAGTAGGGGAAACATACTTCATAATTTCAATGTCTTAGGAAAATAAAAATTGAAAAAAGAATATGAAAATAAATGAATTCTTTTGTTTCAAGAGAAAATGGGTTTAGCAAATGAGTTTCCTTGTTTTTTCTTTCATACATACCAAGGAAAGAAACAAATAGAAACGAGTTTTCATTTTGAACTTGAAAATAAAGGTTATAAATGTAACGCTAACGCCTAAGATTTGGACTAGAATTTAGAATCCAATGCTAGTGCACATTCCTTTTTGATGGTTCAACTATAGAAACTCCAAAGTTAAACATGCTCTAGAGCAATCATGTGCTGGGTAATCTCCTAAGAATTTTCTTAGAAAAACATGTGAGTGGCAACAAAACATGCTAAAAAAATCATTGTTAGTTTGTAGGGATAGTCTTTATTAAATCATCAATCACCCCAAAAGCTTAAGTTGATAGGTTAAGCTGATAGGTTATGGTAAATTTAATTATATCAATACTCCCCCTCACTTGTGGGCTTGGAAATTTGTAGAAAGACCCAACAAGTGGAAATCAATATTAATTGGGGGAGGAATTGACATTACTGGAGTTTGAACACATGACCTCCTGCTCTGATACCATATTAAATCACCAATCAACCCAAAAGCTTAAGCTGATAGGTTATGGTAAATTTAATTATATCAATACTCCAACAGTCTTCACTCTATCACAAGCAACTTAAGATAAGTACGTAGGTGGTATAACCAGGTCGTAGGAGATACAGGAAAATGTCAGAGTTGTGTACTGAATTTGGATTTTGAGTCCTGAGTCTCGAGTGTTACCATAAACAAACTCAAATATAGGATTTTTTTTAAGTTCAACAACATGTAGGGTTGAAATAATTCAAACCTCACTCTAACCTTATGGTCGATGATATAATGTCTTAAACCAAATTGAGGTTAGATTAATTATAATTTTTCGTTGACAAAATTGTTTGATTGACAACCATGTGTAATTGTCCCACTTCACTTTTAATAAGGGTGTCAAATAAGCACATGTTGCCGCCCATATTGTCATTCCTTAAAAAATAATAATAATAAATAAACCCTCACTTTGGATATATTTGGCTCTATGGTGGAGAGTGGGAAAATAAAGAGAGGCTCCTCCTTCACGCCGCTAATTGTACTCATGGTTCATTTGAAGAAGCCCACTTCTTTCACTATCAAAACCCTACTTTTTAAATTCTAATTTTCCACACACCCACCAAAATAATAAATAACAATTTTTTTTTCCAAATATCTACGCTCGTGCAAACCCACCATGAACAGTCAATGATATTCTAATCATCCAAACACTCTTTTCTGATCTCTACATCAATCTCTCAACTTTTTATTTTCCCATTTTAAGGTTTTAGCTTTAATTTGCATATATATATATATATATTTATGAAGTACAGGAACCAAACCCACAATATTTTTTCTTTCCCTTTTTGCTATTTTAAGCTTCTAAATGATTGAGTTGAAGGGCAAGTTGTGATATATGTTGTAACGAATTAACCAAAAATTTTCAAGTGTATGTGTTTGATTTGATACAAAATTCAGGGCCAGGGTAGACGTTGGGCAATGTGTGGGTCGTCCTTATTAATTTTGGCATTAGAATCGTAGGTTATAGGAATCATTTTAAGCTGCTCAGTACTGTTCTAAATGGGTCACACACACCCAAATAAATAAATAAATAAAAATGCTTACTTTCCAAGTATGATTCAGACCCACCTCTTGATTTACAACAATATATAAACCAATATCCAGCTAAGTTGTTTATATTTTGGTTCTATTCATAATCAATAAATTTCAAACCTCAAAAAGTACTTCTCTTTTCATCAAAAAAGAAAGAAAGGAAATAAAAGAAATTGTATAGATAAAATAAAAGGTAGCTAAGGCTAGACATGTAATGGGTGTACTACACACGCGGAATTGCAATTATTTTGTTCAAATGTCTTCCACAAAAGAGAGTTGGAATAATATATCATTTATTTTCAAACAAACACACACACACACACACACACACAAAAAAAAAAAACTAATTGATTTATATATATATTTTTATATATGGGCTGTTTGTAAATTGTCCCATATGTTTAATTTTTATAATATCCAAAGACAGAGACCCCAAAGACACGTAGCAGCATGGACTACGAGTAGTTTTATAATAAATTTTTTTGCATAAAAATGGGGGGGCTTTGTTGATTGATATATCCTTTTTTTTTTTTTTTTACTTTATCATTATTATTATTATTATTGTTATTTTATTTATTTGAAAGCAGAATAATGGAAGTTGCACTGTGTTTTTTGGTGATATGCTGTGTGGGTACTGGTGGACAAGATGAACTTGAGTGTCAATCTTTGCCTTCCAACTGAACTTGTAGCAAAATAGCAAAATATACCAGCCCTAGAAAGCGACCACCCTCTTCTAACTATTCATTATTGTTGTATTTCTCTTCTTTATTATATTCTTTTCTGTCCGACATGCAAACATAGTCTCACGCTGCCTAGAAATAGATAAGGTCGTGTACATGTAACTATAAGGACAAAACTTTACCCAAAACACGTGTATTTACTCCTTAATTAAGTGAACATCATACTATTGTAAGCAAAGGCGAAATAAAGAAGGAATGGGAGGAGCAATTGACCTCTTTTCTATTCGTCTTATGCATGTTAAGAAAATTATATAAAAACGTTACATTTTTAAAGCTTTCTCTCTAATTTTGACCCTCTAATTTTCAAAATTGAAAGATTATACATGAGTAAAGTTATATAAAATTCTGCCCCTCCCTAAGAAAATTTGTAACTCCACCTCTGATTGTAAGAAATATGAGAGATCTGTATTAATAACCTGTTCACTTCACACAATACAATGAAAAAGAGGAAATTTTATTCAATATGATCATCACATCGTGGCTGCCTCCATCCGAATCTAATTTTCTATTCATAGCTCTTACCTCCAACGATATAAAACCATCAGCCACCCATCATTTCTAGTTTAGAGATATATTCTCACATACTTTGCCATTGGTTTTCCACTATTTAATAAAGCCCTATAAATAAAAGCTCTCTAGCCTAGCTAGGGTTTAGGGTTAATGCTCATAGGGCGCCAAGACAGAGAGATAAAGGCATAATTCTCATCAGTCAATCCTTTAAATTTTATTCTTCTGGATTCCTCTTCCTCTCACTTTTTTTTTTTCTGAGATTTTGATGAGTGAGGACATCAAAAGCAAACCCAAACCCATAACTCCCACAAACCCATTTCAGCTCTTCATCTCACAAAGCTAGCTAGGGTTTTTATAATATTTTTTGTTTCAAATTCTCTCCAATATCATCATGATGAAGAAACGCCAAGTAGTTGTTAAAAGATCAGATGGATCATCAAATAGAAACAACAACAGCAGCACTTCATCTTCAGTTGTGAGAAGTGTGGTTAGATATGGAGAGTGCCAAAAGAATCATGCTGCCAATATTGGTGGATATGCTGTTGATGGTTGCAGAGAATTCTTGGCAAATGGAGAAGAAGGCTCTAATGGAGCTCTCACTTGTGCTGCTTGTGGCTGCCACAGGAATTTCCATAGAAGAGAAGTTGAAACTGAAGTGGTTTGTGAGTATTCTCCTCCTAATGGTTGAAATTTTCAAAATTTTAACTATAATACACCAAAATTGAATTACTGCCCAATTATTATGAATACCCTTTTCATATTTATAAATAGATATTTATTGAATGCCACCAAACAATCGGTTGTGGTTTCTTTGAAGAATGAGAGATTTGTAATTAAATTGTGTATTGATTTGCTATTTTGCTGCTGTTTCCTCTTCTTCTTCTTCTTATTCCTTTCCTTTTTCTTTTTTCTTTTTTTTTTGTTTTTCCTTTCTGTAAAGTCTCTTCTTTGAATAGATATGCCTATTTGTGATTGAAAAGAAAAGACCAAAAGAAAAGTAAAACACTGCAGTTGAGTGCTGTATTGTCAAGAAGAACTAATTTCTTGATCCTTTCTTCTTGTTATTTGATTCTGATTAGTTTTTGTAATCTCTCTTCACCAATTACCAGATATGGGAAAATGGCTATCTTAGTTTAATTTTGTGCAATGTATCAAAATTTGAAGCTTCTCTCTTGATGATATTTAGAGGATTTACAGTGATGGGTAGATTCAATTAGTAAAAGAGATCATTAATTACTGAATTTTATCTATAATTTTGAACTAACTTTGATTTTAACCTCAACCCATGTGTTGAAATGGTTCTTTAATTTGCACATTAGTATATGATTTATTCATTTCCATCCACTACTATGAAATATGAAGATATGTATCGTTGAGGATCCCATATTGGAAAAATGTAAAGAGACCTCACGATTTATAAGATACATGGGCTACTCCTCTCATTGCCAATTGGTTTTGAGATGGAATCTCATGTAATCTTAATATGGTATCAGAGCTCATGAAGCCCAAACGGGTATTTGGTCCAAAAATTGGGATCCGACTCAAGAATGGAGACCTCACGATTTATAAGATACATGAGCTACTCCTCTCATTGCCAATTGATTTTGAGATGGAATCTCATGTAGTCTTAATATGTATCCATCATTTTAAAGCTCAGAGGGATAATTTGGTTTTCATTCATCTTAACTAATTAATTAAGACAAACCCCATTTGCAATCCTTCAAGTTTTATCTGATTATGTGATGTTTAATTAGTTAAAATTTATGGGGCCTGCATTGATCAAACCATGACCTCATATAAAGGGAAGTTACCTTATCTTTGAAGCAATCATTTGTGAAAAGAAATATTATATCACTCCTACCAAGGCCCACAAAAATCCAATCATGGCACAGCTTTGTAATACAATTCCAGTGAATTTTTTACTAGAAGCTGACCTAAATTTCAAAAACCCTATTTAGATCTCCCTATAGGTGTGCTGTGGGTTACTTTGTTGTCTATGATAATGTTGGCATTTTTTTTTAATAGTATACATGTGGAACTTCTGTTTTCTTCTTGGCTACCAATGGTGGATGGACAATTTTGTACTGTGTTCTTCAACATCACTTCACACCCCCTTCATAATTGGTTAAAGTTGAATGTCATTTTACAACCTTCATCTTTGATTTGAAGGCCTTCTCATCAAAGAGTACAATTAATTTTTCAAACTTTTGGTTGATTAGAAATTGAAGTGAGTGATTAAATCAACAAAAAAGAAACAATCTTGGAGTAGCAAATATGCTATTATTGCCTTTAGCCAAGCATATGATTAATCAATTCTATCAAGTCATAAGAACAAAATTTGAAAAAAAACATTGAGATCAAGAAGAGATACAAACATTTGCATGTGCATTGCTTGTTATTCAAAACATTTTGAATTCACTCAACCACAAAGAACAGGATAGGCGATGGAGGTTTATATCAAAACCCCAAATTCATTGAATTTTGGTCTGAACATATCAACTTCAATGTGATTTGATAACCAAAGCCTTTACTGTTTGTCATGATGAATAGTAGGGAATAAATTTGAAACTGTCATCTTCAAGTATAAGAAAGTGTGAAGTTTTCCCTAGCCTACAGGTAATGTTTTTCCCTTTTTGTTTCCTTTTTGACAAAGGCAAAATATAGGTGAAAGGATTCGAAATCCTGTAGTTAAAGTTAATGGGATTGCTATTCAGTTCCCTATTGGGAAAGGTATTAAAGTTCATTGCTTTATAATAACCCTTGGCCTATGTACACATTGGATGAACAAAATATATAGCCATTCGTATTAGCATATATCTCATCATTATTGCATAAAAGTGATCCGTTTGAATAACTAATGTCTCAAATCTAAATGTAGTTCAACTGGTTAAGACACTAATAACCTTCTAAATTAAAACATTAGATGTTCGAATCTTTGAATTGATGCCAAATACATGTATATGAAAAAGAGAGAGTAAATGGAGAGATGCTATTCAGTTTCCTATAGGGAAAGATATATATTAAAGTCGTTGTTTTATAATAATCTTTGACATTTGTACATTGAAGGAACGAATTTATAGTCATTTATATTATCATCTCATTTATTGTATAAAAGCGATCAATTTGAACTCATGTCTCAAACTAGTTCAAACACTAATAAGTTAATAACCTTCTTAAACATTAAGATGTGTCTCCGAATTGATGTATATATATATATATATGAAAAAGAAAGAGTAAATGGATTTGTATGGTTGTTTTTGTTAGGAGGGCCCTAGAAAAGAAAAGGGGCAAAAAAAAATCAATAAGCAGCAAGTATATGAAGAGTATGAGCTAAAAATGACAAAGTTGAGCTGGGTATTTTGATGGGGGGGGGGGGGGGGGGGGGGGGGGGGGGGGGACAGATAGTGACTTGAAAAGGCTATTCCTCTCAATTTTTAACATTGTACACATCCATCTCTGTCCCTGACTTTGTCTAAAAGGTTGGGGGGATGGGGTAGGGTAGAGATGGAAGGCTTTTTTTTTTCCCCTTTCTTTTTCCACTTCAACTTTTGAAAGTTTGCATCCATGGTGATGGGGAAATTTACACATTCATTTTCATATATGTTTGGTTAATGAAGACTACAAAAAGAATAATTTTTTAAAATGTTATCTTCCATTTTGAATATAAATTACAAATGGATAGATTGTAGATTTAGGAAATATAATGGGTTCCACATGAATTATCCATCATTTTTATTAGTGGTGCAAGTGGATTTTTGTAGTTATCAAATCGATGTGTCAAATTGAAAATTTTGAAAGCTAACGTGAAAAATGATGTTTTAAGGGAGTGATATGATCTACTATAGAAAACAATTATTGAGAACTTGTTGAAATTGGCCAAATATTGAACTAATTAGTCAAACTAATGAACTGACTCAATTTGATCGTTGGGTTTTTTCTTTTTTATATACCTTTTTTACTTGCACTCCTAATTTCCATATGTTTAGAATAGGTGAAGAAAATTTTAGTTGTTGCCCAATCTAATAATCAAATAAAATGATCTACTGCCCTTAGAGAAAGTTTAGGGGGAAAAAAAAGTTCAATTATACAAAATGCCCAAGTAGGTTTTAATTATGTTTATGCACTTTAACTTTCATTATTTTTACCTTTAACATTTAAAATTGTTTCAAGATAAATTTTTTGTCACCTTTTTTTTTTTGTTAAAATGAAGAAAGAAATGTGATGTGACGGTAAGTCATAAAAATAGTGGAACGTGTGGACATACAGATGACAAGTTTCAATTATATGCTCCAAATCATTTAAAAAAAATTATTTTAACCCTTAACCTGTAAAGCTGTTTCAAACAACTATTACGTTAAATATAGTGGAGGTCGTGAAAAAGAAAGTATGATGTGGCAATGAAAGTAAAAATGGAGGTCACATATGTGAGTACACATGGCAGTGAGCTATAAAAAAAATCAAAGGGTTTTAGTGCGCCCAAGTTGAACTTGTGTCAATTAACGAGGAAAGCAAATTTAGGAGTTAAAGTTTTAGCTGAAATTTCAAGGGAAGCCCACCACATTATGAGAAAAATCATGCGTTGGTAAAAATGAACAACTTCATTGACTGTGAAAATCAATCAAACACTGATAAAGTCGAAAGAGAGTAAAGACGAGAGAGAAAGCTTTGCGAGAGGAATATTTTAATAAGAGAAAATCGTGGAAGAATGATGGTCGATGGAAGGCATAGGATCAAGGGAAAACATGAGTATGTAGAAGCTAGGAGAATGCAAAGAAAATAATTGATTGACGAAAGAAGACAATCTTCATCCCGGAAGGTAAAAAATTTATCGAGCAATAGTGGTCCCCTAGGTTCAACTGTCTTGAATTTTTTTGTTTGTCTTTTCCTTTTCTCTATTCATGCCCTTAACTATTATTTTCGTCAATTGATCATGAGGGAGGCCCCAAAAATTTTATGTATTTCATGGTCTGCTTACTCCCTTTTTGTTTCTCTCAAATCTTTTGATTGTGAAATGAGGAAAGCAATACTTTACCCTAAGCTCCAAATTTATTCCCTCCAAATTAAATGAATGTAAATTTGAATGTGATCTAGAACTCTTTGATCATTTTTATAGTTCACCACCATGTTGCATTTTCATCTCCATTTTAACTAGGAAGCTAAATGAAGGGTTATTTTGAAATAATTTCAAAGGTTAGGGGTCAAAATGAATCTTTTAAAACAATAAGGGCATAATTGAAACCTAGTGTCTACAAATACCTCTCATTAGCATGTCACATTTTTGTCTTCATTTTAATGTTGATGAAACTGTTGTTTTGAAATAACCCTTTCAATTGTTGAGACTTCATTTGATAACCATTTTATTTTTTAAAATTGTATTTATTTTCTCATCATTTTTCTACAATGGGCTTCATCCTTCTTAAGAAAACATTTGAATTCTTAACCAAATTCCAAAAACAAAAACGAGTTTTTGAAAACTACTTTTTTTAGTTCTCTAAACTTGGCTTGATGTTTCAAAACATATGTAAAAAATAGATAACAAAATAAGAAAACTCATGGGTAGAAGTAGTATTTATAGGCTTAATTTTTAAAAATCAAATGGTTATCAAATGAGATTTAAATTAAAAATAAATGGTTTTCATGATGAGAGCTTTTAAGGGTTTTTTGAATTCTGTTTATTAAAAATAAATGGTATTGGTCCACTACGATGTTATTGTTCGAGTAGAATAATATTATAAACCTGACAAATATTATATATATCCTCCAAAAATAAGTGGGGAGCATATTTCTCTTCAGGTTGAAAGTTCAGACTCTCACAGACTTATATTTGTTGTACTAAAATAATAATAATAATAATAATAATGTTATGTAATAAATAAATGAATTAATTTGAAATTGGTAGAGTGGATATTATCTAAACTGGGCCAAGTGTCATTGTAGGACTAGTTTAATATGGGCCCTCGCATTCACACAGCCAATGTCAAGCCCAATCCAATCACCTTAGTGGGCCAAATGCGAATAGCGGTAATCTGGTCAGTTAGCTGTCCCACATATATATATATATAGATATATAATGTTTTAGTTCAAAAATTCGTAAGAGTGAGAATTTAAATCTCTTACCTTTTAGTTGAAGTGAGGTAATAATGCCTTAACTAATTATACTATGTTGAAGTTCGCATAGATATAAAGATATTGTTATAGTGTAATTGAATAACTTCGATTTTTATGGGTTTCAACATAGGAGATTTTGTAGCACTTACCAATTAGCAACCGCTACCATACAATTATAGTTAGTAAGGAAAAAAGTGAATCGATTAGTTAATTCACAAAGGAAAATATAAGCTAAGATCTCTCCTAAAATCAGAAGATAATTGCTTAAAATAGTAAAGTTATACTCATGGTTAGGTATTTGTAACTTTCTATTATAAGTTGTATGTTTGAATCCTTACATCGTAATATTAAAATAAATTCACAACTATAATACAAAAAACTATTTGAATTTTACTATATTTTGATGATTGAGATTATGGGGTAGTTGCAAAATAGGAATGTCAAGGCATAGAAGCAAAAGTTCGGTTGATTCAACATGAGATGTACTAATAACTTTTGTCTTAAAAATTTTAGTGAATTACCCCGTCTATTAAAAGTAATAGGATCTATAAAAAAATTTATGTTAATGGGTGTGTAGGGAAAGACAACTCGAACATAATTCAATCGTACATATTCTCAACCAAAAGATCAAATATTTGAATTCTTACGCTCCATATTATTGAACCTAAATTGACATTGGGGGGGGGGGGGGGGGGGGGGGGGGGGGGGGGGGGGGGGGCTTGAAGCATAGGAAGCAGCAGAAAAAAGAAGAGAGGATACGGATTGGAGGCAGCGCAATGTGCGCAGAGCTGTCGTTTAGGCACTTCTTCTTTCTCGTTGCATTTGCTCCTATTCTATTCCTGCACATGCTCTAGTTCCCTCTTTTTTTCATCTCTTTAATTTTTCAAGTTTCAATACAATCTCTCTTTAAAAAAAAAAAAACCTCTTTTTAGTATCATTGATCTTTGAAGAGATTCTACATTAATGGACAATTTGAAAGTATAGTCATATACTTAAAATTTAATTTCGTTGCAAAATTGTTAGGAGTGCAAACAAATGTGCCACATTAGCTAGGGAAGAGAGTGGTCATGAGTATATATGTGAGAACGATTATCTTCATTGGTATGAGACCTTTTGGGGGAACCAAAAGCAAAACCATGAGGGCTTATGCCTAAAGTGGACAATATCATATCATTGTGGAGATATGTGGAGGTCTGTTGTTCTTATCAATTGGTATCAGAGCCATGGTCTAAACCTAGCTATGTGCCAGAAGAATCCTCAAAGTGAAACAAAGTAACGAAGCCTCATGTTGACATTGTGGATGAATCCCATAGTCGAACAAAAAGTGCTTGGAGCGGCAAGCAAGTAGTAACTCTATCAAGCTGTACTGGTAGAGGAGTAGTTCTTTGTTCGAGGGGAAGGAAGTGGATGGTGCAATAGGTGATCAATGCCATCAAAGAAATATATCCCACAATGTGAGTGATTCGTTGCGGAATAGATAGATTTGTTCAATGAGAGGCTCAACTGTGGTACTTTGTTCAAGGGGAAGATTGTTAGGAGTGCAAACAAATGTCCCACATTGGCTAGGGAAGGGCGTGATCATAAATATATATGTGAGGACAATTATCTTCATTGGTATGAGACCTTTTGGAGGAACCAAAAGCAAAACCATGAGGATTTATGCCCAAAGTGGACAATATCATACCATTGTGGAGATATGTGGAGGGTCATTGTCCTATGTTTACATATTGAATGCTTTATCACAAAACATAGATAACCCGAAGGAAAGAAAAACTATATTTAATCTCACTGTATATTCTTTGGAGTTATGGACTTATGAAATAGAATTTAGTAACTTAAGAGTTATGAAGTCCCTTTTTTTTTTCTTTTTTTTAGTGTAACAAATGCAAGAATAGGATCAAATATCCAAAAAGTAATAGATATCTTATCCACTAAACTCTATTCGAATCCGCAATCAAACTCCCTCTTAAACATTATACACGTGATGGACAGTAACTAGTATTTAAAATGTTTCCCAATTATTGTAATTTATGGGGTAAATAATTTGTGAAAAAATTGTATGGATTACCCAAATATTAAGGCTCAAATGAAATTTGGCTCACCTTCTAAAAATTATTGAGGTATAACATTTTGCTGATATCAGTAACTATATGAAATTATGTTATTGCCCTGGGTGTAAAACAAAAGAAATCTTCCTCCCTCTTTCTCCATCTCGTCTCCTTCCTCCCTCCCCCTCCTCTTTTCTCTCTCCCTCTCTTCTCTACAATTAATTTTCTCCTACCTCCCTCCCTCTCTCTTCTATGCAATTAATTCCAGGGTTTGCTTCTTTTATCCTCTAGTTTGATTTTTTTTTTCTTTCAACTCTCTTTTTCCTGTGAGTCTACTTTTTTTTTTCAAATCTCAGTTTTGAAAATCCACAATTAATTGAAATTTGACATTTTGGGTTCTTCTTTTACAAAACATATTTCTAAATCAGTGTTTCCAAAAAAAACATACATATCAAAATTCACCGACGACTAGAGAGAAGGATGAGAACTAAAGGACAAGAGTGAAATCAAAATCAAATGTCAAATCGAGACTCTCTAGGGAGGATCAGTCCTGGCACCGAAGAGATCAAAAGCATTGAGAGCAAGAGGGGAAAAAAAGAGTGGAAGGGACGAACAAGAGCGAGACATGTGAGCAGAGAGTGAGATTGAGAAGCGAAATCGGCATTAGCAAGCGTTCATAAGAAAGGACAACGAGGTAATTCCTTTTAATGATGACGCCAAGAAAAGGGCATATAAACTTAATTTCAAAAAGCGAGGAAAATTTCATTTTGGGCTTGGATTTTGGGCTATCCATATAATTTTATGATCAAGAATTTGTCTGGAGCTTTTAAATTTACTTTCTTATCCAACCAATTTTTACAACCACCGACATAAGCATAGCTCAACTGACATAAAGTTTGTACCTTCGACCAAGACGTCAGAAGTTCGAATACTCCACTCGACATATTGTCAAAAAAAAAAAAAATTGCAACCCAAAGTCAAGTTGGTCAAATTGGGTTGATCATTCCTATACAGTACACATTTAGGTTCCCCCAACCTCTATATTATTGTTGTTTTATCATCTTTTATCTTACATTTTCTTCTTTGATCTTCTTCTTTTTCTACTTCAACACAATATGCAAGATAGGAGATTCGAACTTTTGACTTTCCAACCGAGAATATATATCTTAACTAGTTGAGTTATGTTCAAGTTGGCATGTTTTTTTTTTCAGAAGTAGATGTCTTAGCTTATCTATCTTTTTTTTCTTATCTTAATTTCTATACAATTTTAATAAACATAAATTAATAAATATATGTCACTATTGATTAAATAATTAGCAATTCTTTTTTTTCTTGAGTTCAATTAACAAGATCTCCAACTATTGGAGAGAGCTAAGTCATGTCTAGCTTGACCAACGGAGCAAGTTATGTACCTTAGATCGACAACAATTCTTTTAGTTGTATTGTTGGATATGCATGACTCTTTAATATACATATCAACATATTATATTTACTTAATTTGAAAATTTTCAATAACATTCCAAATTACAATACCTTAGCCAAAGGAAAAAATAATAATAAAAAGAATACAAAGGGTACCAAATGTGAGTAGATAGAGATGGATGTAGTTGGTAATAACTGAGTTTACCCCACCTCAAAACCAAACAGAAACCAAGTCCCTATTTATAGCAAATACAATAATATACAACCTTTGCACTTCACTCCACAAATTTGTGGCAATTATATTGGCAACCACATCTCTGTTTCTCTGTGTTTGAAGTTGTTTGTGGGCATGGCTAAACTTGCTAGCACTTCTTGACATGTCCATGATTGTTGCTCAGGTATAAAGTTCTTCATTATTAGCATTTAAAGTTTATCAACAATAGGGCAGTGGCAAGGGCAAGAAAATATAAAGTTCTGTAATGGTTACTATTGGCAATATTTATTGATTTTGTTGCAGATCTTAGCAAAATGAGAAGATGAATTCCAGCTTCTCTGAAGAGCAACTATGGACCTGGCAGTGTCAAGAGTTATGGGGTGTACCCAAATTACCCAACCACTATTATTATTCTACATTCTATACTTTTAAAAAAGTTGTTATAAGTATTTGAATTTCAATTTTGTGTCTAATAAATTGATGTGGTTCACATCCTCAATCTAAGGTTTGTACTTGATCCGATAAGTATGACGGTTATTTAAGGATTATTATGCTCGAGTTGCATGATGTTTAAATAATACACATCTAGTTTGTCATGTCAGCTTTAAATAAAACAACTTGGATCTATTATATATTAAATTAAAAGTTCAAAAATTTATTAGAGCATTTAGAAAATGTAAAAACTAAAGGTACATTTGGTAAAGTTTTCATTTCTTGTTTCTGATTTTTTATTTTTTGTTTTATATTTTTTAACAAAGAAAAATAAAACTTCATTAAGTAATTGTTTATTATTTCTTGTTCTTTCTCTTTTATTAAAAAAAAAAAAAAAAAAAAAAGACATGTTTAATAATTTTTTTCTCTAAAGTTTTTAATTAAAAATGTAAAAGTTTTATAAAAATTAAATATTGAAATTTTTTATATTATAATTATTTTTAAACATTTATTATGCATTTTATTGATAAAAATGATAAAATAATTTTTTTTATTTATGTTTATTAAAAAAAAAACTTGATTTCGTTGTTTTCAAATTTTCTATAAAATATTAAAAATTGGAGATAAGAAACCGTAACAGTTATCTAATGCTTCTATTTTTTAAAAACCGAAAATGAGAACAAAAATGTCAACAAACGACCCCTAATTAGACAAAACTCTGCATGTGGTTTTGTCAAAAAGTGCTGCGCAATAAAGTGCTTATGTGTCCCTCCTGGCTTTTATAGGACCAAGCGTGGAGGTCCTAAATGCCCTTAAACTCTATCACTTTCCACCTCTCTTCCTCCTTTATTAATATTCATTATTTCCATCCATCACTTTTGTACTAATTTACTCTTAATTTTATGACATTAATTAAAGTCTCGTTACATATCATAGACAAATTGACGAGTGAAAGTTTATTGAAAGATAAATAAGTTAGTGAAAAAAAGTGTGTGTAAAGAATGAATCAAAGAAGGAAAATGTGTCATAATCGTTTAAAAGAGGTAAGATTATTGAACAAAAGGCAATTATTTAAGAAATGGTTTAAATACTTTTGTTTTTTCTTCTTAAAAGCTATTTTAAAAGTAGTTAAATATAAATGTTTAAGGTATGAAATGAGGATGAATTACTTTTGTTTACTTTTTAACTTGCACATTATGTCTAATGGATTTGTTAAAGACAATACTTTTGGGCTCGAATTAGAGCAAGAATCCAATACAACTGTCTAGTACACGATCTAAGCCCACAATTCTCTGCCAAACTTTTCTCTCTTTTAAAAGTAAATGCTAAGTTGTGGAATTAAATAAGAAAGTTTGGTTTAAATATGGTTAGGTATGAAATTTTTTTCTATATCCTATATTGATCCTAAGGTTGTTATTTGTTATTTTAATATTAAATTCAAACATAGGGTGAGGATTCAAATTTATGACAAAGGTTTGTGATGTCTTGACAAATTAAATTACTTTCAAAGTCAATTTCTCAACAACTTTTTGTTAAAGATAAATTCTAAACATTCACTTATTTGAAATTGAGTTGAAGTAGTTTGAATCTAAATATAGCATTATGGTAATTAGTGTCTTTTCAATTGTGTTTTTTTAGTACAATTAATGTTGGGGTGAGGATATGAACCTTCAACCTCAAAGAAATGAGTATATGTCTTAATCTTTGAGCTATGTATATGCTGGCAATTGAATTGGCGTGTTTGAATAATATTTAAGTTGACTTAGTGATAAGTTTAATAAAAAAAATTCCAAATGGCAAAAAAAAATTAGTTCAACAATTGTAAGGGTGAGAGATCGAACTATCAATTAAAATAATTAATTATTAAATCAACTAAGCCATTCTCACCAACTTTGCTTATTATGCATGAATTAATTATATGAAAAATAGATTATAATACATATTTTTAAAAATTACAACTAACTCAATTACTTTATTTCTTAAAAAAAATAGAGAAAGTCTACTCCAACAATTTAAAATATAAAATTTAGCTAAAAATATCAATCCAATAACAATATGCAATAAATTTTGACTTTAAAAAAATATTAAATTGAAACTTGAAAACGACTATACAATATATTTATTCAAAAAGACAAATTAAAAATCTTATTTCAAATTCTCAATTCGACAAATCCAATTCAAATTTTAGTTCGTTGTGTCAAATTCATAGACTTGATCCATAGATTTTTTTTTTTTTCTCTCATAGATTTTTTAAAAATGGTTGGCGCCCCTTCTTAAACTTTGGAAAAATTTTCTAGTATTTTAGTAGTACTACTATACTCCCTTTATTAATACTATAATTTTACCTTCATAAATATTTTTAAATGCTAGTGGATCCTACATTATTTTAAAAAGATGTTGACATGACAAGTAATAAATGGAATGAGTATGCGTACTAGAAATTTTTCCTCTAAACTCAAATAAAACTCTAGATTTTTTTTTTGAAGATAATAAAATGGAAAATTAAAAAAGATGACCCCTTTTTTACGACCAAAATGAAATATGACTGGGTCTTTTAAAATAACGATGAAAAGTCGTTTGCTAACGTCACATCAAGAGTGAGAGTATGAGAAAACCCAATAAGAGTGAGAGGTCATTTTCAACATTCTTCTTGCCAACACGACGTCATTTTCAACCTTCTTCTCCTCCTTCACCCACGTTGGCACCAACCCACCTCAAATTGTGGTATCAAATTTGGAATCCATTTTCAACTACCATCTTCTGAATCTATTTTCAACCACCTTCTTCTTCTCCTTCATGCACGACGGGATTTCTAGCGTCGTTCAACACAAACAGAACCTGGAAGGTTGAACATAGTGATGGGGTGCCGACGTGAGTTGATATTTTTCTCGCTTTCGTCCCTCTTGTTCTTGTTGGATTTTCTCATACTCTCACTTTCGATATGGTGTAAGAAAAATGTTATTTATCATTATTCTAAAATACTCGATTACGTTTCGCTTTCGCCAAAAAAAAAAAGTCATAAGTAAAAAAAACCTAATAAAACTCTTGATTGGGCCTGGCTAGTTCAACCTTTCACTTTATTTTTAATGCTCATCCAATAATAACGATGACTTCACAACTAATTCTCACTACTTCCAAGAATTAAAGTTGATTAGTAGATTTAAAAAGGTGTAAATATCGAGGCATTTTGTAATCTACAAAAAGGACAACTGCATTACTGAATTACCTTGTCGTTGTGTTGTTGTGGGTAAAATCGTAACAATTTTCTTTTCTTTCATCATATATTTTTCCACGTTTCATCTCCATCTTCTACCTTATTATCATTTTGTAATTGGTTTTATACATTTAAATGTTTAAATTTGGTACTTATACTTTTAATATATTTCAAAGTTACTCTCCACAATTCACTCAAAGCTAAAGTTTGCTAAAAATATTTAGCCCCTGTACTTATTTTACCTAAAAATTTGGTAAACACATCCACATTGTCTTTCTTTAAATGAATAGTATAATCATTCTTTTGTCTAAGTCAGTAAAAATTAATACCAAACTAGCTATCAAGATTAGTTTTAAGATATATTGAAAGTACGAATACCAAATTTATACATTTAAAAATATATGAACTAAAATAGAACAAATCTCAAATGACTAAAATGGTATTTTCACTTAAAATAAAATTGATTTTAAAAAAAAAAACTTAAAATAAAATTATTTATTAAACAAACCTAAAATAAAATTATAATTGGATACTTTTGGACTCGGAATATATTTATTATTTAATGCCTTTACAACATGCAAAAAGTTGCCACTCCCAAACACATCACATCCATCTTTTTCCCACTTTACTTTATCTTTCAACCTCTTTAATATTGTTTTTTTTTTTTTTTTTTTTTTTTATGTATGTTGTTTAATATTTTAAATTTCAACCGACTTCCTTGATATTCCATAGGATATGTAATTTTAAAATAAATTCATCCCATGTTGTATAATACAAAATTTAGTTCTAAGTCAACTAATTTGATTGATGGACAATTTAATTTTTTTTTTTTTTAACAGTAGGAGAATTGAATTAAAACAGGAAACCACTTATCACTGGAATAAGAAGTCAATTGTCAATTATTAAAAAAGAATCATTAAAAATAAAGAAGAAATTAAGATGTTTAATATTAATAATAGCAAAACAAGTCATACATTTCATCTTTATGCGCATGAAATCGACAATAGAGAGGAGTAGGTTGAGAGTGTTTTTCATGTCTGTTTTTTTTTTTTTTTGATAAATAAATAATAAAAGAAAGAGACCACAAGAAAAGCTTTATCCAACTACTTCCTTAGCATTTTTAAGCCTTTTTTTTTTCTTTCTAATTTCTATGTTTAAAGTTGTTTAAAGTTACAAGTTTAGCCCCTAAACAACAACAACAACAACAACCAAAAAAAAAAAAAAAAGTTAGCCCCTAAACTTTTAAGTTTGTGTTTAAAAAATTCTAAAACATTTAATTTTGTGAGTCACAGGTTCTAAACTTTAAAAGTGTCTAATAAGTATCTGAATTTTCAATTTTGTGTTTAATAGGTCATTTACATATTTGACATTTTTTTAAAATTAACAAATCTATGTTGAATTTTGTCTCTAATAGGACTCTAAAACTTTGATTTATAAATTTTAAAAAATGTTAAATAGATTAAAGACTTATTAAACACAAAATTAAAAGTTAGAATGATCTATTAGACATTTTTTTAAAATTCAGATATCTATTAGATACAAAGTTAAAAATTTACAGACATGTTAAATATTTTTTAAAGTTTAGATAACTATTGCACGTACATGTAAAAGTTTAGAGACTAAACTTTTTTTTTTTTTTTTTTGAAACAACAGTATCCTAAATTCTTTTTAGTTAGCTTCCCAGGTTAATTAATGAGGTATTAATTAATAACCACACAATAAATAGAATGGTTAATGAATGGAGGATTTTTGTTTTCCAGTTAAAAGCCACTAGAAAATATTGGAAAAATAACTGGTCAAAGCGTATAAAGTGGGATTCTTTTATTTCAAAGTTGTTTGTTCTATAATTCGCCGTAGAGATTCAGAAGGTTTCTTCTTCCAATTGATCATTCATCATTAATACCTCAGAACCCAGATGGTTTTTTTTTATGAAGAATGACCTTCAATGAAAGCTGCTCCCTGCACAGCACTAAGATTTGTAAGCTTTCGATTCATCTCTTTCTCTGTTTCAAAATGCAAAACCTGAAGCTTCTGGGTTCTGCAGAAATGCAAAGCTTTCGATAGCGTTTCTTCTGAGTTTATACCCATTCCAATATCTAATGCAAAATGAGGAAATCCTGCCCTTTCGATTGTTGAGTTTTGGGTTTTGGATTAGTTTTAATGGGTTCGTGAGAAATCCTTTAATAGATGCGAAGTGGGGTTCCTTCTCTGTTCATAATCGTCGAAATTTGATATGAAGCTTCTATTGCCTCTGGTTCTGAATGAAACTTCCTCTGTTTGGAACATTGAAAAGGTTTCGGTATTGAATTTGTAACTTGTGTTGACCTCTGCAATGGCGGATTGGTGTCTTTTCTAATTCTCTGAATTTAACGGACTTGTTTTCAGCAATGTCGGAGAAAAGCATGCTTCCGACTAGGTTATTTTTGTACTTGATAACAATATCTATGTTCCTTCTAATTCTTTCATCTGTATTCACTCTACAATCCAACTACAATTCATTCTTCCCCAATTCAGTACTCAAGTTCATTGTTGTTAATAATACTTCAAATTACATAAAACCCAATGTGGAGAATGAACCAATGGAATTTCCTCCGGAAGCTGTGGAAGCTCCTCCAGTGGAATCCAAAGAAGCCATTAGAGATAAGGATGTTGATTATCCAGTTTCTAACTATAGCAAGGATGAAGATTCTGTAGAAAATCAGACAGATTTGGGCTGTGATCCTGCAAAGGCTCGCTTGAGAGTATTCATGTATGATCTTCCACCTTTATTTCACTTTGGATTATTGGGATGGAAGGGAGAGAAAGATCAAATTTGGCCTAATGTCAGTAATAGAAGTCAAATCCCATCATACCCTGGTGGGCTGAATTTACAGCACAGTATGGAATACTGGCTTACCCTTGATCTTTTGTCATCAAACGTCCCAAATATGGATCATACTTGCACAGCAGTTAGGGTGAAGAATTCAAGTCGAGCAGATGTGATTTTTGTGCCATTTTTCTCATCCTTGAGTTACAACCAACATTCTAAGTTACATGGCAAGGATAAAATTAATGTGAACAAGATATTGCAGCATAAGTTGATGCATTTTTTGTTTGGTCAGAAGGAGTGGAGGCGAGTGGGTGGAAAGGATCATCTCATAATTGCTCACCACCCGAATAGCATGTTGGATGCGAGAAAGAAACTCGGGTCGGCCATGTTTGTGCTTGCAGATTTTGGAAGGTACCCAGCTGCAATTGCAAATATTGAAAAAGATATTATTGCCCCTTACAGACATGTGGTGAAGACGGTTCCTACTACCAAATCTGCCACATTTGGCGAGCGTCCTATTTTGGTGTATTTTCAAGGAGCTATATACAGGAAGGATGTAAGTCTTTCTGTTACTTCAAAAACTTATTGATGTGCTATACTTATCCAAGTTTTCTTCTTTCTAATCTCATTTTCTGCAATCAAGCTTCTTTATGCCTAAATTATGTTCAGCATTGGTGTTTCATGTCATTGCCTAAATCCCTTTGTTGGTTGATGGGAAACGCATGTAATATGATCTTGTATATGATGGACTCGTCGATAATCTCATTTTGCTATTACACAGAGCGCGAACTGATGGAAAAGGCATATGATAGAACTTGCTTTTTGGTCTATGTATAAACTCGATATTTATAAGATAGTTGGTTAGAGCAAGGCCATGAACTAGAGTATTACAGATTTATGGTAAGAAGAAAGGTGTTGTACTCTAACTAAATCACTATAATTCAATGCATAATCAGAATGGATGATCTTTTGCTGATGAGTTGCTTTCAAGCATTGCACAGTAACATGTAGCCAACTGTTGATATGTAGATGAAAAACAATATTGAGAAGTGTTCAAAATTAACTACTTAATGCCTAGTTGGTTTCATCTGCACCTGATGATACAATGGAATGATCAATCCTGTTATATACAGTGGAAAAAGCCAATGATATACATTAACATATCTAGTATAAACTAAAGAATTGTCCTTTGTTAGAGAAAATGATAGGAATGGTATTAAGGGTATATTAGTAAATAGTTAGGGAGTTTATTAGAGTATTTGGTTATAAATAGGGTGAGTGGGAAAGGGGAAGGCAAGTATTGATTTAGTATTTTGGTTTTATGGCTTGAGTGAGAGTGCTCAAGAAAGGGGAGGCTCCAAGTTCCTCAAATTACTTGGCTTATCTTACTGTTTTGTTGTCTTTCATATTTCAATACATTTGGGTTCTATCAGAAAATTATTTAAAGAATTCTTTGTTTTAGAATTCAAGGACCAATAAACAGCTGTGTTTGGTTTCTACTGTTGCATTGCTCACCTTTATCATCTTTTTCTTGGGTCCTCTTTAGTGACCATGTGTTCTTAGAATTATCTGATAACATTTGAAGTTGATGAAAGTTATTCTAATTTTCTGCTTGAATTCATCTTCAGGGAGGAGTAGTTCGCCAAGAACTCTATTACCTTCTGAAAGATGAGGAGGACGTTCATTTTACTTTTGGAAGTGTTAAGGGGAATGGAATCAACAAGGCAGGCCAAGGAATGGCCTCATCCAAGTTCTGCCTCAATATTGCAGGAGACACCCCATCATCAAATCGACTTTTTGATTCTATTGCAAGTCATTGTGTTCCTGTCATTATCAGCGACGATATTGAGCTGCCATATGAAGATGTCTTGGACTACTCAGAGTTTTGTGTCTTCGTTCGAGCAGCTGATTCTATAAGGAAAGGTTATCTACTGAAACTTCTTCGTGGAATTGGACGAGAAAAGTGGACAAAGATGTGGAATAGAATAAAGGAAATTGTGCTTGAATTTGAATATCAGTATCCATCTCAGAGTGGTGATGCTGTTGATATGATTTGGCAAGCAGTGTCACGTAAGGTGTCGAAAATAAAATTAAATCGGAATAGGAAGAACAGGTACCGTAGATCTCAACTTCTCCTAAAGAACAATTGATATTGAATTCAATAAAAATAGGAAGTTTTGCAGTCACTGAGATCTATCATCCCTTCTCCATATTGCTGTGATCATGAATCTTTTAACTTAAAACAGACTAGTTTTGAGATTTTAGGCTGTCTAAAAGTAATCTTTACCCGATTACTCGTTTACTTAACTTGTAAAGTTCAGCCTTGGACCTTATCATCTTCAAACTTGTCCTCAGTTTTTGACAGCATACATTATCAGAAGTCTTTCTTTTAAAAACACCAGGAGAAGTAACCAAATTGTGGAAATTAAAATAAGAAAAATGGATTCGATAAGAGAACTGAAGAAATAAAACCAATATTCAAATAAAGCTGAAAAAAAAAAGAAACTGTTGTTAAATATATAGCTCTTGCTTGGGGAACAGTAGTGATGAACGTAAAACTTGAAAATTAAAGCGTGGAAAAGAATATATTTAGAAAACATGGATTACATTTTTCTACAGAGCATCTACCTATTTGTATGACAGCAGAAACCTTTTTCTTTCTTTTACATCCAAATAAAGCTGTTTTGTTTTGTTAGAGCTTGAGTTTGTACAGCACTGAAGCTACTTACCCAAATAGATGCAATCTTCCACTCTACAAGAAAGCTACCAACAATCTTTGATAAACTGTCTGGGATTTCATCTTTTCATCAACAGGGCTTCCCACCACTCTATTTTTCATGGAAAACAAACAAACATGAAACTTCTTTATATCTTCTTCATTTCTTCTCATCTCAACATTTGTTGTGAATGGGATCAGATCCTCTTCGAATTCTTCTTTTATTCAATTGAGTAGGATCGAAACCCATCAAAGGTGCTGGTGCAAAAGCCAGTGTTCTCCTCCAATCATCCTCAACTGATACATCCTTCACAAACTTGAAGCTATTGAAAATGGGAATGTTTGGTTTATCCCATCTGAGTGCTAGATCAATGTTTGTCAGCCCACTGGTTCCTTCTGGTTGAAGAGCCAAAATCCCAATACAGAGAAGTAGCATGGCCACCCTATGAATCAAAAACCCCATTTATACTTAAAACCAGAAGAAGGATGAAAGTATCTGTGTTCAGTGAGGAGGGGATGAAGAGGAGGAGAAGGATGTATCTGTGATATATGCAGAGCCAAAGTTCAGTATGGCTCATTGTTGTAAGAAGAAGCCAAGAGTTCATCTTTTATGGGATAGGATGACCAAAAAGCAAAAGACAATTGGGGCCCAGAACATGTAGGGGAAATCTTAAGATTCATCTTATGATAAGCCTGCAAAAGAAGCAATATGAGGCTGTTTTAGAAGGACTTTGACAGGTTTGAATTTAAAAGGGGAAAATAAAAGAAAAGGTTGAATGGAACAATATCTTTGAGAAGGCAGGGAATACGGATCTTTTTCCTTGTGCTGTTCATTTCCATTAGTTCCTTACATCCTATTATTCCAATTTTGGGATTGCCCTTTTTTACCAGACCAAGACTGGCCTCAGTTAGCTGTCGTTCCATGTCACCCGACCATAAATGCCAAACTGAATTATCAAGTCTCAAAACATTATTATAACACATGATAAATGCTTTTACGGTTCAGTCTATGTAGTAAAACATTCACATAATCATGTGAGAATAATAGGACACTAAGCCCCTTTTCCTATGTAAAATCTCTCTTTTTGGACTGCAAGAGTGAGATCCAAATAAAAAACCAGAAACGTTAAATCAGAGAGCTTCTACTAGAAAGAAAAAAAGCATGCATTTTTTCCGTTTCTTTTGGTTCCTGCAATAAAATTTGGTCTTGGGAATCAGTCTTGGGTTCTCATTATATGCTTCAATGAAGCTCTTTTATGCTTTTATCAGTGGTCTCTTTTGTTTGCCCCAACCCTCGACTGAGACCTAACTCCTTTATTTTTGCCCTTTTAGAACCTATGAAGACCAACCATCTTTGAATCACCCTCCCTCCACTCCCAACGTTTTATTCATCAACTTAGCTTACGTATTCGTTCAGCTTCCACAGTCTACTTTCTTTGTTTAAAACTGCCTCAGAATAGGGTCCTTTTATTAAAGATCATCCAAGTTAGCTAAAGTGCATTCCAAGACATATTTTATAACATGATAACTAAGAAATGCCTGCCCTTTTATCATATTGTATATATTTAAATGCTCACTCATACAACAAGATTGCCCTTCCAACTCAAATGGAATAATAGATTGCTTGGTCATCTATTGTAAAGTTACAGATATTCTAAAGAAATGGACCATTAAAGAGCTTGTGTTGAAAACATATTCATTGATTAAAATTATTACCATCCAATAACCTGCCAACTTAAACATAACTCAAGTAATCATACTTTAGTAATAGTGTAATACTCATTCATTAATAGTTATGCAGGAAGAACCCTTTTGAATAAAACAACTCAATTCTCTTGGGTAGCCATCACTCATTCGGTGATATCCAGAATTATATACAGACACAACTCAGATATTGAAGATGACAGAATGCAAGAGGCACAGGTTTAAAGCAGTTCGAAGAAAAAACTTACAGAGGATGCTATGAGGCATATCGTATATTACAGTTTACTGATATTTTTTAGGGGAAAAAAAAAACAAGGTGAAATACAGAGAATAAATTTAGGTGGAAGTTAATATATATAATTCCTCTCTGCACTCCATGAAGCAACATCATTATTGGAGTGGCTCTTGATGAGGAGTAACTACAGGCCCTGGAGCAAGGGTAAATTGCAGGCTCTGACCTTGTGCTGCCTGCAGCATAAATGCAACTTCAGTTGCTGCAAGTGCTGCAGCTTCCTGTAAGAAAAGTAAAAGATCAAACAACAATAAATTCAGGTTTGTTAGCAACATTTGAATCACAAAAACCAGAAGATTGCTAAAGTTTTGCAAATGGGAAGCATAAAATCAGGTCTTCAACACGTACCTGTCTTTGTCTTCGACGCTGTAGTATGCTGATGGCCCATGCCATAATGTAGCAGGGAAGAAGAAACCCGGCAGCTCGCAGCAATAAAAGCTGTCAATGTACATAAAAGTTAACAATGACCAGTACACAAACATATTAGTGTTGAAGGGAAAAAAATTCAATGTCTTACTTACCGAGAAGAAAGTGTAAGCATCATCTTCTCCATCACCATTTGTAAGGTACAGAGCGTGCCTCAACAGTAAAAGTGCCAATAACTGTGTAGAAGCAACCGTAATGATCAACATTATGGTGTGAAAAACCAATGCTTTCATATAAACTTAACAGAAAGAAATATTTGGAGAGAGAGATTAAGAAGTGGTATAATACTACAGAATTTGATGTTGATAGACTCCAACCAACTTTGGATTAACAGAAAACAGTATCTAACATGGGGAATTAGTTCAAGGGTAAAAGTCATGAGTCTCACAATCAGAGCAGCTGATCGGCAAAATGCTGTTCCATTTGCACTGGCATCTGCATATTCATCATATTCTGCCTCAAGAAAGTGGCGTTCCGCTGCTGCCATTGCCAAAAGTCGTGGATCATGCAAATCTAGAGCAGTTTCAGAGACTGCCCAACCTTCACTGCAAACACATTTGAGGAACAGAAAATAAAATATTAGATCTAACGTCTGTAGTAGTAGTAGAAAGGACAGAGAGGGAATTCAAGAAGAAAAGGTTGTGAACAATAACAGCACCTTCAGAAACTATGTATTAGTAGAAATTCATGAACCAAGTTACACATGGTTAAACTAGGTGAATCAAAACTTGCCTGATATCAATGGTGGCATCTTCCAAGCGAGAGGGAGGCGTGGGCAAGGTATAACCAGGGTGATAATTCTGAAAACAAGTGAATTAAAGTATCAACATATTGATTTGGTCTTCCCATCAAAGAAAATAATTTACAGTACTAGGAGAAAAACTTGAGAATCAATGTCATTTAATCTTAACAGTTCCAACTACTAAACAGTAAACATACTTTCCTTCAGTAAATGAGGGTGAAAGTTTTCCATCCATACAAGGTTAGCTACTAGCCATCATTAATGTTTCCCCCAGCATTCAACCACAAGCTTTTATTGTGCAAAAATGTCAGAGATTACAACATCATAATAATATTTCCTAATGTATTAACAAACATCAACCCAACCACCGTCTGCATCATTGTTCATGAGCCTGATACGTTCACTTGATAATACCGATCATACACCAAACACAAAGATACAGGCATTCGTAGCTTCCAAATAAAAAGATCATTTATTTACATATCTTTTTGATGTGACTGGTTGAACACTAATCAGCCAGAAGAATCCCCCTTCAAATTAAAGATAACAACAGATATTCCAGATTTTTCTAATGGTGATGATATAATTTACCTGATGACAGATTTCACAAGTTATATCTCCCTTTTCATTGCACCATCGCTGGACACATTTCCTGTGAGCATACTGGAATAGGAAATTGAATAGAATCAGAAGAGCATCTAAAACAGAAAAATTATATCGGTAATAATGATGATAAAAATCAGACTTCCCCAAGCCGTCATGGCACAGGGCTTGACCAACCAACAAATGGAACAAACATAACTCAAAGGTGTGGCTTGAAATGTGGCGCGTCCCCTGTCGAGAGAACTACCACATCCCAAGAAACAGATTTCTTTCCATTACTACTCCCAACAGAAAGAACATGTTATACATTGCGATGGCATTACGTTAACCCATTATCGAGACTAAAACCAACTATGAACTAACGGAAAAATACTGATGAAAACTAAGAATTGAAAATGAATTCTCTTTTTATCATGCTCTCCTTCCTGACAGTTCAAGTCAGGTAAAAGTCTCTTCACATTTCATAGAATAGAAATGGTGCTCAGAACCAATAAAGACAATCATGATTACCCACTCTCCATGCCCCTTTAAGTCAAAGGAACAAAGCAACCACCTAAAGATTCACAACTTCATAATGAGTATGACTATAAATCTACAAGGCACTGGCATATGCTACATCAGCAAAATATATTCTTCTTCTGTGTCTCTTGACTAGAGAACCCTTTTGTTAAACTACAAGGACCATTGCAAAAGAAGTTAGTAAATGGTACCTTCAAGCTGCCACTGCAAGCACAAGGAATCTCCAAATTCTTAATACTATCCTCTTCCTGACATATTCGACATTCAACAGTCTGAATAAGGGGGTCTTCTTCAGATCCATCATGTTCATCCACATCTTCAACAGCAATAGCACAAACAGGTGGCTCCAAATTCTGAGAAGATGAAGATTCTAAAGAAGATCCTGGAGCGGTAGTTCCTTGCAGCGATTGCAAACTTTCAGGCGTAATGAGGCGGTCCACACACAAAACCATATGATCACCCATTCTTGTGTGAAAACAAAAGCTCCTATTCACCAAATACATTACTTCAACAAATGACAAAAGATAGCCCTTATTTTACATCCCACATAAAAAGCTGCTGAAGTTATATTATTCTGGTGTAGTTCAAAGAAATTAAAAACAAACAATACTTATAATCCAGAGAAAAAGAACGAAGGCATAGTAGTTTGAAAATGAAATAACTCTCTAAAGAAAATAAACCGGAGGAACTTCCAGAAACTTGTCTTCAAAAAAAGATTGAAGTTAGATTCTTAAAGCTAAAAAACACATACTTTCAAACGTTTCTCTCGTGCTCGATTTCCCTCAATTCTCGAAACCCTCAGCTACAGTAAAGAGAAACCGCAAGAAAATTTCAAACTCCAAGTAATTACATCATAAAAGGCAAGTCACATTCTTAAAATCAACTCCTCCCACAAACAAAAAATTACATTTTTCCGATCAACAACTTTTTAAACTATATTTTCAAATACTAATACATTCCCCACGAAAAACAAAAGGTTGAAGTCCTTGCTTCTGAAAAAATCTAACCACCAATCAGCACCTTTCTGCTGCAAGACGATCGCAGCTAAAATGTGTGCAGAAAAAAGTAGAAAGAAATCCCTCAACTTTCGCTCACCCCACCATACAAGACATCATACTAAAAGGAGAAAAAAGAAACAAAAGTTCAAACTTTCAATTTTCAACTCTCATTCATCCAAACCCCAAAAGAAAACACAGCAACAACAACAACAAATTTCAACCATTTGCTGAGCTCACAAGAATCCAAAATCAACCCCCCCCCCCCCCCCCCCCCCCCCCAAAAAAAAGGGCCAAATAATTCCAAAAACACACTCCCACAAGGCCACAACATGCAATTCCAGAGAAAGCCCTAAAACCCAATGATCATCAAACCCCACAAAACAGAAACGCAACAGCATCAGCAAGACAACAATGGAAGTCGAATAAGAAGATCGAAGTGAAAAAGTACCTTCAAAACTTGGTTCAAAATCACGCAGTTTGAAAAAAAAAAATTCAGTATTTTGTGTTCGGGGAAAAAAAGAAAGTCTTAGCTCCAATCCAAGGCTGTGTATCGGTGACACTACCCGGTGTTTTCTAGGCTTGTGAAGGGGGGATCTTCTGTGTTTTGTCTGTCTCGTACTCGGTCTTCTCTTTTTTTGTAATGTAAGAAATTTTCCAAGTTGAAGAGGCTCGGAAACTCCGAAGCTGAACTCCGAGGCTAGGTTCGGTAACGTTCGTCCAAAGTTAACGTTTGGTTGTCGTTGAATCAGTTGGGTAAAAGGGAGTCCTTCATTTAATAGTGACGGACGGCAAAGAATCAACGTTTTTGGTACAGATTTTTCTAGATACCCCTGGGCCCACCTCCCCAAGCCCCAAAAATGTTAATTCTTAAATAAGCTTCATTAATTATTAATAAACAATCATTAAAAGGGTCTTAATTTTGTTAAGTGAACTACTTTGCTTGTTTACGACTATAAGATAATAATTACCTTCCAATGTTTTTTTTTTTTTTTAAATTTAACGATATGAGGATAGAGACTCGAACTACTAACTTTTAAAGTAATAGTACAATGTAATAACTAATTAAGTTATATCCAAATTGACAATTATCTTCGAGTAGATTTTTCATAAATATTGATTGAGTTAAAGATGTTTGTGAGACCAAAATATTATGGATATGAAGTTAAAATTATAGGAGATACAATTACGTTGAATTTTAGATAAGTATTTATAAAATAAATTTTAATGAGACTAAACCATCACAAGATGATCTTGTTTCATTATTTGATGTCATTTCATTTCTACCATACTCCAATTATTTTAAAAAGAAAATAAATATTTGTAAATATTTTTTTTTAAAAAAAAATTTGGGATAAATGTTGAAATAAAAAATGAGAACAATTTTTTCCTTCTTTATTTTTTTGCAAAATCTCATAGAAATCTTTTTGTCTTCAAAGTATGCTTGTGAGAATTTCTATGTGTGGAACTCAAAATAATAAATATATATAATGAAGACGAAATATCCTTATTTTTAAAGATAAACATAAGGCAATTTTTTATCTTCAAAGATAAATGTAAGGTAAAATTTTAAATGAAAACTCTGTTTTCTTTTAATATGAAAACTCTTTTTTTTTTTTTAACCTTTATACTTGGCAAGAGAAATTACTAATATTATAAGCAAAATCAGTAGATATTTTTTTTTGTCCACATTGTTAATATTATTATAAAAAAAAAAAAAAAACAATGATATGTATTCAATTGTTAGCTACATCACCTAATATAACATCGTTTAATTTACTAGGAAAGTTACTTTTATTAAAACAATCAAATTATTACATTTTTTAAAAAATGTACTTGGACAATAGTTTCAAATATAATATGTTTTTTTTTTTTGAAAAGAAATATAATATGTTTTGAACCTAACAATATGAACATAAGACTATTTTTAAAAAGAATATTATCTTCAAAATCATAGAACTTAATTTTTTTTTTTTTTTTTTTTAAAAGGAGGATGTCAAATAAAAAATGAAATTGTGTGTTCTGCCTTTAGGAGAGGAAGTAATTAAATTAACCAGTTGGGGAAATGGAGTAGGTTTGATATTTTCAAACTATGGGCAACTTTCATTTGATTCATCTATTGACTTTGACATTTTCTTAGTAGAATAGTGTAGCAGGTCTTGTGCCTACCAGGCAACCAATTAAACTTTGTCTATACTTCAATTAATGCTCCAATTATTTATTATTTATTATTTATTATTGTTGATCGATGATATATGTCTTAATCAGTTGAGCTAATAGTTTATATGTATTTTACTTTTAATAGTTTATGGAGACATGTATTACCTTTCTCTTAATTAATTTGTAAAAAATCATGATAATGATGGACTAAATATTTGTTTTAGTCTCATACTATTATTTTTAATTTTTCAATTTAGTCCTTTGTATTTTTTAAATTAATTTTTCACCGTGGGTGAATATTAAAATTGATTAATGAGAAACTTACCATACATAATATTTTTCTAAATTGGTAGAAATTTAGAGGAAATATGTTATTTAAGAAAAAAAAAAGTTTGGATTCCCTTTTCTAAATTTCTAAAAAGAATTGGCAGAGTACATTTTTTTTCTCTTAAAAAAACTCTCCCAATTTAGTAAGAATTATATCATGTAAGTTTATTATCAATCAATTTTAACATTCACCAATGGTGAGGGACTAAATTAAAACTTTTTAAATAATAGATACTAAATTGAAAAACACAACAACATAGACTAAAACATATATTTAATCAACATTTTTTAAATTAAAGTTTAGAGACAAATAAAATATTCAACAAAAAAGGATTCAAACTTAAATATATTTTAGCTAAAAAAATTTTAATATATGATCCATGACATGATGAGGTTTAGAATTAATTATTGTCTTTCATCATTTATTTAAATGGGCTAATCTTACTTTCTCCATCTGTTCTAATTATTAAAAACAAAAGCTTATTGAATCTTGGGGTGGGGGGAATCAAAAATATTAATATATAAAGTGTACAACTTCATGATTAATAATTTTGTTTATATATTAATTAAAAATTCACAACATATATTTTGTTGAACACAATGGATAATTCTTATGCATCTTTCATTAACTATGCTTAAAATTGAAATCCCACCATAAAAAATAATATTAATACAATACAAATTGTTCCCTTCAAGCTTTTTAGGTGTGTCATGCATTCCTTCTCCAAGTAGTTTTATGAAGATTATTTTCATAATGTCTCCCTACCACATTTTCTTTAACCTAAAAAATTCAAAATACCATAACCTAAAAAAATCACGGAAAATTTGCACAGAAGACTCATTTTCACGCGCATCGATGTCATTTGACTCGTGTTTTGAAATTAATGACATATGACCCTTTTCGTACTCTGCATCATGTCCAAATTACCGTGAGGGCATCGTACTCTCATTCTTGTTCTAACTCTAGCTCTTTAGTTCTCGCTCTCGCTCTAGTTCATTTTCTCTCTTGCTCTAGCTTGTTCTCGCTCTAGCTCGTTTTCTCTCTTGCTCTAGCTTGTTCTAGCTCTCGCTCTAGTTCGTTCTCGCTCTCGCTCTAGCTCGTTTTATCTCTTGCTCTAGCTTGTTCTCACTCTCGTTCTAGCTCGTTCTCGCTCTAGCTCGTTTTCTCTCTTGTTCTAACTCGTTCTCGCTCTCACTCTAGCTCTTCTCTAACGTAATTTTTTCTTGTCTTTTTTTTTTTTCCAGATTTTCAACCATTCATTTGAGCGAGAGCGATAGCGTTTCCGCCTACGAGAGCGTGAACAAGCAAAACCGCCTCATACTACCCTCATGTGTAATTTTGCGCGCTATGACATGTCAGAATGGGTCATATTTCATTATTTTCAGAACGCATGTCATCAGTCATTAAAAAGTTGAAAAACGGGTCATCCGTACAAAATCCCCAAAAATCACAATATCTTTTTCTTATTTTTGTCCTTTTTTTTTTTTAAAGAAAATCCATCGGTTTACTTCAATTAACTCCATCAATCTTTAGGGGGAGTTTGGAGTACCATTTCGAAATCAAAACCTTTGGAATCAAAATCCTGAGGAGTTTGTTTTAGGGGTTTTAAAACCCTGAGAATCAAAAAACAGTGTTGGGGGTGTAGTGTTCTAAAGCCTGAAAATCTGAAAATAGTGTTTGGAGTGCACTAATCAAAACCATGGAGCTGTGTTTCAAACCCATCGAGTTTTGAACACAGTGGTACAAACAACGTTTTGGGTTTGGATTCCAAAACCATTCAAACCCAACACAGTGCTCTAAACGCCCCCTTATATTCTCATATGACGTCTTAACGTCTTTTGAGGTCCATTGATGGATATATATTTCTATCCAAAAAAAATAATAATAATAAAGAAGTTGATTTTTCACATCATTGTCATAAGTTTATTGTAAGTTGGACGTAATTTTATGTTTTGTTACTATGTTCTTGACTTTTTTGTTTCCTTGTCAACAACTATTTTCTTATATATTCTATGTACAATTTGTTCTATTTATTTACATGATGAAATAAATAACTATCATCTAAGTGTTTTTCTTAATTTTCTTTTTAAATTTCATCACATCTCTGAATTTTTAGGTTTTATTTTAAACTTTTAAAATGTATATTTTATTATATGATTCATGTATACTATCCTATCACTTCGTACTAAAAGAAAATCTATCTTATCTTTTTAGTCTTTACCCAACCTACTTTAACCAACCTATGAGATTCTAATAAATGTCCACATGTCTATGAGACTATGTCGTTCATATGTCAAATTACAATTAATGATAAAGAACAAAACAAACAATTATAGTTTGAAAATTTAACGGTGAACTTAACGTCGGCTAAGACATATATCTTCGACTAACAGGTTAGATATTCAAATCTCCCATTGGCTAGTTAAACTCAATCGAATTGAAAAAAAGTTAGGAAATTTAAGTACTATCCCAGGCGTAAAAGAGAGAACAACATTTGAAAAATGGTTTCCACTTAGTACTCACATGGAGTGGTAGCTAAAATTTTGGGAAGATTGTCCGAATAGTCCAAAATCCAAGCCCAAAATGAAATTTGCCCTACTTTTTGAAACTAAGGTTATATGCCCTTTTGCTGACGTCATCACCAGATGAAATTACCTCGTTGTCCTTCCTTATGAACGCATGTTGATTCTCGATCTCGCTTTTCGATCTTTTTCCTCTCATTCTGCTTTTTTTTTTTTTTCAAATCTCAGTTCTGAAAATCCAAAATTAATCGAAATTTGACATTTTGAATTCTTCTTTTACCGAACATATTTTTAAATCAGTATTTCCAAAAGAACATACATATCAAAATTCATTGGCGACAAGAGGGAGAGACGAGAGATAGAGGACAAGAGTAAAATTAAAATCGGACATCAAATTGAGACTCTCTAACGAGGATTGGTCCGGCGGAAGAGAGCGAGAGGGACGGACGAGAGCAAGACATGTGAGTGGAAAACAAGATCGAAAATCAACACCCATTTCTAAAGAAGGACAACAAGGTAATTTCCTTTGGCGTGAAAGAGCATGTAACCTTCAGCTTGAAAAAGTGAGACAAATTTCATTTTGAGCTTTAGCTATCCGTGCAATTATTCCTGAAATTTTCTACTAGTACGTTTTTCAGGTACGTTTACATTTTTTAGAACTGAAGAAACCACCGGTGTCCCAAACAAAATTAATTCCAGAAATCAGGCGAACACCACTTTGAAGAAAAATGGGGGAAAGGAGCAGAGCAATCAAACACTCGCCTCCCAATTTGAACATCAACCAGATATGACCTTTACTTTTCTACTTCTATTTCAGCTTTATTTCACAACTGGGGAAAAAAGGGTCCTGTTTGTATGAGATTACACAGTCGTTTTTTCCCTGAGATCCATGCTGTGATCAAATGGAGTTAAGTGATTTTTGGATGATTCAATAAACTTTAATAATTGGGTTTTGATCGTTTTTTGAAAAGAAATATAGCATTGATCGTTTAGTTTGTGTGTGGGGGTCATTAGTGGTTGTGTTATGTTCAGGTGGGGACTTATGTTTGCTAAGAAACGTGGTGGATACAAAAAAAATTGCCCATCTTTTTGTGTTTAATTCAGTAGCATTTCTCTTCTTTGACTTGTGCATTGAAACTTCATCTTCAATTATTGTCTACCTACTTTCATCAATTTCTTATCTGACTCCTCGAATGATGTAAGCCAATCATTAATACCTTCCTTTAGCTTTCATAGGTAGGAGCTGCATCTAAATAGGCCCTAAGTTTTCCGAGTCCTAAAAGCGAGGATTCGTTTGGTTCGATGGTCCTATTTTGATTTCAAATTGAGATATTCATAAATCAGGATCTAAGGGCGGAGAAAACTTTTACTTGTTTTAAGTTTAGTTGAACTTATGGGGCATGGAAGTTTGAGTTGGGAGACTTGGACACATATCTACATTGTGTCAACATTTCCCATTAACTTGTCCAATTTTGAGCACTAGTGTTAGGACATGGTTGCCTGAATTCTTATGCCATATTTTTTATTGAATGGTTTCTCTTAAAGGTCCTTATTCATCCCCCAATCAGTTTGTAGATTTTAATTGGTTTGTTGAAGTGGTTTTCTATGAGTCTCTTGAAAGTGAGATAGGTAGAGGAAAGATGGTTTCAGATTTTCTTTTTGAGAAAGATATATGAGTCTGGTGACCAAGCTAACATGATAGTTATAGCTATTGAAAGAGATGCTTGTAGAGAGGCCCCGAAGATTGGAACCCCTTTCTGTAGTTTGGCTCATTTGTTTGTAGGCTTTATTTTTGTATGCCCTTGTATTCTTTCATTTTTTTTCTCAATGAAAGTTCAGTTTCTCGTTAAAAAACGAGTCTCTGAAGTAAACCAGTTCAAGGGGAGGTATGGTATAATTCTTTCCAGCAGGTTTAAATGATTATGTGATTTACCATTCATGCAGGCATTGCAAAGCTCTAGTTTGGCACTTTGAAGGAATTTTGATATTGCAAGATCTTATAACTCGATCTAAAACTTGACTTGAGGATTTGCCTAATCGCTTGTGCTACAATTCTTGTATTGAATGTTCTGAAACATTGCTACTGGAATGGAAGTTGGATTTGGACTCTTTGGTATTGATGCTGTTGCTAAACCGCTTTAAACCAGTTTCTTTTGGAAGTCGAAGTTATAGTTGATATGGCCCATAGTAGCATACAGTCAAGCACAGTGCAATCATGCTTACTGCAAACTTGACAAACTGGTTTGTTGCTGCTGCTTTTGGTTGCTGAAGTTTGGTTGCTGCCCCCTGCCATTGGCTCTGTCTGAAGGTGGCTGTTGCTTGAAGACCCCATGAGAGTCGATTTCTGTGCAGTATAATGGGCAGCAGTCTTTCCCACATCAAAGTTGCTGCCAATGACAAAGTTGAATTGCAATAATGTATTTCCAAATGTGATGAGAGTTCCATAGAATTCCTGCCTTGTGATTGATTCTTTTGAGTTTATTTGGCCAATAATTGGCAGATACTCAATGTCATGGCAATCCAAGGCACTAAAGATTAAGATAGCTACTTGAAATAGGTTCTCCTGGAGGAGTTAAGTGTTCTAATAATCGTTCATTAAGAGCCATTTTAGTTGAGCCCTTTCAAGCTTTCTTAAGGGAGACTGATCAGTTGCAAAGGCATTTATCACAACTCAAGCAGAATTTGGAACTAAGCTTGCAAGTTTTTTGCTGAAAATGCAATGGTTCCTGGGGGAGATGCTATTCTACCAAAAACAAATCCATCAAATCTTCTTTACCATGAAGAATAGCTAGCGTCATCGGTCGTACCTAGGACTCTATTGAACGAATTTGCAAACGAGATTCTGTTGGCACTATCGTCGCTGGAGGAAGAACAAAGGACAGTTTTGGTTCTTTTCAAGTTCCTGAATTCACAGTAGACATTGACGGTTTGGGCAAAAATCAATCTCTTCTGATACCAAAAAAAGAAACAATACAGCAGAGAGAAAGTGCTTTTGCTAGAAAGAAAGGTTTGACCCTCCTATTGATGGAAAATACCATTTAGTAGACTTTTGATATACAGTATAAGTGTATAGTAACCTTTTGCTGATGAATTTTGGATTGAAAGATCGGCTAAACTTTGAGATACCAATGATCAGTCACTAATCCGCATCAAACACAAGAAGATTACATCTTTTTAAAGCACTAACTTATGTCTGTAGAAGGAAAGCATGAAAGAGAAGTTTCTATGATTATGCTGTTTTCTTTACTGTAATACACTGTCATAATGTTTCTTTTTTACCCCCAATCAGCTATTCCTATATGATTTTGTCAAGCTTGACCTTCTTGTTTACAATTTAAAACTACTTCTCTCTCTACTCCTATCTTCTAGTACAAGCAAACAGAAAGTGCTGGAATTTTCTATTCCCAGAGTTGAGGATCCTCTCACTGTTCTCAAAATTGTCTTTTTACTGTTTATTGATTCAAACAAACTATGTGACTGCAGTCATCAACGATGATTGTCTTCATTTGATCCCTAAACTTAAAAGTTGTGATTCAATATAATTCCTACTTTGTTAACACTATTAATTAAATGGTGATGCATTATGTGTACTGAAGACAAAGATTAGTTAATATAGATCATGAATAAAGACATTTAAAGTCGTCGCTACAAAATAGGGTATATCGTACGTGCTACTAAATCAATAGCACGTCACGTTCTCTTTTAGTTATAGTACGGAGGAATAGTATGATTTATCAAATGAACAGTCTGATATCAATGAAATGTCAGAGCTGCAGTGTTGAATGCAGAAAGATACTGCTATAATTCAGCTTGAAATTCTGACACAAAATCTACAATCAATTAAACAACGACTTATATGGAGTTACTCCACTTGTCTCCATTTTAGTGCTGCTTTGATATTGAAATTTGTTGCAATTAAATTGATTGTGGTGGAAATTGGGTCTGTTGCACTCAACCAGTACATCCACTTTCTCCACTCACCACAAAGCCCTCAAAGTTACAAGGAAAATGGTTTGAGATTTTTCAGAAAGAGACCCATAAACTAAACAATCCATATTAGCTTTAGCAAAAAAAAAAAAAAAAAAAAGAACTACGTTCTAAAGAATTCAATCTTGTAAAGCTTTCATTTTTCTATACTTTTCATCAAAAAGCTCCTTTATCAGCTTAAAAGCCAGCATTTTCTGGTCGTCCAAAAACAATTTCCTTTTCCATTTTCAGTATATCCTTTGAAATATTTAAACTAATCACGAGGATAAGGATCGATAATCCAAGCAACAAGGATCCAAATCCCTTAGCAGATCTTTAAATACACTAAAAATTTCGCACCAAACTCATGCAAGTGGCCATTAATTTTAATTGACGAATTGGGTTTTTTTTTTTTTTTTTTTTTTTTTTTTTTTTTTGCTTTGTCATAGAAGGCATATTCAGGTAAATGTCAGCAGTTTAAACATCAGTTTGAAGATAGCAAGTTTGATAAACAGATTCCAATGGCTTTAATTACAGCCCTCAAAATTATATATTACTGAATAAATAAGCTAAGAAATGGCTCTTTGTTTTACAAAAGTACACATATTTTTGGTACTCATTTTTCACCTAATCTTATAAATCTCTTTACCCTCCTCTTTCCTCAGCTTTTCAACAACTTAATAGAGTGATGAAGAAGCCCAAACCCTGCTTCCACAACCCCATATTCATATTACATATAATATATGATAGATATCAGATATTTCAGACCAATATATATCATATAAATATAAAAACCAACCAATATCTAAATTATGTAATGTAAAAACTAATCAACAATCAGCACAGCCTCTAAATTGTGGCCTTGGTGTGTGACGATTGTTGGCTCCAGATCCTGGATAGTCATTTAGTTCCACAACCATTCTTCCATGCCTCACTTCTTCCTCTGTTGCAGTCACCTGCATAAGCAGAAATCTTCAGTGTTAAAATCCCAAGACACACCAATAATGTTCGGAAGCTAATAAGTTACGATAAATTTAATCTCGCAAGGCTCCAACGCGAGTGATTATTAATAGTAACTGTAGAAGAAATGACAGTATGGAGTTCAAACACAGAACTTCGTGCTCTGATGCTACGTTAAATTATCACAAAAGCTAAGATTTTGAAGGACATAAACATTTGGGTTGATGGGTAATGTAATATACCATGTGGGTGTTGCTTGAAACTTGAAGAAATTGATCAGATCCATGCATGAGGCTGATACTTCCTACAGAATCAGATCAGAAGCATTTAGTTCATGATAAGAAGAAGAAGAAGAAAGAAGGAAGATTAATGAATTGATTTGTGAGGCTTACTTGAAGTTGGGACAGCACTGGAACAGAGAAGGTGATAAAATCCCAAGAAAATGACAAGTAAACGAAGGAAATTAGTGGTAGCCATTACTGAATTGCTGCTTTCTGCTTCAAACCAGAGGAAGACAATGGAGGTATTTATAAATGAAATCACAGAGTTGATGGCTTTAGGGGGCAAAAAAAAGAAAAAAGGTGCTTGATGGGTGCTTTAACTAGAGGGCAATTTATACTTGGATTCACATTATTATTCCAAATGAGCTGCTGCTGTGTAATGTGTTATAAGATTACAACAAAGTCAAAAAGAAATGATAGCAACAAGAACATTTTATACGGGTTGTTTTGACACGGTTTTGAAACCCTAGGATTCTCTTTAGAAAATGAAAGATGAAAACTTGGGAAGTGGGGGAAAAGGGAAAATTATTATGATAATTTTAAAAGTCAATGTGGTGAGAAAAGTTGGAAGACACTGGGAAAGTGGAGAATGACAGAAGAATGTGAGGCACTAATTTATAAGGTCAATGGGGTAGTGGGAATATAATTATAATCATTTGTGTGTGAGGAAATGTTTGAAGGAAAATGTGTTGTGTAAATTTGTGTCTTTGATTTTATGGGGAGAGGAGTTTTGGGGACTACAATATCTTAGAAATTTCACCAAAAGGAAAATAGGTGCAATCCATTTCAATGGCATAAAAAGGCTAGTGGATTTGAAACCAAATTTGCACCAAATTATGTGGTACTAGTTTTGCCATCACATGTGGGTATTAATGTATGCTGTGCTTTGCTGCTGATTTTATATATATATATATAAATTTTTAAAGTTGGTCGAGCGAACCTACCCTATGTTGGTAGCGTCAATAGGTAAGAGAGAGAAGAGAAAATTAGAGAATACTTGCTAAGAAAGAATTGAATATTGATATAGTGTTTGTTGAGCATTCTCGAACTCATACTTAGATTATACCAAAATTCATGTGATCAAACGAAATTGTAAATAGGAAAAGAATTCACATATTTCAACAATGATCGCAAGCTTCTTATTCACAGAGTGGTAATAATCATTACTCCATTGTCGCTACTGAACTTACCCTATTAGGAACGATAATGATCTACGTCTAGGAACGTGTGTCACATATTCTTAGTTTGGAGGCAAGTTTCTAGCTTATACATGTGGGTTGCATCAATGAGCTATCTCACCTACCTTGTTGGGCTTGTATTTGCGTTCATTCTACTTTGTTCTATTTGACAAACTAGGTATGCTTATATATCCTAATGCTTGTTTTACCCTTTATGTGTTGATTAATGATCCTAGTATATTCGTCACATATAGCCATATTATTATTTACAATTTTGTCCACCACAAAGTACATATATAATTGTAGTATATGAACAAGTGGACGAAATGGTGATATGTATCATTTATATGTAACTTCATAGTATCTCATTGATAATGTTTCTAAAAAGGTAACTAGTTAATCTTGTTTTCTACTGCATGAAAATTCTTAAGAAATCTTTAGCAATTTGAAAAAAAAAAAGACCTAAAAACCAAAAGTAATATGCATGATTTGAAATGAAGTTAAGTTGGCATAAGGCTGCACAAAATCCAGCCAAAAAGTTGTTGAAGATGATGATGATGAGAGAAAATTTGTTAATATGATGTGCCTAATTTGTCAACAAAAATGAAAAAATGGCACAAAGCATATGTGAATAAATTGGTCCAAATTATACGAAATATTTTGTGCTTCACTTTTTTTTCTTTTTTTTTTTTTGGTTGAAAATTTGTGCTTCACATTGGGGAATACAATTACATATTATTTATAAATATGATTGTTTGAAATCCTAATTAAAGTTCATATCCTCTTAATCTCAAAAAAAAAGAAAAAAAGAAAAAAAAGTCCATATCCTCTTTTCCTAATGGGATTTACCTGTCTCTTCCACCTCCCCCAACAAAATTAAAAAAGACAAAAAAAAAAAGAGAGGTGAGAATTGACTTGAGAGTCGTAATGAAATTAAACTATTAAAGTAAATTAAAGGAAATTCTTTTGTTGACTTCAAATTACATGATATGATACTTTATCGTCGAATTTAGCTTTCGGAGTCGCCCATTGAAGTTGCATGCTTCTTTCTTAGGAGGAGGTAACATAATTCACCAAAAAATTACCTTACTTTATAATATATAAATTATATAAACTCGTCTTATATTATATTATAATTGGTGTTTGAACAAGAAAAAGTTACTAAAAGGATGTTAATTATAAAATTAATCTATCTCTCTTTTGGATTGTCCAAAAGAACTGTTACTTATCGTTGTAATTTCTGTTAACTGAGAAATTTCAACCAATTTCTAATTGCTACATCATTATGCTGAATTAATGACAAAATTACAAATAATTAAATTTGGAACCAATTATAAGTTAACACATGTCTCAAATTTAATTTGAAGATAAAAATTGGCAAATTCTAAAATTAAAAAGCCATGGGTCTTCATTTGACCAAATAATTAAAGTTAATTTAGTCAAATTGGATCATTGAAATTTAGGTAAGGTAAACAAAATCAAAATTCAAATGGCCATGCCCAAAACCAACAAAGCTCAAGTCTAATGGTTGGGCCTAAAAAACCATTATGGCCCAAACCCACATACCCATGAAAAACTCTATAAATAGATAAACTCTCTTTCATTGTTAAAAAATTAAACTCTCCAGAGAATTTAGAGAGAATCTTTGAAGTCCTGCTCAACACTCCCTACAATCCTTAGGTGCCAAACACTCCCTGAAGTTACTCTTCAAGGCTTGAAGACTTGAAAACCCTAAAAATTGATTGAAGCTTCAACTTCGAGAACAAGCTGTAAAGCCTTCGAGACAAATCTACATTCGAGAATAAGTTGCGAAGCCTTCAAGACAAGTTTACATTTGATAACAAACTAAAGAGTCCTCGAAACATTTGTACATGAGAGAAAAAGAATCAGATGAACAAATTAGAGATTGTACTCCACTACATTCAATTAATAATAAAAATACAAGTTCATTCCACAAGTCTTATTTCTTTGTAGAAATATGGTGTGAACAACTTCTAATAAATTTTATCACAAATAAAATGAGTGTTCTTCATGACATATTGCTTAAAATAATTAAGTTTTTAAATAGAACACTTCTATCTCTATTATAGTTATAGAACTTTTATGTGCATGACATGTGTGGTTTGTTTTAATTTGTTTTAATGTATATATTTAAATTATAAGATTTTGTTTGATAATTATTTTATGTATTTTTAAATTTTTCTTTAATCAAGTAAAACTTAAGAATATATATGTGTGTTTTTAAAACTATTTTTTATCTTTAAAATTTGACAACATTTTTTTTTTTAAATTTAGAGTGGTTTATTTTAATTCTAGAACATAAGCTTTGCTTTAATTTCAATAAAAGAAATGAAATAAATAAAACATAAAACATCTTTACTAGAAGTAAATTTGAACATTTAAAATCATATAAAGGATGAATAGGTCTAAAAATGATTCTCAACTATCTCACCTTATAATATAGTAAAAAAAATTCACTATTTTATTTTTTCTGTTTTTGACAGAGATTTTTCCCTATTATAAATTATAGTAAGTAACTAATTTACTGTTAAAAAAAAGTAAGTAATTTAGTTGAAGGATTATCAAAACAATTAACTCGATATTTGGGCTTTATGGATTGGATCTTTCTCAACGGTCCAACCTTTGCGTAAGGAAGAGCAAGCCCATTATATATCTTAGACCCAAACTAACAAAGGCCCAAACCCAGGCCCACGTGGATCAACTTGGGTAGGGAAAGTTTTGGTTTACAATGATTTCTTATTAGAATGCCAATTAACATTGTATACAATGTATAGTACAATATTGATTGATAAGAGTGAATTAACCCTTTATATAAGTAAAATAGAATTAAGGAACAATAAATGACTACTGACGCCAATCTAAATTAGCTCAATGGGTAAGATACTAATTACTATTTTAAAGGTTGATAGTTCAATTTCTTACCATGTAATTTTTTAACTCAAAAAAATAAAAGATAAAAAGAGTTGATCAATAACTTAAGATTGATTAGTCAAAATTTGACATCACAAATTTCTTCTTTTGCTTAGAAGCTATCATTGGAGACAGCACACTAAAAAAAAGCTTTTAGAAAAATTCAGAGAGTTTTGTTTTGAATGTACTCCATCCATATATTAACTTTTCCTCCAATTGGATATTGTTATGGGCAGAATTATCAACTAAGATATAAGTCAGCTGAAAATAGGAACCCACGAAACAAGCATCTACGAGGCCAACACGAGTGGGAGCTGGCCAAACTAGCGAGGTCAACTCCTGGGTTGATCTGAGCTAGGGAAGTCGACCCCTGAGTCGGTCACCCTTTGGTGAGGTCTACCCCCGGATTGACACTTCTTGGTGAGGTTGGCCTTGGCCAACCCTAGGGTCGACCACCCTTTGTTAAGGCCGACCCTCAAGTTGGCCAAGTAGCGTGAGACCGACCTCCAAGTCAACCATGCCTTAGACAATTCTGTTAAATGGTTTGACTAAAGGATTGACAGAGTAGCGGTCCAATCTCGTAACCACTTCTCATATTTAACGTATCACGAAAATCACGGCACGATTATAGCACTCATTTGTGACGAAGGTTTCTAAACCATCCTATAAATACTACGATTCAGTAGTTAGAAAGGTACATCCAAATACTCGCCTACTACTCTCTAAGTATTGCCAAACTCGATACTGACTTGAGCGTCGGAGTGGAGGTGACTTAGAACTACCACCCTTAGCTCATCTCTTTTGTTTTGCAAGCACATTCCATCCCACAACAATATAAATTCACCATTAATCCCTTGACCAAAATTCGGTATCAGCAGGTATTGTCTTTCTTCTTTCTAAAAGAATATTCGGATATTGAAAAAATAGTTTATGTACATGCGTCCATCCAAACATTAGCAGTCAAAGTCAAACGTTGTTGTGAGCTTATGTTGGCTTCAAAAACCTTGTCTTCACTTATTTAGCCGATAAAATAAAGAGACTTTTCTTGGTTATGTTCGTGAAGTGATTGGCTATTTTAATAATTTCCCATACTTCAAATAATAATAATAATAATAAAATAGAACTTTCTAATATTTTATTTATTATGAAGTAAGACAATCGTCACACATAATATATAACATTTAATTAAAGACAATAAAAAAATTTATTTAAAAAAAAAAAAAAACTCTAAGACAGAGGAGTATTGAATTAACTAAGAACTGAAGTTTTTGTAGCCTGAGCATGAATCATATACATGAATGAGTTTCACATATTTATGCAGTCTATGTATATGTTGACTTTTGGGGTAAGGAATTTGAACTTTTCTGCTTTATCAATTATTGAATTTATCTATATGTATTTACCTATTTTATATAATTTGATAGATAAGCTTTGCAAACCTAAATATGTGTGAACTGTTAAGTTAGAAATTTAGAATCATAACTGAGGATCGTCAAAAGCATATGCAACTTTTCTAATTTCAATTTGAACATAGCTCACTAGGTTATTCTCAATAATATAGTTCAATAATAGATTGCTTATTCTAAAGCACCCCATTCGTTCGGCTCACAATAATCCAATCAGTTCTCCAGGTAAAAAATATATTAAACATTCCATCTTATAAACCAACACTTTTGATGTGATTTTACGTACAATAAGTTAGATAGCGTTAAAAATCAAATTTTACCTTTAGACTTGTCAAATTGTATCAATTTTTATCATAAACTTTCAATTTCATCAAATTGTACTCCAAACTTAGATAAGTGTTGCAATCTTAACTTTAAACTTGAAAAAAAAAATGTTGCAATTGTTACCCTATGTTAAGTTTTTGTTTAAAAATTCATTAAAAAAGTATTCTCATGTGCTTTCAATGAATTATAAAATATGTATGTGGTACAAAATTGATAAAATCTCAAAAAAAAACAACATTAGAACTAACTAATTTTTTGTAAAAATTTGTGAGTTTTGACAAAGTTATGCAATGGTTAATTTGTGCATTAATCAAACTTAAATTTGTGTAAAACTTGATATTATTGAAATAGTGAGTTTACGAAGATTATTACATTGCTTTTTTGTTAACAAAAATTGAATAGATGGTAGAAATTTTTACATTGCCTTTTGTCAACATTTTTGTGCAATGTTCCATCACTGATGTAGGAGAGGATCACCTGAGTCTTCATGTTTCTACGCATAAACTTTTTATTATACTAGTTAAGTAGGACAACAATTGTATCTCATCTAATTGACCGACACAGTGAGATCAACTATATCGTTGCTTACTATAGCAATATCGAGATGAGCAAATATGTACTCTTATATTTCAAGAGAGGACTCCTACTACACAAACACAAAACTCAATTTGCTTCATTAACCACTCTCGAAAGACGTGTTTTGTTCTTCAATCTTAGATAATGTCGAAGATGTGAAAAAAAACCATGATCAACTAAATATTTTTTAAATTAAAATCAAGCAAACAAAGTAGAGAGAGACGCCATTAAAAAAAAAACTATTAATTTTATCATTTTTTCTCTCTGGTCCTCTCGTCTCACTTATCTGTTATCTCTTCGACGAGGGAACATTCTTCTCCAAAAAGAATAAAGAAAATAGTTAAAAATGATTTTATTTTATTTTGTTTTTGTTTTTGGAAGGTGCGACATATTTAGCAAGCTCCAAAAATAAAATAAAAATAAAATAAAGCAGAAGCAAAAAGACATTAAACGTGAAAATCTAACCAAATAAAAAAGGTCCACGTGGAAGACGGCAGCCAAACTTGTGAAAGTGTGTAGTAGGGCATGGCATCGGGTGCACCAACTTTTGGTACAACCCAGAATCAGAAATGGAAGAAAATCTTTGTGTCCACATAAACTTGTGGCTCACAATCAAATTCACTCGCTGACGTGGCACCCACCCCTTCTTTTAACGGATTCATCGTCAAACTTCCCCCCTTAACTCTCCCAAAAATCCCTTCTTTTCCTTCAACTTCTTCTAACTCTTCTTCTTCTTCTTCTTCTTCTTCTTCAAACAAATTATGTTCGATTCTTCTAAGGACCCTGCTATTACCCTTTTTGGCCGCAAAATTCCACTCTCCGACGACGGCGAAGCTCCGGCGATTCATTCCCACGCCCACGACTTGCCTTCTGAGAAAGATGCACAGTCGAGAAAGGTACAGACTGCCTTACACAGAGGACACCATAAAATTCTATGGAACTTGTCTTATACTTTAATCCAAGTGCTACACATTTCACCAAATGGTCAAATAATTTCTGGGTCGTTTTTACTTTTTCACTTCGGTTTCTGCTTACTGGGTGCTTCTGAAAAAAGCATTTTTTTTTTCTTTTTTCCCTTTGTTTTAACTGTTGGTTGTTTATGAATCCTTCGAGTCTTTTGTTTTTTTCCATCTGTAATTTGATTTCTCGTTTTTTTACTTATATTGTGTTTTTCTTTGTTGTACTGTTATGAACTGATAATTTCCTTTTGGGGGAAATTGAACTTTTTGGGTTATGGTGAATTCTTCTTCCTCTGTTTCTCTTTTTCTCAATCAGTTTTCCAATCATTGACAGAAAAAAGTTACTAATTTACTCGAAAAGGTAAAAAGGGTTTTTTCTCAAATGTTAACTTTTGCTCTTCCTCAATTGGGGTTTCAAAAATGAACTAAACAGAAACTGGATTGACTTAATTTCATTGGTATTTATGGATCATAAAATTTTCTTTCTTTTTCTGGATTTCAGGACTCAACTGTAGATGATCATGAGGAACCTGTTGACGATTCTGATGATTCAGGAAATCTAGAGAGAGGACAAGAAGCTAGCGTGAATCCCAAAACGCCGTCTATAGATGAAGAAACTGCGAAACCCAGTAATGGAAAACCAGAGAGTGAAAAACCCAATTCAGAGAAAACCCTTAAGAAGCCTGATAAATTACTTCCATGTCCTCGCTGCAAAAGCATGGAGACGAAGTTCTGTTACTACAACAATTACAATGTCAATCAACCTCGCCATTTTTGTAAAGCTTGTCAAAGGTACTGGACCGCCGGCGGCACCATGAGGAACGTGCCGGTCGGTGCCGGTCGCCGGAAGAGCAAAAACTCTGCTTCTTATTACCGTCACATCACAATCTCTGAGGCTCTTGAAGCTGCTCGAATTGAGGCTCCAAATGGAACCCACAAACCAAAATTCATTGGCAACAATGGCAGAGTCCTCAGTTTCAATTTGGATGCACAGAATTCTGACCCTGTGGTGGGCTCTGTTTTGAACCTTGCGGAAAACAGAGTTTTGAGTAATGGGGTGAAAAAGCTTGAAGAGAAAGGAACTGAAGCGTGTGATAAAAGCTCGAGTTTTTCATCTATGGCAGCTCAAACTCAAAGCTCACCAGAATCTCATATACAGAAAATCAATGGCTTCCCTTCTCAAATTTCATGTCTTTCTGGAGTTCCATGGCCTTTTGTTTGGAATTCATCAGTTCCTCCACCAGGCTTTTGCCCTCCAGGATTTCCCATGTCGTTTTTTCCAGCAGCTGCTTGGAACTGTGGAGTTCCAGGGCCATGGAACACGCCATGGTTTTCACCACAAGCTTCTTCTGCAGAGAAATCTCTCTGTTCTGACACTAAAGCTTCTTCAACACTGGGAAAGCATCAAAGAGACAATGAAATGGCCAAAGAAGAAGCCAATTCAAGTAAAGAAGAGGGTTTTAAGCAAAGAAATAATGGATGTGTTTTGACCCCAAAGACTTTAAGGATTGATGACCCAAGTGAGGCTGCAAAAAGTTCCATATGGGCAACACTTGGAATAAAGAATGAATCAATCACTGGAGGAAAAAATCTGTTCAAAACCTTCCAACCCAAGGGCCATGAGAAGGTTCATGTTGCTGAAACCTCCTCAGTTTTGCAGGCCAACCCTGCAGCCTTGTCAAGATCGCTCGTCTTTCACGAGAGCTCTTGAACGTCGTTGTCATCTCCTCGACGGTGGAAAGCCCTTCATTCAGAGTGAGTTAGAATTTGCTAACCTTTGGATTAGAGAGTATCAGGTAACTGATGAGTCAACTTAAACAGAGAAGAAGAGGAAAGACAAGAGCCATCAGTTACCTAATTTTCTCATCAGTAGAGCCAAACTAGTATTAAGGAATGCAGATTATATTATATTATTTGCCTGATTTACATAGCCATGCTGATTGCTGAGCTTGTTGTTTTTCACCTTCTAATGTAAATTAAATATAGTTATATATAGAGATGTAAAATACTGACATAGATTGCAGAAAACATTTGTTGTTTTTGTTGCCTCTTATGTATTAAAAAGGTTAATCTCTTTTTTTTCTTCTTTTTTTTCCTGCATTTTTATCAGTTGACCTTTAACCTCAGACAGCCACACTGGCACTGCAGAGAGTATCTTTCTAAAAGTTAAAAAATTTAATGAAAAGAGAAATGGCAAAAAGGCTCAAAAAGCAATTATATGCAACAAAAGGTTATTCTACTGTGTGGCTTTATGTAGCTCCAAAGCTCCAAAAGTTCTTATCACAACAGCTGTAATAGGATAAGATTGAAAAAGCAGACAGTTTAAGCTTTTCTTTTGGTCTACTTTTTCTTCCATTTTCCCCCCCTTTTCTTTTGCATGTTGTTTTTATATCCCACACCATCTCATTTAACAAATTTAAGGGCTATAATGTGATTTCCCCCAAAAAGCACAACGTGGAATAAGCTTATTTGACGATCAATAATTGTGATTTGAACGTCCGGAATCAAATAAAGAGATCGTCTCTGTCTGTCCAAAAAGTGAAACCGTGTAGCTTAAGTTGAAAGTGAACAATATCATCCTGTTGTAAAAATATGGAGAAGTGAAAGAGGATAACGAAAAGACGGGTTTGAATTTGGAAATGCTTTTAATCAAAAAGAAAAGTGGGACAAATAGATTATAAATGCAGGGAAAAAAGTTTGCACACGAGTCTCTTTAGACAGAGAATGAAAGATGCCTAATGAATAGGGCAAAGGGAGAAAAAGAGTGATATTTAGAAGGGTAGAAGCAAATGGTGGCCACAATTTTATCATATAAAAAGAGGTGCTAGCTGTTCAAATGGGGCCCAAGTGCATATAGTGCCATGAATCCTTTTTTGGAATTGTCTTCTTGCTTTTGCTTTCTAACTTTTTGCTCTTTTTATTTATTTATTTGGTTGCATTTTTTAAATTTGTGTTAATTTAGTTTCTGTACTTTCAAAGATATATAATAAGTCTAACTTTTAATTATGTGTCCAGTAGGTCTTTAGATTTTTAATTTTGTGATCTATTCGACGTTTTTAAAATAAATAGATGTACTTGACATAAAATTGAAAGTTCAAGGTTCTATTAGACATAAAATTTAATTTTATATCTAATAGATTAGTTAATTTTTAAATTTTTTGAATATGTAAGAGACTTATTAGGCACAAAATCAAAAGTTTAGAGACCTCTTAGACATTTCAAAGTTCAAAGACCTATTAGAAACAAAATTAAAAGTTGAAGAACTTATTAGATACTTTTTAAAGTTCATAGACTTTTTTGACACAAATTTGAAAGTCCATAGACTAAACTTGTAATTTAACTTTTTTTTCTCTTCTTTTCCGATCCAAAAAAAAAAAAAAAGCGATTGAAATGACCCTTTTATTGGCATGTCTATCCCTAACTTCAGCTTTGTAGGTAAAGCCATTAATGGGAGTTGGTTCAAAAAAATGGTTTCTTTGGTCCAAACAGAGGAACCCCACTTGGAAATTCACCATAAAAAGTGTTAGGCAAAGAACATGGATCTTGAGGCTATAAGTGCCCAACAATAACAGCAAAATTGTGGTGTGTTTTCTTAGATGGTATGGGAAAATGAGGAATGTTTTGGAACTACTTTATGGGTCAATAATCATCATGTTGAGTACAAAAGTTTCTGATTAAAGCCTTGTAAATCAAATCTACCTACCCTATAGTGTAAGTTGGCATTATTTGTTTTAGGTTTTTTCTCCTTTATTGTCCACTTAACATATAAAAGTTTAGGTTAAATTTACCGATTTGATTCTTATGATCTAGGCATACATGTTTCAATCTTGTCTATATAGTTTTAAAATTTTTCAATTTAATATCTACAGTTTAGGTTTTATTTTAAATTGATTTCTGTGGTGTTTCAAAGTTTCAATTTGGTTCATATGGTTTAGCCAAACCCTCACAAATTGTCTTTATTGTTGTCATATTGACACGTCTTTTTTAAGTGGCAATAAATTTATATTTTCTATTTAATTAATTGTGTTAGTTGATTGTAATGAAGTTTAGAGCTAAGAAAAATAGAAGGAAATAAGTGAGATTTTTTTTTTGGGTAAAAAATTAGTTTAGAGACAAATTGTGAGGTTTAACCAAACCATAGGAACTAAATAAAATGCAATTCAAACTCTAGGAACTAAATTGAAATTTTTAAAAGTCAACCTGAGCATAACTTAAATGGTTAAAGACATATATTAGTCATAGATTCGAATCTCCACTGCCACATATTGTTGAACTAAAAATAAATTAAAAAATCTTAAAATTACAGGAACTAAATTGAAACCCTATCCAAAACACATTGACCAAATTTATAATTTAACATAGAATTTAAGGCAAATTACACTTTAGTCTCTTAATCTCTATTTTTGAATCTATTTAATTAGTTTACAAAATTTCAAAAGTTACAACTTTAACCCTAAGTTTTAGGTGGATGTTTTATCAAGTACTAACACTTTTTTTCTTATTTTAACTAACAATTAGCTGATTGAACTTTATTATTATTATTAATCGAATAATATTATGAATGACAGACTCTCTCTCACACACTTTTGTTTATTTATTAATAAGAAATCCCAATTTCCTTGTTCAAACACTTTTGAAGGTAATTTGTCAAAATTAGCCTTGAAATTTTCCTTTATTTCTTTTTCTTTAAAAAAATCTAATTTAACTAGGATAGTTAAAAAAAAAACTTTGTTTACAAAAGGTTTTTTTTTAGTACAATAAATGTGGAGTATGAAAATTTGAACTTCTGGCTTCAAGTAAAGAAGTATATGTCAATTACCGTTGAGCGAAACTCACTTTGACACTTTGTTACACAAGTTAGCATCATAATTCCAAAACGCATTAACTATATCATTTATTTCTATTAACTTTTTGTAGTATATAGCATTGGAAAACCAGAGATACTCAAAACCTGTTCTTTTTTTTTCTTTTTTTCTTTTTTTTTGTTTGTCTTTAACCTCTGAAACCTCAAACCTTTTTCTTTTCTTCTTTTCTTTTGGTGACTAACTGATCATTTATATGGGTAGTGGTAGTATTAAATTCAACTGATGTTAAACTTAATGCCATGCCTAAAGTATAATAATGGCATGGTTCTTTTATTTCTAATTGGCTCAAAGTGCCAAGCTTTACCAATATCAAAGAAAATTTTTAATATTTTAATTTGTTCTGTCTGATATATGGATAGTCTCATAATTCCACTACCTCAAAATTTTTCTTAAAAAATACAAAAATACAATATGAAAAATGTTCTAGATTAAGTGCATAACTTTTTTGAAAAGCTAAAATTGGTGGAGAAAAAGGTGTCACATGCAGCTATTGGGAGTTGGGGTCAACCCCCCACTTAAATTAATTATCTTCTAAGTAATTTTTTTTTTTTTACAATTATCATTTATTATTTAGGGATGGATCAAAATAAGCAAGAAATTGTTTTATTAAAAAGAACAAACTGTTTGGTGGAAAACTCTACAGTTAGTTCCAATTTAATGAGTGACAGACATCCAATTCAATGCCTAATCAATAGTAAATATAGTATTGATTATATACTTCTTTTCAAGGTCGATAAATATGAGATGGAAGATCAAACCGTCAATCTTTGATATTGAATGTACATAAAATAAATAGTTGCAAGTATAAAATAAAAATAATTTATATTTCAACTTGCATCCATATCTAATAAGTCTATCACTAATTATGTAAATCACGAATTACCACATAAAATAGAAATATATTTATGACTTTCAACTGGCGATTAATGATTTTTTTTTTATTTAAAAAAAAACTATTTTATGATTACTTTTTAAAAAAGTGTTTTATTTGTTATCAATTATTTAAAATTTCTCTCAATTAATGGGTCTAGATTTTTAGAGAGGTTGATTTTGATTCGTTGTAATGTTTAAACTTAATTTGTTCTCTATTTCAATTGGATCTCATTTTTCTTTACACTAATTTAGTGGATCTAAACCAAAAGTAATTTTTTTTTTTTTTTGAAACTGCAAAAGTAATTAATATATAAATATTCGGATCCTAAACCCTAAAACAATCCCAGAATAAAAAAGTTTATCATGTTTTGACTTAGAACATTTTGTCTTCAACTTTGCTCAGTCTAATTCTAAACGATTATGATTAAAAAAACAGAAGAATTAAGAAGAAATGTGTAAAATGGTTAAAAAAATATACTTGAATATTTGAAAGCTCATAAATAAAAAGTGAAAAAAGGTTGACAAATTGACGTGGATTTTGGTCAAAGGGTGAGTGAGTGGGACACGTATGTTGCAACTACTAAAAGTATCCAATAAACAAAGATTATAGTGCGTTTTTTCATGGCATTAATTAAATATTTTCATCAAAATACATCCCCTGTCTTATATTATATGAATGTGAATTCATAAAATAAGGTTGAAATTTGTTTTACCCTTTCTAAAAAGCATATATTTTTCAACAAATGTGTTTTTATGAAACTTATCCTTCCAACAAAACCCAATAATGTCCAACATTGAAAAACTTCATATATATACTTCAATTTTCTGGGTTTGACATTGACAAAAGCAATCCATGAACTTGTAAAGAGTTTGGAGAAATGGAGATCAATTTAATTCAATGATATATATATGATTATTATTTGTATATTTATGTTGTTTGATAACTAATTGAACTTCTTTCTTCTTTTTTTTTTTTTTTTTTTTGTCATTTGTCTTCTTCTTGATGTGGTATTGTTTGGTATTTAGAGAAAATATTTATAATTAATTGTGGTAGTTTGTAGAATTATTCCATCTTCAAAAAGGTAATGACGTAAGATTTATTTGAATATATCACATCATTTAAAGATGCCATTGATGTTTCTTTTGTTAAATAATGAATGAATAGAAAACATTATTTCAAATCAAGAATTGACTTCAATGGATATGGAAGATAACTGAGGATAGACCACCAATATATTGTTTATATGCAAGAAAAGGTTGAACTGCGATATTAATATCATTGCGAAGAGTGCAAATTTTTTTTTGGATGAATATATTAATTATTGTTATTATTTTAGTTCAACGATATGTTAGGGTGAAGATTTGAACTTTTAACATTTTGGTCGAGAATATAATGTCTTAACCAAATAAGCTATGTTCACATTGACACACACATATATAGAGAGGGCATTGACAACAATAGATAACATAACTCTAGTGGAGTTAATTTTAGCAATTGGGGCAAATGTTTCTTGATAATCAATTTCATAGGTTTGAGTGAAGCCTTTAGTAACAAGTATGGCTTTGTATGTTCCAATACTACCATCGGCTTTGCATTTTATGGTAAACACACATTTGCATCCTACTGTTTTCTTATCCTTGGGTAATTCTACTATATCCCATGTGCCATTCTACCCATTCTACTTAAGAGCATTCATCTCCTCCATAACTGCTAACTTCCAATTTGAATCATCTAGAGCCTCTTCTATATTCCTTGGAACAAACAAATTTGTTATCCTAGAAGTAAAAACTCTATGACTATCGGACAATCTATGGTAAGAAAGATAGTTTGCAATAGGATATTTGGTGCAATTTCAGGTACCTTTCCTATGAGCTATTATCAGGCATGTTAGATAAGTGATTATGAATAGATGAAGAAGTGAGAATAGAGGATCTGTTACCAGAATCTTTCATCGGAGTATCAAATTATTTTTGTGATAAGTCCATTGTATGGTCCCGACTCTTTTGATTCAATGCCCTTCTAGTATAAACCTGAAGTTCAGGGTTTCGATCAATTGGATCACTTTGTAGTGTTTCTCTCCCTGAAGAAGATTTTTCCATACTTGGCATTGAGGAACTAGAGCTTGTAACCTCAGGGCTAATGATGTTAGGGAGAGGAGAAGTATCCCATAAATTATCTTCTAAGTTAGGTATGGAGAGAATTTTTGCTAGGTTGCAGTATACAATGCCCCACACTACACATATAGACGCAACCCCATCGTTACCATACAGACAACTCTCATCATATACGACTCGCACAAATACTCCTAAATCTATCTCGAGCCTTTTCTTCCATCTCTCTATATATTAATTTAACAAAAAGTGCTTCAAAGACAATTATCGAGAACACTAAGAAAAACAAAGTATCACAACTAAACTCTCTCATGCATATCAAAATAAAGATCTAGTGGCTTTTTCATGTAAATATAAGAATAATTTATTTTTTAAAAAATAAAGTCTATAATTGGTCTTATGTGTGGCATACCAAAGAAGATGGACAATGCCCATATGCCTGAAGCATATATATATGGCAACCCAACTTTGGGTTAGTGGTACAACCCATAGTTATCAACTTATAATAGTGTGACAAAGTTTTTGAAAGTTAATAAAGTTTTCACATCACATTGTACTTACTTTGAAATTTAGTTTGGTTTAAATTCTATTTTGGTGGTCAAAATTCTTAAATGCTTTATTTTGTTTCAATCTTTATACTTTTTGGCTCATAGATTTTCATAAAAAAAATTGTTTTGGTATTTGTGCTAAAACATTCATATTATTTTTAGTATAGAGATAATATTAGCTCATTCTTTATCAAATTTGATACACGTAGGTTAAATTTTATACTTAAAAAAGGCATTTTAAAACTTGAACGAGAAGAAATTAAATGAATTTTTATACAATTACAAAGATAAGTATACTTTTAAAAAAATCATAATGAAATAAGTGTAAGAATTAATAATTTAAAACTATTATTTTATAACAATTTAAAAAATTAGAGAGAGACATGTTCTAGCAACCACTAACCCTTTTTATTTTACTAGTTTAACACCACGTGCATCAGGTGCTTCTTCTTTTTCACATTTTTTTTCTTTTTCTTTCATTTTTTTTTACACCAAATCATGTTAGTTGATACCACACACAAGTTAAATAAATATATTTTTTTTAGTAAATTTAGGATTTAGTTGGTTGAATGTTATTATTTTACATTTTTTTTCTCATCATTTTAATTTATTTATAACTAAATTATCATTTTGAGTTTTTATTTTCTAACTAATTTTAATCCGTATGTACATTTGATATTGTCCTATAAGCAGCCCCACATTTGTAATGTTAAAAAATATATATAACTTAAAATTAATTAGTAATTAATTACTTATTCTTGATTCATTTTCATCAAAATACATCCCCTGTCTTATATATTATGTGAATGTGATTCATAAAAAAAGGTTGAAATTTGTTGTACCCTTTCTAAAAAGCATATCTTTTTCAACAAATGTGTTTTTATGAAACTTCTCTTTCCAACAAACACCAATAATGTCCACACATTGAAAAACTTCATATATATACTTCAATTTTCTGGGTTTGACAAAAGCAATCCATGAACTTGTAAAGAGTTTGGAGAAATGGAGACCAATTTAATTCAATGATATATGATTATTATTTGTATATTTATATTGTTTGATAACTAATTGAACTTCTTTCTTTCTTTCCTTTTTTTCTTTTTTTTTTCTTTTTTTTTCTTTTTTTTTGTCATTTGTCTTCTTCTTGATGTGGTATTGTTTGGTATTTAGAGAAAATATTTTTAATTAATTGTGGTAGTTTGTAGAATTATTTCATCTTCAAACTAAAATTTAAAACTGTTATTTTATAACAATTTAAAAAATTAGAGAGAGACATGTTCTCGCAACCACTACCCTTTTTATTTTATAGGATAAAGATTTTATATTATATGACATATATCTTGTAACTTTCTCTTGGGTATTATTTTATATATATTATATATAAAGGAGATGGGACTTCAAAGTTCAATCCTTACCATCAAAGAAGCACAAGACAATAATAATAACAATTAAAGAAAAAAGAGAGAAATTTCCTAGCTACGAGGCCTAGAAAAATAACTTAATGGATACTCTAAAAATGTAGATATTATTATGCATTCATGGAATTTTGATTGCGTTTAAGTTGAACTTTGTAAAAGAATATATAATCATATAGATACCTAATATATAAACATATATAGGCATTTAAGTTGGAGTTTAATCCTTCTTAAAAAAAGAGTTAGAAGTTTAGCCACAAAGATTGATTTTATATAATACGATAAAATAAAGGTAAAATAACAAAATTTATCCTGAATGTGGCAAGATGTATCATTTTTATCATAAACTTTCAATTTCATTAAATTACACCTTAAATTTAGATAAGTGTTGCAATATTTATCTTAAACTTGAGTTATTATATGTAGTTTTACCTTTAATAAGATTCTATTTGAAGAATCGTTGAACAAAATATTCTCACATGTATGTAATGAACTATAACATATGTCGGATGGAAAATTGATGAGACTTTAGAAAGAAAAAAAAAACGATGTTTGAGTTGCTTCTTATTGAAGTTTGTTTTTTAGAGCTATTCAGTAGTTGATCTTATGTATTGATCACACTTAATTTTGTACAAAACTTTATTTATATTAAAATTAATAAGTTTTGTGAATGTTGGATGAGAAATTTCGACTAATCACAAATCGCTACGTCATTATTTATAAATTAATGACAAAATTACATATTATTAAATTTGAGACCAATTATAAATTGACATGTGTCTCAAATTAAATTTGAAGACCAAAATTTCGTAAATTCCAAATAATGCGTCATGTGTGTTCACCATAGCCATTTGATCAATCAAGCCTAGGCTGGTCAAACTTGGTCATATTGAATTTGGGCCCAAGTTTAAATAAGCCCAAGAAGTTTATTAAATGATAATTTGGCTTGAAACCTAGATGGTCAAGCCCAAAACCAACAAAGCCCAAATTTAAATGCTTAGGCCCACATGCAATTAAGCTCAAGGCCACAAATAACTTGTAGAAAACTTTATAAATGGAGGAGCCACCTTCATTTGGGAGGGGAGAAGATTGGAAGAGGTCATAAGATTGAAGCTTCAAGAGGATTCTAAAGACTGAAGTTAACTTAAATCTTCTTGAAGAATTGAATAACTGAAGACTGGAGACTTGAAGACTGAAATTAACTTAAATCTTACTAAAGATTGAAGACCTGAAGTTAACTTAAATCTTCCTAAAGTCTGAAGACATGAAGTTAACTTAAATTTTCTTGAAGAGTTGAAAATTTGAAGACTTCAAAGATTAAAATCTTCATGAAAACTTAAAGACTTCGAATATTAAAGCTTCCTCAAAGACAAGGGAAGACCTTTAAAGTAAATCTTCGCATCAACTAACTCTTTGATCGAACTGAAACGTGGGGCTTAAAGAAAATATTTGTAAATTAAAACAAAGCTCCAGTTCAGTGCAAGTGCACACTGTCGATGCAAGTAATATAAAACTGGAAGTATTCCAGAGTATCAATCCCACAGGGAACGGATACAACAAAATTCAAGAATATAAGCAAAGATGTTTTCAAAGTGCAATTGTGGGTAACCGGTGTAAAACAATAGTTGGGATAATTTTTGTTTTTGAAAAGAAAATGATAAAAGAGGGATTCAAATATGCTTTTGCTCTATTGAAAAAAATTGCAGCCTAATTGCAATTGCAATCCTTTGACTCAACACTTAAGCTTTGTAAACCGAATTCAACACCTATTCGACCTTCTATGAAGTATCTTTAGGAGGCTAAGCGATTAAACCTATATTTCTATGGCTAATACGAACTTATTTAATTTTCAAACACAATTCTTTTGGTTTTAAAGGTTTTGCCCTATGTCTAGGGTCAAAAACAAATTCCTATGTCCAGGCTATTTTTCTTTATTTCTTTTATGAAAACCAAATTTTTATCTAACATTTTCAGAATTAGACTCAATTTTTGTATACTAATCTAGGTGATCAATCTAGACTAATAATATGCATTAAAATCAATAAAAGAAAACAAGCTACAGAGGAAGCAGGGTTGCTCTCACAATTAGGCCTTTATCTTTAGGGCATCCACATGCTTGAATCCCAAAGAAGAAATTAGCTCATTATGATGAGGATGAAAAACAGTAAATTAAAATGTAGAAAATTCATAACAAGCTTAGATCGAAATTGAGAGATCAACTAAACTAAATGAAAATTCAACAAATGAAATTTCTATTTAAAAAAAATAAGAACTGAAACTTACAAGAACTAAATGAACAAAAATAAGCAACATTTCAATAAAATCAATCCAACAAGTTATAACGGACAGTGGCGAACTTACGAAACTTCAAACCTTGTGGAAATATAATTCCAAAGAACAACTGAATTTTTATTAAAGAAGAAAACAACACTCAAAAGAACATAACACTAAAATAAACCCAACAAGATTGCAAGAACATAAAATAAAATAAAAACAGTAACTAAAAAAAATAGTAACTAGAAGGAAATGATAGAATATAAAATAAAGTGGGCTTGTATATAGTTTGCTTCAATCGATCCAAATACCCATCCAAAAGCAAATGAATCTTAACCTCCTCGAACTTTCGTTGAGGAAGGACCAAAGTCGGAAATTACAGAGCAAAAGATGAAGAGAAAATTGCTGTAAATGACAGAAAAAACGTGAGTACAGACTGTGGGTGAGTAGCAGAAAACCCAGCCACGTTTTGGATCGTTTTCCTCATTTTTATAGGCATTGAGGGCTAGGGTTTCCATCTCTGTGCTCCTTCAATCATGGGTCAATGTTTGGACATGAGATTAGGCTGAAAATTCTCCAAAAATCAAGCAAATCCCCTGGATTTTGGTATTTTCCCCAGATTCCTGCAGCTTCTAGATTTTTCAGATATGCAAATGCATTTCTGTTGCATTATTTTTCAGCTCTACCAAAATTTTCCAGAAATGCAATTGCATTTTCATCAGCATTTTTGGGCTGAAAAGTCTCCTAGAATCGAGCCAAACGCCGTGGGTTTTGGAGCATTTTCGTGATTTCCACAATAAATTGATATGTCCAGAAAATGCAATTGCATTGCAATTGCATTTATCCTCTTGTTCACAACCTTGCTTTCTCAAGGAAATGCAATTGCATTTCATTTGCATTTTCTTCATTGCTTCAAATCTACACAAAAGCAACACTTTAGCCAACTTTTCATTATCTTTTCAACTTATTTCTTCTTTTTCTATACTCTGACAAGCTTTCATGAATTTATCTCATAAACGTTATTTTTAGCTTGCTCGGTAGTCAATAAAGCATACAAAAATGACAAAAATAACTTAGTTTAGGGTTAATTAATCCTCATAAATAAGAATTATCACTCTTCAATAAGCTACAAGTTGAAGATTGCCTTCAATAAGCTAAAAGTCGAAGACATTCAATAAGCTAAAAGCTAAAAACCTTCAAGAAGCTAAAAGATGAAGACCTTCAATAAGCTACAAATTGAAGATCTTCAATAAACTACAAATCGAAGACCTTCAACAAGCTACAAGCTGAATACCTTCAACAAGTTCGAATATGAAGACTTTCCATAAGTTCAAAGTTGAAGATTCAACCTTGAGAACAAACATTTCCACCCTCTAATCAAATATACATACGAGAGAAAGAATCAGAAAACCATAAGTTAGAGATTGTACTCCACTATAATATACAAATTAACACAAATCAAAATTTTATTTCACGAATTAAATTTCTTTGAAAATCTGGTGTGAAAATGAGTTTTTTTTACCTTTTTTCAGTTAAAATTATGTAGTGAATTAGCATAAATGGCACATATGGTATAAATTGCAAAAGTTGAGATAATCTACTATTCAATAGAATTGAAAATTTTGGGTGAAAATTAATTAAACTTAACCACTTGAAAGGTAAAAGTTGATTTTCTTTTCTCTAAAATGAATAATCATATTAGTCTTCAATCTTTACAGTCAAAATGTCTAGAAGATGGATTTTTTTATGGGACAATTGCACAAATCACGTCTAAATTATGATATTTGTTGCAATTACACTCCTAAACTTTTAATTTGATCAATTAGCTCCTTATATTTTGTTAAGTGTTGCAATTACACTCATTCATTTTTAATTTGATTAATCAGCTCTTGTATTTTGTTAAATGTTGCAATTAGCCTATTCTGTTAGTTGTTGTTAAATTACCGTTTAATTGGACTTCACATGTATGACTCATACGTTAGTAGGGAAAAACAAGCTTATTACTGACAGATCTGAAAAGAAAAAAAAAGAAGTACAAAGAACTAATTATAACACTTAACAAAATACAAATGGTCAATTGCAACACTTAACAAAATAGGGAAGTTGATTGATTAAATTAAAAGTTTAAGAGTGTGATTGTAATACTTAACAAAATATAGGAGACTGATTGATTAAATTAAAAATTTTAAGATGTGATTGTAACGAAATCCAAATCTCAGGAAAAGTTTTTGCAATTTTTTTTAAGTTCTCTAAATGATGGAATTTTCACGGCATTTCCCGCGCTTATATTGATATCTATATGCGCGCCAAGGGCAAAGACGTGTTTCCCCCGCTTTTCTTTTTCTATATGAAAATAATTAGAAATAGAAAAAGAAAAAAAAAAAAAATCCTTTTTTGAGTTCATAATTAGAAAAAAAAAAAATTAAGGATAGCATAAAATGATTTATTATTATTATTATTATTTTAAATTTTCAATAGATAAAAATTGACTCTAAATTTGAAAGTATGATACAAATTTAATGCACAAACAGGCGTGTTTCCCAGCCTTCAACATGCTTTTTAAATTTCTTATGAGATGAACCACTTGGAAATAAAATATGCATTTGTTGGTATAGGTAGTAATTATTAATTTTTTAAAAAAGAAATCAATTTTTTATACTTAAACTTCATGAATCATATCAATTTTCATCTTAAACTTGCAATTTCATCGATTTAGACCTTGAACTTTGATAATTGTTTACAAGTTTTACTCTATATTCAATTTTTATTAACTCACTCACTAATTTTAACAAAAAAAAATAATAATATAAAGTCCTCTGAAAACTCACTAGTTTGATGGAAAAAAACTCAGCTCTAATGTCATTTTTATCTAAATCATATCAATTTCATATCAAATATATATTTTATAATTTATTTGACAGACATAAGAATACTTTTATCAACGATTTGTTCAAATGAAAACCTACCATAATGAAAAAAATTGCAACATTTAAGGTAATTTTTTATACACCTTGCCAAGTTCAAGGTTAAACTTAAAAAATTTCCCTTAATTTTTAAAAGCATGTATTGACCATGCTAACACAATTTCAAAATTCCTCTCATTTGGATATTATTAGCATCACGTGTTCAACTTCTCGCCTCAGTTCATCTTAAACCACATCGTGTTAGGAGAGAATCCACTCCAACACCATTTATAACATCCCAAGTCTAGTATTCAAAGGTAAAAAAATGCTAGAACCATCGAGTGCTAAATCTGAATATCAAAACCTTGATTTGAATCTTGGACTTGGGACGTTACAATTTTAAATTGAAAAAAAATATATTAAAAATTGAAAGTTCCAGAGACTCCCACTCATCAGAAGTGCCAGAAGAAAGAAAGAAAAAAAAACAAATTGACTTGGACGACCTATTTAACCTAAAACTTCAATGCAAGATCCATTGAAACACTTAAAAATTTACAGATGACAAAGAGTCTCCTTTAGCCGCGGCAGATACGGGTCGTGCAAGTCTCAAAGAAGATGATGCGAAATTTCTCAGAACTTCATAAAACTTCATTCCTTCTGAAAAAACCGATAAAGAAAGACAAAATAAAGTCATTGCTTTCACTCTGTTCTAATTTCCTCGGAAGTTTCACCGTCGACTCAAAAACACGCAATGTGTAGATTGATGCGCAATAACGCTGGTACATTTGCAGAAGCTTAATGACCCAAGACTTGACCGCAATACAAATATAAATTGGTAACCCATGAGAACTCTTCTCTTGTGTTCTGCTGACTGTTCAATTTTATCTTTATAGCATTCATATATATATATATATATGCTTTTTTGTTTTGTTCACCCTTTCACTCTTTCGAAGATGGCACAAATTGCAATTGATGATAACCCCATTTCAGGTTTTGAGATTTTGGTTCTGATTTGTCTCAATTTCATACTTGAACGTTTCTTTTCAGGTTTATTGTACATTTTCATGCTCTGTGCTGCGTTTCTTTTTTATCTTTGGAATTCTTGGGTTGCCCACCGCAACATCATCAAACGCTTTGATGCTGCTGAAGCGACATGCACACCAAGTGTTCGACGAAATGTCCATGCGGGGCATTACTACTCAGAACTTGTGGACGTGCCCGTTAATGACGAACACGAAGTGAAACTGACCATTGAAGATGTGAAAACTACGATGGAGGCACTTGATCGTGGTCTTACTGACAATGAAAATAATAATCTTGGGTTGAATGCTGAGATTGAGGGACTATTTGAGGAAGAATTGAGTTTAGATGAAGTTGACAAAGCTTTTGATTTGTTTGATGAGAATGGTGATGGGTTTATTGATGCAGAGGACCTGAAGAAGGTGTTGTGTGCCTTGGGTTTTACAGTGGCTTCAGAAGTTGATCAATGCAAGCGAATGATAAGTGTATTTGACGATGATGGAGATGGGCGTTTAGATTTTGAAGAATTTGCCAAGCTTGTTGAACAAAGCTTTGCTTGAAAACTGCTGTGTTTGAAATAAGTACCCCCATGTGTGAGGAAACTCATAGCTTCAACCAATTGTAGTAAATTTTCATTGCACTTGAAATGGAAGTTTTCCTTTTTAATTTTAATTTTTTTTTTAAATAATAGTTACAATTCAATAATGGTTTAGAGATTTTAACATATAAACATCACGAGCGATGGGATGGATAAAACAACCAATACTACCGATGATAATTCCCCATCCTGGAATTGTTGTACTAAATGGAACCTACAATATGAAAGAAGATTACTAATTCTTGAATGGTCGAGCTAGGTTTTTATAATGATAGCAATTATGGGAAATTCTCATTTCTATTTTGTGTTGACTAAATTATAAAATTACCCATGAACTTTGTCACTTGTTTCAAAAATATCCGCATTCTTTTAAAAGTTGGAATATTACTCCTGACTTTTCATAAACGCTTTAAAATTATCTATGAAATAAAAAAACCGTCAGAATGTTGGATAAAAAGTCAATGTGTTTGAATGTCATTCTTTCATAATTAATCTAGATAAGCATTCGAGTTACCGCCATGTCGTTCCACGTAACTGCCACATCGATTTTTCGTTCAATATTCTAAAGGATTTCTACTCCAACGGTAGTTTTGAAACCTTTGTGAAAGATTAAAGTTAATATTGAAACTTTTGAAAGAATAGGCGTATTTTGAAAACAAAGGGTTGTTCATACGTAATTTCAACAAATAAATAAGATACGTGTAAAGAACTTGCATTTGTATTAATTTGAGTGGGTGTAGTACAATGTCTAATACCTTTATCATATTCTTTCCCTCAAATGTACAAATGTCTCGAGGGTTGGACAATTTGTTCTCAAGCCCGCTTATTGATTGCTTGATCGACCCTTTGCTTGATGATCTTGTTGGATCGGCCTTTGACTTGTTGATCGTTGAAGAGTTTATTCGAAGTCTTAAAGTCCATGCCCTTCAAATGCCTTCAACTTGTCAAGTCTTCAGATATTCAAAGCGTCTTTAGTTTTCAAATAGTTTTTAGTCTTCAAGGGGTTTCAGAGAGTCTTCAGTATTTAAGGAAGAGTTTTTAAGAGTCTTGAAGTCTTGAAGAGTTTGTGGCTTTTGAGGAGTGTTCAACACCTAAGGACCCCATGAGTCTTCTGACATTATTTTCTTTGAATTCTAAGTTCTTTGGAGAGTTTAATCTCTGAACCCTTTAAATGAAGGAAAACTCTTCTATTTGTAGCGCTTTTCGTAGGTTTGAGCTTTGATGGCTTTTGGATAAAACTATTGGACTTGGGCTTTGGTGACTTTGAGGCAAAACATTTGAATTTGAGTTTTGTTTAACCTAGCCTTAAATTACATATGACCCAATTTGACCAAATTAAGTTTAATCATTTAGTCAAAATGGTTATAATGAAGACATATGACCTTTAAATTTTAGGATTTGCCAGTTTTTGTTAAATTTGGCCACATGTCCATTTAATAATTGGTTTCAAATTTAATTAATTTTGTCACTAATTTAAAAAAATTTCTCATTCAACAAACATAAAATTGAAAAGAATTTTTTTTATAATTTAGCCTAACTAAAACATAAAAGTGTATTAAAAAAAAAATACCAATAGGAGCCGAATCCGACAGTTAAAAACTGAAAACATCTCAACTCAACTCATGTTTTGTAAGGTCGAATATTTGTCTTAGTAAAAAATTAAAAAATAAACGTCAGCGGGTCTAAATTCTGACGAAACGCACAGATTTTATCTTCTTCGTCTCAAAATCGGTCAGAAAGTTCCTATCTGGCAACCCAATTAGGGCACAACATTCTCTCGTTCGCCCTACACTGACCTCTTTCTCTCTAATCTCCACTTCTGTAGAATCATTATTTATTAGTCTCAGATTTTGCATTCCATCGTCGCATTGATTGTTTTCGCTCTCCGATCACTATTTCTGCACGGGAGAATCATTCTCAGTCTCTGCCGTCTTCCAATCGTTTTCTGTAATGCCCCTCACTTGCTTAGAATCAGATTATACTTTGTGCTGGATCGTTTCAAAATCCTCACTGAACTTTTTCATCTGCTTCCAGTTCTCTCACAGCCTCATACATCACCGTCTTCATTGAGCTCTCTGTTTTGTATCTGTTTCATATGTCATTGTTTCAAAAGCAATGTGTAGGCTTTGGTTACTTTGACTTTCTTGTGATGCAAAATTATTATCTATCTCGCTATATTACATTGTCCATTGTTTTTATCTATTACTGCATTATATTATTCTTCTGTGCCCAGCAATATCTCGAAGATGGCTAATATTGATCTCCATTCTAACCGTTGTCCCGATGTTAGAATCATATTTATTTTTCATTTCAGGTCTGATGCTGAAGTGATATAGTGGATTGATTTGGAATATGATTTTGGTGTGATTTCCAATCTGTTTATGACGATTTTCTAATGACTGACTGTCATATCTTCTCACCCTGGATTTCTTGAGGTTTAAATACCACAAAATCTATTTAAACTTTTAGTTTCTTGTAAAAAAAAAAAATATAGTAGTTTCTATTTACTTGAAAATCAAGAAGTGTCAGATTGGAAACCAATTGCAAAGCCATGAATTTCTTGAGTGATGGACGAAATTCCTGGTGTAAAATTCTATGGCTAGGCTAACAATTTATTTATAAAAGGCACAGTGAGTATTAGTTCTGTAGGTATTCCTTTTTTAAATATTGTATTCTTCTTTCGGGAAAGTGTGTATTGCCACATTCATTTCATAATGTGGTTCTTATATATTACACTTTGAACTTTTTCTTGTAGAAGAATATAAATGCAAACAGAAGTCTTTAACCTTTTGATGCATATGTGTCTTTGTGATGCAGGGAGTTATGCCAACTTAATTGAAGTTGACTTCTTTTCTTGGAAGTAGGGGAAGAAAAGGGATCTTATTATTAAACTTTTTGCTTTCCAATGACGATATATCAAACCAGAAACATTGGGCATCCTTTGATCAATCTTGTGAGATTGAAAGGTTTTCCCATTCTGCAGCAACTACAATTGGAAGAGCGCCTACTTCGAAACTCATCAGATAATTGGTGCATCATAAACGATGGAACAGATAATCCAACTGTTGTGATGGGCGTTTCTGGGTACGTACTATACATGTAGTTCTACTTTGAATTCTGCACGTGTCTCATGTCACTATTTATTGGAAGATTTTATTTTTCTTTTTTCTTTGGATGATTTGAGTTTTATGGTGCTCATAATGATATGGTGAATATCAAAGCTTATATGTCACAGATAGATGATACATAATGTTATATTCTTTAGATTCTCTGGGAAGTATAATTATAGCACTACAAATACTTTTATTGAACCATTGAATCGTGCTGTAAAGTAAAACTGTCTTTATTAAATAATAGACTCTATCACTACAAGTTGGAATGTCGTTTACAATTTGACTAAGTTTCATTGTTCATTTTGGTGTTCCCTCTCTTACTCCTTTTGTTAATACACCTCTTTATGGTCCACACAAGTTGGGTATCATTTTGTACTTTCCTTTCGGAGGTGCATGGTTAGAATTTTGTTGTAACCTTTCACCAAATCATTGAAAAGTTTGTTTCTATAAACAAAAAGCTCTCTTTATGAACTGTTGCTGCATGTAGAAGAGTTGCTCTTTCAATTCCTTGAACTGGCTGTATTGGTCAGTTAGAGAGAAAATAATTGAACTTTAATTTACTAAGCAATGAAGTCTTCTTTTGATATGGATTAGGAGCAACTTTATGATAGTAATAAGACTTGACCAGCAATTTGGACGTTTGTGTTTAGTCTTGAGTAGTGGGTACTCCAATTTCGGGGTCATCTGGTCTCTTCTATTTGATTTGTGCTTTAGTTAATTTATTCTGAAGATTATTAAATTCTGCATAGGAAACCTGATGAGCTCCTTGACATCAAATCTGTGTTAGGAGATCAAATTCCAGTAATCAGAAGGTTCACAGGGGGTGGAACTGTTATTGTTGATCACGACACAGTATTTGTCACCTTCATATGTAATAAAGATACCGTTGCTGGACTAAAACCGTTTCCTCAACCTATCATGTCCTGGAGTAGTCTATTATATAATAAAGTATTCCAAGGAACTGATTTTTACCTTCGAGAAAACGGTAGGTAGATTGAACTCTTTAGAATGGACTCCATTTCAACTTATTCATATAACTTTACGTGCATTCAGTTATGTATAAGGTTAAACGCTTGGACATTGACTTTTTGTTTTTCCTGGATTTAGATTATGTCTTTGGTAACCGCAAGTTTGGTGGAAATGCTCAGTCCATTACTAAAAGCCGGTGGATCCACCATACATCTTTTCTGTGGGACTATGAGGTTAGGAATATGGCATATCTGAAACATCCAAAACGGGTTCCTGATTACCGTGAGGTATACTAGCTCCTTGCATTTCTTTTTCCTTTTCAAACTGGTTTCATGTCTCATCTACTTGTATTTCCAATACTGAGCCCTACTACTGCAATTCAAGATGCAAGTATATTTAACAGGTCCGAGACAAATATATAAGTCTCTTTTTATTCTTATTAATCATATTATCTCTCCGTTAGTTCATCCAAAAGATTAAGCTATCACCTTTGCTGTTATTGAAAACTTCCTTGACAATTGCCATATCTGTCTCCTAAGATCATCTTGAAGCTGCAGATAGGAATATCCATGTGTTGGGTTGAGTTAAAATCATTTGGGACCCAATCCAAATGTTGAGTTAGCATATTTGTCCAACCAAAATGAGACCCAAGTTAGGTGATACCCAACCCAACCTGAACCATATAATAGTTTGATTGAGTTGGTTCAAATTTGTTATGGCCATTTATCCTAAAATTACGTGAAAGAATTGTGAAAATGATAGCAAGGTGGCTAATTAGCCAGTCACACATCGGCTAAGTAGCTGTATGTTCTGTGTGAATGGTCAGTAAGCTCACCTAAAGCAATGTTGTTTGACAGCCGTCGCAGTGAAGATATCGTGTAGCTTCACTCTAGGCTGTCAAAGTACATGTCTTAAAAACCATGTTGAAATAGTGAAAAAGAGCATTTAAGGAACCATTGACCTATTTTCACACCCTAAACTGAATTGAATATAATATATAGTTCAGCATGCCATTTTATTTTATGAAAAACAACAGTAATATTGTAAAGACTTGGATCGATTATTTTCTATAAGTTGTAAGTAGAATAACCAATATAATAGAGTTATTTTGGTAACCACCATGAGTTAGCCTAGTGGTCAATAAGGTCCAATGTAAATAATAAAGGGACTAAAGAGAATGAGTTCAAGTCGTGGTGGCACCTATTTAGGATTTAATATCATTCAAGTTTCCTTGACAACCAAATGTAGTAGGGGGGTTACACAGTTGTCTCGTGAGATTAGTCGAGATATGCCCAAGATGGCTCGGAAACACGGATATTAAAAAAATAGAGTTATTGGTGCACGTAAACTAATTTTAGAAGAACAACCAATTATCCAAAGTCTTTCTACAATCTCTTGGAGATCTCCGAAGAATCTTTGTAGTAACCATAATCTTTTGGTTGAGTTGTTTGGGTCCTTTGGACCATCACCCTAGTTGCAATAGATTGGAGAAAAAGGAAAATTAAAACACATGTTGACATGACATTCATTTATTATTTGATAATTTGACATGGTTAATATTGTTATATCAGATGCTGCTTTAATTTGGTAAATGAATGAATGTATGGATGAAGCAACAATGTGTTCAATATTGACAAAGATCCTTTTAGGCCTTATGTTGGTTTTCTGAATTTTATTTGCACTAATTGTGAAAGACAAAATTCTATTTGCAACAAAATGCAAACATTCAAGTTTACTAACATTTATATGTGCTGTAAAATTCTTATTCAGGCAAGGAGCCATTTGGATTTTTTATGCAGCTTGAAGGACTACATGCCAAGACAGGTATTTATTAATAAAACAATAGAAGCAATAGAAACTCAGTTTGCTACGAGCTTAAAGCAATTAGAAGAATGTGAATATTCTTTGACTGGAAACTATAGTCCCACAACAAGGATGCTGACAGAGCAAGAATTGGAAACAGCTGCAGGTTGTGTATCGCAAGATAATAAGCTTGAGAAAGTCTTGGACGTAGCATTTTAACAACTATTTTTTTTTAATAATCACGGTATGATTATATTTCACCCCCAAATAATTAATTCTACATACCCCTTATTTATACTAAATTTGCAATGAATTCAAGCTTCAGCTTGATTTATTGTTATACAATCGCTCTTCTAGGCGTGGAATATTCTTGTTCTTGGCTGTTAACATTGAATTAGCTACAGCCTAATTCAAGTCACAGTGCACTGTTAGCAAACCCCAAGGTATATTAAATTCCTAGATCGTGGAGCTTGATTGCCTCAATTTGTGGTATGACCAAAAATGTCATAAATGTAATTTGGCTTTCTGTAAATAAGTCGTTATCGTACCGACGGTTAGGACTACTAGTTAGTTTAGCTATTAGTCAGCTCGCCATGTAATTGATTGATGATATCTTGCTCTTTTAATGTCACCAAGTAATCTTTGCTTTGGAGTTGAGAGGTTTCAGTATTGGCTCTGTGGAATGCCTTCTAGTGTTGGATGAATGTTTGTAGATGGATGATGTGGTGATGGATATATCCTAACTAGGAGGGGTATCTTTATTTTTATAGGATGGTAGACTACATTGATCTTCTAGCTTAGTAGGTCATAAAATGTGTAAGAATGATATAGTAGTAAATGTTCAGTTTTATTTCTCTTGGTCATGGAAATACGATTTAATCGCAAGGTAAATCTTACTACATTGATCTTCTAGTTTTGGCTCATTTAGATGGAACAGTCAAAAAAAGAAATTAGAATTTTTAGTTTTTCGTTGGGTTGGCCCTCCCCTTAGTTGAATGATGTTCAAATTTGCAGGCAACTCTCTCTAGAATTTGAGATAAATGAATTACATTTTGTTGGGAAAAGGAGGAAGGATATTGGAAAAAGATTTCATCCTATCTTATTTTAAATTTTTCGTTCATAATATTGGAAAAAGATGAAGTATAAAATAATTTAATAAGGGTTGCCTATTTAAAATGTTATATTAATAATTATTTTCGTAAATTTGTGTATTTACAAATATTTTACAAAATAGAGGTGCCTATTAAAAGAAAAAATTCCCTTCTTTTTTTTTTTTTTTTTTTCCTTTCTTTTTGGCCAATTCACTTTGAATTAATCTAGCGATTTGAGATGGAGGCAAAAGATTGATTTTTTTTTTTGGAAAAAAAAAAAATCAAACTTGCATAACAAAAATTGTCCGAAATTGATAAATTTTGACCATTGAATCAATTTTTTCTTTTTAATGTAAAAGTGCATTTACTAAACCATAATGAATTTGGGCCCAATACGTAATTGAGATGAAGCTGGATAAAATGCAATGGAATTATGATTGATTGTGTTTACTTTACTATCTCTGGAATTGGAATGAAATAGGTATTATTATCATAATGTCATTTTATATTTATAATTAATTAAAATGCAGTAACTATGTTAGTAGAATTAAGATGTCCTTCTTCAATTTTATTTACTTATTCAAACTTTTATACTTGAAAAAATTTAATACCTAAATTTAAATTTTAAAAAAAATGCACGATTTTATAAAATAAAATAAAATAGTAATTATCCTAAATTTAGCTCATCTGAATTCAAATTCGAATTTCAATATGGAAAAATACAACTATTTTGATTTAATAAGTTAATATTATTTAATTTATTCTAAAATGATTTTTTTGTAATAGATATGGCCAAAAAAATGATTCGAATATGGCAAAAAATCATCGACAATAATCCTCGAGAAGGAATTCCTTTATGCTTTCTATCCAACTAAAAATGTGAAGACCATAAATTTACGATGCTACTCGAAAGCTTTTCGCCATGACAAAACGATGGTTCATAAAATGGATAAGAAATTTTTTAATGAAGTCATAAAAATAATTATGAGTTTAATTTATCAACCTAAAGAAATTCCAGAATAAGAAAAAAAGGAAGAAGAAGGAAAGAGGAGGAAAGAGAAAGAAAAATAAGTGGAGGAAAGAAAATTTTGGAAGTTCAGAGAAAATGGTAAAGGGTGGGAAGTAAGTCAAAAAGATGATTGGGTTCCACAAAATATTAAATGGTAATCTGATTATATACCTTCCTGGATGTAATAGGATAGAATTACGTAGGCCCACAATTGATTTCCATTGTAGAATATAGTAAACACTATTAATCGTAATCATGTGGGACCCACAACTTCAAATTGCGGATGATTGATTACGATTACCAAATCAAATTCACCTGTCACTTCTCGACTTTACACGTTATGAGCTGAATCAAAGTAAATTAGTTAATTAATTGTCAATAATAAATAAATAAGTAGTGATCCGGCGTGATAAATACTTGGAATCTAAAGGTTGGAATATGAAAAAGTGTTTTCATTTACTTTTTCAACAATTTAATAAGTCCTATTAATAATTAATAATAGAATTTCAAAAGTTTTGAAAATTTTCAAAAGACTTTAAGATTTTCATCCTCTTCTACTATAGGAACTAGGAAGGAAGTTTCTTCCACAATTTTTTCACTAACACTATATATATATATATATATATTGCAATATGTGTGGTGGGAGTGGTTGAGGATAAACGCTTTATGCCAGTTGAACTATGCTCATATTGGCACTAACACTATGATCTATATATTTTCTTTATTTTTAGTTCTCTCATTCCTTACTCTTAAAATCTCTCTAATTTTGAAAGGAACCTAAGACATATATTATACATTGAAATCAATGGGGATGCATGCCAAATGTTGTTGAACTAAAAATAAAAAAAGTCAATGGGATGCATATATCAAATTTGTACCACGATTCGTTAGTTCGAGAGGTTACAATTCAAATTTGATGAAGTAGAATAATGGTATCTTTTTAGCTACTATCAAGCGAGACAAATCTATTTTAAAGATTGTGTGTATAAGTTGAGTTTTTCTTTTTTCTTTTTGTTATTTTATAATTACTCTATCATTGTGCTTTTTAATTGTTTTTTTTTTCTTTCTAATTAGTATTATTATATTTTTCTATTTAAATTATTTTTGAATGCTTTGGGTTACTCAATATATTATAGGTTTAAATTTTATTAAGAAATTCAGAATGTTCAATAACTTATTATTTTTTTTAATAATAATAATTCAAATATATTAATCTTAATTATTTTATTTTTAAAAAAATTACATAATACTCCAAGATTTCTAACTAACTACCATAAAATTATAATTGCTAATATAATAGACATATCAACTTTCATTGCATATAAGAAAGTAGTTAAATAACTGTAATAAATATAATTATCTGTCAACCTGAGTCTAGTTCAACTCATTAAGACTTATGTATTTAGACCAAGAAGTTAGAGATTTGAATCTCCAACTTCATATATTATTAAATTTTAAAATATATATATATATATATATATATATATATATATATATATATATATATATATATATATATATAGTTCATTTAAAAAATGTATTTAACGCATAGGGGAAGGAAAATGGGAGGGATTATGGATTGAAAATGAGAAACGAAGGGGATGCAATTATGCAAGTGAAATACGAGTAATATTGATAACGCCATTGCTGAATCGCCCAAACAATTTCTTGCTGATTGGTTGCGCTCATTTTCACAGCCGAAATCTTAGGCTGACCTTTCGTGCGATCTTGTAAGCAGAGCATTGCATGCACTTGCCTTCGCTCATTACCTTCCTTTCCTGTTTTGCTGCCCGCCATTCCCATTCTCCTTTTCCGCCATTGCTTCCTTCCCTTTTAACTTCCTCCTTCTTTCTCTTCCTCTTCTTCTTCTTCTTCATTCACTTCCCCTTTCTCGGTGCGATTCATTTTGTACCCCCCTTCCCTTCTTTCACTGATGTTCCCTTAGTTTCTTTTCCCTTTTCCTCACTTGGGTTCTCCCATTTTTCTATTTCTTCCCCATTTCCCTTCTTAATTCCTTTTCTTTTCCGTTTTTCTCACTTGGGTTCTCTCTTTTTTCTGCATTTCCCCCATTAATGGCTGTCAACAGAACTTGAATGCCCTCTTGATCCCTCGGATTTGATAATGCTTTATCGAGCTGGCCGAGTTTGAATACGGGGGATAAAGATACGGTTTTGTTGATTTCATTACGTTTTTTTTTCCCTTCTTATTTTTCCTTATAATGGGAAGGGTTAAGCTGAAAATAAAGAAATTGGAGAGCAATGGTAGCAGGCAAGTGACTTACTCTAAGAGAAGGAATGGGATTTTGAAGAAAGCTCGGGAGCTAGCTATACTCTGCGATATTGATATCGTTCTTGTCATGTTTTCACCAACTGCAAGGGCGGTGATATATGAAGGTGAACGCAGGTACTTTATTCCACAAGCTATCTCCTATTGTTTGTATTCACCAATGTAGGTTGTTTAAAGAGAACGAATTGATGTCCTGCTAAATATTGGTGATTCTAGTTTTAGCAACCGACATTGTATTGTTATAGGGAATTCGAAAAATATGAATCATTGATTCATCAGTATCATCCTATTCGCAATTTTGTCTCTGGGACGTTCAATTTGTATTGTTAATAATCTGTAGTTTATGGTATCTTTGTATTGTATCTGGGAGATGGAAGAAGTTTGCATTCATCCAAGGAAGAAATTGACTTTTTAGGTATTCCTATGTCCCTATGGTGCATAATTATTAGCTATGAGAGTGTCTATATCTGAGTTGTCATGAGGTTTATGTTGAAGAAAATTAGAAACTACACAACAAATTAGAGCATGAAAGGATAACCAATTAATTCTCTGTCTCATGCTCAATGTGAATCTTTAAATTTTCAGCAACATTGATGAGATCATTACAAAATTTGCTCAATTGACTCCACAGGAGAGGGCAAAAAGGTATAAGAACCTGTCCCTGGTGATTGTGACTCAATTCCTCTGCAAACTTTTTTCTGCAATGCGTTAGCATAGATGGCTAATATATTCAATTTTGTTTGGAACAGGAAAATGGAAAGCCTTGAAGTAAGTCTCTGCATGTCTCCTTTTTTATTTTTATATCTTTAGAGCTTTTATCCTTTTCTTTTGTCTGCCTGCTTTTGTTGTACAACCTCATCTCTTGTATACAAGTGTACTTATTTGTTTGAATGGTCTATTCGAGCATCTAGACGCTGAAGAAAACATTTAAGAAGTTAGACCACGATGTAAACATAAAAGATTTTGTGGGTTCAAGGTAGTTGTCTATATCCATCAAATGAATGTTGTACTGTTCTGTCCAAATTTCAATACTATTACAATAAATCTGACTTTTCTTTTCCTTTTTCTCCTTTCCTGCCATATCTTTCAGCTCTCAAGATTTTGAGGTACCAAGCTTTTTTTATCATTACTTTTCATAACATGAGATTAGTTATGTGCATTTTGTTAATTTGATATAATTCATCAGCAGGAATTGACCAATGAAGTTAGTGTATTGCGAGATCAGATTGCTGATTCACATAAGAGACTGAGGTGCACCTTTGGAGCTTTTGTTTTTAAAGTATATAGCCTTTTCTTATTTTGGCCTTGCAGATTGTATTGTTATCTTTTTGCAGATGCACAGTAGAAAACAACTTTAATTATAAAAAAGAGGATGAACTAATTTTTATTCTTTATAGTCATAATAAAGTGTCTACAAGTCCGACAAGTAAAGGCAACTTTTTCTTTATTATAGCCTATGATAAAATGTTATATGTAGATGCTTTTCTTTGTCCATAAAATCCTTGATTAATGTTTATTACAAGCAGAGAGACAGCTAGAGGGGTAAAGGTGGAGTGTAAATAGGATGTGGGAGATGATTCTCTTCCAATTGTCATAGACATTTTTTCGTTCAGCAATCTTACTATTCCCAGCTTAATAATATATCTAATATGGTCCACGAACAGTAGAATTGGACAGAAGAGATAAAGTCTGAAACCACGAGTTTGTGAGTCGTCAATGCGAGCCAAAAGAAGCCTAAGTTGCTTACTGAGCTATTACTATGGTCATCATCATATGCATGTTTAGTATCAGGCATGGATGTCATTCTGTTTGTATGTTGATATTCCAGTTTTGCTCTTATCCCTTCAGCTATTGGAGGAATCTTGATAATATCAACAATATAGAACATCTCCAGCAGATGGAGGATGTAGTAAGGGAGTCCCTAAACCAAACACGTCTACACAAGGTATGTTACATGTGTTTTAGTTGTATATATCAAAACAACTGTTTTTGTCCATGGTATCATCTTTCATGCCTCTGGTCTAAGGATATGGTTTATTTTATCTTTTGGCTTGTTACTTATATCAAAACCCATGGGCTGCATCATTCTGGCATCGGTTTGGACTGATGTAGTAGTGTTTTCTGGGACATTTTAACTATATTGCATTTATTGAGGACAGAGGATGGGCTCTTCCATGTTATCTGTTCTTCTCAAGATTCTATGTTATTTGTGTGAAAGAACTTGCTGGTGGTTACTTAAACAGGTTCTGAAATTTGGCAGGAAAATGTAAGAAGACACCAAGTACTCTCACAGGACTTCACTAGCCAGGTAAGAGTAGAACCTTTCCTACCCATTTTTTACAAGGATGCTTATGTTGTGAATATCTTGATCGAGTCGACATATTTCCATTTACCACAGTATGCGGTTGGTGGGATGTCCTTACCTTTGATAATGGACGAAATGCAAGGCACTCAACCCCTGTTATGGCTGCCCAACTATGGCACTCAACAGATTACTTTACCAAATGAGCCTAGCTTTCTGCAACCAGGGTGAGCCTACAATGAATGAGATTAGTTTTCGAATGTCTGGCTTTACGTTGTTGATTTATGCAGTCATATTCCTGAAATCAAAAGCTGGTTTTGTAATCAATATATGTAATGTGTATAGGGTGATAAGATAAAATAGTCTTCTCTTTACAAAATTCCCAAAAATGTTGTATGATATCTCTGTCTATGTGGGTGATTATTTACCCTTGAATTTATACTGGGGAATGTCTGCAGTGATGTCGAATGCTCCATGGCTACATCGTTTCCGAGCTTTCCTAGTTTCTTCAACCCTGGGAAGCAAATTGAAGCTGGAATCTCTCGTCAAGTTGATAGCATGCCACAAGGAGATGGGGGTTTAAATGAACTAAGTGGAACTTCTTGCTCAACACTGCAACTTGGTGACCAATATCCATACCCTACATGTGATGGTTCCAACTTCCAAGATGAAAAGAAACTGAATCTTGAGATGGAGATGAACTTGCATGCAAATTGCGTCGATAATCAACTAAATGGAAAGTTGGAGCTCTCTAGAGCTCTATATGATGATGACCAGCATCCTTGGGCTTCTATACCAGGGCCTTGTAGCATTCCAATGTACCAAAGCAATGCGTACCACCATGTAGGTTCTCTTTTAACTGGTTCCTCTAAAACTTAATGTTGTCCATTTGCGTTTATTGGACTTCTTGTCCATATTTGTACATCAAAAACTTTTAAATTGTTTTAAAACATTAATTTACTATCTTTGCATAATACATATTACATATCCCCTATCTGCAGCTCCAATGTTTTGGATTAGGATTCACTTTCCTTATCTTTTTATCTAGTACATCATACATAGTTTTCATTTCCTTGGGCTCTATTATTGCGATGCAGAATGGTCAATATTTTTGCTCGTCTCGTTTGTATTATTATCTTGATTTGAGATCTGATTTTGTTATTTCAGTTCTTTAATTATTTCATCGTCTCTTGCAGCAACCAAATTAATTCCTACAAATTTCACCAGTAATTGGAGGGGTAACAGATTGAAGAATTGTTCCTCTTAATTGATGTGGTCAACATTTTTGTTGCAATGGCATCCTCCTCCCAATTGCCAGATGAAATTATTCGATATATATTGAGATCAGAATGATCTTCTGCTTCTCGTTTTGCCGTTTAACCAATATCCTCGACTTGTAAATACAAGATATACGAGATCAGAGGTTGGGTTTTAGATTAGATTTTCTTTTTTTTACCTACTCATGGAAGAGCTGTAACATATTTGGGTTTTCTGGTTTCCATAGCTGTACATTGAGCTATTGTAAAACATGGAAGCAAATTTCATATTTTTTATATCGAGTTTTGAGAAAATTAAAGCAGTGTGAGAACAATCTTTGTTGCTCAGTTAAACCAAGCTGCATACTTATACTAGACTCACATAACAGCCATCATCCTGTACACTGATAGTTCCCATGTATACAATCACACGGTTCACATATTCTTGCACAGATTTTATTATCCTATCCCCTTAGTGTTTGGACAATAGTGTTGTGCCATGGATCTGAAATATGCTGCAAAAAGTTGTCAAATGGTCCTTTTCCAGTCACATTGTGTTGAACAATGAATCCCAAGAATGCCAACATTGCCAATCTTCCTGTAGATGATCAAAACTTGATTAGTTTCATCATTATACATGTAATTGAACAATTTTGCTTAGCTAGTTTTGTTTCAGAGACATTTACCATTAGCAATCTCCTTTTCCTTGGCCTCAAGAGTTGGCTCAAAGTTGAGTGGGTTGAAAGGTCCCCCTGGATATCCAACATCATTTGGTGGCAAGCTGTATTGCTTGAAAATGGGATCTTGGTTTACACTTCCTGGGTTCTTTATGTCTTGCCATCTTCTGATTTCCACATAATGGAACAGAATGAACTCGATCACAAAGAGAGTCGACGACGATGCGAAATACTCGGCTTTCCCAGCATCGTACCATTTCGGTACGTTGATGATTCCAAAACTTGTGAAGACTTCAGGCAACAGCATACCTGCAACTCCGAGCATCGCCCATCGGCCATTCACTAGCTCTGCTTGCACATACCACCTCAAGTTTTCAGGGTCCTCTGCAAGACCCAGAGGATCAAATCCATTGTCACCTGCAAGACTGCAAACAAAAATGTTTTTAAGTTTGTTAAATTCAAAACCCAATTTCCAGATCTCGTGTTTGATATAATCAACTACCTGCCATCAAGGTAAGCTGGTGATGGCAAACCTGGTAGCCACTCTCCTTTCTTGGCCTCAACTTTGAAAGAACTGGGAACTGAAGAAGTTGTTGGCTTAACAGACAAAGCTCTGTTAAACTTTCCCGACGACCCCGAAAGGAACCTCGATCTCGATGGGCATGGCCGGAAGACAGCGGCCGAAGCCTGGGTCATGACAGTTGCCATTTTTCCCTCAGGAATCTGGTCTTGAAAACTTGTGGAGGTGGCAGGGTGATGGTAGAAGAAAGCCTGACTTTGGCTTTGAGTTCAAGAAGTGCATTTTTCTGCATGCCATTGTAATGGCATTTAAGTTTATGGTGTTCATCTGCTGTTGGAAATCAAGGGTTAGAAAGCATGATACTTTAGGATCAGATGGCTAAGATGAAGTTATGAATCTTTGGATGAGCCAATAGGAACAAAAGAGCCTTATCCTTTTATCTTAGGGCCCATTGCCATATCCATAAATCTTAATCTTTGTTTCAGTTGGTTGAAGAAAGATGGTGTAGGCCAACTTTAGCCCATCATAGAAATTAGATTTTCCCTACAAAATGGGAAATATCTTACACGTGGGAAATAATGGGTGGCTAGCCATTCTATTTTGATGAACATATAGATATTTCGAATCACATTTAAGTCTATGGTAAATCACTATTAAATCAAAAAGTTTTATAGTAGTTAGATTTAGGTAATTTTATGATTAAATTATAAAGTTAGTCCATAAACTTTGATGGATGAATTTATTCAATCCATAAACTATAAAAAAAAGTTTTAGTTCGTTCCTAACTTAAATGTTGAAATAACATATTAATTGAACTAACAAGTAATTAGGTGACACAAGGGAGTAGTCCAGTTTGATAAAATAAGGCCAGATGAGATTAAGAGAAATTGGTTTAAAATGATTTTCGTTTGCCTTGTCCCAATGATTTTTTTAGCCCACCTAGCCTTGTTTTATTTGCCTGGCTTACTTTCTTATGTCATGACATATCAAATCATCACTTAGTTCATTCATTATGTCTCATCAAAGTTTAAGTCAAAATCGATAGAGACTTATTAGAATCAAAATCAAAAGTCTTAAAAATAAAGTAATAGATAGATATAACTACCAAATGTTATGAATTATTAAGAAAAGAAAGGAGAAAATTTCATCCATCTACTTTTTTTATATTACAGTAGTGGATATCAACTTCAACACAACGATCACATAAGTTCACGACAATGACTTGATTCTAGCATGTCCCTCCTCTTAAAACCTAGATACCTACCTTATACTAATTGGTCAAAGTATTAACAACTTTTAAACTCTAATCTCCGTCCGACATTCAAATTAACCATATTTAACCCCCAAAAAGAAAAACACTAACAAGCTAACTTACAATCTAATCATATCCAAACCTTACAACTAATTCTTATAACTTCCTTTATATGGTATAGATTTAAAGTCTAATTAGTGAACTGTTTGCCAAAAAAGGCTTGTCCAAACGACCAGTCAGAAGGGGCAACATTGTAGGACACTACCGAGCGACCATCACTGGTAATGACCTTAAAAGAGAGGGATTGTCCTACAAGATAATCGTTGGACTGCCAATTTTGACCCCAATTTCTGAACATGGCCCTCCAAGCAGTTCTAGACCCTTTAATGTAAACAGCATGCACATCTCCAGCACCTCCCACGTTGCTTATGAGTACCAAATTGAAGTATGGATTGCCCTCAATTCTGAACTTAATTCCTCCCCTCCTTGCACATCGAACCCTACACATTATTATTCATGTCAATTTTATTTATTAGTAACTAAATTAAAACAAAAACACTACCATTACATTGCAAAAGACACCTTATTGAGTAGATGGGTTGAAGTTTTATAAGCTACCGTGGTTGCATTAGCATAAGCTTAACTAGGGTTTTAAATTTCCGTCAACCCGGTGACATTTTCGTCGGTATTTCCATATGTCCATATGGGTTTGATATTGGTATAAGGGGTGAATTGACATTTCCATCAATTCTATCATAGAAAAATTGACAAAATATATCACTAATGTAGACCTAATTAAATTTGAACTTATTTCAAAAAGATTAAATGCTTATTTGTTAGTTTTAATATTTTTTTACGAATTTTTTATATTTATTATTTTTCTAGAAATATCAATTGAAATTGACAATTTATCAATATTTCTATCGACATTTTATAAAATTGAGACCTCGACATTTCCGATGACATCAATATTTAAAACGTTGAGCTTAAGTTCACAGGTTATTCAAAAATTCATTTTTTCAAAAATTTACGAGTTTATTCCGTGAATTTTTAAAGTTGTGTGTCTAATAAATCCATAAACTTCAAAAAAAATATTTAATAGGTCTTTAAACAACATTCGAGGTTGTACAATCTTTGAACTTTTAAAAGTGTCTAAATAAGATACAAAATTCAAATTTTGTGACTAATAAGTCATTGATGTGTCTAATAGATTTTTAATTTTTAATTTTATATCATTTGATGTCTATAATAGGTAGGTGATTTATGAAATATTTTTTAAAGTCCAATGAACTATTAGACACAAAATTAATTGTTCATGAACTCACTAGGAACTTTTCAAAGTTCAAATACCTACAAAAATAATAATAATAAAGTTGAAAGTTCAAATATAGTACTTGTTATGACAGTTTCCAACGCTTGGAAATTTATTAGATACAATTTTAAAAATTTAGGCCCCATTTGATAACCATTTGGTTTTTAAAAATTAAACTTGTTGTTTTCATTTTTCTTAAGAAAATATTCGAATTCTTAGTCAAATTACAAAAACAAAAACAAGTTTTCAAAAATCAAAAACAAAAAAATGAATATCAAACGAGACCTTAGTGATACACGCACCTTCTATAAGCAACAGGAACGACCCCAGCTATTGTTTGAGCGATGGTCTGAAAGGCAGGTTGAGAGAGATCAAAATGGCGGAGTGAAGGGTCGCACCAACCGCCGGGAGGACAGAAGTTGGTGGTGGTGACCACGACGGAGCGGGAGAGGCACCATTTTGGGTTATTTACACATTTGACCTCAAAACAAGCCCCACAACTCAGCCCATTGTCGAACAAGGGCGTACTCAACGCCGTCGTTTTGGTCCCATAGTTCTCGCTGTACACATTTCCATATCCACAAGCCCCACCTGCAAAAAAAAAAAAATCAATTAAGTGAATCAAAATGCTAATCACAAGATACAAAGAAAAAGAAAATATACTAAACTAGAATTTGTCTCGGACCGAACTTTCAGAGTTATGTCTAATAGACTCTTAAATTTTGAACTTTCAATTTTGTGTCAAATAGACTTCAGTATTCACAAATTTTTAAAATACAAAATTCAATTTTGTTTTCATACGCACTCCCACTTTTCAATATTTGTGTGGAAGTGAAGAGATTTGAGTTGTGAATTTTTAAAAATTTCTAATAAGTGAGAGACTTATTAGACTTCACGGCATTTAACACTTTTAAAGTTAATGAACCTACGAGACACACACAGTCTTAAAACTTTATAGACTAAACATATAATTTAAGGGAAGAAGGAAGGAAAAGGAGCGTACCCAATGTACCGGAGGCATCGGGGCCTCCATAGAAAGTAGCATGAGCGCCATTGATCCACTTTCCTCCACCATATCCATGAACAAACGAGCATAAAGAAAAAATCCCTACTAACAATATCCAAACAACTGCCATTAAATTATAATTCTGTCTGCAGAGAAAAAGTAGTGAGAAGAGAATTGCTAATTATAGAAGACGACCAAAGTTTCAAGTTTTGAATGTGAGAAATGCTAATAGTTGGGGTTACTATATATATAGCCAGTTTTGAATTGGAGGATGTTCACATTTAGAACTCTCCAACCTTTCCTCAAACCACAAACCTTATTATATTATTTATTTATTTGCCACGTGTGTTATTGTTTTTGTGTTTTTTTATTATTTATGAATATGCAATCTTTATGTCTAATTTTTATTGTTTTTTTAAACAAATTAAACTCTTCTGATTAAAAAGTATAGGATCGTAAATGTGGAGATTGAAATTTAAACATTTGATATAAGGAAGATGGAAGGAGTACGCAAATTTGAATGTAGCTCAATTGGTTAAAATATTATAATCTCAACCAAAAGGCCAAAAACCTGTTAGATTGTCTTAGATAATTTTTTTTTAAAAAAAAAAAAGAAGTTAAAATACATGTTTAGTTTTGAACTTTTAAGAGCTTGTGTCTGTTTGATCCCTAGATTTAAAAAAATATCTAATAGGTCATTAATTTTTCTTAAAAAATTCATGGAACTATTAGACGCCAAATTGAAAGTTTAGGGTTTTATTAGACACAAAATTCAATTTAATTTATGTCTAAAAGAGTAGTTAATTTTAAAATTTTCAAATATATCAGGGATCCGTTAGACACAAAATTAAAAGTTATTATAAAGACTTATTAGACACAAAATTAAAACTTTAGAGACTTATTAAACACAAACTTGAAAGTTCATAAACTAAACTTGTAATTCAACCAAAAAATTATATATAAAGCTTATATTGAGAACGTATGAAATTTTTTTGCTCTATTTTAATTTTGTTGTTGAACTGTGTTTAGATTGACAAAATTCGAACTCCCCTCCATTTACGTTCATTTGTCAATTTTAGAAAGAAAAAAAAAGTTTTTTATTATTATTATTTTTTAGTTCAAGTACAATACGTGGGGTGAGAGATTTGAACTTTTGATCTTTTGATCGAGAATATATATTTTATGTCAGTTGAACTATGATCATGTTGGTAGAGAAAAACAAAAGTCAAAAACTAGTTTTATTCCAATAGCACATAACGCAATTAATGTCTCCTTGATCAAAGGGTCAAAGCAAGTGATAAAAAGACTTAGGTCGAATGTGTATATGTAAGCAACTTACCATTCATAGATCATGCATTTCATTGGAAGTTAACCTAATTATTGTCCACACCTTCAATCATGGGAGTATTTTTTTATTCCAATAATTAAGCTAAATTATAGGCACACTTTAATACATATATTTCAAATGGTCAAGTGTGTGTTAGGGTTTCAAGTCCTAAATCTGTTTTATTTCCCAAAGAAAAAGTAAGTTGGAATTTAACTCCTTATTTTATTGTTCAAGTAGTCAAGTATTTAGGGTTTAAGTTCTAAATTTATAATATGATATTCTAAAATGAAAATTTTAGTCAAACCAAAGCATAAAGTATTTACACAGCTTTCTCGAATATAGCTCAACTAGTCAAAATATATATAATATGATATTCTAAAATAAAAATTTTAGTCAAACCAATGCATGAAGTATTTACACAGCTTTCTCAAATATAGCTCAACTAGTTAAAAAATATATATTGATAAAAAGGTTAAAAGTTCAAATTTTCATTCCATATTATTAAACTCAAAAAGATAAGTAGATTCATTACTTTTTTTTTGTATTTAAAAAAACTCTTAAACTTTCATAGGTCAATATACTTCTCCCAAAATTTTCCAATTGATATTGTTTATTTTAGATTTAAATTTACATAATTTAATTTTTAAAATTTTCATGTTTAATAAACTTGATATCTCTATATTTCAATATGATATTATTTAGGTTAAATTACAAGTTTAGTTCTGAACTTTCAAGTTTGTGTCTAAAAGATCATTGAATTTTACAAAGTATGTAATAGGTCCCTAAACTTTCAATTTTGTGTTTAATAGGTCCCTGACATATTCGAAAATTTTAAAATTAACTAATTTATTAAAGATAAAATTGAATTTTATGTTTAATGGGACTCTAAACTTTCAATTTTGTGTCTGATAGGTTCGTAAAATTTAAAAAATGTGGAATAAGTCAAGAACCTATTAGATACAAAATTTAAAATTTAAAGACCTATTTGACACAAAATTGAAAGTTTAATGACCTATTAGACACTTTTTAAAGTTGAGGAATCAAATAGACACAAGTCTGAAAGTTCATGAACTAAACTTGATAATTTAACTTATTATTTAATTAGGTTTAAGTTTAAATAATTTTATTAAAAAGATTCATACTACTAAATATATATATTTAGAGATTTTCTTCATTTCTAACCCATGTAGAGATTATATTTGTCTTTCTAACATTAACATTTAAAAGTTATATATATAAACGCTTCCGACTTTAAATAAAATAATCACCGTTGACTTCACGAGTAGACGTGAAATATTTTTATTTGTAGAGGAAAAGATAAGATTAGCAAGTTAAATGGTGAACCTACCCTTGTTAATTTGTCTTTGTTTTTCAAATTAGTTAGGCAAAATACCATTATACCATAGTGGAATTATGCTTGAAAAGTAATTGAAATCAAAGATGATAACAGAAAACCTATCAAACTAATAAAAATTCAAAGTATATAAATTGGGTAAAATTCATGGAAACCGCTCTACTTATGCTTAATTACCAAATGTGCTGCGCAAATTTCATCTGAATAAATAAATGACATGCTCTGTGAGTAAGCATTTAATTAGTATAAGAACATAAAACTATCATTTTTCATTTAGAATATTACATCTCAAATATGAAGTAAGAAGAGATTTAAAACTATGCCTTTACAATTAGATTGGCATTAACACTATCAATTTTGGGTCGAAATATTATTTGAAATTAATTAGAGGTGTCCAAAATACATGTTACGAAAATAGTTGATGGTTTTGTTGAATTTTGAACTTGTGAACGTTTATTTTTCTTAAAATATAATAGTATAAATATAGGATGGAGATACACGTTCTTTTATAAAAAAAGTTGATAATGTCTTCTCTAATTGAGTTGCATTTAAACCTTTCTCTCTCAACGTCTAGCCTTGGCCCATGTGCCATACAAATCAATAAATTATAAGTTTAGTATCTTAAATTTTAGAGATGTATTTATTTGGTTTCTAAACTTTAAGATGTCTACGGGATGGGACGAGCCAGAGAATGGCTTTTTCGTCCCCAGCCCCGCCTCCCATTGCATGCGGATAATATTTAATAAAAGTTTGTATGGTTTATTATATATATACAAGTATATATATATACACAAATATATATATATATACAAATATATATATATATATATATACAAATATATATATATATATATACAAATATATATATATATATATATATATATATATATATATATATATATATATATATATATATATATATATATATGTATGTATATATATATATATATCAAAGAAATTGGGGTGGAGATGGAGAACGGGGCGAGACCTGTCCCTGTCCTCGTTTAGCTAACAGAAAAAAAAATTCATTCCCACTCCCTTCTCCATTCCTCGCTTAAACTGGGATTCCCTGCCCTGGTAGAGGCAGGCCCTTACAGGGCTCTATCCTTGAGGGAAAAATGGACATATCTAGTCTTGAACTTTTAAAATTGTATCTATTCTATCACTGAACTTTAAAAAGTGTCTAATAGGTCTTTAAATTTTTAATTTTATGTCCAATAGGTCTCTAAATTTTCAATTTTGTGTCTAATAGGTCATTGGCCTATTCGATGCTTTTTTAAATTCACGAACCTTCTGGACACAAAATTAAAAGTCTAGGGTTCTATTAGATATGATTTTGATTTTTTTTAAAAATTTGATTAAATAAAAAAAATATATATATTTTTTAAACATTCTATTTAAATTGTTAATTCCTAATAAAAGATTTATATTTAAGAGAATTTTTTTAATTTCCTTAGAAAAATAAAATAATATTTAATAAAAGTTTGTATGGTTTATTATATATATATGATAAGCCTTAGAATTAAGGCTTATTTAACTTCTAATTACTTAAAATATTCTTGTTTTGTCTTAAGATCATTTGAAAATAGTTGAAAGTTGCTTGAAAATAAGAAAGGAATAAGAATGAAAGCAATTAGATAAGATTCTAAAAAAATTAAGTTTGTTTGCAGGGAATGTGGAAATTGTAAAATCAAATTGCAAATTCGTGATTCTGCAATTGTTTCTAGAGCAGGGAATGTAGAAATTGCAAAATCAAATTGCAAAATCGAATTCTGCAATCTAAAGCAGTAGAAAAGTTCAAAAAAGGAAAAAAAATCTGCATTTAACCCATTCCGAAAATTTTCAATTACAGCATGATTTAAGGGAATTTGAGCACGAATTTTGGGCATTCTTCAACCCTAATGAAAGCCTATAAAAGGGGAAGAAGATGAGGAGCAACACAATTTGGATATGGAGGCAATTTTGGAGTCAATTTTCGTGGGTTTTTTTTTTCTCTGCTCTGTTTTTCTGCAACTTTTTGTTTTTGTTTTTGCCGAGGAATTGCAGCTGCTGTTTTCCTATTTCTTCGAATTTTTCTTGTAATACTGACAGTGTTAGCAGTACCAAGTCGTTGTGATTTTGATTTCTTCGTTTATCCGAGGAGTTGCAACTGCTGTTTTCTAATTTCTTCGAATTTTTCTTGTAATACTGACAGTGTTAGCAGTACCAAGTCGTTGTGATTTTGATTTCTTCGTTTATGTTACATTTTTGTTCAATTAAAATTCTGTTTTTCAAGATTCTATCCTCTGTTTTTTTCTTTCAAGTGCAGTTTCTGTGGGAGCATTGTTTGTATTTAAGTTCAATTATGTGGGAATGTTTAAGGTCATCAAATTCAAAGGTAGAAGGAAGAATACCAAAAATTCATTTGGATGCCCTTTGATTCCTTGCTTTAAATCCCATTGAGAATCTCTTCTTGAATTCCTTGTAGTTTAGCCTAGAATAGCACTACAATTCACTGTCTTAATTATTCAATTTACAAAACTTCTAATATGAACTTTTTCTCAAAAATTAGTTGTAATATTTTTAGTTTTAATATGAGCTAAAACTTCTTAAGGGGTTCAAGAATGTGAATTCCCTAAGAAGTAATTGTAGCCTAAATTTCAATAAAAATCAAGCCTACATCTCAATTGTTTGCTTGTGTTGAATAAATTTCCGTTGAGATCCTAGTTTGATCAACTAGGGTAGCAACTAAGCTTATATCTAATACCGACAGGGTTAGTGATAAGCGGATTTCGCACAAGTAATAGAGAAAAAGAGCTTAGACATAAGCTAATTCCTTACCCTAGACATAGGGATTAAGGACTCCAAAACCCATAAAATTGTTGAGCCGAATGATCTAAGATAGAGGGACTATAGACATATAAGTCACTCACTTAGCCTCCTAAAGCCTAAATTCAAGGTGAATATGAGAAACAATTTTGGTTTACAATTGAGTGTGGAGTAGGTTGGAATTGTAATTTTGGCTTGCAATTACAACTTAGGGCAATGACACTCTTGAGCCCCATTTTTATCCAAATTCCCTTTGAATCATCATTCACTAAGTCTATCTAATTTGTTCTCAATTATTGCCAATTAGATTTTGCAATTCAATTCTGTAATTTTTGTTATTTCAATTATTGTCATTTTTAGATTCTGCAATTTTCTTCAACACACAATCCAACCTTGTTTTTGCAATTTTAGTTTTCAAGTTACAATTTTTCTTACACTTTGCTTTACAATATTTTTGTTACACCGTTCCCTTGGGATTCGATACTTGGTACTCGCATATCATTTTATATTACTTCGATCGCGTGCGCTTGCGTGTACAACCCGATCAATATACAAATATATATATTAAAAAAAAAGAAATCGGGGCGGAGATGGAGAACGGGGCGAGGGCGGGGTCGGAGACAGGGACATGGACGGGGAATGTACTCCCTTCCCCGTCTTCGTTTAGCTAACAGAAAAAAATTCTTTCCCACTCCCTCCCCCATTCCCCTCTTAAACGGGGATTCCCCACCCTGTTAGAGGCAGGTCCCTGCGGGAAAAATGGATATCTCTAGTCTTGAACTTTTAAATTTGTGTCTATTCTGTCACTGAACTTTAAAAAGTGTCTAATAGGTCTTAAAATTTTTAATTTTGTGTCCAATAGGTCTCTAAATTTTCAATTTTGTGTCTAATAGGTCCTTGGCCTATCCGATGCTTTTTTAAATTCACGAACCTTCTGAACACAAAATTGAAAGTTTAGGGTTCTATAAATTTCAATTTTATATCTAATAGATCATTTAATTTTTTTTTAAAAAAAAATTGAATATGCCAGAGACCTATTAGATACAAAGTTGAAAGTTTAGGGACCTATATATTAGATACAAAATTGAAAGTTCGGGGACCTATTAGATACTTTTTAAAGTTTAGAGAACAAATAGACACAAACCTAAAAATTCAAGGACTAAACTTATAATTTAACCCACAAACAAAAAGAAAACCTAGGATATGAACTATGTAAATATAAGATTTATTTTTAAAAAACCCCAAAATGTCTTTGCCTTCAAGATTATTCATAATGTTAATGAGGGGTGTCAACCTTGAAATTAAATTTTTAGTCCTATATTGAATTCAACTTAAATTTGAATAACCAATGAAGTTAATACTTTATTAAGATTATATTAAAAAATTGTCCTTAAACTAATAAATAAATCATACAAAATCCAACCAACAAAGCACTCAACAATGCTATAATCTTCAAGATATTAGTAACCTCAAAGTCATAAAAATACATAGACCCAACATTAATAAGCAAAAAACAAAAAATAAAATCTAGCCATAAAATCAAATAAGTAAAATAAAAACGTTTAAACTCAATAACAAAACACCCAATCCTAGCTAAGGAAAAAAACATTCAACACAATAAAATGTGAAACAAGTACTCATGAAAAAATAACTTCATGTAATTTACAAAACACCTGCCAAGTTCTAAACAAAATTCTTAACAAAATTGAAAACGTGATTAACTCAAGGTGTTAGTTTCACTCTTAGTTTATGTTTAAGTTTCAATGTGATAAAATTGAACCTTTTAAGATTAAATCTTACTCATCGAAATGAAAATTTTTAAATGTATTTCTTTAACATAACATGGATCATAAAGAATATATATAAAAAAAAAGAAAAAAAAAGTAGCACAACACCAACTAATTAATTGTATTGAAAAGATTCCACACAAAAATTAAGTCAGAATGATTGATGATATGATTGAATATGAGATGTAAAATGATATTAAAAATATGAGCATAGGAAATGGAATTGGATAATTGACTTGGAAGAGAAGAAAAATTGCAAGTGGTTGAAAAATGGGGGATTCCTTTCCTTGGAATTGGCAAACCAGATAATACATTGGACTTTATCATAAAAATAAATGAAATGAAAACCAATGGGCTACATATATTTTATTGCAAAATGTGTCACATGACCATATAATAAAAAATCTGTGGATTACAGCCTACAAAAATAAAACCACAGAAAATGCAAGGTCACTATTTGCCAAAACCAGTAGGCCACATTACTGATCCAAAATTCCAGCCTCTTCCATTATATTCCATAAAAGCCTGAACCAAACTGCACCCTGAAACTCTCGTGTACACAATAAATGTTCCCATCCCTCCTGTCCTCCTCACCCTTTTTTTTTCCTACTATTCATTTATTGATTTGATTGTCATTAAAGAGAATCTCATTTTTGCCCTTTTTAAAACTCGTATTCTTTTAAACTTGTAATATTTCTCTTAACCTTTTATCAATGTTTCAAAACTATCATTGAAGTAGAAAAATCGTTAAAATATTGAATGAAAAGTCGACATGTTTGAATGTCGTTTTTTCATATTTAATCTAGACAAGCATCTTAGTCACCACCACATCATTTCAAGTTATCACCACATCGATTTTTCGTCCAACATTTTAATGAATTTCACTTCATGAGTAATTTTGAAATATTTATGATAGGTTAAGAATAATATTGCATTATCTAAAAGAATAGCGATATTTTTTTAAACAATGAGCAAAGTTGATGGGTATTTATTATAATTTAACCTTTTTTTTTTAGTTTTGGTTCATTTTGGCTTTTGTCATTTTTAATGTATATTTTTATTTATATACTTTTAGCTTTTGTTTACTTTAGTCTCTATAATTTAAAACCTCGAATTTAGTATCTATGTTTTTTAAATGTAGACTATTTTGATCATTGTTTACAGAACTCTTTATATAAAGTTATGACTATATTTTAAGAAATTTATTGAATATAGTATTTGTACTAAAATTGAGATAGAAAATAAATGACGGGACTATAATGGATGTTTTGAAATTACATGGATTAAAATGGACAAAAATTATAAGTACATTAATTAAAATTGACGTTTTGAAATCATTTAATTAAAATAAACAAAATGTAAAAGTACAAAGACCGAATTGACATTTAAACCCCTAAAAAACACAGAAAATATCCTAGTTTTTAGTTTGAAGCCCTCCAACATTCAATGCTTGCAAAAGAGTGGATCTTATCTTTCTCTAATAAATGGAGCTTTGCTTATATTTCTTCCTTTTTGTTGTACCACCTACCAACAATTTGCCTTTTTTGCTGTGTGGTTAAAATCATATTTTACTTCTTTTAGGGTGTGTTTAGTAGGTGATGGAAAAAAAAGGATTTGAAAGGTATTTAATGAAAAAAATTCATTTCGTGTTTTTCCTTTATATATATATGATGTATTGAAAAATTTTCACTTTCTAAAGATGATTTTCATAAATAAATCCACCAAACAAGAATTCAATGAACTAATTTGATTCAATAAACATGAAAATAAAAAAATTGAATCTCAAAAGGTCTAGTCTCTAAGTTTTCAAAATGTATATTTAATTCCTCAACTTTTAAAAAATTGACCACATAGGCTTTTCAAAAAAAAAAAAAAAAAATTGACCACATGACATAGGTGCTTAAATTTTCAAAATTTCTATTTTACACTCTGAAATTAAAAAAAAAAAGCATTCATTTTGGTTCTTAAACTTTTATAATGCTTGTTTTAATTCTTGAATTTTGAAAAAAAATTATTATTTTGGTATTTCTATTATTTTGTCACATACTCAATCCTTAACTTAGTTAACTTCAGTCTACCTGACTCTCTCTATGTATATATTTCAATTTAATTTATCTATTAGTTATAAATAAAATAAAAATGAGAATCAAAATAATTATTTAAAAAAAAACTAAAATAGACATTATGAACCAAAGTGAATTTAATAAATGGACTTGCTAGTTCAATGTATCATCCTTTCATTTCATGGCACTACCTACATGGCTACAACTAGCCTTCAAATTATCTCTATATTTTTGCTGCCTACTTGTCTGCTTTTGCATAGGACTGGCCAGTATTTATATATATATATAACAAAGTGTGTGGTGAAGATGATTTGTTGGTGAATAAGTAAATAATAAATAAATTTCAGTTACATTAAATAATATGTGTGAATCTCATTTTCTCCTTTGTAACCCTGCCTGGGAAGCCTATGCATGACTCTAAGGAGCCGTTTGGCCCATGGGTTTGGGTTGGGATGAGTTTGGGTTCCAAACCCAAAACCATGTTTGGCACAAGGTGTTTCAAAACCCTTGGTTTTGAAACACAACCACATGGGTTACAACAGTACAACCTCATGGGGTTTGTGCCATGTTTTCCTCTTCCATTTGCCGTTTTCCATTTCCGGCTACCACTCCGACAACAACTCAGACGATCACTCCGACAACAACTCCGGCGACCACTCCGATGATAACTCCGGCGACCACATCGGCGACCCGACCACTGCTAACGATTACCTCCGACGACCACTGCGATGAGAACTTTAGAGACCAGTTCCATTTACCATTCTCCATTTCTAGCGACTACTTCGACAATAACTCTGATGACAACTCCAGCGACCACCCAACAACCACCGATAACAACAACTCTGACGACTACAACGGTGACCCGACCACCGCTGACGATTACCTCAGACAACCACTGCGATGAGAACTCGAGAGACCAGTCTGACGATTACCCCTGCGACTCGACCACCCCAACAACTAGACACCTCGATAACCCAGGCACTCAAACAACCCGACTTGCTCGAACCACCGACAACAACCACTTCAATGACCTGATGACCCGACAACCATAGTTGACGATCACCTCGAAAAACTGACCACCTAGCAACCACCGTAGACAACCACCTAGTGACCACTCCGATGACCTGACCACCCTGATGACTACTTCGGCGATTACCCCGACGACCTGGTAACCCAACCACCCAAAATCACTGTTGACGACCACCTAGTGACCACCCTGGCGACTCCAACAACCCAACCACTGCCACAACCACCCAGCGACCACTCCGGCGACATGACCACCCTGATGACCACTCCAGCGACCCGACAACTACTGCTGAAAACCACCCAACAACCATTCCGGCGACCTAACCACCGTGCAATCACCACCGGCGACCACCTCGGCATACACAAACACCCCATCAATCCAACCACCCCAACAACCACTCCAACAATCACCCTAGCGACCCAACCACCTAGTCAATATTTTAAAAGGACCAGCGTGGACGAGCTATATTCAAAACTAAAGGCGATCCCAGGGATGACAAGGCAAGACTGAATGGCTGTTGCAAAGACTATTCTCTCGGATAGTATGATGTTGAACTCCTTCTTTACATTCACCCCAGATTGGAAGTATGATTACTACGTGAAAATTTTGGGGAAAGCACCTAGAACCTGACTCTCTTTTCATCACTTTCATCTACCACTCTTATGACTTACATTTGTGTTTGGACAACTACTTCTACTTTCTTGTCATTTCATCTGGAATGTGTGTTATGATATTTTTAGAACTAGATCTTAGTTCTAATTTTTGGTTTTGCTTTACCATTGGCAACACCATTCTTACATTGCACCTATTAATTATCTGTTGCTACGCATAATCTTCAATTTTATGTCATCATGAGTGGAGTGAATGAGATAGCATATAGTTATACAAACTACACATAGTATAATTCAAATTGAACTATAGTTGTAACAATTGCTCTACATAATTGGTTAAATAGTTGGTATGTAACACACCAAAAAAATTATGAAGTTAAAAAAATGGAGTAGGAAAAAAAAATAGTGTAAGATTTTTTTTAAAAATAATAAACTGTTTGAAAAATTAAAAAAAAAAACAAACTAAACAAACCCAGCCCAACCCAACCCTGCACCCCAAACACAGGAATCAGAAACCCCAGGGTTTCTGATTCCAGCCAAGAAACCCCAGGGTTCCAGAACCCGAGGGTTTCTGATTCCAAACCAGCGCGCCAAACAGCCCCTAAAAGAATTCAGAGATTTTTCCTACTATGCAATCTCTTTTTTTAATTATGTTAAATTATAAGTTTATTCCCTCACCTTTTAATTAAGTTGATGTCTAATTAGTCTTTGAACTTTTATTTTTTGATTAATAGATCGTTGAACTCTAATAAATATCTAATAGATATCTAAGGTTCCGTATGACAATTATTTAATTTTTGAAAATTGTGCTTGTTTTCTCATCATTTTTCTACAATAGAGTTTCATCTTTCTTAAAAAAACATTTGAATTATTGGCCAAATTAAAAAAAAAAAAAAATGAAAACTTTTTTTTTTTTTTTTTTTTTTTAAGTTTTCAAAACTTGGTTTGGTTTTTAAAAACATATATAAAAAGTAGATAACAAAACATGGAAACTCATAGATAGAACTGTAGAAGTAGAATTTATATGCTTAATTTTTAAAAACTAAAAACTAGAAACTAATTGGTTATCAAATGGGGCCTATACTTTCAATTTTGTGTTTAATAAATTCTTGACTTGTTCAACATTTTAAAAAATCAAGGAATCTTTTTCCTTTTAGTTCAACAATGTGTAGGGGTGAAAATTTGAAACTCCAACTTTTTGGTCAGGATATAATGTCTTAACCAAGCTATACTTAGGTTAACAAATTCATAAATCTACATCTATTAGACATAAAATTGCCAGAAGTTCATTAATTTAAAAAAAATGTTAAATATGTCAGAAATCTACTAGACACAAAATTGAAAATTCAGATAACTATTAGACATTTTTCAAATTCAAAAATCTATCAAAAAGAAAATTGAAAATTTTCATATTAGATATTTTTTAAAGTTTAGGCAGCTATTATAGATACAAATTTAAAAATTCATAGAATAAATTTGTAATTTAATCATTTTAAATATCAACATCAAATCTTAAAAAAATAAAATATAAGAGTCCATCTTTGACAATATTTTTTTGGTTAAATTATCAAAAATACCCCTAAACTATGTGGTTGGTTTCAATTATACCCATGAACTTTGAAAAGTTTCATTTTAACCCTTGAACGTTGAAGTTTGTTTCAAAATAACCCTTGAAGGTTTTTTCCGTTAAATTTATGGAAGAAAAATGACGTATTTGCATATGTTTTGATTTTTTTTCAACGTATATGTTCAAATATGTTAACATAAGCAACAATACAAATGAAAAAACATCATTTTTCGACCATGAATTTAATGGAAAAAAGCCTTCAAAGGTATTTTTGAAACAAATATCAAAATTCAAGGATTAAAATGAAACTTTTCAAAATTTGGGGTATAATTAAAACAAACTCCATAGTTTAGGGGTATTTTTGATAATTTAACCTATTTTTTTATTAGTAATCTTTTTTTTTTCCGAGTTCAAAGAAATCGTAATCATTGTAATATAAAACACTAGTTTGGTACATAATTTGGAATAAATATGTTAAAGAAATAAACAATAATGCAATACGTATCCATTTCATTTGTTTTCCAAAATAATTATTAATACGTAATCATCATGATTTGGTTTTCTGAAAGTATAAAATTAATATTTAAAAAAAAACTCATTCCAAACAGCCCATGCCATGTGATATTCAGAGTAATTATTTTTTTTTCTTCACGATTGGGCAAAATGGTAATTGTGAGATACAGAAAAACGGCATCTAGGTAAAAGAACGCGTGTTTGAAAACGACGAAAGGGGGGTAACAGAGTAATTTCGCAAGACAAATACGTGAAAACTCAAAACTGCAAAAAAACAATCCTTATCCAAAAATTTCAAAGATAAGCGGAAACGCGAAAATTATACGCAGTCAGTAACCCCGTTATTCCCGTTCCATCCTCACAAACCAGACCTAATTCTCAATTATTCAGCCTATAATTTAGACATTCAAAACACTAATCCAACTCAAATCAATCTTTAATTATCCTCGATTAAGTCAAAAAATTGATAAAACCCACCACCCAAATCCAGAATCTTACCCTCTCGCTCAATCCCCCGTTCCGTTTCTGTTCAATCTTTTGGATCAAGTGGATAAAGTTTAATCCGAATCAGACTGCCCCACCTGGCCCTTATTTTTTCTTTTTATGTCGCCTCCTTCCTTCTGGTTTTCCTTCTCCTTTTCCCAACTTTTATTCAAGAAAAAGAAGCCTCCACGTCTTCCCTCCTCCTCATTTTCGCTGTTCCATCGTTTGTTTTTGGTTTTTTCTTCCACTTTTGGTTCAAACTTGAAGGATCACAGGTGGGTTTCTTTCTGGTTTTAAGGGTTTTCGTGTTCTTCCTTGCTGTGAAGTCGATTCTGCTTAAACAGAGATTGTATTTGAGGCCGTTCTTTTGTGGGGTTCTTCTATTTTATTGCTGATAATCTCTGGACGGTCGTTTGATTTGTGTGCGCCATGGCTTGTTCGTTGAAGACTGGTCTCTCTGTTTCAGGGCTGAAGGATAATTTTCGTTCCTCCAAATCATCTGGGGTTTCTGGGTTTTGTACTTCTATTTGTGCTTCTAATTTAAAAGGGTCGAAGCAGAAGGGGTTTCCTGTTTTGCGCATCAATTTCTTGGGGAAACCTGTAGTGATTTCGGATCAAAATGGCGTTAGAAACTCGAACCCTAAAGCCCCAAATGGCTTGACCATTAATGTAAGCCCTTTTTTGCCTCTTTTCTTTCTTTGTTAATATTCCCAATTTGAGATTTAGTGTTTCTTTGGTAATGTTCTGGGTCTGAAATGATTTGTGTTAAGCACAGGCTTCTATCTGCATAAGCCGAGCTCAGAGATGGTGGGAAAAAACCTTGAAACCTAACATGGTGGAGATCCACTCTGCACAAGCCCTTGTGGATGCTTTGCTTGATGCTGGTGATAGATTGGCCATTGTTGACTTCTATTCCCCTGGTTGTGGAGGTTGCAAAGCCCTTCATCCTAAGGTATTACCTTGTTGCTGGTTAAGTTTTTGCTCTAGTTCAAGAAATTTGTTATGTATTAGGAATCAGTTTTGAACTTGAATTTTGGGATGTTGCTGATTGAATCCATTTCTATATCAGATCTGTCAACTGGCTGAGTTGAACCCTGATGCAATTTTTCTCAAAGTTAACTTTGAGGATCTCAAAACCATGTGCCAAGCTCTCCATATTCGTGTTCTTCCTTTCTTTAGGTTCTATAGAGGTGGAGAAGGTCGCGTTTGTAGCTTTAGCTGTACAAATTCAACTGTAAGAACAATGTCCAGATTTTCAAGCTTTCCATTACTGAAACAAAGAAAAGAATCTCCATAGCTAGAGTCTAACTTCCATCTTCCATTATTCCACTGCAGATTAAGAAATTCAAGGATGCATTGGCTAAACACGGAACCGACCGATGTAGCATCCTTCCAGCGAAAGGACTAGACGAATCTGAGCTCGAGCGGTTAGCAATGGCAGGTGAATTATCATTAAGTTCACCATCACCATATCTCAAGGAAGGAACATTAAAGGATCTATATTCTTATGGTTCTTGGGGCACATCAAGCAATAAAAGGGAACTCTTGGAAGGCAACAACCTGATTCTTAAGGTCTAAAGCTATGATAGCACTAAGCAGATTGAAAGATTATTAGTTGTGGAGCAAAAAATTTTCACTCCATGCTTTTGTATTTGTTTAGTTGAATTCTTTTTCTTTTTGGGACTCTTGTACATAATGAGGATTTGGGTTTTTCCCCCATTAGCAAGGCCTCTGATTTTTCCTAGTGTACGCCTTGTTGCTCTGCATTGCCAATCTGTTGAAAGAACTGGACTTAGCTGTCTGTTTCAGTTTTTTGAATACACAGATGAAGCTTTTGATTATGATTCATTTCTTCTCTTTCGATATATACTTTCTCACATTTTTCTCCTCTGTTTCACTTTACAACAATTTGTATTTCGAAACTATATCGAATGGTTATTAAAGAGCATCTATTTCAACGTTTATGAATGATTACACGGGACAGCTAGGAATATGATTATTATGATGGAAATGGGTATGAATTATTGGTATGGTAATCTAAAAGTTGAAAGAAATTTACTTCCATCTCTCCTTTTTAAGTGTAAAGTACAGAATCAGATTCTCATGGAGAATGGAAGTTGCAATATGAAGCTTGTTTAACCTTTAGGATAACTTTGATCCGTTCCTTGTCATATGGATAAGAATCGTTGGCCGTTGAAGATTTTTACTTACCTGTTAAACATCAATCATTATGGGGGGAAAAAAAAGATAATTAGGCACATGAAAAGACAGAGTATTAAATCTTTATTTGCATATATATACACAACATTAGTTTTTGTTTTTTTTTTTTTAAAGTTCTTATACATGACATTAATCGGTGACTTGATATTGATATGATATTATTTCACTTTTGACCTATCGATTATAGTTGGCACATAGTGGTTAGTATAATGTGACCGAATTTTTTTTGACACATAATGTGACAAAATCTTGCTGTATTATTTGTCTCTTTTAATCAATAATTCATTCTACCAAGATCATACGCGGCGATGGTGACAAAATCTGGCTAGAAAGTTGAAGAAAATGAAATATGATGTCAAAAGATAAGAAGGGCAGCAAATACATCTGTATCAGAAAAGAAAAGGAAAAAAAAAAAAAAACTTTTTATTGCTTGTCCTTAACATGGTTCTTTGATAATGTTTATGAATAATCATCTATCATTCTTATTTTTAGCGTCTAATGAAAAAAATTTAAATTTCATTTTTCTTCATGGCAACAAAAATTAGGAATTATTAACCACGTCATTATTAGTCTCCATTATTGTAAAAGCTAGAGACAATAAACCTTTTCTCATTTTGATTTCTAGGATGGGATTGGAAAATCATCTCCAATCTTCAATCTTGTAATTTTATCAATTTGTTAATACTATATGACTATTTAATATTTTATACTTTAATGCCATTGTCTTCTAATCACATGTGTCCTGTCTGATAGGAATACCGAAAATAAAAAATCTAAAATTTATGTTATATGCATTTAAAAAATAAATTTAGAGAATAAAATAGACCCAACTTGAATATTTTAAACCAATCTCAAGATATAAGATTTAAAATTGAATAAACTTAAAACTCAAAGACTATCTTTTGATGTAAAAATTTATATAATATTATGTGTTTAAATTAATGAATTTGATCTCTTTTAACTTTCAAGAATATACCTATAAGTAGATTTCTAAACTTTTAATATTGTTTCTATTTTATTTCAGTACTTCAAAAACTTCTAATAGATATTTCAATTATATGTCGAGATTTATGTTTTAAGTTTAGTTTAGCTTGTTTGTGACACATTAACTATATTATTGTAAAGTTATGTGTTACAAGCTAATTTTGAGCAGATTTGGATATTTAAGGCATAATTATTAAACTAATTTATTATATAAATGCTTATTAGATACAAAATTGAAAATTGAAGAATATATTATACAATTATTTTTAAGAATAAAAATTAAATAGACACGTTTTGAAGGTGGAAACATCTCATGTAAACTTTTTAAATTAAAATAAAAATAATTTAATAGACAGATCAAACTGATATTCAACCTAAATGCATAAAAAAAATCAAAGTAAAAGTTTTTTTTTTAAAAAAAATGGTCAGAAGTGGAATCTGCTTAGCCTGCTTTGTTTGACAACTAAAACAAACGATGCCAACGCACGTGCTCCACGTGTCACTCGAGCTTTATTATCATATCATCAAAATGGAGACTTGTGGGTCCCAGATATACCCCTAAATCGTGGAACTGACGTGGATTAACGACATTCCAACTCATCATGGCCCCACATTTAAGCACTCTTCCTCTATGTCGGTCATGTTCAATATAATTAATTCATCAAATAATTACATAATAGAGTAATTCGTAAAATGTGATAGATACCTACCTAATAATAAAAAAAATTATTTTGGCCCGTTTCATAGCTATTTATGTTTTTGGTTTTTGATTTTTTATTTTTAAAAAACAAATATCATATATGTTTGATTACTATTTTTTATTTTTAAAAAATAGAAAACCAAACATGTTTGGTAATTATTTTTTTATTTTTTGCTTTCTAAAAAGTTATAAAGAGATAAATTAGAATTCGAAAATAAAATTTTAGAGATACAAAGATAAATTTTTTAGAGAAATAGTTAGAGAGATTTTTTAGACAAAGAAAAGATTTAGAGAGAAGAGTTATAATGCATGATATATTTTAAAGAGGGAATATTAGTTCGAGAAAGATAAATAAAAGTTATAGATCAGAAAAATACTATTGTCTAGAAAGGTTTTCTCCATAAAACAATAATATATATTTAATAAAATATAAATTAGAGGGGGGTCAATTTTTAAAATTTATCTTTCTCTCTCTATTTTTGTTTAAAAGAGATATGTTAAGAAAAAAAAGTTATAAAGATGAAATTTTAGGAAGAAAAAAATAAATTTAAGATTCTTTGACTAGGAATATTTGAATATTTCAACTACTTGACAATTCCTCACTATGTAATATTTGAGTTAATGGATAAATCGAGGTGTAAGCCATTAACCACTTATAATGATAAACACACATCTCTTGCATCCTTCTCGTTGAAATGCAAACTTGTATGTGAGGGAAAGAAGAGCAAGGTTTGATGCCCTTTTGAAATGGCTTATGCATTTCTAGGTTACTTTCTAACAGGAGCTTCCTTTTTTTCGCAAGGTAAGCCTTTAGCTAGACTTTGTTAGACTTGTATCAAGAATCTATTGTTCATCATATTAAGGTAGTTTTTTTTTTTTCCACCTTGTGATCACTTAATGTCGTTTCATGGTTGTTATGGGTGAAATTGGACCAACAAGAATAGGCTGGCTAAATGACTGCAATGAAAGGCTAAACAAGGAAAGAAGCCCAATACGAAGTCAAAAGGGACTGAAACCAATACGAAGTCAAAACGGACTGAAACCGATAGGAAACCAACCCAGGACGAGAAGGGACGAAGAAACGGGCTTGGGCTGAAGCCCAAGCCCATGGTCGGCCTCGACTGACCTCATGGCAAGGCCCCATTTTGGGCCTTGCCATGGTCTAGCATTGGAGGTATGAAGGTCGAGGCTTGGGCTCGGGCCAAGCCCGTGGTCGACCTCGGCCTCAACCGAGGCCGACCACATGGCAAGGCCTAATTTTGGGCCTTGTATCGGTCCCTCATGCCCGTGCACCCTTGGTTTAGCCCAATTCGATCTTTCCTTTCCCCATTCGAAGACGAAAACCCACGAAAAACCCTAGGAATGTAGCTATTTAAACTCTCTTGAGGGGAGAGCAAGGTAAGTTCATTCCAGCTTACAACACTTTCATAAAACTCCTAAATTCTCTCAAAACCCTCTCTGACTTAAGCATCGGAGCCTATGTGGCCTACACCCCACTGGTGTCCAGGTTTTCCTTGTCTTGCAGGCCATGTTCTTCAATACAAATTCACCGTCGTTATTATGTGGAGGTCAGATGAGATTTCTCCTGTCCAAAATTTGGCAACAACAATGGTTATTTAAATGAGTATTCTAATATCCATTAATTTCTAGATTAATTTTTCATAGATGATTCGAGTTAATTGGTTATTAAAATAACATGTTTCAAGTTCAATATTGCTTATTTTTAAGCGGTTTTCTTGCTTCAAATTTTGATATTTAATTTAAAGTTGAACCTTTTTGTATTAATTTTAGAGAATGAAAATACCTAAATTATTTAAAAGATGAGTTGAACTTAAAAAATATAACAAAGAGAATCATCCAATTTGAATTCTTGGATTGAAAGTTACAAAATTTTAAAACTAAGCAATGTTCTATAAATTGCATTTACTTTAGAACAAGAGAACTGTGAACCAACCTAGCGAAGGTTCATCAAAGTAATTGGCTTATGTAAGTTTATTTTATGCCTATGTTAACTCGCAAACAATCTATATTTTATACAATTCTAGTTTGCTGACTTCATATATGGTATGGAGAAATTCGATGGTTATGGTTCACATAAAATTCATGAAAGCTTTTCGAATTGCCTGAGAAGCTACATTGGTATACGATAAATTATATCAATCTTTATAATTTGGGTAAATTATACAAAATACCTCATTTCAATAATAACCATGAATTTGAAAAAGTTTCATCAATACCTTTGACCTTTCAAAAAATAAATTTTAAAAAGTTTCATTAATACCTTTAACCTTTTAAAAAAGAGAAATTGTAATGGATAGCAAAAAATATTAGGATATTTACAAATCTAGCCATGATTTTTGGATATTTGCAAATATAACAAAAAAATCTAAATCTGATTTTTGTTTTTTTATTATTCCAATTTTACCCTCATTGGTGTATCAATAGGTATATCAGTAGTTTATCTGATATACTTCATATTTGGTATATCGATAGTATATCAATAGTATATATGATATGCTTTACATTTGGTATATCAGTCAACTGATGTATACTTAAAACGAAGTATATTAGTAATATATTATTGATATACTACTGATACACTTCTTTTTAGGTATATCAATTAAATAATATACTACTAATACACTTTTTTTGCATATTTGATATATCACTGATATACTTAACATTACGTATATCAGTAGTATATCAATGATATACTTCATTTAGTGTTATGTTTCACACTTTAAGTGACGAATAACTATTGATAAAATAAAAAACTAAAATAGAGTATATCAGTAGTATATATAATATAATGAACATGTAGCACTGATATATGATTGACATACTTCATATGAGGTATATCGATGAAATAATATAGCTAAAATGAAGTGCATTAGTACTATATCATTCGTTCACTATTGATATAGTACTAGACAAGTAAATTGACTAAAATCCAGTGCGTTAACAAAAAAAGTAGTCACTAAAATCCATTAATAAAGTCAAGAACAAAAATCAAGTATATCAATAGTATATCACTGATATACTTTTCTTTTTTTGAGTTCAACACTGATATACTTCATATTAGGTATTTTTGATATACTATTGATATATTGAATATTAGAAAGTCCATTTTATTGATATATATAAATAACATATATCAATAGCATATCACCGATATATTTCATATTAGGTATATCAACAGTACATCACTGATAGACTGTTGATATACTTCATATTGCAAAAACGCAGGATTAAAAAATGGGATTAAATGAAAGGGCTATTTTGGATTTTTTGCAAATTATGTTTGGACTGGACTAACTTTTTTTGCTATATTTGCAAAGATAATAAAGAGGAGACACACTTGCAATTGGGCCAAACTTTTTTGCCATTGTTGCAACTATCCCTTCAAAAAAAATTGAAAAATACACTTACCGTTAAGTTTTAGATGGAAAATGTTATAGTTTCACTAATACCATTGATCTTTCAAAAAAATTCACGAATATCCTTACTGGAAAATGTTTCTTCTTTTTCTTTCTCTCTCAAATTCTTCCTTCCATAAAAATCAATGCGGAACTTTGCTTATAAAGACTATGTACAACAGAACAACAGTTGAAAACAAAGTTTGAAATCAAAATTTTCCTTTTAAAAAGTGTAAAAAAGATAAAGTGTTCAATTTTTTTTTCCATTCTTTTTTCTCTCTAGTGATAAGCAGGAGATTAATGTGGTTTTCAACACGATGAATGAGTAGTAAATGAAGAGAGGTGTAGGTGTATTTTTTTTTTTTTTTTTGTGTCTTTGGAGAGTTATGGTTATGAGTTTTTGGATTTTTTGAGATTATTTAGTCAAATTGTTGGTACAGCCTTTCAAATGCTAATAAACTTGAAGAAGGCATGTTTGGTCTAGTTTACGAGGTTAATTAATCAAAAGTTTGATATGTGATTTTTTTTTTTTAGTATTTAACAAGTGTTAAAACCACTATACGACAATATTTTAATTTGTTTTGCCTAAAATAAATTTAGAGAAAGTTGATGGGTAGTGACTAATGAGTAAATAACTGTGAAAAGGTCATTAAGAAAATAAAGTCAAGGACATGAAGAATTCAATAATAAAGTAAAAGTCATCTTGGAAACTTCAACATAAGAATCTGGTAAGGCTCTTAAGATGTTATGTTGAAGGAGAAGAAAAACTTATGGTTTATGAATACATGGCAAATATGCAAAACTTCTCATTAATTTCCATGCAAGAAGAATTTGCATAGAGAGGAAAAAAAAGAAATGTTTTGTAGAGAATAAATGTTTTTCAATAAAGTTATTTTTGAATTTTTTTTGGAAGATCAAGGATATTAATGAAACTTTAATGTTTCTATCCAAAGCTTAATGACAAAGGTATTTTTGAACGCTTTTGAAAAATCAGTGATATTTTTTAAACTTTTTAAAGTTCAGGAGTATTATTAAAATGTGATCCATAGTTTAGAGTATTTTCTATAATCTAGCCTTATAATTTTGGCACTTAGGTTGTAGTTGTGCTTAATATTCTCTTCATACATTCTTTACGCTTAGGAAATTGTTGGGATTGCAGAAGCATTAGAAGTAAAGAATAATGGGTATGTGATGAGGTTTGTCATCTTGTCCTTATAAATAAATGATATACAAATCATTTATTTGGTGTTGGAGTCGACAAGGTTGTTGGCTAAATGGTTAGCCTAGCGAGTGCAAAAATTGGCTCATCCAAGAATGTTGTAGTCACCTATGCAAGGGTGCTTATCTTTTCTAGACTCTTATGTTCAAGTTCAAGTATGTGACTCTTATGTTCAAGTTCAAGTATGTTCTTCATGTTTGTCTTCACGACGGATGAAATGCTCGGGTCGTGGGCTAGACCCCCAATTACAAAAGTGTATTTCAAAAGAGGAATTTCAATTCCAAATAAGGATTTAAACTAGTAGTTTTTGGATAGTTTTTATGTTTTAAATTTCAAATAACGATTAGAACATGTAGTTTTTTTGGTATTTATTGGGATAATTGTAATGGATGACAAAATTGATTGCAAATATGTCACACAAATAAACAATTTGTAAATATATCAATTTTTAAAATTTCCAGGTCTATCACTCATATACCACTTTTATGTCTATCAGTGATAATGTTAGAATTTATACCCTAAAGCCTCGTAATTAATATCATTGATAGTGTTAGGATTTATACCACTTTTATGTCTATCAGTGATAGACCATTTTTATAGTTTATCGGTGATATACTAGATATAAAAATAGTCTATTGGTGATAGACTTCTATCACTGATAGACCTCTATCACCGATAGACTTTTTTTATGTCTATAATTGATAGACCATTTCTACATCTATCACTGATAGATGTTTATCACTAATTAACCATTTTTATGTTTATTGCTGATAAACAATTTTTATGTCTATTGTCAATAGACCATGAATATGTCCATTAGTAATAATTTTTTATTATCGATAAACAATTTTTATGTCTATTAGCTACCATTTCTATATGTTTGATAGACTATTTTAATGTCTATCACTGGTAGAGCATTTTCATGTTTATCATCGATAGATAATTTCTACGCGTCTATCAATGATAGGTGTTTACCATTGATACACATATAACGCTAATAGATATAAAAAAATGGTATATTAGTGATACATTCCTATTAGTAATTTACTGTTATTTGTGATCACTTGATTTACTATTTTTGATCTATCATTATGTGGTAAATCAATGATAAATCAAATGAGCATGCAAACAATCACTAAAAGAAAGAAACAAGGGTCAAATATTATTGATATACCTTTTATAGTCCTATTAATATGACATATCAGTAACAGAATTAATAACATGTAAGTATGTTAACTATTACAAATTGAAAAATAAAAATTAAATGCTTCTTATATACTATTTTTTTTTCTATTGATCATAAGGTATATCAGTAATAGACCTAATAGCAAATAAACATGTAAATAACAATTAGTAGAAAATTGAGTGAAATATTACTTACATACATTTTTTTTTTAATTCTATTGATATAGTTATTAACAATATACCTAATAGTAAAGGAGGGATGATTTATAAAAATAGAGTTGTTTTCAAAACTAATTACAAATAGGTGTTCAAACCCAAACTATTTACAAAAAACAGGTAGTTTTTTTGTCTTTATTAGAATGCGTCTCTTCAAGAGACGCATTCCTTGTTGTGAACAGTACCAGTCAACACCAATTTTGACCAACTTTGACTGCCAACTTTGACCAACTTTGACCAGACAGTTTTGTTCAAAATTTCAAACGGAAAGATTTTTTTCCACTAAAATAATACCATCAAATCATTTCAATTAATATTTAACTAACCACATTTTAAAAAATGTGGCACGACCAACTTCGTGCCACATTTTTTTTTTTAAATCTTTAATCGAGATGAATAAATCTCAATCTTTTTAATCTTTAAATCAATTGATCTCTTCTACTATCTTATAGATCATAACCATATTGGTAAAATCATCCTAATATTTTTTCCATGTTGTATATTTTGTTTTAATAGTGAATGTGATTATCAAAATAATAATAAAAAACTTGAGTGGTGAATGATTGTGTTGTGTGATGATGAATAATTTATTAAATATTTATTTTAAAGAAAAAATTAAATAAATGATTAGTTGATTTGATGGGTAGTTAAATATTAATTGAAAGGATTTGATGGTATTATTTTAGTGGAAAAAAATCTTTCCGTTTGAAATTATGAATGAAACCGTCTGGTCAAAGTTGGTGGTCAAAGTTGGTCAAAATTGGTGTTGACTGCTACTGTTCACAAGATGGAATGCGTCTCTTCCTAATAAGGACAAAAAAACTACATGTTTTTTGCAAATAGTTTGCGTTTGAACTCTTTTTTTGTAATAAGTTATGAAAAGACCCTCATTTCTCCAATTCATCCATAAAGGAGTGCATGCAAAAATTATTGATAGATAACAAATCCAAATATTACTAATATATCTTTTTTGTATTTATTGATATGATATTTCAACGATAGACCTAATAATAAATGAGTATTCAAACAATCACTGATAGAAAATAAATGGTAAATACCACAATTTTATATTTTTTTAATTTATTGATATGATAAATTAATGATATAGACATCATGACAAATAAACATGCAAACAATTATGAATAGAAAACAATTTCAAATATCACTGATATATCATTTTTAATTCTATTGATATGGTATATCAGTGATCGACCTAATAACAAATGAGCATGCAAATAATCATAGATAGAAAATCAAAGTTAAGATTGATACAATATTTTTATTTTATTGATAATGTATATCCATGATAAACCTAAACAAAAATGAACATACAAGCAATCATCTAATAGTAAATGAAGTAAAATATCAGTTATATCATTTTATATTCTATTGATATGGTATATCAACAATAACCATAATAGCAAACGAGCATGCAAACAATTCAATGATAGTCAACTATCACTGGTAGACCTCAGTCAGTGATAGGTCTATCACTAATAGACTTCAGTAATTGATAAATCTATCAGTGATAGACCTCAGTTATTGATAGGTTTGTCATTAATAGAAATTAGTTAATGATGGGTACTGATAGGACTTAAAATTTTGCCATATTTGCAAATATTTTTAGATTGTACTAGTTTTGCTATTTGTTTTGTGTAGATTACCATATATGTAATTGCCCCTTTATTAAAATATATATTTAATTTTTATATAAAAATGACATAATTAACTAGTGCATTATTTAATGAAAACTTATGCAATTAATTATGAAAATATTAATTAATTAATAAATAATATATTTAATCACTTAATTACTATGATTATTAATTTATTGCAAGGATTTATTTTGAATCATTATAACTAATTATTCATTGATTATTTATTATCAATTAAATATTAATTATTATTTTCTAAAAAATTATATTTATTTTTTGGAACTAATTTTGTTTATTTTATTAATAATAGGCTAAATTATATCAAATATCCCTGAACTTTGGAATATGTTTCAATTATGTCCATAGACTTTGAAAATTTTCATTTTTACTTTTGAACTTTGAAATTTGTTTCAAAAAATACCCTGGAACTTAGAAATTATTCCAAAAAATATCTTATCTGTTAAAAGAGAGGATGAAAATAAATGTGGTGATTGATGTCTAAAATTAAAAGGTGTACATGATATTATTTACAACTATATAGAAGATTAAGATCGTTGTTAGTGTTCTATTTATTTCATCTCAAAAGTTAGTTTTAAAATCATTTACATAATCAATATTTACATATGGCTACCACGCCAATTTACATAAATGATATTGTAAATGATGTCCATATGCCTTTTAATTTTTACACATCAGTTGTCGCATCAATTTTAACCAAAAAACTCTCCAAGGGTATTTTTTGGAACAAATCTTAAAGTTTAAGGATAAAAATGAATTTATCAAAAAAAAAAAAAGGATAAAAATGAAACTTTGAAAAGTCTAAGGACATAATTGAAGCCTACCCCAAAGTTTACGACTTTTTGTATAATTTAACCTTAATAATACATCATAAATGTATAAAATTTATAATATTAATATCCTAAAACAAACATGAACATTATTTATTCTTATGAAAATTTGATAGCATTCTTATGAGAATGAGACCGAGAGGAAGAGAAAGCAAACGAGAACGAGAGCAAGAAGAAAAACTTGAGACACTGTTGTTGGGGTTAACTACCAATGTGCTGCTTTTTTCCTCATCGGATGTGTTGCTGCTGTTACTCAGGTATGGGTCGAAGCTTCAAGGTAAGCTAGAGATCTAGTGGTGAATCGACACATGCTGTACTTGCCAAAGCTTGCCGTCGTCAAGGGTACAAGTTGTTGTGATCACAAGTAGGGAGAGATATTGAGGGGGGAGACGGATGGGAAAGAGAGGAAGTGGAAGAAGAAGATGATCGAATCGAGAGAAGTTTGTTCGGACTTACACTCAAAGACAAAAGGGTAATTTTCATAACAATGCTGATGTTGGCAAAAATTATATAACTATATTTTGAAACTGTGAGTTAGATTGACAATTGACTCATTATTTTGGGTGTTCATACCAAATTCTCCACTTTGGGGATTCAAATCCTAGGTCACTTATCTACAGGCGCATGTTAGCAATCTACGCAATGTGGAATAGTGGAAGCCGTCGTGAAATTTCCATTCCAATTCAAACACGGCCCCAAAAAAAAGTCTAAAACTCGCAAATTGGACGCCAAAACTCTGCCATTGCACACATCGATTACATATATTTCGATGTGCCCTCGTGCTCTGGTTTTCTTAATCCCGTATCCTTATCCCTCTTTTTAAACCAATTGTCTCTCCACTTGTTTCTCACACCCATTTGCATTTCCACCCAAAATTTCTCCACCATTTCTATCTGTGTTTCTCGTTCGATTCTTCTCAAATTTTCCCGAGAAAAGTTTCGATGGGAAGGCGCGGATTGTTCGATCTCGAGAGGCATTTTGCATTCTATGGGGCTTATCATAGCAACCCAACTAATATTTTCATCCATATTCTCTTCGTCTGGCCAATTTTCTTCACTGCTCTCATGCTCTTCTACTACACCCCCTCCTTCTATTCTTTCCCCAAATGCCCATGTGGGTTCAATACTGGCCTCGTTTTGAATTTTGGGTTTCTGTTTGCTTTGGTTTATGGCGCTTTCTATGTACTTTTGGATAAGAGAGCTGGATCTTTGGCTGCTTTGATGTGTTTTCTCTGCTGGGTTGGAGCTAGTGTTTTCGCTTTTAAACTTGGCTATACTCTTACTTGGAAGGTAAACGCCCTTTTTTTCCTCTTTTGATTCTCTTTTGTTTGTTTTATTCTTTGTCAGATAGGCACAACAATTTAATACTTTCACAGATCTTTGAATAGCCCTATTTAGGTTGCTTGGTTTCTGCTCGAATTCGAATATTTGAACCATCCATGAAACTCAGTTCCCTATAGCTTTATTTAATTCTTGATGGGGCCGGAACTTATGGTTTTGATTTGAAGTTTGAAGGGTCGGCCACGGTGTTGACTAAGCTTCTATTGACTTTATGGTTGTGCTAGAATTTATTTCTCTTGGTACAGTAGGAGGGCAGGTTTCATTTTCGTAGTGGAAAGCTTATTATGGCATAAAAACAATAAAACTTCGATCTTTTTCCAATATAAGAATGAAGAAAGAAATTTGTTCGAGCTTCTTCTGACTTTATGGTTGTTAAGGAATTTACTGCTCGAATTTATTATTTGGCATTTTGTTTTCCGTACAGAAAAGGCTGATTATGCTGAAATTGAGAAATAATTTTTTCTTTCGATCCTTTGCCTATATAAGAAAGAAGAAAAGAACCCTTGCTCTGCGTTGAGTTCTTCTTTACAAGTTTGTCAAAATTATGCTGGCAAACCATTTGATCCTGAAAAAATTGAAGTGAACTATGAACACAGATCTCAGCTCTTATTTGGCCTTGTTTCTTCTTCTTCTTTTTCTTCAAGTTTGTAAAAACTGTGGTGGCAATTCATTTGGTCTCAACAACAACAAAGTGAACTATGAAAAGATATCTCAGCTCTTGTTTAGGCTTATTTTTACCATCGGCAGGATGAATGTTCTGTTTTTGGGATTTGACATTGATCAGTTGCCCCTCTGACAATTGTTACTGATTTTTAAATGTTCTAGCAAAACCTGAATTGACATCACCTTTCCATTTGCTTATCAAACTCGTGTAACTTCTGTCTTCCTTATCAACACATTTTTCTTGCTATGTTGTTTAGACGGTCTAAACAACATAGCAAGAAAAATGTGTTGATAATAAGTTTGGTTCTTTATCCACAAAAAAAAGGTACCGGTTGCAAAGTTAAAGTAAGGAATGCCGCATGCCTAAGAAATAGTTAAGTTAGGTTCAAATGACACTTTAATTTGGCAGAAGTCTTTGTTTGACTGGTTTATATTACAAAGATCTTCTTAGAATACTAATTTATGTTGCTTCCTTCGACCCGAGGTGTCTTTTTAACTTTCTCGTCTTCTTGGCTACTGTGTCCTTTTTTCCTTTTCCAATGTCATTTTCTGGGAGGCTTTACAGCATGTTAAGGTAGTTGTACTAGGCTAAACTTAGATAGACATCAATTTTGAAGGTTTGAGCCTCTATCTGAAGTTCTTTTGTGAGAATTATCTCAAAGTCTTGTGACTGATATTTGGTATGAGATAGCTTGCAGCTTTTGAGTGTTGGACCAGCTTGGAGATTCCTTTTAGATAATCTATGGCCACCTTTTGAAAAAAGTCTCCACCAGGACATAACATGATTGACATTGTTTCCTTTTCTTTTTTGATATCGTAGTAACTTGATAGGCACAACCCTTTTCGAGTTTGTTCGAGTACTTGACATACTCTGACCCCGTCATCTCACATCTGTAAACTTTTCAGTACTACTTTGTAAATTATAACGTACATCAAACTTAAAAGGATCTACAAGACATGTTCAATTCATTGCAGAATTTATAATCTCTAGCATAAAGCTAAAGCTGGTTATTTCGACATTTAATATATCAGGTAGTGTTGGCTGCACAGTTGTTCTGCTGGACAAGTCAGTTTATTGGCCATGGGGTGTTCGAGGTAACTAGTTAGTTAAACATCTTAAACATTAACTTCTTTTTCAACCTTAATTCCTCAATGATGTTGGATTTTGGTTTCGCTTGGTAGAAACGAGCACCCGCTCTCATCGACAACCTTACTCAAGCTTTTCTAATGGCTCCGTTCTTCGTTTTGTTGGAGGTAAGCTTTCTCAAACCCTTTTTTGTATTGTTCTTGGGTCAACAGTGAAACATTTATTTATCTCTTTAGAACTCAATGACATAGTTGTACAGTCTTTAGAACAGATCGTGTTCAACGGTCATAACAATGAAACATTTGAAAATATTATTAATTCATTATCTATTTGCAGGTTCTTCAAGCTTTATTCAAATATGAACCATATAAAGGTTTTCACGCAAACATTAAGGCAAAGATAGAAGCCGAGAAGAAAGTTTGGCAAGACAAGAAAGAAAAAAAAAGCTCTTAGCTTGAATCTCTTTTTGTAACCGTATATAGAGAATAATGTATAAATACGTATATCGACGTGTACCCAATATGTTGTAGGTGTCTGATCTTGATTTGCTTTGTGTGGAATTACCTAATTGAGAACTTCAAATGTGTTTTAAAATTTCAGTAAATAGAATTTGCATACTATATGTATTTGAATAAAATTAGAATGCCCCTTTTCTTACAATCCAAATGTGGGAATTGGTTTTACATTCTTCTGTTCACAAGGAAGAAAACGGTGCCGTATAAGTATGGGAATATTCATCTTTGTTCATTCACACCTTTAATAATGGATGTTTTTGCTAATAAGGTTATTGTTTTATATTATTATTTAACAGCCCTTTTATAATCATTTTGTTCTAAAAAAGCAGGTGGTTTTATCCTAGTGTATTTTGTTTGTTACCATTGGCTTGGTCAATAAATGATTTTTGTTTATATGTTAAATACTAATTTAAATAATATAATACTATATTATATTATTAATTAGCATAGTTAGCAAGGTAATCACAAAATTATAATTTAACATGGAGGAAGAGTAAGTAGCAAAATGACCATGGGAATAGATTGTTTATTCCATTATAAAAACATGTAGGCAAATCAAACAATGAAATGAGGGTTATTATTTAAATTTTCATCCCATCCATATCAACATTTTAGGTCGTGTTTATTTGTTAGGAATGAAAATGACTTTTATGTAGGTTTCCTATTAAATTAGGAATCAAATTATCAATTTTTAGAGAATGAGATTCTTTTGAAAAGATAAGTGACTTCACACTTGTTATTGTTTTCAACATTTTTTCATCTCTACCTTTATGATAAATTCTCCATTTAATTTAATTTGATGTTCATTGTGATATTATAAATAAAATGAGTTGTTTAGAGGTTAAAAAATTGTTCCTACGAAGCACTATATAAGTTTTAATATACCATATTTTTCAAATCTACTTCACTCTTTACATAACTCCCCAAGTGTCCTAAAAAAGCAGGTGGTTTTATCCTAGTGTATTTTTGTTTGTTACCATTGGCCTGGTCAATAAATGATTTTTGTTTTTATGTTAAATACTAATTTAAATAATATAATACTATATTATATTATTATTATTAATTAGCATAGTGAGCAAGGTAATCACAAAATTATAATTTAACATGGAGGAAGAGTAAGTAGCAAAATGACCATGGGAATAGATTGTTTATTCCATTATAAAAACATGTAGGCAAATCAAACAATGAAATGAGGGTTATTATTTAAATTTTCATCCCATCCATATCAACATTTTAGGCCGTGTTTATTTGTTATGAATGAAAATGACTTTTATGTAGGTATCCTATTAAATTAGGAATCAAATTATCAATTTTTAGAGAATGAGATTCTTTTGAAAAGATAAGTGACTTCACACTTGTTATTGTTTTCAACACTTTTTCATCTCTACTTTTATGATAAATTCTCCATTTAATTTAATTTGATGTTGATTGTGAATATTATAAATAAAATGAGTTGTTTAGAGGTTAAAAAATTGTTCCTACGAAGCACTATATAAGTTTTAATATACCATATTTTTCAAATCTACTTCACTCTTTACATAACTCCCCAAGTGTCTTTTTCAATTTCTTTTCCTTTTAAAATAGTGCTATATTTTTTAAAATTCATTTTTAAAATTAAAAGTTTAGAAACTTTTTTAAACATATATTAAACAGACTCAGCTTTGAGATCGGTTAACAATCTTTTAAAGGTCATAACTTAAAGTGATTGACCACTAAAATTTTGACCTACGTCTTTTTCTTTTAGAAGAAAAAAAAAATCCCTCTTCTCTCTAGTAAAGTAGAAATGATTCAACCACCGATTTATGTTCATATTGATGATATTATTGTATCGGGATAAATAAAACAATAATGTTAGTTTAAGACCAAACTTGTAATTTAACTTAACGAGTCGTTATAGGTTCCGTTGCGTGGCATGCCACCTTTTGTGTTGAGTGAAACAGGAAAGTCAGTTAAGCAGCATATTATTTTATGGAGCTTCACTTCACTCCATGTTTCTCATTCTCCTCCCCTTTTCCCCCATCAACTCAACTTCTCCACCTTTCTTCTTTCTCCTTTTTTTTTTTTTTTTTTTTTTTTTTTCACTTTCATATCTCTCTCTGTAATCTTTCTCTGTTTTTGTTTTCTTTTGCAAGGAGCTCTGAACTCACCACATAACTTCATCAACTTGAACATCAAAGGACCCATCATTTTTCTTTCCCACTTAAAACCCCCCCCCATACCCTCACAAACCTCTGTAATTTTCTTCCTCTGTTTCTCCTAAACATTGGACTACAAGAAGTTTCTGTCAAACCAAAGATTCATCAGACAAAACATGGAAGAAAACATGACTGTTCCTGTTAATGAAGAATCCCAGATTGTTTTGCCCCCTGGATTTCGATTCCACCCAACTGATGAAGAGCTTATTTCTCATTATCTCTGTAAAAAAGTGGTGGATTCCAATTTCTCTTGCAAACCAATTGGAGAGGTTGATCTCAACAAGTCTGAGCCTTGGGATTTGCCCTGTAAGATTAATTTTTTGTCATACCCTTTTTCTATATTTCTTTAAAGTTACTGATTTTGTTGGTTTTTTGTTGTAAGGGAAAGCGAAAATGGGGGAAAAGGAATGGTATTTTTTCTGTTTGAGGGATAGAAAATATCCCACTGGTTTGAGGACAAACAGAGCCACTGAATCAGGGTATTGGAAAGCCACAGGCAAAGACAAAGAGATTTACAGAGGAAAAACTCTTGTGGGTATGAAGAAAACTCTTGTTTTTTATGGGGGAAGAGCCCCAAAAGGTGAAAAATCCAATTGGGTTATGCATGAATTCAGATTAGAAGGGAAACCCTCTTCCATTAATCTCCCAAACTCTGCAAAGGTACAAACTTTTTATAATTTTCACTCTTTTTTTCCTCTCTGAATCTTTTGAAATTACAGAGCAATCTGTTTTCTGTTTTGCAGAATGAATGGGTGATTTCAAGGGTGTTTCAGAAGAGCTGTGGAGGAAAAAAAGTTCACATTTCTGGGTTAGTTAAATTTGGTTCTTGTTCTTCAGCTCTGCCGCCATTGAAGGATTCTTCTTGTTCTTCATCATCATTCAAGATCAAACCAGTTTCTGAATTGGCTCACGTGCCCTGCTTCTCCAACTCCATGGATTCTTCTCAAAGAACCTTACCCAAAATCACTGATTGTTCTTTCAATTTCTCGTCCTTTTTCCCCACCCTTTTCCCAAGAAACACACAGCCCAATTCATTATACAACCCCCAATCCATCTCCTTCCCTTCAAATTCACAGTTCCCAAACATGGCTGGAACATTCAAACCAGAGGGAGAAAGAATCAGTATCTCACAAGAAACAGGGCTGACTTCTGATATGAACAATGAAATCTCTTCTGTTGTTTCAAATCTCGAAATGGGTCGATTTCCATTTGAAAATCAGGAGAATCCATCTGCTTCTTCAACTGTGCCATTGAATCCCCACATGGTGTGGAATTACTAAAGAAATTTCCAAAAGGGCTGCTTTGAATTGATGCCATTATTATTATGTGTAAATGGAGTTTGTTTTGGTGCTTTGAAAGTGATCTTCGAGCATTACTTTAATGGCTTCCGCAGCCATTGATGATGTTATGATAAGGATAATGGATGGTCTCTATCTCCATCTTCTTTCGTTTTTTACAAGCAAACAAAAGTATGTGGATATTCGCTTTCAAATTCAGATCTTTATATGATAATTAGTGCAATTATGAATGACTATGATTCTGTTTGAGTTTTGATTAAATTCTGTTCAAATGTTTGATGTTTATGTTATATGAGACATGTTAAGACTTTAATTAATGCGCATTTAACTATAATCTCTTTAAGATATTAATTAAAGTCTAATACGACATGATCTCAATTATTCTTTGGTTATGACACAATTGATAATCCCAAGCATCAATGCGTGTTATTTTCCTTTTTTATTTTTTTTTTATATTTGATCTTACATGCCATTTTTTCCTTATGAAACTTTCTCTCACTAATGATATGGTTTTTTTTTTCCTTTTAGATACTCTCATTAATGTTGTTGTTATCAACTTTTCATGGGTTTTCTTTTTCTTTTTCTTTTTCTTTTCTTTTTTTTTTTTTTAAAAAAAGGGTAGATTTTATTAGGATAATATAGGTTATTTCAAACATATTACGAAATTATGATTTTTGTTGGGTAAAAATATCTCTCCAGCAGAGATGCATGATTGAAGTTAAAATTTACATTCTTTCTGGGTGAAGCTAGCAATTTTCTTAGTGAGGGAATAGAATTTACCTTCTAACTTTTTATGCATATAATCTTTATATTCTATAAATTTAAAATAGGTAAATTAGAAGTAGAATATGTTGTTGTGCAAATTTGACTTGTGTATGTGATTGTGATCAAATCCGACATGAGGACCAGATCCGTTATGGAAGATACATGCACAAAGAAACTTGTGTTTGTGCACCCTACCAAATACACTTTGGTGCTTAAATCACTAGAAATATGAAGTCTTTTTAGGATTAACATAGTATTTTTCATGTACATGTGTGTGAGGTGAGTCCCACTATTAGTAGGGGAATAGAATGGACTTGGAATGAGCTTAACAGAGGGCCTTAGCCACTAGTACTCTGATCTCCAACGTGTATTCCACCAAATATCCTTTCACGGGTGATTTCTCTGGTATTGGGCAGGGTCGAGGTGTCGATCTTGACTCTAGTATGAAGTGTTGAGTCTTACCTTCGATTAGTTATACCATGTATCACACGAATCGCTCGATACATAGAGGAGCATTTTTACCCTTAACAAACAACATAATCTTAAATATTTGATATTTACTTTTTAAGTTTACAAACAAGCTAAAAAGGGTAGGCTTGTCCTTGAACTTGACAGTTCTATTAAATTAAAAATTTATTTATTTACTTGGAAAGAATTAAAACTTTATTTAATTCCTAAAAAATAATAATAAACAAACCCCTTACGTTAGAATATACAAGAGGGTAATATGAAATGTTGAAATTACAATTAGAAAATTCCCCAAAAAGAGGAAAAAAAAACAAAAGAAAATCACAATTGGAAATATTCTGAAGAAGCACCAAACAATTGACACGTCCGTCCATAGAGGGGAGACGGAGGCCATGAGTTTAACGGAGCTCGTTTACCTTCTAGAAGTTTATCGGGTCGGGTCGGGTCTTTGATAACATTACCTAAGGACCTATTGTGACTTGCCACGTGGCACTGTTTGTCTGACAAAGTCAATATAGCCCACCAAAAGTTTTACAAGAAAATTCCACCCCTTTTTTTTTTTTTTTTTTTTTACCTGGAATAGAAAATCTCAATTATTTATGACATTTTGCTTCTAATCCATTTAATTTTATTCCTTTTGTTTGGGTATGAGAACAATGTTATCCATTTTTCCATGTTAAGAAAATCCCATAAATTTCTACAAAGTGTGTGTATCAAGTATTATAACATAAATAAAGTTTGCATTTTGGATTATATTATATTGTATGTATACATGTGTCTTCATTAGAACCAATAAAGTGATTATACTTTCCATTTTCTCATAAAATTTCAATCCATATCCATTCATCACTAAAGTGTATAATTTATTGAGGATTGTAAAGCACTAACAACCACGTATTAGTGGTACCTTTAACTTTTTCAGCAATCTCATCGTATAAAAATGATGTAGTTAGGTTAAATGCACAAGCTGAAATTAAGTATAATTTTACTATATTTATAGATATAATGAAATTTAAATACATCATGCAAGACATCACAATTCTAATATTTTCCATACTTTAAAATACTGTTGAAATTGAGAACGACAAACTTGTTAGTTCATTTGTCAAACAAAAATGATGAGAGAAAAAAAAATGTTTGGGCAAAATATACAGGAGAAACTAGAAAGGGTTTGAAGCTTATCTTGGAGACTAAGTTATAAGGAGTCTCTTTCAAATTATTATTTTTTTTTAAAAAAAAGTTGTAAGGAGAAAAATTAAGCTTTGGCTTTCTTTTATCCATCACATCTTCCTCTTCCAAAGATGTCACTAAGAGAAGGTGTAAGAATAATGGAATCAAGGGCATTGTCTCCTTCCAAATGTGATGTCTAACCCCTACTTCTATCTTCTACTTTCCACATAATACTATCCACTACTTTCTATAGGATATTATGTTTCTTCTTTACTTTTTACCTGTTTTACAATCTTTTTAGAATGGATTTTATTGTATAAACTATATTATCTTCTTCTTTTTTTTTTTTTTTTCTAATAGACAAGTCACTTTATCTCTTTCTGACATGTTTCTAGTAAATTGACACTTTCTTTCCATATCTCTCTTTGTGGGTTAGTAGACGGCGGTGGAAAATTCTCCATGATCTCCCTAGAGTGAAAGAAAAGAGTTCAAAGTTTTACTCTAAACTTTAATCCACTCTAAATTATTTTTAAATTCACTACCAAATGTAAAAAATAATAATAATAAACTTTGTAAAAGAGCCATTGATAAATGGATTTTACTTGTTTGTACCTACAAAGTATGGGAGTACTATATGTGTCAAGTATTGAATGAGAATGTCGTTAAGAAAAAGGATGTGGTCAGGCATGTGGTTGATAGGTTTGGATTTTAAGGGGATGAATTTTCAATCTATATTCATTTAATGTGGTTTTACTTTTGTATGAGTGAGATAGTTCTTTTGTTCTTCCGCAACCCTATTGAAGATTTGACTGTGATAACAAAGCTTTCTTTTGAAATATGGTTTATATGGGGAATCTAAAATATTTCATCTTTCTAATAATGGAATGGGAAACTTAAAATGTAAACTAATGATATTCTACAGTAGTCTACAAACTGCAAAATTTGTTCACTACAACAGTTTCACGACAAAAGCAGCAAAATCAATCATATTGATCAACCAGCTTAAGGCCCCAGGCCATGTCCTCACAATGCCTCACATGAGGAACAAGTTTACCAGTGTCCACCCCTTTCTTAGCCTTGCAGTCATAGAAAGGAGGTGCATGGAAACAGGGCTCCATAGACATGGCTCGACGACAAGGTGGATCAGGTGCAGTCTGATTCTCGGGTTTGTATAATATCCATGGTTTCAGACCACCAAGACCTTGAGCCACATATCCGAATGTCGACCATGAGCTCGTGACCAATACATCAGTTGTACTTAACAAATACATCTCTGCCAATGCCTTCTGGTTATGTATACTCTTCTCAGTTTGCTGGTGTTCCTCATGACTTGGTTGGTAGAAACTAATTCTCTCTCCCGTCACTGTCGGATTCTCCCAGTAAATGTCTCTCAATTTCTCGAAGTAACCAGCACTCAGGGAAGTTATCAGCACGGCCTTCGACTTTGAATTACTAGCTGGACTGATGATATTTGTCTGCCTATCGGTTTTTGGCAACAGATTCTCCTTCAGGGTACAGGCCAGAACCTGATCCAGGATGTGTTGAAAAGGTCCAGTCCCTGTATCAAACACTCTAATCTGAATGCCTATTCTTTCACTAGCTCTAGCCAAGTAAGCTTGATAATATCTCGTAATCAGTCCCCAAACCAAATTCGTGGGGTGAAACAGATATCGACCCAAGAAGTGGAAAACTGTATCCTTATTTGGGAAAAGATCATTAAGTTCTTTTTCAAATGATGGGATCAAAAAGAGAGATGGGACAAAATAGTTGTCTGTTTTCATAACAAGCCAAGGTGATTGCTGAAGAAGTGCTTGGTCTTGATCACAGAAAAAAAGCTTATCATCATCATCATAATCATGGACCAAATGAAGATAAACAACAGAAGGCAAGATCATTCCACTCGAAGCTGTTGTCATGCTATTCTTCATTATTTTCCCATAGCAATTAGGAGAGTTCTGGTTGAAGTTGTTGAACTCATCTTTTAATGGGAAATCTTGGGGAAGAAACCAGGAAACCTCAGGAAATGGTTCACAGAAGAGATCAGCCATGTCAGTTCCAGGGTCAACTAGTAGGACGCGATTTGTGAGGAGAGCATAAAGAAACGCCGAAGTGAGAGTTAGTATTCTATTCCCTAATCCACTGAAGGAAATCCACAGAAGATATTTACAGTCTGAGGTGCTGCTACTACCATTAGACCTAAGCTGCTCCAAAGTTTTGTTGTAAGATTCGGTACACACTCCACAACGCTTATGAAGATCTTCATAACTCCGCAATTTGGAGATTAGATAAGAAGAGGGTTCATAAGCCAGCTTGTGCTGATAAGCAACTGAATTGTACCTACTGAGACAAGAACCTACCCCATGTTTGGCAGAAAGAAGGCCACTGAGCAGTTTATCAACTGGCTGTATAACCGTCTGAAGATGTCCATCCTTAGAATCTACTGAAAGAAGATAATAAGAGGAAGATAAGAAAGCCAACAGATTATACTTGGAATGACATACGCATTTCGTACTGTTATAGATTAGACCATCTTTTGATTGGAATTCAGCAAGAACAGTATGCTATATAGCTACAGAGACATTATGGATATCAAAGAAGAAACTTAACCTATGCAAAAAGAAAAACAGGATCTCAATCGCACTAAAACATTTATGATGCAGCATAAGAAAACTAAGGCCCATTTGATAACCATTTGGATTTTGGTTTTGGAAAATTAAGCTTCTAAATACTACTTCCACCTATGAGTTTCTTTGATTTGTTATCAATTTTTGACAAATGTTTTCAAAATTCAAGCCAAGTTTTGAAAACTAAAAAAAAATCGTTTTTAGAAACTTGTTTTTGGAATTTGACTAAGAATTCAAATCTTTCCTTAAAAAATATGAAAACCATTGTAAAGAAATTGTGAGGAAACAAGCTTAATTTTCAAAAATCAAAAACCAAAAACCAAGACCCTATTTCATAACCGGTTTTTAGTTTTGGTTTTTGAAAATTAAGCTTCTAAATACTACTTCCACCTATGAGTTTCTTTGATTTATTATCTAAGACAAATGTTTTCAAAATTCAAGCCAAGTTTTGAAAACTAAAAAGAAATTGTTTTTAAAAACTTGTTTTTGTTTTTGGAATTTGACTAAGAATTCAAATCTTTCCTTAAAAAATATGAAAACCATTGTAAAGATATTGTGAGGAAAAAAGCTTAATTTTCAAAAACCAAAAACCAAGGGCCCGTTTGATAACCATTTGGTTTTTAGTTTTTTGTTTTTGAAAATTGTGCTTGTTTTCTTACATTTTCTCTACAATGGTTTTCATCTTCTCTACAATGGTTTTTATCTTTCTTAAGCAAACATTTGAGTTTTTAACCAAATTCCAAAAAAAAAAAAGATTTTGAAAACTATTTCTTTTAAGTTTTGGAAACTTTTTTTTTTAGTTTTCAAAACTTGGTTTGGTTTTTGAAAACATATGTAAAAAGTAGATAACAAAACAAGGAAACCTATATGTGGAATTAGTATTTATAGTCTTAATTTTCAAAAACCAAATGGTTATCAAACGGGACCCAAATGATTATCAAACTAGACCTAAAATAACTACTGAAAATAAGAAAGTATTCTTTCTGTCTTCTGTATTCTGATATGTAAATGGCCACGGGAAGACTATTTATAAAGCCCACTTACAGCTTTAACTAATTTCCCAAATATCAGACATATTAAATTATTACATTACATATATAGCAGCATATCATAACAGATTATCTCACAATAAAGAATAGAAAGTCTTGATGATACTTTTTTATCTCTTCTTCATCTCTATTGGTTCAGTCCATCATGAAGAAAGAGTAGAAAAAGTATATAAAGCATGAACAAGCCAGAACTCTGACATAATTCACAATGTAGTATGGAAATGAGATAGTAGTAGGGGCAAGTAAAAATGCTGCACTTGTAATAAACTTGGTGCAGTGCATATCCAGCCATTGTCATAATGTTATGGAATGCTTTATCCAAGTCCATTACCACAAAATTCCAAAGCATTTTGACAGCTTAAACACTTGGTACTGAACCGGTCAATTTCACAAACAGATTGAATACAAGGTGGCTCTTCCAGCACTCGACACACAACGAATTGAAAGCGATTCAAACTGAAACTCACAAGGCAGTGACCAAGTATATTATTGCACAAATCACTGTCTCAGACACAGAGCTTGAAGATAGTGACAATGGGCATGAACCAATTTACAAAAAAAAAGTTCAAAATCAAGTACCTGGGTCAGAATTCCACTGAGAAATCCACACATCTGAACCTTCAATTACAGCATCCGATGGCGGGTCTCTAAGAACCACAGAGACCGAAAATATCACAGAAATGAACATCATCAAAACCACAAACATACCCATTACTCGAATCGAACTGAACCCACATTTCATTTCTTGGTTGCTCTTGAAATCACTGTGCTGATCCTTGTCCGATAGGCTCTTGTGATCATCCTCAGTCTGCCTCATCAATCTCCTAATATTTGCATAATTTTCATCTGGGTATGAATTGAATGTACGGTTCATGGATTTGAACTCGTTTCGAGCAAAAGGGTAGTGGAAACTGGAACCAGATGGCTTCAAGAGGACCTGTGTCGGTCAAGGGAGGTCGCCGAATCAGGTCTGCATCTTTTGTCTTAGTTCAATAAACCGAAGAAATAAAGCGACTCGTGATCCATCCTTGGGTCTATTCCGATTTTGTCGGTGTTTAAAAGCTTTATGATCTATCAGCTATCGTGACTAGAATCTTTGTGCGTCTTTTTCCATTGAGAAATTGGATCGATTTGGCAATTGATGTTTAATAAACCTTCAAGATAAATTGTTGGAACTGTCTTCCAATAATTCCTCATTAGTCATTAGTTTAATTTAGAAAAAAGTAACTAGATAACATTGATAGAGATAAGAGATGGTTCTTTCTAACAATAGCAACAATTTCTTGTTGGAATGTTTTTGAAAATTTGTGGAAAGAACATCTACTAGAGGGCATTTGGCCCAATGTCTCATAATCAAAACTTTTGGATTCAGAAGTTCTGGAGGTTTGAATGTCTGGTAATCAGAAAACAGTATTTGAGGTGCACTGTTCAAAATCATTGAGTTGTGTTCCAAAAATCATGGGTTTTGACACACAGTGACCCAAACACCATTTTGAGTTTGGATTTCAAAATCAGCCAAATCTAAAACGGTGAGCCAAACACTCTCTTAGTTGTATTTTTTTTTCTATACATTATAACATACCAATCTTGCCTTATAGTACTAACGAATTAATGATACTCAAGAGCTAGTGGTCCGAACATATATCCTACCAACTATATGTTATTAATTTGATCTTATTAATAAGATTTGGAGATTTCAAGCTTTGTTTCATCCTTAAAGCTAAAGGAACGTTTTCCCCTTTATTTTATAGGAAAATTTTGCCTTGATTTTCACTTTTATAATTTCTTCAAAAGTTGTGATTTTTACTTAGGTCAACAGTTTTTATATATATAACAAAGTGCCATTATTTGCTAAATGTATTTGCCCTCTATTATCTCTAGACGTAAATGACTCCCCATTGCATTTTGCAAAATAGGAGGTGATTTTTCTTCCCTCCAACCAAATATTGTTCCATATACATTCTTTTGAAAAAAAAAAAACAATCAAATTGTAATAAAATGTTGGTTTAAATACCAGTTACTTTCTAACTTTTGTTCATTTTAGTCTGTATACTTTCAAAATATTCATTTTGATTTCTTACTTTCAACTTTTATTTATTTATTTTGAAATGTTCAATTTGTACTTTCAAAAAGTTCATTTTAATTTATATATTTTTAAAAATGACTATTTTATTTTAGTCCTTGTTTGTAAATTTTTTATCACAAAGTCTAGATACAACAAAAACTTTTTAATATAAAGTTATGGTTACATTTCAAAAAATTTATTAAATGCAGTGTTATATTAAAAGAGTAATTGAAAAAAATGAGATGAAAGAAGAAAATGAAAAGACCCAAATAGTCCTTTTTTAAAAAATACAACGATCGAAAAAGGGACGTTTTAAAAATTTATAGGGGTAAAATAGACTAGAGTTGAAAATATATAAATTAAAATCGACATTTAGAAACCACATCAACTAAAATAAATATGTCATCCAAAAAAACACTAAAATAAGTAAAAACACCACAAAAGTATTTAAAATTAAAATGCTTCAAGAAAGAAGTCAAAATTTAAATTTTAATGTCAAAAGAAGACATTTTGAATGATTGTCTCTCTCTCTCTCTCTCATGTCAGCAAGATAGAAAGAAGGCCAACCATTGCCGATAAGCAATCCCTGAATTCTGGTGGTACGCCCGCCATCCTCATCCATTCATTTCTTTCACCCATATTTTTTGTATTTATTTCTTTTCAATTTTCTTGTTTAGATTTGGTAGTCTTACTCTTACATGAGCGTCGAGGGAAGAACAAATCATCATTCTTCGCATCGTTACCTAACCTTTCAAACCCAGAAAGGGTTGTTCAGTCGAAGTCGAAAATGGCTGTTGCTTCGTTATGTCAATCCACTATGCAATCCCAGGTCAGTGGGTTAATCGGTGGTCTCACTTTTCAGAAACCAGCTCTTTCTCAACCTAGCTATCTTACCTTTTCGAGGTAATTTGATTCATGGGGTGCCCTTTTTTTCTTCGTTTGATTGCTTTAAGCTCCCTTAGAGGCCTTGGAAATCTACTTCTCAGTCTTTCACCGTGAATGAACTAGCAATTGTGTTTTTACATTGCCCTGAATTTGGGAATTCCTAATTTAATTTAGTTTGTATATGGCAATTGAGGCAAGCTTTGACTTCCCTCAGTTTTCTGATTCATGGCATGATGTGATAATTCAGTTCTGTCTCGTTGAAATTCTGAGATTGAACTAACGATCTTTAGGGATTTATGTATTTTTCTTTTCAATTGTAGACCTGAGCTTCTGGCAATTATTCTTATTTATTTATTTGATTTGTGTGTTTTGCAAGAGCTTGCTTCTGTCTATGTATTAGGTTCCCTCTCTCTATGTTGAAATAGAGTAAATTTTTTGGTTCCACTTCCAACTCAGCTAGATAAAGCATTCTCGATTGTCTTCTACTTTGTACTTCTATTTTCTTCTGTACTTTTTGTGAGGATGGAGAAATGGATTATGTTTATGAAGAAATATCTGTTGTTAATTTTCTAGGAGGAGGTGCAGAAATCTTGTGAAAGCTTCAGCTCGGGTTGATAAATACTCAAAATCTGATATCATTGTCTCTCCCTCAATCCTCTCTGCTAACTTTGCAAAATTAGGAGAACAGGTTCTGTTCTGTGCTCTGATATTTCCATCATTTTTGTTTGTTATGCTGTGCGCTTCCAAGAAATTTATCAAATTGCTTTGAAGATTTATGCAGATGGTTTTATAGATTGACATTCTCATCTTGTGTAGGTCAAAGCAGTGGAACTGGCAGGTTGTGATTGGATTCATGTTGACGTAATGGATGGCCGTTTTGTTCCAAATATCACAATTGGACCTCTTGTTGTTGATGCTCTACGCCCTGTGACAGATCTTCCTTTAGATGTGCATTTGGTATGCTTCTTTCTCATTTTTATTCTCTTTGGTGTTAGCCCTGATTTTTAAGTCCTTCTGTTAACATAAACTCGATACATTGTAGATGATTGTGGAGCCAGAGCAGCGTGTGCCAGACTTTATAAAGGCTGGTGCTGATATCATTAGTGTTCATTGTGAGCAATCTTCCACAATCCATCTGCACCGTACTCTTAATCTTGTAAGGTTTCCTCCTCTGTGATGTAAACGAAATTGGGTGCACATTTGCAATCCTAATAAGATTTAGATCTAAATGAAGAAAAAACTGCAAAATCCAACACGTTCTTTAGAAAACAACGGAAGTGTATGTTCCTACTGTGCTAGAGTAAGATTTCCTCTGTGATGCAGTATGGTATTAGGTGCACGTTTCTTTTCTTTTTTAAAGCCTAATAAGATATAGATCTAAATGAAGATAAAACTACAAAACCCTACAAGCTCTTTAGAATAAAACATAAGCGTATATGTTCCTACTGTTCTTATTGTTCTGAAACTGAAAAAGATATTGTTGAAAACTGCTTGTACAGGGGTTTATGGCTGTTTTCTTGATTCCTTTTTGCTTCATTTTAGAAGGATTGCTTGCTGACTTGCAAATGAAAATGACTTTGTTTTTAGGCAAAATTCATGCATTTTAAGGAAATATTACATATCTTTATTCATAATGACCATTCCTTTAAATATGATTCAGATAAAAAGTCTTGGAGCTAAAGCTGGAGTGGTCCTAAATCCTGCTACTTCACTCAGCACAATAGAATATGTCCTTGATGGTGACTCCCTCTCTCCTTTGTGTGTAATTTCCGAGATGTTCTATTGTGAGGATTATTGAAAAGAGTTATAATCTTTGGGAATGATATTATCTGTTGAGGGTTTTGAGGCTCTGCACTATTATTTGAAAGAAATTTGACATAAATTCAGGGTAGAAAAATGACCAAGAAAAGTGATGGGTTGATTGGATTAGAGAATAAGACCTGATATTTTGAAGCCATTTGGAGGTTAAGAGTAGATATATCTACGATACCGTGCTTAAAATAACGCATGTAATCATTAATCATACCGAGAGAGTAGATAATAGGAAAATGTGCATTGGTATTTTTCTGAACAAAATGAGAGGAATTAACAATGCCCTTTGCCTGTTTATAGTGGTTGATTTGGTCTTAATTATGTCGGTGAATCCTGGCTTTGGTGGGCAAAGCTTTATTGAGAGCCAAGTAAAGAAAATCTCAGAGTTAAGAAGATTATGTGCTGAAAAGGTATCATTTCCCTTTCGGTAGCTTTTTCCATGACTTTTTCCTGATGAACTTCTCTTTCCCAGCATTACAAGGATTTAAAAGCCATTGGCATTTCATTTACTTGTTTCAGGGAGTGAACCCATGGATTGAAGTCGATGGTGGAGTCAGTCCAGCCAACGCATATAAGGTGCATACAATAACATTCCCACCAAAACAACAACTTTTTATTACATAAGTTTCTGAAGCAAGTTTTCGATCGTCACGGTGGTTGCAGGTCATTGAGGCTGGAGCTAATGCTTTAGTTGCAGGTTCTGCTGTTTTTGGAGCTAAGGATTACGCAGAAGGTATGATTGATACAGTTCCCTCCACTCTCCCCTCTCACAAATCTTCAGAACATTTTAACTAAATTATGCCCTCGAATCGATTCTTGAACAGCCATAAAAGGAATCAAAACGAGCAAAAGGCCGGAGGCAGTTGCAGTGTGAAAGTGACTTGTACAAGATCTGAGTTGTTTCAGTGGATAGTATTGTTGTGTTATTCATTGCCATGTAAGTTGTCCCTCTCACGACGGCTTTGTTGTTTCGATTAGTTGAAACAGCTATGAGTCTATATGATCCTCGACATCTCCCGCTGCATCGCTACCTGATCTTACCACTTGTTTCTTCTTCTAAATGCAGAGATAATCTCCAACTGCATAGGTAGCAGAACATTGTGTTCTTCAAGCCCTTGTCTCAGCCATGGTTGCCACCTTCACAGTTTTATTCCTTTGTGCAAAGAAGCCTGTAGATTGCCACTTGAAGATTTATTATGTACTATAACATCTGAGTATAAATTCAATAATATAAACTTGGGAGCAATAATGTTCTACTTTCCATATTGATTGTCCAATAGAAACTTCTTATGATATTATAAAGCATATTTTAAGAAAATAGAAAACAAAAATAAAATTATGTTTGTAGTTTTAAGGAAACTTCTGTGAGTAGTTGAATTGAACAAAATAGGGAAGAAAAGGTGAATTTTGAGTGTTACTGTTAGTAGTTGAATTGAATTTTCCTGTCATTTATCTATTTTTAAATTCAGAAAAAACAAAAACCACTCTTAAACTATTGGGTGGTTGGTGTTTTAACGTAGTCTTGAATTTTCAATTTGATTGATGGTCTTCTAGACTTATGAAATTGTTGCAATTATATCCTCAGATAATGCTAATTGCATTTACTACTCTTAAACTATGATAATTGTTATAATTAAACACAAGTTATTGAATTGTTACAATTTAATATTTTTTTTACTCAATAAAATTTGATGACTACAATATTAACCATTCAAAAAGTTTAGTTTAGTTTTAAAATTGATGTTGTGCTACCCTTTTGATTTAATTTAAAAAAAAGGATGTACATAATTTGGATTCTTTATGTAATTTGAAAATTTTAAGGGTTTAATTACTATAATTTTGTAAGTTATTTTTCAAATTGAAAATTTGAGAACAGATATATATATATATATATATATATAGAAATTTATGAGTTATTGAAGTGTCAGCCAAATGCAAGAATGCGAGAAATCTTCCATTCCAGAAGATTTTGACACTGGTGTCCCAATCGCATTGTGTCGAATTTGAAAGATTAATGCAAGTTAACGAAACCGCCATTTCGGCCATTGGAAGAAGCTTCAGAGCCAGGCAACAATTTATTTTCTCTGTATTAAAGTGCTGCAAATCTGTTCGAAATCTTGTGAAAATCCATGGCCAAATAGTCGTCAGCGGCTTTACCCAGAAAAATTTCATCCTCGTCAATCTTCTATCGCTCTATATCTCTTTTGGTTCTCTTGGAAGTGCCCAGAAAGTTTTCGAGGATGTCAATGTACCGAGTACGACTGTGTGGAACCAGATAATCAGAGGCCATGCGAGGAGTAAAAGGCCACAAGAATCATTTGAGTTGTTCAAACGAATGGCGGCGGCGGAAGTTGAGGCTGATGGGTTCACTTATTCGTTTCTTCTGAGTGCGTGTGCGAGATCGAGGTTATTCAGAGAGGGGGAACAGATTCATGGGAGAGTTTTGGCAAATGGGTATTACTCCAACACGTATGTTAGAACGAATTTAATCAATTTGTACGCAAATGGTGCAGGGGATTTTGATCTCGAGAGTGCTCGTTACATGTTTGATGAAATGCTCGAAAGAAATGTCGTGGGTTGGAATTCCTTGCTTGCAGTGTATGTTAGACGTGGTGATTTTGATGGGGCTAGAAAAGTTTTCGATGAGATGCCTGAGAGAAATGTCCAGACATGGACTACAATGGTTGCTGGGTTTGCTCAAAATGGCCATTGTAAGCTAGCTTTGTCACTATTTAATCAAATGAGAAGGGCTGGTGTGGAATTGGATCAGGTGGCATTGGTGGCTGCGTTGTCAGCTTGTGCTGAATTGGGAGACTTGACATTAGGAAAATGGATTCATAGGTATGTTGAAAGAACATGGCGGAGTAGACACCAGCCAGTATTGGTGTCTCTGAGCAATGCTCTGATGCACATGTATGCAAGTTGTGGTGTTATGGATAAAGCATACAAAGTGTTTGAAGAAATGCCCCAACGAAACACTGTGTCTTGGTCAAGCATTATCACCGGGTTTGCGAAACAGGGCCGTGGAGAAGAAGCCATTAGAGTCTTTCAGTTGATGCTGTGCTCTGGCCAAAATGAAGTGAGACCTGACGAGATAACCTTCATTGGGGTTCTCACTGCTTGTAGTCATGCTGGTTTAATCAGCGATGGCCTCCAACTTTTCCAATCTATGCACGAAACTTTCGGAGTCAGCCCGCAGATTGAGCATTATGGATGCATGGTTGATCTCCTGAGCCGTGCAGGTTTACTGAGTGAAGCGTTGAGGCTGATTGAAAGTATGCCAATGAAGCCAAACAATGCTGTGTGGGGAGCACTTCTTGGCGGCTGTAGAATTCACAAGAACGATGAAATCGCCTCCCATGTTGCCAAACAGTTGGCTTTCGAAATCGATCCTGACAACCAAGCTGCTGGATACTACATGCTCCTAGCTAATGTTTATGCTGCAGATAAACGTTGGCGAGACACTGCCATTCTGAGACGGAACATGCTTGAAATGGGAGTGAAGAAACCTTCAGGAAGAAGTTGGATCGAGATTAATGGAGTCGTATGTGATTTCGTGGTGGGAGATGAGACTCATAAGGATGTGAGTTTAATTTACGAGATGCTTGGTAACATAACCAGACAAGTGCGGATGGGGAGCTGCAAATCAGAGACAATATTAGAGGCATTTGTTGGTGTCTAAGAGCAGCAGTTGGAGAACTGAGAACAAATTAAAGTCTTTCTGGTAAGATTGCTATTTTCCTGCTGCAACATACTAGTTGAAATTGAATGTAGTATTCCTTTAGCTTAATAGATCTCCTTTTAGATAATCTTTTTCTTAACTCTTCTGATGAAACTGTGCAAATGTAAATGGTATCAATGGAAATCTCATTATAAAATGTTCCATGAACTTAACAGAAAGAATCTTATAATCATCGCTTAGAAGTTAACACCCACCATTAGGTTCAACACCAACCACTCGGTTAGAGATTTTGGGGATGATGTTACAAGCCATATTCAACTCACCATGCATCAGAAAATGATGACATGGTTCGCTGTATTCAAGAATCGAAAAAGTTGATTCGGTTCGATTTAACTTTTTTTTTTCCTTTTTGAATTCAACCATTATGGGATGGAATGGTTGGAACCTCTAATCTTTAGTCTATGCCTAAACCAGTGGAGTTATACTCGACTTTGATAGTTTGATTCAACTAATTAAACCGGTAACTTAATGGTAACAAACTAGTTGCACTTGCACTAGTGCGAATGACCCAATTGATGGAGTTTGTAGATGGGAGGAAGAAGGGAAAATGTTCGTAGATTAGTGCATTAAATTCAAATTATTGTTGTTTTTTTTAGTTTAACATACATGGTTTGGGGAATCGAATCTTCATCTGCAGAAGGTAGGAAGTGTTTAATTTAAGTTATGTTTGAATTGACAATTTTTTTTAACATTTAACCTTATATAGATGAGAAGGACAAATTCGTATCCATGACTTAAATTGTGGTCTAAATAATATAATTTCTTAAAATGTAATCTCTTTTATTTTTATTGTTTTTAGAATTCAATAATTTTGGAACGTGGCTTTGAACCATTGACCGATCAAATGATAATAGTTATCTTATTTTAATAGTTATCTTATCGTACTTGAATTGAAGTAACAAAAAGTAATGTAAAATTGTTATTAATACAACTCGAATTACTATGCCCAATCTGAAAAAGTTTGTATACTTTCTAGAAAAGGAAGAAAAGGTCAAAAAGGTGAACACGTGGGCAGTCTGGCTGGACACGACTGGCATGCCACGTAGATTTCCAACACGTACAGTCCTCCAATAGGAAAATTAGGAATATTTATTATGAAAAGAATAATTTGGTGGGAGAAAATGGAAATGGGTCGCATCGCAATCGCATTTCATTTGGTTCATTGGAGAAGATCTGCAGGTGACGTGGCTTCTTCGCCATCTCTACATAACTATCCAAACCCCACGATTTCAATATCTCCTTTTGCACTTTTGTTTTTTGATATTTCTTCTCTCTCTTCTGGTTTTCGCTTTTGCTATCGTGAGCGTCATCTTTCTTCAATCTCAGCTCTCCATCTGCCACCATTTTCGATCAAGGCGGTGGTGCATTTTAGCCTCAGAAGCTGATCAAGCAAAGATATTTCTTTTTGGGAAAAGAAAAAAATCAAAAAACAGAGACAAAGCAAAAGCTTCGTGGATATAAGCATTTACGGTGGCTGACTAAAAATCTTCTTTTGCTTTCGCTTGCGGCTCGTCGTAAACGCCACAGCAGCAACCATCCAGTCCTGTGCTAACGTGCGCCTTCTTCGGTGAAACGGTTCTTTTTTGATTGATTTCTGGTGGTCACGTTTCATCTTCGCCTCTCCGATCTTCCGGAAGCGTTTAGTTTATTGTTTGTGGATGAGTGTAACTTGTACAACTTAGCGCGATTGATTAACTGGTTGCACAGTCTTATGAGCTTTTAACTGAGGGGGGTTCTTTTTTTTTTTTTTTCTGTTTGATTTTGTTGTGGTCGGTGTTTAGCGTGATGGGTTATCTTCTGATACGTGAATGAAGTCAGTGATCTAAACCCTAACCCTAATTTGGATTCTGTGGGAAGATTGACAAAACTGTGGATGGAATTTCTCTAGTATGTATTTAACCTTTTTTGTTTGTTTCTTTTTCTCTTTTCTTTCTTTTTTTGGGCTTTAGTTGATTGCTTTGTATTTAGGAAGGGAATCGCGTTTTGTGTAGGTTCTGGTTTATCGGTTATGGATTGCAAGGAGCTCAATTTGAACGAAGATTGTGGTGGCTGTGCTAGCGGGGGAAAGAGTGGGGGAGATGGGTTTATAGACAGGAGCAAAGTGAGGATTTTGCTGTGTGATAATGATTCAAAAAGTTCAGAAGAGGTTTTCAAGCTTCTTTTGAAATGTTCCTACCAAGGTACGGATTTTTTTTTCCTTTAATAGAATCTTCTGGATGCTAAAATTAATGCATGATAATTAGTCATTTCAGTTACTGAAATTCTTGAATGGTTTTTGAGGTTTAAGACTTCGATTAGGTTTAATTATCTAGAAGTTGCTTGTGATACTATGTGATTGGGTTTAAATCTTAATTCTAAAAACTTTTTTTACAATGTGATTATCATTACTGTCCTTTTCTATGGGCATCAACTATTTTATTTGTTCACTGGTTTCCAACTTTCTACGTAATTTGCTATACTAGCCATTGACAGAAATGTCCACTACTTTATTGATATAAGGTTTTCTTTTTGTTGACAGTCATTTCCGTGAGTTCAGCTAGACAGGTCATTGATGCTTTGAATGCGGAGGGACCTGAAATTGATATTATACTCTCGGAAGTTGACCTCCCAATGTCCAAAGGTATGAAAATGTTGAAGTACATCACCCGGGATAAAGAGCTGCGACGCATTCCTGTTATCAGTGAGTTCTGATTTCTTTACTGCCGATTTATCAAACGTTAAACTCTCATAATTAAGAGAATGATCTGATTCTCATTTATTTGTTTTATTTTTGTATTGTTTTGTAAGTGATGTCAACACAAGATGAGGTTCCTATTGTCGTTAAGTGCTTGAGGCTTGGAGCAGCTGACTATCTTGTAAAGCCTTTACGAACAAATGAGCTATTAAACTTGTGGACACACATGTGGAGAAGAAGACGCATGGTTTGCCTCCTTTGATTGATATTTTATTTTTGAAAATCTACATTGTCCTTCCTTTCTTATAGTAATGTTCTCAAATAGAATTTGGTTGTGCATCAATTGCAAGGAAACATGCAATCAAAGTGTCCAGGGAATTGGCCCTTTGAATCTTTGCGGATGATGTATATCATTCTAATTTATTAATTTCCAAGCATATAGCTGGTCAACGCCTGGCGTTTGCAGACCTTCCTTTTCTTGTACAAAAACACTTACAGTTTCTTCCTCTCACACAGCCGTTTATCTGTTTTATGATGGCAGCTTGGACTGGCAGAAAAAAACATCTTGAATTATGAATTTGATTTGGTGGCATCAGATCCAAGTGATGCTAATACAAATAGTACTACTTTGTTCTCGGATGACACTGATGACAAGTCACGTAGGAGCACAAATCCGGAGATGGGAATTGCCACACATCAGGAAGATGAGGTTGGTATAATGACTTTGTGAAGTTTTGAAATGAAGGGGCAATATCATATTGACCATTACTGTTCTAACCCTTAAAGAATGTAAAATTGGGATGTTTTGTGCGTAAATCTCTCTCTTATCAATAGCTAACTGTTCCACAAGTAGACTTTTTTTTAATTACGCATGTTGAGCTTGTTTTCTTAAGGGGCAAAGAGTGCCATTAAGGCTAAAGAAATATAGTAGCCAACAGTTTTGGATAAAAACAGCAAGTAAAATGAAGTAATGAACTTCTCCCAAACACCCTGTCCTTACCATCAACTATCAAGGCTACTCCTTGGAAGGTGACCTAGAAGATTGTAGTTAATGTTTATTATAATACAAAGTAAGATACGAATGAGAATTGATATTTATGACCTTGTCCTTGGTAGAGTTGATGAGTGGGTATGAATCGTGGTTAAATACGAGAATTGCTCAAAATAAAAATTTTGAGATTGCATCTTATTCATGATTGTTGAGAAAAATATGGACTTGTGATGAATTCCCTTAATTAGAGACTATCTATTAGAAGTTTTCTTTGTCTAAATAGTACACTACTAATCCCTACTACCAGTATCGTAAATGGGTTGAGTACGAACTAGTTTATTAAATGCTTGATGCATATATCTGAGGACTATGAAGTAGGCTACATGGAAATCCTTTTTCTTTTATTTATTCATTATCTTATCGACGCTATCTATATTTTACCTCAACTGGGAACTTCATTTACATTGCATTTACTTATCTTTTTCAGTCTGGTATTGCTGCTGCACCAGTAGAGCCTCCTGCTGTTCATTCAGTGGAACATCAGCCAGATGTACCTGGAATTAGTGAGCGCCGAACAGGTAAGCCAGTGATCAAATCCACCTGCTCTTTCATAAGCATAATGTTGAAAAAAGTCCAAGAAGTTTCATTTGGAAGCTATTAAATATTACGTCAATTCTGAATGCAGTAGAGCGTTAACTAAGTTTCATGACATTGACTTGTTTCACATCTTAATTATGATAACTGTCATTGTACCATACTTGATGTCCATTCTTGCTTAGTGCTAAGGATTGTTTTCTTCTCTTTTTCTTCTTGAGATAACTTACTCGACTGTTGATGTCTAATATTGCTTAGTGTATGAGATAGTTTCAAAGTAAGATGGTTTTATCTTGTGTTATAATTAGTTGATTCTCAATTAACTTTTTGTTCCTTCCACCTATTTTTAGAGTGTAACATAATCTTTTTGTTACGTCTTGCAGGTCAACTTTCATCATGCCCTAGGAAGAGTGAACTAAAGATTGGTGAATCATCTGCTTTCTTTACCTATGTCAAATCAAGAACTGTGAAAAATAAGGCAGATGTTGAAGACAATGCCAAACAACTTTTGCTGGATGAAAATCATCAAGAAACTGGTCAGCATGCAGTTCGTCTTCCCCAAATACAAGAAAGTGGGGAGGGCTTTGAAAGCCATTCACAAGGAGACGAATTGCCAAGCAGTACTAGTTTTCCTGATTCTTTTTCTATGGAGAGATCTTGCACGCCACCTGCTGGTACAGAAGTTCACCGGGAAAGAAACATCAATGAAGAAAATTGCTCTCAAGTGCTTGTGCATCCTGGAAATGGATCTCAACTTGATATTTCAGGCCTACCTGTGCAAACACAAACTGCTTATCCTTTCTATATGCCAGAAGGTATGATGTCGGCGCAACTGTACCAAAAGAACCTGCATGATATGCAAAATCATGTGGCAATGATGTCACAGTACAGTCATTTTCATCATTGCCCTCCCAATGTAAGTGGGGTGGCATCTTATCCTTATTACCCTATGAATATATGTTTACAACCTGGTCAAATGCCAGCTACTACTAATACTTCATGGCCATCTTTTGGAAATTCATCTTCCAATGAAGCAAAATCGAACAAATTTGATAGAAGAGAGGCAGCATTGATTAAATTTAGGCAGAAAAGGAAGGAGCGTTGTTTTGATAAGAAGATTAGGTATGTTAATAGGAAACGGCTTGCAGAGAGGAGGCCTCGTGTCCGAGGCCAGTTTGTGAGAAAGGTAAATGGTGTCAATGTAGATCTTAATGGACAACCTGCATCAGCTGATGATGTCGACGATGAAGATGACGAGGAGGAGCAACTATCAAGGGATTCCTCTCGTGAAGATGATGGTTCAGGATATTAGAAGAGATTTGTTGTCCAAGTGACCAAGGAAATTCATTTGGAATGGTTCAGTGGCATTAGTTATCCCTGGAATACCAGAAATTTATGCTCTGAAAGCTTTAAGATCATTACTCAGTTCCTGTATGGATCCCGATGGAATATTTATTGAAGAATGCATGTTTATCCAGGGAAGCAAGCAAGTGTGCATATTTACTGCATGCAATCACCATAATGTTGGCAAGATAACCAAAATTCTGCTGTTACGTGACCATTTGCTTGCACCACCAGGTCCTTGTAGCCTTGCGGTTACTGGTGGCTAGAAGAAACTGCTTCTCTTGAGAGTAATTTTATACGGTCTTTGCTGCTCATGGAGTTCCCAAGCTGGGGTCTTGAGGGCTAAAATACAAGTGCTTCAATATCATCTCCCTGGTGAAACAAATGGGTCGAATTGATCATCGGAAATCTAGTGCCCAATATTGGATATTTGCAGAGAAGAATGGCTTGTTTGAATCTCAGTCAAATTAGCCAAGATCTTACCCTACCCTCCCAATCCTAACTTATGTAGCTTGTGGAAGTTCTTAATCCAAAGATCAACCAATTTTATCAAACTGTATGAACTATTTTCAGTGTATTATCCGATAAGCTGATGAAAGTTGTGTTAATATAAAATCATATGTAATGGAAGTAGGAATTTGATTCCGTGGTTCCAGCCAGCATCTGCGAAAGTTTCATATTTTGTTTGTGCTTCTGGATGCAATTGTTTTACTGAAGAAATGCACACCTGCATTTATGATTCAATACGGTTGTGTCACCCTATCAGATTTTCTTGGAAGGGGCATACTCTGCAGGAAATACATAGTTTAGTTTAACATTGCAGGCATATCATATCTATTTACAAATCCAATATACTGGTGCATAAGCTTACCAGTCAATAAACCAAGTTGGTAATGACAATACAAGACTTCTAATCGAATATATCTATTGGAACAAATACTGAAAAAAATCAATACAAATCATCTGTATACATTCTAGCTCTGAACTGATAATCTCATTTTGTGCATCACGAACAGATTCATGTCGTTTGAGGCATACATGGTGTCTCAGTTCGAATCTGCTGCTACTGGAATCCATCTATAATATAATGAATCTGAACAAGAATTCGAGCCCAAACATCATTCGAGCCAGGCATTCAGAATAGCTACAATACTTCTTGCTGCCTCTCTCTGAGACACAAGCTAAACACTCCCACCTTAATACATTTTCTAATTTGAAGGCAATACTTTCTGTTGAGCTAATAACAGTGATCTATTCAATTGTGCAACTTGTTGAAGTAGTTGACTGATTTTCTGGATAAAGAAATAAAAGAACCCCAGAATCTATCAGACAAATATAAAACAATAACTCTTCAACTAGAAGAAACCAAAATTTATTAGCTTTACACTTTACAGTACATTTCCTTTTCTTTTTTTTTTTTTCTTTTTTTTGTTTTTGTTTTTTACTGATAACTGAATAGACAGCGAAGAGGACCAGCCATAAGTATAAGGGAACAAGGTAATGTCACGAAAGACAACTTACACTACTTCTGATGACCTCCACATGCAACCATGACTTAGTTTTAAGTATATATATATATATATATCCAATCATCCACGTTTAAGATGGTAATTAGAAATTAGTACCTTATTCATTGAGATGGTAATTACTATAATTCAAACAGCCAGATTAAATACCAAGTTATTTTTTTAAAGTGGTATGCCAAATTTACGTTGTTTTGAATTTGGAAATGAAATGTGGTGTTATAAAAAGAGCTATTATCTTCTCTAGTAACCATTTTGCAGAATACAGGGGCGTCAAAACTCTTTCAAGCATTATCACAAACACTTGGAGGTCAGAAATTGACAAACCTCGTCTTTCTCCTTGATCATCGTCTTTAATTGTTCTGTACTTTGACGCAAACGGCGCTGACGAGCTCTCTTGTACAGCCACCAAAGAGTCACCAATAACCCAATCCTTCCGGCGGGGGAAAACAACCAAAAAGCCGTTCTACGCGCAGCATTGGACCAAATTGTGGAAGCCATTGCAGTAAACCGTGAGCGCAGAATCTGAACCCCAAAATCCATCCACCTAGAAGCCGCCATGGATTTGCGAATTTGACAATCAGATGGCTTCGGTGACTGTGGATGTGAAGTCTCGTCATCAGAAAATGAGAAAGATGAGAACGATGACGATGACTGGGACGACCTAAACGACGACGATGGCGAATTCGATTGAAATGAAACTGGGCTTCCTCGTTCGTCTTCCTCAATCGATGGGGGCTGTAGATTCTCGTGATTTGAAGGTGGGAAAACGGAGAAATCATCATTGGGAAGAGAATCCCTAATCACCACCATTGACCATTCTTTCAATTCGATTTTCCGCGGCTGAGATGAAGAAGACGACTGATAGGAATTCAATGAAGGTAAGCTTTCCCAGTCGAAAACCGATCTGGGTTCATCACCCGCCATTTACCCACTAACCCAATTCCTGTTTCAACATAAATATTGCAGAAAATGAAAAATGGAGAGTAATTTCAGTTTCAGAGACGAAAGAAAACGCTTTGGACTGCGTTCAGGTCATGCAACAGGAAGGAACTCCGTTGTTGTTTCCTTGAAAGTTTGAACATCCAATTGGAGCCTTTTGCTCGACTCTATCCGCTAGAACAAATTTACACGAGTATCCTCGTTTCAAATCCAAAATTCCCATTGAAAATTTTTGCTTTTTGGTGCCCTAAATGTCCATATCCAATGAGAAGAGATCAGAGAAGGCCCAAACAAAAGAAGGTCCATCAGAACTAGAGATGACAACCCCCATGGCCATGACAAACAGTCCATCTGGAGAGGCTAAATTATAAAATATATCCTTCAACTTTGTCATTGTTTCAAAAGTGCCTTTATTCTTTTAAAAATTATATTATTACCTTGATCTTTCATAAACATTTCAAAATTATCTTTAGAGTAGAAATCTTTTAGAATTTTGAATGAAAATTGGGACCTGGAATGGCATGACAGTCACTTAGAATGATATGGCAATCCAAATTTTTGTGAAAGGCTTTATACTTCTCTCCTTTTCTTTTCAAAGTTTCTTTTAATTTTTATTTTAGTTTGTTTTTGTAGATGTCCTTTTTTTCTTCCCTAAACCAGAGCTTAAATTTAAAACAATAGATTAAAATCCAACCAAAATAATAATAATAATAATAATTTTCTTTGCAGAATAGACATATTGCAAATATATTTCCAAAATTTATAGAGAGAAGACCAATAGAGACTTTTTTTTTTCGAAAAAGTTAACAATTAACTGCCAGTAGGGACTAATTTTAAATTTTACTAAAAGTACGAAGACTAAATTTAGATATCTAAAAATATAATGACTAAAATAGAACAAGTTCCAAAATACGAAGACTAAAATGGTATTTTAACCAAGAAATGAACTTAGCTAGCTGAAGATGCTCATTTCATCATAGCTAGGCTAAAGGTATTAATTAGCGGATTTATTTAAATTCATAATTTAGTTTAATAAAACTTAAAATTTAAGGTTAAATTTGACTAAATTACAAATGAAAACTTTCCCTGTACTTTATTTTATTATATGTAGGTAAGTTAAGACTTATTAATTGCTCCCTAACTTCAAAGTGAAAAATGATTTTAAAGAAGAATCATAGAGTCTATCAGAGGTAGGATTTCAATTTTCAAGTTAGATGGATTGACAACATTTTGTAGGCCGACTTTATGGGCGAACCTATTAATGAAAAGATAGTGACAACAAAGTCTTTCTTAGAAATTTACCAAGTCTAGACACTTCAAATTATGTAATGTTTAAGAATTGATTACTTTAAGAAAATAGAGAGATATGATGAGAAGGATATCAAATCATTGTAATTTCCACCTCAACTCATTTTGACATTTGAGTCAATAAACAACATGATAAACAAGAAAAACTCTTAATTTTAACTAGTAAGAAAACAGGAAAGAAAAATAAGAATATAGAATATAAACATCAAAATTATGCTTGTATTTAATTCAGTTCTCTATATTTATAAAATCACATGATTGGATTGATGCATTTTACTTTTGCATTTGTTAACTTGAGTGTATGTTATGAATGATGGAGTCAATCCTCAACAATAAATACAAAGAAAGGATGTGTGTCATAATTTATAAGCCAATAAAAATAGCTGAGTGAATAATAATATTGTCAGCAAAATATAATAAGAATAATAAAGAAGATAAATTGGATTCCAATAAGAATATTAAAATTTAGAATGAAAAACTCTTACAAAGAGTAGAGAAGGAAAATTTTATTATAATTAAATCAATATAAGAATGTCGTCAACATAATAATGAGTAATCCATCTCCTACTTATAAGGGAGAGATCAACTAGTTTAAGTAAAGAATTTAGGCTAAATTATAAAAAATATCTCTGAACTTTGTCCATTGTTTTAAAAATATCCTTATTCTTTTAAAAGCTGAAATATTACTTTTGACATTTTAGAAATGTTTCAAAACTATCATTGGAGTATAAATTGTTAGAATATTGGACGAAAAATCGACGTGGCAATAACCTAAAACGATTTGACAATGACTAGGATACTTGTTTGGATTAAGTCTGAAAGAATGACATTCAGATATGTCAACTTTTCACTCAACATCCTAACGATTTTTCTACTTCAATGGTAGTTTTAAAACATTTATGAAAGATCAATGGTAATATTGTAACTTTAGAAAGAATAAAAGTATTTTTGAAATAAAGGACAAAGTTCGAGTATTTTTTATAATTTAGCCAAAAATTTATTAAAAATTAGAGAATTATAACAATGAAAGATACAATACAAGGCAAGCAATTCATTTAAATAAACATTATAATAATATTTGTGAGTAGTTCACGTAATTAGTAAAATAAACACCAATTATTAGCATATGAATGCATGATCCCAATCCAATCTTATCGTTTTATAAGTCAGCTACCATTTTTTTTTTTTTGAGGACCAAGCCATCTCTCAATTGTCTTTTCTTTTCCTTTTTTGAAAATAAATTCTCATTTCATAGCTTAAAACATGTTGATAATTCATTTCTTTATCTTTTGAAGGAATAATATATTTAGAGATGTTCATTTTTTCTACGGGGACAGGCCCCGCGGGAAATCTCTATTTAGAAGGAGAATAGGGAGGGAGCGGGAGAGAATTTTTCCCCGTTAGCTAAAGGGGGACGGAGACGGGGAATGTATTCCTCATCCCCATCCCCTACCCCATCACTGCTCCGTTTCCCAACTCCGCCCCGATTAATTAATTTATTTTTAATATGTATATTTATATATATGATAAATAAAAAATATAAACGGGGAATAATTTCTCGCGGGGAACCCGATCCCTATGAAATAAATTGGGGAATTTTGCTGGGACGGGGAATTAAATGAGGGGCAGAGACGGGGACGGGGAAGCCATCCCCGACCCCACCCCACCCTGTGAACATCTCTAAATATATTGACTAGTATTTAGTAGGTGAGGGATCTCCTTCCAAAGTTATTCGTTAATTTTAATTCAACTTGAAATTATAATAACACCAAAAAAAGGTAAAGAAAATTAATTGACAGATATCAGAGAAATTAGTCACTGAAAATTAATGTCAAATATTTAGGTATACTACCAAACTAGTGTCATGCAAAATTAAAATCTTATAGTTTAATATTGATTTTTCATTGGTATTGACATCTCTTGGTTCATCCATCATTAATTTAAGTGATATTTAACCTTTTTTTTTTTTTTTTGGAGAAAGAAGTGATATTTAACCTACTCGTTCATATATTGATCTATCAACATTCATATTTTAAAAGTTGGGTGTTATATATATAATATTAAAACTAATTATGGATCTTTAGTGTCGGTTTATATATATTAAAACTAATTATGAATCTTTAAGTGTCGGTTTGCAGGAAAGTCTTGGCCTATCTTTATCCAATAATTTCAATTTAATCCAATATCATAATGGAAAAACATTATTGCATGATTAGACAAAGCATAGAAATATTTACCTAGATAACATAAAATAAACAAGTATTTTCAAATATATCTTAAAAGAAAATATTTGCAAATATAGCAACAAGTTTAATTTTTTTTTACAAAAATAGCATAATAAAAATGAAAGTCAAACTCAAATGTGATTTAAAACACACTAAGAAAAGTCAAACTTATGCCATATTTGAAAAAAAAATGAAAAGTTGTGACACTCTCTAAAATGCATATTAATTTTAGGTTAAATTAAGATTTTAGTTTTTAAACTTTCAAGTTTGTGTCTACTTGGCCCTCGAACTTTAAAAAGTGCCTAATAGATTTTTAAACTTTCAATTTTGTGTTTAACAGATCCTTGAATTTTAAAAATGTCTAATAAATCCATGAACTTTCAATTTTGTGTCTAATAGACCCTTCACATATTTGACAATTTAAAAATTAACTAATTTATTAGTTATAAAATGAAATTTTATGTCTAATAGAACTATAAACTTTCAATTTTGTGTCTGGTAGGTCAGTGAATTTTAAAAAATATTGAATAGGTCATGGGTCTATCAGACACAAAATTAAAAATCCAAAGACATGTTAAACACAAAATTGAAAGTTCAAAGATCTATTAGATACTTTTTAAAGTTTAGGAATCAAATAGACACAAACATTTAACCTTAATTTCATGCTATGGATTGAAAATTTTCAAATGGGTGGGAGTTGCTGACTAATCTTCAATTACGTATTTGATACGAAATAATAATAAATATCTTGAAGACAAAACTATCTTTTTCATTGATATAAAGCATAATTACAAATGGTAAGATGAAAGATTTCTAAATAATGTTTATTTAATTAAAATCACTATTTCTGTTAGAAGGTCACTAGTTACACCGACACTTTTTTTTTTTTTTTTTTAAATTGTATTTAAGAAGCAAAACAAATTTGGAATTCATTTGATTGCTACAAAATTAATGAATGGTATATGTATTAGATTAGGTAAGCAAGTTGTGGAATTAATGATCATAAATTAGTGAAGTTTCAACTAATGAAGTCCACCTCAAATGTTCTGTCTACCAAACTCATCATACATATTCTTCTCCTTTCTAAACTCCAACCACATAATACACAACTTCAACCCTACCTCAACTAGCTTTTTTGTGTCATGTGTGTGTGGTTTTTCTTTTAAAAATATATATATATTTCTTTATAACAAAGTAGATTGAAATTTTAGTGAAAGCTTTTAATTAGTTGAAATTTATTAAAATACTTATGAATTGTAAATGAAATTGTAAATCAACTAAATTCAACAAAATTTTATCAACACGCTAATGGATCATTGTTTTATATCGGTTAAATTATACAAAAGACCTTTGAAATTTGGAATAGATTTTAACTGTCCACCTTAGCTTTGAAAATTTTCATTTTAACCCTTAAACTTTGAAATTGTTGAAAAAAATACCCTCATAGAGTTTTTCCATTAAAATGATGACCAAAAATTGACATGATAGTTGATGTGTAAGAACTAAAAGGTATACGTGATTTCATTTAGAATACAACTAATTTCAATTATGTAGAAGATCAAGATCTTTGTTTCTATTTATTTTAACTTAAAAGATATCAATGATATACTTTACAACATCCTTTACAAAATCAAAATTTTACACATCAACTGTCACGATGTCATGTTTATCTTTCAATTTTTACACACTAGTTGTCATGTCAATTCCTAATAGAAAAACTCTCAAAGTTTTTTTTTAAACAATTTAAATAATTTCAAATTTCAAGGGTTAAAATGAAAACTTTCCAAAATCTAGTGGCATAATTGAAACCTATTCCAAAGTTTATAGGTATTTTTTGTAATTGAACCTTTTATATTCTTGCTTCTTGTTTGGGTAGTTGTTGATATGATTGATATTCATTCTCTTGGAAGCTAAGATTCATTCACTCTTTGCCATGTGAGGTGAAAATGCATCAGATCAAAAATAGGGCAATGGTCCTACCTTATATATACCATTTAGCTGCACTTTCACTTTCAACTTTCAAGGGGCTTTTCTGGTAGACTGAATTTCAAAGCATCTCCTTATTTCCTAGCCCCAAAAAGACAGTGATTTCTTCAGTTTCAAGGCATGAGGAATACAGAGCCCATATCAGAATCTATCCATTTCCCCTGATTGCATTTTATATTTTACTTCTATGAGAACAATGTCCTTGTTTCTAATTTTGTTTATAAATTCATTTGGTACTTTTATAGAAGCATAAAATCACATGAGAGTAAGAGAGAATAAGCCAAGCCATAACAACTCCTCCAAAGAATAATTAAACAAATCAATCATATTCTGGCTCTTATATTTGTATCCTTTTGCCAGATAGGAAATTGGGATTTGGAGATTACAAAGGGCCCCTGCTGCACAGTGCACACCCAGCCAGTTCAACAGCGATTCTTTGGTAAAAACAATACTTGAATAACTCAATCTTTCCAATTTTTGTTATCATTTAGTAGTTGAGCTATCCATTTAACCAAATTTTGAAAAGCATTATCAAACACAACCCCCTCCCCCAACCAAAAAACAAAAAAAAAGAAGGAATATAAAGGAAGGGAATACCAAAGCTTTCCCAACTCTAATATATACAGCTCAACAACACAGGGGTGGGGAGGCTCCCATTTCATATTTTATCCTTCTGAATACAGAAATCCAGGAATTGAAATGGGGAAGACAGGCAATATCATCAGAAGATCAATCTTCAGTTTCCTGCAGAAATATCAGTACTTTACCTCTACATCAGCACTGTTTGCATTCCCCTTCTCAGTTGCCCTTCTTCTCTCACAAACTTTTGTTTTCACTTCTTCCATTTCTCTTCTTCCAAGCATTTACTATCGCTTGAAGATTCTTTTTGATGCTGCGGGATTCCCTCCTTCCTTGGAATTCTTCTCCATTTTCAGTCAGAAGCTTTCCCAAACTATATTTTCTTCCATCTTCAATCTTCCTTTCACTCTTACCTTTCTGCTTATTGCAAAAGCCTCTGTGCTTCAAGCTTTCAAGGAGAGCAAACCAAACTCTCACCCCTCCTTTTCCTCTGTCAGATCCCTTTACAATCCTCTTCTTCTCACCCACCTTTGCAACTCAGTCCTCATACTCTCAGCAAATGCAACAGTCTTTTCTATCCTTTTCTTTTCTTTCAATTGCCTTGAAGGATTTGGCGGCTTTTCTTCTTCCACCAGCTTTCTTTGGCTCTCAGCGGCTGGAGCTGTTCTGTATTCCATAGTTCTTGCAAATACAATGGTTATCAGCAATCTAGCATTGGTTTTGTCAGGTATGGAAAGGCTTGGAGGTTATCTTGCAATACTCAAGGCTTGTGTTCTGATAAGAGGAAAAACTTCCACAGCATTACTTCTGGCTCTGCCTACAAACTTAGCCATGGCTGCAATTGAAGCCTTGTTCCAGTACCGAGTAGTGAGAGCTTATAATGTAGTTGGAAGGCTAAGTCCTTCCATGGTGTCAGAAGGGATTATCATTGCATATCTGTACTCCGTTTTCATCGTCCTCGACACCACGGTTAGTTGTCTGTTCTTCAAGAGTTGTAAGACAGTTTACTGGGTGGATCTGGAAGGAAGACAAGCTCTTCAAATAGACTCTGCAGAAGTAGACAATGGTGGTTACATCGATTCAAAGGTTCTACAGGACCTGCATTCAACAACTTGTGGATAATCCATTCAACAGGACAAGGTGCAGGAAAAAGTATATAGAATTCAATTAAAGAACAATAAAAAGAACCCGTGGAATTCATTCAGCAAGCAACTTTTGTTTCATACAGATAAGCATCCACAGTAGAAACAAAGATCCAGGAGCAGAAACCATGTGAAAATTTGAAACTGTTCCTTGAGTTCTCTCTGTTCTCGCCATTTGTCTTTTATTTATTTCACCTTGGTGTTTGCATTGTAGATAACCGACAGTTACATTATGGTAGGATATACAGACCTCCATTTGTCAGCAGCTTGATTGAAAAATAAAAAATCAATGGCTTGCAGTCTAGTTCAGCAGCCTTGAAAAGCTTGCTTCAAATCTTCAAATACTTCTTCTTTTGAACATCTCTGATTCTCTCTTCTAACACAAATGTTTGCGATTGCCCACTTAAGATTTGAGAATTGTGTGGAGAAAATAACCCTTGTTGCAAGCAATAGTTGACGAACCCAGATGGAAAATGCATTCAAAACAGAGCCTTGATCTGGTCCAGACATTCGCTTGGCACAATCGTTGACTGTTTTCTCAGAAACAGCAATCGGGACGAAGGTAATCCCATCAAGATTTGAGCTCCAAATTGTTTTAAGAAAAAGAAAAATTGAGCTCCAAAAGTAGATGGAACTGGAAGGTATTAATTTCTGCGTGTTCTCTACTCTTACTTCGAATCATGAATACAAAACAAGAGAAAGTAGAGGCATCGACAAAGTGACATTACTTATATTCAGAAAATTTAATAGTACCATGGTAGGTTGAAAAAGGGGTTTTCTTTTTTATGGAAAAAAATAAATATAAAAAAAAGATTTGTTTGCATTTCTCGTGGGTTAGAAGTTAGAACTTTAGGTAGGAGCAGGACGGTAGAACAGTTGAAGAGGAACTCTCTCTTCAAAAAAAAAAAAAAAAAAACCAGAACCAAACATGAGATAAAATTTTGTGTTTATATATATATATTTGTATAAATAATGAATTTGATGTAAATGCTTTCTAAAATTAGGTTAAATGTGGATAAATTTCTAACTATTTAGTTATTTTTTTATGTTAATGAAAATATTGAAGTTATTAATTTCCATGAATTTATGGTGGTACTTGTAGTGAATTTCCCTGTGCAGGGTGGGAATATGTTTTCATGATGTACTTGTGATTAGATTTGCCTCCTTTTGTATGAAGAATGGCCCATTTCATGATGTACTTGTGATTAGATTTGCCTCCTGCCATACAAAGAAGAATGGCCCTATCGGTGACAAATGCATAAGACATCAATTATCATTACAAAGGTAAGTGGTTTGATTCCTCTCCCTGCAATGCAATTGTTGAACTCAAAAATATATATAAAACTAAGAATAATTTCTAACAAGAAATATAGTATTTTATTTTACAGTCACAGAAGTTAATGGCTGGCTTCTAACATCTTATTTAAAAGAGCTATACAACATCTTTAAGGATAGAAATTCAGAAATTTAAGTTACGGAATTGGTTAAGTCATAAAATATGAACAGGGACGGGAGAGAGCTTTGTACAGATAGCTATGCTGGTGGATGTAAGATCCTACGGCTGAAAGTCTGAACGGTTCTTAGACGATGCTCTGTTGTGAAGCTATTCAAACTACAGTGTGGAAGCTGAAATCAAATTCTCTACTTGATTGGCTCATCCAATTCTACATCAACTCTTCCAAGAAGGCTACTGCTGAGAGCCTGATCCAGTTTTACTTCTAGTTTTGGATAATTCTCCAATAGCTTTTCAGGGATCAAACCTAGTATCTACAAAAAGTAAGCCTATGTAGAACCTTTGCTTCTTGATCCTACATTATGACCACACAAGATTGAACTAAAATTTTGTTCATTTGGAGGAAATTCAGAGTCATAATTTAGTTGTCCATTAGTGTTGGCACAGCATGGTATGATCCAGGTCCTAGATTAACCTTCTGGGATGCTAAAGTTTCTGCAGTCTCCAAACTTAGTTTTGTATCAATCTTGTTAGATTTCTGGTGCAGTATAAAGAAAGGATCTTTTTGACATCCTCAGATGCTATATCGTCCGTTGCAACTGCCGAATTGAATTTCACCCCGACAAACTTCTTCATCAGCTTGATGATGCTCGTGGCCTTTTCCTAAATTTCACCTATTTTCTCAGCCTCCTCATCTCTATTTCTAACTGCTTGCAATTCTCTTCATGTGCTTTCAGAAAGGACCTTGTAAAATGGAAGAGAGTTCCTGTAACTGCATTTGATTGAACACATGGAATCAGATCCTGCATGACAACGAGGGGGTAGAGAGAGGATACTATATAGATGATGATTCTTCTGAATCACTTTGAGATTAGTAAACTAGGCTACATGAGGAACCTTCCATATATATGACAAATCCCTTCAACATTTTGAGTTAAAAGCGTTCTAAAAGAAACCGTGTCTTAATCATCTTCCTTTATTCTGATGAAAATTTTTTCTGGCTGAACAAAAATAACAAGAAAACGACGGTTGTTCTTTCCTTTAACCATTCAAGATTTTCTCCTGCAAACCCCTCTGGGTCATGTTTATAAAGGCAAATATTTTATTAACAAAGTGAATTGTTTTATGGTAACTTTAGTTAGAGAGAAATTATCAGACATATGAAGATAAAAAGAAGGAAACGAGATGAGATTGTTGATTTGATTATGTTTCCAGGTTCCTGATAGGCTTCTTTTTTTGTTTTCTTTTTCTTTTTGTGCACTTCACTTTTTTTTTTATATATTCCAATTTGAGAGCTTTCTTGCAACTCTTGACTCTCTCTTTGGAGGATTACTTATGCTCCCTTTTTGAATCATGGGTTTGAGTTTAATTTCATTGTTTCTTTTTTAAAGAAATTTCCAACGACCACTAAGAGTGCTTGTAGTTACTTCTTCTGAATCAAAGTCATCAAATACCATACCTAAAACCTTATTATTATTTATTATGAATTTCAAATTTTCAAAAAACAGAAACCAAATCCTACTATAATTATGATTTAGAACTCCAAGGCACTCCATTGAGTGATCTTTCTTATCTTTCTGAAAAATAAGCTTTGATAAGAAACAAGTTTTTAATCTACTAGCATGAAAATTTCTAAAGAATACAAAATAAACATGGAAAAGTCCTCTGAAAATGTGCCAAGCATCGTATCAAGAAATTCACTCATGAAAAACACCAACTTAACTGCAGACTCTACAGCTATGACCACCACGCAACAATGAACGACAAAAAGTCAAGCTATGCATCATTTACTAACCTTGTTCAAATGGACAACGGGCAGGATCCTCGCCAAAATATAGAGCGAGTGCATCAGCATTTCTACCCTGCCACCAAGCAGTAAGAAAAGGCATGGTCTATTTTATTTCTCAATAACTTCAAACTATATTTTAACATAAATGATCTGGTCTAGAAGATTACCGCCACCAAGTAGAGAACTGTCACAGATTCCACCTCTGTCTCGGCAAGAGTAACAAATCCTTTCAATGTCTAAAAATACAAGATAAGAAACTGTTTAAACCACTGAAAGTCACGATGACTATGTTTGTGTGTGCATCTGGGGTGATGAGAGAGACAGAGAACCAAAAGAGTATTTGCACAATGCATGGCTATTTAAGTTTTGACCTATAAAGAGAATTAACTTCCATCATTCAGAAGATTTTTAGAGAATATGAATTCCTCCAAAGCTGTAGCTGTTCTATCACACTCAACGTTAGGAAACACCTATTCCTACATAGCTGCACCTCCCTTATATAATTTTATTGCATCATATAGCACCAGGTTTTCATCATCCTTTATTATAGATAATGACATATTTACATGATACGACTAAGGATGCACAACAAATAGACGAGGCAAAAAATTATCATAGTCCGTCCTAGACAAGCATGGTGTTTGGTCTATCATGAAGTGATGAAGGTTTTGCCTCCTATGGCATGATTAACTAAACAAAATATCAAATCATCTATCAAATGAAGAAATAAATAAATTAAATTACTCCAATCTTCAATCTAATAGCCCATTAAGAAGCCAGAATTTTAAGTTTACCCTGCAGATAGTTCGATTTTTCAAATTTCCCTCTGTAAGTTTGCCTATGAAAAGATTGATGGGCTTTGCACCACAAATTTGAGCAAAATGTTTTACAGTCAAAACCCAGAGAATTTGGTGCCATGGTGCACAAGGGACAGACAAACAGTCAATTATAAAACAGAAATAATTGAGTAGTTGATCGTTGGAATTTTTGTACCCAGTACCATCCTTTACAAACAGATTCTATGTTCTTAAAGACAATTGCTCAGTTAACATCGAAAAAATTACTTCATAATTATGATGTCAATAATGCCCAACCAAAAAAAAAAAAAAAAAGGTTTTGTGTACAAAACAGCTTTATTTCATTGGGGGAAGGAAGAAATATTCTGCACCTTACGAAAAGTTTCAGAGATGTGGCCATCGCTTTCAGATGCAACTAGTTCCTGCTTCACCTTTTCCAATCCTTTTGTTATTGCCTGCATTTCTTCTGCCAAAGATTTCAATTGTATCTGCATAAGAAGCAAGACCCCATGTCAAACAAGTTTTCTTTATCATAATGATTGAATTTAATACCAAGAAATATGGAGACCTTAGACGCAGCTTCCAAGCTACCAAGGTCCAGATGAAAATCAAGAAGTGATGGTGACTTGGAAGCAAGGACCTGAAGCACATGGACAAACCAACTTTGTGATCAGCCTGCCACACTTGAGAGAAGTTGGTGGGGAATATAAACAGATTAAACTTCACTCCACAATCTACCTTCTCTTTAGGATGAAATATCCTCGAAACCTTTCTAATAAAAAGCGAAAGCTAACTTCCATAAACCCCATCTTTCACTTTCAGCATCTATTATTCACACATTAGCAAGCACGTGTGCTTGTGCCATTCATATTAACAAAATCTTCAAACGTTATTGCAAACATTACATTCAGAAAAATCCCCAGGCATGATGTTTAAGGATTCTAGTACATTCAATCCTTCAATCCAGGAATTGCGAAGTAAATCAGACCATCATGAATCTACATCAACCAATAAAGTAATAACAGGAAAACGTTTTAAGTTTTGCCCCATATTGCTCTTATGGACTTAGTCATGGACGCATGAACTATCGAGTAAGAATACCGAAGTTAAAGAGTAAGCAGTTTGTTATTACATGATATATAAGAAAACTTTTTGCAGCCTTGTAAATGTCTGAAAAAGTATAGTATCAAAGTTATATAACCTCTGAATTCTCGCACTTCCCAAACATTTATCAGGATAGAAGTAACTATTCAATTGACATCCACATTTTATTATTATTATTATTTTTAGATAAGAAACTTGAGTATATTAAAGCCAAAACAGCCTAAGGGCTAGGGTAAGAGGGCTCCCCTACCCACAAAAAATTAAAGAAAACCTTTCCAATGGTTCATAATCATGTCTTATTTAATGGGAGAATAAATGTTGCTTGCTAGTTAAGTTATAACTTATTGAATAAAATGTGCAGCACATTTTATTCAATAAGTTATAACTTAACTAACAAGCAACATTTATTCTCCCATTAAATAAGAAAATTAAAATTTATCAATAAGACAGATGAATTTGAATAGTACCTTACAGAGATAATGCATGAGAGTCATCTTATTGTTAGAAGCACGTGTATCAGTGAGTTTTGAGAGACTATCCAACCTGAATCCAATTGCAGAACCTGCATGGTATTGAGCCATTTGGCTGGTAATGAGTTCAAAATTCATGGAATAAAACACTTCATGAACATGAAATTCTGGCAAAGAAAGAAGGCACCGAAGAAAAGCAGAGAATAAGGTAGGAATGCCAAGAACTGAATGCGGGACAAATGGAGTACAGGTTGTTCCAATTGACATGAATATAATTTTAACCAATAAATTACTCAACAATGATCTGATAGGATTGAGAAACATTTTGTTCATAGAACATGTGTAGGGAAGAAAATGAGGGAATCATGTGCATGCTCACCCATGAGTCCCTTTAGTAATAAAGGAAAACCACTTTTTTAATTTTGTTATTGACAGAAAGGGAAAAGGAATGTAAGAAAGTTGGCAGTTTTAGGAGGGAGAGGAGAGGGAGCAGACCTATCAAAAGTCTGCCACATTTTGTACTCTTGTCCTTGTTATTAATATAGAAAATATATGTTCCTCTAAGAGTTATATGATAATTACCCTCAATGAATGAGGTTATTTTTTATAAAAATAATATTAATCTCTTTACATGATAAATAATTTTTCATTCCCTCTCAACAATGATCGTATCAACCCATTTAAGTATCATGATGTCAGCTAAAAAATGTGTCTTCCAACAAAGATGTAAGAAGTTTCTTACCCCTAGCAGTTCCTTGGTTCAGCATATTTCCCAGGCAAAGAATTCTCTTCAATATCTCCTTCAATTTGCAAGAATTCTTCACCTATTAAAACAGCAACGTAAATTAATGGGCTGAGATTTGACATATATCAAATGAGTGGAAGAACGTATTCATTATTATTAGCAATAGACCTCTTGACAGACAGAGTTTATAGTGTTTAGGCTTTTTTTGAACTCTACTATCTGCAAAGGAGGTCAAGAATAAGTATATAGAGTAAAAGAGTACGCTCACACTAGAGAATTTTTACAAATTTTAAAATTAAAAATACGAAAAAAAATTAAGAGATGCAGATACCACAGAACCTGAGAGCTGAAGTGAATCTTGAAAGAGAACACTCTTAACTTCGACTCCACACGAGGAACTTGCATCATCTCCAAAAAGTACTGGTGTGGACAAATGAAAAAAAAAAGAAAAGGAAACGAGTTATTGGAATCTATTTTTCAAAAACTATTATAACAATCCGTTCGAAACGGCACTCATGGCACATGCAGAAAATTAAAGAAATTGTTTAGTAGAAAAATGGCAGAAAACCAAAAGATGTCTTCTAAAATTGGATCTAAAAGCAGATAAGGAGCACTCCCTTGATCGTTTCTTTGACTCTATAGGTTTTTTGGTTGTTTCTTGGTGTAAATCCTCCTCGCTCTTTCATCATTATAGTTATAGCTCTTGGATATCCAATAGGAGAGGGTTTTTTTGTAACTCCCTCAGATTAGGGATCTCCCTTTTGTAATTTCATTCAATCAATGTAACTGTTTCTTAAAAAATAAAAAATAATAATAAAAAGCCCATTTTGGACAAGATGCACAACGAACTTAGAATGGAAGCAAAACTCCCAGCCCTCTCCTAAGGTAGCAATTGTATTAGATCTTTGTACTACATTGGCATGGATTATTGCGTTATTTATAATTAACCCAATTTTGACCTTAGCATGATAACTCTAACAAATGCTTGTATTCTGTGCACAAACTGAGCTTCAGGAGGCGATGGCATGGGTGCACAAGCGTGAATTTACTAGGCTACAAGTATAAAGAAATCAAATACTACACTGCATGAAACACAATCTATGACCTGTTCAACAGAGCAACTGAAAATTACCTGTTCGCACTTTCCAAGTTTATCCTTGTCACCACTGTATCCCTTAATAATTTAAGCACGAAGAAATCTTTAGTAAATTGATCATAAGTAAAGAGCGTTGTGTGACAGAACATGTAAAAGGAGCAGGATATCACTTCAATAATAGGAAGAATCTAAGAATGGCAAAATGAATAAAGGATACTACAATATTATAGCACAAAATATTTCACCTTGAGAAGCTCCATCTCGTCTTTGGTGGGGCAAAATTTGATCAGATTTTCCACTTGATCTACATCTAATACAGACTGATCCATGGAGAGTACTGCTGCCTGTATTACATCATGATGAATTACAGTAAGAAAAATACAATCTGCTCCATTATGTTAATCTTCTAGGTCTGAAACAAAGCTTACTCACGTGAGAAATTTCAGTAATAATTGGCAGTAAGAATGCAGTACGAGAACAAGCACAAAAAGATCTGAAATTTGCCACCAACAGTTTGATACTGTATTTTCCAACTCCTAAATATTGGCTACCATGGTGAAAAGATGAGCTGGGATTGAACTAAGGTTTTAGCTGTAAGATCAAACTCCAACTCTTACAATCTATTGCTCTTCCAAGAAGAAAGTGCGCAAGCATGAAAGTGAAAAGGAGGAATCCTATATACCGTTGGCATAAAATAAGACATCATAAATTCTTGCATAGTCCAAAACTGCACAAAATGAAATTACATCATGATATTTTCTATGAAGTTTAAAGCAAGCCTCTAAAATTTAAGATTTTAAGCCAGTGAACCTCAAGATTACTAAAAATTCACTTCTTCACAAACCATTTATGGACCAAATTCAGAAATTTCAACATCAGGATAGGGCACAATGCACATGTTGTGAATGAAAGGAATTTACATCTGAGCAAAATGACAACAGATAGACAACTTACTAATCATGAGAAAAGAGTAAAATGAAAAGTTCTGATGAAAACATTTCTTCCTAAAATCACCATTTTAGTTGCTTAATCTCTAATATCTTCTATCTGAATTCAAATTTACATACAGTTTAGAACCAGAGCCACCCAATACCATCACATATGGTATAAAGGCCAGCAACCAGTAAAACAGAATTCATAGCGCTGGCATGTTGATGATGGGAAAAATCAGTCTGTCAAAAGAAGAAATATCCAATGTATCTATGACTTTTCTTGGCTTACCATCATGTCAGATAGTGGCATCCTAACTTTTGTTAGCATGATTTCAGTGTTATTTGCCCTCCTAAGATCAATCTGCAATTAAAAATTCCATCAACTCTAGTGGCACCAACAGTTAGAAACATAATCACCTTAAATATATATCACAAGGGGGAAAAACTTATTTCTAGAGAATAATATTGAAGATTCAATACCAAGTGAACTTTGTCCAATTTTGATCCAACTGACTTCCTTCGTCCTCCGGATTTACCTCCTGAATCAACAATAGGTTTAGGGACAGAGAAAAGTGTCTCCAGCTCAGATACATCAAATTCTGGTGCACTAAGAAGAATGTAGAAACTTGGTTATTACAAAGGATACAGGATGCTGAAGTGTAAAGGAACATGTTGCATCTAGGACAAACTACGCCGTTTGAATATGGAAAATATCACAATCAAATGAACAAGCAACGTAAATTCACAGGAGAAGTTATAATACCTTTCAGGATCTCCAGATCTTTGCAATTCTTCCCATAAGCTCCCTTGTAGTACCCGACTCACCTTGCTCCAATGCAGAGGTTTTAATGATGATCGTTGAGGCACTGTAGCAGCCACCCCCATGCCCATTGACCGTGAGAACCCACGTCCCCTCACTATAGATGATGTTTTCACATCAGTTGAAGAACTTACTCCTTTAGCTCCTGAAGATCTGGAAGGAGAAGGAACCAGTGGAACGGGGCCAGTAGTAGGTTGAGGAGGTGAAGGTGCATCACAAATTGGAGATGGCAAGGATGATGAGACTACAGAGGTTGTTGGAGATGTTAAAGCTTGTCGCTCCTGGGTTAAATGTGGAGAAGCTGCCCTCTGAATTGGAGGAGGTGGGGGAGGGGGTGGTGGCAAAACTCCAGCATTTGATAGGCGTGGAGAAAGCAGAGCTCCATGTGAAGGGGGTGGCCGTGGGGGAGGTAATTGTGGTTGAGCTCTACATACAGGAGGCGGAGGTGGTGCCGGTGGAGCACTATGCTTAGGCGTATATCCACACACCAATGCTGAACTTTTAGGTACCACGTGAATTGAAGGTGGAGGAGGAGGTGGTGGTGGTGGAGGTGGAGGAGGAGATCTTGCATTTATGTGAAAATATGAAGAGGATGACAAAGAAGATTTAGGAGATGATGCATGCAAGAAAGATGTGTTAGCATGAAGAGCTGGTGGCTGTAGAAGTGTAGTTGGAGATGGAGGAAGAGTAGAATCGTGATGCAGAACAGTATTTGGCAACGGTCTTGGGGAGCCAAGTGGTGATTGTGGTTTACTCGTGAGAATCTCTGTTGCAGAACATAAAGGTTTTTTAGGACTCAACTTGTTACTTTTTTGTTCATCGGCTGTTTCAGTTGACAGCAGCAGTCCTAAAGTAGCAGAAGCAGATTTTGAAGTTGAATATGAATAAGAATCTCCAGTAGGAGAACTGATAGATGTTGCTGAGGCACTGGTACGCCTTGATGGATAGAACACATGCATGGAGTTTAAGTAAGATTCTTTGTCATGTGGAGTCCATCTAGAAAGAGTATTTGGTTTTGCCTGTTTTATAAGAAAGTCCTGATCGTCTGGCTGTTTGGTCTTCTGTTTAGCTACAGTTGTATGATTTATTAGCTTAACTGTTGATGAAGGCTGTTTCCTAGATGCTAGTGACTGCGACTTCTCATATTTAAGCCTCCACGCATCAGAATCCAACTTTTTCGCAGGAACCTTTGATTCAAAGTCTGAAATAACAGTATCTTCTCCGTACCCTTTATGCTCCACCCCTTCCAACTTTTCGTAAGCATCCTCTATCAGTTCCTTGATTCCCATACGTCTCAGTACATTAACAGAAAATAGCAGAGGATTTGGCTTTTTTTCTCCATAATCCACAACAATGTCCTTCACTACATGAAGACCAGAGTCCACTTTTTCATCTGTCTTGAAAGTCACGTCATCAACAGTTATGTCCTTCACTGCTTCAACGTTACAATCCATTTTCTTGTCCAAGTTTTGACTCCCTCCAAAAGATTTACAGCGTTGGAATGTAGGAGGATCTGCATCCTCCTTCCAAACTGCTTGATGGTCAATATCATCAGTTTCATTAGCATGTACCATTTGAATATCGTAGTCCCTCTTAACTTCCTGCACGTCAACAATATTGCTAAATATTTCTTCCACTTCAAAAAACTCCTCAGTCGAATTGCTTTCGATTTCAATTTTGTCATCGGTTTTTGTCGCTGTAGAGAGGTTTGGGACAACATCATCAGCATCCAGAAAAAGTACCTGACACATGAGTATTCCTTCAAATTCGAAGGCTTCAAAGAAAAAAATGCTAACAGAAAAGAAACAACAGCCTACCTCTGCTCTAAAATCTTTAGTAAACTGCTCCTTGGCATCCCATATAACATCAACCTCATCACGATTGAGCTTCAAACTGTTTGAATGCACAAACGCCGTGTGAAACATAACTCTAAACATCACTTCCTCGTGTATTAGATCTCCATCTAAATGGATGCACTCAAGAACAACATCCCCTTGAACATGACAATGGACGTCCATTTTTACCAGTCCGCTTCCTGCCTGCAATTAAATGCAAGAGGGCATTGAAATATTTGCCAAATTCTCGTCATTGCAATTTTGTGACTAAGGTTTTACCTGTAGATACTGGCAACCATGTCTTTTCATCTTTGCACTAGAAAAAACAAGTTTTGGACTTCTATTTCGTGGTGTTAACGGGTCCTGACCATAAATGCGTATGACAGGCCTGCACCCTTTTCCTTCATCAAGCATAGGAAGGTCTCGAAGTATCAGACAGTCTAAAATTAGAGGTGTATCAGGTGGAGGCCAATCAGAACCTATATTTCTCCTAGAAATATACTGAAGGTATCTCATTTGAGAAGGCTGTGAGTTTACAGGAGAAAGGACATGGAAAAGTTCTCCAGGAGCTTGCCTGTAGACCATTGCAAGGGTCTTTTGCTCCCCCTCATATTGTTTACGGTACAATAAGAGACCTGAAAGCATGAAAGCAAGGATTGGCCATCCTCCTCGTTCACAGTTCATCAACAATACATTTTTCTGTCTCTCCAAGGACAACCAGCTTTCACTCGACCGAATGAAGTGGTGGATCATCTCCAATGGCAGTAGAGGACACCCTTCATATTGCAGAGGATATTCCATAACTGTCATACCATAATGAGACAATATGTCTGAAGTTTTAGTCTTCCTGTTTCGTTCGCTAAAGTTAAACACCATGAAAGAAGCATCAGGAAAGTGGTCTTGCAGCTTTGGTACAATGCTAGCCAAGTATACTTTGTACTCATCCTCTTCCAAGAGGTCGGTAGAGAAGCAACAATCAAACACTGAAAAGAAAAATTGAGAACTTTTTCTTAACTAGCAGTAACATGTGGATATAACTTTAAAAAATGTTTTATCACTCTCAAGAAAAATAAGCAGCTTTTTATAAAGAACAAAAAGTTGGGGACACCGCAAAAGATTTTCACATATTTAAAAGAAATTTTAGGTGAACACCAGGTTCCAAAGTAACAATTAACTACTTCAACTAGCTAATTGCAGATCTTGCCTCATGACTATAGAACTCATGCAGTAAGGAACATCAAAGATATCAGCTTATCAGGCTAAAAAAAATCAAATAAAAAGTAAATGGGAAAGAAAGATCATGGTTAAATCAAAATGACGTACACAACAATAGTGAACGTCTACAGAGAAATGGAGAAAAGAAGAACTGTTGCAAGTATATCAGACCAACCAAACCAAACTCAAACGCGCACTGAAGTAAAGAACGAAGCTCAATTCGACAAGCTTTAGGTCGCATTATTCACCACGGCGTACAATGCAGTTAAGCTCATCAAAATCCAAAACACACAAGCAGGAAGTAACAGAGACAACCCAACATTTCCTCATTCGCAGTCACTCTTTAACATAATTTCAAGAAACCAACAGAAAAAAAAAAAGAAGAGAAATCAAGAACAATAAGGAATTCGAAAGGGAAACATACCGTATACTCTCTCCGCGATCTCGAGAAGCCGATCTGGAGGCTTCCGGTAGAATAATTTTCTAAACAGCGCCATCAGATGGCGCTGTTCCTCCCCCAGTCAGGTCCAAGAAACAGAGTACGAATCCTTATTTGAGAACAAACACAGTAAATGCAAAGAAAACAGAGGGGGAAAACAGCTAGAGAGAAAGGGCTAGCTCAAAGGAACTCAAGACAAGATTCAAATGGAGAATGAACAGAGAGCATGAAGATAATGTAGGAGCAGAGGAATCGAGTGAAGCTAAAGTAAACAGAGAGAGATTGAGAGAAATTGGTTAAAGGAAAAAGAGAAATGGGAAGAAAATGAAAGGAGAAGAAAAATGGAAGAAAGTTGCAGAGCAGAGCAGAACAGAGAGAGAGAAAGAAGAGGAAGTGGAAATGGAAAAAGGAGAGCAGTGGAAGAAGAGCTTTATATGCTGTCTGCTCTTCTCCACTTGGCTTTCCTGCAACGTCAACTTTTTTTTTTTAGAGAGAGAATCCGTTTCGCCACGTGTCGTACACGTGGCACCTAGTTTCTATTTTATTTAACGACATTCTTTAAATAATTTATTTCACTAATCAGATTTCTTTTTCTTTTTCTTCTTTAAATATTTTATGTTTCTTTTAGATGGTACCATACTACCATTTAACCATTTTAGTTGCTCAACAAAATCCAATATTCTTTTCTTTTCTTTTTTGCCTAGATAAGTTCGATCCTATATTTCTTATTAATCCCTCACCCCTTTGAAAGTTATATTAAATAATTTAAATTGGTATGTTTCTAAAATTTTTATTTGAAAAATACATTCCTATTGGCCGAGCAGTATAATTTTTAAATTGATCATCATTAAATTTTGTATAAATGTTAGTTTTTTTTTAAAAAAAAGTATATTTTTTCTCTCTCTTTCTTATCGATAAAAAATTTAGTCATAGGTAACAAGAAATCTTATGAATAGGAAAGTATTATGGATTTTATTTTATATATTGTCTAATACATTTTTTAGTTCAAATAAAGAAGTTAGAACAGAGATTCAAAACTAACTTTTAAGTAATGTTGCTAATATCTTAATTAATCAAGTCATGCTTTTTTTTTGGAATACCAAGTCGTGCTTAGGTTGGTTATAACATTATTATTAAATGAAACTTAAAATTTTGTATAATAATTCTTATTTCATTATTTACTTGTAAAATTCATTTGTTTTCATTTATCAATTTTATTGATGAGTATTTTTTTTAATAAAAAAAATCCATTATTGATGAAGGATTTAAGTAGATATATTTTTATCATGATCAATAGTCTACAATATATTATGTCATGTCATTTAAAAATATTTTACTTGTAATTTTAATATTAAAATTACAAGTCAATACAGAGACTTTAAAGTAGTTGAATAATTAAGTTATGAAAAAAAAATCAAGTTTTATCTATTCTTTTTGTTAATTATAAAGTTTTAGTATCGTACTTGACTTTGCAAATAAAGGAAAGCCATTGTATTTATTAAAGAGAACGTGCAAGGATCATACTTTTGGAAACATGGTACTGTCAAAAATCTTAATAAATAAAACTATATTCTAAAAGCAATAATATAATAATTATTATAAAGTATTGGTGAAGAAAGATGGATTAATTATCCAAAACCAAAATTAAAATACTAATATGATTTAAAAAATGTTTGGTGACCAAAATGATGAGGATATTGAAGATCACATTAAAGGAGAAAATGATTTCTACATCACGTGAAGTGCACGTGATTTGCTCTTCAGAGGATTAGTGGGAAAATTTTGAAATAATTCCAAAACCATTTCTTCAAACAATTAAGCTTTCCATCACAATTTGGTGGATTTTTGTTCATAATTAATATACACAGTAGGTCTTTAGTTATAAAAGACTTCATTTAGATTTTTATGATAACTTCAAATAGAATCATATTTTTAAAATATTATACTATTAAATGGAATATAAAATTATCATTTTAAAAGATGATCTAGATCTCATTGCTTTATTGATAAAATTGGCTTTTGAAAATTAAAAAAAAAAAAAATAGGGAGATTGTAGTTCAAAGGATGGAAAAGTAAGTTGAAATCATCTTTAAAAAACTTAAAAGAAATTGTCTTTTAAAAAGAACATCTATGACCTATTATTATAAAAATTATCTTAAAGAAAAACTAATATCTCTTTCCCATAAACTTTTGAGACTGGTTATTTCATCTATAAATAGTGAAAATAATTAAATGGATTATTTCTAAATATAAAAATTTTAAAAATCATTATCAAACAAATTTATTTCAGCTCCCAACAATATTCAATATTTTTTTTGAAATTACATTACAAATTACAATGAGTGGAAACCCACATAAACCTTTGAAATAGAATATATAATACATATATTATAAACAATTTGCAATGACAGAGGGAATTGACAATGACTGTTTGAGCGCAAGTAAAATTCTAACCTAAAAAAAAAAAACAATAAGTGAATGAAGTGATATTATGAATTAGATTGGCTGCCAAATACATCTTCTTTTTTTTTTTTTGAGAAATAATACATCAATAGGTTAAAGATGTATGTTCAATTAATCTACATGTAATCCAAAATGCAAAAAAGAAAAAAACATTTAGACATTATATTTCACTCCTAATTTTTCATTAATTCTAAATTTATTATCTTTATCGCCTATCTTATGCACACAATATATTCTAAAGTTATAACTAAAATCCATTTTAGTTATTATGTGCAAATTTTACTATATTTCAATTCAAATACAAATAATTCTCTTTTGGACACTACTCAAGAAATAATCATTTTGAGATTTTTCACATACATTGAGAAGACAATTGTATTCTTAGTATTCTCAATTATTTTTACTTTTTAAAACCTATAGTAGAAGTTTACAATTTGATGTGATCTCTTCTGCTTTTTTGTTGTTATTTTCTTGCAAGTGATTTTTGAAGTAGGCCATGTTTTAGATTATGTTACCAAAGCATTAATCCAAACAATAAACACCAAGGAATATCAATCAATATTGAGGCCATATTTGTTGAATTCACATTGGAAGATCTATAGAAGTTTCAAGCATACCCATAAGAAATCATATGAAATCATGAAATGACAGCAAAAAAAAAAAAAGCATAGTGAAAATTCTTTGATTGTAAAAACCAATAATGAAGGCCATATGGGTAATAGGGATTAGTTGAAGGTGAGTGAAGGAAGAGGATCCCACCTCCATAGATGAACATGATTGGTGCCAAAAAGAAATGAACAAAGAAGAAAAGAACAAAGAAAGTTGGGATACTATTTGATATCACTTGCCTCCTAATTGTGTGACTTTGAATTGAATCATTTTGCAAATAAGGCATTCTCTCACTTTTGGGCTAAGCATGCCTTAACATTTGTTTCCTTTTCGTTTTTTTGTTAAACCACAAGTTTAGTTCTAGAACTTTCATGTTTGTGTCTAATAAGTCTCTAAACTTTAAAAAGTATCTAACATGTTTCTGAATTTTCAATTTTGTGTTTAATAGGTTTCCGAATTTTCAATTTTGTGTCTAATAGATTCATGAATTTTTTGAATAAATGAAAGATGTACTAGACACCAAATTGAATGATTGAGGACTTATTAGACATAAAATTGAAAGTTATACAATTTTAAAATTTTAAAAACCTATTAGATACTTTTTAAAGTTTATGAACATATTTGACACAAAACTAAAAGTTCATGGACTAAACTTGTAATTCAACTTTCTTTTTTCTTTGTTCTTCTAGAAATGAGTTATTTACATTTATTTGTCAAGTTTGGTAAGTGATCATGATTTCAACTTAGTGAGAGGAATTGAACCTTCTTCTAATAAGGATGAATGCTAATTACCAAAGAAGATGGGGACAAAGGAAGAGGCACATCCATGTGTGGATTAAGCTTGGCTTTAACACATTGCCCCATTTGCTTTCTTTTCTACATTATCATTTCAATTATGGAGCCCTCAATTTCACAATCTTAATCCTAAAAGCACTGTTCCACTCTGAATCTTCACATCCCTTTGCCCCCATCTTCACCCAGCAGGAGTTATCTTGTTTGATGACCCAAATGGTTAACTTTGTACATTATGAATGTCCTCTACCTTTTGTCCTTGCCTTTTGAACAATGGAGGCGATTTGATTGCGAAACAACGTGTTTACGATTTGATTTACGATCTGATTTCGGTTCGACTTCTTTCTTGTGTGCATATTAGGTGTCTTAACTCCATATATATTTGAACGGTTCTACAGAGACAACGATTCATTAACAAAGTGCAGAAGAGGACAGAACCAGAAATATTGCATTTGGTGGTGATGCTGGCTGCCAACAATTTGACTGAAGGCATCTTCACACAATCAACCATGATTTTAGATTCTTTTTGTTTTGCTTCGCTGTTATTTCCCTCCTTACTTTTCATTGAAGAAACCAGTCAAAGTGAAGAAATTAATGCTTTTAAGAATGGTAACATCTTAAAAGTACACTGCCCCTGTGTAGTTCAGTTATTTCAAGGATAATTTCGTGCTTTGATCATATGAGAAGCTGCTGCCATGTTTACGAATCAGGAACATTTACAATAATACTTTCTTATCATCTATCAGTACTAGTCTATACATTACAGCATTGGATAAAAAATAATCAAGGAACTAAATAGAAGAAAGAGAAAAAAAAATGGCTGTTTGGAAGGAAATGAACAAGTTCGATCATCCAAATGTTTCTGCTTTCGTGTTGACGTTCCAACGCGTGTATTTCTGTTGTGTTGAACAGCAATGTCTCAACTTCTTTGATTATGAATTTATTGCTGTGAAATCTTCAGGAATCAATAAATTGTTGAGTTGATTGCCATGTTGAACCTGAGATCTCTTCTCTGGGTACTTTCTTCTGATACAAAAGCCCAGTCTCCAGAGTTTTTCCAACTGATTAGTAATCAATTTTTACCTACAAGTTAAAGCCCAAAATGCATGGGTGAGAACAGATGATCCTGAGAAGAATGTAAAAGTAAAAACATGGCGACGATCTCGCAACGAAGGCGCTGTGAACTTCTTTGTCTGACAGGGAATTTCAACTTTGTCTTTAAAATCATGTGGCAAACATATCAAAAAAAGATGCTCACATTGAGGTGAAATGTAAAGTACAACATTTGAATTTCGGTGGAAAAAAATATCGGTATCATCAACATCATGTACCTCTTTGGAACCACGATCTTCGAACTGTCTGTCGGATGTGCCTCTCATGTCTGTCTAGCAGTTCATCCACTCTGCTAGATTGAGATAACAAGGGCCCAGAATATTCAACTTTGTCCACTTGGTCCTGATAACTCTGTCACAAGATCAGGTCATGGAGGTTTAGGTGGTGGAACTACTCTTGCTAAATTTTAAAACAATGGCACACATCAAAGGGCTGGCGTTAATGGTCTTAAACTCACCAGATTACTCCTCTTAGCTTCCATTTCATCTCGCAAGTAAAGTGCCACTGCAAATTCCTGCGAGTGGTACTCATCTGAATTATCAAACGAATCGGGACGCTCAAACTTACCCCACTGATTCCGTATCACAACCTTGGATCTCTCATTTGATTCATGACCCTTGGAACTTGAGCGGCTGATGGACGGCATGTCTCCCTTTTCATGAAACTTGGAGTCCACATTGCTTCTTGAATGCAATATAGCAGAATGGTCCAGCCCATTAATTAGGTGTCCTCGTGAAATTGATCTCGAATGTGATCTAATAGAGGCATTGTCTCTTCGTCGTCTTGCCCACGCAAAGCCACTTGATGTAGAAACTTGTAGGGGGCCAGAGAAGGGAATATCTCCTTGAGATGCATTCTTTACATGTATAGACTCTTCCAATTTATCAATTGACAGATTTTGCGCCTCGCCACCTTTGATAGCCTTTTCTTCTTTAAGATTTTGTGCATTAATACTAATTTTATGCAAATCTCGAGCTGAGACCAATAAGTCCTGTGCAACATTTTAAGCGGACGAATGAGAACTTCCTTGCAGTATGATAGACACCAAGAATAGTAAAATTATAAAGCCCATGATTGCCTCCTTTGCATGCTTCTCATACATTTTCAATGAAAAGATTTTTGTTTCTAAAGAAAGATAACAGAGAGAGAGAGAAGAAGAAATACCTCTGCTGGTGCCAATTTACTGATTCCAAGATGCTTTCGCGTTAACCTTCTGCTATCTAGTCCACGGGATCTTCCACTACCTTTTTTCCTGAAAGTTTAAAATGATTTTGATTATAGATCATGAAGAACACAAATAACAGTAGTAAAGCAAAAGAAGCAATTAGATTTAGAACCAACTTTTTAAGTCTGGATACTTACAAAGCCTTTACAAGATCCAGAGGAATGGAATATAATGCCCCATTGTAACATCCATTTTTCTAAGACACTCGAGTTAATATCAGTTTTCTTTTCTTCTCTTTTTTGATGAAAAATCAAACTTTCATTGAAAAAAAATTAGAAAAAAAAAAAATAAAACAAATACAAGGGCATACAAAAATAAAGCCCAATTTCACATGCTTGAAAATTTTTTGCATGGGTGGAGATAGACAAAAGTCTACTACACCAACGTCCTATCTACAAACCAACTGTTTAGTGTCATTGGTTCTTTCTTTTCTTTTTTCCACTTAAGAGTTGGAGATTCTTTTATCATAGAAAGAAATGAGAAACCAACCTTCTAGACTCCTCTCTTTGTTTTGCATCAATCTCTTTGCTAGGTGGATATATCGGCAAGCTTGATGGATCGCATGCATACGGTTTTGTACTGAAAAACTGAAAGGAGACATAAAGGATATAGTATTAGAAGATTCATGGAACAAACTGATTATTCGGTTCTAGTATCTGCAAATTTTACCTATGTTGGATATCGATACAGTGAATTATAATGCAAAATATTAAAGAACTCTGATTTTATAATCCATACCGACACTTTTAACTGCGAAAATTGAAGTTTATGATGCAATATTTTCAGAAGCTTGAGACATCAGCAAAAGTATTGTTTTAGATTTAACATTTTTCGTGCATGCAAGCAGCTAGAGTTTTGCCAGACAGCATAAGGAAATCAGCATTATTACCTCAGATGTGAGAGCGGAGGAGGCAACTCCACGCTTGTATGGTTCGATGGAAAGAAGAGTTTCTAACAAGTTCACAGTCGTCGAAGGATAATCTTTGAAGGTCTGCCGTAAACAATTATTGTAAGGATGTTGTGGCTTGAACAAAGTGGCATGAGGAAGTTTAGATTTTTTCCAGTATTCATCAGGAGGAGAGCCGCAAAGCTTGAAGATCTTGTGTAGCTGTTCAACCTATCGGTAGGAGGAGGAGGAAAGTATCAACAAAAGATTGCAAATGGAAAGTCAAGATCACCTTTGAAAAATATAACATATTTGGTAAAAGTAAAACTGCATGACTCATTAAGGAAGACATTTCAGTCCACTAATATCATCATTCACATTTATTCCATAATGTAAAATCATTCATATCAAAACACAAATGTAAAACATTGAATCATTAAAGACATCAAATTTCTTCCAACTTCTATTTTGATGTTTCAAAAAATAAATTGAAGAAATAGTTCAATGAAAAAAACATTACCTCTGTTCTTCCTTGAAGAATAGGTTTCCCAACAAGGAGTTCGGCGAAAACACAGCCAACACTCCAAAGATCCACAGATGCATTATAGTCTGTTGAACCCAGTAGAAGTTCAGGAGGACGATACCATAGAGTGACAACACGACTGGTTAGAGGTTGCCGGTGCCCGGAATTACAGAAGTTTGCCAATCCAAAATCAGCCACCTTCAATACCCCTTCATTATTGACTAGAAGATTAGATCCTTTAATATCCCGATGCATTACGCCACGTGAGTGACAATGCTCAAGCCCGGATAACAATTGTTTCATGTAGCATTTAATCTACAGAAAAGGTAAAGAGCAACAGATTCATTACTGTACTCATTGTCTGTAAGAAATAGAAATTGTCATTTCAGACTTCATATTCTGCAAAAGAATGCTCCCCAACTTAATATTTTGGTTGAAGAAATTTTTTTACGAATTCAGAACCTACATTTTAAGGTACTGATAGATATAATCTATTTATTTAACAGGTAAGCTTTTATAACTATGTAACAGAAACATAAACTCGGAGCGAAACCGCAATCAAGCATACCTGTGATTCACTAAAAGTAATATCGGGGCAGGACAAGAGTCCAGTAATGTCATGGTCCATGTACTCGAAGACAAGGTAAATGCTACATGATAAACGAGATGTAATTAAGCCCTCCAATTTGATGATGTTGGGGTGATCAAGCCTGCGGAGAATCATTATCTCTCGTGCCATAAACCGAACACTTTCAGGCTCAAAATTATCGAACCGAACCTTCTTTAAAGCGACTATCCTCCCCGTTTCAAGTTCACGTGCCCGGAATACACTGCTATATGTACCTTGTCCAATCTATTAAAATTCAACAGCAATAAGAAGAAAGAACTTAGTCCACCCAGACCAACATCAACTTTCTAGAGCAACTTCAACTACCACAATATGAGATATAGAAATGTCAACAATAAAGGCAAAACGAAGTTGAAGCAGTTGTAGAAAAGAAAGAAAATAACAAATATACCTTTTTTTTAAAGAAAAATTACCAAATACAGAGAACTTTTTCCATAGTGATAGATTTCAGGGGCTCTGATTAACGGGTCATAAACATTCAATGGATGATTCTTTGTTTTTTAAACACAAACATGAGGAGAAGAGAAAAGAGGTCATCAAAATTAGCAAGTTCAGAAACCTTCCATGGCAATTAAAAAAAAAAAAAAAAAAAAACAAATCCTTTCAAAATTCCAAACTGAAATTAATAGGTAAGAGAACCCTTCCAGCAGCAGATGAAATACACAGATCACTATTCCAAAAAGGTGCATGCATCTCCATCATGCTCCAACAGTGGCATGTTGAACTGATTGGACAAAGCAAATTACAGATGAGGAGAATTAATTACATGTCCCCTCACCTCTAAAAGGAAGTATAATCATCCAAATCAATTATAAACTCCAGTCAAGCCATGGAGAAAGATGATTAGATATCAATAAAACTTGGATTTGGTATGATTAACAGAACAAAACAGAGATTAAAGGGTGTGAAAAGAACTATGAACTAAGAACCTTTTCCAACTTCTCATAGGCATCGGACCGGAGTGGAACCCAACCCTGAATGGCTTCACCGGCGACGGCGCTGAGCCAAGCCGGCCACCCCGCCGCCACTTGCTCACTTTCCATATACTTGTTCAAATTCCCCAATCTGAAGCTCAAAGTCTCATTCCCACCTCCATTTGAACTCGCCCGACCCGACTCACCGAACTCGCTCACAACCCCATTGAACTCACTGGACCCCTTCGTCTTCGTCTTGGCCTTCGGCTTCGAACCCTTCTCAATCTCCCCAATCCCAAGTCGGCTCCGACCCGAGTTGCCCATCGCCGTCGATTCATTGTCCCGAAACACACCGGAGTGATCGAATGCAGGCGTAACGGACACCGCCTGCTTCGTGTTCACACACCCCATGGCGGATCACTGAAACTTCACAACCATTAATAAGAACTGAAGCTTTTAAGAAGCAATTGGGGCCGACCCTGAAAGGGGGAAAGAGGAAAATCAGATGGGCTAGCGGGAAGTTTTGATTTGTTTGAAACCCAAAAGATTGGAGAAGGGAAATGGGCAAATGGGGGGGTGCAGTGAAGAAGGAAGAGGAGAAAAGAGAAGGGGAGTGGAGTTTTATACCGCGTTACAAATTTGGAATGTGGATTTTTGTGTTTGGTTAATTTGGAATAGAGTTTGTGATTGCGGTGTCTCAGTCAGTGTGTTTGGATCCATTGTGCGGCGATTGCGGAAGATGGTGGATAGAAGAAGGCATTAAAGAGCGGCTCCACAGCTGAACGCAGCGAAATCAACGGAAAGGTGAAATACCCACTGCACCAACATCAGCAGTAAAGAATGAAACTTTGCCCAACAAAACCAACATCTTCCATATAGTTCTTCTTATTCTGCCAATGTAACTTTCTTTCTAACACTTGATTACTTGGAATTTATATTCACCCACAAACACAATGACCACTTTTAAAAATATCCCGACCAAAATAGATGTTTTGAAAGTATGAATACTAATTAATTAATCAAAGTAAAGAGTGCGAGATAAAGAATAGATACTTGGAAAATATAATGACCAAAATAGTATTTAAACCAAGATTGTTTTACTCAAAAACTATAGATTAATTATAGTTAAAGATTTAGACAATTCAACTTCTTACTGATTAAGATGTATATTCTCTACTAAAAAAATTAGAGATTCGAATTTCTACTCCCACAAATTGTTGAACTTATAAAAAAAAAATTATTAGTTCTAACTTTCATCCTTTTTCATCCTTTCGTTGCAATGTAATGTTCTAAAAAATTCATCTAAAGCATTCTTGACTTTCAATTACAAATTTTGACAAAATAAAATAAAACACAACTTGGTGGGTATACTTTGATCTTAATTTTATAACTTATGAGACCCAACAACCTAAATTTTGTCTAAATTCTATTTTTCTAAGTACAACGATACATGAGCGAAAAATTCAAACTTCAAACCTTTTAATTGAAGTAAAACATTGAGAGGTGAGAAATTGATGTCTTTTCAAAGAAAGTAATAATTATATTTGTCTGCTCGCTATACTCTAATTGGTTTGTCCTTAATTTAATTCAGCCTTAATTATCTCTCATTATTCATTAATAATCCAACAACAGGAACAAAAGAATACATAATGTTTTATAAAGTATAGTAGGAAATATACTAAATTTATAGTTTTAACTTTTACATAGGTATGTAAAAACAAAACAATATTCCTTAAAAATCAATAATAAAAAATAAAAAATAAATAAAAAAGTTGTTTGGTTTTTTCTGAGAGAAGTCTGAAGTCTGAACCAAAACGAAAAGGGGTGGGAAACGACGAAAATGGGCAGAGTTTTGGGCAGCTAGGGTTTATTCTCTGGTTTTGTTCCTTCGTTGCATTGGTAATTTTGGACCTCCCAATTTCTTTTTTTTTTTTTTTTTTTAATTGGACTCGCAATTCCCACCTTCCAAAAACCTTCCTCTCCAGTCGTCGCGTGTCCGTGACCGGCAAATGGGAACAGGGCCCACTTTATTTTATCCAATCACGGAGCGCGTGGTTCACCACGGGGCTCGTGCGAGTGGGTTTTGGTTTGGGTAGTTGTTGACTAAATGCGTGTCCTCTTTGAAAAAATCAAAACATTTTGATTTTTTTTAAATTCATTTTCCCTCTCTCTCTCTTAGCTTTCAGATTTTCAACCTCTGATTTTCCATTTATTACCCCCGAAGATTCGTTGTTTGTCTGTCTCCCTGTGATCTTAAAATACAGGTTTTTCCTTTTTTCTTTTTCTTTCTTTTTTGGTAAAACAGGTTTAAATTATTAATTTTGTCATATCAGGTAGATTTTGGCACCAATTTCATTTGGGTTAAATTATAAAAAAAAAAAATACCATTCAACTTTGTTCTTTGTTCGAAAAATACTCATAATATTACATTTGACTTTTCATAAACGTTTCAAAACTACTTTTGAAGTAAAAATCTATTAGGCCCCGTTTGTTTCACTGATTTTGAGATGGGTTTTGGTAATGGTATAAAAAACCAATGTTTGTTTCATTGGTCTTTACTTTTTAAAACCCAAGTAATTATTACCCATGAATAAAAACAACTCATGAACCATAGAATTTTATTATCCATGTAGGAAATGAGTTTTTTTTTACTTGGGACTTTTTTTTCCTTGGAAAATGGAGAAGAGAGGAGAGAAAAGAGAGAAAAGTAATAATTAACTCACACATATTAATTATCATCCATATCCAAACACATGCATGAATTATTTTTATCATGGGTAATAATTACTTGGGTTTTTAACTCCTAGATTTTTAACTCCTAAATATTTTATATTTGCAATCCAAACAGGTCGTTAGAATATTAGACAAAAAGTCAACGTGGCGAAACTTCAGACTTAATTTATGCAACTATCTCAATTACTGTCACGTTGTTCAGGTCACTACCATGATGACTTTTCGTCTAACATTCTAATGGACTTTTATTCCAATGATGGTTTTGAAATGTTTATGAAATGTCAAGGGTATTAATTGCAACTTTTGAAAGAATATAGATATTTTTTTAACAAATAACAAAGTTCAATGGTATTTTTTATAATTTAGCCTTTCATTTATATGGTTTTAATTTTTTTGTTAAATTGTAAATTTAGCCCTAAATTTTCTCTAGACACTTCTAATGAGCTTTTTAAACTTTAAAATTGTTTAAGATGTCTCAAGATTTTCAATTTTGTGTCTAGTAGGTTTTGAAGTTTAAAAGATTTAATAAGTTTTTGAATTTTCAATTTTGAGTTTAATAGGACCTTATCATATTCGACATTTTTTTAAATTCGTGTGCCTATTTGACATAAGATTGAAATGTTAGAGTCTACATATTAAAAAAAAAAAAAAAAAAGTTAGAGTCCTATAACAAAATCTAATCCAGTAAATAATAGGTTCATGAATTTTAAACAATCACATATTTGATGGAGACATATTAGATACAAAATTGTAAATTTATGAATGCAATAAACACTCTTAAAATTTAGAGATATTTAAACATAAAATTGAAAATTGGTAACCTATTAGACATTTTTCAAAGTTCCGAAAACTATTAGACATTGCTTTGAAAGTTCAAGGACTAAACTTAGAATTTAACTTAAAACTTTTAGATTAGTTTTTATAGTGTGGTCAAATTTTCTTAAAACATAGAAAAGCAAATTAAGTACTAAATTTGTAATTTTACTTAAAATATAGCTAATTTTCTCGTAACATACAAACTAAGTATTTTAGAATTGAGCTTATAATATTACAAAAAATTACTGAAAGATTAAAAAATAGACACTCAAATATATCTCCATTGGTATAAAGTATGTGTCCTCGATCAAGATGTTAGAAGTTTAAATCTCCTAAAAAAAAAATGTTCACCAATTATTTTCCGTATGGTTGAACTTAAAAAATAATAATAATAATAAAAAGTAGTTGCACTGGTGGATAGGTTGACACACACTTTCCTTTTCTTTTCTTTCTTTTTTTCCTTTTGTACTTTTTTTTTTTTAAATCGCAATTAATTTTGTCTTGAATGAAAGGTATCCCAATTCCAATTAGAGTCTCGAAACTCGTTTCATATTATTAGATCAAAGATTATATTGCGTTCATAAATTAAAGGTTAAAATATTATTTTGGTTCCTATATTTTAGGTTTTGTTCTATTTTAGTTCATATATTTTAAATGTCTAATTTTAGTCAATGTACTTTCAATAAATTTTAAAATTGGTCCCTATGATAAGTTTGAAGTTAATTTTTATCAAAATTGGTTAAATAATAATAATAATTTTAATATAAGAAAAGACACCATGTAAATATATTTCCAAAATTTATAGAGGAAATGCTAATAGAGGCTAATTTTTTTAAGAAAAATTAACTATAAACTAATAGTAGGGATAAATTTTAAGCTTTATTGAAAGTACAATGACTAAAATTGAACATTTGAAAGTACATGGATCAAAAATGGAACAAAGCTCAAAGTACAGAGATCAAAATAGTATTTTAACCTAAATTAAATTAGCTCATATTAGATAAATCATAATTAGTTATTTACCAACTTAGGTAATAACGTAAAATTGATGTCATCTACATGTCAAATTTAAGTATCTAATTTTTTTTTTTATATTATTATTGTTATATACATATGAAACTGATGGTGAGATTTAAACCTTAAACGGATACTTTTAATTAGGAATGACAGAATTTCTCGTGTAGAGATTATTATCATTGGAAAAAAAGGAAAAAAAAAAAACTCGATGCTAATTCGTTGAGCTAATTGCAGATAGTTAAAAATAATTATAATCTTTTTTTTTCTGGGCATAAAAACATATAATTTTTTATAAGATGACAAGTACTTGATTCATTTTTAATTATATGTAATTATTAAAAGCAAAAGTTGAAAACAGATTTTTTTTTATCTTTGCAGTTATTTCCAAATCTTCATCAAGGAATATTTATTCCATAATAATTTTAGAAGCCATCCGTGGAATAGATATTTAGATTCTCAAAATATTTAGATATATACGAACATATAAAATGTTCGATAATTAAATTTATTGTAAAAGGATCTTTTTTTTTTACCCTCATTTTTCAAAAGGTGAATTAGGATGGAGACGAGATTAAGAATTTTAAATGGTAAATGAGAAGGACATTTATAGTAATGACTCGTCATATCATTCTTATCTTTAATACAATGTTTAAAAAAAGTATTTGACGATGTCAATTTGAGCATAGTTCACTAGATAAAGACATCAATTACCATTTAAAGGTTTATGGTTCAATCTCTTCGCTCTGCAATGTTGAACAAAAAAATAAAATAATTTTAAAAAAATTAAGAAAAAGGTATTAAATGATTTTGGTTGGTCCTTTAATTTTTATAAAAAATTATAATTTTTTTTTAAAATTTTAATCCTTAGATTTTTGTATTGTTTTTCTATTTTGATGCTTTAAATTAAAGAATTTATATAACTTCACATGTTGAATAACTATGAATATATTTTTTATGGGACAATTATTGAAGGAGAAATTCCACAGAATTAATATCTTCCTTAAAACTAAGTTTTAAAAATGGTTAATTTTCAAATACTATTTTAGTGGGTAGGAATGAAGCTTTCAAACCTTTGCAAAAAAAAAAAAAAAAAAAGGATTTATTTGTCAAAGTCCATAATATTAGAGGAGAAATCAAGAACAAGTGGGAGGGACACATTGAGAAAATGAAGAATATACCATGGAGTGTGGGAAGGGGCAGAAGTCAGTAGAAAATAAAAACCAATAAATTAATTTTTTTAAAAAAAAAAGAAAAAATTGCAAAAACCAAATAGTTGCAATTAAATTCTTAAAAACTTGAAAATTCACAAATCACCCATTTATTATAAGTGTTGTTTCAATTAGACCCTTGAATTATAAGAATGTTACAATTGAACCCAAATTCTCTATATAATTTTTTTTCTTAAATCGAATTATAGCTCAACATCGATATGAAAGCTAGATCTTTTAAGGATTAATAATATAGTTTTCAATATTATAGAATTAAAAAAAAAATAATTATAACAATTCTATAGTTCCTAAGTTTGTTGTAATAATCATTATAGTTCAAGGTACTTTATGCATTTTGCACTGTATAATGGCTTAATTGTAAAAAAATTTAAGTTTATGAAAATGATTGATAAAATTTAAAATTTAGGGGGTGTTTGGATTGAGGAGTTGGGGGGAGTAAAGTTGGGAGGAGTTAATAACTCCCCCCAACTCCTTGTTTGGCCCAAGGATAATTTTACTCCTATTGTGGACCCCACAGATTTATTAACTCCTTCTCCAACTCCCTATTGTGGGTCCCACAAACTTATTTACTCCTTCCCCAACTCCTTATTGTGGGCCCCACAACTTTCCTATATTATTTTTTCTTCACCTCACCTCACTCATACCTCTCTCTTTTCTCCTCTCTCCTTTCTCTCTCTATTTTTTTACATTATTTTTTTTAATTTCTTAATTTGAAAATTTTTCTTTATTTTTTATATAAATTTTCTCATCATTGTTACTAATTACTAATTAAATATAAATAATTATTTTTTTATTCTATAATTTTAATCAATTTTTTAACAAAAATATTTTTCTTTTTATTCTATAATTTTATTTTTTAAATATAAATTATATAAGAATGTTTTAGACATGATACTATTATTTAAATTGAAATTTTAATATAAATTAGAGTACTACATAACAATTTTTTTAATTGATAAAAATCTTCCTATTTCACTTCCTCTATTTGTCATCTACAATTTTTTTTAAGTTTCAACTAAAATTACTTATAACAAATAACAATCTCATCTTTTTTAAGCTTTTTTTTTTTATTAATAGCTCAAAAATATATATAATTTTATGATTTGAAGATAAGAAAAACATATTTTAAACTAACCCGTATTACATTTTGGAAAATTAGTATTAAAAAAGATTAACGTATTAAAAAATTTTGATTTTCAAACTAATCATATTCAAAGTAAAAAGATAAACAATTTCTCATTCCAAACTTAATAAAATAAAATTATTACAATAAATAACATAAATATATAGTATTTTGAACAAAAGTATGTATGATATTCATTTTGAATGATGTTAAAAAATATATATATTCAATTTGAACTTAATTATTTTAAAATAGCATAAATATTTGATATTTTATTTTTAACTTAGTTATTTTAAAACTTCAAAGAATATATTATTTTCAAATTAATCAAACTTTAGATAATTCATTACATTGATTAGTTAGAAAAATAAAATCTTAAATTATGTAAAAAAATTATTTTATTAAGCTTGAAAAACAAATCTTAAATTTAAAATTTAAAATTGACGAAAACAAGTTTCTAATAAATTGTAAAATATTCATAAAATAATATAATTGAAAATCTCAATTTTAGGACTGACGGAAACAAATCTATATTATTTCTAGAATTGAAAGAATAAAAACGTAAAAATCTTGAAGTTTATTTGAATCCCTTTAAATTAATGGATTGAAATATTTCCAAATCACATGTAATATTTTAAAAAGTATTGTAAGACTCCTTTATTTGAAAACTATCCAAGATAAATAAATAATTAATGTGAGATATATTGAAAAAAAGAATGTGGGGTATTTTGTTCAAAATTATTTTTTTACTTTAAAGAAATTTGTAAAATATACATAAATTAATAAAAACAAAAAATCTCAATCTTAGAATTCATGGGAACAAATTCTTAATAATGAAATTTTGAGAAATTGTAAAAAAAAAACTATATAAAATCAACTTAGACTTCAAAACTCCAGGTTTAACAAATCTGCACCCCAAACACAGATTTCAGAACTCCTACTCCCTGCAACTCCTTGCCCTAAACACAGACTTCTTAACTCCAGACTAAACAACTCTGCACCCCAAACACATACTTCCTAACTCCTTAGACTTCCTAACTCCCCAGACTTCCTAACTCTCCAGACATATTAACTCCTACTCCCTGCAACTCCTTGCCCCAAACAGCCCCTTAAGAATGTGATTACAACAACTTCTATAGTTTAGTAGTGATTTTTGTAAATTTTCAAAAGAAAAATAAAAAAAGCAAAAAGTAAAAGTAGGGGAAAAAGAAAATCATAAAAAGAAAAAACAATTATAATCGCTTTATTTATTTGTTTTTGTTTGGTACTTTTGAGATCAGCCTTTGTTTAGTTAAGCTTTGCCAGCTTTCCCACTACTCTGACATTTTTCCTTTGTTCATTGTTCAGGGTGGGCCCATTCCATTGACTTTATTGGGTCCCACCATAAAGTAGATCCCTATGGCTTATGGCATATTGGCATGCATGCCTTTGCCTTTGTGCAATCAAATTAATTATTGATTTATTCCTGAATTTGGGTGTTACTTTAATTTCCATATCCTTCCTATGATGGAAATATCTATATCATAGTTATTTATTTATTTTTATCAATGCTCAAGATGCTTTCAATTGTCACCAAAGATTTCCATAATAATAACATTTCAAAATTATAAAGAGTATACCCTGAATCAGTAATTCAATTTACCCAAAAAAAAAAAAGTAATTCAATCAAATCTTATCTTATCATGATTTTATTTTATTTAATGCCTACTTACAAAACAATACATATGTATCCCAACAATGAACTTTCTTTTCTTTGCTAAATGTGTTGGATGCAATTTGCAAAAATAAAATTTATGATTGGTTCAGGGGTGATTTGTTAATTTAGTTGTGAGGAAGTATTAATTTTAACAATTTGATTAAATTGAACTTAGTTTGTAGTTAAATTTGACTAATTAAACCAAGTATAGGGATAAAAATAAAAATTTATCCATTAATAAGTAGGTAATAGGATGTCATAAGAGAGTGAAGGTTGATTTTTTTTTTTTGTTAAATTACAAATTTAGTCCATAGAGTTTAGAGAAAGTTAAATTTAGACTCCGTAGTTTTAAAATGTAGAATTTGTCTCTATAGTTTAATAAAATCTCACTATTTATGAGAGTTTTATCAAACCAAACAAAATTCTAACTTTCAAAATTCATAGATTTAACTTTCTCCAAATCATAGGACTAAATTTATAATTTAATCTTTTTTTTCTTTAGATAATTTAATGTAGATGTTGATGCATTATATGAAGTAGACGTTCATGTCAATAGGAAGTTTGCGTGCATGAATTATAACAAAGTCTATAGGTCAAATCATTTTTTTTTGAAACGTGTCAAATTAAACTATTCTAAGATACAAATAACTAAAATGGGCAAATATGAGTATTACTCATATGACATAAAATATGTACTTCGATTAAGATGTCAGAAGTTCAAATCTTTACCCTATATATTATAAATAATAATAATAATAATAACTAAAATGGTATTATAAATTTCCATATAAAATTATTTTATGGTAGATTCGATTTTTTTTTCGATATATGGTTAATATGAACCTTTTTTTTAAAAAAAATTTAATTTTTTAATTTTTAGGAATGAAAATGATAGAAAAAGATTACCCCGTTCCGTAAATAAGGAGTTGAATTCAATCAACTGGCCACGTACCGCGTACGTGACGGGATGCTCTCGCATTTTTTATTTTTATTTTTGACATAGTCTCTCGAGGTATTTTTAGATTAAATAATAAAATGAAACAACAATTTTCTTTCATTTTATAACCTAATAAAAAAAATCGAACTAATATATATTACGTAATGAAAAATTTCAAACATATTTTTAAAGTATCAAAATTTGAGTTCCCTTTTTTCTTTTAAATTTATTTTATATTTATAAAAATAGGGAACAAAACATACAATTAATTCATAACAAATTGGTTGCGAATCAAACTTCAGATATTATTCTATAAAAGACTATATTCTTAATTTGGAAGCCAAAATTTGAAATTTCAACATTCCTAGTATTTTTATTAAAGAAAATGGTGGTCAACAAATTTAGTTTAATCTAATAAATGGAAGCTTCTTTGAAATTGAAATATGACATTAGAGAGAAGTTAGAGTTCAAAGTTATGCCCTATTTTTTTCCCAGTCCAAATTATCCCAAGTTGACAATTTTTGCTAAATTTTTAGTTTTTTAAAATACTTCTAAGATACCAACCCGAGTATTTGTCCTAAAGATTAGATGTAATTCAAATCTTCATTTTGCTATATTGTTATTGAACTAAAAGGAAAAAAAAAACTGTTAAGGTCTTACTAAATAAAAAAAAAACATTTAGATCTTGTTTGATAATGATTTTATTTTTAATTTTCTGTTTAAAAAAAAACATTTGAATTATTAGTCAAATTTCAAAAATAAAGATAGGTTTTTAAATTATTTTTTTTTCATTTTTCAAAACATGTCTTAGATTTTGAAAACACTTTTAGAAAGTAAAAACACACACACACAAAGAAACCCATGGTAAAATTAATATTTATAAAATTAAATTTAAAAAACCAAATGATTATCAAACATGACTCAATTCTTAGAAATGGACAAATTTTTTAAAAGTAAATTACAATAAAAAGGAAAACAGTTAGGAAAAACAAGTTTTTAGAAATCAGAAGTAAAAGACAAAACTACTATTAAATAAGCTTCTACTTATAAAATTATAGATGTGATTTTTTTTTTTTAAATTTTGATTAAGATTTTGATATTTTAAAATCAAACAATTTTACTTTATTTTAAAAAATAAAGTTATTAAATAGAGATTAAATTAACAAAAAAATTTGTTATGGTTGTTACAACCACAATCACAAGGGTCACCAACCCTAGATTCATTATTTCACATGGCATGCATGGGCTACATTCAATTTAAGTCAAATAATAAGCTTTGACATTCTTTAAATATGAGGATTTTGCCTAAGAAATCCCACTTGCAATTATATATGTAATTACCCTTTCTTTGTTAATTTGAGTATAACAAATTAGCTTCTTTTTCCCCATTTGATTACTAAATTAATGCATGCAATTTAGCCCATAATGTTCATCAATATGCTTTGCTCTTCTTTTAATTTACATGCATTAATCAAGTCTTCATATGGTTGACTTTCCCACTTTTTTTTTATAATATATATAATCATCAAATTTTGGTAAAAGCATTTTACCCAAATTTACCCACATGGGTTTTGTTGGTAATAATTGCTTTCCAAGCACTTTAGAAGGCATTTTCCAACATTCTCATCAATGCCCTTTTGTACAAATAGCAAAAGAAGAAGGAAAGAGACACAAAAAAGAAATAGAAACATCAAAGGAAGCATTCTCTCTTCAATCCTTTTGAAATATCAATCATCATCATAACCATAATTAAGCATACAAGTTTTGAGTCTTTTAACATATACATGAGATTGAGGGGTAGAATATTATCTTCTAAAGCATTAAAAATGATAATGCTAAATTATAGTTTTAGGTTATGTTTGAGATTGATTTTACAGGTATTAAAAGTGATTAGGTGGGAATTTTAACTATTTTTTAGTGTATGGTAAAACTCACCTTAAATTAATTTAAAGAAACTCATTTTTTTTAGTAAGAAAATCACTTTTTCAAATTAAAAGTGATTAGGTGGGAATTTTAACTATTTTTTAGTGTCTGGTAAAACTCACCTTAAATTAATTTAAAGAAACTCATTTTTTTTAGTAAGAAAATCACTTTTTCAATTACGTTGGGTTTGTAAAATTTAGTTAACTGTAGCTTTTCAATTTACTTCCCAAAGAATCTTATACCTCTACAAACTCTTAATTCCTATTTTATCCTACATTTCCTAAAATATAACAAACACTGATTTATTTCACATAACATTTGACAACAATAATTTAAAAAGCTACAATAATCTCAAATTAAGCCTTAATCTCTATTATTAATACCATTAATAAACTGATTCTTTTTTAGTTCATTAATAAAATGGTTGATACACATACAACATGCTTATTAAATAAATTTGGACTAAAATAGCATGATGTGCCAGACTAATGTCAATATACCATGTTATGAGATAATAATTGACTAAATATAGGCATGATCTAAAGTTACGAGACTTAATTGAAACTTATGAAGTTCAAAGACTTAATTGACACAATACTTAAAGTATACCACTAAAATTATAATTTAGCTAAAAATATATGACTTTGATTTTCTTTTTGTCTTCTTAATATAATTTTGATTCAAATATAAATCGTATAGAAATTCCTTTTTATACTTTAATATGGATTTGACTCTTTAAACTAGAATATGTATGTTTATTATTTATATCAAAGTGTGTAAGGTAGGTTGTGCAACTCAACTCTTTTATTTGAATTTTCTTGAAGATACATACTATTGATATACTAACAAGGTTTTTTCTTTTTTTCTTTTTTTTTTCTTTCAAATTTTAGTAATGTGATGTCCATTTCAAAAAGGCTATATATTGTGCGGCCAGCAGAACATTTGGAAAATATTTTGATTTCGTCAAAATTGCATTATATGTCTTCACATTTATTAAAAGCCACTTTTTCTAAGTCGTAGTCAATCTCATAAAATACTCAATATATCCCCATTTATTATTTGCTTCTAAATAAACTTTTAGAAAATGATAGACATTATATAATTTAACAAAAACTTAACCTAAATCTCTTTTTGTCAATTGACTTGCGGTCAATACATGTTTGAAGCCACATATATTAATTCTAGGTTCAACATCAAATTTCAAAATCATGAATTCATTTTTTTAAAAATAATCAATGAAAAATAATGAAAATGACTTTTTTTTAATAAAAAAATTAGATGGTAAACAATAACATTTGAAAATATTTGAACTAAAATCAAATATTTAAAAATTTAAACCATTATAAATAAGAAAGAAGAACAAAAAGAAAGATGATGAAATAAAAATGGTTGTGGGTTTGATTGATGTTTCACTTTTAGGGTGTTTGTGTTTATGAAGTTTGCATGTGATGTCTGTTCTTGAAAGGTATGATTGCAGCTGCTTCCCCATTTACTTGAATCTCTTCACCATCTAACTCTCATGCTCTTCTTCCACAATCAATCCATTCCACTTTCCACACAATCAAAAGCCTAAATATAAATTTTAGTTTTTAATGTTTGGGGTATTTTTTTTCACTTTAGTCCCTATTATCTATAAAGTTTCAATTTAGTCCTTTATGTTTTAAAAATTCTCAGTTATGCCATTTTGTTTTGAGTTGAACAACACGTTGGGGTAGAGATTCGAACCTCTAACCTCTTGGTCAGAGCATATGCTTTAACCAATTGACGTATGTTCAGGTTGACAAGTATGTCATTTCCGTTGAATGTTATAATTGGCTTATGATAAACTTACAATTGACTAGATATTTAGTGAGTTGACAAAAATTTAGAAGAGGAATTAGGTAACTTAAGAAAGAAAAGTTTCTCATTTCGCCTCTAAACTTCTAAGTTGTTAGGATTTTTAATTTTTCTTCTTTAAAGTAGTCTAATTTCTCTTCTAAAAATTAGCTTACAACCAGTAAATTTTAATATATTCACCCATATGAGAATGGTATAATATTGAAACAAATTAAAATATAAGTGATTAATTAAAATTTTTTAAATAATAAAGACTAAATTGAAAAAATATCAAAATATTAAGGACTCAAACACACAATTCAACCTCATTAACATATGTACTCACATGACTCAAAAATATAATTTCTAACTTTTTTTAAAAAGAAAGATACAAAGCTAGCTAATTAATTTATTTATTTTAAAGATTTGGGATTTCTTTAACATTATAAATAAGACACAAGTCATACGCGGTTGGGTCAGTCTAGTCATTTCCTAACTACTTTACTAATCACAAAGATTAGAGTTTCGATTAATTTAATTAATTTTTTAGTCAAGACTCCTAATTTCTAGGCTTATTAAAAAGGGGCAATATTTTACACCTTTGAAAATCCAAGTGGGGCTTTTTAGTCACATTTATTTAATTAATTAGATCGTCTTCGTATCATTTTTGTTCTTTTAAAAAAGTAGCTTTACTTAAACCATTGTCATAGAAAATAAAGAATACGATCAGGTTACAATTATCTAATTGATTTACCTAAATTTTTAATTCTACTTAATAACAAAATTTGAAATTTGTGTTAGTTTAATATCAAGTAGGTATTTAGTTGTTGAACGGATCATAGTTCAACTAGTTAAGACATTAGTAACCTCTCTTCATAAAGTAAGTAGATATCTAATTTAGGAAGAAGTGGCTTAAGATTTCTATCTCATATGAAATGAAAATGGTTAAATTACAAGTTTGATCCTTGAACTTTCAAATTTGTGTCTAGGTCATGAACCTTAAAAAATGTCTAATGAGTCTCTGAACTTTAAAAACTGTCTAATAAATCTTTAAACTTTTAATTTTGTGTGTAATAGGTCATTAACTCATTCAACATTTTTTAAGATTCATGAACTTATATATTAGACACAAAATTAAAAGTTTAAGAACATGTTACACACTAAATTCTGTAAATTTTAGATCACATGATTATACAATAAAATCTTAACATTGTATAATTCAATAAAAGTTAAGATTTTTGAACTAGTTGATTTTCACAATAACATGAGTTAGAGTAATATATCTTGATCCATGATATTGATGTAGTAAAGAAGGATTGTGTTTCTCTCTTTTGGCCTTCCTTTAGGACTTGATTAGGTTTCTTGATGGAAAGAAACTTCTATTTCATTAGGCAGAGGACTAATTCGTAGGGTTTTATCTTTATATATACACCTTCCCATCATGGTGTTAAATTGAAAAATTACCTTTTAATTAACTGGGTCATTAATATAGTGAGCCTAAAATATTAAGATAGAAATAAATGTATATGAGCCACATTAATAATAACATTAAATTTAAAAATCTAACAAATGTAATTTTATGCCTAATAAATCAATTCATTTTTAAATTTTTTTTGAATATTTTAGGATTCTATTAGACACGAAATTGAAAGTTTAGAGACCTAGTAGAAATTTTAAAAGTTCAGAATTCTATTAGACATGAAATTAAAAGTTCAGAGACGTATTATACAAATTTTAAAGTTTAAGAACTTATTAGACACAAACTTAAAAATTGAAAGAGTAAACTTATAATTAACCAATGAAAATGTAGTCAAATAGACAAAAATAAGTATTTATGAAAGTTTATATATCAAAATATAAAGAAAAAGTTTATGATAGATTTAAACATTTTTTTAATGATCATGTTGAAATAAAAAAGTATTTTTAAAAAAGTCTAACCTTATGCACCACTGAATGACATATTAACTAAACTTCAACTTCCCCATGCACGGTGTTCTAGTCAATGGATGAAAATTCAACATCCACTATTCTAATAATAATAATAATAATAATAATAATCAATTCTAAAGTGATCAAAAGGGAAAAGAATAAATAAAGAGAAAACCCCCAATTAATGTCATGAGAAAGAAAAGAAAACAATTGAGTAAATGGGCTTTTAAAGTTAGGTGGTTCATGGATTAGTTATTGCATATAGGGCCATTTGGCAATCAATTTTACCCACAAGATTCAATTTTCTAAGTGCCCTTTCTGAATCATGTCCATAATATTCATATAAAGTTTCTGTCAATTTAATGGAGAAGTTTTCAATATAAATAAATTATATTGTCAAGTACATCTTTCAACATTTAAGATATTATAGGAAAAAAATATGTTAGTATTTTGATATGCAAAAGTGTATAATGAATTATTTATTTACAATCTTTGAACTAAAAAAAATAATTATATAATATACTATTAAATACAAAAGTTTACTAAAGTGAGTATAATTCAGAGGCAATTGACATGTATTATCGATCAAAAGGTTGGAGGTTCGAATTCTCTTATCCTCAAATGTTGTTGTTGAACTAAAAAAAAGAATTATATAATATACTATTAAATTAGACCTCATGGGCCTTCTGGCCCACTTCTTCGTAGTGAGTGGTCACACAATTGTAAGCCCAAAACTGATTACCAAGAGTAAGGGTGAAGGTGAAGGATGAATTTACCATGCTTAGCATACGATTTATGACATGTTTGAGAGTAATTAGGCCAAAATCGCTCCCATACTTTTTTTTTTTTTTCAAAGGTAATAATTCTCAAACCTGTCCTTACACATCTGATGTGATTACTAAAATAATAATGTTATAATACATTAGCTTTGTTAACAATTTTTTTTATAGAATGACCTATTTTTTATTATTTTTTTTAAAATGGAGGCTAAATTACAAACTTAGTCCATGAAATTTTAGAGTTTGTTAATAGAATTATGAGCTTTAACAAGTGTTGGCCTCTAAACTTTCAATTTTGTGTCTAATAGGTATAAAAGTCTAAAATGTCTCATAGCTCTAGAAGTTTAAAAATGTTTAATAAGGCCCCGTTTGATAATCATTTGGTTTTTGAAAATTAAGCTTGTTTTCTCCCAATTTCTCTACAATGATTTTTATCTCCCTTAAGGAAGTATTTGAATTCTTAGCTAAGTTCTAAAAACAAAAGCAATTTTTTGAAAACTACTTTTTTTAGTTTTCAAAACATGGCTTGGTTTTTGAAAACATAGGCAAAAAGTATATGACAAAACAAGTAAAACCATAGGTGGGAGTAGTATTTATAGGCTTAATTTTTAAAAACCAAAAACCAAAAATCAAATGGTTATCAAACGTGGCCTAAGTTATTCAATTTTCAATTTTGTGTATGATGGATTTTTAATCTATCAGACGCTTTTATAATTCACTAACTTATTATATATAAAATTGAAAGGTAAAGGTTTCGTTAAAAATAAAATTAAAAGGTCAACATCTCACTAAACAAAAAATTAAATTTTATTATCTAATAGGTCTACAAATTTTAAAAAATGTTGCATAAGACGTAGCTTTGCTAAACACCAAATTTATAGTTTAACACATATTGGACACTTTTTAAAATTTGATACTTATCAGACGCAATGTTACAAAGTTTAAAAACCAAACTTTCTAATTTAACTAAAAATTAAAGTCAGTCAAAAATTATCTAACCGATTAGGTATTATTTTGTATATTTAGGTTTTTTTGAAAATTACTGTGTGTATATATTTGTTTGAGTTCGAAAACTACTGTATACTATATATAACTAAATCCGTTGAATTAATCTTCGGTAAAAAAAAAAAGGTGTCTAATTAACAGATAATTTCAGGGTCAATTTATCCAATTCAGCCGAAATTACCCCAAACATTCAGAAATCGTCAACCCTAACAGCTTGACGAGGCATTTCATAGGCGTCTTTCGGCCGCGATTTCTTGATTCCGACGACGAACCATACCTTCTCCGCCTTGTAACTCTCGACGGCGACGGCGGTGACTTTGGTCCACACCACAATTTTGGTCTTCATTCCTTCAATCGAACTCAATTTCCCTCTGGACAGCGTCGCCTTTACGCGAGTGGCGTATCTCACGATTGACGAGTCCTTGAAGCTCACCTCGCAAGCTGACGCCAAGTGCACTACGAGTTTCGCCTTCGATTCGTCAAATTCGTAGCAGATTATGTTCTTTGGGAACAATCCCGCCGGAAGATTGTGCTCTCGGAGTAGCTCCGGCAGCGATTTCTGCGGCTTCCCTTTCGGTATCGCCATTGAAAAGAAAAAGGTAATGTGTTTTTCCATTTAATTATTGATTCTATGTATAGAGATTAGGCTATTAGACAGAATTGTTTAAGCGTCCTGTTCTTAATTTTTTATTACAGGATTTGAAGTTTTGGTTGGGTAAAAACTAAATCGTAAATTTTCAATTGAAGTTTTTACTACTTACAATTACCCTCTCAAACTTTCAATTTACTTTATCACCTCTTCAGAAAGTTTACAATAAAGCTCGTAAACCGTACAATCACATCTTAGAATTATAGAACTGTTACTATTTAACCCAATTCTTTCTTCAACTCTAAAATTTAATCGTTTACGTCTCATTTGATAACCGTAATTTTTTAAAACTTTTTTTTGTTTTTAAAATTTGACTAATAATTCAAATATTTTCTTAAGAAAAATAAAACTTATTGTAGATAAATGATAGAGAAAATAAATACAATTTTCAAAAACCAAATTATTATCAAATGGGACCTTGGTGTTTGGTTTTTGAAAATTAAGCCTATAAATACTACTCCACTTATGAGTTTCATTATTTTGTTATTCACTTTTTACATATGTTTTAAACAATCGACCTAAGTTTTGAAAACTAAAAAAAATAGTTTTCAAAAATTTGTTTTTGTTTTGAAATTTGTCTAAGAATTCAAATGTTTTTCTCAAGAAAGATTAAAGTCATTGTAGAGAATTGTAGAGAAATAATGCAAAAACAAGCACAATTTTCAAAAACCAAGAATCAAATAATTATCAAATGGGAGCTATATTATTGGCTATTAAAAAGTTTTTGGTTTACAAATCGATATTGCCTCCCCCTTTAAGAAAATAAAAAATTAATTTAAAGAATTTGGATTGGATTATTACAATCTTGTAGCTAGAAAGTTTGATTGGAACAATACTTATTTAGGGGTGGTTTGTGCATTTTGTAGTATTTAAAGGTTCAATTTCAACCATTTTGTTAATTTAAAGAAGTGATAATTGAAAGTTTGAGAGTACGATTGTAACAACTCTACTATTTAGGGAGATTTTTGTAATTCTCTAAAAGTAAACTAAGGTAATTGTGAGTAAATAAGTTTTGCTTGAAAGCTTAAAGCTAAGAAATAAAATCTAAAATTATATATAAAAAGAAAAGTATTATGTACCTTTAATCTTCTCAAGTACCCTTTTTGCCTTGTCCTCTATAGTATTGGAGAATGACTGAAGTCATAATTGCAAACAACTAATTAATCAATTTAAGCTCTAAAAGAGTGAAAAACAAATAGTAACATTTCAATAAAATTAACAAGAACTATCAAGATTGTATCATATGAGACATCTTGAATTTCATTAAGTTCTAACAACTTTTATGTATTTCACCCTTTTTTTTTTTTTTTTTTTTTTTGCATATGAAGATAGAAAAAGATAATCAAGGAAATGCTAAGGGGGATGAAAATGAATATTGAAGAAAAGGGTTGTTTTTGTTGGGGTACATACAGAGAGTTCAGCAGTGATATTGGTGATCTCTTGCTTTGCTTTCCTTGATATCCAAAAGCTCCCAACTTTTGCCATTGCCTTCTCCATTGCTCTCCTTTTCTCTCTAAGCTTCCCACAACTTTCCTCTTTCAAAAATTAAGTTCTTCTTTCATCCAAAAGTTAGAACACAAAATATCCCATTTACTTAATTTCCCTATTATTGGAGGTGTGTCACTCTCTTCCAACTAATAATTTTTTTTCCCTCAAATAAGACTAAAATATAATAAAAAAGTATAAATCCTATTTTGGTGCCAATCCAAGCATCTCTAGCTCAGTAGATATGATACTTATTACCATCCTTAAGGTTGGTAGTTTGATTTCCTAACTTGCAATTGTTGAACTAAAAAAGCATTTTTTTTGGTCATTTAGGGTTTTATATTTACTTAAACTGCTCTATTTCGGATACAAATTCTTAAATTTATATATGGAGTATTTAGTATAAATCTTTAACTAAATTATAAAAAATACCCTTGAACTTTTTCCCTTTCTTTCAAAAATATCCTTATTCTTTCAAAAGTTGCAATATTACTAAACGTTTTAATTTGAAACTACCCTTAAAGTAGAAAATCTATGTTAGAATGTTGGAGGAAAAGTCGACGTAGTGGAATGACATTTATTTAGACTTAATCCAAGCAAGCGTTCCATCACTATCACATCATTCCAACGGATTTTTACTTCAATGGTAGTATTAAAACCTTTATGGATGGTCAAAGGTAGTTTTAAAACCTTTATGAATGGTCAAAGGTAGTATTGCAATTTTTGAAAGAATAGGAATATTTTTAAAACAAAGACTATTGTTCACGAATATTTTCTATAATTTAGCCAAATTCTTTCCTTGGATCATAAGGCAATGAATTGAAAGAATAGCGGCATTTGCAGACTTCCCTTTTGTTGGTCATCTTTATATATGAAGTGGAGAGGTTTTTTGATGCTTCAAGAACAATTATTCAAAAGCAAAATGGATATATAATGGGAATAATGAATTATAATGCAAGAAATGATTTAGGTAATGACGACATCACCACATCACCTAATCCTGTGCCTACTTTTCATCATTTGTCATTTAATGATTGCATAAACATTGTGATTAATTAGTATTAATTAAATTCTCTCTCCTTATCCATGATCATCTTAAATGAATAATCATATCTAACACCCAATGAAGTACTATATAATAGATCCTATACCTAATTCTTTATTGTCTTTGTACACCGCTTCTCTTATTTATTTTGTTTTTTTAGTTCAACAACTGTGAGGGTGAACATCGAACTATCAACTTTTAGAATGGTAATTAGTGTCTTATCCCTTGAGTTATGTTCGAATTGGCAAAGTGGAAACACAAATAATAATTTTTTCATTATACATATCTTTTTCTACACTCGAAATTCTGATACCTAAAGGCGTAGAGATATTTCTCAACATCGACTCAATGAAGTATATAGATAAGAATTAAAAATTTCCCACATCAAAGATGGAGAAAGCATTTTCGACCCATCTGGAGGTGCCATCGTCATCCTCAAACTAGATTTAAGAAATCAAAAGATCTTGAGTTCCGATGTGACCCACCAAATTAGACACAAAGTAGTGGTCTAAGGTACGAAATGGTTTGGTATATAGGAAATGTCCACAATTTCCAAAAGAAAGAAAAGGGGAAAAGTGTTCAAAATTCCCATGATGATGAAGCTATGGTGTGGATTGTACTGAAGTTTCTTAAGAAGACGATGAAATGGAGGGGTTGCCATTATTATTGTCCTTTCCATTTCAATAATTATGCCCTTTGGGACCTTAAATAGAGTTGCAATTGTCCTTTTTGTAGCCTCAATATGAAGCTCGAAATGACAATCTTCAATTATCTTCTTTCATATTTTGTCCTCTCCAACCACCAAAACTTTTTAAAGTTGATCTCAATTATGGATAAAACCTTGGTGGTGGATGAGAGAAATATATATGTTTTTATATTAATTTACATATTTGTGTTAAAAGTTATATTTAATTTAATTTTAATATAAAATAGTTTAAATTTATTTAGGTAGGATGAAAAATAATTTTAACTGGACATAACTTTTCTTTTATTCTAGATATATAATTGAGATCATTAGAAGTAAATTTTGAAAGAATCAAAATATAATTCTATTCTAAATACCTTTAAACTTAAAAAATAATGCATAGTTATTGTATTCATCTAAAATTTAATTTTTTTTGGATGGTTAAATTATCATTTAGAAACATGAGAATCGCTTCATTTTATTCTAGAAAAATAAGTCATCCATATAATTAAATTAAGTATATATTTTAAAAAAATGTAAGTTAATTATAATCTAGACAATGCTTTCACTGAGCTTTTGATTTGAAGAATTGAAATTACTCGAAAGTGGTCCTCTAAATAAGCCCAAACAATCTATAGCACAACCCAAAAAAAGATATTAATGAAACTTAATTAAACCTTAAAAAGAGGCGTTTGTCTCTCAAAAGTTGGTATTACGTAAAGTTAAAAAATCAAACTTAGATTTGGACATGAAAATTTGTGCTCATGTGAAGCTACAAGCCCTACTAATTGCAACTAGTTCGAACTTAATTTGGATAAGACACCAATTACCATTCCAATGGTCGATAGTTCGATTTTTCACCTTTGTAATTTGTTGAACTAAAAAGAAAAGTTCGCTAATTGCATAACTTACAAAAAAATCCAAATTATATAAACTAATGCTCATAAAATGCCTCCATACTACATATAGATTCACTTTTACACAAATCCATAAATCTACAAATGGTAAGCATATACATTACACAAATTCAAACCTCTGCAATTTATTTCTTTGCATCATCTAAATGCATAATATATATTTTCAATCGAGAACTTATAAACCCCACCAAATCAAATAAATTCAAATCAATCTGAATATGACTTAATTAGTTAAGACATACATCATCGATCAAAAAGTTATGAGGTTCAAATTTCTCACCTCTACATGTTGTTGGACGCAAATAAAAAAAAAAAAACAAATGAATTCAAATGAAATGCTCCGACGCTCTAATGTGGCCATTAGATATACGTAGATTCCTTATAAAAAAAAAGTATAAGCCAAATAAAAAAAGTAGGGAAGTATTTTTCATAATTCAAACATTTTTTGAGTAATGGCATGCTTGTGCAGCCTTACAAAAAAAAAGGGTAGACAGAAAAAAAACACTACATTTAAACCTAGGCCTTGCATTGCATGGGCTGGGCAGATTGTGGAAGCAAAAGGCAATGGATAAAGCTGGAACAGTCGCTTTCTGTACACGTGTCAGTCACCAAAATTCTCTAGCAAAAGAAAAAGAAAAGTGATATTACTGATAATAGATATTGGAAGTGATTGTCCATCTTTGTGTTTGAGTGCAGAGACTGGAATCTTAATTCCCGGGAATGGAATATGTAATGTTTCCTCCATTTTCTTCTCTTCTTAATTCTTATGGCTAATAAATCCATTCCCATCACCACCTTTCAGTATTCCCTTTGTCTCCTCTTGGCTTTGGCTTCTCAATCAAACACAGTATGAGGCTGTTTGGAACATGAGTTATAATAGTATATATGTAGAGTGCTTTACACTTTAAACACAGACTATAACCTAAACTAAATAATTTTACATCTTAAACACATATTATATAACTTCAAAAATTATTATAACTCACTTAGCATCTCAAACAGTCTCTAAAACTCTCCATGTCCATCTTTTTTTTTTCTTTAATTTTTTTTAATGATGTTGATGTGTCTTACTACTCCACGACAAACCCACCCACTCTCCTTCAATCAAAGTAGAGCGAAAAAAAGAAGCAGAAGGACAATTACCCACAAAAGAAAAAAAGATTGTAACATCTTTTCCTCTAATTTACTTTCTTAAAATTTTCTCCTTCTATGAAAATTTATGGCTCTTGTCATGTAGGTTCAAAGCATTTAAACAGTGGCTGGCAGTTTTGCACCTTTAGATGCATAAGAGGGAAACTGTAAAAATACTTTGAAACTATTGTATCTAGTGGGTTATCAGGGGCCATATATACATTTTTGAATCCACATCCAACGGTTGTTAAAAGACACGCATCGTCGTGACAATCTCATTGAATAATTTTCTACAACCAGGTGGGTGGATAAGAACACAAAGACTAAAGTGGTAGTGGATAAGTATTATCATAGAGCCTCATCTAGCCTCTCCTATCCACTATCTCTCCATTTCTTTTTTTTCCTATACATTGTAAAGAGAGAGAAGTTTATAAAAAAATTATTCCATGAGGCTACCTCTTTATAACTGTTGGATGTGGATTCGAAAATTTCCATGTCTCCTAATTACTAATGAATACAAATTTGAAGTACTTTTACAATTTCTCTCTCATACATCAATAATGCAAAACAACTACTGGTCACGTTGTTGTGGGCCTCGAATAATTTCGAGAAGTTTAGGAGTTTAGGCATTTTTGATGATGGAATATAATATGCAAGTCGGAGCTAGTCCTACTTGGCTTTCACACATGATCATATATTATTTTACTATTCATCCCTTTTTTCTTTTTTGCTTCGAGAGAGATCACTCGAGTGCTTCTCCCACTATATTCTTTTAGTGCATGAAAATGAATCCCCCACCATACTAGTACTCATAAACCCCCTCAAAAAAAAAAAAAAAAAAATCATATATCAATCCCATCATCAATAATATATAAGCCATTATGAATTCTCTTGTGGTTTGGTCTTTAAATTGATGAAGCGATTGAGAGAGAGATGGAAAAGCAAATGGAGAAGATGAACAAAGACGTTTCTCTTAGAGAACTTAGTGAAAGAGTGGCGGAATTCGCTCGAGTTAGAGGTTGGGATAAGAATCACACCCCCAGAAACCTCCTTCTCGCCCTAGTAAGTCCCTTCTACTTCCTTTTATTTCGCTTTTTACTTCTTTTCAACATTTTTACATACCATGTTTCAAGGATTTATCACTCACTATAAGTGATAAAATTAAAGTGGTTCGAAAAATTTCTTTGAGTGTAGATATATAAAAGAAGTACTTAGGGGCTGTTTGGGGCGTGAGTTATAATAACATGTGTTATAATAATCTGTGGAGTATTCTACACTCCAAACACAGACTATTATAACTCCAGACTAAACAACTCTACATTTTAAACAATATTATATATTTCCACAAACTATTATAACTCACTCAGTGCCCCAAACAGCCTCTTAAGGTGTGTGCTTTTAGAGGGAGTGTTTTAACTAATTTTCTTTCAAAAGTGTTTATAGTATTTCACTTTAAAATATTTTTTTTTTCCAAAAAGCATGCAAAACACACTTTTGAAATGTGTTTGGTTGGGGTGCTTGGAAAACAAAGGATTTTAACGAAAATACATTGACTATGAGCATTATAGTAACGAGTGCTTAATGTCAAATCATCTTTGATATTGTTTAGTTCTACCATTGTAAAAAATGTTTTTAAAGTGCTTCCCTAACAAGTATTTATGCCAAAAACATTCTACTATAAATATTTATTACTTCTTTTTAAATCACGGTTTGAGTCACTTTCAAATATGATAATCTTTGGTTATAAATACTTTTAGTCACGAAAAAATTATTGTTGTTTTTTTTTTCTTTTTATCACATCCACCAAAACCACTTTCAAACATTAATTTCCTTCTACTAGCTAGTATCTGTTTCAAAAAAGTACTTAGAGAGGAAGTACTTTCTTTTTCAGAAGTCATCTCAAACTCAATCCGGCTCGTGTTAATGTGTGTGTGTTTGTTTGATGATAAAGGTGGGAGAAGTGGGGGAGCTATCAGAAATATTCCAATGGAAAGGAGAAGTGGCGAGGGGGCTGCCCAACTGGTCCGCCGCCGACAAGGAGCATTTGGAAGAGGAGCTTTCCGACGTCTTAATCTATTTGGTTCGACTTGCAGATGTTTGTGGCCTTGATCTCGGCCGGGCTGCCCTTTCTAAGATCCTTAAAAATGCCACCAAATACCCTCTCATTCCTCACCAACAAATTCAACCCTAAAACTTCAATTATAATTATCCCATCTCTCATATTATCTACTTCTTAATGTTGATCTATCGTGTCTTAATTTTATCTATAAATGCTACCAAAATATAATTGGTGGGTGTCTAATTTGGAAGTGCTTATACGAGTGAGAGCTTTTTGTTTGTAATTTTCTCGTTTTGACTTTGAGACACTAAGCTTTCATATATATATATATATGATAGTTCTCGATTTCATTACTCAGTCTTCATATAATTAAATTTACTATAACCTATCAGCTTAGGTTTTTGAGTTGATTGGTAATTTAATTAACATGGTATTAAAGCAGGAAATCCTGAGTTCGAACTTTGTAATGTCATTTCCTCTTCAATTAATATTAATTTCTACTTGTTGGGTCTTTCATAATTTTCCAAGTCCATAAGTGAGAGGAAGTGTTAGAGACTTGATATAATTAAATTTACTATAACCTAGCAGCTTAATTAAGCTTTTGAATTAATTGGTGATTTAACACTTTTGTTGAGTTCAAACATTCAAATTTGAAAATTTAAAAAGGGATTTTTATTTTATTCCTCAAACGCAACTCATAATGGCCAACTTGAACATAACTCAATTGGTTTAGATATATACCAACGACCAAGAAGTTAAAAGTTCGAATTCTCCAACCTTATATGTGGTTGAACTCAAAAAAGAGAAAAAAAATTAAAAGGCAACTAACAATGACTTATAATTAATTTTTATTTGGTAAAAATACACTAAACACATTGTGGTTGTTTGGGAGTGTTTTAGAAAATAATTTTGAAAAAAAAAAATCAATTTTTACCCTTAAATGGCAAGCCATGTTGTTTCAATTTTGACTCTAAATTTTCGATTTCAATCAAATTGCACCCCTAAATTTAAAAAAAAAAATGTTGAAATTTTAACCCTAAATTTTAAAAAAGTGTTGCAATTTTAACCCTCTGATTAGTGTTCGTTTGAAAGATTGTTAAAAAAAAATATTCTCATAAGCATTCAATTAATTCTAAAATATATGGTATGGTTCAGAATTGATAAGATTTCAAAGAAAAATAACATTAGAGCTATTTTTTTTTGGTTGAAATTTGTGAATTTTAACAAAGTTATTCAATGGCTAATTAATTTGTGCATTGGTCAAACTTAATTTTGTGTAAAACTTGATTTTATTGAAATTAGTGAATTTATAGAGATTTTTACATTGTTTTTTGTTAAAATTAGTGGGTGAATTAACAGAAATTAAATATTGGATAAAAATTGTAACACATGTCTATGTTTAGGCTCCAATTTGATGAAATTGAAAGTTTAATGTGAAAATTAATACAACATGGCAAGTTTGAGCGGGTAAAATTGAATTTTTCTCAATAATTTTCTACTTTTTAGATTTTTTTTTTGAGGTGCAATTTTTTTAGAAGTTGTTGTCTTTTTTTCGTACGTCATATTTTATTACTGTGAGCTCAGTAGATGGAACCTATTTTTTGGTGGTTAGAAATAGTCTACAATCTAAAAAAAAAGCTTTAGTCCTTTTATGCATATGTAGGTCATAGGGTAGAGTCATGTGCAATAGAATATTGGAGTCATGTGTAACTAAATTCAAATTCTAAATTTTAATATTGAGTCTTTTGGACTTGGAGTATTATAACAAGAGATGATTTTGTCAACATGAACATAGCTCAATTAGTTAAAATATCATAATCTTAACTAAAATATCGGAAGTTCAAATCTCTACATGATGCTGAACTAAAAAGAGAAGTAAAAGAATTTTGGAATTTAAAGAAAGTAGAAGTCACATTCCTTTTTAATCATACTTAAACTTTAATAAAAGTATCCATATTGTTCTAGGGGATGTTCAACTGGCAATTTTAATAAGTTTAATTTAATCATTTCTTAAATCTAGGAGATTAAGCATGTACAAATTTGTATCGTTTTATATTTGTGTGATGCAAAAGAATAAATTATAGAACTTTGAGTTTGTGTAACCTGTATATCTCGTGAATGAATTTATAATTTATAAAAGTTAGTATATACTATAAAAAGTCAATTTTACAAGTTGTGGTATTTTAAAATTAACAAATCAACGTAAAAATGACATAGATTAAATTACCAATCTTACTCTTAAGGTAAAAACTTTATTGAAGTGCAAAGGGCTAATCGAAAGCATTAATTTTTTCCATTGAAAGGGAATAATTACTATTATGGTAATCATTAATTCTCCATTTAAATGAAAGTGCATCAGTCAGAAATAGCAAAAATGGAGCGTGGAGAGAGAACTATCTTGTTTTAAAAAATGTTTGAATAAATCCAATAATATATCTTTTCAATTTTTAAGCGGAGATTAATAATGGCATTGCCAAATACAGCTCAAAATAATAATAATAATAATGGCATCGTCAAATTAACTACACCCATTAGACTGGAAAAATATCTTCTAATTAATTAATAAACCCACTAGGCACAATTAACTGGGTAATCATCTCCATTCATATATTCATTAATTATTTTCTAATCATTTTGTTACTTACCATTAATTCCACAGCAAAAAGCACATCTCTTTAATTGCTGCAGAATTCTATTAATTACACATTTTCAAAGCTGCAACCTATTGGCTGACACAAGGAATAAAATTGGTCAAATATCATATAATTAACCTATTTTGTCCATTATATATTTAATGATCAAACTATAGTTATTCTTCATTTTCCCTAGTTGGATAATTGAAGTTTATAGATTGCTGTTTAATCAAGATATGGATGGTGAGAATCATATATGTTTTCATTTCATACATTATTGTATTTATGAATATTTATTTGTGGCAATCTATAGTTCATTGTGGAAAGAAAGAACCTCAATAATGGAGTTTTTTCTATCTTTCGTTCTTTCTTTTTCTTCAAATGAATCTACCATCATTGTTGAGTTTGGGATGAATTACTCTTTAATCTCGTTGTTGATCCACTCACAAAGTTCTATTAGCTGAAATGGATGAGACATTCTCTATACAAATTTAAGAGAAGCCTAAATTTATGTAACTAAAGATCGAGAAATATGAGTGTTCACACGTAATTTTAAAATAGAGAGAAATGAGACACTTGTAAATAAATTTGTATTTATATTAATTTTATGAATGTGGTACAATATCTAATTTGTTCATCTGATTCTTTCTCTCAAGTGTACAAATACCTTGAGGGCTGAAAACTTGTTCTCAAGTGCGCTTGTTGGTCTTTGACTTGTTGATCTTGTTGGATCGACCCTTAGCTTGTTGATCTTGTTGGATCAGCCTTTGGCTTGTTGATTGTTTGATCGACCATTGGCTTGTTGATCCTCTTGAAGAGATGATCAAAGTCTTGGAGTTTTGTTACGCTTCAAATGCTTTCAACTTGTCTTCAAAAATATTTTGGTCTTTGAAGTACTCTTTGAGCTTTCTAATCTTTAAAGCGTTTTTGGTCTTCGAAGAGCCTCCAGTCTTCAATGAGTATTTAGCACTTAAGGACTTCTAGGAGTGTTCAGCACCTAAGAAGAAGTTTCTGGAGTCTTCTGAGCTTTGTTTATGAATTCTCTATGAATTCTTCTCATGAGGTTTTTCCCTTCTGACCTTCCGCCCCAAATGAAGGCGACTCCTTTATTTATAGAGTTTATATGTGGGCTTGGGATTGATTGTGTTTGGGTCCAACCATTTGGACTGAGCTTTGTTTGTTTTGGGCCAAACCCTTTGGATTTTGGGTCTAATTATCATTTAAAAATTGGACCCAAAATTCCATATGTCCCAGTTTAATCAGCTTACGCTTGCTTGATCAAATGACTATGGTGAAGACACATGGCACATTATTTTGGTTTTTTTTTGCCAATTTTTATCTTCAAATTTAATTTGGAACACATGTCAATTTATAATCGATCCCAAATTTCATAATTTTTAATTTTGTCATCAATTTATAAATTAATGAGCTTATGTGATTGGCCAACATTTCTCCTTCAACAATCAGCTTATGTGTATAGTTTGTATTCAAATTATATGGAAGGATAAGTTTCACAAGTTTGAGTTTATAGTACAACACATGTTTGATTTATGAGTGGTATTGATATTTGGTTAAAGTCAGTGTGTATAGCATGAGAGAAAACTTCCAAATTCTTTTATTTATTGACCCACGTATAAATCTAAAATTTTTTATGAGATGGATTATTTAATATGGTATCAAAGAAGAAAATTCTATATTCAAACTCTCATGATACAAACGAATGTAACAAATTCCCAATCATTAGAGATAAGTAAATTGAGGTTTGACTTATCAGTCTAAGCACAACTCAATTGATTATAAGATTACAACCTCTCGACCAAAAAATTAAAGGTTCAAATTTCTATCTCGACCACATATTGTTGAACTAAAAAAGAAAAAGAGAGGCCGATTTTTTAATTATAATTACTCTAGTTGGTAAGGCTAAAGTATGCTGCAACTCAAAGGTGGTGTTTCGTGGGGTTTCTAATTCACTTTGGCTTTGAAAGTCAAATCAATTCTACTCTTAGTTGGGAAAATTTTTGCCCTTTAGATCCAAAATTTTCCAACATGCTTAAATGATAAGAGTGTGGTTCATTTTCTTCCCTAATATTTGTCGTTCATATTATCTGCCCTTCAAAGCTAATAATAATTTTATTCGACACGTCGTTTCTATAACTATTCAACTGACTTCCATATCTTATCTTGTTCTGTTGTATAGCTTTATGTATAGAGGGCACAAAACCCTGTTTTGATGATGGGAGTTTTGAATATTTCAAAAAAGAAATTGAATTTCAATTACATAATTGAGATAAGAATTTAACACCGTACCTTTTACATTATGTGATGTAGCCTTTATTTTTTCAACCCAAATTGACTAGTTCAAATAATTATTGAAAAACGTGTTAAGAAAAGAAATTAGGTAGAATTTAGGAATCTACCAATATTGCACACAATTGTATCAATTTAGTCTCTACTTAAGTTTCAACTATGTTCTTAAACTTTCAAAATTATGTTTGTTTATTTGTTATACTTAATTTTTTTTTATTTTTTAATAAATTCTTGAGCTTTAATTTTGTGTTTAACAAGTTCTTAACTTTCAGTTTCGTAGGTTGATTTCTCTGGGTTACCTCCCTAATGCTTTACGTGTTCGCCCATCAAATAAAATAAAATGAAAAATTATAAAAAAGAAAAAAAAAAAAAAATATATATATATATATATATATATATATATATATATATATATAATCCGGCCTGAAATTAGTTTGCTTGCCCAAATGTATATATATATATATATATATATAATCCGGCCTGAAATTAGTTTGCTTGCCCAAATGTATTCCACTTGACACCAGAGGACGTGGAGCTAAAAATTTTCACAACACACGCATATATATTTCAAATTTGAAAATTAAAAGAGCAAATTAGATAAAAAAAAAAAAAAACTTTAAAATCTTTAACTTTTCTATATATATATAATTTTTTAGACAACCTAGGGGGACAACTGCCTTCTTTCTTTTCTTTGCCCATGCCTAGCACAATAGATAAAAAAACCTTGTAGAAAATTTTACAAATATACAAACTACATATGTATGTCAATTCGACCATAGTTTATAGATAAGACACAAATTACCATGCTAAGAGTCAATAGTTTGATCGTCCATCAACTAATTAAAAAAAAGGTACAAAATTTTAAAAGTACAAAAATCTATTAGAAAATTTTCAAAGTATATAGACTACATAAATACAATCACAAGAGGTTTAACCTAAGCTAAGAGTTGTAAGTGAGAATCTCGAGAGAAAAAGATGGTAAAAAAAATTAGAGGTAGAAAATAGAAGCATAAGTCAAAATTAGAGTGGGACACACTATATATATACGATTGCATGGGAATGACAATCTTGTTTTTATAAGACGAAGCTTTTAGCTTGTGAAGAGTTTTGACATTGTGATTCACAGGGATCTTTAGAGCAACGCTCCTCCCAATATTTGTTCTAATTTCCTCACCCCAAAACCCTAATTAATTTTGTCCTTCAATCATTTCTTCTTTTTTAACCTAGTCGTGGCTTTCCATCAATAGACTGCTATTTGAAAACTAGAGGTTAGAAGTAATCCACCACAGTTTAAACCCGAGATTTAGCTTCTGTTTGATAATGATTTTGACTCCATTTGATAACCATTTAGGCTCCGTTTGATAACCATTTGGTTTTTAGTTTTTGGTTTTTAAAAATTAAGCCTATAAATACTACTCTCACCTATGGATATACTTGTTTTGTTATCTACTTTTACCCATGTTTTCAAAAACTAAGCTATGTTTTGAAAACTAAAATAAGTAGTTTTCAAAAACTTGTTTTTGTTTTTAGAATTTGGCTAAGAATTCAAATGCATCATCAATAAAGATGAAAACAACCATAGAGAAATTGAGATAAAACAAGCTTAATTTTCAAAAACCAAAAACCAAAAACCCAATGGTTATCAAACGGGGCCTTAGTTTTTAATTTTTGATTTTTGAAAATTGTACTTGTTTTCTTATCATTTCTCTCTACAAATCTCTGCAATGATTTTCATCTTTCTTAAGAAAATATTTGAATTCTTAGTCAAATTCCAAAAACAAAAACAAGTTTTTGAAAACTACATTTTTTTAGTTTTCAAAATTTGGGTTAGTTTTTGAAAACATACGTAAAAAGTGGAAAACAAATCAAGGAAACTCATTGGTAAAACTAGTATTTATAGGCTTAATTTTCAAAAACCAAATGATTATCAAACGGAGTCTTTGCTTTTAGTTTTCTGTTTTTGAAAAGTATGCTTGTTTCCTTACCATTTCTTTACTATGACTTTCACATTTCTTAAAAAAAGGTTAGAATTTTTTGCCAAATTCTAAAAACAAAAACAAGTTTTTAAAAACTATTTTTTTTTAGTTTTCAAAATTTGCCTTGGATTTTGAAAACATGTTTAAAAAGTAGATGAGAAAACAAAGCCAAATACTTATCAAACGAGCCTTAAAAATTTGTCAGTGGGCTAACTCTTAGGGATCTTTTGGAGTCCAAATTCAACATCTGAATTTAGAAAAACCATTCAAAGATAACTTGAATAATTAGTTACTATTCAAGTTGTGAGGGTAAAAATTCAAATTTCTAATATTTAATTGATCATATAATGTCTTAACTAGTTAAGTTACACTTAGATTAGATTGATGTGTAGCATCGTTGTTGAAAAGCTAAAATCAATAAATTCATAATACAATACAATTTCGAGAAAATATAAAAATTAACAATTTAAAAACTAGTGCTTGATGTCGTTCTTTCTTCCTTTCCTTTTTTTTTCCTTTCATTTTTTGTTTTTTTTTTAATACGCCAGCCCAGTAAGTGGACATAGCGCTAAGCCCAATACAACCTAACAGGCCCAGCTTTTTTTGGGCTTCACCTACTTGGGCTTAACTTTAGTTGCGGAGTTTCATATTTCATTATAAAAATGTTCATTTCTTATTTAATATTTACATAAATATTATATTTCACAGGGTGAAAATCAAGTTGGCTTGATTTGTTTTTTGTTTTTTGTTTTTTTTTGAAGGAGTTGGCTTGATTTGTTTTAAAAGGAAACGGGATCGAAATAATTAATTTGTTTTGTAGTTCAACAATATGTAGAGTAGAGATTCAAAAATTTAATCTTATGAGATGATTTATATTTTAATCAATTAAATTATGCTTAGATTAACAATCGAAATAATTCATTTACTTTTTAGTTCAACAACATGTGAGGCGTCGGAGGATTCAAATTTTTAATCTTTTAATTGATGTTGTACGTCTTAACTAATTGAATTATGTTTAGATTGACAATTAAAACAATTCATTTGATTCTTAACTTCACAAAATTTTTGAGGAATTAAAAAAAGTTTTCACACATTTAAAAAGAAAATAAAATAGGTAATTGTTAAGGAATATGAAATAAAATTACATAAAAAAATGATTCCCAAATATATTGTTTTAAAACAAAAAAACACAAACAAAACATCAACAAGATAGTAATCAAATTACGTTAATGTAATTAATTGTACTATAACTATTTTTTTTAATGTTATTTATTTAGATATTGAATAGAGAATTAAAGAAAAGATAATAAAGGGTATTTAGTTTATGACCAAGCATAGCAGGAACTTTTTTGGAGTATATCAAAAAATCCAAAAAAGCGAACATAAATGAGAGAAGGAAAGATAGAGACAAGATAAATGGTAACAGCCTTCGTGTCCCTTGCAATGGAAGTTTTGTTCGTCTCATTTCAACTTCTTTACTCTCTCTCTCTAAATCTTCCTAGAAAAAATGGCCCATCAGCCTTCTCTAGCAGATCCAAATTTCTTATTTTATCCGCTTTCCGCGTCTGATTTCCTTTTCGATGTAATTCTTCAACCAATGCCCACCACTTTCCTCTGATTTCTCCTACATGGGTCGCCTCTGTTTCTTCTTTTACTTTCCCTTAGATTCTCCAAACCAGGTGATTTGTTCTGTTCATTTTTCGTTGATTGGATTTGTTTGGTGGGATGGGGGATTTCTTAATTTTTGTGGGTTCTGTCGATTGAATTCTGGGTGTTTTATCTCTTTCTCGAGAGTCAATCATTGTGAATTTAGTTTTGGAAGTCTTCTACCATGTTTAGAATTATGAATGAATGCGATATCTCTGTCTCTTCACTTCTGAATGATGTTGTTTGGCTTCTCGATGGCCCCAATGGCGAGATTTTATTTCTGAGTTGTTAATTTTGTTTGTGCTGGACATGGTTGACCTTTCTTCCCATTTGTGATGCAATTTCCTAGACGCTCGATATATTGCACTTGTTCTACTGTAGTCTTGTCCTGTTCTGTTAAGTGCAAGTTGTTTAGGATGGAGTTTTTATCTGGTTTTTTGTCTTGTCATATTCAGGCTCTTAAAGTTTGTACTGTCAAGATGAGTTTTGAGCTCTTAAATGGAGTGAACGGCGTCGCTTCAATGTGAAATTTTGTCTCGGATAGAGCTTTTGTCAAGGAACTCTGCCTGAGGTAGATTCTAAACTGATGAACAATAGTATTCTTTGAATTCAATCCTTGTGCAGACTCTTGCGCTTTTATATATGTTTCTCCTCAACTTATTCTGCTTGGATAAACTGCTTTCATTGACTATACATAACAAAGTATAAAATTGGATTTTGAAATTGTTGTAACTTAGAAAGTTTTGGTTGGAGTTAATCAAAACTCCATAAGTCTTGGACTGAACTGACATATATTGGATAAGAAACCTAAGAATGCAGTCAGGATATACTCAGTAAGCTAACTTGGTAATTCTGTTAAGTTTTAGCATGTGTCTACCAGATACCAATCAATTCTTGGCTGCCCTTTTTTCCTCAGGTTCTAATCTGCCAGAATATCCAGTGAAACATTTGTATTATTTATGGAACTTCTTGGTATTGGAGCAAACATGCAGGGTTCTGGTAACTACCCAAATTTTTATTTCAGTAGGGATCTTAAAGGAGTTGTTGGTGGCTGTGTATGGCCTCAAATCAGTGAGGATAAAATTGTGAACGGTGGACATAGCTCCAAAGGTTTCTTATCACCATTGTCAGCTGGTCTGTATGTCGAATGTGGCCGAGAAGCATTAAAACAGATAATGCTTAATCAAGAAGCAGTTTTTAGGGATCAGGTATATCCTCAGTATGCAATTTATTTTTTTGGCTCTGAATCATTATGGAACTATGTATTATTAACCAATTCTACCATATCTTGCCATGGTTTCTTTTGTTAGAAATCTGATATTTTTAATACTCATAGCTTTGAGCTTATAAATTCATCTGAAATATTAATCAACTGTCCAGATTTATGAACTTCATCGCCTTTACAAAAGACAGAGGGAGTTTATAGCTGAGATGAAGAGGGAATCGCTTAAGCATGATATATGCATCACAACAACTCAGTCTGATTTTTATAAGTCTCAGGTCTCTGCGTTGTGTGCTCAGGATGCACATAACTTCCCTGTGTACAGTCAATTATCTATTTCAGGTGAAAAAAAGACCTCATTACTTTCTAGTCTAGGGAAGAACATTCAAACAGGTTCTGACTCCTTTCTGAATGGAATCTGTTCAAAGAATCCTTATTTTTTGGAATCTAAGAGCAAGATTTTGGGAAAAGGGATGTTTGATCTTGAACTTCCAACTGACAGGAAACACTTGAACCAAAAAGATGAATTGACAAAAGTGCCTGAAATGTCAAGCTGTCATCTCAAGAGAATACCTGCGATTGTTCATATTAGTGATAGAAAACCTTTTCTTGCCAAGTATGATTTGAATACTTCATTACATAGGGATTTTTCCATCACTGATTCATTATTAGAGAAAACCAAGATCTCGGTTGATTTAAATGATCCTCCGAACTTTGAGGAAGAACCAGGTTGTAGATCCGTTGATTTAGTGGATGCTACTGGCCAAGGGGAGATCCTTTTCCGTGATCTCTATGGCAAAGCCAATTCAAACTTTCTTGTTTTCTCAGAGCAAGATGTCCATGGAAGCAAAAATGGACTGTCTAACAATGGCTATTCTGAATCGAGTAGCTTTTGTGACAGAAGCAAAACATATCAACCAGACAAAGATATTGCAAATTCAAGTCTGTCATCATCCACTACATCTTTGACAAAATCTGCACAAGGTCCCATAGGACACCATATTTTAGATGCCGAGAGTTCAAAAATGTTAATAGAAAACACAATGCTTGCTGAAGACGATCTCTGTAGTGTTAAGAACTTGAGATCTAGCATTGGGTCTGATAGTGTAAGTCCCCTTGAGGGAAGCTTCTGTAATGGCGCCAAGTCCGAGAGTATAAAAGAAGAATCTCATGCCTCGCTCAAGGCTTCTGCAAATTGGATGGATGGTCAAATTGACCTCAATGTATGCATAAATGAAGAATTTTTGGCAACACCTTGTTGCTCCACTGAAATGAAATTGGAGGTACCTGAAAGTCCAAGAAAAGAAAAACACTCTTCAACTACAGGAGAGTTTGATGATAACCAAGTTGGGTCAAATTTTCTAAAGTCAGTTCAAGATGATGGCAAACCGTTTGAGGATCTCGTTGCAATAGCAGCAGAATCTTTGGTTTCTATTTCATCATCTGTGCCTCAAAATTGTCAAAAAACCACCAGCTGCCAGTCTGTTCAAGCTTCATGTGAATCCTTATGTTGGTTTGCTGAAATAGTTTCTTCAATGGGAGCTGATCCAGGGAAGGCTGAAATTGCCTTGAAAAGTAAGTTGAAAAGTAAGGATGCTAGTGACTCAGAGGAGCTTTTGCCAAATTGCATGGATGACTTTGAGATCATGACATTGGAGTTGAAAGAAACAAAAGAGGAAGGGTGTTCTTTGATAGTAAGTAACCACCAAGAGGAAGCAGTAAAAAACGTTTCTTCTCCTTCATGTCAACTCGGGAAGGGCCGTGTGAGGCAGGGTCAGCGCAAGAATTTCCAGACAGAAATTCTTCCCAGTCTTGCAACTTTGTCGAGGTATGAGGTTACAGAAGATATTCAGACAATTGGAGGCCTGATGGAAGTTGCAAGTTCTCAATCGATAACTGGTGTAGCGAAAACTACAAGTAGAGGTAGAACGGCATGGACTCGAGGGAAGAGACGGTTGTGTAATTCATCTTCAAAGTTTACAGAAGCTGTCATAGGGTCAATCATGGATCAAGTAAGCAGTGGCAATGAACTAGAGAACAAAGAAAGAAAGGTTATAGTTTGGGGAAATATTACTCGACGGCGGAGGGGACAGAGATATCCAGCTTGTAATCGAAAGATTATCTTAGGACAAGTATAGTCGCACTTATATAGAGATGTCGCTTTGAATCATTATAAGTTATCTGTAAATTTTGCGAAGCTATGTTCAACACTCCATTTTGAGTCAATTGTTTGTTTTCCATTTAATACGAAGTTATATTAGAAAGAACGAAGGCACCATTGTATATGCAGACCATACTTTTGGTAAATGAAGTTATCTCATGCTGGTTTGGTTAATGAGATATATAGTTTACAGCCAAGTTATCTGGTCTCTTGCATCTCATTTTTCTTTGCTTTTTGAAGAAAACATGCACTAAGGAAACTGATCTGAGTTATATCACAGGTTCAAACTGTTGAATATTTAAATCAGTTCAGAATTAAAGAACTGAATTCTTCATAGTTTAATAAATTTGGAAATACCTCAAGTAGCTTTAGCATCAAAATTTATAACTTGACAAATTAATTTGGATACTACAATTTGAACAACAAAAATGAAATACATAAGCTAGGTGAAATCATGTTTGAAGCCCTCTTTCCTTCCATAGCTTTTCTGTACTCTGCATTTGGAATTTTACTTAGCCACCCAAAAAGGCAAAAGGAATAAGAAAGCAGAAACTGATTCTTGAAGCTTTTACATGTGGTCCAAAGGGAAGCCATACATATAGTGTTCTGTTTAGAGAGGAAAAACTTGAGCTCCAAGTTGAGTGAAATGAGGACTTTGAAAGGCCTCTTGAAGATCCTCATCGTCATCCCATGAATCTCGAAACGTTTCGAGGTTGGTAAAGTAATTTATAACAGATGATAAGCACAGTTTTTTCCTCCATTCCTCCAAATGTGGGAACCCAACGTTATCGCCATACTTGTCACAATACTACAACATAAAGAAATTTTGGTCAAATATTTAAACTTCATATTTCGTTCGATCAATCGATAAAACAAAATCGTAGCCAAGTTCTCTCGAAAAAACTCGAAGAGTTTGAGTACCTCAAAATCAGCTAAATCATGGGTATTATGCTTTGGAATGCCAGCAACATCCTTTGAGTGATAAAACTCTTTGATGGATTGCATCATATCATCCCATGATGGCAATGTCCTTTTTCCAGACAGCAGTTGAGCTATCCATATTGCTTGTGATTCAAAGAAAGGGAAACCTATGAGCTGCACAACAATCATATTACTTCAAACTATATAATTTTATTTTCCACCAATGTCTTCATCTTTTGGGAATTTTTTTGCCCTTTTAAAAAAAGGGATTCCTACATCTCAATATTCCATCTTCTAGCCTACCAAACATGACATAATTGAATATAAAAAAAACATGTAATAATATTTACTTACCCACGAAATAAGAACAAAAAGTTGGATGTGACATTATATGGAAGCTAAAATCATTAATATTTATGTAACTATGTAACACATCAAAATATCATTATGACTTACATATAATAGATATACAAAAATACATATGAACTCCCACAACATAGTAAATATATATATATATATATATATATATGATTTTTTTTTTTTTGCTTTATCTTATTTACCTTTCGTGGAATGCCTATAAATGAAAGTGAAGGAGCCAAGGATGGGGGAAAAGTATGTTCATACAAAGGACCCACTCGATCATCATCCACAACAACTATTCCTTTGGTGTCAAGAAATGGAAATGTGTATGAATACCTACAAACGTACAACAAAAAAAAAAATTATAAAAAAGTATATTTCTAAGGCTAAAAGATACCAAATGGTCATATTCGGTTAAGAAATTCTCGATTTGATCTTTAATCTTTTAAAGTTCTCAAATTTATTCTTAATGTTTAAAAATTCTCAATTAGGACTTTCCAATTTAAAAAAAAAAAGTTAAAAATTATTAACCGAAAGTTGATGTAGCATCGAATTATTATTTTATTTATATATTGGAACACATGGACATGTCCCTATTATGCTATTTGATACACAAAATCAACTCGTTGATCAAAATCTAACCCACCCTCATAAAAAAAATCCATTTTTTTAAAGAAAAAACATGCCCAAATAGCAACCTCATATATTCAGATATATTAATAAAGTAATAATTTAATGACACAAACTTTAATTCCTGTTAACAAATTTAAATAGTCAATTCGAACATAGTTTAATGAATAAGATACCAATTATCATCCTAAAAGTCGATGATTCAAATTCTCACTCCTAATTGTTGAACTAAAAAAAATAACAAACACTTCTTTTTTCACAAAATGACCAAATTAATTGGGAAATTTTAACAAATTAGAAATATAATTGAGAAGCTTAAAATAGTATGAACCACACTGAGAATTACCTAAACAAATGGATTAGGGAAAGTTTGTTTTATATATATTCAGCCTTTTCTTTTCTTTTCTTTTTTCTTATGGTGGGATTTTTTTTTATATATAAAAAATGAAATGTAAATGATTAAAAAAGAATGATATATATATATATATAAATATACCCAGTGCAATATAAAATAGTATCAGCAACGATGGAGGACCCATCGACAAACAGCACCCGCCCATCATCTTCAAGAGATTCAATCTGCAAGCAAACTAAAAGTTATATATATATTTAATAAAATTGAATTCAGACAGTTTTAGTTTTGCTTCCGACAAAAACATCGGCGGCAAAAGCCAATTCACTGGTCCCAAACTTTAACATTAATCAAAGCAAAACCAAAATAAACCTGTGGTTTAAGATGCAAGTTTTGATGTTTGTGGATGACTTTAGATAAACCCTCAGTGATGGTGTTGATGGATCTTGTGCTTATATGAATTTCCTTTGCCACTTCTACTAGATCTAGCGATATGTCTTGCCCACTTTGAGAGTTTCCGACCACTATCACTACCTATAAATCGGGTCGTCATAATGAGACTGTCTCTTAATAATAATTGTTCGGTGTGGATTCGAAAATCTAGAATGCTTTTTAACGAAGACATCATCATTTCACATTTTGAAATGCTTTTTAATGAAGATAGTTAGACAACAACATTTGTTGGTATTAGAATTTGCATGGCTGTCCAAAGTTTTGGATTGTTAATGTTTTTTTTTTTTTTTTTGGGTGGGGTGGGGGAATAAGTGTTTGATAATTGTGTCTTCCCAATATTGTATATCAATTTTGAAAACAAGAAACAAAGAATAATCTAATTTCATGATAATCGTTATTTAATTGGTTAGAATCTATTGTTGACCACTGTTAAATTTTTGACAAGTAAGAGAGATAAGAATGTAGAAAATCTAGAAGAAAGAATAATCTAATTTCATGAAAATCGTTATTTAATTTGTTAGAATCTATTGTTGACCACTGTTAAATTTTTGACAAGTAAGAGAGATAAGAATGTAGAAAATCGAGAAGAGAAAAAAGAGAGATGCTTTTATTTTTTTTTTTCAAAAAATATAAATAATAGTCGGATTTTTAATAGTCATCAACAGAAAGATTCCCATCAATGAGAATGAAAGTATTATAATTTCAAGTGAAGGGAAGAATATAAGAAACAAAAAGATAATAACACTAACAAACGAGACTTAATTGTACTTCTAATTTGATTTACCTCATCGCGAAATGGCTCAGGAACCCGATAAACATGACTATGAATTTGCTTTCTCTTCCATTTGTCCATTCCTTCCATCACAAATAACAAGAAAAAAAAAAATTAGATAGAGAGAGATGGACAATATTGTTCATATATCTCAACATCATACCTTTAATGTTGGGCAATCTAGGATGAGAATAATGTCCACTAGCAACAACAACAGCATCAAAAACTTGTTCAACCAAAATCTGATCATCATAATCATCCCCTCTTTTATGATCTCTACTTCGAACAACCCATTTAATTTCCTTTCCGACATCACCACAATAATCCAACATTCCCACATATTCAACTCTAGTATTGAATCTTATCAACTCTCTCAAACCAAACCAATCACAAAAATCCTTCAAATACAAGAACAGCTCTTTATGGCCAGGAAATCTCCTAGTGTCACGCCCTTTCTTGATCAGAAATGGAAAATCAGAAAACCCCATGATTTCCCTTGGAGAAGCAATCCTTAAAGAAGAGTAAATGCTGCTGTGAACATTAAGGAAATTCGATGTTTTTCCTAAAGGATGCTCGTTTTGGACATGTGGGTCGTAGAGCCATTGGCCACCAATGTCGTGGTTTTGCTCAAAAACAACAACTTTGTGGCCTTCTTTTCTTAGCTCTCTGGCGGCCACAAGCCCTGATGGGCCAGCTCCAATTACACAAACATTCTTCTTCTTCCATTCAACAACAATTCTCTCAGAAACCATGCCTGATTTTGGCTGTGTATGTGTGTATTGAAAATGTGGGGTTGAATGAGAGATATATAAAATATATATATGAGTTTTTGTTGGTGTGGAGGGTGTGGGAGAGATATTGGGGGGCCATATATATATATAATTCAAATCTTAGCATTTGGAAACTTATAAAAAGAAAAAAGCTTTAAAATATAATGTAGTCTTTTTTTTCAGAAAAAAATCATTTAATATATGATTATTGATGTGAATCATGTAGGTTTGGTTCAAATAATGTTTTAGGTCCAAGTAGGCCAATTAGTTAAGAGCAAAACTTGGCTGCAAGCTAGGTTGCGCCATTTTTGCAGCCAGTCACATGGACCAACCACAGGGTGAGCCTCATGTGAGCACAATAACTTATTATTATTATTATTATTTTTTATTTTACATATACGTTTTTGCTTTTGCTTGTTTTCCTTTTCCACTAATTTGAGCATAGCTCACCAGGTTAAGGCATATATTCTTTACTAAAAAAGTCAGAAATTTGAATCTCTATCCCTACATTTTGTTAAAGTTAAAAAAAAAAGATAATTTTTCTAAATTAACACATCCAGATGGAAGTTATATGTATGAAGGTAAATTGGACTATTTGTGTCTTTTACTCTATCAAGTATATTTCGCTTTCTGTGTCAAGACAGTCCAGTAAATTTTGAAGATGACAAAGAGGAAGATATACAATCCTCACACTTATTACTCTATGGAATCAAGATCATGAATCAAGTTACGTGGACTATATAATTCCATGCTAAAATTGAAGGACTAAAGCGCCATCAATTTTAAACTCATAAAGACTATAATGTAATTACATAACAAAGTTTTCAAGACCTATATATTGTTGTTGAAGAATTTAATAAAAAGAAAAGGCAATAATGGTTGGGAATGGTGATGGTTTGCTGGGAAGGAGACACACGTGACCCTTCAACAATGATGATTTAGTTTAATTTCGTCTTGCTTGCTACACTTTCCAACTCCCTCAAGTTATTGACCGACCCACAAAAAGCAACCAATATCAAATTTTCCCTACAAACCACACACACATATATATTATTTACCATGGAGAAATTATATTCAAAGAGGTCACTACAATATGATTGACATTGTTAGATATATTGAAAGCTAAGAAACTGCAAAAATACTTCGAAACGATATATCCAGTGGTTAATTAGAGGATATATATATTTAATTTACATCAAACGAGTATTAAGAGACAACCACATTGAAGTAGATAGATTGAATATTTTTCTCGTATGAGCTTAATTTAAGAAATAACAGCTAACAACCATGAGACTTAAACCCAAAACTTTGGTGAAAAATTTGAGAGGTGGTTGTGTTGAAATGGCTGCTAGAAGAAGAAGAAGAAGAAGAAGAAGAAGAAGAAGAAGAAGAAGAAGAAGAAGAAGAAGAAGAAGAAGGTGGAAACACAGGGTGGGGTTACGTAGATGTGTAGCAATCAATCAGAGCATGCATGGAAAATAATGCATAAAGTTTCTATTATATTGAACCACAGCTGGTGCCTACAAAGCTACAAACAACAACATCCAAAAACTCATTATTTTTTTAACCGACCAAACCATATTTCTAGATTTTCTGATTTTGTTCTTTGTTTCCCCCTACTTTCCTATTGGGGTTTGAAAACCCTCTTTCATTGGAAAAATTGATTTCGAATGTTTGAGTATGGATAAAAATATTGATTTAATCATGTTTAATAAGTATCTTAATTTTCATTTTTGCCTCTAATATATAGGTCTCTGAACGTTAAAAATGGTACAATAAATCTTTAAATTTTTAATTTTGTGTCTATTGATAGATCCGTTAACTTTAAATGTATCTAATAGACTTTTAAACTTTTAATTATGTCTCTGATAGGTTGTTCTTGGTCTGTTTGAAAATTTTCAAAAACTAAGTACAAAATTGAATTTTAGATTTAATATAGAATCCCCATATTTCAACTTGAGTCTAACAAGTATGTGAATTAAAAAAAAAATGTCCTAACCGGTGATACAAGATTAAAAGTTCATAGACCTATTAGACACAAAATCGAAAGTCCTAGACTTAATAGAATTTTTTTAAAATTCAGAAACCTATGAGGCAAAAACTTAAAAGTTAATTAATTTAATAAATTTATGTCAAAGTGAGCATAGTTCAACGGTGATTGACATAATTTAATATTTTATACTAGACTACATATATAATGATGTAAATTAAACTCTTTAAGCCAATATGAGCATAACTCAATTGACATAAAGCATGAACCCTCTCGACCAAAAGATCAAAAGTTCGAATCCTCCCTTTTGCATATTGTTAAACTCAAAAATAATAATAATAATAAATAAATAAATAATAAACTATTTAATTGTTTATGAAAATATATAGACATGATAATATACATTGGTGTGTATGAATGAATATTTTATTATTCCATTTCTCTCTCATGCACCCTCAAAAAAGGGTAAAATGATGATATTGGGAAGATTTTTGTGGAGAAAAATGTGTTGGGGTCCCTCTCCACTGTGGGAGAGAATGCCACTTCTTGAAGCTAAGGAAAAATTAAAGAGATCACAATGCAAACACAGTACTTCATGTCATTTAACTATTTCCAATCACAACTTTTTCTCCAAATTTAACTTTTAGGTCAAATTACTCTTCTTTTATTTATTTATTTATTTTTTATATAACTTTTCCTTTAATTTTCCTACTCCCACTCCCTAACTTGGCTTCCACATTATTACAACAGTAGGAAGAAGACAATTGCAAAAAGAAATTTTAAAAAATATAAAGTGGCTATTCCATTATAAATATAAAATGGTTCATTCATTAAAACGTTTAAATATCGTGTGCACGAAGGAATATTAAATATATATATATAAAGATTTGGTCTGAATCTTTACAAAGATATGTTTTTAATTTTGTCTCTATTCTTCCGAAACTTTATATCTTAACAACTATATTTTATCAATTTATTCCAATAAAGTATTTTCTTTTAGAAAAAAGACATTTAATAAAAGAATGATGTGGTATTTAAAATGTGGTTTTTACCCTAATAACCATGCCTGTATGGAATATTTAATAAATGAGTAGGTATCCCACTTAAAAACTCAGCTGCACTATATATATAATAACAAGTAAATATATTATTAGAACAACGCACCTACTCTACATATAGTAGTAAATGAATAGCTAATATGAGCATAATTCAACTGGCATAAAGCATGCTCTCTCGACCATGAAGTCAGAGGTTCAAATTCTCCACCCTGCATAGTTGAACTAAAAAAAAAAGCAAATGAATATATTGTTGTACATTCATGAATATACTCATCTACATTTCAATGGGTATGTACGATATTGTCTACTTTAAGTCTAAACTCGCATGAGACTTTGTTTTTGTTTCAATCAAAAAACGCTCCATACACATGAAGATGAGTTTCTTTATTTATATATCATTTTGATCTTCACCCCTCATCATCTAGTTGTTATGATACTTATTTACCTAATCTCCTATTACTTATGTGTTTAATTTTTGGACACTCAGCAACACCAATCATCTCATTTTTCAATCCCATTTCTAGATCTATATATATTTATAGAAGGGTAATTTGATTGAAATAAACTAATACATTAATGATAAAATTGAACTTTTAATAGAATAGGAAGAAAAATTGAAGATGCGCTAAACCAGCTAAAACGAGTGAAATTAAGGGTGAATCCATATGTACTTTAGCATTTTCTTTTTGATATTTTGGGTATGATTATTAAAGAATGCAAGTAAAAGGATTACATATTTTAATAATTATATATACACATAAATATGTTTAATTAGTAGTTAAAGAAATATATGATATACGTAGCCAAGGAGTGAATTATGAATTACCCAAAAGAGTTATTTTACAATTCAAAGGAAAGGTATATATGGAAATTAAATTAACTTGCACGACAACTCATTATAATTTCGATTATCATTACAGCCATATAATAGCTAGCAAACCCTAATCTACACTGCTTTTATACATGGAGCTTCTCCTAAAATTTAAACATAATTGGAATCCTAGTTTAAAAATTAAGGAAAATTTTCAATTTTACTCCTAAACTTGTGTTGTATTAATTTTCACCATAAACTTTCAATTTCATTAAATTGAACCCTAAATTTAGATAAGTGTTGCAATTTATATATACCATATGTTTCATTTCTGCTAATTCATCAACTAATTTTAACATAAAGTAATGTGAAAATCTATGTAAACTCACTAATTTCAATAGTATCAAGTTTGGCACAAATTTAAGTTTGATTATATGCACAAATTAACCATTGAATTAACATTGCAAGAACTCACAAATTTTAACAAAAATTTAGCTCGAATGTTGTTTTTCTTTGAAATTCTATCAATTTTGTACCATGCATATGTTTTACAATTCATTGAAAAAATATGAGAACACTTCTTTTAGTGAATTTTCAAACAAAAACTTATCAGATGGTAGAAATTACAGTACTTTTTCAAGTTTAAGGTTAAGATTGCAACACTTATTTAAGTTTGGGGTGCAATTTGAAGAAATTGAAAACTTGGGATGAAAACTGATACAACTTTGATAAGTTTAGATGATTAAAAAAAATAAAAAGTATTAGCTAATATTAATTAACTAGTTACATTTTGACATCAACCAAGAGGTCAGAAGTTTAAATTATTGCCGATATGTTGAACTTTAAAAAAAAAATCTAGCTACACTCAGAAAATCATGCTTTATGATCTATTAGTATCGATAACACATTTATATGTGGGTTTTGAGAGATTTAATTGAAAGAAGGTAGAATTATTATAATCATGTTGAATTAGGTACTCATTTGGTCTCTTTCGGGCACTAAGTGAAAAGTTACTTTTAATTGCATATCTCACAACCAAAAATAAATTTTTTATAAGTGAAAAAACGGAGATATATAATTGGTAGTTTGTAATAATTGAGATTATCACTCACCAGAATAACCCATGAATTTTATAAAATGATGGCTCATAGCCTATGATTTTCGAAATTAGAAGAAAAATTTCAGTGGTTTTAAAAGATAGGTAATTTATTCCTTCAAAAAAAACCCACTTATAAATTAAAGGGGGGAATTTTTTTAAAAAGTAACAGCACTTTCCAATTAGTTTTCAAAAAGAAAAAAAACAATTAAAAAGATTCAACTCCAAATAAGTCCTTTCACTCTGAATTTATTTTGAGTTCTAATTGGAATCCAACCTCTCTAAACTTGGGAAAATATTGAGATTTTTATAGACCTACCATTTGTTACATTATTGTTGCATTGCAAATAAAAACTAATAATTTGTCCATCTACAAAAATAGGTGCAAAACAAACACCTGTAAACTCCTCTAAAATTGAAGGTTCAATCCTTGGTCTACCTCTATTGAACTCAAAACATAAAAATCAAAAATTAGTAAATTTGTTCCAATTAATTGCAAATTACTTTAACTATACCTTTATTAGCTTTTTAGTATTCTTAATTAAATTGATCAATTATATGCATATAGTATGGTGGTGAGCAAGGGCGAATCCAAAGTTTTATTAGGGGTTTAAATTCAATTCAATATATTTTCTTTCCAATTACAAAAAGTTTAAATCGTTTCTTAAAAAAATATATTAAAGAATTGTGTGTGTGATTATTAAAAATACCCCTAAACTTTGGAGTAAGTTTTAATTATGTCCCTAAATTTTGAAAAGTTTCATTTTTACCTTAAACTTTGAAATTTGTTTCAAAAGATACATTTGGAAGGTTTTTTCATTAAAATAAGATGAAAATTGATAGGACGGCAATGTGTAAAAGTTGGAAAGCACATGTGACATCATTTAAAGCATCATTTCATGTAAATTGACGGCAATAATGTGTAAAAATTGGTTATGTAAATAATTTTGACGATATCTTTTAAGATGAAATAAATTATAACAACAATCTTAATCTTCTATATAGTTGTACATAACATCACGTACGTCTTCTAATTTTTACACGTCAGCTGCCATATCAATTTCTATCATTTATTTTAACGGAAAATATATTTTTTTGACCAATTTCAAAGTTCAATGGTATTTTTTTGGAATAAATTTCAAAGTTTAAGGGTAAAAATGAAACTTTTCAAAGTTTAGGGCGTAATTAAAACTTACCCCAAAGTTCAAGGGTATTTTTTGATAATTTAACCATGAATTTTTGGTTGTTGGAGACAATAAATGAACATATTTGATCCCTTAGAAGCAAAATAGAAATTTGATCAATATTTCTTCTCTTTACACTTAGTTCGCATATTATATATGAATAAATTCAATTACTTTTAGAGAAAGAGAAATTAATCCACTCAAGTTGCATTAAATGAACTCAAATGCATCTCAAGCTTTATTTAATGCAAGTCAAGCATCAATTAATGGAACTACACTTCAAGTTACTTCAATAGGAGGTTCATTTATTTTTGGATGGTTACAAATACCTTGAAGGTTGAATGCAATCTTTAGATCTCAAATTTATGGCCTTCCACTATGACATTTTTAGTTTTTAAGTTTTTTTCATAACTTTTAGGTTATATTTGAGTAGTGGTTGTTTATGACTTTAAAGCTGTGGAGGCACTCTCAAACATGCCATTTAGCTTATTTTAGGTTACATTTTGAAGGCTATATAAAGTCATCTAAGATGTATTATTGTAACATTTTAATATTTAATTGATTTTAAATATGAGTTTCTTTTTAAATTTTAATTTGTGAAAGTTTTCTTCTTTTTAAAGAAGAAAAAGTATTGATAAGAGAGTTAAAAAGTTTACAATTTAGTTACTTATTTTTGTATTAAATTCCTAGATCTAAAATTAGCGAGATATATGTACCTCAACCTAATTGTTTACGTGTTTGTTTCTCAATATTTACTAATTTTTCCTCTGTTATTTGTAATTCCCCCAATATGTATTGCACATCAGATTTGTTAAGATGTTTTTGATGAAAGTTGCATAATTTTCTTATTAAGCCATGAACTTGTTTCTTTGCATATCTTGTGTTTAAATTTGTATGCTATGATCATTCAAGTAGTGTTGATCAAACTACTTGTGGAGTGATTCGAATCTTGAGTTTAGAAACAAGTTTTCTCTACTCTTGATCTTGATCATCAAGGTAAATTTGTTTCAATCTTCTTTCTTAGGATGAAATCATCTTGATTTTGGAGTTTTTGGGTTTTTCTTAGCAAGGTTGTGAGATCCAACGCTCAAGAGTTACTTATCAGCAACATACATACATGCACATGTATGTATGTATGTATGTATGTATGCATGTATAAATATTGTATAAATATGATATTATAAAGGGCTTATGATAATCATTTTGACGAAGGAAAGAAAAGTACGTTCCAGCTCGAGACGAAGGTGTGAATAGAATTTTAGAATTTGAAATGTTGTATGATGGATTTTAAAGATTTTTAAATGTGCACAAATGAAAACTAACGAAAACAAATGATCACATGAAAATGTCCAACGAAAACAAATGCTCACTCCAAACAAAAGCAAATGATGTTCAAACGAAATCAAATGATCAAAAAATATCCTAACAAAAACAAATTGCACTGAAAATGCAAAGCATCAGTTCAGCTTAGTGTTACTAAACCTCCTGAGTCCCAACAATCAAAACCATCAGTCCAAGCATTAGTTAAGTCTCTTCCAAATTTGGTAGACGAGGAATGCGTGGACAGAGACATGTTTTACCTAATATGGACTGAGTATTCCCTCGTCCATTTGGACTTTCTCAACTTTCTCTGAGGATGATACTTGACGTCCAAGATCTCGCGAGCCAAAGTCTTTAATTATATGCTCCTATCAACCGCAACTACATCAAACAGTTCTGCTGTTTACCTCCAAGCAGCTGCCATTTACCACAAAGTCACGGAGGTCTTGACACTGTTGCTTGATTCGGAGTCCAACAAAAATTGTTGGATTCGTTGGCTGTTTTAAGCATTATGGAATACCATCGGTCTCCACCTTAAATAATTGGTAGACTAGACACCTCTCTTCAACACAAAAAAGTTGAAGAATGATTGTTTTCCCATGTCGACACTCAGTGTGCAGTCCAATAGTGAGCGGCTTGTCACCACCATAAGTCTAAAGTGTCTCTTAGAGCCAGCAACCAACCATTGTCGAAGAATGGGTAACCAATCAAATACCCTACTATAATCAAACTGAATTTGAAAATACTTACCAGCTGGTTCATTGGGCACAGATTCAGCAGGCATTCTATGTTCCCAAATGGAGAAAGCCATGGCAGATTTGAAGAAATGAAGCGAAGAGAATAAAATGGGTTATAAAGAAGCGCGAAGGGAAATGGGGATGCCTTTAATCAATTTAATATATGTATGTATATATGTATGTATGTATGTATGTATGTATGTATATAAAGAAAGATACACATACATACATGAAGGAGTCTATATCAGATTAGCGGAAGCGATTTATGGATCTAAGCACTCTAATTAGATTAATTTTGCAAAATAAAACACATGCTCAAGCAGAAAACAGAGGAGAGAAAAACAACCTTTGTAGCTCAAAATTCTCCTCAACCGTGGGCAAATTCTGATCACGAACACTTCATGGACCACCATAAGTGTCTTCCCTACTATCCTCAGGCCTTGGAACAGGTTATGGGACCTTTCCTTGAGAGAAATTGGAAGAAATGTGAGAATGGTTCAAAACCGAGAAACAGAAACTTTTTCTGAAAAATTCCTTCTCTTTTGATCTTTCTCCTCTATCTAAATAGATCAATTTTGCTTCTCAAGCAAGTGGAGTTATGACATCAAAGAGATGAGAATGAATTGAATGTAGGAGGTGAGTCATAGAGTGAAGGAGAAGCTCAATACTCTTATTGGACCAACATGAAAGTAAGAGGATAGAACTTCCATTATCACTCTCTAATTTTTAATTCATAATTAAAAATTAATTTAATTTAATTTAATTATTTATTTATTTATTTAATTTAATATCAAATATCAAATTAAATAATTTGGTCCAATTGCGATTTCTCAAATCGTATGTTCGAATATGAATCCCTATTCATATTCCAAACCGAAACAATATTTAAATCATATTTAAATATGTCCTCCATTAATTTATCATAATTTAATTCATAATTAAACTATGAAACGTTAAGTATATCACATATAATTAACGTTATCTCCCAAATCCGGAATTTGAACAATTCAAATTCTTTTCTCTCAAAATGTTACAAGGCTAAGTCCGAGCTAGTAAGGGGACCTTATGGACCTACAGATCATGAGCTCCAACGATTCAAGATTAACTAGCCAAACTCTTTAGCCGAGCTAATCAACATTCGTTAACCACCGGGTCACTCCACTATAGCCCAGTGGCTGCACTCTCCTCACTGTAGATATATTTCTGTCCACTCAATATAACCATGATTAGTAAGTCGATCCTTCACAGGTCGTTCGTAATTACAGCTGGGTCAAAAGAACCGTTTTACCCCTGTAATTACATCTTTGTTCCTTAAGTCCCACTGATCCTCTAATGAACAATTGGTTTGTGGTCTAACCAGCAAACCGAATCCCTCTCAGGCCAATGAGAGGGTGGGCCCATTGTTCAAGACCTGGAGTCAGCACTTAAGGGAACAACCTCTCTTCTAATCCCTAAAATGGGTAGGAGTGAATTCCATCTTGCCGGACTATGTCCCCAGCTATCTACCCGGTCTTATCCCTGAAATGGGAGGCATATTGAGTCGGCAAACTCGGGCCACTCTCACCCATGCAAATCTAAGGATAATCCCAAATAAACAGGAGTTCATAGCGCGCTCAGGATTAAGATCGAGTTACCTAGGTCATTGTATGAAAATAGTCAGTTAAGACAGTAAACGGTGTTAACAAGTCTAAGTGACTATCTCGCGGTCCGGTCTTATGCAAACTCATTGCATAGGACGCCCCCACTCACATGTCTGCACATGAACGATTCAGGATCACATCGTTAGTACTATACTAAGTGGGCCGCGTCCATAGTGTCCCCAGGATAAGGTACCCAGCCCTATCCCTATACTATAGACCATTTTGGCTATAACTTGAACTTGATCCACTTTTATGTCACACATATAGTTCAAGTATACATCCTATAGCAAAGGGTTCTTCGTTTATTGGATTAGGGTTATGACATGAGCAATTCACTTTATTCAATAACAACTTTACTGAATAAACCTCAATAACAACTTTATTGCAAAATAGAATATATATTCAGTTTACAAAACACGAGTTTTAGGACATTAAACCCAACAAACTCCCACTTGGACTAAAACGTCAGTGGAGTCCGACATGCTGAGCAAAACAAATGCCCTACTGTATAACCCGTAGTCCTAGACTCTCTAGGTGTCCCTCAAACACTTTAGCCGTGAGGGGCTTTGTAAACGGATCAGCAATGTTGTGCTCCGAAGCGATCTGAGTGACAATCACGTCTCCTCGTTGCACAATCTCCCTGATGAGATGATACTTGCGCTCAATATGCTTTCCGCGCTTATGGCTTCTAGGTTCTTTAGAATTTGCCACTGCACCACTATTATCACAATAAAGGGTGATAGGCAAATTCATATTTGGAACAACTTCCAAATCAGTAAAGAATTTCCTAAGCCATACAGCCTCCTTCGCTGCTTCACAAGCTGCGACATACTCAGCCTCCATGGTGGAGTCAGCAATGCAACCTTGCTTAATACTCCTCCATACTATTGCTCCTCCGTTAAGAGTGAACACTGATCCCGATGTGGATTTTCTAGAATCTACATCGGTCTGAAAATCAGAGTCAGTGTATCCTGCAAGGATCAGATCCTTGGCACCATACACAAGCATATAGTCTCTCGTTCTCCTAAGATACTTGAGGATGTTTTTAACGGCAGTCCAATGATCATATCCAGGATTGGACTGAAACCTACTGACAATTCCCACTGCATAGCATATGTCGGGTCGAGTACACAACATAGCATACATCAGACTACCGACAGCTGATGCATAGGGAATACGTCTCATATCCTCAACTTCTTGAGGTGTCTTAGGAGACTGTTCCTTAGACAGATGAATTCCATGCCTGAAAGGTAACAAACCCTTCTTGGAATCCTGCATCTTATATCTGATCAACATTTTGTCAATATAAGATGCCTGAGACATAGCTAGCGATTTGTTCTTGCGATTCCGAACAATTTGGATTCCAAGGACAAACTGAGCCTCTCCCAAATCTTTCATTTGGAATTGGGTCGCTAGCCATTGCTTAACGTCAGTCAGGAATCCTACATCATTCCCAATGAGTAGGATATCGTCTACGTATAAGACTAAGAAAGCTACAGTACTATTGACTATCTTCTTGTAGACACAAGGTTCGTCAAAATTCTGTTCAAAGCCATAAGATTTGATCGCTGTATCAAACCTTATATTCCAGGATCTAGATGCTTGCTTCAACCCATAGATGGATCGATTAAGCTTGCAAACCTTTTGCTCTTGACCCTGAATTATGAACCCCTCTGGTTGAGCCATATAGATACTCTCTTCAAGATTGCCATTCAGAAAGGCTGTCTTGACATCCATTTGCCAAATTTCATAATCATAAAACGCAGCAATGGACAAGAGTATTCTAATCGACTTTAGCATGGCAACAGGAGAAAAGGTTTCTTCATAGTCCACCCCTTCCCTTTGGGTATAACCTTTTGCCACTAGTCGAGCCTTAAAGGTTTGCACCTTACCGGCTTGGTCTCGTTTCCTCTTGTAGATCCACTTGCAACCGATGGGTCTTTCACCATCAGGTTGGTCTACAAGTTCCCAGACAGAATTGAAGTATATAGACTCCATTTCGAGGTCCATGGCTTTAATCCATTGGTCCTTATCTTCGTCATTCATTGCCTGTTTATAGGTCAATGGATCCTCTAAGCCATCATCAGGTATGACGACTTGGGTTTCAGTTAAACCCATGTAACGGTCAGGATGTCTAACATTCCTCCCACTACGTCGAGGCATTCTCAACTCTTGAGAAGGACGTGACTGCTGCACCGAAGTGCCTGCTCTATCAACAACTCTTGTTGAAGGACCAGCTTGATCAACAACTCTTGTTGAATCATCTGTAGCTTCCCTGGAAAGTTCGCTCAAAACAATTTTGCTGCGAGGTTGATGATCTCTCATGTGGTCTTCCTCTAAGAACGTGGCGTTTGTCGATACAAGCACCTTGTCCTCTTGAGGATCATAAAACAGACCACCTTTCGTTTCCTTGGGGTATCCTACGAATAGGCATAATTTTGAACGGCGTTCCAGTTTCTTTGGATTGGACACCAGCACATGTGCCGGACATCCCCAAATACGGAAGTGACGTAAACTCACTTTACGCCCTTTCCATAACTCATAGGGTGTTACTGAAACACTCTTAGAGGGAACTGCATTCAAAATATATGCAGCAGCCTCTACTGCATATCCCCAAAACGAACTAGGCAGTTGAGCATAGCTCATCATAGATCGAACCATGTCTAACAGGGTTCTATTTCTCCTCTCGGACACACCGTTCTGCTGAGGTGTACCGGGCGCTGAGAGTTGGGATATGATTCCATGTTCTATCATATAGTCCTGAAATCTCAAATCCATATACTCTCCACCTCGATCTGATCGAAGTGTTTTAATCGTCTTACCTAATGTGTTCTCAACCTCTGCCTTATACTCCTTGAACTTTTCAAGGGCTTCGGACTTATGATGCATTAGGTAAAGATAGCCGTACCTAGAATAATCATCGATGAAACCGATGAAATATTCATAACCACCTCGTGCCTTGACATTCATAGGACCACAGAGATCCGAATGCACGAGTTCCAAGGGTTCTTTCGCCCTATAACCTTTTTCAAAAAAAGGTCGTTTGGTCATCTTTCCCTCAAGACGGGACTCACATGGTGGTAAGGAGTTGTCCTCTAACTGACTTAGGATACCACTCTTAACCAATCTCCCAATCCTATTGAGATTAATGTGACCTAGTCTCAAGTGCCAAAGATAGGTACTTGGAGAAAGTTTCTGCCTTTTGTTTTGAGTTTCAACTGTTTTAAACATCTCAGTGTTCAAAATAGCTTTTACCTCTGTTGGTCTTAACACATATAAGTTGTTTTCTAGTTTTGCAGAACATATTCGTACACCTCTTTTGCTAATGAACACTTCATTAACATCAAAAGATACTTCATACTGATGTTCAAGTAAACAAGAGATAGATATAAGATTCCTTTTGATTCCAGGAACCAAAAGTACATTTTCTAGTAAAATGAATTTATCTCTAAACAACAATTTCACCGCTCCCACTGCTTTAGCCGAGACAATCTCTCTTGTTCCAACTCTGAGAGTTATCTCGCCTTCAGCAAGCTGTTGCCAGGAACTAATTTCCTGACTTGAAGAACACACATGGTTAGTGGCTCCTGAATCAAGTATCCAGGCTGAATCAGCATTCTCCACTAAACATGTTTCAACAACCAGTAAATCATATTTACCTTGTTTTGTCTTCTTAGCTTTACTCTCCATCATATGGGAGTTATAAGCATACTTAAGGGTATCATGACAGACCGATGAGGACAGTTGCCCAAACATCGCCTGTAATGATTCCATGATCTCCTTAGCGGTGATCATACCCTCATGTTTCTTTGCTAACATATCAGATATGCTGGCAAAGATATAGACTCGGGTTTTATTATTTGCCCTAGTCCATTTGTCATATGCATCCCAAACAATTTGGTTTGCAGACAAGCTGGGAGGGGGAGGACATTCCTCCGTTAAGACAAACCTTAGATCATCAAGAACAAGAATCGTATTCAGGTTCGATTTCCAGGTCGCGTAGTTATCGCCGTTTAATTTATCGAAGGTGAGTTTTTGAAATAAAGAGCTTGTCATGCTGAAAAACAGAACATATTCCATTAGTGAATTGCTTCTAACCCTTTTCATGCATCCAAACAAGAATTTAGCAAAAGTGATAATGTACCCATAATCTCATTATTAATTTGCAACGATACTTCAGTGAGTCAAAACAACTGCTACCGTGGGGCAGTCAATCACTTCTTCACCGAACCAAGACATTCTTGACTAAATGCTAATACCAGAATAACTCTTATTCCTATAGCATTCTAGTTATCGCTACTTTGGTCAAGAATTCACTAACACTTAGTAATTCTTGTAAGTGTGACCCGCCATTTTCGGACCTCAGAGATCGGCCCCAACAATGCTACCGTGTTGGAAAGTCAAAGTTGGGAATGGACCTAGGAGACCCTATCCATTTCTGGAGTTCGAGTTGTTCCGAATCCCATGTTACGACCCTCCGTTTGGATGGTGCTACTACGGGCAACCTGCAGGCGCAACATGGGAATCTCACGGTCCAAACTAATGGAGGAGACCGTAGGATGTGTTGACACACTTCCTTCTCCCACTTACTATAAATACTTTCTCCATTCACCTTGCTCTTGATTTATGCAAATACCACACCCGTATGGGGATGCCCTATTGACATCACGAGGCCGAGCATAAATCTCACGGTGTGAACTTCGCAGAGAGCGTAAGAAGAAATGGATATATCATATATACCTTTTCACTCCCACTAAGTATTTTAGACGGAATGGGTATACTTTTACTTAGGCATATTCCGGCTAAGTCAATATCGCCTAAGTTTACCAATATAACGATTATACTGGAATTTACCTAAGTCTATTAACCTTTTAGTAAACTTAGGTCTATGAGTTCGATTTATTAACTTTTAAAAAACCGCCACTCACGAGGAATAATTTATAAACCTCTGGATTAAATTCACTCCCAGGTCGGTTCCCAGGTAGGGGTGTTCCGTTTCCGTCATCTTAAATACCCCAGCCTAGCCAGAACCTTCCTTAGACAGAGTCCCTCTTTAATCATAGTTTATAAATTATTTGGATTGCCTAATTCTAATCTTATTAGAACTAGAAACCTAAGGTTTATATAAAACCAATTGTAAAACCATTTTTAAAACTAGTTAGTTAACCTTAGGTTTTCATGCATTTCTATGTTTTTGAGTGCTTGATCATTCATCACATGAAAAAAAAAAAACATACAAGCAAAACATAATCATCTCATGAAAAATGCAAGTCAATTCTATGTTATATGTATAAATTTGTAATTAATATAACATTTATATTAATTATAATTTAACACATATAACCTTTTGTTTCATAAATTAATATAACTTTTATATCAATTTATTGAAAACCCTTAATATGCATAATATATATATTATAACATTTATAATATATTTTAACCATTGAATATAACAATTATATTCTTCAAAGGAAATATTTGTTATAGGTTTATTTCTTAATTAATGTAACACTTATATTAATTATTACTTATAACTTATAACTTTTTGTTTCATAAATTAATATAACTATTATATGAATTTCATGAAACCCCATTATGCATATTTAAAATTATAACACTTATAACTTTCTTCCAATGCATTTGAACATAACAATTATATTCATCCAAGGCCATTGTTTGTTATATGTTTAATTTTAATTAATATAACACTTATATTAATTATAATTAATTAATATAACACTTGTTTCATAAATTAATATAACAATTATATTAATTTCATGAAACCCTTTTCTTTTTCATGCATACTATATATTATAACAATTATAACATACTTTCAATGCATGGAGCATGCTCCCTATGGTGGGATTTTAAAATCTATATGGCATACTTTATGCACAATCAAGGAATTTTAATTAATACAAACATTCACAATGAATAATTAATTAAACACACTAAAGTGGACTAATTTTGGCATCAAAAGCAAGCTATTACCTAAATTATTACAATAATAATTCAGAAATAAATTTGAACCGCTCCCGAACACTTCGAATCGGCCCAAAAACGCTTGCTTATGTGTGAACCGGGCCTTCAAAAGGCTGAACCGAGCTGTAACTCAATGAACCGGACCTCAATCAGCTGAACCGGACCTCCCAGGTGGCAAAACCGGTCCCGAACCATTCAGAACCGGTCTGAAAAGAGTTGAACCAGCTCGATGACGTCATCATTTAAGTCGCTGACGTCACCCTTCTTCTCCAAAATGAAATTCATGCGTGAAGTCTGGAGATGAAGGAAAAAAAAACCAGCATCCTCTGTTTTTCGATTTTTCTGACCTTTCCACATTCTCTCTTCAAATTGACGACCTTCCCGAACTCCGTTCGATCCGAAATTTTTACAGCTTATTCTACACACACTAATGCTCAAACACACTTGAGCAATTTGAAAAACATCAACATATTGATACTTAATTTTGATGCCAAAGTCAGATCAACACTTTAGACTCCCAGAATTTATAGACTTCAAAAAACACCCACCATACACAAAATAAATCGAATTGAGTGCTCAAAAACGCTCTGATACCAATTGAAGGAGTCTATATCAGATTAGCGGAAGCGATTTATGGATCTAAGCACTCTAATTAGATTAATTTTGCAAAATAAAACACATGCTCAAGCAGAAAACAGAGGAGAGAAAAACAACCTTTGTAGCTCAAAATTCTCCTCAACCGTGGGCAAATTCTGATCACGAACACTTCATGGACCACCATAAGTGTCTTCCCTACTATCCTCAGGCCTTGGAACAGGTTGTGGGACCTTTCCTTGAGAGAAATTGGAAGAAATGTGAGAATGGTTCAAAACCGAGAAACAGAAACTTTTTCTGAAAAATTCCTTCTCTTTTGATCTTTCTCCTCTATCTAAATAGATCAATTTTGCTTCTCAAGCAAGTGGAGTTATGACATCAAAGAGATGAGAATGAATTGAATGTAGGAGGTGAGTCATAGAGTGAAGGAGAAGCTCAACACTCTTATTGGACCAACATGAAAGTAAGAGGATAGAACTTCCATTATCACTCTCTAATTTTTAATTCATAATTAAAAATTAATTTAATTTAATTTAATTAATTAAACAATTTAATTAATTATTTATTTATTTAATTTAATATCAAATATCAAATTAAATAATTTGGTCCAATTGCGATTTCTCAAATCGTATGTTCGAATATGAATCCCTATTCATATTCCAAACCGAAACAATATTTAAATCATATTTAAATATGTCCTCCATTAATTTATCATAATTTAATTCATAATTAAACTATGAAACGTTAAGTATATCACATATAATTAACGTTATCTCCCAAATCCGGAATTTGAACAATTCAAATTCTTTTCTCTCAAAATGTTACAAGGCTAAGTCCGAGCTAGTAAGGGGACCTTATGGACCTACAGATCATGAGCTCCAACGATTCAAGATTAACTAGCCAAACTCTTTAGCCGAGCTAATCAACATTCGTTAACCACCGGGTCACTCCACTATAGCCCAGTGGCTGCACTCTCCTCACTGTAGATATATTTCTGTCCACTCAATATAACCATGATTAGTAAGTCGATCCTTCACAGGTCGTTCGTAATTACAGCTGGGTCAAAAGAACCGTTTTACCCCTGTAATTACATCTTTGTTCCTTAAGTCCCACTGATCCTCTAATGAACAATTGGTTTGTGGTCTAACCAGCAAACCGAATCCCTCTCAGGCCAATGAGAGGGTGGGCCCATTGTTCAAGACCTGGAGTCAGCACTTAAGGGAACAACCTCTCTTCTAATCCCTAAAATGGGTAGGAGTGAATTCCATCTTGCCGGACTATGTCCCCAGCTATCTACCCGGTCTTATCCCTGAAATGGGAGGCATATTGAGTCGGCAAACTCGGGCCACTCTCACCCATGCAAATCTAAGGATAATCCCAAATAAACAGGAGTTCATAGCGCGCTCAGGATTAAGATCGAGTTACCTAGGTCATTGTATGAAAATAGTCAGTTAAGACAGTAAACGGTGTTAACAAGTCTAAGTGACTATCTCGCGGTCCGGTCTTATGCAAACTCATTGCATAGGACGCCCCCACTCACATGTCTGCACATGAACGATTCAGGATCACATCGTTAGTACTATACTAAGTGGGCCGCGTCCATAGTGTCCCCAGGATAAGGTACCCAGCCCTATCCCTATACTATAGACCATTTTGGCTATAACTTGAACTTGATCCACTTTTATGTCACACATATAGTTCAAGTATACATCCTATAGCAAAGGGTTCTTCGTTTATTGGATTAGGGTTATGACATGAGCAATTCACTTTATTCAATAACAACTTTACTGAATAAACCTCAATAACAACTTTATTGCAAAATAGAATATATATTCAGTTTACAAAACACGAGTTTTAGGACATTAAACCCAACAAACTCCCACTTGGACTAAAACGTCAGTGGAGTCCGACATGCTGAGCAAAACAAATGCCCTACTGTATAACCCGTAGTCCTAGACTCTCTAGGTGTCCCTCAAACACTTTAGCCGTGAGGGGCTTTGTAAACGGATCAGCAATGTTGTGCTCCGAAGCGATCTGAGTGACAATCACGTCTCCTCGTTGCACAATCTCCCTGATGAGATGATACTTGCGCTCAATATGCTTTCCGCGCTTATGGCTTCTAGGTTCTTTAGAATTTGCCACTGCACCACTATTATCACAATAAAGGGTGATAGGCAAATTCATATTTGGAACAACTTCCAAATCAGTAAAGAATTTCCTAAGCCATACAGCCTCCTTCGCTGCTTCACAAGCTGCGACATACTCAGCCTCCATGGTGGAGTCAGCAATGCAACCTTGCTTAATACTCCTCCATACTATTGCTCCTCCGTTAAGAGTGAACACTGATCCCGATGTGGATTTTCTAGAATCTACATCGGTCTGAAAATCAGAGTCAGTGTATCCTGCAAGGATCAGATCCTTGGCACCATACACAAGCATATAGTCTCTCGTTCTCCTAAGATACTTGAGGATGTTTTTAACGGCAGTCCAATGATCATATCCAGGATTGGACTGAAACCTACTGACAATTCCCACTGCATAGCATATGTCGGGTCGAGTACACAACATAGCATACATCAGACTACCGACAGCTGATGCATAGGGAATACGTCTCATATCCTCAACTTCTTGAGGTGTCTTAGGAGACTGTTCCTTAGACAGATGAATTCCATGCCTGAAAGGTAACAAACCCTTCTTGGAATCCTGCATCTTATATCTGATCAACATTTTGTCAATATAAGATGCCTGAGACATAGCTAGCAATTTGTTCTTGCGATTCCGAACAATTTGGATTCCAAGGACAAACTGAGCCTCTCCCAAATCTTTCATTTGGAATTGGGTCGCTAGCCATTGCTTAACGTCAGTCAGGAATCCTACATCATTCCCAATGAGTAGGATATCGTCTACGTATAAGACTAAGAAAGCTACAGTACTATTGACTATCTTCTTGTAGACACAAGGTTCGTCAAAATTCTGTTCAAAGCCATAAGATTTGATCGCTGTATCAAACCTTATATTCCAGGATCTAGATGCTTGCTTCAACCCATAGATGGATCGATTAAGCTTGCAAACCTTTTGCTCTTGACCCTGAATTATGAACCCCTCTGGTTGAGCCATATAGATACTCTCTTCAAGATTGCCATTCAGAAAGGCTGTCTTGACATCCATTTGCCAAATTTCATAATCATAAAACGCAGCAATTATGAAATTAAATTGATGGAAGTACTCACAAACAGGTATAAAAAACCTTGCATAAATAATAAGGTCTATCTACTTAGGAAGTTTTTCAATATGCATATGACTGAGGATGCTTTTGTGAATTCCTATATAAATGAGATAACCACTTTGATAAATCAGTTGAAATCAGTTAAAATAAAGTTTACTGATGAAGTGAATGTTATTATGTTATTAACCTCCTTACTTGATAGTTGAGAAACGATGAAGACAGTAGTGTCTAATTCGATAGGAGAAAATACTCTGAAAATTTCAGGTGTTTGTGATTTAGCCTTAGTTGAGGAAATTCTTAGAAAGGATAGTAGCAAATGGTCTACTATAGGAACAACTTTGGTTATGACTAAAGGTAAAGAAAAGATTAATGAGGAAAGTACGCTGAGTAGCAGTAGGAAGAAGTGGGATTATAGGAATAAAGAGATAGAATACTTTTACTGTCACAACAAAGGTCACTTTAAGAGTTGGTGTAGAAAGTTGAAAGATGATCTAGAAAAGAAAGAAAAATGAGAGGCAAATGATGTGCAAGATGCCTTAGTCTGTGTTGGGAGTGACATAGAGAGCTGTAGTAAATCATCTGAGTGGATTTTATACAGTGTAGCTATTGTACACATAGCTTCAGATAGGTGTTCACATCCTTTACGAGAGGATATCATGGCCTAGTGAGGATGGGGATGGTAGAACATCCAAGACTAATGGAATTGGAGAGGTCAGTCTGAAGAAAGAATGTGGGAATAAATTGGTACTGCGAAATGTCAGGTTTGTACCCAATGTTAAGATGAATCTCATCTCCATTGGCAAGTTAGTAGATGGATTTTAAAGATTTTTAAATGTGCACAAATGAAAACTAACGAAAACAAATGATCACATGAAAATGTCCAACGAAAACAAATGCTCACTCCAAACAAAAACAAATGATGTTCAAATGAAATCAAATGATCAAAAAATATCCTAACAAAAACAAATTGCGCTGAAAATGTAAAGCATCAGTTCAGCTTAGTGTTACTAAACCTCCTAAGTCCCAACAATCAAAACCATCAGTACAAGCATTAGTTAAGTCTCTTCCAAATTTGGTAGACGAGGAATGCGTGGACAGAGACATGTTTTGCCTGATATGGACTGAGTATTCCCTCGTCCATTTGGACTTCCTCAGCTTTCTCGGAGATTGATACTTGACGTCCATGATCTCGCGAGCCAAAGTCTTTAATCAGATGATCCTATCAACCGCAACTACATCAAACAGTTCTGCTGTTTACCTTCAAGCGGCTGCCATTTACCTCGAAGTCATGGAGGTCTTGACACTGTTGCTCGATTCAGAGTCCAACAAAAATTGTTGGATTCGTTGGCTATTTCAAGCATTCTGGAATGCCATCGGTCTCTACCTCAAATAATTGGTAGACTAGACACCTCTCTTCAACACAAAAAAGTTGAAGAATGATTGTTTTCCCATGTCGGCACTCAGTGTGCAGTCCAACAGTGAGCGACTTGTCACTACCGTAAGTCCAAAACGTCTCTTAGAGCCAACAACCAGCCATTGCCGAAGAATGGGTAACCAATACAAATATCCTACTATAATCAAACTAAATTTGAAAATACTTACCAGCTGGTTCATTGGGCACAAATTCAGCGGGCATTCTATGTTCCCAAATAGAGAAAGCCATGGCAGATTTGAAGAAATGAAGCGAAGAGAAGAAAATGGGTTATAAAGAAGCGCCAAGGGAAATGAGGATGCCTTTAATCAATTTAATATACATCTATATATGTATGTATGTAGAGAGAGAGAGAGATACACATACATACATACATACATTGTTAGGAATATTTGGTGGAGCCCAAATGACCACCATTTGACGCGCCCAAAAGAAAAAAAAAAAAGAGAAATTGGGCCCATTCTCATTTCTAAGGCCTAATGGCCTAATGGCCTTTTTTTGTTGATTAAAATCACACATCAATGTGATTTCTTTGGAGTGGCAGTGAATGAATTTTTCTGAGAGAAAAAGAAGTGTTTTCTCTTAGGTTGAGGTTTTTCTTTTGTTGTTTATCTCAAGTTATCGGGTTGTGATACTTGGAAGTCAATAGCCATTGTTGGGCTATTGAGGGTTAGTTTGTGGCGCGAGTTTGAGCTTATTGTAATATCCCATTTAGTAGAACCTGCAGTTGCAGAAACTGAACGTAGTCCCGAGTTTGGGGCGAACTAGTATAAACTTCGGTTTCGTTCTCTTTTCCCTATCTCTCTTTAAATTATTATGTGACTTTTGTTTGGTTGACTTATTCTGTGGAAGGGGAGATTTAACATTTGTAGTATTTTATTATTATTATTATTTTTCTCGCAACAAGTTGTATCAGAGCTTTTGGTTCAGGAGTCATGGGATACGTGGAGCCAACAAATTTTGATGGAGTCATGAAGTTTGATGGAAAATTTTTTGGATATTGGAAGATGATGGTTAAAGATTATTTGACTGTTAAAAAGCAGGGTAAGGCTTTGAAAAAGAGACTGGAAGGAATGAAAGACGTAGATTAGGAAACTTTAGATGAATAAGCAGTTGTCATGATCAGAATGTGTCTGCCAATGGACGTGGCTAGTCAGGTAGCTGGTGAGACAGCTGCAATTAAATTGATGGAAGCGCTTACAAACAGGTATGAAAAATCCTACACAAATAATAATATCTATCTGCTTAGGAAGTTTTTCAATATGCATATGGTTGAGGATGCTTCTATGAATTTTTATATAAATGAGATAACTACTTTGATAAATCAGTTGAAATCAGTTAAAATAGAGTTTACTGATGAAGTGAATGCTATTCTGTTATTAACCTCCTTACTTGATAGTTGGGAAACGATGAAGATAATAGTGTCTAATTCGGTAGGAGAAAATACTCTAAAATTTTCAGGTGTTTGTGATTTAGCCTTAGCTGAGGAAATTCGTAGAAATGATAGTAGCAAAGAGTCTACTATAGGATCAACTTTGGTTATGACTAAGGGTAAAGAGAAGATTAATGAGGAAAGTACGTTGAGTAGCAGTAGGAAGAAGTGAGATTATAGGAATAAAGAGATAGAATGCTTTTACAGTCACAAGAAATGTAACTTTAAGAGTCAGTGTAGAAAGTTGAAAGATGATCTATAAAAGAAAGAAAAACGGGAGGCAAATGCAGTGCAAGATGCCTTAGTCTGTGTTGGGAGTGACACAGAGAGTTGTAGTAAATCATCTGAGTGGATTTTAGACAACGCAGCTACTATACACATAGCTTCAGATAGGAGTCTGTTCACATCCTTTATGGGAGGATATCATGGCCTATTGAGGATGAGGAATGGTAGAACATCCAAGACTAATGGAATTGGAGAGGTCAGTCTGAAGACAGAATGTGAGAATAAATTGGTATTGCCAGATGTCAGGTTTGTACCCAGTGTTAAGATGAATCTTATATCCACTGGCAAGTTAGCAGTTGATGGCTACATGTGTGAGTTTGGCAGATGCCAGTGTAAACTCTGATTAAGATCCCAGGTAGTGGTAGTTGGCCACAGAAAATCTACACTGTATAGATGTCTGTTGGATGTTGCCAAAGGGTTGAAGAGACAATGGATGCCAGTTAAAGCTGCAGATGGTTATAGTAAAGGTACAGTTGAGCCAGCAACAATGATAACCAAGTTTGATCAATTAGATCAGGTTCATTCGGTTTAGAAACAATTGAGAAGTCCAGGAGAGAAAGTTGATGGCTAGCATAAACCCCCAATTGTCAGATGGTCAATTGAATTGAAGAAGTCGCCTAGGCGAGTGGAGGCATCGAAGTGGAAGGCTAGAGAAGTTGCTAAGGTCAAAGGTAAGGTCTCTAGTTTGGCAACAGGTTTGAATAGAGGATTCAAGCCCTTCTCAGAGTGTATCTTCTTTAAGAACAGTGGTTCAGGGTTGAAGAAGATGCCAGTTGTTACCACTTAGCTGAAGTGAGAGTACGCGTCTGTCTTTTTCGTCTGGGAGACAGATCCACGTAGCGAGCCCATACCTCAGGGAAAGCACAGATGCATTATAGTTATTTTCTGATGGTTGTATGTTTTGTGATTCTTGTTGTTTTTCAGGTATTTTTGAGTCTTGGAGTTTACCAAGAAGATCAGAGATAACAATTGTAATGGGAGTTGAGCCTTAGAGTTTGCCAAGGTGATCAAGTTTCATTGTAGTGAGAGGCAAGATCGACATTTTGTCTCCAAGTGAGAGATAGTTAGGAATATTTGGTGGAGCCCAAATGACCACCATTTGACGTGCGCAAAAGAAAAAAACAAAGAGAAATTGGGTTCATTCTCATTTCTAAGGTCCAAGGGCCTTTAGGTTATTCTAGCAAGCACGCCCACGCACCGCACACGCACACGCACACGCGCGCGCGCACACACACACACACATATATATCTTTTTTGTGTCTTGCGGCAGTGAGAAAAAATGGAGAGAGAGAGGCCTTTTTTATGTCGATTAAAATCACACAGCAGTGTGATTTCTTTGGAGTGGCAGTGAGTGAATTTTTGTGAGAGAAAAAGAAGTGTTTTCTCTTGGGTTGAGGTTTTTCTTTTGTTGTTTATCCCAAGTTATCGGGTTGTGATATTTGGAAGTCAATAGCCATTGTTGAGCTATTGAGAGTTAGTTTGTGGCATGAGTTTGAGGCTTATTGTAATATCTCATTTAGTAGAACCCGCAGTTGCAGAAACTAGACGTAGTCCTGAGTTTGGAGCGAACCAATATAAACTTCGGTCTCGTTCTCTTTTCCCTATCTCTCTTTAAATTATTATTTGTGACTTTTGTTTGGTTGGCTTATCCTATGGAATGAGAGATTTAATATTGTAGTAATTTTATTATTATTTTTTTCTCCCAACACACATACACATATATATATTTAATTCATTTATTCTAGGTGGCAATGCCTATGTGTTTGTCACCACATTAGCAAGGGGGGACCATTTTAGGTCTTTTTTTTCCTCATTTAATTTTGATTTCATTTTTTGGTTACCGGATTGTGGTTTTTCTTTCGGGTTGCATCAATGGAATCACGTGTTAAGGTTTGTATGCATCTGCTAGGATTTCATATGTAGAGTAAGAAAATTCTTTCAACAATATATTGTTTGGTGCCTCGTTTGTTTTCAATAGTATTGAATAATCGGAGATGACATAAATCTCTATTGACTTGATGGATTATTTTGATTATATGTTATATAAGTGATATCGCAACCATATAATAGACTCTTTCTTGATTTAAAGAAACAATGCATGTTTGATGATTCTCATTTATGAGGATTATTTAACCCTAAAACTAAGTTGTTCTTGTTGGGATTTATGCCATAAAACCTCGTAATTAATAATTTATTTAATGATTAATAATAATTTTGATTATTTTATTTGTAAAATAGTATTATCCATTATATGAAAAATTCAAGGTTATTATTGTAATTATGAACAGTATGTGGTTGACATACGAGAGGATCATGTTCAAGAAATAACCTAAAGGGTCATAGTATATGGATAAGGTTGAGTGCCTTATCCTGGTAACATTATTGATACAGCTCACTTTGTAATAGTTACAAATGATTTGATCCAAATAATTCATGTGGAGATATGTGAGTGGAGGTATCTTAAGATTGGAGGCCTTTCCTTTTTTAATCCTCTGATTATAGGCTTAGGGATCCCTCATCTCTAAGGCTTTTAGGAGTTGTTTGGGGCATAGGTTCGAAATTAGAACCTTAGAAATTAGAATTATGGAGGTTTGTTTTGGGGGGTTCTGAAGCTTGGGAATCAGGAAGTTGTGTTTGGGGTGCAATGTTTTGGAGCCTGGAAATATAAAAAACTACGTGTTGGGGTGCAGTGTTCTAAATCCTGGGTTTGTACCGATTTTTTTCCTTTCTTCATGTTCTCTTACTTTTCTCTTATTTTTAGTGGATGTTTTGCAAATTGTAGAAGCCCTTGTATAACATAAATGGGTTACAAAATTGGAACTTTATTTTAGAAACTAAAAAATTGAAAATCTATGTAAGAAATTAGGGAATTTAAAACTTTATTTCACAAAGTATTCAGAAACTTATTTTTGGAACTCTATTTTAGAAATTAAAAAATTAGAAATCTATTTAAGAATTTTGGGAATTTAAAACTCTATTTCACAAAGTATTCAGAAAAATATTTTTGAAACTCTATTTTAGAAATTAAAAAATTGGAAGTCTATTTAATAAATTAGGAAATCTAAAACTCTATTTCACAAAGTATTCATAAACCTATTTTTAGAACTTTATTTTAGAAATTAAAAAATTGGAAGTCTATCTAAGAGGGAATTTAAAACTATACTTTACAAATTATTCAGAAACCTATTTTAGAAATTAAAATATTGGAGGTCTATTAAGAAATTAGGAAATTTAAACTAAATTTCGCACTGAATTTTGAAACCTATTTCAAGGATAAATGAGTGATAAAATTCGAATTCAAATTTAGAAATTAAAATATTAGAAACTCTATTTTGCACAATATTTTGAAACCTATTTCAAATATAATGGGTTAAAAATTTTGTTTAGTAGTCATTTTTAGTTTCATTTTAACCTTTTAAAAAATTGACTAGGTGGTCGGGTCGCTGGGTGGTCGAGTTATGGGGTAGTTGCGTCACCAAGGTGGTTGCCAGTGGTGGTTGTAGGGTGGTCAGGTCACCGAAGTGGTTGTTGGGTCGCTGGAGTGTTCATCAGGGTTGTCAGGTTGCTGGGTAGTCAGGTCATCAAGGTGGTCACTAGCGTTTTCACCGGGTGGTCGTCAATGGTGGTTACTGAGTGGTCGGGTCATTAGGGTGATTGCCAGAGTAGTCATCGAGGTGGTCAAGTTGCTGGGATGGTCAAGTCACCTGAGTGATCACTAGGTGGTCGTCGGCTATGGTTGCTAGGTGGTTGGGTTTTTGGGGTTGATGTGAATGGTGGTTGTCGGGTCGTTGGAGTGGTTGTTGAATGGTCGTTGGTGGTGGTTGCTGGCAAGTCAAGTCACCGAGGTGGTTGGATCATTGAGGTGGTCTAGTTGTTAGGGTGTTGGGTTGTAAAGGTGGTCACAAGACTGGTCTCTAGAGTAGTTGTCAACAGTGGTTGAGTCGTCGGTGTGGTCATCGGAGTTGTCGTTGTCGACAGTTGCCTGGTTTTTGTCGGAGTTGTCACCGAAGTTGTTGTCGAAGTGGTTGTCGGAAATGGAATATGACAAATAAAAGCGGAAAATGTGGCACAAACTTCATAGGGTTACACTGTTGTAACCCATAGGGTTGTGTTTTAGAACCCGATTTTGAACACCTTGGGCTAAACATGGTTTTAGGTTTGGAACACAAAACTATTCAAACCCAAAACCATTGGCCAACATAGGGGGTGTTTGGCTGGTTTTGATATCCAAACCCAAAACGGTGTTTGGGCCACTGTGTCCAAAATCCATGATTTTTTAAATACAACCCGATGGTTTTGAACATTACAACTAAGTGGTTTTGAATAGTGCAACTGATGGTTTTTCCTTTTCAACATGCAGTTTTGCTCAATTTTCTCATGGGGTAATGGCAAAAATGGTCATATTTAAATGCACGTTTTAAAAAAAGACCATAGAATTTTATTTTCTTTTTTGAAAAAATGGCCAAACGATTTTTTAGAATTTTTAAATGACACAAATATTCTTTAAAAAAATTTGTATCCTAGATACTAAAATTATACTATAATTACATTCAATCTAAAATTCAAATCAAAACAAACTGATTCTTCACAAATCCTTAAATCAAAAAATTGTTGGTCAACAAAAAATCAAAATTACATAATAATTAAAAATCAATCTAAATTGAAAATCACTTCACATTTACCTCAAAAGATTAAAAAAATGCCCACGACAAAATATCTAACTGAAATACATTATATCCATTCTAAAATTCAAACCAAAACAAAACAAATTCTCCACAAACATAATAATTAAAAATCTATCTAAGTTGAAAATCACATAACATTTACCTTAAAAGATTTTAAAAAATGTCACTAACAAAATATCTAATCAAAATACATGATATTCAATCTAAATTCAAATCAAAACAAATCAAATTCTCCAAAATACCTTAAAACAAGAAAAGCCAATAAAATAAAATAAAATATTACAATTAAAATTCTATCTAATTGAAGGATAATTTGATACATATTTTTAAATTTTGTAAAGACCAAATTATACAAATACGAAATTTCAACCAACAAAGTTCTAAATGAATTTATAGAAACTTATAATACATAAATAGAAAATAAAAGCATACACCAGATCAAAGATAAGTAAGTCAAACGAAAATGTTAAGAATAAATTGAGATGAATAGATTAATACAGAGATTTGTAGTGAATAATCTAAAAAAGTTATCGAAAAAAACATATATAATATTGGAAATACAGATGGATTTGGAGAATCTGGCTCGGAACCTCTAATTTGCTTGAGGAAGCCGTAATCGCCTAAGATGAAGCAATGATTTGTTTCTGAGGTCCTAATGCTTTCTAAATTAAACCAAAACGATGACCAAAAACCCAACTCCAATTCCATTGCTAGAATTTTGCTATCTCATAAATTATAACAAAAAACCATAATAATGATTTAGAAGAATTATCACTTTGATTCTCGACTCCAAAAAGAATCAATGAATCATAATGAAAGGTAAAAGACTGTACTGTGCAATGCTCGAAGCCGCAAACAACGAAGGACTTAAATCAAAGCAATTTCCCTTTTCATATTCTTATACTAATTGCAAGGCCCATCCAAAAGTCTATAAAGAAAATGACCCAACTTACACAAGGGGTCCTACAACTAACAAGATATCGAATAGAAAATAAGGAAATGAAAAAAAAAGGAACAAAGTAGCAAAGGGAAAAAAGAAAAACAAAAATTGCACAAGCTCATATTCAAAACATTGCACTCTAAACACATATTTCTAATTCCTAGGCTTTCAAACACTGCGCCACAAACACTTTTTTTTGATTCCCATGCTTCATAACACTGCACCCCAAATACTATTTTCTGATTCCTAGGTTTTCAAACCCTTCAGAACAAACTCTCCAAGGTTTCAAATCCAAGGGTTATGATTTCGAAAGGTGGGCCAAACGCCTCCTGAAGTTCCATAACAGGCTTAGGGATGTCTTGCATCTTCAAATGCCCAGAATTTTAAATGTTTGAAAATATAGATGTCCGACATCTTTAGATAACCATGTTTGTTTTGCAGGAAAATTTATAAAGATGTCCACGAATATTTAGATAGCCATATTTGTTTTACAGGATTTCTATATGGGAATGTTTTAAAATGATGTAATTTTTCAACAATATCCATACCTATTTTTAGATAATTTATATATTAATTTAAATAATTTGAGTGTATATAACATTTTTGTTTTAAATTATTGAATATTTTATTTTTTTAATCAATTTAGTCTATATTAATTTTATATGTTATTTTGTAATACAAGTTAGTTTATATTGTTTTAGAACTTTTATAAAAAAGTTGGCTTAGTTTGGGATTGTTGTAGCTTTTAAAATAATTGCTGGCAACTATGCTTTTAAAAAAATTAGCTGTGAAATGAAGTAAAATAGTGTGTTTGGTAAATTTCAATTTTAAATTAGTAAAAACTAGTTACAGTATTTGGTAAATTAATACTTAATTGTTGCAAGTTAGTTATAATGACCAAAGTGGGTTTATTATTTTAATTATTTTCATATTCATATTTAATTTATAATTTATTATAAGATAATTATTTAAAAATTTATATGATTTAAATTGCATCTAATTTTGTTTGATCTAAATTATTTGATAAGAGTTTAAGAAAAAATAATTGTTAGACAAAATTGAATCAATCAAAATTTTATTGATATAAGAGAGAATAAATGTGAATATATATATATATATATATGGAAGGATAAATTTGAGATTTGTACAGTTAGAGAATGTGGCAGATTTTTAGGAAAGCAAAATCTAAAAGCTATTATCTATCAACTTTTGTAAAGTCAAGGTAAATTGAAAAGTGATTCTTTGTAGATTAATAAATAATTTGTTTTACCAAACAATCTAGGTGGTGAAGATTTTCCCATAATTGCTTTTTACGCCTGCAAACGCAATTCCAAATGGGGTCTTAGAATGAAAGCCAAAGTGAAGCATAGTAATTGACATGTGATTCACTTGAGGTTGGAGGTTCAAATCCTCATACCCCACATTTGTTGTACTATAAAAAAAATGAAGTATTAATTTTGATTTTAACTTGAAATACTTGAATTTATTTTGCAAGAAGATGATTATATAGTTGATAGAGTTTTTTTAGTGGATTATATTTATACATTATCAAAATAGATAAATTTTTTAGATAAATAATAACGATTTGTGATTTTTTAAAAAAAACATTAGATAATCATCGTTGGAAAAGTAAAATATATAGAAAATTTCACTTCAAATTTCAATTGAAAATAAATTAAGCAATATATTATACCATTTAAATGGAGTTTATTTTATATGTAAATGAAGCATATAAATATAGTTAATTTCGAATAAATACACACTTACTTTAATTATAAAATTAAAAAATATAGAAAATAAAGAAAATTGATGAAAGAAAATATACATAAAAGAAAAACAAAAGATAAAAGCATCAATAGGTGATTCCTTTAACATGGAAATTTTAGAAACTCATGTATTAGAAGGGCATCAAAATCTTCTTAGATGCCTCTTGTATGAGAATCTTAAGATATTTAGACATTCTACGTTATTGCAAAACAAAAAGGGTAATCCAGATACTTATTCCATAGGAATCATAGATTCCAACCAAACAAACAACCTCTTAATGCTGAATTTATTTTGAGTTTTTATCGGAATTTAACCTCCCTAAACTTTTTATGGCTATGGGAATATGGAAATTTTATATACATATCATTTGTTCCAAAATTGTTTTATTGGAAATAAAAACTATCAATTTGTCAATCTAAACATAAGTAGGAAAAAAAACCTATTAACTCCTCTAAAATTGAAGGTTCAATCTTGGTCCACCTCCATATTTTGTTGAATTCAAAAAATAAAATTAAAAATTAGCAATTTTGTTCCTTTTTTTGTATTACAATAATTTTATTCCTATTAATTACAACTTACACTGACTACACATTTATTAACTTTTTAGTATTCTTAATTAATTTATCAATTGTATACATTGTACATATAGTATGGTGGTGAGTAAGGGCGAATCCAGAGTTTTACTAGGGGGTTTAAATTTAAAATTAAAAAAATGTACATCATGTTTAATATGCAAAAACAAAAAGAAAAAAAAAAACAAAAGAAAAGAAAATTTATATATATATATATATATATATATATATATATATATATATATATTTTGTGGGGGGGGGGGGAAGAAGTGTGTTGGCTGGCTTTAGTAGTGGGTGAAAAAGAGGGAAAAAATTAATTGTTTGGTTGTTGGAGAAAAGAATGAAAATATTTGATACCATAAAAGCAAAATAAATTTTTCATAAATTTTTCTTCTCTTTACGCTTAGTTCACATATTATATGTAGAAATTCAATTCTTTCTTTTTTTTTTTTTTTTTTTGACATCAATTCAATTACTTCTAGAGACAGAGAAATTAATCAGGATGATAATTTTAAAAGGAAACAATAAAATGAAGCATGAAGAATTTAAATATTTATTTGAATCATAAAGTTAAAGAGAAAGTTGGAAATGCTATGATTAAGCTCTTTATAAAATCTTGAAGCCAAATTCACACCCATGCACATACACAAACATATATATATATATATATATATATATATATATATATATATATATATATATATATATATATATATATATATATATATATATATATCTTTAATTTGGTTTAATATTTTTTGCCAATCATTCTCACTTTGGCTTCAAATCACTTCTTTACAAATTCCCTTTTACAACTTCAATGATTATTGCTTTTGACCTTCTAGAATTGTCTAAGTAAAAATTAGTTTTTTTACAGACTATTATAATATAAAGTAAATGAAGATTATTTGTTTCATTGTTTGCACATAATTTTGCATTGTAAAAGAATAAAATAAAATTTACCTTTACCTTATGATCGATCATGAAGGTAAATGTTTGATACTTTTAATTAAAAGTAAGAAATAGAGAAGAAATAAAATAGAAGGGATATATATAGATTTATGTGGAAATCCCTTTGGAAAGGGAAAAAAAAAAAAAAAAAAACCATGGACAAGTTTATATGGTAATCCATTTTGTTCTTAAGGTCAATAAGAAAACAGAAAGAATGTACAAAAATTTAAGCCAAATATTTTAAGGAAAATACTTCAAGTAGGTCAGGTGGAAAATTATATTATTTTTTGGTGTTGAAGTTAGTGTCTTTATTACTTCGTTACAAACATAGATCTTAATTTTTCTCACTTTAAAAGTCGCACTATAAACTTCATCACATTACATTGAAAATTCAGGTCACGTGTTTATAATATTTATAAAAATAAAAAATTGGTAGTTATGGTTAAATTTCTACACTATACTTGTATCCTTATATCTTCTGAACAAAAATTAGGTCAAAGTATCATTTTGGTCATTGTACTTTGGGTTGCATTTCATTTTAGTCATTGTACTTTCAATAAATCTTAAAATTAGTTTGAAGTTAATTTTTATCGAAATTGGTTAAATAATAATAATAATTTTCATGCAAGAAAAGATACAATGTGAACATATTTTCAAATTGGTAGAAAGAAAACTAATATAGACTAAATTTTTTTTTTAGAAAAGTTAACAATAAACTAACAATAGAGACTAATTTTATGCTTTATTGAAAGTACATAGACTAAAATTAGACATTTCAAAGTACAGAGACTAAAATGATATTTTAACTAAAAAAAACTTAACAACCAATGTTATTGTTATGGTAACTAAGAAACCATGTACTCAAAAAAAAAAAAAAAAAAGTTACTATACCTTGGGCTTCTCAAGATTTTGTTGTATCAATTGAGGGCCCATTAAGGCATATGGCTTTGGATCATTGTTGGGCTCACTCAATCAGCTCAAGTTAGAGACCCCATCTTCTTTCAAATGTTTGTTTGTTTGTTTTTTTTAATTTTTTATATAAAAATTCAAATTTTACTTTAAACCTGTGACGTTATATCAATTTTCATCCTACACTTTCAATTTCACCAAATTAGACCTTAGACTTAGTCAAATATTTTCATGTAAATTTGCATTTTTTTTCTTTTATTTTTTTTTCTCCTTTTTGTTATATGTCATAGTTGGTTCTTAAATGTTATGCATTTTTGAAAACATATGTTTATTCATTTTTCAATGAAAAATAAAAGTAAGAAGTTAATTAGTAGATGTAAAGAGTCACTTTAATTAGTCCTTCAGTTTTTTCTAAAATTTGTTCAATCATATGCCATTTTTCTCCTGCTTCCCAAAATGAGATTGTGAAGAATCTATACTAATCAAGAACAGATAAACTTGCTAGTTGTTTTAGGTGCTTGAACAAGATGACTCACCTTCACAAACCTTTTTCGATGCTAAAATAGATTAAACTTCACTTTCTTTTATATTATCAATCTTTCATATTTGCTTTAATTGATAGAAGAAGATATAAAGCTCAATAATTTCATTCTTAAGAGAGTGGGAAGGTTTTATCTTTGTTCATTATGAAGTCATTTTCCTTTTCTAAAAAGAATTTGGTGTTCTAATTGTGGTAGGACATTTAATCTTATTAACTTTTTCTTTTAAAAAAAAAGATCAAATACTTCTATTAACATTTTTATTAATAAAAGAATTATCTCAATTACGCTTGAGAACTCCCCTTATTCAAGGTGAACCCCTACAACAATAATAAGAAAACCCCATTAACAAAATAATAAGCCATCCCAAGAAAGTTAAACAAATTCTTATTTAGAAAATTTGATCGATGATTAAGAAGAAATGAGAACTTGTTCCTATCTTCGAGATTTTGAACTCTCCACAATCTAATGGATCAAATTAGATTGAAAGTTCTAAACATGCATTCTAACACAATATGATACAAAAAAGCATAAAGTTTGAGAGACTAAAACTCAAATATAAGATTTCATTCAACTTCAACTTCAACTTGTTGTCAAATGACAAAATGACATCCCTATTTATACTAGTTGAATATACATCATGAAAGGACATAACCCTTCACCCACGTAGTCTAAATTCAGCTCCCAACCTTTCAAATCCATACATTAACAAAATTAAATGTAAATACATGAATTTAATAGGTACATAATGCATTAAAGATGTGAATGAATCTAGATTTTTAGATTCATTGTGACTCTTGGATGAAGAGGTGTTTTATCAAGCTTCAAAGGATGCAACTCTTCACTATATGTGCAGATACCTTAGTTTGGAGGTGGGCATTCAATACTTCTTGAAGCCTTTTAGCTCTAATGATTGAACTTTGTGGCATAATGATTGGCACATCATTTGTTGGAATTTGAATTGACTCCCATTGACTTTGATCATAAACTTTATTTGAGCTTGATTGAGCTAGTTCATCACTTATTTTCTTATCATTTTATACTCATGAAAATTTCTATATATATAATAGTGAAGAAGGAAAGGAGCATCGTCTTAGATTAAGTAATTTATATTAATTAAAAAATAAAAAAATTCAAACATTTCTTTCAAGCCAAGGAGTTATTCAAAGAAAATAGGCAGTCTACTGAGTTTGGTGGTAGCCAAGCCAAGGTGCCCAGCTTCCCACCTTAATTCTTGTTGTCATGTCAGGTATGGTCATGACAATAGGACAACGAGGAAAGGTATAAATAGAAGAGGCTCATCTCACTAAAGAAATAAGAAAAATTATCCTAACTTAACTCGACACTACTTCGGTCTAAGTACTAACTTAAGCATCAACTCATCGCCACACCGGTGTGAGTTTCTTCTTTGTAGGTCCGACCGACCAATTCGATAAAAAGCTGACGTAGACTTATGTCCAAAATCTCGCATCAATAGTATATAATTTTTCTCCTTGGGATGTGTGTGCTTATATATTATTCATTTTGTTCTTTTTTTTTTAAGTATATGTATATGCCACTTGTCACATATAGTAATAACATTTTATACCTTTATTTAATTATGAACGTTTTTTTTTCTCTTCTCTGCTTCTCAAAGTTCACATCTTTTGTATAAAACTTGAGAGGATCATCATAAAATATGCCTTAGATTTCTCTCATGATCACAATTATTATAATATTTCTGTTGGTTAAGTAAACCCATTGGCCATCATCTTGAATTATTCCACCCCCATTTTCCCACCAAAAGTAATAATCACAGGCAATCATCAAACCCATGAAGCCATTTTGCGAACAAACTGTTTGTGAAAATGATTGGGGAGTTGAATAAAAACCAAAAAGTAAGTTGAAAAGAAAAGGGTGGTTTAATTTCAATGGGGTCCTCGCTTACCAATGCCCGCCATGCCCGATTGGTTATAACATATACTCTAAATTGGATGAGGGAGATTGTTTTGCTGCAACAAACGCGGCTTCTTATAACTTTCAGCTCCCTCCTTCAGAACCCTGAATCTTTTCCCTAACCTTTCTGCAGCAAGAAAATCAGAAGGACCCTTTGCGGGTCTTCTTGTTTTCTTCGCTTTTTTCTTCTTGTTCGCCACAGGTTTCACAATTAGGTAACTTCTTTCTTTTTTTTTTTCTGACTCTTTTGCCTTTGATTTTGCGTAATCTGAATTGGGTTCGCCTCGTCTTTGCGAGTGACTTCGATTAGTTGTTGGTATAATGCAGGATTGTCTTCGGAAAATGGAACGTTTTCTAAGCAAGTTTATTGGGTTTTCTTTGTTATGATCATTAGAATGGACATGATATCGAGTTACAAATGGGTACTTCCCTGCTCTGTTCTGTTTTGTTCTGTTCGGTATCTTGACTTTTAAGGAGAAATCAGCGGTTCAATGAGCTTTATTTCAGGTTATTTTGTTCGTATTTTTCCTTGAGTGACGAGTATTGGCAAAATGCCATTGATTTCCTTGGATATTCTAGAGTTGTGTCTTTGTAAATGGAGAAATCGTTAAACAAAGATCTCCCTATTGTGGGTTAAGAAGCAAGTTCTCTATTCTCATGAATATGCCAAGTTAAAAGTGAAATCATATAATAGTGTAATGCTATGGTCACGTTATGATCATAGTTGTGATTGTTTATTTGCATTGTTTTTTTGGCTCTCTCTTGTAGTTAAGAATGCAATATCTCCACGATATGATCGATGATCATGGTTGTGAATCTTGTGATTGTTTGTTTTGTCACTTTTTTCGATCTTTCTTGCAGATAAGAACAAAATCATATCACTGATCATGATTGTGATTATTTGTTTGTGTCCTTTTTTCGCTTTCTCTCGTAGTTAAGAACAAATCATATTACACTATCGGAATTCTATTATCATGCCTGTGATTTGGTTTGTTTTCCATTTTTATCTTGCTATGAAGAATGAAATCATATAACACTCTAGGCACGATCTGTTCATGCTTATGATTGTTTGTTTGCATCGTTTTGTTGCTCCCTCTCGTAGTTAAGAACAAAATCATAGAACACTCCAGGCATGATATGATCATGATTGTGATTGTTTGTTCGGGTTGTTTTCGCTCTATCTTGTAGTTAAAGAGCGTTTGTTCAGCAATACAAATCAACATGCTTAAACATTCTTCAATCTTTAATCTAGCAATTATTATATTCTGTTTGAGAAATTTTCATCTGGTGCAGGGTTCTGTTCATTAATTTTTTTGCTTAATGGCGGAGGAGAACACCGATATACCTCTTTTTGTGGAGGTAGGTGGGGGCAAAGGTAGCCAAGACGAGAGCTTTGACATCCCTGTCATTGCAGTTGCAGAGATAAGTGAGCCTGAAGATATCATTGAGGAAAGCACTGATATACCTCTTGCTTTGGATGTAAGTGGGGGCGAAGGTAGCCAAGACGAGAGCTTTGACATCCCTGTCATTGCAGTTGCAGAGATAAGTGAGCCTGAAGATATCATTGAGGAAAGCACTGATATACCTCTTGCTTTGGATGTAAGTGGAGATGAAGGTAGCCAAGGTGAGAGCTTTGACGTCCCTGCCACTATGGAGGTAAATGAGCCTGAAAGTTGCAGTGTAGAAGTTATTGTGAACATTAATACTCCAAAGACTAGACCAAGGATTTTCTCTCGCTATCTCTCACCACACACAGGCTCCTGCCATGATGTTTGTAAATATGGTACGAAACATTCTCTTGAAGGGAAGCCTGCAAGTCCAGTCTTGAGAAAAGCTAAATCAGTTGGAGGTGATGGTCGGGATTTGAGGAGGATTATAGTTTCGTTTGCGAAACAGAACAAAGATGCAATCAGTTCAAAGTCCTCCCCAGATTATAATGCCATCAATATCACTGACTTGAAGGAAGATGTAATGTCTTCCCCAGAGATGGTTACTCCCTCTCCAAAGAGGCTTTTACCTTCCATCAAGGAAGTGCAGGCTGCGGCAGTGCATTACAGTCGGACAAAACTTAATTTGTCCCTATCGAAGGCGTCTTCTTTTCCAGGACAAGGTAGTTCACGAACCAAAAGAAACAAAGAAGTTCGAAAAGGCAAGAAACAAGATGGAGATGGAAGTTCAAGCAGTTGTACAAATAGCACAAGTCGATGCCAAGAGATAAATATCTCCGCAGAGGAAGATATAAAGGCCTTGGTGCCACAAGCCGTTTCTTGGACTCCAAGAAGTCATGTGAAGCGAGTTGCAATTGTAGATAAGAAAATCATTGGGAGGCGTGGCCTAACGAACCAAAGTCATCCTATAAAAATTAAGCCTGATCCATCTAACCGTGAGGTTGTAGAAGAGAAAACTTTATACATGATTGAACCGTCTACCAAGAATGAAACAGAGGAATCGGCTCAAAATAGTGTTCATACCACTGAGTTGTCTCATCCACAATCTTCATCTGCAACAGACAACAGCTTGAAGCATGAACAAGACACAGATGGGACTCCCATAGTGCCGCCTTTGTCAGTGAAAAAAAACATGAGGCGTGCTAGAAATGGAACTAGTTCTAAAAATTTATCTACATCTCCAACAGTATCCAAGGGATTCAAAGGTCTGAGACCTAAGAGATTTGGTATGATTCAAAGGTCTGAGACTCGATTAGCTCCTTCGTCACCATCGTCTTCTAGGTGCCCATCTGAGCCTGTCCATGGTGAGCATGGTGGTCGTACCTCAGGACATGATGTGAAAAAAAGTGAGAAGTCCAAGGTGGAACACAAGATTAAGACCCAAAGGATGACTCAAACTGATTCAGAAAACGGAGATTCCCAATCTAGAAAGCTGAAGTTTAGGAAGGGGAGGATGGTTGAACTTCAAACTGAAACCATTACGCCAAGGAGGCTTAAATTCCGGCGTGTACGGTTACTTGGTGAGACCCAAAGTTCTAAAAGTGATTCAAGAAAGAGAATCATTCAGGGTAAAGAGGCCAACCACAATGGTGATGAAGTGAAGGAAGCTGAGAATAGTTCTTTGAGTCAACAAGATCAGGAAATTAAAAAAAAGAAAAGCTTTAGGAGGAAGGAAACTATCGATGGTAAATGGGTTTCTAGTAGAACCAAATCCGAGAGAATTGTCCTCAGACATCAGGATTCAAAAGGAAAGAAAGAAATGCAAAATCTGTTTAATAATGTCATTGAAGAAACAGCAAGCAAGCTTGCACAGACCAGGAAGAGTAAGGTCAAGGCTTTGGTTGGTGCCTTTGAAACCGTGATATCTCTTCAGGACACCAGACCCGCTGCAACAGTTGTTGCATGATATAAACTGTATGTTACATATATAATATATCTTCTATGTATATTACAACCTGGAAAAGGTAATATAAATATATATAGCTTCAAATGTGGCATGAGAGTAAAGTAAAAAGCTTTGATCGAAATGCTAAGACCTATGTGGAGAAGGTTGAGTTATTTCAATAAGGCTTTTTGGAAGATTGGTTTTTCTTGTGTGGTGAGGTTCTTTGTTTCTTGAAGAACAACTTACAGGATCTCTTTTGTATGATCTTGTTCAGTATCATTAGAATATTTGTAATTTAAGGAAATGCAGGCTTGTGCTGTTCTTTTCCCACTTATTACTGAGTTCTGATCTCAATATTGTTTACCGTTACTAAACGCTTTTGTTTCTCAAAAATTAGAAACAAGAAACAGGGATGTTACCGAACGATCCCATAGGAAATCTGTCTGCTTTTTGAGCACAACACACTTAGATTTCCTTCTCAATGCTCGTACATCGACAAGGAGTGGCCCATATTTTGATAATGCTGCCATTCTCCTTTCTCTTTTTTCGGACAGTGACCAAGGCGTGCTTGAATCAAGCCCTGATTTAAGCTTGATAGTTGATATTTACAAGTAAACAAGATACCAAGTTTTGAACTTAGATCAGATGGTTGTGATTTTATCACCTGTATCCCATCTAAGTTCATTAGTTTTATTGAGAAACCGAGTAAGAGAGAGAAGTTGAAGAGTCCAAGTCAAGGTTGTTATGGTCCTAACTGAAGTATGCTGATAGAATAGATCAGATGCCTTTTCAATTCTTGAACCTTCGCCTGTCTTCATCTAATATTTACTACATGATAAGATGGATTGTGGATTATTCCATGCCATATGATATGCCCTACTAGTGCCTTTATGATAAGCTCAATCTAATTCTTGGCTCAATCCAGGTTTGGATTTATTTTGTACAAGTTTGCAAATAAACGAAAACAAGAAATGGTAACAATAGTTATGGTATTTGTTGAGAAAACATAAACTTTTGAGTTTAGTGGGGATTTAACATTATTATTTAGTAATCGTATAAACTTGAACTGCATTCACTTTGTATCGAGAATGTTTTTTTTTTTTTTTTTGGAGTTAAACAATAATATGTGGAGGTAGAGATTTGAACTTCTAACCTCTTAATAGGTTAAATTGTATTTTTATCTCTATGTTTTCTTGGTATTTTTGTTGTTAATGGGTAGTAATAAAAATCTATGACATAAATTATTTGTAGTTGGTCTCTAAAAGGAATTACATAAATTCAATGGGTAATTATTAGTTTCACCTTGAAACATGATGGGTTGAGGCTTCTAGTACCATTTACTTTTCAATCAAAATGAAATTTTAATACTTTACCTAAATTCATATTTTTCAACTAATATGACACGCCAGACTCCTTATCATTGAAATAAAATGTCACATCATAAAACTCATGAGACACATCTACAAATAATTTACAACTTAGATCTTTATTATTCCTCATCAACGATAAGGACATCTAGTAAATTTGAAAATGATGAAACTTTTAAAAACATTCTAACCAATTTGAAAGTGAGATTAAAATTACAGCTCAACTTCAAATCTATTCTCTTCCAATAACTGGAATTTTATTTAAGCAACAATCTAATGATGCTATCTGACAAGTGGTCTTGGGTTTAATTTCTTGTAATGATACTTTCTTCTTATCACATATTCATAGTCTACATGTACCTATATATTTGACTCATGAATTAAACTAATATCAAAACTCAAAGTCTAAAATTTTTTCATCATTTTAATTACTCTTCCATTTTTTTTCATTTACAAACAATCATATCCAAACATGAATGTCCCATTTGATAACGATTTTATTTTTAGTTTTTAGTTTTCTGTTTTTAAAAATTGTGCTTGTTTCTTCACAATTTTTTTACCATAGTTTTTATGTTTCTTAAAGAAACATATGAATCCTTAGCTAAATTCTAAAAATAAAAATAAGTTTGTAAAAACTACTCTTTTTTTTTTTTAGATTTCAAAACTTGGCTTGGATTTGAAAATTATATTTAGAAAGTAGATAACAAAACAAAGAAACTTATAGGTAAAATTAGTGTTTATAAGCTAAATTTTCAAAAACCAAAAATCAAATGATTATCAAACGAAGCTGAAACAATCACTTAAACTTTTCTCATAATTAGAAGTTCCATTCCATCTCCTTGAAAGATAACAGAAGAAATCTAGCAGCATCCATTGGGGGAAGAGACAGCCTTATCAACATTACATATCCAATTCTCAAACTTCCAGCCTGTAAACAGAGGCAAAACTTGTCCACAGAAAAAAAAAAAAAATGGTCCTCATTTCCCTTAAATTTGTTGCTGCAATACACCCATCAATCTCCTTTCATTGTGATCCTCATGATTTTACTTTTACATTACCATATCTAAAGGGGGCCTCTTTTTGTGGTCCTTTAAGTTTAAGGTATTAAGCATAGCCATAACTGGTTCATACAATAGGTTGTTTGAATATTAGTCACAATCTTTTATGGGTCCAAGTGAAAGTGAGTTGTTGGGGAGCTATAGAAAGAATTTAATGCACTTCCAACTGTTGTAATTTAATTTTATTCACACTTATGACTATAGAGAAGAAGATGTATTTAATGGAGGGGACAAAGTCAAAACCAATCATATTCATTTGGATAGAGATTGGTGTAATAGATGAAAAGGATATGGATGTGAGAAGTAAATGAAAATTCCAATTTGGAGAAGCTAGCTAGATGGGTGTATCATTGAATGGAATGGACCATGTGCATAACATGGTGTATGCCTTTGATGGGGAGAAACAAACAAAAACAAGGACAATTCATTGATTCATTTCTCATGTTGAAAATGTTTTTTTCTTAATCGTCATAATAAACAAGTTGGCATTTTTGTTATTTATTTGACTTACGTGTTTATTTTATAGTCTGAAGTTATGAAGTCAAGTCTATGTTTGTTATTCGTATTTGTTTATCCTAGGTTATAAGTCAATTCTACAATTCTTTATGTATATGTAAGTAAGTACGAACTCTTGATGATTGACTATGGATTGAATTTATATAGCTGAAGTTATGAAGTTAAACTTGCCTTTGGTGTATATATTTGTTTATACTAGATTAGGGATTTGTTAATCCCAGACGCTTCTAAAATCTACCTTCTAGATTACTCATACTCCTTAAATAACTTATTTTACGAAAAGCATATAACAGTTTTAAATAACATAACGATGAAAAATAATAATATATTATCTAATAACTTTTGTGATTAGGGAGCCAAGATGATTATGACTCTAACAGTTCAAATATCTCTACTTCCTCTAAAAGGTTGTAGGTTCAAATCTCCACCAGTGATCTAATATTCTAACAAAATTGAGATAGTCTCATTACCAATAGAATTGAAATGGTCTCTGAATTTATCAAAAGACCCTTTCAATCAATTTTTTACGCTTTTAGTTTTTAGTTTTTTTTTTTTTTTTTTTTAAAAGTCATTGTTTGTGTCTTCTGTCTAATATGCACTCTTAGAAAAAGTTGAGAGGTGATGTAAGACTAGGGAATGGACTTCCTAATCCTCAAGTGAAGTCATCGAACAAGAAAAAGGAAAAGAAAGCAAAAATCATGTCATCACCCCTGTTTTCATTTCAAACAAGAATTTTCCACCAGAAATTTAATATGTAATGCAAAATCATCTTTGTACGTAATCCAATACCAATAATTTTACTCATTAATCATGAAATACAGATATTTTCAAGTTTCAAAGTGCAGTCCTTTTCAACTAAACATAGAACTTATCAACTAAATAAAGTTTGAGTGCTGCTGCGATTATCCAATCTTTGAGTTCCTTCAGCAAAAGCATTAATTTCCTTGCACGTTGTTTGACTGTGTTGGGCTGCTCGTTGCATTTGTTGTCTGATTAACTTGCTGGCGATAGAAAGCTGCCATTTTGTTGTAGATATCCATATTCATTGTCTGCACCAAAAGCCAAACCATCAGATATCTATTAACAAGAAAAGAACAAGAACATGAAGAACAAGAAGGGTCTGAAAATCCAATGTCCCATACTTGTGCTAGGAAGGCACAAAATGGATCAACAGAGTCATTGGTGGCAGGTTTTGCTTGTGTTGGATCCTGCCTTGGAATTGCATGGGGCAGCAAGAAGTGGGGTGGAACGAATGCGGGAGGCGTAGCAGGAACTGAAGTAGGATGGATGAGAGGAGGAAGCGACTGTGGGGCTGGACGTGCCATGCCACTCATGTCGAGCATCCCCATTCCCATGCCTAGACTGACCCCCATGCCCATACGCGCTAGGAGCGACATTTGAAGTTGTTGCTGCATTCCTATAGGCATTATCATCTGTTGCATACTCCTCACACTCATAAATTGAACTTGTGCTTGAAGTTGCTTCAAGTATTCAATCACCTCATCCAGCATTGAAGCTTTATCAGTCTGCCTTAATCGATTGTCATAGAGTCCAATATTAGCTTAAATTTGTGGTTTGACACTTTAACACTAGGAAAACTCTTTGGTACAAAGATTCAAAATCCACATATCATACAGAGAATCTTAAGATATCAATACTTACAAATTTGGAGCAATATTAACAGTTAAATGGTTAAGATGATCTGCCTCATATTAAGTAGTGTTTAAACAGCATGTACATTGAGAATCTTGAGCCTTATATCAATGATCGTCAAAAAGAATATGTTCATTTTTACCTTGCTTGCATTTGGCACCAACTTCTGCAGGGCTTTCATCTTCTCATTAATCCTATCTCTCCGCCTCTATGCAAATAATGTAAAGCATTGATTTTGTTAGCATAATCAATAGTGTTGTATCATTTTTTATAATGAAGTTAGCTCTTAAATACTTCCACTTTCATTATAAACTCAAGAGTATTTCAAGAACACTAATTTTGAAAATCCAACTACCAAATAACAACCAATGTTAAAAGATCAAGTTGTGTTACCCGTTCTGACTGATTATGTATAGCAGCTGCGCGACTTCGTCGAGCTGAATGAGAGCGATTGGCTCCACGCTTCGTATCTTGTTCTTCCTCTTGATTTTCCTGAAGCAAGAAAATTTAGTTTTCTATCAAAATCATATTAATTTTGGTATGACTTAACATATTGAGATGGGAAAATAAGAATAGTATAAGTCATTTTACATTCTTTTTTCAGCTTGCCGACTCACTAACAATAACAGCAGTGTTAACAAACAATTCAATGATTATTATTCATTAGTATGACTTCTGAAAACCACAAAGCTAGAAACAGACCCAAAAAAAAGTGTAAAAGTAAAACCAATCCAGTAGCAGGCTAATGAGGATGGCTACTGTTTTGTAAAGCCTCAAAGGCAAATCACAATAGTCTTGAAAGCAGCAGCTAGAGAAAAGAACAGCCCAGTTGGTAGCCTAACTGTGTAATAAAGAAAAATACCCAAAATTCAGTTGGATCCAATTCTTTCATTGGATTCTCCACTTCCATCTCCGAGTCAAAAGTTTAATCAAGTTCTTTTCAGTTCCACAGAACACATAAAAGCATAGAGTTCAACAGAATTTCACCACAACACAATATTGCCTACAGATTCTAAATCAACTCAACAACAAAATCAAACATTACCGATTCAACATGACAAGCAGAATCTTCATCAATGGATTTGGTTTTCATGCTTCGAGCTGAATCAAAGGAAGCCCATGTCATCAAAGTAGTATCATTATCCCTACAAAACGCTGCACTCGCACTTCCACAGACACTGTGATCGCCATGGTCCACTTGCATAGTGTTGTTGTTGCTTGTGCTGACATTTTTTCCAGCATAATCGGAAGTCGACCGCGTTCTTTTTCTCGCCGGCGGTTCTTGGTTGCCCCTCTCGACCCATTTCCCATTGGCGCCAGAGGGTGCGAGGGTGCGGCCGGAACGGACTAGTGGCTCGCCTTGCTGGATCAGATTTGGGCCTTGGGTTTGGAGGTTGGCTTGATTGACCACGGACTCCAAAGTATCATTGGCTCGGCTCCATGTGGGCTTTGTGGGAACTGTTGGGTGAAGCCCATCAATCCCATGTAGAGCGAGTTGCCCATTTTGCCATGTTAATTCTGTAACTCCATGCTTTTCCCTGAATAAGACACAGATAATATCAAAAAGCTCCCAGCTTCAAATTTTGTGACTTGGGTTAGTGGAGATAATGGTTTAAAAGAAGAAAAAGACAATAAGTTTGTATGCATTTTCAAGGAGAGAGTAAGAAATGCTAAATGGGTATATATAAAAAAATATATATGTTCTTGGGTTTTCTGCAACCCATTTATTAAGTGGAAGTAATACAACTTTCATGGATTTTAAAGAAGAGAAGAGGGATTTCTAGAGCAAAATGATTCAAAAAAAGTAAAGGGAAAAGGCTCAAAAGAAACTATTAGTAGAAAGGCGGTATTTCGAGCCCGAAATTTGCTACTGAATTCCCAAAAAGAGAAAAAAGGAAAAACTGACAAAAAAAAAAAAAAACAGGAATGTCCTTGGTATCAGAAGATAGGGGCTGAAATGGATAAGCACCGTACATAAAAGGAAAAAAAGAAGTTCAGGGGGGAAGGAAGAAAAAAGAACTTTTTTGTTTGCAAATGGTGCAAAGCAGAAGAAGCTGTCATGGAGGTAACAATCAACAAGAGAAAACTTGATTAAAAAAAAAGCCAGATGATTTTTTTTCCTTCTTTATTTTGCATCAGAAATTGTTCAGAGCTTTCCATGAAGGAATTGAAATTTGTAGAAACAAAAGATATTTACATTTGCTGGTAGAAGGGGACAAGAGGGTTAGTGGTACTGTGGTGATTCTTCTGGGCAGGCACGTGAAAGGATCTCTTTCCTTCCTCTTCTTCGACTTGCTCTTGTCTTTCGTGGCTCAGATTCCATTTTGGAACTACACAATGACTCATGTAGGCTCTCTCTTTTTCTCTCTCCCCTCAAGCAACACATAAACAAATGGAACAGAAGATTTTGGTTCAACTTTGGACACTCTGTTATATCCTTGTCATCTGGTCCCTTTCTGGTGTTAATTTAATAATAGCCAGTGAACTTGAGATTTTACAACAACTCTTTTATTTGTGGCAGCAAACAGAAACCTGAGATGTCTCATTGCAGAGTTGGGGTAAAGTTTCTTTCTCTTTTGTTTCGTCAAATCTTACCCTGTTTTCTTCATTACCCACTGGTCAAATTCACTAGTTTTGTAAGAAACAGCTATTCAAAGTAAGTTTTAGGGGAGAAAAGAAGGAATAATATACCACAACATGAGAGAAGATGAATAGTTGAAGTCTAATTTTTAACTTGATGGTAGAGTAATTTATGTTTCATAAATGGTAGAGGGAAATTTTTTCATTTCTGGTGGGTGTGAGCCTACGAAGTGAATAGCATAGGAATTTACTTCAAATCATTATCACAATAGTAAGAGTCGTACAAACCCCTTCAAATCATGCCCACATTATATATTTAATAATACAATTGTCAGTTTTGTACTTATCCAATGGTAGCCATGCAAGTCTCTCATGAGGGTCCAAAGCCTATTTGATTTATCAACCCCCCAAATTCAATGGACACTTGATCAATAAAGGGACCTTATTTATGTCAAAATTGAAGCTTTTCTTTTTCTTTGTAGAAAGAAACCCTCAAGAAGATGCCAGTAGTTTGTATCAAATCATTTATTTAATTGCATCCCATTCGTCTAAACTCGAGGGAAATGAAAGCCTTCAACCAAAACTTGTCCTTTTCTAAGTCATTTGACAATCATTATGTTTTCTGTTTATATTGTATAGATACATAGGATAATGTTTTTATGCCCCTGTTCAGAATAGTAGAAACTGATAACAAATAACAAAAGAAACAGACTTCATTCAATCATTTTTCTAACTCATTCATTTGGATCACTTGAATTTGGCAATAAAGTTCCTTTATAATTCCTTCTGCAAGGTACTCTTAAAATGAAGGACTGAGAACTATCATTCTAGTCTCTTGTTATTCCCCATTTTTCATATTTATTTGGAGAATGGTTTCTTTAGTCCTCTAATTTGTATGTTAAATGAATCTACATATGCTTATACAGAGTAGGTTGGGACACATTAATGAAGTTAGGTGAATAAATAGACTGAAGGCAGGGTCTGAACTTGACACCACAGGTTCTATTCTCTCCCAAGTTAGATTAGAAGTTGTCATTGTCATCATTTTTTCTCTCTGAGTTTTCCTTTTGCTTTTGGCTAGAACTGCACTGCTGAGAAACATATTATGCCTAAAAAGCCCTCAATATTAGATTGTAAAAACATTCAACAGTGGAAGTTATGATATGGATACAAACATGTGATGTCACTGAAGGCATTAATGCATTTAGAGCTGTTGATGAATTTTCAAAACCACAAGAACATGTATTCTACATTTATAAGGGAAAGATCTCTTAAAGGCATAAATGATGGATTAGAGGGGAGCTTTGAAGCTAATTTAACAAACCCCAATCAAGTTTGGTGTATGCTAAACACATATTTGCATATCTATGTATCACTGATCTGGTGAGGAAAACTAAGATCTGAAGCCACCAAAAAGGAAATATACCCAATTATCTTATGTGAACTTCAGTTTTGGCCTCAAACATTTTTAAGAGTTTATGTGGAGTAGTTTCATAGACTGTAGCTGAGAATTTAGAAGAACTTTGCCATTCTTTGACAGTAAGCTGTTGCATACATACTATTCATTTATGCTTTAATTGTTTCAGATTTTCATTTTAGTTAGAAATTTGAAAATGATAATTTAAGATGTGGCCATAAGATTTCTCTAAGCCTGGATGTTTACTTAGTTTATCAATTCATAGAAAAATCAAAGGTGACATCATGGATTAGCCTACACTTGGTAGAAGAAAGTAGAAGATTGACAGATTAGACAGACATAGTTTAATGTCCATTTCACTGAAGCTGGCCTAGATGACTCAGTGGACAGATAGATAGACCATAGAATGTAGTCAAAACTCCATTGTAGTTGGGGTCCCTCTATTGCAATTTACATTATGGTTTCTCTGTCCTAACAGACAGGCTTGTTCATCCATTACAAAACCTTCCCATGTGTTGTTCTTCTCAGATTCTGTTTAATTTTCAGTGGAAGGATTTTGAAATTTGGCTGTAAATATTTAGAATTACTTGAGAAAAATAACATTTCCCACCAGCCTTGTGTTTTTAAATCTTTGAAGTATTTTATGACATCATTCTGCTCTTCCTGGTCACCTGCAGCTCTCCTTTCTGAAATTTGTCTGCTCGTACATTATCTATTACGAAATTTGGCTGTAATTTCATACATTTTGATGTTCAATTTTTCTTTTTCATGATTCATCACATATAATTTTTTTAGAAAAAGTGTGTGGTCACCCGAGGCTCAGATTCTTGAGACTCTTGAGACAACAAGGGTTTTCCTTATTAAACTTACCTGAAGATTCGAACATGCGACCCCTGGATAGGTGTTATGCAGAGATCTTGGTTCTTAGCCAATGGGGCTGCGCCTTGGAAAAAAATGGTTGAAGATCTAGATATTCAGTTCCCTTCTCAATAGGATTTTGAATATATAACATGTGTAGTATATTTGGTCGAAGAAAACTGGAATAAGTTGTTGTGTCGTGGATTACCACTGCCTTGAAAGCAAATTCAACACAACCTCGGTGCGAATCGTGTGTTGCCAGTTGTTCCCCAAGGTTAACACAACATCCACCTCGAACGTGCACTCGTTGAAAGAGGATTGGAATAAAAAATACACTTTGCTTAGAATCAAAGAATGGAGGATGAAGAAGCATATGATAGTGTTTCTGGTTTTGGTAATCGATCATCGAAGATGATCAAAACCGAAGCATATGAAGAGTTGGAATGTGTTTTACAGATCCACAAATCAAGCCAAAAATCAAAGCCACAATTAATGGGGAGATTCTAAACGATAATAAAACTTAATGACAAGTCCAAAAAGTTGGAGAGAAAAGTAATAAAAAATTAATTTTTTTACGCACGAGCGCAGTTACCCAAACCCAAACCCATCCAACCGGACGGCAATGGCACGTGTGTGGAAAAATTCTTTACTACGACTCTATCCACCTTTTGCAACTTGTAATTTTTCCATGTGGGACAACAAAATTCTCTTCTATGTAAGGGCTTGCAATGGGCTAAAGCTCAAGAGCTTGTAAGTCATTCCTAACTTAGTACTGTTGAATCAACAGTTAAGTGCATTAGGAATCCTGAAACTTTTCTACCTTTTTTTTTCCTTTTCGTACTTGCGGATGAGTAGAATATAGATTCATCCATGTGGAAATTCAAATCAAGATCTTATATCATGATTCATGTATCTTTCCTTTGGTTCAAATGAGAAATATCAATTTCAATCAACTTTGTTTAGAGAAAAGGCCATTAAGATTCTAGTAAACTTGAGTGAAGCCTTAACATTTGGAAGACTAGAGAAGCAAATTTAATAAAATGGGACTCTCCAAGCACTGAAAGACAGAGATGATATAAATGAAGGAAAAAGTATAAGTTGTAATCAAGATGAGATAGATTCTCATCTAGCACCGATGAAACTAGACCCATCTCAGAAAGGGTGAATCATGTCAGGGTCTTTAACACAGAGATGATATAAATGAAGCAAGGCAGAAAAAATAAATATGTAAGAAATTTACTGCTTGCACTTTTTTCAAATTATTTTTTGCATGGTTATTGTTTAAAAAGTGAAGTGTTTGATTAATTTGTTCCATGATTTTATGCATATCAAATAAAATAACATAACATCAATGTAAAATTTCTAGAAGATTAAAGCTGTGCTTATCTCATTTTTTGCATGATTATTGTTTAAAAAGTGAAGTGTTTGGTTAATTTGTTCCATGATTTTATGCATATCAAATAAAATAACATAACATCAAGGTAAAATTTCTAGAAGATTAAAGCTGTGCTTATCTCTGTAAATGCAATCAAATCTATCATTCTTTGAGAGTGAATTTGAGGCCACAAAGAAAGAAACATAACAATTTACACTACATCACAATCACAATGACTTGATATTGATTTTGGATTGAAATTAGTTAGGTGAAATGTAAGTAAATAGGAGTCACATGATTTCATGCTTCTGTTTTCACAAGGTCAAATCTCATTCTTAGTGATACTGGAAGCAGAAACAAGTGACAGGAAGTCTTCCAGTTGATCTGATTGTGTTTGCAGTTTCTCTTGCTTTATTCTCTTCCTTTTTTCTTTTCTCTTTTAGTTTTGCCCTTGCTCCCCCCGCGATCTGGTCAATTCGTACTATGTTGTCCTGGTAATATTGCAACAACACCGCCTTTTTGCGCTCCAGTTCAGCCTTCATTAACAGAAGTTTTTTTAATTGACATTAAAATGTTTATAATAGAGAAAACATTCAAAAGGTGGGACAAGACCTTTTTCTTTTCCATATGAAGTTTTGCATGCATTTTTTTCTTATTCTCCCAGTCAACAATTGAAGATTTTATCTTTTGATACCTGAAATATGAGGTTGTCATAGAAAAGAACTCTATAAACAAGTTTCAGGATTGAGATGAGAGATCTTTTAGTGCAAGTGTTTCATTAACTTGAGAACTTGCAACTGAGGTCAACTCCTGAAGATTGATGGATGCAGCAGCTGACAGAATATTAAACTGATGAACTATAGAATATACCTTTTTCTTATCTTCTCCATCTTATTTCTCTCCCACACATCCGCTCTAGTTGGTACAAGGCTTCGTCTCGGTGGCGGTAAAGGAATTCCAGTCACCGACTCCTTTTCATGTCCCATTGGCTTCTTTATTAAAGATTGTCCTAGTGTAATGAACATGACATTTTTTGTGACAAGATGTTGTTACAATAAACTTCTAAGCACAATATTTAAATTTACCGGGATTGGTCGTTTCTTTGTTAGACAATCGCCTTGTTATGCTTGGAGGGAATGCAGCTGTGTCATCTTTTCTGCTTTTAACCTTTGTCATTGGGGTTTCTAGGCTTTCTCTCTTCTTTTTCTGATATTGTAAATTTGTTTCTTCTTGGGAGCGAATTGCAAATGCAGCTGAAGCTACTGCAGTGGCAAACTCTATATCCCTTGAATCATAATCCTCATTCATTTGGTTTGAAAAATGCCATTGTAACCCCTTGGACTCCTTTTTATCTGGAAAATAGAGGGGGGGAAATCAGTTTTTAAAGTTGCTGCTTGCACTAGAATCACATGGATGAAAAGGGCTTGGAAGATATAGCAGCAACTTTCTTAGGAAGCGTTGTTGTATGTTTCTGTCAAATGTTTAAATTTGGTGCAGTGAAAATATCAGTACCCTCTTTGAAGGATCTTGTTTTTGGCTGTGGAATTCCATCTCTAGCTTTGATGGAAGCATCTTTTTTATGCTTTCCTGAATCAGAAAAACTCACTCTACAAAGCAGTAAATAGTCATATTATTATCAGTATTCAAATAAAAGACGGCAAAAAGAAGAAAAAATTTGGTGTTGAAGAAGCTAAGCTCCATGGTTCTTGATTCTTATTATTATCTTTTCTAACAGAAGCAAGATTGTTTTTGGTCAATAATGACTCGGGATCTGTTTGGATTCGTGTTCTGATTCAATGGTACTTATCATTTTATTCTTCTCTTTTCCCTATTTAAACTTTCTGGGTTGTATATGATGAACCAGATGAAAAGTTGATAAAGATGCATCAAATATTCAAAGTGGGCAATGAGGATAAAGAGAAACATATACCTTTTTTGACTAACCAAAGTTTCCATGTCCTAAAATTTCTGGCTTATAATCTTCTGAACAGTGTTTTATTTTGACACCACTCAAATTTCTGAAACTGTTTCTGAAGTTTATATGTATTTCAATCTTTACACAGGAAAGTAGGGAAGCAAAGGAAATGCCTTCTTAGCACTCAACTCCATTCAGAAGCAAGGCATTTTCTTCTTCATCTTCCCCACACATAATCACAAACATTAATTTGATAATAAGCCTTAATTTAGAAGTAAATGGCTGTTTTGGACATGCCCACCATTCTCCCTTGAAAACCCATCTGCCAAAAAGCCATCTTTTTGAAGTTCTTTGTTTCATAATCTCAAAAGCATTCAGCCAAGTTTTGGGAAAAGGACATTGTGGGTTGCAAGAATATCCTCTTTCTAATGCCTCTCTTGCAGTTATTCCTTGTTCCTTCCAGAGGGAATGGCGTCGAGAATATTCAAGAAAAAAGGTGGTCAAGTCCTTGAATCACAGGGCACCCGTAAAAAGTTGGATTCTATTTTGCCCTATTCCACCAAGGAAATGAGAAGTGTTTGATTCATATGAATGAGATATGGTATTTATTGTATTAAATAATTAATTGTTTGAATTGAAACAAATTTATTTGACCAAATGATTCATATTAAATCTAAATGGAGTACTTAAAATCCTAATGATAAAATTCTAGTCAAATCCATTAGCACAGTGAACTTTCAAAAATAGTTAACCCAACATAGCTCGACTAGTTAAAGTATATGTCTTCAATCTATAGGTTAAAGGTTCAAATCTCCACTCTCATATGTTGAATTCAAAAAAAAAAATATTCAAGAATAAATTTCAATTGTTGAAGACAATAATGAGCTGGTCATAAACAATGAGCCGGTCCGTGGTATTGTTTGCTTGCTTGTGTTTGTATGTTTAGAAGTTGTCTTTCACTTTTTAATGAAGTACATTAAGGCTTCGTTTGATAACCATTTGGTTTTTTATTTTTGGTTTTTGAAAATTAAGTTTATAAACACTACTTCCACTTATGGGTTTCTTTATTTTGTTATATCTATCTTTTACATATGTTTTCAAAAACCAAATCAAGTTTTGAAAACTAAAAAAAATTAGGCCCTGTTTGATAACCATTTGATTTTTTGTTTTTGGTTTTTAAAAATTAAGCCTATAAATACTACTCCCACCTATGGTTTTACTTGTTTTGTCATATACTTTTTGCCTATGTTTTCAAAAATCAAGCCATGTTTTGAAAACTAAAAAAAATAGTTTTCAAAAACTTGTTTTTGTTTTTAGAATTTGGCTAAGAATTCAAATACTTCTTTAAGGGAGATGAAAACCATTATAGAGAAATTGGGGGAAAACAAGCTTAATTTTCAAAAATCAAAAACCAAATAGTTATCAAACGGGGCCTTAGTTTTTAAATACTTACTTTTGTTTTTGGAATTTGACCAATAATTCAAATGGTTTCTTAAGAAAGTTAAAAACAATTGTAGTAAAATAATAAGAAAACAATTATTAAATGGGGCCGAGGTTAATTATGTTTTAATTATTATTGTAAGTGAGAAATTTCCCATCCCTTTTGGTGTATAGACCCTTAACCATTTCATCTTAGACTATACTGTAGGAGATGTAAATTATTATCATCACTTACTAAGTGCTATAGGCTTTCAATTGTAAATTATTATCATCAGTAACACTCTAGATCACATAAACAATACTATGGTACCATGTCCAACAGTAATGGGGGTTGAAGTCAAGTGTTTGAATGAATTAACAAAACTCATTACCATGATCCAATGGATTTTTGAAGAAACCAATAAACCATTCTTCTTACTCCTCACAAACAAATGTTGTTGTTGTTTTTATTTTAAATACTTTTAGTCCCTCAACTTTCATGAAAGTAACAATTTAGTCTCTTAACGTTATTTTGTAACAATTTAGTTTTTGTACTTTAAAATTTGTAACAATTTAGTCCATATACTTTCAAATTTGTAACAATTAATCCCGACTTTAAAATTTTTCAACAAAATTAAATGTCGATTTTTATTATTTAATGATTTAGACTTTGTAGCTTATAAGCATATTGAGTCTTTAATTTTTTTTTTTTCAGTACAACAAATGTGGGGTATTGGTATTTGAATCTCCGACCTCAAGAGAAGAAATACATGTATATTATGCTCACTTTGATCTCTAATTAGTTTATTGATCTATTTATGTAAGAAATTTTATTAAATCTTAACAATCATTTTCACGATAAGGACTAAATCATTACAAATTTTAAAGTATAGGGACTAAATTGTTACAAATCAAAGTTTAGGGACTAAATTAGCAATTTCATGAAAGTTCATGGACCAAATGTGATTTTTAACTCTTTTTTTGTTGTGTTATTCAATATATGAATGGATTAATTCATTTCATTGGGTAAAAGAGTTAAAAGTTAATATTTTTAAAGGGTGATTGTTAATAATATTTAATATCATATTTAAACCAAAGTATGCTTGTGATATTATTCCTCTTGAAGAAAAATTAATATGATACTGTGATAAATAAATTTCACCAAATATACCATGAGTTATATAATTGTCTTTTTTTTTTTTTGAAAAAAAAATCTGAAAATGGATAATATTAATTATTAATTATTTTATAAAAATCTTAAATTAATATAAATTAATTTATTCTACAAAATAACATATAAATTAATATTAAAAAATATAATATTGACCTATGCTCAAGTTGATAGTAAGGACGTTGTTCCACAATGCATAATTTGAAGACATTTTCATGCACAAATATTGCAATACAATCAATAACTATCTAAATATTCTCCTATGTCTTTATAAATTTTCCTACAAAATAAATATTGCTATTAAAAAACGTCAACATTTATTATTTCATACATTTAAGATTCCAGACATCTAAATATGTCAACTAAATATATTTCCTAAAAGTAAATATCCCAAAACACCACCATCCCCTTTTGTTAAGGAATGATGCAAGTTATATGAAATCATTTGATAGATTGTAATGAGCTAATAATTGACTTAGACATCTTGATAACTTAATAAAATAAAGTTAAAAGTATGTATGTATCATAGTTTTTTTTGTATATAAATAATTAAAACAACTGTTTGATATATAGTTAACATAAAGAATAATTGTCTCATTAAAAAAAAAAAGAATAAAGAATAAAGTTTGGCCTTTAATTAAGCCTTTAAAATTCCATTTGGCACAGCAAATAGAAAAACATAAATATAAACATTGATTATTCAATCTACACAACTTTTTCCTTCCTCTTTAATTTTTCTCTATCTGCCCCGATTTGAATCTTCATCCCTACGAAATTCTCCATTAAATTTCACGGAGATCGGAGCGGAGATCTCCCGTGAAAAATTTGCGGAGATCGGATTTCTTGCAGGGAATTATTCTCCATTTAGTTTTTTTTTCTTTTTTTAATAATCAAATAATTCTTTTGATAAATTTTCAAATAGTTAACTTCTATAGAAAATATCCATTAATTTTCAATTACATTGTTAATTATTCACCAAAAATATTAATTTACATAGTTAATTTTCTATTAAAAAAACTATATTTAAAGATAAAATTCTTGAACCTCCTAATAAAAACAAAACAATATTACATATCAAATTATCTAATTAGTCCATGCATATAATTCAAATGTTTAATTATACAATTCAAACATATCTAATTATTTAAATCATTAACAATAAAATTTTAAATAACATATATATACGTATACACACACTCCCCCACTTCCCCCATTCCTCCACTCCCTCATCCATTCCTCACCCCGTTAAGACGTGTCCCCACAAGAAAAATAGACATCTCTAGATAAATCTACATTCAACTTTTTTCTTCTTTTTTGTTTCTTGTTTTGGATAAATCTACACTCAACCTTTTTTTATCTCTTTTTCTTTTTTGGGATAAATCTATAAACTTTATGCTGATTACTGAGTACACATTTCCTCATTTCATGAAATTTAAATTTGGATAAGCTTCTTACTTAACCCACTTTCCTTTTTCTTAATTTATTTTAAATAAATAAATAAATAAATAACCCCCACTTTCCATAGTTTCCTTATCTTTTACAACTCATTAATGAGGGACAATCATTTCAATAACTCTCCCTCACTTTCATGTCAGAATAAATGCATTCTTTTTCTTTCTTTATAAGGAATCGTTGCCATTAAGAAAATCTTTTTGAAAGGGATTACTCAATATTAATCAATCTACAAAAGCTATAATTTTTGGAGTTAAAAGAACAAGTTCACGAACATGGATGACGAATTTCGTAACTGTAAAGTTGAAAAAAGATTAACAATTAAACATTTATGACAAAAATTATTTGGGGGTACGAATGAGCAAATGAGATTCATATTCCATAATGATATAATATCTTGAGATTCAGTTATGTAGTAGCAAGTAAAAGAAAAAAATGGTGGGAAATGGAAATCTCTTGTTTTATTTGATTTCTTTCGGTGGGTATTACTTTTTGAGGACGACCATTCAAGAGAGAACAATCACGGATTACGTTAAATGACAAAAGACCCATGACCCACCGATCGCAATCTCTTACCAAAACTTCATTTTATCTCTCAGTAGCCATCAAGCTTCATTGCTTAAATTGAAGTGAAAAACGATCGTCCACACTTTCGAAGATCCTGTGAAGCACAGACCAAATAGGCATTTCCCTTCAAGAACAAGAAGCTACTCACCTCTGAAACGCAAGCATTTGGTGAAGGTCCTTTCCCTTTACTTTGAATGTTTAACTTTTCTTCTAATCCATTTCATCAAACATTCTGGAATCTCAACAACCCTGATGTTATATTACTATTTTATCACTATATCTTCAAATTATTTGTCGTTAGCTGTGAGCCTGTGACTGGTTTTTGACTAAAAAGATGCCCATGTTTTAGTGTTTAGCGTTTTGCACACATGCCCTTCAGAATTTATGTTTAGTTTGATGGTTCTGCTTATTTATGTTGAATTATTTGCCTGGCCAGCTATATCAAAGGCTGACCCATTACGTGCAACTTGGTTTTCCTAGTTGTTAGAGTGGCCGAAAGTCCAAGATAGGAATAGGAAAGTCTGGTGGTTTAGCTAAAAATTCTTGACGTCAGGCTGTGGCAATTGGCTTCAGAGGCCATCTCCATTTCATTTTCTTGTATTATTGATGAAATGTCTCGAATTTGAGGTGGGTTTCTATCTGTTTTGGTGTTCTTTTCTGGATTCCTTGGGATTTTCTTTTTGTCAATGGTTTTTATTAAATGGGATCTGAAAATGTGAGCCTTAAGATCAGTTTATATTATTGTACGTATAGTGTAGCTAATACGACGGCATTGCTTGTTTACTTTTCCTGTTATTCTTTGGAAAATTCTGGTGGTGTGGAAAAGGGCAAAAGCATTACCAGGAAATCCCGAGAATACTATATTATTAATAGCAATAACATTCTGGATAAACATATAATTTCTTGATTTTCAATTTGTACCCGGATCCTCGTTACATCTAAGCTGAAAATGATCCTTAATCAGTGCTCCTGTTTGGTCACTCTCAATTTCTTGATAGCGTGCATGATGAAATTATATCCCCCTCAATTATTTTCCAAAGTTAACAAGTTGAAATTTCTGCGTGTCCTTTTCAACTGTGGTCCAAAGATTTTTTGGGATCTGCAACACCACAGGCTTGTTCTGCTCCTTTTGTTGGACTAATCTTTCAAAGTCTAGATGTTCATATCTGTTCTTTGTTCTTTTCAGTCGGTATGATTTGTTGAGCTGGTGAGAGACTATCAATTGCCAAGCCATGGATGTCAGATTCTCCTTGCTTCTCTTTGTAGTTTCTCTACCTGCTATTTGGGCTCAAGACATAGAACATGCTAGAATTGTGATCGATGCTAATGCGAAAGTTGCAGAAACTGACTATAACTTCATCTGTGCCACCATGGATTGGTGGCCTCATGATAAGTGCGATTACAACCAATGTCCATGGGGGTACTCATCCGTCATTAATTTGGTAAGAATTGTCAATGCAAACTGCCTTAGTTTAATTAGTTTATTTGTTGGATTTTGATTTTTTGTAAATGGAAAATCAATTTTCTTATGCAGAACCTATCTCATCCGCTTTTTTCCAAGGCAATTCAAGGTTTGTATCTGATCTTTCAATTGGACACTATTGATTATTTCTTGCTTCAAATAGTACTGATCTTATCATTCTTCTGGAAATAGCTTTCCATAATTTAAGGATAAGAATAGGTGGCTCTTTGCAAGACCAAGTATTGTATGATGTCGAAAGCTTGAAAGTTCCCTGCCGTCCATTTCAAAAGATAAGCTCAGGGTTATTTGGTTTTTCAAAGGGATGTTTACACATGAATAGGTGGGATGAGCTAAACCATTTATTTGCCAGGACAGGGTAAGGTTTGTTCATTTTGCATCCCTATAATCCTTACCTGTTCTCTTAAATTGTTTCGATCAAAAGCTAAATGTCCTTCACAATCAGTTACTTCTTCGAGGAATCTTATGCTTACAGGAATTACTTTCTTAATGCTTATAGATGAAATGATATCGTACAAATGTTTCAAAAAAAAAAAAATATATATATATATATAGTATTTTGATTGATTCAGTTGGAGTTACTTGCAAGCAAATGAGGAATCTTATGCATAAAGGACTTATTTTATTAAGGCTTATAGGTAAATTGGTATTCTTATTAAAAACAATTGGTGGTTTTCTGGAATTACATAATACAAAAATTTCGATTGATTCAGTTTTCTTAAAGTTTCATTCAAAATTCTCAAAATTTTACTTGTCATGAGAATGCTGGATGCACCTGCCGTTGTTTGATTGATATATAATCATTTCAACTGTTTTTCTCTCTGCAACTAATTGGTGCTAACAATAGCATGTACTGCAAGCATTCTATTCTTACATAGTGAAATCAAATATTTGAATCTAGTCTCCACAATCTGGTTCTGACTTCATAGAACTTCCTATACTGAAAGAGAAAGTAGAATAACCTTCTTATTTCAACAGACAGTTGAATCGTTTGATTATGTGCTTTTGCATCTCGCTGTTCTCTAATATCTTGTATTTCAGAGCCATTGTGACATTTGGCCTGAACGCACTTCATGGGAGGCACAAGATTGGTAAAATTCAGTGGGGAGGAAATTGGGACTCTAGTAATGCTCGTGATTTTATGAAGTACACCATTTCTAAGGGATATGCGATAGATTCGTGGGAATTTGGTATAGACCATAAACTGTCTGCACTGTTTTTATGAAGTTTGTTAACCCAAGCTAAATTTAATGGCTCCTTGCCATTGAAGGTAATGAATTGAGTGGAAGTGGTGTTGGCGCTAGTGTTGCTGCTGAACAGTATGGAAAAGACCTGATCCAACTTAAGAGTATCATCGACGAGCTGTACCAAGATTCCAGCTCAAAACCGTCACTTATAGCACCCGGAGGATTTTATGAGCAGAATTGGTATGCAAAACTTCTCCAGGTTTCAGGATCAAATGTAGTCAATGTCGTCACGCATCATATATATAACTTGGGTCCAGGTGTGGTAATATGGTACCAACTTCTAGTTTTACTTCCTCTTTTCTTTTTTCTTTTTCTTTTTATACATATCTTATGATAAAGGAGCAGCTTCTTTGAAAAAGGATTTGAAAGGATGTTGTAGCAATAAAAAGAATCCGTGTTACCGCTTGGAAAGTTACCGAGCTTTGTTAAAGTTTTTTCAAAACCTGAATCCTGATTACTACATGCTTTCTAAACTCATGAAACTTAACAATTGCCAATATGTGGAGAAAGGTTTAGGCATGTCCTTTCCTTGTTGTCTAGATTACTCTAGTAACCGTAAAGCTTGATTTTCTATCAACAAATGAACTAGTGGAGAACAACATATTGAACATTCTTGATAACCATATGTACACTTCATTTTTAAGTAATCCTTTGACCTTTTCACGAGGGGATCATAAACTCTTGCCACTGTGACTTTTATCGTCTTCTAAATTTCTTCCTTTTATAACTTATTCTCTGCACTTTAGGTGTCGATCCCAATCTAGTGAAAAAGATACTGGATCCCCAATACCTCAGCAGAGTATCAGAAACATTCAGCAAACTTGATCAAACCATTCAAACATATGGTCCATGGGCTTCTGCATGGGTTGGAGAATCCGGAGGGGCCTACAACAGTGGTGGCCGTGAAGTATCTAACAGATTTGTCAACAGTTTTTGGTAATTTTTGGTAGTTAGTTTTTCCGACTTCTGATTTCGTTTTCCTGAAGAATAAGAGTTTCAAAGCTATGTTTGTTTCTTGTGCTTGATACATCACTTAGGTACCTAGATCAGTTGGGTATGGCAGCCAAGTACAGAACGAAGGTCTACTGCAGACAGTCATTAATTGGTGGAAATTATGGTCTTCTAAACACCGGCACATTTGTACCGAATCCAGATTTTTACAGGCAAGAATATATAGAAATTGAAATTTTTTCTTGATTCTGTCGGAGTTAGTGTCTTTGTTTTTCATTTTCAGCCTCATCAGATCTTGAAACGTTTTTCTTTATGAATAGTGCACTTCTATGGCATCGGCTTATGGGAACGGGTGTTCTTGCTGTCAATAGTGATGCATCTCCCTTTTTACGCTCTTATGCTCATTGCTCAAAAGAAAGGGTAAGACTTCACTACTTTTTCTATCTCCCAAGTTTTTTTGAATCATAACTAGAGACAAATAATGGAAATTTGAGCAATGTGTTATACATTCTGCTTATCTTATCTTTGAGATTTGCCACTGGTTGAAATCTTGTGAGCTCATATCTCCAAAAGACATACCTAAGTTGTTGGAATGCATAATTTTACTAACCTGTAAAGCATGCCTTGTTCCTTTAGCCCAAATTTCCTCGGTCCTCAAGTTTCAATAATCCTTATGAAAAATGGTTCAAATTACTTATTCTCCTCTTGTTGTCCAATCATGTGTAAAGTCATTGTAGATACCAAACACTCAGCAGCTATACACTATCCTAATGTATGCAAGCTTGTAGTTGATCATTATTGAGTAAACATTATTTCGCGAAAGACACGAAGCGTCTTGGTCTCTTCTAGATCTGTCTTAGGATAGATGAACTTAAATAATTGATGTTCTCCACATGCTGTTTTCCCATCTCGATTGTTCAGATTCCTTTTTAAGTTGTTATGGTCGATGTCAACTCGTTGCAGGCTAGTGTAACTGCATTGTTTATCAATTTAAGCAACCAGACGCGTTACATTGTAAGCGTTCGAAACAGCTTAACTATCCAACTGAGGAGGATTCACAAAGGGAGCTCTTTCATGCAAGGTATTAAGAAAACAGTAAGTTGGGTTGGAAACAAGGCATCAGATTTGTCGATATCAAGAGAAGAATACCACTTGACTCCAAAAGATGGCTACCTTCAAAGCCAAACCATGGTTCTAAATGGGGTCCCATTAGAGCTAACTGAAGATGGAAACATTCCACAACTAAACCCTGTTTTTAATGATGTGAATTCTCCAATACTTATAGCTCCATTGTCCATTGCTTTCATAGTGTTTCCAAATTTTGAAGCTCCAACTTGCAAATGATCTGTTTACAAACAGCAGTAAAGGCCTCATTTCTCTTTTTTCTTTGCTGCGCAGTTTTCAAGTTTGTATTGTCAAGTTGTAAGTTGTGCATAGTACGTGTGCCACGGCCGAGGAATTGTCTCTCATGTTTTTTTAGTTCAACCATTGCAGGGTGGAGATCAAATGAGCTATGTTCGAATTGGTTAATTGTCTCTTCATTTAGTATGTGGAAAGACAATTTGATTTCTTGATCATTGAAGAATACATATTTATTGAGGATAACACATGGGAGTATGTATTTATTTCAGGAAACTTTTGTTGAATAACTTCCCATTTTAAAATATTTGTAAATATATGTAATAGTAAATATAGTATGTTTCCAAAATAAATTTGGTTCATATATCTTATTTTGATCTTAAACTTTTATATTTATTTTATCTTGATTCTTAAATTTTACATTAAAAAAAATGTTTTGAGGATTAAACAAAACACTTAGGCCTCGTTTGATAACTATTTGGTTTTTTGTTCTTGAAAATTAAGTTTATAAATACTACTTTCAGCTATGAATTTCTTTGTTTTGTTGTCTTTTTTTTTACATATATTTTTAAAAACTAAGCCAAGTTTTGAAAATTTTAAAAAAGAAAAAAAAAAGAAAATAGTTTTCAAAAACTTGTTTTTTGTTTTTGGAATTTGGCTAAGAATTCAAATATTTTCGATGAAAGATTTTTTCGTAGTAGAGAAATGATAAAAAAATAAGCCGAATTTTTAAAAATCAAATGGTTATCAAATTGGGTTTTAAAATTTGAGGTAATAAATTAAAATAATAGAAAATTTTAAAAAGTAAAATGGAATAAGAATGATGAATTAAATTACTTTGTCACCAAGTTAAGAACATAGCTTAGTAGGTAAAGTATTTCTAATGTATCTCTACCTTTCTTAAATGGTCAAATGTTCAATTTTCCATTCTATTCTTTTTGTGTAATATTCTTTAAAAGAAAAAAACACGATATAAATTTTTGGATCAATAATTGATTTTAAATTTCTATTTAATAATAACAATTTATGTAATTAATGATTTGCTATGAAGACTAAGTATACACCTTAGTTTCTAATGCAGGTATTTTTTTTTTCAATTTAATTTCTATTGTTTTAAAATTTTTGATTTATAATATAATGAATTAGATTGAAACTATTTAAACAAGAAAAACTAAATTAAAAAAAAATACTCAAATATTATAAACTAAAATAAATAGGAAAAAAAAAATCAAAATTTACTCCAAACTTAGTACGATGTATCAATTTTCATCTTTAACTTTCAATTTCATAGACTTAGACTTAAAAGGTTGCAATTTTCACCTTTCATTCAATTTCTGCCAAATTCACTAACTAATTCTAATTTTTAACAAATAGTAAGTAAAAATCTCTTCTACCTCACTAATTCCAACAAAAAAACATAACATAAGAATAATCGAACAAAACACTTATTCAAGCCGTAAAGACACTTATATTGATCAAAATTTTAGGTTTGATGAACTTGAAATTAGAGTAAATTTTGATATAACTTATCAAAGGAGGGAGGCAAATGAGCTTTTATCTCAACGGTTCTTCAATCTCTGAGAAGAGGGATTTGCTCCCCATATTGAAATTATTAGGCTAAATCTTTATCATTTGTTTCAAAAATATACTTAATTCTTTCAAAATTACAACATTATTCTGACCTTTCATAAACATTTCAAAACTGAAACAATCCTTAGAGTTGTTTCAAAAATATACTTAATTCTTTCAAAATTACAACATTATTCTGACCTTTCATAAACATTTCAAAATTGAAACTATCCTTAGAGTAGAAATCTATTTAGAATGTTGAATGAAAAGTGGATGCAGTGGTGATTTAGAACAGCATTCTGTCATGTAAACTTTTTTCATCTAATATTCTAATGAATTTTATTCTAAAGATAGTTTTGAAACATTTATAAAAGGTGAATGACCGCTGAAGCTTAAGGGGTATTTTTAAACAAATAACCAAATTATTACGAACCAAAACCCACACAGAACATTCCACCATACCCCAACAAACCAGAAGCTTCGACATTAATCCTTTGTTTCATCTCCTCTCTATCCGTCGTGTCTTCTCCCATACCTTTTATAAACATTTCAAAATTAAAACTATCCTTAGAGTATAAATCTATTTACAATGTTGAATGAAAAATGGACGTGGTGGTGATTTAAAACGACATTCTATTCTATCATGTTAACCTTTTTTTTCATTTAATATTATGACGAATTTCACTCTAAAATAGTTTTGAAACATGATAACCTACTGGGATATTTTTAAACAAATAACCAAATTATTAGGAACCAAAACCCACACAGAACATTCGACCATACCCCAACAAAACCAGAAGCTTCGGCATTAATCCTTTGTTTCACCTCTTCTCTATCCGTCGTCTCTTCCCCCATAGATGGCAACTCCATCGAGGTCTGAAATCCTCTCACTCTTTCGTTCTCTTCTTCGCACGGCGCGTCAATTTCCCGATTACAACATCAGAGAATACACCAAACGCCGCACCATTGATGCCTTCCGAGAAAATCAGAGTCTCTCCGACCCTTCATCGATCTCCTCCGCCTACGCAGGCGGCAAAGCTCAGCTCGAGGTTGCGAAGCGGCAGGCCCTTGTTTACTCTCTTTACGCGCCTAAGGTCAAGAGTATCATGGATGTCAACCTCTAATTTCCAGTTCTTTTTTCTTCCTGTGTCTCATGGTGCTTTCTGGTAGGTTTTCTGGGGTTCTATGAATTTGTAGTATTTGAGAATTTTTTTGTGAGACTTGAACTGTAAATTGGCATTCTGTTGTTATCAACAATGAGCGAAGTTTTTCCCATCGTATTCTGAAGTTTTCTTTACGAGCTTAATTCGGCAATCCATGTTTAACAAGTATTCATAGCAGCACAACCTGTGGCTTTCTACCGCAGGAGTGCGAAACTAATATGCTTGGCTAAAGGAAAATTAGGGATTTTCGTTTCAAATTTATCAAGCCTGAATCATATTATGATGTATTTATGAATTTTCATTTCTGGGTTTCAAATTTTTGTGCTTCTGAAGATCATCCATTGTAGAATTCCGTTTGAATATCAAAGATTACCAGACAAGACCAGCATGAAGGTGAAGAAAGACAATGAGCCAAGTTCCTAATTTGGGTTGCGAACCCAACTTATGAAAAATAGATTGCTTTGAGTTGATTGCATCTTGCAACCGATGTCTGGCAAGACGCTCATGGTTCAGCTGGTAATATTTTCGTACGTACCCTGGACCTGAATTGATTTTACAGATCTCCGGCAACTTATTTGACTTGTTTATAGCTCATATCAAATTGAGTATGGAAAACACTTATTTGCTTAGATTATATTAGGAAAAACTGTACATTTCAGTTTGACAGGAGCATATTGGCAGTTGTTTCTAGATTAGCATAGCATCATTGCATCTTTGTTCGTATCATTTTGGACCCATCGGTATTGGGATCGCTAAAAGAATCAATGTTCGAAAATGCACAATTGTGCTCGAAGAATTGATTAAAATGGAATCGTTCGAATGTGGTTGTTTGTATACATTGTTCAAGGTGAACCAAGCGTGTTAGGAACTTTGAATCAATGGTAGTAACTAGTGATCTCATATTAAAAATGTCATCAAGGACGGGGTAGAATATCTATTTCTGGAAGCAAAAAGAATACAAAACCAGGAAAATGGAGTAAGCGAGAGATGGGGGACGTAAATAAGCATCAGCAGGCCAATCACAAATGTGAGGGCCTTGAACTCTATTTTCCAAGCAGACGACGACCCCGTCGGTTTGCATCTTTAACTCGGTCACTGAGCACCTCGACATCAACAGAAGCATGATCCAGAGCATCTTTGTGCCTGTGAAAAGCACCAAAGTCATCTCAATTTCTAATGTACACCTAGTCTCTTTGTCCGTCTTTCACTTTCAAGAACAGGCACACAAGTTTTTCTGGAATACAGAAGATAGAAACTAACCTGTCAATTTCGCAACCCATGTCAACAGCCATTTCCTTCAGCTCTCCCAAGATATTGCTCATGTCAGATAGTGCATCATCTTGCTTCACCTTTTCTACCTGTTTAATGTATAATTTTGAAACACAAAGCTTATGTAAGATGAATGATACTGCATTTTGGAAACAATATTGGGTATCATGGTACAGATTTGTGTAATACTATCCTTAAGAAAGACTAACCAAACATCTAAGGGGAAAGAATGAAAAAATAATTAGTTCAAAATGAGCAAAATGCAACAATTCATGCCCTCTTAAGATGTCAATGTACTGTTTTTAAGTAATTATTTGTAGATAGCAAATACAAACCTCAACTTTTTGAATTGCATTGGTAGGTTCAGCAAATGCAGCTTTTGTATTGGTCCGGCCCTTATGATGAGTCAATCCTAACTTTTCCTTCTGCTCCAAATGGCTGCCCTTTCTTCTAACTACATCATCTATATAATATGCATAAACAGATCAGTTGCACAGAATTTCAACAAGTAACCATTTAACCCTGATTCCTGAATCTCATGAGCAGAAGAGTCATGGTGAATGTAGAAAGAAAGAAGCTAACCTGAGTTTATAATAGGTCCTGATATCGGTCGAGTTTTCTTTGGCTTCCAAGTCTTAGAGAATATTCCACCTAGATTTCCCAGCAGTTTCTCTCCCTGATATTGCATTCATGAAAAATAATTCACTTAAAAAATGAAGTTACAGGAGATTAATTCATCAAACAGATAAAGAAATGATAGAGCTTAGACTTATACGGGCAAAGTTGATACAAGTAATTTCTAGACCATGAAACACCAAGATCGAATCGTTGATGTTTCGAACATGAATGAATGGGAGTTCGAACATACCCGACTGAGATCATAATCGATGTCAGCAGCAACCATATGAGTCCTGGTAATTTGCTCACCCTGCTGATGCAAGGTAACCAAAGTTTGGGTAGCATCCTCCCTTATCTCTTCAGCAATCTTTAGACAGCCATTCACTGCTGTTGTTGTCTCCTCAGCCTTATAAACAGCATAATTATCCAGCTCCTGCACTGATTGGTTTTCTATTCCTCCAGATTCACGGAAATCGCTCTTGTACTTGTTCCTTTCTGACCAAGTTAGTGAACTTGAAGAAGAGGGGGCATGTTCATGATCATCATCAAAAAGATTGGTGCTAAAGCTCTCTTTCACTAATGAAGGGTCTGAGGAAGTCCTTTGCGAGGAAACCTGGTTTTGCTTAGCTTTAAGACCATCATCAGACTCAAAAGGGTTTGGGGTAGAACTATGTTTCCCTATCTTCAAATGAGCCTTCCTCGAACCAAACATTTTCCCGAGGACTAGAATGCAAAAATTGGCTTCAATGTAAGTGGAACAAAGTAATCCAACAGGTTAAAAGTTTTTCCTGGAAAAGCAAGACAGCAAGATCATGTCAGCAGAAGAAATGAAATACAACAAGGGATAATCTATCAAACATTCAGTTTCTGGTAAAACGAAAGTGGGATGTTATAAGATTTAGATTCTTGTTTAAACAACTTCAATCAGATTGAGTACTAGGTGTCCATAAGAAGATACAAAATGGATGTAAGAACAGAAAAGTTGATAGCACGATCAAAAACTAAAGGGGACAACAAAGCTAATTAACAAAATATCATGTAAACTGTAAAGGCGATGAAGAAGGAAGTTGATGATCAAACCCAGATACAAACGATGAGAACAGAAGTAATTTCACTAACCCAGAAACAGAATCACGAAACTGGAAAAAAATCAGAACCCAATTCCAGATTTTAAGGGCGCGATAGAGAGAGATGGATTGGCTCTGAATAGAAGACTTGGGCAACGAGAAAACCAATTTAAGAAACCGCGTTTCAGAAAATTCTTCAAAGAGGAAATTAGCACGAAGAAGTTGAACGGCGAAGACACGCTTAAAAGAGACTTTACCTCTTTAACCGCTCTGTTGACCTTTCAAGGAATCTGCCTCCTGCGCCTTGCGAGCTCTAAATGTAAAAACCTTGAGCAGCGATTAAAAGGGAAGTCGGAGTTACAGTTCATAAATTTATAAACTAAAAACAAAGTTCTTTTGGGGTAGCTTTCTTCGATAAATGCTTTCATTGCAAAGAAAAGTTGACATTTGATTGGAAAAAAAGAACCAAATAGCGTCGAGGGATTTGGTCAAAAAGTAGGTTTCGATGAATAATTTCAGCGTGAAATTCAACTTTGATTGCCTGCGAAACACAATTGCTTCACTTCAAACGCTCGGAAGGTTCCATAGTTGCAATTTCCCAAACCAACAGCTGTGAAAAAGTTTGAAATATCTTTTTTTTTTTTTTTTCAAGAAAAGTAACATTTTATGACTCGTTTTATAACTATTTAATTTTTTATTTTTAGTTTTTTAAAATTAAATCTATAAATACTACGTCTATTTATGACTTTTCTTGTTTTGTTATCGACTTATGTTTTCAAAAATTATGCTTAAGTTTTGAAAATTTTAAAAAAAATTTTAAAAATAGTTTTTGTTTTTTAAATTTGACTAAGAATTCAAATGTTTTCTTAAAAAATATGAAATCTATTATAGAGAATAATGAAAAAATAAGTACAATTTTCAAAAACAAAGAATCATATAGTTATCAAACTGGCCTAGTCTCTAAACTTTAGTTTGTAACAATTTAGTTTATGTACTTTCAATTTGATAACAATTTTATCAACTTTAGTATGTAACAATTTAGTTCATGTACTCTAAAGTTTGTAACAATTTAATCCTAAAAAATATTTTTAAGATTAAATGAGATTTCTTACCTATGTAAATTGATAAAGTAATTAGGGACAATTTAGTTCTTGTACTTTAAAGTTTACAACAATTTAATCTCTATCATAAAAAATATTTTTAAGATTCAATGAGATTTCTTACTTATGTAGATTGACAAACTAATTAGGAACCAAATGTGTTCATAAAAAACAAAGGCTAAATCATTATATAATAAAATTTGACACTTAATTTTGACGAAAATTTTCATGGCAGAGATTAAATTGTTACAAATTTTAAAATAGGAAGACTAAATTGTTACAATCTAAACACTTGGACATTAGAGTTTGAGTCCATTTCTTTCAAGAAGAAAGTCCATTTTATCAACTTGTCCATAGCCATCCATAAATCTTATCCCAATTAGTAAGTTGGGCAGATGGAGATGGGGAGAGATGATATTACTTTATATTAATTATTACTTCTTCTTTTTTTCCAATTATTAATTATTAGGTTAGAAATTATTATTATTATTATTACTTGTAAAATGTATTTAATCCTTAAACTTTAATATATAACAACAAAGTCATCACTAAAAAAAATACTAGTTTAAGATATAACAATAAAGTCATCACTAAAAAAAATACTTTGTTAAGGTGTAAAGAAATAAGATGAACTCACTAGTTATTTCTTTTTAAAACACAAAATCTTTATTTTTGTACCTATGCAATAAGCTCCCATTTGAATTAAAATGTTATTCTGATGAAAGTACTAAAGTAACACTTCATGATTATATGGATTAATTAGAAGATTAATGCATTTTTTTTATTAAAAAAAATTGGGAAAAACAGCCCTATTTTCTTAAATTCTTTCAAAACAACTTGTTTTCTCCAATTTTTCTTTAAAAAATTGGATTAATTAGATGATTAATGCAATTTTTTTAATTGTAGGCTCTGAGAGTTAATTTTGCAAAACAAGATGAGTAGAAGTAGATACATGAACTAAAACATGGAATGGATGCATACAAAACTTCCCATTATTACAAATGCAAAAATACAGCATCCTGCTTCAAATACATATATCTACAACAGTGAGTAAATTATGACAAACAAACACCCTGTTAAATACACACTAAGTTTAAATCACATTACTCCTGAGAAGCACGATTGCGATAGGAGATTCAAATCCGAGCTGCCAGAAGAACTGTGCAAAGCAAATCTACTTCATATTCCAGATTGCAGCAACAATGAACATCCTAAGCACAACTCCATTCATGGAAACTACTATCATTCTGTATCATCATCTACACATGCATTTGTGTTTGCTCTGTAAGAAGCTGAATTGGCTGAGTAGTTGGTACAAAGTTGGGGTTGCAAAGTTTTTCTTTTTACCAAATCGACACAACACCATCTGGGAAAACCAAGAGGAAAGTATAGGAGCCATTGTTTTGCAGTGAAATTCACCAGTCCTGTACCAAGGGTTCTCAGGAAGTAAGCTACTTCATTGAAAATGGTGAGTATGAGCAAACAGGCGAGAAAGAGATATATCAACAGAATGATGACACTAGTATTCCACAAATGAGTAGAATTGTTCTAATTCTTAGCCAGTATTAACATGATATAAATAACTGCAGAAGGCATCTTCCCTAAACTACTGACATGATAACATTTTCATTCCGGTTTCCTTGAATGTCGGCGCTAATTTTTTTATGAGCATGAAATTGGTACCGAAACCAACTCAGTTGTCCTGATTATACTCAATATCGAAGAAATAGTAAAGCAATGCAAACCTCTGATAGACATTCTTCCTCAAGCAGCTTTTAATTCATACTCCCAACTGCTATATTTCGTGCATATGCCTTGCAACAGAAAATGATCTACTCTGTTCTTTTAAGACCTAAAAGGAAGAAGCTATTAATAAAAGAACAATTAGATCGATGCTTCAAATGGGATATAAGACTTCAAACCCAGGCAGAATACCTGTGCTTCTAACTGGGAAATTCTCTGTAAAGACGCCTGTTCAATGCAAGCCCGGCGCTTGCACTCTTCTTCAAGCAAACCAGTAATTTGGTACCTTAGCTCAGCCATTTCTTGAGCAAGATCCTCTGCTTCTTCTTTTGCTTTCAACTTCTCCTCTCTTAACTCCTCCTGTCAACCACTAGAATGTTAAAACCTGGAGACTTTAAACAAACAGAATCCTATTGCCTAGAAAGAGAAACACCCGACGCAACTAATTGGTTTCTATACGCAGCTTAAAATAAAGAAAAACCAAATGGACTCTCAATGAGTATCTTGCATGTGTCTGTTAGATATCAGAGACAACTGCGTTGCTATATGCATCTTACCTTGAGTTGTTTTACAAGAAGTTCATAATCTTGTATCTGTTTTGCCATCACATCCATTTTGACTTCTGAATTTTCATCTGCAAATGGTGCAACTGCTAATTTTGGAAGAAGATGGCCTAAGACTTCGCCACAACTGTCACATAAAATAATAATGTGTAAATAATGGGCCAAGAATTTGCATCCACTTTTCAAAAGTGCACCGATGGATTCTCTAGGATCAGATATGCAATAATATAGTAATCCAGCTTTTATTCTTCACTGGCGGTAAGGGTCATTGTTTAGAACTTAGAAGGAAAGCAGGTACCAAGCAAACAAAAATATGATGGCACCGACAGAAAGTAACTTCATCAGGATCATAACTCAAAATAACTAGCAGTCAACAAATAAAATCGGGATCCTTTATTAACTACTAGAATCTGCCAAGCCCGATCGTTTAAAAGGAAACTTCACAATAACCATAAGAGATTTGTGATGAAAAGAGACTTATGAACCAACAAATATGGTGCACACTGCACAATGAAGTTCTAACACACTTCCCAAAGTAATGAAAATCCAGAGGCAGAGACCATGGATTTTTAAATTTATATCATAAGTACCTATTCTCAAGTAATGATGTTAACTTGCTATCTTGGTCATTCGAGGAACACATAGTATTTCGTGATCTCTCCTTGTTTTCAATCAATTCCTCAATCCTTCGACAAAATGTGGAGACATTTCTTGTCGACGTATCCAGCTCTTTTCGAAGTTCTTCATTTTCTTTCTCCAGAGACTCAATGTTTTTCTGTGCCTTCTGAAGCTCCCCAATCAATCTATCCATTTTATCATTTAGATGAAGAGCTTCTTCCTGGACTTTCTTAGTTTGTAAGTAACGCTGCTGCATGGCCACCATATCCAATTTCATACTCTCAATTTCACATTGAGACTCCAATGTCATAGATGAGATGGACTCCTCAAGTTTTTCAATATTGGAATTTGATTCTCGTAGCTCCTCTTCCTTGTCAACTAATTTCTGCTTCAAGAAGAGGCACTCTGAGTTCAAATGCTTCCAGTCTTCCTCTAACTTGCCAGCCTTTTCTTGCAAACGCTCCATCTGAACTAATTTAAATTCGAGGTTTTCAACGTGATCTACAAGGTAGTTTAATTCTGTGTTCCTTGTACATAGTTGATCCTGCAGGTAATCTGTGATGAATGTTGTTGTTGGACTAGGTTAAAAAAAAGACTCATAAGAATATGATATGACGTCAAGAATGGAGGACATTCAACAATCATCATTTTCTTAGAATCACTAATGATTTGAAAATGCAATAATATTCTACATGTCAGCTCTTAATGCAAATGATCATACATTAAGAAATACCTCCAAAATTAAACATGAATGAAAAGAACAAATAATTTGATAATTTAATATTGCTAAAAAATTAGGGATATTAGAAGAAATGTTCAAAGGGGAAGAAAAAGACAAGTCTTAAACCCCAAAATCCTAGGAGCTGACAATAAAAAACAACTCTTCCAACTAACGTCAAATCATAACGCGAGTAGCTACAGAAAGCCTACAATAAACACCATCTAACAAACCTAAAGATATATATATACAATATATACACTACACACACATATATACACGCAGATCTTAAAACCCCTATGTAGTCTTCTCTCTTCACAATGTCCAGAGAGTAGTTAAAACAAAATCACACAAAGAATCTTTCTGCACTCTATAATAATAATAATAAATCAAACCCTTTAACTCTTAAGCACTTTTCCACAAATAAAGGGAAAAGAAGATTTTAGTGCTGAAAAGGATTGAGATTTTCATGGTGACCGACAACCACAGTTCCAAAATTAAGGGAATGGAGGGTCTACTTGAAATACCTTCTAGTTTAAGCCCTTTTTTAAAAAAAAAAAAATCAATAAAAATGTTTATATATCTAACATTTTTTTTTAAAATGCTTTAAATAATTTTTTTTATTGCACTATATTCAAAAGTGATTATATTAATTATGAATATATTCTTTTCTTACTAGTTACTAGATATATTGAAGATTTTCAATTAAGTACTTAAAAGTCATTTTTGGATAATCTATCTCTTGGGAATTTCTTCAAAAATAGCTTTTAAACTAATCCAAGTTTTTTAAAGTTCTTTTTATTTCTTAAGACTTTTTTTGAAAAACAATTTTGATCATCTAAAATCATTCAAAAATTTATACTAAATGCACTTTAAATTATTAATTTTTTCAAAGGTACTTATAGAAAAATTGACTTTGTTTAAAAACATCTTTTCCAAAAGTTATTCCAAACACACTAGTAATCATTTGGATAACTTCCATTGAAAGAATTTACTTGTCTTTCTAATATCTATTTAAACATAACCTATTTAATAAATTATATTGTTGTCTTTATGTATTCAGCTATTATTAATAAAAGTCCATTTCATTAAGTTCATTAGAACTCAAGGAAACAGTAGTACAACCTATAGAACAGATCCTTAAATGAGTTCATTGATAAGATAGACTTCTCAATTTAGCCTATAAATGATTTCAAAGATTCCTCAAATGTTCATTTACAAGAGTCCAATCTAGAAGTGATCTCAAACACACTACATTACAGACAACTTCCTTTACCTATTTCCTGAGAGCAGTTTGTCAACTCCTTCTCCAAGTTTTCAATGCGTAGCTTGTCTTCCTTGCGTGCTTCTGATAAGGAGTTCACATGTAGTTCCAGCCGCTGCATCAGACAAAGTAAAAAATCATAAAGTTCATCTGGATGATAATCGAAATGTCTACATTACATATCAAGTGCTCATTTTAGATAAAGTGAGTAAGCATGCAAAAGGAATATAAAGTGACAATATAAAACAATATTGGTTCACTAAAGTCATCCAAAGAGCTGCTGACGAGCTGAAAAAACATCGAGCATATTAAAGAAGACTATCCATCACATTCTAGTAAACGGGGGGAAAACATTCAGCGTGAAACTTACCCTTATTAGTTCAAAGCTTTGAGGCCGTGAACCTATTAGTGTGTCCTTTTCTTTCTTCAGCTGCATAAGTAAAAATGATACGATACCAATTAAAGAAAAAGATTAAAGAAGATAGAAAAGGATCCATCAAATTTGTCCAAATGTACAGGATACATATAATACTTAGGAACATTAATTTTTTTTCTTACTTTAAGAAAAAGGGACTTTATGTCCAAACTTGAGCCAATATTAGAGACATTCAAAAAAATCTTAAGTGGGATGTGAAATTATACGGTTCACAAGAAGGATATTACCTAGAACTTAAAGCAATCACTTCTAGTTATTTTTATTTTCAAACCCATCTCAAGAGAGAAACTTCCAGCAAGTAGACAGAAAATATACCTGTCGACATCTTGTCTCAATCTCTAGAAGCTCCTCTAAATCAGACGAACTATAGCTATTGCTCCTGCGACTCAACATTTGTGAAAGAGAATCCTAGAAGAATGCACAGGGGCAAGTTCCTGGGAATCTAAAACTATCAGAAGACAATAAAGAAAACCAAATGACAGCCCATGTAGTAAAACACAAAATTATTTGTAGCAATTGCAAAAGCATGACCATGAACAAATTCCCGGAAGAAAGCAAGAGAACAAAAGGGAAAAAGCAAACTACAGTTTTCATTCCAAAATGGAAATAAAAATGTCAATTCAAATTGTCAAAAAAGGGTCGGCAAAGATAAAGAATTATACCTCCATCAATTTCCTGCTGACAAACATTACAGTTCCAATTAAAGATATAGGATAAAACGGTTCAACTAATTCATTGCAACAAGCCAAAAATCCCTTTAACAAATTTCTGAAAATTTTAACCAAGTAATCCATACGCAAAGTATATTGAACAATGAACAATACTTTGCTTTTATCTACCGGAAGCTAAAAAAAAAAAAAAAAAAGAGTACACGGAAAAGTACCTTCGAGGAAGCGAACTTTATCCTTCGAAATGTGGGTACCTGAGAATATCAATAATTTCGTAATTTCGGATCGATTGTGAAGAAATGGCTAGCAAATGTTAAAGAAAGAGAATTTGAATCCTCGAAAGCACAACAGTCAAAAATTGATCAAAATTGATTTGATTTCCAATAATGGTCGGGTCCATTGCCAGCCAAAAATGGCGGAGATTTTAATCTGGCATGCGGTGGAATGGAATTGAACTGATTTGGGCCGGTGAGATCAAATACGGTTCAAAGGCCCAAAACATTGAAGACTTGGTTTTTTTTCTTTTTCTTTTTTTTTTTTTTTTCTTTTACCCCTAGATTTAGCCATTTAGAGTATTAACCTTGTAAATGATTATGGAGGAATAAAAAAAAAAATTAAAACTCTTGAGTGTTTTTTTTTTTTTTTTAAATCTGGATTGTTTTAAAAAAAATAACCACGAAATAATTAGATTAGTTAATAATAAATTTCTCAACAATCAATTTAAAAGTGATTATAAAAAGAAATGATTCTAAAGTGATTCTCCAGCAATCACTTTAGAATCACTTTAAAAAAAAACTCTGCATATGAAAAAAATTATAAAATCTATGTGAAAGAACCTAAAGAATATTGAAATTATAAAATTGCCCTCAAATTTAAACTTTATTCTCTTTTCCTTCTTTATTTATAGTGATTTGACATTGGCAGAATCACTTTGTACAACAAAGTTGTGATTAAAATCACTTTTTAAGAAGATATAACCAAAGAGTCTTAAAGAAAAAAATATATTTTTTAAGAAAAAAAATGTTTAAACTAGTAGGCATGTCGAACTCATCCTTGGACTAGGTGTAGAATAGATACATAATTATAGGAAGTGAATTATCTTTAAAAAAAAATCTTTTTTTTTTCCTTTTCGATATATTTTTTCCTTTTTAGTTCAACAACATGTGATGTGGAGATTCGAACTTCTAACATTTTGATAAAAAAAAATATAATGTTTTAACTAGTTGAGCTATACTCAGAATTGACTTCTTTTTTATACTTTATGATGTTAGAGTTGTTATCTAATATATTTTAGAATGGTCTATTTTTAGACAATTTATTCTTTGGCTCTCCAATTTTGTTTAGGGGTGTTTGTTTTGCAGATTTGAAAAACTTGACAATATGTAATGTAATGTGTAGGAGTGAGAAGCTTACAATTTTAGCTTTGCAAAAACAAAAAATTGAATGCATGTTTTTATATGTGCACAAGAAATCAAATAGACTTCAATAGAAAGTCATGAATTTTTGGAGAAGTAATGTTATGCATTTACAACCTCAAGAATGGTACATTCTCATTACTCAAGCCTGCAATAATAAGTGATCCCTTAAATGCTCAACAAATCAATTCACTCACTTACCTCCAAACCCATATGATTCAACCACTCTCATAATGCTTACATCAATGGAAAAGGTTTCAAAGTGTTCCAATCAAACTAAGTGAAATTTTGCTATTTTTAGAGTATTACATAAAAATAAAAGGGGAGAAGATTCAAATCTACCATCTATTAAAGAGACATATATGTTTAATCTTTTTCTTTTTTAATTCAACAACATATGAGGTGAAGATATTCGAACCTCTGACCTTTTGGTCGATGATATATGTTTTAATTAGTTAAATTGTACTCAAGTTGACCACTTTAAAAAGACAGTAAATTATTTAATGTTCAAATCCATTATTCATTTGAATTAGACTCATATAGATTTGAAATAATGAATTTTTATTATGTCCCACCCTTAAGAACTATCAAATAAAGTCATATTATTTGATGATTTGTTATGTTATCAAAATTTTACAAAACAACACTTGCTATTTTTTCCTAATTATCTGATAACCCAATTCTAATTTTTGATAACCAAAACAAAAGTTAATAATATCATATAACCAAACCATGCCACTTGCTTGATCCCAACACAAAGTGGGCTGCCTCCATTTGTCCTACCCATATACAATAGTTTATTTGAATTTGAATTCATAATTATCCATTAAGAGTAGTTAATTGATTAAGGTGAAAAATTATTTCCCACCCAAACAATCCACCAATATAAGTAATTTGAACATCCCCACTTACTTTGACCATTCACATTTCACCAAAATCACATGGAATACTTCAACAAATGAATGAAATAATAAAGTCCCTATTGATAATGTGTTTAGTGCTTAATTACATGTAAAGAAAGGTTACTTAAATAAGAAAGACCATCCAACATCCTATAATGTGGCAAAGTTTAAGCCTGTTTGGAAGTACTTAAATGCAGCAAAAAGGTTAGTTATACATCTTTGATCCCTAAAGATTTGAAAAGTGACTCTTTAGCATTTAGGTTATTGCTCAATTAATATTTAATTATAATTAATAGTTTTCATTAAACATCATCATATTAAAGCCTCGGTTGATAACCATTTGGTTTTTTGTTTTTAGTCTTTAATTTTTGATTTTTTGAAAATTGAGCTTATAAACACTATTTTCACTTATGAGTTTCTTTGTTTGGTTATCTACTTTTTACATATGTTTTTAAAAACCAAGCCAAGTTTTGAAAACTAAAAGTAGTTTTTAAAAAACTTATTTTTGCTTTTAAAATTTAGCCAAAAATTCAAATGCTCTCTTAAGAAAGATAAAAATCATTGTAGAGATTGTGAGAAAACAAACACAATTAAAAAAAATCAAATGGTTATCAAATGAAACCTAAATTATTGGTTTAAACTTGTCGTACTCCTAAAACTTTCATATTTATTTTATGTTGACTTTTATACTCTCAAACATATATTTTAATTTGCATAATTGTTATTAAACTTTCATTTTAAGCTACTTTATTTTTCATATTTGATACAAACTAATATATGAGTACTAATTCTCATCGTTCAATCACCAAAATAAACTTTTATGTAAATTTTTGGTACACATAGTCATATAAATTAGTATATATAAATTATTGTGGGTTTTTTTTCTTTTTTTAGTTCAACATGTAAGAGTAGAGATTTGAACTTCTACCTCTTGATCGAAGCTATATGTCTTAATTATTTAGCTCTACCTAATGGACATATATAAATTATTGGATTAATCGTAGAGAAATTTTATAAAATAACAATAGTAGTGGTAAAGAGAGATAATCTCTCGAATGGGTGGAGCTCTTTCCCTCTCCCACCAAAATATCGTATCTCATCATATGTATATGTATATATATAGAAAATTCAAGAAATTGAAGATATGACATTCAATGGTAGGTGACTAAACACCCCATTTAAGCTTATATGATATGACATTTTTTTCCCTTTCAAAATTTTGCAAATTCATGTAAAATTAAAATAACCCACAAAAAAAGAACTAACCTATTCTACTTTCTAAATGAAACTCATCTTCAATTTCATTGCTAGAACATTGCTATCTCATAAATTATAACAAAAACTTATTATATTGATTAAGAAGAATTATCACTTGGATTTTCAAATCTGTAAAGAATTAATGAATCATAACCAAAGTAGAGTATTGTACAATACTCGAAGTTGCAGTCAAATAACTCAAATCAAATCAAACCCACTAATGGCTGCTCGTGCGAATGGCTTCCACCGACCCACCATGGCTCGATCGAGCCCAAATGGCTGCTGCCCTCTTCATCGATCGGCGCTGGCAGGTTCAGATCCAGGTAGTCTCTTATTTCTGGCTCTGGTTTCTGAATTGTTGTGGTTTGTGGCAATTTGTTTCTGGATTCTGACCCACTTATCAAATGGGACCTCTTATGGCCGCCTAAAGCTTGGCCTGAGCTAAAAATTTTGAAGCAAATTGAGCATTGGTGATGCTTTCTGTTCTTTTTCTCATACGCCATGTGAATGTCTGATTCCTGCTGATTTTCCATTTCCAAGACTGTGGCTGTGGGCTTACTTTCAAAAGTTGGGTCGTTTGAAATTTCTGTTTCGATGCTGTTTTCACCGCTTTCTGTCTTTGAAGCTAAGCATCCTTTGGTTTTCTTGTGGCTGGCTCTATGCCCACCTAGTGCTTGATATGAGTGAAAGATCTTGTGGCAAGAACTACACTGGAATTTGCTTCTCTTTTCTCTGCTTTTGTAGGCTTCTGAGTTCAGTTCATTGGGTGGTGATCTTTTGAATGAATTTGACCTCAATTCCCCATTGGAAAGCTCGTGGAACTTTCTTTGATCTGAATTGAACTTACTGGAAATGAACTGAGGTGGGTTAAACTCAGTTTGGTGGTTGGAACTTGATCCATATCTGTCATCTTGCTGGGACTTTTCATCGTTCTTCTTCATCTTGACAATAGAAGCACTGAATTCTGAGTTTGACCCTTCAAATTTGAGATACCCAGAATCCATCTCACTGAGCTCCAACTTTCTGCTGTGGAATTCTTTCAGTTTCACCATCTTACTTCCCATGCACACAGAAGGAATTGCTTCAACAACTTTGGAGAAGTGACTTTTTGGGACCAGAGAGGGAACTTGTTTAGGCATAGAGTTGTTGTCAGAAGACTCGGTGGTTGAATAAAAACCGCCCACATCTCTAGAAAGCATCATTAAACACAAAGCAACCTCTTCCTGTTCTTGATCATTCTGATCAGAAACAGATGAAGAAGCAGCAGCAGCATTAGCAAATGAAAAGGAAGATGAAGTTTCAGCAGCCATGTACCTTGTTTGTCTCCTAGATCTCTTCCCACGATTTGCAGCTGCAATTTCATCATCTGATTGGCTATCAAGCTCCAAATTACTAGACACTCTCTCAGCTTCTGTCGAGTGACATTTCATGTGGCCAAACAGGGCCTTCCAGGACTGAAAGCTTTTACCACATTCTCTGCAAAACCTGTCCTCAGCACTAAATTCAGCAAGCCTGAAAGTTTTTTTGGGATTCTTTCTAAGACTATAACCATCAGAAACGCCAGCTCCCAGAAACTTATCCATGTCAGAGTTGCTTCCAGCTTTTTTCAAATTCATCTTCTTCAGATTTTCACCAGTTTCAGCTTGACTGTTGATCAAATGGGACCTCATATGACCTCCCAAAGATCTCCCACAAGGGAAGCTCCTGTTGCATAACTTGCAGAAGTGTTTGAACTCTCGATCAGCCTCCATCGACAAGAACTAGAATTCAAGGAAGAAGCAGCAGAGATCCAAAATCCAGCCAAAGCAGCTGAAACAATGCTAAAGCCAAAGCTCAGAAATAGAAAGAAAACAAAGAAAAACAAGATGACCCCAGATCAAATAATTAAAGTGGAGAGCTCAAATTCAGTGAGTAAAAGTAGTAAACTCCATCATCAGAGTTGAGCAAGCTTGATCTCTTCTTTCTTTTTTTTTCCTTTTCTGATCTGATGACACAAAACCCATCTCAGATTTGATGAATTCTAGTCATGGAGAAAGAACAGGATCTGATGCACAAAAGGTGGAAAAGGAAAGCTTGGTTGATGTAGTTCAACTAGCTTTTTTCTCTCACCACTAGCTTCTCTTGGGCAGTTGAAAGTTTTAAGGGGAGGAAAAAAAAGAAAAAGAAAGAAAAATGTTAGAAGTTTGCGGAGGTGCTACTTTATTGCTAATGATGGAGATGACAAAGCATGGAGGAAAAAATAAAAAAGGGGAGCTAAGCTTAGGCAGGCAGTGAGTGACTATGTCTCTGTCATATTTCTCTCTCTCTCTCTTGTGGACTATGTTGGGAGGAGAAATCCATGCATGAGAGCAAAGATAAAGAGAGGGGTAAATAAGAAGAAAGCAAGGAGCACGTGCACCAACTCAACTGACCCACAAATCCAATGGCCCAAGATTTGTCCTGCTAACTGGTGACTATCCCTATGGTTCAGGAACCTCCTAAACTAACTATCTTTCTAACAATTCCTTCCTTTGTCTTCATATAAAGGAATTGCCATCTCTCTTTCTCTCTGTGGGCCTGTTATTCATCATTTGGATTTATCTCTCTCTTTTTGTCTCTTTTTCTTTCTTTCTTTCTTTCTTTACTGTCCAAAATGACTGATTTCTTATCAAGCAGTTTAATATTGTTTGACAGTACTCAATTCTACCAATGTTGATTACATATCTTTACTAGGTTTGATGGATGATACAATTGCCAATTTGTATAGTTCAAGTTGAGTCATCGATTACGTATCATAGAACAATTGATCTCATACATGACGTATATCTAAGTTATATTTGTTTTTTTAGTTCAAAAATATTTGAGGGTAGGGATTCGAACCTACATGACTTCTTGTATATCTTTACTAGGTTTGATGGATAATATAATATTGTTGCCAATTTGTATAGCTCAAGTTGAACCATCGATTACGTATCATAGATCAACTAATCTCATACGTGACGAATGCCCAAGTTACTTTTTTTTTTAGTTGAACAACATGTGAGGTTGGAGATTCGAACCTATGACATCTTGGTCGATAGTATATGTTTTAACCAGTTGAACTATGTCCAAGTTGGCTACCTAAGTTACATATGTTCAGTCTTTTGGGACTACTTTTCTAAATTTTAACTTTGAATAACAAATCCACCAATTAAACAAAAGTTATATAAATTTGGATTCTAAAAGGCATTTTTTTATATAATGTAATCACAAACAACATAGACGTGGGAGTTATCCAAACTTTTCTATTTTGGATTCATTATTTAAAAAGTGCATTCGAGAACATTTTTGTGAATAGCGTGATTAAGTGAAATGTTATCTTTTAAGGTAAAATGCTAATCAAATACTTAATTATTTTGGAGTGTTTTTAGAAACACTTTGTGTAATTACATACACAAATATCATGGGAAAAAACAGTTTATAGAAATATGAAGACATGGAGTTGGATTAATATTTACTTGTTGTGAACCACTTTTTCTATTTCTGTGGGCTGAATAATCAATGTTGCTTAGGTAACTTGAAAACACAATATCACAAGATTGAATATGGAAAGCACCATGCCTTTTGGGATGCCAAGTGGCCATCTTCTATCTCTCTCTCTCTCTCTCTCTCTCTTCAAAATATATAAATACTTTCTTTGCAATTAATCATAATTTTTACTTGTTTGTGTTTGCATCTAAAAGATAAACTAATATCTCATAACAATGTTAAAAAATTGTTTTAGAGATTTCAAACAAATATATACTTTTAATTCAAAACTCATATTGGGTTAGCAAATTTCTTCTAAAAGTTGTTTTTTAGCTGAATATCTTTAGAATAGTTTTTAACTTGAGAGAACTATTCAAGTATTAGTAAGAATAACAAAAAAAAAAAAACATTATGGGTCAACATTAAGAATACAGTATCTATAAATCATGTCAAAGTTTTATGTCAAACATAACATTATTAAACAGATATAAAAAATGAGCCTACAATAAAAGACAAAAATAGTATACTGTAAGATCATTTTTAGTGATATTTCCATGTGTTTTCTTCCATATTTACTAAATTAACTACTTATAAATAATCATTAATCACTTTGAATTGAAAGATTAAATTCATCAGGGTTCAACTCTCATTCAATCAAAAAAAAAAAAAAAACAAAGCTTTTCACTCAAATCGAAAAAACTTTAAAAAGCAGATTTCTTCATATTTTAACAAATGATATAATATTATTAAACCGCATATAATTTTGATTTTAGTTACACTCAAATTTAAAATCAAAATACTTGATATCAATAAAAATGTTGTTCTTACATATATATTATGAATCCTCTATACTTCCAATCAACATAGACGACATTTATATTGCCAACGGATATAACAAAAGCTCAAGCTAAAGAGACTAAGTTCCAATTTTTTGTATTTTTATAACATGGTTTGATAGATGAAGTTCATAACAACTCCATCCCATAAACCCCCAAGTGCAAATATTTGAAAAAAACCACAACTTTCAATGGTCAAATGGACTTATTTTTCTCCTTCTCATAGTTTTTTTTTTTTCAGAGCACAATCAATGTGGGATGAGAGTTTAAACATATTTTTAATTCAATAAGTGTGTGAGTGAAATTTAAACTTTCAATTGTAGAGAAGATAATAAATGTCTTATCCATTAAGTTGGACTCAAATTAACTCTCTTTAAAGTTGAATGCTCGAATTAGCTTTCTATTGATTAATGAAAGTAAAAAAGACGACTTCTCTAAAGGAGAAGGCCGGCTTGGCATTGAATAACAAACATTAGTGAGTGATTAAAAATGTCAGTGTCTGATTAGCTGCAAACACCCATGAAACCATTACTTAAAAAAAAAAATAAAAAAATAAAAAACATAAAAAAAAAACCCTTGCTTTGGCCCTTTTGACTTCAATTCTAGCCTGTTGCTTGTCTCTTTATATCAGCCCTCCTTTAATTTCCCTTGTTTTTTTCTTCAACCTCCTAACAAGAGGGAAGAAAAATGAATCCAAATCCATCCAAATAAAAGAAAGTGAATAATAGTTACAAAAATATGCCATATGGGTTGGCTTTGAAAAACAGAGTATAAATATTCTTCATATTCCAAAGGAATTGTCCTCAGGTACTATTTTTGTAGCCAAAGTGATCAAATCATTCATCTGATCCTCTCTCTCTCTTATCATCTTTTTTTTTTATTTCATCATTGGAGAGAGAGAAGGGAAGAGATGGGTTTCATTGATATTTTCTGCAAACACCATAATATGTGTAGTCGGACGCACGTATTGACAACAAAGAAGAACGGATGGAGTCTCGTTTGATAATTATTTGGTTTTTATTTTTTAAAATTAAACTTATAAACATTACTTCTACTTATGAATTTCTTTGTTTGGTTATTTAGTTTTTACAAGTGTTTTCAAAATTCAAGCCAAGTTTTGAAAGTTTAAAAAAAAATAGTTTTTAAAACTTTTTTTCGTTTTTAAAATTTGGCTAAGATTTCAAATGTTTTTTCAAGAGTAAAAAAAATTGTGACAAAACAAACATAATTTTCAAAAACTAAAAACCGGTTATTGAAGCTTAAATTTTGTTTTGTGGGTCAGATCTTAATAAAGTCAAGCTACTATTATTCTTTTTTTTTTTTTCTTTTTTTTTAGGGTTGGCTTTGGAGTAAAGGAAGTTGGGGTTTCAAAAGTGATACTCATCAAAACGACAACCATTCTAATACTATACTATGGACTCCTTCAACTGAAAGATTGGCAATTCCACCCTTGTCTTTATTATAAACATCAATATATACTTGGATAAGATACCCTCTCCTTTGGCTTTATGCTTTCTTAACCCCTCTTCATTCACCCCTTTGTTTTTCTCCGCGATTCGATGATATTTTAAAGTCCATCAGATAACATAAGATTCGACAATATTTGAATAACATTTTTGTTTCATGTCAACTTGAACAGAGCTCAACTTGTTAAAGTATTATGCCCTCGATCCAAAAATGAAAAGTTCGAATCTCCATCCTCACTTCTTGTTGAAGTAAAAAAAAAAAAAAAAAAAAGGATTTTTGTTTCATACTATTTTATATCATTTTTCTATTCTTTTTGGAAGTACATTTGTTTGATGATGCTTTATGTTTCTCTCTTTATATTTCTTGTGAATGGTATTGAAATTGTGTAGAAATTTTGAAAGTAAAGTGGAAAAGATCTTACTTTCTTATTTCTACTTTGAATTTTGCTAAATGTTAAATAGAATCTGTCTTCATTACTATGACTTATGAATTATTCAAATGAAGCTTCTAGCTTTTTAAATGAGAAAGATTAGAGGACAAGAGTGTACCAAATACTTTACTAAAGAGATGGTTGTTAACCAAACTTTAAAAGGAAAAAAAATTAGAGAGATAAGGTAAAAGAATACTTGAAAGTGGCAACTTTTTCAAGAGGTTGAAATTGAAATTTACAAATTTCATTACCAAAAACATGATCCATTAGAAAGCATATCTCTGTTTTTATTTATAAGCACCAGTTGTATTCTTTGTTTTTCCCTCTCAGCCATGACATAGTTTTATCATCTTAAGTAGTTTTAAATTAAGGTGCCTCTTCATGGCTACAAATGGATTGTTTACAAATCCTCAAAATCAACTGCACAAAGATCAATGCTATTTTAATTAAATTTCTTTAGGGAGAGGAATAAAATAGCAATATTAAAAGGTCTTTATATTCTAATTATAATGACTTAGCTTCAATCTCCTTCATATGACTAGATACCTTTTGATCTACTAAGCAATGCTAAGAACTATGCTGCCATTTAGGGCATACTTGATTGGAAGAAAGGGAATGTGGAACCAAAATTAAATGAGTCCACATATTACTCAAGTCTTAAACTTTACTATTTTTTAGTCTAACAACTCAATGGGACATCTAAAATTAAGTCTAAATTCATGCAATATCTTTCCCTTCGCAATCTTATTTTAATAATATTCATCATATTGAATGTTATAAATTAAAATTAATATTGAAACTCCCACAAGATGGAAAGTGTTAAAATGTTAATTTTGTACTAATTTGACGACTTAAGCTTGATTTCACGAAATCTAATCAATTAGGCACTATTCATCTCATAAAGTGACCAAAGTCAGCTAGCTCACTATAAGAAGTGCTTCTAAATCCACCACAAAATTGTCTTATGTAATTTAATGTCATTTAGCTAATTAGGCCAGCGAGCTGCATAAAAGAAAATACCTTATCTAAAAGAATTTGGATCTATAAATGCAAAAGTTTGATTGATACAAAATATAATAACTAACTGCCTAATCTAAATTAATCATAATCATAAACCCAACACAATTAAATTAATGATGCATTAACCCTTGGGTGACCAATGCCTTGATACAATAGAAAATAATAGAACATTTGGATAAGAAAGACTAGAGACTAGTTTCCAAAGTGAAAGCTGACTTTTTCACTAAAGAATTAAAAAACAAACAAACAAACTCAGACGGTAGAATTTAACAACAATATTGCAAACAAAAGCAAAAGGATATTTTTGCAATAGTGAAAAATGAAAATTCCAAAGCACTCTCTTCTCAGAGAGTAGGCTAATAATTTAGTTAAAGACTCAAACGAAAAGAGAAGGTAAATAGAATCTAACAAGATGAATATCAACATAGCCACATATTAGCATAGTGATTTATCTGTTTCAAGTTTTCCTTCACGAAAACGACATAAACATTCGATTCACACGTGAAATTTACAAACTTATCTAAAGTACATGTATTCAATACATACATACCACAAATCCATAGAATCTAACATACTTTCAACTGTGGCCATATGGAGCCTCATGGAATTGGTAAGCCTAAAAATTTAGAGTTAGGCCAAAAGAAGGATTCCAAAAGATTTTTAAAATATCATGTGGAAGGTGACACGACACCAAAAATGGGCAAGGAACCAAAGCCAAAGCTATAATGTTTATGTATTGGCTTGAGAATATTCTAAAGACTAAATAACATAATTATCCACATCTCACATTGAAACAGAACACAAGTGACTTTATCATTAGAATCTTAAATTAAATTTGTAATTGAAACAATCTTTTCTCTTTCCATATTTTCTGTAGATTACACACAAATCAGAGCCTAACAGTAAAAAGCAGTTGGCTATTAAAGGACAGATCTACTATTTATAAGTATTGTGTCTCCTACTTTGAACCATGATTGTGGGATCTCAAGTAGCTTCCAATGAAATTGCATTTCAACAATGTAATTAATGAATGAATACTTAGAACTGTGTGAGCAGAATATGAATCCCCTTCCCACTTGGAAAGTGAGCAAAAACACTAAATTAGTGGCTACTTAAGCAGACAAAACATAATCAGCCAGGTGGAACATCATTGCAATTTTACTGCTTTCACCACTATCAAAAAGAAAACTCATTATCTATACTTCTCTATATTTGAGTGGACAGACCAGATTTGTTTGGAGAGAAAAGCACCCAGAGACTGTTATACAGATTTAGAGGCACTGTTCCAAGTCTTAAGTACAAATGTGAGACTTTGATCTGTTTCTAAAAGGACAATTTCTAAATAATGAGCAAAGGGTAGTAGTTTTTTAGTGTTCTTTCTGAAAGTTAAATTTTGAACCAAACTTTTTAAGTTGATTTCTATTAATTTTAAAATTAAAAAGTTTATTCCTACTCTTAGAACTGATAGTCTACTTCTTAAAACTAAACTGAAGAGCTACAAACTAAACTCATCTAAATATCTTAAGTTTGTTTTGTTATTCAATTATTGTTCATTATTGTTCTGAAAGAAAGTCTATTCCATAGAGGAAATTCACTTCAGTAGAGAGAGAGAGAGTTCATGAAGTTTCCAGCTCTGAGGATCAAATAATGATAGGGGTTCTATCAGTATGTGGTTGAGAATATACAAGATCACAAACGCTATGATATTGTTCAATCTTGACCATATACTTATACACACCGGAAATTACTTCAAAAGGACAAAGAAAATCTTGATAATGATCCGTATAAGGAAACTCTATGTATGTATATATTTATATAACAGATATCGTGATATACAATCATGCCTCAGCTATAACGCATCAAGGGAAAAGAGAATGGGAAAAAAAACAAAAAAATAACCACAAGATCTTACCTCTATGAGAGATGTGAATGGTGGCTTAAAAAGCTGAAAATGATTCGTACTCAAAATCCTGATCATTACAGGAATGACTGAAAGAAACTTTCAAGTTAACCTCATTGCCATTTCTTGGAGGAGTACTCGCTTTTGTGAAGCATTAATTACATTATTAGATTCGGCACTCTCCAGAACATCAGTGATAATTGCAGCTGCGTGACCGAGAGGCTCCTCAATTGCCCTTTTCAACATGAAGGCCTACAGAGCAAAATTTAAAACACGCATGAAATTCACATGCAAGAACGGCTACATGCCTACATGCATATTTATCTGGAGACGTCGAACACATCATTTTACACCGGACCAATCCATGGAAAGCTCTAAAGATAAATTTAATCACGCCGGAGAAATTTCTTGCTTGCTCTAGAAGTGAGATTTTCTCGAAGACTAATTGTACCTCTAATCTAGATTTTCTCGAAGACTAATTGTACCTCTAATATTTTCTGTGAAAAACTAATTAAGAAGATATTTTTACCTGAATTGTGAATAATATTATTATGGAGCTTGAAGACAATACTTTAAAGCAAATTAAACTAGAAGTATTAGATCATAATAAATGAAAGCAGAAACATGGTGCTAAAGCTAATTGTAAATGAAATATTTGAGAACAAGCATGTGCTCGTAACACACAAGTAGATCCATCAAAGCCAGTTCGGTGAAATCAAATGTTTGAAAGTGACTAGGTTTAATATTTCAGATTCTTGGGAGAAGCACAAGGACAAACGCTCCTCAGTTTCTACCTGTTTTACTCGTCTTCTAATCTATTCCCTTCTTTATCCATTTAAAAGGCAATACATACATAAAAATTGCATATGCCCTTATGCATCGAGGCTCACAACACGTCATGGATTGGAACTCAAAAAAAAGCGTCATGGGGAACTTGAATTAACAATAAAAAATATCATGCATGATTTTGTTTTTAATCACAGGGAGAGAGAGAGAGACTTTGCATGCGATGTTGCACAAGTAACTGGCTCGTAAATATCTTTTCAATGAAGAGAGATGAAAAGAGAGAACAAGAGCAAAACCTGTCCATGGTGGGATATGACTAGAGTACACGGGTTCTGAAACCAAGGCTCTCCATCAATTTGAACAGGCAATGCCGCACATAATTGTATCCTAATTGACTGGCCCTGTGCAAGTCTTCTAGCTCGAGAAAGCCCCACCTGTTTCAAAAACAAAACAGCAGCCATGAAAAATCTAAACAAGGAAGTTGCAACACAACTCTAAGTATGACCCTTTTCCCTTACCCAACTCATGTCTTAGGACTCCTAGCATACGCGGCAACTCAGAAACGTCACTCTAATGACTAAATATCAGATCCCTAACAAATGATCTAAGATTGATACATGACCAAACACTAAGAAGCCTTGCATGATTTAACCATCCATTTTCCTAGGTCCCTAAACTTTAATGAAAGTAACAATTTAGTCCCTGAACTTTAGGTGCAATGATTTAATCTATGTACTTGCAATTCTGTAATAATTTAATCCTTAAACTTTAGGATGCAACAATTTAGTCTTTGTACTTTAAATTATAATGATTTAGTCTCTATTATAAAAAATTTTGTTAACATTTAATAGAATTTCTTAAATATGTAGATTGATAAATTAATTAGAAACCAAACATGTTTATAAACTAAAAAAACTAAATCGTTACAAAATAAAAATTGACACTTAATTTGATGGAATTTTTTGAAGTACCAAAACTAAATAGAACTAAATGGTTACATACTAAAGTTTAGGGATTTTTTCTATTTAACCTTAGTTTTATTAAGCCTAATAGAAGCTAAGAAGTTATTATATAGCTTACTCACTTTCAGCTTCGAGCTTAAAACTGAAGCATGTAAACCCCACCCTATTGATTTTTATTTAGAATTAAACAATAAAACTACAAAACCCACCCTTAATTAAAACCCACTAAAGTTTTAAAGCTAACCCATAAGAGCGTAGCAGCAAAAAACATGAGAAGGCATCATTACACGTGAAGACTGGAAATAGATTCATCCTACATAGATCCATCAAATTTGATTTGATATTTTTAACAAATGGCATGATAGGATGTGGGGACAGGACAAATGATTTGAATTATTGTATACCTGTAGCTTCCCGAGGTGCCAGGTACCAGATATGCTGACAACCTCAAGTACTTTATCATGCATGGACTGCGGATCAAAATTATCAAATGTCTCATCCTCATTATGCCAAAGATCCACACCACCCATGTAGCTTCCAATGTTCGCAACCAGTACACCTTCTGCATCCTGTAGATATTCAAATTAAAGTTTCAATTAATCAACCTCAAGTAAATGAAAATTCATGACTACATCATCGTATATAAATAACACAGAAAAGTATGTATTAATATGTGTGAATGAAAAATCTCCAATCTCTTAACCATTTGAAGAATTCACACCCATAAACTAAAATGTTTCGTCATGCTACTGAAAATCAGCCTAAAACTTCTAAATAATAATAATAATACAGTGACAATTTAGTAATGCTTCAAAACCATTGACTTCAAAGTTAAGTTATTACCTCAGGAACCTCTACCTCTACACCATCCACTTGCACCCGAACTTGCCATGGAATATCTGCAAATGTCCTATCCATTATGCTCTTGGCTCCTTCTCTTGCATATAGAACTTTGTTCATAAACTGCAGTCATGTTAATAGATTCAGTTAAGTGATATGAACTACTCAAATAGCCTAAGATCAGATACACCAAAGAAGCAACAACTAGCAAGAACTTCTGCAAATGTAGACAAATATAGAACCATAAAGATAAAAGTTTTATTTCAAATAAAAATAAAAGATAAAAGTTTAATGCATACGAGATGATTATCTTTTTGCAATCAGCACAAAACTGACGTATCCTCATTGAGAAAGCGTGCAAGCATGGGCAAGTCAACCACTAAAAAATATATGGGCAAAGTTATTGTGCTCAGAAAATATCTGTTTAGGGCATCATTTAAGAATTGGTAAAATAAAAGAACAGACATCATTTATAAAGGGAAAAGGTACAATACAACAGAAAGAAAAGTATTGAGAATAGATTATATCTCCAATACAAGTGGTCATTTTATTCAATGCATAAGTTCCACATACACTAGAGAAGTATAAATATGTATGTATTAGATCATTGATGAATTTGCTAAAGAGTAGTGCAGTTGAAGTCGGGAAGAAAAATATCTGAACTATATTAATATGTACACAACTAAGCTATAGAAGTATCCTACGAAGATCATTATCATGCAGTAGTAAATCCTCTCAGGCTCCATAAAATGACCACCCTCCATTATAACTTTGTTTTTTGGCAACAAAGTGTTTACAAAATAGCCCTCCAACAGAAAAATAAATGCTCATAAAATGATCCACATTCTGGAACAAACGAAGTAAGACACGAGTCTAATGTCCAAAATTTAATGATGCAAGATATTACTACGCAAAATAGCAAACAGCCTTTGCTCTCTCAAGCAATTAACATACAGTTTGAAAAGTTGTAATAGCAGCCATGCATGGTTTCAGTTATGGTCAGCATGACCTTATGTGATGGATTATTTTCGAGGAAGTTAAAGTTATCTTTTAAGTCTACAATTTTCATCACCTGGTTATAAAATTTTTCTGGATTTTCCTCCCGCAAATTATGTATGTCAAGGGCAACCTTAGCATCACATCCAATTCCTGCATTTGGGGGACAAATTGGTAATAATGCAGTAAAACATAAGAAAATGAAAGAAATTAGGGAAAAAGACAGATGTGAGTGTTCCATAGAAGAACCCTGAAGATAAGATATATGATTCAGATGTGCCCTGACGTTGGTCTTATTGTATATCCAATGTCTTAAGTACAAAAAACGAATTATCAATAAAACTTATTCACATACCAAGATAATTATTCATAAATTGTGGAGCTTTGAGCTGCTTTCCATGTTGATCCACTATTGCCACCTTCCAACGGTCAAGAACGGTCACTGCAGCATTTTCAATATGATGCAAGACTGTACAAAGACCCCCCTGTCTCTCCACTGAGCCCAAACCACCACCCCAGTTTAATACTCTAGCCAGATCATTTCCTGTTCCAGCAGGAAGAATAGCAACTGGGGGAGGTGAAACAAAATTTTGCTTGTCTATACAGTTTAGAACCCAACCAACAGTTCCATCGCCCCCACATACAAGAACCTTGAAGTGCGGCACTTTTCTGAATAAATAAAGACCAGATTCAGGGCCTTGTTCAGAACTCAACTCAAAAACCTGAAATATTAGCATACAGTCCATGACCATTAACCTGAACAGCATTAACACTTGCAATGAAAATAGAATTCTCAAGAGATTTAAGTTAACCCTACACATTTAAAACATTTTTTTCTTTCTCATAAGAAACATTTCCAACAGGACCAACACCAAATTACAAAAAATAATAATAATAATAATAAAATAAAAATAACAGTTACTTTAGAGGGTTTCATTGACCTCAACATTGTATATATATTTGATAGACCGAGACATATATGCTCCAAGTTCCCACCAAATGCCACAAAGAAAGGGAAGTTGTGTATAAGTTATACATAAAGCATTGCCATCTGCCCATTTATCACCAGGGACCAAACTAAGAGTACAGAGCAGGTTGAACAAATTATTTTAGGCTATAGTATACAACAGTCTACTTCTAAGTTAAGGCCTACATGAATAGAGTGGATAAAAACCCATACCTGGACAGGATTCAAAAGAATGTTTAACCGTTGTTTGAGAGAATCTCCACGGCGGGCTCCACTTTTCTTGTTGATAAATACTAACAAGGGACGTGAATCTGGAGGAAATTCAATCACCTCATATCTCAGGTTCATTCCTAATATATGAGATTCATCTTTCTGATTGAGTGAAGAACTTTTTTTGACACTTGGATTTGAATTTTTATCATCTATATCACCATTTTTATGCTGAACCTCTGAAGTTCTGCTACCATTACAGTTTCTTTCAGTTCCATGATAACCATTAGCCGTGTGATGAGAATCAGCTGTGCTTTCGGTAGAGAGATCACGAGTACTACCACTTGTTGCTGTTTGAACAGATGGTTTACGACCATGTTTGTTCTTCTTACCCTGACTCCTTATACTTGCACGCACTGAGGATGCAATCTCATTTGCTCCATGGGTGATGGAGCTCAAAAATCCACCAGAGGATGTCCTAATTGATTCCTTGACATAAAGTGGTGACAGAATCAACCTTCTAAATGAAGCTAAGTCACAAATATCACCTGTTTCATTACACATACTACTATGGCAATCAACATGCACTAGGCGTTGGCACCATAAGCAACACCATATTGGAGAACCACCAAGAAAAGACCCACTACATGGTTCTTCACAGTAACTGCAGAAAGAGGTTTCATCAGGTTGATCGGTAATCTCAGTCCACCGAACAGCCCATTGGTGCATCACATGCTCAAAGCCGATCATAGATACACACTTGCAATCCTTTTGGGCACTAGAAGAACAGCTTAGGTGAGCTGCAGCACCACAAATGTTGCAACGGCAAATAAAACTATCTGAAGTGACCATAGGACCGAGAGTCTGTGAAGGGGACACAAACTTTAAGCACACACAACAACTCAAATTCTTTCCACGAGATACAGATTCTAGAATCCAGTTGTGTGCAGCTACAGGAACTTCATTAGTTTTCTTTGGGTTTCTCTTCGACCTGGCTATAGCTTTCATCCAACTCAAATTGATATTTCTCCGCCATTGAAAGGCCGTAAAGGCTATGGTCAAAATTCCAATGATGGCAGCACTAAAGCAAGAAATAATAAAAAGGCGATCAGTTGGATTCTTGCTGTTCCAACTGGGGAACAACAATCCAATTTCCCCGTCCTCATCCATTCTTCTGGTCACAGAAATGAGAAGAGAACCATCTAATGGCTGAAACAAGAAATTTGGCTCAAGACAGTTGACAGCCAGTTACCACCCAAACTCCAACGTAATCCAAATCAAATGATGAACCAAATTTTAATAATTTAGTCCAAATTAATAATGACATTACCAATTTGTAGATGGTAACTCACCATAAAATCTTTTCACATCTAAATACACGGATGTAAACCCCCACCACACTTCCAAGGAGTCAAATAAAATATTGACAGACAATCGCATATCACCTGGAAATGTGAAACACTAAAACGTAAAATATGAAATCTTGAAATTATGAACACTATCATTAAAAGACAATGAAAAACAAACAACTTCAAAGCTAACCTCTATAGTTGAAAGTCCAATGTAATCCTATGAATATAATGAATACCAAGGATCATATTAAATTCCAGAATAAAATATTGAATAGAACACACTAAATACTAAAGATTTTAGGCTTAAAGAGAAGAGGGGGGGAAAAACCTCAAGAGTATGTTCATTATTAAGACGGAAACTAAAACAGGACATAGATTCAACAAGATTTATAAAGATTAACTCGATAAAATAATATATAAACAATAAGCAAAAGAACAGCTCCACAGAGATTGTAACAACATTTGGACAGAATTCAGAAATTACTAGACCAGCAATCCTAATGAGATGCTTAGCAGCTAAGAATCATAGCAAAAAAAGACCAGCAACACAAAATATTCAAGTTCATACCTCACTGAACATGTTCTAATCCTCCTCTCATTACCCAAAACAAGTACACATCAAATTCATTTCAAAAACTACACGCATATAATTAATCACGAAAAGCGGTGAAAATGGGCACATAGAAACCTCAGGGATGAATTAAACTTACTGAAAACAATGAGTGAACAACAGGATCAAATGCCCCGATCACAGAAAACCCTAACTCGATCTTCGAATAGTATAAACGCGCTATTCCTTCAATCCCAGGAATCGTGGCAAGACCCAAATCCGAAGCTTTCGATGTCGGGAGAACGGTACGGATTTGAGAATTTTCATATGGAAGTCTCGTTCTCTCACCTTTTTTTTCTTTCTCTCTCTCTTTCCTCTTTTTTTTTCTTTAATTTTCCAAATCAAATAAATTTTAGAATCTTTTTTATTTTGTTTCCCAATTTATCAAAATTAAGATTCCATCAAAAGAATCTTCTATTCGGCAGAGGGGCCACTGAGTCCCACAGATACTTTAGACGTGGCACGTTAGGATGCGGACAGCTGGATTCTGATAGTGACACGTGGGACTTACTTCTCTCGTGTGAATCCCGCGGTGACTCAGCGTCTTCAGATAAATTCAACACTACGCCGTTTCAAACAAGGTTGATTTTTTTGGACATCTTTTTATTTGATATAATACAATGTAAATATATTTGTTCGATATTCAAATCATGATAAATAAAAAATGGATTATTTTTAAATGTATCTTACTTTCCAAAGTCAAAGATTGAATTCTCATTGAACTTGAAAAAGAAAAAGATTGAATTCACATCATCCTTTGTATTAAAAAAATTATTTTTAAATTAAGGATATAAAATTTTTATTTTAATAAATATAATTATTTTAGAAACCTTATAAATATAAATTTAGATGTTATACACAAATATATAATGGAATTCAAAAGTTGAGGCCAACCTAAATAAAAACTCAATTGATTGAAGTATATATTACCAATTAAAACGTCAAATATTCGAATTTTCATCTCTACATCTCAAAAGAAAAAAGAATCATGTTAGAAAAATTGAAATAAAATATAATGGGAAAAGAGGCCTTTCACTTTCATTCTTTATTAATTAATTTTCACCCATTTTTGTTGGCATTAATTCTTCTTTCTATTTTCTTTTTATATAAAGGTGATGGCATTAATTAAGGATAAGGGTGATTTGCTCCGTCAAAGGATGATGAATTCATATTAGATAATTAAAATCTCAACCTAAATAAATTTTGCCTCGTCTCTCTCATATTAAATGCTGCAAGCTGTAAGTATGAAAAAGATATTCATTGTTATTATTATTTTATTTGGAGTAGATAATTCACCTTAACTTAATGGTTCTTATTGAGTCAACCCAAATATTTATCATTACTTTCAAAATACTCCATCATGTTCATTCATCCAACATAATTAAAAAAAAATCTAAAAAGTAGAATATGTTGATTAGAAATAAAGAGTATTTGATTCGTTTAACTTGTGATTTACAAAATGGATCATAGAAATTGTTATTATATAATTAATCTCTTCGGAGCCCAAAATAAAAATCAAATCAAATAATCATTAAACAATGTCCTCTTTGACGGTACTAAAAATAATGTCCTTTTTGACCAAAGAATTAGAATTTTGAAATCACATTTTATAAATCCTAAAAGATTCCTTAAAAGAATGTATTCTTTAAGAAGAAGGTCAAAATGTTTATTTGGTATTCCAAATTACTAACTCATTGAGATTAGTGGAAGAATGGAGTGACAACCAAATAACAACTCCAATAACTAATTGAAAGAAAATGTTAAATTACAAATTTGATCTCTATGGTTTGGAGAAAGTTAGAATTTAGTCTCATTAGTTTTAAAAGTTAGAATTTTGTCTCTTGATTTTTAGAGTTTTGTCCCTTTGTTCGATAAAACCTCATAAATAGTCCTTATCTATCTAATTGTTATGTCACGTACTCAATCCGTTAGTGACTTCTAACAGTAAAGACTATTTATGATGTTTTACCAAACCATATGAACTAAATTCTAACTTTCTCCAAACTATAAATACCAAATTTATAATTTAACCCAAAAAAAAACATTTACTGGGAAAGAATCTACCAGATCCTAGAAACCAATCTTCTAGGAACTCAATATCAATTTGCTAAAATTCTCTTTATTAAACAAATAAAATAAAATAAATCCTTCGCAACACAATGAAGCACAGAAAGGCATGGTACCTTTGAAAGCTCCGATGGAATTGACCAAAATAACCACAATGCCTCTGGGAAGACTGGATACTTGAACCAAATTGAAAAAGGGATCATGACAACACAACAAATAGGATGATTCCGGTAGGAATTAAAAATAAACACTTGATAATATTTTTATTACTTCAGCTAAAATACTGATAAGGATTTACAATTTTTACATGTAACGCCAAATAATCTGTAAATTGAAATATCAGCACACTAACTTCGAGCCCAACTCTGTGCCTCCACATCTAACACTCAAATTTTTTTTTCCTAAATAAGAAAGGCTAAAGCTTAAATCATGAATAAAAACCCATACAAGTACAATTAATACCTGGGTTTTAGGGAAGCATGGAGACTTCTGGAAAACAACTGCACTTCTTCTGCCCTCCCATTTGCAGGAAAAAAAGAAAGACAGAGCATTGCAATTTCTTTTTGTACATGTAAGTGTGAAGGGACCTATTTATATTACTCAAAATGACATCGAAGACCTAACTTGCACATATCTAACAGCCTCAATTGATTTCAAGGAGATAACTTAGAAATCATTTCTCTCTGACATTACCAATTGTATGGTTCTTTTTGTGAAGCATATTGACTATAAGTTGAAAGAAAATCGACCAGAGAAGCATTAGGGTTGTAGAGATAATTGGCCGACGTGAACAAAATCAATCAATTAATAATTAAAGTGAAAGACATTGTACCCTGTCAGGAAGATTTCTAGGAATGGGAAGTGCAGTAACATATCTCTGGGGGCAAGATCTCTGAGAACTTGTGGTTACATCAGAGGATGATGAGGCCTCACCCCCATCAACTTGTCCTCGGCTATGGAACTTGGCAAACCGATTGATAACAGAGAACTTCTCAAGATCCTGGCATTCCACTCTCAAATCTAAGATTGAAGCTCTCTTCTCCACTCTGGCATAGCAAGAGCAGCTTATTACCAATTTAAAGTAAAACACATCAACGAGACAGAACCAAATAAAGTCAGTAATAAATGAAGTAATAGCAGCAACAGCAGACACCAAAAGCTGAAAGAAAAGTGTGATTCGAAAGCTGAAACAATATAAGATTAGCATCATAAAAACAAATCCTCCGGAAAAGAAAAATGAATCAAATCCAATGAAAGACATTAAAGCTACCTCAATAAATCATCTTCCATCTTCTGCACCCGACTCATGAAGTCCTCCAAACCTTCTATAAATTTATGATCGCCAGTTTTCCCAGATACTTTAGGTCTCTCAGGAAGGCTAAAAGGCACATACACAAAAAACATTGTATTAGTCTAAACAAATATGTAAACAATGGACAACCTATCGTCCTTGCATAGACATTCAAAATTTTAGAATCATAGAGGAAAATTCTTACGAATTTCTGCTTTCTGGATGCAAAGCATTATCAGTTCCTGTAGAAGAAACTATATTACAAGCATCCCCTAATGCTAGCCTCGCAACAAGATAAGCCACACTCTCATAATGTAAGCTGGCATCTGAAGAGAGAGTTGTAAAAGGAGGAGGACGAAGGAGTTGTTGAACTAGCTGTGTAGTCAAGTTAAGCCTCCTCTTCAGTTTTATTATCAATCCGTCGTCGATCATTTCAATTTCATCTTCTTTCTGTCAAAGGGTCGATTGCAATAAGAATCACTTTTTTAATAGCTGACTATATCAGAGATCTGGATTAACGAACATCCAAGAAGAGCCTAGTTTAACAATTAGCATACCTTCTCAATCAGCCGGTTGGTTGCCTGAGCCCAGTCAACATCTGCCATGCTGCAGACAGAAAACAGCAGTCAGCATACATAAGAAGAACATTAAAAAAATAATAAATAAATAAATCAAGCAATATGCTAAATCCATGAAGTCAACCTTCCGCAAGATAAATTTTCGCACAGGATGGAGAATGTATATAACAAGAACCAAATTTATAAAACAAAAATAAATAGTTTTTCTGAAAATACAGAAAATAGATTGTGTAAATCAGCAAAAGAAACAAAAGGTGAAAATAAAATGTCAGAAAACATTATTACAACTTTTCAAAGCATTCCAATCCTTTACTCTTATCAATCAGAGACACTAAAAAAAATCTTGGGTGACGATGCAAGGAATCCTTTTTTTTTTCTGAGCAGTCACTTTGCCAGTTGCATTTCTAGTCCAATCTTTTGTAGCAGTTTCTTTCAATCAAATAAAAATAATTTAGTTGTATTCTTCTGAGGGAAAGAGAACAACCTTATATCCTGCAGCCTTCTAAAACTTTGTGTCATTTCTTCATTCCATGGTAACAGTTCAGGTGCAGAGCTTTTGCGCTTTTTTGGTCTTACAGCAGCCAAACTTTGATTAATGAAATCAAGGGGCAATGGTTGACCGGAAGAGAAAATTCCATGTTCTATCGACATGAGAGTTGAACTTTCCCGTGCATTATTGTGCTCACTACCATCAGCAGAAGCATTTGCTTGCTTCGCAGGAATTTGAGCATTGAATCCATCAGGAGGCTTATCGATAATGAAAGGTTGATCCAAAGGCTTCATGGTTGCATTTTTAGATCCAGGAAATACAGTTAAAGTTTGTCCATTTTTAAAGGTTCCATATTGATCAAACCAAGACGGTGCCATCTGGGGACTAATTTGAGAATGCTCGCCTCTCACACAAGATGTAATGTCACTACTAGATGATACATAGGCATCCCCTTTCTTTGATGAAAAATTTACCGCTGCTGCATCTACACGTGAAATGGAAGCATTGTTAAGTAGTGACTCTCTGACAGCATTACTGTGTCCATGCGATGAAAGTTGGCCCCCATCCATGGCAACCTGCTGAGAATCTAAACCACAATCTGGACCCTTAAATCTCTTCCCACTCCTGTTAGTTGGGTCATTATCTGCACTTTTCATGGCATGCATTTGATGCAGTAAGGAGTAATGGTGCTGTGAACTAATAGTTGGACGCAAAGAATGACCAAAAGTGTCAATATTTACTCGAGTAGCCATAGAATTTGATGGAGATGCACCTAATGAGTGATGTCCAGCAGATTCCAGTCCACCTGGTGCACTCATGGCCTGCGGGGAAATTTCACTCTTCCCACCTGAAACTTGCTTGCCATGGCTTTCTTGCATTTGTTTTTCTCTCCCAATAATATTTTGCATATTCATGGAATTTTCACCAGGGGGCATACCCTCTAGTTCCAATTTCTCTCGACTATCAGTCTTTTTTTGTCCCAAAAAACTCTTGTCTGAATTGTCCATATGCATATGAGATTTGAACAAATCTGAGGCAGCTTTTGATGGCTCCGCATGTAGTGAATGTTTCTGGGTTGTGACATTCGCCCACTCATTAGGAGAGACTTTTGAGAAAGCAGCCCGTTGAGACATGGGCACAGAACCCAATTCCTGGCCAAGCTGAGGGGAATTTTGTGCATTAGATATATCACCACTGCTTAGCTGAGATGTGTCAGCAGAAGAAACTAGGTTCATTTGTAGACCACTTCTGGAAATATCTGTTGACGCCATTTGACTATTTTCAACTCGGTCAGAAGAGTCATCAAAATGTCTTGAATGAATGCCAATTTTATCTGAAAACACATTAGCAGAGTGACTGGCAACTAGGTGCTGATTATGAAGATGACTTCTAGGATAAGGAAAGGCAGATTGAGAAGTTGCAGCCAAGTTTCCTTGAGCATTGATATGAGGGATTTTATTACCACTATGTCCAGAAGGACTAGTAATATTATTTCTCAAATCCCTCTGTTTAGAGGCTACAGAAGCCAACAACATATGACCACGTTCTCCTGTTTCAGAGGTAGAATGGGTTGAACTCATAACCATGGGCGAGGAACAATGAGAAGATAGAGCAGCATCTTGCATGGACATGCGTTGAGGGGGACCCAGTTGCAAACCAAAAACTTGAGAATCAGAGGACTGATTTCGCGGTGCTTGACCAACTGATCCATCAGAAGTTTCTGCTTCACCCATTTCAGAAGAAAGATTTCGGTAAGAGGGACTATGTGTTGCATTACCATGTTCTCTTGGTTGGTCCACTTTGTGAAGAAGCTCAAGCATATTTTGGCTGCAAATAAATAAAGAATGAGAAGAATTTTACTTAAATCATCTTTCAAAGTGAAATATATAATCCAGAAACACATAATGTAACTTTGTTCAGAAATCAGATAAAAACTAGATAAAAGGTGGAAAAAAGAACTCACAATATTCTAACTCAAATACACAAAATTAAGGGGAACTTCCTTTGAATAGAAAATTTGGTAAATTAAGGCTACCATTTGATTGAATCCATTAGTCAGGATCCATTTTTAAGTTAATAGTTGGCGAAACAATGCTCAAGTTGCATGCTTATGTCTCTTTTTGAATTTTGTTTAATAAGATATCAAACTCTCAATAATAAATCACAAGTATAAATTGGGTCAAAAAAAGTGTCAAAAAAGGAAGGAAGGAAAGGCAAGGTATTCACCCTAACCAAGCCAAGAAGATCACCCAAAGAAAACCCTCCAATTAGCATAAATCAGGATGGATAATAGTTAAAAGTAGGGGTGAGCAAGAGAAACCGAAAAACCGAATCGACCGACCAAAACCAACGTCGGTTTATATAATTTTTCGGTAGGGGGTAGATTTTGCAATATGCAAAACCAACCTATTGGTCGGTCAACGAGTCCTTTAAGGGATTAAACTAACCGAACTGACTGAATGTAAAAAGAAAGGAAAAAAAAGGGGGGGTGGGGGAAGTTGCGCGACAGTCTGCTGCAGCCTGCCGCTACTTCTTTGGGAAGACCACCACCGTGTAATTATTAAAAAAAATTAATATGGTTTTTTTTCTTTTCATTTTCCTTTCCCTCATTTCTTTTCCTTTCTTCCTTTCACAATTCATCCTCTTTTCTTCTCTATGTTTTCTTTCTCCTTCTCTTCTTCTTTCCTTTTTTTCTTCTTTCTCTCTTCTCCGTTTTCCATTTCGTTTCTTCTTTCTTTTCTTCTTTCTTTTCATTTCTTTCTTCTTCTTCTCAATTTATGATGTTCTTCTTCTTTTTTTCTACTCCTTTTCTTCTTCTTCTTCTTCTTCTTCTTCCTTTTTTTGTTTTTTTTCTGCTCCTTTTCTTCTTCTTTCCTCCCGATTTTCTTCTTTCTTTTTCTGCTTCTCTCCTTGTTTTCTTCTGTTTTTTTCCAACTCGTGGGAGTGACGAAACCGACAAAACCAACCTGCCGCCCGACTGATCGGGCAGCATAACCCTCCACTCTAAAACCAATCAGAACCAACCACTAAAAACCGACAAGTCAGTGGTTGGTGCCGGTCTGAGCCCAAAACCGACGCCGACCGACCAATGCTCACCCCTGGTTAAAAGATTGAAATCCTATTTTAGTCCCTCAACTTTTTATGTCATTTTGGCCCCTAAGCTTTCAAAAAAATTATTTAGTCCCTAAAATTGGCATAAAAAACCAGTTTAACCCTTGTTCATTTCTATAAACTATTTAACAGAAATCAAACCATAGGCTGATCAAATCTACCCTGCGAACAAATATTTGAAGTCTTATGTAGTAGGTCAAGTTCATAAATGGTAGTAACATCAAGCATAAATCGCATAAATGATAATAAACCATTGTTCAAGTGTTAGACTACCTGGACGGCAAGGCCACTTGTCGCGGATCATGACCAGCAAGTTTATCCAAAGAAGAAGAAAAACGAGATCCAAAAGGTGGAAGCATTCTTTTGGAAGGTATATCTCCAAAGGCCCTCATGTCACTCTGAAAACAAGCTTAAGCCTTCATTAATCATGGAAATTTTGAATGGATTCTCAAAATTAGAAATATACAAAAGATCAAGATTTTAAAAAAAATCACATTACTAGAAAATGAAATCCCAATCACCTTTTCAACTTCCATTGAATTTCCATCTGTTCCAGGTTTGGATTGCCTAAAATTACTTAGCTCACCGCCTTTAAATCCATGAGAGTTCTGCTGCACAGGAGCCTGTGGTTGTGTTGCATGGCTTGTTCCAAAAGAAGGTTCCCCATCCATATCTAAATTCCCCATAGGATGATACTGGAATCTGCGAGAAGTTACAGATGGCTTTCGAATGGTATTGCCTCCTATTTTCTGTTTGCTTCCAGAAGAAGTGTGTGTATCACTAGCATTTGAGTTTTCAATCTCATGCATTTCAGTCGCACCCTTCTCTAGACAACTGTTCCCAGGTGATTCCAACATTTGAGAGCCCTTATCGAGATGATGCTGATATTTTGCCACAAAACCACTTTCTTTTAACTCCATTGAAGAATTAGCATCTTTCCAAAAGGAAACATTACGATTCATGGGATTGTGTTGCCTGCTTCCTAGGTCATCTCTTAAACTGCTAGCATTAACTACTGCAGCATTATTTATTAAATGAGCAGCTTCATTGTACACCTGCAAGTTTTCAACAGCAGGATTTGCATGCTGCAATTCATCAGTTGGGTTAGGAATTGAATCATGGTTCTGCTTAAAAGTAGCAGAACCCATCTCTTCACGTATAGTTCTCTTATGATCTCCACCCTGAGAAGATTGTGACATGTTATGGTTCTCATGATTTTTCATATTGTTTCCCCCCCCATGGGAGAACATCGGTTCAATATAGCTCCAACCATTAGGCTTACATGGTTGGCTATTATAAGAGGACACATTCTGTTGACGGAGCCAAGAACCTGACATATTATCTGCATTTATTTCCACACCTGAAGTATTACCTTCGTTTTCAGATAAATTCCGACCTTCAGCAAGTGACTTCTGTTGCAGATTACGATCTATCCATTTTCTTTCACCATCCAATGATGATGATGGAGTCAAGCTTTGGGCACTACTATTCTGAAAACCTTCAGTTTGTTGAAAGAATGGTTTATGACCCGGTTGCTGAAATCCAGGAACATTGGCTAAGTTAATATAATTGTTGGGTCTATTATTAGCCTCAGAAGAGACAGAAGAATGTCTAGAATTCAATGTCTGCAAGTTGTTATCAACCCAAACAGGTTGCAATTTTCCACTGTCATTAGCATCTGACGGCTGCTGATTCCCATTTGGAGTCCCACTATTATTAAAGTTTGGGCCACCCCACCCTTCTTGAACGCCCATATCCCCACTGGAAGTTTCTGCCACAGCTGACTGCATCAAAGCACTCCAACTTCCACTCTGTAAAAAGGAATATCCAGAATTTAAATCACTACCATCTGCCATGTTGTAACCACCTGCCGTAATGTTCTCACTCCTGCCAAAAGCATCCCACAAGTTGTCATCTGAACCGTACAATATCTTCTCTTCAGTGGGATCTAATGTAGCGACATTCTGTGATGGAGCAGCCTGTGCCATTGTCTTCTCCTGTGACACTTCTGATCGCCCATCAAACTCTTGTCTGCTACCAAATTCCTGCATAGATGTATTTCTCTGTTGGAGATTCACATGCTGCAAGTTTTCAGAATTTAATCCACCATTTAAACCTTGACTGGCAGACATGCCAAACATACTTTTCCCCTGGAAATCCTGTCTCACAACCATTCCATCTTGCATGCTAACCTGATCTGGGTATGCAGTATAATGGCTCCCTGAAATGGGATTGTTACTGACAGACAACTGCTGCATAGCAGGTTTATCTGTTGGAATGAGAGAGTTCGAACCTAGAAAACTACTTGCAGTAGAAATGGGAACCCCATACAAAGATTGATCAACTTGTTCAGGAATTAAACCCATCAAGCGCAGTGCTTGTTGCTGCTCAGAAGGAAATACAAATCCACTAGAGGGACCCTGCATTGGTGTTGACAAACTATGTTGCAATGAGTTTGCATTACTCACCATATGCTCGGTCTGCCAAGGAGAGGTAGATAACTCGTTAACAGGAATACCATCAATCAACGTGGCTGAATGGTTTCCTGCTGCCGGCTTTGAGTTGGATGAAATCTGATTCATCGAACCATGTTGTCTTGCTTCCTGCTGCTGAAATTGGTGTTGCCTCTGAAGTTCTTGAATATGTGACAACATCGCTTGTTGTTGCAGAAGCTGCATGTCAGGATTCCCAGGCTGCTGCTTAGGCAAAATCTGTGTCACACTGGGATGCCTGCCACTCAATTGCTGTTGACCTCCAAAAAAATCAAAATTTACAGGAGAATCAGTGGTTTCCAACCTAGCTACATTTTTCTTGCTTAATTCAGGATTATTCACTTGTTGTGCTTCATGAATAGATAGGCCTCTCGATGTTATATGCCTATCAGATACAGCATCTGCACCTAAAAAGTTTGCTTCAATCTGCCTTGCATGGAAAAGTTGTTGTCCTGCTGCATAACCATTCAGAGATGGATGTTGATTTTGAGACTCACTTCTTCCAATCTCAGGAGTTATATATGATTGTGAGAAGTTCAAACCATGAAGTGAGTGAGAAGGCTGACCCAGTCCTCCGGAGTCTGCTAGGGAAAATATAAATAAAATATAGTAGATGCTATAAAAAAATGAGGATCAACGATGATCCATCACACACACACACACAAAGTAAGAAAAAAAGAAAGCATCAGCTCATGAAGAAACTACAAAGTAATACCTGGTTGATGAGCATTATAATTCTTCAAATTTGAAATAAAAGGAGAATTTATCTCTCTCTGGTTTCTAACCCATAGATTGTTATTTAGACCAGCCCAGCTTCCATCAGCAGCCTGAGACTGATGCTGGCCCTGGTACAAATTCTCTTGGCCAAAGAAATTGTGGACCCTGTCTCCAACTTCGTTTCCAGGCATAGATGGTCAACCCCACTGTTCTGCTGGTAATGACTTTTGGTGTGAAAATAGGTACCTAAAAGAAAAATAAAAGTTATGAGCTATTGTAAATCCATGCCTCCTACAGCAACCACACATGGTAATTTCTCAAATACGATTGTTGTCAGAAGCATACCCTCTTTCGGTCATTTAAGATTTCTCAGAATTGCCATAAGACGAAACCCCTCAAATGTATCCTGCATATAGCCACTCCACTACATCATACTAATTTGAAAATAGATTTTAAGATAGATAATTATCATCACTTTGCCTACTCAAGGAAGATGGGCGTACAATTGGTAATAATTACGCCTTCCCAACCCCCCTCCCCCCCAACCCACCTTAGAAAAAGAAATCACGTTTTCTATATTGTATTTCTTCCAACAAAACATATGCCTATCAAAACAATGTAAATAAATATGAGTTAGTAGTTAAGCTCTAAAAAGTGCAAAATTATAATAGCCATGTACTATCCATTTCAGTCATATCACTTCAAACCATTTTTTAAATTGAGAAAACATCTTCCGTTAGTAATAATGAAGACGAAAGAAAGGACCACAAAACCAAGTGCCAAACCAACACTCGAGCCCTAAAAATTTCTTTTGAAGATACTACACAAATTGTCTAAAGAGGAGCCAATCTTGGTAATAAAAAGTCCAAGGTTTGATGTCATTGATTTAGGTATTTTCATAACTTCTACATGTAAACATTATAAAATGTAAATTACGCCATTTTCTCAATCTAGTATCAGCTAAGTGTTGTCCATATTTAACTCAACATTTATAATGAGAATTTGAACTTTTTACCTTGACCGGACAGCAAACCACCCGAAAGCAACTGAACTCCCATACTTTTTTTCCCTTGCCCCTTCCCTAACTTGGAGATATAGCTATCCTCCTTGGCCATCTTAAGGCTTCATATCTGAGGAAGAAAGGCTCTAAAGCTCTAAAGAATAAAAACCTAAAAGTCTCCTTTGTGATTCCACTTAAAAGTTACATTTTAACCATTTTTTTGCTAGCAAATACAATAAGTTACATTCTAACCATTTAAAAGCAACCTGAATTTTGAGTTTAAAATTATAATATCTTTCCAGTTTCTCGTCTCTATCTTTTCAGGTTGCTGTTCCTAGACTAAGGTGGATTAGATTTGACTTATGTTCATAGATTCTGAACCACCTTAGCCTTTCCAAGAGTTTAGACATTTTGAATATCTTTATTCATCTATTTAATGAGGTAGATTTAATGAGGTAGAGAGAGCAACCTTTTTCTTCTTGGCAACTGCAATATAGAATTTGTAGAAAAAGAAAATTTTTTGTTCAACAACAATAGTTTTTGAGGTGTAAATTGGTTGTTTTCCTTTTTTAAAACAAAAAACAAAACAAAGGTATTACACAATCTCATGATAAAAACACAAAGCCCAACTTGAAGGTAATGAAACCAATACAGAATGGAAAAGAAAATGGAAAGAAATCTAGCCACCCAATCGTCGACAGAACAGATTGGAGGTATAATTTATAACATCTATAAACTGCACTCCATAAATGCAATTGAGATGCATGGTTATTGATTGTAGCTTCATAAAACATGCAGCGAGCTACTTGAAATGAAAGTTAGAACACTATGCAAAGTCTCAAATCCAAAGATGTATGGGATCATTATGAAAATTGACCTTCTAGTTCAAGTCATTTTCATACTGGCAAAACAAAGAAATGAAGACCATAAAGTTAACAATGTGCTGGTAATATAACAATATGAGCAGCGCATTTCCATGGATACTAATATTTACACGAGCCATAATGTAAACATGACTGCATATATTCTCAATAGACGTCCGAGCCTACCCCTAGAAGAGAACCAGTGAAAGAACGTGAGGGTAAAAAGTGGTTGCAAATACCCTTTTTTGCAGTGCTTTGAAACCACGACGAAAAGATTACAACATTGCATTGCAAAAATTTCCCCTCCCAGATCCTAGAAAAGCTTACCAAACACGTGAAAAGCAAAAAATACGAAAATGGGGAAGGGGATCGAGAGACGCCATGTTGCGCTGACAGAGGCAACAACACTAAACTCGTCTGAAAACTCCATTATCGACAAAAGGAAGTAAAACGCGACATAAATAAAATCAATCCCTTCCTTCATCCTCCATTTTCCAGACAACCAAACAAAGACAGAAGCCAGAAATTTTCTCCAGATTAACCCAAGGGGAAGGTGCAAAACTACGGTGCAAGCTGCAACAAGCTGCCCGACCCCAAGGCACCACCACTAAAGCACCTATTCACTATTTCCCAAAAGAAAAGACGCCCGGAAAAGGGAAAAATTAGGGTTTTAAAAGAGAAAGAAGGAGGCAACGAACTCACACTGATTTGATGAGCTTGCGCATAAACTTGAAAGCGATCCTCTGATAATGCCGGATTGTGGAGTGTTAGGGTTTGAATCAGAGAGAGAGAGATACGACTATATGAGCCTCCCCGAGCTCAGAGAGAGAGAGAGAAAGAGAGAGATAAAGTGATCGAAAGAGTGCGAAAATTTCAACGAACTGGGTCACAGAACTGAGGTTCGGACCGAACCTGAGGTTCGGGATGGGTATGGATGACTTGGGTCCGAATCTGAGCCCCGATTGCCATTGCCATTGCCCAATGAGGTACTTACTGAGAATCCATGTTTTTCTTCCTCCCAATAATGAGTTTTTGCACGTGACTTTAATACGGACTGTAATTTGATATTTCTTCCCAGTATTTTTACTCCCTATAAATTAAACGCTTTTTTTCCCTCTGAAAATTTGGGATAAAAAACTAATTATCATGGGCTCGTCCAAAGCCCAATTGGATCCAAAGTATATATTGGGCCTAAATCGATTCGCCCTCTAAGTAAGTTCAAGGGCTGATTACGCAAATGGTCATTTTTTATTTCACGTTTTGAAAAATGACCGAGCCATCTTAATTTTTTAAAAATGGCCAAATCATTATTCATAATTTTAATTAGTAATTATTAAATGACCAGATTACCCCTAACCACTTCCATGACTAAGATTCCCTAATTATCGGGTAATTAAATTTAATTTAAAATTAAAATCTAAATTTGAATAGATACATTTGGTAATCTAAACAACAAAAGTTGTTAGGATTCATAAACCAAACAAAAATTCAAAATTCAAAAAGATTATCTACAATTCAAACAAAAATACACAGCAATTAAAAATTGATTGCATAACAAAAAGATTAAAAAAGTAGTTAAAATAATAGATTAACAAACCAACAAAATAACATGCAATATGAAATACAAAGTAACTCAAAAACAACGAAGATTAACGTATTTACACATTTTTTAAAATATAATTTGATATTTTGAGAAGATACAAGGTACAAATATAATAAAATATAAATAGATTCGGTTTCTTTATTCTAGAGTTTAAATTAGATAGTTTATTGTCATCTATCTCTTGAGCTGTGTATGTGCCTGAAAAAAATATAGAGTAAAAATCAACTGAACAAAATACCTAATTCAAACAGATTATCTACAATTCAAACAAAAATACATAGCAACTAAAAATTGATTGCATAACAAAAAGATTAAAAAATTAGTTAAAACAATAGATTAACAAACCAATAAAATGACATGCAATCTGAAATACTAAAAATAAAAGTAACCCAAAAATAACGAAGATTAACGTATTTACACATTTTTTTAAAATATAATCCGATATTTTGAGAAGATACAAGGTACAAATATAATAAAATATAAATAGATTTAGTTTCTTTATTCTAGAGTTTAAATTAGGTAGTTTGTTATACCTAACCTACTATTGTTATCTATCTCTTGAGTTGTGTATGTGTCTGAAATAAATATAGAGTAAAAATCAACGGAACAAAAGACCTACAGAGAAATACACCGTACATCAAAAAAATAAAAAGTTCAAACACTACCACGACCTCATCTACCCCTTGAGCTATGTATGTGTCTTAAATAAATATAGAGTAAAAATCAACAGAACAAAATACCTACAGAGAAATACACCGTACATAAAAAAACAAAAAGTTCGAACACTACCACGAACTCATCTACCTCTTGAGCTGTAGGTGGACCATGAATAGAATCCAAGGCAAGTTCGCGACCCCTCTATGTCTTCCCCATCAATGGAACCAACAATCACCTTGTCCCCTACTAACACTTTGCTCTTCATCTTCTTCAGCATTGCCTTCACCACGCATAGCAACTCAACTCCAAGCCTTGAAGATTCCTACGAATCACCTTCTAAGCTTCCAAAAAGCTCTGAATCGTTGTTCGAACTATCAGAAAGTTGAGAAGTAAGCGACTGAACAATTACTGAAATTGGCTTGTCCAGTAGCGACGGTGTCGATGGCTTGAGATTTGAGATTTGGAAAGAGGAGGATTGTCTTGGAGAGAGAAAATCGAAAAAATACCGATGGCTTAAGATTTAGAGAGAGGAGAGAGGAGCATTGTCTTAGGGAGAGAGAATTTCGGAGAATGGAGAAGGAAGCAACTGAACAATTACGCGCATGAAATTAACTTCTGCAGCAGCGATGGTTACCGAAAAAATACCAATGGCTTAAGATTCGAAGAGAGGAGGATTGTCTTGGGGAGAGAGAATCGAAAAAATAAGTATAAAGATACTAACTGCAATGTAAATCTTTCAAAATACAAATTAGATATAGTTTAAATAAAATAGGAGAGAGATATTTAGATTTGAAGAGAAAATGATTGTCTGGGGGAGAGAGAATTTCGGAGAGAAGAAGATTTTCTTGGAGAGAGAGAATCGGAAAAATAAATATAAAGATAATAACTGCAATGTAAATATTTCAAAATACAGATTAAATACAGTTTAAATAAAATAAGAGAGAGATTTAGTGTACGAGGACAAAATGGGGATTTGAAAAAAGAAACGCCACACGTGCACCTCACGTGTAGCCATAATTAAAAAGAAAAATCGGATGGCCATTAACCAAAACAACCAATTCTTTTTAGCCATTCTTAGAATTTTCCCTAAGTTCAAAGCCCAAATCTTAGATTTGGGCTTAGTGGACTAGATGTTCTGAAAAATGATCCACTTCAAATTTTAATGAAAAATGATCCACGGATATTTAGGAGGGTCCTATTGTCCCATTTTCTTTCACTTCTACCCCTACACGTCCCTTTGGATTTCCCTCCTTTAACGGAAACTATAATTGGATTCTCCCTCCTCACTTTTTAGTTTTCATATTTCATTTCAAGATTATCTTTTTATTATCTTTTTTTAATTATAATTATCTTTGAATTATCCTTTCAAATTTGTTACATAATCTTATTTTACCAAAAATCGAATTTAAAATATTAATATTTTTATCCTTTTAATTCCTAAACATTTTTTTCGATTTGGCCCATTTTAAATTAATGGCATCGATTTCATTGTTATTGGCTACTGTTCCTGCAATTTTCGAGAGCTAGAGAATCTAGGATGAAGAGTTGTCCCCCTATCGAGATTCCCTATCGACCTCCATCATTTTTTCTTAGTGTATTTGAGTTATCAGATATTGAAAATCTAGGCATTATATTGTTTCCCTTGTTGAATTCGTCAAATTTAGGTATGTATTGAGTTTCATCATTGAACCTTCTCTAATTGCATCCATGGCGTTGAGTACAAAAGAAACGATGAGACAGTCGAAGTTGATAGAACGCTCGGCTATGAAATCGAATGATGATGATAGTACAGATTTCCACAGTGGTTGTGCATGGCCACGTTTTCAAACGTTGATTGGAGAGTTATAATCGAGATGGTGAGAGAGAAACACTGTGAGTGTTTGGATAGATTTGGAGGTGTTAAAAGATTGGCTAATCTTCTCAAAACTATCGCCAATGGCATAATTAGTGAAAGTGAAGATGATTTAATTTATAGAAAAAATGTTTTTCGGAACCAATATGTACTAGAAGTTCATGGAAAAAAGCTTCTTGAGTTTTATGACTAAAGCATTCAACAAAACAATATGGTTATTCTTTTAGTTGACATCGTGGAAGCGAAAATACATAAAGAGAAAATATAAATATTGTGTATTTGTACAAAAATATAAATATAAATACTGTGGAGCAAGCACAAATTTCAATTTATGAGAAGATAGGGCACTTTCATGTATTGTCACTCTATCTATTATATCAATTGAGTACAAAAGTGTTTACGCGTCTGAAATTCCAAAATTTTCTAAGTTCAATTTAATATTCTAAAATCCGTTTTTGAAAAAAAAATTAAAACTAAGTTTTTTTTTTCATTTTCAAGTTGTAGATATACTTCAGTTTTAATTATCATATAGTTTTAGATTTTAGGATTTGGTTGTTTAATTACCTTCGATTAAATCTTCAAAGTTTGTTTTTAAAAAAATCAATTTTACGTTTTTTCTTTTTTCATTTTCAGGTTCTAGATATACATTAGTTTTAATTATCTCGTAATTTTAGGAAATCGATTAAATCGATTTGGTTGTTTTTATTTGCTTTTTCAATATATTTTTAAATATGCCATAATTTTAGGATTTAGTTTATCATGGAGAGTATTTTAGTCGATTGTATTATCTCAATTAATTTGTCAATTTATCATTTGGTCATTTGTCCAATAAAAAATTCTTTTGTCATATTTCAACACCGCCATTTAAATTTAGTATCTATTTGGTTTTTTTTTTTTTCAGTTCAACAACACTTGGGGTGGGAGATTTAAACCTCTGACCCCTTGGTCGATGGTACATGTCCATTATCGTTGAACTATGCTCACTTTGGCTTGTTATCCCTAATTTAGTCACTCGATCAAAGTTTACGTCGGCCCATTAAACATTAGGTGTTCTTTTTTTTCCTTTAAGTTTCTGAACTTTTGAGAACGGGTGTTTTTATTTACCTTTTTTGTTAATTTTGATTACGATTTATAAGTTTGTAGATTGTTTCTACAAATTTATAATATTATATATTAAATTATAATTTTAATATGTAATTAATTTATTTTGTGTGTGCAATAGACCATCAAATATAATTTTCAAAATTTTGACTTAGATTTGAGTCAAGGTTATTATATATGGGCTAGCAGTCAAGCCTAGATGACACATGAGATAAAATAACGATTAATGGTTTTAATGCAAGTTTTAAAAAAATATGTATTGGGCCAACATGAACTTGACTCAATTGGCATAAAATATATATTATCGATCAAGAAGTCAGAAGTTTGAATCTTCCACCCCACATGTTGTAAATATATATACGTGTGTGTGTAATTATGTATGTATGTATATACGTATTAGGTATACTAGTAATTTGTGTATTTATACATCAATGTTTTTTCTCATGGTGTGTATTTATACATCAATGTTTTTTCTCATGGATGGTGTACTTGAATTTACTCCTTTGCATTTGCAATGTAATATTAGAGGAAAACAATCAAATATATTGTAGGTAAAATAATAAATTGAAAATGTCAAAAGTAAAAATACCATACCCACCACAATAATAACAGTCCTTTGTCCACATTGGATGATGAAAAAAATAGAATATAGGCTAAATTATAAAAAAAACACATATTTGTATAAAATAAGAACAACAAGAACAATAAGAACACAAAGAGAAGGTAAAGAGCAAAGTGAATTTTTTATTGAATTGTGTGTCTTCAAAGAATAACAAACACATATTTATAGTATTCTAAATGTGTAGGCTACAAGTAATTGCATACTAAATTTAGCTATAGTTGGATAGTCTCATGGCTATTCCAAAGGTAAAGGAGAGTCATGGAGAAGAATGATAAAAGTGGGAGAGTGAGTCAAATGTAATATAATATGGATATCTACCATGTATTTATAATACTCCCCTTTAGATATCCATTGTATATATATATAATTTATGCCTCGTTAAAACCTTATTAGGAAAAAACCAATAGAAAAAATCATAGTGAAGGAAAAATAGTATATTATTCGTATGTTTTAACAACTGCCTCATTAAAAACCTTGCTAGAAAAACCCAATGGGAAAAAACTATAGTCAAGGGAAAAAGAGTGCAATACATTTGCTCCCTCTCGTGAAAACATCACTTGAGATCTTTGAGTCGTCGCATACCAATGTTGTGCACCAACTTCTCAAATGTTGCAATAGGTAATTGTAACGCCCACCCCTTTTAGGTAATTAACTCCCAATTTTGGATTTAATGTTGGGTCAATTTTATGTTTTATCTTCTTTTGTTGGGGTTATTTAATTTGGTGTTAGTGTATAAGGTTTTGAAAGAAGAAAATAAGAGTTAATTGGGGCTTGGGGGCATTTTTGCAATAAAAGTAATTTCAAGCCAAGTCACCTAAGCCAAGTCCTAGTTTTTGTTTTATATAGAGCTGCATGCAACCCCGTAGAAGCCAAATATCTTGATCTTCTTCGTCCTATTTCCTCTACCATTCACTATATCTCCATCTTCAACCTCCCATTTCCTTCAATCTCTTATTCGTCTCGCCAGACCCCGACTAGTGGCACCCTCCGCCAGCAACGAGCACATCTGACGACCCATCGAGCTTCATGCACAGCGTCGTCGTCGTCGTCGTCGTCTTTCTCTCTCTCTCTCTCTCTCTCTTAGTTTCAGCCAAGCAAGCCGACGGTGAGGCCTCTGCGTGTGTAGGTGGTTCTTTCGGGCTCTGGGGTCTCTTCTTACCCCACAGGTGGTCAGAGACGGGAGACAAGGGTTTCGGTGAGCTGCTCTATTTTATTTTCAAGAATTTTTTTTTTTACGAATATGGCATTGTACAGCCGTGAACGGTCCTTGTTTCGATGTGGGTAAGTTTTTCAACAACGATCCAAGTTGGTTTTAGGTACTAATTTAGTGATTGGAAGCTAACCCAGGAATTTTTAACCATGATTTTAGATTACCCATTGGTTGTGGAAGTTAGATTATCGAAAGCAAATCAATTCATCATCAAATCAGCAAGGTATAATTTCTTTTGGTGCAAGAATTTAAGTTTAAAGCCTTCTAAATTATTATGGACTTTTGGAGTTAATTATTGGATTTTTGGGAGTTAAATTTTATAGACACTCTTGGGCTTTTAAGCTTAGTCGTGAATTTTAATTTCATCTCTAATTTAGGTACCTCTTGGCAAGCGGCAGAATCGTTATTGCAGAGGAGGTGACCTTTAGTGAGGAGTGATTAAGAGAATTTTGGAATAATTTTCCTTTTAGTCCTCTTGGGTTGGGTAAATGACCTATTTAGTAGGAGTTGATAGTCATTGTTTGTTGATTTCATAGCCAAGGTAAGTAGCCATATTGGATTAACTCCTTTAAGTCTTGGATATGGATCATGTGTGATTTGTAACACATGTATGACTATGATTATGATTTATCTTAAGTATAAATGTTTGGGCAGTTGATTTAAAATTGAATAAGCATGACTGATTGGATGTATGAGATGTTTGTTTAGTTACAGAGTTCAGAATGTTGGGTTGTATCTGATTGATTGATTGATTGAGTACAGTACTAGGAATGTTGGATTAGTCGATCTTGTGCAAAATGTTTAAGTTGATTGATTGATTGATTAGTTGGCAGCTTAGAATGCTTTTAAAGTATAGCATGTTCAGATTCATGTATGACTTACTCAGAATGACACCAAATGACTTTTGGATGTTTAGCATGTCTTAGAGGGGACTGAATATGGAAAGGGTTGATAATGACTATTATGATCTCTAGCATGTCTAAAGGGCCACAGTGATATGCCTGTTTAATCTTAAGTTTATGATGATGATGTTTAGTGACAATTGCCTTCCCCTCATGTCATGTACGTTTCATGTTTTCAGCTTGGGGGTCGCTCCCTCATGTCATGTATGTTCCATGTTTTTAGCTTGAGGGTCGTTCCCTCATGTTTACAGCTTGGAGGCCGCTCCCTCATGTCTACAGTTACGAGTTCATCCCTTCATGTTTTCAACTTGGGGGTAGGTTAAATGTTCACTTAGACATAAAGTTTTCATGTGTTCAAATAAGACCTTATGTATCATGACATTTTGTAGTGTAAACTAGCTTGTTAGAATGTCATGTTTTCAGTTATGACCTTTAAAGTAGTAGAACACGAATGTATACTTTATTAAGGACTCTACATGTTTCAAGTTTCACAAATGTTTCAAATATTTACAGTTTTGGCCCTCAAGTGGGGCTACTTACTGAGTATTTTTATACTCACCCATGTTACCCTTATTTTCCTTTCAAATGATACATGACTTACGAGGCATGTGGCAAGGGCGTTCAGCTTGGCGAGACTATGGAGACAACATCAGACCTGAGTTCCTTAGGGTCTTAGAAAATTCATAACTTCATGTTTTATGCATTGATTGTTTATCCATTTGTTTGTGATTTTTAAAAGCTCAATGTCCATTGAGTTTTGTAAATTTAGGTTTTATCAGGATCCCGAACTCAAAATTTTGTGAATTCTGATAAGTTTTAATAACCAATTATTTTGTTCTTGCTTACACGAGCTTCCGCTTTACTTCCAAAAATCCATGTTTTTCATGCATGTAATAGCAATCCTAAAAAATATAGTCTAAGAAGTCAGGTTGTTACAGTAATGCTTTCGTAAATAAGTCTGCCAAGTTATCTTTTGAGGAAATTTGTTGTACAGTGATATCATTGTTTTCTTCAAGATCATAGGTATAGAACAACATTGGTGAAATATGCTTTATTCTATCTCATTTAATACATCTTCATTTGATTTGTGTTTATATATGTTGTATTGGCTTCGTATAATATTGTTGGATGACTTTTGTTAGAAGACAAGCTACATGTTCCACGAATGTGTTGAGTCATTGATCTTAGCTACATACATTCTCAATAAGCCTCATGAATCGCTAGGATCTCAACATGGTTCGAGGAAGTAGTTGATATTGCTTGTTTCATAGACCACCATGATATAGCAGTTCCTCCACAAGTAAATAAGTAATATGTTTGAGATCTAGCTTTATGTGAGTCAGATAAATACCTTATGCATAACCAACTAGATCAAGGTTCGATTAATTGGAGTAAAATAAACTCATTTCAATTGTTCCTCGAAGATAACGAAGGACATGCTTAACTCCAATGTATTTTTGTTGGAAAAGAACTATATCTAGCTAACAAGTTTACTGAAAATGTTATATCAGGTTGTGTATTATTAGCAAGATACATAAGTGCACCTATTGCACTAAGACATGGTACTTCTGGACCAATAAGCTCTTCATTACATCAAGTGAACGAACTACCATTGGAATATTCAATGAATGTGCTTTGTCCATGTAAAAAAAATAGAATATAGGTTAAATTATAAAAAATACCTATGAACGTTGTCATTTGTTTCAAAAATAATATTTATTATTTAAAAGTTGCAATACTACTATTGACATTTCATAAATATTTCAAAACTACTCTTGAAGAAAAAATTCGTTATAATGTTGGATGAAAAGTCGATATAGCAAAAATTCATTATTTCATACTTAATCCAAGCAAGCATCACAGTCACTGTCACGTCGTTATATGACATCGCCATATCGACTTTTCGTTTGACGTTATAATTGATTTATACTCCAACGTAGTTTTGAAACCTTTATAAAAAGTAAAAAAAATGTGATATTACAACTTTTTTAAATAACAAGGATATTTTTTAAACCGATGATAAAGTTTTAAGGGTATTTTTATAATTTAGCCTGCAATATATTTTGCTAAGCACTCAACTAACTAGCAAGCAACGCCATTAAATATCTACAAATACAATAAGAAAAATGAGAACCTTAATGCCAACAATTATTGAACCAAAAGTGAAATAGAAACTCCTCTCCAAAAAAAAAAAAAAAAAAAAAGGAAAGAAAGATAATAAAAAAGTTAGATCAATATATGCAAGATAGAATATTCAATCTCCAAACTTACAAAAATCAATTGATCATTTGATATGTTTATGACAATTTAACAGTTTGTTTGAATGATTGCTTTCTTCAAACCCCATCTAACAAGTCATCAATAATTTGTTTGGGTTTGCATCTTCATCAACTTGCCCAACACCATGTCTCCATTATTTTGAAATGGACTTGACAACAATATTGTTTCTCGCCTTTATTGTTGAAAATCAACTTACAGTGAATCACAACTATATATTGATAGAAAAAATATAATATAACATGCTTCCTTCCCCTGACCAATATAAATATCTAGATGTTGTGACTCGTCTATGTGTGTATGTGTTCTTTTCTAAATAATTTTACGTTGTATGGCCAACATGTGCAAACTCAACTAGTTAAGGTGTATACGGACTTAACAAGAGGTTCGAGGTTTGAATCATCTCACCCCTTCATGTTGTTGAACTAAAAAAAAAATTATATGGGATATTCATTCACTTATAATGTAACATTAAAAAAAAAGACGATTTTAACGATTTTTCGTAATTAATATGTCATATTATATATCTTTGTTCCATTCGATTATCTGTCAATTCAATTATAATATATTGATGTCATTTTATAGTTAAGTTGTTTTTTTTTACGCGAGATGTATTTTGATACATGAATTTAAAATGTTATATATTAAAAAAATACATGTGTCTAAATTCCAAGTCTTATTTTGATAAATGTTTTGTTTTACAAATTATTTCTAAAATCTTAGCCAATTCAAATAATGAAACCTAGTTTTTAAGAAACAAAATTATTTGTTTTCAAACGTTGATTACAAATTAATAAGATATATTGAATTAAATCATTTCATTTTAATTATACAACAAAAATATTATTTTAGTTGACATAGAAGAAATAAACGTAATTAATCAAATAAATGAAACATTTTTTTATGTTAATGACAAAATTATAATTTTAAAATTATATACAAAACAAATAAGTTAAGAAATAATCGTTGTTAGAAGTTGGAATCCTCACTAAAAAAAAATGCTGACCATCCACATTTTAATATATATACATGTGATATGAAAAAAAATGTAAAAATTTTGAAGCTAAATCCCCATTTGTCCTATATTAAAAAACTAAAAAGAAGATAAATATAGGGATTTCAATAGTAAAACTAGTTTTTTTTTTTTGAAGAAAGTAGTAAAAATAGTATTCTCTTTATTAATCAATATAGGCTTAGTTTGTGATTGTTGTAGTTTTAAAAATAATGGCCGACAACTGTGCTTTTAGAAAATTTGTGAAATGAAATAAAATAGTATCTGGTAAATTTCAATTTTAAAATAAAAAAAAATACGGTGTTTGGTAAATTAATACTAAATTGGTATGATTTAGTTATAAATTATAATGACCAAAGTATGCTTGTTATTTCAATTATTTTATATATTTAATTTATAATGTATTATAAGATAATTATTTAAACATTTATTTGATTTAAAATGCATCTAATTTTATTTTATATAAATTATTTGATAAAAGTTTAAGAAAAATAATTGTTTTTGAATTCATCAATATTTTATTGATATAGGAAATACAGGAGAGAATAGATGTGAATATATATATGTGTATAGAATGATAAATTTGAGATTTGTGGACTGTTAAAGGCAAATTTTTTGGAAAAGTGATTCTTGATAGATTAATAAGGGAGAATCTTAACCGCCTAAGTTGTTTGGTAAACCACCTCAAATAGGTTAGTTATAAATGTAACATTCTCTACTCTTGAATATTCACTCACATAATTACAATGTTTTTTTAAAACCATAATTACAATGTTATAAACTATATACAATGGGTTTTTTAATCAACAATGATAGGAGTGGAAGACTGAACAACGATCAACATTTGGATGATATTATTAATATTTTTTGTTAGTTCAATGATATATGAATGTGGGGACTTCAACTTCTAACATTTAGATCGAGGGTACAATGCTTTAATAAGTTAAACTATTTGAAATTGTATTTTATTGAGTTTAATGTAACATCTGTAAAGGTGGATAATCGTATATTTTATTTTAAAATTGGTATAGGGTGGTTTGGGATTGCACTTGCAAGAGTCAAAAGCAATTATAGAAAAGTCTTAACTGTTTTACTTCTTTGGTAAAACTGATTATTCATTAATTTATCTATAATCACTTATTAATTCTCTCGCACGTGCAAAATCACCTTAAAAGCAATTTTCCTTAAAATCTGCCATATTCTCTTGAACATAGCTCCATTGGTTAAGACATTGAAAATGATGGAGATTCAAATTTCGAACCTTTTGGTCGAGGGACGTGTTTTATGTCAGTTGAGCAATGTTCATGCTGGTGAATGACATCATTTGTTAAACTAAAAAAACATAATTTATTGCAAAAATTGAACCATGGATCAAGTTTGGAACCAAAATGTAATTTAAAGGAAACAATCAATTTTGAGCCCTAAAGCGTTTGATAACCATTTGGTTTTTAATTATTGAAAATTGTGTTTGTTTTCTCATCATTTCTCTATAATGCGTTTCATCATTCTTAAGAAAACATTTCAATTCTTAGCCAAATTCCAAAAATAAAAACAAGTTTTTGAAAATTACTTTTCATAGTTTTTAAATTTTGGATTGGTTTTTGAAAATACATGTAAAAAGTAGATAACAAAACACGAAGCCATAGAGAAAAGTATTATTTTTAGGCTTAATTTAAAAAAAAACAAAAAAAAAAAAACCAAAAACCAAAAACCAAAAACCAAAAGCTAAGGCCCTGTTTGATAACTATTTGGTTTTTGGTTTTTAGTTTTTGAAAATTAAGCCTAGAAATACTATTCTCACCTATGGTTTTACTTATTTTGTTATCTACTTTTTACCTATGTTTTCAAAAACCAAGCCATGTTTTGAAAAAAAAAAAAAAAAAGTAGTTTTTGTTTTTAGAATTTGGCTAAGAATTCAAATGCTTCCTTAATGTAGATGAAAACCATTGTAGAGAAATTGGGAGAAAATAAGCTTAATTTTCAAAAACCAAAAATCAAAAACCAAATGGTTATCAAACAGAACCTTAATGGTTATCAAACGAGACCTAAACTTTTAATTTCATCAAATTGACAGATAAGCATCGCAATCTTAACCTCAAACTTTAAAGAGTGATACAATTTTAACTATCTAATAAGTTTTTCGCTCCAAATATTTTAAAAGAATTTTTTTCTTATGTGTTCAATCAATTATAAAACATACGTACGATATGAAATTGATAAAATTTTAGAGAAAAACGACATTAGAGTTATTTTTATTGAAATTAATAAGTTTATAAAGATTTTTACACTGTTTTTTTTTATTTGCGGAATTTGAATCGATAGTAAAAATTATAACGCTTATTTAAGTTTAGAGTCTAATTTGATGAAATTAAAAGTTTAGAATTCAAATTGATACAACTAAACAAGTTTCGGGTTAAATTGGATGTTTTTCCTAATTTAAACCAACAAAAATTTAGGGGTTGAACCAATTTCAAATTTGACTCAGGGTTGAAGTGTCATTATCACTGCGGGGAGCCGACGTGTGAAAAACCCAATGGTTAAAAGATAAGAGAAGAGGAATTGAGGGGAAAAATAAAGTTAAAAAGGAAAAGCAAAAAAAAGAAGAACAAAGAAGAAGAAAGAAAAGCCAGATCCCAGTGGCCAACCCTCGTAACATCGAGACCTATTGGGAGTTGCAGTTTTTCGTTTTCCCGTAAACCTTCAGAATCACTATCAAGCACACGAAGAGGACGATCACTCGGCGACATGGGGGAGGAGAAGAGGCACCAGATGATGCAGAATCTCTTCGGAGATCAATCCGAGGAGGAAGAAGAGATTGATTCCGAGCACGAGTCCAATCCGCAACCCAATTATGCCTCTGTACTTTCTTCTATCTATGTCTTTATTGCTTTACGCCCTTACTCGAACTTTCGTTAGATTGATTTCGAGGGGTTGAATTTCGGGTAGAAGTTGTTGTTATGTGTTTGTGTAGTTGTTAATTATTTGCAGTTACAATCAACCATTCAACCTGCCACTTGAATGAAAAGGATAAAAATCAAAGCTAAAGATCATTGAAAGACTGATCACGTGAACCCATAAGAATTAATAGATATTTCAGTGTTAATTTTGCAAGGAAAGGGGTCTATTAGGAAAATGCATTGATTTATGCTTATGGGCAACTAGTTATTATGGATGCTTGAGTTCTCACTGTAAATTGTTTTTTACTGGGATAACTTGGTTTAATGTTGTTGTTCTTGAATGGTTTTGCAGGATGAAGGAGAAGGTGGGGCGGAGCCTGAAGGTGAAGGTGAAGTGGAGGGACATGGGGAGGTGGAAATTGAGAGTGAAGGTGAGTTGCAGGATGTTGAGCCGGATCCTGGAGAAAGTGAGGGTGAAAGGGATCAAAGTTCTCAAGAAGTAGACGTGGGGCACCATAGAGAGGAAGAAAGTGAAGGGAAAGAGGTGGATAGCGACGATAGGGAAGAATATGGTCAAAGAGTGGTAACAAGCAGGAGGCATGATTTAGTTGAAAGTGAATCCGAAAGGTCTGAAGAAAACCATTATATTGACAATGAAGACGAAGAGGTGGATCAAACTAGGAGTCCAAGGTAATGGAAGTACTATTTACCCCCTCCCCTCTTCTCTTTCCATTCCAGTAGTTCCCAACCTTTTGTATCATATTCAAGAATTCTAGCCTCGTAACCTTATAACTTCTCATTGGCGCCGTTTGCATACAGCAGTTCTCTCCTTCATATTTTTGTAAACAAACATTTCTATCATATTATTCTCTCTTCTTACTTGTTTTGTGATAAGAAACCAAATGGAAAAGGTGGGAACAACTTGCACCAGAGAAGTTCATAAACAATCACTTCAATCAGTTATAATTGGGGGAATATTGTAATTACAAGAATAGGAGAAAGAGTAGACAAGGAAGAGCCCATCCCAAGTTTCCTCCCACCCTTCAGCCCCGCTTTCTTTAATTTGGTGATTTCCTTACAGTCAAACCCTTCAAAATTGGCCCCGACTGCGCAGGACCAAAGCATCTTTACTTTTCCTCTTAAAGGATACCATAAAGGAGCTGCTTCATAGATACGATAGATCACAAGTAGAAGTTGTATTATATCAAATTCATCTAAGTACTTAATTTATTAATGCACCTTAGCTACTTCTGGCAGCATTGTGAATTTGAATTTTGAACTGTGACAGGGAGGAGAGGGATCACAGTTCACATCCAGTTGCTGAAATTCGTGATGTTTTTGGTGATTCTGATGAGGAAGATGAAGCAGAATATGCAGTTGAAAATGATATTAGGCAAGATTCAGCTGTGAGTAATAAATGTTCATTTGCAATGTTGAACAATTTCTGATTGCTGAAGCTGAATGACAATTGTGCTATAAACATCATAAAAAGCTCAATATTTTTTCAGAGGTCACCTATGGAAGAGGAGGGGAGCTTTGAAAAAAGTCCAAGACCAGATGATATAATTCCTGATGAAGATGCTCGGTATGAGTCATATGCTCGTTATGAATCAGAAGAGGAAAATTTTGAGGTAAAACATAAAGAGAAGCCAGTTGGGCCTCCATTGGAGCTAGAGATTCCATTACGTCCTCCTCCTGCTCGCCCAGAGAAGGTTCTTCGATAAACTCTATTGCCTCGAATTGTCATTTGATAAATTTTTATTTCGCACCACCAAATTTTGCTTGCTTATATGATCTTAAGAGTGAAATGCCACATTCACAAAATCTGATTCTAGGTTGATCATATATATATATCCTCTGCCTGCTTGTGTAATAACAATTTAAGGAATCTTTTTCATGCTTGAGTTGGTGATAATATATAACTATTTTTTAGATTGCAAAAGATTTGATTATAGGAGCAAAATTATGAGATTATGGTTTAATTTGTATGGTTAGAAATTTTGTAGTCAGTGACAATGAAACATTGTGTCCATTTTTTCTGTGGGGGTTCCCCCCCCCCTGTCTTGTGCATCATTCAATTAGAATAAGTGCAAAAAATTATTTTTTGTCGTGCTACTCTTTTACTAATATTTCTTTTTGAAGAATTTTACCAATATTTTGATGTGACAGCTTTTCAATTTGATTGCAGATGAACATGATAAAAGTCTCCAATATTATGGGCATTGATCCAAAACCATTTGATCCCAAAACATATGTGGAAGAGGATATATTTGTGACAGATGAATCTGGAGCTAAAAAACGCATACGCTTGGAAAATAACATTGTGCGCTGGAGAACTGTTAGGAAACCTGATGGCACAGCAAGTGTACGTTTCTAGCATTCATGCCATTGATTTTTCTTGATGGATTAGCATTTCAATTATTGCTAGTAGTGCATAAATGATCTTATAGAAGATTTTGTAGTATTGTCTTTATTATTCTTTTACTCCAAATGAGTGTCATCCGACTCATCCCAATTTTGGTGGGAGGAGTATGAAAGGAAAGAAACAAGATGCTCACTCAGATTTTATACATTTTCAGGCTTCCCTAAGTTTATTCTGCTTTAAATGCTGGCTAAATTGTTTCTTTGTCGTTTCTTTTACATTAATTCGAGTTTTAACTTTTTTTTTTTTTTTTTTCTGATTTGTAGTATGAAAGCAATGCACGTTTTGTGAGGTGGTCAGATGGCAGTTTGCAGCTGTTAATTGGGAATGAAGTGCTTGACATAAATGTGCAAGATGCAAAGCACGATCAAGCACACTTGTTTCTTCGGCATGGGAAGGTAATGTCTCATATCTAATTCAAATTGAAATTTAGATTTATCGTTCTGTCACTTTTGTTTCTTGTTAAACTGTTTGATCTCAAGGCTCTATTTCTCTCATACCAATTTCTGGATTTGGGACTGAGAATCGTCCTCAACTATATAGAATATTGAAGAAATTTGTATCTTCTTGTTGCTTCAGTGTAGCAGTTTACTAAGGTAGTTTGTGTTTGACCTGCTTTGCACTTTTACATATTTGGGCATCATTGGAGGAGTTAACTTCCTTTGTAGTTTGAAGAGATATTTTGATCGTTTTTATATCTGGAGCATAGAATTTTTATTATTTATTTTTTTGGGCATGAGATGTGGATATGGTAATCCATCCTTATTGCAAAAAATGAATTAGAAAATCTACTTGCATTGTTTAGCCTTTGCAACTCTTATTTTCCGCTTCTAGGGTGGTTGCTCATTTGTAAACGAACAAATAACAGGTCTTCTTTTTCCTTCTTTATTGGTGGAAATATACTTCATGTGATGATCATCTGTTTTGTACGTGCAGGGAATTCTTCAATCACAAGGTAGGCTTATGAGGAAGATGAGGTTCATTCCATCGTCCCTGACATCAAATTCTCATCGCTTATTAACTGCTCTGGTTGACTCACGACATAAGAAGGTGTATAAGGTTAAGAATTGCATAACCGACATTGATCCTGAAAGGGAAAAAGAGGAAAAAGAAAAGGTAAATGGTCTAATGGTGTTTGTAGCTCCGAATCATACATAAATCATGTTGTTCACTTGCTGTATTGTATTTTGCTGTTGTAGGCCGAAAGTCAAACAATCAGGGCAAATGTGCTTCTTAATCGGAAGAAGGAAAAGGTTAGCAAGAAATATACTCCTGTCATTGACAGAAGGCGCCAATTATCACCTGGGTTCTTGGAAGATGCCCTAGAGGAGGTATGCTGTTATAATTCTCTTTCTCATTTTCTTCACACTATCTAAATCTTTTGGGATTTGGGAATGCTTTCTTGTTTCAAGGTCTAAAGTGGTTCTCTTAGTATTATATTGTCAACTTGGGGTATTTGGGTAGTTTACGATGCAGGATTTGCAAATTGGGACTGCCTTCTGGTTTTGGGGTTATGACTTGCTTCCGTGCTTCTCCTACAACTTTATGGATTTCGTTTCAGTTGTAAAATTATTGGAAAGCACATCTTTATGTTCTTTTGCAAATTTCTTACTATTATTGGGTTGGGAGAGGGGGAAGGGGGGGTTGGGGGTTCTAGGGTCCTTTTGCGGGTTGGGTTTTATGTGTGAGGGAGTGTTGCAGCTTGCATGGAGATTACTTAACTTACCATATTTCTTCAGGAAGACGAAGCAGATTATATTGATGCACGTCGGTCCCGCCGCCGCTTTGAGGAAGATTTGGAAGCTGAAGCCCGAGCAGAAAAACGGATTATGAATGCAAAAAAGGTCTGTTGCCTTGTAAAATAAATCTTGCCCATTGATTTTAGTTAGGGTGCTAAAAAAGCAAATGGAATTTTCATCAGGGAACTAGAGACATCCCCCGGAAGACGACCTTGCCTGCTGCTAAATCATCTGGGCGTCCTGTGGATTTCTCAGACAGTGAGAGAGAAGAGTCTGAGTACGAAAGTGAAGGAGAAGATGATGCTCATGGGAGAGTTGAAGAACCAGAGCAGGAGTATGATGAAGAGGGGGAAGAAGATGATGAACGTGATGAGGAGGCAGAAGTTAATGAAGTTTCAGATGTGGATGAAGAGGCTGAGGTATGATTTGATATTTCTATTATTGATATTTCATTAATATAATGAAATATACAGAAAAGGGGAGGAAAGCCCCAATCCATGGAAGTTGCAAGAAAGCCTTCCATCTAGCCCAAACATTACAGGTTGAATAATTACAATAGGATTTCATTTACCAAGTGTTCACTTAGAAGCATCAATAAGAATAATTTTATGAATAAAAGAAATCAGGTTTCTGTTTTTGCCTATACCAATTTGGTGATTTCCCTCGATTAAAGTGCATGAGAAACTTCTAATGAGATTTGGCCAAAGCTTCTTGGCCTTCTTCTTGAGAGGGTGATAAGTGAGGAGAGAATGAATATTGGCTTTTACCTTATAGACTAAAGAAGATCACCACCCGAAAGAGGAGATAAGAAGGTTCTAGAAGGAGATTGCTTGTTGGCAGTGAATGGAGATGTTGTCTTGAGATTCTGCTGCATACTTACAAAGAATGCAGCTACTTGGAGACAGAGCCATAGAAGGATTTCTCCTTTGGATCTCTTATCTAAGGTGTTAATGCTCTATAATAAAACTTCCCAGATGAAGTTTTTGGCCTTTTGGGGATATTTATCCTTTCAATCCGTAGTGCAGAGATCAAAGTTTTGAGCCTTTTTAGGAGAGTTGAAGATCTTGAAGGAGGAAGCTGCAAGTGATGAAGCTCGAAGGTCATTAAAATCTGAAAGACACACCCTCAATGCTATTTGTTGCCCATGAGGGAAAGCCACTCTTACATTCTTCATCTTTAAATTTCTTTCTAAAGTTAAGGGTCCAAAAAGACGAAGATTCTATTGGGGAAAAGTGTGGTGAGAGGATACTTCCCAGCCATTTTCCTCTGAAGACAAGACGATCTGTTGCCTTGGATAAATTGTGAAACCACTACATATAAACTTCCAATGAGAGTTTATGTCCTTGAATTTGGTGCAAAATTCTCAAAACCACCCTAAACCACTACATATAAACTCTATATGTCATCCTTCCACTGTTTATGATAAAATTTCCCCTTCTATTTGCAGGAGCCCAAGCATAAGGTTAGAGATTATGGGGGCAGCCACAAGCGCAAGGGGATCGAGTCTGATGAGGAGTCTCCTCCCAGAAAGGTTGCAACCCATCGTAGGATGGCAGTAGTTTATGACAGCGATGAGGAGTGATAACTTGCTTCATATGAGATAAATAGTGAGTATTTTCACTTCATTTCTATTTGACTGCTAGTTATGATGGAAACTGGAAAACTTGCTTGATTTTACGTGCAATTGGAAAATAGCCATTCATTAATCATTACCTCTCTTTTGATTTGTAGTTTGCTTTATTTTTATTTTAGAGTATATTTCAGTCGTTTATCTCTTTGGTATAAAGTAAACACTCTTGTTCTTACACACGGTCAGTGTCATCGGTTCAAATTCTGTTAGACCTCACTTATCTCGAGTTTCATAACCAGCGACATCAATCAATATTTCCCCATTTTTAGAGTTGAAAATGTTTCAGTGTCTCATACCCAGTCATGGTATAAAAAAAGGTCATTCATTATTGCAAGGCCGAAATCATTGTTAACGAATAGTTATAAGGGTTGATATATAGTTCTGCTAATTCAAGTTAAGTCTATTTTACGGTGAACTTGTTAGACAGTCATTTGTGCTTTCCCTTCTAGGATTGTTACTTCATTTGTCTAAAAACCTTCATTTTCATAAGAAAAAAATAAGCGAAAACAAGTGAAATAAGAAACTGAAAGGTGTATTTCTTTTACATTTCTAATTAGCAGCGGCGGTGGCACGGTTGATCATAATGCAATGTAGCATTCTATTCTGAGATATACGAACTGTGGAACAAGTGGGAACTAAAGAATTCACCCGCCGAACTGCGGCAGATCCAAAAGGTTACGTGGCTCTAGTTATTAATCAATCCCACATCTGTAAATTGGTTACATTAGATTACGCTTTGAAAACGGCGTTTTCTTGGAATAATTTTATCTGTACCAAACGACCCATTACTAATTTCTGTCGCAATGAAAAATCATTGATTTTCATATTCTCATTGGTCTTCTTGTTCGTCATTATTCGAACTCCAATTCTCTCCTTCTATACTTGGATTTGTCTGAAGTTGCCAATGAATTTGTCTGAAGTTGCCAATGAATTTGTCTGAAGTTGGAAAGGAGACTTCTTTTGGCCTCGAGATTCAAGTGTGAAGAGGCTCACAGGAGAAAATGAATTTAAATTCTGCATGTTGATTTGTTTGGTACGTTCTTCTTTCTATACTTGGATTTTTAATATGAAAAGTTTGTCTAGACTACGGATTTCCTAAAGGTCTTTATTTATTTATTTTAATTATTAGTCATTTCTCACGTTCATTGTTCACATTTGTAAACTTTATGGAAGTGTTTGGAGCAATGGGTTGGGTTGGGTTGTTTTGGAATCCAAATCCAAACCCTTGTTTGGGCCAATGTGTTTCAAAACCCAACACAACCCCATGGTTTTGCATAATGAAACATGGGGGTTTAATTTTGGGTTAACTACATGAATGACATATATGGAACCAAATTTTACACAAATGACATGTTTTGTTATTAATATTGGTTTTGTCACTGTTAAAGCTAAATAGAAGCCAAATCTAGAGCAACATTACTCATTTATCCCTCTATTTATTGCTCTCTCTCTATATATAAAATTAAAATAAAATATATGGATACTCTCCATAAATGTTGAAACCTATATCCTTCCCTCAAAACACCATTAATTTTGTATAAGAAATAAAATAGATGAAATTTTTTTACGATTTTCCTCCTAAAATCTAGGGATTTTAAAAACTAGACAACCCTTTCCATTATCAACGGTTCCATGCTTCATACGTAGGAGGTATGTATATTATATATCTGAGAATATAGTAGGGGTATATATAATATATATCTGAGAATATAATAGGAGTATCACGTCATCCCAAACATATAAAATGATTACATGCTGATGTATATATTATATACCTCAAAATATATATGTATGGGTACAATATACAACACAGTATATATTTAGGAACCCATTGAATATTATATATTACATACAATATGTATAAAATGGATAGATCATGTTATGACATTATAGTTATATATTGTAAGGTTATCTCAAAATTAATACGATTATTACCAATACAAAATATATGAGGATTATTTACCTATGTTTATATAATATATGTCTGTAAATATAACTATACTTATTGCCTACATAAAATATAATAAAATTATATACATACGTATATATAATATACTTCTATGTAAAGGAACTATCCATACTGCTTTATTGAGTCTAAAATATAAGATTTAAATAAAAAAAACCAAATGAAAAACAAAGAAGAAGGAATAAGAGGAAGAAGACTAGCTTACTCATTTTGGAGAACAAAAATCTGTACACGACAATTAAACCCACAATCGGAGAAGAACGCCGGTGGAGAAGACCATCAATTAGAATAATGGAGCATGGTTATTAATGGTAACAAGAAATTCTAACCTAATTCGAATAGTAAAATATGGAAGAAAAAATATTTACTATTACAAAAAATATATTCATGTAAGTAATGGTAATATTAATTACCTAAATTGAATGATTTAATTATGGAAACAATAAATGATAATTATAACAATATTATAAATATATGAAAAAATTGTAAGGGTACAAATGGAATAAATTGATCTCATAAATATGAGTCATGCTAGAGCCGATAATTTTTTTAAAATGAGACATTTATGAAATATATGGTTGAAAACGTGTTCTTTGCCACAATTTCCCTTTAATTTTCCAACACATTGGTTTGCTCCTTTGACACTTGCTTCTCATTGGAAACTCACTTCTTTTTTATTTTTTTTTTGTAAAAAATAATAAATTATTACAAATATTTTTTTATACATGTCATAAACCTAACCAAATTTGATATTTGACAAAGTAATTAATTCTTATTGGAAACTCACTTTTTTTTTTGTTTGTAAAAAACAATAAATTATTACAAATATTTTTTTATACATGTCATAAACCTAACCAAATTTGATATTTGACAAAGTAATTAATTCTTATTGGAAACTCACTTCTTTTTTTTTTGTTTGTAAAAAACAATAAATTATTACAAATATATTTTTTTATACATGTCATAAACCTAACTAAATTTGATATTTGACAAAGTAATTAATTCTCATTGGAAAACTCACATTTTTTTTTGTAAAAAACAATAAATTATTACAAATATTTTTTTTATACATGTCATAAACCTAACTAAGTTTGATATTTGATAAAGTAATTAGTTCTCATTGGAAACTCACATTTTTTTGTTGTAAAAAACAATAAATTATTACAACTATTTTTTTATACATGTCATAAACCTAACTAAATTTGATATTTGAAAAAGTAATTAATTCTCATTTGGAAACTCACATTTTTTTTCTGTAAAAAATAATAAATTATTACAAATATTTTTTTTTATACATGTCATAAACCTAACCAAATTTGATATTTGACAAAGTAATTAATTCTCATTGGAAACTCACATTTTTTTTTTGTAAAAACAATAATTTATTACAAATATTTTTTTTTTATACATGTCATAAACCTAACTAAAAGGATCTTACAACTAACCAAAGATTGCCACTAGAAAATAAGGAAAGGAAAAAAAGAGAGACCCAAGTAGTTAAGGAAAAAGGAAAAATAAAAACTGCACAACCCCGGGGTTCAGAACACTGCACTCCAAACACTGTCTTCTGATTCCCAGGGTTCATAACACTGCACCCTAAACACTGTTTTCTGATTCCCAAGGTCCAGAATACTGCACTCAAAACACTGTTTTCTAATTCCCAGGCTTTCAAACCCCCCAGGGTTCTGATTCCGAAACGGTGCTCCAAACGCCCCCTATGGTTCTATTGGACCTTTTGTAATTTTTTCTTCAGATGTCAAGGGTTGAATAAAAAAAAAAAAAGAAAAAGTTAAAATACGATTTTCGTCCTGGGGACTTATTCTATATTAGTCTTTATACTTTTAAATATCCAAATTTAGTCTTCGTACTATTAATAAATCTTTATTAGCATTTCCTTTATAAAATTTGAAAAAATATTCACATGGTGTCTTTATTTTTTTAATGGAATTATTATTATTATTTTACCAATTTTGGTAAAAATTAACTTCAAACTAATAATAAAGTCTGGTTTTAATATTTATTGAAAGTATATAGGCTAAATTCGAACATTTAAAAATATAGAGACTGAAATGAGATAAGTTTTAAAATGGTATTTTAACCAATTAAAAAATGTGATGTAAATGTAAATAATGTTGAAATATAATAAAAAAAATAAAAAAAATGTTGCATTTTTTTTAAACAATCCTCTTAGAAATTATCGGTTTAAGCATAATCTCATGGATAAAACACTTGTTATTGACATAGCTCAGAGTACATGACAATTACCGCTATGTCAATAACAAGTGGGCATAGCCAAAGTGAGCATAACTGTAATTGACATGTACTCTCGACCAAGAGGTTAAATGTTCGAATTCCCTCACCCTTGAATGTTGTTGAACTCAAAAAAAAAAAAAAATACTTGTTATCTTTTTCGAAGTTTGAAGTTTTGATCTCTCATCCTCACATTTTTTTTAATATGTGAGGTGGAGAATTTAGAAGTCAGAGTACATGCTTTATACAAGTTGAGCTATGCTCATGTTGATCTTATTCTTACATTTATTTAGTTAAAAAAAATATCTACTCATATATATGTATATATATATATATATTTTTTTGAGTACATTAGGGGTTGGGGGGATTCTCATATATATGTATATATATATATATATTAGTTCTAAAAATTTATAATATATAGACATAGTTACTCTAATTATCATTTTTTTTTAATTTCACTTCCTAAATTCATAAATTTAGTCTACACGTGGATTATTTTTTTCCCTATATATAATATAAACATTGAGGAACTTTTTTAATAAATATCGCTAAGTGGTGATAGTGATATACTAAAATGGTAGAGGGCCATCGAGGTGGTCCCGGCCATTTCCTGAACGGTGAAGAATGTGAAGGACTCTACTAGAACGCCATTCAACTAATTGAACATTCCAGAATCTTCGTCTACGATTCTTTACCAAAAAAATATCCGAGGCTTGAGGAATATATCCTCAATATTAAAATATTGGACTAAATATCTATCACATGTGATAAGTTATATTTATATAAATATATGTTATAATTAAAATATATACTTGAATTTATCCACTTCAAAAGTGGATCTAAGTTTCTAACAACAAAAATAGAGGACAAAACATAACACTACCATAAAATTTCGATGCAATCTACATTGTAATATAATTTGTCTCTACTATTAAAATATGAAGGATTTTAATAAACTATAATATTTGAAATAGAACATACGACATCTAGAATGTAATTAAGGTGCTTTTAGGAGAATCAATATATTGATTAAAGATTGACAAACAAATTGAAACCAACAAAATTTAGCCAAATCGAATTGACTAATCATCCTTTTATTCTATAATTTAATAGATTGAATTGATAAACAAGTGTGATCTAAACTAACTGAACTTATTATATTATATCGATTTTATTTTTTTATTATTATCTTTTTACGACTGACACTCTATTTAATTCATTACTAAATGTTTTTTTTCATACTAATTCTAAACATATATTATATAACTATACTATTATAATTATTATAATTCAAACTATTATGGTGGTGGTTTAAAGATAATTTTTAGGATTCTTTAAAAAAAAAAAAGGAAAAAAAGGCAAAAAAAATAGCATAAGATGCGGGATGGGGCCCTCTATTCGTGGCAGTGTGAATTATAATGTCTGGTAGAATCTCGCGAAGTCTAGCTCCTTCCAGATGTCTCCATTTTCGTTCCATAAGAACACCATGCCGCCTCCATTTCTCTGCAAAAACATTCTTACACAACATTTCGATAATCGAAATCGCATTTCTCTTTTATACCAAAGAGTTCTTTTTCAAATCAAGCCGACTACTACTACTTTTGTGCAATTGCATTGCCGTCCTTTCTTATCGAGGCAGAGTTTCTGTTCTTTGAATCGAAGGTATGGCGATCTCTTTTCCGTTCATTTTAATCGATCGATTCTGTTTTGATTGAATGTGATTGTTCTTGGTCTTGTTTGTTCTTTTATTTGATGGGTTTCGTTGCTTTTTGCTCCTATTGGTGTTAATTGTTTGTTTTTATTTTTTTTAGAATTTTTGGCGGATATGAATCCTGATAAATTCACCCACAAGACTAATGAGGCACTCGCCGGAGCTCACGAATTGGCTTTGAATTCCGGCCATGCTCAACTGACACCGCTTCATCTGGCTGTTGCTTTGATTTCTGATCCAAGTGGGATCTTCAGCCAAGCGATTGCCAGTTCCGGTGGTGACAATGCCCAAAAAGAAGTGGAGACGGTTTTCAATCGGGCATTGAAGAAGCTTCCATCTCAATCCCCTGCACCGGATGAAGTGCCGGCGAGTACAACTCTGATTAAGGTAATTCGAAGAGCACAAGCTGCGCAGAAATCGCGAGGGGACACGCATTTAGCCGTCGATCAATTGGTTCTTGGCCTTCTTGAGGATTCTCAGATTGGGGATTTGCTCAAAGAAGCCGGTGTCACCACGGCGAAAGTTAAGTCCGAGGTCGAGAAACTCCGTGGAAAAGAAGGGAAGAAAGTGGAGAGTGCATCTGGAGATACAACATTTCAGGCACTCAAAACATATGGGCGAGACCTGGTAGAACAAGCGGGGAAACTCGACCCAGTTATTGGTAGGGATGAGGAAATTCGTAGAGTGGTAAGGATTTTATCGAGGAGGACTAAGAACAACCCTGTTCTTATTGGGGAGCCTGGTGTTGGAAAAACTGCAGTGGTTGAAGGATTAGCACAGAGAATTGTAAGAGGGGATGTCCCAAGTAATCTTGCTGATGTGAGGCTCATAGCTTTGGATATGGGAGCTCTGGTTGCGGGGGCTAAGTACAGGGGAGAATTTGAAGAGAGATTGAAGGCTGTATTGAAGGAGGTTGAAGATGCAGAAGGGAAGGTCATATTGTTTATCGATGAGATTCATCTTGTTCTTGGTGCTGGAAGAACAGAGGGGTCTATGGATGCTGCTAACCTTTTCAAGCCTATGCTGGCCAGAGGACAGCTACGTTGCATTGGGGCAACTACTCTTGAAGAGTACAGGAAGTACGTGGAGAAGGATGCGGCATTTGAGAGAAGGTTTCAACAGGTTTATGTGGCTGAGCCAAGTGTGCCCGATACAATTAGCATCCTTCGAGGACTGAAAGAGAGATATGAAGGTCACCATGGTGTTAGGATTCAAGATCGAGCTCTTGTTGTTGCGGCCCAGCTTTCGAGTCGATATATCACTGGAATGTATCTGTTTTTTTCATCTCATATTAATCTCTTGAGGCTATTTATAATGATCATGAAGATATTGATGTTGATTTGGTTTACATTGTACAGGGCGGCACCTTCCTGATAAGGCAATTGATTTAGTTGATGAAGCTTGTGCAAATGTGAGGGTCCAGCTTGATAGCCAGCCTGAAGAAATTGACAACTTGGAGAGGAAGCGAATGCAGCTTGAAGTTGAACTTCATGCCCTTGAAAAGGAGAAGGATAAAGCTAGTAAAGCTCGTCTTGTTGAAGTGAGTATTCCTTTTACAGTTCGTTCTTTGATTATTTTAGTCATTGTTACTTGTGGGTGTGCAGTTTCTGACATTTTATTTGCTTTATTCTCCAGGTAAGGAGAGAGCTTGATGATTTGAGGGATAAGCTTCAACCATTATTGATGAAATATCGCAAGGAGAAAGAAAGAATAGATGAGATTAGAAGACTCAAGCAGAGGAGGGAGGAACTACAGATAGCTTTGCAAGAGGCTGAAAGAAGATATGATTTAGCAAGGGCTGCTGATTTGCGATATGGAGCAATCCAGGAAGTAGAATCTGCAATAGCACGAATTGAAGGGAATACTGATGAGAACCTAATGTTAACCGAAACCGTTGGACCAGAACAAGTCGCGGAAGTTGTGAGCCGCTGGACTGGAATACCTATCACGAGGCTCGGCCAGAATGAGAAAGAGAGGCTGGTCGGGCTTGCTGAGAGATTGCACAAGAGAGTTGTGGGGCAGAACGAAGCAGTTGATGCCGTCGCCGAGGCTGTTTTACGATCAAGAGCTGGATTGGGAAGGCCACAGCAGCCAACGGGATCCTTTTTGTTTCTGGGACCAACTGGTGTTGGCAAAACTGAGCTTGCCAAGGCGCTTGCTGAGCAACTTTTTGATGATGAAAACCTCCTGGTGAGAATCGACATGTCTGAATATATGGAACAACACTCAGTTTCACGCCTCATCGGAGCTCCTCCTGGGTTAGTATCCTTCACCATAGAGAACAAATTGTTGGTATTCTCTTGGCTTTAGAGAACAAAATCTCACTGGTACTTGTGATTTTTCAGGTATGTTGGCCATGAAGAAGGAGGGCAACTCACAGAGGCTGTAAGGCGGAGGCCTTACAGTGTTCTGCTGTTTGATGAAGTGGAGAAAGCTCACATCTCTGTGTTCAACACTCTTCTCCAAGTTCTAGACGATGGAAGATTAACCGATGGTCAAGGCCGCACTGTAGATTTCAGAAACACAGTCATTATCATGACCTCTAACCTTGGAGCAGAACATCTCCTTTCTGGGCTGATGGGAAAATGCACAATGCAAGTTGCTCGTGATCGAGTTATGCAAGAGGTACCAAAAACAAAACAAGTTCTGTGTTATCTGTGTCCACAAATCCTCATTTTTTCACTACGGTATGGCTAATACTTGCTTTCTTTCAGGTGCGGAAACACTTTAGGCCAGAGCTGCTTAATCGCCTGGATGAAATTGTTGTATTTGATCCTCTCTCACACGACCAGCTGAGGAAAGTCGCCAGACTGCAAATGAAAGACGTTGCAGCTCGCCTGGCCGAGAGGGGCGTTGCCTTGGCCGTGACCGATGCCGCCCTCTCTCATGTCTTGGCTGAGAGCTACGATCCAGTAAGTATTGATCAAGGAAATGAACATACAGCTTCATTTAGTCTCAACGAAAATGCTAACTTTGTGTTCCATTTGTGTTGATTGTTTCAGGTCTATGGTGCAAGACCCATCAGAAGATGGCTGGAGAAGAGAGTGGTGACAGAGCTATCCAGAATGTTGATCAAAGAAGAAATCGATGAGAATTCAACTGTGTTCATTGACGCTGGAGCTGATGGCAATGGCTTGGCGTACAGAGTGGAAAAGAATGGGGGATTTGTTGATGCTGAAACTGGCAAAAAGTCTGATGTTTTGATTCAACTCAACAATGGCCCAAGAAGCGATGCTGCTCAGACTGTAAAGAAGATGAAGATTGAAGAAATTGATGAAGATGAGATGGAAGAATAAAAGGGACATTCAATTTTCTGAAATGTTTATTTTCTGAGTGAAAAGAGTGTGTATCTGAATCCGAGTTTTATGTTTTTTTTTTTGTGTGTTTTGATAAATCTTCCAATCAATATCCCAACAAATGTAGTTTGTTTTCCTGGAAGGTTGTTCAAGTAAATAAAAATTTTCTTTTTTTTTTCATCTTTTCATTTTTCTTTTGTTATATTAGTTGACTGATTCTTCATTATTTTTTTGAGAAAAATTAATTGTCTGATTCTGGAGGTGCAACGTGGGAGAAGTTTGATTATTAAACCCATCTTTCCAATGTATTTAAGATCTATATAATTAAAACCTTCCTTTTGATGAAACATAGTTTAATACATATATCTAATATATATCTTTGACCATTAATAGCTAATATGAACCTAGTTTAATACGTAATATCTTATATCTTTGAGAGGTCAGGTGTTAACCTCTTAGTCGATGATACAAATTTTATGTTAATTAGTTCTTTTGTTGCATTTATACTTAAGAAAAAGATAAAATATTTTTAAAAATGAGAAAAATAAAATAAAATTGAGATTTAAGTCTAAGAACTTGGTATTAGCATTCTTTTTCTTTTCCTTTTTCCATGAGTGGTAGTCTCTCTTTCTATATATTAACACAAATTCTTCTATAAGGCTTAATTATAGAATTAATGTACCTTTTGAAATAATTTATGTTAGCTATGCTTTTAAGAAAATCAGCTGTCATATAAAGTAAATTAGTGTTTGGTAAATTTCAGATTTAAATTTAAAAATCAAATTACAGTATTTGATAAATTAATATTAAATTGTTACAAAATCAATATAATGATCAAAATAAACATATATTTCAATTAAACATGAGCTTGTATTAATATTTAATTTCAAAACTTTCATAGTAAATTTTATATAATTTATATTAAAGTTATATTTTGTTTACTTTAAACCATTTGATAAAAATATCAAGAAAAATAATTGTTATAAAAAAATGGTTAAAATACCATTTTGGTCTATGTACTTTGGGCTTTGTTCTATTTTGGTCCCTGTACTTTTAAATGTCAAATTTTAGTTCCTGTACTTTCAATAAAGCTTAAAATTAGTCTCCACGATAAGTTTGAAGTTAGTTTTTATCAAAATTGGTAACATAATAATAATAATTTTAATACAAGAAAAGACAGTTTTTATCAAAATTGGTAACATAATAATAATAATTTTAATACAAGAAAAGACACAATATGAACATATTTCTAAAATTTATAAAGAGAAAGCTAATAGAAAAAAAAAAAAAAAAATATATATATATATATATATATATATATATATATATATATATATATATATATAATTAACAATGAACTAGCTATAGGGACCAAATTTGAGCTTTATTTAAAGTACAAGGATTAAATTTGGACATATAAAAGTACAGAAACTAAAATGGAACAAAGTCCAAAGTACAGGAACCAAAATGGTATTTTAACCTAAAAAAATTTGTGAATCTAATTTGAATTTACATACAAAAAAATAAGAAAAATAAATTATAAATTTAGAAGCAATAAATTAAATTTAAAAATAAAAAAGTTGAGGAGATGAAATAAATTGTGTATAATAATGTTTGAAAATCTTTTATTGTGGATAAGAGATAATAAAGAACATTAAATATTTGTTAGTTACACCAAATTTTTAAAGAAGCCAAATTTCAAAATTACTCTAAACCACTTTTACAAATGATTAAACAATCAATTTTATCATATACAAAATAGGGTTAAAATTCTCCAACAATTATTTTAAACTCTTCAAAATCAATCCCAAACGGGACCTAATATTTGTTTGTAAAGAAAACCAGAGATTTAAATCTTAATCAGAAAAATTTGGTGGATTGCATGAAAAATACGAATGGCATAATACGACGTCGTTTCTAAGACGTTTGCGATTTTAAGGAAACATAACTAGAAGTGGAGGTCTTCAAAGTTCGAACTTTAGTTTTCTTACATCGATTAGTTATTGCAGTCGTTTTCCATTGGATTACAGCCTGCAGATTTGTTCGAAATCGAATTGGGGGATCGTCTTCTTTGCGATTTTCGATCAATTGCTTCAAATTTCCCTCTTTCGTTCTCACAATCCATCAATGCTTCATTGTTTCGTGTGTCGCATGATGATTTCAGTTCACTAGATCACAAACTTACCTAATTTCACAGCTTCGAGAAATGGGGACGATTCTCCAAGCAGTTTACAGTGCCTCAGACCCTTTGGCGCCAATTGGGAGTCTTTCATCTCAGGCCAATGGGGACGACCGGGGATACAGTGCCGTCACTTTCGCCTCCGGTTGCCATGGAATGTGGTATAGTGCTCTTTTGGTTGCGCCGTCGGTTTTGTTCGCGATCTATTTGGCGATTAGCGCCATCAAGAACACGAAGAAGTTTTTTCTGGGTCGGTCGTTTATAATGATTTCGTATTATGCCCTTCTCTGGATCACTACGCTCCTAAATCTTGCTTGGTGCTCTCTTCAGGTGAGTTTCTTTGGATTATTTTCCCCTTTCTTTGCTACTCATAAGGTGTGGACTTTAACGAAGTGTAGTTTGCTTTGAAATTTGAATTAATGAGCTCTCTCGCACGATGGTGAAGTATTATTATTACTGGGAATAATTGTTTGTGTGTCGGGTACCCGCACATAATAATTCGTTTTTGTACTCCGAGAGCAGAAGAGAGAATCCTGCCTATTCTTCTTCTTCTTGTCTTGATTTCTTTTTATTGCTGCGAAATGATGTGAAATTTTCTTTATAAAAAGTTAGGGGCTGTTTGAGAGCTTTGTGGATAAAGAGTTCATCGTATCAAATTCTGTTCTGCGATATTTGAGAATCACCGTCAATACCTCGGTGTAGGTCCGGGAGCTCAGATTTTTAGAACAAGAACTTAGGACGATTGGCTTTTGAAACTTGTTTTCTCTTGGTTTATTTTCTTTTAGATGATATGATTTCTTGGAATATTTTGAGTTGTTTTTCTCCTCGAAATCTATATTTGAGGATAGCGATTGCACAAAAATCTTCTCTCTACAAACTTGCCCCGATAGGTTTTGAATGAATTTTTCAAACAAAAACAGAAAGCTGTTGTAGCTTGCAGAAAGCCCTATGAGTCTTACTGATCAGACGAAATCACAAAGAGGAAACGACCCCTTATAAGGACTACAGAGAGAGTTGGAAAAAAAAGAACTTTCTCCAATTGGCTAGGAGGCTACAAAACAATAAGAGATCCTAGAACCCCTGCCAAGCAGTTTCTACAACTTGAACAATCCTCCTATTCCTTTTTAATTAAGTCCTAAAAGAGAGCCTTGTTGCATCCAACCACAACAACTTGGTCTTCTTCTTAAAACTTTGTTGATCCCATGGAAACAAGTTTAAGCCTACTTGCACCTGAGGGTAGACAAAGCCATCTTAATCCATTCCATTAGCCTTCATCAAATATGGGGATGTATGGGCACTTTAAGAAGAGATAACCTGCAGTTAGTAGGTACATTTTAGTTTATTTTGCATAGAATATACGAACTAGGCCTCAGGTACGTAAGAGGGTTTTAACATAGGTGCTTATCCTTCGCATCATGAAAGTATTTTTCGAAGTAAAGAAAAAATAATTTTAGAAACTAGACATGTACTGCTTCTAACATTTTCTGTTTTATGGGAGAAAGCTGAGCAGTCTTGAATCTGAATCAACCCCATGTTTTCAGACTTGGATCTACTCTTTGATATTCTGAGGTTCATGAGATTGACATTGCTACTAATGTGAGCAAGAGCCTGTTATCTGCATTAGAATTTGACATATTGCTTATCCAAGCCATAATATATCTCATATTTTGTTGTGATATATCATCCCTGCAGTTTTAACTTTGCATGTCTTTATCATTAGTTATTTGATTTCTGAAATGGATATGCTTTTCGTTAATTTGTGCTGTTTTAATTCTCTGTAAACCAGGCATGGGAATGCTCTCCTGGGAAGAAGGTTCCTTGGAATCTCTTGTCTTTGTTCACATCATCTGGAATGTTGTTTCTGGAAATTAGTCTGGTAGCCTTCTTACTCAAAGAAAATTATTCAGGTGGGATGGAAGCATTGTTGCACAATTTTATCATCTCGGGAATTTTAGTTGGTGTTGATGTGCTTCTTAAGGTAATATATGAATGTTCTTTGAGGTTTGTGTGTGTCAAGGTTGATTTTTCTCATATTTGATAGCACAATATCTGCAACTTTATAACCAAGATCTATTGGCAGTCGATTTATCGATTCATCTGTAGTTGTTTGACATTTCGATTATATTTTCTTGATTATGACTTTGTGTGGTAAAGGTTCTTATTTGGATGATTTGTAGAAAATAAATTAGAAGATGTTTGGGGGTGGTAGCTATATTGGGATGAATATATGGCTTCTGAATGGTGTACTCTTTCCCCCTTTTTTGTCGTTACTGAGTGAAGTGGTTTCTGTGGACTCCTTGATTTTTGTTAGCTCCTTTCGTACTATTCATATTTTCAACTAGAAGTTTAGTTTAGTTTTCGTTTTTCGTTTTGTTTGTTGTAATTATCCACCCTTCCTGATATGGTAATTGAACACCTACGTATTTAACAAATGTACTTCTATTCAGGTCATATACGTGTTCGGATTTGGTATCCCACTGTTTATCGCGGTTGGTAGTTCACACTGGGCAAAGTGGGGAGTATGGACCATCCACAAGTTATTGCTAACTGCAGCATATGGCTTCATACTGTTTGTTCATTTCTCAAAATGGAGAGATAAGCTACCACGTTAGCACATATCCATTTCTCAGTCGTTATTTATATGCTGATTTTCATCAAATTAACAAGGAATTCTGTTGTCATTTTGTTGTGTCTACAGCCAGACCAGCATTCTATAATTACATCGCTGTGATGTTTGTTTTTAGTGCTTTAGCATTTTTCGCCAGTGGGCTTGCTGCATTTGGAGTCCGGTTTGGCATCTGGTAATTCTACCTTCCTTTAACGAGTTACTGTTCAGATTCTCAGTAATTTTGAATCTATGTGGAGATGTTGCTTTATGTAGGTTGTACAATTTCACGGTTATCAGCTACCATTCTATGTATCTTCCTTTCCTGTATGTGACGTTTCTGGCAGATTTTTTCCAGGTAAAATCCTTTGTGCGTTATAGTTTGTTTGTTCGTTTTTTTTTAGTTATATGTGGTGATGGAAATTCGAGCTTCCAACCTTTTAGTCGAAAATATATGTCTTAGCCAATTGAGTTATGCTTAAGTGTGCGTTATAGTTGATTCTTCGTCTATAGTTCATATTTCTAATTGTAAAAATATTTTGATCTTACCATATTGGGTGCATAGGATTAAGAATTTGCTTTTTTTCAGGAGGAAGATTTCCTTTTGGAGAATGCCTACTATTCAGAAATGAGAGATGCAGGATTCTTTGATTCAGAGTGGGATTAGCCTTCTTTAGAGAACCTATATTTGCATGCTTGTATGGTTAATGTTCATATACGATGTAAATAAACATAAACAGATTTTTTTTTCATTAGCAATAGAACCTTATTCGATATTCTGATTTCAATCTATTGTTGATTTTGGGATCCATTGATGGATGCACTTTCTTCACCTTCCTGTATTTAGAGAAAATTTTTGCCCGAATTTTTCTCCTCTCGATCTTTAGAGTATGTTTGGGAATGATTTTATGAATGGTCAAAATTACTTTTATTTGCACAATTCTTTTGTTGCTGTTGCTACACCATAAATTCTGTAAACTCATGATGAAGAGTCTATCACGTTTGCACCTCCTAGAGGTGCTCTAGTAGATAGGGCTTAAAAAGTTTGGAGCAATATTGAGTTGTTTGGAGGTTTTGAGATTAAGTCAGAAAAACTTAAATGCCCATTTGGTAACGCCCTTTTATTTCTAGTTTCTTATTTCTTATTTCTCATTCTCTTTTTAATAAATAAAATAATAATAATGATAAAACATCATTTGATAATGATTTTTGGTATAGAAATAAGTTTGATAATCCTTTCTTATTTCTTATCCTCTAAAATTTTACATTATTAAAAATGTAAAATTTACATGAAAATTATTTTTTAAAATTAAATATTCACATTTTTTGTGTTATATTTAATTTTGGATATTTATTATGCATTTTATAAGTTAAGAATGTTAAAATAGCATTTTAATTTATGTTTGAAAAAAATGAAAATTAAAACAAAAACTATTACCAAACACTTTCATTTCTTAAAAATTGAAAGCAAGAAATACGTAATGAGAAATAGGAACATTATCACACAACTCTTTAGTAAACTAGAATTCTTGTTATTTAGGGTGAGCAAGAATTCTTAGAAATAAATGGGTAGACCATTAGCATAATACAATGAGTGAGACCTGCCAACTAGTTTAGGCAAACATATACCTTGACCAAGAGATTAGAGATTCGAATTTTTCCATCCACACGTGGTTGAACTCAATACAATGAGTGAGAACTTGAAACCTCACTTGTGAAAAGAGGGAAAAAAAAAAGATGAAAGAAGAAAGTCAATTATGCTTGTTAAGTCAAGAAAGGATGATGCAACACTTTCAACTGATGTGATAATTAATTCTACTAGTATTTAAGCATCGAATGAATAAGGATAGTAAACAAAATGGTTAGCTTTACAAAATGGACCACTTGTACATCAAGTCTAAACCCGATTCCCATCTCATTAAACTGGAATGTTTAAATATATTCAGAACATACTAGTCGGTTTATTTACACTCGAGATTCATATATGATTGAACTCTAACAGTCCGTCGTTCAACCTCCAGTGGTAATGGTGACATGTAATGTCTTCTCTCAAGTCCAGGCCATTGGACTTGGATTTGGATATTCAACAGGTCTTGATTAGATCAACTACTTTCACTCACCAGTTCCTTAATGGAGTATTCTTGCTCGTAACCAAGATAACAATCTGAGACCAAAATCAATTTCATTTCCTGAAAAACATACCATCTAAAGTATTAGAAGCGTGTCAGAAAGAATGTTAATTATACAAAAACCCGTATTCATAAAAAGCAATGAGTTGGCAATCAAAAAATCCAAACCAAGTGGTTTGTTTGTTTGGATTAAAAAAGTTCAGTTTCAAAGCAATGTCTCTTCACTAATTAGGGAATAATAAACGATCGGGGTAGTGCCAGAAGTCAAAAAAGACGAGGAGAAAGGGAAGACAATGAGTTAAACACAGGAATTTTAGTTTCTGGTGAGCACTTTAACCTGAAAATCAGTTCTTTTTGGAGGCAACTGCATGGTTGTGACCAAGCGATCCGAGAAAGAAACTCTCTTTAAAGCATACAGTTCCGATGTGGAGGTGTTACCGAGTACTAGCCACCATGCTTCGTCTTTTATCTGCAAAAGAACGTGTAATTTAATTTATATCAACTTGCTTGTCAACAACGGAGCTGAAAATTTTACCTTGGGAAACCGTGGTGCATATGCCCTGGATCTGTTTTTCCTCGAACTTATCTTCTCCAATCTAATGTGTAGAGAGGGAGCCTTTTCAACGTCATCGTCCTTCCTTTGAAGTTTTATCGTCATTTGGACACGTGGAAAATTCTGCAAATCCTGTAAAAACAATAAACAAATATCCAAATCAGATAAAATGCCATGATTTAGTCACTCGTAAATTGCTAGCCAACTAATTGGGTAGGGTAATTAGCTGGAATTTAGTTATTTCCATCTACTCTCAACTGTTGAGCTGCCATGCCACATTACAGCTTCCTTTTCGGGAAGTAATTACTGTTATGATATATATTTTATTTTGTATATATGTCCTTGTACATTCTTTAGTTAGGGTTTCCTTGTGTACCTATATATATGTTAGTCTTTCTTATGAATAATACGAGGTGTATTCTTCTCTCTATACTGAGTACATGGTATCAGAGCCACTTCTAGGGTTTTAGAATTTTTTATTGGCGATTAGGGTTTTCTTTCTTCCAAGTGAGGTTAGGGTTTGAAGTTTGGGTCATCACGTTAGAGTGGCCGTTTGTCGACACCACCTACCTCAGGAGGAGCGCCGCCATCAGGAGAGTCGAATCGCCGTCGCCGTTCGCCGGAAACACCCGCCCGTGTGAGTCACGCGCCGCCGGAAGTTACTGTGTCCGCCGCCACGCGCCGGCGCGTGACGCCTCCGTTTCGTTTTCCGTCGACTGGGTTTTTCTCGGGCTGTTATTTCCGGTCGTTCTGTCCACTTTGTTTCGACGATATAGATTGTTTTTGTCTCGGGTTGCACGATTTCCGTGGGTTAGTTGTGCTTATTGCTGTCCAGATCTATTTTTTTTGCCTTGGGTTTATTGGCTGCCTCTATTTTGTGACTAATGGCTGAGATGAAACCTATGGTGGTCTCTAATATGGTTCCTCTTTCATCAAAAATCACGGAACATAAGTTAAATGGCTCTAATTACTATGATTGGAGTCGAACAATTCGGTTTTATCTGCGAAGTACAGAGATGGATGATCATATTGATCAAGATGCACCAGAGGATGACACAAGGAAGACTTGGCTTCGTGATGACGCTAGATTGTATATTCAAATCAAGAATTCAATCGAGACTGAGGTTGTTGGTTTGGTGAATCATTGTGATTCTGTGAAGGAGCTGCTCCAGTTTTTAGAGTTCTTATACTCAGGAAAAGAGCAAGTTAATAGAATGTACGAAGTTTGCACAACCTTCTTTCATGCAGAACAGAAAGAACAGTCTGTTACGAACTATTTTATGCAAGTTAAGAAAGCGTGTGCAGAACTTAATACATTACTTCCATTTAGTACGGATATAAAGGTTCAACAAGCTCAGCGAGAGAAGATGGGTGTCATGAGCTTTCTGAATGGACTTTCGCCAGAATTTGAGATGGCTAAATCACAAATTCTATCTGGATCCTAGATCCCTTCTCTAGACGAAGCCTTTAGTAGAGTCCTCCGTACAGAAAATCTTTCATCTGGTCCATCTGTTCCTCAGTCTAATAGTGCTCTCTTTAGTCGGAATGATTCTAAGGTCACTAAAGGGATGAACATCAACACTCAGAGACCGGGTTCTGATAATCGACGACAAGATTCATAGGATATAATATGTCACTATTGTCGTAAGCCTGGTCACATGAAACGTGACTGTCGGAAACGACCCTCCACATATCTCCACAATGGTATGATATTGTCCACTTTGGGCATAAACCCTCATGGCTTTGCTTTTGGTTCCCCAAAGGGCCTCATACCAATGGAGATAATTGTCCTCACATATATACCCATGATCACTCCCTTCCCTAACCAATGTGGGACATTTGTTTGCACACCTAACAATCCTCCCCTCGAACAAAGTACCACAATTGAGCCTCCCCTCGAACAAATCCGTCTACTCCGCAACGGATCACGCGCATTGTGGGACATATTTCTTTGGCATCGATCACCTATCGCACCATCCACTTCCTCCCCCTCGAACAAAGAACTACTCCTCTACCATGGCAGCTTGATAGAGTTACTACTTGTTTGTCGCTCCAAGCACTTTTTGTTCGACTATGGGACCATCCACAATGTCAACATGAGGCTTCGTTACTCTGTTCCACTTTGAGGATTCCTCCGGCACACAGCTAGGTTTAAACCATGGATGTAAGGAGAGAATGATTCTTATTACCTGATTCAGCAAGAGTTGCAATAGGATTCGAAGAAGAAGATGCTTGCAATGATTCCTGGTACAACTGGAATTTAGCAAACTCGTCTGCAGAAATAGTAACCGACCTCTCAGATGTATCATTGGTGGAGGCAAGCTGAGCAGCTTGAGGTCATCGACCTTTATTCAACAATTTTCGACAGTCACGTTTCATGTGACCAGGCTTACGACAATAGTGACATATTATATCCTGTGAATCTTGTCGTCGATTATCAGAACCCGGTCTCTGAGTGTTGATGTTCATCCCTTTAGTGACCTTAGAATCATTCCGACTAAAGAGAGCACTATTAGACTGAGGAACAGATGGACCAGATGAAAGATTTTTTGTACGGAGGACTCTACTAAAGGCTTCGTCTAGAGAAGGGATCTCGGATCCAGATAGAATTTGTAATTTAGCCATCTCAAATTCTAGCGAAAGTCCATTCAGAAAGCTCATGACACCCATCTTCTCTCGCTGAGCTTGTTGAACCTTTATATCCTCCACTAAATGGGTCATAGACTCTGGTGCCACAGCTCATATGACAGGTAATTCTAGCTTATTTTCTACCTCTTTGTCACCTGCACCTTTTCCCACTGTCACTTTGGCAGATGGATCCACATCCTCTGTTCTTGGATCAGGCACCATTAATCTCACCCCGTCTCTCCCTTTGTCTTCTGTTTTGCATTTGCCTCGACTTTCTTTTAACTTGATTTCTGTTAGTAAACTTATTCGTGACCTTAATTGTTTTGTCTCCTTTTTCCCTGGCTATTGCTTGTTTCAGGATCGTATGACGAAGAAGATTATTGGTAAAGGATATGAGTCTGAAGGCCTTTACACTTTTGATCAACAGATACCAAAAGCTATGGCCTGTTCTGGTGTTGCATCTCCGTTTGAAGTCCATTGTCGTTTAGGTCATCCGTCTTTGTCAGTGTTAAAGAAAATTCATCCAGAATTTCACTCTTTGTCTTCGTTGAATTGTGAGTCTTGTCAGTTTGCCAAATTTCATCGTCTTAGTTCGAGTCCTAGAGTCCATAAACGAGCTAGTGCTCCGTTTGAATTAGTTCATTCTGATGTTTGGGGTCCATGTCCTGTAGTGTCCAAAACTGGATTTCGATACTTTGTTACTTTTGTTGACGATTATTCTCGTCTGACTTGGTTATATTTAATGAAAAATCGTTATGAGTTACTTACTCATTTTTGTACTTTTCATGCTGAAATTCAAAATCAGTTTAATGCCTCTCTTAAAACTCTTCGAACTGATAATGCTGGTGAATATTTTTTTCATATGCTTGGATCTCACTTGTGTAAAAATGCGATTATTCATCAATCTTCTTGTGCTGACACTCCATCCAGTGGTGGATCCAGAAATTTATGTCGGGGGGGCACAATTACATGTAAGGTTAAATTACGAGTTTAGTCCCTAAAATTTAAAAAGTGTCTAATAAGTCCCTAAACTATGAAGTTTGTGTCAAATAGGTCCTTAAACATTAAAATAATGTCTAATAGATCCTTGAATTTTCAATTTGTTTGTCTAAAATGTCTCCAAACTTTTAATTTTTTGTCTAATGGATCCTTAACTTATTCGACATTTTTTTAAAAATTCACCTATCTATAAGATGCAAAATTTAAAGTTTAAGGTCAAGATTTATGTCTAATATAACAATAAATTTTAAAAATTTTCAAATATGTTAAAGATCTAATGAATACAAAATTAAAATAAAGTTGAGACTTTAGAGACTCTTCTTAGACATTTTTTAAGAACCTATTAAACACAAAATTGAAATTTAAGAAATTATACTTGTAATTTACACTTCGTATAAATATACTTTTATATATGTTGATATATAACATTTAGATTAAATATTATTGATTAATTACAAAATTATAATGAGCCATTAGAGAATGATCTACATAAATATAGAAGTAAAAGAATAAAACTTGAAATATTTACCAAATATTTTTTAAATTAAGTTTTTTATCCAATTAACTTTTTAAAATAATTTACTAACAATCAAAAGATATTTAGTATTTTTTTTTTTAGATTTGATAAGTATATATATAATTAAGAACTAAATACAAAACAACTTCCAAGCGTTTTTTATTGTTATGTACATGATTAAAAACTGTAGAAATTAACAAAAATGCTCATCAAGCAAATCTCGAACCTGGGCACTCATAAGTAACGCTTGGGAAGCGTGCCCCCCTGACCAACACACCAAGGCCCCATTTGGCTACTTTCAATGAGTAAACAACATAAATATATAATACAGTTATAATTTGAGGGGGGGCACGTGCCCCCCCGGCCCCTTCGTGGATCCACCCCTGACTCCATCCCAAAATGGGGTCGCTGAACGAAAAAACTGGCATTTACTTGAAACTGCTCAAGCATTATCCTTTCAAATGCAGGTTCCAAAACATTTTTGGGCCGATGCCGTTTCCACAGCTTGTTTTTTGATTAATAGAATGCCTTCCTCTGTTCTTAATGGTGAAATCCCTTATCGTGTTCTTTGTCCAACAAAAGCCTTGTTTCCTATTACACCAAAGATATTTGGTTGCACTTGTTTTGCTCGGGATGTCAGCCCTCATCGTACTAAGTTAGATCCTAAATCCTTAAAATGCATCTTTCTCGGTTATTCTCGAGTTCAAAAGGGATATCGTTGTTATTGCCCTAGTCTTAACAAGTATCTTGTCTCTCCAGATGTTACGTTTTTTGAAGATATGCCCTTTAGTCCATCCATGTCAAGTCCGTGTCAGGGGGAGGATGACCTACTTATCTATGAGATCGTCTCTCCATCCTCCCTCCCTACTCCATCTCCTTCAGTATCTATTCCTCATCGTCCACCCATTACTCAGGTTTACTCCAGACGACCATCACCATTACCTTCAGACACCTGTCCTGTACCATAAGATTCTTCGACATCTGATCCAGGAACACGTGATGAGCTTCCTATTGCTCTTCGTAAAGGTAAATGCTCTTGTACTTATCCTATTGCCTCATTTGTTTCTTATCACCAGTTGTCACAACCAACATATTCTTTTCTTACATCACTTGATTCTACCTCTATCCCTAACTCTGTTTCTGAAGCTTTATCCCATTCTTGTTGGCGTAATGCAATGATCGAAGAGATGAATGCTCTAGATGGTAATGGTACTTGGGATTTAGTATCTCGTCCTACAGGAAAGAAGACCATTGGGTGTAAATGGGTGTTTACAATTAAGGTTAACCCTGACGGATCAGTTGCTCGTTTGAAAGCACGTCTTGTTGCTAAAGGCTATGCTCAGACTTATGGGATAGATTATTCTGACACGTTTTCTCCGGTTGCTAAATTCACTTCTATTCGCTTACTTATTTCCATGGCTGCTACTGAAGGCTGGCATTTGCATCAACTTGACATTAAGAATGTTTTTCTCCATGGTGATCTTCAAGAGGAAGTATATATGGAGCAACCACCTGGGTTTGTTGCTCAGGGGGAGAGTGATAAAGTTTGTTGTCTTCGAAAATCGTTGTATGGATTGAAACAGAGCCCACGAGCATGGTTTGGTAAGTTTAGTCAAGCACTTGAGCAATTTGGAATGAAGAAAAGTACATCTGATCATTCTGTTTTCTATCGACGACCTGAGAAGGGTATAACTCTACTGGTTGTGTACGTCGATGATATCGTTATCACTGGGAATGATACATCAGGTATATCTTCTTTGAAAACTTTCCTTCAGGGTCAATTCCACACTAAGGATCTGGGAACACTGAAATATTTTCTGGGTATTGAAGTGATGAGAAGCAAGAAAGGTATCTTTTTGTCGCAACGGAAATATGTACTCAATTTGTTATCTGAGACAGGAAAACTAGGAGTTAAACCATGTAGTACTCCGATGATACCTAATTTGCAACTCACCAAAGAAGGAGAAGTATTTAAAGATCCTGAGAGATACAGAAGATTGGTTGGGAAGTTGAATTATCTGACAGTGACACAACCAGACATTGCTTATTCAGTAAGTGTTGTAAGTCAATATATGTCTTCACCTACCGTGGATCATTGGGCTGCAGTAGAACAAATTTTATGCTACTTAAAAGCTGCACCTGGGCGTGGAATCTTATATAAAGATCATGGTCATACAAAAGTTGAATGTTTTTCAGATGTTGATTGGGCAGGATCTAAAGAAGATAGAAGATCAACGTCTGGATATTGTGTCTTTGTAGGAGGCAATTTGATGTCATGGAAGAGTAAGAAGCAGAATGTGGTTTCACGTTCAAGTGCTGAGTTAGAGTACAGAGCTATGGCACAATCTGTGTGTGAGATAGTGTGGATACATCAATTTTTGACTGAGATGGGTTTCAATATTACTATGCCAACTAAATTGTTGTGTGATAATCAAGCTGCACTTCACATTGCATCTAATCCAGTGTTTCATGAGAGGACTAAACACATTGAAGTAGATTGTCATTTCATTCGTGAGAAAATTCAACAAGGGTTGGTGTCCACGGGATATGTAAAGACTGGAGAACAATTGGGAGATATCTTTACTAAAGCTTTAAATGGAGCAAGAATAAATTATCTCTGCAACAAGCTTGGCATGTTTGACATATTTGCTCCAGCTTGAGGGGGAGTGTTATGATATATATTTTATTTTGTATATATGTCCTTTATAGTAATTGTACATTCTTTAGTTAGGGTTTCCTTGTGTACCTATATATATGTTAGTCTTTCTTATGAATAATACGAGGTGTATTCTTCTCTCTATACTGAGTACAATTACCCTTGGAGATTTTTTTCCTTTGATGCAACTAAGCATCAGAGGAGAAAATCTCCCAGAATCCTTAAAGGAATGTTGATTATGAATCAAAGGTAGGCTAATAACAAGCTATTTATAGGGAATTAATGAGTTAACTTACAGTTTACTAATTAGGTAAACAACTAACTAACTAAAAATTAAAACAACTAAAAATTCAAATAAAATTACAAAATAATTACTAATTATGCTACATGAGCTCATATACAGAACTTCTGAAACCATCCCCGTGCAAAAAAAAAAAAGATATAAAAGCATGTAGAAATATCATGGAGAACATTTCTGACCTGAGTTAATTTTGAAGCAGGAAAATTTCCAATCAAATTTTGCAAAGTTGTCTTGGGAAGATCCAACAGTTGCTGCGGAGTGAGATATCCCCATTTTTTAAGTGAACTTGCAAGGTCATCATTCATGCATGGCAGCATCCACAATGCCGAATCCTCATCAAACCACAAGCCCTGAAAGTTTCATAAATATCATATAAGTCGGAAAATTTTAATACAGTTCATTTCCCACATTGCAAGTAAGGGTAGTGTCAGTGTGGCATCCCTGAATATCTCTTTTATTTTTATTTTTTATTTTTTGATAAGAAACTTATATATATTAACAAAAAAAAAAGAGAGAAACAGCCTAACGACTATGGGAAGGACCCCCGCCCACAAAAGAAACTAAAGAAAAGCTTTCCAATTATTCATGAACATGGAGAGGCTGTAGTTACAAAAGAATTTTCTATGGTTAAAACACCACCAAGAAGATTCCTACAAAAAAATTCAAAAAACGAGACCTTATCTTCAAAAGTACGAAGATTCCTTTCCAACCAAATATGCCAAAGGAGCGCTCTAGCCGCACAACTCCAAAGGATTTTAGCACGTTTAGGAAGCCTCCAACCCTCAAGGGCTTCAACCAACCAACCATCAATTTGCTTTGGTAAGTAGTAAGAAAGACCGAACATATCCAAAAGAACAGACCACCTACTAGCAGCAAAAGGGCAATGTAAAAGATGTGATCAATAGACTCTTCGTTTTTAAGGCAAAGGCTGCAAGCTGCAAGCCGTAGGAGAAAGGGCCCAATTTCTACACTTTCTTTGAAGAAGATCTTGAGTATTTAAACTTCTATAAGCCAAGACTAGAGGAACACTTTGACTTTCTTTGGGATTCGAAAATTCCAAATTGCCGAGATGAGGGGGGTTCTCAAAGTGGGGGTAGACTCTGAAAGCTTCAAAAAAGCAGATTTAGAAGAAAAATTACCACATTTCTAAAGCGACCAGTAGGCCTTGTCGTCACCATCCCCCAAGCAGACAACAACCAACAACTGAACTAAAATCACCCAACTTTCTAGCTCCCTGTCAAAAAGGCCTCTTCTTAGGCCCAAGTCCCAATCCCTCGTTCGTTCATTCTAGCAATCAGCAATTGTAGCTTCTTGCTTCATAGAAATACCATAAATGTCTGGAAAAGTAGCCTCAAGGGTGTTTTCCCCAATCCACCTATCTTTCCAAAACTTTAATCTCCTCCCACTACGAGCTTTCAAATCCAAAAAATGAAAGAACTCACTATTCTTTGAAATTTCAAACCACGGTCTCCACTTGGTTGTGCCTTTGGGTGGGAGAGTTGACCAACAAAGGGGATCCATACCATAAATACTAGCAATCACCACCTTCCACAAAGCATTTTCTTCTTGGGTATATCTCCATAGCCACTTAAAGAACATCATTGTTTTTCTGTTGAAGAGCCCCAATTCCTAAACCACCATAATAAAGAGGAATGGAAGTTTTCCCCCAGATTATAAGATGGTTGCAAGAACCCTTTGATAAACCCCCATTCCAAAAAAAGTTCCTTGCCATCCTCTCAATCTCATTGGTAACACCTTTGGGAGCTTTAAAAAAAAATGGAGAAATAATACAACGGAAGGCTATTAATCATCGATTAAGCAAGCGTCAGCCGACCACCCTTTGATAGAGTTAAACTACACTAGTTATCAATTTTCTTACGGACTTTATCTATCATTGAATCCCAAAAAGATTTGTTGCGAAAATTGCCTCCCAACCAAATAAGAAATGGGCAGCTATTCCACATTACATCCCAAGGAACAAGCACTATCCAGTAGGGTGTCATCCTTAATATTTATGCCAATCAGATAAGTTTTAATCAATTTGAGGGGCAGCCCTGATGCTAGAAGGAAAATATTAATCACCACCAGCCATCATCCTTCAAGCAAAACACTATCTCCCAGGAAAAAATGATGGTGTCATCAACATACTATAAGTGAGAAATTTCCACCCCATCTTTTCCCACTGAGAAGCCCCTGATAATCCTCTTTTGGCAACAGTAATGGACTAGCTGGCTAAAGGAATCCCCAATCAAAGTGAAAAGAAAAAGGAGAAAGGGGATCTCCTTGTCTTAAACCCCTTTTAGCAAAGATTTCCCCCCTAGGCCGACCATTAATCATAATCGAGAAGTTTTCCGTACTTCCTCCACTTTTGGCTAAAGCCCAATTGATCTAAGATGGCATCCAGATAATCTCAATCCACTCTATCATAAGCTTTCTCGTAATCGAGCTTTAAAAGAAAACCTTTTTTTTTCTTGGCTTCCCACTCTCCCACAGGCTCTGAAGCAATTAGGATGGCATCAAGGATTTATCTTCCCTCAATAAAAGCATATTGAGCATCATGAATAATCAAAGGCAACACTTTCTTGAGTCTTTTGGCTAATACCTTCGAAATAATCTTGTACAAAGATGGGATCAAGCTAATAGGCCTATACTCTCCTGCTGTCAACGCATCCTTGAATATCTCAAACATAGTAAATTGACTAAGAAGTTATGTTGTTTCATGGCATCCTCTCTCAATTCCACTCTATACCCAACACTTGAAACGTGAAGAATATTATGTGGAGTTTACGCAATGGATTCTTGAGTACATGCTTGGAGAGTAAGAAACACAAAATCCAGAAGCTTCACTTCTCTTGTCAGTTGTATTACATTTGTATTACCAAACACACCTTTGGTGACTAGGAGTGTCTAACTCCTTTAATTTCATTCATCAATGAAATTGTTTATCTTCTCCAAAAAAGGAGTATCAGTAGTATGTTAAAAATTCCTACCACGAAGAGAAACAGAGAACAGAGCAGCATTACTAAGGCGTAGGACAAACATGCAGAAAGGAACGAATAGTTAGCCAGTCTAAGCTCCAAATCATTGTGTTGAAATGTGGGACCCGCACTTGCAAGCTCACTTTTTCTTTCCAAATCCCTTTAATATATCACTGTTTTTCAGCCTTTATTCCTTGGCTTATTGTTTTCTTCCCGTTTTTTACCTTTCCTAGTACGTTTGTTTATTAGTCTGTATTTCTTCTCTTCAAGTATGAAAAGTTTTCGAAATAGTTGCCCAGTTGGTGTTAATCGAGGATGTGAGAGTAGCATGAAATAGAAGAAGCATTCACCCACTCCACTGTCTTAATACCAATAATTTTTCTATTTGATGAAAGAACAACTTTAATTAGATACGAATAAAAGCACGCACGCGAGGGCAATATAGAAAAAGGAATGCCTATGTCAAAAGGAGGAAAAAAAAAGTCGACAAAAAACAAAATTGAGCTTGATATTAATTTATTTTAAACCGTTTACATACCAATTTATTTGATTAATTAGAAAAAATATATATATATATAAAGAGAATAACCTGCATGAGCATTTGCAATAGACGCATGCAAGTAATGGAGCTTGATAGCCATCCACTGTTGGCACATATATCAATCATGGCCTGTATAATGCGTATACTTTGATCCAACACCGACTTTAAGTCGGTAATGTAGTCACTGATTGGTAATTCCAACTGAGAAAAATGTGCCTGAAGTCCATTGTGAGAAATGGAAGTAACCAAGACCAAATTTAAGATGAGCACAATAAAAAAGTTGATTTTCAAATCAAAAGGATTCTTTTAAAGGGAAAGAAAAACCTGAAAAAGTAAATTTGCCTTCACATGTGGATCATCAAGTCGATCCTTGTCCACCTTGTATCGGACTCTCTCAGATAGAGCAGCATTGTAATTTTCCTTAACAAATTTGATAGTAGAGAATAAATGAGAATTGAACTGAATGATATTTATACGCTATCATCAACCAGTTGATAGTAAATGATATGAAACAAAACATAACAAATTCAAATTTCAACATATCCTCCGAGACTCCAGAAAGCTGACAGTGCTTACAGAGATTTAAACAATTAGAAATGCTACGTTAGAATATGAGAAAAAACCTGAACAGAGATAATGACTACTCCAAGAAACTCGTGAACATGAAAAAAATTACAATACCATTAACACTCCTAGCTACAAATCTGTATAGATCCTGCCAACAAGGAACCTCATGAACTAGTAACTAAAAAAAGGTTTTACCAATATGCCAGAGTGAAAAACTCTGGATTTCGTTACTATATGAAAAATAGAAAAGAATTAAACTGAAGCTACCACATAATCTACTACAAAGTTTCAGTAAACGATTTAACTAAAGATCATTTTGACCTAAAAATTCTTCTGTGACAGCTTACAAAATGTACACTTTAGGTAGTTATGGCTATCGGTTCGTCTGTAAGTAATTAACAACTGCATGTTAGTAATAATGAACTTGTAAGAAAGATAACTACCTCATTATGCCGCACAGGAAGTTCATCATATTCAGAAGCAGCAGAAAGGATATGCAAAAATACCTACACGCAACAAATTTAGTGGGAAACTATGCAAAGAGGGTAAACTGTAACATCCTCATTGGACCGATAACCAACAGTAATGACTTACTTCAATTGAAGTATCTGGACCTATATTTGAGCCAAACATTGATAAAGTAATGTAGCTGAGGTAATACTGAGATGCTATTGAGCCTAGCATCATTGGCTCAACACTGTCTTCGTCCATCTTTATGCATCCACTATCCTCAAGATCCTCAAAGGTGCTTTGTACTAACCTGTTGGATAAAATGCTCACCACATATACCATCCTCCCAAGACAATTGAAGTGCCGAACGAAAGAAATTCCACTAGATCTAACAAAAAGTGTTTTTACCTAGACAGGTACGAACTTAGAATTTCAGGTTCCATGCTATCCAACCCATAGTAAGCAGGATTTACCATCTGTAAAAGAATGATGTGAGAACTTCTGCCATTGACAAATTAAAAGATTGTATCCCTTATGATCATTTGCATTGTTCTTGAAAGCCTGGTGCTTAAAATTAATTCTCACTGTTAATGGGATTGTGAAACCTAATCACATGAACCCACTCCAACAATCCAGACATGCCAACCTTTAATACAGCAGGCAACATTAAAGACTTCAATAACCTCTACAAATCTTTCATCCCAAAGAGCTAAAAACCACTAGCTGCATAAATGAAAGAAACCCTGACTAGAAGCTCATATTCTTACATACAAAACGTTGTCAAAAAGAACCAATGTTTCGTACCATTACTAGATCAATTCATTTCCTCGGTAAACATTTCAATTCACATTGCATTAAAATACCAAACACCAGCATGCACTGCTCAAGAGTAAGAAAATGTGCATGCTTGCAGAAATTTTACCAGCCTACGAAACAAATATGTCCAGGTAAGATAATGCACTGCATCCTCTTTATGACAAATGGTGCCTGAAACTATCTCAGCATTGATATGGTCATGCAACTGCTCCTTCAGACTGCTCTCAACAGGGAAAGGTTCGTACAAAAACTGAAAGTAATTATAGGAACCACGACTGTCAGAGTGGAGGACTATTGGATAAAAATATATAAAATGATTAGATAGGCTGACCTTTTTATAAAAGCTCTTTTTGGGTTCATGAACAAGAATGACTGCTTTTCCATGTTGATCATACTGTGGTCGACCTGCACGACCCATCATTTGCAGAATATCTGTGATTGGAAAATCAACATATCTCTTTGATTTTCCATCATAATATTCTGTTCCCTGTTAAAATATAATTACTCAATAGTTATCAACGAGGTTGAAACAAAAATTACAGAATAAAAAGAAAATGTAAGATCAACTAAATACAGAGGGTGGGAGAAAGCGAGAGATTTCTATTGCTTGCAGCATGTCAGTAAAAAACTTAAGGAATTCATTGAAAAATAAACAATATGTTGAAGTTTTTTCAATTTCAGAGCGCAAATACCAATCAAATAAAAAAATTACCTCCTCTAAATATCTGCCTTCAAAATATCAACTTATAGTATTAACATTAAATTAAACAAATTACAGAAAAGTATGCTTCACCTTGATAATAACTAGATGTGCAGGAAGGTTCACACCCCAAGCCAATGTGCTGGTACAAACCAATACCTACAATTAGATAGTTTGAAAAGCTAAATTAGTAAAACGATAAAGCGGACAGTTTATTTTAATCAATCTGGACTTTTTAGGTAGAATAGATAGATCAATCGAGTAACAGAAATGCCTGAATTTTGTTGTTTGCAAACAGTTCCTCAACTATAGACCTATCCCCATCTTTTAGACCTGCATGGTGTAGCCCGATACCAAATTGCAAGGTGTGCCTGAGATTCTGATCAATAACTTGACAAAGGATCATCTGAAGCTCTTCTTCAGCCATATTAAGAAATTGCCTTGGATGCTCATCTGAAGCTGCAAACTTAAAACCATAAAAAACGAATTCAGATAACAGGCTGTCATTAGTGAATTTAAAAGGAAAGCAACAATTGTACAGCAAAGTATGAAGTATGTATCAGGAAACTTGTATAGGAAGCAACACTGAAGCTGCATTGAGCTTTTAAAGTCTAAAACACCAATTGACCAAGCAAACAGTGGAGATTTTACTCATGGTAATCAAGATCTCACCTGAATAAGATCCAATGCTGTAAGTCTAGTCTGACGACGAGATGAGACGAATATAAGAACTGGCTTGGTTGGTGAATGGGTGCAAATGGCAGCATAAGTTGGTTTATTCATACTGTTCATCCTAGGGCAGTAAAACTTTCCAGGATATCCCTGAATAAAAATGTCAAAACGTTCATTACTAGGGCTAGCAATCATAAACAAAATAAAATTATGATAAAACGTTTACTGTTGATGCTTTTGAGGAAAAGCCAGAAAATTGTAGATCAGTGTTGTTCAACTTTTATGTGGAATTGAGTGGAGGTGGTAGAGTGCTCTATGAGCTAATTCTTCCTTGATAGACTTTAGTGGGTACTCAGGTTCTGTAATTAAATCTAGTAGGGGAAGTTCTTTCAAAACGATGGATTGATTGGATTGTAATAGGTAGAGTTTTGCTGAATTACTGCATTTGTTTTGTTTTTGGATTAGGAGTTAGTAGCATAGATTGGAACTATGGAGCTTTTCACCACATCAACAAAAAATTCTTTCTTTACCACGTCAATGAAAAGTTAGTAGCACACTAATTCTAGGAACCTTAAATTTTAGATCCTTAGAACTTGGAGGAAGGCTAGATTAGTGGGATCATGCCAAAACATCCAACCGCATGATGGACCATGCCACCTCATCTAAATTTCAATAAATAAAGTATCATGTCTACTTTGAGGTTAATGACAAGAACTAAAGATAAACATAATTTGAAGTATAGGGATGTAATTATAACCTTTTAAAGTTCAAAGACTAAGTAAACAAAATACTCAAACATGTGGATGAAATATTTAATTTAAACTAAACATTTATATGTTTCTTCTGACATTGTATCAGAACAAACAGGGACATAGAAAGCTAATAAGAAGACTCCCAAACCATAAGAAAACACTCAATAAATTTCTGCTCCTTTGATTAAGGTCTAATTGAATGAAACAAAGTTTACCAAGTAGCTTCCTTAATGCAGAGCTTCAGAAGCAATGGTATAGAATAAAGAAGTAATAAAAATAAGCAAAAACTCATTTTGCTAACATTGCAACAACCATTAGGTATACTTTTGTCTCTTAAATTCATCCATGATTTAACCATAGAGGGTAAATATAAAAATGACCACCATCAAGTATTAGTGAAAGTAACTTTTTTTGTTTGGACAAAAAGAAAATAAGGCAATTCCTTTCAAGCACTAAATTTACTTACCTGGATATGAACTTCAAGAGGCACTGGCCTTACGCTTGGTTTGAAATTGAAAAGTCCATTTTCTCCAACACCTAACCAGTCACCCAAATCGCTGATAAAAGAACAAGATGAGAGTATTATAAACCAATATTTATTCAGAATGAGGTATAGAGACAGACTTCTGAAATATGAAATCCCAAAACTTCAAAATAAACACCCTATTTTAGAATTCAAGATCAACAAAACCATGGAAAGCTCTGATGCTATTCTTGAATTATAAGATGCATTTAAATAGATATACCGAGCAAGAAATTTGTTCAAACGTTCTTACAGTTTCAGACAAAGGAAATAGATATGGATCATACTGATCTAGTATTATCAACAGAGTCTCTTTAGTAGGCGAGAAGAAATTTGAAGATGCAAAATAAGATAACTCAAAGGTTACGTATCTTTTATTTCTAAAAAGAAAGAACAGAATCAATACTCATCCACTGGGAGTGGCTCAGCCATGATGAAGCATAGATCCATATTTCCAATTAAGATTAGCAGTAAAAGTTACGTTGAGAAGTCTAGCCAACTCGTGAAATGAATATGATCAGCAGTCCATCTTCTCAGAGAAACAAAACTGCTAATGGGAACTTAGTACTCTGCTAACCTCAGTTCATTAAACTGAAGAAGACAAGTTCACGTACTAAATTACATATTTAAGAAAATAATCTCTTTTCATTGATCTATTCATTCTGAAACCATGTCCATAGAGTTGCAACATGCAGACCTAGGAGGAAAGTTTGATTGTACCGAAGGATTTAGGGCTTAATACAGCTTTAATGATTATTTTGAAAAAGGAATTGTAATACCCAGGTTGATAAAACTTGTATCAACTAAATCCTAAAAAGGTAACAGATGAAATGCTTGTGAAAATTCTGGCAACCAGGTTGAAAAGGGTACAGCAACATGCTGTTTCTTTGACCCAAGCTGCATTTGTGTGTAGTATACTAATTAGCAATCCTATTTTGGTGGAAAATGAAGCTGCGGCATGGAGAGGTAAAAAAGGCTTAATTTTTTTAAATGCAGAAAACTGATAAAGTACGTTGGAAGTTTCTAGGCCATTCTTGACATGAAAGAAATTGGGGAAAGATGGAGGAAAGTGTTTCAAGTGCCAATTTCTCAGTAGTGATCAAAGGTAAACCTATTGATTGAAGGCCTTTTGGTTGGAAAAGACAAGGTCCACCTAACACAATTACTATTTGTGGATGACACTCTTCTTACTCTTTGTTCATTGATTCAAAATTTACAAACTTTTATCTCATTAAGCTATTTAGATATCTTCTAGTTTAATCTAAGTCTATGGTGTTGAGACTCTATAGCATGGACCAAGATATGCATACGGTGGTTTGGGGTTGGCATGCAAGGTTAGGACCTAGGAGCTGGCCTGGCGTTTCTCATATCTAGGTATGCTATTAGGTTAGGAGCTCCTTGTCTAGAGGAGGTTGTCGCACATAAGCCAAATCATTGCCTTCTAATCTCCTCCTTTATTATCTCTCTGTTTTTATTCTTCTAAATAAGGTAGACGCAAAATTTCTGAAAAATATTGGAGTGGATGGGTCCTAAGTTGAAAGGAGGAACCACTTGACAAATTTTATCAAACAAGTACAATAGTAAGTATGCTTCAAGACAGTTGTCAGTTCCTACACTTTTTCTGATTCCAGAAGCGATGAAAGGCCACCGTTAACTTTTTTAGTTAAGGTGCCGAACTTTCATTGAGAAAAAATGAAAGAATACAAGAAGCCAAGGAGATAAAAAATAAAAAGAGAGAAGAAAAAAGGGCTCCAATCAAGCAAAATGAGACCTAAAGGATAATTACAAAATGACTTTATAACCAAGGCCCAAAGACAGACATGGAACCTAACATGAGCCCACACTTCCTCCTCAGATCTCTCAAGTCCTCCAAACACTCTGTTGTTCCTCTCCAACCAAATAACCCATAACACTGCACACACCCGAGTGGACCACAAAAACCGACCATTCTCGCAAAAAGGCAAATGAAAAAGAAACTCCTTGACCATCAAAAACACGTATCTCGATCTAGCACCGTGGAAGTCGAACTCTTGGAAGAAGCTCTCCCACATTGAACTAGCAAAAAAAAACCCCAAAAAGGTGGTCAAAGTCCTCAACCACGCCTCTGCAAAGGATGCAACACTGCGGATCCATCAAGCTAGGCCAAATCCTTAAAACACGATCTAGCGTATTAATTCTTCCGTGCAAGACCTGCCAAGTAAAAAACTTCACCTTCTTGGGATTTTAACCTCACAATAGGGAAAAGACCGAACGAGAGACAGTAGAGGGGTTCACCAAAGACTAAAAAAAATTTACAAGAGAATCCCTCTAAAACGTTAGGACACCATAGCCGAAGATCCACACCCCCAGGATGAACAAGAGAACCCCTTCGAAATGCTAGGCCACTGTTGACCCTTTTTTTTTTTTTTTTGAAAATAAAAGATGCAATTGGCATAAATGAGCAACCAAGTTAACATCTTCATATCCAGAATATCAAACTTGAACTTCGCAATCTAAAACTAGAACATTATCAAGAAAACACTAGAGATGATGCCAAGTGTATGAATAGAGCTGTTAGAATAGAATTTTCTTGTCTTCATGCTTTAGAAGGCTCCATAGGGACTTTGTAAAAAAAGCATATGTTGCTATTGCTAGCAAGTCACTCAGTTTTAGGAGAATTATGGATAGAGAAATAGAGGAGCTCTGTCATAATCTGGAGGATAAGCGTTTCTCTACAGATCAAGATTCTAGATGTTGGGGTTTCCACAGCTCGGGCACATTTCCTGTTAAATCTCCTTTCAATATGTTAGCAGTAAGGAAGATTGTTTTCAATCAAGACCTTTGCAAGAGAACTTGAAGGATTAAGCTCCCAAAGAAATGCGAATTTTTCTTATAGACTGTGTCTTCGGAAGTATTAACACTAATGATACTATGAAGAAATTCAATGATTAACATCGCCAAGCCACTGCATCCTCTATAAGAAGCAACGAAGAGACATCCAGCCATAACTTAATCGGGTGTCATTTCATCCATCAGATATGGTGCAAGTGTCTTGATGTCTTTGTTTTCCAAACTGCTCGACCAAATTCTTTAAGTCAGCGTTTAGTATAATGGAGGGAGAGGGTTTCAAAATTGCATTCCCTTGTTTAACATGACACATAATTACTTGTGGCCCTTGACATCCTAAACCCATCACACGGTATTAAAATAAAAAATATTTACTCAAGTCTGCTTCTTTAATTTTGATTGTTCATTTTAAATTATAAATAATTAGTTTAAAATTAAGTATGAATCAATCCATTAAACAAATTATCTTTGAATAAAATCAAATTAATTTCGGAAAATTAATTTCTGTATAAAATATAATTAGATTTTAGATAATGAACAATAGAAGGCTAACTGATATTTCTATATATCTCGTTTCAACAAATCAAACACGGGGATTGTCTAATCATTTTTATCATCATTATCCTATCTTTCTTAATCTTAACTGAGTGAAGAGCCTTTTGGTAACACTTCTTTTATGTAAAGATTTGACTCTTCTTGTACATTTTTAATAATGAAATATGTTTCTTTTTCAAAAAAAACTAGTGTAATTCATCTTATTGATTACGATTCTGTACTGAGGGGAAATGATATATAAGAAAAATATTGAAAACCAGCAGTGCAACGGCTGATGAAAAAAATATTCCAACAGCTCAGCAAATTTACTGTATCCATCATCAGTGTGTGTTTTCGTGTTCTTTGTTATGGGCAGACGTTTCTCTCAACAACAAATATTTGGAATAGAAAACAAAATCAAGTAGTGTAAAAATTTTAAAACAGAAGAACAAGATTGCAACTTTTATTGCTAAGAGTGATAAATTATTCAGCCGCATTTGCATACCTTGCATTCGCTAAAGCAGTTGAAAGGCCTACGAATCTAACTTTTCGTTCAGTCTGTGATGATATATACCTCATCCTTGAAACAATAACCTGTGGACACAAAAGAGGAATTTTAAAAGAGTGAGTAATATAGGTGAATGTGAACCCTAATTAGATCAAGCCCCAAACTTAGGGAAAAGTGCAAATTCATAAATTCAGTTTAAATCAAACTCCAAGGTCTGCTGAATAAATTCAAATTGATAAGTGTTAGGTATCTAATCCAACTTCACTTGTAAGTAACCACAAATACACAACCAAACAATAACACATACTGATAATAATCACTGTTATATTGGGTAGTTCTCTAATATACAGGGGAAATGGCATAAAGATCCAATATCCAAAAGCAAGAACAGCAAGAACATCACAAGAACAACAAACAACAACCAGCAATTTCGAGAGTGCTGGGAATCTCTCCTCTCTAGCCAAACAACATTCACACCTTGCATAAACCACTCAAAAACCTTCTTCCCCTTTACACACCCTTCCCCTAAACCGTACATACAAAACACCCTTCCACGAGCCCACTAACCAACTGACCCCTACACAATACCCGTTTTACCCTTCCTAGCGTAAGTATGCTTAATGGGAGGCCTCACAATAAGTTGATCCAATTAATAAGAATGTGAGTTGGATTAAGCATTAGATTTTTTCCATGACGAGAAGCACGCTGTATATTTCACTCCAACATAACTGACATTAATGGAATCCGCACACCAAAAGAAGCCAATGCACAGCACAAATTAAGAGTTCAAGCAGTAACTTTCTTCATAAAATCATGTGCAACAAATGTTATGTTCAATTGGGAACCATTCATTATGTTTAATACATTTTTTTTTGTATTTGATACAATATTATTATAGATACGTTAAAAAGAATCAAATATGAATAAGATAAAATTTCATCAAGAGCATCATGTACTAAATTGCTACGCTTTATAATTAACTACCTCAAGAATGGGACCTCGATCTGCTCCCAATAAGTGGATCTCATCCAGAATTATTAGTCCAACCTATTATAAATGTCATTTGTTAATAACGTGCCTCCAACATGCAAAAAGATATGAATATGGGATTAAGAATCTGTCATTTAATACTTGCACGACTGGGAAAATTGGAGGAAAGAAATTTTCATTAACTAATGCCTCAAAGTAAAGGGTAATAAAAACTGAGAGTAGGAGAAACATAGCATTCTCTCTCTTTGTAGCCTGTAGTGTGCAACAAAAGGAGTTCTCCATAGACGTCTAAAGAAATTTCAGTGGTAGGAGAGTTAAGATAGAGAATGTGAGCAATCAAACTTTTGTTTCTTTCTCCAAAAAAGTAATGCCTGTTGTATGTCAATTCACCTTTGTAACATAGCTTCGACTATGCCAATTTCGACTAATACCATCCCACTTTTCAGGGGTTGATATTATAATATCTGCTGACAAAAGCGCCATCAAATCAGGGGTATAATCTCCCGTCATTTCAACCTGAAACAAAAATCATTGGTAAGAAACTTCAGTATCAAAGAGGTGCAAGCATCCTCACCCACCCCCCAAAAAAAAGAAAATAAAAGATGTGAGATCTAACCATTTTTTTTCCAAGCCGAGAAACAAGACAATTTTTCCAGTCATTCATTCTTTCACGAACAATGGCCTTCAAAGGTGCTATGTAGACAACCTGCATTACAAAGGAAAAGTTACAATTTAAGTTCAACAAGAGTTCCAACCTGATGTATTGACATAAACGGAAACCCATACCCAAAAGAAAAGGAACCTGGAACTGCTGAAAGCCCCAAAATGAAAAACAAATGACAAAGAGAAGAAACACAAGACATAATTGTACCTCCCCCACTTATTATAGTAAGAAATTACAAAGAAAAAGTTGTGACAACAAATGCAGCTTTCTGCTCTACCATTTCTTCTCACACTTGAGAGAACCGATAAATTAAATTTTTTAGTGAAGCAGATATCCAAATCTGATTCTGGTTTTAGACGTCCGATCAGAATTGCATGCACAATTGGTATGGCCAATATAAAAGTGGTTCTTTTGCTAAAGAAAATATTGATACATAGGAGCGTCTTCATTCATTTTATGAAAACATTTCAGATCCAGCAACATCAATGTGCGACAATTCTCCACTGGGTAATTTTTAACACCGGAGAAAAGTCAGACAACCATCACCTTGTACTTTGAGTTTTCTGCACATAATACTTTTGCGCTCAATTTTTCATGGAGAGCTTTTTTACCTTCATATCAGGCTGAGTATTGAAGAGGTGAAGCATAGCAAGTTCAGCAGATATGGTTTTTCCACTTCCAGTTGGAGCACCCAACAGAATGTTATCATCTGTATGATACAACACATGAAAAATCTGTACAAACCAAGCAGAAGCATCAAACAAGTCAATATATGGCAACACTGATAAGGTTAAGTGTATTTCAACTGCTTTAAGAGTCGATGGTTGTTACAAACCTGTGTTTGTATTGGATTAAAATGTGAAAATTTATATAGGGATTCGTAACTTTTGTTACCAAGAGCAGTTATTGGAAGAGGTTTTAAGTCTAGGAGCTCAGTGTGCGACGTACAGGCCTGAAAAAACACAACTTCCACGTCTATACTACCAAAACATTGGAAAACATAAAATAACTTATAAGAATAAATTTGCTATCTATACAAAGAAGGAAAGTGGAGAAAAATATGTAATTACCTCCGGCAGTGCTAAATTTTGGAAAGATATGGTGTAAAATGCTTCTGCTTGCAGCCAGGAGTCAGAAACAGCATGAATATAATATTGAGGTGGATGTGGCTCAAATATTGGGACTGTGAAGGAAAGCCTTTGAGGCTCTCTAGCCTTCTTCTTTGCTAGAGTGAAAAGCTCATTGTGATAGATATGGTCATTCTCTGTGTCCTATTCAAACAATCAAGCACATTGCTAATTCAGAAAAGCTTTTTACAAAATTCTCCATGATTGCATTTCTTATTTTTACCGGAAGCATAGTGAAGATCCTTTTTAAGTTGTTTAAGTGAGAGTTCTATAAGAAAACTTAATTATACACTATTACACCTGAGTGGAAATTAAGTTATCACCTCAACTAGTATCCACCAGCGCTGTGAACCACCATGAAAACGATCTTTCCATATGAAGTCAGCTGTTATGAGCACATCAACCTAAAATCAACAATTTGAGATGTCTGATTATAGCTACTAGTTCAAGGTTACCATACAGTGACCTCTCAAGACAACTTATAGTAAATGTAAAATACAAGAATGGAAACAAAAGTTACCTTTAGGACTGTTCTTGTTATTGGACTGACAGTTGCTGATAACTGGATTAGTGGAAAATATCCTAAATACTGCTTAACCAACTTCAATGAGCAAACAAGGGGAAAATAAGTAAGTCTGAATATATTTAACAAAAAAAAAAAAGGTTAGAATGCCCGTATGTTAAACCTACTCTTCCACCAGGTGCATAACGGATCAATGCTCCTATGTCTTTTTCCTGCATCTCCTGCAGACGATCCAAATCAGCCTCTCGCTCCTCAAGCTTTCGCAAAATCTGGTAAAGAAAAAAATAAACAAAATGGAGCGTTTCAATAGAGGAAAACAACATGTCTAAAGGAATAATAAAATAGAAGTAATAATAAAATAGAATTTGAGACAAACATCTGAAGAAAGATCCTTGTCAAATTGTCTTAAAGGATGATGGTGTGGCCATATTCGACGATCAACAGCTTTGCAATATTCCAACATGAACAAAGTCATTTCACACCAACCCCTTCTCAAACATATTTCAAATAGAGCTCGCATAATACGAGCCAAGCTAGCACTTATATAAGCAGCATCAGAGACTAATGAGAAGGTATCAATGGAACCTCTGGAAATGTACAACTGCAACAAAATAACCACCATATTAGCAATTTGTTGTCATTCCTCTTTTTGAAGTTAGAACAACTTTAAAAAAAACATAACCTGAATAAGGATGGAAATTTTTCCATGTTTATTTGATGGGCCACCCTTAACTTCTAAGGGACATGATGTTCGTATTGACATCTCCAGCTCACTCTGCTCCTCATCTCGAACAACAATATTTTCAAACTCAGAAGAATGAGCGACCATGTCAATAATCTGCAAACGCAACAGACCAGTTAGCCCAAAAGATATTTACATTAACGAGCATAGAAAAGAAAAGATGAAGTATGCAATCTTCATTTTTAAAGAATAAAATTATACAATAAAATCAATCAGTCCTTATGAGCATCAGTGCCATGATCAATTGAGATAAGGGAAAGACAACAGAGAAAAAACAACAAAAATCAGTAAATAATAAAATATGAATGACCAAGTGAATGGAAAAATAAAGTAAAAATGGCAACAGGTCACAATCAACAACCTCACTGTCATTCATATGACGTCTCAACATCTCATTATACGTTTCAACACTGGAATACTGAATATAGAAGTGGCTGGCAATGCGGCCCAGCTCTGTGCAATAAAAGTTGCCACTTTTTTCATCAAAACGCATCATCTTTGATTTGTCAAGTGCACGTGCAGCATCTGTTATGAGAGTTCTTTGCTTTGAACTCAAAGAAGGATCGGCCTTGACCTACCAAATACAAATCCAAAGATACCCTACGCATAAGAAATTTGATGCAACCAATTGTCAATTAAATAAGATGATCAAGACGTATTGATCAAGAGTTGCCTCAAGTACAGTTGTCAAAATACTGAAGAATCATATCCAAACTAATTCAATTGATTATATGAAAAACTAGACACTCTTTCACCACCACAGCTCATTGAATACTAACTGCCTAGGGGTGAACATTGGAATTGATCAATAGAAAACGAGATGTCAATTAGCAAGAGTGTTTTTTAAAATAATTGTACGTACACATTAATGGTTTTTCTGTCGTAAAGATGACAACCATAAAAACTTTTTAAGGGTTTTTTAAGAAGAAATCCAACTTCTTATTGGTATTGTGAAAAACTACACGTACAAAAAATATGCCCCGTATTACAATAATGAATCTCAATATATGTTAGTTACAAAAGGTGTATAATTAGAATATTTGTTAAGTAAAGAACACCAGAAGGAGAAATGAAATTTAGCCAAATCATAAACTTTGACCCACTACCATTCCTTCCTATATAAAATTTGGTAGTTTCTCTCTAACCAAATTTGCCAAAACAAAGCCTTCACCGCATTTATTCATAGAGTTTTTACATTCCCAAGGAATTTGCTACTACAAAATAATTAAAATATAATGTGTTTTGCCTTTCTATCAAAAGTCCACAAAATCTGAAATTGTTGCATCAACACATTCCATTGGTTCAAGAAAGAATCTTGGTCTTATGAAGAATAACTTAAAGTACTATGATCATGAAACATATTAAAAAATAAATGAAAAACGAAAAATTGTAAATACGGAAGAAAAAAAAAGTTTTTCTGAAATTGCTAAATTTCCTTGAAGGATATACTCGTGGTTCCCATTTCTTAGTTCAAACTTAAATCAGGATGCCTCTTATTTAGCACCGACAAGCTTCGAACATACCTCATCCCATCCAATACCATATGCCAGAGGATTTAGTCTCATCCTTATAAATAGATACGTATATCCAAGCCAGGCACAAGCTTCCTTCACATTCGTTACAGTGCCCAGTGCAACCTCCGCATTCAAATTATCTTTCAAAGAGCCAATAAACTGCAGAATAAAGAAAATTTTATATTTTCATAAACATAGGTGTTTCCAAACTTCAAAAATAAGGAACCATGTACAAGAACAAGGACTCGTAAGTTCAAGATAGCTATAATCAGGGGATGAAGTTATAATTTAAATCGTGCAAACATAACAAATCACTCCCCTACTACACTCCAACCTCTTCTTTCCCTCCCCTACATCTACTGGAAACCAAGCTTTCTAGGTGTTAAAGTATTGATATTAAATTTACCCTAACCTATCAGCTTAAGCTTTGGATTGATTGGTGATTGAACATGGTATCAGAGCAAGAGGTCCTGTGTACGAACCCCCTGTAATGTCATTCCCTCTCCAATTAATAGTGATTTCCACAATAAATTCTCAAGCCCACAAGTGAGGGGGAGTGCTAAAGTATTGATATAAAATTAAATTTACCATAACCCATTAGCTTAAGCTTTTGGGTGGATTGGTGATTTAACACTCATCTTTAATGGTTTTTTTCTTTCGGTCCATGTTTTAGCCTATGCAGACGGACAATGAATATAAAGATTTTCTGACCAAAAGTCTTTAATCAATAGTCTTCCTAATAAAGTACAATTCTTATAATGAAAGAAATAAAAAGGACGAAGGTGTTCAAAAGTCCCAACAAGGTTATCAACAATGTTAAGAAAGAAAAAAGGATGGTCATTTACAGAGGGAACCAGGTCTTTATCTTAAAATGAAAGAAAATTCTTCTCTCAACTTTTAGACAAACAAGGAAGGAAGCATCCTTGCCTCTAAAAGAATCAGGCCCGACTTATTCTTAGATGCAAAAGCCTTGTAAATACGGTCTCTTGGTTCCCCTCAATGCAAACAGAAATTATTGAACTTGAAGAAAAGTTGGAGGTGATAGCATCAAGTTGTCTATCTCCTTTAAGTTTTATGTCAGGACGGTTGCAACTGCATGTTTGGGAGGGCCCATGGCTTAAAAACAATACCCACCAGTCACAATCTCCCCATCTGAATTCATTATCCTTTGCCAAACGCTCCACAACTTCCTCAGTTATTCAGTCAGAGGCAATTCTCCTTCCTATGGTTTTTGTGTGTGGGTTTTTTTTTTATATCCGTGAGTGTCCGAGCCAACGTACACGCATGACTATTCTCACAGGACAATCACTTGAACTTACAACATTTGGTTTCCAAGGTAACTCGTAGGATATTAAATACTAAGTAGGTGGTCTCCATGGCTTGAACCTATTCCCTCTAAGCCTTGTACTATTTACATTGGCCCTCTTATTGATCATTGGGTCAATTCACAGTGGTTTTCTTTGGTTTTCATTTTTGTATAGCTCTTTTCCAGGGAGAGATCGATAAGTTAGGTTTCTTTCTTTTTACGATTCTACAATCTAAAGAGTCAATCTCATTCCTAATCATAACAATTGTTGAGTGTGGTTTATAGATCCTTCTAGCGTTTTCACTTGAAAGTCTGTTTATATTCAGTTGGTTTACTCCCATTCCCCATCCTCCTTTTTTTCACTCTCTAATCTTTGGAGATTGAAGATCACGAAGAAAACTCAGTTCTTTTCTTGACTTGTTGCCCTAGAAAGGATAAGGATCAACACCTTTTTTTAGAGAGCCTAGACTTTTATCCTTGGTCCCAACTAGCTTACTGAGCAAATGTGCTTTTAAACATTTAAACCTCCTTCTATGGCTTCGCACTTTTGCTACCAAGGTGTGGTATTGTTTGTGGCAGTCTTTTGGCATCTTCGTGGTCCAAAGTTCTAGTCTTCACGAAATAAAGTTCTAGTTTATTAGTTGTCTTGTGGAATATTTAGTTGGAAAGACATAGAAGAACATTTTTGTGTTTTGATAGGGCGTGGGAAAAGATCTGGGGGTGCCTCATTTTGGCGACTCTACGAGTTCATATTCCTAAACCTTCTTTTTAGTAACCTTACCTTTTGTTCTTGATTGCCAGCACATTCTTTTAGTAATTCATTCTAGTCCTCATGTTGGCTGGGCATAGTTTTTTAGTATTCTTCTGTACTTTTAATTATCGAAAGTAGATTTGTTTATTACAAAAACCAATTAAAATAAATACATCTTTATTCATTTGCTAAAAAGACATAACATACTTTAAAGCTTCGAAACTGAAAATAACATACATACGTACCTGACTCTCTATAGGGAGCTGACTTGTGAGCAATCGCAAATAATGGGCAAGTTTATCGTGAGATGTAATTATGATGCCTTCACCACTTTTGTCAAACTGAGGTCTCCCAGCTCGTCCAAAAATCTGAGGGGTAGAAAGAAAAGTATGAGATTAAAAAATGAGACCGTTTAGGACATATATACCATAGATGGAATAAGTGACTCTCACCTGCATGACATCAAGCATACCCAAATCTCGCCATCCACCAGCTTTTGGATCATACAATTGGGTGCCCTATAAGTTGGCAAAAAGAAAATTATGAAGTAAAAAAATAGTAGTGAAGCTTGCAGACAACGTACAAACAACAATACCAAAGCAACCAGCAGCAAGGAATCATGGATATACCTTCTCATTAACTAATCTTGATAGGCATCCTAATTTTTCTATATTTGCAATTTAGGTTTTATTTTGTGGAATTTTATATACATATGATAGATTGCAGTTATCCTAATATATTAGTTTTCCTACAAAACTCACTTCCATTTAGAAGAATAAAGTACAACCAAAGGGAACCAACACAATGCTGGCAAAGTCCAAGTGATAGAGCAACCAAAGAGAAATGTACGATAAAGGGCTCCATGACTTGGACTTTCATTGAGAGTATATACGCAATGTTGCTAAAGAGTAACTGAAAGGCCAAAATAAAGACACTCCAGAGTACCATGCTGAGAAATAAAAACGCACGCTCAGGCATCCAAATTTTAGGAATCAGAAACAATACAATTATCATAATTTGAACAACCTTTTACCTTTATAACAACAGTATGAGCAGGCAGATTTACACCCCATGCTAACGTAGCTGTACAAACAAGAACCTAAAACAAATAACCATTCAATCAGTGTATAATCCAAGGTACTAGGATTTAACCGGAAGTGAATGAGCTCAACCTTCAACAGTCCATCAGAGAAAAGCCTTTCAGTTAAACCTCTATCAGAACGTAGCATTCCAGCATGATGTACACCAACCCCAAAATTAAAAAGTTCTACTAGATCTTTATTCCTGGATTTGATGACTTCTTTCTGAAATGCATAATTTTAAACAAGAGGCCAAAAAAATTATTAGAAAAAAGGCCAGGATCATATGACAATTACGAACATATTTCACATACTTACCTTGATAATACCAAATTGTGGGTGTGCATCATTCTTAAATAGCTCAAGATCATCATACTTTCGACCAAGTTCGACCTATTTAATGCATAAAAAATTAGGGGAAAGAAAGTATGAAAGTGATATGTCCATTGTAGAATAACGACCATACCATATGAAATTTGATGAGATAAAAATATTACACGTTGAAAGCCAACTATTCAACCAAAAAAAAAAAATACAACGGGAAAATGACAAAATATCCTACAAGAAATGGAAAGAATCTAACTATTACATAACCGATCATCAATTAGAAGAAGAAAAGAAAATTGAAAATCCTAAATATATTTAGCCAAGACAACTACTGATTATATCTGCTTGGACAGTTGGACTTATTACATAAATGCAGTACCTAGGATCTTAGCCATAGCACAACTACAAATTAGAGAAAACCTACCTCGATACTCACAAGAAACTTTTAATAGAAGGAAAAACCTTCTCTAACAATAATCGAGAGAACTAAATAATGATGGTCTTACCTTCTTTGTTTCTTTGACTCTACAGAAATTTCAACGTCTTATTCAACAAAAGATGCCAAAAGGGAGAAAATTGAAATTCATCGGAGTTTCCATTTTTGGTTGTCTCAGTCCTGCATTTGCTTAAAATCTTATTTAAGAAGATTATTTCTCTTTGAAGAAAGTGAAGGCTACAAAACAGCATGGATAGTTTTGTGGTTGGTTAGCTGTTTCTAGCTCAGTTCATCTCTTGGTTTGTTCGATTTGATTCCACAAGATTACAAATCTCATCATGGTATTCTCTCTCCAGGCCTCTGTTGTTGTCTCCTTCTTTGATTTTTGTCTTGTTTGGGACGCTTTCTTATTACTTTTTCCTGTATTCACTCCCTTGTGGAGTTTGTATCTTTTGAGCATTAGTCTCTTTTCATTTTATCAATGAAAAGTTTCTTGTTCAAAAAAATATATATATAATATTCTCATCCATAGAGGAAGTTAGATCAGACAGCAGCTCATGTAATTACCCCATCTCAAGATTTCTCCTCACAATAATCAATCCCAATGACCAAGATCTTGGCTCTATTGATCTTGAGACTGGAAGTTTCCTTACATGTGAATAAGGTATTGTTAAGAGTGATAAGAGAATCTTCCTTATAGAACAAAAGAAAATCATATCCACAAATTGTAAATCCGTGAGATGAACTCTAACCTTTCCCAACTTAAAGCCCTTAATCAGGTTCTCTTGGCCTCTCTCAAACCAACTACTAAAAAACACAATTGTACTTTTCTAATAAGTATTCTGAATAACTTCTTGCATCCACAACTTCAGAAATGTTTGATTAAACAACTTTCTCACTTGATTCCCATTCGATATTATGAAAAAATCATGTTAGTTTCTATATAATGAAATCTAATTTATTTTTCTATAAGAGCATAATAAGTTAAGAATAGTTCAAATCAATCTCTCTAGGTTAAATAAATTTAATAAAAGAAGAAGATTAAAGAAAAAGGATTCTGGTTTATTATATAGTATCCACAATCATAGGGAGCCAAATTGATTCAAAATCCTTTCATAATCATTAAGAGCTCCCATAACCAAAAGACAACTAACTAAAATACATGGTGGTTATCTAATGCTTGCTTCTCTGGTGGCAAAAAAACTCTTCTTGATGTGTGTATGACAGTACAAAACAAATAGCAAACTGAACAGAATGGAAACAGTTATACCAGTTTCTCTGCTGTTTTTGCTGTGTCCTTTCGAGAATGAACAAACACCATTGCTTGATGCCCATGCTTTAATGAATCAACAACCTGACACCAAATGTGATAGACTGAAATGTTAAATAAATGGATTTCTTTTCCAAGGTAGAATCTGGTCTAGAGCCCAAATATAAGTAAATACCTTCTTATAGCATATTTCATTTAACAATTCATTGCGAGCTGCAAAGTTGTGCTCGCTGATACCAATATATTGTTGTGCAAGAGGCACAGGACGATAGCTAGAATCAAAGAAGAAAAGTCCCGCTCCTGGACTTACTCTAAGAAATTGTGCAACCTAGATTGAGATAGAGTAACTATAATCAGTTAGCCAGAAATAACGAGGTTCAAGATGGCAAAGTAAAAGACATATACAAAGGATCTTTCAAAACATAATGAAGAAAAACCTCTAAGTAATTAGGCAGAGTGGCTGAAAGGCCAACTATACGTATCATTGTCTGTGTTGATTCCACCTATCAACATACAGAAAAATAAATAGTCATGAACAAGCCATATATTCCTTGAATTCTTAAAAAAACATCATTTCAGCAATCTATTGATTTAAATGAAACCATGCCATGACAACAAGTAGTAAAATGGTATCACAACCTATGTTCATTTCAATGATTCCGAAAAACTCATGTCCATTTCAAGTACTTAAAACACAATTAAAACTTGTATAAAAATAATTTACCTGACGAAGAGTTCGTGCAACTAGTGCCTCAATTACAGGCCCTCGATCATCATTTAGAAGATGTACCTCATCAATAATTAAGAGTTTGACTAACATCGACATCGACATATCACTGCTTTTGCGAGTAATGACATCCCATTTCTCAGGTGTTGTCACTATCATCTGGTGTCAATGCAAAAGTAGAAACAACCTTAGTTACTTTTTACAACTGTGAAGACAATTTATGATGAATAATTTTAGTAAAAGCAACCTGAGTTTCTTCAAGTTCTTTCTTTGAAAGTTGCATGTCTCCAGTTAGTTCTCTTACAATAACATTCAAGGGAGATAAACGATGGCTAAAAGTAGTTGTGACCTCTGCAGCCAATGCCTAGGATGTACAACACCAGCCAAAAAAAAGAAGCTGTCATGCCAACACCCTCACCAGAAAATTAAAAAACAAATTGAAAGCTATTCACCTTCATAGGAGCAACATAAACTATCTTGAATTCATCTTTATGCAAATATCCATCCTTGAAATGCTGTGAAATCTGGAACTCAAAACAAAACCGTAATTCACTCACTGCACATGAGTTGAAGAAATATCTTCTTGTGCATAGCAGGGCAATCAATGTCACTCATATACTTCTACAAATTTTGGTTAAAAAAAAATGTACACCACCTGAAAGGACTGGCATAACCCAAAGGCACAAAAATATCATTTAAACCACAATCAGGATACAATTATTCTAAGTATCCATATACCAGTTCAATTAGTTGTATGATCAAGTAACAATAATAATAATTTACACGTATACTCCATATAACACAAAGTATATGTTGATGACAATATCACGGTAAATGCAACTCTCCAACTCCTATCTCCTCTATAAAGGCATATCCCATGTCAGAGAGGCCTGTGCTAAGGGTGTTACTCCTCCATAAATGAATTAACGACCAAAATATTATATGAATATCCAAACAAAGGAGCAAGCCATTTTTGTTACAACCATCTAAGTACAAACCTCATGGAGAATGGAGATCATGGCAATATTAGTTTTCCCAGCTCCTGTTGGAGCACAGACCTGCAAGAAAATAATTATTCATTCAGAACAAGAAAGATAATATGTACAATTTCAAGATTTCAGTTTTCCACAAATAGAAAGGAAATAACTCACTAGTATATTCTCATTGGTGTTATAAACAGTGTCAAAAATGCGACTCTGTATACGATTTAAGTATTTGAATCCACGAAAAGCAGCTTGAGCAAAATCATCTAACTCCTTTATATCAATCTGATAGCAAATGAAAGAAGAAAAATATACATATACAGTAAGATTTGAGCAAATTTTAGAATACATGCAGAATGAAAAACTTAAAATATGGTTACTGAAACAAGTAAAGCTAAAAAGTGTAAAAAGAACCTAATTTTGTTCACAATTCTGTAAGCCTCTGAGATTTTGCAGGCATGATTGCATTAACAAACTAATTCATTATTCTAGGCATTGTTCCCATGTTTTGGTGTGCATTGCATTGAGCTAGCCAGTCTAGTTGTTGTCTGGGTGTCTAGGAAAATATTTCAAGGGACTTCAAACTTCAAAAAAGGATCAAAACCCTCTATATTGCAAGGTGCGTTGCCATTTAAAAAATATCAAAGGATTGTCATTCATATGTAGATTCAGAAATTTTGTTCATATATACATAATTCGCATTATTTTAACATCCAGCAATTATAGTCTAGTGGTACATATTTTACAGTCCGCAAAAATTTTCTCATACAATCTTATTTTTTAAATGCCTTAAATATATATATGTCTCAACAGATAATAATATAGAATAATTTCTAAAGAACCGTGAACTAGAATATAGGAACTTCAATTTCCAGTTCTTAAGAAGTTTGATAGATGTTGTCTAGTATTAGTAATAGTAAGTACCAATTCTTACAGGAAAATATCTGGAAAATTAATCAAGGGAACAAATGGTATCATGACGTTATTAATGAAAAGAAATCACTGCATCGTGAGAACATTATATCTAGAAGAGGAGGAGGCAGAAACATCAAAGATTTTAAACAGTAGTGATTATAGAACTCAGTCTCTAAGATGTTCATAAAAATATTGCAATTAACTTTGTAGCACCATATATAATTGAAAAACTTGGAGGGACTTGGCAATCCAAATCAGGTAATTAATATTTTAGTTCAAAATTATTTTGCCCCGACTGAAATGGAAATCTGTAGGCATCAAATCATAATATATCTTCCTGAATTAGTCACGGTATATAATTTGCTTGATATGCCTCCCAATACCATAATTACAATAAAATGACTCCAAGATATATGTCTTATAATTATTGACTAAACAAAGACGTTCAGAGATAAAGAAAACAAACAATAATAATAAATATAAAATAAAAATAAAAAAAACTTACCAGCTTTTCTCCAGGTTTCATTTGAGTTGCTGGGATTGGGGGGATAATTACCTCCTCATATCCCTTAAAATGCTTCCTTTGTGTTCCTTGAGGAAGGGCACTAACTGTAAGGGAGTTAGCGCCCTCACCAGATCCAAGAAGATCATCAAATGGACTTTTCCTCTGACTTGCTTGAACTAGAGAAGAAAAGTTTATAGCACACAAATCACTTTCAGTACCATATTCACTTCCTCGTTTATTTCGCTTTTCCTCCTTACGTCGAAGCTTATCAATTTGTCTCTCTGATTCTGTTTGAACAGTAACCTTAAATTTCATAACAAAGTGCTTGATGAGAGATTTATCCATCTGTTAATGCATATTCTGATTTAAACCATTTTTATTCACCAAGATCCAGATCATACCTGGGTTCCATAGCTAGGCATTCGTGATTGAGAGCTTGAATTTGTTTTCTCGGATTTTATTATGGTTAACCCATGATGAATATCATCAACAAGTTCCCTTCGGTGCTATAACAAGAAGGAAAAAAGGGGGTAATAACATCAACAACGCCACTTTGACAAAGAATTTTTAAAAAAAAATAAAATAATAATAATAATTTCCTGTCTTAGAATAAACATTTAAATATTCAAAATATTAATAATTATTTCCTGTCTTAGAATAATTATTGCATATTCAACCTTCAATTAGAAAATCCCTTACTCCACCCTCCACTCTCCTCCTCCCCACACTCAAAGAAAGAAAGAAGAGAGCAGTGAAGATTGGGGGCGGGAAATCTGAACTTGGTAAACACAACAAGGATTTTCAAAAAGTCTAGGTTCATATCCTTACTGATATAAGGTCTTGAACAAATTCAAATGCTCCATCACCAACAAGATCCAATAGATCTGCAGCTATCTTCAGAATGAAAGAGAGAGAGGGAGATTTTATGATACAAAATAAGCAAGTTTTATGATAAACATATTCAAGATATATATGTGTGTCTGTGTGTGTGGCTACCTCCTCTCCAGGTTTTTCTGAATCAAGCACTCGGCAAATGGCCATTGCAAGTTCATCAAAGGAAAGTTGTGAGGTACTTTTTTTTGTTATCTCATCACATGCATCCCTCAACCAACTCAAACTTAACTTTCCTCTTTCATTAGAGAGAGCAAAGTTTATGGAATCATCATGCACATGTTGTGTGTCATAAAATGTAGGTGCAGTAATATCCTTGCCCAGTAAATCTGAATTTTCCAGTGACGAGTCCACCATAAACCTAGTAGGTTCTCTAAAAACAAGATCAGCGCCAAACTCTACATTGGAGTCACCCTTGTTAACATGCTTCTCTGCCAGCAATGCAGTTGCATGATCTCTTGGCTGCAAAATAAACAGTTGCTGAGCTAGAGAAACGACTTTCTGCAGCCGAGCATCTGAAACTGTATTACCAATAAGCTTTTGCAATTCTTCCCTGCATTTCAAAATCATTTAAGAAGTCAGTATCTCAAAAACATGCTCAGTTCACAGTTACACTCAAAAGCTTCTAAATATAGATGACTACATTTTGGGCTGTGTTATTTGTATTCTTCGATGGTACTTGTAACTTCTCAACGTGAAAAAGTACTGTATCAAGTTTTAATCCGAGAAACCTTAATTCTTTTATGCAGTATTTTGAAATTAAAACAATAAAAAAAAATCTAATAAACATAAAATAGCACTTGTGCTTTCTGGTTCCATCTTTAAGAAACAGCAATTGAATATTGGCACCCATGTTCTTACTTGTTTTTAGCCGTGCAGTCGAGATCATTTTCTTCTTTTTGCTCACCAAAAAGGCGATAAATAGTTAGCGCTACCTCACCAAGCTCTTCGGATGGCACTTCTCTGTCCACCAACCCAACAATTGCCGCAATGAACTGCTTATAAGCTTGTCGAACTTCAAAGGATGCTGCTCCACCGATTTCCATCAAAGAAAAAACACAATGAGAAGCTAAGCACTACGCAGATTCACAACCAAATTTACTCAAAGATGCTATTAACAATGATCTGTACCTTCATCCCATTGATACACTATCCTCCGTGCAAGCTCTGACTCGCCAGATGAAGTTACAGAACTAAATTGCAGAACATGGGAAAGAATATACAGTTCCATTACGTTCGGCATGAAAAAACTGGTTCAATTTAGCACACAGATTGATGGAATGACAAAATATATTAGAATTTAAGCAACCATGTATTCACAAATCGTCCATTCATTAGCTCAATCCGTTATAGAATCAATTTTCCATGCTTTCATCTTTTTTAATTCAAGCCCAAAACAGTTAAGATTCTGACACTCCTAAAGCTGAACTCACAGACAGAACAAATACGAGAAACGATAAAAAGTTGAATTGGGTAGCGAACAGATTGACGGAGTGAAAACAATATATAAGAATTTAAGCAGCTATGTAATCACAAATCGTCCATTCATTAGCTCAGTCCGTTATAGTCAGTTTTCCTTGGTTAACAATTTCTTTGATTCAATCCAAAAACAGCTAAGACTCTGACACTCCTAAAGCGGAATTCACAAACGGAAAAATTACGATAAACGATCAAATTTGAATTGGAAGAGATTATACTGGTTCGGTTTGTGATTTTGAAGGAGGAGCTTGCGATGGAGATACGCCTGGTCGACGTCGAATGGCTCTCTGAGAGAGCTGGTCAATCGGGGAATCTGAAACAACATTTTCTCTACTTCATATCCAGAGGATGAATCGAAGAGAAAGAGCCAGGTAGAAGAGGAAGACCATGCGACTGCACGAGCTTCTGGCTTGTGTACAAAGCCTCTCTCGCAGTGGCGGGTAGATCACTGAAATGAATTGGCCGACTTGTCGACTAACACTGGACTACACGTCGGAAACTTTTTAACGGTACCACATGGCTCATATGACTTGGGAGTTGGGACGGCATGTCGATAAAATAAACGACATGTCGACTGCTGCTAGTATACACATACACAATTCAACACAATTTGGCTATTTACTTCACTATAGAATTTGTGTGCGCGTTGTCTGAGTAGAATATTCTAGCATTTGTTTGTAAGTTTTAAGATTTTGTTTGATAATGATTTTATATTTTATTTAAAAATTTATTTTAAGAATATTGACCAAATCGAAAAATTAAATCTAAGTTTTAAAACTAACTTGATTAGGATTTCAATAATTTTTTTTTTAGTTTAAAGTGATTTATTTTAAAATGTGTTTTTTATATAGTAAAAAAGATTGGTGAAACATAAAAAAAAAATTTTAAAAAAAAAAAAAAAAAACAACAACAACAACAAAATCTCACTAATGTGAATATAATATAAATAATAAGTATTTTAACTCATTTAAAAAGTGTAAGATACTTATTATTAAATTTTTTTTAATTTTGTTGTTATAATAATTTTATAGGAATATCCATTAACTTCGACATTTTTTATCGATATTAACATTTTAAACCTTTAGACCATTAAAGTGCTTTCTAGACAACTTTTAATTTTTGCGAAATCCAAACCGAACTCGACAATAAAAATATGTATTAGTAACATTTTTATAGGCTGGAAATTTAAATTCTCTCATCTCACATTTGTAATGCTATCATTCACATTTGCAACACAACTAATAAAAAAAAATGTATATATTCTTACCTATTTCTCTAAATGGGATATAGATATTTTTTTTATTAAATTACAAATTTAATCCCTGAACTTTTAAGTTTATGTCTATTTGGTACCTAAACTTTTAAAATATATATAAGCGTAATTCTGGCATAGGGCTTATTAAGACATTCAAACTCCAAAAATGTCTAAAATTAACAAAATTTTCATATGTGGGTTTTTGCACAATAAATACTAATTTCATCTTACCAAAATATCCTTATGTTTATCGAATTGAATCAAATTACATATATAATTTTATTTTATTATTTATTAAAAATAGGAATTTTAATTTAGGAAAGCCAATATCATAATTAATGAGTTATTTAAATCTATAATTAATAACATCTCAATTTGATTATCTTTTTTAAAACTGTATCCGATTTGTGCATAATTGTCCATATATGTTTTTTTTTAATTATTTTGTAAACCACATTCAAACTCCAATTTTTGCATTTTATCGTCAACAAACATTCATTGGCCATTTCTGCATATTTCTGTCAGATCTTCTTTTCTCTTTTAACCACAATTCTTCAATTTGTCCAACTTCATTTTGCTCACTATTTGTTGAATATGAATAAGTATTTTATTTCATTTTTTATTCATTATTTTCATTTTCTACATTGTTTGCCCATTATCTTCATTCTAACGTATATTCATTTCAATCATTTCTTTTCGTTAATTTAAATACTATATATATCTTCATATAACCATCAATACTTATATATGTGAATCGAGTGCATATTAACTATATCCATATTATAGGTACTAAGGATATTCCTGTACGCATTTTATATGGTGGTAATTGGAATGAGAGGGACAATTATATCGACTACAACGTATCTGTGATAATTATGCATCTTGGCATGTTATTCCAAAACTTAATGGACACTGTAATGATGAAGTTATCAATTATAGGTAATTATGAATACTTCGATATATATGCTAATATTGGAGCCCAATCTGTTATAGGAAGGGGTATGCAATTATCTAATGATCGAGATGTCGATTGTTTTTTAACAGTGTGTCCAATGGTTTGTCCAATTGTTGTTCATTAGTTGTAGACAATAGAAATAGTCTATCAGTGATATTAGACTATGCGTCATCTTATTCTTATTCAAAAACTTATGCTCATAATATTTTCAACAATGTCATATTTGAATATCACATTTCATTGGCCCCTATGTGTTTATGTTAAATAACTCATCATATAGATTCTAAATGTATTTATAGTTCTGATCATTTTGATCTAAATATGACATTTTCAGGATACTTTAAACAAATATCTGAGTATATATTCTAAAGACTGAATGATATATATTTTGAATCTTTCTGATAATATTAAGTTGAACAAATTGACATGTATGTTATATATATACATGCTCGTTTCTTTGTCACCTGTATGAATAGAAGTCTGTTATATATATATATATATACTCATATATAATATTATCAATTTACAATTGAGTATGAAATGTTTCCATTGATATACCATACCCATTCAAATTGGTTGTACCATTCCAACCTCCTCCCCCTCCCCCTAAAATATAAATATACCTATACATATAATTAATATGCTTCATGTTTGTCATTAACAACTAGAAATCACAATCAATTTTCTCAAAACAACTATAATATCAGTAAAGAAAAAAACAACACTTACTAAAAACTTGAAGTTCACAAAAGTAAAATAACATATATGCCAACTTTTCTAAATAACTAAAGGTTCAAACTATAATTCACTTCATATCTAAATATGTGATATTATATTAGAGGTTGGGCACCCAAAATCTTAACTATTACTCACTTTCTCTTTTTTAATCTTTTGCTTCAACCGATCCAAACTTGGAAGTAAATGGAGAACGCATTATTTTTTATGGAATGATCACTCGTTGCTCTCTCTTGATTTTACTTCCCTTTTCGAACGGACCTGTATACGATAATGAATATTGAATATATATTTCATACTACATCTTATTAATAATGGAATACAATCGGTATGTAACATATAAATCATACCACATATAGTAAATATAATTCATACTACTCTAATATTATCCAATTATTGACAAATCCATTGAAATTTCAACATAAACATATCAACATACCCAATAATTTTCACTTATATCGTAATCCCATGTTCACTTATAAGTTATATCGCACTCTAACCAAATGTCATATATAAATGCCCTTTTAGTAATATATTTTATATCATATAATTCATACTATAAAAATAATACCAAATGAAACATATTTGTCATACCATTAAACGAATAAAAGTCATACCCAATAATTTACATTCACAAATATGAAGTTGTCAGCTATCCCAAACAATTTAAACATTGTTAATTCAAACATGTTTGTCATACCCTTAAACGAATAAAGGTCATACCCAATATTCTTCATTCAATTATCCCAGTACCACAATTTAAACTTTGTTCATTCACAAACATGAAGTTTTCATCTATCCCAATAATCCTCATTCAGAAATATGAAGTTTACATTTAACCCACCCTCATCTTCAAAAATCTTGATAAAGGAAACAATTACAAACAAAAAAAATCATTTGTTTTTCGTTAACACTAGCATTCGAAAAAAAATTGCACAATCGACGACTATGAGTAGGGATTAGAGCATGCAAGGGTATGAATTATACCCATTGTAAATGACTTATTTCAGTATACAAAATGGTATAGTATGAAATTGTTCGACATGCAAACTACAAAAAAGTAAACTTACTCAGTGTAAATGGTGGTTTAGCAATTTTCTGGGGAAAAAACCCTCCCTCTGATGTGCTATGAAATCAAAACGAGAAGACGAAGAAGCCCTAGCCCGGCGACGACCTCCCTCTGTTTTGGTATGAAATCGATGGCGATTTTTAGGGATTAGAGAGAAAATGGAATGAGTTTTGGCAAGAAGATTGTTATCGTTTTGGAAAAAAATGTGCGCGGTTTTAGGATTATTTTCAAATCCATAAAACTAGACATTTTTCCCATATTTGTTTTTTTTTTTTAATTTATGACAACTGTCGTGCATAGAGGGGTAAAAACGTAAGCAGAAAAAAATCTATTCTATATGGGCAGACAAAAGTGTAAATTATAGTATTGTTGAACAGTTTTGAAATATCATGGGCTATTTAGGCCCATGTATGTAACTAACTCTATATATAATAAGTGTTTAATAAGTCATTGAACTTTAAAAGTGTCTAATATGTTCTTAAACTTTTCAATTTTGTATTTAACATTTCTTTTTAAATTCACGGACCTACTAGACGCAAAATTGAAAGTTTAGGGTCTCATTAGACATAAAATTCAATTTTATATCTAATGGATTGATTAATTATGAATATATCATGGTCCTATTAGACATTTTTAAAGTTCATGGACCTATTAGACACAAAATTAAAAGTACCATGACTAATTAGATACTTTTTAAAGTTTAAAGACCAAATAAACACAAATTTGAAAGTTCATGAACTAAACCTTGTAATTTAACCATAATTGCCATTTAAAATGTCAAGACACTCACTTTAATTTCATCCTCCACCTTGTTAATATTTACAAGCGAAAAAATACTTACCTACTCATCCGTCAGTATATATTCCTACTAACAAATATAAAAAATTTGACAACTATTTAATTTTAAAAAAAAAATTAATATATATATATATATATATATATATATATATATATATATATATATATATATATATTTCTTCTATCCTCTCCTTTCTGCATCTATCTTTTTTAGTTGTTAAAAATATAAGGTTGGGTCAAGATATACCTACTGACTTGTGAGGAAGTAAATAAGTATAACGTTCTTTACAAGCTGTTTATAAATTTGAACGAGGCTTAGTATGCTCCTTTACAACTTAAATTATTGGTGAATTAAAATGTTTAAAATAATACAATTTGATAATTTTGATGTGCTTATGTATCAGAGAATTATCATTTGGTGTCAAAGTGAGCTTAGTTCAGCCGTAATTAACATGTATCATTGATTAAGAAGTCAAATGTTCGAATATTTCCCACCCCAAATGTTATTGAATTAAAAAGTATATATATCATTTGATATATTATTGATTTATACATTGAGTAAGCTAGGCTAAGTATGGAGCAATTCAATTAAAAAACAAACCACGTGCATGTCATTCTAATATTTGCCTATTTTAAGTTTGGTCGGTTTTTATTTTTTAGTATTAATATCGTCATGCAGCCCACTTAAATCACTATCAATTTCATACTTTTTACTAATAGCGTAAATATTTTGTCCACACGACAAAAGTTATAATGAATAGTAGACATATATCATTGACCAAAAAATATTTAAAAATTAAAATTCTTCCTCCTCACATGTTGTCGAATTTAAAAAAAAAATTATCTCTTCTTAGTTGAACCTCTAATCTATTGGTTGAGAAAATATATTTTATATCAGTTGAACTATGTTTATGTTAGCCAATATTTTTTAGCTATTATTATTAAATTAAAATGGTTAGAAGTCAATATAAGCATCACTCAACTTATTAAAGTATTATATCATCAACCAAAATGTTAAAGGTTTGAATCCCTATTTTCCCCACGTCGTTTACAAAACTTTATATATCTTTTGAACCATACCGATTAAATATAACGTTGGTTTAGAAACAAACAATCTACATAAAAGTTTTAACGTAAGAACCGAAATGAATATCATAGAAAAAAACGAAAAATATCAGACATGAAGATAAGATTCATGGCCAACTTTAAACACAAAATAATTATATATTAAAAAAAAAGAATTAAAAGGATTGCAAAAGCAAAAGGACGTGGCGGTGAGCAAAGTAGTGGGTGAATTTAGTTCATTACTTTAAAGCAATATTTGCTATGCCAAAACAAAAGGTAACTAAAGCAAAAGAAAAGAAAAGAAAAAGGAAAAAGTTCACATTTCATTGTCATTGCCACTATTGTTGGGCATGCACTAATTTTAAGTTAAATAAGCTTTCATATATTTATTCCACCACTCTCATAAATTAAATCTGCTTCCTATTTTAGTTTGTATTTGCACAAACAAAGACAAACGAAACTGCTCACACAGCTCCCTCCACTTGCCTTCATCATCTTTGTCTCCATTTTTTATTATTTTTTTCGTTACCAACTTCTTCAGCTTCAAGTTCTCTGCCATGGCTGCTTTGGCTCTCTCAGTGCTCCTTCTGGCCGCCATGGCTGGCCACTCAAGTAAGCTCTAGCTTCCTTCATCTTCTTTTTTTTTTTTGGTTTTTATTGTAATCATTTGAAGGGTGGAGTAAATAAGGAAAGAAAGTATATATGTCCCGTTAGGGGGCATGCGTGGTTTTTTCTCCTTTTGAATTCAACAATTGCAAGCGTGTTGGGAAATCAAAACTATCAATTTTTAAGATGATAATAGATTTTCTGTCCACTAATCTAAAATTGGCTATCATGCATTTGGTGATCTAAGTTTTTTTTTTTAGTTTTTTGAGAAAAGGACATTTCATTAAAAAAAAAAATTAAACCAAAGTGAGGTGATGATTCAAACATATGTGTGTAAACCAACTGAACTATATTGGAATCGACAATAAAGAATAGATCTATATATTACATGTGATTTACTGCTTTTAACGGTGTTTGGTAACAAATTTAAAATTTTTAAAAAAAAATTGAAAAACAAAACATGTTTTCAAAATTTTCCGTGTAACAAAATTAATAATATAATATAAATATTGTTTGTAGAACTGAGCTCACCAGTCCACAAACCGAACTCATTTGAAAACAAGAAATTAATTGATGATCTTGATTAGATACTAAACTAGCTAGGTTCTAAGATCTTAGGAGGCATTTGGAGCACTGTTTCGGAATCAAAACATTTGGAATTAGAACTTTGGGGGGTTTGTTATGGGAGTTGGAAATCCCAATAACCAAAAAACAGTGTTTGGAGTACAGTGTTCTGAAGCCTAAAAATTAAAATACAGTGTTTGGAGTGCACTGTTTAAAATCATGAGATTGTGTTTCAAACTCATTGAGTTTTGAACACAGTGACCAAAATAACGTTTTGGGTTTGGATTCCAAAATCATGTAAATCCAACACGGTGCTCCGAACTCTTGGAATTGAAACCTAATTTTGTGTTGTGTTTGGAGTAGGTGGGACGTGGTGCGTTTGCAAGGACGGGGTAGGCGACGCGACGCTGCAGAAGGCGCTGGACTACGCGTGCGGAGCCGGGGCTGACTGCAACCCCATTCGCCAAAATGCAGCTTGTTTCCTTCCAAACACTGTTAGGGCTCACTGTTCTTATGCTGTTAATAGCTACTTTCAAAAGAAGGGCCAAACTCAGGGCTCTTGTGATTTTGCTGGCGTTGCTACCATTTCCACAACTGACCCCAGTAAGCAACCCTAATTAAAGTTCCATAAACACAATAGAAAAACAGAAAAAATAATAATAAATAATAAACGTACTTTCTTTCTTTTCCTTTCTCATTTCACTTACTTTTTGGCAGGCGCTTCTGGATGTTCCTACCCTTCAAGCGCCGGGTAAGTTGCTTTTTTAGGATCTTCATGAACATTTTTTAATATATCAACTTTTTAACCCTACCACATTTAATTGCCTAATGTCTCAAATCATCCTTAAAAATTATACTAATCGAGGGTTAATTAAGTTTCCTTTTGTTTTTTTTTTTTTTTAATTCAACGAGGAATATGAGTATGGATAAGAATTCAAACCTTCGATATTCAAAGAAATATATTTGAGTTTCCATTAGACTTGACCATAAGGAATCTTCTTTATTCCAAAGAAGTATATATAATTCAAGCTTTTAATTTTAGATTTTTCAAACCCATCAACTCCTCAAAGAACCCACAGAATCCAATGGCTGTGATTTTTTTTTTTTTTTTAGGGATCCAATGGTTGTTATTTTATGGAATAGTTTCCAACCCTATTGATAATCTTAATGCAAAACCATAGAAAACCCTAGATCCTTTTTTTAGTACAATAATATTTGGAGGTAGGAAGATTCGGATCTTATAACCTCTTAGTCATAAGCACGTATTTATATCAGTTGAGAGCTATACTCTTGTTGACACCCTAAATCCATTTGAACGATCTAAAATTCTATTATAGGCTAGATTAGAGCAAATCATGTCTAGATTTTTGCCAACCCATAAAATAAAACGTCTAATTTATGGAGCAATAATATCTCTCTCCTTCATTAAAGTTTATTATGGTCATCATTTCATTTTTCTTTTTAATTCAACAACATAAGTAAGGAGGTACCTACTAAAATTTTTCTATAAGCATAGTTCAACTAGTTTATACATATACCTTCGACCAAAAGATCAAATATTAAAATTTCCGCACTTCGCTACAAAAGAAGATGCAATTATTGGGATCCGATTTATTTCCCTTTAAGATTGGCATTGGCATGCATAAAATATCAGATTTCAACAACTTCAACATCGTCCAAAAGCACTATCTTCTTGCTTTATAGAATCTTTGACGTAGCCGGCCTAGCTTTTTTTGGCTTTGGGGGTAAATTTAATCTCAGTCTTGTGGTACTTGATGATAATGCCCTTCCTTGTCAAAAGTTGCGACCAACCTGGAATTTTTTTGTCTGAAGAGCTTTAAATTTAAATTAGGGCAATGGGAAAATTCAAATTCAGAATCGATTTTGGTTGTTTCTTTTTTCTTTTGTGAGTGTGGGGCAGCAGGGTTGATCCCGGCGTGATTTCTGGGTGACTCATTTTTATCTCATCTTTCTCGCTGCTTTCTAGGGTTTTGAGCCAGCTTTAATTTTGTTCTTGTGGTTCTTGAGGATTGTGCCCTTTCTTTTGACTCCATTCGTCCTTTTGTTTCTTTGCTTTTAGAAAAATCTAAATCGTAAAAGGTGGCATCCATTGGAGGAGAGTTATAAACTTATAGGGGCTGTTTGGGGCACTGAGTGAGTTATAATAACAGGGGGTTATAATAGTCTGTGGGTTATAATAGTCTGTGAAATAATATAATATTGTTTAAAATGCAGAGTTGTTTAGTCTGGGGTTATAATAGTTTGTGTTTGGGGTGCAGAGTATTCCACAGGTTATTATAACACAGGTTATTATAACCCTTGCCCCAAACAGCCCCATAATATATATATATATATATATATATATATATATATATATATATATATATATATATATATATATATATATATATATATATATATATATATATATATATATATATATATATATATATATATATATATATATAAAAGGTGGCATTCATTGGAGGAGAGTTATAAACTTATAATATATATATTTGTTAAATTACAAGTCTAGTCTTTTAGCTTTTGTGGTTTTGTATTTATTTGGTCCCTCAATTTTAAAGAGTGTATAGATACCCGAACTTTAAAAATATCTAATAGGTCTTTAAACTTTTAATTTTGTATCTAATAGGTCCCTGACATATTCAAATTTTTTAAAAAAGTAATTAATTTATTAGATATAAAATTAAATTTTATGTCTAATGGGATTCTAAACTTTCAAGTTTGTGTCTAATAAGTCCATAAATTTTTAAAAATTTACCTATTATACACGAAATTAAAAATTCAATGTCCTATTGGACACAAAATTGAAAGTTTAAGAATGTATTATACACTTGTAATTGACACAAACCTAAAGTTTAGGGACTAAACTTGTAATTTAACCTTAACTTTTATTGAAGTTCACAAATTTTTACCCGTGTAGTTTTTAAATGGTTAAATTATAAGTTTATTCATTTAACTTCTAGTATTGTATCTAGTGAGCCTCAACTTTATTTTTATTTTTGTGTTTAATTGGTCTTCCAAATTAAAAAAATATAGCTAATAAGTTTTTTTTTTAATTGTATTTAATATATTATTGACCCATTAAACATTTATTTAAATTTGTGGACCCATTGGGCAAAAAATTGAGTTTAGTGTTTATTAGGAGTCTAATCTCTCAACGTGTGTCATATAATATAATAGCCAATAGGTTCGTGAATCTTAAAAATATCTAATTGGTCAATGACTTATTAGAAACAAAATTATAAATTTATGAATCTATTAGACATACCAATAAAAATTTAAGGGAATACTACAACATTTATAAAAAAAAAAACTAAAAACAACTAAATAAAACAATAATAAAAAATATATATTTTAGAAAATAAGTATCTAAATATTTTTTTGTATAATATTTATTCTAAAAAACATTAAGTTACTTTGGGTGTTCTTTTGCAAAAATAAAATTCTGGTTTTCTTTTTTAAACTATTTTGAAGTTTTAGTCAATGTTTATCTGAATAGAAAATAATTATAACTATTTACGGGAAAAAAGTAGTTACTTCGTAAGTAATAATAAATATATTTTTCCTGAAATTTTGTTTAAAAAACTGGAAATGAAGATCCTCAAATTCGGTCTCTTTTCCTCGTTTTGCATATGATTTTCCTCAACAAAAGAAACCCTCATTTTCTAGTTTCTATTTTCTTTTCTAAATATGATTAACTTAGTAAATTGACGAGATATATATATATGAAGAATACAATACCGAATTAATGCTGACTATTAGATGTTATTTCAGTGGCTCCGGCGGCACCGGCGGCGGATCAACTCCGGTGACGATGAATCCGACACCACCGGGATCGACAACAGTACCCGGAATGACGTCACCTGTCACAAGGCCACCACCGACCACCACAACTACAAATCCCCTTCCCAACACTGCATCTCCCACCGGAGTTTTGGGCGGCGCCGGCACCGGCGTTAGCCCGACCGGAGCCGGCACCACCACTACTGACGAGAGCCACGGCGGTTTCCGGCTCCAACGTCACATATTCTTCTCTCTCTCAACCGTCATCTTATTTAGTTTCATGCTTTGCTGGGACTAAATAAATCAAAGTAATTTAATGGTTAAATTATCAAAAATACCCTTGAATTATGAGGTTGGTTTTAATTATATCCCCGAACTTTGAAAATTTTCATTTTAACTCTTGAATTTTGAAGTTTGTTTCAAAACAACCTTTGAAAGCTTTTTTTCGTTAAATTCATGGACGAAAAATAAAATTTTTGCATTTGTATTATTGCTTATGTCAACATATTTGAACATATACGTTGAAAAAAAAATCAAAACATATACAAATACGCCATTTTTCGCCCATAAATTTAACGGAAAAAACCTTCAAGGGTTGTTTTGAAACAAACTTCAAAGTTCAAGAATTAAAATGAAACTTTTCAAAGTTCAGGAGTATAATTGAAACCAACCCTATAGTTCAAAGGTATTTTTGATAATTTAACCTACTTTAATTAGCTAGCTTGTAAACGAGTTTTAAGAGTTTATGGTTCCTCTGATTCTACTGTGGTTAAGTAGTTGATTAATTATCATTTAAATTGCCTTCTTATAAGGTTTTGGATTTCCATTTTCCATCATATATATTATATAATATATCGAGATGAAGGTTTGCACTGGAATTTTGTAATATATATGATGTTTCGAGTGTCATCTTGAAACATAATATATTAGAGTGGTGATTAATGTCTACTCTATTATGAGTTTGTTAATTATTTAGGTTGGAAGGAAGGTTACATGTGAATGTATTTTTCTATGGTTTGGACCTCACTTGGATTTATTATTAATTTCGATGTTAGACTATATTTCATTAGTTGTTTTTTTTTAATGAATCTTATTGGTTGATTTGAAAAGAAAAAAAAAAGTAAGAAAATACTATACTTTGTTAGTTGATTTTTTTTTTTTTTTTTTTTAATGAACTTATTGGTTAGTTTGAAAAAAATGTAAGAAACATAAGAGAGTTTGTAAGATATTTAGAAAAGCATTGAAATAAGTTATCAAGTTGACACATCGATAATTGACATGTACTCTATATTATTGGAGGTTCAAATCTCCAAACGATCATACCCCATGTATTGTACTAAAAAAAAAAAAAAGTTGACACAACAGTCAATATGAGCATAAGCTTAATTGGTCAGACATTATAACTTCATTTAAAAAGTTAGAGGTTCGAAAATTGAACTTGTTTTATACTGAGCTTAAAAATTATTAAACGAGGTGGCCACACTAATAACAGTTTGATCCATAAGAAACACTTGATGCATACATTTTATATTTTCTCATATATCTAACCAAGTAAAATCTCCTTAAAAAAATTATCATACCACTATGATTTTACTAATTTTTAATGAGGGGAGATTAAAGGTTTATTTAGGCCACCACAATATTCCACTTTATTAATCACAACACCAAAGTATGTCTGTTTTGTACCTTTTTTTAATACAAATATGTTTGGTTTTATACTAGTTTTTTTCCAAACTATCCAATGTAATGATTTTTCATAATTCAAGACCATCCTATACTCCAATATATGAATTTGTTGGTATTTTAAAACTACCTATATTCCAAAAGGGGAAAAAAATAAAAAAAATAAAAATCAAGGCAACGAGAAATAATGGTAAATTGAATGTAGGTTAAATTGAATTAGTTTCAATTATAGTCCCAAACTTTGAAAAGTTTTATTATAGTCGTTGAAGTTTGAAGTTTGTTTCAAAACGATTTTTGAAGGTTTTTTTTTTCTTATTAAATTAAATTCATAAATGAAAAATGACATGTTTGCATGTATCTATTTTTTGTTTCATGTATATATTTAAATCAATTCACGTAAGCAACAGATGTAAATACATTATTATTTTTTCATGAATTTAATGAAAAAAGTATTTAAAGGTTGTTTTGAAATAAGCTAGTTTGAGGATATAATTGAAACCAAACCATGATCAAGAGATATTTTTAATAATTCAACCTTGAATGAACTTGGTCATCTCTCTGATTATGCAAATTGTTGCTAAATTGCTTTCCTGGGTCTAAGAAATAATGATGGGCTTTCTTCCTCATTGTTATGATTATGAAATGGCATCTAATTTTCTGGTCTTACAGTTTTCTTCATGCGTTTTGCTGTTTCTCTCATCTGTTCGGTCGTTTCTTGCCAGAATGAGTGCATCCCTCACTTCTATTAGCATCTTGGCGAAATTTTGATGGGATTGAAAGTTCTACTAATGTTTTGAAATGGTTAAACTTCTCTTGCGGATACGCGATTGTATGGTTCGTTGAACTTACTCATTGAATATCAAATTGTTCGTCCTCATAGTTCTATTTTCTCGATTACCCCTCCTCTCCATCCTTAATGGGAAGTTCAAGGTACTTTGTAATCACCATATCCTGATTATATACTGAATCACTGATTAACAAACAAGACAAGTGGTTATGTTATAGACCACTCAAATTGAAAATGTGGATTTATTGCTTAAATATGTTAGTTGCATTAGATTTTATGTTATCATTTCCTTCATGTTAATTTAATGGTTGGTCTCTGAATATGTTGCCATTTTCCTCCCTCCCTCTCTCTGTTTCTCTACCAGTTATTGCTGCTTGTTTTTCTCAAGAACATCGCAGAAAGTTGGATTTGTGAGTCATGTCTATTAGGAAAGAGCAATTCAGTAATAACTTTTGAGGACTTTACACAACTGCCTTTTTACAAACTTCTTGTTGAATCAGAGCAGCGACTTCAATCTAAAATAGCAAGCCATACTGAAATTGGCAACATGAAGTTCATGCGCCAGTTATGTCTATTAGGAGAGAGCAATTCAGCTATACTTGTGAGAACACTACACAATTGCCTTTTTACAAGCTTCAATCTGAAATAGTAAGGCCAGGCATACTGAAATTGGTGATGAGAAGTTCATGCCTGATGAAGAAGTTTTTAAGCTACCATCAGGAGTTATAACAGGACCTTCAGTTCCAAAATCAAAATCAATGGCATCCTTGTCTCTATTATGTATATTTGTATTCAGTTTAGCAGTTGCAATTATTAGTTCTGTTGTAACTCTTTGCTGTTATTTTTTTTTTTATTACAGCTCACTAAAGCTCCTCTACATTCGTAGAAAGAAAGGATTCCTTTGTCGCACAAGGTGTCAAACAAGGCTTGCAATTAGTCATGCCAGCTTGTTTAAGTAGATCAAGTGTATATTTGGTTTGGCAAACAGAAATAGCAGAGTTATTTCTTGATACTTCAAGCCCCAAAAAATACTTAAGCCCTCCCAAATCAGTCATTTCAAATTCAGCCTTTAAACTCTGAATCAAAACTTCGATATACGAGGAATCACTTCTAGAAATTATGATATCATCTCTATATAATAGTAATAATGAAGAATCAGCTTTTGAGGCATCAAAGTCTTGTGTGAGAAGATATGATGTTAAACGCTCAAATCAGGCTCAAAGAGCTTGTTTGAGACCATTAAGGGACTTGTTGAGTTTACAGACATATTTAAGATTTGTAGAGTCAATAAATCCTTGAGGCTGAGCCATATAAACCTCCTCCTTGAGAGTCCCATGTAGAAAAGCATTCTTTACATCTATTTGACGAAGTGGCCATTTAAAATGAGATGCCAAGGAAAAAAGAATTTGAACAGTGGTGTGTTTGACTACTGGACTGAAAGTTTCTTCATAATCAACTCCTTTTTCTTGATGAAAGCCTTTTGCTACAAGGTGTGCTTTATACCTCGAAACAGAACCATTCGGATTCCTCTCTATCCTATAGACCACTTGTTACCAATAATATTCTTGCCAGTCGGTAAAGGAACTAAATCCCATGTTCCTTGTCTTTGTAAAGCCATGAAGTCATCAGCCATAGCAATTCTCCATTCCTCAAACTTATCTGCAACAGAAAAGGATGATGGCCCCTCATCAGGTGGTTTATTGGTAACAGATGTAGAGGCAAGATAGCCTTGTTTCTTTTTACAGATTTCATTCTTTGCTCGGGTAGTCATCGGATATATATTGGTTACAGGAGCAACACCTGCAGCAACACTCGGTAAAGGAATATGGCTAGACATAGGTGGTGAAATGTTAGTATTTGGAGTTTGGTTTTGCTGATTAACAATTGGCAATAAGGAAAGAATGGGAAAGTTTGATGAAGGAGGTACAGAAACTAAAGGAGTTGTTGAAGACTTGGATGAAGAATAACTAGCATAAGGAAATAAGCTTTCATCAAATAGGAGCTGTCTCTTTGGGGAGTTTAACCTTTCTTTTGTCAGGCCTAAAGATGGTAGAGAGTTGGTTGTGGAGCTTCTTATGTTCTCGCCTTTCCGTGAGAAAGGGTTGTTTTTGTGGCAGGCTGGGGTTTGCGTTGTTCTGTGGATTTTGTGGGGGAGAGAAATAATCGAATCTTTAGGGGGCGGGAAAGATCAGTTCGGGATGTGTGGCCCCTTGTTAGATTTTATGTTTCTCTTTTGGCTTCGGTGTCGAAGCTTTTTTGTAATTATTCGCTAGGAATTATCATGCTTGATTGGAGCCCCTTTTTCTAGTGTGGTTCCCTCTTTTTGTGGGCTTTCTTTTTGTATGCCTGTGTATTCTTTCATTCGCTCTCAATGAAAGTTCGGTTTTTCATCAAAAAAAAAAAAAGCTTTCATCAAATAAAACATGTCTCGCAGTAAAAAATTTGCCAGTCTCAATGTTATAACAAATGTAACCTTTAATATTTTGGGTATAACCAAGGAAACAAATTGAGAGGTTCAAGGTTGTAGCTTGTTATTCTTATAGGGTCGAAGAAGAGGGTAACAAGCACATTCAAGGGGGCGTTTGGAGCACCGTTTTGGAATCAGAACCCTTGGAATCCGAACCCTGGGGGGTTTGTTCTGGGGGGTTTGAAAGCCTGGGAATCAGAAAACAGTGTTTGGGGTGCAGTGTTCTGAACCCTGGGAATCAGAAAACAGTGTTTGGGGTGCAGTGTTCTGAACCCTGGGAATCAAAAAACAGTGTTTGGAGTGCAGTGTTCTGAACCCTGGGGTTGTGCAATTTTTGTTTTTCCTTTTTTCCTTTGCTACTTTGGTCTCCTTTTTTTTTTTTTTCCTTTCCTTATATTCTAGTGGCAATCTTTGGTTAGTTGTAGAATCTTTTGTGTAAGTTGGGTAATTTTTTTTAGTACTTTTGAACGGACCTTTTAATTAGTATAAGAATGAGAAATTTGTTACTAGAAATGCAAATAATTACTTCGTAAAATACAAAATTTGGTTAGGTTTATGGCATGTATAAAAAAAACAGTTGTAATAATTTATTGTTTTTTACAAAAAAAAAATGTGAGTTTCCAATGAAAAATAATTACTTTGTCAAATATCAAATTTGGTTAGGTTTATGAAAAGTATAAAAAAAATATTTGTAATAATTTATTGTTTTTTACAAAAAAAAATGTGAGTTTCCAATGAAAAATCAACATACTTTGTCAAATATCAAATTTGGTTAGGTTTATGACAAGTATAGAAAAAAACATTTATAATAGTTTATTGTTTTTTACAAAAAAAAATGTGAGTTTCCAATGAAAAATAATTACTTTGTCAAATATTAAATTTAGTTAGGTTTATGACAAGTATAAAAAAAATATTTGTAATAATTTATTGTTTTTTACAAAAAAAAAAAAAATAAAATGTGAGTTTCCAATGAAAAATAATTACTTTGTCAAATATCAAATTTGATTAGGTTTATGACAAGTATAAAAAAATAAAATATTTGTAATAATTTATTGTTTTTCAAAAAAAAAATTTGAATTTCCAATGAAAAATAATTATTTTGTCAAATACGAAATTTGGTTAAATTATGACATGTATAAAACAAACATTTGTAATAATTTATTGTTTGTTACAAAAAAAATGTGAGATACCAATTAAAAAAAATAATAGAAGAGACGGGAGAGAGATAAGAAAACGTGATAATGAAAACATGTGCCAAATGAAGAGCAAACCGGTGTGTTGGAAATCAAATCCCCCCTATTTCACTATGCAAAACCATGGGGTTGTGTTTCAAAACCATTGGGTTTTGAACACAGTGGCCCAAACAAGAGTTTGGGTTTGGATTCCAAAACAACCCAACCCAACCCATTGCTCCAAACACCCCCCAAAAGTTTTTAAATGGGAAATGTCTGGTTGTTGTTTATATAGCTTCTCGAAAGGAGAGATGTTATTGAGTTTGGTAGAAAGCAGGCGGTTTATTAGATAACAAGCAGTTGCAAAGGCATGAAACCATAATTTGTTATGTAAGGAAGCATGAGAAAATAAGGTAATAGCCATTTCAGTGAGGTGGCGATGTTTATGTTCGGCAACACAGTTTTGTTCAGGAGTGTATGAATAAGAAGTTTGATGAGATATACCATTGCTATAGAGATAAGTTTGAAAGGAATTACTAATATACTCACCACCACCATCAGTTCAAAGAAGTTTAGTAGAAGTAGAAAGGTGTTTTTCAATGAAGGGTTTAAAGGTTTGAAAAATATTGAAAACTTGAGACTTATTTGTCATTAGAAAGATCCAAGTAAAACAAGCAATAAAAGACACATAATATCTATAACCAACATATGGAATTTCAGGACAAGGGCCCCAGACATCGCTATGTAAAAGATTAAGAGGAGTTGTAGACAGGGAAGTAGACAAAGAGAAAGGAAGTTTATGCTTTTTCTCTTTAAGGCAACTAATACAAGGACATTTATTTGAAGTACAAGAGATATTAACTTTTCTAAGAGTAATACGTAAAATTACATCAGAACGATGTCTTAAACGGGCATGCCAATGAGAATAAGTGACCTTGGTGGAGACAAAGGCTTGAGAATCAGCTTTTGATGCAAAGGATATAGATGGCAGTGGATACAGACCATTCTTAGAAGGACCCTGAAATAAAATTGTAATAGTTCTTTTATCTCTAATAGTAAAAGAATCGGAATAAAAAAGAACGTTGTAGTTGTTATCTTGACAAACTTTATGAACAAACAGTAGATTTGCAGACGTAGAAGGTACATGAAGAATGGAAGACAAATTAAAGTTGAAGGAAGGGATTGGGAGAATTCCTTTACCGTTGTGTTGTATAAGGAAGCCTTGACCATCACCAACAGCAACTTGTTCATCATTGTTACATGGAACAGCAGAGGCAAGTAATGACTAATCTTGGGCAACATGAGTGTTGCAACCTGAATCTGCTAGCCACACAGATGAATTGGACTGATTTGAAGAAGAATTTGAGTAGAAGGCAGCCATGGCGACTAACTGATTCCATATAGCAATGCTCTTGTAGTATTATGTGAGACCTCCAATTACCCATGTATACCATCATAAGGGTAATAAGGGAAATGTACCAAGGGAAGTTACCTAAGGAGGATGAGAGTATATCTTGTGGGGCCAAGTAGGGTGTGGGAGTGAGGGCCATTTATATTTCGTAGTATGCTTCCTGTTTCTTTCATGTTTTTGGAGAATGTTTGCTTAAGATAGCAGAGGGGGAAGAGAATACCAGATCTCTTAAATCAGCTGGAAATTTTGTATTGTTTCTTAACACTTCCTTCTCTGATTAATACAATATTGTAAGGAGTTACCTTACATATTATTAACAATACCACAGCCTTGTTGGTGCTTTTTAATACCCTACCTTCACTCGACCTGATATTTGCTTTGCGGTTAATAAAGTTTGCCAGAAAATGCATTCACCAACTGAGCATGATCTCGTTGCTGTAAAAGGGATACTGCGATATCTCCATGGATCATTACAAATGGGATTGAAGTTTAATACCACAAATCTAGAATTGAGGGCTTATTGTGATGCCAACTGGGCTGGAGATCCAATTGCCAGATGTTCTACTCATGATATGTCATATTTCTTGACCAAAATTCCATCTCATGGAGTGTTAAAAAGCAGCCTACAGTAGCTCGGTCCTCAACAAAAGCAGAGTATCGATCTCTTGCTTCCACAATTGCTGAACTTTGTTGGATAAGACATATCCTATGTGATTTCAAAATTCCTATACTAAAAGTTCCTACCCTTTGGTGTGACAACATCTCTGCTATCTCCCTTGCCAATAATCCACTATTTCATGCTCGTACAAAACATATAGAAACTGATTATCATTTTATAAGAGAAAAGGTTGTACGCAAGGATATTTAGATCAGTTATATTGCAAGTGTTGATCAAGTAGGAGATTTCTTTACCATGGCTCTTTCTCATTTCAGATTTATACATCTATAATCCAAACTTTGTCTCCTAGAGCCTTCAGTTTGAGGGAGGATATTATGTATATTTGTATTCAGTTTAGCAGTTGTAATTATTAGTTTTCTGCTGTAACTCTTTGCTGTTATTTCGTTATTACAGTTCACTAAAGCTCCTCTATAAATAGAGCTTTAGCACTCTTGTATTCACTACCCATTTTATTAATAATACTACAAGAGCATTGCTATAGTCTCGGAGTATTTTTTATGGATCTGAAATTATACCTGCCTGCTAATTATGCTTTTTTTCAGGTTGGACATAAAACATAGGATTGTATCTTCAACCCACATAAAAAAAAAAAAACATTCTAATTCGGGAGGTATTGGAAAACTGAAGCCAATGAGTAGCAACAGCCTCCTCCAAAACATCAGGATCTCAAGGTTTTTCTTTCCTTCATCCTGTCGTTTTTATTTTTTCAAGTAATACTCGTTGAATTTGGGGTTGTTGGTTGTTGTTGTGTTATTTATTTTTTTCCTGAAGCCAAAGTTGGTTGTTCTTGCTTGAACTCAATTTAAAAACATGTTACATTTCAAGTAGCTTGACGCATGCAAGGGATGTTTGAAATTATAATAAAAAAATCACTGTTCTCCCCCTTTCCCCGTGTTTATTATGTTATGATTCATGTTTAGGAAGGACTGCAAAAGCCAAAGATCTTTCAGGTTGACATATTTATTACATCTGTACCTTGTGTTTTTATACTTGTGTAAAAGCACAAATTTTTTCGGACTTGAAATAATTTATAGGTTGATGCAGTAGAGAGTAAAGTTGCCAGATGTACAATTATTGGAGTTGTTGTGAGCTCATAAATGAGCATTGTATATAAGCCTTTCTCTTCACATTTAATGCTCCACCAATTGGTTTAATATTAATTTTAGTAGTTGAAATCTAATCTCACAGTCTTGCTGTCTTTGTTATATTACCTGAAGCTAGAAACTGCAGTTGGCATGTATATAATCTGTATTTTTAAATTGTGTATCAAACGATCTTTTTCTTTTTGCAAAAATCCAACATATCTTCTGAAAGTGGAGTCTGAACTGTCGAAATTCGATTCATATGGTTTCTCAATCAAATACTGAAGGTAACCATCAAGCAGGTGGCTCCATTCTTTCCACCAATATCTGTGAGCTTCACTCCCTTGGTTATTGTACTTAAGAAATTGTAGTGGGTGTAAGTTTAATTTTTTTTAAAAAAAAAAACTATCATGTAATGTAATAGTTTTTTAAGCCAAGTGTCCATGACATGTTGGCCAAGTGTCCATACCATGTTGTTTGTTTGTATTTGTGCATGAAGAGCAGTTGAATGGCATTAAGCTGTTAAGATCCTCTCATTTGTTGCTTTAATGTAATTTAACTTTCAAAGCTTCTTTATAGGTAATTCAAGTGCCAATGCCTTCACCTCATGCTCGGCCAGCTAGGCATTCCGAAGTTTGGTTAGAGGATTGTCCTTTGTGGGCGCATCACATTTTGTAAAGAGAAATGGCGACTAGGGATACTTTTCTTGCTTCTTGAGTTTTTGTTTTTGTTTGTTTTATGTTTTGTACTCTTTAAACAAAAAAAAAAAAAAAAAAAAAGTGCAGTGTCCTGGTTCATCTGTTTCAGGACAGTGGTAAAGTCATTAATGAGTTAAACCAGAGGCTGCTTGACTTGGAAAATAAGTGTAAGTCTTCAGAGATGGCGATCATAGAGGCAATATTTTTAAAGAAGTAAAAGACTTGAAAACCTGAAAGAAGGCCAAGAAGAAAGAGGAGTTGCTTCTTTCGAATGCATTGGAAAAATAAACGTCATAAGGAAATACTGAAGGCAAAGGAAGAGGAAATCTAAGGGAGGGCTTGTGCAAACGCCTTAGTTGAGGCCAAATGGTTGCAATGCTGATTGCACAGACTACTGTCGTTTCTTCAAAGGGCGACCTCATGGTGGAGGTAGAATAGGGCTTTTAATGGTGATTTTGCCAAAATTACTTTTGTCATATTATTTTTAGAGCATGTTTGAGAGTAATTTTATAATGATTAAAATCACTTTTGTCCTGTTTGAAATCATTAAAAATGGCATGACATGAGTGATTTTGATCATTTCAAAAGCGCTCCTAAACATGCTCTTAGTTATTTTGGGCATAGCAAAAATGAGTTTGGTCATTCTAAAATCATTCTCGGGCATGTACTAAGGGTAAGTTTGGGGATGATTTTAGAAGTAGTGATTTTAGCACAATTAATTTGTTTATAATTTATTTATTAAAAGTGATTTTCATATAATCATCTTAATGTTTGGTTCGACATTTTTAATAGTTATTTTCATACAATTAAAAGCGATTTTCAATGATTAAGGGCATGCTTGGGAGTGATTTAGAATAAGTGTTTTGAGCTAAGTGATTCAATTATAATTAATTTTGTAAAAGTTTTAGTTATAAATCATTTTAATTTTTGGTTCTTTAAATTTAATTAAAAGTATTTTTTAAAAATGATTAATGTTTGTTTTCAAAGATGATTTTAGAATCGTCAAATTACTAAAAGAGTATTACATTTGAGATTAAAAATAATTAAAAGACAGTAGACAAAAGTTATACAAAGGGAACTAAAAATTAAGAAAGACAAATATATAAAGTTAAAGAAACCTTTCAAAGAGAAAAGAACGTTAGAGACATGGAGGGATGAAATTTTTAAAGAGAATGACAACAAATTTAGAGAGAGAAAAATTTAATAGAGATAACGAAAATTTGAAAATAAAATTTGAGAGATATAAAAAAAAATTGGGGAGAATGATCAAAATTTTATAGAAAACAATTTTAATGAGGAGAAAAAAGTTAGCCGTCAGAGAAGAAAATTTCAAGAGCAAAATGGACAAAAAGTTCAAGAACAAAAAGTTAGAGCAAAAGGTGAAAAATAAATTATAGAGAGAGTAACAAAAAAAAATAGAGATAAAAAAAGGTAGAGAGAGCTAAAATCATTGGAGAGAAGAAAAAAAAATGAATACAAATTTTAAAAAGATAATAAAGTAAGAGAGACATACAAATTTTAGAGAGAACAAAATTGGCATTATGTAAACAATGATGAATGACTTCAATGGTGACAATTTTGAGAAAACATACTTTTTGATTGAAATTTATGATTTTTTTTATTATATATGACGGTTTTTAATCGTCACAAAAATATATTATTATTTTTAAGTATGAAATAATAGTCATTTTAAAAACAAAATAACTCACAATTACTTGACAAAAATCACTTGAGAATCACCTTCTAAGTGATTGATCGATAATCACTTGAAGTGATTTTTGATACTTCCAAAATCACTTATTTATCATTGCCAAACATCACAGTTTTGAAAAAAAAGTGATTTTGGGCATGTCAAAAGTGATTTTGGCATCCTAAAATCACTCTCAAACATGCTCTAAGTAGCTTAGATCCAAGTGTTCTATCTTTATATGTCTAATATGTTTTTAAACTTTTAAAAATATTAATAAGTCTCTAAAATTTTAATTTTGTGATAAGTCATTGAATTTTTAATTTTATATTTAATGTTTAATAGGCAAATCTCTAAAATTTTAAAAGTGTCTAGTAAATTCTTAAACTTTATAATTTGTATTTAATAAATCCATTAATTTTAAAAAATGTCGAATGTGTGAACATGCCTATTAGACACAAAATTGAAAATTCAATGATCTATTAGACACCTTAAAAATGATAGGACCTATTCAATACAAATTTTAAAGTAACCTATTAGATACTTTTTGAAGTCAATGACTTATTAGACACAATCTTGAAAGTATAGAGACTAAACTTACAGTCCAACCAAAAAAATTACTTGAGATTGGAAACAAAAGAGAGAGAAACAAATATTAATTTTTATTATAAACTTGGTATGGTATATCAATTTTCACAACAAACTGTCAATTTCAGAACTCAACAATAGTCTTAGACGATTGTTGCCATTTGTACCATTCAAATTTTGATACATTCACCAATTTTGAGCAAATTGACAATTTATAGGTAAAATTGATACAACGTGACAAATTTTCATACATTCACCTAAAAATTATTTGAGCACGATCGGTACAATGTAGTTGATAGTATTATACGAGTGAATGCATGAGAGACCAATTCAAACATAATTGAGTGAATAAGACACCGCTTACCATCCTAGATGTTTATGGTTCAATCCTTTAATCTCACGATCGTTGAACTCAAATAAACATTAAAAAAAAAAAATGAATGCCAAAGAGACAAAAAACCATGATTTCACGGTCACATTCAATAATTTTTCGTGGGCCCACATGGAGGCATGTATCAAGCACGGACGGGCCCTTCACGAAAAAATTGCGCCCGGACGCATCGCATTATTTTATTCTATTTTTTTCCCACTTCCTTTTCCTCTGCGGTCAGTTGTTTTCAAAAGCTTTTCTTCTTCTGCTTTCACTGCTCATTCTCCAACAACCATCAATGCAGGAAGCCATTAATACTGCCATTCTGCTAATCCATCACTGTAACGTATTTCTTCGCCTTCATTTCTGTTCTTGTTGTTCATCTCACGGCTCTCTTTCCGCTTCGCTACAGTGCTCCTTGTTAAACAGATAATTTGTTCTGATAAGGAATGATCGTTTGGTTTTCTCACGTAAGAATGCCATTTTAATGGCCTTACAGATTCCGACACAGTTCATTTTTTTTGTTTCTCCTTATCGTCTTATTTTGTCCTATGGACCTTAACAGACGAGCATTGAATGTGCAGTGACGACGGGTAGTGATAACTTATTGCGGTGCTGAATGTGGGTTTCCATCTCTGTTAATGGCGGTTAGTTCTTTTGCGTCGTTTGGGTTTCTGCGCATGGGCCAGTCTGTTTGTACTTCGCTTTCTCTTTTTGCGAAAATGGACGTAGACTGCATATTTGTATGTCATTTCTGAGAAGACGAAACTTAGTCGGGTTGAAATAATGTTCTTAAACCAGGAGTTTGCTCGCTGGTTCCTGTTGTCAGAATTTTAGTTTGTGTGAATATTATAATGTTTGGCTTGCGCTGCTGTTTGGAATCTTGTATGTTCAGTCTAATGAGTTTTGGGATGGGATATGGAAACCACCTTGGTTTAGGTTTTGGCTCTCTTGCTTGTGGTTTGCATGAGTTAACTTTTTTTTTTTTTTTTTGACAATACGTAGGGTGCGGAATTCGAACTTCTGACCTCTTAGTCAAGGCTACAAGTTTTTTTTTGCTAGTTGAGCTATGCTCATGTCGCGAGTCAACTAATTGAACGTGGGACCTGAATTAAATACTTGATATACATTTGCATATTTTAATGTAGTATTACAAATTAAAGAGTTAGTTGCTTGTAACAACCCCTAATTCAAAAATCCAAATTTTAATTCTCATTTTGTCATGTCAACGTGGTAGAGAACCTAGAAAACCCAAGATCTTTGTTTCCCATCTCTGCTAATTTTCTGTATGCCACATGCGTATTTATTGTTTTGCATTAAATTCATCTTCCCATTTCATGAGAATGGTAGGTTGGTTAGCTGTTTGACGTTTTTCCTTTAAGATTTGTTTTGGTATAGAACCATTTCCATATTGAGGACAATTTGAACATGTGCTTAGTGATTCTACTTCTCTAGTATTCTCTACCTGCATTATAGACTTGCTTTTAATCACTTTAATTTTGATCCTTGCGTTTCTACTTTGATTTTCAGAATCAATTCTGTTACATTTGTGGCGATGTTGGTTATGCAGAGCTGATTGTGACCTGCTCTAAGTGCAAAGTAGTTCGTGAACATCTGTATGGTTACCTCTTCATCAGTTCTTTTTCTATGATATTGTTCAAGTTCATTTTCCTTGATTCTTTTTTTTTTTTTAACAAGAAATGAAACTTTTCATTGAATAAATGAAAATAGACTAATAATTAAAGGATACAAACTCCACAAAGGAAGTGAAAAAATAAACAAAAATGAGATATAAAAAGTACAATGAATCGTCTCGAAAAGAAATAAAAAACTTAAAAGAAGAAACTTTGTGACAATCTTGAGGCACGAACTAAACTTGGAACTTCGAAAAACTGCCTAACTGAAATAGAGGAAGCTGAAAGATCAGATGAGAAGCTTGCAAAGAAAGAACCTTTGAAGTCAAACACGAAAAAAATCCTGCTGAAATAGCACAAAATACACAATAATCATAATAAGAACCTCCTTGAAAACACCCAAGAACCTCTGAGAACACAAGCAACCACAGAACAACAAAACACCAATTAAAATCACTTGTAGATAAGCTTAAACTGAAGCCACCAAAGAAATCAACTAACAAAGAAGCTGAGCTTTCCCCAAAGATAGCAAACAAAACAGTATTCTTGGGATCTTGAAATAAAAACACCATAATAGGACCGAAAAGCTGAATGGGGCAAGGCTATGAAACTTCAGAAAATCATGAAAACAAAACTTGGCAAAATTAAACCTTTACACTGTTTCCTTCTTTAACCAATGAGGAATTTCGTGTATCTCGAGACTACAAACTTCAATAAGAGAAGCAAATTTAGCAGGTATTGAGGATGGAGGAGGAGGAGGATTATTCTTGTCACCTTCTTGAAATAAAGAAGCAAAATCTTTAGAATAAGAATCTTTAAGAACATCTTTTAACTTGCTATTCAAAGGCTGCATAATCGACTCCATACTGCTCATGGTAACATTGGATTCAGCATCATAATCACCTTCACGAGAGGGGAATTTAGGGTCTTTTGTCGAGTGGATTACTCCTTTTGTTAATGAAAAATCTGGATTCAAGGGGGAGAAAACAACTTGGCTGCAAGGAACCGGGGGGGGGGGGGGGAGGGAGGAAAGTGAAGGGGCAACTTGCTCTTCACAGAGTGGGCTAAAAGACTTGAACAACTTTCTTCAATAAATCTGGAGACAGTTTTCCTCAAGAATTGGATGAAATGAAAAATTAGGTCATTTTTTCCGAGAGTATGACAAAGGATAGGCTGCAATAAAACAATTCTTCACTTCATTAATAATGAGGGCTTTGAAGACTCCAAAGCTTTAATGGCAGCTTCAAAGGAAGTCTCAGAATCCACGACAGGGGCCTTTTCAAGTAGAGATTGAATCAATGCCTTATCAACCAACCAAATGTCATAAAGACATCCTCTCAATTGCCAACCCAGTGTCATTAAGACACTGTTCCAAATATGATGATATTAATAAGGCCTTTTCGGATTCTTCAACATTTTCCAACATTAAACCACCATCCACCCATTGGTATTAAGACAAAATCCCAATGCCGCATTTAATGAATGGTCATTTAGAGGTGGACAAACTTGGGAAGGCGAAAAAACCGCATCTTTAAGACGCACCTTATTAATGGTTGAAAGAGACCATTAATAAAAGAATTAGCATGCACATGCGGGCTTAAAGAGAAACCAAAGGGCGCCTGTTGTGATTCCAATGGAATTGTTCGAGTGTTGATATAATTAAATTTACCATAATCTAATAGCTTAAGCTTTTGGGTTGATTGGTGATTTAACATGGTATTAGAGCAGGAGGTCCTGAGTCCGAATCCCTGTAAAGTCGTTTTCTCCCCAATTAATATTGATTTCCGCTTGTTGGGCCTCTTACAAAATTTCAAGTACACAAGTGAGGGGGAGTGTTATAGTGTTGATATAATTAAATTAAAGGTTAAAATACCATTTTGGTCCCTGTACTTTGAAGGTTGTTCCATTTTAGTCCCTGTACTTTAAAATGTTCAAATTTGGTCTCTGTACTTTTAACAAATCTCAAAAATCGTCCCCACCGTTGGTTTGGGGTTAGATTGAGGTTAAAATCTAATAAAAAAAATATTTTTTTCTCTTTCCTCATGCTATCTCTCGCCCCTTCTTCGTTTCTCTCTTTCCCCACTTTCCCCCCTCATTGCAGCCTCCTCCTTCCCCCTTTCTAGTTCAATCTAATATTTGACCAAAAAAAAGTGATGGATATAAGCAAAATTTCGAGGAGAAGAAGAAGTAGCTTTTAAATATTCGATTTTTTCTTTTCTCCAACTTTCTCTCTCCTCCATTCTCACTTCTTTAACTTTCTCTCTCCCCTTGCTATCCTTTCTTAACTTTCTCTTTTAGCTTTTTGTCATGTATCAAACTTAGATTCATGGAATTTCAGAATCTAAGAAGAAAAATAAAAGCTATGCTTCGATAAAAGCCATGGCCATGACCTTCCATCAAATCGAATATGAAGGTTTTTAAGCCATCATCAATGGAGAAACAAAGAAGGGGAGAGAGAAAAAGCTGGAGGAAAGAGAAAAAAATATTTTTTTATTAGATTTGAACGTCAATCTAATCCCAAACTAACGGTGGGGACGATTTTTGAGATTTGTTAAAAGTACAGGGACCAAATTTGAACATTTTAAAGTACAGGGACTAAAATGGAACAACCTTCAAAGTACAGGGACCAAAATGATATTTTAACCTAAATTAAATTTACCATAACCCATCAATTTAAGCTTTTGGGTTGTTTGGTGATATAACCGGAATAAATGAAGACATAATTAATCTCATTAAAATCATCACACCCTGGTTCATTTAAAGCAAGCTCCCCTTCCTTGGGTAATAAAGCTGGTAGTTGGACAAACTCATCATCAGAAGGCAAACGACGGCCATTCCAAGGAGACTTTTCATCTTCTACAACCATTTTAACACGCTCAGCATCCAAGAGATTCGAAAAGTCACTAGGGACCAAATTCTTTTTATAAGAATTATCAACAGAAAAGGGTTCAATGGATATTATATCCCCAAATCTAAGGAATGAATTGCCCAATTTCTTGTCCTGAATTTCAATTGTAGCCGGTACGAATCCACAAGAGTTCTTATTCACCTCTATGTAGGCAGAACTACAATCCAACATGTTTAGAGTTTTAGAAGAAACCCTAATTAAACCCCAAAATACACTACAATTGCTTTGGAGGTTCTCAAATTCCAATAATGCAACGGTAAGTTCATAATTTTAATCCATCCGCCATAACTTACACCAAATTCTGGTTTCCTATGTTTTTCGTTATCCCAAGGTTCAAATTTCAAATGGAAATTCCCAATGTGCATCCATTTCCCTATTGATCTGACACCCCCAAAAATCCTACCATCCTCCATTTGGTGATTACAAGGCTTAAGCACAAAGGTAGACTCAAAATGATTTTCAATAGCCAACTTAATTCCCTTCTAATTATCATGCGCATTCAACCTGAAATTACCACGAGGGAACTCCAATCTAATTCTATCACTTCTTTATCTTTTCAAATCCAATAAGAATTTTGAGGTGCAGAAAAATTTCTATGATGAAGAACAAGGGAGATAAAATGGTCGGATGAGGGAACTGGGGGTAAATGCTTTGCTTTGGACTGAGAATTTGAGATAGAGATCTCATATTTTGTGATAAAATCCTTCAACATATCCCAAAATGTGAGCCATCCTCTCTTAAAACGACCAAACGACACTGTAATCACCTTTCTTCCACCCGTGATTGGCCACACTATACATTCAATAAGCCAACCATAATAATATCGTTGCTTATGAATTTTGGTGGTACCAAATTCATCCCTCTCTTGCTTGGAGAAAACTGTGAAAACAGGACAATGCATTAGCTCCACCAGAGATTTCTCAAACCAAGCTAGTTGCGATAAAGAAAGAGGAATGGCTAACTTAAGATCCACATCTTCAACATAAAACCACTCGTTTTCGAACCAAATGCTGAAATACTTTTTCCAATACAACAGCTACTATGAACCATGATGAAGAAACGAAAATGCACTTAAACAAAACTGGATTAAAGAACACTTGAATAGAAATTGAAAGGCTAGATGGGAATGAAAGAGGTCAAAGCAGGAAGGAAGGGAAAGAGGGACAGTGGAGATAGGAGAGAGGGCAGAAAAGCTACCCTCCCATTTTTCCTTGTTTTATTTTGGTATTGTAGTCTGTTGTCAGTTGAATCATGAATGGCGTTGCATAGTTCTTCAGTTGGTGAATACTAAGATCCAACATTTGTTGAGTTTGAATTTGGGGATATTCCAAGGAGAAACAAACTCGTAGTATTTCTACTTATTGGAGATGATGTGTCTATTATCTTCTTATAGCATTTCTTTAAACCTCAGCTAGTTGGACTGATTAAAAAAGATGATGGAAAAATTGACTGCTTGAACTTGAGGTTTGGGCTTTTAAAATTTGTTAAGAAATTATAACGTTGGTGACATTCATCCTTTTAGTTCCACTTGGTGCTTTGACCATTTGATTTGATATGGTTGGTTTGAACTTCCCTTATAGTTAATCCATTTGATGTCCTAATAAGCATTCTCTATGTGTGACCCTTCTTATATGCTGCCATCTCTCTGTTTTCAGTTATTGCATGCCCAGTAAAAGTCATGATGTCCCCGAATTCTGGCTTTGTGGTAATTGTACATTGGATGAGGCCAAAAGTCCTGATGATTCAGGGTTGCAGGTTCAACATAAAATGCTAAGGCATGCTAAAACTAGTAAAGTGAAGTTCTTACCTACTGAGGAAGTAATAAAGCTATCATCGGGAGGGTTGAAGGGACCTTCCAAGTTCAACACAGCTCTTGCACCACAAAGAACATCCAAGTCCCATAAAGCCTTTGAAGGTTCAATGCCCCGGCCGCTTTTCCAAGCATCAAAAGAATCTCAAGGTTCTTGAGCCTGTTTTTATCCTTTCTTGCATCTGTTACTTTGTGTATGTGTGTGTCCATACATGTTAACCAAATTGATCTAGGTTGTATGTTTTATGTTATGCAAGGTCCAACAATCTATGTTATGAAAGCTCGGTTTCTCATAAAAAAAAAACCAAATTATTTAGTGATGATGCTGTAGGTCACATAGTATTTTTTAAGTATGAATCTCAAGAGGTGTGTGAAGCTATTTTTGTGAACCAAAGTTAAAAACCTTTGGGGGGGCAAATGAAAGTATATAATGCCAGAAAATCATTAGTCTGTCATGTCCTTTTAGACAGATGCATTTCTGCTTTTTATTCATTTTCTGACTCATGTTTTGTTGAATGTTTACTTTGTAAATTTTGTTCTTTTCTTTCAGAACGAAGTTCTGCTACGATGCCTCCAAAGGTATGTGGTGTAAACAAACAAGCATCAGCTACTTGTTTACCTCCAGTACAAACTTTAAAAAAGGTGAAGATTACAGACATATATGCTTGCACTTCTTCTGTGTCAAGGCATGGTTTACCTGTCACAAATACAGGTAAGAGAGAAGAGCTTTGCAATCTTTATGTTACTCTTAAATTTGGTAATTATGGTGGGATCCAATCCCAAGCTAATCAGTATAGCCCCTTGCTTAGTTTTATTTTCCATTTCTAATGGTATGTATCCATTTATTTGTCTTATTGTTTTTTTATTGCCAATATTAATGACAACACAGGAAAAGTTCCTTCACCTTCCACCAGGTTGGAGGGTATGCAAAAACAAATGAAGGATGCTTTGATGACACGGGAAATACATACATACCGTGACAACACAGGAAAAAAAGTTCATTCACCTTCCACTAAGTTGGAGGATACGCAAAAAGAAATGAAGGATGCTTTGATGACACAGGAAATACATGCATACCGTGATAACACAGAAAAAGAAGTTCCTTCAACTTCTACTAAGTTGGAGGATACGCAAAAACAAATTAGGGATACTTTGATGACACGGGAAATACATACATACCGTGACTATCTCCCATCATTACATGCCTCTTGGAAGTGAGTCCCTTCCTCTGCTGTTTGCTTCTTTGTTTCCATCGTTGGAATGGATAAATCTGTTAAAAATCAAGTGATGCATATAATTGAAAATGTAGTCATTTCGTGTTTAATTAATTTAGTTTTTTTTTTTTTTAAATTTTTTTTTTTTTTATTATGGTATCTCCAATTCCTTGCAGAATTTAGGGATAGTTTATAGGATGATTTATGGCAGCGTTTTACCTGCTTGGCTCAAATAAGTTGGTCATTCAAATTTCTTATTTGTTAAATATCACGTGGAACTGCCATTGTTGTGATTTCTAAGATTGTGCAAAGTGCATATGTTATATTGTGCAACTTAGATCACTATTCAACAACACTACCAATTGAATAACTAAAAGCGTGACAAGCAAAGAGCCTTGTATGCATATCATATTTGATGAAAACATGAACAATGAGTAGTTGTATGAGTTCGCAAGAAAATTTGCCTTCTTGTCCAACATTGTTAAAAGAAGAGGAGAAAAGTTTACAACAATGGTTAGAACATTTTCATGAAAAGGAGAATGCTCCCATTTTTCTTTTTTCTTCTTTCTTCCTTTTCTTCTTCTTCTTCTTTTTTTTTTTTGGGGGGGGGGGGGGGGGTTGGGGGAATGTAAAATGTGCCATATATATGGCAGAAAATGCATTATATTTTTCGAAAGCAGATTTAACTTTTGGAGAATGAATTTCTATGATCTATTTAGTGTTTTTGTATGATGAGTGAAAATCTGACCAATTCTTTTTTGTATTTAATCCGTGCTCACAGTTTTTGCTTATGTATTGAATGGATCCTATCTTGCAAAATTGTCCTTTTTTATGGGTTTTTTAATAAAAAAAATTAATTTTAAGACATGGTACTTCTGCAGTGATTGTTGATGGTTGAGTACTCCATGTCCGTTGTTGTGATATTACTGATATTATATATTAGATTCACTGAAAATTAAAATTATTTACTACTTTCAGAAATTTCTATTCTTTAGGGGAGGCTTCCAATTTGTTGATACACGTATGGCTGGTGAATTCTATGATGGTTTCTTGGCAAAGCCTCCATGTGTAGTACATGGTAGAGCTTATGAATTGTCACGGAAGATTCCTACAATTCTTCAAGTGAAGTTGCTTAGTCGTTCTGATATTTGGGATGATCTATTTCATGATGAATGTCCTGATCTTGCTGACATTGCCTTGTACTTCTTTCCCTCCGGCAATATTGAAAGGTATGTTTAGATTTTGGATTTAATGGTTACAATTTGTGTTATTGTTTAGCCATGTAAAACAAATGTTGATTCAAGTGTAGGTACAGAAAGAACAACTCTTGCCTGTTTGAACTTATGGAGAGAGAAGATTTATTGATAAGAAGTCTTATTGACGGTGCAGAGTTGGTCGTATTTACATCTAGACAGTTGGATCTCAACTCTCAGTGTAAATACTTTTACATTCCTTATTCGGGCATTCTTTTAGTGTAATTCTTCTTCGTCTCACATTGGTTTGAATGTAGAAATTGTTGCGCTCTTCCTATTTATATGAGCTAGTGGTCATAATTGTATTTTCCATAGTAATGGCCTCATCCTAGTAGTGGATATATTTATACATCTACGTTAAGCTTTAACAACTCAAATGGATGTCTGTTCTGTTGACTGTTGATGAAGTCCAAATTAAGTTCCCTTCGAGCATGTATACTCGTACTGCTTGTAGTAGTTGGATATAAACTTTAACCACGGTTGTTTTACTCTTGAAATTAACTGAAGAGAAGGAATCAAACCTATTCGTCCTTAATAAATCAGAATCGAACATTGATTTAGTAAATGCTGATTCCAAGTTTTTCACAATGTTACATTTACTAAATGCTGATACCTTATACTAGCACTTCCTTTTGAATATTTGAGCTCGTAAGCGTTGACATTGAATAGAAGAGCCGTGGCAGTTTTACGGTTCCCATGAACTTGATATTCTAAAGTTGGTTGACTGATTTTTATTTATTAACATTGGGTTTACTTGTGCTAGCTTCATAACATGTGTGCAACTCTTTCTGTAGATGTTGTTAATAGGTTAAATGCTGAATGCCTCCTTTTCGGAGTCTTCCGTACTATAAAAGACAGCCAGTCTCCTTTTCATAATCTTCGAGAATGTACGGCTGCAGTTCCTATGTTAGAATATGGTTCTGCATGTTCTTCAGTAGAATGTGCTTCCAGAGTTCCCCTGCTGGAATTCACGCCCAACCGACGTGGAGAGCACGATGAAGGCAATGCTGTTAACAAGGAAATGGACATCACGAGTGGAAACACTGCTTCATCAAAGGATATAGACTCTACCATTCAGCGATTACTATTAGAATTTGGATCACAAAAACCCGGGAAATCCGATGTCCGTGCATTAACTACGAATGCTCAATTAAAAAATCAGGTAGAAGACGAAATATTTCTTAGTTTATGTATGATGATACGAGAATCATTCAATATCTGATTCCTCTCTTTTTGTCATTGTGCACACCTAATGACAGGAACCTGCTCCAATCTCAGCAATTGGCTCCCATTCTCTTTCCCTGTCAAAAGTAAAGACCGAACCTTTACCAGGTATTAAAGTGGAAGGAAGCGATGAGAAAAAATGCTTGGAGCCGGAGCATTTCTCAAGAATGGCGCCGACATTTAGTATTGATGGCTCTCAAAACAGGACTGGTTTAGTTGACCAAGATGTTCCCAAGAGAGTTGCAGACAAGTATCTCCAAATCTTTAATGCAGGGGTTAAAAAAGAACGTCGCTAGTTCTGATGTGAATGAAGCAACTTAGAGACTTGGCTGTCCAAGCCATTCAAGATTTGTTTTTTTGTTTTTTTGTTTTTTTTTTAAATCGTAGATATCTACACTTCTTGACTTAGCATTAGCATGTCAATATTATAGTGCAGGGGTACAGCATAGGTTTTTTCTTTTTGGTATAGAAAAGCAGTTTGAGTACACGGTTAGTTCTTCTGATGAAGATTTTCAACATATCTGGTTTACTCATTTTTATTGTCCACTGAAAATGTTGGTTTTGTGGCAAATCTGTATGTGCAGTGAAAACAAGTTTGTAAAGGATATACGCGGAATATAACGTTGTAGCTTCTGTTGACAGTTTTTCTCTGCTGTACATTATTTGAATTAGAGGCTTAACTAAGCCTTGTCAAGCTGTCATCTAGGTTTTATATATGCTTGTGAGCATATAAAAGTTCAACAAGGGGTGTGGTGAAGGTTTTGTGTGTGTGTGTATATTAAGTTCAATGGGAGATGATAATAAGTGATTTTTTGAGATGATAATAGGTATTTTATTCCTAGAATTATAATCGAATTGAATATGTTATAAGTGAATGAAATCTGGTCATGATTTTAGGACTGCAACATCAAATAATTGATAAATTATGTATCAAACATTTAGTCACATACTATAGATGAAATATTAAAAAAAAAAATTGACATACTACAAATATTAGGTGTAAAAATTGCCAACCTTGAGCATAGCTCAATTGATCAAGGCATTATAATATTTTGACTGAAAAAAATTTGAGAAAATTGTGAACTCAAAAGAAAGAAGATGTGTAAAAATTGCAAGGTTAAAATACCATTTTGATCTTTACATTTGAAAACTTGTCATGTTTTAGTTTTTGTATTATTTTCAAATATCTTAAAATTAGTTGAAAGCATAAAGACTAAATTTGAATATTTAAAAATATAAAGACTAAAATTGAATGAATAAATAGTGAATAAGACATCGATTATACTAAAGATCGATAGTTGGATGGAACTCCAGAAAAAACATAAAAGAATAAGTACATAGGCCAAAATGGTCATTTAACCAAATTGCAGAGTGGCAAAGAGCTCAAGCTGCCAACGTAAATGCGATTTTCAAGCCTTGAACAAAAATGGGAAAATGAAAATGGTCCAATGGAGCACAATTCTGCAAAATTCGGGAAATCGTGCATTAAATACGAGAAGGCCAACAGTGTAATTTCGTTCACCATGGTAACACTTTTCTAAAAATGGGGGGTATTTTGGTGAAAGACCACATGGAATTGGTACATTAGCAAAATCTTTGCAAATATAGGCCTTGCCTTGGCGAGATGCGAAAAGCTCTCAAAAACTGAGTGAGAAGCGTTTGAGCTCGCTGCTGTTGAAAACAAAAAAAACCCTTTCGTCGTCCTTATTTTCTTCTTTTGATCTGCAACTTCCAGTTCCGATCTCGCTTTAGGAAGCAATGGCCATGGCAGCTCTGAGACGTGAAGGGAGGCGGTTCGCTACCGTGATCTCTCCTCAACCAATCACCGCTCTCCGGTCTTCCCTCGTATACGAGTATTCATTTTTACCCTTATTCTATTTTGCCCTTATGTGTTTATCTGTGCGAGTGATACTCAGCAATTTGGATGTTTTGTTAAAGACCCAAAAGTTGTTCCTTCATTTGATTGATGAAAATGTGAACTGATTGCTATTTTATTTTCATAAATTAAGGGTTCTCTCTCTTTTGTTAGATTTTTTTGTACGTATTTGTCTGAACCCTGTATGTTAAGATTGGGCTGCCTCTACTGCTTGACTAATTGTTCTGAAATGTGCAGTGGGTTTTTTTTTTCCTTGGAAAAATACAATGATCTGCCACTTGTTAGAATCGTGAAACTGCTACAACTTTTAATGTGACCTGGGTTTTTTTCATTATGAATATTTGCCTAAGCTCTCTCTGTACATAAAACATTAAAACTGAATGTTTGTTTATTGTTCAGGGAACAAGCCCCTCTTGGTGTACGCTCTATCTCAACTCAAGTGGGTAGGTGCTATTTACCTCAACTGGCATTACTTTGATAATATTTGGGTTGTTTTATTATTTTTATTTACTGATGATTTACTATCATTTTTTTTTTTAATTTGTGAATGCAGTTAGAAATCGAATGAAGAGTGTGAAGAATATCCAGAAAATTACTAAGGCGATGAAGATGGTTGCAGCTTCAAAGCTTCGAGCAATTCAAGTGCGTGCTGAAAATTCTCGTGGCCTTTGGCAACCATTTACTGCACTTCTTGGGGATACTCCAAGTATGTTTATACAACATATATTTTCTACTGGAGCTGTTTTTGTTTTACTCCCCCCCGATGTTTGATGTCATATATCACTCGTTTATTTTCATTTGTTTTTATTTTTCAACTGTTTTGTCAACACACACACAGATATATATCTTTTTTCCCCTACTAGCGTAGACTTAGAAGTTTGTCTATATTATTTTTTGTTGGAAACGTAGGTGTTGATGTGAAGAAGAATGTCATTGTTACCATTTCTTCTGACAAGGGTCTTTGTGGTGGAATTAATTCTACCTCAGTCAAGATAAGCAAGGCTCTGTACAAGATAAATGCTGGTATTACTTGCAAAGTATTTGTTTATCCTATCCTTCGGTGTGAGACGACAGTAAATAAGATACTAATTTTGTAATTACTCTGCTCATAGGTCCTGAAAAGGAAACAAAATATGTTATATTGGGAGAGAAGGCAAAGGCTCAGTTAATACGTGACTCTAAGAAGAACATAGAAGTCATCTTCACTGAGCTGCAGAAGAATCCTTTGAATTATACTCAAGTTAGTTAACCACATCACAAAGAATGTCTTCATTGTATGTTCATGATGTTTCTGTCTATTTGTCTATGCTTCCATGGATTCGGGCTTCAACCGTTAGACTTGATGTCTTCATATTGGAGTAGGATAAGTACCAATTAAATGATGCCAATGTCATGAGTATGATCCATTGTGGCAGGGAATGATGTTTCCCATGCTTTTAGTGAAATTTCTTTTTTGTTTCTAACAATGCACTTCTTTTGGTTTACTAAAGTACTTAGTTGATTTGGCATAATCTTCAAACTTCATATGACGGGCTATCTTCCTTGATATTTTGAAATGCTCATTTCTTTCTGTCCTTTTTGTATTTTTAGGTGTCTGTTTTAGCTGATGATATTTTGAAGAACGTAGAATATGATGCTCTGAGGATTGTTTTCAACAAGTTCCAATCGGTCGTCTCGTTTCTGCCTACAACATCAACAGTACTGTCCCCTGAGGTAATAAGAATACTGGATTCTTTTACATACTGACCTTTTCTTCTCCCCTTCTTAATTGCTTGCCCTTGCCTTTGTGAATATCGTGCGTTCTGTATTTTAGATTGTTGAAAGAGAGGCAGAATCTGGTGGAAGGCTTAGTGATCTGGACTCATATGAGATTGAAGGTGGTGAGACAAAGTCTGAGGTTCTCCAAAATCTTACAGAGTTCCAGTTTTCTTGTGTAAGTTTATCCTTACAGCCTCTTAAGTCTTACAGTTTTGTAATGAGGCATTAGTTTATTGTTGAAATCGTCATGGTTATGTGCAAAATCAAATGCACAGGTTAGAGACTTGAAGTTTTTAATTTCGTAGGAAGTTTCATGCAGTTCAAATTCTGGCTTAATTAATACATCAGAAACACTAAGGCTGAAGATATGAGTCAGTTGGCTAATTTATTTTTCGTTTTTATTGGGTCTCTCTGTATTGGACTGATCATTGCAATTTACTGGTTCTTGATAAACGTTTTCCTTCTAGATACTGGGAGTAACCGGAAGTATAGGCCCCATCACCATTGGTTACTAGTAATTTTTGAGGATGAATAATTGATGAAGTAATTGTTGGTCTATGTCTATGGACCCTCGTATGTTTGTTGAATGAGGATGCTGCAAAATTGCATGTGAATCAACTCAAAGAAGATAAGAATGATGATATATAATATGCAATAATGCTGATTACCTTCTTTATTCTGTATTTCCAATATTAATTTATAGCCGGAACATCTCACTGCTGCCTTTTCATTGACAATTTATGTGATCACTGGAAGCTAAATTCATGCTTATCAGGTACTGTTCAACGCGGTATTGGAAAATGCTTGCAGTGAACAAGGTGCAAGGATGTCTGCCATGGACAGCTCAAGCAGAAATGCTGGAGAAATGCTTGATCGCCTCACATTAACTTATAACAGGTCTCTCAACTTAATCAGCGATCTTTCTTCTTTCTTCTTCTTTTTTTTTGAATTCTAGCCAAAATTAATAAAAGACATTAAGTAAATAAACTTAATAGAGATACACTTGAACTGATTTTAGAAACTTATTACTCTTTTTTTTTTTTTTTTTGGTAAAACTGAGCTTTGTTCGTTAATTTGTGATAGAACCCGGCAAGCATCTATCACCACCGAGTTGATCGAAATTATATCTGGAGCTTCAGCATTGCAGGGCTAGTTGGCTACATCTTCTGCTAGTTCACCCAATGTTTGGTGGGTGAACTAAGATCTCGAGGAGGCTATATTTGATTATGATGATGTTGCCTTTTGAGCTTTTTTGTAATAATACACCCAGTTTCAAGTCTATTCTGGGAACTATGTTTGTTTAGATATCAATTGATTTTCAGATTGGTTCATCCTTTTTTTTTTACTCGAAAGCGCCAATGCTTGAATTGACTTTGTTTTTTGAGAAGCCTCTTGATTTTCAATATGATATTTAGTTCTCCGTACTTACACATGGAATAATGTAACACCTTACCCGCTTGCAATAAGCTGATTTGCGGGAACAGAGAAATTGATTGGTAATGTTTTTTGACATTGCTCCGTAGGAAATTTTGATAGAATTTATGGTGTGTTTGGTTGGTGTCTAAAAATAGAAATTTGAAAATAAGAGTTAATATTCTATGTTTTCATTATTTATCTATTTATTATAAATGTGTTTGGTTTCAAAAAATATTGAATTATTTTAATCTTTTTTAATATAATTCTGAGTTATAAAATCTTAAATTCAAAATCTGTATACAATGAAATCATAAACGCATATTCACTAAAGTTAGTGAATTCGAAAATATAAAACAGATTCTAGATTACCTACAAAACAGACTCTAAATGTGTTTGTGTCTAGACGGTTCTTAAATTTTAATAAGTGTTTAATAGATTTTTGAATAATTTTTTTTTGACAATATGTAGGGTGGGAGGTTCGAATCTCCGACTTCTTGGTTGATGATGATACATGTTTTATATCAGTTGAACTATGCTCATGTAAATTTGTAATACATTTATTTCATTAGCCATAAGACGGTTCCAAATAGTCTAGTTCAGTTGACCAGCAGTGGCCACAAAATTTGAGGGGAAAGAAATCCTCCTCGCTATCCAAGTAATTTTACTTGTCCATTTTGGTCGTTCGCATAGACTTTTTATCTTAATTAATAACACTTCTGCAAGGATAACATTATGTCCTCTATCAGAAGGCAACAAAGTTTCCGACACTGTAATATAATTACAAATTTACAATTCTATGAAAACGAGGTACCAAAAAACTTCTTTGCAGATCATCGAAGTCAAAAGCATGGTTTCACATTTCGACCAAAAAATGACAAAAAAGAACAAAAAGGGATATTGCTGCAGTCCAAACTGCTAACACGTGTGAAACGTTAGCGCCTTGGCATGGCCATGTTCAAACAAACTTCATCACACCTCAAAAAAAGTTTCGACTTTGATCAAAAGGACAATGGAGAAAAATAGTGGACGGCAAAAAAGAAAACCTCAAAGTTTCAACATCTTGTGATGGAAACTGCTAATAAACTCAACCAGAATAAATAGAACCATATGATAAATAGTGGGTTTTTTCTGGTCTTGTTCTTTGATTATTACTTTTGGATTTGAGAGTCTCATTTTTGCCAACTATCATTGTTCTTCATGGAAGTGGTTTTTCCATTGGATAGCCAAGTTTTTTTTCTATCAAAAAAGAGGTCTGATTCTTAGTTTTAGGCCATAGTCTCTCAAGAATTGATTTGTGGGTCATTTTCTCAGTGAATTTACTATCTGGGTTTGGAGAAAAAATGAAAACTTCAGCTAAAAAATTTTCCTAGCATTTTTCAAGAGCAGAAATGGATTTGTGGATTGTTGCAGCAGCTACTGGTGCTGGATATGTAGCTAAGTACTGGAAGAATCAATCAAAGGATGGAGATGCCTTTTCACAGTTATCCTTTGGGGAATCCAGTTTGGTGAGTTCTCAATCTTCAAATCATTTGCTCAACAAATTTGCACTAAGGAAGAAAAGATATGAAGACGTTTTTGGACATGGAAGAATGGAAGGAACTTCTTCAGATCAGAATCCATTAGACATTGCTTCAGTTGCAGAGCTGGCTTCTATGAGTGGATTTGAGAATGAAAAGCTGGAACCTTTTGGGAGTCACCAAGATCTCAATGTGCTCTCTACACCAAATATGACTTTGAAATTCTGGATGGATGAGACTTCTAAAGGACACATTGGAGAAAGCAGCAAAAGCAACAAGATGGCTAATGACAATAGAATTTTAGTTTGCAATTCTTCTGGAAGAACAGGTTCTTGGAGAAACAGAAGCAGAGGTAAAGCCATATTCTCACATGGGGATTTTATTAAACCTCTGAGTTTTGTAGAAGATTGCCTTCTAGCCCATGAGAGTTCTTCAAGTCCATGTATTGCTGTGGAAGTGGAGGAAAATAAGCTGCTCAAGGGATCCCATTTTGATGCTGCTGAAAGTGTTTGTGGGGTTCCTCAACTGCCATTTGTGTCCTTAAAGATGTCTGATATAGTTAGTAATGAGACAGGAAAGGGATGGGAAAGAAAGACAAGAAGTTCAAGCAAAATGGCTAACAGGGAACTCTTTGCTTCTAAAGGTGGAGTAGTCATATTTTTCTTCTTGCCCTTTTGTTTTCAGCTTATGTGAGTAATTTATGTTCTTGGTGTACAGAGACTAGATTCTTTGGCCACTACCCCCTATGAACTATGGGAATCTCATGAATTTGAGAATCTTTTGTGAATTTTTCTTCTTCCTACAAATTGATGTCTACATTTCATTTTTGTGGTTATTGTCAAATAATGTTCCTTGGTATAATCTTTTCAAACATGTCGTTTATCAATATTCGTCTAAAATTGTTTTTGGGCTTCAAATTGGGGGCTAGTTTGCATCATATTTTCATCAAATGAATCAGCTAGCTAGTTCTAAACTTATGCTTATTGCTTATATTTTTCAGGTGCACCGGATGAATCGGTCATATTATACCTTGGATTTTTCATTGGTATAATCTATTCGTCCCTATCCAATAAGAGGGAAGTTCACAAGTTGAAAGAATTGTTAAAGGAGACTCAGTATTTGGTTCAAGATCTTCAGGAGGAACTTGAAATGAAGGACTCATTGAAGCTGAAGGAGCTCAGTAATGATAATTGTGAATCATACACTTATAGTAATGCCTTCTCTGAGAAAACAGGGGATGAATCTTCTCCAAAACATGTCATGGATTACACAGTAAATTTCGATGTCGAAGAACTATATGAACATAAGGCAGAGGAGAGTTCTGAATCAATGAGCAGAATCGAAGCCGAACTGGAAGCAGAACTCGAGAGGTTAGGACTATCAATAAACACCGAAGTCACGGAGAGATTTCCCGACGACGACGAGGTAATGTTGCCCATTTGTTAGCATTCTCATATAGGTAGTTGAATCATGAGTTTCATATATTAGAAGCACAGATTAATTCATACTGGGAACTAAACAAAGTCCATTGATCTTCTCATCATTATGAACATAAGAGTTTCTGTTTATTGGGTGTTGTTGCAAATTGGTTGCTCAAGTAAATAAGCAAATTATTTGCAGATTGATCCAGAATTTGAAGAAGATTTTGCTAAAGGTGAGTTGACGAATGACATGATTAGTGGACAAAGTTCCGGTTGGACCAAGGCTAATGAAGAGGCAAGCGACTCAACAGTTCACTCTGGAAACTATACAGTCTCACCATGGGAACTGAGCTTGCGTTTGCACAATGTTATTGAGTCAAGACTTGAAGCACGCATCAAGAAGCTTGAGATTGCCCTTCAAAATAACCACAGGAAGCTGCAGCTTGTTGATACAGAATGCAGGAGTTCTTGGCTTGAATTAGCCGATGGTGAATTGCAGTTTTCTTCTAATGAAAGTTCTCCAAACACAGAAGTTGAAAGCAAAATTGTTACCCAGCCTCTGCACATGGACTTCTCAAAGGAAGCCATTGATGGGATCTATTGAATTCAGAAGAAGGGTTTTTACCTGCTGGTGATTTCTAGTGTTGATTTTACAATGAATTTCTCACAGATCAAAGTGAAGGACATTCAAGTCAAGTTTGAAAGGTAAGATTTCTAAGCAGAGGGCAAAATTTCAAGGCAGAATTACAATGGCATGCAGAAGCAGTTGGAAAAGCTAAATGATGGGAACATAGACAAGGGAAAAAATATTCAACATTGCTGAACCAGTAGAGTTTTAAAGATAAAGTTAGATAAGAGACTTCAATTTAAACAAAGTCTAAAACTTCTATCCACTGTAAATTGTTTGTTGTAAGTTGTTATTGGGTTAAAATACCATTTTAGTCCATGTACTTTGGGTTTGGACCAATTTTAAGCTTTATTGAAAGTATATGTCAATTACTATTGAACTAAATGAATTAGAGGTAGTGTGTGTTTCACAAAATTTTATAACATTGACCAATAAGTCTAGCTCAATAAATTAGGCACTAATTAATATTCCAAAAGTCGTTAGTTCATCCCTTACCCCACAATCGTTTTAACTCCATAATTTTTTTTTAAATTAAAAAAAAAAACACACATTTGACCCTCATTGTCATTTTTTCATAACCTGTAATGACTATTGAACCACGTTCAACAAAATATTGATTAAGATTAGATAGATTATGAAAGCAAATGACAAATAATGCATGCCCAGATGATTTACACGAATACAAGGAAGTCTTCCTGTCATTTTTTTTAAAAAAAAGAGGGGGGCGCATCATACATTCTCCTTCCCTAGTCGAGGGGAAAAAACTCATCAATAAAACTTGGGAGTTTGAATTCGAAAAATGATTCTGAAGAACTTTTCTCATTTAAGATCATCATAATTGACGAATCACATGTCTAACAAGATAAAAATCAACGCAAGGCTTAGGGTTTCAGCGATACAAGGAGAGGCATAAGACATTACACTAAAAGCAAATTGTTTTCACACAAAGCAAGCAGTTCCCTCAAGCCCTCTTGGCATAGTCATCGTTGTCCTCGTCTCTATACTTCCCTCCTCCCAAAAAATCATCCTGATTTCTATCTCCAGCATCCAGTCCACCACCACTCTGATCGTTTCCAGTGAAGTCTGAACCAGAATTGGCAGAAAAATAGTTATCACTTCCCTGGGATGGACTGCTGCGACTATAACTTTCACTGCTATACCCGCCACCACCACCATAACCACCACCTCCTCCTCCATAGCTACCACGAGACCTTTCAGTCGCAAAGTTCACCCTAATGCGACGACCATGGAGATCCTGGTTTCAGAAAATGAACAAATATCAGAGCGAAAACAGTAAAGATATTAACCCACAAACGAATAAGTCACTAAGAAATGTTTGCATTCTCAACACAAATGTTTACCTGTCCATCTAAAGCTTGAATAGCACTGGAGGCTTCTTCGTTGCCGGTGAAAGTGACAAACCCAAAACCTCTAGATCTACCAGAATCACGATCCATTATGACTCTCGCTAAGACAAAGATAGACATATACAAAAATCAGATTCTCTCACTCAACACCAGCTAAATGTGGAAGTGCCCCCACGAATATTACAGTTCTTATAGAAATTTTTTGATGTAATTCAATTTTGTCAAAATAGATTTAGCTTTTTACTCAATAATGCTTAGTAAGAAAAGTCGTCCGCACACCTTCAACTACATCCCCATACTTGGTAAACGCTTCCCTCAGACTCTGGTCATCAGTACCATACGAAAGGCCTGCAGTACAAAGCAAGGGATCTCAAAGAAAGTCCTAACAGACCACCAAGGTGTAAGAAAGAACAGAAGAACTGGAATTTCAGCTAACCTCCAACAAAAACTTTCGAACTTGACATTAATCTAATAGTTTGAAAGATAGACAGCTTGGAAGGCTGCAAATCTGAGCCGATCCTTGATGCAGAACTCTGACTAAATATTTTTCCAACTTTACTAAGAAAAGCCATGTTGAAGACCTGAAAGAAAATTAGCCAAAAAACTTAAAATCCATAGGGAACAAAAAGTAGTTGTGCAAGATAACACTGTACCTGCAACTATTTTTTTAAACTTTCAATGTACATTGACTCCATAATCGAAAAGAAAGTTATGGGTACTATTATAAAATCCAAAATAATCATATAAACAAACAAAATCTATGGGAACATAAAGATCAAAGTTGTCTCGAAAGTGGAAAAACTAAGGCCCCGTTTGATAAAAATCTCGTTTTTAGTTTTCTATTTCTGAAAATTATGATTGTTTCCCCCACAATTTCTTTCCTATGATTTTCACCTCTCTTAAGGAAAGAATTGGATATCTAGCCAAATTTCAAAATAAAAAAACAAGTTCGAAAAAACTACTTTTTTTAGTTTTCAAAAACTTAGACATGGATTTTGAAAACATTTATAGGCAGTAGATAATAAAACAAAGAAACTCGTGGATAGTGGTATTTATAGGCTTAATTTATAAAAACCAAATGGTTATTAAACAGGCCTTAAATACTAATGCCCAGAATTAGCTAACCTTTAGCACTTGCAAACTAATTATGTTCTCATACACGCTTTGCATAGACGCTTTAGAAAGGGCTATTTAATTCAAACTAACAATACCCGACAACGAACAGTATGTTCTTAAGCAGAGCATATAAACCCAGAACGTTAGAGTGGAAGTCTGCACTTTCGGAATAGAAAAGATACATATACACAATAAAAATGAAAGAGAACTTTCTAATCAGATCATATATATGCTCATTCGGAAGAATACTCTTTGTATTTCATCAAATGGACATATAAATCATCTCTATTGAAAAACAGAAGATCTAAACACAGAACAAAATCAATCAAAATCTACACCGAAAAGAAAAGTATACAGAAATGTAAATGAAAATCAACATCACAACACGAAACAAAATGAAAGGAATGAAGAATCGGAAATGAGAATAAGACCTTTCACTCTCTTACTTTCTTTCACAGTCGAGCTTAAACCCTAAGGCTTCGATTCGAGCAGGGTTTTGTGACAGCCGGAATGGAAGAGCGATATAAGTAGAAGCTAAATCTTACATGTTCACCGTTGGATTTTAAGTGAGACAATCAAGACCGTCCGATGAGGAGATATTGGCTAGGAGTTGACGTGTCATGTTTGGATTGGACGGTAACGTTTTAGTTGACGGCCATGCTAGTTTAAATTTCCCCATTAGCCCTAAAATCTCTCTGAATAATATCAAAATTATATAAAATTGTTATCGTACCCTTGGCAACTCTTCCTATTGATATTTGCCCCTTCCCCTGGGCCTCACAAAAAATTCTGCGTTGGCGTTGATAGCTTATTTATTTATTTATTTTGAACAAATGCTAAGAGCATGTTTGAATGCTAAATGAGTTATAATAGTATGGTTATAATAGTTTGTGGGTTATAATAGTCTTTAGAGTTATATAATATGTATTTATGATATAGAGTTATTTAGTCTGATTATAATATTCTGTGTTTGGGGTGCAGAATACTCCATAAACTATTATAATTCATATCCCTAATAATTTATTTTATTTATTGAGTTATTTATTGTAAAGTGTTGATGGCTATACATATTATAAAGTCTTCTAAAAATTACAACAATATATCATAATTTAATTTTGTTTCCTTTTAAATTAATAATTTACCTATGATGTTTATATATGAGTTTGATAGATTTTTGTTAATACATATCTAAATATCTATTTTAATAGAATAATTAAATGTCCTTTTAAATATTTTAGTGCTAAATCGAATCATTTTTCAATATCATTTTTTTTTATCAAATTACTTAAAGTTGACGTTGTTCACACGTAATTTCATTAAAAAAAAGAAAAGAAATGAGACATATGTAAATAAATTTAATTTGTATTAAATTGAGTTTAGTGGAGTATAATCTCTAATATTTATCATCTGATTATTTCTCTCTCTCAAGTGTAATTTGTCTGAGGGCTTTGCAACTTGTTCTCGAACGTAGATTTGATTTGAGGACTTCGTAGCTTGTCTTGAATGTGGATTTATTTTGAGGGTTTTGCAGCTTGTTCTCGAATGTGGATTTATTTCGAGGGCTTTGTAGTTTGTTCTCAAATGTAGATTTGTTTAGAGGGCTTTGCAGCTTGTTCTCGAATGTGAATTTGTCTCGAGGGCTTTGCAGCTTGAGTAACTTCATGGAGTGTTTGGCACCTAAGGACCTTATGGAGTATTTAGTATCTAAGGACCTCAAGGATTCTCTCTGAATTCTCTTTAGAGTTTAATTTCTAAAGTCTTCAAATGGAGGAAGAAACTCTCTATTTATAGAGTTCCTCAAGGCCTCAAGTAGCTTGAGCCTGACTATTGGGTTAGGCATGATTGGCCTTGGGCCTAAACCCTTTTGGGTTGAGTCTGGTTGACTTTGGGTCTAGCCCTTTTGACTAGGACTTTGTTGGATTATGGTCTCCCATTTGGGCTTTGTCTAAAATTAACCTAAATTTCATATAACTGAATTGTATATTTGGATTTGCTATAATTTAATTTAGGGATACTTGCAAATTTAATTAATCTCTAATTAAATAAATAATTTTGTCACTAATTCTAAGTAATGACATGACAATTATTGATTGACCAAAATTTCTATTCCAACAGACGTACAATGATAAATGTAAACAAAACTTTACGCAATGATTAGTATAAAAGACTTGTGTGTCTTGAATATATTTCCAAACACTTTTTTTTTATAGTTCTCAAACACTAATTCAATCTTTAAAAAAAAAACACTTATTTCTTAATAGTATGAATTATAGGATTTATTCAAACATTGGGGAGTATTTTTAGGGTGTGTTATGAATATGGTGATAAATTTCCAAAATTAAAAGAAATAAATAGTTTCAAAATTTATTTAAAAAAATTGGCCACTAATTATTAAAGAAGTGATTTTACAAAAATTGTAACTAAGAATTAGGAAGAATCGAACTAAAAATGAATTGGAGTTAAATTTTGTAGAATGGAAAGGTTGGTAACTTATTAAAAGCAAAATTTTAATATTGCTTTTAATAAGTTATTTTGGACTTTAAAAAGATGAAAGAAATTTGTTTTTACCACTAGATATATAAATAATTTTTACCTTGAAGTGTCATTTTCATCAATTTGCACCTCAAGTTGGACATGTGTTAGGAACTTTTAGCTTGAACTTGAAAAAATGTTGTAATCTTTTACCTTAACTTAAATATTTCTATACATGTTAAATGAATTATAAAATATATGTTAAGATTGAAGTTGATAGAATTTTAAAGAAAAATGACATCAGTGCTAATTTTTTAAAAGATCTATGAATTTTGGCAAAGTTATCAAATGATCGATCAAGCTTAATTTTGTGCAAAAACTTACTTTTATCGAAATTAATAAGTGCTTGGAGATTTTTACGTTACTTTTTGTTAAAAATTAGTAGTTAAATTAGCGATAATTAAACAAAGGGTAAAAAATGTAATACTAATCAAAGTTTAGAGTCCAAGTATTTTTAAATTGAAAGTTATCGGTGAAAACCGATACACTTTACCATATTTATAGTAAAAATATATTTTGCCAAAAAGAAGGTAGGAGACTTAAGATCGATTCTATTTAGTGACCTTCTAATTTCGAAATGAGAATCAATATAAACGAAATATAGGATCAATGACAAGAATAAAAATAAATAAACAATACTAACAAGTAAAAAGTTGTGAGAGTCAACACGAGCATAACTTAGATTAGTACATTTCCTTCTAAGTTAGAAGTTCAAATCTCCGCCTCATATTTGTTACTAAAAAAAAAAAAGTTGTTGAGAGGAGTCATGATTCATGAACTTGAAAGACGGTGCGGGATAAAATCAAATCACTTAAAATTTTGGAATCTCATTTATAATTTTTGGTGAAGGAACAAGTCATAAATCATGATTCTCATTCCCTCAACTTCATTTTAAATTTTAAAAAAAAATCCCAACTAAACAAATAAAAATGATTAATTACTATACAAAATAATGTTTGAAAACATGAAATCAACAATAATATTATAATGAAATTTGACCAAATGAAGTATTTGGGTAGCTAGATTTAGACAAATAAATTATGACCAACATTCAAATGTACTTTCCACATAAGAATATTAAAATATAATGCCAAGAAAAAAAAAGTTCAAAACAGTAACTAACATAAATTATAATGGAAGCCAGCTGCAAGACAATTGGGAATTTGAAAGAGAGATTTTGTCCAAGTCTTTCTGTCGGAAAAATGTCAATATTTTCAATTAATATTTGGTTTTTGTTTCAAACTCGACTTTTAATTTTTAAAAAGTGCTTATTTTAATATTAAATATATAAAACAAATTTCCGATTTAATAAAAAATATTGGCAAGAACGTAAGAAAATTAATGTCATATATTTTATCATTTTTACTTATCATTTCATTTTTTATAGTTAATACTATTTTCAGGAAAAAAAAATATTTACAATAGTATTCAACTAAATAAATAGATAACTATAATAAATTTAAGCATATTTACAGACTCATTATTATAAATTATAAACCATTTCAATTTATAATTCTTCGAATTATTGATAAAAGAAAAAATAATAATTTTCACCCCATGCTTGCTTTGTGCAACTTATGATTTAACATGAGCAATATACACAATTTAGATTGTATTTTGCTTTAAAGTACAATAAGAATTAATATGGTTTAAATGGTAAAAAATATTTTTTATATAAAATAAAAATGGCAAAAATCATCTCTATAGAGTTTGTTACAATTACAGTCTCAAATTTTTGATTTGATGAACAGTGTGATTGCAACAATCACTATAATTCAATAGTGGATTTTCAAAAACCAAACGGAACCTAAATTGTTACTTTCATAAAAATTTAGAGACCAAAAATATTTCTCATAATTGGAGAAATATTATTTTAATTTCATTATATGTAGTAACAAATAACAATTGCCAATGTCATTTCATTAAAAAAGAAATTGCCAATATGATTGGCACAAAAGAAAATCTTCAATATTCATATATATATTTGCAAAGGATCAATATTTATATTTTATAATATTGATGGTAAAGGATTTTTGTCACCAAAAGATACGACAAATTGACACGTGTCCCGTGAGTGGAAATGGAGAAAGGTCAACAAGTCAAAGCGAGGAGACAGAAAGAAAGAGAGAGAGATGGTCATTGAAGTTAAAAGAGAAATATTCTTTATAGACTTCGAAGCTCGCGAAATTTCAACTTCAATTTCCCTTAATCAAACTAAACTATGATCGATCATCGTCTTTCACTTTAATTGTTCTCATTGAACCTAAGATTTTCTCTCCCATTTTCCTTCAAATTTCTTGACGCAACTCGCTTCCGTACCAGCAAAAGAAACCGTGTTTTTTCACTCTAAAATTCATGGACTAGTTCTCTGTCTTTTGTGATGCTTCCCTCGTTCGTTTTCTGATGTTGATCGGAGCCAGCTTCGATGGAGTACGGATTTCTTGGTGTTCTATCCGCTGTTTAATCTTGCTTTGTGCGGATTATTGTTGAACGAATAAAATCAGGTCATTCTTTTTAATCTTAGTTTTGAGTCATTTTTTGTTCATTTAGCGAATTGTGTTTTCGGTTTCTTCTCTTTTGGTTGATTGTATCTGTTTTTTTTTAGCTTAAACCTGTAATTTTAAGTGTCTGGTGGCCATTGGTCGTTCGTCGTTTTGTTTAGATGACAATTCTGAAGGATGCCTGCTGTAAGATTGTAGCATTCGATATGTCCGCTGGAATCAGTTATCCTTTTAATTTCACGTAGAATTCTTCCTCCGGCCTTTTTAGGTCATCATTCTGAACTTCGATTCTTTGTATTTTGTATTTCTCTAGAAGATCTCGGTTAAGTTTGACAAGCCAAAGTACCGGTGAGCCGAGACCGAGTCAAATTTCATGAAGTTTGTTCTGTTTGTAGTAACAATTTGTTGTACTTAGCAAGTAGGTACAGGGAGGAGTTGTGAGTGTTATAACTCCATAGACGGTAGATTACAGAAAATTAAAAATGAACGGGAAATTAATTAAGAGAGTGAACTTTTGGTTGGAAAGCGTTTTCTGATTTTCACACGGTTGTTGATTTTGTTTGTCAGATGGGGGATTGCGAATCAATTATGCCAACCTCTGAAGGAGAGCAGCATGTCATTGCTGCATTTCAGCACCTAGTCAAGTTATTAAGGACAAGTCAGAACATGAATGATGAGTTGAAAAGGCTCCTCGCGGATCTTGATTCTCATTTGACTTCCATGACTCTGTATACTCATTTAGAGGTCGGGAAATTGAGTGAGTTAGAAAAGAGGTTCAAATCTGCCGAGGAGAAGATTAGGAGATGGGAATCTAACAAATCCATGATATGGGATTCTGGTCCCAGGGAAGCTTGTGAATATATGAAGGCTGTTGATGAAATTCATGAAGTTCAGGAAGGTCTAAGAAGTTTGTCCTTAAATGACAGTCGGAAGCAAATGGAACTTCGTTTCCAAGCCGACTCTGCCATGCAGATTGCAATGGTAAGGCTGGAGCAGGAGCTAGTCCACATTCTTGCTCAACACAAACTATATTTTGAGCCCGATTACGTTCCCTTCCAGTCTGGCTATGATGTCGTCTACAACGAGTCCTTGTCCTTTGTTTCAGCTGAGGACAATTTGGGGGAGGAAACTCCCCAGAGAGAGCGTATGGCTGCTGTATATGTTGTAAACTTGGTCCATCCACACGTAGTCCCTCATCTTAAATCCATCGCAAATGTTATGTTTACTTCAAATTATATTCAGGAATTCTGCCAGGCTTTTGTTAATATGCGGAAAGATGCATTGGATGAGTATTTGTTCATTCTCGAAATGGAAAAGTATAGCATCGGTGAATTGCTGAGCATGGAATGGGATGTCTTAAACGTGAAGATCAAGAAATGGGTTTGGCTTATTAAAATCGTTATTCGAGTCTACCTTGCTAGTGAACAAAGACTCTGTAACAATATATTTGAAGGCATTGGATCTTATAGTGCAGCCTGCTTTACTGAGATTTCAGCAACTTCTATGTTCCGCCTGTTGAATTTTGGCGAGGCCATAGCTATGGAACCCCGTCGACCTGAAAAGTTGTTTCGATTGCTTGACATGTATGAGGTCCTGGAAAATCTTCTTGGAGATATAGATACATTATTTTCAGAAGACACGGAAAAAGGTTCTTTTCTCAAAGCTGAGTTCCATAATCTTTTCAAGAAAATAAGCGATTCTGCAAGGGCTACGTTTGTGGATTTTGGAAATCTCGTTGCATGTTCCAGATCAACAGGCCCTTTTCCTGGCGGTGGTGTTCATCATCTAACAAAGTACGTAATGAACTACATTAAGACCCTTACCGTTTACAGAGACTCGCTTATTTTACTTCTCCAAGATGAAGCAGCAGAGGGCATAAGTCCAGCTTCTGAGCTTCAGAACGAAATCGATTGTATGCATTGCCCAATGGCTTACCACCTTCAGTCAATCACTTCACATTTAATATCCAATCTGAATAACAAATCCAAGTTGTACAAGGATGATGCTCTAGGACACATCTTTTTAATGAATAACATTCATTATATGGTTCAAAAGGTGGAAGGCTCTGAACTCCGTCTCTTTCTTGGAAGTGGGTGGATGCGAGAACATATCAGAATGTTTCAGAACCACGCAACTACCTATATGAGAGTTACCTGGCAGTCGGTTCTTTCTCTGCTCAGGCTTGATGGTGATGGAGCGAACATTCCAAAGGCAGTTTTTAAAGAAAAGTACAGGGCCTTCAATGTAGCCTTTGAGGAGATATATAAGAACCAAACTGGATGGAATGTCCCAGATCCTGAACTACGTGATTACTTGCACATTCAAACCTCAAATTGTGTAATTCAAGCCTATCGAATTTTCTGCGAGTCGAAGTCGCAATTTAACTGCGAAAAGTACATCAAATATACCACAGATGATCTGGGCAAGCATATGCTGGATCTGTTCCATGGCTTGCCGCGTGCATTGCAAAGTTCACGCAGGAGATGAAAGCCACTGCTGCCTGCTGGTTATGGTTTTAGCATTCATTTGTCCCTTTCCACGTTTATGTCTTCCTTTTCTCGTTGTCTTTTTATGCACTTGTTAATTAGAGAAGATATTGTTTGATATGCGCTTGTTAATTATAGAAGATATTGTTTGATAGTCATACATGCTTAAGACTCTAGCATATATACCAATACCAATAGAACCTATTCATTTGTACTGAATCTCAATTCAACTGCAATGGTTTAAACCTTGTATTCTTTCATCTAGCTATCCATTTCGTAAATGAAAGGACACAAATATTGGTCAAAGTGAGCCTAATTCAACATAAATTGACATGTACCTTCGATTAAGAGGTTAAAGGTTCGAATCCTCTCACTTCCAAATGTTGTTGAACTCAAAAAAAAAAAAAAAAAAAAAAGACACAAATATTAGATCATCAGCTACATTCTTATGGGAGAAACCACTTCCTATCTCATTCCATCACTCTCAAGTTGATTGCTTGATTGGTAAGATCTGTTGACTTGCAGCAGTCAACAAGGTGTTTCTTTCTATCATTTTAACGTGTTCATGTGTATAGATCCGATTGCATGCAAATATGCATCTAAGTCAAATATTTGATTCGTAAGATGATATGCCTCGGCATAATTATTGTATTTTGCTCTTGCTTGACTTCCAAATTGATGTAGATATATTGATTCAAAATTTTCTTTGCTATAATAGTAATGTCCAAATTTCAAAGCATTAATTGAGTTGATATTTGTAAGGCGTTTACATGACATTCCTTCCTATGAAATGCCACTTAGTCTGACCAATGACATAAGGTATTAAGGGTATGTCTTGGGAGTAATTTTATTAAAAATGATTCGTTTATAAATAATTTATTAAAGGTATAAAATGTTTGATTTCACAATTTTAAACATAATTTTGTCATCAAAATTGATTTTGAATATTAAAGGCATGTTTGGAAATGATTTTGAACATGACAAAAGTGATTGTAACTATCTCAAAATCACTCTCAACATGCCCTAAATAGTTGATACAATGTTTATCATATAAGATATTGCTATAATTCTTCACTTCACCCCACCATAAACAGAGTTATTTTAAATAGAAAAACAAAAAACAGAGATTAGACTCGAGTATTATAACAGCAAACATATCATTCAATTTAAGGCTGCAAAATTTTTCTATGGCAAGGTTAACCTGGTTAAATTGACAAGAGTCATAGATATCATCAAACCTGCAGGAACTGATTCAAGGTCAAGTTCTAAGGTCTACTCTTGAAAATTTTTACAAGTCTTCAGTCAGAAACTGAACAACAGGTCAGTACTCATATGACTAATAAATAAACATTTAACTTCGTATTGACCTTTTCATAAACCGTATGTTTACAGTGCTCATTGATGCAATTTTCAACCCTCTACGATTCACCTTGGGACTTCAAGGTTGACAGTATTGTTCTACAATCAGGTTTTATTTTTTTCAACAACCAATTACCACATCTTTCATTTGATTCGTAGATAGTCAACAAACAATTTTCAAATTTCCAGCCATTGAACTTCTCAACAATCAACAGTTCTTATGATATATACTGTTAAAGAAGCATCAGCCTCAAGTAAAAGAGACAAATCTAGAACATCAGAAGGTTCAAAGAACATTGTACAACAAAAACCTCAAGGAAGAGCCGCGTTAGGAAGTAAAACATGATGCCTAGTGCTATCGACACTGGGAGAGCAGGCAAAGCTTTCTGATATATTGCCAATAGCATCAAAGTAATTCCAAGACCAGCTACAATTGCAAGATAACACGCATAAACCGTCATGTAATCATACATCGCTGCCCTACCGACCAATACGCTATAGAAAATGAAGTCCCCTAGCCCCAACTTGATAGCACCAGAGGATCCCAACCCAATTCCCTCTAACATCAAATTTTCATTCGATGCAGAAGCTTCTGCTCCATGTGGCTGAACATTCACTCCATGGTCAATTAATGGAACAAGAAGCTCACTATTCCTTATTGGAACCTGACCCTCTTCAGCTCTAACAACAGTTGATTCACTACTGGCACCATGAGAATAACTAGGATTTGAATCGGATATTTCAATCCCATCTACATTCGATTCAGAAACCACATTCCCCTCGGAAACAGAATTGAGAACCGCAGGGTGATTGTCCAAAACTTCATTTCTTTCCCTCCACACCCTCATCCTTGTTTGCACTACATCCCTAGGATTTGAATCATGATTAACCACTGGCCGAGCCTCATAAACCAAAGCTGGGATGTCTTCATCCCTGGATATAGCAAGCTCAACTAACAGCCTTAAAGGTCCAACAGGCAGCAAAACTGCTGCAAGATCATACAGAGCCAGTGCAACTAAAAGCGCCCAAGTAGTCCATTCAGGTAACAAAGTAAACCAATAAGCGACCAACATCCCAATTAAAACCAAGTACCCTTGTGTTACAAGAATAGCCATTTTTGGCATGAACACAGCCAAAACACCCACAGCAGCAAAATTGAAGAGAACAACCAAAAAAGTGAAACAATCAATTGGAACATTGAAATCTTCAATCAAGAACAATGCAATTTCACCTCCAAGAAAACCCAAAACGACAAAAGATGAGAAACCCATATAATATTTCAAGAACTTAACGCATCTAAGGTAGAACAGTAAGACCATGACGAATGTAGCCACAGTTATGATAGCCACAAACACTAGGGAGTTTAAAAGAGCACCTGTAAATTTGTCCCACGAGGAATCGGAGCTGCTCTCATTATATGCAATGGTAGCGATGGAGCTAGCTGTTGCAGCAGAAGACGAAGAGCTGGAGTTGAGGATAGAGACTAGAATAACCACCATGAACATGCAGATTGAAACTGGGGCAACAATTCTAACAATCTCTTCCCCAAGAGATTCAAGAATGCTTGTGGGCCTTTGATTTTGGGCCATCTGGGTCTTTCCAATTATAGATCAAACTTCAACTCTCAAGACTGAGGCTCTCGCAACAATCTGAAGGGAAAGATTGATTCAAGATTTCGACTCTTCGCCTGATGGTAAATTGGTGTTTCATCGAAGTGGAAACGCAGCCATGACGACAAACAGAGCATTCATCTTGCAAGGGCGAAATTTGACCAGATAAAAATAGCTTCGTTGATTAACAATCTGAATCTCCTTATGCGTTCAATTTACGCGACGATCTCTCATTCACCACCAATATTCTGCGTTCGTCTGGAATTCATCAATCACCCTGGTTCGACCTAATTCCAGGGTCGGTCTGTCTGTTTCTTGGAATATTATTTCTGAGAATTGCAAAATAAAATTGTTTTCTTTTACTACAACAAATTTGGAGAAAGGGAATTTCAATCTAGAGACAGTACTTGTCAATTATCGATGATCTAGAAAAATAAAATTTAGATTAAATTATATAAAATTATATCATATGATTCATAGCATATCGGTTAAATTATCAAAAATACCCCTTAACTATGGGGTTGGTTTCAATTATACCCTCAAATTTTGAAAAGTTTCATTATAACCCTTGAATTTTGAAGTTTGTTTCAAAAATACCCTTGAAAGCTTCTTTTCGTTAAATTCATTGATGAAAAATGATGTTTTTGCATTTGTATTGTTGCTTATGTGGACATATTTGAACATATACGTTGAAAAAAAATAAAAACATATGCAAATATGTCATTTTTCGTCCATAAATTTAACGAAAAAAACCTTCAATGGTTGTTTTGAAACAAACTTCAAAGTTCAAGAGTTAAAATGAAACTTTTTAAAGTTTAAGGGTATAATTGAAACCAATCTCATAGTTTAGGGGTATTTTTGATAATTTAACCTATCATATCATACTATCTTAAAAGGTTGCTTAGTAGGAGAATTATTTTTAGACTATTATGTCCAAATATTAATTTCTTAATTCCAAATATGTTCCTCAATTTATTTTGGACTTTCGTTTATTGCCCTTATTTAATCACTAAATTTATAAAATTGTGCCATTAACAATTAATTATCAACCATAAATGAATTACTTAAATTTAATTATAAATAAACAAAATTAAACAAACATTAGAAGATTTATTTTTTTGGAAAAATTATGAGTTTCTTAAGTTTTGAATATAAAAATTAAACTAAAAATGAAATTGACACCAAAAAAAAAAAAAATAAAGAATTACATGTAATATAAATCTATTATTTTATAATAATATAATATTCTATTTAAAAAAATTTGTTTTAGAAAAGTATTCTTCTTAATTATATATTTTTTAAGTAAATTGAACTAAAAGTAAAAATAACAAATAATAAAAATTAATATGATATAAAGTTATTATTTTATACAATATAATATTTTATTTGGTAATTTTAGCTTGGAATAAGTTATTATCATCCATTTTCAAAAAGAAAGTTATTATTATCCATTAATTTTATTTTATAAAAATGTATATTTAAATACATATAATTATAACACAATATTTAGATGAACTAACAAAATAAGAACAATACTTGGTTGCACCCCAGTTGTTTGAAAAGCAATACAATATTTTGATTAATTAAATAACTTTTTAAAAATGCATGTACGAAAATACCTTTTTAAAAAAAATTGATGTTGAAAATAATGAAAATTAACTTGATGATTTCTTAAATCTTACACTAAAACAATTATAATTTATACAAATTTAGATTGGATCAATAAAAATTTAAATACAGTACTCATAGTTGTTAATAGAGGAAGGAATGTAAAGAGGTAGAATATGAACAGTTTTAGATTCAATTTATAAAAATTTCAAGATAACCTTAGGGAATTTGAAATGAAGTTTTTGAATTTCAAAAAGTGATAAAACTCTTCACTTTTCCTACAAGTAAAAAAATGGCTCTTTTTCCATCTCATTTTTAGAGGTTGAAAAGGATTAAAATTAACTTAATAATTTATTAAATCTAATACATTATAATTGATTGAAAATTATATTGAGTTAATGAAAATTTAAATACACCAATAATTGTTGATAAATGAAATGAATGTAAAAAGGTGAAATATAAAAAGTTTTGCATTTATTTATAAAAATTTAAAAATATCTTAGAGAATTTAAATGGAAGTTTTTAAATTTCAAAACTTTTGCTACTCCTTTGTTTCATACAATTACAAAAATGACTCTTTCCATCCATTTTTATTTTTAAGTTAGTTTTATCTTCTTTCTTTAGTTTTGCTACTCGCAATTATTAGTCTTATAGGTTTAAAGTACAATTCAATGAACATGGTAATTTCGATTTGTCGAAGTTATTATAAATCAACATAAGAGGGATTATATTTTAAAGAAATCGTGTGATGTAAATTCTTTATCTTTCTCCTTCTCTACCATTATTTTTTTTTGTTATTTTATAATGAACATTATTTGTTATATTTCAGATCTTTATTCATGCTCAAATTTTAGTTAATAATTTGATTTTTCACACATCAAGTTTATTAAAATATGTCATGATTTTACCTTTGCCAAAAAAAAAAAGTCATGATTTTTCATTCATTTTCTCTGATTTTTTCTAAGAATAACAATGACTATAACTACAACTACAACAGAATAAATATATTATTATGTTAATTTTATACTTCTTAAAAAATATTGAACGTAAAAATGAATATATAATTTATAATATGACAAACAAAACTTATAGTATATTCAAATTATTTACTGTATTCTTAATTAACTTTTTTTGTGAAGATAATTAAATCCATATTAAAATTTATTTTATGCTAAAATTAACTGAAATAAAGAATATTACGTGCATTGTGTCACAATCGTACACTTCAAAGAGGGACAAACGATTATGCGGCAGTTGCTCTAACCATGCGAGCAAGTCAGCCGTACGAAAAACGGAAGTTGCGGACTACTTCCGTATAAGGTCTAGCCTCCACGTCTCGGGAGAAAATGTTTTATTAAAACGTGAGAGAGATATTACATGAAAACATTTGAGAAAATGATCGTTATACACTAGCAAGCAAATAAATGGACAACCACGCTTAGATATCATATAACTCCGAGTAAGATGGATGGACAACTAGTCATACCCTCCTATAGTACATTCTAGGATTTATGCCTATGACAGACTTGAACATGGAAGTGGGCGAGGAGTCATACACTTACAAAATTACAAGGAAAGTAAATAACAACACTAAACTAAGACATAACATGAAAGCATGATAAAATGGGGTTGGAATGGGCATGCGGCCATGGGCAGCACGCCCTGGACAAGCATGACCATGACACATTGCACGCGTTAATGGACCAGTACCCTAAAACTTTGAGAGATTTCAATTATTCTCTTTGACCTCCGTAAGACATTAAAAGTCTTTTTTGTCTACTTTATAGGTCTTGGGGTGGGCTAGACGTTTTAAGGTCATTTAAAGCTAGTCTTTGATCTCAAAGGACACATAGGAACGTTTAAGACACTTGAGTAATAATGTTTGTTATTTCAAGTTATTTATTGAAAACTTTTTTTTTTGAGTTCAACAACATTTGGAAGTGGATGATTCTAACATCTGATCTCTTGGTTGATAGTACATATCAATTATCGTTGAGTTAACTCACTTTCACTTATTTATTGAAAATTTAATAATGTTGTAATGACATCTTTGTCATTTGAAATAAATTCTAACAACAATTTAAAAGAAAAAAAAAACATTCCGAAGAACTAATTGGATAGATTCTATCTCAAAGACAAAATTGGGTTAAAAATGCCCAATTTATGCAATGCAATGTCCAAATCGTCCACCTCCACCAAGCTTCCATTCGTCCAATTTCTCATGTTTTATAAATAAAAAAAAATGTAATCTTCAAATTTTTTTTGTAAAATTCCCTAAGATCATATGGTAAATTGTAAGAGGAAAGAGTTTAATTAATTAACTAAACATCTGTAACCGTGAAAATTTTGTTTTTTATTTTATATTTCTCTTACTTCAAATGTACATTTTAATAAAATTAATATTTGTTAAAAAAATCTATAAAATTTTATAGATAAATCAAAATTAAGAAAAACATAATGTACAGATGGTAAAACCAAGTAAATAACAATTAATAAATCACTTTATCTAAAAGATAAAATCAAAGAATAATTATCAAATAGCCAATCTTTCATAACATCAATACATCACACGAGAAATTATTTTAAGTTGAAATATTAACTATCAAAAGGAAATAGAGTTGTCTGATATGACTTAATAATAATATATGTTAACATTTTACTTCCCATAATTAATTTGTATGTGGGGAAAGGAAACGATTTATGATACATCTCTTAAATTTTCAAGATTTACCTCATAATTACAAATCTTTTGAAATTTACTGATCTACAATTCTTGAGTAGTTAGAACTTGTTATTTAAGATTAAAATTTTATCTTTAGTTTAGCAAGATTAACATCAAGATGATTCCACCCTCTATTAATTAAATATGAGTAAGACAATAAAGAAATAGAAATGAATTCATTCCCATAAAAATCATGAAAATCTTTGTCAAAAATCTTATGAACGGATAATTTCAAGAATTATAATGGCATGGGTGGGTCGGACGAAGAAAGTCTTGTAACACGCTTTTTTGTAAAGTTTCATAGGATTGGACTCATAAACTTTGAATGTCGGATAGGAGAACATTCACAACAATTTAAATTCAGTTCATCCTTGCTAATGTTGAAGTAATATTTATAGAGTTGCACTTGACATTTTACACTCTTCATTTTATCCAAACACGACCTTAAATATGAGCTTCTATCTTCATCTACCCACCTATTCCATATTGGTGAATTGTAGTCGTCGTCTGCTATCGATGGCTGAACATAGGCCGACAAAATTACAGCCAATAAGAGGACCACGCCGGCCCCAAATTGTGTTAGTATCCATTGCCATTTCTCCTATTATACTTGATTGCGTTGTTATCAAACACAAGCACACAAACTATTTGTAAGTATTATAGGAGAGCGTAAACAATTCATGATGACCATTTCAATCAAGAGAATCAAAGAGTGTAACATACGTACCTTACATGCATATTTATTAAATGAGTTAGTAAATTTAGAATTTATGTCTAAGGTAAGAGAGAGTTTTTTTTTTTTTTTTTTAGTTCAACAATATTTGGGGTGGAAAGATTCGAACTTATAACATCTTGGTCATAAGTCTATGCTTTATGTCAGTAAAACTATGTTCTTATTGGAATGAGAGAGATTATAATATAAATAACATTAAACATTTTAAACTCTTATCTTTCAAACATAAAATCGTTCCACTCTTATCTTCTTCTTTTTGTTTTCAATGCTTACTTAACTGTCACGGCCACGAGTCTCTCGTATTTATTTTTTTTTCTTATTGATTTTAAAAACAATTGATGGTAAGGACCAAACAAGTCGCAGATCGTTGTCATGTAAAAAGAGATTTGTAACGTAGTCAATATGGTAGTGACTTATAACAATATGAACGATGTATTTTGGTATTCACAAGATTCTATGCCACAAAATTGGATTTTTAAAATCATAGGACTAAATCAAAATTGAGCCCAAATGATAGAGAAAAAAAAAAAGAAAAAATTTGTAAAATAAAGTCCATATCAGAAGAATCAAAGATGGAGTGAGTTTAGTGCATTAGGCTCGCTTAGCACGTTTAAGTTCATTTTGGCCTCCATAGAACATTTGGACACTTTTTGGTCAATTTTGAAAAGTTTAATTTTGACTTCGAATTTTTAAATTGTTAAAAAAAAATTATCCAACAGACAGAAATTGACGTGATAGCTTGTGTGTATAAATTGAAAATAACATTTAACATCATTTATAACTAAATTTTAACTCTATAAAAGATTAAGATCATTGCTATCATTGATTTCAACTTTAAAAGAATATTGTTGATATCATTTACAACATCACTTCTAATTCTTATAGATAAACTCATGCGTCAAATTTTATCCATCATTTTAACATAATTGCTCTTTGGTGAACTTTGTTTCTAAAATATACTTCTTCTTCTTTTCTTTTTCTTTTCTTTTCTTTTTTTTTTTTTTTTTTTTTTTTTTTTTTTTTTTTGAGTTCGACAACATTTAGAGTGATGGAGATTCAAATCTTTGACCTTTTGATCGAGGGTACAAAAAGTACTTAATAGATACCTAAACTTTCAATTTTATGACTTATGTAGAAAAGTTATGTGAGAATTAGTTTACATACTAACTAATGTAAATATGTATGTATATCGCAAGTAAAGATATAATTTGGTAACTCTATAAAATTCTTAATAAAAAAAAACTCATTCAAAATTTAGAATAATTTTTAAGGTTTATATGTAATTTGTTGTAATATATTGTGAGCAATGTATTTTACATGATATTTAGAAGTTATATTACATATGAACCTAATTAAGGCATACATCCTGAACTAAGAAGTTAGAAGTTTGAATTCTCCACCCTCGCATATGGTTGAACTAAGAAAAATACAAGTTATGATAAGTATATATCAAATATTTTATATGTTAAATTATACCCTTCTTTCAAATGTATTTGTGAATTTCATCCTTATACTAATAAAATTATTAAATTAACTTGCAAGTTTAAATGAAACTTACACAATCATATTCATAAAAATATAAAGAGACGAAAGTTAAATTGACTTGTTTCATATATGTTGCAGGTATTACTTCAACTCTTGTTATATTTAACATTTTTCTTTTCTTTTTTTTTTTAGCATTTGGTACCAAGTCTTTGTATGATATGGAAGTTTACTTGTACTACAAATTTGTTAGTCTTACGAGCTACATAAATCTTTCAAATTTCTAAGACCTACCTAGTTAATAATCCAAACAGCATATTATATAAATTTAAGCTTTCCAACCCCAATGTCATAAATCAAAGCATGTTAAAGCAGCAAGCCAAATATTAGGAAGATTATACTGTTGCCATTGAAGATTGAAGCAGAAATGAAGAATCTCAAACTTCCCAGGTACATAATAATAGCAGACTTCTCATCATTTTCAGAATAAATAACTGTCATCAAGCAACATAAAGAGCTGAGATCAATGAGCCAACAGTTTTTCTTTTCTTTATTTCTTGGCAATTCTATCCTTCCTATCCTTGTTTAAATGCAATACCCCAATTTGCCTTTATCTATAAACAAGTTTCAACAATGCTGTTGTCCAAAGCAGCATAAGCCAACCATATATACTCTCAATGTCATAAATCAAAGCATGTTAAAGCAGCAAGCCAAATATTAGGAAGATTATACTGTTGCCATTGAAGATTGAAGCAGAAATGAAGAATCTCAAACTTCCCAGGTACATAATAATAGCAGACTTCTCATCATTTTCAGAATAAATAACTGTCATCAAGCAACATAAAGAGCTGAGATCAATGAGCCAACAGTTTTTCTTTTCTTTATTTCTTGGCAATTCTATCCTTCCTATCCTTGTTTAAATGCAATACCCCAATTTGCCTTTATCTATAAACAAGTTTCAACAACGCTGTTGTCCAAAGCAGCATAAGCCAACCATATATACTCTGTCCTAATTTCTATATGAATTTACCATCACAGAAATTTTATGCAATATATCAGATGCACTCTGTTCATCAGTATCATTTGGAGGGAGATTTGAGGTCCATTTCTTATAATGGTGGAGACTGCCCGTAAAGTCGGTGAAAAGCCCGTCAACTCCTATCGTGTTGAACCAATAATCAAATTCCTCATATGGATCTTGATGAAAGTTGAAGTGGACAAAGTTGTACTCGTTTCGGAAAGTATATGGATGGACCTGCAATGAAAACCATATCATATAAACCATTTAGTGTTTACAAATAAACCATGTATTTACACCATTTCAAATCAGTGGCTCGTAAGTGAACTCTATCAGGCTTTTACCAGTCTATAAGATTTAACTAGTATTCAAATCCAATAATTTCATTTCCCACATGTGCAAACCACATTACATCTATCAGTATAAGATTAAAGGATTGGACAGTAAAGTATGTGTACCTGTAGATTATGAGCGTGTGCTCGGGTAACGAGATCTGTAGGTGTTAGGATATAGTTGTTGACAGCAGGAACTACAGTATCCTTCCAAGGTCCAATTCCCACCACATACTTCTTTATGTAATTAAAGTAGCTATCAGAAGTAATTTCCCAATATGTCTGCACATGATTCAATACTATTTTTAAGAAGAAGCTTATTAATAGCCAAGACAAGAAACTAATATGAAATTATCAGAGAAGATTTGTCAAGGAGCAGTCCAGAGCAGATTCAGCAACCACAGAACATCTAATCTTTTTAGACTGAAGTTGGAACTTTTGTTTGATAGTGAACTTCTACAAGACCAAGTACATAATTTGTCTTCAATGGAGAAAAGGGCGGTAAATTAACACGAGATCTCATGATAAGAATATTGTATATCCTTATGCCCCAAGGGAAGGTCCCGTTGGCTAAGTCTTTCGCTTGATACCAACATAATATTTGTAGCACCAAAATCCAGAAACATCCACAAACCCAAGGAAAGGTTTGAAATACCTGATTTGTGTCCTGTGTTGGAATTGTAGTATCATCGATCAATAAGATATTGGGCAGATCTGTAAGATTTGATACGTGTATAATGGAAGTTGGAGCAAATGACTGAATGAATGCAGGTTGTTTCAACCAATCTTTCGACAAATATGAACCTTTATATCCATATTTCTTTAGAATCTCGACAAACTTGTCCTCAAATATCTTACCATCTGGCCATTTGACCTGTGCACATTACCACTTAAATATTAGGGTTCAAAAGTTTTGCTAACAAGAAATCATTGAGCAACCATTGTATTACAGACACACTGCATGTTAGAGGTTTATTTTCTCGAGGATAAATGAGAACTAGATCAACAAGCAATCTACTGCCCTTCTTACGATCAAACCTATATTTGCCTACAGCATCATTATTAAAAAGGCAAGGTCACAATCTTCAAAACACCAAAACCATTGCAGGAAACCAAATTGCTGAAAATAGTAGAACAGTGGTTTTATAGGCAGCTTCACAAAATGTTCAGAAGTACTTGCTTTTGTACAAGGAAACTTACACGCTGGTTAATAAATACTGGATTTTTAATCTCTGGGTATATTCCAACAACTCTCTGTGCATCGAGTGCAATTGCAATGAAGTCCTCAAAAGTTATAATAGAAAATTTTCCTGAGTTCATCATTTAGAGAACATATTTTGATTAGTATCATGCAAAAAGAGGAGGCACCAGAGATCAAGTAAAAGATCTTCTCATTAGTAATAAGGAATCAAAGAGAAAAGGGAATTAATTTTTTAAACTAAATACAACACGAGTAAGACTGCAGTTCAAGAGACAACTTAAGCTCAACAAAAGATTTCAAGTAAATAACAAGGCATTTTTCATTATGCTATAAGGGGCACATGGGTTATATCATAGGAGTTCGATTTTAGATTCTACCTAATATCATAACAGAAGACCACCATCTAATCACGTAGAATGAGCTAGAGGTAATCCAAGACAAATACACACCAACCCAAAAAACAAGTGACACACTTAAATTTTGATGGCTAATTCAAAAGTAGGTAAGTATGGGAGTAAATGTCTATGTGGATTATGGCTAATTCAAACCCCTGCCCGTTCAACTCCACTATGAGTCTTTTCATATGCCACACACTTATATTTTGATCAGCATCAATCAAACCTAGGCAGGAGCTGCGTGAAAACCAGTGTATATTTTGGTCTAGTAGAGTTGGTATGTTGTTTGGTGCAAATCTAACCAGAATCTTGTTCTTTTGAACATGAGGGAAGTAATAACATTCAGATAACAATTGATGGAGCTTTTCATGAAACTAATAAACTCAAACAAGCCCCTAAGGGGTGGCCCCATTGGTAAAGACTTGGAGTCTCTTGGTCATACTAGCTTAGAGGTCTCAGGTTCGAGCCGTCGGTTGAGCTTAATAAATAAAAACCCTTGTCCCCTTGGTCCGAACCTTGGGGCGGACGTTGGTGCCCTCAAGTATAGGGGAGCTACGCTCCAACTCCCAATTATAAGTAAAAAAATAATAATAAACTCAAACAAAGAAAAGGCTGCTTAAAGAAGAGATCGCATACCATTATATTGTTGATCTCTATAAGGATACCTCTGCTTCACCCTCAATGACCGTAATTCTTTTAGTGTGAAATCAACTGCATATAATCAATTAGAACCCTTAGAAACATCATGAAATGAGATTGTAGGATAAGGACCCTAAAAGAGATTTAAAGCAATATAAGAAATAGGGAGAGTTGTAAATACACATGCATAAAATTGAATATAGAGCAACTATACCAGTAAAAAAACCAGTGATGTTAACTCCTTGAACTTCATATGTTCTTTTACGATTGGCAAACTTCTTATATTTTCCAACATCAGTAGTCTGATCAAGGGTTACATCATGTAAGCAAATAAGAACTCCATCTTTGGAAGATAAGATGTCGGTCTCAATGAAGTCTGCGCCCTCTTCTATAGCTCTCTAAAAGAGAAGTAGTTGGTTAAAAGCAGATTATTAGGACATAGACGGGAAAAATTGAGTATATGAATCACATACTTCAACTTCTCTTTGCAAGAACAGCCACAAGATCATATGATAAGACAAGGCACAGAATACAGGAGCTCAGTGCCTAAAAATCCCATGTATTCAGATTTTTAGGAAGAGGAAGACATAAACAGCTTTATTCCTCTATTTTTTATACATTTTTATTTATGGTTGCGGCCCACGAGCTTCAGGGTGGAATAGGGAACTTTACTAATGCGCAGTGTATAGTGCTGTGTGCTCAAAATCTAACAAGCTTCTCATGTGGTCTCCAATTCCATCCAAATGCAAACCTCTACTTGATCTGCCTCCCACTAATTGCACTATCATCCAATATGGAGGATTCTTTATTGAACATTGAGCTGACTAGTTTGAGAGGTTAATGTTTTGGTACCCTTATCATGTACTAAACAATTTCAAAAGTTAAGGCCCCATTTGATAAAGTTTTAGGTTTTTGATTTTTGAAAATTAAGCTTACAAACACAACTTTCACCTATGAGTTTCTTTGTTTTGTTATGACTTTTTATAAATATTTTTAAAATCTAAGCCAAGTTTTGAAAACTAAAAAAAAAAAAAAAATTAAAAAACTTGTTTTTGTTTTTGAATTCTTGCTTACTTAAGAAAGATGAAAACCACTGCAAAGAAATTGCAAGAAACAAGCACAATTTTCAAAAAATCAAAAATCAAACGGTTATCAAACCGGACCAAAGTGAACAAGATTTCAGAAAGAATACAGCTAGATGTGCCCACCTTATAAGCAGGAAGGGTTTCTTCAGGAAATTCTCCATTTGAACCTCGATGAGCAATATTATATGGACGAGTGGTTTGAAGAGGTTGTCTACTTCCTTCAGGTAATCTACTAGGAAGTGGGTAGAAAGGCCTTGCAGCACACCCAACAATAAGAAATAGAACAAACACAGGAGTAGCGAAGCCTGCCACATCAAAGAAACAAAAATTCAATAATCAATTGTTTTCCAAAAGTTTAGCATCCATTATAAAGAAGCGAACACTTGACCATCCTATAATGTAGGCAGGACAAAAGAACTTGGGGCTGTGGTGTTCCTGGGGTCAAATTCCCAGCGCACTAAATGTCCATTGACAGGCATTTGAAGTACCTTTCATGAAACAACATTCCAATTTAAAGACTATTGTCCCCATGAGCTCATTATTTGGGAGCAGAATTGATCAAAGTTGTCTGGCAACATATCAAGATTGAAATTTAAAATAGTTAATTTGATAATACATACAAAGAGGTTCGTTATGAAAATTTGATGTTTATCTTCTCAATTCAGGTTATCTTATCCAGAGATGGAGCAACCAAGACTGCTTGTGATCTAAAATATAAAGATGCAGACCCTTCAGCACATATGACCATAACCACTTGCATCAAATACAGTGAGCTGCTCAGCAAATGCACAAGTACCAACTCAGAAACCTCAATGCAGAGGTACTGAGGTAATAATTCTGCAAAAACTAACAAGTCAGGCTTTTCCACAAGGTAATATCACAGAGAAAATGCCTTAGGAAGTTACTATATTTACATTTCCAACCATGCAGACGTTATTCTGATTGCGAGAATGTCATGTTAACATATAAAAACAAGAAGCCTCGTGATGTAAGTGCATAATAAAGCAAGTAGATTACCCATCGTAGCTAATCAGAGAGAATACCCATGAGCTAATTTCGCCATAAACGGTTCAAATTTCGACTCAATGACCAAATCTATCAGTTCCAAATCAAACTAGAAGAAAAGACCCATAAATCAAACATTCCATTCCCAAACTTCCCAGCTCCAAAAATCGATGCCAAGGGAAATAACAGAAAATACAAATGGAAATGGCTGAGGATGAACAAAAACATACGTGGGCATGAATTATAATCAAGGATCGTGACAGAGAGATTAAAAACAGCAAAAATTGCATCAGAGATTGGAGCTTACAGAGTGCGGCGGCCACGGCTTTGGCCATTTCTCTGCTTCTCCGTCTTCCTTCTTCTTTTTTTAAAAAAATTCAGACGGTATCTATTCGATGCCTTTTTATGTGGCTGATGCATTTTTCAACTCCTAGCCGTTCGATCCGCCGTGGATCTACAAGTTTCTTGAGAATATTCTCATTTTCATGATTATGTTTAGTACTTTAGTTTAATTCTTATCCTAACTTGAATTAAACACCACATTATTTTATCATTTTTTAAACACCAATATTTTTTAAGAATTTTAAAACACTGTTTAGAAATAGATAGATGTAAATGTGTTAAAATAATTTGGTGTTTAATTCAAGAGGGATAAAAACTAAACTAAACATAATAGAACTTTAAATCATGTGAACCTAAGCATAACTAAACAACTTAAATCATTATATCATCAACTTTAATATTAGAGATTCAAATTCTAAGTTCACGTATGGTCGTACTAAAAATAAAAAATAAAAGAAAAATATTTTAAACATATATTTTAAATATCATAAAAAAATTGATTTCTTAAAGCTAAATCAGTATAATATTATTATTATCTTTGTACACTAATAAAATATCATTATTTTTATAATATAAAACTAATAATTCACTACTAATTCGAGCACAAATCAATATATACCATACACTTATTTACTAATATTTTGTTCCACTTTTGTTAAACTAAAAAGAATCAATAATTCATTACTTTTTTTTGAGGTGAAATGATTCAATCTTAAAACATCTAAAAGAAATATTGTCGATTTGAACCTAGTTTAAAAGATGAAAACATCAATTGATATCATTTTTTCCTTTTAAAATATTGATTTCATTTGTTGTAAATTGATTTTCTTCTCCCGAAATTGGTATTTTATAGAAGTTATATATTAATGGTTTCTAAGATTATGGCACCTTTAAAAGAAAAATGGATTAAAATTCAGATATTTCGTACACGTGGCAAAAGTTTACTGGATGAGAAAATTGACAAGAAGCCGATGTGTTTAAGATATTAGCCAATCGAGGAAGTTGCTCCATGTACTTGTAGATGTTGATGACATGTCAAATAATGATTGGATGAGAGTCACCATGTCAAAGAGCTATTATAAGATGCGGACATTCACATTTAACGCTTTCTTATGGACGTCCACGTTTCGACACAAGGTTTGTTCATTTATTGCCTTTAAAGTTGAAAGTTCAAACACAATAAATACTGTCACATTTCTTTAAAAAAAAAAACCAAATTAAATAAACAAATACTCAATAACGTATTTTTAAAATACTTTTGAATGCTGGAAGAAAAATCATATTTTTTAATTTCGTTGAGATTTGAATTTACATTTTAGTTAAACATATAATATTCTAACTAGTTGAGCAATAAATGCATCATTTTGGAGAACGTTTTAATTAGTTGAACAATAAATAAATAAACACATCAGTTTGGGGAATGACATTTTAAATTTGGACAAATTGCAAAAACCACTATTAAAGTTAGGTGGTTATAACAATTGCACTCCTAAACTTTCAAATGTAAAAATTAAGGCCCCGTTTGATAACCATTTGGTTTTTAGTTTTTGGTTTTTGAAAATTAAGCTTGTTTTCTCTCAATTTTTCTACAATGGTTTACATCTCCCTTAAGGAAGCATTTGAATTTTTAGCTAAATTCTAAAAACAAAAACAAGTTTTTGAAAACTACTTTTTTTAGTTTTCATAACATGGCTTGGTTTTTGAAAATATAGGTAAAATGTAGATAACAAAACAAGTAAATCCAAGGGTGGGAGTAGTATTTATAGGCTTAATTTTCAAAAACCAAAAACTAAAAATCAAATGGTTATCAAACGGGGCCTAAACCGACAAATTTTCAAAAGTGTAAAATTGAACCCACAAACTTTTAATTATAAAAATTAAACCCTCAAACTATGATAAATGTAAAAATTAACCCTTCAAACTATTATAAATGTAAAAATTAGATCTACTTTATTCAATTTCACTCTATATTTTCTCTCTCTCTCTCCTCATTTCACTTTCTGCAATTTCTTTCTTTCGCTCTCCCTCTCATTTCCTTCAATCAAGCATTCTCTCTCTATTTTATTGGATTCATTTGAATTGAATTTCTTCTTCCTTCCCTATGTTTTGGGCCATCACCATCACTTCATTGATTAATTCTTGCTCTCTTTCTTTGATTCCAAGGAAATGGTGTTTGGAGTGCGACTCCCCACATCGGCTAGATAAATAAAATATCATGAGTTTATAAGTGATGGACATTGTCTTCATTGGTATGAGATCTTTTGGATAAAACTAAAAGTAAAGTCATGAGGGCTTACTCTCAAAGTGGACAATATCATACAAATGTGGTTGACTTAACAATGTCGGTAAAATACTTAAGTGTCGAACAAAAGAGGCAAGCATTAAAGGTATAGTCATGGTGGAGATATGTGTAGAGAGCTCTATTGGATAAGCAGTGTGCTCCGGTAAAGGAGTTGGTACTTCATAATTCCAATGGTGTTTGAGTAGGGTGGATCCAATTTTTGGGTTTAATTTCAAGTCATTCCTTGATTATTATTATTTTTTTCTCGTTCAATAATATGATAATATGTGGAAGTGAAGATTGATAGACCAGTTATTTCTTAAACCTTCCTGTTGGTAATGTGAGTGCTTAAATTTTGAAATGGAATATACATTAATATTAATACTTAAAGAATTGTGGGTAAGGATGAAATTTAATTATTTATACACTGAAAACTATTAGCAGTGTACGCTAGCTATGTTGTTGCAATGTGAATTCAATATTTTGATCATTATTAATTCCTTTTTCTTTTTTTCTTAAATATCAGACATTGGAATCCCTGCTAAAAAAAAACTGTTTTTTAAATTGCAGATTGCTGACTAAACAAAAATTTACATAATTCAATAAATTTTTGGAAATTTTAATGTTCAATTCAATAAAAATGTCCACTGAAAAAATATCAAAATATTAAAGAAAAAACTTATTTTAGGTTGTTCAATTTCAGTTGTGACTTGAAAAATGATTTTAGGAATCGGATTTTAAACCAAAAAATCAGAAATCAGTTAGTAATTAAACAAAATTACTCACAAACGTAAATACTCGCATTTTCTTTGTTTTATATTCCATTAAAAAAAGAAAACAATTCAAAATTTTGGTCAAATTTTAAGAACTCCCAAAAACTGCTTTTTTTTTTTTTTTTTTTTTTTTTTAAATTGACCAACTTAAAAGTATTTTTAAGGGGAAAAAAAAAAAAGAAATGGAGAAAACAAGCATAATTTAAAAAACAAAATTATTATCAAACCACAACTTAATACTTCGATAAGGCTGTGCTGAGATTTGGACCTGCATCAAGAATTCTAAAAGAAATTGATGAAACAGGAAATGATGATGTTGTAACAATAACAGCAATAAATCTCATTAACTTGATGTGGGGAATCCTCCTTGTTCTTGGTGTTTTCTTTCATTTTCCCTAATAAAACCAAACAGCCAAAGGGAACAAATCAGAAAAAAAGAAAAAAAAAAAAAACATTTCCAAATTCAATACGAAGTTTCTTATTTTTCCATTGTAATTTCCTAAAAGAAAAGGGGACAACAAGTAATTAAGCAACTAAATGGGACTTACAATGAAAATGAAGTACAGCAAACATGAATGTGTTTCATGGGGTTAGCCACTTCCCTCCCACCAGCATGTTTCACAAACTCAGCAGGAGTAAGAAAGCTTCCATGGCACACACACACTATGCAAACTTGCCCCTTCATGTACTTGTACAAAAACCCTTCTACCTTCCTCCCGTTCGGCCCGTCCCCGATCGTCGATACGCTCGGCATCGTTCTCATCACGTCCATCCCTCTGTCCCCTTCCATTAATCCCTTGGAAACTCTAGCTCTTTTCACTGCATTCGTTGGTGGTTTTTCGGTTTTTCTTGATCCCATTGTTTGTGAGGTTACTACTGGCTCTCTGTCATTGGACTCCAGTGATGATTGTGAACTGGATGAGCCCTTTGTTGATCCCGCACTTCCATGTCCTGTCAATGAAAATCAAACTCTTAACACCAGCTTATCCTATTGTTTTAGAAGCTAATTCAATCGAGATCTAACTCGATCGAATCTTCTGACATCTTTGACATCGACAAACAATCAGTGTGTGATGATAACCCAATAACATATTTAGAAAAACTTAGAAATTTGGATCAATCTTCCCTTGCTTCTATGATGCAGTTAAAAGAGTTCTGCTGCTAAAGAGAGTGCATGGTTTGAACTTTGAATCCCAAACCCAAACATACAACCAAAACCCCATTTACCAACTGATTGGATGGCCAAGTTGAAAGGCAAAATCCTCAATGATTTTGGAAGGATCATCAAAATTACAATCTTCCTTGGGCACATGCAAGAGGTTTATCAGCAAGATAAAAACAAAGTAAAGCTCTACTGTGGTATCAGCATGAACAAACACTTCAAGATGAATTTTGCACCATTCTTTCACCATCAAAAGTGAAATAGTTCTTTTGAGTTCCCTTCTAAAACATCATTAGTTAGCCTTTTCCATCCATTTCAGCTGATGAATCACCCAGAAAATCCAAAACAGAGAGAAAGAGAGAAGAATTTTGATTAAACCAAGAGGGTGAAGATTAGTCAATTCGAAGAACATAGAACTAAATCACAGCTGAAAATCAGCTGATCATAAAGTCTTAGAACTTAAAAAAGAAGAAATCAAGAAGGGAAAAGAGAAGGGGCATACCTTCAATTGTATAACTCTGAGAAAGGCTTCCTTGTGTGGATTTGATCTTATCAATCGCACGACATAGCGCAGGACTTTTCGCTGCAGAAGCAGCAGCCCAAGCCGCCACTTCAGACGGAGATGGCGGTGCCGCTGCCGACTTCTCATCCTCCGCCGCAGCTGCTCTGCCACTCCTCTGCTCCGCCAGCCTCTTTTTAGCCTCCATCCTTCTCATCAATTGCAGCTCCTTCAGTTTAATCCGACCGATTTGGTCCGTCTCGGCCGGAAGAGAGCAAGATCTCGCCAACGAAAGAAACGAACCCGGCTGCCTCTGCATATCCCATTTCCACGTCTCGGCGTTCTGAGAAATCACTCCAATAACCGAAGACGATCGAGTTAACGAACTTTCCTTCGATTTCCCACAATAAATTCCACCAAGAGAGAGTCTAAGAGTAAGGTCCGGCTGTTCAGAAAGAGAAACCTTCGTTTCTCCGTTCATCTCCGGCGAGAGTCTCAGCATCAGGTCATCCCCAAATCCACCGACTGCATCTCCCATTGAACAAAAACAACTAAACCCACTTCTCAAAATTCACCCCAGAAACCACAAATCAAAACACAAACACCCCTGATTTTGATTCTATAGACAAAACCCAGATGGAATTGAACCCAAAACCGCAAAAATCAAGAGACCCACATGGGGAACAACCTCAGAGAAGAAGAGGGCGTCGAAAGAGACGATTGAAATCGAGAGAGGAGAGGAAGCCAGAAAGGGGAAATAAGTAAAGAAGAAGAACGGAGGGGGAAAATGGAAATGGAGGTTTCATGGGAGGAGGAAAATGGAAAGAATCCACGTGGTGATCAGTGGTGAAGGGTTCACATCGTGTACGGTTAGAGTGAAACGCAGGTTCTGGTGAGTGTGGTATCTCAAGTTGCAGGTTGGGGCTCCAATCATCTACTCCCACCACCTGCAACTGGCCGTAATCCTCGCCCTTCTCCAATTTCTGGCAGCTGTTCCGCTTGCTGTTTGTGTTAGTGTTCCTCTTTGGGACTCTTTTATGTAATTTTTATCCTCAAATTTTCTTATTCAACTTTGCTATTGCCACACCTAAATTCAATTTGCTTTAAATCAATCAAGTTTTAGTAAGAATTTCAATTTTTTACCTTTCTACCTTCTGTTTTTTTATAGTTTGAGTGACAGGTATATGTTATTTTCGTTATGATTTTTAGGTTTGAATTTGTTTTTTTAATTCAATAAGTGTGAGAATGAGGGATCAAACTTTAATCTTCGATTCTAAGGAGTTTAATGAGTATTTTATTTACTTTGTTATACTTTTGAATTCATCATTTGATTTTTTCTTAAACACTATGGAACTACAAATAGAAGTCGATGTCTTATATGTTGAAGTTGGACAATATTTAGAGTGATCTTAATCAATTATGTAAGTACTTTTTTTTTTTAGTTCAACAAGGTTCGAACCTTGAATATATGTTCTAGGTTTGCAGGTATCTTTTTTTATTAAAAAAAAAATCTTTGTTTCCATATAAAAACAAATTCAATAAAGGCAAGGCATTGTTAGAGTGGAAACAGAATGTGAAGTTTGGGTGGCAGTATCAAACTGTGGGTGTTTTTTAATTGAAAAACTGTTTCGCCGGAATTTAAAAAAAAAAAACGCAAAAGGTGAGCTTTTGGAGTTACGAAGGGAGAGAGAGAAGGAGAGTGAGGGGCATTTAGGGAACTGGGCTCTGACACTCTGTGCGCTCTTCTATTTGACACGTGTCGATTTATTGGGGTTTTTTAACGGCCCCTCGAGGCGCTGTTTTGTTCTGTTTTTTTCACGTCGTCGGCGCCCCTTTATCAAAAATTATATTTTTAATAATAAACTATTTCCATAATTCCTTTATTTTATAACCTTTTTTAATCTTTTTAAGCTAATTTATTTTATTTTAATAAAAAAGTGGTTTCTAGAAAAATATATATTATTTTTTGTATTCTAAGTTTTTTTTTTTTTTTTCAAAAAATGAAGAAAGTGTGTGTAGAATAATTTATGAAACCATCTTAAAGTTAAAATGAGAATAGCTCAAGTGTAATTGTCATATACCATCGACTAAGAGATAAGAGATTCGAATCTTTCTACCTCCAAATGTTGTTAAACTTAAAAAAAAAAAAACCCATATATAAAACTTTCACATATGTATTCTATTTTGATTTTTAAACTTTTAAAAGATTATATTTTAATCTTTGAACTTTATATGAAAGTAAAATATTGTTATTGTAACTCTATTTATTAGGTTGAATTACAAGCTTAGTCTGTTAACTTTTAGGTTTGTGTTTATTTAGTCCATAAACTTTAAAAAGTGTCTAATAGATCTCTAAACTTTCAATTTTGTGTCTAATAAATTTCTAAACTTTGAAAAAATCTAATAGGTCATTGAACTTTTCATTTTGTGGCTAGTAAATCCCTGACATATTAAAAAAATTAAAAAATTAATTGATCTATTAGATATAAAATTGAATTTTATGTCTAATAAGACCCTAAACTTTTAATTTCATGTCTTGTAGGTTTATGAATTTTAAAAAACTCAAATAGGTCGAAGACTTATTAGACACAAAATGAAAAATCTAGGAACATATTGGACACAAAATTAAAAGTTCAAAGATTTATTAGATTTTTTTTTTTAAAGTTTAAGAACTAAATAAACACAAATCTGAAAGTTTAGGGACCTATTGGACACTTTTACAGTTTATGGACCAAAAAGACACAAACTTAAAAGTTCAATGGCTAAAATTGTAATTTAACCTATTTATTATACGAATGGAGAAATTAGGTTTGAATTTTTTCATTTTAGATTGCACTCAAAGAAATGGATATGAAATCTCATAGACTATAATATGATTTAAACCCATATTTGAAAATCACATAAAAAAATAATGATATTGATAGTGACATTCATAAAAAAGGAAGCAAGCAAATCCATGAAAATAGATCGTATCAAGAGTTGACGAAGACATGCCAGCCCCATTCAGCTATCTATCCACATGGCCCTATTACAATCTCATGTTCATTTTTCCACAAAGGAAAATTTAATTAATTAATTAATTAATTAAAAAAAAACTCAAGTGTAATCATTATTCCAAAGAAAATTGAAAATATTTCTCTTGTGGATTCGTAAATCTGGTTCAGTGATTTTTATTGTAAATTTGGTGTGCCCCAAAATGCAACTTTTTCATTTTTCTCTATAAGGATAAAATAATATTTCGTACCCCATTTATTATATTAGTAAAAAAAAATTTCAGTTTTTTCTATAGAAGAGTGAAATTTAATGGAATTCTCAATATGAAAAATGAGTACATATGGAAATAATATTAATGAAAGCAATATGTTTATTCTTTAATTTGCACGACAATTTAAATATATCAGACAACATTGCACGAAATTTAATTAAAACAAGTAACACTAACCAACAAATATACAAAAAGTATGTGTTAGTTTTGCAAGAAAGGAATCTATCAATTTATATCTTTTTTCTATTATTCTACTTTTAAATACTTTCTTTAACAAAAAATATTCATGATATCACGTAAAAGTATACTTCAAGTCATAAATATTGAACATAATATTAAATTAAAAGACATAGTTTTTTTTGTTAAACATGCAAAAAGTTTTAATATAGAATAAGGTTAAATTATAATTTAGCCTATAAACTTTCAAATTTAGGTTTAATAAATTTTTAAATTTAAAAAAATATCTAATGAGTCCTTGCAAATTTGTATTTGATAGGTATATCGTTTGAAAGTTTTTAAAATTTATGAATTTATTAGACACAATTTTAAAAGTTTCGAGTCTTACTAAACACAAATTTCAATTTTACATATATAGGTTCGCTAATTTTAAAAAAAAAAAAGTCAAATCTTGTAAGAAATATATTGTGCACAAAATTTAAAAGCGCAAAAATCAATTTATATCCCTAAATTTTAGGAATTGTATTAATAAAAATCCTAAACTAATAATTGAATCAAGGTTAAAATACTATTTTGGTCATTGTACCTTGGTTTTTGTTCCATTTTAGTACATGTACTTTCAAATGTCCAATTTTAATTCATTTACTTTCAATAAAGCTTAAAATTGGTATGTATGATAAGTTTGAAGTTCATTTTTATCAAAATTAGGTTAATAATAATAATAATTTGAATACAAGAAAAGACACAATGTAAACATATTTCTAAAATTTATAGTGAGAAAGCTAATAGAGACTAACTTTTTTCAAAGAAAAGTTAACAATAAACTAACCGTAGGACCAATTTTAAGCTTTATTGAAAGTACAAGAGATAAAAATTAAAGTATAGAGACCAAAATGGAACAAAACTCAAAGTACATGGACCAAAATAGTATTTTAACCTTGAATCAATTTAAACCTTAATCTTTCATAAGTGTATCAATTTATATTAGATTCCGTTTGAAAAATGTTAGTTTACACGTGTGCAAACTTATAATTATATCAATTAAACTCCTGAACTTTTATAAGTGAATTAATTTAGGTCCATAGTTTGAAAAATCGTCCATGCATATTCTCACACGTGTATAGACTTCTTAAAAAATCTATATCCTCCATTATTTGAAATAGATAATCTAAAATGATTTACTTATGAAAATTCAAAAATTTAATTGATAAAACTATAAATTTGCACACGTGTAAACTAACATTTTTAAAAAAAAATCTAACAAAATGGATAAATTGTACACTTATGAAAGTTCAGGATTTAAATTGATATAATTATTAGTTTATATTTTTTTTAGTTCAACAACATTTGAGAGAGTTGAAGATTCAAATATCTGATCTCTTGGTCGATGGTGCGTTGAAACATGTTCACTTTGACATTCGTATAGAGTTTTTATTCCTACAACTTTATAAATTTTAATTGTATAAATTAATTTTTGTCCAATTTAAAATTTGGGACTTAATAGATATAAACTTGAAATTAAAACGAGAGAGACAAAGAAAGTTGAATAATTATGAAAAAATGTCTTTTCTTTTGCCCTTTTGAACGAGAATTGCGAGGGATAACAAAAATCCATTTTAACGTTTTTCGTTAGTTTCTAACGTATTCTTGATCCTTTTCTTTTTATTTTTTTAAGGTTGCAACTTGGCACCGTTTCGTTTCAAGTTAACGGACGGTTGCGAAGAATAGGGTGAAAAATCTCGCGGCGCCACGTGGGCGTTTTGATCTGACGTGGTGCTCGAGAATGGGGCCCAGTAAAGGGATTAGAAGTGGGACCCAAGAGGCAAGTTGAATTGAGAGCGATTTACAATACAAGGTCAAAAAAGAAAAAAGGAAAAATCATAAATAGAAAAAGACACGTGGCTTAATATGGAAGGGATAGAATGGGAACCACATGTTGCCACTTGGCAAGTTGCATGCTACGTGTCAGAAAAAGCCTCGTACGGAATGACGAAGCATCAACTTGATTTGTCCCCCCTATCGGACATGATTGTCACAAGATACCAGGCTGGTGTCTCACACGCGCGAACTGTCGAGTGTGGACCACTTCCACTTTTCTTTTCTTTTCTTTTTTTTTTTTTTTTTTGGAGCCAACTTTTCTTTTTAAAGGACCATCTCGACGATAAATTATTTAATGGGTCGGTCCCCTAATAAAAAATTTGTGTCGATATTATTTAAGAATGATGAAAGATTGATAATTCAATGGTTAAGATATTCATATTCAATTTTATTTGGGCGTGAACTCCCACCTCGTATTTATGATATTGGTCTTATCAAAATGAAAAAACAAAAAAAAAAAAGGGTGTGGAGTTCAACATTGTTAAAGAATTATTTGGGAAGGAAAATGTGTAATATGAATTCTTAATAATTATTTGGTGCATATTCAAAATTTGGTGATCTCCAAGAATCATTTGATACTTTTTTTTTTTGATTAAATTACAAATTTAGTCTATAAACTTTCAGGTTTGTGTCAAATACGTCTCTAAACTTAAAATTTTTTTCATAGATCTTTGAACTTTCAAGTTTATATCAATCTCATTGTCAATTGATTTTAAGATGAAACTCTATGTTTATCTAATAATTGAACTTTAAAAAGTGTCTAATATATGTTTTTAAACTTTCGATTTTGAATTTAATAAGTCATTAAACTTTCAATTTTGTATCTAATAGATCGCTGACTAAATAAACATTTTTTTAATATACGAACCTACCAGACACAAAATTAAAAGTTTAATGTCCTATTAGACATAAAATTCAATACATGTGTCAAATTTAAAAAATACGAAATATGTCAGGGATCTATTGAACACAAATTTTAAAGTTGAATGACTCATCCAATATTTTTAAAGTTCAAGAGTCTATTGGATACAAAATTAAAAGTATAGAGAACATATTAGACACAAACATAAGTTCAGGTCTAAAATTATAATTTAACTTGGATTTTTTGTATCATTGTTATGCCTAGTGTTACATATATAGCAACAATATATGTATATAATTTATATGTGATTTCTTAAAATTTGTGTCCATTTTTTAAAATATTTTTATGTGATATGTTACAATTGTACATTTGAAACTTCTCTTATATTTTAGTTGTGTGTAGTCATCACTCACATTGTTGTAGCCACACCAAATAATTTTATTTTTCCATCTAGAAGATCAGAGGCATAATAGTCGGTCGCAAGTGGTCATTTTTCATATTGTTATTGGTTAATTCGTCAAGATGATGCTATGTCATTATTTAAATCCATTATTTAATTATTTTTTTGGAAACCAAAAACCATTATTATTATTATTATTATTTACATAAAAGTAGTACAATAATTAAAAGCATTATTAATTGAATGAATAGAGAACAAACAATTAGATAATCCACATGTGATAACTTATGGCAATAAACTATCTTTCACATTATAATTCATTTTTTATGCTTTTTTTAAAAATTATTTTAATTCAAAATCCAAATATAATTATGTTCTCTATATAATTTTTTAAAAGTCGAATTCTATCTTGGATGTGCCAAAACATTTAAATCTCATATCTACTTAACAATGTTGTTTGAGAATCAATGACAAAATAATAATTTGTGATTTTCTACGAATATATATCTTTTTTATGTTACATATTTACGTCATTCTACATTGGACAACTTTATTTAAATGAAAAGTCTTTAAAACATCAACGGATTAAATTGATATAAGGGATGTATATTTAAGAATCAAATGATATATTTACCTCTATTGTTGAATAAAATTTATAGTTTGTTCATTTATATATACTCCAATTAAAATATTAAAATATTTGGAACCACAAGACACCTGCTTATGTAGTAATTAATTAGGAATGGTGAGTCCGAGAATCATTTGAGAATTTAATCATGTGTTCGGTTTTTTTGGATATTGAATTTGAATATGTACGAGAGTTTGTCAAGACAAAATTATTTGATTGAATTTTCTAAGAAGTAAGTATCAATTGGTTGTATGCAACAAATGCAAGTGAATTGATATTCTAGTCACATGATAAGTATAAAATAACAAAAGAGTTTAGTTTGCCTAGTCAATTAAAAATATGAAAAATATTAAGGCAAGTTGCAAGAAAAAATAGACTATCACGAAAATTAAAGGATTTTAGTACACAACCAAACAATGTTTTGGGACATATAAGATTTGATAAGATATCCATAGACAAATTAAAGTGGTCACATAGGATGGAATCATGAAGACTTGGTAATTATTAAAATAAACACATACACTATGATATGATATGATTCCCCACAATAAACTATGAGCAAGTTGATTTAAAATTATTGTTTCAAAAAAGTAGATTTAAATTAAATATGGTGGGCAATTGATCAATTAGCATCAAATCAAGTGACAACTTGATATCAACTTGACTAGTGCAATTTAATTAAATTGATTAAGCAAGATAACAACGGTGCAATCTGATTAATTACATAATTAAAGCATATCTTAGACTCAATCTAATTAAAAGGGGAATCGTGTTCATTGGGTTAAACACTTGGTATATGACTTTCTCTCTTCATCTCTCTCTCTCTCTCTTTTTTTTTTTTTTTTTTTTGAGTGATGTGTAAAATTATTCTCATGTCTGTACTGTTTATAATTTTTTTCCTTCCAAAAAAGTTCATAAGTGATTAGCTTCATTCAAATTAATGATTGAGGGTGGACAAAAGGGAATATATAAAGAATTTATGATTATTTCATTCAAATCTTGTTCGAGAACTTTCTTTGAAGAAATACAATAATAAAAAAAAAAATTTAAAAATATCTAAAAAAACAAAATTTGATTGCGTCTAGAATTTTCTTTTTAATCTTTCGTTTGATAATTGGTTTATTGGTACCCATTTATTTATACAATATTTAATATATAATCGTACATCTCTAATATAAACTCTTACTAGTAGCTAGTGTGTATTAATCTTTTTTTTTTCTTTTAAAAACTTAATTAAATCAATTTAGTATTTCAACCCAATGCAAAAATGATAAGCAAAGATTCATGACAAAGAATGGTATTTAGATTAATTAATAAATATTACAAGATTTGACAAAGAAAATTTCATAAAATACAAAAATTTAAGATAGGCAAGGTCTCCATCTTGTATCCTAAATCTTATCTTTTATGTATTGAAAAAGAATTATACCAAAAAAAAAAAGTGTTTCTTTTTCCAACTTTTTGGAAGGAAAAAGAAAAGAAAAGAAAGATGAGAGGGGAATAGCTGGCAAGGCTAGTTTTGTGTTAACTGGCAAATTGTACAAACAAATTTAAAAGCAATCCACTTGCTTGCTTAGTTGCTTTGCTTCAAGAAGCAAAATTTATGGAAGTTTGTTTTTGTTTTTTTTTTTCTCTCTTGTCTCTCCTACTAATCCCATGCTTCCCTGCTTGCTCTCTCTTAGAGACAAAAGAGAATTTTGATAATAATCATCACACAGCTTTTAAGGAAAAAAACAAATTACAAAGTTGTCTTTGTATGATTTGAACATAGTTTCAATTTGGTTCTTATAGTCTTAAAAATCTTACTTAATCTCTGTAATTTGAATTTAATTTCAATTTAGTATTTATGGTTTAGTTAAACCTCACCAATCATTTGTGTTATCAATGCATATGACATATTTTTTATGTGACAATGAGCTTATGTTTTTTATTTGGTTGACTATGTTAGTGGACTATTTGAAGTTTAGGGTGGAGTAAAAGATATAAGAAAATAGTGATTTTTTTTGCCAATAAAAGACAATTTAGAGAAAATTTGTGTGGCTTAGCAAAACCGTAGAAACTAAATTGAAACTTTTAAAATTGTAGAGACCAAATTAAAACTAAACCAAAGTATAGGGACAAAATCAAAACTTTTAGGCTAAATTATACAAAATGCCCCTTAATTTTGGGGTATGTTTCAATTATGCCTCTAAACTTTGAAAAGTTTCATTTTTACCCTTGACCTTTGAAATTTGTTAAAAAAAAAAAAAACGCTTAAACTTTCAAATTCAATTGTTCCAAAAAATATTTTTTTCGTTAAAATAAATGATGAAAATTGACGTGACAGATGATGTGTAAAAATTAGAAGGTTACCCTTTATTGTTACCATTTATTTCATCTCAAAAGATATTGTTAAAATCATTTACATAATCGATTTTTTATACATCAGCGATAATGTGAATTTATGTGGATGATATTATAAATAATGTCATGTGTCTTCCAAGGATATGTTTTGAAACAAATTTCAAATGAGAAAATGAAACTTTTTAAAGTCTAGGAACATAATTGAAACATACTCTTAAAGTTCAAGGATATTCTGTGTAATTTAACCTAAAGACCAAATCGAAACTATGCTCAGACAACAAGGACTAAATTCATAATTTAACCCAATTTCAATCAACTATCTCTTATTAATCTCAATCTATACAGTTGGCTCTCTTTGTTTAATTTTTTTCGATTTAATAATCTATCTTCACACCTATGTTATATATATATATATATACTTTCTCTCACTAATTTCTTTCGCACATAGTTTCCTTTTCATTACTTCCACTTGTCTATGCTTTCTTTCATCACTCACAAAATATCTCATGATTTCCCACAACAATTTATCTATCTCATCATCTTTTCCCTTTTTTTCTTCCATCAAAATCAAACTGGTTTCAGTCCCTCTCTATACTTTTTCAGTATTCCAATTCTCCACGTTTCTCTCTTCGACTGATTTAAGCATCTTGGAGAAGTCGGCCTTTCATTGCTTTTTCTCTCTTTTTTTAGGGTTTTCGTTTCACAATTTGGACTTTGGTTTCTGTCCCAAATTGTCAATTGACACAACTATGTCCGACACAGTCACATTCCATGCTTTAACCTGCAAAAGCAAGCCTATGATGATGGATCTGCACAACGACTATTCTAAGGTCTCAAATCACATCCATTGTCTCCAAAAAGTAATGATTCTTGATATGCTTTGAACATTCATAATCTAATCTTTACAGGAAATAACTATTTTTAGTCATTAGGTTTTTTCAACAGAAATTGTCCTAGAATTAGAAAGTTGAGTCCATAAAGGTTTAAAGATTAGATTCGAGAGGGAAAAGCCAAATAAATGATGGTTGAAGTGAGTGAAATGTAATTTTCTTAAACATGTCGCACCAAGCAAAAAAGAATTGCTCTCTTTCTGTGCAGGGAGGAGGAAGAAGGTAGAGCTATAGTTTTGAAGGTCTAATCAAGTGTGTTTTGGGTTTCAGTTTTCATATTACCATCTATTTTAGCTGAAAAAGAGTACATTGAAAAATCAGTCTACTTCAAAGGAGAAAAAGAGAGGACATTCTCATCGATTCCAACATTATCAAGAGAGAAAAAATTGAAACTTCCTATCCGGAATTGAATAGAGTTGTAACAAATGCAGAAATAGAGAAAAAGTTATGAGCTAAGAATTGCTGCCCTTTCATGAACCCTCATATTGCCATAAGATCGCCATAATTCCGCATGAGAAGGATGGATCCTGCAAACATTCCAGCAGCACGAAGCAATTTCTGCAACGAAAAAGAGGAAATTGAAATTCAATTCTACATAAGGAAATGTTGTGTTTTGCTGCCTAAATAACAAAGACAATTCTCTATAGAACTGATTGTTTATAGCAAAAATGAATCACATAAGCATCATTTTCCCCAACAAAATCTTAGTTCAACACTATTTCTCCCAAATAATGAATTAAGGCAGTAAAACTGCTCTGTTACAAATTAAAACTGCTCTGTTACAACCAATTCGAGGCATTCATCCCTGCTCTTAATACTAAAGCATTCTTTTACCTGAAGCGACAGCAATGATGCTTATTGGAAATGGAAAAACACCCATCGTATTCAGTTTTATGTTTCAGGTTCAACAAGATGGAATGACGCATGAGCCACAGGCACAAAAGATAAGATAGTTACCATGCATTGGCAACTCTGACCCAAAACTCAGAAAGATAGAACAAATCATAGAACTTTCTGCAAATTATTCAATTTGAATCAACGTTATAAAAGACTAAAGGTGGCCTTGTAGCCTCGAGGTTTTTCCTCTTGGAGAGGCAATGCATAAGCCTCAAGGAGGTATGAGGTGCAAGATTTAATTAAAAAAGAATTATACAAAGCTTCATATTGAAGAAAAAAATAATTATACAAATCCTACAATTGTATGATCTAAGTGTTGCTACCTATAATAGTTATATAAAAGTTATATATATACACATATATGAACACCTATCAATTGGCACTTAATTAAAATTTCTGAAATCATTCTTAACATCACCACTATTATCACTATTATCACTTATAGGATTGACTTATTCTATAAATTTTTGTCTTCAATGTTTCTAAATCCTAGGTAACAAAACTACTAATAGCTTGAATTGCCACCACTCATGTATTAAAATTCCATACAGAAAGGAACCTTTACATTTCTGAAGAATGGAACAAATTAATGCCATTCTTCTAATCATTACGCAAGGTGTATAGACTTTTAGCCTTAGTGCATTTTCATGGAGACGTAAGCCTCTAATGGCCCTAATAAGGTGCAAGTCTAGAGGCTAAAAACGAGGCGTAACGCTCACAAGATTTTTAAAACATTGATTTAAATGAGATGGAAAATATACAGAGAACCAACCCAACCTTCTGATAAAATAAAATAAAATGACCAATAACATCTCTTCTATTAGAACAACTCCATTACGTTTTACTCTCCCTTCAACTTCAATCCTCGCAGCTCCAGCAAACCATCAAACAAGAGCTAAACACAAGCAAACCTACAACCCGTTTGTAATAACCAAAAACCAAAATTTTCTTTGTTTTCTAAAACGCAATTTCACAAGTGAGAAAAAAAAATGATGATCACAGTTTGAGACAACAAAGAATTAGATGTCAAACCAGAAGGGGTCGTAACAAATTGAGGTAAAGTGAAGAGACTGCTATCTGCTCTAAACACATACAACTTCAACGAGTACTTGAATTTAATATGACAAAATGTTCTAAAGACCAATCTCCAAGAAAATTTACATTTCCTCCTGAAATTTCTTTAATTTCGAAGAGTTATAAGTTATAACAGCTTCGACGATAACTTAAATCTACTAGTGTCAAACTCTAAAATACACATTTCCATTGAAGGATCGACACTTAATATTCTGCAACCGGAAATGAACAAAAATCTCATGATTTCACAAACTTTCTCAGCTACCAAATAGAGCGCAAGACCTTAATAGTACAATACAAATACAAACAATACAAAAGGCTCTTGCCCAATCGTAGAAATCAAACTTAGAAGTTTTGGGGGACATAAAAATCCAGATTAAGATGAATTGAAATTAAAATGATCGGAAGAGTACCATGTTCAAGGCCCACTTTTCCTCGTCGTGAACCTGAGAATTGAAAAAGGATTTCACAGTCTCCACCGAATTCGCCGTTCCGGAAACGATAAAATTCTTCACCTTCTTCACCGAACTCAAATCGTCAGCCATTTTTGCTCGTACTACAGAGAGGAAGGCGTACGAGGGCGTTAGGATTTTAGGTTTCTGGGGTTTGGTTGGGAGTCTAGAGGAATTGGCTTGTGGACTGCGTGCTGCAGGATTACGAATTTACCCTCATTTATATATTTTTATTTGGAAAAAAAAATCAATTTTACCCCAAACTTATCTCGATGTATAAGTTTTTACCTTAAACTTTTAATTTTATCAAAATACACTTTAAACTTAGTTTGAAATTATTTGAGCTTTTAAAATAATTGCTAACAACTATGTTTATAAAAAAATTAGTTGTGAAATGAAACAAAACAGTGTTTGGTAAATTTCAGTTTTAAATTAGCAAAAAACTAATTAATGTGATTGGTAAATTAATACTAATGTGATTTAGTTATAATGATCAAAGTGCATTTTCAGTTATTTTTATATTGATATTTAATTTACAATTTATTATAAGATAATTATTTAAAATTTTATATGATTTAAATTGCATCTAATTTTGTTTAATCTAAATTATTTAATAAAATTTTAAGAAAAATAATTGTTATAAAAAATTGAATCAATCAAAACTTCATTGATATAAGAGAGAATAGATGTGAAAAAATATATAAATATGAAATGATAAATTTGAGATTTGCAAATGGTTAAAGAAGATGACCGATTTTTAGGAAAGCTCACCTAGCAACTTTTGCATGTGTGATAATTCTCATTTTTTAGAATTATTTAACTAACAAACAAAGGTTATTCTTGTAACTTTATCTTTATCTTTTGTGAACTCCAAAAATCTCTTGAATTTGAGCAAAGTGTGAAGAAATCGTTGAGCATGATAAGAACCCTTAAGATTAGGAGAAATAGATAAAATATTGAAATTTGATTGATTTAGTTGGTTATTGTGCAGATTAGCAAAAAGGGGACGATTGTAGTACAATTGCAATTGTAATACAACTGCAATTGTACCATGGAAGGCAAAAAAAAAGAATTTTTTAGATTGACCAAATTTAGAAGATTCTAGCATTTATTTCTCCTTAAATTAAGCAACGATTTCATACATCAAGCTATATATGGAGTGTGAAGAAACTCCATATGCTTGAAGGCTATAAAATGGAGGGAAACAAAGGCAAAAAGCAGAATTCATCTTTGGAATAAAACCTATTTTCTGCACTTTTTCTTATTTTCATATTGCTGCCTAGTTTTCTTCTTCCTCTATTTTTCATCGTCTAGCTTAATCCGACCTAAGAGATATCTTTAGGTTTTAAAGATTTGACTCGTCTTGAAAAGGGATGAGGAGAATCGATTAAGAAGGAAGAAACTTAAGTTTAAAAAAAAAATAATAATAATAGTTTTGTAATTCTTTATATTCAAGTCTTTAACTTATGTTTTTTTTTATTACTTTAAATTCCAAAAAAGTTGATACCGCTCATCTAATTATTTTCATTTTGAACAATTTTTGGTGGTGAATTTTATGAAATGAAAATTGAAGTAGCATTTTCCTTTTGATTTATTTCTTTTTCATTATCGTAGTTGAATTTTTGTGTATTAAGCTATTTTTATTTCTCTGTTTTGAATTCATTTTATTTTTCTTTGTTTTCTCCATGAGCCAAATCTCTCTCAGGAGTTTAAGTATATGAATACCCTAGAGATGAGAATGTGAACTTATATGTAAGGGCAATCCAAATTAACACAAATATTGTTTGCTTTTGTTGATTTATTTGTTTTTAGTAAACTTGGATTGACTAACTAGGATCGCTTGCTAGCCTAAATCTAATACTGAAAGGATTAGATGAGGGCGGATCTTGCAAAAGCAATGAGATAAAAAGCTTAGACATAAGCAAAGCTTGATCCTAGACATACGACGAGCCCCCAAAACCACTAGAATGAGATCTAAAATTATCTAAGTACGATTGGTCATAAACACATAAGTCCAATCACTTAGCTTTCTAAGAATTTTGAATCAAAATTGAATAAGAGTCGATTTGGTTTACAATTATTTTGTGTTAAGACGCGATTGTAATTACAATTGAGTTACAATTCTCACCAAAGGGCATGGTCATACTTGAATCCTCCTTTTCATTATCTTGATTTTTTCATTTTTACTTTCTAGCAAAAACCTACCATTATCTTTTTATTTTTAGTTGCCAAAGTTGCACTTTGAACACAATCTTGCTATTTCTTGAAATTTTGTTGTATTCGTTCCTTGTGAGATTGATACTTTGGAGTACTTCCAATTTTATTACTTGCATCGACAGTATGCACTTGCAATTGACTAAATTCTTTATTTTATTTTTAACCCATAAATTTCACCCAATCAACGTGAGAGTAAATTGAAAAGTGATTTTTGATAGATTGATAAATAATTTGTTTTATCAAACAACCAAGGAGGTTAAGATTCTTGCATAATCATTTTTTACGCTTCCAAACGTAAATTCCAAATGGGGTCTCAATTTGTTAGTGGTTTTTAACAGAGACTATTTATGAGGTTTTATCAAATCATAGTGACAAAATTATAACATTTAAAATCATAGGAACTAAATTATAACTTTTGCCAAATCATAAGGGCCAAATTTATAATTTAACTCATTTATAAACACAGTTAAATCTCAAATATTATTAATAGATTTATTATGCATTTATGTTATAATCAATCAAGGTATAGCTCAATTGGCATAAAGTATGTACTATTGACCAAGAGGTCAGAGGATCAAATCTCCCACCTCACATATTGTAAAAAAAAAATTACAAAAATGAGATGGGTTCATATTTCATAACATAAAAGGGTAGGTTTATTATCTTAAAAAAAAAATGGGTAGGTTTATCCGAGTTCTTATAATTTTTTTAGTAAATTTTATGTCTTCAAATTTCAAATTTGAAATATAAAAACACAGAAATGTTGTTTTCGATTTCTATTTTGATCACATAATCTAAAAATGATTGTGAAAAACCAATTTGCTAAATAGATATTGAAGAATGGCAAAGTAAATATTTTGGATTGAATTCATGTAAGATGGTTTTTTTTTTCTCCAACAGTTATTCTATCTATTTACCTACCTATTTGTTGTTGGTATTAGAAATAGTGTTGGGTTGGGAAGTAAGGAAAAAATTTCTCACTCCAAATTTTACTTTTGGGTGACTTGAATTTAATATCATGTATTTTGTTGGTTAAATTATAAAAACACATTGTCCAATCTTTTTCATTATTCGATTTAACAACGTGAAAGTGATATTTTTTTTTTTGACTTCTTGATCAAGTGTATATGTATTAATAAGTTAAACTATGTTCAAGTTGGCAATGTAAAATATATAATGCTTTAAACCGGTTCAACCATAGGATAGTATCTATTATTCTAATCTCCAAAGAAATAGAGACACTTCGATATTTAAGGGCCTGTTTGGTAGACAATCTGAAAACTTAATTTTGAAAACAATAGATTCAATGAAAACAGAGTTATATTTCATGTTTTCGGATATGTATTTGGTAGCAGATTTAGAAAATGAATTCCAATTTATACAATTATTCAAAATGTGTTATATAATATATTTATAGACCATGAAAATAGTTGTAGTTGCAAAATTAAATATTAATTTGAATATAAATCATTATTAATTAAGTTATAAACATGTGTTTTTGTTATAAATTTTGTATAATTATTGTTTTATAATATCATATAATTTATAATATAATATATTAATTTAACAAAACTAAATTGAGTTATAACATAAAATACTATATTTATTAAAGTTTTAATCTTTTTTAATATAATTCTGCATTTTAAATTTTTAAATTCAAAATATTGATACAATTAAAACATAAAAATGTTATTTTGCATCACAAAATTTGAAAACAGTTTTCGAAAATACATTTGTCAAACGCATATTCATTGAATTCAATGAATCCGAAAACATAAAATGGAATTCAGATTGTCTACCAAACAAGTCGTAACTTTGTTTGTGTTTATGGTTAATACTATTGCAATTATGATAAAAAAAAATTTATAATGAAAAAAAAAATAGAATCCAAGAATAAACCATGAGCACAACTTGAGTGCTGCATCTTGTACAGCCCACTTGAACACAATTTTTTTTGGTTTACTGGGCTGCAACTGCAAGCAGGCGGCATCTAAGTTTTTTTCATAAATCATTTCAATTTCCAACCGTGTGACACCAATAAAACGATGACACGTGGATAATACTATCTCAATTCTCAAAACTAATCCAACCACCTTCCTTCTCCATCATTCATTTCCATGGTGCGGGCCTCTGCAATTCTCTGATTTTGCCCTAACCATCACCGTTCTTCACAGTTCACACACTCTGCTAGAGACTCACAGAGATGGAGGTCAGTTCTTTCTGCAGCAGAAGCAGAGGAATTTCATTCGTCTACTCCTATCCATCGAAAACCAAATCAAGAAAACAAAATCCTTCCACCTTTTCGCCTCTCCATGTACACGCCATGGCCGCCGAGAAACCGCCTCCTTCTGCTGCTAAAACCGTCGGCTCCAAGAAGGTTAGTTTCTTTTTCTTCCTCTGAATCGCTTCAATGTTGTCGCATAAAGTCAATTTCGTATTAAATTCTGCTAAATCCAAGACTGAAGAGCCAACATTCTGCAGATAAACTCGACGGTGTTCCCTCTCGGCGAGAAAGGACCGAGGAGCAGCATCTCGCTGTCGACCTCGCCGCCGATTAAGCTACTGACGAGAGTGGAGCAATTGAAGCTACTGAGCAAGGCGGAGAAGGCCGGGCTGCTGTCTGCTGCGGAGAAGGCTGGATTGTCTCTCTCGTCGATTGAGAAATTAGGGCTTCTATCCAAGGCTGAGGAGTTGGGGATTTTATCGGCGGCGACGGATCCCGGAACTCCCGGGGCGCTGCTGAGCCTGAGCTTAGGGCTGTTGCTTTTAGGGCCTTCGTGTGTGTATTTGGTGCCGGAGGACAGTGTTTGGGAAATCGTGTTGCAGGCGGCGGCGGCTCTGGTCTCCGTCGTGGGCGGCTCTGCGGCGTTTGCTGCTTCGAATTTGGTGTCCAATTTGCAGAGATCGAATTGACTTCCGGAGTTGGAGTTTTCCGGCCATCGGAGTCGTAGCAATGGCACTGTACATCAGTATAATCTTTTGTTATCTCACGTCGTCGTTTTGTATTTTGCAATTATTGAATTTATCATTTTCCATCGGATTAAAAAAATGGCGATATGTGAACAGAAATATTATGGTCTCTATTTCGTACTAAAATCGATACGGAGACAAAATAAAAAACAAACACATATATTATATAGCAAAATTATATATTCAGACTTAGAATTATCAAGAATTAGATATGCATTTCCTAAACATAAAAAAAAAAGAGATATATTATATAACAAAACTATATATTCAGACTTAGAATTATCAAGAATCTAGGAGCATTCGAGTGGTGATGACAAAGAGGTTCAATGTGGTTTGTAAACATAAATCATGCACCAATTTAGGAATTTAAAAACTTTTCATTCTTATATTATTATTGGTGTATTTATCCCTTTATATATGTCATTGTATAATATAGAATACACAATCAATAATACAAGAATGAAAAGTTTCTAAATTCCTAAATTGCTGCATGATTTATGTTCATAGAGAATATGTGGGGGTGAAGATTTGAATCTTTAACATATTGGTTAAGGATATATATTTTAGGTTAAATTATCAAAAACATCCTTGAACTATGAGGTTGGTTTCAATTATACCTATAAACATTGAAAAGTTTTATTTTAACCATTGAACTTTGAAGTTTGTTTCAAAACAACCATTGAAGGTTTTTTCCGTTAAATTTATGGATGAAAAAATGAAGTATTTGCATATGTTTTGATTTTTTTAAACATATATGTTCAAATATGTTCACATAAGCAACAATACAAATGCAAAAACATCATTTTCCAACTATGAATTTAATGAAAAAAAGCCTTCAAGGGTATTTTTGAACAAATATCAAAGTTCAATGGTTAAAATGAAACTTTTCAAAGTTTGGGGGTATAATTGAAACTAACACCATAGTTCAGGGATATTTTTGATAATTTAACCTATATTTTAAACCAGTTGAGTTATGCTTACGTTATTTAATTAAAAAGTATTTTATCATCCCGGTCAAATTGTCACTCTAGAATGTCATATGAATGATCTAAGATTTCATCTAATTTCATCTAATTTTGTTTTATAAATAACACAATAGAACAATGTGTTAGATATGCAAGATCATAAATATATATTACAAAATTAATATTGTTCCATCAACCTAAACATAGCTAAGTGATTAAAGTTTATATCTTCTATCAAAAAGTCATCAATTCAAATTTCCACCTCCACTTTCTAAAAACGATTAAAGCTTATTTTTAATCTTATATTATGTTATATTCGTTATTTTAAAATTGAATTAATGTAATTATAAAATTAACCATAGTTTAACTGGTTTAAAGTATGTATATGACCAACAAAGAAGTATGATTTTCAAATCTCCATCCCACATATTGTAAAAAAAAAAAAATAAAAAAAAATAAAATAAAAACGTAATTATAAAATTGCAAGATTTTAAAAAAAAAAACACAATTCCTTTAAATAAATAAGTTTTGGTTTTGATTATTTTTCAGCCATCGAAAATTACAAAAGCATTTCACAAAATTGCAGGATATCTTTAAACATTTCGTTTTGTCGTCGGAAGAATTTTGGGTTGCTCCGATCCGCTGCCGTCTCTCGTTCACCATGGCCAAAGCTTCCTCCTCTCTCTTCCAAACCCTAAAGCGCTACATCAAGAAGCCATGGGAGATCACCGGCCCTTGTGCAGATCCAGAGTATAGATCAGCCGTCCCGAGCGCCTTAGAGTACAGGATCTTTTGCCCCGCCACCACAAAGGAGCAGGCCATTGTCCCTACCTCCAATCCCGAAACCGTCTTCGACATTAAGTATTACAGCCGCGACCAGCGTCGCAATCGCCCTCCTATTCGACGCACGATCCTCAAGAAACCTGACGTCGAGCAGATGATGAAGGAGACCAAATTCGACCCTGCTGACTTCCCCAAAGTTTATCTTACTGCCACCATCGAGGAGGATATTAATGCCCGTGGAGGTGGTTATCAGAAGTAGTGAGGTGAGTCTTTTTCTCTCCGACGACCGGTTTGGTGTGTGGCGATCTTTTGGATTTAGGTTTTTGGTTGTTAATCAGATACCAAAGACATTTTAGGGTTTGAAGTTGAATTTATCAATACCGTATGCATTGTTTTGCTGTTCTGTTCTGTTGGCCTCCCCCCGTCCTCCTAGAGGTAGTCTGGTTCCATCTTCGTTGCACAATTCAGTGATAAGCCAATTGCATAAGTTGTGCGTTTGCTGTTGGTGTACAAATCTTCCTTTTTGTTTCAAATGGCATAGGTTATTTACAGATCATTGTCAATACAGATGGTAGGAAAGCTGAATACCTTGCCCCTTCATAGATGGTGGGTCTGAAGGGTAGACCAATTTCTGGTTGTATAAGTAGAACCTTAAAGAGCTAGGAAGTGCTGTTGGTGTACAAATTTCTGGTTGTCTTTGGAAATATCATATGATGTATACAAATTAGATTTATTAAAATACTACTCTACTTGTATGTTATGCGTTCTTGAAGTGCTTAGGATAAGTGAAATCCACTACCTTGCGACTTAAATCGTATGTGCATATCCAATTTCATCCCTAGTCATGGGGTCTGACTCTTGGACAATTTCTTTGTCTCATTTTCCGCTTTTAGGGATTTAAGCATAGGTCTGGGTTGTATGTACTACCAATACAGGATATAAGGTACATGGGAAGAAATACAACTTTGTTTTTTGGTCCTCTACCGGAAAAGTAGTAATGATCATTCCTTTGCAAAAAAGAAAGAGACAAAGAGAGAAAGAAAAAGAAGAAAAGTCAGGTTGAAGAAGTAATAGCCTTTCTTAATTAATTTGGATAATCTCAAGTAAATTTATAGAAATTATGTGTGGATGCACTGTTTCCTGTTCTATATATTAGTTTCACTGCGATTTAATGCTTACTTTAGCCCCATTCACTTTATTGGATAGCATTCAGCTTCAATCATTATTGTCGTGCCAAATATTAGTTTTGGGGGTGGGAGGATGTGGGGAGGGGAATAAGTGGTTCTGATAAGATACAGTGGCTACACTCCCTTGAATAGCCAATTCCATACAAATTAGAACATTGAGCTTTTGGTGGTGGTTGTGTACAGTACAAGGGGGAGGAAGGGGTTTGTCAATATGAAGATTTTTAAATGTAATCAACTTTGAATTTTAGAATTTTCCCTCAGAAGAACACTAGCGGAGAAAAATGTGATATTGACCTTCATTAAAAAAAATTTCTCGTCTTTCCATCATCTAGTTGCTTGTTTGTGGTAGTGAAGTGCCATGGTGGAAGAGGTTGAGGCATGTAAGATGGGTTTTGTTTTAGATAATCTAAATTTGCAATCTCTTGGTTTTCATATGCTCAGATTCTCTGTAAAATCTGTTCGTTTATCATGCAATATGTATTGCATTTCTTTTGGATGGTGGAGAATGATTTTCCTTTTCTCCTCTTAGTTTTAAATATCTTTAAATGCAGATTAGCATAAGACATATGCTTCAGTTTCAGAAAATGGCATTTCTTGTCTATGAAGGACAACTTGATATCAAGGCACTGTTGTTGTAACGTTCGAGCACGGGTCCTCGAACTAGCAGAATTTTCACGTCTGTCCTAAAAACCACTTCAAAAAAAAAAGGACAACTTGATATCAATTTTTTATTTCGCTAAAAACGTAAATGTGATCTAGTGAGTGAATTAGTTTTATGAAGTAAAATTACTTTTATTTAGTAATGTTATTGCTTGTAATGATAGTATGTGCAAGTTTTCTGACATAATTAAGTTGTCCTCCTTTCATCAGGTTTGGTGGGTACTTAAAATATTTTCATGACCTGCTTGCTGCATTATGGAATCTTTCCTTTTGTTAGCGTGTCTTCTGCGTGATTTTTGTTGCTACTGTAGCATTCTCATCCCAAGAGCTGCCCTAGTCTTTGTCTAATAATTGTCAACTTTGGTTGCAAATTCCTGTAAATGAACATTAATAACTTTGAAATTTTTACCAGGTTCGTTGTGCTCTGGGAAATGTTCTCTCCAGCTTGTATTCTTCTACTCTGCCTCTCTTTCAATGTTTACCTGAGAGTGGGTTATTTAGGTATAGTTTGTATGCCTAGCCTATACATTAATACAAGACATGGGATTTGGCATCAATAAAGTATATCTCCTCGAACTCCTATTCAATTTTTTTGTTTCTTCTCTAATGTTACGTGCTTGTACTACAACCATTTGCAACACTGTTGCATGAGGAAATACTTCCATTGCTACTGAATTTTAGGACATTTTGCTTGCATATCATTATTGTTATAACCTGAGCTTTGTGTTATTGTCTTTTGACTGCAACGATAACAAAGCTGGGATCTTAATCCCATGGACATATGAATAAAGAACTGAAATTTCCCTTCTCTTTAAATGTTCTTTCCATCACTCTGGTTTACACGATGATCATTTGCAATCTGGGGTCAGTTGTACCTTTTCTTCCGGCTGCCATTTTTCTGTTGACCTAGGAAACCTTTTATCAGGCGAGCTGTATTCTTTGACGGATGGAGCAGCTTGGTTCATTTGGAACGCGAAATGAGTTGCTCGTTCTTTTTTTTTTTTCTTTTTGTTACCTTGAATCATGTTGTAAGAAACCTTGATTTGATATCGAGGTATTTTGATAGTTAGCAACTAGGATATGTAGGAGGGCATGTAGGAACTCAAGTATGAGAGTCCGCGGGGAATAAAGAAATATGGAGAGGGGTAAAGATGTTCATTTTTCCAACCAGAACAAGCCCAGCTCCTAATAGGGGAGAAATTTTTTCTTGTTAGCTAAACGGGAATGAGGATGGAGAATACATTTTCCGTCTCTACCCCAGTTTCTTTATTTTTTTAATTTTATAATAATAAAACTTTTATGAAATGTTATTTTATTTTTTTTTACAGAAAATTAAAAAAAATATATCTTTCAATAGAAATTTCTCATTAGAAATTGAAAATTTAAAATAGAAGTTTTCTATAAAAAAATATCTAAAAAAAAATAAAAATCATAAACGGAGAATAATTTCCTGCAGAGAACCAGAACTCCATGAATTCCCTGCCCTGATCTTCACAAAATTAAATGGAGAACTTTGTAGAGATGAAGAATGAAATCTTTTCCGTCTCGGTTCCCACTTGTAGACATCTCTAGGAAGGAGTGGGTGGATGAATAACAGTGTTTGACGCCTTCTTTTGGGGAAGGGGCATGTTCAGTTTAGGAACCTATAGCATAATATTAACTTAGATTTCATGTAAAAACAGTATATATTTTTTTCTTAAAAATAAAAAAAAAATCAAAATTCCTTCTTCATCGAACATTTTTTTTGGGGTGAGTTTAAGTCTAGCCATAGCTGAAGCAGGGTGTAGACTTTGAAGTAACCAAATCGTTGGATATGCATCTAGGTCCAGTTTGGTACCGTGTTGCTTTTATTAATAACTAACTTATATATGAATTTTGATGCAGGACTCGATACATGTGGTCTAGAACATTAATCTTGAATGTTACCAATTTCGGCTGTATAACAAATGAAACCTTGCGAGGAAAATTTTTTAGACTGAAGATCTATAGAACAACGTACAAGTTATCATGCTTGCATATCCATGGTTTCAGTCTCCAACCATTATTATTGACTGATGGACGAATATGCAAGCATATAAGTTTCATGTTTTTTTTTGAGTAAATACATTTCATTCAAACTTTTAAAACATACTTTTCAAGTCATAACGATAAGTTATATTTCTCAATCAATATAACTTTTTTTTTCTTTGACAACTTGTGAGGTGGGGGATTCGAACCTCTAACTTCTTAGTCGATGGTACAAGCTTTATGTCAGTTAAACTATGCTCATGCATTCGATCAAATATAACTTGAAAGTTTGATAAATATTATTTAACGGATGATATATTTAAGATTGAGATAATTAATAAGTATGAGTGATTTAAGGATACTTTTTTAGGGAGGACTCTCTTTTTGTTTTTGTTTTTTGTCTTTGATTTTTTTTCGAAGTTAGAGAGGACTAATTATTTGTGAAATTGTGTATGATGATGACTTGTACTTTTTTGCCTCGCCTAACTGATGCTATATTAGATTATTGTTGGCCAAATTTAATGCAGTAAATTACAAGTTAAAAAGGATTAAAAAAACCCAAGTCTAATTAATGCAAAAATTTAATAAGGCTATGTAATTATATATTGGTCCCTCATCTATCCACCATGCATCTCCATTACCACACAATTCATCTTTGAAACAAGTTACATCACTTTTATGTCTCTCTCCTTACATTTCTCTAAATTAATAAAGCTTTTAATTCTCTAGTTGACTTTAGCCAATAATATCAATGCAAGAAAAAAGAAAATACTCATTAGCAATATGACCCATAGTTCTTAATATTAGAATTATTTGTGGTAGAAGTTAACCTAATCTATTCTTTTTCTAGGTAGAAAATACCATCAATGAAAGGTTAAGTTCTTTTTCTTTTGTCAACACGAACATAACTTAACTGGTTCAGCATATCTTTGATCAAGAGGTTAGATGTTTGAATTCTCACTCCCATGTGCGGTTGAACTCAAAAAAAAAAAAAAAAAACCCTTTTCTTTTTATTCTTTCAAGCCAGCTTTAAGGGGTAAAGTTTAATTGATGGGTAGAACTCATTAAGGATTTGACTTTTTCCATTTTTATTTTTCTGTCACAGTTTTTTTGAAGGCTATGTTTAACTTTTCATTTATTATAAAAGGAAAAAAAGTCAGAAGAAATCTATCTATATATAATTTTAGCATTCACAGAAACTGGCCATATATATAAATCAGCATTGGATCATTCTATAGCTCTATTTTGAAGAAATGACAAGAAAAGTAAATACCATGATCTCAAACTTGAAGCAAGAGGGAGTTCAAGTTCAAGCAAAACAAATGGAGGCGAAAAGAAACAGAGCAACTTCAAGGCAAGGGCCATATTGTCTAAGAGGCAACCCAAGAATTTTTAAAGTCTCACCTTTATTTGGAGGCAAAGACAAGCACAGCAAAGTTTGTACAATAAAGGGCTTAAGAGACAGAAGAATTAGGCTTTCAGCTCCAACTGCAATTCAACTTTATGATTTGCAAAACAGGCTTGGCCTCAGCCAACCCAGCAAAGTCATAGATTGGCTAATTGATGTCACAGGATTTGAAATTGATAAGCTCCCACCACTCCATTTTCCTAAAGATTTTGACCCAAATGTTTCAATTCTTCATCAATCTTCATTGATTCTTCCTCAGGTTTGCCTTTTTGATGTTGCAGTGAAGGCCAAAAATGAAGAAACTGAGAGGCTTTTGGTTGAAAAGTTGTCTCCTTTAGCTAACCATGATTCTTTTTCTGCTCTTCCAAGCAATTCCATGGATGAAAATTGTTGCCATTTTGAGCCCTCAAGCTTTCCATTCCCATTAATGGAGTCTAATCTAGCTTCGGTTTCCTCGCCTTCTTCTGCGCAGTTTCTGTTCTGTCCGCCCCAGTGATGATGCTATCAGAAGTTTCTCCTTATGAAGCTTCCCGACCTCTAAAATTAAGAGTGAGTTTGAGAAGACTTTTAGAATGATGAAAAGTACTTTTATCTATTGCTTTTAAACATTAGTAGACTTTTAATCGTGCTTGTAGAAAAAGTACTTCAATTGAAAAGCAATTTTTTCATAAGTTATTGTAAAGTTGGGTAATTCAAGTTATCTATGATAGCAAACTCAGTTTTGGGCAGTAGCTTGAGGTCTTTTTTGTTTCATTTTAGCTGCTATTTTGTGATCAGTCTTCTCCATTAAAACTCGGTTTAGGTACCAAAAAGTAGGAGATATAAATCATAGATGAAACTTTGAAAGATTTAGTCATTAATTTATCATCAAAAACCACAAAAATTGCTTTACATGATATTATACGAAAACAACTAATTATTAAAAATAAAATTCATATAAATTTTCACATTTTAAATTGGGTCAATTCGACAGATAAAATTAAAGTGATTTTTTTAATAAAAAAAATCAAATCTCACTAATTACGCCCACAAAAGGTAAATATAAAGAAATAGATACTATTATGGACTACTCATTGATAAACAAAACAATGAACTAGAAGTAACTAAAATTAAACAAAAAAAAAAAAAAAAAAAGGGAAAAATACTTCGAAATTGTCGGTGAAGTGTGAATAATATTTGAATTTAATTTTTTGTGAAAACGATCCTTAATTTAGGTGTTTTTCTTTTAAGAATTTCTAAAACAAATACACTAGGGACGGATATTGGTGGGCCCAAGAATTGCGTCAATAAAAAGTGGAACAAAATAGCCCCCGGCGAGGATCGAACTCGCGACCTTTCGCTTACGAAGCGAACGCACTACCACTATGCTACGGAGGCAATTGTTGAAGGAGCATATGTTTTTATTTAACTTGACTAAATACTTCAAAACTTCTGTCTATACTCGATATTTTTCCTTGGTAAAATATAAAAATTTCTCAATTTAGATAGAAAAACAAGAAAAGGGGTTTTATTTATTTATTTTTATCGTTTCAATAAAGTCTTGAAATTATTAAAGGGGTTTTTTTTGATAAGGACAACTACCCTCTACATATCTCTACAATGATATGATATTGTCCACTTTGGGCATAAGCCCTCATGGCTTTACTTTTGGTTCCCCCAAAAGACTTCATACAAATGAAGATAATTGTCCTCACATATATACCCATGATCACTCCATTTCCTAGCCAATGTGAGACATTTGTTTGCACTCCTAACACTTTTTGGTTGTGAGCATAATCAATTTCTAGAATTATTTGTATACACTCGTGTTGTTAAGACATCCACTCCTTCTGTTTTAATTTAAATTCCTACTTTACTAACAAACATTTCTAGAATCATTCAGCTAACCTTCTTTCTATCTAGTAAGTTTGATTGTGAAAAATAATATGGATGTTTTTGACAGTTTGTTGGATGCAGAGATAAGCAGAAGGGAGAGGTGAAGAAAGAATATATCAGATGCATACATATATTGATTCATCATAACAAGAATGTTCATGGTTTGAAAACTTGTAAACCATCTTTACAACACTTCTTAACCATTAGTCACAATACTTCTCAGCATTATATATATTGTAGGAAAAAATGAAAGTTCCATCACTATGAAATGTAAATCAGATAGAGGTGGAAAAGGGTTAAAGAAGAAAGAAACTATCAAGTAAACAACTGTCTTCGTCTGCCTGACTTGGCGCGTAAATGAGCAGCTTCAACGTATACGATTTCGTCAACTAAGTCTTTGAAGATCAATCTTTCAACGTCCAGGACGACGTTGGAGATGTCGCCAAAGAAATCAGTCCAACTCTCAGATCTTTGCATCACATCCTCCTTTAAGGTGTTTTTCAAACCGTCGTCCTGATCTTCGAAGTTGCAATTGGGTTTCTTGGTTTGGAACTGTTCGATTTCGGAACATAGCTCCTTCAGAAGCTTTTGGGCACTAATAGTTTTAGTTGCTAGTTTTTTGGATGTTGTCCAAGGCTCGGGTGATGCAGCAACAACAGACAACTTTCTGGCAAGAATCTCATTAACAACATCAAAAATGAGTTTGCGATGAGATTTCTCCTGGTTCAGTTTTGAATCTGAAACTTTCAGAGAGCTGCAGTCATCCTTCCTTAGCAAACTGCTTGTCTTGGTTTGCTCCAAAACGAAGAATAACTCGGGGTTGATTGGATGACCAGAAGGGTGGAGTTGAAATGTGGCCAAGCCCGAGCCGAGGTCCCGGAGTAAGAGGCCAGAAGCTAACAATATTTCAGATATGTATCTGTTATCTGGATCAGTATTCTCACATAATGATGCAATGTAATCTGTTTTTGCTTCATCATAGTGAGAGTTCAGGCGCCTGAGCTTCTGAACCAAGTTGTCGATGTTTTGCAGTTTCTTGCGGTTGATTTCCGTGCTAAGACCAGGCTCCACACTGTTATCTGTGGCACTCCATTGATATTCACCACAATCTCCAGAGCCTAAAGCCCTATTGCCTGAAATGTAAGCATCGAACAGTATTAGAATGGATTAAATTGAAACTTCTCATCTCTCTATAAGAATGGAATTAAAAAGTTGAGTTTTAATTTCTATGCTACGACTTAAGAGTGATGTGCAGCAGGTCTAGGGGCCATGATAAAACTTCATCAACAGGAGCATAGCAAAACGAAAATAACTTGTCAAAAAATATATGACCATAAAATATCTCTGGCCTGTCCTGTCCTGCATACTAAATCTGGCATATATCCAGATTGATCATCAATAATTGCCTTCAACCCCCTCTGTTAAAAATCTGTCACCTTCATATTCCACTTTTGGAAAAGTGGGATGGTGGTACAGTGTACAGTGACTAAATTGTGAAATATTCAAATTGATTCAGAAAGGATTGTTGCTTTTGGTGACAGACTGTATTACCTTTGAGGGCTTTTGATATCTGCTTAACAGGAGATGGAGATGATTCCTCGTCTTTGTATATAGAGGAATCGAGAATGGAGACCGGACTAGGATGTTCAGGAGCAGGAGTAGCAAGTTCTGCCTGCAAGCCACAAAATCAAACCTCAAATTTGAGTTCTGAAACAATCTAATATATGTATAGATTAGTTGCTGTAAATGCAGAGGAAAAAAGAAAAAATTGAAAAAGTCACCTACATTTTCCATTGAACGAGAATCTGAGTACTTTGAAGTCTTCATTTGTAAACCATGGCTACCATTAATGTCAGCCAGAAGTTCGCTGCTGGTGACTTCTATATCTGTCTTTGAGTCCAAGGATAAATTACTGTCAGACAGTTGAGATATGTCGTCTCCTTGGTTACTCAAAGTTCTTGATTCATTACTTATCTCACTCAATTGGTCATCCATTTGGGACACATGGGAAGGTTTCATTCTCGGTTTTCCACCATGAGAACCTGAATCAGTTCCTTGTCTGTTCGATTTCCATCTGGTTTTGTTTGTGTCAGATGGAGGAGTCGGTGGTCGAGATCGTTTGTCTTGTTCAGCCTTCTTTTGTTGCAGTCTTGGGCTCACAGACCCTGAGGTTTTTATTGAACTCACGGTGTTTTCCTTTGGCAAATGTTGAGGCTTTGAAGAAGAATGCGTTGGTCTTACATTTTTTGCACTCTCCTTCTTTTTGGTGGAACTCGCACCACAGTCCCTGTGACTATTTTCAGATGTATCTTTAACTGCTCGGCTACCACTGGAGTTCTTTTTACCATGTGAGGCTTTCTGAAGCTTGGGGAGACCAGGAAGGCCGTCGATTTGAATAACTGATGAAGCCGGAATTCCAGATTTTTCTATAAGTTTTGCTGGTTTCATGATCACAATCGGAGATTCCCCACTCCTGGAAGAATCAGGCCTGCTAGTTGTTGCAGCCTTTTGGTTCTTTTGGCGACTTCGATCGCTGATCAACCTAGAATTAACACTACTGCTCTCCCGTTTTGGTTCATTTTCTCTTTGAGTTCCACTGTTGGAAGGTTCCTCCTCCTTCCTAGAATCCAAGAGCCCCTTTGATTGCATAGCGTCAAGGATCTGTTTTAGTGCTCTAAGATCTTTCCCTGATTGTTTAAACTCCAAGTCTTCCAATCTTTTTTCAATTTCGCTATAAACAGAAGGAAAGGGGTTAGACGACCCAGCTAATCCTTTTGCCTGCTTCAGAGCATGTTTATGAAAGGCTCGACTTCCATCTTGCTGCCTCCACGGTGCAACTTCCACAGGAAACTTTGAATTTGGTATAGGTTTCATAACTAAATCAGGATTCTTCCATCGTGGAGAAGTTGGGCCTTTCAATGTGTTCCGAGGAGAGTCAGAAGTTCTAATTGGCCTCATTGAGCTTGTGCCATCCAATGAGCTAACAAAGGGGTCACCTTTAACCTGAGCATCACTGGCCAAGGGCGAGCCTGGAAGTGCTTCTAATCCCATTAACTTTGCCACAACACTCGGGGGATGCTTTCGTGATCCTGACGGTCGTGGTGGATCAATAGATTTTTCACTTGAGCAATCGCTACTGTGCAAGTTCTTTGAAAGTCTAGTTGGATTTGACATAGATTTGGAACCCTGAATTGAACTCTCCCTGCTGTCCAATGAGAGTCTTGGAAAGTCTTTAAATTTCGGAGCTGACCGAATGGTATCTCGTGATTCAAAGGATAATCGATCAACCTCTCTCCCATCATAAGAAAACCGAGGACCTTCTCTAGAGAATGATTGCAAAAATCCATCTTTTACTTCGTGAGATGGTCTTTCGTGTTCTCCGACTTCATTATAATACCATGGTGCATCTCGAAGTTTTGCAAGAACCAGAAGAGACTCCTTCAGATCAATAGGCATCTTTTGTTTCCAATTTGTATCAACTTTAGAAGCTCCATCTGTAGATTGGGATAGCTGTAAAGGCCTTGGAGAGTCTCTATGCTTCACAGAACGACTCTGTGCTTCCTCATTGGTAGATGTTTTGACCGATAACATTCTGGCTTCCCTATACATAGAATCCTTCACGACATCTCGAAGATCAAGGTGTTGCCTTCCTACACGTGGAGAGGTATTTGACTGGTTCGCTGCAGAATCCCTCGAGGGCGTTCTTGATAAAAGTATCTGATCAAAGGAGGAAGCTTGCGACTGAGCTGTTTTGTTGTACTCGCTAGAGGATAAGGAAGATGAGCAAGAGGAGAAAGAAGCTCTTGATAAATCTTTATTAAACCGTTGTTTCTCATTGAAACTCTCATTTAGAGACATGTCCTACAAGAACAAGATTCATAGATTACGATCCAGAATGAACTCAAAATTGCTGTCCATAACTTAAATGCTTAATCATATTTGCAATTTTGTAAACTACTAGGCTTAAAGAATGGCAAAGAGTAATTAGGACACTTACGGTTGCCTCTCTCTGAAAGACATTGTACTCTTTCCCTGGGTTGCCAATATTTAGATGAGAAGTGCCTGCAGTAGACAAGATTGAAAATAAATTGGCATGTTATCAATTAGCATACCACTGGATTTATAAGCAATAACCACTGAAATTATTAGATGATTACAAACTCCTTTGGAGTGGTTCAAACAGAAGTAATCTATCCGAATTTCAATAATATAAGCTCAAGGGATCGTTATTAGACGGATAATTATAAAGAGCATGATATGTTTTCTTTTGTTCTGAAACCAGACTACTTATGACTTGTGATTGCAAACCGTGGAATATCGATCCCCATATTTTACAATTGTAAAGAAATGAGGGGCTTTCTGCAATATTTTGCTCCAAACAGCACCAATTACAGAGATATTCATAAAACAGAGAGGTTAACAAAGTAGTAAACAGAAGAAAGAGCAAAAGAATCACAAACTTCAATTCATTTCCTCCATCCCCATAACAAAAAGGAAAAGATAAACAACCCTCAAGACATGTAGAGAAAGAAGTGGCATCTTCAATTCTTAAAACTATTCATTGAAACAAGATACAACAAAGTGATAAAAACATAAAAAAACTATAGTCCTTAGGCTGCTTGAAACATTTGTGCCAAATAGACAATAAGCCAAAGCAAATTCAGATAGCGAAATACCGGGAGGAAGCCGCCTGTGCCTCATATGCCTTCCACTGAGTATATGCTGACGATCAAACAACTGCAAAATCCCAGTCATGCATCCTATTTGCTTCTGCAGATCTGGATTTTCATCAGCTAAAGAATGCAGAAGCTTTGCAGCCATCTTCAGGTTCTTCTCTTTCACAAGAAACTATGCCCCTTCCCTCAGCTCAGTCATAGAAAGAACCACATACCAAAAAAACCCCAAATCTATGGCTATCCAACAATCTAATGACTAGTGCAATGAATATTCTAACCAGTTCTCCTTCAACCCAAAAACAACAAGACCCTTTTAATCACAACAAAAAAAATCAAACACCTTTCTTCAGAAGGAATCAAATCTCATTCCCCCACATTCTACTGAGTTCTATACAGTCCAAACCCCAAAAGAGGAGAATAAAGAACTTCCAAAGCCCATGCCCCTTTGAGTTACAGCATCTCCAAAGAGATTCTCCACTGAAACAAAAATTGCTTCTTGGGTTCTATGTACAAGACAGTAATATCAGATTTACACCTAATTACAGCTTCAGAAACAGTGCAATTTCCAGCTTGAAATCACAACCATCGGCTCACAATGTAAAAAAAATCCCAATCCCACAGAAATTTCCACCCAAATCCCAAAATGCCCTTCTGGGTTCCTTACCAATTTCCCAAATCTTGACTCATCGCAGCAATGAAGAAAAATCCACGAAAGAGGGAGCCAATGGGTCAACGAGGAATGGCGAGTGAAGAAGAAACAGAAACAGAGAGCTGAAAGAAAACCTTGAGCAGATTTATGAACAGATGTGAAAAACTATCTTACAAGAACAAATGTAAGCACTGGGTTGCAGCTAGTAACATGGAAAATGGAGCTAAACAAACAAACCCAATTGGGGCTTGCAAGAAAAGAGCTGGTTTTTTTCTTGGGATTTTTTTAGAGGAGCAAAATGAGAAAGAGAGAGAGAATGTGGGTCAGATGTTCTTAAGCTCCCTATCTCACAAATCCATGTGGGATGGGTATGTGAGTGGGTCAAGAGCTGTCTACATGTGCATGTGAACTTGTCAGTACTCTTCCTTGGAGAGAGAAACAGAGAGGGATTTCTACTTAGAGATATGGGAAAAAAACTCCATTAGAGAGATATGTGGGAAAGAAAAAAAACTCCATTGATTGATTGAATTGAATCATCTTACCTTTATCAAACTCTCGCTTTCATGTTCAAGTTGCTACTTCCCTGAAATGGCCGCAGCGGATGATACTCATTGAAACAAGATGACTTCAAGATCAACAATTGGTCCTCATAATAAATTTGAGAACTTGGGTACGCCCAAGTGTTTAACTTTGTATTTGGTATCTGATCGAGATTCAATTTTTTAGTTTTAGATTCTTTGAATGGAGAGTTTAGTGAATTTCTATTTGATGGGTTTATTTATGAAAATAATATTTGATCGCGTTTGAATTTTTATATAAAAAAATGAAAATTTTGAAAACAACGTTTATATGTTTTTAGTATTTTTATATTTTAAATCTGCTACTAAACATCAATTCAAGTATAACTCGTAATTGTTGGATTAAAAAAACAGACTAATACTAAACACATATTTCATAACCAAAAAAAATATGGAGTGTAAGAGTCAAAGTGATACTCCTTCCTTTAAGATTGGAGGTTCAAATTAGTCAACGGTTTTGATTTTCTTACAATTTTTTTTAAACAAGTTGCTTAGATTTTAATTTTATAATGAGGGGATCATTAGGTAGTAATTGAGAATCAAGAGTAGTTGAATGATTGTAGAAATGATTTATTCCAACTAAATCAATGCATAATATATCCAATTTAGATGATAAAGCTTTGTTTGCAAAAATAGAAAGAAAAAAAAAAATTCTCGACTTACCATCGATAAAGAGAGACATTAACATTAATATACAACTACATCAACTATATTTGGAACTGTTTAAGAAATTGGACATGAATTTCTATATAAGTTATGGCTTTTTATATTCATAATAATAAAAAAAATAAAAAGAAAAAGAAAGATGTCAATAACACTTTAACAAAACCAACCAATAGAGACATTCCTCTTTAATATTATTAATTACTTTTTAACATTTTCAAATATTATTTAGAGAACTCTTGTAGTTTACTATTAGAAAAAAATGCAAATTGTTAGGACATCATGACATGGGTGCCATAATCTCCTCACAACCTGAAAAAGTCTTTGGTCATTTTCAATTCATTCATTTCATATTGAATTGGAATTAAATTTAAACCATGACATCTTCATATACAATAAATAAATAAATAAATAAATAAATATATATATATATATATAGGCCTTATCATTAAGATAAAGGCTTTCCTAATCATTCCCAAACCCTAGGTTACTTTCCAAGTAATCCCTAAAAAAAATTTAGAGGTTAAAAATCGTTTTTGGTCCCTAAACTTTCATGGAAGTAACAATTTAATCATTGAATTTTGATTTGTAATAATTTAGTCCATGTACTTTCAATTTCATAACAATTTAGTACATGAACATTAAAATGTAACAAATTGATCCCTGTATTTTAAAATTTATAACGATTTAATCCATACCGTGAAAATTATTATTAAGATTTAATGATATTTCTTACATAGGTAGATCAATAAACTAATTAGGGACCCAATATGTTTATAAGCTACAAAGTATAAATAGTTAAATAATAAAAATCAACATTTAATTTTGATGAATTTTTTTATGGTAGGAATTAAATTGTTACAAATTTGAAAGTTGGGCCAAATTGTTAATTGCATACTAAAGTTCAAGGACTAAATTGTTACATGCCAATTTAAGAACTTGATTGTTACTTTCATAAAAGTTTAGGAACACCCAAAGTGTTTTTAAACCAAATTTAAAAGAAGAGAAGAAGAAAATTACTTTCCAAGTACTTTTTTCCTAAGCACACAAATCTTCCTCTTTTTTGCATCACCATTTTTCCCATTTAATTATTGTCAACGTTTATTTTATCGCTAACTTTTTTTTTTTTTTTGAGTTCAACAACATTTGGAATGGAGGGATTTGAACTTCTGACCTCTTGGTCAAAGATACAAGTCAATTACCCTGAGTTATGTTCACTTTGACATTTTATAGCTAGCTTGATATAGTATAAATCGAAACTCATATATAACGTTAAAAAAATTAAAATAAAAAGTAAACCCCTATATTTATATAATATGCTTTTTTTCTCTTTTAGCTAAAGTGAGCTTAGTTCAACAGTAATTAACATGTAACTCGACCAAGAGGTCAAAGGTTCAAATTTTCCATCCCCAAAATGTTGTTGAACTAAAAAAAAAAAAAAAACTTTTTTCTCTTTTGCTTTACAAACATATCAATCTTGGATGTTAATATCCAATTAAATAATAACAAGTAATTCATAGGGTATCATGTAAAAGTTGACATGGTACCAAAACATTAGAAGTGATGTGTATCACATAGGAACTAGAATCACAATTTGATGGCATCAATATATATGCCAATAGATTAGAGATTTTCATATAGCTTCATTTGTTTGGGTACAAAAATTGTGTGTTGGAAATGACAATATATTGATAATGAAAACACACACAAAATGTACAAACTAGCTAGACACAAATGCTAATTTCCATTGATCTTTTAAATTAGGGCAAAATGAAACATTATAATAAGTGATGTATCATAGGAATTAGAATCATAATTTGATGGCATCAATATATACGCCAATAGATCGGAGATTTTCATATAACCTCGTTTATTTGGTACAAAATTTTTGTATTGAAAATGACAATATATATTGATAATGAAAACACAAACAAAAAAAAAATACAAATTAGCTAGACACAAACCCTCATTTCCATTGATTTTTTAAATTAGGACAAAATGAAATTGATGAAAGTGATATATATAGATGATCAAATTGAAACCCACATGACATCCCAAAAGAAAGAAGATGAAGGCTTTTGCATGGCATGTGGGATGCCTTAGAAAGATTAGGGCATCACCAACTAACCAATCAATATCATTCTAACCCATGTTCCATGGAACAATGCAATACTACTCATTGCATTATGGTCCTTTAATATTGATAAATTAATATCTCATGACTTTTTCAAAGCTCTTTCTCTCTCCCTCTCTCAATCCTCAACCAATAATATTTTATCATCTTTAATATCATTTGGTTCATAACCCTCAAATGAGTGGAACCCTACAACTACTACACAACTTAATATATATGACCAATAATTTCATTTCATGATATGAGAGAGAGAAAATTCTTTTTTTTTTTGAGGGTATAAGAGAGAAAAGAATTCTACATGATGGGTATGTTTGCAATTGAGTGAACATGGAGCTCTCTCTCTCACCAAACCATTTGGGAGAGGCTTGAGGAGCAGGGTACTACCATAAAGTACCCTAATTTGAATCATAATTCCCAATGAAAAAGATCACTTTTTTGAACATATTGTGAGAGAAACAAAAAAGGGTGTTTAATCATTCTTGTATAGAATGTGTATTAAAGTCTTATGTTTTTATATACTTGAAAATGATTATTATAAAGGCTCTCACTTTAAAATGGTCATGCAAAAGATTGATTGGTGCCAAGATTAAATAATTAATAATAATTACAAATTATGGTGTTATTTTTAATTTTGGAAATGAAAAGAAATTTAATTATCAAAAACCTATGATCCATGGCATTGGAAAAGGCATATCTCCAAGGGATAAGAAATGGGAAGCTTGGCACCACTCCTTAATTTCTTCCAAAGGCTTTATATTTTTTGGGACAAAAAGTTTAAGAGAGAATAATGTCCAAATTAAAAGGTCCCCTCTCTCTCCTGTCCTTGACTATAAACAAAAGTTCATATCCACTTTGTTGCTTTAAGGTTCAACATTGATTTAGGTCACACTATTGAGGCAAGAGGTGTGGGGCTTTGAGCCCTAGTCCTAGCCCTAATGCCATGAAACTTTGTGGGTTTCTTTTTTCTTCCTTTTTTTAGTTGACTTCTTATTTTTCTCCTTTTAGATTTTTGACACCTTTTATCTCCTTTTAAAAGTCCCAAAAGGAATATCTTTAATTAACTAGACTTGTTAGTTTAGTCATTGCAAGGAAAATTTTTACAATCTTATCTTAAATTATATATATTTTTTAGTTCAACAACGACATGTGAAGATGAATATTCGAAACTTTAACGTGTTGTCAATTGTGCTATGTTCGGATTTGCTAAACTATATTAGATTGGTAGAAAATATATTTTGGTGAAATTTTATCACGAATATAATTGAAGGGTTGAATTTGAAAGTAAGAGGAGAAAAAAAGGTTGATTATTTCAAATTGTAAATTATTTAAGTTAGTTCAAAAAAAAAAAGGAAATTGGGCAAGAGGGCAAGAGGGCTTGAGTTGGCAAGGAGGATGATGCAGTTGGTTTGCCAGGCCATCTGAATCCAACAGCATCTTTTGCTGCACATGATGAATCAAAGTATAAAGCATACTTTGTTACCTTGTTTGCTTGCAACAAATAATTAGGTTCTTTGAAATAATTGAGTCATAGAGAAACTTTTTTAATAAAACAATCGATTGAGTTTATTAAACTGACCTAAACATCGTTCAAGTGATCAATTAGTAGTACCTAATCTCCCTTGCATGTTTATTAAAACCCAAGAAAATTAGTATCTAATGTCTCTTTTGAGCAATTTTGAAAACCCCTAAAAAAATTAGGGTTTTTGAGTGCACACAAGAAATGAAAACACTAAATGGATTGGTTGGTACATGTCCCTATATTAAAGTTATGAGCCTTTGCTCAAACTTTAAGTTTCTTAAGTGGTTGGCTTAGAAAAGGGCAAAAAATTGCTCATAACTGTAAACATAATGCCAACTACTTCAGCATTACTTTGAAGGGGTGAGAGTGTGGCCCTTTTGGGACATCAAACTAATTTTTGATTTTTTTTATCTATGCATTGATATATATTTTTTAAAATCCCCTTTAATTTTATTTTATTAGGTGGATCTCGAGTTTTCGAATGTGATTTTTGTAATTTCCCCAAAGTAGGGTTTTTGAAAAAAAAAACAAAAAAAGAGTGAAAGGGTAAAATTTGAAGATGAAGCTTTTTAAAAAAAACAAATTTGGATTTAGATTGGGGAGAGAATGTAGTAGCATATTTTTCAAACTAATCATAAATGATGTTTGTGAAGGTAGTTTCGGAGACCGACTATTAAAAGGAGCATACATTTGAAGTAGCATTGAAAGAGTTTGGTGAATTGGCAGATAGAAAGAAACTCCAATAACTACCTTGCCTTCTTCAACTTTCTTATCCGACACTTCATCCTTTTTTTTAATTGTTGTGAAAATTCGAATCATGAACTTAACGTGTAATTAGAATAGGATTATTAAAACTTAAAATATATATATTTAGTTTCTTAAGCTTTAATGAGTAGCTTAAGGTCTAACTTCTAAGTTCAATTAGAGGTATTAAATTATACAATGAAGAAGTGACAACTTTTTTTTTAATCTAACGCATGTTCCTAGTTTTCTAGGAGGATTTACTTGGTTGTTTTGAGTTCATTTCTTATTCTCTAACCATAGATAACTGATTATTCGATTATTCATGAATTTTAATTTATAATAATTAATCATGTCATTTTATTGGTAACTTTTTTAATCTAAATTTTAGTAGTAAAACTAATTTTAACATTTGTTTAAAAGCCTTTTAAATTTTAGAAATCAAATTAGAAGCGAAGAAAAGCTTTAATAACCAAAAGAATATTTTAACAATAGAGTGATTTTAAAGAAATAAATCCTTCTTAAAAAGATGAGAAAAAATAATTATAAAAATATTGAACGGTACATGTAGATTGAGTAAATCAATTATTCTCCATGATAGATCATGTTTAATTTAAAAATAATCAAATCACTAAATTTATTATTTTCAAATTATTATTAATATTATTGCCATATCCTTACCGCATTGATTGATATTGAAACAATAAATAATTGACCATTATTGAAATAATACATCATGATAGAGAGACAACCACATGATTGTACTATAAAAATCACCATAGCATAACACCTTTCATTTATGTTTTCTTAACTAAGGAAAATTATGAATCGAGAGGAAGTAAAGTTAAAGACATACGATCTCGATCAAAAGGTAAAAGGTTCTAATCTTTACCCACGTATCGTTGAACTAAAAAAAGGTTAGAAATTCATCATTCTATGCACCAAAAACCCTTCAACATTAGGAGGGGAACTAAAGTGTGAAACCTCTTTCATCCATACAACAGCATATTCCAAAAAAGATACATGACAATGCCTCTCAAGTTTACCTTTTTTCAGTTCCATCTGCAAGAATTGGTATCGTCCTGATCGTTTTGGCGCTCGACAAAATATATGATCCGTCGATAAAACTTCCAAGACAGGTTCTTTTCTGTAATGGGACGTTGACCAAAAGGATTCTGCTCAACATATTTTTGAACATTTTCTGCCATTGATAAACCTTCCAAGTAAACCCGAAGATCGCCTCCCGGTCCTAACGTGCACCATTAGCAGTAAGAAATGATTGGCAGTAGTATAATTTAACAACAATGTCCAGAGAAAGAATTGTGCAGTGGAAGTAAAAAGGATAAGAAATGGGAATGTATTTGATCATTTGGAAGGAACTATCAGAAGATGACATACTAGAAACTAGAAAGTCAAGGTTAAGACATGCACTATGGATGAAAGAACACATACTTGGCACTATATATCATGTTAAGAGCATTGTGATATTTTATGGCATGAAAGCAGTTAGTTACCTAACGACGTATCGTCGGTATCCCTAAACCGATATGTTACAGGAAATATTGCAGTGTTTGCCTACACAATAACAAGCACCCGAAAAACGAAGAATGCCTGTTAGCATTAGATTGGAGTGCAGAGAAGGGGAAAGTACACAACCTCATTCAGAAAATGAAACAAGGAACAAAAATAAGAGACGAGAGATGAATCATCTAACCGGATTGCACAATGCCTTGTGTGGGGAATCATCCAACAATAGAGTGTTTGATGCATTGAACTCTCGTGGCTTAAGGTATTTCCACAGTTTCCTAATTTCCTTTAAGACTAAAGGCTTGTGCTTATTCTCGACGGTAGAGAACGTGGTATCGGTACAATGTGATTGATCCTGTACAGAACAGGGTTAGATGACCAAAAAGAGAAGGCATGGTACCAATGATTAAGCAGAAGACATTACTTTTGGATGATTGCACACTCATATGAAATGACTTGACGTTTGAAAAATGTGTATGGACTAGGGAACTGAATGATCAAACTTTTCCCAAAACCTGCATGGCCCTCTTAATCAATATTTATGATAGATAAATAGATTACTGGTTCAGAGAAACAGTTCCAATAAATTATACTTCATGCCAACTATAAATGAAATAATACACGTTATAGACTTATAGAAAACTGCTGGCCATTAAACTACAGAGTTGTACCGATGCCAACTTACGAAAACATCATGACATTGCCAAATGCTAAAAAATGTCAGACTGAGATATAACCAAATAAAAAACCTCGCAGTAAATGTCTAGGACATTATTTGGTTTCATTAGGTTAAATTTCTCCGAACTTTTGAAGCAAAATGACAGAGGAAGGTGTAAAAAGAAGTACAAGATTCAGTGAGGCAAGACACATAATATAAAAATTATGGTTTATGAAGCATGAAATGAAAACAAAAAAATTAAAGGAATGGGGGCTTTATCTAAGAAAGTGTTTAAAGAAACAGATATCCCCTTCTTTTCATATTAAAAAAGAAAAAAAAAAAAAACTCTCATATGCCTGAGGTGTGAAGCACTTGCTTGGGGCACACATAATAAAGGTTGCCTCTCCTCACTTGGTATGAGGTGCTTCTCTCCCACCCATGCCTATGCACACTTTTTTTTTTATTCTTTTTGAGTTCAACAAGTGGAAGTGGAGGATTTGAACCTCCGACCCTCTTAGTCGAGGACATATGTCTTAACCAGTTGAGCTATGCTTAGATTGACCATGCATGTGCGCACTTTTTAAATCCATGAACATACTCGAGGGAACCATTCTTATCAGAGGGTAAGAGCCGATAAGATAGAAAAAAGGGTCTGGGAATTTTTAGAAAAGAAGAAACGACTCTGAACCTTTTAGAAGCACCACAGGTTTCACAACTTTCAGCATTAGCCCAATGTCACACCTTCATATGAGATAATAGTGAATCAATGTACAGTAATAAGCCATACAGTAACTAATTCCAAACACTTTATTTCCATTCATATTTCAAGAAATACAATAGAAAACATAATATGATTGATTCAAAATCCACCCTCCCCCTAAGGGAATATATATATATATATATATATTTCTGTTAAAAGAAACTGCCAAGCATTATTTAGATATGCCATATGATACATGATACTGAAGGTGAAAAAACAAAAGGAAAAGAGAAAAATAGCCTTACCCAGCAAAAAAGTAATTTTTGTCTGAAATCTCCCATTAGAAAGTCTATCACCATGTCCACATTTCTCCTGCAAAGTTGCGTAGTGCCACACATTCAGGAAAAAAGGATATGAAAAAGTAGGTTACCTCAATTAAAGGAAGAAATGAAACATATAAAGCACAAAATGATTTGCAATTCACAATCAGACAATGCAGAAAAAGTAAAGTGTAAAAGCATATTAAGTTGTCAATCGAGCATTACCGAGTTCTTGACGACCAAACACCCACCTCGAATCTTTCAAAACAAAACTTTATAAAATCATCACAAAATGGCCTCTTGAATACTGGAAGAGAAGAACAAGCCAATTCACTATTGATCTTTTAGGAAAAATGAAAAATAAAGGAATGTAATTGTCAATTGTCACCTGCTTTTTGTCTTATTACAATGTCTGGCTTATATCCATAAGGAACGTAACAAATAAAATCTGCAAGCAGTCCATTTACATCGAGAACAAGAAGCTTTTTCCTTGAACAACCAATAGAATCTCCTTTCTCTGAAGTATCCAATACCTGCGATGGAGTTTTCTCTTCAGTGATAGCATCAACACCGCTGCTTGTCTCACCAGAAGCTGAGAACCATACAACTTCTTGCTTCACAGTTTCAGCATTTTCCAGTTCAGGAGGCATGCTGGAAGGAGCTGATATAATCCGTTCCTTGCTTGCTGAAGTTTCACCATCATGATCACCAACTGAACAGCAAACAGAAGCTTCCTCCACGGCACCTTCCACAGTCTTCTCCGAGGCATTATTACCACATGCACCATTTATCTGATCTATATCTGAACTTTTCAATGAACCATCCCTCTCATATTCCTGCTCATTACATGGCAATTGATAACCAGAGTCGGAGACATTTTCTCTAGAATGATCACCCGTCCTCACATCTATCATCTCCTTACTCAGTTCCTGGGCAACATTGGCAATGTTTCCATGATCATCATGATCTCTCGTACCACCTGGATCTTCAGAGATCCTAGGGTCTTCTTTGTAATCATTCGTGGAACTTGGCTCTTCCATTTCGACACTAAATCTAGCAACATTTTGTTTGACATCTGCTGTATTCAGGATAAGATTAGCAGAGCCATTTATATTTTCATGCTCTGTATCCATGTCTTTTAACAATTTTTGGTCATCATCATGTTCCTTTTCATGAACATTTGCCTTTGGATCACATATCTCTGGATGAGTTTGTCCTGTTTCAGATTCGAACTTTGAGCATTTAATGAACGTGGCATCAGGAGCTGGGTCGTTTTTCGACAGGATATTATCCATTGAAGACGCATCTTCAGAACCAGAATGACTGTTATCTTCAGGAGCATTATCAAACTGTTCTAGCTTTCTCTTTTTCATTTTATGCTCCAAGCCTTCGCTGGTATCACATTCTGAAATATCCATGATCAATTTTTGCAGATATTTCACAGAAATCCTGGACTATATCCTCTTGAATGCAAAATGATAAGTTCTCTGAGAACTCTAAGTATTTCCTCGAAGGAATCTTCTCCTACCTGATATATAAAAAGTATACAGTCGTCAAAATCAAACTATCAATATTCAAGGCCTAATCACAGATATTTATAATTGAGAAGACATAGCCTAACTTCTCCGGACCTTTCTTCCTTTCCTAACTTTATTTCAGTCCTAGCATAGTACTGTCAAAAGTAAAAAGTTCAAAGCACAGCAGCTTACAGAAGATTTCATTTATTTTACTTCAGAACTACAGCAGAGCCATGAATACATGTAATCAAACATATACCAAAAAAAGAAAGACAAGAAAAGATCGAGGTGCTGGTTCTAAACTATTTCGGCAAAAAGCAGGACAAAGTTAATCTAAGGTTACTCACGATCCTAATTGCAAATTTTCCTTTCTAAAACATAAAATGTTCCATTTCACAAAGCCTCACCTCCTTAATGACCTGAAAACAACACAATTCCTCACTGCTAAGTAAAAACCAGAGTACCAACTAGCTAAAAAGCGAGATGCACAAAATGAGCATAGTCAAACAGATTGAGAACAAATTCAAGTCAAAACCAACAACAGTAACAACAAAACGAGCAAAACTCAGACAATTGAGTCAAGGGAAAGACAGTCTACATCTCTACTGCAAGCAACAAATGAGCATCAACCAAAACAAGTCAAACCCATCTCCAAAACAAGAAAATCAGTTAGAATTCTCATCAGAATCGGACCCAATAGAAAAAATTTAGCACGGAGATTAGGTAAAATCGAGAGAAAGACAAAGAGACTTAACGGATCGAACATGGGATCGATCGCAGAGGAACGAGGAACGACCAGTAATTGGCAGGACAAAAAAGAAGAAGATCGTGGCAATGAATTTCGTTTGATGGCAGCAGCTCGAAATTTCTCTTATTTTGTTGGATGTAGCGCCGTCGTTCTTCTCGGGGGCAGCCCATTTGAGAATCGGCGGCTCACTGACCATCAATCTTCTCCTCTGATTTTTTTTCATTATCAAATAAAATTATATACAATCTCATTCTCTTTCATATCCCATTTATAACGTCGTCAACAGAGTGATAGTTTAACTGATAAGTTCAATACTTTTATATTACCTATATAAATTTTTATATTAATTGAACTTTAAAAGTTGTTATCTATGCATCTCAATACGAAAGAATGAAGAAGAGAAGAAGAAACAACTAACTATCTTGAATATATAAATAAAAAAACAAAAAACGAAATAGTTGTCCAAGAAATATATATAGTGAGTTTAGATATTTCCAATAATTTTAAATATTATACTATTTTTTATCGCTACTTCAATTAATATTTACGTATTTATCTTTTTTTAGATATATTTTTTAGGAATATCGCGTCATATATAATAAAAGGAGATTTGAACTTACAATATGACATGTGTACTATACTACTATCTTTATGTACTATAATTTCCATTGTATCTAAGTGAGAAACCAAAATATTAGTTAATAAACAACTTTTTGATGTTTTTTTTTATTAGGAAAAAAATGGTTAACTTGAAATATAATTATAAGATTCACTGGTTTATCTCTCTAATTATAATTGTAGGAAATATCAAATCCCATCACATCAAATTGTATCATTACTACTCAATATTTTTAAATTAACCTCACCATTAAGAAAATAACATGTCAAATCAATCCTTCTCCCCTCTCGGCTTATTCCGGCCAACATTTAATTCCAGTCGTGAATGAGCTTCTCATTGTTTCCAAACAGGTGCTAATGATGGTCCCCCCATTTCATTTGCTTTATTACAAATTTACAATTTACATCCATTACAAAACTAAAAAAATAACTTGGAATAGAAATTTAATAAAAATGGTAAATATGTGTATATGTATATGTATATATATGAATAAAGATTTGCAAATTGGCTCAAATGGATTGGCATTACGTAGTGTGACATATTAACTATCAGGAGTTAAATCAACAAATCATGTAATGAAATATAAATGTATAAAACCAATTAAACCCTGAAAATTCATTCAGCTTCAATACACTAGAAAGAAAATGTAGAATGAGTGAGGGTTGGAAAAAAGTTGCTGATGGGCATTGCTGCATCGAATCTGGATTGCGAGTACCAAAGTTCTTCCGATATTCAGAAACGTCCCCGACGAACTCGGACCCAGGCTAAGGCTGCAACTGCAGCACCCCCCAGGTGGGCAGATCCTGAAATTTGGCTGTCATTCTGCAGAGATCAAACAGGTTTCATGAATTTGTCTCCAATAGGAGCATAGCCATATTGTACAGAGAGAAGAACTGAAGATGGAGTTGGATGGAGAAGTTTAGGCCCCGTTTGATAACCATTTAATTTTTTTAAAATGAAACCTATAAATACTACTTCTACCTATGAGTTTCTTTATTTTGTTATCTACTTTTTAAGTATGCTTTCAAAAACCAAGAAAAGTTTTGAAAACTAACAAGTTTTTGTTTTTGAAATTTAGTTATGAATTCAAATGTTTTCTTAAGATAGATCAAACTCATTGTAGAAAAATGATGAGAAAACAAGCACAATTTTCAAAAAACAAATGGTCATCAAACGTTATTAGATTAAACGTTATACCTCTAGTATCCTCAACATGTCTTTTCCAATGAGAAAAATGCCCTGTAATGGAACCACAAGGACTATTTCAGGATTTTTCATGGTGAACTGTGAATCTTTGTGCTATTTGGAGATGAGATTACCAGTAGGATGGCAGGAACAGGTATAAAGAATTCGAGATAGAGGGTCGACTTTGGGAAGAGGAATATATCCAGTAGCATGATTGCATTCACGGCTCCGCTCGCACCCTAAGCGATCAAGAAAAATGAATAGTGATGATGATTCAAGTTCTAACGAGTATGCTGATGCTCGTAAGTCAAAGATGATCGGTACAGTGTAAGATTAAAGGAACAAAGCCTCCTATCCAACCAATAGGAAAAACAATTCACACAAAGCACATGGCGTATGTTGTTTTTCAACTTCTACAGTTGAAAAAGTAATGGACAAAGTAGAGAAGGATTTCCAAAATCATACCAATCCTTGTGCCCGTATTGGGTCCTTGCCCCAAAATGGCCGCCCCTGTTGAAAGCAGAAAATGAGTTAACAAACACTGTTTAAGATGGTTTGTTCCATTGACAGTTGAACTTTTCTTCTGCCATTATGAAAGAACAATTGGTATCAGAGTGTTCTTAACTACATGAAAGTTACCAAATGAAGCTTTAGTTCTAGTTGAGTGAATCCAGCATAATTTACATCTAAATTTAAAATTTTGATGCTGCCTTTACATCTTATCAGAAGCAGTTACATCTCCATGACCCGAAAATTTAGCAAGACGAGTGTTCCTAAAATTTGGATGAAAGAATTAAGGCCATAAATAATTATTTGACACAATTTGCATACCTTTAAGGACGATGCTTGAAACAGATGATGCGCCAAGTAAAACGCTGACCCACCAATTGCTCCAGCCAAATACAATTTCAACAAAAACTCAGGACCAAATACTCTACCGATCTGTTAGAGGCAAAATATAAGCTCACGCCGAGCAGATCAACTATCAATTCTAACAGGGCTGAGGGAAAGGTAAGTTTTAACACTAATGGGTCATTATTATGTTCTTGGAAAGACCATGACAAAACAGAAAAGGTAACTTTATAGTTCACAACTAGACTAACAGTGAGTTTGGGATGCACACTTCTTCTGGAAGCACTTTTAGAATTTTTTTAAATTATTTTTGACTATTCAACCATACCGCATGAAAATTTTGAAAATTGCTTTTAATGGGCTTAAGCACTTTTCACATATCTAAAAGTCATCCCAAACTCACCCTCTAACAACTTGAATCAAAGTATATTACTCCAAATCCAGTATCAACTCTAAAATTAGCATACAAGGCGCTCACAATGTTCATTAATCAATATTTGTTGAAGCAAGTTTTTTCAAAATTCTTTTTACTCACAAGGCTTAAGTTTAAGATATATTCAAAATGAGATAATAACTAAGAGAAAAGTAGAATATAAATAACTACAAGATTATGTGTCCCAAAAAAAAAACTACAAGATTAGAATATAAGCCAAAAAGAGGAAAGTAGTTAAGGTCATAACAAAAAAAATTTACATAACCACCCACATATAAACAGAGGAGAAAATAAAATAAAATAAAAATCAGGACCTAATAGAAGTTCAAAGAAAGATAGCCATACGTTCATCCCGAAGAAATATAGTCCAATCATGTTGGATACTATATGGCCAATTTCTACGTGACTGAAGGCAGAGGTAATCAATGTATGTATGCGGCCGCTTCTAACATTTTCTATAGAGATCTGTGAAGAGAGCAGTGAAACATTGAAAATATAAAGTTACCAACAGAGAACAGTTGAATTGAAGTTCCAACCTTTGAAACTTAAAACTTCCAAAATGGCATGTAATATCTTAACTTTGTCACAAATATTTCTCAAAACATGTTTATCAATTTGAAAAAAATGAAAATGAAAACTACTAATGATGTTAAGTTGATCACAACTTTTAGAGGCCATCATCTTGAGAAATCCCTGAATGTCTATGTGGTGGTCTCAATTCCAATATTTCTCTTCCAAGAAATGTAGATGCCAATGAAGGGGTGATTTGAATACTCATGAGACGAGATAGGTTTTAAAGATATAATTGGCGGGGTTGAGCTGGGCGGGGAGGCGATACTAGTTATCAAGTCTGATAGATGTCTGGCCCATATTAAAAACTCATTACTTAATAAGGATTTGTTTTTGACTCACATAGAATACGGGGTGAGTTTTCACCTATCCTATTGAAAATCCAAATCTTCTCATTTCATATTATAGAGGCATTAGTAGAACAAACTGATGATTTTATTACAATCATATGGACAAATCTCACAAAACAAACATAGTTATCTAATATTTTCAACCATCTTCACAAGATTGTCATGAATATATCATGCAAACCATATATGATTATTTTTTATTTCTACTCATGCAAATACCCATATATCTAGATTTCTAGACATTATTGCTTCCCATAAATCATGATTCCCTCATGAATGTCCCATTAAGAGTTCCCATGGAACATCAACAGTCTCTCAATCCAAGAGAAAGTGGATCCTAAGCAAAGTGGGAGTTGAGAAGAAACAATGTCTAACTGTGCCCACAAGTCTGAGGCATGTAATTGCAATCAAGGACTTACAGTAAAGTTTTTTGACATAAAGATAGGATCGGCAATCCGCCAGAGGAGGAAAACACCAACATTAGCCATAATCAAGCCCAACACCACATCATTAGTCGTTAGCCTTTGAAACCAGGATCTCCTGTGAATAGGAGAAATGAAAATATGGACTTTCCCAAATAATCAACACTGTTTATCAGATACCGGGCATCCTCCCCTTTGTTAAAATGACTATAATCTGTTTAATGAATTCAATACTAAAAGATCCACCAAGCCTATTCAAATATAGAATGTTGTAGTAAGTTACTTTGATATGTTAAATAATAACTAAAAGTAACCCAAGATAATAACAATGCCAATCCTAAAATAATAAAGAAGGAAGTTTCATAATAGCAGTAATCTGGGTTAGAGTCCCAATTCTATGGGGGGACACCTAAAAAACAATACTAGTTCCTCATGAAACAGAAAGCATCACAATGTTATCCCTCCAATTGTAAAAATCAGGTTCCAAAAATTTTCAAGAACTCCCAGTATCCAAGAATAACTGTTTGTTTGTCTTCGAATTATCAGACATGTTCTCTGGAACATATTTCATTCCCATTTTATTACACAAAACCCAGATAATATTTAGTGAAACTGCACTAACAAGTACAGAGAAATTGGAGTGGTTGAACTTATTTGATGAAGTTAGAAGTTTCACATCTTTCTCATGTCATTTCCAGTAGTAATCAGCATAACAACTGTTCTTGAACTATTTATTTAGATTTCCCAATTGCTCATGCAATCACTCAAGTTAATTGTAGTGCATAATGTTATGTGACGTAAGGCACACCGTTTGCGAACTTCAACAGAACAATACAATTGGGAAAATTTGAAATTATATGGAAACTGTAGGAAATTCAGCGCTGAATGAATTGATTTAAACAAGGTCTTTACATCTTCAGCGACGACTTCATTTGTGTATGTCAGAAGTTAATTATCTGATAAACAACCAACGTTGCAAACAGAGCAAACACATTACCTGCCACGCCATTGAAAATCGGAGCCTGGTTTCAACTGAAATCTCAGTTTCGAAAATTGACCTCCCATAAAGAGAAACCTGCTTTCTACTAGACTCTTAATTAACCCCTTGAAAAGGGTGTTTGAAGGATTCAATATGAATCGCTTTTCGACCACCGGGCCCGAGAAAAACCCATGAATTTTCTCCGCAAAACTTCGATGTGAACTCCATGAACGCGAGTGATCCTGAAATGGGTGAGTGACGAAGGAGCCAGAGAGGTGGTTTTGGTTATGGGTTCGCACTAGCGTGGCAAAAGAAGCGCAATCCTTGCAAGGGTGAGAAGACGCGTAGGAATTCAAAAGCCTTGACGCAAGTTTAGGAGAAAAAAGTTTATTCATGTTTCTCTTGATTATGATCTATGAGAGAGCTCTAGTTGGGAGTTACTAAAATTCGTTTCTTCAGGAGTTGATGAAACGGGGTTAATACTTGGAGTGGCTGTGGATACGAGGGATCTATTCAGAGGGAAATACAGCCAACTTTAAACTCTCCCTCGCCCCTTCCAAAGGTTGAAAATTTTCCATTAAGTAGCTTGGACTGAACTTTGGTCTATGAACTTTGGTATGAATTTTTAGACTTGTGTCCATTTTTAGTCTTTAAAATTTAAAAAGTATTTAACAGGTTTTTAAACTTTCAAATTTATGTTTAATAGGTCCCTAAATTTTCAATATTGCGTCTTATAGGTCATTGGCCTACTAGACACAAAATTGAAAGTTTAAGGACTTAATAGATATTTTTAAAGTTTAAAAATCTATTAGACACAAAATTGAAAGTTTAAACACATATTAGATACATTTTAAAGTTCAATGACCAAATAAACACAAATCTAAAACTTCATAGATTAAATTTGTAATTTAACCTTCATAATTTATATATATCTTAGGCTTCTTTTTTATGAGAAAATATATTTTTCATTGAGAATAAATGAAAGGATATAGAAGAGCATACAACTTTATCAATTCAAGCATATATAACTTTAAAATGATTTCAATCCGAGTAGCTTAGTGAATAAGGCAATTATTACTATCTTAAAAATCAATGGTTCAATCTCCCACATGATTCATATTACATAATATAATATTAGACATTTTCCTGTATCCCATTTCAGTTAATTAGTTAAATTTCAATTATAAGTTTACTACTTAGTAATATCCTACACGTCATCCCATAAAAATAATCTAGAGTTACTACATTTAAACAGCAAATCATCCTTTCCTAAAGACTATAACATGTTCTAAAATTCAACACTACAACTTCTAACGGAATGAAATTTCAGATTTATTATTGATGTTCTTTCACTTTCTGTTTGTGTATTCTCAGAAAGTTTATACTGTTTTCTGTCAACTGAACAGCATTTGGTGTGAATTACTTCACTGTCTTAAGGCCTGCTCACCAGAGCTGTTGACTGTAAACACTAAAAAAACTGTAAAAACACAAACATCTTTCTCATAAAAGAACTCAGAACTAGATAAAACAGAAGCCTTCTGAGTATTGTGGTAGGAAGAAAAGAGTATGAGCTTTCCATCAGTCATTGAAAGCAAAAGTAATTTCTGTCGCGTAAATTCTACTCAATGTCATGCCTCATGTTGTTTTTGTATCTTGCAGTTGTCTCTTCACTAGTGCAGTGTAGACACCATCCCTGCTAAGAAGCTCTTCGTGTGTTCCGCTTTCAACAATTTGACCATCGGAAACAACGGCCACGGTGTCTGCTGTCTTGACGGTAGATAACCTATGAGCGATGACTAGCACGGTCCTGCCTTTCATCAAAGAATCCATTGCATCCTAAAATACGTCCATTGATGAGAATTCAGAATCATAAATATGAATTGAAAACGGGGCAGAGTACTTTTGTGTTTCTAAAGCCAAACAAGAAGCATTCACAACAGACCTGTACTAGGTGTTCACTTTCAGCATCTAGAGCACTTGTGGCTTCGTCCAAAAGGAGAATTCTTGGGTTCATAAGTAGAGCTCTTGCTATAGCTACTCTTTGTTTCTGACCGCCTGACAGCCTTACCCCGCGTTCTCCAACATGGGTTTTATACTTTTCAGGGAAGTTTGATATGAAGTCATGTGCATTGGCCATTTTCTGTGATTTCAATAGTTTAAGTTAAACAACAGGTTTAGTCCTCAAGGTTTCTAGGAGACAAAAGGACATAAGATCTTACAGCTGCATTTTCAACATCAATGCTATCAACTTTGCCATCTAAACCATACGCTATGTTCTCCTCTATGGAGCAGTTGAAAAGAGTAGGCTCCTGGCTGACTATACTGATCTGCAATCGACAAGCAGACCATCGAAGTTTAAAACAAGATCGTACATAATAGATCGGTAACACGACCTTGAACTTTCAATCGAGTTAGAAAGTTACTTATTAGGTAGACTCCTTACCCTTTTGTGTAAATGTTCATGGGATATCTCTACCAGAGGAACCCCATTTATCAGAATCTGCCCTTTAGTAGGATCATAAAATCTTTCAATCAGGTTTGCTATGGTGGTCTGTGGCAAACAAAGAAACATGCACTATGTTAGCAGGCCTTTAATGTATAATAACTCTCAGATTTCTTGTTATAATCAGTAAAAAAGAAACAAGCATTAAGCAAAAGAAAGTAAATTACTTTTCCACCGCCACTCGGGCCAACGAGAGCTACTTTTGAGCCAGGCTGCAATCTTAATGTTATTCCCTGAAAGCATGGAACTTGTTATAATTCAATAACAATGCATAACCTGCACCACATAACTAGAATTTAAGATAGTAATTACCTTCAGCACAGTGTGATTAGGTCGGGACGGATATGCAAACCAGACATCGCCCAATTCAACTTCTCCATCTTGATCACTGCATTAAATCACTGAGCGTTATCATTCTGCTCCTTTTGAAAATTGAAATTAACAATTCTTCTCCTCTTTTCAAGTAGTCACATTTGCTCTTATTTAATAGAATCTGTCATCTCAATAACTAATAAGATAACGCAAGATGAAAGAACCAATTCTGACAACTCCTTACTGTTTGCTTCTCTTCTCTACAACCACTTGTAGTAACAACTGTCTCTAATGGTTCAAACAGACCATAACCATCCCATATACTAGCCTAGCGCTCAACAGAAAATGCCTAACACTGCCCTCCCGTAAAGAATCATCTTGTCTAGTCTCAAGGTGACCGGTATGGGATTGTGACTACTTAATAAACGTGTGCAACTTTGCCAGTCTCCTTGCCAATGCTAGACGGTGTTATGCTGGAACTAAACTAGGGGGAATAGTCCAAGACTTTCAAAAGTCCTAGTGATAGCCTTCTATGTTGTCTGGAGTCAAACATAATTCCATAACCTAAATCTCCTCATATTCTCTCATTTCAGGATTAAGATTTCCAGGCCACATTCTATTCTAAAACAAACAACATGGAAATTGTCTCCCATCACTTCACCATTGTATTAAAACATTCTTGCACAGTGCATTTTAAGAGGTAATCTAAGAGGTGGTTTGCCTTGGTTTCCTCTCTCCATTTCTTCACTTCAGAAGAACTATAGAGCTTGTATGGTCCTTCACCCAAAACTTGTTCACCAACAGCTTCCAATCCAACAGTAAGTTCATGCACAGAGATGCTTTCAGCACCATCCTACCTAGCTCCTTTGAGGACTAACAATAATTGATCACTTTTTTCTAGGAGCAAGAGCAAAGTCAGTAACCATCACACCCCTTGAGAACATATACACAATAAACACCCAACATTTTATATCTAATCTGATCGAGTGATTATCCACCAAACTTTCCTACAGAAATTCAATTGTAACTCAACCCTAAATACTTACTAACTAACCCAATGCTCAACAAACTAGCAAGCCAACTTAAAAATGATCTGACATTCCCCTTCAAAATAAAGGAAGAAATTTCATTTTCAATTTAGAAAAACAAAAAATGAGCATACCCAATAGGGCACTTATTTCCTGAGTTTCTCATTGTTGATACACGATCCAGGAGCTGAAAAACTCGTCTACTAGCTCCAGCAGCTTTCATGGCTACGGTGTACAATCCCGACAACCCAGATACAGAGGTTCCCACTACAAAGGGAGAGTCAATTACAGTTAATTTTATTGTTCCCTATGGGAAAGTAAAGCTCCATAAAACAGAGAAATTTTACCTGTTAAACTATAAAGAATGAAAGATGTGAGAGCTCCCGGAGTCATGAACCCTTTGATTGTCAAATTAGCTCCATATATCACAACGATAATAACAGATAAGGTCGATGCTGCATAGAGACCTCCAGAGAATAATCCAACCACTTTCTGTTAAATGATAAGATTGAGAGTAAGAGCTGTGAGCTTGCAGAAAGACAAATGCACAAGCTCAAAAAGATATATTTCACTTCAAAATGAACTCACAGCTTGTTTAAGTCCAAGTTGCAATGTCTCCTCGACTTTCTGAGAGTACCGTGATGTCTCGTAGGATTCTTGAGCAAAAGATCTGACAGTGCGTATGGCACCAAAAGATTCCTAGAACAAAAGCATAACAATGACTTTACTCTGGATTTTATCATGTAAGATAATATGAATATCCAACTTATTCACAAAACTAACATTTTATATCTAAATATAAAAAAATAAATTAAAATCTTGCAGTGAATTTATACCTCAGCAATTGAAGCACAGACAGCAGCTGCTGCTTGAGTCTTGTGAGAAAGCTCACGAAGAAAGCGACCAAATTTACGAACAGCAACAGAAATAACAGGGACAACAACCAAAGCCAATACTAGAAATGATAGACCAGATAAAACAATGAGCATATTGGGACCCTAAAAGTTGCATTTTATCTTCAATGTTAAAATTCTTACATGTTAACTTCCAAGAAGTTGAAAACATGAAGGTCAACCCAATAAATGCAGTTGATAGATTTCTTAGGGCCTCGGAAAGATTGGTAGTTGCAGCACTCTTAATGATTTGGGTATCCTCGGATAGCCTACTAAGAAGTTCCCCTGTTCGAGTAATGTCAAAGAAGGCTATTTCCTACAAAATTCATCAATTGTTCCACATCTTTCTCATGTTAAAAATAATGAATATAAATTAGACTTCGTAGCTTTTTGTTCCCCTTTTTTCATTGGGGGGTACCTGATTAAGAAGATGAGTGAACAAGTTCTTCCTTAAGCGAGCAACAACCCTCTCACTAGCAGAAGAAAATAACCAAGCTCGAATAGCTGAGCACACCGAACTGAAAAGCACATTTTTCATCAGTGAGTGCACATAATATTTCTGAGATGACATAATAATGGATCACAGAATATGTTTAAAATAGACTTCTAAATGGAAAATCTCATAAATCAGATCCAAATTCACAACCTGAGCTATTAGTCTCCCCTTCTAACTTGTTTAGGACTAGACAAGCATAACCCTATGGCAGTTTTATATACAAGACAATGACTGCACATATTATGCCTTAAGGTTAAAAAGTCTAAATTATCATACCCAACTAAGACGATCGATGTGATGTATAGAATGGTGTTCGTGACTTCCTTTAGAGCTTTGCTTTTCTGTTCAGGTGTGTCGATATCTCCCGATACAATGTCAATAATCTTTCCCCCGAATTTCGGCTGCAGGACCAGCAGTTCAAAGAGTATTATAAAGTAGTAAAATCACAACTAAGTTCAGGCAATAATTTCAATTTCATGACTATGGAAGAGATAGATAAAAACACAAAAATATGCATACTATCAATATACTTGACGTGGAAGCAATCAGAAGAGCAATGGTAGCAATTATCAACTTCCCCGCTTCAGGCTTTGCCTGCAAATACAATTCAGATGTTGAGAACTGCAAAGCTTTTGACAGCAAAATTGATGGCTTCTGCCAACAAAGCACCTACTCACTTACAAGTGAAAGTACTCTGCCAAATCCAACATTTGCAGGCTGAAATTTGCAAGCATAATCAACATCAGGAAACAAACAAGAAACAACTAGTTAAGTGAATAATCCTTCAATCATAATCTTCACTTCAGTGAAATCTAACAAAAAAACACTACCGGTACAGCATCCCCATGCTCCAAGTCTGTTAACTGACGATCTTCTGATGTGCCAAGGCTCTTTCGCCCTCCCTATAAAAAACAAGGAAACCAAAATAAAAATCAATGAACACCCACGTAAACATAAACATCAGGATTATGAGCACCATTAACAATTTATTCATCCATTTCAAGTTCATGAAGAACTACAAAAAGCAACCAAAGCAAGCACAGGAAATTGAAATTCAAACGAAGCACTGTAAAATCCCATAACAGAAACCAAAGGAAGTAATTCTAAAAAGCATTTCATTCACATGGGACGAAATCATTTTTCACGAAAACCATGGAAATGAAAATAGCTTACCCCACGATCAAGCAGCGGAACTCTCTGGCTTCCCATGCCCCTCGTCGTTGAAAAACCGTTGAATAAGCAACCAAAACTTGAGAAAATCAGAACCGGCCGACGGGGGTGCCACCAAAGTCAAGTTTCTGCAAAGTTTTATGCTCCAAAGACACAATCCAAAGGGCCCAAGTGACAGATTTTGAATTTTATATAATTCTCTGCTGACAAAACTTGTAGAGAGCTTTGCGAGGCCACTTAATTGGGTAGCGGTGTGATAGCCAATTCGTTCTCTTCCTCTCCGTGAATTGATCATGGGAAAGAGACAAACCCCTTTTCATTTTTAAATCACATTGTTCAATTTTTGACGAACCCCATTTCATTTTAAATCATATTGTTCGATTTTAGACAAAAACCCATTTCTTTTTTAAATCACATTGTTCGATTTTTCCAGTGAAGGGGTGTAGGTGTATTCTAATCTATACAGAATATACTCAGCTGAGGCATGCTTGTTTGGCCAGACAATCGACAGAAAATCAAATAAAATATTTGAAATCTATTTTTCTGCCTCGATTAACCAATTAAGTTTTTAATTTATAATCATACGAATTTTTTTTTTTTTTTTTTTAGTACAATAGGGGTTGAGGAGATTCTAACCGCAGACCTCGTGGTCGTTAATACATTTAATATGCCAGTTGAGCTATGCTCTCTTTGGCATAACCATACGAATTTGATACAAGTGAAGTGGAGAGAAAATGATTGACTCATATTATTAATGAATAATCTAAATAACTCTCCTAAGTATATATACACAAGAACGCCAACTAATCAAGAAGAAGTAACTCTTGTGACTAATACATGAAGACAATTGTAATAGAAGATAATAATTAATTATAAATGATTAAACTAATATAACCAATATATCATAATACGCCCCCCTCAAGATGGACTATGGATATTAGAAATACCAATCTTGACCAAGAAATCACGAACATGAGAATGAGGCAATGCTTTTGTAAACATATAAGCTAATTGATAAGCCAATCGAATGGGTAGCAGGCGTAAAAGGCCACGTTGAATCCTATCACGAACAAAGTGGCAGTCGATCTCGATATGCTTGATTCGCTCATGGAAAGTTGGATTTGTAGCAATGGCAGCAACTTGGTTGTCACAATAAACAATGGCTAGAGCATGAGAAAATCCAACAAGAATGAGAAAATCCTTCAGAAGAAAGAGCCAAGGAATAAGTACCTGTGGCGTGTGCAATAGCGGGAACAGTAGTTATAAAATCTAATTTAGCTGCCTGAAGGTGAGTATTAAGCATTTCCATCAGTTGAGCGTATTGATATGAACTCAGACTGGAAAATAAACTAGATGGAGCAACTGAATTGATTACTACAACCTTCGAAACAGATGAATCGATATTCTCATTAGGATTGCCAGAATTGGAAAATGAATTTTGTGGCTTATACCTTGGTGGATAACCGTGTAGTTTATAGCAGCGGCCGATCACATGACCTTTGATCTCGCAATGTGTACAGATAGATCTCTGATTATTACTCTGGTTATTGCCTTTGTGAGAACGATCATTAAGAGCTGAAGGCCTTTTGGACTTTTCAGCGGCAAGAAGAGTGATCAGATCAATTGGAGAGCTCGAACCAACAAATCGTTGGCGCTCTTCTTGAATTAGAAGTGAAAACACTGTGTTAATAGGTGGATGGGATTCATAAGCAAGATTTGTGCTCGAACTGCAGCATATGAGTCATTTAATCCCATAAAAAATGTCATAACGTACCCAGAATGAAGGTGATCCAGAAAGGACTTCAATCCATCACATTTACAAGTAATTTCTGGTTGGTAATCTGTCAAATCTTGCCAAATTGTTTTGATTTTTTTATAATAAGCTTCAATCGACATAGTACCTTGACGTATTGTAACCAAATCTTTCCGTAATTGATAGATACTCGATCCATTCGATTGCTTGAATCGATCTCGTAGTTCATCCCACACGTCTTTGGCAAATTCGGTGTAAATGATGCTGGCGACAATTTCTTTCGAGACTGAATTAAGTATCCAAGAAGCAATAATATCATTATTGCACATCCATGCTTCAAGCAAAATTGCCTCATGATGGTTGTTTGATTTTTCTGGTAACAAAACCAGCTTTGTTCTTCCCTGAGAGTGCCATCAACATTGCACGACTCCATGAGGTATAGTTAATGGCGCCAAGCATGAAAGGAATCGAATTAAACCCATAACAGAAACATTGAAATTGACTTTGATTTTATTTAGAATTAAACAATAAAAATTAAGTTTAAGCAAAACATATCTTGAAAATAATATAGAGATATTTTCTGGCAGTTCTTTACTTCTCATGTTCCAAGACTTCCACAAAAGTCTACATTGCTATGACTCGAACACAAGACCAAGGCTTGTGGGAGCCTCTTGAAAGAAAATCCATAAGAGATTGGAGAGGAAAATGTCTAGAGAGAATTCTCTAATTCTCTATTGAGGATATGTGTGTTATATCTAATGACTCAACCTAATTGTTCTATTTATAGAGACCAAGGACAAATTTTTTCCATAATTAAAATGTTATATTTTAATATCTAATATATTAAAATATATCTTATACTTATTTGAATCTCATTCAAATCTCTTACGACATTTATTTATTTGAATCTTATTCAAATTTTATAAATATCTTTTCTTTAATGTATCTAATATGCATTAATTATTTTAATATTTAATGTATCAAATACATAAATATATTTGTCTCTTTTATATTTAATATATCTAATATATTAAATATTAATTTGAACATTTCAAAATAAATATTAATTTGAACATTTCAAAATAAATATTAATTTGAACATTTCAAAATTTTCTTTCAACTAAATTGATTTTTTAGTGTTACTATGAGCTAGCAAGGGGACCTTATGGACCTATAGAGTTGCACTCTTATGCACTTTAGAACAAGTTGTCTCCATAGATATAATCACTACATGCAAATCGATCCTTTACAAGTTGTTCATAATTACACTTGGGTCAAAAGTTAGTTTTACCTCTATAATTACATCTTGCACCTTAAGTACTACTGATCCTCTAATGAACAATTTGTTTATGATCCAACCATAAACTGAGTCCCTCTCGAGCCAGTGAGAGGGTGGGGCCACATTGTTCAAGTCTCAAAATCAGCACTTAAGAGAACTACTCATCTATTTACCCTATATGAGTCGGAGTGAATTCCATCTCGTGAGATTATGTTCCTAGCTCCCTATTTGGTCAAGTCTCCAAAATGGTAGGCATATTGAATCGGCTACAAAAGTCACTCTCACCCATGCAAATCAAAGGACAAGCTCTCACAGGCAATAGTTCATTACTCACTTAAATTAAGATCGAGTCGTATATGATCATCTTAATGAAATATTAATCTTCTCAATTAACGGATTTATAAAGAGATATTAAATATTTCGTGGTCCAGTCTTATACAAACTCATTGTATAAAATACTCCCACTCACATGTTTCCACATGAACGATTTGGATCAAATCATTTGTAACTAATATAAAGTGGGTCGTATCAATAGTGTCACCAAGATAAGGCACCCAACCTTACCCATATACTATGACCCTTTAGGTTATTTCTTGAACACGATTCTCATGTATGTCAACCACATACTGTTCAAGATTACACTAATAACTTTGAATTTTTTCATATAATGGATAATATTATTATTGTAGATAAAATAATCAAAATTATTATTAATTATTAAATAAATTATTAATTACGAGGCTTTATGGCATAAATCCCAACAAAGCAGAGGCTGAGTCACAAGAACGCAAGTCAATCCAAAAGAATGATGCAAAAAATATGGATTTAATTGTGCTTCAATGGCTACAGATGATTCACTATTACTGACTTCCTTGTTTTCCATGGAAAGAAGGAAGAAGTTTGCGAAGAACAACAAGCACAAGAAAAAGAAGAAGAGGGCAGCGAAAAATTAGTGCTCTGACACCATGATACAAGTGAAGTTGAGAGAAAATGATTCACTCATATTATTATTGAATAACTCTCCTCAGTATAAATACACAAGAGTGCTAACTAATTAAGAAGAAGTAACTGTTGTGACTAATACATGAAGACAACCGTAACAGAAGATAATAATTAATTATAAATGGGTAAACTAATATAACCAATATATCATAATATAAATATACCATGATCGTTTTTTTTTCCCTTTATTGTTTCAAAGTTAAACTTCGTTGAACAGTCTTGTAAGTTAGACTTTATGTTCGTGCAAAATAAGGATTCATTGTTCCACAAAAATTTCGCTTTTGTTGTGAACAAGAACAACTTAAGAAACTTAAGAACACAATGTAGAAAATGAGAGCAAAGTAGATAGATTGGTATTGTCAAACGAATTTTCCTTTTGGTATATCTCACTCTTATTTGAAACCTTCATACTACACATATTTATAGTGTTCCAAGTGAGTAAGCTCCAAGTAATCAAAGTAGGCTCCAAGTAATCCAATGTGAGCTCCAAGTAATCTAATAGATATCTACATATACAATAATGTATTTGTAACAACTTTTAATTTTTTATTTTTAGAAGTAAGACTTATTGAAAACTAGGCTAAATATACCTCTTTAATTCTTTAAGGTAATCCTCACATTGGTTTTTAATCTTTGAAAATTCTCAAACTTATCTTTCATATATTAAAAATTCTAAATTAAGTTTTTTCCATAAAATAACCATGTTAAATTTAGTTAATAAAGAGTTGATGTTGTTGAGGATCTCACATTGAAAAAATGTAAAGAGACCTCACCATTTATAAGATACATGGGCTACTCCTCTCATTGCCAATTGGTTTTGAGATGGAACCCCATGTAATCTATTATGGTATCAGAGCTCATTAAACCCAAATGGGTATTCGGTCCAAAAATTGGGATCCGATTCCAGAATGGTGAACCCAAAGAGACACCATATTGAGGGGTATATTGAGAATCATACATTGGAAAAATGAAAAGATACCTCACGATTTATAAGATACATGAGTTACTCCTCTCATTGCTAATTGGTTTTTAGATGAAACCCCATCTAATCTATTAGATGTGTCATAAATTACCATTTATTAATAATATATTTGGATACCTCACTTAAAAATGGAATAGACTGCTTTTGTTAATAAGCAAAGTTGATGTGCTGAGTTAGATTTTAAAGTTTAAATAACATTAGCGTGATATGACCATATATCTAAATATTTTAATAAAACAATAATTTAGTTATAAATCAACTTATTGTTAATAAATTTTAATAGTTTTTACCTAAAACAATCTACTTTAAAAAAATCAAACTATTAAAAGTAAAATTGAGAATTTTAAAATATTAGTGACCAAATTGAGAATTTTTTGAAATGTTTGGGATCGATATATTTAGGCTATTAAATATACTATGATTGTATTTGTTGTTGTGTGAATCTAACTTGTGTAGCATCCTAAACCAAATTACAACTCGAGTTTCTTCCTACAATACATGAGCAAAGAGACTCGTACTAGTGTGACGCTTTGCTAAATACACTTTGATAGTTATGTCAGTGTCAAGCTAAAGTATTTTCACTAATTAGTAAGATAATTGTTGCGTACACGTCCATAGATTCCATTTTGCTATTTACATAGGAGTTTAATAGACTTATAGTGAAGTGACACATGATAGGCAATAGTTGTTCCACAAGAATATTCTTTCAGCTAACTAATATATTCATCTACTTTTAGATATTAAAAATAATTAAAAAAAATAAATACATTTCGTTGAACGGTTCAAATTAGACTAGTTAGCTTCATTTAATATAAGGTCAGTCTTCCGTAAAAAGTTTGCTTTTTAATTCTTTATTTTAAAAAATTGAACTTATAAAAACTATGTCTATCTTTACTTTCTTTTTATTAATTTTTTACTCTGAAAAATACTCTTGAGCTTAGTCAAGCTTCAGAAATAAAATAACATTTGTTAAACCAATATTTTTAAAAATAAAAAGTAGTTTGCTTGACTCTATTTGTTCATTTAAAGTTATATTACTATAAATCTTTTAGAAAATAAAAAAAACATAATTAAATGGGCCTTCTAAGAGTGGAATTCTCGTTCTCTAGCTTAAATTTGGTTAAAATACTATGTTGGTCACTGTACTTTGAGTTTTGTTCTATTTTGGTCCATGTATTTTTAAATATTCAATTTTAGTCTCTGTACTTTCAATAAAGCTTAAAATTGGTCCCTATGACAAGTTTGAAGTTAATTTTTTTTTATCAAAATTGGTTAAATAATAATAATAATTTTAACCAAAATTTATAAAGGAAAAGTTAATAGAGACTAACTTTTTTTAAGAAAAAATAACCATAAATTAATAATAGGGACCGATTTTAAGCTTTATTAGAAGTCTAGGGACTAAAATTGAACATTTGAAAGTGCAAAGACCAAAATAGAACAAAGCTCAAAGTATATGGGCCAAAATGATATTTAACCTTTAAATTTACTTTTTGAGCTAAAGTGAGATTATTTCAACGATAATTGGCATGTATTCTCAATCAAGAGTTCGCATGTTCGAATCCCCCACCCCAAATGTTGTTGAACTCAAAAAAAAAAATTTACTTCTTGAAAAAACTTATGTAACCATCGTTAATTTAAATAGTTAATTATTGATAGATGTATGAATTACTTTATTCAAAAAAATATTAGAGGTATGAATGACGATTGTCCCAAGTGGCGGTCTATTTTTCTTCTTAATCATTTTATTTTTTAAAGCAAGATTGAGACCATTATACCAAGGAAAAATTGATGCATGATATTTGAATCGAATTTAAGATATTAGACTCGATATAATTTTCAGTATAATATTTGAGTTTTTTCTTCTTTTTTTTTTTTCAATTGTATAATGGCCCCATTTGATAATCATTTAAGCCTCGTTTGATAACCATTTGATTTTTGAAAATTAAGCCTATAAATACTACTTCTACATTTGGATTTCCTTGTTTTACTCTACTTTTTAACATAAGTTTTCAAAAACCAAACAAAGTTTTGAAACTGAAAAAAGTAGTTTTCAAAAAACTTATTTTTGTTTTTGGAATTTGGCTAAACAAAAAACTCAAATGTTTTCTTAAGAAATATGAAAACAATTGTAGAGAATATCAAAATCATTATAGAAAAATTGTGAGAAAATAATTATAATTTTCAAAAACCAAATGGTTATCAAACGGGACCTTAGTTTTTAATTTTTGGTTTTTAAAAATGAAATCTATAAATACTATTTCTACCTATGAATTTCCTTGTTTTGATGTCTACTTTTGACCTATGTTTTAAAAAACTAAGCCAAGTTTTGGAAACTTAAAAAAAATAGTTTTCAAAAACTTATTTTTGTTTTTGAAATTTGACTAAGAACTCAAATGATTTGTTAAGAAAGATGAAATCTATTGTAGAGAGTTGATAAGAAAACAAGCACAATTTTCAAAAACACAAAAATAGTTATCAAACGAGACCTAAATATTAGTTAGTTCTCTTCAATGACTATAGTGTCAGCATGCAACGCCAGTGGAGTTTCAAGGGACAATCTTCCATCCAAACTTTCGAGTGATATTTCTTTCTAGTGTGGATAGTAAAAGCATTATTTTCCACTTCATTTCAATTCCTAGAGATAAAGATTAGGCCCTCCTACTCTCTTCTCCTCCATTGTTCTTTGATTTCATCTATTCTTAGTTGGACCTCATTTTCAGAATGGTCCATTCCCATTACAAGATATTCTAGACAAATACATGAGTCAAATTTATACTCAAATTGGACGATGTCCATTTCACTTGTCAAATCAATGAGCTCTTTGAGGTTCACGACTTCAACAAGCTCTATTGGTCCAACAAAACGATGATATTGTTCTACGTGAAAAAAATTATAGTACTATTATAGTATGAAAAAAATTTCATACTATTATGATTTATTGCTTGTCACGTCATCATTTTTTTAAAAATTATGTGGAGTCTACAAATATTAAAAAACTATTTATAAACCCAAAAATATAGTGTGAACAAAGAGAGTGTAATATTCCTGTAGTACTAGAAATTTTGTAAGTTGCGATTGCCCATATGAAGTAAGATATATTATAATTAGTAATTGTTATAATCATCTTAATTAATAATTAGTTATATCTTCCACTATGCAAAGCATTAATTATGGTTAAAGAAAACTATAAATAAATATATTCATATGATTGATTTTTTTTAATACAACAATTGTGGGGTGAGGAATTGAACCATCAACCTCTAGATAGTAATTTGCCTTATTCACTGGGCCATGTTCAAGTTGACTCTATTTTTTTTTTCTTTGTGAATATTATTGAATTAATTAGTTATTGGTAAGTGGTTTTTTAAAATATTATATTTGAAATTACTTTGTATATATATATATATATATTAAAATAGAGCCATTCAATATAATGAAATATTCCAAGACTATTATTTGCTGCCTGCCCAAGATAAATTAAAACAAAGAAGGCCGAAGTTGGGCCCTTTTCTTAAAAAAAAGAAGTTTGGGACTTTTTTGAAAAGAAGTTGGGCCTTTCTTGGGCCTGTCTAACAGAAAAACCATGTGGCCTGGACTGCATTAGGATCCACTTGAAAGAATGGACCTTCTCAGCCCAATTAAAAAAAATTGCATTTCCAAGTTAATTCGGAACTCCACAAATTAGAAAAGGAAAATCAATATCTGCATTTGGCTGAAGAATAAAATGCATATAATGGAACATATTAGGAGAACATGATTTTGATAGGGTTTTTTTTTTTTAAATTTCCACCCACTTTTTTGTGCTCGTTATTATTATTATTATTTTTTTTTTTTGAGTTCATTTTTGTGCTCGTTAATATAACTAATAAATAGAGATTTATTATGACAACTTTATGAAATTGACCAAACAATTAGCAAAAAATCATGATTGGAACAAATTTCGGAAATATTAATGTGGCAAGTTCTTATATCATAGAAAAGTATTGTCCAGTACCCGATTGTCAAGATTAGATACTGAAAACTAATATTCTTATTTTAAATGTTTATATAATTATATAACAAAGTCATTTGTCAAAGTCCAATGCAAACATTGGTCTAACATATATAATGTAATGTGTAAGTGCACTGAATGCTATGAAATTCAAATAAGTTTTAAAACTACCTTAAGTTTATCACAAGATTAGTATAATATTCATGGAAAGGAAAGCCTAAGTCAAAGTCCCATTAATAAATCAAAGAAAAAAAAATCCCATTAATAAATGGGAATGGAAGGACTTAAATGATCTTTTCCCTTGGAAGCTGTAAACATGTCTCCAACACCCCAACCATTTTGGGCAATTGAAACCTAAAAACCCAACATAACCTTTGCCTTTTCAATATACTGTTCATTTGATGTTTCCTAAAGCTCTATTTTTTTTTTGGTGGGGGGGACAAATCCTAAACCTCTGGTTGTTTCTCAAACTTTGATTATAATTTACAATTTAAATCCCAACTGTTCTTTTCCAAATACACTCTTTTTTAAGGACATACCCAAATACACACTTGTTTTAGGTAAAAACATATTATACACTATATAATTTTAATATTGACTAATTTTGTACTAGACAGAAACAAACAATAGAAATAGAAATAGAAAGCACTGTATTTACCTAACATGATCATTCATAATATAGTCAGTAGATTTATAAACATATATCATTCTCACATGGTTGTTTCTTCACTCGAAGATAAGGAATATGCCTCAAGTCATATAACTAACAGGTTTACGTCTACCTCTTAGATAGAGTAGTTGTTCTTACCTAAAATGCATGCACAAACCACTCTCTAGTCTCTAACCTATATATTCATTTATTTTTATTAGTGCTAGCTAGCTATTTAGTTTGACATTCTTTTTCTAAAGGTTCGATCTTTATGATGACTCTTCATCAGCAATATAAAATTCCTTTCCTTCATCATAAGAAATTCTCTTATAGTAATTGAACTCCACATATAATTTCTAGATCAAATATTTTATTTATAAGTTTTTCTACACGCATTCCAATAAGCACTAGGAAAGCAATTTTTCACTATCTCTTCTTGCCATAATCTTTAAACTTGATTGTCGGATACTTCATCATTTATGCAGACAACCAACTAAGATATCTTTTGATAGTGAGAAATTGGTATTCATAAACACGAGAATTTCATAAAGCAAATAATGCACAAAAACTTTTAGGTGATTCTTGCAAATGTTTCAAGACACCCACTTTTTCATTGATTGATGAAAGTGTTTACCAAGTCAAAGCCAAATTGTGTTTGGATTTGTAAAAGTCGGTTTTGTTTTTTACATAAAATCCGTTGTGATGTCTCCAAGATTCGAACAGGTTGACCTGGTCAAAGATCGTTTGCCTAATTCACCAAATTAAATACCATACGTAATTGCTTTGATCAATGTTGTCCACTAGTTGTTACCTACATTACAACCTTTTCATCATTAATTTCTAGACAACAAACCTACGCTACAAATGTTTCAAATTCTCATTCAAATTATCAACTTATACATTTTATTTTTTCTGTATAAATTTTAAATTAAATATTGATAAGCTTGGTTTATGAACTTTTAGTGTCGTGACTATTTTGTTCATATACTTTCAAAATTTTCTAATAAGTATCTAAACTATTGTTTAATACTTGAAAAATATTTTAGTAAACCTCTAAATTTTTACTTTTATGTTTAATAGATTTTTGCCATTAACTCGGCTAACACTTACACGCCATCAAATAATGGTTGAAGTTGCTTGAAATTTGCTTACAACACGTGTAATCTTTAAATAATATAGTTAGGATGTCATATAAGCACTAAATTGATAGAATTAACTATGGAGAACTATTAGACATAAGATTGAAAGTTCAATTGGAAACTTTTAAAATGCGCTTAAGAACCAAATAGACAACTTTAAAAAGTCTAGAGATCTATTAGAAAATTATCAAAGCTCAGTAACAATTAAATGGACACAATCTTGAATGTTCAAATACCAAAGTTATAAATCAACTTTTTTTTTAGTTCAAGAGTTGTTGGGTAGAAGATCGAACCATCCATCTTTTGGATGATAACAAGTTTCTTATCCACTAAGTTATATGCTTGGATGGACAATGTGTAATTTAACTTAATTTTAAGAATTCTAACAAATTTCTCATCTTATTAAAAGGTTTAAATATGTTACATATCTTAACTCACAAACTAAACATTTATGTGATTAGAACTTCTTAAATTTAAAAAGTTGAATAGACACTATATTCAAAGCACATAGACCATATCCTTATAATTTAACCTATCTCATAGGTTGATTTCATTACAATATTCTATTTGGTTTATACATACATACATATATATATATATATATATATATATATATATATATATATATATATATATATATATATATATATTAATGAATGCAACATAGAAAACATCATCAAATAATAATAATAATAATAATAAAAGACAATCCCATACAAATTAGGAGCCAATTTGATTATTATTATTATTATTTCTTTCCAATTGAGAATAGGAAAAGTGTGACTTTTGAAATCAGAATTTAATTCTGTCCACAAGCTGTCGAAATTTCCCAGACATTGCCCAAAGGTTTGTCTTTGTTCAACAATAAGTTGACGTAGAGCCATTGTAATCCAAGTATTCAATGTCTATATAATTCAAATTTCAAGCAAATAAACAAAGATTTAACCGACTTCCACTAGCTAATTAATTCAATTAATTAATGGTTAATTAACCAAACAATCCCTTTTTGTAACAAAAAACACATTGGATTCGTAATTTTACCTGTTGCCAAACAGAGCCAACATGTTAATACCCGTCAAGAAACCCATGAATCTTCCTATGTTTAAAACCAGACAATAACAGCTTTTATGGTCGAGATTATATTATTGGCATAAACAAAAAGGATTTTTGTTTTTTTCAATGTACCTTTTAAAATTATTCTAAAAAATCATGTACTTTTCGACAAAAATGTGATAGTTTTATGGGATATTTGAGATTTATTGTTTTTTTTTAAGTTCAATTACATCTTAGGTCTTAGGAGAGATGATTTTTGGATGAGGTTCTTGTAGATTTTATTTGGAAAGTAGCCAAATTAAAGAGAAATCTTTTTACAATCCAATATTTAGAAGAATTGTATAAATAAAGGTATACTTAGACTAAATTTGCTTGATGATGTATATATATTTTTTAAATAAGGTTGTCTACCCATATAACTTTTTCTTGTTTTGTTTTGTGTTTCTACTTTATTTAAAACTACTTTTGAAAATCTTTAGTCAAAGTTTGAGAATTTAAAAAAAAAAAAAATTTCTATTTCCTAAAGTTTGACTAGGTCTTTAAACACTTTTTCAGAAAGTAGTTGAGAATGAAAATTTTGTGTTTGGGATGTTGAACAGGAATGAGTTTTATATACTTGAAAAATAAAGAATTGAGTATACACTTAACACTTTATGATGTATGAGAATTTTAGGACAATATTTGAAAATATTCATTATTTATTTATTAGTCTTATAATTGCGTGGTAGGTGATAGAACATCAACTTTTAGAATGATAACAAGAATCTTATCTATTCAACTATGTTCAAATTAAAATTATTTATTTATTATTTATATTATAATTATTTTTTCTTATCCATCAAACAATAATACTTAATCAAACTTGAATTAAATTTAGAATATTTATTATAACAGTTGTGTAATAATTAATTTACTAATTTAGAATTGAATTTCGGAGAGGATACGGCTACTGAATAAAGAGACCAAAATACATTAGTCAAGCTTTGAATTTTACTTCACAACAATATAGAATTTAATATTTCATAATTATATTCAACCAATAACGAGTCAGTATTCTAGGAAATTCTTAACTAAGATCGAATCCTTGATTTGATTTGATTGTTTCCAAACTTTGTAGCTTTGTTTCACTTTAATAAACGTGATTCAAATTTGAAAACATTGGATTCATAGCATTTTGGGCATAAATAAGTTTTGCGATCAAAATTTCTTTTCAAATATGAAATGATTAGGGCATTGACAAGAAAAATGAGAGAAAAGAACAAATTAGAGAATAATTAATGTGCTTTAGATTAGAGTAGAGAAAATTAAAGGAAAATATAGGAGATTGGAGAAAATGATTGGAGTGTTGTAAGAAAAAAGGGTATTAGCTTTTTGCTTGGAAAAACAAATCCTTTCTTCATGGAGACACTAAATTAAACAATATATATCTTTTACAATAATTATATATAAGTTTTTCAATGAGGCATGTGATGCACAAAAGTCATATGATAAGAGCGACTTCTATTCAAATGAACACCCATATATAAATCGCCTCCACATTAGAAATAATCAAATTTTCAATTTGAGCATAACTCAACTTGTTAAGACATTATACCATCGACTAAAAAGTTAAAAGTTCAAATCTCTATCTCCACATGCTGATGAACTCAAAAAGATTTTTTTTTTCGAGCTATGCACAATTAAAGAGAAATTAAAAGAATTATTAGATACTACTTAATTATACTAGCAAACAACATAATTATTTTTAGGACTGAATTCAATAAAATTCCACGGTCACGTGTGTTTAGGTGGAAATTAAGAAATTTCCTTAGAAGGTACATTTTTTTTCTATTAATATTAATAATTTACCTATTATATGCTCCTAATCAAACTAATACATCCAAACCCACATGTGTGTTGAGTATTGAGTCTATTGACCATAGTTAAATTTACAGTAAGTTTATATCAAATTAAAAACTAGATAATTTAATATATTTTAATTATAAAGTGTAGTACATTATTAATCAACGAATTAATGATTGTTGCTAAAGATTTAACAGTTGTTTCTGTCCGTTTAAAAAATTGGCAATGTAACAGGAAAATATCCAGCGGCTAGAAGGAGCTAAAGAAATATCTTGTTGAAAGGTGCGATATTTAATTTGCTACCTATTGCTCCCAATTACCGCATAATCGTATCTTATCTAATCCATATTGATAAGAATATTAAATAAATTAACTCATGGCTATAACTTCCAATACGTCACAGTGAAAACGTAAGTTGTAATACATTTACCATACACACAATTATATTTGCCTTTTTGGTTAAAATACTATTATTTTTTGTTCTTGTATATCGAGACTTATATTATTGGATTTCATACACTCTCAAAGAGTTTAAATTTAAGGCCCTATCTTTAAAATAGCCCCACAATTAGTTTGGGAGTCAACTTTTGGCAATAAAGGTTAGTATTTTTTCTTTGGTCAAATTAGATGAAAAATAACCTTCAACTAATTTGAGATATTTTTAAAATTTACTAAAAATATATAGATTAAAATAGAATAAGTGCTGTCAACATGAACATAGTTGTGTGTGGAGAGAAGACGAAAGGAAGGGTGGAGGGGACATGCCCCTTCTTAGCTCATCTTAATTTTTTTTTTTTTTTTAAAGTTTTCTCTTTAGTTTGTCCATTGAAAATTTTAAAATTGAAAGCTTATATATATATAAAGTTAAAAAGTAAAATTTTGCTCTTAATTCATTTGAAAATTTTTGGCCTCGGTCTTGATTCAACTTTCAATGGTTAAGGCTTTTATTCATTTCATTAAATTGGAAGATTCAAATCTCTAACTCACTTTCGTTATACTGAAAAAAGAATAATGCTAAAGCACACAGAGAAATAATATTTTAACCTGATATTTTTTAAACACCAATATTCTTTCACTCCAAGAAGCCTCCAACTGCCTCCCAAGCTCTCTATAAATACTGTTAGGCCACGCATTTCGTCTTCACCAACCCCTCGCTCCATCCAATTTCTCTCTCTTTTATCTCTTTCATCTCCCTCCCTTCATTTTCAGGTCTTTTTTCCTTTGTTATAGCTCTCAATTTCTCTAGCTCTTTCTTCTGAACTTCATCTCAAAAATGTCTTTGGAACACGAGTTTCTGCTCCTTCCCTCATCTGTGTTCGCCTCAACAATGGCGAATCTCAATTTCCTTTTCTGTTTCCTTCTCTTCGTCGCGATTCTTGGCCTTTGCCTCAGTCCCGGCGGTCTAGCCTGGGCTCTGGTTTCAAAGCCAAGAAACAAACCCATCATTCCTGGCCCTTGTGGCACCCCTTTTTTAGGTCAAGTTTCAACCTTTACTTCGTCTCTCACTCATAGAGCTCTCGCGAAGCTCGCTCAGACCTTAAAGGCCAAATCTTTAATGTCATTCTCTGTTGGGTTCACTCGTTTTGTCATTTCAAGCAACCCCATCACTGCAAAAGAGCTTTTGAACAGCTCGGCTTTTGCTGATCGTCCCATTAAAGAGTCGGCTTATGAGCTTTTGTTCCATAGAGCAATGGGGTTTGCTCCTTATGGAGAGTATTGGAGGAATCTTAGGAGAATCTCTTCCACTTTTTTGTTTAGTCCCAAAAGAATTTCAAGTTTTGGGGAGTTGAGAGAGAGAATTGGGGTTCAAATGGTGGAGGAAATCAAGGGTTTGATGGAGAAAAATGGGGAAGTTGAAGTGAGGAAAGTTTTGCATTTTGGGTCATTGAATAATGTGATGGGGAGTGTTTTTGGCAAAAGTACTTATGAGTTTGGTAGTGAAAGTGGTTGTGGGAGTGAGCTTGAGGGATTGGTGAGTGAAGGGTATGATTTGCTTGGGAGTTTTAATTGGAGTGATCACTTTCCTCTTTTGGGTTGGTTGGATTTGCAAGGTGTGAGAAAAAGGTGCAAAATTTTGGTTGGTAAAGTGAATGTTTTTGTTGGGAAAATCATAGAGGAGCATAGAATGAATAGGGGGATTATTAAAGAAAATAATAATCAAGAAGGGCCTATTATTCATGATAATGGAGATGGAGATTTTGTTGATGTGTTGCTTGATTTGGAAAAGGAAAACAAACTCACTGACTCTGATATGATTGCTGTGTTATGGGTAAGTGTTGCTGTCTAAAGTACTTTTTATTTTCTATGTGTTCTTCATGTTCTTCTATCTTTCTAGATCCCTCTCTCCATATATATTCTTTGTTTGTTTTATGGTAGTCTTGTAGCTGGATGCAATCTTCCACTATACTTATGATCATAAGAATGAAAAAAGCTACCTATAGTGTATTCTTGCTTTCTTTTACATGATTTTAACCATGTTTATTATTCTTTAGGTCTCTTTTTTACCATTGGTACATTCATTAACAAGCCATGAAAATTAGTTGATCATCATGCTTAAGAATCAGAATCTCATCTCTTTTTCCTTTATTTTTTGCTCTTGCTTATTTTTGCTAAATAAGACTCCTCTTACACTTTTTAAATTAGCAAAAAATCCAATAAATAATTTCATCTTATTTATTCTCATTAAATCATCACTAGATTCAAAACTTAGATTCTCCCTCACCCAATTAGGGATTATCAAAATGCAGAGACCTAAAAAACTAAAATTTTTCAAATTACCAGTTACCACTAGATGCAAAATCTTAAACAAATAAATTGCTCTCATATTATGTTAAATTGTCAGTTATCATTAGACCTAAAAACTTGAACCGATAAATAGTGGCAAATTTTAGTTTAAAATACATATTCTTGAGGCTAAAATTTTCTTTCTTTTTTTGGCAGGAGATGATCTTCAGAGGAACAGACACAGTGGCAATTCTCCTAGAATGGATTCTAGCGAGAATGGTTCTTCATCCCGAAATCCAAACAAAACTCCAAACCGAAATCGACCGAGTCGTTAAAACCGGCCGAAACGTCTCGGATTCGGACCTCCCAAATCTCCCTTATCTCCATGCAGTCGTCAAAGAGACTCTAAGAATGCACCCACCGGGCCCACTTCTCTCGTGGGCTCGCCTCGCCGTCCACGACACCCACGTTGGCGGCCACTTCATTCCCGCCGGCACGACAGCCATGGTCAACATGTGGGCCATAACCCACGACGACCAAATCTGGCCCGACCCGACCTCATTCGACCCGGAGCGGTTCATAAAAGATGATGTTGCCATAATGGGGTCGGATCTGCGGCTGGCGCCGTTCGGGTCCGGAAGAAGGGTCTGCCCTGGCAAAGCCATGGGGCTAGCCACCGTCGAGCTTTGGCTCGCTCAGTTGGTTCAGAGGTTCGAATGGGTTGTTCAGGTGGGTGGCGGCGGCTCTGAAAATAATGGAGTGGACTTGTCTGAGTGTTTGAAGCTGTCATTGGAAATGAAACAAGCCTTAATCTGTAGGGCTGTTCCAAGAGTTGTAGGGTTGGGGTCTCAGCCATGAGGAGAAAAAGAAAGGGTATTTAAGAGGGTTTATTATAATTATTATGATATATATGTTAAAAAAGTTAAATGTGTTTGCTTTCTTTTTTTTTTTTTTTTTTTACTTAATTAGGGAAAGAGTTTGGAAGTAAAAGGAGTTGTGTGTGTGTGTGGGAGGAGTGAAAGTAAATGTTGGTATTTGGTTGTTGTGGTTGGGTTTGGTGTTGTATCTTGTATGTGTGGAGTAAAGTTTTTATAAAAGTTTTTAAGTGTTTATGTAATGTGTGTTCTTATGAAGCTTAAATATTAGGGCAAATCCCTCTCATGCAAGTGTTTATACACATATGTTTGTATTAAATAAGTTACAACCTCTATCCTTTTCTTTTTTTTTTAATGAATTTAGGTTTAAATTTTATTTTGATTTTTGAAGTTTCAAAATATTTATTTTTGCCCTAAAGCAATAAAAAAAAAAAAAAACTATTTTCGTTTCTGAATTTTCAAAATGTTTTATTTTAGAGTAATGAAGTTTTTATTTTTATTTTTATTTTTTTGAATTCAAAGAGTCATGAAGTTTAAAAAGTAAACCTTCGGCTTTATTTCTATATTTTGTCACTTAATATCTATTTTATACCGTACTCGCATTTAGCCAATCTACGTGGTTTCATTTTGAAACTTTTGAAAATGGAATCAACTAAAATAAGAAACAATAACAACAGAAAGGAAAAAAAGCCTATAATATTAGAGGTTTATTTTGGATGATCAAAATAGATATTAAAATGAAATTTTATCCCGTTTGATAATCATTTGGTTTTTGATTTTTGGTTTTTGAAAATTAAGCTTATTTTCTCCTAATTTTTATACAATGATTTTCATCTCCCTTAAGGAAGCATTTGAATTCATAGCCAAATTTTAAAAACAAAAACAAGTTTTTGAAAACTACTTTTTTTAGTTTTCAAAACATGACTTGGTTTTTGAAAACATAGGTAAAAGATAGATAACAAAACAAGTAGATCCATGGATGTGAGTAGTATTTATAGGCTTAATTTTCAAAATCCAAAAATCAAAAAACAAATGGTTATCAAACGGGACCTAAACTTTCCGTTTACATCAATTATTCTCCAATTTTGGTCAGGTTTTTTTTATTTTTTTATTTTTAGTTCAATAATATGGAGTAGTGAGATGTTAAGATCCATTTGATAATCATTTTGTTTTTTAGCAAATATTTTTATTATTTTGTTTATTTTGAAATCGAAAACTTTATTAAATTTGGACTATGAAACAAAATTGAATGTTGTCTCTTTTCTTATAAATAAAAACAATGGTGTGTCTCTTTATCTTACTTTGCATGTATTTTTTTTTTTTTTGAAGTACACCTTACTTTGCATATATGATCATTATTTTCTTAAATCTTAATTAGTCTTGTTAAATCACCAATCAACCCAAAAGCTTAAGCTAATGGGTTATGGTAAATTTAATATTATATTAACACTCTAATAAGTCTATTACTAAACTTCTTGTTCCAATCTCAGTGAATATTTCCTTCTTTTATCAGTGGATTATTTAATTAACAAACGGATTTGTACTAAGTATTTGCTCACTTCTTCTCTTATCAATGAATAATACTTTGTTGCATACCGGTGTGTAGGTATATTTTTAATTATTTAATTAAAAAATGAATTTCAAAATGTTTTATTTTAGAGTCATGAAGTTTTTAAGGTGGAAAATGAGAAATTTTTACTGTCTCTTAATTGTCAGAAATTTAATGGTGGTGTGCAAGGAAGATACATATATGTAACCAAGTATTTTTCCTTATCAATTAAGCAAAAGTGAGCCATGAACCTTTTTTAAAAAAATACAAAGATTCAAAATCTTTAAAATGTTTGGAAATATTTTTTTAAACAGTTTTTTTAGAGAAAAAAAAAATTATTCTAATTAGTTGATTATGAATAACTAAATAAAAAAAATCAATAATCAAGACCAAATCAATTAAGTTCTATTTTTCTTCTTCAAGAACTACTGGTTTTAAATCTCTTTGTAAAGCGCCATGGAAATTCTTCAGCCAAAATCTGCAAAAAGAAAAGAAAAAGAGATGAGAATATTTATTTAACAAAAAGAAACATAAATCTTTGCTAGATTTAACATAATACTATTATAAATTATTTACACACATATGCCACATTAATTGGTTCACAAATTAATTCATTAATTAACTCATCAAATTATTATTCCCTTTTTATTCCTGGCAAATGACTCGTGTAACTTTAACCCCTTTGAATAGGCTTTTGAGAAGGTTAAGAAAAAGAAATTAACCACTCAAAACTTTGATCATTAAAGTAGAACTAATATTCTTGAATTAAATAAAATAATAATATAATGTGAGTAATATTGACGTCAAGATAATTAAGTATATTTAATTACAGAGAGACATGAAATCATTGAGGAATGAGAACCAAAAGCAAAGTAATAATATGATAATATATGTTCCCCCTTTTCTGTGATCCAAATCCCTCCCTTCTCTGCAGAATATAATTAATATATATATAAATATATTTTACCATAAGCTTTGCTGGTGAAAAGCTCCACTCCTTTTCCCCCCAAATTATTAAAGAATTATTCTGGAAATTTCTCTGAATTATATCTAATAGTACAATTCAAAAGCATTTTTATGTTTTTTCTTTTTAAAAACTTATTTAATTGTTTTGGATACTGCTTGTTTATTCCAAATGAGTGCAAGCTGCACTGCACTACAAAAATGGGTTCTTTTTTAGTTGATTCTTCTTCATTTTTTTCCCTCTCTAATACACATGCATGCAACATATATATTTGAAAGTGTGTGGGAAGAATCTTTTCAGCCATGCCAATGGGGGAAATGATATATATATACACATTAAAAAAAGACATTTCAAAATATTTGATTAGCCATCTGTTAATAGAAATTTGAAAACAAGATATTCATGAAAGAAAATTATTGTATTTGATGTTTTAGTGTTATCAGATGTATTTGCAGAAGATTTAGAAATTGGATTTTAATTTAAAAAGTTGTTCATAGTGGTATTTACCAACTAAATGTTTAGTAGGATCTTATAAATGTTTTTTTAGTTCCACAACATGAGAGGATGAGAATTTGAACTTTTGACCTTTTGGTTTAGAGTATAATAATGCATTAACTGATTGAACTATGTTATATAGATAGTAAGTTTATAACATGGAATAACATACTTATCAAAGTTATTATGTTTTTAGTGTATCCCTATTTTCAAATTTCAAATTTAAATACACTAAAAATATAAATATGTTATTTCAAAATTTGAATTGTATATCAAACAAGCCTACTAATTTATATAAAAAATGTTTAGTAGTTGATGATATATTTAAAATGAGCCCGAGAAATTGATTATTAATACGATGTTGATGTGTTCTCTAAAAAACAAAAGAATGATCATGTTGATGTTGTGATTATTTATTTATGTATATCAAAATTTTACTAAATTATCTTTACCATGTTGGTAGGTATTGTAAGTTTTGTAATCCTAATTATCAAAAGAAAACAAAAATTAATAACTTTAGGCGGAATTAAGACCATCGATAGAATCAAAACTTCACAGCAAATAATTCAAGAAAGAAGCAACTAAACCCTCACTATCTCTTTATACCAAATCAAAAGAGGTTAAGATTATGCAACAATCAAGGTGGTTAAGATACCATTAGTTAGACTAACAAGAAAATCCATAACTTAAAATAATAAATCTGTTAAATCACTATTTTTTTAATACATTGTTAAATCACTAATTAATCTAAAAAGTTACATAAATTTAATTATATCAATACTTCGACAAAATCAACATTGAATCAATACTTTAACAAAATCAACATTATGGTTTATGGTTTATGATTTGGTATATGTGAATTGATCTTGAAATAGATGTAATGTGAATTTTAGATTACTTTCACAAATTTTGGAAAAAATAAATTTTATTTTCTATAGAGACAATATAAAAATGGTTACTCACTACAAATTTTCTATAAAAACACAAAAATAAAGTCACACATATATGATGCTATCAATAAAAGTATAAGAGATCTTATCGTGACTTATTTAATATAATATTAACAAAATCAATACCAAAATATCACATACAAAAATTAGTAAGATTGAGTTAGCTCGTAGTTGAGTCATTAGGTTCTTAAAGTGAACAATAATAGTTTGGAATAACATTGTTTTATACCTATGACATTGCGAATTGAAATTATAATATCATTAAGGCAATCTAATTAAAAGGCAAACAAAGGTATATGGAAGATTTTAATGTTAAAAAGAGGGGTTCAAATAAATATATGGATATGATTTTTGATGTGGAGATTTTGAAATCTTGGATATATACCAAACTTTGGGTTATATATGAATATGTTAAAAGTCCCTTTGCTCAGGTATCCATTTCCAATGGCATAAAATCTTCGTTTCTGGCAGTGTTAAGTGTTAATACACTTGATTAGTTGAATGGAATATAATGTAGGGTAGTTTTATTTAATTCTTTAGTATATTGTATAAGTAAAGCTATGTATAAAATTAATTTTGTATGCATAAAAATTATGTGGATCAATACCCCTGACGACAAATAGGATTTTAGCCAAACACATCTTTTTTTTTTTTTAAGTAGAAGGCCAAACAAACCCTTTAAGACGAATATTGCCTTGTGTGTTATGGTATTATGTGTAATAAATAATATATGCAAATTATTCCCATGTGTAATTTGCAATGGCCTAATAAAATTATATTAACTAATTAATTGATTGATTTATTCTAAGTTAGTCAAGGGCTTTTTTTTCTCCCTAAAAATCTTGTGTTGGTAACATCCAAATTTTTTAAAGTTATTTTTAAGGTTAAATTTACAAGTTTAGCCATTGATCTTAGATTGTGTCTAATAGATCTTTAAAGTTTAAAAGTGTCTAATAGATCTATGAACTTCCAATTTTGTGTCTAGTAAGTCCTTGATATATTCAACCTTTTATAAAATTAACAAATTTAATTTTAGGTCTAATAGGACCCCTAAACTTTCAGCTTTGCACACAATAGATTTGTGAATTTTAAAAAATGCATGCCAAATAGATAAAGAATCTATTAGACATAAAATAGAAAATTCAAGAACCTATTAGACATGAATTAAAACTTTAGAGATCTATTAGACACTCAAGAACCTATTAGACACAAAGTTGAAAGTTCGAGAGCCTGTTAGAAACTTTTTAGAATTCAAAGACATATTAAACACAAATTTGAAAGTTCAGGGACTAAACTCGTAATTTAACTTATTTTTAAACAACCCAACAAAATTTGTATGCTAGTAATTCAAGGAATGCATTGAATGCAAAACTAAATTTAACCTAACACGCTTAACGGCGTTTGGCGCGCAGAGTTGAGTTGAGTTGAGTTTGGCAGAGTTTATCAATGAGTTTAGAAGTCTATGTTTGGAGTGCAGAATTGAGTTTAGTTGAGTCAGAAAGTCCGTGTTTAGGGTGTAGAGTTGAGTTGAGTTGAGTTGTTAGAGGTATCTTTCTGGTCCAGTTTTGTAACTCGAAGTAGACTGATTTTTAACTGACTGTTTTCGCTTTCTTTATTTTTATTTTTTTCAATGATTCATCTAGAAACATATTTTCCCAACTTTCCAACACTAAATTAAGATGTCCACTTCAAAAAAACAATATATTTCAACATTGATTTTTTTTTTAAAAAAAAACATCATTCTTTATTATTTATTTTTTTTAGAAATTGACTTCTTCCAAACTATTGGCAATATAATATTGTTTTCTCTTTCTGCTACACATTGAACTTATTTCAATTTATAGAAATCAAATATTTGAATTACACATTGAACTTATTTCAATTTACAGAAATTAAATATTTGAATTACACATTGAACTTATTTCAATTTATAGAAATCAAATATTTGAATTACACATTGAACTTATTTCTATTTATAGAAATCAAATATTTGAATTACACATTGAACTTATTTCCATTTATAGATATCAAATGTTGTATTCTTTATACAACAAATAGTAATTGATGAATGGAAAAAAAAAAAAAAGCAATGTACCTTTTTTTTTTTTTTTCCTTAAACACAAATTGAACTTCTATCGAAATATAGAAATCTAAAGTTTCATTTTCTAAACACACATTGAACTTTTTTGAAACTTACAAATGAGGACCTTATTATGACATTTTTCAATTACTAATAGGGTCTTCATTATGAGAGAGTTTTTTTTTAAAGAAACACATTGACCATTACTTTTTACTTTTTTATTTTTATTTTTTTTGTGCAAAGGAACATTGTTTGTTTACATTTGTTTAAACACATGTATTAAATTGAACATCTTTGGAAAAGAGAATGCCAGTATTTTACTTTTTCAAGATAACAAGAAAATGACAATATATTTCAACATTAACGTCATGTAGGAGTGGAATATTCACAAAATATTTGTAGGTCATCAATGACCTATTTACATGATTCACAAAACATAATTATGGTTCACAAAATATAAGTAATGGCCAACAATGGATCGAGTTCGTAGAGAGTCAGACCAACTAAGTACATGTGTGGATTTCATATTATTTTGAACCATGGGAGTGTCGTCGGTTGTTGGAAATTGTTGCTGGCATAATCGTCGGAGATTGTACCACTGGTTGTTGGATATATGTTCACCAACGATTGTCGTTGATTGTCGGAAAAGGTAGTCGGCAGTAGCTGTCAGTTGCCGCATATGGCCATGGGTCGTTAGAGAAGGTCACCGACGATGGTCACTAGTCGTTGAAGGTGGTCATCGGTTGCCGGAGGTGGTTGTCGGTTGCCGGCGGTGGATGCCGGTCGTTGGAGAAGCGATGAAAAAAATTGTTAATAGAGTTACTGTACAAGTCGGTGGAGTTAATATCCTAACACTGTAGCAAGTAGGTAGATTTTAGTTTTTTTTATGAGGAGTTAATTTCTCTATGGGTCAAACAGTGAGTTGGGTTAACTCAACTCAACTCAGGGGGCCAAATGCCCCCTTAAATTTTTAGGTCTAGTAGTGATTTAGTATGATATTAGAGTAAGTAGTTCTAAATCCAAACTTTGATTATGGTAATCTCTTTTTCAATTTCATCTAATATTATTCATAGACATTTTTTTTTTCAGAGTTTAACAATATGTGGGGTGAGAGAATTTAAATCTCTAACCTCTTGGTCAATGATATATATATTTACCAATTAAGTTATGTTCAAGTTAGCTGTTCATAGACATCTAAAACAACAAATATTTTGTGACACCCAGTTTCATCTCGTTCGAGAAATAGAATTTATCACTATTTTCTAAAGTATCAAAAACTTATTAAACTAAGTCAAGCATCCAAATGGGTCTTCTTTCAACTTGCAAGCAAAATACTATATATATATATATATATATATATATGTTCATTGATATGTTGTATGATTTGGATTGGAACATTCTGATTTAGCTTTGGCTTTTCAGTACTATTTTTCAAAAAGAAATTTTGAACAAAGCATTCAAGAATAAGAGGAGTAGCCCCACAAACCAACTAATTTTTTTTTCTTTCATATGATTTCTTTCAAGTATACAATCAATTGGAAGCATTATAAACCCTAGTTAGCTATGGCCTGGAAGCCACACAGCTACAAAAAAGTAAGCATATGAGCCAATGATCCATCTCATCCACCACTCTTAATTACACACAAACCCCCCCATTTTCAATATTAAAATGTTGTTTAATTTTATGCCTTATTTTAACTTACCTTTTTGCAAAATAAATTAAACATTTTCATGGAAAAAAAAAAGGCATTCTTCATTTGATATTGCATGCGCAATAAAGTAGGAATAATGTGGCTTAGTCATAGTGTTTAAGTTGCTAATCATGTTTTGTGTGGCCACTATACAATCTCTCTACTATGAAAGTTTCAACAATAATATGGATATTCAACCTTCCATTTGTTTTACTATATCAAATTTCTTTTTGTATATCTTCTAAGTTACTGATCATAGATTATTAAATCTATGATCATATACATATCTTGACGTCTACTCAAAGATAATTTAGTTAAAACATTATATCATCGACCCAAAAGTTAGATGTTTGAATTCTCACCCCTCACGTGTCATTGAACTAAAAAGAAATTAAAAAAGAAAATCCTTTGTGACATCCCTAAAATATAATCCTATGGTGTAGTGTTAATGATGTAGAATATGAACGAAAAAGCTCCCTTTAGAAGGAGTAAGAATGATGATTTTTTTGCAAGAATTTTTTTTCCCAATTTAATTAAGTTAATCTTAATTCTAAAGTAATAAAATTGAGAATAGAGATTAGTGGGATTCTGAGCCAAGTTGAGTAATGCACTTCTGATCCCTGTCCCTATCCTCAAAATTAAAATGGAAAAAAACAGAGATTTTTCGTCTCTATATCTATCCTCATTTAAAGTAAGAATTCTTGACCTCAATTTATAATAGGTCCCTTTCGAGATATCATAAGAAAAACTGACACCTCTTAATTCTTATTCCGATCAATCAAATTCAAATCTTTATATATTAAAATTAACAATACATACATACATATATATATATATATATACACACACACATATATAGGCGGCTTCAAAAAGAATTGATTTCATTCTTTGAATGAACTTGTGGCTTTTTGGAAAAAGTTGGGGTCTCAGCCATTTTCTCCCATAGTTGTGGGTCCCCAATAGACATGAACATGATTAAACCTTTTTAAGCTTTTTTGTGGGATGGATTTGTGTTATGAGTTCCACTTAAATTTTTATTTATACTCATAATGGTACATTTACCTAATTTTTATAAGAGTCATCATCTTCACCATTATATTTAACAATCATGGCAATAGTGATAATCACTTTGAGGATGATTAAGATGTGTGAGAGAGGCACCGATTCGTATTCATAATGTGCAAACCACTCTTCTTTTTAATATACAAATGTAAATTCCAAAATGTGCCTCTCCTAATCTTTTCAAACAAATCCATTGTAAATCACTATTTAATTCTGAAATATCGAGAGTAACAATCTTTATATTACTTAATAATAGTTATGATGTATGATTCAGTTGGTCTTGATAATCATATTTTAGATCCATCATTGTTTCACTTATAAGTTATAACTAATACTCTATTATCAAAACTTGAACATTATATTTTGTATACTTTAATTAAGTGTTTCTTATCAACCTAAATATTAGTTAACTGGTTAATGTATATATCATCGATAAAGAGATCAAAGGTTCAATTTTTCACTCCATATATTGTTGAATTCAAATAAAAAATCAAGTGTTTCTTGGACAAAAAAAAAATGTAATGTTTAAAAGATAATTAAAAATTAAAGAGAGGAGGGGCGAAGGATAGAAGCCTTTACTGTGCTAGCAATAATGGAGACAGGTTTTTTTTAAAAGATTAATGGTACTCAATAATTATAAGCACAAAGACCAATGATTATCTGCCAACCACATAAATTTTATTCTATTGCCAAATTAATTTTTTTTTAGTTTTTAATTTTTAATTTTTTTTATGATTTATACAGTTAAAGGTGTCTCCATTTGAGCATATAATCGTTCTATGTTTGAATTTTTGTCCTAAAATATGACCATCCCACATTAAATTTTGTAATGTTTATCGTTACAGCTGTTATGGTTTTTTTTTATTATTAATTTTGGGTTAATTTTTTGGTTTAAATCTTTCTTTGGTGAATGAATTGTCACATTTTTATTGTGGTTTGATCATTACTGTTGAATTTTTGTATTGGATTCAGCACAAGTCCTAAGCAATTTATTTCTAAAGTCTACACTAAACCATATCTTTATAGTTTAATGTATGAGTTTTTAGCATATTCAAGAGTGATTTTGAAATGGTTAAAATCAATTTTTTTTTTTGTATAAAAAATCATTTCAAAAATGATTTTAATTATTCAAAATCAATTTTTATGAAATGAAAATCGTGTTTAAAAGTGTAAAATCAAACATTAAGTTGATTTTGAATGATTAAAGACATGTTTGAGAGTGATTTTGAACATGACAAAAGTAATTTTGATCATTTCAAAATCACTCTCAAACCTACCCTTCATGCAGTGGTAGCAATAAATTTTTGTTAAATGCATGATAGAAATTTAATGTTAGCAATCTAAACAAATATATATTTATGTGAATTTTATGACTTAAAAATAATTCAAAATAGAAGACCATTATAATTTAAGATTGAAACATAGATAAGATGTTTAGCTCACATTTATCGTGAGTTTATAATTTGTAAAAATTAATAGGTAACACAAGTTTCATAAGCTTAAGTTTATGTAATATGTATTTACAACTCGTGAGATTAACGAACTCATAACTTAGGATAAAAAGAATACATAAGTCAAACATGGATTCAACTTCTTAAACTCAAGTTATTCAATGTTTAACTCATGCCAGTTTGAGTATAACACAGTAGATAAGGTACCAACCAATTACCATTCCAAAAGTCGATAGTTCGATCATCACTTTTACCATTGTTGAACTCAAAAAAAAAAAAAAAAAACGTTTAACCCATGAACCGTACACACTGATTTTATTTTATAGTAACTAATGGAATTATGGGCCCATTATTTTTTTTCCTCTACCTTTTTATTAGGGGAAAGTGAAAGTAAATCCATAGAAAGAAATCATTTAGATTAAAGTGAAGATGGATGGCAGAAAGAGCATGAAATCTGTTGGACAATCCCAACATATAGTGCGGCTTGTGACATTATTGCTCTCTTTCATTCACCTTGTTTTTATGTTCTTCCAAATCAAACTATAGTGCATGCAAGAGACCAATCCGACCATAGTTCAACTGGTTAAGACAAATGTCATCGACTTGGAAGTTCGAGGTTCGAATCTCCCCACTCTCACATGTTGTTGAACTTTAAAAAGAGAGAGAGGAGAGAGCTAAAATATAATTGAAAATCTTTACTAAATTTGATGCACAAAGTCTTTTCGATACATGAAAATTCTATTAAAATCCACGATAAAGATTAAATGATGAGAATAAAAATCGAAATAGAAGAATTATAAGCATAGATACCAAAATAGGACAAGTGAAAAACAAACCAAAATAGTCAATGAATATAGCTTCGTGGTTAAGATATTGTCTCTACTTCTGAGAGATTCTAGATTTGAATTCTCACAAAAAAAAAAAAAAAAAAAAAAAAAAAAAAAAATCAATGTCAATACAAAATATTTAAAAGCATGTTATGTCAAAATATTATGTTCCAAGAGTAGCTAACATATATGTCCTCTGGTTCAAAACAACTGAAAATATGGGCTACAAATGAGTACTGATGTGGATGGGAATATCCTTTAAATATGTACCCCTTTTTTTTAAGAGTAAATAACAATCAGAATTGAAAAGAAATAAATCAATGTTTCAGCTAATTTAAACAGTTAAGAGCAGAAGACATCCTAAGTTTCTGTTCTAATAAGGTTAATTCTTCTATGCAGACAAAACATGTACTAATTTTTGTTATTGACAATGACAAGAAGAGGCCAAATATGAACATGTTTTTGTCTCATCCCCTGTAACTTGCTTTAATAGTTAAACAGTGTAATATAGAAAAGACAAAGTAGTTTCTTAATTTATTCAAGAGTTGGCAATAACTAAGAAGTCCTTGACCTTCATGTGCAAATTCAAACAATTGGGCCTTGGCCATTTATATTGTCAAAGCCCACATTACCCTGATTTATTGGGCTTTGGCCCATAGTTTACATAGAGAGTGAAAGCTCATCACAAGAAGGAGGCTTTCCCATCTCTTTTCAAGAATTTATGAAGGATAAACTAAGATTTCTGGTAGAGAGCTCAAGAAATTGCTATATCTCATACATTATTCAGTCCTACATTTGGATTGGATGATGAAACAACTCTCATCTTCTTCTCTGCACTAGAGAGTTTCCTTCCAAAAGCGTATCGATTTATCAGTCCCGCAGGAAATGAAGGCTGACTCCGTTGGTGAGTGCTCGAGCCACCGAGGTGCACCGACGTGGTTCGAAGGCCACCTCGCTACTCTCTCTGCTGTCAAAGCATCCCAGATAACAATCTGCAAACATTCAAATCTTATCAACTCAGATTCAAAACATAGGCTAGGAAAAGACATCAATGTCACAGCTCTGAGAAGTGAAAACAGAAGCAGAATCAACCTCATTGCTTGGTTCATCTATTGATAGCACAAACTCCTCAGTATCATTGAAGACAGCCTAATGAGAAAAAAGATTGAAACTGGTCAGATGGAAATGTAAACAGTTTGTTCATCAGAATCTTGCAATTACTACTTTGAGTACTTCCTATGTGATATTAGGCTCTTGATTTTAATAAGTTTTAGTATATTAACTCGGGGGTTAAAAAGTTTGTGTTTAGAGTTGACAAAAGAATAAATCATCAAAAGTTAGAATCGTGTAAGTCGTAGAGTTTATGATTTGTAAAAGTTAGTATACACTGTACAGTATAAAAGATGATTTTCATATGCCTAGATTTATGTAGGTTGTGGAATTAGAGAACTTAGCATGCTATAAGCAAACCCACAAATCAAAAATAGGTTGTTCGAGGTAGGTGAACTCATTTTCGTATATTTTAAATCCAAAATGAAAAAATATGCACGTGAATGCCCAGTTAACCATGATTTTAATATCAAGGAACTAAAAAGTTTTAAATACATGCAGATTGAGTCCCAGTTTTGGTAAATCTCAGGAGCTGGTGCACTTTCCAAGCACCACCATTAAAGGCTTTTAGTGAAGAGAAACATCAGGCAACATTTACAGTTTTATGCAATCCATAGAATCTTGAAATGTAATCAGAAGATATGCAAGTAAATTGATAGATGACATAAAGCGAAAGAGGCTGTTCCAAAAGAAACCAGACCTGACACCTCAATTGCATATGAGTAGCTCCAACATATTGTTTAACCAGTCTCCCCGTCCCCACGTCCCAAAGCTTTACAGTGGAGTCCTTTCCACAAGAAAGAACGTACCTGAGATATCGACAATCGAGTTATCGAGCAAAACTCCAAGAAACCAATGAAAAGATCAAATATATTCTGTACTTGGAAAAACCATTATGATTGTGGCTACGCTGATAAAATTGTTCAAGAGATCTAACCCAGCTTACCTTTCATCCTTTGTAAATTTTGCACTGGTTGCCTCTGCTGTGCCATGTGCACTAACAATGGAGCGGAGACATTTCGCACTAATGCCATCCCATAAACGAACTGCACCGTCTTTCGAAGCAGTGACGTACATACTACCTGTTGCTGAATACCTGACCTGTATGATCATTAAGCTTGAACTGTGAGAGTTCCATCTACATCTAATAGGATTTGGATTGCAGATAATTTGAAAAACAAAGTTCATAGCACCTGATTTATGGCTCCATTAGTTCCTATTTCCGGAACATTTGCAGATAGAAAGCACTGAAAAGTATTGACATCATAAAGGTGGGCAATGGGATGATCTGTTCCTGAAGTTTTCACCCATGTCAGTGCCGAGCCCGTTAATGCAAAATGAGACCTCTTCTTATTTGGTTTCATTATTTTAGGTCTAAAGATCAGATAGTAGGGGTCAAACTCAGACAGAGCCAGTAGGAGAAGAACTGAAAGCAAAGCCAAAACCAACCCGTCCGTTTTGGTGGGTGGATAGCTTGCTTATCCAGCCCTCTATTGCAATGTTTTGCTGAAGTTATGAAAGTTATGTTCATTTAATTAGCAAAATATAAGTCAGTGAAATGGGAGGAAAGCTTTCCAGTATAACTCAAGTTTAAGTTTATAATGCAATTCCATTTAATTTCAATAACAAATAATACTTGCATACTTCCAATTAATAGAATGAGTAATCTCTTAGTGAAGGGGAAGAAGATGATACCCGCTAAAAGATAATCTCCTGAAGGATGAAGAGATATAGAACGCACGTTATGAGTATCCTTAATGACAAACAGAGGCAAAAGGAAGAATGTAAGAGAATGCCTTCTGAAGTAAAAGAAGTAAAATCTGTTGAAGGATTTGAAAGCTGCAGCCAAATGCACAATAAGATTCAAGCAAAACCTGGATAACTCTGAATGCTTTCTTTGCAGTCAATTTGGAGTAGTCAAAGAACCTAGAAAAGCAAGCAATGTACAAAATTGCAAGATCAGTAGGTATCTTTAGAAACGAAACTATAAGCTTAAATATGGCAGAAGACAAAAACGACTTCTAGATAGTATTTGGGACTTCACTAATCATAAATGAAACAATACTACTGAAAATAATAAGATAAGGAGCTAGATGCTTGTGCAAACGGCCTCAGTTAAAATGGATTGAGAAAGAACCATACTTTATTGTGTGATCTTTTGCACCAGATATAAGAACAGTATTCTGTGGATGAAAATCTAAATCATTTATTGGCTGCAATTCATTAGGAGGGGAATTAGTCATCAATTGAAAAGAAAAATCTTACTGATAATATGGAAGCATACACGAATATGAATAATGATGAAGAAAAAAGCAATGTGAAGTACTAAAATCCTTTTCCTTGTAAAAAAAAAATCCTGTTTCCTTAGATTCAAAAAATTCAGAGAAGGCAACAACGACCAGCCAAAAAATGAAAAATATATATATATATATGTGCTTAGAAGTTGTGAAGGCAGGGAGAGAACATAAATTGCTTCTTTACATTAAACATGATATGAAAGTGAATGATAGCTGTTCCAGAGATATTTTGGCCCACGCTGTTCAAGATAAACTATCCATGGTGATATGATACATCACAACTTAGGGGTAAAAACTTTAAGAAGAAGAAAATCTCTGGAAGGAATAAACTATCAGCATAGGCATCAGTTTCATGAATGTGATGGACTAACTTGAATGTGATCGTAAAATGTTCTTATAACAGGTCGGACAGGACCATCTTTCACATCTGGCAGCATCATCTGCTTGATCTTTGCCACCTTATAAGGAAAAATGGCTTGTTAATCAGATCTCATGTTGATTGAAGTAACTCATCAAATAACTTTAAGGGAAAGCATCAATACCTCAAACAGCTTTATTGACATATCCGCGCTTCCAGTGGCAACAAATCTCCCATCAGCACTGAACCTTGCACATCTGGCAACATTCTAGAGAAGTTTAAGCCATCAGCCCAGCAAGAAGATACAATAATCAAACTCAACCAAACATAAACAAATGCATTAAATATGACAATAATACAAATCTAATGCTCCAGCCTAATACATATCCAATATGCATATCATAATGAGTAGGATCTATCCAGCAAAACAAGGTAATGTTATTGAAAAACAAATATAATACAAGTACAAGGGGGTGACAACCTTTCAAGAGGGCTCTCTCTCTCAAAATCTAAACCTTACCAAAAGTAACAAAATTTCAGGCAATGATTTATTCTTCCTCAACACAAGTCCTAACATTATACAGAAAACAAGTTACATTTAGTTTAATCACCTTATGCTCTGAAAGATGTCGAGTCTCATGCTTCGGAAAACTCTTCGATGAACCTTTTGTATCCTGCGCCGCACTGTATGGAGGAAACAAAAAGAAGAAGAATCAAAAGAAGGTTGTTGGATTTCCCCTGCTTTTCACAAGTCCTATACATGAAACTGCAATGAATGGCACATTTAAGCCCCTAGATGATCAATACTATAGGTATAGCTCATATGGAAAAGCTTTCTAACCTGAAGTCGACGGCAGAAGCACGAGAGGCCTGTGTAGACCCAAATGTAGTGGGCACTGATGAACCAAATTCGTACAATGCAGAAGCAGGATTCCCTCTTAACATCTCATTTTTCTCTACTGCAAGACCCTGATATCACCTTAATACAGAAACATCCACTAAGCAAACCCAAACTCAAAAGGGTTGAGACAAAAAGATTCTAGGAAGCAAATTCAGACCTTTGCAACGAGCTCCAAAAGCTTATTAGGCGGGACATCAACATTCAGTGGCGTCATTGTAGCAGAAGCAGCAGCACTTGCAGCCTACATAGCATAGGTATATCATATTGTTCCCTCAAGTAGCAACTCAAAATTACTTCCATTTGATATCTTCAATTTCTAGGAACCATTAGGACTTAAAAGGAGAACAAAAAGCACAAAATTTTGACTTGGCAAATCGAAACAAAGACCAAAATCGATAAACAAAATCCAAAATGAGGTGACCCAGATGCTTAATAACCAAAAGCTTGAAGAGAAAAGCTTGCCTGGGTGAGGTTGTGATCGCGAAGATGAGCAACAATGAGAGAATTGACTTGTCTGTAAAGCTTCCCATCTTGAATGGTCTGTTCGAAGCGGCCTTCCATCTCCTATGAAACACCACCACAGTTCTTCAGTTCAGCACCCTAACTTGGAACTCCCTGCTCCACTCCCCTTTGGCATTCTTCACTGTTCAGAGCCCCATAAAAATATATGTTTTGTTTTCTCATGGGCACAGTGGCATGTTGTGGTTTTAGAAAATTGAAGATGAAAAACATAGAAATGTGTTACTAAAAAGATTGTAAATTGGAAGAGTTTTAGGGGATTTTCGTTCTATTTCAATCAGTGAGGGTTGAGAATTGGAATTTAGGTTGCGGGATCTGTCGGTTCAATCGAATCGAACCAGATCATCTCGGTTCAATCATGCATTAGATGAACCGAGACCAAGCAGTGGCATTTTCGTTATTTAATTTGAACTTTCGGCTCTGTTGAGCTATTCTTTTTTCAACAGGGAAGAATGCGACATTTGCGATAGAGAAATCGAGGGCTACCCATTAATTTCTTTTCCAAATTTTGATGAGGTACGGTTTATGATTTGGTTTTTTGCTCATACTGCTTGCTTTCTCGAATTTCTTGGAAATTTTTTCTGCTTGTTTTTGGCATTTTCGATTTTTGATTCACTGGTTGATGATTCTCCATTCTGCTTCTGGTCTTTGGTTTCTTAGGATTAGAGTTATGCTTAAATGATCTCTAGCTAGATAAAAAAATGGTTTCAATCTGTCGAAGTTTAACTTTTGGTATTTGCATGTGATGTCAATTGTTTGCTAGTTTCATTCTGTGATCATTATGGTGAGTTTGTGGTTTCAATTGTATGCGATGTAAATTTTCTGCTAGTTTTACTGAACCTGTTCTTAATACAAATATAATTGTATTACACAACCTTCACTACTAGCCCAGGAAGAATTGATGTATTTACACAAAACAAAGACCCACGGTTCTAAGTAACACCTATACAGAGATTGCGTGTTTGAATCTTCGAGTGAGCTTAATAAGAAAAGCTCTCGATATCTCCAAAGTCTGGGCGTTGAGGCGGACGCAGACATTTTAAAGAAGAATATACACAAAACCCATGAGAATCTAACAGAGAAACACTACGAGTAGGAATAAGAAATATCCTTGATTTATTTCAGCAGGAAAGTCAAATTTCCAATTTGGTCAAGCTTCAAACTATGAGTAACTCAGGGAATGGCTTGAAGTAATGAAATCAATCATTTTTCACATGCAATGAAGTTTCAAGAAATACAGGATTCTGATTTCCTAGTATTAACAATTAATTGGATCCAAGTTATATTAGACCAGATTATTCTTTCCCTGGATAAAGGAACTGATCTTCTACCCTTGCTGCTGAGCTTCAGTTCTAAGATAACAATGTAAGGAATATGGGAAGCAAAATGCAAGCTAGTGTTGACAATAGAATTGGATTTTCATTAGCTAAGTTGGGCAGGAAGGGGTAAGAATCAGGAAAGGGCATCACACATTCATCTCCATCAAAGTAAACGTTTTGAGGGAAAGCCCAGCCCTGTTCGAATGTAAATGTTGAATCCTTCTGAAAAATGATCTCTGAGTGAACGTTTCCATTTGGCCCTGCTTGAAGTAGCACATCATTGGAAGATTTTAAGCCATAGAACAGAGCTGTGTCATCTGCATGTAAAAAGAAAAGAAAAATGCAAGTGAATGACCAAGAAAATATCTAAATCAATGAAGCTAACTTTGTTGGGAAACAGTTAAAACGCTGCATCATGTTTCGATCCAAAAATTCTTCTCATCTCAGAGATTTTCAGAAAAAAATTATAATTACTCTTAGAGATGAAGGGGGTGAGTGGCTTATAGACAAAGCTGTAAACTTCCGTTGTGTTGTTGAAATTGGGGTGCTCGACAACAAGAGTCCATTGTGAATAGTTAAGTTGATAGTTGAGATTGGTGATAGTTATCTTCACCCGCCAATATCCCTTGTAGTTTTCCTTAACATGCCAGTGAACTTGAATTGGACAGTTATGTCTCGTGCACTGCAGCAATGGAGTATTATCATTTGTAGGTTCAATCAATCCCGTAACACTTTGAAGATCCGATTCAGTCCTGCGTTATGCTGCACCTCTAATGATTGCTGAATAGAGATGAATGGATAATTTGAAAAGAGATTAAAAAACATGCACGCTTACAGGATACATGCCGTACTGTCTTGGCAGCTTTACAAGGAGTGATTTTTGAGTCATAGAAAGATGACATGGAGACACAGCAGGTTGGCGTTTCAGAAGCAAGAAACTGTGAGTAAGTACACGTCACATTCCAAGTCACTGCAAAAGAAAAAAAGGGAGTTTGATGATGGCAGGCAGTCGAAATGTGATAATGTGGAAAAAGAACTTGTAAGACATGTAAGTGCACATAAAAAATGGATATCTCTTTTTACAGTTTGGTGCAGTTATGATATTTACTCAATGCATTAGTTTTTCGACGGCCATCAGATGAGTAGAAAGCTGATGTCGGAGCAATCGTTGCCTGGCCGCATGTGTAGCCTAGCCCTGGACCATACAAGGTGAAATTCTTGGGAAGTCTCACTGTTTTATTTGAACTACCAGAATGACCAACAGTCAATTGGAAGGCAGAGACAGCAGATGAAGGATCTTGTCCCCAAGATGTCAAAACACCACCTTTGCAGCACCCAGAGACCTGTTTGTTGTAAGGAACACCTGGAAGCAAGTCAACCACTGTTGGATCTCTTCTGCAACTGTGTGGGATAGCTTCTCTAAATGTGGAACAATCTCCTTGATCCGTAGCTTCAGCTCCCTGCATGGACCAGATGATCTCTTTCTTCGCCCAAACCCATCCCAAGGTCCATCCGGAGCTCGTGATATGTCGGTACATCTGAAAGTTGGTTATCGTAACCGTTGCCTGGATATATATGATGTTACATGTAGCACATTACGCATCAACCAAACCATATTACATAAAAAGAGGAAATATAGCACTTTGAACTCTTGCCTGAATCTGTCTTTTACAATTGTTATTCTTGGAATATAGTTGCAGCTGTGTATTAAGAAGAAACTTACCACATAACCATCTCCAGTCCAGTACATGACATCCCATTTGATTTCGATGTTTCCATTCGGGTCCAGAGAGTCGTATCCGGCTAGAAAAGCAAAGAAAAAGACCAGCATGAAACAAATTGCAGCAAAGGAAGTGTGTTAATGTTATTACATCTCAGTGATAGAGTTCATTAGACTGTAACTTACCTGCCAGAGAAATCATAGATATAAAGAAAGTGACTGAGACAGTTAGGCACGTGTGTTTATCTGAAACCATTTTCCAAACTTGGAAGAGACTTAGTTTTTACTAACACAAGATTTTGGGTCTGAATTTTATGATCCAAAGCCTCAAGAGCAAGCCTTATATATTGCATTTTTGGGCATCTACATATGTTATGCTGCTGGGTGACTTGCATTATTAATTATCAAGCAGTTTGAACTCTTCAACTTCATTGCCAACCTGACTAAGATGTCAAATGTTTGAACCAATGCAGGCCCACCTTTAATGGAATACAGTTTTTTTTTATATCTAGTGTTTGAACCTATTCAAGCCATTGCCAAATGTCAATAACTCTCTGTTGAAATTTCTATTAGCTCCATTTGGAACAAGCTATATAACAAATCACATTAATAGAAAACGACTATGTGTTATATCCAACCACAAAATGCTCAAAAGCCAGGTGTGTCCTTATTTATTATAACTCCACACCTTTTAAACTAGCAATATTTTCAGATAAGAAAAGATCTAGGTCTCCAGAGAGTTGTTAGACTTGGCTTCATAAGGTTTATTGTGTCTATTAAACCAAGTTGTGAGGGATAGGATCTTCAGAAACAGCTTCAAGTGGTGGCCGTGTTGGCTTAGGCTTACAGTATCTGAGTAACACCTACTTTGAAGTCACGTGTTCGAATCTTTGAGTGAGCATAATAAGAAAAATCCTTCATGTTTTTAGAGTTTGGGTCTTGGGGTGGGCACAAACTTTAAAATAATAATAGGATCTTCACAAGCCCTATCCACGAGAGTGCTGGATTTGTGAAAACCTTGAGGTTTGACCAACATTAAGGGTGAGGGTGTGTGCGGAATTTATATTTCGTATATATCATGTTTTTTCCCAAATTATATATCATAAAACCTTCTATTAAACTATTTTAAATTTTTGTAGTTCATTATTTTTTCACAATATTTTCCAACCCTAAGACATAGGCTTATTTTAAAATGGTGCATTAAATATTTTCTAAAACGTTTTTGAAGGCTTGAATTTTCCTTAAGACAGTGAAGATTAAGATGCAATCAACAGGTGACCAGTTTGATGGCGACCTTGGTTTATAAAGGTTGGATAAGAAAAATGGTCAACTTGAATATAGTTTAATTCGATAGAATATTATAACCTTTTTTGTTGAGTCAGCCCAAACATAAGTACATAACTTAAAGGTTGGATAAGAAAAATGGTCAACTTGAATATAGTTTAATTCGATAGAATATTATAACCTTTTTGTTGAGTCAGCCAAAACATCATAAGTACATAACTTAATTCGTTAGAATATTATATCCTCTTCGAATTCCACACCACATATTATTAAAATTAAAAATAAATAAATGAACCTCTAACCCATGCAATGAAAACCAGAAAGTAAATGGGCTTTGGGCCGACCCTATCAGTGGTTTTCCAAAATTTTGGTCAGTAGTCTAGCCACTTTTCCTCTTTTCTTTTTCTTTTTTTCAATTAATTTTAAAATATATTAATCATCGGTTGACTTTTGATATGTAGTTGACGATTTACATAAAATATTGATTGAGATTATTATAGTAATCATAATAATAATTACTTACTTTTACTTACTTTCTGATATGATTTATTCGTAATGGCTCAAAAATATTAGTAGAATTCAGTTGTTTATTAAATATAACATAAATAAATCCATACAAATAAAACCATATACAAAAAAGCATACAAATTATTTCTTTCATTTTTTCGTGCTATTTACCATTTTCTTCATTTGTTGTTTTTACAATATTTTACTTCTGCAATACTATACTTATATAACATGAGTATAATTCGATTGGTTAGAGTTAGAATATTGATAGTTTTCTTTAAAATTGTTATATTAAACTTAGAATAGTAAGTAAAAAGATAGGCTACTATACTAGATTTGCAATTAATAGAATGGAATAGTAACTAGATGTTGGCAAACTTGTCATAAATTAACAACTTTAATTTTTCAACTTTTTTGTATAATGTGTGGCCCAACTTTACACTTTTTTTCCTCTTTTATTTGACATTGATGGGTGAAGAATGCGACAGTGAATTATGAATGGGTTGCCTTTGCCTAACTTTTGGCCTCTCTACATGATTTGACGTTTTTGCCTTCTCTTTGTTTTTTTTCATTAAAAAAAAAAATCACAAGTCTCTCACCTTTTTTTTTCCTTCGGTATTTCTTCAATTTAAATTTTGAACTCACTCTCAACTTTTTATCTTATTCTATTTAAAATTTTAAAATTTTCAAGCATTTAACTTTTAAAAAAATAAAATAAAATAGGGTTTCTCACTTCTGGCTTACTTAAAAGTCTTGGAACAATTTGCAGAGATGTTTTAACCCGTATTTAATTGCATTAACTTAAATAAATGCACAAAAATTGCATTAACGTAATTAACATTCATCAATACTTTGGAAAGAAATGGTGGAAATATGGTTCTGGTCCTCCTATTAAACCATATTTCTAATTTGGTTCTTAAAATTTGAAATTTATATTTTAGTTCCTCCAATTTTCATAAGTTTTCAGGTTAAGTCATTGTTGTAAAAACTTTTCAAGACTTGCAGTTAGAAAATGACTGGACCTTTTTTTTTTTCCTTAATTTTTCTTTTGTGCGAGTATATGATATAAATTTCAACTTTGGTCTATGAGATTTTTTTTTTTTTTTTTTTTTGACAATATGTGGGTGGAGGATTTGAACCTCTGACCTCTTAGTCGAGGGTGCAAGTTTTATGCCAGTTGAGTTATGCTCATGTTGGCTAGTCTATGAATTTTGAAGGTTTGGTTTATTAGATCCATGAATTTTAAAAGCGCCAATAAGTTTCTAGGTCATGTTTGATAACCATCTGACTTTTGATTTTTTGTTTTTGAAAATTGTGCTTGTTTTCTCACATTTTCTTTACCATGTTTTTTTTTTCTTTCTCAAGGAAACATTTGAATTCCTAGCCAAATTTAAAAACACAAAAACAAGCTTTCAAAAACTATTGTTTTACTTTTCAAAACTTGGCTTAGATTTTGAAAACATTTGTGAAAAATAGATAACAAGACAAATAAACCCATAAGTGAAAGTAGTATTTATATTCTAAATTTTCAAAAACCAAATAGTTATCAAACAAGTCTGAAATTTTTTGTGTTTAATAAGTGATAGGTCTCTTATTTATTTGAAAATTTTTAAAATTCATGAATTTATTAGACACAATATTTAATTTGTATTTAATAAGACTTTGACATTTCAATTTTGTGTCTAATAATTTCATGAATCTTACAAAAAAAAGATTGAATAAGTCAAGGATCTATTAGACACAAAATTGAAAATTTAAGAACCTATTAGACCCGTATATAGAAATTTGAAATTTTTTGGACTTATTTGACACTTTTTAGAATTTAACGATCTATTAGACACAATTCTAAAAATATAAGTCTAAATTTGTAATTTAACTCGTAATATATTGTAAAAAACATACAAAAAATGTTAACTAACAATAAAATGACTCATAGCTAAAGTTCTCACTCACCACTAACATGAGCATAGCTAAGTGATTAAGGCATATATATTTTTTTCTTAAAGTCTGAGATTTAAATCTCCATTTCCACATTTATGGTAAAAAAGAAACAAAAAAATCTTATTGGGTAAAATTGTTCTAATAATGAGAGAAAAAATTATTTAATGAAGTCGTCATAGTGTAGCTGTTTTTAACAACCGATGGATATGAATATGAAAATCTATATGTCTCTTGACAATTATAGAATACAAATTCAAAGAATTTTTTTAATTTATCTCTCATATATCTAACGACTCAAAATTACTAACTACGTTATCAAAATTACTAGGGTTAACTACATGGATAGCCTATTTGGGACACCATTTTACATAAATGACACAATTTATTATTAATATCAGCTTTGTCAATTTGTAAGCCAAATATAGGGTCATATTACTCATTTACCCCTATTTATTATTTATAATTATAATAAATAAAAAAATTAGATTTTTACCATAATAGTTGGTACTCTTCCCTCCAAACAATAATACCCACGATTTATTCCTAAAATTTAGGGATTATGATTTCAAAACCCTCTCTTTACGGTTCAACTTTTCGAAAACACAAAAGATTAGAGAGGGATTTCAATCGACGACAATAGGGGTCATCAACGGGGGCTTGTATTCCTTATCGACTGCGAGTGCGAAGGTGGAGAGTTTGACGTCGACAAAAAAAATGGCAGCGAGAGGAGGTCTTGTAGTCGACGGCGTGCACTATGGGTTCTCGACATATCGGCGACAAAAAAAAGGTATGTCGAAAACAGTGGGTTCTCGTTTTTTTTTTTTTTCAAAGTCACAGTAGGTTCTCGGCATTATTTGGTTGTCGGCGTTAGTGGGTTGTCTGTGTTTTTGGGTTGCCGGCGTCGGTGAGTTATTGACGATAAAGCGACTAGACTTTTTTGGTTTTACATATTATAATAGTTCTCTTTGGGTTTATATGTTATGTTTAGGGTGTATATTATGTTTAACTAGCTTCTCTTTCATCCTATTCAATGTATGAGGCTTCTGTTTTGGGTGTATATTATGGTTTTACATGATTTTTGATCCTAGATTCGTCGAAGAATAAATTTTATGTCATAGACAATGCTTCCATTCGAGTAGTATATGGTCATAGACAATGCTAATTCCATTCGATGAATGAATAGGTCTATTCGAATAATCATTTGTATTTACGTTGTTTGCTTGTAGCTTGTAAAAATAAGCAATTTCACTAATCAATATAGCTGCATTTGGTGGTTAAATTGTTATGAACTTTTCGACTAAATGAAGGTATAATTTTTATACTGAATAGACTGGGTATATAACATATAATCCTATAATAATAGTTATAATAGAACCTTTCATTGTTTATGATTTATATAATATAATATAATCGTATATTGTTATATTTTGGATTTATAAAATATAATACAACCTTTCATTGGTATATTTTGAATTTATATAATATAATCTTATAACAAAAGATGTGAATAGGCTTAGTATATATGATATGAACCTAATTTGTTTATGTGTATGGATTATATAAATATGAAAAGGGTATATATGATTAATTGTTGCTTGTCAGAAATTAAATTTAATATTTTCTTTAAGATTAAAATGTCCTCTAATTCTGACTAGGTATATATGAGATATGATTGGTTATATGGATGTTTCTGATTGAGTATATAAGTTATTTTTTTAAATATATTTGGTCATACATTAGAATATATTATATTATCCACGTTTATATCATCTACATTATGCACTAAAACGAATTTGTATCTGTATATAGTTATCTCTACTAGACAACGGTGAGACTAAAACGAATTTCACGTATATGTTATTTAAGTCTTGATTGGGTATAATATAAGATTACGGGTTATCATGTATTAAATATATTTGAAAAACAAATACATTCTTTGAATTGGTATATTTTGGGTTTATATAATATAATCTTATCGCAAAAGTTATGATTAGGCTGTGTATATTTGATATGAACCTAATGTGTTTCTGTGTGTACATTATATAAATCTGGACTGGGTATATATAATTGTTACCTGACAGAAATTTAATTTAATATTTCCTCCACATTGTGTACTAAATGAAATTTTTGTGTGTATATAGTCATTATACTAGGCAATTGAGAAAGTAAAAGTTATTGTTAATCTGACGTCAAAGATTGTTCGGATGCCAAGAAAAAATGATAGACTCTTGCATGACATCGACCTCTAAAAAGATAGAGCTTCGAGCGACGACGATTAATGGTTTCTATTTCTGGCGAACAACATCAGATGGTGTCGACCTTCAAAAGAAGAGACATTCGAAGGCGTCTAGTCACTCGCGAGCAACTCCAGCCTCATCAGTAGTTTTTTGTAAATAGTATGTTGATGACGGCATCAGTAGGGTCCTTCATGGTTGTATAATTGTTTCATACCATGTATATATTTCCTAAATGTATGAGTATATATCTAATAATATGAAGTATATATTTTGTATACAATTTTCTTTAGAAAAGATATATATACCGAGTATATATTTGCAAATGACATAATGGTGGTGACAAACAAAGATACTGAGTATATATTTGTAAATAACTAAATATACTGAGTGTGATGAAATCCGTAATAGGTGGAATAAATAATTCAATAAAGATGGAACAATATATATAAATGTAGTATATATGTTGGATTATATTAATTTAATATTATACAAAAAAAATCAATATATGTGGCTACAATAAGCAAAATAGAAAAAACCTTACATACATGTTATATATGAGGTATATATGGAGTTATATACAAATGTCAAAATGAAAGTAAATATATTAAAACAAAAACTATTTTTTAAAAATAAATTAGACATGTAATAAAGGGATGGAATGGTTGCCTTAAATGAAAATTTGGATGAATTTTGCAGGTGGAAAATTTTTAATGTTGACAGAAAAAATATATATATATTCGAAAATCATAATTGTGTAGTAATTGTAAAATATTATTTGTAATAATGGAAAGAATATATTTTTGAAAATCAAATTTATCATAAATATATTAAATAATTGCCTTAAGTGAAAATATGTATATTAGGAAAGTATAAATTCAAAATTGAAAATTAAATATAGAGAGATGATATTAAATGAGGGTAAAATTGTAAGGAAATAAGAGAAAAAACTCAAGCTAAAGCTGAAATTTTTTATAAATGTTGACATTTGTGAAATATGGTGTTAAAAATGTGCTCTTTGGCATAATTTCCCAAATTACTAACTACGTTATCGTGGCGGGGCATCCCCAGGGGGAGAGGGCCGTACTTTTAAAATTTGACCGTTAGTCGAATTGAAAACAAGAAAGCTCATCAATGCATACTTGTGAAACGTCGCCGTTAAGGAATTTTATTGCAGGACAGAAATATCAGAAGCAACACGTCGTCGGTGCGCCACGTGTACGGCCACGATATTTAAGAAATAGTCATTTATTATTTCTGTCAAATATGATTTTCACATCGTACGACAGAAAGAGCCACGTAACTTCGCCACCGGCGGCTTTGAAGGAGTCAAATTTTGGACGGTCGGCCACCAGCTTGTCCTGACACGTCACCTTCACGACCCCACCAATTAATGCCGATCTCCACGCTGGCTTTTGGGTTTTTGCCACGTGTCCATTATTATTGGCAGACAGTATAATGCCTAATAACCCACAAAATAATTTTCACCTCAAAATTACCTCTTTCGTACGATGTCATCTCAAAATATAAAAATAATGTTTCATCGTCGATAATCTTGCTCGATAATGTTTTCAAATTTCAAATTAAAATACTTGGGTTTTAAATTCTTTAATCATATTATATGGTTAGGTGACCCACCTGTCCAGTTTTGATCCATGTGACCGACAAAACTAGTTATTTTTTAGCATATGATAAATAAATATTTTATTTCAATATTATTATTAATTTTCGTCCCATTAGAACATGTAAGGATATGGTAGTTATATTTTATTGTCTAATTTTGAAAGAACAACTAGAGGAGTTTGATGTCAACACGTTGTCCATTATTATTGGCAGACCGTTCATGCTTAATTTAATTTAATTTTTGAGTTTGATAGAATTATTAGTCTAATAGAGTGCATATTTTTACATTTTTCCTCCTATCCTCGTATACATAAGAGTTGAAATATTATATATTGATTATGGGTTAGTGATAGAGTCAATGTTAGATCACATGCATATTCGATTCATAAAACAATCTATGTTAATGGTAGTTTTCTACTATGATTTATTGCTATAGGATGTCTCATTAGTTTGCGTTATAATGTATGATGAGTGGCATTTCAATTGTATAGTTGGTTGCTAAAGGATGTCTTAAAGTTTAGCTAGTTGCAAGCATTTAGAGTGGCTGTAATGATATTATGATCTATATTATGTCTAAGAGTGTAAAGCATAAAGTATGACAACAATACACTACTGGTCACTTTTTGATATAATAACAGACATCTGATATGACAACATCAAGTTTTGTGCATGTTTCAAGTATCTCGGCTATGAAGTATCACTTATTTAAAGAGACTATCCACTAGGTAATCTACACGTTTACTTCGAAGTAAGATTTCGTTTAGTTCATTGAGAATTTCCCCTTTTCTTTATTCTTCTCTCTCATTTTTATCTCTCTTTGATCATCCAAGCTAGTTGTTCATCCAAAATTATGCAGCGACAAGTTTAAAATATCGATCCATGGATAATTTGAACCTTCCTAACTTTCAATTGTTTTTGTCAAAAATAATTGAAAAGGACAAAATAATTATTCTTGCATTCGACTCTATGAGTCAATTTTAACTTTTTTTTTTGGTACAATAAATGTGGAGTATGAGAATTTGAACCTCTAACCTCAAAGAAAGGAATACATGTCAATCACCGTGGAGCTATGCTTACTTTGACAAGTCAATTTTAATTTTAGACTTTCATTTTTATCCAATACTCAACAAGTTTGAAAAGTTTCTATACATCATTAAACATTGATTATGCTTATTATCATATCACATCATTAGCAATAGTTTTTTTTCCTTAAATTTCAACAAATATTTGGAGGTAAGGATTTGAACATCTAACATTTTGGCCAAAGTCATAATGTATTAATGGCCAATTTGAGCTGAGCTGTTGGCATAATTAACACTAGTTAACATACACTCATTGACATTTGGAATGAATGATGTTATCTAATAGCCATATGGACAAATTATAATTAAATTAATTAAATTAGATTTGAGAGATTGATTACCCAACTAATTGGGATAGAAAAGTGTAACCAACCTAATATTTAGGTCATGGTTGATAACCATTTAGTTTTTAAAAATTACTTTTGTTTTCTCACCATTTCTCTATGATCATCTTTATTAAGGGAACATTTGAATTTTTAGCCAAGTTTCAAAAACAAAAACAAGTTTTTAAAAACTATTTTTTTTTTAGTTTTTAAAACTTGGCTTGAATTTCAAAATCATTTGTAAAAAATAGATAACAAAATAAAGAAACCCAAAGGTGGAAGTAGTGTTTATAACCTTAATTTCCAAAAACCAAAAATAATAAACCAAAGCCTTGCTTGATAATAATTTGGTTTCTAGTTTTTGAAAATTAAGCTTACAAGCACTCTTTTTACTTATGAGTTTCTTTGTTTTGTTGTTTACTTTATACAAATATTTTCAAAATAGAAGCTAAGTTTTGAAAATTGAAAAAAAGTAGTTTCTAAAAAACTTGTTTTCGTTTTTTGAATTTGGCTAATAATTTATATGCTTCTTAAAAAAAGATAAAAACTATTGTCAGGAAATTGTGAGAAAACAAACACAATTTTTAGAAACAAAAAATAAAAAATCAAATGATAATCAAACGGGTCAAAATAATTATCAAATAATGCCCTTTAAATATAATTTTTGAAGTTAAATGATCTATAAAATATAAATATGAAACTTCATAGACTAAATTTGTAATTTATGCCTTGAAATTAAAGATATAATGAAACTTCTTAAAAATAGAAATTAAATTGTCCTTGGAGACAAACAAATGTAATTTAAAATTTAATAAACGTATAGAAAACGGATGGCAAAGGAATATGCGTTTACTTCAACAATCGATGACAGAATAGTCAATAAATTGGACTCTCTCCCCTCTGCCTTTCAGTGTGATTTGAACCCTTCTCTTCGAATATAAAACCCTTCCCAACCCCCCATCGAATTTCAAGCTCAAACTCTCAAATCCCCCCATTTCATTTCATCCACCTCAATCCGACCCAAATGGCCGATTCCAAAGTTTCTCCGACTCCCCTGCTCAAAGATGAGCTCGATATCGTCATACCCACCATTCGAAACCTCGATTTTCTTGAGATGTGGAGGCCCTTTTTCCAGCCATACCATCTCATCATTGTTCAGGACGGTGATCCCTCTAAGGTCATTAAGGTCCCTGAGGGCTTTGATTACGAGCTCTACAATCGCAACGACATCAATCGGATTCTGGGTCCTAAAGCTTCTTGCATTTCCTTTAAGGATTCTGCTTGCCGGTGCTTTGGCTACATGGTCTCCAAGAAGAAGTATATCTACACCATTGATGATGACTGCTTTGTGAGTTCCCCCCCCCCCCCCCCCCCCCCCCCCCCCCCTCTTGATTTGGGATTTTTGTGTTTTGTCTCGGAATTTTGGATCTGATCTGATTTGGGGGTGTTTTTGAATGTTCTCTGTGTAGTGATACTTTGTCTTGGAAATGTTGATTTTGCTTGCCCTGTTTTAGTGGGATTGGTTGAGATTTGCTTGCTTTAAAAAGAAAAAAAAATTCACTCGTCGGTTGTAGATCTGTCCGGAAACTCACTCAAGATCACAAATCAATTTAGAATTTTCGAATGTAGTTGACTAAACTCGTGGATCTGCTACATAGTTAGGCAAGCAAGTGGTCTCGGATTGCTAGAGCTAAGATTCTGTCAGTTTGGCTTTCTGATCTATGATCTACGAGGTCTCGTTTTGTGGATCCATGTAGATTTGTTAGTTCTATATTGGGGTGTTAATGTTGAAATGGAATTCTGTTTTGTTTAGTCTAAAATGGTATCAGGAATGAGTGGCTGGATCGTTCCATATGGATCTGAGGATTGTTCTTGGTTTTGATCTTGCAGGTTGCAAAGGATCCATCAGGCAAGGACATCAATGCACTTGAGCAGCACATCAAGAACCTTCTGACCCCGTCTACACCGAACTTCTTCAATACCTTGTACGATCCATACCGTGAGGGTGCTGACTTCGTCCGTGGATATCCGTTTAGTCTCCGAGAGGGTGTCCCGACCGCAGTGTCTCATGGCTTGTGGCTCAACATCCCGGATTATGATGCACCCACCCAGCTTGTAAAGCCTCTTGAGAGAAATACAAGGTATAAACTTCTTGCCTTACACTGGAGTTTTAGCATTTACTTGCCCAATTATCATAAGCTGATTATTTAGCTATACCATAGGTATGTAGATGCAGTCTTGACAATTCCAAAGTCAACCCTCTTCCCCATGTGTGGTATGAATCTGGGATTTGACCGTGAGCTGATCGGCCCAGCAATGTATTTCGGTCTCATGGGTGATGGTCAGCCAATTGGACGCTACGACGACATGTGGGCTGGCTGGTGCATGAAGGTACATTGTCATCCCATAACCAGCTGATTCTGTCATTTTCATTCTTGTTTCCCATTTTTTGCAATACCCCAATCGAAGCTGATCATATTTGGACCGTTGGATCTTGTGTACTAGGTTATATGCGACCATCTAGGATTCGGAGTGAAGACGGGATTGCCCTACATTTGGCACAGCAAGGCAAGCAACCCATTTGTGAACTTGAAGAAGGAATACAAGGGAATCTATTGGCAAGAAGAACTGATACCATTTTTCCAAGCTGTTAAACTTCCAAAAGAATGCACCACAGTGCAGGAATGCTACATTGAACTCTCCAAGCAAGTTAAAGCAAAACTTGCTGGTGTCGACGAATACTTCAACAAGCTTGCAGATGCCATGGTCACTTGGATTGAAGCATGGGATGAGCTGAACCCATCAGGCAGTAAAGCTGCCAATCTGCCAAATGGTGCCCAGAAGTAGATATCCGATTCGGATTATCGATACTTCTCGAAAGTTTTTACCAATGGTACCGGCTTAGCATTCATTTTTCAAGCTCAGAGTATGGGTTTAGCAGCATGGTAGAGAATGTAGTATTATTATTCACTTATCATTATGACCTTAGCCACAGTAAAAGGAAATGATTTCATATATTTCTATAATTCGGTGAGTATTTAGCTATTTCAATCTGAGATTGTTGCTGGGAAGATTCAAATGATTATTTAATTTTGTTAAGAAATTGGTCTCTTTTGTTTGGTTTCCTTGACTCTTTTACAGCAAGTTTTTTCCTGGTTAACTGGAACTTTCATCTTTGCCTTTTGAAGCATTACTGACTTTACAAATGGCCTTTCATTTTTTGAACTTGATTTGTTTCTGTTTGGAATATTGCTAAAAGGGATTCGTTTTTCAGTCATTGGTGGAAAAGATTAATCTAAAAATGGGGGACGTAATGATTAATAAAGATTCCATTTTTAAGTTCAAATTTGAATTAAAAGATTCTGAGATAGCTGTTATGAAGAAATTTTGAATAAAGAAAAGGGTTTATTTTGGGAAAAAGGAACACAATCTAAGTAAAAAATCTCTACTTAACTGTGTTATACTGTAGAACATGTGGGTAGGTAGGGCCAATGTCTTCAAAATTATTTAAAGTAAAATAAAATTCGCCAAAACATCTCCCTTTATGTGTGCATAAATTGAGGTTCAAATATATATTTTGGTCCTTTAGGGGTATTTTTACCATTTAGAACCCTATTGATTAAAAGTTTTAATTTAGTCATTTACCATTTTTCAATCTACTGTTGTTGAATGTTAAAATTGACTAATGATAAATTTTTATGCATATTACTTAGTGAATTAGCAAAAAAAAAATTCATTAAAATTGACTAATGATAAATTTTTATGGCTATTACTTAGTGAATTTTCAAAATTTTTGAGAAAAAATATCATTTAGGAGACAGAAGCTCCTAATTTCTCCTCTAAGAAATTGAGATTTTTTCTACTCTAAATTCCCTCAATTCACTAAATATTATGTGATATAAATTAACTAATTTTGACATTTACCTACAATGAGAGATTAAATTAAAAAATCTTAATGCATAAGAGACTACATTAATTTTTTTTTTAAAAAAATAGGGACTCAATTGAAATATATCCAAAGATTGAAGACCAAAACATATATTAAAAACAATCTAAAAAACCAAGCCAAAAGGGTTCTCCATTTTTAGAGGTGGGTATGAAATTAATAAAATAAAAAACCAAACCAAACCGAATCAAACCCTGCACGCCCACCATTCTACTTTGCTTCTTGATGTTTAGTTAAGTGTTGAGTCTAACTCAAGAAGCTAACAGCAAAATATTGTGTTTCAAACAGGGGAAAATCCTAGTCCTCTGCTAAGAACGAAGTGCACAAATCTATCTTACAAAACTTCAGCCATATTTTGAAAATTGATTGCTTCTTGACAAAAGTATTTATTCTTTCGCAAATGGATTGGATGAAAGCAGTGAAAGTACTACTAAGAATAAAAACTTCTACTGCTGTAGGCATATAGCATATGCAATGAGACATCTTAAATAGCACAAATGTAGCATATTAATCAAAGGGCAGATCTCTAAGGACTACAATAACTGTATGAACTAATTTACAACGAAATTTTTTTGGGATTCAACTAGTTAGTCCCAAAATAAAAGCACCGGTATTGTAGCAACAACAACAGAATCAGGAAAGAAGACAAGGTTAGAGGTACGAGATAGGAAGATTATACAACAATTTATTCTCTCCTCAACTAACAAAATGTACCATTGACATAGGTGTGATGGGTTCAACTCCATGTCAGCCTTCAAGAAGTCTCCTACGCAGAGTCCTGTTTCAGAAAACATGTTCGGTTTCAGTCAAAACTATAAACAGTCTAACTTGATATGGAATCTAACGAGATTGAGAGTACAAAGGGTGATTAGATTTCTTTTCCTCAATGGGGAATCTTGCCCGACCACGAGCAAGGGCCTAATTCATGTTCATAAAGAGAAGGGTGGGTGGGGTAGGCCTTTCCCTCTCTCTTTTTTAGTCAATAAATGAGTGTAGTGAAAGGACTATCTTGCCATAAGAAAGAGTTCCTTCCAGGAAAGCATGTAATTGAAGAAAATCAGAAGCAAACTAGTACACCATATTAAGGCACATTATAGATAAGATACAATATGTACAACCTCAGTTCTTGATTATGAATATGATAATGAACCCAAAGACAATCTACAGGCTAACCTCCCCACAACATTGGATCACTTACATAGTCCTCCATGGACCTGAGTTGGTCATAAAGAAGCACTGTCATGCTACAATAGGCAAAAGAAAACATGACAACATAGAATTAGCAATGGTGATCTTAGCAGATTTGTTGTAGCATTCTCCCACTAGCAGTGATGGAACTTCTTTTCTTGTCTGACTAAAAAAAGAAGAAATCAAGTACTTCCTAGATTGCTTTTAATTTGGGCTCACACTTTATTGATCTCATTGATCCTACCGGCACAAAGAACAAGGTAGTAAATGCCAGTATACTTTCCTAACAATACCTTGCAACTGCCATCGTACTTGTCAACCTTGATCCGACAAAAGGAGAACCCGGAACCGAATGAATATTATCAAAAAGCAACTATCACATTTGAACAAGAAAAGTAAAGACAGACTGGGCTCCTAGAGATTCTATTTCCCTATTTAAGCCAGAAAAAGGAAAACCTAAAAGGTTGCTTGTGAAGATAATCAATTATTTCCAATCTACCCTTTTGAGTGCTTTGCTTTGTTTTTGAGTCGATATATAAAAAATGAAAATCTATTCCACAGAGCGCAAGTAACTTTTGGCAGAATAATTCACTGAATGACAAAAGGGTATAATGTTCTTATTTATTTACCTGCATGGAGTGCCTTTGATGTTCCACTCGCTGGAGTTGTGATGAAAGTTGTAGCAAGTCGATAGTTGGAGTGCGTTCATAAGAAAGATTAGCCTTGGCATTTGCCAAACCTGATCTATGGAGAACCCCATCAGGGATCTGAAAGGTGACAGTACGGTCACTACTTTCACACGTCATTATGGGACCCATTTGAGCTTCACTCATCCCCGAGGCAAACTTACTCGAAATCCCAGTTGAAGATGCCTGTGAGCTCACTCCCATGAGCTTTTCGGAGAGTTCACTCATGCTGTAATTCGATTGACTCTCGGCCATAATGAAAGCACGAGGAATGTGAACTATGGATGGATGACTTGATGCACTTTGTGATTGAGATGACAGAAGAGAGAGAGCACAACCAGAGTCTGGAATTCCAGAAAGTCCTTGGATGGTTGATGCTGCATCATAAACTCCAAAGTCTTCGCTTGATAAGTTAGTGTGGTGGAACAATGGATGTGTGTTGATATGGGGGCCTCCCACATTATGAGAATATTGGCAAGTTGTCTCGCTTAACATGTTTCCTGTAGGTGCTGTATTAGTTCCATTTTCTTGAAAAGGAGGAATCTGTACTTCAAAATCATAGGGAAGCAAGGGAGATTTCATATTCAGATGCCTGTTGCCCAGTGAAGTTGCAGACATAGAATTATAATCATTCTTGCCCTCGACTTTTATACGCTTACACCAATCATTTTCTCCAAGCTTCTCTGGATAATAAAGACCACTAGACAGTATATCTTTGCAGATAAATGAAGTTGCAGTCAGAGTTTTCTCCTGAAATCTGCCGTCTCCAATACCTGAAATTTTCAATTAGTACTGTGAATATTAACAATGTTAAGTGGCTAGATAACATGGGCCGAAGACCAATTCACTATATTGTAAACATATAGGAATTTGGTATGCTTAGTGCTTACGAGCAGATGAGGTCAAAAAGTAGTGATTGATAATTGAGAGAAACTAATACAGGTATTAAGATAAAGCCGTGATATTGTGGTTAACAAATATAGCGAATCAATGAAGATTTTAAAAGATACTGTAAACAGCATAATCAGATTCAAAGATACACCTAAAATACCCAAAACAAATAGATGAAACACGTCAACTAGATGTTGAAGACATTAAAACAGCCAGGCAATCAAGCAGCACATGTTCAGGATGGACGGCTGTCAGGAATCTTTGACTTTTGAATCTCTCGTGTCACATAGCTTAAAAGATTTAAGATATTCCCAGACAGTTACTGTTTTTCTCAATACTGTAAAACTTTTGGTTAGCAAACAAACTACAGTTGTGCAGTTCCCATTAAGTTCAACTAGAAGCGGCTTTATCAATTTTAGTACTTATGTTCTTCTCTCAGGAAAAACTCAAAAAGATAAGTTACAGCTAACGCATGGATGACTTCTGTAACATATTTTTAGGCTCAAACCTTTAAAACAATTAAAATGTTAGTTGCAGCCAATGAACCCTGAAGGAAGAGTAGCTTTTTGGTTAGTTTGTCAGCTTTCAACGTTTGCATTGAAATCATGTTTGGAATAGAATTCAAATTTATGAAAAACTATATACCACTATAAAGTTACGTTTCCAATGCAAATTATGTTGCTCCAGAGTTATCTAATATCCATAGGGGCATAAAATGGAGGGAATGGACAAACAAAAGATAGGACAATTCAGAAACAAGAATAAAAATGGAACACTTGAATGACTATTTACTCTTTAGTATTCACCATGATTTCTAAGAAAAAGAATCTTGAAGACTTGCCCATCTTTTTCTGAGTTTGATATTGTCAAACCAGTAAGAAAGGTATGAGATTGATATTGGATAAAGTCCTATTATTGTTCCAAATGTCATTTTAAGCTAGAGCTCTAAAATTGTTAAATTCTTCATCAGTAATAGGAGGAGGATATGTATTTATTCTTTTATTCACCAGCCTTGGGCATTTGGAAATGACCAATCAATGGTATTTGACCAGCAATTTCCTGAATATTACAGTTTACTTGTGAGGATTACCCAAATATTCCATGTATTCTAGTAATCACTACTACAGATATGATATGAGATGAGTACCCATGTATCCAAGAATTCAAAAAAAAAAAAAAATAGGTGCCAGTACCAGATGTCATTAGGTTTACACTCATGTCAACATAAAGGCAAAATTCATCTACCAAGTACCAAACCAAATTCCAACAAAGTTCAAATAAACAGCTGTAACACTCACTTTTTAGATGTAGTTGTTGGCTTGTACGATCCAAATGAAGCAATAAACAAATAATGACAGTTAGAACAGAACCATCACAATTTAATTCACTTCCCCCTTCCCCCAAAAGGGGGAAAGAAGCATCAGGTCCCCATAAAAGGGTTCACAAGAAGGGCTATAAAACAGGGGGATCAAATCTCAAAAAGTTCATAATTCTTCAATCTCAACTAGGCCTAACCTTGAAGACTTGAAGTTTAATCGTTCTCTAAAGATGGAACTAATGTTGGAGAGCTTCACCTAATGAGATTTTATACTAGTAGAAACTGTGTAAACAAGAACATGAAAATATTGAATGACCTTATAATGATCAAACCAAACCTCTCCAGATTAAATAAAATAACAAGTACAAAAAAAGAAAAAATAATCAAATCATTGTAGGTTTAATCTACAATCAACAGTTTCATATGATTGTGCTGTGTATAGGTCTAGAGAGAGAGTCAGAGATGGTGAGGTGGAAAGATAGAGAGTTAAAGGATATAGAGAAATGAAATGACATATGCTATAATACCATTATATGGCTGAAGTAACCTCTGTGCCCTTCCTGAGTGAAAATTTACTTGAGGCTTTCTTCTGCGTTCATTGTGGCCTGCAAGCCGTTTACGACAGCTGCGTTTACCATCATCAAATTCAGAAAGCAAATGAAACCTGAAGGTGAAAACAAGTCCTTAATCAAGCAGCAATCTTAATCAAAGTACCTAAATCAAGCTCAATCAGGGTAATATATGTCTGGATTGATGATAGGCCCATCATAATGAGAAAGAGCAATTTCTAGGATTCATGGTTGGTTGAAATAAAGATAAGCAAAGTGCTCAATCCCCTCTTATGATTTCACAAAAAGACCAAAAAGGCTGTTGAAGAACAGAATCATGATTTGAGGCGATTCCATGTGAGATTATCTGCCTAAATATAGTTTTTTTGGTGCTTTTTGATAGCACTATTCAGCGGAAAATTGATAAGAGAAAATGAGTGAAAATATAACCAACCTGCTACATTGCTGACAAAACCTCTGTTCTATGCCATTCACAATAACTTTGGCAGTCTTTGAATGAACCTCACAAACCTTATGCCTCTTGTGGTAGTCTTTAGAGGAGCTGAGATCCTTGTTACAGCCATAAACTTGACAAAACGCAGTCTGGAAATTCACCCCTTGAGATCTCATTTTCTTATGAGAAGTTGATGATTCAGTGGAAGATGAAATTGCAGATCTCTTGGAGTATTTGGAACTGTGAGCATCCCCTTGATCAATAAATCTGCCTAGTTTTAGATCAATAAGAGATGAATCTCGATTGTTAGAGTCAACAATGGAACCAGAGAGCTTGGAAGTGGACTCCTCTTCTCCAGGAAGTGGATGAGAGGTGGGCAAAACAAGATTCAAGCTTCTCCCTCCATCAATTTTGCTATTCAGGACATCACTGACAGAATCATCAGGTAATTGTTTCCCAACCATTTGGGGAAATTCCAGTTCCCCAAAGCTCTGATTCTCCACATGCTGAGCACCACCTGAAAGAAGCATGTTGTCCCCATAACTACATGGGTTCTTGAATTCCCAACCCAACAAAGAATATTTACTTCTCAGAGGTGAATTAGTGGATGAATTCATCTCATCAGACAAAAATCCTCCCTTCCCTTGAGAACCATAGTTCCACGACTCCATTATACAGCAAGATCAAAGCTTATGAGCTTTCAAAACAAACCCACCTGAATAAACAGGCAAAACACCATCTTCTTTCTTGTAAACTTCTTCGACCCAACAAACCCAACTCGTATCAAAGTTTTCAAATCATCGTTAACAAACAAAGTCTAGGTAACATTTAGAGCCATCAAATGTAATCTGCATAATCCCCAGAAGCTTCTCCCCCTCCCCTCCCCCCCTAAGCATAAATAGAAAGAAAGCCACAAAATTATCTTCCTCAAGCAACCATCGGTTTGAAGCAATCAATCAATTGGGTTCAAAAGAGAAACCATCTTGGAGAATCCAAATACAGACAACTGAAGTGCACTATACGACAAAAGAATGTCTGAATTTCACGTGAATGGAAGAGCTTGAGAGACAAACAAGAATGCTCAGCTTAGTGAAAGAATGAAGTTAGAGCAACAACAGTAAGAGATTGAAAATGAGAGCATGGTTCAAAGAAAAACAAACAAAAAGCTGAAAAAAAATGGAGTTTAAATTTCCCCCAAATAATCTGAGAAACGAAGAGAAATAGGGCGCTTGTGGGTTTGCAGAAGAAGAATGAGACCTACTTTAAAGAGCGTACAAAAACAATGGCAATATACAGGCTAGGATTTGCACTAACATAAAGTTAAAAAAAAAAATCAAAAAGTGCATTTGAAACTTGCCAAATCCTTGGATGTGCGCTGAACAGTGAAGTTCAATTTTGAGGTGAATTAGCATAATAAACCTGGATTTACACTTCAAAGTTGCTTTCTTTTTTACTAATTTGAAGATATTTCTGTTTGGTCAGTGACCCTTTATCCATCCCCACAACATATTCTTTATCAACATGAAAAGAATTGTTTTTTGCCAATCTAATCTCTAAGCATTAAATGAAAGTTTTGATAATATTATGAACAAATCTAATTGTGACCTGCCTTGGTCCATAAGGTAAAAGCAAAAAAAAAGAAAAAGAGGTGCCTAACTGAATTGCTTTTGAGAATTTATTGTTGTTCTAGGATAAATATGAAATTATGACTAGACAATTGCTTCCAGCTAATTGCATACTATGTATTTTTTGTGGATCATATTCTCTAAGTAATATTTAGTTAATTTGAAGTTTTAAATTTTATCTCTTACTCCTATTTGTACTTTTTGTCCCTAAAAAAATTCCCAATAAGAATATCAATTTCTTATTTCTTAGAAAAATTCATCACCTCTAAAGAAAGTAACTTTTGTCTCTTAAGCCCAAAGTCATCGCCAAACAGTGTGTCAAGTAGCTTTCCTAAAATTTTTAGGGTTAGAAATATACATATCTAGTATAGGGCAAGCTTTTCATAGAATAATTTGTTTGTTTGCAAACGAAAATTTATTAACCGTAAAAAATCACACAATGATGTACTTATGGGAATCCTACATATGTACGTAGGTTACTTGAACTTATACAAGTTGTCTATAAATAACGATTCATTGTTTTTTATCGGTAAAAAGTTCATTACTCTAAATTTTAATGTTTTGTATTAATTGTTGATACTATGAAGCATGACTCCAGTGTCAAGTTACTTTGGATTATTTTTCTTCCTCACAAGTGAAATTTTTATTTATGGTGATGTTGTTGCCACATCTCCCACAAGAAATAATAGGGTGAAATAGAATAATTTATAGATAGCATTCCAATATCCTAATTATTTGTACTATTCATTTGTCACTACACTACTTAGGTGCATGTGTCTTGTAGTTAGTTTATTGTCTTAGCTTTGACATGGATGTTTTTCTTTTTTAAAGATTCAATTTTTCTACTCCATAAAGTTGTCGTTTCCAAATATAAATGATCTAATAGATCATTTTTATTTTGAATGTCTTAATAATATGAACACACATATGCTAAAGCAATTCTATTTGAAACTCTTTAAAGTGCAAAGTTTAAAGAAAAAAAATGTAATGTTAGCATCAATAGGGTATTATTGAAGACACATGCTATTAAAAAGTCTCAACAACCTTTTGGAAAAATTAAAGCACTATTCATTCATATGCCAGTCATGTGCAACACATCACCATAGGAAAGTGTAAATTCAAAAGCCAATACTTCATCACAAAGAGACGAAAGAAAAAAAAAAAGAAAAAGAAAAAGCAAGACTTTGAAAACAAAATCAACACTATAGAAAGCAAGCAATTGCATTCATTCATCACAATATTAGAAAGAGTTGACCAAACCAATAATTTGGGGAATAATGGGAAGAGATAGACCACTCATTCTAATCATGAGTGATTATTAAGACTTAAAAGGTGATTATGAACTATAATTAATACCATACCCACCAATGAATCTCATGCATCTAGAATTAAAAAAGAAAACTTTGGAAGCTCCACTGTCATGATTTTTCAAGAATCAAAATGCATTATTCTTTTTTGTTTATATCCCACGGTGTCTCACACACACTTTGATTATTCTCACATGACAACTGTCTGATCCTACTATATTTAGTTGTTAAGATAACTCGTATGATCCTACTATATTTAGTTGTTAAGATAACTCGTATGATATTAAATTTTAGGTAAGTGGCAACCATAACTTGAACTCATTCTCGAATCAATATACATGATTTGCTTGGAACTTTTTTTTTTCTTTTGAGAGTTTGTATATGTGTATGGATGTGAAAGACAAAGCACCCACTACTTTAAAACAATTCAATCTCCATCTATGCTTTCACATCCAAAATGGCACTTGGCAACTTCTTGCCATGCTCTGTTATTGGGCAAATGGGCTCCATCAATTAGCATCCTCTCATCTTTGACAAACCCATCTTGGTGGGGGTCACTTGTCACATCCTTTGATTAGAAAAAAGGGCCAAGGGGAAGTTTCCCCTCTAGTGGATTCATCTAAAGCTTCCATTTTTTTGGGGGGGTTTCAAAAAAATTTCTTTTTTTTTTGCAAGATATTAAAAGATTAGATTGGTAATACACTAAATCCAACTTTTTTAAGTTGATTAATCCATGTTTATTAATGTGATCTATCTTCAAAGTGAGAGTGACAAAAAGAAAGAAGGAGTGTGGAAATTAAATTATTTTTTTAGGCATAATATATGTGGACAAAGCATTTTGTTGTTGGAGTTAGACTATGGTGTGTAATAATAGATATCCATATGACAAACAAAGCCTCATGGTGTACAACTCAAGTGCCAGCCACCTTTCCCAATAGAAAAAAGTTTTGTCTTTTAGCCAACCACTGGTGGGCCATCCCCATATGATCCCTTAAAGCCCATTTAATTTTTCTTTTTTCTTTTTTTTTTTTTCATTTCATAATTCAAAGTGATTTTGAGGAAGAGAGTTCAATCAACACCCTTTTGTTTGTGTTTTTCTTTTTCTCTCTCTTCCTTTTTCTCCTTTCAAAATCATTGTTGTTTTTTGCAGTTAGGAATCTAATTAATGGTTTCTAAACAAACAAAATCCTCTTCTTGATGATTGAATATCCTAAGCCAAGATTATCCATTTATCATCTACTTCAACACTTATTTTCTTCTCTTTATTTTCCATGTTTTAATTAATGATTGAGCCATTAATTGAATAGTACTCCCTCTCACCTAACCATAATTATGATGTGCTAATGAAATTTTTAATAGATTGGTGAGTTAACTTTTTTCTTTGTTCAAACAGTTAGGGACAGAAAGAATTGAACTTTTGTTGAATTTTACTAGTTCAATTCTTTCTATTATCCGATTTTAAGTATGTCACCTTAAATATAGTCAGAATCGCTTTTTTATTTTTGCAGTTAAAATTTCGCCATATTTTATTAAAAAAGAAAAGAAAAAAAAAAAAACAAGAACCTAAAATTGGATTCTGACATGGGTAAGGCCTCCTAGTTCTCTCAAATTCTGACAGTTTTGAAATGTTGGGGCAAAGTTGAAAGGAGAGAATTGCCTTTCCTTAAATGGACTGAAAATCCAATAATATTGCATTACATTACATTGTTGTTTTTTATTATTATTATTACATTGTTGATTTTTATTTTTATTTTTTTGGTGATTTATATATGTTTCTATCATGGGTTTTGTTGTTAGATACTTCTTTTTCTTTTTTATTGTACCCCATGGACAATCTTTTAATTAGGTTTTGGTTCATTTCATTATAGGAGAAAGTCAAATATCTATCATGAAATGAAATAATGTTGACTTGTCTCATCGATATTAAATAAATTTTTATTCTCCAAATTTTAAAACTAAATTTTATGTTTTAATAGACTCAATTGTAAAAAATATCTCTGAATTTTGTTCTTTGTTTAAAAAAAATACTTATATTCTTTCAAAAGTTGCAACATTACCTTTGACCTTTCATAAACATTTCAAAACTACCCTTAAAGTAGAAATATTCTATTAGTATGTTGGACGAAAAATCGACGTGGTGATGACCTGGAACGATGTAGTAATGACTAGGACGTTTGTCCGGATTAAGTTTGAAAGAATGATATTTAGACACGTAAACATTTCAAAACTACCACTAGAGTAGAAGTCCATTCGAATGTTGTATAAAAAATTGACATGACAGTGACCTAAAACGATGTGACAATGACTAGGACGCTTGTCTAGATTAAGTTTGAAATAACGACATTCAAACACGTCGACTTTTCGTCCAATATTCTAATGGTTTTTCTACTCCAAAGGTAGTTTGAAAATGATTATGAAATGTCAAAGAGAATATTGCAAATTTTGAAATAATAAGAGTATTTCTTAAACAAAGGGCAAAGGTCAAGAGTATTTTTTATAATTTAGCATTTTTAATATTAAAAAATTGTTTGCTTAATGTATTTTTTAAAATGTTCTTTTTGGTTAAGTTGTTGTTTATATATACATCCAAAGAGTGCAAAAAAAATCAACACTTCTTTTTTAAACCTTAGAATTTGACATATATGATAAAAGATCAAAGATCAAAAGTTTTGAATTATTTTTTTTTTTTAACTTTGATACATAAGAAAAATGGAGGAATTATTGATATAGATAAAGATAAGAAATAGTATGATCATGTAGAGGTAGTGGGAGAAATTTGAGTTGATTTTTCTGACTTATGAAATTCATAAAAAGACAAATGAAAATGATGGTAACATCATAGATTTAGAAAGGTTTGGACTTACCCACTCTATATTAGTTGTATATATATATATCTCATCCCCTCATCCCCTTTTGATTTTACATCAACTTGAAAAGGAAGTTTTCCTATTTTACTTTTTAAGAATTGAAAAGTTACTTACACCCAATCACTCATTCATTTTCTTGTATGTAAAATTATCTAAGGCTTTGTTTGGTGTGAGGTGAGGGAGCATGCTTTTTTCTTCTTTTTTTAAAATTTTTTTTTTCTTTCTCTCTCTCAAAATGATGTCCACTACCTACTCCATTGAGATGTCACTCTCAAGGTGGCGAATTTCAAAGCAAACTTTGTAGGGAGAAGAAGAGTAAAATTTTGATAAAGATCTCAAGAGATATTGGAAAATTAAAATTATAGGAGAATGAATGGTAGGGAAAGAAACCCAACTACAAAAATTTATTTGGACCCTACAATCCTTCATAGTCTCATCAAATCACCCATGCCATGCCATGGAAGAGAGTTGATTGGTGCAACTTTCATTTTGCATTTGCGTCTAATCTATGCCACGTGGAGAGCTTGGTTTAATTTAGCTCTATATTGCTTCTGGATTTAGAATGTGATTGAAATGACTTTAGAATTCAGTCCTTTTAAGTATTCTAAATTTTAAATTATTTTTAAATTATCTTTTATTAGTTGAATGTTATGATAATTTTGAAAATTAATAATGGTTTATTAAGAAATATATATCCTTTTACTTTTTTTTATTAAAAAATTATTAAACTTACTTTAAATACCATCATTATTGGTATTCATAATGATAAGTCGCTCTTACCTTAATGATTGATTGCATTGTGGTGTTATTTTGTTTTGAAATAATAAGACCTTTTGATTGTAGAAATTGAAGATGGCAATTTAAATATGATGACCAAATGTATGTTAACAATTGAATTACGCAATTTGGAGTTTTAGTGTGATGGACAATTTCCTTGACCCAATCATGAAATGGGCCTAGATCCCATTTGGGCTTTCTCTGAACCAACCCATCACGGCCCACAAACTTGCTTTTTCAATTGATTGTGATGACATGACCATATTCTTCTTTCTCTCTTTTTATTCCTTTTTTTAAATATTTGAACTATGTCAACGTAAGCATAGCTCAACTGGTATAAAATATGTATATTTGTTCAAGAGATTTGAATTCTCCACTCACATATTGTTGAACTTAAAAAAAAAAAAAGAAATTACTTGAACTATTGAGACTACCTTTTTAAGATAATACTCCTTGAAAATAATTCAATTGAGGGAAGCTTTAAAATTTGTGCTAGCAAATACATGTAGCTTTTTTTCTTTGTTTTTTGGAAAACGAAAATTGGTTACAATGTTTATCAGCGATCATTTCTATGTTCATCGATGATATATGTCTATCATTGATAGTCTATTTTTATGTCTATATCTGATAGAACAATCTTACGTTTAGCACTAATAAACCAATGTCTATCAATAATAGATGTTTATCACTTATATAATATTTCTACGTTTGTCACTAACAGACCATTCATACGTCTATCAATGACAGGCGTTTAAAAAAAATGATATATTAGTGATACATGGTTATTAGTAATTTACTATTATCTGTTATCAATTTTTTTGTTACTAATATTTAGTTATCACTATTTATCATTTTTAATATATATTGATATAGTACATTGATAATAGACCTAATAGCAAATGTGCATGCAAACAATTACTAAAAAAAATAAATAAATATCATTGATATACTATTTTAATTTTATTGATATTGTATATCAGTGATAGAACTAATAGCAAATCATATGTTAACTATCACATATTAATTTTATTGACATTGTATATCAGTGATATACTATTTTCTTTTTCTATTGATAAGGTATATATCAATCAAATAAGCATGTAAACAAATTTTGATAGAAAAACAAAGCCAAATATTACTTATATATACCCTTTTTTTAAAAAATTTTATTGATATAGTTTATTAGTGCTAAACCTAATAGTAAATGAGCATGCAAACAATAATCATAGAAGCAAAAATTAAATACCACAAATTTACCATTTTTAATCTATTGATATGATAAATTGATGATAAACCACAACCAATGAGCATGAAAACAATCACGGATAGAAAATAACATATTTCAAATATAATTAAAATATCATAGTTCCGATGGTACGTACGATATATTAGTGATAGTCCAAATAACAAATGTGAGCATGCAAACAATCATGGATAGAAAACAAAAGTTAAATACCATGAATATAGTATTTTTATTCCATTGATAAGGTATATGATCAATAATAACCTAAAAGCAAATGAACATGCAAGGAAACACATATAGAAGATGAAGTCAAATATGATTAATATGCCCTTTTATATTCTATTGATATGACAAATAATCATGATCAACATATAATAGAAAACGATCATACAAATAATATGATAGACATTTATCACTGATAGATATTTTTCACTAATAGACATTTATCACTGATAAACCTCAGTTAATGATAAGTTTATCACTTATAGACTCAGTCATAAATATCACTAATCGACTTACGACATTGAGATAACGAGCATTTTCAACTTTTCAAATGCTTTAATCTGTGCTAGGCTTAAAATATTTTTAGCTTAGGCTAAATTCGCTATTATTTTGAGTCAAACTTCCATACATGGAATTGCTCCTTTTTAATACCCAATAAATAATGGTAGAGCTGCTATAGAATTTTAAGCTATGTTTTAAACTCCACTAAAAAAACATGGTAGAAATAGACTTTCATTATTCTTTTAGAAGTTCAGCACATATGAGGGGCACCATGTGACCATAATCATAATTTCAATAAGGTAGAGAGAGAAATTTTTTGATATGTGTATTTATAATACATATTGACAAAGCTTTCTCTCTCTAAAATGCCATGCCATTAAAGAAACAGTACAATCTCTTTGGCATCATCACATAATTAAGATGCTTCTCACCTGCAACTATCTTTCAGGTGAATTGATGGGATCTGCATATAATGAATGAAAAACTTTATATTATATATATATAGAGAGAGAGAGAGAAAAGTAATGAAATTTTTCAAAGGGTACTCTCTCTTCATGTGCTGTGGGATCCCCCAATATGATAAATAACAATAACATATAGTTGAAAACTTAGAAGAGGACAATCAAATCAATTTAATGTACAATGAGAGGTCCCAATTATCAATGCATCCAAACAATTGTACTATTTATTTAATTGTTTGCAAATGTTGCCACAATTTAAACCAACTGACACCTTTTTCTCACAATTTACTTAGGTAGACTTTTATGGATATCTAGTTCGTAGATCTGATAAGTTTGAATGTGTGAAATTTGACATTAAGAAGCTTAAATTTGTATAATATACGTGTTTAAATCACAAAAGTGGAAATTTTGTTAATCTATATGATTTGTTAGAGTGAATTTATAGTATAAATGTGTGTTTCGTAGGTTTGGGTTTGTGAAGTCAGTTTTTTATTTGTTTCACTCATCAAATTAAATAGATTCACATATAACTAAGATAAACAAATTTATATTATATATAAATATAAGATTTACTTTTCTAATATGCATTCAAAAGTTTAGGCTAGCTATTGATAATAATTTCATTTTTAGTTTTATGTTTTTGAAATTTATGTTTGTTTCCTCCCAATTTCTTTTCTATGGTTTTCACTTTTTTTTCTTTATAGAAACCTTTAAATTTTTAGTCAAATTCCAAAATCAAAAATAAGTTTTAAAAAACTATATATATATATATATATTTTTTTAGTTTTTAAAACTTGGTTAGGATTTTGAAAACATTTTTAGAAAGTAGATAACAAAACAAAGAAACTTATGGGTGAAAGTAGTGTTCATTAGCTTAATTATAAAAAACAAAAGAACAAAAAATCAAATGGTTATCGAACTAATCTAAATAAGTCTAATCCATGAATCAAAGTTCTCCTAATCAGTTCACGTACGGCCCCGTTTGCTAAGGATCTAGTTTTTAGTTTTATGTTCTTGAAAATTATACTTGTTTCTTCACAATATATTTATTATGGTTTTCACTCTTCTTAAACAAACATTAGAATTCTCAGCAAAAATTTTAAAAACAAAAATAAGTTTTTAAAAACTATATATATTTTTAAAGTTTTGAAAATTTGGCTTGGATTTTAAAAACATGTTTAGAAAGTAAATAACAAAATAAAGAAAACTCTTAAACATAAGTGATGTTTGTAAGCTTAACTTTTAAAAAACAAAAACAAAAAACTAAATGGTAATCAAAACTAAGCCGTAGTAACAATCCTTTTACAAGTCGTCCTTTTCCTCATGCATATGTTAAAAATGGTGTCAATAATGTGGACCCATTTTGGAAGTAGGGCCTTTTTTAAATGTAAACTTCAATTTCAACTGTTCTTTTATATCCACAAGATTCTAAAGGGTTGAATTATTGCAGGGCTTTGTTATGTTTTTTCTACAGATAATGATAAAAAGCCATATATATGTGTGTGTTTTTCAAATATGTGTTTGGTAGCAAAATTAGAAATTGGATCTTAATTTAAAAAATTGTTCAAAGTGTATGTTTAGTAATATATTCATAAACAATGAAAATAGAAATATTTAGTTGAACATCAAATATTATTAATTAATTTATTAACATATTTTATGTTATAAATTTTATGTAAATACTATTTTATAATATTATATAATTTAGAATATACATTTTATGTTATATATGTACTCATTTTAAACAAAAATAAATGAGGATATAAAATGAAATAGTATATATTTATAAAAAAAATTCAAAATTTTCACCGTTTGAATCACAAAATTCAAATACAATTTTAAAAAACAAATTAAATATACCAAACAAGTTGATTTAATGATTCTGAAAACCAGAAACAAAATCTGTTGATTTAAAGAGAGAATGAATGAAACCCTAGTTTTCTCTTTTCATTACCAATGATTTATTTCGTTTTAGCATTTAGTATTAGTCACTTACATAAATTTCAAATCAATTAGGTATCTCTAAATCTAATATTAAAACTCATGGACAATTTGACTCTTTATTAGAAGCAGCTCTTATATTGTTCTTTTTATTAAGTGGTTCATTTTTTTTCTTAAGTTTTTTTTTTCTTTTTTGAAGTACAATTAACAAATGTATGGTATGAAGATATTTGAATCGAAAAAGAGTACACGTCAATTACCGTTGAGCTATGCTCAACTTTGACATATTTTTTCTTTAGTTTGTTTGTATTATATTTAATAGATGAATGAAGTTTATTAATATATTTTATTTATTAAAATAAAGGTTAAATTACACATTTAGTCCATGAACTTTGAGGTTTGTATATATTTAGTCCCTGAACTTTCAAAATTACAAACTTACAAAATTACAAACTTAGTCCTTGGACTTTCAAATTTTTTAAAATTCACGGGTCTAATAGACACAAAATTGAAATTTTAAGGCTCCATTAGACATAAAATTCAAATTTATATATAATAGATCAATTAATTTTTAAACATTTCGAGTTTGACAGAGACCTATTAGACACAAAATTGAAAGTTTAGGGACCTATTAGACACATTTGAAAGTTTAGGGACCAAATAGACACAAACCTGAAAGTTTAGGGACTAAACTTGTAATTGAACCTACAATAAATTAGTAGGTTGTTCTTATTTAATTAAGTCATTGAAGTCAACTTTCGTCCCAACCTATCCCATATTACCCTACTAAATATAGTTAGGATGACCATAAATAATCTCAACTATATAGCAAAATCAATAAATTTGTACAAAAACACATATTACAATAAAGCCTTCACTCAACTACTTAATTCTTGCGCTAATTCCAAAGGGGTTGCTAGCTACACCATTTACAAAGGCTAAGTCAAAGTTATATCGACATGTACATAAAGATGATATGCATTAATTTAGATGAGACTATTGACAGATCTTGATAAGCTAAATTTGCCTAAAACTCAAGTGTTGTAACTTAGTAGAAAAACAAGGGATACATAATGAGCTGAAAGACTCAGTGAAGAATAATAACTAATAATGAAGTACCCTTCTAATAAAGGCTGATAGCTAATAGAAATTCAAGATATTTATAGCTAAGAGATATTGTAACATTAACCTTTAAGGGGTTGTTTGGGGCAAGAGTTATAATAACATGTGGAGTACTCTGCACTCGAAACGCAGACTATTATAACTCCAAACTAAACAACTCTACATTTTAAACAATATTATATTATTTCATAGACTATTATAACTTATGTTATTCTAATCCACTCAGTGCTCCAAACAGCTCATAAAATATAAACTTAATGTTAGGATTTATGCCCAAGCCATCAGAAATTTTTTCCAATTCTGTGGTGTAGAACTAAAAAAAATTAGCACAACTTCAAAAAAATCTCTCAAATGAAAAGTCCCACTACCGCTCCTACGTTTTATACTGAAGATCCTTTCTCTCCTCTTCCCTCTATACAAAGGCCGAAGAGAAGAAGGAAGAAGAAAGGGCAATTACGCCCCTTTCTTAGCTCGTCTTAGGTAAAGTAAAATTTTTATAGCCTTTTCCCTCTTATATTATATTATATTATATTATATATATATAAGTTAATTATTTCTGGCTATGCCCTTGCCTTTATTGTTTTCACAATAAAAAAGGCATTAAGCTTCGCTCTCAAAAATGAAATATGTTTGAATATCTAAAAACTACTTTTTGTAAATTAGAAATACTTTTCATATTTCTTAAATCAAAGAGCGTTTTTAAAATTTAAACGTGTGATTTACTCCCAAGTATTGAGTAAAAATGTTCTATTTAATAAGAGCACTACTCATATTTGCCATGTTAGCTCTGGTAAATATTGGAGACGTGTAGAGTTTGGAGGGTCACTTGGTGTGCTATGATCTACCATGTCTGGCAAGAGCGGAACTTGCGTTTACATGAGTCTGTGGTGCATTCTCCTCAAGCTGATATTTTTTACATTATTCAGGCTGATGTTGTTTTTCATTATGATTCTTGGGTTGGTGGTGTGTCATCTGTTGGGCTGTCCTCAGGGACTGTTTTACTTGATTGCTTTCCTTTGTCATCTTTTGACTCTTGTGGGGGTCAATTAAGTGCTCTTTCCATTGTTGTGTTTGTTCTTTGTGCCTTGACCTCAAATTGTGAGGTCCTATTTTTACGCTCTAGTAATAAATTACTTTTGCGAAAAAAGTATACTACTCATTAATACTTACCCAATGCACTTTTAATGAAGTTCAATTTATTGACACCTCCCACCAAATTCATGTTTTTTTTTTTTGAGTTCAACAATTGCAGGGTAAAATATTGAACTATCGACCTTTGGAATGATAATTGATGTTTTATTTGCTGAACTATACTTGATTGGAAAATTTAAGTAAATTAGTACACAATATGAAAGTTGCCATGTTATATACGAATCCAAACAAAAAAACAAAACATCAAATGTCTTAATTGATACATCAAATGTCTTAATTGATGTATTAAGTTCTTTTTTTTGGAAAATTAATGTATTAAGTTTACAACATGTTTGATGAAGGTCAAGGGTATGTCTATATAATTATAATCATCTCATTAATTATACGTCAAAGTTAGCATAGCTCAAAAATAATTGGCACATGTACCTTTAACTAAGAGGTTATAAGTTCGAATCCTTCATCTCTAATGTTGTTGAACTAAAAAAAAAATCATCTCATTATATTTTTATTGTAAAACATTTGATAAATAAATAAATAATATTTTGTGATTTCGGTCACCAAAAAATAGGGTATGATTTATCACTTATCATGGGAGAATGATTCTATTTTTCGAGCCATAATAAATTAACTAAACCTAACAAAAATATACATGCACGTGATGGAGGCATGCCTAATAATGTCTAAAGAGTAACTGCACCTTTAAAAGGCTTTCACCTCCCGCAATCTCACATTTTTTTACCTACCCTTGGCCAACTTAAAGACTCTTAGTTTTAATATATATAAATTTTATAATATGAAATAGAGAAATTTATGGCCCTGTATGATAATTATTTGATTTTTTGTTTTTAATTTTTGAAAAGTAAGTTTATAAATACTATCTCCACCTATGAATTTCTTTATTTTATTTTCTACTTTCTAAAAGTATTTTTAAAATACAAGCCAAGTTTTGAAGACTAGAAAAAAAATAGTTTTTAAAAATTTATTTTTGTTTTTAGAATTTTGCTTAGAATTCAAATACTTTTTAAAAAGATGTAAAAACTATTGTAAAGAAATTGTGAAAAGACAAACACATTTTTCAAAAATATAAAATTAAAAATGAAATCGTAATACAAACAGAGCCTAAATGTGTAAAGCGTTAAATTGAAAAATCCTTATTCAGTGAAATTTTTGTTTGGAATGTATATAGAAAAATAATTGAGTTGCAGTTAGGGGCAGATCTACTTGGAGACCAGCCCCCCAAAGTTTTTGAATTTTTTTTACATATGAAGGCATAAGTAATATGTAGAATATATACTCTTAATATTATATAATTCACAATAATTAATGAAAATCTATTCTATGATTGCACTTAAAGGTTATTCAAACTTAATTAGGAAGTCTTTGGTACACCTAATATTTTTATCAACACAATGTTGGGGTGTGGATTCGAATGGACCTTTTGGTAATAATTTTTTTATTATATTTATATAACATAATTCATTGAGCCCCAAACAGTACTATCTAGGTCCGCCCCTAGTTGTATTTATGTAGATTTTGGTAGTTTAAATTTACATAATCTATAAGATGAACAATCTTATAGTCTAAGGTCAATAGACCCACATATTAAAAATAAAGTGATTCAACTTGGCAATTTCACATTATCTAAACTATCAAATTCTAAAAAAAGACCCTTTTATTATCTATTTTATATATTTTTAAAAAAATTAAATTGGTTTAAGTGTAAAACAATCAAATGAGATGAGACGAGCAGTAGTAGAAATTTGATGAATGGTGTCACTTGATGAACTTTTACACCAAGTTGGTTCACAACTAAAAAGTTATATAAATTTAGTGCAACTAAGGAAAGCAGAGAAGTTTTTGTCAGATCGATTTGATTCATTTTTTATGGAATCTTTGAAATCGACTTGATTTTATTAAAAAAATAAAAACAATAAAAACTTTTAGGAAAAAATAAAATTTATACCCGTATTGTGTGAATACATCATTTTTACATGTGTATAAGATTTTTTTAAATGCAAGTATTAACACAATATTAAAGAGAAATATTTGAATCAAATGGATAGTAGCAGCTTTTCATTGATTTGAGTGATTTTTTCATCTTTGGTAGGATTTTGGAAGAAGGAAAACTTTTTTAGGTGATTATAAGTTGATTTTAAATGGAATAAAATCAAAATTGTTACAAATCACTAACGAATGGTGTAAATTGATTCATCTATGAAAGTTTAGAGTTTAAATTGATGCAATTATTAGTTTGAGGTTTAAATTGATAGAACTCAAAATTTAGGAGTATTAAATTAATTTTTTTTGTTTTTCCCAAACTTTTAATTGAAATGGAGGAGCTCTTTTTGAATGGAAAGAAAAAACCCTTAAAAGCGATGAAAAGAAAAAGAGGGAATCAGATGATCCAAACCCTTTGGCTTTAACCCAAATAAATGTATTTTTTTTTCCCAAAACAAAAAGAAATATACGAGTATGGAGAGATCGACACGTGTAAAATCTAAAAGTAAGGAACTTTTTAAGATTGGTATTAACGACCATCAGACATTGAAATGTAACCTAGACATTTCAATACACAGCAATACCCTAGAATTTATTACAACAAATCTAAACCTTTTTTATTAAAAAAAAATAAAAAGAAAAAAAAATCCATTTATACCATAAACTTTGGGAGTTGTATCACTTAAAACCCTAACCTAATAACACTTAAAACCCTAACCTAATAACTGTATTAATTCAACCTTAAACTTTCATAAGTGAGACCCCTCGTTAGAATTTTATTTTAAACCTGTTAATTCATAATTTTCACACGTGTATAACACTTCTTTAAATGTAAGGATTAGCGTAATATTAGAGAGAAATATTGTAATCAAATAGATTGTAAGTAGCAGTTTTCATCTTCTCGTCTTTCTCTATTTTTTTCAAGTTACTTATTTAAGAAAAATCATGTGATAATTTTGCATGCTACAATTTGGTGGGACTTTGGGCCAAGAATAATTTTATTTAAGTGATGTTGAGCTGATTTTAAATTAAATTAAGTGAAAATAGTTATAAATAACTAACAGAGGATCTAAAATGCCAAAGTGAGTATAGCTCATTGGTAATTGACATATACTTATTCCCTTGAGATCATCAGAGGTTCAAAATCTCCATACCTCCATTGTTGTACTAAAAATGGATTATCTAAATTGATTCAATTATGAAAGTTTAGGTTTTAAATTGATACAATTATATACTAGTATGTGGTTTTAATTAGGGTATAAATTGGTTTTTTCCCCAAAAAAAAGAAAAAGAAAAAGAAATCAATTTCCTTTATTACGTTTCTTTGAAAATACTGTCAGTTTGGTGTGCTATATATGAAAGAGCACAACTTGAGTGTAGCTTAATCTTGTGCAGCCCACTTCACAACCACATAAAAAAAATTATGTGGTGTAGAAGTGGGTTGCTGCACCCAAGTTTTTTCCTAATGTGATACAATTGAAAACCTGGGCCAAAACCTGAAACAAACCCTACAGTCTATTATACAGGTACACAAATTTAATCTTTCCACTTGAGGGTTTTCACTGCTCTCTTTTTTTATCGTGTCATCGTTTTCTTTGATGTTTTTAGGACCAAAATTCAGACCCCTTTGAGAAGGGTTGGTCAGGTTCTGTACCAAGACTAGAAACAAAGCAAAAAAAAAAAAAAAAAGAAAAGAAAAGAAAAGAAAAAATGGGAAGAGGGAGAGTAGAGTTGAAGAGAATTGAGAACAAAATTAACAGGCAGGTGACTTTTGCCAAGAGAAGAAATGGGTTGCTTAAGAAAGCTTATGAACTCTCAGTTCTTTGTGATGCTGAAGTTGCTCTCATCATCTTCTCTAATCGTGGCAAACTCTTTGAGTTTTGTAGTGGCTCTAGGTAATCAGTTTTTCATTTTTCTCTCTCTTAATCTATATATACCACTCACTATGGGTTTTTATGTAACTAGTTGGTTTTTGATCTTCATTTCTTTAACGAGCTACGGTCTTTTTGATCTCGTCTTTCGCTCGAAAACAAGATTTGTTGTCCACTTGATCGTAGCTCAACTAATTCATGCACTAGTCGTAATCTCTCTTTAGAGATCTGAGATGTCTTAAAAAGAAAAAACAAAATTTGATGTTTACCAACTTGAATAAGGCGTTTCTTGTTGAGAAAGGGAGAAGGGTCTGAGTGAAAATGTCAAAGAAAAGTATAAATTTTTAATAGTGATCAGGTTTTTTTTTTTGGGGGTCAAATCTTAAGCTTAAGAAGAGAGATAGTCAAATAATTCAAATATAACTTGGTTAATTTTAAAGTTTTTAGGCATATTTGATAATTATTTGGTTTTTTATTTTTGAAAATTAAGCTTATAAACGCTAATTCTATTTATGAGTTTCTTTGTTTGTTATCTATTTTTTGCGTATGTTTTCAAAATTCAAGTAAGTTTTGAAAACTAAAAAAAGTAATTTTTAAAAATTTGTTTTTGTTTTTAGAATTTAGTTAAGAATTCAAATGTTTTCTTAAAAAGATAAAAACTATTGTAAAAAAATTATGATAAAGCAAACACAATGTTCAAAACGTTTGATAACCCTTTAGTTTTTTATTTTTGAAAATTATTTTTGTTTTCTCATCATTTCACTACAATGAGTTTTACCTTTCTTAAGAAAACGTTAGAATTCTTAACCAAGTTCAAAAAATAAATTTCAAAAACTTGTTTTTATTTTTCATAGTAGATAACAAAATAAGAAAACTCATAAATGAAAAAATATTTATAAACTTAATTGTAAAAAACTAAATAGTTATCAGGAGTGAATATGTTTAACTTAGAAAGTTATCTCTTTGCATTCTAATATGTGTAGATATGATGGGTTTTCTACTTGGAAGGTGATGTGAAGGCATGAAATCAAAGTTGTTTGTTGTGTATAGTTTTTCAATTTTCAAAATGGATTATGGCTATGAGGAAAGTTAGCAGTTCCCCATTTCCCAAGGTTTTTTAAAAAAAAAAAATTCCATTTCCCTGTTTTGAGGGTTAATTTGACTGGAAATTTAAAGGGTGAGCCTCATGTTATTAACCAGTTAGAAATATTGGGGTTTGTGTAAGTGTTAATAATTAAAACTGTTGAAGATTGTTAATGCAGTAAAAAGGACAGTACTTGATTTTTACTGTTGTGATTTTTGTGGCAGAGACATGATCTGTTTGGTTTTTAATCACAGCTGCTGGCTGCAGAGACAGATAATTATTTTTAAAAAATTAAAATTACTGTATCATCGAAGTTTTCAATTCCTTTTTATGTCGTTGTTCTAACGAATTCTTTGTAATCCTCTCTCTCTCACTTATATTTTCTCTCTCCTTTTGTGTTCTTTCAAGTCTCAACTTTAATACGATAGTTATTCTATTATTATACCTTTGAAGAGTATGATTTTGTCTGTTGTGCAATATTTGTTTATTCAGTTTTCTTATTTGGAGCACTTTGAAAGTTGGATAAAATTAGAGGACTATTATTTATATATGTCTATGCATTTAAGTTTCTCTGTATCATTTTTGTCAATGAAGTGAAATATTTGGGGTTGTAAGAGTTTGGTTTTTAAGGCCACATGAGAGAAGATCAGATTGTTCGAGAGGTTTGGTTTATTAAGGCTCTATTTTATAACTATTTGATTTTAGTTTTTAGTTTCTAGAAATTATGTTTGTTTTTTCATCAATTCTCTACCACGAGTTTCATTTTTCGTAAGAAAACATTTGAATTTTTAGCCAAATTTCAAAAACAAAAACAAGTTTTTGAAAACTACCTTTTTTAGTTTTCAAAACTTGGATTGATTTTTGAAAACATATATAGGTAAAAAGTATATAACAAAACAAGGAAACTCATAGGTTGAAGTAGTATTTATAGGCTTAATTTTTAAAAACCAAATAGTTATCAAATGGGGTCTAAATGTGTAAAGAAAATATCTAATTTTATTTAGATGAGTTAAATTTTTATCTCAATAATTAATTTAAACTGTTGAGTTTAATAATATGTAGTATTATGGTAGAGAATTCTTAAATCCAACTTCTTTGTTTAGGATAAATTACATATTTAGGGTAAGTTGTGGACCAAATGCTATTTTTTTTATTAGGTGAAACTTTAGCCTAATAACAACTTGTTAACGCACATTTATGATTATTTAAAGTCTCTTTTCAATGGGTGTATTGTGCATTTATGAGAGATTTTCTTAAGATGACTTTGCATCTAATTGTTATAAGAGTGATAGTTGCATTGAATAATTTATTCTTACTTAAATTTTTTTTTTTTGGTTTATTTATGATAAGTATGACCAAGACACTCGAGAAATATCGAAGATGTAGTTATGGTATACTGGATGCTGGCCGCCAAGTAAATGACAATTGGGTAAGTAGCTGTAATGTTATATTTTCTCCAACTTTGGATTTTGCTGCAATCATGTTTTTAGACAAATTGATTACAAAACAAAAATAAATTATAAGACAAGATTATTTTTTACAAAGAGACAACGAATGGGTAAAATCATTAATAAATGAAGTCCAAAAATTAGTTTGGAGATACATCCAAACCCTAAACACTTGAACTCTCAATGTCTTTCAAACATCATAGGACAAAGCAATATATGATTTGGCCATGATGCGACCATACGATGAATGTTTCAAATTAAAAGTTATGTAATATATAACAAGTACTTTAATTAATCATAAGACTCATAAACTTTTGCAAAAGTGACCCCCACCAAAAAAAAAAAAAGAACAAGGAAAATGATAACTAATATTATTGGCCTTTGGTCTTTAAAAATCTGTGCAATGTCTTGTAATGAAATGTCATGTAGTATCATGGTCTATTCTTGAACTGTCTTTACTATTGATTTTTGTATTAATTTTGATATCTCCCATCAGCAGCCACAAAACTTTGATGATTACTTGAACCTAAAAGCCACAGTTGAATTCATGCAGCAATCTCAGAGGTACATTTCTTAATTCATTTTTCCCCTTAAAAAAATTTCTGCCTATTGCCCAACCTTTTTTTAGTTCTAATCTCAAGATAGGATTGGAATTCAAACCTCTAATATTTTAGTTGATAACATAATATTCTAATTAGTTGAGTAAGGTTGGGATTAACCAGTTGTAAAAATTGTTGCTAAGGTCTATTATTAGTGATTTAGGTCTTAGTATTAATGGCTAAATCTATTTTAATTTCCACATCAATTTATTTATATATATATATATATATACAAACTCTATAGTAAAAGTGATAAGGTGGATTTTGAATTAAGTATAACACGAATAACACTAGTCAGTAAGTATTTTCCTACATACTACCATTGAAAGACACATATTAACTAGTTGAGAGGTAAGTATTATTCGTATAATATTGGGTTATATAGAACTATATATACTTTAAATTCTTTGAAAATGTAGTGAAGTAGTTTAATTTGAATATGTTACACATAGAAACCTTTTGGGGGAAGATTTAGGGCCATTGAATACCAAGGAACTTGAGCAAATTGAACATCAATTGGAGACATCCTTGGAGCGCATTAGATCCACAAAGGTACTTTAAAATAAAACATAATTTTTTCTGTCAAGTTAATTTAGTAGAAACCTTGGACTTTGAGCTGCCTGTGTTTTTTTTTTATCCTTAAACAGACACGAAGCCTACTTGACCAGCTTGCAGAACTTCAACACAAGGTACATATATTTACGTATTTATATTATGTTGCTTTAGGGCTCGAACCACCAACCAACGCCGTCTGGTTTTTTCTTATTTTTGTTTAGAAAATAAAATTGTTTAATACTAAATTATAAATTTGGTCTCCATGGTTTGGAAAAAAAGTTAGAATTTATTCTCTATATGTTAAAACAAAAGCAGGCGACAAACAAGAAAACACAGAAATAATAAAACGACACAGATTTATGTGGTTCACGAATTGTGTGTTGCTATGTTCATGGACAAAGGGAGAGAGAATTTTATTATCTTGATGAGAAACTGAGTACAGAATACAGAGATATATCATATAAGAGTTTATAGGGTTTATATATGACATCTATCTAACCATAATACAGAATAGGCCCAAAAAGCCCAAAATTACGAAAAATAAACTAATCTCCATATCACTTAGGTTTCGAGAGCGTTGCCCTCGAATCCCACATAGCGCTTCATCGTTCGGAGCACCATATAACATATTCAAGGCATTTCTACACTGCAGTTTTAAGAGTTAGAATTTCGTCCGATGTTTTGATCCAACCACATAAATAGTCTCTATGGTTTGATAAAATCATCATAAATAGTTCTTAGGATAGGGAACAAATTTGTAATTGGACCTCCTTTCTATGTATATATATATATATATATTACAATGAGTCTCTTGATATAAATAAGATATGTTTCGACCTGAATATAAAGATTAATTCATAGAAATAAAAAGAAAATCAGCCTCAAATTATGAGTTGCTGCATGTTGATGATGAGACTTTAATTTCAGTACTATTGGTCTGTACGCAGGAGCATATGCTTGTTGAAGACAACCGAGGTTTACGAAAGAAGGTAAAATTAATTACTCGAATTTGGATTCTCACAAGTGAGTGGGATGACTTATGAAAAAAGAGTTTATCAAGGAAAAAGCACTTCTCTGCATGCAATTTTTGGGGAAGCACTAATTTGATAATTCCTTTAGAATTTTCAAAATGAATGTAGAATATTTAACTAGAAAATTGTGAGTAGTGTTCTTAATAGGCTAAAAATATTTTAGTTAAATTGTCAGAAGTTTAGTCTAATTTTTAAGTTTTTATCTAATAGATCTAACTTCAAAATATGATTAATGGGTCATGTTTAATTTTGTGCGTACCATGTTAATAAACTTTAAAAATTGTCTAACAGAATCTTAAAGTTTCAATCTATATCTACTAAGTTCCTAAACTTTCGATTTGGTGTGTAATAGGTCATTGTTTTTTTTTTAATGTTTAGAGATATATCTATTAAGACACAACAAACTTCAAAATTCAAATACCAACTTTTGTAATTTAATCAAATATCTTTTTATAGTTTCAAAAAGTCATTTCATGAAACTCACTCTTGAATTGCATGGCTTAAATGGTTGGAATTGTGAATGCACCTGTGTGCAGCTGGAAGAAAGCAGCGCACAAGTAGCAGCGGCGGCGGCCGCCTCCGCCTCGGAGGCATGGGGCTGGGAAGGCGGCGCCGGAGGGCAGAGCATAGAGTTTCCCAGCCGCATTGCTTCACAAGCAGACGCCTTTTTCCACCCCATAATTCAACCCACAGCTCCCACTTTACAAATTGGGTATTCAAAAAACTCCTCTTTTTAAGGCTCCATTTTTAGTTAAAGATTTCTAAAGCCATTTTCTGTTTGTAAAAGTTCCCATTTTCTGATCTTCTGGGTTTCAGGTACAATTCTGTTGGCTCAGTTGGATTGAATAATAATAATAATAATGTTGGACCTCCATCCCAAAATACCAATGGATTTCATCTTGGCTGGATGCTTTAAGATTAAACTCAAAATTAAGCATAATCTCTCCCACAAAAAGTCTCAGCTTTCGAATCTCGGTTAATTAATTTAATCGATCCCCTGCTCTCGATGTTATTTCGAGATGATCCAGTGTATGAATTTGGGGCTTAGACTGTCTGTATTTCAGCTACCAATATATTGTTCATTTTTATATATATAACTTTGCTCTCTACTCCTAGCTGCCTTCTAGTATTGTATTAATCTATGCAACTTGTAATTATGAATCTCCAATTCCAAATATATTGAAAACAAGCCTATGATTTGTGAGTATGATATATGTTTAATTATATATTGTTTTTCCATTGAAAAAATCGTATTGTTTTTGCATTTTTTCCTAAAAGTTACAAAGGAATCGAGGGTAAAAAAATAAACGTTTAAAAACACTTTTAGTCCATGTACTTTCATTGAAGTAACAATTTAGTTTCTCAACTTTTAAATTTATAATAATTTACAAATTAGTCTCTAATGTGAAAATTTTCATAAAAGAAGAAGTGTCAATTTTTATTATGTAATGATTTAGCTCTTATAGTTTGCAAACACAAACTCTAAAAAAAAGGTTTACGAACACAATTGGTTCCTTGATGAGTTTGTCAATCTTACCCATGTAAATTATTTTAATAAATCTTAACAACATTTTTCATGACAATGACTAAATCATTATAAATTTGAAAGTACATAGTCTAAAAAATTACATACTAAAATTCAGTAACTATTGTAACAAATTTGAAAGTATAGAAACTAAATTATTACAAACTAAAGCTCATGGACTACACCGTTACTTCAATCAAAGTATAGAGACCAAGAGTGTCTTTTTAAACAAAAACAAATTTCCTAAAAAATAATAATAATAAAAACAAAATAGTTGTGGAAGGAAAAATAGGGAAATTGTTACTAATGCCTAGAAAAAACAGTTATAATGAAAAATGGCTAAAAATCTATAATATTAGGAGTTATGGCTAGCATGTTTTAGGGAGGAGAGATAATAATTATTTCGTTCCATTTATACCCCAAGTATATACCTAAATTTACAGTCATCAATATATATATATATATATATATATATATATATATATATATATATATATATATTAAAATTCTCAATTGTCTCAAACCAAATTTGACTCACATTTTCCTAGATATTTATGGATTTTTAAATCAATTCGATTCCCCTTTTAATTTATGAATTTATGAATTTTCAAATTTGATAGATTTTGTTTCACACATTTTCAAATCTTCTATTTTTTACCTAATTCAAGATATTAGTCATCATAATCTAGTGTCATTTATATTCAAATCATTACTCAACAAACGTCTTGATTAACTCTAATTTTACACTTGATAGTGTAAATATCAATATACACAAAGGCGAAGAAGGATTAAGTACAATGAAAAATCTAGCTCGCATTATAAATACTAGTATATACAAGATGAGATGTATATGATTTCGTCTACGTTGCCTGTGTATATACTTTGTTATGGTCTAACTCCATATATATATATAGATACATATTTACTTAGCTAATCTCTCACCTCATACCTTAGAAACACAATAACATAGAATATATACATTGTTGTTATTAACTTTAATTATATCAAACTATAGACTAAATCTAGAAGGACAAAATAAAATGATACCACAAAATATAGTATTAAAGTTTAAAATTAAACAACAGAAAATTTCACACCTCTACCTCTTTAGGAGAGAATGATGAATTACAATGAAGAATATACAAAGACATGATGTGTAATGATTTCATTTACATTGCATGTGTACATACCCTATTATGGTTCAACTAATATGTATATATACACACTTAGTTATGAATCATCTCATAGCATAGTAACATAGAAATATAGAATATTTTACATTGTATTTACTGTTATCGACTTTAATTATATTAACTATAGACTAAAATCTTGAAGAACAATAAAATGGTAAAATAAAATATGGCATTAAAGTTTAAAATTAAACAAAAAATGTAATAGTTACAATATAGCAAATCAAAGTGTTTAAACATGTAGAGAAGTAGTTGATTTATGATAGGTTAATAAAATGCATTGTTTTCCTAACAAATAAATTGTATAAAATTAAAAAAAAAAAATTCAAATACATGTGTCCTACAAGCCACAATATTTTTAAAAAGTTCAACGTCATTCAACAAATCCCTAAAAAAAGATGGAACCATGGATTTAAATATGATAGATTTTGTTTTTAAATTAGATAAAACTAATCCAACATGTAGAGTTCAAATTGACTGGGTTGAAGAAGAATAAAGAGAAATGAATTGTTCTGCTGGCAATTGGAAGATGACTTCAAATCGATTGGGTTGCATTAAGTGCTAACGGGTATGAGATGCATAACCCTACACTATAAAATCAATTGTATTTCATTAGGTGATTTGATTTTTCTGGATTTTTTTAGGAAAGATGAAAATATTACACATATTTACTCATGTTGAGGCTTCTCTAGGATTTCAATCTTATTAGCTTTTTTTTTAATGAAATTAACATGCCAAATATGCTTCATGTTTCTTACTGAGACAATTAGCATAATTTAGATGTTAATTTCATTGTAATCAATATTGCATCTATTTTTGACAATTTTAGTGTTTCAATATGCCCATTCATAACTAGAAATCTTGAAGAAAAATGGAAACAATGTTAGGTTTAAGGTTTGTTTATTTGTTTGTTTGTTTTTTTTTTTTTTTTGAGATAAAGGTTTAAGAATTTAGATTTTTATTCTTGGTTGTTAGATTTGTTGAATGCAACATGCATCTCTCTCATCCACTCCATTTTTATGCCTTCTTTTAGCTGTTTTAAAAATAAAAAATGTAGATCAGAGACATTTTCGTCCAAATCTAATTTCAATATTATAATAAAAATTAGTTTAAACAATTTTATAAAATCAATTGTGTTTAGCTATTTTTTATGTTGACTTATTAGAAATTAGTCATTGTTCCAAAGGAATAAAACTTCAGCCCATGTTATAAATTTGGCCCAAAATTGAGGCCCAACATCAATCAATTTTGGCATATGGTTCACATGTGAGCTGAGAATGAGATAAAGCCAAGGACCACTTTCCAACACTAAAAGTTTTTTTTTTCTTTTTAATATTCTACCAAACAACTTTAGCTTATTTAATTAATTGATTTTTAAAAAAAATGTGAAATAGAAAGGTTTCAATCCAAGAGAATAAGAAGGGTATATGTTCTGAAGAAACTAAGCTGCTAGCTCTTGTCATGGCAAGACAAGTGAGCAAAGAATTGGTATATAAAGTTAAAAGCTTTATGTCAAATAAGGGAACCATACATTTTTTTTAAAATCATTCATGAATTAAAAACCATGCTGATAGACTTAGGAATCCATCTTCTCACCTTTTTTTTTTTCTTTTGCTGCAAAAGTTTTCATTCTAGGACTTGCATATTTCAAAATATTGTCCCTGTTGATATAAATTCGATATTACGCCAATGATATTAATAATATAAATATTATGTCCGAGAGATAATTGTGCAAAAGTGTAGAAGTTTCAAATTTCATGTGTTTATCTATTGACACGTCATAATTTTTGCAAAGGACAAGAAAAAACTATTATTATAAAACTGTTAAGAATGCATGTAATGTCAAATATACCCTAAAAACGAATCAACCTATACTTTTGAAGTTCAGGATTTAGTAGTAATTTAATATGGTATCAGAATAAGAACACACGTAGTCCTTCTCAATGAATTCATAGTCCACCTATTAGGTGTCATGTTAATTTTCAAGGACCATAAATTTTATCTTCTTTAACCATCATATATCTAAGAAATTGTCATATACTTCTCAAATAGGAAATAATAGACACAACTAAAGAAACTTGCAAAGAAAGAGATGATCAAAAGTCATGGTTCTAACAGTAAAGAGCAACGTGTTTAAGAAGCTAATCAAGATTAAAGAGGTTTAAGCAGTTTGATCAAGAAAGCAATAATCATGAAAAGAGAAAAAGAAAGAAAAAAAACAAATGAATGGAGAAAAAAAAAAGAAAAAAGAAGAGAAGTTAGAGGCAGAGAAAGCAACACGTTTTGGGGAATATTAAAAATTGAAAATGTTAAAAGAGAGAATGACTTTGATATCCAAATTAGGGCAATCAAATGGTCAATGGTGGGGTTGAAAAGACAAGCCATCTTTGCCCCATTTCTGCAATTTCAACTTCTCCACTCTTTTCTCTCTTTCTTTCCTCTCTTTATCTTTGAAAAAACAAACCCTTGTAAGAAAGTTGCCACTTTTAGACACCCAACAACACCTTCTTCATCTAACTATGACTCCTAATTTTTGCGTCAAGTGTAGTCATTTGTGAATTCCATGGCATCATTTTGGTCCAGACGACGACAACTCGGTCGATTCTAAATGTGGGACTTACCCTTGAATATATATTAAAGACATATTTAGAGTGATTGTTTTGTAGATTCTTAAGAGTTAGACCCTGATCGAGTTGTTTTGCTATGGCCAACTTGATTTTGTTTTCTCTTTGGTATTTCAGATGATCAGTATAGCTTACGAGAGTTTTTTATTCCTACTAGTGTCTATGGTATGATCCATATTAATTAGACTATTCGTTCAAATTTGAAAGAATCGATTGAATTTGACCAAAGTTGAACTGAATAGTTGAGATGGATCATAATTAAATAAATTCAATTAATTACTTTTCAATATTTTAAAATTTGAAGTTGAATCAACTACCATGTATTGCTCAAATAAGTCCACCGAGTTGGTTAATTTAATTGCTTTTTTTTCTTCGAACATTGTACTTTTAGTTAAGTTATACTTTGTTTCCTTACATTATTTTTATCTTTCTATTGTAAAGATGCTTCTTCTAAGTCTTGGTAATATAAATATATTTTAAGACTAATCTTTACCATTAAGTTAAATTAATCAATGGTTGATGGCACGTCAATACTAATTAAGTTGATTGTGTAGAGTTGTATAGACATATATTCAACGTTAAGTATTATTTAATACATAGGGACCACGTATACACTTTATTAAAAGTATAATGACAAAGTTAAAAGATTTAGAAGTATAGGGAGTTAAATATAAAAAGTACCCATTATAATATATATTTTCCACAGCGACTCATCCAGTCATCCTTATTTTGTTTTAAATAATTTAAAGATGTTTAAATATCGAAAATAGTGTTTAGAAAATGATTTAAGAATATTCCTATTTTCAACATTTTTGTTTTTGTTTTGACGTTTGACATAAATATCAGAAAGAATATCTCCATCTAATATCCGAGAGAGAGAATAAAATAAAACTCATTTTACAAATAAAATAGAACTCATTTTACAAATTTTTGTCCACTTTTTTTTTTTTTTTAAACAAATTTTTTTGTCCACTTTAATAACGTTATGGTCAATACTTTTATCTAAAGTAGAAATATTGCCTCAAATTAAACGTTTGTGACACGTGAATGGACGGTGGTGTGAAAGTGTAAAAAGTAATTAGGGAAAATTATCCTTTTGGTCCCTAAGTTTTTACAAGTAGGTGCATGTGGTCCCTAAGTTTTTAAAATAGACTTTTTTAGTCCTTAAATTTTGAGAAGTAGGTTTAAAAGGTCCCTAGGTGATTTTTTATTATTTTAATATTATGAAAAATTAAAAATAATAATAAAAACAAAACCCACTCTCTCTCCTCTCACTCCCTCCCTCCTCCCCCATCTTCTTCTTCCTCCTCCTTCAAAACTGTGATATCACAAATTTTCAATTAATTCTGACGATAAATAGTAGTTTGGTAAAACAAGTTATTATTAATCTATGCAAAATCACTTTTCAATTAATTCTGACGATAAATAGTAGTTTTAGATATAGCTTTCTTACAAATCTGTCATTTCTTCTCTAATTATTTACAAATTTCAAATTTATCCTTCCATATTTATATATATTTTTACATTTATTCTTTCTTATATCAATGAAATTTTAATTAATTTAATTTTGTATAACAATTATTTTTCTTAAACTTTTATCAAATAACTTAGATTAAACAATTAGATGCAATTTAAATAATCTTATAATAAATTAGAAATTAAATATCAATATGAAAGTAATTGAAATAATAAGTCCATTTTGGTCCTTATAACTAAATCACAACAATTTAGTATTAATTTATCCAACACCATAATTAATTTTTTTTTAATTTAAAATTAAAGTTTACCAAACAAGTGTTATTCTTTACTTCACAACTGATTTTTTTAAAAGCATAGTTGCCAGCAATTATTCTAAAAACTACATCAATCCCAAACTAAGCCAAACTAAGCCTTAATCTCGTTTATTCAAAAAGTCTAAATTCTATTACAGTGTCAACATGAGTATAACAACAATCAAGGTATTTATTTCTTCCCTTGAGATAGAAAATTAAAATTTCCATTCACAGATTTATGATGCTAAAATAAAATGTTTTAACTTTTCAACTTCCATAATTATTCTATTCTGATGTCTAAAATTTTCAACTTTCATACTATTCAAGATATGTCACTAGATATCATAAAATTTTTAAATATAGTATAAATATGACTTTTTTTATTGTGTTTTATTTACTGTTGCAAAAGAATGTATGCGGTAAATTTGCAACGATTTGATAAATACTGCAAGAGTTTAACGCAATTGCAGCAGTTGCCATTGCAAAATTTTCCATAATTGTTGCAATAATGTATTATAATAGTTAACTGGCAACAATTTCAAACTACTGCAGAAGCTTAATGCAATTGTGGTGATCGTTAATTAAATGCAATTGCAATGATTATAGTGATTTAAACTTAAATATAATTTAAATTTTTTACTAAACGATATGACTTTTTTTGAAAAATCATAAAAAAAGAATATTTTTATGTGCATATAGTAAATTATAAAACATATGTTCACCTCCAACTTAAATTAGTATTACAAATTTTATCGAATGATACCTTTTGTTTGAAAAAATCATTAAAAATAAATATTCTTATATGTAATAAATTATAAAATATATGTGTTGTACTCAAAAAAAAAAAAAAAAAACATGTGTTAGCAGAAGTGGATAGAACTTTAGGGAAAACAACACTAGAGTTGATTTTTTTTTATATTGAAATTTGTGGGTTTCGGGAGATTTGTTAAATGGTCGATTTTGTGCATTAATCGAGATTAATTTTGTACAGGCTTGGTTTTTTGTTTTAATAATAAAAAAAGTAGTTAAAATACTATTTTGGTCCATGTACTTTGAGTTTCATTTTATTTTAGTTCATATTCTTTCAAATGTCCAATTTTTGTCCATGTGCTTTCAATAAATATTAAAACTAGTCCTTATAGTAAGTTTACTTTAACCTAAAAAAATTAATAAATTAACTACAAAGAACTAATTTTAAGATTTATTGAAAGAACATGAACTAAAATTGAACAATTGAAAGTATTGAGACTAAAATGGAATGAAACTTAAAGGACATGGACCAAAATGATATTTTAACCTAAAAAAATTAGTAAATTTGAGAAATTTTTACTTCCTATTTATTGAAATTAGTAGGTAAATTTAGTAGAAATTGAATGAATGCTAAAAATTGAAACTCTTGTTTAAGTATAGTGTTGAATTGGATAAATTTAAAAGTTTAAAGTGAAATTGATATATTATCTTTCAATGTTATGTTAATGATAAAAATTGATTTTACCCCAAGAAGTTAAAAAAAAAAAAAAAAAAAAGGAAAAGAATAATTGAAAAAAAAAAAAGAAAAAAAGAAAGAATTTTTGCCTCTTGCATTCTCCCGCTCAACATTTGGCCAAATCCGCTAAACATTTGCCTTTGAAAATTTCGTAATTCAATTTCCCTCTCAAATTCTCTCTCCATGTCCAGCAAATCCCTCGCAAATCCCTGAAATAATCTCAACAAACCCTATTACGCTCAACTGAGCCCAACTCTGAACCACATACTAGATGAGGATTTGTACTGCTACGGACGGCGGCAGGTTCAACATTGAAGCCGAAGAGATGCTTGTCTTTGCAATTGTTGATCTTTTGTAGCGTGTATTGTGTTTGATTAATGTCTTTCCAGGTATTTCTTCTCTCTCACTCTCTGATTAATGGCTTAAACCCTAGAACCCTTCTGACAGTAGACCCGATTCGAGTTTGGACAATTGCAAAGGCATGGTGGAACAACAGACCATCGATATTTTCTTTTTAGGGTTGCTTCATTTTCTTTTAGATCAACAATTGCAGGCATAATCGATGGAGGAAGATGAAGCCACCCTATCTACAAAATCACACGATGTTGAAGGTAATCTTCTAATAATAGCCACAGTTGAAGCCTGATGGGGTTAAATATAGAACAATGGGAAGAGATGTAAGAAGCAAAAAGGAAAGTAAACAGTTGTTTAGTGTTGAAGAATATGATTTTGGATTATGAACTCAATCTATTTAGGCATTATAAAGAGGTGGGGTTTCTTCGAATTTCCAGCAAAGAAATTTTTAAATTCTTTATCTGTCTTTGCAGCTTCTTGAAGATATCCTTCTTTGTTGAACAACGGTATTCGATTTGATAAAATTCCATAATAAGGTTTTTTTTTTTCTTTTTTTTTTTTTTTGTAATTTTGGGTTTTTTATACCTATTCTAGATTAGGGTTAGATGAGTGCCATATATAAATCCTCTACATTCTTATATGAGATCTTTTTGTATTTTTTCTGTATTCAATTTATTCTCAAAATAATAAAATACTCTCTCCCTCTGCATGTGGACGTAGCTAACACACCATTAGTGAACCACGTAAATCTATGTGTCGCTTTATATTTTCTGTATTTCTTGTTTGTCTTTTGCTTCTATTTTAACAGTTTTTCTATTGTACTATGAGAATTTGTCTTTAAAGAAAACATTTGCTATTTGTAATTAACTTCTTTATCTTTATCTCTAGTTTCTTGGGGTTCCTACCAAATAAAATTTGTAGCTTCTTTATCTACAACTTTACAGCTTCTTGAAGAATATATTTCTTTGTTGAAGAAGCAATGGTTCGATTTGATGAAGGTCTACAACTTTTTTTTTTTTTCATTTGTTTGTTTTTTCTATTCTATAGAAAAATGTTAAAGTAAAAAGTGGTATTGATAGGTCTTAGAATATGTTCCTACTTAGAATATGTTTTTAAATAATTAAGTACTTGATTTTAGTAGTGAATGGAAATGCTAATCCTTTTTCCTTTGGCACTTGATAGAGCGTGGAGCAAATTGAAGCATTGCTTGAAGACCAAAAGAGATTATCTTTTCTTATATTCTAGTATCATGTGAGGTTATGCAAGTTTTAATATTAATTTTTTTTCTCACCTATCCACTTGTATATTGTTTTTAATTTAGACTCTATCTATGATTTTCATTCCATGCGTATCGACATCAATTCTAGGATAGGTATGGACAACAATATAATTAGAGTTAAAAATAGAGATCCATTCAAATATGAAACATGTGCTTTCAATCTTGTAACAAAAAAGTTATATGCATGAGAGTGGCACTAGTAGAACATCTTTGGATGATAGATTAAGAGTAAGACAACTATAAAAATATATTAATTTCTTTTAATATTATGACTTTTGTATCTTTTTTGTTATTTTAATATTTTATTTATTTTGTCAAGGTCGTGGTTAGATATTCTTTTTGGTTCGTTGTGAGCATTTGAGTTTTGTTATCTTTTCTTCTCATTTGTGACCATTTACAACATCAATGAAAAGTTTTTGTTTCATTGTTAAACGTTCTATTCAAATTTTTAACCTCAAATGTTGTGTATTTTTGTTTAATTTAGAAATATTGCACGAGAAGTTTCATGAAAAGAGATATATACACACAAAAGAAATACCAATATAATTCAAGAAATTGGAACAATGAAAAAAGTTGATTACAAAATAAATAAATTAAAGTGATGGAAATGTCTAATCACAAATGTTGCAAAAGTTATTTTTAAAATGTTGCAATATAAATGATGATATTGCATCATATTACATTTCTACTTCCGGCAGTTTTATTGAGGTTATGCAAATGTTGCTATAAACTTTGTAGCGGTTGAAAATTGTTGTGAAAGGTATTTTAGAAACATTGCAATAACGTGCCAAACTTTTAAAAATTGTTGCAATATGAATCCAATACTGTTATTATGAAAGGAGATTTTAATTGCTACGGTTTGAAATAATGTTGCTATTGGTCTTGCAATAGTATTCATCGTTGTAGTAGAAAGCCCTTGACCGCTGCTATTGAAGACGATATTGCAACGGTTTCAACTTCTAATTCTAGCGTTCTTAAAAACCGTCGCGATTGATGTCTCATCACCGGATTTCCAAGCATTTATAAAATCGTTGCTATATTGTTTGCAGAGGTTGAAAATCGCTACAAAAAGCCAAAAAAAAAAATCGTTGCTATTGACAACTTTTCCTATAGTGAAATTTGATTTGGATTATGCTATTCTTATAAAATTTCAAAATTTTCTGTCATATACGAAAATACACATTCATTTCATGCCACTTGAAAAATCAAGGCCAACTTATAATTTAATGATTAAAAATTCTTGCCAACCTGAGCATAATTCAATTGATTTAGGTATATACCTTCAACCAATAGATTAGAGGTTCAAATTCTACTATATCTACATGTTGTTAAACTAAAAAAATCGATTAGAAACTCTTGACATGAAATAAAAAATTCAATAACCTATTAAAAATCTTTTAAAGTACATAGACTATTCATGAGAGTTTTATGCGTCACTGTAGAGACCAATTTTAATATTTAAAATCATAGAGACTAAGTTGTAACTTTTTCAAGGTCACAAGAACTAAATTTATAATTTAACAAAAAAATAAGTCATTAACGTTTTAAATCACAAGAACTAAATAGCCATAATTCTAGAAAAGTTGAGAAAACTTATGATTAAAACATCATTGTATAATGTATTATACAAATACAACTAGGAAAAAAGTGAATTAAATATAATTTCCTAGTAAATAATAAGTACCTATGGATATGGATCCCACTCTAGAGAAAAAGTAGTACAAGAATGGCAATCATACAAATTCATTCATAAATATACCCAAAACGAAGGGTAATTTCCTGTCAGCAATTTAACCGCTCAACATCACCACACCCAACCATAGTAAAACAAATAAAACAAAACAAAACAAAAATAATAGCAATAAAATATTCATAATTTACAGATTGGTCCCCAAAAGAACACCGTACGAGAGAAGGTAAAAAAAAAAAAAAGTGGGATAGGAAAGGACTTAGAAGGGCTATAGAAATTAATGCCAAAAAGAAAAACAAGGGTGTGGCCTAAAATCCCCGATGGTGACAACCAAAATGATACGTCACAGACACCCCATTAGCCAATCAAAATTCGACAACGTTTTTGATGAAACCACTCTGGTTTTGCAAATCCACCCATCTAAAATCTCATCCTATTTCATTTCTTGTTTCCTTTTTTCTAACAAACAAATTCATATTTTTGCGCTTCATTTCTCCAGTTTTTCAACATCACACTCAACACACACAAACCCTTTTTTTTTTTTTTTTTTTTTGTGCTCATTCCATTATTTTTTAAGAAATGGAATGAACTAGAAAGGGGGTTTCTTTTTTTTTTTTTTTGTTTTTTTTTTCTGTGGGTTTCTCTCTATATCTTCTTTTTGGGTTTGATTTTTGTGGGTGTTAGTTTTTTTTTTTTTTTTTTTGGGTTGAAATGGGGAGAGGGAGAGTGCAATTGAAGAGGATTGAAAACAAGATTAATAGGCAAGTGACTTTCTCTAAAAGAAGGTCTGGTTTGCTGAAGAAAGCTCATGAGATTTCAGTTCTTTGTGATGCTGAAGTTGCTCTTATTGTCTTCTCCACCAAAGGAAAGCTCTTTGAATACTCCACTGATTCTTGGTATGTTCTTCTTTACATTAATTTTTTCATTGAATTTGTTGAGTTTTATGTATTTTATGGTTATTTATGCATTCAATAGTGAATACCCATGTTGCTTGTTTGCTTAGAAAGAAAACCCAGTGAGGAAAGAGGGAGAGAAAAAAACAAAACAAAAAAAGAAAAAAGATCCAATTGGATTTTTTGTTTTAAAAAAAATTATTTTTCTTCTTTGTGATTATCCCATCTGAAGTGCAATTATGTGTCTCCATGAGAACTTTTTTTTTTTTTTTTTTTTTTTGGAGTTGGTTTTGAGTATTATAGTCCAATCAGTGTCCTTTTGGTTTTTTTCAAACTATTTGTACTTACTTGATTTATATTTTTAGTAACCTTTTTTTTCTCTCTTGGTTTATTTATGTAGTTGTGAATATATCTCAATGAACAGCCTTATTTTCATGTTTTCTGTGTTTTTTCAAGAGGAAATCATAGGACCCATTAAGCAAAAATTCAAAATCGACATAGTTATAATTCTCATATTTGTATGTTTTTTTTAAGTGTTTGGATCAACTTTTACGCACCTGGTTTTGCGAGACTTTGACGTTTCATTTTTTAGTGCTATACTCATCCCTCAAGAACTTGGTCACTTTGTGTTGTGCACATTGTTTGGCAGAAATTTTAATTTTTTTTTATTCTGGTTTAATCACTTTTTAGTTTTAATCATTGAAAAAAAAAAAGACTTAAAGTTAAAAGTTTCAAGAACCTAGCTAGGTCCCTCCCCCTCTTGATGCACTTGTTATATCATTGGATGAAGATGAACAATTATCAAAAATTTGTATTTTCTGTTTTAATATATACTATTATATTGTGTGGGTCTTATGTCCTTTTCTCTTTTAAATAATTAAAGTATGAGTTTAATGTAATGTGCTGTGAATAATGGAGCATGTCAATTTAGCAAGAGCATCATTTTTGGTTTCTAGAAGAGAATGTTAGCTTTGTTTTTTTTAATATGCTTTTGATATTAAATAATGAACACAACTAACTAATTCTTTGGGCAAACAAAAGCATAGCTCAACTGAAATAAAGTATGGGTTTATGACCAAGAGGTCATAGGTTCGAATCCCCCGACCTCAAAAGTTGTTGAACTCAAAAAAAAAAAAAAAAAAAACAAACAAACTCTTTAGAAAGCAAATTGAGCTCAATATATGCATTCAACTCGAGAGTACAATGTATTAATTTTTTTTTTTTTTTGAGTTCGACAAATATGGGAGTAGGGATTCAAACTTCCGACTTCAAAGAAAGGAAGTGGTTTCTTAACCGCTGAATTATACTTGTGTTCGGAGTTTGTGTCTTGTCATTAAAGTCTCTACTAACTCCATAGCATTAGGAGCATTAGGTTGGAAGTATATATTTCTATTTTCTTATGATGTTCTTAGTTTTATTTATTTATTTATTATTATTTTTGGGTGTGTTTGTGTGAAGGTTGGAATTGAAGTGGATCTCTTATCCATCCTTTAATTTGAGTTCATCTCTCATTCTTGACTAGTAAAAAGTAGGGGTGTACACGGGGTTGGGTTGAAGGATTTTTTGGGACCAACTCGAAAATTCGGGTTGACTACCCGAATGACCCGATCAAGTGTTGCAACCCAACCCAACCCTATATTTTCGTGTTGGTTGGGTCGTCGGGTTGATTTTTTTTTTAATTTTCTTAATTATTTAAAATAATTTTTGCTTGAATTAATAACTAAAATTACATAAAATTCAAATATCAAACTTCAAAATTCATAACATCTTAATTTTCGTTACAATCATAGATGAAAAACATTAAAAGTTCACAAATAATTCGTTTATATGTATGTGTGTGTGTGTGTATATATATATATATAAAACATAAATTTTAGGTTGGGTTGGGTTGGGTTAGGTCAACCCAATCCTAAAAAGGCCAACCCGAGTACCGACCCGAAAATTCGATTCTCCAAAATTCTAACCCAACCCAAATCGAAGAAAAACTTAACCCAATCCAACCCTTACGGTTTGGATTGGGTAGTCTGAGTTACTTGAGTTATCAGGTTATTTGTACACCCTAGTAAAAAGTATTCAAAGGGATTAGAATCAGTTGTCTATTCAAGAATTAATATGAATAAATAGAGATGTCCACGGGGCGAGGTGGGGCTGGGGAATGGATTCTCCGTCCCCGCCCCCCATTTCATTCCTTGTCCCCGCGAAATTTTTCATTTAATTTTGCGGGGATCAAGGCGGAGATTCACTGCGGGGAATTCTCGGGGATCAAGTTCCCCGTTCTTTTTTTTTTTTTTTTTTTGTTTATCTTTTTTTTTCAAAAAAAAATTATTCTCAACCATAATAGGAATTATTTCTAAATGAATAATTTTCAATATAATTCTATTTAAAGAAAATGTTATAAAATTTGCTAATAAAAACAATAATATACCATAAGTAAAAATACTATAATGTCGAAACAACTTAATTTCTAAAAATTCAAATTTCAATATTACAACATAATTTTAATTTTTTTTTATAATGAAATAGTCTTAAACTAATTCCTACTATAGTTTTTTTTTTAAAATTTCTATTTATAGATAATAATTAATATATATTACTAATCGGGGCGGGACGGGGAATCAGGTCAGGGTCGAGGGCGGAGACAGGGAATATATTTCCCGTCCCCGTTTAGCCAATGGGGAGAAAAATCTCCTCGCTCCCTCCCCATTCCCCGCCCCGTTCGAGGCGGGTCCCCCACCCCACGGGTGAAATGGACATCTCTATGAATAAGATTTTGAATATAAGAAAAGTTCTAAACAGAATTAGGAGTAATTTTCACATTAGTAATGATTATGATTTTAAAAAACTTGTTCGTTTGCTAGAATTTTTTTCCATTTTGTAATCTACTTCTAAAAATATATTTAAAATCTTAGTCAAGTTTTAAAAAACTGGTTCGTTTTAAATAGTTTTAATCTCCTATGTTGTAATCTATTTCGATTTTTTTTTGAAATCTTATTCAAAACTTTAAAAAAAATCAATTTAGATTTTTTTTTTAACAGGAAAGAAATTGTTAAAAGCTGTATAAAGGCCAAAAGCACATTTTAAGTCTTTTATTAGGTTTCTTTCAGTTAATCCTTCTATTTAAATTTACTATCTTCATTTTTTTTTTATCAACTACAGGTGTGTGGGAATTCAAATTTTGAACCTTTTGATCAAGGATATAACATTTTGGTCAAGGGTATAACATCTTAAACAGTTGAATTATGCTTAAATTGATCTATTACTTTTGGTACAAATATTCCATTGTAATAAACTTTTTTTCTTCTTTCTTTCTTTCTTTTTTTTTTTTTTTTAATTTTCTTTGCATTAATCTACTTATATAATTTATTTTCTTACTAAATATCTTTGCATACACTTTATCCCATCAATCCTGTCTCAATTACTCTAAACACTTTCTCTCGATAATTTTTCTTTCCACATATTCTCTCTCGTTAATCTTTCTCTATGCATACATTCCCTTAATAATATCTTTCAGTGTATATTGAGTACTTTCTTTGTTTAAGATGTTTTTAATTATTAAAAAATATATATATCTCAAACACATAACACAATGCTCTTAAGAGTCCACTAGGTAACATGTGGCATACTTGTAGGTGCTTGATACTGAAAAAAAAATATAGTAAAAAGATTAATTTCAAAATTTTGAAATTACCAAGATTTAAATGTAAAGACTTGATTTTTTTTTTTTTTAAACCTTGTAATCACAGCAATGTGAAGGTATGTCACTTTCAACTTTATTACAAGAAACTTTTGGGTTGGGAAATTGACCTTCTTATTTTCCTTGTTTCAATGATTTGCATGCTTTTATTTGGGACCAAATGATTTCACATCATCTTCATTCTCACTCAATTTACATCTCAAGTATATTCATAGAATTTTGACTTTAATTTGATGATATTGGAGGCCCGCTTGAATTTTGCTTTTATGTAAAGTTTTTGTTTCTGCTCTTTTTTTGTTGCAGAATTGTCTTTTTAATTATGTTAGAATGATTGAGTTTTAGCATAATGTCCTGGGAATTAATTACTGAGTTACTAATAGGGAGAGAATTTAAGAAGCATGGATTATTATATAATATATTTGTATTACTTTTCAACCTAAAAAGTTTCAATTTTGAAAACAACATATTTAACTACAATATTTGAATAATGGTAGTGTAACTAGAGGTAGATAAATGGACATGTTTGCCAACCTGAGCATAACTCAACTAGTTAAAACATATACCTTCGACCAAGAGGTTAGAAGTTCAAGTCTCCCACCCCCACATGTTGTTGAATTAAAAAAAGAGTCTACTCAAATTACAAATTCTAAAATCTAAAGGGCTACGTGTCTTTATTATGACAATTTGACTGAACAATTAAATTTAATTTGGTCAAATTGGATTATATGGAATTTGGGTCAAAGTTAAATAAAACCCAAATCCAAATGGTTAGGCCCAAAGTCAACTAAAACCTAAGTTCATGGTTGGGTCTGAAGGCTATTAAAGCCTAAACCCACATGCCCATGGAAAGCTCTATAAATAGAAGAGTTCTTCTTCATTTGAGGAGTTCAGAAACTAAACTCTCCAGAGAACTTAGAGAGAATTGAGAGCAAAAAATGCTAAAGTCCTTTAAGTGTTGAATGCTCCTTGAAGTCCTTTGGAAGTCATCTTGTCCCCACCTCACCCAGTGGACATAGCAAAAGAAAATTTTTAAAATAAAATAAAAAAAAATGATAAATTGAGGAGAGATAATTTACCTCGATATTTGTCTTTGAGGTAAAATCGAGGAGCAATGGAGCTATAGGAAAACCATAGGCCTATAGCAGTGGAGCTATAGGAAAACCATCGAGTGTTCTTGAGCTAACATCGAAGGGCGAAGGTAGTTACAAGTACACCCAGAACTGCTAGGGTTCCACAAGTGTACCCGCTCTAAGACTAGAGAGTGTAGTAGCTACAAGAGCTAATTAATCGCGAACAAGAGTAGTTGCAAGTATGCCCAGAACTGTCAGGTTTCCACAAGTGAACTCGTGCTAAGACTAGAGAGTGTCATAGCTACAAGAGCTAATTAACCGCGAACAATGGTAGCTGCAAGTACACCCAAAACCATCAAGGTTCCACAAGTGAACCTGCGTTAAGATTTGAGTGTGTCATAGCTACAAGAGCTAATTAACTGCGAACAAAAAAAATCTAAAAAATAGATAATACCTTCCGAAATTTAAAAAAAAAAAAAATTGGGATGCTGGAACCGTAAGAGGAAGAGACAAAGAAAGGGGGCGGGTTGCTGCATAAAAAAAAATAAAAATAAAAGAGAAAAAACTTCCACATGCGTGAAGAGAAAAAAAAAAAAGGAAAAAGAAGAAAAAATTTGAAAAAAAAGAAAAAGAAAAAGAAGGATATAAACATTAAAAAAAAAAATATATCACTCACCTGCTGCCGTTTGCGTGAAGAAGAAGAAGAATAATGAACAGAAATAAATAAAAGTAAAAAACGTGGAAGGGTTTCAAAATGCAATTCAAAATATCCTATTGTTTTGATTTTGAATCAAATCCAATTCCCACTTTGAATTAAATTTTGGTTAAATCAAAATTCTTAATTTAATTTGGATTTTGAGCCAAATCATATCTTCAATTTGAGATCCTTATCAAATTCGAATGTTTGATCCAAATTATTTCAATATCATAATTCAAATTTAAAATTAAATTGGATTATGATAAAGTATGAGATTTGATTCAAATAAATTGATAGCAAATTCAAATTGGTCCAACTTTAAATCAAAATTAAGTTGGATGAATTTTGAAATTTAATTCGATTTGAATCAAAGTCCATGAGAATTGGTTGTCAAAATTTGAGCATATTCCAAATTTTACCCTAAATAAATTTCAAATTCAAGTCATTGATCTCAAATCAAGAAAGTTGGAGTGCAATTACAATTCAATCCCAAAATAAATTTGAGTGAAATTCAAAATAAAAAAGGGTTATGCTTCAAATTCATGTCAAAATTGGATAGAGTTTGAGCATTATTTGAAATTCAATTTGGAATTAAATCCAATTGAAATTCAAATCAAAGATGGTCGCCAAAAAAGAAAATTCAAAACTTTGTGCAAAATTCAATTTTTTATTAATTAGGGTAAAAAAATGTGTAAAAAAAAATCAAAAATTTGAGCAAAATTCATATTTTGATTAAATTGACATGTCAAGGGGAGTCGAGATTAAGAACAAAAAAACTTATATTATGACTCCAAACTATCTTTTTCGAGATTCACTCACATACTTGTGCATAAATCTAAAAAATGGGGCATTTGTTGACTGAGAAATGATATGATATTGTTCACTTTAGGCATAAGCCCTCATGGCTTTATTTTTTGTTTCACCCAAAAGGCCTCATATCAATGGAGATAGTGTCCTTCACTTATAAACTCATGATCTTTCCCTTATCTAATCAATGTGAGACTTTGGTTGCAGTCCCAACAATTCCAACATTAAGAATGTGTTTGATTTTTGAATGGATTGCCACATATTTGCATTGGTATTATAGTGTTAATTAATGAGTGTAACTTTGTGATCAGCATGGAGAAAATCCTTGAGCGTTATGAAAGGTACTCATATGCAGAAAGGAGACTTGTTGCAAATGATAATCAATCAAATGTAACTACAAAACCCATCCCATTATAGACTTTCATTCTAAATTAAAAAAAAACTTTTTACTTCATCAATTATGAAAACTGTGTGATAGGGAAATTGGACTCTTGAACATGCAAAGCTTAAAGCCAGAATAGAAGTTCTACAGAAAAACCACAGGTTCTATCTCTTTCTCCCCTTTTGGATGAATTTTTCATTGAAATTGTGAGTATAGGCTATATAAATTAAGCAAAAAACTTTGTTGAATTTGCAGGCATTTCATGGGGGAAGATCTTGACTCATTGAGTCTAAAAGAGCTTCAAAATATTGAGCAACAACTTGATTCTGCACTCAAGCATATAAGAGCTAGGAAGGTATATAGAAATATTTTAATTACTATATTTTAGATTGGATTATTGTTCAAGATTATTGGTTTAGATTTTGCTGACTGCATTCCAAAATCTTTTCTCCTACAGAACCAACTCATGCATGAATCCATTTCAGAGCTTCAGAAAAAGGTAAACTTGAATAACTTACTTTGTCCTCAGCATTTTTTTCCTTTTTTTTTTTTTTTTTAATCCTAGTGATATAAGAAGCACAAACACAGATCCAAGACATGGATACGACACAAACACTGTGACACATCAGTTTTTTAAAAATCTAAGGCACATACACAACAATGACATGTTTGTTAAAATATATATTATTTTTATACAAGAAGGAAATTCAAAGTCCATAAATTTATGTAGACTTATATATGTATATGCTTAAAAATATGAGTTTGATGTATTTTGCTCTCAAAATTTATTATTATATGTCTATTTAGTATATTTAACAAGTGTTCGATACGTGTCTTCTAACAAATGTTGTACCTATATTGATTTTGTACAACTAGTGTCTAACACATCTATTTTGCTAACAAGTGTCCGATATGTGTCCAACAAGGTATTGAAGTGTTCAAGTGTCCGACACGAACACACTAGTCAAACTAAAGTGTTCGTGTTTCTTAGCTCTATATAGATTTCACAAGCCCAATGCAACTGCTAGAGACATCAATAATTCTTTATATTCATGCTATGTCCTCACTTATTATGAACATCTCTCTCTAAACATATATATTTCGAACAACTTGCAAGAATTTTGACTAATTTCAGGGGACAACCGACTAGGCCAACAATATTTAGTTGTAGGAAACTTGTGGGATTTTAATCATACATGGGTGGCTCTATAGAGTTTGAACCCATTTCTTCTGAGTCCCTTTACTTTTTCCACAGCCTTAATGATTACTAGGCCAATTTGTGATCACTAAGTACCTTTACTTCAACTAATTTTATGAGACATCTATCTAACTCTACAACATTTAGTTGTCAAGAAACTCGTAGGATTTTAATCCTACATGGGACACACCATGGAATTCGAATCCATTTCCTCTAAGTCATTTTTCATTTTTCACTGAGAAACAGTATCAAATTGGATCTCTAACAACGAGAACAATTTTTTTTTTTCAGTTTTCTTCCTCCTATATTACTTCAAGCTTCTAAGCTTGAAAGTGCATAAATTTGTAATTAAATTTCTCAAGCTAACAGTACAAGCTCAAGCCATCAAACATCAGAGAGTACGTGAAAGCCTTTGTATCAGAAATCTTATTCGAGTGGGTTAAATTAACTTGCATTGTTTGATCAGGACAAGGCCCTTCAGGAGCAAAACAACATGTTAGCCAAGAAGGTAATGGTTTTTACCTTCATATATGCATACAACTATATATATAGTAAGACAAGACAATAATCTACTTATCTTATTATTTGGTTTCAAAAAATATAAATAGATAAGAGAGAAGGAGAAAGCACAAGCTCAAAATCCACCATTGGAGCAGCAGCAGCAGCAGCAACAGAATAGCCATGGCATTGAATCTTCCCCACTTCTCCTACCTCAGCCATTCCAATCTCTTAACATGACGTTAGTATCTTAATTACCGAGTCTATTTGAAATGACTTTTCAAGTGCTTAAAGACACTCTTTTTCATACAATGAATTGATTTACATTGCATTTTGATTAGTTATTGATTGACATAATATTATACAGTTGTCCTTACCCGTCCCACGGCACCGGAGACGAAGACGTCACTGCCCACCACAACAGATCGTGTGCCCTCCTGCCGCTGTGGATGCTCCGCCACCACCTAGGTGACTAAAATGATACATATATATATAAAAATATATATTCATATATATGATCATACAGACCTATAATTGTAAACCCTTTAAGTAGCATATGATATAGTAGTAGTAGTACCTAATTCTTTAGCTGTATGAACCCTTTGGATATGGATATTGGATTAGATCCTTTTCTGAAACAATTCAGAAAAAAGGGTATAATGGGTAAAGAAGCATGCAGGCTTTTTGGTTCCAAAATGAGACATTTTATAGAATAAGGCAGTGACCATGATTGTATATACATGTGTAAAAATGGCAGCCATCAACTTTATTTCTCAAATATTTTAGCAACAGGTCTGTGTTTTTCATTTTCTATTAGATAAATGTTAGTATTAGTATGTACTGTAACTCTGCATGCTTTTTATATGTAATGAATTCTGTATGTCAAAATCATGCTGCTTTGTATTTTTCAATGAGGAAAAAGAGACAATCATGATAATTTGTTTATGGAGACCTTTTGTAATCTTTCTTGTTTTTGTAATTTCTACCCTAAATTTTAGAAAATACACTTGAACTTTATTTCAAAAATACTCATGAACTTTCAAAAGTTTCATTAATACCTTTAGACTTTCAAAAAAAAAAAGTTCAAAAATACCATTACCATTAGTTTTGGGTAGAAACCGTTAGTACTTTGTTTGAAAAATACCTTTGAACTTTCAAAATTTTCATTAATACCCTTAAACTTTCAAAAAAAGTTCAGAAATACCCTTACCATTAGTATATGGACAAAAATCGTTAGTACTTCGTTTTAAAATACTCTTGAACTTTTAAAAGTTGTATTAATACCTTTAACCTTTAAAAAAAAGTTTAAAAATGCCCTTACCGTTAGTATATAGACGAAAAACATTTATCTAAACTCTATTACCTCACTCTTTCATTTTTTTTCTCTTGATTTGCTTCAATCTACGATCAAACACTTCTCTATTTTTTTTCTATTTTTTCTTTCTTTTTCAATACCCTCTTTATTCTCTTCTTCCATTTTTCAATCTCTAAAACTACCCCCTATAATCTAGGTATATAGACTATAGCAAAAAGAAAGGAGAATAATGGAACCACCAAGGGATCTTAGGACTAAAATGCTTTAACAAGGTTGTACATTAGTAATTTGAGTTAGTACGTTTGTGTTTAATACACAAGAAGAGAGACATGTTGAGAATTTATGTCATAATTTTGAGGACATCTAGTAGGAGGGAAAAGAAAGAAAACATATGCATTACCAAATTTGTAGCAGATGAAGATTTTATTAATCTTGTTTACAGTTTAAATTAATCTATTTGTTGTGGTCAGTTAAAAAGGTTCTCCATGATTAAGAATTGAAAAAATGGAGGAAAAATGAGGTATCTATAGAAAAAAAATGAGGGTATCTATATGAGTTGTTTTCAAATTGATTTTTTTCAAACTCAAGATAACTTCAAAGACATTGATTATTTGGGTGTTGAAATTTTTTATATTTATGTTTCAGCATGCTTAGAAATGAGAGAGAGTTCTTTTTGTTTATTTAAAGTTCTAATATTTAAGAAGATAGGAGAAATGAGGGATGTTTTAGAGATTGAAAAATGGAAGAAGAGAGTAAGAGGATATTGAAAAATAAAGGAAAAAAAAAAGAGAAAAAATAGATAGGTGTTAGGCCATAGATTGAACCAAATCAAGAGAGAGAAGAAATAGAAGAGGGATGTAATGGAGTGTAGATAAATGGTTTTTGTCCATATACTAATGGTAAGGGCATTTTTTAACTTTTTTAAAAGGTCAAAGGTATTAATACAACTTTTGAAAGTTCAAGGGTATTTTTAAAACGAGGTACCAATGATTTTTGTCCATATATTAACGGAAATGATATTTTTTAACTTTTTTTGTAAAGTTTAGGGGTATTAATGAAAATTTTGAAAGTTTAGGGGTATTTTTTAAATAAAGTACTAACAGTTTCTATCCAAAACTAACAGTAAATATATTTTTGATCTTTTTTTGAAAGTTTAAGGGTATTAATGAAAATTTTAAAAGTTTAGAGGTATTTTTGAAACAAAGTACAAAGTTCAGGGGTATTTTTTATAATTTAGCCTAATTTCTATAATGGGAGTTTCGTTTTTTTTTTTTTTCCTTCTTTTGTTATTTCATATTTGTTTGCGGAATGTTTATATAGTTGAAAATGTTATGGAAGAAACTATGACAAAGGTTTTCTTCTTCAAAAAGAAGGTTATTATTATTATTAGTACAAAAGAAGGTTATGATATATATATATATATATATATATATATATATATATATATATATATATATATATATATTTATAAACAAGAGAAGGTTATGATTTGGAGAAGCTGTAATGCAAACAAATATATAGGGTATTGGGAATAATTGTAAACGAGGTCTTTAGAAGTATATTTGTATAAATTGTGTTTGGATTTTTTCTTTTTCTTTTTTTCAGTTCAATTAGATTTAGATAGGTATATAATGTTTTAACTAGTCAAGTTATGTACTCTCGATCAAAAGCTCAGAGGTTCAAATCCTCTCATCCCATATATTATTGAATTAAAAAAAAAAAAAAAAACTTAAGCGATCTTCAGGATGACATTTGTATTGTACCTAGGTTATGTAGAGAAAAATGTTTTACAAGTTTAAATTTATGTAGTTAATGTTTGATTTATAAAGTTTAAAACAAGTATTAATAATAACAATTTTATAAGCTTGAGAGTATAATTAAGGCAATCAAATAATTTAGGGGATTAGAAACGGTAATAATTCTCATAGCTCAAATATATATATAGATAGATAGATAGATAGGCTAAATTATAGAAAATACCCCTAAAAATTATAGATTTTGTTTCAATAATACCCCTAAACTTTAAAAAGTTTTAAAAATATTCTTGATCTTTAAAAAACGTTCAAAAATACCCTTACCATTAAGTTTTAGATGGAAAATGTTAAAGTTTCATTTTAATATAATACCCATGAACTTTAAGTTCAAAGACACTTCTGACCTTTCAAAAACGTTAAAAAAATAATCTTAGCGTTAAGTTTTGGATGGAAAACGTTAAAGTTTTATTAATACCCTTGACATTTAATTGTGTTCGTAAGCGATAGTTTTTACTTTTGTCTTTCTGACTTATGGATTATTTGCATGTCAATCTTGGATGTTTAATTAGTTGAATCGTTGATCTGATTGATGAAATCAACTCCTTAAGATATCCCTCTCCTGATTGTTCTCCATCTTTTAATTCATGTTTTTATTTTGTTTGAATCTTATTCATCTTTCTATTTCTTTCTCTAAATAAATTTGGGTGATTGTATTCATGGTAATTAAATGAACTAGAACACCAATCTTGTGGACAATAGTCTGACATTCTTACACTATATTACAACTTAACCCGTACACTTGCAGTATTGCATTGAATAATTTTACACAACATCAATGCAGAGAAAGTCAATACCAGTTAGCTTAGCTAGCTAGCGTTTTTCAATTGGTTGTTCTATTAGTTGTAGCACACTTTAAATTTTCACATTTAATGCAACATTAACAATTAGTAAAGGAAAACCAGAAGTTTAAAGCAAACACATAATAAAAAATTGAACTTCAAATTCGAGAATTAATCTTGGTGCAATGAAAAAACAAACCTAGAGATGGAAGCGGTAAGTGGGTCATCGAGAATTTATTTTTCATCTGTACAATTTGATGTCACATTCAAGCATCTAGATAGATGAATTTTAAACGAATTCAAGCTAGAAATCAATCCCACAAAGCAAGACGACGACAAATTATCCTTCAACTTTGAAGAATTTGACAAATCCCTACCTGAATCCACCAATTTAGGTTTTCAAATCTATCCAAACTACAATTTAGCCTTTTTTTTTCTTTGGAGAGTTATGAGGGAGGGTTATAGTTATGAATTTTGAATTTTTAGAGCTTATTTAGTCAAATTGTTACTATGATATTTCAAATACTAATGATTCGTTCATTCTCGTTAATTTTCATGGAGGAAGAATCTGCAAAGAGAGGAAGAAGAGAAATATTTTCAAGTTAGAGTAATTTTGAATTTTTTTTAAAAGTCAAGGATATTATTGAAATAAAACTTTGACGTTTTCCATCCAAAACTTAACAATTATGATATTATTGAAATGAATCTTTTCGGCTGCCTCTCTTTCTCTCTGTTCTCTACTTTCTTCTTCCTTTTTTCCTTGTGTTCTTTCTTTCGATCCATTCGTTTTCTTACTCTTCTCCCTCGCTTCTTAATCTTAACTTCCAATCGGATCTGAAGCAAAGGCATGGCCGAAAAAGCTTCAATTCAACGTCATTTGAAATAGTAGGTATGGTGGTTTGAGATATTTTGAGAATGTTTTTTAAAATTTCATATCGATTATCGAGAAATTAGTTAGTTAAGCAGGGCGATTGATGAGAAATTATTGGAGCGTCCTCGTTCTTAGATCAATTCGTTACTGTCTGAGAATCTGAATGGGAAATCGAACTGATTTGGGCGAATGATTCTGTTCGTTTTCGAGTGTGGTGCTGTAAGCAGATGGATCCGCCTTTCTTCTGTTCTTGACGTTAATTTCTTAAGTACTTTACAGAAATTCCAGTTTCTTCAGCAGATGTATGATCTTGTTTCAAATTATTCCCATTTTGAGAAATGCTTGGAGGCTTTTTTTTCTTTTCTTTTCTTTTCTTTTTTTTTTTCTAAATATGTTTCTAGTGAAGAATCAAAGGAAGATGAATTTTAGATCTGATTTGGGATTGTTGTAGTCGTGGAAATAATGAGTGTTAATTGTATTTTTAAAAATATCAAATGTTTTGATAAATTTCAAATTTAAACATGAAAATGTGTTTTTTCTTTTCTTTTCCTTTTCTTTTCTTTATTAGTACATGAAAAAGTGGTTAGTTAATAAGTTTAGCTATACTTCCATGTTTGAGAGATGAGAGAGAGAAATGAGAGATGAGAGAATAATCAAGAAAGAGGGGAATGGAAGGAAGGTGTTTTTGGAGGAGCCACATTTCCAATTTTTCCATGTCACACACGGGACAACTTCAAAGTTAACCATCCACGTCAGAGTTCTGTCTTGACATAGAGGCATTTTTTAAACGTTTTTAGTAATTTAGGGGTATTTTTGAAACTTTTTAAAGTTTATGAGTATTTTTGAAACAGAACCCATAGTTCAAGAGTATTTTTTATAATTTAATCTTGAATTAGATAAGGGAGTAGAAGCAACCAATTAAATTTAAAAATAAATCTAATGAGATTGAGAATTTTTAAAACCTTTGTTGTAGACATGGAATAATAAAATGAGAATTTAAAAAAAATATATTAGTAAATCACAAGATTTTTATAGAATTTGGATTTTGTAAATCAATATGAATGGAAACCTTATTTTATTTAAATTAATAAACTATCAATTTAATTAAGGAATTTTTACACACATAATTAGATTTAAAATAGGTATTTTCATAAATGTACAAAGATTTGAATATTTTCACATCTAGATTTAATGTGTAATTTTAGTCTATTATACCCTTCTATTTTCGTTTCTCTCTTTTTAATTAAAACTATAGTAATTAGGTAGTTTTTTAAAAAAAATTATTTGTTTTTATTCCCAATTCCATAATTATAGCGATTTGTCTCCCTTAATTTACCATGATTTTAGCATTGATGTATTTTTCAACTTCCAAAAGCCATTTTTTTTTTCAATTTCTCGTTTCCAGTCCCTTCTCCCCATTTCTGATTTTGACTCCCAACATCCAAGCGCCATATTTGTCAACATCCGTCACACATCCATTCCCCAACAAGTTATCTATTCCTCGATTATACTGTCACACAACTCCCATCTTTATCAACGTCTGAACAATGGGTATGAAATTGTGTTTTTATGTGCTTTATTCACTGCCGAATCCTATGTGTTTTTTTTCTTCCAATAATTTTATATGTTTTATTCACTATAGAATATAGATTTCTACTTCCTCATTTGTTACAAGAATATACAACGGTATATATTATATCATGATATATATTGAGCCATATATTCATATATCGTAATAGACTTTCAAACATTTCATAATATATTCAATATATAGCATAATTAATAATTTAATGTATACCATGGTATATATTATATCATCAATTATTGTACATTGCATTATATACTGTTTTATATAACATAATTACATATATTAGCTCATTTATTTTGATATAAATGTATTAGACTTTCAAACATTCCATAGTATATTCAATATATAACATAAGTAATAATTTAATGTATACCATGGTATATATTATATTATTAATTATAGTACCGTTGCATTATATATTGTTTATATACCATGATTACATATATTAACTCATTTATTTTGATATAATACTAGACTTTCAAACATTCCATAGTATATTCAATATATAGCATAAGTAATAATTTAATGTATACCACAGTATATATTATATGATATTATTAATTATGGTACCGTTGCATTATATACTATTTTATATACCAGCGGTATATTCGTAAATGCAGGGACTTGCACCGATTTTCTTCTTCACGGGTTTCTTCTTCTTATTTGGCCAAAATCACAGAATAAATGGGGTTATTTCGTTTTAGAAAACTCCTATTTTAAACAAGCGCCATTTTCTAATTTAAAAAAAAAACTGGAAAAAAACTGTTCATTCCATATCTAAATTTTCAGTTTTTTATTTTTATAATAATTGCCATATTAGAGAAAAGGGCTTAATAGTAAATGGATGTTGACTTTTGTGTAAAAAACTATGACACATGGGCTAAACTTGTAAAAAATGGTAGGTTTAGGCCAAAATTGAAATATGGGTCTCCTAATTGGACTATCTACGTAGAAACCCCTTTAATTAAACACTCACAACAGTTAAGCTCTCCGAATTAAAATCAATTTCAAACAGAGTTTAACTCTAATAAAATTATGAATTGTTCCTGCTTGAAGAGGAATGAAAGAGAAGATTTACATTTTTTCTTCTTCCCTTTTAGTGTAAATGAGAGCTATATTTATATTTAAACCATACAAGTACTTCTTTTTTCCCCTCTAATCAACTCCAATGGCAATGAAGAAGTAGGAATTGTCAATAGTAAAAGAAAGGGAAATGAGCAAGTGAAAAAAAAAAAAAAAAAAAAAAGAAGATCACTAAATATAATTTCTTTTGAAAATGATGTGAGTTTTGTTTTTGCTAGGCATTAAGAATTTTCCTTAATGAGATGATATATGTGAACCCCTTTATTTGTACCATTATGTGTGGATTAGATCCAAACAAAAGGAGAATGACAAATGTTACAATTTGCTTGCAAGTCAAAGCAATGACCTTTTGGTTTTCACAACCCATCTTTAATATTTTTTTTTTCCTAATGTCAAGCTATTGTGTCCCCATTGTAGGTGTGGAACAAGAATTGAATCTCCCAATTCCATTAAGTTTACTTTCATTTGTCAATCTGAATATAGTTTAATTGATTAGAGTATATTACTTTAGATTAAGAGATTAGAAGTTCAAATCATCTACCTCACTGGTTGAATGGAATCAGTAGTTGAAGGGAAAATTGTAGTGATTCATTTGTAATCTAATAGTTGATTTAATAACATACTCAAATAACGACTACCATCAAATTGGTCCAAGGTTAAATTATATCACTTTGTCCAAATTTATTTAATTAGGTATCACATTAAACATTTTGCGAACCATTTTTAGTGCACATGGATTAGAACTAGACACAATCTGAAGTCTAAAAATATGACTGAATCTTTTTTTAAGTTTAGATAAAAGGTTCAAGGTATAAGGGTCAAACTTATAATTAAGGTTAAATTACAAGTTTAGTCTTGAACTTTCAAGTTTGTGTTTATTTGATCTCTTAATTTAAAGAAATGTCTAGTAAATCTCTAAACTTTCAATTTCGTGTCTAATAAGTCTCTGAATTTTCAATTTTGTGTTTAATAGGTACTTAACCTAGTTGACCTATTTGACATTTTTTAAGATTTACGAACCTACTAGACACAATATTAAAAGTTTAAGGACTATATGTCAATTTTTAAAATTCAATTTTATATGTCACGAGACATAAAATTAAAATTGCACATATTATATTTTTTTTTTATTTTTTTTTTTATTTTTTTAAAGTTTAGAGACCTCAGAGACACAAGCTTGAAAGTTTAAGGACTAAATTTGTAATTTAACCTATAATTAAATAGTTCATATAAGCACAACTCAACTACTTAAAGTATGCCAAAGTGAACATAGTTCAACGGTAATTAGAATGTTTTCTCGACCAAGAGGTTAGAGGTTCATATCCTCCCACCCACATATGTTTATCGAACTAAAAAAAAAAAAAATATTTGGTTGCATCTCGAGTGCAGCCAAGTATTATTAAAAAAGAAAAAAACTAGTTAAAATATTATACATCTGTCTTAAAAGTTAAATATTCAAAACTTCACATTTACCTTCTATTGAATGAAAAAAATAATTAAATAAATGTAATGTATTAGCTTTTTTTTTTTTTTTTTGAAGTTCAACGATATTTGGAAGTGGGGGATTCAAACCTTTAACCTTTTGATTAAGAGTACATGTCAATTACAGCTATCCTCACTTTAACTAATGCTCATATTTGACAGTAACATTTCGTTACTAAACTTTTCATGGGGTATAAGATTGTAATATTTTCAACATTGTTACCAATTGTTTCTGCACCTACAATTTCATTAAAAATGAACGTACATCACACAGTAATAATTTTGAAGAGAAAACAAAAGGCAAAGAAATTAATATTGTCTTTTTTTTAGGACAAAGAAATTAATATTGTCAGTGGTGGGTGATTCAACAATCCACAATAATTAAATTGAAATTTAATGATCCATTTAACTACATACTTGGAATGCAGCTCAAACTGCTACCGTGTAGAAATTTGTCTCAATCTTTGATAGGCTTCAAACAAGATAATCAATTCAATATTTAATTCCTATGATTCTTTCATATTTAATTAAGAGCAAATTAAATGCAATTCAACCAATCATAAAAATTATTCCAGATTTAGAGGTTATATGATAATAATTGCAAAATTTTATCTCTATTTTTTACCGCAATCTCTAAACTTTCAAGCATTCTATTTTAGTATCTAAGCTTTACATCATAAATTCTTAAATTTTTATGAATTGTTTAACCAAAATTTACCATAAACTTGTCTTTTTCTTCACCGTCTAATGAACAAGACATCTATATAAACACATGACTAAACTCGTATGAATTAGGTTAGACTTTAAGTTTTTAAAACCAAGTCGAGTTTCTATTAAATAATTAATTAACTAACAACAAATATAACTAATTTTATATCTCTAATTTTAGGAACTAAAATAAAGCATGATGGTTAAAGACAAAAACAATATTTAACCAACTTATAAATAAACAAGTTTATTTTTTTTTAATGAAATGAATATGAATAGAGAACAAAAATTCTTGACCTAATACATCTTAAATTATTGAAATGACTCGAGGGTTAATGATATGAAAGAAATTGAATATGACCAAATAATTGCTTGTTCAACGTCATTGTAAAGAGTAGAGTGTTAGGTGGAATCAGTCAATCACTTATCTTTCAGCCAAAAAAAAAAAAAAGAGAGAAAAAAGCTAAATTATAAAAAAATATTCTTGAACTTTACCACTTGTTTCAAAATTTCATCTATTCTTTCGTAAGTTGCAATATCACCATTGACCTTTCATAAATGTTTCAAAATTATCTATAGAGTAATGAAAAGTTGTCGTGTTTGAATATTATTCTTTTAGACTTAATTCAGACAAACATCCTAGTTATCGTTACGTCGATTTTTCGTCCAACATTCTATCGAGTTTCTACTTTTAGAACATTTATAAAAGGTGAAAGGTAATATTGCAACTTTTGAAAAGAATAGAGGTATTTTTTAATCAATGAGCAAAGTTAAGGGTATTTTTTTATAATTTATCAAAAAAAAAAAAAAAAAGCAGACCTCGTGTGAAATAATTCAAAGAATTCATATGTCCAAACTTAAAAAATAAATAAATGGGGCAGCATATTTCTGAAGACTTAGCTCTAAAAAATTTATGTCCTGCACGTCTAAAAGCTAAGCAAGGAACAGCCCTACCGTCATTTGACATCTAAACAACAAAACAAACTTGTTTTTAAATGCCTCAAATTTTGGACTTCAATACCATACTTTAAAGTCAATGCATTGCTGTCCCTGTTCTTTCTTTTTTTTTTTTCTTTTTTTTTTTTTTTTTGCATTTATGTTGCTTCATTTTGCTATTAACTTTTATCACCATTAAAGGTACTTAAATGGGTGGGAGAAAAATGGTGGGTGTTGAGTTTTAGAGGGTGAAGTTTTGGGCATGGCTTGTCTGTGGCTGTGTTCTTCAAGGCCAGAACAGAGTGAGAAACCCATTTCAGATTCTGTGAAAAATGTTCAAAAGAAAGAGCTTTTGGGGAGTGTTAGTGGGGAAGAAGAGTTCAGCAGCTCTGATAGCTCCAACTCCAAAGCTAATTTGTCTGAAAATGGAAACAGAGTAATGGTGGTTGTGGATTGGAGTGATGAGGCTCAAGGAGCTCTGGAATGGACTCTTTCTCATGCCGTTCAGACCCATGACACCATTGTTCTTCTTCATGTTCTCAAGAGTTTGAAGCTTCAAGGTGAGAATTTCTGCCCGATTTTGGAAACGTTTCTAAAAAATGAGAAACAACGAAACAGTTATCAAACGTTTCTGTTTTACAAAAATTGAATACAAGCAACATGAAAGGAGAAGTAGTAATGACCCTTTAGGCTCGTTTCTTGTTTCCTCTTTTTTAATTACGAAAAACAAAGCTGTGTTTGGTAGCTATTTCTTGTTTCTTGGTCTTTCTTTTTTTATTAAAAAGAAAAAACAGAAACATGTTTGGTAATCGTTTCTTGTATTCTAAAAGTTTGAATTAGTAAATGTAAAAATTTTGTATGAAAAATAGTTTTTAAAATTAAATATTCAAATTTTTTATGTTATATTAATTTTTAGATATTTATTATGCATTTTATAAGTCAAGAATGATAAAACAATGCTTTTATTTATGTTTTGGAAAAAACAGGACACAAAAAACAAGAAACAATAAGCTTGATTTTGTTGTTTCCAAACTTTCTACACAATTTTGTAAACGCTTTTTAAAAACGAGAAACAATAAAAGTTACCAAATGCTTCTGTTATAAGAAACGAGAAGCAAGAACGTTACTCAACGACAAGTTAGACATTGGTTCTCTGTTTTTTTTTTTTTTGGCAGAAGAGAAGATGGGGTGAGATGAAAGTAATTGTTTTTGTTTCCTTTTTTTTTTTTTTTTTTTTTTTTTTGCAGGTTTTGAGTATGGTAATAAGGTGAATTACAAAAAGGCCTATGAGCTTCTCTTTTCTATGAGAGATATGTGCCTAAAGAGAAGGCCTGAGGTAAACTTCATGTTAATACTATGCATATAGACATATTCATACAAATGGATACATGTATCTCAATTTGTACAAGTCAATTGCTTTGAATAGGTGCAAGTAGAGACAGCATTGCTAGAAGGGAAGGAAAGAGGGCCAATAATTGTGGAAGAAGCAAAGAAGCATAGACTCTCACTTTTGGTGCTTGGTCAAAGAAAGAGGCGAATTCTTCGACGTCTATTGAACAGATGGGCGACGAGAAGCAATCGGAGGAGGAGGTCGAAGAAGAGGACTAGTCGAGCGACGGTGGAGTATTGCATTCAGAACTCATCTTGCATGACCATTGCAGTGAGGAAGAAGAGCAAACAGATTGGAGGATATTTGATCACAACCAAACGTCACAAGAACTTCTGGCTCTTGGCTTGATCCTTTTTTCTTCTTTTCTTTTCTTTTCTTTTCTTTTTGTGTAACATAGTCTCTCACCTTTTAGTGTTACAAAGTGAATACAATGTTTAGTCCTTCAAACTTGGACTTGGCTATACTATAAAGTGGTTGAGTGTGGCTGCATTTATAGGTGAAGTTGGGATTTTCTCACAAGAATCAACAACATAAGGTTATGAAATTGTCGTTTTTGTTCAAGAGTGATGTAAAAAGATCTAACTCTATAATGCTATTTTTTTATATCCGTGAATGTCTGAGCCAGCTTGTGGTCACCATGACTTGAACTTATTCCCTCTAAGCCTTTTGTTATTTACTGGTCCTTCTTGACCACTAGGTCAACCTGTTGTGATTCTAGCTTTATGATGCTATTGTTCAAGCAAATTGATTTGTTAACAAAATTCCACAAAAGACTGATAGAACACATATTCGAGGTGCTTAAACCTCTCGAGTATCACTCTCACTTAAGCCTAAAGCCACTAAACAATCTTCTACCTCCATTCTTCCTTACCCACCCTCTCTATTTACGACAATTCACCATAACAACTTTTCTAGCTAATTACAAATATACCCTTGATACCATAATTCTATCCTAATAGCATTCCCATCACAGATGTCTAGGCAGAAGACAGTTAGTCCCCCTCCTTTTTCCAATACAGAATGATTCATTAGGCTAAATTAAATACTTCCATTTGCATTTTCAACTTGAAAGTCATCAATTAAATAAACAACCGACAAATGTAGATGTATTTGGATTATACAGTATACACAAACAATAAAAGTTGTATATCCCATTTTCGGTCATTTTGAGGCTATTTGAGGTTGCCCAAAGGAGTAACCATGTCTACAGGCAACTTCGTGCAGTTGATCATAACCAGCAAGAACACCAGCCCCTGCAACACCAACAAGCATATTGGCAGTGACTCCTCGAAAAAGAGCACGAAAACCCTCAAGGCGAATGATCTCTGAAAATGCATGCATAGGGCTACGGTACTTCAGAGTTTGTCCAGAGGTAAGCATCATTCTCCGTCGCACTGTGTCAAAAGGATAAGCACATACCCCTGAACAGGTTGTGATACTCCACCCCAATAAGAAACTAGCAAAAAAGTTTCCCTGTTTAAAACAACAAACCACAAAGTTTCAAGGACTTCGAAGGAAAGGTATAAAAAATGCAAGAAAAGAAATTGAAGATATCCATGCTTATGACAGGAAGATGTTGTATTTCTTCAAGAAGCAGGTTCCAAGACAATCATTTGTGTACTAGCTATTATGAAATGTAAATCAAAGAAATTGGTTTATAGATACTGTTGAAAGTAATACAAATATGCATGTTGAACTTTATGAAGAAATTTCAATTGTTGCCTATTTCATAGATGTTGCCAAATGTTAAGTTTGTATGTTGAAGTAAATTCCATATCCAGTATCAGAATTGCTATAAGCATAGGACCTGAATCTTTTGGTAAAAGGTTTATGATACAAGTTAAATGTCTACCTAGAAGAAGGTATACCAAAATTAATAGATGTTTACCTCAAAATTCCCAACCAAAACAAGAGGCTTTAAGGTGTCGTAAATCCCAAAATACATGCCTCTGTACAGAGTAATCCCCACGATTGAAACGCTAAATCCTCGGTATAGACCAACAATTCCATCACTTGACAAGGTTTTTCTGTAGACATCGAGCAGCCCTTTAAACTGGCGCTGACTGTTACTGCCACAGTCCTTTGCATCTGTGCCTAGTCGAGTGCGTGCATAATCCAAATGATACAGAAAAAAAGATGTAGTTGCTCCTGCAGCACTTCCTGAAGCAACATTTCCAGCAAACCACTTGATGTATCCATCCTTCTCTTTTGAGAGCCCAAATTTAGTTTTGAAGTAACCTTTGAACGCAAAGTTGAAAGCCTATGGGCAATTCAAATTCTCTTCTGTATAAACATTTGGAGATAGTAACATAAATTTAAAGCTTCAGTTATTCAAAAAAACAAATATACTGGCAGTCCAAACACAGAGTCAAATAATTCTCATATCTACAGGTAGAGAATCATGATTCATGAATAAATAATTCTATGGGCAATTCAAATTCTCTTCTGTATAAATAATTCTCATATCTACAGTTCATGAGAATCATGAATATTCACCAAAGAATCATCAATTAGAATGCATCATATCTACAGGTAGAGATCTGCAACCTACTTATAAACCTTCATAGGGGTTTTTGATGTTAATTCAGTTCCTCAATCAGTGCTCTCAAATTCATGACTCCACCCAAATGCCAATTCAACAGCTAGTTTCATTAAATGAAAAAAAAGGAATTGCTCAAATGATTAAGATATTGGCTTGGAGAATAAGAAGACAGATATCGTAATCTTATTCTGAATCATAAAAATTTAAAAGAAGCCATCACCAGAATAGTAACAATGAAACCAATATAAAATCGCATATAACATATTTTTATCAGCAGGAATATTCACAGACAAACCCAGATCTGTTTAATCGAGCAAATCAAAAGTAAAAAGTTAATGACAAAAAGTAAAGTACCTGAGTAGGGAAATATCGAATAACGTTAGCCTGATTTCCCCTCCAAAGCGACAAGAGGCCTTCTTCTCTCAAGACTCTTCTGAAACAATCATGAATGCCCAGATATGGATTCTTAAGATGGCCTCTCTTTATCATCTCTCCCTGATTCTGCAGCAAAAGCTTGACCCTCTCAATCGGTGCCGCTGCACTTTTCGCCACAATCGCGGCAACCCCACCCATCACAAAATCCGCCGAAAATTTCTCGGATTTTGTCGCCATTACTCTGTCCTTCTCTCGCTGCAGAAGGAATTGCAAGAAAATATTTAATCCCCATAAGGAAAAAAGGAAACGAAAACAACCCAGTATCCACATAACAGCTAATTTCTTGTACGAGAAGAGAAATTAGAAAGAGCTAAGAACCATAAGAAATACGATTGAGAAGAGGACAAATGGGATTGATGAGAGAGAGAGATTGAGAGAGATGCAATGGCCACTTGAAATTGAATTGAAGCAGAAGGAGGCTGCGGATTATACTTTTGTTATTTTTAACAAATTGATTCCTTTTCGTCTGTTCTTCCTCCCCACGGGCGCGATGTAAATCTCTTTCAAAAAAAAGGGAAAAAAAAACCTTTTTTGAGGAGGAGTATCGTTCACCATTTTTTCTTTTTAATTCAACGATTCTTGATGCCAGTTCAACTATGCTGTTGTTGGCACCTTACAATTTTTTTTAGTTCAAAAAAACATGGTGGAGATTCGAATTTTTTTATTTTTGATTGATAATATATGCCTTGTAAGTTGTACTTAAATTGACAGAAGTTCACGATTTACATGTTATTTTAGCGTTTTTTTTTAAGTTAGTCTTTATTATTTAAAAAAATTTAATTTAGTTTTAACATTTTTTTAATTTTAAGTTAAAATACCATTTTAGTCGTTATACCTTAAATTTTGTTCATGCGCTTTCAATAAAGCTTAAAAGTAGTTTATATGATAAGTTTGAAGTTAATTTTGATCAAATTGGTTAAATAATAATAATAACTTTAATACAAGAAAATACACAATGTGAACATATTTCCAAACTTTGTAGAAGAAAAGTTAATAGAGATTAATTTTTTTTAAGAAAAATTAATAATAAACTCATAGTAGAAACTAATTTTAAGCTTTATTAAAGTACATGACTAAAATTGGTCATCTGAAAGTATAGAAACCAAAATGGAACAAAACCCAAATACAATGACCAAAATAATATTTTAACCTTAATTTTATCATTTTTTGAAATTGGTGAATTTTTAATCTTTTGATTGATAATGTATAGTTGTTGAATGAGAAATTTCGGTCAATCAAAAATTGCCATGTTATTAATTTAAATTAATGATAAAATAAATTTGGAACCAATTACAAATTTACACTTGTCTTAAAATTAAATTAAAAGACATACAAAATTGGAAAATCAAATAATGTCACGTGTCTAATATTGATCTATTGGACGATTTAAGCCAGGCCAATAAAATTATGCCACATGGCAGTTAGGCCCAAAACTAGTTTAGTCCGAGATCATTAAAAAGAAATTGGGCTAGATTTTAATAATTCAAGTCTATTGAAAATGATTGAATTAAACTCAAATAAGCCCAAGTCCAAAAGTTGGGCCTAGAAAACCAAGTCCAAGCCCATATAAGGTCCACCAAACTCTATAAATAGAGGAGACAACCTTTCATTTGAGGACATTCAGAAGAGTCAGAATCCAGAGTATTCAACCAGAGTCTATGCTTCTACAGAGTGATCGTCTCAAGTTCATTTCCATGACATAAAATTTCTTCGGAAATCTCGTGCAAACAATGGCTTCAAATATTTTGTTTTTATTTTTAAATTTTCCTTGAAAATCTATTTTAGTCATAATTTTCAAAGTACAACGTCCTTGTCAAAAAATATATATATAATGTCAGTAATTCTTAACTAAAACAGGTTATTTATATGGATGGCATTTTAAAACCAAAACGATAGATGATCTAATTTTTCAAAATAATAATAAATAATCTGCTGACGTCATGCCGAACGATAAAACTTAACATGAGCCAGAGTCATCTTCAACTTTTTTCATTTAGAGCAATAGTATGATAAAATCCAATGAGAGCCAGAGTATCTTCAACCTTCTTGACCGAAAATGAAAAAATCCAACGAGAGCAAAAGGCCATCTTCAACCCATCTTCAACATTCTTCTCACAAACGCCATTTTCAAACTTCTTCCTCTCCTTCATGTACGTTGGTGGCAACCCACCTCAAATCTAGATATCAAATCTGGAATCCATTTTCAAATATGGTTGAAAATGGGTTGAAGATGACATATTGCTCTCGTTGGATTTTATCGTACTCTCGCTCTTGGTCAATAAGGTTGAAGATGGTCTTTTGCTCTCGTTGGATTTTATCGTACTCTCGTCTCGATCAAAAAAGTTGAAGATGACTCTCGCTCGCGTTAGATTTTATCGTACTCGCTCCTGATGTGACGTCACAAAAGGTTATCTATTGTTATTTTAAAAAATCAGATCATCTATTATTTTGATAGGAAAAAAAAGGTTATCCATAAAAAAAAAATCCAACTAAAATTCATTTTCATTTTTATATTTGATTTAATAAGTCCACTTTTACATCAAATCATTAACTTTGGATTTTACCCAATTATCATTTTGAATAAGCAATGAAATTAATAACCCACACAAAATTTAAGCAACAAAATACATAAAATCAAACTGTAAGAATATTGAAATTCAATTATGAAAATTCGTAGTCGGCGTTCCCCTCCAGAAAAGAAACTTCCACATCTCCGCCGATTTGCATGAAGATTTCTGTTCTAGGGTTTCCATTTGCAATCTAGCCAATGTCGATGCCCTATTTTTCTCTGCAACCACCATTTCAGATGAAGAATCCAAACAGTTCGAAATCAATAGGCTCTTTATCTGATTACAACGCCATGAAAATCGGGTTTCTTATTCAAAAAGTTGAAACGCCGTCGAAATTTTTTCTGCTCCACCAATCTGGTTGCGGTGTTGATCGTCATCGTTACACTTCAGAGGAATTGGATTTCTTATCAACCAAAATGATTGCAGGTCAGTGGATACCTTCGTTCATATGGTTTTTTTCCCCTTTATTATTTCGTTTTGTAATTTTAGATATAATTGAAATGTCACAAGGCAAGGACTGAAATAGAATCATACTAAATATGGTTATAAATGCCTCTGTTTATCATCTCTCCCTGATTCTGATTCTGATTCTGATTCTGCAAACAAAAGCAAGCTTGGTTCTCTCTCAATCGGACCTGCTGCACTTTTTGTTTTTGCTACAATGGCAGCAACCCCCCACCCATCACAAAATTCGCCTAAAATTTCTCCTTCTACGGAAAAAAGGAAACAAAACACAATCCATAATCCATATAACAATTCAATTAATACATGGTTTGTCTTTTTAAATTTAAAATTTGAAATGTCTGCAATAATTATGGGCGGTTTTATTATGCATTGCAGTTACATCTTTAATTTTCATTATTATCATCAATCATCCATCAAATAAAAGAACCAACCATCAATAAATCAAATGTATAAAGCCAACCGGAACCTGCATTGTTGTCGAATAAGCACCAGAAAGTCGAGCCTCAGGTTGAGGCTGTCGTCCATGTTGATCCCGCTCGGTATCCTTTGCTGAAGACGAAACTCACTCGAGATCATGTCATCCATCTCCGCCCTACAACCAACACGGTAAAAGAAATCGAATTTGAATTTAGTAATTTCTGCATTTCATTTCTTATATATATCGTTCTGTAACTTAATTAGCATTTCAATGGTCTTTTTCTTCTCTGATATATGTTGATAGAAAAAACAAATACACTTGTATTGATGAGTTTGTGTTTTTTTCTAATATCTGCAAATGCACTTGTCATATGCCACTCACAAACAGTTCTTTCATAAAAATAAAAGAAATTATTTTAGAATAATCTTGATTTAAAAACCTGACTACGGATTTAGCATTATATTTTTGAAAATGATGTTCATTTAAGAACATATTAAATTAACAAAAAAAAAAATTATTAATCCACAAATTCCTCCATTTTTACCATGTTTAGGAACATAACTGACTCGTCCCTCATTATTAGTAACTTCCTCCAGTAATGCTGTCATTTTCAAATTCAAAGGTTAGTTTCTTTCTCTCTCTCTGCAAAACTGCTATAAAATACAAGAGCGAAAAGGAGGAAACATTGGACGATAGAAAAAGACACAGAAATGTCCACTCCATGGACAATGACACGGCTGGTGAGATGGCGAGTCAGAGATTGGGCTTCATGCTTCTTAGCTTGCAGATTTCCTTTAGGTAAAACTAAAAGTAATAGAAAATACTAGTATTTAGAAACAATCACTTTTAGCTGTCTTTGTCTGATTCCTTTTCACTTTGTTATGTTAATAGTGAAGTGAGTTTCATCTTCTACAGATAATGAACCAGATAGATGCTTCACTTCAACACCAACCCCAATGCCAATAAGAACCATGGTTTTTGACAGAAAGAGCATTGCCTCGAGAGGTAAAGAGCATAGCCAGAAGATATCAAGGCAGAGAAAGGGTGAGAGCAAGAGACAGAGGAACCGTTCCTCGCCTCAGGCTGAAGATGCTCCTACTGTTGTTGCTGCTGAAAACAAGATGACTGATGATTCGAGTTGGCCACAGTTTGAAGATGAAGACTACATTGTCTTCTGCTTCAAAGAAGATGGAGCATTTGATGTTATAAAGAATGGGAATTCAGAGGCTTCCAATTACATTGATTTGGTTTCAGCAAGTTCCAGACCAGTTAGTCGGAAGGTTTATATAGAACCTCATACTTTAGTGTCTATCATATGATTCTATATGAAAGATGAAGAAATCTCTCTCTCTCTAAACAGCTTAATTATGGTGAAGATGATAAAGCAGTCAAAAGATGCAGCAATGAGAAGAAGATCAATGGAGGTACACGTGATATTTACCCCACAAATGATGGAGATCACATTATATCACCTCAAAAGGTACATAGTCTTTACCATTTATTTACCTTTTCATGATAACAAAAAGACTGCACACTCGAAAAAATCACCATAATCACAAATGTGAAAATTTACTGTTGTTATTTGCTGCTTGGCTTTATTCTGGGATGAGTTGTAGGATGAAGAGGGAGAAGAAATGGAGAATATTTACATGGATAAAGAATTGGTTATGGGTGAGAACAGAATGGAAAATCATAATGAGGTGATTGATGACCATTTGATCGTGGCAGTACCGACGGAATCAAGCGACTCTAATCATTCAGATGTCAGCAATGGCTCATTCGCTTTTCCTGTGTAAGCACCCCCTAATGGTATAAAGGAAAGAGATGGGAAAATGTTATTAAGATGGTAGATGAATTCTAATTCTTTGTGAGATGCAATGCAGGTTGGGATTGGAGTGGAGTGGAAGTCCTGTTCAAATGCCAAAATCAGAAGGTTTGCAGCTCAGAAAGCACAAGGCGCGGTGTGTAGGATTCCAGTGTTGTAAATTCTGAAACAGAAACTGAAATTAGGATTTCATTTATCTCTATTGTTGTTCAAATCCCAACTTTTATCTACCAACTCGTGTTAAACGACGCTTACATGGGCATAAAATTGAATATCATTTACGTTTTTGGTCAATCTATGAAGTTCTTATCTGTGAAAAGAAGCATTACAAGGTGCAATTATGTTGAAGAAAATAATACAACTTAGTCACTTGAACGGTTTTGAAACCAAACATTTTCTTTCATTTGAACATTCTGAAATGAGAGAACATAACTGAGGAACACATCTCATCATGAGACAACGGCTGTTTCAATTTACAAATCCTGTTACTCAGAGGATGCCTTATTTAGTGTTCAAACGTGTTCTAAACCCATACACAAATCAACAGAATTCTTCCCAGATTATCTAAACTGCCTCACAAAATGAGAGAGAAGTTCAGAAATTGCAGGAGGACGTCGTCTCCCTAGTTAAACACAAACATGGGGAAGGTTAGATACATCATACATACAAAATGAAACAAATGTTTCCTTTTTCACATTCCACGAATATATTATTACAAATAAATAACTCGAGTAACCCTATAGAGAACGACATATTATGCCGAAATGCCAATTGATACCAAAACAAGGAACCATGATGTTTGCATCGAGCGCAATTGATGCTTCTAATAAACGTCTGAAACTTTTGTCCTGAAAACGAATGATTGAAGACGTGATCTTGCAGTTGCAGCAGCAACAATAGATTCTTCATCTTGCCTTGCCTTTGCAGCAGCAACCGCAGCTTCATACGCTTGTCTTGCTTCTTCCATTTTCTGCATTTCCAGGTCGTCCAAATCATCCTGCATGACAAAAGAAATAGTCTGAGTCGTTAGAGGTCAACAATGAAGAGCAAACACTTAAGAGTTTAGAAGTAACAACATGATATGCTTGAGCACAGAAAGAATAAGCATGCTAATCTGTCCAATCAATAAAACGTACGGCTAAAAGTCGCATCATAGTGAACTGCAGACGGGGACCATGGGGGGCGGAGGGATTATTCATAAATCATAAGAGCATTTTCATGGCATGCTGGATTGTCACACATCTTAACCATAGAAACAGACTGCTACAAACTCATATAGAGAAAAGCATATCATAATGTGCTCACAATATAAGGACAGTTCTCTGGGAGATACAATGAAAGACTATAATCTTTGACACGTTCATTGTAATCATTCTTTGTCAAGCCCTCAAGTAAGAGCATAAACGATGAAACGTCTCCTTGCGAGGACTTTAGCTCTTCTTGAAGTTCTTCTATTTTTGTATTCGATGTCATTACCTCCCATTGTATCTTCTCCAAGGCAGCTTGCTTATCTGCAAGCTTAATCTGCATATGAAAAAGCATTATGTAATCATTTAAACAGTAGTTACTCATCCATCTTTGTTACATAACCAGAATATTTGCAATCGAAAACTGCTGGCATCTTTTGTGGAAACATTTTCAAGATAGTGGGAACTGGGATTCATCGATAGAATTATTTCAATAAGCAAAATGAAATTTATAGGAACCTTTGCATCTGAAAGTTGGGAATGAATTGACTTTATCATAGAATCCTTCTCTGCAGACTGGAGACTCAAAGCATCAAGCTTAGCGTAAACGCTGTTCATCTGGTCCTTTGACTGCTCTGCTGATTTTAGAAGTTCATCCTTTTCAAGCAATTTCTTTTGCAGATCTTCCACTTGTTCTCTCAATGTGATTAGTTCCTCTTTGTCCCTTTCAGAGACCAAAGAACTTGAGGAGAACGTTGCAAAGGCATTGGCATCTGGATTATTGTCAACATTGTGACCTTGGTCCTTGTCCCCGTGATCTTTTTTCTTCTTGGTTGGAATAGATTGGCCATTATTCCTACCTTTCTGTTCAATCTTCAAAATACAGACAAAAGGAGTAAACAAAAAAAATCACCAATTAAGAAACGTGCAAAGAAGCGAGAGTCAATTATAAAGGAAAACAAACTGACAATAGAGGCTATTAGCAACAAAATCAGTAGAAATTAGAAAATCATAGGGCTACAAATAATTGAGTAAACTCTTCCTGATCCCGCCTTGAAATCAAACAGCTATATACTACCCGTTGAATTCCTAAAATCAGAGATAAAAGTGTATAGACGAAGACCAAAATCACATAAGAGTTTAAAATACTCACTTTCCTGTGTAATGATTCTCTAGAAGGCGTCTTAGTGTAAATCATTGAACCCCGCTTCGTGAATGAACTGCTCGCTTTTCGATCCTAAACCAAAACAAAAACCCATAATCAACAAACATCAAAAATCAAAAAAAGAAAGCAATTAGAGAGAGATGAAACGAAGAACCTTCGAATTTGACAAGAAATCACAAACCAACACAATTGAATTACATTTTCAACCATTACGACGCCTTCCTCAAACACAGAAATATGCAGTGGATGAATTAATTTCTTTCCTAACATTCCCCCGGTTCCCATTTCTGAAAATAAACGACTCCAGCCTTTCGTACCCCATGAGTTGAATTTATACAAACCTAAAAATAGTACGATTTCAAAATCAAATTTCCCTCGATCACGAGACTCACGACACTACCCCCACCTCCTAGTACCACAATAACAAAATTCAGACAAACCCCATTATTCCCCTGCATCTAAACAGTGAAAAAGAGAGTTCAAAAGAGAGGAATTACAATAAGAGACTGAACGAGCGGCACCATCTCAACGAGATTATTGAAGAGTTCGCGATCGACATTGCCATTAGCGCCACCAGCAGTGGTTGCGGAAGTTGAAATCGATGCGTTGGAGAGTGATGAGTGAGTGAGGCGGCGAGTCGGGGAGGAGTTGTGGTCGCCGGAAAGCCATGACTTCTGGTCGGCGAAAGCAGAGTTGTCTTGCAAATCGACGAAATGTTGGGGCTCAAACATGATTTGAGAAGACGAAATCTTGAGTAATACGGAAGAATTTTGAGAGAAATGAAAAAGAAAAAAAACCCTCTGTAACTCTGTAAGTACCAAACCAGAAAGGAAAGCAAGAGAGTAAAGAAGGAAAAGAAATTGGATACTGAGAGTCGTTGGGCTCGAGTTCTGAAATTCGTTTTCTTTCGGATCATCGACTTGAAATCAAAGGAAATCCTTTTTACTAAAATACCCCCGCGACTTTTTATTAACCACCGCAATACCTTCAAATTTTCAATTTAGTATTATATTAAAATTAGCCAGTAATAAATTAACTACAACAACATAACTTAACTGACATAAAATATGGGCTTATGACCAAAGGGTCATAGGTTCAAATTCTCATACCTTCAAATATTGTTGTACTCAAAAACTACAATGTTTAGAAGAGAAAGTTTTCTAATCTCTTTTGTACTTAATTCTTCTCCCAAATTTTTGCAAACTCACTAATTTTAATGCCACCAATTGAAAAATGTTAAAATGTAAATGTATAAATTAAAGGTTAATCTAAACATAGCTCAACTGGTTAAAACATTATATTATCTACCAAAAGATCAGGGCTCGAATCCTCACTCCTACGCATAGTTGAACTATTTTTTTTCGAGTACACTATTTAGCCTAAATATAATAGGGGATTAAAAGAGAAAAAAAAATTAAAAAAGGTACTCTCACATTCTTTGTAGCGTTATGTCCAAATGAAGAAGCAAAATTGCCATTGAGTTGAATTTTTGTTTTGTTTAATTTTTTGATAATTAGTTAAATTTATGTTTAAGTGAGAAAATACTATTTGTTGAAAGAGGGCAAAATTGGACCTTTGGAATATATAACGGCCGTTATTGTGCGAAATAAAGGGGAAAATGAAATTTCCTTTTAGAAAAGGTATTTGCACCACTCCTCTTTTGGTTTTACTCATTCCCGTGGTAACTCATTGATTAACTGATTTTTATTTATGTAATAATTAAAAAAAAATTACAAGCTATCTTTTTTATATATATTTGACAAGCTATTTTTTGTTTTTTTACAAATATTTGACAAGCTGATTAAATTACTAGAAATCATGATGTTAACGTATCTCAAAAAAAAAAAAAAAAAAAAGAAGTCATGTTAGCTTAATTATATTTTATTTTATCTATCTAAATTACTAATTCACTTTATTATTGAATACTAACTCAATTATGAACTCAAAAAATCTAGGTTAAGCATTATAATATGTTCGAAATCTCTCCCCATGAAATACGAATTTTAAAAAAAAAATCTCCTACACATTATTGAACTAAACCAAAAAAGAAAAAAAATCATTATTTTCAATTCAAACATAGCTCAAACATTAAATTTTCATATTCTACTTTTCATATTTTGTTTACTTTCAGTTAAAAAATTCTTCATCTTCCAACAAAATTTTGAACTCTCATAAACATAAGAAATAAAAAGGCAACAATTAAAGAAAATTAAAAATATTTTGAGATTTTAAACTCGAGCATAACTCAACTGACATGAAACATGTGCGTTGTATATTCAACGAAAAAAATCAAATGTTTGAATTCTCTACGTTGAAATGAAAAAACAAAATCTTAAAAGGAGAGAGATGCCAAATGAGGGAGTGAGAGAAATAATACTTTGATGTCTACTCATCATCCATTATCAAATCATGTAGCAATAAGAATAACTACTCAAATAATTTCCTCAGACTGAGGAGTTTGACCCAATTATGTACATTAATTATTCCATCTATCTCCCTTTCTTTTTTAGCATCTATCTACCATTTGATACCTCATTATTCAATCATTATATTAATATTCTCGACCATTGTTATTGCTCCTCACATTCATGTTTCGTTAAGTCAATCACATCAGATCAAAGAACTTGATCTAATCATGTATCATCAACCACATTATTTCAGCCTCTCAAATGATTTTTCAAGATCAAAATTTGATCCCTCAAATAATTTCTCAAAATTACAATTTGATTCTTGATCAAATTGTCCCAACAAGCCTTCACAAGACCAAATAACTTGACTTAACGAAGTGTATGAGACCAAATGGCTTGATTTAATACACACGATTGAGCACATTGTTCCAACCTAAGAAGAGTTTGCCATTAGAAAAAAACTATATCTTTTTTCAATCAAAAAATATGAGAGAGTGTACAATAGAAATTAATTCGAACCTCTAACCTTAATACCTTTAAGTCAAATTGGGAAGAGAACTAAATTTTTTCAATTTTTGAGGTCTGAAAAGGCGAGCAATTTTTTATATTAATTAAAAAGAAAAAAGAAAAAAAAATAAAGTTTAAGAAATTCATACATGACAACTAAATCAAAAATGAAAATAGATAACATTAGTTATGTTTTATTTTTCAATCCAATATTGAATTTTACATTATTTAAATAAATGCTACTAGAAAATTCGGTATACGGTTCTTTCCTTTTGACTCTGCAGTAAAAAGCAAAATCACTGTTTGTTTATTATCTTAAGAACGGGCATCACTCTCAAGTGCAAATCAATGAACCAGGAACCTCCGATTTGCAGAGTTCATCTTCTTCATCATCGCCTCGATTCAATTCATGCTAAAAGAACCAGGAACCTCCATCCACAGCTCTGCAAATCTCAACCATTCCTTCACTTCTCGACAAATTCACCGTTCCAAATCCCTCTCCTCTCGCCCTTTTCTCCGCCCTCCAACCGTACCAATCAGCAGCAAACGGAACTGATGATCTCGAATCCTCCACCGCCGGTCGCGTTCCGGTAGCCGTGAGGAGGCGGCTAGGGTTAAGAACATCAGAGATCGAGTTCGACGATGGCAAATCTCTCACAATTGGAGTTGGAGGCTTCTGTTTCGACTTCTTGGATTTGCGGGTTCCGCCGCCGACCGGAACGTTGCGGAGGACGCCGCCGATGGTCCAGTAACGACGGCAGGACTTGCAGAAGTGGCGAGGCTGAGAGTAATTGTAGTTATTGTAATAGCAGAATTTGGTGTGGAACGAATCGCACCTAGGGCACTTCAAAGCCTTGGATCGGACGTTCTGCAAATCCATCTGAATCAAATCGACAAAATCCAAATCCAATTTTGAAATGCGAGCGGACTTCCGTATTTATATGGAATTATTAAGGTTGAGGTCGGCAGCGGCGGAGGACGGCGGAGACACGTGGACAGAGGGGAATGGTTTCGAGAGCGCCACGTAAGCATGGAGGGAAAGCTGACGTGTCAACATGTTGTGGATCGGAGGATGTGATCTGTATGTGTATTGGGTTTGGAATGTGGGGTTTGTGATCTGTTTCGGATTTGTTATTGTTATTAGTGTGAAACATTTTGTCGGCCTTTTACTTTTTAGACCCTATATTTAGACTTTTAGCTCAACATTTTATGCATTTTGATTTTTAAGAGTATGCAAATTCGAGCATAGTTCGATGGATAAAATACCAATTAACATATGTCAATGATTTGATTCTCACCCCTGTAATTATTGAACTAAAGAAAAAAAAACTTCTAAAAGTAAAATTGTGATTAAAAGTAGGCTAAAAACATACGGTTATAATATAAGTTTATTTTCGTGTCTATTTGGTCTCCAAATCTTAAAAAAAAAAGTCTAATCTTTAAACATTTAATTTTATATTTAATAGGTCTTCGAACTTATACTTTTGTGTCTAATAAGCCTCTAAATTTTAAAAATATCTAACAGGTTTCTAAATTTTCAATTTTGTATCTATTAGGTTCATGACATATTTGAATTTTTTTAAAAATTAATTGATCTATTAAATATAAAATTGGATATTATGTCTAATAGAATTTTAAACTTCAATTATGTGTTTAATAAGTCCATATAGGTTAAAGACCTATGAGACACAAAATTGAACATTCAAAGACCTAAATCAAATAAACAAAAATATGAAAGTTCATTGATCAAATAGACACAAATATGAAAGTTCAAGGACTAAACTTGTAATTTAACCAAAACATTTTTACTCGATTTAGTATATGTACTTTTACATTAGTAACAATTTAGTCTCGGTAGTTTAAAATTTGTTAAAATTTGATATTGTGAGAAATTCAATCAAAAAATTAGTGATTTAGTCTTTATAGTTTATAAATATATTTGCTCCCTTATTAGCTCATTGATCTACATCTAAAAACCTCATTGACTAAATTTTATTGTTAAAAATTAAAGTTAAGGATTAAATCATTACTTTAATGAAAGTGAGTATTTTTAAAAAAACTTATTATAATGTTGGATAACATTGTTTATGGGTTGAAGCACTTTTTTTAAGACCAACTGATAAGCCTTAGAATTAAGGCTTATTTAAGTCCCAAGTACTCAAAAAAACTCTTGTTTGTCCTAAGATTAATTGAAAATGGTGGAAAATTGTTTGAAATTAGGAAAGAATGAAATGTGATAGCAATTGGAAGAGAGTTCTAAGTAATGTAGTTCTTTTTGCAGGAATTTCAGAAATTGCCAAATCAAATTGCTAAACCGTTTTAGCAATCCTGGGCAGAACAGGAATTTCGGAAATTGCCAAATCAAATTGCTAAACTGATTTGGCAATTGTGTTATGGGCAGAAATTTCTGGGGCGCGAACGAAAAAACCATATATGGGAAGAACAAATTCCGCACGATTCAAGGGAATTAGAGCATGATTTTTGGGCAATCTTCAACCCTAATGAATGCCTACAAATAGGGAAGAAGAAAATGAGCTATTAATTGGATTTTGAGGGCGATTTGAAGGATCAATTTCGTGGGTTTTTGGGTTTTAAAAAAGGAAAAAAATTATGCATTAAACCCATTTCGAGATTCTTCAATTACAGCCCAATTTGGAGGAATTTAAGCACGAAATTTGGGCATTCTTCAACCCTAATGAAGGCCTATAAATAGGGAAGAAGATGAGGAGCAATGCAAGTCAATTTGGAGGCGAATTTAGAAGCAAATATTCATGGGTTTTGTAGTTTTTTCGCAGCCTCTGTTTTTCATATTTTTCTGCTGTCTTTGGTCATTTTAGTTCAATTCCCATCTCAATTTCTTTCAGTTGTATTACAGGAGGTGACTTGCACTTTTTCTAATCTCATTTGATGTATTTTGAAGGAATTTCGAGTTTAATTCCAAGTCAAGTTCATGAGTTTTTCTTAAATGTTTCAATGCTCTATTTTCTGGAATTCTTTTTTCTGTTTTAGCCAAAAATGTAGTTCTGTTTAAAGTTGTATTTTTGCTCCTTGGGTTGTTAGTTGCAAGAGTTAGTTGTTGTTTCTTTATTATGTGCACTGTGGTTAGCCATTGTTCTTCATACAATTGATGTTTTGATTTGAAATTGCTACCAATTTGCCTTAAATTTTCTAGTCATAGTGAGAGATTTTGGTGGCCTATTTAGCTACTGTTTTTTTTTTCTCCAAGTATTTTATCAATTTATTTAGTTTTAATTCTTAGTAGCAATTTTACTCAATTTTCTTTAATAAGATGTTTCCTTCTAAAATTAATTTTAGGATTTTTATTTTTAATATGAGCTAAAACTTCTTAGGGGGTTCAAAAATGTGAATTCCCTAAGAAGTAAATGTAGCCAAAATTCCAATAAAAATCAAGCCTACATCTCAATTGTTTGCTTGTGTTGATTAAATTTCCGTTGAGATCCTAGATTGATCGACTAGGGTTTCAACTCAAGCTTAGATCTAATATCGACAGGGTTAGTAATAAGCGGATTTCACACAAGTAATGGAGTAAAAGAGCTTAGACATAAGCCATTCCTTACCCTAGACATAGGGATTAAGGACTCCAAGACCCATAAAATTGTGAGCCAAAAATTATCTAAGATAGAGGGACTATAGACATATAGGTCTCTCACTTAGCCTCCTAAAAAACCCAATTTCGAGGTAAATAGGAGATGCAATTTTGGTTTACAATTGAGTGTGGAGTAGGTTGGAATTGCAATTTTGGCTTGCAATTACGACTTAGGGCAATGACATTCTTGAGCCCCATCCTTTATCATTTCATTCTCTAAGTTCATCCATTTTGCTATTTCATATTGCCAATTTAGATTCAGCAATTTAATTTTGCAATTTTTATCCATTTCGCTCATTGCTAAATTAGAATCTGCAATTCAATTTAGCAATTTCTGTTATTTCCAACATTGCCATTCTAGATTTAGCAATTGGATTTAGCAATTTCTGTTTTTCACCAACAACCTATCCCAACTTTATTTTTGCATTTTTACATTTCAAACTTGCAATTTTCCTTACACTTTTGCAAAACAAAACCTTTGTTACTCCGTTCCCTGTGGGATTCGATACTTGGTACTCAGATACCAATTATATTACTTCGATCGCGTGCGCTTGCGTGACCACCGATCACCAACTCAGGTAATTTTTTTCAACTCAGGCAATCCTTCTTTAATAATTATGAATCTAATTAATTCAATCTAACTATGAAATGTTTAGACTTAGTTGGTATGGGATATTCATGAATCAAGATGAGTAAATCAATGTTTATTTATACATATTAAAGACTTAAAATAAATTATTTTTAAAAGTTGTTCAAGAATAGTAATCTCTAAGAATAAGATTTATTAAATGGAGTAAAATGAAAATAAATATATACATATATAATTTTATTGTAAATAAAAAAATATTTTAAAATTTAATAATAAGTTCGGGTTGGTTTGGTTCAATCCAAACTTATTTTAGGTGAAACCCTTGAACCAACCTAACTCATTAAGTTTTCATTTATTTGAATCTAACGTAACTCTACCCCAACAAATTTATAAACTAACTCAAAGTCATATGGATTGGGTTGGATTGATCGAAGTTTTTGGGCCATCAGGTTTTTTGAACACCATTATTGTTGGGTATAGACTAAATGGAGACCAAATCAATTTTTATCTCTAAACTTAGTAATGTGTATAAATTTTTACTCTCAACTTTAAATTTCATCAAATTGCACTTTAAATTCATATGAGTAATGCAATTTTTACCTTCTTGAGAAATCATTTCAATTTTTACCACAACTTAAATAATTGTTGCAATGTTTACCTATATTTTTGTTTGAAGAATCTATTGTACGTTCAATAAATTATAAAATATATGTACGTTATGAAATTGACAATATTAAAAAAAAAATAAACTGACTTTTTTTTTTAAAAATGGTAAGTTTTGGCATAGGTTATTATTGCATGGTTTATTTTGTGCATGATTAAGCTTCATTTTGTACCAAATCTGAATTTTATTAAAATTAGTGAGTTTTTAGAGTTTTTTTTTTTTTATCTTGCTTTTTGATAAATTAGTGACCAAATTAGCATAATTTGAATATATAAAGTGAAAATTATAACATTTATCTAAGTCTATGGTTCATTCCAATAAAATTAGAAGTTTATGGTGAAAATAGATACAATGTGATAAGTTCAAGATATGGTTTTTTTTCCCTAGAAGTAATCAAAGTTTGTTTTGAAATCGTGATTTCAAGTTTTTTATTTTTTATTTTTTTTAGTACAACAAATTAAATGTCCGTACCTCCGACTTGGAAAGAAGTGAATGTCAATCACCATTAAACTATGCTTACTTTGATCAAATTGTGACTTCAAGTTGAAACATTTTAATTTGTACTTGCACACGTCATTAATAATTTTGAAAAGTATTTTTAATTACGTATGCGTGTTGATGAATTGATTTAGAATTCAATTGTCAATTGATTTGTATTAATTTCTTCGGTTAAATTAAATATGACAAAAACGAGAGGATTCATGAAAAAATTTGCATTTATGTGGGATTTATAGGTTTAGAAAAAAAAAATCATTTTTCAAAAAAAGAAAAAATGTCGTTTTACGTTCTATGTATTTGTTTAGAGTAAATGAAGTGTGTTAAAAACTCTTAATATTATTTGCACGTTAATCTCTTAAAACACTTAAAGAATAAATGAACATTAAAATAAAACTGTGCCTTTAATTTACTTACTGATGAAACAAATGGAAGGAAGGAATATGAATCATTTTTCTCTTTTTCTAATTTGTTCGTGTTTATCGTCGTTTTTGATTGGTGGGTCTCACACTAATTTAAGAATAACATTCTAACTTTTAAGAATAAGAATCTATTTAAAAAAAGATAAACAAATCATATTATATTTTCGAAACTTCTAGAATGGATTGTTTTTAAACAAAATAAATTATGAAACCTTTTCTTTAAAAAAAAAAAACGATTCTAAAAATGGTTTTGGTCAACGCAACGTTAAAATTTTGATCATAATTCTACAACTTTTCGTTTTTATTGACGTTGTATACTAATTCTTCTTTATTCTCCATCCAATGAAGTCAACGTTCCTAATTTAAGTAAAATAAAAAATGATATTTATCTATTTATACTTAAGCCTGGTGGTTTATTCTTTTGAGCTAAATAATAATATCCTCACACATAAATCTTTTTCAAAGAATAGATTAAGCAAAGTTTAAAGCTTAAAACTTGAAATATTACAACAATGGTTTAAATTTGGAGTATAATCAGTATCTTTAATTTATTTGAATGAAAGATTATTAGGTGTTTTCAAAAACTATATAATTACTATATAGGTTGGTTATTTAAAGGAGAGACTAGAGAGGGATATATTTCATATAAATGTCAACTATATTGAAGGGGTAAATTAATTTTTAGATTTAAAGAATATAATCATTCCAAAGTTTTCCTACATTGCAATATATGAAATAATGTATAATCTTCGGTTAATCATAGCCACATGATTCTCAAATATAATGTTATCCTCCACTAATTAATCACAAGAAAAATTCATTAATTATGGATCAATATTTTTTAAGAATATCAACCGCTCCACTTTAACAAATATTAAAATTTTGTCATTTAGATTCAAAGTATCAAGAAATGAAATGAAATTAGTCTCCCTAGCTAACTTGCTAGTTATAAAGTCTAATTGAAGTGATTTACGAATGTTGACGTGGTGGAAGCCATTGTTGTTTGTGATATATTGATTTTAGTGTTGAGATGGGACTGAATCGTTTGGAGGTGGAATCAAATTCCGATACAGCCATACATCTTTTACATTAAAAAAAAAAACTCACATCAGTCGGAGTTGGGATGTATAATTAAAGAGATTATCGCTTTTGCTCCTCCAAATAGTGTGATCAGAGGGCTAACAGATTGGCGCATGCAATAGCGGTGAAAGCAATTGATCTTACCCAAGAATAAAAATGGATGGAAGATGTTCTTGAGGCTGTGCGAGGAGTGTATCGCAAAGAACTTGTTCATCCTGGCCCACTTCCTTTACTAAGTGGATAACATTTTATTTAGTTTTGTTGTGTATGTTGTTTCTCAAAAAAGAAAAAAAAATGTTATTTGTTCAAGAAAGAAATATAAATAAGGAGTAGGATATATCACATATCTAAACATATAAAATTTCATGTTAATAGTTCCTTTCATATCTTCATAATTATATGATATTATTTACTTTATTTTCTGATTTATTCTAAAAAAAGAAATTCTACTCTCTATTATCATTAGTTATACACCTAAATTTTGTCAATAGCAATTGTGAGACTATGTTTGCATTCTCAACTCAAAGATTGTTATACGTCAATTTTCTAATGCAATTTTGAGATTATATTTGTGTACTCGACCTAAAGATTGTTATAAGTCGATTTTTCATTGAACAGTTCCATAGTCCATACTAATTAATCAAATAATCAACCACGTGAAAATGCAAGCTCTAATTTTTTGCTAAATAAAGTTCATAGACTAGGGAACATAACAAACAACATTAAATTCGTACACCAACACTATAAGTTTAATTATGGTTTGTCTCTGTTATCAACAAGTGCAGTACATTATCTTTTTTAAATTTGAATTAAAATTATACGAAACAAAGCGACAAAGAAATAATAAAAAGGAGGAAACAAAATGGGGCTCATTGTGATTAAAAAAGATGTTTTTTTTGTTACTTTGTACTGAAAAATCTCGAAAACAATCATAAAGACTTTGAATAAAAATAATTAAATATGACAGTACAAATACTCATATTAAAAATTATTTACACCTAATATGTCCAACATGTTGAATTTAGAAGTTGAAGCATATTGTATATTACGTAAATTTAAAGGTTTTCACAAAAAAAAAAGTGTAAATTTGAAGAATAATCCTAACTTTGCTTCCTTTCATGTCAAATCCCAGTTGTCACTTGATACCACTTCACGGTATTGATTTCATTATTCCAATTTTACTCCTTTTAGATATTAAGTAAATAATATATTTCAATTATTTATGTTTCTTAATATAAAAGTGTGGAGTATAGAGATTTGAACCTCAACATTAAAGAAAATGAGTACATGTGTTGATGTTGGCGAATTATTTATATTTAAAAATATTAAATTAAATTAATTCATAAATTTAGATAATCACCTAATTTGTTAAATGGACGGAAGTTCGAACACCATGTTAGAATTTTTTTTTTTAAAAATGCTTAGTTTATTTCTCAAATCTATCATAGTTGAATCAAAATTAACGATTGTATTTGAAAAGACTTAATAATAAACAAAAGGTGAAATTTTGAAGGCAAAAATGTAATTAGACCCAATAAATGTAATATATAGTTTAACTATTTTTAAAGAAAATAAAAATCAAATTTTACTTATGAATTTGGCAGGTAAATCAATTTTCACTATGAAGATTCGGTTTCATCAAATAATTCGCCCACTAGTTTTACCTTTTCCTCAATTCATTAATTATAATGGGTACTTTTTCTATGAAGTCCCATTAATTTCCTATCAAACATATGCGTTATAATTCATTAAATACACAATTTTTTTTTACAATTCTTCAAATAGAAGTATATTAGAACTTAGAAAGTAAAGATTGTGACAATCATCCAAGTTTAAGATGCAATGTGATGAAATTAGAAGTTTTGGATAAAAACGGTACAACTTATCAAATTTACCAATAAACACGGATATGATACCATTTTGGTCCATATATTTTGGATTTCATTCTATTTTAGTTCATATACTTTCAAATGTCTAATTTTAGTCTTTGTACTTTCAATAAATCTCAAAACTAGTCCCTCGAAGTTAATTTTTATTGTAATTGATTAAATAATAATAATAATTTTCATGCAATAAAAAATACTATGAATATGTTTCCAAAATTTATAAAAAAAATTAATATAGACTAAATACTTTTTACAAAATTTAACAATAAACTAACTATAGAGACTAATTTTAAGATCTATTAAAATATAAAAACTAAAATTAGATATTTAAAAGAGAGATTAAAATGAAATAAAATTAAAAGTATAGAGAGGAAATAATAGTTTAACCCACTGATATTTTCACTCTTTTCTTATATAATCATTGACAAATTTGCGAGAATCTCCGCGTAAGAAACAGACATATTTTTATAAACAATAAATATAAAAATAATGACAATAAAATAAACGTTCGTGAATTAAAAAATAATTAAATAAATTCTATGAGTGGCTCCCATGTCAAGCTAAAAAAATATTAAAAAAGGAAAACTCAAATCTACACCCACCGACTGCACATTTCAAAGAAAAAGCGCGTCACGACATTTTTAAATATATCGTGAGATCCAATTTATCGCCTAGTTGTCGGCTATTATTTCACCTCCTACCAGAGGTGACAGTGAACCCCACGCAGATCTCTTTTAAGCCATATTCTAGACGTGACACGTGGAAGAATCTCACTGGACAAAATAGACTGATACGTGACAGTGGGGTCACCGTATCTGCCATCTGGGGCCGAGTCGGATCGTCTTTATTTGCCCGTGAACCCGAGCCTACCGTGAGAAACCCGACCCGACTCCATACACCGGTACGGATCTCTTCTTTTGTATTTTTTTCTTTTCTTTTTCTCTCTCCGATTCCTATATATTTTCAACAGCGTCGTCGGTATTCGCGGCGAGGTGCTGGGCGATGCAAAGACGATCTTCTTCCGCCGAAAATTCTATTTGTAGAATCATCGTTTTACAAATTTAAACTGAAATTGAAATTGAAGTTTCCAAGAATCTCTCAACGATGTTGTTGTTGTTTTACGTTTCTTCGAGGCGAGTGATTTTGAGGGCTCACCGACGGAGATTTCGGTAATGTGCATTGTCGAAGAAAGAAAGAAAGTATATAGTGTTCGTTCGTCCATGTTATTTTGATTTGTTTCTATATATAATAGGCTTTCTTCTCTGAGGTCCGGGATTTTTGTTTTAGTTGCTATCTTGTTTTGATCTGGTTTCCCAACCGTATCTGCCTCCCTTGTGAATCTTGAAGATTCGGATAGTAACTTATTACCATATATATATATATATATATATAGAATTCCGTTTTGGCTGTATGTGTTCGTTTTTGCATTTCTGATCCGACATTCAACGAATTCGGAACGGATCGATTCTCGAGGAGTCTTTCTCGATTTCGTGATACTGTAATAGATCAGGAGGGGGAAGGGGAGGTCGATTTGTCGATTTGTCGTCTGAATGCACTGGCGTGAGGAAGAGAAATGTGCAAGATAGAAGCAAATCGGAGGAAGCTTAGTGAATCAACGGTGATGGAATTGAAAACGTTAGGAGAGAGCAAGGTCGAGAAACTAAAGAGTTCGATGGTTTCATCAGGTTCGAGAGTGCGGCCGTGGTTAATCCGTTTAACGACGACTGTTATGCTCTGGACTTGCATCGTTCAATTGATTTCGCTGCGGGAGGTTTGGGGGCCTGGGGTCTTGAAAGGATGGCCATCTTGTTTTTCTCATGAATCTGCGGCCGCTGCTGTTTCTGGAATTCAGGAAAATCGCCTTTCAGTTCCGCCCAAAATAGTATTTCCTCCTAAGCGTGAGTTTTGTTGATTCCTATTATTTTTAAATTTTTTGGTGGCTTTGAATTTTTGTTAGTGAAAACTGCCTAACTGGTTAGATGTGATTACATGCACTTTCTTAAAGGAATTAGAAATCGTTGAAAATGATGTAGATATCAGTTTCTTATCCTTTTGTTTTCATTGGTAGGGAATTGGAATTGATTTGTTACTTGGCATTTCCCTTTTTAATCTTGATTTAGTTGGAACAATCGTGTGAAATTTTCCATTTCATTTTTAGAAACACGGAAGGGTTATTGTCGACTTTTGTATTAATTATTTCCCTTTTTGAGTCTTTACTTTTTGTTAATGTGATGTGTGCTGTTATTCTTATCTCTGAAATTTTATTTTCTCCCTCAGGATATTACAAGAACAATGGCTACTTGATGGTGTCCTGCAATGGAGGGCTCAACCAAATGAGAGCAGCGGTGGGTGATTTGAATGGTTCAGTGTGCATAATACTGTATTTCTGAATATAAGATTGAATTTTTATTCATGCTATACTCTAATAACTCTACACCTTCTCTTTCCCTTGTCCTTTTCTGTATGTTGTGCAGATATGTGACATGGTTGCCATTGCGAGGTATTTGAATGTCACCCTTATAGTACCCGAATTGGATAAGACCTCATTCTGGGCTGATCCCAGGTGCGTTGTTTTTCATTCCATTTTCGTTCATCTTGGGCTGGACGAAATTTCATATGGTTGAGATTGAATAAACTTATATCAATGTTTCAGTGAATTTCAAGATATATTTGATGTGGAACATTTCATTGGATCATTGAGAGATGAAGTACGCATCATAAGAGAGTTACCCATAGGGCTTAAGAAGCGAGTGGAATATCGTAAGGCATACTCTATGCCACCTATTAGTTGGTCAGACATTTCATACTACCATAATCAGGTTAGTTTTCTTTATGTTCCTCAGATGTTTGAGCAATAAAATTTAACATTTATAAGGAGCCTTTGGATTTTATGCAGTTGTTTTGTTTATCTTTCTTGCATAATTCTGAAAACTCTTTCCCCTTTTCTCCAATTATAGATTCTTCCGCTGATACAGAAGCACAAAGTTTTACATCTGAACAGAACTGATGCCCGACTTGCCAACAATGACCAGCCAATGGAGATACAAAAGCTAAGATGCCGAGTAAACTATAGTGCTCTGAAGTTCACCCCAGAGATAGAGCAGTTAGGAAAACGGGTTGTCAAGCTGCTTAGGAAAAATGGCCCTTTCCTAGTGCTTCATCTTAGGTATGAGATGGATATGTTGGCCTTTTCTGGCTGTACTCAAGGTTGTAACAGTGAAGAAGTAGAAGAATTGACAAGAATGAGGTGATGTTTACTTATTTACATTTCAATCATTTGGCATTGGGCTTTTTGGCAACCTCTTTCTCATTCCCATTCTGTCTCACTTTATATATGCAGATATGCATATCCATGGTGGAAGGAGAAAGTAATAGACTCTGATCTGAAAAGGAAGGATGGGTTGTGCCCCTTGACCCCAGAAGAAACTGCACTTACACTGAGGGCGCTGGATATTGATCCAAATTTTCAGATTTATATTGCAGCTGGTGAAATCTATGGAGGACATAGGAGAATGGAGAGTCTTGCAAAGGCTTATCCAAAACTGGTTTGTAGATTAGTTATGCAACAGTTTCTGTATCACATTAACATTATGTCTGTCTTCTTGTCCTTACAAGTTGCCTCTGGTTTTGTTGAAATAGGTCAAGAAGGAGACATTGCTAAAACCTTCTGACCTCAGATTCTTTCAGAATCACTCATCCCAGATGGCTGCATTAGATTACCTTGTCTCGTTGGAAAGTGATATATTTGTTCCTACGTATGATGGGAATATGGCTAAAGTTGTTGAAGGTCATCGCAGGTACTAAGTGATCTACATTAATTTGCTTATCTACTGCATATGGTTAAATGAAAATCAATTGTATGTACTGTTCTCTTTGAGGAGATGATATACAACTTAAGCTATCAAAATCTAGCATCGGACTGCTGATTTTTAGTTGTCTTAGGATATAACTGATATGTGATTACTTATGTGTTGTGATGTTTTAGATATCTTGGGTTTAAGAAGACCATATTGTTGGACAGAAAGATACTTGTTGATTTGATAGATCAATACAATATTGGAAAGCTAAGTTGGGATGAGTTCTCTTCGGCTGTAAAAGAATCCCACAGAGACCGCATGGGGAAACCAGCTAAAAGGCTGGTGATCCACGACAAACCTAAAGAAGAGGATTATTTCTATGCCAATCCTGAAGAATGTTTGCCACCGTCGGAGAAACAAAACGGGGTTATATCTTCTCCAATGCTGAAGAGAATAATATGAGTTTTGTATGTTGGGATTATGACAACACACTTCAGTACATGGGAGGGTTGAACTGATGGGATCAATCAAGATTTTCAAGGCCACAGATTTGTATCTAGAAAAGCCCCCCCAAGTATATAAGAAGCCGACGATTGGAGGACGTTATTTTCAACATGGTCGTATATATATATCAGCTACCTCGCTGTTTCGGGATGAGAGCAGCAGATCAAACTGCATACACAGGCATAGTTTGTTGTTGTACACAGATAAATTGGTATGAATCACTGAACCATTTCTGCACAGTTCATTACCTCACTCCCAGTGTTAGCCTCAATCTTCATATTAGTAGGAAGGGAGCTATAGGGAGTGAAAATAGTTTATTTTTATCCCTTTCCCAATAAGCACGGCTAGGGTTCATATTTATGTATGTATTTAGGAACTTTTTGCCTATCAAAGACAGCAGGCAATCAGATTCTATGGATGATGGCCATTTTATTCATAGATTTTTATATGTATTCTCATTTGATTCCTGTGGTCAGATCAGTTGATTTTGTTCAATGCCTTTCGCTGATTGCCATTTGTCTGATCAAATCATGTGGAAATTATGCAGCAGCATCATATCAAATTACAAGTTTAACAAGAATGGAATATTGGAATTGAAAGGGTTTGCAGATTTGTTGGAGATTTTTGCAGTTAGTGGATGGAAGATAATGGAGAGGAATCATGAATGCTGCACATGGCCATCGAAGCTGGCAAATTCTGGTAACGTGGGAAACAAAGGTTGAATTCTAATTGTCTGAGATTTGAATGAATAGTAGAGAAAGAAGTGGGTGCCCATACAATATTTTTCTCTCTCATAATTTGATCATCATATACTATATATGCTTTTAGATTACGACAGAAAAGGAAAATCAATATTAGAAAACAGATATGAAGTACCGTAGTTTGATGCTTCTTTAAGTTATAGCAGCGGAGAACTAATCATTTCTGGAAAAAAAAAACATAATGAATGAGATCCAGAAAATGGGGAGATAATAGAGTCGTGCCAGCAAAGTAAACAAATTTATTCTTTTCTTAAGACTCTTTTTTCCTCCTCCCTCCTAAAGCAGTTCTACTAAATAAATTTTTTAAGCTTATTATCCTATTTTAAAATCAAACTTAAAAATATAATGAATTCATACCTAGAAATTTCAATATAATTATTACAGTTGCGTAATGATTTCATTTAGCTTTTTAATGTTCAGCACTAAGAGAGAAATGAGGCATATTATTAGTCAAATTACTTCACATCTTATGTTTTCCGAATTTAGTATTTCTGATGAAATTTAGAAAGTGAAAATAACTCAGCGATAATTGACATGAACTCTTGATTCAAAGGTTCGAATCTCCCCATCTTCAAATGTTGAAGTCTATATCTAAGCTCTTGAATACGGTCCCAAGGTACGAGTGCTGTTATGAAATCATAATAAGTTAGCAGTTGGTTTAAGAGCAAGCTATACATGTTTTGTTATTTTTTATTCATTCCCAGAGAAATAAACAAGAGTTTATGACAAGAGCGGGCAATGGAGACAAACTTTACATCAAACGAAAGCCTTTACATCTACATCTAAAACAGGCTCTAAATATTAAGGAAAGCCTGACTTCTAAAGCAGCTACAGCTTCACCATATTAAGAAGATGGGGAATGCCCACAAAAATCAAAACGAGAAAATGAACTACCCTAAAATGTAGTACAATCAATCTGGGAAATAATTGAAAGGCCAGAAATGGAACGTAAAAATGGAAGTGATGTTATAATAAAATGAATTGACGGGAGAATACTTGTTATATCATCTCTTTTCATGTCTTTTGCTTCTTTCTGAAGACTTGCTCCAAGTCCTCTGCAGCTGCACCTCTGGTACCAACGATCCCTCTCTCACTTGGGCGAGCTGAATCATCCTATGAAACAACGAAGCAAAAAAACCATTAAGAAAAAGGGGACAAAAAGTTGATGCAACTAGAAAAAAGACATTCATTACGCAATTCTAGTTTACCACAATAGCCGGCGTAGGGACAGTTTCTCTATAATTTGTCCTCTTTCCAAGTTCTATTTGTACTGCGATGCTGGCCTGTGACATATCCACTCCAGAACTTTGTAGCGCTTGTGTGAGAATTTTTACCAACCTGCTCATCAACAAACCCAATCTATTGTCGCTTAATCGATTAATCAAATCTCAAGTGCCCTCTTCCAACAATCAACTTTGCTGTCAAGATCGATAAATTTATTGTTTATTGGATGAAAAACTCAAGTATATAGAAATACGAATATACTGACCCTTGAGAATATGCACTTGAGATGCTAATTCTACCACCTTCGATGCCCTGCTCTGGTTCTTTCCGCTTATTACCAGCAGCAGCAATATCAGTCGTACATGATCTCGTCTCACAAAATAGTGGTTGCATTTCACATGTTTTATTGTCTGCATTATATGCCTCCACTTGAGATTGGAGCTTAGTTTTTGCACCTTCACTTATGACGGGTATGAAATTCCGTGGCTGCAACATTGGATAAGATGTTGCTTTGTTGGTTGTTCCAGGATGACGATCCGCTTCTCCGAAGGTGGTGGAAGTACTAACTTCGGATTCTACTGGGTTGTGCGAGCACCTAGTAAATGCAGGGGAGTGAGACATATTTTTCTTGTCAGACCCAGCAAATATAAACACGGGGCTGCTCTTTGCTACTTGAGATTGATCGATGTAACATTGTGCTGGATTGCAATTGTTTCTCTGCACAACAGAGGATCAGAGGGTTTCCAGATTAGGTAGTTAATATTAGTTAAGTTAAGTGGAACACAAACAAAAGACCAAAATGTTTTTACAATGAACAGTGGTACATGATATGCATAATTGACGGGGAGAAAGTTTGCAATTAGTATTTACACAGGGGATTAATTTCGCTGGTTCATGGTACCATCCTTGCGGTGGTGAGCTTTCATACTTGCAAACCTTTTCTTGTAAAAACTGAATGTACTCGATAACCTGGAAACATGTCCAGAAATCAAACTATTACACACCATGAGCAAAAGAGAAGCAAAATATCACCTAGTGACATGCACATTTACCTCTAACAAAAATGATGCCTTGTCTCTCTTCTGATCATTACGAGGAATAAGTTCTCTCAACTTCTGAAACCTGCATGTAACTTTCCAACTTCATCACAAATGAAATAACTTCCAGAGTGGTTGTTCAATCAGTTGCTTTTTATAAGGAAATATATACACGTGTTTTGAAAAAGGTAATGTCTGCTACTGAATTAACATATTATCGATGGAATCTTGCCTGTCATTAATTTTGCTCCTTCGTCGCTGTTCTGTTGCAGAATGTTTGGATCTCGGCGTGTTAGCCTTCTGATCAGAGCATTTTCCACCGACATGTATCCTCAATTCACCTGTAAATCCAAGATTTTTAGAAAGGTGAATAATTGAGGAGGGTTTTTCGGGGAAAATTTCTTCAAAGTCATTAAAAAAATCAGCTCCATCGTTTCTGATAAATTTTCCTTAAATTGTCCTATCGTTATTTATAATCAAGTAGTCAAAATTCTGTAGAGAAAAACTATCCCGAAAAAGAAATCTGCGGGAATAACGAACAGAACATCATGAAGGAAATGAACCTTTATAGGCAGTGGATGGCGATGATTCTTTCTTAATAACAAATGCTTTGCCGTCGTCTAGTTCCTCTTCTTCAGAGGAAACCTTGACTGCGGACTTTAATATCTCACCGAAGCTCCGGTTCTGCTGGCCTGAAGGCCTGCTCGTAAATTTCCAGGAAATCCAGTCTCAATAATTATGCACGGAAACCAAAACAATAATGTAGACGTTTTGAAAAGTAAGAAACGAGAAGTGACTGACTGAGAAGAAGAAAGAGAGCTGAAGCTGTTGCGGTGGTTGCTGGATGATGATTGTGTTGGCCGCTCCGTTGAAACGGCCCATTGCTCAATCTTCGCCGGTGGTTCTGCTAGAAAGAATAGAAGATTCGTTCAATGGGAAGGAACGTAATAGAGAAGCTCAAATGATACGGGAAAAATATGAGCTAATGCCAGAACTCCGTACTAGAATTCTTATACATGCAGTCAAAACTAATAAAAAGGTTGATAGGAGAAAGCACACATATGCACGCGCACACGTTTCATTGTTTTCTCATTCTCCCAAACATTTCGAATTTTGTGGCAAATATTCGGTCATGAGTTCTTACTGACTATTTTTTTAACCACGAGAAAAGGCCACGTTAAGAAGTCATTAGGGCCCCACCAACATTAGAAAGTCCTGTCCATGAGAACTCTGTTGACAAATATTATTCCTTCATGGGCATGGGGTATGGAAGCAAATGTTGCGCGTGGGCTAGCCGTATATGAATAATTAGAACTGAAAAGCTTGTAAAGATAAAAACTTTACCCCTTAAACCGGGCTTTTCACCCAAATTCTCCTTCCTTGTCTTTCCCTTTTTAACTGCAGATTCTTCCCACAACGTGAAACCACTTCCAGACAAAGAGCTACAACGGGAGTTGTCGTCACTTTTGTCAGCGACTGAAAATACCGATCCTTCTGGCTTTGGAACCCTCTGGTTGAAATAAGAAATGTGGCTAATACTGTAAGTCCCAATTCCACCTGGTAAAAGACGCTCGACAGGAGAATTATGTGGTGGAGTTACCAGCGGTGGCGCTGCTCGTCCCGCAGTGGACACATTAATTGTTTTCTCTTCCTTGGCACATGTCTTTCCAATCCGTTCCAATGGCCGGAGAAAGTCATGCGTCTTAAGATAACCTCCTGTTCTCACAAAAATAGAAAATATATTATAATACCTAATCCAAATGCAGCCATGGTTTCTAAACAAATAATGAATCACAAAACGAACAGGATAGAACCCTTTTCACTGTCCAACCTAAAAATGGATTACAAAAAAGTGAAAAATTGAAATCCCTGTTCATGTTTTACTATTTTTTATTTTTCCATTGAGGGGTGTTGATAAAAACATAAACCCACTAATATGACAATCATTGCCACAAAGAAATGGAAAAACAACTGTCTCCAAAAACAAGAACAAGCTGAATGGAAATATTTGAAAGTCCCCATTCAAAGAACACTTCATAATGACGATTCCGTAAGACATACGCATGATGGGGGGGCAGTAAATATAAACAAGAGAAGATATATCCACATGGCAAGGTTAGAGAGATTCGCTTCATTTGTAATGGAATTAATTCAGAAGCATATGCACTTCCAAAAGAAAACAATGCAATTTTTAAGGGGTTGAATTTGCATCGCTTATCCTCAAATGTGCGATATGTCAAGTCAGTTGTGGACACCCGAAGCGGGTCCCCATTGAAAAGGAGCACCAATCTGGTGGCGCTAATTGGCTTCCTGCCGAGCCTTTCCTTTTCCTTTTTGGAATTCGGTGACCCTATTCTATCATCTATTCTATTCTACTCTTATTTAATTCAGCCCTACTTTTACTCCGTGCCCCAGATTCATGATTTTATTAAAGGTCACGTGCACGGACAATCATAATTTCACTTCGTTTTCAAACAAAAGTAATTTAATAAAATACCAAAACAGAGACATGGCTTTATCAAATACAAACAGGAATAGAAATTCTAAACAAAATACAGTCCATTGATTTTGGATCTAAACTGTATTTTACATGACTAACAATAGGAACAAAGTTATGGAAATTAAAATTTGAGTTGGATTTACAATTTTAATCTCTGAGGTTTAGTTTTTGTGAATTGGTGATTTGATCGAAGAATACTACCTTGAAAGGACTGGGATGGATCTTGTTGGTGGGCAGCTGAATGACCATAGAGTGACAGAAAGTCATGCGTCGGTTTCCGTCCTGAACAAAAGCTTTGAGATTACGGTCACAAATGAACATTCAACACAAATCATTCATTTCGGGAGGGTTTTTATCTTTCCCCCTTAAATTTCCAAAAACTAAATTGATTAAAAAAAAAAATCAAGCTCATTAGAATTGACAGAAGTTGAAATCGAAAAATACCTTCAGTTCCGAGGGGGCGGGGAGGTTGAGGAAGCTCCATCACAATAATAATCAAGCCTTCGTAACAGTTTAACGCGATGGATTTCGAATTCAAATCCCTCCAAGAAGTTCAATTCTCACTGAATTACCCTAAAATTTAGCGATTATGGCGATCGAAAATCTTTTCAGTTGTAACAAGCAGAAATCAATCGCTCAGAACCTGAATTCCTACAAAAGCTCGCGGATCGGAGAATATACGCCTCGGTATGAAGATCAGAAAGGCGCATTCGCTTTACCTTCACAGCAATCGGACTATATAAACTACAATAGTACTCTGTAGAATTCTAATTGTTTCTCCAGAAAAACATCCTGCTCATCCTCGAGGAAACAACTCCTCAATTCCAGCTACAACTACAACATTAAGCAAAACCTTCAGCAGTAGAAGAACAACACAAATTGTATATATAACAGAGCAAATCCAACAAACAAACCGTAAATACAAATTCAAAAAAAAAAAAAAAAATCAGATGAACAAGGCGAAAGTAGTACCATCAATCCGAAGAGCGAAGAGTTTCACATGCTATGACAAGCGATTCTTCTGAATTTGAAATTAACAGAGAAACTATGGCAATTGAAAAGCGGAGAAATGCTTAAAATTGAATTTGCAGAGAAGAGATGAGAAAATGGAGAAGAATCTGCTTCGAATTGCCGCTTAAAAACAAAACGTTCTCTTTTCTTTGGGATTGGAATTATCTCTTTTTCTTCTCTGCCCTTTTTTTGAAAAACTGAAAATCCAAAAAAAGAAAAAAGAAAAAAATAATAAAAAATAAAAAAACACTGGCACTTGAAAGCACACACACAGGCGTTAGTGGCGGATTCAGCATCTTTATTTATATACTCTCTTTCTTTTTTACTTTTTTCGTTCGTTTGATTTTCGTCGTTTTCCGTTTGGTGAGTCGACGCCGTTTAATGAACGACGTTACTGTCCACGTGTTTTTATTTTTATTTTATTATATATTTATATTTATATGTATATGTATTTTTATTTATTTTTTATTTTTTAGGTTAATGACTTTGGGCGTCAATCCCGATTTATTTTCAAATATTTTCGGCGATCCCAACTTGTTGAAATTCTTTATTTTAAATTTTGGCTTATCCTTTTTTTTTTTTTCTTTTTTTGTGGAGTCCAATTTTCTATTGCGTCCAAGCTGTAAGCTACAATGTTCCCATAATTCAATTGACATAAAGTATAAATCTTTCGATCAAAATATTAGAAGTTCAAATCTCCCAATTCATATATTTTAAAATAAATCTTTGTATAGCAATTTCAATTTTTTTTTATATTTTGTATGTCTTCATCTTTTTTAAAAACACATTAAATTTTTAGCCAAGTTTTTAAAATGAAAACAATTTTTTAAAATCTAATTTTTTTTTTCAAAATTTAGCTTAGATTTTCAAACTCTTTTGAAAAAGTAGATAGAAAAACAAAGAAATATATAGTCAATAGAAAGATAAAGGGAAAAAAAACATATTGGAGGAAGTAGTGTTTATAAGCTTAAATTTAAAAAATATAAAACTCAAAATCAAATGATTATCAAACTTGACCTTAAATTTTTTAATTCTGAACTTCATAAAACAATTAGTTTAAGGTTAAATTATAAGTTTATTTTGATACATTAACTTTTAAGATCGTGTCAAACAAAGCATCTAAATTTAAGTGTCTAATAAGTTACTAATTTTCTTTTAAAAAATATCTAATGCACCGAAATTTTTATTTTTGTATCTAATTAGTTTTCTAATTCTCAATTGTGTCAACACTTTTTAAAGTTTAGAAATATATTAAACACGAGGTTCAAATTTTGAAAAAATTATTGGACATAAACTTTAATCATTTTGAACTTTTTTTTTTTTTGGGAACAAATATCAATAAAAATGTCTTAAAAGTTAAAATATCATATTATCTTATATACTTGTCCCCTTTTTGGTTTTGTTTAATTTTTGTGAATGTAGAGGATGTTGGTGGGAGGGGTGGGATAATCACGTGACTGACAACCTCTTCATTTCCATTTGTGTGGATGTTTTGTTTGTGTTTAAACTAAAACCTGAAAAAAAAAATAAGGTCACTTTTTTGGCATATTCTCTTTCTTTGTTTTTTCTTTAATTTATGTATATATTTATATTTATATTTATATTCACAATCACACAAGCTACCTTCTCCTCCATGTGCACATCTTAAATTGAGTAACGCCCATCTAATAAATAATCAACTAAACTAGCTTTTTAAAAAATATTGAAGATAATGTTTCAAAAAAAAAATCTAACATAATTCAATTAAAGAATATGTTCTCTTTCATATATAATAATAATAGCATGGATGAAAATATAATATAATCATTCATTTAGGATTTAGTTTATATATCTTTGTTTGTTAGGGATTAGTTTGTACTCACAACCTTCGTTGAAAATAATTGATTCATGATGGATATATAAACACAAGAGCCCCATCTAATGAAAATTGAAAAGATTATAAGGGTCACTTTGAAAATTATGTCTAAGAGAAAAGAATCAGAGAGGAACAAAATGTTAGAGGAAGGGTTACAAAGGACCCAAAAATCAAAATATTATCAAATTGACACTTAAATAGTTTTATATATAAGGGCAAAATCTCATGTTTTAGCTTTTTTTTTTTTTTTTTTTTAGTTCAACAACATGTGGGATTGAAAATTCGAACATCTAATCTCATGATCGAGGATATATGTCTTCATTATTTATGTTATGCTCATATTGGCATACGTTCTAATTTTAATAAATATAATCTTTTATATGGGCAAATTACTTAAAGTGAAATTTTAAAATTTTTAAGCATTTTTAAAAAATAATTTTATAATGTAAGACCAACCAAAACGGGGAGATAGATCAACCAAAGTGAGCATAGTTCAACTGTAATTAATATGTATCATCGACCAAGAGGTCAGAGGTTCAAATCTTAGGAGGTAGACACAGTTATATGATGTTAAATGTCTAAAACTAGTAAAAAAATGTATAATTAATTGACTTAAATTTTTTTTATCCAAATTAAACAATTGTTTTCTCTATGAAATAATCAAAACGTTGCAACTTGCTGTTAATTAATTATGCTACATTTGACATAACATAAAGCTTTTAGGTTGTTGATTAGTTTCAATCTGTTTGATTTAACATGAGAACAACCTCCTAATTGTTTGAATTATTTTTCCTAATAAGATTTTATTATATTGAGTTAAAACTACATCTCCCATATTTATCTTCAACGATGTCGATTATAAAAATAATTTGTTAAGATTGTACAAGTAAAATTTTGAATTATTAAATAAATTAGGGTACTATATATTTTTATAATTCTCACATGTTTATCAACTGTGTGTTTGTATCATTGTAAACATGTATGAAATTATGTATTATAATAGTTAATCTCTACAATGACTAATCTTTTTAAGTTATAGTTTAATTGGAATTATGTTAGCGGCATTTTTAATCCCAAGACTTGATCATTTATTATCATATTGTAATGCTATGATGAGGTTTGCTCTTTTTTTTTTCTTTTTTCTTTTTTTTTCAAATTTGAGTTTGAAAATAAAAACTTGAGTTAAATGTGGATATAATTATCTAATAAAGGGTAGGAATTATTTATATTTATTTCTTCAAGCATTAACTGCATATATAGGAATATTTATTCATAATTAAGTGCCAATTAATTGTTCTAAAAAAATTGCCAATTAATAATAACTCATGCATGCCGGCACCTTTTTTTTTTTTTGTTGAGAAGTTGTAACTCCCACTCTCGAGAAAATTGGATGTATAAATCTCATTTGATTATATAAGCCCCGTTTGATAACCATTTGATTTTTAGTTTTTAGTTTTTGCAAATTAAGCCTATAAATACAATTCTCATCTATGGTTTTACTTGTTTTATTATCTACTTTTTACCTATGTTTTAAAAAATCAAGCCATGTTTTGAAAACTAAAAAAAGTAGTTTTCAAAAATTTGTTTTGTTTTTAGAATTTGGATAAGAATTCAAATGTTTCTTTAAGGGATATGAAAACCATTGTAGAGAAATTGAGAGAAAACAAGCTTAATTTTCAAAAACTAAAAACTAAAAATCAAATGGTTATCAAACGGGGCCCTAATTTTTTGTTTTATGTTTTGAAATGTCATTTCATAATCTTTTCATAATCCCTATAACCAAATTTTTATTTTTCTATCGTACTAAAAAAAATCTCTATCACTCCGTCTCTCGTCAATTTGAACATAATTCAACTGGTTAAGACTAACTTTGACTAAAAGGTTAGAACCTCTAACCACTTTGGGTGTGTTTGGGGCATGAGTTTGGGTTTCAAATTCGAAACCATGTTTGACCCAAGGTGTTCAAAACCCTTGGTTTTGAAACACTATCACATGGGTTACAATAGTGCAACCTCATGGGTTTGTGCCACGTTTTCCTTTTACATTTATGGCAACCACTTCGACAACAACTCTGGTGAAAACTCTGACGACCACCCAACGACCGCCAATAATGACAACTCCGACGACCACACCGGTAGCCCTTTTGGCTACCACTTTGACAACAACTTCTATGAAAACTTCGACGACCGTCGACGATGACAACTCCATCGACCACTTTGACAACAGCTTTGATGAAAACTCTGACGATCGTCGCGATGACAACTCTGACGACCCTTCTGGCAACCACTTTGACAACAACTCCGGTGAAAACTCTAGTGACCACCTGATGACTGCCGACAATGACAACTCCGTCGACCACACCGACAACAACTTTGGTGAAAACTTCGCGACCGCCAACAATGACGACTCCGACGACCACACCAGCGACCCTTCTGGCAACCACTTTGACAACATCTTCTATGAAAACTCCGACAACCGTCGACGATGACAACTCCAGCGACCACTCGACAAACAACTATGATGAAAACTTCGACAACTACCCGACGACCGCCAAAAATGACAACTCCAACGACCACACTGACAACCCTTCCAACGACCACTTTGACAACAACTTCGTTGAAAACTCCGACGACCACCTGACGATCGCCGACGATGACAACTCCGACGACCACATAGACAACCCGACCACCACTAACGACTACCTCCAATGATCGCCCGATGACAACTTCTGAGACCAGTATGACGACTACCCCTGCGACCCGACTACTCCATTGACCCAACCACCCCAACAAACTTGACTTGCTCGCAACCACTGCCAATGAGTTTCAAAATACCGTGTAAAATAGAGTTTCTAATATTTTAATTTCTAAAATAGAATTCGAATTTTATAACTCATTTATCCTTGAAATGTGTTTCAAAATACAATGCAAAAGTGTTTTTAGATTCCCTAATTTCTTAAATACACCTCAAATATTTTAAATTCTAAAATAGAGTTCCAAAAATAGGTTTCTGAATACTTTGTAAAATAAAGTTTTAAATTCCATAATTTTGTAGACAGATTTCTAATTTTTTTAATTTTTAAAATAGGGTTTAAAAAATAGATTTCTGAATACTTTGTGAAATAAAGTTTTAGATTCTCTAATTTCTTAAATAGCCTTCTAATTTTTTAATTTCTAAAATAGGGTTCCAAAAATAGTTTTTTGAGTACTTTGTGAAATAGATTTTTAAATTTCTTAATTTCTTAAATAGACTTCTAATTTTTTAATTTCTAAAATAGAGTTCCCAAAATAAGTTTATGAATACTTTATGAAATAGAGTTTTAAATTCTCTAATTTCTTAAATAGACTTCTTATTTTTTAATTTCTAAAATAGAGTTCCAATTTTGTAACTCATTCATGCTATACGATGGTTTCTATAATTCACAAAACATCCACTAAAAAATAAGAGGAAAATAAGAGAACAAAACAGTTAAAGGAAAAAGAGGAAAAAAAATATGCACAAACCCAACATTCAGAACACTGCACCCCAAACACAGTTTTCTGATTCTCAAGCTCCAGAACACTGCACCCCAAACACAGTTTTCTGATTTTCAGGCTTCAAAAACCCCCAGAACAAACCCCCCAGCTTCTGATTCATAACCTGTGCCCCAAACAGTTCCTTTATGTTTTTTAGTTCAACAACAGTCAAGAGTGAGAGATTCGAAACAGTAATCTATTGATCGGATTCTTTTTACTTAAAAAAACACTATTGGTCTCTATCTAACATTTCTATTTTTTTCTCTCTCTAAATTTTTGTTTCCCTTCCTCTAACTTTTATTTATTTCTCTACTTTTCTTTTCCTCTCTCTAACATATTTATCTTTCTAAACTTTTTTTTCTTATAGGCATGTGTGCCTTTTTTTTTCCACAATTTCCTTACCATAGTTTTTATATTTCTGAAGAAAACCATTGAATTCTCATACAAATTCTAAAACCAAAAACTATTTTTTTTTCTAGTTTTAAAATTTGGCTTGATTTTTGAAAACATAGGTAAAGAGTAGATAACAAACAAGAAAATCTATGGCTAGAAGTAATATTTATAGGCTTAATTTTCAAAAACTAAATAATCATCAAACGAGATCTAAATGGTTATCAAACGAGGTCTTAATTTTCAAAACTTAACTTGAATTTTGAAAACATTTATAAAATAACAAAAAAAAAACTCATAAATAGAAATTGTGTTTATATACTTAATTTTAAAAAATTAAATAGTTATACGAGCCTCAAAATTTCAAATTTTCACATTTTCAATTTTATATTGCAAAAGGAATAACGATGAGACTCAACTCAGCACGACAGATGGGTTTTCTTCTGTAGCGCACTGTTTTGCAATTTTTGTCTACCATATACAATCGTCATATAATAAAATCAATTATCTTAAAAAAAAAAACAATAATAATAATAAGATCAATTAAAAATGTTAAGAAAAAAGAAAAAATATTACTGTAAAATTTGTAAAAAAGTAATGATAAATTAAGAAAATGGAGGGGGGTAGCATAAAATAAAACATGGACATTCTGAAGGAGGGATCCGTTTAGGGATCAGTTAACAAATAATAAGAGTACCGGCGGAGAATCCGCGAGATGCACGTGATTATTTCACACCCTCTGCCTCACGTGGCCAACTCTCTATTTTTGGGCCCCACTCTCATTGTATTGCCCTGCCCATACATCTTTTTTATTTTATATTTTAATTTAACGTGAAAAATTAAAATGATTATAAAAAATGGAAAAGCGATTTGGATGGATGCCGTCCGTATGGTGTAAATTAATATAAAAGTAGAATGGATATGATGTCGTGAATTATTATTAGATTAAAAAATACTTTTTGTCTCTCGATTTTGATGAAAATGATAATTTAATCTCTAAAATTTAATTTATAACAATTTAGCCTATGTATTTATAATTTTATAACGATTTAATTTTTAAACTTTAATATGTAATAATTTATGTTTTGTTTTATAATCATTTAGGGGTTGTTTGGGGTGAGCTATAAATTATAAGAGTATCAGTCTGTGGAATACTCTATACCTCAAATACAGACTATTATAACCAAGAATAAATACTTTTACATCCTAAATACAAATTATATAACTCCACATACTATTATAACCTACTTAGCGCTCCAAATAGCCCCTTAATTTTTTTTATTTTAAAAATTAAACTTATAAACACTATTTTTACCTATGAGATTCTTTGTTTTGTTATCTACTTTCTATTAATGTTTTCAAATACTTAGCCAAGTTTTGAAAATTAAAAAAAATAATTTTTAAAAACTTGTTTTTGTTTTTGGAATTTGACTAAGAATTTAAATGTTTCTTTAAGAGGTGAAAAACATGATAAAGAAATTGTAGGAAAGCAAACATAAAGTTCAAAAACCAAATGGGTATCAAACGTGACCTTAGTTTCTGTACTTTAAAATTTGTAATGATTTAATTTTTGTTGTGAAAAACATTACTAAGATTTAATGAAAATTCTTACATATGTGGATTGATAAATTGATTAGAGATCAAATTTGTTGATAAATTACAAAGACTAAGGACTTGTTTGGAATGACGTTTCAAATGCTTAAAAATATTTTTTTAACACTTAAAAACTATTTTTTAAACATTTGAAAAGTCATTCCAAATAGACTCAAAGTTGTTACATAATAAAAAAAATTGACACTTAATTTTGATGGAATTTCTTATGTCTGGGATTGAATTGTCACAATTTTGAAATTATTGGAGACTAAATTGTTGCATGTTAAAGTTCAAAGACTAAGGTCCCGTTTGATAACCATTTTTTTTTTTAATTAAGCCTATAAATATTATTTCCACCCATGAGTTTTCTTGTTTTGTAATCTACTTTTTACCTATGTTTTCAAAATGTTTTGAAAACTAAAAAAAAAGTTGTTTTCAAGAACTTGCTTTGTCTTTAGAATTTGGATAAGAATTCAGATGTTTTATTAAGAAAGATAAAACCCATTGTAGAAAATTGATGAGAAAACAAATACAATTTCCAAAAACTAAATAGTTATTAGATGAAGCCTAAAGTATTACAAACTAAAATTCAATGAATAAATTGTTACTTTTAAAACAGTTTAGAAAATAAAAATGTTTTGGCAAAAAATTATTTTTGACCTTGAACTTGGCAGGTTGTATCAATTTTAACCCTGAACTTTCAATTTCATCAATTTAAACCTCAAACTTAGCATGTTGTATCAATTTTAACCATAAACTTTCAATTTCATCAATTTAAACCTCAAACTTGAATAAGTGTATCAATTTACACCCTCAATTAAGTTTCTGCTTCAATCCTCGTTAGAAATGTTTTCCACACATGTCCAAAGCCACGTGTTGCTCTATAATAGGTACGTATTTGTTATTTAAAAAAAAAATAAAATTGTTGAAGAAGATTGGAGTAGACTAATTGTCATAATGTTTTTCAAATTCAAAACATGGCTTTTTTTTTCTTTCAATTCTTATCTTCTCTGATTCTACTGCTTTTTTCATTTCATTATTGAGGATTTTTCAATTTTAAGGCATAATTCTACTCGATCCATTGGCTTGTAGTAGATACAAAGTTTATTTACACCATATTTTTCCTCAATGGAGTACTCACATTATTGAATCATTCGCCAATATTGATTTTTTTTTAAAATTTCACGCCGGCCTCTAGCTCGATTTGTCCTCCATCCACCGCAGTAGACGCAGGGCCTTTGGAATCACCATCGTCTGAATCTTTTTCCCCTTCCTCTCTAGCATCGATGTCACTTTAATCCTCCATAAGACTGTTGACGGGGTCGACAAGGTCAGCTACAACCAATTCATTGTGTTCATGGGCGTCACTTTGTCCACTACTACCTTCCCTGTTCTCTCTCACATTTTAGTCGAGCTCAAACTCCTCACCACCGTAGTCGACGAAACTGTCATGGTCATCACCGCCTTCAATGACGTCACAAGCCTGGATCTTCTTCATACTCGCTGTCATTAGTATCGACACCAAAGGCGAGGGGGAACATAAGAGTTCATTTATTTTTGTGTGAGTCCTACTTTCGAGAGTTGAGTTTGTGGTTTTCATGATAGCGACGATCCGATCTGGAATGATTTAGTTATTTTTTTGATAATTTTTTTAAAAAAAAAAAAAATAACAAACAAGTACTTATCATAGAGCAACAAGTGGCTTTGAGCATGTGTGAGAAACGTTTTTAAATGTGATTGAAACTGAAACTTAACTGGTAGTGTAAATTGATATACTTATTCAAGTTTGAAGTATAAATTGATGAAATTAAAAGTTTATGATTAAAATTGATACAATCTGTTAAGTTTAAGATTTAAATTAATGAAATTGAAAGTTCATAATTAAAATTGATACAACGTATCAAGTTTATGATTAAAATTAAAATTTTCCCAAATGTTTTTTAACCTAATCGTTATGACATCGTGTATGTATATACTCATATATATATATGGTCTGAACTTTTTCTTTGGGGTTTGGTGGGTAATAATCGTTAAAAAAAGGAAAAAAAGAGACTGAGGTGTGGAGATATGAGAGGGCATTACGTCTGTGAGAAATGATGAGGTGACAGCACCGGACACGGTAGCACAATCACAAACCTAGCGGCTGCGGTAGTGTAGTTTAGGTTTGAATGGCACGTGATAAGACCGTTAGGTCACGTGTGCCCATCCCTGCCTGCTCTGCCGCCTCCTTAGGCACGTGGTGCGATTGGGATTGGGAAAGCCGAAGCCAGTCTTTCTCTTTCTCTGTCTGCTGACGGTTGTCACGTGTGGTGTGGGACCCGCATCCCAAAATTAAAAAATAAATTAAATACAAGTTTGACTTTTAAATTTTTAAATTTGTGTCTTTGATAGTTGAACCTTCAAATAAAAAGTATTTAATAGATTTTACTTTCAATTTTTTCAATTTTGCATCCAATCAATTCTTCAACTTTAAAAAGTATCTAATATGTTTTTAAATTTGTAATTTTGTATCCTAGCTTTTAAATTTTCTATTTTATATCTAATAGGTCATTGATCCGTTCATCATTTTCCTTTTAAATTAACAAATCTACTAAACACAAAATTAAAAGTTTAGAGTCTCGATGGACATAAAATTCGATTTTATATCTAGTAGCTTAGTTAATTTTTAAAAATTTTGATTAGACTTAAATTAAAAGTTTAAAGACGTTTAGGTAGCTATTAAACACAAAATTAAAAATTAAAAAATTTATTAAAAAATTTTTAAAATTCAAAAATCAAATAGATAAACTTAAAAGTTTAAATATTAAACTTATAATTTAACCTTATAAAGAAAAAAAGCCACTTTAAAAAAATAAATAAATAAAGCCACTTTAAAAAAATAAATAAATAAACCATAGTAATGGTTTTGCTTGGGTGTGGTGTGGGATATCTTGCTTTCCACTTTCATCCACCTGTCGTGTCCCCTTTCTCAACCACACCCAAGCACGCTACAAAATTTCGGGAAAATTTCTGCTACTTTTTGAGAGCATGTACTCTTTTTTATTACAACTATCATATTTTTTTTTATTAATAAATCTTTAATGCAATTGGACCTCAAATGACTTCCAATTGTAGATGACAATCCATGAGAGTAGTATCTATATTCTCGTAATACTAAAAATCTTCAAATACTTCAGTAGTATGTTACGTCAACATTACTTAAGAATGATGTCAAATCCATAAGCTTTCAAAATTATGTTTGATAGATCTTTGGTAAGTTTGTAGATTTTCAAGTTGGTTTAATAAGGCCGAGGTTGATAACCATTTGATTTTTTAAAATTAAGCTTATAAATACTACTTCTACTTCTACTCATGAGTTTTCTTGTTTTGTTATCTATTTTTTACATATGTTTTCAAAAATCAAGTCAAGTTTTGAAAATTAAAAAAAGTAGTTTTTATTTTTGAAATTTGGCTAATTGTAGAGAAATGATAAGAAAACAAACACAATTTTCAAAAACAAAAAACCAAATAGTTATCAAATGAGACTTAGGTTTTCAAATTTTAGAAAATGTTTAATAGGTCATTTATTTTCAAGTTTGTATCTATTATATCTCTGAACTTTTAATTTTATCTGATAGATTCCTAATCCATTAACAAGATTTCAAAATTCACAAATCTATTAAATGTAAAATTGAAAGGTCTAGATCTAGTATGAGAAATTGAAAAAAGTGCCTAGAAAATTTTGGCAACAAATTTTTGTAGAGTCAAAAGAGGGTGTAGGAAATAGAAAATGAAGAGGCAGAAAAAAAATCATTTTCTGATTTGAAGCTCTTACTCAAAAAAATGAGAGGAAAGGAAGACAACCTTAAGAAAGACTTTTTTCAAAATCATGAAACATCCAAAATTGCCAAATCTATCTCATATCTCACAAAACTCAATTTTGTACCTCATAGACCCTTAAATTTTAATACACATCGAATCCATCAAAGACTTACCAGCACAAAATATAAAATTCAAAGACTTACTAACACAAAATCAAAATTCAAAGACATGTTAGACACTTTTAAAAATTAAGAATCTAATAGACACAAAATTGAAAATTCAGCATCTTATTAAACACTTTTTAAAGTACATAGTTCTACTAAAATACAACCTTAAAAATTCGCAAGATCAGACTTGTAATTTTACCCATAATTATTTATGAAAGAAAAATTCCCTATGTAGGAGGGTACATAACTATGCTACAAGAGTAGCAAAAAGAAATTTGTCCACGTCCATCTCCTGCTGACGTTCTCCAAAATCACGTGATATTGTCGCATTCGCTTTTCTGAAGTGCCATTACAGTCACAGAGACTCCACAGCAAAAGCCAGAGAGTATTTTCACATCAGCCCCACCACATGTTCGAACAGATTCCTCACTGAACAATGGCTCGCCAAGCCACACACTCCCCAACCCCAACTTCACTCTCAATGGATAAGCCCTTCCACTTAGGTCCCCACCCCACCACCTTCTTCTTCTTTCGTTCTATTCTATTCTCTTCTATTTATTGAGAATCCCACGTTGAAAAAATGAAAAGACCTCACAATCTTTATAAGATATATGCTACTCCTGAACCAATTGGTTTTGAGATGAAACTTCATATTTCTCTAATACTCTCATGGTCAATACATTTATTACTACTCCTATAACTCCACTCATTAACATTACACATAATTTCCCAATCCGAACTTAGGTCAACTGGTTAAAGCATATGAGGTTAGAGGTTCGAATCCTCCACCCTCATTGGTCGTTGAATTCAAAAAAAGAAAACGACCATTACACATCATTTAGTTTCTTTACAGCCTAGGAAGAGGAACCCACCTCCAATTTTTCTAACATGAGGGCGTTAACAACATCCTTCACAAACACCAGGAAGCATTCCCTGCAAGAATCTGGCATTAGAGTGGACCTGTGAAGCTGCCGGACTTCTTCTGTTGTATGGCTGCAGACCGAGCAAGATAAGAATCGCTTGCTGGATTTTGGAGGCGGCTCTAATCCACATGCTGCCATGATGGTGTGAGTTGCAAGCCTTGCCACTTCCTTGTAACTTTCATATCCTGCATAGATCCTCAGCTAATTATTACTCCACTCAACATAATCCCATTACAAGATAAATCTGGAAGTGCTTTACTTTCAATTGCTCATCAAAGTAATTGCAATGGGGTAGCACTGAATATGACGTCTTACCCAAATTTTTGTCTCGGCTTAGGAGTTTTAAATTGATCTTGACCAGTGTTCGTATCTCGCTTTTGGCATCGTGATCATTGTCAGCCTCACGAGCAGTATGGCCTTTTCCCGAGGCTTGTGTCATTGTGGAGGATGATGAAACTTCATCCACGATTTTGTTTGATGGATTTCTCCCATTTTCATAGGTGAAATCGCTTAGACAAGTTTGGACCATAGTGCCCGAGGATGATTCTCCACAACTGGATGAATTGGTAGGAAAAAACTCATTAGAAGCTTTATTCTTCTTACTTGCTACAGGACGACACAGTTGCTTATCCAACTCTGGCGATCTGTACTTTCCCATTTCCTTCTTATCCTTTGCTGGCTCATTTAGCTTATTGATTTTGCACTGTTGGCCGCCTTTGGCTGTATGGGAATCTTTTACTTTTGTGCTAATTTGTCTGCTAGCAGGAGATTTCAAGGTTTGACCTCCCTCACGTGTGGCCTTTGCCTTTGCAATTTCCATCATCCTCCATGCCTTCTCAACATCATAAGAGCTTTCATTACACTCAGGTTGGGAGGGTGGCTGCAAGCTTGTGGCTGTTGAAAAATGTGGTTGACCTGTTTGGTTGTTTAGTGCAGCTGCAGCACCAGTATCTTGTTTGGAACTGTTGCCACTGTATGTCGACGAGCTGCTAGCGGGAAAGTTCAATGACCCCCTTCGTAAGCCACCCCAATTCTCACGTAATGCCCTTATGTGGCCATGGATGTCACGACAGCGATGTAACGTTCTTGCACTTGTTCCAGCAGCTTTACCACCACGACTAGGCAATGATTTATGGGCCACGCTGCTTCTCCAGATGGGGACAATAGAAGGTGGCTCATGATTTGAATGTGAAAGGGCTCTTCTGCGAGGTATGCCAACTGTTTGAGCACTTGATTCTTTAACTATATCTGAAATGGAAATGTGTGCTTCAACTGTTGCTGTTTCTGTTTGAATTTGATCGTTGCAACTAGTATCCAATTCAGTATCAGCATGTTGAGCCCTGGAGATAGTGCAATCATGGCAAAACCAATCACCTTCTGGTACATTAGCACCTAGGCCGACACAATAAGTGTGAGCAGCTGAATCGCAGAGATCACAAAGTAACATGAGACCTTCATCTTCCATACCCTTGCACACAGTGCAATGTGTTTCTGCATATGGATCCCTATTCGTAGTATTTCCATTAGCAGAGTGATCCTGAAACCCGAAAAATATAAAGCTTGTGGAACTACGTGGATTTCTACAACCAAGTTGAAATTTGTTTCCAGAGAAACTCAGGATTCAGAAACATGAATATTGGAAAATTAGGCGTTCGTTCAAGTTTCACAAATGATGAACTTGAGAGACTGAAATATTTCGGGTAAGGAGGTAGCTATATACATGCATATCATATTTATGTTTCATTCAATAATATATATCTTAAGCAACTTTACCCTATGAAAGGATACAAAATTCTTAATCTTTTATAGTAGTTTTGCAATTGCTATTCGAACAAGTAGATAAAAGAAGAATCATGGAATTGGTAGAGATCATCAAGCACGCAGAAGTATTTATATTTCGACCATGTCCTGAAAACAAAGTACCCTTAATTTTTCTACATTGTTCAATGCAATTATGCAATCAAACGTCTTTATAGGAAAATTTGTTCCTATAACTATAAGCTTCAACAGAAAGGGAAGACTTACACTTGCAGAGAGCTATACATTGCATTATTCAAACTAAAATCAGACTGATCACTGAAGTAAAGCAGATTGGCATCACCACTTTTAAAACGAAAAATTAACGAATTCATCTACAATAAACCTCCGATATTCAATCTACTAAAAATCACATCCCTAAAACCCTAGAACAGCTAAATGTCGATCTTCCAGCACAATTAAGCAGCAAAATGTCAATTACAGAGTTACCGACCTGATTCCGCATTGGAATATTAACGATTCGTTCACGGAGACGACAGCCATCCTTCGCAATTCTATGAACAACAGTGAACCTGCCCTTGCAAGCAGGGCATCTAGATTCAATCCTCGCCCACTCCATGATGCAGACGAAGCAAAAATAGTGGTCACAGGAGTCAAGCTTGCCTCTTTCCGCTTTTCCATCGTCCGAAAAACAAATTACACAGATAGAAGAAGGATTACAGTCAATCAGCGGCTGGTTTTCTTGAATTTCGTCTTCAACTGACTCGTTTTCGACCCCGGATTTGGTACTCGCGGAAGGACAGGAAATTAGGGCTTTTAGGCGATCTTTTGGGGAAGCGAAGGAGTTAATTGAGCCACTCGCCATCGTCGATGAGTGGCGGAGGGGCCGGACCGCCTCGATTGATTCCGGCGAAAGAGCTCAGACGTGATCCCGGAGGAACGGCGACGAGCAGTACTTGAGGAAAGCGGCCACTGTTCTCGATATTTTATTATCCATTTCTCGTAAAGATTAAAAACAGGAAAAAGAAAAAAGACTTGGGCTGTGCAGCGTGTGAATTAAGAAAAATATCAATTTAAAATGAATAAACATTGAAAAAATTAAGAAAAATATCAATTTTTACTTCAACTTGACAAGGTGGATTAATTTCCACCCTAAATTTTTAACTTCGTTAAATTACACTTTAAATTTAGACATGTATTGCCAAAGGAAGCATAACTCAGTAGTAATTAACATGTATTATCGATCAAAAAGTGAGAGGTTCAAATTCTCCCACCTCCAAAGGTTAAACTCAAAAAAAAAAAAAAATGTGTTACAAATTAAGTAAGTGTTACATTTTTTATATTAAAATACTACTTTAGTTTAAGGACTTTTAGACTCATATCATTTTAGTTCTTGTACTTTTAATAAATCTTAAAATTAATCCTCATGTTAGTTTAAAGGTTTTTTTTAGTACTTGTTAGTTTTAAGTTCATTTTTATCAAATTTAGTAAAATAATAATAATAATTTCTATTTAAGAAAAGACATAATGTGTATAAGTTTTTAAAGTTTAATAAGGTAAGATTAATAAAGACTAGATTTTTATTGAAAAAGTTAACTATAAATGTATAGTAAGAACTAATTTTAAAATTTATTGCAATTACAATGACTATGTTTGGACATTTGAAAGTATAGAGTCTAAAATAGAATAAGTTCTAAAGTATCGAGACTAAAATAGTTTTTTCTAAAGCTGATTATTTTATTAAAATTTGTGAATTTTGATTATTTAAGGGTCGATTTTGTGCATCCATTAAACATAATTTTTATTGTAATTAGTTTTATTGAAAGGCTTTTGCATTACATTTTTTTAAAAAATTAGTTAATGAATTAGTGAAAATTGAATAGATGGTAAGCTTTGCAATACTTAACTAAGTTTAGGTTCCAATTTTATAAAATAATTAAAAGTTTGGGATGAAAAATAGACACACCTTGCCAATTTTAGAGGAAAAAAGACTTTTCTTCCAACAAATTAGAATATTTGTAAAATATATATTGACTTGAACCCTAAACACCTAATATAGGGAAAAGATCAATTTTGATCCCTAAATTTATCGAGTTGCATCAATTTTTACCATAAACTTTCAATTTCATCAAATTACACCTCATACTTAGATAAGTGTTGCAATCTTAACCTTAATCTTTGAAAAGTGTTGCAATTTTAACCCTCTATTACGTTCTCACTCCAAATATCATTAAAAGAAGTTTTCTTTCATTCATTCAATGAACTATAAACATATGTGTGATACGAAATTGATAAAACTCTAAAGAAAACCAACATTAGAGCTAGCTTTCATGCATTCAAGTTTTCTTATTTTATTTTATTGAAATTAATGAGTTTATGAAGATTTTTAAATTACATTTTGTTACAATTAGTGGGAAAATTAGTGGAAATTGATCGATTAGGGCAAAAATTGTCACAATTATTTAAGTTTATGGTGTAATTTGATGAAATTTAAAGTTTAGATTGAAAATTGATACATCCAGACTAGTTGAGGAGTAAAAAATTGATTTTTTCTAATAATATATTACTAGTTGAGTTAATGTTGAATATTTTTTACTAACTAGTTAAAATCAATAACTTAAAGAAAATTACGATAGTTTTATAATTATTTAAATCATATTGAGAAATTTTGGTCTATCACAAATTGCCACATAATTACTTAAAAATTAATGACAATCATAAATTATTAAATTTGGACCAATTATAAATTGACATGTGTTCAAACTTTGATTTGAAGACCAAAATTGACAAATCCTAAATTTTGAGGGCCACGTGTCTTCATTATAACCCTTTGATCAAATAATTAAATTTGATTTGGTCAATTGGGTCATATAGTATTTGGGTCAAACTTAAACAAAATCCAAAGGGATAAGCCCCAATCCAACAAAATCCAAGAGCTAGGCCCAAATTTAACAAAGTCCAAGTCTAATGGTTGGGCCCGAAAGCCATTAAAGATCAAACCCACATGCCTTGGAAAACTCTATAAAAAAGATAAGATAACTTAGAGATAATTAAGAAGCAAAGAAAATTAAAAGACTCTCTAAAACTCCTAAACACTGAACATTCCTTGAAGATTAAAGATATTCAAGAGAAAGGTTTAGAAAATTTAGAACCCTGAGAATTCAAAATTCTTTTGAAGACTGAAGACTCTTTGAAACTCTTGAAAACTGAAGACTCTTGTTTTAGTCATATTGGTCAGTTTGTTAACCTTGGAAGTCTTTCTGTTGTAACTACAATTAGTTTTAGAGTTAATTAGTTTTAATTTGTTAGTCTGTTGTAACTAGATTTAGTTACTTGTTATTTATTTATTTATTTAACTCTTTTTGTATATAAGTGTACAGGAGGTCATTTAATGGTAGTCAGAAGACTTCAGTCTTTTCAACACTCACAATTTGTTTCCTTTTCTTTCACGTAAGATGGTATCAGAGCATTATTAATGCTTTTTGCTGAACTTTTGTAGGGTATTTCTCTCCCTCTTTGATCAGAACGCTGTCTTCACAAGCTTGCGATTTTTTTCTCTCTTCCGATTGTTGATTGTTCATCTACTCCTCTGCGTTTCTTCGTCTTTATTTCCATGGCGAATCTAGAGGCGTAAACTCCAGATACAGCAACGATCGATGCCCATTTAAATCCTTATCTTCTCCATCATTCACTTGGTCCGACAACCACTTTAGTCACTGAGCAGTTGACCGGAGCCGATAATTACCATTCCTGGAGCCGGTCTATGTTAATCGCTTTGTCAGGAAAAAATAAACTAGGGTTTGTTAATGGATCAATTGAAAAGCCAGAAAGTGGAAGTCTTCTTGTTGCTTGGAAGTGTAATAATGATATAGTGACATCTTGGATTCTGAATTCAGTTTCTAAAGGAATAGCAGCCAACATAGTCTACACCGGTTCTGCAAAAGACGTTTGGGATGAACTTAAGGAGCGTTTCATACAGAACAATGGTCCACGAATTTATCAACTACGAAAGGACTTCGTCACTACAACGCAGGGTTCTTTATCTGTTGAAGACTATTATGCAAAATTGAAGGCAATTTGGCAGGAACTCAGCGAGTATCGTCCAATTGATGGTTGTTCTTGTGATGGTTTACAGAAAATTTTAGATTATCTTCATTATGAATATGTGATGGTATTTTTGATGGGATTAAATGATTCCTTTGCGAACGTTAGGGCACAAATCCTTCTAATGGATCCACTTCTGACTATTAACAAAGTTTTCTCCTTAATCATTCAAGAAGAACGACAACGCGCTGTTGGTAAGACAACTTCCTTTGAATCCATTACTCTGCTTGCTTCTGATAGTTCTAAGAAACAGCAAAATAATGATAGATCTCGTCGATCAAAAGAACGACTTACATGTACTCACTGTGGAATCAAAGGTCATGTTATTGACCGATGCTACAAGCTTCATGGATATCCGCCGGGTTACAAACAACGACTTGCTAATTCTTCTCAGTCTGGTTCCCCTGCTTCAATAAATTCAGTGACTGAAATTCCTACTAATAAGGCCGTTCATGCTTCACAATCGGCATTCTTTGCTAGTTTGAATCCCGGACAATGTGCACAACTAATGGATTTGCTTCAGTCTCACCTTGCTGCAGCAAGTTCTGAAGCTATTACAAGCGCTCCAGTTACACATATTACAGGTACTTGTCTCTCAAATTCTTCTATTTCATCAACATCAACTATTTGGTGGATTGTGGATTCAGGTGCTTCTAGTCATATCAGCTATTCTAAGCATCTTTTTATTAATTTGCGACAAGTTTACAACACCTCTGTTATCCTGCCTACGCTCACACGAGTCTATGTTGAATTTATTGGGGATATTCAACTCACTGACGATCTATTGCTCAAGGATGTTTTATTTGTCCCTGAATTCACTTATAATCTGCTTTCCGTAAGTTCCTTAACTAGAGATGGTCAGTATTCGGTTGAATTTTCTGGTGACTCTTGTTTCATTCAGGACAAGTTAGGATCGAGGATGATTGGCAAGGATAATTGTGCAGATGGGCTCTATTTGCTGTCTACTGGATATGATGTTCTTCCTCGTAATGTTGCTGTTATTAATCAAGTTTCCATTGAAACATGGCATAATCGTTTAGGGCACTTATCGCCCAAACGTCTTGATTCTTTGAAGAGTAATTTGAAATTTGTTGGTGATTATAAATTACCTTGTCCTATATGTCCTCTTGCAAAACAGAGGCGTCTTTCTTTTCCATCTCATAATAATGTTGCTGATTCACCATTTGATTTAATTCATTGCGATGTTTGGGGACCTTTTCATACTCCTACATATAATGGTCACTCTTATTTTTTGACTTTGGTGGATGACTGTTCTAGATTTACATGGGTATATCTTATGCGGCGAAAATCTGATGTCTTATCTATTATACCACGTTTCTTTCGTTTGGTTGAGACTCAATTTTCTAAGACTATCAAGTCATTTCGCTCAGATAATGCACCAGAATTACAGTTTGCTGATTTTTTTGCTACTACTGGCACTTTGCATCAGTTTTCTTGTGTTGAACGTCCTCAACAAAACTCTGTGGTTGAACGGAAGCACCAACATTTATTAAATGTAGCTAGGGCCCTTTATTTTCAGTCTCGAGTTCCACTTCGTTTTTGGGGAGATTGTGTATTGACTGCTGCATATATTATAAATCGAACCCCTATGCCTTTATTGAATGATGTCTCTCCATTTCAAGTTTTGTATAAGACTGATGTTGAATACAACCATTTGCGAGTTTTTGGGTGCTTATCTTATGCATCTACACTGGTTGCTCATCGAACTAAGTTTGATCCACGGGCTGTGCCTTGTGTTTTCCTTGGGTATCCATCGGGAGTTAAAGGATACAAACTTTATGATATTTGTAAGCGACGGATCTTCATTTCCAGAGACGTTAAATTTCTTGAAACATTGTTTCCATTTCATTCTCTTAAAAATCATGAAGAATCTTCTGTTGATTTATTTAGAGATATAGTTTTACCTGTTGCTGATCTAACTTCCAGTATTTTCATGGATCCATTGGTCACTAATTTCCAGCAAGATGTAGCAAATAATGATAATAGTGATCAAGCAGTACCTTCTGAGGTCGAGACTTCTCTTGGGTCTTCTGCCACATTCAATGGAATGCCTAATACGGCAAGTCCTCCCATTGACACTTCACAAGCTGATTTAAATCATGATGGGACTTCAATAGTTTCATCCTTTGCACCTAGACGGTCAGATCGTGTACGACAGCCACCGCATTATTTAAAAGATTTTCATTGTAATCTTTTAGTCGGTTCAGTTCCTTCATCTTCTTCTGAATATTCTTTGGATAAATACTTGTCATATATCAAATTTTCTCCGGAACATTGCCACTTTCTCCTTAATGTTTCTACTGAATTTGAACCTAATTTTTACCATCAAGCAGTGAAGCATCCTCAATGGCGGTCAGCTATGGCAGATGAAATAACAGCTATGGAACGAACTCACACTTGGAGTATAGTTCCTCTTCCCTCGGACAAACAACCCATTGGGTGTAAATGGGTGTATCGTGTAAAATACAAGCCTGATGGTACAGTGGATCGCTATAAGGCACGACTTGTTGCTAAAGGGTATAATCAACACGAAGGTATTGACTTTCTAGACACCTTTTCCCCTGTTGCAAAGATTGTTACAGTCAAAGTTTTGTTAACATTGTCAGCTTCATTTGCTTGGCCTTTAGTTCAAATGGATGTTAACAATGCTTTTTTGAATGGTGATTTATTCGAAGAAGTATATATGTCTTTGCCTTTGGGATATCAACCTGAACATATTAGTAAGGGGGAGAAAATGGTTTGTAAGTTGCATAAATCAATTTATGGTCTAAAGCAGGCTTCTAGACAGTGGTTTACTAAGTTTTCTTCTGTGTTACTTACAAATGGTTTTGTTCAGTCCAAGTCAGATTATTCTCTGTTTACTCGTGGCTCGGGTTCTAGTTTTGTTGCCTTATTGGTGTATGTTGATGATATTTTGCTAACTGGACCCTCTACTTCTGAAATTGCTTCTGTCAAGACCATTCTTCACTCTCATTTCATGCTCAAGGACTTGGGTTCAGTGAAGTATTTTCTTGGACTTGAACTTTCTCGTTCCCAACAAGGGATTTATTTGTCCCAACGAAAATATTGTTTGCAAATTCTTGAAGATACTGGCTTCCTTGGGGCTAAACCTGTTAGTTCACCTATGGAACCAAATCTCAAGTTGTCTCATGATTCTGGCGATCTTTTGTCAGCTAATGATGCCACTTTGTATCGTCGCTTGGTAGGTCGTTTACTTTATCTTCAGATTTCTCGACCTGACATCTCTTTTCCTGTTCATCGATTAAGTCAATATCTTCAGCGACCTCATTCTGGTCATTTGGCTGCTGTTCATTATCTATTACGCTATTTGAAAGGTACTTCTGGACAAGGGATTTTACTAAAAGCCTCATATTCATTTCAATTGAAGGCCTTTGTTGATGCAGATTGGGGTTCTTGTTTAGATACAAGACGTTCTATTACAGGATTTTGTGTCTTTCTGGGAGATTCTTTGGTTTCTTGGAAGTCTAAGAAACAACCGACAGTTTCTCGTTCGTCTGCTGAAGCGGAATATCGTGCTTTGGCTGGTGTTACTAGTGAATTGGTTTGGATTCATCACTTATTAATTGATCTTCAGATTTGTTCTCCCTCTCCAGCTTTAGTTTATTGTGATAATCAAGCTGCAGTGTCTATTGCTTCTAATCCGACCTTTCATGAGCGTACGAAGCACATTGAGATTGACTGTCACTTTGTGCGTGATAAGGTAACTGATGGATTTTTGAAGCTGCTACCAATACGTTCCTCTTCCCAACTTGCTGATATGTTTACTAAGGCATTGCATGCAACTCAATTACGATTTCTTATGTCCAAGATGGGTGTTTTGAATTTGCACACTCCATCTTGAGGGGGAGTTTTAGTCATATTGGTCAGTTTGTTAACCTTGGAAGTCTTTCTGTTGTAACTACAATTAGTTTTAGAGTTAATTAGTTTTAATTTGTTAGTCTGTTGTAACTAGATTTAGTTACTTGTTATTTATTTATTTATTTAACTCTTTTTGTATATAAGTGTACAGGAGGTCATTTAATGGTAGTCAGAAGACTTCAGTCTTTTCAACACTCACAATTTGTTTCCTTTTCTTTCACGCAAGATCTTGGAAAACCAAAGATGCTTTGAAAATTAGAAGACTTCAAGACCTAAAAACTTTGAAGATCAGAAAGGCTGCAAAGACCAAAACCTCTTTGAGGATTTGAAGATTTCGAAGACAAGTTGAAGACATTTGAAATGCACAAGACCTCAAAACTTCGATCTATTCTTCAATAAGGTCAACAAGCCAAGGGTCGATCAAACAATCAATAAGGCAAGGGCTAATCTAAAGATTAACAAGCCAAAGGCCGATCCAACAAGATTAATAATCCCAGGGCCTTACTAACAAGATCAACAAGCTAAGAGCCGATCCAAGCAGATTGACAAGTCGAAAGGTTGATCAGAAAAGATCAACATATGTGCTCGAGAACAAGCTGTCCAACCCTTGAGGCATTTGTACATGAGAGAGAAAGAATCAGAGGATAAACTTTAGAGATTGTACTACACCCACAAAATTAATACAAATACAAGTTATTTACATGTGTTAAATGTCTTTGTTGAAATCTCGTTTGAACACATACTATAGAGGATATTTCAATTGAAAAAAAGAAAAAGTGAAAAATAAGGATGCTTTTAGTTTAGGATTACGGCTCCATTTGATATTGATTTTGCTTGGTAAAATCGATTATTAATTAATTTAAAGAAAATTACTTTCTAAATTGTGTTAATTTGTAAAAAATCATATGCCCCTTCTAACTAACTTTTAAAAATTCTCATTTTATCCCATTTTATTCTACTTTTTCATATTCTAGTTTGAAATTTATCAAACACTTATTTACTTTATATTACAATTGATTTTTTTAAAACTACATTTGACATTAATTATTTAAAAGTTACAATAATCTCAAACTAAGCCTAAGCAAAACAAGAAAAAACATGAAGTTAATTTGCATTATATATTTTAGACTAAATTATAAAAAATACCTCTGAATTTTGTTTAAAAAATACCCCAATTCTTTCAAAAGTTGCAATAATACCCTTGACATTTCATAAAACATTTCAAAACTACTATTGGAGTAAAAATACATTAGAATGTTGGACTAAAAGTCGACATGATGGTAACTTCCAATGACGTGGTAGTGATTAAGATGCTTGCCTGGATTAAGTCTAAAAGAACGACGATCTGTCATGTCGACTTTCCGTCCAACATTCTAACGAATTTTCTACTCCAATGGTAGTTTTGAAACGTTTATGAAAAGTCAAGAGTAATATTACAAATTTTGAAAGAATATGAATATTTTTGAAATAGAGAGCACAGTTTAGGGCCTTCCTTTCATAATCTAGTCTATATTTTATTATTATTTCCTCCTACAAATTTCCATACAAAGTTCCATGTGAGGGTGTTTGTTAAAGGAGAAACAACAGTTTTGTTATTGGATCGAATCCCAAAGGTAAAATAAAATGTTTTATTTTATTTAAAATCACAATTTATAAATTTATATAATCCCTATTATCGGTAAAATTGGACTAAGAAGGTAAATTCGAATTACAAGAAAATCTTGCAAGACAAGATTAACCTTTTTAAATCTCATTCCTAGATAAAATGAGAAGTATATTTAAATCATTATCTGAAAAGGAATATTAAGGTCAAAGACCTACAAATACGCCATTATGACTCAAAGAAAGAGAGTTCAACTTAATCTTCATTCTCTAAACTCTAGCATGCTACACATTTTCTCCTCTCTGACTTTGCCATACCAGTGCTCAACTTTTTCTTTTTTATAGGTCACTTATTTTTCCCAAATTACAAATTTACAGTTGCTGTCACGTGAAAGTCATATGAGATTTCTTTTAGCTAGATTTTGGCAACAACAATTCCCAATCTAAACTAAACATGCAATGTGTCATTAGATAAAAAGTTAAAATAGAAAGATCCAAAAATCTTCTCTGGACAAAGTAAACATAAACAAATCAAATTTGTTATCGAAAAGTGAAAAAGTTAAAAAGAAAATAACAACAGTTGAAGTTGAAACTTGGTAAATTGCAATTTACAAAAACAATTACCGACCGTGCTATGAGAAAACGTGCTGACCCAATGTGTTTTTATAAATTCTCACTTTTTTCATCTCTCCGACATCCGCCATTACATTACGACCAATGTGTCTTTAATTAATATAATCATATCCCATTTGGATCTCTAAATTTTTTTTAATATTATATTAGTTTTAAAATTTGAAGTAAAAAAAAAATCAATTTTTACTCCATATTTGGCATAGTGTGCCAATTTTTTTTTTCCATATATAAACTTTAAATTTCATAAAGACTTTAATCATCAATGAATTGTTTTTCATTTGAAGAATAATTGAATTTTTCTCATATATGTTTAATGAATTATAAAATATATGTAGAATATGAAATTGATAGGATTTCAAAGAGAAATGACATTGAAGTATTTTTTTAAAAATTTGTATGATACTTGACAAAATTATTCAAAAGTCGATTCTGTGCATGATCAAGCTTAATTTTATGCAAAACTAGACTTTTATTGAAATTAGTAATTTTTTTTGAAATTTTTACAGTGCATTATTACCAAAAACTAAACAAAAACAGTTATCTAAATCTAGAGTCAAATTAGATCATATTGAAAGTTTAAGGAGGAAAATTAATACATCTTGTCAAGATTAGGATAAAAGTTAATTATTTTCCTAAAATTTAACATTAATTTTTTTTTTTACCATTATCATGAATAAGTAAAAAAAAGTGTTAATTTAGTTATGAAAAATCTTTATTAAATAACGGTTGTAGATGTGAGCATAGTCTCAAATTTGCTAGAAGTAGAGAACATTTACAATATATAAATAAAATTACATCTTCATTCGTAGGAAATCTTCAAAATAAAATTAAAACTAAAATATACGTGTTGACTGACTCACTCTCAAAGTAAATAATATATGATAACCATTGCAAAAATATAGATTTTTTTTTTCAAAATGTTTATTATATTATAAGGTTGGGGAGATAAGGGTTCCTAAAAGTGAAGCTTTTTTTTTTCTTTTCATATTTCTAGAGGGTGTTCCCTTCACATCTCCCCAAACACAAAACCCCTCAAATTACAATGCTAAAACTTCAAAGGTTTTTGAAGCTTTATGGTTTGTCTTCTACTTATATATATATATATAGTTTCCAACACATTCTCTTATTTAATTTTATCAATGCAAAACCAAACAAACAATATTTGTTTTAATTAACCTTTGGAGAATCGAAATCCTAAGCTTTGACTTCAAGCACTTTTCTTTTTCTTGTGTCTATAAATTACACCATTCTTCCCATTTCAAATGCTTCCTTTATCTTCTCTTCATCTCTCTCTTTTAACTACCATGGCATCTATCAGGCTCGTCATCTTTTTGCTTGCGTTGTTTTATCTTCATTTCAAAGATCAAGGTAGTTAAACAACCGGTTTGATCATGATTTTGTTTAATAACATCGGTATATACATGTTTTTTTTAGATCTAGTTTTCGTTATTATTTACTTTCTATAGGAGTTAATTTTGTAATAATTTTTTTGTGTAGGTAGGGTTGTTGATGGGAGAAGCTATCGTTTTCGAACGCGAGTTGAAAGAGGAAGGCAAAAGGAGTTGGTGAGAAAGATGGTGGGTAAAAGAGATCATTTGAGAATGGTAAAAGAGCTAGACCATCCTACTTTTCCAAGTACAATTGATTCTTTTGCTAATTTTTATCGAGGAAAGAATGAAAATTTGAATGTAAAATACAAATTGATTGACAAAAGAGATAACAATCATGGTCGGCATCTACTTGATGTCAAAAGTTCTAGCTTTGTACCTATTAATGCTGACTATTTTGTCGCTAAACCTCATCCTCCAAAGAACAATGGAGGGAATAAGTGTCTCTAACTATTTGCTTTTTTTTTTAGTAGAATTGTTTCATGATAGATTTCTAAATGTTTATGTTTTTATTTTAGCAGAAATAAATGCTAAAACATGAACAACAGGCAATTTATTATTATTATTTTTTACCAAATTATCACAGCTGTACAAGAGTTTGCTTCAAATTAAAGGTGCAATGGATAAGCTAGTTTGTAGTCTTTGGTCAAATTCAAATTTAAGAGCATTCTCCATTCTTAGGATGTTTTCCAATGTCTTTATTGCTTTGCATTAATTTGGTTTATGTTTCTCAAGCTGACATAAACAGTACACAGTATTAATTAAAATTAATTAATTTATTTATTTTTGAACTGGAGTACAGTGTATTAATTTATATTGTGTTATTATTGCTTTTTGTCCTTTCAATATTGTATATAAAGGGAATAAAAAAAAAATAGAATATTACATTATAAACACAAGACGACTAGAGTAAAGGTTTAAATCAATCCTCCACCTCTACGACAGTTGAACTAAAAAAAAAAAGAGTACACATTTTTTTTTAACTCTAAGTATACTCATATTAGCAAAATAATAATAGTAATAATAATAAAAAAAAATAAATAAATATATGGAAACTATTTCTTGTATCGTTCTTGTTTTTGAGAGAAGATGTACAAATTGTTTTATTATTATTAATTATTATTTTTAAGCTAACAACTTAGTTAATTATCTCACAAATTTTACCGACATAAGTATATAGCTCAACTGGTCAAAACATTTTTTTTAGATAAAAATATTTTTTTCAAAGGTTTGAATCTTCCCATCCTTTTATTAAATTTAAAAAAAGAAAAAAAATTAGTTCATAATTTTCTCTATATTTCAATCTAACTAATTATGTTAATCTAAACATAATTTAATAGAAATTAAGATTATGTCTATTACTTTTTGTCGAGTCGAAAGTTTAATCCCACCTTACATTTTTTGAACTAATAAAAAAAACTAATTAGTGATCAAACATAGGTGAATTTGGGAATCTCTTAATTTGGCAAAAGCAAACCCATCACATGATTTTACAAAACCCCTTCTTATGAAAAAGCAATGCTTGATGTGACAATCTAAACCTCATCCTGTTACAATAAGCTTTATGATCAAATGAATTTACACTTTCTTTCCAGTTCTACCCTTCCCAATTAATTATGGCTTCTCAAAAGTTAAAATTGGTCATGCGTAGATAATTTTTACTTCATTATTTTTTTAGTATAATATTTTAATTGAAATTAAAAGGTATATGTTACCTTTTCCCTCTTGAAGGCCAGCATTAAATAACCGTTTGGTAAGTATCTGAAATTTTTACCCCAGAAATATTTGTAGCAATCGTACGCAGTAAGAGATATTTTTTTGTACAAAAATCTTAAAGAGAGATAAACCAAAGACAATCAACAAACAAGTCAAATTGCTTTCCTCCTTTCTTCTACTCCGACCCTACATCAAAATATATCTAGCTCGATCGATTATTTAGGAAACTACGAACTAAAAATCAGTAAATAATTGGGGAAAAGCATCTTGTCATTTGTGAAGTCAACTGTGAAAGAACACGTAAGGAAAAAGTAAAGAAGGAGAAAAAGAAAAGAACCTGAAACCCTTCGAAAAAGAACATAGATTCATAGAAAGTTAAGTTATCCAGATGGGATTTAGATTAAAAGTGATGATGATGATGAAGGTCGAAAAAGATTATAGCAGCAGCCACAGATAAAAAAAAAAAAAAGGTAAAACCCTCCACACATCCATCGATCCACCATTCATAAATCTACATATATATATATATATATATTGATATAAATTATATCTTCTTCTTCATGCAAAGCTAAAGCTACCTTGGTAAATGGTGGCTAGATTTGGAATTTGCTTCAGCTCTTCGATTGGAGTTTCCAAAAGCATCTTCAAAATTTCTCAATGGCGTCAGGAAATCAGTTAGAATTATTTGCAGTGATGAAACTTTTCGTTTCAGCTCTGCATTTTCATGGAGGATCTGCTGGTTGCATTCCAACAGCTGTATTAGCTTCTCCGACAGTTGCCGGTTTGAAACCTCCAACTGTCCCACCTGATAGTTGAATATTAAATTTCCGTCGACATGTCAACATTTCGATAAAAATATTTTTCAAACATGAAAAAATATAGTATCATGAATTGGACAACGACATTTTAACCTATCTTTTTATGGCACTTTTATAAAATTAAGATCTCAACATTTCTGTTGACGATATTGATATAAATTTAAAAATCTTACCTGATATTGTAACTCTTCGATCTGCTTCTTCTTCCTCATCCGCGACCTCCGAGCGGATTCCCGGTTTGATATCATTCTTCTCAGCTTCCTCTCGGCCATTACGGTGAGATGATGATGCTGGTGGATGTCGAGAACTTCGACAGTGTCCAAAACGGTGTCGTTGCTGTAGCACGAGGCAGAGTTGGGGGAGAAGACATTACAATTGTTGTTGTTGTTGGTAGGGGCCTGGCCAGTGATCATAGAAGGGAATAATATTTCTCTATGGAAACCATTTGAAGGATTATTATGATCATCATCATCTTCATCATCACCTTCTCTTCTGATCATCATATTTGTTTCCATAATCACATGTGAAGAAGAATGTCTTTTCTGCACCATAGATGAGTTGTTATTCAAGCTTCCATCAAATGGATTTTCACCAAATCCCAAATCTTCATTCACCTCCATTAGAGAGAGAGAGAGATCAAAAAGAACAAAAAAAAAAAAAAAAAGATGTATGGATATAAAATGAGAAGCTTGTTTTGATTTTGAAGGCTCTTCATCTCCTTTAAGGGGACCATAAGGGGAAGTTAAAGAGGTAGATGAGTAGCCATTTGGAGGTCAAGAAATTAAAAGACTTGGAAAAGAGTGTTATTTCTTAATGGGCAAGATTTTTTTTAAAAAAAATTCAATTTATTTATTTTTATAATATGCTCTTTTGATATATATCTTGTAATGCATAAATCTTTGGAATAATTTTTGCCAAAAAAAGATATGCATGGGGTTTAATTCTAAAGTACATTAGCCAGAAATTTATTCTCAATGTTTTTGAAAATTGAAAAAAAACAAAGAAATTTTAGAGGGGGGTTGCTTAGAGCATTATTTCTTCTACCTCTCATGTCTAAATCAACCACATCTGATCTTGACATATGCCAATATTCCTACCAAAACCATATGCAACTCTTAAATGATAATGTTCCCTTCTCATATGTTTTTGTCACAAAATCTCTACATATAAGCATATGCTATAAACTTTCTTTTTCAAACCCTACCCACTATGCCACATATTGGATTCATTTAAGGAAACTTTGTAATTTTTCTTTTTCAAAATATGATTATGTGTTATTGGAGAAAGTTTTAGTGCTTTAATTAATCCATTTTAGTTTGTAAGCTATTTTATGAGTTTGATTAATAATTTGACTACTTGAGTTTGGTTTTGTAGAATGAACTTTTTGGGAAAAATTGCTCTTTTGCCCTTAGGGTTTTAACTATATATGGTTGCTTCCAACTCAGACCCAAGTCTGCAAATTAAACCATTTTGCACTTAGGCTTATTCTAAGCTAGCTTCCATTATGACATGCATCCCCCACCATTTAATATTATTATTATTTTGAAGAATCTGTCTCCATAAAAATAAACCAAACTTTATATATAGCTATGGGCAAAAACTTGGTTTATGAAGCAATAATATTTCTTAAACAAAAATCATGTAAATATAAAACTTAGGCCCCGTTTGATAACTATTTGGTTTTTTATTTTTGATTTTTGAAAATTGTGCTTGTTTTTTCACAATCTCTACATTTCTCTACAATGATTTTCATCTTTCTTAAAAAAACATTTGAATTCTTCGTCAAATTTCAAAAATAAAAACAAAAATTTGAATTCTACGGCCCCGTTTGATAACCATTTGGTTTTTGGTTTTTGGTTTTTGAAAATTAAGCCTATAAATACTACTTCCACTTATGGTTTTACTTGTTTTGTCATCTACTCTTTGCCTATGTTTTCAAAAACCAAGTCATGTTTTGAAAACTAAAAAAAATAGTTTTCAAAAACTTGTTTTTGTTTTTAGAATTTGGCTAAGAATTCAAATACTTCCTTAAGGGAAATGAAAACCATTGTAGAGAAATTGAGGGAAAACAAGCTTCATTTTCAAAAACCAAAAACAAAAAACTAAATGGTTATCAAACGGGACCTATTTTTTTAGTTTTCAGAACTTGGGTTGGTTTTTGAAAACTACATGTAAAAAGTGGATGACAAAACAAGGAAGCCCCATGTAGAAGTAGTATCTATAGGCTTAATTTTTAAAAACAAAAACTCAAAAACTAAATGGTTATCAAACGGGGCTTTAGCTCGTAAACTACGCATTTGTGGTAATCCATGTTGAAATTGTACGCAAGGAATAAATTGTTTATGAATTTATGATTTGTGAAAGTTAGTGTATATAGTATTAAAAGTGAATTAATTCATAAGTTTAGATTTACGTAGATCATGTACTAAAAAAAAAAATTTATGTAGATCATCGAATACTCAAAACCGTACATATCAGTATAGGTTTGATTTTTTAATCTCAAATTGCACAAATCTAATCCGTAAGTAAAATGTTTCACAAAATTTTTGATTTATATATGTATATGTTGCTACAATAAAATTGAATAAAAGTTTTAATTTTTTAAAAACTTTTTTAGCGTTATTATATGATTGTTGCTTAAAAAACTTGACTTCATTTGTTTTAATTCAAAGGAAGTTCAAATGTAAACAATTTCCTATATATGTTGATTTTTTTTTTTGAGTTCATATATGTTGACATTTTTATGTTGAATATTGAGACAAATATTTATTAAATGTAAGTAGAAAAAGTCCAGTGTTACAAGTATATAGTGATAGTACTAAAAAAAGTGTTAACAATATATAATGTTTGTACTAAAAAATAAAAAACAATATATACTGGTTTTTTAGATTTTTTTTGAGTTCATCTTTGGAATGTTGTTTGATTCCTTATGGATATAATTTAAATGTGAAATGATGTATGTGTACCACTGAGATAACAGCATAATGGAACAAAAATTATTCTAAATGTTTTAGATTCATTTGATTAAAATATTATATAATAATAGATGTTTACCTAATCTTATGGGAGATTTAAATAGACATAAAATATTATAATAATGTTATATATATACAAATAGATTTGGACAAGAGATAATCAGTAATCAAACTCGACTCAACTAATTATAGAGTTATTTTTCTTCTTAAATGAAATTAAAAAAGGAAGAAGAATATTTAATTTTCTGAAATTTGGTTATATTCTCGTAAAACGTACAAAAAACTAAACAAATGGAATCAAACCTAACAAATTTAAAAACAGGGAACAAACTCTCAAACCATGAAAAAAAAAGTTTGAGAAAATTATTCTTTTGCCACTAAGAAAATATTTAATGGGTGGTTGGCAAAGCTAAATTATCTCACCCTATATGTCTATTAAAGGCATACATAATTCTATTTCTACCAAAATTAAACAAAATATAAACAAATTAAAACGTACCCTTTTAGCTTAATTAGTAAAATATGCGAATTCCAAAAAGGAAAAATAAAAGTTTAATAATATTAATTAAGATATGCTATAAAGAGCATGTTGGTGTATATAAATGCTTCATCTACCCATTATCAAATCTTATTGACCCAATTAAGGAGAGATTATGACATTAAACTTCTAGCTAAATTTTGAACTTGCGTATGAAAAACGAATCAATATTTGATCATTAGAATTTGATTATTAATATCATTAGGAAAAATTACCCAAAATGAAACAATTAGTGACATTATTAGTATGCAATTGTTGAGACTTTGATATCTTATGTGTATTTTTTAGTAAAATACCTAAAACAGGCTATTTCCAATGTTATATATCCTACATGTAACATGCAGTGTAATTATGGCTATAAGATTAGGTTAGGAAGTCTAATATTTATATGCATTGATATTTGGACAATTATTTACCAGACTTTACGTAATATGACTAATGTATTTTTCTTTTAATTTTTTTTCATTTCTTTTAATTTCAATCATATCTGCCTTTTTGGACTTATTGGAGAAAAATAAATGTAGTGGTTATATTATATTTATTTATTTATTCTATTTTTGTGTATAAAAAAGAGTTAAAATTATGAATTGGGCTTGGTTACGAGTAGATGGGCTTTCTAATATTGGGCCTGAAGTCCAAGTTGGATGATGTTGTTAAGTTATTGAGCTTTTTATTTTCTTGCAAAATTGTTGTTTGACCCTTATTATTGTGAACTAAAATGGTTTTTTTAGTTTAACCATAGCAAGAAGATAGAATCATCGATCTTTGAGATGATTACAAATGTCTTATTCATTTGAATTGACAATCTATTATAGACATTTAATGATGATAAACATTTTCATCAATTTAATTATATATTTTTAATAGTATTCTATATTTGATCAAAATTATATTTCATATTCGTAATATCATCATAAATTCACAATTTATAAATTTTATTATTTATCCTTTGACTATATTAATTAATTCTTCATGTCTTTTTTTCAAAAAAATATAAATTACTTCCATTTGGCAAACTAGATCGATGTATATACACTAAACTTTAGTCTTACACTTACTTTACAAGTGATAATCGGAAGCATAAATTATAACTTCATTCATGATTATTCACTTTATTCTATATCATTTTAAATTTCATCCGCAATATTTTAAAAGTTTGAAACTTACCTTTAAAATATAAAGCTTTTTCAATCAAGTTTCCTTGCATGATAATACTGTCCATGAAATGACATGGAGTATATTTAAGGTGTTATTTATTATGAGCTAATTTTTTTGGATTAAAAATTACTTTTGGTCCTTGAACTTTCATGAAAGTAACAATTCAACCCCTACATTTTGATTTGTAACAATTTAATCTTGAAACTTTAGTATGTAACAATTTATAAGTACATGTACTTTAAAATTTGTAACAATTTAGTCCCTATCGTGAAAATTATTGTTAAAATCCAATAGAATTTCTTACATAAGTAGATCAATAAACTAATTAATGATCTAATACTTTTATATGCTACAAAGACTAAATCATTAAATAATAAAAATTAAATTTCAGTAGGGATAAAATGGTTACAAATTTAAAAGTATAGAGATTAAATTGATACATACTAAAGTTCAAGAACTAAACTGTTACAAAATTGAAAGTATATGGACTAAAACATTACAAATCAGAGTTCAGAGACTAGATTATTACCTCCATGAAAGTTCAAAGACCAAATGTGATTTTTAACCTTTTTTTTTTAAAAAAAAAAACTTATTAATTATTTTTTTTAGTACAACTACATGTGGGATAAAAATTTGAACATCTAACTTTTTGGTTAAAAATATATGGCGTAACGATCTATTCAAGTTAGCGATCGTAACATCCTACTTGCAATTAAGATATTCAAGTAAGATTAGAGTAAAATTTTGAACTAGTAAAGATCAGTTAAGTTATTTCATTGGATAAAAAGAGGGGACATATTAAGGAGTGATAAAATATTTGAAAACCTAAGGTAAAAATTGAAAAAAAAAATTGAATACATCAAAATATTTAAAAATTAAGGAAAAATTGCATAAACCATCCTTAAAGTATATGATGATTCTTACAATTACACCTCTAAACTTTTGATTGTAAAAATTAAACTCTTAAACTTTCATAAGTGAAAAAATTGCATCCCTAAGACCCCGTTAAATAACAATATGGTTTATAGTTTTTTGAAAATTGTACTTATTTTCTCACAATAGTTTTCATCTTTCCTAAGGAAAATATTTGAATTCTTAGTCAAATTTCAAAAACAAAAACGGGTTTTTAAAAACTATTTTTTTTTTAGTTTTCAAAACTTGACTTGAAATTTAAAAAAACCCTAAACAATAGATAATAAAATAAGAATAATACTTGGCTAGATATTGGTGTGTAGGTACATTAAATTATTGACAGCTAGGAGAGAGAGTGGTGGAAAGTAAGAAATTGAAACTTTTTTACATTCTTCTCCTAGCCATCAAAATATTAATGGTGGTGTATAGGATGATACTTACATATCAATTTGCAACCAAATATTGTTCATAAAATAAAGAAACTCATAGGTAGAAGTAGTGTTTATAAGCTTAATTAAAAAAAAAAAAAAAACAGACAAATCAAATAGTTATCAAACGAGGTCTAAACTTTCATAAAAAAAATTATACCCTGAAACTTTAAATTCTAAAAAATTAAATCCTCAAACTTTCATTGAGCGAAAAATATGGATCCATTTTATTCACTTCCTCTCTCTCCTTTTCCTCTTCCGTCCTCGCTCACTCTCTCACATTTCATCACAATGTTGAGTACTTCATGTTGTGGTATTTCATGCTAAACGAATATTAAAATTTTATTCTTGTTTGTATATCATATTCAAAAGTAACGTTATAGTTTTGCTTTTCGTTTCTTCTCAAGCAATTGGGAAGTCGACTCGGACAGAAGAGACATAGGAATACAACTTGATCAATGTGCATCCAAGAGTACGCAAGGATGAAAATATTCGTCGAATAAATGTTGATATATCTGTAAATTGAAAAGTTCGACATGGATATTAAAGATTAATCGATATCTCTAATATTTTTTTTATAAATATTCATAAAACATAAAAATATATCATCTACCATCTTCAATATAAATATAAAAAGTTATAACAAGATCTATAACTTAGTTTGGAAAGCTAAAATGAGCATTGCTCAATGAAAATTGACATGTACAGAAGACAAGAGATAAGGTGAATCACCATATTTTAGAGGTGGTTTTAGCAAAATTTGTTAGATATCTCTAACTCTCCTAGACAATAATATATATACTATGGTAATATATATATTTCTCCCTCATTCCTTCTACACCGATAATATTTAAATCTTAGCTATGTTTTATTGTTTTATATTCAAGTTTTAGGACATGCTCATGTTAAATTTTATACATTCTTATTTTTCATCATCATTAACTTTGAATCATGTTTATTTCTCTGGTACGATGTACCGTGACTGAGTGAATACTACATACATAAAATTTAGGTTAAATCTGATTTTGATATGATCTGTAAAATTATTTTTGTATGATAATTGTTTATTTCAGTCTCTAAATTTTTAAAAAAGAATTCTTTTGATCTTTTTACCTTTATTTTATTTTCAATAAATAGATAGCGTGGTCTAAGTTATGTATCTATAATATATTAAAAAACAAGAGTTTCTTAAAAATATTTTTAGACTAAACTATCATTTTAAATTTTAGTTAATTACATTAATCAAATCATCATAATTCGATTTGATAATTTGAATTAAAATGAATATTTGATTTAATTTGAAATTGATGAATTTGAATCAATAGTCTTAACTTGATATGCAATTTGATTAAAAATCAAATCAAATTTGCTTCTATGAATTGTATCCAATTATCATACACAATTCTTATACCCAATTCTTCAGCTACGTTTTTTTTTTCTTTTCATTTAGTTCTTATAGTTCTTTTTTTTTTTTAACTGGAGTTCTTCTTCAGGTACGTTTTCTTCATTTAGTTCTTATAGTTTTTTTTTGATTTTCTGAACCTGGAGTTCTTTTTAAGGTACGTTTTTTTTTTTCATTTAGTTCTTATAGTTCTTTTTTTTTATTTTATTTTATTTTTTCAAACTGAAGTTCTTATATTTCTTTTTTTTTTTTAAACTAGACTTCTTCTTCAGGTACGCTTTTTTTTCATTCAGTTCTTATAATTTTTTGAAACTGAAGTTCTTATACTTCTTTTTTTTAAACTGGACTTCTTCTTTAGGTATGTTTTTTTTTTTTTTTTCATTTAGTTCATATAGTTCTTTTTTTTTTTTTTTTTTGAAATTGGAGTTCTTCTTCAAGTACGTTTTATTCATTTAGTTCTTATAGTTTTTTTTTATTTTCTGAAACTGGAGTTCTTCTTTAGGTACGTTTTTTTTTTCCATTTAGTTCTTATATATATATTTTTTTAAACTGGACTTCTTCTTCAGGTACGTTTTTTGCATTTAGTTCTTATAGTTCTTTTTATTTATTTTTTAATTTTTTGAGACTGAAGTTCATATATATATATATATATATATATATATATTAAACTGGACTTCTTTTTTAGGTACGTTTTTTTTTCCATTTAGTTCTCATAATTCTTTTTTTTTTTTGTTTTATTTTTGAAACTGAAGTTCTTATATATATATATATATATATATATATATATATATATATATATATATATATATATATTTGAAATTGGAGTTCTTCTTCTAGTATGTTTTTTTCATTTTGTTCATATAGTTTTTTTTTTAAATTTTCAAAAATTGGAGTTCCTCTTCAGGTACGGTTTTTTTTTTCATTTAGTTCTTATAGTTCTTTTTTTTTTGGTTGATTTTTTGATACTAAAGTTCTTATATTTATTTTTTTTTTGAAACTGGACTTCTTCTTTAGGTACGTTCTTTTTTTCCATTTAGTTATTATAGTTTTTTTTTTTTGAGAAGTTCTTATATTTCTTTCTTTTTTTTTTGAAACTGGAGTTTTTATAGTTCTTATTAGTTCTTATAGTTTTTTTTTTTTTTTATTTTTTGAAACTAAAGTTCTTATATATATATATATTTTGAAATTGGAGTTCTTATTAGTTCTTATATTTCTTTTTTTTTTTTTTTGATATTTTGAAACTGAAGTTCTTAAATTTCTTTTTTTTTTTTTTTATTTTGAAATTGGAGTTCTTATTAGTTTTTATATTTCTTTTTTTTTTTTTGATATTTTGAAACTGAAGTTCTTAAATTACTTTTTTTTTTTTTGAAATTGGAGTTCTTATTAGTTCTTATATACGCACAATTATAATTCTTATGCTATTGAGTTGCAATAGTCCAAAAATATGAACTGGCTGGCTGGATGCTAATTTTGTTTTCCTTTTTTTGTTACAATTTCTTCTTTGTATATATATATATACACAATTCTTCACGTATTCAAATTATTCTGACTTCTTTTGCATCCAATTATCTTTTTTTTTTTTCATATGAGGTTTTAATTTTTAGCAATAACTATTTTTTTCAAGTCTAAAAGTATTCATCTCCAATTTTTCATCAAGGTCATCTCCAATTTTTCATCAAATCATGTATCTTTCCTTTTTTTTATTCGATTTTTTTTCAGAACTCTGTCTCGTTTTCAAATTAAATTTTTGGCATGACTTTTGGACATTGCATTACTACATTTTTTCTCTTTATTTTTTTTCCAACCTTTTCTGATTTTTTTTTCTTTTAGAATTCTATCTCCTTTTCAAATTAAGTTTTTGGTTTAAAAAAGATCAGAGGCCTCCAATTAATTACATCTTTGTGTATCCAATTATTTTAGTTTAAATATTAAAAAAATATACCTAATGTAATGACCGGTTTATTTAGAAGCATTAATTTTGAAATTTTGGAAATCAAGTTGGATTAATTTCTTATATAAGTATATGGATTTTGAGGTTATTTTAAAACTCAATAGTTAAAAAGGGGCAAATTTGGAAAGAAAGTTGATCAAAGGGCATTTTAGTAATTTTCTTAATTTATTTTTCTTTTCTCATCCTTATCTCTTTTTCTCTCCTTCTTCTTCTCCATACCATCTCCTTCTCTCTCTCGTGGATCTCTTCCCCTCTCACCCGAAAAAAAAACTCCCTCTCTCTCTCTCTCTCACTGAATTCTCTTTCTCTCTGCTCTCGAGCTCTCTCCCTTCGGTCGACAGCCACACCTCCGCCGTCTCTCCTTCTCTTCCTCACCGATCAGCCGCTCGCCCTGCTGCAGCTCCGTCTGCAACCCAGTCTGCTGCACGCCGTCTCCGAATCGCCGGTGCAGCTCGCGTCCGCCCAGCGTCCAGCCGTCGCAGACCCGCACGCCTAGCTCGTCAACTGCTGTCTCTCTCTTCCCCTCTCGGTTGTGTACAGTATAGACAGCAAGAGGTTTGATGTTCGGGGTTAAATTCTGATGAGTTCGGTGTTCGTACAACCTTGTACAAGTTCGATTTTGTGTGGGTAAGTATTCCGACATTAGTTTGAGGTGGATTTTAGTCAATAAGGTTGGTTTAGCATGAATTTAATGATTTAAAGTGAATTTAATGATTGTCGAACTAAATTTCTAGAATATCCGTTGCAATTGAAGATCGATTTAAGTGAATTTGGATCGTTTAAGCTGCTGTCCAACACTGTTTTGAGGTAATTTTTATGTGGGTAGCGAATTTTCCAACTCAACTAAGGTTAAGCATGAGTTGGGTTCTAGTTGGCCATATTTTAGGACCTTTTCTTGGAGTTTAGGGGCTGTTGTGGTATTTTAAAATTTAACCATAATGTGTAGGACTTTGTTGGCGATTCAAGATTGAGCATTCGAGTTTAGGCCACCTTGAATCTTGAAGTTATTTATGTAAGTAGTTATTTGGATATTAGCCCCTTTATGTTTCCATTTAAATTGATATATGTTTGATAATGTGGAAATTGTGAAAGCATACTTGAAAACCATATTTATGAAATATGTAGTGATTTGTGGGTTGGTGTAGGTGTTGCTTGAGTGGTAAATGGTCTTTTATATGGTTATAATGGAAATTAAGGGCTTAACGTTTCAAATGGCTTATGATTTAGCATGAGTAGCACTTTAAGAGAGTAGTTGTTGGAATTGGTGTATGTTAAGTGGCCGTGGGTGTAATTATTTCAAGTATGAAGTATGGGTGTGACCATGTTGGTTGTGGATGTGTCACTTGGTAAATAGTTCGGAAATGAGATTTGCCTTATTGTACCTACACCCAAGAGTTTAAAGAAAGTTGTCAATTTAGTTGAGTGACTTGGTATAAGTCATGATTCCTAGGGGGGTGCTCATAAGGACTTGGCCTTGTGAATTAGTAAGGGATTACAGTCAAAAATAGTGGGAGACGCGTGCCAACACTCGTTCCTGTCGTGATGTCCTACGATCTTAAGCCTTGAGTTTCCTCCTTAGCTCTCCAAAATGTCTTCTAGGTCCCAAAACTATGCTCCAATCAAAATTAGGATTTTTGTCTCTAAAAAACGGCTACCTTTCCACGAAATAAAATTTTCCTTGACAACACTGCCCCTTCAAATCAAATAAAAAAGGAAAGATTTTTCGAGTTTGGCGTTGCAACGCTAGACATAGTGTTGCAACACTCTGTGTGCGATTTTCTAAGTTTGAAAGGCTGCACATATGGTGTTGCAATGCTATGTATGGCGTTGCAACGCCTTTGCTCTCAGGCTTATTTGCTTGTGCACTTCTTCTCTTTGTCTCTTTGGCCCAAAAGCTTTCCTTTAAGCTCGTTTTTTTCTCCAAACCAATCGAAATCATCAGTTAAGCTCAAATGCTCCAATTCTACAATTCATAAGGTAAAAGTGATAATTCTCATTTTTTAGAATTATTTAGCTCACAAACAAAGGTTATTCTTGTAAATTTATCCTTTGTGAACTCCAAAAATCTCTTGAATTTGAGTAAAGTGTTAAGAAATTCATGAGCATGATGAGAACCCTTAAGATTAGGAGAAATAGATAAAAATATTGAAATTTGGTTGATTTAGTGCGTTATTTATGCAGTTTAAGCTAAAAGGAGAATTGCAGTATAATTGCAATTGCAATTGCAATTTGAAAGGCAGAAAACAATTGCAATTTCAATTGAGTTATTATTTATGCAGTTTCAGCTAATACAATTGCAATTGCAATTGACTTGCAATTACAGTCTGGAAGGCAGAAAACAGAAATTTCGAGATTGGCCAAATTTAGAAGATTCCAGCATTTATTTCTCCTTAAATCAAGCAACGATTTCATGTATCAAGCCGTATATGGAGTGTGAAGACACCCTAGATGCTTGGAGGCTATAAAATGGAGGAAAATGAAGACAAAAAGTGGAATTCCTCATCGTAGGAAAACCCATTTTATGCCTTTTTTCTTCTCTTCATCTTGTTGTCTAATTTTCTCCTTCCTCTCTTTTCCTCCATACTCAATTCAATTTGGACCCAAATCTCGACTTTCTTTTTGCCATTTTCTGAGCTTTTTTATACTTTTTGTATATGTTGTGTTATGGAGAAAAATCCAAAGTCCAACCTTTGGTTTCCTTGGGTTATGAAGATTTTCCCTAGCTTGAAAGAGAAGAAGGGAATTCGATTTAGGGTTGTATGTGAGCTAGCCGTAGTGTTGTTTAGGTTTGTTAAGTTCAAATTTGTACTTCCAGTAACAAGATTTCTTGTCATTTACATTATGTTCTAAGTTGTTTCTCTGTATTGAAATTGAATTGAGTTATACAAGAGTATTTCGACTGATTTTCTTGAGAATTTCCCTTTGATGTATGGTTTTGACTTTGTTGAAAAAAAGAAAGCCTCTTACCTATCGGGTTCTTAGAGTTTTTACTTTAATTATGTTTTTCACAGTTTTCCATCTAACTTAAGTTATGTTTTTTTATTTATTTTCTCCATGAGCTAAATCTCTCTTAAGGATTCAAGTGTAATGAATGCCCTACAGGTGAGAATGTGAAGCTTATATTGTTGGGATTTATGCCCTAAAGCCTCGTAATTAATCATTTATTTGATAATAAATAATAATTTTGATTATTTTATTTGCAATATAATATTATCCATTATATGAAAAATCGAAGGTTATTAGTGTAATCTTGAATAGTATGTGGTTGACATACGAGAAGATCATGTTCAAGAAATAACCTAAATGGTCATAGTATATGGATAAGGTTGGGTGCCTTATCCTGGTAACACTATTGATACGGCCCACATTGTAATAGTTACAAATGATTTGATCAAAATCATTCATGTTGAGACATGTGAGTGGGGGTATCTTATACAATGAGTTTGTATAAGACTGGACCACGAAATATTTAATCTCTCTTTATAAATCCGTTAATTGAGAAGATTAATATTTCATCAGGATGATCATATGCGACTCGATCTTAATCCTGAGTGAGTTATGAACTCCTGCCTGTGAGGGCTTGTCCTTTGATTTGCATGGGTGAGAGTGACTTTTGTAGCCGATTCAATATGCCTACCATTTTGGGGACTTGACCAAATAGGGAGCTGGGAACATAATCTCACAAGATGGAATTCACTCCTTCCTATATAGGGTAAGTAGATGAGTAGTTCCCTTAAGTGTTGATTTCGGGACTTGAATAATGGGGCCCTACCCTCTCATTGGCCCCGAGAGGGACTTAGTTTATAATTAGATTATAAACATATTATTTATTAGAGAATCAGTGGTACTTAAGGTGCAAGATGTAATAATAGGGGTAAAACGGACTTTTGACCCAGGTGTAATTACGAACAACTCGTGAAGGATCGACTTGCATGTAATGATTATATCTATGGACACAACTTGTCCTACAGTGCATAAGAGTGCAACTCTAGGTCTATAGTGGAGTGACCTATAGTTAATGAATGAAAATTAATTAATTAAAGAGTTTAATTAATTAATTTTGTATCATTGGAGCTTATAATCTGTAGGTCTATAAGGTCCCCTTGCTAGCTCATAGTAACACTAAAAGATCAATTTAGTTGAAAGAAAAATTTGAAATGTTCAAATTAATATTTAATTTGAAGTGTTCAAATTAATATTTAATATATTAGATATATTAAATATAAGAGGAAAATATATTTATTGTATTTGATATATTAAATATTAAAATAATTAATGTATATTAGATACATTAAATAAAAGATATTTATTAAATTTGAATTGGATTCAAATTAGGAAATAAATGTCGTAGGAGAATTTTAAACGGTTTGAATAAGATTCAAATTGGTTAGATAAATATATTTTAATATATTAGATATTAAAATATATTATTTAATTATTTTCCCTAGACCACTATAAATAGAACCCTAGGGGTGAGCCATTGTGTATTCTTCATAACACACATCTCCTCAATAGAGAGAATTAGAGAATTCTCTCTAGATCTCTTCCTCTCCAATCCCTTGGGGATTTTCTTTCAAGAGTCTCCCACAAGCTTTGGTCCTGTGTTCGAGTCATAGCTAGGAAGACTTTGTGGAAAAGATAAAGATTCGCCAGAATATTCTCTATAATATTATTTTCAAGGTATTTATTGCTTAACCTTTGTATTTTAGTTTAATTCTAAATAAATCAAAGACGATTCCTATGCTTCCGCTGTGGGTTTAATTCGATTATTCCCTTCATATATTGCAAGGGAAATCCAAATTAACACAAAGATTGTTTACTTTTGTTGATTTATTTATTTTTAGTAAACTTAAATTGCTCAACTAGGGTTATATTCAAGTTTAAATCTAATACTGAAAGGGTTAGATGATGATAGATCTCACAAAAGTAATGGGTTAAAAAGCTTAAACATAAGCAAAGTTTGATCCTAGACATAGGAAGAGCCCCCAAACCTACTAGAATACGATCTAAAATTATCTAAGTACGATTGACCATAGATATATAGGTCCAATCACTTAGCCTCCTAAGGATTTTGAATCAAAATTGAATAGGAGTTGATTCGATTTTACAATTATTTTGTGTTAAGGCACGATTGCAATTGCAATTGAGTTGCAATTCTCACCAAAGGGCATGATCATACTTGAATCTTGCTTTTCATTATCTTGCTTTTTTCTATTTTACTTGTTAGCAAACCAATCATCCCATATTATTGTTTTACTTTGGTTACTCTAGTTGCAATTTTTGAATATCTTTGTGCTATTCTTAATTTTTGTTGAAATCCGTTTCCTGTAGGATCGATACTTTGGAGTACTTCCAATGTTATTACTTGCATTGATAGTGTGCACTTGCATTGGGTTGAAATTCTTTCTTTTATGTTTAACCCACAAGTTTTACTTGATAAAAAAGCATCAAAGTCTACTAAAAATACACAAAACTAACATAATTCTAAGCCTAGATATAACATCTTTTTGTGTGTTATCAGGACTTCTTCACTAAGGCTCTTTCTCACTCAAGAGTTTTGCATTTACAATCAAAACTTTGTCTCTATGATTCTTTAGTTTGGGGGAGAGGATGTTATATGTACTTGTATTATGGTTTACTATTTAATAATTAGTTTTCTGTTTTCAAACTAATTGTTAGCATTTGTTATTTCTATTCACTAAGCCCCTTTATACATATAGCTTAGCTACTCTTGTAAATATATGAAAGCATTCATTAATAATACACGAGTATTATTTCACTCACGAGGGAGGATAAAAGAATGGGAAAAGTCGAGTGTTTTTTTGCCATGCCTTTATGTTTGTTTGCGCTTCCAAAACGCTGGACAACTCAAAATTAGCTCACCCACTTGAATGTATCCGAGTTGACACATTAAGTTTGCCTACATGTTGCAACCACACAATCTTTAAATATTAAAAGTAGCACGTCATTGTAACCATTTAAGTTTAAAGAAATTAATAGGAGAGTCCTATTAAAAAAAATTGAAAGTTCGAAAATCTATTTTTAAAGTAGAAAACTTAATAGACACCGTTCTAAAAATTTAATGACCTATTTAAAATTGTTGAAGCACGAAAATTAAATAGAGAAAATTGTAAAAGTCCACAAACCATACATATATATAATTTAACCTATATACGTTAATAGTATTTTAAAGAAGAGAAAAAATCAATTTTGTCCCTGAACTTGGTAGGTTGTATCAATTTTAACTCTAAAATTTTAATTTCATCAATTTTAACCTCAAACTTGGCAGATTGTATCAATTTTAACCATGAACTTTTAATTTCATCAATTTTAACCTCAAACTTGGCAAACTGTATCCGTTTTAACCCTAAACTTTCAATTTCATCAATTTAAACCTCAAACTTGAATAAGTGTATCAATTTACACAATCGGTTAAGTTTTCATTTAAATTACCGTTATAAAGGTTTTTCACACATGTCGAAAGCTACTTGTCGCTCTATGATATGTACTTGTTTGTTATTTTTTAAATAAATTTACCAAAAAAATAATTAAATCATTCTAATCGGGTCACCACCATCATGAAAAACACGAACTCGACTTTCGAAAGTAGGACCCACACGAAAACAAATGGATTCTTGTGTTTCCCTCGCTTTTGGTGTCGATACCAACGATGAAGAGTGTGATGAAGATCCAGGCGGTGACATTATTGAAGGTGGCGATGACCATGGTGGTTTTGTCGACTTCGGTAGTGAGGAGTTTGAGCTCGACTAAAATGTGGGAGAGAACAGGGAATGCAGTGGTGGACAAAGTGACGCCTATGAACACAAAATGAACTGGTCGTAGCCATACCTTGTCGGCTCCATCGACAGTCTTACGGAGGACTAAAGTGACATCGATGTTGGAGAGGAAGGGGACAAAGATTCTGACGAGGACTATTCTGAACGGCCTACGTTCGTTGCGGAAAATGGAGGACAAATCGAGCATGAGGCTGACAAGAAATTTTAAAAAAAAATCAATATTGGAGACCGATTCAAGAATGGGAAGAGTACTCCATTGAGAAAAAATATGGTGCAAATAAGATTTGTTTATACTAAAAGCTGATGAATTGAGTAGAATCCTGCCTTAAAATTAAAAAACCCCTCAATTAATGAAATGAAAAAAACATCAAAATATATTAGAGAATGTAAAAAGTAAAACAAGTCATATGCTCTGAAATAAAAAATCATTATGGTGAGTCTATTCCAATTTTCTTCAGCAATTTTATTTATTTATTTATTTTTTAAAATAACAAAGACGTATTTGTCATAGAGCAACACATAGCTTTGGATATGTGTGGGAAATTTTTTTAACGGGGATTGAAACGGAAACTTAACCGTGGTTGTAAATTGATACATTTATTCAAGTTTGAGGTTAAAATTGATGAAATTGATAGTTCAAGGTTAAAATTGATACAATCTACCAAGTTTGAAGTTTAAATTGATGAAATTGAAAGTTCAGAGTTAAAATAGATACAACGTGCCAAGTTTAGGGTAAAAATGATTTTTTTTTTACTTTAAAAAATAAAGAAATTTTGAAAGTAAAAATGTACTTACTTTTCTTCGTAAAATTAAGAAAAGTGCAATTTGAAAATGGTGCAATAACCCTAAAGTTGTAAATTAATTGAAGTCAACAGCACATGGTTCAAATTTTGAAAGTGCGCAAAACATAGATTTATTAGATATGATAGTGCACCTTATCTCGACAGAATCTCTTTTGTTGTTCATGCATTGATCCAAAAACGTCAAGACAAAAGTAGAATATATATATGGGAACTACTAAAAGGAGAATCCCTACTTCATTAAGAGGAGTGGATCATTACACGTTTAATTGTCAGTTTTCCGTTGTCTTTTTCTTTTGTTTTTGTTTTGTACTGTCGATGTTTTGTTCATTCAAAAAAGAAAAAAAAAAAGTAACACATAGTGGAATTCCCAATTATTATTTTACTTTCTAAGTTGGTGAAGTTTAAATATTTTGCACAATGTTAATGGGCTAAAGCTTATCATGTTCATATCAAGTTTTTAGAAGACCTGTTTCTTGAAAAATAAACGACAAAAGTTTATATATTAAAAAATAACTGTTTTGATTCTTAAAACTTTCAAAAAAGTTTATTTGAGCCTCTGAAATTTCAAAATATAATAATTTTGATTCATTGTTATAATTTTCTCATTTAATATCTATCTACTCAATTTCCACTTCAACCAATTTAACTTTATGGGTTACAACACATGTTCATGTAAGTACATTAATACATATTTTTGAAATTATTTTATAAACAATGGGACATATACTTTTGTTAAATATTGTTCAAGACTTGTGTGTGTAGGGTATTCTAAAATGCATAGAATTCCAAAAAAAAAAAAAAAAAAGGAAAAAAACCTATCTTATGAAAAGTTTTGAGTTCTAGAATCTGACTTACTTCAAGTTATCTAATAGATCAAGGAGATAAGTCAAAGTGAGCATTGCTTATCAGTAATTGACCTGTACTCATTTCTTTGAGATCAGAGGTTTCAAATCTCCATACTCCACATCTGTTCAACTAAAAAAAAAAAACTCAACATGAGATAAAAGAAATGTGAGTTTAAGATGGAAATTAAATCTATGACATTCTATCACACTGGCAAACAAGTTTATTTGTCCTAGTATTCCTTCATATGCTACTACTATAGCTAGGAGAAATCTCAACAATTTAAGATCATATACTCTAGCTATGTTGTAACTTCTAAGACTTCGTTTGATAACCCTTTAGTTTAGTTTTTTATTTTTGATTTTTGAAAATTAAACCTATAAATACTATTTTTACCTACGAATTTCCATGTTTTATTATCTACTTTTTACATATGTATTAAAAAATCAAGCCAAGTTTTGAAAACTAAAAAAAGTAATTTTCAAAAACTTGTTTTTGTTTATGAAATTTGGTTAGAAACTCAAATATTTCTTAAGAAAGATGGAAACCATTGTAGAAAGGATGCAAACCATCGTAGAGAAATTGTGAGAAAATAAAAATAATTTTCAAAAATCAAATAGTTATCAAACTTTACCAAAGTTCTGGTCATTATTTACCATTTTAGTTGCCCTCTGAAAAGTTAGAAATAGGGTTTTCAAAAAAAAAAAAAAAAGGTTAGAAATAGAATATTAATACTTTGGTTAAATTTGTGTAAAAAATTTTTTAAGCATAAAATTTAGTTAACATTTTTTTGAATAAGAACTTTGATAGACAAATTATCCAAAAATGACTTTAAAGTGATTAATTAAAAATTATCTAATTATGTAAAAAAATAAAAATAAAATTATAATTAATAGAACCACTTTTGAATATGGTGCAAACAACCAAATTTGTTATTTAAAATATTTTAAAAAATGTAAGATATAACAAAATTTTTATTTATATCTTTTTTTAAAAAAAATGTTTAAACCAAAAGGTATTTCAAACGGACCTTAATTGTTAAAAAAATGTTTTTAAACACTTAGGGGCTGTTTGGGGCACTGAGTGAGTTATAATAATACGTGTTATAATAGTCTGTGGGTTATAATAGTCTGTGAAATTATATAATATTGTTTAAAATGTAGAGTTGTTTAGTCTGAGATTATAATAGTCTGTGTTTGAGGTGCATAGTACTCTACAGGTTATTATAACAGAAGATATTATAACCCATGCCCTAAACAGCCCTTTAAAGTTGTTTCAAACAAGCCTTACGTGTTTTAGTTCCATATAAAATTTAATTTAATTTATTTTTAAAAAAAGTAAAAGTAGAGATGTACTTTGTACTCTGCTAATTAATTGATAAATAAATTTATGCATATTGAAAGTACTCGTTATGCTTAAAGGAATAGATAACCACTTATATATATATATATATATGTGATTAGTAAACAAGGAAACAGAAACAAACTAATCCAAAGAAACATGAAGATCTGGAGAAAAAACTAAAAGTAAAGGTAAAATTTCATCTGGCTAGTTTGGGCAAATTTACGAGCTACTACTTTCCCATTTCGAAGACATACTATATCTTTTTTTCTCACAACATTGCCAAACTCTTATATTTCTATCCTAGGCTTATAATGGATAATGACCAAAATTTTATGCATTTTATATTATTCATGATATTTTGTTGCACATATATAAATTATTTTATAGTCATTTACAATATAAAATTTTAAACATATCATTTCCATCGATTTAAAATACTGAATTTTATATTATTCATGATATTTTGTTGTACATATATAAATTATTTTATAGTCATTTACAATATAAAATTTTAAACATATCATTTCCATCGATTTAAAATACTGAGTATAATATAATTAATATAACCTCTACATTAGATACTCTAAAATGTTTTTTTTTTTTTTAAAAAATTGAATACTATATTAAGTCGTATGTGAGAAACATACAAGGAGGCACATTTAGTTTGCTTGCCGAAGTCAAGCAAACGGCAAGAAAACTATATATCAAGATTACATGGGGTTCCATCTCAAAACCAATTGGCAATGGGAGGAATGACCTATATATCTTATAAATTGTGAGGTCACTCTTCATCTTTCAGATGTGGGATCCTTCCCGTTTGGGTTAAGATGGTGCCTCTTTGGGTTCACAATTCTTGAATCGGATCCTAATTATTTATTTCTTTTTATTTCTTTTTTTCTTTTTATTATTTTTCTTTTTATTTTTAGGACCGAATACCCGTTTGGGTTTTAATGGGCTCTGATACCAACTTAAGATTACATGGGGTTCCATCTCAAAACCAATTGGCAATGGGAGGAGTGACCCATGTATCTTATAAATTGTGAGGTCACTCTTCATCTTTCAGATGTGGGATCCTCAATATGCCCCCTCGAGATGGTGCCTCTTTTGGGTTCACCATTCTTGAATCGGATCCCAATTTTATTTATTTATTTATTTTTGACTGAATACCCGTTTGGGTTTGTATTGGACCGAATATCCGTTTGGGTTAAGATGGTGCCTCTTTGGGTTCACCATTCTTGAATCGGATCCTAATTATTTATTTCCTTTTTTTTTTTAATTTTTTTTTAAATTTTTTTAATTTTTGGGACCGAATACCCGTTTGGGTTTTAATGGGCTATGATACCAACTTAAGATTATATGAGGTTCCATCTCAAAACCAATTGGCAATGAGAGGAGTAGCCCACGTATCTTATAAATTGTGAGGTCTCTCTACATTTTTCCAATGTGGGATCCTCAACATGCTCCCTCAAGATGGTGCCTCTTTGGGTTCACCTTCTTGGATCGGATCCCAATTTTAATTTTTGGACCGAATACCCGTTTGGGTTTAATGAGCTCTGATACCATATTAGATTACATGAGTTCCATCTCAAAACCAATTGGCAATGAGAGGAATGACCCATATATCTTATAAATTGTGAGGTCACTCTTCATCTTTCAGATGTGGGATCCTCAATACTATAATGTTAGGGAATTTTTGACTTATCACTTAGAGAAATTATTTGAAGAGGCTGCTACAATATGACTACCAATTTTGGACCTTTAGATATATGAAAGATAAACTATAAAAAGTACTTTAAATTTCTATGTTCCAGTTATTAGAAAGTATGAAAGTTTGTAAATCCACATCTAACCATTATTATGAGACAGTCACGTTATAGCGTTCTCATTTGAATACTTTTTCTATTATTCAAGGCCGCTAAAGTTGACCCTTGTCATTATGGGTTTTTATTATTATTCCAATTTGAATACAATATGGCTGACAATTAGTAGTGTTTTCTATTATGGTTTCTATTATTATTCCAATCGTCATTATGGTTTCTATTATTATTCCAATTACAAACAACAGGGAGTTCCAAGATAAGATTAGGCAATGTCTCCAGAGCTTGAAAAATTGGGATAGAGATCGATTGAACGGATCTCTGAAAGGAACTATAAAAAAGAAAGAGGTTGGAATAAAAAAGATAACAATTATGAAGCAAGACAACTGGAGACTTGATCTCATTAAAGATGAAGAGGAGTTGGAGAGTTTACTCGAGGAAGAGGAGAGACATTGAAAAATCATATCCAGGGAGGAGTGGCTTAAGTGGGATGATCGTAATACGAGATGGTTTCATCACAAAGCCTCCCACAGAAGGAAAATCAATTCTATTTCGGGCTTATACGATGAAAATGGGGTGTGGAGGGAGGAGGAAAGAGTTATTGATCGGCTAGGCACATGCTACATTTTAAGAAGTTCTTTGCCTCCATGAATCCGAGCAATGAAGCTACCCAAAAGATCACGGATTACATTGAAGCAAGAATTTCTGCACCTCAAAACTACGACCTATCGAAGGAGTTCTTAAAGGAGGAAATAGATTTCGCGTTGAAGGAAATGCATCCTATAAAGGCACTGGGGCCGAATGGTATGCATGCTCTCTTTTATCAAAAGTATTGGGATACTGTGGGCACTGAAACAGTAGAGCTATGCCTTAATGTGCTCAATAGAGAGATGGATCTAAAGGCCCTTAATAAAACTTACATCTCCCTAATTCCCAAGTGTAAGAAACCAAAATATATGTAAGAGTTCAGACGAATCAACTTGTGTAATGTGATGTATAAGTTGGTTGCTAAAACAATTGTCAATCGAATGAAGAAGGTGTTGGATGAGATAATATCCCTTAATCAATCAGTTTTTGTTCCAGGCCGTCATATCACAGATAATGCTCTCATTGGCTTCGAGTACTTCTATGCCCTAAAAAACAGAAGAAAGGGTTCTTCAGGATGGGTGGTGTTGAAAACCGACATTAGCAAAGCTTATGACTGAGTGGAATGGAATTTTCTTCATGAAGTCATGAGGAGGCTAGGGTTTGACTAGAAATAGATTTCTTTGGTCATGAGATGCATGCAGTCTATCAACTTTGCTGTCTTCATGAATGGAAGTCATGGTGAGCTATTCAAACTAACGAGAGGTCTGAGACAAGGCGATCCCCTTTCCCCATACTTATTCCTCTTATGTGCGGAAGGACTTTCAATGCGTATGAACAGGGAAATTACTCTAAACAGAATATCTAGTATTCAAATTAATAAATACTGTCCTTGATTAATCCATTTGTTATTCGCTGGTGATAGTATTTTATTCTTTAATGATTATATACAGGAAAGCCAGGTTACAAGGGAGGTGCTCCATGATTGCCAGCAAGACTCAGGCCAATCCATTAATAGAGACAAGTCCATGTTCATGGTTAGTACAAATGTGGACAAGGATAACATTCAAAGACTCCAATCTTCTTTAGGGGTGAAGCATAGTGATGCTTTTGGTCTCTATCTTGGACTCTCGTCCCAAAACACCTGTAGCAAAGTGAAAATCTTCCAAGAGGTGAAGAGCATGGTGTGGAAGGTCCTCAAAGGTTGGAAAGAACGCTTTTTCTTAGCTGGTGGGAAGAAAATTCTCATCAAAGGCGGTGGCTCGGGAAATCCTAGGTTATACTATGAGTTGTTTCTAGCTTCTAGACAAGTTATGTAAGGATCTGAGTTCCATGTGTAGCAGCTTTTGGTGGGGCTCTTTGGATGCAAAAAAGAAAATTATTGGAGGAGCTCGGATCGACTGTGCAGTAGCAAAAGAGTGGGGGGGCTCAGGAACTTTAAAGTCTTCAACCAAGCTATGCTGGCTAAACATAATTGGGCTCTCATAAGAAATCCTAATAGTCTCTTGGGGAAGATTTTGAAAGGAAGATATTCTAGAGATAGTAACTTTCTCAATGCTAAGCTCGGTTGAACCTATCTCTCACATGGAGAAGTATTCTTTGGGGGCGTAATCTTTTTCGAAAAGGATATAGGTGGAAAATTGGCAATGGGAGACATGTCTACATCTCAGAGGACCTTTGGATCCCTAATTCAGGTAACTTCAAACCTTGTTGAATCCATGAGTCGTTTAAAGGAAAATGGGTGGCCGACATGTTATCTCATGAGGGTGGCTAGAATGAAACACGAGTTAATGAAGCATTTCTCCCTCACGATGCGGCTGACGTACTCAATATTCCTATAGGCGGAGAGAAGGGAGGATGAAATCCTCTGGAACCACGACAAGAAAGGGAAGTTTTCGATAAAAAATGCTTACTACTTAGGATTTTCTCTTTCTCGATCTTTGTTGGCCGCATCAGATTTACAAATTTCATGGAAGGATTTTTGGAAGGTGGATATCATGCCTAATATTAAACTTACATGTTGGCGAATCATAAATGATATCGTTCATTCTGCTTATAATTTATGTAACAAAGGAATTTGTGTTGATGAATTGGTGCTCTTTCTGTAGGAATCATATTGAAACAACTTCTCACCTGATGTGGGAGTGTAAGTACTCCAGGAGAGTTTGGGAACACTTCTTTCCTGCTTATGCGTTTGTCTCTTTTGTGGGCAGGGGCATGTGGAGTACTTGGGATTACTGGGACTGCATGAGGAAAAAAGGGCACGGGGTTGAGCTTAAAGGAATGCTTTTGGTGCTGTGGAGCTTGTGGATTCAAAGGAACAAAGTTCGATTCAACTTAGAGAAGTTATCGGTTAATGAACTAATTACGCAGTTGACTCGACTTTGCACCTTTACTAGAAACGACCAGGGGATATAAGGCCTTCGGCTTCTTCATCTTTCCAAGGGAGGCTGGAAGCCACCGGGATCAGATGCTTAGAAGCTTAATGCCGATGCAACCTGGTTTAGTAAGCTGAATCGTGGTGGGGTGGGATGGATCATTAGAGATATGACCGGGCAGCTGTTGCTTGCAGGGTGCAAATTTATAACTTAGAATTGGCCAATCAAAACGCTTGAAGCTTTAGGAAGTCCTTTCTTGGAGGGCTTGAAGGAAGTCCTTTCTTTGAGGGTGCAAATCTTTGAGGGCCTGAAGGAAGTTTTTTCTTGCAGAAAGGAGTAGCTGTCGGATTTGATCGTGGAAACTGATTCAAGGGAGGTTGCCTCTCTTTTAAATGGAGTAGATACAGACTTATTGGAAACATCCTTTTTTGTGGAGGATATTCTTACGTTTGCTAAGGGTATTCGTTCTATTCTTTATTGTAATGTCCCTAGAGAGAAGAACAAAGCTACCCACGAGCTAGCGGCTTTAGCATCTTCTTCTGGCTGTTCTTTGATATGGAAAGATGGTTTCCTAGAGGACATTCTTCCTCTCATTTTTTAGACAGATAAGGGATTGTAGTTGGGTGCCTGATGCTTAATATATTTTTAGGTTTAAAAAAAAAGTCATTCTATTGGATACAAATATTTTATATATTTTTTTAGAACATCATATATTTTATATTGTTCTATCAACTGAGCTCAAATTGATTGGATACACACTACTTGAGGCCATGCCAACCCTTTTGACTTACCACATTATGGTTTTCATTATTTGGGTTGATGGGGTTTAGGGGAAGTCTTTCTAATATTTTTTTGAATTATCTACCTTTTCTATTCACACTATAATTTTTTCTTTAAAAATAATTCTTTAATGTTGTTAACATAAATGACACACATTAATGACAATTAATAAGAATATAGTATATCTACGCTTCTGTATGTTAGAGTGTTGATATAATTAAATTTACCATAACTCATCAGCTTAAGTTTTTGAGTTGATTGATGATTTAACATGGTATCAGAGCAGGAGATCCTGAGTTCGAACCCTTTTAATGTCATTTCCTCCCCAATTAATATTGATTTTCACTTGTTGATCCCTCCCTCAACTTTCAATAATAAATATTATATATAAAATAAAAGTAGAAGAAATCAACAAAATCATTTGTTGGCTTGGTGGTTGTACATTGAAGCCCCCCTCATGTTTTGAAATTTGACTCGTTTTCAAGCCCTATATATATATATATATATATATATATATATATATATATATATATTATTTTTTTAGTTTAACAAAATGTGAGAGTGAGAATTCGAACTTCTGATCTCTTTGTCGATGATATATGTCGAGTTATGTTCAGATTAACATTTAATGTTATAATATTTATTTTCATTTATTTTTAAAATTGATTTTTAATCTTATATCCAATATAAATGAAAATTAATAAAATATTTAAAAATTTGTAGTAACTTATTTTTAAGAAAAAAACTATAATTCTTATTAAAAAAAATCTACCTATTATTTCAAGTTGCATTTTTTGGGTATATTTATATAGAAAAATCAGTCATATACTTCTATTGAACAAATTAATATCTCAAAATATATAAATTAATAGCAATGTATATCAATGTATTTAAAATTATCTTCATACGAATTCAAGTTCTCCTGAAATAAAGTTCTGGATTCGCTACTGACTAGAGTGTTGATATAATTAAATTTATCATAATCCATCAACTTAAGTTTTTGGGTTGCTTGGTGATTTAATATTGTAGTACTAGAATTTTTTATTTCCCACGTAGACAGCGTTCTATTTGCTTGCAGATTTTTTTACCGCGTCACAATTTCTAATATACTCAAGATTCTCTAAGAGAGTAGCATATAGAATCATTTTCAGGTATTGGATTTACGTCACTGTGAAGCATAAGGATGAACAGTCGAGCTGTAAAGCATAAGGGATAGAGGTTGAAGAAGGTTGCAGCAAGAATATTCCAACGATTTTCTTATTATAATATGGAAAAGTCTATTTTTTGGCTTTTGTAGTCAAACAAGGCCAGCCCTTAAAAAAAACACAACAATATATTATTATATTGAAGGTTCAATGAACTCTACTATATGGACAGTACTTATGAAAAACTTCGATAATGCAGTAATATTTATGTAAAGATTATACATTGTTGCAAAAAGGTGACAGCTTTCCATTCTTACTTTATTTTCGGCCAAAATTATTGTTAATCTATGTTTTGTTTAAGTCTCATTTTGATTAATTTTAGATCTATTTTAGCATTTCAACTTGAAAAAAGTATTATTTTGTTTCTTACTATTATTTTTCTTTTAACAAATTGATAATGTGATTTTAAGTATGTATATTAATGTATCAATGTGTACATACGTATTAAAGCCTCACATGTTGACTCAAACGATAATTTCGTGAATCGATATTAGATATCAACAAAGTAGAAAAGATCAATTTTTTAAAGTTTATGAATTAAAATAGGCATTTTAAAAGTCTATTTATCAAAATGATTATTTTCTTAAATGTTTAATTCGAAATTAAAAGGAATATTTTTAAAATTCAGATATGAAAATGGAATAATTTTGAAAGTTAACCAAAATGCGATTTAAAGCATTTCTATAGACATTTTGTTTTTGAAAGGGCATTTCTATATATAATATTTTCATATAGTGTTTTCACACAATTCTACTTCACTCAACCCATTTTCAATTATAGATGATTTCTACAAATTTATCATGGTGTAATATTCTATTTAAAAAAAGAAAAATTTCAAAGCATTTCATTTTCATGCCTCAAACACACATAATCCCATTTATATTACAATAATTTTATTAATTTTTTATTCAATTGTCCATGTACATCCGAATCTATTGCTTACATCTGTCAAATTATTTTAGACAAATTATTCAATAAGGCAGCCACACGAACCATCAAATGTAGATCTTAAAATTTAAATTATTCAATAAGGCAGCCACACGAACCATCAAATGTAGATCTTAAAATTTGTTTGTCCCTTATAGTAGTAATTGCTTGATATAAAAATCGATGTACAAAAATGACAACTTCATTATAACGGTGTCCTCGAATAAGTTCTCCATTTTGTGTGGTTAACCTGAAAAACACTGTACCTATACTATCCTAACATAATTGTCGTATACTTTAGTTCATAATAACATAGAATTGGATTTTTTTTTTGTAAATTCCTGCACTTAGATAAGAAAAAAATTAGGCATGGCTGGGAAAAAAATTTCTTTCGCCCCTAGAATAGATACAAGAAAATATATAATATTATAATGGTATATAAATTTTCCATACTACCTCAATTCATTGTTTACTATGTTAAAAAAAATCTATATTACAGAAGTATATGTACTATTTTCATTTATTGTCAATTATTACATCAAGATCATTTAAAAATGGTGTAAGATTTTATAACATTAAAGAATTATTTAGAAAGATAAATTCATAGCATGAATGGAAAGAGTAGCCGTAACGACCCGTATTCCTACAACTTTCTAAACGCGGAAGCACGACCTAGTTACCTCGTTCATGTCCGAAATTTCAGCAGCATGACGACGTAACTACAAGAAACCAAAATTTTACAAAGACCTGGAAAGAGGTATAAACACTTCTATGTTTCAGATCACAGACTCAGCATCCATCAAACTACGATAAATGATGCTGAGCTCAATTAACAGACAAACAAATCTAAAAGCTTCTAACTAGACAGATGAAGCTAAAGAATATTTAAACTTTATAGACCGACGAACAACAGGGAGCAAAGAAACAAAACTAAAGGCTAAACATAGAAAAGAAATTTGGTGGAGCGTCCATAGTCTCGTCAAGTCGTCGCCTGCTTCATCCACCCCGAGAATGTGCTCAATCTGCAAAACAAACAAAGTAGCAAGAATGAGTATAAACATACTCAGTAAGTAGCCCACTTAAAGGTCCAATGTTGAAAGAAACCATACCAAGCTCTTACTCACACTCGTGCTTAGATTCCAAATACTTCCTTCAATTATTTTAAGAGCCCATTTAATCCTTTCACAACATTCACTACTACTTGACCCTAACTTCATGTCATACCTGCCAGTCCTGTAACCTAGAACCCAAATCTGTGAAGGTCTATAACCCTCACACTCATCTCAATAGATAAATCACCCCTAGGCTAGCACACAGGCGCTAGGGAACGCATTCCCTACGCTCAACATACTGGGGAATCATCTCTCAGCTAGCACACGGCAATAGGAAACGCATCCTTATGCTCAACACAGTGGGGAATCACCCCTAAGCTAGCTCGTCAGCAATAAGGAACGCATTCCTTATGCTCATCACATCATAATAGCCACACAGGCAACCAGGAAACACACCCCCTCAGCTAGCATACAGGCAATAGGGAAACACATCCCCTATGCTCAACACAGTGGGGAATCACCCCTAAGCTAGCTCATAGGCACTAGGGAAACGCATCCCCTATGCTCATCACATCACATACGTTCTAGGCTTACAAACTCGCACGAAACGACAGAGATAGGGTAGGTAGCACCAATCTAACGGCCTTTGTACTTTCACAACAGTTTTGGAACCTTTCGGGTCAATCCACCTTACCACATTCATCCATCATGCACAGATCACACACACGAGCTGGCCCGAAGGTTTCAAACACTTTTAATGGGGAACCGCCCCCTAATTCACATAAACAAAGAGGAAAAACAACTCTCAAGCCTTTCCAACTTCTATAACATCTTACGCCTCATACATATCTATAGGCGAGACAAAAATCATAACGGACCAATCCGAAAGGCTACATTCTTCTTAGGCCAACACCATGGAAATCCATTTCTCTTCCTTTTAGGAAATCATTAGTAGCATATGGCCCAGGCCCACAACTAAATAAACAACCTCAATCGCCTCATGGTGACCTTCCACCATAGACCGCAAACACGAGTCTCAAGTAAGAACTTACCCTAGTTCAATGGTACTTCTAAACAAGAAATACATGCAGCCATAGCCCATACATACGTCATTGACATAAAGTCCTTCATTCATTTAGTCCTAAATTAAATCCCCTAACCATGCTAGCACTCATAACAACCAACATCTTTCCGCTCACATTCGAACACATCAGATTAAGGTACTCTACTTCAGTCCCTAACCAAGCCCAATCCCGAAAGCATTAAACTTGGCCAACCATTCAATCTAAAGTTCAAATATTCTACATTCCACAACTAACCAACATCTCAGAAAGTCCAAATGCTTACAAATATTTAGTTTAACACAGCTGCCCATACAAATGCTTATAAGGAAATATTATAGTCGAATTCATTCATAACCTCAGGCACATTTTCATCCATTTATTTGTAACTTTGAATCCCTTAATGAGAATCGCAACAAATTCAAACAACCTTAAGCCCAACACGATAATTCTCATTTTAATTTAACCAACCACGACATCCTTCACATACTCGAATTTAGGCAAGCATGGTTGTTCACAATTAATCACAAACGTGTTCAAGCAACTTAAACTCAAGGACAATTCATGATGATTCAACCATTCACACCATGACCCACATATTCATATAGACATGCATATCTAGTCACAAACATCAAAAACATGGACCAAACTCATTCAAATCCAACATTGGCAAACTCTTAATACTATACCCATGCTAACTACCATAACTCAATACTTCCATTTATATTACAACCACGTACTTAGGCCACTTTTGGCTCAGACAACCTCCACACCAAATTGACTAAATAAATCATGGTTTTTAGGCTTACTTTCACAATTTCCAAACTATCAAACATACATCAATTTAAATGGAAACTTAAAGGGGCTTATATCCAAATAACTACTTACCCTTACTCCAAGGTTCAAGAAGCCTCAAATTCGTATACTGGGTCTTGAGTCGCCAAACAAGGTCCTACACATTATGGGTCAAATTTAAAACATTTAAAACAGTCCCTAATTTCAACAAAAAGGCCCATAAACTCCTTGAAAAAGTCATAAATCATGGCTATCTAAAACCCAACTCATGCTTAGTCTTAAATGTGTTGGAAAAATTGATACCCATGAAAAACTTACCTCAAAACAGTGACCAAAAGGTGCTGGACAGCAGCTTAAACGATCCAAATTCGCCTAATTCGACCTTCAATCACATTGGGAATTCTAGATTAAAATCCAAAACATTATGGGTTAGTTTCAATTTACTAAATCAACATTCAATCCTAAAACCCATAAATCACTTTGAATCATTGATGTAACACTTACCCACTCCAACCGAACCTATACACGGCTTGATCGAACACCAAGCTAGCTGGAAAACGACCCCGAAACAACCACATCCCCTTTGTCTATACAGAATCGAGAGAGGGAGAGAGGAAGACAGCAGCCACGTCTACTGCAGGAGTTCGCGAACGGCAGTGTGCTGCTGCAAACACAACAGGCAGACGACGTGGGTCAAGTTCACGGCCAACTGGGCGGCGCGCAACTGTTTCGGCGATGTCATGTGGCTGCGGTGGACTCGTTCTGCGAGCAGGGGAGGAAATTGGAGGCTGGGTGTTCGGTGAAGAAGAAGAAATGAAAGAAGAAGAAAAAAATGTGGTGCTCGGGTGAGGAAAAATTCCGAGAAGGAAAGAGAGAGAGAGAGAGAGAGAGAGAGAGAGAGAGAGAGAGAGCTGTCGGGAGAGGGAGGGAGAAGAAGATAGGAAAAAGGAGAGAAGAAGAAGATAAGTCCTAAAAAAAATATTTGTTTATTTTATTATTATTATTTTTTTTCCAAAAATGCCCTCAACTAACTTATTCATCTCCAAATATGCCCTTTTTCTCATTCCAAATTTCAATTTAACCTTAAAATTTAAATTACACAATGACAATCATTCCAACTTAATTTCCATAATTTGAAATTAATGCCTGTAAATAAGCCGGGTGTTACAGTAGGTATGGGTCCTTTCACCATGGGTCGGGTCCACACATTGTTAGGTTTTTGCTAAAAATGTAAAAGTATCAAAGAGCAAAATTAAACTAATATGAAAAGAAAAGAAGAGAAAAGAGCCAAATCCCACAAATTGAAAAGAGATTAATATCCATCAATAATTAATGAAGAAAAAAAATGACAAATAGTACTAAATGGTTTAATTTACTATACAAATCTTTTACTTAAAGCGTCACATGCATAGCCGAGTACCAAACGAAATGACCTACCACTAAGGACATATTTGAGAGTGATTTTGGAATGCTTAAAATCACTTTTGACCCAAAATCAATTCTTCTTTAAAATTGTGATGTTTGGCAATGATATGAAAGTGATTTTGGAAACATTCAAAATCACTTTTGAAGGGAATAATTTAATTAAACCCAAACAGAAGTCTAGGAATCCGTTTGAGTTTATTTAGAATTAAATAATAATATTAGGGTTAAACATAACATACCTTGAAAATATGGAAAGCCTCTTGAAAGAAAATCTACAAGGGATTGGAGAGGAAGAGGTCTAGAGAGAATTCTTTAATTCTCTATTGAGAAATGTGTGTTATATCTAATGGTTCAACCCAATGGTCCTATTTATAGAGACAAATGACAAATATTTGCCATAATTAAAATATTATATTTTAATATCTAATATTTTAAAATATATCTTATATAGATTTGAATCTCATTCAAATCTCATACGATATTTATTTATTTGAATATTATTCAAATTTTATAAATATCTTTTATTTAATGTATCTAATATATAAAAATTATTTTAATATTTAATGTATCAAATACAATAAATATATTTTTATCTTTTATATTTAATATATTAAATATTAATTTGAAGATTTCAAATTTTTCTTTCAACTAAATTGATCTTTTAGTATTACTATGAGCTAGCAAGGGAGACCTTATGGACCTACAGATTACAAGCTCCAATGATATATAATTATTTAATTAAACTCTTTAATTAATTATTTCTCATTCATTAACTCTAAGGTCACTTCACTATAAACCTAGAGTTGCACTTTTATGCACTGTAGGACAAGTTGTGTCCATGGATATAACTATTACATGCAAGTTGATCATTCGCGAGTTGTTCGTAATTACAATTGGGTTAAAAGTACATTTTACCCCTGTAGTTACATCTTACACCTTAAGTACCACTGATCCTCTAATGAACAATCTGTTTATGATCCAACCATAAACTAAGTCCCTCTCGAGCCAGTGAGAAGATGAGGCCCCATTGTTCAAGTCTTGAAATCAATACTTAAGGGAACTACTCATCTATTTACCCTATATGGAAATGAGTGAATTCCATCTTGTGAGATTATGTTCCCAACTCTCTATTTGGTCAAGTCCCCAAAATAGTAGGCATATTGAATCGACTACAAATGTCACTCTCACCCATGCAAATCAAAGGACAAACCCTCACAGGCAGGAGTTCATAACTCACTCAAGATTAAGATCGAGTCGCATATGATCATCCTGATAAATATTAATCTTCTCAATTAACGGATTTATAAAGAGAGATTAAATATTTTGTGGTCCAGTCTTATACAAACTCATTGTATAAGATACTCCCACTCACATGTCTCCACATGAATGATTTGGATAAAATCATTTGTAACTATTACAAAATAGGTCGTATCAATAGTGTTGTCAAGATAAGACACCCAACTTTATCCATATACTATGACCTTTTAGGTTATTTATTGAACAAACACACTAATAACCTTGGATATTTTTATATAATGGATAATATTATATTGTAAATAAAATAATCAAAATTATTATTAATTATTAAATAAATTATTAATTATAAGGCTTTAGGGCATAAATCCCAACAACTTTAAGTGATTTTCGATCAGTCACATGGGAGGTGATTCTCAAGTAATTTTGTCTTTAAAATGACTATTATTTCATATTTTAAAAAAATCTTACTTTTTGTGACGGTTAACCACTGTCATCTTTTATAAAAATTCATTAATTTCCATAAAAAAACATGTATTCTCAAAACCGTCACCATTGAAGTTATGCATCATTATTTAAAAAATATTAATTTTTATCTCTCTAAAGTTTTTATAATATCTATCTCTTTATTCTCTTTTTAACATTTTTATTCATTATCTCACTTTTTTTTTCTCTCCAATGGTTTTAACTCTCTCTAACTTTATTTTATCTCTAAATTTTTTCGTTCATCTCTCTATAATTTTTGTATCTCTTTAACTTTTTTCTCTCTAATCTTTTACCTCTTGCTATAACTTAATTTGCTGTTGAACTTTTTTGTCCTGACTTTGAACTTTTTTTTCTCATTAAAGTTTTTCTCCCTAAAATTTTTATCATTCTCTTCAATTTTTTTTATATCTCTCTAAATTTATTTATCTATCTTTCGATTTTTTTCGCTCTCTATTAAAATTTTCTCTCTAAATTTTTTGTCCATCTCTTTAAAATTTCTATCTCTCCATGTCATTAACATTTTTTTCTCTTTAAAACTTTAATTTTCTCTAGCTTTTTTTTTTCTCTCTTAATCTTTTAGTTCTCTCGGTATAACTTTTGTCTACCACCTTCTAATTTTTTTTTAAAAAATTTCAAATGTAATACTCTTTTTAGTAATTTGATGATTTTAAAATCACCTTTAAAAATAAACATTAATCATTTAAAAAATACTTTTAATTAAATTTAAATCACTTTTACAAGAGTGGAACCAAATATTAAAATGATTTATAACTAAAACTTTTACAAAATTAATTATAATTAAATCATTTAGCTTAAAACACTTATTTTAAAGTCACTCTAAAAAATGCCCTTAATCATTAAAAGTGTAGAACCAAACATTAAAATGATAAAATGAAAATCACTTTTCATAAATCAATTGTGCTAAAATCACTATTTCTAAAATCATTCCCAAACATGCTCTTATGTAATTGGGTTCTTCATGTTTTATATAAGTTCGGTTTCAAAAAAAGAAAAACACTAAAGCAATTTTGAAAATATCTACAAAACAAGAGGCGGTTTTTGAAGTACTTTTACAAGTATTCCAAAAAGAAAATGTACTTTTAAAAGCATTGTAGTTTTTTTCCATATCAACCATCATCTTTCTTTCTTTTTTTGTTTCAGTCTCTCGAAAATTTTATAGTACTTATTATTATTATTTTTTGTGTTCATCACTGTAACGATGGTCTACAACCTTACAGCGGTCCCTCAGACGCAGGTTTTACGCCAGGCCCTCTCGACACTGGACAACCTCTTCTAGACGTGTCGGGGTAAGAGCAGTTGCTTCGGCTGTGCACTCGCTTCCCAATTGTCACAAAAGGAGAACCCCCGATCACGCAGCGACCCCCACAGGGTAACTAACCAGCTCTGATACCAACTGTAACGACCCGAATTCCTACGACTCTCTAAATGCGGAAGCACGACCTAGTTACCTCGCTCATGCCCGAAATTTCGGCAGCATGACGGCGTAACTAGGAGAAAACCAAAATTTCCAAAGACCTGGAAAAGACATGAGCACTTCTATAATTCAGGAAATAGACTCAGCACCCTCCAAACTACGATACATAGTGCTGAGTTCAACCAACAGACAATCAAACCCAAGAACTTCTAACTAAATACACGAAAGCAAAAGAATATTTAGGATTTACAGACCAACAAACAACTGGGAACAAGGAATAAAACTAAAAGCTAAAACAGGGACAAGGAATTTGGTGGAGTCATCAAGTCGTCGCCTGCGTCATTCACCCCGAGAATATGCACAATCTGTAAAACAAACAAAGTAGCAAGAATGAGTATAAACATATTCAGTAAGTAGCCCACTTAGGGTCCAATGTTTAAAAAAACCATACCAAGAAGAAAACTGCTCTTACTCACACTCGTGCTTAGATTTCAAATACTTCATTATGTTATTCTAAAAGTCCATTTAACCTTCCACAACATTCACTACTACCTGACCCTAACTTCGTGTCATACCTGCGAGTTCTGTAACCTAGAACCCAAACCTGTGAAGGTCTATAACCCTCACACCCATCTCAAAAGATAAATCACCCCTAGGCTAGTACACAGGCGCTAGGGAACGCATTCCCTACGCTCAACATAATGGGGAATCACCCCTAAGCTAGCTCACAGACGCTAGGGAACGCATTCCCTACGCTCAACATACTGGGGAATCATCTCTCAGCTAGCACACGACAATAGGAAACGCATCCCTATGCTCAACACAGTGGGGAATCACCCCTAAGCTAGCTCATCGGCAATAAGGAACACATTCCTTATGCTCATCATACTGGGGAATCATCTCTCAGCTAGCACACGGCAATAGGAAACACATCCCTATGCTCAACACAGTGGGGAATCACCCCTAAGCTAGCTCATCGGCAATAAGGAACGCATTCCTTATGCTCATCACATCACATACGTTCTAGGCTTACAAACGCGCACGAAACAACAGAATTAGGGTTGGTAGCACCAATCTAACGGGCTTTCGTACTTTCACAACACTTTTGGAACCTCTCGGGTCATTCACCATACCACATTCATCAAGCCCGAATCATAACCACAAACTGGCCCGAGGTTCGCAAGCACATACAAAGGAAAATCACCTCCTAATTCGCACAAGCAAAGAGGAAAAGTAACCCTCGTGCCCATCTTATCTCACTACCATCTATTCCTCATATGGGAAAAGAGTTAGTGATGTCAAGCAACTATCTCTCCCTCAGTCACAACACACTGGGAACGCCAAGAGCGCCAAGCCATTCAACAAGTCACCAACCTTTCCCACAAGTCCAACTCATAACTCTCAAGTATAACTGAGCCATGAGCACAACAATAAACACACGAAGGTAGACATGGTTCAGGCACAAACTTGAAACAACCATTCACCGACTAAACCTCTTGCTTATTCAAGCAAAAATGTTACTAAGGCATTCAGATAGTCGTGCCCCAATCACACTTGAGCCAAAGCCTTACGGTTGGGTCCATCTACCAACAAGAATTCTCAATTGCCCCTCAACTAGTAACCAAAATCACTAATCGTGACTTTTCCCCCTAACCAACCTTCGTGCATCTCGAACAAAGACTCGTGTATAAGCTTATCAACCATCTTAAACAAGACCTCCACTTATCCATAGCTTCTACGCACGCTAGTGACATATTTTCCTAAGCCACTCCTTTCAAATCTAACCCACAAGTTATGCTAGGAGCATGGATAATTACTCGAAACATGTTATACTTTTAGACGTTTCTAACTTGCTAACCAATCAGCTCAGACAATCCAACACGTATGATCATTCAGTTTAAAACAACCATCCATACATTTATGCTTACGAGGAAAGCTATAATCAAATTCATTCATTTGCTTATATTCTTGAAAACTTAAACGAGAATAGCAACAATTCTAGGTAATCATAAGCCCATCGCGACAATCCTCATAATAAATCAGCCAACCACACCATATCTCACATACACATACTTAAGCACAAATGTTTAATCACAAATCTTCACAAACCAAAAAACCAAACTTGCCCAATCACATCCTTAGGCGATACCTTAAGGGCCACACAAGCCAACCACATTTAACTCAAACTTAAGCCCTTATTTTCGTACTAGCCACATTCTAAGGTCACTTTTAGCTCAAACATCTCCAGAGCAGATCCACTAACCATCACATGTTTCATAAACACAATTATTGAGCAAACTTTCACAATTCATAAATTTTCAAATAATAAACACATTCAAATAACAACTTAAAGGGCTTAAATCCAAATGACTACTTACCAATTTAAGTAATAATAATATGCACTTCTAAAGCATTCTAAATCACCAAATGAAGTCCCGAACAACTCCTTTGCTTGCTGAAATGATGTCGAATTGATTCGAACTCGACAACCCGGCCTCCTAACATAATTGGTAACCTTGAATAAGGTCTCACGCGTTATGGGTAAATTATAAAACACAAACAGTTCCAAACTTCCACAAAAAGCCCTTAAAACTCAGTTTAACACCCTTAATCAATTCGAATCATTGTTGGAACACTTACCCATGAACCAAAAGCTTGTTAATTTACTTCCAAAGGGTCGAAATTTATATATTTAGAATCCAAAGGCTATGGGTAATCTAAAATAAATTCTAAACTTTATGGATAACTCAAATTCACAAACATAACCAACCAATAGATTAAATTCAAAACTCGGAATACTTACCCACAACGAATTGAAACCCAACGACGCTATTCGACACCAAGTTCGCCGAAATTAGCTCCAAAGCATCCTCCTCTTTGCTGTCTATACAGAACCGAGGAAGAGAGGGAGACAAACGGCGGTCGACGGCTACCAGTGTGTGGCGGCGAGCGAACAGCAGCTGAAGGCACGGCGGACGGCTGAAGCTTCGTCCGACCACTGGTGCGACGCGAACAACAGGCTAGCGTGCGGCTGAGCGTGCGAGTGAAGAAGTCGAGCGGTGTGGTGCTGCTTCTGTTGGGCTAGCCGGCGGGGAAGAGAGAGAGAGAGAGAGTTCGGTGAGAGAGAGAGGTTTTCGGGAGAGGGGGAGAAAGGAAGATAGGAAGAAGAAGAAGGAGATGGAGAAAAAGATAAGGATGAGGGAAAAATTTTAAGAAAATTACAAAAATGCCCTTTTTATCATTCCATACTTGCCCTTTGTTAAATTTCCAATTTCAAATTAACTCCAACAATCCAAAATACTTATTTAAGAAATTAATCCAACTTGGTTTCCAAAATTTCAAAATTAATGCTTCTAAATAAACCGGTCGTTACAATCACATTAGATTTTTTTCTTTATAAATAATCTTTTAATGAAGTTAAATCTCATATTATTTTTAAATGGTTATGACATGACTAACAATCAAGAGAAGTAATATATCCATATTCTTACGGTACTAATTTTTTTTCTTTGAAAAATTATTCGAGAAGGTTGCTATAAATGTAGCTATCAATTTTGTACTGTTGGATGTAGAAGAGAGAAATTACAACAATATTTCACGAATTTGTATCCAATAGTTATTAGAGGGTATGCTGATTTTTTTAATCCACATTCAATAGTTATTAAGTGGCGATCTCATATCAAATAATTTTTTCGCTTCTTTCTTTAATTTTCACGATTCTCTCTTCCCTTCTTTTTTTTTTTTTTTGCATACTTTCTCTCTCCTCTTCTTCCCTCTCATAATACTTTTTTTGCTTGGTAAGTATTGGATGAGTATATATTAGGTTTAAAACAATAGCAACCGCCAAATTGATTGATCTGTCAAAGTTTAAAGATTAAAATAGATATTTTTAAAGTTCTCAACTAAAATAATAATTTCTTGAAAAATCTAATCTGAAAAAAGCTAATAAAATTGGAAATGCCTTCACAACTATATTTTATAAAATTTAACAATATAGGATAAAGATTCAAACACTTGATCTTTTAAAAAAATGCATAATATTTGAAGTAATTGAACTATCTCAACCAAGTATTTCTAATTACTTGGCTTTTCTAAGGCTTGAAAGGTGAATGTGGCACATTGTTCAGTTAGCAGATTGATTTAGAAGTAAATTGGAAGTACTTCCTGATATTCGAGAGAATCGAGCCGATTCCTTTTCACATTAAATTTTTTATTACGTGTATTTAAGTGAGAGATCAAATAAATTGAACAATAAAATATACAAAAACACAATAAAAGTTCCAATCACATCTGAATTGGATTGCACTCACAAAAAGTAAACTACAAAATTAATACTTTGGCCCCCAACAAAAATCTCTATGTTATAGTATTAGAGTAGGAAGCCCTGAGTTCAAACTCTTTGTAATGTCATTTCATTCTCAATTAATATTGATTTCTACTTATTGAGACTTCTACAAATTTTCAAACCTACAAGTGAGGGACAATGTTGGAGTGAAGTGTTGACATAATTAAATTTACTATAATTCATCCGTTTAAATTTTCAGAGTGATTGATGATTTAAAATGAATTATGCTCCTGATGGCGACAAAATAGAAATCTGTCTCTTGAAGGTTAGGTTTTGCTAGGTGTATTGAAATGGTGCATCATAGAGACGATTTCTCCAATTATTTAATTAATAAATTGTAGTGATGTGGTAGTTGTCTAAGTAATTAATTTTGAATATTGTAGCTCTTCGTTTCAATGCTCTATGACAACACTGTTTTAGAATTCTATGAAAGAATTCCATTATCAAATCATTGGGAACTGCACAATTTTCTTCTTATTATTATAATATGCAGTTTGGACGTACCATTATATTCAATAATTATGACCGACACAGCCGGAATATATAAAAGATTCCTTTTCAACTAAAAAAGATGGAATCTCAACAATAAACTGCCTGCAAAACAACAAAAAAAAAAAACCCTACATGAACAAGTATACGTACAACATCTTGGTCAAGTATATTTTATTTTTGTTTTGTCTCTCTCTCTCTCTCTTTTATCTAATGACGGCCGAGGGTTTAAATAGCGGTGGGGGAGATGGGGAGGGAGCTCACAAGACTGGCAGCAACTTTGAAAAGGAATGAATATGAGAAGAATCTTAAATGTCATTGCCAACTTCTTTCTAAAAACCCTCTCACAAATTACTGAATTCTTCCATTCCGAACCCAACGATCCGGATACAGAAACTCACCACCTTCAGTCGCCGCCGTACACGGTGGTGCAGATGTTAATACAGTGGGAAAAGATGATGCTTACATTTTGCTTGGCCTCCGCCATTGCCATAGCCACTGTTTCTGTCCAAATCGAAACCAAGTTGTCTCTAATGTTTCGATTTCTGTCGGTTGCGTTAATGGCCTGCTTTAGCTTCACGGTCATTGCAAAACTCACTAAGCACCAAAGGATTTCTCTAATTCTGTATTATTTTGGTGGGTTTTCGTTCGTCACTGCCTTTTTTGTAGCCATTGCAATTCCTTATGCTTTTAACTTCCAAATTATAACCTTGACCGTCTATCTCATCTTCTTGTCCCTCACTCTGATCTGCCACTTCTATTAGACAACTTGGATTTTCATTTGCGTCGTTGCTTCCTTTCAGTATCCTATTAAAAAAACTCTCTTTCAAATGCCTAAGGTAGGTTTGGTTTGACTTTTTTAGTGTTCAATTTAATAAAAAAAATTATTTTTGTAAAATTTGTAGTGTTTGGGTGTAATACGTGTATTTCTTTTATATAAAAAAGGGCACAACTTGGTTACAGCATGGGCTGCACTCAAATATGGTGCTGCCCGCCTTACAACTACAAAATTTTCAAAGAAAAAAAAAACCAAAAATTGATTTTGTATGGGTGGAGCCTGGGCTGCACCCAAGTTTTGTCCTAAAAAAAATTAAGTTAAAATACTATTTTGGTCTATGTACTTTAGGTTTTGTTTCATTTTAGTCTATGTACTTTCAAATATCCAATTTTAAAGTATTGTACTTTCAATAAAGCTTAAAATTGGTCCATATGACAAGTTTGAAGTTAATTTTTATCAAAAATGGTTAAATAATAATAATAATTTTAATACAAGAAAAGACATCATGTGAACATACCTCCAAAATTTATAGAGGAAAAGCTAACGGAGACTAACTTTTTTTAAGAAAAATTAACCATAAACTAATAGTAGGGACTAATTTTAAGCTTTATTAAAAGAACATGGACTAAAATTAGACATTTAAAAGTATATAGACTAAAATGGAACAAAGCTCAAAGTACACGATCAAAATGGTATTTTAACAAAAAAAAAATTATTATTTGAGGTGGGAGAAAACCTCCCTCCTCTCCCCATTTTCATACAAGTGCTCCAATTTGTGGGAGTTTTATTTTTATTATTTTTTGTTTTATATATCCCCACACCCATTCCTATATTCTTTTTTTACTCTCTCTCCCACTTCCTCAAACAACTCACCAAACACCACTTCTTCTCTCTCTCCCTTCTCCCTCCCGAAATTTCTCTCTTTTGTTTGTTTATTATTATTATTATTATTTTTATTCTTCTTTTATTCCACTCTCCCTCTCTTTACTCAAACACCCGTCCCCTCTCTCTCTCCACCCTTCTCTCCCCAAAACCCCCATCCCTTTCCTATTCTCTCTCTCTCTCCCGTAAGAGTGCAAGCCGAAAAACCACCGTCCACTTCCATTCTTCTTCTGCTTCTCACGCGAACGACCGGCCGCACGATTTCGCCGGAATCGCGCCCGCCACCGCGTGTTGGTAAGTCTCCAGCAAATTTTGGGCTCGTTTTGAGATAAGGTTGTTAAGAATATGGAGCCCAACAATCAACTAAGGCCCACAGTCAATTTTGGCCCATCATCACCTTTGCATTTAACCTAAATATATATATATATGTGTGTGTGTTTACAGCAGTGGGTTCACGAGAGGAAGAAAAAAAAATTTCTTACGAAAACAGAAGAAGAAAAAGAAAAACAGTGAGCAGCTTGCTTGGGTGAAAATAGAGTTTTTCTTCGAGTTGTTTGCAAGAGCATTTTTTCTCCATTGAAGAGTTTTGAGATCTATTGTAGAGTGATTCGTGAGCATTTTCCTTGAGAGAAAAGTGAGAGAAATCATTCTAGAGAGCATTGTAAACTCTTGTAATTTTCTCCCTAACATTTTAGTGGAACCTGCATCGGTAGCAGAGAATTGGACGTAGCCAACATTGGGTGAACCAGTATAAATTCGGTGTTAATTTCTCTTCCCTTATCTTTTAATTATCGTTCTTGTTGCTTAGAAGTTTAGGTTGGTTTATTTACTTTTTTAAGCTTGCATTGTGAGTTCCAATTTTTCATTATGTGGTATTTGGAACCATAACCTGATCTGGAATTTTTAGATAAAATATATATTGTCTGAATCTGATTGAGTGAATTTAAATTGATTATATTGTATTATCAATAGTGGCAGAAGAGGATCTGTTTCTGGAACAGATGGATGTAAAGACAACTTTTCTTCATGGTGATTTAGAAGAAGAAATTTACATGGTACAATCATAGGGTTTCACAATACAGGGGCAGGAGAAAATGGTTTGCAAACTTCAGGGTAGCCTGTATGGTCTCAAACAGGCTCCCAGACAGTGGTATAAGATTTTTGATAGTTTTACGTGCAACAGTGGATTTCAGAGGTGTCAGGCAGATCATTGTTGCTACATAAGGTCTCACTGTAACTCATATATTATTTTTGTAAGATCCAATTTTGGATTTCTAGTATTTATATGGCATAATGGTTATTTGATTTTCAAATGTCTTGAAAGAGGAGAAGTTTGGAATAAATTAGAAGTAAAAGTAAATTGAAATTTATGGGGTAAATTTTTGTTAAAAGAAAAAGGAAAGAGAAAAATAAAAATATGTATGGTTTTGGTGTATTTTTGAAATAATAATAATAATAAATAAATAAAAGAAATAATGTGTGGCTTCAAAGAAGCCACATGTATGCTTACTTGATAGATTGCAAGCCACATACATTATTTTTGTTTGGAAAAAAAAAAAAGAAAAGAAGAAGGGTTCACGAAAAACAGAGAAGGAGAAGAGGAAAAGAAGGAAAAGAGAAAGAGAAAGAGAAGGAGAGTTACATAAGGAGAGTTACATAAGAAGAGAGAGTTTATTAGGCAAGATTTCAAGCTGGGTAAGTTTTGTTTTCTCTAAAAGTTGAAAGATTAAGAAATATTGAAGTATTGGACACTTTTTAAGGTGGGGTTTTGATTCCTTTCATTTAAAAGTTTCCATGAATTTTCTTTGTGGAGTATTTGTACAAGGATGACCATGAAAGGTTGAGATTTATGTTGTGGATCTCTTTGATTTCTTCTACTTTTTGAAAGCTTGTATGAGGTTTACTAATTTATTGTGTTCTTGCTCGGTTTGGTTGTTTGAAGAAATTTGTGAATGAGCAAATCATGTTGTTTTTGGTAGACTATTGCAATATAAATTCTAGAAAGAGAGAGAGAGATTTCCAAGAAAGGAATAGTTGGTGTGGAAAGATCAATGGAAAAATTTATAATCATGAAAAGAAAGAAATGAAAGGGCTAGATTGGAAGTTGTAGATTTGTGAAAGGGAAGAAATGTTTTGTGAGTTTAAGGAAGATGATGATGAATAGTGAAAAGAAGTGATAGATTATTTTATCATTAAAGGTACATTAGTAATAAAAGAAATTAGAAGAATTTGATGGTTAGTACAAGAGTATTATGAAGAGGGAGAAAGTTTTGGTTGAGATGGGTGCCCATGTGAGAGAGAGAATTGAATTGGAGTAGATAAACCATTTGTAATATGAAAGGAGAAGATGTAAATGAGGAGAGAGGTAGTTTGGAAATAAATAAATAAATAAATGTTATTTGATTTTAAGAAAAAGATGGATTGTGGAAGAGAGAGAGAAGAAAATATTAGTTGATTGGAGAAAAGACAAATATGTTGTCTACATTATTGGAATGAGAGAGAAAGTTTAATTTGAGAATTTGGATTAAGATGGAAGAGAAAGAAATTGGAAATTAATTTAATTGATTAATAAGAAGTTTATGTTTATTTCTCTTGGAAATAATTCATAATTTATGGTATGGTTATTGGAAATTTCAGATTGGACAGAAATTGGACTAGCATATGATCTGAAGAGCTGACGTTGATATTTCTGTGAGTGGCTTATTTTACGAAATATTTTTATTATTTGATTATTATTACGAATTTTCAAGAATTCTATAAATCATGTGTGATTTTAGAGAAAATTGCTAAGAGATTTTCATAGAATTGTTATGAAATTCCAAAAATGGTATGGAAATGCCAATATTTTATGCTTTTAGTTAAAATTGTCATTTGAGAAATATTTGAGATATTTTTATGATTATTGAGATTGATGATTTACTAATTTGATGAGAAATAATATGATCACTAAATTGAATTCATGATTTAGCTTATTTGAATTTATGGTATGTTTATTGAGAAATGTATGAGATTTTTGAGATGTGGTCTTAGAGAAAATAAGACTTTGAAAATGTTTTATATTATTTAAGAGATTTAATGATTATTCGAGAAAGTATAAATGTTTAATGTTATTTCAGAAATCTCTCAAGTTTATGAGATGTTTAAAGAAAAAGCATGGTTTTCAAAAAGAGTTTGAGAATTAAGAGACGTTTTATGTTAAAAGTGGATTTTTAAACCACTAGATCTTTGTACCCATGGTGATTACCCGGTATGCTATGAGAATGTGTTTCCATAGTATTCTTCCGTGCTCAGGCCGCAGGGGATGCAAGGGAATGTCGGGGCTATTAGGTGCCAAATCCGGATTCCGAATCCTGGTCCAAATCCTGGTCTTGAAGCATTACAAATGATAGAGTTTACTCTGCGTGCACGTATGATAGAGATTGCTCTGCTGTGCGTATGGAGATTACTCTACGCCAGTATGACAAAGTTTTGGGTACAAATTTGGTGATTAGAACTTACGCTTATATTTCAAGAGTTTAAATTATGAGATTTCTTTATACACGTTTTTATTAGCCCTTATTTATGTATCAAGAGTTATTGTTTAAAGAGTTGTTGTTTCCAAGAGTTGAAATCTCGGTTTGTGCAGCTTATGTTTCTAAGAGATTTCGTAACAGTGACCTTGTTACAAATTTCACTCTTTTTTCATGATCTTAAGAAGTTAAAAAACTTTCATGATTTATATATATTTTTTATAGAGTTTGAATTATGTTTTCCATCTAAAGAGATTTTTCTGAAAGTTAATTTTTCTTATTGACTTACCACTCACTGGGCTTTTTAGCTCATTCTTTTGTTTTTAATTTTTCTACCAGGTTGCTCTTGAGTTTCAACCAGAGTTAGCTAATAAGAGTCTGCCACCAGTTTTGTCAAGTAATTGCATATCATTTATTGTAAGTAAAGAGAGAAATTCCAACGCGTTGTTTTATGAGATATCCATAGTTAAAGATAGATAATGAGAAAAGAGAAAAAGTCTTGGCAATAGATTCCATTGCACATTTGGGGTCTACTGCCATCACATATCGTCCTAGGTTTGGTAGAGTTAATCTGGGGCGGGGTGTGACAATTTTACTGCTATATGTTGATGATATGTTGATAGTAGGTGCTAACAAACAGGAAATTATGAAGATAAAGGCTGAATTATTTAAAGAATTTGATATGAAAGATTTGGGAGCTGCCAAACAAATTTTAGGAATGATAATTGAGAGGAAAGATGGTACATTGACATTATCATAGGAAGAGTATGTGAAAAAGGTGTTGAACAAATTTCACATGAAAGATGCAAAACCTGTGAGTACTTCTTTAGCTTATCATTTTAGATTATCTAAAGAGCACTCACCCACTACTGAGCAGGAAAGAGATCATATGGCTAAAGTGCCATATGCTTCAGCTATAGGTAGCCTGATGTATGCAATGGTTTGCACAAGACCAGACATTGCACATGCAGTGGGAGTTGTTAGTAGGTATATGAGAAATCTAGGTGAGCAGCACTAGAAGGCTGTGAAGTGGATTTTCAGATATTTGAGAAGGACAACTAATTATGCTCTGCATTTTAAGAAGTCAGATTTTAAATTGTAGGGTTATGTGGATGCAGATATGGCATGTGATATAGATGGCATGAAAAGTACTACTGAGTATGTTTTTACTTTGGGTGATACTACAATAAGCTAGGTTTCTAGATTGTAGAAGATAGTAGCTCTTTCTACTATAGAGGCTGAGCATGTTGCAGTTACTGAGGCAAGTAAGGAGATGATATGACTTCAATCTTTTTTAGAAGAACTTGGCTTGAAATTGGGAAAGGGGACTTTGCATTATGACAGTCAGAGTGCTATTCATTTAGCAAAGAATCCAGTGTTTCATTCAAGAACGAAACACATACAGGTGAGGTACCATTTTATCATATCAGCTTTGGATGATGGAGCACTGATGCTTGAAAAGAATTCAAGAAGTCAGAATCCAGCCGATATGTTTACCAAGGTCGTTCCTGTTAACAAACTGAAGTTGTGTGCAACTTCAGTTTGACTTCTCCATGAGTAGAGAGAAGTCGCTACCATTGCAGAGGAGACATGTTACTTGTTTTGTCTCCAAGTGGGAGATTGTTAATAATATGGAGCCCAACAATCAACTAAGGCCCACAGTCAATGTTGGCCCATCATCACCTTTGCATTTAACCTAAATATATATATGTATATGTGTTTACGATAGTGGGTTCATGAGAGGAAGAAATTTTTTTTTCTTGCGGCTGGCTTTCTTATGGAAACAGAAGAAGAAAATGAAAATAGTGAGCAGCTTGCTTGGATGAAAAGAAAGTTTTTCTTCGGGTTGTTTGCAAGAGCATTTTTTCTCCATTGAAGAGTTTTGAGAGCTATTGTAGAATGATTCGTGAGCCTTTTCCTTAAGAGGAAAGTGAGAGAAATCATTCTAGAGAGCATTGTAAACTCTTGTAATTTTCTCCCTGATATTTTAGTGGAACCTGGATCGGTAGCAGAGAATTGGACGTAGCCAACATTGGATGAACCAGTATAAATTCGGTGTCAATTTCTCTTCCCTTACTTTTTAATTATTTTTCTTGTTGCTTATAAGTTTAGGTTGGTTTATCTACTCTTTTAAGCTTGTGAGTTCCAATTTTTCATTTCGCTGTATTTGCAACCATAACCTGATCTGAGATTTTTAGATAAAATATATATTGTCTGAATCTGGTTGAGTGAATTTAAATTGATTATATTTTATCGACCCTTAACAAAGGTTCGTTTTGATTAGATATATTTTTGGACTATTTTTGTGATTTAGAGATTAATCCATAAAGTTTCGATTTAATTTTAGATTACCCATAACATTTGGGTCTTGGATTTGCGAAATCAAACCATTTGGAGTTCAATTCGGCGGCGATTTGAGTTCGATCAAGGTTGGAGGCAAAATTTAATTGGGTGAGATGGAGTTATATGGGCTGATTTGGCTATTAAATGGTCATTTAAAGTGACCTTGTTCGTTGAAATAATTTTTACAGGATACCCATTGATTTTTGGGGGCCATTGGGACGTTTTTGAGCAACTCGAGCTACTGTCCAACAATTTCCAGCATCTATTGACGTTGTTTGAGGGTAAGTTTTATGTGGGTATAGTGTTCGATAACACAATCAAGACTAAACTTGAGTTTGAAATTAAATTGGCCCATGAATTAGGACTTTTCGTGGAGTGTAGAGGCTATTTTACTATTTTTAAGTTTACCCAAATATTTTTGGAATTAATTAAAGATTACCCATTGTATGGAGAAGTTGAAAAATTGGAGTTGGATTGCTTTGACATAATTTTTCAGCAAGCTAAATTAATGTTTGACACCAATTTCCTTCGGAATTACTATAGGTTGCGCGAAGGATCTCCTGGTGGGAGATAGTGTTTTGGGAATTACCAAATTTCTAGTCAAGGTAAGGGACTTTATGCCAGTTATGAATTTGAAAAATATGTCATTTTGAGAGAAACATTTGAAACCAAATTTTAGAAATTTTTTTTAAGTGTTTAACTTATAACCCCTACCAAATTTTCATGATATACAAAAATAACCAAAATACCCTTACACTACCCCACTCACCACCGGTGACCACCGCTAGTGACAACTCTGACGACCACTCTAGCGACCCTTTCGACGATTTCCTCTAGCAACCACTACCGTTGACAACTCCGACAACCCGACCACCTAGAAACCACCGTCGCCGACCACCTAGTGACCACTTCTGTGACCCGTTAACCCTAACAACCCGACCACTCCGATGTCCACTCCAGTGATCACTCTAGCTACCTGATCATCCAACAATCATTACTGACAACCACCATGACAACCTAACCACTCAAAAACCACCGCCGATGACCACTTTGGCGACCACCTATACAACCACCCCAGCAACTTAACTACCTCGATAACCACTCTAACGATCAACCCGACGACTAGACCATGCTAGCGATCCGATCATCCAACAACCACCATCGACAAAAACCCTTGCGACCAGACCACCTAACAACCACTATTGACGACCACTCCAGCAATTCGGTTGCCCCAACAACCTGACCACCTTGATGTTCAATCTGGTGATCTCCCCAACGACCCCACCGTTGTTGACCAATCCAGCAACCCAATGACTTGACCACCCCAGCAACCTGACCGCCCCGATGTCAACTTCGGCGACCACCCCAGTGACCCTACAACCTGACAACCACTGTCACCGACTACCCCGACAATCCGACCACTCGATAACCACTGCCTATGACTACCCAACAACCACTCCAACAACTCAGCCACCCAACAACCACCCCGGTTATCACCCCAGTTCTCGATCACCTTGGCTAACCGATCACTCCGGCAACCACCTCTAGCAATTACCGTCGACGACCACCTCGACCACCATTTCGGTGATAACTTCGATGACCACTCCAGTGACAACTTCAGCGACCCCTTTGACAGTGATCGGCGGTAGTCGGATCATACATATGAGTATTTTAAATATAAATTTGAACTTATTAGTTCGTAATGTTTAATAGTTGTCATTTATAGTAATTTAACATTAGTATAAGTATTTTGAGATAGAGCAAACCAAACAAACTTGTGTATAAAAATACTTTTGAGAAAATGTAACCAAACATATATGAGTATTTTTATTTTAAATGGCTTTTATAAAAAATGTTTAAAAGAAAATGCATTTTTGAAAAACATTTTTTTTTCACAGACAATCTAAACGGACCCTAAATCTTCGTGACTTTTTAATCCATTTGCAATTACGTCATTCCATAAAAGTTTGTTAAATTTTGCTAACAAAATGTTGATATATCATGCCAACCTGAGCATACCTTAATTGATTTAGGCAATACCCTCAACCAAAAGGTCAAAGGTTAGAATCCTACCCCACCACCCTATATGTTGTTGAATTTAAAAAAAAAAATTGAAGTATCATTAAATTATGGTTTTATTGTCAAATTTAGATAGGTGAATGTGCTACTTCAGTTCTACTTAACCTATGAAATCTAATTCATCCATTAGCAACATCCGCCCCACCAAAATTTATTTTTACCCAAGTTACATTTCCAACTAAATATTTTAATAAAATAATGAGTTAATGAAAAATTAATTTAATGTTAACAATTTTTTTTAAGGGCAGACTTAATTGAGAATTATTATTAACTTTTTAAAATAACATAATTAAGAACTATTAATGCATTTAAGGTAAAAGATTAAAGACCAAATTGAGAAAAACTTAAAAGCTGAGGACATTTGATATATTTAACCATTTCAAAATTTAGAAGTTAAATCACAACTTGTACTTCATAAAATTATACTAATACCCAACTATGGATAAAGTAAAAAGAAAAAAAAAAGTTAAAATATTATTTTGGTCTTTGTACTTTGAATATTATTTTATTTTAGTTTCTATACTTTCAAATGTCTAAATTTAGGCTCTGTACCTTCAATAAATAATAATAATAAAAAAAAAATTTCAATGAGCTTTCTCTAATTAAATTTTGGAGTGTCTTTTCTTGCATGAAAATTCTTATTATTTAGTCAATTTTCATAAAAAAAAATTAACTTTAAGTTAACAATATAATTTTAAAATTGATTGAAAGTACATGGACCAAACTTTGGGGGCGAGACAATCAACTATATATGACCTGACTACTTATAAGAGCTCTTATAGTTAGGTGAGATTATTTATATGGGAGTTGATTTTTTTAATTGAATTTGATGCTTTTATTTAGTTAAATTTGGCCATTTTGTTGCTCAGATTAAGCGTTGTTTATTTACTCAATTTAACTATTTTACTCTTTAAGTAATATGATTTTATCATTTAATATCTGTCTACCTAATACTCGACTCTATCAACGACCTATCTTGCTCTAATACTTGCTTATGTTAGCACATTAATATGCATTCATGGAATCACCATATTTGTTTGTTTAAATTAAAATAATGACAAGGATAAAAAAGGTTCTCTTTTTAAAATTCTAATTAGATAGTTTGAAAGTTTATAGAATAAAATTAAAAAATTATGGATCAAAATAGACATTTTCAAAGTTTAGAAACCAACATTTCTAGTTTTAAATAAAATGTGAGAAAAATAATCACAAACTACATAATCCATGATAAATGTTAATAAAAGATCAAGATTAACAAATTCATAGATCATTGATGTGTCTTCTCTTAAAACACTTTTTCACTCATCATAGATCTTTTGAAGTTTTGTTTGTGTTTACTTAACTATAAGAAGGTTTTTCCTTTTTAATAAAATGAAAATGAATTGAGTCTATTTAAAAACTTGTAAAAAATATTTTTTTACCCTTATTCTTAGCTAAATAAGTTAATTTTAATATTAAACCTTCAAATTTATAAAATTAAGAAAAAAATCAATTTATATCTCTAAGTTTTGTGGTCGTATCAATTAAAAATGCAAACTAATAATTGTTTTAATTAAAACCCTAAACTTTTATAAGTGAATCAATTTAGACCATTCGTTGGGATTTCATTTTAAAACCATTAAATGCATAATTTTCACATGTGTATAAGACTTATTTAAATGAAAGGATAACGTAATATTAGATAAAAATGCTATAATCAAATGGATAGGATACCATATATGTTTTGATGATAAAAAACTTTTAACTTAATGATTATTTTAGTGTTTTAAAGTGTCTATAGTGTAGATCTCGGAAAGAAAATTTCAACACATTTTGATTCTTGAATTGCTCAAATCGGACATCAAAAACGAAGAAGTTATGACTAAAAGAAAATTGGAAAAATGCTATGTGGCGATGGAGCGGCTGAGTAGAATTGCAACAGATGACACCTTGGTTTTTTTAACCATTGGAGCCCCATTTTCTGTGTTTTTTTTTTTTTATTATTCTTTTACCATTTTTCCCCAAATTTCCTCCACTGATCTGTTTAATTTGGATCTAATGACCTATATTTACCCTAATTTTGAACTCTATTTAAACCTCTTTTTCCCCTCCACAATTTCTCCTCTCCAAAAACTTATTGAAAGTTTCTCTCCACTACTCCATTGTTATATCCATTCTTCAAAATTTATTTTTATTATAATCTTCTTTTTGTGAGGATTGGAGTTTCTTTGTGCGTTTTTATTTTATTTCATCATTTCAGTTGGAATTTTGTATTAAGATGTGGGTGCATCTTGGGATTGATTGAGTGGTTTAATCCTGAACCCAAAAAAAGATTTGTAGTCGTTTAATCCTGAACCCGAAAAAAGATTTTTTAGTAGTTTGATCTTAAACCTTTTAAAAGGATCGATATAGGTTGGATCCTAAAGCTGCAAAATGATCGGTTGGAGGTTGACTCTAAACTCATAAAAAAAGTGGTCAATTAATTTGGTTCTGGCCCATAAGAGGACCGTCACAGTTAAAAAACCCAGGAAGGTGTCTTGGGAAATAGAGTAGAGATTTTCAAATCACTATAAAATTATCGGTATAATCTCTTCCTTTCTCTTGTAATTTTTTGCTTCTTAATTTTTGCATCTTATTTTTCTTGAATTAAGTTCTTTCTTAGATTGCATGATAGGATTGCCTTGATTCATTTTTGTGCTAAATCAATTTATTTACTAAATTGAATTGTTTGATTAGGTGCCTAATTTGCTAAATTATCTTCTTTAAAAAACTCAGACATAAATAAGAAATATGGTATTCTTTAAAGTACGTATATATTTAGTTTCTGATTTTAGATTAATTAGAGTCAATTAAAAATTAAATTTCGTATTTTAGAGTGCTTATTTGATTAACTTGGATTAAATTATTATAATTTAAATTCTTCAAAAAAGTTTTAATTTTTTAAGCGACTCTATTCACCCCTTAGTGTTGCCATATGATCATGCATATACTAACATCTTTTCATTAATATGAATACTGAGAGAATAAAGTGATAATTTTTCTTGCTACTATATGGTAGGATTTTGGTAGAATAATAATTTTATTTTAGATGATTTTGAAACAATTTTAAATGGAATCAAATGATATTATTTATAAATCTAGTTTGAGGTTTTAAATGATACAATCGCTAAAGTTTAGGCTTATAAATGAATTTATCTCTAAAATTAATCTTTCAACTTTAGGGATGGAATAAATATCTTCTTGAAGGTCATAATTAAATCGGATAGTTGCCTCTAATAATTAAATCATATTAAAATTCGACGAATTTTTTTTTTGTTTAAACTCAACCATGAAAATTCTAGAAGAAAAATTGGAAAATAATTATCTCTATCTTTCTCTTTCTCTACTTATTTATTTACTCTTACTGAAAATAACGAGCATGATGTCGCGTCTTTAACCAAAGAAAAGGTACGATTAAGATTTGGGAGTCGCCTATGGCCATGATATTAAATTTCCGTCGACATATCGATATTTTTATCTATATTTTCACATATTCATAGGTTCGACATTGACATAAGGGAGAATCGACATTTTCCCTATACCATACAAAATTGATGAAATATTATAAAAAATAGTAAAAAAATGTAACTTAATGCGAATATAATAATGTAACAAGTATTTTAGCTCATTTAAAAAGTGTAAAATGTTCCTTTATTAATTTAAATATTTTTTTTGAATTTTTTGTTTTTAAAATTTTTCCAGATATATCAATCGACATTGACATTTTATCGATATTTTTATAGATATTTTCATAAAATTGAGATATTGACATTTTCGTCGACATCGACATTTTAAACCTTGCCTATGGGCAATAGTAAGTAACATACCAAGTGGCATAGTTTTGACAGCACGTGATCAAATTCCTAAACATGATCCAGTAGCCACAAAGTTTTTTCTTTTTTTTTTTTTTTTTTGAAACATTTGAGTGTTGGCTCTTAATGAAAAAGCATTTAATAGATCAATTTGTATGAAGACGAACGACTCTGATTTGCCTTCTCCAAAAAGCTTATTAGTTAGTTAAGCCAACCATAGTTTTATATTATGTACTTGAGTTTAGTTAGCATATCTTCATATTTTCCCCTTCCTTTACCCAAGATTCATATTCATCAGTAAAGAAGCTTGTAAAGTAAGCTTTTTATTGCTAAGTTTTAAAATAAGTTTCTATTTGGTCTCCAAATTTTAAAAATTGACAGCTTGTAGTGTATTTGAAATAACTTATGAAAAAAATATTTTTTTGAATAAAATTAATTTTTCGATAAACACTTTTAAAAAAAATAATAATTTAAAATGTGTTTAATATAACTTATTGAGTTATTTTATGTGATTAAAAGTAGTGTTTAATAAAATATTCATAAATAACAAGTGTTTCAAGAAAATTGAATTAATTTAAAAGCTTTTTTTTTTTTAATAAACACTTGATAGATGAATTATCCAAAAATGACTTTAAAGTGATTAATTGAAAATCCTCAAAATATGTAATAAAAAGAAATACAAATTTATAATTAATACAATCACCTTTGAGTATAGTGCAACCATACAAATTTTCTATTTAAAATAATTTTGAAAAAAAATGTAAGATATAATAACATCTTTATTGAAAATATTCTTTTCAAAAGTGTTTAAATTAGACGGTAATGTAAACTGACCTTTAGTTTCTCACCATTAATTGACTAACAGAAAGATGATTTGACAGCTAACTTGCTTACTAGAATTGTTGGATTGGAAAATTATTCTACTTTGTTTAGTTCATGTGGTAGTTCTCTGTCTGTTCCTACCTTTCTTCTTGAGAAATTATTCGAAGAGGCCGCCACAATGAGGTTGGTTTTGCACCGTTAGATGTATATGAGAAAAATTATAAAATTACCGTATTTTTGTATAAGTAGTTATTAGGAGCAGATAGATTTTAAGATTTAAATCTGACAATTTTAGAGAGACAGCCACATTGTAGTGGTCTCATTGAATAATTTGTCATTCTTTTTCTCATTTTCTCTTTCTCGTCATTCAGTGAGCCCGCCGCGGGCCGCTCTCTGCACCGACCATTGCCGCCCCCTCCTCATTTCCACCAAAGTCCCAAAACACACACCGAATAGGGAGCATAGCAGAGACCCCTCCATTGACGAAGGGGGCATGTTGACAGTAGGCCAAACACCAAAGAATTTAGGCTTCTCGTCTCCCATTTGCTGAAATTAAAAGTTAAGAGTGAAAGCTCAAATGGGGGAGAGAGAAAGAAATGGAAACGCTTTCTGGGTTTGAAAAACTTGTACTGGCCGTTTTGAGCCAAGGAAAACGAAAAAAAGAGGAGAGATGAGGTTTTATAGTAGTGTGTTACCATTAACCAAGAACCTTCTTCTTTCTTAAGATTAAAAAAAATTACCTCTTAAACAGATTCGGTGTGTGTTTTTGAGCTCACCAAAAGAGAAGAAGGAGAAATTGAGAAAGAAGAACGGTAGGGAAAGGGGGAAAGAAATGTCATGTAAGCTTAAAAAAATTAGAATAATTTTTCAATCCAACAAATTTAGTTAACTGTTAAATCATCTTTTTGTTAGTCAACTAACAGTTTATGGATAATTTAGAACCATTTTCTAAAGGTTAGGGATTAAACTGTCAATGTTTTAAACTTAAGGACCAAATACTTATTGGGGCTTCTACAAATTTCCAAACCTACAAGTGAGGGACAATATTGAAGTAAAGTGTTGACATAATTAAATTTACTATAATCTATCTGTTTAAACTTCCAAATTAATTGGTGATTTAAAATGAATTATGCTCGTGATGGCGAGAAAATAGAAATCTGTCTCTTGAAGGTTAGGTTTTGCTAGGTGTATTGAAATCGTGCATTATAGAGACGATTTCTCCAATTATTTAATTAATAAATTGTTGTGATGTGGTAGTTGTCTAATTAATTAATTTTGAATATTGTAGCTCTTCGTTTCAATGCTCTATGACAACACTGTTTTAGAATTCTAGGAAAGAATTCCATTATCAAATCACTGGGAACTGCACGATTTTCTTCTTATTATTATAATATGCAGTTTGGACATACCATTATATTCAATAATTATGACCGACACAGCCGGAGACCCGGAATATATAAAAGATTCATTTTCAACTAAAAAAGATGGAATCTCAACAATAAACTGCCTGCAAAACAACAACAAAAAAAACCCTACATGAACAAGTATACGTACAACATCTTGGTCAAGTATATTTTATTTTATTGCCAACTTCTTTCTAAAAACCCTACATGAGGGAGCTCACAAGACAGGCAGCAACTTTGAAAAGGAATGAATATGAGAAGAATCTTAAATGTCATTGCCAACTTCTTTCTAAAAACCCTCTCACAAATTACTGAATTCTTCCATTCCGAACCCAACGGTCCGGATACAGAAACTCACCACAGTCAGTCGCGCCGTACGCTGTGGTGCAGATGTTAATACAGTGGGAAAAGTTGATGCTTACATTTTGCTTGGCCTCCGCCATTGCCATAGCTACTGTTTCTGTCCAAATGGAAACCAAGTTGTCTCTAATGTTTCGATTTCTGTCGGTTGCGTTAATGGCCTGCTTTAGCTTCACGGTCATTGCAAAACTCACTAAGCACCAAAGGATTTCTCTAATTCTGTATTATTTTGGTGGGTTTTCGTTCGTCACTGCCTTTTTTGTAGCCATTGCAATTCCTTATGCTTTCTCATCTTCTTGTCCCTCACTCTGATCTGCTATTTCTATTAGACAACTTGGATCTTCATTTGCGTCGTTGCTTTCTTTCAGTATCCTATTAAAAAAACTCTATTTCAAAAGCGTGAGTTACGTTCGGTTTTACTTTGTTTAATTTTTGTAAAATTTGTAGCGTTTTGTAGCCACTCAAAATGAAATTTTGCAAAAATGAATTTGAAAAATAAGTCATTTTCAGACAAACATTTAAAACCAAATTTTAGAAATCTTTTTTGAAGTGTTTAACTTATAACCCCTACCAAATTTTCATGATATATGAAAATAACCAAAATACCTTTACACTACTCCACTCACCGTTGGTGACCACCGCTAGCGACAACTCCAATGATAACTCCAGCGACTCTTTTGGCGACTTCCTTTGGCGACCACCCGACAACCACTGTCGTTGACAACTCTGACAACCCGACCACCTGCCAACCACTGCCAATGACCACCCAGCAACCACTCTAACGACTCGACTACCCAACGACCATTCTGGCGATCACTCTAGTGATTCCATCACCTTGGCAATCCGACCATTCCGGCAACCACCCCCAGCAATTACCGCCCATGATCATCTCGGCCACCACTCCGACGACAATTCCGTTGACCACTCTGATAGAAAAGAAGACCACCAACATCTTGACAATTCCGATGACCACTCTTATAGAAAAGAAGACCACCAACGTCTTTTTACTTCAGCCCAACTCAAACACAGCAACAACCCAATTACGTGTAGCTGCCAACTCCCACAATCCAGGATGTAAAGAAGTACTTCTGTCTCAACGTCAATCACGCACGTCAATCATGCTGTCTCAACGTCAATTCAAGCGGCTGCTGTCTCTAACGGGCATTCTTCAAAAATTGATTACACCCTATAATCAAATTTTGTTTTTTCCTTTATTTGTCTGCTCCTTTATTACCTTTAATTCTTTTTTCAAAATCCTTTCGATGCTAGGAGCTTCTCTTTCCGAAAATGGATTGATTGAACTGTGACTTCCTCTTTCTTCTACCTTCAGCAAAGGGTCTGTAATAGTTGTATTCTGATATAAATATCAGATTGGTCATACCTATTGTACTCAACGTTTTTATCAAAAAGAAACATAGATTTCAATCTCAATCCATTTTCATTTCACTCCAATGTGTCAACTTCAGCTACCCCTCCGGCAGTGACCTGGATTAGCAAAAGACATGGAGTCGCTTTCTGGGTTTGAAAAAATTGTGCTGGCCGTTTTGAGCCAAGGAAAACGAAAAAAAGTGAAGAGATGAGGTTTTATAGTAGTGTGTTACCATTAACCAAGAACCCTCTTCTTTCTTATGATTTAAACAAGATTACCTCTTAAACAGATTCGGTGTGTGTTTTTTTGAGCTCACCGAAAGAGAAGGAGAAATTGAGAAAGAAGAACGGTAGGGAAAGAGAGAAAGAAATGTCATGTAAGCTTCAAAAAATTAGAATAATTTTCAATCCAACAAATTTAGTTAACTGTTAAATCATCTTTTTATTAGTCTTTGTTTTTGAAGAAAATACTGGTGACAAGGAATCACACGTGCACCCAATCATTCCAACTATTTTGGCACAATTTTAGCACCCTCATCATCTGTCCCCGCCCCCAAAGTCAATTCATTATGATGTAGAAAGTATGTGAAAAACATACATTACAAAAGAGAAAAAGAGAGGAAGCTAAAAAAAAGCTCGTCAATTCAGAGCTATGTTAGAATCATCTTATTGTTAGTCAACTAACAGTTCGGGGATATTTTAGAACCATTTTCTAAAGCTAAAGGATTAAACTGTCAATGTTTTAAACTTAGAGACCAAATAGTAACCTATGGAAATCATGGACCAAAAGTGTATTTTAACTTATATATATATATATATATATATATATATATTTTGGAATGTTGTTGCCGAGTCCAATTAGTTTTTATCTTTAAATTTAAGACAACCTATTAAAATATTACCCATAATATAGCTCAATTGGTTAAAATATTATATCTTCTGTCAAAAGGTCAAAAGTTTGAATCTTACTCTTATATATATTGTTAACTAAAAAAACATATAAAAATTTAAGAGTTTAAGGATTTTTTCTAGTACTTTAATAAAGATGAGACTCAAACTTTTGACTTTTTGGTCGAAGATATATGTCTTAAATACTTAAGCTATGCACAACAATTAAGGATTTTTTTTAAGAAAGATTATTATACACAAAAAGTTGATGGCCAAATTGGTTCTCGTTGTGAAAATTTTCTAGCTCTTTGCCATAGTTATGTGGAGATACGTAAGTGAATAGACGAATTAAACAAAAAGTTTGGTTCCGATCATCGTTAGTAATTTAATTGCTCACAAAAGTTAAAATAGGATATTAATATACATCACAACCAACCTGAAAAACAATTGGCTCCAAATCCAATTGAACCCCCCTATATATATTGTTAACTAAAAAAACATATAAACATTTAAGAGTTTAAGGATTTTTTCTAGTACTTTAACAAATATAAAGATGAGACTCAAATTTCTGACTTTGTGGTCGAAGATACATGTCTTAACTACTTAAGCTATGCACAACGATTAAGGATTTTTTTTAGAAAAATTATTATGCGCAAAAAGTTGATGGTCAAATTGGTCGTCGTTGTGAAAATTTTCTAGCTCTTTGCCATAGTTACGTGGAGATACATAAGTGAATAGATAGATTAAACAAAAGGTTTGGTTCCGATCATCTTTAATAATTTAATTGCTCACAAAAATTAAAATAGGATATTAATATACATCACAACCAACTTGAAAAACAATTGGTTCCAAATCCAATTGAACCCCCCCTATATATATTGTTAGCTAAAAAAACATATAAAAATTTAAGAGTTTAAGGATTTTTTCTAGTACTTTAATAAATATAAAGATGAGACTCAAACTTCTAACTTTTTGGTCGAAGATATAGTCTTAACTATCAAGATTACATGAGGTTCAATCTCAAAACCAATTGGCAATGAGAGGAGTAGCCCATGTATCTTAAAAATTGTGAGGTCTCTCTACATTTTTCCAATGTGGGATCCTCAACATGCCCCCTCAAGATGGTGCCATCTTGGGTTCACCATTCTTGGATCGGATCCCAATTTTAATTTTTGAATCGAATACCCGTTTGGGTTTAATGGGCTTTGATACCATATTAGATTACATGGAGTTCCATCTCAAAACCAATTGGCAATGAGAGGAGTAGCCCATGTATCTTATAAATTGTGAGATCTCTCTACATTTTTCCAATGTGGGATCCTCAACATTAACTACTTAAGCTATGCACAACGATTAAGGATTTTTATTAGAAAGATTATTATACACAAAAAGTTGATGGACAAATTGGTCCTTGTTGTTAAATTTTCTAGCTCTTTACCATAGTTACGTGGAGATGCGTAAGTGAATAGATAGATTAAATAAAAGGTTTGGTTCCGATCATCTTTAATAATTTAATTGCTCAAAAAAGTTAAAATAGGATATTAATAAACATCACAACCAAGCTGAAAAACAATTGGCTCCAAATCTAATTGATCCCCCCCTATATATATTGTTAACTAAAAAAAGGTATAAAATTTAAGAGTTTAAGGATTTTTTTTTAGTCCTTTAACAAATATAAAGATGAGACTCAAACTTCTGACTTTTTGGTCGAAGATGTATGTCTTAACTACTTAACCTATGCACAACGATTAAGGATTTTTTTACAAAGATTATTATACACAAAAAGTTGATGGTCAAATTGGTCGTCGTTGTTAAAATTTTCTAGCTCTTTGCCATAGTTATGTGGAGATACGTAAGTGAATAGATAACTTAAACAAAAAGTTTGGTTCCGATTATCTTTAATAATTTAATAGCTAACAAAAGTTAAAATAGGATATTAATATACATCACAACCAACCTAAAAAACAATTGGTTCCAAATCAAATTGAACCCCCTATATATATTGTTAACTAAAAAAACATATAAAAATTTAAGAGTTTAAGGATTTTTTTCTAGTACTTTAACAAATATAAAGATGAGACTCAAACTTCTGACTTTTTGGTCGAAGATATATGTCTTAACTACTTAACCTATGTACAACGGTTAAAGAATTTTTTTAGAAAGATTATTATACACAAAAAGATGATGGTCAAATTGGTCCTCGTTATGAAAATTTTCTAGCTCTTTGCCATAGTTATGTGGAGATACGTAAGTGAATTGATAAATTAAACAAAAAATTTGGTTCCAAACATCTTTAATAATTTAATTGCTCACAAAAGTTAAAATAGGATATTAATATACATCACAACCAACCTGGAAAACAATTGGTTTCAAATCCAATTGAACCCTAAACAGAAAAATTAGTGTTCTGATATTCTGAGTGATGCACACGAAAGAAAATCAATTGACCTCTTTGTTATTCAGTAAAGGATGATGATGTACAGAAGCGAAAGTTGGGTTTAATATACATGAATTGCACAAAGGAAACTTGAGAGACAAAAGGCTAAAAAACTTGAAATTATAGAGGCTCATATTGGATTATGAGCAAACAATCAGCAACGGCCACGAGCTAATAAGGAAAGAGAGACATAAATCCACCAAAAATCATTTGTTGATTTGGCCATGATTTCAGGAGATCATTTGTAGTGGAAGGATTCGTACGCTGAGGGTTGATTTATGCTTGTTGACCATGCTAACTTCCTTTTGGATATTGATCAAAATCAATTTTAATTTTGACAGCAAGGTAATTTCCTTCAGGGGCACATGACTGAGTAATTTCCTTTTGGGAATTTATCATAGCTTGTATCATTTTTCCTCAAACTGGAGGTAGTGGCCTCACGAACTCCAAGTTTGCTACGAAGTTGTTTGAAGGTTGCTTTCGGGAGAGGTTTAGTGAGGATATCTGCTAGTTGGTGTTGAGATGGTACATAACGAGTAATGAGCAAGCCAAGAGCCACCTTTTCTCGAACAAAGTGGTAATCTAACTCAATGTGTTTAGTGCGAGCATGAAAGACTGGATTAACCGACATTTGCAAGGCACTTAAATTATCACAAAACAGTTCAGGAGGCTTAAGTAGAGAAATACCAATTTCACGGAGTAGAAAGGTAAGCCAGGTGAGTTCGGCAGTCGTAGTAGCCATGGCACGATATTCTGCCTCGGAGCTGGATCGAGCAAAGGTAGGTTGTTTCTTAGAGGACCAAGAAATGATGTTGGAACCAAGGTAGACACAAAAACCTGTTGTGCTACGACGAGTGATTTTGCATCCTCCCCAATCGGCGTCACAGAATGCATATAGGTTGAGGTTGCTATTTTTGTAGAAGGTGATGCCAAGGTGAGTAATGCCAACTAAATATCGAAGAATTCGTTTGACTTCTTTGAGGTCATTGATGGTGGGATTTTGGAAGTGCTGACACGCTTTGTTTACTGCATGAACTATATCTGGGCGTGTGAGTGTTAAGTACTGAAGGGAACCTGCTAAGCTGCGATATGAGGTGGCATCAACAGGTGCATCATCGTTGGATGCAGTGGAGGGGGCAAGTGCCATAGGAGTTGCACTTGTGGATGCTTCCAACATTCCAGCTCGTTGTAAGATGGTCTTGGCATACTTGGTTTGTGTGAGAAGTAAGCCACTTGGAACTTGTTGTACCTCAATCCCTAAGAAATAATGGAGTGCTTCGAGATCCTTGAGGGCAAACTCTATTCGAAGTTGAGACAATAGTTATGTGAGATAGTGTTCGTCGTTTCGTGTCAAAATAATATCATCGTTGTAGATTAACATAAGTATAAGGGTAGATTGTTGTCTAAAAATAAAAAGATAGGGGTCTGAGCGACAAGAAGAGAATCCTAAGTGCATTAGGAATGTTGACAATCTCCCAAACCATGCCCTTGGGTTTTGCTTAAGACCATAGAGCGAACGGTTGAGTTTGCACACGTGGTGAGAAGCTTGCTCATCTTTAAACTCGGGTGGTTGAGTAATGTAGACGTCCTCCTTGAGATAACCGTTTAGAAAGGCTTTGTTAACGTCCAATTGTCTAAGAGACCAATTTGAAGTGACAGCGATGGCTAGGACTAAACGAATAGTTGTAGGCTTGATTACTGGGCTAAAGGTTTCGGCATAGTCCAGTCCTTCAACCTGTGTATATCCTTGTGCGACTAAACGCGCTTTGTATCGTTCGATAGACCCATCCTCCTTGAGCTTTGTTTTGAAGACCCATTTGGAGCCGATAATGTTTGTGTGTGGGGGTGGAGGCACAAGATCCCACGTGTGATTTTGATGGAGTGCACGAATCTCTTCTTCCATAGCAAACCGCCAATGTGGTGATTTAAAGGCGTTTTGTAGGATTTTGGTTCTTCATGTGATGTTGTAGCAACTAGGGAGTGATGATATTGGTGTGATTTGTGGAGTTTGGAATCTTGAACAGCTTTGTGTAACTGAGGGTCAAGTGCTGGATTAGTTGTAAGCTTGTGTCTTGTGATCATTTGATGGGTGGGGGTGGATGGATGTGGATTGCTTGACTGTTCCATTTGTTGTAAGTATGTTTTGTTGCCATCATTTGGAGCACCTGAAGATGAAATTGGAAGATCAACAAATAAATCTTTGCTAATGTCAGGGAGTAGATAAACTTCATTTGAATTAGGAGTAAGGGAAGGGGATTGATTTGGCTTATTGACTACTCCACTGGTGGTGATAGGTTGGTTTTGTGTTTTGAAATTCCCAGCATCTGCAACACAAGTTGGCAAATTGTTAGCATAGTTGTTGAGATTTGAAATAGGAGCAAGGTTAGAGGATTTTGTGGGCTCATTGACTACTCCACTAGTGGTAGTAGGTTGGTTTTGTGTTCTGAATTCTCCATCATTTGCAACACAATTTGGAAAATCATTAGTATAGTCATTAAAATTTGGTTGGGCAGTATTGGTGGTGTTGTCTTCATATGAGCAGGATCCAATGGTTGAGTCTGCAGCAGAATTGTTGAAGTCTTTTCTCAACTGACGTCTCCCATGGTCTGTATTGGAGTCTTTCCTCAAGTCATTTCTTGGGTGTGGTACAAGGTTACAATTAGTGTCGAGCCGAAACTTGTTGCTGTGATTTACCTCAGTGTCTACAATCTGTCTGTTATCAGTGCCACTTGGTGGACATGTGTTGCTGCTATTTGTGCTAGCATTGAGATTTGTTGTGTGACAGCTAATCCAACCTTCTAAATCTGTAAATTCAGTGACTGTTAATTGTTTTGAGTGTGAGGTGCACATATTTGTACTAGACTTAAAGGGATAAACCTCTTCATCAAAAATAACATGTCTAGAAATATATATCCTATTGGTTTTAGGATCTAAACACCTATAACCTTTGTGGACAACACTATAACCTAAGAAGACACATTGATATGTTCGCTTATCAAATTTATTTTTCCCATAATTTCGTAAGTAAGGGAAGCATCTACAACCAAAAACTCTTAGACTATCATATGTGGGTTCCTTTTGATAAAGAACACTAAAGGGAGTTTTCATGTTTAGAGATTGACAGGGCATGCGATTTATCAAAAAAGTAGCAGTTAGAAACGCATCAACCCAATATCTAGTAGGAATATTTCCTTGGAAAAGAAGAGTCAAACCTGTTTCCACGATGTGTCTATGTTTCCTCTCCACAACTCCATTTTGTTGAGGTGTGTGAGGACATGAGAATTGATGTTGAATACCTCTTTCTTCTAGATAAGTTCTGAGTTTGGATGAGGTAAATTCGCCACCTCCATCACTTTGAAATATTTTGATTCTCTTGTCAAACTGATTTGCTGTCATTTTCTCAAACTTCTCAAAGCAAGAGTAGAAATCAGATTTTTTCTTTAAAACATAAAGCCAAGTAAACCTTGAGAAATCATCAATAAAGTAGGCATAGTGCTTGAAGTTTTGACAAGAAGAGATAGGAGTAGGGCCCCATAAGTCACAATGTAATTTATCAAACATAGATAAACTTTGATTAACACTTGAATGAAAAGGAAGTTTAGAGCTTTTGCCCATTTGGCACTCAATACAAATATTCTTTATTTTTGTCCAACTAGAAACATCAATGCTTTGATTATTGTTCAAAATTCTAAGATAACTTTCATTTAGGTGCCCCATCCTCCTATGCCATATAGAGTATGGAGCTTTATTTGCTTGAACAGAAGTATAATAAGCTTGAAAACTATTGGGCTGCTGCAATTGATGAAGATCTAGAGCATATAAACCACCTTTCTTATGCCCCTTCGCTATAATCTCTCCCTGCTTGGTCTTAATGAGAAATTCGTTAGTAGAGAAGGTAATAAGACAGTCATTATCTTTTACTAATTTACTAACTGAAAGTAAATTCTTTGTCATTTTTGGTACTACAAGGACATCTTTAAGAGCTATCTTGCCAAAATCAGTTTGTAATTTGCTATTTCCTATATGAGATATTTCTAAAGCATTTCCATCACCTACATAAATTGATTCATTTCCATTATAGGCTGTAATTGATGCTAGCTTACCAGGATTGTTTAAGACATGAGCAGTGGCACCCGAATCTGCATACAGATTATGATCTGTAGTGTCTTTGAGATTGAAGGCAGCCAACGCTTTAGGCAAATCTTCAGGCTGGAAGCTATGATCGAACCTGTTCCAACACTCAATGGCAGTGTGGTTAGATTTTCCACAAATTTGACAGCTTACCCGACCTTCAATTTTGAATGAAGAGGTGTTTCTAGTTTCCTTTTTCATCTGGGAATTTGAGGTTTGTTCCACATCTTTTTGCAACATTGAGGGAGATTTTCCTTGTTGAAAGCCTCGACCTCTAGATGAAAAAGATCGGCCTCTTCCTCTACTTCTACCTCTTTGAGTATAAAATGCATGGTTGTGGTCCATGGTAGGCGTTTTTTCTTCTTCTGCTTCTAAAATAACCTGTTGCTCATGACTTTTTAAGGCAAGAACAAACTGATTATAAGTGGGGTGTGGGGGTTTTGATAGCATTGCTATTTTGAACTCTCTATACTTACTTCCCAAACCTCTAGCTAGATGCATTACCTTGGTTAAATCATCTATGGGTTTCTTCATCGCAGCTAGTTGATCACACAAGCTTTTAAATTTTTTGAGAAACTCATCAAGAGATTGATTACCTTTCTGTAAACTTACTAGGGCTTCATTGAGATGGAACTCATTCTCCTTTGTCATAGTAAGTAGCAATTCCTCAATGGATTTCCAGACTTGATATGCAGAATCCGTAGCTTCAAGTTGAACTAGGACTTCTTCAGAAATGATTCCTAATAACCATGAGGTTAGTAGGCCATCATTATTCACCCAAGTGCTGTATTTTTCATTTGCCATAGCTTTTCCATCTTCATCTTGAATTTCTTCTTTGTGTGGACAATCTTCTGAGAGATGGTTTTGTAATCCCAAGTTTCGTATGAGTGGAATAACTTGTGATTTCCATAGAAGATAATTGTTGCAGCCGAGTTTGATGGAGATAAGGCTTGAACATTGATGAAAGGTTTGAATGGAGAGGGAAGTTTCTGATTTAGCCATAGACATCAACTCTTGATCGAGATTTTCCTTTGTGCAGTCTCTGATACCATAAACAGAAAAATTAGTGTTCTGATATTCTGAGTGATGCACACGAAAGAAAATCAATTGACCTCTTTGTTATTCAGTAAAGGATGATGATGTACAGAAGCGAAAGTTGGGTTTAATATACATGAATTGCACAAAGGAAACTTGAGAGACAAAAGGCTAAAAAACTTGAAATTATAGAGGCTCATATTGGATTATGAGCAAACAATCAGCAACGGCCACGAGCTAATAAGGAAAGAGAGACATAAATCCACCAAAAATCATTTGTTGATTTGGCCATGATTTCAGGAGATCATTTGTAGTGGAAGGATTCGTACGCTGAGGGTTGATTTATGCTTGTTGACCATGCTAACTTCCTTTTGGATATTGATCAAAATCAATTTTAATTTTGACAGCAAGGTAATTTCCTTCAAGGGCACATGACTGAGTAATTTCCTTTTGGGAATTTATCATAGCTTGTATCAAACCCCCCCTATTTATATTGTTAACTAAAAAAACCTATAAAAATTTAAGTGTTTAAGGATTTTTTCTAGTACTTTAACAAATATAAAGATGAGACTCACACTTCTGACTTTTTGATCGAAGATATATGTCTTAACTACTTAACCTATGCACAACGATTAAGAATTTTTTTTAGAAAGATTATTATACACAAAAAGTTGATGGTCAAATTGGTCGTCGTTGTGAAAATTTTCTAGCTCTTTGCCATAGTTACGTGGAGATACATAAGTGAATAGATAGATTAAACAAAATGTTTGGTTCCAATCATCTTTAATAATTTAATCGCTCACAAAAGTTAAAATAGGATATTAATATACATCACAACCAAACTGAAAAGCAATTGGCTCCAAATCCAATTGAACCCCCCTATATATATTGTTAACTAAAAAAACGTATAAAAATTTAAGAGTTTAAGGATTTTTTCTAGTCCTTTAACAAATATAAAGATGAGACTCAAACTTCTGACTTTTTGGTCAAAGATATATGTCTCAACTACTTAAGCTATGACAACGATTAAGGATTTTTTTTAGAAAAATTATTATACGCAAAAAGTTTATGGTCAAATTGGTCGTCATTGTGAAAATTTTCTAGCTACGTGGCGATACGTAAGTGAATAGATAAATTAAACAAAAAGTTTGGTCTCGATCATCTTTAATAATTTAATTGCTCACAAAAGTTAAAATTGGATATTAATATACATCACAACCAACCTGAAAAACAATTGGCTCCAAATCCAATTGAACCCCCCTATATATATTGTTAACTAAAAAAACATATAAAAATTGAACTCCTTTTTTCACGCCCAATTAAGAGACTTTTCTTCTGAAATAAGACTGTGTTATAATAATGTAAGAGAGTAACGCGGTTCAGTATACCTATTTGTTTATGTTTTTTTTGTTAAACAAAATGTTTTTAGTTTTTACATTATTTTAAGAAGTTTTTTAATAACAAATTTGTTTAGTTACACTACATTTAAAAGTAATTTTACTAATTACAAATATATGTATTTTTTTCTTACTACATATTTTATGAAGATTTTTTGTTAATAACTCTTAAGTCACTTTCATGATAATCATATCTCAAGTTTTTCTCAAAAAGGTTATTTTTTTTTGGTGGGTAGACTAAAAAGAATTCATTTTGAATTAAAAACTTGCAAATTGGGTCCAGCTGTGAATTTGAAAATATAGAAAACAAAGACTATATGTTTGGTAGAATTCATTTCTTTTAGGAAAAAAAATTGTAATATAATAGTTTATGTTATTAACAATATTAATTTAGAAGTAACTTTAATGACTATTCATGGTGTAGCAGTTTTTTCCAATTTATTTTGAGCACTAGTTAATGACTTAACGCGTTTAAGTTATTGTGTGCACCAATCTGATTATAGCTCATTTGATTAAGATATATATCATAGATCAAAAAAATTAAAAGTTTAAATTCTCACACTTCACGTTAAACTCAAAAACAAAAAACAAAAAAAAATTCTTGTCTGCTCCCAAAAAACATAAACATTTATCCAATAATCGAAGGAAAATTTCAAATCATACATGGTAAAGATATAAATACAAAATTAAATTAAAAGCAATTTTTTTTTTCTCAAAAATGAAAACTCGTATTGGAGAATGCAATCCCACGTTTTCATGACTTTTGAAAACAAATAGAAAACATCATTACAATGTTTTCATAAATGAACTATCCTTGATTCCTATTTTGGAAAATCATTTTTGAAAAAAACTGTGCCAAAAACACATTTTCACTATTTTTGTTACATTCATTTTTTTTTTAAAGAGCCATATCTTTTTATTTTTTGTTCTTTTAGTGAAAGACAATAAGATGATTTGATGTAATATAATTAGTTTTATTATTATTATTTTTAGTAAATTATATTGTCTCAAAAAATGAAAGACATATTCTTAATTGAGTAAACATCATATGCACCGAAAAAATTAGCTAACTTTGCAATAAGAATGTAATATATAAAATTGGACTAATAATTATGGATAATTTGAAAAATAAGAAAATTTATTATCTAGGGATGTTTGATGGAGGGTAAAAATAAATGAATATAAATAAATAATTAATAATATCTTGTAAAAAAATTGAAATTGCACAAAGTTGTTATAAAGATAATTTTACATTGGAGAGAAATAGACTTCAAATCCATGAAGAACTTATTCAATTTTCTACCTCAAAAACAAAAAAACACACACAGTTATAGTTAGGTTTTTATCTTTAATTACCACCTTTTTATCTTTAAGGTATTTGTCCCATCTTTTCCAACCAAAGATGAAAATATCGATGTTGACATCGATATCGATATGTGTAACTCATATTTACAAATATATCAATAGATATTTCGAGAAGAATATGAATATCATGTAAACTTATAAAAACATTGTGATTTTTTTTGTGAAACTTTAAAACAAGCTTATTTAAGTTACAAACACTATTTTAAGTACACAAATCAATGATTGAAAGTCAAATTTATGTATTAATATAATAATAGATAGTATTAAAACACATATGAATTTGAATAATTTATTGATAAAAAAAATTTAGTCATTAAGTACATGATTGATAATTCAGTAAGAGTAATACCTTGGTGCATCCTGGGCTGCACCCATCTTTTTGCAGCCCACACCAACTACACAACAGAAAACAACTGAGTGGGCTAGGCTGGGCAGGGTTGCACTCAAATTTTTTCAATTAAGATTATATTTTTGGAGGCTTTTCAAAAAAAAAAATCACAATTTTAATGTACACAAAATTTAATAATATAAATTTAAAAGCAAGAGTATAGGAATGTTTGTGATAAACACTATAATCTAATGACCAACTTTTCTCCTCTTGTATGAACCTAATAAGAAATAAAGCAAGTAGAAACAATGATAAATAAAGCACAGGGACACCAATAACTTTAATGTGGGAAAAACTTAACCAAGATAAGGAGTAAAAAACCTACGGACCAAAATCAAAATCTCCACGATAATTAATAATGGGTTATAACAAATTTTCTCTATTCACAACTAGAGGTATAAAATAACTAATATCTCATAATAATAAATCTCAGCAAAAACAACTATATTACTAAAGAAGAAATTAGAAAGACTTCACTCAAAGTGGCATCCTCTAACTTCCCACAGCAATCTGATTGTAGGTAACTCGAAAAAAAAGGGTTTTTCTCTTCTTTTCTTTTCTCTATGTGTCAGCATAGGCCCTTGTTAAAGGGCTTTTTTACAAAAGTGTATTATGCTTTATGCATCATGTTAATCGTCATACCACTATTAGCAAATATAATTTTTCTTTAACAGCCTGGCTGCTATTGCGTTAGGCGAGGAGATGGCGACAAAAACTCGATTGCAAAAACCGAAACTATAGTCGTCACTACCTTGCATCATCATATATAGACGAAATGACGGGTTTTCTTTAAAAAAAAATTGAATAGATAATTTATATATGTGCAACCGAAGAAAGGTTAGAAAATTATATTTGAACTATTTCATAAGTATATTGATTGGTCTTTATATGAGACTTGACTTTTCATATGGTAATGTGACCTATTGAGTAGAAACCAGCTCGGTCATCTTGGGATTTATTAATCTTATGAGATTATAAGAAACCCTAAAATCAACTTATATATTCATGGTTATGATCTCAATACAAAGTCTTTTGAGCCTCTTTGTTCCCCATCAAGCATAAATGGTTGTCCATACTTGGTCACAATCACATAGTTGAGGATGATCGTAAATAATCACATAGATTTTTCTCTTCGTAGATTATGTTCAATTTATCAAATGGTCCCAAGTTAATTCTAGTTGGTTCACTTCTATCCTTGGATCCTTTAAACAAATATTTTCATGATAATTCTTTAATTGTATGACTATGACTAAAAAAAAAAGTCACAAACTTTGATCGTAGAAGATGGATATTATTATTATTATTTTGAGAATGTGTAGTACGTAGGAGATTCGAACTTCTGACCTCTTAATTGAAAATATATGTTTTAACTAGTTGACTTATACTAAGGTGGATTGATAACCTTATCCTTATGTGAAAGTAGATGTTATTATTCTAAAAATGAAATGAAAGAAAGGTGCATTTATTTATGTTATAGGGTGAACCCTTCCACGGCTGCTCCATAATATGGCCTGTTTAATAGCCCAGCCGAAAGGTGACGGTGGCGGTGACTACAACGGAGATGCCGAAGGCATGGTGGTCCAGTGGCTTGTTAGGACACAACGACCCTCCATGTTGGTATGATATTGTCTACTTTGGGCATAGGCCCTCATTGCTTTGCTTTTGGTTTCACCCAAAAGGCCTCATACCAATGGAGATAATGTCCCTCACTTATATACCCATGATCTTCCCCTTGTCTAACCAATGTGGGACTTTGGTCACACTCCCAATAATCCTCCCCTAAAACAAAGTACCAACTGAGCAAATAGTCATTTATCCTTCTAGCTCTTATCCTGGTCAACTCCTTTACAGGAGCACACCACCAGTCCAGGCCAACTCCTTTACTGGAGCACACTGCCAATCCGATAGAGCTCAACCAACGGATCTCCACCATAACTATGCCTTCAAGGCTCGCCTCTTTTGTTCGGGACCCAAGGATTCTACCAACAATGCTAGGTCAGGGGCATAACTCTGATACTACTTGTTAAGACACAATGACCCTCCACATTGGTATGATATTGTCCACTTTGGGCATAAGCTCTCATGGCTTTGCTTTTGGTTTCACCCAAAAGCCTCACACCAATAGAGATAGTGTCCCTCACTTATATACCCATGATCTTCCCCTTGTCTAACCAATGTGGAACTTTGGTTGCACTCCCAACAAGGAGGTGATCGTAGCGTTTTGTTTGTCGTCAACCATAGCCATAGCTACAGTGTCCATACAAATAGAACACATGCTGCCCCAAGTGTGTAAGTTTCTTTCACTTGCCCTATTGCTTTGTTTTGTTTGTGTGGCTTTTGGGAAACTCACTGATTCCATATTCCGTAGAGTTTCTCAAATTTTGTACTATTTGGGGGCTTTTCTTGGCATCACAGCGTTGTTCATAGCCACTGCAATTCCATATGAGCCCTATTTTCAGTTCATCAGCTTAATCTACTTGATTTTCTGGTTGGTTTTCTTGCTCGTTGACCTCTTGGCCTCATTGTCTTCCACGCCGCCGACTTGATGCATCCATTGATTAAAGGTTCCCATGCATCCAAGGATTCGATAAGGCCGGTAGCCAGTTGAATCATTCTTTCCTTTCCTGGGGGTTAAGGTTTCAAAACACTTTTGTTAAAAAAAACAAAAAAAAAAAGTATGTGCTTTATTGCCAATAAATTTTAGGTTTTGAAAAGGAGAATTTGTTTTTTTACCATGACACATACATACATTTTTTCCATGTCTTTATTATATGCCAGGTGGAGAGCTGGAAGTTTTAAGCAACGGATAAAGAAAGGATGCAGATACTAATCAAACTATAAATTGAAGTGCCCCTAATATCGGATAATATCAATCATCACCAAAGATTGTGTTATACATAAATATTGTGTGTTTTGTAGCACTTGATCATATTGGTTATGGCTGAGTCATGCAAATTCTATGTTGCTTTTTTTAATTCAAAATTTTATATGTGTTGTTCACTATCCTCTTTGATCCCTTATGCTTGCTTTTATCATCATCTCCAAACTCCCAAATTCAAATTAAGTGCTCATTTTGTCCCCACCAAAACAAAAAAAAAAAAGCCAAGTGTATTTTTAGTAGTAATAGATTATGATGCAAGCATAGTCTTTATATTGGTTAGTATAATATTCTTTTAGTTCCATTCTAAACAAGATTATGTGAACTTAGATTCAGTGGATACTATTAGTCTAATGTAAATAAAGAATGAAGATATAAACAGAGTGACTATAAAAAAGTTTACATGAGAATTTTTTTTTTTTTTTTTTTTTGTGAATTTGAAAATATATACATAAGAATTGTTATAGTTTGCTTTCAAGATAGGGTATCTTTTCAAATATTATATTTTATCTCGCATCCTTATCCTCTAATATACTAAAAATTATTATTATTTTATCACAAATATAAAGTGACATATATTTAAATGAAAATATTCACATCATAAAGGGAGTTTGGGTTGTGTAAATTATGTAAAAATGTTACTAAGTATATGTTAATCTTTTTCTTTAGTATAACGAATGTAGGGTATGATTCTGAAAGCTGGAGGCGTCCTTTGTGTATTGATGGTAATGATAGAGTTCTATGGATTAGTGATGCAAAAGGTTTTTTAACAGTTAAATCTATGAAGAATCTTCTTTCAAATGATGTCACCCATTCTCCTTTGCAGTTGGATTACCAGTTACCAATATCTAGGGATGACAAAAATCCCATCAGGTCCCCGCATAGCTCCACCCAAACAGAGACGAGGATAGGGTCGGATTGGGGGGGGGGGGGGGAACGGGATGGAGATTGGAGAATACATTTCATAATTATTTATGTTTTATTAACCTTTTATATAAAACTATTAACAAACATATCAAATCTTTTTTAAAAAAAAATTAATTATTCAAATAAATAAAGTAATACAAATACTTATTTTAACGTAAAGGTATATATAATTTTAATATATTTATTAATTTTTAATTCAAAAAATAATTAAAATAAAATAAAATACAAACGAGAATTTTTATCTACGGAGAACTTGATCATTGAACGGAGATTTCCCAATTCCAGCCTCGATTCCTAGGGTGATTCCTAAGGGATAGAGATGAAACATTCTTGCAGAGACAGAAATAGAGAGTACATCTCCAACTCCACTCCACTCTATTGCCATTCTTAATCACATCATAGTCAACCTAATATAATTTAATTAGTTAAGATATTAATACTTCTAACGACAAGGTTATTCATATCACCCACCAAACTAAAGTAAAATATAAAAAGTAAAAAAAAAAAAATTGTGCCTTTATGTTGAATATTCGTAATAATAGTAGGAAGGGAAATTGCAGAGAAAAGACCCAAAAAGAACAATGTTTTAAACTCCTTTTCAGCTAATCTCAATTATTTTAATTGCAAAGAAAGGTCATCAGCCAGTTTTTAGCTCACCTCCACTATTGATTCCAAATGAAATAACTGAAGTTTTTTTCGAACCATTCATTCTTCTTTTGTATTCATTTTTGAACTTTCATGAATGGTTCCTTTGAAAATGATAAAAAAAAGACCATTAGAAGTTACAAGCTGTTTAGTAAAAAAAAAAAAAATCTAAAAAGTACTTTTTCGAAAAGCAAACGTAAGAAAAACAAAAATATACACATTTGAAAACCTTTAGAATTATAATTAGAAACATTGCTAAGGAATAAAATCCCTAAATCACAAACTAAAAACCCTCATACAATTTGAAATCAACATCAAGGATGAGATTTCAGATTACCTTGAGATCTAATATTTTGAGGCAAGAAACTTTGTTTCTTTTTCAAGATTTGAATACTCCACAAATAGAATAGAACAAGTTTTATTTGAATGATTATAAGTGTTAGTAAAGTTGGGATGACAGGCTTTTGTTGAAGATCCCACATTGAAAAAATGAAGAGAGATTTCACAATTTATATGCTACATGAATTACTCATTTCATTGCCAATTCTACTCTTCACACGCAAAACTCCTCATTCCCCACAAAACAATCTCCCACTCTTCCCCAAAAATTTCTCTCTTTCTCTTCTTCTTTCTCTCCCACATTTTTCCCTCTCTCTAATCTTTTTCTTTTTTTTCTCTAAAAGAAAAGAAGAGGCATCATTTTTATGGATCTCCGCCATCCTTTTCATCAAGGGGACCTTCCTTTTTTTTTCCCCTCACATTTGAGCACCTTCCATCTTGGAGAAACATTTTTTTTATCTCCATCTCCCTTTTCTCTCCTACATATTTTTCTAAAGTGAGGGATCATTTTCTCTTTTCCACCATTTTTTATTTTTCTTCTTCCATCATGTTTTTTTCCAAACAACACCATTTTTCATCTTTTTCTCCTCTTCTTCGTCCCTTCACATTACAACAACAACAGAAAAAGCCACATTTTGTTTCCTCTTTTTTTTTTCTTTCTAATTTCAACTTTACACCATCCTAGCTTTTTCGCCCTCTTTCACCACATTTACCTTCAAGTTGGCACCTTCATCTTCTACAATGAGTCATCTTCATGTGAAAAGTTGATCACTCTATGAGAAGCACTCAATCATTTACTATAGTCGATCTAGATCACCACTGTCTTGTGAAATCATTATGTAGGAGAATTTAAAAGAGTTGGGGGTAGAATACCTTTTTTTCTCTCATCTTTCTTTCTTTATTTTTATTAAATATTTTATTAAAGGTGTTGATGGTTTCTATTTGGACCATTGTACTCTAACTTGAAATGCATATATAGTCACTATTCCCTTCTAGTTTTTATTGATATTTTGTTGGCTTTCTTTGTATGCTCTGTTTTTTGTTTGAAATTGTTGAATGAGTGAGAATTTTTTCTTTTAGTCAAGTTTATTGTGCTTCGATTGAAAGTCATTTGTTCATATTGTGATTAAGATCGAGTAGAGCTTCATAAATGCTTGAAAATCTTCATCTTTAATAGAGATCAAAGTATAAAAAAATTGATCACAAAAAAATGTTAGCAAGAAAGTCTATATTGAGAATAAAACTCCTTGAGTTTTTATTAAATAATAAAAAAATTCAAAATATCTACATTCTCCCAAAATAAAATTAATATTTCTTCCAAAAAAATACTTTTTCATAAAAAAGAATGAACATATAAATTTAGCAAAACCTATTTATCAAAATCTATCTTGAATAAATATAAATTTATCAAAATCTATCTTGAATAAACTTTTCTTTTTCTTTTTCTATTTCTTTTGAATAAACATTTTTTTTTTGTAAAAAGCACACTTTCACCTTTATTGATTTACTGTTGATGAACAATACCAAAACACCTTTTAAAATAATTACTATTTTTACCAAAACATATTGAACTTCTTAAGTTCCAGAAACTTTTTTAAAGCAACTAAATTTATCTAACAAACTTTTCAAGAGTAACTTTAAAAAAAAGTTTTAGTAACTAAAATAAATACGTTTTAAAATATTATTTTCATAAAAAAAAAAAAAAAAAAAAAAAAAGAGCCACATATTTTCTGTTGTAAAATTGGCCTTTTAAAATAGGTTGAGTAGTGTGCTTGAGATAAATTCATATTACTCTCAAAGTGCATGAAAAATTCTTCCATCAAAAATTTTAAAATCACAAATTTTTTTTTAAAATATTTGCAATCCTATGATGAATTTGAGAAAAAAATGTAAAATTTCTTAAATTCTTCTAGTGAGGAGTTTTCTTATTGATTGAGAATAATTCCAATATTGCATCAATTGATGGTTAATAACTCCAGTCAAGTTGGTCAATGACTTGTTTCATCCTTAAAGTTTAAGATATGACAAATTGAGACACTTTAAAAATAAAATCAATAAACAATTTTTCTTTTAATCTCAAAGGACTTTTTTGTTCTCTAAATAAAGTTAATCGAAGATAGCTAAGAAATGATTTTGGTAACCGTTTTTACAAGTGTTGTAGGGTGTTAATACCTTCCCTAGCTACACACAAAAGACCCCAAGCCTAAACTCTATTTTTGTAGACCATTTATTTGTTTTTAAATTTTGGGTGATCAATCACACCCTAATAATGATTGGTGGTGACTCCATAACCTTTTCTAAAAGACTCCCCTCTTAGATGGATGTTGGTCGCTCTGCGTCGCAATATGGCAGCGACATAGGCTAGTAGTTTCATACCTCATATTATTAGATGTATGAGAAAGACTAAAAATTCTCTCTCGACCATACACATCCAGTTAGGAAGAAAGCAACCATTTTGAATCAGATTTCCCCTGGATTTACGATTTCCAAGGTATTTTGCTTTATAAACAATTAAATTTAGGTTTTCAAAAGTAGAATTTGTTTTTCTCATGACATGTTAATGTTTTTTTAATTAAAAGAAGAAAATTTTCTAACATCAGCTTCGATTTTTTTTCTTAAAAAATGGTTTAGAAAAAAATGTTATCTTTTTGTTAAATCACCAATCATCCCAAGAGCTTAAACGGTTAAAAATGAAAATCAATATTATTTAGTTTATTGGTGGAGAAATGATATTATATGGATTCAAATACATGACCTCTTGTTCTAATACCATGTTAAATCATCAATCAATCTAAAAGCTTAAGCTGATAAGTTATGGTAAATTTAATTATATAAACTCTTTAGCACCTTTCATATTGGATTTTATAATAGAATTGGAGATCAATTTCGAAAAACAAAAAACAAAAGAAATAAACTCAAAAACAAGATATAGAAAATAAACATTCCATCTAAATTTTTCCTTGTCTTTATTATGTGTCAGGATAGAAAGCTCAAAGTTTTTTTGTTTTTTTTTTGGACTAATGTCGTACTTTTACGTTTCCACAAGTACACGGGTCAAGTAATATAAAACGGTATTCCTACCAAGTATCGAATCCTCAGAGATTGACTTTTAATTCAATTAATGACCACGAATACTCTCACTTAATTTTATTTTGAGAACTGGAGTTAAAAGAAGATAAACTAACTAACAAAAGAAAATAAATGGCAAAAAATAAATGGGAGGCACAAACAGGAGGGATAACTTGGGAAAAAATCAATTACTAAGCTAACATAATTATAAACCAATGGACAATGAACTCATAAGTCTAGAAGCTCTAAAGACGTGGAATCTCCTCTCAGTCTCCTTCACTCTCAAGTACTAATTAACTAACCTAGGTCTCCCTAGCGCTAGCTAACTCATACAAGGCGTTAAGACTTTTCATTACGAACTTCTAATGTCTATTTATTAACCTCGACTGTCACACAGGTAAATAAACACTAGTTATGCAATTGGGTTATTGTCTAAGCTTCTATAACAACCTTAACTCATACGACTCTCTAATGCGGAAGCACGACCTAGTTACCTCGCTCATGCCCTAAATTTCGGCAGCATGGTGGCGTAACTAGGAGAAAACCAATTTTACAAAGACCTGGAATAAGACATAAACACTTCTATAATTCAGGAAATAGACTCAGCACCCACCAAACTATGATATATAGTGTTGAGCTCAACCAACAGACAATCAAACCTAAGAGCTTCTAACCAAACACACGAAACTAAATAATATTTAGGATTTACAGACCAACATTACAATAAAGAATGAAATTTCAAAACTAACAGCTAATACAAGGAAAGGAGTCTCCATAGCCTTGTCAAGTCACATCCCTTGTCTCCCGCCTCGAGGATATACACCATCTGCAAAACAAACAAAGTAGCAAGGATGAGTATAAACATACTCAGTAAGTAGCCACTTAAGAGTCCAAAGTTCGAATCCATACCAATAAGGGCATTGTCCTAACTCACATACCCCGACTCAATCTCAAACATTCACTTTAATAAGCTATGTGCCTATTCGCCTTAACTCAGGCTCACTTCCCTACGAGTCATGCATTCTAGATGAGTCTAATACAAAGAAAGAAGACAACTCTCACCCTCATCATTTTGGGGACATCGCCCCTATGCTAGCATCATCATCCCTATGGGAAAATCGTCCCCTAACTCATTACTCTGGGGACATCGCCCCTATGCTAGCATCATCATCACTCTGGGGGAATCGCCCTCTAACTCATTACTCTTGAGACATCGCCCCTATGCTAGCATCATCAACACTCTGGGGGAATCGCCCCCTAACTCATTACTCTAGGGACATCGCCCCTATGCTAGCATCATCAACACAAAAGTTGTTCTGGTACGCACATCTCCTTCTTAACCTCAACTCAGCTTTCAGCCAACTACCACTAGCATACCCTACCTGAGGCCACCTCGGTATGGCATTATCTCGAGCACTACCAACGAGCCATGTATTTTAGGTTGACTAAGGCCGTGAAAGGCCGTGAAAGAAAACAACTCTCACGCCTACATACAACGGGGGAATCACCCTCTACGCTAGCACAAAGGTAATAGGGAAACGCATCCCCTACGCTCAACACAATGGGGAATCACCCCTAAGCTAGCACACAGGCAATAGGGAAACACATCCCCCTAAGCTCAACACAATGGGGAGTCACCCCTAAGCTAGCACACAGGCAATAGGGGAACACATCCCCTACGCTCAACACAATGGGGATTCACCCCTAAGCTAGCACACAGGCAATAAGGAAACGCATCCCGTATGCTCAACATAATGGGGAACCACCCCTAAGCTAGCACACAGCTAGGTGAAGGACAGCAACCCTCACCCTACTCATATCAAGTCAACTTAGAGTTACAGACTCGCCCAGGAGAGAAACAAGGTCAGGTGGCACTAATCTATCAAGCTTTTGTACTTTCGCAATGCTTTAGGAACCTCTAGGGTAATCCATCATACCAAAATCGTTCATCATTCTCGAATTACATTCTTAACCTGAATCGAAGTTCACAAGCACATACATGTGCTAACGGCATATAGCCCTCCATCCCTTTAATCCAGAATTCAATTTCCTAACTACGCTAGAAATCAGGTCGACCAATAACTCTTCACTAACATTCGGACCCTTCTAAAGCACGTTAAACATGCCCATTCTGAACACACGAAACACGGCCCACGACCCTGAGTGCTGCATACCCTTAAGGTGATTTAAATCAGACTCTAGCCCAAACCATCCACTCCAGCGTCCTGCGCTCAGTTAGCTCATCCCCACCCCAAGAAACTAAACCTTAGCCAACCATTTAAGAGTTTCAAGCATTTCGAGTAAAATCAATAACCCCTGCGTAAGAACTTTTAGAGAACTACAATAAGCTCATGAATATTGCAGGCTAATCACAATCACCATTCATGAACCTCGAGTACAAGCTAATTCAAGGTTCTATACACTGACCATAATGATCAATCATTAGTTTACAACCACGCCATCTTCCATATACCCATATTTAGGCAAGAATGACTATTCACAAAATTACCACAATCATGTCCAAACTCTTCCAATTACAATCTTGGACAAATTCTTAAAATATTTCATATGCTAACATAATAAACTCAAAACTTTAAGCCCCTAATTCCTTTATGACCACAACTTAGGTCGTTTTAGCTCAAAACTACTGCTAAACATATCCACTAACAATTTCATATCTCATAAACACCGCTTTCAAGCATGCTTTCAAAATTAACAAACTATCAGACATACATTTCAATCAAAAAGGAATTTAAAGGACTTAAATCCAAATGACTACTTACAAATTTCCTTCAAGATTCAAGGTAACCCATGAATTGAACATGTGATCCTGAAACGCCAAACAAAGTTCTACAGGTTATGGATAAAATTTTAAACACCTATACTTGCTGAATTTGATGTCAAATTGGTCCGAACTCGACAACTCGGCCTCCTAACATAATGGGTAACCTTGAATAAGATCTCACACATTATGGGTAAATTATAAAACACTAAAAAGTCCCTAAATTCCTCAAAAAAAGTCCTTAAAACTCAGTTTAACACCCATAAATCAATTCGATTTGTTTTTTTTTGGGAACACTTACCCATGAACTCGCCTTAGATTTTGAACTCAAATCGCAGCTAAAAATAATTCCAATTGGTTCGATTTCACAAATCCAAGGCCGAAAATAATACCATAAATCCAAATTATAAAATTCCAAAACATTTAGAATCGACCTCAAACAACTCACCCAATATGAAAACAAGCTGTTTGTGACTGTACAAGGTTGAGCTCACCGAAAATCAGACCTGAACGTGCGCGACATGGCTAAAACAGAGGCGTGCACTCCGGCGAACTGACGCGCTAGCGAAAACGAGCTGGTTGGCGGCGAAGCTCGCAAGGGAGAAAATCGAGTTGCAGCCGACGATTCGTGGAACTCAGGCATTGGCTAGTGGCTGGCAGGCGACTACAACAGTGCGAAGAGAGAAAGAGAGAGAGAGAGAGAGAGAGAGAGAGAGAGTTTCGGGAGGGAGAGGGCATTTGGTGAAGGAGAAAGGATGAAGAAGAAGAAGAAAAGAGAGAAGGAAGAGAAAATGGATATGGGTGATCGGGGAGAGAGAAAGGAAAAATAAGAATTTCTTTTTTTTTAAATTCAATTTAAAACAAATTCCAATAATGCCCTTCTACCTAACAATTTCTTCCAAAAATGCCCTTCCAAGCTTTCTAAATCTCAATTTACCCTTTTTCCTCTTTCTACATTCAAATTTAACCCATTCAAAAATCTTATTTGTCTAAAAAAAAATTATTCAAATTTCAATTCCAAAATTTCGAGATTGACGCCCCTAAAAAAGCCGGGTGTTACAGCTTATCTCCTTCAAGTTTCCACTTAGAAAACTAGTCAATTAACCAATGCCAAACTAATTAACCTTCATCACCAACTACCACTAATTAACTTTTAATCTCGCTGTCACTCGAGTAGTTAATTAATTGCGCAATGTACTAAACTAAGTATCCTCCTCTCGAGCTCACTTAGAGATACCTCAATTAATTAGAGAAAAAATGACTAAAGGCATTAAGCAATAATTGCATAAATGATTCGAAGCCCTAAAAGCAATAAACATCTATAAACTAAGCAATTGGTCCAACAATTCTAACAATTAAGCATCCAAACAATCAAATACAACAAACCAAGTAATTAGGAACAAGGATATACAAATTCAGTTCAAACAACCCATAAATCCCTAATTATACAGCCACTAAATTAACTATAAATGAAAGGAAAATGGAAGAAATGGCAAACAAAAGGGAGATTTTCGCGTTTATGAGGTGTTATCCCAAGAATCCAAGCACTAAATCTTCAATACCTTTCCAATCCGCTCACAAATGCTCCCAAAACCTCTCAAAATAGCATGGAGTTGAGTTTAGGGCAAAAACCCTTGGTTTGACCTTCTAAAATCGAAGAGAAGATATTATATTTATAGTAAGGATCGAGTAACGTTTAAAAAAATGCGTTCTATTGGTATCGTAGCTCCTAGGCATTGTTACTTTGCCCTCCCTCTCTGTCTGTGGCGCCTGGGTGTCGGTTTAGGCGCCTAGGAGCCGTATTTATTTATTTATTTATTTTTTATTTTTTATTTTTTTATAGCTTTCAAATTGAAAGTCTTCAAACTTGGACTTCCAAAATGAAATCTTTCTTGCTCAACATTTTATTAATTATCTCTTGTCTTTTTGAATCTTCAACAAAGCTCTAAAAGACTCCAATATCCACCAAAGTAATCTCGAACACTCGATTTTGCTCCGTTAGCTCGGTTTCTACAAAATCAAGAGAAATACACATCAAAGTTTGTTAATTCAATACAAAACTAGCCGATAAATGGGCATAAATATAGCACTAAATTAGTGTTATCACCTTGCTTCCTAATTGTTATCTTTTTTATTTGAGCCTCTTTATTTTTTATAGCTCCTTTCAGAGATTCGTTCAATCAATCCCTATCCCAATTTCTTCAAGCTCTGGATACATTGACCAATGAATGATTCGACAACTTTTTTGTTTTGTATTTTTCTATTTCTTTTATTAGTTGAACAATATTTAGGGTAGGAAATTTGAACATCCAACCTTTTGGTTAAAAATACATGTTTTAATCAGTTGAATAATATTTAGAGGCATATTTTTATGAGGATAGGCTCTACCCCCAATTTTTTTTTTAATTTATATATATCTATATACTCCCTTTTTAACCTTTCATATTTGTAAAATAGTAAGTTAAGAATAATATTAGTAAATTTTGTTTTAAGAAAAAGTTAAGGAACTTTTAAAATATATAACTGCCTTTTTATAGCACTTCTTTTAAAAATTTAAATAGATTAACTTCGTCTTTTAATATAGGTTAAATTATAAATTTAGTCCTTGAACTTTTAGAGTTGTGTCTAATAGGTTTTTTAATTTTTAATTATGCCTAGTAAATCTCTAAACTTTAAAATGTCTAAGATGTTCCTAAAATATCAATTTTGTGTTCAATAGGTCTCTGACTTATTCAATATATTTTTTAAAATGCATAGTATTGTAATAAGACATTGACCTTCTAATTTTGTATCTAATAAGACCACAACTTTGCAATATTTTCGTGTCTAATAAGACCTTAATTTTTTTTTAAAAAAAATCTAATAAATTAAGAACACGTTAGATTCAAAATTGAAAGTTCAGGAACATATTAGACACCTTAAAGTTTTAAGAACTTCTTAGACACAAACCCATTACTTAGGTTGGTGATAAAGTAGTGTTATTGAATACAAACCAACCTACAAATATATGGTTATGCAAGTTATAAACTTAGATAACTTGTGCACGTTTTTATTACCAATAATTTTGATTATATTTTGATAATAATTTCTTGAACTTAAAATATATTATTTAAGTCCAACCCTCCAAAATATATTCTCTGGATCCGTTGCTGGTTATTAGCTATTTTTCTACTTTCATCCATTAGATTTTATTATTTTTATTATTATTAAATATTGATGAAGAATAATTATCTAATAAAGAAGGTTATAAATATTATCTCATAAGCTACAAACATGAACCTAGTAATCCTCATGTAGCCCCAAAGAGAGAAAAAAACAGAAATTATGTCAAATAACTCATTTTGAAACTTATATTTTACAATGTCAATTTTTAGGAAAATTTTGAAGTAGAAATGATCAACATGCTAAGTTGCAAGTTTATGGAGATTTGCTGGTTGAATTAAGGTGATGTGGAAAGGGCTAATCACAGTCGAGTTTGTTTAATTACCTTCGATTGCATGGAGCACGCCAAATTGGCTTATTATTATGCTTTTTAATAACAGAGTCAGATTGAAGATTAGCCAATTATTATAGCCTTTAATTTTCCTTTAAAAAGTAAGAAAGAAATAAGAAAGAACGAACCAATTATCAATTTTTCATAATAAAATCTGCTTTTTACACGTAATGTAATGACTCCAACTTTTCACACTTAATGTAATTAATTTCATAATGCTCCAATATTTATTGCACTAACAAAACTACCTCTTTAACTTTATTTGGAATAATTAAGAAAATAAAAGGTTGGGGTCCGGTTTAAATAAATTATACGTCAAATTAATTAGTAATTTATATGTAAACTATATACATTCTTATTATATACAAACTAAAATCCTGAGAAATATGTCTTATGTGTTTATTTTATTCGTATGTTAATGACCACAAAGATGACATTTTTTTCCCATTGACATTTTGCAAAATATCAAAATTTACCAAATAAAAAAGGGAAAAAATAAAATTTTAAGTTTTAATCTCATTTTGGCCTTAGACTTTGAGTATTACTATATACTTAAAAAAATTAATATTTTAAGTATAAAGTTAGAAACTTTTAAACACAATTGAAAAAATATTGTTAGCAATATATTAGAAAATATTATATATATGGCAACTTGAACTTCACCGCTTAACTTTTGAATTTGGCTAGTATATATATTATGGAGATTATCACTCGTAAAATCAGGGTAAAACCTAAAGTTTGATACATATATATACATGGACATAGTTCACTGAATGTAAGTAAATTTTCATAATATTTTCTAGGAAAAATTGCACAACCACTCCGATCTATCTATGTGGTTTTACACGTCCTAGAATTTTTAATTTGATCAATCAGTCTCTTATACTTTGTTAAGTGTTGCAATCACACCCATGAATGTTTAATTTGATTAATCAGCCCCTGAAATACATTAAGTGTCGCAATCAAACCCTCTGTACATTTTTTTCCTTTTTTTTTTAGATCTATCAATAACAAGTTTGCTCTTCCCTACTAACATGTGAGTCACACATGTGAAACTCAATTAAACGGTAATTTAACATCAACTAACAGAAGAGATTGATTGCAACACTTTACAAAAACTAAATTTGTAACACTTAACAAAGTAAAAGAAACTAATTGATTAAATTAAAAATTCAAGAGTGTGATTGTAACAAACTCCATAGTTCAAGGGTGGTTTGTGCACTTTTCCGTATTTTCTATGAAAACTTGAAGGATTAACATATAGTGATGTTATTTCCCATACAATTTTTTATATAGAAAAAAGAGAACAATATGCAAGTGTAATTACGTCACAGGATTAACAAACTTTGAATGATGTTAAAAAAAAAAAAAACAAAGTATGAATGGAAAATTACCGTATTATATTTAACATAATCCAACTTGGTGTTTCGGGTGCTAATTTAATTTGAGCATAAACTTAAAGAATAAGATATCTATTACCTTGTTTACAGGTTAAGGTTCAATCCATCATCTTTAGGGCTAAAAATAGGATGATCCTTATTCTTTTAGTCAATGCTCGATTTGGTCTTCACTCTTTAAAAATCCTCAGCTAATGTGTTAAAAATTCTCTTTTAGATATTTCTACCAAAAATTTGCTAATAAAATTTGATATATTAATAAATTAATGATATTTGACACAAGAAACTCACATTGTCCATTAGCAAAATTCGACCCACCAATTAACAAAATTCATTTTTTTTAAAGTAACATGTCCATGTGTGTGACATGTCCATGTATTAGCTTTATGTTAACAAACTTTTTTAGGTAAGAACATAATTGAAAATCGTTATTACATCGAGGAGACAATTGAGAATTTAAAAAAATTAAGAACCAAATTTAAGAACGTTAAAAATGAGACTATCGGGTAAATTTAGTCAAAAAAAAAAAAAAAAAAACCTTAATAATTAAGGCCTATTATTTAAATAGAAATTGTGCTGAGTGCCGGGTGGTCTTAATGAATACCAATTTTTCATAAATGTTCATTATGTTGAATTTTTTTTTTTTTTTAAAAAAAAAATGTGCATTTTCTCCTTTTTCCAATAAGCTCAATATACTGCATTTTCGATTTAGGATGATTGTCATTTTCTTATTTCCGTTTGTTCCTCCTCCCACAAGCTCCTACCTTTTTTTCTTTTTCTTTTTTTTTTTTTTAAATTATTATTATTATTATTATTTAAATTCAATAATATTTGGGGTGAGAATTTTAATCTTTAATTTCTTGGTCAATGATACATACCAACAATTAAGCTCACTTTGGCTTTCCGCTTTTTTTCCCTTATTTATATAGTAGAATGAATTCTTTTATTACAGATTCTTCTTGTCCAATGTGAATGACTAAAAAGAAGTATTTTCTTTGTTCGCATGTGGTGAAAAGTGTTTAGGACTTTTTTTGAATATTGGTATATGTTATACATTTTCTAAAGACATATTTTTAGATATATATTATATAATTCTAGCGTGCAGGAAGAGGATAATGCGATCAAAATTTGCTTTATTATTGGTATGAAAGATATGTTATTTTTACCGTTATAGTATGAAATATATGTTAGATAGTGTATAAAATATATGAGTAATATTAAAATTGTAACATTAGAGGGTTTATATATACTCATTTGTATATTATCTATTGCAATTGTTTAGGAATTTACATTATGAAAAATTTGTGATGTAGTTCTGCTATTACATTATGAAGAAACGTAAGGGTGTATATTATTTAAGAAGAATTAAAGAGTTTATATATACCTAGTTGTATATTATTTATTGCAAGTATTTTGGATTTTACATTATGAAAGGGAAAAATGCGAGGCTAATGCTATGTATATATTATATGTTACTTTCTAGAATTTAGGGTTTCTTACTTGTACAAGTTGTCTACTTCAAGGCTATTTAAGTGGAATTTATAAATCAATCCTAAGAAACCATAAATTCTAGAAAGATATTTTTCCAAAACAATGAGGCAATAATATTCAAAATAAAATAAATAATTTTCTATCTTGCAAAATGCTGGAAAATACATCCAAAAATCGAAAAATCCTTTCCAAAATTCTCAAAACAAACATAGAAGGTTGCAAATAAGGAAAGTTTCTAGATTGCACAGTCTTAAATATTTTGCCAATAACTTCTTTTCTGAAACTTGGATCGATGTGTTCTTTATATGGATGGAAAGATATTTCAGAGAACTTTAAAATGCTATCTAATTTTGATATATTCCCAAATGTGATCAATAAGATAATAGGAACGGAAATTGACATAAAGCATTCTCTGGTATGACAGTTTTTCAGCAAAAGCAGTAATCACTCAAAATGTCATAACTTTCATAATACTTGGTAGAATGCAATGAGTCTTATGCTGTTGGAAAGATAATTCAATAAGCTTCGATTTGACACCAAATTTGAATATATTTTCATCTTAACATATCATGATATGATTGGTCAAAGTTGGTAGAGAAATTATATTGCTTGAATCACCTCCGATTTGGTTCGAATTAACTACGAAATGTTGCAAACTCTCCAAAACATGCAAATTGCTTGAATCCCTAAAAAATAATAATAAAACACATAAAATCCTTCTAACTAACAAGAAATAAGTGTGATTAGATAGGACTTTATAGGTCTTATCACAACCCCCAACCTAAATCTTGCTAGTCCTCGAGCAAGGTAGAACTAAACGATCCTATGACTAATCAGTTGCATATCAATGACTCTAATCTCAATGCTTTAGACAACAAAACATTTGCAATGGAAGAAAATAATCAAACACATTCAATCAATGAGAATTTTAAAACCAATCCCTTCATACCTTATGTGTGTGTGTGTGTATAGTTCCCCTTATCTAAGTTTTTATAAGTCCGAGAAGGTTTTATTTGATCATCAACTCGTTTTCCCCCTACTTCTGACTTTAAGACCAATTCTCAAGCTTACTTACACTCAAAAGGATAACAGGAAACTAAGGTGCCTTGGGGTAGGCCTACCCAAAACTTAGATTTTTGCTTATTTTGATGAGCGCTAGCTATCACACATCCACTGTAGGGACCCTTATCTAGAGCACTTGCTCGATGGATGGCTTGAATGATCATAGTAGATGTAGCTCTTTTTGTCCTTAGACTTTTAAAAACATGCAATCATTGTTTTTTCTTTACTCGAGTTTTCATTTTATCACAGTAATAAAGGAAAATAAAACATACAATTACTCCTAAGTTTCGTGTTACTTAACATCATGCAAGTAGACTCTTAAACTAGTTCCTAAAATTTTTCGAGGTGACAACAAGAATCTAGACCAAATAACCTAATCTTAAGCCTTCAAAACCATAGACAAGAGGGCTAAGTGCTCAAAAAGTATAAGGGAATCAAAAGAAAATTTTTAAAATAGGCTTAAATCAAGCAAGCATCTTCAAGTTTCAACCATTTCAAATGGAATTACCTAAAGCATCTCCTAGATTGTCATAATCACCTAATATACAACTAACTTATCATGCAATTTTAGCTCAAAATTTTTTAAAATTAACTCTCACTACTCAACATGCTCATGAATAACCCTAAACATGCAAATCTAACGTTCTCCACCCCCTAACCTTAATTGATACATTGTCCCCAATGTATCACTAAACAGAGTTACACAAACAAAAAGTAAGAGGAATAGAAAAATTCCCCTGGTTTTTGGATGGCTTGTAGGTGGTGGTGCATCTTTATCCTCAATTTATCCTCCAAAGTGCAACACCTACAAAAGAAAAACAAAACAAAACAAACTAAGAAAAGGAAATAAATAACTAAAAGGAAAACAAATAAAATCATTAAAGCACTTGGGTTGCCTCCCAAGAAGCACAAATTTTTAACGTCGTTATGCTCGAAAGGGTTCGTAAGTGTCAAGGCACGTAAAATTCTTCTACTTTCTTCGGTCCCTTCTTGCTTGAATCAATGTAACCTTCTAAGTTTAGAAGGCTTTCCTGTTTTTCTAGGGTACCAGACAGATCATTATTATTATTATTTTCTATATAAGAAATGAAAGGAAAAAAGTAAGACTCAAAAGAAATAAGACTTTGAGGACTCATGAGAACAAAGAAAAGGAAATTCAACATTAAGAGAAATGCAAGAGAATAGAACAGGTGGAGGCTTTTTAGCCTCCAACTCTATCACCTGAATCTCCTCTTCGGGTGTAAGGTTAGACTCTTCCTTAACCTCACTTACATGTTCTTGGCATGATGTGAAATTCACAACCTCTTCGTCACTGTCTATGTCAATCTCCTCATAAATTCTTGCCTCAGTGGTGTCAAAAAGCGTTGCTCTTGTAGATTCTCCAGTCTTTTCACTGAATCAACCAACTGGGTAATTTGGTCACCCATGCTTCGCATTCCAGCTCGAGTCTCCTTTTAAAATTGGAGATTTTCCTATTGAAACTGAAGAGTATTCTTAACAAGTTTGTAAACTATAGCCTCTAAAGATGTACCTGAGTCTGAAGTTTGAAAGTACTAGCTCGGTTGCTCCTCCGAGTATCCATAGTAAAAGCTAGATTAATCCCATTCAAGATAGGGATTGTAAGGCTCGTAGTTCATTTGATGACCAGGAAATCCTCTCATAGTGTAGGCGTTATGCATGAAATCCCGCAGCAATTGAGGACATGCTTCAGTGGGGTGTCCTTGAAATGAACAAATTCTTCATGTCTCCACTGCTTGTAGGCTCCGTACAGCCACTTGAAGAACTAAGGAGGTTAAATCAGAAATTTGAGATTTAAGTTTACTAACCTCATCAATGTACGGGGCAGCTCCACTAAACCAATTCTGATAAGATTCATTTGCTATTAAAGATCAGGTGAAAACTGTAACGACCCGAATTCCTACGACTCTCTAAATGCGGAAGCACGACCTAGTTACCTCGCTCATGCCCGAAATTTCGGCAGCATGACAGCGTAACTAGGAGAAAACCAAAATTTTCAAAGACCTGGAAAGAGGCATAAACACTTATATGTTTCAGATAACAGACTCAGCATCCACCAAACTACGATAAATGATGCTGAGCTCAATCAACAGACAAAAGAACTTAAGAACTTCTAACTAAATACACGGAAACGAAAGAAATTTAAACTTTACAGACCAACAAACAACAGGGAACAAAGAAACAAACTAAAGGCTAAACATGGAAAAGAAATTTGGTGGAGTCTCTATAGTCTCGTCAAGTCGTCGCCTGCGTCACCCACCCCGAGAATGTGCACAATCTGCAAAACAAACAAAGTAGCAAGGATGAGTATAAACATACTCAGTAAGTAGCCCACTTAAGGGTCCAACCTTTAAAGAAACCATACCAAGAAGAAAACTGCTCTTACTCACACTCGTGCTTAGATTTCAAGTACTTCCTTTTGTTATTCTAAAAGTCCATTTATCATTCTGCAACATTCACTACTACTCGAACCTAACTTCGTGTCATACCTGCGAGTCCTGTAACCTAGAACCCAATCCTGCGAAGGTCTATAACCCTCACACTCATCTCAAATGATAAATCACCCCTAGGCTAGCACACAGGCGCTAGGGAACGCATTCCCTACGCTCAACATACCGGGGAATCTTCTCTCAACTAGCACACGGCAATAGGAAACGCATCCCTATGCTCAACACAGTGGGAAATCACCCTTAAGCTAGCTCATCGGCAATAAGGAATGCATCCCTATGCTCAACATAAATCTCTGGGGTCCTTGCCCCTATGCTAGCACACACGGCAATAAGGATCGCAACCCTTATGCTCGTCACAAATCTTTGGGGTCCTCGCCCCTATGTTAGCGCACACGGCAATAAGGAACGCATCCCTTATGCTCGTCACAAATCTCTGGGGTCCTCGCCCCTATGCTAGCGCACACGGCAATAAGAAACACATCCCTTATGCTCGTCACAAATCTCTGGGGTCCTCGCCCCTATGTTAGCACATACGGCAATAAGGAACACATCCCTTATGCTCATCACATAAAGTTCTAGGCTTACAAGCTCGCACGAAACGACAGAAATAGGGTAGGTAGCACAGATCTAACGGGCCTTTGCACTTTCCCAACACTTTCAAGACCTCTCGGGTCATCCACCATACCAAAATCATTCATCAAGCCCGAATCATAACCACAAACTGGCCCGAGGTTCGCAAGCACATACAAAGGAAAATCACCTCCTAATTCGCACAAGCAAAGAGGAAAAGTAACCCTCTTGCCCATCTTATCTCACTACATCTATTCCTCATATGGGAAAAGAGTTAGTGATGTCAAGCAACTATCTCTCCCTCAGTCACAACACACTTAGAACGCCAAGAGCGCCAAGCCATTCAACAAGTCACCAACCTTCCCCACAAGTCCAACTTATAACTCTCAAGTATAACCGAACCATGAGCACAACAATAAACACACGAAGGTAGACATGGTTCAGGCACAACTTGAAACAACCATTCACCGACTAAACCTCTTGCTTATTTAAGCAAACATGTTACTAAGGCATTCAGATAGTCGTGCCCCAATCACACTTGAGCCAAAGCCTTACGGTTAGGTCCATTTACCAACAAGAATTCTCAATTGCCCCTCAACTGGTAACCAAAATCACTAATCGTGACTTTTCCCCTAACCAACCTTCGTGCATCTCGAACAAAGACTCGTGTATAAGCTTATCAACCATCTTAAACAAGGCCTCCATTTAACCATAGCTTCTACGCACGCTAGTGACATATTTTCCTAAGCCATTCCTTTCAAATCTAACCCACAAGTTATGTTAGGAGCATGGATAATTACTGGAAACATGGTATACTTTTAGACGTTTCTAACTTGCTAACTAATCAGCTCAGACAATCCAACACGTATGATCATTCAATTTAAAACAACCATCCATACATTTATGCTTACGAGGAAAGCTATAATCAAATTCACTCATTTGCTTATATTCTTGAAAACTTAAACGAGAATAGCAACAATTCTAGGTAATCATAAGCCCATCACGACAATCCTCATATTAATTTAACCAACCACGACATCTTTCACATACTTATATTTAGGCAAGCATGACTGTTCACAATTTTCCACAAACGTGCTCAAACCCATCCAAATTTAACTTTGGGGAAATTCTTAAAGTATTGCATAAGCTAACATAATAAAGTCGTAACTTTAAGCTCCAAATTTTCATTATAACCACAACATATGCCGTTTAGCTCAAAACTACCTTCGAACGTATCCATTAATCATTACATGCTTCCTAAATACGGTTCCCAAGCATATTTTCACAATTCACACATTATCAAACATAAATCCACAACATTTAGGAATTTAAAGGGGCTTAAAGTCCAAATAACTACTTACAAAATTACTCCAACATTCATAGCGGCCTAAAACTCGAACGCCCGATCCTGAGTCGCTAAATGAAGTCCCAAAACAGCACCTTACTTGCTGAAATTGATGTCAAAATGGTCCAAACTCGACAACCCGACCTCCCAATCCAATTCGAACCTATACACGGCTTGATCGAACACTAAGCTCGCTGGAAATTAACCCCGAAATAGCCTCTTCCTTGCTGTCTGAGCAAAACAAATCGAGAGGGAGTGGCAGAGCTGGTGGCTCGAGCTGCAGCAGTGACGCACACAGATGAGTTGGACGCGAGAGATACCAGCTGCGTAGCTGCGGCGGAGCTGAGCGTGCGGTGGAACGAGCGGCTGGAGCTTCGTTCGGCGACTGGGCGTGCGGCGGAGCTGCTGGATGCGCGAGCGGCGGTTTGTGACTGGCGCAGAAGGGCTGCGACGAGCAGCTGATCGACGTGGGGGCTCGATGTGCAAGAGGCAATCGGAGAGAGAGAGAGAGAGAGAGAGAGAGAAAGATCGGGAGGGAGAGAGCTATCGGGAGAGGGAGGGAGAAGAAGGAGAAGATGGAAAAGAAGAAGAGAAGAAAGAATATAAGGTTAAAGAGATTTTTTTTAAAGCAAATTACTAAAATACCCTTACACCAAACTTTCCTTCCAAAAATGTCCTTCTAACCATTCTAAATCTTCAAATTAGCCCAACTCAAAATTAAATTCCCAAATTAAATTCCAAATTTCAAAATTAATGCCCCTGAACTAACCGAGCGTTACAAAAACACATAAAACTCAAGCATAAAATTTTTTATTATTTTAAAATTTTTTATTTAAATCAAATTTAACATAGAGAAACTAATAATGGTTCCCCGACAACGGTGCCAAATTTGACACGAGCTTGTCGAGGGCTCGTCACATTACAACTTATAAACCGATCCTAAGCCACTTGTAGCATTGAGTGAACCTAGTCGATCTCAGGGAACCGAATATCAATTTCTCAGATTAAATTTGCAAAGGAGAAAACAATTAAAAAAGGGAGTTTTGTGTTTTTATAAATAGAATAAAACATAAGCAAATAAAAATAAAGATATATCAAATCTTACCAAAATCCAATTCACATGTACGATTTTGTCCAATTGCAAAATCGATCATAGGCATACAAAACATTTTAACTTAATCATGCATATTGCGAAACAATCGTTTTGTATGGTGAAGAAGAAATTTATTACCCCAGTCTTGTGTAACAAGAAATATGTCTAATTTAGAGTAAATAGGAGAAGCTCTCAAATTGGACCACGTGAAAATTCCATTGATCTAATGGGGCTCAGAAAGATTAGCGGCGTTAATGAAATTGTTGAGTTTTTTCATATTGTTTCGAGGAGGGTAATTGGGGGTAGTTTCGTGACTCCATCTATAGACATCGAAGTCCCCACCAAGAAGCCAATAGGGGGAGCATAAACCAGAGATGGCATATAATTCATGCCAAAAATGGGGTCTATAACGTTTGCTAGCAGGGCCATAAATGCTCGAAAGCCACCATAGAAAACCATTTTGCAATTGAAATTTAATAAAGAGAAAATAATTCCCATTTATGACCTCCACAACCGAAAGAACCAAGGCATTCCACATAATTAAAATACCTCCCGCAGATCCATTAGAATCCAAAGCAGGCCAAGTGATGCTAATAGAGCTCCACAAAGACTTGATCACAGTAGAAGAAATATCAGAGAACTTGGATTCCGAGAGAATGATACTATCGGGGCAAGCATCAGAAATCACACCTTTGATGAAAACTCGTTTGACAGGGGACCCGAGCCCTCTAACGTTCCAAGCTAGAACCTTCATAATGTAATCTTCTGCCCCTGAACTTTGAAGTTTTGATGAAATTGAGATTGTTCCCTTGAAGTTTCACAAACTGTTAATTCATGGATCCTTGGAGAGTTTTGAAGGATGGTTGTTGTAGGAATGATACATAAATTGTTTTCTTGTAACCATTCATTTAATTGAGCTCGAAACTGAGCTTTCTCTCTTTCTTTTGAAAGAGTTGTATCATTTCTGGAGTCTTGAATAAGCAGTTCATATTTTCTTCCAAAATTTGCTCAGGAGCCATCATGGAGTTGTCCTATTGTTATTAATAAAATCATATATATTTGGGGAGCTCATTGGAAAAGGTTTAGGACTAGAGACAACAAGGTCAGATACAGGGGACAGACTCCCTAACTCCACATACAAAACACAGTCATTAACCTCCAACTGAGGAACATTAGGGGAGAGGTGGATTTGCCCAAGTTTAAGAGTTGAGACATTTGATAAATCTGTCGTTGTGCCTAAGGTGATGGAGTTGAGGGTTATATGGTCTGTTGGGCTGTGGGAGTGGGCTAAATGAGGATTAGTTTTAGATGAGATTTGGTGAGTGAGGTTTTTATATGAGTCTTGGTGGGAGGATGGGGTAGGGAGGCTCGATGGGGGAGTGAGGCTGATTTGTGGGCGTTTCTGACTTAAGGAAATGTTTGGGTTATGTAATTTTTCAGATAAATTGGCTGGGGCATTATTTAGGCTCAAGACAACGATCTGATTCCATGGAGAGGGGAAGGAAACTTTTTTGGGCTTGATCGTCAGAGGCATAGTAAGCACATGGCTAGAGTAAGAATAAATGTCTTCTTCTGTACAAATTCTCTTAACTTTCACATCATTACTTTTTGTCACGTGCTAGGAAGCTTCAGGAAGCTCACCTCCACCTTCTTCCATAATAGATATAGAAAGAATGTTTGCCCCATTTTCCTTGATAACCTCATCTTGCATAGCCTCGGTATTACTCCCTTTTGTACTCATAGCTGCTGGAGGGTAGGCTACTGACCCTTGAAAATGAAAAATCTCTAACAAGGGGTTGTGTTCATTGAAATTCATAGTTGCTTCTTTGGAAAAAGTTTCGTGGATCTTAAGGTTTCTTTCAACCATCCACCATCTACTTGTCGGAGCTATAGTGTAAATTATGTATTGGACACCTTCATAATTGGAAATACCAATCTGAGCAGGGACAAAACCCCTATAATTGTATTTCACTTCAATGTGAGCTTCTATTAAATCCAGCTTCGTTAGGGTGAGATTTCCTGCTTCCATAAAACCCCCACATTCGTCGTCGATTGCTTTAAAAGTTTGAATGTTCCATGCATGTAAGGGGATTCATCTGAAGCGTAACCAGCCTCCATAGCTTGTGATGAGATTCAGGATGGCACGAGCGGTAGGATTCCAGTATTTAAACTTCACATAAAAGCCTCCAATCGTCACCCACCCCCTATTAGAACATAGCAGACGACTTGTTCTATATTTCTAATAGATATAAGAGCTTTATCCACATGGAATTGATTAAAAGAAGCTATTGCATCATTTGATTCCTTTAAAGCTCCCATAATCTGTTGGGATTTATGCAGTAAAACCTTGAGGTTATTAGTGTAATCTTGAACAGTATGTGATTAACATACGGGAGGATCATGTTCAAGAAATAACCTAAAGGGTCATAGTATATGGATAAGGTTGGGTGCCTTATCTTGGTAACACTATTGATATGACCCACTTTGTAATAGTTACAAATGATTTGATCCAAATCGTTCAAAGTGGGGGTATCTTATACAATGAGTTTTTATAAAACTGGACCACGAAATATTTAATCTCTCTTTATAAATCCATTAATTGAGAAGATTAATATTTCATCAGGATAATTATATGTGACTCGATCTTAATCTTGAGTGAGTTATGAACTCCTGCATGTGAGGGCTTATCCTTTGATTTGTATGGGCGAGAATGGCTTTTGTAGCCGATTCAATAAGCCTACCATTCTAGGGACTTGACCAAATAGGGAGTTGGGAACATAATCTTACAAGATGGAATTCACTCATTCCCTTATAGGATAAGTAGATAAGTAATTCCCTTACGTTCTGATTTCGGGACTTGAACAATGGGGTCCCACCCTTGCACTGGCCCAAGAGGGACTTAGTTCATGGTTGAATCATAAACAAATTGTTCATTAGAGAATCAGTGGTACTTAAGGTGCAAGATGTAATTACAGGGGTAAAACGAATTTTTGATCTAGCTGTAATTACGAACAACTCATGAAAGATCGACTTGCATGTAGTGGTTATATCCATAGACATAACTTGTTCTACAGTGCATAAGAGTACAACTCTAGGTCTATAGTGGAGTGACCCTAGAGTTAATGAATGAAAATTGATTAATTAAAGAGTTTAATTAATTAATTTTGTATCATTGGAGCTCATAATCTGTAGGTCCATAAGATCCCCTACTAGCTCATATGAACCAATAAGGATTAATTTCGTTGAGAGAAAATTTTGAAATGTTCAAATTAAAATTTAATATATTTGATATATTAAATGAGGGAAAACATATTTAATGTATATGATATATTAAATATCAACGAAATTATTAGTGTATTAAGATACATTAAAGAAAAGATATTTATTAAATTTGAATTGGATTCAAATTAGGAAGTAGATGTCGTAGGAGAATTTTAAAAGGTTTGAATAAGATTCAAATTGGTTAGATAAATATATTTTAATATATTAGACATTAAAATATATTATTTAATTATTTTCGCTAGGCCATTATAAATAGAACCCTAGGCATGAGCCATTGTGAGTATTCTTCATAAGAAACACATCTCCTCTATAGAGAATTGTAAAATTCTCTCTGAACTTCTCCTCTGTCATTTTCTTTCAAAAGGCTCCCACAAGCCTTAATCCTGTATTCGAGTCAAGCAAGTAGGTTTTATGGAATTGGAGTTTCAACTTTGTTGGATTTGGAGCAAGAAGATTAAAGACTTGCTTGAAATATCTCAATATTTATCTCAAATGTATGTTTTACTAACTTAAATTATTTTTCATTTAATTCTAAAATAAAATCAAAGTCAATTCAAACACTTCCACTATGGGTTTAATTCGATTATTCCCTTCATAATCTTGCTTCATGAGTCATGTAAGTATCTACGCAACAGAACAATCATCTTATGCCAATCAAGTTGGTCTACTTCCCCAGCATTAATGATATCCTTCAATATCGTCCTCCCTTGATAATGCTTGGATGAAGAATCATCTGGGATTTGTTCGAGGTTGACGCCACTGTTGTCTTGTGCGTGTCTCTGCTATTGACAACATCGACATAAGATTTTTTATCAGTGAGCGATTTTTGGTGATTTTGATTTTGTGCTGGTAAATCATTTTTCTTGGGTTCGAGAAAGATGATCATGGATAGAAACTTTTCCCATCCTTTGAGCTCAAATCCTTTCGGAACCATTAGACAACATTTTCGTCCTCTGTCATCAAGCCTGTATTTCTCAGCAATGCAACCTCTCCTGTTTGATGTTTTTTCAATTCAAAGAACATAATCGTCGAATCTCTTTTCTCTAAAGAAACAATTGTTGAGAGGAATTGTGTAGAGTGTCTGGAAAGTAGCTCGAATCCAATCAATAGACTCCGAGTGAAGAAAGAGAGAGAATGCCTAATTAGCTCCCATTTTTGTGAGAATAATAGTTTTTCTATCTTTTCTTTTGTCCATATCAATCTTACACTCTTTCCTTTCAATTTTGCAAAACTATGGAAGATGTTTGTGAAAACTCATCAAATCGACAGATTGACTAAGCAAAGTAGTGTGAAATGTTGAACGACAAACTGCTCCGGTAAGGGTAAGCTAGAGAGAACAAGTTACTATAGCAAATCATCTTGAACGGCGAAATACTCTAATTTTGATCTGTCACCTTTTTCAATTCCTTTGAAATCTAAGCTTTTGTACAATTTCAGTATCAACTTAAAGCAAATTCCATCAAGCTTTGCGATTTTCTTTATGTAACCCCTAAATTTGTCCGATATTTTTTTTCATCATTTTTTTTAATTGTGTGTTTTCTTTCATAATTTAGAATTATTGTTGTCTTTAAGAAAAATAAACAAAAAAAAGTAAATATTTTGATTGATTCTTTTCTTTTTCCTTTTCTTAGTAAAAAATAAAATAAAATAAAAGATTGTTTCCTCTTTTTCGTTGTAGAGAATAAAATTTTAAAAATGTTAACGCTCAATTCTTTCTTGTATGGACAAGTTATTTGATTTAATCAATTTTTGGAAGGAATAAATTTGGTCAAATATTCTTAAAATTAATTTAATTAATTTCAATCATTTTCAATTATTTGTTCCTTTAAGATTTGGTCTGATTTATTTTTTCCTAAATGAGAATGATTTGAGTTTTCTATAAATTTGAAGGCCAAAGACAAGCTTTTGGGCGGAGGAGACAATTTTCTTTTTTTCTTTTTTCTTTTTTTCATTTTCTCTCTCTCTCCCCCACGTTTTCTCCCTCTCTACCCTAATTCTCGTACACTTTTTTTTTCTCACACATTCCCCTATTTTTCTCTCCCATAAAATCTTTTTTTTTCTTTCCCTTTAACAACCACATTTTTTTCCTCTCACTCCAGCAATTTCTTTTTTTTCTCTCCCATCTCTAAATTTCTCTCTCCCTCTCTTTTTTTTTTCCTCCTCCAACACTTTCTCGTTGTTTCATTTACAAAAAAAGCCGGCAAGGAAAACAAAGCATTCACAACCATCTTTAATGGTGAGTTTGTCTTATCCCAAATAGGACTTTTATTTGTATGTGTTTGCATATTATTGTTAGGTTTATTCTAGACTAATTTCATATATGCATTATGTATATTTGTAATGTTGAAATTTCATGAATCATGGCTTAAATCCCTATTTGGTTAATTAATTTTACTAATTGTATTTCGATTTAATATACGATTATGTACATTATGTCAAATTTCGTTAATGAGGTATTCTTGGTAAATTCTAATAATTGTATTATGAATTTTTGAGAAAACTTTTTAAATACCTTCCAATGATGGAACTCAAAATACTCGGGACACCGATATTTTGGTTCTTAAGGTGAGAAATCAATTCCTTGGGATGCCAAAATTTGATTTTAATATGTGTCTTTTAAACAAACATATTTAATAAAATACTTTCCTTTTAAAAACAAAAAAAATGTTTGATAAAATATATTTTCATAAATTAAGATTTTCAATATATATGTATATTGTGTATAAACCATAGATATTCTAGAGTCTTTGATTCAATAGATCTAAAAAAAACTTTTCCAATGATAGAACTTTTAATTTTCAGAATGCTGACATTGTAAAATTCTTGAGATGAAAATCAAAATCTTGGGATGGCAAGATTTGATTTTTTATATTTTCCTAACAAAAAATATATATATATAAAATATTAAAAAAATTTGTTTCTTTTTTCCATTTTTCCTTTATAAGGAAATTTGCTTTGTAAAATTTCTTTTTCATAAAAAGTAGTAAAAAAAAAAAAACATATTGTCATACAAAGCATTTTCATAAAAGACATTTTCCTTCCAAAAATTTTTATTTTTATTCTTATAAAAAGTACAAAAAAAAAAAAAAAAGATTTTTATAAAGTGCATTTTCATAAAAGGAATTTTCTTTTAAAAGGAGACTTTGATTTTTTTAATTCATTTTATTGACTTCCTTTTGAAAGCACCAAATCAAAATTTAAAAATTATTTTTCCATAAAAAGTTCACTTTTTAAAAAAAAAAAATAGAAAATAATGAAGAGTATCCATAAAAAGAATTCTTTTCTCACACACGTTTTTCAAATTAATAAACAAAATGTTTTCCTTAACAAAACTTTCATATGATGGAAATTGGAAACTCAAGATGTTGATTCTCCAATAGTCTTGAGGTGATGAATTTATTTTGGAATGCCAAATTAAATTCAAATAAAATTTTTAATAGCTTTATGACACTCATACTTATTGCTCATTATTTAATTTTTAAATAGTGATCAATAAAACATGAGACATTTAAAAAAATCAAAACAAAAACTTTTTTTTTCTACAAAGGTTGTTTTCGTTAAAATAACACAATAAAAGTAAAATTTCGTTCATTGAACGAGTGTTGTGGAGTGCTAATACCTTTTCCATACACAAACGACGCTCGAACCCAAAATCTTTTATTCGCAGAGCATCTTAACACATTTTTGGATGTCCAGTCACACCCTCTAAATAAAAACTGGTGGCGACTCCATGTTTCTTATTTTGGAAATAAAGTTGGCAGCTCTACGTCGCAAACGACACTTTGCGTTGGCAACAATTTAGGTTTTTGTATTTTTACTTTCCATATTTATTTTTACTTTTTTGTTTGTGTTTAGCTGTCATCATCTTCTTTCAATTGCCCTTTTCTTTTTCCTTTTGTTCGTCCCATTGGTGCTTTCCCTCTGTTACACATCTCAAAGATATCGAAAATTTAGTCAATACTAGCTTTTGAAATAGTTAAGAATCGAAAACCCAAAAGAAATCTTTATTTAGAAAGATTTTAAAAAGAGAAATGAGGTTTAAATTTTTTTTTGTTTTTATTTACTATTGTGCTTGCACAAAAGAGATAAAGACCAAAAAAGGAAAAAAATAATAAAAAAATGAGTCAATGAGTATCTGATGTGAATCATAGTAATAATTATTTTCACATTCAAGAATTAGAGGCTCTAAGATACAATATTACTACAAGTTTGATGAGAGAGAAATAGATAACATTAATTTTATTTTATTTCTGTACTAAAAAATTTATTTTTTCTTAAATTTTGTTTGTACTTAAATTGGAATAACAAAATATTATTTGTAATTTAAACTATAAAAGCTATAGATAAGTAACTTATAATAATTATATTGAACATCAACATATAAATAATTAAAATTATGTCTACTTTGGTCATTTAAGCTAAACCTCAAGAATTTTGATTGAATTTACCAAACGATTTGACTTGCTTTTTTATGTTTAAAATTAAAATTTATCAAATACTAATCTGTTTCATATGACAACTGCTTTTTCTAAAAGTACAATTGACAACAATTATTTTAAAAGCTACAGCAATCCCAAACAGAGCCTAAATTTAACGTGTTTGGACTTCACGAGATGCGGATCTTGACTATCTTTAAAGAAATTAGGAAAACAAGAAAGAGAAACCTAAACCTTTCTATAAAAGAAAATAATTCTCAATTATTCAAAATAAAGATTAATATGAGTTTTCAAAGAAGCAGAGAACGTAGTAGGGACATTATTAATTTCTAAAGCTTTAAATGAACCAATAGATCCATGTCTAATCAGCAGATAAATTAAAAGTAATTTGGGAGTGCTTTCTTAGATTATGAGAAAATCAAGCTGATTCCTTCTCAATTCATATTAAATTTTCATTAAATGATAATTTAGTTAGTGATTTAATAAATTAAACGACAAGTTGAAATCCAGATTCCACTTGACTTCATTGTAAACACAACAGAACTAAAAAATCCAATTGGAAAAATTCCAAAATCCACGTGGCCTTTGACAAAACTAACATCTCATTGCACATCTTCATTCAAAATCATAACTACTCAAAAATTGTTTGGAGGTTTTTTTTTCTTCCATTAATCAATGTCTTAATTATCATAATACTTTTTGATTCATTCAATATTTTTAATCTTATTTTTTATGTTAAACTTTACTTCCATGTGTTTATTTGTTTTCTTTCCAATCAAACTAACACGAATACTAATAATAACTAGATATTATTAACCCCTTCTAAAAAATCATAGCTTCGAATTTGAATTTCTACTTTTTTTATTTAAACGTAAAAAGTGAAATAAATCATTAATAATAAGTACAAAATCAATTAAAATATAAAGAACAAATCATTTATCTTGTAATTTTAAAGTTGGGTTTGATACAAAACGGTCTTGAATGTGAAAGTCTCACCTGCTTTGTCATTGAGTCTCCTACCTTTCTTTTTCGAAAATACTAAACTTAAAGATGAAGTGGAGAAAGAAAGTTATTATTATTATTTTCAGCTGGCGTCTTTGACCTAAGAAAAATGCAACAGTTTGGTTTTGGTTAACATTTTTTAGATTTATTCCAAATCGGTAAAGAATTGATTGTTTTTTTAAATCTGTAAATTTCGATACTTTGCAAAATGTTAAAGGGCAAAAATTCCTTGGTACAAATAAAACAAACAGATTTCAGGTTTTTAATTCTGTATAATAAATATGTTAAAGGATACTTTGCTCCCTATACTTTGGTATACAAGAATTTAGTCCCTATGATTCAAATTTACAACAATTAAAGTCTCTAAACTTTAGCAAATAACAATTTAGTTGTATAATTTAAATTTTGTAACGATTTAATCCAACCATGTAAAAATCTTTTTAAGATTTAAAAGGAGTATCTTACATTTGTAGATTGATAAAAACTTATTAAGAACCAGATGTATTTATAAACTATAAAGTATAGATTATCACATAATTATTAAAAAAAAAAAAAGTTCAGTGCTTCACCCTGATGAGCTTTCATGGCCGGTAGGTACTAAAATGTTACAATTTTTAAAGTACAAAGATTGAATCATTACATACTAAAATTCAAAAACTAAAATGCTAAAAATTTAAAAATACAAAGATTAAATCGTTACTTAAAAGTATTTTCTAAACTAATAAAAGATGTACAAGGTGTTTTCGTTTACAAGAGAAACCACTTCATAAATAAATAAATAAATATATATATATATATATATAATTTGTGGGACACATAAAAGGAGACTCAAATAGAACTCCAATTAAGAGATTGCTGAGATACTAATTTCAAAATATAATGAAGTGGATCTATATGACCAAAGAAGATTCTGGTCCATGCCCTACATATCTTATTTAATTGGATTCATTGCATATTTAATTGAGAAGCCACGCCAATCTTGATCCATTTTAAAGGAACGGTTATACGAAAAGAACACAATCCAACCTTATATTCTTAATTATTCTAAATAAAGTCAAAAGTAGTTGCGTAGCATGAAGGTGTCGGTTTGATGCGAGGGAATTTAGAACATCAAGTATTAATCCCTAAACACTATCAAATATTTACATGTCGTCCGCCAGAGACTTATTTTATCAAATATTTACATTTGAAAGAGATAATTGGTTCTTTATAAGAAAAAAAAAAAGAAAAGAAAAGAAGTGATAATTGGTTATTTCTCTCTGGCTTTCTCATTAAAAAGCATATATATAAGCCAATTTAGCAGCCTCCATTTGACCACAGAGAACACCCACAAATCAAATTAAAAAGTTAACTGAACAAACTCGTTTTTGATTTGCCATTTCCACATAATCTTCCAACCGTAATTTAACAAACAAAAATGTCCAAATTACTTACACTGATTTTAAAACAAAACTATATTTTGATAACAAGTAACCAACCAACAAAATGAAAAATATATAGTTGGTTAATAAAGCATATAATTTAAACTCCGTTTTGTTATTACATGCTATAATATAAACTTTGCAATGTGAGGAAGAGGGAGCTCACAAATTAAAGTGTTATCATTAATTCCCCTAGAAGTTAGAATGATGAGAAGAATTATAAGTGGCATCAATAACTTCTTTCTTGAAACCCTCTTTAGACTAAGAAACTTCTTTAATACTTCAATATTCCAATCCCAACCCAATGACGACCCAGAAACAGATATCCACCACCAGGCACTGGCGCTGCCAGCCACGGCGGTGGAGATGGTAATGCAGTGGGAAAAAATGATGCTAACATTTTGTTTGGCCTCAGCCATTGCCATAGCCACCGTATCTGTCCAAATTGAAACCAAGTTGTCTCTAATGTTTCATTTTCTTTCGGGTGCGTTAATGAGCTGCTTTGCTTTCACAGCCTCAGCCAAACTCATTAGGCACCAAAGGGTTTCTCAAATTCTGTATTGTTTTGGTGGGTTTTGGTTTGTGACGGCCTTCTTCATAGCCATTGCAATTCCTTATGCGTTTCAGTTTCAAATTATAACATTGGTCGTCTATCTCATCTTCTTGTCCATCATTTTAATATGTTATTTCTCTTAGCCTGTGGTATCGAAAGGCTTTGAATTGTTGTTGAAAGGTTGGGTTAGCTTGGATGGTGAGTCAGATTGGCAGTGGACCAAGGCGTTGCATGGGTTTTATTAGATGAACATGGAATTCCATCTCAAAATCAATTGACAACAAGAGGAGTAATCCATATATATCTTATAAAGATTGTGAGGTATCTTCATCTTTTCGATGTGGGATCCTCAATAGGTTTCTTCTATAATATTTTGTATGTAACGCGATTATGTGGTGTAAGTGTAACGGGTTAAATTTTATAACCTTTTATTATTGTAAATTTTGTGTAAATATATAAAGTTGATTTATGGAGCTTGAGCATATAGTTTCTATTTGGTTACTGTGTTGTTTTAGAAGTTTTACTTTACTCCTTATGATTTGGATTTTGTTTCATTTTAGTCTTTGTTGTATGAGTGAACTTAAGCTTCTACTTGGTTCTTATGAATTGGTTAAATTTCACAAGTTGTTTTTATCCAACTAATTAAGATTCATTGATTTCCTTCTCTTTTGTAACTCAACCCTTAAACCCTAATCCAACCAACTAGCATAGTTTTCTAAATATATATAAAACATCAATTCATTGTCACACTAAAAAAAACTGTTAATATACAGTAATGATATGAACAATTTTTGAACTTTAACTAAACCATAAAGACCAAGTTAAAGCTTTTAAAATCATAAAAACCAAATTGAAACTAAATTCAAATCATGTTACTAATATTTAAATTGTTAAAGTTATGTCCAAATTAACATTAAGTTTTTAAAATCACTAAACATTAGAAGAGAATAATGACATGTGAATTTAAAAGGAGCCATGGGCTATCAATTGTTATACTTGTTTTAATGGTAATATAAAATAGGTTAAATTATGAATTTGGTCTATGTAGTTTTAGAGAAAGTTGGGATTTAAACTCTATGATTTTAAAAGTTCAAATTTCGTCCTTATGATTAGATCAAACTTCATAAATAATAGTCTCTTATAGTTTGATAAAACCTTCATAAATAGTTCATATGTTAGTATTGTCTATGTAGGACCGAAAATTATCGATATATTTAATAGGTTATTAAAAATATTCATAAACTATGGGGTTGGTTTCAATTATACACTCAAACTTCAAAAAGTTTTGTTTTAAACGTTTGAAGTTTGAAGTTTGTTCCTTTTCAAAAAAAAAAAAAAGTTTGAAGTTTGTTTCATTTTAACCCTTGAAATTTGAAATTTGTTTGAAATTTGCTTCAAAACCACCCTTGAAGACTTTTTTCCATTAAATTTATGGACTAAAAATGACGTGTTTGCATGTATTTTTTTTTTCAATATATATGTTCAAATGTGTTCACCTAAGCAACCATACAAAATGTAAACGTATCATTTTTTGTCTATGAATTTACCGAAAAAAAGACTTCAAGGGGTGGCTTTGAAACAAACTTCAAGACTTAAAATAGAACTTTTCAAAGTTTGGGGTAATAATTAAAACCAACCCATAATCCAGAGGTATATTTAATAATTTAAACTATTTAATATATTTAAGGTAGAACAATATTTATCCATACCTTAGTAAGAGTTTACATTGAATTTCAACCTTGGTTGGTCGATTTTGATTGCATTTAGTAGAATCTCACTAAAACTTTTTAAACACTCGAAATAAACTAAAGTGGATTAGAAATTGAAGTTGTTTTCTATTGGTGCCGGTGGCGAAGTATTATTAATTTCTTTTAAAGTAACAAAGAAGAAATAAACATTGAACAGCACTTTGTATGAAGCACGCCGCAGTTCTATAAATGGTCTCATTAGGAGCTGCCATTTGACATTTATATTTCGAAGCTTATAAACTAGAGAGAAGAGAAGGAAAGATAAAATTATTTTCTTCTATTAAAAAAAAAAAAGGCATGTGTTGGTGTTCATATTCTGTTGGAAATGAAACTTTTGGAGATTGGAGGTTAAACTTGAAAGATAGATTTTTGAGAAAGAGGCTACTTGTATTATTGGTCACTTCTAGCTTTTGGCTTGATACAAACTCTAAGACATCATCTCTATTTATACTAGTTGCACCTCCTAAACTTATGGCTATGATTTTGCCAACACATATGTAATCTAGTGGTTACAAATGACTCTCTAGAATGTTCTTTACAATTACAATGTTTCTCTCACATTCTAGAGAATTCTACATTATACTCTAAAATATCTTCAAGAAGAGATTTCTCTAGAATATTCTAGAACTTAAAATATTTCTAGAAATTGGGCTTTTATTTAGACTAGGCCCAAATACTAATTACCCAAAATCAAGTTTATTTTCAACACCCCCTCTTAAACTTGATTTTGTTACTCCAAGCAAACCTCTCAATCTTGTGAAATCTTCTTTTTTAAGTGGTTTGGTGAATATATCAGCTACTTGATCATGAGTCTTCACGTACTCTAGCTGCACATCCTTTCTTGCGATGCACTCTCTAATGTAGTGGTAACGCGTATCTATGTGCTTACTCCGATCGTGGAAAACTGGATTCTTACCTAAAGCAATTGCTGACTTGTTGTCCACAAAAATCTTCGTCGGCTCCTCTTGTGACAAACCCAACTCTTTTAGCAGATTTCTTAGCCAAATTGCATGGCAAACGCATGAGGTAGCAACTACATATTCTGCTTCACATGTAGAAAGAGTAACAATTGGTTGCTTCTTTGATGTCCATGTGAAGGCAGTGTCTCCCATGTAGAACACAAAGCCAGTCGTGCTCTTGCGGTCATCCATATCTCCACTCCAATCACTATCACTGTATCCCACGAGCTTATAATCATCTGAAACATAATAGTACAAACCGTAATTTATCGTACCTTTGATGTACCGAAGAATTCTCTTGGCTGCCTTCAAATGTGTAGTTGTCGGTTTCTCCATATAGCGACTGACAACTCCAACTGCATAGAGAATATCGGGCCTTGTGCATGTCAAATACCGCAAACTTCCAACTAAGCTCTTAAAGAGTGTTGGATCCACTTTTTCTCCTTCCTCGTGATTTGATAATTTGATTCCACATTCCATTGGTGTGTTGACCGGATTAGAGTCATCCATCCTGAACTTCTTGATCACCTCCTTAGCATAGCCTTCTTGGGTGATTAAGATGCCTTTATCTTCTTGTTTTACTTCAATACCGAGGTAGTACGACATGAGCCCGATGTCGGTCATCTCAAACTCGTTCGTCATCTCTTCCTTAAACTTGTTGAACATGCTCGGATTATTACCTGTAAAGATCAAGTCGTCTACATACAAGCACACAATCAATACATCATTATTTTGGACTTTGATATAAAGTGCATGCTCATATGGACACTTGATGAAGTTTCTCTCGTGTAGGTACTTGTCTATTCGGGAATTCCAAGCTCTTGGAGCTTGCTTCAACCCATAAAGTGCCTTTTTCAACCTTAAAACGTTGTCTTCTTTTCCCTCAACTTCATAGCCTTGAGGTTGTTCAATGTAGACTTCTTTCTCATCCTCGATGTTCACCATGACCTCGTCCTCGTTGGCTTCTACCATTGTGACTGATTCCTCCAATAGTTGAGTCAACTCGCAGCTTGAGTAATTGATCTACAATTCCTTCCTTCTTCTTTTTCTTTTCTTCATATGCTTGCAACGAACCCAAGAGTTGCTCACTGGTCATAGCCTCCAAGTCTTTCGTTTCTTCGATTATGGCAACAATATGTTCAAACTTTGGATCTAATGATCTTAGTATTTTCTCCATAATTTTTACATCATCGAGCCTTTCACCATTTCTCTTAAGTTGATTGGTGACCGTTAAAACTCTAGAGAAATAATCGGAGATGACTTCCCCTTCTTTCATATGCAAAGTTTCAAACTCAGCTCTTAGAGTTTGAAGACGTACCTTCTTGACCGGATCCGCTCCCTTGTACGATATTTGAAGCTTCTCCCATGCTTCTTTCGCCGTCTTTGCTTCTGAAATCTTCTCAAAAGCATCGTCATCTAATCCTTGATAGATTAGATAGAGAGCCTTCTTGTCTCTCTTTCTTGAGTCTCTCAAACTGTCCCTTTGTGTTTGAGAAAGACTACTATCATTCTCCGGCTCGGCATGTCCTTTCTCTACTATCTCCCATACATCCTGCGATCCAAGGAGAGCCTTCATCTTGATGCTCCAATTATCATAGTTGCTCTTGTTGAGCACTGGGACTTGGAATGGGACCATGTTGTTACTTGCCATCATCTAGAAAGGATCTTCAAGCTCTGATACCACTTTGTTGGAAATGAAACTTTTGGAGATTGGAGGTTAAACTTGAAAGATAGATTTTTGAGAAAGAGGCTACTTGTATTATTGGTCACTTCTAGCTTTTGGCTTGATACAAACTCTAAGACATCATCTCTATTTATACTAGTTGCACCTCCTAAACTTATGGCTATGATTTTGCCAACACATATGTGTAATCTAGTGGTTACAAATGACTCTCTAGAATGTTCTTTACAATTACAATGTTTCTCTCACATTCTAGAGAATTCTACATTATACTCTAAAATATCTTCAAGAAGAAATTTCTCTAGAATATTCTAGAACTTAAAATGTTTCTAGAAATTGGGCTTTTATTTAGACTAGGCCCAAATACTAATTACCCAAAATCAAGTTTATTTTCAACCGTTCATATTCTTCTGCTCTGCATGCTTTCTGTATCTAGTGATGAATTCTTACATGGGTTTTCTTTTTCATGGATGATAATTTAGTTAAAACTGTTGTTTCGTTGGTTCAACAGAAAATTTTCATTCATCCACAATTACACATCCACGATTTGCTTTAATACATACACTTAGAAAGATTTAAGGAAAATGCAGAAAGCCTGTAACGGCTAGTCAATCAGACAAAGTGATTTGTTCGGATTTATTTGTTTAGCCTATATTTAGTCATAGCTGGAGAGTTTTGTCTATAGACTAAGAAGGGAAATGTAGAAAATCAAGAATAGAGATAATGAGAGAAGTCAATGGAGACTTTAAAAGGAAAGTCAGCACAATCAATTACATCAATTAGCGTGATTGATTGGCTACTGTTATGGTCTGAAGATTGTGAGATTGATGAGCTGAATTGTGCCTTGACCTCCGGATCCCAAGATTGCAGAGATTGCAATCGATTGGATTGATTGGCTGCAGTGAATTTGTACTCTATCACAGATTGCATTAGATTGTATAGCAGCAGTTTGCACCCGTTGGTTAGTTGATGGTTGCAGTGTGTGGTTGCTGTATTATTGAGATGTATTATGAGTGTTTTCAGTTTCAAAAATGGTGTTTGTTTCATAACCATTTTTCATTTCTAGTTCGTATTTTTTCCCCCTCGAGTCGTTTATTTTAGAATGGGAATGGTTTTATATAATACATTCATGTTTTTCAGTTTTTAAAAGTGTGAGTAAAATTTAAAGAGGTTAAATTATAAAGTTCATCTTTAAACTTTCCTCAGATACATTAGTTGTATTTAGTAAAACTTCATCTTATTTTAGAAAGTTTTAATAAAGATCCTCGAGTTTTTAAGGTTGTCTATTAGCCACTCTTTCCATTTTGAATTGAATACGTCTCTATTGTTACCTCTCTTTAAGTTTAGTGCTTAAGCCATTCAAATGCTTTAACTTGACCAAAAAATAGCTCATCAAATAATCTTTAAATAATAAAGTAAGCATACTATGTGAAAAATCAAGTAATGGATTTTTTTTTCCAAATAAAAAGTGATGAAGTTAAGATAGAGACCTATTAAACATAAAATTAAAAGTTCAAAGACTTATAAATTTTTTTTGAAGTATAGAGATTCGATACGCACGACACAAAAGTTTAAAAACCTATTTAAGTATTATGAGACTGAATTAAAACTTATTCAACAAGTTCAAAGACTGAAATAATAATTTTTTTTTTGGAAAGAGATACTTCATTGAAAGTATGTGAGGAACATACAAAATAGGAACTAAGTAAAAGCTCTCCAGTTAAGTGCAATGGTCGAAGTATCATAATTACAAAAGTAGGAAGATTTTGTACTACATGAAGCAGCAGTGGTAATAATCTCCTCCCAAAGGAGAGCGGGCTCCTTTGATTTATTGTTGAAAAGACGATCGTTGAGCTCTAGCTAGAGACGCCAAAGGATAACACCAAAAATATTTAACCACAAGACATGACAAGCATTTGATAGGGGGGCTTTTAAACCTCCCTTAATGAAGTCATCAAAATTGACCAATCCGAGGTTTTGGGCATGAGGGAAGAGTTGTAGCTTTTGCCACAGAAAATCAGCATAAGGACAATGGTAGAAAATATGATCAATGTTTTCCGAATTCTTTTTGCACATGACACACCAATATGAGCTTAAACAAGAAGACCAAAATAGTAATTTAACCAATTTAAAAATAAGATTCACCTGAAATATCATTTTATTATTTTCTTTACGCACATTAATTATATTCCTACTTGCTCTCTCTAACATGTTTCTTTCCCTAACATCTCCTTCTTTTCGAATATATTTGTCTATATTTTAACATCTCTCTCTATTAAACAAAATTTCAACGGATAGAAGAAATTTATTTATTAGGTGCGGTTACTATATTCCATCCATTTTCAACATTTGATTTTTCTATTGCTAGGGACAACGACCCTCGATAGATCTCCACATTGGTATGATATTGTTCACTTTGGGCATAAACTCTGTTTCCTCAAAATACCTCATACCAATGGAGATAGTGTCCACACTTATAAACCCATGATCTTCCCCTTATCTAGCCAATGTGGGACTTTGGTCGCACTCCCAACATCTATGTCTCAATTTATGTGCACAATAAGAGAGAGGGCTTCAAGAAGAAAAGGAGAAAAAATAAGATCAACAAGCAGCCTTTATGAAGTATTAAAATATACCATAGACGCCCTTTGTTACGAGGACGGCGATCAAGAAGCGTAAATGTTAATGACTTTTACAAGGTAGCCAAAGTGAACATAGTTCAACAATAATTGATATGTACTTCTTTCTTTAAAGTTGAAGGTTTTACCAACTAATTTGTTTATGTTAGCTATATATTGTGTACTAACATATTGTGTATTATTCTTGTTTATCTGAATATAACTAAAATGGTAACATATATCTCGTCATAAGTTGAAGTTTGATTACTTCCATCTATTTAAAAGAATTTTAAAGAAAACTCTCGCATGGCCATCTTAGATGAACTTCTTTAATTTAGTGCAAATTCTAAATTATCCCCTTTTTACTTTCAATATATCTAATGTTGAAACTTTTAAATGCTCAATTTTTAAAAATCAAACATAGGTAGTGGAATCTAAAATTATTCTATTTAAAATATGGATATAATAATCTTGCATAAATTAGAATTAAAGAAATTTCTAGGTATACAAGTGAGAACAACATTATCATTAATTGGAATAAGACATTTTTGCAATTTGAAATAATTTAAAAGAAAACATAAAAATTGGTATTGTCTTCATTCTTAAACATCTATGTATCTACATTTTTTTCTTCTCGTACACTATGATCCGAAGAAAATTGATGAATGTATCTTATCATCAATACTATTTGATGTATTTAAATATAAAAATCATATTTTAAGAAAATTGAAAACTTAAGAATATGTTTGGTTGAGATTGGAAAATTTGGGATTATATTTGTGTGACTTTGAACACGCATAGAAATAGAAATGAATTTTAAATGAGTAACTACGAAAATGCAAATGAAATTCCTTTTATTTACTATTCAAATTCCAATAATGAATTTTAGTTTAAGTTAAATAAAACATTTTCATTTTAATTTAGTTAATAAATCAGCCGATAGTAAGTGAAAAATGAAGAAAATGATACAACCAAGAAAATACTAATTATGAATTATTTGTTTACAATAATCATAATTAAATATAATTGATTGATTGATTTCAGAAATTAGAAACTTGTTTGAAATAGATAATTATTAAATCATGAAAAAACTTAGGGGTATTTGGCCCACCGTTTAAATTGGAACCCTTAGATTCATAACTCTAAAGAGTTTGTTCTAGAGTATGAAAGCCTAAAAATTAGAAAACAATGTGTGTTTGGAGTGCAATGTTATGAAGCCTAAGAATTAGAAAATAGTGTTTAGAGTGTAGTGTTTGAAAGCCTGAGAATCAGAAAGCTGTGTTTGGAGTGCAGTGTTTTGAATCCAGAGTTGTGCAATTTTTGTTTTTGTTTTTTTCCTTTGCTACTTTGTTATCTTTTTTTTTTTACTTTCCATATTTTCTAGTAGATATCTTGTTAGTTGTAGGACTAGTGTAAGTTGGGTAATTTTTTGTAAGAACTTTTGACTGGACATTTCAATTGGTATAAGAATGAGAAAAAAGAAATTGATTTGATTTGAGCCTTTCATTGCTTGCGGCTTCGAGCATTGTACAACACAGTATTTTACCTTTCATTATGATTCATTGATTCTTTTCTAATTTAGGAATCGAAGTGATGATTCTTCTAAATCAATATGATAGTTTTTTTATAATTTGTGAGATAGCAAAATTCTAGCAATGGAATTGGAGTTGAGTTTTTGCTCATTATTTGGGTTTGATTTAGAAAGCATCAAGACCTCAGAAACGAATTGTTGCTTCATCTTAGGCGATAACGGCTTATCCTTAAGCGAATTGGAAGTTTCGAGCTAGAATCTTCTAAATCCATATGTATTTCCAATATTATGTATGTTTTTTTCAATAATTTTTATATTATTCAAGACAAATCTCTTTATTAATCTATTCATCTTAATTTATTCTCAGCATTTTCGATTGACTTCCCTATCTTTGATCTAGTATTTTCTTTTACTCTGTGTTTATGTATTGTCAGTTTCTATGAATTCATTTAGAGCTTTGTAGAGTGAAATTGCGTATTGAAATAATTTAATATTTACGAAATTTAAAAATATGTATCAAATTATCCTTCAATTAGATGGAATTTTAATTCTAATGTTTTTTTAAAAAAATTTTGTTGGCATTTCTTGTTTTAAGGTATTTGGGAGAATTTGATTTGTTTTGATTTGAATTTTAGGTTGGATATAATGTATTTTGATTACATATTTTGTTAACGGCATTTTTTAAAATCTTTTAAAGTAATTGTTACATGATTTTTAACTTAGATAGATTTTTAATTATTATATTTGTGGAGAATTTGTTTTGATTTGTTTTGAATTTTAGATTGGACATAATGTATTCATGTTAGATAGTCTATTCTGGGCATTTTTGTAATCTTTTGTGGTAACTGTAATGTGATTTTCAATTTAGATTAATTTTTAATTATTATGTAATTTTTATTTTTTGTTGACCAACGATTCCTTAATTTAAGGATTTGTGAAGAATCGGTTTGTTTTGATTTAAATTTTAGATTGAATGTAATTATAGGATAATTTTAGTATCTAGGATACAACTTTTGTTAAGGGGTATTTGTTTCATTTAAAAATTCAAAAAACTCGTTTAGCTATTTTTTTTAAAAAAAAACATATTCTATGGCCTTTTTTCAAAATGAGCATTTAAATATAGCTATTTTTTTTCGTTACCCTATGAGAAAATTGAGCAAAAGCGCGTGCTGGAAGAAAAAATCAACGAGTTGCACTGTTCAAAACCACCAGGTTGTACCATTCAAAACTATTGGATTGTGTTTCAAAAACTATGGGTTTTGAGCACAATGGCCCAAACACCATTTTGGGTTTGGATTATTCCAAAACCAACCAAATCCAAAACGATGGACCAAACACCCCTTTAAAGATTGACAGATGACTCGTTGACCTTACTAAACAAGAACCATAAGGGAAAAAAGGCAAAACAAAAAAGGCAAATAAAAGAAAGGAGACAAAAAAAAAAAGAAAATAAAAGAAAAGGCAAGACCTTTTGTAAATTGTGATAGGTTTTAAATGTCAATGTCGATAAAAATATCGAAGTCTCACTTTTAGAACGTGTCAATGAAAATATCGATATAATATCAATGTCAATGAATATTTCTTGAAAATTATAAAACAAAAAAATAATAAATAAATATTTTACGATTTTTAAACATGTTATAATACTTATTATCAATATTATATTCACATTAGTTGCATTTAGTTGTTATTTTTATATACATATTTTTATCAATTTTTTATAGTATAATGAAAATGTCGATTTACCCCTCATGTAGATGTCGAATCCATGAAAAAGTCAAAATATTGACATATCGATGAAAATTTAATACATTGCTTGTATGTCTTCAAAAGATGATCAATAATTAAAGACAGGAAAATTCACTCTTATGATTTCAGATTGCAACACGTGGTGTTAAGCCCACAATGTACTTGCACAAGGATAAAAATGTTGAGATATGTCAATGCCGATATTGATAACGCAAATTTCTAGATACAGCAATAGATATTCTAGAAAGAATCATAGGATAGACAACACATAAATTTATAAAAATATTACGAATTTCTTTATGAAACTTTAAAACCAGCCTATATATATTAATATATTAGTGAATTGTGGATTTTTTCAATCTTTGTCTGCACAATACATATGAGAAAATTTTAAGTATTATGGTAGTACCTATTACTATTTAGAATTTGACACATTATTAAATAATATATTATTTTATAGCAAACAATAAATTGAGGTACTATAGAAAAAAAATTCATCTAATGTAGTACTAGAAATTTTTTTGGCACGTATCTATATAACTCATGAGATTATTACCTTTCATACTTTCCTTTCAATCTTTTTTTTTTCTTTCAAATAATAAAAATTCACTTTTTTTTTTAGTTCAACAAAGAATGAAAAATTTAAATCTCTCTTATCATTAGAGAGATTAGTAATGTCTTAACCAGTAGACAATATATATATTTATTTATTTGTTGTGCATGTTCTTCTCTATTAGTCTATTTTATAATTATTCTCTTGCCTTGATTTTTAGAATGGAAATATATTAGACTATGAAGGTTCTATTAATCTATTTTATAATTATTTTCTTGCCTTGATTTTTAGAATGGAAATTTATTAGACTATGAAAGTTCTCCGCAAATACAAATAGTCAATAATGTGAATTAGAGAATCAAAAAATTAATTGGAAAACTAGAATATGCTAGTGATAAAAAATGTTTACAACAACAAACATAGCTGATTCAAACAACCCACAAAGAAAAGAAAAAGATCCTTATTGCATTATAATTTGGTTGTGTTAATAATGGATTGATTTAAAACTCACACCTTTAGCCCTCTTGGAAAGATATTATTGGTTGTGTTAAAAAAATCATATTAAAATTTTTATAATCAAGTAACATATATATAGGATGAGGTTTTTATTTTATTTATTTTATTAATTTGTAGGTAGCAATTCAACCATTTAACTTTTAAGATAGATAAATAATGTTTTAAATTTTTAATCAGTTAAGCGATGTTTAGGTTGATTGTATTAGAAGAGTAATTTATTTATTTATTTTTTATTATTATTATTATTTTCTTGAGAATGAACATATTAGAAAATTCTTTTTGACATAAATATTAGAAAAGTTTTTTCATTCAACATAAGATTCAATGCCATTATATTACCTTAGGTGATTTATTTAGATTAAACATTTGGCTAATAACATTTAATTTAGAGCGGAAGAGTGATTTATCTACATGACTTTGTTTCTAGTTTCATTGGATTTGTTTAGTATTGGCACTATGTTTAAAATATAAGGTGTGATGTGATAATCATTTAGGTCCCGTTTGATAACCATTTGGTTTTTAGTTTTTAGTTTTTGAAAATTAAGCCTATAAATATTACTTCCACCTATAAGTTTTCAATACTTTGTATCTACTTTTTACATATGTTGTTAAATCAAGCCAAGTTTTGAAAACTTGTTTCTGTTGTTAGAATTTGACTAAAGAATTCAAATGTTTTGTTAAGAAAGATGAAACTAATAGTAGAGAATGAGAAAATGAGTACAATTTTCAAAAAAAAAAAAAAAAAAAAAAACTATCGTTTTTGAAAGGGGCCTATATATTTAGGTCTGTGTTTCCAAATAAAATCGTTATAATTGCAACTAAAATAGTAATCATGGTTAATTTTACTTTGAACAGAAGGTTTAATGATTTCTTCAGAAATCCTTCTGCATTTGACATCATCTTGAGGGAATTCTATTTGTTTTTCCTTCCTTGAGATTTTATTGAGGCATTCCTCAATATTTGAAATATATTTAGGAGTAATGCTGTCGCAGAACTCGAAAATAATCGTTTTTCCCAGTTTATGAGAAGTAATGCCTTCCTCAGAAACTTCGAATGGATAGAGTTGAGTGAGGAATGGAGTTCCGAGAATCACTTCCTCATTCAAATCTTTCATACAAAGAAATGTGTTTAAGAAACACACATCTTTGTTGCATATATGGACTCCTGATAGTTTGTAGTTAACTATCAGTTCCTGATTGTTTGCTCCTCTTAGAGTCTGGCAAGATATTTCAAAATACCTAGAAGGAATAATTCCTTCATTTAGGACATTTTGATCAGCTCCTGAATCTATGAGGGCTATCACCGTAATCTTATAATCACGGATTTTTAAAGTGATTTTTGAATACCACTTTTGATTGAAAACTTTGTTAATGTAATTAATATTATCATCAACAAACATTTGAGAAGATGTTCCTGCTTCAACAGGGATCATCAGATTTGATCTTTCTTGAATAACAAGCATTTTGTTTTCAAGAGAAGTAAGACGTTGCTTTGTTTCAGCAACTTCCCTTTTGAGGGTTTTGATCTCCAATTGCAAGTCTTGAATTCTGACTGGCATTGGATTTTCTTCCTTTTTCAACCTATTAATTACTTCCTGAAAGTTGAAGTAAATAGGTTTTCTTTCTTCTTCAGCAGATGTCCCTTTAAGTTCTTCTTTGAGCTTAATGAGCATCTGTTTTTGAAGATTTTGATCAGGTATTGCTTCGATAGATTCGAAGAGTGTTTCCTGAACTTTTGTAAGTACGTTGATGCATCCTCCACACGGAATGACATCATCGTCCGATTCACTTGAAGAAGAAGGGTCAAAGTAATCAGTTCCTTCTTCTATTTGATTAATCATATCATTATCAGAGGATTCTGAAGAAGAATCTCCTTTGATAGATAGATCTTCAAAGATACTAAGTAGAGATTGTTTGACATCGTCATCGATCTCTAACTTGTTTATCTTTTTCTTGAGATCTGGACATCTATTAGCATAATGCCCAGTTTTTTGACAATTGTAGCACTTAACAGTGCTCCTGTCAACGGCGGCTTGTCTTTTCTTAGCCTTCCGTTTGTTGTAGTATTTCCTTTTTCGAGGAACATACTCATTTGAGGATCGTTTGCTTTTGGAAAAAAGCTTTTTATTCGATCTCTTTTTTGAGGGAGGTTTGTTTTCTACCCCATATTGTTTGCAAAAAGACCCCAGTTCCTTTCGGTAATCTGCGTCTGTTGCAACTCTTTTGTTATGCTGCTGTTCCTGACAGAGTTCTAAACAAACTGCCTGGATAGCGCTATTGATATCCCCATAAGTTAAGGACGCCCAATTGATTTCTACTCCTCCATGTTTTGTTGTCATGGTAGAATAGAATTTTTGACTTACATACTTGGGTAGTCCGGAAACAAACTTTCGTTTCCAAACATCATCCCCCCATGTAGTTAAATTATAAAGACGTGCCATATAGGTGTCTTTATACCATTTGAAATCACTCATCTTGTGGCATTTCATCCCCAAGAGAGCTTCCATTGATTGATCACTGTATAGGTCTGTGCGTCCTATAAAGTGTTTCATACAGGTGTAAACAAAAGTGTCTACACAATTTGGGTCTGTGGCCACGTACCTTTCTTCTAGGCCATCGGCATTGGTTCTGGTCTTAGTGGTCTCTAAGACTGAATCTTTGATTGAATTCCTGTTTTCTTCAGTTAATTGATTATACCACCAACTTCTTAGATTACCTGTTAATCCGTAAAGTATGCAGCTTAGGATTTCGGGCTGAGTAAGCTTTCTGGAGAAAGCCGTACTAGCCACGAACATTTCTTGGAATATTGCGACCATTTGCCCTTCAGAGCAACCATCAATGTTCCAAGTAATTAAAGAATTCCCGTCATAATTACGAGATTCTAGTTTGAAGTCATCCCATCCGAGATCGGGTGGTGATGGCCTTTTGTAATGATTCTTCAATTCAGTAATATTTCTGATAGGAAGAATCTTTGTAATTGATCCAGAAGGATCAATCCTTTTGATCATATTCAAGTTTTCGTCTTTTCTAGAAAGTCCGAAAGCCTGAGTTTTCTTTTTAGAACTTTTTGCTTTATCACTTGCAGTAGGTTCTTCATTTGATAACTTCTTATTGATTTTTTCAAGAAGTTCTTCAATACCGGTTTCGCCAAACTTTAAGGCAGGTTGCCTTGGGTTTGGTTGAACCGTTGGTCGGAGAGGGTCGATCTTTGGAAAACCGACATGCTCTTTTGAAAGCATTTTGACCGTTTGGTCAGAGGTTTTTATTTCTTCAACTGACTTTGATAGAGTCGTAAGGACTTTATTAGAGTAGTTGAGTGGTTGTTGGATGTTCTTGATTTCTCTAACACCAACAGCTTTTGTTTTCTCTTCATCAATAGTTTTGTAAGGAGAAGAGATAATTTTTGTGGACGGAACTAGAGGATGAGGGAAATTAGTTTCTTCTTCCGGAGGATAGTCAGAAACTATTTCTTTTCCAGTAGTTGTCAGCCAAATGGTTGGCTTTTTGATAACATTAACCTGACGATTATTCAAGTCAATGAATTTTTGCTTAGCAAGAAGATCTGAAAAGTCAGCCCTCTTACCCCTTTTGAGATCTTCGAAAGCTATGGTGAGGTAATCATCATATCTTTCGTCAATTGATCTTTTCTCGATAGTGAGAGTATTGATCTGGTCATAAATATGTCTAAATTTTCTTTGCATTTCAGTCTGAGTAGGAGATAGAGATCCTTCAGACTTTTCTTGTTGAATGTCTGGAACTGGAAAGTCATAATCCACTCTAAGGGATCTAGATCTTTCAACAGACCTTTGATTAGTAGCGGGGCGTACAGTTGAACTGGTACTAGGCCGGCTACTTAAATATTCTTGAATTAGCGGAGGTCTAGGGATGTCCGGAAATTGGAATTGGACTTCCACATGACCATCTGGGAATTCAGATATTTGCGCACCAGAACTTTGCCTATCCTGGGGAATAGTTGCATTTTCTATTCTCCATATCGGATTAGGCGTTAGATCTCGCCAATTGAGAAGCTTAGGGACAGTCACAGAGGTTTTCTCTATGTTAACTTCCATAAGCATGGTGTAGTTTCTGGGAGAAACTGCCAAAGCCCTTGGTGATAGATTGGTTTCCATCACCTTATAATACAGCCTGAAGATGATTGCATATGGGTATGAACCATCCTTCATGCGTAATCCTTGACCTCTAACATCCAGACAGAGTACATCTAGGATGTTACGATCTTGAAGAGAGACGTTAAATCCTGGTTTACAAGAAAAGTAAACTGGACCGTTCTCAAGATTTGATTGAACTATTCCCAGAATAGAATCTGTGAAGTTCAAGAATCGTTTGTCTCTTAAGGCGACATAGATTGGAGAATCTAAGCCGGTCCTATAGAGAGGTTTGATCGCAACTTGAACACAGTCGATGTGTAAGTATTTAAAATACTGTCGGTATGTGTCCAGTTCTTCATTTTCAAAGAGACGAAATTCGGAAACATCGTTCTCTATTGAAATATTTGATTCCGAAATGTGTATAACATCTCGTTCTTTGTATCCGAATAATGGAACTCTGTAAATAGTTCCAACTTCGAGTTTTGGTACGGACCAATTATGAAGTCTTTCTTCAATTTGGCCTATTTGATTCTCTGTATGCGTTAATTTCGCCAGAGCTTTTTCAATATCCTTTGCAGGATCTTTTGAAGACGTAGTAGTGTCTACTACGACGGGAGAGAAAAATATTTTTTTTCTTTAACTTTGAAAGCATAGAGGAGAGGGATGGAGAAAACGAACTTAAGATGCATAATAACAATAATCTCTAAACTTTAATTGATTCTTAGCTTTGGCTTAATTACTCATAGTATTTAGTAGTTTATATCAATCGATCTAAGTTAGAAAATTTCTAAGGTTAAAATAATTCCTTTTCAAACTTGAAGGTTAACCACGCCTTTATCAAGTTATTTTGAATAGAATGATTTCTTCCTTTTAAATCTTCTAAATTAGAGAGACAACTGACTAATAAATTAGAAGAAGTAAATAAGAACATTGATAAGAACCAAAGAAAGAGTTATAGAGAGAAGTTATTACTTATCTTAAGCTCTTGAAGAGCTTACTCCATGAAGAGAGAGAAGTGAGAGAGAATGTTTGAGCTCATGGCTCTGATACCATTTGAGAGTTGAGAGCATGGGATTTTATAGAACCCAAAACTTTCAACAATTGTACAGGAAATCCAAGAGTGGCCGACAGGACATTTCCCTGTTTTGCCTTATCTCTTTGGAAACTCAAATTCTCAATAAAAACAAAAACTTTACAAAAGTAAAAGCAAACTTTATTAAAGCTGCTTTTGAAAAGTAAATAAAAGACAAAATTACAAAAGCTGATAATTAAAGCTGATAACATATGTCTGCACTTCATCGTCGTCCGTCTTCATCTTCTTTTGTTGCGGTGATGATGTCACCCAGTGTTTCTCCTGAATGGCCTGAACTGATTGCTTTATGATTAGTATTTTTTCTTCTAAATATCTCGAGAGTCTGGCGATAACCTCTGAGGGTGTGATCCCAGGACTTACTTCGGCTTCCCCGCCATTGCTGCCTTACACACCTTACCATCTTCTCTTGATATTTAGATGAATAAATTTATCATAGCAATCTTATCCTGTTCAAGGATTTGTCCCTCGCTCTCTGCGCGGCCTGTGAGTCGGTTATTCTCACTTGTTCTGGAGTGTCACTAAGTAAAAATTCTATATTTGAATTAGAAACGTATTACAAACATAAACAAATAACTAAGTATATTAAAACGTTAATCCAACTATAATTTATTGGATACAATATTAACTATTATCTCAAAAGTTGATGGTTCGATCTATCATTTTATTGTTAAACTAAAAAAAGTTAAATATATTAAAATTTATCAACTTTAATTCAGTTTTTGAATATAGTAGTAATTTAACGAATATAAAAATAGATATACACATCTATAATCCTTAAAATATATTACTAATATTTTAGCGAATTCAATTATGTTAGTGTTTAAATCTGATCCTCTCCACTAGGTATGTTCTTGGCTAGCTTGATTTTTTTTTTTTTTTTTTATGGAAAAAAGAAAAAGAAAAAAAGAAGTTTGTCAATAAAAATAATTGGATTAAGAATATGGGTTGTCCTTTTCTGCCCACTCGCTCACTCTCGGAGTTGGTGGAAAATCCTCAGGAAATTGAGCAAAGATGCATGTAACTATCTCGATAAGTTCCAAATTTTTTTAATAGTTTATAAAATATATTTATATCATTTAATTAGCTGAAGTGGTTTTGTCTGCTTCGGAATCTAATCTTTTTCTCTTTTGGCATTAATTTTTTAAGATTTTTCACACCGTTGTAAGCAGTAAGTTGCCAATTTTTTTTTTTTTAAATTAAAAAAATCGTAAGTTGCCAATAGATTATAGTCAATTCGAGCGTATAACTTAACCATCTAAGTTATTATATCTTCAAACAAAATATAAAAAGTTTAAATTTCCGCCCTCAAATTTCGTTCAACTAAAAAAGGTTTGCAATATAAATAAATTATTTAGAATAATAAATGGTCTTACTATTAGATTACATGAGGTTCCATATCAAAATCAATTGGCAATGAGAGGAGTAGCCCACGTATCTTATAAATTGTGAGGTTTCTCTACATTTTTCCAATGTGGGATCCTCGACCGAATACCCGTTTGGGTTTAATGGACTCTGATACCATATTAGATTACATGAGATTCCATCTCAAAACCAATTGGCAATGGGAGGAGTAACTCATATATCTTATAAATTGTCCCGTTTGGGTTTAATGGGCTCTGATACCATATTAGATTACATGAGGTTCCATCTCAAAACCAATTGGCAATGGGAGGAGTAACTCATACATCTTATAAATTGTGAGGTCTCTCTACATTTTTTCAATGTGGGATCCTCAACATGCCCCCTCAAGATGGTGCCTCTTTGGGTCACCATTCTTGGATCGGATCCCAATTTTAATTTTTGGATCGAATACCCATTTGGGTTTAATGGGCTCTGATACCATATTAGATTACATTTTTTCAATGTGGGATCCTCAACACTTACTAGATATAATCTGACAATTATATGAAATATTTGTCCAGTGATCTAAGTTTCAAAAATTAGGAAAAAAAAGAAAGAAAGAATTTATCAATAAAAGTATTATTGCATACTTTTTTTAAAATTTTTTTTTATTTGTGTCTGTTCTCCATGCACTTTGCACCCTACAGCCTTCAATCTTCTTATTCATTTTTAGTGGATCCTTCCTCTATTTTTAAAATCAGAGAATTGAAAACGAAGATATTCATTAGAGTTTATCCCTCCCAAAATTTTTATAACGAACTCAAGATCAATCCTACTGCATCGTGGAAATTTTAAAAATTCCTTACAATTGACTAATATATGGATATTTTCCACAAGCAAGGGATAAAAAAAATCATGCAGATCGAGGGAGAGAAGAAAGACAAATATTTTTAATTTGTTTCAACTAAGTATTTAGGGCAACATTAATTCTTCTCTCAAAGTCATTCTTTGAACATTCTTGAATGTGTCATTTGGAAAAGTTAAAGGGAAAGTAATAATTTGGTTAGAAGTTATGCTTAGAAATAATTGTGTTTGTTTTAAAATTGAAAAAAATTGTTGATGGTAGATAGGATCCTTCTTTTACTTTTTAAACATAACGTTGTATTTATTAGTTAATATAAAAAATAAAAATATAGTTTTCAATCGTGTCACTTAAGTAATATTTTGATAGTATTATTTTATTCTTATTTTGAAGCAATATTTATCGGATGTTCAAACCTATCATTTACATAATATTTTGATAATATTATTTTATTATTATTGTGAAACAATATTTATTAGATGTACATGAGATTCAATCTCAAAATCAATTGGCAATTAAATGAGTAATTCATATATCTTATAAAGATTGTGAAAGTATCTTCATCTTTTCGGTGTAGCATTCTCAACAATATTTTACTTGATTATCTAAATATTTAAAAGGACAATCCTGGTGGAGGAAGATTTGAGTAATGTTTTGCACTTACTCATTATTCTCTCCACTTTTGACTCAATGGTTTGATCGACTTTATTAGTTGAATGTTTACATATACTATTTTGTTTCTTAAAGAATAATGAATAGTTTTGTTAAGGCTTTTTCTATTTTTACTTTCTGGTTCGATATGATTTCGAGGAAATGAGACTGAAAATTATTGATATTAAATAATAATAATGATCCATGGGATGGTTCACACCCCACTTCTAGTTTTTTTTTTTTTTTTTTTTTTTTTGGAGTGCAAATATTAAAAAAGCAGGAAAAAACTAGGTAAAAAGGTATCTAAAACGATAGCACTGTGAACCAAACTTGGGTGTCTTCGAACCACGCGAATTGTCTTGCATGAAAGGCGAGGTTATGGGCAACTGTGTTAGACTCTCTTGGAGTTTGAAGGAAGCCCTAGACGATGTTTTGCCTTTGCCTGTCAACAATTTCATCAACTAAAATTTGAATTGCATTTTTGTAATGATATCTTGATCCATGAAAAGCTTCCAAAGTATGAGTGAATCCACTTCTATCTAAACGGGATAGAGACGACCCGCTTCAGTTGTTATATTGATTCCTTCGACTAAGGCTACTGCTTCTGCCAATTCCACCGATCCAATGAGATTCTAAAATCCTTCAACTGAAAACATCATATTTCCTCGAGAGTCTCAAACAATAGCTCCCACCCCGACCTTACCATCGATCATAACAACATCCGTGTTTAGCTTGAACTGGTCGACACCCCACTTCTAGTTAGTCATTTGATGGGATAGAAATCTTGTTCAAATACTTCATTATTACTATTACTATCATTAATATCCACGTCAAATTTGATCAGCAATTGAGCCTATAACTAGGCTAGCTAGGAAAAGGTATCCCATTAAGAGTGTGTGTATGTATATATATATATACATGTATTTTATATGTTTATATTTTCTAAAAGATATATGTATGTTTATCATATATATATATATAAAAGACTACTTTTACATCAAGAATGCCAAGAATAATAAGGATTCCACTAACTCAATGAGATAAATTCTTTTACTATCACCATCATTTCTTGTTTTATTACTCTATCTATAGTTCTTGAACCATATTTGCAATTATTTTATATAATAAATTATAGGCTAAATTATTCAAAACTCCCTAAACTTTGAAGTCAGTTTTAATTATACTTTATTATTGTTTGTTTTAAAAAATTTATTGCTCTATCATTGAGTTTTATAATTGATTCAAATACACTCTTAAACAATTTTATTCTTAAAACAAGTGAAGAAACCAAACATGGTTGGTGAGTTATAAATGCAGGGTCAGACCATGACTTTTTAAAAAATGAACACCAAAAAATAGTGACAAGCATCGATAACCATCATACAAGTACTAGTGTGGGGTGAGTTAAAAAAATGAATAACTAATGCAGCTTGAAAAGTGATTACCTAGTGATTATAGATACTTTATCAAGTTTCTTGTTGTTCATTTTAAAAAAATCACGTATGTGATTCTTCAATTTACAACTCTCAGCATCCTCATCAATTTTTGTCACTTATTTAATAGTAAAATTATTTCGGGGCATATTTGAATTAATTTTAAAGGTCAAAAATACAAGTAAAACATTTTACACAACATGGATGTAATTGAAAGGAACCTCAATAAATTCAAGGAAATTTTGAATGATTTAGCTAATTTATATTTATAATTACTTTTTTAAAAAATTGCAAATATAAATATAGGTTTAAATTATATTTTAATCCCTAAAAGTCCATATACACCTAATCAATAGATTATTACAAAGATTTTTTTGTTTAGTTTAAAAATATTTGAGAGTGGAAATATTCAAACTTTTGATCTCTTAGTTAAGGGTATATGTTATATTACTGCGAGCTATACTCACTTATTTATTACGGTGAATTTGAATTAAGTGATCAACCATGACTCTAAATTAATTTTTATGTAAATTTTACGAACTAAAACAAATCTGTATAAAAGTTGAAAAACTAGAACAGAGAATATTTTAATAACAAATAATTCAATAATTAAGATAGGATTTAAAACTCACGCAATGAGATTTTCTTTGTTCTTATTAAAAAGGTTCCAAATTATTTTAATCTGACCAGTTTACGATACGAGTATTATAATAAGTTTGTTGTATACTTATGTAGAGGGTTTTTTTTTTTTTTTCCCTTTTTCTCCAAATTTCAAATGGTGACAAAAACCATCCAAATCCCGATGCAAATTCCACCATATTGATCTCCTCCAACATGACGTCGTATTATTTTTCATATTTATTTTGGTCGAGTATATTCTATTGACATATACCTATCCACACACTAAGTATAAATACAATTCAACTAATTAAGATATTATTTACTTCATAAAATGTTAAACTTCAAATCTCTTACTCTTTTTTTAATATCTATATATCAACAAAATTGTTCCAAGAAACTCTTATTTTATTTATATTTATATGATATTGCATGTAAAGTAGAATATACATGAATTCATTCATGGATTCTCTCTATATATTAATGACGATATTATCTTCAACTTTATATTATAGGATCTCGAATTTTAATTGACGTGGAACTCAGTTGATATCTTATTGAACTAAATTTTAGAGTAAAAGAATACAAAGACTTGTGGTAGTCGTTGTTTACAAGGTATTTAGAGTTGGAAAGAAAGTTTTTTTGAGGGTGCATGAATCCCGCTAACCTTTTCTTTGGTCTACCACTTAATTGATATAGTGGTGGAGAAAGCAAATAAAAATGTATTTTAAAAATATTACATGGGCTGTGGCTTTGGATTGTCTTATGTGGTTGAGAGTCTTTAAAAAGATGATCACAAAGAAAGAAATCAAGAAAATGACAAGAAAATGAGAGAGCAGCTGCATGCCATGTAATAAAATCTTGTTCAAATTAGAAAATTAGGGCCTGGGATTCTGGAAAAAGGTAATATATTCATTAACAGCATAAACTTTATTGGAAAGTATTGGCTGCACTTTGGCTTTAACAAAAAGGTTAATTTGCACTCTCAAAGGTCCAAATTGCCGACTCTAACGGGCAATATACTAAAAAAGTAATCATTTTATACACATGAGCTCGATATTCTTAATAATCTAATTTAGAATCAATCATATAGTACTCTAACAAGATATATATATATATATATATAACTTTAATATCTCGCTAATTTGAGCATAGTTAAACTAGTTAAGACATATTTTTTCGATCAAGAGGGAAAAAGTTCGAATCTCCTACCTAACTTGTTGAACTCAAGAAAACATATATATATCAATATCTCTAGAGAAATTACTCTTGTTCATTATTTGTTAAATCATATATATGGAACCACTTATCAACACAATGTTTTAATAAATATCAAATCTTAATTCTTTAAATAAGTGGGAAAAAAATTATGTTAAGATTTAAAGTTATATAAAATTTTTTGAAGCATCTGGTAAAAATTTAAGGTGTTAATAATATGAAGATTTATCAACTTTACTTCTGTCAACCTGAACATCATTCAATTAATTAAGACGTATGTCCTCAATTAAGAGGTCAAATGTTCAAATTTTCACCTGTGTTGTAGAACTCCGAAAGAAAAAAATCTTACATCAAAATCTGTAGTCAAAATGTCAAAAGATTGGAAAAATTATGCAAAACATTGGGGGGAAAAAAGAAGAATGATAAGTCAAGCAATACTTCCATTCGCATATTCTTTCAAAAGCATTCTAAAATGCTCCTTTGTTTTCTTCTTTCTATTTTTTTTCTTTCAGAATAATACATTTTTAAGGACTACCAATGAACCTTCTTTAGCCATTAATTAATTAGAAATCCCACTATAATTAAAATCTCCACACAAAGAATTTAGCTCATCTCAAATCCAAAAAGTGACTTATTTCATTCAGTTTGGAATGGAGATAATTAATATATGTACCTATTTTTTAAATACCATATCTACAATTTTATTTTTTTAAAAAAATTATATTACTTGATCATTTTGAACGATTGTGCGTACGTATGCCTATGATAGTGTCAGTGAACAAATTATTCGGTGAGATCGTCACAATGTGGCTAACAATTTTTTACCGTTGGATGGAGAGAGAAAAATACTTTGAAATTTATATCCACTGGTTATTAGTGAGCATGAAAATTATTGAATGCAAATCCAACAATTGTTATGAGACAGTCACGTTGTGGTGGCCTCATTGAATAATTTGTCAACAGTTATCTTGAAGTTGATTTTGTATGAGTGCACGTGAGGAGAAGTTGGCTGCTCTGGTTAAACTATCCCCAAGTTGATTTTGGTTTTTACAGTTAAATGCAACAGAATGTTTTAATGTGGTATAGTTTTAAATTTATATCTTATTAATATTACATCATTGCCAAAATAGACATTTTTGTAATTTATTAAAATCATATGTACAATAAAAATCTAATTTTACAACAATAATTATATATTATATTGGAACAGTAAGTAGTAGGTAATTATAGATAATTTAGTTAAATAAGAAAATTTATCATGCAGGTCATTTGGGAGGACGTATGAACGGTAAAATAAATATCTTAAGAAATAGCAGTGAAGAGACAACAACCTACCTGGAAATTCGATTTTCATTGTGATTTGTTCAAAATAGCCTGGCTTTTCAAAAGTTAAATAATTACAAATTTTATCCTTATTATTTTGTGAAAGTTAGAATTTAGTCATATGGTTTGATAAAATTCTCATAAATAATCTCTAATGATAGAGACTATTTATAAGGTTTTATCAAACTATAAGAACGAAATTCTAATTTTTAAAACTACAGGGACTAATTAAATTCTAACATTTTTCAAAATCATAAAGATCAAATTTGTAATTTAACTCTTTTCAAAACTAAAAATGGTTAAACCCAGTCCAGAGCTATGGGAAGTTGGAGAAATTATTCAGTGAGGCCGCTACAATGTGGTTGCCAGTTTTTCACTTTTGGATGGAGAGAGAAACATTTCTAATTTATATCCAGTGATTATTATAGTCATAGAAATTATTGAATTCACATTCAACTATTATTATGAGACAACCAGATTGTGGCGGCTTCATTGAATAATTTGTTGGAAAGTTAGGACCAAACCAAATAACCAACCATCATTTTTGCTTGGCCAAAATCAACACAACAGTACATTTTGTTAATTTAAGTGGTCATATTTAGGGTTTTGTTTTTAAGTTAAATAATTGTGGGAGTTGGAGATCAAACCATTGATATTTGAGACAATAATTTATACTTTATTTACTGAGTTATGTTTGGTTTGACTAATTAATCAAATTTAGAGTTAATTGTTTAATTTAATCAATGTTTATTAATTTAATTTTAACATCACTTTCAATCAAAGGTCAACCATATTATACCTGCAGCTTCTAGGATCAAAAAAATATAATAATTTGAACTCAAAAATTAAATAAAAAACAAGCACGCACACATACGTATAGCTCGCCATAATTATCTTCTTAATTTAAAGTTTTAATGTAAAATAATAATAATAATAATCTGATTACACTTTATTGAAAGAATAAAAATTCAATAATCTAGGCCCCGTTTGATAACCATTTGGTTTTTGATTTTTGGTTTTTGAAAATTAAGCTTGTTTTCTCCAAATTTCTCTACAATGGTTTTCATCTCCATTAAGGAAACACTTGAATTCTTAGCCAAATTCTAAAAACAAAAACAAGTTTTTAGAAATTACTTTTTTTAGTTTTCAAAACATGGCTTGGTTTTTGAAAACATAGGTAAAAAGTAGATGACAAAATAAGTAAAACCATAGGTGGAAGTAGTATTTATAGGCTTAATTTTAAAAAACCAAAAACTAAAAACCAAATGGTTATCAAACGGGGCCCTAGTAACACATTCAGACAGTTTTACAGTGGGTTTAGAATAGCTTTTAAAAAGCTTAGTGATAATTGACATCTACTCATTTTCTTGAAATCGAAAGTTCAAATCCTGTAGATTTGTTGTACTCAAGGATGAAAATATTGATGTCGACATCAATATCGAGATTTTAGTTTTATAAATATATTGATAAAATATCGATATTGACAAATATTTATGTAAATCATAAAATTTAAAAAAAATATTTAAATTAGTAATTAAGTTGTTTTTAATTCCAAACTATGTTATAGATTTGGTTCTTACTATTTATATTTATATTAGGGTTAATAGATGATATCTTTTCATGTATGAGTATTTATAAAAGATATTGAAGATATCGATTAAACCTCAACATTCATGTCGAACCTCCAATTTACGGATATATCGAGGGAAATATTGACATATCGATGAATATTTTCATCTTTGGTTGTACTTTAAAAAAATAATACTTTTTAAATAAAATCACTTTTTTTTAAATAATTTTTTGAAAATTTACTAATTTAAAGTAAGTTTAGTATAGCTTTTTTGAGTGATTTTAGATGATGAAAGATGTTTAAATTGGATTAATTTAAAAATTCTTTTTGAATAAAAATCTCAAACATGAATTATCTGAGAATAACTCTAAAGTGATTAACTGAAGATCTTCAAAATATATAGTAGGAAAAATATATATATTTGTAATTAATATAATTATTTTTAAATATAATGCAGTCAAATAAAATATTTATTTAAATCAATTTTTAAAAAATGTAAGATATAAAAATATTTTTAAAAAAGTGTTTAAATTAAAAAGTATGGGAAACACGTCCGCTTAATTAATTTGAATTAAGTATCAGCGAGGCAGTTGGCACTATTAGCCCATTTAAATTTATGGAAACAACGTTGACTAATTATGGTTCGAGAGGCAGATTTAAGAAGGCCCAGAGGGGCTCGAGCCCCCCTCCCCCTCCCCTCATCTTCTGAAAAGCTTAGGCCTTATTTGATAACCATTTAATTTTTAGTTTTTGGTTTTTAAAAATTAAGCTTGTTTTCTCCCGATTTCTTTACAATAGTTTTCATCTCCCTTAAGAAAGCATTTGAATTCTTAGCTAAATTCTAAAAATAAAAACAAGTTTTTGAAAACTACTTTTTTTTTAGTTTTCAAAACATGGCTTGGTTTTTGAAAACATAGGTAAAATGTAGATAATAAAACAAGTAAATCCATGGATAAGAGTAGTATTTATAGGCTTAATTTTTAAAAACCACATAGTTATCAAACGGGGCCTTAGGTTTTATATTTAAAACGTTAGCCATATTTCTCAAATTCTCTTGTTCATGTACTTTGTGGCTTTTTTCTATTATAATTCCTATATTTTTAAATGTCCAAATTTAGTCTTTGTACTTTCAATAAATCATAAAATTATTTCACATTGTTGGTTTATTGTTAACTTTTCCAAAAAAAAAAAAAAAAAAAAAAAAATCTCTATTAATCTTCCATCTATAAATTTTGTAAACATTCACATTGTATTTTTTTCTTAAATGAAATAATAATAATTATTATTTTATCAAGTTTAATAAAAATTAACTCCAAAACTTACCATAATGACTAGTTTTAAGATTTTTTTTTTTAAAAAAAAGAAAAAGTAAAGAGACTAATATCAATTTTTTAACAATAATTTTTAAATTTGGACATCTGAGAGTATAAAGAATAAAATAGAATGAGACTCAAAGTACATGGACTGAAATAGTATTCTAACCAAACTAATATCAATGTGTTCAAAATAATCTTGATACAAATTCAAGCCTTCTAACATAAAGTTCTAAATACACCATTATATGGTTTAATACTTGCTTATATACTAGTGAAGAGCTCCTACTAACTCTTTGCCGTAGTGTATTTTCATTAATCTATTTTTATTACATTAAGTAAATACAAAAATTTTTAAGCAACTAAAAAAATATTCCACATCAAAAAATTAGTAAGAGCTATCTTGCTAATCCATGTGTAGGCAAGCATTTTTCAGCTACCATTGCTTGTGTATGAGTGAAAATTATTGATCAAATTAGTCATTTGTATCATATATTTAATGTACAATAACATTTATCTACACATTGGTCAATAAAAACTCTCATTAACTTTTTGTATTAATCTATTTCTATTGCATGTGTGATTCACACTCGCACTTTTTAGACACTAAGATATATTTAACACGCAGGCAATATATTTTTTTTTAATGTAAGTTGGGTTGAAAAAGTTGTAATAAGTTAATAACACACTAAAAAACACTTTGTATACACCATGTCCTAGTTCTATAAATGGTCTCATGGAGGAGCTCCGATTTTACATTTATATTTCAGTCTAAAAGAGGAAATTAAACTAGTTAAATAGAGAGAGAGATAATTTTGTTTTTTTTTGAAAAAAAACATGGGTTGGTTTGGAAATTGCATTAAAAAGGTATGTTGGTTATGGGAATTAGAGGATGAAGCGGAAGGCGGTGGCGGGGGGCAATCGGAGGCAGCGATGGCAACAGCGGAGATGGTGGAGGAATGGAAGGAGATGATAGTAGCAGTTTGTCTGTCGTCGGCCATAGCCATAGCTACAGTGTCTGTTCAAATAGAAAAGAAACTGCCTAATGCGTTTAACTTTCTATCACTTGCTTTGTTGCTGTGTTTTGGTTTTTTGGCTTTTGGGAAAATGACCAGATCCATTTTCAAAAGAGTCGTCTCACAGATTTTGTACTGTGTGGGCGGATTTTTGGCAGTCACAGCTTTGTTCATAGCCACTGCAATTCCATATGCGCCATATTTTCAAATCATCATCTTCCTCATTTACTTAATCTTCTGGTTGATCTTCATGTTCATCGTCCACAAGGCCCCTTCTTCCAATTCCCTCTGAGATATCAACCTCCATCAAAAAGTTTGTTCTTTGTTCATATACTTTTCTTCATCCTTCTTCTTCCACAAAAATATATATGTTCATGAGATATTATTCAATGAGGTTAGCAGTGTGGCTCAGTCTTCTATTCCTGTGTATGTAAAAGAGAAGCTAAAAAATATAGTTTTTATTATGCATCCAATGATTTAGAGGGATGATCATATTATATATATATATATATATATATATATATATATATATATATATTTATTTATTTATTTATTTATTTATTGATGAAAACTATTCTTTCAAAATAATAATTCTATTCTTGTACCTAGTTTTACTATACAAGTTTCACCTTGAATTGTTAGGGTTGTGGGGTCTTTTTATTATAATCCTTATTTTTTGAGTTCAAGATAAAGTGGGGTGGAGAGATTCGAACTTTTGACTTTTTAGTTGAAGGCATATGTCTTAACATGTTGAATTATGCTCATGTTTGTAGTTGTTGAGTAAAATAAGCTTTTGTATTATAAAAATTAAAAATGGTTTTTAATATATTTCCAAACTTTCAACGGCTCGAAGAACTTCTTTGGTAACTGTTTCTTGTTCTTTATTTTTATTTTAAAAAAAAAACAGAAACATGTTAGTAACTATTCATTCTTTCTTGTTCTCTGAAATTTTAAATTAAAAATGTCAAAATTTTATATGAAAATTAGATTTTAGAATTAACCATCCAAAATTTTTATTTTATATTCATTTTTAGATATTTTTATATTATGCATTTTAGAAGTAGAAAAGGATAAGATTATGTTTTGGAAAAAAATGGAAACAAAAACATAAAACAAGAAACGTTATTTTGTTGTTTCTAAAATTTCTATCCAATTTTGAAAACATTTTTTAAAAATAAGAAATAACAAATTGAAACAATTATCTAACGGTTCTGTTTCTCAAAAACTGAAAATCAAGAATAGAAATGTAATCAAACGACCCTTAAAATTTTATATATTTAGTACCTATATTTAATTTTTTTTATATATAGATCTCTTAATTTTTAATTTTTTGTTTAATAAATTCAAGTTTATTAACATGATCTCCTTCTCTTTCTAATATATTTATCTATGTCTACATTTCTCCCTGTTCGAACAAATTTTCATTGGATATAATTGGAATTTATCTATAATGTATGGTTACTATATTCCTTCTGCTTACAACATTTGATTTTTCTCTCTGTCAATTTATGTGCAGAGTAAGAGAGAAAGCTTCAAGAAGAAAAGGGAGGAGGAAAAAAAAAAGAACATGCAGCCACTATCAATTATTAAATTATACATATATACCATATATGCTCGTGCGCTACGAAGACCATGATGAAGGAATCATATGTTAATGGCTTGTAGATAGATATTTTACGGATGATTCCGTTTTTCGCGCTTTAATACAATCTGACCTGTTATCTGAAAATAATGAAATATGATCCACTCTGACGTGGCAATGTATACAAAATTATCAAAAGGAACAATATAAGGTCATCTCGTATTTATAAACTTAATTTTATAGTCTAACAACTAAAAACCAAATAGTGACAAGTCACAAGTGAGTTGTTGACCCCGACCCTTACAAAACAAGTACAAGAAGGAAAGGAAAAAAAATTAGAAGGAAAGAAAAAAAAGAAAAAGGAAAATGGAAGGCAAAAAGTATACCGAATAATAAATGGACCCACTATCACTAGATATAATCCGACAATTATATTTCATATTATAACATGTGCATGTGCGTTTGTTGTCTTGTGATCCAAGTTTCTACTCCTTTTGTCATCATTCTTTTTTGTTTCTTCAAATGAGAATCTTCGATGAGGACAAATGCAGAAATCTTTTTATGAACACAAAGAATCCCCAGCAGGCATAGCACATTCAGAGAGCTCTCGATATGCAAAATAGAGAGAATCTATTGCTTGTTGGTACACAATATTATATTGGCTTAGTTCGACGCCATTTTGATCTAAACAAGTATCAAAATATGTTAGACATAGAACTATCAATGTGAGTATCTTCTTTATAGGTCAACCCGACACATCAAGAGAGCATTTGTCGTAGATTTGTCATTAGAATTCTCGTTTCAATAATAATCCTTACATCCTTCGTTATTATTATTTTTACTCAATATTTTCAACCAAAAACGAACTGAACATCAGCTCTACCTTGGCAGTTGGCATCATGCATGGAAATTTTAGAAGTTAAAAAGTAAATTAGAATTTGGTTAGATGTTATGTGTAGAAATAATTTGTATTGTTTTTTAAATAAAAAAATAATTTGTTGGTAATAGAATTTCTTCTTTTTTTTTTTTCCTTAAAAAAACATAACATCATATATCTTAATTAATATAAAATAAAATAAACAAGAATAAAAACATATTTGCAGACAATTAAGTTCTAAATTGCCATTATGTGATTTTTATAATGGCAGACAGTTTTGCATTTCTTTTTGTCTTCTGCTTTTAATGATTTTTGTATTAATGGAAGACATTTTTTAGGATTATGAAATGACAGATTTGTGGGAATCTTCCAAAAATAAATATATAAATAAAACCTTGGATCTAAAAGCATCCTAACCAAGCATGCGGGAATGATTATTTTAGGACCTTTTCTCCTTCTCCTATGGTTAATCAACATACTGATTTTACATATTAAATATACTAAGCTTAGTATAATTTAACTTTGCAACTTGAGTACAGATAAGACATATATTATATATTGTTGAACTATTCATATATATATAATTTAACTATTCAAACATATATATTCATTTAAAAAAATCAAACATTAATAACATTTTCATAAAAGTTTCAAATATGTCATTAATTAATATTTTGATAATACTATCTTACTCTTATTTGAAACAATTTTTTTACTTCATTCTTCAAATATTTAAAGGATAATATTCCTAGTAATGAAGATTTGAGTGATTAATCTTTGAAGTACTTTCATGTTTGTATAATAGATTCGTGAACTTTAAAAAGTATCCAATAGGTTGTTGAACTTTTAAATTTTGTGTCTAATTAGATTCATGAATTTTTAATTTTGTGTCTAATAGATATATGATATATTCAACATTTTCAACATTTTTTAAAATTAACGAATCTATTATACATAAAATTGCATTTTGTGTCTAATAGAACATTAAAATTTTCAATTTTGTGTTTAATAGGTTTGTCAATTTTTAAAAATATTGAATAGGTCAATGACCTATTAGACACGAAATTGAAAGCTTAGGAGCTTATTAGACACGAAATTGAAAGCTTAGGAGCTTATTAGACACAAAATCAAAAGTTTAAGAACTTATGCCGTATTTGATAACCATTTGGTTTTTGGTTTATAGTTTTTGAAAATTAAGCCTATAAAGACTACTTCTACCTATGGGTTCTCATGTTTTCTTATGTACTTTTTACATATGTTTTCAAAAACCAAGCCAAATTTTGAAAACTAAAAAATAATAATAATTTTCAAAAACTTGTTTTTGTTTTTGGAATTTGGCTAGAAACTCGAATGTCTTTTAAACAAGATGAAAACCATTGTAGAGAAGATGAAAACCATTATAGAAACATTGTGAGAAAACAAGCACAATTTTTAAAAATAAAAAATCAAAAGTCAAATGGTCATCCATTGAGGCCTTAATTATTATACATTTTTTAAAGCTTAAAAAACTATTGGACACATGCTTGAAAGTTCACTTGTAATTTAATTTTTTTTTTCTTTGTATTTAAGGCCTTTATTTTTCTTTTTTAACTTTTTGGTTTGACATGATTGTGTGGAAAAGAAGCTGAAAATGATTGATATTGAATTTGTTAATTAATAATAATCCATAGTCCACAACCCCCACTTCCTAGTTAGTCATTTGATGGGATGAAATCTTGTTCAACAAACACTACATTTATTATTGTTATGTTATTATTATAAATTTGAGCATTTAGGCTATAGCTAGCCTAGTTAAAGGCATTCCCATTATCCCATAAATGAAAGAGACTGCTTACAAGAAAACACCGAAAACAATGAGGATTCCATTAACTCAATGAGATTATTGCTGTTACTTTTATTTATTTATTTTGAAAACTAGATTATTATTGCTGTGTTACTATCACCATCCTTCCCTGTTTTATTAATCCATCTACAGTTCTGAACCATATTTTCAATTATTTTTGTATAAAAATTTCCATTTATAACTACTTTTATAAAAAAGATAACTCACATAAATATATAATAGGATTAAATCCTATTTTAATCATAAATATTTATGATCATTAACCAGGATCTCTATAGATATTTACATGAATATATAGAAGTCCAAAGCAAAATATTTTCTAAATTAATTTTGATAATTATACAATAAAACTTTTGACATTGTATAATAAGTATAGAAATAAACCCAAATCTTTGAACATGATGGTTTTCTTTTCCAAAATAAATAAGTTGAGGTAACATTCTTAGACTAATTAGTAAGGATGGTGCTTATACCTCTTAGCCTTCTTAGTGTTTTTCCATAGAGAGAAACTACTATTTGACAGGGTAGAGAGAGAATACCAACCTATAGAATTTTATCTTTTATATAAACCCTCTAAATAATTAAAATATTAATTTGAGAAATTACCTTTTAATTAATTAGCTCACTAATGTACTTGAGGGTAAAACATTATTTGAATTAAATGTACATGGATCACATTAATAATCATATTAATATAAAAAAATCTAACACATATAGTTTGTTAAGTGTTTGGTTTTTTTTTAAAAAAATATTTTTTATTAAATAATCATCAATGGCTAAATTAAATTTTTTATCCAAAGTTTATGGACTAAAAACAAAATATTTATAAAAGTTGAAGAACGACAGAGTAGAATATTTAATACTTGAAGAACAATAATTCAATAACTAAGTTAGGACAAAACATTATAGTCAAATATGAAATTTTCTTTGTTTTCCAATTAAAAGAGGTTTTAAATTTATACAATTTGACCGGTTAGTGGAAAGCTAAAACTCCGTTTGATAGTCATTTAGTTTTTAAAAATTATAAGTCTATAAATATTATGTCCACCTATAAGTTTCCATGTTTTCTTATCTACTTTTTACATGTGTTTTTAAAAATCAAGCTAAGTTTTGAAAACTAAAAAAATAAGTTTTCAAAACTTGTTTTTGTTTTTGAAATTTGGCTAGAAATCAAATGTTTTCTTAAGAAAGATGGAAATCATTATAGAGAAGGTGAAAATCATTATAAAGAAATTGTGAGAAAATAAGTACAATTTTTTAAAAACCAAAAATCAAAAATCAAAAACCAAATGATTATCAAATAAAGCGAAAGTTTGTTGTTTATTGTAGTAAAAGACTTACAGAGGTATTTCTTTTCCTAACTCCCGATGGTGACAGAGACCATCCAAATTCCAACCTAGTGTCTGATTATATTTCATATTTAATTTGGTCCAAATATACACCTTTTGACAAATAACCCATAGAATAGAATATGTGTATATATATATAATTCCAGCATAGTGTCTGATTATACTTCTTTTACTTTTGTCTAATATATATATATGAATTTTGGTCTCTCTTTCTCTCTCTGTATATATTGATATTTATTGAGTTCAGCAACAAGTGAATTTAGAGAGATTAGAACTTCTAATTTTTTGATCGAAGGCATATGCCTAAATCAGTTGAACTATGCTTAAGTTGGCAATTTGATTCAAATATACACCGTTTAAGAAATAGACTATAGAAAAGAATATGTATATATAATTAAGATCTAGGTTTTCTTTGCGTTTATACGTTATCGCATGCAAAGTATAGTATGCAATGCATGCATTGTTCATTTTTCGACATTATTTTTTTAAAAAATAATTAAGGGAAAATGTTATCTTTACTTTATATCATATATATGATTTCCAATTCTAATTGATGTGAAACTTTTCAGTTGCGTGTGCTTTCAGCCTAAACCTTGGAGTAAAAAAGTATAAAGACTTGTGGAGTCATTCTTTATAAGGTATATGTGGAGTTGGAAAAATAGCTTTTTGAGAGAGTGCATGACTCATCTTCTTTTCTTCTTTCCTTTGGTCTACCACTTATATGATTTTTTTTTTAATTTTTAGAATCACTTAGATGATATAGTGGTGGAGAAAGCATAATTTATGTATTATTTATTTATTTATTTTAAGTTGGAGTATGTAGATTTGAACCTTCAATTTTAAAAGAAATAGTAAATATCAATTACCGCTAATTTATGCTTATATTGGCTAACAACATAAAATTATGTTTTATTGACAATTATTGGCTGCACTTCCGCTTAAATAAAAAGGTTATTTTGCACTCTCTAAGGACCGAATTGCCAACTCTTAACGGCAATATAATTTAATTATATCTTGATAATGGTAGCTAAAAGTTTATATTTAACCCTTACATGTATCATTTTGATCATGTTCTTTTCTGTCCTTTCAGAGAATCATTTACAAACAACTGTGACTTCGATATCTAAGGAAATTATTCCCTAGTAGGAAAAAAATTGTGAATTTTAATTCTTGATAAATACGATCCTCGTTGTTTTTTTTTTATTTTAATAAGAATATATAATGCTCGTTATTTTATGAAGCATATTCAACTAGTTATCGCATAATGTTTTACTAACATTGAATCTCAATTTTTTAAGTAAGAAGTTAAGAAAATTAAAAAAAAAATGACGTGAAGATTTAAAGTCACTAATGTAAAAGTTTTGAAATAATTTTGTAAAGATTAAGGTTATTAATATAAAGATTTCGGAGGCATTAGTGGTTTTTCCATAAAAATCTTTAGTTAAAATGTCAAAAGATTGGAAAAAATATTATGCACAAAATTGAGAGGAAAAAAAAAAAACAAGAATGTTTATTTTTATTTTTAGGTTTAAAAATACTTTGTAACAATTTAGTCAATGTACTTTAAAATTTGTAACGATTTAGTCCCTGTAGTGAAAAATATTGTTAAGATTTAATGAAATATCTTATATAGGTAGATATCGAAAAACTAATTAGGGACTAAATGTATTTATAAATTGCAAAAACCAAGTCTTTATACAATAAAAATCGACACTTAATTTTAATGATTTTTTTTACGGTAGGAATAAATTGTTACAAATTTTAAAGTACAAGGACAAATTTATTACCTATTAAAGTTCAAAAACTAAACTGTTACAATTTTCAAAGTAAAAGAACTAAATTGTTACAAATTAAAGTTCATGAACTAAATTGTTACCTTTACGAAAGTTCAGGGACGAAAAGTGTCTTTTAAGTTTTAACCTTATTTTTATTTTTTTAAGTTTAACAATAGGAGGAGTGATGAATCAAACCTTCGACTTCTAGGTCGATGATAGATACTTTAACCAATTGAGCTATGTTTTGGTAGGTCCAAAAATGTTTATTCGAGTAATATTTTCCTTCACATATATTCTTTCAATAGGGCTCTAAGATGCTTTTTTTTTTTTTTCAAGTTCAACATTTGTTAGGAGTGCTAACAAAGTCTCACATCGGTTAGGGAAGGAAGAGATCCATGGTATATAAGTAAGGACAATTATCTCCATTGGTATGAGGCATTTTGAGGGAAACCAATAGCAAAGCGCAATGAGGGCTTATATCTAAAGTGGACAATATCATACCATTGTGGAGATATGTAGAGGGTTGTTGTCCTTATCAACATGTAGGATAGAAGGATTCAAACTAATTCTAATCTTTTAAATTATGTTGATGCTTTTTATATATGCTCTCTTGCGTTTGTTTTGTTGAGAATAATACATGGCAAGGTGCTCTCCCAAAGGAAGTCTTTCCCCAACTTAATGAAGGACCTTCTGCCATTAATTTTAAAACGTCCAACACAAAAGCATTTAGCTCATCTCAAATCCAAAGGGCGATTTATAAAACGCCTCTTCAATAGTGGAGCTGTTTGATTAGGGTTGGAATAGAAACAATGAATATGTACCAATTTTTTAGTTACCACATGCACAATTATTATTGCAGTACTTGGTTTTTGTAAAAAAAAAAATTATTGCGAAGAGTTTTTCTGAAACATATAAAGAATTAAAAATTTAAAGCTACAACTCATAAAAAAACAAAAGAGCGTCTATACTTGATCTCACTTATACTATATTTACAAATTTGCTTTTTAATAGAAGGTTAATCCAATTATTATATATGGTTCAAAATTTCTAACATCACCTAATTATATCATAGACCTAAATTGAAAGACCGAAACAAAAAGTTAAAATGGTTATTAAATGATAACTAAATGATAGGTATTTTAATCATATTCATTGATTCACTCGAAAATTTTCTTTTTACAACACTTTATATAATGTATTTTCTTTTTAAAATACAATATTACAAATGTGAGAGTGAGGTTTCAACCTACCATATATAAAGGAAATTATCGATGCCTGAACTTTTTTTTTTTTTTTAAATAATGCCCGAACTAATTAACAAACCATTCTTAAATTAACATCAATAACTCCAAATTGAGTTTGGACCATTAGTTAAATCTTTCTTTATATCATAGTCTATGTCCATTCGACATTCTATCATACAGACACTTTTTGTTTTGTTTTTGAAAAGATATATATTGAGGATCCCACATTGGAAAGATAGAGATAGACCTCACACTCTCAATAAGATCTATGAGTTACTCCTCTCATTGCCAATTGATTTTGAGATGGAACCTCATGTAATCTAATATGGTATCGGTCTAAAAATTGGAATATGAACAAAGAATTGTGAACTCAAAGAGGCACCATCTTGAAATGACATGTTGAGGATCCTACATTGAAAAAATGAAGAGAGACCTTACAATTTATAAGATACATATATAGATTATTTCTCTAATTATCAATTAGTTTTGAAATGGAATCCCATGTAATTTAATATGATATCAAAGCCCATAAAGCCCAAACGGGTATTCGGTCTAAGTATTGGAATCTGACCCAACAATGGTGAACTCAAAGAGGCACCATCTTGAAAGAGCATGTTGATGATTCCACATTGAAAAAATGAAATCGTCTTGTTGAGGTGGGTAATTTATTCCTGTTAGAACAAGATTGGAGAATATTTTTTCTGGCCTCCGATCTTGACCCGATTGTTATGCAATCTTTTGTCCTAACCCGGCCATAGAAGAATTTTTGTCAGCTTTAATAATGTATTAAAAAATAAATATATTTAAGTAAGTTAAGCTTTTTGCATATACATTTTGGTCTATGTGTTTTGTAATCTGAGAAAAATGATATAAAAAATAATAAAGAATGTGCATTTTGACACTATGAAAAGAAAAGGTACCACATCAATAAAAATGTCATGCTAATCTAAACATAGTTTAGTAAATATACAAGACACCTATTACCATTTCAAACGTCAATGAATTGATTCTCACTATTGTAATCGAACTTTAGGACATTCTTTCTAGCCTTATTCAGATAAACAAATAGGGGTGAATTTGTTTGAACATAGACTAAAACATGATTTAAAGGTTCTAACTACCCCATGTGTTCAACACAAAGATTGGAAAGTTATAGAGATGACAAAAAGATGGTGCTTTCCTATCTTGCATTTAAAAAAACAAAAAAGAATAGACATCCCTTTACGGAGGCGTTTGGCACGCAGGATTGAAATGTTAAACTTGGGAGTTAAGCTCGAGGGGAGGGTTTAAGAACCCTAGGTAGGAAAAAACTGTGTTTCGGGTGCAAGTTTAGAAAGCCTGGATTTAGGAAGTTTGTGTTTGGAGTACAGGTTAAAGAAACATAGGTATGGGTTTGTAATGTAGATTTAGAAATATTGAATTTGTGAATTTTTTAATTGTATTTAATTCATGGTTAGATTTTATATTATTTTAAAATTTTTAGTTTAATTATTTATTTTTGTTATTTTAATATAGTTAAGTTATAAGAAAATTAATTTTCTCATTGTTTAAATATAACTAAATTCAAAATTAAAATTGTTTCTTATATATTTTTATTTTAAATTGAATAATGTAATTATATAAAAAATGACTAAATTAAAAACAAAATATATTAGGTAGTTTTTTTTTTCTTTTAAATTGACGTCAAAATAAAAAATATATTTTATTTTTATATGACTGGGTTGAAATTGATTATCATACTTTTTTTTACCTTGAATACAACTAACTTGTAAATTATATACTTTTTAATATGGCTAATTAAGATTAAATATTATTTATTTTACTAATTTTATTTTGGTAAGTGTATAATTTAAATTCAACTCAATTTCAATTGCTTTGCTAAAATTTTTCCAATGTTTGTGTTCCGTCAATTTTGGAATTGAGATTTGACTAAAATTAGATTTTTTTTTTGGGCATAACTTGAGATTTTAATTTTACTAACTTAATATGAAAATGAACTATCTAATTCTTTATTCATTTTACTTTTAGATAACTAAGTTAAATATAAAAACAGTCATCAATTTTAATGTAAATCAGTCCAATATTATTCACCTTGTAGAGTTCAACTCAATGAATGGAAAAAAAAAAAAAAAAGACTAATTTTATTGTTATTTGCAACAAGTAGAAAAAGAAGAAGATAAATCTTTTTAAATATAACTAGTTATCAATTATAAATTATTTATTGGACTAAGTTTCAAAATAAAATATCATATACTTTTCTTACTTTAACTTAATTTGCAAAATGATTTCTTTTTTACTTTCATGTGTCAACTTAAAATTAAATGATATATATATATATATATATATATATATATATATATATATATATATATATATATATATATATATATATATATATATATATATATATATATATATTTTAATATTAGTAGGTTCAAAATAAACTAATATTTTTACCTTAAACTCAATTATTGGAAATTATATATTTTTGGCCAAATTACATTTTTAATCTCTAAAGTTTTATTTTAATTAAATTGACTAACAAAAAAAAATTAGAAAGTTGCAGACAATTCATTTGAAACCATCGAATGAGCTTTTAGCATAGGCGAAGTTGAAAAGAAAGATTAGAGACAGACGAAGGAGGAAGAAGGAAAAAAGGAAAAAGAGAAAGTATTTAAAAAGATAAAAATAAAATAATAATTATTATAATTTAAAAAAATAACCCAAGGATTTAACCCATGGGTTTGAATGGTATAGGTTTTGGATTATAGCCTAGGGTTCCTGAATCATTAATCCAAACATGGGTTGGGCTTAAGATGTCTTACCCATCCTAAACCCAACCATGATACAAACAATTCCTACATGTCTTTGTATTCTTTAGGTTAAAATACCATTTTGGTCTATGTACTTTGGGCTTTGTTCTATTTTGGTCCCTATACTTTTAAATGTCCAATTTTAGTTCATGTACTTTCAATAAAGCTTAAAATTGGTCCATATGACAACTTTGAAGTTAATTTTTATCAAAATTGGTTAAATAATAATAATAATTTTAATATAAAAAAATACATCATGTGAACATACTTCCAAAATTTATAGAGGAAAAACTAATAGAGACTAACTTTTTTTAAGAAAAATTAACCACAAACTAATAGTATGGACCAATTTTAAGCTTTATTGAAAGTACAAAGACTAAAATTGGACATTTGAAAGTATAGGGACCAAAATAGAATAAAGCTCAAAGTATAGGGACCAAAATGGTATTTTAACCTCTTCTTTATCATCTCTTGATTTTTTTTAATATTGTTATATCTATGTTAGAAAAACTTAAGATATTATTGAACTTTGGAAAAAAATCATATGCGACACATGTCATATATATATATAAATTTTGCACCTAGCAAAGGTTTGTCTCATGAAAAATGTTTGAAGTATAAAAATAGCACATTTCGGAAAAAGAGAAAAAAATATATGATAATAGGAATGCGAGAGAAAAAAACAGCTTCAACGACGTCGTTTTAAGTTTCGGCGCTTCGGAAGCCCAAGGAGCTGGTGTTATTGGGCCATCGAAGCTACTCTTATTGGGCCTTCAAAGCCCAACTAATCGAATCCATGTAAAGATATTATTGGGCCAAAACGTGCGAGAGGTTCGCACGTGGGGACTAGTTTCGCATCCATGCTCCCCTTAAACCCTAGTAATAAAGGACTGAAGCCGACAGCAATATCCGGCGTCGTCAAAAACCTCTTTCTCTCCGGCAGTTCCATTTTCGATAAACCCTTATCGAAAGCAATGGGTAGTGATAGCGAGGTAGAGAAGTCGCATCAAAAGGACAAAGAAAAGGAGAAGAAGAAGCTGTTGGCTCTTCCACCAATTGCCAAACCTCTTAAGCTCTGCAAGAGCACCCTCAAGCTTATAAATAACAGGGTTATGACTCTCAATACACTATACTTCTTTAGTCTCCTATTTCCCATTTGATAGAGAGAATTGTTCATCCTAGTCTAAGTTGCATAGCTGAGGAAGACCACAAATCACAAATTTTACAAATTCAACATGTCTCAAGGTTGTAGGTAATTCTAATCTCCTTTAATTTTAGTTCTTCCATGCTTAGATTATTTTATAAACCTTGTCATGATTGTTCTTGAATTGTATACATTTATTCTTAAATAATTATGAATTATGTTTGGTTAATAAATTCCAACAAGTGATATCAGAGCGTGGATTACTAAATTTAGTCAATTTTATCAAATATGTTATTTTTCTTTTTGATTCATGAGATTTTGATTCAGTAGGATTTAAGAATCAATTTATAGGTTTTGTAAATTATTTGGACTTTTTAATAGTCAAATTTAATTCGAATGCTTTTGCATATTTGGATTATTTCTTAAGTATGTATTGTATAAATTTGGAGATTAAATCTCTAACTATGTGGAGAAAAACGGTCGCTGACTTTGAAAACTAAAAAAAATAAATTCTGGCACGCCGCTTTAGAGTTGCGGCACTCCAATGATGGTGCTAGGGTTGCATTGTAGTGTGCTTCATGTATGTATGTATGTGTATATATATATAATTTTATTTACATATATATAGATATGTTTTTTGAGTTCTCCAATTTAATATGTTCATATAAAGTTTTTTTAAAATTTTTTCCTTTATGTTGTGCTTATTATTAAGGTATCAAAAACTTAGCACAAATGGTATAATTTCTTTTGAATGTTATATAAATTTGTAGCATCTAAAGTTATTAGATGTAGTGCATTTGTTGCTTATGCTGATTGCAATTGGTCCAATGGAAAGTTACAATTTGGCCTAATAACAAACACACATGCAATAATAAGTATGAATAACATAGGATGTTAGTAGGCCCAAAGGAAGACTATCATCTAAAATGGATAAGTTATTAATATTTGATTATTGAATTCTAAATTTATTACCCCAGTGCCTTTAACAGGTTATCAGGTGGGTTGAAAACCCAATGAAGTTTCTTTTGGGGTGCTCCAATTTTTAATTTTTAGGACTTTTTCCCATTATTAAATTGTGCATGTAAAGATATTGTTCTTAATTTTGAAAATGATTTTGGTAATTTCATTTTTCCATGAAGGTAATATTAAAAAGTAAATAAAGATAAATCTTTTGCATATTAATCATATTTTCTTTGTTGGTGTTGGTTTGATGGATCATGCTACCAAAGTAGCCTCTGATTTCTGATATTGACATCTTCAGAATTAATTAGATGTTTTTGGGTCTGTTGTTTATGCGTTCTAATTGTCGGCCCAAAGGAAGGAGTCAGTCTGGCCAAATAACAGTTACACTTTGTGGCTAGCAGGTGATGAACATGGATAATATAAAGTTATGCCATATGAGTGATTGTCGACCCAAAGGAAGGCTTCACTTGATAGGATTGGTTATCAATATTTTATCATCATGTTGAGAGTACTGTTTACAAGTTGATATTCGGCCTAAAGGAAGGTTGTCAATGTTGTGTTTGGTATCTTATCGTCCTCATAAAGTTAAATCTACTGTATTTTTATAAATACTAATGTTATTTCTGAGCATGTTTTGTTATTGATTGAGTTATTGCTAAATATTATTTCATTGTCTTATTATTAAATTTAAGAATATTTTTTTTTTAGTTGCATTTAAAAAAAAAATTATGATGAAGAAAGAAATACTTCTATTTTCACTTAGCAACATCCCTTTGAGATTATATGGGACTTCGAAAAATGGAATCATCTTAATTGCATAAGTAATTTTATGATGATGAAGTGCAATATTCAAGGGAATCATGTGTAATAAGGAAATAATTAGGAAGTTCCTTTAAAAGATAAGGATCGTTCTAAAATAACATAAAGGAATATACATGTAAACTTTTGGTTGAATGTGTCTAAATGAAGAACAAAGGAACACAATGATCATCTAAAGGATCAAATGCACTAAATTTATAGTATTTCGAGGATTGGCTTGTGCATTTGATGGTTTTTTTTTACATCGTCAGTCAATCTACGATGAGTTATGACACTCATAAGGATAGATGAACTTTTAATGAGTTAATCTTTGACGGTATGTTCACGCAAAAAAAGGGTTACGAATGAAAAGACAAAATGTACTCAATTAACTACTTCCTTAAAAGAATAAATTAAAGTTGACACAAATCTGCATTTTGGAACATATTAGTCCAAATTATTAAGAATTAGGATCCAGACCTTCCCTAATACTTTTAAGAAAATTTGGGCATGAAGAAAAATATGTTCATAGTACGTCATTATACGATGTACAAAGAAAAATGTGACTTCTCACTTTGGTTTTAAAAAAAGTTAGTTTGGCTTGTATGTTAAGACTTATATGTGTTGAATGGACTCTAGTACTTCTATATTCATCAATGATTGGTTCTTTTGATTTAACAGAACTTCGAATTTGTATTAAGTATAATTAGGGGAGAATAATGAAATAGTCAAATTAAGTGTCATTGAAAGCTTCAACATCTTGGAACTGTCTTCCACCACATTCACCTTCAAGTTGGCACCTTCATCTTCTCCAACAAGTCATCTTTGTATGAAATGTTAATCATTTCATGAGAAGTGCTCAGTCGTTTACTATAGTTTATTTGGACCACTACCGTCTTGTGAAATCATTGTGTAGGAGAATTTAAAAAGAGTTGGGGTAGAATACCTTTTTTTCTCTTATCTTTCTTTCTTTATTTTTATTAAATACTTTATTAAATGTGTTTATGGTTTCTATTTGGACCATTGTACTCTAACTTTAAATGCATATATAGTCACTATTCTCTTCTAGTTTTTATTGATATTTTGTTGGCTTTCTTTGTATGCTCTATTTTTTGTTTGAAATTGTTGAATGAGTGAGAATTTTTTCTTTTAGTCAAGTTTATTGTGCTTCAATTGAAAGTCATTTGTTCACACTGTGATTAAGACCGAGTAGAGCTTCATAAATGCTTGAAAATCTTCGTCTTAAATAGAGATCAAAGTATAAAAAAATGATCATAAAAAAAATTGTTAGCAAGAAAGTCTATATTGAGAATAAAACTCCTGGAGTTTTTATTAAATAATAAAAAATTCAAAATATCCACACTTTACCAAAATAAAACTAATTTTTCTTCTAAAAAATATTTTTTCATAAAAAAGAATGAACATACAAATTTATCAAGATCTATCTTGAATAAAATTTTCTTTTTCTTTTTCTTTTGAATAAACTTTTTTTTTTTTGTATAAATTAAAACACGGTTTCACCTTTTGATTTACTGTTGATAAACAACACCAAAATACCTTTTAAAAGAATTACTATTTTTACCAAAATATATTGAACTTCTTAAGTTCCAAAAACTTTTTTTAAAGCAACTAAATTTATCTAACAAACTATTTATAAGTAACTTTAAAAAAAAAAGTTTTAGTAACTAAAATAAATACCTTTCAAAATATTATTTTCATTAAAAAAAAAAAAAAAAGAGCCACATATTTTATATTGTAAAATTAACATTTTAAAATGGATTGAGTAGTGTGCTTGAGATAAATTCATATTACTCTTAAATTGCATGAAAAATCCTTCCATCAAAAGTTTTAAAATCACAAAAAAAAAAAAAACAAAAAAAAAAAAGTTTAAAATATTTGCAATCCTATGATGAATTTGAGAAAAAATGTAAAATTTCTTAAGTTCTTGTCGTGAGGAATTTTCTTATTGATTGAGAATAATTCAAATATTGTATCAATTGATGGCTAATAACCCCACTCAAGTTGCTCAAGTACTTGCTTCATCCTTGATGTTTAAGATATGACAAATTGAAACACTTTAAAAATAAAATCAACAAAATAATTTTTTTTTAATCTCAAAGGACTTTTTTTTTCTCTAAATAAAGTTAACCAAGATAGCTAAGAAATGATTTTGGTAACCGTTTTTACACGTGTTGTAGAGTGTTAATACTTTTCCTACACACAAAAAACTCCGAGCCTAAACTCTGTTTTTGTAGACAATTTATTTCTTTTTAAAATTTGGATGATCAATCACACCTTAATAATGGTTGGTGGCGACTCCATAATTTTTTCTAAAAGACTTCCTTTTAGATGGATATTGGTCATTCCGCGTCTCGATATGGTAGCGGCATAGCTAGCAGTTTCATACCTCATATTATTATATGTATGAGAAAGACTAAAAAATATCTCTCGACTATACACATCCAGTTAGAAAGAAAGCAACCATTTTGAATCAGATTTGCCCTCGATTTAAGTTTCCAAAGTATTTTGCTTTATAAACAATTTAATTCAGGTTTTCAAAAGTAGAATTTGCTTTTCTCATGACATCTTAATGTTTTTTTAAATTAAAAGAAGAAACTTTTCTAACATCAGCTTCTATTTCTTTTCTTAAAATATTGTTTAGAAAAAATGTTATATTTTTCTTAAATCACCCATCATTTCAAGAATTTAAATTGTTAAGAATAGAAATCAGTATTAATTGACTTATTAATGAGGAAATGACATTACATAGATTCAAACACAGGACCTCTTGCTCTAATACCATGTTAAATCACAAATCAACTTAAAAGCTTAAGCAGTAAATTTAATTATATCAACTCTTTAACACCTTTCATATTGGATTTTATATTAGAATTGGAGATCAATTTCGAAAAACAAAAAACAAAAAAAATAAATTAAAAAACAAGATACAGAAAACAAACATTCCACTAAAATTCAAGATATAGAAAACAAACATTCCACTAAAATTTTCCATTTCTTTATTATATGTAAGAATAGAGAGCTCAAAGTTTTTTTTTTAGACGACATGTGGGGTGAAAGATTCGAACCTCTAATCTCTTAGTCGAGAGTACAAACTTTATGCCAGTTGAACATACTCATGTTGGCAGCGAGCTCGAAGTTTTAAATAGAGAATATAGAAGAAGCATATGCTAATTAATCAGACTTTTGGGTTAAAAGTGAACATAATATTGAATCTGTCAAATTTTGAAAAAGCAGAAAACAATCACCGGTGTCCGATATATGGATAATGAATTATTTGTAAATAATAATCATAATTAAATAAAATTCAAAAAATAGATTTAAAAGTCGAGTAATTCATAGTTAGATTTAAACTATTTTAGCTTAAAAAATATATATGAAATAGCTGCAAACTTTTGTTCTTCAATGAGTGTAATGCCCCACATTTTTTTTAGTCGTTATTGGAATTAAATGTTATATAAGGTGTTTACCTTATGTTAAAATAGAATTATTTAAGTTGGTTTAGAATTGAAGTTAGAATGAGAGAAAAAAAAAAGAATTTTTATGTTGGGTTTGTTAAAGAAACAAGAAAAAAAAATGTATATTGTTAATTCTGAGAAAGTCAAGTAACCACTCCGAATTTAACTTCCCCTTTTGGCTTTTTTAAATTGTTATTTCTTTTTAAGAAGTGCTTACCTGCTGCCTGCAATGGTACAACCCACTTGAGAACCACAAGATTTAAAAAGGTTGTTTTGTTCTCAAAATGGTTTGTGGTGAGTTGACTAGTTGTTGTGTTGGACTATGAGCCTTAGAACTTAATTAAGTGGGCTACTTACTGAAAATTTTTATACTCATTCTATGCTACATTATTTTCTCTTTCAGGTGGTCAGTAGACTCAGAAGATGCATGGCACGAGAGATTGGCTTGGCTAGGCTATGGAGATCGTGTCCCCTATTCCCTAGAACTGTAGAGCTTATCTATTTTTAAGTTCCTTGCTCTTGTGTTTTAAAATTTGTTTGTTTTTGCGTTATTGACATTTGTAGGATTTAATCTTGAATTGAAGTGTTTTGCAAGTTTTTTTTTTTTTAATTTTATTTTGAATCGGGATCCCGAAGTAAAATAAGTTTTTGTGAAATGCTCCTCTGATCTTGTTTGAAAGGAGTTTTAAAACCTTCCATGTTCGTATTTAACGGTGTGTTGAGTAAATCTTAAGTAGCGATCTAGGGTGAGTCATTACAATGAGTGTTTTTATCAAAAATAAGATTTAAAAATATAAAATGAATGATTTGACAGCTTTTTTGTTTTGTATGTTTCTATTTGTTTTTTTAGTTGAACCATATTTGGAGTAGAAGATTCGAACCTCTAATTTTTTAGTTAAAAATACATATTTTAACTAATTGAATCATGTTGAGAGACGAATTTTCATGAGGACAAGCTCCCCCACCCCCAATTTATTTTTAATTTATATATATCTATATACTCCCTTTTTTAACCTTTCATATTTGTAAAATAGCAAATTTTGTTTTAAGAAAAAGTTAATGAACTTTTAAAATATATAATTGTCTTTTTTTAGAACTGTTGGAAGTGCAACCAAAGTCCCACATCGACTAGATAAGGGGAAGATCATGGGTTTATAAGTGAGGGACACTATCTCCATTGGTATGAGGCATTTTGGATGAAACCAAAAACAAATCCATGAGGGCTTATGCCCAAAGTGGACAATATCATACCAATGTAGAGATCTGTCGAGGGTCGTTGTCCCTATTAGTGGTATCAGAGCCATGCCCTTGAGCCGTGATTGGTAGAATCCTCGGGTGCCTAACAAAGGAGGCGAGCCTCGAAGGCATAGTCATGGTGGAGATCCGTGGTAGAGAGCTCTATCGGATAGGTGGTGTGCTCAGGTAAAGGAGTTGGCCTGGACTGGCGGTGTGCTACAGTGGTAAAGGAGTTGGCTAGGATAAGAGCTAGACGGATAGATGACTATTTGAGGAGGAGGTTTGGTTGGTACTTTGTTCGAGAGGAGGATTGTTGGAAGTGCGACCAAAGTCCCACATCCCCTAGATAAGGGGAAGATCATGAGTTTATAAGTGAGGGACACTATCTCCATTGGTATGAGGCCTTTTGGGTGAAACCAAAAACAAATCCATGAGGGCTTATGCCCAAAGTGGACAATATCATACCAATGTGAAGATCTGTCGAGGGTCGTTGTCCCTATCAAGAACTTTTTTTAAAAACTTAAATAGATTAACTCCGTCTTTTAATATAGGTTAAATTATAAGTTTAGTCCTTGAACTTTTAGAGTTGTGTCTAATAGGTCATTTAATTTTTAATTATGCCTAGTAAATCTCCAGACTTTAAAATGTCTAAGATGTTCCTAAAAAATTAAATTTTGTGTTCAATAGGTCCTTGACTTATTAAATATTTTTTAAATGCATGATATTGTAAGAAGACATTGACCTTCTAATTATGTGTCTAATAAGACCACAACTTTACAATATTTTTGTGTCTAATAAGACCCTAATTTTTTTAAAAAAAAATATAATAGGTTAAGGACACGTTAGATACAAAATTAAAAGTTCAAGAACCTATTAGATACTTTAAAATTTAAGAACTTGTTAGACACACCCCCAATACTTAGGTTGGTGATAAAGTAGTATTATTGAATCCAAACCAACCTACAAATATATGGTTATGCAAGTTATAAACTTCGATATAACTTGTGTACCTTTCTATTACCAATAATTTTGATTATATTTTTATAATAATTTTTTGAACTTAAAATACAATATTTAAGTTCAATCCTCCAAAATATATTCTCTAGATTCGTTGCTGGTCATATTGGCTATTTTTTTACTTTCATCCATTAGATTTTGTTATTATTATTATTATTAAATATTGATGAAGAATCAGTATCAAATAAAGAACGTTATAAAGATTATCTCATAAGTTACAAAAAATGAACCTAGTAATCCTCATGTAGCCACAAAGAGAGAAAAAAAACAGAAATTATGCCATATAGCTCATTTTAAAACTTATATTTTACAAATGTCAATTTTTAGGAAAAATTTCAAGTAGAGACGATCAACGTGCTAAGTTGCAAGTTTATGGAGATTTGCTGGTTCAATTAAGGTGATGTGGAAAGGGCTAATCACAGTCGAGTTCGTTTAATTACCTTCGATTGCATGGAGCACGCCAAATTGGGTTATTATTATGCTTTTTAATAACAAAGTCAGATTGAAAATTAGCCAATTATTATAGCTTTTAATTTTCCTTTTAAAAGTAAAAAAGAAATGAGAAAGAACGAACCAATTATCAATTGTTCATAATAAAATCTGCTTTGTACACGTAATGTAATCACCCCAACTTTTTACACGTAATGTAATTAATTTCATAATGCTCCAATATTTATTGCTCTAACAAAACTACCTCTTTAACTTTATTTGGAATAATTAAGAATATAAAAGGTTGGGGTCCGGTTAAATAAATTATAAGTCAAATTAGTAGTTTATATGTAAACTATATACATTCTTATTATATACAAACTAAAATCCTGAGAAATATGTCATATGTGTTCATTATATTCGTATGTTAATAACCGCAAAGATGACATTTTTGCCCATTGACATTTTGCAAAATATCAAAATTTACCGAATAAAAAAAGGGAAAAAAATAAAATTTTAAGTTTTTATCTTGGCCTTAGACTTTTATTACTATATACTTAAAAAAAATTAATATTTTAAGGATAAAGTTGAAACTTTTAAACACAATTTGAAAAAATATTGTTAGCAATATATTAGAAAATATTAAATATATGGCAACTTGAACTTCACCACTTAACTTTTGAATTTCGTTAGTATATATATTATGGAGATTATCACTCGTAAAATCAGGGTAAAACCTAAAGTTTGATACATATATATACATAGACGTAGTTCACTGAATGTAAGTAAGTTTTCATAATAGGAAAATTGCACTAACCATCCCTGATTCATCTATGGAGTTTGTTACAATCACACACCCTTGAATTTTAATTTGATCAATTAGTCTTCTATACTTTATTAAGTGTTGCAATCACACCCATGAATGTTTAATTTGATAAATCAGTCTCCTAAACTTTGTTAAGTATTGCAATCAAACCCTCTGTACTTTTTTTTTTCTTTAGATCTATCAATAACAAGTTTTCTTTTTCCTTACTAACGTGTGAGTTACACATGTGAAACCTAATTAAACGGTATTGTTGCCAAATTTTGGTTAGAAGAATTCTCACCTGACCTCCACGTGACAATGACGGTGAATTTATTTTTGAGGGGAAGAACGCGGCTTGCAAGACAAGAAAAACCTGTACACCGGTGTGGTGTAGACAACACAGTCTTCGATGCTTAGGTTAGAGAGAGCTTAGAGAGAATTAGGGAGTTCTTGGAGAGTTTAGGTAGCTAGAAATGAGGGTGAAATTAGCTTACCCCCCTCTCTCCTGAAGAGAGAGCTTAAATACCTCATTCCTAGGGTTCTTCATGGGTTTCCACATCGAATTGGGGTTGAAATGACCGGATCGGGCTGGATCGAGGGTACACAAGCCAAGAGAGACCAAGGCAAGGCCCAAAAAAGGGCCTTTCCATGTGGTTGGCCTCGGCCTAGGTTGAGGTCGACCACGGATTTTGGCTTTAGCCCAAGCCCGTTTCTTCTTCTCCTATGGCTCTCTAGTTTGGTTTTCACTCGATTTTGGTTCGTTTTGATTTTGTATTGGGCTTATTTTCCCATTTATCCTTTTAATTGTAGTCCTTTCCTCATCCCGTCTTGGTGGTCCAATTTTACCATAACAAAGAGTAATTTAACATCAACTAATAGAAGGGGCTGATTACAACACTTAACAAAAAGTACAGGAGGCTGATTGATCAAATTAAAAATTTATAGGTATGATTGTAAGTTTGTAACGCTTAATAAAGTACAGAGAACTATTTGATCGAATTAAAAATTCAAGAGTGCGATTGTAACAAACCCCATAGTTCAGAGGTGGTTTGTGCAATTTTCCATATTTACTATGAAAACTTGAAGGATTAACATCTAGTGATGTTATTTTCCATACAATTTTTATATATATACAAAAAGAACAATATGCAAGTGTAATTACATCACAGGATTAACAAAGTTTGAATGATGTTTTAAAAAAAACAAAATATGAATGGAAAATTACCATATTATATTTAACATAATCCAACTTTGTGTTTCGGCTGCTAAGTTAATTTGAACATAAACTTAATGTGTTAGGGGCCGATAAAATATAATTAATCTAAATTCACTCAACCAGATTCAGACAATATATATTTTATCTAAAAATCCCAGATCAGGTTATGGTTCCAAATACCGCGGAATAAAATTGGAACTCACAAGCTTAAAAGAGTAGATAAACCAACCTAAACTTCTAAGCAACAAGAACGATAATTAAAAGATTAGGGAAGAGAAATTGACACCGAATTTATACTGGTTCACCCAATGTTGGCTACGTCCAGTTCTCTGCTACCGATGCAGGTTCCTCTAAAATTTTAGGGAGAAAATTACAAGAGTTTACAATGCCCTCTAGAATGATTTCTCTCACTTTTCTCTCAAGGAAAAGGCTCGCGAATCACTCTACAATAAGCTCTCAAAAACTCTTCAATGGAGAAAAACGCTCTTGCAAAAAACCCGAAGAAAAACTCTTTTTTCTTTTCTTCTTCTTCTCTGTTTTCGGTAAAGCACACAGCCACTGGAATTTTCTTCTTCTTCACGTATCTCTCACAGCCGCAAAACACATAAAATGTGTTTATATATTTAGGTTATAATAAAAGTGGGCCAACACATATAGGCCCTTTTGTTTTGGGCTCCATATACTTAACAATCTCCCACTTGGAGACCAAACAAGCAACATGTCTCCCCTGCAACGGTAGCGACTTCTCTCTACTCATGGAGAAGTCCAACTGAAGTTGCACACAACTTCAGTTTGTCAACAGGAACAACCTTGGTAAACATATCGGCTGGATTCTGATTCCCTGGAATCTTTTCAAGCACCAGCACTCTATCTTTCAAAACTGATCTGATGAAATGGTACCTCACCTGTATGTGTTTCGTTCTCGAATGAAACACTGGATTCTTTGCTAAATGAATAGCACTCTGACTGTCACAATGCAAAGTCCCCTTTCCCAATTTCAAGCCAAGTTCTTCTAAAAATGACTGAAGCCATATCATTTCCTTACTTGCCTCAGTAACTGCAACATACTCAGCTTCTGTAGTAAAAAGAGCTACTATCTTCTGCAGTCTAGAAACCCAGCTAATTGCAGTATCACCCAAAGTAAAAACAAACCCGGTAGTACTTTTCCTGCCATCTGTATCACCTGCCATATCTGCATCCACATAACCCTGCAGTTTAAAATCTGACTTCTTAAAATGCAGAGCATAATCAGTTGTCCCTCTCAGATATCTGAAAATCCACTTCACAGCCTCCCAGTGCTGCTTCCCTGGATTACTCATATACTTACTAACAACTCCCACTGCATGTGCAATGTCTGGTCTTGTGCAAACCATGGCGTACATCAGGCTACCTATAGCTGAAGCATATGGCACTTTAGCCATATGATCTCTTTCCTGCTCAGTAGTGGGTGAGTGCTCTTTAGATAATCTAAAATGACAAGCTAAAGGAGTACTCACAGGTTTTGCATCTTCCATGTGAAATCTGTTCAACACCTTTTTCACATACTCTTCCTGCGACAATGTCAATGTACCATCTTTCCTCTCAATTCTCATTCCTAAAATTTGTTTGGCAGCTCCCAAATCTTTCATATCAAATTCTTTAGATAATTCAGCCTTTATCTTCAGAATTTCCTGTCTGTTAGCACATGCTATCAACATATCATCAACATATAACAGTAAAATAATATATGAGTTACCATGAGACCTTATGTAGCAACAATGATCTGCCTGACACCTCTGAAATCCACTGTTGCACATAAAACTATCAAACTTCTTATACCACTGTCTGGGAGCCTGTTTGAGACCATACAGGCTTCTTTGAAGTTTGCAAACCATTTTCTCCTGCCCTTGTACTGTGAAACCCTGTGGCTGTACCATGTAAATTTCTTCTTCTAAATCACCATGAAGAAAAGCTGTCTTTACATCCATCTGTTCCAGAAACAGATCCTCTTCTGCCACTATCAATAATACAGTTCTAATAGTAGTAAGTTTGACTACAGGAGAAAATATCTCATTAAAGTCAATACCTTCCTTCTGTTGAAAGCCTTTGACTACAAGCCTTGCTTTGTACCTTTTGCTACCATCAGGCTCTTGCTTGATTCTATACACCCATTTGTTCTGCAAAGCTTTCTTACCTCTTGGTAACTCAGCCAGTTGCCATGTCTGATTCGTCATAAGAGAATCCATCTCATCCTTCATGGCCAACTCCCACTTGACAGAATCTTCTAGTTGAACCGCCTCATCATAACATTCAGGTTCACCTCTGTCAGTCAATAAAATGTAATTTAAAGTAGGGGAATACCTCTGTGGTGGCCTAATAGTCCTGCTAGACCTCCTAACTGTTGTAGGTGGCGTTCTTTGAACTTCATCAAGTTCCACAGTCTGGTCATCAGGTTCCACAACTAGTTCCTCAGTTTCCACAACTGTTTCCTTAGGAGTAACTGCATTCTGATCTTCAAATCTCGTTGTCCTGGTCTCAACATTAGGAAGACTTATATACTGAGTCTTCTCTTCTGTACTTTCATTTGACTCTGAATCAACTGTTGCTCTATTTTTGTACAGAACTTTCTCATTGAAGATCACGTTCTTGCTTATGAGAATCTTCTTGTTTTGGTCATCCCAAAACCTGTAGCCAATCTCAGCTCCACCATACCCAAGAAAATAACATTTCTTGGATTTTGCATCTAATTTACTCCTGTCTGCAGCATCAATGTGAATGTAAGAAACACAACCAAAAACCTTTAGATGAGAAAGGTTTACCTGTTTACCGCTCCAGACTTCTTCAGGCAACTTGAAGTCTAGTGATGTGGTCGGGCTCCTATTGATCAGATAGGTCGCCGTGTTGATTGCCTCTGCCCAGAACATCTTAGGCAATCCTGCATGTAATCTCATGCTCCTGGCACGCTCATTCAACGTCCTGTTCATTCTCTCAGCCACACCATTTTGCTGCGGTGTCCCTGGTATAGTCTTTACCATCACAATCCCATTGTCTGCACAGTATTTTTTGAACTCCCCATCAACATATTCACCGCCGTTGTCTGACCTCAAGCTTTTAACTTTTAGACCTGTCTCATTCTCAACCATAGCCTTCCAAGTTTTGAAAACAGAAAATACATCAGATTTATGTTTGAGAAAATAAGTCCATACCTTCCTGCTTGAGTCATCTATGAAGGTCACATAGTATCTGGAACCACCGAGAGAAGATACTTCTGAAGGCCCCCACACATCAGTGTGAACTAACTCTAACCTCGTAGGTTTTAGCTTTGCTCCTGTCTTTGAGAAACTGACACGCTTCTGTTTCCCAAATACACAGCCCTCACACAACTTGTGTTCAACTGCCTTTAGTCCCTGTAACTTCCCTGCAGAGTGAAGAATTTTCATACCTTTTTCACTCATATGTCCCAATCTGTTGTGCCACAAATCAGTCTGACTCGAATGATCGACAACAGCCACCATGTCTTTGTCATTACTGTTGATATACAAAGTCCCTGATTTTCTTCCTCGAGCAACTACCATGGCACCTTTTGTAACCTTCCAGTTTCCTTGGCCAAAGCAAATCTCATATCCTTCACTGTCTAACTGCCCTACAGAAATCAAGTTTTTCATCATATTTTGAACGTGATGTACCTTGCGAATTTTCCAGACTGAACCATTCGCCATTTGTAATTTCACGTCACCAGTTCCAATGATGTCCAAAGGCTCTCCATCAGCTAGATATACCTTTCCATGATTTCCTGCAACATAATTTTCAAGAATGTCACGTTGTCCTGTAGTATGGAATGACGCACCTGAATCTATCACCCATGGGTCATGAGCACTTTCCACTGCCAGAACCAAAGCATCATGCACCTCATTAACAGCATATTTGCACCAGGTTCATTCCCCTCAGTTCGCTTTGGGGCTTTGCAGTTCCTTTTCAGGTGTCCAGTCTTACCACAATTCCAACACTCTAATCTGCCTTTCCTAGACTTGCTTCTGTTGTTTTTTGATTTACCTCGATTCCCATGACTTCTATTATTGCTCCTCCCTCTGTCCACATTCAACGCTAAACCAGAAGTAGAAACAATACCTGAGTCCTTTCTGCGAATCTCTTCTGCAATGGCAGAATCTCTAACCTGTGAAAACTGCAATTTCTCTTTTCCACATGAATTAGAAAGTGCGGCCTTCATGGTTTCCCAACTATCAGGCAAAGATCTCAACAACAAAATTGCATTTACTTCATCAGTAAATTCTAACTCAACAGCAGCCAATTTGTTCATTAACAAATCAAATTCATTTATATGAGCAGTAACAGATGCACCTTCAGCCATTTTCAAATTAAAAAATTTGGTTGCGAGATATACCTTGTTGTTTACAGAGGGTTTTTCATACATGTTAGACAAGGCTTCCATTAGCTCTGCTGTGGTCGTTGCCTTCGCTACACTGCTTTGTACATTCTTTGTCAAAGTCAAGCGAACAGTCCCCAGCACCTTTCTGTCCAACTTTTTCCATTCAGCTTCTCCCATATCTTCAAGCTTTCCTTCTAATGGTAAATCCAATTCCTTGGAATGCAAATAATCCAATATCTGACACTTCCAAAACGAAAAATCTGATCCATTAAAAGTAACCAATTTCTCATCTCCTCCTGACATCGTTCTACAACCCGAATGCTCTGATACCAATTGTTAGGGGCCGATAAAATATAATTAATCTAAATTCACTCAACCAGATTCAGACAATATATATTTTATCTAAAAATCCCAGATCAGGTTATGGTTCCAAATACCGCGGAATAAAATTGGAACTCACAAGCTTAAAAGAGTAGATAAATCAACCTAAACTTCTAAGCAACAAGAACGATAATTAAAAGATCAGGGAAGAGAAATTGACACCGAATTTATACTGGTTCACCCAATGTTGGCTACGTCCAGTTCTCTGCTACCGATGCAGGTTCCACTAAAATTTTAGGGAGAAAATTACAAGAGTTTACAATGCCCTCTAGAATGATTTCTCTCACTTTTCTCTCAAGGAAAAGGCTCGCGAATCACTCTACAATAAGCTCTCAAAAACTCTTCAATGGAGAAAAACGCTCTTGCAAAAAACCCGAAGAAAAACTCTTTTTTCTTTTCTTCTTCTTCTCTGTTTTCGGTAAAGCACACAGCCATTGGAATTTTCTTCTTCTTCACGTATCTCTCACAGCCGCAAAACACATAAAATGTGTTTATATATTTAGGTTATAATAAAAGTGGGCCAACACATATGGGCCCTTTTGTTTTGGGCTCCATATACTTAACATAATGGATACGATACTTATTACCTTGTTTAAAGTTGGAAGTTCGATCTCTAATCCTTGCGAACAAAAAAAAAAAGTTAAATATAAGATGATCCTTTTTTTTTAGTCAATTCTCGATTTGGTCCTCAATTCTTTAAAACTCTCAGCTAATGTGTTAAAAATTCTCTTTTTAAGTATTTCTACCACAAATTTGTTAAATCAATAAATTATTATTTTATTACATATTTAGACACATAAACCTATCACTTTGAATGATATTTGACACAAGAAACTCACTTTGTCCATTAGCAAAATTCGACCCACCAATTAACAAAATTCATTATTTCCAAAGTGACATGTCCATGGGTGTGGCATCATGGGTCCAAATATTTTAATAAAATAATAATTTAATGATGCATTAGCTTTATGTTAACAAACTTTTTTTTTAAGGTAAGAATATAATTGAAAATCTTTAATATACTGAGGAGACAATTGAGAATTAAAAAAGATTAAGCACCAAATATAAGAAGGTTAAAAATGAGAGACTACCGGGTATATTTAGTCAAAAGAGAAAGAAAAAAACCTTAATATTTAAGGCCTATTATTTAAATAGAAATTGTGCTGGGTGGTCTTAATGCATACCTATTTTTCATAAATGTTCTTTATGTTGAATGAACATTTGAAATTTCTCATCTGTGGACATGTGCATATGATATCAATGCATAACTACTTTTTAAATATATGCATTTTCTCCTTTTTCCAGTAAGCTCAATATACTGCATTTTCGAGTTTGGATGATTGTCATTTTCTCATTTCCGTTTGTTCCTCCTCCCAGTAAGCTCCTACATGCTATATCATTATTATTATTTTTTTTTTGAGTTCAACAACATTTGAAGGTGAGAGATTTGAACCTTTGACATTTTGATTGAGGGTTCAACATTTATAAGTATGTCATTTTGATTTGAAGGGTATATATTTCTGTATGATACACGAGCTTTAATTTAATTGTTTCCTCAATCAAACACACACCCGTCACACATTTTATTAATGCATGCACGAAAAATGAGCATGTTTCAATAAATGACTAACTACTTTTGTGGAGGGAGTTTGAAAGAAAATTTGCATGGTGATTTTCTATGACTTCCATAGTTTTTTCTTCTTTTTGAAGTTGCATTGAATAATTCTGTAAGGCTGTGAATTTCGAAGGGAAATGAGATCTAAAGTATTCGTTATTGCTATTGAGACATTGAACTACTTTCACAAGAAATGTTCTCTATCTAATTTACATAGATGACGTTACATCTTCATACACTCTTTCTCTTGAGAAGTTCTAATTCCAAGTGATAGTTTCTAACATATTGTATCATGTGTAGTCATCTTCTCAACAATAGACCCCTATGCCATTTGAATGACATTATACTAATTCGTCGAAGTAATATGAAAAGTCACTTGAAAAACCTATAATCACAGCAGTTCTCTCTATTGTAGCTAACTAATTTTAGGCTTGCTATGTAGAGGACTATAGATTCATCTTATGACGTGAAATAATTGAACACTAATGTGCTAGGGGACATTTGGATATTATTGGCCTAGAATATCTCATACATAGAAATCTACGATATTTATACTTTTGTAACGACCCTATAGGCTCAACACGCTACCTAAGAGTCATTACTAAGTCACGTCGCTATATTACCGAAAATTTCGACAGCGTAACGGCGTAACTACGCGAAAACCAAAAATTTGACCATTACCTAATAAGACATAGAAAAACACACTTCTAAGATTTTCAAACAACCTCCTAGCATCCAACAAACTTCTCAATATGATGCTAGGGTTCAAACAGCAGAAAGCCCAATACACGTGCACGATTTACAAAGAAAGGTTAAAAGACTTTGAAACATCCTCTTAAACATTTAAAAACTTGACATGAGTTCTATGTACATCCAGAAACATAAAAGAAGCGGAATAGCGATCGCTCGGCTCCCATGACTCGAGTAGCTGATCTCCGGTCACGCGCTAGGGCCGATCTTAGCCTTACCTGAAAACATTTTAAAAGGAAAAGGGTGAGTATTAACGAATAATACTCAGTAAGTAACTCATAGTTTCAAAGTAAGAGTTTCAATCGCATGCAACATGTCATTTTTGAATCATAAAACCATCGTAAACCATCGCTTTAGTAGGGGACCTAAAATTCGTTTTATAAACCATGTACTTTTCCTTGCGGCTCTCGTGAACGATTAAATTCTCCCGAGGGCCTCGTAAATAGTCCGAAGACATAATTTTCCATCGAATAGAGTCCTCCCCTAACTCTGAGAGTTGAGCTCGAAAGCTAACATACATCGTGGAGTCCGAAGACTCAGCCCGAAGGCTACCATCGTGGAGTCCGAAGACTCAAGCCCGTCGGCTACCATCGTGGAGCACTCTCGAACCCCGGGAGCATAGAGAGTCCGAAGACTCGGGTTCCCTCATAACCCACATAAAACTTTTGGGAGAATTATCGTCACGGCCTTACGTAAATCTTTTCATGAGCACACAACACATGCATGAGGTCCCGCTCGTTTTAGAACATACTCATGAATGCATAAGTCAAGGCAATCGCATTTCAAAGACATACATATCATTTCCATTCTTTTTAACATGAAAACTCAAATAGAACTCATGGAACTAGCGTAAAAGGAATATACATGTAAAACACTCTCTTTCTTAAATACTTAACACGAAAAACATAAACTTTCAAAGTAAATATAGGGCTAGCTCTAGGTTTCGAAAACTTCTTTCATTGTGAGATCCCTTACTTTAAATCTTTACTTACTAAAATACCCTTTCTTCACTAGTAATGAGCTTCTCGAGTCCCCACTCCAAGTACAATCCAAGGTCCTCGACAAATCACCTAAAAAGTTTCCTAAACGTGTCTTAAACCATCCGAATTACGCTAAAACACATTCTAACATTAATAACTCGACGAAACGGACCAAATGGCAATTTTTTACCCAACTCCGGCGAGCGGCAGAGCGTGAAACTCGGGCGGCGGCGCGTGGGCGCGCGTGGCCGGCGCGTGAGGACTCCGATCAGCGCGTGGAGGTTCGTTTCTGGTGTGTTGCAGCCCGATCTACAAGAATCCGAGGTCGTTTTGCTGAAAATCAATCAAACTCGAGCTCAAAACTGCCTTTAATTGTGATGCGTAACCTTGTATTGATGCTGGAAAACTTACCCAACTCCGGCGAAGCTGCGGCGATCCGGTTTGGGACGAAAAAACTTCCAGCGAGATGGGCAACGAAGGAAGAGGAAGACGAAGCTGAAGCTTCGGTCGGATCGGGGAAGAAGAAGAAGAAGAAGAAGACGCCGGAGGGGGTTTCGGCGGCTGCTGCTTGGCGGAGACGAGGAAGAAGGAGAAGAAGATCGACGGATGGGGGCGGTGGCTGGCCGGCAGTTGGTCGGAGAAGAAGAAGAAGACAGTGGATGGGTGTTCGGCCGAGGGAGAGAGAGAGAGAGAGAGAGAGAGAGAGAGAAAAAGAGAGTGTTCGGGAGGAAGAAGAAGGGAAAGAAAAAAATAAAATAAAAATAAAATAAAAATAAATAATTAAAAAAAATAATAAAATAATATTATAAAATCAAAAATATCTTCTTTCTAAAAGACCATAATACCCTTTCCTTTTCCAAAAATCACCAAATTACCCTCAAAGCAATTAAATTCTTAATAAAATTTTACCAAAACAACATTTTAAACTTACCCAAAGAGTCTCGGGTGTTACAACTTTCAACATCATCATTCTCAAAATTTTGTGTCAAGAAGACGATCCATTGATTTTGATGTTGTTAAAGGACAACGAACCTCAATCCTATGGTTAAGAATGCACATCTTTCTGGACATTTTTTTTTTGTCTTTGACGATTTTCAAGTTTGTAACCATATTAAATTGATATTTACAGGCCAAGGAAGTGTACATGGATTGAAAGGCATTAATGGATTTGAAGTTGGATATAGACTTCAATAATATTCAGGTTTAAAGAATGGTAATGGCAACCACCTTTCGCATTGAGTCATTGGCTCAACTATGTTCAAATGTGAGAGCAAGTAATAAAATTGGAGCTATCCATTATTTTGGTTATAATTTTTTGGTTTGTGAAATGAGAGAGTTCATATAATATGTTTTTATCTAGAAGTTCTTCCATTTGTTATCATCTGCAACAAGCTATATATCAATTTGGTGAGGCCAAATTATTCCCAATTTGTCAACTGACCTAGATTGGATTAAGAAACCTTTAGGAACCAACTCAAGATATTTTAGTAAACATTTTTTTTTTAAAAAAAAAGGATATTTTAGTAAACTATGCATTTATCATCCTTATTTTTTTAAAAAAAAAAATTAACCTCACAACTTATTTGAACAATGAGAAAAATGCTTAAGAGTTATAAACCTCTTCAATTTCTACACTCATATTTATCACGACATCTAAACATAAACTTATTGAATGAACACTTTAATTGCTGATGTAATAAATCAATTAATAATGAACACAACTCAAATAAATATAAATATTCAATGACAAAATTATATGATGTTAAATAATTTAGTGATATAATTATTAATAATTCATAATGTTAAAATTAATTTTTTATTATTAAATTTAGTTTTTTTTTTATTTTTTAAAGGGAAAAATTGCGTGCAACACACGCTAGAAAAGACTAGTGTGTTTCTAGTGTGTGTGTGTGTATATATATATATATATATATTTATTTATTTATTTATTTATTTATTGTGCATGTGATGTTCTTCTCTATTAGCCTATTTTATTATTATTCTCTTGCCTTGATTTTTAGAATGGAAATTTATTAGACTATGAAAGTTCTCCGAAAATACAATAGTCAATAATAATGTGAATTAGAGAATCAAGAAATTAATTTAGGTTATAAAATCGAACTCGAATATGCCCAAATCAGAATGCAATTTTCAGCAACAAATTAATCAAGAAAGAGGAAAAATAATGACACCGAGATATATAGTGGTTCAACCTTTCGGTCTACATTCACTTTGAGAACCAACTTATGAGGATTTTATTTAGGAGCACTAAGTCACAAAATTGATAAAAGTGAATACAATGGAATAAACCAACTTCAATCTTTTTGAATTGAAATCACCTTAAATCCTTTACCGATTTAAACACCAATCGAATACCACTGCCTTGATAGACTCGATATTGTCGGAGAATAGCCCCTACACCAAGACCCATGACGTACACACACAAAGTAACACCACATAACCACTGTGTCTTCGCCGTCACAATACCCACGTTGTTTCAGCCCTTTAAATCAAGAACCCACGACGTCTACTGTACAATAAGCTATACCCATGACAAGCATGTTAACCGAGACCCACTCCGATGAGCTATAACCTCTGAAATCAAGACCCATGGCCCTTCTGATCAAAAACTGAGAAATCGAGACTCACGACCCTGTAGTTCAGAAAACGAATACCCACACATGCGTTCTCTATCTAAAATTGAGTCCCACTGTCGTTTAAATGAACCCTTACTGTATTGAGATTTATGCCCTAAAGCCTCGTAATTAATAATTTATTTAATAATTAATAATTATTTTAATTATTTTATTTGTAATATAATATTATCCATTATATGAAAAATCCAAGGTTATTAGTGTAATCTTGAACAATATGTGGTTGACATACGGGAGGATCATGTTCAAGAAATAATCTAAAGGGTCATAGTATATGGATAAGGTTGAGTGTCTTATCCTAGTAACACTATTGATACGATCCACTTTGTAATAGTTACAAATGATTTGATCCAAATCGTTCATGTGGAGACATGTGAGGGGTATCTTATACAATGAGTTTGTGTAAGATTGGACCACGAAATATTTACCCTCTTTATAAATCTGTTAATTGAGAAGATTAATATTTTATCATAATGATTATATGTTACTCGATCTTAATCTTGAGTGAGTTATGAACTCTTGCCTGTAAGGGTTTGTCCTTTGATTTGCATGGGTGAGAGTGACTTTTGTAGCCAATTCAATATGTCTTCCATTTTGGGGACTTGACCAAATAGGGAGTTGGGAACATAATCTCACAAGATGAAATTCACTCCTTCCCATATAGGGTAAGTAGATGAGTAGTTTTTGTCGCTACGGGTTTGCGACGCGGAGCGGCCAACTTTGTTTCCAAGAGGAGGAAAATGGAGTCGCCACCAGCCTTTATTTAGAGGGTGTGACTAGGCACCCAAAAATGTGTTGAGATGATCTTCGAATAAAAGATTTTGGATTCGGGGGTCGTTTGTGTATGGGGAAGGTATTAGCACCCCACAACACTCGTTCAATGAAACGAAATTTTACAATTCTTGTGTTATTTTAAAAGAAAATGACCTTTGTAAAAAAAAGTTTTTGGTTTTGATTTTTTAAATGTCCCATGTTTTACTGATCATTATTCTTAAATTAAATAATGAGCAATAATTATGGGTGGCATAAAGCCATTCAAAATTTATTTGAATTTAATTTGGCATCCCAAAATAAATTCATCACCTCAAGAATATTAGAGAATCAACATCTTGATTTCCTAATCTCCATCATAGGAAAGTTTTTTTTTTTTTAGGAAAATGTTTGGTTTATTAATTTAAAAACATGTGTGATAAAATGATTCTTTTTAAGGAAATTCTTTATTATTTTTCTAATTTTAAAAAAGTGAAACTTTTATGAAAAAAATATATTTTAGATTTGATTTAAATGCTTTGAAAAGAAATCAATGAGATGTTTTTTAGAGAAATCAAAATTCCCTTTAAGAAAATCATTTTATAGAAATGCTCTTTATAAAACTATTTTTCCTTTGTACTTTTTTATGGAAAATATTTTTCTTTTAAAGGAAAACTTCAAATTTAGACAAAACAAAGTTTCCTAGAAAAAAAAACTCCCTTTGATGAAAATGCTCTTTATGAATATTCTTTATAAAAAAAAGTTTTTTTATTTTATTTTATTTTATTTTATTTTTTTTATTTTTAAAGATGGAAAACTTCAATAAAATATTTTTCCTTTTAAATAATTTCTTTTTTTTAAGAATTTTTTTTTTCATGCAAATTTTTTTTTTTGCATTTTTATAGAAAATATAATAAAAGGAAGAATTCATGAAAAAATAAATAATTGCACAAGAAAAATTTTATTGAACCCAATTTTATTTATTTTTTTTTAAGGAAAAATATTTAAATCAAATCTCGGCATCCCAAGATATTGATTTTTCACCTCAAGAACCTTAAATTATCGGCCTCCCGAAGACCTAAAGTTCCATCATTGGAAAATTTCCTTATTCCAAATTAGAGTCTAAAAAAACAATGGACTAAATATAAATGTGCAAAAAAAAATAATAATAAATACAAGAATTTACAAATCTAACATATAAATTCATATGATAAATAACTCTAAGTTCCTAGTTAAATAGCATGCCAACATAAAAAATAAGAAGACATAATACATGCTTGTAATTGTTATGCTAAAAAAAAAACTTAGAATTTATTCGCATAATGTCCTATATACTAAGACTTCAAAACACGATATTAACAAGCAAAGAATATCTAAACATGCTTTTATTTTATATCTAAACATATATCTTTAAGGAAGCATGCTAAAGAACACAATTGAGTAAATGATGGAAAAATAAAAACAATGAATGAAAAATAGAATGTTCATCAAAGATTACCGTTGTATAAGGGGTAGTATTACCGGAGAGAAGAAATTGCCGCAAGCTACCTTGGGAGGGATCAATTGGTTGAGTGGAGCAAGTAAAGAAGAGGATTTTCTCTTTTTACTTCAAAAAAAATTTTAAAAATAAAATGTATGTTGGGGTCAAAAATCGTGAGTGAGAGAGAGGAAGATTTTGTGGGGGAAGAGAGAATATGTGAGAGAAATTTGAGAGGGATATTTTGTACTGGAGAAAAAGAAAACGTGGAGATGGCTTGATGAGAGAGAGAAATATGTGGGTGGTTGAGGGAAGATGTGTGAGGGAGAGAAATTTTGTGTGTCCAAAAGAGATGGTTTCCTCCCTTTTTATAGCCCAAACCCCAATTTTAATTAAGGAAAAGAATAAAATAAAACCTAAAGGGAATAAAATAAAACAAAATAATATCAAATAACACCTAAATAAATGATTGAGTTAATCCTTCCAAAAATTTCAAAATTTGATTTGTCCATAATGAAATCTCCTTCCCAAATAAAAGAATGTATTTGGCTTAATTAAAAACACCAAATCTTCAAATATTTGATTTGGCAAATTAATTAGTCAATAAGATATTTGCTCTAATTAATTTTTACCAAATTTTACATATTTGATTTGGCTAATTAATTTTTACCAAGATATACTCATTTTCCTTTATTTTCTCTTTTTTCACAAAAATGCAAAATAAAATAAAATAACGGACAAATTTAGGTATCTACAGTTTCCTTAAGTGCTGATTTCGGGACTTGAACAATAGGGCCCCACTCTCTCACTGGCCCGAGAGAGACTTAGTTTATAATTAGATTATAAACGGATTATTCATTAGATGATCAATGGTATTTAAGGTGCAAGATGTAATTATAGGGGTAAAATGGACTTTTGACCCAACTGTAATTATGAACAACTCGTGAAGGATCGACTTGCATGTAATGATTATATCTATGAACACAACTTGTCCTATAATGCATAAGAGTGCAACTCTAGGTCTATAGTGGAGTGACCTATTAGTTAATGAATGAAAATTAATTAATTAAAGAGTTTAATTAATTAATTTTGTATCATTGGAGAGGAAGAAGTCTAGAGAGAATTCTCTAATTCTCTATTTAGGAGATTGTTGAATACCATTGCCTTGACAGCCTTCGATATTGTTAGAGAACAGCCCCTACACCGAGATCCACGACGTACACACATAGAGCAACACCACATAACCACCGTGTCTTTGCCATCACAATACCCACATCGTTTCAGCCCTTTAAATTGAGAACCCACGGTGTCTACTGTATTGCAAGCTATACCTACGACAAGTCTGTTAACCGAGACCCACTCTGGCGAGCTATAACCTCTAAAATCAAGACCCAGGACCCTTTTGATTAGAAACCGAGAAATTGAGACTCACGACCCTGTAGTTCCGAAACCAAATATCCACACCTGCGTTCTCTGTCTAAAACCGAGACCCACTACCGTTTAAAGATACATGCATCCTTTTAATATTAGGCTAAATGATAGAAAATGCCCCAGAATTATAGGTCTCGTTTCAATAATATCTCTGACGATTTTTAAAAAGTTTTAAAAATACTCCTGATCTTTCAAAAACGTTCAAAAATACCCTTATCGTTAAGTTTTTTATGGAAAACGTTAAAGTTACTTTTCATGAATACCTTTGACCTTTCAAAAAATGTCAAAAATACCCACTGGGAAACGTTTCTTCTTTTTCTTCCTCTCTCTGCAAATTCTTCCTCCATAAAAATTAAATGTGTTAACTTTGCTTATAAAGGCTATATGCAACAGAACACCAAATGAAAACAAAGATTGAAATCGATCTTTTTCGTTTTAAAAGTGTAAAAGAAGATATGTGGAAGAAAAACTTTTTTGCTCTCTTTGTTTGTGTGGGTTAGTGGGAGATTTGAACTTTTAATATTTTGATTGATGGTACATGTTTTATGCTAGTTGAGATGTACTAATTAAATTAGGGCAAGACTTGAGTGCTGCCTGGTCAGCGCCCAAAGTCCTTGCAGCCCACATCTAAGCCACACACTTTCCTAAAAAAAAAACAAAAAAAATAAAAAAATTTCAAATCCAATGGTAAGAAAGTGGGCATTACCATACTTGGGTGCTGCCCAGGCAGCACCCAAGTTTTTCCATTAAATTATATGTTGGTTATGAATATTACTTTTTTCCAGAATTCCAGGCCCAATCTTTTTAACATGTAGCTGCTCTCCCATGCTCTCTGTCTTTGTCTTTTTTTGCTCATTTCATTGTCATCTTTCAAAACACTTGCAGCGACAAAAGGAAAGCCAAGCCCCCTAGGCCTTTTTTTTAAAATTAAATTACATTTTATATGCTTTCCCCACCAGTACCATATCATCTAAGTGATTCTAAAAATTAAAAAAGAACAAAAAAAAAAGAAAAGAAAAACCATCTAAGTGGTAGACCAAAGGAAAAATAAAATAAAAAAATGAGTCATGCTCTCTCAAAAATTTATTTTTCCAATTCCACACACCTTATAAATAATGACTCCACCAGTCTTTTTATTTTTTTACTCCAAAATTTAGGTTTAAAGCACACGCAATAGAAAGTTTCACATCAATTGGAATTCGGGAACCAAGGTCATATTTGTGATATAAAGTAAAGATAATATCTTTTATAAATTATTTTTAGAAAAGGCGTCGAAAATAAATGCATCCATTTTGCATATAATCTACGTTACCTGCAATATCGCAATTTGTATATAATATAAGTTACCTGCAATATCGTATAAACGCAAACAAAAAACAATATTTCGTTAGATATTAATTTTGACTTTACATATACATACATACATTATTTTCTATAGGTCATTTGTCAAAAGGTGTGTATTTGGACAAAAATAAATATGAAATATAATAAGACATTATGTTGGGAGAAATATATATATATATATATATATATTATTGAGTTAAATTATTGTTGGTGGAGATTGAACCATCGACCTCTAAGATGATAATTGGTACTTTATCCACCAAACTAAGTTCGAATTGGCGTTGGAGGAAATAAGTATGATGGAATATGTGTTGGAATTTAGAAGAAAACAAATACTTCCACAAATCTTCACAACTACCAACAACATTAGCTGATCTTTCTAAATACTGGTCAGATTGTATTATTTTGAAACCTTTTGAATTGAAACAAAGAAAATTTCATTGAGTATAAGGTTTTAATTCCAACCTAGTTATTGAAATATTGTTCTTAAGAGAATTAAACATTCTACTTCCGTGTTCTTCAACTTTTTTAAATATTTTGAAGCCTAAAAACCTTGTATAAAAAATTAATTAATTTAGTCATATTGTTGGTCATTTAATAAAAATTTAAAATTGTTTTGAAACCTAAACACTTTATCAAGACGACATGGGTTAGGTTTTTTTAATTAATATGATTATTAATTTGACACTTATATATTTAGTCCAAATAGTGTTTCATACCCACCGACATTAGTGGACTAATTAGTTAAAAGGTGATTTCTCAAATTAACACTCTAATGGGAAGATATATGCATAAAGACAAAATCCTACGAACAGTGGCGGATTCAGGATTTTATGTTAGGGGGCACAAGTTCATATAATTTTAGATGTGTTGATACAATATTCAAATCATGTTATATCGATTACTAAACTGTAGTAAATCGCTAACATGAGCATGTTTCAACTGGCATAAGTATATACTCTCGACCAAAAGGTCAGAAGTTCGAATCTCCCACCCCACATGTTGTAAAAGAAAAACTATAATAATCCATTGGATATGATATCGATTTGTTTAATATTGAGACTAAAAATACGACTTCATATATACATAAATTTAAAATAAAATATAATTAAAATATTGAATTATCAAAATAAATGTACTAGGAAAAAAAATAAAACTTGAAATAGGCAATAAAATGTTTTCTAAAATGAGTTGAATTTTTTTATATGAAATTAGTTTTATGAAAACAACTTACCAAAAATTTGAAAACAAAATTAACTATTCTATCCCGTTAATATATATATATATATATATATGAAAAACTTATTTCATATTCTTTTTAGGTTAAAATATCATTTTGATCATTGTACTTTGAGTCTTATTCTATTTTAGTCCAAATACTTTCAAATGTTCAAATATAATCCTTGTACTTTTAATAATTTTAAAATTAGTCTCTATTATTAGATTATGGTTAACTTTCTCAAAATAAATTTAATCTCTATTAGTTTTTGCTTTATAAATTTTGAAAATATATTAACATGGTGTCTCTTCTTGAGTGAAAATGATTATTATTATTTTACCAAGTTCTATAAAAGTATCATCAAATTAATAATGACAATTAAACATTGGAAGTTTTAAAAAAAATATTTGAAGATTTATTGAAAATTAGGGGTGTACACGGGGTCGGGTTGGGTCGGGTTAGGATGATTTTTTGGACCAACCCGAAAATTCGGGTTAGTCAATCTCCCAACCCGATCAACCCTATGCATGGGAGCAACCCAACCCAACCCAACCCATATATTTTCGGGTTGGGTCGGGTTGGGTCATCGGGTTGTTCTTTTTTTTTTTTCCCAATCTTGAATTTTTAATTTAAATCAGTAAAAAATTAAGAACTCTGGTATGCAACTCGTTGTTATTTTTTTCTCATTGTGCAAAAAGTAATATGAACACAATTTCCATAACCAAGATCAAAATTTCCAAAAACAAAATCAAATCATAATAATAGAGAACTTCAAATCAGAATCGATTCCTGATTTAGAGTTTAAAATTTTCCAGATCTACGAACTTGAGAGAACTTCAAATCAGAATCGATTTAGAGTTTAAAATTTTCCAGATCTACTAACCTGATTGATACTCTCCTCAAACAGTAAAATGAACACAAAAATTCCAGAAACAAAATAAAATCAAAGCAATAGAGAAAACAAAAACAAACAACATCTCAAAATCCATTTAGCACCTCCAGATCTGGAAAAATCCAATCCAACCAACCTAACTAAATCTGAAAGATTCAACTTTAAAAAAAATCTGGAAGATTCAACATAAAAACAAAATTATCTAATACATTATGTTGGAAAAAAATACACACACATACACTTACAACGACGACCAGATCTGAGATTTTGGGTGATCGACGACCAGATCTGAGATTTTGGGTGATCGACGACCAGATATGAGATTTGGGGTGATCCGCGAACGGTGACCAGACGCATGAATGTCGTCCGACGAGAGAGACGAGTGACTGCTTGCATCTGAGGGAGAAATGGTTTGTGCATCCGACGAGAGAGAGACGAGAAGAACATCCGGCAAGAGAGAGAAACAAGAAGAGAGACGTCCGCGCGAGAGAGAGAAATGAGAGATTTAGTGAGCGGCGTGCGATTTGAGAGATGAGGGTTTCGTTTTTTTATTTATATATATATATATATATATATATATATATTTAAAAAAACAATAAATTTCGGTTCGGTTCGGGTTGAACCGAGCCAAAAAATGGTTAACCCAAAAACCGAACCGAAATTTCGGTTCTCCTAAAAAATAACCCAACCCAACCCAAAAAAAAATCTAACCCAACCCAACCCTTATAATTCGGGTTGGGTTGGTCCGGTTTTTCGGGTTGTCGGGTTTTTTGAACACCCCTATTGAAAATACAAGGACAAATTTTGAATATTTGGAAGTACATAAACTAAAATGGAATATGTCTCAAAGTACAGACATCAAAGTAGTATATTAACATTTTTATCTCATAAACAAATTTAAATTTATTAAGGAATGAAAATCTTGTTTATTTTATTTTATTTATTTATTGTGAGAATTGAAAATATTGTTATTGCAAGTTCGGTGATAAAAAGTTTAAAAACATAACAAATTTATTTTTATTTAAAACAAATACAGATGTATATATTTTTTATTTTAAATTTGAGAAATGTATTTTTATTCATGAAAAAGATGTCTGCAAATCACCGAAATGTTATTATTAAATAATTAACTAATAAAATAAGAGGCTAGATAAAGGAGCCAACATGCCAAATGCCATTTTTGTATCTAAAAGCTAATGTGTATGTATATATTATATATTTTTTCAACTTGAGGGGGACACGTGCCCTCTCTAGCCCCTTCATAGATTTGCCCTCGGATTTATTCTATGAAATCGACATAATGAATTAAGGTATGTTATCTCAACTTATGAATGCATTTGTGAATTTCATCTTCTTCAAAGATTTGGACTATTATTTATATTATTATAGGATCTTAGAGTTTTATTGTATAATTATTATGATCATTGAAAATTAATTCCGAACATGTTTACTTCAAACTTCTATTTATGTAAATATCTATAGATATTAAATCATAAAGAGAATAAAATATGATTTAAACATATTATATCTATGTGAATATATATTTGTATAAAAGTAGTTATAAATATAATTTTTATACAAAATGAGTGAAAATAATGTTTCAGAACTATAGATGGATTAATAAAACAGGAAACGATGGGTGATAGTAACATCAATATTCTCATTGAGTTTAATGGAATCCTCTTTGTTTAATTTTTTGTTGTTTTTCTCGTAAAGCAGTCTTTTACATATACATGGGGAATGCCCTTTCCAAGCTAGCTATATACAGGTAGGTTTTAAATGTTGAGGTCTCAATTTTATGGAAATGTTGATGAAAATATTGATGTTGATGAATATTTTTAAAAAAATAAAAATAAAAAATAAAAAATATTCATAAAAATATTTAAATTAACAATAAGCACTTCACCATTTTTAAATATGTTTAAACTTCTTATTATTAATATTATGTCACAATAATGATATTTTGTTTGTATTTTAGTTATATTTAATCAATTTTTTTAATAATATAATGAAAATGTTGATTCATCCTTCATGTCAATGTCGAACTTATGAACATGTGAAAATCTTGATGAAATATCGACATGTTGAGACGGAAATTTAAAACCCAAGCTATAGGCTCAAGTGCTTATGTGGATATTAATAATAATAATAATAATATAGTGTTTCAAGAAGATTTCATCCCATCAAATTATGACTAACTAGAAGTGGGGGTTGTGGACTATCCAATGGATTATTATTAATTAATAAATCCTATATCAATCATTTTCCGCTTCTTTTCCACGAAAATCATATGGAACCAAACTGTCACACACACACACAAGGCCGATCAACCCATCGGTCAAAAGTGGGAAGAATGAATAATTACACCCAAAAAAAAAAAGTGGGAAGAATGAATAATTACAAAAAAAAAAATCACCCAAATCTTCCATCGCCAGGAATGTTATCCTTTAAATATTTGGAGAAGGAAGCAAAAGAACAGTTGTTTCCAAATAAGTATCAGATAATATTATCAAAATATTAATTATTGTCAGATTTGAAAATTTTATAATTTTTTTTTAGTAATGTTTGAATATATATATATTCAAAATTAAAAATTAAAAAAAAAAAAATTTGTACCATTAAACTTTGCAATGCTGTACCAATTAAAATCCTAAACTAATAATTGTATCAATTAAAATATTAAACTTTGAATAAATCTAGACGCTTTATTAGTGAAATTCATAACTATTTTTACTCGATTTCATTAAAAATTAACTTAAAATTATTTAAATAACATTATTCTTCACTCTAAATCCTATCAAAGTAAGCGAGATATATCATTGTGTAATTCTTCTTAAATAAGTAGAGAAAAAACTGAGAAAAAAAGAAGATGAAAAACCACTCATATAAATAAAAACGGTTGCTTCCGCACTTGATTCCAACATTTCTCTATAGTATTCCATTAATACATGCATTTAAAAAGTTTTACTCACATGTGAGAATTTTGCATTAATGATTTTAAAATGGATTTCTAATGAAGAGTGTAAATTGATTTCACTTTTGAGTGTTTAGGATTTTAATTGATACAATACAATTGTTCTAAAGTTTTTTGATACAATACAATTATTAGTTTAAGGTTTTAATTGATTCAATGGACAAAGCTTAACGGTATAAATTAATTTTTTTCCCTAAAATATATGACGTTGTGTTTTTTTAAAGAAAGAAAAAAAGAGAACAATTCTCTATCATCAACAAATTATTTTGTATTTAAAAAATAATACAATCATTTCAACACATAAATTCTAACCAAATTCTAATTTCCCTTTAGCCTTTCCAAATGGAATTATCACGAAGGTTCAAAGATTGACTTTGAAAGAAGAATTATATTGCCGAAAATATATTCTTGGTTGAAATAAATTAAAAACATATTCCTTTTTCATTTTCTCTCTGTCCTTTAATTTCTTTGTGATTTCCTTCCCTTGCTTGTGGAAAATTACCATGTCATGGTCAATTATTAGGAACTTCTAAAATTTCCATGATGCGACTGTTAATGTCTGGTGGATGTTCAGTTTGTTTTTGCTTGAAAATTTTGAGAGTGATAATAATAAAGATTTAATGGATATCTTTGTTTTTAATTCTCTATTTCTAAAAATAATATTCGGATAAAATACATTTTTAGTCCATGAAATTTAAACTTAGGGCGTATTTGCCTACTTTTAATCTTAATGAATCAAATGCAATTTGACATTGTGGTCCCACATTATTACGATTGATGGTGTTTACCGTATTTTGCAATGGTAATCAATTGTGGGCCCACGTTATTCTATCTCGTAATCTGATTACATATAAAAGGGTATGTTATCTGATTACCATGAAATATTACGTAGGACCCATCCATCTTTTTGGTTTACTTCCCACGCTTTGTCCTTTCTCTCTCTTCTAACCTCGATTATTTTTTCTTTCTTCTTCCTTCTTCTTTGCATTTCTTTAGAGCTTGATAAAGAGCATTAAAACCCATAATTATTTTTATGGCTTTATTAAAAATTATCTTATCCATTTTCTAGATCATTGTTTTGTTCATTGTCTCACATTTTTAGTTGGATGAGAAGAAAAGATTTGTTCACAAGAGTTATTATCTGTGATTTTTGGCCATATTTGAATCGATATTTTTTTAGATCGATAAAATATTTTTTTATGCATGAGTTTTGGCCATACATATTTTGATCAATATCTAAGATCGAAAGATCGATAATAGATATTTTGTTATACCTGAGTTTTAGCTAGACCATATTTTGATTTTTTTTATGCTTGAGTTTTGGTTAGGCCATGTTTTGATTTTTTTTATGTATGGATTTTGGCCATCAATGATAATTCCATTGCATTACATCTTGTTTTATCCCAATTACGTTTGCACCACAATCTCATTACGATTGGGCCCAAATTCATTACGATTTAGTAAATGCGCCCTTAGTTTCTATTTGGTCCTTAAGTTTCCAAAACTAACATAATTGGTTCTTGAGATTTGAATTCAATTTCTATTTGGTCATCAAAGTTTCAAAAGTGACATGTTAAGTTATTGGAGCTTAAATTTGATTTCTAATTAGTACTTGAAGTTTGAAATTGATTTTTAAATGGTCCCTAATAGAGTTTTTTTTTTTGAAACTGGGGGTCCCTAATAGAGTTGCCGTTAGTTAACTTGAAATAATGATGACGTGGTAGTTAACATGTGCTAACTAGATTTTGAATGATATGTATTTTTCAAATGAGTTGGAATTCTTTTATATATTTTTTATTTTTTATCCTTAGGGACCAATTTCAAACTTTAGGGATCAATTGTAAATCAATTTCAAACTCCAAAGACAAATTAGAAATCAAATTTAAATATTGGGGACCGAACATGTCACTTTTGAATCTCATTGACCAAATAGAAACTAAATTCAAATCTCAAGACCAAAAGTGTTAGTTTTGACAACTTAAGAATCAAATAGAAACTAATTTTAAATTCGAATGACCAAAAGTGTATTTTACCCCTAACATTTTCATTGTTAATTTCTATCTTCTTTCGAATTCTGAAACTTAGCTAGAATTTTGAAACATTTAGATTATAAAATCAACAAATTATTATTCATAAAAAAATTATTTTTAAAAAATAAATAATTCCTAACGAATCCTAACTTACCAATTCATAAAATCTCAAATATTTTGATTTGAAGAAAAAAAGGAATGAGGAGAAAATGAGTAGAAACGTGGATCACAAGACAAGCAGACAAGAATAGAGCAAACGCACATGTGTATATTATAATATTCATAATAATTGTCGGATTATATCTGATTGGTCCATTTATTATTTGGTGTACTTTATAATTTTAAATTCAATTCACCAGTTAATTAATTATAAAATATTGCCAAAAAGGGTAAAAAGGTTAGATTCGAAAGAAGACAAGACCATTTAAACTAATTAAAATTCAATTTTTAGTATAAGAAGTTTAAAACTTATCATTGTAAAAAAAATAAAATAAAAAATAAAATAAACCAGTTAGAGGAGCTGGAGGACATGGTCTCATCTTTGCTCAATTTCCTCAGGATTTTCGGTAGGCCGAAAAAGTCACGCATTATTTTCTTAAAACAATAATTAACAAACTTTTTCTTTTTGAATGATCATATTAAAGAAGCCAAAAAGCACATTTTGATTAATCCACCCAATAAAGTTGAAGGAATCTTAGACATGTCATATAATCTCCAAAAAAAAAAAAAAAAAAATCTAAACATGTCAGATATATTCTGTGAATATTCGAAAGAAAGTGGTGGTTTGTTTTTCAAATGTTTCAAAACGGCTGCTTTAATTACAAATTCAATATCCGACGACTAAATTTAACGACTATTTTTGTTATGCAACTGCTGTAATTATCCACAGTTACGTTGTAAACGGTTGCCTTTTTGTATCAGGCAACTGCTGTAAATATTCACACATACGTTGTAATTAACGTTATTTAATTACTGGGTATTTATTCTTCGTCTTTTCGTTTTTGAATAGTTACTATTTTATATGGCTAGAAGTGTAGTTTTTCAAGAATTCTCCTCTAGTTTCTTCTTTTGGGTTCGTTTCGTTGAGAGCCAAGTATTCAAAAGTTCTGCCATATCCATGTAGTTTGAAGTTGTTGTTCTACTCGAGTTAGTCGTTATATTTTGCTAAGACAATCACTGTAGTCTGCTAGCAACCCGTGCAAAGTGAATATTTTCTTCAGGTCAACGCTTTCAAAGTGTGCCTCGACTACCAATCATCACAGACTTTCGTTTTTCAAGTTCCATTCATTTGATGTTGTTGCTGTTGTTGATCTAATCATCTACGACCATTGGAACTTCTGATATGGTTTATTTATGGTTTTTGTAATTTTTATTATATATAGAGTCTATAGTCATATTTACTTTGTAATTGTTTGTAGTCACTTGCATTGTAATTTGTTTGCAAGTGTGCAACAGTTTCTATATACAACGTATTTCTCCCAACAGTGAAAACATTGGTATACCTTACTTAACCCTCCGTTTTGGTACTGTTATCTACTTTCGACAAAGTTTTCAAAATTCAAGTCAAATTTTGAAAACTAAAAAAGGTAGTTTTTAAATGCTTGTTTGTATTTTTGGAATTTGACTAAGAATTCAAAATTTTAATTATGAAAAACAAAATCATGCTAAAGAAATGGTGAAAACAAGATTAATTTTCAAAAATATAAAAAACCAAACGATTGTCAAACATGGCCTAAAATTTTGTGTTTGGATTGTAGTTGGATAAGAAAACAAAATAAGAAGTTTACTAATATATGGCTTTTAATCTTGACCTTATTAATAGAAAATTAAAATGAATATGACAAGGTTGAATAAATAATCAAACTCCCAATTCTATGAATCCTACAAAATTTGACCATTTTCGTAAGGAGTTTTTTCCCTTAACATTACAACACGATTTGAAATTCATCATCTTTTATGTGATAACAAACAACAAAATTTATTTAAAGACTATTAGGATTTAAAATCCCTCAAAATCTTTGAGCAACCAAACAAACCATTCCATTGGTATATTTTATATTTATATTCATCATCTTTTATGTGGTGGTTAATTTGTTATGAACTTTCTGACTAATTGAATTTATAATTTTTAGATTGATTAGATAGGGTATATAACATATAATCTTATTATAATAGTATATTTTGAATTTATATAATATAATATAACCGTAGATTGTTATAATATAACGTTTCATTGGTATATTTTATATTTATATAATATAATCTTAGAACAAAATTTGTGAATATGTTGGTTATATGTGATATGATCTTATATTGTTTATTTGTATATATTATATAAGTATGAAAAGGGTATATACGATTGTTGCATTCCAGAAATTAAATTTAATATTTCCTTTAAGATTAAAATGTCATCTAATTTTGAATAAGTATATATAAGATCTCACTAGTTATATGAATGCTTTAGCACATGAGAAGTAAGATGTATTAACAAGCTTATCCTTGTACTTTAGCTTCTAATTCTTGTGCAAATGATATATGCATAAGCAATGAACTGCATTAGGAAGTACTGTTTGAATGTATTTGGAAATACTCTGATGCTTATCTGAGACAATAACCAATTCTTCGCGATCACCCACAATTTCTTTCAAATTGATAAAAAAAAACCACTCCCATGATGAATCATTTTCAGAATCAACAACTGCAAATGCGAAAGGAAAATCTGATTAATTATTAGCATCTAGTGTACAAGCAATCAATAGGGTTCCAACATACTTGTTCTTCATGGATGTTCCATCACCAGAAATAACTGGTCTACAATGTGGCAGTTCATCAACAGAAGCTGATAATGCTATGAAAAAATATGTAAACCTTCCGTCAACATTAGTTGTATACGTGACAATTGAACCTACAATATAAAATATACTGAAAGTATCATAAAATATATACTAAGTACATATGGAATAAAGTAATATTTAAACACAATTAATTATGAGGAATTGAATACCTGGGTTCTTTGTCTTCACCATATGAAAAAAATGAGGGAATTAGAGAATATGGCGCTTATGGTGAACCTCTTATCTCATCTAGTGTCGCTTGCCTAGCACACCAAGCTTTTTGATAACCGATGTTCATTCCAAATTCAGAACGGATGTATGATCTCACCTCTTTGGGAGTGCTTAAATGACTAGCGTCTATACCAATCCTACTCTTAATGAACTCTTTGATCATAGAGAATGTTGCCTGCTTGTGATCAGTCAATACAACATCGATGGAACACATATGATAATCAAGAAAAAGCTTAACTATTCATTTGTCACTACCGTCGTCTCCAAAATGACGTGCACGAAGTAACCACTCACAATTTTCTAGTACAGATTGGACATATAAGACAAAATGATTTGATCTGATAGTTTTATACTAAAAATCGTCTCTCATTGCGATCACAAGCAATGCATTTTGTAGATTCAACTTACTTGAAAACTGTCCTTCACATCAATCCTAAAGTTTGGAGTAAGCTTTGCAACATCAATATTCAAATGAAATCGACCCTCACCTTCAACTAAGTTGGCGGAGCTTGAACCAATAGAATGTATATTACTTAGAAAAGTAGACAATTTATTTTTGATATCAACTATTAGTGAACGTTCTTGAACAACACCTTTACACAATATGTTGTACAACCAAAGAACATCCTTGTCTTCTGTAATCTTCATGTCGTTTTTCATGTAATTTGTAGAGCCTATTGAAGCAAAAAGATCGGGAGAATCCAAAGGACATACACTTGCTAACTTTTGGGCTATTGCTTTAATCAAATTATTGAACGACATTCTTTCGTGAATCGTAATTTCAAATACTTCGTAATCAATATAATTATCATATGATTCCAATAACGTTTGTAAACCATGGTTGTGTTAACAGGATTATAATCTATACACAGTATAAAAACATTATTATAACGCCCCGCATTATAAAATTAGGATATTTTCGGGTAATGAATTAGAGTCATTTGTTAAAGTCCTAATTTGGAAAATTAGAATTTAAGTTAGTCCCTTAAGCTTGGTAATTAAATGACTTTAATTTTGGAAAGAAGATTTTTAATTAAATATTTAATTTCCTAAAGTTTGGAAGTTTAATTATAGGCCTTTATCTCCAAAAACAAATGGAACCCAAATCTTTTATTAGTTGGATTTTCCTAAAATCTATAGGATTTTAAGATGGGTTCAAATTTTAGAAAAGAGAAAGATATGATTTTTTTTTTAATGCCCTAGACATTTTCTCTTCTCTTTTTATTGGGAATTTTTGTTTTTATTTTTTTTTTGGGAAAGAAAACGTAATTCACTAAAAGCCCTAACATTCTTCTCTTCTCTCCCTCTCTTCCTTTTCACGCACAAGTCGCCACCACCTAGCCCATCTTCTTCTTCTTCTTTTTCTTCTTCCTCTCCGTTGGTCTATCCCTCTCGATGCTAGCGACCTTTGCACGACACCCACGCTGGTGACCCACACAGTAGTCCTTTCTCTGGCAGCTTGAGTCACTCACGAACGCAGCTCTAGGTGACACGAGCTCCGATTGGCAAGACACCAACGACACGATTCAGGCTTGCTCATGGGTATCAGAGTCTCTTTTGCAACAACCCACATGAGGATTTGCATTTTCCAATAGTACCCACATGAATCGGACCTCGAATCACCTTAGTCTCGTGACCCACGCTTCGTTGGGCCTTGGATCTAAATACCCATGGATTGACAACTTCGGATCTGCAATTTCAAGGTCATTCGATCACCAACCAGCAAGCTTTTCAGTCCTTTAAGCACTGATCGATAAGTTATAGCACGTTTTGGACCTTTTGCAAATCCATTTAAGTGTTGTAGCTTAGGTTCTAATGTGAGGGAGCCTCCTATTTACAATTTTAAGTAAATTCGTCCTTATTCGAACACTCCCAACAGGTATTCGAGCTCGTTTGGTGTAGTTTGGTAAGTTTCAGCATGCTTTAGATCATTTGTAACTCGTTTAAAGTACCTTAGTTCAGTTGCTAATCTTTGAGACTTTTCCTAACCAATTTGAACTCATTCGAACAACTTTCCAACAAGGAATCAAGTTCATATTGATGAGCTTTGGTGAAAAGAGTAAGTTTAGACCTTTTCTCGAACTTTTTAAATGCCTAACTTAGTCTCTAAATTTGAAAGTTCTTTGTTTTAGGATTTGAATTAGTTTTGGACTGTTCGAACTAAGTTTAAAGTGGTTTTGGGTAAGTACATCCCTCTAGAACACTCTTTTGGATTCAATTAAGGTTTTCAAATGGAGTTTTGGCCCCTAAACTTTGTCTACCTTGATTAGGAACCATATCGACTTGCTTTAGGAGCATTTTAGGAAGTTTTGTGAGTAGAATTCTGCCTGTGGGGTCTATTTGCTTGTTTGTTAGCATATTATATACTTTAATTGCTTATTTATGAATATTTGAACGAGTTGTGCTGCTCTCTTATATAATTTGAACTTGTTGTGTATGATTTTGTGAATATGCACTGTGAAGCAAATTGTATATGGTAATCGTGGTTTTGTATTTAATGAGCATGGTGAGTTTTTGTGTTATGATCTTGTGATACTAAGCATATTGCAGTGTGGAGATTATCTGAAAAACATGATGGTTGTATGTTGAGCATATTATGAGTTTTAGCATAATATGTGGTAATGTTAGAGGTTGACAAGTGGATGTGCTCCCCTTCCAATTGTTTTTGCAAATGGTAGAGATCAAAGAGGATGATTTAATGTAATTTACGACTACGTAGTTTTTTTTCTTTTTTCTTTTTAGTAAATGGCAAGGAGGATAATTTAATGTAATTTACTACTTTTGTAGTTTTCTTTTTTTCTTTTAAATATGTAAAGACATACCAATTCATTTACTGATCTTTGACATATTGAAGAAAGTAGAGAAGAAAACGATTGTAACCCTCTCTTTAAGCCATGAAAAGTAGAAAACGATAGATAATGTGATGTAATTGTATTATTTTCTTCTTTATTTTTATTTTTTTCCTTTTCCTTTTTTTATTTTGGATAAATTGGAGTTTAGTAGGCTAGAATTTAGGAAGATTTGATCATAGTCTTATATTTTTTCCTATTTATGTTATTTATTATATTTAAATATAATTATTAATAGTTATTAAAAATATAATATTATTGCAATTTTCAATATTATGGTAATAATTAATATTCAGACTTAAGTTATTTTATATGATAGATTGAATTCTCTATCTTGCATAAAAAATAATATTTTTGTTTAAATTAATTTATTAATAGTTATTTTCGATTGATTGAACTTTTATAAACAAAAATAAATTGACCAATAGATCTTCTGAAACTTCTTTAATAGATTTGAAGAGTTCTAAAATTGAGAACTACGTATCTAATTAATTATTCTCTCGAATTCGAAAAGATCATTGCAAAAAAGATTTTTTCACTTACTAGATAATTAATACGAATTAAAAAAAAAAGAATATTTTGGTTTAAATTAAAGTTTGAAATTAAGTTGGTAATCAAATTATGCAAATCAAAATTAAAAAAAAAAAATATTTTGGTTTAAATTAAAGTTTTAAATTAAACTTTTGTAAACAAAAATAAATTTATTAATAGATTTTCACGATTTACTGAACTTTTGTAAATAAAATAAATTAATTAATAGATCTCTTCGAAACTTCTTTCATAGATTCAAAGAGTTCTAAAATTGAAAACCACTATCTAATTAATGATTCCTTTGAATTCAAAAAATTCATTGCAAAAAAGATTTTTTTAATTACTAGATAATATGAAATTAAAAAAATAGAAAAAATATATTTTGGTTTAAATTAAAATTTTAAATTAAGTGGGTAATCAAATGATGCAAATCAAAATTTTAAAAAAAATGGTTTAAATTAAAGTTTGAAAATAAGTGAGTAATCAAATGATGCAAATGATCAAAATAAAAAATAATATTAAACTATAATTCTTCATTTTCCATATGTATAAAACCCTATGTTCAACTTTTATATGTACATTGCATTTTCAACATTATGAAACACATGCAACGCACGTAGTATCCAACTAGTATAACTTAAAATTGCAAATCACATGGTTATAGTTTTCTTGAATATTTTCTGTAAATAACACTTGTAAATATATACTATGCTAAATATATACTATGTACTACAATCTACACATAAATATATACTTAAAAATATAGTATATATACATCAGTATTCTAATTTATGTTCTGAGACATATATTATATTAATGTAGGTATATAATTGTAACACCCCCAAATTTTAACTTGACTTAGGGAACCTATTAAACCAACAACCATTATGCCCCGAAAATTTCCGTAGCATAACGACGTAACTACAACAATACCAAAATTTTCTAGTACATGATAGACAACAAAACACACTTCTATATTCATAATCACCAAATAGCCACATCTCTCGACACCAACTCAAACAACTATTATAGAACAAGAAATGAACCATCATGCTAAATATATTAGGTACAAGCAGGGTATTAAATTTTCGTTGACATGTCGACATTTTCATCGAAATTTCCACATGTCCATGGGTTCGACATCGACATAAGTGGAAAATCGACATTTCCACTATACCGTACAAAATTGACCAAATATTAAAAAAAAAAATAGTAAGAAAATGTAACTTAATGTGAATATAATAATGTAACATGTATTTTAACTTATTTAAAAAGTGTAAAATGTTCATTTATTAATTTAAATATTTTTTTTGAATTTTTTGTTTTTAAAATTTTTCCAGAAATATCCATCGACATCGACATTTTATCAATATTTCCATCGACATTTCCATAAAATTGAGACTTCAACATTTTCGTCGACATCAACATTTTAAACCTTAGGTACAAGACTACTTTATGAACTTCAAGCAAACTCATTCCACAAAGGTAAAGTATCCTAACCAAAAGGCCTCTTACCAACCTTCCAGCGTGACATAAAGTACTTAACATAAACTCACTCACTAATGGTAACATAATGTCTCCTTATGTAATAACTTTAGCAAGAATGACGAAACAACTGCACCAAGTCCACAATTAAACATCACTACAGAAAGTAAACTAACAAAACCACTAAGAAATTGAAATGCCAACCACTATAAGGTAATTCGACTAAACTAAACTTAAACTTATTAGTCTCCTTTATTTTTATAGTCGTTAAGCCCGATCCTTGTAGGGTTTTTTTTTTTTTTTAATCTTTTCTCTGCTCTTTGTGTGAGCTGTAGAATAAGTAGCAATGTTTTCTTGCTTCAAACACATGGTGAATAACAGTGCACTTTCATACAAAATGGTTATTTGAATTTATTTATCTTCGATTAAGAGGTTAGGTGTTTAAATTTTCACCTCCACGGGTGGCAGAATTTAAAAGAAAAAAAATCACCTTTTTTTCCATTAAAATCTTTAGTCAAAATGTCAAAAGATTGGAAAGATTATGTAAAAAAATTGGGAAAAAAAAAGGGGAAATGATAATGTTGAGCCATACTTCCATTCACCTATTCTTTCAAAAGCGTTCTAAGATGCTATTTTTTTCCCTTATTTTTTTTGAGAATATAAGACATGTTAAGGAATGGTGCTCTATGAGGAAAAATACTTTCCTCACCTTAATGATGAACCTTCTTTAGCCATTAATTAATTATAAATCCCACTATAATTAAAATCTTCACACAAAAGAATTTAGCTCGTCTCAAATCCAAAAGGCGACTTTATTACGTGTTCTCTATAGTGGAGTTGTTTCATTCAATTTAGAATGGAGATAATGAATATGCACCTATTTTTTAAAGACCATATCTAATATTTTATTTTTTAAAACTAAAAAATATATATCTACAATTTTTTTTAAAAAAATATTGTAGTACTTGGTTTTTTTTTAAATATATACTTTATTGATAAAAAAAAGTTGAAATTTTAAATCTAAAATTCGTAAGAAAGTAGAAGGTTTTTTCTTCTTTTTTTTCCTCTAAAGATAAGTGCCATAAACTATACTGGAGCTAACTATGATACATGATCTCAATTATACCATATTTGCAATTTGCCTTCTAATATAAAGTTTGATCAATTGTAAAAAGTTTAAATTTCCTAACACCATGTCACCTAATTATATTATTGACCTAAATTTAAAAAACCAAAGTAAATAGTTAAAATGATTATTAAATGACAACTAAATTAAATTATATAGGGGATTGTCCTCTCCTTGCTCAAAATTTCAATATGGAGAATTAAGGCTATGAGGTCAGTGTTGTTTGTCAATAAAAATTTTTGTTATACATTTATTCTTAAATATTTTAAAATAAATCTATAAATAAATATATTGAAATTATATTTTTATGACCATTAGTATTTGTTATTTATTCTTTTAAATAATTTTTTATTTTTTAATCTATCATCAAATCATATGTTTTAATTCTCACTTTTATACTGAACTAAAAAAAATCAATTTAAAAGTATTAAATATTTTTATTAATATTTTAATAGAAAAAACAAAAATATAGTTGTAGGAATAATAATTAGAAGTTTAAACAAAAAAATAATAATTAGACTCCAGCCATGGTGGGAAATTTATTCCCTCATCACCAAACACAGAAAAAAGATTGGAGAAATTTTCTAGCCTTCAACCTTGCCTCGATTGTAAATGCAAATGTTTTGTCCTAACCCAACCTTAGACGAATTTTGTCATCTTTAATAACATATTAAAAAAAGAAAAATAAATTAAGATGTAGTTTGGAGTTGTTGTAATTTTTAAAATAGTTGTTGGCAATTATGCTTTTATAAAAAATTAGCTGTAAAATAAAGTAAAATAGTTTTCGATAAATTTCAATTTCAAATTAAAAAGAAAAAAAACTAGTTTGGTGTTTGTTAATTAATACTAAATTGTTGTGATTTAATTATAATAACCAATGTAGGCATATTATTTCAATTTTTTTTATATTGACATTTAATAAGATAGTTATTTAAAAATTTATATAATTTAAATTTCATGTAATTTTGTTTAATCTATATTTGATAAAAATTTAAGAAAAATAATTGTTATAAAAAAATTGGATCAATCAAAATTTCGTTAATATAAGAGAGGATACATGTGAAAAAATATATAATTTAATTTTGTTAAATAATTTTGTCACATTTTAAATTTGAATAATTATGGTAAGTTATTCATTATATTATATTATAGCTATATTGCATTGCTAGTTTCACTTTATATACACATGATATAATTATGTCATATATCAATGATATAATATACTCATTATGTCTTTAAGAGGCCAACTTAGATATTTCAATTACATGTAATTTTGTTAAAAATAATTACTTTTTATGCTTGCAAACATGATCCCAAACGGTACCTAAGTCTTTTACAGGTACTCTAGTTTTATTATTATTATTATTATTATTATTATTATTCCTTGAGTTCAACAACATGCAAGGTGAGGGTTCGAATCTCTAACATTCTAGTCAAGAATATATGTCTTAATCAATTGAGTTATGTTTATGTGTTTATGTTGAATTTAAATTTTAAGATACCTAAAACATGACACTCTTGGTAATGTGAACAATACAATACATAATAACAACATAATATCAACTAAAAAAATGTAAAGAAAATGAAATTTGATACTTCTTAAAATTTGAAATTATTACTCTAAAAAACCGCTAATCATATACATGTGACACTTAAAAAATGTCATTAATTTTACACCAATATCATATGTGCACTTCTCCTAATGAATAGGCAAATATTTCAAAAAAAAAATCATCATATACTGAAATGTTATTTAGCATTGAATCACATACTTGAGATTACAAAAGACAAATGATGTATTTAAAAAAGAATATTTGGTTGATTTATTGGATAACTTTTAAGTTTTTTGATATACCATAGAATAAATATATTCTCAAACAAATCATTATTTGAGTATTCTTCATTAATTTGGTCACATTTTGAATTTGAATAATTATGGTACATTATTCATTATATTAGGTTAGAGTTATATTGCATTGCTAATTTCATTATACTACATGATATAATTATATCATATATCAATGATGTAAATATACTCATTATGTCTTTATTAGAGTTTATATTGTAGTGGCCAACTTTATTATATAATTAACATGATATCATTGTGTTCTATATCAATTATATACAATATTTATTTTTGTTTTTTCTTGGAGCTAGCTTCTTATTCTTGCCATTATGAAGTTCAAGTAATTTTCTTTAATGGAATACTTTTGATATATAATATATTGTATTATATAGTTTTTTTTTCTTTTTGTCTTTTCCTTTGTAGAGAACAGCAAGATGGAGAACAACCAGAGAGAATGGAATGAAGAAGAAGAAGACGCAAGGAGATGGCCATTGGCGTGATTTTTAGTTTGGTAAAAAAAGAACTAAAATTTGTTTATTCATACTTAAATATTTAACTTCTTTTCCAAATCTCTAATTATTATTGACACAACTTCTTTTCCAAATCTCAATTGTTTTTTATTTAAAAGAAATTCCCATCATGAAACGTGTGAAGCATTATGAAAACTTTTTTTTTTTCTGTCTCTCAAGAAACCTTAAAAAGTGTAAAATGAAAATATTTTGTCTTTTAACACTAATCTATCATAGAATTTAATGAGTCGGTGTAACCTAAGCTCATGATTCGAACTAAGATTTGGAATATGAATTCGGCATCTTGGCGCTACAAATGATATTAGAGGAAAACATCTCCCAGTACAATGTAGTTCGAGGACGAACGACCAAAACGAAAGCTCGTAGGCATGTGACAACCGAATTAAGAGGGATGCATGAATGAACTGACACCACATCAGAATGAGAGGGATTTTGAGGATATGCAATGCATGGGTAATAAAGGCTTAAAAGAATTGATAGTTACTACCTATATATACCAACAAGGTATACATTTTTTTTCTGGCTCAATTATTATAGGAACTTCAAAGTTAAGTGTGTTTGGTTTAGAGCAATCCTATATTAGGTGACTTCTTGAAAAGCTTCCTAAGAATTATATGAGTGAGGACAAAGCATGTTGAAAGGGCCTATATTTATCTATAGAGATAGTTTTCAAAAGCAATTTAAGATAAGTAAATGGCGTGCATTTGTTTTACAAATTTTACTTATGAAAAACGATATTAACTAATTTTGCATAAAATATTAAAATGGTCTTAATCAACTATTTACAATTATTTATTAATTTAAAATTATAATACTTAATATAATATACTAATTGGTTATTTAACTAAATTAATATAAATATATTTAAAATTGATATTCAAATATTAATTGAAAATAATATTACTGCATACTAACCCATTAAATTTTATTTTAAAAAGTCATTTTAATTAGTTAAAATATTAATATTATATAATTATTGTAAATAGTTAAGATTAATTTAGACATTAGTTATATATAAAAATAATAATAAAATGAATTAATTAGTTTATATCTTTTCCTCATCTACTATTCATCTTATCTAGAATTAAAAATCCATCTCCAAGTGGGTAACTAAACCTTGTGGTTGGTGGGACATTTTTACTAACATATAATAAAAAAAAGTAATAATAAGTGGGTATTAAAAAAGTGAACATCCTTAAAAAAAGAACATGGGTTATGTATACATCCAACAATAAAACAAAAGGCGATTATTAAAAAAAAAAACAAGAAGATATATATATATATATATATTTCATAAAATTGGACTAGAGATAATTATATATATATTTCATAAAATTGGACTAGAGATTATAGATAATTAGTAAAATAAGTTAATAGCTAGGAGTACCAACCACTAGGTAGGAGAAAGTTTATGCTAACTTTATGACGATTTGTATTCTCATTGGTGTAAGTATTTTTCTATTAATATCAGTTGGGTAAGTTGTAGGAGTAAAAATTATGAACCAAAATAGTCATTTAATGTAGAACAATATTTGTCAATACGTCGGTCAATAAAAACTCTTATGGACCTTTTGTATTGGTCTAGTTATATATATTTCGTGAATTTTCCACAATTAACCTTTCTACTAATACATAGGTATTATTATTATTTTAGGTAAAATACATTTTTAGTCTCTAAATTTGAGAATATGTTTTTATTTGATCTCTAAATTTAAAAACGGATAGTTTAATCTCTAATCTTAAAAAAAATGGTTCTAAAAGGTCCAACTAGTTGGCTAATGGAAAGATGATTTAACAATTAACTTGATTTTTTTTAGCTCATGTGGCATTTCTCTTTTTCTTCCCCTGCCTCTTCCTCTTCCTCCTTTATCCCCTTTTTATGCAGTTTCAGCTTCTTTTCTCCATTGAAAATGAAAAAACGAAAAAACGAATTTCTCTGTCTCTCATCCCTCTCTAAAATTTCATATTCTTTATTGGCATTTTCTCACTCTGAACTGTTAGATTATGTTATTCAAATTATTTTCTCTTTCTAAAGTTATCATGAACATCTATCTTGATTGCATCTCTCTCCAACTAGGTCTCTTTTTTTCTCTTCAACTTTCTGGGCCTTTTTGTTATACTTGGGAATTTTATGATTGGTATATGGCTTTTGCAGTGATTTTGTAGAATGCTTTCTTTTCTATATATTTCAGTTTCAAAATTCTTGAACAAACCCCATTTGAATGAACAACTTGCTTTTTGAAGCTCCATTACGATACATCCATTAGCAACATACAATTCAAATGTTTGGCGAGGGAGCTTCTTCTAAGGAAAGAAAAAAAAGACTCAGTTGGAAAGAGAGACAATCAAGGAATAGTTATAGAGGGAGAAATAAAGAATATAAAATTTTAGAGAAATAAAAAAGATGAAGCTCTGAAACTGCATGAAGAAGAATAAAAGATGAAGAAAAAGGGTAGAAGAAAAAAGAAGAATAAAGAAATGTCACATAAGCTAAAAAAACAAGTTAAATATCAAATCATCCTTTTGGTAGTCATCTAGTGGTCTAGGGACTTTTTAGAACTATTTTCTAAGGGTTGAAGGCTAAATTGTCGTTTTATAAACTTAGGGACTAAAAGCGTAATTTACCCTATTACTTTTATAATATTAGTTAGGTTGAAAAAGTAGTACTAACACATTGAATAGCACTTTGTATAAAGCATGTCGCAGCTCTATAAATGCACTTGTGGAGGAGCTCCAATTTTACATAACTAGAGAGAAGAGAGAGATATAATCTTTTTTCCTTAAAAAAAGCATGAGTTGGGTTGGAAATTGCATTCAAAAGGCAAAGTCATGTTGGTTTTTGGAATTAGAGGATGAACCAGAAGGAGGCGGCCACGGGCGATCTGAGGCGGTGGCGGTGGTGACGGTGGCAGAGATGGTTGAGAAATGGAAGAAGATGATAGTAGCATTCTGCCTGTCGTCAGCCATAGCTATAGCTACAGTGTCTGTTCAAATCGAAAGAAAACTGCCTCAGGCCTTTCACTTTCTTTCACTTGCTCTGTTGTTGTGTTTTAGTTGTGTGGCTTTTGGAAAATTGATCAAATCCATTTTCAAAAGTGTTTCACAATTTTTGTACTGTGTGGGCGGCTTTTTGGCAGTCACAGCCTTTTTCATAGCCACTGCAATTCCATATGCGCCATATTTTCAAATGATCATCTTACTCATTTACGGGATCTTCTGGTTGATTTTCATGTTCATCGCCCACAAGGCCCCTTCTTCCACTCTCCTCTGAGATATCAACACCTCCATCAAAAAGTTTGTTCTTTGTTCATATGCTTTTCTCCTCTGTATTCTTTCTTCCACAAAAATTATGTGTTAACAAGAAATTATTCAAAGAGGTTGGCCTAGCGTGGCTCATAGTGATCTTATATCGTTGGATGTGAAGACGGAAACTAAAAGATATAGTTTCATCATGCATCCAATGATTTAGAAGGGATAGTTACAATACGAACAGTCATATTAAATAATTTTTTCTTCTTTATACCGATGATAAAAATTATTCTTTCAAAATGGGATCTATTATATATAACCAATTCTATTCTTGTTAACTAGTTTTTTTTTTTTTTTTTAAAGAATGGAAATGGTTTTATATTACACATTCTTTTTTTTTCAGCCTTTTAAAAGTGTGTAAAAGTTAGAAGGTTGACTACATATTCCATCTTGAATTTTTAGGGTTGTTAGGTCTTTTTATTATAATTATAATTTTTTTTTAGTTCAACAAAAAGTTGGGTAGAGGGATTCGAAGTCTAACCTTTTGATCAAGGACACATGTGTTGTCCGATTGAGTTATGCTTAGATTAACAATTGTTGAGTCTAATAAGCCTTTGTATTATATTTAAAAAAAAATTCATATATCTCCAATCTTTTAACAGCCCGTTTGGAAACGTTTTCGTTTCTTGTCGTTTCTTGTTTCTTGTTTTCACTTTTTTAATAAAGAAGAATGGAACTTTGTTGGTAACTTTTTCTTGTTCCTTGTTCTTCTTTTTTTGAAAAAAAAAAAAACATATTGGTAACTATTTCTTATTTCTTGTTTTCTGAAATTTTAAATAAAAATGTAAAAATTTTATATGAAAATTAGTTTTTAAAATTAAATATCCAAAATTTTTATGTTATATTTAATTTTAGGTGTTTATTATGCCTTTGAGAAGTAAAAATGATAATAATAATAATAATAATAATAATAACAATAATTACAATAATAATATTATTTTTATTTTTATTTATGTTTAGAAAAAATTGAAAACAAAAAACAAAAAAACTAGAGCACAGTTACCAAATGTTTATGTTTCTCAAAAACTGGAAATAAAGAACAGGAAATCAAGAATAAGAACGTTACCAAAAAACCCATAAAATTCTATCTACATAGTTTCGATATTTTAAAATACTTTTTTTTTTTTTATAGATCTCTTAATTTATAATTTTGCGTTTAATAAATTCAAGCTATTAACATGATCTCCTTCTCTTTCCCAATATATTTATCTATCTCTCACATTTCTCCCTATTGAACAAATTTTCATTGGATAACTGAAATTTATTTATGGTGTATGGTTACTATATTCCTTCCGTCTACAAACATTTGATTTTTCTGTCTCAATTTTATGTGCAGAGTAAGAGAGAAAGCTGCAAGAAGAAAATGAAGATAAAGAAAAAATAAGAACGTGCAGCCATTTATTGAAGTATTAAAATATACATATATACCATATCTATTAAAAAAAAAAACATATATATATATACACACACATACCATATACTCTCGTGTGTTACGAAGACCATAGTGAAGCATTATATGCTCTAATGACTTGTAGATACTAATTTGGTTAAAGTCAGCATTGTGTCAAAATATTTGTGTGCATAAGAATAGCTTAAATGATAATAATATCTCCTTATAGGTTGAGGCTTGATTCCTCCCTTCTTATTTATAATATGATATGTTAAAAAAATGGAGAAACCTCTCATTAGCCATCTTCATCAATGCCTTAATGCAAATTTCATTATGCTCTTTTACTCTTGATATTTCTAATGTTGATGCGAACATGAGCATAACTCAACTAGCTAGTTGAGATATATACATTTGATCAAGAAATTAGAGGTTCGAATCTTCCAACCTCACATGTTGTTGAACTAAAAAAATATTATTATTTCTAAGGTTGATACTTTTAAAGTTTTAGGTGCTCAAGTTTTTAAAAATTAAATGAGAACCAAAATTATTCTCTTATAAGTATGAATATATGTACTCTTGCATCCGAGCCCGTACATTATTATTGGAATTAAACATTTTTATAGATATTTTCAAACCTAAAATTAATATATTGAACTAAGTACCGGTGGAATATGGAAACAATGGCGGATCTAGAATTTTTATTTAGGGGGGCTTGACTTAAAATTAAGTAAAAATAATTTACAAGCAAGTAATTCCAAAAATTCATAAAAATCCATAAATAAACTAAATTTCTTCAATGGAAAAGTATGATTTCAAGGCTAGTACAGTCGTTTCTATAAATATGTTTTGCAAACTTGGACTTGAATATTACAAAAGAACTCTAGTTCTCAGATCGGCTACTAGTAAATTTTCCAAATTTACTTATATGAAATATGTATCAGAACTATTATAACTTTTCTTCAATGGAGACGATGACCTCATCGATTTTCTTTTATAGTATCTCTCCATTTAGATTTCAAATTAAATCTAATACACATTACTAAAAATATATAAAATAAAGAAACATAAGCATAAAATAAGAACGATGAAAACTAAATGTGTACAAAAATAATTGAAACATGAAAACTAAATATATAAAAGTAATTGAAACATGAAAATTAAATGTATCTTAGAAAACTAATCTCCACATTTTTCAACTTCTTGAAATTGACGGCAACAATCAAGACTTGAGAGATGACAAATGTACATGAATAAATTGAAAGGAACTTTTTTTAGGTTCAAAACGTTAAAGCGTTGGGCACACCATTTTAAAGTGGTGAAAAATAATGTTATTTTTGTAATACTTGGTTTTATTATTATTATTATTATTTTATTATTACTAGTTTTTTTTATATAAAAAATAATAATAATCCAACCTTATCCCTCCAGCTACCCCTCCCTCTCCCTTATCCCGATTCCCCTGCCCTCCCCGTCTTCCTTCCCTCTTCCAGTCTCCCTGTCTCCCTCCCTCTTCCCGTCTCCCCGTCTCCCTCCCTCTTCCTGACTCCCCTCTCTCTCTCTCTCCCTCTTTTAGTCTTTCTCTCTCTCTCTTTCACCAATAATGGGTGATGAAAGCTTTTCCAGCAATTTCATGCATGAGCAACGGTCTTGAAGTTGTTTCTGGGCATTTTAGAATTCGTTCCAGTGAGATCTTGGCTCGTTGGGCAGTGGGTAAGCGTTCTGGCTATGAAATTTAGAAATTTAAGGAAATCACTTGTCCATTTAAGCACTTTTTGAATGGTTAGATTGACTTTAGCTTATGGAATTCACTTTAGGGTAAACCAATTATGGTTGGAGACTAAATTATCCAATTTGGGTCATATCAAGTTTAAATCCAGCAACTTTTAGTTACAGAGGTAGGTAAGCTTTGTGGTTCAAGGCATTTGAAATTGGTCTTTTAAGGCTAAATAAGTTTTAGGAAGTTGATTTTTAATTTGTTTGAGTTATTATTGTGTAATTGGATACTTGTTATTCATGTTAGAAGTTGACCTTGGGAGGTTGTAGATACTTGAGCACTTTCTCTTTGGATCCGAATACAGTTGGCGTCGTCCTAAGAAGTAAAAGCTTGTTTGACTTTAAGTTGATTGAGAGGTAAGTAGCCATCAGGTTTATTTATTAAGCTCTTGATCTTATTGAATGAATGTGGTACGAATGGATTATTGATAGAGCAAAATCGTTTGTTGCTGGAAAAATGAGTCCTTGCGCGAATATAATTGAGATACTGGCTAAATGTGATGGAACCAACTTAAGTCTGAGTCATGGCTACTTAAGTACATTTGAGGTTGACTTTGAGAATGTTAAAGGTGATTGTGAACCTCGGCTCAGGAAGTGGACGTGGCTCTGAGAATAGAATTCTACCTTGAGGGTTTCCAAGATGTCTAACTTAGACGAGAGCCGTTAGATTAGCACTACCTACCCTGTTTCTGCCATTTCGTGCGAGCTTGTGAGCCTAAAATGCTGTGAGATGTGATGAGCATAAGGGATGTGTTCCCTCATTGCCTGTGTGGTAGCTTAGGGGTGATTCCCCATTGTATTGAGTGTAAGGGATGTGTTCCCTTATTGCCTGTGTGGTAGCTTAAGGGTGATTCCCCATTGTGGTGAGTGTAGGGGATGTGTTCCCTCATTGCCTGTGTGGTAGCTTAGGGGTGATTCCCCATTTTGTGGAGTGTAGGGGATGTGTTCCCTCATTGTCTGTGTGGTAGCTAAGGGTGATTTCCCATTATATTGAGTGTAGGGGATGTGTTCCCTCATTGCCTGTGTGGTAGCTTAAGGGCAGTTTCTATTTGGTTTGATCTCTTATTTACGTGGTTTCTTGAGTAGGCTGCTTACTGAGTATACCTCTACTCACTCGTGCTACTTTGTTCATCTCTTTTAGGTGAGGCCCATCAGCAAGGCGGGTGATGAGTCGACGACCTGATGAGGCTGTGGAGATACCTGTAGATTTGTTCTAGGTCCTTTTTGATGTATATTCTTTGTATAAATGTTTTTTTTATGTTAGTCTAGAAATTTTTGGTAAAAAATGGTATCTTGTTCCCTGGTATATTGTTATCTTGGATCTGAGATGTCTTTATTTTCGAAATCATGTGTGTGGACTCAGCTTCTTGAGTAGTTTGGAGGGTGTTGAGTACTTTTCTTTGAAATCTTAGAAGTGTTTATGTTTATACAGGTTTCTCTAAATTTTGGTTTTCTCCTAGTTACGCCGTCATGCTGCCGAAATTCGGGTATGAGTAAGGTAACTAGGTCGTGCTTCCGCATTAGAGAGTCGTAATGGGATAGGGTTGTTACAATTTTAGAAAATTAGGGTTTGAATATCCATCAATAAATTTTCTTATCTTTTTTCCATTTTTTTAAGTTGACATATTTATGTAAAGAAATTTTATAAAAATAAAATTTAAACATATTAGAAGAGAAAGATGATTCCAACATACAAGGAAAAAAATTAAACATATTACAAGAGAGATAATTCTAATCTAAAATGAAAAAAAAAAATGGAAAATATTATATATAAAGAAATTTATAAATTTTAGAAAAAAAGATCACAAATTTTTTACTATTTTTTTTTTCGAAATTGAAGTGTATAAAATTAAAATGAATGCAAAAAAAAAAAAAAAAAAAAAAAAAAAAAAAGCATGGCCAGCCTCGAACCTAAATGTAAAGGGGGACTAGAGGCACCTAAAACCACTGTGGCAAAACACTTTTAGGGTTAATCTTTCCTTGTACCTTATTCATATTATGTAAAGACAAAAAATTCAAGGGACTCAAGCCCCTGGGCCTTAACTAAATCCGTCCCGATATGGAAATGTCAATATCATTGCCTATATATGATGACTTTTTTCAATTTGAAATAAATAATAAAAAAAATATTGAACTAAGTACAGTTGGAATATGGAAATGTCTATATAATTGCCTATATATGATGACTTTTTATTTATTTGAAATAAATAATAAAAAAATATTGAACTAAGTACTATTGGAATATGGAAATGTCTATTTCCTATAAATGTCTATATTAATTTTTAAGTTTTATCATATTACACCTATTAGATACAAAATTAAAAGTTTAGGGATCTATTAGACACTCTTGAAAGTTCAAAGACTAAATAGACACAAATCTAAAAGTTCATGGACTAAACTTGTAATTCAACCCAAGAAAAATTATTATTATTATTATTATTTTAGTTTGAAATAGATAATTATTAAATAATGAAAAACTTAAACATTGACACGTGAGTCATTGACCCTTACAAAACAAGTTGAAGGGAAAGAGGGCAAAAAAAATGGAAGGAAAGAAAAAGAAAAAGGAAACATAGAAGGCAAGAAAAAAGATCAAGGAAAATGGAAAAAAATAATAAATAATAAATAATTGTTTTAGAAAAAAAAAACAAAGAAAGAAAGAAAAGGGAAAAATGAAAGGCAAAGATTTTGTGATGTGATTGGATTTGTACGGATTCCCTAAAATCTGATTTCATATTGAAAACACATGGCTTTAGTTGAACAGATGATGCACTTTTCAACTTGCACGGTGTCTCAACCCTACTAGAAGAGAGTGGTTTGAGACTCCCTATATGGTGAGCAAAAGTGTCAAACAAGCACATCGAAACGTATAAGCAAGCACGTCAACACATACTAGAAAACACGTTGACGAGTCAGGCCAAGAAAGGCCATATGAGAAATGTCGTGATGTGATCGAGGAGGATGATGCATCACCCAACACACCAAGAAGATGTGCAGAATGAAGCTATGATAAGGCATAATGAGTATGTTAAGATGCTTTCGTAGCATCATAAGTGTCATTGTCAAGCTTAGTGTAGACCCCAGGTTGTAGTCCCAAAAGTTGGGGTTCCGCGGTGACTTTGGACAAGCAACTCTAGAGTTAAGTACATATGAGTGTGAGATGCAAGCATGTTAGATTTCGTGTCAATTGTACGCTCCATGTTGCAGCATGACCCTTTGCCATTTTGACGTTTATGGGTGCTCGATAAAAAATGCCTTAAAATGTATTATAGGGGGAGACCTGGTGTTGGCTCTTCACCACCTCTGAGCATTTCCTAAGTGAGCCACCCCATGGCACATGCATGTGTCATGGTGTGGGCAAGCATTACAAGACAAGTGTTTTGGGCTTCTTCCTTTGAGAATGAGATTCCAAGGACAGTGTCGGGTGGCATGGGTGTGCCGACGTTACGCCCCTTCCTATGGGTCGAAGGTTGCGACATAGGGTCGAGCTTCGGCATGGTGTGCATAAATGACTCGGTAATGGACACAAAAGGGTTTATGTCTTGATATGTCTCGAATAGATGGATGTCTAAGAGATCCCGAATATAAAGACAACCCATGGGTTGATTTTCGATAAGCGTGTCTGAGAGAGCAACTAAGGTAGTTGACATATCGATGCTCGAGGTAGCATCATGAAGTATCAGTTGGACTCAAGAGTTCCCAACTAGCACAATATTTTGCTCGTTATGTCCCAGTAAGCATTATAATGGACCGATAAGTTTCGATTTGCATAGTTTGCTCCTTATAAGCATTATAATGCCCTAGTAAGTCCCCCTAAGTGTTAAAATCACCCAATAAGCTTCAGTTGAGCATTTTAAGTCCATTTTGATCCAACGAAGGGTCCGAACACACTCTGATGAAGTTTCGAATTGATGTAGAAGTGTTGAGGCTGTGTTGTTAAGAATCAAAATGATGAAATGAGATGTGATGTTGAGTTTAGAATACCTTGGCCTAGTGTAGAGGCAAGGTTGAGCCTTAAGACTTGGCCTAGAGTAGAGGCAAGTAGGTAGAGTCGCAAACGAGGAAAAATACACATACGGGCGACGTGTATGGCTGAGTAAAGCTGCGTTGAACATGAAGTGAAGTTTGGCTGAGTGAAAGAACCTCGCCTAAGGTCCGACGAAGCTACAAAGGGACACAAAAAAGTATATTGGGGCTTGAGTTCCCCTTAAGGATGGCCATGATTGAGCGAGAAATCATGGCGCCGCACGGTTGGAAGAGTATGACCGTGAAACATGGCATGCATCCTTTTAATATACTAGAAAACTTTTACATGTGTTGCACATGTAATTTATTTTAACATATATTTCTTTTTAACTTTAGAATTTAAAAATATCATTTTTTTTAATTTTTAAAACTTCCTTTAACAATGATTTTGTCACATTTTAAAAGTTATTTTTGAAATTTTAGCTAATTTGAAAAATAAATACATGAAAATTTAAAACCATTTATTTCATTTTAAAATAAACTTTTTTAAGATTTTAAGAATATTTAATTTGATGTGATTAATTTTAATTTTATAACATAAATAATATTTAAATTTTAATAAAATAATGAAATAAATAAAAATAAATAAACTATCATTGTTAGGTGTAAATTTGGAATTTAAAATTATATAAAAGACAAATAAGTCAAAAAATAATTCTCTATCTTTCTTTTTTTTTAGATAAAATTTTCAGCTATCCCACCTTCTAGTAAAGATAAAGATCACAAACTATATAAATGATTAAAATTATGTCAATGGCACTATTGAAATTATTAATTAAAGAGTTTGAGTAGAATTGTCTAAAAATATTCTTTAACATCCTACTAAATAGTAATCATAATTGTTTTTACAAAAAAAAAAATAGTAATCATAATTCATTCAAGAAAGCCAAAGTGAGCATAGCTCAGAAGTAATATGCATGTACCCTTGACTAAGAGGTTAGAGATTGAATCCTCCTCCTAAAAGTTGTTGAACTAAAAAAAATCGTTAAAAAAACAAAGTAATCGTAATAATATTCTTATTTTTATATAATAATGCTAACTGTATTAAGTTGTCCCTTTTCTTTTTTTTTTTTTTTTAAAAAAAAAAAGAAAAAGAAAGATTTCATTTCAAAAAGATTGTCTTTTTTTTTTCTCCGAGTAATAAAAAAGATTATCTAAACTACATTTAAATATAAAAATATATAATTTATAAAATAAATAAATCACAAGGTAAATTTTGCAATACTTCCTAAAAATATCTAGGCTAAAGCTAAATTTAACCTTTATTATTGTTTTTATGGGCTAATTTTTGTAGTTATATTAAATATATAAATTAAAATTAATAATTTTTCAAAATTAAATATGAATTTTGATGGATTTGCAAAAAAAATAATTAAAGATATATTAATATACATGTCTATAACTATAGTAATTATACTATTATTATGTTAAATGTTTATTTAGTTAAATAAATCAATCTTGCATTATCAAAAATAAAATTAAAAGAAGAAAAAGAAATAAATGTAGATTACCTCTTTACCTATGATAATGAGTTTCAATACCTTTAAAAGTTCTCATTTCTTTGTTTGATACTTCTCAATAAAATGTTTACAAATAACACTTGCTGTGAAATTCCAATTATTTAGGGATAGGTTTGAGATTCACATTACAAATACTTCATTGTATTTGTGCAATTTCACAATTAAAAAAATAATTTATGAATATATAATTGGTTTGGAAAACACATGTTTCTATTTAATATAAGCAATATGTGCATCCAAATTATCATTAGAATAAAAAAAGAAATTTGAATAAACTATAAAAATTCAAAATTGTAGTCTAAAAGAAATAATAATTAAAAAAACTTTAAATCAATTTGGTATAAAAGAAAGGCAACATTGTATGCTTAGCATGATTTTCTTTATAAATAAATAAATAATTGAAAAAAAAAACAATTACATTTTGTTAATGTGACTTAGCAAATGCAATACATTGTAACAATTATAAATTTAGCATAAAATTAATGTAAAAAAATACATAAGATCGAAATATACTTTGAATTAATCAATTTGGCTCAAAAGAATTTTTTTGCTTAGCAATTGTCTCAATATAAATGCATTGAACTATTTAGGGAAAGCAAGATGTCTATTATATAATGAATCATTTAATTTGTTTAATATAGAATTTAAAAAGATTGATATTTATTGGATTTACATAAAATTACTTAAATATATTATTTTATTTTTCTTTTCCATGCTTTAATCATGGATGGGCAGAAAACTCTTCTCGCCACCCTAAAAAAAACACTTTATCTTTGTTCACCCTAACAAAATACTTCATATTCCATGCATTTACTTAAAAAAAAGTAATAATAATGGCCACCATAGCAACCATGTAATTAAAGAAAAAAATCTTTCATATTTTGTAAAATACATATATCTCTAAAAAAAAAAGAAAGAAGAAAAAGAAAAAAGAAAAATTGGAGAAAACTGGAGAAAAAAAAACCTTTTCAGTGGCCTTGATTTTGAACAACTTAATCATTAAAAAACTCTTAAATTATTAATTATTAAATAAGGTTTCGGTGTGTAAATACATTAAAAAAAAAATTAAAAACTGGGAAAAAAAATATAACTGTGTTAATTAGCCAAAGCGGTAGCAGCAACGTAATTCATTTCTTTTCATATTTTGTAAATACACACATCTCAAAAAAAAATGAAAAAAGATTCTCTTCCATGGCCCTAATAGAATAATCTAATTATTAAGAAACCCTTATATTATTAATTAGTAAAATAAGTTAATAGCTAGGATTTCCGAACATCTAACGTGGGACAACCTACACACTAGGTAGGAGAAAGATGAAGCTAACTTTCTGACGAGGTGTATTTTCATTGGTGTAACTATTTTACTAATAATATTAGTTGGGTAAGTTGTAGGAGTAAAAATTATGAACCAAAATAGTCATTTAATGTAGAACAATATTTGTCTATACGTCGGTCAATAAAAACTCTTATTGACTTTTTGTATTTGTCTAGTTATATATATTCCGTGAATTTTCCACGATTAACCTTTTTTACTAATACATAGGTTTTATTATTATTTTAGGTAAAATGCATTTTTAGTCTCTAAGTTTGGGAATAAGTTTTATTTGATCTCTAAATTTCAAAAACTAATAGTTTAATCTCTAATCTTAAAAAAAAAAATGGTTCTAAAAAGTCTACCTAATTGGCTAATGGAAAGATGATTTAACAGTTAACTTGATTTTGTTTAGCTCATGTGGCATTTCTCTCTTTTATGCAGTTTCAAAGCTTCTCTTCTCCACCGAAAATGAAAAAACGAATCTCACTCTCTTATCCCTATCTAAAATTTCATATTCTTTGTTAACTTTTTCTCGTTCTGAATTGTTAGATTATGTTATTCAAATTATTTTATCTTTCTAAAGTTATCATGAACATCTATCTTGATTGCATCTCTCTCCAATTAGGTCTCTTTTTTCTCTGGACCTTTTTGTTATACTTGGAAATTTTATGATTGGTATATGGCTTTTGCTGTGATTTTGTGGATAGCTTTTTTTCTATATATTTCAGTTTCAAGATTCTTGAACAAACATTTGAATGAACAACTTGCTTTTTGAAGCTCCATTACGATATATCCATTAGCTGTTGGGAAAAACCTCTCACTACTACCACGTGAATAAACAAAAAAATAACTGAGAAATTAAAAAAAACAACAACAACAAAATAAGAAACACAAGAATTAACGTAGAAAACTACAAAACTGGAGCAAAAACCATGTGACAGAAAGAAATACTTTATTATGTGAAAAATTATTACAATCACACACAATTTTCTCCTTGACTCCAATTACAAAAAAACACTCCCTTAAACTTTATATCACTCACTTAACTAGAGTTAGTATACCAAGCTTTATGTATTTCGAATTTGGATGATTTGAAACCAAAGCTATAAACTCCTTTTATAGTACTTGGAGCCCATGACTTTCTTTTACATTTCCTATGTGGGACAACTACTCTTTTAATATGTTGCCAAAAAACCCTACATTAGCAACATACAATTCAAAAATTTGGCGAGGGAGCTTCTTCTAAGGAGAGAAAAAAAAGACTTAGTTGGAAAGAGAAACAATCAAGGGATATTTATAGAGGGAGAAAAGGCCAATAAAGAATATAAAATTTTAGAGAAATAAAAAAAGAGTGGAGAACTTTTTTTTTTTTCCATTTTGACCAGAGAAGAAGCTCTGAATCTGCATGGAGAAGAATAAAAGATGAAGAAAAAGGGTTGAAAAAAAATGTCACATAAGCTAGTCAAATCATCTTTTTGGTAGTCATCTAGCAGTCTAGAGACTTTTTGGAACTATTTTCTAAATGTCAAAGGCTAAATTGTCAGATTTATAAACTTAGGGACCAAATAGAAACCTTTTCACAAACTTAGGGACTAAAAGCGTAATTTACCCTATTACTTTTATAATATAAGTTAGGTTGAAAAAGTAGTACTAACACATTGAATAGCACTTTGTATAAACCATGTCGCAGCTCTATAAATGGACTTGTGGAGGAGCTCCAATTTTACATAACTAGAGAGAAGAGAGCGATATAATTTCTTTGTCCTTAAAAAAAAGCATGAGTTGGGTTGGAAATTGCATTCGAAAGGCAAAGTCATGTTGGTTCTGGGAATTAGAGGATGAACCAGAAGGCGGCAGCCGCGGGCGATCTGAGGCAGTGGTGGCGGTGGTGTGGCAGAGATGGTGGAGAAATGGAAGAAGATGATAGTAGAATTCTGCCTGTCAACGGCCATAGCTATAGCTACAGTGTCTGTTCAGATAGAAAGATAACTGCCTCAAGCCTTTTACTTTCTTTCACTTGCTCTGTTGCTTTGTTTTGGTTGTGTGGCTTTTGGGAAATTGATCAAATCCATTTTCAAAAGTGTCTCACAAATTTTGTACTATGTGGGCGGCTTTTTGGCAGTCACAACCTTTTTCATAGCCACTGCAATTCTATATGTGCCATATTTTCAGATGATCATCTTACTCATTTACGCGATCTTCTAGTTGATCTTCATGTTCATCACCCACAAGGACACTTCTTTCACTCTCCTCTGAGATATCAACACCTTCATCAAAAAGTTTGTTCTTTGTTCATATACTTTTCTCCTCTGTATTCTTCCTTCTTCCACAAAAATAAAGTGTTCACGAGAAATTATTCAAAGAGATTGGCCCAACGTTGCTCATAATGATCTTATATCGTTGGATGTGGAGATGAAAACAAAAAGATATAGTTTCATCATGCATCCAATGATTTAAAAGGGAAAGCTGCAATTCGGGCAGTCAGATTAAATAATCTTTTCTTCTTTATACCAATGATAAAAATTATTCTTTCAAAATGGGATCAATTATATGATCAATTCTATTCTTGTTAACTAGTTTTTTTGACTTATTCTTTTATTTTTTTTAAAAAAAGAATGGAAATGGCTTTATATTACACATTCTTTTTTTTTCAGCCTTTTAAAAGTGGGTAAAAGTTAGAAGGTTGACTACAAATTTCCTCTCGAATTTTTAGGGTTGTTAGGTCATTTTATTATAATAATATATATTTTTTTTTAATTCAACAAAAAGTGAGGTAGAGGGATTCAATCCTATGACCTCTTGATCGATGACACATTTTTTATCCGATTGAGTCTAATAAGCCTTTGTATTATTAAAAAAAAAGTTTTTCATATATTTCCAAACTTCTAACAGTCCGTTTGATAACGTTTTCGTTTCTTGTCGTTTATCGTTTCTTGTTTCCACTTGTTTAATAAAGAAGAACGGAACTTTGTTGGTAACTATTTCTTGTTTCTTGTTCTTCTTTTTTTTTTTTCTTGAAAAAAAAACATAAACATATTGGTAATTATTTCTTATTTCTTGTTCTCTGAAATTTGAAATAAAAAATGTAAAAATTTTATATGAAAATTAGTTTTTAAAATTAAATATCCAAAATTTTTAGGTTATATTTAATTTTAGATGTTTATTATTCCTTAGAAGTAAAGAGGATAACAATAATAATAATGTTTTATTTATGTTTAGAAAAAGTTGGAGACAAAAACATGAAACAAAAAAACTTGATTTTGTTGTTTCAAACAATTTTGCAAACAATTTTGAAAAATAAAAAATTAAAAACTAAAACACAATTACCAAATGCTTATGTTTCTCAAAAATTGGAAACGAAAAACAGGAAATCAAGAACAAGAATAAGAATGTTACCAAACAACCCCTAAAATTCTATTTACTTAGTTTCAATATCTTAAAATACTTTTTTTTTTATAGATCTCTTATTGTGTTTAATAAATTCAAGCTATTAACATGATTTCCTTCTTTTTCCCAATATATTATTTATTTATCTCTCACATTTCTCCCTAGTGAACAAATTTTCATTGGATATATTTATGGTGTATGGGTACTATATTCCTTCCGTCTACAAACATATAATTTTTGTGTCTCAATTTTATGTGCAGAGTAAGAGAGAAAGCTGCAAGAAGAAAAGGATCATAAAGAAACAATAAGAACGTGCAGCCATTTCTGAAGTATTAAAATATACATATATACCATATCTCAAAAAAAAAAACATATATATATATATATATACACACACATACCATATACTCCCGTGCGTTACGAAGACCATAGTGAAGCATTATATGCTCTAATGACTTGTAGATACTAATTTGGTTAAAATCAGCATTGTGTCAAAATATTGTGTGTTAAGTATAGGTTAAATGATAATATATCTCCTTATAGGTTGAGGCTTGATTCCTCCCTTCTTATTTATAATATGATATGTTAAAAAAATGGAGAAACCTCTCATTAGCCATCTTCTTCAATGCCTTAATGCAAATTTCATTATCCTCTTTTTACTCCTGATATTTCTAATGTTGATATGAACATGAACATAATTCAACTAGCTAGTTAAGATATATACCTTTGATTAAGAAGTCAGAAGTTTGAATCTTCCAATCCCACATGTTGTTGAACTAAAAAAAAAAAGTTGTTATTTTTAATGTTGATACTTTTTAAGCTTTAGGTGTTCAATTTTTTAAAAATCAAGTGAGATCCAAAATTATTCTATTATAAGTATCAACATATGTACTCTTGCATCCGAGCCCATACATTATTATTGGAATTAAACATTTTTATAGATATTTTCAAACCTAAAATTAATATATTGAACTATGTACTGTTGGAATATGGAAATGTCTATATTATTGCCTACATATGCTGACTTTTTTCAATTTGAAATAAATAATAAAAAACCTAAAATTGAATTAAGTACGGTTGGAATACGGAAACGTCTATATTATTTCCTATAAATGTCTATATTAATTTTTAAGTTTTATCTTATTATTTAAAAGTTTAGGGATCTATTAGATACTCTTGAAAGTTCAAAAATAAAATAGACACAAACTTGAAGGTTGTAATTCAACTTAATAATAATAATTATTATTATTATTTTAGTTCAAAATAGATAATTATTAAATAATGAAAAACTTAAACATTGACACACGAGTCTTTGACCCTTACAAAACAGGTATAAGAAGGAAAATAGGGGGCAAAAAAAATGGAAGGAAAGAAAAAGATAAAGGGAAAATGGAAGGCGCAGGATAAAAGAAAAAGGCGAATGGAAGAAAATAATCAATAATCAATATTTTTTTTAGAAAAAAAAGGAAAGAAAGGGAAAATATTTTGTGATGTGATTGGATTTGTACGGATGCCCTAAAATCTGATTTCATATTGCGACATGTGGCTTTAGCCGCCTTGATGATGCACTTTTCATCTTGCACGGTATCTCAATCCTACTAGAAGAGAGTGGGTTGAGACTCCCCACATGGTGAGCAAAAGTGTCAAACAAGCACGTCAACACGTATAAGCAAGCACGTCGACACAGACTAGAAAGCATGTCGACGCGTCAGGTCAAGAAGGGTCATATGTGAAATGTTGTGATGTGATTGAAGAGGATGGTACATCACCCAACACACCAAGAAGATGTGCAGAATGAAGATATGATAAGCCATAATGAGTATGTTAAGATCTTTCGTAGCATCAGAAGTGTCATTGTCAAGCTTAGTGAGTTTGGACAAGCGGCTTTGGGATTAAGTGCATATGAGTGTGAGACGCAAGCATGCCAGATTTCGTGTCAATTGGAGTTAAACGTGCGCTTCATGCTGCCGTATAATCCTTCTCCATTTTGACGTTCATGAGTGCCGAATCAAAAATTCTTAAAATGTACTATAGGGGGAGACATAGTGTTGGCTCTCCACCACCCCTGGGCCTCATGGCTTAAGTGAGCTACCTCATGGCACATGCGCGTGTCATAGTGTGGGCAAGCGTTACAAGACGAGTATCTTGAGTGTTTTCCTTTGAGAATGAGATTCCAAGGACAGTGTAGGATGGTATAGGTGTGCCAACATTACACTCCTTCCCATGGATTGAAGGTTGTTACATAGGGTCAGGCTTCGGCACGGTGTGCAGAAATGACTCGGCATGGACACACATAAGGGTTTATGCCTTGATATGTCTCGGATAAATGGATGTATGAGAGATCCCAAATATAAAGACAACCCATGGGTTGGTTCCCGATAAGTGTGTCCGAGCAAGCAAAGAATGCAGTTAACATCCGATGCTTGAGGTGGTATCATGAGCATCAGTTGGACTCGAGAGCTCCCAATTAGTACAATATTTGCTCATTATGTCCCAATAAGCATAATAATCGACCGATTCGTTTCGATTTGCATAGTTTGCTCCTAATTAGGGTTATAATGTCCTGGTAAGTCTCGATAAGTGTTGAAATCGCCCAATAAGCTTTGGTTGAGCATTTTAAGGCCATTTTGACTCAATGAAGGGTCCAAACACATCTGGGTGAAGTTTCAAATAAATGTAGACGCGTTGGTGCCGTGTTGTTGAGAATCAAGATGATGAAATGAGTTGCGACGTTGAGTTTAGAACACCTTGGTCTAGTGTAGAGGTAAGGTTGAGCCTTAAGACTTAGCCTAGAGTAGAGGCAAGTAGGCTAGAGTCGCAAATGAGAAAAAATACACGTTCGAGAGACATGTATGGCCGAGTAAAGTTGTGTTGAACATGAAGTGAAGTTTGGTTGAGGGAAAGAACCGCGCCTAAGGTCCAACGAAGCTACAAAAGGGCACGGAAAAGTACATTAGGACTTGAGTTCCCCTTAAGACTTGCCATGATCAAGCGAGAAATCATGACACCGCATGATTGGAAGAGTACGACCGTGATAAACGGCATGCATCCTTTTAATATACTAGAAAATTTTATCTACGTTGCACGTGTAATTTATTTTAGCATATATTTCTTTTTAAATTTAGAATTTAAAAATTAAAACTTCCTTTAACAATGATTTTATGTCACATTTTAAAAGTTATTTTTGAAAATTTAGCTGATTTGAAAAATAAATACATGAAAATTTAAAACCATTTATTTCATTTTAAAATAATCTTTAAGATTTTAAGAATATTTAATTGGATGTGATTAATTTTAAATTTATAACATAAATAATATTTAAATTTTAATAACAGTAATGAAATAAAAAAATAAAATAGGTGTAAATTTAGAATTTAAAATTATATAAAAGACAAATAAGTCAAAAAATAATTCTCAACTATCTATCTTTTTTTTAGATAAAATTCTCAACTATCCCACCTTCTAGTAAAGATAAAGATCACAAACTATATAAATGATTAATATAAAATTTAAAAATTATGTCAATGGCACTATTGAAATTATTAATTAAAGAGTTTGGGTAAAATTATCTAAAAGTATTATTTAACATTCTTCTAAATAGTAATCATAATTAGTTCAAGAAAACCAAAGTAAGCATAGCTCAAAAATAATTGACAAGTACCATCGACTAAGAGATTAGAGATTTGAATCCCCCACTCCAAAATGATGTTGAACTCAAAAAAAATTGTTAAAAAAAACAGTAATCGTAATAATATTTTTATTTTTATATAATAATGCTAATTATATTAAATTGTCCCTTTCTTTTTTTTTTTAAAAAAAAAAGGAAAAAAAAGAAAAACTTCATTTAAAAAAGATTGTCTTTTTTTTTTCTTTGAGTAATAAAAAAGATTATCTAAAACTACATTTAAATACAAAAAAATATAATTTATAAAATAAATAAATCACAAAGGTAAAATTTGCAATACTTCCTAAAAATATCTAGGCTAAAGCTAAATTAACCTTTATTATTGTTTTTTTTGGGCTAAGTTCTGTAGTTATGTTAAATATATAAATTAAAATTAATAATTTTTCAAAATTAAATATGAATTTTGATGAATTATGAAAAATAAAATTAAAAGAAGAAAAAGAAATAAATGTAGATTACCTCGTTATCTATGATAATGAGTTTCAATACCTTTAGAAGTTCTCATTTCTTAGTTTGATACTTCTCAATAAAGCTTTTACAAATAACACTTGCTTTGAAATTCCAATTATATAGGCCATGTTTGATAACCATTTGGTTTTTGAAAATTATGCTTGTTTTCTCACAATTTCTCTACAATAGTTGTCATCTTTCTTATGGAACCATTTGAGTTCTTAGCCAAATTCCATAAACAAAAACAAGTTTTTGAAAACTACTTTTCTAAGTTTTCAAACTTGGCATGGTTTTTGAACATGTGTAAAAAGTAAATAGCAAAAGAATGACAGTTATACGTAAAAGTAGTATTTACAAGCTTAATTTTCTAAAACCAAAAATCAAATGATTATATGTAAAAGTAGTATTTACAGGCTTAATTTTCTAAAACCAAAAATCAAATGGTTATATGTAAAAGTAATATTTACATGCTTAATTTTCCAAAACAAAAAATCAAATGGTTATCAAACGGAGTCTTAGGGATAAGGTTGAGATTCACATTACAAATACTTCATTGTATTTGTGCAATTTCACAATTAAAAAAAAAACAATTTATGAATATAATTGATTTGGAAAACACATATTTTTTTCTTTTTAATATAAGAAATATGTGAATCCAAATTATGATTAGAATAAAAAAAATTTTGAATAAACTATAACAATTCAAAATTGTAGTCTAAAGGAAATAATTAAAAAAAAAATTTTAATCAATTTGGTATAAAAGAAAGGCAACCGTGTATGCTTAGCATGATTTTTTTATAAATAAATAAATAATTGACAAAAATAACAACAATTACATTTTGTTAACGTGACTTAGCAAATGAAATACATTGTAACAATTATAAATTTAGCATAAAATTAATGTGAAAAAAAAAAACATAAAATCGAAATATACCTTGAATTAATCAATTTGACTCAAAAGAAATTTTTTGCTTCGCAATAATTAGTCTCAATACAAATGCATAGAACTATTTAGGAAAAGCAAAATGTCTATTATATAATGGATCGTTTAATTTTTTTTGTTATGGAATTTGAAAAGATTGATATTTATTAGATTTACTTAAAATTACATAAATATATTATTTTATTTTTCTTTTCATTGCTTTAATCATGGATAGGTAGAAAACTCTTCCACTCCACCCTAAAAAAACACTTTTATCTTCGTTCACCCTAACAAAATACTTCATATTCCATGCATTTACTTAAAAAAAAAAAAATTAATGGCCACCGTAGCAACCATGTAATTAAAAGAAAAAAACTATCTTTCATATTTCGTAAAGTACATATATCTCAACAAAAAAAAAAAAAGAAGAAAGAACAAAGAAGAAAAAGGAAAAAGAAAAACCGGAGAAAAAAAACTTTTCAGTGGCCTTGATGTAACAACTTAATAATTAAAAAACTCTTAAATTATTAATTATTAAATAAAGTTTCGGTGCGTAAATACATTAAAAAAAATGTCAAAAATGAATTACGTTGCTGCCAACGTAATTCATTTCTTTTCATATTTTGTAAATGCATACATCTCAAAAAATAAAAAACTGAAAAAAAATACTCTTCCATGATGGAACAATCTAATTAATAAGAAACACTTATATTATTAATTATTAAATAAGATTGAGGTTTGTCAAAAAAAAATAATAATAATAATAAGATTGAGGTGTGAATACATACAAATGAAAAGAACCAAAACTGAAAGAAAAAAAAAAAAAAAAAAAAAAACTGTCCAAAGGAATAAGTAAAACCTCCACGTTGAACATTTGTTTCTTAAAACCTTAACTGAAAAAAAGAAAATAATAATTGTTCAGTAGAATAATTTAAAATTCCACTCCACGTTCAACCTTTTTTCTTAAAGTCAAAATTGAAAAAACTGAAAAAGGAAATTTTTTTTAAAAAATGAACTATTGGGTGGAATAATTAATACCCATGTTCAACATTTTTCTTCAAGATATAATTGGAAAAAAAATGATTAAAAATATAAATAAGTAAATAGACTAAGAGAGGAACTCAAAAAAAAAAACTAAGAGAGGACACTTTTGAAATTTTAAAATTAGAGTTGGGATAAAATAGTCTAAAATGGATTGTCCATCTTAACTACTTTTTAGTAAAGTAGTAGTAGTAGTAATAATAATAATAATAATAATTAGTAAATTAGCTATCTAATTAAATAATTATTAGTAATTAATTATAGGTGATATGCGTTGTAAATTTAGTATTTGACAGGGGGTTACGTAATAAAAATATTTTTCAAAGATTGTAGCTTTTTAATATACTAGTCTATTACCATGTGCAATGCATGTAATATTTTTTTATTTCATTTAATTTTATAATAATATGAATTTAATTATATTTTTAATAAATAATTTATTTAAAAAAATAGTAATGAATTTTAATATATTATGAGTTTTTCTTTTTGCATATTCTAAATTATATATTTATTTTTAAAAATTACTATAGTTTAATAAATAGAATATATTTATTTACTTCTTGTTATTGTCTTGGTTGTTATTAAAATTGTTGTTGGAAAAGCAAGATGAAATCAATACAAATTATGTTTGATTTTAATTAAAATAATATGTAGAAAATCAAATCAAATCAAATATAAGTATGAACAAACATTTTAATAACATTAATAATAAAATAAATTATTAGTAAAAAAATAGTAGAGAAGGAAGAATATGAGACCTTTACATCACACGATTCATTTAAAATATAATTTTACTCATATTGCTTTTGCAACTTTGATGAATCAAAATTATTAAGTTCAATTGTATTGAAAGAAACAAAACTAAATAAACAATTTAAACTTTTTTTAACTCACTAAATGTGAGGTGGAAAATTGAACATTCAATTTTAAAGTCTAGTAAATTTTATGAAGTTAGGGGCTATTTGGCGCGCTGGTTTGGAATCAGAAACCCTGGGGTTCTGGAACCCTGGGGTTTCTTGGCTGGAATCAGAAACCCTGGGGTTTCTGATTCCTGTGTTTGGGGTGCAGGGTTGGGTTGGGCTGGGTTTGTTTAGTTTGTTTTTTTTTTATAATTTTTCAAACTGTTTATTATTTTAAAAAAAAATCTTACACTGTTTTTTTTTTCCTACTCCATTTTTTTAACTTCATAATTTTTTTGGTGTGTTACATACCAACTATTTAACCAATTATGTAGAGCAATTGTTACAATTATAGTTCAATTTGAATTATACTATGTGTAGTTTGTATAACTATATGCTATCTCATTCACTCCACTCATGATGACATAAAATTGAAGATTATGCGTAGCAACAGATAATTAATAGATGCAATGTAAGAATGGTGTTGCCAATGTTAAAGTAAAACCAAAAATTAGAACGAAGATCTAGTTCTAAAAATATCATAACACACATTCCAGATTAAATGACAAGAAAGTAGAAGTAGTTGTCCAAACACAAATGTAAGTCATAAGAGTGATAGATGAAAATGATGAAAAAAGAGTTAGGTTCTAGGTGCTTTCCCCAAAATTTTCACGTAGTAATCATACTTCCAATCTGGGGTGAATGTAAAGAAGGAGTTCAACATCATACTATCCGAGAGAATAGTCTTTGCAACAGCCATTCAGTCTTGCATTGTCATCCCTGGGATCGCCTTTAGTTTTGCATATAGCTCGTCCACGCTGGCCCTTTTAAAATATTGACTAGGTGGTTGGGTCGCTAGGGTGATTGTTGGAGTGGTCATTGGGGTGGTTGGATTGATGGGGTGTTTGGGTATGCCGAGGTGGTCGCCGGTGGTGATTACAAAGTGGTCAGGTCGCCGGAATGGTCGTTGGGTGGTTTTCAGCAGTAGTTGTCGGGTCGCTGGAGTGGTCATCAGGGTGGTCATGTCGCCAGAGTGGTCGCTGGGTGGTTGTGGCAGTGGTTGGGTTGTTGGAGTCGCCACGGTGGTCACCAAGTGGTCGTCAACAGTGGTTTTGGGTGGTTGGGTTACCAGGTTATCGGGGTAATCGCCGAAGTAGTCATCAGGGTGGTCAGGTCATCGGAGTGGTCACTAGGTGGTTGTCTACGGTGGTTGCTAGGTGGTCAGGTTTTCGAGGTGATCGTCAACTATGGTTGTCGGGTGATCGGGTCATTGAAGTGGTTGTTGTCGGTGGTTCAGGCAAGTCGGGTTGTTTGAGTGGTTGGGTTATCAGGGTGTCTAGTTGTTAAGGTGGTCGAGTCGCAAGGGTAATCGTCAGACTGGTCTCTCGAGTTCTCATCGCAGTGGTTGTCTGAGGTAATCGTCAGCGGTGGTCGGGTCACCATTGTAGTCGTCAGAGTTGTTGTTATCGGTGGTTGTTGGGTGGTCGCCGGAGTTGTCATCAGAGTTGTTATCGAAGTAGTCGCTAGAAATGGAGAATGGTAAATGGAACTGGTCTCTAGAGTTCTCATCGCAGTGGTCGTCGGAGGTAATCGTTAGCGGTGGTTGGGTCGCCGATGTGGTCGCCGGAGTTGTCATCGGAGTGGTCGCCGGAGTTGTTGTCTGAGTGGTCACCGGAGTTGTCATCGGAGTGGTCGCCGGAGTTTGTTGTTGGAGTGGTCGCCGGAGTTGTCATCGGAGTGGTCGCCTGAGTTGTTGTCGGAGTGGTCGCCGGAAATGGAAAATGGCAAATGGAAGAGGAAAACATGGCACAAACCCCATGGGGTTGCACTGTTGTAACCCATGGGGTTGTGTTTCAAAACCAAGGGTTTTGAAACACCTTGTGCCAAACATGGTTTTGGGTTTGGAACCCAAACCCATCCCAACCCAAACCCATGGGCCAAACGGCCCCTTAGTGTTTTATCTATTAGGTTATGCTGAGATTGACAGAAAAATACCTATTCTTTTTTTAATTGTAGGAAATTGAGAAGTTGCAAAATGTTTTGAATTCTACGAATCTATTTTAAACTCTATGAGTTATGTTTAAATTTTTACAAATGAATACAAAGCTTTTTATATTCTACCTTTTCCATTCTCTTTCATTTATCAACAATTATGGACATTAAAAGTTTTCTTCATTCATTCTAAATTTCTGTCAATTATAATTTTTTATTGTAAGATTTAATAAACTATAATATTAAAATAGATCACTTTGTTAATTAATTAGTTTCATAGTTGTTATTAGTTTGTTCGCAGTTTTTATTTGTTTTCTTTGTAAGACACGTGTATATATATGTGGCACTATCTTGGAATAAAAATATATAGATTTCATTTTCTCTTATAGTTCTTAGTTTTCCATTATTAATATATAAAGTTAATTTTTATTATTTTTAAAAATATCATTTTTTTTATTTTTTTTTAAAAACATTTCTCTAATTATATATAAAAAAAATGGAAGAGTTACAAAACTTTTGAAATTCCAAAACTTCATTTTAAATTCCTTTATGTGTCTTTAAATTGGTATAAATGAATGCAAAACTCTTTATATTCTACCTCTTTACATTCCATTCATTTAACAATAATTATAAGTGCATTTAAATCTTCAATTATCCTATCTAATTTTCTATAATTGAATTTGTCTATTGTAAAATTTAATAAATTATCATGTTATTTGTAATTTTCAACATCTAAATTTTTCTTTTATAAAAAAATAGGTATTCTCATATATTATTTTGTAAAACATTATTTGACTAATTTAAATATTATGCTGTAGTTATATGTATTTAAATATCACATTTTCTCACAAAAAAGAAATCACATTTTTATAAAATATAATTAATGAAACAAAATATAAATCCACGTGGCTTCCAAATTTTTAATGAAATTCTTTTTATGAAAAAAAATAAACAAATCTTAGCATTAACGATTAATTTACCAAATTATAGTGCATAATCAAAGAAATTACATTTATTTTAAGAAAATATTTCCAAAAATATTGCGTATCATTTTTAGTTAATTATATATATATATATATATATATATTTATATTTATATTTATATTCTATTTTTAAAAATATAAAAAATGAAGATAGTAGTCTTACCTCCTACTTTTATGATTAGGAAGAAGAGAAAACTAACAATACATGATATTAGAATGATAATATTAAAATTTATGTAAAAATTAAAAGAGTCCTATCATGTATGAACTCTTATAACAAACAACACAACAACATTAAAATAAAATAACTTGAAAGTACTTATAAGGAGATTGATACCTATGTTTGAGATAGTTTTGTTAACAAAGTATCTATGTTTGCATTAGTGCTTAAAATCAAACTAATAAAAAAAATTTATAAAACATTGACATATAGTTGATACGACTCATAGAGACCAAAAAAATTTGTGTCATGGATTATTACATTCCCCTATACTTTTATTTTCTACGGTACACATAAATTAAAAGACAACAAAATAAATTAAGATAGTTAATCTTCCTTAACCATATTCTTCAGTCATTGAATGCATTCAAAAAATCATACATTCGTTGCATGATTTGTTAGCAACGGGCTAACATTTTTACGTTCTCTTTGAATATTCCTCTCCAAAATTTATATCTTCAAGTATCTAAATATAGAAAATTTGAGAGAAGAAATTGAGGGAAGAATAAAAACAAACTGACAAAGAGGAGACTCAGTAGTTTTTTTTTTTTTTTTTTTTTTTTTGTTGCAGAAAAAAGGTAAGAGAGAACTCTTATATTGTTGTAGAAGTTAAAGAATGTTGCAAAACTTTAGAAATTCCAATTTTTTTAAATTTAATCCTTAATTATAATCAAATGGAAAGTTGTGAGTTTTAAAATTAATTTCTAGAAAATAAAACGAACTAAATTTTTATATTCTACTTTTCATATTCTTCTAAGTCCTTTTTTAAAATTATTTTATCAATTTCAATATTAACTATAAATAAAAATATTACACTTGTCTAAAAAAATAATAATAATAATATTACACACACATAATTGATAATATAAAACTGACAAATTTAAAGTAATATTTTATAACATAAAAGTTGACAAAAATGAGAGGTAACAAAATTAAGCCTATTTCGTTAGAAAATTTTGAATTTAATTTATTAGCAATATGTTAATAATAAATTCAATTAAACAGTATGAAAAAGTTACAGGAACGTTTAAGATTTCAAAACTCAATAACTTCTTGGAAGATAGAAAGATAACATTTTTCTCAATAAATCTTTTATTTACGGTTCTATGTATTTATTATAGTTGATAATTAACTAGTTATTTATAAATGATATTTAATTAATTAATTTACTATTTATAATTAATTGATAATGGTATATTTTGTAAATATATAAATTAAAGAAGTGACATAATTATCCAAAAATGTTTTCCAAGGATTGTAGCTTTTTAATATACTAGAAAATTTTAACGTGCGTTACACGTGTTTATGTTTTGATTATATTTTTATTTGTTAAAATAATTATAAACAATATTATTATTGTAACGCCCGGCTTTTTCAGAGGCATTATTTTCGAAATTTTGGAAATTTAAGTTGAATAATTCTTAAGTATTTTGAGATTTTGGGTTAATTTGAAATTTTATAGATTTGAAAGGACAAATTTGGAAGAAAAGAGTTGGTACAAGGGCATTTTAGTCTTTATCAATAAATTTTTTTTCTCATCCTTATCTTCTCATTTTCTTCTTCTTCCTCCTCCTCTTTCCCGTTGGTCTCTCCCTCATACTCTCTCTCTCTCTCTCTCTCTCACACACACACACACACACACACACACTCGAAAATGCCTTCCCTCACCGAAGACCCATCAATTTTCCGTCTCTCTCCCAACCGTTGTATTTTTTTTTTCTTTCTTCTCTTCGTACTGTCGCCGCCGGTTTTCTCCCTATCTCCTCTCGGTTTCTGCATAGACAACAAGGAAGAGGAGCGTTTTGGAGTTATTTCCAGCAAGCTCGGTGTTCGTATAGCCGTATACAACCTCGATTTGGAGTGGGTAAGCATTCCGATGTTGATTTCAAGTGAATGGTTGGCTATGTATGTGATTTGAAGATTACCTATAAAGTTTTGGTTTTAATTTTAGATTACCCATAGCATTTGGGTCTTGGATTTGCAAAATCAAGTTAATTCGGAGTCAATTCAGCAAGCTTTCGATTTATCGTGGGTAAGTGTTTCAGTGTTGATTCAAGGCGTTATTTTGGATTATAAATATGTTTTGGTACTGTTATAGCCTTTGGAATTAAATTGGATTTGTTGGATGTAATTTTAGAAAGCCCATTGTGATTGGAGAACTAATTGTTAAATTTTTTGATTAACTTGTTATAATTTTCAGCAAGCTTTGGAGTCTAATTTTGGGCAAGAATCAAGCTCGTAAATTATTTATTCGGCTTAGGTAAGTAGCAAGTTGGATTTAAGCCCCTTTAAGTTTCCATTTAAAATGATGTGAGTTTGATAGTTTGTAATTTGTGAAGTGTATGTTTGAAATCGTTTCTAGGAAGCATGTAATGGTTAATGGATCCGTTCGGAGGTAGTTTTGAGCTTAATGGCCTAAGTTTGTGGCTATAAGAAGATCTAGGCTTAAAGAGTCAAGTTATTGAAGTTAGCATGAATAGGATCTTAAGAGTTTGCCTAAGATTGTGATTGGATGAGTTTGACTCATGTTTGTGGAGCATGAGATTAAATATACACGTCCAATATGAATATGTGAATCCTGGTGTGAATGACTGAATCATCCTGAATTGTTCTTGAGTTTAAGTTGCTTAAGCACGTATTAAAATGGTATTGGGGGCTTAAATTATCTTGGAATGCTTAGAACTAATGAATTCTAGTATGATTTATAAGGAGTTCGGGCAGTGCATTATGTTTTATGTATGCGATTTACCTGAGTTTGGATGTAGGCCTAGGAATACTTGAATGGCTAAGATAGTGTTTTAACTAAAAGTATAGAAGTTTTGGATATTTGGTTAAACTGAATGATCATAAGTGATGTTGAGGTGTTTAACATAATATAGAATGTTTGAAACACTTGAATGGTTGGCGAAAGTTTGGTTTTTCACAGATTTGTGGATGAGTTAATGGTATGCAGGTCAAAAGGGTGGTTAGTTTGGGCTAGAGACTGATTTAGTTTACCTTAAGGGTATGCAGTGCTTCAGACTGTGGACCATGTTTTGTGTGTTTAGAATGAGCAGATGGTTGGGCATGTTTATTAAATTTCATACAGGTTTAAATGAGAATGGAAGGGTATTGGTTGTTTTGAGGTCTAGCATGTTTGGAGGATTGAATTCAGGATTAAATGATAGAAGGGCTTTATGTCACTGGCATATGTATGGGCTATGGCTTCGTATAGTTCTTACTTGAGATCTGGGTTTGTGATCTATAGTGAAAAATCACCATGATACGATTGTGGTTGTTTAATGAGAGGTGGACCTGGATCATAGGTCACGAATAACTTCTTTAAAAGAAAGAGAAGTGGGTTGTTTTAGTGTTGGCATAAAAGGTAAATAGCCTTTCAGATTGGCCCGTTAAAATTTGTGTCTCGCCTATATATATATGAGGTGTAAGACGTTGTAAATGTTGAAAGGGCTTGAGGGTTGCTTCCTCTCTTTGTTTATGTGAATTAGGGGGTGGTTCCCCATTAACAGTGTTTGAAACCTTCGGGCCAGCTTGTGTTTGTGATTTGGGCATGATGGACGAATGTGGTAAGGTGAATTGACCCAAAAGGTTCCAAAAGTGTTGTGAAAGTATGAGAGCCCGTTAGATTGGTACTACCTACCCTAATTCTGTTCTTTCGTGCGAGTTTGTAAGCCTAGAACGTATGTGATGTGATGAGCATAGGGGATGTGTTTCCCTAGTGCCTGTGAGCTAGCTTATGGGTGATTCCCCACTGTGTTGAGCATAGGGAATGCGTTTCCCTATTGCCTGTATGCTAGCATAGGGGATGTGTTCCCTGGTTGCCTGTGTGGCTATCATGATGTGATGAGCATAAGGAATGCGTTCCTTATTGCCAATGAGCTAGCTTAGGGGTGATTACCCACTGTGTTGAGCATAGAGATGCGTTTCCTATTGCCGTGTGCTAGTTGAGAGATGATTCCCCAGTATGTTGAGCGTAGGGAATGCGTTCCCTAGCGCATGTGTGCTAGCTTAGGGGTGATTCCCCATTATGTTGAGCGTAGAGAATGCGTTCCCTAGCGCCTGTGTGCTAGCCTAGGGGTGATTTATCCATTGAGATGAGTGTGAGGGTTATAGATCTTCACAAGTTTGGGTTCTAGGTTACAGGACTCGCAGGTATGACACGAAGTTAGGTTCGGGTAGTAATGATTGTTGTGGGAGGTTAAATGGACTTTTAGAATAATAGAAGGAAGTATTTGAAATCTAAGCACGAGTGTGAGTAAGAGCAATTTTCTTCTTGGTATGATTTCTCGAAAAGTTGGACCCCTTAAGTGAGCTACTTACTGAGTATGTTTATACTCATCCTTGCTACTTTGTTTGTTTTGCAGATTGTACACATTCTCGGGGTGGATGACGCAAGCGACGACTTGATGAGACTATGGAAGCTCCACCAAATTTCTTTTCTATGTTTAGCCTTTAGTTTTGTTTCTTTGTTCCCTGTTGTTTGTCGGTCTGTAAAGTTTAAATATTTTTTAGCTTCGTGTGTCTAGTTAGAAGCTTTTAGATTTGGTTGTCTGTTAATTGAGCTCAACATCATTTATCATAGTTTGGTGGATGCTGAGTCTGTGATCTGAACCATAGAAGTGTTTATATCTCTTTCCAGGTCTTTGTAAGATTTTGGTTTCTTGTAGTTACGTCGTCATGCTGCCGAAATTTCGGGGATGAACGAGGTAACTAGGTCGTGCTTCTGCGTTTAGAAAGTCGTAGGAATCTGGGTCTTTACAATTATACTAATAAACATCTATATGAATCATAATAAAATTTGAATAGTTTTCATATGTTAAATAAGGTAAATGTTCAATTTTTTTTTAATTTTATATGTTATATATATATATATATATATATATATATATATATATATATATATATATATATATATATATATATATATATTTATTTATTTATTTGTATCTTTTTAAGGTAATTGTAATATATTTTTTTAACTTGTTTTGGAAATATTTTTTAGGTTAAAATACCATTTTGGTCCCTGTACTTTGAGCTTTGTTCTATTTTGGTCCATATACTTTCAAATGTCCAATTTTAGTCCTTGTACTTTCAATAAAGCTTAAAATTGGTCCTTACCAAGGTTTGAAATGTTGATGTCGATGGAAATGTCGAGGTCTAGATTTTACGGAAATATTGATGGAAATGGAAATGTCGATGGAAATTTTGGGAAAATTTATGGAAATCATGAAAATTAATGGAAATTATTTGAATTAGTCAATGAAACTTTAATTGTGGCTTAATTAGACTATGATTGACCATTTTTAAGCATCATACCGAAAATTTAAGACAATATTTAGATATAAATGTCAATTGAAATGTCGATGCGAGCAGAAATTTTGAAAATAAATATGAAAATTGATAAATTTTTTGAATTATTTCATGAAACTTTAATTGTCACAACCCGCCCCAGATTAACTCTACCAAACCTAGGATGAGTTGTGATGGCAGTAGACCCCAAATATGCAATGGAATCTATTGCCAAGTCTTATCTCTTCTTTCATTATCTAACTTTATCTATGGATATCCCAATAACACAGTAAAAAATTTTCTCTTTACTTACACTAGATGATATGCAATGACTTGATAAGACTGGTGGCAGATTCTGATTAGCAATCTCTGATTGAAACTCAAGAGCAACCTGGTAGAAAAAAATTAAAAACAAAAGAATGAGCTATAAAGCCCAGTGAGTGGTGATTCATAAGAAAATACATTTTCAAGAAAATTATTCTCTTACTAAACAGAAGTTCATAACTCTGTGAAATAATGTAAATCACGATCAGTTTAGAAACCTTCGAGATCATTTAAAGACATTAAAATATGTAAATAAACAACTCTTGAAACAACACCTCTTAAGTCAAAAATTCTTGAAAACATAAGCACAAGTTCGTAAAAACATAGATAAGGAAATTTGTAATTATAGCTCTGGAAAGCATAAACATAACTAGTGAAATTCATCACCAAATCTGTACCCAAATCTCTATCATACTATGTACCGAGTAATCTCCAGATACATAGCAGAATATATCTCTATCATACGTGCACGTAGAGCAAACTCTAACATCTGTAATGCTTCAGGTCCAGGATTTGGAATCCGGATTTGGCATCTAATGGCCCCGGCATTCCCCTGCAGCCTGAGCACGCTAGCATACTATGGAAACACATTCTCATAGCATATCGGGTAATCACCATGTGTACAAAGATCTAGTGGTTTGAAAACCACTTCCAACATAAACCTCTTAAATCACAAATCACTTTAAATCATAAAAATTCTTAACTTTTCAAGATCTCAAACTCTTTCTGAAAATTATATATTTCTCTAGACAATTGTTCGTAAACTTGAGAGATTTCTGAAATAACATTAAACATTTATAATTTCTCAAATAATCATCAAATCTCTCAAATAATATAAACATTTTCAAAGTCATATTTTCTTTGAAATTACATCCCATGAAAGTCATACATTTCTCAATAAACATTTAAACTCTTCAAACATCTCAATAATCATAAATATCTCGAATATCTCTTAAAACAACAATTCAAGCTAAAATCACAAAATTACTGAAAATTTATACAATTTTTCTCAAACATTTCTAAACCATAACTTCAGTAAAAATCATAAATTATTGAGAATCTTCGACAATTCTCTATAAATCTCATAACAATTTCTTTAGAACCATATATAATTAAAGAATTCTTGAAAATTCCATCATAATAATTAAATGATGAAAATATTTCAAAAATAAACCACTCACAGAACAATTGTCGACATCACTTCGAATTGCAAGCTATTCCAATAGTTGTTCAACCTGACATTCCAATAACCATAACAATAATCGCTCTTTGACAAAGTAATTGAGAAAATCATAACATCAATTAAATATCAACTAATCCAACTTATCATCCTTTAACATCACTAATTAGTCCAAAACTCCAACTACTCCTTTTCTCTCATTCACTTATTACAAAGTACATTTGTCCTTTTATGCAATTGAAATACAATTTCTCTTTCTCATATTCTTTATATCAAATTTTTGCATATAATTTAATACTTCCTATCCTCATTTCTCACGTAAACCAAGTGAGAATAGTCTCCAAAATTCAACTTCTCTCTCTTCATTAAATCAATCATGTACTTGGTCAAGTCCCAATTTTTTTTTTAAAAATAATTTCTTTAATAAACCACTCATTCTCTCTCCAACAACCAAACCTCTTCTTCTTCTCCTTTTTGCAAACTCTTTCCATTTCCCATTTCCATCATCCATGGTCGAGCCTTTGGGTTCCTTTTTTCTTCTTCTTCTTCTTTTTTTTTTTTTTTTTTAAATCTCCATACCAAGCAAGAATACATAAAAAAAAATCAAGGAACCGTAGATGTTATTGAGTAAAAAGAAGAAAACCCATATGTATTTTTCTTGAAAGTAGCTTACGAAAGTTGAAATTGCTTACCGAGCTTGCAAATTTTGCCCAAAAGCATCAATAATCCGTTTTCCAGCCATTTCCAGCGTAAACCACAACTTCTCCAACGAGTTCCATCAAACACCAAGCTCTCTAACTTCACCATTTCTCTTCCTCTTTTATTCTTCTTCTCTTTTCTTCTCATTTCTCCTTTTCTCAGCATAACAACCCCACTTTATTTATTTATTATTATTTTTTTAAAGTAGTGTGACTTCCCATACAAGCCTCTCCATTCTTGCATCATTCCTATTTATTATTATTATTATTATTTTATTCCATTTTTTTGTTTTCATTTTACTTTCTTATTCCCCACGTTTTTTTTCATATAAAAAATATATATATATATTCTTTTCCACTTCTTTCCAATATAATACAAACTCCCATTTTCTTTCATTCATTTATAGAATAATAATAATAATAATAATAATATATTTTCCTTTGTGGTGTGGCTTCTATAGAGCCACACAATTTCTTTTCTTTTTTTTTTTCTTCTTTTCTAAATTATGCCATTAATAACACAAATTTCTCTATTTTCTTTTTCTTCCAAAAATTACTTCTTTTTTTTTTTTTTTTCAATTCCAACATGTACACAATTCAATTTCCTTTAATTGTCTAAATTCCATTTATCTTTAATTCTATTTTGTCTTAGAATATCTCCTCCATAATAAAAAGTTCATAAATCAAAACTTATATGCCTTATATATCCAATGTTAGATGACCAAACTTGGGTTTTACATTAATAGTAACTTAATTATACTATAATTGATTACTCTTAACATCATATATCTAAAATATATGTAATATTTATATTCAATGAGAGAATTATGAAGGAAATTTAAGAGAATTTAAGAGAATTAGAGGAATTTTGAGAGAATTGGAGGGAAATTAAGAGAATTGGAATTAGAGTGTAGAAATGCCTTGAACCTGTTATCTAGAGCTTCGAATGACTAAGTACGGGGGTCTCACTGACCGGGGTCCAGGGGTGAAGTGCCTTGGTGGGGGTTCGAGGGCAACGCCCCCGAAACCTAAGTGATATGGAGATGAATTTATTTTTCGTAATTTTGGGCTTTTTGGGTCTATTCTATATTAGAGTTAGATGAGTGACATATATAAACACTCTAAACTCTTATCTAATTACTCTCTGTATTTTGCACTCAATTTCTCCTTAAGATAATAAAATTCTCTCTCCCTCTGCCCGTGGATGTAGACTATTACTTATTATGTATTAACAAAGAGAAGATTAAATTTGAAAAAATATATATATATAAACCCTGCACGTGCCTTTCCAAGTTTCTCATGCCTTTCCCATGTGCATTTCATGCCTTGACATAAAAAAATAAATAAATAAAACGAAATATGGACGACATGTCGTCGAAAGAGGTTCCCCCCTAACGACATGTCGAAGGTGTTGACATGTCAAAATGTCGAGCGACATTTTGACATGTCGACCGACATTTCCTCACTGGTCCTTACTATTAGTTTATGGTTAATTTTCTTTAAAAAAATTGGTCTCTATTAGTTTTTCCTCTATAAGTTTTGGAAGTATGTTCACTTGGTGTCTTTTCTTGTATTAAAATTATTATTATTATTTAATCAATTTTGATAAAAATTAACTTCAAACTTGTCATAGGGACCAGTTTTAAGCTTTATTGAAAGTAAAGGAACTAAAATTGGACATTTGAAAGTACAGAGGCCAAAATGAAACAAGGCTCAAAGTATAGGACCAAAATGGTATTTTAACCTATTGTTTATTTAATTAAGGGGACGAAATCTTATTTTTAAGCTAAATAAAAGAGAGTTTCATAAAATTTTGTTTAAATATCCTTTCATTTCTTTCTGTTTTGTTAAAAGACTATATTTTTTATGGCTATTTATTATTTATTCTCTTTATTCAAATTACTCCTTCTCTCTCTCCTTTTTTTTTTTTTTTTTTGAAAAGGCATTCTCTTTCTTTATTCAATTCTTAGTCATTTTCAACATAATTTTCTCTCTTCTTATACCCTCTCTCTCGCTTAATACATTTTTTTTTTCTTTTAATAAAAATTATGATTAACAATTTTAAAAATATCTAAGCACTCTTTTTCCTAAAAGAAATATACATTAATCACTCTCAGATATAAGCTTTTATGAAAGTAACCCAAAAAACCTCAATCTTTTCTTATTTCACTATCGACGAATAGATATAAGCTTTTATGAAAGTAACCCAAAAAACCTCAATCTTTTCTTATTTCACTATCAACCATCATTCGTCCTCCTGAGTTATATATTACTCTTGCTCATTTCACTCTCTCTCTAAAGAGGCTTTATGCTATTGAATCTATTCTCAATTAACACTCTAAATCTATATAGTTAGTTATTATTGTGGTTTTTTTTATCCTTATTCCTTATATTGTTGTGGCAACTGTCATCACAATATTCTTTCAGTAATCTAATAAGGTAAATAATTTAATCTTTATTTTTTTTCTAAGTTTTTGCCCCTACTTTTGAATACTGGTACTTGATATATTGATAAGTTTTTAATAAAATCAGGCTCGTTTGATTTAGAGCTTATATTGTTATATTGTTTTTTAAGTATTGAATAAATCAGAATGGTTTGATTTAGAGCTTATTCTATGAGATGTTGTCAAAATTCTTATTATTATTTGGTTATTTTTGTTCAGTTTATGGATTATTTTCGGGTTTAATATTTTTTATTCATTTTTTATTGCTTACTAATAATTTTTTCAAAGATTATATACTTATTTATTTGGAGGGTATTATCTTGAAAATCCATAGTTTGATTTGGTTAGTTTTAAGAGTTTATTGGGGTTTATTTGAGTTTCTTTTTTTTTTAAAAATTACATTGTTTGCTTAATGCATGTTTTGTATTGTTCATTTTTTAAATGGTTTCATGTTTCTACTATAGAATAGATATTTTATTATCAATATTTTTGTAGTAATAAAAAATATGTTTCAAAATAATGGATTACTATTAAGATGTATTATTTTTTTATTCTAATTGATAAGTATGGTTGTTATAGGTTTATTTATTTTTATCTTTTCATTTTTTTTTGTTTGGGTATTTATCTTTTTCTTTGTTTCATTTTTCTTCCTTAATTCTTTTACCATTTCTTATTTAGTTTTTTTTCTTCATTTTTTCCACTTTATTGAGTAAATTTTCAGGATTTGAATTTCAATTTTTTGAGTGATTGTTCCATCGTGTTTTTAGTTTTTCATTTTGAAGATTATCATTATAAATACTACTACTATTCATGTGTTTCTTATTTTGTTATTTACCTTTTAAAACATTTTTCAAAATCTACACAAAATTTTTAAAACTTAAATTTTTTTTTTTTTTAATTTTTATTATATATGGGTAAGAAATCATATGTTTTTTTTAAGAAAATGAAAAACACACCAAACAAATTGTAGGGAAGAAAACCTAATTTTAAAATAAAAAAAGTAAAAACAAAATCATTGTCAAATATGGTCTTAGTATTTCAAAATTTTACTTCAATATCTTGAAGTAGTAAGACAAATATTTGAAATTGATGGCATACTTACAACTTGTGATAATTTGATATGAAATCTTAAAAGTATAAAATTGTTCTCCTCTATTTGCAACCTTTCTAGATCTATATATATTTAAAATAGTTTTCAGAAGCATAAGATGACATTGGAAAATTATTCTTGTGATTAAACAAAATGCTTATACTTATAATAATTATTTAAAAGGTTAGATACTTACAAACTTGAATGCTATTTTCTTCCAACTTCAAAAAATTCTTCTTTTGATTTCGATGCTCTTATCTTTGTCATTCAAAATTTTCTTCTTCTAAGAAATCTTGAATCAATTGATACACAAAAAGAAAAAAAAAAAAAGTAATTGCATGTAATAGTTACAAATAATTTGGTCAAAATCATTCATGTAGAGCATGTGAGTGGGGGTATCTTATACAATGAGTTTGTATAAAACTGGACCACGAAATATTTAATCTCTCTTTATAAATTTGTTAATTGAGAAGATTAATATTTCATCAGTATGATCATATGCGACTCAATCTTAATCCTGAGTGAGTTATGAACTCCTGCTTGTGAGAGCTTGTCCTTTGATTTGCATGGGTGAGAGTGGCTTTTGTAGCCGATTTAATATGTCTACCTTTTTGGGGACTTGACCAAATAGGGAGCTGGGAACATAATCTCATAAGATGGAATTCACTTCTTCCCATATAGGGTAAGTAGATGAATAGTTCCCTTAAGTGCTGATTTCGGGACTTGAACAATGGGGCCCCACCCTCTCACTGGCTCAAAAGGGACTTAGTTTAAAATTAGATTATAGACAGATTGTTCATTAAAGAATCAGTGGTACTTAAGGTGCAAGATGTAATTATAGAGGTAAAACAGACTTTTGACCCAACTGTAATTACTAACAACTCGTGAATGATCGACTTGCATGTAATGATTATATCTATGGACACAACTTGTCCTACAATACATAAGAGTGCAACTCTAGGTTTATAGTGGAGTGACCTATAGTTAATAAATGAAAATTAATTAATTAAAGAGTTTAATTAATTAATTTTGTATCATTGGAGCTTATAATCTGTAGGTCCATAAGGTCTCATTGCTTGCTCATAGTAACACTAAAAGATCAATTTAGTTGAAAGAAAATTTTGAAATATTCAAATTAATATTTAATATATTAGATATATTAAATATAAAAGAGGAAAATATATTTATTGTATTTGATACATTAAATATTAAAATTTGAAATGTTCAAATTTAATATTTAATTTGAAGTGTTCAAATTAATATGTAATATATTAAATATAAAAAGATGGAAATATATTTATTGTATTTGATACATTAAATATTAAAATAATTAATGTATATTTGATACATTAAATAAAAGATATTTATAAAATTTAAATAAGATTCAAATAAATAAATATCGTAGGAGATTTGAATGAGATTCAAATAAGTATAAGATATATTTTAATATATTTGATATTAAAATATATTATTTTAATTCTAGCAAAGATTTACCCTTGGTCTCTATAAATAGAACACTTAGGTTGAGTCATTAGACACAATATATATCTCCTCAATAGAGAATTAGAGAATTCTCTCTAAACTTCTTCTTCTTCAATCTCTTGTGAATTTTCTTTCAAGAGGCTCCCACAAACCTTGGTCCTGTGTTTGAGTCATAGCCAGGAAGATTTTATGGAGGAGATAAAGATCCGCCAGAAATATCCCTATATTTACTCAAAGTAAGTTTACTTAACTTTAATTTTTAGTTTAATTTTAAATAAAATCAAAGACGATCCAATCCTTCCGCTGCGGAGTGAAACGTTCATTCCTTCAGGGTTATGGTTATGAATTTGGATTTTTGGAGCTTATTTGGTCAAATTGTTGTTACGAACTTTCAAATGGTAATAAACTTGAAGAAGGTAGGTTTCATCCAGTTTACAAGTGCTGCGAGTGCGACCAAAAGTCCCACATTGGCTAGATAAGGGAAGACCATGAGAAATATAAGTAAGTGGACAATATCATACTACTATGGAGATCTGTGGGTGGTTCTAGTGCCTCTAACATTTTGTATTAGAGCCATGCCCTGAACTTAGCCGTGTGCTATCTTATGGCCTATTATTTAACTAGTTTTGTACTTAATTTGTGAGCTATGATGTCATTTATTGTTGATTTTGTAGAAACCGCACTTAAGGAGCAAAACTAGAGTGTTTGAGAGGTTTTGGATGAATTTAGAGGCTTGTTGAGCTATATTGAAGATTCAAGAAGAGAAGAATTGAAGATTTGGTGAACCCAAGAGGAGGGTGTTTCAATACCAATTAGGGCATCAAGACGCTGCATTTGATGTTGCAAACTTGAGAATAAGCATCAAGACGTTGTCTTGTGGCATCTCAACGCCCAAAAAGCGCGTCAATGTGAATTTTCATATGGAGCATCAAGACGTTGTTCCTCAACATCTCGATGTTGGAGGTGCGCAACATAAACAAAATGGGGCGTTTCGACAGTGTCAAGGCATTGTCCCTAGCATCTCTTAATGCTTTCTCGATAAATAGTATATATTCATCATTTTCTCTTTGTGCCAAAGAGAGGCCATTTTGAGGGTTTTTACCCTAATCTCAATAACATAGTCAAATTGAGAGATTTTGAGAGATTTTTGGAGCAGAATTGAAGATCGTGGAGCTTGGGTTCGTTGTAGATCGCCATTTGAACTCAGGACCGACATTCGATTGAGCATTTTTTCCCTCTTTCCTTTATTTTCAATATTTAGATTATGTTGTAATTAGGGCTTTATGGTTGTATTTGGTGATTATGAGTAGCTAAATCTCTAAATTCTATGGGTTTGATGTAATTATTTAGGCATTTACATAGTTAATTAATTTTATATTATGGCTTAATTGTGTCATTTATATTCATTTGTGCATTTGTACCTAATGCCTTTAATCTATTAATTAAATGATTTATGTCTAAGTGAACTAATTGGGAAATGGAGCTTAGTTTAGCAAGTGACAGTCTTAATGCTTTTAATTGTTAGATTAATTGATTGGCTATCTAGGGTTGAACTAGGGAGAGGGAACTTAGATTAGTCCTAAATGCATGACTATTAATTAATTACCTGAGTGACAACAAGATTAATAATTACTTAATAAAGGTTGTTAATGAAACGTCTTAATGCATGTTTAATTAATTAGGGCTATAGGGATATGGGATAGTTAATTAAATGTAAGAATAGGATGAGACCGGGAGGAGATTCCTAGCAATAGGCTTCTAGACTTATGAATTGAGTGCCTAATTAATCCTAAATGTCTAATTGATTAAGTAATTAAGATCCAATTAATGAAATCAACACCCATAGAATTATCTCTTGTGTTTGTGTCTCCATTTATCTTTTGTTTTCTAGGTTAGCTTGTTAGTTTTCCTTGCCCGCATTAGATTTTGTTCTCTAAATAAAACTAAAGTAAGAGTATTATGGTAATTAAACCAATTAACAATTCCAATCCCTGAGGAGACGATACTCGTATACTTAAAGTCACTATATTACTTGACCTGTGCGTTTGCGGTAACCTAAATTGTACTCATCACCATATCTGTGTGCAATCTTGAGTGACGAACAAAGGTGGCAAACCTCGATGACATAATCATAGTGATCCTCATGGTTAAACTCAACAGGCAGTGTGCTCCAAAAAGGAAGAAGAGCTACCCTGGATAAAAGTCTACTCTCGTTGAAGCTAGAGAGGTGGATGGGTAGATGACTATTTAAGGGGAGATTATATAGTCCTCTGTTCGAGGGGAGGATTGTTGGGAGTGTGACCAAAGTCCCACATTGGCTAGATAAGGGGAATAGTGGTTACAAATGGACGTGGCATACTCTTCCAAGATCCCCAAGCAATGCAAAGGCACTCTGTCGGACATCAGAAGCTTCATCCATGCAACATTGTTATGATTGGATTTGGCCCTCAATTCATAATCCATGCACACGTCCTTAAATCTTTATAGACTTTTAAATTTTAAATTTTCTTAATTATTTCAAAGATAAGATTTTAGTAAAACATTATTCGATAACCAGTATTTTATTATTATTACTATTATTTTTTGTCGATAACTAGTTGAATATGATCTTCAATAAACAATAAGCAATAGATATTCTTTAAAAAAAATAAAAATAAAAATAATAAACGGTCACTATTTTTTTTCCTACCAAGGAACAATTTATTTAGGTATTAAAGTCACAATTATTTGTAAATGATTCTCTTAAATGACAGAAAAGAACATGGGATTCGAACTTAGAATTATAATTCCCGTTATCAAAACACTAAAATTATAAATCAAGAAACTTAGATGATATATGTAAGGGTAAATAAAAACTTTTAGCTACCATTATGAAAATGACATTAAAATTATAATTGTTGTTGTTGTTGTTGTTATTATTATTATTTTATAATATATGAAGTGGAAGATTTGAACCTATAATATTTTGATTGATGGTGTCAGTTGAGCTAAACTATACTTATGATGGTGTTAAAATTAAATTTTATGTTGGTTATGAATATTACTTTTTTCCAGAAGCCCAGGCCCTAATCTTTTTAACATGTAGCTGCTCTCTCATTCTCTCTGTCTTTGTCTTTTTTTTGCTCATTTCATTGTCATCTTTCAAAACACTTGCAGCCACAAAAGGAAAGTCAAGCCCCAAGGACTTTTTTTATAAATTAAATTACATTTTATATGCTTTCCCCACCAGTACTATATCATCTAAGTGATTCTAAAAATTAAAAAAGAAAGAAAAAAGAAAAATTATCGTGGTAGACCAAAGGAAAAAAAAAAAAAAAAAAAAAAAGAGTCATGCACTCTCAAAAGTTATTTTTCCAACTCCACAGTACACCTTATAAAGAATGACTTCACAAGTCTTTTTATTTTTTTACTACAAAATTTAGGTTTAAAGCACGCGCAATAGAAAGTTTCACATCAATTGGAATTCGAGAACCAAGGTCATATATGTGATATAAAGTAAAGATAATATCTTTCATCTGTCATAAATTATTTTTAGAAAAAAATAAATGCAACTATTTTGCATATACCATACGTTACCTGCAATATCGTATAAACGCAAAGAAAAAACAATATTTCGTTAGATATTAATTTTGACTTTACATATACATACATATACATACATACATTATTTTCTATAGATTATTTGTCAAAAGGTGTGTATTTGGACAAAAATAAATATGAAATATAATAAGACATTATGGTGGGAGAAAAATACATATATACATATTTATATATTTGAGTTAAACAGATTGAACCATTAACCTCTAGGATGGTAATTGGTGCTTTATCAACTAAACTAAGATCGAATTGACGTTGAGGGAAATAAATATGATGGAATATGTATTGGAATTTAGAAGAAAACAAATACCTCCACAAATCTACACAACTACCAACAAAATTAGCTGATCTTTCTAAAAACTGGTCAGATTGTACTATTTTGAAACCTTTTGAATTGAGACAAAGAAAATTTCATTGAGTATAAGGTTTTAATTCCAACCTAGTTATTGAAATATTGTTCTTAAGAGTATTAAACATTCTACTTTCGTATTCTTCAACTTTTTTACATATTTTGAAGCCTATAAACCTTTATTAAAAATTAATTAATTTAGTCATATTGTTGGTCAATTAATAAAAATTTAAAATTGTTTTGAAACCTAAACACTTTATCGAGACGACATGGGTTAGGTTTTTTTAAATTTAATAGGATTATTAATTTGACACTGATATATTTAGTCCAAATAATGTTTTATACCCACGGATATTAGTGGACTAATTAGTTAAAAGATGATTTCTCAAATTAACACTCCAATGAGATGATATATACATAAAGATAAAATCTTACGGATCTATTCTATGAAATCGACATCACATGAATTAAGGTATGTTATCTCAACTTATGCATGTATTTGTGAATTTCATCTTGTTTAAAAATTTAGACTATTATTTATATTATTATAGAATGTTAGAGTTGTATAATTATTATAAGCATTAAAAATTAATTCAAAACATGTTTACTTCAAACTTCTATTCATGTAAATGTCTATAGATATTAAATCATAAACAGAATAAAACATGATTTAAACATATTATATCTATGTGAATATATATTTGTGTAAAAGTAGTTATAAATATAATTTTTATACAAAATGAGTGAAAATATTGTTTCAGAACTATAGATGGATTAATAAAACAGGAAACGATGGGTGATAGTAACATCAATATTCTCATTGAGTTTAATGGAATCCTCTTTGTTTAATTGTTTTTGTTTTTCTCGTAAAGCAGTCTTTTACATATACATGGGGAATACCCTCTCCAAGCTAGCTATATCCAGGTAGGGTTTAAATGTTGAGATCTCAATTTTATGAAAATGTTGATGAAAATATCGATAAAATATTGATGTTGATGAATATTTTTGAAAAAATGAAAATTAAAAATAAAAAAAAATTCATAAAAATGTTTAAATTAACAATAAGAACTTCACCATTTTTAAATAAGTTTAAACTTCTTATTATTAATATTAGGTCACAATAGTGATATTTTAATTATTTGTATTTTAGTTATATTTAGTCAATTTTTTTATAATGTAATGGAAATGTTGATTCACCTTTTATGTCGATATCGAACTTATGAACATGTGAAAATGTCGATGAAATATCGACATATTGAGATGGAAATTTAAAATCCAAGCTATAGGCTCAATTGCTCAATCATGTTTATGTGGATATTAATAATATTAATAATAATATAGTGTTTCAAGAAGATTTCATCCCATCAAATTATGACTAACTAGAAGTGGGGTTGTGGACTATCCCATGGATTATTATTAATTAATAAATCCTATATTATTATTAATTAATAAATCCTAGAGCAGACATTTTGAGCTTCTTTTCCACGAAATCATATGGAACCAAACTGTCACACACACACAGAAGGCCGATCAAGCTGTCACACACACACGCAAGGCCGATCAAGCTGTCACACACACACAAGGCCGGTCAAGCCCATCGGTCAAAAGTGGGAAGAATGAATAATTACAAAAAAAAAAAGTCACCCAAATCTTTCATCGCCAGGAACGTAATCCTTTAAATATTTGGAGAAGGAAGCAAAATAACAGTTGTTTCCAAATAAGTATCAGATAATATGTTCAAAATATTAATTATTGGCAGATTTGAAAATTTTATAAATTTTTTATTAATATTTGAATATATATATATATATATAAATGAATTTTGTAAAAAAAAGTCCAAAATATATTATTTATTTATTAAGAATTATAAGAAAAATTCAGTTTGTACCATTAAACTTTGTAGTGCTGTATTAATTAAAATCCTAAACTAATAATTGTATCAATTAAAATCTTAAACTTTGAATAAATCTAGACGCTTTATTAGTGAAATTCATAACTATTTTTACTCGATTTCATTAAAAATCAACTCAAAATTACCTAAATAACATTATTCTCACTCTAAATCCTATCAAAGTAAGTAAATCATTATGTAATTCTTCCTAAATAATTAGAGAAAAAACTGAGAAAAAAAAAAGATGAAAAACCACTCATATTAATAAAAACTGCTACTTCTCACTTGATTCCAACATTTCTCTATAATATTATTTTAATACATGCATTTTAAAAGTCTTACTCACATGTGAGAACTATGCATTAATGATTTTAAATGGATTTCTAATGAAGAGTGTAAATTGATTTCACTTTTGAAAGTTTAGGATTTTAATTGATACAATACAATTGTTCTAAAAAAAAATTGATACAATACAATTACTAGTTTAAGGTTTTAATTGATTCAATGGACAAAGCTTAACGGTATAAATTAATTTTTTTTTTCTAAAATATATGACGTTATGTTTTTTTAAAGAAAAAAAAAAGAACAATTCTCTATCATCAACAAATTATTTTTTATTTAAAAATAATACAATCATTTCAACACATAAATTCTAACCAAATTCTAATTTCCTTTTAGCCTTTCCAAATGGAATCATCACGAAGGTTCAAAGATTGACTTTGAAAGAAGAATTATAGTGCCGAAAATATATTATTGGCTGAAATAAATTAAAAACATGTTCCTTTTTCATTTTCTCTCTGTCCTTTAATTTCTATGTGATTTCCGTCCCTTGCTTGTGGAAAATTACCATGTCATGGTAAATTATTAGGAACTTCTAAATTTTCCATGATGCGACTGTTAATGTCTGAGTAGATGTTCAGTTTGTTTTTGGTTAAAAAATTTGAGAGTGATAATAATAAAGATTTAATGGATATCTTTGTTTTTAATTCTCTATTTCTAAAAATAATATATTTGGATAAAAACATTTTTGGTCCATGAAATTTAAACTTAGGGCGTGTTTACCTACCTATAATCGTAATAAATCAAACGCAATTTGACATTGTGGCCCAGATCATTATGATTGATGGTGTTTACCGTATTCCTCAATGGTAATCAATTGTGGGCCCACGTTATTATATCTCGTAATCTGATTACATCTAAAAGGGTATGTTATCCGATTACCATAAAATATTACGTAGGACCCACCCATCTTTATGGTTTACTTCACATGCTTTGGCCTTTCTCTTTTCTAACCTCGATGATTTTTTCTTTATTCTTCATCCTCTCTCCTTCTTCTTCCTTCTTCTTTGAATTTCTTTAGAGTTTGATAAAGAGCATTAAAATCCATAATTATTTTTATGGCTTTATTAAAATTTTTCTTATCGTTTTGTTCATGGTCTCGCATTTTTAGTTGGATGAGAAGAAGAGATTTGTTCTCGAGAATTATTGTTTGTGATTTTTTGCCATATTTGAATCGATATGAGATTTTTTTAGATTGATAAAATATTCTTTTTATGCGTGAGTTTTGACCATACATATTTTGATCGATATCTAAGATTGATAATAGATATTTTGTTATGTGTGAGTTTTGGCCAGACCATATTTTGATTTTTTTTTTGCTTGAGTTTTGGTCAGGCATATTTTGATTTTTTTTATGTGTGGGTTTTGGCCATGCCATATTTTGATCAATATCGAGATCAATAATCCATATGTTTTTATGCATGAGTTTTGGTTAGGCCCATATCGATATCGATATCAATGAGATCTCGATAATTGATATTTTTTTATGGTGTGAGTTTGAGATCTCGATAATCTCTTAATTCTGGTAGCATAGTTACTATATTTTAATTAATTATAAATATAAAAGGGAATCATGGTAATCGTATCTCTTTCATTCCAATTCTGGTAAAGTAAATACAATCAATGGTAATTCCATTGCGTTACATCCCATTTTATCTCAATTACGTTTGCGCCACAATCTCATTACGATTGGGCCGAAATTCATTACGGTTTAGTAAATGCACCCTAGTTTCTATTTGGTCCTTAAGATTTCAAAACTAAGACAATTGGTTCTTGAGATTTGAATTCAGTTTCTATTTGGTCATCAAAGTTTCAAAAGTGACATGTGAAGTTATTGGAGCTTAAATTTGATTTCTAATTAGTACTTGAAGTTTGAAATTGGTTTTTAAATGGTCCCTAATAGAGTTTTTTTTTTTTTTTTTGAAACTGTGGTCCCTAATAGAGTTGACGTTAGTTAACTTGATGTAATGATAACGTGGTAATTAACATGTGCTAACTAGACTTTGAATGATATGTATTTTTCAAATGAGTTGGAATTCTTTTATATATTTTTTATTTTTTATACTTAGGGACCAATTTAAAACTTCAAGGACCAATTGTAAATCAATTTCAAACTCCAAGGACAAATTAGAAATCAAATTCACTTTTGAATCTCAATGACCAAATAGAAACTAAATTTAAATCTCAAGACCAAAAGTGTTAATTTTGACAACTTAAGAACCAAATAGAAACTAATTTTAAATTCGAATGACCAAAGGTGTATTTTATCCCTAACATTCTCATTGATAATTTCTATCTTCTTTCTAATTCTGAAACTTGGCTAAAATTTTGAAAGATTTAGATTATAAAATCAACAAATTATTATTCATAAAAAAATTATTTTTAAAAACTAAATAATTCATAACGAATCCTAACCTAACCAATTCATAAAATCTCAAATATTCTGATTTGAAGAAAAAAAGGAATGAGAAGAACATGGGTAGAAACTTGGATCACAAGACAAGCAGACAAGAATAGAGCAAACGCACATGTGTATATTATAATATTTCATAATAATTGTCGGATTATATCTGATTGGTCCATTTATTATTCAGTGTACTTTATAATTTTAAATTCAATTCACAAGCTAATTAGGATAATTATAAAATAATGCCAAGAAAGGAAAAAAGGTTAGATTCGTAAGTAGACAATACCACTTAAACTAATTAAAATTCAATTTTTTTAAAGTATAAAAAGTTTAAAACTTATCATTGTAAAAAAAAAAAAAAAAAAAACAAAAAAAAAAACCAGTTAGAGGAGCTGGAGGCCGTGACCTCATCTTTGCTCAATTTCCTCAGGATTTTCTGTAGGCCGAAAAAGACACGCATTATTTTCTTAAACAATAATTAACAAACTTTTTCTTTTTGAATGATCATATTAAAGAAGCCAAAAAGCACATTTTTTCAATGTGGGATCTTCAACATGTCCCTTCAAAATAGTGCGTTTGGACTTTATGGGCTCTAATACCATAATAAATTACCTGAAGTTCTATCTCAAAATCAATTGACAATGAGATGAGTAATTCATGCATCTTATTAAGAATGTGAAGTCTCCCAATCTTTCCAATGTTGGATCTTCAATATGCCCCCTCAAGATGGTGTCTCTTTGGGTTCACCATTCTTGGATCGGATCTCAATTTTAATTGTTGGACCGAATACATGTTTGGGTTTAATGGGCTCTGATACAATTTTAGATTACATGAGGTTCCATCTCAAAACCAATTGGCAATGAAAGAAGTAGTCCATGTATCTTATAAATCGTGAGGTCTCTCTACATTTTTTCAATGTGAGATCCTCAACAATATAGTCTCAAAAAAAAAAAAAAAAATCTAAACATGTCATATATATCCTGTGAATATTCGAAAGAAAGTGGTGGTTTGTTTTTCAAATGTTTCAAAATGGCTGCTTTAATTACAAATTCAATATCTGACAACTAAATTTAACGACTATTTTTGTTATGCAACTGCTGTAATTATCCACAGTTACGTCGTAAACGGTTGTCTTTTTGTATCAGGCAACTGCTGTAAATATTCACAAATACGTTGTAATTAATGTTATTTAATTACTGGGTATTTATTTTTTGTCTTTTCGTTTTGGAATAGTTACTATTTTATATGGCAGTGTAGTAGCTCGTTTCTTCATTTGATTTTCAAGAATTCTCATCTAATTTCTTCTTTTGAGTTGGTTTCGTTGAGAGCAAGTATCCAAAAGTTCTACTATATCCGTATAGTTTGAAGTTGTTGTTTTATTGGAGTTAGTCGTTATATTTTGCTAAGACAATCACTATAGTCGCTAGCAACCCGTGCAAAGTGAATATTTTCTTCAGGTCAACGCTTTCAAAGTGTGCCTCGACTACCAATCATCACATACTTTCGTTTTTCAAGTTTCGTTCATTTGATGTTGTTGTTGATCTAATTATCTACGACCATTGGAACTTCTGATAAGGTTTATTTACGGTTTTTGTAATTTTTATTATATACAAAGTCTGTAGTCATATTTACTTTGTAATTGTTTGTAGCCACTTGCATTGTAATTTGTTTGCAAGTGTGCAATAGTTTCTATATACAGCGTATTTCTCCCAACAGTGAAAACATTGGAGGTCACCCAATTTTGATAGGATTTTTAAAAAATACTGTTAATAAAGCTATCAATGTTGACAGTTTATTGTGTCAATTTAAATATAGACCTTTTTTGACATTCAATAGTCGTCGATATATGCATTTCTTAATTAATGATTTATTTTAAAGTAAAAATTAATTTTTTATTGACGATCTTTTTTCCCAATAGTCAACTATTCGATGAAGTCACGCGTCAATAAATGTCAAATTTGTAGTAGTGAAATCTGTTAGGATTTAAAATCCCTCAAAATCCTAAGCAACCAAACAAACCATTCAAATACGCTCATTGACCATAATTAACTTAAACATTACTAGCTAAAGGTTTATTTAACCTAAGTTAACCTTTTTTTTTTTTTTTTACAATATGTGGGATGGGAGATTCAAATTTCTGCCATCTTGATCGATGGTACATACTTTATGTCAGTTGAGCTATGCTCATGTTGGCAACTTAAATAAACGACTTGTGATAATAACAATGTTACATAAACAAACATTTTGAATGAAAATACTCTTTCAAAATGTTGTTTGTAAATATGTTAATTTAATTTGTTTTAATTACAAGAATGCTTATGTCACATGTCTTATATTAACCCATTATTAATACAATCAAATTTTGATGCAGTAAAGAACTTTTTGCTTTTCTTGTGGATTGTTCTAATCAACACTTACACAATTCTAGCAAATATATGTGGATTCTAGTGTTTTAATTCTCTTTATAATCTCTAACTCATACTATAACTATTGATCATTTTATTTGGGTCGGATTTTCATATTCTATAAAATTTCAATTTTACAGAATCAAGACAAGAGGATGATTATAACAAAAATAATTGAACAAATTAAGATAGTATTTGGACGTATTACATATAATTTTTTCTTTTACATTTTTGTAAGGCTTAACTACATGGATAGCCCATTTGGGACACTATTTTACATAAATTGCACATTATCTTATCAGCTTTGTCAATTAATGTAATATATATCATATTATTTACCCTTGTATATTATTTATAATTATAATAAAATAAAATTTTAGATTTTTTCCATAGCTGTTGGTGTTCTTCCCTCCAAACAATAATACTCATGGTTATATTCCAAAAAATTAGGGATTTTGATTTCAAAATATTGAACTTTTTGATAAACCCCATAAAAGTGAAGAGAGATTTCAACTGACGGCTAGAAGGTGTTATCGACGGGGGAGAGTTCGATGGCGCGTGTGACATCTATGGCGAAAAAAACGTCAGTTGTTTCCGACAACAGTAAGGAAACCTGAATTTTTTTTTTTAGATATTATTATTAGAAAACACATGAGGTTCCATCTCAAAACCAATTGGCAATGAGAGGAGTAACCCATATATCTTATAAATTGTGAGGTCTCTCTTCATTTTTCCAATGTGGGATCCTCAACATGCCCCCTCAAAATGGTGCATCTTTGGGTTCACCATTCTTGGATCGAATCCCAATTTTAATTTTTGGACCGAATACCCGTTTGGGTTTAATGGGCTCTGATACCATATTAGAGAATACATGGGGTTCCATCTCAAAACTAATCGGCAATGAGAGGAGCAGCCCATGTATCTTATAATTGTGAGGTCTCTCTTCATTTTTTCAGTGTGGGATCCTCAACAATTATAATCGTTCTATGTGGGTTTATATGTTAGCATTAGGGTGTATATTATGTTTAACATGCTTCTATTTCGATGAATAGTCGAATAATCATTTGTATTTTCTTTCTTTGCTTGTAGCTTGTAAAAATAAGAAATTTTATTTATAAATACAGCTGCATTTTGGTGGTTAATTTGTTATGAACTTTTTGACTAATTGAATTTATAATTTTTAGATTGATTAGATAGGGTATATAACATATAATCTTATTATAATAGTTATAATACAACATTTCACTTTTATATTCTAGATTTATATTGTAACGACCCAAAACACTGAACATGCTAAACACGGAAGCAAACTGAGTTAGCTTGCCCATGCTGAAATTTCGGTAGCATGACGGCATAACTACAATGAAACCTAATATCAAAAACCTGTAAATGAGCATAACTCACTTCTTAGATTTCAAAGAAACACTCAGCGCCCACCAAAACTAGGCAAAAGAGATTGAGTTCACAACCACAGATGGACACGAAAGACATCTCATAACCAGAATTTACAAGAGAACAAAAGTACAACTTACAACCGAACCTACAAGGCTAATATACAAAAGTAATCTAACCAAAGAATACACAACAAAAGGAGCCTATGAGAGGTCTACTAGTATCCTCATAGCCTCGTCAGGTCGTCGACTCATCATCCACCTCGCTGATGAGTGTTACCTGCAGAAAGATGAACAAAGTAGCACGAGTGAGTATAATTATACTCAGTAAGCAGCCTACTTAGTAATCCAAAGTTTAAAGAAAACATACCAAGAAAGAAACTGCCCTTACTCACACTCGTGCTCAAATATCGAGTACTTACACTAATTAACTATAAACCCATTTACCCTACCTCAACTTTACCCATTCCCTGACCCTAAATTCGTGTCATACCTACAAGTCCTAAAACCTAGAACCCAAACCTGTGAAGGTATATAACCCTCACACTCATCACAATGGAGAATCACTCCTAAGCTAGCACACAGGCGATAGGGAACGCATTCCCTACGCTCAACATAATGGGAAAAACACCCCTAAGCTAGCACACAGGTGATAGGGAACGCATCCCCTACCCTCAACATAATGGGGAATCACCTCTAAGCTAGCACACAGGCAATAGGGAACGCATCCCCTACGCTCAACATAATAGGGAAATCACCCCTAAGCTAGCACACCAGCAATAAGGGAACACATCCCTTATGCTCACCACATCACATAACGTTCTAGGCTTACAAACTCGCACGAAACGACAGAGACAGGGTAGGTAGCTCTAATCCAATGGCTCTTGACCAAATTTGATACTTTGAAATCTCCCGGGGTAAAATACCTTTCTTAGGGCCACACCCACCTTCTAATCCGGAGTTAACAATCACAACCAACATCTCAAAGTCAACCCCACGCACTTAAGTAGATATGGCTCAAGCTTAGATTTAGTTTAATCTCAGTTAGCTAACGTCTCATTCATAAACAAGCAATACTCAATTACCAATGATCTAGTAATTTCGCCCTATCGATAAAATAAGCGTGTCACATACATTCATTAAAACAAGGGCTTTACAAACAAATCCAATGGCTACTTACCTCCCAATCGACTCAAGGTCGAAATGCTTCTCTTCTTAGGACGATGTTAGCTTAAATCCTAACAATTTAGAGAGAGCGCCCAACATTCTACAACCTTCAAAATCGATTTCTAGCAAGCACAAAAGTTCCAATTACTCAATAATAACTTAAATAAATCAAAGCTTACCTCCTAAAACTTACTTGGCCCCAAATGACCATTTACAAGAATTCTGAACTTTAAAACTTACCAACCACGGTAACTAATAATTGATGGCTCAACGTTCAGTATGCCCCAAATTGGATAATTTAGTCTCCCACCATGATAGTTAATCCCACTGCCAAACGAGCTAAGTCGTACCAAGACAAACTCTAACACGCTCAAAGACAACTTCAAAGCCACTGTCCACAAATGATCCAAACACCAACAAATTAGAGAGAGAGATAGACGGACTGAAAGAGAGAGGAGGAGACGGACTGAAAGAGGGAAGAGACTGTTTGAAAGAGAGGGAGAGAGATAGACTAAAAGAGAGGGAGGAGGACAGAACGGGAGAGAGAGAAATACGAGGAGAGGGAGAAGACGAGGGGGGGGAGTACGAAGAGAGGGGGAGTAGACGAAGGGGAGGGAGAGTACGGGGAGAGGGGGAGTAGACGAGGGGGAGGGGAGTACGGGATGAGGGAGAAGAAGAGGAGGAGGGGGAGTACAGGGAGGGATAAAGATGGAAAAGAGGTTTTTTTTTATAAAGAATAATAATAATAATTATTATTATTATTATAATTATAATAATAAAATAGGGATAATAATAAAAGAAGGATATAAATATTAAAGATATTATAATAATAATTTTATCTAATTACATAATAAAATAATAATACGGATGCTACATATATAATATAATATAACCGTACATTGTTATATTTTGGATTTATATAATATAATATAACCGTAGATTGTTATAATATACTGTTTTATTGGTATATTTTATATTTATATAATAAAATCTTAGAACAAATTTTGTGAATATGCTGGTTATATAGGATATGATCTTATATTGTTTATTTGTATATATTATATAAGTATGAAAAGGGTATATACGATTGTTGCATGCCAGAAATTAAATTTAATATTTCCTTTAAGATTAAAATGTCATCTAATTTTGAATAATTATATATGCGATCTGACTGGTTATATGAATACTTTAGCACATGAGAAGTAAGATGTATTAACAAGCTTATCCTCGTACTTTAGTTTCAAATTCTTGTGCAAATGATATATGCATAAGCAATGAACTGCATTAGGAAGTACGGTTTGAATGGATTTGGAAATACTCTGATGTTTGTCTGAGACAATAACCAATTCTTCACGATCACCCACAATTTCTTTCAATTTGATAAAAAAAAAATCACTCCCATGATGAATCATTTTTAGAATCAACAACTGCAAATGCGAAAGAAAAAATCTGATTAATTATTAGCATCTAGTGTACAAGCAATCAACAGGGTTCCAACATATTTGTTCTTCATGGATGTTCCATCAACTGAAATAACTGGTCTACAATGTGGCAGTCCATCAACAGAAGCTGATAATGCCATGAAAAAATATTTAAACCTTCCGTCAACACAGTTGTATACGTGGCAATTGAACCTATCTACAATATAAAATATAATGAAAGTATCATAAAATATATACTAAGTACATATGGAAAATAAAGTAATATTTAAACACAATCGATTATGAGGAATTGAATACCTGGGTTCTTTGTCTTCACCATATGACAAAATGAGGGAATTAGAGAATATGACGCATATGGTGAACCTCTTATCTCATCTAGTGCCACTTGCCTAGCAAAGCTTTTTGATAACTGATGTTCATTCCAAATTCAGAACGAATGTATGATCTCACCTCTTTGGGACTGCTTAAATGACTAGCATCTATACTGATCCTACTCTTAATGAACTCTTTTATCATATAGAATGTTGCCTGTTTGTGATCAGTCAATACAACATCGATGGAACACGTATGATAATCAAGAAAATGCTTAACTATCCATGTTTCACTACCGTCGTCTCCAAAACAACGTGCACGAAGTAACCACTCACAATTTTCTTGTACACATTGGACATATAAGACAGAACGATTTGATCTAATAGTTTTATACTGAAAATTGTCTCTTATCGCGATCACAAGCAATGCAGTTTGTAGATTCAACTTACTTGAAAACATGTCCTTCACATCAATCCTAAAGTCTGGAGGAAGCTTTGCAACATCAATATTCAGATGAAATATCGACCCTCACCTTCAACTAAGTTGGGGGAGCTTGAACCAATCGAATGTATATACTTAGAAAAGTAGACAATTTATTTTTGATATCAACTATTAGTGAACGTTCTTGAACAACACCTTTACACAATATGTTGTACAACCAAAGAACATCCTTGTCTTCTGTAATCTTCATGTCGTTTTTCATGTAATTTGTAGAGCCCATTGAAGCAAAAAGATCGAGAGAATCCAAAGGGCATACACTTGCTAACTTTTGGGCTATTGCCTCAATCAAATTATTGAACGACATTCTTTCGTGAATCGTAATCTTAGATACTTCGTAATCAATATAATCGTCCATATCATTCTAATGACCTTTGTAAACCATGGCTATGTTAACAGGGTTATAACCTATACATAGTATAAAAACATTATTGTAACGCACCGCGTTTTAAAATTAGGATATTTTCAAATAATGAATTAGAGTCATTTGTTAAAGTCCTAATTTGGATAATTAGAATTTAAGTTAGTCCCCTAAGCTTGGTAATTAAATGGCTTTAATTTTGAAAAGAATATTTTTAATTAAATCCTTAATTTCCTAAAGTTTGGAAGTTTAATTTTAGGCCTTTATCTCCAAAAACAAATGGAACCCAAATCTTTTATTAGTTGGATCTTCCTAAAATCTATAGGATTTTAAGATGAGTTCAAATTTTAGAAGAGAGAAAGATATGATTTTTTTTTAATGCCCTAGATATTTTCTATTCTCTTCTTACTGGGTTTTTTTTTTTTGGAAAGAAAAGGTAATTCACTAAAATCTCTAACATTCTTCTCTTCTCTCCCTCTCTTTCTTTTCACGCACAAGCCGCCACCACCTAACCCATCTTCTTCTTCTTCTTTTTCTTCTTCCTCTCCGTTGGTCTCTTCCTCTTGACGCTAGCGACCTTTGCACAACACCCACGCTGGTGACCCACACAATAGTCCTTTCTCCGGCGGCTTGAGTCTCTCAAGAACGCAGCTCTAGGCAACACGAGCTCCGATTTGCAGGACACTAATGACGCGATTCAGGTCTGCTCGTCGGTATCAGACTCTCGTTTACAACAACCCACATGAGGATTTTCATTTTCCAACAGTACCCACTTGAATCGAACCCCGAATCACCTTAGTCTCGTGACCCACGCTTCCTTTGGCCTTGGATCTAAATACCCATGGATTGACAACTTCAGATTTGCGATTTCAAGGCCATTCGATCACCAACCAGCAAGCTTTTTAGTCCTTTAAGCATTGATCAGTAAGTTTTAGCACGTTTTGGACCTTTCGCAAATCCATTTAAGTGTTGTAGCTTAGGTTCTAAAGTGAGGGAGCCTCCTATTTATAGTTTCAAGTCAATTCGTCCTTATTCGAACACTCCCAACACATATTCGAGCTCGTTTAGTGTAGTTTTGTAAGTTTCAGCACGCTTTAGATCCTTTCAAATTCGTTTAAAGTACCTTTGTTCAGTGGCTAACCTTTGAGACTTATTGTTTGTAGTTCCTAACCAATTCGAACTCGTTCGAACAACTTTCCAACAAGGAATCAAGTTCGTATCGGTGAGCTTTGGTGAAAAGAGTTAGTTTAGACCTTTTCGCAAACTTTTTAAATGCCTAACTTAGTCTCTAATATTTGAAAGTTCTCTGTTTTAGGATTTGAATTAGTTTTAGACTATTCGAACTAAGTTTAACGTCGTTTTGGGTAAGTACTGAAAAAAATGAACGTTTCACTCCACATCGGAAGCATTGGATCGTCTTTGATTTTATTTAGAATTAAACAATAAAAATTAAGGTTAAGCAAAACATACATTGCTAATAATATTATGGAGAATATTCTGGCGGGTATTTATCTCTTCCACAAAGTCTTTCTGGCTATGACTCGAACATAGGACCAAGGCTTGTGGGAACCTTTTGAAAGAAAATCCACCAGGGATTGGAGAGGAAGAGGTCTAGAGAGAATTCTCTAATTCTCTCTATTGAGGAGATATGTGTTATGTCTAATGGCTCAACCCAAAGGTCCTATTTATAGAAACCAAGGGAAAATCTTTGCTATAATTAAAATATTTTATTTTAATATCTAATATATTAAAATATATCTTATATTTATTTGAATCTCATTCAAATCTCCTACGATATTTATTTATTTGAATCTTATTCAAATTCTATAAATATATTTTATTTAATGTATCTAATATACATTAATTATTTTAATATTTAATGTATCAAATACAATAAATATATTTTCCTCTTTTATATTTAATATATCTAGTATATTAAATATTAATTTGAACATTTCAAATTTTTCTTTCAACTAAATTGATCTTTTAGTGTTACTATGAGCTAGCAAGGGGACCTTATGGACCTACAGATTATAAGTTCCAATGATACAAAATCAATTAATTAAACTCTTTAATTAATTAATTTTCATTCATTAACTATGGGTCACTCCACTATAGACTTAGAGTTGCACTCTTATGCACTGTAAGACAAGTTGTGTCCATAGATATAATCACTACATGCAAGTCGATAATTCACAAGTAGTTCGTAATTACAGTTGGGTCAAAAGTCCGTTTTACCCCTGTAATTACATCTTGCACCTTAAGTACCACTGATTCTCTAATGAACAATTTGTTTATAATCTAATTATAAACTAAGTCATTCTCTAGCCAGTGAGAGGGTGGGGTCCCATTGTTCAAGTCCCAAAATCAGCACTTAAGGGAACTATTCATCTACTTACCTTATATGGGAATGAGTGAATTTCATCTTATGAGATTATGTTCCTAGCTCCCTATTTGGTCAAGTCCCCAAAATTGTAGGCATATTAAATCGGCTACAAAAGCCACTCTCACCCATGAAAATCAAAGGACAAAACTTCACAGGCAGGAGCTTATAACTCACTCAAGATTAAGATCGAGTCGCATATGATCATTTTGATGAAATATTAATCTTCTCAATTAACGGATTTATAAAGAGAGATTAACTCATTGTATAAGACACCCCCACTCACATGTCTCCACATGCACGATTTGGATCAAATCATTTGTAACTATTACAAAGTGGGTCGTATCAATAGTGTTACCAAGATAAGGCACCCAACCTTATCCATATACTATGACCCTTTAAGTCATTTATTAAACATGATCTTCTCGTATGTCAACCACATACTGTTCAAGATTACACTAATAATCTTGGATTTTTCATATAATGGATAATATTATAAAATTATTATTAATTATTAAATAAATCATTAATTACAAGGCTTTAGGGCATAAATCTCAACAAGTACATCCCTCTTGAACACTCTTTCGAATTCGGTTAAGGTTTTCAAATGGAGTTTTGGCCCCTGAACTTTGTCTACCTTGATTAGGAACCATATCGACTTGCTTTAGGAGCGTTTTAGGAAGTTTTGTAAGTAGAATTTTGCTTGTGGGGTATGATTGCTTGTTTGTTAGCATGTTATTTACTTTAATTGCTTATATATGAATATTTGATGAGTTGTGCTGCTCTCTTATATAATTTGAACTTGTTGGGTATGATTTTGTGAATATGCATTGTGAAGCAAATTGTATATGGTAGTTGTGGTTTTGTCTTTAATGAGCATGGTGAGTTTTTGTATTATGATCTTGTGATACTGAGCATATTGCAGTGTGGAGATTATCTGAAAAACATGATGGTTGTATGTTGAGCATATTATGAGTTTTAGCATAATATGTGGTGATGTTAAAGGTCGACAAGTGAATGTGCTCCCCTTCCAATTATTTTTGTAAATGGAAGATAAAGAGCCCAATGATTTAATGTAATTTACTGCTTTTTATGTGTTTGAAGTTTTTTTTTGTTGCAAATGGTAGAGATCAAGGAGGGTGATTTAATGTAATTTACGGCTTATGTAGATTTTTTTCTTTTTTCTTTTTAGCAAATGGCAAGGAGAGTGATTTAATGTAATTTACTGCTTTTGTAGTTTTTTTTTTTTTTAAATTTGTAAAAACACACCAATTCATTTACTGATCTTTGGCATATTGAAGAAGGTAGAGAAGAAAACGATTGCAACCCTGGCACCTTAAGGCATGAAAAGTAGAAAACAACAGACAATGTGATGTCGTAATTGTATTATTTTCTTCTTTATTTTTATTTATTTTTGTTTCCTTTTCCTTTTTTTGTTTTGGATAAATTGGAGTTTAGTAGGCTAGAATTTAGGAACATTTGATCATAATCTTATATTTTTTCCTATTTATGCTATTTATTATATTTAAATATAACTATTAATAGTTATTAAAAATATAATATCATTTCAATTTTCAATATTATGGTAACAATTAATATTTAGACTTAAGTTATTTTATTTGATAGAAGATTGAATTCTCTATCTTGCATATAAAATAATATTTTTTGTTTAAATTAATTTATTAATAGTTATTCTCGATTGATTGAACTTTTGTAAACAAAAATAAATGACCAATAGATCTCCTGAAACTTCTTTCATAGATTTGAAGAGTTCTAAAATTGAGAACCACGTATCTAATTAATGATTTTTCTCGAATTCAAAAAGATCATTGCAAAAAAGATTTTTTCACTTACTAGATAATTAATATGAATTTTAAAAAAAAAGAAAAAAAAGAATATTTTGGTTTAAATTAAAGTTTGGAATTAAGTTGGTAATCAAATGATGCAAATTAAAAAAATAATAATAATATTTTTGTTTAAATTAAAGTTTTAAATTAAACTTTTGTAAACAAAAATAAATTTATTAATAGATTTTCACGATTTAGTGAACTTTTGTAAACAAAACAAATTAATCAATAGATCTCTTCGAAACTTCTTTCATAGATTCAAAGAGTTCTAAAATTGAGAACCACTATCAAATTAATAATTCCTTTGAATTCGATAAATTCATTACAAAAAAGATTCTTTAGTTACTAGATAATATGAAATTTTTTTTAAAAAAAAAAAAGAAAAAATATTTTTTGGTTTAAATTAAAATTTTAAATTAAGTGGGTAATCAAATGACGCAAATCAAAATTTTTAAAAAAAATATTTTTGTTTAAATTAAAGTTTGAAAATAAGTGAGTAATCAAATGATGCTAATGATCAAAATAAAAAATAATATTAAAGTGTAATTCTTCATTTTCCATATGTATAAGACCCTATATTCAATTTTTATATGTACATTGCATTTTCATCATTATGAAACAAGTGCAACGCACGTAGTATCCAACTAGTATAACTTAAAATTGCAAATCACATGGTTATAGTTTTCTTGAATATTTCCTATAAATAACACTTGCATGGCTTACATTTATGAGAACATTTTATTCCATTGATGTACTTACGATTTTTTCTCATTATTGTAATAATGTTATTATTATTATTATTTATTGTCTCCATAACCATATCATTCAATTTAAGTAAATAAATTTATCATTAATTACATAAAGATATATTTTAGATTGATAAATATATTTTATTCTCCAATATATTAATATTCAAATTATGTTTTAATTTTAAATTTTCATTAATAACATTTAGTTTGAGAATTATTTTTGTTTTGCTATTTCTGCCGGCATCAGTAAATGGAGTTTAAAGTTTGAAGCGCCAAGAAATTATCTCTTTCAATTTCAAATGAGTATGATTTCTATTCCATCTTTCTTCAATTAGTGTTTTTTTTTATTAATTTTCAATGTGATGTTTGAAATGCCAAATTTTTTTTTATTCAATTACAATGTGTCATTTTATACCCAGTATATAGTTTTTTTATTCAATTTCAGTTACTTCTTTTTTTAATTTAAGTTTTGTAAGTTAATTAATCCTGTTGTTTTTATATTTCATTTTAAATATTTGGAAAATGATTAAAAAAAGACCATGCTAATTATATACTATATACTACAATCTACACATAAATATATACTTAAAAATATAGTATATATACATCAATATTCTAATTTATGTTCTGAGACATATATTATATTAACGTAGGTATATAATTGTAACGCCCCCAAATTTTAACTTGACTTAGGGAACCTACTAAACCAACAACCATTATGCCTCAAAAATTTCAGCAGCATAACGACGTAACTACAACAATACCAAAATTTTTCTAATACCTGTTAGACAACAAAACACACTTCTATATTCAAAATCACTAAATAGCAACATCTTCCGACTCCAACTCAAACAACTATTACAGAACCAGAAATGAAGCATCATGCTAATATATGTAGGTACAAGACTACTTTATGAACTTGAAGCAAACTCATTCCACAAAGGTAAAGTATCCTAACTGAAAGGCCTCTTACCAACCTTTCAGTGTGACATAAAGTACTTAACATAAACTCACTCACTAATGGTAACATAATGTTTCCTTATGTAATCGACCATAATTAAAAAAACTTTAGCAAGAAGGACGAAACAACTGCACCAAGTCCACAATTAAATGTCACTACAGAAAGTAAACTAACAAAACCACTAAGAAATTGAAATGCCAACCACTAGTCTCCAACAGAACATATCCAACTATAAGGTAATTCAACTAAACTAAACTTACTTATTAGTCTCCTTTATTTTTATAGCCGTTAAGCCCGATCCTTGTAGTTTTTTTTTTTTTAATCTTTTCTCTGCTCTTTGTGTGAGCTATAGAATAAGTAGCAATGTTTTCTTGCTTCAAACACATGGTGAATAATAGTGCATTTTCAAAGAAATGGTTATTTGAATTTCTTTATCTTCGATTAAGAGGTTAGGTGTTTAAATTTTCACCTCCACGTGTGGTAGATTTTTTTTTTTAAAAAAAAAATCACATTTTTTTCCATTAAAATCTTTAGTCAAAATGTCAAAAGATTGGAAAAATTATCTAAAAAATTGGGAAAAAAAAAAAAAAGAAAAGGGGAAATGATAATGTCGAGCCATACTTCCATTCACCTATTCTTTCAAAAGCGTTCTAAAATGCTATTTTTCTTTCCTTCTTTTTTTTGAGAATATAATACATGTTAAGGAATGGTGCTCTATGAGGAAAAAGACTTTCCTCACCTTAATGATGAACCTTCTTTAGCCATTAATTAATTATAAATCCCACTATAATTAAAATCTTCAAACAAAAGAATTTAGCTCGTCTCAAATCCAAAAGGCGACTTTATTACGTATTCTCTATAGTGGACTAGTTGTTTCATTCAATTTAGAACGGAGATAATGAATATGCACCTATTTTTTAAAGACCATATCTAATATTTTATTTTTTATAACTAAAAAATATATATCTACAATTTTTTTAAAAAATTTATAGTACTTGGTTTTTTTAAAAAAGATATATACTTTATTGATAAAAAAGTTGAAAATTTAAATCTAAAATTCATAAGAAAGTAGAAGGATTTTTCTTCTTTTTTTTCCTCTAAAGATAAGTGCCATAAACTATACTGGAGCTAGCTATGATACTTGATCTCAATTATACCATATTTGCAATTTGCCTTCTAATATAAAGTTTGATCAATTATAAAAAAGTTTAAATTTCCTAACACCATGTCACCTAATTATATTATTGACCTAAATTTAAAAAACCAAATTAAATAGTTAAAATGATTATTAAATGACAAGTAAATTAAATTATATAGGGGATTGTCCTCTCCTTGCTCAAAATTTCAATGTGGAGAATTAAGGGTATGAGGTCAGTGTTGTTTGTCAATAAAAATTTTTGTTATACATTTATTCTTAAATATTCTAAAATAAATCTATAAATAAATATATTGAAATTATATTTTTATGACCATTAGTATTTATTATTTGTTCTATTAAATAATTTAATTTAATTTTTTTTTTTGTAAATCTATCATCAAAGTCATGTTTTAATTCTCACTTTTATACTGAACTAAAAAAAATCAATTTAAAAATATTAAATATTTTTATTAATATTTTAATAGAAAAAACAAAAATATAGTGGTAGGAATAATAATTAGAAGTTTTAAAAAACAATAATAATTAGACTCCAGCCAAGGTGGGCAATTTATTCCCTCATCACCAAACATAGAAAAAAGATTGGAGAAATTTTCTAGCCTTCAACCTTGCCCCGATTGTACATGCAAATGTGTTGTCCCAACCCAACCTTAGACGAATTTTGTCATCTTTAATAACATATTAAAAAAAGAAAAATAAATTAAGGTTTAGTTTGGAATTGTTGTAATTTTTAAAATAGTTGTTGGCAATTGTGCTTTATAAAAAATTAACTGTGAAATAAAGTAAAATAGTGTTCGATAAATTTCAATTTCAAATTAAAAAAAAAAAAAACTAGTTTGGTGTTTGTTAATTAATACTAAATTTTTGTGATTTAATTATAATAACCAACGTAGGCATATTATTTCAATTTTTTTATATTGACATTTAATAAGATAGTTATTTAAAAATATATATAATTTAAATTGCATGTAATTTTGTTTAATCTATATTTGATAAAAATTTAAGAAAAATAATTGTTATAAAAATTGGATCAATCAAAATTTTGTTAATATAAGAGACAATAGATGTGAAAAAATATATAATTTAATTTCGTTAAATAATTTTGTCACATTTTAAATTTGAATAATTATGGTAAGTTATTCATTATATTATATTATATTTATATTGCATTGCTATTTGCTAGTTTCATTATATATACACATGATATAATTATGTCATATATCAATGATATAATATACTCATTATGTCTTTATTAGTTTTTATATTGTAGAGGCCAAATTAGATAGTTCAATTACATGTAATTTCGTTGAAAATAATTACTTTTTACGCTTGCAAACACAATTCTAAACGGGGCCTAAGTCTTTTGCAGGTACTCTAGTTTTATTATTATTATTATTATTATTTGAGTTCAACAACATGCAGCGTGAGGATTCAAATCTCTAACCTTTTAGTTAAGAATATATGTCTTAATCAATTGAGTTATGTTCATGTGTTTATGTTGAATTCAAATTTTAAGATACCTAAAACTTGACACTCTTGGTAATGTGAACAATACAATACAGAATAACAGCATAATATCAACTAAAAAAATGTAAAGAAAATGAAAGTTGATACTTCTTAAAATTTGAAATGATTACTCTAAAAAACCGTTAATCATATACATGTGACACTTAAAAAATGTCATTAATACACCAGTATCATATGTGCACTTCTCCTATGAATAGGCAAATATTTCAAAAAAAAAAAAATCATCATATACTGAAATGTTATTTAGCATTGAAACACATACTTGAGATTAAAAAAGACAAATGATGTATTTAAAAAAGAATATTTGGTTGATTTATTGGATAACTTTTAAGTTTTTTGATATACCATAGAACAAATATATTCTCAAACAAATCATTATTTGAGTATTCTTCATTAATTTGGTCACATTTTGAATTTGAATAATTATGGTACATTATTCATTATATTAGGTTAGAGTTATATTGCATTGCTAATTTCATTATATCAATTATGTAAATATACTCATTATGTCTTTATTAGAGTTTATATTGTAGTGGCCAACTTTATTATATAATTAACATGACATCATTGTGTTCTATTTCAATTATATACAATATTTATTTTTGTTTTTTCTTGGAGCTTCTTATTCTTGCCATTATGAAGTTCAAGTAATTTTCTTTAATGGAGTACTTTTGATATATAATATATTGTATGATATAGTTTTTTTCTTTTTTTCTTTTTTTTCTTTTTTTGTAGAGAACAGCAAGATGGAGAACAACCAGAGAGAATAGAATGAAGAAGAAGACGACGCAAGGAGATGGCCATTGGCGTGATTTATAGTTTGGTAAAAAAAGAACTAAAATTTGTTTATTCATACTTAAATATTTAACTTCTTTTCCAAATCTCTAATTATTATTGACACAACTTCTTTTCCAAATCTCAATTGTTTTTCATTTAAAAGAAATTCCCATCATGAAACGTGTGAAGTATTATGAAAACTTTTTTTTTTCTATCTCTCAAGAAACCTTAACAAGTGTAAAATGAAAATATTTTGTCCTTTTAACACTAATCTATCATAGAATTTAATGAGTCGGTGTAACCCAAGCTCGTGATTCGAACTAAGATTTGGAATCTGTATTCGACATCTTGGCGTTACAAATGATATCAGAGCAAAACATCTCCCAATACAATGTGGTTCGAGGACAAACGACTAAGACGAAAGCTCGTAGGCATGTAACGCCCGAATTAGGAGGGATACACGCATGAACTGACACCACATCAGAATGAGAGGGATCTTTATGATATGCAATGCATAGCTAATAAAGGCTTAAAAGAATTGATAGTTACTATCTACACCAACAAGGTACACATTTTTTTCGGTGGCTCAATTATAGGAACTTTAAAGTGAAGCATGTTTGGCTTAGAGCAATCCTATATTGGATGACTTCTTAAAAAGCTTCCTATGAACAATATGAGCAAAGCATGTTGAAAGTGCCCATATTTGTCTATGGAGACAATTTTCAGAAGCAATTTAAGATAAGTAGACGTGAGAGTTATATGTTGTACTTGTTTTACCGATTTTACTTATGAAAAACGATATTATTGCATAAAATATTAAAATGGTCTTAATAAATTATTTAAAATTATAATATTTAATATAGTATATTAATTGGTTATTTAACTAAATTAATATAAATAAATTTAAAATTGATATTCAAATATTAATTGAAAATAATACTACTGCATACTAACCCATTAAATTTTATTTTAAAAAGTCATTTTAATTAGTTAAAATATTAATATTATATAATTATTGTAAATAGTTAAGATTAATTTAGACATTAGTTATATATAAAAAACAATAATAAAATGAATTAATTAGTTTATATCTTTCCTCATCTACTATTCATCTTATCTAGGATTAAAAATCCACTGCAAGTGGGTAACTAAATCTTGTGGTTGGTGGAAAATTTATACTAACATATAATAAAAATAAAAATAATAAGTGGGTATTAAAAAGTGAAAATCCTTTGCTTGAAAACAGAACATGGGTTATGTATACACCCAACAATAAAACAAAAAGCCCATTATAAAAATTAAAAAAAAAAGATATATATATTTCATAAAATTGGACTAGAGATTATAGATAATTAGTAAAATAAGTTAATAGCTAGGAGTACCAACCATCTGACTGGACAACCTACACACTAGGTAGGAGAAAGTTTATGCTAACTTTCTGGCCATGTGTATTTTCATTGGTGTAAGTATTTTTCTATTAATATCAGTTGGGTAAGTTGTAGGAGTAAAAATTATGAACCAAAATAGTCATTTAATGTAGAACAATATTTGTCTGTCGCTCAATAAAAACTCTTATTGACCTTCTGTATTGATCTAGTTATATATATTCTATGAATTTTCCACAATTGGCCTTTCTACTAATACATAGATATTATTATTATTTTAGGTAAAATACATTTTTAGTCTCTATATTTGAAAATAGGTTTTTATTTGATCTCTAAATTTCAAAAACGGACAGTTTAATCTCTAATCTTAAAAAAAATGATTCTAAAAGGTCTAGCTAGTTGGCTAATGGAAAGATGATTTAACAATTAACTTGATTTTTTTAAGCTCATGTGGCATTTCTCTCTTTTTCTTCCCCAGCCCCTTCTTCTTCCTCCTTTATCTCCTTTATCTCCTTTTATGCAGTTTCAAAGCTTCTTTTCTCCACTGAAAATGAAAAAACGAATTTCTCTGTCTCTCATCCCTCTCTAAAATTTCATATTCTTTATTGGCTTTTTCTCACTCTGAACTGTTAGATTATGTTATTCAAATTATTTTCTCTTCCTAAAGTTATCATGAACATCTATTTTGATTGCATCTCTCTCCAACTAGGTCTCTTTTTTTCTCTTCAACTTTCTAGGCCTTTTGTTATACTTGGGAATTTTATGATTGGTATATGGCTTTTGCAGTGATTTTGTAGAATGCTTTTTTTCTATATATTTCAGTTTCAAGATTCTTGAACAAACCCCATTTGAATGAACAACTTTTCTTTTTGAAGCTCCATTATGATACATCCATTAGCAATATACAATTCAAATGTTTGGCGAGGGAGCTTCTTCTAAGGAAAGAAAAAAAAGACCCGAATGGAAAGGGAGACAATCAAGGAATAGTTATAGAGGGAGAAAAGGCCAATAAAGAATATAAAATTTTAGAGAAATAAAAAAGATGAAGCTCTGAAACTGCATGAAGAAGAATAAAAGATGAAGAAAGAGGGTAGAAGAAAAAAAAAGGAAAGAAATGTCACATAAGCTAAAAAAACAAGTTAAATGTCAAATCTTCCTTTTGGTAGTCATCTAGCGGTCTAGGGACTTTTTAAAACTATTTTCTAAGGGTTAAAGGCTAAATTGTCGTTTTATAAACTTAGGGACTAAAAGCGTAATTTACCCTATTACTTTTATAATATAAGTTAGGTTGAAAAAGTAGTACTAACACATTGAATAGCACTTTGTATAAACCATGTCGCAGCTCTATAAATGGACTTGTGGAGGAGCTCCAATTTTACATAACTAGAGAGAAGAGAGAGATAATTTCTTTTTTCCTTAAAAAAAGCATGAGTTGGGTGGAAAATTGCATTCGAAAGGCAAAGTCATGTTGGTTCTGGGAATTAGAGGATGAACCAGAAGGCGGCGGCCGCGGGCGATCTGAGGCGGTGGTGGTGGTGGCGGTGGTAGAGATGGTGGAGAAATGGAAGAAGATGATAGTAGCATTCTGCTTATCAACGGCCATAGCTATAGCTACAGTGTCTGTTCAGATAGAAAGAAAACTGCCTCAGGCCTTTTACTTTCTTTCACTTGCTCTGTTGCTTTGTTTTTGTTGTGTGGCTTTTGGGAAATTGATCAAATCCATTTTCAAAAGTGTCTCACAAATTTTGTACTGTGTGGGCGGCTTTTTGGCAGTCACAGCCTTTTTCATTGCCACTGCAATTCCATATGCGCCATATTTTCAGATGATCATCTTACTCATTTACGTGATCTTCTGGTTGATCTTCATGTTCATCGCCCACAAGGCCCCTTCTTCCACTCTCCTCTGAGATATCAACACCTCCATCAAAAAGTTTGTTCTTTGTTCATATACTTTTCTCCTCTGTATTCTTCCTTCCACAAAAATTATGTGTTCACGAGAAATTATTCAAAGAGGTTGGCCTAGCATGGTTCATAGTGATCTTATATCGTTGGATGTGAAGACGAAAACTAAAAGATATAGTTTCATCATGCATCCAATGATTTAGAAGGGATAGTTACAATACGGGCGGTCATATTAAATAATTTTTTCTTCTTTATACCGATGATAAAAATTATTCTTTCAAAATGGGATCTATTATATATAACCAATTCTATTCTTGTTAACTAGTTTTTTTTTTTTTTTTAAAGAATGGAAATGGTTTTATATTACACATTCTTTTTTTTTAGCCTTTTAAAAGTGTGTAAAAGTTAGAAGGTTGACTACATATTCCATCTTGAATTTTTAGGGTTGTTAGGTCTTTTTATTATAATTATAATTTTTTTTTTTAGTTCAACAAAAAGTTGGGTAGAGGGATTCGAACCTTTGACCTTTTGATTTAGGACACATGTGTTGTCCGATTGAGTTATGCTCAAATTAACAATTGCTGAGACTAATAAGCCTTTGTATTATATATAAAAAAAAATCATATATCTCCAATCTTTTAACAGCCTGTTTGGAAACGTTTGCGTTTCTTGTCGTTTCTTTTTTCCTGTTTTCACTTTTTTAATAAAGAAGAATGGAACTTTGTTGGTAACTATTTCTTATTTCTTGTTCTTTGAAATTTTAAATAAAAAATGTAAAAATTTTATATGAAAATTAGTTTTTAAAATTAAATATCCAAAATTTTTATGTTATATTTAATTTTAGGTGTTTATTATGCCTTTGAGAAGCAAAAATGATAATAATAATAATAATAATAATAATAATAACAATAATAATAATAATAATAATATTTTTATTTATGTTTAGGAAAAATTGAAAACAAAAAACTTGATATCGTTGTTTTCAAACGATTTTGCAAACGTTTTTTAAAAATAAAAAACAAAAAACTAGAGCACAGTTACCAAATGTTTATGTTTCTCAAAAACTGGAAATAAAAAACAGGAGATCAAGAACAAGAACGTTACCAAACAACCCATAAAATTCTATCTACATAGTTTCGATATTTTAAAATACTTTTTTATATAGATCTCTTAATTAATAATTTTGCATTTAATAAATTCAAGCTATTAACATGATCTCCTTCTCTTTCCCAATATATTTATCTTTCTCTCACATTTCTCCCTATTCAACAAATTTTCATTGGATAACTGAAATTTATTTATGGTGTATGGTTACTCTATTCCTTCCGTCTACAAACATTTGATTTTTCTGTCTCAATTTTATGTGCAGAGTAAGAGAGAAAGCCGCAAGAAGAAAATGAAGATAAAGAAAAAATAAGAACGTGCAGCCATTTATTGAAGTATTAAAATATACATATATACCATATCTATTAAAAAAAAAACATATATATATATACACACACATACCATATACTCTCGTGTGTTACGAAGACCATAGTGAAGCATTATATGCTCTAATGACTTGTAGATACTAATTTGGTTAAAGTCAGCATTGTGTCAAAATATTTGTGTGCTTAAGTATAGCTTAAATGATAATATATCTCCTTATAGGTTGAGGCTTGATTCCTCCCTTCTTATTTATAATATGATATACTAAAAAAATGGAGAAACCTCTCATTAGCCATCTTCATCAATGCCTTAATCCAAATTTCATTATGCTCTTGTACTCTTTGATATTTCTAATATTGATGCGAACATGAGCATAACTCAACTAGCTAGTTAAGATATATACATTTGATAAAGAAGTTAGAGGTTCGAATCTTCCAATCTCACATGTTGTTGAACTAAAAAAAATTATTATTTCTAAAGTTGATACTTTTAAAGTTTTAGGTGCTCAATTTTTTAAAAATCAAGTGAGAACCAAAATTATTCTCTTATAAGTATGAACATATGTACTCTTGCATCCGAGCCCGTACATTATTATTGGAATTAAACATTTTTATAGATATTTTCAAACCTAAAATTAATATATTGAACTAAGTACTGTTGGAATATGGAAACAATGGCGGATCCATATTTTTTATTTAGGGAAGCTTGACTTAAAATTAAGTAAAAATAATTTACAAGCAAGTAATTCCAAAAATTCATAAAAATCCATAAATAAACTAAATTTCTTCAACGAAAAGTATGATTTCAAAGCTAGTAAGGTTGTTTCTATAAATATGTTTTGCAAACTTGGACTTGAATATTACAAAAGAACTCTAGTTCTCAGATCGGCTACTAGTAAATTTTCCAAATTTACTTATATGAAATATTTATCAGAACTATTATAACTTTTCTTCAATGGAGACGATGACCTCATCAATTTTCTTTTATAGTATCTCTCCATTTAGATTTCAAATTAAATCTACAATACATTAATAAAAATATATAAAATAAAGAAACATATACATAAAATAAGAACGATGAAAACTAAATGTGTACAAAAATAATTGAAACATGAAAACTAAATATATAAAAGTAATTGAAACATGAAAATAAATGTACCTTAGAAAACTAATCTCCAAATTTTCAACTTCTTGAAATTGACGGCAACAATCAAGACTTGAGAGATGACAAATGTACATGAATAAATTGAAAGGAATTTTTTTTAGGTTCAAAACGTTATAGCGGTGGGCACATCATTTTAAAGTGGTGAAAAATAATGTTATTTTTAGAAAATTAGGGTCTGGATATCCATCAATAAATTTTCTTATCTTTTTTCCATTTTTTTAAGTTGACATATTTATGTAAAGCAATTTTATAAAAATAAAATTTAAACATATTAGAAGAGAAAGATAATTCCAACATACAAGGAAAAAAATATTAAACATATTACAAGAGAGATAATTCTAATCTAAAATGAAAAAAAAAATGGAAAATATTATATATAAAGAAATTTATAAATTTTAGAAAAAAAGATGGACATTATTTTACATTGAAAAAGGAAATTAAGGAGCAACAAATTTTTTACTTTTTATTTTTCCTAAAATTGAGGTGTATAGAATTAAAATGAAAATTAAGGGGCAACAGATGTTTTATTATTATTTTTTTTTCGAAATTGAAGTCTATAAAATTAAAATGAATGCAAAAAAAAGCATGGCCTAATTCGAACCTAAGTGTTAAAGGGGACTAGAGGCACCTAAAACCACTGTGAATTGAAGAGAGAGCCATGGATGCGATGGTGAGCAAAAGTATCAAACAAGCACATCAACACGTATAAGCAAGCATGTCAACACATACTAGAAAACACGTCGACACGTTAGTCCAAGAAAGGCCTATGAGAAATGTCGTGATGTGATTGAGGAGGATGATACATCACCTAACACACCAAGAAGATGTGCAGAATGAAGCTATGATAAGGCATAATGAGTATGTTAAGATGCTTTCGTAGCATCAGAAGTGTCATTGTCAAGCTTAGTGTAGACCAGGTTGGGTCCTAGGCCGTAGTCCCAAAAGTTAGGGTTCCGCGGTGAGTTTGGACAAGCAGCTCTAGAGTTAAGTGCATATGAGTGTGAGACGCAAGCATGTTAAATTTTGTGTCAATTGTGTGCTCCATGTTGCCGTATGACCCTTTGCCATTTTGACGTTTATGGGTGCTCGATCAAAAATGCCTTAAAATGTCCTATAGGAGGAGACATGGTGTTGGCTCTCCACCACCTCTAGGCATCTCCTAAGTGAGCCACCCCATGGCACATGCATGTGTCATGGTGTGGGCAAGCATTACAAGACAAGTGTTTTGGGCTTCTTCCTTTGAGAATGAGGTTCCAAGGACAGTGTCGGGTGGCATGGGTGTGTCAACGTTACGCCCCTTCCTATGGGTCGAAGGTTGCGACATAGGGTAGAGCTTCGACATGGTGTGCAGAAATGACTCGGTAATGAACACAAAAGGGTTTATGCCTTGATATGTCTAGAATAGATGGATGTCTTAGAGGTCCCGAATATAAAGACAACCCATGGGTTGGTTTTTGATAAGCGTGTCTAAGAGAGCAACTAAGGTAGTTGACATCTCGATGCTCGAGGTAGCATCATGAAGCATCAGTTGGACTCAAGAGTTCCCAGCTAGCACAGTATTTGCTCGTTATGTCCCAGTAAGCATTATAATGGATCGATAAGTTTCAATTTTCATAGTTTGCTCCTTATAAGCGTTATAATGCCCTAGTAAGTCCCTGTAAGTGTTGAAATCACCCAATAAGCTTCAGTTGAGCATTTTAAGGCCATTTTGATCCAACTAAGGGTCCGAACACACCCCGATGAAGTTTCGAATTGATGTAGAAGTGTTGGGGTTGTGCTGTTAAGAATCAAGATGATGAAATGAGATGCGATGTTGAGTTTAGAATACCTTGGCCTAGTGTAGAGGAAAGGTTGAGCCTTAAGACTTGGCCTAGAGTAGAGGCAAGTAGGCTAGAGTTGCAAATGAGAAAAAATACACATACGGGTGATGTGTAAAGCTGCGTTGAACATGAAGTGAAGCTTGGCTGAGTGAAAGAACCTCGCCTAAGGTTCGATGAAGCTACAAAGGGACACGAAAAATAATATTGGGGCTTGAGTTCTCCTTAAGGATGGCCATGATTGAGCGAGAAATCATGGCGCCGCACGGTTGGAAGAGTACGACCATGATATATGGCATGCATCCTTTTAATATACTAGAAAACTTTTACATGTGTTGCATTAACATATATTTCTTTTTAAATTTAGAATTTAAAAATATCATTTTTTTAAAAAAATTTTAAAACTTCCTTTAACAATGATTTTGTCACATTTTAAAAGTTAGTTTTGAAATTTTAGCTAATTTGAAAAATAAATGCATGAAAATTTAAAACCATTTATTTCATTTTAAAATAAACTTTTTAAAGATTTTAAGAATATTTAATTTGATGTGATTAATTTTAATTTTATAACATAAATAATATTTAAATTTTAATGAAATAAATAAAAATAAATAAACTATCATTGTTAAATGTAAATTTGGAATTTAAAATTATATAAAAGACAAATAAGTCAAAAAATAATTTTCTATCTTTCTTTTTTTTTTTTTGATAAAATTTTCAACTATCCACCTTCTAGTAAAGATAAAGATCACAAACTATATAAATGATTAATCTAAATTTTAAAATTATGTCAATGGAACTATTGAAATTATTAGTTAAAGAGTTTGAGTAGAATTGTCTAAAAGTATTCTTTAACATCTACAAAATAGTAATCATAATTGTTTTCACAAAAAAAAAAAAAATAGTAATCAATGATCATAATTCATTCAATAAAGTCAAAGTGAGTATAGCTTAGAAGTAATATGCATGCACCATTGACTAAGAGGTTGGAGATTTGAATCCCCCTCCTAAATGATGTTGAACTAAAAAAAAATAGTTAAAAAAAAAGTAATCGTAATAATAATATTATTTTTATATAATAATGCTAACTATATTAAGTTGTCCCTTTTCTTTTTTGTTTTTTGTAAAAAAAAGAAAAAGAAAAAGAAAGACTTCATTTCAAAAAGATTGTCTTTTTTTTTCTTTGAGTAATAAAAAAGATTATCTAAAACTACATTTAAATATAAAAATATATAATTTATAAAATAAATAAATCACAAAGGTAAAATTTGCAAAACTTCCTAAAAATATCTAGGCTAAAGTTAAATTTAACCTTTATTATTGTTTTTTTGGGCTAAGTTTTGTAGTTATATTAAATATATAAATTAATAATTAATAATTTTTCAAAATTAAATATGAATTTTGATGGATTTGCCAAAAAAAATAAAAAAATTAAAGATATATTAATATACATGTCTATAACTATAGTAATTATACTATTATTATGTTAAATGTTTATTTAGTTAAAATAAACCAATCTTGCATTATCAAAAATAAAATTAAAAGAAGAAAAAGATATAAATGTAGATTACCTCTTTATCTATGATAATGAGTTTCAATACCTTTAGAAGTTCTCATTTCTTTGTTTGATACTTCTGAATAAAACTTTTACAAATAACACTTTCTATGAAATTCCAATTATTTAGGGATAGGTTTGAGTTTCACATTACAAATACTTCATTGTATTTGTGCAATTTCACAATTAAAAAAATAATTTATGAATATATAATTGGTTTGGAAAACACATGTTTCTATTTAATGTAAGCAATATGTGCATCCAAATTATGATTAGAATAAAAAAATAAATTTGAATAAACTATAAAAATTCAAAATTGTAGTCCAAAAGAAATAATAATTAAAAAAACTTTAAATCAATTTGGTATAAAAGAAAGGAAACATTGTATGCTTAACATGATTTTCTTTATAAATAAATGGAAAAAAAACAATTACATTTTATTAACATAACTTAGCAAATGCAATACATTGTAACAATTATAAATTTAGCATAAAATTAATGAAAAAAAAAAACATAAGATCGAAATATACTTTGAATTAATCAATTTGGCTCAAAAGAAATTTTTTGCTTAGCAATTGTCTCAATATAAATGCATTGAACTATTTAGGGAAAGCAAGATGTCTATTATATAATGGATCATTTAATTTGTTCAATATAGAATTTGAAAAGATTGATAGCTATTGGATTTACATAAAATTACTTAAATATATTATTTTATTTTTCTTTTCCATGCTTTAATCATGGATAGGCAGAAAACTCTTCCCTCCACCCTAAAAAAAGAACTTTATCTTCATTCATCCTAACAAAATACTTCATATGAAACATTTACTTTAAAAAAAAAAAAAATAATGGCCACCGTAGCAACCGTGTAATTAAAGAAAAAAATCTTTCATGTTTCGTAAAATACATATATCTCTCAAAAAAAAAAAAGAAAAAAGAAAAAAGAAAGAAGAAAAAGAAAAAAGAAAAATTGGAGAAAACTGGAGAAAAAAAAAACTTTTCAGTGGCCATGATGGAACAACTTAATCATTAAAAAACTCTTAAATTATTAATTATTAAATAAGGTTTCGGTGTGTAAATACATTAAAAAAAATTTTAAAAACTTGGAAAAAAAATATAACTGTGTTAAGTAGCCAAAGCGGTAGCAGCAACGTAATTCATTTCTTTACATATTTTGTAAATACATAGATCTCAAAAAAAAAAAAAACTGAAAAAAAATACTCTTCCATGGCCCTAATGGAACAATCTAATTATTAAGAAACCCTTATATTATTAATTAGTAAAATAAGTTAATAGCTAGGAGTTCCGACCATCTAACGTGGGACAACCTACACACTAGGTAGGAGAAAGTTGATGCTAACTTTCTGTCGAGGTGTATTTTCATTGGTGTAACTATTTTACTAATAATATCAGTTGGGTAAGTTGTAGGAGTAAAAATTATGAACCAAAATAGTCATTTAATGTAGAACAATATTTGTCTATACGTCCATCAATAAAAACTCTTATTGACCTTTTTGTATTGGTCTAGTTATATATATGCCGTGAATTTTTCACGATTAACCTTTCTACTAATACATAGGTTTTATTATTATTTTAGGTGAAATACATTTTTAGTCTCTGAATTTGGGAATAGGTTTTATTTGATCTCTATATTTCAAAAACTAATAGTTTAATCTCTAATCTTCAAAAAAATGGTTCTAAAAAGTCTAACTAGTTGACTAATGGAAAGATGATTTAACAGTTAACTTGATTTTGTTTAGCTCATGTGGCATTTCTCTCTTTTTCTTCTCCTGCCCCTTCTTCTTCCTACTCTATTCCCTTTTATGCAGTTTCAAAGCTTCTCTTCTCCATTGAAAATGAAAAAATGAATTTCTCTCTCATCCCTCTCTAAAATTTCATATTCTTTATTAGCTTTTTCTTGTTTTGAACTGTTAGATTATGTCATTCAAATTATTTTCTCTTCCTAAAGTTATCATGAACATCTATCTTGATTGCATCTCTCTCCAATTAGGTCTCTTTTTTTCTCTTCAACTTTTTGGACCTTTTTGTTATACTTGGAAATTTTATGATTGGTATATGGCTTTTGCTGTGATTTTGTGGAATGCTTTTTTTCTATATATTTCAGTTTCAAGATTCTTGAACAAACCCCATTTGAATGAACAACTTGCTTTTTGAAGCTCCATTACGATATATCCATTAGCTGTTGGGGAAAAAACCTCCCACTATTACCGCGTGAATAAACAGAAAAATAACTGAGAAATTAAAAAAAAAACAACAAAATAAGAAACACAAGAATTAACGTAGAAAACTACAAAATTGGAGAAAAAACCATGTGACAGAAAGAAATACTTTATTATGTGAAAAATTATTACAATCACACATAATTTTCTCCCCGACTCTAATTACAAAAAAACATTCCCTTAAACTTTATATCACTCACTTAACTAGAATTAGTATACCAGACTTAAAGTATTTCGAATTTGGATGATTTGAAACCAAAGCTATAGACTCCTTTTATAGTACTTGTCACCCCCAAACTTAGCTCATTACTCGTCCTCGAGTGATGCACCAAAAATAAAAGACAACAAACAACAAACATGAGTTCATAGTAGAGCGCAACATAAGTTTAGATTATTTGGTCTTCAGCTAGGCTCTCACCTTTCATTTAACACAAACGCAAACAAGATATGACAAGGTCGTTTGCAAGCCAAAGTGACCCCCTAAGTGTGTGTGTGCAAAGTTTTAACTATTCCAACTTGCATCACCTAAGTTGCTCTAAAGCTTAAATCCTAGAACTTAGCATAGTGGACATCAAGTGACTCAATACGGTGCCTTTCCATAAGATTAAAGTTTACAAATAAGCTCATAATATAAAACTCAAGCAAAACTCTCTCTCTTTTTTCTTCAAGAATACAATTCTTTCACTTATTTTTTTTCTATTCCAAAAATGCTAACAAGTAGAACAGGGGGGGTCTAGTTTTTTTTTTCTTTTTTTTCTTTCTTTTCTTTTCTTTTTTTTCTTTTTTCAAGGGAACCTTTCTAGTCATTTGCACCTTCGATTTAAACGCCAACATTAGTGATAAAGACTCCTAACTACGACACTATCACTAAAATGGGTTGCTTTTGCATACTCATATCTACTGTCACTGTTCTACTCAAGGTGTCATGTCTAGCCCTAGTTTACTAAGCCACAAGAGATAGAAGAGTATCCCTTTTTCTTTTTCTTTTTTTCTTTTTTTTTTCTTTTTTTTTTTTTTGGCAAATGACCTCCCCAAACTTTAAACTTACAACAAGAGTTTGTCTCACAATCTATTCTTACTACCTCTAAACTCACTTCAAGACACCAAACTAACTCACTCTAGCCCTTAAGATCTCTTCAAGACCATAAAGCTTCTTAGAATCCACAAGTTTAATTTGGTAGCTAAGACTTAAGTACGAAGGGTTACTTTAACTCACTTGCTCATTTGTCATTTCCAATGTGTTATATGTAAATCAAAAGGAAAGAGTCTAAATTATCATCATTAGCAACAAAATAAACCACTGAAAGCTCCCAACAATAACTCAACAAAAAGACACAACTAACCCAACAAGACTTCCCCCACAAAACAAAACCAAAGCATGCTCCAACAAAAACAACAAAGCAACAAGGAAACATAACTGCAACAAAAACGAAAACACCCACCCCCAAACTTAAGGATTTGTTGTGTCCCACAACAAAAAACGAGAATGGAATGAACATAGCCCAAACAAGATTAACCAATGATCCAATACTTTAATGGTACTTCAACATTCAACCAACTAAATTTATGACTAAGGGTTCAACTAGCCTGAAAAGAAAGACAAAACAGGAAAAAGAATGAGTAAGAAAATTCCCCTGCTTTTGCTGCTACAATGTTGCAGCACTGCTGCCTCAACCAAAGCAAACTTGCACAAAAAAAAATGAGAATTTTCAGCCCTCGAACGTTAATTCCTCATTTCTTTCATTAGCTTTCTCCCTTTTCACCTAAAAAACTCAAGAGGCTCTAAAACAACAACTTTTCAAACACAACAAACTACCACAAAAACATAAGTGCAAAATGAAAGAAAAGGAACAACAAATAACAACAAAAAGAATGAAAATACTTAGCTTGATTGGGTTGCCGCATTGAGCGTTTTAATTTAAGTCCACAACCCAAGTCAAGTACATCTTTCATGAAACTTTGAAAGGACTTGAAGTTGCATTCCATTCTTTTTTCCTTTTTCTCTTCCTTTTCTTTTTTGGAACTTTTGTTCCTTGATTTTGCATTTTCTTGAAATTACTTGATTCAAAGTACCACACCCACTTGTTCTTCGCTTTCTCATTTGGGTAAGGCATCTCTTTTGATGAGTTAAGTATTTCAAAATGCTTCCCTTCTCTGAATCGTTGTTTATTCTCCAACCATGAGATGTGTCCACTCACAACTTCACTTTCTTCCACAACATATTCAAAAGACATTTCATTCTCTAAGCTTTCATTGCAACTTTTGGGCATTTCTATATTTCCAGATGAATTTTGAACCCCAATAACATAACATTCTTACACATAATCAAAGGATTGCATAGTATTGAACACATTAAAGATTACCTGTTGATCCTTCATTCGCATAGTGAGCTCTCCTTTTTCTACATCGATCAACGTTCTCCAAGTAGCAAGAAATGGCCTACCCAAGATTATAGGAACCTCTGTATCAACTTCATAGTCCAATATGATGAAATCCACAGGAAAGATGAATTTATGAACTTGAACAAGACAATCTTTAACTTTTCCTTCAGGATGACTATAAGATCGATCCGCTAGTTGAAAAATCACTGTAGTGGGCCTTGCTTCTCTAATTCCAAGCCTTTTAAACACGAACATGGGCATCAAGTTGATGCTTGCTCCCAAATCACATAAAGCCCTTCCATTATAAGTTTTACCAATAGAGAAAGGGATAGTGAAAGTACCAGGATCCTTTAATTTAGGAGGAAGTTTGCTATGAAGGATTGAACTGCAATATTTTGTAAGAGCCACTATTTCAAATTCTCCAAGACTTCGCTTTTTGGATAAAATATCTTTCATGAACTTGGCGTAATTGGGCATTTGCTTCAAGGCTTCAACAAGCGGAATATTGATATGTAAACCCTTCAAAATGTCTAGAAATTTATCAAATTTCTTGTCTTGATCTTTCTTTTGAAACCGTTGGGGAAATGGTGGAGGTGGTCTCATATTCTCCTATTCTTATGGTCGATGCTGTGGGGATGCTGCAACATTACTCTGTTCTATGCTCTGTTGCTGTGATGATGTTGCAGCATTACCCTATTCTACATTCTGTTGCTGTGGCTATGCTACATCAACGTTCTGCTTCACCCCCAAACTTTGCACAGTTTCCACTTTCCTCAACCTTCTCTTGGATTGAAATGGGCTCTTTTGCTTTAAGGGCATTGGTTTTAGGTTTTTCTAACTCCTTCCCACTTCTAAGTTGGATTGCCTTGCATGTTTCTTTGCCTTTATTCCTTGGATTTTCAGTATAACTTGGCAAGGTGCCTTGAGCTCTATTATTTAAGGCTGAAGCTAATTAACCCACTTATGTTTCCAAGTTTCTAAGTGCAGCAGCTTGGCTTTGGACTATGGCATCTGTTTTCGCCATGTGCTCTTTCAATAAACTTTCAATGGAAGATATATAATCTTGAGCTTGTACCTTAGGTTGCTGAAATTTTGCTGAGGATACCCTTGTTGCTGAAATCCTGGAGGTGTAAGAGGTATTATTTGCTTATTAGAAGGTCCAACTCCCTAATTGAAAAATTCGGATGTTGCCTCCAACCCAAGTTATATGTGTTAGAGTAAGGGTTAAAATTCTTATTATACCCCACATAGTTCACTGACGCTGGGTTGGATGGACAAACATCAAAGGTGTGGCCCTCACCACAATAAACACATGACACTGCTACTGGTGGCACAAATGGACTTCCTGAATCCATGTTCAATGATTTCAACGTGCTAGTAAGACTAGAAATCTGGGCTGCGAGGTTCACTCACTAGCATCTTACATTCCTACTACCTATCGAGTTGGGTTAAGGCGTGAGGTCGGCCACTGATAGTTATTCTTCGCAATCTTCTCCAAAATCTCATAAGCATCATTGTACATTTTTGACATAAATGCTCCCCCAGCTAAAGCATCCACTACCATTCTCATGTGAGTATTCAACCCATTATAAAAAGTCTACATCTGAATACCGTTGGGAATACCATGATTTGGGCATTCTCGTAATAACTCCTTAAACCTCTCCCATGTCTCATATAGAGATTCTTCCTCCTATTGCTGAAATGAAGTGATTTCACTCCTGAGCTTGGCCATCTTAGTGGGTGGAAAATACTTGGTAAGAAACTGCTCCACCAACTCATTCCAACTTGTGATAGCTCCAGATGGTATAGCATTCAACCATTCTAGTGCTTTTCCTCTCAATGAATAAGGGAATAGTGTCAATCTTAGAGCATCCTCACTCACTCCGTGAATTATGAATGATTTGCAAACGCACATAAACAACTGAAGATTCATATGAGGATCCTCTAGTGGAGTCCCACCAAATTGGCAAGTGTGCTGAAGCATCTAAAACATGACTGGTTTTAGTTCAAACTGTTGTGTCTCTATCTCTAGTGGCAAAATTCCTGGAATTAAGTTGGCATCGCATATTCCTGAATAACTCGGTCTCTCTCATCTTCCACTACTTCGGCTCCTCCATTATTATTAATTCTCAATGGTGGATCAGCCATCTCTTCAACCACTACTAAACCTCTTTGTTCCCTTCTTCTTTAATGAAATGTGCGTTCATCTCGGGATCAAGAGGTAACAATTCAGGATCATGCTCCTAGTTTGTATAAGAAAATTAACACCTAGCACGATACACAAATAACCAATCAAATTTGTGTTTGTTAACTAAAAACTAAAAATAGTAAATAAAATTACTCAATTTCACAAAATTTACAAAACAATTAGTCCCCGGCAACGGCGCCAAAAACTTATTGTGTAAAATTACTCAATTTCAAGTCATGAACCTACTTGCATTGCCTATGCTATTTCCATTTATTTTAACCTTTTCAGAATTAAAACAAACTTGTATTCTTTCCCAAGTTGATCATTCTCAAGAAGAACAATAAGAAATAAAAGACCCATAAGCAAACTACACTTCTATAGCATTCCATAGCAAAAGGGATCCAAAAATAGAGTTATGACTCCATAAATTCCAGCCTAAAGAAAATTAGCTCATGGCTTTTACACTGAAAATAACCAGAAATGAACTACAATTCATAAACATCTTAGGTTCAAGTGAAGATTCACAAAATACCAACACTAGGAACAACTTAGTCTACTAAAATTTCAAGAAAACTAAAAAGCAAGATACATAAACATAAGAAGAAAAAGAAGAGAAATAGAATGGGTAGCTGAAGAAAGAAATTTCGAAGAAGCTTCTTCCTCTTTCCTACTGCTGCGGTTTTTTTTCTTCTTCTTCTCCTCCTCTGGTTTTTGCGATAGATCTCTTCCCCCACTCACACGTTTTTTCCATACACCCTAAATTAGGGTTTTCTTTCTTCCAATAATTGCTTTGGGCTTTTTTTCCTTTCTATTTTCGGCCCATCAGAATGGGTTTAAAGACCAAAAGCTACTATTATGTCATAAAAAATGGGCCCACATTTTCGTTTTCTGCCAGACTGCCAATGCTGTAGGATGCTGCACAATGTTGTAGCATAAGTACCTCAACGAGCTTTTTTACTTCTTAGACTACAAAACAAAAGGAAAACAAAGCACACTAAGCCAACTACAACAAAAGACTAAAAAGAGTAAAAGAAATAAGAAAAGGGAATACTAAACAAAAACCCGACTCTTAATTAAAATTAACAAGAAACTTACTAAAAACAGGATAAAAGTGTGCTTTCCACTCAATTTTGACAAAGAATAAGCAAGAGATGGTGCTAAACTAATCTCATTTCATGGGATTATCAGAGCCCATGACTTTCTTGTACATTTCCGATGTGGGACAACTACTCTTCTAATATGTTGCCAAAAAACCCTACATTAGCAACATACAATTCAAAATTGTGGCGAGGGAGCTTCTTTTAAGGAGAGAAAAAAAGACTTAGTTGGAAAGAGAGACAATCAAGGGATATTTATAGAGGGAGAAAAGGCCAATAAAGAATATAAAATTTTAGAGAAATAAAAAAAAGAGAGGAGAACTTTTTTTTTTTTTCATTTTGATCAGAGAAGAAGCTCTGAAACTGTATGGAGAAGAATAAAAGATGAAGAAAAAGGGTAGGAAAAAAAAGAAAGAAATGTCACATAAGCTAAAAAAAAAGTTAAATGTCAAATCATCTTTTTGGTAGTCATCTAGCAGTCTAGGGACTTTTTAGAACTATTTTCTTAATGTCAAAGGTTAAATTGTCAGATTTATAAACTTAGGGACCAAATAGAAACCTTTCCACAAACTCAGGAACCAAAAGCATAATTTACCCTATTACTTTTATAATATAAGTGAAGGGAATAATCTAATTAAACCCAAGCGGAAGCGTAGGAATCTTATACATCATCAAAGGATTGCATAACTCACTCAGGATTAAGATCGAGTCGCATATGATCATCCTGATGAAATATTAATCTTCTTAATTAACGGATTTATAAGGAGAGATTAAATATTTCGTGGTCCAGTCTTATACAAACTCATTGTATAAGATACCCTCACTCACATATCTCCACATGAATGATTTGGATCAAATCATTTGTAACTATTACAAAGTGGGCCGTATCAATATTGTTACCAAGATAAGGCACCCAACCTTATCCATATACTATGACCCTTTATGTTATTTCTTGAACATGATCCTCTCGTATATCAACCACATACTGTTCAAGATTACAATAATAACCTTGAATTTTTCATATAATGGATAATATTATATTGCAAATAAAATAATCAAAATTATTATTAATATATTATTAATTACGAGGCTTTAGGGCATAAATCTCAACAATAAGTTGGGTTAAAAAAGTAGTATTAACACATTGAATATCACCTTGTATAAACCATGTCGCAGCTCTATAAATGGACTCGTGGAGGAACTCCAATTTTACATAACTAGAGAGAAAAGAGAGATATAATTTCTTTTTTTCTTAAAAAAAAGCATGAGTTGGGTTGGAAATTGCATTCGAAAGGCAAAGGCATGTTGGTTTTGGAAATTAAAGGATGAAACAGAAGGCAGCAGCCGCCGACGATCTAAGGCAGTGGCAGTGATGCCAGTGGCGGAGATGGTGGAGGAATGGAAGAAGATGATAGTAGCATTCTTCCTGTCGTCGGCCATAGCTATAGCTACAGTGTCTATTCAGATAGGACAAAACTGCCTCAGGCGTTTCACTTTCTATCACTTGCTCTGTTGCTTTGTTTTGGTTGTGTGGCTTTTGGGAAATTGATCAAATCCATTTTCAAAAGTGTCTCACAAATTTTGTACTGTGTGGGCGAATTTTTGGCAGTCACAGCCTTTTTCATAGCCACTGCAATTCCATATGCGCATATTTTCAGACGATCATCTTACTCATTTACGCGATCTTCTGGTTGATCTTCATGTTCATCGCCCACAAGGCCCCTTCTTCCACTCTCCTCTGAGATATCAACACCTCCATCAAAAAGTTTGTTCTTTGTTCATATACTTTTCTCCTCTATATTCTTCCTTCCACAAAAATTATGTGTTCACAAGAAATTATTTGAAGAGGTTGGCCAAGCATGGCTCATAGTGATCTTATATCGTTGGATCTGAAGACAAAAACTAAAAGATATAATTTCATCATGCATCCAATGATTTAGAAGGGACAGTTACAATGCGGGCGGTCATATTAAATAATTTTCTCCTCTTTATACCGATGATAAAAATTATTCTTTCAAAATGGGATCTATTATAAATAACCAATTCTATTCTTGTTAACTATTTGTTTTTTTAAAGAATGGAAATGGTTTTATATTACACATTCTTTTTTTTTAGCCTTTTAAAAGTGTGTAAAAGTTAGAAGGTTGACTACATATTCCATCTTGAATTTTTAGGGTTGTTAGGTCTTTTTATTATAATATTTTTTTTTTGAGTTCAACAAAAAGTGAGGTAGAGGGATTCAAACCTCTGACCTCTTGATCGATGACACATGTTTTATCCGATTGAGTCTAATAAACCTTTGTATTATTAAAAAAAAGTTTTTCATATATCTCCAAACTTTTAATAGTCTGTTTGGTAACGTTTTCGTTTATTGTCGTTTATCGTTTCTTGTTTCCACTTTTTTAATAAAGAAGAACAAAACTTTGTTGGTAACTATTTCTTGTTTCTTGTTCTTCCTTTTCTTTTTTGAAAAAAAAAAAAGCAGAAACATATTGGTAATTATTTCTTATTTCTTGTTCTCTGAAGTTTGAAATAAAATATGTAAAAATTTTATATGAAAATTAGTTTTTAAAATTAAATATCCAAAATTTGTAGGTTATATTTAATTTTAGATGTTTATTATTCCTTAATTGTAAAGAGGATAACAATAATAATAATGTTTTTATTTATGTTTAGAGAAAGTTGGAGGCAAAAACATTAAACAAAAAACTCTATTTAATTTTGTTGTTTTCAAACAATTTTGCAAATGATTTTGAAAAATAAAAAACTAAAAACTAAAACACAATTACCAAATGCTTATGTTTCTCAAAAAATTGGAAACGAAAAACAGGAAATCAAGAACATCAATGTTACCAAACAACCCCTAAAATTCTATTTACATAGTTTCAATATTTTAAAATACTTTTTTTTTTTATAGATCTCTTATTGTGTTTAATAAATTCATGCTATTAACATGATCTCCTTCTCTTTCCCAATATATTATTTATTTATCTCTCACATTTCTCCCTAGTGAACAAATTTTCATTGGATATATTTATGGTGTATGGTTACTATATTCCTTCCGTCTACAAACATATGATTTTTGTGTCTCAATTTTATGTGCAGAGTAAGAGAGAAAGCTGCAAGAAGAAAAGGATGATAAAGAAAAAATAAGAACGTGCAGCCATTTCTGAAGTATTAAAATATACATATATACCATATCTATAAAAAAAAAAAAACATACATATATATATATACACACACATACCATATACTCTCGTGTGTTACGAAGACCATAGTGAAGCATTATATGCTCTAATGACTTGGATACTAATTTGGTTAAAGTCAGCATTGTGTCAAAATATTGTGTGTTTAAGTATTGCTTAAATGATAATATATCTCCTTATAGGTTGAGGCTTGATTCCTCCCTTCTTATTTATAATATGACATGTTAAAAAAATAGAGAAACCTCTCATTAGCCATCTTCATCAATGCCTTAATGCAAATTTCATTATGCTCTTTTTACTCCTGATATTTCTAATGTTGATACGAATATGAACATAATTCAACTAGCTAGTTAAGATATATACTTTTGATTAAGAATTCAAACTTGTTGAACTAAAAAAAATTGTTATTTCTAATGTTGATACTTTTAGGATGTGTTTGGTTCCCAGGTTTCAAGGGGGAAGTTTGGGTTTAATTACCCTAACCCATGTTTGGTTCCCAGTTTTAAAAACCCATAGACCCAAGTAATTAACCCCCCATTTTCTCTTCAACCCCCTTATCTTTTACCCACTTTCTCTTCTCCCAAATTTTCTTCCCCCTTTTTCTCTCCTCTCTCTTATGCACATTACCCATGTTACCCACTTTTTCCTCTCCCAATTTTCCTTCCCTCTTTCTCTCTCCTCTCTCTTCCATTCTCATGATTTCTCTTCCTTTCACTCATCACAATTTCCTTTCTCTCTCCTCTCAAGAGTTGTTCTCTCTCTTCTCCATTTCCATTGACCCCAAGATGTTCTTCACCTTCACAATCGACGATATGACTTCATATCATACAGTATTGTTGTTAAATTTTTGGAGCGATTGAAGAAATTGGTTCTCTGTTTTTCCATATTTGAAGAGAAAGATATGGTGTACGAGATATTCATCGTGAAGAAACTTATTATTATATTTTAAAATTTTTATTAACGTATAAATTATAATAAAAATTATTTTATTATAAATTCCAAACCATACACGTTATATAAACCTAAATTTAATACGTCAATTTCCATTTCATAAAATAAAATCCATTTTTCTAAATCCACAACTTTCCTAAACTTATTTTCTTATGAAAATGTAAAAATCATATTATCATAGTCAACTAAAAACATAATATTTGTAAAATTAATTAATTAAACTATTTTGGTTAGTGTATCTTGAAGTTAATAGCTTTTAAAATAATATTATTTAAAATATTTTAACTTTATAACCTTATGTATTAGTTAAATATAGAAAGTTAAGTTCAATAGTAATTTTGATGATAAGTAGTAAATAACTTTTGTTAGTACAACAAGTTATAAATCATTAAATAAATAATTGATAACATTTTCTTTATAGTTAATTTTATGTTGGATATATTTACATAAAAAAAATTGTTTATATTTATTCACGCTTTGGTACATAGTCTGAAAATATTTTTATGAACAATTAAATATTTATTCTATAACATAATTATTGGAAGAAAATTGAGTTGACAAATGTATTAAAAATATTTTATTTATTATTAAAATAATACTCTCTAATTTCATAATAAAGTTACATTTTAAATATAATTTAATATATAGTTTTTATTACTTTAATTAAATAATTAATATTATTTATTACAAATTTTAAATTTACCAATCAAATACATTTTTAATAAACTTAGGTTTAACAAATTAGAATTCAAACACAGACTTAACAAACCCAGACTTGTCACCATCCAAACACTGGTTTAACAAACCCAGACTTAACAAACCTATTTTCTGTACTATCCAAACACAGACTTAACAAACCCAGACTTAACAACCCCAGGCTTAATAAATCCAGACTTAACAAACCACCCAAACCTGCGAACCAAACGCCCCCTTAAAGTTTTAGGTGCTCAATTTTTTAAAAATCTAAGTGAGCTCCAAAATTATTCTATTATAAGTATGAACATATGTACTCTTGCATCCGAGCCCATACATTATTATTGGAATTAAACATTTTTATAGATATTTTCAAACCTAAAATTAATATATTGAACTATGTACTGTTGGAATATGGAAATGTCTATATCATTGCCTACATATGATGACTTTTTTCAATTTGAAATAAATAATAAAAAACCTAAAATTGAATTAAGTACTGTTGGAATACGGAAATGTCTATATTATTTCCTATAAATGTCTATATTAATTTTTAAGTTTTATCTTATTAGACACAAAATTAAAAGTTTAGGGATCTATTAGATACTCTTGAAAGTTCAAGGACTAAATAGACACAAACTTAAAGGTTGTAATTCAACCTAATAATAATAATTATTATTATTTTAGTTCGAAATAGATAATTATTAAATAATGAAAAACTTAAACATTGACCCTTACAAAACAGGTATAAGAAGGAAAATAGGGGGGGAAATGGTAGGAAAGAAAAAAAAAAGGGAAAATGGAAGGTAAGAAAAAAGAAAAAGGAAAATGGAAGAAAATAATCAATAATCAATAATTTTTTTAGAAAAAAAAAAAGAAAGAAAGAAAAGGGAAAAATGAAAGGCAAAGATTTTGTGATGTGATTGGATTTGTACGGATTCCCTAAAATCTGATTTCATATTGCGACATGTGGCTTTAGCCGCCTTGATGATGCACTCTTCATCTTGTACGGTATCTCAATCCTACTAGAAGAGAGTGGGTTGAGACTCCCCACATGGTGAGCAAAAGAGTCAAACAAAGTACGTCAACACGTATAAGCAAGCACGCGACAAAGACTAGAAAGCATGTCGACACGTCAAGCCAAGAAGGGCCATATGAGAAATATCATGATGTGATTGAACAGGTCGGTACATCACCCAACACACCAAGAAGATGTGCAGAATGAAGCTATGATAAGCCATAATGAGTATGTTAAGATCTTTCGTAGCATCAGAAGTGTCATTGTCAAGCTCAGTGGGGACCAGGTTGGGTCCCAGATCATAGCCCCACAAGTTGGGGTTCTGCAGTGAGTTTGGACAAGTGGCTCTGGGATTAAGTGCATATGAGTGTGAGACGCAAGCATGCCAGATTTTATGTTAATTGGAATTAAACATGCGCTTCCTGCTACCATATAATCCTTCGCTATTTTGACGTTCATAAGTGCCGAATCAAAAATTCCTTAAAATGTACTATAAGGGGAGACATAGTGTTGGCTCTCCACCACCCATGGGCCTCATGGCCTAAGTGAACCACCTCATTGCACATGCGTGTGTCATAGTGTGGGCAAGCGTTACAAGACTAATATCTTGAGCTTTTTCCTTTGAGAATGAGATTCCAAGGACAGTGTAGGGTGGCATAGGTGTGCCAACATTACACCCCTTCCCATGGGTTGAAGGTTGTTACATAGGGTCAGGCTTCGGCACGGTGTGCAAAAATGACTCGGCATGGACACACATAAGGGTTTATGCCTTGATATGTCTCTGATAGATGGATGTCTGAGAGATCCCGAATATAAAGACAACCCATGGGTTGGTTCCCGATAAGTGTGTCCGATCGAGCAAAGAAGGTAGTTGACATCCAATGCTCGGGGTGATATCATGAGCATCAGTTGGACTCGAGAGTTCCCAGTTAGTACAGTATTTTCTCATTATGTCCCAGTAAGCATTAAAATGGACCGATAAGTTTCGATTTGCATAGTTTGCTCCTAATAAGCGTTATAATGTCTTGGTAAGTCCCTGTAAGTGTTGAAATCGCCCAATAAGCTTTGGTTGAGCATTTTAAGGTTATTTTGACTCAATGAATGGTCCAAACACATCTCGGTGAAGTTTCGAATAGATGTAGACGCGTTGGTGCCGTGTTGTTGAGAATCAAGATGATGAAATGAGATGCGACGTTGAGTTTAAAACACCTTGGCCTAGTGTAGAGGTAAGGTTGAGCCTTAGGACTTGGCCTAGAGTAGAGACAAGTAGGCTAGAGTCGCAAATGAGGAAAAATACACGTACATGAGACGTGTATGGCCGAGTAAAGTTGTGTTGAACATGAAGTAAAGCTTGGCTGAGGGAAAGAACCTCGCCTAAGGTCCAACGAAGCTACAAAAGGGCACGAAAAAGTATATTGGGACTTGAGTTTCCCTTAAGACTTGCCATGATCGAGCGAGAAATCATGGCACCGCACAATTGGAAGAGTACAATCGTGATAAACGGAATGCATCCTTTTAATATATTAGAAAACTTTTACCTGCATTGCACGTGTAATTTATTTTAACATATATTTCTTTTTAAATTTAGAATTTAAAAATATTATTTTTTTAAAAAATTTTAAAACTTCCTTTAACAATGATTTTATGTCACATTTTAAAAGTTATTTTTGAAGTTTTAGCTAATTTGAAAAATAAATACATGAAAATTTAAAACCATTTATTTCATTTTAAAATAATCTTTAAGATTTTAATAATATTTAATTTGATGTGATTAATTTTAATTTTATAACATAAATAATATTTAAAATTTTAAAAAAAAGTAATGAAATAAAAAATAAAATAAACTATCATTGTTAGGTGTAAATTTAGAATTTAAAATTAGATAAAAGACATATAAGTCAAAAAATAATTCTCAACTATCTTTCTTTTTTTTAGATAAAATTCTCAACTATCCCACCTTCTAGTAAAGATAAAGATCACAAAGTATATAAATGATTAATATAAATTTTAAAAATTATGTCAATGGCACTATTGAAATTATTAATTAAAGAGTTTGTGTAAAATTATCTAAAAGTATTCTTTAACATTCTACTAAATAGTAATCATAATTCGTTCAAGAAAATCAAAGTAAGCATAGCTCAGAAATAATTAGCATGTACCATCGACTAAGAGATTAGATATTTGAATCCCCCACTCCTAAATGACGTTGAACTCAAAAAAAATTGTTAAAAAAAAAAGTAATCGTAATAATATTATTATTTTTATATAATAATGCTAACTATATTAAGTTGTCCCTTTCTTTTTTTTTTTTTTTAAAAAAAAGGAAAAAAAGAAAAACTTCATTTAAAAAAGATTGTCTTTTTTTTTTCTGAGTAATAAAAAATATTATCTAAAACAACATTTAAATATAAAAATATAATTTATAAAATAAATAAATCACAAAGGTAAAATTTGCAATACTTCCTAAAAATATCTAGGCTAAAGCTAAATTAACCTTTATTATTGTTTTTTTGGGCTGAGTTTTGTAGTTATATTAAATATATAAATTAAAATTAATAATTTTTCAAAATTAAATATGAATTTTGATGAATTATGAAAAATAAAATTAAAGGAAGAAAAATAAATAAATGTAGATTACCTCGTTATCTATGACAATGAGTTTCAATACCTTTAGAAGTTCTCATTTCTTAGTTTGATACTTCTCAATAAAACTTTTACAAATAACACTTGCTATGAAATTCCAATTATATAGGCTCCGTTTGATAACCATTTGGTTTTTAGTTTTTGAAAATTATGCTTGTTTTCTCACCATTTCTCTACAATAGTTGTCATCTTTCTTATGGAACCATTTGAGTTCTTAGTCAAATTCCAAAAACAAAAACAAGTTTTTGAAAACTACTTTTCTTAGTTTTCAAACTTGGCTTGATTTTTGAAAACATGTGTAAAAAGTTAATAGAAAAATAAGGAAAGTTATATGTAAAAGTAGTATTTACAGGCTTAATTTTCAAAAATCAAAAACCAAATGGTTATCAAACGGAGTCTTAGGGATAGGGTTGAGATTCACATTACAAATACTTCATTGTATTTGTGCAATTTCACAATAATAAAAAAAAACAATTTATGAATATAATTGGTTTGGAAAACACATATTTTTTCTTTTTAATATAAGCAATAAGTGAATCCAAAATATGATTAGAATAAAAATAAAAAAAAGAAATTTGAATAAACCATAACAATTCAAAATTTGTAGTCTAAAGGAAATAATTAAAAAAAAAAAACTTTGAATCAATTTGGTATAAAAGAAAGGCAACATTGTATGCTTAGCATGATTTTTTTATAAATAAAAAAATAATTTACAAAAAAAACAACAATTACATTTTGTTAACATGACTTAGCAAATGCAATACATTGTAACAATTATAAATTTAGCATAAAATTAATGTGAAAAAAAAAAAGATAAAATCAAAATATACCTTGAATTAATCAATTTGGCTCAAAAGAAATTTTTTGTTTCGCAATAATTAGTCTCAATACAAATGCATAGAACTATTTAAGAAAAGCAAGATGTCTATTATATAATGGATCATTTAATTTTTTTGTTATGGAATTTGAAAAGATTGATATTTATTGGATTTACTTAAAATTACTTAAATATATTATTTTATTTTTCTTTTCGTTGCATTAATCATGGATAGGCAGAAAATTCTTCCACTCCATCCTAAAAAAAACACTTTTATCTTCGTTCACCCTAACAAAATACTTCATATTCCATGCATTTACTTTAAAAAAAAAAAAAACAATAATGGCCACCGTAGAAACCATGTAATTAAAAGAAAAATCTTTCATATTTCGTAAAGTACATATATCTCAAAAAAAAAAAAAAAAAAAAAAAGAGGAAGACTTTTCAGTGGCCTTGATGGAACAACTTAATCATTAAAAAACTCTTAAATTATTAATGATTAAATAAGGTTTCGGTGTGTAAATACATTAAAAAAATGTCAAAAACTGGGGAAAAAATTCTAACTGTGTTAAGTAGCCAAAGCGGTAGCAGCAACTTAATTCATTTCTTTTCATATTTTGTAAATACATAAATCTCAAAAAAAAAAAACTGAAAAAAAAATACTCTTCCATGGCCCTAATGGAACAATCTAATTATTAAGAAACCCTTATATTATTAATTATTAAATAAGATTGAGGTGTGAATACATACAAATGAAAAGAACCAAAACTGAAAAAAAAATTAACTGTCCAATGGAATAAGTAAAACCTCCACGTTGAACATTTGTTTCTTAAAACCTTAACTGAAAAAAAGAAAATAATAATTGTTCAGTAGAATAATTTAAAATTCCACTCCACGTTCAACCTTTTTTCTTAAAGTCAAAATTGAAAAAAATGAAAAAGGAAATTTAAAAAAAAAAAATGAACTATTGGGTGGAATAATTAATACCCATGTTCAACATTTTTCTTCAAGATATAATTGGAAAAAAAAATGATTAAAAATATAAATAAGTAAATAGACCAAGAGAGGAACTCAAAAAAAAAAAAAAAAAAAAAATCTAAGAGAGGACACTTTTGAAATTTTAAAATTAGAGTTGGGACAAAATAGTCTAAAAAAAATTGTCCATCTTAACCACTTTTTAGTAAAGTAGTAGTAGTAATAATAATAATAATATAATAATTAGTAAATTAACTATGTAATTAAATAATTATTAGTAATTAATTATAGGTGATATGCGTTGTAAATTTAGTATTTGACAGAGGGGTTACGTAATCAAAAATATTTTTCAAAGATTGTAGCTTTTTAATATACTAGTCTATTACCACGTGCAATGCACGTAATTTTTTTTATTTCATTTAATTTTATAATAATATGAATTTAATTATATTTTTAATAAATAGTTTATTTAAAAAATAGTAATAAATTTTAATATATTATGAGTTTTTCTTTTTGCATATTATAAATTATATATTTATTTTTAAAAATTACTATAGTTTAATAAATATAATATAAAATTTCATCGAAAAAAATAAATATAATATATAAAATAGTAATATATTTATTTACTTCTTGTTATTGTCTTGGTTGTTATTAAAATTATTTTTGGAAAAGCAAGATGAAATCAATAAAAAATTATGTTTGATTTTAATTAAATTAATATGTAGAAAATCAAATCAAATCAAATATAAGTATGAACAAACATTTGATATATGAAAAAATAATAACATTAATAATAAAATAAATTATTAGTAAAAAAAATAGTAGAGAAGTAAGAATATGAGACCTTTACATCACACTATTCATTTAAAATATAATTTTACTCATATTGCTTTTGCAACTTTGATGAATCAAAATTACTAAGTTCAATTGTATCGTAAGAAACAAAACTAAATAAAGAATATAACTTTTAACTCACTAAATGTGAGGTGGAAAATTGAACATTCAACTTTAAAGTCTATTAAATTCTATAAAGTTAGTGTTTTATCTATTCAACTTTAAAGTCTATTAAATTCTATGAAGTTAGTGTTTTATCTATTGGATTATGCTCAGATTGACAGAAAAATAACTATTTTGTTTTAATTGTATAAAATGTTTTGAATTCCACAGGTCTATTTTAAACTCCATGAGTTATGTTTAAATTTTTATAAATGAATACAAAGCTTTTTATATTCTACCTTTTCCATTCTCTTTCATTTATCAACAATTATGGACATCAAAATTTTTATTCATTCATTCTAAATTTCTGTCAATTATAATTTTTTATTCTAAGATTTAATAAACTATAATATTAAAATAGATCACTTTGTTAACTAATTAGTTTCATAGTTGTTATTAGTTTGTTCGTCAGTTTTTATTTGTTTTCTTTGTAAGACACGTGTATATATATGTGGCACTATCTTGGAATAAAAATAAATAGATTTCATTCTCTTCTAGTTCTCAGTTTTCCATTATATATATAAAGTTAATTTTTATTTTTTTAAAAAATATCATTTTTTATTTTTTAAAAAAAACATTTCTGTAGTTATATATAAAAAAATGGAAGAGTTACAAAACTTTTGAAATTCCAAAACTTCATTTTAAATTCCTTTATGTGTCTTTAAATTGATATAAATGAATGCAAAACTCTTCATATTCTACCTCTTTACATTCCATTCATTTATCAATAATTATAAGTGCAATTAAATCTTCAATTATCCTATCTAATTTTCTATGATTGAATTTGTCTATTGTAAAATTTAATAAATTATCATGTTATTTGTAATTTTCAACATCTCAATTTTTCTTTTATAAAAAATAGGTATTCTTATATATTATTTTGTAAAACATTATTTGACCAATTTAAATATTGTGTTGTAGTTATATGTATTTTAATCACATTTTCTCACCAAAAAAAAATCACATTTTTATAAAATATAATTAATGAAACAAAATGTAAATCCACGTGGCTTCCAAATTTTTAATGAAATTCTTTTTATGAAAAAAAATAAACAAATCTTAGCATTAACGATTAATTTACCAAATTATAGTGCATAATCAAAGAAATTACATTTATTTTAAGAAAATATTTCCAAAAATATTGAATATCATTTTTAGTTATTTTTTTTTATTTATGTAACATATTTCCAAAAATATTGAATATCATTTTTAGTTATTTTTTTATTTATGTAAAAATTATATATATATATTTATTTATTTATTCATTCAATTTTTAAAAATATAAAAAAATGAAGATAGTAGTCTTACCTCCTACTTTTATGGTTAGGAAGAATATATATATATATATATATATATATATATATATATATTTATATATATATATTTATATTTATATATATATATATATTTATTTATTTATTCAATTTTTAAAAATATAAAAAAATGAAGATAGTAGTCTTACCTCCTACTTTTATGGTTATGAAGAATAGAAAACTAACAATAAATCATATTTATATGAATATGGCATATGTAAATGCCCATTCCACATGCCCATTTATTATCCATGCCAAGTGGCATTTTCTCCATAGCCAAAGTGTCTTCTAAAGGCCATAGACTGGTGTTCAAATGTACCACATCATCCTCTCTTAAATTGCCTATAAATAGAGAGATTTTTGGAAAAGAAAACACACCAATTTTTCTCCCATTTTCTCTGATTTTTGTGTTTTTAATTTTCCATAAATCTCCACTTTCTTTTGTTTATACTATATATATATATTCTTTTATATTTCATCTTTTGTATTATTATTATTATTATTATTATTATTATTATTATTATATGATTTGGTAAAGTTTTGGTGCCCGGTTTCGCCTCTCAATTTTACAACAATATTAGAATTATAATATTAAAATTTATGCAAAAATTAAAAGAGTCCTACCATGTATGAACTTTTATAACAAACAACACAACAACATTAAAATAAAATAACTTGAAAGTACTTATAAGAGGGAGATTGATACCTTTGTTTGAGATAGTTTTGTTGACAAAGTATCTGTGATTGCATTAGTGCTTAAAATTAAACTAATAAAAAAAAATTTATAAAACATTGACATATAGTCGATACGACTCATAGAGACCAAAAAAAATTTGTGTCATGGGTTATTACACTCCCCTATACTTTTATTTTCTATGGTACACATAAATTAAAAGACAACAAAAATAAATTAAGATAGTTAATCTTCCTTAATCATCTTCTTCAGTCATTGAAGGGTTATGCTTTCAAAAAATTATACATTCGTTGCATGGTTTGTTAGCAATGGGCTAACATTTTTACGTTCTCTTTGAATGTTCCTCTCCAATGAATTTATATCTTCAAGTATCTAAATATAGAAAATTTGAGAGAAGAAATTGAGGGAAGGTTAAAAACAAACTGAGAAAGAGGAGACTCAGGTTTTTTTTTTTTTTTTTTTTTTTTTTTGCAGAAAAAAGGTATAGAAGAACTCTTATATAGTCGTAGAAGTTGAAGAATGTTACAAAACTTTAGAAATTCCAATTTTTTTAAAGTTAATCATTAATTATAATCAAATGGAAAGTTGTGAGTTTTAAAATTAATTTCTAGAAAATAAAACGAACTAACTTTTTATATTCTACTTTTCATATTCTTCTAAGTCTTTTTTTAAAATTATTTTATCAATTTCAATATTAACTATGAATAAAAATATTACACTTGTCTAAAAAAATAATAATAAAAAATTACACACATAATTGATAATATAAAACTGACAAATTTAAAGTAATATTTTATAATATAATAGTTGACAAAAATGAGAGGTATCAAAGTTACGCCTATTTCGTTAGAAAATTTTGAATTTAATTTATTAGCAATATGTTAATAATAAATTCAATTAAAGAGTATGAAAAAGTTACAGGAACGTTTAAGATTTCAAAACTCTATAACTTCTTGGAAGATAGAAAGACAACATTTTTCTTAATAAATCTTTTAGTTGCGGTTCTATTTATTTATTATAGTTGATAATTAACTATTTATTGATAAATGATATTTAATTAATTAGTTTACTATTTATAATTAATAGATAATGGTATATTTTGTAAATATATAAATTAAAGAAGTGATATAATTGTCCAAAAATGTTTTCTAAGGATTGTAGCTTTTTAATGTGTGTGTGTGTGTATATATATATATATATATATAGATTATGGATTATAGATTGTGATTTTAAGGAGAAAATCAATAAATATATTTATATACTACAAATAAAAGTTGAAAAAGATCATAGTATATATAAATTTTCATAGCAATTATTATTATTATTAAAAAAGAAGCTAAATACATTGATAAGAACTCGCCTATGAATTTAACTTAAAACATACATGTGCTTAAATTCAAACGGCAATATATCATCTCAAGCTTTCTTTTTTGCACATCTTCAAGTCTTTTCTTAAATTACAAAGGATTAACATTGCAACAAAAGAAAAGGAAATGAAGGTTAATTAAGTAATCCAATAAAAAAATTATAAGCCAAAGCAAGACAATAAATAAAAGAAGAAAAGTCAACCTTAAACATAAGAGAAAACTCAAGTGTTTGTAAAAAATGTTGAAGAGGGCTCTATATATAATTGTAGGAGATAAAAGTTACAAAACCTTGAAATTTTACCATTAAATATAATTAAATATAAACTCATATATTTTGAAAATTAAGTTATAGAAATGAAGAGATAGAACTTTTCATATTCAAACCCCTCCATCTATCAAATATTTACATTGGGTATGTACTAAAAATAATACTTATATAAGTATAGGTTATATATGAATGTGAGAATGTGAAAAGATGTTAAACAATTGTGTTAATTTTATTGTATATTTTTAATTAAATAATAATAAGTGATAAAACAATTCTAAAAAAACATAATAAATTTTTTTTTTTAAAAAAAAAAGGTAGAAACTTAATGGACCTATGGGTGGGGTAGAACTTTTTTTTTCAATTAATCTACTTTTAAGAGTATAGGTTATATATGGATGTGAGAATGTGAAAAGATGTTAAACAATTATGTTAATTTTATTGTATATTGTTAATTAAATAATAATAAGTGATAAAACAATTCTAAAAAATATATAATAAATTTTTTTTTAAAAAAAAAGGTAGAAACTTTATGCGCCTATAGGTGGGGTAGAACGTTTTTTTCAATTAATCCATTTTTTAAGTTTAAAACAATTAAGTAAAGTCAATTTAAGTATTATCTTTAAAATTAAGGATAATATTGTCGAAAAAACTTATTCATATTTTAGCTTTTTAAATGTTGTTTTATGAGTTAAATTAAATGTATAAATTTATAATTATTTGTGGCGTGTTTGTACATTTAAGATTTGAAAAAGGGACAAAATAGTTCAAAAATGATTCTCCCCTTTAGCCACTTTTTAAAATAGTAAGATAAGAAGTAAGATAAGATATACCCATCCTTAACATGTGCAATGCACATGATATTTCTAATTTTATTTGATTATATATTATAATTAATTATAAAGAGTTTACCAATTTATACTACATTAAAATTTTTGTAAGAATTAAAATAAAGAATTATAACAAAAATAATAATTACTTGACTCTCATTTTCGTCACTGTCATCATCATTGTTACCACTTTTGTCGTCCATTTCAAAATGAAAAACAATGTATGTTTATAATAAAGTGTGTAGTAAGGTATGAAATGCCTTATGAAATTGTGAATAATGAGCAAAAGGATGTGCCTATCTATATGGAAAGTTTGAGAATTTAAAAAATTAGACAAAGTTTTTAAGAGAGGAGAAGAAATGTTTTATTTAGTTTTGAAACAATTAAAAGAGAAGATGAGAGATTTAACTTAGTTTTGAAATAATCATTATCTTGGGAGAATAAATGCATGGTAGAAATATAGAGAGGGAAGAGGAAAAGATGGAGAAGTAACCACTAAAAAAATGAAGATCAATTATATAGGAGATAGAAATTGTAGGGAAGCGGTGGATGTGGGAGTTAGAAAATTTATTACAATGATTGAATAGTGCACTTGTACTTTTCCTTTCTTTATTTCGTTTTATTTTTTGTTTTTATGAAAAAAAAAAGTTATGGAAGATGAGGGAGTCATAAGTTGATTCTAATGTATTCTATAAAATATAATATAAAAAAAATTCTCATTAACGGTGAATTTGTCGAATTATAACAAAAAGTTTCATTTCAAATATGTTACTTTCATTTTAAAAAATCTACACAAATCTATAAAGAAAATAGTATTATTTTTTATTATTATAGTTTAGAAGAAGAGAGTATTAAATAAATCATGTTAGATTGATAAGATTAATTTTTTTTTGTACGAATTATATTAAAGAATTCTGACTATACTCTTAAAACAAAAATGATAACAACATTAATTTCAAAATATTATAAAAAATATAACAACATAAACTCTTCAAATATCTTTGTCTCTCATTGGTGTTTAAGATCAAACTAAAAACTATTTCTTAAAATACAATAATACATATTTGCTAGACAACTTACTTTTCAATTCATACCAAAAAAAAAAAAAAGAAGAAAAAACATATTGTGCTTACCTATTATGCTATACCAAACCAAATGAAAAAAAACTTTGGAAAGAGTTGAGGGAGGAAGAAAAACAAGTTAAGAGAACATACTATTTTTTGCAAAAAAAAAATAAAAAGTGTGCTCTACCACATCAAATTAGGTAACTTTGAGGCAACGGAGTTGATAAATGAAGGAAAATAAACTAAGAGAAGACATAAAGTATTTTTTTGTAGAGAGAAAAGCAGATGGCATAGCTTTTTATATAGTTGTAAGAGTTGAAGGTTGAAAAATTTTTGAAATTCTACAATTTTTCAAATTTAAATATTAATTATAATTAAATGTAAAATCATAAATTTTAGAATTAATTTTTATAAATAAATTGAGAAAACTTTTAATATCCAAAACTTTTAATATTCTTGTTTTGGATGGAGAACATTGAAAGGTTTACTGGATTTTAAAATTAAAGGTTTATTGAATGAGAACACATGTAGAGAATTGTAGAGAAGTTTATTTGGATGGCTTAATTATAGTCATCACTCAACAATTTTATTAATAAAGAAATTAAATTAACATTGTAAAAAAAAAAAACCAAAGTGAGAATAGATCATTTGGCTGGCATTCCAAGTCATTACTCAACAATTTTATTTTAATTTTTTTAATGTAGAGTTACAAAAAATAAATAAATAAAATAAATGAATGATAATTTTGGTATTATTTTAAAAAGCAAGGTAATTAACATTGTCTAAAAAAAATTTCTTCCACATTCGTACTTTGATATATATATATATATATATATATTTGAAGATACATGCATCCTTTTAATATTAGGCTAAATTATAGAAAATACCCCAGAACTATAGGTCTTGTTTCAATAATATCTCTGATCTTTAAAAAGTTTTTAAAATATCCATGATCTTTCAAAAACGTTCAAAAATACCCTTACCGTTAAGTTTTGGATGGAAAACGTTAAAGTTACTTTTCATTAATACCTTTGACCTTTCAAAAAATTTCAAAAATACCCACTGGGAAACGTTTCTTCTTTTTCCTCCTCTCTCTGCAAATTCTTCCTCCATAATAATAAATGTGTAACTTTGCTTATAAAGACTTTATGCAATAGAACACTGGATGAAAACAATGATTAAAATTGAGCTTTTTCTTTTTAAAAATGTAAAAGAAGATATGTGGAAGAAAAAAATGAAAGTTTTTTTTTTTGCTCTCTTTGTTTGTGTGGGTTAGTGATAAGCTTGAGATTAATGTGGTTTTCAATTACAATGAATGAGTGGTGAAGGAAAAGAGGTGTAAGTTTTTTTTTTTTTTTTTGTCTTTGGAGAGTTATGAGAGAGGGTTATGGTTATGAAATTTGGATTTTTGGAGCTTATTTTGGTCAAATTGTTGTTACAAACTTTCAAATGTTAATAAACTTGAAGAAGGCGGGTTTCATCCAGTTTACAAGTGCTGCGAGTGCGACCAAAAGTCCCACATTGGCTAGATAAGGGGAAGACCATGAGAAATATAAGTAAGTGGACAATATCATACTACTATGGAGATCTGTGGGTGGTTCTAGTGCATCTAACATTTTGTATTAGAGCCATACCCTGAACTTAGTCGTGTGCTATCTTATGACCTATTATTTAGCTAGTTTTGTGCTTAATTTGTGAGCTTTGATGTCATTTATTGTTGATTTTGTAGAAACCGTGCTTAAGGAGCAAAACTAGAGTGTTTGAGGGGTTTTGGATGAATTTAGAGGCTTTTTGAGCTATATTGAAGATTCAAGAAGAGAAGAATTGAAGATTTGGTGAACCCACGAGAAGGGTGTCTCAACGCCAATTGGGGCGTCAAGACGCTACATTTGATGTTGCAAACTAGAGAGTAAGCGTCAATACGTTGTCTTGTGGCATCTTGACGCCCAAAAAGTGCATCAATGTGAATTTCCATCCTGAGCATCGAGACGATGTTCCTCAGCATCTCGATGTTGGAGGCACAGGACATAAACAAAATGGGGCGTTTCGATAGTGTCGAGGCGTTGTCCCTAGCATCTCTTAATGTTGTCTCGATAAAGGGTATATATTCATCATTTTCTCTTTGTGCCAAAGAGAGGCCATTCCGAGGGTTTTACCCTAATCTCGATAATAGAGCCAAATTGAGAGATTTTGGGAGATTTTTGGAGCATAATTGAAGATCGTGGAGCTTGGGTTCGTTATAGATTGCCACGGGAATGCAGGATCGACATTCGATTGAGCATTTCTAATTTCCTCTTTCCTTTATTTTCAGTATTTAGATTAGGTTGTAATTAGAGATTTATGGTTGTATTTGGTGATTATGAGTAGCTAAATCTCTAAATTATATAGGTTTGATGTAATTATTTGGACCTTTACATAGTTAATTAAATTTACGTTATGGCTTAATTGTATCATTTATATTCATTTGTGCATTTGTACCTAATGCCTTTAATCTTTTAATTAAATGATTTATGTCTAAGTGAACTAATTGGGAAAGGGAGCTTAGTTTAGCAAGTGACAGTCTTAATGCTTTTAATCGTTAGATTAATTGATTGGTTGTCTAGGTTGAACTCGGGAGAGGGAACTTAGATTAGTCCTAAATGCATGACTATTAATTAATTACCTGAGTGACAACAAGATTAATAATTAATTAATAGAGGTTGTTAATGAAACGTCTTAATGCCTGTTTAATTAATTATGGCCATAGGGATATGGGATAGTTAATTAAATGTGAGAATAGGATGAGACTGGGAGGAGATTCCTAGCAATAGGCTTCTAGACTTATGAATTGAGTGCCTAATTAATCCTAAATGTCTAATTGATTAAGTAATTAAGATCCAATTAATGAAATCAACACCCATAGAATTATCTTTTGTGTTTGTGTCTTCATTTATCTTTTGTTTTCTAGGTTAGCTTGTTAGTTTTCCTTGTCTGCATTAGATTTTGTTCTATAAATAAAACTAAAGTAAGAGTATTCTGGTAATTAAACCAATTAACAATTCCAATCCCTGAGGAGACGATACTCGTATACTCAAATTCACTATATTACTTGACTCGTGCTTTTGCAGTAACGTAAATTGTACTCATCACCATATCTGTGTGCAATCTTGAGTGACGAACAAAGGTGGAAAACCTCGATGACATAGTCATAGTGATCCTCGTGGTTAAACTCAACAGGTAGTGTGCTCCAAAAAGGAAGAATAGCTAGCCTGGATAAAAGTCAACTCTCGTTGAAGCTAGAGAGGTGGATGAGTAGATGACTATTTGAGGGGAGATTATATAGTCCTTTGTTCAAGGGGAGGATTGTTGGGAGTGCGACCAAAGTCCCACATTGGCTAGCTAAGGGGAAGATCATGGGCATATAAGTAAGTGGATAATATCATACAACTATGTAGAGATATATGGGTGGTTCCAGTGCCCCTAACAAATGTGTTTGTAAACTACAAAGACCAAGTCATTGCATAATAAAAATTGACACTTAATTTTGATGAGATTTTTCACGGTAAGAGCTAAATTATTACAATTTGAAAGTATAGCTAGGAACTAAAATTGTTACATGTTAATGTCCAAGGATCTAGATTGTTACAAATTTGAAAATACAAAGACTAAATGGTTACGAACTAAATTTCAATGACTAAGTCCCCATTTAATAATCATTTAGGCCTCGTTTGATAACAATGGTTTTTGGTTTTTGAAAATTGTGCTTATTTTCTCACAATTTATCTACAATGGCTTTTATCTTTCTTAAGAAAACATTTGAACCAAATTTCAAAAACAAAAACAAGTTTTTAGAAACTACTTTTTTAGTTTTCAAATCTTGACTTAGTTTTGAAAACATATGTAAAAAGTAGATAACAAAACAAAGAAATCCATAAGTAGAAGGAGTACTTAAGCTTAATTTTCAAAAACCAAAAACCAAATGGTTATCAGCCCTGTTTGATAACCCTTTAGCTTTTGGTTTTTGGCTTTTGAAAATTAAGCTTATAAACATTATTTTTACCTATGAGATTCTTTGTTTTGTTATCTACTTTTTACCCATGTTTACAAAAACCAAGCCAAGTTTTGAAAACTAAAAAGAGTAGTTTTTAAAAACTTGTTTTATTTTTGGAATTTGACTAAAAATTCAAATGTTTCTTTAAGAAAAGTGAAAACTATGATAAAGAAATTGTAGAAAAACAAGCATAAATTTCCAAAAACCAAAAACTAAAAATCAAATAGTTATCAAACGGGTCGTAGTTTTAAAAACTTATTTTTGTTTTTGGAATTTGGCTAAAAATTCAAATGTTTTTTTAAGAATGATGAAACTCATTGTAGAGAAATGATGAGAAAAAATGCCCCATTTTCAAAAAACAAATGATTATCAAACATGGTCTAAATTGTTGCTTTCTAAAGTGTTTTTTAAACCTATTTCTTATTTTCATTCCAAACCGAATAAACAAAACTCCATTTCTGTTAAAAAAAAAAAACACAAAACAAAACAACTCCAACATTGAGAACGCATTTTAAGCCCCTTTTTGGATTTGAGATGAGCTAAGATTTTATTGTGGAATTCTAATTAATTTTTTGGCAAAAGGTCCTTCATTACGCTTTTTTGTTTTGCGTTTGTGCTTCATTAAGTTGGACAAATTATTTAATAAGGATACTACAATGTGGTTGTCTATCAATAATCGTCGAATGTAGATCTAAAAATGTCTACCCCTAATAACCATTTGATACAAAAGTAAATTACTTTTGCAATTTATCTCTCACACATGCAACGGTACAAAGCTATCAGCCACATTGTGGTGGCCTCATCAAATAATTTCTCAGCAAGTTGGGAAGAGACTTATTTTATAAAAAAAAAAAAATGTTGGTGAGAGACTTTCCTTTAGAGCACCTTATCATGTATATTATTCTCAACGAAAATAACACAAGAAACATAAAAAGCATCTTAGAACCCTATTGAAAGAATATATATAATTGAAAGAATATATATATATATATATATAAATGAAAGTATATTACATGAATAAACATTCTAGTTTTTTTTTGTCCCTTTTCTTTTCAATTTTGTGCATAATTTTTCCAAACTCTTGACATTTTAACTAAGAGATGTTTATGGAAAAAACAACTTATGCTTCCAAAATCTTTATATTGATAACCTTAAATCTTTACAAAATGCCTCCAAATCTTTATATTAATGTCCTTAAATCTTTATAGACTTTTAAATTTTCAATTTTGTTCACTTCTAATTATTTCAAAGATAAGATTTTAGTAAAACATTATTCGATAACCAGTATTTTATTATTATTATTATTATTTTAATTTTTTGTCGATAACTAGTTGAATATGATTTTCAATAAACAATAAGCAATATATATTCTTTTAAAAAAAATAAAAATAATAATAATAAACGGTCACTATTTTTTTTCTTCCTACCAAGGAACAATTTATTTAGGTGTTAAAGTCACAATTATTTGTAAATGATTCTCTTAAATGACAGAAAAGAACATGGGATTCGAACTTAGAATTATAATTCCCGTTATCAAAATGACACTAAAATTATAAATCAACAAACTTAGATGATATATGTAAGGGTAAATAAAAACTTTTAGCTACCATTATCAAAATGACATTAAAATTATAATTCTCCTTAATATTATTATTATTATTATTTTATAATATGTGAAGTGGAAGATTTGAAACTCTAATATTTTAATTGATGGTGCCAGTTAAGCTAAACTATACTTATGTTGGTGTTAAAATTAAATTTTATGTTGGTTATAAATATTACTTTTTTCCAGAATCCCAGGCCATAATCTTTTTAACATGCAGCTGCTCTCTCATTCTCTCTGTCTTTTTTTGCTCATTTCATTGTCATCTTTCAAAACACTTGCACCCACAAAAGGAAAGCCAAGCCCCACCAGTACTATATCATCCAAGTGATTCTAAAAATTAAAAAAGAAAGAAAAAAGAAAAATCATCTAAGTGGTAGACCAAAGGAAAAAAAATGAGTCATGAACTCTCAAAAAGTTATTTTTCCAACTCCACACACCTTATAAAGAATGACTCCACAAGTCTTTTTATTTTTTTACTCCAAAATTTAGGTTTAAAGCACACGCAAGAGAAAGTTTCACATCAATTGGAATTCGAGAACCAAGGTCATATATGTGATATAAAGTAAAGATAATATCTTTTATCTTTCATAAATTATTTTTAGAAAAAAATAAATGCAACTATTTTGCATATACCATACGTTACCTGCAATATCGTATAAACGCAAAGAAAAAACAATATTTCGTTAGATATTAATTTTGACTTTACATATACATACATATACATACATACATTATTTTCTATAGATTATTTGTCAAAAGGTGTGTATTTGGACAAAAATAAATATGAAATATAATAAGACATTATGGTGGGAGAAAAATACATATATACATATTTATATATTTGAGTTAAACAGATTGAACCATTAACCTCTAGGATGGTAATTGGTGTTTTATCAACTGAACTAAGATTGAATTGACGTTGAGGGAAATAAATATGATGGAATATGTATTGGAATTTAGAAGAAAACAAATACCTCCACAAATCTACACAACTACCAACAAAATTAGCTGATCTTTCTAAAAACTGGTCAGATTGTATTATTTTGAAACCTTTTGAATTGAAACACAGAAAATTTCATTGAGTATAAGGTTTTAATTCCAACCTAGTTATTGAAATATTGTTCTTAAGAGTATTAAACATTCTACTTTCGTATTCTTCAACTTTTTAAAATATTTTGAAGCCTATAAACCCTTATTAAAAATTAATTAATTTAGTCATATTGTTGGTCATTTAATAAAAATTTAAAATTGTTTCGAAACCTAAACACTTTATCGAGACGACATGGGTTAGGTTTTTTTTAAATTTAATATGATTATTAATTTGACACTTATATATTTAGTCCAAATAATGTTTTATACCCAAGGACATTAGTGGACTAATTAGTTAAAAGATGATTTTTCAAATTAACACTCTAATGGGATGATAAATACATGAAGATAAAATCTTACGGATCTATTCTATGAAATCGACATCACATGAATTAAGGTATGTTATCTCAACTTATGCATGCATTTGTGAATTTCATCTTGTTCAAAAATTTGGACTATTATTTATATTATTATAGAATGTTAGAGTTTTATTGTATAATTATTATAAGCATTGAAAATTAATTCACAACATGTTTACTTCAAACTTCTATTCATGTAAATGTCTATAGATATTAAATCATAAACAGAATAAAATATGATTTAAACATATTATATCTATGTGAATATATATTTGTATAAAAGTAGTTATAAATATAATTTTTATACAAAATGAGTGAAAATAATGTTTCAGAACTATAGATGGATTAATAAAACAGGAAACGATGGGTGATAGTAACATCAATATTCTCATTGAGTTTAATGGAATCCTCTTTGTTTAATTGTTGTTGTTTTTCTCGTAAATCAGTCTTTTACATATACATGGCGAATACCCTTTCCAGGCTAGCTATATACAAGTAGGTTTTAAATGTTGAGGTATCAATTTTATAGAAATGTTAATGAAAATATCGATAAAATATTAATGTTGATGAATGTTTTTTAAAAAAATGAAAATTATAAATAAAAATATTTAAATTAACAATAAGCACTTCACCATTGTTAAATAAGTTTAAACTTCTTATTATTAATATTAGGTCACAATAGTGATATTTTATTTGTATTTTAGTTATATTTAGTCAATTTTTTTATAATATAATGAAAATATTGATTCACATTTCATGTCGATATCGAACTTATGAACATGTGAAAATGTCGATGAAATATTGACATATTGAGACGGAAATTTAAAATCCAAGCTATAGGCTCAATTGCTCAATCATGTTTATGTGGATATTAATACTAATAATAATAATAATATAGTGTTTCAAGAAGATTTCATCCCATCAAATTATGACTAACTAGAAGTGGGGGTTGTGGACTATCCCATGGATTATTATTAATTAATAAATCCTATATTATTATTAATTAATAAATCCTAGAGCAGACATTTTGAGCTTCTTTTCCACGAAATCATATGGAACCAAACTGTCACACACACACGAGGCCGATCAAGCCCATCGGTCAAAAGTGGGATGATATATACATAAAGATAAAATCTTACGGATCTATTCTATGAAATCAACATCACATGAATTACAAAAAAAAAAATCACCCAAATCTTCCATCGCCAGGAATGTTATCCTTTAAATATTTGGAGAAGGAAGCAAAAGAACAGCTGTTTCCAAATAAGTATAAGATAATATTATCAAAATATTAATTATTGGCGGATTTGAATATTTTATAAATTTTTTATTAATGTTTGAATATATATATATATATATATATATATATATATATATATATATATATATATATATATATAAATGAATTTTGTATAAAAGGTCCAAAATTAATAATCATTCCATCATGTTTGATTATGATGCTTTTAGATGCAAGGTTTTTTTAATTTTTTTTTTTTTTTTGGGATGATTCCAACAAATTTCTTTATCATTTCATAATCCTAGAAAATGTCTGCCATTAATACAAAAATAAAAATAAAAATAAAAATAAAAGAAACGCAAAACTGTCTGCCATGATAAAAATGTCACATAATGTTAATGTAGAACTTGTTCAACCCTATGTTTTATAGACGTTTTTTTTTCAATTTTAGAAATTTTTGTATATATATATATATATATATATTTATTTATTAAAAATTATAAAAAAAAATCAGTTTGTACCATTAAACTTTGTAGTGTTGTATCAATTAAAATCCTAAACTAATAATTGTATCAATTAAAACTTTAAACTTTGAATAAATCTCATAACTATTTTCAATTGATTTCATTAAAATCAACTCAAAATTACCTAAATAACATTATTCTTCACTCCAAATCCTATCAAAGTAAGCGAGATAAATCATTGTGTAATTCTTCCTAAATAAGTAGAGAAAAAACTGAGAAAAAAAGAAAATAAAAAACCACTCATATTGATAAAAACTGCTACTTTCCACTTGATTCCAACATTTCTCTATAATATTGCATTAATACATGCACTTAAAAAGTCTTACTCACATGTGAGAATTATGCATTAGTGATTTTAAAATGGAATTCTAATGAAGAGTGTAAATTGATTTCACTTTTGCAAGATTAGGATTTGAATTGATACAATACAATTGTTCTAAAAAAAATTTGATACAATACAATTATTAGTTTTAGGTTTTAATTGATTCAATGGACAAAGCTTAACGGTATAAATTAATTTTTTTTTCTATAATATATGACGTTATGTTTTTTAAAGAAAAAAAAAAAGAACAATACTCTATTATCAACAAATTATTTTTTATTTAAAAAATAATACAATCATTTCAACACATAAATTCTAACCAAATTCTAGTTTCCTTTTAGCCTTTCCAAATGGAATTATCACGAAGGTTCAAAGATAGACTTTGAAAGCAGAATTATATTGCAGAGAATATATTCTTGGTTGAAATAAATTAAAAACATGTTCCTTTTTCATTTTCTCTCTGTCCTTTAATTTCTTTGTGATTTCCTTCCCTTGCTTGTGGAAAATTACCATGTCATGGTCAATTATTAGGAACTTCTAAATTTTCCATGGTGCGACTGTTAATGTCTGAGTGGTTGTTCAGTTTGTTTTTGCTTGAAAATTTTGAGAGTGATAATAATAAAGATTTAATGGATATCTTTGTTTTTAATTCTCTATTTCTAAAAATAATATTTAGATAAAATACATTTTTGATCCATGAAATTTAAACTTAGGGCGTGTTTACCTACCTGTAATCGTAATGAATCAAACACAATTTGACATTGTGGTCTTACATCATTACGATTGATGGTGTTTACCGTATTCCGCAATGGTAATCAATTGTGGGCCCACGTTATTCTATCTCGTAATCTGATTACATCTAAAAGGGTATGTTATCCGATTACCATGAAATATTACGTAGGATCCACCCATCTTTTTGGTTTACTTCACATGCTTTGGCCTTTTTCTTTTCTAACCTGGATGATTTTTTCTTTATTCTTCCTCCTCTCTCCTTCTTCTTCCTTCTTCTTTGAATTTATTTAGAGTTTGATAAAGAGCATTAAAACCCATAATTATTTTATGGCTTTATTAAAAAATTTCTTATCGTTTTGTTCATGGTCTCACTTTTTTAGTTGGATGAGAAGAAGAGATTTGTTCTCGAGAGTTATTGTCTGTGATTTTTTGCCATATTTGAATCGATATGAGATTTTTTTAGATCGCTAAAATATTTTTTTTATGCGTGAGTTTTGACCATACATATTTTGATCGATATCTAAGATTGATAATAGATATTTTGTTATGTGTGAGTTTTGGCCAGACCATATTTTGATTTTTTTTATGCTTGAGTTTTGGTCAAGCATATTTTGATTTTTTTTATGTGCGGGATTTGGCCATGCCATATTTTGATCAATATCGAGATCAATAATCCATATTTTTTTATGCGTGAGTTTTGGTTAGGCCCATATCAATATCGATATCAATGAGATCTCGATAATCGATATTTTTTTTATGGTGTGAGTTTGAGATCTCAATAATATCTTAATTCTGGTAGCATAGTTACTACATTTTAATTAATTATAAATATAAAAGGGCATCATGGTAATCATGTCTATTTCATTCCAATTCCAGTAAAGTAAATACAATCAATGGTAATTCCATTGTGTTATATCCCGCTTTATCTCAATTACGTTTGAGCCACAATCTAATTACGATTGGGCCGAAATTCATTACAGTTTAATAAATGCGCCCTAGTTTCTATTTGGTCCTTAAGATTTCAAAACTAACACAATTGGTTCTTGAGATTTTAATTTAGTTTCTATTTGGTCATCAAAGTTTCAAAAGTGACATGTTAAGTTATTGGAGCTTAAATTTGATTTCTAATTAGTACTTGAAGTTTGAAATTGGTTTTTAAATGGTCCCTAATAGAGTTGTTTTTTTGAAACTGTGGTCCCTAATAGAGTTGACGTTAGTTAACTTGATGTAATGATAACGTGGTAGTTAACATGTGCTAACTAGACTTTGAATGATATGTATTTTTCAAATGAGTTGGAATTCTTTTATATATTTTTTATTTTTTATACTTAGGGACCAATTTCAAACCTCAAGATCCAATTGTAAATCAATTTCAAACTTCAAGGACAAATTAGAAATCATATTCACTTTTGAATCTCAATGACCAAATAGAAACTAAATTTAAATCTCAAGACCAAAAGTGTTAGTTTTGACAACTTAAGAACCAAATAGAAACTAATTTTAAATTCGAATGACCAAAAGTGTATTTTTCCCCTAACATTTTCATTGATAATTTCTATCTTCTTTATAATTCTGAAACTTAGCTAGAATTTTGAAACATTTAGATTATAAAATCAACAAATTATTATTCATAAAAAAATTTATTTTTAAAAACTAAATAATTCATAACGAATCCTAACCTAACCAATTCATAAAATCTCAAATATTCTGATTTGAAGAAAAAAAGGAATGAGGAGAAAATGGGTAGAAACTTGGATCACAAGACAAGCAGACAAGAATAGAGCAAACGCACAATCCACCAACTCCTTTAGACCTTCCAAGATTGCCATCGCCTCAAGGACCTTCACCGACCAATTATGCTTAACGAACTTGTAACCACCTATAATCACCTAGCCTGACCAATCTCTAACCACCCAACCAATGCCTCCACAGTTCCTCTTACTCGACCACGCAGCATCCGCGTTTAGTTTCCATGTTCCAATGGTTGGAGCTTGCCACCCCCATTGCCTTTTGGTAGAAGCAAGCACCTTCGATGAACCCAATACCGACCCCTCCAGCAACTCCAAAGCTAACTCAATCAAGTGGATCAGATCTTGGATCGAAGGATGACGAGAATTGAATCTGATGTTGTTTCGCTATCTCCATATGCACCACAAGATGATACAAACTCTTTTCAACTTAGCTTCTGGCGTGGACTTTCTCAAGCAGTCCCAATAGTCAAGCGGAGTCCACGACCCCCTGCCCACAGGAAATAAACCAACATTAGAGGGAAGAAAGTAATCCCACACTTTCTTGGCAAACTTACACTCCCACAAGAGATGAGAAGTTGTTTCCCCAGACGACCTACAAAAAGAGCACCACGCATCAATATCAATGCCTTTGTTATACAGGTTAACAGCGGAGGGAATAAGATCATTTAGAATTCTCCAACAAGAAATTTTAATATTGGGCATCACTTTCAAACCCCAAAAAGTATTCCCACACTTTCTTGGCAAACTTTCACTCTCACATGAGATGAGAAGTTGTTTCCCCAGACGACCTACAAAAAGAGCACCACACATCAATATCAATGTCTTTGTTATACAAGTTAACAGCAGAGGGAATGAGATCATTTAGAATTCTCCAACAAGAAATTTTAATATTGGGCATCACTTTCAAACCCCAAAAAAGTTCCATAAACCAGACAAATACTGCGCCTCAAATGGCAAAGCCACATTAGCATGAGAAATAGAAAAACCCAAATGATAAGCACTTTTTACCGAAATCTTCCCTTTTTTATCGAGGTCCCAGATGATCTCGTCTTTTCTTTGACTGCTCCTGAGGGGAATGTTTAGGACATTGGCTGCATCATGAGGTAGCAACACTTCATTTACTCGAGATTCCTCCCAATTCCCATCGGGGGAAATCAACTCTGACACACATTTATTCCTGTAGGATTCTTCCACCACGGTAAGTTTGAAATTTCCGTCATTAGGGATCTAAGGGTCTTCAATAATGTTCACTTGTCTACCATTCCCAATCCTCCAATGGTAGCCGTTCTTAAATAACTCCCGCCCCACATTATGCTCCTCCAGGTAAGAGAAGGATTAAAACCAATCTTTGCTTTAAGGAACTCTCCGTCCTTATAATATCGGCCTTTGAGGATTCTGGCTAGTAGACTATTAGGATTTTTGACTAGATGCCAGCTATGCTTTGCCAACATAGCTTGATTGAAAATCTCTGGAAGTTTCTGAACCCCAGGCCCCCCTCGTTCTTGTTGTAAGACAAACGATCCCAACTCCTCCAATGTATCTTCTTACTTGTCTCTGAGGAGCCCTACCAAAACCTATTGCACATAGTCTCCAGTTCTTTGCACAGGTTGTGAGGAAGCTGGAAGCAGCTCATTGTGTAGCCAGGGATTGCTTGGGCTATGGCCTTAATGAGGACCTCTTTCCCTCCCATAGAAAAAAGATGCCCCTTCCAACCTTGGAGAGTCTTCCACACTCTATTCTTAACCTCCTGGAACAATTGCGATTTATTACGAGTATTATGTGCTGGTAGGCCAAGGTACATTCCAAAAGACTCCCCATGTTTAACCCGAAGACATACTTCCAACGTCTTAATCTTTTCTTTCTTCACGTTTGGACTAACTATAAACAAAAATTTTGATTAATCCACCCAATCAAGTTGATTAATCCCATATTTTTGAATGATCATATTAAACAAGCCAAAAAGCACATTTTGATTAATCCACCCAATAAAGTTAAAGGAATCTAGACATGTCATATAGTTTCAAAAAAAAAAAATCTAAACATGCCATATATATCCTGTGAATATTCGAAAGAAAGTGGTGGTTTGTTTTTCAAATGTTTCAAAACGGCTGCTTTAATTACAAATTCAATATCCGACAACTAAATTTAACGATGATTTTTGTTATGCAACTGCTGTAATTATCCACAGTTACGTTGTAAACGGTTGCCTTTTTGTATCAGGCAACTGCTGTAAATATTCACAAATACGTTGTAATTAACGTTATTTAATTACTGGGTATTTATTTTTTGTCTTTTCGTTTTTGGATAGTTACTATTTTATATGGCTAGAAGTGTAGTAGCTCGTTCTTCATTTGATTTCATCTGATTTTCAAGAATTCTCCTCTAATTTCTTCTTTTGAGTTGGTTTCGTTGAGAGTAAGTATCCAAAAGTTCTACCATATCCGTGTAGTTTGAAGTTGTTGTTCTACTGGAGTTAGTTGTTATATTTTGCTAAGACAATCACTGTAGTCTGCTAGCAACCCGTGCAAAGTGAATATTTTCTTCAGGTCAACGCTTTCAAAGTGTGCCTCGACTACTAATCATCACATACTTTCGTTTTTCAAGTTACGTTCATTTGATGTTGTTGTTGTTGCTGATCTAATCATCTACGACCATTGGAACTTCTAATTTGGTTTATTTATGGTTTTTGTAATTTTAATTATATATAGAGTAGTAGTCATATTTACTTTGTAATTGTTTGTAGCCACTTGCATTGTAATTTGTTTGCAAGTGTGCAACAGTTTCTATATACAACGTATTTCTCCCAACAATGAAAACATTGGTAGCCTTACTTAACCCTCCGTTTTGGTACTGTTATCTACTTTTGACAAAGTTTTCAAAATTCAAGCCAAATTTTGAAAACTAAAAAAAATAGTTTTTAAATACATGTTTGTGTTTTTGGAATTTGACTAAGAATTCAAAATTTTAATTATGAAAAACAAAATCATGCTAAAGAAATGGTGAAAACAAGCTTAATTTTCAAAAATATAAAAAACCAAACTATTGTCAAACATGACCTAAAATTTTGTGTTTGGATGGTAGTTGGATAAGAAAATAAAATAAGAAGTTTACATATATGGCTTTTAATCTTGACCTTATTAATAGATAATTAAAATGAATATGACAAGGTTAAATAATTAATCAAACTCCCAATTCTATGAATCCTACAAAATTTGACCATTTTCGTAAGGAATTTTTTTTCCTTAACGTTAAAACATGATTTGAAATTCATCATCTGTCATGTGATAACAAACAACAAAATTGATTTGAAATATGTTAGGATTTAAAATCTCTCAAAATTTTGAGCAACCAAACAAACCATTCAAACTAATTTCAAAAAATTAGTGTCAATTCTACCAAATCCTATAAAAGTAGAATCAAAAGTTCAGTAAATAAATCACTCATTGACTATAATTAACTTAAACATTACTAGCTAAAGGTTTATTTAACCTAAATTAACCATTTTCTTTTTTACAATATGTGGGATGCGAGATTCAAATTTCTGATCTCTTGGTTGAGTGTATGGTCGATGATACATATTTCATGTCAATTGAGCTATGCTCATGTTAGCAATCTAAATAAACGACTTGTGATAATAACAATGTCACATAAACAAACATTTTGAGTGAAAATACTCTTTCAAAATGTTGTTTGTAAATATGTTAATTTAATTTGTTTTAATTGCAAGAATGCTTATGTCGCGGGTCTTAAATTAACCCATTATTAATACAATCAAATTTTGAAGCAATAAAGAACTTTTTGCTTTTCTTGTGGATTGTTCTAATCAACACTTACACAATTCTAGCAAATATATGTGGATTCTAGTGTTTTAATTCTCTTTATAATCTCTAATTCATACTATAACTATTGATCATTTTATTTGGGTCGAATTTTCATATTCTAGAAATTTTCAATTTTAAAGAATCAAGACAAGAGAATGATAATAACATAAATAATTGAACAAATTAAGATAGTATTTGGACGTATTACATATAATTTTTTCTTTTACATTTTTGTAAGGGTGAACTACATGGATAGCCTATTTAAGACACCATTTTACATAAATTGCACATTATCATATTTATATCAGTTTTGTCAATTTTTAAGCCAAATGTAGTAATCATATTACTTATTTACTGTAACGACTCGAATTCCTACGACTTTCTAAACGCGGAAGCACGACCTAGTTACCTCGTTCATGCCCGAAATTTCGGCAACATGACGGCGTAACTGCAAGAAACCAAAATTTTACAAAGACCTAGAAAGAGATATAAACACTTCTATGTTTCAGATCACAGACTCAGCATCCACCAAACTACGATAAATGATGCTGAGCTCAATTAACAGACAACCAAATCTAAAAGCTTCTAACTAGACACACGAAGCTAAAGAATATTTAAACTTTACAGACCGACAACCAACAGGGAACAAAGAAACAAAACTAAAGGCTAAACATAGAAAAGAAATTTGGTGGAGCCTCCATAGTCTCGTCAAGCCGTCGCCTGCGTCATCCACCCCGAGAATGTGCACAATCTGCAAAACAAACAAAATAGCAAGGATGAGTATAAACATACTCAGTAAGTAGCCCACTTAAGGGGTCCAAAGTTTAAAGGAACCATACCAAGCTCTTACTCACACTCGTGCTTAGATTCCAAATACTTCCTTCAATTATTTTAAGAGTCCATTTAACCTTTCACAACATTCACTACTACCTGATCCTAATTTCATGTCATACCTGCGAGTCCTGTAACCTAGAACCCAAACCTTTGAAGGTCTATAACCCTCACACTCATCTCGATAGAGAAATCACCCCTAGGCTAGCATACAGGCGCTAGGGAACGCATTCCCTACGCTCAACATAATGGGGAATCACCCCTAAGCTAGCACTCAGGAGCTAGGGAACGCGTTCCCTACGCTCAACATACTGGGGAATCATCTCTCAGCTAGCACACGGCAATAGGAAACGCATCCTTATGCTCAACACAGTGGTGAATCACCCCTAAGCTAGCTCATTGGCAATAAGGAACGCATTCCTTATGCTCATCACATCATGATAGCGACACAGGCAACCAGGGAACACATCCCCTCATCTAGCATATAGGCAATAGGAAACGCATCCCTATGCTCAACACAGTGGGGAATTGTAACGACCGGCACCTTCAGGTATTAGTTAAGACTTTAATTTTGAAATTTAAAATTAATTGTAAGGTCAATTTCATGCTTAAAGTTGTGTTGGGATTTAATTTTAGAATTAGCATATTTGAAATTAGAAAAATTGGAGGGTAGAATGGGAAGAAAGAAGGAAAAATGGGATTTAATTGATGTTTGGGGCATTCTTGTAAATTAAGAGTCAATAAGCCAAGCCCAAGCCCATGTTTTAGCCAAGCCCTAATATCCATCTCTACTATTTTTATACTGCACGTAGCCCTAGGTCAAGCCAAGCCGTCATCTTCTCTAACCTTCTCCTCTTCCTCCATGAAAAACAGCCTCCACCATCAATCTCTCTCTCTCTTTCACCACCAAAAGACCCATCCATTCGAAAGTTTTTTTTTCTTCTTCAACAAACATCCATCGCGCGATACTGTTCACCGGGGGGGGGGGGGGGGTACTGTTCATCGAGGTACTATTCACGGCGCGGTACTATTCATTGCGTACTGTTCATCTCGATTGTTCAAGGGGAGCGGTACTGTTCATACCGCGAATACTGTTTCATACCGCGAGCACTGTTCATATCGCGGTACTGTTCATACCGGGGGGGGGGGGGGGGGGGTACTGTTCATACCGCTAATACTGTTCACGACGCCGGACTCCACGAACCGCGCCCGATCTGCTGCAGTTTGATTTTTGGGTGATTTTCGGTACTGTACAGCCTCGTTTCAGCTTTGTTTTCGCGTGGAATACCCATTGTACGTAGAGGTTTGCTCGGCGAAATTGAATCAAATCGTCATCTATTCGGCAAAGTTCGATTCTGTTTTGGGGTCGGAATTGAGGTAAACTTCGCATTCTAAAATCAAGCAAATCCTTGGAGTTTTTGGATTTTTAGTAGATTAAACTTGAGGGTACGATTAAATCATGGACCTTGTAATTTGAATTTAGTTTTAACCACCAATTGGGAATAAGTTAAATGCTAAGGAATTATTTCTAATTTTGGAATTTAGTTGGTGGAAGGAACTTTGGAATGAATTATGAATTTTAGGAATTTTTTTTTTAAACCTTAGGATGGTTTGAATTAGGCTCCAAATTGCTTGGCTGAGGTTCAAGGCGAAGGAATTTTTGGCGGGCAATTGGGTGATTGGATTCTTGAGCTTAGCCAAGGTAAGGGACTTTATGCCGGTATGCTTGAATGCAAGTCAGAAACTGAATTGAAAAAAAAAATTATTTGAAATAAAAAGTTTTTATAAATATTTTATTATGGATTTTCACTTGTTTTGCCAAATCTTCTCATGAATGTTATGCATGATTTATGATTTTGATTTATGATAAATGGTGTGAGAATGTTGCTTGTGCTGCATCATGGAATGAAAAGTTTAAAATGTTTTGGGACCTCATGCATACATTATGTTTTCATGATAAAAATGATTTCGAAGGCTGTGGCAATTACCCCCTAAAATTATTGATGTACATCTATATGAAAAGGAGCCTTACGAGGCAATATGAAAAGGAACCTGAAAAGGTTAAATGAAAAGGAGAAGTTAGGTTGGGTTAATTGTCCACATTAAGCCGAAGAGAAAAGTTGAAAGAGAAACGTTTCCACTATGAAAGGAATTTAGGTCCCACCAAAGGAAAGAAAGAAAATGTTTTCGAAAACTCATTATGTATGTGTATGCATATCCTGACCCGGTAGTAAGGTAACTTACTGAATATTTTAAATACTCATCATTTTTCAAAATGTTTTTCTTTTCAGGTAAAGGCAAGGACATATCTTAGGCGAGTGACAAGGTAGTTTGCTGAAAGGGTCATGGGTGTCATGAAGAGTATAGTTTCCGCATCTAGTTTATGTTTTAACTCAAATTATTTTGTTAAGTAAACATCAGTTATTTTAACATTTCAATTCACAGTATCTTTTGAAATGTTTTTAAAAAGGGATCCCGAATTAAAGGTTCTTTGGTTGTTTATGAAGAAATTTAATTTTTTTTTGTCCAATACTAAAGTTTCAAATTTTTCATGTGCATGCAAGTAGTAACGTCCCTAGAAAGTCTAACATGAAAAGTCGGGTCGTTATAATCACCCCTAAGCTAGCTCATCTGCAATAAGGAACGCATTCCTTATGCTCATCACATCACACAAGCAACCAAGGAAACACATCCCCTCAGCTAGCATACAGGCAATAGGAAACGCATCCCTATGCTCAACACAGTGGGGAATCACCCCTAAGCTAGCTCACAGGCACTAGGGAAACACATCCCCTATGCTCATCACATCACATACGTTCTAGGCTTACAAACTCGCACGAAAGGACAGAGTTAGGGTAGGTAGCACCAAACTAACGGGCCTTTGCACTTTCCCAATGCATTCAAGACCTCTCGGGTCATCCACCATACCAAAATCATTCATCATTTCCAAACCATATTCACAACCTGAACCGAAGTTCAAAGGCACATACAAAGGGAATCATCCCCTAATTCACATAAACACAGAGAGGAAGCAACCTTCAAGCCTTTCCAACATTTACAACGTCTTACGCCTCATATATATATATATATAGACGAGACACAAATTCTAACGAACCAATCCGAAAGGCTACTTACTTCTTAGGTCAACACTAAAACAACCCATTTCTCTTTCTTTTAAAAAAGTTATTTGTGACCTATGATCCAGGTCCACCTCTCATTAAACAACCACAATCGTATCATGGTGATCTTTTGCTATAGACCACAAACACAGATCTCAAGTAAGAACTACCCTAGTTTAATGGTACTTCTAAACAAGAACTACACGTAGCCATAGCCCATACCTATGTCATTGACATTAAGTCCTTCAATCCATTAGTCCAGAATTTAAATCCTCTAACCATGCTAGGACTCAAAACAACCAACGCCCTTTCATTCACATTCAAACACATCAGATTAAGGTGTTCTACCTCAGCCCTTAACCAAGCCCAAACACTTACAACATTTAATTTAGTACCACTATCTATACTTTTATGCTTACGGGGGAAAACATAATCAACTTTATTCATAACCTCAGACACATTTTCATCCTTTGTTTGTAACTTTGAATCCCTTAACGAAATTAGCAACAAGTTCAGGCAATCTTAAGCCCAACACAATAACTCTCCTATTAATTTAACCAACCTCGACATCTTTCACATGTTCATATTTAGGTAAACACGATTGTTCACAATTCACCACAAACGTGTTTGAACTCATCCAAACATAACCTTGGGCAATTCCTTAGGTATTTCATACTTTAACATGATAAAATCGCAACTTTAAGCCCCAATTTCCATTATAACCTCAACTTAAGCCGCTTTAGCTCAAGACTACTTCTAAACATATCTACTAATCATTTCATATCTCATAACACCGCTTTCAAGCATGCTTTCACAATTCGCAATTTATCAAACATAAATCTAAATCATTTAAAAATTTCAAGGGGCTTAAAATCCAAATAACTACTTACAATTTTACTCCAAGGTTCGAAGTGGCCCATAATTGATTACGTGATCCTGAAATGCCCAACAAAATCTTGAAGAATAATTAACAAACCATTTTAAACTCTAACCATGAACCCAATAAAGTTGAAACAAAGTTACCCATTAAAACTCACCTAACAACACTCTTACTTGCTGAATTTTGAAGTCAAATTGGTCCAAACTCGACAACCCGGCCTCCAAACATAATGGGTAACCTTGTACAAAGTCCAACGTATTATGGGTAAATTATAGAACACTAAAACAGTACCTAAAATCCACAAAAAAGCCCCTAAACTCCTCAAAACGGTCCTAAATCATAGCTATCTAAAACCCAACTCATGCTTAGTCTTAAATGTGTTGGAAAAATTGTTACCCATGAAAAACTTACCTCAAAACAGTGACCAAAAGGTGCTGGACAGCAGCTTAAACGATCCAAATTCGCCTAATTCGACCTTCAATCACATTGGGTATTCTAGATTAAAATCTAAAACATTATGGGTTAGTTTCAATTTACTAAATCAACCATTCAATTCAATCCTAGAACCCATAAATCACTTCGAATCATTATTAAAACACTTACCCACGCTAAAACGATACCAAAAGCTTGCTGAATTGACTCCGAATTAACTTGATTTTGCAAATCCAAAACCCAAATGCTATGGGTAATTCTAAAATTAAAACCAAAACTTTATGGGTAATCTTCAAATCACATACATAACCAACCATTCGCTTGAAATCAACATCGGAATGCTTACCCACTCCAAATCGAGGTTGTATACGGCTATACGAACACCGAGCTTGCTGGAAATAACTCCAAAACGCTCCTCTTCCTTGCTGTCTATGCAGAAACCATTCGCTTGGGAGAGAGACGGAAAATTGATGGGTCTTCGGTGAGGGAAGGCATTTTCTAGTGTGAGAGAGAGAGAGCGTGTGTATGAGGGAGAGACCAACGGGAAAGAGGAGGAGGAAGAAGAAGAAAAGGAGAAGATAAGGATGAGAAAAAAATATTTTATTGATAAAGACTAAAATGCCCTTGTACCAACTCTTTTCTTCCAAATTTGTCCTTTCAAATCCATAAAATTTCAAATTAACCCAAAATCTCAAAATACTTAAGAATTATTCAACTTAAATTTCCAAAATTTCCAAAATAATGCCTCTGAAAAAGCCGGGCGTTACATTTACTCTCGTATATTATTTATAATTACAATAAAATAAAATTTTAGATTTTTTCCATAACTGTTGGTATTCTTCCCTCCAAACAATAATACCTACGGTTGTATTCCAAAAAATTTGGGATTGTGATTTCAAAATATTAAAGTTTTCGATAAACCCCCAAAAAGTGGAGAAAGATTTCAACCGGTGGCCATAAGGTGTTATCGACGGGGGTTTGCGAAAGGGGAGAGTTCAACGACGTGTGTGAACAGGGAGACTTCTATGGCGGAAAAAACAACAGCACGGAGAGGATTCAGAGGGTTATCTGCGTTAGGAGATTCATGACGAGGGTTATCAGTGTTAGAAAAAAATAGAGGGTTATCGACGTAAGTTGTTCATTATAACAGTGTGTAAGTTTTTTTTTTTTTTTTTTTTGTATTTTTCTGTTTTCAAAACATGTTGTTATTCATTTTGGGTTACCGGCCTCAGGGGATTCAGGGCATCAATTGGTTCCGGCAACGGTAAGGAAACCTGATTTTTTTTTTTAAGATATTATAATCGTTCTGTGTGGGTTTATATGTTAGCATTATGGTGTATATTATGTTTAACATGCTTCTATTTCGATGAATGAAAAATTATAGTCGAATAATTATTTGTATTTGCTTTCTTTGCTTGTAGCTTGTAAAAATAGGCAATTTTATTTATCAATATAGCTGCATTTTAGTGGTTAATTAATTTGTTATGAACTTTTTGACTAATTGAATTTATAATTTCTAGATTGATTAGACAGGGTATATAACATATAATCTTATTATAATAGTTATAATATAACCTTTCACTTTTATATTATGGATTTATATAATATAATATAACCGTACATTGTTATATTATGAAATTATATAATATAATATAATTGTACATTGTTATATTTTGGATTTATATAATATAATACAATCGTACATTGTTATAATATAACGTTTCATTGATATATTTTGTATTTATATAATATAATCTTTGAACAAAATTTGTGAATATGCTAGGTATATATGATATGATCTTATATTGTTTATTTGTATATATTATATAAGTATGAAAAGGCTATATACGATTGTTGCATGCTAGAAATTAAATTAAATATTTCTTTTAAGATTAAAATGTCATCTAATTTTAAATAAGTATATATGAGATCTGACTGGCTATATGAATGCTTTAGCACATGAGAAGTAAGATGTATTAACAAGCTTATCCTCGTACTTTAGCTTCAAATTCCTGTGCAGATGACATATGCATAAGCAATGAACTGCATTAGGAAGTACGATTTGAACGGATTTGGAAATACTCCGATGTTTGTCTGAGACAATAACCAAATTCTTCGCAATCACCCATAATTTCTTTTAATTTGATAAAAAAATCACTCCCATGATGAATCATTTTCAGAATCAACAACTGCAAATGAGAAAGGAAAAATCTAATTAATTATTAGCATTTAGTGTACAAGCAATCAACATGGTTCCAACGTACTTGTTCTTCAGGATGTTCCATGAACAGAAATAACTGGTCTACAATGTGGCAATCCATCGACAGAAGCTGATAATGCCATGAAAAAATATTTAAACCTTCCATCAACATCAGTTGTATACATGGCAATTGAATCTACAATATAAAATATAATGAAAGCATCATAAAATATATACTAAGTACATATGGAATAAATTAATATTTAAACACAATCGATTATGAGGAATTGAATACTTGGGTTCTTTGTCTTCACCAATATCACAAAATGAGGGAATTAGAGAATATGATGGTTCTGGTGAACCCTCTTATCTCATATAGTGCCGCTTGCCTAGCACGTCAAGCTTTTTGATAATTGATGTTTATTCCAAATTCAAATTGAATGTATGATCTCACCTCTTTGGGAGTGCTTAAATGACTAGTGTAGACCCCTAAATTCGTCCAATATTTTATATCATCATCTTTATTTTTGTTAATTGTGTGTTTGTCCATCATTTAGAATTATTATTGTTGTCTTTTTAAAAATAAACAAAAAAAATCAAATATTTTGATTGATTATTCTCATTTTCCTTTTCTTAGTTAATAAAAACTAAAATAAAAGATTTTTTTTCCTCTTTTTCGTTGTAGAGAGAATAAAATTTTGAAAAGATTAACGATCAAATCTTTCTTGTATGGAAAAATTATTTGATTTAACTAATTTTTAGAAGGAACCAATTTGGACAAATATTCTTAAAATCAATTTAATCACTTTCAATCACTTTCAATTATTTGTTCCTTTAAATTTTGGTTTGATTTATTTATTCCTAAATGAGAATGATTTTGAATTTCTATAAATTGAAGGCCAAAGGCAAGCTTTACAGGGGGGACCATTTCTTATTCAACTTTCCTCACCATTTTTTCTTCTCTCTAACTCCCACATTTTTCTCCTCCCAACTCTACTGATGATTCTCATTTATGAGAATTATTTGGCCTCTATACTTAGTTATTCTTGTTATTTTATGTGTGTTATTAGATAAAAGGCAAGCAAAAACTTGGTTTAAATTGAATTATTGTTGGAAGCCTTTTAAATTCAGTAAGTGGAGAAAAGAAAGCAAAAGAAAATGAAAATCACACTTACTAGATGTTTTTGTGCAGGAAATTGAAGATTGCAACATAATTGCAATTTCATTGCAATTGCAATTCCATCAGATTTGGACTTTAAAGGAAAATCCACAAATCTCCAAAAATCTAGGAATTTTGTGGGATATTGTCTCCACGATTTTAGTTGCAATTTTGGCCATAATTGTGCATCGTTCAAGAAGGAAACCCTAGCCCAAATCTTATTTAAATATGGGAGGAGAAGCCACAAGAAGGATCATTGTTTTCCGGCCGTTTTTAGCCTCAAGAGCTTATGTTTTCATGATTTTCTGCAGTATTTTTTGCAGTATTTTTCTGTTGCTTTTATTTTTTTCCGCTGCTATTTTTTCTTCTGTTTTCCAGCCCCTTTCAACTTCAAAACTCAATTATTCCTCAACGAAATTTGAAGGAAGTGAAGGCTCAATTCCCTTTGAAACAAGTGGAGTTGAATCGATTGAGTAAGAAGTAAAAAAGGATTGTGTTCTTCAGTTTCTTAGAATTTATTTTCTGTTTTATTTAAGTTATTTTATTCTGTTTTAGGAACTTAGTTGTTGCTGTATTTTCATTCATTTAGTTGTTTTTCAAGATTCAAGTTAGTTGTTTAAGTTTTTATTGTATTTTCGGCATTGAGTTCTTAATCCTTAATAAAATTTCTAGCTTGTTCGAATTAATTTTCTTCTACCAAAGTTTTATTCTAGTTTATGTTCTTTAAGTTTTGGTTGAGTTATTTTTATTTCTACATTCTAGAACTTTATCCATTATTTCTTTCATTCACAGTTATGCATTTTTATTATTTTAGAGATTTGTTTTTTGCTTTTGCAATGATGAGCTAAATTTCCTTAGGGATTCAAGTTTGTGAATGCCCTAGAGGAAAGATAGCAAAAAAAATCTAGCTAACACTTGAACTCTATATGCTTTTGGTGAGTTCGATGTTGGGTAAACCTAGTCAACCAACTAGTGTTGCTTGTCAAGCTTGAACTTAATACCAAAAGGGTTAAGGAAGGTGGATGTCGCAAAAGCAATGGAAGAAAAGGCTTAAACATAAGTCCTAAACATCGACCCTAGACATAGGGCGAGACTCCAAAACCACTAGAGTTGTGCGCGGATATATCTAAGTGAGATTAGCCATAGAAATATAGGTTTAATCACTTAGCCTCCTAAAGATACTTCATAGAATGTTGAATTGGAGTTGAATTCGGTTTACTTAGTTTCTTGTGTTAGTTATGATTGCAATTGCATTTTAGTTGCATTTCTCTCCAAAGGGGCATGAACAACTTGAATTTTCCTTTTTCATATTCATTATTTTATTTATTTTCTTTTGCCAAAAACACCTCCCAATATTTTTATAACCTTGGTTACCGAACTTGCAATTTGAAAACAATTTTTGCTATCTTTTGGATTTTGTTATATCTGTTCCCCGTGGGATCGATACTCTAGAATACTTTCAATTTTATATTACTTGCATCGACAAGAAATCGAATATGGCATTAATCTAATTTTACCCATCCTCACAAAAACAATATGCTCATTAGATTTTTGTAAATACAAGGGAAAGGTAGATTTATTGGTTGCACTTCTTTGTTGTACATTTGGCTGATGAGTCATTTCAGGCACTCACCTAAGTTTGGCCATCCATAAATAAATTTCTCCAATTCGTGAAACACTACCATAAACCCTATGGTGGAATTTGGATAGTTGAGCACAAAGCAGACATGCTAGGTAGAGAATTGTGGATATCATTCTTGAAAAACTTGAAAAGTTTTGTTCTTAAATTTTTAAATAGGCATTAAAATTTTTTAAATATTAGTTTATTTTAAGAAAAATATTTCATAATAATTTTATATATTCTCCAAAATACATAGGTTCAAAAATATTGTTGTAGTTTTTGTTATTAAAATTTTAAATTATCATTAAAAAAATTTAAATATTAGTTAGTTTGAAGATTGGAGATTATAGAAATTTTTAAATATGCATTAAGAATCTTTAAATATTAGTTTATTTTAACAAAAATCTATCATAATAATTTTATATATTCTCGCAAATACATAGGTTCAAAAATATTGTTTTAGTTTTTGTTATTAATTTTTTAAATTATCATTAAAAAAATTTTAAATATTAGTTAGTTGAAAAATTGGAGATCGTAGAGATTTTACGATATTTATTCAAATTAGAGATTACATGTGTAGAGATTTTAGAACCTTTATTCAAATTGAGAGCAGAAGAGAAAATCTTTCAATTAAGAAGGTCATAATGGGAAGTCCTCAAATTAAGAACGGGCAAAAAAGAAAATCAAAAGTTTTTCCCCTCAAGTGTCATTTATATAGTATAGATAGATATTAGGAGAGATAATTTAAAAACTCTATTTTAAACTTGTATTAAAACAATAACATTAGGTAGTAGAAATATTTGAAATAATCCATTGAGAGACAATCAAGTTACATGACGGTAATCTCACTAAATAAATTTTTTATTTAGAGGAGAAAGAGAATTATTGTTTTGGTTAAATTACAAAATTAGTCCTTGAACTTTGATGTTTGTGTCTATTTGGTCTCTAAACTTTCAAAATTACAAATTTAGTTCCTGAACTTTCAAATTTTTAAAAATTCACTAATCTACTTGACACAAAATTGACATTTTAGGGTACTATTAGACATAATTTTTAAATTTATATCTAATAGATCAATTAATTTGTAAAAATTTCAAATTTTTCGAGGACCTATTAGACACAAAATTGAAAGTTTACGGACCTATTAGACACTTTTAAAAGTTTAAAGACCAAATAGACACATACCTCAAAAAGACTAAACTTGTAATTTAATCTATTATTTTTTTAAACGTATGGAATAATATTAAGGCTAATTTATAGAAAATACTCATGAACTATGAGTCTTGTTTCAATAATACCCTTGAATTTTAAAAAGTTTCAAAAATACCTTTGACCTTTCAAAAACGTTCAAAAATACCCTTACCATTAAATTTTAGATAGAAAAGTATTAAAGTTTCATTAATACCCTTGACCTTTCAAAATTTTCAAAAATACTCTTATTGGAAAATGTTTATTCTTTTTCTTCCTCTCTCTGAAAATTCTTCCCTCATGAAAATTAATGAGAAGCTTTTCTTATTTGCCATGTATTCATAGACCTAAAGTTTTTCTTCTCTTTCTACAACGTTCCAAGAGCCTCATTAGATTCTTACATTGAAGCTTGAAGATGACTTTTGCTTCACTATTGAATTCTTCATATCCTTGACTTAATTTTGTTGATTATCTTTTCACTGTTATCTCCTCACTAGTCACTACCCATCAGCTTTTTCTAAATTCATTTTAGGCAAAATAAATAAAAATATTATCATATAGTGGTTATAACATTTTTTAAATATTAAAAAAAATTACGTATCAAACTTTTGATTGATTAACCTTGTTGTTGGGGTGTGACCAAAGTCCTACATTGGCTAGGAAGGGAGAAGATCATGAGTATGTAAGTAAGGGACAATATCTCCATTGGTATGAGGCCTTTTGGGTAATTCCAAAAACAAAACTATGAGGGCTTATGCCTAAAGTGGATAATATCATACTACTATAGAGATATGTGGGGGTTCCAATGTCCCTAAACAAGTGGTATGTTGGGGTGTAACCAAAGTCCCACATTGACTAGGAAAAATGAAAATCATGAGTATATAAGTAAGGGACAATATCTCCATTGATATGAGGGGACAATATCTCCATTAGTATGAGGTCTTTTGGGTGATTCCAAAAACAAAACCATGAGGACTTATTCCCAAAAGGAACAATATCATACTATGGAGATATGTGGGTGGTTCCAGTGCCCCTAACAACATTTGATCACTAATAAGTTTATTGATCTACATGTGTAAGAAATTCTAATAAATCCTTCATAATATTTTTCATGATAGAGACTAAAATATTGATCATTACAAATTTTAAAGTACAAAGACTCTAAATTGTTACATATTAAAGTTCATGGACTAAATTGTTACAAATTTAAAAGTACAGAGACTAAGTATTTACAAATTTGAAAGTTTAGAGACTAAATTATTACTTCTATGAAAGTTCATGGACTATTTATGAGCATTTCATCAAACCATAGGGACTAATTCTAACATTTAAAACCATATATAGGCAGTAAATTCTAACTTTCTCCAAACTATAGGGACCAGATTTGTAATTTAACCTTATTTTTATTAGATTGCAAGTTTAGTCCTTGTTACGAATATTATGTGATAGCAAATAATATAATCACCATGATTTTAGGAAATCAGTTACCTATTTTGATTTCCTCAATTAGTGGGATATTTTCCAAAACATATGTATACATTTATTTTTTAATATTTTCATATTTGTAAATCTTCTATAAACTGAATGTAAAACACTCTGCTCTGCAATTCAGAGATTTACCTTCAATTCATATTCTCCAAATTTTGTGTGTCTTTAAACTCTCAAATTTGTGTCTAATAGGTTTTGAAATTTTAAAAAGTTTCTAATAGGCCATTAGACTTTCAATTTTGTGTCTAATAGATCTTTGAACTTTCAATTTTGCGTCTAGGACCTATTCGACATTTTTTTAAATTCATAGATCTATTGTATACAATATTGAAAGTTTAGGATCCTATTAGACACAAAATTTAATTTTATGTCTAATAGATCCATTAATTTTAAGAAATGATGAATATTTTAGAAATCTATTAGACATAAAATTAAAAGGTCGGAGATATATTAGACATGCATTTTTTAAAGTTTAGAGACTTATTCAACTAATTGAAAATTCGTAGACTAAACTTATAATTTGACTTTTTTTTTTTTTTTGGTAGTGCTTGATTTTAAAAAAATGATTTTATTACAAACAAAAGATTTTTTAAAAAAAACATATAAAGAATTGAAAATTTAAATCTACAGCTCATAAGAAAACGAGCAAGTGTCTATACTTGATCTCACTTATACCATGCAATTTGCCTTTTAATATAAGTTTGATCCAACTTTTATGTGGTTCAGATTTTCTAGCATCACCAAATTATGTCATAGACCTAAATTGAAAGACCAAAACATTTTTATTTTAGAAAGAACTGAAACAAAAAGTTAAAATGATTGTTAAATGACAATTAAATGATAGGTATTTTAAATAATTATATTCATTGATCACTCGAAATTTATTTTCTTATCACATTTCATATAGTGTATTTTCTGTTTAAAATATAACATTACAATTACACAAATGAGAGTGAAGTTCCAACCTACTATACATAAAGGAAATTGCCGATGCCTTAATTAATTATCAAACTATTCTAGATTACCATCATATAACACCAGCTGAGTTCGACTGCTAGTTAAATCTTTCCTCATACCATAGTCTATGCCCATTCTTTGTTGCTTGCTCAAATTTTAAATTTGGAGGATTAGGATTGAATTTGAGGCCAGACAATCTCATAGAGGGAGATTTTTTTTTGCAAATAAATTTTATTGTCACACATTTATTTATAGTATTTTTAAAAAAATATGTATGTATGTATGTATGTATATTTATGTATGTATCTATACACATATATTAGAGTCTTGTTGAGGTGGGTAATTTAGGTCTTGTTTGATAACATTTCCGTTTCTTGTTTCTTGTTTTTTAAGAACAAGAAACAAGAATATGTTTGATAACTATTTCTATTTTTTGTTTCTTGAAAAAAAAAAAGAAACAAAAACAAAAACTTGTTTGATAACTATTTCTTGTTTCTTGTTTGTTTTTTTTTTCTTTTTTATAGTTTAAAAAGAATTTAGTTATATAATGTAAGAAATATATAACATGCATTAAAACATATAAAAAAATAATTATCAAAAGTTTATATTATCTAATACAAATAAGTCTTGATGCAAAATTAACAACAATAATAAAATTGTTTCTATCCTTCAAATGTTGTCCAAATTTAATCTGCAATGTTATCTCTCACTCGATTCATTCTCCTTAAATGATGTCGACTCAGATCCAACTCAATTATATTGCTCTGTAAATGTCGTTGTTGTAAAATATGAAAGTGAGGCTAAATACATTTTAGTGACAAAATTTATACAATGCAAAATTGTAACTAGTTCCATGTCTACTAAAAATTAAAATAATATATAAATATATATATTGCAAAATTCAAAATTTAAAATTAACATAAGATATAAATATACATATTGCAAAATTTAAAATTCAAAATTAAAATAATATATAAATATATATATTGCAAAATTCAAAATTCAAATGTAAAATCTATATCTATACTATCTAAATGATGCTTAAGGGGAGAAACTTTTGATTTTTCCTTTTGCCCTTTCTTAATTTAAAATTTTCTCATTTTGCCCTTTCTTAATTTAAAATTTTCTCATTTTGCCCTTCTTAATTTAAAGATTTTCCCTTATGTACTCAATTTGAATAAAGGTTCCAAAATCTCTACGCATGTGATTTCTAATTTTTCAACTAACTACATATTTGAATAATAAATATCATATTACCCCTTTTTAATTTAGATACGTAGTTTGTTTGAATAAGATAATAAAACAATGCATATTTGAATAAATATATTGCCCTTTTTAATTTAAATAGATGGTTTGTTTGCATATAAATTAGAATACTTCTAAAATCTCTACCCATATATATCTTACCTATATATCTCCTAAATGGTGCTTCTAAAGGGTGATTAACAAAATAATCTTTGCTCATCTCTACCAAAATAAAAATACACATATCACGATTTATTAAAAAAAGATTATATTTTTGTAGAGAAATTGATTAATATCACGGATCTTTTCAAATTGACTATATCATATCTGCATATTTGAATAAATTAGACGTCATACATTGTCTATATATAGTGCCACCCACAACTGAATTCTTCCACGTCTTCTAAAGTGATTCCAAAAACTATGTAGGGGAGAAATTTTGATTTATCCCTTTTCATTTGATGGCTATATAAGCCTAATATTTATTTTCAATAAATCAGATCATTTGTATCCAATTTTCCAATTCCCAAGGTTCAAGCAATTTATTATTGAAGAGATTTCGCTATGGTGATGTTAGAGGTCGGCAAGTGAATGAGCTCCCCTCTAATTGTTTTTGGAAATAGCAGATAAAGAGAGAGTGATTTAATGTAGTTTACTGCTTTTTATGTGTTTTTGTAGTTTTTTTTTTTGTCGCAAATGGTAAAGAAAGAGGGTGATTTAATGTAATTTACGGCTTACGTGCTTTTGTGGTTTTTTTTTTTTTTGACAAATGGCAAGGAGAGTGATTTAATGTAATTTACTGCTTTTGTAGTTTTCTTTTTCTCTTTTCAAATTTGTAAACACACACCAATTCATCTATTGATCCTTGGCATATTGAAGATGGTGGAGAAGAAAACGATTGTAACTCTAGTTCATTAAGGCAGAATGAGAAGCAAAAAACAACAGACAATATGATGTAATTGTATTATTTCCTTCTTTATTTTTATTTATTTTTATGTCATTTTCTTTTCTTTTGGGATAAATTGGAGTTTACTAGGCTAGAATTTATGAAGGTCTAATCACAGTTTTGTATTTAAATATAATTACTAATAGTTATTAAAAATATAATATCATTGAAATTTCCAATATTATGATAACAATTAATATTCAAATTCTAAAAGTTATTTTATTTGATGGGAGATTGAATTCTCTATCTTGCAATTTTATGATAAAAAAAATAAACTCAATACTTCTTAATTTATATTATCAAAGTCTGAAAGAAAAAATAATATTTTTGTTTAAATTAATTTATTAGTAGATGTTCTCGATTCAATGAACTTTTGTAAACAAAAAAAAAAAAAACCAATAGAACTCATTGAAACTTTAGAGATTCGAAGAGTTCTAAAATTGAGAACCACATATCTAATTAATGGTTCCCTTGAATTCGAAAAGATCATTGCAAAAAAAATTCAATTCTAATTAATATGAATTTTTGAAAGAAAAGGAAAAAAATTATTTGGTTTAAATTAAAGTTTAAAATTAAGTGGGTAATCAAATAATGCAAATAAAAATGAAAAAAAATAATATTTTGGTTTAAATTAAAGTTTGAAATTAAACTTTTGCAAACAAAAATAAATTTATTAATAGATTTTCTCAATTTAGTGAGCTTTTGTAAACAAAAATAAATTAACTAATAGATCTCCTCAAAACTTCTTTCATAGATTCGAAGAGTTCTAAAATTGAGAACCACTATCTAAGTAATGATTCCCTTGAATTTGAAAAGTTCATTGTAAAAAAGATTCTTTCAATTACTAGATAATACGAAATTTCATAGATTCGAAGAGTTCTAAAATTGAGAACCACTATCTAAGTAATGATTCCCTTGAATTTGAAAAGTTCATTGTAAAAAAGATTCTTTCAGTTACTAGATAATATGAAATTAAAAAAACTAAAAAAAAAAAACTATTTTTGTTTAAATTAAAGTTTGAAATTAAGTGGATAATCAAATGATGCAAATCAAAATAAAAAAATAATATTTTGGTTTAAATTAAAGTTTGAAACTAACTGGGTAATCAAATGATGCTAAAAAAAATAAAAAATAATATTAAAGTGTAATTCTTCATTTTCCATATGTATAAGATCCCACATTCAGCTTTTATTTGTGCATTTTCATCGTTATGAAACACGTGCAACGTACGTAATATCCAACTAGTCATATATAAATGTACAGATTGCAAAATTTAAAATTCAAAATTCAAAAATATATAAGTACATATTGCAAATTTTAAAATTTAAAATTCAAATAATATATAAATATACAAATTTAAAATTTTAAAATTCAAAATTCAAAATTCAAATAATATAAATATACATATTGAAAATTTAAGAAATAAAATATAATATAATATAAAAAATATATATAATAATAATAATAATATATTATTATTATTATATATAAAAATTAAAATAATATATAAATATATATATTGCAAAATTCAAAATTAAAATAATATAAGAAAAAAAATGCAATTTGTTTTACGCAAGAATTGGAACCATAACTTGAAATGCAGAAAGAAATACTTGAGCGCCACTTGGCCAACAAATCAAAGACTTGTTTAAGATTTAAACAAGAAACAGAATAGTGAGAAACTACTCCATAATTTCTGAAATTCAACCCCAATTTTAGAAGCGTTTTTCAAATTTTGAAAACAAGAAACAGAATGAATTATCAATAATAATAATAATAAAGAAACATGAACATGAATAAAAAACAGGAAACAAGAACGTTATTAAATAGACCCTTATATTTCCCGTCATAACAAGATTGGAGAAAATATTTTCTCTAGCCTTGACTCAATTATAATGCAAATGTTTTTCCTAACCTAAGTCCTAACCTGACCATAGAGAAATTTTGTCAGCTTTAATAATGTATTAAAAAAATATTAAAGTAGATGAAGCTTTTTGCATATACATTTGGGTTTAGTTATTATTTTAATTCAATAAGAATGTCAAGAAATAATAAATTTCATACAGTTTGTAACGACTCTAACCTATACGACTCTCTAAACGCGGAAGCACGACTGAGTTATCTCGTTTATGCTCAAAATTTCAGCAGCATGACAACATAACTACGAAAAAACCAAAATTTTCAATGACTTGATAAGAATAAAAATACTTTTAAATTCTAGATAAAACACTCAGCATCCAACAAATTACAACAAGATATGCTGAGCTCAACCATCAGACATAAGAATCTAAGAAATTCTAACAAAAAACACGGAAACAAGAGATATTTAAACTTTACAGACCAACACTACAACAAAGAACAAAACTACAAAACTAATAGCTAATACAAGGAAAGAAAAAATTGTGGAGTCTCCATAGCCTCGTCAAGTCATTGCTTCCGTCACCCGCCTCAAAAATGTGCACCATCAGCAAAACACAAACAAAATAGCACGAGTGAGTATAAACATACTCAGAAAGAAGCCCACTTAGGGTCCAACACTCATAATCACATCACAAAAGTTGTCCTAGCACACACAGCTCCTACTTAACCTCAGCTCAGCGTCCAACCAACTATAGCTCTCACACCCTACCCTGAGTCCACCCCGGTATGACATTGTCTCGAGCACTACTAACGAGCCATGTAACTTAGGTTGACAAGGGTAGTGAAAGAAAGCAACTCTCACGTCTACACACAATGGGGGAATCGTCCTCTAAGCTAGCACACATGCAATAAGGGAACGTAACCCTTATGCTCATCATAATGGGGGAATCGCCCCCTAAACTAGCACACAGGCAATAAGGGAACGCAACCCTTATGCTCAACACAATGGGGGAATCGCCCTCTAAGCTAGCACACAACTCAGTAAAGGAAAGTAACCTTCACCCTACTCACATCACATCAACTTAGAGTTACAAACTTGTCCATGAGAGACACAAGGTCAGTGGCACTAATCTAACAAGTTTTTGTACTTTCGCATTTCTTTTGGGACCTCTAGGGTAATCCACCATACTAAATTCATCAATCATTTCTGAACCACATTCACAACCTGGCCTGAAGTTCACAAGCACCTATAAAGGGAATCGCCCCCTAATCCGCACAAACAAAGAGGGAAAACAACCTCAAACCCTTCCATATATTTACAACACCTTACACCTCATATTTATATATATAGGCGAGACACGAATCCTAACGGACCATGATGAATGGCTACTTACTTTCTAGGCTAACACCCAGGTAACCCATTTATCTTCCTTTTAGAGAAATTACTAGCAGCATATACCCCAGATCCAAACCTCAACAAACAACAACAATCGCATCATTGTGACCTTTTGCTATAGACCACATCCACGAATCTCAAGTATGAACTTTTGCCTCGGTACCAACATTCCTAAACCATAACTTTACATAATTGTAGCCTATACATGTGCCAGCGCCATATAACCCTCAATCCCTTTAATCTAGAATTCAGTCCCCTAAACACACTAGAATTCAAGACGACCAATAACCCTCCACTCACATTCGAACCCGTTTGAAACTCATTAAACATGCCCAGTTATCTGCCCATTCTGAACACACGAAACACGGACGACGACCACTGATCACTACATACCCTTAAAGGTGTTCTAATTCAGCCACTAACCCAAACCAACAATTCCGCATGCCCTGTACATAGTCAACTCATCCATAACCCAAAAAGACTAAACCTCAGGCAACCAATCAAGTGTTTCAAACATTCTATACTCTGTTAAACAACTCAACATTGCATGTAGACCCTTCTTAACCACTTAAGATCGTTCAGGTATTCCAAGGCCCACTTCTATAACCAAGCTCTAACAAGTTGCGTACAAAAAACATAACACACAGTCCAGACCCCTTGGATATCATACTAGAAATCGATAGTCCTAAGCATTCTAAAATAAATTATGCTTCTAATACCATTTTAACACGTGCTAAAGCAACTTAATATCGAGAGGGAGGCTTGAACCATCGATCGACTTTTATGATGGTAATTGATGTCTTACCCATTGAGCTATGCTCGAATTGACATCTATAAAGAAATTTTACTTTAATACTTTTTTAAAACGTAAAATAAAATATGATACCGTTAAGGGAAAAAATGCATAAATTCAATAAAAATGTCAAGAAAGAGTTAATATTACACTATCATATCATACATTGATACACAACTCATTTTCATATCTTGCTAAATCTTTTTATCTTATGATTTTAAAAAAGAAAAAGAAAAAGAAATCTTTTATCTTATGTTATTTATATGCACCTTGCTATATCTTTTTGTTATAGGGAAAGTGGTTCGAATATAAGATAGCAATTCAAGAGAAAAACTATGTCCAAAAAAAAAAAGCAATTCAAGAGGAAAAATGACTTCAACGACGTGTAAATTTTCGGCGCTTCAGAAGCCCAAGAAACTGTTCTTATTGGGGCCTTGGTAGCTAGTCTTATTGGGCCTTCAAAAGCCCAACTAATCAAATCCATGCAAAGATATTATTGGGCCAAAACGTGCGAAAAGTTCGCACGTGGGGGCTGGTTTTGCATCAATCTCCCCTTAAACCCTAGTAATAAAGAAGGGCAGAAGCCAAAAACCCGAGCAGACAGCAATCTCCGTCGTCGTCGAAAACCCCTTTCTCTCCGGCAGTTCCATTTTCGATAAAACCTTATCGAAAGCAATGGGGAGTGATAGCGAGGCAGAGAAGTCGCATCAAAAGGACAAAGAAAAGGAGAAGAAGAAGCTGTTGGCTCTTGCACCCATTGCCAAACCCCTTGCCGGCAAGAAGCTCTGCAAACGCACCCTCAAGCTTGTTCGCAAAGGTATTCCATCTGTTCTCTCTCAACGCAGGCTTTATTCGATTAATCGCTATACGAGACTGGGCTTTTGTGAGTTTTGCTTTAGCGATGAGTTTTGGGGGTGTTGTTTATTGTGTATAGGAAGTTTGAGTTCGAATTTTTATAATTGTTTTCTTTTCCGTCATTCGATGGATTTACTGGTTGAATTTGATGTTTGCTGCCTGGCTAAGGTTACCTCATTTAATTAGGATCATGTTGGTGCTTTTTCTGCAATTTGATATTAGAGGATAAGTTATTGCATTCGGAAGTACCAAATGAATGTCCGCCTAAGGAGTTTGGTTTTCTTTGAATTGTTTTCGTTAATATTCATTGTGGCGTCGTTCTTTGTATGGCCCGTTTTTTGTTATTTCATTTTCTTCCTTGATAAATGTGATTTTTGTATTGAATATAAAAAATTGCGTCCTTGTTCTTTCAGCTGCTGAGTACAAGTGCTTGAAGCGGGGGGTAAAGGAGGTGGTCAAAAGCATAAGGCGCGGACAAAAAGGGTAATTTCTGCTCTGATTTTTATCTTAACTTTAGCCTGTTAGGGATTTTTATTATGCTAATGTTAGAACAATGGGAAGGTGTGACTAACAAACGGACGAGGAAGGAGGAATTTACGAACCATACCATTATAACTTTCCCGTTTAACTATTGCAATTAGCATGTATAGCTTCAGCATTACAAGCTGTGCTATAGTTTTGTTTGTTACATGGACAATATAATTCCCATAGACTTTTAGATAGATTTATAACAATTTTTTGGATGGATTAAAATCAAAACGAGCCTTTGGGTTGGTACATTTATACTTCTAATATAACACCTGAAATTCTTTCTATTATATGGTATTTTTAATTGCTTTTCCCCTCTTGTTTTATGCAATGCAGATTATGTGTAATAGCTGGAAACATATCCCCCATTGATGTGATCACTCATGTTCCAATCTTATGTGAAGAGGCAGAAATTCGCTACGTATATGTACCCTCCAAGGAAGTAAGTGATCACTCATGTTCTAATCTTTGGGAATGCTTGGTTTTGTTTGTTTAGTTGTTAGGGGTGATATGCAAAGTAGTTGAGGAAGGATAGAAGTGATGACTGCATATATGTTCACTGCTTGTGGATTGATTATTAATGAAATCTTTATACTCTGTCATTTTTACTGCTTGAGCTTGGCTATTGATTCAATGTAGAACATTATTAAGTTGAAGAGGTTGCAAGTTGCGAAGTTAACATTAAATTTCTTAGGATCTTTAAAAGTCAACTCAACCACAATTTGCTATGATTCTTCATGCCTTGTGATAGTAACGACGGGTGTTATTTGTGTTTGTTCTCCAGGATCTTGCGAATGCAGGGTCGACCAAGAGGCCAACATGTTGTGTGCTGGTACAAACTAAGCCAAACAAAGGAGAGCTTGGATCAACTGAACAGGAGAAACTCAAGGCTGATTTTGACCAAGTTGTAGCAGAAGTATCAGAACTTTCAAGTAGTCTTTTCTGAAGGGTAAAGCCATTGTTTTTTAACTTTCCCTCAATGTACCTGTAGCTTGTTTTCTGCAAATTGGTTAGTGTACTCTGTTTTACTTCAAAATTTGTTTGGTCCTATGCCATTTCTAGTACAATCATCTCTCTTAATATTAAATACGTAGTGTGTCAGAGGTGGTGACGTTGATATTTTCCGTCTAGTCCAGTCATGTTTGAAATGTTCAAGTTTGAACAAGCTGAGTGATTCGATAGAATTTGTCAGAATATAGCCTTATTAAGTAGTGGAATCAATCATTTTTACCTTAAAAAAATTGGAAGTGCAAACTGCAAAACTTCAATCATCTTTCTTAAAAAAAAAATTAAGTAGTGGAATCAATCATCTTTATTCAATGAGGTTGCCACAATGTGGCTGTCTCATAATAAGCTTCTTAATAATCGTTGAATATGAATTTGAAGTACCTTTCTCTCTACATCCAATGCTGAAAAATTGGCCATCAGAATCGAATAATTTCTTGCAAAACTCGGCCATTATCTCCTGCAAATGCTGCATCAGTTGTCCATACAAGCAAAAAGTCTATCAAATGGACGGTCCAGATCAACGGATCAAAGCGAGAGGACAGTAGCCGGGGTGTACGGATCTTGCAGTTCCATTAAAGCTCTTTTTGGAAGCTTTCGTGTAAAATTCGCCTGCTAATTTTCCTCGGAGGAGACATCAAATTTCTCTAAAATGGGACCTCGGGACTAATCCAAGTTTTCAATTCTTAATCTGTTCATCAAATTCCTCTAAATTGAGAGCTTGAGATTAATTTTGGTATCAAATTTCAAATTTTAATTTCCTTTCGCAAGAAAAAGATGAAGAAATGTGATTTTGATAAATCTTGGATGTTGTTTTGGCGTGGCATTTGTGGACCAGTTTTTCAGAAGATTGTGTTTACAAGAAATGGGTATTTCGCCTTGTCATTCAATCAACAGAAATTCACTATGCAAAAAGATATTTTTTGGTATTAATATTAAAAAAGAATTTTTTAAACATTTGCCCCCAAAAAATATTTTAAAACTATAGAAATTTGGCTCCATCAAGTGAGATAGAACTTCTAATTCAGATAATGGATGAGAATTTGAAACTATCAAATAAAATTATGACTTAACATCTAGCGTACGATGTAGTTTTTTTTTTTTTTACAATATGTAGAATGGTGGATTCGAACTTTTAACATCTTGGTGTTGAGCTATAATAATGTTGGCTAGCCTATGATATAGATGTTCTAACTGAATTATTGAATTCATATATAATTAGTTCATTAGAACAACAAATGTATATAATTACCTCGAATAACAATTACTAGCGAACTATTGTTTTTGTTTATTGTTTTCATTCATCATATATTTTATAAACATCCTTTTCTTTAGCATTTTTATTTTTAAATTTCCAATTTCAAACCAATAATTTGAGTTCTATAGAAATAGTTAAATTATAAAAATTAATTGATACAAAGAGAATATCAAGAGTTTCGAATTAATAATTAAAAAATATTTTCTTTTGCAATTATCTTTGATTAAAAGAACAAATAAAAAAGAAAAATCTTTGAGAAAAAGAAAAAGGGGGAAAGAAGTGCAAGTATATGTTCTCTACTAGAAAGGAAAAATCCTTTCCTTGGAACATCGGTGGCCAATGCTTGCGTGTGCGAAAAGCCGCTGTGAATCCATGTAAACTAGAGCGACACACCAAGAAAGCTTTGCTCCCACAGGTCAAACACCACCAAGCAATGTGTATATTTTAGTGTAACGTAAATCGCACTTTCAGTTCCCGATCCTCTTCAATTTACATGAAATCAGGTCTTCAAACTGCCCTGATTTCATTTCCCCTTCCATAGATTCAAACAAATTTCAAGCCCTTTGAATCTATATGCTTTCCTCTCGCTAAGGGGGGAAATGGGTTGCTCCTTTTCTGGGTTGAATGCTCTGTACGACGCTGTCAATGGCGGCGGAGACATTTGGATCAACGAGAATCGGTTTAGGATCGTGAGGCAGCTCGGAGAAGGTGGGTTCGCCTTTGTGTTTCTGGTCAAAGAGGTTATTACCGACTCGTCTTCAGCCTCTGCCAGCGGTCTCGCCAAGAAATTGAAGGACCCATCTCGTCTTTCTGGTTTGCCTCTTCTCCTTAATCTGCGTTTTTTGTATTCCATGTTGCGTTTTCTGATCTGGGTCCTTTGGAAACGGACCTAGAAATGCATCAATTTGATTCTTCGAGGTTTAAATTTGATCTTGGTGTTGAGTGTTTTAAATTTGACTAAAGATGTGGGTAATTGTGCAGTCACTGGATTCAAATGTTGCTTCTTGCTCTTTGTTGTTGGTTTTTAATTTATGCTTTCTGCTTAATGAATTTGATTCTTCTGTAGGTGATGGCACTTATGCTTTGAAAAAGGTACTGATTCAGAGCAGTGAACAATTGGACCTGGTGAGGGAGGAGATACGTGTTTCATCGCTTTTTAGTCATCCCAATCTCCTTCCACTTCTCGACCATGCTATAATTGCAGTTAAGGTAGTGTCTGAAGATGCTTTTGCTATGTCTGCTTTAAGTTATAAGTAATTATATTCTCTTAGATGAATTTCTAGTTTCTGTGTTGTTACTCTCCTTTGGCTAGTAGTTTTAGTGTAAAAAAGCAATAAGGAAACTTTGATTCATTACAACTCAAGGACGCAGTTGTACAACCTACAGAACAGATCCTGTTAAAGTAAGGTTGTAATAAGGAAACTTTGATTCATTTTGACTCACTTCTGAATGTGAGCCTTTCATTGAAGATTATGTGCTAAGCCTCATGCAGGGAGCATCTGTACATCCATACTCTTGAAACTTCTCATGTTCAATTGTAAAGTAATTTCATAGTTCTGATCTAAGTTCTTAAAGCTTTTAGAGCAGTGCAATAGTGTTAAGATTGATAGTAATAATATCAAAATTTTTGGAAATCGAATCATAATTACCATCTAGAAGTAGGAAGTGAAAGGAACTCCTACAAGAGGACATTCTCCTAGGAGACATTAGTATCTTCCTTTTAGTTATCATAGCAAAAAGTTTGTCTTATACACTTCTAGTTGGGACTATGGATGGATGGATTAGTATATGGTTATCACATTCAATACCTTTTATAAATGCAACTTTTTTCTTTGGAGTTTAGCTGTCGTTACAATGTTGCATTGTGTAATGAAACTCAAAACTTGTTCTGCTGGTGAAAAGTCAACAATCTTTTCAGTTTACAAGGTTTACTTTCTGATTTATGATTATATGTTTTTGAGTTAGTGTTGACATTACCACTTAGGCTTCTGGTTCAAGTAATAATTGCTATCAACTATCCTTAACCTTTCAAATAGTATTGCCATTGACTATGCATAATCTTTCTCCCCCTTTTTTCTTTTGTTATGGGGTAGTCATCTACTGAAGGATCTGTGAAACATGAAGCATACTTGTTATTTCCAGTTCACTTGGATGGAACATTATTGGACAATGCCCAGACCATGAAGGCTAAGAAGGAATTCTTTCCGACATTGGACGTTCTAGAGATATTTCGCCAGGTAATGGCTATCTGTTATTGTTTTATAGTTGTCAACTTGAGTATAATTTACTTCATATGGACCTTCTCGACTCCTTTATGATGAATATCTGTTGATGATGTAAATACTTCACACATAATTTGTATCCTTTAACTTTAAATTGTTTTTGCTGTCACATACCCCTAGCTGCAGACTCGCTGCTATTATAAGAAAACTATGGATAAATTCTTTTTAAAAATTGAAGCTCTAGTTTACCCCCTTTTTCTTTCCATTTTTTTCTTGAAGGAATCAAATTTTGAATGCTGTAAATTGTGCATTTGCTCTAAATGATGTTCAAATTACCCTGGAAGGTTCCTACTTTTCCTCATCACTGTTTTGGTTTTAAATAATGTATGCATAGATGCCATAATTTATTAAATTTTCATGAATTTTCTCGAAACAAGTTCATTTGAAAAAATTTCCTGCTGCAGCTTTGTGCAGGGCTTAAGCATATGCACAGTAGTGAACCTCCTTATGCACACAATGATGTGAAACCTGGTAATGTTCTTTTAACTCATAGAAAAGGGAAGTCACCTCTCGCAATATTGATGGATTTTGGTAGTGCTCGACCAGCTAGAAAAGAAATTCGTTCTCGTTCGGAGGCACTCCAATTGCAGGTTATTGATTGGACTTCTTCCTTTTCCCATACTAGTAGCAGGATCTTCTTGTATTCTGCAACCATTACTTACAACAGATTGCACATGTGCCTTCAAAATTACATAATTTTCAGCTGGATTATTTTAATCATGTTTGTAACATCTTCATTCGAATAAGAAAATTATAATCTTAAAAGAAGAGATCCTTGTTTGCAAATGTAACATCAAAACATCCTTTTATTTAAATATACAGTATAGTTCATTATGGGTAGGATTCTTGCAAACAAACTAATAAATCTTCAAATATCATTACCATTAATTTCACTGTAAAATTTCTTAATAAATTTGATGAACTTAACCTCATTTGCTTTCTAGGAATGGGCATCTGAGCATTGTTCAGCGCCTTTCCGAGCACCGGAGCTATGGGATTGTCCAAGCCATGCAGACATTGATGAGAGGACTGATATTTGGTCACTGGGATGTACTCTGTATGCAATAATGTGAGTAGTCATAATTTTCGGTGGAGATAATTAAAATCATATCTATTTTTCGGAAACCATGATAGTATGCTCATACGACTTTGAGAAAACGCGTCTGCTAGTGGCTATCATACAAAGCCCTTTCTTTTCTCATGCGTGGACAAAAACTACCCTTACTGACCAACAAGCCTTTAGTTAGATGCATAATAACTTCACAGCCAACCATGAAAAATACCATTTAAATGTGGGTTAGCTTATTAAATAAGAATAATCTAGGAAGAAACTGGGCCAAATGTTACAATGTGATCTGAAATGGTTAGTTATTTGGATCTAGTGCATCAAATTTTATCACATCATTTATATATAAACTAAACTTTACTGTTGATTGCTAGTAACTTTTCATGATTTTACCATCAATGAATATGCTGCAGGTATGGGCTATCTCCATTTGAGTATGCACTTGGAGAATCTGGTGGAAGCCTTCAATTGGCAATTGTAAATGCACAAATCAAATGGCCAGCAGGACCTAATCCTCCATATCCTGATGCTCTCCACCAGTTTGTAAAATGGATGCTTCAGCCTCAGGCTGCAGTTCGACCTCGGATCGACGATATCGTCCTTCATGTTGACAAGTTGATCGCAAAGTTTTCTAATTAGATAAACAGGGCATCAAACAGAAGTTGATAGTTGTACACATTATCGACATTTTTGTGCCTCAATTCGTAATATGCCAGTTTAAGCAGGTACAATTTGTTATCTTGAGATTATTTTCTCTGTTGTCTAGCTGTAGCTGAGAATTGATTCAAGTTCTTTTTTTTTTTTTTTGCCCTTCAAAATTCTATCAACCCCGCAAATTTCCCAGAACTGCAGTGGATTGGATTCTATACATTGGTTGCGTGTACTTTCTGGGATTGTTTATTTGTTTTATAGAGAACTACCTAAGTTGCTCTAAGGGAAAAAGTTTTGAACTCTGAGAGTATGGATACTCCTCCCATTTATTGGTTACCATATCAATATACTTTTAAAAATTGATGTGGGGTCTAAAAAAATATTTATAAAGTGTAAGACTAAATTTTGGATTTCTAGTATTTATATGGCATAATGGTTATTTGATTTTCAAATGTCTTGAAAGAGAAGAAGTTTGGAATAAATTAGAAGTAAAAGGAAATTGAAACTTATGGGCTAAATTTTTGTTAAAAGAAAAAGGAAAGAGAAGTGAAAATATGTATGGTTTTGGTGTTTTTTTGAAAAAAAAAATTAGAGAATTGTGAGAGGCACGCGGTTGAAACTTATTTGGGAAGCTTTTGTGTAGTTAAAAAAAAATATAGTAATAATAATAAAAAAAATAAAAGAAATAATGTGTGGCTTCAGAGAAGCCACATGCATGCATATTGGATATATTGTAAGTCACATATATTATTTTGGTTGTTTTTTTTTTAAAAAAAAAAACTAAAAGAAAAAGAATAGATATAGAGGATTGGCTTTCGGGGAAAGAAAAGGAAAAAGAAAAAACGGAGAGAGTTTGAGAGAAGGGTCGTCAAAGAAGTGTGGTAAAGTTGAGAAGGCGCGGGAAAATGAATGGATGCTTCAAAACTTTCAAGCTTGGTAAGTTTTCTTTCTTTTGGTTATAAATATGTTAAAATCATATTAGAGCGAGGCTAAGGTTTAATTATGATGTTAATTGATTGGAAGAAAATGAAGTAAAATGAAATTTGAGTTTTTTTTTTTTTGCAATGTTGAATTTTGGAGGTAATTTAAGGAGAAGGAAGTGATTAGCCATAACATTAGATTAAAATATCATAAAGGATTCTTGAAGTTGTGTACTAAAGAGAATTAAAATAAAAGAAAAGATGTGCTGGAAGTGGGGGCTGGAAAAAGAAGAAACTAAGCTTCAAAGGTCTTTGGTTGAAAATGAAAAGCAGAGACATTGAATACATTGAGGGGTGGACAAAGAAATGAAAAGAGAAAGAATGTAAAATAAAAAGATTTTTAAGAGGAAGAGCACTTATGACCAATGTTCGAAATGTCGATAGAAATAGATATGTCGATGGAAATTTCTGGAAAAATTATGGAAATTGTGGAAATTTATGGAAATTGTTTGAATTAATCAATGAAACTTTAATAGTGACTTAATTAGACTATAATTGATCATTTTTAATCATAATATCTAAAACTAAAACAATATTTAGATGTAAATGTTGATTGAAATATCGATGCGAGCAGGAATTTTGAAAAAAAAAATAGAAATTGATTAAAATTGTTTGAATTATTTTATGAAACTTCAATTGTAGCTTATATACTATAATTGTTTTTATTATTAATAATGAAAGTTTAATTATGACTTAATTAGTTTATTATTAAAAAAATTTAATTATCATAAGTAAAAGGATAAGAAAGATTTATTACATTACATTGAAAATTTTATGAAATTTCAATATATACCAAGATAATTGTAAATAAATTGAAATATAAAAAACATTAAAAGTAGGAAATTATTAAGTGCATCAGGATGAATTTGTTAAAAAAATATCTACATAATATTATATCACTATTTTGACTATAGTACTATTAATAAGAATTTTAATCTTATTTTAATAGTTAAAAGTTTTTTCTAATTAATTCAAATAATAACTTTAATGGATTTTATGTATATTAAGATTTTTATAACAATATATGTCAAAATATTTTATATTTTATTGACATGTTCACCTCTTTTATAAAATGAATTGTTTAAAAAAAAAAAGAGATAGAAGTATAAAAGAAAATACTAATAATAAAAATAAATAAATCAGATCTTTAATTAAAATTTTAAAATACATAATTGTTGTTGCAAAAAAAAATTACATAAATAAACTAATCTAAAATAAATGAATTGTCTAAAGGAAAAGGAGAGAAGAAAACAAAATTAGTGAGGGAGAGGAGAAGGAAAACTGAGAAGGAATGAGAGAAGAGAGAGAGAAAGTGTGTTGCGTGCGTCAGCGCGTGGGGAAGAAGAATTAAAAAAAAAAAAAAAAAAAAATCACTTTCCTTATCCTTGACCTTCTATGCTTGTAGTTGTCCCACATCGAGAGAATTCAAGGGAGTGGAGGACGCTAGCTTCTATATATACTCAGTCTCCTGTCGTCTCTGCATATATCAAACTGGGCCTTGAAATGGGATGGGCCTGGTAATTTTTCTGATATTTCGTGGAAACGACGAAATGTCGCGATAATGTCGATAATATCGTCGATATTGGGGTAAAATCGATATTTTTATTTTTTATTATGGCCGAGTTGCTTGACACAGCGACATGTCTACAGCTTGACATTTTACTCCCTGCTTGTGACCGATCATGGATGAAATAAGAGAGAAGAGAAATCATGGATGAAATAAGAGAGAAGAGAGAGAGTAAATAAGAGAGAAGGAGAAGGAAAATAAGATTATAATTATAGAGTCAAATATTGAGTGACATGTCACTATATGGAAAATTTTTGAATTTCTCCCAATTTTAATGATATATGTTGATATTTTTGACATATTGTCGATATCTGGATATTTCCACGAGATATCGACGCATCATACATTAATTTTTGAACTTCTATCGACTAGGACCAGATTGGTGGTGTGAGGTAGGCGCCGGAGGGGTCAGAATTTAAAACAAGTTCTTGCCTCCACTTCCATCCGTATTTTGATGTAGGATAAGTGAAAATTTCTCTCCCTCCATAACATGTTGGGAAAATTCTAAGAATGGCTAAAAAGAATAGGTTGTTTTGGTTAATGGCCATCCAATTTTTCTTTTTAATTATGGTCACACGTGACGTGCACGTGTGGCGTTTCTTTTTTCAAATCCCCGTTTTGTCGTCGTACACTAAATCTCTCTCTTATTTTATTTAAACTGTATCTAATCTGTATTTTGAAAGATTTACATTGCAGTTATTATCTTTATATTTATTTTTCCGATTCTCTCTCCCTAAGAAAATCTCTCTCCAAAATTCTCTATTGTATTTTGAAATATTTACATTGCAGTTAATATCTTTATACTTATTTTTCTGATTCTCATCATTGCTGCACAAGCCAATTTCATGCGCGTAATTGTCCAGTTGCTTCCTTCTCCACTCTCCCAAATTCTCTCTCCCTAAGACAATCCTCCTCTCTTCTCTCTCTGAATCTTAAGCCATCGGTATTTTTTCGATTTTCTGCACAAGCCAATTTCATGCGCGTAATTGTACAGTTGCTTACTTCTCAACTTTCTGACAATTCGAACAACGATTTAGAGCTTTTTTGAAGCTTAGAAGGTGATTCGTAGGAATCTTTGAGGCTTGGAGTTGAGTTGCTATGCGTGGTTAAGGCAGTGCTGAAGAAGATGAAGAGCAGAGTATTAGTCGGGGACAAGGTAGTTGTTGGTTCCATTGATGGGGAAGGCATAGAGGGGTCGCGAACTTGCCTTGGATTCTATTCATGGTCCACCTACAGCCTTCTATTCGCTTATTATTCATGCCTGTTTTGCTGCTCTTATTGATAAAAATTCAAGTTCGTGGTAGTGTTCGTACTTTTTATTTTTTTTTATTTATAGTGTATTTCTCTGTAGGTATTTTGTTCCGTTGATTTTTACTCTATATTTATTTCAAACACATACACAGCTCAAGAGGTAGATGAGTTCGTGGTAGTGTTCGAACTTTTTATTTTTTTTATGTACAATGTATTTCTCTGTTAGGTATTTTGTTCCGTTGATTTTTACTCTATATTTATTTCAGACACATACACAGCTGAGATAGATGACAATGGTAGGTTTAGGTATAACAAACTACCTAATTTAAACTCTAAACTCTAGAATAAAGAAACCGAATCTATTTATATTTTATTATATTTGTACCTTGTATCTTCTCAAAATATTGGATTATATTTTTAAAAAATGTGTAAATACGATAATCTTCATTATTTTTGGGTTACTTTTATTTTTTAGTTTAGTATTTCATATTGCATGTCATTTTATTGGTTTGTTAATCTATTATTTTAACTTTTTTTTTTTTAATCTTTTTGTTATGCAATCAATTTTTAATTGCTGCGTATTTTTGTTTGAATTGTAGATAATTTGTTTGAATTAGGTATTTTGTTCAGTTGATTTTTACTCTATATTTTTTTCAGGCACATACACAGCTCAAGAGATAGCTCAAGAGATAGATGACAATGGTAGGTTTAGGTATAATATCTAATTTAAACTCTAGAATAAAGAAACCGAATCTATTTATATTTTATTATATTTGTACCCTGTATCTTCTCAAAATATCGGATTATATTTTTTAAAAAATGTGTAAATACGTTAATCTTCATTATTTTTGGGTTACTTTTATTTTTTAGTTTAGTATTTCATATTGCATGTCATTTTATTGGTTTGTTAATCTATTATTTTAACTAATTTTTTAATTTTTTTTGTTATGCAATCAATTTTTAATTACTGTGTATTTTAGTTTGAATTGTAGATAATTTGTTTGAATTAGGTATTTTGTTCAGTTGATTTTTACTCTATATTTAGTTCAGACACATACACAGCTCAAGAGATAGATGACAATGGTAGGTTTAGGTATAACAAACTATCTAATTTAAACTCTAGAATAAAGAAACCGAATCTATTTATATTTTATTACATTTGTACCTTGTATCTTTTCAAAATATTGGATTATATTTTTTAAAAATGTGTAAATACGTTAATCTTCGTTGTTTTTGGGTTACTTTTATTTTTTAGTTTAGTATTTCATATTGCATGTCATTTTATTGGTTTGTTAATCTATTATTTTAACTATTTTTTTAATCTTTTTGTTATGCAATCAATTTTTAATTGTTGTGTATTTTTGTTTGAATTGTAGATAATCTGTTTGAATTTTGAATTTTTGTTTGGTTTATGAATCCTAACAACTTTTGTTGTTTAGGTTACCGAATTTATCTATTCAAATTTAGATTTTAATTTTAAATTAAATTTAATTATTCGATAATTAGGGAATCTTAGTCATGGAAGTGGTTAGGGGTAGTCTGGTCATTTAATAGTTACTAATTAAAATTATGAATAATGATTTGGCCATTTTAAAAAAATTAAGATAGCTCGACCATTTTTCAAAACATGAAATAAAAGATGGTCATTTGCATAGTCAGCCCTAACATGTTTCCTCTCTTTTCTCTCTCCATCTCCTCTATCTCAATTCTCACTATCACTATCCATTAACTTTATTTATCCCTCTCTCTTTTTCTTTTAATGATTTATTTTTTATTTTATTTTAGTTCATTTAAGCATTTAATTTAAATTTCTAACCTAATGATTTGATTTCTTTTTATTACCATTATTATTATTTTCTATTTACCTTTTTTAGTTCAACCATAGGTAGGGGTTGAGACTCAAATTATTATTTAATTTAATAAAAAACACATCTTTAACTTTTAAAATAAGGTTGAAATTTTTATTATTAGTACATACATTCACAATATTAGTGATATTTTATAGACATTATTTTAATGTCAATGTTGCTATGGTATAAAGTAAATATTATCTAACTCATCATGTTATTGTTGCTTAATCACTCTCCATATATATATATATATATATATATATATATATATATATATATATATATATATTACAATTATTTTGTCATATACCAATATTTCATACATTCTTTAATTATGTAACCAATGTTTTATATCTTTTTAGATATGAAATTAAAGATTGTCAATAATAACTTAATTAAGCTACGATTAAATTCTCATTACTAATTCAAACAACTTTTATTGATTTCCATGTTTTTCAAGTTTTTTTTTTCTAAAGTTTCGATCGACATCGATGTCAATATCGACATTTTCATATAAATATCATTCATATTTTAATTTTTAGATATGATTATTAATAATAGTCAATTTTTTTTTAGTTCAACAACATTTTGGGTGAACCTCTTATTAACAATGGTCAATTATAGTTTAATTAAGTCATAATTAAAGTTTCATGAAATAATTGAAATAATTTTAATCAATTTTCATATTTTTTTTCTAAAATTTCTGCTTGCATCGACATTTCCATCGACATTTATATCTACATATGGTCTTAGTTTTTAGATATCATGATTAAAAATAGTCAATTATAGTCTAATTAAGCCACAATTAAAGTCTCATTGACTAATTCAAATAATTTCCATCAATTTCCACGATTTCCATAATTTTTCCCGAAATTTCCATCGACATTTCCATTTTCATCGACAATTCCATAAAATCTAGACCTCGACATTTCTATCGACATCGACATTTCAAACATTGATTAGAATAAAGACAAATATATATATATATATATATATATATATATATATATATATATATATATATATATATATATATATATATATATATATATATATATATATATATATATACATACATACATACTTGAATATTAATAAGATGAAAGAAAAAAGAGAGATGTGATTGGAGGTTGGGAGAATAGAAATTGGTTTAATTGATGTTTAAAGTTTACAATTACTTGCTTGGATTATTATTAGTGATACGACTTTTGGAATCTCAGGTGGATGGAAATTAGATTAATGCACAATTTGGGGCGCCAACGATGACAGTTCTGTGAGTGGTTTATTTTTGAAATGTTTTCACCATTTAATTTTTATTATGGAATTTTCAAGAATTCTTTAATTATGTATGATTCTAGAGAAATTGTTATGAGATTTATAGAAAATTGTCGGAGATTCTCAATATTTTATGATTTTTACCGAAGTTATGATTTAGAGATGTTTGAGAAAAATTGTTATAAATTTTCAGTAATTTTGTGATTTTAGCTTGAATTATTTTTTTAAGAGATATTTGAGATATTTTACGATTATTGACATGTTTGAAGAGTTTTAATGTTTACTGAGAAATGTATGAAATTTATGAGATGTGGATTCAGAGAAAATATGACTTTAGAAATGTTTTATATTATTGAGAGATTTGATGATTATTTGAGAAAATATTAATGTTTAATGTTATTTCAGAAATCTCTCAAATTTATGAATGATTGTCTAGAGAATAATATAATTTTCAGAAAGAGTTTGAGAATCAAGAAACATTTTATGTTAAAAGTGGATTTTTAAACCACTAGATCTTTGTACCCATGGTGATTACTTGGTATGCTATGAGAATGTGTTTCCACAATATGCTTGCATGCTCAAGAAGCAGGGGATGCAGGGAAATGCCGGGGCCATTAGGTGTCGAATCCAGATTCTGAATCCTGGTCCAAGTCCTGGACCTAAGGCATTACAGATGTTAGAGTTTGCTCCACGTGCACGTATGACATAGATATGCTCTGTTATGTATCTCGAGATTACTCAATACATAGTATGATAGAGATTTCTCTACTGTGCGTATGGAGATTACTCTACTCCAGTATGACAGAGATTTGGGTACAGATTTGATGATGAATTTTACTAGTTATGTGTATGCTTTCTAGAGCTATAATTATGGATTTTTCCTATCTATGTTTTTACTAAAATGTGCTTAAGTTTCAAGAGCTGTAATCTTAGTTGGGTTATTCTTGTTTTCAAGAGTTATTTTATTTACAGACTTTAATGTCTTTAAATGACCTCGAAAGTTTCTAAATTGTTCGTGATTTACATTATTTCACAAAGTTATGAACTTCTGTTTAGTAAGAGAATTATTTTTCTTGAAAACTAATTTTCTTATGGAATCACCACTCACTGGGCTTTCTAGCTCATTATTTTATGTTTTTATTTTCTAACAGGTTGTAGTTCTTGAGTTTCAACCAAAGGTAGCTAATCAGAATCTGCCACCAATCTTGTCAAGTGATTGCATAACATCTATTGTAAGTAAAGAGAGAAATCTTGACTGCGTTATTTATGAGTTATCTATAGATAAAGTTAGACATATGCGTTAAGAGATAAAGACTTGGTAATGACAATAAATTCCATTGCACACATTTGAGGTTTACTGTCGTCACAGCTCATCCTAAGTTTGGTAGAGTAATCTGGGGCAGGTTGTGACATAAAGGCAAAACCATATTATAAATATAGGGAGTATATGAAATGGCAGTGGTCATGAACCACAAAAAGCCGCCCAAATAGTACAAAATTTGTGATACTCCAGGGAAAATGAACTCGGTAATCTTGCCAAAAGCCACACCACAACAGTCACACTCACACTATGAACGTCATTGTTAAATGTTAGGTTGACTTCTCAGGAAATTATTTTAAAAAGTATATATGTGAGTGAGAACAAGACGTGCTACAAGAATCTACTGATGGTTTAGATTGGAGGATCAATGTTCGTTGTCAAAAGTAGTTTAAGACAATAGGGGATATGTTTAGTTTGCAAGAGATGATGCACGAGTTTGCATGCTTGTGCCAAATTCAAAATTTAAATTCTTAGCCTATTGTGTTGTGTTATATGTGCGAGGACGAAAAAGATTAGACCAGTGAGACAAAAATGTGTATAAAGAGAAACCGTGAGGGGAAGTATATGTAAAGAGAGAAGATAGTTAAAATAAGTATCAAGAGAAATTTGAAAGAGAAAACGTGTGTATAGAGAAAATTAGTGGACAGAGAGTTATAGATTGAGAAAATCTAATGAGAGGCGTTAATAAAAAAAAAAAAGTGTATAGAGAGAAAAGCAGAAATTAGTGAGAGAAGTATATTAAAAGGAAAGTTAGTAACGAGAAAATGTGCATGAAGATCATAGCTATAGAGATTAGTAAGGGAAGTGTGGATGAGGAGAGTGATTGGCAAGAGAAACTGTATAGGAAGGAAAATTAGCAAAAAATGTGTATATAATATATATAGATATATAGTTGAAATTAAATTTGTTTAGGGAGAAATTTAAGGATAATTGTTTTTACAGAAATGTGTATTAAAATACTTATCGAATGATAAATTAAATTTAAAAATTGATGGGTATGGGGTGTAGGTATGAAATTGAAGAATCCGGTGGAAGCCTTCAATTGGCAATTGTAAATGCACAAATTAAATGGCCAGTACCAGCAAGAATTAATATTGATCTTCATACCCTTATATTCTCAACCAGTTCATAAAGTAGAGATAGCTTCAACCCAGACTCCAGTAATTTGACCTAAGATTGACGATATATCTTTCTTTATTTTGACAATTTGAGTGGAAAGTTTTTCAATTTGATAAACGAAATAGAAAATTGGTCATTAATTCTAATTGTACGTTATCCTTTCTCTTTCACACTCTGAAATTAACGAGACAATTTTTATGCAACCTGGTTAAATATATGACGTCAATCACTACTGTAGCAGCCTCGTTGGATGTAGATTTTTGAAAATTTGAAGTACTTTTGTAGTTTCTCTCTCGTACATGTAACGGTTTAAAATTTCATGCTAGCAATATTGTGACGGTCTCATCGAATAATTTCTCACCCCACCCCACACCTATGTTAAGAACTGCATGGTTAAATGTCTGGGAGCAATTTTCAGAAAATTCCTTGAAGAAGCATACGTGAGAGGGAGAACAACACCATATTGAAATGATCCATATTGGTTTTGATGTTCATTTTCAAAAGTAGCTCAAGACACAATAAATGGCATGTTTTTGTTTGGTACAAGAATGTATATGTTCTTGTTTGGTGCATGCAAAATCCGGATTTCAGTAGATTTCATTATAATACTCAAATTACAAAAACTAAGGCCCCGTTTGATAACCATTTGGTTTTTAGTTTTTGGTTTTTGAAAATCAAGCTTGTTTTCTTCTAATTTCTGTACAATGGTTTTCATCTCCTTTTAGGAAGCATTTGAATTCTTAGCCAAATTCTAAAAACAAAAATAAGTTTTTGAAAACTATTTTTTTTAGTTTTCAAAACATGGCTTGGTTTTTGAAAACATAGGTAAAAGGTAGATAACAAAATAAGTAGATCCATAGATGTGAGTAGTATTTATAGGCTTAATTTTCAAAAACCAAAAACAAAAAACAAAATGGTTATCAAACGGGACCTAAATTTTTTACTTAGACTTTTACATCACTGATGAATTGAATAGAAATTATGATCTCGACCCAAACCAAAGGTTGGAAGCTCGAAAACTCACCCCAACAATATTAAGGCCACCAAAAAAAAAAAAAAAAAAAAAAGGGAAAAAGCCTATCCCGAGGCAGCTGAGACATGATAAATTATGATGATGGAGACGAAGAGGAAGATGATGATCAGATAGATGATGAAGACAAGAATTCGAAAGTAGAGCTCACAAGGAATGGCAATGGCTAAGAAGAAGGCCGTGACGAACCAAAATCCACCCAAGCAGTACAGAATTTGAGAAACCTTTTTACGCTTAGTGAGCTTGGCAAAGACTGTGAAAGAAAAGCAGACCATCATGGAAAACAACAGCAAATGAAACATAGGAGACAGCTTGGCTTCTATTTGAACAGATAAAATGGCGACCGCAATTGCCGACGCAGCGCAAGTCGAAAGCATCATGCTTCCCCATTGGGTAATCTCCACCACCGCGGCTGGCTGCTGACTTTCCATATCTGAAGTAATAACCCAAGTGCGGATTTTCAGAATGAAGCTTTTGAAGAGATCCAAATCCACCATGATTAATTATTTCTTCTCTCCCTGCCTTACCTGAGCTTTCTGAGTCTGTAATTTTATAGGACACAAAAGAGTGTTGTAGTTGAAAGAAAAATGATTTCCCACTAAATTGCCGTGTTCAATTTTATTGCATATTTTTATCTTACGTTAGCATGAGCTGGTATAAATTCCACATTTTGGACAAGTTCGGCAATAATAAATATAATAAGTGGGTTAAGGTGTATAAATAATGTTGTAATAATAGAAAAAACCAAAGCAACTAAATCCCTTTAATATATTTTTTTAATTCTTCTTTTTCTAAAGAGCCAACTAGATGTCATGGAAACCGACTAAATCCATTCAATCTGCTTTACTTAGATGCCATTTCGGCGGCAGCCACCATGTTTGCACCCAAGACTGTGACAATTTTCTCAGGCTATTATTTTTTATTTTTTTCTTTCTAAAACCCGTCTAATTTTACCCGGTTGTCATATAAAAATATACACCTTAGGTTAGTCAGGGATTTTTGTATTTTAAAAAAAGAATTAGGAAAAACAAACTGATACGGAACCCGTTTTCCGATGCCATGATTTGGAAAGAGACATTCATTTGGGAACTCTTTAAATTTTGACAATAAATTGTTTTCTTTAATATCAACGCTTGCAATTCAAATGCCTATGCCTTCTTCTCCCAACGCGGGTTCAAATCTTGTGGTGTACACTAAATTTTTTTTTTTTTCTTTTTCTTTTTTTCAGTAGAGTATCCCAAGTTTTATTATTATTGTTATGTATTAATTTAAATACAAAAATAACATCTTTTTTAATTTGTGAGGTGAGGATTCAAATCTTTGACCTTTTGATTATATTTTAATCAGTTGAGATACATACCCATTTGACAAATAACAATCATTTTTTAATTATTAATTATTATTATTATTATTATTATTTTATAAAAGCTATAGTTTCAAGTTCTCATTATTTAAAAACAATCACTATTAAAAAAATCATTTTATAATTTTTATTTAATACTATAATAGTTAAATTATAAATTAAATACTATAATAAATATATTTTTTAGTTCAAAAATATGTGAAGGGAGTATCACTTCTGGGTCGAGAGTATATGTCTTGATCTAAAATTATAATTTTTATAAAGAATAAAAAATTAAAATGATTATTTTTTCAATATTTAAATTATAATTTAACTATTATAAAAGTAAATTAAAATCATAAAATGAATTAATATATTAATTATAGCTTTCGAGTGATTGTTTTTAAAGAAAGAAAAAACTGAAATTATAACTTTTATAAAAATCAAAAATAAAAAAAGATTATTATTTGCCAACCTAAGTGTAGTTTAACTGATTTAGACATATACCATCGATCAAGAGGTCAAAACTTTGAATCTCCATCTCACATGTTGTTGAACTAAAAAAAATGTTTGTTATTTTAGTTTTTAAATTATGATTTAACTATTAAAATATTATATAAAATGTCTGGATATATTAATTACAGGTTTTTTAATACTAATATTTTATTTTATAAATAAAGTGTTTAAATTGGTTATTTGAATTTAATTTTTTTTAAGAATTGAAAAAAAAAATGCAAGATGATATAATAATAATAAAAATGATATTATCTTTACTTAAAAAAAAAAGAAGAAGGTATCTCAAAAAAAAAAAAAAAAAGAAAGAAAGAAAGGAGAAGTGTTTAAATTAGCAATACTTATTTAAATTTAAATTTTGTTTTAAGAATATAGGGAAAAACTACAAGATGATATAATAATTCTAAAAAATTGATATTATCTTTACTTTAAAAAAATTACAATTAAATTAAATTTAGAATTTAAATAAGTATTACCCATTTAAATTTAAAAATTGTTAAGAATATAAGAAAAAAAACTGGGGAAAGAAGGCGCCTGCGCAGCCACTATACTAAAACATCATTTGTATAAGTAAATAAATTGCAAGCAGATATTAAAGGAAAAAATTAGCTCCGCTATTTTTATTGTTCCATCTCTATTTCACTTAAAGAATTCAAATTTAAAAATAAAATTAAAAAAAAAAAGAATTATAATATCATGTATTTGTTATTAGGAAGAAATTTTGAACTAAAAAAAAAAGAAAGAAAGAAGTTTAAAATATTTTAAATATATGAAAAATAAATATTACATTGCAAAAGAAAAAACTCCAAAAATAATTTTTAAAAAAAAGGAAAAAAAAGGAAGAAAGAAACTGGAAAAACAAACGGAAAAAAAAAAAAAAAAAAAGAAAACAAAGAGAAGGAAAAAAATCCAATGAAAAAAAAACACAGAAAAATGAGATATGAAATTAAAAAATGAAAAAGAAAACGAAAAAAAAATGAAAAATGAAAATAACCTAAAGAATGTGCACATTGTGGCTTGAACTAAGGAATTGAGAATATCAAAGGTGACTTCATCCATCAGACCAACAAAAAACCTTAAGATAAAACTATAGTTTTTAATATAAATAGATAATGGTTAAAAAGTTGAGGGTTGATCCCCAGGCCCAACGTACATCCTCCCTTGCCTTAGGTAAGTCAGAGAATTTTTGGGTCAATATTATTGTTTACACGAGATTTCAACAAAGAAAGAGAAATGAGCATGTGTAAATGAATTTAATTTGTATTAATTTTAATTTAGTGGAGTATAATCTCTAATGTTTATCCTCTGATTCTTTCTCTCTTATGTACAAATGTCTCGAGGGCTTTGTAGCTTATTCTCGAATGTATATTTGTCTCAAGGGCTTCGCAGCTTGTTCTCGAGTGTAGATTTATCTCAAGGACTTTGCAGCTTGTTCTCAAATGTGAATCTGTCTCGAGGGCTTTTGTAGCTTATTCTCGAATGTAGATTTGTCTCGAAGGCTTCGCAGCTTGTCTCGAATGTGGATTTGTTTTGAGGGCTTTGTAGCTTGTTCTCGAATGTAAATCTGTGTCGAGGGCTTTTGCAGCTTGTTCTCGAATGTAGAATTATTTGAGGGCTTCGCAGCTTGTTCTCGATCTTCAAAGTCTTCTAGTCTTCAAAGTTTTGGTTTAGAGAGTGTTTGATTTTCAAAGGTTTAGGGAGTTTTCTGGTCATTGTTTCTGAATTCTCTCTAAGTTCTCTAGAGAGTTTCAACTTCTGAACCTCTAAAATAGAGGAGTGAGCACTACAAGAATTTTAGTTTCTCCCGACGTTTTTCTTTCCGACGCAATAAATGTCGTCGGGCGAAATAGCTTTTCCCGACGCCATATTTAACGCGTCGGCAAAAGGGAAACTTTTCCCGACGCCATATTCACGGCGTAGGGAAAAGTACCTTTTGCCGACGCCGTTTCAAACGACGTCGGCAAAAGTGTCACCTTTTCCGCCATTGGCGGCAAATTGAAAAAAAGTCACACTTTTGCCGACGCCGGTTAAAATGACGTTGGCAAAGGGTACCCTTTGCCGACGCCCTTAAGATGGCGTCGGCAAAAGTGTGATATTTTCCGCCATTGCGGCAAATTGAATTTGCATTGGCGGCAAATTGAAAAAAAAGTCAAACTTTTGCCGACGCCGTTTAAAATGACGTCGGCAAAGGGTACCCTTTGCCGACGCCATTAATATCGCGTCGGGAAAAGTTTCACCTAGAAAACCCTAATCCTCTTTCTTTTTCTTCCCTCTTTCTTTCTCCTTCTTTCTTTCTCCCTCTTCGATTTTTTTCTTCTCCTCTACTGCAGTCACCATACTTTCATTTCTTCCACCGCCACCCTCCGTCAACTTAGTCTTCTCCCTCCACCAATGTTTCCGCCACCCTCCGCCACCGTCTCGCCGTCGCCGCCGTCCAATTTTTTTCGTTAGACTTCTTTTTCTTTTTCTCTCTTTTCTCCCTCAATGTTTAAATTATAACAAACTTTTTTTTGTTTTGGCTATCTAAAATCTTGATAGAAATTTGAATGCTTTGAGTTGTTAGTTTATTTTCTTTTGTATTTATTGATGGCAATTTTGTAATGGTTTTTTCTTTTATGTTTATTGATTTTTTGGTTTTGGCTATCTAAAATCTTGATAGAAGTTTGGGTGCTTTGAGTTGTTATTTATTTGCTTGTATTTATTGATGGTAATTTTGTAATGGTTTATGATTTTTTTTTGTTTGTGTGTTTGTTAGTTTTAAATTGGATAATAGATTTCATGGTGGAATATTGTTTGGCAAATGATTTGATTGTGGTTTGATTGAGCATTTTGAGGGCATGTTGTTTATTGTTGTTTGAATTGGTATTGATTATGCTTTGGTTATTGTAATGGGAGGTTTGATTCTTTCTTGAATTTTTTTTTAGGAATTTTTTTTTTAGCCTAGAAGCTTTGGTGCAAAATAAAGAAATTAAATTGATGAGTTATTGGGATTCAAATTGAGATTTGATGAGTTAGTCACATTTTTTAAAGGTTAGTTTGAGTGAGTTTGTGGGGTGTGAAGTGTGTAATGGGTTGTGAAGTGCTAAGAGATTGTTTTGGTTGTTATGCTCCTAAGTTTAAGTTTAGTTTTGATATTATGTTCCTAAGTTTAGATAAGTTAGTTAAGTCTAGTGGTTTTGATTGTTTTGATCCATATAAATGGATGATGTGTGCTAAGAGGTTGTTTTGCTAAGTTTAGTTGTTTTTTTTTAATTAAATAAGTTTAGTATTCATTTTCATGCTAAGTTTGTTAAGGTTTATTGTTTGTTTTTATGTGATGAGTTAAGTTTGTTAAGGTTTATTCATTTTCATGATAAGTTAGTTAACTTTTGATGTTATGTTCATAAGTTTGACACGTTAGTTGTTTGTTTTAATTTGACTAGTTTAGTTATTATGTTAATTGATAAGTTAGTATATTGATCTTGTAGTGATCATATAATCATATAATTAATAATAGGTTTTATTTTTCATAGCTACTTCGAGGTCGATGTTATTCTCAAAGGCTAGGGACATTGGTTCAATAAGATGACTTGAGGTTTGTCTCCTTTTTTCTCATGAACTTTTCACTTTTTGGGCAAACACATATGCATATATATTAGCATCTTTTGCCTTGATTATATACTTGGCTTTGTCAATTACTTTGTCTCACATAATTTTTCTTTGAATCAATTGGTCCTGTTTTATGTAATCCCTCACACACTTAGAGTTGAGGATTAATTAAATTATATTTTTTTTGTAGGTGCTTTGGGGTTGATGTACGTGCAAGTAAGATTATGGACGAGATTTAGGATGCATTTACGAAAAATTTTATTTTTCCTCGGTGTTTTATGTTATTTTAGTTTTATTTCCAATTTTATATAAACAGAAATTGTATGAACAAATTTTGTTGTTTGGTTGATATAAAATTTGGTTATTATATTCGAATGAAATTTAGAATATTTTGTTTTATATACATTTATTATAAGGTAAAAAAAATTGCATTACAATAATATTCGAAAGAAACAAAAAAATGAGATTAAAAAAAATAATATTAAAAATCAATACCAGACTTTTGCCGACGCCGAAATAGGTGGCGTCGGCAGAAGCTTGTTTTGCCGACGCGAAATTTCTAGCGTCGGCATAGATGACTTTTGCCGACGCCGATTTTTCAGCGTCGGCAGAAGTGACTTCTGCCGACGCCAATAGGTTAGCGTCGGCAGAAGTAGCTTCTGCCGACGTCACCTATTTCGGCGTCGGCTAAACCCTCTCTCGACGTGTCTATCCCAACGCCCCTGCCGACGTCCATTGTCACGTCGGAAAAGCCTTTGCCGACGCATTTTTTGACTTTTGCCGACGCTTTTATGCGTCGGAAAAAGTCCAAATTCTTGTAGTGGAGCTCTCTATTTATAGAGTTCTTCAAGTGGGCTTGGGCTTGTCAGTCGGACTGGGCCTAATTGACTTGTCTAGTGTACAATAAATTATTTTTGTTCTTTTTCTTTTTTTTCAGTGAATGATCACAAGTTTTTTTTTATTATTATGTATAAATTTAAATACAAAAATAACATCTTTTTAGTTTGTGAAGTGAGGATTCAAATCTTTGACTATTTGATTATGTCTTAACCAGTTGAGTTACATGCTCATTTGACAAATAGCAATCATTTTTTTTATAATATATATATATATATATATATATATATATATATATATTTATAAAAGCTATATCTTCAAGTTCTCTTTATTTATAGACAATCGCTATTAAAAAAAATGATTTTATAATTTTTATTTAATACTATAATAGTTAAATTATAATTTAGATACTAAAATAAATATATTTTTTAGTTCAAAACCCATGAGTATATGTCTTGATCTAAAATTATAACTTTTATAAAGAGTAAAAAAATAAAATGATTGTTTTTTCAATATTTAAATTATAATTTAACTAAATTAAAATCATAAAATGAATTAATATATTAATTATAATTTTTTTTGTAACAGCGTGGGATTGTTTTTAAATAAAGAAAAAAAAAATGAAATTATAGCTTTTATAAAAATCAAAAATAAAAAAAGATTATTATTTGTCAACCTAAGCGTAGCTTAACTGATTTAGACATATACTCTCGATCAAAAGGTCAAAAATTTGAATCTCCATCTCACATGTTGTTGAACTAAAAAAATGTTTGTTATTTTAGTATTTAAATTATGATGTAACTATTATAATATTAGAGAATTGTAATGGGTAGCAAAAAATATTATGATATTTGTAAATATAGCCATGGTTTTTTAGATTTACAAATATAGCAAAAAATTTTAAAATATGATTTTCGTTGTTTTTAATATTCCAATTTTACCTTCATTGGTGTATCGACAAATATATCATTAGTATATTAGATTTGCAAATATAGCAATTTTTTTAAAAAAATCTGATTTTTGTTTTTTTTAATATTCCAATTTTACCTTCATTGGTGTATCCACAAATATATCAGTAGAATACCTAATATACTTTATATTTGATATATCAGTAGTATATTTGATATACTTTATATTTGTATATTAGCCAACTGATATGTACCTAAAACGAAGTATATTAGTTGTATATTATTGATATATTACTGATACACTTCTTTTAGACTAGTTTTTTTACCACGTGCATTGCACGTATAATTAAAATAGTATAAATTAAATTGAATTTACAATGAATTAACTAATTAATTTTTTTTTATGCATTCTTATATTAGTTTTCTTTTTCTATTTCTATTATGATTTTATATTTTTTAATGTGACTAATTTGAATATAATATAATATTTATATTATATTATATTATATTAATATAAAAAATTATATTATTTCTATTATAATATAATTTTTCAAATAATATAACATAAAATTAATATAATATAATTTTTTATTAAGTTTTTTTTTTAATTTCTATTATTCTTATTATTCATAATATAATATATATTTTTTGAAATAATATATTTTGTTTAATTTATGCAATACTGATTAATGCAATTTTATAACGATTATTTTTTATTTAAATTTGGCATACAATTATTGATAGAGAATTGATTAAAAAATACATACACATATATATGTGACATATCATGACAAACGTAGTAACAGTAATTATGCTAAATAATACAAAAATACATTTTAAACAAATTGGTTTACAAAGTCAAAACTTTTTTATAGACAATGTTTTTGGTCAAATTGTCATTTTTCACTACATCAAGTGACCAATGAGCTATGTAAACTAAAAAAATGTCATTTAATATAGTTGTGTTTTTTTTTTCTTTTTGAAATATTTTTTTAAAGAAAGCAATAAACTTTTTAAAATTAATAAACATTCTCTTAAAATTAAAAGAGTATCTTCTAAAATTAAAGTGTTTACATTATGCTAAAATTTTAAAATCAAAAGTAATATTTTAATAATCAAAAACAAAAGTAAACTAACCCCTAATTCAAAACTCAAAATAATAATTTAGTTATAAATAAATTAAAACGATGAGCATAAGAATATGTAAAAGAAAAAAACTTGGGCTAATGAAATTTAAATTAAAAAAATAAAGAAAGAGAGAGATATACCTTATTAAAAATTGAATGAGATGGATATTTTAGATCTGAAAAAAAAAAGAAGCATCAAATTAGATTCAAATTCTAATTTGATTTGATTTTAAATCAAATTAGATATATCTTATCAAATTAAGAATAAAAATTAATTCAAATTCTTTTCAAATTTTGAATAAAAAAGCATGAAAGATAAAAGAGTTAATTATATCTCATTAAAAGAGTAGGATAGGAATTGATTCAAATTATTTTTTAATAAAAATATGTGAAAGAAAAATAAATAATTCAATCAAATTAGATATCCTATCTAATGAGTAGGAATTGATTCAAATTATTTTTGAATAAAAAAACGTGAAAGAAAAAATAACTAATTCAATCCAATTAGATATGCTATCAACTATCAAATTAAGAATAATAATTAATTCAAATTGTTTTTGAATTTTGAATAAAAAAACGTGAAAGAAAAAAAAATTCAAATTCTGATTAGATATCCAATCAAATGAGTAAGAATTTATTCAATTTTTTTTTAATAAAAAAATGTGGAAGAAAAAATAACTAATTCAATCTAATTAGATATGTTATCAAATATCAAATTAAGAATAACAATTAATTCAAATTATTTTTGAATTTTGAATAAAAAAGCATGAAAGAAAAAAATTAATTCAAAATCTGTTTTAATCAAATTTGAAATTAAATCGGATTATGATGATTTGATTGATGTAATTAAGTATAATTTAAAAAAATATTTTGGTGTAAAAATGTTTTTAAGAAACTCTTGTTTTTGTCTAAAAATGTTTTTCAGAAACTCTTGCTTTTTAATAGATTATAGATTATAGATTATGAATATACATTACAAATATTGATTCAAATTAATCAATAATTAATCAATTTGAAATTAAACCAAAATTTCATTTTGAATCCAATTATCAAATTAGATTAGGATGATTTGAATCGGATTAGGATGATTTAATTAAAGTAATCTGATTTAAAATTAAATAAGATATTCATTTTGAATCAAATTATCAAATCGGATTTAGATAATTTGATTAACGTAAATAACTAATTTTTGAGTCAAATTATCAAATCGGATTTGGATGATTTGATTGATGTAACTAACTAATTAACTAAAATTTAAAATGGTATTTTAGTCTAAAAATGTTTTTCAAAAACTCTTGCTTTTTAATAGATTATAGATATAGAATTATAGATTATAAATATTACTAATATTATTATTGTTATATTATAGATTTATTGTTAAAATTTTTAAACTAAAATAATTGGATACACAAAGACGTAATTAATTGGAGGTTCCTAATTTTTTTTAAGCCAAAAGATTAATTTGAAAAAAGATAGAATTCTAAAAGAAAAAAAATCGAAAAAAGTTGGAAAAAAATAAAGAGAAAAAATGTAGCAATATGCTGTCCAAAAGTCATGCTAAAACCTTAATTTGAAAAAAAAAGACAAAGTTCTGAAAATAAAAATCGAATTAAAAAAAAAAGAAAAGATACGTGATATGATGAAAAATTGGAGATGGCTCTGATGAAAATTTTGAGATGACTACTTTTAAACCTTAAAAAATAGTTATTACTACAAATTAAAACCTCATATGAAAAAAAGAAGCTAATTGGATGCAAAAGAAGTTAGAATAATTTGAATACATGAAAAATTGTGTACATATATACAAAGATGTAATTGTAACCAAAAAAATTTGTGTATATATATACAAAGATGTAATTGTAACAAAAAAAAAAAAAGAAATAGAATTAGCATCTAGCCAGCCGATTCAGATTTTTGGACTATTGCAAGTCAATAGGATAATAATTATAATTGTGCATGTATAAGAACTATAAGAACTCCAGTTTCAAAAAATAAAAAATATATATATAAAAACTTCAATTTCAAAAAAAAAAAAAACTGCAAGAACAACAATTAAAAAAAAAAAGAAATATAAGAATTTCATTTCAACAAATCAAAAAAAAACTATAAGAAGTAATAAGAATTATAAGATATCCAATTAAAAAAAAAAGAAATATAAGAACTTCAGTTTAAAAAATAATAATAAAAAAAAAGAACTATAAGAACTAAATGAATAAAATGTACCTGAAAAAGAACTCCAATTCAAAAAAAAAAAAAACTATAAGATCTAAATGAAAAAAAAAAACGTAGCTGAAGAATTGGGTTTAAGAATTGTGTATGATAATTGGATACAATTTATAGAATCAAATTAAGGCTATTGATTCAAATTCATCAATTTGAAATTAAATCAAATATTCATTTTGATTAAAATTATCAAATCGAATTAGGATGATTTGATTAATGTAATTAACTAAAATTTAAAAGGATATTTTAGTCTAAAAATGTTTTTCAGAAACTCTTGCTTTTTAATATATTATAGATTTATCAGTTAAATGATATACTCTATATATATTCGTAGAATATCAAGGATATTTTTCATATTGGTATATCACTGATATACTTTATTCTAGATATGTTCATTTCACTGATAAATCTAACATTGAGTATCAACAGTATATAAATGAGATAAACATATATCATATGCAAGTTACTAATATACTCTTAAACTTCTTATATATATATATATATATATATATATCAGTAATATATTAATGATATACTCTATGTTAGGTATATTGTTGGTCTATCAATAGTATATCACTGATAGACTACTAACAAACTTCATATTGAACAACGGCCGTGGGAAGTAAAGTATATCAGTAGTGCACAGATATAGTCTATATTATGTGACACACCCCGTCCCAGATTACACTAATCAACCCAGAACGTGGCATGCTGACAATGGAACCCTACCACTACTAAATCCATTATCCGACTTATCAATACAAATCACGTTTTTGGAAATGATAGGTGACAAACTAAGGCTTTATTGAAATTAAATCCACAAAAATTTCGGCAGAGTTTCCTCTGAAAAACGGATGAACAATCCTGAATTTTGAAACATTACCCTTCCAAATAGATAACATACATATGTATATATAACTTCGATACTCTCTCCAAAACTTCCTCAAACATACTATTCAGCATCACTTCAACCATTCAAACATAACTTTAGAAAGTCAAAAACATCGTTAACCATTTACAAGTACTAAAACCCAAGTCAACGTGAAACACACATGTGGTGCGCTAAAGCTCATAATAGCCACTCTAGTTACAAAAAAAAATGCATTCAAAGCATATGTACATACAAAAATGATATGCAATCTAGCAAGCCTGGTGGCAGATGTAAACTTCAGTAGGTTCACCTGAAACTCAAACGCTACCTGGTAAAAAAAAAAAATGTAGGAAGAAAGAATGAGCCAATGCCCAATGAGTGGTAAGTTCACAAATAAATAACTACCATATTCACAGTTCTATAAAAAGATCATAATAAAAATCAAAAACAATTTTTAAGTTCTCGCGATCACTAAAAACACAATAAAATCCCCAACAAAACCTCTTAAAACATAATGCTCGCTATTAACAATATATATAAATATATAATGAGAGAATAAATAGTTATAGCTCTTAAAAACATTCGCGTAAGCCTATAACATTCATCACTAAATCTGTACCCAAAAGTTCCATCATACTGGCGTAGAGTAATCTCCATACGCACAGTAAGACATTCTCTATCATACTATGCACTGAGTAATCTCAAGATACATAGCAGAGCAAATCTTTGTCATACGTGCACGTAGAACTGCCCCCAAAGGGCTATGCACCCTAACACACAGCCCAAAGCTTTTGTGTGTGCTAGAGTGGGTCCCAAAGACCTCTCTCTCTGGTATACTATGGAAACACATTCACACAGTATACGGGTAATCACCATGAGTACATAGATCTAATGGTTTGAAAACCACATTTAACATAAAACTCTTGATTCTCAAGCTTTTTCTGAAAACCATGCTCTTTCTCTAAACAATTTTTCATAATCTTGAGAGATTTCTGAAATCACATCAAGCATTTATAATTTCTCAAATAATCATCCAATCTCTCAAATAATATAATACATTTCCAAAATCGTATTTCCTCTTAAACTATATCTCATGAAATTCATAAATTTCTCAATAAACATTTAACTCTTCAAACACATCTTTATAATCATAAAATATCTCAAATCTTCCTCAGATGATAATTTCAGCTAAAAAACATAATATATTGCAAATTTCACATTTTTGGAAATTCATAAGAATTCCTTGAAGATCTCTTAGCAATTTCTCTAAAATCTCACATAATTATAGAATCCTTGAAAAATCATAATAATAATCAAATAATGAAATTAATTTGTAAAATAAACCACTCACAAACTATGGTGGTGTTGATATGTTCGGGTCGTAAATTTTTTCAATCTCCGCTTGACCTGAAATATTAATTAAACACTATGTGACACATTCCCACTTAATCTTTAATTTTAGACATAACAATATAATTTTCCAAACTTAAAACAATTTTAATTATTTCTCTTCTTGATTCCAACTACAATTTTTGTCCCTTTTCACCCTTTTTTACAAACTACTTTATGCAAAACTATTCTCTCTCCTGAATGCTTTACACTATTCCATTAATTCTTTTTAATTTCCAACTTCCCAAAATAATCCATTTCCCTTTCCTCCACGTGAATACCCTTTTCAAGCCACTTTCCTCTTTGATTTGACCCCATTAATGACTTTCTCCATCACTCTCTTTTTTTTCTTTTAATGAAAGAGAAAAGGAAAAAGAATAGACCATTACCACACATTCTCTTTCCTCTTCTTCTTCTTCCTTGCCTCTGCTTCTTTCAATTAGCTAACTTATTCTCCCATTACAACATCTTCTTTTTCCTTTCATTCATTCCCTCTCTCCAACCTTATCCGTTTTCATTCCAACAATCCATTCACCATGAAATAAGAAGCTAACGTCTTCAATAGCAATGAAATTAAATCTGACTAACAAATTTTAACAATCTTAGCCCCCATCTGTCTTGAACACGAATCATACTAATAAATTCTAAAGATTTGCGAGATTCCGCACCTTCGTTAAATTTCCGGTTGATTTCGGCCTCCCAGTACCAAACCCTTGACTCTCTTTATTCTATTGCAATTTCAGCTATTCTTTCTTTTTTTTTTTTCGAGCTTCACAGCCATGGATAGAAGTTTAAAGGGCAAACCATTTTCTGTCTTCTTCTCTCTCTTCCTATTCCTTTTCCTTTCTTTTTTTTTAAAAAAAAAACAAATAAATAATTAAATAAAACTCTTCACACGTGTCGGCATACCTCATCAACAAGTTACTTTAACCTCAACTCCCACGTGTCCTTCATTAATGCAACATTTTTTATACCTTTACTTTAATTAATTTTTTTTTTTAAACAAAAAGACATAAAAGTCCTTACATTATGTATATATCGTATGAGAGTTACTGATATGCTCATGATCAACTTCATATAAATATATCAATGATTTACTCTTTGTTAGATATATCGTTAGTCTATCAGCAGTATATCATTGATAGACTACTGATATACTTCAAAAAAAAAAGTATTATTAAAATTAAAATAAGTATTATTCATTTAAATATTTTATTTAAATTTCAAAATTGTTAAGAATATAAGAAAAAAAAACTGTAATACATAATAATAAGAATAAAACTTGCCATACTTTACTGAAACAAAAAAAATCTGTGTGCACTGGACAGGATTCTAAATTATTAGGTGTTGCCGTGTTGGGGAAAGAAGGCGTACCAAAACATCATTTGTTTAAATAAGTTTCTTATTTACCAAAGAGTGGGTCCCACATATGTTTCAGATCATTTGTTTAAATGTTTCTTATTTTTAAAGAGTGGGTCCCACAGCATCCATCTCTCCAATAGAGAGAAATCATTTGTTTAAATAAGTTTCTTTGTTGGGTCCCACATACGTTTAACCAATGCGTCTCTCGAATAGAGACAAAAAAAACTGGCACGGCCGAACAATTTTTCTCTTTGGTCAAATTTGGGTGATACAAATAATCGAAAATCGACCAAACCGAATCGAATCGAACCGATCCATTGGATTGGTTCGGTTTTTTAGCACAAAATTGGACATATCGGTTTGTATTTAGAGAAATCGAAAATTTTCGGTTTGGTTCGGTTTTTTATTGAAAAAACCATCCAAAATCGAACCGAATCGAGGTATGTATATATATATACCCTTAAACATAAAACCGAACCATTTGGGCCTAAAACCGAAAATCGAAAACCCTTTTCTTTTTTTTTTTACACAAAGATGGTAAAAAAATGAACAATGGGTTAGAAAAAGAACAAAAGCCCATTTGGGCCCAAAACCGAAAATCGAACCGACCAAAAACCGAACCATTGGTTTTATCCTTTATTGGACATCAGTCGGTTCCCATTTTCTCTAAACCGATCGGTTCGGTTCGGTTTTGGTTTAGTGTAAAACCGACCAAAACCGAACCGATATCACCCCTAGGTCAAAATGCCAAAGCGTCTCGGATCCTTTTTTTTTTTGGGTAAAATACCTTTTTGGCCCCTCATATTTGGAGATTGTGTCTAATAGGTCCCTAGATTTCAAAATCAAGCAATTAAGTCCCCAAATTTTGTAAAATAGGTCAATTGAATCCTGGACTGTTAATTATTTAACAGACTGCTGACATGACTTTTTTTTAATATTAAAATAATAATTTTTAATAACTAAAATAATATAATATTATTATTTTTTTAAAAAAATATCTCATCTCTCTCATTCCCTTTCCCCTTCACCCCTGCCCTCCCGTCCCTTTCCTCCAACCACCCCCACCCCCACTCCTTTCCCTTCTCTTCCTCTCTAATCTGTGTTTTTTTTTCTTCAGATCTGGGTTAAACCCCCATCCCCTCCCTCCCCTCTCTCCCCTCTCTTCCTCCCTCATATGATCTCCCTTTTCTTTTTCTTTTAAGATCTGGGTAAAACCCAGTTTTTTTTCCAGATCTAAGTACCAAGAGACCCTGCTGCTCCCCTCCCCTCTCCGAGCTCGCTTCCTCCCCTCCCGATTCTGCAGTCCGCTGCAACCGCCTCCCCTCGCCTTCCCTCTAGAACAACGATGGCTTGCCGGAGAGCTCGAGCTGCGGCATAAAGGGGTCGATGAAACCGACGTCGACAGGGGATAGGTCATCGTCGATGCTGCCGGCATTTTTCAAGGCCACCGTCGCGCCTAACCAGAAGAAGCAATTTGGGAATTGGAAAAGGGCATAGGAGGAGAGAGAGAAAAGAGAGAAGAAGGTATGGATGGGTTTTTGTTTGAAGAAGAAGAAGAGGGCGAGTGGTGGCGGCGACGGCAACGGTGAGCGAGCGGCAGAGCTGGCGACAACGTAAGAGGTAGAGAGGTAGGATAAGAGGAAGAGAAGGGAAGGGAAGGGGAAAGGGCTTCGTGAGAGGGGAGAGAGAGTTTTTGTTTTATTTTTATTTTTTAATAAAAATAAAAATAATTTTATTTTATTATTTTATTTAAAAAATTTGCCACATCAGCACTCCGTTAAGCAGTTGACGGAATCAGTTAGTTCAGGGACCTAATACAACTATTTAACTAAACTTGGGGACTTGATTGCTTGATTTTGAAACCTAGGGACCTATTAGACACAATCTCCAAATATGAGGGACCAAAAAGGTATTTTACCATTTTTTTTTTTTTTTTTTGATACATTATCTTCAGCAATAAGAAGTATAATAATTGGATTTGTGCTTTCATTCGCTAATGTCTGCGTAAGCTGTTTGAACATTTATGAGACGACACTGATTGTTGACAAAGTAATTTTTAGATATAACTTTTTCTCAAATATTTCTTTAATTAAAAATTAAATTAAAAAAAAAAAGAACATTTATGAGACGACACTGATTGTTGACGAAGTAATTTTTAGATATAACTTTTTCTCAAATATTTCTTTAATTAAAAATTAAATTTAAAATATATATATATATATATATATATATATATATATATGTATATATATATATATATATATATATTTTTTTTTAATTCAAGATAACGAAGAACGACATGTCGTCGAAAGAGGGGGGGAAACGACATCCCCCCTCGACGACATGTCGACATGTCGGTCGACATTTCGACATGTCAACCGACATTTTACACTATGGTTAGGGTATTACATTGTTGCCCTCGTAGAAAAACGAAAGCGATTAAATCCCTTTAATATATATATTTTTTATATTTTATTTTTCGTTTCTCATCTTTTGTTTATTATTGTTGTAATCTATTTCTTTTTCAACTGAAATAGAAATACGTTCACTCGAGCTACATGGATTTGTTTGTAACCATTTCTTTAACTCTGGTAGCTCTTTTATAATTAAAATTAAAAATATTAAAGTCTACATGAAAAATATATTTTCAAAAACTTAAAAAAGAAATATTGTGTTATTTTTTATCGTCCATTTTATACATAGAAGAAGATAAAATAATGTATGAACTGGGATAGATGTTTTCTATCAAAGAGAAGAAAAAGGTCGGATGGTAGAAACATTTATCAAAAGAAATTGAAAAAAAAAGAAAGAAAACAAAAATCGCGTCGCCCATTTTTTTGATCTCTCAAAATTTAAACTTAAAATATTGAAGTTTACATGAAAAATATAATTTCAAAAAGTTATAATAAAAATATGTTAAAAAGAAGATAGAATAATGTATCAAGTCAGAAAAGATCTTTGTTTATCAAAATATCACAAAAGAAAAAGAAAACAAAAAATGGCTTAAGCCCTGATTCGAACCGAAGACCTTCAAAGGGCGATTAAAACACTGTGTTGGGTTTGGATGGTTTTGGAATTCAAACTCAAAACATTGTTTGAGTCATTGTGTTCAAAACTCAATGGGTTTGAAACACAACCCCGTAGTTTTGAACGGTGCACTCCAAACACTATTTTCTGATTTTCAGGCTTCATAACACTACACCCCAAACACCATTTTCTAATTCTCAGGGTTTCAAACTCCCCCATAACAAACCGTTCTGATTCCAAAACGGTGCTCAACTATACCACAACACCCTGTTGGTAAATTTGTTTACATTTAATTATATCGAATCCATTTGCATATAAACTAAACTTTACAGTTAATGGGTACGGTATTGGTATGGGTTATATCTCCATTGGAGAATGCACTTGAAAAATATAATATGATGGAAATGTTTAATTGGCTATTGTAAATGCACAAATTAGAGGCCAATACTAGCAGGGCCTAATAACTTCAAACCAGTTTATAAAATAGATGCTTCAGCCCAGTCTATAATTTGACCTCAGAGTGATAAAAAAAAATTCTACTTAAATAAATGAGTAGGGAGATTTGAACCTCCAACCTCAAGAGAAAGATTATTAAATAAACATGAGGTTCCATATAAAAATTAATTGACAATAAGAGAAGTAGCTCATGTATCTTATAAAGATTGTGAGGTTTCTTAATCTTATAAAAATTCTAAGCTATATATGCACACTTTGACAGTTAGATAAATGATTTAGTTTGACAACTTTTATGACCCTAAACTAATATTCCAGTTTAAGAAAGGAAGAAACCCTGTAGATACCGCATTTGGTCCTCACTAAATCTTTCTCTCTCTCTTTCCTTCCCACACATACATCTTTCAACATAGGGAAAAGAAATATCAAATACTCCTCAATTATGATCAATTTTATTAATTGAGGAGAAAAATACATTACAGAGTTCGAACACAGAACCTTCTATCTAATATCATGTTAAATCATCAATCAACCCAAAAGCTTAAGCTAATAGGTTGTAGTAAGTTTAATCCTATATCAATACTTTAACAATATATTTTTTTCCTTTTCTCCTTTCAAATTCAATTGTTGTGTCGTGAATTAGAATTGAGCCGGAAAAATTAATTTTCTATTTGCCTTGTAGAAAAGTATGTTTACTTACCTAAGATCTTGTTGATTTGATTTGCAACTTTCTGATTTTATAACTACATGTGATTGAACTCCATGTGATTTTGTGGAATCCAACAATTTTATTATTATGATTATTATTATTATTATTTATAAATTTGATGGTGTTGAATGAGAAATTTCGAGCAATCACAAATCGTCACATCATTATTTATAAATTAATGACAAAATTACCTATTATTAAATTTATGAAAAATTATAAATTAACACGTGTCCCAAATTTAATTTGAAGATAAAAATTGGCAAATCTTAAAATTATAAGGCCATGTGTCTTTATTATGACCATTTGATCAAATGATTAAACTTAATTTGGTTAAAGTATGTCATATAGTATTTGAGTCAAGTTTAAATAAAGCTCAAGTTCCAAATGGTTTTTAACCCAAAGCCAACAAAACTCAGTCCAAATGGTTGAGCCCAAAAGCAGTCAAGCCCAAGCCCACATGGAGCCTTAAGAAACTCTATAAATAGAGAGTTCTCCCTCCATTTCACAGAGAAAGGATGGAGAAACCAGAGAATTGGGGTAGAAGGTCAGATGTTCAAAGAAGAAGAAGATTGTAAAGGTCAGATATTTAGAGAAGACTCAGGTAGAAGTTTGAAGTTTCCTGAAGATTGAAGTTCGAAGACCTAAAGACAGAGTTTAAATATTCTTGAAGACTGAAGAACAAAATTAACTCTTCTTGATGATTGAAGACTAAAACTAAAGAGTCTTGAGGGTTGAAGCCTGAAATTAAAATGTCTTGAAGACTGAAGAATGAAACTAACTTTTACTGAGAAGATTGAACTTCAAAAAGTTACAAGCCAAAGACCTTCTATAAGTTAAAATCTGATTGAAGTTTGGAAAACTTGAAGACAGAGTTTAAATCTTCCTGACGACTGAAGAATGAAATTAACTCTTCCTGAAGATTGAAGACTGAAACTAAAGCGTCCTAGGGGTTGAAGACTGAAATTAAGACGCCTTGAAGATTGAAGATTGAAATTAAATCTTCTTGAAGACTTCAAAGATTAAAAGCTTCATGAAGCGAGCTTGTCGAGAGCTCATCAAATTACAATTTATAAACCGATCCTATGCTACTTGTAGCATTGAGTGGATCGGGTCGATCTCCGAGGAACCGAATATTAATTTCTCAAGTTAAATTTGCAAAGGAGAAAACAAATAAAAGGGAGGTTTTGTGTTTTTATAAATAAAATAAAACATAAGCGAATAAAAATAAAAGATAGATTAAATCTTACCAAAATCCAATTCAAAGATACGGTTTTACCCAATTGCAAAATTGATCATAGACATTCAAAATATTCTAACTTAATCATTGCAACCACTTAGTCAACTAGCCCCAAAAAGTAACAAATTCCCTAAGGTCATTAACTCTAACAAACGTCAAAGTTAATGTTAATTACCTAAACAATTTTTTATAAATCCGTTCCAAATTATTTAGATAAAAGCATTAAGTGCTTTGGAAGGATCAAGACAACCAATTAGATGAAATAACTTTAATCTAATCAAGATGCTCCTTTAATTTAATTCCTAGAATTAAACATACAAGCTATGAAATTATGGAAACCTATAATATACACACATTTAATAATCCTAGTGCTACAAGATTCAATCAACACGACAATTACGGATCATGAATCATGAATAACAATCAAGCATATAAAGCGATCGAGGCGTCAATTCAATAAAAAATACATGCTCATGAAATAAACACAGGAATCAAATAACACTTGCAATTATAAGAAAACTAAAGTAAAGTCCAAGCCTCACAACATTGCAATTGGCTGCAACCAACCTCTAAATTGGAAACATTTACCTTAGCCACTCATGATGATATAGCCAATGTTCGTCATTTGTTCGATTTGATACAATAATTTTCTAAGGATAAAAGGGAAAAAATGGTCTAAAAACTCTCTAAAAATGTGTAGGTCAAGAGGCCAAAAGATGGATGCTAACCTAGAGTGAAAAGTTGTTTAAATAAGGTAGAGTAGCGTCTAGATGGTAAGCACAGCGTCGAGACGCTGCTTTCGCAAATAAGGAACGAATTTGGCGAAATATGGGCTACGTCTAGACACTTGAAATAGCGTCTCGACGCTGCCAGCGTTGAGGGTAGCCTCTCCGCAGCGTCGAGTGAGCCTTGCATCCTCAATTTTCCAGTTTCTAGAGACTGCGAATAGCGTCTAGACATTATTCCTGTAGATCTTCAAGCTTAATCTGGTTGTGCAGTGGCGTCTTGACGCCCAAAATAACGTCTAGACGCTCTGTACTCGACTCCTTGGACTTGGATAGCATCTCTTCTCAGTTCGAATGCTCAAAATAGACCTGATTAGATTCCTTTTAAGCCCGATTCATCCAAAGTATTCCAAACAGCCTTGAATTTCTCAAATCCTACAAAATGGACAAATAAATGAAATAAGTTTATAAAGTAGCACTTTTACAGTGCTATCACTTCTTGAAGATCTGGAGACTGAAACGAACTTAAATCTTCTTGAAGACAGAAACTAATTGAAATTCTTCTGACAAGCTGAAGACCTTCTATAAGCTAAAAGTTGAAGACCTTCTATAAGTTAAATACTGAATACCTTCAAAAAGCTACAAGCTGAAGTCCTTCTACAGGCTAAAATCTGAAGACCTTTAACAAGCTACAAGCCGAAGACCTTCATTAAACTACAAGTTGAAGACCTTCAACAAGCTCGAAACTGAAGACTTTTCACAAGTTTAAAGTTGACCATTCAATCTTGAGAACAAGCGTTCCAACTCTCAAGTCAAGTATATATACGAGAGAAAGAATTAGAGGACAATATATTAGAGATTGTACTTCACTTATACAAGAAATCAATACAAATTCAAGATTTCTTCAACAATTAAATTTCTAAGGAAATCTCGTTGAACATATGGATTAGATTTGATTTTGATATTAATTGCACATCATATATTAATTTCACTAATTAGTTATTGTGATTGTGATTGTGATTGAAGTGTTAATTTTTTAATTGAAGCATATTTTCTATTGGCATTTATCAATTTGAATGTTGTTTATGTCATTTTTATAACATGGAGGAACTAATTTATTTCAAAATTATTATTATCATCATCATTTTTTTTTTTACTTCTTTTAGGAATTCAAATCCTGATCTCATTTTGTATATATATATATTTATAGTCTTTAAATCCAACTTAATCCCATGTGTCCAAAATTTTAGAATTTCAAAATTTGAAAATAAATGATTCACAATAAATCTTTTTTAAATTGAAAATAGGAATAAACAAGTATTTTGTTTTGCAAGGTTGAGTGGTGTTCTCTTTATACTTTTTGTTAAAATTCTATAAATGCATGAAATTCCTAACCCAAATTAATTTCATAACTTTTTTTTTACAAAAAACTAAAAAATATCAAATTTGAGAATTAGTTGTGTTCTCTTTGTGAATTTTTCTATTTCATAAATACATAAAAAAATTTAGGCAAATAAAAAATATAATTTTGAGAAAAAGTAGTGTTCTGATATTCTAAATTCTATAAATGTACAAAATTTCTCACTAAAATGAGTTTTCAAAATTTTCAAAAATTTTCATAAATTATTCAAAACTAAATTTCAACTTTCCGTGATAAATTTTAATCAAAATGAGATACTCATTTAGTAGTGTTCTCTTTTTGGGAATTTATTAAATTCCTGAAATACACATGAAATTTCTCACAAAAATCTGACAAAAGAGATTAGAAAAATTAAGGATTTAATTTTTCTAATATTCTTGAGGTTCAGGAAATTGTTTTGAGAATTCAAAATAAATTTCCACATTTTAATTAAATGGCTTTTATGTCACTCAATTCATGTTTTATTTCTAAAATATGAATTAATAAACATAAGACATTTAAAATTAAAGTAAAATAAAATTTGGTGGACTTTTATTAATTTTTTAATTGGATCATAAAAAAACAAATTTGGTAACCGTTTTTACTGGTGTTGTAGGGTGCTAAGACATTCCCCACACACAAATGACCTCCGAACTCAAATTTGATTTACATAGACCAATTTTTTTTATTTAAATTAGGTGACCAATCACACCTTTAATATAATTGGTGGCGACTGATCAAAACTCTTTTTTGTTAAGAGACTCTTAAAAGAGGGTGTCTGCCGATCCAAGTCGCGATCATGTTGCGACATAACCCACACGACACTACACTACACACAACATGTAACGACCCTATAGGCTCAACACGCTACCTAAGAGTCATTACTAAGTCACGTCGCTATATTACCGAAAATTTCGGCAGCATAACGACGTAACTACGCGAAAACCAAAAATTGGACCCTTACCTGATAAGACATAGAAAAACACACTTCTAAGATTTTCAAACAACCTCCTAGCATCCAACAAACTTCTCAATATGATGCTGGGGTTCAAACAGCAGAGACCAAGTGAATTCAAACATAGAAAGCCAAATACACGTGCACGATTTACAAAGAAAGGTTAAAAGACTTTGAAACATCCTCCTAAACATTTAAAAACTCGACATGAGTTCTATGTACATCCAGAAACATAAAAGAAGCGGAATAGCGATCGCTCGGCTCCCATGACTCTAGTAGCTGATCTCCGATCACGCGCTAGGGCCGATCTTAGCCTTACCTGAAAACATTTTAAAAGGAAAAGGGTGAGTATTAACGAATAATACTCAGTAAGTAACTCATAGTTTCAAAGTAAGAGTTTCAATCGCATGCAACATGTCATTTTAAATCATAAAACCATCGTAAACCATCGCTTTAGTAGGGGACCTAAAATTCGTTTTATAAACCATGTACTTTTCCTTGCGGCTCTCGTGAACGATTAAATTCTCCCGATGGCCTCGTAAATAGTCCGAAGACATAATTTTCCATCGAATAGAGTCCTCCCCTAACTGTGAGAGTTGAGCTCGAAAGCTAACATACATCGTGGAGTCCGAAGACTCAGCCCGAAGGCTACCATCGTGGAGTCCGAAGACTCAGCCCGAAGGCTACCATCGTGGAGTCCGAAGACTCAGCCCGAAGGCTACCATCGTGGAGTCCGAAGACTCAAGCCCGTCGGCTACCATCGTGGGGCACTCTCGAACCCCGGGAGCATAGAGAATCCGAAGACTCGGGTTCCCTCATAACCCACATAAAACTTTTGGGAGAATTATCGTCACGGCCTTACATAAATCTTTTCATGAGCACACAACACATGCATGAGGTCCCGCTCGTTTTAGATCATACTCATGAATGCATAAGTCAAGGCAATCGCATTTCAAAGACATACATATCATTTCCATTCTTTTTAACATGAAAACTCAAATAGAACTCATGGAACTAGTGTAAAAGGAATATACATGTAAAACACTTTCTTTCTTAAATACTTAACACGGAAACATAACTTCAAAGTAAATATAGGGCTAGCTCTAGGTTTCGAAAACTTCTTTCGTTGTGAGATCCCTTACCTTAAATCTTTACTTACTAAAATACCCTTTCTCCACTAGTAATGAACTTCTCGAGTCCCCACTCCAAGTACAATCCAAGGTCCTCGACAAATCACCTAAAAAGTGTCCTAAACAGGTCTTAAACCAACCGAATTACGCTAAAACGCATTCTAACATTAATAACTCGACGAAACGGACCAAATGGCAAAATTTACCCAACTCCGGCGAACGGCGGCGCGTGAAACTCCGGCGGCGGCGCGTGGGCGCGCGTGGCCGGCGCGTGAAGACTCCGATCAGCGCGTGGCTCCCGGATCTGGACAGATTCGGTCTCGACGGGTCGGATCTGAGCTTCGTGCAGCGTTTTTCGGTGAGGTCTGAGCTGCGCTACTTCTGGTTGAAGGGAAACAGCTTCCGGCGAGACACCACCTGCGAATCCGACTCCAGCGAGGCTAACGCAGACGATGTCGACCGGCGTTCGTGAGCTTCGGCGAGGCTGAAGCTGCAACACCGGCACGTTCAGGGACTCCGGCGAAGCTGCGGCGGTTCGAGTGAGGAAGAAGGAAAAGACAGATGGATGGGGGGTTTCGGCTGTGGCTGTCGACAGAGGAAGAAAACGAAGAAGATATCGGCGATGATCAGTTGAAGCTTATGCGAAAACCGGCGACCGGCGAGTCTTCAACTCCAGCGCGCGGCTTGCGTGGGTTTTCCGGCGGGACTTGCAGAAGACGAGGAAGAAGAAGAAGAAAACCGGCAGAGGGTGGGTGTTCGGCCAGAGAGAGAGAGAGTGTGTGTGTGTGTGTGTGTTCGGGAGGAAGAAGAAGGGAAAGAAAAAAATAAAAAAAATAAATAATAATAATAAAAATAAATAATTAAAAATAATAATAAAATAATATTATAAAATCAAAAATATCTTCTCTATAAATGACCATAATACCCTTTCCTTTTCCAAAAATCACCAAATTACCCTCAAAGCAAATAAATTCTTAATAAAACTTTACCAAAACAACATTTTAAACTTACCCAAAACGTCTTGGGTGTTACACAACACAACTCTTAAAACCCTAATGTAATTTAAACCAAGGCTTAACCATAGAAATCAAATGGGAAATTGTGTCAAAGAGCACGTTTTCAACCATATATTTCATAAATGTCTCATTTTATACAAATTATCAGCTCTAGCATGACTCATATTTATGAGATCATTTTATTTCATTTGTACCCTTGCAATTTTTGCATATATTTATAATATTGTTATAATTAACATTTATTGTTTCCATAATTAAATAATTCAATTTAGGTAAATAACTTTACCATTAATTACATGAAGATATTTTTTATAATAGTAAATATTTTTTCTCCAATATTTTACTAATTGAATTATGTTAGAATTTTTTGTTATCATTAATAACATTTAGCTTAAGAAATTTTTTGGCCATTATTCTATTTGGTTGGTTTTCTCCACCGGCGTCCGAAGCTAATTGATTGTTTGTTCAAATCCTGTGTACCAATTTTTGTTCTCCAAAATGAGTACGTCTTCTTCCTCATTCCTTCTTCTTTATTTTTCATTCGGTTTTTTTTTATTTAAATCTTATATTTTATACCAACATCTTCTTCTTTATTTTTCATTTGTTTTTTTTATTTAAATCTTATATTTTATACCAACAAAGTAGTATGGATGGTTCTTTTATATTGTTTATTTATTTTAATTTACATTTTCTTGTATATGTTCTGTTTTATCTTAAAATTTTATTTGGTTGATTTTTACTGTCCAACCTATGTTTTGTATTACAAACCCATTTTAACAATATGTATATTTGTTATAGACCAACATTTTTCATGCATTTTCTATATTGTTATTTATGTTATGTTAACTTTATTCAAAACATAGGTTGTAATTTGTGTTTTTTGTCAGAATCTTCACCATGTATATTGTCGTTTTGAAAATCAAATTGTGTCCTCGGAAAATAGACCATGATAAATGTATACCATAATGTATAGTTTATACATAAATATATACATAGAAATATAGTGTATAAACATTAGTATGTAATCACACTATATATTTGGAATGTCATGTTAATCTTATTTATGTTCTCAGATATATATAATATACACATAAGTATATAATACGTTTATATTATGCATAGGTTATAATCCTGTTGACATACACATGGTTTACAATGGTCATTGGAATATATTATAAACATTGATAATGAAATATATCTCAATGAATGATAAAATATATTAAAGGAATATATATTATATAAACTTATATACTCAAATTTCTAAACATCCATATAACAACTCAGATCTCATATATACTTATTCAAAATTAGATAACATTCTAATCTTAAAGGAAATATTAAATTTAATTTCTGACAAGCAACAATCGTATATACCATTTTCATACTTATATAATATATACAAATAAACAATATAAGATCATATCAAATATACCCAACATATTCACACATTTTGTTCTTAGATTATATTATATAAATAAAAAATATACCAATGAAACATTATATTATAACAATCTACGGTTATATTATAAATCCATAATATAACAATGTACATTTATATTATACTAGTTGGATACTACATGCGTTGCACGTGTTTTATGATGTTGGAAATGCAATGTACATATAAAAGTTGAATGTATGGTCTTATCTATATGGAAAAATGAAGAATTACACTTTAGTATTATTTTTTATTTTGATTAGAATCATTTAATTTTCCACTTATTTTCAAACTTTAATTTAAACGAAAATATTATTTTTTTCCCTTTTTTTAAAAACTTTTTTGTATTATCTAGTAATTGAAAAAATCTTTTTTGCAATGAACTTTTCGAATTTAAGAGAATCGTCAATTAGATAGTGGATCTCAATTTTAAAACTCTTTAAATCTAGGAAAGAAGTTTCGAGAAGATCTATTGGTTAATTTATTTTTGTTTACAAAAGTTCACTAAATCGAAAATCTCTATTAATAAAATTATTTTTGTTTACAAAACTTTAATTTAAACTAAAATATTATTTTTTATTTTGATTTGCATCATTTGATTACCCACTTAATTTCAAATTTTAATTTAAACCAAAATATTATATTTATCATTATTTTAAAAATCGTATTAATTATCTAGTAATTGAAAAATATCTTTTATGCACTAATTTTTTCAAATTCAAGGGAATTATTAATTAGATACGTAATTTTCAATTTTAGAACTCTTCAAATTTATGCAAGAAGTTTTGAGGAAATCTATTAGTTAATTTATTTTTGTTAACAAAAATTCAATGAATCATGAAGATCTATTAATAAATTAATTTAAACAAAAATATTATTTTATATTTCAAACTTTAATAATAATAAATTAAGAAGCATTGAGTTTATTTTTTATCATAAAACTGCAAGATAGAAGATTCAATCTTCCATCAAATAAAATAACTTTTAAAATTTGAATATTAATTGTTACCATAATATTGAAAATTACAATGTCATTATATTTTTAATAACTATTAATAATTATATTTAAATATAATAAATTACATAAATAGAAAAAAAAAAGACTTTCCTAAATCCTAGCCTAGTAAACTCCAATTTATCCAAAACAAAAAAGGAAAAGAAAACAAAAATGAAGAAAAATGAAGAAAAAAATAATACAATTACATCACATTGTTGGCCGCTTTTTGCTTCCTTAACGAAGCTAAGTTGCAATCGTTTTCTTCTCTAGCCTCCTCAATATGTCAAAGATCAGTAGATGAATTGGAATTTATTTACAAATTTGAAAAGAGAAAAAGAAAAATACAAAAACAGTAAATTACATTAAATTACTCCCCTTATAACCATTTGCCAAAAAAAAAAAAAGAAATAAAACTATACAAAAGCCATAAATTACATTAAATCACTCTATTTCTCTATCATTTGCATTAAAAAAAAAAACTACAAAAACACATAAAAAGCAGTAAATTACATTAAATCATTCATTCTTTTTATCTGCCATTTACAAAACACAATTGGAGAGGGAGCTCATTCATGATTTGTCGATCCCTAATATCACCATAACGAAGTCTGTTCAATAATAAATTGCTTGAACCTTGAGAATTAGAAAATTGGATATGAATGATTTGGTTTATCATCAAATAAAAAGGGAGAATGATTGGAGAGGGAGCTCATTCATGACGTGCCCTAATATCACCATAACGAAGTCTCTTCAATAATAAATTGCTTGAACTTTGAGAATTAGAAAATTGGATATGAATGATTTGGTTTATCATCAAATAAAAAGGAAGAAATCAAAATTTCTCCCCTACATGGTTTTAGAATCACTTTAGAAGACATAAAAGAATTCAATTGTGGGATGTACTATATATAAACATTTAATTTATGTATATTGATCACAATAGATCAGAATCCAATATTTTGTTAATATATTTATTCAAAAGAAATCTTATCTTTATTTTTTTTTAAAAAAGTATTTAAGTATTATTTTAATTTCATATTATCGAAAAACAATTGTTCAATTTTTTTAAAAGTTTTTGTTCTTAAATTTTTAAATATGCATTAAAAAAATCTTTAAATATTAGTTTATTTTTTAAATATGCAGTAACTATTGTTTAATATTAATAAATAAATAAGTATTATTGTATCATTTTATTATTCAAATTATTCAAATATACATTAGTTAGTTGGAATATTGGATATAAGTATTATTGTATCATTTAATTATTCAAATGTGTTTAGTTTCTCATTTTATTATTCAAAATTCAAATATGTTTAATTTATCATTTTATTATTCATATAATTCAAATATGGATTAGTTAGTTGGAAGATTAGAGATCGTAGAGATTTTAAAATTTTTATTCAAATTAGAGATTACAAGCGTAGGGGTTTTAGAATCTTTATTCAAATTGAAGACAGAAGGGAAAATCTTTCAATTAAGAAGGTCATAATGGGAAGTCTTCAAATTAAGAAGAGGCAAAAAAGAAAATCAAAAGTTTCTCCTCTCAAGCGCCATTTATATAGTACTAGTTTTTTTACCACGTGCATTGCACGTGTAATCAAAATAGTATGAATTAAATTGAATTTACAATGAATTTAACTAATTAATTTTTTTTATGCATTCTTATATTAGTTTTGTTTTTTCTATTTCTATTATGATTTTATATTTTTTTAATGTGACTAATTTGAATATAATATAATATTTCTATTCTATTATATTATTTCTATTATAATATAATTTTTCATATAATATAACATAATTTTAATATAATATAAATTTGTATTAAGTTTTTTTTAACTTTTAGTTCTATCATTATTATTATTTATAATATAATAGATACTTTTTGTAATAATATATTTTGTTTGATTTATGCAATACTTGTTAATGCAATTTTATAATGATTACTTTTTATCTAAATTTGGCATACAATTATTGATAGACACACACAGAGATATATGTGACATATCATAGCAAATGTAGTAACAATTATTATGCTAAATAATACAAAAATACATTTTAAACAAATTGATTTAAAAGAGTATCTTCTAAAATTAAAGTGTTCACATTATTGCTAAAATGTTAAAATAAAAAATAATATTTTAATAATCAAACAAAAAAATAAACTAAGCTCTAATTCAAAACTCAAATAATAATTTAGTTATAAATAAATTAAAACGATGAGTAAAAGAATATGTAAAAGAAAAAAGCGGGCTAACAAAATTTAAATAAAAAAAGAAAAGAAAAGAAAGAGATACCTTATTAAAAATTGGATGAGATGGATATTTCATATTTGGAAAAAAGAAGCATCAACGACAATAACACAATATGAGTGTTATCAACTAACATAATTTTGTATAAAAAAAACATGAAATAAAACAAAAAAAATGTGGGCTAATTTAAATTTATATAAAAAAAAAAAAGATACCTAATGAGAGTGTGAGAAATATCGCATAAAAAAATTAGAAGAGATTGATATATTTTAGATATAGAAAAAAGAACATCAACAACACAACATGAGTGGTATCAACTAACATAATTTGCTAAAAAAAACGTAAAAAAAAAAAAAAAAAAAAAGAAAAAGAAAAAGAAAAAGAAAAAGAAAAAGAAAAAGAAAAAACTAACATATTAATTTGTACGACATCAAATGAGGACCAATGATCTATATAAATTTAAAAAATGTCTTCAATATATAGTTGTGGTTTTTTTTCTTTTCTTTTTGAAATATTTTTTTAAGAAAGCAAGAAACTTTTTAAAATAAATAAACATCGTCTTAAAATTAAAAGAGCATTTTCTAAAATGTCATTCAATATAGTTGTGGTTTTTCCCTTTTCTTTTTGAAATATTTTTTTAAGAAAGCAAGAAACTTTTCAAAATTAATAAACACCATCTGCAAATTAAAAGAGTATCTTCTAAAATTAAAGTGTTTACATTATTGCTAAATTTTTTAAATCAAAAGTAATATTTTTAAAATCAAACAAAAAAAATAAACTAAACCCTAAATCAAAACTCAAAATAATAATTTAGTTATAAATATATTAAAACGATGAGTAAAAGAATATATAAAAGAAAAAATGTGAGCTAACGAAATTTAAATAAAAAAAAAGGTAGCTTATTAAAAATTGGAGGAGAGATGAATATTTTAGATCTAGAAAAAAAAAACATCAAGAACACAACATAAAAAAAAAAGAGTGGATTAACGAACATAATTTTGTGTTAAAAAACATGAAAGAAAACGAAAAACACGAGCTAATTTAAATGTATAAAAAAAGAAAGATACTTGATGAGAGAGTGAGAGATATTTGATCAAAAATTGGAGGAGATGAATGTTTTAGATCTGGAAAAAAGAACATCAACAACGTAACATGATGAAAAATGGGAGAAGATCATGGCTAATTTAGATGTGGAAAAAAATTTGGAGAACATATGAAATTTATAGAGGAAATTCATATTCAAATTCAAATTTTATTTGATTTTGAATCAAATTAGATATCTTATCAAAATAAGAATGAAAATTAATTCAAATTCTTTTCAAATTTTGAATAAAAAAATGTGAAAGAAGAAAGAGTTAATTCAATTAAATTAGATATCTCATTAAAAGAATAGAATAGAAATTCATTCAAACTGTTTTTTAATAAAAAGATGTGAAAGAAAAATAAATAATTCAATCAAATTAGATATCCTATCTAATGAGTATAAATTGATTCAAATTATTTTTGAATAAAAAAATGTGAAAGAGAAAATAACTAATTCAATCCAATTAGATATGCTATCAAATATCAAATTAAGAATAACAATTACTTCAAATTATTTTTAAATTTTGAATAAAAAACATGAAAGAGAAAAACTAATTGAAATTCTAATTAGATATCCGATCAAATGAGAACTATTGATTCAAATTATTTTTGAATAAGAAAACGTGAAAGAAAAATAACTAATTCAATCCAATTAGATATGCTATCAAATATCAAATTAAGAATAACAATTAATTCAAATTATTTTTGAATTTTGAATAAAAAAGCATGAAAGAAAAAAAAATTAATTCAAATTATATTTTAATCAAATTTGAAATTAAATCGGATTATGATGATTTGATTGATGTAATTAAGTAAAATTTAAAGAAATATTTTGGTTTAAAAAATGTTTTTCATAACTCTTGTTTTGGTCCAAAAATGTTTTTCAGAAGTTCTTACTTTTCAATATATTATAGATTATAGATTATAGATATACATTATAGATATGTATTAAAATTAATCAATAATTAATAAATTTGAAATTAAATCAAATATTCATTTTGAATCAAATTATCAAATCAGATTAGGATGATTTGATTAAAGTAATTCGATTTGAAATTAAATCATATATTCATTTTGAGTCAAATTATCAAATCGGATTTGGATAATTTGATTAATGTAATTAACTAATTAACTAAAATTTAAAATGATATTGTGATCTAAAACTGTTTTTTAGAAACCCTTGCTTTCTAATATATTATAGATTTATAGATCATAGATTATAGGTTATAGATGTTATTGATATTTATTATTATTATATTATAAATATATATTTTTTAAAAAAAATTTAAACTAAAATATTTGGATACATGTAATTAATTGGAGGTACTATTTTTTTAAAGCCAAAAACATAATTTGAAAAAGAGATAGAATTCTAGAAAAAAAAATCGAAAAAGTTTGGAAATAAATAAAGAGAAAAAATGTAGCAATATGATGTCCAAAAGTCATATCAAATACTTAATTTGAAAAATGATAGAGTTCCGAAAAAAAATGGGAAAAAAATACGTGATGATGAAAAATCGGAGATGACACTGATGAAAAATTGGAGATGACCACTTTTAGACCTTGAAAAAATAGTTATTACTAAAAACTAAAACCTCATATGAAAAAAAAAAGATAATTGGATGCAAAAGAAGTTAGAATAATTTAAATGCGTGAAGAATTGTGTATATATATACAAAGACGTAATTGTAACAAAACAAAAAAAAAAAGAAACAAAATTAGCATCCAACCAGTTATGATTTTTGGGCTTTTGCAACTCAATAGCATCAGAGTTATAATTGTGTGTATATAAAAATTAATAAGAACTATAAGAACTTAAATTTAAAAAAAAAAACTATAAGAATTACATAAGAACTATAAGAACTCTAATTTCAAAAAAAAAAAAACAAAAACAAAAGAAATATAAGAACTTCAGTAAAAAAAAATTATAAGTACTAAATAAGAACTAATAAGAAATATAAGAACTCCAGTTTCAAAAAAGAAAGAAGAAATATAAGAACTTCAATTTCAAAAAATTACAAAAAAAACTATAAGAACTAAATGAAAAAAAAAACGTACCTGAAGAAGAAGTCCAGTTTAAAAAAAAAAAGAAAAGAAATATAAGAACTTCAGTTTCAAAAAAAAAAAGAACTAAATGAAGAAAACGTACCTGAGGAAGATCTCCAATTTTTAAAAATAAAATTAAAAAAAAAAACTATAAGAACTAAATGAAAAAACGTACCTGAAGAATTACGTATGATAATTGGATACAATTTATAGAAGAAAATTTGATTTTATTTTGAATCAAATTGCTTATCAAACTAAAACCATTGATTCAAATTCATCAATTTGAAATTAAATCATATATATTCATTTTGATTCAAATTATCAAATCGGATTAGAATATTTGCTTAATTAGTAATTAACTAAAATTTAAGAGGGTATTTTTGTCTAAAAATGTTTTTCAGAAACTCTTGCTTTTTAATATATTATAGATAGATTATATAAAAGTGTAAAGTTATATTATATTATATAAATCCAGAATATAACAATATACGATTATATTATATTACATAAAAGTGAAATGTTATATTATATTATATAAATCCAGAATATAAGAATATACGATTATATTATATTACATAAAAGTGAAATGTTATATTATATTATATAAATCCAGAATATAACAATGTACGGTTATATTATATTATATAATTCCAAAATATAAAAGTAAAAGGTTATATTATAACTATTATAATATGATTATAAGTTATATACCTTGTATAATTAATCTAAAAATTATGCATTCAATTAGTCAGGGAGTTCATAACAAATTAACCTAAAAAATGCAGCTATATTGATATATAAAATTGTTTATTTTTACAAGCTACAAGCAAATACAAATGATTATTTGAATATAATTTTTCATTCATCGAAATATAAGCATGGTAAACATAATATGCACGTTAATGCTAGCATATAAGCCCATACATAATGATTATATATATATATAAGGTTCCCTTATTGTCACCAGAACCAACTGACGCCGTGAATCCCTGATGCCAGCACCCCACACACGTCGTGAATCCCCTAATGCCGGAAACCCAAAATGAAGGACAACTTGTTTCAAAAGTATTAAATAACAAAAAAAAAAAAAAACCTCAGATTTTGAAAAAAAAAAAAAACTTATCCATTGTTATAATGAATAACTTTCATCGATAACCCCTTGTTTTTTTTTTAACGCTGATAACCCTCGCCAGAGATCTCCTTACGCCGATAACCCTTTGATCTGTCGAAGAAGTCTCCTCGTTCAGATGTGCCATCGAACTCTTCCCCTTCGCAAATCCCTATCGATAACACTAGCCGTCGATTGAAATCACTCTCCATTTTTTGGGGGTTTATGGAAAAGTTCAATATTTTGAAATCAAAATCCTAATTTTTGGGAGTATAATCGTGGACATTATTGTTTGGAGGGAAAAATACCAACAATTATGGAAAAAATCTAAAATTTTAATTTATTATAATTATAAATAATATACAGGGGTAAATAAGTAATATGATATTACATTTGGCTTCTATTTGACTTAAAATTTGACATAGCTGATCTAAATAAGATGATGTGCTATTTATGTAAAATAGTGTCCCAAATGGGCTATCCATGTAGTTAACCCAAATCAAATTTGCAATTTAACACTTCTTTTAGGTCCAACTACTAAAAGATAAACCAAAATGTTGTTATACGTATATAGCAGTGATGGAGCTTTTTTGAAATTGAAAAATGCAAATGGGTTTTTAAAAATGAAATGAAACAAAATAAATGACCAATTAATTAGACACAAATTTGAAAGTTGAGGAATTTATTAGACATTTTTTAATTTAATGACTAATTAAACACAAAATTCAAAATTCAAAAATCAATTAAATATTCGTTCAGGGACCAAACACAACCCATCCAGATTCGACTCATTCTTCAATGAGACGCAAATTATTTTTCATTTTCATTTTTTTGGTCCAGAAAAGAAAACGGTACAATTAAAAGAAACAAGGCTCTCGGCTGGAACAATAAAAGAAGGCCAATCTTCAAGCCACTGATCATCAAGATTCCGAGCCAAAAGGTGGGCCGCCCGGTTCCTCTCCCTATGTCTGCTTTGAGTTATAAATAATTATATTCTCTCTCTCTTTTTTTTTTTTTGATGAATTTCTAGTTTCTGTGTTGTTACTCTCCTTTGACTCGTAGTTTTAGTGTAAAAAACAATAAGGAAACTTTGATTCATTTTGATTCACTTCTGAATATGAGCCTTGGATTGAAGATTATGTGCTCCGTCTCATGCTGGAGGCATCTGTACATCTATAATTCTTGAAAATTCTCATATCCAATTGTAAAGTAATTTCATAGTTCTGATCTAAGTTCTTAAAGTTTTAAGGCTGCGCAATGGTGTTAAGATTGATAGTCATATCAAAATTTTTGGAAATCAAATCCTAATTACCATCTGGAAGTAGAAAAGTGAAAGGAAGACATTCTCCTAGCAGACATTAATTAGTATCTTCCTTTAAGTTATCATAGCAAAAAGTTCGTCTTTAACACTTCTAGTTGGACTATGGATGGATGGATTAGTATATGGTTATTCCATTCAATATCTTTTATAAATGCAACTTTTTTCTTTCTAGTTTAGCTGTCGTTACAATATTGTTGCATTGTCTAATGAAACTCAAAACTTGTTCTCCTGGTGAAATGTCAACAATCTTTTCAGTTTAAAGGTTTACTTTCTGATTTATGGTTATATGTTTTTGAGTCAGTGTTGACATTACCACTTAAGCTTCTGGTTCAAGTAATAATTGCTATCAACTATCCTTAACCTTTCAAATAGTATTGCCATTGACTGTGCATAATCTTTCTCCCCCTTTTTTAATTTCTTTTGTTATGGGGTAGTCATCTACTGAAGGATCTGTGAAACATGAAGCATACTTGTTATTTCCAGTTCACTTGGATGGAACATTACTGGACAATGCCCAAATCATGAAGGCTGATATGTTCTGGAAATATTTCGCCAGGTAATGTCACCTTGAGTATAATTTACTTCATATGGACCTTTCTCGACTTATTTACGATGAATATCTGTTGGCGATATAAACACTTTACACTATTAGAGAAACATGGGGTTTCATCTCAAAACCAATTGGCAATGGGAGGAGTAACCCATATATATCTTATAAATTGTGAGTAACTCATATATCTTATAAATTGTGAGGTCACTCTTCATATTCACCATTCTTCGAATCCCAATTTTTAATTTTTTTTTTTGAATCGAATACCCGTTTTGGGGTTTATTTTTTTATTTTTTATTGGACTGAATATCCATTTGGGTTTTATGGGCTCTGATACCATATCAAGATTATATGGGGTGGCAATGGGAGGAGTAACCCATATGTCTTATAAATTGTGAAGTCACTCTTCATCTTTTAGATATGAGATCCTCAATATACATTTAGTTTGTATTCTTAACTTTAATTGTTTTTGCTATCACATACCCAAGCTGCAGACTTGCAGGTAATATAAGAAAGCTATGGATAAATTCTATTGAAAATCGAAGCTTTACTTTACCCCCTTTTTCTTCCCTTTTTTTCCTGAAGGAGTAAAATTTTGAATGCTGTAAATTGTGCATTTGCTCTAAATGATGTTGAAGCTACCCTGGAAGGCTCCTACTTTTCCTCATCACTGTTTTGGTTTTAAATAATGTATGCCTAGATGTCATAATTCGTTAAATTTTCATGAATTTTCTCGAAACAAGTTCATTTGAAAACATTTCCTGCTGCAGCTCTGTGCAGGGCTTAAGCATATGCACAGTAGTGAACCTCCTTATGCACACAATGATGTGAAACCGGCAATGTTTTTTTAACTCATAGAAAAGGGAAGTCACCTCTCGCCATATTGATGGATTTTGGTAGTGCTCGACCTGCTAGAAAAGAAACTCGTTCTCGTTCAGAGGCACTCCAATTGCAGGTTATTGATTGTACTTCTTTCTTTTCTCATACTAATTACTAGTAGCAGGATCTTCTTGTATTCTGCAGCAATAACCATACAATATAGTTCATTATCGGTTGGATTCTTGCAAGAGAACTAATAGACCTTCAGACATCACTACCATTAATTTCACTGTAAAATTTCATACTAAATTTAATGAACTTATCCTTATTTGTTTTGTAGGAATGGGCATCTGAGCATTGTTCGGCACCTTTCCGAGCACCGGAGATATGGGATTGTCCAAGCCATGCAGACATTGATGAGAGGACTGATATCTGGTCATTGGGATGTACTTTGTATGCAATAATGTGAATAGTAATAATTTTCATTGGAGATTATTGAAATCATATCAACTTTGGAAACTATGATAGTATGCTCGTAGGACGATGGGAAAACGAATCTGCTAGTGGCTGTCAATTGTCATAGAAAGTCCTTACTTTTGGCGTGCGTGGACAAAACTGCCCTTACTGACCAACAAGCCTTAGATGCATTACTTCACAGCCAACCAAGAAAAATACCATTTAAATGTGGGTTAGCTTATTAAATAGTAATAATCTAGGAAGAAACTGAGTCAAATGTTACAATGTGATCTGAAATGGTTAGTTATTTGGATCTAGTGCATCAAATTTCATCACATCATTTATTTATAAACTAAACTTTACTGTTGATTGCTAGTAACTTTTCATGATTTTACCATCAATGAATATGCTGCAGGTATGGGCTATCTCCATTTCAGTATGAACTTGGAGAATCTGGTGGAAGCCTTCCATTGGCAATTGTAAATGCACAAACCAAATGGCCAGCAGGACCTAATCCTCCATATCCTGATGCTCTCCACCAGTTTGTAAAATGGATGCTTCAGCCTCAGGCTGCAGTTCGACCTCGGATCGATGATATTGTCCTTCATGTTGACAAGTTGATCGCAAAGTTTTCTAATTAGATAAACAGGGCATCAAACAGAAGTTGATGATTGTACACATTTTCGACGACTTTTGTGCCTCGATTCGTAAAATGCCAGTTTAAGCAGTTACAATTTGTAATCTTGAGATTATTTTCTCTGTTGTCTAGCTGTAGCTGAGAATTGATTCAAGTTCTTTTTTTTTTTTTTTTTTTTTTTTTGACCCACCCCTCAAAATTCTATCTACCCCTCAAATTTCCCTCTAGTTTTTAGAACAGTGGATTCTATACATTGGTTGCATGTGCTTTCTGGGATTGTTGATTTGTTTCATAGAGAACTGCCTAATGTTGCTCAAGGATAATCAAATCTTTACCTTATTACATCACACTAAATTTAACAGCAATCGTCAAATTTCCTGCTTTATGCTGAGATCACAAGTTTCCAAGTGGTACTCTTGGCTACCTGTAACTTTATTATTTTCATGGCAATATGGTAAGATGATTAAATAAATGGGGCTTTCAAATTATAACCATTCAATGATAAGTCTTACTTTAAATTCCAAGTTTAGTCTCAAACTTTTTAACATTATGTCTAATAGGTCCCTGAATTTTAATAAATAAATAAGTTTTTAAACTTTTAATTTTGTGTCTAATAGATTTTTGAACTTTTAATTTTGTACCTAATTGATTCACCTATTAGATATATATATATATATATATTCACAAACTTATTAAACATAAAATTGAAAGGTTAGGATTCTACTAACACAAATAATTTTGTGTTTAATGGATTTGAGAATTAAAAAAAATGTCTAATAGGTTAGGGTCTATTTGATATAATATAAAAAATTTAGAGATCTATTAGATAGATAAAATGGCAAGTTCAGGCAATTTGAAAGGTTTTGTTTTTCTATTAGAGCACTTTTTAAAATTTAAAAGTCTCTCTGACACAATTTTAAAAGTTAAAGAAACTATAATTGCAAACAATGTTCCTACTAATTAAAGTTCATTTCAAATGATTTGCGTATCAAATTATTAACACGACACATCAATATGATTGTTTCTTTTATGTTTTTTAAAGTACAAATGTACTTACATATATAATGTCCCTAGAAATTTTTATGATTAAAATACTATTTGATCTTCCTAGAAAAGGTTAGATTATTATTACCAATTGAAATATTGATGCCGATGAAAATGTTAAGTTGCCAATTTTATTGAAATATTAATGAATATATGGATAACATATATGGATAGCGACACACATTTCATAAAATTAACATAAATGGAGAATTGATGTTCGAGGTTGTTTAAAACGATAGGTGGTGTGTTCAGTTTGCAAGACATGATGCACATAAGTGTGCACGCTTGTACCAGATTCAATTTTCAAATTCATAGCCTATTGCATTATATTGAATATATGTAAAGGGAGAAGATAGTTAAAAGAAGCATCAACAGATCATATTTGAAAGAGAAAGCGTGTGTATAGAAACAATTTGAGATGATTTTGAATACGGCAAAAGTGATTTTAATAATTTCAAAATCACTCCTAAATATGCCCTTATAGATTGAGAAAATCAGTGAGAGAAGTTATAATAAAAGAAAGTGTAAAGAGATAAAATTTCGAAAAGTATGTTAAAAAGAAAAGTTAGTAAAAAGAAAATGTGCATGAAGTTCATAGAGTAAGCAAGGGAAGTTTGACCTCTTTAGAGATTATTTTGTGGGATTACAATAATCGATCAACTAATTTTGAGGTTCGAGAATTTGGGCATAGGTTGGTGGAGATGAACTACAATGCGATTTCGAATCTGTATCTAATAATTATTAAAAGACGTGCAAATTTTCGAATTTATACTTGAGGGTTATCAAGAGATAATATCACGCCAGATATATATTTGTTTATCAAAAGAAATTGAAAAGAATAAAATAAAATAAAGAAACAAAGTGAAAAAGATGCCCGGACTTGAACCAGAGACCTTCAATGTGTTAGACTAACGTGATAACCAACTACCCTTTGTCAAAAAATTTGATTACATCTAAAATAATCCTCAGATCAGATTACTTCTATTTTAGCTCATCAATTTGTTTATAAAATAACTTCAGAGAATTTTCAGGATTATTGACATTGATGTGTTATCTCCATTCAAGTATGAACTTGAAGAATAATCTGGTGGAAGCCTTCAATTGGGAATTGTAAATGCAGAAACTAATGGGCAGTACCAACGCAAGACCTAATATTCTCCATACCCTTATGCTCTCAAACCAGTTTATAAAATAGAGATGCTTCGGTCCATACTGCAGTTTGACCTCAGATTGATTGATGATATCTTTCTTTGTCTTGATTGGAAAGTTTTTTGATTTGATAAACGAAATAGAAACAAGTCTTTAAGAAACAAACTTGTTTGATAATCATTTTCATTTCTTGTTTCCAAAATTTAAATAACATTTCTCAAATTGGGACTAAATTTTAGAAACTACCAAAATGAGTTTCTCTCCGTTTTGTTTCTGTCCAGCCTTCTCCCGTTTCTTTTCATCAATTTTCTAGGACAACGACAAGCTTTCTCCTCCTTTCAATCCTCGATTTTCTAGGGCACACGCACACAAGATATCAAACTTCTAGTTGATTTCTCTCTGACTAATTCTCTTCTTCCGTTTCTCTCCTCGATTTCTGCAGTCTTTTAAATTTTTTTTAAAATTTTTTATGATTCTTCAAACAATTTTCTTCAGTTTTTTGATTATCTAGCATATATTCTCTTCGATTTTGTGCTCTTGTGTCAAAAGTTTTGTTGATGTTGGTGCTGTGTTGGCTTTGGATACAATTGGACTTAATATATAGTTTAAACCCAAAGTCTTGAATACAGATTTTAATCAGTTTTGTGAGAATTTTTCTGAAAGTGTTAGTGTTTACTCTAAAATTAACTGATTGGTATATCTCTTTGTTGTAAGTTTAGTACCTTCTCTATTATGCCAGAATGTTCTATTCAAACTAAACAAAGGGAAAAAAAAAACAATTATCAAACAAATTTCTCTGTTTATGTTTCTTTTTTTTTAAGAAACAAGAAACAAACATAGTTATCAAACATATTCCTGTTTCTAGTTCTTCAAAAAATAGAAAACAGGAAAGAGGAAACGAAAAATGGAAAACGGAAACGTTATCAAACGGAGTCTTAAAAACTCCCTTTTAAACATGTGAAAAGTCATTTCAAACAAGCTTTTAATTTAGACAAAACAAATCTGTCAACTCTTCTAAGTTTCCCTCAAGTCAATAGGATTTGGAATTGATTTTATACATGTATTACGGGTACGTTTTGTCAGAAGGCTAATTGTTGCATAGAGCTGCCTCATATTACTCTTAAGCATCGTCAACTTACTTTTTCCATTTCCATAATCCAAACACCCCTTAATTTAATCATTTTTAAAGTATCATATATGGACTAAATTGTTACCAACTAAAATTTAGGACTAAAGTGTTACTAATACTATGAAAGTTTAAAAATTAAAAGTATTTTTTAATTTTTTGTTTACTACTATAAAATCTTAACGATGAAGTTTAAAAGAATATATATTTTTTAGTTGGTAGGATACACACATAAGAAAACGCGTTTTTCTCCAGTCTTACATCAATTTTATTTTATCCTATTGAAAATAGCAAATAAATCCATTTATTTTATCTGATTGAATGAAGCAAATCACTCCACTACTAGTTAGTACAAAACGTCAAGTAAAAAGTGTCTCATCTAGGCACCGTTCACTTTTAAAAGGTATAATATAATTAAAAGGTGATTAATTAATTATATTATAAGACTCCCAGGTCATGAGAATAAGATATAAAGAATATTATTAGTTTATAACTATAGTTGGTTAACCTCCAAAAATTTCAGTACGGAGAACAAAAGTAAATGTAGAAATTAAATATGAAGGGAGATAAAAAGAACTCCACGAAGGATTTCATATCTTCTCCTTTAACGCAAATGTGAAACATAAAAACCGCGTCTTCTGCACCATTATCCCATCCTTTGGATTTTTCTTTCCTTTTCTTTTTTGACTCTTTACTTTACATTATTTATCTTGCAACATGAAAAAATAGTTTACGATTTATAATATGATAATTAGAATGCAAGTGGCTGACAGAGCTTCGTATTGGCCGACAGACCTTGCCCATCTTCATGATCTGTCCTTTGGTCATTTTTCTTTGTTTATTAGAATGCGAGTCGCTTCTTAGCTATAAACTATCAAGAAACTTAACTTTCTCAATTTGAGTATAACCGAAGCAATTAAGACATTTACTCTCAATTAAAAAGTTAGAAGTTTTAATCTTCATCAATATATTACTTATGAACTCAAAAAACCCAAAGAAACTTGATAGCTTATATAAAGACTTGCATTGACTTGACCTTAATTTATCAAAAAAAAAAAAAAAAAAGGACTTTTCTCGGCCAATGTTTTGTCTGTAATTTGAAAGATTTAATATGCAGTAATATAAAATATGGGTTTTACTTACTTGGGAGTAACTAATTAACCAATTATAAGTAGATTATTCAACACATGAACATTGGAATTAATATTAATTAAGGAGAAAATAATATTACAAGAGGTCTGAATATAGATTTCCAACTTTACCGTTAGTTTTTTTTTTCCTCCTTTTCCTCAGCACTTGAGTGTTCTAAGTAGGAGATAGTTTTTTTTTTCTCCTTATATTTACCCATTTCATATCATGAGTAGAGTCAAAATTTTCTTGGGACTAAATTTTACTTGCTAACCTTTTATATATGATCTTTCAATTCCAAAGTTTCTTTTTGGGAGGGGAACTAAAGGAAAACTTCAAAATTTTAAGTATTTTGGTATACTTTTTGAATTACATTAAACTTAGGTGATCGTTGCTTTCCTCCTTTGCTCTGCTCCTACTTGAAGTTATGGTTCACATGCACTTGAGTCTCAAATTGTTGAATTTTCTTTAATTGTAAGATAAAAATAAAAAATAGTTTTATCTTTAATAGTAGAATTTTCTTTTTAGTGATTTATTCGAGGATAAAAAGTTAAAATTTAAAATCTAAGAGACGAAAATAAAAGAAATTTATATATACGTAACGTTAGCCAAAATAGTTTTTTAACAAAATATTTAAATTAGTTTTCTTATTCGATAAGCAATTTTACAATATAAAAGAGTATATGATGTCAACCCTCTAGAACATTATTTATTGTAAATAAAACATTTTATAAATTGATTTAAAGAGAAAGACAGCTTTTTTAAATTGTGCCTTTTTTGTGATGATACAACTTCTTAAAATCTAGGAAAAATTACCTTTTTGGTCATTGAGTTTTCAGGAATATGTGCGTTTGGTTCATGAGTTTTCAAAACGTACCCTCATGGTCCCTGAATTTTGAGAAATAAGTTTAAAAGATCATTGATGGTATTTTTTTCATTTATTAGTAATTTTTTTTATTATTTTTAATGCCTTTTAAATTTTTTTTTTTTAAAAAAAAATTCTCTCCCCCCACTCACCACATTCTCTCTCCTCTCTCCTCCCTCACCCTTCTCCGACAGCATATTCTTCATCCTCTCCCCCTCCCCCTTCTACCTTCTTCTACTTCTTCTTAGCCGTTCAGGGCGGTTGAATATGTCAGACGAAGGTGTTGTTGGTGTCTCTTCCATTTGGATCTTGATTTCCTTGACTTGCTCAAAAAATAGAGACGGGTTTGATTCTTCCTTGTTTTGCTTCAGTTTCTTTAATTCCACATAACTTAGGAATGATTTTTTCATAAAATCGTTCATCTTAGTTGATTTGGCTATGTTCTGCAAGATTCAAGACTGGATTGAACGAATCCATAAAAAAAATCTGAAAAAATTGAAAGAAAATCGAAGAAAATACACCATAGCAAGCTTCAAACTTTGTGGCGATCAACCAAAAATTCTTGCGGCCTGTTAACACTCAACAGAGAAGTATTTTCCATTAATTAAAGGGCTAAATGTTTTGTTTACGCTGTTAGGAACAACCCAAACGAACCCATAAGCACTAATAGATATAGAAATGCAAAACCCATTTTTCCTTTCAAGTTCTAATTACAAAAAAATTGAAACATTAAAAAAAAAGTAACAAAATTAAATCAATAAAAATGTAAAATTTGAGTTTTGAAGATGAAAGTTATGTTTTGTTGCCATGGTGTATTTTGTTTAAGGAGTGTTAATTTTTATTTAAATCATGATTTGCATTTGGAGAGGTAGAAGAAGATGTTCTGGAGAAAGGGAGAAGAAGAAGAGGGAAGGAGGGTGGAGGGAGGAGAGAGGAGAGAGAATGTGGTGAGAGAGGGGAGAGATAATTTTTTAAAATATAAAATGTATTAAAAATAATAAAAATTACTAATAAATGAAAAAAAAAACATAAAGGCCTTTTAGACCTATTTCTCAAAACTTGAGGACTAAAAGAGTACTGAAAACTCAGGGACCAAACACATCTATACCTGAAAATTCATAGACCAAGAAGATAATTTTTCCTAAAATCTAATACAATATTTTATTCAATAATTTAAATAACTTTACCACATATTAGAAACGAAAAGTGGAAACACGATGAAAGCGCATGGGCACACAAAAGTTGTTTTTAAGAAATGAATTAATTTAAAAGCATCATTTGCAGGGGCTCCAACGTTACTTAACTTACGTCATCTAATTGCATTTTATTTACATCATCCTTTGTACTTCAAAATTATCTCGTAAATTAAGTGATGCATAAAGAAAAAGAGAGAAGATATCTTTTTTTTTTTTTTGTTTCTTCAAAATAATAAATAGCGACCAAATTTTTAATAGTGGTCAATAGGAAGATTCTTACTAGTACTAGTTAGTAAGTAACTATTGTAATATTTATCTTACAATTGAGTAAGTATTTCAATTATCACCTTTTGATAGAATTTTTATTAATTTTAATAAGCGTTTTAAAAAATATTCTCATGCGTTAATTCAATATTTTGTAAAATATGTTTGGAATAAAAATGATTTAATTTAAGAAAAAAAAATGATACTAAGCTGAAATTTTATTGAAATTTATGAATTTTGAAAGATTTATTTAAGTGTCGATCTTGTGTATGACTCGAATTATTTTATTTAAGACTTGATTTTTGTTGAAACAAGTGAGTTTGAGGAGATTTTACTCCTTTTTTTTTTTTTTTTTTTTGGTTAAAAACTAGTGAGCAAATGTAGTGAAAATTAAATAGAAGATAAAAAAATTTCTAACACTTTTCTAATTTTGGTTCCATTTTGATGTAATAGTGAAAAATATTGATGCATCTTACCCAATTCAAATATAGAAATTAATTGATTTTACCTAATTTATTTTTCTTTTTTAAGAATAAGGTTGAAAATTCATGAACATATGATTTAGAGGTTATCATATGTCGTGAACAGTTAGCTATACTTAGGTCAGAAACGTTTTTTTGTTTTTTACTACAACAAATGTGGAGTGCAAATTTGAACCTCCAACCTAAAGCAAAAGAATAAATGTTTTAATCGATAAGAACTTATTAACTCTTTGATTAATTTTTCTCTATATGCAAATTTAATTTCCCTCTTTTTTCCTATATACATTCTCACGTTAACAAAACGGAAAAGTATTTTCATAATTTGAAGGATTTATTAGGATTTAAATTATTTGTTTGTAAGTCATAATTATACGTAAAAAAATCTAGGGAAAGAGGACATGATTTTTTTTGGTTGAAATGATTATGTATTAACCAGTTGAACTATGTTTATGTTGACACGACATGATCTTCATTGCCCCCAAAATTTTTCCCTTACATATAAATATAGTACAACTATTAGAATCTTAAAAAACACCATCTAATTTTAGTTAAACAATCAAGTTAGCTCATATACTTAAAAAGTATTATATTTATTTACTTTTTAGATTAGAAATTTTTTAATTACATTTCTAAATTTGGAAATTTGTCTTTTCTATCATTAATACTATTAACATAATGTTGCTAACTTGAGCATAGTTCAATTAGTTAAAGAATTATATCTTTAACCAAAGATTAGAAGTTCGAATCCCCACTCCACATGTTGTTGAACTCCAAAAAAAAAATTAAAAAGAAAGAAAACTATTAATGAAATGTTGATATAGTATACTCATTAGATAATTTTTTATTTTCCTTTAAAAAAAAAAAGAAGTTATGGCTGAATTAGCATGCATGATTGATGTGGTAAATAGATAGACGGACTAATATACATATCTCACATCATCATTTTTAAATATCATGGACTAAAATAGTTGACTTGAAAAAACGTGGTAGTGACTAGGATGCTCTTTTGAATTAAGTTTGAAAGTACGACATTCAGACACGTTGACTTTTCGTTCAATATTCTAACAATATTTCTATTTCAATGGTAGTTTTGAAATATTTATGAAAGGTCAAGAGTAATATATTGCAAATTTTAAAAGAATAGGAGTATTTTTGAAACAATGAGCAAAGTTAAGAGGTATTTTTTAATGAAGAACTTGTAAAAAAGAAAATAAAAATTCATCATATGATTCTCTCAAACATTTAATTAGACGACATATCATAAAAGTTGAATATCCATATATTGATACAACAAAACCCACCATTGGAGAGTATGCAGGTTATGTATTATTATTTGAGAATTAATGAAGAAAACCCTAGCCTAGCCTAGCCTAGCTAAAAGAAAATATAACAAATGAAAGTGATGGACAAGAAGATGAGATAGATGGCCAATGTTATAATTTGAAACTGAAGGGCATAAGGAATGGCAATGGCTGTGAAAAAGGCAGTGACGAACCAAAACCCGCCGATGAAGTACAGAATTTGAGAAACTTCTTCGTGCTCAGTGAGTTTGGCTGAGAATGTGAAAGCAAAGCAGCCCATTAAAGCAGCCGACAGGAAATGAAACATAGGAGACAACCTGGTTTCGGTTTGGACAGAGACGGTGGCAATGGCAATGGCTGAGGCCAAGCAAAATGTTATCATCATCTTTTCCCACTGCTTTAGCATCTGCGCCGCCGTGGGTGGGCGGCGCCGGTGGGGGTGAGTTTCTGTTTCTGGGTCGTTGGGTTGGGATTGGATCAAACTGGTAATCCAGGTGGTTGTTGTTGTTGCTGCTGCTGTGAGGGTTTCCTGAAAGAAGGTTTTTATGTCACCCATGATTCTTCTCATCATCATCCTCATTTGCAAAATTAATCCTTCAATTTCTTATGTTTGGGAAAGAGCTAGATAGAGTGGGTTTTTATAAATTCTTCTGTTTGATTAATGTCTTTGGATCAAGGGGCATGGCCCCACCGTTTTTTTTAAAAAATAAAATTGGGAAAATATCAAATTTTACCTCCTAAACTTTCAATTTCTTCCTATTGTACCTTAAACTTTGATAAAATTTTGCAACTTTTACCTTAAACTTGAATGAGCATTACAATTTTTATCCTCTTATATAGACTTTCATTTTTGAAAAGTAATGGTCAATCAAAATCTTTCCATGTGCATTTAATGAATATAAATCATATATCAATTCTTAGCTGGTATGAAACTAATGAAGCTTCAAAGAAAAACGAAACTAGAGCTAGATATTTGTTGAAATTTGTGAGTTTTAAAACATTTATTCAATCATTGATCTTGTGTATTAATCAAACTTAATTTTGTGTAAGATAATTTTTATTGAAATTAATGAGTTTGAGAGATTTTTAATTTACTTTTGTAAAAATTTATGAGTGAAAAATTATACATATAGGGTAAAAATTGAAACACATGTTTAAGTTTAAGTTTAAGGTACAATTTGATTTTTTTTATTTATTTATAAAAGGACACGATATTATTAGGCATGTATGTGAAAAACATACATTAAGAAGAGTTATAAGAAAGCCTGCTACTTTAGCACAATACAAGAGAAAGGGTCTGTTTGGATTACCTGTGAAAATTTAAAAAAAAATGTTTTTTAAAAATGCATTTTCTTTTAAACATTTTTTATAATAACCATTTAAAATAAAAACACCCGAATGTTTGGTTACATTTTCTCAAAAGTATTTTTATAGACAAATTTTTTTGGTTTACTCTATACTCAAAATACTTATACTAATAAGTTCAAATTTGTATTTAAAACAATCATATGTATGACAGGCTGACTACCGTCGGCCACCGTGCCGGAGGATGTCACTGGATGAGTACCGAAGTTGTTACAAGAGTTGTCGGAGTGTTCATTGGTTGTCGGAGTGGTAGGATCGCCAGGGTGATTGTCGGAGTGTTCATTGGGGTGGTTGGGTTGCTGCGATGGTTGGGTCACCAGGTGGTCATAGGGTGGTCAGATTGTTGGAGCGGTCGGGTATCCGGAGTCGTCAGTGGGTCGTCATCAGTGATGGTTTCTGGGTGGTCGAGTTGCTGGAGTGTTTGGCGACGGAGGTTGCCTAGTGGTCGGGTGGCCTGGTTGGTCGTCAGCAGTGGTTGCCAGGTAGTTGGGTTGTCAGAGTTTTCATCGGGATGGTTGGGTCACCGGGAGTGATCGCTAGACCACATTGGGGGTGGTTGGGTAATTAGAGTGGTCACTGGTGGTCATCTGTGGTGGTTGTCGGGGTAGTCGGCGGTAGTGGTTTCCAGGCTGTCGGGTCATCGGAGTGGTCGTCGAGTGGTCGCTATCGATGGTTGCGAGGTGATCGAGTAATGGGTTGCTCGAGTGGTCGGGTTGTCGTGGTAGTCGAGTCGTAGGGGTGGTCGTCATAGTGGTTTATGAATTGTCGCGCAAGGTGGTCGGGTCACCAGAGTGGTCATTGAAATTGTCGCTGCTGGTGTTTTCTAGGTGGTCGTCGGAGTGGTTGTGCGGTGGTGGTCGTCGGAGGGGTTGTTGGAGTGGTCATCGAAGTTGTCGCTGGAGTGGTCGCAGGCGGTGGGCGGCGGTGAGGGTGGTAGTGTGAGGATATTTTGGTCATTTTCATATATCATGAAAATTTGGTAGGGATTAAAAGTTAAACACTTAAAAACAATTTTTTCTAAATTTGGTTTCAAGTGTTTCCCTCAAAATGACTAATTTCTCAAACTCATTTTTGGAAAAGTCATTTTGAGTAGTTGCCAAACACTACAAATTTTACAAAAATGATTTTTTTTTTCTAAAATTAAACACTTTAAAAGTTAAACCAAACAAACTCAAAAGAGTAATTTGAAAAATGTATATATCTAATAGATTGTTATTGTGCCGTGAATACCACTGCCTTGAAAGCAATTTCGGCACAACCTCGGTGCTAAATCGTCTTAAGTCGGTTGCTCCCCAAGGTTAACACAACACCCTTTCAAGGACGTGCACTCGCCAATGAAGGGTTGGAATCAAGATCAAACGATGCTCAGAATTAGAAAAGTAGAACGAGAAGAAGAAATTGAAAACCAGGAAAATAAAATTCGCTCTCTGTTTTCTGCCTTTGTTTCATCTTTGCTATATCATATGAACTCGAAGAAAACGAATCAAATAGTTCAATTTCCAGATTTGCAATTAAGTTAAAAACGTTATGAATATATTTTGAATTAATAGAATTCAATTTTCAGATTTGAAATTAAGGAACGTAAACGTTAAACAAATTAATTAGAGGAACATTATAAACAAACGTTTTGGTCTTAAAAGTAAAAGGAAATAAAAATTATTTTCTTTTTTGCACAAGCGCGTTTACCCGAACCCGACTGTCCAATCGGACGGACGGCGATAGAGGCGCGCGTGTGGGGAGGTATTTTAATACCACTATAACCACTTTTTACCAACTCACATATTGGATATCATACATAAACCACTTGCACTTCCTTAAATCTTCTAATGTGGGACAATGGTATTCCATTTCTATGTGAATTTTTGAGCCCAAGGCCAAAGTCATTCCCAACATAATTCACAAAGGGCACAACTTGGGTGCAGCCTGGGCTGCACCCAAGTGTGGTGCTGCCCACCTTACAACCACATGATTTTCTAAAAAAAAAAGAATTTGTATAGTTGTAAAGTAGACAGCACTATATTTGGGTGGAGTCTAAGTTTTTTCCATTCACAAAAGTAGGGGATTATTAGTAGACCAAGCTGAGGCAGAGAGAGATGGTTATATCCTCCCAAAGGCGAGCAAGAGCTTTCTGACAATCGTTGAAGCCCCTATCGTTCCTTTCCAATAAACGATGCCATAAGATAGCAGAGAAGAAGCTGTTGCAGAAGTTTAGAATTAAAAATTTTATACATGTAGGCATAATAGCCTCTTTTTCGAAAATTTGATACAAAGGGGCAAACCTAGACATACAATTTGGAGGCATAAAAAATAGGGGAAATTTTTCATTTTTACTTTGAACTTTGAAAGTTGTGTCAATTTTCACTATAAACTTTCAATTCATCGAATTGAATCCTAAATTACTTAAATATGTGTTACAACCTTTATCCTTTGTTTAATTTTCAGTAAATTTGTCCACTAATTTTAACAAAAAGTAAAATAAAAATCTCTCAAAACTCACTAATTAAATTCAACAAATATCAAGTATTGAAAAGAAAAATTAAGCGTGATGAATGTACAACAACAATAATTGAATAATTTTTTTAAAACTAACAAATTTGAACAAAAATTCAACTTCATTCTCGTTTTTCTATAAAGCTTCATTAATTATATATATATATATATATATATATATATATATATATATATATATTAGTACAATAGAGGTTGGGAAATTAGAACCACAGACCTCGTAGTTGTTAACACATTCAATATGCCAATTGAGCTATGCTCTCTTTGGCTAGATATATATTATATATTCATTAAATGCACACGAGGAATGTTTTCATTGAAGATTTTTATTAAATGAAAGTTGACGGTAAAGATTGCAACATCTATTAAAGTTTAATATACATTTTCATAAAACTGAAAACTCAAAGGTAAGAATTAATACACCTATCAAGTTCGAAGTTTAAAAAATGATATTTTTTCTAAACAATTGTAATTATCTGTTAAGTCATTGGTTATAAAAATAAATATAATAGATGCATTAGAATATCTGAACTACGTTGTAATGAAGAACCATAATATCATTGTTATCTAGCTCATCTTCGTGTACTATTAAATGTTATTAAACAGAAATAAAGTTATAGAATATTCAAGATAAAATGTTAGAACTTAAAAAGACAATTACAAATGTGAAGATAATAATACCAAGTCGAGTTGTGAATACGGTATTATTTCTAAAGTAAAAATCATCTATAATTAAACTTGAATTAAAAATTTTAGAATTTTCTCTTGATCGAGGTAGACACTGAAGTAATTTGCGAGAAACTCCTATTTTTCTTTACATGGATTGTTAATGGCTAATTTCCAATTTTCAATTACGTTACTTGTTCAATATTAGATGTGCATGCTACTATTCACCACTACTAATATGAAATATTTTTCTTTACATGGATTGTAAATGGCTAATTTCCAATTATCAATTATATTACTCTTGTTGAATATTAATTAATTGTGTACTATCATCTCTACTAATATAAAATAAAGAAAAATTCATGCCACCAATACAATTTAGAGACGATTTCAACAATATAAAATAAGAAAAATTATAAGTGTATTAGAGCAAATTGATTTAGGGAGAATCAAATATAATTAGTCACATTAGCATATATAGCTCAACTTGGCATTAAAGCACTGTACCTTCAACGTAAAGGTTGGAAGTCAATCCGAGCATAACTTAGTAGATAAAGTATCAATTACGTCAGTCTAAAGGTCGATGGTTCGATCATCATCCCTGCAATTGTTGAACTTTAGAAATAAAGTAATTTGAAAATTTAAAAAAAGAAAAAAACCTAAAGGCTAGAGGTTCCAATTCCTACCCCACATGTTGTTTTCAACTAAAAAAAGATATAATTATAATAATTAATTGAATTATATAAACCTTTAAAATTTTTAAAGATTAAAAAAACCCATTATTATATAAATTATTTAAGCTTCACTCGGTGGTTTCCGCACCCTTGACTACAACTTGTGTTTCTAGAATTTGGCCCCTCTAGACTCAATTAATCCGCCCATGGAAATGCATACAAATATCTCATAGCACCAGGAGGAAGGGATAATGGGCCTTAACGTCTCTTTGCGGAGCTCTCTCTCCAACAAGAAGGTTATGGGCAGTAGGGCAGTCGTTCGGTCTGCATAAAGGATCCGTGAAGTGATCTCGTGGTGGTTTGAGTAGTTTGGGTTGTAACGACCGGCACTTTCAGGTATTAATTAAGGCTTTAAAATTTTGGATTTAAATTAATTGAAAGGCCAATTTTATGTTTAAGGTGAATTGATGTTTAATTTTGAAGATTTGCATTTTTGAAATTAGAGAATTTGAGGGTAAAATGGGAAGAAAGAAGGAAAAAGGGAATTAATTGATGTTTGGGGCATTCTTGTAATTCAATAGTCATTAAGCCAAGCCCATGCTCATAGGAAGCCAAGCCCCAAATATCTCTCTCTCATATTTTAAAAGGCACGTAGCCCTAGGTTCAAGCCAAGCTTTCAAGTCAGCCAAGCCTCCACTTTCTTCATCTCCTTCTTCTTCCTCCTTGTTCGATAGCCTCCATTAACAAGAAGAATTTTTTTTTTTCTGTTGTGTTCCAGCAGCCTCCGCCGCCGTGCACACGCCCAGACCGCCGCACCTCAAACCGGACCGCCGCCGCCGCCTTGCAGAACCGCTCGCCGCCGCACGAATCGCTGCCGCAAGAACGCCGCCGCTCGGATCTGTGTACTCTGCGCCTAAGACCGCCCCTTGCCGTTCGCGAACCGCCGCCAAATCTGCCAAACCTCACGCAGCCGCCTCACGGGCAAACCGAACCGCCGAACACTGCAGCTTCGAACGCCGGGGTTTTGCTGCAGTTCGTTTTCCGGGGAGATTGCTCTGTTTTTGGGTCGTTTTTCCTGCAATTTTTCGGTACTGAACAGTCCCGTTTCGACTTTGTTTTCGCGTGGGTAAGCTTACTCGTGTTATATACTCATGGATTTCATAATAGAATTCTGATTTTGGGCATTGATATGGAAGTTTGGAGATTTACCCATTAATGTTTGGGCTCTATTTTTGGAATACCCATTATAGGTGGAGGTTGGTGTGACAAGATCGAATCAAACCACCATTTATTCGGTAAAGCTTGGGTCTGTTTGGAGAAAGAACGGAGGTAAATTCTCCATCCTAAAATCCAAAAAATTCTTGGAGTTTTGGATTTTTGGTAGATTAAATTTGAGAGTTCAATTAAATCAAGAACCTTGTAAATTGAATTTAGTTTTAACCACCAATTTGGGATCAAGTTAAATGCTAAGGAATTATTTCTAATTTTGGAATTTAGTTGGTGGAAGAAACTTTGGGATGAATTATGAATTTTAGGAATTGTTTCTAACTTAGGATGGTTTGAATTAGGCTCCAAATTGTTTGGCCGAGATTCAAGGCAAAGGAATTTTTGGTGGGCAATTGGGTGATTGGATTCTTGAGCTTAGCCAAGGTAAGAGACTTTATGCCGGTATGCTTAAATGCAAGTCAGGAACTGAATTGAAAAAAAAAATTAATTTGAAATAAAAAGCTTTTATAAATATTTTATTATGGATTTTTGATAAATTTTTAAAATGCTTGTTATATATAAAAATGGATTTTAACTTGTTTGTTTCCCAATTTTCTCATGAATGTTATGCATGGTTTATGGTTTTGATTTATGATAAATGATGTGAGAATGTTGCTTGTGTTGCATCATGGAATGAAAAGTTTAAAATGCTTTGGGACCTCATGCATACATTATGTTTTCATGATAAAATTGATTTCGAAGGCTGTGGCAATTACCCTCCTAAATTTATTGATGTACATCTATATGAAAAGGAGCCTTACGAGGGTAGATGAAAAGGAACCTGAAAAGGTTAAATGAAAAGGAAAGGTTAGGTTGGGTTAATTGTCCACATTAAGCCGAAGAGAAAAGTTGAAGAGGAACGTTTCCGCTATGAAAGGAATTTAGGTCCCACCAAAAGAAAGAAAGAAAATGTTTTCGAAAACTCATTATGTGTGTGTATACATATCCTGACCTGGTAGTGAGGTCACTTACTGAGTATTGTAAAATACTCACCCTTTTCAAAAATATTTTTCTTTTCAGGTAAAGGCAAGGGCATCATGGGCGAATGACTTGGTAGTTGCTGCAGAGGCCATGGGTGACATAGAAAAGTTTTACTTCCGCAAAACTCTTATAGGCTAGCATTTTAATTATTATTATTTTTTATGACCTTTTAACTGTCGAGTTCTATGAAGCGAGCTTGTCGAGGGCTCGTCAAATTAAAATTTATAAATCGATCTAAGCTACTTGTAGCATTGAGTGGACCGGATCGATCTCAGGGAACCGAATATTAATTTCTCAAGTTAAATTTGCAAAGAAGAAAGCAATTAAAAAGGGGGGTTTTATGTTTTTATAAATAAAATAAATCATAAACAATAAAGATAGAGATAAATCAAATCTTGCCAAAATCTAATCCAAAGGTACGGTTCTACTCAATTGCAAAAATTGATCATAGGCATTCAAAATATTTAAACTTAACAATGCAAGCACTTAGTCAACTTATTAGGAAACCCCAAAAAGTAGCAAATTCCCTAAGGTCATTAACTCTAACAAACGTCAAGTTAATGCTAATTACCTAAACAATTTTGACGAAACCGCTCCAAATTATTTAGATAAAGGCATTAAGTGCTTTGGAAGGACCAAGACAACAAATTAGGTGAAATAACTTTAATCTAATTAAGATGCTCCTTTAATTCCTAGAATTAAACATGCAAGCCATGTATCATGGAAACCCACAAACATACACATGTGATAATTCTAATGCTACCAGTTCATTCAACATGACAATTACGGATCATGATCGTGATTAGCAATAAAGCATGTAAAGAGATTAAGGCGTCAATTTAATCAAAATACATACTTATAAAATTAACACGGGAATTAAAGAACACTTGCAATTGAAAGAAAACTAAGTTAAGGTTCAAGCCTCACAATGTCGCAACTGATTACAAACGAGCTCTGAACCGAAATTGCAGAATCTAGCCGAGCATCTCCATAGAAAACTTCGAGTGCAAACGAGCTCGATTCGACACCATGGTTTGATGAAAAACTCCTAATCTATCCTAAACTACTGAAAAACAGAGAGGAGAAAGCCTAAATTGGTCTCATGACGGTTGAAAATTGGAGACAAATGACCTAGAGGACGAAAAAATCTATATATAGGAATCGACGGAGCGTCTAAACGCTCTGGACAGTGTCTAGAAGCTCCCAGCGTCACAGGGGCTCTTCGCAGCGTCGAGGGAGGCTTCAGGGAACTGCCGATAGCGTCTAGACGCTCTGGACAGCGTCTAGACGCTACCCAGCGTGCAGCACTGCTTATTTTTGCTTTAACTTTTTGCTCAGGTGTCCGAATGACCTCCGGTTTGATGCGTTGGAATCGTGATTCAACGTAGAATCTCTAGGAATATGCCTTATGCTCAAATCCCTACAAAATGATCAATTAATTACATTAAAACCTCTAAACTAACATGATTTAAGTATGAAAATATAGAACTATGTTAGTCCTATCAAATAACCCCCAACCTAAATCTTGCTAGTCCTCGAGCAAGACCCAAACAAAAATAATAAAAATATGAATCAATGATTGCATGCACGAGACTCTAATTTCAATACTTAGGAATATCACAATAACCACAAAAGAGAAACAGACATACACTATTCATGTTTTGAGACACTTTTAAAAAACTCTTTATATTCTTTCCCACGTGTGTGTGTGGCCTCGTAAAGTAGTCTCTACAAGCCCGGAGAAGGTCTATAAAGCTCTCAATCCATATTCTCCCTACACTGGCACTAGGACTAGCTACCAAGCTTCCAAACCATCAAACAAGTAATAGGTTACGAGGTGCCTGAACTCAAACCCGCGGGATAAACTTGTATCACTTTAAAAACCAAATGGCACTAGCTTTCACACACCTGTCGTAGGGACCCGTATCCAAAGCACTTGCTCAATGGATGACCTAACTGATCACAACAGGAGTAGCTTTTTTTACTTCTTGATTCACTAAACTCATTACAAGCTTATTTTATTTTCTTCTTTTTCTTTCCTTTTTTTTCTCAAGAATGATCTTCTTTTCAAGCACACTTTCCTTCTTTCTTTCTTTTTCTAGGCAAATCATATTTTTACTTCTCCTAAGCAATGCATTACAAGTTATCAATCTTTCCACTCAACAACTAGCCCTACACCTATCGGGGTGACAATAGACATACAAGCTCTATAATTCCACCCTAAGCCTTCAAGACTACTAAAGGAACGGCTAACGTATTCAGATCGTGTAGGAAAGACTAGAAAATTTTGAGAGTTAGGCACAAAAATACTCAAAGCAGGATAGCATTCATATACTTCAGCTAATGCAATTACAGCAACATACCATGCATGTCATCAATTGTCCTCATCAAGCAACAAGTAAACACATCATCAAGCATGCAAGCTCATAATTCACACAAACATTTTGAAAAAAAATATTCACACATGAATCATGTTTAACATAATCGATCAACAGTCCGAGCTCAGGTGCTCAAGGATAACATATAAGCGCAACTATCAAACCTAAAGATAAGTCCGAGCTCAAGTGCTCAAGGACTCAACCAATCATGCTAAACACATCATCAAAGCACAATAATAACCTCCACCCCCAACCTAAATTCTACATTGTCCTCAATGTACAAAAATCATTGAAAATGAAAGGACAAAAAGAAAAGGGAACAGAAAACCTCCCATGAAAACTCAGCACGTAAGTGGGTGGTGGCGCGGCGGAAACCTCTAAGAATGATAATTCTTCTGCTCAAAGGTCAATTTGTTACCTACAAAACAAAGCAAAACAAACTAAGATAGGAAAAATAAAAATAGAAAGCAATAAAGGAAAACAACTATATTTTCAAGCCTGACTGCCTCCAGGAAGCGCAAATTTTTATAGTCGATTGCTCGACTTGCCGTGTGGCACGCGTCAGGGCACATAAAAATTCTCCCATTTCTTCGGCCCTTTCTTCCTCGAATCTACAAAGCCCACTACATTAAGAAATCTCTTCAACATTTGATGGGTTCCAGAAATGCAGGTCTTTTTGGGATTTTTCGACTCTGAAAAAAAAAACAAGAAAAATAAAAAGAAACTGACTCTGACTCGTGAGAACTAGAGGAACATACACAAAAGAAGGGGGAATCAAGGTATAGAACATGTTGGGTTTTGTGTCCTAAAACTCGTGCTTTTGTAAACTGAATGTATATTCTATTTTACAATAAAGATGTTATTGAGGTTTATTCAGTAAATGTGTTATTGAATAAAGTGAATTGTGTATTCTATAACCCAAATCCAATGAATTAAGAACCCTTGACTATAAGATGTATACTTGAACTTTATGTGTGACATAAAAGTGGATCAAGTTCGAGTAATAGCCAAAACGGCCTATAGTATAGGGATAAGGCTGGGTACCTTATTCTGGGGACACTATGGACGCGGCCCACTTTGTATAGTACTAACAATGTGATCCTAAATCGTTCATGTGGAGACATGCGAGTGGGGGCGTCCTATGCAATGAGTTTGCATAAGACTGGACCGCGAAATAGTCACTTAGACTTTTTAACTCCGTTTACTGTTTTAACTGACTATATTCATACGATGACCTAGGTAACTCGATCTTAATCCTGAGCGTGCTATGAGCTCCTGTTTATTCGAGATTATCCTTAGATTTGCATGGGTGAGAGTGGCCCGAGATCGCCGACTCAATAAGCCTCCCATTTTGGGGATAAGACCGGATAGATAGTTGGGAACATAGTCATGCGAGATGGAATTCATTCCTACCCGCTTTAGGGTTTAGTAGAGAGGTTGTTCCCTTAAGTACTGACTCCAGGTCTTGAACAATGGGCCCACCATCTCGTTGGCCCGAGAGGGATACGGTTTGTTGGTTGGACCACAAACCAAATTGTTCATTAGAGGATCAGTGGGACTTAAGGAACAAGAAGTAATTACAGGGGTAAAACGGTTTATTTGACCCAGCTGTAATTACGAACAACCTGTGAAGGATTGACTTACTAATCATGGTTATATCGAGTGGACAGAAATATATCTACAGTGAGGAGAGTGCAGCCACTGGGCTTTAGTGGAGTGTCCCGGTGGTTAACGAATGTTGATTAGCTAAGCTAAAGAGTTTGGCCGGTTAATCTCGTATCGTTGGAGCTCATGATTTGTAGGTCCATTAGGTCCCCTTACTAGCTCAGACTAAGCCTTGGAATAATTTGAGAGAAAAAAAATTTTGAATTGTTCAAATTCGGACTTGGGAGAAAAAGTTAATTATATGCGATATACTTAACGTTTCATAGCTTAATTATGAATTAAACTATGATAAAGAAGTGAAAATATTTAAATATGATTTAAATATTCGTTCGGTTTAAAACATGAATAGGGATTCATATTCGAACGTTCGTTTTGAGAAATTAGGATTTGTCCAATTATTTAATTTGATATTTGATATTAAATTAAATCTTTATTTAAAATTAATTAAATTGTTTAATTAATTAAAAATTGATTTTAATTTAAAATTAATTTTATATTAATTTTGAATTAAAATTAAAAAAAGAATTCAAATTCATTTGGAAATGAAATATGGACCAAGTCCATAACTTCTTCACCAAGCTTATTGTTTGAAGCATATCTTCTTTCAATTGGCTTCTTCACAAAGCTTCTTGTTTGAAGTTTATCTTCATTCAATTGGCTTCTTCACTAAGCTTGTGGCTTTCTATAAATAGAGAAGAAACACAATGGAGAAAGAAGATTAGAAAAACAAGAGATTTTTGTAGAAAACTCTCTAGCTTTTTTATTTAGATCTTTACTCATTCTTCTCCCAATTTCTCTCAATCAAAGATCCCACAATCCATTCCAAGGGCTGAGAATAGTAGGGAAGACTCTAGTGGTGGTCCAAGTAGTGTTGGTGATCCAAGATTTGCAAAGAATTTGGAGATTTTGAGCTACAAAGGTATGTGTTCATACTTTCCAGTTTTTTCCAGTTTTGAGCATGTTTTTTTGTATGATAAAATTGATCAAATTAGAGTGCTCAAGATCCAAAATTGCTTCCGCTTTCTTAATATTCACCCCTTCAGAACAGACGCAGGCCTTTCGGCCTCCAACTCTATCACCTGGACTTCCTCGCATTGAAGCATGGTTTCCTCAGCTTCACAAACCTGTTCTTCATATGACAAACAAACTTCATCGTTGAGCTCTAAGCCAACCAAATCAGATTCTCGTACCTCAGGGATGTCTATAGGCGGTTGCTCTTGAATACCTCAGGGATGTCTAGTCATCTCCTCTCGAAATTGGAGATGGTTGTGCTGAATTTGGAGATTGTTAATAGCAATTTGATTAATTAAATCCTCTAAAGACATACCTGAAACTAAAGATTCGGGGGTCGGGTTTTGCTGCTCCTCCTTGTATCCATATGATCGATCCCACTCAGGACCGTGAGGATCATGGCTCGTGTCGTGCTGGTCTGGAACTCTTCCAAGACTAGAGGCATGCCATGTTTGCTCCTGCTTCTCAAGCAATAGAGAAATTGAAAAGGTTAATTTAGAAATTTCAAATTTTAAATCACTAACCTCTTCATCGTGTAGAGCAGCTCCACTGAAATTCCAGAAATTATTAGCCATAAAAAGAAACAAGGTATATATTTTTTTTTTATTGAAATAAGAAAACCAAAATCAAGAAATCAATTTAATTGGCGATTCCCCGGCAACGGCGCCAAATTTGAAGCGAGCTTGTCGAGGGCTCGTCAAATTAAAATTTATAAACCGATCCTAAGCTACTTGTAGCATTGAGTGGACCGGGTCGATCTCAGGGAACCGAATATTAATTTCTCAAGTTAAATTTGCAAAGGAGAAAACAATTAAAAATGGGGGGTTTTATGTTTTTATAAATAAAATAAAACATAAACAATAAAGATAGAGATAGATCAAATCTTACCAAAATCCAATCCAAAGGTACGGTTCTACTCAATTGCAAAAATTGATCATAGGCATTCAAAATATTTAAACTTAACAATGCAAGCACTTGGTCAACTTATTAGGAAACCCCAAAAAGTAGCAAATTCCCTAAGGTCATTAACTCTAACAAACGTCAAGTTAATGCTAATTACTTAAACAATTTTGACGAAACCGCTCCAAATTATTTAGATAAAGGCATTAAGTGCTTTGGAAGGACCAAGACAACAAATTAGGTGAAATAACTTTAATCTAATTAAGATGCTCCTTTAATTCATGGAATTAAACATGCAAGCCATGTATCATGGAAACCCACAAACATACACATGTGATAATTCTAATGCTACTGGTTCATTCAACATGATAATTACTGATCATGATCGTGATTAGCAATAAAGCATGTAAATAGATTAAGGCGTCAATTTAATCAAAATACATACTTATAAAATTAACACGGGAATTAAAGAACACTTGCAATTGAAAGAAAACTAAGTTAAGGTTCAAGCCTCACAATGTCGCAACTGATTACAACCGACCTCTAAACCAGAATTGCAGAATCTAGCAGAGCATCTCCATAGAAAACTTCGAGTGCAAACGAGCTCGATTCGACACCATGGTTTGATGAAAAAATCCTAATCTATCCTAAACTACTGAAAAACAGAGAGGAAAAAGCCTAAATTGGTATGATGACGGTTGAAAATCGGAGACAAATGACGTAGAGGACGAAAAAATCTATATATACGAATCGACGGAGCGTCTAGATGCTCTGGACAGCGTCTAGACGCTCCCAACGTCATAGGGGCTCTCCGCAACGTCGAGGGAGGCTTCAGGGAACTGCCGATAGCGTCTAGACGCTCTGGACAGCGTCTAGACGTTACCCAGCGCGCATCACTGCTTATTTTTGCTCTAACTTTTTGCTCAGGTGTCCGAATGATCTCCGGTTTGATGCATTGGAATCGTCATTCAACATAGAATCTCTAAGAACATGCCTTATGCTAAATTCCCTACAAAATGATCAATTAATTACATTAAAACCTCCAAACTAACATGATTTAAGTATGAAAATATAGAACTATGTTAGTCCTATCATTCTACAAATTGTTTTTGATTTTAAATGTTTTGGTTTATTCTTATGTTTTGAAATAAAGGGATCTCGAGCTGAAGTTTTTGATTGTTTTAGTAAATGATTGGATCTTTTTATGTCTTTATTAAAGATTTCTAAATTTATAGTAGAATGTATGTGGTAGCGTCCCTAGGAAGTATAATTTGATAAGTAGGGTGGTTACTTGGGCGCTTGCAGCCATGGAAGACGAACACTTCTATAGCAGAATGGAAAAGCTAAAAATTCGGGACAAGGAGACAAATGTAGTGGAGGTGCAAGATGACGATTTTTGGAATGCAAAATATTCTTAGCTAAGCCAGTTATAGATGATGTTTTTAAAATCATAATGCGAGGATTTGGAATCTAGAGGAGAAGGTTGATATTGAAGCAGTGGGGAAGAATCTATTTTTATGTTTGTTCCAGAATGGAAAGGACAAAAAACGGGTGTTAGAGGGAGGCCCCTGGAATTTTGATACGGGGTTGCTAGTTTTTGAAGAACCCAAAGGAGATAAAAGTTTAAAAACCTTAGGTTTTAAGTATAAAAGTTTGTGGGTGCATTTCCATGACCTGCCGCCAGTTTGCTTCTCCAAAAAATGGGCAGTAACCTTAGGGAACACCGTGGGGTCTTTTGAAAAAAATGGACTTGGATGAAAAAGGAAGATGTTGGGGAAATACTTTATGGGTGAGAATAAAGCTGGACTTGACAAAATCGCTAAAACGGGCAACCAAGTTGAAGATTGGGTCAATGGCCGAGGTAAGGTTGGTGCAAATCACTTATGAAAAACTCCCCGACTTCTGTTACAAGTGCGGGTTAATAGGTCATGGGGTTAAAGACTGTGAGGAAGAGGGAGATGTTGAGGCGATGGAACTTCAGTTTGGAGCTTGGCTGAGAGCAACACCTGCAAGTAGGGGACTTTTGAAGACTCTTAGAGTTGAGGATAGCCGCAACAAGAATAGAGGCAGAGGAAGAGGCCGGGATCAGGGGGGAGAGAGTTACCACGAAGGATCAATCTGTATGCTGCTAACATAGACCCAAAAATTTTGGGTCTCCATCGGAAAAATAATGATGGGAGTCAAGAACAAGGGGAGCAACACAGGCCGGAACAGAAGGATGGGTCATGGGCCAGCAAAACTTCGGTGGATGGATCTAGGGAAGAACAAGACAAAAGTACAAATGTAATCATTACTTTGAATGAGAAAGGTAATGAAAATGGCACCAGTCTGGCGGTGGATGAGACGTCAGATGGAATTAAAAGAGCTGTTACTATAGAAGCAAAAAAGGAGGGTCAGTGGGCTAATGGGCCTATTGGGCTGGATATGGAAAGTAAGGAGGAAAAAGATAACCCCTTTTGCAACCCTACCTCTATTGGAGAGAAAATTCTAAAAGGCCCAGAAGAACATTTGCCAGAAAACGAAAAACTCCTTGGAAAGTTAAGAAGTGTTAAAAGTTGGAAGAGAAGGGCAAGATTGAACGAAACGACAACGAGAGCAACTGGTAAAGCTAAAAAAACTAGCATCATTGGACAAAAACACGATCTCTGGGAAAGAAAGGAGAGTGGCAAGGCAAAGAAGTTATGCACCATTTACTCTAAGGTGGTCAGAGGGATATCGGCAGAGGCTGTGGAGCAGCCCCGCCGGACGCCATGAAAATCCTGTGCTGGAACTATAGGGATTGGGGAATCCTCGTATGGTCCGTGTGCTTCTTCATGAAGTGTGTTGTTTAAATCTCTGAATAATGTTTTGTCCAAAACAAAGAACGATGGTCACTTGGGAGATAAAATGAAGCTGGAGTTGTGGTTTGATAATTGCTTTAATGTGCCTAGTGTTGGAAAATGGGGTGGTTTAATGCTCCTTTGGAATAATGATACTGATCTGAATATTAGCTCGTTTTCGAGTGAGCACATAGACACAGTTGTAAAGGATAAGGCGTGGTGGGGGAGCTTTACGGGGTTCTATGGGAACCCAAAACCTGACTTAAGGCTGAATTCTTTGAAACTTCTGGAAAGACTTAACTCGACTTCCAATCTACCTTGGCTTATTGGAGGCGATTTTAATGAAATCTTGTCTGGTAAGGAAAAAGAAGTGGGAGCTAGGAGGAAGCAAGGCCAAATGGAGGACTTTGGTGATATTGTTAATAAGTGCACTCTTATTGATGCTTGGTTCAAAGGAAACCCGTTTACTTGGCAGTGGGGCAGAAATAGAAGTGATGCTATCCATGAGCGCCTTGACAGATTTTTTGTGAATCAAATAATGCAGTCCAAGTTACACAGTGTTCTGGTGGAGCATAGAAGCTTTCACACCTCTGATCATAGGCCTATTGTGGCAACTATCTGTCTTGAGAGGCAGCGTTCCAGTCCCCTGGTGAAGCCAAGACCTCTCCGGTTTGAAGAACAATGAACTCATTTCGATGATTGCAGGACGATTATCTAAGAGTGTTGGAGACCAAAAGCGAGTATCAGAGCTAACCTATTTATGGAAAACCTTGGGGAGTGTCTGGGTAAACTGCATAGCTAGAATAGGGATAGATTAAAAGGCTCTCTAAAGGAAGATGTGAAGAGAAAGGAAGCAGAAATTCAAAGGTTAGAGATCTCTCTCAACGGGAGGGACTCTCCATAACTTGGGAAAGCAGAGAATGAGCTAGAAAATCTTCTGCTTGAGGAGGAAATGTATTGGAAGACCAGATCGAGGGAAGATTGGTTAAAATGGGGGGATAGGAACACGAAGTGGTTCCACCATAAAGCCTCTCAAAGGAAAAAGAAAAATATGATCATGGGGATATGCAATGATGCAGGAAGATAGTTAGAGTCGGACGATGAAATAGGAAAAGTTGCTACCCAATACTTTGCTCACCTTTTTACCTCGTTCAACTCGACCCCAGAGGCTATGGAAGAAACGAGGAGGAACTTTAGTAGAAAGGTTAATGATGGCCAAAATCGAGCTCTTTCTTTTCCGTTTTCGAAAACTAAGATTGAAAGGGCGCTTAAAAGTATGAAACCAATGAAAGCCCCTGGGCATGATGGAACCCAGGCTCTTTTCAATCAGAATTTTTGGGATGTGATAGGTGAAGAAGTTTCCAAGGTCTGTCTTCAAGTTCTCAATGGAGAGGATGATATCAAGGTTGTCAATAAAACATGGACCTCCCATATTCCAAAAACTGAAGCTCCAAATTGTTTTTCGGACTTCAGACCTATTAGCCTCTGTAATGTGATCTATAAGCTGGTAGCGAAAGTGTTGGCCAATCGTTTAAAGAGAACTTTGGATTCTATCATCTCTCCCACTCAGATTGCTTTTATTCTGGGAAAGCTTATCTATGATAATGTTATGATTGGGTTTGAGTGTATACATGCTATAAATAACCAAAGACGTGGACATGAAAGGCACATCGCGATGAAGCTTGATATGAGTAAAGCTTACGATAGAGTGGAATGGTATTTTCTTAGAAAGTCGATGGTCAGGATGGGGTTCGAAGGCGCGTGGATTGAAAAGATAATGCTGTGTGTGGAGTTCGTGAGCTACTCAGTCCTCATTAACGGGATCCCTCAGGCAGAATTCAGGCCCTCTCGAGGGCTTCGACAGGGAGATCCCCCTATCACCTTATCTCTTTCTTATATGGGCTGAAGGCCTTTCCAATTTACTAGATAAGGAAGAGGCTAGTGGAAAACTGAATGGGTTTCGTATTAATGCTTATTGTCCGACTCTCACTCATCTTTTTTTTGCAGATGATAGTTTAATTTTGTTCAAGGCGAGGAGGCGGAGCTGTGAAACTGTCAGACGACTGCTAAACGTGTATGAGGAAGTTTCAAGCCAAACCATCGATCTAAAGAGGTCTTCATTCATGGCTAGTAAAAACATGAAAAGGGAGGAGATTGTTGGCTTTAGCCGTATACTTGGAGTTAAACACACTAAGTCCCTTAGGTAGTACCTGGGAATGCCATCACACTCTAATCAAAACAAATGTAAAATTTTTAGCAAGGTTAAGGACCAAGTGTGGAAAGTCCTCCAAAACTGAAAAGGCCATTTGTTCTCTCAAAAAGGAAAAGAAGTTTTGATAAAATCGATTGCCCAAGCTATTCCTAACTATACAATTAGCTATTTTAGATTACCCAACAAGGTTTGCGAGGAGATCAATCGTATCTGTGCACGTTTCTGGTGGGGATCCCCAAACATAAAGAGGAAAGCTCATTGGTTGAGTTGGAAGAAGTTGTGCTATAGCAAGACTCAAAGGGCATTGGGGTTAAGAGAAATAAAAGCGTTCAATCAATCTCTCCTAGCAAAACAGAGCTGGAGAATCATTAGGAACCCTGAGAGCTTGCTTGAAAAAACAGTAAGAGGACAATATTTTAGGGACAAAGATTTTTTAACTGCTAACCTTGGTTCGAATCCCTCACTTGCGTGAAGGAGCATTGTGTGGGGAGGGAGCTTTTTGAAAAGGGTTATCGGTGGAAAGTCAGCAATGGGCGCCATATAAAGTTGGAAGATGACCTTTGGCTGAATAGAGAGGGAAATTATGAGCCTATTCTTCTGGACAAAGAGGTGTTAGGGCGGTATGTCTCCTCTCTGCTCAACGAAGATGGTTCGTGGAAAGAAGATCTGGTTATCCACACCTTTGAGCCTCAGGATGCTAGCTCGATTCTGAACCAACTCACTGGGGGTCCTCTTACGAGATATGAGATTATTTGGAGTTTAGAAGCTAAAAAGTTTTTTTCGGTTAAGAGTGCCTATCACCTTGCCACCGAGTGGTTATGGAAAGGAGAAGCCACTACCTCTAATGCTCTACTTCAAAAGAACCACTGGAAAGGTTTTTGGAAGATTAAAGGGCTTCCAAAGATGAAACTTTGCACGTGGTGAATTCTAAAAGATATCATTTCTATTAAGATTAACATCTAGAAAAAAGATATTGATACTAATAGTCTTTGTATTCTCTGCAGGAAAAATGGGGAGACGACGGAACACTTATTTTGGGAATGCAAGTTTGCTAGAGGGATTTGGAGAGAATTCATTCCTAACTTATTCGGCTTGTTTGATCTATGCAGGGTAGGGTGGAAGGCCCTTACTTATTGGGATTGAATGATTGACCATCTACCAGAGGATGATCTTGCAAAAGCTATTGTTGTACTATGGAGTATATGGTCTTACAGAAACCAAGTCTAGCAACAAATTCAACACCACAAAGTTTCAGGTACCAGAGCAGATAAAATTTACCTTTGCAGGTGGATCAATAAGTACCTGGAACAGAGTTTGAGAGAAACGGTTTGCATGGACCAGCAATGATCAGAGAGCCATCTGAGTCAAGAAAGCTGGAGTCCGCCACCGAGCCCTTGTTGGAAACTTAATGCAGATGCTTCGTGGAGCAGCAAGGCGGGAGGGTTGGGTTGGCTCATTCGTGACTCCGACGGGTCTACTATCTACTCTGGAAGGAGAAAAGTGAGACAGAGCTGGCCAATTAAATCTCTGGAAGCCAAGGCCATTTGGGAGGGTTTTAAGTATATCACCTTGCATGCACCCCGCCCAGTCCCCCCAATTATCATAGAATCCGATTCTCTGGAAGTGATAACTCTTTTGACAGGGGAAAGGATTGACATTACCGAAATTCAAAGCATCATGGAAGCAATCGGCCTTTTGACGCTCGATCTAGGCGATGTTGCGTTCATCAAATGTCCTAGAGCTCAAAACAAGGCAACTCACTCTTTGGCGCGATCAACCATTAGCTCACCAGAGTTTGAGTCGACGGTGGAGCTGGGTTTTTTGAACAACCTTCTGGTTGTTTCTCGAGAAGAATATGAGGCTTTTTGGGCTGGCTTTAATGTGGTGGTTGGGTCCTCCTGGTTTAATGAGGCCCTCTTGGTGTAAGCTGTTGGTTGGTCTTTTTGATTTCAAAAAAAAAAAAAAAGACTTTATATAACTAAAAAAAAAAATTTGAACATAGTTCAATTGATTAAAACATATATATACTTTTGATTGAAAGATTAGAGATTCAAATTTCCTTCACCCCTATGTGTTGTTGAACTCAAATATATATATATATATATATATATATATATATATATATATATATATAGTTGTTGACCTTTTGGTCGATGATATGTGGTTAATTAATCTATATATTAATGAATTATAATTATTAATTTATATATACTGCTTTTTGCTAGGTTTATAAGTATCTCTAACATCGGCCAATCTGAACATAGCTTGATGAATAATACACCAATTACTATCTCAAATGTTGAAATAATAATAATAATAATAAGTATCTAATGTTAAAGTTCTTGTAATAATTTTTTTTAACGCTAAAAAAATAAACTAATACTTTGTAAAAAAAAGTAAAATATTATTATTAAACCCTTAAGTCAAACTATTATATAGAGATGTTTTGGTACACCTATTATATTGATTCTTATTATCAATTACTTCCGTAATTTTGTTATTTTTATAGTTATCAATTATTTTCATAGTTTGTTTAATATAACTGGTTGACCAAAAAGTAGGTTAAATTATCCAAAATACTCATAAACTATAGGGTTGGTTTCAATTATACCCTCAAACTTTGAAAAGTTTCATTACAACCCTTGAACTTTGAAGTTTGTTTCAAAAATACCTTTGAAGGCTTTTTTTCGTTAAATTCATGGACGGAAAATGATGTTTTTTCATTTGTATTGTTGCTTATGTGAACATATTTGAACATATACGTTGAAAAGAAAAATCAAAACATATGCAAATATGTAATTTTTTGTCCATAAATTTTACGGAAAAAACCTTTAAGGGTTGTTTTGAAACAAACTTCAAAGTTCAAGGGTTAAAATAAAACTTTTCAAAGTTTAGGGGTATAATTGATACAAACCCCATAATTTAGGGGTATTTTTGATAATTTAACCACCAAAAGTATGTTCTCTTAAATTCTTAATCCACTTCTAATTTCCAAGCCATCCACATGTAACGACTAGGTGAGTTTTTTTTTCTTTTAATTCTCCAACATATATTCGACCAATAAACTTTTTTCATCACCCGCATACACATAAATTTTTGGTCGAAGACATATGCCTTAACTAATTGAGTTATATTTAGGTTGGCAACAACTGTCAAACTTGCCTCCATATATACAAAACTATTTCCAAATTCTAGAGCTTAGCATCTCTCTTACATATTTTATAGCAAATTACAAACAAACCTTGTATAATTTTCACCCTTAGTAACTAGCTAGTTGCACAACTTTTTTTTTTTTAATTTAAATTTCCTAACCATTAAAATAAGATGATTATAGGTCTATAATCTCGGGAATAAAATTGAAAACATAAAGTCTCATGGGTAAATAATGTTCTTTTAAAAAGAAATTACAAAATTGAAGTAGTTTTTTTAAAAAAAATTAATAATGTATAGAAAATCAAATTACAAAATTAAGGGAATAATACAAACTATTGACAAAAACAGGCGGTTGTTGCAGTACAAAAATCGCATACATCTTACGCGATTTAAGTTGTTTCTACGTGGCCAGTATTTCAATTGGCACTCAGCCTAAATCGCGTATCATATACGCAATTTACTCAACTGCTCAAATCCATCTGCTTTAGCTTTTTTTTTTATTTAAATTTCCTAACCATTAAAATAAGATGATTATAGTATAAAATCTCAGGAATAAAGTTGAAAACATAAAATCTCGTAGGTCAAATTTTAAATCAGAATCTATTATAACTTTACGTTCCTACTATTTTATGGTTATGCTAATTTAATCGAGATATCTCAATAATTTGGATTGCATATTTGACACTCGATGGTCTTGACATTTCCCTGCATCCCCTATTCGGCCACGCTACCTACTTGTCTTGAGCTGCTTCTGAAAGAGTGAAGACTATCCTCACAGATCAACATAAGTCATTTCAATATGTTTTGTCTTTACTCACATGCTTTCTAGAAAAATTACTAGGGAGGTCATCTAATATAGAATTATTCCAAACTAAGCACGCTTAATTTTAAAGTTTCTATGATTGAGCCACTGAAAAAAAAGTGTATCTTGTTGATATAGATAATGACTATCAATTCTTTTAAGTCTTTCTTAATCATATTTCTATATCTTTAAGATTTTTCTCATTTGGATGTGGTGTTGGTTCATTCACATGAACCCGTCCTACTTTGATCGTTACATATAATGAGAACTTGTATTTTACCAGTTGGTTAGTTTAATTCTATTCATTCAGCAACATAGTTGTGTCGAATATGATTTTCTTGGAAGGTAGTGTGAAAACTATAACTTGTCTTAGTTCTTGGTGGTTCTCGAATTGCATGGCGCACATAATTTACTGTTTGCCTTTTCTTTTCTTTTCAACCAGCCAAATTTACCATCATTACTTGTTCTGATTAGACAGAAATGCTGGTACAAATAAAAAAAGGACAACGAAAGAGGCAATTATGCATCAATCATTCAGTCTTTCGTAGGATATCACTCTCCCGACATATGGCCGATTCATAGTCTTTAGGAAATTGAAATTATTATAAAAATAAATAATCTTAAGAAAATTAATTATGTTAAAGCACAGATTATTTTTTAATCCCATCTCCCCGACACTTATATACTTTTTAATCCTATCTCCCCGACACTTATATACTTTTTAATCCTATCTCCCCGACACATTTTCTAATCCTATCTCCCCGACACTTTCCTTTGTCTGACCTCTCCAACTTTATTTCCAACACAGCGGTTCCTTCTACGAATATTGTAGCTTGGAAACTTCTCACCAGGTAAATTTTTGATTAAAAGTAATGTCTCCTCCTAATAGATTTTAAAAAAGAGACTTTCGTTTTTGAGATTTAAAAAATGGTCTTTGATTTAATTTAATAGTTGGTTGACTAAGAAAAATTGACATGATATGTTGAGGCGAAAATTTTAAATGAAGTGACAATTTTTTGTGACTTTAAAATGTGGTGATTTGAAGAGGGAGGAAGGAAAAGAGGGAAATAATAATAATAATATAAAAATCAATGAAAATTACTATCCTTGTTTAAAATGTGACTGTGATAATAGAGAGAAAACAGAGCTTATTTACATTAACCAAAAGAAAACAAAATAAAGTACACACTCATACGAGGTTTATATAGCTCGGGTAAACAATTAATAATAAAAAACTAATCTACCCCCAAATAATAATAATAAAATAACATATGCTAACATCACCCTACAAACTCACGATGCTACAGCTATAACCATTGAGAGTTTCTCAGACAAAAAACGGAAGCATCAAGCGGAGTGTGCCTTGGTAAACGTATCAGCAATCTGCAAAGAAGAGGGAACAAAAGGCAATGTGATGGTGCCAAGTTGAAGATGATGACATGTGACACGGCAATCAATCTCAATATGCTTGATTCGCTCATGACAAACTGAATTACACGTCATCTGAATGGCACTCTGATTATCATAATATAACGGAGTAGGATGATGAAGATAAACGCCCATATTCGCAAGCAACCAACACAACCAAACAATTTCACAAATAGTCGAGGCCATGGCAAGATATCAACTTTTGTAGAAGATTGAGAAATAACATCTTCCTTTTTACTCTTCCACGAAATAAGTTAATCACCAAGAAAAATACAGAATTCAATGGTTGACTTGCGATTCGTAGGATCACAAACCCAATCAGTATTGTAAGCACGCAAATCTAAAGATGACGTGGAAAGAAACAAAAGACTCTGAAATTGAGTGCCTCGAAGATACCTGGGAATACGAAAAATAGCAACCCAATGAATTTAGTAGGAGCAGTGACAAACTGATTAACCACATGAACAACATGCACAATATCTGGAACCCCCCCTTTTGTGGGCACAGGAGGAGGTCCCCACACATATCAGAATGCACAAGATCAAAAAGAGCAGAAGAATAGGAAATACTTTTATAGAAAGGTAAGGTTGAAAATTTTGCAAGTTTACAACCACTATAATCAGAGATATCAGGACTGTCTAAATGTCCAAAAGCTCCTGCAGACACTAAAAATTGTAAGCAAGAAGCAGAAACATGACCTAAACGAGAGTGCCATAAATAAAAAACAGAGGACGAGTGACTCAAACGAAAGGACGACAAATCTACACTAGAAGCTGCAACACATTTGATACTTTGAGTTGATCCAAAACATAGAGTCCCTCTTGCCTACGGCCTTCCCCAATCACCTTTTGAGATCGTGGGCCCTGTATAGAATAAGAGGAAGGAGAAAAAGAAACTAAGTATCCAGATTCACATAATTGACTAACATAGACAAAATTTAGAGTAAGACTAGGAATATAATACACATCAAAGAGGGACACATGAGATGTAACGATGGAACCAACACCTACTAATAACATAGAAGTGCCATTAGTAGTCACAATTGATATAGAAGAATGAGGAGACAGTGAAGCAAAAGAGGACAAATGAAAAGACATATGATGAGAAACACCTTAATCTAAGACCCATAAGGAATAAGATATACCTAAAGTACTAAACGAGGACAAACCTTTATGAGATGAGGCCAACATAGCATGATGTTGTGAATTGAGGAACTGTTGAAATTGCTCAAACATGTATGGATCCAAAGATGGAACAACCACTCCATTGTTGGACTGAGGTGGTCGATATGTCCATGGAGTATTCTGCAGAGACAATGATAGTTGTTGTTACGGCAGACAATGTTATTATTGTTGCTGCTGTTGCAACAGTGGTTGTCGTTGTTGTGCTGCGATTTACCTTTATTTAGCAATATCGGACATTGCGCCTTTTAATGACCCTTCAGTTTGCAGAACGCACACTCATCAGAAGAAACCTTAAAGGCCAACCTATTTTGATTTCCAATCAGAGACAGTTATGGAACCGCAAAAACAGATGGACTTGGAGGTGGGGTAATTTTCTTATCTTGTTGAGACATAATTTGAATCTCCTCTGCCAACAGTTCACTAACTATTGAATCAACGGAAGGGAGAGGAGTACGATGTAGGATTGTCCTACGCAATCCCTCAAACTCAGAACGAAGGACCATGAGAAACTGAACTAGACGTTGCTCTTCCCTTTGAGTGATGTAAGCTTGGACTGCACTCAATTCTGAGGATTCGGTCAATGCCAACTGATCCCATAATTCAGACATAGAAGAATGAAAATCTTGAATACTCATATCACTCTGTTGAAGTGCACGAATATCCGTCTCCAATTGATATTGTTTAGTAAAGTTGACTGTGTATACAATCTAGCCAAATGATCCCAAACCTCTTTAGCAGTTTCATATTTTGCCAATTGAGCACCAATAGAATGCGTAACATAATTATTAATCCACATAATGATCTTTGAATTGTTAGCCTCGCAAACATCTAATAAGGAAGCATAGTTAGCAGCCTTGCTATGTATAGGTTTGTCTCGCACACCTGTGATATAACTCCACATAGATAGAAATTCTTCATAACATAATTCCAATATGAATAATTTTTACCATCCAATTGTACGCTAATCGACTGAAGTGAATCATCCTTACGATTTGACATGATGATAATACAAAATTTTCAAAAAAAAAAATTGTGAATACCAATCGAGCAACACCACTGTAACAAACAATCAGACCAATTAATTTCAATTTGCAAAGAATTCCTCTCAAATACCAATAGTAAATACTGTTCAATAATCAAAATCAATTTCAATATTAGTTTCAATACTAATACCTCTGATACAATACCAATTCCAATATCTTCAATTTCAACTTGAAAGGAATGTCCTTATCGATTTCAATTTCAAATTGAAATTGATTTATCAATAATTTCAATTTGAGATTGATTCTTCAATTCCAATGCCTCCAATACCCTCTGAAGCCGCAATTTGTTGTAGGATGCAATCATTGGCTAATTCCTAAATTTTGAAGATGTCGTCTCACAAGACCAGGTCTATTCCTCACTAGATCCACTTGAGGATTGACAACACCATTAGGTATAAAGCTAAGCGAAGGCACTGGTGCGCCGCACTAAGCTCAGATTTTGATTCCCAAGTGGAAGATAAAACACTACTAAGCCAACAATTTCAAATCAACGAAGACAATCTCCTAAGCGAAAAAAGAAAACCTTTGCCGCACTGATTCTTCAACAACAAAAAAATATATGCTAACCCATTGATTACGGGAATTTTGATTTTTTTCTTGAGCGCGAGTAATCAAAATTTCATGAGAATGGTGGCTTTGATACCATATGATAAATAGAGAGAAAACTAGGACTTATTTACATAAACTAAAAGAGAACAAAATAAAGTACACACTCATGAGGTTTATATAGCTAGGTTAAACAATTAATAATAAAACCCTCAAATAATAATAATAAAATAACATATGCTAACAGTGACATCTCAACCTGTCATGTTATTTTTTTCGGTTAGTCAACTAACTGTCAAATGAAGTTAAGAACTATTTAGAATCATTTTTCAAATCTTAAGAACTATAATGTACCTTTTAGAAATTCGTGGACTAAATAGACACCAAACTCACCGCATGGATCAAAAGTATATTATAAATTAGATTGCTATATGCATGTAAATATTTTATTTCTATTTTTTTCCGTTGATTTTAATCCTTATGTTTTAAGAAGATGATCATTTTTTAGTTCTTAAACTTTCAAAATGTTTTTAATCCGTGAACATTAAAAAAATAATCTCTGTACTTGCTAACTCGACCTCTTAATTAAAAAAAAAATATCTCTGACGCTATAGAGATTGTTGGTGCTCTAAACAAAGAAGCTGCTGATTTTTCAAAAACTAAGAACGTGCTGGAGGAGATTGATCGCCTTGCTCTACTGGCTGGGGTGTCTGCTTTCACCTACTGTCCAAGAGCGTGCAACTCGGTAGCCCACAAACTCGCGCGCGCCGTTGTTGATCATTTTGTAAACCACCGCTCGGCCTCGTCGGAGGTGGATTTTTTGGAAGTCTCCTCGGCTTCATCTCTGTCTTCCCGCCTAGAGGACGTTTCCTGTTGTTGGGCTTCTGGTTTTCTTTCTTGGCTATCCTCTGCTTTCAATGAAGATTTATTGTGGACTTAATTTGGTTGTTGGTTTAATGAAGCTGCTTTTAAATGTCAAAAAATAAAAATAAAAAATCTATTCTATTCTAACCCAATTAAAGTGAGTTTAGCTAGTAATTAATTGACATGTACCCTCAACTAAAAGTTTAGAGTTTCAAATCTACCCATCCCAAACGTTTTCAACTAAAAAAAAATTCTAACCACTTTTAATTATTAAATTTTTAATATGTAATCAAATGCTATAAATATTTTTAACTTGTTAACAGAACTTTTGAATTATCTCTTGTTTCACATAAATTTAATTTAATGTGAGCTATATCATTCAATATTAGGTAGAACTTAGAAATGCCAATACGATTAATTAGATGGAAATGAAAACTTTTCTATCTTCATCCTTCACGATTAACGAACGGTTTTTTCATATATATCTATATTAATAAATAATTACTAATCTATTCCCTACTCATAAAATATTACCAAAACAACACATGAGCTCTGACGTCAGAAATTATCACATGAGCGGATTTAAACAAAAGAAACAAACGAAAATAACCCCAACATCTTTGCAAAATAAATAACCCCAACTTAGCAAATCTAAACTCAATTCAAACTATATAAAATAGGGAAAAAGAAAATTTGTACATTGTCCTCATGTTCCTTCAAAACAAGGATTTTCAATTTCATTCAAGGTGGATCCCTTAAACTAAAATTCATATACATAGGTTTGGTTTATGGTGAAATTACTAATTAGACTACGGATGTCACAGATTATGCTATAGCATTTTTTGGGATAGATTGCTCAATTATGAATTAACGAATTAAACCAATGTAAACATAAAGCAAACAATTGCATAAAATAAATGAGATAGCTATTGGTAACTCGGTTCGGTCTACACCTACATCTAGGGGGCACAGTCTGGTGGACAGAACTTCACTATATCAACAAACGCGTACACAAGGTTTTATACAACTAGACTTCCCTGATTGTTGCTGTCACAACCCGCCCCAAATTAACACTACCAAACCTAGGATGAGCTGTGATGGCAGTAGACCCCAAATGTACAATGGAATCTATTGCCAAGTCTTTATCTCTTTTTTCATTATCTATCTTTAACTATGGATATCTCATAAACAACACGTTAAAATTTCTCTCTTTACTTACAATAAATGATATGCAATGACTTGACAAGACTGATGGCAGACTCTAATTAGCTAACTCTGGTTGAAACTCAAGAGCAACCTGGTGGAAAAATTAAAAACAAAAGAATGAGCTAAAAAGCCCAGTGAGTGGTGATTCCATAAGAAAATAAACGTTCAAGAAAAATTATTCTCTTACTAAGCAGAAGTTCACAACTCTGTGACATAATGTAAATCATGAATAATTTAGAAACCTTCGAGATCATTTTAAGACATTAAAATCTATAAATAAACAACTCTTGAAAACGAGAATAACACAACAACGATTACAGCTCTTGGAACAACAACTCTTAAATCAACAATTCTTGAAAATATAAGCACAAGTTCGTAAAAACATAGATAGAGAAATTCGTAATTATAGCTCTGGAAAGCATAAACATAACTAGTGAAATTCATCACCAAATATGTACCCAAATCTCTATCATACTATGTACCAAGTAATCTCCAGATACATAGTAGAACATATCTCTGTCATATGTGCACATAGAGCAAACTCTATCATCTGTAATGCTTCAGGACCAGGATTTGGACCAGGATTCGAAATCCGAATTCGACACCTAATGGCCCCGGCATTCCCCTGCATCCCCTGCGGCCTGAGCATGCGAGCATACTATGGAAACACATTCTCATAGCATCTCGGGTAATCACCATGGGTACAAGGATCTAGTGGTTTGAAAACCACTTCTAGCATAAACCTCTTAACTTCTCAAACTCTTTCTTAAAATCACATTCTTTCTCTAAAATAGCCTTTCATAAACTTGAGAGATTTCTGAAATAACATTAAACCTTTATACTTTCTCTAATAGTCATCAAATCTCTCAAATATTATAAAACATTTTCAAAGTTATATTTTCTCTAAAACCACATCTAAAAAAATTTCATACATTTCTCAATAAACATTAAAACTCTTTAAACATCTCATTGATCATAAAATATCTCAAATATTTCTCAAATAATAAATTCAGCTAGAAGCATAAAATATTGAAATTTCAATACCATTTTTAGAAATTCATAACAATTATCTGAAAATCTCTTAGTAGTCTCTCTAAAATCACACATGATTATAGAATTCTTGAAAATTCATGATAATAATCAAATAATAAAAATAATTCGTAAAATAAACCACTCACAGAACAATTGTCGTTGACATCCCAAATGTGAGCTATTCCAATTGTCATTCAACCTAAGTTCCAATAACCACAACAAAAATCACTCCAAATCATGTAATTAGAAAATGGCATGCTAACTAACCAAAAATTAATAATCTAATTTCCAATCTCCTTCTCTTCCCCATAAGTCCAATCTTTCATATCTTACTTTTTCTTCCAAATATTTATTACCAAAGTTATTTTGTCTTTTTCCTCCAATTAAAATACTATTCTTTCTCTCCCTTACACAACATTTTCATTCAATAAAAACAGTCCATTTCCCCAAGTTCTCCATCCCACGTGAATAATCAAACCACTTTTCCCTTATTTCTTAATAATTAACTTTCTTTCTCATCTTCTTCTTCCTCATTTTCTCAACTTCTTCCACAACACTCTGTTTTCCTTCCTTCCAACCCATACCTTTACTTTTTCTTACAACCCTCTAATCTTTAAAGCTTTCTTAAATTAAGTTTCTAGTAATTTCTTTTGGCATGACAAATTTTTCTCTTAACTAATTTATCTTTTCTTCCCTAAAATTAAAACAACCTCCCAACAAAATTGAACATTTCAAATACCCAAATTTCATTTCTTAACTTTCAACCTACCCAAATAATAACATAAGCAAACTACAAACTTCATCCTCCTATTTCAAAGTATCCATAAGAATTTCACAAGCAGAAGAAGAAAAATCCATAAAACGCTCTTTAAAGACCACCCCTTTTCATGGTTTCCCTAAAAAAAAACTTACCAATCTAAATCTTCTCGCTTGAGCCTCTCAACACCTCTTTCAATTTCATGCTTGGCATGCTTAAGCTCCTCAATTTCATTTATGTGTTGTTTCTCTCTCTCAAAGCAAAGTTTTTTTTCTCTTTGGTTTCTCATTTCTTCTCCATCCTTCCCGAACACTCATTTCTTTCCCTTTCTCTCTCTCTTTTTTTTTATTTAAAACCAAAAGCTTCCACTATAAGTTTCTTTTTTTTTTTATATAAATAAATAAATATATATATATATATTCTTTTCCAACTTCTTTCCAATATAATACAATACAAACTCCCATTTTCCTTTCTTTTCTAATTTATATATTTATTAAATACAAGTCGTATTCCATTTTCAAAGTTTCAAATTTTTTGTATATCTATTTTGTCTCAAACTATAATCTCTCCATCAACAATTTTCAAAATTAAATAATCCATATATCAAATGCATATATCTAATTGCTAGAAGACCAAAATTAGGTCTTACAGTTGCCCTTTAGCTCCATTCCTAGTGAACCTCTACCCAAAACCTTATCGAGCCCAAACACCCATTTGTTCCAACCATGAAACCTCTTCAATTGTTTCATAAAAAAATAATTAAAAAAAAATCTCTCAATCTCACTTACAAGTAAAACTCTACCTCTACAAATTTACACTCTCGCTCACAACCCGTACAATTGGAACCCTTGCAAAGGAGAATTACTCAAACCTCAAAAACAAACTCTGGGCATAAAAACACATACCAATTGCAAGGAACCCGTACTGCCAAAGAATGAACACTGCAAGCAACTGATGCTGCCAAAGAAAACCTCTCAAAACCACGTTTTTGTCTCTGTCCTTGTCTTCAAAAAAAAAAAAAAATCCTATCCTAATTCACAAAAAGAACTCTGTCCTTGTATTCACAAAAAAATCCTAATTCACAAAAAGAATATTATATCCAATCCTGATTCAAATCTCAACAGAAAATAAAATCGTGAGATATTTTAGTTTCCTAAAATGCTAAAATATTATTTTGTCATATAAATCCAAGCTAACTGATTTTCTTATTTAAGCACCAAACAAGATCTTTGAAAATATATTCTTCAAGAAAATCGCAATTTTTAGAACGAATTTGTTCAAAATCGAAACTTCCAGCATATGTGACATTCTCTAGGACCTTTTCTATGACCATTTGTTCCTGACCTTGAAAACTGACAGAATATTAATATTGTCTACAAAATCTGTCAAACCAAAACAGCATCATCATATTGCATGCATCTAAGTTCCTTTAATATCTTCTATTATAAGATGAAGATTAGTATCATATAGTTGATGATAAACAACATAAATTAATTTAATGATCGATATTAAGGTAATTTAAAATGACTTTTAAATTCATAACATTTGTGTTTCTTCTAAAAGACATTTGCAGGAGAAATGCTTATTCCAAACTCATCCAATACCAATAAAAAATGTAATTTTTTTTAATAATATTACAATGTAAAGTATAATTACATATTGTGATAAACAAGATTAACAAGGTACAAATCAAAACTCACGAACCCATTGGTAACATTCTTGTGTTTCTTCTTCTTTCTTTTCTTTTTTTTTTATTATTCTTTATTGTTTTATGTTTTATTTTTTTAATTGTACAAGTAAAAAGAAATGTGTTTGTAACCATTTTTTAATTCTTTATTTTTCAAATTTTCAAATTTAAATATTAAAGTTTACCATGAAAAATATTTTTTAAAAATGAATATATTACTTTTAAAAAAAAAAACTTATTATGCATTGTATAGATAAAAAGAGATAAAATAATGTATCTATTAGAGAATATCTCTGCATTATTACAGCCTTATTCTCTGCTCTAATTGTAAATCCTTATTTGTACACTTTCCTTTTATATCTCATTCATTGTATATTTAAGAATATCACATTGTAATGAAATCATCAAGGGAATTATTCATTCTTCATCCCTCTCTGTATTCTTTCATGGTATCAGAGCATTAATTTTTTTTTTCAAATTTACATCTCAATTACAGTCGTCTTCCTCACTGTCTGGTTCAAAGCATCTTCAATGGCTGCCATTGTTGAATCCTCTTCATCAGCAAATACCTCTGCCATGACTTCACCCCTCTTTCTTCTATCCAACATATGCAACCTTGTACCTCTGTGCTTGGATTCAACGAATTACGTGTTGTGGAAATTTCAAGTATCTTCTATTTTGAAGGCTCATAATCTCTTTGGGCATATTGATGAGTCTATCCCAAAACACGATCAATATGTTCGTTCATCTACAGGGGCAATAACGACAGAGGTCAGTACTGATTTTCTTAAATGGGTAACTCGTGATCAAGCTCTCATAACTCTAATCAATGCCACTTTATCTCCCTCTGCACTTGCACATGTTGTTAGTTCTACATCTTCCAAAGATTTATGGCTTTCATTAGAAAAACGCTACTATTCAAATACCAGATCTAGTATTCTTGACTTACGATCTGCTTTGTATACCATCAAAAAACTTCCTTCTGAATCTATAGAAATGTAACACCCGACCTAAAAAGATTAGTATTAATTTTTGTTAAATAATTAGTTAAAATTATTAATATTAAAATATTAAAGATATTTTATCCTTCTTTTATTATTATCACTATTTTATTATTATTATTATTATTATTATTATTATTATTTGTTTAAAAAAAAATACATACCATCCTTATCTCTCTCTCTCACCCATCCCTCTGTCTTTTTTCGATTCTTCCTCCCCTACCCTTCTGTCTCTCCTTCCCTCCAGTCCCATTCTCTTTCCCCTTCTCCCGTTTTGTCCCCCTCAGGTTCTGACTCTTCCTCCCCCTCCCTAGTTCTGTCTCTCCCTTTCCCCTCTTTCAATTTCGTTTCTCTCCCTCTCTTTCAAATCGTTTTTCTCTCTCTTTCTCTCTCTCACTAGTTTGTTGGTGTTTGAATCATTTTCTGGCGAATACTTACGTGGACAGTGGCTTTGAAGTTGTCTTTGAGCGTTTTAGAGTTCGTGTTTAGTGTGACTTGGCTCGTTTGACAGTGGGTAAGCATTTTGGTTTTGGATTTAAGAAATTTAGTGAGTTAATTGCTTATTTAGGCATTAATTGAGTAGTTTGGGTTGACTTTTGGTTATGGAACTCACTTTAAGATTAACCATCAAGGTTGAAGGCTAATTATCCAATTCGGGTCGTACTGAGCATTATTTCAGCAATTTTTAGTTACGGTGGTTGGTAAGTTTTTAAGTTTGAAGCATTTGTAATTGGTCTTTTCGAACCAAGTAAGTTTTAGGATGTTGGTTTTGATTTTATTTAAGTTATTATTGAGTAATTGGAACTTTTGTGCATGCTAGAAGTCGATTTTGGAAGTTGTAGATAGTTGGGCGCTCTCTCTAAATTGTTAGGATTAAAGCTAACATCGTCCTAAGAAGGGAAGCATTTCAATCTCAAGTCAATTGAGATGTAAGTAGCCATTTGGAATTACTCGTCAAGGCTTTTTATATAAAGATTGTTTGTGGAGCATGTATAGTGAGCTTGTTGAGACACTTTTGCTTGATTGTTGTTGAATTGTGTTTTGTTTTTGGTGAATGAAAACTTTGGTATGGTGAGATTCATTTGATCCAATACTTGAGCTGTGATTACTTAATTGTGTTTGATGTTGAAATTATATCTTTGGTTGAGTTTGTGATCTTCAGTTCAGGGAGTGGAGGTGGTGCGGACTCGGTGTGTGATTTGGTGGTGCGAGATATCTTGGAATTTTCAAGAATATTGTGATTAAGAAATGACCTGTCAGTTTAGTGCCACCTACCTTATTATTTTTTTAATGCGAGCATGTATTCCTAGGTGGCTGAGGCAGAGTGGAGAGCGATGAGAGATGATGTTGATGCTAGCATAGGGGCGATGTCCCCAGAGCGATGGTGAGATGATAAGGATGCTAGCATAGGGGCGATGTCCCCAGAGTGATGAGTGTGAGAGTTTCTTTCCTTCTCGGCATCAAACCAACTTAGAATACATGACTCGCAGGTATAGCACGTGGTAATACTAAAAGAGAGTGAGCTTAAGGTAAGGTAAGAAGGCACATAGTAAACGAAGATGAATGTTTTGAGACTGTGCTAAAGCAGTTTAGAGTTATGTATTCCTTTGAATGATTTAAGATTAGACCCTTGAAGAGAGGTTACTTACTGAGTATATTCATACTCACTCGTGCTACTTTGCTCATATCTTTTCAGGTGACGTGCATCAGCGAGGTGGATGACAGGACGACGACCTGACTAGGCTATGGGGATACTATTAGGTTTCTCCTAGGTTCCTTTTGTTGTGTATTAGGTCGTTTTTATATTAGCTTGTAAACTTGGTTTGTAAGTTGTACTTTTGTTTTCTTGTAAATTCTGGTTCTGAGATGTCTTTCGCATTCGTTCCATGACTATGAACTCAGCCTCTTTTGCATAGTTTGGTGGGTGCTAAGTGTTCTTTGAAATCATAGAAGTGCCTTATGCATCTTTACAGGTTCTTGATATTAGGTTTTTTCATAGTTACGCCGTCATGCTGCCAAAATTGCAGGCTTGAGCTAGGTAACTCAGTTTTTCTTTCGTTTTTAGCATGTTCAGAGTTTAGGGTTGTTACAAGAAAAATATACTTGTCGAATCAAAGAGATTGTAGATAAACTTCTTGTTGTTTCGATTTCTATTGAAGATGAAGAAATCCTCGCTCATACCTTAAATGGACTACCGACCTAATTTAATGCCTTCTACACCTCTATTCGAACACGAAGCGGAATACTCTCTCTTAAAGAACTCCATGTGCTGTTAGATTGTCACAACCCGCCCCAAATTACTCTACCAAACCTAGGATGAGCTGTGATGGCAGTAGACTCCAAATGTGCAATGAAATCTATTGCCAAGTCTTTATCTCTTTTCTCATTATTTATCTTTAACTATGGATATCTCCTAAACAACGCGTTGGAATTCTCTCTTTACTTACAATATATGATATGCAATGACTTGAAAATACTGGTGGCAGACTCTGATTAGCTAACTCTGGTTGAAACTCAAGAGCAACCTGGTGGAAAATTAAAAACAAAAGAATGAGCTAAAAAAAGCCCAGTGAGTGGTAAGTCAATAAGAAAAATTAACTTTCAGAACAATCTCTTTAGATGGAAAACATAATTCAAACTCTATAAAAATATATAGAAATCATGAAAGTTTTTGAACTTCTCAAGATCATGAAAATAGAGTGAAATTTGTAACAAGGTCACTGTTACGAAATCTCTTAGAAACATAAGCTGCACAAACCGAGATTTCAACTCTTGGAAACAACAACTCTTTAAACAATAACTCTTGATACATGAATACGGGCTAATAAAAACGTGTATAAAGAAATCTCATAATTTCAACTCTTGAAATATAAGCATAAGTTCTAATCACCAAATTTGTACCCAAAACTCTATCATACTGGCGTAGAGTAATCTCCATACGCACAGCAGAGCAATTTCTATCATACGCGCACGTAGAGTAAACTCTATCATCTGTAATGCTTCAGGACCAGGATTTGGACTAGGATTCGGAATCCGGATTTGGCACCTAATGGCCCCGGCATTCCCCTGCATCCCCTGCGACCTGAGCACGCAAGCATACTATGGAAACACATTCTCATAGCATACCGGGTAATCACTATGGGTACAAAGATCTAGTGGTTTAAAAATCCACTTCTAACATAAAACGTCTCTTGATTCCCAAACTCTTTTTGAAAACCATGTTTTTTCTTTAAACATCTCATAAACTTGAGAGATTTCTGAAATAACATTAAACATTTATACTTTCTCGAATAATCATCAAATCTCTCAAATAATATAAAACATTTTCAAAGTCTTATTTTCTCTAAGACCACATCTCAAAAATCTCATACATTTCTCAATAAACATTAAAACTCTTCAAATTCAAATATGTTAAATCATGAATTCAATTTAGTGATCATATGTCACTTTCTCATCAATTTAGTAAATCATCAATCTCAATAATAATCAATTTGTGAAATACAAGTAATTTCCTCCAAATTTTCAAATAACTAAATCATTTGCATTAAAATTAATTGCAATTGATTTCAAATCTCACAAAAATATCATCAATTACTAAAATAATTGAAATACTTTATAAATAACCACTCACAGAAATATCAACGTCAGCTCTTCAGATCATATGCTAGTCCAATTTCTGTCCAATCTTAAAAAGTGTCCAATACTTCAATATGCAACTCTCCTTCTCTTTCTCTTTCTCTTTTCCTTCTTTTCCTCCTTTTTTTCGTGAACCCTTCTTCTTTTCTTTTCTTTTTTTTTTCTTTTTTTAAAACCAAAATAATGTATGTGGCTTGCAATCTATCAAATAAGCATACATGTGGCTTCTTTGAAGCCACACATTATTTCTTTTATTTATTATTATTATTATTATTTCAAAAATACACCAAAACCATACACATTTTCACTTTCCTCTTTCCTTTTTCTTTTAACAAAAATTTACCCCATAAATTTCAATTTACTTTTACTTCCAATTTATTCCAAACTTCTCCTCTTTCAAGACATTTGAAAATCAAATAACTATTATGCCATATAAATACTAGAAATCCAAAATTGGATCTTACATAGATGCTGAAGAAAAAACTCTTCAACGGCATCAACAAAGTGATCTTTCTCCGACTTCAATGGCCGCTGCTCGAAATGCATTTCAAACTCCAAATCATGGCCGTGGACGGAAAACCTACAATTCGCGTGGTCGTGGCAATATTTACCGTGGCCCAAGCCTATTTAATTTTGACAATTTCTTTTCTTAGAATGCAAGCCCAAATCAATCACAGACCACGCGTGGACTTATGGGATCTGGTTCACACCATCTGACATCACAAATACCCAATATGGGTATGACAAATACTAATTATGGGTCTGGATTCGGGTCAACCGGATCAAACAACACTTATGGGTCTGGAAGCACAAATTTCAGGTCTGGTTATTCAAATCAAGATTCTGGACACAATGGAGGCCGAATTTTCTGTCAAATTTGCTCAAAACTGGGACATAGCGTACTTGACTGTTACAATCGAATGAACTTTTCTTATCAGGGTGGTCACCCACCGGCCCAATTGGCAGCAATAGTAGTAAATTCCATGAATTCAAAATCTTCTAATGACCATTCTAATACTTTTTGGTTATCTAACAATGGATGCAATGTTCATATGACAAATGATCTGGCAAATCTCAATCTGTCTACAAATTACAATGGTGAAGAATCTGTCACAATGGGTAATGGTCAACCTTTAAATGTTCAAAACACATGTAGTGGCACACTTTTTACCTCATCTCATACTTTTAATCTCTCTAAAATTCTTCATGCTCCTGATCTTGCTACCAATCTTTTATCAGTTCATAAATTTTTCCTTGATAATAATTGTATTTTTATCTTTGATATTGACTGGTTCCTTATTCAGGATAAAGTCTCTGACAAAACTTTATACACTGGTGAAAGCATCAATGGCCTCTATCCAATTCCATGCCCATCTACCTTATCTCGTTCAAGCATGCAACTCAAAAATTACAATTTTCTTGCAAAACAAGAGTGTTCTCTATGGCATCATCAGTTTGGATATCCTGCTCCCAAAATTTTACGATCTAGTTTATCTCGTCTTGGTCTTTCTTTATCTTCTTCTATTTCTACATGTGAGTGCATTAGTTGTTTAAAAGCTAAAATGACAAAGCTTTCTTTTCCTATGTCTCTCTCTAAGTCTATTACTTCTTTTGAACTTATCCATAGCGATGTATGGGGACCTTCCCTGATTACCACTGTTAATGGATATCGTTATCATATTAGTTTTATTGATGATTTCAGCAAATTCACTTAGCTTTTTCCTCTTACTTATAAATCTGATGTGAATGTCACTCTCCAAAAATTTGTGCCCTTTGTTGAAAATTTTCTATCTCAAAAAATTAAATTTTTTTCGATCTGATGGTGGTGGTGAATTTTGCAATGCTTCTACTCGTTCTTTCTTTAATTCCAAAGGAGTTTTACATCAAACGTCTTGTCCTTACACACCTGAACAAAATGGTATAGCTGAGCGCAAACATTGTCATATTATTGAAACTGCAATGTCTTTACTTTTTCATTCTTCTGTTCCTCTAGAATTTTGGCCATATGCCTTCTCTACTCCTGTTTTTCTAATAAATTGAATGCCCTCTTCTTCTCTAAACATGTTATCTCCTTTTGAGAAACTTTTTGGTTACACTCCTGATTTTCATCATTTAAAAGTTTTTGGGTGTGCATGTTATCCTTTGTTAAAACCTTACAACAAACATAAACTTGAACCTAAAACCACTCAACATATCTTCCTTGAATATACTCTTGAATTCAAATGATATATATGTTATAACCCTATCACAAAAAAATCCATTGTTTCTCGCCTTGTTATTTTTCATGAAACTGTCTTCCCCTTTTCCAAACCCATAAACTCTAACACTCCCAACTCATCCCCACTCACTGACCTAACTCTTTTGCTCACTCTTCTCCATACATTCCCATATTCACAACCTACCCATTCCACTCCAACCATTCTCAACCAATCATCCACTGCTGACATTAATTCTTTTCCTTGTGAGTTTTTGCAGGCTTCAACTCTTGTTATTGCAGATTTTCCACATGTCGTGACAACCAATGATCATATTAATGTCAACACAATGCCTCACGATGCTTCCACTAGCATTACCAGAAGTACAGTCAATAATCACCCTATGCAAACATGTGCTAAGTCTGGTATCTTCAAGCCAAAGGCTTTTCTTTCCACAATGCCTTATTCAGTTCTAACTGATCCTACTTCGTATACTGAAGCTTCAAAGTATCCAGAATGGAGAATTGCCAAGTGTGAAGAATTTAATGCTCTTCAGGAACAATGTACGTGGTCTTTAGTACCTCGCTTATCTTCAATGAATGTCGTGGGCTGCAAATGGGTCTTTAGAACAAAATATCATACTGACGAATCCATTGCTTGGTATAAGGCCCGATTAGTCAGATTGAAGGATTTGATATTATTGAAACGTTTAGTCCAGTTGTTAAAAAGCCAACAATCCGGTTAATCTTGACTTTTGCTGCTTAGTATCAATGGTCATTAACTCAGTTGGATGTCAAAAATGCATTTCTACATGGCCCTTTAAAGGAAAAAGTTTAGGCCCCGTTTGATAACGTTCTCGTTTCTCGTTTCTTGTTTCCTGTTTCTGTTTCTCGTTTCTTGTTTTTGTTTCTTAAAAACTAAAAACAGAAACATGTTTGATAACTATTTATGTTTCTTGTTTCTTATTTTTTGGTAAAAATAAAGTTTAGTACATATACTATAATAAAAAATATAACATGCATTAAAATAAATATAAAACATATATAAAGAGGTTATAGTATTTTATTAAGGCCCAACACCTAATTAATAATATTAATAATAAATTTATCCTTCAAATGTTGTTCAAATTTGATTTGCAATTTTATTTCTCACTTAAATCAATTCACCTTGAACGATTTTGACTTACAAGAGTTAGTTCAATTAGACGAATTTGTAAATTATCTAAGGTCAGACAATCGAACATACCCACATTTTTTTAATTTAATAATAAATGTTTTTTTCTTTAAAAATGCATTAGCCAATAATACACGCAAGTAAAATCAGAAAAATATAGATAATGTATATATTTTTTTACATTTAATGTTAAACATGAAATACATTATTAGTTTATTTATTTAATAAAAAAATAAAATCATACCAAAAGAAAAAATAATAGAGAATTAAATAGAAAACAATAACTATAAGCTCGTTAATGTGAAGTAAAATAAAATAAGAAAATAAGAGAGAAGAAAAAAACATAAACGAAAAGAGAAAAGTAAAAAGGAAAAAAGAAAAAAAATAATGAACTATTAAAGAAAAAATATTATGATGAAAGAGAAAGGAAGAATAGAAATAAATAAATCAAAAAAAAAATAAAAATAAAAAAGAAGAAAAAAATAAAAAGATTAAAAAGTATTAAAAGAAAAAAATAGAATGGAAGAGAGAGAAAGAAGAGAGATGAGAGAGATGGGTAAAAAGAGAAATAAGAATACATGCATGAAACCTGGAAAAAAAACAGAAACAGAATTTGAGAAACTACTTTTTGAAGTTTCTCAAAATCTACCCTTTTTTTATAAACATTTCTAAAAAATTTAGAAACAAGAAACAAGATCGTTTATCAAACATGTCTGTTTCTTGAAAAATGAGAAACAGGAACAATAAACAGGAAATATGAACGTTATAAACGAGCCCTTATATGTCTCAACCTCCTGGTTTTCTAGAAAAATCATGTCCAACTCATGTCTGTCTGCTTCATAAAAGCCTTTACGGTCTTAAATAAGCTCCTCGGGCCTGGTTTGATCGTTTTACATCATATTTGTCCACATTAGGATTTACTGCTTCAGCTGCTGACTCGTCCTTATTTGTGCGTTCAGTTGGATCTTCTTTAACTTACTTATTTCTCTATGTGGATGACATTATAATCACTAGTCCTAATTTATCCTACATTTTTGTATTAAAGAAACAGTTGGCAAATGAATTTCAGATATCATATCTTGGAGCATTGAAATACTTTCTTAGCCTAGAAGTACATAGCTTCCCTGATGGAATTTTTGTGAATCAAGCTAAGTATCTTACTAACTTACTTCAAACTGTAGGATTATCCTCTACTAAGTCATGCTTAACACCTATGTCTACATCCGTTGATATCTATGCTTCATCTCCTTTATTCAACAATGCAATACTTTATCGCTAGTTGGTTGAATCACTCCAGTATCTCACTTTCACCAGACTTGACATCTCTTTTGCAGTCAATCGAGTAAGTCAATTCATGCATCGTCCCACAGTTGTTCACTTTTCAGCTGTCAAACGTATTTACGCTATCTATCTGGATCTAAACACCTTGGAGTTATGTTCCGTCCTGACGATTTATCTCTCACTGCCTTTTGTGACTCTTATTGGGCTAATGACACTTCTGATCGTCGTTCCACCTCAAGATTCATTGCCTTTCTTGGCAACAGTCTTATTTCTTAGTCTACCAAAAAGCAACCAACAGTTTCATGGTCATCCACGGAAGCAGAATACCGCTCACTCGCTACTACAACTGCTGAACTTTATTGGCTACGACAGCTCCTTTGTGATCTTCACGCCACTCTAATAATTCCTCCAACATTGTGGTGTGATAACGTTTCTACTATTTCACTTACAAACAGTCCAGTCTTTCACGTTCGTACTAAACACATCGAGATTGACTACCACTTTGTTCGTGAGAAAGTAGCTCGCAAGGATATTTCCGTTCGATTCATATCTTCTAAAGATCAATTGGCAGACTTATTCACAAAACCCTTGTCACATCAAACATTTGTGCCATTCAGAGACAAACTTCTGACTTCACTACAATCATCAGTTTGATGGGGCATATTAGAGAATATCTCTGCATTATTACAGCCTTATTCTCTGCCCTCATTGTAAATCCTTATTTGTACACTTTCCTTTTATATCTCATTCCTTGTATATTTAAGAATATCACATTGTAATGAAATCATCAAGGGAATTATTCATTCTTCATCCCTCTTTGTATTCTTTCAGTATCACATATCGAAAATATGTTTCTTTATCAAAAGAAATAGAAAAAAATAATAAAAGTTGTAAAATTGGAGTCGAACAGATTCAAATGGGAGACTTTTAGTGTGTAGACTGACGTGATAACTAACTATACCACGACACCAATTTGCCAATAAATATGATTACAAAAACAGAGATTAAGGCTTGGTTTGGGATTGCTGTAGCTTCTAAAATCAACTGTGCTTTTAAGAAAATCAACTGTAATACGAAGTAAATAAGTGTTCAGTAAGTTAAAGATTGAAAAGCCGGTTAAAGTGTTTGGTAAATTACAATAATCAAAATCGATATAACTTTTAATAATGCATAATATTATGTTGATATTTAATTTCAAAGTTTTTATAAAATAATTATTTTTAAATTCATCTGATTTTAATTACAATATTATGTTTAGTCTAGATATTTTTATATTTTGATAATAAATATAATTGCTAAAAATCGTATTAAAAAACAAGTTATTTAAGTTTAAATAATAAAAAAAAAGAGTAGGAACAAATAAATTCAATTGAATATAAGATAATAAAATAAATAAATAAAAATAAAAATAAAAACCATGGATGGATGGTGAATCAGGTCACAATAACATGTAGACATGGAGAATAGGTGGTTTGTTAGCAAATCAAGTAGAGAAAGCTAATTGGAAAAGCTACTGTTGATTAGATTTTGCAAATCAATGTGGTTGAAAAATACAGTTAAGATTTTTTTGCAATCACCTTTTTAGTTTCCAAAAGCAATCTCAAACCCACCCTAAGTCAAATTACTTCTTTTACCACATCAAAATCGAATTTTCAAGATTAAAATTGATGGGTTATCTCCATTTGAGTATGAAATTGAAGAACCTGGTGGAAGCCTTCAGTTGGGAATTGTAAATGCAGAAATTAAATGGGCAGTACCAACAAGACCTAATATTCTTCATACCTTCATGCTCTATACCAATTTGGTGGTGTTTGGATTGAGGAGTTGGGAGAAGTAGGAGTTAATAACCCCCTAGCTCCTTGTTTGGCCCAAGAATATTTGAATTCTAATTGTGAGCCTCACAAATTTATTAACTCTTACTTCAACTCTCGGAAAAAATTCTGGTACTACGCGTAAAATGGAAAATTTTTCATACTACTCTCAGTTATTGTTTGCCATGTTAGAATCCTTTCAAAAATTATGTGGGGGCCTACCAAAAATTATGTGGGGTTCACTAGTATTAAAAAAATCATTTATAAATTCAAAAGCATAGTGTGAACAAAGGGAATATGTTACTCTCATAGTACTAAAAAATTTCCCTCTAACTCCTCCATTGTGGGCCCTATAATTCTAGCTCTCCATTGTGTGCCTCACAATTTTTTTTATCTCCTTTTTTCTTTACCTCACCTTACTCCTACCTCCCTCTCTCTTCTCTCCTTTTTTTTTTTCGCATAATTTTTTTAATTTCTTAATTTACAAAATTTTCTTTATTTTTTATATAAATTTTTTCATCATTATTACTAATTACTAATTAAGTATAAATAATTATTAAAAAAATATTTTTATTTTTTTCCTATAATTTTAATAAATTTTTTAATAAAAATATTTTTCTTTTGATTTTATAATTTTATTTTTAAAAAAATATAAATTATATAAAAATGCTTTAGATATGATACTATTCTTTAAATTGAAATTCTAATGTAAATTAGAGTACTACATTACAATTTTTTTAATTGATAAAAATTTCCATATCTCACTTTTTCCATATATCATCTACAATTTTTTTAAAGTTTAAACAAAGATTACAAATAACAATCTTACATTTTTAAAGATTATTTTTTATTAATAGCTCAAAAATATATATAATTTTATGATTTGAAGATAAGGAAAACATATTTTAAACTAACTCATATTATAATTTAAGAAATTAGCATTTAAAAAGATTAACGCATTAAAAACTTTGATTTTCAAATTAATTATATTCAAAGTAAAAAGATAAACAATTTCTCCTTCAAAACTTAATAAAATAGAATTATTACAATAAATAACGTATATATATAGTATTTTGAACAAAAGTATGTATGATATTCATTTTGAATGGTGTTAAAAAATATATATTCATTTTAAACTTAATTATTTTAAAATAGCATAAATATTTGATATTTTATTTTTAACTTAGTTATTTTAAAACTTCAAAGAATATATATTATTTTAAAATTAATCAAACTTTAAATAATTCATTACATTGATTAGTTAGAAAAATAAAATCTTAATCTATGCAAAAAAAAAAATTATAACTTTTATTAAGCTTGGAAAAAAAAATCTTAAATTAAAATTTTAAAATTGATGAAAACAAGTCTTTAACAAAATTGTAAAATATTCATTAAATAATATAATTTAAAATCTCAATTTTAAGATTGATGTGGGAAAAAATCTATATTATTTTTAGAATTGAAAGAATAAAAACATACAAATTTTGAAGTTTATTTCAATCCCTTTAAATTAATGGATTGAAATCTTTGCAAATCACATATAATATTTAAAAAATTATTGCAAGACTTTCTTTATATTTTTTTTGGATAACTTGGAGTTGGAGCTTTGTTCTCCTATACTCAGGGGCACCCGTGCCCGCCCCAAGGCTCAAGACTTTCTTTTATTTGAAAACTATCCAAGACAAATGAATAATTAATGTAAGAGGATATTGAAAAAGGAATATGGGATATTTTGTTCAAAATTCTTTTTTTTTTTCTTTAAAGAAATTTGTGAAATATACATAAATCAATAAAAAAAAATCTCAGTCTTCAAATTCATGGGAACAAATCCTTAATAATGAAATTTTGAAAAATTATTGTAGAAAAAAACTGTAAAAAAAAATAGCTAAAATTAACTCAGACTTCATAACTTCAAGTTAAAAAAATCTGCACCTCAAACACAGACTTTAGAACTCCAGACTAAACAACTCCTTACTCCAAACACAGATTTTCTAACTACAAACTAAACAACTCTACACTCCAAAATACAGACTTCCTAACTCCCCAAATTTACTAACTCTTACTCATTGCAACTTCTTGCCCCAAAAAACCTCTTTATAAAATAGAGATGCTTCAGCCCAAACTGTAGTTTGAAATCAGATTGACGATACCTAATTTCTCTTCATGTTGCCAAGTTGATTGAAAAGTTTTTTAATTTGATATATGAAGTAGAATTTATTTATTTATATTTGGAGTTTAACAATTAGAGGTTTTGAACTTCTAACTTTTTGATTGAAAGCATATGTCTTAACCAGCTAAGTAATAGTTTAGAATTTTCGACATCTTTTGCCCCCACAATAATATTTCAGTTTAAGCTGTAAGGACAATTTGATTATCTTACAAATTATTTTTTTGTTGTTCAGATCTAGCCGAGAATTGGTTCAAACTTTTTTTAATTAAAAAAATAACATCTATCAAATCTTTGAAATTTCGCTCTAGCTTTGTAGAACTCGTGTAGATTCTAACATCTTTTGCATGTGCTTTTTCTCACATTGTTGACTGTTGTATAGAGCAACCTAATATTACTCTTAAGCATCATCAACTTAATTTTTCTATATTTCCATAATCTAAACATTCTTTAAGATGTTAATATTTTTATTTAATTGATGTCGATATAGAGATGGAATAATATTATTTGTAACAATTACTTTAGTATGCAAGAAGGAAAAGGTATATAGATAAGTGTGATAATTGAAAATATCGTCTCGTTTATGAAACAAATCATAATAATTCTTATATATGAAGAATATATTTTCTCAAATATTCAAATTACGAAAACCTGCATATGTTGGACTAGAGATTTTTTTTTTCTTTTAATTTATATGTCTCTCGCATAATATTATTCGCTTGTTTTTCATATAGTTTTGATTCAAATCAAATTTTACTACTAAAATTGTACTTGATATTTTTAGAAAGATGATCGTTAAAAAAAAGAAAAATTACGAAAAAACACCCATGAACTTCGACGTTTATTACAATCACACCCATGAACTTTTAATTTGAAAAATCAGCCCCCAAACTTTTTTACATTTTGTAATCACACTCTTGAACTTTTAATTTGATCAATCAGTCCCCTGTACTTTGTTAAGTATTGCAATTAGCTCCTTGCACTTCTTTTTTTTTTCTAAATCTGTCAATAATAAGCTTGTTCTTCCCTATTGATGTGTGAGTCACGTATGTGAAGTCCAATTAAACGGTAATTTCACAACAACTAACATAATGGGCTAATTGCAACACTTAACAAAGTACAGGAGATTGATTGATCAAATTAAAAGTTCTCAAGGGTGTGATTGCAACACTTCACAAAGTTTAGAGAGTTGATTAATCAAATTAAAAGTTCAAAGGTGTGATTGTAACAAACCTTATAGTTCAGAGATGGTTTGTGTAATTTTTCCTTAAAAAATAAGTTGTATATTAATTATTTTTCTTTTTACTATTTCAAACTCTCAATAAAATTTAAAAAGGTTTTGTGAAATATTTTGTTAGTTAATTATTGTAGACACTTCTAAAGATTATGTAAAAAGTAGTTAATAAATAAATTTAAGTTTTCTTTCTATAAAAAAGAATAGATTATTTTTTGGTTACTTCATTTGGGTTGAGTTTCAATTGGGTTCCTACATTTGATGCTTTGTTGATGCTTAGTCATATAATTTAGGGTTAACTACATGAATAGCATATTTGGAACTAAGGTTTACACAAAAATGGCACATTTTTTTTTATTAATATCAGCTTTGTCACTTTTCAAGTCAAATAGAAGCCGGATCTAGAGGAACATTACTCATTTACCCCTCTATTTATTGCTATATATATATATATATATATATATATAAGAAATAAAATATGGGAATACTTACTATAAATGTTGAAACCTATATCTTTCCCTCCAAACACTATTGATTTTGTATAAGAAATAAAATAGAGGAAAGATTTTCACGATTTCCCCCTAAAATCTGGGGGTTTTAAAAACTAGACAATCATTTCCATTATCGACGGTTCCATTCTTTATACGTATAGGTATATATATTATATATCTGAGAAGATAGCAGAGGTATATATAATATATATCTGAGAATATAATAGGATTATCATGTCATCCCAAACATATAGAATGATTACTGATGTATATATTATATACCTCAACATATATATTTATGGGTACAATATACAAAACAGTATATATTTAAGAACTCATTGAACATTATATATTACATACAGTAAGTATAAAATGGAAAGATCATGTTATGACATTATAGCTATATCTTGTAAAGTCATCTCAAAATTAATAAGATTATTACCAATACAAAATATATGACGATTATTTACCTATGTTTATATAATATATGTCTGTGAATATAACTATACTTATTGTGTATATAAAATGTAATAGAATTATATTCAGATGCATATATAATATACTTCTATGTATATTTGTTTTTTAGAGTATACTTAATATTATATATTTGACGTCGAGTTCAAGAATGTTCCATATCACTAATGATGTTTATAACACATATATCATGTACAATTTCATTTTTTTTTATTATAACTAAAAAATGTAGTGAGGTGAAATACGTAATAGGTGGAATAAATATTTCAATAAAGATGGAACGATATATATAAATGTAATATATATGTTAGATTATATTAATTTAATATTATACAAAAAAAAACTCAATATTTGTGGCTACAATAAGCAAAACGAAAAAAAAAAAAATCTTACATACATTTTATATATGAGGTATATATGAAGTTATATACAAATGTCAAAATGAAAGTAAATATATTAAAATAAAAACTATTTTTTAAAATAAATTAGACATGTAACAAAGGGATGGAATTGTTGCCTTAAATAAAAATTTGGATGAATTTTGCAGGTGAAATTTTTTTAATTTTGACAGCAATATATATATATCTATATATATATATATATACATATACATTTGAAAATCATAATTGTGTAGTAATTATAAAATATTATGTGTAATAATGGAAAGAATATATTTTTGAAAATAATATTTATCATAAATATATGAAATAATTGCCTTGAATGAAAATATGTATATTAGGAAAGTATAAATTCAAATTTGAGAATTAAATATAGAGATATGATATTAAATGAGGGTAAAATTGTAAGAAAAAAATGCAAATACTCAAGCCAAGCTAAAGCTGAATTTTTTTTATAAAAGTTGACATTTGTGAAATATGGTGTTGAAAACATGCTCTTTGGCATAATTTCCCTATAATTTAGTTAAACCTCATATCCTTAAATAATTTTTTACCAGCCTAAAAAGCTCATTTTTTTTTATACTCAACCATAAACTCTAATATAATCAGTTAACATTTGTAAAACATATTAGCTCATTATCATGTAAAGAGGTAAGGTGTCACTTTTTTTTTAGCAATGTGTCATGTATTCAATATAGCAACAATTTGTAAGGAAATAAGTGATTTATGTGGCTTAATCAAGCAATAGGGACCAAATTGATAATTTATATTTTAAAAAACTACAAACAACATTGTCATTATTAAATCTATTTGATAGAAAAAATCATTTAATGTGATTGTCACAATATGGTTATCCCTAATACAAATTTAAAATTTGTTTGCCCTAATTACACTTATTCAATGCAGCTTAAAAATAATATATTTTTTAATTTCTCTCTCATGAATTTAATGGTCTTGAATCATCACAACCAAATTGTTCTACCCCTAGAATAATTTCTCATTTGAAGGTCTATCTATTAATTCAAATAATTAATCTAATATATAATCCAAAATAAGGGTCATTTGAGGGTCTTTTTTGGCCCCAATTACGCTTTGTTTGCTTGACTTTTTAATCGGTGGTAGATTTGCAGGCAATATAAAAAAGCTACCGGGATAAATTACTCTATCAAAATTTGAAGTTTACCTTCTCACTTTTCTCCTTCCATCTTTTTCTAAGGAGAAAAATTATTTGAACTCGGTAAATTGGGCATTTTCTCTAATGATGTTGAAGTTAAGTTGCCAAAGTGAGCTTAACTCAACGGTAATTAACATGTACTCTCGACCAAAAGGTTAAAGGTTCGAATCCCCCACTCCTAAATGTTGTTGAACTAAAAAAAAATGATGTTGAAGTTAAGTTAAAATTATTACATTTTACCCAGTGCCTTCATAATCTTCAGCTGGATTATTTTAGTCACGTTCGTGTAACATATTTATTTAAATAACTAAACTACAATTTTATACAGAGATAGGTCTTGATTTGTAAATGTAACACCAAAATATTCTTGTTGTGCTCAAACACAGCTCAACTCGTTAAGACATATATCCTCAACCAATGGTTTAGAGCTTCAAATCTCCCACCCTCATATATTGTTGAACTCAATAATAATAATAATAATAATAACCCTTGTTGTTTAAATAGTCACGTCAACATTTATAATTAGTTGGTTAAATCACAAGTTTAGGTTTTGGACTTTTACGTTTATGTTTAATAAGTTTCTGAACTTTTAATTTTGTTATTAATTGGTCATTGGCATATTCAATATATTTTTTAAAAAAATTAGCGAATATATTAGACATAAAAGTAAATTTTGTGTCTAAGAGGACATTAAACTTTGAATTTTTCACCCAATAGATTTATGAATTTAAAAGATGTCGAAATAGGTCAATGTCATATATACTAAACACAAAATTAAAAGTTCATCTATTAGACACGAAAGCGAAAATTTAGAGACTTATTAGATATTTTTTAAAGTTCATAGACTTATTATATTAGATATTTTTTAAAGTTCTATATAGATATCTATTTAATACAAACCTAAAAGTTCATAGAGTACTTTGACCTAATTAGTTCTGTACGACACTAGGATTCTTGTGAGGGCTAATAATGCTTCAGTCATCGTTACCTTAAAACTCCGTGTAAAATTTTAAAATAAATTTGATGAATTTAAATTGAGGAGAATTTTAAATTAGAGAAACCAGGATTAGGCAGTTGGGATTTGTCCAAACATTCCCCCAGTTTGTCAAATGGATGCTTCCATTCGCACTTGTGAATGTATAATTTTTTGTTTAGTATTTGTAAATGTATAAATGGCCATTTCTTCGGTATCTAAAACTTTTAATTATTTTTAAATTTGAACCTATAAATATGGCCATTGACACTAATTTCTCTTGCTCTGGATGTTCACAAATTCATTGCGATCTCTACAGCATCACCCAAGTCACTCTTTAGGCCCAATATTAAAAATACCCACCTTCCTGTAACCAAGCCCAATTCTTAAACCTAATAGTTAAAGGTCGTGTTTAATAACCATTTTGATTTTTAATTTTTAGTTTTTTAAAATTATGCTTGTTTTTTTCATAATTTTTTTATAATGTGTTTCATCTTTTTTAAAAAAATACTTAAATTCCTAGTGAAATTTCAAAAACAAAAACAAAAACAATTTTTTGAAAGTTACTTTTTTTTTTTTTTTTAGTTTTCAAAACTTTGCTTGTTTTTTAAAAACATATGTAAAAAGTAGATAACAAAAAAAGAAAACTCATTGGTGGAAGTAGTATATTTATAGGCTTAATTTTTAAAAACTAAATGATTATCAAACGTGGCCTTAATTTTCATAATGTACAATACAACCACCCTTATATATAATTAAGGAAAATCATATTCGGAAGAAATTACAAGTTTAGGCCTTGAACTTTAAAGTTTGTGTCTAATAAGTCTCTAAACTTTAAAAAGTATTTGTGTCTAATAAGTCCTTGAGTATCTAATAGGTCTCTAAATTTTTAATTTAGTGTCTAATTAATAGATTCTCAAACTTTCAATTTTGTGTTTAATAGGTCATTGACTTATTCAATATTTTTTAAAATTCATGAATCTATTGTATGCAAAAATTTGAAAGTTTAGGGATCTATCAGATACAAAATTCAATTTTATGTATATGTCGAATAGCCATTAATTTTTTTTTAAAAAATATCAAATATGTTAGAGACCTATGAAACACAAAATTAAAAATTCAAGGATTTATTATATATTTTTAAGTAGACCTATTAGACACAAAATGGAAAGATTAGAAACCTATTAGACACAAACTTAAGAGTTTGGAGACTAAACTTATAAATTAGAAATCTATTAAAAACTTTTTAAAGTTATTAGACAAACTTAATTAAGCCTATAAATATTACTTCCACAATGAGTTTTCTTGTTTTGTTATCTACTTTTACATATATTTTCAAAAACCAAACCAAGTTTTGAAAACTCAAAAAAGTAGTTTTCAAAAATTTGTTTTTGCTTTTAGAAATTGGCTAAGAATTTAAATGTTTTCTTAATAAAGCTGAAACTTATTATAAAAAAAAATAATGAAAAAATAAGCACAATTTCCAAAAACTAAATGGTTATCAAACAGGGTCTTAACCTTTGAATTATTTCTAACTTACTTAATAAATTACCTTACTCTCAATAACATTGATATGATCTGAGTACTATTTGCATATGGAGAGATTAATTTTAAAAAATGTCTTTATGTAGCGAGCAAAAGGCACCTATAATAGTAGTCTTGTAATTTATTTGAAACTAAGGACATTTTTCATAGCTAGCTTCAAATGATTAGTACTTCTTTAATTTAGTTAAACAATCCTCGACTTGATCATATCATGTTGCCACCTGAATTCAATCGTGTGCCTCTACCTGATCAGGATGTTCTTGTTGATTATGTGGATTAATGATGTGCATATCCAAAAATTACAAGATAACTAATGCTGAAATGCATTGGGTTTTTTTTTTTTTAATTTATTGATATTGTATATTTTAATAATATTTTTAAAAAGTATATATATTACATTAAAAATAGGAGGATCTTCATACAATCATAGCTCAGCGGTAACCGACATGTATTCCTTCTTTGAAATTAGAAATTCAAATCTTCATATCTCACATTTTTTATTCATAAAAAGAAAAAAAAAATCTAAAGAGGATATTTATTTTTATTATTCAAATGATGTTTTGCCTACACTCGATAGCACCTACACATTGCATGAAATGAAAAAATATTTAAATTTCGTTTAGGAAATGGTAGATCCTATATGATAAAGGAATATATTTATTTATTGATTATATTACATGCATGTTTGAATAATAATGAATTGAATATTCGATATGCAAACATGAGTATAGCGCTTAACTAGTCTAGACATCTTCCTTCTTAAAGGTCAATGGTTCAAATCCTTGATTCACCCCTTTTGAACCAAAAAATCTGGAAAAAAAAAAAAGAAGATTTGAACATCTTATACAAGTATTGTCCCAGCTTCAAGGCATTCGTAATGAGCAATTATTTTATATATTTAATATGGTTGACCTCTATACTCAATATATATATATATATATATATGGTTGACTTATTATATAGTCCATAAATCTTTCCCACTTTTAGTCACTGTGGGAATATATATTCCTATCCCAATGAATATAACTTTAGTTGCTAGAGTAAATTGTAACATCAAATACTAATCATTTTAATAAATTATAGGTTAAATTATAGAAAATACTCCTAAATTATGGGTTTTATTTCAATAATATCCCTAAATTTTAAAAAGTTTCAAAAACACCTCTAATCTTTCAAAGACGTTCAAAAATATCCTTACAGTTAAGTTTTGAATGGAAACCGTTAAAGTTTCGTTTCAATAATATCCATAACTTTAAAAAGTTTAAAAAATACTCCCAACTTTGCAAAAACGTTCAAAAATACTCTTATTGTTAAGTTCTTTATGGAAAATGTTAAAGCTTCATTAATACCCTTGACATTTAATTGTGGTCATAAGAGGCAGTTTTTACCTTTGTCTTCTTGAGTTATGGATTATTTGCATGTAAATCTTGGTTGTTTAATTAATTAAATGGTTGGTCTAATTGATAAAATCAACTCCCTACGATATCTCTCTCCTAATTGTTCTCCATCTTTTATTTTATGTCTTTATTTTGTTGTGATTATATTCATCTTTCTATTTCTTTCTCTAAATAAAATTGGGTGACTGTATTTGCAATAATTAAGTGAACTAGAACACTAATCTTGTAGACTCTACTCTAACATTCTTACACTATATCAAAATTTGACTCACACTTGCGGTATTGCATTAAATAATTTTACGCAACACCAACGCATATAAAGGCATTGCACGCTAGCCTAGCTAACTACTATTTTTCAGCTGGTTGTTCTATTAGTTGTAGCGCGCCTTAAATTTCTAAGTTTGAAGCTACATTAATGATTGCTAGAGGAAAATCCAGAAGTTTAAATCAAACACATAGTCACAAATGAACTTCATATTCGAGTGTTAATCTTGATGCAATGAAAAAGAACAAACCTAGAGATGGAAACGGTAGGTGGATCATCGAGAATTTATTTTTCATCCCACAATTTGACGTCAAATTCAAGCATTTAGGTAGTTGAATTATTTAAACTAATTGAAGCTAGAAATCGATCTCATAAAGCAAGACAATGATAAATTATCCTTCAACTTTGAAGAATTGAACAAATCTCTACTTGAATCCAATCAATTAGGTTTACAAATCCATCCCAAAAATAATTTAACTTTTTTTTTCGTCTTTGGAGAGTTACGAGGGAAGGTTATGGTTATGGATTTTGGAGCTTATTTGGTCAAATTGTTACTACGACCTTTCAAATGCTAATAATCCGTTCATTTTCATTAATTTTCATGGAGGAATAATCTACAAAGAGAGAAAGAAGAAAAATCATTTTCGAGTAAGAGTATTTTTGAAAATTTTTGAAAGGTCAAAGGTATTATTGAAACAAAACATTAACGTTTTCTATCTGAAACTTAACGGTAAGGATATTTTTAACGTTTTTAAAAGGTCGGGGGGTATTTTTTTAACTTTTTAAAATTCATGAGTATTATTGAAACAAAACTTTAATGATTTCTATCCAAAACTTAATGGTAAGGGTGTTTTTGAACGTTTTTTAAAGATTAAAGGTATTTTTGAAGCTTTTTAAAATTTAGGGGTATTATTGAAACAAAATCCATAATTTAGAGTATTTTCTATAATTTAGCCTAAATTATATCAAAAGAAACAACTCTTTTTTTACTTTGTTTAAAAAAAAATAATAAAAAAAAAACTCTTGTACTTAATGCATGCATTCATATTTTTATTATATCAAAAGAAACAACTTTTTAATTTAATGCACAGATTCGTATTTTACTTATCTTCTATTAATGAGATATCTTTCCCTTATCTAATTTCCATCTTACTTTTTCTAATTAGAATTTCCAGCAGTGTATTTTGTTAATTTATTATTTTAAAGTTAAATCGTGTATTAGTCAAGTTTTTCATCTTATTCACTACTTTAAAATCTTGACTTTTTTTTTAGTTTAAAATATTTTTTAGTTGGTGGGTGACAGGTAAGAGAGTAATTGTCATGTCTTACTCCATGTTTGTGTATCTAGTTGAGAGTAGCAAGTCATCCCACTACTAAGTACTAAAGGTCAGGTAAAAAGCGATAACTTTTTAAAAGTATATTAAAAAAATATACTAAGTCCCAAAGGTCAAGTAAAAAGCAAAATGATTTATTAAATAAGTTTGACATTTTAAAAAAAAATTACGAACAAACTTGGAAAACACAAATGCTCCCAATTGGCATGGAATGAGATAAAATGAAATTATGTTTATTGCCGTAATTGTTGATCTTTACAAATTTTCCGTACGGAGAATAAAAGAAAATATACAAAAAAAAAAATTACTTTAACATATCAAATCTGATATCTTGAGAGGAAAGTCATACTTAAGTCAAAGTGAATATAGTTTAGCAGTAATTGACATGTATTTCTTTCTTTGAGATCGAAGGTTTAAAATTTCATAGTCCACTTTTGTTATACTAAGAATAAAAAGTCAAACCTAAGAATCATATTTTGTGCACCATTATAAAACATGCTCAATCCAATCCTTTAGATTTTTTTTTTCTTTTTTGCTTTTTCATTAGAATGAGTGCCTTTGCATAAGCAATAAAGAAAATATTTGGGTCACAATTTTAATAAAATATAGGTTTCACAATATAGAGTAGTTATATATAATTTACTAACTTAAGCATTACTCAATTAGTTGAGGTATGATATCTTTGACCAAATGGTCAAAAGTTCAAATTTTTACCTTCTATATGTCGTTGAACTAAAAGAGGGTCTATATAATTAGTGGAATTAGTAAATCCATTAACTTGAAGCTTAACTTGCTCGATCTTTTTATTAGATTCTTATTACTATTCTTTTTCACAGCTCAAATATTAATTTAACTAATAAAGGTCAACGCATGAACGTTAAAAGCTAAAATTGATTGATTAGAATATATATTAATCTTTTCTGCGTTCAACAATTTCTTAATGCCAACTTATTCCTAATTTCTTGTCCTAGCACTCGTGTTGGGTTTTTGCATAAGTGGTACTAACTTCTTGCAGCATAATAAGAATTATTCATGAAAACACCTGAAAAAGATAATGATCATTTAAAGATAATTACAAAATGTATAATCTTATTATGCCTAAAATCTTCAACAATGGCTAATTATCATGGTTGTCTTCTTTTCTCAAATTGAAGAAGATAAGGTATGAGCATTAAGTATTCACATTTCAATATTTATATCGACATTTTCATATATCTATCAGTTTGACATCAACCTAAGAAATGAATCGACATTTCTATTATATCCTAATATATATATATTATAAAAATGTCAACAAAATATTACTAGTGTGGACATAATATTAATAATAATAATAATAAATTTAACTTATTTAAAATGGTGAAATGCTTATTTGTTAATTTAAATATTTTTATAATTTATTCAGAAACATCCATCAATATCAATATTTTATCAATATATTTTAATCGACATTTTTATAAAATTAAGACCTCGACATTTTCATTTACATTAATATTTAAAACATTGTAGACATAATATCTCAAGAAATCAAGATCTCTGACAAAAGAAAAATCTCACAAAAGGTTAAAATGAACATAGTTAAACCAATATTTCATAAACCTTTTAATATTTAGAAAAAAAGAAACTCAAAAAAAAAATAGAGACATTTAATTCTCAAACATTACTTATGCAGGTCTAAAAAATATTTTATACACATATTGAATTCATAAGGATTTAATATCTATAATGGTCGCTAACATGATTATTAAAGGTGCGTTTGGGATTACTTTTGAAGACTAAAAAAGTTATTACAAAAAAATCTTAACTGTTTTTAGTGTTTGGTAAAATTGATTATAAATTAATTTTAATACAAGTACTTTTCCACCGGTTGATTTGCAAAATCTAATCATCAATAGCTTCTCCAACTAGCTTTCCTAAAAATCTGCTTAATTTGCTAACTAACCATTTATTCTCCATGTCTACACATTGTTGAGAACTCATTCACATCAATAAAGATCATGGACATAATATTGTAATTTAAATCATATGAATTTAAAAATAATTATTTATAAAAACTTTGAAATTAAATATCAACATAATATTATGCATTATTTAAAAAATCATACCTATTTTGGTTGTTATAGTTAAGTTGCAACAATTTAGTATTAATTTACCAAATACTTTTTAATCTTTAAAGCTAAAACTCTTTTCAATCTTTAAAGCAAAAACTTACCAAACACTTATTTATTTCGTATTACAACTAATTTTTTTAAAAGCACAGTTGGCAGCAATTATTATAGAAGCTACAACAATCCCAAACTAAGTCTAAGTCTCCCTTTGATAACCATTTGGTTTTTTATTTTTGAAATTTGTGCTATTTTCTCACAATTTCTTTGCAATGATTTTCACCTTTATTAAGAAAACATTTGAATTCTTAACCAAATTTTAACAACAAAGACAAATTTTAAAAAACGTTTTTTTTTTCAAAACTTTGCTTGAATTTTGAAAACATTTGTAGAAAGTTGATAACAAAACAAAGAAATCCATAGATGAAAGTAGTATTTATAAGCTTAATTAATTTTCAAAAATAAAAAATAAAAAAGACAAGGTCATGTTTGATAACCATTTGGTTTTTTGTTTTTGAAAATTAAGCTTACAAATACTACTTCCACTCCACCTATGAGTTTTTTTTTTTTTTTTTTTTTTTAAATCTACTTCTTACAAGTGTTTTCAAAATCCAACTCAAGTTTTAAAAACTAAAAAAAAATAGTTTTTGGAATTTGCAATTTGGCTAGAAATTCAAATGTTTTCATAGGAAGATAAAAACCATTGTAAAAAATTGTGAGAAAACAAACACACTTTTTAAAAATTAATAAAAAAAAAAAACCAAATAGTTACTAAACGTAGGCCAAATGATTATCAAACGAGACCTAAATAGTTGTATGTTATTAGAAATGTATATGTACATGTTACTTAAATATTACTTGACGCGTGAAATTTAACAACAGAATTTGACTCTCGCCCATCAACAAAATTCATTACTTTCAGATGGCATGTATTAAAGTATGTTAATAAAAAAAAACATATCAATTTTTTGTTAACAAATTTTAATCCAAAAAAAAAGAGCAAGTACTAAATTTAGAATAACTTAGAGCATATTTAAGGACAACAAATCTTTCTTAATTTCTACAATAGAATGGCTATTTTGGAGACAAGTCCTTAGATAACTTTACTTTTAGATGGATTCAAAATACTTCATGCCACGAAAGATCATGTTGTCTCTTATTTATATACTCGTGATCTTCACTTTGTTTGACCATTATGGAACTTTCGTCAGAGATCGTAGCTAAAACTGAAAGAAATAACAAAGTAAAATAATGGACAAGAAGACGAGATAGATGACCAACGTTATAACTTGGAAGTGAAGGGCATAAGGAATAGCAATGGCCATGAAGAAGGCCGTCACGAACCAAAACCCACCGACGCAGTACAGAATTTGAGAAACCATTTCGTGCTCTGTGAGTTTGGCTGAGACTGTGAAAGCAAAGCACGCCATTAAAGCAACCGAAAGAAAAGGAAACATAGGAGATAGCTTGGTTTCCGCTTGGACAGAGACGGTGGCTATGGCGATGGCTGAGGCCAGGCAAAATGTTAGTATCATCTTTTCCCACCTCTCTACCATTTCCGCCGCGGTGGGTGGGCGGCGCTGGTGGCGGTGAGTTTCAGTTTCCGGGTCGTTGGGTTGGGGTTGGATAAAACTAGTAATCCAAATTTTGGTTGTTGTGAGGGTTTCAAGAAAGAAGTTTTTGAGGCCACCAATGATTCTTCTCATCATTCTCATTTGTGCCACTCTTTCTCCCATGTTCTATGAAAAATGCTTGAATTGTTAATAAGCAATTCTTCTTGTGTTTGGCAAAGACTAATGAATGGGTTTTATAATTCTCAAGCCATTGGACTACAAAGTTGACCCCATGTATTAGAGAAATTATTAACCTGAAGAGTTGGAATAGAGAAATTATTAACTTGAAGAGTTGGAATAGTGTCAAGATGATTTTATGAAAATTGTATTTCAAACATGTACCAAAACATATAGATTTTGTACCTATATCTAACGAGGTTAAAATACAATTTTTAGCGGATAATACTTTCCTATTAAAAATTTCTACTACTTACCACTAAATGTTTCACTCATATAAAAGAACTTAAGAGAGCCAAAGAGAGAAAAGAAGAGGGGTATTTTCTCTTTCATAATAATAAATATTCCTAACAAATTTGACAGTGGACAGCATGATACTACAACTAATTGGTCAATAGGGAAAGTATAATAGAAAAAAAAAAAAAAAAAAATTCTCTACCATCTTCTTTTTCATTCTTTTTTTTAGTTGTCAAATTCTTAATGGTATCAATACTAGATTTTTACTGACGAGTTAAAAAGTAAGTATTATTTATTTTTGAATTATTTCTCTTACCTCTAACAATGCATTGGACAAACGACTATGCATTGACTACAACTAGGAGTGGGTATTATAATTATCCGACCACAATTCGGCCAATTTATCCATTCTCGGATCGCTTGAGTGGAATTATAACTTGTCTTAATTCTTGATGCTTCATACAAACTTTACCATCATTATTTGTTTTTGTTGGACAGAAATGAAAGTATCGATCTCTACTAAAATATTATTCTCCCGACATATATCTAACTCATAATCTCTAGAAAATTAATGAAATTTAAGCACTAAATACATTTTAATCTCACCTCCATGACACTTTCCCAAGTCTCCGACAAACTCTCCCTTTCTAATTTTGTTAATTAGAATAGTTTTTTTTTTTTTTTTTAGTTCAACAATATTTGCGATGGAGATTCAAAACCCTAACTTTTGGTCAAGGATACATGCCAATTAACTTTGAGTTGTAGTCACTTTGGCTGTTTAGAATAGTTAATTATTAATTTATGTAGAGAAATGGGTATCCATTTGTTTTAGATGGATCAAGAGCAACAAATAGCAAAATAAAGGTCAAAAATCAATTTATACCCTTAAACTTTGGAGTTATGTATCAATAAAATTTCTAAACTAATAATTGTATCAATTTAAACTTTGTACTTTCATAAGTGTATCAATTTACACCATCTGTTAGATTCCATTTGAAAAACATTACTTTACACATGTGTGAACTTATAATTATATTAATTTAATTTTTAAACTTTCATAAATGAATCAATTTAGACCATCCGTTTCAAATATTGGACGATTTTTAAATGAATGGTCTAGATTTTTGAAGAAGTCCACACACATGTGAGAATTGATGCATGGATGATTTTCAAATTGAGTGCCTAAATCGATTCACTAATGATAATTCAAGAATTTAATTGATATAATTATAAGTTTGCACACGTGTATACTAACGTTTTTCAAACATAATCTAATAAATGGTAAAGTTATACACTTATGGAAGTTTAGGGTTTAAATTGATACAATTATTTGTTTAGAGTTTTTATTGATACAACTCTCAAAGTACAAGGGTATAAATTGATTTTCGTCCAAAAATAAATAAACCCTTTGGGTCATAAATTTGAAGCTTCTCAATCTATAAAATTTTTATAAAAAAATGTCTCTCATCTAAATATACATATTGAAAATTAGATTATTAGTGAATTTAAATCTTGTATTTCGATTTAAATCTTTTTTTGGTTCATACAATTTTAAAATGTCTATTTTAGTTTTTAAAATATTAAAAAAAAAAAAAAAAAAAAAAACCATCTTAGTTTCTGATGTTTAAAATTTTTATTTTTGGTTGTTGAAGTTTCAAACCGCCTATTTTCATACTTAAATTTAAAAAGAAAAAACATTTTGGTTCTTGTTATCATTCTATCACGTGAAACTCACATTTGCTAATTTATGTGGCTTTTATATATGTTCATGTTTAACTATAATAGCATCTTCATACACACATTTGAAATATATTATTCTTATATTAAATAATTAACAACGTGGACTATATTCTTAAAGTTTATGAATTAAAATAGATATTTTAAAAATGAAAATAAAAAGAACAAAATAAACTTGAAACAGAGGCAAAAATGGAGTCTTCAAAATTTAGAAACCAAGATAAAAACAAACTTAAATTTAAATTTTTTATCAAAATAAAATTTAAACATTTACATTGTTTCTATTATTATTTATACACTAAAAAAATGTCAAACTTCCACTAGGGTGGTGGCACATTTGTTTTTTTAAATATTTTTTTGCAAAGCAACTTTACCGAATTCTTTTCCACCTCAAAATTGCACTTTTTTCTTTAGTGGTTAAAGGGATCCCCAGTCCCCTTTATTTTCAGCAATAATAATAATAATAACAATTCTATTTTACACACACATATGAAGACATAACCAAGCAGATGGGATTTGTTTTTTCATTTTGCTAATGTTTGCGTTTGCTACTTGCTGTTCGTGTTTAAACAATTATCTTCGAAATATGTACAAATATAATGGAGAGGACAATGCATTGACGAACTTCTGAGATAGCTTTTTCTCAAATATTATTTTAAAATTTCTACCTTCCTTTTTTCTTAATTAAAAAAACTTGATTAAATGTTTACAAAGCACTTTTAAATATTAAAATTCTTAACATATAGTGTCAACTTGAACATATTTCAATTAGTTAAAGTATATTTATGAGTCTTTGACCAAGAGGTCAGAGGTTCAATTTCTTCACCCCACATATAATTGATCTCAACATATATATACTATAACAACAACAACATGGAGCTATAGCACTATGAAATTTTTTAAAAATATTTTTAATTCAAGTTACACTAAATATGTATCCTCAAAGGCGAAAGTTTTTTTTTTTTTTTTTTGAGAAAGGTATTATAACCCAAGTATCATCAATTTCTCAGTTATTTCTCTCTCGTTTGGCATAAATTTGATTCCTTCCAATTACATCATTTAATAATAGTGTCAATATTAGATAAACATGGGATTCCATCTCAAAATCAATTGGCAATGAGAGAAGAAACTCATGTATCTTATAAAAATTATGAGGTCTCTTCATTTTTTTTATGTGGGATCCTCAACGTGCCCTCTCAAGATGATGTCTCTTTTTGGATCTACCATTCATGGGTTAGATACCCATTTTTTTACAGAAATTGCACTTTATGATATTAGAGAAACATGGAGTTTCATCTCAAAACCAATTACCAAAGAAAGGAGTAGTTCATGTATCTTATAAAGATTGTGAGGTCTTCTCATTTTTCTAATGTGGGATCCTCAACATGCCCCCTCAAAATGGTACCTCTTTAAGTTCACCATTCTTGGGTCAAATCTTAATCTTTTGATCGAATACTTGTTTGGGCTTTATTGGCTATGATACCATATTAGAAAAATATAAGGGTTTCATCTAAAAACTAATTAGCAACGAATGAAGTTACTCATGTATCTTATAAACATTGTGAGAATCGATACTTTGCAGTACTTTCAATTTTATATTACTTGCATCGACAGTGTGCACTTACACTAGACTAGAGCTTTGTTTTTATTTAAAAATATTTTCTCTAAGCCCCCACGTTTCAGTTCGATCAAAAGAGACACCATCTTGAGATGACATATTGAGGATCCCATATCGGAAAAATGAAGAGACCTCACAACATATATGATTGACTAGATGAACTCACCATTTCCTTTCCTTGAAAATTTTCTCTTATTAACTAATTGGTCATCAAAAAGAAAAAAATTTCATTAGAAATCTTGGGAATACAAACAAAGTTTCACATTAGCTAGATAGGGAAAAGATCATAGATTTATAAGGAATGACAACCAACTCCATTGGTATGAAGCCTTTTGGAGGAACCCAAAAGCAAAGCCATGAAGACTTATGTCCAAAGTAGATAATATCATATCATATCATATCATTGTGGAGATATGTTTTTAAGGTACAAATTAGTATATGGTAAGAAGAAAGAATTGATTATAAGCTAATGAAAATTGGAGGTCGGGAATTGGAGATATATAGTGCAGTAGACAAACATGAGAGATGAAGAACAAATTGGTCTAGACTAAATTAGATTTTTCTTTTTTTTTTTTTTTAATATTAGGTATTACATTCTTGTCCTAAAATGCACTACATATCCTCGTCTTCATTCAAAAATAGAAATAATAATAAAATCTCATTCAAAGGTGAATCCCTAAAAAAATTAAAATTTATATTCATAGGTTTAGTTCGCATGCAACAAAATCCCATTAATATTTCTTAAATTAATTTTTAGTATTTGTAGATAGCTGATGATAAACAACCTAATTTACATTCAGCGTGGGTTTGAGATAACTTTTAAAAATATTTTTAAAAAAATTAGGCTAAATTATAGAAATTACTCTTGAGTTTTGCTCCTCGTTTCAATAATACCTCTAAACTTTAAAAAACTGCTCTTGACCTTTCAAAAATTTCATAAATACTCTTACTGGAAATATTTCTTCCTCTTCCTCTCTCTACAAATTCTTCCTCCATGGAAATTAATGAGAATCTGTACTTATTTACCATGTATTCAAAGACCAGAAGTTTTTCTTCTCCTTCAACACAACTTCCTAAGAGCCTGAACAAATTATTATGTTAAAGCTTTAAGATGACTTTTGCTTCATTTTTTAATTCGTCATGTCCTAGACTTGATTTTGTTAATAGCCTTTTCACTATTATTTTCTCACCAGTCACTACCCATCAGCTTTTCCTGAATTCATTTTAAGCATAATAAATAAAAATATTGTCATATAGTGGTTTTAACACACGTCTTAAATATGTAAAAAAAATATATATGTATCAAACTTTTTGATTAATTAACATGTAAACTTGATCAAACTCACATTCAAGTCTATTAGTATTTAAAAAGCCATTTGTAGCAATCTTTAGAGTACACAAACAAAAGTAATATGTCAACATGAGCATAGCTCAATTGGCATAAAGCATGTTCCCTCGACCAAGAGGTCAAAGGTTCAAATCTCCCACCTTGCATATTGTTGAACTCAAAAAAAAAAAAAGTTATGCATTTCTCCATCTTGGTTTGTTGCACATTCAAATGTTTCCTCCTCAAACCTAAACTTAAGAGTTGTTGCATTCAATATTCAAAATGAATGATAGAAATATAATATGGAAACAATATATCTTACTTAGAAAAGAAGACTAGGAAAGGAAAAGAAAAAAAAAAAGGTCGTCAAATACTATCAATTTAACCAAATAAGCTCATAACCCAAAATCCATAACCATGAACTCTCTCTCGTAACTCTCGTAACTCTCGAAAGATTAAAAAAAAACATTCGTAACTCTCGAAAGATTGAAAAAAAAATTACTCCCCTCTTTCTTCACCACTTATTCATCGTAATTAAAACCAACACATTAATCTCCTGCTTATTACTAACGCACACAAAGAAAAAAAAAAGAAGAAAAAAAAAAAACTTCCATTTTTTCTCCCACTCATCTTCTTTACATTTTTAAAAATAGAAAGCTTGAATTCAAACATTGTTTTCATGTGGTGAGCTTTGATTTCAAACATTATTTTCATTTGATATTCTATTGTACACAGCCTTTATAAGCAAAGTTTCTCAATAATTTTTATTGAGAAAGAATTTAAAGAGAAATGACAAAGAAGAAACGTTTTTCTGTAAGGGTATTTTTGAAATTTTTTAAAAGGTCAAGGGTATTAATGAAACTTTAATGTTTTCCATCCAAAATTTAACAAAAAGGATATTTTTAAAATTTTTTGAAAGGCCAAGGGTCCAAAATTTAACAAAAAGGATATTTTTAAAATTTTTTGAAAGACCAAGGGTATTAATGAAACTTTTTAAGTTTAGGGGTATTATTGAAATGAGGGATAAAATTTAAGGGTATTTTCTATAATTTGGTAAAAATTTTAATTCATTAAAAATACTTTTCTAAAATTTCGTACCTTTTGGTGAGATAATAAAAAATGATTTTAAAAATTATGTTCTAAGAAAAATACATAAAAGTGCTTTTGGGAGAAATTAGTGGTTCTTTCAAAAATCTTTGTAGGCAAAAAGTGCTTTCACTTAAAAATTACTTTTTTCAAATAGCTATGTCGAAGTCAACTAATACTAATATAAAATGTAATACTATATTAGAATATAACAATATAAAGTGCAATTACATCACAATAAACAAGACTAACAAGAAAGTATACTTGAAAACTTAGAGCCCATTTGTAATTGTTGGTTAAATTAATTTAGTCCTTCAATTTTCAGGTTTGTGTCTATTTTGGTTTCTAAACTTTAAAAAATGTTTAATAAATCTTTGAAAACTTTTAACTTTAGGTCAAATAGGTCATCAAACCTTAATTAAAAAGTGTCTAATTGGTCCTTAAACTTTCGATTTAATTTGTGTCCAATAGCTTTTTGAATTTTCAATTAAAATCTCTCATTCACATGTTAAACCAGACAAGTGAATAATCACAACCACAAATAATATAGAGATAGAGAAAAACAACACCAAAAAGTATATTGGTTCGCCCCAAACTCAATCTGCAACTGTAGGTTCTACTACTATAATGGAGATTAATAATTGGCCTTAACACTTGCGCAATAAATCGACCTTCAAATAGCTCAACAAAAGCTACTTGATTTCCAAGCACCACAACTTAATAGCTTGGGATAAAAAACAAACGAATAAATTCTCAAACCAGCCCAACACAAGGATTAAAGAAGAAGAAGAAGAAGAAGAAGAAGAAGAAGAAACAGAGAGAGAAAAGTACAGCTGCATAAAAAAGATCTTACCAAAAAATTCTCTAGGTCGTATACTTGTATATATATAAGCCATAAGTACCTAATTATCCTAGACTTACAAAATGGGCCATAACTTCAAAAATACTTGTCGCCTATTAAGGCAAGTCTTGTAGCGTCTCAATGCTATGAATACATAGTCGGTTAAAATATCATTTTGATCCCTTTACTTTGAGCTTTGTTCTATTTTGGTCCATATACTTTCAAATGTCCAATTTTAGTCCATGTACTTTCAATAAAGCTTAAAATTGGTCCCTACTATTAGATTATGGTTAATTTTTCTTTACAAAAGTTAGTTTCTATTAGCTTCCCCTCTATAAATTTTGGAAGTGTGTTCACATGATGTCTTTTATTGTATTAAAATTATTATTATTATTTAACCAATTTTGATAAAAATTAACTTCAAACTTATCATAGGAACCAATTTTAAGCTTTATTGAAATTACATGGACTAAGTTTGGACAATTGAAAGTACATGGACCAAAATGGAACAAAGCTCAAAGTACAGGGACCAAAATGGTATTTTAACCTACATAGTCTCATAGCACCTCTCGCTATGAGAGGAGAGAGTGGAGTTTTCATTTTAATTATTATTTTTATTATTTTATAATTTTCTACATTAGCATTAAAAATTCAAAAAAAAATATCATATAGTTACTGTAGCAAACGAAAAAAGTGTTGCAAGAGACCTTTTAAATCTATTTCTCAAAACTCAAGGACTATGTAACGACCCTATAGGCTCAACACGCTACCTAAGAGTCATTACTAAGTCACGTCGCTATATTACCGAAAATTTCGGCAACATAACGGCGTAACTACGCGGAAACCAAAAATTTGACCCTTACCTGATAAGACATAGAAAAACACACTTCTAAGATTTTCAAACAACCTCCTAGCATCCAACAAACTTCTCAATATGATGCTAGGGTTCAAACAGCAGAAAGCCCAATACACGTGCACGATTTACAAAGAAAGGTTAAAAGACTTTGAAACATTCTCCTAAACATTTAAAAACTCGACATGAGTTCTATGTACATCCAGAAACATAAAAGAAGCGGAATAGCGATCGCTCGGCTCCCATGACTCGAGTAACTGATCTCCGGTCACGCGCTAGGGCTGATCTTAGCCTTACCTGAAAACATTTTTAAAAGGAAAAGGGTGAGTATTAACGAATAATACTCAGTAAGTAACTCATAGTTTCAAAGTAAGAGTTTCAATCGCATGCAACATGTCATTTTAAATCATAAAACCATCGTAAATCATCGCTTTAGTAGGGGACCTAAAATTCGTTTTATAAACCATGTACTTTTCCTCGCGGCTCTCGTGAACGATTAAATTCTCCCGAGGGCCTCGTGAATAGTCCGAAGACATAGTTTTTCCATCGAATAGAGTCCTCCCCTAACTCTGAGAGTTGAGCTCGAAAGCTAACATACATCGTGGAGTCCGAAGACTCAGCCCGAAGGCTACCATCGTGGAGTCCGAAGACTCAAGCCCGTCGGCTACCATCGTGGAGCACTCTCGAACCCCGGGAGCATAGAGAGTCCGAAGACTCGGGTTCCCTCATAACCCACATAAAACTTTTGGGAGAATTATCGTCACGGCCTTACATAAATCTTTTCATGAGCACACAACACATGCATGAGGTCCCATTCGTTTTAGAACATAGTTATGAATGCATAAATCAAGACAATCGCATTTCAAAGACATACATATCATTTCCATTCTTTTTAACATGAAAACTCAAATAGAACTCATGGAACTAGCGTATAAAGGAATATACATATAAAACACTTTCTTTCTTAAATACTTAACACGAAAAACATAAACTTTCAAAGTAAATATAGAGCTAGCTCTAGTTTTCGAAAACTTCTTTCGTTGTGAGATCCCTTACCTTAAATCTTTACTTACTAAAATACCCTTTCTTCACTAGTAATGAGCTTCTCGAGTCCCCACTCCAAGTACAATCCATGGTCCTCGACAAATCACCTAAAAAGTTTCCTAAACGTGTCTTAAACCATCCGAATTACGCTAAAACACATTCTAACATTAAGAACTCGACGAAACGGACCAAATGGCAATTTTTACCCAACTCCGGCGAGCGGCGGCGCGTGGAACTCCGGCGACGGCGCGTGGGCTTCACGGCGGCGGCGCGTGAGTCAACCTATCGGCGCGTGGAGGTTCATTTCTGGTGTGTTGCAGCCCGATCTACAAGAATCCGAGGTCGTTTTGCTGAAAATCAATCAAACTCGAGCTCAAACTGCCAAACATCTCACGGAAACGAAAACCCACCTTGAAATCGCGGCTGAAATAGTGTTTTTCGGCAGCTGGGGTTGGTTCACGAGTTGCAGAACCGCCGAGGATGCGTCCGGCGACGTGATGAACACGACTTGGGGGCTCGTGAGGCAGTGCTGAAGCAAAACCGGTGATCGGAATTGCGTGGGTCTTCGATTCGGAGCTCCGACGGTCGTTGCGAGGCTGGACGGCGCGTGGTTGAGGCGGCGACCAACTGCGATGGCGGTCGGCGATCGATCTGAAGCGAGAGGCGGACGGCGGCAGTTCAGCCTCTGCGCAGCCGGCGTTCACGCGAGAGAGAGAGAGAGAGAGAGAGAGAGAGAGAGAGAGAGAGATTTCGGGGAGGGAGAGAGGACGGCGAGAAGAGAAAGAGAGAGAAAAAGAAAAAAATTGGTGAGGGAGGGGCTGCGGGAGGAAGAAGAAGAGAGGAAAAAAAGAAAAAATAATAATAATAAAAATAATAATAATAAAATATTAAAATAAATATTAAAATAAAAAAAAGAATGGATAAAGATGGGGGATTGTTATATATAAAAATAAATTTCCAATTTTACCCTCCTTCTCATTCCAAATTTCAAATTAACCTTCAAATTTAACTTTCCAAATGAAAATCATTCCACTTAATTCCATAATTTGAAATTAATGCCCGTAAATAAGCCGGGCGTTACAGACTAAAAGTCATATATGTTTCTTTTCAAAAAGAAAAAATCATATATGTTTGTTTAACAAAAGAGAAATAGAAAATAAAACTGGTGTTGCTCATAATCGAATTGGAGACCTTCAATGTGTTAGATTGACATGATAACCAATTACACAACGACCCCTATTTTTAATAATTTTGACTACAATAAAAGAGATCAGATCAGATTACCTGTGCAGGATTAACATTGATGGGTTATCTCCAGTCGACTATGAAATTGAAGAATCTGGTGGAAGCTTTCAATTCGCAATTACAAATGCACAAATTAAATGGTATCAACGGTTAAATCACCGATCAATCCAAAAATTTAAGCTGGTTAGTTATGGTAATTAATTTAATTATATCACTACTTTAACACCCGCGGAACCTAATATTGCTCATACGTACCCTAATGCTCTCAACCAGTTTATAAAATAGATGCTTCAGCCCAAACTGCAGTTTGACCTTAGATTCATGACATCTGCATGTGTTGACGATTTGATTCGAAAGTTTCTTTAATGTGATAAACGAAATCGAAATTAGTCATTCTTAATTATATTATATAACTTTTCGACAACTTTTGCCCCAACGCTAATATTCCAGTATAAGTAATTACAATTTTGTTATCTTACATTCTCTCTTCTTTAAAAAAAAAAACAACTATAAACTCTTCATGTTTCCAGCTAGTTTGTAGAATTCGAATAGATTCTATACATTTGGTGTGTGTACTTTCTCTCAAATGCTTGACAGTTGCGAGCTGCCTAAGAATATTGCTCATATAAGCACCATCAACTTAACTTTTAACTTTTCCACTTCCATAGTCCGAACACACTTAAGATATTTTTTTTTTTTAGTTCAACAATGTATGGAACTGGGGATTCAAATTTCTACCTCTTGATTGAGGATATGTGTCTTAAAAAGTTAAGTTAGGCTCAGGTTGGCAACACCCCTAAAGTGTTTATAATATTTAAAGGTGTCGAGATACATTTGAGATAGAATAATAAAACAAATTTTGTCAATTATTTCTGGATTGTTTTTAGTACGCAACAAGGAAAAGGTAGATATCCTCTCGTCTATGGAAACGAACCATACAAATTCTTGTACATGTTTTCTCAAATTCATATTGCAAAAAACTTGTCTCGTGCATGTGTTGGACGGTTGGATTGGAGACTTTTTTATTATTATTATATTTTTCTATAATCTTATTCACCTTAGGTTTAAATTGGAGTTGTTGAGAGCCATCTAATGGATATGGTAAAAGTATGATCATTCGTTCTTGCTTACTAGAGTCATTTTGGAGAGAAGCATTAAAGACCGCAATATGCATACTTAACACATTATCTAGTAAAGCAGTAAACAAAAGTCCATTAATAGGAAAAGACTCAGCCTCAGGTATTTACATATATTTGAGATTGTCTAACATATGCAAGATCTTATGGACCAAATGAAAAGAAACTTGACAATCCTATGAAATAGGACTATTTTAGCACTTTTCTTAGCTTTTTATGTTATAAAGTAGGAGTTATTTGCATTATTTTCTCGTTTTGTGTGGTTTGTTCAGAGTTAATTTTGAAGTTAAGTTAATGTTGTTTTTATCTTTTTTTGCCCTTATTCTCTAGTTTTCATCATCATTTTAGTGTTTTCAAGGAGAGTTTTTTTTATCATTTATTTTGCTTTTTAAGGTAGAAAATAAAATGTTGTGGGTTCAATTTTCTATAGGATTGCCATAGCAAAGTTGTGTAATTGCGAGCTAGAGAAAGTTGCGTAAGTTTGGCATATGACTCAGCGCTAACTTATTTTAAATGGACTGATCAGCCCTCAAGTTTGCCACCTAGCTAGCCCTCCATATAAATAGAAAGTGGAAAGAGAAGCAAAGGAAATGAGAAAAAGAAGAGGAGAAATCGATTTTGAAGAAGGGAGAAGAAGAATTCAAGAGAATTTCCTGAGAAGAAGAAGCTTAAGTTGGAACAATTTTGTTGCAGCATTCTCTGCCTCAAAACTTTTCTCTCTAATCTTAGTTGTATCTTTTCTTAGATTTCACTTTGGCTTGTAGTTTTTGATAGTTTGATTTATTCTAAATTTTTTATAGATTATTATAGCTTTGATTTTCTGTATTTAAGGTTTAATTTCAACATGAACTAACTTCTTTAGGGTTGGGATTTATGGAACCCTAACATTTTGTTTTGAAGCCCTTTTGTTATAGCTTATGCAAGTGTTGAACATTTCATTTGTGAGTGTTTATTTATCTTTCTTTCTTGCTTAAGATTGATTACCTTAGGTAGGATTCTAGCTAATTTTTTATATTGGAAGGGTTTGCAAATTAAGGGAAAGGCACAAATGATACAAGTTCATTCGTTATTATTTTGATAATGAATTTAAGAGTATAGGCATATATTCTTTACTTGTTAAATAAGTGAAATAGGGGGCTTAATTGTGTTTGTATGGTTGGGTTTTCATAGGAATATGTTGAACTTAATTTATAAAACATAGCTCATAATTTTGGAAGAAGTTTTGGGTACAATTTAGTCATTTCCGTTTACTACATAACTTTTCTACAACTTTTCTATAGTGATAAAAACCTTAGAATTAAGGCTTATTTAATGCTCATAAACTTAAAATATTTTTGCTTTGCTTTAGAAATCATAAGAAAAAATTGGTAAAATGCTTGAAAAATATCAATAACTTGTGAGAAGTGCATGTGAAAGAAACAATGAGAAAAAGAGAAAAATAAAATAAGAAGAGTTTCTTTTGTGCAGAAATTGTGGAAATTACATAACTGAAATTGCAATATGAAGTTGCAATTATGGAGCAAGAGAAAAAAGTTTTGAAATGTGGAAATTGCATAACCGAAATTGCAAGATGAAGTTGCAATTCTGGAGCAGCATAAAAAAATTCAAAAAGGAAAAAAATCTGCAGTTGACCCATATACGAAATCTTCAATTGCTGCACGATTTGGAGAATTTTGAGCACGAATCTAGACTTTATTCAACCCTAATGAAGGCCTATAAAAGGAGAGAAGATGAGTAGAGAACCGTACTGGGTTGAAGGCAAATTGAAGTATAAAAGGAGAGAAGATGAGTGGAGAATTTTTTGTTGAATTTTTTTTTCTCTGCTTTACCAAAGACTACTACCATATTTAGTTCTGTTTTCTTGGAGTAAAGCTGAAGTTCGTCCTTATACATAGATTAGTTTCCCGCAAGAATTGATCCTATCCAAATGAAAGTTTGGATTGTAATGATTCGTTCTTTCTTGACTCAAGTTAGGATTGAATTGGTGGTTCAATAGAAATTTTCTTGTGCAACATTCTGCACTTTTCTATTTCTTCGAAGTCTAGGATTTTTGTTCAGCACATTTAAGTTGTATTCATAAGTTTTATTTTTGGTTTTTCAATAACATTGTTGGCCAAAAAATTCATATTTGTAGTAAGCGAGAGGTTCATCCCTTTTATGAAGCTTTTTTTTTTTTTTTTTTTTTTTGGGGGGGGGGGGGGGGGGGGGGGGGGGGGGGTCAAACGAAATCTCCTTTTTATATTTTATTGTTGCTCTCTGTGTTTCAGACTTACTGGGTGTAGGCAAAAATTAAATGGCTTATGATTACAACACCAAAATTAGCTTATGATCAGTAACATTTTCTTATCACTGGGAATTAATTATTGTCCATCTTTATTCAAGTTTGTTTTATTACAGTAATCCAATAGCCAAATTCCTTTTCTTTTTCTTTTTCGTATGGAGTTTACCTTCAACTTTAGTTTAGATGTTTTTGAATTAATTAACTATGAGCTAAACTTCTTAGAGGGTTCAAGGATGTTAATTCCCTAAGAAGTAATTGTAGCCAAAATTCCAACAAAAATCAAGCCTACATTTCAATTGCTTGATTGATCAACTAGGGTAGCAACTCAAGCTTAGATCTAATACCGACGAGTTAATGATAAGCGAATTTCGCACAAGTGATGGAGACAAGAGTTTAGACATAAGTCAATTCTTAACCCTAAACATAGGGATCAAAGACTCCAAAACCTAAGAAATTATTGAGCTAAAATTACCTAAGAAAGAGAGACTATAGATATATTGGTTATTCACTTAGTCTCTTAAAACCTAATTTCAAGGTGAATAGGAGTAGTAATTTCGGTTTACAATTGAATGTAGAATAGGTTGGAATTGCAATTGTGGTTTGCAATTACAACTTAAGGCAATGACATTCTTGAGCCCCTCCTTTCTCCAAAGAATTTCTTTTGCAATTTTCATTTATTTTATCAAGTCTGTTTAGTTTTCTATTCAATCTTGCAACTTTCGATTATGCAATTCAGTTATGCAATCTTTGTCACTTTAACTTGCAATTATTTTGTTTTAACAAACACATCAAACCCAGCCCAACCTTGTTTTTGCAATTTTTAGTTTCCAAGTTGCAATTCTCCTTACATTTTGCTCTGCAATATTTTTTGTTACATTGTTCCCTGTGGGATCAATACTCAGGAATACTCATGTTTTATTACTTGCATCAACAGTGTGCACTTACACTGGGGTTGAACGTACTTATTTACTTTTCTTCACCCAAAGTTCACTAGATCATATAGCAAACTGGGCTAAAACAGAATTTAGAATAGGAGTTCCTAAATCTCAACTTGCTTCTTTTTATCACTTTTAGTTTTATTTAACTTTCCGTTTTGCGACCTTAATTATAACATTAATTTGTTATTAGTGCATTCTTTATTTTTTGTCGTTTATCACCTCATTTTTCCTTGAATTTCTTTATCTCTTTTGCTTTAGCATTAGTTTTTAGTGAATCTCAATTTTAAAAAATTGGCCTACTTTAGTACTCGTGGGATCGATCTTGTCTACCAATTACTACCTACAATTGCGTTTATTTGCGTAGTGAATTTTTGCACAACAAGTTATTGCTACTTACTAATTAAGCTCAATTAATTATTAGTTGACTAACAGAAAAAAGACATGATATTTTAAGGGGAGATTTATACTAATTTTTGTTTATCTTAATTAGATTACACAACTTTTGCTATAAGTTTTGGGACAAATATTAATATTGGTGTTTGTTTCATGAATTTGAACTTTTTAATATTTAATAAACCTTTTAATATTAAGAAAAAAAAACCTGAAAAACAAATGCTGAAATTTGAAATTTGAAATTTTTTCAGTTCAACCGGAGTAGAAAACGAACCACCAACCTTTGCAATAAAAATTGATGTCTTATCCACTAAACTATGCTCAAATTGGCTATAGAAATTTGATTATCAAACATTAATTATACATGTCTATTTTTAGTATAATTATACATTAACTATACATGTCTAAACAATATTTAATATCTACATCCAATTTATAAAGATTTAATATCTATATCGAACTCAAAAAAAAAAAAAAAAAAAAAAACTATATCGATCACATAAAATAAAATTTGTGATTCAAATAGTTATATTACATTGGTTGAATATACACAATAATATAGTGTCTAATATGATGAGACAAGGTGTAATGCTCCACGTTTTCAGGTTCGATTGATTTTGTTTCTTGGGCTTAGTTTCAATGTTGTTGTTTGATTAAATTACTTGGAGTAAACTTTGAAGTTGGTATTAGTGAGCTAATTGGATAATTGTATTTTTTTTGAATTTTTTGGATAAGAAACTTTGATTAAGTCTCAAAATCGATAAACTTGAAAGTTTAACTTTCCTTGGGTTTTATTTTGGAAATTGAAGTAAATCCAAAGTTAATTTCAAAATTTTACCCTAAGATTTGAAAGTTAATTTTATGGCTTTAATTGAAGTTTAAAAAGTGGAAAAAGGGAAGAAAATTAAGGGAAAAACTTTATTTATGAAGTGAAATTTGGGGTTGATTGGCTTTGTTAAAAAGAAAATCAAAAGAGGATAAAAAGCCCTCATTTTTCTTCATATTCTTCTCTCTCTCTCGTTCGCACGAAGCAGTCGCACAACTCTGCTTCCCGGCGTCATATTTTTCCTTTGACGGCCACACTCAAGCAGCGGCGTGAGTGAGGCTATTCGGCGACCTGTGACAGCTGATCTTCCTCTTTCTCACGACGAATGTTGCAAGTAGCTTCAATAACCACGCACTTTCATGTGGCACCCATGCAGAACCCATCTCCGGCGAAGCACCACACACCACGCAGTAGCCTCTCGACGCGTTTCTCCTCCTCCCCACCGCGAACCACTACCAATCTCCCCTCTCTCACGCTGACCCACGCGATAGCAGCATCCATTCGACGATTTGGCTCAAACCCGTGCGTTTTCACTTTCATTTTGATAAGGTTAGGTTGACCCACTCTCATTTGGCTTTAAATCTACAATACCCATAGTTTAAACATATTTGATTTGCAATTTAGGCTTGTTCAGACGTCAACCAGCAAGCTTTTCAGTCCTTTAAGCGCGGATCGATAAGTTCTAACATAGTTGAGACCTTTCGCAAATCAATTTAGGTATTGTAGCTTTGGTTCTAACATGTAGGAATCTTCAGTTTGCAGTTTATGATCGATTCGAACACCTTCGAATAGCAAACATCAAGCATAAGGGCTCTTTCGATAAGTTTTAATGCGTATACGACCTTTTGCAAATCACTTTTGGTGTTATAGCTTGGGTTCTAACGTGTGAGAGCCTTCTGTTTGTAGTTTCAAACCAATTCGATCTCATCCGAGCACTCCCAGCACATATTCGAGCTCGTTTGGTGTAGTTCAGTAAGTTTTAGTGCCTTTTAAATCATTTGGAACTCAAGTTAAGTGCTGTTAGTTAATGTCTAACCATTGAAACCCTCGTTCTTGTAGTTTCGAATCGATTCGAACACCTTCAAACTCGACCAACAAGGTGCAAGGCTTGTTCTCTTCTAGCACTCCAAGTAATTGCCCATGCTATACACACTTTTTCCAACACACAATTTATGTTGTTGTGTCTTTTGACGAGCATACTTAGATGTTGACTTATGAAGTTTGTGTTAATATGTTGTTCTACTGAACTTGAATTATGTGTTTAAGCATGTGTTGTTGGGCATGAGTCATGGTTTAGTAGCATGCCTAGGAAACATGTTTTCTGTTGTGATTATTGTGTGGTTAAAGGCGGAGCATGACGCGTAAATCATGTGTCCGGCTGAGTGTGTGTTGCATGGCACATAATTCATGTGTTGTGAGTGTGGAGCATGACGTATAAATCATGTGTTCCGCTGAGTGTGCATTGCATGGTGCATAATTCATGTGTTGTGAGTGCGAAGCATGACGCGTAAATTGTGTGTTGGAAAAAGTGTGTGGAGAATGACAAGTAAATCATATGTTAAAAGGATTGTGCATTGCATGATACAGGAATTCATGTGATAATTGCATAGCATAGTGCAGAAATTTATGTGCTAGAAGAGTATTCTGCTTATTTTACTTGCGTATGTATGCGAAGCATGGTGCTTGAGTTATTTCTTTGAAAAAACATGTTTCGGTGCGTATGGACAACATGTTGGTTCTTTTGTTGTTTGGCGCTTCACCAAGTGTGAGCTACTTACTCAATACGTGTTATGTACTGATTAACCAACAGTTTTGTAGACGACTAAGGTTCCCATGAGCTTGGTGGTGATAAGGAGACGTTGGAAGAGGCCATTAGCTGATCACTCTTCTTTTAGTAATTGCTTTCCGCTGAGCTTAGTTTAGTGGATTTCATTAGCTCGCTAGCTGGTTTTATTTTCCTTAGTACTTGAGCTAGTTGTTGATTGAGTTACTTTGTTTCTTTAGGATATTTGTTAGTTTGTTGTTAGAGCAAGTATTGGTAATAGTTTGGCAATTGTCTTGTTTGGAATTGGGAGTTATTAGTCACGATATGTACTTTGAGATGTTCTTGAAATATAGTAAAGTAGAATGCATTTCTTTCTTAAGTGTTGCATCATGTTGATGAAAAACCTTTCTTTATTAGGAGTTGTGACGTAAATGACTTTATCAAGTTATAAATGGTATGAGGTCTAACTCGTTCTTGTAGGTTTGAGAATGTTGTATTGTTTCTGGCTATAGAAGTGTTGTTTTCTTGTCTAATAGGTGCTAGAAAAATTTTAGATAGCTTGTAGCTATGTTATGCTGTCGAAATTTTCGGGGCATATGATTGCAAGTTTAGTAATGTCTCCTAAATTAGGTTAAAATTTGGGGGCATTACACAAGGTAATTCTCAATTTGATTCTTAATATCTTAAAATTCTCCAATTTACATTTAATGTATTAAATTTTTTGATAAGTTATTGCATAAAAAATTTGTCGAATAATTTGATAAGAAATGATGCATGGATTATTAAATTATTATTTCTTTTTTGACGATATGTGGGGTGGAAGATTTGAATATTTGATCTCTTGGTTGAAGGTACATGTTTTATGTCAGTTGAGTTATGCTCATGTTGGCTATAAGTTTATTATTTTATTAGTATATTAAATACGTGTGAATGTCATTACATGTAGAGATAGTCATTTTTCCCGCAGGAACCCGCCTTAACGAGGAGAGGAATCCCCGTTTAGGTGGGGAATGGGGGAAGGAATGGGGGAAAAAATTCTCCGACAGCTAAACGGAGACGGAGACGAGAAATGTATTCCCCAACCCCGTTCCCCGTTCCCCACCCCGTTTAATTTTTTTTATACTTTTATTTTATTTTTAATATATATATATATATGTATATATGTGTATAAGTATGTATATGTCATTTAAAATTTTATTGTTAATGATTTAGATAATTGGATTTGTTTGAATTATATAGTTAAACATTTTAATAATATGTATGGATTAATTAGATAATTTGATATGTAATATTGTTTTGTTTTTATTAGGAGGTTCAAGAATTTTATCTTTAAATAGATATTTTTTTAATAGAAAATTAACTATTTAAATTAAGATTTTTAGTGAATAATTAACAATGTAATTGAAATTAATGGATATTTTCGATAGAAGTTAACTATTTGAAAATTTATCAAAAGAATTATTTGATTCTTAAAAAAGAAAAAAAAAAGAAACTAAACGAGAAATAATTTCCCGCGAGAAACCCGATCCCCGCAAATTCTCCTCGAGGAATCCCCGCTCCGATCCCCACAAAATTTAACGGAAAATTTCACGAGGATGGGATTTAAACGGGGGGCTTCCCCGTCCCGCCCCGTGGACATCTCTAATTACATGACACATGAAATTCAATTTGTCCATAAAAAAAATTCAACTATACCACATCAACACACAATTCCTTTTTTTTTCAAAAATTCAATAATATATCAACTTTTTGCTGACAAATTATTAAAAATAATAATTTAAAAAGATCCAAGAATAAATTGAGAATATAACAACTAGTGCAAACAAAAACTCTACATTAAGGACAATGAATCTTGCATATTGTCCCCTTTATGCTTATGCCATTTTACTTTTAGTTTCACTCAAAATACGTCTTATACTAATTAAAGAAAATATTTTTCTTTATTTATATACTCACGATCTTTAATTTTTTAATATTTTCTTTTAGTACAAGAAATAGGGTATGGAGATTTAAATCTTTGACCACAGGATTGAATAGCACATCTCAATTATCGTTGAGTTTTATTCGAGTTGTTTAATTTGTCTAATGAAAGTGAAACTTTAATTACACGCCATAGTTAAAACTAGCTAAGAGAAATAAGAAACTAAAATGATTAACAAGAAGACGAGATAGATGGCGAATGTTATAATTTGGAAGTAAAGGGCATAAGGAATGGCAATGGCCATAAAGAAGGCCGTCACAAACCAAAACCCACCAAAACAATACAAATTTTGAGAAACCATTTCGTGCTCTGTGAGTTTGGCTGAGACTATGAAAGCAAAGCACACCATTAAAGCAACCGACAGAAAAGGAAACATAGGAGACAGCTTGGTTTCGGTTTGGACAGAGACGGTGGCTATGGCAATGGCTGACGCTAGGCAAAATGTTAGCATCATCTTTTCCCACTGCTCCACCATTTGCGCCGTCGTCGGTGGGCGGCGGTGTCGGTGGTGAGTTTCAGGTTCTGGGTCGTCTTGTTCGACCTGGATTGAACTAGTAACCCAGGTTCTGGTTCTTGTGAGGATTTCAAGAAAGAAGTTTTTGAGGCCAGCAATGATTCTTCTCATCATCCTAGTTTGCGCCACTCTTTCTCCCATCTCCTTTGGAAAATGCTTGAATTGTTAATAAGCCATTGCTTAACCTCTTTTTATATTACCAAGTCAAGTCAATTCGCAAAAATTATTCAAAGGAGTTCTGATAAATTATTTCAAAGGTTGAAATAATGTGGCTGACAATTTTATACCGTTAAATGAAAAAAAAATTCTAACAAGTTTAATAAATAATTTATAAAGGACAATATTTTTGACAAATAGAAGAGAGGTCACCATGTAAATTCACTTGTCCCATTTCTATAATTCTTTGGTTAACTTTCACTCATCTGATCAGTTCAATTAATTAAGACATACAATCGACTAAAAAATCAGAAGTTTAAATTTCTCTATATATTGTTGAACTTACAAACAAACTCTTTGTATAACTTTCCAATACATAGGAAAAATGACTGCGTTGATCACTGCATAACTAGAGTGGGAATTATAATTTTCCGACAGAAATTCAACCAATTAAACTTTCTCGGATTGCATGAGTGGTGTTATAATTTATAACCTGTCTTAATTCTTGGTGGTTCTTTTTGATCTCATGGCACATTCAAAATTTACCATCATTACTTGTTTTATCGAACAGAAACGAAAGAGCCCATTAAAGTATCAGTCTTTTTTCTTTTTTCTTTTTTTTAATTAAGATTTCATTTAATAGTCATTTGATTTTTAATTTTTAGTTTTTGGTTTTTGAAAATTAAGTCAATAAATACTACTTCCACTAACGAGTTTCCTTATTTTATTATCTATTTTTTACAAATGGTTTCAAAAACCAAGCCAAATTCAAATGTACGTAATAAAGATGAACTTCATTGTAGAAAAATAATGAGAAAATAAATCCAATTTTCAAAAAACAAATGATTATGTGGTCTCTAAACCTTTAAAAGTGTCTAATAGATCCCTAAACTTTTAATTTTGTGTCTAATAGATTTCTAAACTTTCAATTTTGTACTTTACAGGTACCTCACAAATTCAACATTTTTAAAATTTAATTAATTTATTACATATAAATTTGAATTTTTGTCTAATGGAACCCTAAAATTTTAATTTTGTGTCTGATAGATCTGTAAATTTTAAAAAATTCGAAAGTTTAAGGATTAAATTTGTAATTTTAAAAGTTCATAAACTAAATCAACACAAACCTAAAAGTTCAAAGGCTAAATTTATAATTTAACCTTTAAAATACAAATTATCATATTGGAGATGAAGAACAAATTGGCCTATACTAAATTAATCTTTTTGGTTTTACAACGAAAGAATCTTTCATTGTATAATTGTATATTGTGTAATACCCCCCTCCCCCTAAACTAATCTTTTTTGTTTTACAATGAAAGAATCTTTCATTGTATAATTGTATATGGTGCAATATTAAAAATAAAAAAAAAAAAAGGGTTAAGGTATTACATTTGTTGCCCTTAAAGTAAACGGAATATATATATATGTCCTCATCTTCATTCTAGAAAGATATATCTTTCCAAAATATTGTCGAGATCTTGATGAAATCTGGAAATTTCGTCGAAATCTACACATTCCTCGATGTTTCGAGGAGATGGCCATGAAAATCATGTAATCTGTTCTCATTTGTCCAAACTCAAGGCCCACAACTGGAAGCCCACGAACCTAAGTGGAAAATTTTTATTTCTTAGATGCTTCTTTATAAAGGTTTTCCATTCTATAAATTTTCGATGTGGGACAGGAAAGGATGATTCTTTTAAATTCTTTTCTCCTTTACTTTTTTTAATTCTCTTTAACTCTCCCTTAATTCTATTAGTTAATCATCTTATTATGTGAGTCTCACGACTCTCACCCAACCATTTTATCTCCTCTCTCTTATTATGTTCTTTTTCTTTTTTGTAACTCAATTTTTTTTCTTAATCATCTAAATAAGTTTGTTGAAATTTCACACACACAACATTAAGTGAATGAATAAAGTTAATCAAAAAAAAAAAAATACTTATATATAAGAAGCATTTAAAATTTTGAGTGGCATCTAGATTTCGACATTTCAAACATTGTTCTAATCAAATAATTTTTTTTTACCAGCAAAATTTACCATCATTACTTGTTTTGATTGGACAGAAATGCTGGTAAAAAAAAGAAAAAAAGGGACAGAAACGAAAGAGCCAAACTATGTATCAATCATTCAACCTTTCGTTGTATATCACTCTCCCGACATATGCCTGATTCATAATCTTTAGAAAATTATTATAAAAAGAAATCATCTTTAGAAAATTAATTAGGTTTAAGCAGATATTACATTTTAATCCTATCTCCCCGACACTTACACTTTTTTTTTGAAAGAATCCGATACTTAAAACTTTATAATCCTATTCTCCACGACACATAGTTTCTAATCCATCTCCCCTACACTTTCGTTTGCTCCAACTTTATTTACAACATTTCACAGTGGTCCCTTCCACAAGTTGTAGCTTAGAAACTTCTCACCAGGTAAAATTTCGATTAAAAATATTGTCTCTAGATTCTAAAAACGACACTTTCATTCTTAAGATTTGAAAAATGGTCTTTGAGTTAATTTAATCATTGGTTGACTGACGAAAAATTGACATGACATATTGAGGAAAAAATTTTAAATGAAGTGATAATTTTTTTTATAAGCTTCAAATGAGGAGATTTGAAGAGGGAGGAGAAGGGAGATGGAGAAAGGAAAAGATTGAAAAAATAATAATAATAATATAAAAGTCTATGAAAATTACTACCATTGTTTAAAATGTGACATCTCAACCTGTTACTTTATTTTTTTCAGTTAGCCAACTAACCGTCAAATTAAGTTAAGAATTATTTAGAATTATTTTTCAAATCTTAAGAACTATAATGTACCTTTTGAAAAATTATTGACTAAATAGACATCAAACTCATCACATGGATTAAAAGTATATTATAAATTAGATTGCTATACATGTAAATATTTTATTTCAATTTTTTTCCATCGATTTTAATCCTTATATTTTAAGAAGATAGTCATTTTAGTTCTTAAACTTTCAATATATTTTTAATCCTTGAACATTATTTAAAAAAAAAAAAAAGCTTTGTACTTGCTAACTCGACCTCTTAATTAATATTTCACCCCACACAAATACCTGTATTTTTGAACTTATACAACTCACATACTTGCCTACTTAGATTATATATACACACATACATACATGCCTACTTTAGTATGTTAATACAAACATTTTATTGCATAGTTGGTTTTCATTGTTATCTCATTGTTGATTATTTATTTATTTTCTTTTTTTTACTTCCAAAAAAAATTAATCAACAATAATGAGAACCACATTTTTAAAATTCGTAAACTAAATAGACATTTTAAATATTTGTATATTAAAATGAAATAAATTTGAAATTTTAAAAATGAAGTAGATATATATTTTAAATTTTAAGAGAGTTTAAGTTTTAAACTATATTCTAAAGTAGATATATAAATTTTAATGTCGAACTTCCACCATGTCTGACAAAATAGATACACCATGGAGGTGACAATGACGTTGACTCACTTTTGAGATAGCTTTTTCTTTAATATCATTTTTTAATTTCTATGTTTTATTCTTTATGAAAATTGATTAAATGTTTCCTCCTATAAAGTATAAATATTCTATTCTAACATTGTTCCAAAAAAGAAAATTCTATTCTAACCCACTTTTAATTATTAAAATTTTATAATGTAATCAAATGCTATGAAATTTTCAAAAAATATTTTTAACTTGTTAACAGAACTTTTGGATTATCTCTTGTTTAACATAAATTTAATTAATGTGAGCTATATCATTCAATGTTTGGTAGAACTTAGAAATGCAATCATGATTGATTATATGAAAATAAGATAACTTTTCTATCTTCGTCCTTCACGTTTAACGAAGAATTTTTGCATATATATCTATATTAACAAATAATTACTCTTAAAGTGTTGATATAATTAAATTTACCACAACCCATCAATTTAAGCTTTTGTATTGATTGGTAATTTAACAATTAGTAATCTTTTTCCTACTCTTAAAATATTACCAAAACAACACGAGCTTTGAAGTCAGAAATTATCATATGAGCTGATTTAAACAAAAGAAACAAACGAAAATAACCCCAACATCTTTGCAAAATAAATAACCCCAACTTAGCAAATCTAAACTCAATTCAAACTAAAATAGGAAAGAGAAAATTTGTACATGTCCTCACGTTCCATCAAAACAAGGATTTTCAATTTCATTCAAGGTGGATCCCTAGCTTGAACTAAAATTTTTATACATAGGTTCAATTTATGGCGAAATTACTAATTAGACTACAGATGTCACAGATTATACTATGGCAATTTCTGGAATAAATTGCTCAATTATGAATTAACAAATTAAACCAATGAAAACATCAAGCAAACAATTGCATAAAATAAATGAGACAGTTATTGGTAACCCTGTTAGGTCTACACCTACATTTGGAGGGCACACTTCAGTACACAGAACTTCACTATATCAACAAACGCGTACACGAGGTTTTATACAACTCGACTTTCCCGATTGTTGCCCTTTTCCTCTATTCCTAGTGAACCGCTGCCCGAAACCTTATTGAACCCAAACACCCATTGGTTCCAACCACAAATCATCTTCAGTTGTTTCGTCAAAAAAAAAAAAAAAAAAAAACAACAACAACAACAACAATTCTCTCAATCTCACTTACAAGTAAAACTCTACCTCTACAAATTAACGCTCTCCGTACAATTGAAACCCTTGCAAAGGAGAATCACTAAAACCCCAAAAACAAACTCCGAGCGTAAAAACACATACCAATTGCAAGCAACCCGTGTTGCCAAAGAAAACCTCTCAAGGCTACGTTTCTGTCTCTGTCTTTGTCTTCACAAAAAATCCTAGTTCACAAAAAGAACCTTATATCCAATCTTGATTCGAATCAACAGAAAATAAAATCGTGACATATTTTAGTTTCCTAAAATACATGTGCTAAAATATAATGTTGTCATATAAATCCAAGCTAACTGATTTGTTTATTTAAGCACCAAACGAGATCTTTAAAAAAATATTCTTTAAGAAAATCGCAATTTCAAGAATCGAATTTGTTCAAAATCGAAACTTCCAACACATGTGACATTCGTTAGGACCTTTTCTACGACCTTTTGTTTTTGACCTTGAAAACTGATAGAAATAATATTGCCTACAAAATCTGTCAAACCAAAACAAAACCAACATATTGCATGCATCTAAGTTCCTTTAATATCTTGTCTTCTATTATAAGATGAAGATTAGTATTATATAGTTGATGATAATCGAAAGAAATTAATTTAATGATCGATATTAAGGTAATTTAAAATGACTTTTAAATTCAAAACATTTAAGTGTTTCTTCTAAAAGGCATTTGCAGGAGAAATGCTTTCACTCCAAAGCATTTTTTTTCATTATACAATATTCCAAACTCACCCAATACCAATAAAAAATGTAATTTTTTTTTTTTAATAATATTACAATGTAAAGTATAATTACATATTGTGATAAACAAGATTAACAAGGTACAAATGAAAACTCACGAGCCCATTGGTAACATTCTTGTGTTTCTTCTTCTCCTTTTTTTTTTTAATTATTATTTATTGTTTTCTGTTTTATTTTTTTTAATTGTACAAATAATGTGTTTGTACCCATTTTTTAACTTTATTTTTAAAATTTTAAAGTTTACCATGAAAACATTATTTTTTTAAAAAACTTATTATGCATTGTATAGATAAAAAGAGATAAAATAATTAATGTATCACAATCGAAAATATGTTTCTTTATGAAAAGAAATAGAAAAAAATAGGTTAAATTATCAAAAATACCCCTAAACTATGGGGTTGGTTTCAATTATACCCCTGAACTTTGAAAAGTTTCATTATAACCCTTGAACTTTGAAATTTGTTTCAAAACAACCCTTGAAGGTTTTTTCCGTTAAATATATGAACGAAAAATGACGTATTTGCATATGTTTGATTTGTTTTTCAACGTATATGTTCAAATATGTTCACATAAGCAATAATATAAATGCAAAAACATCATTTTCTATCCATGAATTTAACAAAAAAAAAGCCTTTAAGGGTTGTTTTAAAACAAACTTCAAAGCTCAAGGGTTAAAATGAAACTTTTTAAAGTTCAGGGGTATAATTGAAACCAACCGGACAAATTTTAAAAGTAGAGTGCTTTTCATAACTTATTACAAAAAAAGAGTTTAAAGCCAAACTATTTACAAAAAACATGCAGATTTTTTGTCCTTATTAGAATGCGTCTCTTCAAAAGACGCATTCTGTGCAATGAACAGTGCAATGAACAATAACAATGTTTGACCAAACGATTTTTTTCTTTTTTTTAAACGAAAAAAGTTTTTTCATTTAAAATAAATACATATTTAATAAACCATCAAATCCTTTCAATAAATATTTAACTACCCATCAAATCAACTAATCATTTATTTAATTTTTTCTTTAAAATAAATATTTAATAAATTATTCATAATTACACAATCATTCACTAATCAATTTTTTATTATTATTTTTATAAACACATTCACCAATCATTTTCTCAATTATTCTAAAAAAATATTTTTTAAAATACTTTCACCAATAATTTTCTTAGTCATGATCTAAAAAAAATTATTTTTTTAAAATATATTTACCAATCAATTTTTATTATTTTGTATGACTATTTCTTTCTCCTATTTTTTTTTTAATTTTAGTTATTATTTTTTTTCAAATACATTAATCAAACATTTCATTTTTATAGTCTTCTTATTTTTCCGTTTCATTGATTAGTTTTTTTAATTTTTATTTTAAAAAATATTTCTAAACACTTCACTTTTATATGATATACATTAGACATTTATTATTTGAGATGAATAAATCATTTATTATTTTTATTCATTAATTTTATAATTTTATTAATCTAGGAATTTGAAAAAAAAAAACAAAACAAGTTTCAACTTATTGATATTCCTTGTTAACCAATGTATTGTCAAAATATATGTGATATTTATTGATATTTTACCTATATTTTACCAATATCTGTGATATTTTGCATCTTTTCTTATCTCCCTACTACCAATACATACTTGATTTCTCTCACTTTAAAAATTGGTACCATGAATTTTTATGGTTAGACCTAGAATTTAGTGTCCTAAATCCCTACACAATTCATATTAAAAGTTTTTGTATCGGCCTCTCCTTTATTATCTTTCTTATACATTTATCAATAACATATTAATGAATTAATCAAATTTTTATTTATTTCTTGACATACACATTATTATCTTATCATATATTCTTATATTAATGTATATGTTAACAATATATATACTTAAAATGATTTAAAATATGCTTGACCTTGTTTTGTTTTGTTTTTATTTTCAAATTCCTAGATTAATAAAATTATAAAATTAATGAATAAAAATAATAAATGATTTATTCATCTCAAATAATAAATGTCTAATTTATATCATATAAAAGTGAAGTGTTTAGAAATATTTTTTAAAATAAAAATTAAAAAAACTAATCAACGAAACGGAAAAATAAGAAGACTATAAAAATGAAATGTTTGATTAATGTATTTGAAAAAAATAATAACTAAAATTAAAAAAAAAATAGGAGAAAGAAATAGTCATACAAAATAATAAAAATTGATTGGTAAATGTATTTTAAAAAAAAAAAAATTTAGATCATGACTAAGAAAACTATTGGTGAAAATATTTTAAAAAATATTTTTTTAGAATAATTGAGAAAATGATTGGTGAATGTGTTTATAAAAATAATAATAATAAATTGATTAGTGAATGATTGTGTAATTATGAATAATTTATTAAATATTTATTTTAAAGAAAAAATTAAATAAATGATTAGTTGATTTGATGGGTAGTTAAATATTTATTGAAAGGATTTGATGGTTTATTAAATATGTATTTATTTTAAATGAAAAAACTTTTTTCGTTTAAAAAAAAAGAAAAAAAGCGTTTGGTCAAACATTGTTACTGTTCATTGCACAGAATGCGTCTTTTGAAGAGACGCATTCTAATAAGGACAAAAAATCTGCATGTTTTTTGTAAATAGTTTGGCTTTAAACTCTTTTTTTGTAATAAGTTATGAAAAGAACTCTACTTTTAAAATTTGTCCAAACCAACCCCATAGTTCAAATGTATTTTTGATAATTTAACCAAAAAAATAATAATAATTGTAAAACTGGCGTCACACAGATTCAAAATATGTGTGTGACGTGATAACTAACTACGCCACGACACCAATTTGTCAATAAATATGATTACAATAACAAAGATTAAGTCAGATTACTTCTTTTATCACATCAAAACCGAATTTTCAGGATGAAATTGAAGAATCTGGTGGAAGCCTTCAGTTGGGAATTGTAAATGCAGAAATTAAAGGATTGTTTTAGACGTGGGTTATAATAGTCTTCAAATGAACAGTACCAACAAGATCTAATATTCTTCATACCTTCATCCTCTCAACCAATTTGGTGGTGTTAGGATTGAGGAGTTGGGGGAAATAAGAGTTAATAACTCCCCCAACTCCTTGTTTGACTTAAGAATATTTTAACTCTAATTGTGAGCTCTACAAACTTATTAACTCCTACTCTAACTATCTCATTGTGAGCCCAATAATTTATCAACTCTAACTCTAACTCTAACTCTTCATTGTGGACCCTACAACTTTTCTATCTCATCCTTTCTTCACTTCACCTCACTCCTACTTCCGTTTCTCTTCCTCTTCTCTCCCTCTCTCCATTTCTTTTGGCATAATTTTTTAATTTACAAAATTTTCTTATTTTTTATATAAATTTTTTCATCATTATTACTAATTAAGTATAAATAATTATTAAAAAATATTTTTATTTTTATCCTATAATTTTAATAATTTTTTAACATAAAGGTCGTCAATTAATCTGATTCTTCTTCTTGTTGTGCTCCAATAGAGTACAAATAGTTATCATGTTCTCAACGTCCACGTCTACGTCATGGAGCTTGTGATGATGATGATGGACCAGCCTCAGAAGCATACTATGGTGGTGTATGGTACCGTGAACCAGGAGTCGGTATCATCATCATAGGAGTGGAAGAACCAGTATCATCTTGTGTCTGAGTGATGGGAGACATGTCGTTTGCATCATGGTGAACCTCATCATGACGAACCTCCTCTACTGCAACATCTTGCTGCTGAGCATTGTTCTGCCGTCGAGCACGTCTTCTTTGTCTAGGACCAGGTTGAGGAGCAATAGGGATGCTATACAAATAATGTATAACTGATCCATATTTAGGTCTCCACTGTCGCATAAATTCAAAATCTCTAAATTTTGTGAAAATTCTCGAATTTGTCTGAAGCAGGACCTCTGCGAATTATAAGAAAAATTAAACAATATTTATAAATGAATTTATAATTAAAGTAAATATAACTTTAGAATTTAATTGAAACTTGTACCACTTGACCATAGGACGCTCCCTCGCGAGTGATGTAGCGCCGAGTAATATTCATATACCAATCAATGTAATCTTGAGCGGTATGTCCATATGCATCAACTGGAGGAGCATCGACTACAAACTCTCGATGTGAATGTCATTTATCTACATATGGTGTCAGCGCGATCAACCAATCTTGTTGTCGAAGGTATATGTCATGCAACTTTGGCTCCGTCTGACACACTTATAGGATAGCTTGTTTCATCTCAAATTGTCTTATCACTCTGTTCGGCAAATGCCACTCAATAATATGAAAACATACGAGTGGACTCATCGTACGCCAAATATGTTGACCATTTCTATAATAGTCAGGCAATGTGGCCATAATTTTATACCGTTAAATGAAGAAAAAAAAAAGTCTAATAAGTTTAATAAACAATTTTTAAAGGACAATATTTTTGACAAATAGGAGAGAGATCACCATGTAAATTCACTTGTCCCATTTCTATAACTCTTTGGTTAACTTTCAAAAAGTTTAAAAATAAATATCATGTTTTTTCTTTTTTATTGTGCATTTTATAGATAAAATAAATGTATATCAAGTCGGACAAGTGTTTTATTTTCTGTCGGATAGATACGTTTATGAAAAGAAATTGAAAATAAGAAAAAGAAAAAAAGAAAACAAAAATGGCGTCGCCCGGACTCGAACCGGAGACCTTCAGTGTGTTAGACTGACGTGATAACCAACTACACCACGACACCCTGTTGAACGACTTGTTTACATTTACTTAATTATATTATATAATTGATTCTATCACATCCAATTTGCATATAAACTAAAACTTTTACAGTTAATGGGTACGATATTGGTATGTGTTATTTCTCCATTTGAGTATGCACTTGAAAAGTATAATATAATATGGTGGAAGGCCTTTAATTATATTGGCTATTATTATAAATGCACAAATTAAAATGCTTTCAACCAGTTTATAAAATAGATTCTTCAGCCCAGTCTGCAATTTGACCTCAGATTGATGATATCGTTTGATTTCCAAAAAAAAAAAAAATTATAGTTATAAGATAAATGAATTTGAAGTTGGTCATAATACACATGTTTGACAACTTAAACCCTAATTATATTCCAGTTTAAGCAAATCATAATTTTGTTATCTTACTGATTATTATTTTCTGTTGTTAATTAGGCGTCAACCAGGCCAGGATTGCTTCCAAGTTTGAATTTCCCACTTGTTTTATGTAGAAATCTTTGTTGATATTTCTTACATAAGTTGTGTACTTTTATAGGATTGTTGATTGTGGCATTATTATATAGAACTGCTGATCAGTATTGCTAGCTCTTAATCGGGTGTTTGGTATATGCTCCTCAAAATGCTAATAAAGGATTAGAACTTATAAGTGTTTTTTGAAAAATTAGAAAAAGAAAAGTAGTAGTGGTTTTCCTTAATTCTTTTAAAAAGTTAAAATTTTTTGTTTCAAAAATTCTAAAAGTGGGATGAAAAGCATTTAGATGAAGCTTGCATTTAATTAGTTTTCTTCTAAAAGAATTTTTTTTTTTAAAAAGACTATTTTGCGTAAAAGTACTTCTTAGGCATCCCAAAACTCACCTCCTAAAAGTATCATCAACTTAATTTTCTCAAACCAAACTCAAAAAAAAAAAAAAAAAAAAAAAAAAAAACACTTACCCCGTTTGATAACCATTTGGCTTTTGGTTTTTTGTATTTGAAAATCAAGTCTATAAATACTACTTTTACGTATGATTTTCTATGTTTTGTTATCTACTTTTTATCTATATTTTCAAAATTCAAGCCAAGTTTTGAAAACTAAAAAAAATAGTTTTCAAAAACTTGTTTTGATTTTAGAATTTGGCTAAGAATTCAAATATTTTGTTAAGAAAGAACATGTCAAAGAGAATTGATAAGAAAACAAGCACAATTTCCAAAAACAAAATGGTTATTAAACAGGGCCTTAGTTGTTGGTTTTTAGTTTTTGAAAATATAAGCCTATAAATACTACTTCCACCTATGGTTTTCCTTGTTTCGTAATTATCTACTTTTTACTTATGTTTCAAAAACCAAACCAAGTTTTGAAAACTAAAAAAAAAAATAGTTTTCAAAAACTTGTTTTTGTTTTTAGAATTGGGCTAAGAATTCAAATATTTGTTAAAAAAAGATGAATCTCATGGTAGAAAAATGATGAGAAAATAAGCACAATTTTAAAAAATCAAAAATCAAATGGTTATCAAACGGGACCTTAAGTTTTTCATTTGCATAATCGAAACTCCCTATAAGATGTTAATTATATATTTTTTTATTTAATCAAGGATGTCTATATGTTTAAGATAAAGTAACATTACATTCATGTCGTCAATCATTTTTGGATTATTTTTTGTGTGGGAGATGGAAAATCGTAGGTTAAATTATAAATTTAGTCCCTAAACTTTGAGGTTTGTGTCTATTTGGTCCCTAAACTTTCAAAATTACAAATTTAGTCTCTGAATTTTCTAATGTTTTAAAATTCACAGATCTATTAGACACAAAATTGAAATTTTAGGATTCCATTAAACATAAAATTCTAATTTATATCTAATAGATCAATTAATTTTTGAAAATTTTTTAATTTTTCAAGGAGCTATTAAATACAAAAATTGAAAGTTTAGTAATCTATTAGACACTTTTAAAAATACCAAATAGACACAAACTTCAAAATTTAAAGACTAAACGTGTAATTAATTAACCAAAAAAGTAAGATAGAAGAAGGAAGGTGCATGTGTTGGATTAGAGACTTTTTTATATCTATGCATCTCTACATTTATATAATAGATTCAACTATGTTTAAATTCACATGATTTTTATAAATCCAAGTTTACTACTCGAAATGTACTTGACATTTTTTTTTGGAGATGCTTTAAAATATTAATAAAAAAAAACTTTTGAAAAATGCTTTGTTGGTTGATTATTATACACTTTTAAAAAGTATATAAAAAGTAGTTAATAAATAATAAGTTTAGTTTTTTTATTAAAAGAAAGATAAATGAATAATTTTTGTCCATTTGATTTGGGCTTAGTTTCTTCTTTTTTTATTTTCCTTTTTTGAGTTCAACAATATGTGGGGTCTTCAAATTTCTGATCTATTGGTCAAAGGAATAAGTTTTATGCTAGTTGAGCTACGCTCATGTTAGCCAGTTTAGTTTCAATTACATTATTATGGTTCGTTTCTTATATAACTCATATGGTTTCGAAATCTCATAAATTCTAATGCAATAAATTGACATTAGAAAATACTATAGTTTCATAACTTCCATGTCACCTATTGATCAATACAGTAATTATTTGTCGTTAACTATTATAATTAAGGATAAAAGCCAAACACCTAACCTTATTAATCACGGTATTATGAGAGCAAGAAGAGTGAGTACTTAAGTACAGTAAGGACACCTCAACATCATTCTAGAACTTTCCTTCAACAGAGACAGTGGTGAAATAATTTAAATAATCCGTTGGAAACCCTAAATTCTCCATTGATACTAATGTATAAATGTAGAGCATTGGTCTTATTATTAAATATAGAAGCTCTAGCGTATTTCACCCATTTACAATAATTGAACTTTGTTCATAATATGCGACATGAATGATTTATAAGGTTTCATCAATCTATATGAACCAATACTTAAGCTAAAGTGAGCTTAGTTTAATAGTAATTGATATTTTTTTTTGAAATCAGAGGTTCAAATCTTCATATTCTGGAAGTAAGAATTACTTGTCTATGTAATTATGAGAAATCCATAGCAAAATAACAACAAATATTAAAGTGATTGAAGAATTTGAAGGTGAAGCGCATAAGAAATGGCAATATAATGGCTATGAACCAAAACCCACACCCGATAATTAATTTGAGAGAAACTGTTTGGCCCCGATGATCAGTTTGGGAGACAGTATTTTCTCACACCTTTTTCTTATTAATTTTGGAATAATTTAAGACTTGTTTGGATTACTTTTTTTTTTTTTTTTAGTTTAAACAATATTTGTTGGTAGGGAGATTCAAACATCTGATATCTTGGTTGAGATACATGGCTAAGCTAAGCTCACTTTGGCAAAACTATTTCAAACAATAAACTGCATATTTAGAGGATCGAACTTCGTACCATGGTATAGTAAGGCAAGCACTCAGCCACTGCGCCAAGGTTTATAAAAATTGTTTAGAATTAAAACACTATATATATGTTTGGTTACATTTTCTTAAAAGTATTTTTATACACAATATTGGAAGAAATCATAAGAGTGAGTCAAAAAAGTTAATTTTCATATTTAAATTGTTTTTCTTCTATTATATACATCTTTGAGTATTAATAATCTATTTATTACAAAGAGATGTTGTAGAGTAAAGAATAAATGAAAATCATTGTTTTTAATTTGCGTATTTATTTGTTGTAGTTCTATGTTCATATTGATAGTTCACTTTATTATTATTTTTTTAATTAATAATAATATAATTGAGCGAGAGCATCCAAAGGGCTATTCCAATAATTCACATTATCAAGAGAGAATTGAAATAGTTTGGATAGATTATATATGATTCCTAAAGTCTTATTGTCAGAGAAAATAGTTCTAATTTAATTGAAAGAGAAAGGATTATAAAAAAATAAATGGTGTGGATGGGAGAGGTTCCCATGAAAATTCAAGCATGCTACATGAAGGAAAGAACTTTCTGGTGTTCTGGTGTGTCTTGGTCCACTTAATTTTGATTATTTTCTCTATTAAAAAAAAGAGTAAATTAACATTTCTTCCTTTCATCCTCTCTGTTTCTCTCTCTCCAAATCAAAATTCTATACACGAGGATGTTACATATAAAATCAATCCAACCCTTGGAGGAAGTGTAATAGAATTTTGAAATCAAATATAACAACAATCATAACAACAATCAACGTGAAATAAAAGTAACACATGGCCAAAACAATGTACCCAATTTAGAAGTAGAAATTTAAAATACGTTACAATTCTCCAAATCTTCATTCTCATTCTCATTCTCAATAATAAAAATAGTAGCCAATTTAGAAGGATGAGAAGATAGAGGGAGGGAGGCGTAGGGGAGGGAAGAGAAGAAGAGAGATTTATGCCTAGAAAATGGAAATGAATCGTCTGGTGATTAATGGTTTGCTTTTTATAAATTTAATATTTTTGTGAAAGTTACATAGAGAGATTTCATTTATGGTTAATGGTTAGATTTAATTGGGTTTTTTTTTTTTTTGAGTTCAACAACATTTAAGGTGAGGGATTCAAATCTCTAACCTCTTAGTCGAGAGTACATATCAATTAATGTTGAGCTATGCTCACTTTGACCACTTGAAATAAAAGGTTTGAAGGATTATTTGTTTTTTCTAATGATCTATATCTTTTTAATAAATTTTCTTTGAAGAACAAGTATTTAAGAAAAAAGGACATAACTGTCTAAAAAAAGTTTTTTCCAAATTCGTACTTTTACATATATATTGAGTTCAACAATTGTGAGATGAAGGATTAAACTATCAACTTTTAAATGATAATTGATGTCTTATCTACTAAGCTATGCTCGAATTAACATTGTCCATATAAATACATATGTTTACTTGTATTTTTACCATTAAAACATGTTTTTTTATATATATACATATTTAAGAGTTTGTTTTTATTTTTATTTTTTTTGAGTTGATATATTTCAAGAGGTTAAACATACGAATTGTAGCGATTTATAAGCCACCCATACCATAAGGGTAGTTTTATAATTAAAGTTGAAAGTAAATGAAGGGCATTTTCCGGTCGCTAGTTTCAAATGATTGTCCTTCTTTTAAGACCGTTTTTATCGTTTACTTTTTTGGTTTTCCTTTTTTTTCTCTTTATATATATTCATTGATTATGTTGGATTCCAGAAGGAAGACGAAGTTCTCTCCCTCTCTCTGCAACCCAAATTAGGGCTAATAAATTTTCCCCCAAAATCACATTCAACAACCAATAATATGTGTCGTTTAAGCAACATAGTTGTGGGTCTCCTCAATAGCTGCACGCTGATCGTCGGCCTAATCGCCGTTCTCGGCGCCGTCCACGTCCGCGACCACGGCGGCACCGATTGCCAGAAGGTTCTTCAGGACCCTGTTCTCATCGTCGGAGTCTTCTTCGTCGTCGTTTCGTTGTTCGGCCTGATTGGATCCTGCTGCCGCCTCAATTCGATCCTGTATCTGTACCTGATTGTGATGTTCTTGTTGATTTTAGGGCTAATGGCGTTTACGATTTTCTCGTTGTTGGTCACCAATAAAGGAATCGGACAGGCCGTGTCTGGAAGGGGGTATAAGGAATACAGGCTTGGGGATTACTCGCATTGGCTTCAGAATTACGTCGTTAGTGATGAGAATTGGATTCGAATTCGGAGCTGTTTGGTTGCTTCGCCCATTTGTCGGAGTCTTGCTGCGGATTATCATGAAGAAGAGGCTGATTTCATTAAGGAGAATCTTTCCCCCATACAGGTGCCTTTTTACCTTTTCACATTTTTCTCTTTTTCTTTTTCTCCCTAAATTTCATTTCACTTTTTACCTTTTATATTTTATATATATATAATCTTTTCATTCCGAAAAATTTAAGATGAACAATTTTTAAATCTTTAGCATGTTTAGTTTTTTTTTATCGTTCTTCTATTGTGTTTGTTTCATCAAAACATTTGAATTCTTAGCTAAGTCCAAACTTTAGCTTGGTTTTTAAAAACCTAAATAAAATGTATATAACAAAACAAGAAAACTCATGGTAAAAGTTGTAGTTTGGAGTCATAACTTTTCAATCTAAGAAAAATGAAACCTTTGTGTGTTTTTCTTTCTAAAATGTAGACTGAGATTTGAATCATATGTGCAATGTCTCAACTAGTAGAACTCGACGTTAATGAAACTTAAGCTTCCATAAACGCATGAAGCCTACACAAGGGAAAAGTACAATCCCAAAACAACCCTTCATCGGAACAAAATAATCGCGAAAATTACAGGCCTGGCAGCCGCCGAGGGTATAACAGAGTTCGCCGAAGAATCCAACCGGGACGTCGAGGCCATCTTTGCTAAACGGTGAGCGGCCGCATTCTTCGATCTTGGGCCGAAGTTGAACGTGACCGAGCCCAACACTCTCGCCAAGCCTTCCATTTCCGCAACCATAAAGCCGACTTCCGTTGTATAATATAAAATTTTACGGGATAAATTAGAACCTAAATTCAAAATCTTAGGTCCCTTTTGATAACCATTTGTTTTTTATTTTTAGTTTTTGAAAATTAAGCCTATAAATACTACTCACACCCATGGATCTACTTGTTTTGTTATCTATCTTTTACCTATGTTTTCAAAAATCAAGTCATGTTTTGAAAACTAAAAAAAATAGTTTTCAAAAACTTGTTTTTGTTTTTAAAATTTGGCTAAGAATTCAAATGCTTCTTAAGGCAGATGAAAACCATTGTATAGAAATTAGGAGAAAATAAGCTTAATTTTCAAAAACTAAAAACCAAAAACCAAATGATTATCAAACGGGGCCGTAGTTTTCAAAAACTTGTTTTTGTTTTTAGAATTTGGCTAATAATTCAAATGCTTCCTTAAGGGAGATGAAAATCATTGTAGAGAAATTTGGAGAAAACAAGCTTAATTTTCAAAAATCAAAAACCAAATGATTATCAAATGGGGCCTTACTTTTTTTTTTAAATAGTTTTGGTTAAATTATAAGTTTAATCCCTAAACTTTTATATTTGTGTCTATTTGATCCATGAACTTTAAAAAATATCTAATAGGTCCCTAAACTTTAATTTTGTGTTTGATAGATTCCTAAACTTTAAAATTGTAAGTTCTTAAACTTTCAATTTTGTCCTAACTTATTCAAAAAAAAAAAAAATTAGTTGATCTATTAGATATAAAATTGAAGTTTATGTCTAATAGAATCCTAAATTTTCAATTTTTGTCTAATGAGTTCATGAATTTTAAAAAGTATCAATTAGGTCAAATACCTATTAAACACAAAATTAAAAATTCAAAGATTTATTTGACACAAAATTGAAGTTTAAAGATCTATTAGACACATTTTAAAGTTCAGGGACCGAATATACACAGATTTGAAAGTTTAAAGACTTATTAGACACTTTTTAAAATTTAGGGACCAAATAGACACAAATCTAGAAATTCATAGTTTTTTAAACCAAGTCTTTGCTTGGCCACTTGCTCCTATTCCATCGTATTTGAAAATGATGTAATGAGCTTCCATAACCAATTGTCTCTAAACCAACTTGAATTATTTGCAGTCTGGTTGTTGCAAGCCACCGTCGTACTGCGGGTTCGAGTTCAAGAACGCGACATTCTGGATAGTCCCAAAAACAGGGCCAGCAGTGCCGGACAGCGACTGCACCACCTGGAGCAACAATCAGACCAAACTGTGCTACGACTGCAAGTCCTGCAAGGGCGGAATTCTGGCCAACATCCGCAAAGAGTGGAGGCATTTCGCCATTTTCAACTCCTGTGCTCTCACAGTAATCACTATCATCTACTGCATTGGCTGCTGCGCCACCAGAAGCAACAGATCCAGCCATAAGTATAACAGATGCAATGGCTATACTTGAATGCTCTGCTTCCATGCCTCCTTCTCCTTCATTCGGTTTGTCTGTAGATTTATATGATGACCACAACACAAGTTCTCAAATCATAGTTATGTATAGATCCTTTTTCTGAAAATTTCCCGGTTTGTATCGGTTGAATCGTGTCATGGTGGTTCTGCCTGTCTGACCTGTTCAGAATTTTTTGATTGTCTGTAATGAAAGGCTATGTACAAAAGTTGTGCAGCTACCAAGTCTTCCTTATCTTTTCTTTTTGTCAAGAGTAATTATGCCTGAATTCTTACCGTATACAACTGCAAGTAAAAGCATAGGAAAGAGGATGAATGGATCTTAATATGATGCTATTTCTACCTTTTCACCATTATACAACCCGCAAAATACAGCAAGGCAGTAACTGAGGCCAGATACAAAGACAAAATCAAATCAAGAACTACAGGGGATAATTTACAACACCTATGGAACTGTTTCACAGCTAGCTTGAATAGGTCAAATTTTAATCAGCACCAGGAAGCAATTTTTGACCAGATGCAGATGTCAGTGATGTCGTCCCAAAACGTTTGGTTCCTGCTGGGATGACTCGGGATGGCGAAAGGATCTCTGCGAATGATAATTTATATGTATCTGTTCCTAACCGACTCTGTAACCAACCTTTGCTACCTAAAAACCCATCAGTCACAATCCAGGAGTTCTTGAAGCCATGGCTTGTCAGTGCTTTTGCAACTGCTTTTGCTGAGTCTGAGTACCTGAATTTCCAAGAAATTTAATGTGAGAATGATCAGTAAAGATATGGGTGGGCGATATAAAGAAATGATTCACAATATTAAGCAGATCCAAGATAGGCAAGATGACTCACGAGCCCAAGATCACTATATTGGAGCCTTTGTTAAGTTTCTTGAGATATGCAATCTTGATGGCTGAAAGTTCAGCTTCTAGTTTCTTTACATTTCGGACAATGCCCCGCAACTTGCTTGGTAATTCTTCCAAACTGAAACAATTTGATGCAAATGCTCATAAGGTGCCCCCATATTTGGTATTTATGAAGAGAGATGGGGAGATTTAATTGATTATGAAATTGGTGAGGTACAGAAATAAAAGCTTGTTTAACTTACGGAATGGCAATTGACTGGTTCTTAGCGCTAGAAGGAAGGCGAGGAATGCCAGATTTATCCTTGTCCTTCTCGGATCGTATATCGATCAGAAAGTAATTGCTCGACGAAATTAGATCAAGTGTTTGAGCAGGAGACAGCTCACCTAGTCAAAACACAGTATATCATCAGTCAGATATGAAATGCAAAGACTGATTTCATGGCTAGAGTTTTAGGCCATTGGCATTTTCTTGTAATGCATTTCCATAAAAGAGAGTAGATGCACCTTTGTAACCACGAAAGCTGAAAGAGATGGCAGACCATATTGGAGGAAAAAGCAGGTATGCTAAGGCTAAGACTCCAGCAACTTCCGCAATTACAAGAGGGTCAGCTGCAGAGATCTTCTCGACAGTCGATGAGGCTATAGGCTTGGCACCTTCAATGGCCTTACCAGTTTGCTGTGCTGCACCTATTACTGTCTGCAACCAAGGAAAATATTTGGTGGGTGAATCTGGGTTTAATGAAAACAGTGATGATTAAAAGATTCTCCAATTGGCACCAATGGTAGAAATAGGAAAACAGTGATGATTGAAAGATTCTCCAATTGGCACCAATGTTAGAAATAGGAACTCATTGAGTAGAGCAGACCAAGATGAGCCAGAAACAACATAAGCCCAAACTTCATCATTTGAAAAGTCTACTGAAATTTCAGAAGCTGTGAAATATAACATCATTTGAAGGGGAAAAGAATACTTTCTCGACCTTGATTCTCACCCATAATCTTCTTTCAAATGTTAACATAAGATGCAACTTACAGATTCCGTATGAAATGAGGTAGATATTAGGTTAAATTACAAGTTTGTCCCTGAACTTTCAGATTTGTTTATTTGGACTCTGAACTTTAAAAAGTGTTCGTCCTTAATCTTTCAATTTCGTGTCCAATAGGTGTCTGAATTTTCCATTGTGTCTAATAGGTACGAATCTTAAAATTCATGAACTTACCAACATTAGAGTCAAATTTCAAACTCTAGCACCACAGCAATGGTGAGCATTCTACTTCCTAATTAATCATATGGAAACTCAGGCAGGAGAAAGCCACAAGTAAAATATGACAGTCCAATTAAGAAGCACAAACCTTAGCAGCACTTAGAACAGGCTCGGTGTCAATGCCAGAGCCCTCAAGTGCTTCCAGGGCCTTCTTTGAAGCCTCAGAAATTGTTGGAGAAGCAACCTTCAGCGCCTCTTCTCCAGCCTGCTTCACAATCGGCAGCGCCGCATCGACGCCCGGTTTCAAAATATTTCTAGCAGAGTCAATGACCTGTTGTGCAATATCAAATAAGTTCGAACCCACTTCTCGAACCTGATCAAAAGTCTTCTCCACCTACCATCCCACAAAAACAACAAAGCAATTCAGAGAAATGTCTCGTTAATAATTTGTTATAAATCGATCGTCTACAGAGAACAGAAGAAGCGTACTTACATCATTGAGAGACGAGATGATTTGGTCTTTGCTGAGAGCCCTAGCTTCGTACGGAGGAGAAAATAGGGCTAAGAGAGAGAGGGTAGTGGAGGCCGGTAGGGCGACGGAGATGGGACGGAATTGGGATTTGGAATCGGATCTGTGAGAGGAAGAAGGAAGAGGGTGTTGTCTGGGAATGGCGGAAGCTCTGATGGCGGCCATCTTCAACGCCATCGTCGCTAGCTCTGGATGACTGGAACAGAGCCACCAAGAGGCGAGTGAAGAAGAAGAGAGGGAAGTCGTTGGATCAGAGAGAAGGATTGAGGTGATGATTCAGTGGTGAGTGTTGTGAGGGAGAATTCGCCAAATCCTTTCTGAATAAAAAGTGCAGTGGTTGGTTCTTTGGCCATTGTCGCCGCATAACACTGGATTTCATTTCGTGGCTCCAAATTTCCCATTTTAAATCATTGCTTAAATTATAAAATTGCTTCTTAGGATATGGGCAAAGTTTGAATTGGATGCATCTGATTTTAAAAGTTTCAATTTACCTTTTATAGTTTGAATTTAGTGGGAATTTAAACATTCATCTCTTGGTCAATAATAAATATTTTATGTTATTTGAATTATGCTCGTGTTAGCAACTTAGTTTCAATTTGGTCTTATAAGGTTTAGTCAAATGTCATAATAAAAGTTTCAATTTACCTTTTATAGTTCGAACTTAGTTTCTATTTGGTCTTATGACTTAAATAAACTTCATAAATCGTCTTTATCAGTTTCCTATTTTGGATAATTATGTTTGTTTTAGTCCAAAAATATGGAGAGGTGGCAGATTTGAACCTTTGACCTTTCGGTCAAGAGTATATGTCTTAATTAGTTAAACTATAGTCAAGTTAGCAATTGTTGTTTTAGTTGGTAGAGGTTTAGAGCTAAGTAAAAAAATAAAAGAAAATAGATGAGTTTTTTCAAGTGAGTAAAACACAATTTAGGAACGACTTATGAAATTTAACCAAACCATAAGGATCAATACCAAATCGAAACTTTGCCCAAAACACAAGACCCAAATTTGTAATTTAATCTAAAATAATTTGCTAATATTTTCCATTTCTAAAGCTGTAACTTAGCCCATAAAATTTATAGTACTATCTACTTCCTACTTTCACATTTTGAATTTTTCTTTATAAATAATTATTTAATTCTACTAATGCTCCAAATCTTCTTTTATTTTCAAGTTCAACAACATAGGGTGAGGATTCGAACCTAACTTATTTAATCAAAGATATATGAATAGAATTTATAAGGTAGTTATGAAATTTTTAAATCAAGAGTTTTAAACGTGAAATATAGAGATTTGAACCTTCGACCTCAGGAAAAGAATATACTTGCTTTAGTGATATGTGTTAATTGTTATATTTAAGTTATTTGCGAATATTAACTGAAAACTACTTTAATAATTCAATAACAAAAAAATAAAAAGTAAATAGAGACAAAAATAAATAAATAAATCTCATAAAAACATTAATGAACGGAAAACGTAGAGGAAAAAAGACTCGCGGAATTCCGTATACTTTATATGCTACAATCATGGGGCCTTAAAGCCCGCAAGGCCAAAGCCTAACCTTTTTTTTTTTTTCTTTTTTGGTAGTCTTTAGAACTTGAAAAAGAAATTAGAAAGTATTCATTTAAAAAGGTGGAGATGCGGGGTATCGAACCCCGTACCTCTCGCATGCAAAGCGAGCGCTCTACCGTTTGAGCTACATCCCCGTTGATGATAAAGAAACCGAATAATACTATTTACATAAATAAACATAACTCATCAGTAATTTTCTCATTTTTAAATTTCAAGTTATCAAACGGGCTTTTCACAAACAATACTATGAGATGATAACTTTTTTCTTTTTTTAAATAAAAACAAATGAAGAGTTTTGGTCTCTTCATATATGGCTACCTAAATTCTATGGAGTCCTGTCTTAACCTCGCTTCGACTTTTATTATACACACTACTTCGATGGTAGCAACAAGAGTTCTTATCACCAAGCTTATTATTAGACTTTTTCAAAATCTTCCCGCATCATAAAAGTATAGATTACTATACGCCAACGAAACCAATAACTTGTATTTTTTTTTTTAAAAAAAATCAATGATTACACTTGAGTCTTCCAATTAATGCTTATGCCACCAAATGTCTAACATGCTTGAGATCATCCTCCTCATACTCTAATGTTAAATTGATACAATTAAAAATTCAAAAATATATTAAAAACTTTTTGAAGTGCAAGGATTAAATAAACATAATTTAAAAATCTCAAAAGCCTATCAGATACTTTGAGAGTAAACATTTAATTTTATCCCAAAAAAAAATTGCATAATTAGAAAAGAGTCTATAATAAATAGTTCTTCCATTTTATATTTTTTTGGAATGTAAATATTTTTACTCACAATATCTGTGTTCATTTTATTTTTAAACGTGGATAATTTAATAACCAATTTATTTTTATTTATATTCGGAAGAAATAAATAGTTGTTATTATTACAACACCTTCTATATGTTCTTTATTTTCAAGAAGCAGTTTTTTAATTTAAAAAAAATTGAGCTAAACCTAATAATAGAAACAGTATTTTGAAACCCACTTTTTTCCATTTATGAAAATTTCATCTAGTGTTCAAAAAACTATAGATTACGCATTTTACAAGCATATTGTTCTTTTCTACACAAGAACAAAGATGTTTATTTGATAACCATTCCAATATTGGGTTCTAAAATACATATCAATCGCACATTTGCAGTGATTCGAATTGACAAAAGTGAACAAAGTTATCAATCCTAAATAGCCCAGAGAGCCATCCAAAGCACAGTTTTGAACTTGAACCTTTCTTTTTCCAATGAATTGGGATAAACATTTTACACAACTAAACAGATAAACAGCCAAACACAACCTCTGTACTGAAAAATCCCACTGTACATACATCTTCCTTTCACGCTATAAATTTTGCTTTATAAATAATGTTTTAATGCTGTTGGACCCCACATCATTCTTAAATGATGCTGACGTGGCCAACAATAAATGTAAGCAATACCTATACTATCATAATATAGAAAATTTTCTCACAACAAAAACTTAGCATCTAAAGAACCACAATATCAAATCAAACCTCAAACCTCAAACGACAGGGTCACAGAATCCTTAGCCTACATGTTTCCTTGAACTAAAAACTTCCTATGGCTACAGAATCTCCGCAAGTTGCCATCTCTGTTTCTAAATATGTAATTTCTCACATCTTCCTGATAGCAATGACAACAGAATGACAGCATTTTTCCAGACGAAGAAGCAGATAATAATGTTACATCACCTGCTTGAGAAGAAAAAAAACATCTGTCGAGTGTACATAGAACCTATGATTCAAAATGAAACCATGTTGAGGTTTCAACAAGTTCAAAAAGATAATTGCAGAATCAGATCAATACTCACATTACCAAATAAATGCAGAGTTACTATAAAAAAAAACATGTGATATAACGCCAACTTAAACATAGTCAACTAGTTAAGACATATAGCCTTAAACAAGAGGTGAAATGTTTGAATTCCACCACTCCCAGATGTTTTTGAACTCACAAAAGAAACAAGTGATACAACTAGAAATCCAGAAAAAACATTGGTTAAAGATTGGTAATTTTCTTCCCCAGAATGATTGCAGCATATATAAGAACATCAAGAACATGACAACCAGAAGTCGTGATATAGTAAAACAGCAACAATTTGCTTGTCAAATTAGATTGCGTTGAACTTGCCTGATAAAACAAACATCAGTCGATTAGCAGAGCTTAAAGAAAATTTGAATAGTTAACAAGAAACCCTTGATCAATATTCCAAACCAACGATCTACTGTTTTTCCCCCAAGGGGAACAAAACCCACCAAAGTTCACTTAATTCCCAATAAATAGAGTACATTATCTGCAAATCATAGAACAATATGTAATCAAAAAAATAAATAAACTAGATAAGGAAGCACCAAACAACAATTAGAAACGTTTGATTAACAACAATAACTGGACCAAACAAAAAATAATAGCTGGGCAACGCAAAGAAGATCAATAGTTTTAGATAAGAAAATCAATAAAATGACATTAGCTTAGCATTCGTGTTTGCTTCAATGTCCTGTCTATTTACTTACCCATAAGAGGTATGGAAAATAATCTAGAATAAGGCCTAATTTAGTCAAATGCATTGAAATAAACCAGTTTCCTTCATTTTCATGGGGTTTCCCATCAACCAAACAGAAAGAGAGAAAGAACTGGATGCAGAGGTTTATCGATCAATTCGTGTATATTGTGGAAAAAAATCTCAGGAAAGGATCGATGAACCGCCGCCTCCAGTGACTTCTCAACCCCAACCCACCACCAAAATCAATCAATCAATCCAAAACAAGTAAAAATGCAATCCAAAAGTACTCCAACACCATTTTCGACTAAAAGATTTGCCTCAAATGGGATAATGACAAGATTGAAAGATGATACCGATACCGACCAATTCCGATCTGAAACGTCAAAGTAAAGGATCATCAACTACCGCAATGTTCATCCTTTGTGTGGAAGTTAGGGCAAAATGGGTGGGTTCCATATCGTCGACAAGATCAACCACCTTGTTTGCTATGAGTCTCTCATCTTCTCTGCGTGTTGGGTTTGGCGAATCAGAATCACAACTTCTTGATTCTTTTTGATGGCCAGCTCCGAGTCATTACTTTATTGTCTATTGGAATTTCAATTTCACTAATATATCCATGGATATATTGACGATATTTCTGTAAATTAAAACAAATTTAAAAAATTATTTAAATTAATAATTAAATTGTTTTTAGTTGCCAAGCTTTATTCAAATTACATCTTTATCAGAAATTTTTATTTTTTTATTTTTAATTTCTATTGTATTTAATGTGTTTATTTTTTTAGTACAATAAATGCTAGATATGGAGATTTGAACCCGTGACTTCAAGGAAATCAATAAATACAATTACTATTAAGTTATATTCCTGTTGGCATATTTATTCTTCGTATGTTAAAGTATTCTAACTTCCTAGTATGACTTTAAATAGTGGCATGTTTTTAGAATATTATAACATTTTGAGTTAGAGATTTTTGTAAGAACAAAATGTTGGGGTAAAGATTTGAAACTAAAATCCTTTAGAAGGGTACAAATATCATTTTGAATATGAGTTTATCATATATATATATATTAGATAAATATTTTATTTTTATTTGAGGGTTTTTAAAAAATAAAAAATATTCTTATTTGAGACTCATAAAGAATAATAGTTACACATCAACTAATCTAAGCATAACTCAACTCATTAAAAAGATACATTTCTTTAAAATATTAGAGGTTCGAATCTCCCTACAACACATATTGTTAAACTAAAACAAATAAACAAAAAGTCACAATTCAAAATTCTCTCTCCTCACTTTTGTCTTTTTTTTTTTTTTTTTTTTTGAATTTAACAACATTTGAGAATAAGAAACTTGAACATTTAATATTTTAGTTGAAAGTGTATGCTAATTATCTCTAAGTTATGCTCACTTTGGCATTACTTTTGTCTATCTTCAACTTAGCTAACGAAATAGGGCACTCACTTAATTGAATGTGCATATTAGTTATTGATGAGCAAAACTTAAACATAATTTGACGGTTAAAATATTTTTACCTCTCTTAAAGTTCGTTGGAATATTAATCTTGGTAATATACCCAAAAAAAAAAAAAAAGAAGGATCTTTATAATTATAATAATCATCTAATTCTACAAGCATTTAATGTTGAAAACTGACCTCAATCAATGAGAAGACTGAAGAGCAGGTGGTAGTATTTAATTTATAAATTGAAATTGGGATTTGCACAAAGATTTCCCTAATTTTGCAGTTTTGCCGCCCAGTGGATTTGATTTCTTGTCGCTATCCTTGAAAACAGTTAATTTGTTATAATAATTTGTTCACTTTCAACTTTCAAGATTCTCCAGCTTCTTTCTTGATGCAAAAGTACTGACAAAATAAATAAATAATATTGAAACTGTTTGCTTTTGGCTATCAATCCCTCTCTCTTTTCAGTTTTTTCCATTGAAAATGACCAATAGATATGACTTATTTCAAAGTGCTTTTTCTAGAACTAACTTCCAAACAACACAATATTTTATTTTTGGTATCATCTCTCAATCCAACCCTCAATTTCTTATCATTATCCAATTAAAGGATTTTTTTTTTTTTAATTCAACAAGGGTAGAAATAGGAGATTAAACTATCTAATTTTATATGTTAATAAGTATTTTATTCACTAAACTATGTTCAAATTGGCAATCTACTTAAATTATGTAGTTCATTTCATATGGTTTTAAAAATTGTAAAAAATTGTAAAAATCTATAAAACCCACTTCATATTGGATAAAAATCTTCGATCATGCTTGAAAATGATAAAAAAACAAAAATAAGAGAATGGAAAAAATTTCAAATAAGGATTGCATCATAAACTTTATTACATCTTATAAATATACGAAATAGGTTTATCAATTCTATCTCTTCTGCAACTCTCAGTAAATTATTTATAAATACGACCTTACTTAAACAGGATTTGTTCTATAGGTTGTACAATTGTGTCTTTGAATTCTAAAGTAAAGTGTTTATACCTATCTCACACATACTCTTGCTCAGCTTGGTCTCGATCTTAATATTTAACTTAAATATCAAGGTGTATTGGACACAACACTACATAATCATCAACTCGGTCAACCCCACTCCCCTCACAGCAAAGACTGTGCCAGAATCACGCATCAACATTTTAATGAAAAAAAAATTAGTCACAGAAATTCCCTTTTTAATTGTCGATGAAGTTTATTTCAATTGGATAAAAAAGTTTTTTTTGATTAATAACTTAAACAAGAAGGAACCAATTAAACAAAGCCAGAAAACAAGGGGCATTCACTTTAAATTGGGAATCTCTGTCTTTTTGGAAAAAGAAAGATTAAAAAAGCTCACTTTTCTGCAGACTCTCATGCAATAATTCAACCCATCTCCTCCATTGTTAAACTCAGAAAGAAACTTAACCAAAAAAAAAAGGAAAAAAGCTTCTTCTTTAATCAGCTTTCTGTGTTGTTTCTTACCTCTTTTAACTTCCGCATCTATAAAATGAACCAGCTGCTTCCACATGGTTCAGAATCTCAGCCATGGCCACCGCATCATCGTCGCCATTGTTACCGGATCTGCATCAATCGCCGGCGGGCAGCGGCGGAGCCTGGCAGTCCTCCGGTTCGATCGGGCCGTTCTTTGCAGTGATCTCTGTTTTAACTCTGCTGTCGGTTCTGTCTTGCTTTTTGGGTAGAATTTGCAGTCGCAGATCTGAAGAAACGACATTACAGAGTGGAAATTGTTTGAGCTTTTTGAAGAGGAAGTTGCAGAAGCCCTGTGTTAAAGACGTTGAGGTCGGTGTAATTGTAAAAGGAATGGGAGTTCGGTGATCGAAGGATTAACAAAGATGGCGATTCTTAATATCTTCTACTTAGTATAGGATTCCAGATGACTTCTGAATAAAAGTACTTTTGAGTAAAAGCACTTCTTCACAAATCACAAGTGCTTCATTTAATGCTTGCTCAAAGTACTCAAGAGTGTTTTTAGAATTTTCAAAATTGCTTTTAACCTTATAAATTACCATATAAATTTTGAATATATTTTCAAAAGTTATTTCAAACTCACTCTATACTCTTACTCATGGGAATTACTCGTGGGTTTCATTGCTATAATTGTAATATCATTCATTGCTTGTGTTAATTCCTAGACTAAATCATAAAAAATACCCCTAAGTTTTGTCATTTAGTTCAAAAATACTTATATTCTTTTAAAAATTGTAATATTATCCTTGACATTTCATAACCGTTTCAAAACTACTCATGAAGTGGGAAAACGGTTAGAACTTTGGACGAAAAGTTGACATGTTTGAATGTCGTTATCTCAAACTTAATCCATGCAAGTGTCTTAATCACCATCCCTTCGTTCCAGGTCATCGATATGAAAAGTCAAAAATAATATTGCAACTTTTGAAATAATAGAAGTATTTTTTAAATAAGAGACAAAATTCAAGAGTATTTTTTATAATTTAGCTCTATTTCTAATACTTTCTATTTATTTATTATTTTTTCGAAGATATGATGCTTGAACTTTGTTCAGGTTGGCTTATCTCTTGCTTGTAAATGGAAGGTTGCTTCCATAGAAAATTTTAGACTATCCCTTAGAGAATGGGTGTTGTAATTTCACCACTATATGTGTATGTATATGTGTGTATATATTTTTTCTTTCATATAGTCTCACAGTGAAGTTTGCTTTCCTGGTTACCCGAGAGAGTTTTGAAATGAACCAGTACTTCCAAAATGAAAATTGAGAACTAAATGACAAAATGGGATAAGAACTTTAAAGAAACTTTAGCACACTTTTGATATTTCTACAGAAAGGAAAGTGGGAAACTGAATGATTATTTGAATTGAATACAACAATTAACATATTTCCTATGAATTCATGGAAGAAAGAAAATTTTTAACCATATAAGTTGATATGGTCATTTCAGCTGCAAAAGCATCAAACTGGTGCTTCTCTTTGTTTGGCTTGACAAGGAGCAGCAAATCAGAATAATCTTATATACACCTGTTGTATAAATATATATACACTGAGAAGAAACTTCCTATGGAAAAATGTCAAATCTTTCTATGGTAAAGAATCTCATCAGTAAACTAATGGTCGTTGATTTCTGGGATTTCTTCAAAATGCTTTGATGCTTCGAACCGAGCTGTGTAACCGACGGTCGTGTGTCGTAGTGATCTCTGTCTCACTACTTGACAGTATTCTGGATCGTTCGACTGCCCGTCTGCTTTTATCCATTGAATCATTTGATGGTACATTGGGAAGAACCGCATTTGGATCGATGCGTAGATGAAGTAAGGGAGAAGGGAAGCTCCCAGAGCTACTAGTGTGAGGATCCAAAACGACGGTGCCGGGGCGCAGGCCTCGATGAAGACCTGAAATGCAGTGGTTGATATGGTTGGGTTTATAGCTCCATATGCCATAAGGAATAAGTACCAGAGAATGATGCTGCCCCAGATGAATAGATGTTGAATGTATGTGAAATAACTGATGGACAATGCCATTTGACAGTTTACAACCCAAACAACACAAGTGTACATGGTGGCACCGAGAATTTCCAACCCGACGACCTCTCCACTGTTGCGGAAAGCTTGATGCTCCATTGCCCCAACACAAAAGAAGAAGACGATGACAGAACTTAGTAGCCCGTTGAACACCCAGCCGATAACTCGAACCCAACTAAATAAGACATTTTGTACACCTTCTTGGTATAAAAGTGGGAACTGAAATTCAAAAAACACAGGACAATGAGCCATTTGACATTGTTCTTAAGGTAGGCAAAAGATTGCATCAATCAAAAATGGCGATGTTGGGACTTACCTTGAGACAGTACCGGGACGAGACGTCCTGGTCGAATACTCCCAAGGCAATGACAGGGAGGGAAGTAAAGAAGACGTTATACAGCGAAAGGAACCAGTCATTGTATACAGCTTGGCCGGCAAATGATGCATACATCTCAAAGAAGAATAGAGTGAACCCGAAAACAATGTTCTTGTAGAAGAAATAGCATATCTGCCACAAAGAAAACGTGGTCAGTTCGACATATTTCAACTATTTTACTCTGTTTCATCAAAATCAAGGTTCGATTTTCAAGCTCAAAATAAGAAGCTAACATAAAGCAATATTTATGGATCAAATGTTTACCATGGAAGAGATCCTCCTGTAACACCAATGTCCATGTACAAGAAGCAGCCGCTCCAAATATCGAAACTGTGCTATTGCAATGTCACTTGACATGACTGCCTGAAATTCAGAAAGATAAAAAGTATGAAACTGAGATCAATGAAAACTTGTTTTGATTACTTAGAAGATACAGTAGGAATCTGTTTCATATTTACCTGCATCCCTTCCACACCGCTAATACCGATACCAATATCCGCTTCTTGGAGCATTCCAACATCATTTGCACCATCACCAACTGCTAGTGTGGTGCTGCCTGTTTTAACCTTAACCAATTGGGTAACCTGCGTTTATATAAAGAGAAATCATATTAAATTTCTGCTTCTTATTTCTCAATTTGACCGTCTGGAAAAGGGTAAACTCGACTCAGATTTAGATGGTTCAAGAAGGTATGCTTACTTGTGCTTTCTGTTTGGGAGATGATCTGCAGCATATAACTGAAGCACAACCAATGGCAAGCTCCAGAAATAGGTCCTTCACATCATTCTCCAAAGCATAGGTGAGGGATTTTCCATCAATTATCAAAGCCAATGCTTCCGGGGTTTCATTCGAAGACGTGAGTAATGCCTTTGCATCGGTTATTTGCTGAGTCACACTTGCCTTAAACGCCTGAAAATCAGTAAGATCCCATCAGTTCCACAACTCATACTGCTTTTAAACAAGACAGTTCAATCAATCTTGAATCGACACAACAGAGTTTCCATGACAAAAATCGAAGCCATAAATTCTACTTATGGAATGTCTATAAAAGGACATAGATGCCACATTATATTATATGTTGCAACATGTTCAAATTAGCTGATTATAGAAAGCAAATCTAAGTAAGTAATAACTGCAGGTTAATCGCCCACTTTGTGAATGATATATTTACCTTGATAGCTGCAGATTTGTGAACCTCTTCAACTTTGTCTAAAGCTTTTCCTTCCGGAGTCTCTGAGCTGATAATTATTTGCCTCATTCCTTGTCTAAGTAAGCTACAAGCAAAGCTGAAGAGTGGATGTTCGGGTTTGGGGACAAGAAGTTGTTAACATACAGAACATCTACATGAAATGGTGCTCAAAAACTTGTATAGATTATGCTTACCCAATGTTGATGGCTGTTTCCATTTTATCTCCAGTCAGAACCCATATTTTAATTCCAGCCTGAGCAAGTTTGTCAATGCATTCAGGGACCTAGCAATACAAAATAATCAATAACTTGTCAGTTCTTCATCTCCATGATATGAGTTTATTAGTTTCCCTGTTTGAATAAGGCAAACTACTTAGAACTTAGAAGAGTGATTTTAGTTTTCCATGGCTTAATACATACCCCATTTTGAAGTTTGTCTTCAACTGCTGTAGCACCAAGAAGAATCAAATCTTTCTCAATGGTTTCCGTTAATTGATCAATTATGTCGTCGCGATCCTCGCTCACTGTGTTTTTGGCTTTGATGAATTCTTGATGAAATGTATTAAATTCCTCATCCTTCAGCTCACGATACGCGAGTACCAAAGTCCTTAAACCAGCATCGGCGTACTCATTAATGTGCACCTTTGTCTGTTCTTCGAACTCACTTCCATTCTTTGCAAGTCTTTCAAACATAACACTGCATTTCAAGGTAAAAAGTAATTAGAGATAAAATGTCTTAACTACAAAGAAAATAGATTCACTATTCTATGCATAGGCAAGAAAAGAAATAGTTTAAGTTTACCAACCTGTCAGCTCCTTTACAAAGTAGTAGTAGCTGTCCCTTTGCATTTCTTACAATCACAGACATCCTCTTTCTTGTGCTATTAAATTCCAAAACATCCAGTAGTTGATATGACCTGCAAAACCATAGCCATAAAACTCAGTGGTGATTTTATGATTGAAAGAAAGATTCATAAGATGACCATCCAAAGACTACTTCAAGCTGCAACAGATAAAAATATGGATCCTTTACAGGAGAAAAATCTATAAACTCAGGAGGCTTAAGACCAGTGATCTAACCTTTCAACTTTTTTGGCAGAGGTCGGGTCAAACTCCCGCAATGATATGCTTGTCTGAGTCCTTTCATAGAATTCAAAACCAAATTCTCTGGCTGCAATCACAAAAGCTGCCTCATCTGGTGATTCAGCTTCATATGAAATTTTTCCAGTTTCCTCATCAATTTCTGGCAATGCAGTGTGGCAGATGGCCAGTAGCTGCAGGAACTTCTGGATTACATCGGCTCGAGGCTCCTTCACCCAATTACCGTCCATTATTCTTTCGTCCTTGAAGTTGAACCCCTTAACGAATGGTTTTTCACTGCTAAGACGTGCATTGTTGGCCTCTAAATTTTTAGGTAACGTTGACTCCTTTCTTCTTGCAAGAGCTCTCTCTACTTCTGTAACTCCTCGCCCGTAAGCAGTCCCGCCCACCGAACACTTGATAAACTCCATCGAATTGCAGGTCAATGTCCCTGTTTTATCCGAAAGTATGGTGCCAACTTGGCCAAGCTCTTCATTCAAATTTGAGGTACGGGCATGAGCTGGCTTATCAGTTTCCTCATGGTACATATGTCTATCTTGGTTGATAAAGGCACTCTGCAGAACTTTGACAATTTCTATGGATACATACAATGATATGGGAATCAAATAGCTAAAAAGCATAAGAGCAGTAAAAAATTGCAATATTGCTGCAGCTGGAGCATTTTTGGGGTCGTAATAGATTGTGGTATCGTCCGGCCTAAGGTACCATCTCGTAGTTCTTCCATTCTCTATATCGTCACTAGTTGAAACTCCAAAGGAAATCGACCCGGCAGTTGATATAAAAACCAAGACAGCAAACAGGAAGAACACAATCTTGTCCATCCTCTTCTCAATCTTGCTTCTCTTGGAAGGAGGAGCAGTTGAGTTCTGCATAACCTTTGTATCATGACCTGTGAAGATCACCACCCCATATATAAAATCCGTGTTTCGCAGCTTCGAGTCCCGAAGGAGAAGCTGTTGAGGGCTGAGTGGGTGTTGCTGCTCTTCAAGCTCCATACTGCCCACAAAGGAATACAAATTTGCATTGGGGTCTTCACATTTTATTAGAGCCTTGAAATTCTGGAAGCTCAAATCTTCGTGTAAGTTTGAGCTTGCTTCTAATGCGTTCTTCAGCTTCAAATTCGTTTCCCCATCAAGGTTCATCGTCTCAACGTAGCAAATCGCTTCCTCATAACTCGACGAAAGCAAAATAAGATCAGCAGGGAAGAATTCATCCTTCTCCACTCTAACTACATCTCCAACCTTCAAGTCCATCCATTTAGTCTCGACAAACTCGCCATCTCGAATATGTACTTTCACCTTCCTGTTATTCATCTCCATATCCTGAAAACAATTCCCACAATCACATTCTGAGCATAGACACAAAACAGTTATGCCACTGCAGATTTCAAATCAGAAAAAGGACATGCTTTCAGATTAGAACAGCAGTCCTAAAACTGACATCAAAAGGATTCCATATATTACCTGGTTGGTTCTCTTCCAATCTTCATGAGCCTCTTTGGCCATGGTGGCTCCAATAACAACAACAAGAGGAAGAACATTACTGACCGGCGAATACGGCGAAAGAGGGCTAAAGGAAAGCAAAGCACAAAGGAGGAAATACAAGTTGGCAACCCTTCTGAATTGCTCAAACAACGATTTGGGAAAGAATGAAGCAATGGTATACTTTGAAGTTTTGACATAATTGCCTCCATAGTTGAAAAGACTGGCCTCAAAACTATCTGGATCGTTACAGTAAACTACCCTAGAGAAACCAGGCCCTCCAATTAAAGAGTGCTCATCTTTGAATGAAGCTCTCCCACAAGGAAAGGCATGAATCCTTCTGAAATGCTGCCTCCTTTTTCTTCTACCACCAGCCATTTTTAAGCCCAACTACAGCTTCTAATCAAACCCTTCTGACAGCTCGCTGATTTCTCAAAAATTTTCACTTCAGACAGAGGAAGAAGGAAGGAGGAAGAAGAATTAGCTGAAAAGGGGGAAAGGAAAGAAATGGAAAAAACTGTAGAGGACTAAAATTGAATGTAGAATAAGAAATGGGGGGTTCTTTAGAAAATCTACCTGGAAATAAGGAGTCTTAAATCTGAAAACCCCAAATAGCCGGTCAGGACACAAAAGGCAGATTCTATGAAACAGAGGAGTTTTATACTGTTCAAAACTTCTCTCTTTCATTTAGGGAAGATAGAAATTTTTAAGCCCTCGGATTTGACTAACACCTTGAAGACGGCAAATTAGAGATGAGTTTTTACCAACTCGACCCAAAAACTCAAACTCAACTACTTCAATAAAACTACAGCAAAAGGTAGATTTTGAATTTTAAATTAAAGCCTAAAAAGTAAAAACAAACCCAACCCACAATGGGATATCGAAAACTCCACCATATTTCCCTCAGCTGCTGCTAAAACAATATGAAACAAGAGCTGGAATCTCATGTCAACGGCAAAATCAAAGACCAGAGATGGCGGATACTTTCAGAAAACGTTGACCAAGCCCTTTTCCCCTTCTTCAAGTCAATAAATTTTGATCTCAGCTCAAAAGGGTAAAGATTTTGCAGAGAAAAAAAAAACAGTAATCTGGGTTGGACCTGTAGGTCTCTGTTTTGTTCTGTTTCAAGCTTTTTTTTCACAAACAACAAGAAATGGGCTGAAACTGAAACTGAAAGCAATCTTCGAGATAATAAATAAATGAAGTTCCAATAAAAGTAAAAAAGGTTATCACAGGTTCGGTACTGAGTAAATACGAAACCCAGTTGGAAATTTCCTTGCAGAACGAGGGATTATTAAAATCAAACAAGAAAAATACTTCTTTTTTTTTCTTTTCTTTTTTTGCTAAAAACAAGCGAATTCTGAGGTGATTCGTGTCAGAAATGGAGACGAAAACAGTTTTAAATGACAGTTAATTGAGAGTGAAGGTGAGAGGAGAAAGAGAAGGAGAAAATCTAGGGAATATTTACTTAAAAGAAACTTAATGTAAGAAAATTGATGTGATGAAGATGATGAAGATGGCGTATGAGGCTGCGTTGGGTTAGGGTCAAACTGGACCATTCACATGCTTCAAATATTATCTTATGGACTCTCTCACCAGATTCATTACCCATTAATAATAACACGTTGTTATTGTTATACCCAAAATACACTTGTTTCAATTCGGAAATTACCTCTTATTTTCTTTGTCGTAACAATGAAAGGGCACTTTTTTGTTAGATTATTATTATTATTATTATTATTATTATTATTATTTTGCTATATTATAAAATATATCTATGAACTTAAGCCTTTATTTCAAAAATATTCATATTCTTTTAAAAATATTCAAAACTAAATATTCTTTTAAAAATATTCAAAACTAAATTTGAAGTAAAAAATCGATAGAATGTTGGACGAAAAGTCGAAGTGTCTAAATCTCGTTCTTTCAAATTTAATTCAGATAAGCGTTCAAGTCACTGTCATATCAATTTTTCGTCTTCATCCAATATCTTAAAGAATTTCTATTTCAATAATAATTTTAAAATGTTTGTAAAAGGTAAACGATAAGATTCTAACTTTCAAAAAATATGAATATTTTTTTAACAAAACAAAAGTTTAAGATTTTTTTTTTTTTTTTTTTTGTCAACTTCTGAGCTAATTATCTATCTTCTCGCTTACGGATGAGAGAGTGCCCAACGACGACTTTTTCCACGTCTCCGGTCAGGAAAATCATTACTTAAAATAATAATGATTATCAAAACGAATTATATATTTTTATTTCAACCCTAAAGAGAGGGGGAAAAAACTAATAATAAGGCTGCAGATTGGCTTGGGGCTAATAAAAAAAAGGCCTTTTTTCTCTCTCTTTCTTTCTTTTTTTATTACACGTTTGGTCTCTTTTTGAGATTATGCTTCTTTTTTTTTTTTTTGAAAATTGAGATTATGCTTTTTTTTTTTAATTGAGATTATGCATATTTAGTTTTTATATTTTAAAATTTTTTATAATAGATTTTCCAAACTTTAAAAGTGTATTATTTAGTTTTTATATTCTAAAAATTATATAATATTTATCTTTTCATTTTGTATTGAGTAAGAAGAAAAAATGTGTTATTAACTTCTCGAGTTTAATATTTACATTATATACTATTTTTTCTTAGTTCAACAACATGTAAGAGTGAGTTGATTATAACACGTTAATTTTATTGTTTAAAAATTACGTAGGGAGCTTACTCAAGTGACAAGCTTAGAAATTTAGTCATGTTCAAGGTATTAAATTTCCATCGACATGTCGACATTTCTATCGAAATTTCTACATGTCCATGGGTTCAACATCGACATAAGGGGGGAATCGACATTTCCACTATACCGTACAAAATTGACGAAATATTAAAAAAATAGAAAGAAAATGTAACTTAATGTAAATATGTATTATGTAACAAGTATTTTAACTCATTTAAAAAGTGTAAAATGTTCATTTATTAATTTAAATATATTTTTTTAATTTTTCGTTTTTAAAATTTTTTCAGAAATATCCATCGACATCGACATTTTATCGATATTTCCATCGACATTTCCATAAAATTGAGACTTCGACATTTTCGTCAACATCGACATTTTAAAACCTTGGTCATGTCATACAAAATTGAATTTTTAGAAATGCATTAAAATATTTTTAAATTATAAAAACTAAATTAATCCAACTTTTAAATTTCAATGATTTGTTATAAACGTTTTAAATCATAGGAATTAAATAAATGCTTACATTAAAAGTTGAACAACACTTTTCCATTGATTAGCCGTAGAAAGAGAGGGTATTGCGTGTGTTTATATATATATATATATGTATGTATAAGAAACAATTATAAGAAACTTATGTCCCGCTTGAGATATGTATAAGAAACAATTACAAGAAACTTATGTCCCGCTTGAGATTGCTTTTGAATATCATAAAAATGATTGTTGGGAAATTTTAATCGAATTTTGAGTTTGGTAAAACTAATTGTTTAATAATTTAAATAAAATCACTTTTTAAATCACGTTGATTTGCAAAAGCTGTTAAGTAACTTTTAGATTTGGCTTCTATAAAAATTCAGTGTAACTGACAAAATTTTAAATTCTTTTTAATTTTTTTTAGATCTTATCTACAATAAAAGTTTTTTAAATATTATTCTTTACCATTTATCTCATCTCATCTCATCATTTTTATTTTTAAATTTAATTTGTTTCTTCTAATTTATTTTTCTTACTTTTTTTGTATTTAAACTAAGATTAGATTTTGTTTGAAACACATTTTTATAACAATTGTTTTTTTTTTAATATTTTTATCAAATTATTTAGAGTAGACAAAATATAATTAATTTAAATTATATAAAATTGTACATAATTATCTTACACAAAATTTGAAGTTAACTATTGATGCAAGTTCATGCATAATTGAAATATATGCTTATTTTGGTCATTATAGCTACTTTGCAACAATTTAGTATTAATTTATCAAATACTGTAATTGGACTTTTCATGTTTAAATCTAAAATTGATCAAACATTGATTAACTTCACATGACAGCTAACTTTCTTAATTGACAACAATTATTTAAAAAACTACATCAATTCCAAATTAAGCCTTAGTGATAGGCAGAAATTTATCTTTAATTAATAAATAAGTAATTATTAGAAAAGATGCCTACAATGTAACTGTAATTTTTTTAGAAAGAATGTTAAAAAAATTTCGAACTTATAACTTTTATATGGTTAAAATACCATTTTGGTCCATGCACTTTAGGTTTCATTTCAATTTAGTCCTTGTACTTTCAAATGTCTAATTTTAGTTATTGCACTTTCAATAAAACTTAAAATTAATTTTTACCATTGGTTTGAAGTTAATTATTATCGAAATTGATTAAATAATAATAATAATGTTCATGCAAGAAAATACATAATGTAAATATATTTCTAAAATTTTATAGAACGAAAGCACTAAATTCTTTTTTTTAGGAAAGTTAACGATATGAAAATTTTTTAAGCTTTATTAAAATATTAAGATGAAAATTGGACATTTAAAAATAAAGAAACTAAAATAGAATTAAATGAGAAGTAGAGACCAAAATGGTATTTTAACTTTATTCTTTTCACATTTTTAATTTTTATTTGGTTTGATTTCATTTCTTTTTCCGAAGGTTTCACCATCAAAGGCAAATGGGATCTTTTTTCCACGATATTTCCAGCCAGTGACGATCGTGATGACGATACCCGCCTTAAAAGCGCCAAATTCTTTTGATTCACGTCACTCCACTATCTCACTTTATCTTTCCACTTTTTTATTTTTCGAAATTACCGTAATATCTTTTTTTGTAAGCTAAATTACCATAATATCTTCCCTTATTCATTATTATGCCCAGTCGATGATTTTTCTTTTTTTTCAATTTTTTTTTTTAAATTCAACCATGTACTGAGACATTCGAACATCTTATCTCTTAATCGAGAATATATACTTTAACCAATTAAGTTATGTTTCATATATTGAGTTATTTTTTCCAATATTCCTCTTTGAATTTATGTTTATTTAAGTAAATGTTTTTTTTTTAATACAAATAAATTATTGTTATACCTTGTACGCATTATTAAGGTATATGACTCTTGATGTGAGTCAAGAAAAGCATATCTTGCTGGATCCAAAATATAAGTCTTTCCCTTTATTTTGGTCCTCTTGTTGGTCTATTTTTGGACATTGTAATTAGGATTACAAATTCCAGTGTTTATATTGAAAAATGACATGCTAGAATTGTATAATAATTAATTGGGTGGTCAAATAGAATGATATGTATTATCAATTAAACATCAAATCTAGTTGTTTTAGAAAAAGTCGATATTAGATATACTTATTCAAAACGTGTTATTTAAATATATTTTTTAAAGAAGTTGGGAGAGCTCATTCAATATATTTTTTCTTCTATAATATTAAACACAGAATGTATAAATAAAACAAAGGAAATAAAAAATATTTTTTAAAAAATATAAATGTTACACTGGTGTTATTTTAAGCAACTAATCTTTGAAATGTTAAATATTATATTTTTCTTTAATTCTAAGCCATCTTTAACTTGAATTTTAAAAAGATTTGAACATTAAAAAAATGTAAAAGGAAAAAGGGAGTGAAAAAAATCCATTTATTTTTAAGTGGTATTGACATTAATTATCACATGCCAAAGTTCTTCTTTAACCATTTAATATATTATGATGTCAACGAGAATTAATACTTTGAATCTTTGAATTATTCTTTAGTTATTTAAAGTTATATTTCCTTATCAATATCCTATAATCAAAGTGTCAATTTAGAATGTTAATTCTAGATTATTCCTTTCACAAGATATATTTGATGATTTGAGTATTAAACAAAGAAAAAAAAAGTGATGGAAAAAGCTCCCACAATAAATTTTTTAAAAATGAAATTAATTTATAAATACTTTCATAAAAGTTAGAGAGAGATTTGATACCGTGCATGTGAATTTAGGATTTCATTTGGATAGAGCATATGTGCGTTGCCCATCTCACTCTCTCAAAAAAAGAATTATTTAATTTTTTTTCAAAAAGAGCCCCTTTCAAAACCCTAATAATTCGCACGGATCTTAGTCAAACTTTTCGAATTGACCCGGTTTTAGGCGATGTCCACGTGGCGCCCCCACATTGCAGGAAAGGCTTTTGCCCACTCTTCTCGTGCCTGCTTGACCATCACGTTAAACAACAAATGCGAACGTTCAATTTGCTCCAACGCATTATCTTAACATTCTCAATATACGGCGTCGTTTACACTTTTTATTTAGGAAAAATTACAAAAATCACTTCTAAACTATAGAGATGGTTAATTTGTTGTCAACCTAAACATAGTTCAACTAGTTAAGACATATACTATTGATAAAAAATGTCAAAAGTTCGAGTCCCTCACTCTAAGATATTGAACTCAAAAAATATAGAGAGAGAGATTGTTACAGTTAAACATCAAATTTTCAATTTGATCAATCACTCTCTAAACTTACAAAAATATAGTAATTAAACATTGAAGCATTGTAAAAGGCAAAAGCACTCCTAAATTTTAAGTATTCTTCTAATTAAACTCTCAGTCTATATGAATGGTTACAATCAAACCCAAATTCTTACATCAATTTTTTATTTTCTTAAATCGAAATGGTGAACCAACATTGATATGGAAATTATTTTTGTAATGGTTGATATTATAATTTTTAATCTTTACAAAAACTTGTTAAAAAATAAGTTAGGTTAAATTTTAATAATTATATAGTTTGATAGCTTGGTTGTAATACTTTTTTAGACTTTATGAGTGGATTTATGCATTTTCTAATATTTAAAGGCTTTAACCATTTCATGAGTTTAGGGAGTGACTTATCAACCTGAAAATTCAAGAGTGCCATTTTTTTGAATCCAACATGTAGAAGATCGTAATTTGAACATATTACTTTTTGATTGAGGATATATACCTTTAATCAGTTGAATTATGCCACCTATTCTCAAGTTAGCAAAATTCGAGAGTGTGATTATTACAAAGTTTGTAGCTCATTGTTGATTTTTTTTTTTTTTTATTTGTAATTTTATCTTAATTTTAAAATTTAACCTCTTTAGAAAATATTTATCGGAATTCTCAATGTCCAGCTGTGTTGGAGCTTCGAAATATCTGACGAATTTTATAGAGAGAAATTTAATTTTCTTTTTCCAAATAAAGAAAAAAAATATCTAAAGGCTCCAAATCGGACGGCGACCGCCTTGTAGCTTTGCGGTGGTTTCAACGACGGGATTTTGATGAAGTCTAGGAGAACGGCAAAATTTGCACGGCCGGACGGAGCCGCCGCGTATTCTCGTTACGCGTTTTGTTAATTTCTCCAGTCAATTATTTAAACTATTTTTTCCCCCATTTTATAAATTTTAATTTCAACCACGTTGAGAAATTTAAATAAAATGTAGTATTGGTTTATGAGAAGTTTATTTATAAGATAAATGCAAAACGTGCAAATAGTAAGAAATATGGTCCCGTTCGTTTGTTTTATTAAAATGTTGTTTGTCTTTTAATTGACAATTACGAGTTGTTGGCTAGAGAACAAGTCTCCCATTGGTTGCTGGAAATATTTATATATATTTGCCTTTATTATATATGCATTTTGAATGGAAAAAGAAGTGCTAAATTACCTAACAATATTCATTACACATTGCTCGTTTTTCAAATTCTCAATTAATCAATTATTATTCCAGCCTCTCAATTTCATTTTTACTATAAAAAAAATCATTAAAATTCATTAACTAAAACATCAATTTTATTTTTAAATAAATTTCATTAATTAAGATAGAAATATATTGTATTGTAATTTAATAAACGGAACACACTCATTCACAAAATTGAAAACTTCACAAAATTGAAAACTTACCTAACATAATTTGACTCAAAATAAGTTATTGCTATAGAAAATAGATTTAATAAGAAGGCTACCATGTCAATAACTGATGGCCATTAAAAATGTAAAATTCAACTTTCAAACAACATAAATTTTTTTAACGTTGGTGGAAACTATTGGGAGACCAAATATAAGAGTGAAATTTAGGTTGGAAAAAAGGTCTCTATTTAACTTTTTTTTTTTTAGTTCAATTACATATTTAAATTAAATTATAGACCTATATCAATAAATTAATCCATATGCCGTGCTCGTGCTGTACTCTCATATAACGATAAAACGCAATTATCATGTATTTATTTATTACTTAATTAAAGTTATATTATATTTGAATTTTGTCAAACACAAGAATTCTATGGCTCTGTCAATGAATTTATTTTTAAAAAATGAGTACTATACTATATATTTTCGTTTATTATGGCATCATTCAAAGTGATTGCGTGTAATTATAAAATATCAATTTTTTTCCCTGAATTTTTTTTCCTGGGTTGAGAATACTATAAGATGGCACTGAATATGAAAAGAAACCTCGTTTTATTTCATTTATTCACGTTTTAAAGGAGTGGACTTCATTTTTCTTCTTTTAGTATATAACAAATGTAGTGTACGGAAATTTGAATCTCTAATTTCAAAAGGAGTAGATGATGAACTATGCCGCATACTTCATTTTTTAAACTATTTATACTTTCTATTTGATTTCTTTTACTATTTTGTTGGACATTATATTTGAAATGACTTCCTTTTACATTATGTTTTGTACTATTTTCAAATTTACAAATCAATAAATTGTCTTGAAAAATCTTAGGCTTTATTTGATAACCATTTGATTTTTAAAATTAAGTTTATAAATACTATTTTCACCGATGAGTAATGAATTTATTTGTTTAATTTGTTATCTACTTTCTAATAGTATTTTCAAAATTCAAGCTAAATTTTGAAAACTAAAATAAGTATTTTTAAAGCCTGTTTGATAACCATTTAGTTTTTAAAAATTGTGTTTGTTTTCTTTACAATGGTTTTCATATTTCTTAAAGAAACATTTGAATTCTCAGTCAAAATTCAAAAAACAGAAAATAAGTTTTTAAAAACTATGATCTCGTTTGATAACTATTTGATTTTTGAAAATCAAGTCTATAAATACTACTTCCACTTATGAGTTTCTTTGTTTTGTTATCTTCTTTTTATATAAGTTTTGAAAAACCAAGCCAAGTTTTGAAAACTAAAAAAAAAAAGGAAAAAGTAGTTTTCAAAAACTTTGTTTTTGTTTTTGAAATTTGACTAAGAATTATAATCGTTTCTTAAGAAATATAAAATTTATTGTAGAGAAATGATAAGAAAACAATCACAATTTTCAAAAACCAAATGATTATCAAACGAGGCCTAAGGCTCCGTTTGATAACCATTTGGTTTTTGGTTTTTTTGTTTTTGAAAATTGGGTTTATTTTTCACTAATTCTCTATAATAATTTTCATTTTTTCTTAAGAAAACATTTGAATTCTTAGTCAAATTCCAAAAACAAAAATTTAAAAACTATATATATATATTTTAAACTTGGTGGATTTTTAAAAAACATGTCAAAAGTAGATAACATAACAAAAAAAATAGATAGAAGTAGTATTTATAAGATGAATTTTCAAAAATCAAAAATCAATTAATTATCAAATGAGGTCTAAATGTTACCAAACAAGTATGAAATAGATAAAAAGTTATATTATTCACAACATACAAAATTAAGGGGGGTTGATGGAGTAGGCAAATTGTAGAATTCAGGGATTGGGTGAAGGAGTTGGGTAGGGGTTGTTGGGGCTTATATGGATTGAATGGATGAGATTGAGCTTCATTCAACTCTATGCCCCCACTCTCATAAAACATCTTATAATATATACTTTCACATTAATGGATGTGACAATCTTGAATACATACCTTCCACTTTGAAAAAAAGCTACACCTTGTTTTAAGACAAAAACCTAAAAAAAAATCATTGTTAAATTAGGACCAAATTCTTGAGGGCTTCCAACTACTTAGAAATTGCATATTCAACTATTTTGCATTTCTTATGTATATATATTCCTGTTTTCTTTAATATGTAGGGGCCATGAAAGTTATATTAAGATGGAAAAGACATTGTTTGTATGTCCAACTAACATGGAGTTTGATTACATTTATTTCAGTCATTTAAGGATGAAAAAGATAGAATGTTGCTTTTAATTACATTCTCAATTCAATCAAAATGAAGGAAAATATGGAGTGGTGTGTGTTTGATTATATTGTCAGATCAATCATAACAACTTAAACGCATAGAATGTGTTCGTGGTCATTTTCATGTGTATAGCTTGTTGGGTAGAACAAAAGAATTTGTTAATTTTCATATGATATAGAATTGATAGGATTTTAAAAAAAAACAACATTAGAGCTAAATTTTTTGTTGAAATTTTTGAGTTTTAGCAGAGTTATTCATTTGTTAATTTGTGCATTAATCAAACTTAAATTTAATTTGTGCAAAACTTGATAGTATTGAAAATAGTGAGTTTATAGATATGCAATCATTGTTTTTTCTTAAAAATAGTGGAAGTTGAACACGTGGTAGAAATTGCAACACTTATCAAAGTTTATGGTCTAGTTTAATGAAATTGAAAGTTTAGAATGAAAAATGATACAACTAACAAGTTTAGGCCCCGTTTGATAACCATTTGGTTTTTGAAAATTAAGCCTATAAATACTGCTATTACATATGAGTTTCCTTGTTTTGTTATCTACATTTTTTAAAATCAAGCTAAGTTTTGAAAATAAAAATAAAAATAGTTTTTTTTTTAATTTAGCTAAAAATTCAACTGGAATAAAAGCATATATTAATCAAAAGGTCAAATGTTCGAATCTCCCACCTCACATATTGTTAAAAAAAAATTGCTTCCTATTTAAATTACTAACTATTTTTTTAGTACAAGTTTTATTTATTTATTTATTTTTGAGTACTACAAGTTTTACTTACTAACTATATAACATTAATATTTTTTTTAAGAACATTGATATTTATTATTGTGCTTTACTTGATTTTTTTCAGCAATACTTAATTAATATTGATATTGTAAATTTATAATTGTTTTTTTGTACTAAAAAAATGGGAATATTAAATATTATAATTAATGTATACTTATTTGTATTTTGTTCTAATTTATAAAATTTTACACTAAAAAAATATCTATATATTGAGTAATGTCAAATCAATTAATGACTAATATTAAATGATTCAGTAACATTAATCTAGAAGAAAACAACAGATAATAGGTGATTGTAACAACCCTCAAGTTTTATTTCTTTTTATTCTTAAATGATTCAGTTCCAGATTTGACTACATAATGCACAATTCAAATCTTTCCATCAAATTAATAAATACACCTTTCAAACTAAACTAACTTTTTAATGTTTGTTGGCAGAATCCCAACCCACACAATGCCAACTATTTTAAAAATAATAATAATAAATTAAAATAAAACTATTTTTTAATTCAACAATTGCGGAGTGAAGATCGAGTCATCGACGTTTGGGAGGTTAATTGATACGAGCTATGTTCAAATTGACAAAATTAAAATAAATTTATTTACTTATTTGGATACATTTTTTAAAAATAATATTTTTTCTTATTAATTTCATAGTAGTCTACCGTTAAGCATCACTAAATTTTTGATAAATGACGAAAAAATCCTACCGAATCTATTTGAATAGAGTTTAATTTATTAAAATATCAATAACTTTCTTTTTCAACCTTGTTTTAAGTTCAAATCTTTACCTCATTCATCATATTATATTATCTTTGTTTTTTTATTTGAATTTGAATATTATATTAAAAAAAAAAGGCATATTAATGTGTGATGTATGATTCATTAAAATATTTGATGAGGATCAAAGAGGATTTGTTAAATATATTAAAGTCCCAAAAAGGAACTTTCGTACGCATAATTTTAAATTTCAAATATGATCCAAATGGCTTGGATCAAATCTTACCCAAACCATTCATATCTACATAAGTGTGGCTGCTAAAAGTCACGATCGAATCCAAACCATTTGCTTCAAAAGTTGTTACATTATAAGTATGTAATATCATACTTTTTGTAAATAGAAAGCCTTTATTATTATTATTATTATTATTATTATTATTATGCAATGTTAAAATACATTTAACATTTTATTAATTGAGTTGAAAATACTCTATATTTTAATTTGATGAAATAGACATACCAATCTATATTTTTTTTGGTTAAATTAAAAATTAAGTCACTGAATTTTAAAGTTTGTTTTAAATACGTATCTGAACTTTCAATCGTGTGTCTGATAAGTTCCTAAACTTTAAAAAATATCTAATAAGTCTCTAAACTTTTAATTTGGTGTATAATAAGTCTGTGAGCTTTCAATTTTTTGTGTAATAGGTTAATAATCTATTCGACATTTTTTAACATTCACAAACCTATTGAACACAAAATTGAAAATTTATATTCTGTTAGAAAAAAATTTCAATTTTATGTCAATAGATTTGTCAATTTTTAAAAATATTAAATGTTGGAAATAATTTAGGGGAATAGAAATTTATGAAATAATCAATGTAAATACATTAGTAAATTAAAACAACAACAAAATGAGAGATAAGAAAAGCCTGTAATTTTTGGATTGAGACACGTTAATAAACGTTGTCCATAGAGAAAGTGTGCCCCCACTGCACTGAGTTATTGACACTTCACTCAGAAGATACAACAATTCTTCAAGAGACCTTGTGTGTAGCTAAGCCCTCTCCAATTGCTTGTATGCTCAAAATCAAAACTCAAAAAACACAAAAAGTTATAGTTATCTAAAAGTGAGAGTGAAAGATCTTCATACATAAGGATTCAAAAAGTTCCCTTTATAATAGGAAAATTTATTGGCCAAAAGTTCCCTTTATAATAAGAAAACTTATTGGCCAAGTCAGTTAAACAACCAACTATTCCTCTTCCTATTTAATAGGGAGAGTGGATTGACTAGTTAAAAAGAGTTAAATAAAAAAAAAAAATAATAAAATCAAATATCTTAAAAATATCTAACAATCCTCCACTATTTTTAAGATTTAAAAAATAAAAAATATAAATAAAGGCGAGCATCTTTACTATGCAATGGGTGTAGGTACCTTTCGGGTTTGAACCTCCACTTAGTGTTAACAAGTGTACATCTGAAAAAACCATAGTGAACTATGTCTTGAACTAGGTCTTTTGAGCCAAATTTCCACTTACCACACACATAGTACAAGCAATATGTAGGGTATTCTTTCATTTGGGTTGCGTGTTAGACGGTCATGCGCACTTATCTTATTCATGAGTGTTTTAAGGGAGTAGTCCAAATCCAATTAGACACAAAATTGAAAGCGCAATGACCTATCTAACACAAAATTAAAAGTCAAAAGACATATAAGATACTTTTTAAAGTTTAGAGACATATTATAGATGGTAAGAATTTGATTGAAAAAATTAATATACATATGATAAATTTGATTTTTTTTTTTAAAATAATAACAAACAATTTTTTTAAAAATAGTTCCAAGACTACTAAAGTATATATGTAGCGTCTTGTTTTTAAAATTTAAAATTTAAATATAAACCCACTATTTATGCAAATTGTCGGTGGGTAAAAAGAGAAAGTCTTGGTCCAATAATATAAAGGTTATGGTTTCTCAATAATCATGTCTTAATTCTTGTATAGTAACGAGTGAATTTTCCAGAACCACAAGAGCGGGGTCAAGGGTGGCCAACGCATGAAAATCAAACAATTATGCTTTTCTCACACTTTAGTCGGACCCTCACTTTTCTTGATTTCAGGTGCAGTCTACATTTGAGAAGTCTTTCTATCGTTGAACCTCTTGGTATCTAGAACACCCAATTATTTACGTTTACGATTCTTACGTATTGAAATTTTAGTTATCTTATCAGCACTAACTTGAACATAGTTTAGTAGATAAAGTACTTTTTACATTTTCTAAAGTTAAAGATTCAATTCTCACTTCGTATGGCTCCACAAAGATCAGTAACTTATTTTTACGAGATTCTCATGCTGAGCAAATATTTAGTCTTCTAGGAGCTAGAAAGTTATGATTTTTTCAATATAACATTGCGGGGTTGAGGATTAAACATTTGACTTCAAAAAATGTAATAAATGTCTTTATCCACTAAATTATATTCAAATTGGTAGAAAAATAATGATTAGAATGGCAAACTCGAAGCTTTGGAACTTGGGTGAGAAAGGACGAGTAGGCAATTTTTTGGAATTTTTATTAGGTAGGATATAAAGGAAAATGATCTAAATTTTATCCTCAAATTAGAATTCAAAATACAAGAGATGATCACACAGACATATATTTAGTTTAAGTACAATTATAGAGTGGAGATCAAACCATCAACTTTTAGGATAGTAATTGGTGTATTAGCTATTGAATTATGTTCGGGTAGTTTGTTAACTCTTTCTTTGAACAACATACTGACAATAATTCTAAAGAAGTTAATTTGAAAGCTTAAAGATAAATTTCATATAATTTTGTTATGTAATTATCAAGAATTTATCACACCTCGTTTTAGTTTTAACTAGCTTCATTATTATCAAATGGTATTTGATTGTTTCAATTTCCTCGTCCTCAAATACGAATTTTTTCCGAGTGGAGTTTTAACATTTCAACCATGGCTTTATTGAAATAATGAACTTTTCAAAATTGTAATAGTGGGTGATTATTATGAAAGAATGAAAACGGAAATCACCAAATATATATACATCTTCTCATTACTTTGGAATGATAATATAAAAATATATATATAAGAATTAAACAAATTTGATAGTAAAATAATGTAAAAGGACATAGGAAAAAATATTTCTTATTAAAATGGTCCCAAAAAACTGACGATCTTCACGTTTCTGCGAACACATGAGAGAGAAAGTCGAGCCCGAGCCCACGGCCCACGGCCCAATTGGATTCCAAGCCCAAGAGTTGCAGGCTCTCTAACGATCAGCTTGTTCCGACGCGGTGATTGGCGTGTGATACTGAGAACTACAGTTGAACGGAGTTCCAGTAACTTGGCGCCAAGCCGTCTGCAGAACCACCATGACGACGGCCTCGTCCCCGTTTCATGCTCCCATCAACAATGGCCTCTCCATCTCGTGCCGATTGTTCTTCAACTCGCATCTTCAATCCGTCGAGTCTCTGCGTTTCTTTCCGATTCGATTCAGGTAGCTGGTGAGCGTGATCGCTTATCCCTCCTCTGCTTTTGTTCTGTATTGGACGTGCGATTATTTATTGCGTTCCTGATTCAGCAATTTTTTTTGTCTGTAAGATTCATCAGTTGCAAGTTTGTTGATGAACGATCGTTATGGAGATGATGGACGTTGAACAATGTGGGAAAGTTCAGAGAGGATGCTCAAAGGTATGGTAAGCACTCTACGATGTATGATGCCGATTATTTTTAGGTTTTATTTTTGGAGTTTTTAATTCGTCTACTTAGTTTTGGTTTTTTTTTAATTGAAGTCGACAATATGAAGGATATCTGTCGCTTTACGTCTGTAGCTTGTTGAGAACTGGGTATTGTTGTTGTTAATGCATTGTCGACGGTTGATCACTGAATTAACTCTTATGTAGTTACTGTAGATGCTTTCTCTTTCTTGGATTGTAGCTTGATTAAGACTTCTTGAACATCATTTACTTTCATATTCTAGTTGTGAGAAAAAAAATGCTTGGAGCTGAACTAGTTTTATCAGACAATAGAAAAAGTAGTAATAAAAAGAACCTTTGAGCTAAATTGGTTCTACCATCTATGTAACAAGATTGATTGGATATTGGATGTACAACAATTCTTCTATTGTTGACCACCTTTTCAGTTAATAACGTCGTAGTTGTTATGAGGCTCTTTGGTATGATTAGTTCCCCTTTCTTGTTGCCAATTCACGTTGATAATCTCAGTTTGAGATTAAATTTTTTTTTTTTTTTTGGGGGGGGGGGGGGTGCAATATGCTCTTCTCCTTTTTAATCAGCTACCATGACCAAAATCATTTAGGAGTCGCTACTCTAAGACGTTAATTTTCCAACAGGTGCTCAACATCTTTTGATTCAGTCCCATCATCGTCCAGAATTAAAAAGAAAAAAAGAATAGATGAAGTGAAAACTGCTAGATTGCATTTTCCCTCCCTTCCCTCTGAACTTTTTAATTTCCATTTTCACGGATTGATTTTACTCTTGTGTATTGAAAACAAGAAACGGGATGGATTATCATTCTAGCTAGCAGCTGTTTTCAATCATCCTCCAACTCCACATCTTGCCATTGATGAGGAGTGAGCGCATCTGTTTCCACTAAAAAAATATCTAAAATGACTAAAGTGGCTTGCAGACCTTTGTTTCAATCTTTTTGGCGTTTATCTTTAACTTCACAAGATCGTTTCTATGGGAAGGAGGTTTAGGTTGAGACTGGACTATTGAGAAACGGGCTTGTTTTATGATAAGTCTAGAAACGGAAAACTTAGGACTTGTTTGATAACGTTTATGTTTCTTGTTTCTTGTTTTCGTTTCACATTTTTTAAGAAACATATTTGTTTGATAATCCATCATGTTTCTTGTTCTCAAAATTTGAGAACGGTTTCTAAAATTGTGGCTGAATTTTAGAAACTACTAAAACTAGTAGTTTCTGTCTGTTCCATTTTTATTATTTAAATTGTTCATTGGTTCCAATAGGCACCTACAAATATTTTTTGCTTTCTTGATCTTAAGTTTGAATCATGGTAATACATCTTATTTTTTATTTTATATCTTAACCTTACAATATGTATTATTTTAATTTTTTATTTTATTTCTTAACTTTAGAATACGTATTATTTTAATTTATTTCTTAATTTTACAATATGTATATTTATATATTGTTTAATTATGAATTTAAAATTTTGCAATATATGTATTTATATATTATTTAAATTTTGAATTTTGAATTTCAAATTTTGCAATAGGTATATGTATGAATTATTTTAATTTTGAATTTCAAATTTTGCAATAGGTATATGTATGAATTATTTTAATTTTGAATTTTAAATTTTGCAATACATGTATTTACATATTATTTTAATTTTTAGGACACTTGGAACCAGTTAAAATTTTGCTCACTAAAACATACATTTAACCTCACTTTAATATTTTACAATCACGACATTTACATAACAATATAATTGAGTTGGATTTGAGTCAACATCATTTAAGGCGAAAGACTTTAGTGAGAGATAACATTACAGATCAAATTTGAGTAACATTTGAAATTTTGAAGGATAGAAACAATTTTATTATTGTTGTTAATTTTGCATTGAAACTTATTTGTATTAAATAATGTAAACTTTTGATAATTGTTTTTGATATGTTTTAATGCATGTTATATATATTTTTATATTATATAGCTAAATTCTATTTAAACTAAAAAAAAAAAAAAAAAAAGCCAATAAACAAGAAATAGTTATCAAAGAAGTTTTTGTTTTTGTTTCTTTTTTCCAAGATATAGAAATAGTTACTAAACATATTATTGTTTCTAGTTCTTAAAAAACATGAAACAAGAAACAGGAAACAAGAAACGTAAAACAAGCGAAAACTTTATCAAACGGGGCTTGAGATTCTATAGGAAATATTAACTATGTCGTTATGACAAACTGAATGGAGATAATAAAGAAGTTCGTTGCTTCATCATGAATTTTACTAGAGGACGGAAGATAATTATATCTTCAGAATCTAATGAAGTTTGTAGCAGAGAAGACAAAAAGAACAATTGCACCGATCATGGTCTGCAGGCCTTAAGGTTATCTTCTTCCCTCTCTGTTCTTTGTCTCAGAATGCCCTTCATCTCCTTATGCTATGCCATCCATCTATTCTGTTTAACATGTGTGCGTTTAAGTTCATCCCCTCTCATTTGTGTTAACCACGAAGAGACATGAGCATCAACCATCTCTTACATTTGCGCATTACTTCTACTAGTTGGATCTCTTCCCTCAAAGAGTGTGGTATTTCAACCACCATAGGTTGACCATATCAGGAAGGGCCATGTAAATAATAAAAGACTTAGAGGGAATGAGTTCAAGTTATGGGGGCCACCACCTAGGATTTTATATCCTACAAGTTAACAATTAAATATAGTAGGGTCAGGTGGTTGCCCGTGAGAATAGTCGAAGTGTATGCAAGTTGGTCCGGATACTCACGGATATCAAACAAAAACAAAAAAAAAAGAGATAGATACTGTTGATCTCCTTTTTCTATTACTTGAGAGCAGAGCTACTTCTGGGAAAAGGTAAAGTTATTTGGTAGAACACTCAGCAAGATACTCCTATGGAATATATGCCTTAAAAGGAACTGGGGGAACTTTGAACACAAACATGGGGATGTTTTTGGAGTTCCTTAATTTGTTCACTTTGTAGTTTGCTCGTGGTGTTCTCTTGATATAGATTTTTCCCACTATTCTTTTCGTAATACTAATTCGAGGGCTTTTCTGTGATCTTGTGGGCTTCAGGGTATGAGTTGAGAGTGTTTACTAAAGAATTTTTTTTCGAGGATTTAATTATTATTGTTGTTGTTGTAAGTACTTCAATGAAGAGGATCTAATAATAATTTTTTGTACTTTTTATCTAATCAAGAGTGTTTTTAGAATGATCGAAATTGCTTGGAAAATTTTTTCAGAATGGTCAAATTAATAAAAAGAATACATTTAAGATAGCAAAAATATGATTTAAGTGAGAGAAAGTGTGAATAGAGAAAACAGAGAGAGCGTGAGAGAAGTTGTATAGGAGAGATTAATACGAGAAAGTTTGTAAAGTTAACTAGCAAGAGAAAATACGTGGAGAGAAATTGGTGGTGTGAGAAATTGTCAAAGAGTGAGTAGTAAGAAAAGGTGCGACTGATATTGTGAATTTTGAATACGTTGCCTTCTCTCCTTAAATTTAACGTCGACAACCTTTAAGTTGACCTTTACTTTTTTGATAATGGATGGGGAACTTTTTGGTTGATGAATCTTTATGTTGCTATAGTTTTAACGACTATTTAGCAAATCACCCTTGTGAAATTGATAGGTGGCAATACTTTTTCGTTTTTTGCCTCAACTCGTTGTGTTCTTTCAAACTTACCAGCATCAGGTTTCAAACTAGTAATGGTTGTTTATCCTGCGAACATTTTCTTCTAAATGTGAGACATGCTCTATGATTAGATGGTTGGCTTTGGCTACGTTCAGGAAGTTTATGCAGCATTTGAGCAGCACCATTTCAAATCTATGGTATAATGGTAATATTTTTTTCATTGTGTTAACCATTTTGTCAATATCTGTCTCTAATGTCCGTGCAGACCCATCTATTCAACGTTGGCAGGCGTTTTGCTCCTCTCTTAGGATCCTCATCCATTCGATGCCAATACCGCCAAACCTTTAAAAGGAAGTCAAATTTTTAATAGTGAAGAAAAACTACATAGGGATTGGAAACTATTTTCAAAATGGTTTTCTGTTTTTAAGAATAAAAATTGTATAAAAACGTGTTTGGATGACTGCTTTTTAAAAGTAAAATTTTCTATTATTGTATTCTCACAAGTAAACTATTTTTCATTAAAAATATGAAGTAATTCTTTTCAAAATTACAAACATGTGAATAGTGTTTTGATAATATTAACCACAACTCATTCCATCACAATTCTTCTTAAATAAAGTTTAAGAAAAGTAGGAAACGGTTGTTCAACAATTTTCCAGTCATCTAATAAAATTACCAACGTAATTTTTACAAATCATTCAATTATTGATTTAGTATTTTGAATTTTCTCCAACAGGGCTCTGGGAGAGTGAATTGGAGCAATGCAGTATTGCAGTTGTGTGGACCGAGGAAGAAGCATTGCCTGAGCTGCAGAGAATGTTTGCAGAGGCACATGCAACTATAATCGGTGGAGCCCCTGCTCCTAGTACTACAGAGCCAGAGCTTGATCAAAGTTTTAGAAAATTAACTAAAGGTGTTTAACAGAGTATGCAAAAAACTTCAAAATTTCTGTACGAAATCAGTTTCCAGTTTCTGGACTTGTACGTTTCCCTACTGAAATGTTTTGTATAAAACCATTATTATATATTAATATATATTCAGTAGTCTTTTTGAGGCCTATTTTTTGCCTTTTAAACTGCCTGACTCGTTTGTTTTTTGCTTAACAGAACAGTCAATCTGCTCTTGATTTGTGCATTTCTGATCTTCCGCTGATTGAGCTTGAGTTACATCCTCCAGTTGAGATCCAACTACATCATTACAATGAGTTCTCATTCATCACCGCTCGGTCAAAGTTGAAATAAAAAAGAGTATGGGAGTTTACAACTCATTGGCGTACATTTGTGCTCAAGTTTTTACTTTCTTGTTTTTGTCTCTTTCCGTCGAGTGCATTTTCTCTTTTAGCTTCCCAGCTTTATCAAGACATGAGTGCAAGTAGTTTCAGTAGAATAACCTCACGACCTGCATTCTAACAATTACTCCAAAAGATCACCAACTTCTCATAGATACCTATAGCCAGTGGTGCCAAAACGAGATTTTGATCCATAGATGCAGTAGTCGAGTCAATGGCGTAATGCAGTTGAAGGCGACTAAGATTTAGTTTATGTTTAGGAGGTCAAATCATATAACGGCTAATATTTTTTTTTCAAAAATTTAAAGTTTCCCTCTTCCTTCATCCTTGTGGCTCATTAAACTAGGAAGTGTCAGTTACAGAAGTTGGTAGAATGTATACTCCACAACCAGCAAAGGCCATGAGATTTCAGTAACTCTCAGAGATAAGCCTTACGTCATCTCTTATGATACTTTGCATCTTCATAAGACACAGCTCAGAATTTTTCAGAGGTTGCATTTTCCGACCAATGTTCATTGTGAACAGTGTTGTCTCCACTCTTTTGTAGGGTCTCGATCCCCGGCTCCCATAATTTTACTCGTTTGAGATTTGGGTCAAAATGTAAAAAGGGCCGGTCAATCAAAATCCCTCCCAATACCCACTCTCTCTCTCTCTCCCTCTCTACCCACAAGAAAGTGAAAGAACACTCACTTTGTCTCCTCAGATTCCTTTCTTTTCCATTTTTACATGTCTCTCTCTCTCTTCATATTTCGTATATCAGCTGGTGGGTCAGTGTGTGTTTCTTTTGTCAGGATTCTCTTTCGCTGCCTAGAAAATAAAGAATTTTGAGTACTGCCCCCACATACCAAATTAAAGAGAAGAGCCCAGAATCTCTCTCATTCTTTTATATTCTCTCACTCAGTCTCTTCTCAAATATTTTAAGGAGCTGTCTTGCTCTCTTCTTCGCTTGTCATATGAAGACGCTCATGGATTCCTCCTCCTCCAGAAGACACTTCCACTGGACCCAGAAAGTGGGGAGTGAAGAAGATGATGATCAATGCCCACTCCCAACCCTCAAACCCTCCACCGAGGCCGCTGAGCTGGAAGAGATGAAGAAAAAAAACAGAGTCGTCTCTCCAGAGCCGCAGCCGCAGCCGCAGCCACCACATCCCGCAGCCCAAGCACAAAGAAGGAAGATGCCGGCCGTTGCAGTTGCTCGGTTGCGTTCGGTTCTCACAGTTTTTTCCAAAAATCGGTCGAGCCTTTCACCGGGCCTGGGTTCTCGGGTCATTGGAACCCTTTTCGGTTCTCGGCGTGGCCATGTGCACTTTGCATTCCAAAGAGACCCCAACTCCGAACCTGCCTTTTTGGTAGAGCTTGCAACGCCTATTAGTGGCTTGGTAAAAGAAATGGCGTCTGGATTGGTCCGAATTGCGTTGGAATGTGATAAAGAGAAAGAAGGGGAAAAGAAAGCAGTGAGACTTCTAGAAGAGCCTCTCTGGAGGACACTTTGCAATGGGAAGAAGAGTGGTTTTGCTACAAGGAAGGATTGTGGGGCTAAAGAGATGAAAATCCTCAAGGCCGTGGAGCCAATTTCGATGGGTGCGGGTGTTCTGCCAGGAAACTATGAAGCTGAAACCGAATCGGCTGGAGCTGAGTCGCCCGAGTCTGAAACCGGTTCTGATAATGAAATCATGTACATGAGAGCCAAATTTGAGAGAATTGTGGGTTCTAGAGATTCCGAAGCTTTCTACATGATGAACCCAGATAGCAATGGGACTCCCGAACTCAGTATCTATCTGCTTAGAGTCTAATTAAGCTGCAGCCATGAAAGCTCTGGGTCGTGCCCATATGAAAAGAATTTAGTCAAGCCTTGATGGAGCCTAGCTAGATTTCTCCATAACCTTACTTTTGTTTTAATTTTCCTTTCCTTTCTGATCTTTTGGGAAAATGGTTAGTGGGTTATTGTATTTTGTTAGAGTAGGTGGGGGGCAATACATTATAACATGATGGGAGGAGGGAGGGGGCCATGAAGGTGTATATGTATAGTTTTTTGTTCAGTCCTTTATATTTGATAAGACAAGGTGGGTGTTGCAATCAAATGATTGTCTTTGCATTTTGGTTAAATTCTTCTTGTTTGCCAATAACAGAGACTCCCCAATCAACAACAACATGTTACAGGAGCAAAAGAAAGAGGGATTTAAATCAATGCTATTACTTATTGCAGGCAAGTGCTTTTACTATTTGTTTCCACTCTTGCTCTCTTTCCAAAAATGACATCCATAATCTATCCATACTTGCATCATCATCTTTAATCATGCCTTGTGGATCTAACATAGTTTGTTGGTCTCTAAACTAACCTTAACGAGGATGCTTTATGCTCCAGTGAATTCGAGATCTTGTCCTATTTATGTGTGCTTACGAGCTATTGAGGAAGATCAATCTTTCCTTTTTTCACTTTAGTCTGTTAAATTACAACTCCTTCCATTTGAACCAGTGGACCGTTGAGCCGAATGATTTTTGGTTATATTTTATTAGTCAAACTCTCTTCTATGTTGAGACATGAAGTCTGATCTCCATCTTTAATTGGAATCAGACATATTTTCATTCTCTCTTTTGATAGATAAATGGAGATAGAGAGATACTTTGTTTAATTTGGATAGAGATGCATTTTGCAAAAGCTCGTAAACTCGGTCATACTTTGATTTAGAGAGTAAAGTTGAAAGAAAACCAAAGAAGGAAAAGAGATTATTCTTGCTGTTGCCTTCTTTTTCAGGATGGTGGGTGCTCTAGGGTAAGGATGTCCCCCCCACCCCCTACCTTTCCTCAATAAATTCACCAATGATCATTAATTCAGTGTCTTCTTCCTTCATCTTTCCCTGTAAGGTTTCGATCATCTAGCAACTTATGTCCACATATAACCTTCCCACAAAATTTCAGCATTTTATCTATTGGATAATAGACCAAGATGTTCCAATCATTACTTTTTGTTTCACAAATCTGTGTGGGAAAATTAATCCCAATATGTTTTTAAAATAAAGCCAGATCATAGAAGTCATCAAAAGGCAAAGAAAATATTCAAAGGAATTGCAACTCGCATCCCTGACGCCACTGTTGAGCTTTCCTCCTTTTGTTGACTGCTTTTCACCCTTCTTCAAGTACCAAGTCTCTACCTTCACATCTCTTAAGTTTCTGACTTGATTCTTTTCTGATTGTTTTGGGATTATCACTTCATCATAGATTGATTTTCTATATTTTCAGCGAAGAAAGATCAAATGTGACAGATTTTCAAGAACTCAAGAATCTAATGAATGAACACGGAGAAAATTTTGTATCTATTATAGACATAGGGTGAGGAATACCAACATAAATCGCCAAAGATGGCTCTAGTTGAAAGAAAAGGACCCAATTCCACATGGACGATTTGGCAAGTGGGCTCGGATGTAGCTACCTTGGTTAGTGGCCTTTCTTTCTCTTCCTGGTTTCATGGCTTTCATAAGCTCTCTCTCTCTCTGTCCATACCCCAGAGAAAGAAGGGAAGAATGGGGCATTTTGGAAAAGTGTGGGTTACAGCTCGGGCAAAAAAGAGAACAAAAAGAAACAAAGTAAACAAAATGCTTAAGATTATCTCTAACAAAAACCACTGTTCCTCCTCTTTACCCTTTTTTTAATCTAATCAATCATTCTTCAAAAGATGGTGGCTTGCCCTGCTTCATTATACCATCATTGCGCCAATTAATATAGACTTTTCACCATATTCTGTACCCCCACCCAAAAAATAAATATCCTTGCTAATATTAATGAGATTTTTTTGTACGGATGACTTTTTTTTTTTTTTTTTTGCCAAAACGAAATATGACCGGATCCTTCAAAATAACGATGGATAACCTTTTGCTTACGTCACACCGAGAACGAGAGTATGAGAAAACCCAACAAGAGTGATAAAAACAACATCAACTCATGTCGGCATCCCTATCACCATCTTTAGCCTTCCAGATTTTGTTCATGAACGACGTTGGAAATCCCGTCGTGCGTGAAGGAGAAGAAGAAGGTGGTTGACAATGGATTGAAAAGATGGTGGTTGAAAATGGATTTTAGATTTGATACCCACGAAAATGGATTCTAGATTTGATACCAACGGAATTTGTGTGGTTTGAGGTGGGTTGAAAATAGATTCCAAATTTGATCACCAGATTTGAGGTAGGTTGGCGTCGGCGTGCGTGAAGGAGAAGAAGGTTGAAAATGGCTTCTCACTGTTGTTTGGTTTTATCATACTCTCGCTCTCATTGTGACGTAAGCCAAAAGGTTATTTATCATTTTTATGAAATAATCAATCATATTTCGTATTTCGTTTTCACCGTAAAAAAGGGTCATCCTTTTCAATTTTCCATACTTAGGCCGTTTAGGCTTATTGATTATTTCATATAGTAGTGTCCATTTCTGAGATATATTCTCTCTCACCCTCTCTTCACACGCTGCCAATATTTGACGAAAGCACAAGGATTTTTTTTTTTTTAGTTTAATCATTTTGGAAATGTGATTAAATCATTGACGTTTGAGATGGTAATTGATGTCTTATTTATTGAGGTGTGTGCAGGTTGGCAAGAAAGACAAGTTAAATCATAGTTCATTTGTGTGGATGTTTAACTATTTTGGAAATGAGATTAAACCATCAACCTTTCAGATGGTAATTGATGCCTTATTTATTGAAGTGTTGTAGGTTGGCAAGAAAGACAAGTTATAGAGCTCATTTGTGTGGGTGTTTAACTATTTTGGAAATAGAATTAAACCATCGACCTTTGAGATAGTAATTGATGTCTTATTTATTGAAGTGTGTGCATGTTAGCAAGAAAAACAAGTTAAATCATATTTCATTTGTGTGGGTGTTTAACTATTTTGGAAATGATATTAAACTATCAATATTTGAGATGATAATTAATGTCTTATTTATTGAAGTATGTGCAAATTGGCACGGAGGAGAAGTTAAATCGGAGCTTATTTGTGTGGGTTTGGATGGTGATATAAGTTTGCCATTTGTCTGTTTAAAGTGTCACAGTGTGATGAAGACTTGCACCTAGTCCGGCTAGATGTCTCCCAATTTGCCCAGACATGCTGTAGCCTTCGGCCCTGCTTGCTTTTACATGTAATGATACAAGTGTTGCAACCCACATGCCAAATCCACAACATTTTGTTTTTATTGTTACTGTTGCTATTTTATATGTGAAAAATGAAATTGAAAATTGAAACTTTGACGAGTTTTTACACCAACAATGGATCTTTACTAGTTGTGTTCTTTTTTGTTTTTCGGTGTAAAATTACTGTCCAATTAGGAGTGTATCTTAATGCTACACATTTTACGGTGGTAAATCATTGAGGCAGATGTTAAAAGAAAAAAAAAATGGAAAAAATGTCTTTTGGTTCTATCTCAGACATTTAAATCTCATATATTTAATATTCATACTCTGCACTTCAAATACATACTATTACAACTCATATTAAATAACTTTGCATCTTAAGCACAGATTATATAACTCAACAAACTATTATAACCTACTCAGCGCTCCAACAGCCCCTTAATTCTTAGGTTTCAAAATGTTACACTTCTATTTATGAGTTTTGAGTTTAGTTTCCATTTAATCCTTATGTTTTAAAATGTTATAATTTTATCTTTAAATTTTCTCGCTAATACTCATTTTCGATTCCTAATAACACAATTAAACCTACCAGCATCATAGAGAGTAACGATTTTATAATGTTAAATACCATAAGTGAGCATTAGTAAAAATCTAATAATTTGAAATTTATGGACCAAATAGAAATTAACTCAAAACTTAAGGATCAAAATGGAAAAAAGAAAATCAAGAAAAATATCGCTTCTAATATCAAATGCAGGTTGGGGTACAGAGATTTAATCCTCGACCTTAAGAGAATGAGTAAATGACAATTACTGCTGAGCTATGCTCGTTGGTCCAAAAAAAATTGCAAGTGAATGGTAGTGTTTCCTAACAAGGCAAATGTAGAGGCAAGTAGAGCAATGTGTTATATAAATATTATGGAAATTGTAATGGGTAGCAAAAAAATATTAAAATATTTACAAATCTAGCAATGATATTTTAGATTGCAAATATAACAAAAAAAATTAAATATGCTTTTTGTTTTTTTATTATTCTAAATTTACTCTCATTGGTACATCAGTATGTATATCAGTAGTATATCACTGAAATGATATATCTAAAATGAAGTATATTAGTAGTATATCAATGATATACTACTAATAGTACTTCTCGTTAGGTATAGTAGTTAAATGATATACTCTATATGAAGTATATCAATAGCATATTATGGATATTTTGCATATTCGGTATATCACCAATATACTTCATATTAGGAATATCAATGAAATGATATACCTAACATTAAGTATATTATAAATATATCATGGATATACTTCATTTTAGGAATATCATTTCACTGATATACCTAAAATGAAGTATATCAATACTGATATACTTTATGTTAGGCATATCTGATATACTGAATATGAAATACTAATATATTGTTGATATACTTCATATTAAAAATATTATTTCACAGATATACCTAAGTAAAGTATATTAGTAGCATATCAATGATATGCTTCATTTTAAGTATATATGATATAATGAATATGAAGTACTGATATAATGTTGATATACTTCATATTATGAATATCATTCCACTGATATATCAGAGTAAAGTATATCAGTAGTATATCAGTGATATACTTCATTTTAAATATATATGATATATTAAATATACTTCATATTAGAAATATCATTCTACTGATATACTAGAGTAAAATATATCGGTAGTATATCAGTAATATACTTCATTTTAGGTATATCTGATATACTGAATATGAAATAATGATATATTGTTGATATATCATAGTAAAGTATATCAATGATATATTTCAGTATATCAATGATATATTTCAGTTTAGGTATATTAGTAGTATATCAACAATATCTAATGATATACTTCATAATAGTAATATGCACGGAAACACTGAGAAGGTTATTTTCTACTTTTTGATTTGTGTGTTTGGTTGGGCCCTTTTTTTTTTTTTTAATCATATTTGCAATCCTAAAAGATGAGTGACACGTCTACAATTATCCCAAAGGTTTTGACTAATCTTGCAACTACCCCTAAATATTATTTATAATCTTAAAATTGATTCCAAACATTTGCAAAAGTTTACATATTAATTTTTTTTATAGGATATTAAATATTAGCTGTTACACAACATACTAAATTGAAATTAAGTGAAAAAGTTTTAATAGGAGGAATATTTGAAATACAAAATTTAAATTAATAAGAGAACCACTTTCTTTCACACACAAAACAAATACAACCGTACACAAAATAAAATGGTCACCAACCATTTTTTTTTTCCTGTTAATATGTAGGGTGTAAACCCGAGATTTTTCCTTGGAATTTCTTTAAAAAGAAATTTGTTAAAACATTTTTGAGAAATTGTTGTATAAGGAAAAGAGGAATAAAACAAAAGAAAGGGTAAGGGAAAACAAAAAGGAGTTATGTGTTTTGGTATGTTTTGTTTTAAAAAAAAAAAAAAGAAAAAGAAAAAGAATTGAGGGAATGGATAAACTTTGGGAGCACTCACCCATTTTCTCCCATTTGCTTCTCTTTTATTAAAAAAAAAATAGAGCATTTCGTGGGATAGGTTGAAGAAAGAGGAAAAGAGAGCTTGCTGGGTTGGAAGTTGAAGAAGAAGGGGGAAAACTCAGCACAAGCCTCCATGGCATCTAGGTGATCAACTGTACTCACTACTGTTGTTTAGATCGTTTTGAGCTCCACAAGAAGAGTTAAGAGGTGAGATTTGTTTTTCTTGAAAGTTAACCCATTTTCGAACAAATTTTGTGAAGGAAGCTCGAGCAAAATCTGACTTTAAATTATTGATTTGCGAAGGGGAAGACAGATGAGAGATTTTGCCGTCAAATCTGAGAAACCTCTGGTGTTTGGGATGTTCTGATCTGTAGGATTTGAAATAGAAGCTCCATTAGGTATGTTTGGAAAGCTTATTTAATTTCCTATAACTTTCATGAAGAAGTCGTGAGTAAAAAATGATGGGAAGTGGCTTTAAATTTCAGGTTAGGTGTGGTGTGCAGCAGAAAAACGATTCTGGAAATTTCAGAAGTTTATTTTTCGGGAAGTAGTTTTCGAGGTATTTACGGACACATCCTTTGGGAATTTCGATTTAATTCCTTCAGATAAGTTTTAGAGGGTTCAAAAATTAAGAGTTTGGTATAAAGTACATCATTTTTGGCCAAGTAATGAAGAAGTTATGAGTATGTGAAGTTAGGGTATGGAAGTGGTAGAATACTGGAAGTAGATAGAATGGTTTTGCAATTCTAAGCTTGGAGTTCATGAATTCAAAGTTCTAATGCTTGGTTTTGGTTTATTTGACAGGCCAAGAGGAAATAGGTCAAGTATACGGGCCGAGAATTTGGATCTAACGCTGTGAGTGACAAAACGAATTTCGAAAACATATTCTATGCTTGAATTCATGTCTATGTGAATATAAGACTTCTTAGGAATGAATTAGCTTAAATGTTTTATGTTTTCTGAACACATGGTTATGAGCATACATGATTTCCTATGAATGATTTTAAATGCTCGTTGTGAGCTTAGATTTTTCCAACGAAATTTACATGTGAGCATATGTTTATTGATTTGCTAAATCTAGTGAAAATGTTATGATTTCAGGCAAGCATGCTCTAGCAGGTAATGTTTAAAGATTATCATGTGTTTTTCTGAGACTCGAATGAGTAAATGATTGAGATATTGAGCCGAGGCTGGTTAGTACCGCGTGCACACAGGTCGTTTTCTGTTGTCAACGTTGAGTCTACTCCGTGACAACAATGCTGTCGTGAGTGCTGGGCGGGCCCCACTACGACAAAGACGATGGGAGTGCTGGGCGAGCCCCACTACATCGTAGAGTGAACGTTGGTTGTACTAGGCGTGCCCTACACAACGTAGATTGTCATATGTTTCTAGATGGTTAATATTCTTGGTATGCCTTGCGAGTTTTTAATGACATACTTGTTGGATTTCTGAGAAAGACTATGGTAATTATACGTTTATATTTAGCGCTTGACTACCGACACATATGCCCAGAGTTTACCAAATATTGTAATTTGCGAGTTAATAGTTATAAACTCAGTCACTCACTTCCCAGCTCATTCTTTCAATGTTTTCCAACTTTTCAGGTAGTGATCGAGCTCCCGGTGCCTGAAATCCTGCCATAGTCTGCCGAAAGCTCTACGAGTTTGATATTTTGTACGTGGGTGGAACTGTATAGCAAGTCCAAACATTTTGTAGATATTCTGAGAGGAACGTATAGTATATTCATGTATGCACTAGTGGTCGTGGTTGTGTAAACCATGGTTGGGATGTATTTTGGTTGTAGTACTCCCTACCCGCTTAGAAGTTCAAGTGTAGGACTGCTCCGTATGTATGTATAGTGACTTTCAAACTTCCGCTGTGTTGTGTTTAAACATTTTAATTCCAGTATAGTATGTTTAACAGGTATAACAAGGTCACATGTATCGTTAGGGAGGAAACGATGTCTGTTGGCTTCACGCCATCTTCCGGGCTAAGTTAGCAGGTGGTTCGGGAGGGCGTGTGACATAGGGCGAGTTCAAATTTTTGATCAATGTTGGTTGAACTATATTCATATTGGCTAAAATGGTCACAAGCTACAACTTCACTTTAATACACATCTTTTAATGTGTTGGTCTCTGTGAGAGTGTAACTTCCAATTTGCCGTAATGGTAAAAAAATAATGCTATGTAGCTCATGACCTTGTTTAAAATATTTTCAACCTTTTCTTCTTTGTACTTCATATATATACACATATAACTTGTTGCTCATGTGCCAAAAATTGATGTCAATATCAACAATCATCGCTTTATGCTTGATTAATAAAGGCCATTCATTAAAAAAAAAAAAAAAAAAAGCGACTTCACATTTCGAAATTATCATTATTCTTAGGAAGTGTTCAGAAACTTGATGATCCAAAAAATCTGATCGATCCAACCCAATTGTACGGTTTGGATTGAGTTTATTAACTTGCTTGGGTTGAGTTGGGTTCAAACAAATGAAAACTTTATGGATTGGATTGGTTCGTGGGTTCATTAAAAATTAGTTTGGGTTGAACCAAACAGACTCGAACTTCTTATTAATTTAAAAAAAATATTTTTTTTACTTATATTACATACATACATACATACATACATACATACATACATACATACATATATATATATATATATATATATATATATATATATATATATATATATATATATATATTAATTTTATAATTATTTTTAGATTATTTATTCTTTAACGACATTTTAAAAAGATGTTTTTAATCTTTGGAAGAGGTTTTTAATCTTTGGAAGGTAAAAATTCATGATATAAATTTAAATTGAGTTATTAATCTTAATTCAATATTTAAAAATAAATAAATATATAATTTACATATCAACACCTAACTATTTCTTAAAATAAAACTTTGAGTATATAACCCGACTAAACCGAACCAATTCAACTCAAATGTTTCATGATTGGGTTGAGTCGGATTCATTACTTAATAATAGTTGTAGTTGTCTGGATTGAAGAAATTTATAACCAAACAATTGGGTAGGGTCTAAAAAGTAACTCAACCCGACCCAACCTAAGCAAGGAACACCCCTAATTATTCTCACCAAATTATTGTTGAAATATGAACATATTATTTGGAAAAGGAAGAACCAAGCAATAGAGGCCTAGAGAGCCCACGATTTTATTAAAACGGGCCAAGTTGTCGGCCCAAATATTTACGCTTAACTCGCCCAGTGGTCATTCAAGTTCGTAGAATGTTTCTGGAATTCGGTGGCTCAGGTTTTAGCAGATAAACCCTAGAAAACCAGGTTTTAGCAGATAAACCCTAGCAAATACAAAATTGAAATTAATAAGAGAACCACTTTCTTTCACACACAAAACAAATACAACCGTACACAAAATAAAATGGTCACCAACCATTTTATTTTCCTGTTAATATGTAGGGCGAGTTCAAATTTTTGATCAATGTTGGTTGAACTATATTCATATTGGCTAAAATGGTCACAAGCTACAACTTCACTTTAATACACATCTTTTAATGTGTTGGTCTCTGTGAGAGTGTAACTTCCAATTTGCCGTAATGGTAAAAAAATAATGCTATGTAGCTCATGACCTTGTTTAAAATATTTTCAACCTTTTCTTCTTTGTACTTCATATATATACACATATAACTTGTTGCTCATGTGCCAAAAATTGATGTCAATATCAACAATCATCGCTTTATGCTTGATTAATAAAGGCCATTCATTAAAAAAAAAAAAAAAAAAAGCGACTTCACATTTCGAAATTATCATTATTCTTAGGAAGTGTTCAAAAACTTGATGATCCAAAAAATCCGATCGATCCAACCCAATTGAACGGTTTGGATTGAGTTTATTAACTTGCTTGGGTTGAGTTGAGTTCAAACAAATGAAAACTTTATGGGTTGGATTGGTTCGTGGGTTCATTAAAAATTAGTTTGGGTTGGATTGGTTCGTGGGTTCATTAAAAATTAGTTTGGGTTGAACCAAACAGACTCGAACTTTTTATTAATTTAAAAAAATATGTTTTTTTCTTATATTACAACTATATATACATACATACATACATACACACACACATATATATAAATTTTATAATTATTTTTAGATTATTTATTCTTTAACGACATTTTAAAAAGAGGTTTTTAATCTTTGGAAGGTAAAAATTCATAATATAAATTTAAATTGAGTTACTAATCTTAATTCATTATTTAAAAATAAATAAATATATAATTTACATATCAACACCTAACTATTTCTTAAAATAAAACTTTGAGTATATAACCCGACTAAACCGAACCAATTCAACTCAAATGTTTCATGATTGGGTTGAGTTGGATTCATTACTTAATAATAGTTGTAGTTGTCTAGATTGAAGAAATTTATAACCAAACAATTGGTTAGGGTCTAAAAAGTAACTCAACCCGACCCAACCTAAGCAAGGAACACCCCTAATTATTCTCACCAAATTATTGTTGAAATATGAACATATTATTTGGAAAAGGAAGAACTAAGCAATAGAGGCCCAGAGAGCCCACAATTTTATTAAAACGGGCCGAGTTGTCGGCCCAAATATTTACGCTTAACTCGCCCAGTGGTCGTTCAAGTTCGTAGAATGTTTCTGGAATTCGGTGGCTCAGGTTTTAGCAGATAAACCCTAGAAAACCAGGTTTTAGCAGATAAACCCTAGAAAACCAGGTTTTAGCAGATAAACCCTAGCAAATACAAAATTGAAATTAATAAGAGAACCACTTTCTTTCACACACAAAACAAATACAACCGTACACAAAATAAAATGGTCACCAACCATTTTTTTTTCCTGTTAATATGTAGGGCGAGTTCATATTTTTGATCAATGTTGGTTGAACTATATTCATATTGGCTAAAATGGTCACAAGCTACAACGTCACTTTAATACACATCTTTTAATGTGTTGGTCTCTGTGAGAGTGTAACTTCCAATTTGCCGTAATGGTAAAAAAATAATGCTATGTAGCTCATGACCTTGTTTAAAATATTTTCAACATTTTCTTCTTTGTACTTCATATATATACACATATAACTTGTTGCTCATGTGCCAAAAATTGATGTCAATATCAACAATCATCGCTTTATGCTTGATTAATAAAGGCCATTCATTAAAAAAAAAAAAAGCGACTTCACATTTCGAAATTATCATTATTCTTAGGAAGTGTTCAAAAACTTGATGATCCAAAAAATCCGATCGATCCAACCCAATTGTACGATTTGGATTGAGTTTATTAACTTGCTTGGGTTGAGTTGGGTTCAAACAAATTAAAACTTTATGGGTTGGATTGGTTCGTGGGTTCATTAAAAATTAGTTTGGGTTGAACCAAACAGACTCGAACTTCTTATTAATTTAAAAAAAATATTTTTTTTACTTATATTACAACTATATATATATATATATATATATATAAATTTTATAATTATTTTTATATTATTTATTCTTTAACGACATTTTAAAAAGAGGTTTTTAATCTTTGGAAGGTAAAAATTCATGATATAAATTTAAATTGAGTTATTAATCTTAATTCAATATTTAAAAATAAATAAATATATAATTTACATATCAACACCTAACTATTTCTTAAAATAAAACTTTGAGTATATAACCCGACTAAACCGAACCAATTCAACTCAAATGTTTCATGATTGGGTTGAGTTGGATTCATTACTTAATAATAGTTGTAGTTGTCTAGATTGAAGAAATTTATAACCAAACAATTGGATAGGGTCTAAAAAGTAACTCAACCCGACCCAACCTAAGCAAGGAACACCCCTAATTATTCTCACCAAATTATTGTTGAAATATGAACATATTATTTGAAAAATGAAGAACCAAGCAATAGAGGCCCAGAGAGCCCACGATTTTATTAAAACGGGCCGAGTTGTCGGCCCAAATATTTACGCAGCAAATAAACCCTAGAAACCAGAGCGGCTTAAATCGTCACTGTTTAAGCAAGGTATCAACTTCTTCTCTTCTTTATTTGTGTTTGAAATTCTAATTGAGAGTCATCACTTGGAAGTCGCTGCCATGGCTGTACTAGACGAGAAAGTTCCGTCATCGTCGGAGGTCGAGGCACTGAACAAAAGGCGCAAGAGGAAGAGACCGAAGAAAAATCTTCCTTCGACAGGAGCGGAAGAATCGGAACTTCAAAATCCAATTGCAGAAGGAGGTGTTGAAGGTAATGTAACAGAGGAGAAAGTGAAAGAAGGCGAGAAGATGAAGAAGAAGAAGAGGAAGACGAAAACGAAGGGTGAGTTGGAGGAGGAAGAGCATGAAAAGGCTGATGATGAAGAGGGAGAGGATGGTGTGGAAGGGGAAGTAGAGAGGGATGAGGAGAGAGGGAACGAGAAAAAGAAGGTTAAGACTGGTGGATCGGGAATTATGAGTACTGTTTCGTTTGATTCGCTTGAATTGTCGGAGAAAACTCTCCGGGCGATTAAGGACATGGGGTTTGAGCATATGACTCAGGTGAGATTTCTGCTTGTGCGATTTTATTGTGAAATATTCGCGAATTTCTTTTTTGCTGGAGAGGGATTTTCTATGTGCAATTTACTTTTTGGCGTTCCATGTCTTGTTTAGTTGCTTACTTGAGGCAAATGAAGGGTAGAACTTTTGCTGATAACTATTTGACTTCGCAAGTATTATTTTGAGGTCGTGAATTTGAATGCTGAAAAACATTGCGTGACTAATAGTATTCAGTGCTTTGATGTTAACTATAAATAGGTTTTAATGGGTAAGCTTAACACTTGAATATGGGTTGGAGTTCTTTTAATGAATCTTGTGCTGGCTGTGAGGCTTCTCTTTCTGATGCTGATATGTTGAAACATTTATTTTCATCTCTTTGTCGGTTATTATTATATAGTAGCAAACAAATACATGGATTTGCATGTTCTAAAATTTTCCTGACATTATGAATGCAGATTCAAGCCAGAGCAATTCCACCTTTTATGGTTGGAAAAAATGTTCTTGGAGCCGCAAGGACTGGATCCGGGAAAACCCTTGCCTTTCTTATACCAGCTGTGGAGCTGCTACATCACATCTGCTTTACTCCTCGTAATGGAACTGGTGTTATTGTTATTTGCCCAACAAGGGAGCTTGCAATGCAGGTTGGAAATTTTTTTCTCCCTAGCTCGCATTTCTCTTTTAATTTTTTGAGTTCTACAACATTGGGGGTTGGGGGATTCAAACGTTTGAACTCTTGGTCGAAGATACATATCAATTGCCTTTTAGCTATGCTCACTTTGACCTGCATTTCTCTTTTAATAAATTAGTACTTAATATCTCCTCATATTGATTCTGAAGGAGCTTGCAGTTTTTTCTTTTTATGAAAAAAACTGCTTCAGTTTGTAGTAATAAAAAAAAGAGTTATAGTTACAAAGATACAAAATAATTTATGAAGCTATAGAGGCTCAAAACATGTGCACTGTCCCGTAACTAGGACTCACTGCCTAGATCTATCTTCAACAATTATATTTTAAAAAAATGAAATAATGAACTTCATTCAGGATTGAAAAGTTCCAAGAAAGAAAATAGAAATCTCCCGATAAGCTTATTACAACAAAACAACCCCACAAAAAAAAAAATTACCATAGGGCTAACATCCAAAAAGCAAATATAAACATTCTTTTAATACGCACAAGAAGAAGCTTGATCATTAAGAACCTTTTTCTTGTTGTTTTCCTTCAACCTCCCTTCCACCTCAGATCTCCTGATATTATTACTGACTGGCTATTTTTAATAATCAGACCCATGAAGTGGCAAAAGAGCTTCTCAAATATCATTCACAGACACTCGGCCTTGTTACTGGTGGTTCTAGCAGACAAGCTGAGGCTGCTCGGATTACAAAGGGAGTCAATCTATTAGTAGCAACCCCTGGTCGACTTCTTGACCATCTTCAGCATACCAAGAATTTTGTGTTTAAAAATTTGAAGGTAAGGTGGCGTATTTTTCATTTGCTTGTCATTATTGATGTATTTTGTTGGAAAAAATTATCATCAGTACCAAGTAAAGAATGGATTCTTGAAAATTTGTTGCCAGCGTTATAATCTTGTTGCTGCCCAAATGTGGTCTGCTCCTCATGTGCTTTGTTTATTTCTTGTTTTTTTCAGCCTCATTTTTTTGGATAAGATACTACTTCATTGACAATAGACTTATATATCAATTAAGTTGGTTTTTATCACCTCTAAAGAATTTCAAATTTTTATTTCCTATTCATGATGACTTGAATTTGAATTGTGTAACACATTTATCCTCAATCTTATAAATGTGTCGTGACATTATTTTCTCTCTGAACTTCTTTTGCAGTGCCTCATAATTGATGAAGCAGACAGGATATTGGAAGCCAATTTTGAGGAGGAAATGAAACAAATTATAAAGCTCCTACCAAAGGTAATTGACTATTTTTGTATGTCTTTTACAATATAATAATCGAGCTTTTTAAAGAATGTACTATTAATTTTTAAAGAATGTCTATTATCAATGTATATTCGATTTCCTTGTTTCCCATTAAAAAAAAATTAAAAGTTGCCACATCACCTGGTGTGCCTTAGCGAACGGGGTTAAAGTAGTTTGGGTAGGGGTGCGTTATTTTTTATGGTGGTGGAATACTGTAATTTGATTTTATTGCAATTTATATCTAATTTGCAGGATAGGCAGACTGCTTTGTTCTCAGCAACCCAAACACAGAAGGTTTGTTTATTGCAATCAACTCTTATACTTCTTCTCTCCTTGTGTTTTATTCTCTTCTACCATCAATGTATATATTGTTATCATACTTCTATTTCTTTGATCATGTGGATTGATTTTGGTTCTCTCCCTCCCCACTGATGCTCCCAACAAAAAAAAACAGGTTGAAGATCTTGTCCGCTTGTCGTTTCAGTCAACTCCTATTTATATTGATGTGGATGATGGGAGAACAAAGGTAACACAATCTACGGTTATTTATTGTTAATTTTACATATTAGTTAGTCCTTACTTCTGATTGATTGAATGTCATGTCGGTTGTTGTAGGTCACTAATGAAGGGTTGCAACAAGGTTATTGTGTTGTGCCCAGTGCTAAAAGATTCATCCTTCTATATTCCTTCTTGAAGAGAAATTTATCTAAGAAAGTTATGGTCTTCTTCTCGTCTTGTAACTCTGTCAAATTCCATGCGGACCTTCTTAGATACATTAAGGTTGATTGCATGGATATCCATGGAAAGCAAAAGCAGCAGAAGAGAACTTCTACCTTCTTTGCCTTCAACAAGGCTGAGACGGGGATCCTACTATGTACTGATGTTGCTGCTCGTGGACTTGACATCCCCGCTGTTGTAAGTTGTCTTCTTTTTAAGTTATGACAATGCATTTCTCCCTATAGAAACAATTGAAGTTGTATTGCCTTGGTGGTCATATTTTCTTACAAACCACAATAACATTTATTTTTAATACCTGGCTGGATGGAAATTTACTAATAGGTTTTTATTTTCTCCGCCTCTTTTAAGGTCAATCATCAAGCAACTTCTTGACAACATAGCTACATACTGTCGCTTGTTCTCTTGTTTTTTTTTTCTTTGCTGTCTTGTGTGTGTTATTTACTTCATATAGAGTTTGTTTTGGTTTATGGGGCTCCTCTTTAGCTTTGAGGTTCTTTGAGAGTGGAAGTGTACACACATACCACCTTCTGGACTCATTAAATGAGATCAATTCCGTTAGCATAACCCTGAAAGGATGAGGAAAGAACGAAATTTGTTTGAAGATTTCAATTAATATAGAATTGTCAACATTTGTATTTACTTCATAGCTGGCATCTTAAACCTATTTTCCTTATGGATAGGCATATTTAAAATTCTTATTAAAATTACTGAGCTAAAGGATAATAATGGCATTAAATTTCTTAAAGCCATTTAACTTGATACCCGTACCTCAATATTTGATGTCGTCTAATTTGACTCTCTGTGCTGATTTCGTATATCTCAGGATTGGATTGTGCAGTACGATCCTCCAGATGAACCCAAGGTGCCTGTTGCTCCTTAATTGCATTCATGTCTCATTTAGTATTGTTTTAATTCCTATACTAACTGAGTTTAATCTTGTGTGAAATTATTGCTTTTAGGAATATATTCACAGAGTTGGTCGAACAGCTCGAGGCGAAGGTAGCAAAGGAAATGCCCTACTTTTCTTGATTCCGGAAGAGCTTCAATTTCTTCGTTATCTAAAGGTCTGGCATTTTCCTTCAAAATTTATATTGAATTTGAGGAAAGTAGCACTGTCGGTGTCAAGTTATCTTCCTCTCAGGGGTAAAGTAGTATTTGAGGAAGACCAAATCCAAACGAAACTTGAAAGTCCATACAGTTTTGTTAATGTCAAGCATGATATTTTAAACTTCTGCTCTTAACTGAACTTGATTGTTTTAGGAGCTTGATTTCATAGGAGAGATTAAGATAGTTTCACTAGTGTTCTGCCCTTCTAATATCTTGTGTGTGGTTCATGTTATATTGTCAGGCAGCAAAAGTTCCCGTCAAAGAGTATGAGTTCAGTGATAAAAAACTGGCCAACGTGCAGTCTCATCTGGTAAATTCCCTTATGTCCTCTCAGCAGTAACACTCCAGTACAGGCACATAAATATGAAATATTAAACTCATCCAGTGATTCTAATCGTGGTCTTTTGAACGATGCAGGAGAAGCTGGTTGGCAGTAATTATTATTTGAACAAGTCGGCTAAGGATGCTTACAGATCCTATATATTAGCTTACAATTCGCACTCTATGAAAGATATTTTTAATGTCCACCGCCTTGATTTGCAGGTACTGATTAATTTTTTTTTATCATATATTGAAATCTCAGCATGCATGCTTAAGATAATGTGCCTATGTACATCATTCTCTTCTAAAACCTTAGTGAGGATTTCCACTAACTAAAATTTGATGGATACATGTAATACGACAAGTTAAGTCTTTATTCATTTGGAAATGATTGTATTATGTCATGTCACAAAGTTTGTGCTAGAATTCTTGCATCTCGATGAGTTGGGTATTGGGGTTTGGATGAGAGGCAACAAGCTTTCTATTTTCAATGAAAAGTTCCGCTTCTGATTAAAAAAAGAGGTAGCAAGCTTTCTATATTTTCACTTCTCATCTTGTACTTGTATGTGAACGAACAGGCTATTGCTGCTTCATTCTGCTTTTCCAACCCTCCAAAGGTCAACCTTAACATAGACAGCAGTGCCTCAAAATTCAGGAAGAAGACGCGTAAAGTAGAAGGGACCAGGAATAATCGATTCAGCGAGAGCAATCCCTATGGGAGACAATTTGTAAGACACTAACTGAACTGCTGTTAGTCAACAAAGTTGAGAAAATTATTGTTGTGTCCTTAGTGATTGATTTATGTGCTGATGTTCCTAAGATAGTCAGTCTGGTAACCAGATGCGATTTTGTATCCTAAGAAGATTCATAGCGTAGGAAAAATTTTGAATGAAGCAGTTTGGAGAGTGACTTATTGATTACATTGTGATGTAAATCTTTGGAAATAGAACTTTGAGTATAATATGCCTTTGCCAAGGTTTTGAACTCTGGGGGTGTTTTTGAAGTTCCATGCAACTTTTGCTAATGTCTGTATCTGTTTACGATGGAGAATGAGCTTTTAATTCTCATAACTTGATTTTATGTTTAAGTTAGTTTCTACTTTTATTTGGAATTGTCTTCAATTTTCAAATTTTTAATTAAGAGAGAGCGTTGAACAATGGACTTTTGCCTTAAAAGAAAAAAATAGATGTTTTTGAGTTACTACCACACGTATGTAGGCTATTTTAAATGATTTGACACAACTTTTTTCCCTATAATCTTTTAGGTCAATTTGGTTGTAATTTTTTAAATGTTTAAAATACTATTTTGATCTTGGGACATGTTTGTTTTATATTTTCAAATATTTAATTTTAGTTTAAGTATTTTTAATATATCTTAAAATTAGTTCTTATCACTTGTTTGTATGGATCAAAATTTTACATTTGAAAGTACACGGAACTAAAATGAAATTATATTTTTTCAACTTTTTTAAAATTCTCAATTTTACATAGATGTTTTAAAAAAATTATCTGTGGTCCTTAGTTAAAAAAATATTTTAAATTTATTAAGAAAGAATTTATTGATCGCTGAATTATTGTTTTATTAACGGTTAATACCTATCCAAAAAATCTATTTGATAATCCATTAATAATTTAATGAGACTTAAATTCTTAGTAGTAAAATCAAGAATTTAGGGCTTGTTTGGTAGGCAATTTAGATTATATTTTATGTTTTCAGATTCATTGAGTTTAGTACATATGTGTTTAGCATATGTGTTTTCGAAAACTGTTTTTGAATTCTGTGATCCAAATAGTTAAAATTCTAAAAACAACATTTAGTTAAAATTCTAAAAACAACATTTTGTATGTTTTCAATGTATCTAGATTTTGAATTTAAAATTTTAAAATGTTGAATTATATTAAATAAGATAAAAAAAATTAATAAATGTAGTATTTCATGTTTGTTAAATTAAAATATGTATAATATATTATATTGTAAATTATATGATATTGTAAAATAATAATTATATAAAATTTATAACCAAACACGTGTTCATAAATTAATTAATAATAATTTATATTTAATCTAATATTTAATTTTGTAACTACAATTAATTTCAAAATTTTGTTCTAAACAGACCCTTAGGCCCAGTTTGGTTTGTGATCCGAAAAACTTTTGGTTTGTTGATCTTTAATTTTTTGTGGTTTTTGTAATAAAAATTTAATGATAGATTCACTCTGTAGAGAGTATGCTTATGAGTTTTGAAGAAAAAAAGATAAAATGTAATATTCAATGTTGTTGTTTGAATGAAAATAGTGTGTTTTTTAGGAGTGTATCTATTGTTTTCATAATTTTTAAAAACAAAGAAAACAACAATTTGTCGTTTTTGAAAATATGTTATTTTTAGAGTTGTTTTTGAAAATTATTTTATAAAATAATTGAACCAAACACATTTTTAACAGATCATGAACCAAACGGGCCTTAGCTTTCTTTTCTTTTTCTCTCTTTTTTCAACTTGAAAGTTTCAATCTCTATTTATATTCTCTAGTGAACCAAATTAAAAAAACATACCCAAATTAGTGTGACATTCAAAGTACACTGCAAAATTAAAGTCTCAAACTATTGTTCCTGCCCCCTTCAAGTAATCTCTCAACCATAATGTTGCAGACGAACTCAGTGCAAGAAAAAGCCAAAACAGAAGTGCAATCCATCTATTCATAAAGCTAGAAAAAAAAAAAAAAAAAAGAAAGAATCAACCAACCCCTTTCCTACAACCACCTAATTCAAAGAAAACCAAAAACAAAAGCATTTTCATCCCAAATCATTCAAATGAAGAGAAAGGAAAGAAAGAAGATGAAGAACATTCCAAACATTGGAGATGAAACAGAGACTGCAGTGTTCTCCTGAGCAGTGGGTGGCTGAGGAGGGCTGAGCGGTTCCAACACTTTGATTATCATTCTCTGCCCTTTCATACAGTGCCCTGAAACTCCACTTATGAAATAGAACAGCCCTGCTCTGTCAAGTCTCACCACTGTGTCGCCATTGTTGTCGTATAACAGAGGCTTTGAAGAAAGGCATTGCTTGTACTCTTCCTCTGTCACCATCATCACTGAATCTTTCTCGTACTTGAAATCTCACAACATATCAATGCAACAGAGGAAGAAAGATTAGAGATAGCCAGGTGTTTCTACTAAAAGCACTTTCAAGTACTATTAGTTTTTTAGAATTTTCATACTCAAATTTGGAATTTTGGAAAACAACAGCAAACAAGAAGATATATATATATCAAGCTATGTACTTACGGACGGTGTCATCAACATTGAATCTGTTATGGGATGCCCATTTGTTATATCTATCAGCTTCTTTTGGCTTAGGGACAGCCCAGCCATCTTCATCACCGACGAGGAATTCAGTGCAAGTTGCAGAGAAGAAGTGGAAGGACAGAAAGAGAAAGAAGAAGAATGCAGAACAGAGGAGATCAGAAGCCATTTTTGTTTTGTTTTTGACGGTTAAAATAAAAGGGAGCTGCTGAAGAAGAGAGTGAATGAAATAAATGAGGGATTCTTCAAAAGGGTTAAATAGAGAGAGAAAGAGTTTGTTGGAAGTGGAGAGAGAGGGGAGAGAGACGTGGGAGAGAGTGAGAGGTTTTGGCGGTGAGCGTGAAGAAAGGGATACCCTTTGAATTGGTATAACTGTTCTTTTCTAAATGGGTTTACCCTTTTTTTTTTTTTTTTTTCTGTTGAGTTGAGTTATTATAATATAACGGCGATAATATTTGGAAAAAAAAAAAGTTTCACTTGGAAGAAAACAATTTGAATCATATTTTAGTTTGATGCAATTTTTGGTCTACTTTTAAAATATCTATATTTGATCTTTGTATTTTTTGAAAACACTTCACAATTTTAAAGCAAATACTACCATTAATAAATGTCTTTGTCATAATTTTGTATTAAAGAGTTTTATTAGATATAAATTTTGTATTAAGATTTTTAAAATGTGTACCATCAAAATGGCCGCTTTTGAAAAGTACATAAACTAAAATTAATGCTTTAAAATAATATGAATCTAAATAGGCAAATCGTAAAAATACAAGGACTGAAATAGACGTTTTGAAAGTATGAGAATCAAAATTGATTAAAATAATAAGTATGAGACCAATCTAAGATTTAAACACATAAATAAATAAACGAACCACATAGCAAATGAAAAAAATACCAAAAAAAAAAAAACTAACTTTGCAGTTCATTTAATATAATTGTTAGTTGTATATGTGATTGACTCACCAATTTAAGTTTAGTTCAACTGGCGACATTATATTTTAACCAAAAGATTAGAAGTTCGAATCTTTAACCCTACATATTGATGAACTAGAAAAAAAATTGTAAATTTTCAAACAAAATGGTGGATAAAGCTATGAACACATGAGCAATATTTGTGAAATAAAAGGAACATAGGGATGTATTTTGTAATTATTCCTTTTGATATAAAACCCAAAAAAAAAAAAAAAAAGACACAAAATACTTTTTAACTTTTGTCAACATGAATATAGTTCAGCGGTATTTGACATGTACTGTTTCTCTTGAGGTTAGAAGTTCAAATCTTTATACCTCACCTCACAATTGTTGTACTAAAAAAATATTTTTAAATTTTTTCTATTAGATTATTTTTTTTTAAAAAAAATCCTAGTAGATGAACTCCTAGTAATGGCATGATTAAAAATTATAGTTAATTTAAGGTCTTAAATTCAAATAATTCAATCTTATTTGTATCTTTTTTTTCTATGAAAAAAATAATTTACTTATGACACTATGGAAACATGTATGCCGATGGCGAAACAATATTACGTTTATCTCAATGTTATTTAGATATGTTAAAATGGTAGATTTTGAAAAAGGAATTGCATTATATTGTACAAATCTATATCAATAAAACCACCCAATAAAGTGAGACTAACCTCTTGATTTTTGTCTTCAATAGTAAGAATTTCAATTGAGATTATCATACTTTGCCATCATCATTGGATTTTATTTGACGATTTTAGGAGCGGTTTAGGACGTGAGTTATAATAATCTGTGGAATACTCTCTACATCTTAAACACACTATTATAATTCCACAGACTATTATAACTCACTCAACTCTCCAAATAGCCCTTAGAAAATTGCATGATTTCCAACAAATATTCAACAATTCCCTGACCTTTTTTTTAGTACAACAAATGTGAGATATATAAATTTGAATCTCCAACCTCAATGCAATTGTTGTTGAACTCACTTTGATAACAAACCCCTAACCTTAAGCCCCACTAAAACTTGTAATACTTTATCAGTATAATGTTTATTGTCACTTGGGGGTATAAATGATTTTTTTTTAAATTCAAAAATAAAATTTCCCAAAATTGAATTTCTAAAATATTAATTTACTTAAATGGTTTGAATATATATCAAATTAATGCTCGTTATATTGTCAAATAATATCAACTCGATCATGTACTTAAAAAAAATCAACTCGATCAAAATTCAATAGGTTAATGTAATATATCATCGATTAAATGGTAAGAAGTTTAAATTCCTATCTTCATACATTTTTTAACAAAAACTTCTCCAAAAAAAAAAAAAAGAACTAAAAAAAAATATTTTCAAAAAATAATAATTTACTTAAAAGCTTAATAACATCAAATCAATGGCGTTGGTGTAAATTACAGATGGTGCCATTGCCGTCCATCTAAAGTGAGGACCAAGTCGGAGACGGAGAGGCAGACCGATTGATACAACGTTTAGTGGCCGACGCCGAACACACACAGAGAAATTTATCGAAGGCATCGATTCCCAGCTTCGTGTCTCTGCCGCTCGCAAGTTTCCGTCGTGAATCTGATTTGCGAAGAACTTGGAAGAATCAGGAATTGGATTGCTCGTAGAATCAATCAATGACACAAGATTCAGAGAAGAGGTTCCATTCCATCATGGACAAGCTCTTTCAGAATGCACAAGCCACTCCTAACTCAAATTCCGCATCTTCCCCTTCGTCCTCGAGGTTTTTGTCGCTGCTCTTTTCTTTTCTTTTCTTATCTTATTGTGTTTTTCGTTTGTGTTAGTTCTTGATTTTAGCTTGTTTCTGTGTTTTTTGTTCGTCAATAACATGCCTGGTTAAACTTTTTAATTTTCCTTTACTTCATCCTGTTCTGAATGCTGTTTTAAAATTGTTTAACATGATTTGTTCAAATGCTAGTCCATCCGGAGTACAATTGCCGAGAGGGAAAAAGCGCCCATATTCTTCGTCTGCTCTGGTGGTGGGAGAGCTGAGATCAAAAAGTGATGTAATTGAGGCATTGCAGAAGCATTCATCAGCTTCTGCTGGATCCTCTGATGCTCCATTATGCAGGCCTTGGGACCGTGGAGATCTTTCGAAAAGATTAATCACGTTCAAGTCGATGACATGGTTTGGTAAACCTAAGGTTTGGTTCAGTTGTCCACTTTCTTCTTAACATTATATGAATATTTCTTGTACTCTCAATTTTCAGTTTTGTAGTGTTCTTATTCAATTAATTAGAGGACATTTTACTCGGTTCATAGTCATCGGTTTTCTTTGGCAATATATGTTGTTATTCAATTCTATTTTCTGATGATTTCTAGAGTTCAGCTGAATCCCTTTTTTTGGATTTGTGCTTAAGAAATAGGTGGACTGCTTTCTCCCTTTTGATTACAGTTTTGGTGGAGGTGGAGGTCACCTTTTCATGATACAATTTTAGGAAATATCTACTAGGGCAAGGGGGAACGGGATCAGGTTGACGACTTTTTGTGATTCAACTACACCCTCTGATTATTGGAAATGAATTCATTTCTTCTCTGGTTAGGAAATAAATATTAGAGCAAGCAGGGTCAGATTGAATAAAGCTAATTCTCTCTAGCAATTGGAAATGATATTTTGTTGGCTATGCGCTGTTATTTAACGTGTTTTTCATGAGGTTGTTCATTTTTTTACAGTATTTGCTTTCTCTTTCTTCATTCATGCCCTCTCTTCTCGATTATCTCATATTCTTCTGGCACACTCTAATATTCAATTTCACTACACCTTTCTCTACAAAGTTCACAGAGAACTTATCACCACGTTTTCCTTTGTATAAACATCCTCTGGATGCCAAACCTTTTATAATATCCTGTATCACACACGGTTTCTTTTTATTTTGTCTGCATAAACCTGTTTCTCTCTGTACTCTTTCGGCCATAAAGAACTAAAGAAGTTTCTTCATCTTGCCCTACAAGTACTCTCGTTCTACTATGTCTGTATATGATCAGTCTCTCTCACGGTATAATATTTCTCTATGGTGCATTTCTGTATTCTTGCTGTGTTTCTCTATGACGTGATTTATTTCAGTAGATTTCTATTTGATTTTACTGGGTATTCAGTATTTTTATATCATTTTATATGGGGAGAGTATATGGGTTCTAAATGTAGTTTGCAAATATCTGATTTTATTTAAATGTCTTCTTTTTTTTCTTTTTCTTTTCTATGAAAAACATTTACACAGTTTGGATATTCTTTGATTCTAATTTTAGAAATTGTTAAATCTTTCGTAGGTGGTAAATGCTATAAATTGTGCTAGAAGAGGTTGGATCAATATAGATATGGATACTATTGCCTGTGAATCGTGCGGAGCACGTCTCCTTTTCTCTACTCCATCTTCCTGGAATCAGCAACAAGGTATGATTCTCTACCACACAAATGTAATACTGAAAGAATGTGACAAATTTGACTCTGATTTTCTTTCTTTTTTCTTTTTTTACCAAAGATTAATTGTTTTCTGTGTCTTTCTCCTCAGTTGAGAAGGCCGCTTTGGTATTTAGCTTAAAGTTGGACAATGGGCACAAGTTACTCTGTCCCTGGATAGATAATGCCTGTGATGAAGCATTGGCTGATTTTCCTCCTACCCCTCCTCCAATTTTAGTTAATAAATTTAGAGAGCGTTGTTCTATGCTATTACATCTTTCAGCTCTCCCTGTTATTTCTTCTTCATTTCTCAAATGGATGAAGAGTCCCCACCTCAAGCAATTTCTTGAAGAATTATCCTTGAAGGAATTTGGTAATGAGTCTCTTAACCAATCTGAAATCGAGTACCTAGGAGATGGACATGACTCAGATACTGCTAAAGTATATTATCAGGTTTTGCTCTTGCTCCATCAATATCTACATATGCTAATTCCAGTAAAGTTTACAAATCTTCTTAGAATTTGTTTATCATTTTCATTTCTTTTATTCTCAACCTTTTCCAATCTTTCCGAGCTGGGCTTTGTATTTTAGTAAAATTTAGGACCAATTCTGGTGATAAAATGTTATGACTACTTGCTTTTTCCATCAAACTTAACAGATTTTTTTTTCCTTTAATTCTTAATAAAAGTTCTCTTTCTGGTTCTCAGTGAAATGAACAAAATTTAAAATATTGCAGGCTCTAAAGCTAATTAGCTTGTTTGGATGGGAACCTCGTTCACTGCCCTATGTAGTTGACTGCAAGACAGGGTCAGATCAATCTCTCAAGAAATCCACCACTTTGGATTCACGTCCTACTGTTAATTTATGCACTGCTGCTACCAAAGAAAATGTAGATGGGAATAGACCTGCTGAGATTTCAAGTGAATTGCAATCTCTGCCCAATTCTGTTGTTTTAGATTGCCGGCTCTGTGGAGCTAGCGTTGGATTATGGGCTTTCCACACAATTCCTAGACCTGTGGAAATCATCAGATTGGTTGGACACACTGAATTGAATGGTGAGTCAGGCACTCATGATTCAGGCAATAAAAGTGTCATCAAGCATACAGGTATTGGTAATGTTGGAATATCATCAAAAGAGAGCATATCAAATTTAACTTCAACAATCGCAGGGGGGCCTACCCCTGCACGACAGAGTTTCAAGGCCACCATCACTTTGCCTGTCATTGGCCAAAATTTAAGGGCAAGGTTATTCAATGATGAAAAATGTAGTGATCGGATGTATAATGACCAAGAAATGGTCCAAGTCGATTCCTTGGATAAAAATATGTTGCAAGATAGCAAAAACAATGAAGATAGCACGCTTACTGGACAAACTGATCAGAGAGAAGACATAAGATTATTCCAGAATCAAACACTTGATCATGGATGCGGTACTACTGTTGATGATCAAACCCCCTTATTGGAAGGTACGAGTGTTACTGATCAGGGAACCTTACCTGAATCTTGTTCGCATGGTTCAACTGAAGAAACTCAAGTAAAGAGGACAGAGATTGTTCCTGTGCAGGAAATTGAAGTTCTGGAGAATGCTGAGAATTCAATACAGTTGGATTCTGGGAACAAAGCAGCAGATCTGCATCCTGGTCCTTCTCCTGTTGAAAACCCTTTGACGTCAACAGATGCTGTTATGATCACAAGTAGTGAATGCAGTGAAAAGGAGTTGCCTTCCGTTGTCTCTGACCAGTGTGATTCACAACAGGTTTCAGAAAATGATACTTCAAATAGCAAAGAGGTTTCTTTGGCTAACTTACAGGTGACCCCACACAAATCCTCTTCCCGTGAAGTTGATACAAATACAGATATTGTCAGTGAGAAAGAATCAATGAAAGACAAACTTGGTTCTGATAACCACACCACCTCAGAAAACCTGGATCGTGAAGGAGGTGTTGCCATTGACAAAGTGCATACCTCTGTGAACGGCGAGCATATTGCCCATGGTGGAGGTACAACACCCTAATCCTTCTTTTTCCACGAATGATGCAGCATATTTATATTTCACTAATTGGATAGATTCATTAGTTAATCATAGCCATAGGTAAGACTTCCTCTAACATACTTGGTGGCTTCATGCTTTAATTCAGTGGTATTTTCAGATCTAAGTGCAATAATTATTAAAGTTTTGTTTACATAAAAAATTGTGTGGAATAAGTGGAGAGGTAACTTGTCTATGAGCAAGTATTCTGCTTTCTGAACTATAGTTGGCTTGTTTGTTACACTAAATATTGGGGGAAATATTTTAGAAGAGAGCTATTTCGAACATTAGCATTACACTAACTTGTCCATGAGCAAGTATTCTGCTTTCTGAACATTAGCATAACGTATCAAATGTTAGATTGATTGAGTAGCCATTCTGTATATAATTTATCTTAGACTACCCTAGCAGCTGGCTTTCCAACAAGTCCAGTCAAATAATCAACCCCGTATTTGTATTTTTGTCATGCCAAGTTCGTATCCTCTCTGTTATCATTCCCAAGTCATATTATTTTTAAATGATAAATTATATGATGAATCATATTTCATTACTCTTATCGTGCTCTTTTCAGAGGATTATTCCAAGGGTGCACCATTGGGTAATATAATGGAGTTCGATCCAATCAGGCAGCACAGGCATTTTTGCTCTTGGATTTCCACAGGAAATGTGGCACCTGGATGGAAACAAACCCTAGCTGCTTTACAGCGTGAAAAAAGCTCTTCGCCACATTCACCTAAGAACTCTCCATCAGGGTCTCTTATTAAGGTACGTAAGAACTTCTAGTTATATTTTGGAGCAATATAGATGTTGACTCTATCAATATCATAATACAAAATAGTGGTGGCACGGTAGAATGGTTTTGCGGCTTTTGCCAATATCCTCTTTTGCCTTCATTTGTTAGAAGTTTGAAAAACTTATTTTTAACAAAACCATGTTGTAGACTGAAGTTGTGTTGGAACAGTAGTTATCTTATCCATAGCATTCACTGATAATGGCTGGAACAGTAGTTGTCACTGACTGATTGGGATTTTATATACCCATATCTTACATTAATGTAGTTTTGCCATGAGATTTTCTCTTTACTGTGACTTTCATCTGAAGGAAATCATTGCAAACTCTGTTTCCTTTTCCAGGTCGATGACCCTGTCAGATCGGTTCGAAATCTCTTCACATCTTCTGCAAAGAAATTGAAAAGTAGTCTTGTTTCTAATGAGAACACCAAGCACTAGACTTCGCCTTCGTCACATATAACCCTGACAGAGCTTCCAGGATTGAATTGCTGCCTCTTGGCTCTTCTAAGGTATGGGATACACTCTTTGAAGAAGGGTTTTTCATGTCATGCCTTCCCCAATTGAGTTCCTTCTACAATGATGTCTCTGCTGTCATAATGATCTATTTGTTCTCAAACTAGTTATGGGATTTTGTAATAGTAAACTAATTTTGACTTGGCTTCTATTGGGAGCTTGCTGTTTTTTGGAACATAGTATTGATGTTAGCGTGACAAAGTGAAGGGCTATTAATTTAGGGCGAGTTATCGAAACATAGTCATCAATTTGTAAGACAACGACTGTGACCACGATTGTAAAATTTGTATACGTGGATGAAATCAAAAGTGCTAAAATACCTAATTTACATGTTCTACAATTCAAACTTTATAGAAAAGGAAATCATACTAAACTTCATTAATCATGCTTAGCTTTTACATGATTCCAAAAATCTTTTAAATAATGTCACCACTTTAGAATTTAAACTACACATGACACACAAAGAACGAAATCACTGAGTTTTTGGGATGGAATGAAACGGTTGACTTAGTGGTCAATAAGCGCCATGCAAATAAAAAAAAGGGCTTAGAAGGAATGACTGTAGGTCATGGTGGTCATCTATTTAGGGATTTAAGATCCTACAAGTTTTCTTGCAACCAAATCTAGTAGGATCATGTGGTTATTCCGTGAGAATAGTCAAGGTGTGTGTAAGCTGACTTGGACACTCATAGATATATATAGATATATATGAGATCACTGAGTTTTCTTTTTAAAGATTTTAAATATTTTTAAATATAATTAATATTTATTTAGATGAGTATGAATGTTATACTGGCAATTTCAATATAAATTGTAATTTACACACAAACATGGGGTGGTGGGATATAGTGGGAGATTGAATCTCCGAACTCTAAGAAAAAATACAAACTTATGCAGTTTTAATGTAAACGTGCTAAACAAATGTCCTTCCAACTAATATCGATGGTAAATTTAAATTTATCGAAATATTATATAAAAAGATTTCAAATTTTCGATAGGATATAAAATAGCTCATTCATTCATGAGGGACAGTTACATTTTGACAATTCAATTTTAAAAATGGCAAAACTGAGAGCATAACCATGTCATTGCTCTAGCAACCCACAGTTTGTGACAATCACTTTTGAATAAGGACGGTTGAATCCTCTTTCTGCAACAACAGCTCTCTTATCTCCTATTAGCTTTGCCACCCTACTCATCAATCCAAACCTCACTGTCAATTCCTAATTCATCAACATACAGAATAATCCATAAAGTATATGCTTCATTAACTCATAAAGAAAATGAAATGGAGATTGCCCTTCATAGCAAAATCATAAATTTATCTTAGAAAATATGAACTTTACCTGAAGTAAGGAGAAGTTGTATTCTCTTTCACCGTCTTCACTTGAGCAATCCTTTCCACAACCTGCATCCCTTCCAAAACTGTTCCAATCACCAGGGCCGAATCGTCCAGCTCCGGCGAATCCTTGACAGAAATGGTGAACTCCGTTCCGTTCGGCTCGATTCCGACCTCTTCCTGATCAACCTCCAGCTTCCCTTGCCGGGCTACCAACTTCAACTTAGGGGGTGGTTTTAAAGGATCTCTAACAATGATCCCCACAGTTCCAGCCAAGTTCTTAGTTCCAGGACACTTCTCATTGACTCTCTCCCATTCATCTTTAAGAGTTTCTGATGCTAACTCATTCCCTGTCCTCTTTGCAAGCTCAACATCCACACCATAAGATCTCACTCCACTGTTTTGAACATAGTTGGATGTGATCTTCACAAAGTCTTTTCTTCTGTAAGAAATCCCTGCAGCTCCACTTACAAGGTTACTAAATCTAGCAACTCCTGCAGGGGCGTCATCGCCATAAAGGCCAACGATAATGCGACCAGCAGGTTGTCCATCAATGGAGATATCAAGAAATGCACGCTTGGTGGGGCTCTTTTCTGTGCAACGAGGGCCATCTTTGGAACTCTCTGTTCTCTGTAATTCTTCTTCATTTTCAACCAAGCTTTCTTCAGCCTCTGCTTTGGAGGATTTGTAAAATGGGTCTAGAATCTGAGAGCCAAAGAGAAGAAGCAAGAGGGAATTGCTTCCAATGGTGAGCTTCCGGCGGGAGATTCTGCAACATTGTTTGATGAATGGAAGATTTGGGAATTGCGTTTGAGAGGTGGACTGTGGAGGAGAAGCCGAAGGGTGTTGAAGCTTTGGGGGATGAAGAACTTTGGGGCTTCGCAACATGTCCTGATTTGGAGTATTCTTTCTTGGGTTTTGGTTATTTCACTGCTTCAATTCTTTCAGCAAACTATGAGAATTGTCTTTCTAAGTCTTTTGGGGCAGGAGATTTCGTGGATAAGCAATATACAAAAAAGATAACCACACAATAGAGAATGCATATTTTCTTGTGGCAAATAACAGAGTAATGTGGGCCAAACTATGGTCCACAGTGCAATCGGGATATAGAGGAGTTACTTTCCTTTATGTTATGATGAATCTACCTTGCTTCCAATAAATCTCCTTTTTAATATTCCCAAGTCATTTTTCATATAACATGATAATTTAGACCCCATTTGATAATTAATTAATTTTTTATTAAAATTAAGTTTATAAACACTACTTCCACCTATAAGTTTCTTTGTTTTGTTATCTACTTCCTACTAATGTTATCAAAAACTAAGCCAAGTTTTGAAAACTAGAAAAAGTAGTTTTGGCTAAGAATTCAAATGTTTTCCCAAAAAATATAAAAATCCTTTGCAAAAAAAAAAAAAAACAAAAAAAAAAGTAAACAATTTGTGAAAAAACAAGCACAATTTTTAAAAACTAAATGGTTATCAAACGAAGCTATAGTAATTCAAATTCATGATAGATTTGAATTAACAAATGAATGAATTGGACAAAGGTTTTTTTTTTTAACTTTTTTTTTCCAAATAAAGTAAATGTTTTTTCTTCTTTTTATCTTTTCACGATTGCAAAGTATACATTTGGCTTGTGCATTTACTAGTGTGTTGATGTACCAAAGGTCTAAAGCTAAATAAAAGCTACAAATCAACTTGAAGGCAACAAATAAGGCCAGCAGTTTAAATGCTTGAACATGCTTTTCTTTTATATGTATCCATGAGCGTTCAAGCCAGTTTGCGTGTGCTTCAACTATTCTTACGAGACAACCATTTGACCCTACTACATTTTGTTGTCAAGGTAACTCATAAGATATTAAATCCTAGTTAAGTAATCACCATGACTTGAACTCATTTTCTCTAAGCCCTTTATTATTTACATAACTCTTATTGACTATTAGGTCATCTCATGGTGGTTGCCTAAATAAGCTTTCTAAAGCAATTCACGTAGTTATCAACTACTCAAACTACCTGTAGGCTAAAAATGGAGTTCAGAAGTTCAAAGATGTCCTTTTCAATGGACGAAGATGAGTCAGTGGTATATAGAAACCTTATGACTCCCCTTGGAGGTATTTTAACATCAAATCACCAACTTGATCCCCTGTCGAGAACTTGATTGAAATTTCATACCATATTGTTAAATATTTCCAAAGCAGGCAGAGAAGTTAAGTCATAAGTGTGCACCTCTCAATTGTTTAAGAGTTATGACGAGCAACTTCGCTCAAGCAATCATCTTAGTCACCCTCCGGTGGCTTTTTGTAGATTATCAATCACCTTTTTGTCCCTTTCTGCACCATTCCGGAGAAAGACAAAGACAATCTTCTGCATATTTTCAGCATCTGTTTACTAGAAAAATTCATTTGCATTCATTATCTATTATTAAAAATACATGGCATCAATGTACGAAACTCAATCATTCCCAATTATTGCATATTTTATTTTATGCTATCGTGTATTTGTATTTCAATTTTCAATCTACCTACTCATACATTACGTGTCTCCATTACTTGAGCATGTGCCTCTTGCAAACCGTTCAGAGTTTGTCTTGCGCTTTGAAAATATTGATATTGTTTCACATAAAGTCAGCATTGGTTCTGTCTAACCGAAACTATGCTCATGATCACTGCAACTATACAGGCAAGCATCAATAATCATCACAAAAGAAAAAGGAAGTTGTTACACAATTGAAAAACAATAAGTTGCAATGAAGAAAGCCAAACCAACTTTGGATTGCAATTCTCTCCCAATCAAATTCATGTAAATCATAAAGATATCAAAAACATTTGTCACTTAACCAAGGGTGGGGAGAGGGAAAATTATCACAAGGCCAAGTAGTAGATCCTTTTCAGAATGCCTTGTTGCAACTATTTTGAAGTGAAATCACATCATTTACAGAGAAAAGTGGGTCATTCAAACCTTCAGATGAAAAAATTGCGAACAACATTTCTTAGTAATAGCCAACACCTTTGAATTCTGATTGAGTGGACTGCTGAACGTCATCTTCTCCCTTGCCCAAAAATACAAGGCGGCCTACATGACAACCAAACTTTATCAACGGAGATCATATGTAATCCTCCTAGGGCCATTAATTTCGACATGCATGAATGGCAAGTCGCAAAAAAAGCTATCAAATTCTTTATAATCTCTCCGGTTCACAGAGGATCGGGAAATGAAAAAAATGAAACACCAGTTAGTACCCACATAGGTTTTTCAGCTACACAAGAAACATAAATTTCCTTTTTTCAGTTTTAAAAAAAGATGTAACACATCCAAAAAAAGGACATTTGCATTGTAAAGAGGCTGTACCTTCATCACAGTTCATAACAAAACTTACCGAAATTTGTTTTATTAAAGACGACACTGATGGTATGTAGTTTAAGTAGCTAGAATACATGAGGAAGTATATATTCATAAAAGCAGGGTGAGTAAAAAATAGTAAGTGCTGTACCATTGCGACGAATGGCAATTTCTCTAATACGTCGAACAAGACCAGTTGTTGGATCATTGAAAATTTTGGTCTCCAAATTCCCCTCCAAATACAAAATTGAACTGAAAAAGACAAATTTACATTGTAAATATGAAGCTGCAACAAAGAAATGAGGAAAGTAAGACTACAATAACCAGAAAACAAAATCATTGCAAGATTAATAACAGGCTCAGTTTCAAATTGAAATTAATTAGTGGAGCTTCATACCACCTTACTAAAATAACACAAGCTCGCTAATATCCATTGGCCACTATCACGATATTCACGGCAACTGATTGCAGAATATAAATCAATTTCCATGACATTTTCTCCATGTATCTGAGGTAGATTGATTAAAGGTTAAAACCGAAAAGCTTACCCAGGCACGACGTGCTTCATGACAACATCGCCCAGTCTCTGAGGATAAATCGAAACCCGATGCCACTGAACTGCGCACCGATTTGCATACTCTTTCGGTTCCTCATTAGCCAACGGTCTCCGATTATTACGAATCCCACCCGTCCCGACTGATAACAGCGTCACTGTTCTCCCACTCTTCAGCTGCTTCTGCAGTGGCCTTTGCCCCACCTGACCCACCAATATAGCCTTCACGCAAACATGAAAAGTCATTAAGACGAAAATGTAAGCAATCAAACATCGAGAATCGATATTCCCAATACACTCGCACATCAATGTACCTTATAAATGCCAGCATCGAGGCCATTTTCCAGTGGTCGATTATAGATCGTTCTCGTCTGGGTTGATGATTGGGACGAGGACGGTGAGCCCGAAGGCCGATTAGTCACTGAATGCGAGTCCAAGTCCATGTCCGAATCAAGACTGGACTCAGTGGTGTAAGAGACCGAGCGGAAGAAAAGGTTGTTACTGCAATAGGTCACGGGGAGGATATCGTGGTGATGAGAAGCTTTTGAATTCGACAGCAGAGAGCGGCAGAGCCTTCTTGACAGTGCAGCCATGGAAGTCATCGTCTTCGTGATTGACAATTCAAAGAGAAAATCAGAAATTCAGCGATGGCTTAAACCCTAGAACCCTTCTGAAAGTAGACCCGATTCGAGTTCGGACAATGATCCGGGTTGAGTTTCGGACCATTTTTCTAATTTTCATGCTATTTTTTATTTTATATTAAATTATAAATCTTAAATTTTAAACATTTTTTTTATTTTTAATTCTAATTTTATATAATTTATGTTCAATATTATTAACTTTTTCTGTTTGGAACAACAATTATTGCTAGGGCAAAGGTGGAAAATCAAACTATCAATATTTTAGATGGTAATACAAATAGATATCTTATTCATTAAGTTGTGCTCGAATTTGTCAAAATTATTAACGCTTAATGATCCAACATTAATCTAAGTACAGCATTTCATTAATTATCATTGTGAGCATATAACTCAACAGTAATTGATATGTATCATCAATCAAGAAAAAAAAACTACCATATTAAATACAAAGATTTTTTTTCTTTATTCAAATTGAGGCAATGAATACAAGTTGCAAAAGAACATACCATATTAAATACATGGAGAGAAAAAAAATGCTAAAGTGCCATATAGATTCTTTTAGAAGCAATAAATCAAATACCAAACAAGAATAAGAGCAAAATATGGAACAAACTAACTTAAAAAATACTATATTTTTTTAATGAATATTTCATGACAAGAAGATGAATAAAACATGGAACAAACAAAAGCAAACCAACGACGTGAGCGCACGACCCATACTCTCCATTTTTCAAATTTACATAATTAAAATAATAAGGATGTGGCAGGATGAATGATTTTTTTTTTAATGCAAAATCATCAATTATTTAATCATCATTATATTGACCGTACACGTGGCAGTCATCAATTTGAGTGGTGAGATCATCCTCCCAAAGCTTGCTCATTAGGCTACAAACACGAGATAACCTTTTTCTATCCCCTGCGTGTCAAATTACAAAATTTAGATTAATTTTAACTTTTTGTTTTTTTTTTTTCAACACAACATATGGAGGAGGATTCAAGTCTTTAATTTCACGGTCAAAAATATGATGTCATAACTAATTAAGTTATGTTAGGGTTGATGATTAACTTCAATATTAAAATAATAATAAAACATTAGCTCAAGCATGTTGTGCACATAACTATCAAATTAACTTTGAAAATGGAATAAACATTAGCTCAAATTGACAAATATATGAGTATATCATGTTAGGTCTCCATTAATATAAAATAAGAGACGTTGACAAATAATAATTTTAGCTAATTTTCAAAGTTAATTTGTGCAAAACTTAGTTAAAACATTTATACATTTCTAGTAAAATAATACTTTCCTACCTAAATTAGGAACGTAGAGAGAGAGAAAAAAAACTTTATCTTTTAAAAAAAAAAAGAAATAAACACCCACAAAAATTTTAATGGTAGTTAGCAAGAAATGTATGTTGCTCGTCGAATAGACAAGTGTCGATCTTTCTAATAAGCTTAAACCAAACTTTCTTATTTATGATGTAATATTTTTCTACGAAGGAAGAAAAACTCAAGATAAATTTTTTTTAATACAATAATTAAATGGATTGAAAATCGAACAATCGACCTAGCACAGCTGTAATTTTCTATACTAGAAGTAGCCATATTTAAGAAAAATATGCACAAAGAGGGGAGTGTTGAAAAATGGAAACAATAGGGAAAAAAAAGTACAAGAAAAGCTCCAAATAAAATTAAAAGATGACATTTATTTACATGGGATATTAATCCTTGTCACTCTCTATTTCTTTCCAAATAAAGTCAGCTTTTGTGGCTTTGAGAGAAGAGCGTATCAATTACAAATTATCACAAACCTAAACCTCTGAAACACTCTCTTCAATGGCAGACTCGCGAGAGATTTGATCACAAAATTCCGCCATTAAAGCTTGAGGTGAAGGGGAACAGAGTGTTATCTTTACAGAGCAGACAAGGCCCACGAACGCAGCAGAAAGAAATTCATATTTTAGTTAGACCTCCAGAAAATGTCAAAAGTTGAATGATCAACGTCGATTTAAAGACAGCAAAATCCCAGTCGAAGCAGTACAGAATTTTCCCAGCTATTCCCTTGGTGTCTCTCAATTAATTCCACTGCATAATCCGAAATAGGGCTTCAAAAGCCTAGAGACAGAGACATTTCGAGGCCATAATCGATGAATTGCGAGTTTCTTTTCACAAACTTCAACTCATAGAAGGCGAAAAGAGAGATGGATTTGAGGAAAATTGTTGTGATTGTTGAGGACGTTGAAGTAGCAAGAACGGCATTGAAATGGGCGCTCAATAACCTAATGCGCTATGGCGATTTGATTACTCTTCTCCATGTATTTCCCTCTACAAGATCCAAAAGGAGTTCCAAAATTCGCCATCTCCGATTGAAGGGCTATCAATTCGCCCTAAACTTCAAAGAACTCTGTACCGCCTTCCCCAATGTAAGTTTTCAGAGTGCGGATTTAATTTACTCCTCGTTGTTTGTCGATTTCTTTTGTTATACTGATGATTTGAGTAACGATAATCATTTTATAGGGTTATGTTACAGACAAAGGTGGAGATTATTGTAACGGAAGGCGATCAAGAAGGTAGAAAGATCGCGGCCATGGTTAGAGAGATTGGAGCTTCTGTGCTTGTTGTTGGCCTCCATGACCATAGCTTTCTGTACAAGTAAGTTTCCAAAATTAATCAAATGTTACTCTGTGTAATTAGCATTAATTTCACTATGTTGATGGATTAGTTTTTTGTTGGGACTCTGGGAATCTGTATTAATTATGATCCTGATCGGCCATTAATGAAAGGGGTCCCTTGCTGTCTGTTTGCAATTTCTTGTACGAAATGGATCAGACGGATCTCCTCTTCTTGATGTTTAAAAGTAAATAAACAGAGGATTCAGAAGGGAAACTTTCTGGGAAATTGCTCAAGAATTGGTCAACTGTGTTAGGTTAAGAGAGTACCTGGGTGGGTTTGATTTTAATCTCTGTTTTATTTTGTGATTACCATGATCATTGCCCAATTTTGGATTTTTTGTGCTTTCTTTAATGGCAGAGCACTTTGTTTTTTTTTTTTTTTTATAGGTCAACATCATATGTCTTAACCAATTAAGCTATGTTTTGATTGATTGAGGAGTGGGTTTTTTTCCTTTTCATGTGAGGTATGAGAATATAAAACTTTCGACTTTAAGAAAAAGAATACATGTTAATTATCGTTGAACTATATTCTCTTTGGCCCGAAGAGTAGGTTTTAATGCATAGAGGATTTGCAATTTTTATTAGAGAGCAAAAAGGTCAAAGTAAACATAGTTCAATGGTAATTGACATGTACTAATTTATTAAGGTCGGAGGTTCAAATCTCTATAATCCACATTTGTGGTAAAAAAAAAAAAAAAAAAAAAAAACCCCTCAATAGGTTTTTTTCCCATTAATGAAGAGTTAATTATCAAAACTTTTGGTAGCTTCTTTTGGTTTGGTTTTCATCACAAAAACGCCTCCCACCTGTCAATCTTATTATGTGCCAAAAGTACCAATATTTTTGTGAATATTTGATGGGGGACCCATTTAATCACAATCACTCTTTTCTTTTCATCCACCAAAAATATGTCATCTCTTGATATGACCCATTAAAGACATGGTGTGGTGGGAGGGAACTCTCCTTTCCTAAACTTGGGATTTTGAATCATGTGGTATGTGTGAGAATATGGTTCATGAAAATAATTTTAGTTGTTTTTAGTTCTAAAAGTCATACAAAAAATTGAGTTGTTAACTATTAGGTGAAATTTTAACTTTAAAATGTCAAACAAACAACACACCTTCCAAATCAATATTTATGTTTTTCTTTCCTCCTTGGAAATGTGAACATAATACTATATCAAGTAGAAGTAAATAAAAAATTAGAGATAAAGATTAGGATAAATTTTTTATTTTATTTTAGTTTGTTTTTTGAGTTCAATAAATGTGGGGTATGGTTCAACTTTCAACAACATTTGAGAATGTAATAGGTATTGTATCCACTTAGTTATTATATTTGAATTGAATGAACATTTTTTTTTATTGTAAAACAGTTTTTTTTTTGGGTAGAATCTAAAAATAAGGTCAATTTTGTGCCTTTTTTTCCTGTTCAACAATATGTGAAAGTGAAAATTCAAACCTCTAACTTGTTGATTGATGATGTATGTCTTAATTACAAGTTGAGCTATGCTCAAATAATTGACCTGTTGTAGGTTTTAGATCTTTAAAAATAGATAATATTCTATTACTATGGAGGTATGACAAAGATCCCTTTATGATTTTGAAGGAAAATAATAGCCAAAAGCTCACTTCCCCCTCTTCTTTTTATTCTTATTGTTGTTCTTATTTTTTCTGAATCAGTAGAAGAAAGAAAACAATAACCATTGGTTTGTTGATAGGATGGCTATGGCCGATGATGATTTAACAAGGAATTTCAATTGCAAAGTTCTAGCAATCAAACAAGCAACAACCTCAACAGAACATTCACAAAAAAGCAAAAATGTGGAAGTTATAGCAGCTATGGACAGTTCAACGACCAACATGGACTTTTCCCAGATAGAGATTACCAAATTACAGTAAGCTTAATCCAATCAAATTAAATATGATTACTTTATTCAGAATTTTACTGGAAAAACTTGACTCGTTAGCATTTGAATGTTTTGATTATAATTTTGCAGAGCTCCTGAAATTCTTCCGCAGAAAATTCCATATAGAATATGCCCAAACCCTTCTGCGATTATTTGGAGATCAAAGAAATCAAGAAGAAGGTGGACTTTGTGACAACGACGGGACCTAATTCCTTATTTATATATCCCAAATTTCACTCACTAATGCATTTGCCTGTTCTTTCTCTTTCCAGAGCTTCTTGGACATTGCCAATAATGGAGTTTGTCTCTTTTCTTTTCTTCTCTTTTCTTTTAAATGAGGTTTTGAGGTTGTCTAACCTATGACCTACACACCACACACAAAATAGATGAAAAAATTTGAACTGAAATTGTAATCCATTTGATCTGATTTATATAGGTTTTGAAGTTTTTTTTTTATATATATTTTCACAATTAAATCCCTAATCTTGTTTTCTCACTCTTGAGAGTTTGTTGTGTGATTCTTGAGATTGTATTTCATACATATATATGTGTAAAAGTTCACTCAATATTCAGATTGACATAGTGCAGCCCACTTGGACACTCCATAATTTTTATTATTTATTAATTTTTTAAACAAATCAATTTTTTTTTTCTTATGGACACCAAGTGGATTACATCATACTTACCTGCTAGTTTTTTTCTATAAAGAATATTGGTTGAGAAAACCAATCAGGACTTTTTCTTTTGGTTTCTTGTTTTATAAAATTAATTAAGTTTATTTGCTAAGAATTTATATGTTTTGTTTTTGTCACTTCTTTAACGTTTTATTTTTAAAATATTAGCTGTATTTTAAGAACAAAACCTTAAAATTTGAAAACTTTTGGTTTCGTTTTTCTAAAATTGGTAGGATTGAGAAAAAGTCTGAGAAGTAGATTGCGAAATAAATAATTGTAACGTAAACAAATTTAATTTTTAAAATAAAAAGGCTAAAAGATGGCAGTGCTAACTGCTGCGAACAGTCAACGGTTTCTTTCTTCTTCTTTTATGTCTCAAGTTATTTATCAATAAATTCTTTGCTTTTTAATCTAACATTTTTAATTTCGCAGTCTACTTTTAAAAGCTTTAAGAAGCGAGCATCCAACAACATGTTTAAAGAAATATTGATTAGGAATTCAAATACGATTTTAAAAGGTACAATATAAAACAAAATTGTTATTAAAAAAAAAAACACGAAATTAGCCTTATCTCAGGGAACGAATACACTAATAATATTCAATAATATATCAGTACTATTAAATTATCATTAATTTCAAAAGTTAAGTATTTTAAATAAAATTGATTATTTATATTATCACTTAGCGGTATCCAAGTCTGCTTGGAACTATTATCAGCTGACCTCATACGATCAAGTGGACGAACCGTGGATTTTTTTAAAGTTTATGCAAATGGCCAGGTTGCCCAATGTTTTGAAAGTTTAATTATTTTTTCAAATACAGAAATCAGAGAATTCAATTTCGAATTAAAAACTTAGGTTAAATTAAAAGCTTAGTTTCTAAATTTTTAAATTTGTATCTATTTAGTTTATGAACTTCAAAAAGTATATAGTAAGTTTTTAAATTTTTAATTTTGTATCTAATAAGTTCATGAACTTTAAAAATATCAAATAGGTCATGAACTTTCAATTTTATGTTTAATAGGTATTTGACATATTCAAAATTTAAAAAAATTAATTGATCTATTAGATATAAAAGTCATCTAATGAGACCCTAAACTTTCAGTTTTATGTCTAGTAAGTTGTGAATTTTAAAAAATATTGAATAGGGCAGGAACCTATGAGACACAAAATCGAGAATTTAGAAACCTATTAGACATAAAATTGAAAGTTTAAGAGGTTCTTAAACACTTTTTCAAGCTCAGGGACTATTGGACATAAAATTGAAAGTTTAGAAACATTTTTGATATGTTTTAAAGTTCAATAACTAAATAAACACAAACTTAAAAGTTTGTGACTAAACTTATAATTTAACCAAAAATTTATTAAATATACACGTTCAATAATTTACTATCGACTAAGAGGTCAGAAGTTCGAATGTCCCACCTCAAATGTTGTTGAATTCAAAAAATTATAATAATAATTTACTATGGTTGACCTGGCTATATTGAACCAAGGATTACCGATAAAACAATAAATTTTCAAGAAGAAAAATGACCTTATTTTTAAACAAACTTCACAAAACATGCTCATTTTGTGGGATTTCATTTTGTTTGTGATCAGATCACTTCAGTTAAGGTAATACTTTCAGACAATTGTTACTCTTGAGTGGATAAAATAAAACAAAAGAAAAACATAATATATTTTACATACACTCAACAAAAATTACCTTCACTCTATATACTATACAAAAAGAGAAATTGGCAAAATAAAAAAAAAAAAAAAAAAAAAAAAAAGGCCAAAATAAAAACGAAGGCACATCCCATCCAATCACACGCTTAGGTGACCTACCTGAAATAACCGCCGCGTAACGTTAAGATACTGAAGCTCCGTTCAACTCAGTATACCTGGCGGTGACTGGTTGCAAGAAAGGCAGGCAACGGACTGGCACGTGGCGACCGTAGAGGCACTTCGTTCAGCTGCTTCCCGTTACTATCGTAATAAATTACGCCCGAGAAATCCAACGGCTCACACTTATCCCCCATCAAGATCGCCTTCTGCCACACTCCGCCGTCTCCCCACTCCTCTTCCGTTTCGCTGCCGCCGTGGTTCTTCTTCTTCGTCTTATGCATCAGCGCGATAGCTGTATTGCTTATGCTCTTCAGAAACCTCTTCGGCCGGACCTGCGGCGATCGAAACTCTAATCGCGGCAATTGCTTCGATTTCAGTTTCGTTTGAAGCTTCTTCGATGCTCTGTTCGCTTGTTTCGCACAGAGCGCCACCAGAGTCGATAAAGAGACGAGCAAGGTCGCCGCCGCTCGCTTCGGCGATGCCAGGACGGAGCTACCGCCGGAGATGGAGGCGGAGCCGCCGCGTTCCGGTGTGTTAAGGCCCATGCTTGAAGGAATCGTAAACGGAAGGTAAATGGAAATTTTTGATTCAGGGATTATTGAGAATGAGATGGAGATTTTGAATTTGGGGATTTTGGTGTGTATTTATATTGTGAAGTCTGAGTGGTCCTGGTCCTCGTTAGAATATCTAGAAACAAAACGACGCCGTATGATCTCAGTTTCATCTATATATTTATTCTCTGCAGCGTTCAACTCAAACTATAGTCTATAGCTTTGAAATTTATTAAATAAAAGAATAAAAGTGGGTTTTTTATTCCTTTTCTTTTAATTGCGTCAAAAATACGAGTCCACTCATTCATGAACGGGCCAACTTTGAAGATATGACAAAGGGATTTTATTTTTATTTAAAAAAAATATATATGTTGGAAAATAAATCAATTATTGATCAACACATTTGATTTTTAGTATTAAAAAAATGTTTACAAAAAAAAATCACTATCAAATCAGAAGTTATTAAAATTTGAATATTGTATAGAAATTAAATAACGTAATTACAAAAATTGAAATACTTATAAATGGTTGAGGACTTTAGTATTTATAATTCAATCAAATGTTTGATTAGTTTAATCTTTCCAAAATAATTTTAGAGTCTAGTGGTCATCTAGTCTAGATGCCTGAGAACTTAAACCTTAGGCCTCTAAAGTATAGAGGCTTGATATTTTTTGATCAATATATATATATTTATCATTAATAGTGGAGAAGAATTTATTTATAAATAAAATACAACAATTTAAAGTTGCCTCATAGATAGTGGAGAAATACAACATGTGTAAATATTAATGGGAGATAGTGGAGAAATGAGTTAATTATTTTAAATATATTTTGGGTGGTAATTGTTTGATGTGAAAATCGTGGTGGATTTTCGCGTTCCACTAAATACATACAGCGAATAAAAATGGAAATAGCACTGGAAGAGAGATTTATTAGTGGGTGATCGTGATGGCCACGTGTCCATCAGAGAGTACAGAGATTTAAATAAAACAGTTGGGAAGGAAAGGCTGCCACGTGGATATGTAAAGAAAAAGGAATTTTAATGAAGTGGGGAAGGGAAAGTGGGTGGGGGTAGAGTCGTAAGTTGACTCAGCGTGCAACTTGGCATTTTTGGTGTTTCACATTACTTTGGACCCCACCACTATGGGTATTTGGAAATGGAAATTATACACCTCTAAAGTTCATGTAAGGTCGACCTCGCCGAATATTGTCACACACATTTAAAAATTAAAATAAAAAATTGTTCATTGGTAATTTTTCTTAAATTAAAGTGTGACCATTCATTTTGATTTGTCTAAATGGAAACCTATGCTAGATTTTTTTTTTATTTGAACTCGACCATTTTTGTATGTTAAAGCACAAATAGTGGTTTAGTCTCGCATTGAACTAGAGTCAATTAATTAAAAGATAATTTTTGTAATTAACATTTTGATAAATAGTGTATATAAAAACGATAAAACTGTAAGAATTAGTCATCTCTTTTATCGTGTGATCTTTTCTTTTTCATTAACAGATGTTTGTTAAATTTTAAGAGGCCAAGATAGAGAAACATAATTATTTTATGAAATTGAAATCATGATTGAAGGTATGTTGTCGTAACTTGACACTTGTGCAAATCATCTTGTTTGAAAATTTTGACTATTAATTTATAACATATTGTACACTTAAACATATCTCCACGGTAAAGATAAAAAAAAAAAAAAAAAAAAAAAAAAACCTTTTTTTTTTATAGATTGAACGTTCAAATTTATATCCTAACATCATACAATGTTGCATTCTAAACAAATAATTTTAAAAAATAATGTAAGCAATCAAAATAGGAATCAGAGAATATAGATTAGAATAGTGTTTAAATATATAGTTTTTAATTAGTTAATCAAATTTTCTTTTATCATGATTCTACTTACATCTTAAAATATGATTTTGTTTTTGAAATGTTAAGCAATAAAATGCACTTGAAAAAAAATGGTAATTCAGGCATAATTTAATTATTTAAGGCATATATTGTTGGGAGAAAAACACATGGAAATACAAAATATAGTATTATATGGTGGAAATCACAATACTATAATAATTATCTCATTTCACAAGTTAAACCAAACAAGTTAGCAATCACAAATAAAATAAAGAGATAGGAAAAAGAAACAACACCAAAATCTATACTGGTTTGCCTCAAACTTGAAGTCGGGACTACGTCCAATTTTTTGCAACTGCAAGTTCTGCTATAATTGGATATTACAAGAAGTCCTTAAACTCGTTCTACAAAACAACCTTCAATAGTCCAACAAAAACTATTGATTTTCAAGTACCACATCTCGGATAACTTGGGATGAACAATAAAGAACAAACCCCTTAATCCAACAAGAGAGAACACACGCTACATTCTCTCTGACACACGAACACTCAAAATTCTTACACGCCGTATAAATTAATCGAAACACAAAAACAAAAGGTCACTTCCACAAAAATGTGTGTGTGTGTGATTAAGACAAAATTGGGATCAAATGGATATTTGTCTTTAGTTTTTTTTTTAAACATTAAATTTGTTTACTAACACCCTTTTTTTTTAGCTTTTGGGTTTTTAAAATATACTTTTTTTAGTTATTAAAAATTGGTTAGAATTTCAAGTGTTTTTAAAAGTATATTGTAAAAAAAATAAATATTTAGAATTTTTTTAAGAACAATAGGAAAAACTATCATCAAATAAATGACCGAAATGAGCATAACCCAACTGATTTAAAAGAAGTTGAAATCTTTTAGCATATTGAACTATGAAAAAAGTTATCTAATAAGTTGCAATCGTTTACCTAATTTTCTACCTTAAAGCTCTGTGAAATCTGAACATACATTTATAATGGAGTCCAACGAGTTTGATTGGAGAAGGAGATCTTTCCAATTTGGCTTGCACTTCAACTCTAACATTTTGATTGCCTTTTAAAAAAAGAAATAATCATACTATTTGATTAGGTTTGTCATTTTGTGATATTATTTTTTAAAAAACTTTAGTACAGGTATGCAGATTTTATTGTTGGCCAAGATCTTTGCTCAACTTCTTCATCCATATTTCATTTGTGAAATTGGTACATTATTTTATTTTTATTGTCTTCCATAAATAGAAAATTAAAACATTTTAAAAGGGTAAAGAAGTAATAAAAAAAATGGTGTTTATTATAGCTAAAAGTTTGCTCTATTTAAGTGTGTGTTAATCCAATTATTTGTTCATTAACATGAAGAAGGATGCTAACTTAAGCATAGAACTGGTTAATACATTATATATTCGACTAAAAGGTTAAACATTCAAATTCACACCTTCACAATGTTGTTGAATTAGAGGGGAAAAAAATTAGACACAAGAAATAAACTCCTTGTAATTTCAACTTATTTTTCAAAATAAGTATCTTTCTCAACATAATTGTTACAAAAAAAATAGTGAAATAATCTAAAATACTCTGTTTAGTATTTATAAGTTTGAGAGTGCTATAGATAGGTTATGGGCAAAAATTCGTACTTTTTCTACCTCAAATTGTGGTTCAAGTCCCAATTTACATTGATATAAACATAGTTCTAACTGGTCAAAGTATTTATTATCATTCAAAAAATCGATGATTTTCTTTCTCATCCAATAATTGTCGGACTCAAAAAGAGAAGAAAATTGCTCGACTCAAAAAGAGAAGAAAATAAAAAAGATAAAAAGAAAAAAAAAAAAAAAACCACACATCCTAGAAAAATTATAAGCAATTTGTTGGTATGTCTTAGCGCGCACAAAAAACTTCATTATCGAAAGAAACGACATTTTTCCAAACAGATTTATACCAAGAAGGCTATAACCATCCTTAGAAGACACCCAACCATAAAAAATGGTTTTAAAAACACATTCTCCTGAGTAAGAAATTCTAAGAAAATAAATTAACCTACAATTAAGTTACTTATACATCTATTCCAATGTATTTGAACTTTTTAAGGCGTTTCAATTACCATTCTCAAAAATATATTCGAACTTTCAGAAGTTGTTTGGGGTGTTGAGTAGATTATAATAATATGTGAAGTTATATAATATGTATTTAGGATGCAAAGTTATTTAGTATGAGTTATAATAGTTCGTGTTTAGGGTTCAGAGTATTCCACAGACTATTATAACTCACTCTCAAACAGTCCCTTAAAGGTTTCAACTACCATTCTCAAACTTAACATTATGCTTGTTAGGGACAACGGAACCCAGATATATCTTCACAATGTTATGATATTATCCACTTTAGGCATATCTCCCTCATGACTTTGTTTTTTGTTTCTCCCAAAAGGCCTTATACCAATGGAAATAGTATCTCACACTTATATATCCATGATCTTCCTTTATCTAACTAATGTGAAACTTTGGTCGCACTCCCAACAATCTCAACAATGCTTTTATTTAATCATCGTCTGTTACACCTATTTCTACAATTTTGGAAAAATTATATAATTGGAAAGTATGAAATTTGAGAAATTAGGAATTTGGATATTTATGGTTTTGGTTGGAAGATAAGAATTGGTTTCTTTTTATTAATTAAATAATAGACATTAAAGAAAGAGAAAGTGGGATAAATATATTTGTTTATTAAATAAAAACATGTAGTTTTAATAAATATTGTTTAATAAAAAAAAAGATGGGTATTGTTGGAGAAGTTATCACGTAAGGAAGAGGAAGAGGAAGAAAGTGAAGAAAATGAGTGTGATTTTTGGGCTCTTTTGAAGTGGAAAAGAAAAAAATAAACAAAGAGAACCTCTCACAACCTTGGATTGAAGCTTTTGGTAAGTTTTCTAACTTTTGATTAAGGTTTCTCATGAGTTCTAGAACCTAATTTGGTGGGTTTCCTTATGGATTTTCTTCCTTTAGTTGGAAACTTCATAAACTAGCTTGAAAACTAAGGTGAAGGTGATGATTGAGTAAAAGAAGGAAATTTGATGAAAGTCATGAGTTTTATCAAAGTATAGATTGAAGGGGATTAGTTGTATGTAGAAATTGCAAACTTTTTAGGGAAAGAAAACCAATGAATTTATTCATGGAGAAGAAGAAATGAAAAGAATGAGATTTCTTATGGAGAAGGATTACAATGGAGTTTATTGGAAACTTTATTTTGGGTTATGGTCTCAATTTCTTGGTAATTTGAAGAGTAAGATGATGAAAAGAATGGTTAATTTTTGGGTTAGTGAGAAATTTAAAGGCTTGGATAATTTAGTGTTGTTACACTTCAATTTTGGTATTAAGAGGTTAGTAATATATTGACAAATTATGATTTCAGGGCAAGCGGAGATTGGAACTATTTACGACCAAACAAACCTCGTTCGTAGTAGTTGTGAGTGAATTATTTTATAAAGTATTTTAATTATTTTAGTATTGATGGTATTTTTGTGAAATTTGAAATCAATTGCAATTTATATTAATGCAAATGATTTAGTTATTTAAAAATTTGGAGGAAATTACGTGTATTTCACAAATTGTTTATTATTGAGATTGATGATTTACTAATTTGATAAGAAAGTGACATATGATCACTAAATTGAAATCATGATTTAGCATATTTGAATTTGAAGAGATTTGTGTTTATTGAAGTTTAGCTACAATGATTTAATTATTTGAATTAATTAAGCTTATGAAATGTGAGTTTATGGAAATCTCTTGATTGTAGCCAATTGGCAAAAAGTTCAAATTATTTGAGGTAAAATCAAGTATTTGCGAGTTTTAGAAATGACTTGATTTTGAATCATGATTCTAGCTGATCTTTGAGTTATGGCTTAAAGTTATGAGACCTCACAATTGAGAATGTTTATGACTTAAACATGGGATGGATGTTTATCATTTATAAATTGTTTCAAAACCACTAAATGTTGTACCCAAGGTGATTACCCCGTATGCTGTGAGAATGTGTTTCTATAGTATGCTAGTGTGCTCAGGCCGCAGGGGATGCAAGGGAATGTCGGGGCCATTAGATGCCAAATCCGGATTCCGAATTCTGGTCCAAATCCTGGTCCTGAAGTATTACAGATGATAGAGTTTGCTCTACGTGCACGTATGACATAAATTTGCTTTGCTATGTATCTGGAGATTACTCAATGCATAGTATGACATGGATTTGGGTACATGTTTGGTGATGAGTTTTATTGGCCTATTATTTTGTGCTTTCTTTAAAGAGTTATTGCAGCAAATATCTATGATGTTTTACTTATCTTGTGTATTTAGATTGTGCTTAGTATATAAAGTTTTATTGAACTTTGAATTCCTTTTAATATAAAAAGTTTTTGTCGAGAGGTTATTTTTCCTATTAACTTACCACTCACTGGGCTCTATTAGCTCATTCTTTCTTCCTAAATTTTTCCTCCAGGTAGCGACTGAGTTTCTAACGAGCCTACAGAAGTTGATATCTGCCACCAGACTTGATAGTTTGCATATCATTTTGTATGTACATATTTACAAATACTTTTTGTGTAACTGATGTGGCTAGTACCATTTTGGGATTTCCCTTGGTTTGTAATATGAAACCCACATGTTTATCTACTTTTAAGTTTTGTGGGTTTATATTGAATTTCTGAAATGATGGTTGGAGTTTGAATATATTATTATGGAGGTATATATATTTCTTTTCAAGTGTGTTTTACTTAGTTTTCAGGGGAAACTCTGCCGAAATTTTTATATAATTTAGTGTTAACAAAGTTTTGGCTAGCCATTTATGGTTTAAAAAAAAAAAAAGATTTTATCATGCAAAGTTTGACATTGGATTCCATAGTTTAGTAGGGATCTAATGTCGGCACGCTACATCCCAAGTTGGTTAGGATAATTTGGGGTGGGATGTGTCATCGTCGCTAGCGACAAATAGAACACTAAATAACCCAATATGCTCAATCAATCATTTTTCTTATTAAACTCATGTAATGAGACATATAGTTAGTCCTAATGGACATCCTATTAATAATGCTATGATACATAATTCATAATTCAATGATGTAATTGAAAATTTTAAATTTAATAGATTAAATATATGTGGTTAACCTGAACATAACTCAACTAGTTAAGATACCATTAACCAATAGATCATAGGTTCAAATCCTCCCACTTCCATGTGGTGTTGAATTAAAAAAAAAAAAAATCATTTTTTTAAAAGTCCAAATATATGTTTGTTAAAAATTCGAATACTAAATTAATATTTGGAATGGAAAATGACTCAAACCAAATGACGTATGTTGGTTGGTTGGGACGTTATTAGGTTACATTTGTTGTTGGTGTTATCATTTAATAGATACAAAAGTCAGCTGGCTTAATTAATTAGGTCAGCTCTTTGCTAATCTCTCCCCTGTCACTGTCTTCGTAAATGCAACGAACCATCTAAATTAGCGTTGCGGCTCTTCCTCATGCAATTCAATTCCAATTCAATTCAATATTAATAGGAAATTTTAATTAAGGTCAAATTCTTTGTGTGGTTACGGCTCAAATGCTCATTAATTAACCAAATAAAATTGAATAACTTGATGGATGAGTTGAGGAATGTTGCAAATTATTGGCTCTTTCTCTCATCTAAAGGGCGTTGCCCTTGCTGCCTAATTGAGATTAATTAGAACTAATTTGTCTCTCTTTTGAGCCTTTCCAAACAACGTAGAGTTTTAAGCCCATCAAAACTCTCATCTTTTTATAACTCTACTGTTTGTGTTTGGTGGTTGGGGTTTTCTTTTAATTTTCATACCGTTATCAAATCATTTTTTATGCTTAAAATACAAGTTTAATCTATGAACAGTTAGGTTTTGTATCTATTTGGTTATGGAATTTTAAAAAGTAGTGTGTAATAATTTTTGAACTTTTGATTTTAAAACTAATGGTTCTTGATCTTTAAAGAGTGTGCTAATATGGTTATGGAACTTTCAATTTTGTGCATAATAGGTACATGAATTTTCAATTTTGTGTCTAAGTACATATTCAACTTTTTTTAAAATTCACAAACTACTAGAAGCAAAATTGAAAATTTAGGGTCCAATACATCAAATTTCATTTTATATTTAATAGATAAATTAATTTTTAAATATGTCAATGACCTTATTAGACACAAAATTGAAAATTCAATAACCTATTAGACATTTCTAAAATTTAAAGACTTACTAGATACTTTTATATTTGTTTTGAATATCTTAATGTCCGCAAAAAAAAATTTGACATGTTTTTTAAACACTTGTTAAAAACTTAATAGTCCCTTTGAGTATAAGAACTCGTGACTTTGCTTTTGGTTCCATCCAAAATGTTTCATACCAAATATTGTCCATCACTTATATACTCATGATCTTCCTCTTATCTAGTCAATGTGGGACTATATATATATATTAAAAAATGTCATGTTTTCTTTTTAAGCTTGATTTTGGTTTTAATACTCAAACTAAGAATCGTTGGTCCTAGTAATAGGAGTGTCACATTATATTTACTTTTGGCACATGTATAATTTTTTTTCTTAACCTTGAAAATAATTAAATTTAAATTTGATTAAAAATAAGTGAAATATTGCTGGGTATCTTCCAATTTCCCACTGAACCACTAGAATACATCAACCTTTGGAACATGGTATAGAAAAATAAAAATTAATTAACCACATTTGGGAATTAAAGCATGGAATGTATTTATTAATATAATTATGGAAGTCGATTACATGCAAGAGCTGTTATTTTCCAACAAAGTCAAACAAAATTGCCATATAAAACACAAAAACATTAAAAAGGACCAAAAAAAAAAAAAAGGCATGAAACGCATCGAAAAAAGATGCTGAATTTTCCAGTGGAAAAAAGTCGAGTCGATCGAGCAAGTTGGAAAACGACATGTAGTTTTTGCTCAAAACGCACTGATTAATTAATGATGCAGAGGATTTGGCCCAGTCGGAACGATGTGTTTGTCAGTGTCGTAACTGAACCGTCGACCGTCGATCTCGTTCCTTGTCGGCCACCACGGGTCTCCGGCGGCAACTCGGTGGCGACGCAAAGACGACATGTCGTCCACCTCCCTCTCCCTCACACCAAAATGCGCACTTGCGTTAAGCCAACCACCGCCGCCGCCGCCGTAGTTCCTTTTCCTTGAAACGACAACGAACCACCCATGAAAGAGTAACAACAATACAAAGACAATAAGCTGCAAAAATCTGATCGATTTCATTACCAAACTAAATTGGAGAAAATAACAGCAAAAAGAGAGGATTTTTAAGCTCGAGGAGAGTGAGAAAGAACCCAATGTTTGGTTCCTGTCGTAATGTTTATAAATAACGTTAAATCATTGGACATTTTGGGAGCTTGTTTGTTTGGACTATGAATGAAAAATGAGTTCAGAGAGAGGTTTTTGAGAATGGTGGAGTTGAGTCAGTGAGATGAAATAATATGCAAGCTTTGTCGAGCATTAATTTTTGTCGTCCCGATGAAAATTGAACAAAAACTGTTGGTTAAAAACCTAAATTTTCAAACTTATAATTATGGGATGAATGAAACGATCCCAAAATCATGAATAACGACGAGATGTAATGATTGAAACCACCAATCAAACAAATACATATGATAGGAAAAAAAACATAGTTTTTTTCACTTTTATGTATATGTAAATAGCGGTGGATACTTTTTCTTCTAAAGGAATGGGTATAAATTCAAATTTATGATCTATAAAGAAAAAAAAAAAGAGGTAAAGATGTAATCATTAACTATGCTCAAATCAATTCATATTATTGCATCTTCAACTAGTTAAAATGTTAGATTTTCAAATCTCCACATTCACATATTGTACTAAAAAATATATGTTCGTGTTGACAAAAAAAACATATATAATTAGTGAAAAATTATTAAATGTGATTGCGCACTCACATAACTAATAAACACAAAGTTAAATAACTTCCTATATTCTCAATCTTAGCACAACTCAATTAGTTAAGACAATAAATTAAACGAAAGTGAAGGTTATAATCATTTTAATTGTTCGTTGTACTATTTTAAATTTTTTTCTTGATTTCAATTTCTATGCAAAGAGGAATGTGTTCAAAGTCAAACTAGTATATTTGATAGCTTATATTATTTTTTGAATTTAACTTAACTAAATGTTAAAATAAGAAAATCACTTGATTGGTTTAATTCATAATCAAAGTTACCATAAAATTTTTCTCAAAAAGAAAAAAAGGTTATCATAAATTTGAAACCGTGTTAATTTTGTAGGCAACTTAGTTACATTATTGACATTAAATCAAATTAATTAAAAACCTGTATTTGGAAAAGTTAAAAAAAAAAAAAGGGAAAGAAAAAATAAATAAATCTCCACTCAAAATTGGTATGCAATGGCATGAACGATCTGGGCCATTTGGGCTACTAAGATTCCACTCGGCCCACTATAACGGGTTCGCAATTGTTGCATCGCCAGGTTGGACAATTATTTCATTTGCAGAATTTGTTAGGAAATATACGTAGCGATTAAGAAAATTATTTTTGTAAATTGACAAATCAATCCAAATTGATTTCACAATAGTAAGTAATTGTTTTGTAAGGTTAAGTTACAAGTTTGTTGAATAAACTATGAAGTTTTGTTTAACGAGTTCTAAACTTTAAAATTTGTCTAATAAATTTTTAGACCTTCAATTTTGTGACTTGTCTTCAAACTTTAGTTTTGTGTTTAGTAAGAATAAGTATCCTCTTTGACTGCAGACTTTTTCGCCCAATCAATAAATGCAAATGTATTTAATAGACCAAAAATATATTAGATAAAAAATGTAGCATATTGACTATTCAACATAAAATTAAAAGTTCAAAAATTCTATTATATGTGCTATCTAAAGTTTAAGTGTCTCTAAACATGATTAAAAGTTTAAGGCTAAACTTTTTTTTAAAGTTCAATGATTTATTAACACACACAATTAAAGGTCAATTTAAAAATATATATATTTTGGCGGGGACGAGAAAAAATTCCCATTTGCCCTTGGCCCACCTTGAGGACCTGCCTCGAAAGTCGTCGATAATCCCCATTTAGATTGGAGATGGGGGGTGTCACGATCATGCTTGTCCAAGTCATGTTGCTCGTGGTTGCATGCTCATTACAACCCCTTTTTATCATGTTTTCACTTTATATTGTTCATGTTGTATGCTAGTTTAGTTTCCTTATAATTTTGTGGGTGTATGACTTCTCGCCATTTTCATGTTCACACCTGTCAAAGACTAAAATCTTAAAATGTATTATAGGGGGGGTATGACTTATTGTCCATCATTCCTACTCGAAGTTATATACTATCTAAGTGTGGTTGTCCCTTATTTGCTTGCTAGAATGTATTATATTGTTTTCAAATGTTTTCATGTAATTTATCTCTCACATTTTAATAAAACATTTTCTCCCGCAACGTGAGTGAAGGCTAGATCTTATACGGAAGTAGTCCGCAACTTTCATTTTTTGTACGACTAACTTGCTTGCCGAGTTAGAGCAAGTGTCGCACAAATCGTTGTCCTGTTGTGAAAGATTACGATTGTGACAAAGGGCAAGGAGATTTCCCCTATTACAGTTGGGGACTGTTCTTCATCCTTGCTCCATTCCTCATCCCCGCCTAAATATGTTCTTCTTATTATATACATATAAAACCAACCTAATTTTTGCATCTCCCAATTCATTTAAATGGAGATTTTATAAGGAATTAACTCTCTAAAAGGAGGATTCTACATTGAAAATCCATTTCAAATGAATATTTCCTTAAAAAATGAAAAAAAAAGGCAACAAAAAAATGTGATCGCTATGGGTTATCCACTCCAAACTCATGAAAATTAATGGAACATTTTGCAAGGTCGAAGAATAAGATGGAGGCAATGATGAAGACAAGTTGACACTCAAGTCAAGGACTAAACTTATGAGTTAACAAATTTGTTGGCTCATTTGATAATCATTTGACTTTTGGTTTTTGAAAACGAACTTTCAACTATGGATTTATTTATTTTGTTATCTACTTTTTATACATGTTTTCAAAAATCAAGTCAAGTTTTAAAAACTAAAAAAGATTTTGAAATTTGGTTATAAATTCTAATGTTTTTTAAGAAATATGAAACTTATTATAAAGAAACGAAGAAAAAACAAGCAAAAATTTTAAAAATAAAAAACTAAATATCAAATGGTTATCCAACGAAGTCTTAATATTTGATTTAAGTTAATTAATGGTTAGTCAATTTTTTCTAGTACAATAAGAGTTGGGGGAATTCGAATCACAAACCTGTTGATTGTAAACACATTCGATATACCAATTGAACTATGCTCACTTTGACAATTAATAGTTAGTGATCGACTATATTGTAATAAAATAATTATCAATGGTTACCATGTCAATCGGTTTCTCAGTTTTATCAAGTCACTTTTATGTTATTTTATGTTGAATTTTCATATATGCTTATTAGATATGACCAAATTTACCATCCCCTTTTCCAAAGGAAAAAAAAGAAGCATTTATGTTTAAATTTGATCCTATCGTCTTCATAGCTTCCAATCTACGGCGACCGTTGGATTAGATCAGCGGAAAGTGTACGGTTAGGATTATAAAGACCAGGACAACTAAAATAGGGCACACAGTTACGAAGCGTAGCCCATCCCTTATAACAGAGCTGGACGAAGTCGTCAATATAAATCTCTTGTGTCCACCATCGATCGAACAAAGTTTTGGATCGCGTCGCTCCCGGTTCCCAGGCTATGCACTTGCCATGGCCAAGCCTCGCAAGCCCAAGAACACCGACGACACCAAACCACCTGACAACTCCGGAGCTTTAGTTCGTCACCAGAAGCTCTGTCTTTCCGTCGACATTGACAACCGTCGCATTTATGGGTTCGTCTCAGCTCTAACTCGTTCAATTTCGGTCGCCACTGCCTCTCCCCATCTTCCCATTTGCGTTCTTTCTTAGTGGAATCCTGGTTTTGGTTTCATTTCTACTTGTCTTTTATGCTTCACGATGTTTTTTGTGGTTGGCTTTCCTTGTGGGAATTTGACTTGCTGAACCTTGTTGCTGGATTTTAGGTTCACTGAGTTGGAAATTGCGGTTCCGGATATTGGCATAGTTGGGTTGCACGCGGAGAATCTTGGGATTGTGAGTGTTTCAGTGGATGGTGACCCTACTGAATTTGAGTATTATCCGCGGCAACAACATGTGGAGGAAAGTGAGAAGAGTTTTAAAGCGGCGTCGTCGCCTAGCTCTGCTGCAGATGCTGCGGGGTCAATTTATTTATCTTCAATCGAGAGAGAGTTGGTTCCTAATTTGTTGATAAATTGCTGCAAGGCTTTCAAGACCGTAAGTGAGCAGCAGGACCAGCCGTTTCTGGAGAATGGAGTGCAACCTGCGGGCGAGGACAAGCAGGTTGTAGCTGTTAGTTATTATTGCGATGTCATTCTTTTATATGATGGAGAATATGCACGTGGATGCTAAATGCGGTGCGCTAGTTTTTTGGTCTTCAATCAAGTTATTTGTTACTCCATGTATTCTGGCATGTAAATGTTATTGCTGTAAAGTATATTATACATTCAGTTTCTGCTGCTTGCTAAAGGCCTGGTAAGTATTTTGAAGCATCTATATGTAATGAGCAGAACTAATCATCCATTTAGTAGGTGATAGATTTGGAAATGAAGAAGTTATTTTTGTTCAAGCATCCATTTTTCTCACGAGTAGAAAAAAACCAGTATAATTCTTGCTTAGTTCAAACTTCTGAAACTGAGAGATTTGAGGTTAAAGTGAAGAAAATTGTGCGTGAATAAGTAGATTAGTTTCAACCTGGGAACAAATTATTCTTTCTACATAAAGCCGTGTGCACATCACAATCCAAGTTAAGCAGAAAGTATAGTTAACGTAAGTCTACATACTTTTGTGAGAACCAAGGAAGAAAGTTCTCTTATTGATATGTAGTTGTTTCTGAAGGTATTGGAGCTCTATCATAAGTCTTCTTTATGGAATATTACATGTAGCATTTTGTTTTTTGTGGTGAGGTTTATTATTATTATTATTTTTGGCTTCTCATATAGGTTAATGTTGGATGCAGAATATAAGGCTGGTTCGCATTGATTACTGGGTAGAGAAATCAGAGGTAGGTGTTCACTTCAGTAATCATATGGCTCACACTGACACCCAAATAAGACGTGCAAGGTGCTGGTTCCCTTGCATGGATGATGGCCTACAACGATGCAAGTAAGGATACCATAATCTGATTGGGTTATCTTGTACCAATTTTAGCTTTTCACAATCCATTTATTAACCTATTATATCCCATGTTCAGGTATGACCTGGAGTTTACTGTCTCTCAAAATCTTGTGGCTGTCAGTAATGGAATTCTGTTGTACCAGGTGAGAAATACTCTCAAATGAGATATTTGTTTATCAGTTCTGGGATGGTAAAGCAATTTTGTTGAGTAATGTGTACCATATATTATTTTTCTTCTTGTATATTTCAAGGTAGCTGGACAATTATTGAACGTCCATCAATAAAGATGATTGACTTTTGCCCCAATCTGTTCTTCATCAAGTGCATTTTTTTTTTATAAGACTTCATCAAGCGCATTATAACCAAACCATTCATCCCACACCACTAAATTTCATGAATAGTATTCTTTTGAAGTTTCAATATGTCGAATGAACTTGTGCTGAGAAGATCTATTACTCAATCTTCAACCTTGTTTAGCTAAATGATAAGTCTAGAAGGGTGCACTTTCTTGTAATAGCTTTTCAGGAAATGATTGATGTCCATGAGCACTCTTTTCACCTTGTAACCTTGTAATATATATATATATATATATATATATATATATATATATATAGAAGAAACTTGAGGTATATTATGCACAAGGCCAAAAAATGGCTTTTCAAAAAATGGAGTTCGTATTTGGATATACTGAAAATCAAGAGCTTAATATTAATTTGACTTTTGTAATGTGATAAGAGTCGTTTGGATTCTGAAAAACAAATTCAACTGAGGATTCTATTTATTAGTCCCAACCACTACAGTGGAGGCCTTTTATTGGGGCATATGGCTGGTAACATACCAAACCAAACGTTGCTGACTGAAAAAGTAACTTAACTACCAATAAACCACAGTGATTAATGGGAACAAATTAGTAAAGGATAAAAGAGTTGGTAAATGACAAAGGAACTAACAACTCGTGGAAGACTACAAGTTTATGACATCAATTCCCCTCCCCTTCAAAAAAAACTTGCCTTGATTTGTAAGCTGCCAATTCAAGCACATTTGGAGGATAATATTCTCGGAGATTGGACGCATTAAAAACGAGATAGATATCCAAACCTGCTGATAGCTCAACTCAGTTAGAATTAGGGCAGATTTTCTGGACTATCTAATAAGGCACAATCTTTTTCCTTGAAGTTTAGGGTATTGATCTTTAGTAGCTATTTTGTCATTCCCTAGATAAAGCACAACAAAGTTACCAAATCTCAGATTACTTAAATCAACTAAGTTCGTTGGTTTCAGTAATTTTAACCTTATCACTACCTAAATTTTAAATATTCATTCTCTCCTCACTAAATTTTAACTGCATCAGTAGCCCAGTAGTCAGCATAATTATGAAAGCTTGGAACACTTGGCAGTTTGAGGAGATTCTATGTTGAGCGGAGAAATGTAGTATAAAAGATCTCAAGTGTGATCCCTTAGTTGATTTTTTCTTCATGGAGTTAAATGCAAATTTGGCTCGAAGGAGAGCAGCATCCACCTTGGAGGATGATCAATGGAAATACATTGTAAATTTCCCCAGGTGTTCAAGTAGTATCTTCTATTTGGCAACTTTTTGGAGGATGAGTAGTACATAACTTCACAGTATTAAATACTCTCCATAAAATCTTTCAAAATTGACTAATAAATTTTGTGTCTCGATATGGATTACTGACAAAATTTCATGAAATCAAATAACTTCTTGAAAGAGAAAGTTTGCTATATTAATTAGATCAGATATCTTCCACAGAGAATAAAATGAGACATCTTGCTAATATGTCCATGACCATGAATTTAGATTTAACTCCTCTTTTGTGATTGGGAGATATGGACAAAATCCATCGAAATGATTTGTTATCTGGAACAGGGAGTAGTGAGTAAAGATCATTCGTTGACACAGTCAAATTCCTTCTGATTTCTGGCCAGAAATCTAGCACAGATAAATGTTGGTCTTATCTGGACCAGATAACTGTTGAGCCCATGTAAATGAATCTTTAACGTACATGTTCTCGTGGCAGAAATTGTTTGGGGGGGGGGGGATGGATTTCCTTTTGAGTAGGAATCCATCAGCAATATGATAGTCCCCTTGACTTTTATTGTCATGAGCTGCAGTAAATATCTCCTTTATATGCAGTATGTGCTAGCGTTGTTCCTCGTGTAGATTAAAATATCCACATGTTCTTATCCCCCCCAACCCCCCCCCAAAAAAAAAAAAAAAAAGAAATATCCACATGACATAGAAGTATTCAACCACAAGTTTTCTCAGGCAGGAAAGGTCGAAGAACTTTTTTAAAGGAATAAAATTTCATTAATATACCAAAATATACGAAAAAGGAAGGAAAACCTTTACCAAGGCTAATGGGGTTACAAAAAAGCTCTTCAATTAGTACAAATATCTATCAAAGAGTGATTATGTAAACTATTATTAATGCTACACTAAGAGCCGGTTTTAGAAAAAATATGATGAAAAAGGTTGTTTCTTTGAGTTTCAATGATGAAAAAGGTTGAGGTACTCGAGTTATCAATCATGGTTACCAAGGAAAAAATATTTGAATTTTGTGCCTCGAAGGCTACTTCTTGATTATTTAGCCCCCATGGCTTCTCTTATGTTAAGATTTAGCTTTATCCCTCGTAAACCCACCATTTTGCTTCCAGGAATCTTTTTTGTTACAAGCTTAGTTCTCAATGATGGTAACCAAGTAGGCAAAAGTTCTCAATCATTGCTTTCAGGAACCCTTTTTGGTTGGAAAAAATTGCACTCCATTCCATCCACGTCGTTGAGTTTGATTCTTTAAAACTTGGTGTGACCGAAGGCCTTCCTGGTGGGTTATTTTGGAAGCACAGTCATGAGAGAATTAATTACCTTTTCATTGTAGGTTTTCCTTCTTTTTCTTGGTTATTCTCCCTAACGGGAGCTTTCTTGTTGTGATGATCTAGACTAACTTCAAGTCCTTGTAGCTTCTGTACCTATGCCTTCAGTGTTTGGTTCATTGCAGTGAATTGTGTTCCATTGTGGCCATTCAATCGTGTATGTTATTAATGAATTTCAGTTTTGCTGCAAATTGAGCACGATTAACATGCTAAGCTTTTCCCTGTTATTGCAACCCTACACCACTGGGAGCTTTCTTGTTGGCCATTTTCCAAGAAGGCTCTAATACTAATGAATGGAAGTTCAGAAAGCAGATGCAACTAATAATTTTATCAATTTATCCCATCCAAGTACAAAGGAGGCCCTTAAATAGGCATTTGGCCAGTAACTTGCAAGATTGAACATTACCGGCTGGATAAGTGACTAAACCACCTACATGGTAAATGAACTATCATATTAGTAAATGGATAAAACAGTGGGAAACAACGAAGGGGAGTCTCGCAATGAAATTACCTTAATGGGATTTGCAATAAAGTTGTCTAATCATGCCGGATCACTACTTGTCTACTTTTCATTCAAGAAAGTTTTTGTCAAGGCTCTAATTTAATGGGATTTGCCTATATATTTTATGTTTGAGGTTTTCCTGGCCTTTATAGATATTAGTTTACTTATTATATTGAAATGATTAGTAGAAAATTTAATGTCTTTTCATTTAAACTCTCTCCCTCCATCTTAATGCTCCTATCTTGTATGCTTTTGGGGGGTGAGGGGTCGGTGTAGTATGTTTTATGGCAGAGAGATTGTTAGTGTATGTCCAAATTAAATACCTTCTAGATTGGCTTCTTTATAGAGTACCACTGTGCCTCCAATACAACTGGGTCTCGATCCCGGTAGGTGCCTATTTGCGGGGATAGCTCAGTTGGGAGAGCATCAGATTGAAGATCTGAAGGTCGCGTGTTCAATCCACGCTCACCGCACTTATCTCTGGGATCGAAACTACCCTTTCTCCATGTTGTTAACCAAAGGTTGGGCAAAATGACTCACCAGGAGCAATATTCTGTTTGAATGCAGTTAATTTTATGAATTCTTAAAGAGAACAACCTTAATATCATTATCTTATTCGCTGCTTCAAAACATAATTCCTTCCCATATTGTACGAGAATATAATTAATTATGACATTATTTGCCTTGGCGGGGTCCAAGCTAAACAATGTTATGCTGCCTTATTTCATAAATGAAAGACTCTAAGTTCATACTTACCTAGGATTTAATATCCTACGAGTTATCTTGGCAACAAAATGTATTAAGGTTAGACGGTTATTCCGTTAGAATAGTTGAGATGCGTGCAATCTAGGTCGGACACTCCTAAATATTTAAAAAAAATATTGAACTAAAAATTCTAAAAATTTTGAATTTATATTATGAACAATATTTGGCTGCATACCGGTGTGTAGGTATTTCTTGCAGACCACCATTAAATTTTTGACAACTAAGAAAGAAAGAGGTGGAAAATGAGAAATTGAAACTTTTTTACTTTCTCTCTCTTATTTGTCAGAAATTTAATAGTGGTGTGCAGGAAGATACCTACACACCAGTATGCAGCCAAGTATTTTCCTTATATTAATATATGCACACTTTGAGGGAGGATTCTATTCATGTAGAAGTTTACTTAAATGCCACAAAAGAATTGAAACTTACAATGATTTCAGTTTGGACTACATAACTTTTGTGTGTTGAAATATTCTTTTTCGTTTAGATGACTAAAATTACTCTTCCAAATTCTTCTATCCCTCGTCTCCATAACTCCCCTTATTTATAACTATTTCACCCCTTGCGGGTGCCTCCAGGTATAGAAGAGCAAAGCTTTGACTCTTGGTTATCAAAAAAATATATATATAACTACTTCACCCCTTGTAATTAACATTATGCCACTACCAGTGCCCTAATAATATTCCTAATATTTCCATACTAATATCCTTACGTATACCTCCTCACAGTTTCTTTATTTGGTAAAGTTGGTTTCAAGATTCGTTTTGGGTTTTTGTTTTAGAAGAGGAGAGGAGGTAGGACAGGCACGTGTCCTGTGCGAGATCCTTATGTGGCGTGTATTTATCCATCTGAACGGGTGGAAAATGTATAATTGGTTGTTAATGTGTGAAATTTCATGTGCCAGCCTTAACTATCAGTCTATGACAAAGTTTGTCTTATTTTCTCATTGTGATTAATTTGGAGATTTGAGAGATATTTGTGCACAACTTGAATATTAGAAATGTATCAGGGAATAAATTATGTAACCAACTAGATGAGCTGCATGCATGTCCGTGTATTTTTGAGTTAATAATTGTGGGAGGGGATTGTCGACATTTGGAATAGTAAAATAGGTGCCTTATCCACTGGATTGGCCATGCACGTCTGTTCATTGTATCTAGTGAATAAATCAATTTAATCAACATTAAGATGAGTTGCATGCATGTCTATTTATTTTATTCATCGATGTAACTAACATTAAGATGCATGTGCATTTTTTGGCCTTGTACTGCCATGGGGGATCTGGATTTTTATTTTTTTTTCCTTTTGCTTGCATTTTGCTTGTCTGAGAGACACATCAGTACGACCACCCACTCTAATAGAAATCTTAAAGTTCGAAGATTGGTTAAAGGTAGCATATTACTTCTTGCTGCGAAGGTGTCCTCTAATCCAGCTATGCATATATATAGATTTTCTTGTCCTCTGCAATCTTGTTTCTTATTTGCATTTCATAAGCAGAGCGCATCTGATTTTTTATTGTGCATATATCAAGTTGCACTCTACATGTTAAATCGACTTTAAGCATTTTGGATATTTTGACTTTCCACGTATCACCATCCTTTTCAGGTCTTGAGCAAGGACAATCCTCCCCGCAAAACGTATGTGTATCAGGTAGACATCCCCGTCAATGCACATTGGATTTCACTTGCCGTTGGACCGTTTGAAATCCTTGCTGATCACCAAAATGGACTTATATCACACATGTGCTTGCCAGTTAATTCTTTAAAGCTCAAGCACACGGTGGAATTTTTTCATAGTGCATTCAGGTTTGTTTTTTCAGTTTTCTTAGTGCTGCAGTTATGATTACGAAGCACAAATTCTATGTTTGTAAATTATATCTTACTTTGGAATTTACTTTGCATAGCTGCTATAAGGATTACCTCTCAGTGGACTTCCCATTTGGGTCATACAAACAAATCTTCATAGAGCCGGAAATGGCAGTATCATCAGCAAGTTTGGGAGTTTCCATGTGTATTTTTAGTTCTCATCTTTTGTTTGATGAGAAAATCATTGATCAGGTTTGTTTATTCATAGGGCTTGTATAGCATGGGTTCAACAATTCATATGTTTTGGAGTTTGTATCTGTTGTAGGTGAACGTCAGTTTCATACATATATGCTTAAATCATGAAATTTCTGCTGTCTATCCACGTGGGAAATGGATGGGTATGGGTCCCATGCATGCAATACCCTAGTACTTGCAAATATATGCAATCTATGAAGCACTAATGCAACCACCATGGGTTGACCTAGTGGTTATTAGGGATAGGGAAATAGAGGGACTTGATGGGTTCAAATCCATGGTGATCACCTAACTAGGATGTTAAAATCCTACGATGTTTTTTGGCAATCAAATGTAGGGTTAAGTGAAAGTGACTATATTGTAAGATTAGTCGAGGTACATACAAGCTAATCTGGAGAAAAAAGAAGTGAAGCAACAATACTTTCCTAAAGAAACGCCCTGACACTTTTGAGAAATGCGTTAGATCTCTTTCTCTTTATCTTGTTTTGTCTGGTTCGAGTCCTTCTAAGTAACCATCAATTTTTGATGGTAAGGTGTCTGGGCTCAACCGTGCACACATCAATAGTTTAGATTGGAAGAAATGACTTGAATTCTAAAAACTCGTATGCTTTACTTATCTAATAATTATGTGTTTTGATCAATGTTCTTTTTCACAGACCATAGATACGAGGATTAAACTTGCTTATGCCCTTGCAAGACAGTGGTTTGGCATTTATATTACGCCTGAAGCTCCAAATGACGGTATATTGATATCATATGTTCTCATTACAGTTTACTGTTTTGTCTTCATTAATACTTTTTTGATCAGGCATGTGTAATTCTTGTTGCTAGAGTGGTTGTTGGATGGTCTTGCTGGGTTTCTGACTGATTTATTCATCAAGAAGAACTTAGGAAATAATGAAGCACGCTACCAGAGATACAAGGTTTGCTTCACTATGTTCTTGGTTGCTTGCACTTATTTTGTATTTCTTCATCTTTTCTTTCCTTCTTTTCTACTTGATGCTCGGAGTTATTTTTCTCTCTGTTGGTCATTCAAAGAAGTTTTACTATTTCTGGCGTCACTAAGTATAAAATGAGGGATGATTGCATTTTTTTATCTCTCTACCTTGCCCATTTTGCAATTAGAATCATGTACTTGTTCTCATATTTTATGTATTAGTCTGTGAGAGTACTAATAAGGGTATTTTTGGATAGTAGTAAGGGTATTATTGGTAATTAGGTCGAGAGTCTTGGTTATAAATAGAAGGGGTAGGATTTGTGGAGGGGGTCATATTTTTGTAAGTTTGTCCTTAGTAGATTGGTTGTGGGAGAGACATAGCTTTGTTGAAAGGCTATCGATGTTGTAATTTTTTTCATTGATATTGCAATATGTTAGTTTCTTTGTGTTCTTCATATTTTTTGTGTTTGGATACCTAACATAGTCCTCTGGTTAAATCCTACCAGTGAATTTCTTATGTAAAAGGTTATTTCCTATTTTCCTATTTTCATATATCAATTTACATTGGAAAAATTTTGTTATGTTGTTATGCAGGCAAATTGTGCTGTTTGTAGAGCAGATGATAGTGGTTTGACCACCTTGAGTTCCTCTTCTGCTTGTAAAGATTTGTATGGGACCCAACGCATTGGTATATACGGAAAAATAAGATCATGGAAATCTGTAAGTTCACTTTGGTTAGTTAGCTTTTTACTTCTTATTCAACTTTCTAATGATTTTTCATTAAAAAAAAAAAAATTTCTAATGATTTCTTTTTATTTTAAAAAAAGGTAGCAATCCTTCAAATGTTGGAGAAGCAGATGGGGCCTGAGTCTTTCCGCAAGGTAATGGTTCTGGTTCTTGAAAATTATGAGGATATTCTTAAGTACAAGGATGTAAGGATGATTATAGATTGTGCCGTTGGTTGCGTTTTAACTTCTTCAGTTGGATAGAATAGAAGTCTTTTCTTTACATTTTTTTTTAACATTTGTGGTATGGTCTACCCCATTAATACACAGCGACTCTACGTGCCTCAATGTCAGAAGACAACAACAATATTTTCTTTTTCATTCCTTTTCCCTTGGAGACTTTTAACTCAGGGTAGTAGGCTAAAAGCCCCATATCGAACTGCCCCTTAGAAAAAATAAAAATCTTTAAGCAACCTACTGGCTGTAGTATATTTTGATGGTGTCTTCCCCACTTTTTGCCACTTTAACTTTCTCCGGTCATAGTGAACTCTTTTCTTGTTGAGTTGTAGTACATCCCGATGTTACATATATTATGTGCTTGATTTTGGCAATTAGTAGTACATCCCGATGTTACATATATTATGTGCTTGATTTTGGCAATTAGTTTTCCTGGTATGTTTGAGCACACATTGTGATAGAAAGACCTACCATTTATAGGAGATACGTTTCTTTCTTGATCTTCATGTTGATTTCTACGTTCTCCTGCTGTGCCAGATTCTGCAAAATATTGTTTCTCTTGCTAAAGATTCAACCTCTACTTCACGATCACTTAGCACAAAGGAGGTATTAAGTTTCTTCTACGATAATTCTTTTTCAAGGCCTTTTGTTCTGGATCATCCATTTAGTTATTTGTTCAATGCAGTGATTGTGTTAGAATACTGATTTTCTATTTTCTATTTTTATTGTTTCAAGAAACTAGTGTCTGGCTATAAGGACACGCAAATAATGTAGTTATACAACATTTTGATTTTATATCAGACCATGTGTTTTGCACATGGGTCAGTTGAAAAATCGTCTTGGAAAAATGGTTATAGAATACCCTAATGAGAGGAGTGGTTAACTCCATTTTAAAACAAAAAAAAATCACTCTAGGAAGGATCAAAGAATATAGCTAGAAGCATGTTGTGATATGGGATATTGTGTCTTCTCCTATGGGGAAAGGGGGTTTGGTGGTGGGAAGTCAAAGGAAGAGAAATAACTTCTTGTCAAAATGGCTCCAGAGGTTCCTGAATGGATTAGGAGAATTATGGACAAAGTTAATTTAAATATGTGTAATTTTGAGTTCAACGTCATATAGAGTGGGGATTCGAATCTTTGACCTCTTCATTGGGAGTATATGGCTTAACTAGTTGAGCTATGCTCAGGTTCAAATATATATATGTAATTGAAAATGGTTCCCTAAGGATTTTATGGGAGGAAATATATAATTGAAAATCACTCAAAATAAATACTCGGCGATTGGATTAAAATCAGTTTCTTACAAGATATTTGTGCTCGGAGGCACCTCTAATGAAGTTGTTTCAAAGAATTCTTAGTGTGGTGATTAATAAGGGAAGGCTTTCTTAAATATTTTTGGGTTGCTGGTGCATTGGCTAGGTTGATAATGATGAGAAGGAACTTACTGAATAATGAAATTGAAGAGAACTGGCTAACTGGAGTTCTTAGTCTTTATGGACAAGGAATAGGGAGAACTCTTATTATCGAAGGAATGTAAGTGGAGTCTATTTGGGAAGGAAGAGTTCCCAGAAAGTGAAGTTATTATCTGGTCTTTGGTCCCTGAGGGTGCTGTGGGAAGGAGGGGGGGGGGGGGGGGGGGGGGGGGTTTAACACAGCCAAAAGAATTCTGAAAATTTGGAGTAAAATGGTGTTGCAGGCTACCTGGTATTTTTATGCTGGAAATGGGAATGCAGGAACGTATGTTTTTTTCTTGCCACTATGGGTTAAGATGTTGGTATGGTCTCCAGGTGATTTCTCGACTCATCCTATGGTAAAAGCTTCTAACTATTCTCCAAGAATGTCTAAAGCTTTGGTTGAAGGTATGTTGGAAGTCCCAAAGCCTTTAGAAGGTCGTCATCTCAATATGGATTTTATAAAATGGTGAATTGATTGCCTACAACAGAGAAACTTAAGAAAAGATTGCCTACAATGGACCTACAACCACCAATTTGCTCAGAATTGCTGGTTGTTCTTTTTCCAGAATTTTATTATCTCTTGGTGATGGGGTAATCATGCTAAGGATGGGATACTTCAACTTCTTTGTGGTATTATACCCAAAAGCAAGGCAAAGTTGATATGGGCGAACATGGTGGGAAAGAAACCGGAAAATATTTGAAGACAAACATTCAAAGGGGTTTGAGAGATTAGATGTGGCTAAATATAAAGCCGCCTGTTGGAGTTCTTCATCTACTTTATTTGACAATTACTCTGTACTGGATGTTTTGCTTTTCTGTTTGTTATATATGTTATAGAAGTTTTGTTGGGGTGTTTTGATGAGCTCCTAATAGAAGTCTTTTGTAATTTTTCTTGTACCTTTTTATAATATCGATGATTCTTAAAAGAAAAGCAAGAAACAGGTAAAATTATATTATCATTTATTTTACATAATTTAATAAAAAACTTTAAACAATAAAAGACTTCTTCCCCATTATGAGTGTTTTTGGGTATTTGACATGCTGAATGGCATGTCGTCTAATGTCAAAATTTTCTATATTTCTGAGATGCAGTTTCGTCATTTGGCCAATAAGATTGGAAACCTTGAGCGGCCATTTCTTAAAGAGTTCATCCCTCGTTGGGTTGAATCATGTGGTTGTCCAATGCTGAGGTAAACAATATACCATTATCTATGCTCTTATGTGTCTGCATATTTTGCTTTACTTGGTTTGTATATAAAATCAGGATGGGATTTTCCTACAACAAGCGGAAAAATATGGTTGAAATGGCAGTGTCACGGGAGTGCACAGTTACACCAGCCACAAGTGTAGAAAATCGAGATATTGATACTGGATGGCCTGGCATGATGAGTATCAGGATTTATGAACTTGATGGTGTGTTTGATCATCCAGTTCTTCCACTGACTGGGGAGTCTTGGCAGCTACTAGAAATACAATGCCACTCCAAACTTGCTGCTAGACGCCTCCAGAAAACTAAAAAGGGGTCAAAACCTGATGGTTCTGATGACAATGCTGATATACCTGCACTCGATGTTCGCTCTAGGTTTATAATTCCCTCATCATTTGATTTTATCACCGATAAGACAATCTACTTATCATTTGCATGAAGACACTAAATTGTCTCTTTTGACAGTGTGGAATCTCCTTTGTTATGGTTGAGAGCAGACCCTGAGATGGAATACCTTGCTGAAATTCACTTTCACCAACCTGTTCAGATGTGGGTAAGACTGACTTTTGGCCCAGTCTTCGTAATATTTTCATTCATAGGCTACATGTTTGCCTGTATTTCGTCTCAGGTCTTTTGAGATGGTTTTGTGGAGTTCTAGGTGAATGAGCACTGGGAATTTCATTATCATGCAGATGCCTTATCTATTCATGATTACTGGTTTTTAGTTTTTTTTTTATTATTTTTTTTGGAAGGAAAGGAGGACTTTTGTAAGAAAATTAAATGCAGAAGAGATTAGGAAAGAAAATTATTTTTAAAAAGTCACAGATATGATCCTATCTAAAAGCTATTATTTTACCCAAAAGGTTTTTACTCAGATAATTTCAATTATCAGGAATAAAAAGGTGGTGGAATACTGTAAATGTTGTTTTGTAAAGAAGTATAGTTGTTTTTTTCCCCCTCCCTCCCTCCCCCATGTTTAACAGGTTATAAACCTAAAATTGGAGAAGCTAAAACTAACGTTTCAAAAGTGGGCTTTGATACTGGGAGAGGACAGAGTTGGGTAGGGAGTAGAAGCTAAAACTAACGGTACAATATTTACAAGGCAAATGAGCATTGATGTAGGGGGAGAGGGAGATGTCAAAAGTGATAATATGCAGGGAGAGAGGGAGAAAGGGTTAGGTAGGAGTGGTAATATGATAGATCAATAAAATTTTAAAGATATGCTAGGTTATAAACTTTGCGGGCTGACCCAAGAGGAATGAAATATTGTGATTCAACGTCCCTTCTGAATGCTGATAAATCCAACTTGATTTTCAAAATCGTAGAGGTAGTTCTTGAAAGTGCAAAAGTGCCTTAGTAAAGATATTTAAAATTTGCACTCTTGTTAGTATGTGTGTGAGTGTTGAGTATATACGAGATCCATTTTATTCGTATAAGTTGTTTTGAGTTTAGAAGTGATTAACATATTATTAGGGTAGGTCTTGAGGTTTGTGATTAGATTTTTCCTTCAATCTTTCTCTTTGATGGACGATCTACGTCCACATGGTTTGGCTTGTCATGATGTATTGGATTTTTTGCTACGCTTATCGATGTGTATTTCACTTTTGGAATTATACAAAGCCAACAAATTATATAGAGTAAGAGTTGTTCCCTCAATGACTAACATGAACAATAGGTATCAAAAATTAGGGGAAAAATCAATGCTACAGTATTGAAAAAAAAAAGATCTTCTTCAAGGGTTTTCCCTAAATTTGATATTCCTTTCATGCCTGCTAGACAACTCTCCTGATCAGAATTCACAATGTAAGCTAAAGGAAATATAGTTGGGATCTTCTGAGACAGTTACCGCTTATGATATCTGGCAATTAGTTTTTAATTTACCTTATTAAATTTTGACGTAAAAAAAGGTCACCTGATCCGAAATGGTATTCTGAGGAAAAACAATGGCCCTTGAAGGACTCTTAAAGCTTCTTATTTATTTTTTTTCCTGGATGAAAAACATTCTAGCATTTCATTGATGTGATGAAATCAAACAAAAGTTCTTATTAAAAAAAAAAAAGAGAAGAAATTATACATAAGGGAGGGAAAAACTATCCCAAGCCAAATTAGAACAGCTAGTACTGCATCTTTTCTCTCCCATATTTTCTGGAGGCCGCAACAACATTATGCCAAGGAGGAGATCCCTTTCTAAAGAGAAGCTTACAAGCTATTCAGCAGGCTGCTTTTGTCTTTTTATTGTATATATGTATTTTTGTATAAAATATTTACTCCCGTTCTTCTTTCATAATCAGATTAATCAATTAGAGAAGGACAAAGATGTCATTGCACAAGCACAGGCAATTGCCACATTAGAGATGTTGCCTCAACCATCTTTTTCTGTTGTTAATGCTCTTAACAATTTCCTCAGAGACCCCAAGGTTATACAAGATTCAGTAATTATATATTATGTTTTAAATTTCAATGGATTGTGACTCGCTGAACTTTGGTATGAAGGCCTTCTGGAGAGTAAGAATTGAAGCAGCATTGGCAATGGCCAAAACGGCATCAGAGGTATTATTGCAATTATTCTATTTCAGACACTGAACATCTAACCGAAACCTTCATTTCTTTATCTAAATTGGTTTTACAGAAAATTTCCTACTTATTTATTGACCATTGAATGTTGGAAGGTTAAATGGTAGTTCGTCGTTTCTCCAACCCAGTAGACATTCAGGAGCTATAAATTTCTGGACTTAAAATTATTTCATCATTGAACATGCTGATGATTTTGTCACTTAAACTGTGAAAAGTGACGCATTTGACTTTCTTCTGCAGGATACTGATTGGGCTGGTTTGCTTAATTTGATTAAATTTTTTAAAAGTCAGAGGTTTGATGCAGATACCGGACTCCCCAAGTAAGATTCCAAAGAGTTCTGTTTTAGTGAGTTTACTCTTGGATTGCCAATTATGACTCTTGCTTGTTCGGATATTCTTACCAGGCCAAATGAATTTCGTGATTTTCCTGAGTATTTTGTTCTTGAGGTAATGCAATGAGGTAGGATTTGTAATAATAAGTTGTGGAACGGTCTATTTGGTTTCCACAGTTCTGAGATGATTTCTTGTATAAATCATATGAAGCCATAAAATGGTTATACTTTGTCACATACCCTTTCTTTATATCTTATGTGGGCATCAGTTATTCAGATAATACTCATGCAAGTCAACCTGATAGTTGAGCCTACTAATTGTAAACGTGCCATCTAATTCTTTCTGGATTATACTAGGCTCATTATTGGAGATAAACTGCAAGAGTAAATGAAATTGGGGCTAGACTGGGACAACACGGGAGTTGGAGGAAGAGAATTGTGTATTTGATGAATTCTAATCTCTATTTTTTTTCAATTAGTCTGTGACCTTTTTATCTTCAGCAGAAATGTGCCCTTCCTTCTTCCCTACAAAAAAGAGTTTAATACTGATACTATCAAAATCATTGAATGCTGATATACATAATTCCCATTAAAATCAGATACTCCCAAGTCCATGTAATCTTAAAAGCTTTGTTGATCTTCCATCCAGATTGTTTAAAAGATGACATCTTTGTCTATTTTCAACAGTCTTCTGTCTTTAGAGTCTTACTCTTTTCTATAGAGTTTGAAATGACTTTTATGCACACACCAACGTACGAGCAATACAAAAATGAGTGGCTTATTTTATAAGCATTTTCAGAATGTCCCTCCAATGATGTAAATGGACTTCTTCGTTGGTCAGGGTGGTGTGGGCATTGATGATTTCAGATTATTTTGTGTACTTTTTTGTACCTTTACGTTATAACATGACTGCATACTGTTGGCGAAAATTTTCTGAGTTAGATGTGACGTGTGAGTAAAATGGTGCATCACTGTATTCTGAATAAATGCCTTGAATCTCGTTCTAGATATTGGAAATCAAGGGTGGTTGTATGATCTTTGAATTGATACTTTTCTTTTTACAATTTCTGTACACCTTTATTTTTTACTTTATTTTGTTGTGACTCGAATAATAAGGGGCTATATTTCTCCTTGTGTGCGTGTGTGGCTCTTTCTCCTTTTTGGGGTTTCTCGCAGGCCATTCCTCATGCTGTTGCTATGGTCAGGGCTGCCGACCAAAAAAGCCCTAGAGAAGCTGTTGAGTTTGTTTTGCAACTTTTGAAGGTAGTGTTCTTTCTGCTTGTTTTCATGAACGGGACATTATGTAAGACTAAAAAGAAAAAAATCGTGATTTTTGTTTGTTTACAAGGGATTGCAGGGCAGTATTTAGGGGTTTGACCGTATTTGAATTTTCCTGTAAATGCTGATGCTGTTCTTTGAACTTGATAAAGAAGCTTTTATTTTCTTTTAAGTTTTAACTATCATGTTTTTGGTCTAGATTTGAGGCTCAACTGTTATCTTCATACAATTTGAACTAATGTATGAAGTTTAAATTAGTGATTATCTTCTTGAATAATTTAGTTTAATACTTAATAATTGTCAAATGCAAATTAATGAGAAATGGTGAGTTTTTTCCCCCCTTTCTCATGAGTTGTATTTTTTTGTATTTTGGTTCTGCAATGATAAAATGTTCGATCACATACTAAACTACAGACTAGCTCCTTTTTGGTTGGTATGTGGGTGTAGGATTTTTTCTCTTCATCTTTTTGAGAAACCAAGATTTGATTAAGACTTCGAATAAAGCAGCCAGTAAAGAGAGAGAGAAAAAAAAGTCCGCCAAATAGGAGCAAACCATGATTTGATTATGACTTGGAATAAAGCAGCTAGTAAAAAAAAAGAAAAAGAAGGCCGCTAAATATGAGCCAACCAAAAAACATAACAAACACAAAAAATGTTACAAAAACAATGATTTAATTGTTAAGAATTAAAAATGAAGGGTAATTACAAAACACCATAAAGAGAATCTAAAAATGAACCATGGGCCATACCTTCCCCTAGAACTATGAACTCATGTAAAAATTCTCTTATTTCTCTAAATAGGTAGAAAAACATGTCATAAAAAACCTTCTCTGTGACGGAAAAAAAAATCCTTTTCTCGTCTTGAAACATCAGGCGTAGCAACATTTCCTCTCATTATGTGATAAGATCTCTTGCAAATAGGAAACACACGAAACTTGTCCAGAAATCTGTCCCAAATTGAAACTGCAAGCAGACAACTCCGTAATAGGTGATTCAACTCCTCAGAAGCACAATCATAATTTACCTTGGGGGTTTTGACTCCCAAAGAGGAAAACGGATAGGAGGAATGGGAAGAAACACTGGCATTTAATTGAGAGAAAAATTTTTTTAATAAGAGAACACACTCGAGAAGGATCAGGGGTCCAAACTCTAGATTTCCTAGGCTGAGGACTGATACAAAACCCTTGCAACAGAGGTAACAAAGAAGACACCTCAGAAGTTTTCCTTTCGAACAATGGTCTTGGTAGGTGGCGAGGGAAATTTCAAATGGCTTTGAGGAATATGATGATACAACAGATTAGAACCATGCTAGATCATAAAAATGCCCCAGTACTTTGAAATTTCACTAGGGGAATATAAACTGAGAATTTTGGGATAATTTTGAATAGATTCGTCTCAGGGAATGCAAAAAAGAGATGATCATTATTTTATGATGTCCTCTGCTTGTAGTTGGGGTAGGATAAGAAGTGTAATTTGTTTTTATTTTCATATTATGTTTCTTTTCTACTCCTTTTAAAATTGTTTGTGATTCATTTTCTAAATACTGATGTCTTTGCTATTTTGTAGTACAACGACAACAACGGGAATCCTTACTCTGATGTTTTCTGGTTGGCTGCATTAGTCCAGTCAGTTGGTGAGCTTGAATTTGGGCAACAGGTTGGAATATACTCTTCTCAGCTCGTATCATTTGGTAGTTTCTTGATATGATAAGTTATAGAACTTATTTTTTGTTATTGTTCATATTTGTTTTATGTGACTGCACCCCTCGCTAAATTTTAAATATTTTACCACTTCAACAATTTAATGGATGGTTGCTATCATATTCACAAAAGTTCCATTTGATAGCAATTTTGCTTTCTGTTTTCCGTTTTAAAAAATGAAGTTTGTTTCCTGAACCCTTGTCTTCTTCAACTTCCCACTGGTTCTACAATTTCTCAAGTTATGAGGAAATCTCTCTTCGTCTTCAACCACTACAACAATCTTGCCAACATACATGGACACCACCATTTCAAGACAATCTCCTCGCTCTAAAACATAAAAATGGCTCCACTCCAAAACTCATACAGTTGTTCTTCAATCCCCATTCGGGCCTTTATTTTCCTTTATAGCAAATAGAATTTACTGTACATCTGTGTGGTCTTTCACGAGCGTTTCCATTGAGGCCATGATTAACCTATTTTTCTTAGATAAGTTATTTTACCTATGCTTTTATTGGCAATGTTTCTCTCTCCCTACAACCTTGTTTTAATTTCTTTCATTTTTCTTCCTTGATAAATTGCAGAGCATTCTCTTTTTAGCATCGCTACTTAAACGGATTGATAGACTTTTGCAGTTTGACAGGTGGGTTAACCTATTAATATTTGACTATATGGATTATGTTTATGAATATTACTAGATTTTATGCATCTCTAAATGATATGTGACAGGCTGATGCCTAGCTATAATGGGATCTTGACTATTAGCTGCATCAGAACCTTGACCCAGATTGCACTCAAACTATCTGGACTTCTCTCTCTTGTAAGTTTTTGTGTCTTCATATTATTTGTCAAGAAGTGGACTTTATAATGATATTTTATCCCACAAGAGATTAAATTGTATTTTAAACTTCCTACAGGATCGTGTCTTTGAACTGATAAGACCTTTTCGAAATTTCAATTCCATGTGGCAAGTTCGAATTGAGGCAACCCGAGCACTTCTTGATCTTGAGTACCACTGCAATGGAATTGACGCAGCATTATTATTGTTTATTAAATATTTAGAAGAAGAAAAATCCTTGCGAGGTTTGATTCTATCATTTATCATCTTTTTCCCCCTCATATAACTATTCAAGTTATCCTTAGTGTTCTATGCTTTTGATGTCTTGTTTTATTTAATCTTTGGTTCCTTCACATGACTATTACATTTATTTGTTCCTCATAATGGGTTTCTCTAAGCTTAAGAAAAAAAAAGTCGTCATATTACAGGGCAAGTGAAGCTGGGGGTTCACGTTATGCGTTTATGTCAGATAATGAGAAGATCTGATTTGAATGATTTAGTCAGTAGTGACACTCTCGTGGCTTTGCTCCTCTTACTTGAAGGCCACATGGCGTTTAACAATGTTTATCTTCGTCACTACTTGTTCTGTATTTTACAAGTCCTTGCAGGAAGGTGGGTAGCCTTTTTCTTGGTAATGCTAGTGTTGAACTGAGCAGATATGAGAATACATAATTGTTCAGTTATAATTCAATGCACGTTTTACTGTTTTGTACTTATAATAAAGCATTGTCTCGTTATAAACTCTCTTTTTACTTAATTTTCAGGCCCCCAACACTTTATGGAGTTCCTAGAGAATATAAAATATTGCATATGGGTGACACGGGAACTTGCAGTGAACAAAAGAAGGCTTTAACTTCTCTCATTCCTGAATTCAATCCACCAGAGCCATCATTAGTCTCTGCAGTAGCGCCAATGCCATCTATTCCAGCAACTCTGTCATCAGGACCACTCGATACTCCCAAACTGAGGCCTGACAGCTTGGAAATTCCCGAGGTTTCCAAGGAAGGAGGAGCAATTCCAGAGGTTCCCAAGCAAGCTATGGCAATGGCAGAAGCTCCCAGAGAAGCAGCCTCTGTTTCCAACAGTCATGAGAGGAAGTTGCCAGTTGTTAAGATCAAAGTCAGATCATCTGCTGCTACAAGTAGAGCAGATGCTGATAATCAAACCATTGAAAGATCTCATGCTGCACCTCATGAAACAGATGTTGGTCCAAGCAGTTCTGTTTCTGTTGATGCACCCCAAAGAAATATTGCTGAGGCTACAAGTATCAGCAACCATATTCTCGAGGAGGTTAACTCCTGTCACGATCACGGGTCTCACATGACAGCCAGCATTGGCAGTGCAAAACTTGCTAGTGATGGTGATGAACTTGGGAAGGAGTTCCAGTGCACTGCTGATTCCAGTAGGGCTTTTGAACATTTTCAGCCAGAAGATCCTTCATCATCGAGCATCATACAAGATAACAATGTTGATGCCGATGCACAGAAGTATGCAAGTCTTCAGTCTCTGTCTTTGCCACAGCATGATCATGGCTTAGCCTCTTTACACTCTCGCCATGGGAAAAAGGAGAAGAAGAAAGACAAAGAAAAGAAACGAAAACGAGAAAGTCATAAAGAACATCGCAATGATCCTGAATACATCGAGCGCAAACGACTGAAGAAAGAGAAGAAGCAAAAAGAAAAGGAGATGGCAAAGCTATTGAAGGAAGAGGTGAAGCCAGTGCCCATTGCAATGCCTCGTATTAAAGAACCACCAACCAAGTCAACACCCGTGCAGCAGGAAACAAACGAACCCAGTGGATCGAGATTAATCGTAGGAGTTCATAGTAAGCCTGAGGCATCAGAAGGTACTACTTCTGCTGCTCCCAAACTTAGAATTAAATTCAAAAATCGGACGCTGAACAAATCATAATGGATGTATTCTGCTCTTCTTCGTAAATTAGTTGAAATCCCTACCAATTGGTGGCTTTCAACGTTATCCCTCTTCCGAGGCAAGGCATATAATCTGAGCTCTGCGATATATCACATTGAAATTCAATCAATTCAAATGTTCCCCTTTATGACAATTCTGCGCCCAGGAGTTATTCTAACATTCTTTATCCTTCATCATGAAGCAGTAGAGAAGTGATAATTTCTTTTGTTATCGTCTGCCTGCCCAAATGATTGGCAGTGATTATGAAGAAAATGACGTAAATGATCATTTCTTTTGTTATTTCGCCTGAGGGAGACGAGCCGTGGGAATTCGTGAAAATTGTTGGAATGAGTCGTCTACCGAACGACATTAATCTGTTTGTTTTTATATTTTCTGGTTAGTTTCCCTTGAAATGAAGATATATTATCCTAGTCACCAGTTACACATGATTCAATTAGTTGGAATCTTGTCAAGTTATTATATGAATGTCACATAGAAATGGATCTCGAAGAAGTAAGAAATGGAGCCTAGATTTGCTTGGCCCGCCTAAAGGAATGACCAGTCTCTAACAAAGAAAGGTTTTTCTGATTTCCAGTGGTACTTCCATTCAAAGATCGACTTAGAAATTAGAGAATCTTGGTTTGAATTGGCCATTGGCCTCTCAATAAAAGTGTCTCCCACAGCAATATCTAGAGGTGGTTACCATATTGAGTGATCCAAAATTAAACCAATCAGTGAAGATCTCAAAGTAATTATCTATCTAAAAATGAACCTTAGAAGTTAGAATGGTGGCTGCGGGCCTCCTAGACTCAGCTTCAATGAGTGATAATGGGTTCCTAAAAATAGAACGTGTCCACAAGTAAGAAAACACAAACAAATTTTTGGTTATCAAATAGAAGTGAATCTTTTCAGCTTTTATGCAACATTATATCCAAGCCACTTGAGCCAACTTTTGGTTTGGACCGATCAGAAAGAACTTTCTTATTGTAATATTGAAGTCTTTGACTAATAAGGTTAACGTGGATAATGATAAACTTGAAAGGAATTTAGAAATGAGCTATGAAAAGCTGATTTTTTTAGTACAACATAACAAGGGTGAATGATTGAACCTTCAACGTTGAAGAAGATGATAGGTGATGAGCTTGAAAGGAGTCTAGAAATGAGTTTTGAATAGCTGTTTTTTTTAGTACAACATAACATGGGAGAACCTTTAATCTTGAAGAAGATGATAGATGTATTTATTAATTGAGCTATGTTCAGATTGATTTGAATAGTACAGTTAATAAGACAAAAAACTTATCATAGACAATAATCTAGTTTGTGGGCAAAGAGCAATGCCACCATAGGTGAAAAGTTCCATTCTTTATATATTCTTGACAAGGTAAAAAGAGAAATGACCTAGGTTCCTAAAATAATTTGTTCAAATATTCCACATCCCTAGCTCAGCCTCAAAACTAAGTCACAAAAATAAGATAATTCTCAAGTTAGCACAGTGCTATTATCACAAGCCTCAAATTTTCATCCTTCAAGCAAGGGAATTGTCTCTCTTAGTTGTCTGATATTCACAACATTATTGGAAAGATTACATACATGAAAAGTTAGAAGACAAAATTTTGCTCCTCCCTATCTATCCAGATCTTCGAGTGGCACAACGTTCTGTTCAAATAACGTCGTAAAGAGTTCAAATCATCAATTTCTAACAAATAATTGCTTTAAAGTGCCTGATCTGCCATTCTTCTCACTAGCTAGAAAAGAACAAATCAAGATTCAAAAAGCTAAGTGACAGTAAAAATGAATGAAAAAATATTAGTTTGAAGGACTAAAAAAAAGCAGAAAGAAGGTGCTAAAACAACAAAGAGAAAAGAGAAAAGAAATGAAAGTGGAAGTTAGTCAAAAACAAAGGACAAAAGAGACGGGTTAGGTTTACAGAAATCTTTTAGTAGACTATTGAGTGTTACAATAAATGTTCACTGCAAAAGAAATAATAAATGGGCTAAAATTAATTAATACAAAATCAGGGCTGAGAGATTTTGTTGTTTGTTCCATTGGATATTGCAGCAGATTCTCTTATCCCTTACCTTTCTGCCAAAACGTGTCGACTGTCAACTGCTCATTGACTTGAGGGCCCAATCAAAACAAAACCATTTCAAAATCCTCAAAATCTGCCTTTTCTTTGCAAATCTACAATGCCCTTCCTAATGGGGAGGACCCATTTTTGATACATAGCCAAAAAAATGTTTACTTTATTGGTTTTTATTTGTATCTAAGGTTTATAGAAGTAACAGGTACATTGTGCCAATGATTCTAAATGATCTTTTGGAGGAAATGTTTCACCCCAGTTCTTAAAAATGTAAAAGTATGCTACTAATTAAGTACATTTGGCTTCAATTGAAAGTTGCATAATTCTCTAATTTGTTGATGTCATATAGTGGAAAGTATTTGCAAAAAAAGAATGAAGAAGGGGGTTGAAACATTTGTGTAACGTTTTATATCAATGATATGAGAGTTAAGCTACTTGTTCCACCTAATTTAATATGTATTAAAAGAGTAAGATAGTTTTCTTATGCGTTCGAACATTTCTCTTTTGGTATAATGTATAAAAGTTCTCCAATCTTCACTTCTTTGAAAAGACGTAGAGAAATTTTCATATTTTGCTATGAATTTGTTAAATGAGTATTTGAGTTATGAAACATATGATACATCACATTACTTCTTCCAAAATTCGTAATCTTCAATAATGTGAATGTACAAAGTAGGAAGAATGCAAGTATATTGCAGGACTGTTTTTTATCCATTTTGAGTATTTACAACCTATTTATATTGTCATCTTAAACATTGTCATCTCAAACTTTCAACCTTTAAATGTAGACAGTTTTTCTTTGATCAAAGGTTACATATCAAATATGCAATAATGTATGGCTTGAATGTCATAAAGGCTCTTTCCTTAATGCTAATATGTACAATTTTAATATATATATATATATATACATAAAACCATGAATTTAACTTATCAAACCGTCGGCTACCCAAAAAGAATGAAAGATGTAGAGCTAATAGAATTGACAACCATTTGAAATATGAGCCAAAGTTATTATAAAAATTCAGTCATAGGTTTGACTTGCACGCTTTGATAGCGATATTGGTTATCCATATATTTGAATACATATCCCACAAAATCTAACTTTATCCCTTCCCATGCCCTTAACTTTAAGCACAATTCTCCACAGGGATAGGGGTTGGTCATGACAAAGCTTTCCTTCGTTAGTTCATCATGTTCAACCAAAACTCTAACATTACAACATTATAGAACGTTGTATTTTGGGTAAGGTCGTGGTCCATATACAAATAAGGTCATAGTTCAACCTTACACACTTACTTGAACATATAGCTCAACTGATTACGATTATATCATTGACTAAAAAGTCAAAAGTTCGAATCTTCACCCTTACATGTTGTTGAACTAATAAAAAAAAGTTCAACCTCACGCACAATATAAAATGTTCTGTATCTCTAATAAAATCATGGTTAGTAAGGATGAAAGTCGGTTGGAGTTGATTGGAGCAGTGTGAAAATCGATGCAGATGCCAATGTGGATGCCAACAATGTCAGTTGGTTGGTTTTTCGAATTCTAACATTCACACCCCCTAAAGTCACATAATTGGGGCAACTCTAGCACTACACTTCACTTAGAGAGGCAGAAAAAGTTGGGATATCAGTAAAGCTGGTGGAAGCTCCTGCAACTTAAAATTAGTCCCATTTTCCAATGTAATTTAGTGGATAGTATTGCCTAAAAAGATTTTTTTTAAACTAAAGTGAGCATAGCTCAACGATAATTGACATGTAATTCAAAAAGTCAGAGATTCAAATTTTACACCATAAAGATATATATTATAATAATAATAAAATAAAAAAATAAAAAGGGTGGTCTTTTAAGCTATTATAATAAAAATAAAAATAAATAAATAAATAAATAAAAAAGGATGGTTTTTTAAGCTTTAGATTTTTAAATTTTTTTTTTTTTTTTTTTTGAGATCGTAGGGCAGACCAACAGAGGAAAGTGCTACTAATAAGGAGTTTGAATTTTAAAATATCCTGATCGAAATTGAACCAACAAATTAAAGGGTTTTTGGGTTAGTGAGGTCTTCCACATGCACGACTAACTTCTTTTGTCATGCCAACAAGAGTATAGCTCAATTGATATTAAGTATGAGCTTATGATTAAAAGGTCATAGGTTCGAATCCTCCCATCCCTGAATGTTGTTGAAGTAAAAAAAAAAAAAAACCTTCTTTTGTCACAATTAATTAATTAATTTAAGAGAAAATATCAATTTTTACATTGAACTTGGTAAGATTCGTCAATTTTCATTGTAAGCTTTTGATTTTATCATATTAAATCATAGACTTAAATAAGTGTTACAATTTTTATTTTAAGTTCAATTTTCGACTAATTCATCCACTAGTTTTAACACAAAAAAAAAAAAAAGGATGCAAAAATCTCTTAAATTTTCCTAACTAAAAAAAGCATTGTAATATTAACTTCACTTAATGCACAAGATTGACAATCAATCTTAAAAAACTCACAAATGTTAATAATTATTATCTAGCTTTAGCGCCCTTTTGCTCTGAAACTAGCTTCATACTAGACATGTTTTAGATTTATTAAACACACATGAAAATAATTTTTCAACGAATTCTTAAATGAAAGTCTATCGAAAGGTAAAAATTGCAACACTTATTCAAGTTTAAGCTAAACATTATTGCAAACTTATCAAAGTTCTAGATCTAATTTGATGAAATTAAAATTAAAAAGATCATGGTTAAATTAGGGATAAAAAGTAATTGGTTACCCTTATTTTAATGAAGGCCGGTATTCTTAGAATGTATAATTTCATGAAAAATAGTTAAAATACTTAGTTGAGAGTATCAATGTTTTCTTAGGTTAACGGTTCAATTATCTAGGGGAATTACCTTTCCTTGATTCATTACTATTTGCCAGCTTCTCTAATGTAATTAATGATAAAAGTGTTTGAATGCTAACCAGAGAAAGATTAACGTTGTTGAGTCAAGCATAATCTCATTGTGCATAAAAAATCTATTATTATCTCCAAAGTCGATGATTGTCGATGATTGTGATGGTTGAATAAAAAAATTAAAACAAAACAAAAGAAGAAAAGGGCAACCGATTGTTGTAAAAGACAAATTATTCAATAAGACCGCAACAATGTGACTGTCTCTTTAAAACTGTCAGATATAAATCTTAAAATTTGTATGCTTCTTAATAACTGTTGAATACAAAAGCGAAATATTTTTATAATTTCTCTCTCATATATTCAACGGTAGAAAATTGTCAGCCTCATTGTGACGTTCTCAAATAATTTATCGTTATAAAGGTCAATAAAAAAGACGTGTTAGGTTAGGAAAAACTAAATTACACAGCTGACATCCAACAGTAACAAAGGCTGTCAACAATGTCAACAAGGAAACATCCCTAGTTTATCCGATCACACAATGAGATTTTGCTGTTTCTTCGACATAATTGGATTTTGCAAACAGATTCTCCTCTATCAAAATTAGATTCAAAGAAATTCTATCCCTATCCTTATCCCATGATGTTGACACCATATTATTTGTCTCAACTCCGTTCTGTTCACGATCTTAATAAGTCTAAATATATATAGAATAATGAAGTTAAAAAGTAAAAATAAATTGAATTTGTGTAGCTTGAAAAGTTAGTGTTAAAAAATTTGAGCTAATATAAGTGACCTAGCTACGTACCAAATTTCAACTTTACAAATTCAGAAAATATAAACAAAAATTGAATGAGAATAATTCAGCATGGAGTCGAGCATATTTCAAATGTGAAACTATACATATTTAAAATACATAGACATGAATTCCAATCCAAATGCATAAAAATGGAAGATGAAAATAAGGAAGATATTTTCATAATTTATACTACAACTGAATGATATATTCAAAATTAAGAAGACTCCTGAATCTATGCATTTTGGACGTGTTTTTTTTTTTTTTTTTTTTAAGAAATGTCACTGTGTTTCTGTTCATCATTTGAAATTTAAGAGCACTCTATTTTTGTAGCTTTTCCCTTTTTGTCTATTTTGCTTTCTTAGCACTGGATCCACAGAGCTTCTGCTTCCTATTTTACACATTGTTTATAGCGTAGCTTCAGCAAGATTTTAGGCTCTGTAACTTTATGTACTGCAATTCACCTAATGCTCTTCTATGCAACTAGTTTACGTATTCAAAATTTTCAATAAGTTCCAACTTCCAAAGGCTTCGTTCGTATGCATGATATTAAATTTTCGTCGACATGTCGATATTTCCATCGACATTTCACATATCCATGGGGTTCGACATCGACATATGTAAGAGAGGAATCGACATTTCCACTATACCGTATAAAATTGATGTACTGCAATTCACCTAATGCTCTTCTATGCAACTAGTTTACGTATTCAAAATTTTCAATAAGTTCCAACTTCCAAAGGCTTCGTTCGTATGCATGATATTAAATTTTCGTCGACATGTCGATATTTCCATCGACATTTCACATATCCATGGGGTTCGACATCGACATATGTAAGAGAGGAATCGACATTTCCACTATACCGTATAAAATTGATGAAATATTAAAAAAAAAAACAAGAAAATTTAACTGAATGTGAATATAATATTGTAACAAAGATTTTAATTCATTTAAAAAGTGTAAACTATTTATTTATTAATTTAAATATTTTTTTTGAATTTTTTATTTTAAATTTTTTTTTCAGAAACATCCATCGACATCGACATTTTATCGATATTTCCATCGACATTTCTATAAAATATAGACTTCGACATTTCGGTCAACATCGACATTTTAAATCTTGTTCATATGTTTATTTTATATTTTAATACTAATTAAAATAGTTTTAAATGGTCTCCTTGAATGGATGGATTTGCCATGATGATTTTGGATGGAAAGTACAACACTAAGTTTTCAAATATATCTTTAGGAACCACTTACCAAATTGAGGCTAGGAATCAAAATAAGCCGAAGCTAAAACTAGCTAATGGGAATAAATAGGATGCATGTAAAACTATATTTAATTTATATGTAGATATTAAAATAAATGAGATTATACGTTTGAGCTATTGGAGGGAGCATATTGTGGTCATAAATTATAATTTCAACCTTTTCATATAGTGGTGTGACCTATTAAAAAAAAATTAGTCTATCAATCTTAAGAGATTAAGGAAGATCCAAGATTCGCATATAGCTTCATAGCTATGGTTATTGACACCGACAAGCTATGTTGGAAGAGCCTCATGCTTCCATCACGTAGAGGGTTCTTCATATTTAATCTTAGTTGCATAGTTTTCTTAAAACTTTATAAATAATATTGTTTAATAAAACTCTCATTAATAATCAATTAAATAGAAACTATTTATGAAAGTTTTATCAAATCATAAGATTAATTATAACATTTAAAATTGTAAGGACTAAATTTTAACTTTTTCAATATCATTGGGTCTAATTTATATAATTTAATCATTTAAATTTTAAGATCTTAAGTCAAAACATTATTTAATGAGTTGGAATTCTTGAATCGAAAATGAATTTTAATAATTGCTGGATCCGTCCTCCCAGATTCCAGCCTTCAATTTCGGTAAATTTTGTCTTCTGATCTCCTCTGCTCAAGTAATAACTCCTTTTTCTTCTTTATTCTTTCTTTCCTTTTTTTCTTTTACTAAAAATTTCTACGGTTACTGTGAGGTTCATAAGAAATCATACAGTTCAATCAGTCCTTTCAATCCAATCAATCAGATCACCAAAGGTTTAGAATATTTTTTTTGCTGACTCAAATTAATGAAGAAGTGATAACATGTTTTTCAATTTAAATGAATTTGGCGAAGACTATTCTAGTTGATTTAAAAAAACAAAACATCATTAAATACAACCTTAACAAATAGTGTCTCAATCAACCTTCTAGAAACTAATTAAGTTACAAACCTTCAAGATTATGTTATATCGTTGGTAACCCAACAATAAAAAGACAAATAGAACAATTTCAAAGAAGATTTAAGTTCCATATATATGTCTAATTTTCATCTATACTTATTTATTATTATTATTATTATTATTTTGACGTGGGGTGAGAGATTCGAAACTCTAATATCTTAATCGAAAAGACATACTTTATGCTAGTTGAACTGTACTTATCATAATACAGTAACTTATGTTATATATTGTCGTATCAATTTATTTATTAGAGACCCTTGGATTGAAATTGAAAGCCTTATAGTTGAATTTTTTTTTTTTAAAGAACCTTATAGTTGAATTTAGTTAAGCAATAAATAATAATCAATACACTTAAAATTGATTTTTTTTTTTTTGAAGAAAACACTTAAAATTGATTTAATCTCACATGGACCATTTAATTGATCTTAACACTAGTATGAATATGTGACACGTTATAAAAGTTCAAATCTTTTTTTTTTTTTACTTTTAATTTCCTTTATAAGAGAGACTGAAACTTTTAAAACTTATTCAAAAAGTTCCATCAAAGCAAAGTTATGAACAAGTACACGTAGTTGTTTGTTTGCAATTGTAGTGCTCATGGCGGCCATGGAAGTCATTCCCAGTGCTCATTTTCAAAGCACTGCCCATCTTAATTATATTTTCAGGTACCCTTTTAACTTCTCTTCTTCTTTTTCTTTTTCCGATTTAATTTCTTTGTTTCATTCATATTTAGTTTATGATTTAAGAATTTTAGTACAACCTTAAAAAATTGGATCGGTGAATTTTTACCTTTCTTAAAATAAACGTCTCTGGTTCCTTATTGGTTTTTGTTCCTCTTCTTCTATGTTGGATTTTGGTTTCCTTTCCATCTTTGTTTTTCTTACATGCAAAAATCTTCAGATTCCATTTTGATAATTTTCAAATTCCTCTCTTTTATTTTCCTCTTGTTGGTTCATAAATATTATATTTACATTTGATTTATGATGAGATGGAACATGATATGTTTATGTTTATTTTTATTTCTAGATTGTACTAAAAAAAATTCAACCTACAATATTCTTGACCATGTTTTGACATATAATTTAGGAACAAAAATTAAATACTGATAATAGAACATAGGTGGGTATTTATTTATATGCTGCCTTTTAGTTTTGGGAGGCTTTTGTATTGTAGCTTATAGATTGTTTTACACTGAAGAAGCCCATTGGCCTTGTATTTATAAAATTTACCCAGTTGGCTGGAATAAGAAAAAGAAATTTTCTTAACCAAATTTACAAGAAGTGGATGGCCCAAAACTGTTCTGGGAACTTTCAGTTCTTTTTGTCTAAGGGGAATTTTTTAGATTATGTATTTATGTCTAGGAAATTCCACTCTTTGAGCCCATTATTTCAGTGATTTTAATTCCTGATATATAAATGAGCTCTTTGGATATCTTTTTTTAATAAAAAGATATATAATATGAGGATGGTATTCTAACTTTTGACCTAAAAGAGTGGTTAGTAACTTCTAATAGGATTGTTAAAAGAAATTGTAATGAATGTACTTGATAATGGCTTTATTTTTTTTAATTTTAATCATGTTTATTAATTAGCAACTTTCTCTCTATCTTGTAATTTACTTTTCAAAATATATTTGAAATGTTAGTCAAATTTTAGGAAAAGATTTTTTTTAATATAGTTTTTTATTTAAAAATTGATCAAGGTTCAATATTATTCTTGAAAAATGAAAAAATAAACAAATAAATTGATAGTAAATAAATTTAATTAAGAAGAAACAAAATAGAAAATATAGAACCATAAAGGCTTAATATTTGAACTCAATAATCTTAGAGGAAATGAGTTCAATCCATGGTGACCACCTGTCTAGAATTTAATATCCCACGTATTTCTTGACACCAAATATAATAGGTTCAGACGACTGTCCCGCAAGATTGGTCGAGGTGTGCACAAGCTGGCGTTAATACTCACGGATATCACAAAAAAAAAATTGAACTTAATAATAATAATAATAATAAAATAAGGATTTTTTTAATCAATTAAAACAAGGACTTAATATTTGAATGTATCGTTGAGTTAGAAAATACTGCTGAGGATTATAATGGAGAAGAAGTGTGTGATTAAATAATTTTTTTTTTAAACTTTGTTAATTAGTTGAATTTAAAAATTAAAAAAGTTCAAATATTTTTTTGAACAATTTATTTTTCCTATAAATGAAAAACAAAATGGCAAATCAAATATGCAAACAAAAATGATCCTTTTTTTAGTACGAAAAAGTAATGATCTATTCAAAGGAGTTTATATTTTAAAAATAATGATCTATTTAAAGGAGTTTATATTTTTACGCTCATATCGTAATTGTTAATGTCTTTACGAGAGGTATAAAAATATCAAAAGTGAAGAACGCTTAGGTGGCATTAAATTTAGTAAGTTGGTAGAAATTTAAATGAAGAATCAAGTCAGCAGTAATTTATATGTATTTTTGACTAAGAAATCAGAGATTCGAATGCTCTCACTCCAAATATTGTTGAACTCAAAAAAAGTCAGAAAAGTTTCAATTTTTTGTATACATTTCTAATAAATTAGTAAAAATTTTGATTTTTTTTTCTTTTTAAATAGTACAATAATCCTTAACAAAAAGAGTGATATTAAAAGAAAAAGAAATATTATTTACCTCCTAATTGGTCAATAGAAGGAATCTCATATCGAACATCATTATGTTTTTGACAATTAGAGGTGAAGAATATAGAGAGAGATATAATTTTTTTTTTTTCTTTCGGACGGAAGATTCTTACTAGCAAGTCACTAGATAATTATTGTGACAGTTATTTATTTTTTGAAAGAAAAAGTATCTTCTCTCTTTCTCTTTGCATTATTCTGTTTTAGTGGTAAAAGTGGTCGCACTGGTTAGGATGTAAGTATTATTCCTTTCAATAAATGTAAAAATGTAAAGAAAAAAACTAAATTAAAAAAAAATGGAATTAATTAATAGAAAAAATAAAATGAAAAAAGTCGAATGGTAATTGTGATGGCCAAGTCATGGACGAATCGATGAGTTGAATCAGGTGGCTCACAGCCACTGGTTTAAACCGTTATCGTCGACCGCCTTTCATTTTCCAACCCTATTTAACTGCTCTCCGTCTTCGCCGTCGCCGTTAGGGTTTCCGTTTTGGTTTAGATTCCCTGCGGCGGCGCTCTGTGGAACGCTGCTTCTCTTTCTTCATCTCCTTCAGTTTTGCTTCTCTTTCAGTTTTGTTTCTTCTTCAGTCTCTCTTTATTATTATTATTATTTCTTTCTTGCTTTTTTCTTCGTTTTTGGTTTACCCAAAATCCAGATTTTGTAAGATCTATCAAAGAAATGGGATCTTAACTAATCTGTAATTTCTTCGAGTGTAACGATCAGATCTGGCAGATTCTTTTACTCTTTCAGCTTTATTTATATTCTAGTTTCATCTTCTCAAGAGGTATCTAATTTTCTTTCAAGTTTTTATTTTTTTCCCCCATATGAACACAGATCTAGCTCTCTAGGGTTTTAAAAAAAAGTATCTTTTTCCTCTTCTGTTTTATAATCAAAATCTTGGGTTTCTCTTCCTGTTGCTGAAATTCTTCAGATTTGAAGCACATTTCTTCAGCTTCCATATTTATGGCTTGCTAAAGCAGCTCTTTTTTCCTTTTTTTTTTATAGGGTTTCTCTTCTTTTTCTTTTTGAGAAGTCTCAAAGGTCGTCTCTTTCTCTTTTTTTTTTTTTTTTTTTTTTTTCATGGGTTTTTGTTGTTTTTTGTCATCAAATAAGAATCTCATTCAATTTTTTTTGTTCTTGTAATATAAATTTTCTTTCTGGGAGATGGGTAGAACTTTCATTCCTATTTTTCTTCTATTTTACCTCTTCAAGGATCGAACATTTTGGACCCTCATGGAGATCGAAATAAAAAAAGTTTCTTTTTCTAATTTCTTCCTTTTTCTTTGTTTTTTTTTCTTCACTAACATTTAGCAGCTTGGGGAGGAGATTGGTTTATTGCTGAAATGTTTCTTCTTCTTGATCAATTAAATTGGAATTACTGGTTATTTCTCTCTTTTGTTTTTAGTTTTTTTTTTTTTTTTCATTTTTGGAGTGAGAATATTGAGTGCAGGAATCTCTGATGTACCTCAAACGTCAAAAACTCATTGGTTTTGGCTTCTAATGGTGAAGAAAGGCAAATTAATTATTTGTGATTGTGAGGAATTACAAGTTCACTTCACGGCTGGAACAATTAATGAGCCCCATAAATCTTTTTCCCATCGGATTTTTGCATCAAATCAAAGGAAATAATGGAACCAGAGAGATGAATGTATAACATTATTGTGATCTGATGGACTAACTGTTCGATCTAGCTTACACAAATATAGGCTTTTAACATTTATTAGACTCTTTTTTTTAAAAAACAAGAACATTTATTAGACTAAATAACAACTAAATTAGACTAAAATAAACATGAAAAGCTAAAAATCCAATCACAAATTTAAGCTTTATTATTATCCTTAAATGGGTTACATCAACCTAGCTTACACAAAAATATAGGCTTTTCACATTTATTTCTTAGGTTATATTCTAACTTTAAGTTTTTTTTTTCTTTTAAAAAAAAAAAATTCAACAGTTACAAGATATTTCCAAACTTTTCAATTTTTAATCTGTGAACCGAAAGCCTTTAAAATAAAATTTCAATTGCGATTGAAAATGATTTCTTTTGAAGTGATGATGACTGTGAATTGGAACCACTAGTGTAAGTGCTCTATTATTTTGGTTGTATTTAATTTTTCTATAACTCTAAAAATTTGACATTCTGTGTGTATTAGTAATATTGATAATCCTTAGCTTAGGAACCCTAGGAACCATTTTTTTTCTATAATTTTATTGGTCACTGTGCACAAACAAACTCTATGGGCTCAGTGCTTTTGATTTTTTTTTTTTTTAATATTTTCCTAAGAGGACACTCATTATGACAAGACTCTTATACTTTTTCCGCCTTTCAAATGTCATGTTCCTCAATCTATTATCCACAACAAACTAATGTTTCAAATCATTAGTAAGTTTAACAATTTTAATAAATTATTAACAATACATCAACTCTAATTTTTTTTTTTTTTTTTTTTTTTGGTAATATAGGTTTTTGTCTGAACTGTTTGGATATTGTGGTTGGGGTGTATTTGGTATATATATATATGTGGGAAGGGTTTTTATTTTATTTTATTTTTTATTTTAATTCTAAACGACAAAATTGCCAAATTTCAATTATTGAACAGTAACATATTGATTTGAGTAAACCAATTGACTTAAGGAGCTATTTCTTTTCAATAATCTTAAGTAACATGTATTCTAACATGTCTAAGATCTAGATAATAGGGTATTTTAGTGTATGTGGATGAAGATTAAATGTAATTTCTTTTGCAATATTTTTGAATGTGAAGATATTTGAGAATATAATATTGGTCCATTCCTTTTATTATCTAATAAGGAGTTAAGCTAGATTAATTGCACTAACCCTACCATGGATCTTGAAGAGTAAATTAACCTAGTTTATTACCAAATACATTGAAGCAATATTTGGATAATTATATATTTGTACCTATATCGACGCTGGTACATTTATTAATTTATTTATGTCAATAATAATATATTGAATTATAGACAATACTTTTCTCTGTGTCATTTTGAAAGGAATGTAATTAGTTCATAAACTTGAAAAGTTTGAGTTTGTGTGATTTTTCTTTTAAAAGTTCAACAAATGTAGGGGTGGATATTAAAGCTTCAACTTCGATGTTTGGATTGACTAAATTTGTGTAATTTTAAGTTAGTATGACTAGTAATTAAATTGTTGCACAAAGTTATATTTCAAAAAGTTTGAATTCGTATAATTTTGATTTACATGGTAGATTTGAGAATGGTAAATGTTGATAAACTAGTATTAGGAAACATATTGATTTCTAAAGATATAATAAAATACAAGGTATGATCAAAGAGTCAAATGGTTTATGGGCCGTTTGATAACCATTTCATTTTTTTTTTCATTTTAAGAAACATATATGTATGATAACTAATTCTTTTTTTTTTTTGTTTTTTTAAAAAATGATTTTGAAATTAGATGTAAATTTCAAAAACCAAAAAAAGTAGCTTTTAAAAACAAATTTCTGATTTTCAAAATCTCAGTTTTCATCTAATGCTCATCTTTTTCCTTCTTTGACAGATCTCTTTCCTACAAAAAAAAAAAAAAATCCTAGCTTTTTTCTCTCTAAATTTTTCATTTTATATCATTTTTATTTCTCTTTCTCTTGCTAATTTTTCTTCCTAAATATTTTTCTTTCATGTATCTAAATTTACTATATTTAACTTTTTTCTTTAATTACACAAAAAAAACTTTTCTTTAAAATAATTATATGTATGTCTCTAAATTTTTATTTTCATGTCTCCACACATCTTTCTCTCTCTAAAACACCTCTTCATCACTCTAATTTTTTTAAAAAACTGAAAACTAAAAACAGTTATAAAACAAGTTTGATTTTCTGCTGTTTACAACGGAGAAACAAAAAAAATAGTCATCAAACACATATTTTTTTTATTTTTAAAAAACAGAAATCAGAAATTAGTAAAACCAAAAACCAAAAATTGAAATGGTTATCAAACGAGGCTTTATTTATTTATTTATTTATTTTTAAAATTTAATTCTAAATCGTAAATTAATGGCTAAGAAATATTGAGAATTTCAACTTTATCTAATACCTAAGGAACTAACTAAATTTTTTTTCCTTAAATAGATGAATTTGGACATATTTGCCCTTTAAATAATTTTAAAATTTACAAACCTAATAATAGTAGTTTATACTTTTATTCCATTACTTTTTCTCAAGATTTGCATAATATCTATGTTCTAGAATTAAATTTAAAAAAAAATTATGTTTTCAAATTTTCTTTTGGTTTCACACCAATATTTTATCTTTGGGTTAAGGCTGAAAGTATAAGTCTTGACCTATTTCACTAATAATTAAAATAATATTCATACACCACTAGATTCATATAATTTAAAGTATAGTTTTAGATTAAATAATCAATTTAAATATCTATTATATTTTCAATTTCCACCTACTTGATCAATTGTAATGCTAAAAAAAAATAAAAAATGATCTATATATATATATATATAACTTTCCTCATCACGTTTCATGTGTTATTAATTTAATTTAGATTTACAAACCTTTGATGTAATTGGCCTTTGGGGGGACATCATTATCACTGCCTCAGCTTGGTCGTCCTCTTATATTGCTCTGTATTAGCACGCTTTCATGTAATTGACCTTCTCCTATATTAATTTCTCACATATGTCTCAACAAAGTCATATCTTTTCAAAAAAAAAAAAAAAAAAAATCTAAATGGAATTTCTTTCTTTTTGGTTCAGTGGGATCAATCCTTTATTGTTAGGAATTATAAAAGGTATTTTATCTGTTGAACTAAGAGATTAAAAGTTTGAATCACCACTTCCACATGTCAATGAACTTAAAAAGAATGGTGTAGAAATCTTTACAATATACATGGGAAAAAGTGATGATCATATTTCAGGTTCGAAAAGAACAGCATAGGCACAGTCTGTGAGCAATTCCAGCAGCACAACTTGGTTAAACATGCGAATGAGCAACAAGGAACATAATCAAAGCTTTGAATTAGGTACTGTTTCTTACCCCCTTCATAGTACATAAATGTTGCCAACTTTTAAAAAATGTGTCAATTTTAGAGCCATCATTGAAGAGACCTTCAAGACCAAAAGAAGTTGATCATTTTCCTCTAGTATGTAGAACCTATGCATCTGAAATCACAAACAACTCCACATAAAATAGTAAATTTCATGGATGTAACTTCCAATCAAAGATGTTCAGTTAGAAATGCATTTATTTAGGACATATTTAAGAGTGATTTTTGAATAGTCTAAATCGCTTTCTAATGTTACTTCTCCTCACATATATGCTCAGATATTATTTTGAGCCACTAAATTAGTAGACCTGTGTACTATTAAACATGACATAGGAATGAGGTAATACTATAGTCGAGATGTCATACTTTATTAAAAACTACTACTAAATCTAATTAAAGCTTCATATGTCGTTGAATTAGGGTTAAATAACAATCTAAAAACTTTAGTTGATGGATAAAAGTAGATCAATCATTTAACATATTCATAACATTAATTCAAATTCTAGATAAAATTCTTAAATTAACCAAACTTTATTGTATAGAGTTACAAAGATCCCTGGGACTAATACATGCATCAAACAGACATAATTAAAAGGATATTCACATCTTGGGATGCTAGGAAATTCTAAAGATTAATTCATCAGCTAAGACAGAATTATATTTAAAACAATGACCACAGAATTCCAGGGTTCAATTATAGAAAATAGTCGAGCAGTTTGTTTGTTGATAAAGCTAAGGAAGACACCAAGCTGTTTCAGACATTCGATAGAATTGATTTGAAAAAGAGACTCAAAGTGAAGCCAAACATTGTTGATAAAAACTGGGATCGCATTTTCATTGACATGACAACATATAAGCTTTGTACTTGATAAAGTCAGTTCCACTACAATTACAATCACCAATAATAAACCAAAATTTAACCCTCAAATGATGAATTAGAAACAACCAACTTTGTAGATTATGACCTTATGTTATTAGGTGCAATGTAATTTAAGATCAACTGATTTCAAATGCATATTAGAAAGAGATATATGGTCACATTTCAACTCTCTCCATCTGCAATAAATTTACTTAGGTTCTTCTACCTGACATATTATATTCAAAGATATTAATTCTTTGCAAAAACCTAGTAAACAATAGATTTTTCTTTTATTAATTCTTAACTGGCGAGCTTTTATTTAGCTCCTCTCTGTATGTTCCTCACATACTATCAATGAAGTATCTTTTTCCAAAAAAAAATAGATTTTTCTTTTTTGAGGTCAACAAAATGTGGAGGTGGAGGATTCGAATATTTTACCTCTTGATCGAAGGTATATGCCTTAACCAGTTGCATAACCAGTTGAGTTATGCAGATCTTATAAGTTTTTAATACTTCTAAGAGTTGTTTATTCTAGTCTACACATATGTTTATCTCACAAATTTCCGTAAATTCAAACTTTCTAAACCTACTTCCTACACTACAAATTTTCTTTTACAGTCCATGAACTTACAACCAATCACAAGTTATATAAAATTAAATTTCTATAACTCATCTCTATGGACAGTTCATAAATTAAAGCTTTATTAAAATTATGAGCTGATGTTTCACTAAATTTCATTGCTTATGACATGATTTAGTGGGTATGTTTTTACAAGGTAATGGAGGTACTTTTATTGTTAAACATAATCCATCATTTATGCTTTGAAAATTTGTGTCATTAGTGTGTAAGAAAATTGGGATCATGCACGATTTGAGAAGGTGGATATGGATAATTAATTGCTCTCATGGGTCTATTCCATCACTTCCTAAAAGGTGTGCGCTAAATCTCTTATTACTGGCTTCAGAGTAATCCACATACTTAAACAAAACATCATGAACAGTTTTGAGGAAAATAATTAAAACATGATCCTTCTGGGGGGAAAAGGAAATGTGGACAAAAAAACTAATGAAGCAACCAACACAATACTAATAATGAGTTTCAAATATACAATTATTTAGGGGGATAATAAGAACATTTAATATCACAAAATTTTGTTGCTTTTTTTTTTTTTTTTTTTCTGAATAACTAGCTTTATCTTCTCACTTTCTTGCAAGATGGATTAGAAGAAGATTTATAATCTTTCAATATCTTCAATATTATATTTTTATTCCTTAGATATCAACTTCTCTCAAGAAATATCAACAGAAGTCAAGAAGATGAAGAGAAATATATAGAGAGAAAAACTTTGCACAATTTGTGTCCCAATAGAAAGTCATGCAAATATATTGATCAGAAATATTTCTATGTTTTACATTAATTTGGAACAGAAAAGTGAAGAAGAACAATACAACTTGAAGTGCTCGTAATAACAATAACAATATTGTTTTCCACTTGATACCTCCTAGGTTCCTTTGAGAAAATTAAGAAACAAAACCCATGTTGTTGGATTGTAACATGCCTGCTGCAGCCCAGATCCCTATCCGAAGATTTCAGAGTCTTCAAATTCATTCTGCTGCAAAAAAGTTAAATGGGTTTGGTCAGAATCAGAAAAATTTCTATTCCGTGTACTTCAATTTTTGTCTCAGCCATAAAAAGTCTCAAACTTTAATACTATATATAAGTAGAGAGCAACTGTTTGATTAGGATTTTGTTGTTAAAGCATACAAAAATTTAACTATAAAAACTCACCTCTTGAAGATCAACATTTTCAGTTTGATGCAGGTAATTGAAAGTGGAATCAGATGGGCTCCACTCAGCCATAATCTCAAAAGCAGAAAAATTTTGAAGTTGGTAATCAATGATGGGTTGAGATGATGATCCAAATTGAGAGGTAATTGGTTTTTCAACTTCAATGGCAAGGTTGAGATTGTAGCTATGAGTACCACCCGATTCTTCCCCAGTTTCAAGGGGACTGCTCCAAGAACAAGATGAAATTTTGTTTAAGTTGTTGTAATTTTGATGATGATGGCCATGATTATTATCAAAATCAGAAACTGAACAATCCCTAATCTGATTTTTCTTCTCCATAGTTCTTGCTCTTGCTCTTGCCCTAGCCATTTCTCTCATCTCCTTGGCCATGGTTTTCCTTGGCTGCTTGACCCTCTTCTTCTTTTTGCCATCACTCTTCAAAGATTTAATCTTATTAACAAAATTTTCACCATTTTCAGCTCCTCCAACTCCAACTTCATCAATTCCAGACACCATGTCACCCTCTGAATTGGAATGAGAACAAAAATTTGTACTACGTTTGAAACTACTCATGATCAGGCTGCTGCAATTTCTTTCTTTAGCAAGTTTCAAAATTTCAGGCCTGGCTTGAATCAGCAGCCATTCAACTGTTTTGCTTCCTTTGTCAACTCCCAACATGTCTTGTAATCCAAAGAACTGACGAGCCACTGGCAGTGAGAGCCTCATTCTACGGTCTCTTAGTCCTCTAGCTGTCGTGATTTTGCTGTGTCTGTCCTTTTTTGACAACCTTTTTCTTGGGATTTTCTTCTTCTGATCTGAATTGATGATGTCCATGTTGGTGTTGGTGTTTGTGTTTGTGGGAAATTTGTCAAGAGTGGGAGTTGTAATGGGAGCATTATTCTGAGAATTGGAAGTAGTGAAATTATTGTGAGGTTGTTGAAACATGAAGTCATATTCATCAAATTGATCATCAACTTCAAAAGGAGAAGGAAAGGGGAAGAAAGAGATGGGGAGATGAAATGAATGGTCAGGAGGGAAAGAAAATGGATCATGACCATTTTTACTACTACTGTTGGTGGAGAAGAACATGTTTTGTATGTCTCTATATGATTTAGAACCCAAAAAAACAAAAAACAAAGAAAGAAAAGAAATGGAACTTCTCTTCAACTGTGGACAAAGACCTAGATTTGATGATGAAGTAGCTTCAATTGATGACAAGTGCAAAACTTTGAAGCAGAAAGTAGAAAGAAAGAAAGCTTCCCATCCTTTTCACTTCATTTCTCTCCCTCTCTCTTTCCCAGTTCATTTTAGCTGCTGAGAGTGAAAACAATAATAATAATAAATTTAAATCAGGCTTGCAGAAAGACCTGTACAGCCCTTGTATATTACATGTGTTTTAACTTTTTTTTTTTGGGAATCCGTTTTTGTGTGTGAGAGAGAAAGAAAGAGAAAGATGGTTTTTTTTTTTTTTTTTTGGGAAGGACAAAGCTAGGTAGAGTTGTGAGAAAGACAGCACAGTGGAGATTACTGTATATGAACTGGAGGGGAGCTGAATAGAAAGAGACAGAAAGAAAGAAGAGTTTGAAGAAAAGATAATATTGGTTGAGTTCTGTAAAGAAAGACAAGAGAAGGAGGAAAAGAGGGTGGAATTTATTTATTTAATTTTGTAAAGAAAGACAAGGATCCATCTCTTTCTAAAGGCTTTTTCCTTTGAGCAAAAAGTTTGCATCTTGCGTCTTTAGAGCCATATTATGGGAAGTTATTATAAGTGAGCTGAGTGAGTGGGTGAGTGGGGTTGAAAACACACATATAAGGCTATTAAAAAAAAATTTAAAAGGGAATTATTAGCTCTAGTTTTGAACCCCACCCCCCACCAAACATGTTTCTTCTTCTTAAACGAACCCTCTTAATATTGAGTCTTTTGCTTACCAATATTCAAGTCCTTGCGTGGGTTGTTCTAGAGCTAATTAGGGTTAGGTTGAGTCATTACTCTTATGACCCATTATTTGTGATGGTTCAATTGATAAAATTTTGTTCGTATCACTTACTCTAATATTTAAGGCTCGACTGTAATGTAAGTTTTCTATATTTTTATTTATTTAAATGAATGAAGACAATTGTTGATCTTCACCTTTACTTATGTTGAACTAAAAAAAAAAAAAAAGTCATTTTCCCCATTCAATATATACATTTTTTTAATATCATATTTGCTTCCAATCAACTTTTGTTAAGTTTTGAATTAGTATCTTCAATTAATTGTATTTGTTTCTATAAGAGTAAGTGTTTTTAGACTTTAAAGTACACACACTCTACAAGATCTAGGCAAGATTCTTGCTAATAAAGATATTTCCCCCCTTTGAATTATAGCCTAAAGCTACTAAAGAGCCTAGATTTGTAGTATATTTTAAATTAAGAGAAAATGAAATACAAAGACCTAAAATTTCCCTACTATGTGTATTTGTTTCCAAATTCATCTACTTTTCAAAAACACATGCATAACCTAACAAACGAATTTTAAAATTTCAAACCTACACAAACCCGTGAGATTAATAAATTTGTACAATGAATGATATATAAACGTATATGTATGGAACTATGTATTCACTCTCACAACCACACAAGTGATATAAACTCAACCAGTGAACGAAACGCGGCATTCTCTAAAGATAAAGAATATAATATTAACCCGTCTTTTCATCACTAATCACCTTTTATTTAGTTATGATGGGGTGACAAAGTAGCATTTTTAGAGGGTCCACGTGGCCATGTCTAAGATTTATAAGTGAAAGGACAATTATTTGACTCAAAGGGGGCACGCTAGTGGTAGAGATGAAAATGGGGGAAGACATTTTGACTGTATGAGGTTAGCCAATGTCACTTTCTACAAAAAGGAGAAACACTTCTCTCTTTCTCTCTCTCTCATCTTCACCCATTATGTGTCCATCAATCAAACTCACCATCCAGAAGAGAATGTTGTTTGTGTTGTTATGTTATTGCCTTTCCCTCCATGCGTGCTTATCTGTTTGCCCCTTTCTCTTCTCTCTTTCTTTCATTGGACAAGAAATATTAAACCCCAAAAAAAAAAGCTTTAAAAATGGCCCTCTTGTACTTTCTTAACTGTTCATACAAAGACCTTCTGAAACCCTAGCCAGTCACCAACTACAAAAAATGGCAATATTCCCATCTTCAATCCAAACCCTTTCTCTTCTTTCTCAAATGCCATTGCTTCACTTAAAAAAAAAAAAAAAAAAAAAACTTTTTTTTCCACTTTTACATGCCGTCCTCCTCTTTTCCCACCCACTTATCCAAAAAAAAAAAAAAACCCTCTTTTTTTCCCCCCTCTTTTATTGTACTACTAATAAGCTAGGGCTGAAACTGACTGCTTTGTACTGACATAATTATAAAAGGACCACACAAGATAATGCAAAGCTAGCTGTGTTTGTGTGTTGTTGTTGTTGTTGTTGTGTGTTTTGAGGGTTACTTTGAAAAAGGATAACTTCAAAAGATAAGGGGAGTTGAATAATAATGTACCAATTTGTGGCAGTGGGCTGATTGATTATCAAGGCATCAATTCATATGTATAAATGTGTAACCCTAGATCAAATCTACATCATTTCATTTTATGTACTTTCTTTTTGCATCTTAGTTTCCTTTTTTATATGAGCAAACTTTTTTTTTATTCAAACCCATGATAAGTTTTTTACCTAGATGTTTTGATTTTTATGTATAAAAGAGGCCTTTATATGTACTTAAGGAGAATAATATATATACTGGACAGTGGACACATGTATTTGTTTTTAGGAATGCTATATATGTTATTTGAGCACCTAGTGTTCTTGCAGAATGTGAAAGTACTATATATGTTAGTCCAATCATTTTTACTTTCTATACATAGTGTTTTTAAAAAGTTTTAAAATAAAAAATGAAAGTTGAATTTGTTATTTTTAAAAACCAACCAAAATGACTAAATAGGCCAATGAATATGCTGAATTACATATTTGGTCTTTATGATTTTAGTCCGTATTATTTAATTAATTTAGTTTCATTCTGGTCCCTACATATACTTTTAAAAGTTTTAATTTAATCCTTGTAATTTAGTTAAAATCTCGTAAATTATCTCTTTGTCGTTACTATATATTGAATACACAACAGGTTTTCAATTTAAAAGGTAGTAAGTTTTGTGTTCTTTCTCTATTTGGTTCAATGTGTTATGTAACTTTATTAGTGCTTATGTCTAAACTATAAAAAATACCCTTGAACTTTGTCATTTGTTTCACAAATATTCCTATTCTTTTAAAAGTTGCAATATTACAATTGATTTTTTATAAATGTTTCAAAAAGACCATTGAAGTAGAAAAACCGTTAGAATGTTGGACGAAAAGTTGACGTGTCTGGATATTGTTCTTTCAAACTTAATCCAGGAGCATCCTGGTCACCATCATGTCATTCCAAGTCATTGTCTCACGTCCATTTTTCGTCCAACATTATAACGGGTTTTTCTACTTCAATGGTAGTTTTGAAACATTTATGGAAAATCAAAGATAATATTGCAACTTTTGAAAGAATATAGGTATTTTTTAAACAAAGAACAAAGTTCAAGGGTATTTTTTGTAATTTAGCAAAAAAAAATGAGAAAATGATTGAATTTTTCAAGTAAATAAAAAAGTTTAGTATCTATTTGTGAGGCTAGCTAAACTATAGGGATCATGTTGAATGTTTTCTTACCATAAGGACTAGATTGAAACTAAGCCAAAACTATAGAGTCCAAATTTGAAATTTAACTAATCAACAAATAGGTTAAAAAAATTGAATAATTTTATTTTAAAATTATATAAAATCCAGCTTTACTGGTGGCACTATATAATATCAAATTTTGTACATGAAATTTGTTTATTCTTGTTGGATTTTTTTTTTATTTAATATATATGCATATCCAATTCTATATAATACTAGTCCATTCTTATTAGAAAAAAATATGAAAATTAATTTTCTCAAATTCATAGAATAACAGTATTTTTCTTTAAAAAAGAAAGAAATCCGGTGACAACAACTAAAGGAAAAAAGAAACTTTCTAACAAACACTTATCTATAAACACATTTACATAGGTTCTTTTTCTTTTTCCTTTTATTTTTCTTTTATTTTTCTTTTTATTTTTTCAGGAAAACTAGAAAACTGTTCTAAAAAGAGTTCTCCAAACAACTTTGGAAATGCTTTAACTTACTTTTTTATTTTTATTTTTATTTTTTTTGAAAGAGGATATACTTTATTGATGGTATGTTTTTAACTTACCGTTTTAATAAGTTAGGGTTTATAAAATTTGAGGTTTTGGATATCCTAAATATGTATAATCTATATTTGGATTATGCAAAAGAGTGAGTTTTAGAAATATGGATATGTGCAAATTTGCATTTAGTTTATAATTTATAATTTATGAAAGTTAATAGGTAGTATTAAAAGTGAGTTTCATGAGTTTGAATTTATGTGATTGTGAGATCAACAAACTCAAGGTAAGCAAACCTAACCATAATTTGACTACTTCTCAACCAAAAATTACATAAATTTATTCAAACCTCTGTTTGATAACTATTTGGTTTTTGAAAATTAACATTATTTTTTCACCATTTTTTTTACAATTATTTTCATATTTCTTAAGGAAAGATTTGAATTCTTAGTCAAAATTTCAAAAACAAAAAACTAAGGCTCCAATTGATAATCGTTTTGGGCCCCGTTTAATAACCATTTGATTTTCTACCACATATGGGTTTCTTGTTTTATTATCTACATTTTACATAAGTTTTCAAAAATCAAGCCATGTTTTGAAAACTAAAAAAAGTAGTTTTAAAAAATTTGTTCTTGTTTTTAGAATTTGGGTCAGAATTCAAATGTTTTCTTTTTTTTTTTTTTTTTTGGAAAAAATACTTCATTAATGGCAGAGAGGTATGAAACCCAATTTTTAAAAACTAAAAACCAAAAATCAAATAGTTACCAAACGGGGTCTTGATTTTTTAAAATTATACTTGTTTTTTCACAATTTCTCTACATTGATTTTCATCTTTCTTAAGAAAACATTTGAATTCTTAGCCAAATTTTAAATTCTGAAAACTACTTTTCTTAGTTTTTAAAACTTGGCTTGGATTTTGAAAACATATGTAAAAAGTGGATAGCAAAACAAACCCAAAAGTGGAAGTTGTGTTTATAAGCTTAATTTTCAAAGACTTAAAATTAAAAACCAAAAACTAAAAATTAAGACCCGTTTGATAACCATTTGATTTTTTATTTTTGGTTTTTAAAAATTAAATTTATAAACACTACTTCTTCGTATGAGTTTCTTTGTTTTGTTATCTATTTTCTATCATTGTTTTCAAAAATCAAGTCAAGTTTTGAAAACTAAAAAAAATAGTTTTGTAAAAACTTGTTTTTGTTTTTGAAATATGACTAAAAATTCGAATGTTTACTTAAGAAAAATGAAAACTATTATAGAGAAATCATGAGAAAACAAGCTGAATTTTAAAAAACTAAAAACCAAAAATCAAATGGTTATCAAACGGGACTTAAATAGTTAACAAACCGAGCCTAATTTTTTTAGTTTTCAAAACTTGTCTTGAATTTTAAAAGCATTTGTCAAAAGTAGATAACAAATTTAAGAAAAACTCTTGAGTGAAAGTAGTGTTTAGAAGCTTAATTTTTAAAAATAAAAAATCAAATGCTTGGCTAGCCAAAACTACTATTTCTTTACGATGGTCTCATTTCTTATAAATGACTACGCCGATGGTTTGACCATTCAAAGAATTTTATTCATGACTCTACAATTTTGTGAAGAAAAATCGAAATTCTATCAAATTTTATAGAAATGTGTGATGAATTTGGAGTTAATGACCTGTACCTCAAAAATATCACATCAAAAGGAGATTTAAGAATATGATCATTCTTAAAGTGATCCCCTTCTAAATTTTAATATATGAGAGTTTTATAACAAGAACAATTCACTTGAACAAGAGCAATGCTTCAAACATTTATTTTCGTAGGTTTTTTGCTTTAAAAAAAATATGGGTTTAAACTCAATTTCGAAATAACCCCTGATTTATTTATTTTATAAAAAAATTGTTTCATCGATCAAAGCGCGAATGTGAGAACATACTATCAAAAGGAGGCTATATAAACGCACTCGAATTCAAAGTACTAGTGGGTATATCATAACACAAAAAAGTCACATTTGGATAACCATGCATGACAAAGCCTTGATATGATAATGTTATCATAAAGTTACTCAATGAATTTGAAAGAATTATCGAAAGTTTGATTGTTGCGCTCTAACTAAATATTTTATAGAATCAATTCATGTAGCATCAGACTCTAAGATGTGTTTTGGCTATTTATTAAGTTAATACTCAAATTTTCCTATATAATAATAATAATGAATTCATCAATATTTTGAAACAACCCCTAGATTTCCACCACCCATAGTTTTTTTCCCCAAAACTTTTCAATTTTGCTTCTCATGTGACATGTCTACTTTATAAGTCCCAATTGGCCTCCCTTTCTATTGTGCTTTCTTCTGTTTCTTCTTATCTTGGTATGCTCAGTGCTCATTGCCATTTCTCATTGCTTCAACTTTCTACCTTTTAAGATTATTCATTTATTTTGGCTTACTACTGTATTTTTGGCTTGAATGACATGTCAATGTCATCCATGTTTAAGGGGACAGTTTTTCAATTGTTTATATCTGAATTTTGGTTGTCTTCTTTTATTATTATTATTATTATTATTATTATTATTATTACTATTTTCTTTTTGGTGGGGGAGTGAGGGGGGGTCAACTGGCATTTGAAAAGACATGAAATTTTCCACAATAATATGATGTTCTGTTCCACAAATGATGTTATCTTCTTGCTACTCTACGTCATCTTCATATATTATAATATTGATATGTGTGTGAGATTGCTATTTTCTCATTTTAGTATAATCCAAACTTTATGGAAAAAGGACAATGATATTAGATTATTTTTAATCACTTGCAAAATGTTAAAAGGAAGGAAACATAAAAAGGAAAAGGGAGATAGGTTAATTTGCCTTTATTGTCTGTTCATTGAATATGATTTCAATGAATGAGCTAACAGCTCAATTCTTTTCCTTTTTTGTCAGTAGTTTGCCTTTTACTTTCTTTTTTCTTTAAATTCATTTAATGGAAATATGAAAATAAAATAAACAATATGATAGTTTTTAGGATATGTTAAATGATTAAATAATTAAGTTTTTAATGACAACTCGAGTAACCTATCCATATAAGTGTTTTTGTTTTTTGGTGGAGTGATCGATTTAATGGTTTAATTAGGTCAAAAACAGTACTTTAATGTGAATCAAAATATCATTTTAGGTTGAATATATTTTTGTGGAAAAGTTAATGTTGAAGAAAATTAATGGATCCAAAGGAGAAACAAAAAAAGTTAGCACATTTTGATGTTAACTTTAATTTACACGTGCGAGTATCAGTCAAACTAAGTGGATTCCCTTAGCTAGGGGCCTGGGTGGGTTTTATCTCCATCAAAATAATGGTTTCAACAGTACGGTTAAAGGTCTCTCAGAGACGAAGAGAGAGAGAAATAAGAGTTTCTTTTTTTTTTTTTTTTTTTTTCTTTTTTTTCTTTTTGAAAGAAAGAGAGAAATAAGGTCTTTGAGAAAGAGTGAAAATGAAGAAAATCATATTGACTATTTTATTTGGCTTTATCTTATTAATAGAATATTCCTTGGAATTTCTTTTAATGTATTTGTACCGTTAACAATTATGTCTATAAATGTTTCTTCAATAATGGAAAGCAATTTCATAAGGAAACTTAACATATGTGGGTTCAATGGTTATTTCTAATAATTCACATCTTATCTTTATAAATAAAGTTATGGTTTTTAGTTAGTGGCGAAGAATTGAACCTCTAATTTTTTGGTCGAAGATATAATGTCTTAACTAGTTAAGTTAGCTAAAATTGAATTATATAACTTTGAGTACAACAATATTGGTTTAAGAATTATTAAAAAAGTTTTAATTGTACTCTTTTTTATATAGAACGAATTGATCACATGATAATTCAAAAAGAAAATATGAAATCTTTTTTTTTTTAAAATAGAAACCACTAAGGTGGGTATGAAAGATAATGAACGTTTAATGAGTTTTACTCATGCATGGAGCTTGTAAAGATATTTTTTTCCAGATTTTCCACTCTTAGGTCCAACTCTTCATTGATAGTGAAGGATGAGTGGAATAGTGTTAGGGGTGCAAACAAATGTCCCACATTGGCCAGGGAATGGAGTGATCATGGGTATATATGTGAGGACAGTTATCTCCATTGGTATGAGGCCTTTTGGGAAACCAAAAGCAAAGCCATGAAGGTTTATGCCCAAAGTGGACAATATCATACCATTGTAGAGATATGTAGAGGTCCGTTGTCCTTATCAAATAGTGCAAATTTCTATTGAAGCATTCAATCATCACTATAATGTTTGTTACTATATAAACTTGAACACATTAGATAATTAACTAAATGATAACTATAATGTTTTCCAACGTTTAATGAGCATTATTTGAATTTACGGTATTTAAGGGTAAAGTATTGAGTGGAAATCATACTCCAAAATTGTAATATTGTTTAGGGATTAGAATAAAACATCAAATATGGACCAAAAGTCGTTGGATCCTAAATGTAGAGGGAAAACATTGTAAATGTAAGCCCAAACAAGGAAATAATATTCCTAGAGAGTTTGAGCAATGACAAAAAGTCCATTACGAGAAGGAAAAACTATCATAAAACTATACTAAAAAGATCATGTATGAGCTTTATTAAATTAATTACATATTTGCTTAATAAAATTAGAAAAAAAAAAACCATTTTTACGCCTAAACTTGCCAATTTGTATCCATTTTCATCATAAACTTCCTATTTCATTATATTGGATCTAAACTTAGACAAGTGTTGCAATGTTTACTCTCTATTTAATTTCCACAATTCACCAATTAATTTTAACAAAAAGCAATGGAAAGATCTTCATAGACTCACTAATTTCAATAAAATCAAGTTTTGCACAAAATCAAATTTGATTGATGCACATATTAAACATTAAATAACTTTGCCAAAATTCACAAACTTCAATAAAAACTTAGCTCTAAATGTCGTTTTTAATTTCTCTAATTTTTTTTTGAGTTTTTACCATACATTATATTTTATACTTCATTAAATGTATATGAGAATACATTTTTCAACGATTTTCACTGAAAATTTATCAGATGGTTAAAATTGCAACACTCTTTAAAGTGTACGGTTAAAATTGAAAACATTTATCTAAGTTTGAAGTGCAATTTGATGAAATTAAATGTTTAGAGTGAAAATTTATACAATTAAACAAGTTTAGGGGTCAAAAATGATCTTTTTCCAAAAATTAAATTATCTTTTAGTCCAATTTTATGTTCAAATCACGGTATTATTTAAAAGTTAACATAATGTTACTTATGGGGAATTAATTAACATATCATTTCATATTTCAAATACTTCATTAAGATTATTATCTTAATCTTAATGACAAAAACACCAACTAAAACGAAATTAATAACCATACAAAATCAAAACGTTATAATGCAGCAAAGTGAAGGAAATAATATCAAAATTTAAGTAATTTTATCAGCTTATGAGGAAATACTAAAGTGAATTTGAAGAGGCATTTAATTCGTTTTTCTTTTGTTGTGTGTTTCGCCATAAATGAACTAGGTTTTTAAATTTTTTTGAAATCTCGTACATTAGATTAATGTGCGACATAAATACCATTTTTTCCTTCATACCTAAATATTGTGCCTTCAATTAATCAAAATCATAATTAGGCTCTACCCCACATCAAAGGGTAAATTAAAGAAACTATCTTTATTTTGGTTGGTATTGCTTGATTTCTTATTATGATTTAGCATTATTTCATACTTCATTTTTTTAGCTATGAACACATTGATAGCAATTGTTGCAGGTGAAATTCAATCTCCCACTTTTTTTTTTTTCTTTTTTAGTTCAACAACATATGAGGCGAAGGAATTTGAATGTCTAAACCAATTGAGTTATGTTCAATTTGACCCCACATATTCTCTAATTTAATGGTAGGATAAAGATTCTTATATCATAATGGATATTCAAATTTTAGCTTCTATATCTTTTAAAACAATAAAAAGAAAATAATAATAATTCAATATTTGAATTTGACAGGACAAAAAACGCGCTTTAATTCCAACTTTACAATTATACTATTATTTATAATTTGTAATATAAAAATTAATTAGTCAATAATTTATACAAGTTGCTGTTGTTAGCATTAACTTGCTTAATCTACGCAGTAATAATAATAATAATATAATATATTATTATTATTATTATTTTGAGTTCAACCACCTAGAGTAGAGTAAGTTGAATCATTAACTTTTTAGTCGAGAATATATATCTTAAATAATTGAGCAATGCTTAAATTAACATATTAATATTATTTGTTTACTATTGTTTAAAGTTCACACTAAAATTACGTTCTCAGAAGAAATTATTTGATGAAGGCGTCATAATGTGACCGTAGGAGAGAAATTGTAAATGTAGTTTACTTTTGTATCTAATAGTTATTAGGGGACATACATATTTTTAGATTTATATTTGACGGTTATTAAGTAGCAAAGCAATCACATGAGAATTGATTTGTCCGTTCTCAGAGCTGGTGTGCTTCGACCATTCATCCAACAAAACCAACGCAATTTTGCATTTGGGCCTAGACGGTACTGGGCCCAAAAAGAATGTTCAGGCCCACGGACTAAAACCAACTCAGCCTAAAACTAATGTAAAATACAGAAATTGCTGTCTCTCTCTCTCTCTAAATTCCATATTATCCATATCAGCTTAATTTTAAAGGGGTTAGAGACAAATTAACAACTCATTGCTGAACTTTTCTCAAATAATTGACCCATGTAAGACCAGTGAATGGGCTTAAAAAGTGTTCTTCAACTTGATTTTTAACTGAATTAATTCATCAATCATTCTCTTTCTTATCTTAGCATATAAATTATTGGCCCAATTATAGTGTATAAGAATTCTGTCTTATGTTGATAATGAAGATTAATTCTCATTCTCAATGTGGACATATTGTAATGAAAAAAACCTTCATATTAATTAAAAGATTACAGTAAAATTTACAGATTGATCTACAGATACAAGAAAAGAAAGAAAGAAAATTAGTAACAAAAACAGATGAATGGGATTTTTCATACAATTAATTTGGTTCAATCATGCCAGCAAAGAAGCATAGCAACACATCTTCCAAAAATATATAGCCTACCTTTGCCTTCTTGTACAAATCCTCCAACTTTACAGGAGGATTTGGCTTTAGAATTCTCAATTGTAGAAGCACTTTTAATCTCCATTTCTTCTTCTTCTTGAATTTCCTTCTTCGTGGGCCTTCCTGCGATCATAATCTTCTTAATGCTGCTTTAGGCAAAATCACTTTCATGGTCCATGTTCATACTTAGCTATGGAAGAAAAAAAAATCTGTGAGAAAGTGATGGGAAAGTGCAGGAAAAATGGAGGTTCTTAAAGAGGGGGAAGATGGATGAGATCAGCTTACACTTGGACCAACCAGAAGATCCAAAAATCGAAGGCCATGACTTCTCAGCCCTCAAAATAAGAGGAGGGTCCCAGCATTTTACTTAATATAAAGACTACTGAATAAATTAACAGGAAAATTAAAATTGATTTAAATCCTATAAAATGTCTATTTTAGTCCCCAAACTTTCAAGTTTGTTCCATTTTAGTACTTGAACTTTTGAAATGTGTATTTTAGTTCCTAAACTTTAAAAAATAACTATTTTAGTCCTTACCTTTATTTTTATTTTAACAAATTAATTATGTAGCTTTGAGTATCTATACTACTAGCATGTTAATATAACCATGATTTCAAGTTAAATAAGTTCAAGACGAACATTGGGCAAACTTAAGGTAGAAAAGTAACATAACGATGACCAAAATGGTTATTTTTTTCAAAAGTTTAGAGACTAAAATAGACATTTAAAAAATTCGGAAGTGTAAGGATCAAATTAGACATTTTGAAAGTTTAAGGACCAAAATAGAACAAATTTAAAAATTCAATGAACTAAAACAAAATTGATTAAATTACAAGATTAGTCCCTAAACTTTCAAGTGTGTCTAAAAGGTCCTTGAATCAAAAATATATAATAGTTCTCTAAACTTTCAATTTTGTGTCTAATAAATCTTTGACATATTCAATTTTTTTTTAAAATTAATTGATCTATTAGATATAAGTTGAATTTATGTTTGCTAAGATTCTAAACTTTCAATTTTGCATGTAGTAAGCTCGTCAATTTCTAAAATCATCAAATATGTCAAGGACTTATTAGATACAAAATTGAAAATAAATTATGGGACCTATTGGACACAAAATTAAAAGTTTAAGGACCTATTAGATATTTTTTAAAGTTTAGAGACTAAATAAAATAGACACAAACCTAAAAGTTCAGATACCAGTTAGACACATTTTAAATTTAAAAGACTCAAATAGACATAAACCTAATCCAGATTCGGCACATGATAGCCCCAACATTCCCCTGTAATTTGGCCACGCTACCTACTTGTCTTGAATTGCTTCTAAGAGTGAAGACTGTCTCCACAAGCCAACACGAATCATTTCAAAATGTTTTGTCCTTACTCACATGTTTTTTAGGAAAAATTCCTAGAAGGTCACGCAACATAGAATTCTTCCAAGTGAAGCACGCTTAACTTTGGAATTCCTATGATTGAACCACCAAAAAAAAATGTGCACTTTATTGGGTATAGACAGTAACTATCAATTCTTTTAAGCCTTTTGTAACCATACTTGCATATCCTTAAGATCCCTCCTCTCGAATATAATCATGGTTCATTCATGTACCCTTCCTGAACTTGAGCGTTACGCTAAATTTGTAATTTAACCTAATAAACAATCTAAACTTAATTTGATTAATCAGTGAGCTTTTGGTCCCATCAATTAAAAGAAAGATCACAGAAACGTTTGAAAGATTCTGAGCTTTTTCTTCCTTTCTTCCTTTTGTGAGAGGTTATAGTCAAGGTAGGTGAGGAAGCCAAAAAAATGTTCCCAAATACAGATTCCATTTCCACAAGAAAAAGAAAAAACTCAAAAATAAAAATATAATAACGAAGAGAAGGGAGGAGGGTGGGGGGGGGGGGGGGGGGGGGGGGGCCCAAATAAACTGGGAAAATTTGTCTTAAAAGGGAAAAGTCCATATTAAAGACATTGTACACGTGAAATTGAAAAACAAGCACGTGAACTTCACGGGGGTAGGCATGGCAAATGTCTGACAAGGAGGACAACCTTAGTTTACATGTATGGTTCACAAACTCTAAAACCTTATACCTTATGACCATCTTAAATTAATGCCACAATTTTTGTCGGTCCACCTTACAACTTACAACTATACTGAAATTTCTGCCTCAAATTGTGCATTCTTTTAATTTGGAAGCTTTATGGATAGGTTGTAAAGTGATAAGTCTTCCTAACACAATTGCCTTCACATTTTAGATCATCATAAAATATCTAAAAATGAAGTGAACATATCAAGGGCTGGCTATAGACTATACTTTTCTTTTGTTTTTGTGTGAGTTTGTTGAGAAGTCAATCCGATTAGAAGTGTATGCATAATTTTGATTCTACTTTTTGTGTTTATGACCAAGGAAAAATGTGGAGTGAGGAGAGGACACTTTGCACCATATCTAATTAAGATACTATGCAATTCGTTTTTTGATCCAGCTCATGCTTGATAAGATATAGCAAAGAATGATCGCTAATATAAGAGCTCATTTGGTAACCTTCATGTTTTTTTTTTTCATTTTAAAAAAGAAAAACAAAATTGTTTCTTGTTTCTTACTTTTTCTATATTAAAAAAAAAAATTGTTCTTTGAAAATCTAAATGAAAAATGTAAAAATTTCATATGAAGATTATTTTTTAAAATTTAATATTCAAAATTTTATTTATTATGTATTTTATAAGTAAAAAATGATAAAATAATGTTTTTATATATAGGGTAGAAAATTATTTTCTAAATTTCCATATAATTTCTTAAATGTTTCTAAAAAACGAGACATAAGAAACAAAAACAGTTTGTTTTTCATACGCTTCTATTTTTAAAAAACTAAAAACAAGAAATAGGAACCATACCATAGACCTTAAATCTTTTAAGTACTAAATTTAGAAACTTTAAGAAAAAGTAGAAAACCTAAATCAAGATTATACAGCTCATTTGGCTTGAAAATTCTCATCCAACCAATGCCCAATTTTCATCCTAAAAAAGCTCATTACCTTGAACGGAACACACCCTTCTCTGATATTTCCATGTTTCCTTATTTTAGCTCTTGGTCCACAAATAAAAGTGAACGCCAAAGCTTGTTTCTTTTCCAAAAAAAAAAAAGGACCTTATAATTGGTTACCACAACAACATTAATGGTCAAAAAACAAAGCATCATTGTAACTCAAAACCAACAATAAATAATGATTTCCTCATGATCCCTGTCCATCCATTTCTTGAGGAACATTCTGCATTTCCCTGCCCCATGATGTGTAATCAGTTATAAGTTTTACATGGTTAAAGTGATTCCACGTTCACACCTTTTTTTTTCACATATTGTAATAAAAGAAATTTGTTCCTTTAATTCCTACAAACTACACATTAAAAATGTATGTACCTTATAGTAAAGTAAACTTGATAGGAACAATCTCAGTTTTAAGATTGTCCTTTGTTTGGTCTCTCTCCCTTGTATGTTGAACAAGTACAATGCTCCAATCTTCTGTTTTTTGCATACAACAAGAGAACAGCTCATGCTCATTCAAGAATTTTGCATAAATATAAAAATAATATCTATGAACCATATGCGATTTTTAGGATGCCACCTGGACCATTGATGTTTGAGGTTTCCCCCCACCACAAATTCCTGATTGATTTGTATACACTCCAAGTCCAACCCAATGGCTACCTATCACTGTAATTGGTAATGTTTCAGAAGGAATATAAGTATTTACATTTTAATAACAGATCATAAGAAAAATAAATAGACTGACATATGTAAATGGGAGATATCAATATAAATCTTTAGTATCTTATTCGATTATTTGAAAGAAAAATAAAATGAATTACATTGACAATCTGCAAATTTTGGGATGGTGTTCTTGTTATCTCTAAATTTTAAAAACTAAGACTATTCCTAAATGGACTTTAGTGACCAACACCAATGATGATAGCAACAGTGACACTTCTTTTTTTTTTCTTTATAGGTTAAATAACGAGTTGTTTACACACTTTTAAATTTGTGTCTATTTAGTCTTTAATTTTTAAAGTGTCTAATAGATTATTAAACTTTCAATTTTGTGTCCTATAAGTCTCTAAAATTTAAAAAGTGTTTAATATATCTTTAAACTTTCGATTTTTTTTTCAAATATGTTTTTGAATTTTTAATTTTGTGTCCTATAAGTTTCTAAACTTTAAAAAGTGTCGATAGATCTTTGAACTTTCAATTTTGTGTCAAATAAGTCCTTGAATTTTTACTCACGGACCTACTTGATCCTAAACTACACAAAATTTAATTTTATGTATAACAGATCCGATAATTTTAAAAATATCGAATATATTAGAAACCTACAAAATTGAAAGTTTAAGACTTATAAGACATTTCTAAAATTGGAAGATCTATAAGACACCAAATTAAAAATTCAAGACCTGGCACCATTAGTCACTTTTTAGAGTTAAGTGCCTAAATAAACACAAATCTAAAAATTCAACTACTAAACTTATAATTCAAGATTTTCTTAATGAACAATTAATGCATATTATATTAGGCTAGATTTTTATTGATCTTTTTATGTTTGTGGCACTCTTACTCTTATTCTCTCTCCCCCCTCTACTGCTCTCTACTATCCCTCTTTTCTCGAATGCTGAAGGTCGACAATTTTTCTGTCACGCTCACCTCACCCTCGCCAGAGCAGCACAGAAACATAGTGGGGATTTTAACAGTGAATAATTTGAGGAGAAAGAAACCAACCCCCTTCCAAGAAACGAAAGTTTGAATCAATCCATCTCTCCTTTCCTAATCAATGTTCGAACATACAGAACCAACTGTATTCAAACTTAAGCTCTTCGAAACTTGGGATCCAAACACACAAATTCGAATCAATCACCCTTCCTCTGGACTCTGTTGAATCAACGCCCCCTCCAAAAATGGTGGCTAGTCCGAGGAAGTACCCAATACCCAAAACCTCTATGAATGGGTGTCTTGAAAGCAGTATTTGGACCTCTCATCTTCAACCATAGACAAAAAGAAATGGGTGTGAGGAAGAAGGTAACAGTAGTCGGGGCGTCCAATTGGGGAGAAAGGGGCATTGGAAAGAGATGTGAGCGTTCAGTGTTCAAATCGCTACGCCACGTCAATATTTTGTTGAAGTTACCAACAGCCGTTGTTCCTAAGAACAATTTAACCAGCTCCTCCTCCTCCTATAGTTGAGGATTAAATTGTTGTACTTGTGAAAACTAGGAACTAAAGAAACTTCTACTTAATCTTCAGAAACAAATAAGAATATATATATTAATTTAGCCCAAAAAGAGTCCATTGGTGATGATACCAATTCTTTTGTATGACGCGAATCTTTAAAAAACTGGCATTGTTTGCTCTATAGATCATATCTTCATCTTCATAGAAAACAAAGGAAAGCGTTGGCTAAACAACTTCATATAGGACCCTTGTCAAGTATCCTTCATAGCAAAACTGATAAGTGGGCAAGGGTAACTCGTTAAGAACCTAAAGCATGAAGCAAAGGAAAGCAAACAATGCCAATAACGAGCTTCCTTAAAACAAGGATACATGAACAGGTATAATTGTATGGTACAAGTACTTGTTTGCTCTCTTGCTCATTTGACCAAACTCTTGAAATACTGAAACTACTCAACTTGGCGGAGATAGAATTCCACTATTTCAACCTTTTTGAATCCCAAAATCGAAATCAGGGTATGATCAAATTGGATATATATTTCTAGGATTTTTAACCTGTCGTTATTGATAATCAACTCATTATACAAAGTGTACCTATAACTCGGTAACACAATCTATCCCCTAATCCATATTTAGCCCTATTAATATGGGCACTATTAGAAGTAGGGACAACCCTGTTTACTAAGGCCTACGAGTAATATCTACTAGAAGTCGTAGATTTGAACCTTCGATGTCTCACTTGAATAAGAAAATCTTCGATGTCTCTAGAGTTTGGGCCTTGAGGCAAGCACAGGCTTTTTAAAAAAGAGAATTAGAACCATTATGATGCTTAGGTTTAGCAGCTATCCCCGTCAGATCTCTAAGTGGACCTTTGAAGATCATACCATCGTTATTCTCCCTTCTCCAATGTTCTCTTAAAATTCTAGACACAGTTCAGAAGTTATTCTCTATACAGGAGCAATTCGTCTAATCATCTATATCAACCTTACAAGAGAACAGAGAATTGTTGCCAGTCAAATTGACGTTTTCCAAGTGGACTTCTCATGCCGAAGACTCTGAAAATGATAATACGTTACATTGTCAAGATTTTTATCAAGCTTAGCTCTTCCCTCCTAGAATTACTCAGAACTGCTAAGATCTCTACGTTTTAATCAATATAACTAACTTCTATGGTAGAATACACTCTTAACCCATGAAATTTTGATAGTTTGGTCCCACGTTCAAAAGCAACGGAAGTACCTTCTTTATTTCATTCAAACAAAATTATTCCTTCAGTGTCCCTTGAATGAATGGTGTAGACGGGGACATGCACTGTAAAATAGATGGCATGGCAAATCATATCACATCCTTGGTGTCTCTACCTGTTTTCTCTAATCTCTCACTCTAATCCCCGTTTTTTATCTCTCCACCCTCCCTCTACGGTGATTTCACTATAGGAATCCTCCCCTTCTAGAAGATCATGTCATCATTTTGAGCCAAGAAACCTAAATCAAGTACTAATCAGAAGCCCACAGGCCAAATTATGTTTTACCCTGTTTTTCTGTTTAAATTGTTTGAGAAAAGGAAAATGCATTGCCACTAGTCTGTGCAAGTAAAAGTGAAATTTAGCTCGAGAATCATCATGGAAAACCACATGCATAAATGGTATTCAAAAATAAAAAAGTCCATGCGAAAGGAGCTCAAAGCAAGAACTGCACAAGAGTTATCACGCCCTCACCCACAACACGACAACTAGAACCACCACCATACAATCAAATAGAGTTGATATTCATAACATCCAACCATTTCGTCTGAACTTGGAAAGAAGAGAGGGCAAGTTTCGTACACTTGCAATTTTCTATGCCACATAAACACAAATTTGAAAAAGCAAATCATTCCAAAGTTAAAAGGACAATGGCCTACTACCTCTTGTCATGTGTTCTTGTAAAGCATCTACCAGTCTGCTCCACATTAAACAAGCATCTCCAGAAACTCAGATAAGTCCTTCAATCAGCTGCAATAACAAATAAGCCAACAGTAGTAGAAGTATAACGAGTTAAGAGAATTTCAAATTGACGCAGAAATACGATAGAAACAAAAAAAAAGGAAAACAAAGAACCAGAGCGATAAACTAGACAACCGTTCAAACTCCAAACATATGCTCCTTGCTTGATATACAACGTATTCCATCTAATATTTAAACAATTTTTCAATTGTCTGACGATGGTCAAAGCATGGTATTAAATTTCCGTCGACATATCGATATTTCCATCGATATTTCCACATGTTCATGGGTTAGACATCGATATAAGGGAAGAATCGACATTTCCACTATACCGTACAAAATTGATGAAATATCAAAAAAAATAGTAAGAAAATGTAACTTAATGTGAATATAATATTGTAACAAGTATCTTAATTCATTTAAAAAGTGTAAAATGTTTATTTATTAATTTAAATATTTTTTTTGAATTTTCTGTTTTTAAAATTTTTCCAAAAATATCCATCGACAACGACATTTTATCGATATTTCTATCGACATTTTCATAAAATTGAGACTTCGATATTTCTGTCGACATCGACATTTTCAACCTTGGGTCGGAAGTCTGTGGAAATATCACCGAAAGTTGGCATGATTACATTTTGCTTGGTGGAGAAAATAAAACAAAAACAAAACGCACCATTGACGCTCCAGCAAACCGCTGAATTCGTACTGATTGCTTCGTTAACCTACCAATATATGCTAGCATCATAGATCAAAACTGTACAGAGCAAAACGAAAGGTTCCTCCTCCAAAGGCAATAGTGTATACATTTTACAATGAACGAGTTTATACCTGGTCGAACATTGATGTGATCTCCACCTTCAAGCCGCGTACTTTTCACTTGTTTTTCTTCAGCTTCTTCAAGCTTGGAAGTCGGAATTTTCCCTTCTTTTTTCTAATAATTATGATTTCAATCAATTGTGAAGAACATAATAGCAAGTTCTAATATATTATAGAAGAAAAGACTTCAATTCTGAAGTATACAGGAGAAATAACACGCAACAGATGCGGCATTTATAGTATTTAATAGATGCATTCTCTTCCAACTTCCACTAAATACTAATATATATGAACAAATCCTACATATTTAAATTACAGGCTACAATCTCACCAATGTCCGTTTTTCTATAAGCACACAGAATTCAAGAACATCATCGAGTTCAGATAAGATCACCTTCAATTCATTCCCTACGAAAATTTTTTATGGGATGATGATCAAATCCATGACGCGGTGACACTTAACTGAAAATATACAACTCTATTCCGAACTCTATAGATAAATTTACACGACCCCCCCACCTCTATAGATCCATCATTTTTATCTTTGTGCTCCTATTGCCACATGCTGGAACTTAAAGAAAGTGGGTTATTGTGGTGTTCTGTAAGGCTAGCCGTCCAGCTTGTCTTTTCGTTTTAGTTTTGGTACTTTTGGTACTTTCTGTGAGGGCTTTGGTTCTGATCCGGGCTCGTTGACCAGAAGTAGACGAGAGATCACATAAGCCAAGAGCTCCTCACGATGCGAGAAAGTGAAGTCCAGATGGGCGTATTCAAATTCATTGAATGATACCTCCACACCAGCATCCTTCATCATTTTGTAGTACCTTTTAACCATTGTTGGTCTTATTACCTGGTCCTTCCGTCCAGCTACTAAATCTACAGGGATATCAAGAAGCCCAAAGTATTCACCCAAGTCCAATGGCTCTGGTGATCCATAGGCTTCCATGTTCAGGGATGCATTTCCATAATCGAACATTCTGAACTTCTTGGCATGCTTCATCTGAGCAAGATGGAGACCTACTCGAAATGAAACTCCAGGCATATCATTCATGTTATAGTGTGGAGTCCCCAGTACTCCAACCCAATTCGAGCTGTCCCCACCTACAAAGTAACTCACGACGGTTTGAACCAAACCTCCAACAGCAGGATAGTGATAAAAGTCACGAGCCAACTTGTTGAGAAGCATACGGAAAAATCTTGTTGGTATGTACAGGCCAGGCACAAATGGAGCTAAAATTGGAGCTGAAAGGAGCAAGAGATTCTCAATCACGGTGAAAATAAACGGGGCATCGTCATGGAAACCAGCAGGAGATAGTAAGACCAATCTAGACAATCTATGTGGCTTTTCTTCAATCCTCCGTGTTATAACATACATCAACATAGCAGCCCCTCCCATGCTGTGGCACAGTGCACAAAGCTTGAATGGCTGATCATTGTCAGTTTCTTCTGCAAGTTCAGGTTGGCTGAGCTTCAATTCAGAAGTTTTAACGTCGTGAATTTTTTCAATCATAGCTGGAATATCCTCCATGGCATGTTCATTTACGGAATATTTCCAGTACCTGGATAGTTCGCAAAATCAGTCAGTAAAATAACATCCCCTACACATGAGGACATAAAGCCTCCACATTATTAGCCCTCGAATTACTCATGGGGGATTAGTATGTTAAATGATCTGAAGATACATGGAAAAGTGAAAAACGCAGAGACTTACTGTCTTGAAGATATATTCTTATCAATATGTTCTCTAGAGACCAAGCCACGGAAATTGCCAAGGTAAACATCATACCCTGCAATAATTAAATAAATAAATTATTTGCAATTCTACATTATTAAAAATTTACAAAAAAAAGAAGAAAAAATAAATAAATAAAGTGCCAGTAGTCATTGCAAAAGGCTTGAATTCTTTAAGCAAAGACGAATACCTTGATCGAAAGCTGCAAAGGCTGGCGAACCAACCACCCCATTGGACACCCAACTAGTCAGACAAAAGAATTAGAGGATTAGTACAGTTAGAGAACGGATGTAGATCAATAACAGAAGCATGCGAGAATAAGTGCGATGCATTGTAGTTCCCCACCCATCCAACCCAGACATTAAAAAATTAATTGAGTGCAACCTTGTTTTTATGCTTCGTGTGTGTGTGTGTGTGTTTATGCGTGGGTGTATGTGGTGGGTGGGGAAGTTGTTCAGAATTAAATCTTTAACATGAATTATATGTGAAATAACAATCTATCTCCGTATTCTTAAGATGTTATTTTGTGTTACCAGAGTTGGAATTTTTTTAAAACTACGTTTGCAGTTCATTAGCCTGCATATAAATTTAAGGATGTAATAGACCCTAACCAAATCAGCATAAAATCAGAATGTATTCCCTATCTGTCCTACATCACAAGATTAAACTAACGGACTATGTGCAAAGTACAACTGTGAAACAAAAACTGGCAAGAAATGGGAGAGGAAACCTCACCCCATGGAAGAATCAAATAATCCATGCTGCAGATAAATAGCTTTACGTGCATCACGCCTGCATATCACAGTGCAAGCATTAACCACAAAACATTCAGACAAAAAATTGAAATAGGCAAGAATAAATTAACTAGTATTGTACCTGGGAATTCTTTCCAGAAGAAGAACATATCCATCATTAGTCACAACACGAATCGCTTCATATGGATACCTAGGATAGGAAGAAAGACAGAAGAAAGATGAGAAACCAATAGTTTCATGCTAAACCCTTAGGAATCGGGAACTAAATTGAGAAGTCACCAGCACTTATCTTACCCAAACTCCGTTATAACATCTTGGCACGTTCTGGCGTCTGTATTGAGCGACTGATGAAAAGAGTAACTCCTTTCACTAGGCACAGGATCATCATCTCCTAGGGTAGCTGTGGGCACAATGACATCTGCATCATGATCTCTCTCACAACTGCTCCGAGAACAAAGCCATCTGAACAAAGTTCTAAATGCATCTAATGGCGAGAGGATAAAATGTGCAGCCTTATGGACCATTTCAAAGACAGATTCAATAAAGATTTCACTCGCAAGATGAAGATCCTAATTGACAAGTAAAAAAAAGAGATTAATAAATAGAAGTCAGGCCAAGTAGAGCATATCTAAATGTATCAGTACAACATTTCCTAGTATTAAGTGAAGGGCTATGCATATGTAAGGAAGAAACCTCAATAACTCCACGTCTCCGGTCAGTGGTGCGATGAACAACATGGTCCTTATGGCTATGCACTCTCTTAATTGACGGCCAAGGACTTCCAGGAATGGATGAGGACCCTGACCATCTAATGAAAAAGAAGTGAAAAATATGAAATGGAATCCCCAACAGGAACTTTGGGGGTAAAAGAATCCAAACAAAGATGCCTCTGATCCTTTCTGTCCAGTGCCGAACATTCTTGACATGAAAACTAGCCCTGGACCGGGAGCCTCGTGAACTCTGAGATGATGGTGTTGCAGGATATTCATTTCCAAAACCATCTTCCTCCCCGGAGGAATAATCTAAGCTTGAATCATCAGAGTCCACAGAAAGTTCGTGAATGAACTGGTTGAAAGAGGACACGCCACTATGTATCACAGGAAAAAAATATATATATATGTCAACTACTTATTTACCTAAATAGCATAAATACAAAATGTAATGCAGTTCTGTCGTCTATGGCAATAGCAATTCCAACTACCAGGGGATAAAAGAAAAGAAATACTCGTTCCATCTGAAAAAGGAACTTAAATCTAGGAACAATGAACATTACAGTTTAGGAATTTGCGCACTTAATGTCAAGAAAAAAGACACTTGTATAACCTGTGGGGAGTCCTACTTCTCTTTTTTACATTATCATATAACTTAAGAGTTCACAATCGCTTAAGTGACTTTGTCAACTAATAAAGCTACATGGTTATATGGAGAACATAAAACCTGCCAGCCATGAGGGTACAAAGGCTCTTGCCAATAAAACTAGGGTACCAGCAAACAATCACGCTGGAATGTGGAGTGGCCAACAGTCATGTTTCAAATAGGTGAACGCAAAATCACACCATCTTTTTTTTTTAAAGATTGATCTTAAAATAAGAATGAATTACGGAGGACATCATTTTTTCCACTAAAACAATGTGCAATTGAATTGTGGTTCATGTATTCACCCTACTATTCCAAACTTCATGCTTAAACATTGTCTTTAACGCAATACAATTTCACGCAAATATGAAAAACAAAATTTAATTTCTTGTGTTGCATCTAACTTTTCATAGGTGTAAATCTCCACCTCTCCAATCCTCTATATTGACTTGCAGCCTTGCAGGATTTTCCTTCCTGAAGATTCCTTTGGCCTTATTCGTCCTATATCCTACATATCTTTTCGGACGTTAAAAGGTGTTTTCTAAAAAAAAATTTAAAAAAATAAAAAGAAGTCTATACTCTACAGCAATACCAAACTTGCCTTAACGTAGATTAGGAATTATTTTATTTGAAATATGAATGAATGAATGAATAGCAGAAAACCCTTTCAACTATAGGATGAATGTAAACGTTAAAATTAGTAACTCAAATTTCTTTCATAGAAAAACAAATCAAGAAGTGTGCTGAAAGATTAAGTTTGATATTTTTGAGGTATGATCGAATGAATAATGGCAAAATTTCCCCGCTTATCCTTCTCACTGAGAGAATAAGCCAAGTTTTCCAAGTATATCGAGTGTGTGAACAACTGAACATCATCATAACCAGGAACCTTCCTAGTTGGGAAAAAAATGAATTTAAAATCAAGAAGAGAAATCGATTTTGAACGATTATTTTGGACACCCAATACCATCATAGAATTCAAGTCGATAGACATACTTCTCCATCCAACGAGGAAAACGAGGCCCTCGAAAGGTTGGTCTGAGCTCCCAGCCATGACCTTCGAGTACAGAACCTTTCCCAGGTAAAATAGTCAGCAGAAGTGCAGATAATCCGTTGATCAGCCTCACAACATTATTCAAGAACTCGTACGTGAATGTCTTCACCGACCTGCACTAAAAATATACATACACATAGGAATGAAGTTACTTCTGCAAGGAGATAAGCTCAACTAGTAAGAAACAAAAGCCTGTAGGGAAATCAAAGTAGGCAAAAAAAAAAAGAAATTCTCAGACGCAAGTTACAAATGCACCAGCTTATTAAAATTGGCCAACAAAAAGTATATATATATATTAAAAAAAAGCTTTAGCAATAAAAAAATAGTTGCCACTTCTCCATTGACATAAAAATACAGACAGAAAGCAAAGAACTAAAATGGATGAAAGAAAAAAGGACAAGCCGAACAAATAGGGAAAAAGGTGGTAGAAGTCTACGGCACGATCCAACAAAATCCGAAAGAGTTCCTCAAGGGAAACAGCATCAAATCCATTTATATTACTACGTAACTAACTTGAACGAATTTAATTCCAAAATTTCCTTCCTCGACAAAACAAGAAGATGAGATCATCAAAAAAAAAAAAAAAAACTAAAACTCTGGCTCAATTGTAATAGAAATTTAGACAATCTTCCACCACGCAATCGGCTAATGAGAGAACAACATATATCATCAAACGCCAAAAACAACAAAATCAAATCCCCCGTTTCTGAAACCAAATTTATCAACCACGAAATCCAACGGAAAGAGGAAGAAAGAGAAGGACTCACTCTTTGGTAACAGCAAGCACATCGTCAACAAAGCGTTGAATCATTTATTAAGGTTCTTCAATCTCTTCCCGATCCGCAAAAAATTACGGAATCGGAGAAAGAGAGAGATAAACAATATCCAACCTAATTCGAGGCGTAAATTCAGGCAACGAATCGGAGAAAGAAGCGGAAAACCTGAAGAAAAAAAAAAGGGAAATAGAAAAAAGAGAGAGAGAGATTATTGGATTGAATATACTGAAAGAAAAACAATGGCGATTCTTGACGTATAATGGAAGTCGGTTATTCTTGTTTTTGCTTTAGGCCGGTGACTGTGTCAGGTAAAGGCCACGCGTGGGAGCTTTCTGAAGAGGGAACAGCTAACGTGTCCCTCTCGTTTCGGATTTGAATTACACGTATTTCTGACGTGGATTGTTTCCATTCGTTTTTTTTCACACGTGCCTACGGCCTAATCTTGACCGTCTATTTTAGTGGGTCAGAAACACCTTTGCATGGCTCAGATGCGATTGGACCGACTTGTGGGACCCGTTCCTTGCTGTTCCTAAAGAAAAACCTAAAAATCTACTACTATCTTACCATTCATAATTTGACTGACACGTATATATTGATTTATTATAGGGGTTCCATACTACTCTTAAATACGGCTATCATGGCAAGGCAAACAATAAATTAGAGTAATATTAAAAAATTTCACGATATCACTAGAATTTTTCTCAAGCTAATGTCCTGATAACTATTTTTGTTTTCGATTTTTAAAAAAAAAAATTGAACTTATTGATACTATTTTTCCTTATAGTTTTTTTCTTTATTTCCTACTTTTTTTTTTTAATTAAGCTAAATTTTGAAAACTAAAAAAAAAAATATTTTAAAAAAAAATATTTTATTTTTTAAACTTGGCTTTGAAGGGTGAGAAAACATACGTAATTTTCAAAAAAAAAATAAAATAAAGTTGTCAAACGGGTCTAAACGTAAAAAAAAAAGATCTTTTCTTTCTTCTTCTTTTTTCTCAAAAAGTTCAAAAAATGAACAACTTTTCTTTAGAACACTTTTTCAATTTTACTCTTAATATATTAAAATTTTTCTAGTAGATACTTTTAAAAAGTTGTTAAATTTTCAATTAAGTAACAAAGGTTTGTGAATTATTAAATTTTTGTTTCATTTATATATTTGGATGCATGAACGTGACACTTGAATGTTGCTTGACATATGAACTCAATATGTTTATCAAAAAAATTCAATATGTTGATTAATGAAATTCACTGTTTTCGAGGAACATGTTTAAATGATATTTACATGTGTTCGAGTATATTAATAAACCATGATTTAATGATATATTAGTATTCCATTTATAAATTTTAACGATTTTTTTTTAGAATGTTAAGGAATTTTATTAGAAGGGCTTAATTGAGATTTTTAATACATTGAAAGTAAAGTTGAGGATTTTAGACAAATTAAGGACTAAATGAGAAAAACCTTCGAGGTTTGAGACTATTTGGTATAATTAGTCAAAATTAAAACACATAAAATAAAACATGTTAAATAACGTGTAATATGATTCTCTCTTTTTGGACAACCGCTGAAAAACGACCGTTTGACTAATATTCATGTGATTATTTCTTATTAAAAAAAAAATATTGATGTGTTATTTAATTTTAATCGTTTAAAAGATGTGTACTCGTTTCATACGTGAAGTCTTGGTTATTATTAGGACGCCTTGTCGGGTACGATTCATGGTTGAATTAGGAAGAACCAATGATTATGATGTCGATAACCTCTTTGAAAAAAAATTATTAAGTATAATTACTAGGTTACAAAGTAGGTATATATAGCTTAGAAGTAATTGACATGTATTGTTAGATAAACATAAAGTTCTATCTCAAAATCAATTAGTAATGAGAAAAATAGTTCATGTATCTTATAAATGGTAAGATATTTCTTCATATTTCTGATGTGATATATTCAACATGTAATCTTTCTCTCAAGGTTGGACATTTAAATTTTCATACCCCACATTTATTATATATAAAAAATGTTGTAAGTTATATAAAATTTACTAAATAGTTGTTCACACGAGATTTCAACAAATAAATTTAATATGTGTAATTTAACTTGATTTTGTATTGATTTATATATAGTGGAGTACAATCTCTAATGTTTGATCATCTGATTCTTTTTCCCAAATATACATTTATCTCGAGGTTTTGCAACTTATTCTTGAATGTAGATTTGTTTTGAAGGCTTTGCAGCTTGTTATCAAAATTGAAGTTTCAGTTGATTTTTGGAGTCTTGATTCTTATTCTGGCGTCTTCAATTTTTGAACCATTCAAATGGAGGAGAGCTCCTCTATTTATAGAGCTTTCCATGGACATGTGGGCATTAATTTGGTCAGATTATGTCATATGGAAGAGATGTGGCCTTATAACTTTATGATTCGAACCTCTAACTTCTTGGTTGAAGGTACATGTCAATTACTGCTGAATTATGCTCATTTAACATGTTTGAATAAGAGATAATTGCAATGAGACAAAAAAAAATCTTTTTTTTCTAGTTCAACAATTATAGGGAGATTGAACCATTAATTTTTAAAATGATAATTAGTGTCTTATCCTTAACTATATATGAATTGGCGTACTAAGATAGTTATAAAAGTATAATTGTGTTGTTGCAACCTTTGAACCTATAGATGTTTAACTATATCTAAATTGGCATACTAAGATAGTTATAAAAATATAATTGTGTTGTTGCAACCTTTGAACCTATAGATGTTTAGGTTGTGTACGAACATTGAACGTCGTACATGCAAATAAATTTTTTTAATCAAATTATAAATGATATAATTGTGGTAAACCAATAGGTATTAAGCTAACACATGGAGTGGTGCGTTTATATAGTTTATTTCTCCAACTACAATGATGCACATTTGAATATAATTCTAATTCAAATGGTCACTAATGAACTTGTTTTTAAATCAAGGAAGTTGGAGTCTTTGCCTTTTAGGTTGTTGACAATTTTCAATATTTGTGGCTTTTAACTTGGAAGGTTTACAAAGTCTTCAAAATTTAATTCAGGGAAAGCCACATATTATTTATATTTTTTTTTATAAGTTGTAATTTCCAATTTCCTTTTTTTATATATATGATATAATAGTGTTGAAAAAGAAATGATCCAATTGTGGACGATTTTTTTTCAAACCAAGTGTGGACAATTGCGAGTCGCGACCATGTTGGTTGGAAAAGGGAAACTTGGGTTAATCCCTAACTCCTAGGCTGATTGGGCCGAGAGAGATGAAATTTGGGCTAAAAAGCCCAATGCTCACATTGAGTGGGCCTGGTTCAACCTTTTTTCGATCTAATTCAAGAAGAGAACGAAAACATTTGGTCAATCTTCATACAAAAGACTGAGGATGAATCCATGAGAGGTAACTTCTTTCTCACTTACTAAAATCATAGCTTGCTTCACTTTTTTCTCTCTTGACTTAAGCATCAGAGAGTGTATGGCAAGCATCACACCGATGTACAAATTTCATTCACCTATTTCTCCAGGTAAACAAATTTACTGTTAAAGCATTTGCAAGTTAGGTGTGTTTCTTTTGCTCGAATTTGCGCATCAACATTTATTAAATTTCAAACTTACAATATATTATTAAGATGTATACTAATATACATAAACATCATTAAAACACAATGTTTGCTAATTTATATACTTGATCATTTTAAATTTTTCTCTCTTTTTATTTTAAAAAAAATGAAAGCCATAATCTTAAAGATATGATGTAGGGAATTTAAATAATTTTTTTAAACCAAATTACTGTTTTAATTCCTAATGTCCGGGTGTTTTTTCAAATTAGTTCCTATGGTTAAAAAGTTTAAATTTGGTCATTTGTATTTTAAAAAAATTTAATTTAGTCTCGAACTATAGATGAATGTTAAAATTGGCTAATGATAAACTTACTTGACACAATACTTATGAATTGGCAGAAATTTAGAGGGGAAATATAATCTGAAATTAAAATTTTTAATTATATATCTAAAATTTTAAGAAATTGATAGAAATTTGAAGTTTTCTTTATTTTAGGTTGCATTTGTTCTCACTTCTCATCCAAATTTCAATCAAATCACTAAATATTGTTTCTGGTAAGTTTTTTAAGAAGTAGAACATAAATTTGACCCATTTTTTTATGTGGTGCCTGGGTGTGTCAAAAACTCAAACTGTCATTTTCCAACTTCATCTTTCACCCTCTTTTTTTTTTTTTTTTTTTCTTTTAAAACATCTACGAGTGATGGAAAAATATTGAACCACCGATCGATCCGTTTTCGTTCACAGAACCTCTACTCTTTTTTTTCTTCTTCTTTCTTTTTCTTCGAAGCCTTTCTAAATAAAAATCAATATACATTTTTTTTAATAAAATTAAAAATAGGATACGTTTAAATAAAATAAAATAAAATAATGACAAATTTTGTTAAATTTTAGATTTTCTTTTTTTAGTACAACAAATGTGAGATATGGAGATTTGAACCTCCAACCTTAAGAGAAGAAATACATGTTAATTACTATGCTCACTTTGACAATAATAGTGTAGATTTGAGTTATATGAAAATGTTCACTACTAGATATGTATACTTTTATATTATTTTAAGAATATTAGATTGATGTTGCCACATTTTGGATAAAAAAATCTCACCTGATCTACACGTGACAACAACGATAAATTTGTAATTTGGAAAAAGAACGTGGCTCGAAAGACAAGAAAAACATGCACACCAGTGTGGTATGTGCCTCATAAGTTATGATGCTTAAGTTAGCAAGAGAATTTAGAGAGAATTAGGGTTTTTTTTAGTGTTTAAGTGGTTAGAAAGAACTTACCTATCTCTTCGAAAACAAAATAATCTAAATACCTCCTCCCTAGGATTTTTGTGGGTTCCTCATAGGATTAGGATAAAAAAGGGTCAAATCGAGCTAGATCTGTACTACCAGGATCAAGGGAAAGGAAGACACGACCCAAAGGAGAGCCTTCTTATGTGGTAGGCTGAGGCCAACTACGAACTTAGGCTTCAACCCAAGTCCAACTATATAGATTAAATTAGAATAAGTGCTGGTCAATATGAGTATATATATGCCAAAGTGAACTTAGCTCAACAGTAATTAGCATGTACCTTCTACTAAGAGGTCAGAGGTTCGAATCTCGATTAAATTTGTAACCTATTTTGACGATGGTTCAAGTTTCGCACCCATGGTTGAGAACTTGAGAGATATCACTCTTTTTCTTGACGTAGGAATTTTAAATCCCAAAAAAAAGTCAAATTAACAATTACTAACGATAATAGGAGCATGTTTGTAAGTGATTTTAAAATGGTTAAAATTATTTGTCATATTCAAAATTAGTCTAAAACATACTTTTAATTATTTAAAATTAATTTTTATGATATAAAAATTGTATTCAAAACCAAACATTAAGTTAATTTTAAATGAATGATTAAAAATATATTTCAATATAATTTTAAATATGGATTTTAACAATTTCAAAATTACTCTGAAATATTTTAATTGAAATCAAAAGTTCTTCAACATTAGATGATTCGCTCAACGACGTCGTAAAAGGGTGAATGGCTGAGACGCGAGGCTTATTGCCCTCCTGAAAAGATCGCGGGAGTGGGACCCGCGAAGAAATAGCATTTAGCGAAGAGAAAACCCACGCGTCAGCAAATAAGCCACTCAGCCGAAGCTCGTTTCCATTTTTCTGTGAACCTGCTGCACTAAATCACTCTGCATCTCTCAACAGTCCTTCAAGCACAGAGAGAAAGAGAGAGAGGCCATGGAAGCTGCAATTTGCGGTCGAGTACCTCTTTCACCCAACCATTTCTTCAATCCGATCAGGCCAGGTATTCAGACTTCTAGGATTTTTCTCCTCTTAATTTTCTTCGCTAATCAATTTGTCTGTAATTCTTTCGGCTGTGGGTTCTATGTCGTTAATCCAAATTTAGAGGAAAGGATTTTGAGAAATTTTGGTTCGTTGTTAAATATTTACATCATTTCTGGCTTTGCGGAGACAGAAGCTGCGAATCATGTGCATGTAGAATGATAATTTTCCACTTTGTATGAATTTTATTTTTCTCGAAGAGGGAAACAAAGTGTTGCATTATGGGGGGAAAAACTACAAATGGAACCAATTTGAAATTTAGTGAAATCTTGTTTGTGTGACATGAGTACACGGGATTCATATAACTAGACTTCTTTAATTTTTCATGGAGTAGCATTAAGATAGAGGAGCAACATGTATGATTCAGGTTCTGTGGATGCAACAGTACACCCTTCTTAGGCGTGTCCTGGTGGCATGGAGTTATGATGTTTGATGATATCCTCGAAAGTTCTACTTCAAGTCCGCAGGCTAAAAATATAATAACCTAAAATCTCTACTGTCTTCTGGAGTGGCCAAAACCTCCCTAGAATTAGTGAGGTGGGTCATGAGCATAAATGTAAGGAGTGAAACTAACCCAGTTATTAAAAAAGAAAGAAACAATGAATAAACATAGCACCTTGTAAATAGTTCATGCTAACATTTCAACATTTCTATCATGGTGAATTAATATCTCAAAATTTAGGGATCAACAAGAGACTAGAAAAATGCTTAATGACTAAATAGAAAATTTAGAAGTTTAATGATCAAAATGAATAAAAAAATGTATAGTTTAGCTACTAAAATAGTAGCTTAATCCTCTACTTCTTTTTCTTTTATTTTTATCCATATTATTGCAGAGAGTCTTGAGACGAGTATATAAATTTCAGAATTTACTAGAACTGCTACTAGAATTGCTGCTTAGCAAATAGTTTTCATTAGAAACAGAGGGTACAATTTTAAAGGTGCGGCAGAGTGGGCCTTAAGTGCATATTAGTAAAGTAAGTTTGGAATTCTTTGGAAAAGTCAGTTATTTTTCTGTAAGAGGTTGTAGATTATCCATGAATTTCGTTTAAGCTCACATTTCATATGGTTGTTGTTTATTTATAGTCTATTGATGACCTTCATATCGATTCATTGACAATATATACACTGGATATTATACTAATACTACCTACATTGCATCTAAGACCTATGAAATTATGATGGATTAAACGCTCATGTGAGATTGAAATGTTGAGTTTGGTGGTACTTGGAACAACTGTTATATGAACTCTTCAAAAGAAAGACTAGCTTGTGAAAATAATTGGTGAATCATCCAAAAGTATTTCTCCATACAAAAAAGAGTTCATCTTAAGAAGTAAAATGGCAAGGATCTTGAGATCCTCTTTATATACTCTTCAAGAAACCTTTAAATTTCTAGTTTAAGTTAAATAGTAATTGCCTATTTTAAACGTTTATATTCTTGGGTTAATGGGCAATCGTGGATGACAAACGGATGGTGATTGTTAAGGCTCCGTTTGATAACCATTTGGTTTTTGAAAATTGGGCTTGTTTTCTCATCATTTCTTTACAATAAGTTTCATCTTTCTTAAGAAAATATTAGAATTCTTAGCCAAACTCCAAAAACAAAAACAAGTTTTTGAAAACTATTTTTTTAGTTTTCAAAACTTGGCTTGGTTTTTGAAAATATATATAAAAAGTAAATAACAAAACAATGAAACTTATAGGTAGACGTAGTATTTATAGGCTTAATTTTCAAAAACCAAAAACCAAATGGTTATCAAACGGGGCTTAAGTTTTACATAGTGTCCGTAAACTGAGATTGTTAGAGTTTAGAGCCTAGGCTGCATTTAACCCGGAACATTTTGCATGTAACATATGGCCAAAAAATAAACACTTAGGAGTATATCTACCGATCGATGAGCTTACATGGATCCGAGTCAACTTTGGGTTGCAATTTTCATAATCATCGTACATTTTTTAACCTGCAAAGGTGTGGAGGCTGTTCGTTTTATTGTTCGTTGGAACTTGCATGACATGCTTATACTGTATTACCCATTTATAATTGCTATTTGTGTCATAGGGGATAAATACTATTTTCATAAACAATGTAGAAACCGGAGCATCTTAATGATGCTATCAGTTGCTGAGCTAGGAAAAGGTGGAGGGTTGTTAGAAAAGCCAACCATAGAGAAGACAACACCTGGCCGTGAATCTGAGTTTGATGTCAGGTATAAAACAGTTCTCCTCTGAATGTCTGATCTGTATGCGTTAGAGAAGGTTCAGCTTCCAAAATAATTTTGATCTTCAGGAAATCAAGGAAAACTGCACCACCTTACCGAGTGTTGCTACATAACGACAATTACAATAAGCGGGAATACGTTGTGCAAGTTCTAATGAAGGTGATCCCTGGAATGACGCTTGACAATGCAGTCAACATAATGCAGGAGGCACATTACAATGGGATGTCTGTGGTGATTATCTGCGCCCAAGTGGATGCAGAAGATCACTGCATGCAGCTGAGAGGCAATGGCCTTCTAAGTTCAATTGAGCCTGCAAGTGATGGTTGTTGAATAGGAAAACTTAGACTTTGTAATGTACTCTTTGGCCCCTTAGTTATCAGCCATATTAAAATTGCATGTCCTCAACCGCTACAATATTGCAGGTTCCACCTATGTACATAAATAGAGATACATCATAAAGAAATAAACTTCAATTTACAATGTTCACTCTGGTTTCACTGGTCAGTTTGTTTATGTTATGAGTTATACACACAAACACGACTTCCTTTTCAGTAGATCTTTTTTATACTTGAACTCCATGTGGTTTTTGTGCACTTATGAATGCAATGTATACATATGGTTTTTCCTTTTCAGTAAATGGTGGGGTATTTGGTTTGTGAGGAGTAATAGAATCTTTGGAGAGATCGAGAGATGAGGTGAGGAGGTTTGGGAGGTGGCTAGGTTTGATGTCTCCTTGTAGGTGGTCTTTTTGTAATTATGAGCTTGGTCTTGTTGGAGTCCTTTTTTGTAGTCAGGGATGGAGTTTTTTTTTTTTGTTGGGGCTTGTTTTTTTGTATGTCCTTGTATATTCTTTCATTTCTCTCAATGAACGTGTGGCTTCTTACCAAAGAAATGCACATGGTGGGATCTTACTTTAACTTGGCAGGATGTATTTGAGTGAATATTTACCATGTTTGTTCTCCCCACCCCCACATCCCATACATACATTGAGAAGAATTCTAAGAATGGGGGAGATTTTGCAGGCCTCTTTGTTCTCTCTGTTACTTGTTTGGGATAAAACCTATCAGTTCAAGAAAAAATTTTCATATAGATTGAGACGTCAAGACCTGAAATTCTATATTTACACAAAGTTTCCAGTTCCACTCCTTCTAGTTATGGGAAATAGCTCAGAACGGCTGGGGTCACTCTATCTATCTGCTAGAGGGTAAAGAGAGTCAATAATCACCTCTTTATGAAGAATTTATATATTCACCAACTTCATTTTCCACTACTCATGAAAGGTTAGAACCTAAATACAAGTGAGGATAAAAGCAAAAAAACAGAGTTAAAGGGTTGCTTTCTTTACCATTTTCTTTGAGACCATAACATTGCTTTCCATATTAGCTTCTTCATCTTGTAGCAAGCCAATATGTGGATAACTCAACTAATTAAGACATATTCCTTCAACCAAAAGATCAAATGTATGAATCTCCCATCTTCACATGTGGTTGAAGTAAAAAAAAAAAAAATCTTTGGAGCTATGAGAAAACTAGTGGCAGAGGCTTTTCAGGGAAGCTGTGTTTACAACTTTACATTACCATATATTTCAAAACTTTTGCAATACATCTGTGAATGTAATGAAATAAAATCATATGAATAGATTGAGAAATTTATTTCCAAGTGTTTGCAGGACTGAAAGGGATGTAAATGGGCTGCACCAATTCTTGCAGGACTTAACTTGGACTGCTCTTGAATTACTTACTGCAGCAGCTGCAACCTGCAAGTAGGTCCAATATCCAACCTATACCTGCTATTATTTCTTTCCTTATTTATTATAACATGACATATTAACTTTGAAAAATGTTGAGAAAAATATTGGACTTTTCTATCATATAATAGAAGTAGGTGAACTAAGGTGCCAAAAATTTTCCATTGTATTTGTCATTCCTTTTAAAAGTTTGCTTTCTTAAGTATGGTTGGTGAATATTATTAACTGTCAACAACTATATACAATTTTAGACTTGTCACTTTATAACATCTATAATGTTATTAAGTTGTATATGAAGAGAAATTTATCCATTCTTAGAGTAAAGTAAAAAAATTCAAAATAAAAAGAAACAAATTTATCCAACCAAAGGCCAAAACTGTTCCTTCCAATAATTTTTTATTTTTATTTTTGTTTTTGACTGCATATGTTCCGACTACAGTTTGTATTTAAATTTTTCTTCAAAATTTGTATTTTCCATCGAAAACTACATTTTTCTAATCTAATCGGTTGCAATTGCAAATTATATATTAAAAAATTGTAAATTAAACATAAAAATTTGAATAATTTTCTAATTTTGATGGGGAAAAAAAAAAACAGATAATGCCAACTAGGGAGCAGTGCCTTGCCTCCAACCCCAAACCAAACTGAACCATCTTCCAAATTAAAAACCTCACTTCCTTTTTAAACCCAACTCTCCAACTCTACTTCTCACTGCAAAATTTCCCCTTAACAATGGCGTCTGCAAATCTACTACCTCTGTTTGCTTTCGCCATCTTCGTCTTCTTCTCTCTCTTCCCCTTCGCTCTCTGTCGCAGTTCGCCGGAGCTTTCTCACTCCGCCGCTTTCCTCGATGTTTCTGCTTCACTGGAACAAGCCAACCAGGTCCTCAAATTCGACCCTAAGACTTTGACATCTTTCCAGCAGCAGGAACTGCTTGTTCCGGCGAACTCTTCTTCCTCCTTCTCTCTGCAACTGCACCCTCGCGATGCTCTTCGCAATGCTGGACATAAGGACTACAAGACCTTGGTCGTCTCCCGACTCGACCGGGACTCGTCTAGAGTTAAATCGCTCAACGATAGGCTTGAATTTGCCCTCAGTGACTTGAAGAGGTCGGATCTTCAGCCGTTGAAGACGGAGATTCTGCCGGAGGATCTGAGCACTCCGATTGTCTCTGGCTCCAGTCAGGGGAGTGGCGAGTATTTCTCCCGCGTCGGCGTCGGACAACCGGCCAAGCCGTTCTATATGGTTCTCGATACCGGCAGCGATATCAATTGGCTTCAATGTCAGCCTTGTACGGATTGTTACCAGCAAACCGACCCGATTTTTGACCCTAGAACTTCGTCTTCTTTTACTTCTCTTCCCTGCGAATCTCAACAATGTCAAGCTCTAGAAATGTCTGGTTGTCGTGCGGCGAAGTGTCTTTACCAGGTCTCGTACGGCGATGGCTCCTTCACCGTCGGCGAGTTCGTCACTGAAACGCTGTTGTTTGGTAACTCCGGGGCGATTAACAACGTCGCTCTCGGCTGTGGCCACGACAACGAAGGATTGTTCGTCGGATCCGCCGGATTGCTCGGACTCGGCGGCGGATCACTATCCCTCACTTCTCAGATGAAAGCGTCGTCGTTTTCATACTGTCTTGTTGACCGCGACTCTGGTTCAGCTTCAACTCTCGAGTTCAATTCCGCTGCACCGAGTGACTCAGTGACTGCTCAATTACTCAGAAGCGGAAGAGTTGATACATTCTACTACGTCGCACTCACCGGATTGAGCGTCGGCGGTCAGTTACTCTCAATTCCGCCTTCTCTGTTTCAAATGGACGATTCCGGCTACGGCGGCATCATCGTCGATTCAGGAACCGCCATAACTCGGCTGCAGACTCAGGCGTACAACTCCCTCCGCGACGCCTTCGTGAGGCTCACGCCGCACTTGAAGAAGACGAACGGCTTCGCATTATTCGACACATGTTACGATCTGTCGTCACAGTCTCGAGTCACCATTCCGACAGTGTCGTTTCACTTCTCCGGCGGAAAATCCCTGCTCTTGCCGCCGAAGAACTACCTCATTCCGGTAGACTCGGCCGGAACTTTCTGTTTCGCGTTCGCCCCAACGACGTCGTCTTTGTCCATCATAGGGAACGTTCAGCAGCAAGGGACACGTGTCAGCTTCGATTTGGCAAACTCGGTCGTAGGGTTTTCACCCAATAAATGTTAGAAAGGAAATTATAAATTAAAATTAGGGTTTTTTGGATTGCCCTTTTTTTTTGTTTTTTTGTTTTTTTGGTGGTGTGAATTTACGAAATTAGGGTTATTAGGGGAAATTAAAAGTGGAGGGGCAGGTGGATGTGGATAAGTAAAAATTTAAAATGGGGCCAAAGGAAATGAATAGGGAGATGGGGTTTGGTTTGGGCATGTGGTAGTCATAAATCAATCATAATTGTACTGTAACTGTAAGATTCAGTTGAGTGGCATGTATAGTAAATAGACTGCAAATCTGTGGGCAAATTTGGATTTTCCCCTTTATTCTACCTTATTCACTTCACACAATAATTAAGTAAAATTGCTATTCCCTTTGACTAAATATTTGACTGGTTTTTAGCTTTCATTGTGCCTTCTATATTCTTTTTTTTTTTTAAGGTAATATTTTGATCTTTATGTTTTTTTCTCCTAACAAATTAGTCTTTTTTGTTTTTTAGATTTGTTAAAATTTTCATTAACATTTTGATTGGCTAAAGATTTACATAAGTTGTTGTAATTTGAGCATTGTGTTTTAATTTTGAGAAGTTCCAACTATGTTGAGTTTAATGTTTTTATTATGTTTTATATAAGCTTTGTCACTCATGAAATGTTGACACAACATGCATATTTGATCAATTTTGGTTAAATTATTGTAGTGGGTCAAATAGCTAGTTGGACAAACTTATTGACATGTCATGATAGATCTACCCGATAAAATAACTAAAATTTTAATTTAACTAACATATTTCAAAAGAAATATCTAGTACTACAATAGTATGACAAAGTTTCTATACTGCTTTCAATCATTGTGAACCGATTTAGTAACATTGAAGAATGATGTAGAATCTAGCGACCGCAAGTGTTGTGGGAGATTTATAGCTAACACGTGGTAGTTTAGGGATGAGGAGAGCATTGCGTGCTGAGGAAGGCAGAACCAGTATCATGTCGAGGAAGGAGCATCTTAGTACCTCAGTCGATAGTTGTAATCTCACTTTACCTTTAAACGTAATCTTTGGTCTTAAATACGCATGATCCTCGTCGAAAATCACACCTCCACATAATTAACTGCAAACAAGTACACATTACAAATAGAAAGATGAACAAAAAATAAAGGGTACACAATAATTATCCAATTAATTCGTTGCAACAACTTTGACCTAACACTAATTTAAGTATCGAAAAGTATTTGACAACACGTCCATGCGAGTCTTGTCCAAATATTATAACCAAGATCAAGGAAGATAATTTGGTCCAATAGCCAAACTCACGAACAACACCAAGAAATATTTATTAAACGAATTTTGTAGGGTAAACAAAAGAAGAAATACTAGAAAAATGTAAAAAAAAATTGCACCACATTGAAATAAAGAACAAGAACCGAAGAAGATGTGGGATCCACTCTAGGGAGTGGAAGACAGCATAATAAATGAATAATTAAATGCTAAAATTGAGAGGCGACTCAAAAATGATACGCTGCAACAAGGACCACGATAATGTTTTTGTTGGATGGATTAATGGCCATCGGTTTTAAATGGATGTGGGGGCCACGTGGCGCGATTGTCGGTGAGGACTTCCCAGTCATTTTCTATTTATTATATGTTTTTTTCTCAAGTCGTCCCCAACCAACAAACTTTTTCAGCTGCAAATATTTCACGTTCAATGCCTGCCTCTACTTATTGACTTTCGTTTTCTTCAATCCAAGGATAAAAATGTAAATTCATTTACTTTCACTAATCCCACTCACATTAAAAAAAAAATAATAACTTTATTTTGATGGAAAATCAGAAAAAGATAGAAGTTGAATTTCTTCGAAGCTTTCAAGTCGAGGCTTAAAAAAATATAATACTTTCAAAATTTTTATTAAAAAAATACAAGTTATGTAGACCAATAATTGAAATAGTGCATCACTAGTGGGAAAAAAAAAGTTAGGATGAATGTGAATATGAATAAGGATCATGCTTCATGATGAACTAGGAATTTTATAAAAATAATAAAAAAAAATTACTTCAAATTTACTTTATAACAAGGAACTTTTTTTATTTAAACAAAAAAAGGAACTTTTTAACTTTTGGAACACATTTTGCATTTCACGCATTTACAAATATAAACAAGTCCTAAAATAAGCATGTGGATGTCAACTCTTCATTTTAATTAAAAAAAAAAAAAGAAGCTATAATAAGTAATACACTCGATCCACACAAATAATAATTGGAATAAAAATTCCAAGAAAGACATCATGTGGGTGCTAAAACAAAATATTCTGTACAATTAGAGAATAATGGGAAATTAATTTAGATTAGATTGATTTGATTAAAGAGGGCACATGGGAAATGTTATTATGAATAGGAATAAATACAAAAAAAAAACACAAGTTGGGATTGGAAAAGGACAACAATGGGGGCGGTGAGTTCATGTGAATGCTTGAAAAGAAAACGACATTAGTCGATTTTTTCCAACCCCTAAGTCTGAAATCTGCTAAGATTTTGCTTTTGTACGTGTGATTTTCCTAAGTTAAAATAGAACATTTTTTTTTATTAGTACAACAAATGTGGAGCGAAGATAGGGAGATTTAAACTTCTAACATTAAGAAGAGAAGTGCATGTCAATTACTGTTAAGCTATGCTCATTTTGACATAATAGAAATTTTCGGCATAACAAAAGTATTTAAGAATAATGTGAAGCCTACGAACAAATATAATATATTATCTAACAACGTGTGAAATTGTGAATTGAAGAAATATGTTCTATTATAATACTAAAACAAAATTTCATTATTTTAAGAAAATTTTCTAATACTTACGTAATATCTACTTCCTCAATTTGCTCTAAAAATCTTCTTTCCTAACATAATTGTTTAATATTCATTTAATATCGTTGGACCTCACATCTTTTTAAAGTGATTGTTAATATGACTGACAATAAATGGGAGTAATATCCCTATTATAGAAAATTTTCAAATACTATATAATCCTTCTATTTATTGTATGCTACATTAGCATCGTTTTAAAAATGATGTAAAACTTACGGGCCTTAACAAAAATAAAACTATAGTAAATTTTTGGAGTTGGAAGAGAGTTTTGCATTATGAAATGAATAAAAAAAAAATGATTTTATATGAAGAAGGCAGCCATGTAAACTGAGTGCTGTACTGCTGTGCCAAATGTTCTCATTTCTCTACAAATTAATTACATTTAACTTTCCCTTGTATTTTTTAACCCTACACACTTCCTGTTTTTTCTAGGACAATTATCCATTATGAAATTGGCACCTAATTTAGTCTAAAATATAAAATTTGAAACAATCCATCCCTTTTGAATTGGATAGATTTTGTTAGTTGATTCAACAATACTTACCTGCTAATTGGTGAGTAAAAATCTTCGTATTAATCACCATTAAAAATTTAAGAGCTATTTAATCCTTTTTAGACAAAAGACTAAAGCTCTTCTCTCCCTTTCTACATTCTTCTCTCCATATTATAAAAAAATATAATGATGGTCAATAGAAGACACCTACTAACTGATAAGCATAGTATTAAATGTCCATCGACATGTCGACATTTCCACATGTCTATGAATTCGACATCAACATAAAGAAGAAATCGACATTTTCACTATACCGTACATAATTGATGAAATATTTAAAAAAAATAACAAGAAAATGTAACTTAATATGAATATAATATTATAATAAATATTTTAACTCATTTAAAAATTGTAAAATATTTATTTATTAATTTCAATATTTTTTTGAATTTTTTGTTTTTAAAATTTTTCTAAAAAAATCCATTGACATCGACATTTTATCGATGTTTCCATCGACATTTCTATAAAATTGAAACTTCGACATTTTCGTCGACATCGACATTTTAAACCTTGCTAATAAGAAGGTAAATATTGTCCAATTTGATTTTAATCATTTTTGTTAACTCAAGTCAATTTAGCTCATAATAGTCAACTATTGATTTGAATTTTTAGAAAATGGTTTCGAACTATCAATTCAATGTTTTTCCCCTCAAGTCAACATCACCCACATCGCCAAGATAGATTTACAAACCAATAATTGATTAGATTTAGTCAATTTTGTCAATTTGAGTCATGCAAATAGTTTGGTTTGATTTATTGATTTATTTACTTTACTTTTATTTTTTAAATCTAAGATAAAAAAGCTAATGAAAACCTACCCAACCCACTTACATCCCTAGACAACTATTAAAATCTAGTTACAAAAAAGACATTAACCATAAAGACCAAATTAAAACTTACAAAATAATAGAAACCAAATTAGTCTAAACATAAACTTATCCTAAACTATAGGAGCCCCTGAAATCATCTAAGTATGAGGGGCAATTCCATAGGGAAGGTATTCACCAGAAAGCTGAAAACACAGGCAGACAAACATGAAGAATAGAGGATGTGAATGAGATGAATGGTTGAAACTACAGAGAAAACATGGGCCACCCAACACAGCAGCAAATGCATAGAGAAGAAGATGACAAGACGGGCAAAGAAAGAGCCTCCGTTGGTGATGCCAAGATGATGAGATAAATTTAAGCATTAAAAGTTGGGTAGCGCCGTAGAGGTAGCTAGCTCCCTTCTTATCAATTCCTGTCTTTCTCAACTTTTATCGGTTTGTTTGCTCCATGGTGGGGGAGGTTTTTAGCTTTTATTGATCTTTTCAAAGATCACAACTTTATGTCTAAGAGATTTCGATCAAAAGGAGAGAGAGAGAGAGAGAGAGAGAGAGAGAGAGAGAGAGTTCAACAAGAAATGAAAGACAATGTGATTACCATAGATTGTCTGTTGCTGCCATACGTCTTCCTCCCCAATAATCCCATCCAAAGCTTTCAAGGATGTTGGTAGTTGAAACTGTAGCGAATGCCGCCCGTGTATAAAGCAGTTTCTAAAGTTCGATACAGTAAACAAAATGGAGTCCTTTTAAAAAGGATTCAATAATGAATATTTTCAACCTATTTGTTCCAGAGGTTTGTTGGTGTTGACAAATGTTGCACTTTTGTTAAATCCCTCGAGCAAAAGTATCCGTATTGCGTCTACGCCGACTTGCAATGTAAAATTCAACTGAAAAGGGATTCCACTTGGATGGTTAAAACTGAGTTCCATTATCAACAAGCTTGATTTTGTGGAAATGTGATGGAATTTTACACACCTCTTCTCGTTCTTGTTTGTTGAAGGGGCGCAGAACAAAGTTCGCAGCATCCATTTTCCCAGGAGGGCGCCCAATGCCTAGAATGTTTTCACCCATTTAACAACTGAAATTATATAGAAGCAGTGCAAGGGACGTACCTATTCTTAATCGAGGGAAATCACGACTGCCTTTCAAGTGATCGATAATACTCCTCATCCTGCCACATATAGCAAATTAAAAGTTGCACTTCTATGTCTTTGGCTCTTCTTAATGTTTATTCTATTTACAAAGTTAATCATACAATAAAAACTCAATCTTTGTACATATACTATTACTTGGTCAACCCAATTAAAATTTATTTTTTTTTCCCTCTTAAAAGCTGTAAAAACTCAAATGTAAAAATCTATATTCAGATCTGAAGAAAATATGCTTTTCTATAGGGCGAAAACTTTTGCGGTCAAAACTTTTCAAGTAAAAGTTCATATTTAAAGAAAGTATACTTTTCCTTGTGGGACAAAATTCTGCAAAAAACAACCTTTCAACCAGAAATCCATTAAAATGGAATATGCTTCTTTTTCTTCTGATGGACAACACATGCAGTGTTGCCTCACTGAATAAAAATAAATAAATAAAAATCAGCATTGTTCAGATACAAAGCCTAGAAATAGATTGGCCAAAACGCCCACAGAAACCTTTCATCATGTAGTAAATCAAACCTTACACACTCTCTCACACTTCTTTTTTTTTTTTTTTTTTTGAGAAGCTCACTCTTTAAGTTAATGAATGCAACTTCTGATATAATTTTAAATAAAAGGCAGGGGTATGAAGCATGACCCTCAAGAAATTATATGAAAACCTACCACTGTACCTCCTATAGTATTAATGGATATTAGAAAATGAATGCCACAAAACTCAAAGACTGAGACACCCAAAATGAAACATTAAAATGAATTATAATCCCAAAAAGGAAATTACCCATTATGTCCTCCATGGCCACCCTTTGGCAGCATCCGCAATTTGGCAAAAGGCAAATCTAAGTCATCGAATATCTGTTGTATGGACCCCAATTCATGGCTTAGATGTAGGGAAAAAAAGTGAATCACACAGATACCCACCCCACAGCCCAACCTCCTCTCTTGTCAAGAATACTAATAATCTTACATGGGGAATAAAATATTTACCACAAGGACTTGCATCAATGGAATTTTATAGTAGGAAACAATAGCACCAACCTGCAATCAAAGGTTAAAGGCATAACAAATCAATCATTGAGACCAAAGGGTAAACCTAATAATTAAAATGGATGGAGATCCTTGAGGTAGCTTACTTACAGACTCACCACTTGCATTCATGAAAGTTTGTGGCTTGGCTAGCATTACAGGAACATCCCCGATGAAACCTGAAATACAAGTAAACATTGATAGAATATCTTCATTATTTTAATAATCTCCAGCTGGAAATAATCATATCCCCAATACTTTTTCCTAGACAATAACTCATTTTTGGGGGAAAGAAACATTTGATTTTTCTTGATATTCTAATTGCATCACAATAAAATAATCATCATTTAAAAAAAAAAAAAAAAACCCTAAGGGTTGGCCTAGTGGTCAATAAGAGCTAATGATAAAGGGCATAGAGGGACTAGGTTCAAGCCATGGTATCACCACCTTAAGGTTTAATATCATAGGAGTTTTCTTGGCAACCAAATTGATAGGAATGCAATTAGGATAGAAGTGGCAATATTATTTGGTATTAAGGGTGTTTTAGTATTTAGCTAAGAAGTTGTGAGTGGAGATTGGTTATAAATAGAGTTAGAAGGGAGATATGAAGGTATGCAATTGTTTAGTGGCTTTAAGCTTGAGTGGTATCTCAAGAGTGGAGGTTTCAAGTACCTCGAATACTTGGGAAGTTATATTGTAATTCCATTATCTTTTATATTTCAATATATTTGGGTTCTATTACAAATATAGGTGTATGCGTGTCCCATGAGAATAGTTGAAGTGCACGCAAGCTGGCCTAGACACTCACAAAAAAAAATAATAAATAAGATGGTGGGGAAGCTGGTGAATCTTGGAGGCTTGGAATTAGGGAATTCAAGGACACGCAACAGAACCCTGCTGGCTAAATGGTTGTGGCAGTTTCCTGTTGAGTTTAATATCCTCTAGCATAGGATTATTGTGAGTAAATACGATCCTCATCTGTTTGAGTGGTTGTCTGGTGGGGTTAACGACCTTACAGAAACCCTTGGAAAGACATTTCCATTGAGCTCCCTTCTTTTTCCATGTTGGTCCAACACTTTGTGGAGGATGGGAAGGAAACTTACTTTTGGGAGGATAAGTAGTTGAGGAATAGGCCCCTCTACTCGACGTTTCCTTGTTTATTCCACTTGTCTTCTATGAAAAATCACTTTGTGGCTGATGCTTTGTCTCTTTCTAGGAGCTCTCTTTCCCTTTCTTTTGGCTTTTGCCGGCCATTATCTAATAGGGAAATGTCAAAGGCCTTGGCTCTATTATCGTTGGTTGGGGAGTTTGTCCCTCGTCCGGGGAGAAGGGATATTCGTATTTTGAGCCAGTGTTTTTAAAGGCTCAAGGCGCACTAAGGCACAATGGCCCTTTGGGGCTTAGGTTAAAGGCGCAAAAAAAGGCGCGGGCTTTTTTTTTGTAAGGCACACTATATATAAAAAGCCATAAAAATGTATATATACATGTAGCAATGCCTTGAATTTGTTATCAAGCGCTTCGAATGACCAAGTACGGGGAACCTAAGAGAAGCCCTTGCGTTTAGAGGTTTTACAATTTTCTTTTAAATAATAACTAACCTAAACCCATAATTTGGACTTAAAAACTTAAAAAAAAAATGAAATTCAGTAATCCCTAGAGGCGCGTGGGGCGCGCGCCTCAGGGGCTTCATGGAAGGCGCGCGCCTAGGCCTCGCCTTCTTACCAGCGCCTCGCCTGCGAGGCGAGGCGCTTCACATGCGCCTCGCGCCTAGGGTGCGCCTTTTAAAACACTGTTTTGAGCCCTATTCCTTCTAGGGGTTTCTCTTGTAGCTCGTTCTTTCAATGCTTATTGGATTCTTCACCAAGCGTTGAGTATGTTTTTCCCTCCCTGTGGAAGGTGAAAGTTCCAAAGAAGGTTCAATTCTTTGTTTGGCAGGTCATTCACGAAAGAGTTAACACCTTAGATTGGCTTTTGAGAAAGACGTCTTCTTTGATTGGGTCGTTTTGTTGCATTCTTTGTCGGAGGGCAGAGGAAGACCTTGATCACATTTTGTGGAGTTGCGATTTTTCTCGACAGGTTTGGGCCCTTTTTTCGAGGTGTTTGGCTTTCAGTTTGCTAATCACAGACACCTTAGGGGGACAATGAAGGAGTTCTTTCTCTATTCGATATTTCGTGAGAAGGGGAAGTTTTTGTGGTAGGCCGGAGTTTGTGCGGTGTGTTATGGGGTTCGTGGGAGGAGAGAAATAATAGGACCTTTAGAGGGATTAAGCAAGTTTCATGCGATGTGTGGTCCCTGGCTAGGTTTTATGTTTCTCTGTGGGCGTCGATGACGCGGCTTTTTTGTAATTATTCCTTGAGTCTTATTCTGCTTGATTGGAGCCCATTTTTTTAGTGTGGGCATGTTTTTTGGATGCCCGTGTATATTTTTTTCCAATGAAAGTTGGTTCTTCATCAAAATATATATATATCATAAAACAAAAGCTTTGCTAAGAATTCAAATATGCAGCCAAACACCTAAGTGTTGTGTCATTAGTATCTTGTAAAACTCCAATCCGAGCATAGCTCAGTGAATAAGGCACCAATTACCATTCTAGAGGTCGATGGTTCAATCACTCACCCCTCAATTGTTGAACTAAAAAAAAAAGAATCTCGTAAAAAAAACTCATACCAGCGAAAATTGCTTATTAAGGATTGAGAATGCACTAATAGAATTAGAATGCCAATACGAGTCTGGTTACAGACAATCTAACTGTTATTTTACCAAATTAGAGTTCATGGTCATACCATCTCATCATAGAGGTAGTCAGTAATCTACCAGCAAGTCAGTTCAAGGCTAGCAAATTAGCAGCTAGATGTACTTCTAAGTTCTAACCAGATATTTTAATTTCATCAACTGTCAAGAATTGTCAGAAAGCAGTAGGTAAAAACAACAAGTTCGTTAAATTGCACACCTTTCCCGATCAGAGCTTTGAAGGAAACACTACTCATGGATATCCCTTCAGCTTCAGCTACACTATCCACCATCTCAAAACCTACCTGGAAATTTAATCACAGCATTAGGTACTGCTAGTGCTTCAATTCGTTTTCATAAAGGCATCCAGATGGAGTATGACTAATAACCAAAACAATAAAAAAAAAAAAAAATACCATTCTACTCTACAGCTTTATAAATCACACATAAATCATAATTTCCTCGAGATAACCATAAGTTCATGCTCGGGAACCTGTCCTAAGGGGTTTCCCACAAGATAAACAGCATACCCAATTAATCAAACAAAATAATAAGGCATAATCTTCTGATTGACATAGTTCTCAATGAAACGGAAGCTAATTTCCCACACAGATACTTGAAACGAAAAAACCTTAATAAATGGTAAGAGAAAGGGCAACTTCGAATTCAAATACGCAGAGATAGGACCATACGGACATTATGGCGCGTGCGATCATACTTCTTCCCGGGATTCCCTAGGCCGACGATCAGCCATGGCTTCAGCGGCGGCGTAGGCTTCTTGTCATCTACAGCCAGCCGATCCGTGGTCGGAGGCGAGGAAGTGGACATCGATGCTGTGATGGAAGAAGTCATTGACGAAAAGATATGCAAACTTCCAGAATTTAGAAAGGATAGAGAAGGAAAAGAAATGAGGGTTTTAGAGGTTCGAAAGCAATGGAGACAAATAGGAAGGCGCAAGGCGGCGACTGAAGATATAAAAGCACCAATATTCATATTTCTTGAGGTGTTTCTTGAATGGTTTGGTATAAACTTCGAAAGATTCAAAAATGGGGAAGAATTGGAAAGGATTAAAGTGAAAGAGACTCAGACAACAATGGCGGGAGGAGGAGGAGGAGGAGAGGCTGCGATTTTTGTGTCATAGAGGGATTGGATTGAGGATTTTAGCTTCACAATTGGCGGGAGAAAAAGTAAAAATGAATTAACCTAATTTATCTCTCCCTTGCATTCGGGTAGTAGTGGTAAATTACACAATACGACCCTCGTTGGCCAATTTTATCATTTATATGTATATTTTAAACTATATCCATTAAATTACAAGTCTTAGTCCCACAATTTTCATAGGTCTTCCTTGAAGTGATATATCTCACCAATTAAATTATGCTCAAATTGACATGACTTTTTTAATTATGTGTCTAATAGTTCTCTAATTAATATACCCTTAATGTACTTGACATTTTTAAATTTAAAACTGAATTTTGTATCTAATAGGGCCTTTTAGAATCCTAAACTTTTAATTTTATGTCTAATACGTTTTTGAATTTTAAAAAATGTTAATTATGTTAAAGATTTATTAGATATAAAATTGAAGGTTAAAATGCCATTTTTGTCCATGTACTTTGGATTTTGTTCCATTTTTGTCATTGTACTTTCAAATGCTCAATTTTAGTCTCTATACTTTCAAAGCTTAAAATTGATCCCTATGATAAGTTTGAAGTTCATTTTTATCAAAATTGATTTAATAATAATAATAATAATTTTAATACAAGAAAAGACACAATGTAAACATATTTCTAAAATTTATAGAAGGAAAACTAATAGAGACTAATTTTTTCAAAGAAAAGTTAACAATAAACTAGCCATAAGGACCAATTTTAAGCTTTATTGAAAGTTCATAGACTAAAATTGGACATTTAATAGTACATTGACCAAAATGGTATTTTAATCAAAATTGAAAGTTCAAAGACCTAATAGACACAAAATTGAAAAATTGAAGACAAAACACTTTTTAAGTTTTAGCAACTTATTACAAACAAAATTGAAAATTTAGAGATTTATTTGACATTTTTTAAAAGTTGAGATCTATTAGACACAAACTTTTTAAAAAAATTGCAAATGTAGACGTATTCAAGGCCAAAAAAAAAAAGAAAAAAAAGAATAGTACATTTACCTGTAAACTAACTTTTTTTTTTTAGTACACTAACTTATACAACGTACATCTATCAAATCAATTTAAGCGGTACAATTTAACAAATTAATTTAGTCATAATTCTTAGTTAAGACATCTCTTTTTTTTTTTTTTTTTAAGAAGTCGTAGGATTGATTCTACATTCCTATAGATTTGTTGTAATATTTAAAAAGAGTTGGTACTTTTTAGACCCAATTGCTATCAACCTCTACTCGTGACTCATGAGCATGTTGCAATTGATGTCGTCTTGTTCATGTGCGTGCTAGGGAGTAATGAATATATTTCTTTGAAATCTCTTCTTTTTTTATTAAGATTTCATAATGATAATTTACTGTTGTAAAACCATAAAAAAGAATTAGGCAAATGAACTTGCTCCAATTGATTTGGTTTGTTTGATTACGAAATGTGATCAATTTTGCTTCAGTTCTCAGTCAACTTTTTTGCATGGGCTGCTGAAAATCCAAAGATGAATGCTTTTACAATAAGTCCCTTTTCCAATTATTAAGGAATCAAAACTTTAATTTTTCTAAACAAACATACCAATTCGACATCAATTCCAATAAAAACTCGAGTCAAACAAACTCACTTACACATTCAAATTCACCTCTCTATCTTATATACTCATGTTATATTCAAATACGAATAAGAATGAAAATATAGAAAATTGGAACAAACAGACAACAGTATACATATATCTAAAAAACTTAATTTAATCAAAAACTTAGATAAGCTAATAAAATCGACCACTTAACCGTTGATGACACATTTCCACATGTGGCCGCCGCAAGAGCGAAGAAAAATCAGTGAATGTTGGGGCTTGGCATTGCCTCTCGATTCCATGAGGATAGCCTTCACTGTCGCTTTTCTGTACATTTCACCACTGAAATATTACGTCAACTAAGTCCACTTTTTAACTGAAGTTACCCAACTCTTTGATTCACATTTCGACATGCATTGATGAAGCAAACTAAAAGAAGCTGCGGACCAAACAAATGGCATAAACCACACTAAGGTTTTTGTAAATTTTTTAAAGAACGCAAAAGAAGGAAATATACAGAACATAATTAGCATAGTATTTGAACTCACAATGATAATGTTGCCTCAGATGTTGATTGTTGCTTCCCAGAGCCTTAGAAGGCCATTACGACCACCGGTGCATATTCTTTTCCTTTCGAGGTCTGAAGCCGCGCATCGTACCTGGATGGATGCATAGAATAGGTGAATTCAAACAAACTTTTTCTTAAAAATTATAAATAATAATACTAAAAATCAAAACCAAGACTAGGAGGAACTAGAAATGCAAGATCTCTGTGGACAAGGAAAGGTTGTTCTGGTCTATAACGGTCATACAATTTGGCTGTAGGCATACCCCCAATTTACAAACCACGCGATATAATTATATAGGATTGTTGACATATAAAAACTCTAAAATGACAGAAGAGGCTACCAAACACTCATCACATTACATTCATGCATTCAACCCGACATCTGTTAACATTCTTAACATATGAATATTGCATGTAGTTCTTTAGCTTTGTCTTCATTGGCCTGAGCAAAGAAAGTCACTAGGAAGCTACTAATTTCCTTCTGTTTTCTAAATTTATGTCTTAATGAAAAGGTAAAAATCGTTTCCTCAGGATAGAATAGAACCGATACATTAAAAAAAATAAGAACTAAAAGGCTGTCAAAAGAGTCCAAACTGCCCAAGAATTCGACAAAAAGAGAGAACTTTATACCATGGCTGCAGTCTTCTGTGGGGTTCTGTACAGTTGCCACCCAGCCATTTTTGCACCCGTGTTAGAGAAGCCACCGAGTCTCTCTTGTGGCCGATGAAAGAGGGACATAGAGTTATCTGCCGCACCAATTCCTAACCAATGTTCCCCAGCACTGATGGACAGTATGGCAGCACTATGAATGGTGACATTCTTCACACATCTAATACCTCCTGCATGTACAACCAGAAAAGTTTGCATCACAGTTTCTCGTGAGCAAGAAAATGAAAAAGTTTCAATGCAAGTAACCAAAGTCCATAGTTGACACTTGATGATGTAGAGGAAAGTTAAATAAGTAAAAAGACATCACCATCAATAACTTTAACATTTTATAGATAATTTACCATCCTCGTTTTCCCAAAAACGGAGAAGCCCATCAGTTGAACCTGAAAGGAAAACAAGTAGCCATTATTTCAATTTTAAACTTTCATTTTCCTTAACTGCATTAGTAACCTGAAGAAGGTAAGTTAAATACCAGTTATTATTCCTTTATCCAATGTAGAATACTCGACGGCCAATATTGGGCCAGCGTGGCATGCTAGAACAGCATCACATGTTCCTCGAGAAACAGACCACAATCTAGCGGTCCAATCATCACTACCAGTAACTATGGTGTCTCCTACCATTCTTATTGAGCTGCATGGATGCCATATATGTATTAACTTTACCAATATATTAAAATACCCAAAGAGGTAATAATAGGAAAGCCAAGAAAAACAAAAATTCTGATCTCTACACTTGGGTGCAGCTGAAGACACTTGCCCTCTCTGTCTGTGGTGTTTACCTTGCTTTTAAACTTAGGTTTAAGTATTTTATTTATTCTTTAATTATTTTTATTTTCTGGCCCGCAAGTTAGAATTTGGGCCTTATTTTTTTACAATGCATTTAGTTGGTATGTAAATCGGTTTCCCACATTTTGAGCCTATAAATATTGGCTCCTTATGGTTGTATTGATATCATTTATCAAATAAATAAAAGAAACTACTATGGGCTACACCACTAACCGTATCCACTTCGTATGACCTAAAAGCTTGTGCATTTGCCGGCCAGCACGGATGTCCCAGATATTTGCTACTCTGAAATACGAGTATCCAGTACATAGATAACAAGTTAGTGATCATATACTCTCAAAATTGGCTTATATAGAACATATTTAATTTCATACAATTAACAACGTATCTCTACCACCTAAATCAACATACAAAACTTATATAATTTCATTGAATTAACATACGTATCTCTACCACCAGCAGCCAGTATTCCTGTAGAGTCATCATATTCCATGCATAAAACTGCACTAGAGCAACGACCAACAGTTGCTACACAAGTGTCAGTTCTAACATCCCACATCTTCACAGTTCCATCATGCGCAGCGGTAAGGACACGTTCACCTGATAGCATACGCACACAACTGACCTGCAAAGATTGACATACAACACATTCAGGCATTGCAGACTCCATTTAGTTAATAATACTGGTTTTCACAATTTTTTTCGTTTAAATATTTCATTGTTACGTTCTAGTAATCTTTTAGACTCTTAGAAATTTGATTGATATTCATTTATAAATCAATTAACATTTGTAGTTTTATTAGCGGTTTAGGAATTGATGATGAGGAAGGTACTTGATTTATTTTGTATATCACCCTAATGTTTAAAAACTAAGTCCTTCACTCCAAACAACGGTGACTTTAATTTGAAACGAGATGGATACCAGGCAAAACTGGTTCCCCGCAATTTCCCTCCTTGACCCTTGCATTTTAAACCTCTCTTTACTCCTCTCTCTATCTACTCTCCTTAATCCCTACACGTTTATCCCATTGTTGCTCAAAACATCACCTCACACAAAACCATTTCTGAAGAGCCATCCTTGTCTAATGAAAGGATAGAAACGGTTCAGAGAAATTGAAATACAGAACATTTTGAAAAGTAAAATTTAATTGAAAAAATGGTGATGACAAGTGCAACTATAGATAAGTGAACGGTATTCATTAGTCATTACCATGTTAAAGTATCTTCAAAGACAAGACTATTGCATAATGTTATGGTGCTGGACTTTACTGAACTCAACAACATTAGTAAAACCTAATTAGACAAGCATTCATTAGTTCATTTAGTATCTTTAAAGTTCCTATCTTCAGCTTGTGAAAACCAACGTTTCAAGAAAATAAAAAAACCTGTGCATCGTGGCCATTCAGCTCTTCTAGAAGCTGGGTTGTTTGCTTATCCCATACAATAACTGACTGATCATCAGACCCAGAAACTACTTTTCCGCGATCAGAATTAATAGCACGAACAGGTCTGTACTCTTGCAAAAAAGGGGTACAGAGAGGGCTTTATATAGGTAAAACTTAAAACAAAGAAGCAAAAGAAGAAACTTTTAATTTCTCGAAAAACTTTTGAAATGGAATGGAATAAGTAAGAAAATTCAAGGACCAATAAAAACTATGAACGTAGTTGTGGTCTTGTATGGAAGAAAAGAGAGTAAATCAAACTGATCACTCAGAATGAGAATTTAAGAAGTTAGAGGAAATACCCTGTGTGACCCTTTAAAGATGCTCGCAGTTCAGAACCACGAAGACTTGGATCCCATATCTTGACCTAAGCAATTTTGCACAATATAATTCAACACTTCATAATCGATATACCATACAAAATCGCTAGTCCAAATGGTTCTCCCAAAGATGAGAAAAATGAGATATGCAAGATTTTACCAAGCAGTCCGTGCTTCCACTAATGAAGAAACCTGCATCCTCACGGTCTCCCACCAAGTCCCACACCTCCCTTTTCGTAACACAATGGAGTGCTGTCACAGCTCCACTATGACCCCTAAGAATGCGAATATTACTTTGAACTTTTTTCTGCCCAGCTGAGGGTAAATCTTGTCTTTGAGGAGTACCACTCTCACTCGTGGCTGAACTCAAAAGGACAAATAAACAACACAAACTCTGTGATTGTACTGCTAATATTAATCCACACAATAGTGATAAAAGCTACATATGTAGCACCCACCATCAGAAGACCAACGGCCGCTACGACCCAAATAGTTAATCCTTGCAGATGTATCCCTGCTGAACATGCTCTGAACCCAGCTTCTTCCAACAACAGAAGCCTCGGCAGGTTGCTGATTCTGATCAGATCCATCTTTGGGACGCGGAGATGACAATGCATGAGCAGATATGGATTGGGACTTAACAGAAGAGAGTCCCCAATAACTAATGCGTAGCTGCTGGATATGGGACAAGAAACCTCGGAGCTTTATCTGAAAATCATTTAAGGACTGTAAATGAGAGAGTTCATATGGTAATGCAACTGCTAAACCTAATTCGAGTTTAACATTTTCCAAACTGCAGCCTGCATGTGACATTATGCATGCAATTTACAGGATCCAGAATGACACCCGGTAAAAAATAATAATAACCAACTAACCAACTATCTTTAAAACTTTTCTTAATTGCAAATGAAGCAAGCATTGAATCTATGTGTGGCTGATGTGAACAGTTGTGGAATGCATTCGCAGATAATGATGAATCAGATAAAATGATATTTTACTTACGAGTTGCTTGTATCCAATGCTGTTTTTCTCCGCAATTGTCTCAATCATGTACCAAGCATCAGTGTCAGGAAGCCCAAGCCCAGCCTTTCAAGTAGGCAATAAACAGAATTAAGTTTTTTTTTAATATAATTTTTTTGGAGGGGGGAGGGGTGGACTTGATTGCAAAAACGAGTGATAAAATAAGACAACTAAAGTAGCGTTTTGTTCACTCTCTCACACACGCAGAAATTTTTGTGTGTGTATTTGTGGAGGGTGAGGAGTACCATATGCGATGCCATAACAATTAGCTGTGCAGAAACCAGAGATGCATAATTGGCGGATCTGCATTCAAAATAAAATAAAATAAGAACCAATTAAATCTACATGAAAGAAGTAAAAAAGAACGTCTGGTAGATGGCAGGGAGGTATGGGTTACCAATGCCCATAGATGCTTAGAGGAACCATGGTGAGAAATGAAAAGGGAGATGCTACAAAGGTGATCAATGTCAGTAGATGGTCCTGTGAGAACAATGGAGGAAGAACAAAGAGTACGAGCATGTTCAAGAAATAGACTGATGAGTTGGGATTACCCGGATAGTCTATGATTAATGGTAAATTTACTTGGTCCAACCTAAGGGAAACCCAAAAGAGCGATTTTCGGATTTTTAGCTTCTCAAGAATGGGCAGTGAAGTTCATGGACTCCAGACTGTCGAAGAAATCTAGAATTGTATAAGACCATGTTCTTATCCTATTAGAAATGGGATTTTATCTTGAGGACTCTATCCTTTTGTGATAATATTTGTCGACCCTGCAACGGGACTTTGTGAAATCAGTGTAGTTCTGGTGGAGAACAAAAAACTCAAATGTACAGCCTGGGTATAAACTGTCTGAGACGTTGGGAAAATTGAAAGATCGCCTGAAGGAATGCAGTTTAAAAGAAGAAGCTGGAGAGACAGATCAATAAAAATTGATACCAAAGAAGAATCTGGCAGTTGGCATAGTGAACATAGAAATCTTTGATGTGGCAAGTTGGCAACTATATGAAGTCACCCTAAAAGGTAAAGACCAATTTAAAATATTTGAAAAACTTCAAGGAATGGAATAAACCTTAGAAGAACAAAAATGCACCTAGCCCAAAACATTATATAGAGCATCCACAGAAACAAAAAATTAGAGAATAGCGAATAAAGTGATAACTAATTCAGCTCTTTCTTGCATAAGCCACGTAATCCTTACTTATTTGAAGACCGTTCCATCAAATAGTCAAAATAACCTTCCCAAAACCTGCAGAAAATCAAATATCAAAATTGAACCCAAAACAGTCACAAAAACAAATAAAATATTTCATGGTAGTATGGAACAATTCTTGAATAAACTAGCCGAATACTAGTATGATACTGAAAAATCAAAGGAAAATCACAGATGTAGAATGTCACATATTGGTGCTTCAGAATAGAAATCCAGATGATTCCAACATTAATCCAATGTAATTTCACGGTTTTCTTCAACCCAACATATGGAATATAATGTCGTTGTTGATAAATAAGAAAAAAACATCAACTTAAAAAAATAAAACCCATTAAGAAAATGAGATGAGAAATATTAGAAAACTAGAAATCTAAAATAAGGAGAAAAAATAATACCACCAGAACAAGTCAGTAAATCTCACCTTAACTCCTCCCATATCGATAGAGAAATAAGATGGCGTTGGATGTAATCAGGAACATTATTAGGGTCTTTTTTGTACATTTCACCAGACACTTCAAGGGCATCCCTAATTGTCAATATATCATTTCGTGAAGTTGCTCGACTGATTGCTGTTTTTAGCTGATTAAAAAAAATAAAAAAATAAAAAACTTAATTTTAAAAATTAAAAAGGAGCTACTAGAAAATGGAAAAATTCCAAACTCTTATTCGGCTCTACAACACAAAAAGGAAATACAATAAACGTAATAGGTGAATAGTTATTTCTTATTTGCAAAAAAAAAGGACCCAAAATTGACAACAAATTGCAACCCAAAGAAAATTGTTAAAATTCTATGATATGGTTGTTTTCTGGTCTCCAATTAGAGTATTTTCATTTAGATTTTCTATAATTATTCTCTGTTGAGCCCATCTTTTTGTAACCTCCACTTGTTAGACAGATTTTCCCACTCTGCTTTCTTTTGTATCTTTTTGCAAAGACCTTTTGGAACTTTCTCCTTTCACCGTTTCATTGGTACACGGCTCTCCAGGAAGACCCACAACTCTTCCTCTCACTCACCCTTAGGGGCCACCCTTTCAAAAAGGAAAAGAAGCTACTGTGGGAGAATTTTATTAGAGCATTCTGCTGGAACATTTGGCAAGAAAGAAACAGAAGAATCTTCCAAGACAAGGAATCCTCTTATTTTAGATTTTTTGATGCTATAGTTAATTCGGTTGTGACTTGGTGTTAATGCTCCCCACTTTTCCATCACTATAGCTTTACTACCCTCCTTTCTAAGTTTCTAACTGGAGAGGTCTTTTGTAATCATCTCCTTTGGGGGTTTCCCCATTCTTTTGTAATTTCATACATCAATAAAATTGTTTCTTATCCAAAAAAAAAAAAAGTGGCTACCACCTTCTCAATAAAAAATAAAATAAAACCCCAACCAAATTTATGAGTCAACGAATCATTTTGTTTCTAAAATAAAACAATTTTAAACATATCTCAAACAGCAAGAATTTCTTCTTTTATTTAAAAACAATTTTTAAAAAAAAGCAGGCAATATAAACAAACTAAATTGCTGAAATCAATTTCGCTCATTTTAATAATAAAGAATAAATTGTCATTGATAAAAGCAAAGTCATAAACATGAAGTTCGTTACTATAAACATGACAAATTGCATCCAATTAATTCTGATCATGAATTACATACCAATTCTTTCACAGCAATAAATTGTTCATCGGTTAACTGGCAAAGCCATCCCTGAGAACACAAAACCAGTCAAAAGTTAACCCAATGCCATCTTGAAATAATGAACCTGTCAATGTCTTCATACCAACTGAAGTACAATCCCAGGGAAATAAAGGCCACAACATTTCTTTACAATATAACTTCCTTCCTTCAAACCTTTCCATGTAGGTTTTAAATTGGAATTGTCATATTCTCATTGTTTTGCTTTATTCGTTTCTTAAATTTGTTTATTTTCTGAAACTTTGCATTAACAAATCTGATGTGAATTGGAGATCTAAATTTGTGGGAAAGAGAAATAGAAAAGGTAATGAGAATGATAATGAGAATGGATTCTGTGGTCTCTAGCTTTTAGAAGCCTAAATACGGATGATAGATTACAAAGAAAGTATAGGGGTTGGTCCTTCTCTCCCTCGGGGTGCAGACTTTGTTTAAAAGAGAGTGAGTCAATCGATCACTTATTTCTTCATTGCAATTTTGCCTCTCGCTCGTGGAATTTTATAGCTGGGCTGTTGGGGATTTCTTTGTCTCCCAAAAAAGATTGATAATTGGCTCGTGGAGGGGATGAATGCTTGGAATTTGAAAGGAAAAACCAAGGTGATGGGGAGTTGTGCATTTAAAGCTCTACTATGGCATATGTGGAAGGAAAGGAATGCTAGAACCTCTGAAGATAAGTTTTTACATTTTGATACTTTTTGTAATTCGGTTCAAAACTCAGCTTTGTGGTGGATTTCTTTACATACAAATTTATTTTGTAATTATAGCCTTTGGATGATCATAAGTGATTGGAAGGCCCTCTTTGTATAGCTCTTTTTTTTTTTTTTTTTTTTGGGGGGGGGGGGGGGGGGGGGGGGTCTCCCTACCCGGCCCTTAGGTTGTTCCCTGTTTTTTGCGGAATATATTCCCTTGTTGTTTCTTATAAAAAAATGATAATGATAATGGATATCACAGAATGGGAGTTTGAGCATGAATGACCAACTCTTATCAATCCCACGAGCTACTTACTGTATTTATGTGCTCTCTAATACACTCAACAAACCCACTACCACCAATTCCCTCTGCATCAGATTCAATCAAAGCTGCAAAGAGAAAATCATGTAATTTTTTAATTAAAAAATAAACATATTTGCAACAAACAGAAACAAATATCTTCTCTCATCCATAAACCAGCAATATGCCTTTAAAACAAGTTACCAAGAATAGTGCCATATTCAAAAGAAGAAAGAGGATCATCAGTTGCACCCAGCTTCAGAAGACGTAGCCAGAGACCCTAATCAACAAGAAAATGTTAACTAATACATAGAAGCCTGAAGACAATACCCTCTATGACTTGAACAGTCATACTTAGAAAAAAATATGGCAATGATAAGTAAAAATATTGAACCTGTAGTTTGACTTTTATGTCCAAAACCATGCGCTCTCGTTCAGCCTGTGAGTTAACTACGTAGTAAATTCCAGGACAAGCCTCAAACTAAATTTAAAAGCTCCAAGAGTGAAATAATATAAAGAACTTACAGCCCTCTCCATTGGACTGAGGCTTTCTGCTTTTGAATCCTTGCCCATCAGCATGGAAGGTGAACTGATTGCGGAAAGAAAGATTAAAGATCAATGGACAAGTTTGACAACCAATTCATAGCTCTGCAGAATAGTTACAAGATTTTGAATGTAAATTCATACTTAGGATTATGCTTTCCTGAGTATTCAAAAGCTCCACTCGCTGCTGCTAGAATTTGCTTTCTATGTTCTTCCTGCTCCTCAGTTCTGATGTTTGAAGGAAATCTATCATAAGTGTACTTGGCACCAGAACCTGCAAAGAAAAATGGGGGAGAAAAATCAAAGTCTTAGCACACATCAAAGTTTTTAAGAATACTTTTGTGTCTGTTCAGAAATTATGTGCCTCACCATTCGATTTGAATTTGATATAGTCTTTACCTGATGTTCCCATATCAGGGTCAGATATTGTTATGATCTCAGGTTCGACCAATGAGGACGGAAGAATTGAAAGAGGATTTTGACCCCTCCCAATTGCATCTTGTAACTTGTCAAGAATATTGTTATTACTTTCATCAGAACCAATGCATCTCTCTAGATAGTCTAAGAACCCATGGGACTCCAGGAACTGAGTTATCTGGAAACACAACAAAAGTATTAGGGGCTTAATTTATGAACCCAAGTATTAGGGGCAGCAAGAAGATAGTATCACATGAACTATCTATATGAAGATAAATTAGTTTCATTGATAATTCAAAAGATACACAGAGGATGACATGCTAAGGATTAATTAGTTGGCGTCACCATGGGATCTTCTGGTTGATTAGTTGATCGTGAACGCTTCTTCAAGAATGCTTGTGTATTGAAGACATCAGTCGCACTGTTTTCCTGATTAACAATTTTCATTGAAGAAAAATCGTAGTAAATTATGATGCCAAACCCCCTATTAAGATTGTGTATATGTTTGTGTGTGTGAGGGCGAGAGAGAGAGAGAGAGCAAATTACATACTATAAAATTGCGATAGCCACTTAAGAGTGATGCAAAGAATTTTAAAAATATCAACCTGCATGAAGGATGGAAAAAATATTATCATACTTGAGTTTTGTTTATGAAGTCAAATCTACACAGACCATGTTAAATTTAGCAATCATGCTTGAGATAAAAGTTTACATAACGTGCCTATGCCCTAAAAACATTTCTTGTATAGATATCATAGAGATCCTAGACTGACAGCATCATTCAAGCATATAATAGTCATTATACATTGCATATTGACTACTTCAGAAGCACATATGCCAAGAATTAGTTTCTGAAATGTCACTATTATACATAATCTCCAGGTCCAAATATTAGTACATTCATACATATTGATTATAGCCAAATCAATGAAGACAGGTGATAACAATTAACAACCATGCAGAATGAATTCAAGTGATGGGAAAGCTTAAACAGTAAACCAGTGATCGTTTCAGATCTCCAATATTGCATAATGAAGAAAAGTAGCACATAAATTATATAACTTCTACTTAGTGAAACTACTTTTTACCACAGTTTGAGAAAAGAACTTAAAATTAGAAAAGGAACTACGTAGATATATATGGTGTCCTAAGTTAAACAGTTAAAAACTTGTAAACAATGTTGAGATGGAGCAAAGAATCTATTTAAAAACATATGCCACACTTGTTACACAGTCTTGATATTGAGTTCCATATTTAAGAAAACAATAAGAGTAAAACTAAAGGATCCTGAGTCTCCAACAAGTATCAGAGGTTCTTCACAACAATCTGTAAGGCCTCCTATCATTCACACTTATGTAAGGAAGGGTAAAAGGGGAACAAAAGAATGATTAGGAGCTTTTGTAGTGGAGATCAGGGAGGAGATCGTGCTTGTACGGTCTGCTTGTGAGGGAGGTTTATGTAGGGGTTTGTTTGTGCACAATTAGGTGGGTATTTTTGTGGACAAAGTGTCTGGAGTGGAGAGGAGAGGACCAACTCTCTAACAGCTGGGAAGACTTATTTTGTGTTTACTTGCCTTCTTATCAATTCACTCGGCTAATAATTCATTGTCTACTTGAAGAACTATCAATAGAACAGTGTTGATTTATCCATATCATCTTGTGTTGTGTGTTTTTCTGCTTGACAAACAGGTTCTTCACGTTAGGATACCTAACACAATCATAAAAGCCAAAAACCTAAGATATAGACTACAAAGATAATTATTACAGAGGAGAATATATAAATATTAAGAACGAGTATATGAAAATATTACATAGAAGTTGTTCAAATGCAAGTTAACTTTTAAAAAAGAAAAAAGAAAAATTCAGTAGGAAAGCTTCAAGTACTTCATAATTATAAGTCTTGACACCCAATTATCACCTAAGCTGAAGGTCGTGGTTTTCTCCCCAAGGCTTGCTGCTACCTCTAGGGTACTGCTCAGATGAGCTACGCAAATCAGACCTCAATTGATCTATGCTGACAACATTGGGATATAATAACTTCATTAGCTCACCACGCAAAGATCCTAGTTCTGGTTCTGGAATAGGTGGTATTTCCTCAGAAGTTGTGATACAATTATACTCAAGGTCCACCACAACAACCTAGGTTTCAAAATAAGCAAACAGTAAGCATTTAACTGATTTAATTCACTAGATAACTCCGTGATAGGAACATCAAGAATTCACAAAATGATCTATGTTTCACCTCAAGTAAAAATATCTGAAGGGAAGGGAAGAAAAAACAAAAAAACAAAAAAAGAAAAAACGTATGGAGAAACAATAGAAGTAATAGTATTCCAGGAAGCTCCAACCCACAAATCTAGAGACTAAGTGGCTTTTGTCACATTTCTATAAACTAATATTATTCTAATTTCTAATTGGTGGCGTCTTGTTATTGAAACCTTTTTGTGATTAATTTTAATTGGAGTGAATTCTTGAAAGCTCTAGGGTGAGGGGGGGGTTATCTTTCCCCTCTCTGTACTATATCAATAAAAAGTTTATGTTTCTATAAAATTCAACATTATCATGAATGCAAGGGGCAGTTTGCGCAGGACATTTCCAAGAAAGAAATAAAACTCGTAAAAGATGTCCCTTCTATCAAAACAGCAAACTGCACAAAGGATTAACTGTGATATTAATTTTTTTTTTTTAAAAAGAAAACAGTAAAAGATACTGTACATGATGTACCGACAAACATATCTGATATCAGGAACTAGCCTCCTTTTACAGAGGATAAGAAATATCAGAAAGCTTTATAAGCCTTGACATAATATCTTAATATATACACATAAATTTGGGAACCAAGAGGCCACATACCAAATATGCTGTTGCCCACAAATTTCAATCACGGCAGAACATTTTAACATAGCCATGATAAATATTGTTTCTCATGGAATTTAATCATTTTAAAAAATAAACATAAGAATATAAAAGAAATTACTTACACCATCCATTGCCAGATAGGATGTATCAACGCCTGAATGAAGACCCATCATATATGGTGTGGGAGCATCAATATAGTCTACTCCACTGAAAAAGAGTAACGGAATGTAGACATGCTTCAGGACAACATAGAAAGCTTGGGTTAGAGTCTATATAAAAGAAGCAGCAAAATATACACTAAACCCACTCACTAATATTAATATCACGGCAAAAATTACTAATTCTGGCTTTCAACTATCATATTTAAAAAACTGCGCAGGAATTACAAACATTTCCAATCCAATCAAGGGAAGAATTATTTTATGTTTAATAACTCAAAAAATAAAATTTTAAAGTAAGGTAACTGACCTGCCATCTAAATGGATATATTAAATGACAAATGGCTTCTGATACAAGAGTTAAAAGAGAATATCTGGAAAAAAAAAACAAAAAACAAAAAAAGGAAAATGAGTTATCACATACTAAAAAATGACAACAATCAAACTTCGAACTTACAGATTGTACAAGTGTATGTATGACAAATAGCAAGCGATTCAATCAAAATGACCAGTTAAACCAAATTGTTCCACAAGAAACTGACTAGTACTAGGAGAGAAGGGCTTTCAAGGACAAGGACTAGGGAAAACAAAGCCAACCAAAAAAAAAAACATTTGTTCTTTCTTTAAGAATACAAGAAAACCTGAATTCTGACATATTTGGTTCAATCATACACATATACTCTCTTACACTTTAAACAATCAAATAAGAATTCCAGTAAATATAGAAAAAATCCAATTTATTCATCAAACAAATGAATAAGATAATTAAGTTTTGACGAATATCACTTCAAGGAGTCTATGGATTCAGAGAGATACTTGTTTGATCGAAGAAGAATCCTCCTTTCCAGCAAGACAGCAGTGAAAAGTTTGATTACATTTTCCAAATCCAAGCATTGCATAAGTGGCTGAAACGAAATCTGCACTCCTTGTAAAGAGCAGGATAGTTAGATGAAAAGATAAATCAACATTTCACTTTCTGAATAACACTGTCTGCTAGGCCATCAGCACTAGGCCTACTTTCAAAAAATATATTTAAAAAAATCAGCCTACATCAGCATGGGGAAGCCCATCCTTTGGTGGAGCCTGAACAGAAAGGAGGCAATTCTCAATACCAAACAAAATCCGATCCTTCCCCGGAGTAGGCAGAGGTACATTGGAGATCGCGTATGCTATGATATCCCACAGAGGCTTGCTGAAATGTTGGATAGCTGAGAGTATTAATAGCGAAGGGAAAAAATTCCACTGAAATTCAAATTCTTAGGCCAATTGATTTTTCTTTTGATGACTCTTTTTTGGTTAATGCCAGTTGAATAAATTTTTATGATTCCCTTGGCGGTTGGGTCTATAAGATCAGCTTTATGATTCACGATTTGGTATCAGAATCTGCTGCCATATAAATAAATAAGATGTAATGGGGAGAGTAATCGAACTATGTACTGACCTACTTCCACTGCTGGAGAAGCACAAAACAAATAATTCCTCCAGCGCATCTTTAAGGACGCTGAAGCTGGGTGAACGCGAAACAATACAGATACATTTATCCGCATACGAATTTGGTGGAATGCGGTAAGCTTCAGCAATGTCCTCACTAACAGGGTCCCTAAAAGCAATGCAACTGACATAAATTTTTGACCCGTCGCCCTCTGCATTAGAATCAATCGCAGTGAGTGGAGATACACATATCCCGAACTTAATAACTACATTCCATTTAAATATAACACACATCCACATTGCCAAGCCCAATCATGTTCGAATTACGAATGCTGAAAGAAATTCAAAGTTAAGCAGCATATACCCGTCAAAACAATCGGATAACTCCGCGGAAACGTGCAGGCGTCAGTGGAATCGAAGCCCGATGAAAAAAACTCGACCCCAGCTGGTAGAACACACTACAAATGCAATCCACATACGGGCTCAGGTAAATCGAGCAATAGACAAATTCGCCACCTCAAAACTAGAAAACAGAAAAATATGCTTGAAAATGAATAGACTTGCTACATTGAAACTCACCGTTGGGAGCTGAGGTGGTGGAGGAGGACAAAGAGAATGGTTCGAAGGAGGATACTGATCGAGAAGAGACGGTAGATACATGTAACTGAATCCATGGAATCCCTTGTTTCCATCTAAAGTCCGAATCTCCGGCCCGATCCCACAAACCACGAAATACTCAAAGATCCGAGCCATTCAACACCGATGGCCGATTATACTCTCTCCGTGATTGATCCTAGAGAGAGAATTGACGACTTCCAGCTGATTTTTAAGGTCGATTCCGACTTAGAATGTGAAATTGATCGAAGAAGAGATTAGTAGAATCGCATGGAGTAGAAATGAAGGGGAAGAATAACTCTGTGCTCCTTCCTGGAATGACGCGCGATTAGATTTTCCAAACCGGGAAGATGAATGAAATGTATACGTGGGCGGTTGCCGGTTAGCCCGTTTCAGATTAACCATCGCAAAATGAAATTTCTTTTTTTTTTTGTAAAGAAAGGGAAATTATTTGTTATTCTCGTTTTTTTATCCAAATAGTTTTCTCCTTTATAAAAAATATATATATATATATATTGTTTTTTCAATTGTACTTAAATTATGTTCAATATCCTTTTCAAATATTATTTTTAATATTTTTTAAAAAAGAAAAACAACCAAGACGTACAAACTCAAAAGTAAGCCAAATGATCCCCAAATGTTGATGAATAAAAAATAAAATAAAAATAAAAAAATCACCCAAATAACATAATTGGCATGTACTCTCGACCAAGATTAAAAATAACCTATTAAAATATGTCTAATAAATCTTTAAACTTTTAATTTTGTGTCTAATATGTGTATAAACTTTAAAAATATCTAATATAATTTGAACTTTTGACCTCATAGCTCTTGAAATTATTGATATTTGTCAAGAGAAAAAAAAAACGAAGATCATACAAATATCCTAATATTTTGTTATTGAGTCTGTTGCGGGCCTTATTAGCCAAGTCATGCTTGAGCCTCTCTAGGGGTCATTTGCTTAGTATTTAAATTTTTATGAATTTCCTTAACAACTAGATGTTGTAGAGTCTATAAACTTAGACTAATTTGTTAGATTTTCTTCGCGACTTTGGGCCAATCCTCAACAAAACTGCATTCTATTCGAGCTTGGGAGAGTTAGTAACCACAAGTTCATCCCTTAGAGAGTTCTTTGCAACGTATGGACCAAACTTGGACAAAACTTTGCTCACTTACCTCCAAAGTCATAACCGCACCTCAGAAAAAAGGAAAATCACGATTTTTTCATAATTGTACCTCAAATAAGAAAACCATGTATTTACTTTTTTATTATCTTTCATCTCTAAAATGTTTGCTATCCATGGAAGAGAGCTTGAAGAAAAAAAAAAAAAATCTCTCTTTAATTCCTTCCATCTATCATCTCGAACGGCTTTTTAATTCCTTCAATTTGCCGTCTCCAACTCTACACCGTTGTCGTCATAAGTAACCATGTAAGAGATGGAGGAAGAGACAGAAGACGAAAAGAGACATGAATGAGTGCTAAAGTTTTTCTTAATTTTATTTTCCTTCATTTATTTTCTAGAGAAAATATACTCATTTTTGCATCAATATATGACCTTGCATATACAATATATATATTTGTTTATTGTGGTATTTGGGGACTCAATTTGTGGCACTATTAATATTCTATTATATCGATTTAATAGTTACAAAATGCGAATATATATATATATATATATATATATATATATATATATATATATATATATATATATATATATATATATATATATATATATATGTGAAGAGATTTACTATAAAGGTATAATCCATAGTTTAAACTATTTATGTAATATACATATGAATATATACTATATACACTTACTGTGCATTTTGTTTAGGCTTTTGAATATTCTAAATGTTTGCTAGTTTTTATTTTAAGTTTATTTTAACGTTGGATGTTTTTTTATATTTGATAATAAAATATATATTATTGGTATATATCGAGGTAGAATAAATATATACTATGTATATAAATGATCATGAATAAACACACAAAATAATTAGATTTAATCATAGTATGAAAAATATATTATTTGTCTATATCCATAATTTAAAAGAACTGAACTTAATGAGTATTTGATGTAAAATATCAAAATAACTTAATAAAAATCATGAAAGAATATCCGTGCAACAAATATATATGTAGTAATATATAGATTTATAAATTATGTATATATGTGGTATACTGTATACATACATTAAAACTGTGAGAAACATATATACGATACATATTTATATATTGTGAAAACAAAATCAAAACAAAAATATGAATGAATATATACTCAGTATATAAAAGACCGAAAAATATGGTTAGAAAAATGGCTGGAAATGAAATATTGTAGAGAAAAATGAAGAAAACGACTAGAAAAGAAGATGACTGACGTGATAAAAATTAGAAAAGATAATGCACGTGGATTCTAACATAATAATGAAGAATAAAATCTAAAATTGAAATAGAAAGAAAATTTTGAAATATTATTTTGATATATTAAATCACAATTTCTATTGCCGCATGTAAAATATGGGATTAAATAAAACTAATTAGCTTAGTAATTGTAGAGAGATAAACATAAATAGGGGTAAAATGGGAAGAAATTAAGCAAAATAAATACAACAAATCTTAAACTGGAAAATTTTAAAAACTTGGACATTTATGAAAATTATATCATAAAATAACCCATTTGATACAATTTTTGTAAAAATTTATTCATAAAAACTTGATGGTAGATCTACTTTGTAGGTAGAAGTGGCAGCTTATGAGATTTGAAGGAAAAAAAAAATTGTAACACTCAATTTTGTTGTTTGACAAAAATATGTTTTTTTGAAGAGTGTATCATTTGTTTTCATAATTTGTAAGAATAAAGAAAACAACAATTTTTTGTTTTCGAAAATAGGCTATTTTCAAAGTTATTTTTTAAAACTGTTTTTCAATATAAGTGTACCCAACATATTTTCAGCATTTTTCTTGTATTTTTTTTTATTTCGAAAACATAAAAATGACAACAAATCACGAACCAAACGAGACCTTACTTTTTTTCTTATTTGAAACCCACTAAAATTAATTCGATTCCAAATAAAATTAGGAATTTCAAATAATTTATATATTTTTTTTATAATCATATAATTCAAAATCATTTCATTCTAATTCTAAACATCAAACAGAACTTAAATGTAAAGTAAAATATATTAGTGTCAATTTGAGCATAGCTCAATAGATAAGACACCATGATCATCCAAAAATTGATGATTCGATCTCCACCACTGTAATTGTTGAACTAAAAAAAAATTACACTGACCTCAAATTTGATTATACTTTTGGTCGGTATAAATCTTTAATTTAATCTCAAGACACACAAACATACATCTAAATTTGATCAAAACATGTGGTCAAAAAGATGAAAATAAGTAAAAGGTTAAATTACAAATTTAGTACCTATGATTTGAAAAAAAAGTTAGAATTTAGTCCTTATGATTTTAAAGTTAGAATTCGTCCTTAGTTTGATAAAACTTATGACTATTTATGAGAGTTTTATCAAACTATATAAACTATTTATGAGGTTTTATCAAATCTTTAGTGTGAAATTTATTTTATCAAATCATTAGTACGAAATTCTAACTTTTAAAATTATAAAGACTAAATTCTAACACTTTGAAAATGATGTAGACTCTAAATTAGTAATTTAAAATGAGTGAAATTTTCGGAAAAAAAAAAGGTGCTTCCCCACCCGGGCATACCCTTGTTTTTAATCATCACATCCAACGGCACATATTGAATCGCCAGCCCAGTCCGCAGTGAAGAAAAATAATAAAAAATCAAGATTCAAATACTCATCAGCCAAGACTGCGTCACGTCATTGCCACGTTAGCAAAAGTGACCATGAACTTCCACGTCAGCACCACATCAACACCTATTGGCATGTGTCTTGCCAGTTGGATATCTCTTCAATTTTATTTTTCCCATAAATTTTTCGTTTGAACTTCGATTTAAGTGATTCAAAAAGCGTTGAAATCGTCTGTTCGAGCTCTATGATACGAACATACTAAAATAATTAATTAATATGAAATTAAAGACAAAAAAGCCAACAATCAACACAACATCTAAGAGTGAGGATTCAAACCTCTAACCTTTTGATTGAAGATATAATGTGTAACGACCCACCTTAGATCGCTACTTGAAACTTGTATAGTCATGTAAAGGGAGGTTTGAAACCAAACAATAAATAAATAAATAAAACTTCATGCTAATACAACCAGAAACAAATTTCAACTTGGGATCCCGTTTCAATAAATAAAAACTCAAGAAGAACATTTCCGAATACTTTTATTTCAAGACCAGAGTTTCACAACCGAGATAAAATAGATGCTAAATAAGATAAATAATTAAATAAATAAGTAAATAAATAAAACTAAACAAAACGAAGAGTCTAAGCAACTAGAGCGACTCTACGACCCTAGGGAATAGGGAGACGGTTCTCCATAGTCTAACCAAGCCAATGCCTCGTGCCACGCGTCTCCAGAGTCTACTGGCCACCTAAAAGGAAAACAAAGTAGCATCGAATGAGTATAAAAATACTTAGTAAGTAGTCCACTTAAATCCAAGGTTCACTGTCCACCTCCTAGACGCTCAACTCCTGATCTTACTCCAGTTCCACACTCCCTCAACTAAGTGATCACCTAATCTCCTCCACCTACGGTATAGTCTCCCACTAAATCCCTAGAGCCATGCTTTCGATCCGTGGGCTTCATCCCCACAGCTAGCATACAACAAGAGGGTCTGCAACCCCCAAGCCACACTGGCTAGCTCCTATTGAACAGTGGGCTTCATCCCCACAACTAGCATACAGCAAAAAGGTTTGCAACCCTCAAGCCACACTGGCTAACCCTGCAATGAAGGACATACCCTCCATGCCATCACAAGATAGGGTATGCAACCCATCCTCTATCATATCACATAAACATCAAGGCAAGCATGCTCCAGGTGGGGTGGTAGGTGTCACTAGCCTAAAGGTCCTAAGTCATTCCCTAACCCTACCAAGGTTCTCAAGGCTTTACCACGTCTTAGCCACATCAACATGAAGGTCAGGGTAACTAGAGCCTCAGGTCTACTTTCCAACCACACAAACCAGAGTTAACCAAAATACAAGCACAACACAGGAGTTTCAAACATAAAGTCAGTCGAGGATTTACACATGCTCCAAAACATTTAGTTCACAACTTTAAGCCCCTAAACCCATATAACACATGCTCAGGAAATTCCTAACTCAAGAAGAATTTCAAAACTAACCACCCAAAATTACATGCTCCACAATCAGGATTCAAACACTCCACAGAGATTTACAATCTTTTCTAGCATGGTACAAAATTAAATTGATAACTCAATAGGGGCTTATCCCAAAAACTACTTACCTTAAAGCAGAAACAAACTATAACAGCTCAAGCCCAAAAATCACTTGCTGAAAAAAATATAGGCACCTGGCAATAACGCAACAGCCCAAAAAAATCAAACTAATTAAATTTTAAATAAACTTAACCAAGGACTCCATACTTGACTTTTGGGGTTTTATTTAAAAGGTGGTGAAAATCTCACATTTCCCAATTTCTGGTCAATAACACAGCTCCTTGAAATATGTGACAATTCCTCCAATTCCAAACTTTGCCTCCTATTAACCTTCAATTTAATTCCAACAATTAAGGTCAATTTAACTTGCAAAAACAGCCACTCAAAAATTAAATCCAATTTATTTTAGGCCTCACTGCATTAATAACTTACCCAAAATTAATTTAATCTTACCCCGTTGGTGCTGTACAGTAGCTCAAGAACACCCCAAATGGCCTACAATCGCGATGAAATTCCTATACTTGAATCCAACCAATTTGGGTTAATTTAAAATGGCCTCCAATCAATAAATCAGTCCCATAAACTCAATAATTTCATCTTAAACAGCAGTGAAATTTTACCCAAAGAGAATGAGGCTATACCGTGATGAAAACCCACAAAAACGCTGCTGTGAAAGGGGCCGAACACGGACCAAAAATGGTCTCCTTACCATTTATGCACCCGGCAAGGAGTAAGGGCACGGCGGCTTTCGGCGACAGGGCAAGCGACGACAGCTCATTGGTCGGCGATGGTGAAGAAAGAAAAAAAAAATGGAGGGGGCGGCCTGCTTTGATTTGGTGAGGGAAATGAGGGAGGGAGAGAGAGATGAGATGAGGGTTTGATTTTGGGGATTAAAATAATAATAAAATAAGGAGAAGTTAGTCAAAAAAGAGGGAGAAATCGTGAGTGAGGGGGAGAGAATCAAGGAGATTTGACTTTCCCATTAATGCCACTATCATAATTTCTTTCTTTCTTTCTTTCTTTTTTTTTGTCTTTTTTGTTTCTTTCCAACCCTCTTTTCAAACTTCAATCATCATTACCTTTTCCCAATTTGCCCTTAACCAAATCCAATCCACACACAACCAACTCTAAAATCATCATACCACAAAACCATACCACCATTAATTCCAATTAGTACTAAGTAAAAAAAAAAAAAAAAAAATGATGGGTGTTACATAATGCCTTAACCAATAGAGTTATGCTTAGTTTGACGATACTGTAATAGTGTTGTTGTATACAAGTCTCACACCTATATATATATCGTTATGCAAATTACAAACTTATTCAAATATCTTGTGCACATTTCTATTGCTAATAATTATGATTGTATTTTTGTAATTAATATTTTTTTAACTTAAAATACATTAGAGGGCCAATACAAGCATAACTAAGAGCATTAAATGGTCATCAAATAATGTATAATTGTATTTCTTATGATTCATAGATATGGATATCAAATGGTCAATTAGAACATAACTCATTGAATATGACTGTTGAATAGTGTTTCTTGAAATGTGAATATTATGGATTTATGAAGAGATATATCATAGAAATATTTCTTATTGGTGAAATGTATTGGCATAATTATGTGATATTAATTTAATTCTTGATAGAGCAATTAATTTGTGATGCTCTTGCTTGTGTCCATCATTTTTTATGATAGTTCTATATTAAATTATTGTGGTTTTCATAATTTGTGTATGTATGCATACACAAATCTGGGGGTGTGTATATGTTATGCATAATATCTCAAAATGTGGGAGCGAAAGTCGTTTAAAGCCAATATTCACCTTAAAAGAAAAATAATTTGACTTTATGGATGGATGTTAATTGAGTTCTGCAGGTGTACATGCAAGAACAATTCGATTCGATCAATTAGATAATGAAATTGGAGTGTGACTAGGAGAACACTAGTTAATTCCTCATCTCATTCCTAAGATGGTAGTGCTCGTAATTGTGACGCTCTGAATGAAACTGAGACATATATTATAGTCACAAACAACCTTTTGAGGTTTCACCTATGTGTGGGTATTGTACTCGTAGTGAGGTTGCTGCAATAAGGGGTTTGAGTTACTGCCTTAAAACATTCATGAAAAAGATACGTGTGCATGATCATAAAACGTGCAACTCAGATCAAAGAATACCCTACATAGTGCTTGTCATATGTGTGTGGTAAGTAGAAGTTTGGCTCAAAATACCTAGTTCAAAACTTAGTTCACTTTAGCTCTTTCATATGTACATACACTTGCTAACCTTATTCCCGCGTATATGTTTTTTTGTTTTGTTATTTACTTTTGAAAACATTTTTCACATCTAGGCCTGGAAACTAAGTCCCGTTCAATAACTATTTGGTTTTTTAAAATTGTGCCTGTTTTTTTCTCCTTTTTCTACAATGGTTTTCATTTGTCTTAAGAAAATATTTGAAATCTTAGCCAAATTACAAAAACAAAAACAAGTTTTTAAAAACTACTTTTTTAGCTTTTAAAACTTGGCTTGGATTTAGAAAACAAATGTAAAAAGTATATAACAAAACAAAGAAATTCATAGGTAGAAATAGTGTATATAAGGTTAATTTTCAAAAACTAAAGACAAAAAACCAAATGGTTATTAAACGTGGTAAAATTAGTTTTTAAACATTAGTTTTTATTTTAGAAAATTGACTTAGGATTCAAATATATACAAAAAAGAGAAAAACATACCAAATAAATTGTGAGGAGTACCAAAAAAATGTGAGGAAACACACCTAACTTCAATTTTAAAAGATAAAAAACCAAAGAAAAATGGTTATCAACCCGGACATGAACTACTCAAATCTTGTGTTTTAATAGTTATGGAAAAGAATTCAATAACTATTGAAATAACTAATAAAAAATAAAAAATTTCCTAATGATTATAAGAAAAAAAATCAATTCTTACCCCTAATTATACTTGTCAAGTTGTATCAATTTTTACTCTAAATTTTTAGTTTCATCAAATTGCATCCTAAACTTAGATAAGTGTCGTTGCAATTGCAACCTTAAACTTGAAAAAGTATTGCAGTTTTTACCCTCACATAAATTTTAGTTTGAAAATTTGTTGAAAAAAAGTACTCTCATATGCTTTCATTGAATTATAAAACATATTTATGGTACAAAATTGATAAAATTTAAAAGAAAAACGATTAGAGCTAACTTTTGTTAAAATTGGTGAGTTTTGATAAAATTATTTAAGAGTTAACTTTAGCAATAATTAAACTTAAATTTGTGTAAAACTTGATATTCTTGAAATTAGTGAGTTTATGGAGATTTTTACATTACTTTTTGTTAAAATAAATGGATGAATTAGCGAAAATTGAATAGAAAGTATAAATTGCAACATATAATTAAGTCTAGGGTCCATGAGATGAAATTAAAATTGTAGGGTTTAAATTAATAAAATGTAACAAGTTTAAGGGTAAAAATAGATTTTTTTTCCCATGATTATATCTATATTTGTATTTACTATATAAATAGACCATATCATAAATAATCGTTTTATGTCTCTTACATTTTTAAAATTCCAAACACACACCTAATTCAAAATTAACATCATTCTTTGTTTTTTTTTTAGGGAAAAATTCATTTTTCTACTCTTAAACTCCATAAACTTTTAATTTCATCAAATTAGATCATAAGCTTAAACAAACGTGGCAATTTTAATTCAAGGTTTAATTTTTGCTAATTCATGCACTACTGTAAATATAAAATCGATTATATTTATATTTGTATTTACTGTATTAAAAGAACAGATCATACAAAATCATTTTGTCTAGAGATGTCCATTTAACCCGCGGGGACCCTCCCCAAACGGGGCAGGGAATCCTCGATTACACAGGGAATGGGGGAGGGAGCGGTGGGGTTTTTTTCCTGTTGGCTAAATGGGGATGGGGACGGGGAATATATTCCCCGTCCCCGTCCCCGACCCCGACCCCGACCCGATTAGTTATATATATATATATATATATATATATATATATATATATATATATATATATATATATATATATATATATATATATATAAATTAATTATTACCTATAAATAGAAGTTTTTTAAAAAAAAAACTATAGTAGGAATTAGTTTAAGACTATTTGGTTATAAAAAAAAATTAAAGATTATGTTGTAACATTGAAATTTGAATTTTTAGAAATTAAGTTGTTTCGACATTATAGTATTTTTACTTATGGTATATTATGGTTTTTATTAGGAAATTTTATAACATTTTCTTTAAATAGAATTATATTGAAAATTATTCATTTAGAAATAATTTTTATTATGGTTGAGAATAAATTTAAAAAAATAAAAAAGATTTAAAAAAAATGGGGAAAAATTCCCCGCAGGGAACCCGATCCCCGTGAATTTCCCGCGGGGAATCCCCGCCCTGATCCCCGGGAAATTAAATGGGAAATTTTGCGGGGACGGGGAATGAAATGGGGGGCAGGGATGGGGAATCCATTCCCCGGCCCATCCTGCCCCGCCCCGCCCCATGGACATCTCTAGTTTTGTCTCTTACATTTTTTAAATTCCAAACACATACTAATTCAGAATTAACTTTATTATTTTCTTTTAGGGAAAAATTCATTCTTCTACCTAAACTTGTTAAGATGTTCAATTTTTACCATAAACTTTCGATTTCATCAAAGTGAACCCTAAACTTAAACAAATGTTGCAATTTTTATCCAATATTTAATTTTTGATAATTCACCTACTAGTTCTAACAAAAAGCAACGTGAAAATCCCTATAGACTCACTAATTTCAATAAAATCAAGCTTTACACAAAATCAAATTTGATTGATGCGCAAAATTACCATTGAATAACATTGTCAAAATTCACAAATTTCAACAAAAATCTAGCTCTAATATCGATTTTCTTCAAAATTTTATCAATTTTGTACCAAACATAAGTTATATAATTCATGAATATATATGAGAATAATTTTTTGATATTTCAGACGAAAACTAATCAAAGGGTTAAAATTGTAATACTTTTTAAAGTTTAGGTTAACATTGTCACAGTTACCTAAGTTTGGAGTGTAATTTGATGAAATTGAAAGCTTATGGTAAAAATTGATTTTTACTTTTTTATTTTATTATCATTATTATATATTTTTTTCGTAAAGACCGTTAAAACACATTTTTTTTTAGCATAATGTGTTAAAACACGTTACACGTGGCAATGTACAAATTTTATAGTTTCCAAAAAAGGGGCCCGGAGGCCATCTTCTACCTCCCGCCAAATTGAATTTCTGTTACAACAAAGTTTAGCAGTAGTTGGGGTCTGCGATTGTGCTAATTCTGCATTCTCCATTTTCGTTTTCTACCCTAAACTTGTCGAGGTATTGAACTTCTTCACCTTGTTCATCTGCATTTCGCTTTTTTGTAAGTCAAGTAGGCGAAGTTTCTAAAAGCATTTTTGTTCTACTGAGTTTTTAAATTCGATGTGCTTACCGATTTTGAAATATGTTTAATCAGTCTTTCTTTCAATCGGCAATTTGTATCTACCTATTTCTTTTCGTTTTGTTTGATTCAATTATGATATAGATGATATTTGGTGTTTCATCTGCGAACTTGTTTGCAAGTGGATTTCTGGAGTGTTTCGTTAGTTTAATCTTTAGTTGACCTCCAATTCGTATCCGTAAGAACTTTCTGGTTTGAATTTGTAAGAGTTTATCTTGGTGGAAATGTGTTTTTGAAACTTAGAAGCGACGACCTCTTGTGGTTCCTTGCTCATCTTTGAAATTTGAAACTCCAGAGATCTCTAATTGTAATGGATTGCTATGACGATTTCATTTATACTATCTTTTATTTGAATTTATGTTACTGTAATATTTGAATAAAGTTTATTAGATCTGATCGGTCTCGATTGTGCTAATTCTGCATTCTGTATTTTCATTTTCTACCCTAAACTTGTCGAGGTTTTGAAATTCTTCATATTGTTCATCTGCATTTTGCTTTTTTTGGTAAGTCAAGTAGGTGAAGTTTCTAAAAGCGTTTTTGTTCTACTTTATTTTCATGTTCGATGTGTTTGCCGATTTTGAAATTTGTTTAATCGGTCTTTCTTTCAATCTGCGATGTGTATCTACCTACTTCTTTTTGTTTTGTTTGATTCAATTATGATATAGATGATATTTGGTGTTTCATCTGAGAACTTATTTGCAAGTGGATTTCTGGAGTGTTTCGTTAGTTTAATCTTCATTTGGTTCCTTCTGATTTTGAATTTGTAAGAGTTTATCTTGGCGGAAATGCATTTTTGAAACCTAGAAGCGACGACCTCTTGTGGTTCCTTGCTCATCTTTGAAATTTGAAACTTCAGAGATCTCCAATTGTAATGGATTGCGACGACGATTTCGTTTATACTATCTTTTATTTGAATTTATGTTACTGTAATATTTGAATAAAGTTTAGAAGTGGTCGAGGTCTCGATTGTGCTAACTCTGCATTATGTATTTTCATTTTCTACCCTAAACTTGTTGAGGTTTTGAAATTCTTCATATTGTTCATATGCATTTCGTTTTTTTTTTTGGTAAGTCAAGTAGGTGAAGTTTCTAAAAGCTTTTTTGTTCTACTGAATTTTTATGTTCGATGTGCTTGTCGATTTTGAAATATGTTTAATCGGTCTTTCTTTCAATTCGCGATGTGTATCTACCTACTTCTTTTTGTTTTGTTTGATTCAATTATGATATAGATGATGTTTGGTGTTTCATTTGAGAACTTGTTTGCAAGTGGATTTCTAGAGTGTTTCGTTAGTTTAATCTTTAGTTGAGCTCCAATTCGTATCTGTCGGAGCTTTAACAATTTGGTTCCTTCTGATTTTGAATTTGTAAGAGTTTATCTTGGCGAAAATGCGTTTTTGAAACCTAGAAACGAAGGCCTCTTGTGGTTCCTTGCTCATCTTTGAAATTTGAAACTCCAGAGATTTCCAATTGTAATGGATTGCGATGACAATTTCATTTATACTATCTTTTATTTGAATTTCTAATATTTGAATAAAGTTTAGAAGTGGTTGAGGTATGCGATTGTGCTAATTCTGCATTCTGCTTTTTTTCATTTTCATTTTCATTTTTTCCATAGGGTTTATTACTTGTTATGGAGCAAGGGCAGGAGGATCCGCACTCTTCGTATCAATATGATTTCTCACCATTTTTCTTTTTTGCTCGATCCTTTGTCGCATTGGTTCAAGTTTCTCTATCTTTTTTATTCAATTGATGATAGTGTTTTAGTTGGAATTTTTTTGGTTTTGCTTTGTTTGGGGTTATTGGAATTGTATATTTCTTTTACTGAAGGCTAGTAATTTACGTTTTTGTGCAGAAAATCATCAGGACTGCAGAAAAGGCATAAATCAAATAGAGCTTATGTTGGTCGTAAAATCCATGAAACTGCCATTAGGGGTGTGCAAAAACCGATCCAAATCGACGAACCAGACTGGACCGAACCGAACTGACTGGTTCGGTTCGATTTTTTTTCGAATAAATTTGATTTTTCGGTTACTGGTAGTGAAAATCGATTGGTTCGGTTCGGTCCTCGGTTCATAATCTTAAAAAACCTACAAAAACCGAACCGAACCTATATATATATTATATTTAATTTATACTAATAGACCATGTCCATTTTCCAGTCCAATAGCCCATGTTCATTTTCCAGCCCAATAGCCCATGTCCATTTTACAGCTGATGACTTGCTAGAGTGATATGAATGAGTCGGCAATATTAGGATGTCGATGCGCAAGTGTACACATTCATTTGTAGCAAGCAATAAGTAAATTATCGTATCCACAGAGACTAATAATTCACTAATTTACCACAGCTTGATTCTCAATAAACTCAATTAGTAACCATTTAAATTCCTCAAGGAAACGAAATAAAATAATTCGAAATTTGCTGGAACAAAATAAATGCTAAAACAGAGATAACAGAGTAAAAATGCAGAAAACAGAGAATAACTAAACTTGTGCCTTGAGTTAAATGGAAGGCTCGGATTAGGGGTGATTTTACGTTTTAATCTATTCTACAGCTTAGATACATGATCAAATCTCTCAACCCACTACAGCTCACGTGGTATTCTCCCGAATGACCAGAAATCTGCTGTTTCATTCCCATTACTCCAACGTTAATTAACCTGCTGTATTTGTGTGCATTAGGCAAGTGATTATCCATAATCTCCTTACTTAGCTAGCTACTAACCCTAACATGGGGCTAATGTGGTTCTTAAGCAATCAGCTCCTCCTATTCTTCCCATAAATCAGAGGAACACTGCACAAAATGGTTGGCCAAACGAAATTGTGCTTAAAAAGTAAAAGCTCTTAAAAACCAGATTGAGCTAAAGACAATGTATTAAGCTGTAAAGTAAATTAAAACAGCCAACCCCTAATCCTCACCTTGGAGGTGATCAGTTCATAATGCAAAGAAAACAGAAAATATTTCGGAATAAAGACATAATCCTAAACAATGTGGGTAAACTAGAAAGAAGAAGAAGAAGAAGAAGTCGAAATGTTGCCACAAAAAGGTTGGATCAGCAGCCTGGCGACAGCTCCAGCAGAAATCCCTTCCTCTTTTGGTAATATTCTGGCAGCCTCTCTTCTTCGGACTGAGCTTTCCGTTCTCCTCTATTTTCTCCCGATTTCCCAGCCTCTCTTCTTTCTCCTCTTTTGTAAAAACGGCTGCCCCAAAACTTAAATACCACATTTGTTTTGCGCAAAACAAGGGCTGATTAGACAGGACTAACGACGTGGCAAGCTCCCATTGACTGCAACAGGCTGAGTCATCTGACATTTGCCAACTCATTTAATGAATAAGCCTTCTCACGTGCGAAAGTTGGATTGGCCCGAATTGCAATGTTTGCTCTAGCAAACTGTAATAAAACTGCTGCTCAAAATCTTCAAAAGTCCTTCTTAAATTAAGCCCTTAATCAATCACATAAAACTCGTTAATTATGATAATCTTGCTCTAATAAGAATTTTACTACTTCAAAATTAAACTTAGAGCAAACTAAAGCAAAGCTACGAGATTTCTAGAATAAACTGAAATAAAATATGACAATTCAATCCAAAAATAATAACACATAACTCTTATTTTAAGAGTTATCAACAACCCAATTCATTATTCCATTTCCACCAACCCACTATCCATGTCCTTATGAAACCCTAGAATCATCTTCTCTCAAATAATATCTTTATCCCTCTTCTTCTTTTTGAATAAAGAGCACGCACACCCCTTATCTCCCATATCCATTAATATCTTTATCCCTCTTCTTCTTCCCTAGTTCTCTCTTATCTACAACATTTTCAAACTCTAGATTCACTCACCCATTACTGCCAGTCACTTGCCGGCGACGACGGGCCACGACCAGCCATGCAATTTCTTGATTTTTTTCTCTCGCTCTCTATTTTTTTTTCTATTTTTCTCATATTTCTACTTAACAGAGGAATTGTTTTCCATTTTCCTGCTTGCATTTTATTTAATTTGTTTTGATTTTATGCCTTTTATTCGCCAGTTTTCTTGTCCACCCTTCAAATCTCGATTTTTTTGTTTGTTTTTCTTCTTGATTTGTTCTCATCGCTGGAATTATTTTTCAATTCGTTTGAATTTCGAATGTGTCATTCGAGTTTTATCATGGCTGCTGAGAAAATCGGGTATAATCGAACCGAACCGACCTGAACCGAACTAGGACGGTTCGATTCCAAAATGGAAACCGAGGTTGTTCGGTTTTTTTCGGTTTAGCATGCTATAGAACCGACATGTTCGGTTCGATCATGGTTCTGCCCAAAATTGGACCAAATCGAACCGTGCACACCCCTAACTGCCATGATGACTATTCAATTAGATGGATATTCACTCCAAAAGGACAAGCAACCTGTGATTAAAACTTGTGATCCATTGTTCAATTTTACCAATGAAGAAGTTGAGGAAGAATGCAAGTCTATACATGCAAGAAAAAAAAAACAGCATATTGAATTTTCTCCATCAAATTCGTGGTCAAATAAGCCTGTCAGTAGATGTTTGAAGAGGCGAGAACAACCGTGTCTTTGCCATTGTAAGAGGGTATTTCATTGATAATGCTTGGAACACCGGCTGTAGAATTCTGAGTCTTTTAAAGATAAGAGAGAATTATCAAATTGATGATGTAGAGCAGGTCGTGGCCACTTGCTTGGAGGATTGGCAATTGAATGGCCGAATATTTAGTTTGGCAATGGATGAATCTCTCGTGTCTGACGTGATTGATGATAAATTTAGATCCGTCTTCTGTCTAGACATTGTGTTTCGTCGATTTTTTATTAAAAAAAAAATGCTTGGCTAAAGTTCTTTGTGAACTTGCAGGAGATGCATTCACATTCACCAGTGAAGTTGTAGAGAAGGTTCGTCGTTCTGTGAAATGTGCTAAAAGTACACACGAGACAATAGTCAAGGGTGTACTCAAAGAAAAGAGTTTTAAGGATCTGGTACTTGGTGAGTTAGACAGGTGGGACTCCACATACTGTATGCTTTCTGCTGCTAGTGAGTTGAGAGATTTAGAAATAATTGAACTATCAAATAATGATTGGGAACTAGTGGATACTCTTCTTATATGCGTGAGATACTTTTTTAAAGCTGCCAACGTTTTAAGTTCCACCTCTAGCCCAACTGCGAATCTGATATTCCAGGAAGTAGCAAAAATTCACATAGAGCTCACTCGTATGAGCACGAGTAAGGAATCATTAGTACTCAATTTGACAAAGCCTCTCCAACAGAAGTTTTATGAGTATTGGGATACTTGGTGCCTAGTTTTAGCAATTGCAGTCATTATGGATCCAAGGTTCAAACTTAAGTTTGTTAGCTTTGTCTTCTCCAAAGTGTTTGATAGTACGTCAGAGGATTGGATCAACATAGTTGACACAAATATTGATTATCTTTTTCGCCTATACACCGAGAAAACACATTGTTCTGGAGGGCACGAAAGAAAATGGAAATGTCAGGAATAAGACATCTGAAGAAGAACATAGAGGAGAAAATTTTCTTACGACTACAGATTGCCTCTCAGGTTTTGATGTATATAGCTCTACCATCACTTATAATAACCAACACCCGAAATCAGAGTTGGATTATTATTTGGAAGAGCCATTATTGCCACGATCACAACTTCAAGATTGCAATGTTTTGAGTTGGTGGAGATTAAACGAGTATAGATATCCTACCCTCTAAAAAATGGCCTCTAATATACTCTCCATGCCAGTGTGCACAGTTGTTTCTAACTCGGTGTTTGACACTACTAAAGTCAGAAAAATCCTTAGCCATCAGAGTTCTTAACAAACTAACAATTTACTTTCTTTTCTTGCCCTTCCTCGAATATGTACTAATAATCGGAGGCCTCACAATAACCCCCGGATTTGGAGGCACCTTGTCCTCAAGGTGAATATTTGGAAATTGCTCCTTAATGACTGTTGCAGCTTCCCATGTGGCATCACAATCGACCCCTCCCTGCCATGTAACCAACCACTGTTCTTCTTGTAATTCTTCATTCCATCGTATTCCAAATCTCCCTGCTGGTTTTGCAGCCCATTCATATTTAGGTGTAAATAAAGGAGGCTGCAACTAGACACTATTGTTAGCAGCTATGGCTTTTTTCAACTGTGAGACATGGAATACATCATGGATGGAAGCCTCAGAAGGCAATGATAGTCTATGGGCCATTGTGCCAATTCTTTCCAATATTTCATATGGCCCAAAATACTTAGGGGCAAGTTTCTCACAGCATCTAAGCGCCATTGATCTCTGTCTATATGGCCTCAATTTTAAATATACCATATCACCAACTTGAAATTCAATATCCCGCCTTTTCTTATCAGCCCGTTTTTTCATCCGATCCTGAGCCAATCTCAAGTTCTCTTTCAAAACGACCAACGCCCTGTCGCGGTCCAAAAGCATATGCTCGAGTGTATTATTAATTTTCTTTCTGTCTCCATATGACAGTAAGGGTGGGGGATGACGACCATAGACCGCATGGAAAGGAGTGGTATTGATTGACACATGAAAGGTGGTATTATACTAGTATTTGGCCCAATGAAGCCACTGTGCCCACTGAGTCGGCTTTTCACTACAAAAACAGCGAAGGTAGTTTTCGAGGCATCTGTTCACCCGATCAGATTGTCCATCCGTTTGAGGATGAAAAGATGTGCTACGCCGTAATTGAGTTCATTGCATTGTGTAGGTGGTAGGTTTGCAAGTTTAAGTGTATATTGGCTATGGTGGCAGCTTACGTTTAAGTAGGACATCATTTTTTTATTTGGCATATTTGAAAGGATATAAACGGTTCAGAGATATTGGAAACCATCTTTCTAGAAGCTGGGTTGTACAGAGGGGTTTTATAGGTAGAACTAGTTAAAACAAAGAATCAAACGAAGAAGCTTTTGGTTTTTCAATTAACTTTTGAAATGGAATGGAATAAGAACGAAAATTCAAGGACAAAAAAGAAAAACTATGAATGTAGTAGGGGACTTGTATAGAAGAAAAGAGAGTAAATCAAACTGATCACTCATAATGAGAATTTAGTAAGTTAGAGAAAACCTATTAAACCTTTGATCTCTAAGATAGTAATTTAGTGTCTTATCCACTAAGTTATGTTCGGATTGGTTAGAACCACAAAGCTTGAACATATCTTGACCTAAACAATTTTGCACAATATAATTCAACACTTCATAATCCATATACCATACAAAATCTTTAGTCCAAATGGTTCTCCCAAAGATGAGAAAAACGAGATGTTGTGAGATTTGAGGTTTTTTTCTTAATTAATTAATTTTATTTATTTATTATTATATTTAATTGTTTAGTTTTAAGTTTTAAGTTTCTAACTTCAAACATTTAACATTAATATTGTTTTCAAGTTGTTAGATCTCAAATAGGTTTAATTCTTCTTTCCATATAAATGTGAACTTTCAAAAAAGTTTTGTACCACCAATTATTTTCTACAGCAGTAAAATTTTATTCATATATTGGGTTCCACTCTCTCATTTTTCATTTTCTCTTTTTGTTCGACAAGCACTGAGATTTTAATTTGATTATTACTAGGGGTGTTCACTGTTCGGTTCAGTCCGGTTTTGGGCAAAACCACGGATCGAACTGAACATATCGGTTCTAAGGGGAGCTAAACCGACCAAAACCGAAAGCCTTCGGTTTCAATTCTAGAACTGAACCATCATGTCTCGGTTCAGGTCGGTTCGGTTCGGTTAAAATCGATTTTGTTTTTCTTTTTTATTAATCCAACCTTTTTCCAATTAAGGTTTTCTTAGTTCAGCTCAAATTTTTTGTTTACAAAGGAAAGATCAACCTAAAAATCAAGTAAATCTACAGATCTATAAAAGTTATCATCCAAAAATGAAAAATAAAACTTTTTCAGAACTAACCAGCGACGAGTATAGATGGCGGCAACATCGAATGAGATCGGCTGGTGGTGACAGCAGATTGGTGTGCCCCGAGAGGAAGAACGAAGAAGAAGAAGAAATGGTGATAGAGTGGAAGCCCACAGGAAGAACGAAGAAGAAAAATAAATTGAGAGAGAGTGAATGTCTAGAGGAAGAACGAAGAAGAAGAAATTGAGAGAGTGAGAGCCCAAAGGAAGAAAGAAGAAGAAGAAGAAATTGAGAGAGTGTGCGGCTGTGTTGGTAGACAAGAATGTGTGAGATTAGGGTTTTGTTGTTTTCTTAATATATATATATATATATATATATATATATATATATATATATATATATATATATATATAATATATATATATATATAATATAAAGAAATGGGTTGTTGATTCTAAGTGGGCCTGAAGGATTGAGTTAACCTACAAAGCACAAACTTCAAAACATATATTAAATATATATTTTATTTTAATTCGATTTGGTTCGATTTTTCTCGATTTTTTTAGTCTATGAACCGAGAACTGAACCAAAATATTCGATTTTCTGAACCAATTTTTTTAATAAAAACCGAACCGAACCAGTCGATTTAGATTGGTTCGAGTCGATTCGTCGGTTCGGCTCGGTTTTTGCACACCCCTAATTATTACTGCTGCAATATTTTTTTTTATCTTTCATTTTTTTTCAACAATATGCAAGATGTTAACACTCTTGCTTGTGGCTGAACTCAAATTGTGAACAAATCAACGGATTAGGGACAAATAAACATTGAGAACTACCACTCTCACTCGAACTCAAAAGGACAAATAAACAACATCACTTGTGGCATAAAGTATATATCCTCAACAAACAAATCAAACGTTCAAATCCACCGCTCCGGTTGATCTAAAGGAAATCAATCATAAAGAGGCAAAAGTTATAATTCAAAGCCACCAAAAAGTAGACAAAAAAATTCTCCTTTTTCACTGATACTTTCCCTCGCATTTTCATGTGAAGACCGGGAAAATTGCCCACCTTGACTGTGTTCAACAGGTAAACTTCCGATATCCTTCCCATCGTGGACTTTCCACTAACCTACTCCCTAATCCGTTGATTTGTTCACAATTTGACTTTGGGGACGTTGAAGACGAGACAAAGATGGAGATTATAACCAAGTAACGACCAGATTCCACAATCCGTTCTCTCATTTGGAACTTCTTTAGCTCCTCAGTGATTGAAGATGGAACCCGATAAGATTAAAGGGGTCGTCGTCATCACTCTTCCGCCGCCGGACAATCCGTCGTTGGGTAAATCCATCACTGCTTTTACACTCACCGACGACTTCCCGGAACCTCCTCGCGAATCCGGCTCCGTTCGTCAAGAAGTACAAGAACCCAACAGCAACGATTTGACTCTACCATCGAATCTTCCGATTCAAGCCCCTTCGAATCAGAGAATCATCCCATCGTCGAGGGAGCTTTTTTCTGGTACTCCTAGAAAGCTTGTTGTCTTACTGGGTATTGCCCTCGTTGCTATTTATCTCTATTCTTCCAATTTCCCGGAGACCCTTCAGGAGCTGCGGAGTCCCGAGAAGAATGAAGACGATCGCCCTACATCCTTGCTGTTTTCCCTTTATTTCCAATTGAGGTTGGGTGATAGCAGTGATTTCCAGCTTAAGTTGGGAAGGACTGTGGGTGTAAATAAGGATAATCTGGCTGCAACATTTAATGATGTGCTTGGAGTTCCTAAGCCTAGCAAATTGGTTTCTTCTACTTTAAAATCTGATTCCTCAGCCGTTTTTCCGGTGCGGGGAGATATCTATCCAGATGGGTATGTAATTCTCTTGTTTGTTTTTACTGAATTTGCTTTCTGTCCAGCGATGAATATGCCAATCATTCCCCAATCCAAGAAATTGCAGTCAACTTTTTAGCTTAAAGTAGTCGAAATACTTTTTGAAAGCTTCTTTTGCTTGAAACATTAAGAAGAATAAGTAAAAAGAGATAGGGAAGAATAAACGGCTAGAATAATATATAAATAAAGATAGTACTTTATGCTATGTTGATGTTTGGTCAATGATTTCAAAGTTTAGAATGATGCCCTACATGTTCAAGTTAAATAACATTTGGGGGTAGGAGATTCGAACCTGCAACCTCTTGGTCGATGTTGCATGCAAGCTAGTCTGGGCACTCATCAATATTAAAAAAAAAAATCCAACTACCATTGAGTTAAACTCACTTTGGCAATGATGCCCTGCATGTTGCTTACTGAGAAATATCTTTGCTCATACCAACTCGATGTGGTTTAATGCCACTTTGAATGACCAAAGAAATTATGTAGCACAAGTCATATACAGTGATGATTCTACTGGTTGTAACTATAAATTAGGATTCTTAATTTTGTGCATTTGACCATTCTGTGTAGACAGCATACAGTGTTTGTCATGAAAACGTCATTACTTGCACTAACATGGCTTTCAAACAACATATAGATTTTATTATACTTACATCCTGGTTGGAGAGCCACCAAGACGTTACTTCCTGGATATTGATACTGGAAGTGACTTGACATGGATTCAGTGTGACGCTCCTTGCACCAGTTGTGGCAAGGTAATGTCCCAGTGTTATTGAATTTGTGCTTTTGTTCAACATAATTAATTTGCTATTATTTTGGTCGTGTGAATTTTCTCAAGTTGTATATTATCTATAGTTCAATTTATCAAGCCACGATTACAACTTTCTTGTTTACAACATTCTTGCTTCAAATGGGATGTTGCCTGGTTCTTTAATGTGTGAACAATCCATTTGTACGACCATGTTTTCTTGGTAGTGCCATAATACTCGTGTCAGTGGTAACAAGTGTTTTTTAAGTGAGGTCTGTTGAGGACGTTCACATAATTTCAATCGCACCTGCTTGATTCAAATGAATGATGGAATCTTGTTTGTCGGTCTTCAATGGAAATATTTTAGAGTTGTAGTTTGATCAAATTTTAGAATGTTAAGGGAAGATGAAAGTAAAGGAGGGAAAAGACAAATAAATTCACATTAGGAAAACTGAAAATTTTTAGTGGGTCGAATTGCATCAGCCGAACCAACTTGAATGACTAGTTTTATCATATAGAAGGTTCAGAGAGACTAGACAATATAATACGAATGGAGTTATAAACAAACATTTTCTCCCTTTGACAAATGAATAATATACAGCCCACCTATGATGTTCTTTTCTTACGAGTACAATGCATGCAGTCAGTATTTATTGCAACATTTTATAGAGTAACCAACAATCGTAGATTACAAGACTTCGTTGATGACGACCAAAACATTATTCTAATGATATAGTTAATGTAGGGAAGAAATCCATTATACAAGCCCAAAAGAGAGAACGTTGTATCTTTCAAGGACTCTTTGTGCATGGAAGTTCAGAGAAATCATGATGGCGATCAGTGTGCAACCTGCCATCAGTGTGACTATGAGATTCAATATGCCGACCAGAGCTCCTCTCTAGGTGTTCTTGTTAAAGATGAGTTTACCTTAAAATTTTCCAATGGATCATTGACCAAGTTGAATGCCATTTTCGGGTATCACTTTTTCTCCTTGTATCTCCGCAGTGTAGATTATCCAAGTTTTAGTTCTCATGTCAGTATTCTAACATTTTCTGGTTTATTTGGTAACAAGGTGTGCTTATGATCAGCAAGGCTTACTATTGAACACTTTGTCAAAGACTGATGGCATTCTGGGACTAAGCAGGGCTAAAGTTAGCTTGCCTTCCCAGTTGGCAAGTCAAGGGATCATAAACAATGTGGTAGGTCACTGTCTTACCGGTGATCCAGCAGGTGGTGGATATATGTTTTTAGGTGATGATTATGTGCCACAATGGGGGATGGCATGGGTTGCCATGCTTAACAGCCCTTCCATGTGAGTATGGATTACACCTTTTATGGGTGTAATTTTGTCTTACTCAAGAAGATTCTTCTTCCAACTAATATTTTAAAGATCAAAATAAAAATTGAGAAGAAGCTACAAGGGAATTTGGATCCCAACATAGGCGCTCGTAAGCTTCCTAATTTTAGTAGCTTATATATATCTATATTTACGTTTCCGCAGAGAGATTAAAATAATTAGCAAATGGAATACCAATTATTTGGTTGGTTGTCTTATATTAAATCAACCCTGCAGTGTTCATTTTCTAATGAGTAATTGAGCTTTAGAAAAACGAAATTATATACAAGAGCATATAAAAAGATAGTCCAATAAAATAAGCCCATACAAGAAAAAACTAACCTAACAAAAAGGAGCTCCAATCCTCAAAAGAATGAGACCTAACTAATAGTTACAAAGGAACCTTAGAGACTGAAGTCAATAGCAAGACATTAAATTTAACGAGAGACCATACCTCTTCCCAATACCTCTCAACCCCTCTAAAAGTTCTCATATTTCTCTCTCTAAACAAATTCCTCATAAAACGGCGAAAAAACAAGTATACTAAAAAACTATGCCCTTCTCACGAAAGCATGCAAACCAAGCATGACATAGTTCTCTGCCAAAAAATTCTACAGTGTACATTTAATTTTTTGTACTTTGTGGCTTTTACATCTGCTCCATCGTAATGGATCCTTAACTGCTTCAATTTTATAATTTCAGAGATTTTTATCAAACGAAGGTTGTGAAAATAGATTATGGAAGCAGCTCACTGACTCTTGATACTTGGGGTAGCAACCAGGAACGAGTAGTTTTCGATAGTGGCAGTTCCTACACATACTTCACAAAAGAAGCATATTCCCAATTGGTTGCGTATGTAAGTTTCAACTTTCAAGGCATAGTAGCCCGGAGCGAGCTTCTTTCTGGTTTCTGCAAAAAAAGTTTTATCTGCTGATTATGAATTTTCATTCCTCTGCAGCTTGAAGAACTCTCGGCGTTTGGGCTTATTATTCAAGATTCATCAGATACCATTTGTTGGAAAACTGAATCTTCTATCAGGTATATAACTTATAAAACAGATATGAAGACATTCTTAGATAAAGTAAGACTGCGTCATTGATATGGATCGCATTTACTAAAAATTTTCTCTGAACTCACGAGTGATCAATTACTTCATCAATATGGATTACTTGTACGAGCAAACTTTGGTTATTTTCTTCTGTTTCTAAGACATCTTGATGATCAATGATGATAGGAGGGGAAATAAAGGAAAATTTGGCGACAAGTTTTTAGCTTTAAAAGGAACATAGAAATTCTCGCTAGAACCTAAATTTTATGTGAACGCCTGCAGATCTGTTAGAGAGGTCAAGCAGTTCTTCAAGCCTTTAACGCTTCAGTTCGGGAGCAGATTTTGGATTGTGTCCACGAAACTTGAGATTCCTCCAGAGAATTATTTAGTCATCAATGTGCGTCTTTATTTATTTCCTATAAAAAGTATACATATTTCTGCTGCTGCTATATGCATGTTTTTCAATTAGATTCATATTTATAAATATTGATGAATAACAACTCCTTGTTCTGCAGAAAGAAGGAAATGTATGCTTGGGAATTTTTGACGGAAGCCAGGTACATGATGGGTCTACAATCATTCTTGGAGGTAAAAACAGTTTAGAAAGTTCAAGAATTTGTATGCTTTTGTTTATGCTACCTCATGGACTTGCATCAAAACATTATACTTCTTCATAAATTAAAAGTTTTCATTTCATTGTTTTATCTTTCAGACAACGCATTGCGTGGGAAATTGGTCGTTTATGACAACATGAATCAGAGAATTGGATGGACTTCGTCCGACTGTCACAAGCCAAGAAGAACTAAACGCCTCCCACTCTTTTGATACACTGTCAATCTGCAGATAAACTACTTAGTAATTGTTACGTGCCATGCCTAGATTGTTCTGTCTATAAATATGAATTTTGCTTATTTGTGAATAAAATAATAAGTTTTTCGAATACGCGTCTTTAAGCAGTGGGCTTCTAAGTTCTTACATGATCAACTGTAGGTTCATCTTTTGGCCGACTGGTAAAACAAGTGATTGCATTTAGTTTTATGAAGTAATTTGCATGCATGACACACAAAAATGGCAAAATAATATGAAAGATGAAGAATAGTTCATGTTATAGAAGAGGCTAATTCTTCCTTTTCTTCTGTGTCACCTTCATGCTTACAACAAGTTTCAGCTTGGTCATAGTTGGATTGGCATTTCCAGGCATTGATGATCAAGGGTCCTTGGATATCATTGTTTTCAGCGAAGGTATCACACTCTTGAATCTCCAATATCTCTACTCTGCGGTTTGTCTTCTTCCTTATTTTGATTGCTATATCTTGGGGGCTGAACTTTCCACAAATGCGTACCCTGCACTGCTTTTGTTCTATCAAATGTGTCTCCAACTCTATCAAGATGACAAGGACTACCATGTCATAATCATTGAGTAGAATCAATTGAAGATTCTAGTTCAAAACAAAAGGACAGAGAGAAATTATTTAATATGGCTGACACAAGCAACATGGCTGCCCCCTCCCACACTCTTATCTATTTTTGTGTGATCAAAACACAATTTTTGCATGGGTCTCCAACTCTATCAAGATGACAAGGATTGTCATGTCATAGGTTATCGAGGAGAATCAATTGAAGAGTCTAGTTTAGAACAAAAGAGCAGAGAGAAATTATTTGATCTAGCTGCCACAACATGTCTATCCCCGTCCAAACTACATCTATTAATTATACGGTCAAAACACGAATTTTAATTTCTCTCTTACATCCAATAGTATAAAATAGACAGCCATATTGTTTTAGCACCTCAAATAATTTCTTGAGGGAGAGAGAGAGAGAGATTTCACCTTTTATGCTGAGAAGGGCTCTTCTTACTTTCCTGTAACATCCATTGCAGTCCATGTGAATCCTCAAAACCATGCAGCAAAACTGCCATAGTTGTCAAGGGAAAACAGTTCAATAATGCCAATGAAGCTTGGAAGGAGAAGAAGAACAGAGACATGGTGAGATTGAACTTGCCTTTCCTGTCATTAAATCACTGTCAAAAACAGAACCTTTCTCCAAGAATCTAAACCAATATGATGCTTAAACACAGAAGCTGAGAGAAAACTGATGGGTTTCTCACAGAACATGAAAGGGACGGACTTGAAAATCTGGGTTTAACAATGATATTGCTATTGATTGGCGAGAGAACATCAAGACAGTGAATAATAATAATAATATTTGGAACCTGATTCGGCACTGTGCTGTGTTGGTTGTTCATTATTCTTAGATTCTTAGCTTCTAAGCTTTGCTTCTCCTTTTCGTTCTCTTTTTCGTATGGAGAAAAAGAAGGCATCCTTTTTTAAACCAGAAAGCTATTCTTTTTCTCATCATGTGCATATGATTCTCCTTCAAAAAGAAATTAAAGGTTTAGCAGAGCAAGCAATGGCAACGACCATATATAAACTTTTTTTTTTCTTTTGTATGAAGGAATATTTCAAGGCATTTTCAGGTTTCATCCTTAGGGGGCATTTGGTTCCTAGGGTTAGACTTATTTAATCTTTATTTTTATTTTTATTTTTTTATATATATTTTTTTAATTTTTATATATCCGTTGGTGTTAGGGTTAGTTTGCGTGCACCTCAACTTTTCTCACGGAACAACTGTCTAACTCTACTACATTTAGTTATCAAGATAACTCCTAGGATATTAAATCATAGGGTTAAACTTGAAAAGTCGAGTTTAGGCTTGTTATGTGTTTTATCCCAAGTTGTGGGTTCATTAGTCCCACTAGCTGCATAATCTTTTGCTAAGTTTACAAACTCATCCTTTATAATATTATGTGTGGGTTGTTATAAATCATAGATTTGCAAACTATATTATAAATTACACAACCTCAGGTTTTTTAAACTTATTTATTTATATAATTCAAAGATAGATTCAACAAGCTCAAACTTCTTGGACTTGACAAACTCAAATGTAATAAACCTACACAAAGTTGAGAGCCAAACAATATTTCAAAGTTTTAAGAGTTTCAATAATATTTTAAAACTTGTCAATTATTTGAAAAAAAAAAGTCCTTATTCTTGACTTCATTTTAAAAAATGGACAATAATATGATGTGATATGTTATATATATATATAATTTAACAATGTTGGGTTGAAAATTTGAACATCTAACAGTTAAGATAAACTAATGTCTCAATCAATTGTGACATATTAGTATGTAGACTTGGTTTCATATTTAAATAAAGACAACTAGATATTAAGTGACAATAACACAAGTTGACATTTTTACATTTTGCATTATGTTAAAAAAATTTCTTAGAATTCAGTATTTTTAATTCATGTTGGTACGAAATATATTATGTACATATCCTACATGTCAAATTTAACTACCAAAAAAAAAAAATCCTACATGTCAAATTGCAATTGTTTGCACAAAAAACATTTTAAAAACAACTAATAAGTTTGAGGGCATTATTGAAAATTTAAAGCTCTGAAGACCAAACTTGAAAAGAAAAAAGGGCTTATAGTTCCTAAATGAAAAGTAGATTGCAGTTAAATTAAAAATACTACACACAATACTTATCTTAATTGGGAGTTAGTATTATTGGAGTAATTTTCTTGTTAAAGGGATTGATTCGAGAGAAAAAAAATTAGGTTAAGTTTTTTGTTTTTCTTAACATCAAACTTTGCTGTTAAGATTCTAATTGTACATTATTCTTAGTTGCACTAAAATTGAAGATGATGCCACTTTTCTTATGCCATCACAAACAGTTATTTTGAAAAGAAAAAAAATGATAAAGACTTTTTTTTTTATAAAAAGAAAATCAATAAATTAAATAAAGAATGGAGAGAAAGTACAACTGATTACTATTGAAGTTAAAGAGGAGAAATTTTGAAGGAGGAGAGTTCTTTAGAGGGTTAAGTTCATATTAAGAATTCCCATTTGAAAAAAAAAAGTAAATTTATATGAAAATTCAGGTATGTTACATAGATTCTATTGTATGTTTTCAAATTCACTGAATTCAATGGATAAAACCAATATGCATTTGGCATATTTGTTTCTAAAAACTATTTTTGTACTTTGTGATCCAAAGTGGTGAAAATTTAAAAGAATTGAGTTTTGTTTTTACTATCACTATTATACTTTTTACCTCAACATATAAGAAAGAATTGAACCTTCGACTTCAAGAAAGGTAATAAGTATTTTTATTCATAGAATTATTACTTATATTGACCATGGTGTCGAGTTGAAATCATGCAAATGAAGTTCGGTTACATCGTTTCCAACGGTACATTATTTTAAACGCATTGAAAGGAGCAAGATGCAAATAAATTCCTTGGTCTCCACCTGCCCAAATGCAGCTATTATGATCGCATTGTTCACTAAGCCAGGTTCCTTTCTCTGGCCAGAAAACATCACCAGAAACTTGCCCATATTAGCTGCTAAAATTGCACCAATACAGTGTCGATCGCCAAAAATTTTCTTTAAACGTCCAGTCGTATTTTTCTCCGGTGGCGAGTACGTGCTCGTCCAAATCGTCGTCTTTCGACTTGCAGTGAACCACCAGGGTTGAAGCCGACATCTGGTTCACAATGGTCACTTGCCATTTGGAGAATGGAGTTTTTAGCTTGGATGCTGCAAAACATGGCTTGATAATGTTTGATTCAAAAGCAAGCAATAAGATGAAACAAAAGATGTTTAGAAGCTTCATTTTCTTGGAGTTCAATTTGGTCACTCCTCTATGGAAATATTCACAGGTTGTACAATCTAAATCCTCCTCATTTTCTAACACTATTTGTTTAAATTCATACAACACATGGTATGTGTAATAAGGTGTTATATATGGGATAGATTTCAAATTGAATCAAACCAAATCCAATCGATTGCTTGAAAACAACAAAACCACAAAAACAAAAAACAAAAAATCATTTTTGAAACAATTTCTTCTCCGCCGGTGAGACAATTTGGAATTCGTTGAGGATGAACAATTTTGATCTATCTTTTCTTTTTTTTTTTTTTTTAGTTCAACAACATTTTGAAGTGAGGCATTTGAAGATCTGACTTCTTGGTCGAAGGTGTACATTAATATGATATAGGGGTAATTGTAGTTATTGTAATTAGTTAAATTGGTTAATTTTTGTTAATGGTTTATGATCTGGTGAGGTTGGTTATACTATACTGAGATGTACTCTTCACATAGTTGAAAACTCCTATAAGTATCTGCTTATTTTTTAATTAATAAAGTGGAGAGTTAAACAGTATCCTTGAATTCTGTTATGGTATCAGAGCAGTTAGACAGACGTCATCTGTTCCTTTCTCCACGCTTCTGATCTGATTTTTTTTTTGATTTTCTCATCTCAGTTCATCATGCAGAACAGTGAAGAGAGTCAAAATTCGTCAATGTTTCTCCTCACAAACATTTGTAATCTTGTTTCCATTCGTCTTGATTCCACAAACTACGTTTTGTGGCGATTTCAGATTTCTCCGATTCTTAAGGCTCACAAATTGTATCGTTTCGTTGATGGCACTTATCCTGCTCCAGATCGAGTTCTTCGTACTGATGAACAGCCTCCTCGTGTGAATCCGGAGTATGAGGTGTGGCATGGCCGTGATCAAGCCCTAATTACGCTCATCAATGCGACGTTGACTCAAACTGCCCTTTCCTATGTGATTGGTTGTCAAACGTCTCGGGAGATGTGGGAGAAATTAGAAAAGCATTTTTCTTCTTCAACACGGATGAATATCGTTGGCTTGAAGACAGAACTTCAGAATGTTTCGAAGAGGTCTGGTGAGTCGATCGATGCGTATATACAGAGGATTAAGAACATCGTAAACAAATTGGCTGCTGTTTCTGTTGTGATTGACTCTGAGGATTTGATTATCTACACGGTTAATGGTCTTCATTCCTCATTCAATGTTTTCAAGACATCTCTCCGCACTAGATCTTAGCCTATTACTTTCGAGGAGCTTCATATTTTGCTCAAAACGGAGGAGTCTGATTTCGAGAACCAGTCCAAGGTTGACGATCTTGCCTCGGTTCCTTATCTTGCCATGGTGGCTAATTTTGAAGGACGTGGTCATTGGCGCGGTCAAGGTCGAGGTGGTGGTAGAGGTACTGGTAGATCTGATGGTCGTGGAGGCCATGGTGGTCGTGGTAATATTTCCTCTTCTCCTACTTTTAATTCCACAGGTTCTACCTATGGTCAACCTCTTGATAATACTCGTCAGTCGAACAAAGTCACTTGCCACATTTGTCTTCGATTCAGTCATAGTGCCATCGATTGTTACAACCGAATGAACTACTCGTTTCAAGGACGCCATCCACCTGCTAAGCTTGCTGCAATGGCTGCATCTGCTAACTCTGTGACCTCTTCTGGTCCGATGACTCAAAACAACAGTGTTTGGCTGACCGATACAGGCTGTAATGCCCACTTAACCAGTGATCTTGCCAATCTCAGTATTTCCTCGGCTTACAACGGTGAAGAGAATATAACTGTTGGAAATGGACAGTCTCTTCCAATCACTCATCAAGGTTGTGGTAATCTTCTTTCGCGTGCCCAATATATCCACCAATCTTCTCTCAGTTCATCAGTTTTGTCTAGACAATCACTGTTCGTTTATATTTGATGCTTCTTCCTTCACCATTCAGGACAACCTTTCGGGCAAAATATTGTTCCACGGACCCAGCATTAATGGACTTTATCCCTTGTCCACAACCTCTTCTTCATCAGCACAAGTACACCTTATGGCTAATGTTGGTTCTAAGGCTTCCACTACTGTGTGGCATGATAGGTTAGGCCACCCTTGTTCCCCTATTCTTCAAAATGTTCTTCATACGCTTAATCTTTCTGTGTCTAAATGTCTTCCTGATATCTGTAAGCATTGCCTTGATGGTAAAATGTCTAAACTTCCTTTTTCCTTATCTTCCTCTTCTACATATTCTCCTTTAGAAATTATCTATAGTGATGTATGGGGTCCTGCCCCTGAAATAGCAATAAATGGATATCGATATTATGTTTCGTTTGTTGATGACTATTCGCGTTATACCTGGATTTATCCTCTTTGTTCTAAGTCTGAGGTGTTTTCTGTGATTACAAAATTTGTTCCTTTTGTTCAAAATTCTTTGTCTTCTAACCTCAAAATATTTCGAAGTGACGGGGGTGGGGAGTATGTTAATCATAATCTTCGTAACTTTTTCGATTCATGTGGCATTCTCCATCAAAAATCTTGTCCATACACCCCTGAACAAAATGGTGTTGCTGAACGCAAACACCGTCATATAGTTGAAATGGCCCTTTCTATGCTTTCTCGATCTTCTGTACCTCTAAAGTTTTGGTATTTTGCCTTTGCTACTGCAGTATATTTGATTAATAGATTGCCTTCTACATCTCTTGGAAATAAGTCTCCTTTCGAGATTTTGTACTCCTCTACTCCCGATTATTCGTTTCTTCGCGTGTTTGGGTGTGCTTGTTATCCTCTCCTTCGTTCTTATAATTCTAACAAGTTGCAACCTCGTACTACTCAGTGTGTATTTCTTGGTTATCCACTTGGTTACAAGGGGTACTTGTGCTATGATCCTCTTCATGACAAATTCTTTATCTCTCGTCATGTTATCTTTGATGAAACCTTATTTCCTTTTGCTCAATCTAGCTCTGTTCCTTCTTCTGATCCTTTTTCTTCTCAGCCACTGACCCATTCTTCTTCCTCTGTTTCTATCCCTTTACCTCCTATTAATATTACCTCTAATGTCTCTTTTCCTTATTCTATTTCTGAATCTCAGTCATCTTTGCCCAGTTCTTCCACATCAGAACCTTTACCTACATTTTCTGATTCTCCGTCCCCTATTTCTACATCATTACCCACTCAATCTCTGCCTTCTAATTCACCACAACCTCCTGATGAGACTGTTCTGACCTCTGTTCATAATCTCCATCCGATGCAGACCCGTTCTAAATCTGGTATTTCGAAAAAGAAAGTGTTTCTAGCCACTGCTTGTTCTTCTAGTGTTGATGAACCTTCCTCTTATACTCACGCATCCAAACTCCCTGAATGGCAGTCAGCTATGTGTGATGAATACACAGCTTTGATCAAGCAGGGCACTTGGACTTTGACACCTTTACCTTCTCATAAATCTGCCATTGGCTGTAAGTGGGTCTATAAGGTTAAACGACATCCTGATGGCAGTGTTGCTCGACATAAAGCGAGACTTGTGGCTAAAGGTTTTCATCAAAAGGAAGGGGTTGATTACTTTGAGACTTTTAGTCCTGTTGTTAAAAAGCCAACTGTGCGTCTTGTATTATCTTTAGCTGCTCATTTTGATTGGCCTCTTCGACAGCTTGACGTAAAAAATGCATTCTTGCATGGTGAGTTAGAGGAAGATGTTTACATGCAACAACCTCAAGGGTTTATTAGTTCCCAATATCCTTCATATGTTTGTAAACTAAGGAAGTCTTTGTATGGTTTGAAACAAGCCCCGCGTGCGTGGTTTGACTGTTTCACTATTCAACTCCTAACATATGGGTTTGTTGCATCAAAGGCTGATCTGTCCTTATTTGTTCGAAACAGTGGTGGTTCATTGACCTACCTTTTGTTATATGTTGATGATATACTCTTAACAGGGAATGATAGTTCATATATTGATTATCTTGTTCAACGGCTAAAAGGACACTTTGATATGACTGATCTTGGTGCACTTACCTATTTTCTTGGCCTAGAGGTTCGGCGTGACTCTGCTGGTATCTCTGTTCATCAAACCAAGTATGCTACTGATATTTTAAGTCGTTTTGGAATGCTTTCTGCCAAACCTTGTGTTACTCCGTGCTTGGTTGGGTCTTTATATGTTAACTCTCCTTTGTGTTCTTCTGGAGATGCTATGTCTTATCGGTCTATGGTTGGAGCCTTACACTATTTGACTTTTACACGGCCTGATTTGTCTTATGCGGTTAGTCGTGTGTCTCAATTTATGCATGCTCCTACATATCATCACCTTACTGCTGTTAAAAGGATTTTTCATTATGTAAAAGGGACTTTGACTGTTGGTTTACGTTTTAGCCGAAGTTCTTTATCTTTGTTTGCATTTTCTGACTCTGATTGGGCTGGCGATTGTGCTGATCGTCGATCAACGACTGGTTTTGTTATTCTTTTGGGGAATAATCCTATTTCCTGGGTGTCTAAGAAGCAGACTATTGTCTCTCGGAGTTCAACAGAGGCAGAGTATCGTGCTTTAGCTGCTACGACCGCTGAGTTGTCTTGGATACGACAGGTTCTTCAAGAGTTGTTTGTTTTTCTGCCTTCTGCTCCTATGTTGCTTTGTGATAATCAGTTTGCACTTCAGCTTGCCAAGAATCCAGTTTTTCATGGTCGTACTAAGCATGTAGAAATTGATTTTCATTTTGTTCGTGAGAAGGTTGCATCTCGTGATTTACAACTTCGTTTTGTTTCCACTGTGCACCAACCGCTGATCTTCTTACTAAAGCTTTAACTGCTGCTCGTTTGTATTTTCTTAGGCGCAAACTCATGGCTTCATAGCCCTTTCGTTTGTGGGGGGATAATATGATATAGGGGTAATTGTAGTTATTGTAATTAGTTAAATTGGTTAATTTCTGTTAATGGTTTATGATCTGGTGAGGTTGGTTATACTATACTGAGATGTACTCTTCACATAGTTGAAAACTCCTATAAGTATCTGCTTATTTTTTAATTAATAAAGTGGAGAGTTAAACAGTATCCTTGAATTCTGTTATACATCACATTTGTGTTTAAATACTGAAGAAGTATTACAATACATTATAAATTGTACTTCTTTTTAAGAATAATATATAAATTGTACGTTATTCATGTTTCTTTGTTGTTGTTGTTTTTCAAAAAATTTTATAATAATTGTACTTTATTCTTAGTTGCACTAAAATTGAAGATGATGCCACTTTTTAATGCCATCACAAACAATTATTTTCAAGGGGAAAAAATTATCGGAGCTAGCCTTTTATTTAATTTTATTTTTTAAAACAAGGTGGAGATGAAGTACAGAATACAGATACATAATCACGAAAATTTTTGAAGAACAAAGGTTTTTAGTGGGTTAAATTCATATTAAGAATTTCTATCTAAAAGAATAAGTAAAATTTATTTATAAAAACAAGAAATTGACATTTCATCCAAATAATCTTGAGAATAGAGTTAAAATTCATATATTCTATGAAAATATTGCTAGAGTTGTTGGTTCAAGAGGCAAAGATTTCCCCCTTAGAAAAAGCTCGAGCAATCAATCTTCAATGGCATAATTAGAGGATGTTTGCTGAATTTGTTATTGTCGAAGAAAACCAGAATGTAATTGTTGTGCACCACTGCCTTGAAAGCAAATTCGGCACGACCTCGGTGCTAATCGTGTTCTGTTCGGTTGCTCCCCAAGGTTAACACAACACCCATCTCGAACGTGCACTCATTAGAGAAGGATTGGAATCAAAATGAATTTACTCAGAATACCAAAAAGAACTAACGCAGATCGATAAACGAAGGAAGAAGAAGTAGAAATCGAATGTCTCTATTTTCTAGATCTGGATCTATATTTGAATAGAAAGGAAAACGGTTTTAGATCCAGAAATTAAGGAGACATTAAAGAGGGAGTTAATCTAAAACGGTAACAATAATTGAATGCTAAAAATTGGATAGAAAGGTAATAAAAAATTAGTTCTTTTTTATGCGCAAGCGCAATTCATGAACATGCCCATTCGACCAGACGGACAGCAACAGCAGTGCGCATGTGGGGAGAGATTTTACTACCATTCTATCCACATTTTACAAGCCCCCAAAGATGCTCTAGTATATAAACCCACTTCCCAACTTAAAATCTTTCAATGTGGGACAATACCATTCTATCTCTTGCAAAGACTTATAATGGACCAAAGGCCCAAAGTCCATTGTAGTCATTCCCAACATTTGTTTCCAGATCATCTGGCATTTAATTGATTGGCCTTGATTTGCTCAGCCATGTTAATTTCCTTATTTGCCTGAGGTCAAAGGTGCTTTTAAGGAAATTAGTGTAGCAGCAGATTGTAATTTCCAGCTTAATTAATCGACATATTTGATCCTTGGCATGCTGATTTTGGTAAGTAAATTCAGCCATTGTATTGATCTACAGCCTGCGTAATTGACAGATTTGGTGCATTTCAATTTTCTTTTGATGTGATTATGCTATTGCTTACAATTTAGTGCTGATTGGGATTGATGAGCTGGTGTTCTCTTGAGTTGGATTGCTGAGCTGGTTGTTCTTTATGATCATTCTTCTTCTTCAAATTGGAACTGTTTGGAAAGACGTTTGGTGAAAACATCAGCAATTTAATCTCGAGATTGAACATATCTAGTTATCAGTGAGTCAAGAGCTACTTTTCTCGAATAAAGTGATAGTCGAGTTCAATATGTTTAGTATAAGCATGAAAAACATAATTAATAGACATATGTACAGCACTCATATTATCACCAAATAATTGGGGGGAAGGGAGTTTAAAAGAGGCATATGCATGTCTTTAAGTAAAAAGGATATCCATGTTAGTTCAACTAGCTGTTGTGTTGGCCATGCCACGATATTCAGCCTCTGAGTTGGATCGTGACACGGTTGGTTATTTCTTGGATGACCACTGACTAGGAGATGATATTGGATTCAAGAAATTGTTCCCTTTAGATAGCATAGAATCCTTTTGACAACACGCCAATATTGGAGTTGAGGTTGTTTGAGGTGTTGACACACTTGATTTATAACATAGACAATATCTGGTCTCGTCAAGGTTAAGTATTAATGTAGGGAACCAACCAGGCTATGATAGGAGGTGAGGTCTACGAGTTCATTAGCCTGATCACACTTTGATTTTGATGTTGAAGTAGGAGTGGCAATGTGAGCAACATCAAGCATGCATCTTGGCCTTTTAGAGAATCTCCTTGTGTATTTGGCTTGAGTTATGTGGAGGCCTTGTGATGTTGTCCACACCTACAAAAACATAAAGGTTTCATAGGTCTTTGATAGCAAATTCAGTACTAAGTGTTGTTATCAAATTTATCAAAAAATTGAGGGCGAGTGACTGTTATGATAATGTCATCCACATATATTAAGCATCAAAATTAGGATAGAATTTTGCTTGAAAATAAACAGTGAAGGATCATATAAGGTAGATAGACTCGAAACTTCTAGAGAGAAGATATTGTGATAGACGATCAAACTATGCTCGTGGAGCCATAGATGGACTTACGTAATTTGAATACATGAGAAGGTAAGTTAGGATGAATATAACCTAGTGGTTGTGACATGCATACTTCTTCTTTTAAGTAACCATGCAAAATGGCATTCTTGACATTCAATTGTCTTATGAACCATTTGAGGGAAACGACAAGAGCTAGTACCAACTTAATGGTTATGTGTTTGATAATTGAACTAAATATTTCATTGTAGTCAATCCTTTCTACTTGAGTAACTTTGAGCCACTAGCTTTGAATCGTTCAATGGAGCCATCTTCCTTTAGCTTAGTTTTGTAGATCCACTTGCATCCTATGATATTGGTGTTTGAAGGCACGGGAGTTAGTAGGCATGGGAGTTAGTTCTCATATATGATTCTCGCGCAAGGCTTTGAATTTCTCATCCATAGCAGCCTTCCAATGAGATGATTTTATTGCTGTTTTGTATGTGTTTTTGTTCTTCCCCATGTGTCAGAGCTGCAAAATTGTTATCAATTTGGCTATGTGTACTAACCTCAGTGGACTTACTTTGTGCTACTGGTGCATTTCTACTTCGTTTGATTGGTCTGGTGCTGGAATGAAGCTTTAGGTGGATCAGTAGTCATCAAATTTTCCACAGTTTTTGGCTACTTCTTGAACATCAAGTGTAGCAGTCTCTGATTTTGGGCTCTTAGTTACTGCCTTTTCTGGATACAGCCATATTTCTTCTTCTGTAAAATCAGTCACATCTAGTAGTTGAGATATTTGTGGTGTGTGTGAAGTTTGTGGTTGAAAAGGGAACACATTCTCATCAAACACCACATGTGTCTTGATGTATAAATCCTATTAATTTGAGGGTCTAGACAATGATATCCTTTATGAATAGAGCTATAGCCAATAAACACAAATGAATATGCTCTTTTTGAGAATTTATCTTTGATATAGTTTCTTTATGAATGTACGTGTTTTACAAAAGAGATTTTAAGGGATTTTTTTTCAATCAGTTATACCAAATAGAAAAGCGGTTAAGATTTTTCTTTAATCACTTATACGCTCTCAAATCAATCCCAAACGCAGAGTAAAGCAAACAAAAAAAAAAATCAGATTTCTTCTTTAACTGTAAAATATCTTAATTATCCTAGCTGCCCTTTTCCTATTCAAATTCAATGAGAGCATTGTCCGTATCAAATTTAAGGGTTGGATTTTTATTGGACTGATTTCACAAATTGCCCTTTTTAAAAAATGTAAAATTAAAGAAAATAATCAATTTAAGTTATAGAATTCAAAAAGAAAAAACATTAAATTACAAGTTTAGTCCCTAATTCTGAACTCTCAATGTGTGTTAAACAAGTTTTTTAACTTTAAAAAGTATATAATAAATCTCTAAAATTTCAATTTTGTGTCTAATAGGTCTTTCAACTTCAAAAAATGTCAAATAAGTTCATAAACTTTCGATTTTGTGTCTAATAAGTCCATGGGCTTTCAAGTTGGTTCCAATAGTATGTCCTTGACCAATTCTAATATAATAGATTCGTTAATTACAAAAAATGTTGAATACGTCAGGCACCTATTGACAAAAAATCGAAAGTTTAGGAACTTTATTTGACATTTGTAGAGTTTAAGAACCTATGAGACAAAAACATAAGTGTTTATGAACTAAACTCGTAATTTAGCCAAAATAAAAAACACAACTATGTAAAGTTTTGTTGGGAATGTAATCAAAGTCTCACATTGGGTAGATAAGAGGAAGATCATGAGTTTATAAGTGAGACCAATTATCTCTATTGGTATGACGTCTTTTGGGTGAAACTAAAAGCAAAACCATGAGAGATGCTTATGTCCAAAGTGGACAATATCAAACTATTGTGGAGATATGTGGATGTTCTAGTGTCCCTAACAAGGTTTATTTTTATTATCATTATTAAACTTTTCTTAATTATCTCAACAAATACGAAAGGATTGAACCTTCGATCTCAAAAAAAGTAATAAGTACTTTTATTCATAGAGATATGCTTGGATTGACAATTGTGTTCGAGTTTAAAATCATGCAAATGAAGGTCGAGTTACATCATTTCCAAGGATACACTAATTGAAAGGTCTTGTGAGGACCAAGGTGAAAGTAAATGCCATGGTCTCCAGCAGCCCAAACGCAGTTACCATGAATACAGTTATCAGTAAGGAAGGTTTCCCTCTCCGGCCAGAAAACATTACCAATTGCAAGCCCATGTTTGCTCCTAAAATTGCACCAAAACAGTGTCGTTTGCCAAATATTTTCATCAAAATTCCAGTAGTATTTTCCTCCGACGCCGATCACGTGCTCGCCCAAATCGTCGTCTTTCGACTTGCAGTGAACCACCAAAGTTGAATCCGTCATATGATTCAAAATGGTCGCTTGCCATGACGACAATGGATCTTGCAGCTTAGATTGTGCAAAACATGACTTAATAATCATGTTTGATTCCAAAGCAACCAATATGATGAAACAAAAGATGTTTAGAGGCTTCATTTTAATTCTTAATTTGGTCACTTTTTTCACTCAACCCATTTTGGTTTTTATTTCATATATAGTCAAATTGAATTCGTATTTGGAAAGATTTACAAATTGGTACAATGTACATCAACTTAATTTTCTAACCTTATCTATTTAAACGTACAATATACATGGTATATGTACTAAGGTGCATTATATATGGGAAGTGTTGTTACTCAATGTTAAACGATCTAATTAATTATGTTCTTTAATCTTTATTTGTATTCGTTAATTTGTATTTTATTCTCCTTTTATGTGTTTTACTTTATTTCTTGTGTATAGGCAATCTTAAACTGCGAGTTTTCTTAAACCCTTGCCTCCTTTATGTATCTCTTGTGCCGCTTGCATCAATTTGAGATGAATAAAATATTATGTCGTCTTCTTTTTGTTTTTTCTTTTATGCTTAAGCTTTTTACTCAAATAGATATGTGTGTGCACATAGAATGTTGTTACTCAAATAGATGGGATGGATTTTGAACCGAACTAAACCAAACTAATTTGATAGTCACATTGTTAATGACTAATGCAAATTAAAAGCAAACAACAAAACCAAAAAAAGAAACTCATTCTTGGATCCATCTCTTCGGCTGATGGCACAATTTGGAATTTGTTTAGGATGAACCATTTTGATCTATCCAATATTGATGGACAATACTGTTAAGGATCCCATATTGGAAAAATATAGAGAGACCTCACAATTTATAAGATATATGGGCTACTTCTCTCATTACCAATTGATTTTGAAATGAAACCCCATGTAATCTAATAAAAATAAATGATACAAGGGTGACTTGAGTTCTCTAATCCCAAGACCAATGTTTTTGTGTGAGATTACTAACATTTTTTTGAAGAAGAAATGGTAGTATATGGTATTGAAATAATATAATAATTTTTTAAAATATTATATTACAAATAGAGGAAGCTTGGAACAAACCTGTAAAGGTGGATACTAATATCTTGTCATAAAAGTTTATGAGATAATATGAAGAAATATGATGAGATTGTTCCTAGTTTATGATACTAGTTTATAGGATGGATTTTCTTGTTAGATTGTACCAATTGAGTTTTTTGCTTAGATGGGGTTTCTTTATGTTTTCAAATTGAATCAGAGTTCGGGGGATATTTTACATTAAGAAAATTAGTTAATATATAATAATATTTTAAATATCACATCACTATTTCATTATTCAATTTCAACGACGTTATTGAATGAAGTGAGAGATGAATATTAAACAATAAAAAGTGTAATTAACACAAAATAATTGTTTTTCAAATGTGTCACATCATCAGTCTATTGTTCAATTTCAATTACGTTATTGAGAAAAGATATAATTTAGAAAAATGGAAACATAGAGAATGATATATATTTTGAACCAAACCAAACCAAATTGATATTTTGGATTCAAATCTCTGCTTTTTAACTTCATTATTAATTCAACAAATATTTGAAAATAAGAATTTTTTTTTTAAAAAAAAATGAAAATCACCAATTAACCATGGCCAAAGAATGTAAGGCTAAAACTCATCATATAAGCGCAAACGTATTTGTTTTCAAATACAAAAAAAGAAGTATAAAATACACTATATATAAATTATTATTATTTTTTGACATTTACACTATATATAAATTGTACTATATTCTTGTTTTTAAATTTTTTTTTTTTATAATAATTGTACTTTATTCTTAGTTGCACTAAAATTGAAGATGATGCCACTTTTTTATGCCATCACAGAAAATCATTTTCGAAGAAAAATGATCGGAGCCTGCTTTTTTATTTATTTAGCAAAAAAAGAGGGGGGGGGGGGGGGGGGGGGGGGGGGGGTGGGGTGTGGAGATGAAGTACAAACACGAAATTTTTTGAAGAATCAAAGTTTTTTAGTGGTTAAATTCATGTTAAGAATTTCTATCTAAAAAAATAAGTAGAATTTATTTTATAAAAGTAAGAGTTTGACATTTCATCCAAATAATCTTGAGAATAGAGTTAAAATTTATGAATTACTTTCTCAGCTTAAGAATGGTAAATTTATTGATCAATTAAATTGAAGAGAGGAATTTTGGAAAATATCTTTAATAAAAAAAATTCTCCAAAATCATTTTTCGCGCATTGCCAATTAGAATAGGTCATATATCATTAATTTCAAAAAGTGAATCAAATGGCATTAAAGAGCGTGAAATTTGCTCATCCATACAAATCCCCCAAAAATGTCACTTTCGCCTCGCTGCATGAATTCTTTTGAAAAATACACCAAGTCTTTCTTTATAATGTCAAATCAAATATACTAACAATTTACTTTTATGTCCATAATTAAACGCCTGTTTGGATGGAAAATTTAAGAGAGAAAAAAAAATCAATTTTTACACTTAAACTTGTCAAGTTGTATCAATTTGTACCATAAACTTTTAATTTCATTGAATTAGACCATAAACTTAGATAATTGTTGAAACTTTTACGCTCTAGTCAATTTTTTCTAATTCACCCACTAATTATTTGAAAAAAAAAACAATATAAAACCTCTATGACTCACTAATTAATTTCAATAAAATCAAACTTTACACAAAATTAAATTTGAACAATGCACAAATTAACCATTGAATAGCCTAGTCAAAATTCACAAATTTCAATAAAAATTTAGCTCTAATGTTATTTTTCTCTAAAATCTTTTCAATTTTATACCATATATATGTTTTATAATCCATTAAACGCATATAAGAATGTTTTTTTCTTTACGATATTTCAAATGAAATCTTATTAGAGAGTTTACATTGCAACACTTTTTAAACTTTAAAGTTAAGATTGCAACACATATCTAAGTTTGAGGTGAAATTTGATGAAATTGAAAGTTTAGGTTAAAAATTGATATCGCTTAACAATTTAAAAGTAAAAATGGATTTTTTTTCTCCAAAATTGAAAGTTTAGACCTCCTGTTTGATAATTTTCTTCTATTCTATTTTTAAATTGTGCTTGTTTTCTCACCATTTTTTAAAAATGGTTTTCACCTTTTTTTAGGAAATATTTGAATTCTTAACTAAATTTCAAAAATAAAAAATAAATTTTTTAAAAAAAGAATTTTAAAAAATTGGCTTAGATTTTGAAAACACTTAGAAAAAGTAGAAAACAACATAAAGAATACCACAAGTGGAAAGTAGTGTTCACAAGCTTAATTTTCAAAAACTAAAAACTAAATGATTATCAAACGAGACTTTAATGTTTGATCATGTAATTCTATTTTATGTATAATAGATTCGTTAATTTTTTTTAAAAAAAAATATTGAGTATCTATCAGAATCTATTAGATACAAAATTGAAAGTTTAGAGATTTATTTGACAGTTTAAAAGTTCAAAGATTAAACTTATAATTTAACAAAAAGAAAAAGAAAAAGAAAAGAAAAAAACACAACTTTGTTGAGTTTTATTTTTATCATCATTATACTTTCTTTACCTCAACAAATACAAAAGGATTGAACCTTCGACCTAAAAAAAGTAGTAAGTATTTTCATTCATTGAGCTGTATGTATGTCTGGATCGACAATTGTGTAATGTGTTCGAGTTGAAATCAAGCCAATGAAGGTCGGGTTCCAATATCATTTCCAAGGATATATTAATTGAAAGGAATTGAGAGAACCAAGACGCAAGGAAATGCCATTGTCTCCAGCAGCCCAAATGCAGGTATTATGATCACATCGATCACTAAGCCATGTTCCTTTTTCTGGCCAGAAAACTTCACCAGAAGCCTGCCCATGTTTGCTGCTAAAATTGCACCAAAACAGTGTCGTTTGCCAAAAATTTTCACTAAACATCCAGTAGTATTTGCCTCCGGGCTCGATCACGTGCTCGCCCAAATCGTCGTTCTTCGACTTGCAGTGAGCCACCAGAGTCGAATCCGTCATATGATTCAAAATGGTCACTTCCCATGGGGACAATGGACGTTGGAACTTCGAATCGGATTGCGCAAAACATGACTTAATAATCATGTTTGATTCAAAAGCAAGCAATATGATGAAACAAAAGATGTCTAGAGCCTTCATTTTCTTTGGAGTTTAATAAATTTGGTCCACTTTTTTTTTTAAAAAAACAACTGATCATTTTGGTTTTGTTTCATATATATACCCAAACTGAGTTCGTATATAGAAAGATTTACAGGTTGTACAATCTAAATTAAATCCTCTTAATTTTCTAACCTTATTTATTTAAACATATACAATGCATGGGTATGTGTAATAACTAATAAGATGTTATATATAGGAAGTTGTTTCTCCGATATATATGGAAACTGAAGTTAAAATAATAAATTATATTTAGATGGGAATTGTTTGAATCAAACCAACCCTAATACAAGGGTGTGGCTTGAGTTCTAGGATCTAAATCCCAATATCAATGTTTTTGTGTGAGATTTGCAACATTTTTTTTTAATATGTAGTATATGGTATATATTGAACATTAATAAAATCATTTTTTTTAGAATATTACATTACAAATAAGAGGAAGCTTTAAACATACAACACTAAAATCTTCTCATATGAGTTTGTTCTTTTAGTTGGGTGAGATATGAAGAATACCTGATAAATGATAATATATATTTTATATGACGGATTTTTTTTTTTTTTTTTTTTTTTTGGGTTAGATCGTGCCAATTGAGTTTTGGACTCATAATGGGGCAATTTATGTTTTCAAATTGATTAGAAATTTGATAGATATTTTACCTTAAAAGATGGTTAATACATAACAATATTTTTAAATATCACATCACTATTTCATTATTCAATTTCGACGATGTTATTGAATCAAGTAAAATAGGAATATTAAAATATAAAATAATTTTAAAAAAATGTCAAATCAACCTTTTTTTTTTTTTGGGTTCAATTTCAACTACATTATTGAGTAAAATAATTTGATTGAAAAAAACTGAAACATAGAAAACGCTATATATTTGAATATACCTCATCCTTAGAGTGACAAAGATTTTGAACTGATCTAAGCCAAAACTAATAGCTTTAGATTTCAATTTCCATTCTAGTCAATCTTGACCTTAATTAGCTCAACAAACATTTGAAAATAAGAGTTTCTTATGGATCGCCAAATGAACCACAACCAAAGACTGCATTTAAGGCTTTAACTCAAACATTTTTTTAAAATAGATCAACTCGAATACCTTTTTATTTATTTTGCAAACAAAAACTGGAGATGAAATGAAAAATAAATTTTTTGGTGGGTTAAATTCACATTAAGAATTTCTATTTAAAAATATAAGTAAATTTTATATAAAAATAATAATTTGACATTTCATCGAAATATTGAAAATAAGAATAGAGTTAAATTGCACGTTGTTTTTTTTTTTGTTTTTTTTTTGTTTTTTTTTTTTTTTTGGAGTTTAACAGCATATGGAGTGGGAGAATTCAAACTTCTAATCTCTTTATTAAAGATATATGCCTAAATCAGATGAGAATTTATTAAGTATTCTTTCTCATCTTAAGAATGGTAAGTTTATTGACCAATTAAATAAAGGATGGGATGTTTAAAAAATAAATAAATAAAAGATGGGAATTTTCGAAAATATTTTAATTAGAAAATTCTTCTTGCTGCCGTTTTCCATACAAAAATGTCACTTTCGCCACTGTGCAAGATTTTTTTTTTTTAAAATACACCGGTCTTTCTTAATAATGCCAAATCAAATATAATAGCAAATTACTTTCACGTCCATGAAGTTCAACCTTCAATTTAATACTATCGTCAAATATACACGAAAATCTGAGGCAGAAGTTTCAAAAAAAAAAAAAAATTAAATCTGAGGCAGTATTCAAATAATAAATTTATGGGTTGGACTTGGAGTTTTTCAAGGTTGGCTGGACAAGTTGCCCTTTTAAAATGCAAGATTAAAGAAAATAATAATAGACCTGGTTATAAAATTAAAATGGTCAATATTAATAGTAAATAAGCTATGCCCTCGATTATTATTCTTATTATTTTGAAAAGACTGGCCTCAAATATTTGGTTTTATTGATTATGTGACTTTTTTATATAAAAAAATTAAATATATATAAAATTGATATGAATAATGATAAATTAATTGAATTATCTTCAAATTTATATTATTAAAAAAAAACTCCTTATATTCATTTCTACCAACCTTCAAAAGAAAAGTATAGAATTATGCTCATTTTGGCTTGTTAGTTTTTTTTAATAAATATGCTTGTTAGTTAAAATCATTTTTTGTAAATATAAAAAAAAAATCGTTAATATATAGTCACTAAACATATCATTCTTTATTTCACCTCTTTTTCGAGGAATGACCAAACATATTATAAGATATATATATATATATTTTTTTTGGTGAAAGCTATAAGATATATAACTGTTAGGCGTAGCTAAATAGTACTCGAATCAAATACTATAGCTCAACAATTTTACCTTTTAAAAATATTGTAAGTTAGAAAACTTTCCCAATGTGATATCATATATATAAATGATAGAGTTATAAATTATTTAAGGCACTAAGTGAATTATAATAGATTATAAATAAAAGAGTTATAAATTATTTAAGGCACTAGATGAATTATAATAATTTATAAAATTAAATTATAATAGTTTATAAAATTAATAATCAGTGAAATTATATAAGTGAAATTATATAATTTATATTTAAGATGCAGAGTTAATTAGTCTAAATTTTAATAGTTGTATTTGAAATATAAAATACTCAACCGATTATTATAATCTATATTTCAAACTGCCTCTTAAAATTTTGTAATACTTAAAAAAGACTTTTTAAATTTCTAACGACCCATCATTTAAAAAGTTCCCCAAACACATTTTCTACCCAATTTTTTCGTTAAAAAAATTAATTTTCAATCACTGAGACAAACCTAAAACTTTTCAAAGTAGTGTCGGGCAATGCGTAGTTCCAAAAAAACAAAATCTCATCTCTTTCTTCAATCCCCACTTGTTTGCAACTCGAAATTGATTCAACCTTTTCATTTCCTAATTTCCCAAAACTACCCCTCCCCAGTCAATAAATAACAAAATCAGAGAGACGACAAAAGAGAGAGAAAAAAACCGACAGATAGACAGGGTTTTTACAACGGTAAAAATTAAGAATCGTTCTATTAAAAAAAAAAATAAATAAAAACCTCTACATTTCCTTTTTTTTTTTTTTTTTTTTTTTTTTGGGGAAAATTCTGCATTTCTATTCTAAGATTTGTGTTTTTGTCCTTTCAGATTTACAACCTACAGACTTAAAACGACGTCGGGTCCACACCCACACGTCGAAACCAAAACCACCTCCCCCATACGAAACCGTTTCTACAAAGCCGACAACGACTCCGGCCGAAACGGCACGTCCGAATAATCAAACAAACCGCCCAATGCAACAAACTCCCCGCCCAAACCATTCTCCTCCGCCGCGCCGGAACCAATGCCGGTTCCGACCTCGAACGAGTCATAACACGGTATCTCATCCTCAAACCCTAAGTTCCCATCCAACTCGAACACACCAGCCGGAGAACAAGCCGGCATAAAATCAATCGCCTCGATCTTCCCTTCAGTACTCGAACCTACCGTCGGCGGCAGGCCGAGTTCATCATCCGACGCCTCGAAAAGATATCCGAGTTCCGCCTGAGGAGTCTCATTCCAATCCGACGCCGTTTTCGCCGGCGGTAGGGCTTGAATCTCCTCCTCGAAGCTTCGGATGAACGAGTCGAGTTCAAGACCTTGAATACTCTCATCTCGCTCCGCTACGGCGTCGGCATCTTCAAGGATGTTAAGCAACTCATCCTGAATCTCCTCGGACGCCGCCAAATCGATTCTCAAATCATCTCCATCGGAACCTACCTGCTCCGACTTCGACGAGTTAACAGCATTCCAGTTCCCCTTGGTGCATGGCTTCACGAATCTCAATTCCGTTGAGTTGAGTCGTCTGAGCTCCGACTCGGCCGAATCGGCGAGCGAGTCGTCGAACTCGTCGCGAACTCGCTTTCTGTTGTCAGTGCAATTTTCCATGGAAGAAGAAAGAAATAGAGACAAGAAGAAGAAGAAGAAGAAGTATTAGGGGTTTAAACCGCCATTAGAGAGAATAAGGTTGAATGAATTGTTGCAGAAGTGGTGTGTGAATTGGAAGGAGGGAGGTTTAAAAAGAGGGGAAATGGGGCCATTGGTATTTGAAATGTAGGGTTTGATGGGAAGAAAGAGACAAGGACACGTGGCGAATAAAGAGAGGTTTAGAAAACCCATTCTCGGTCGTCTTGTTTCCCCCTTTTTTTTTTCTTCTTCCAATTTTATCTACTGTGTTTGTTTTCAATGATTCTCCTCCGCTTTTTTAAAAAAATAATTATTATTATTATTTGGTCATGGTTTTGTGATTTAACTAAATTTAAATGAAAGTCTTGAAGTCCGTTGCGGGTCCCACTGACTTGGCATTGAATTTCGCCGTTTTTACCTTTTCGGTTCATTGTACGTTATTTTTTTTTTAGTTTGGGAGAATTTTTGAATAATTGCATCGTTCGGCTCGGCGTTGAATCGGACTACGCATTGCCCCTTGAATGGTCTACCTGAGTTTTGCATTACTGTCCTTTTCTTTTTATTTTCTTTTTCCTTGACCATTCTTTATTCTGGCTCCTTCCTAAATTTTAATTAACAAACCTCCACAATTTTGTTCAAACCCCCCTGCCTCTCTCTTCATCACATCAACTAACTACTCTTCTTTTGAATGAGATATTACGGATATCGATATCTATACTAACATCTTCGTCAGAATTTGAATATCTAACTTCATAAACAAAATCACATGTTTAGTTGAACTAACTCATGTTGGTCTTGCCTATTTGAATTTGTCAAAAATAATAATCTCAAAAAAGATTTTTAAACTAGAATAAATATTTTTCTTTTTTTAATCTATTTTAAATTTCAAATTTTCTCTGTGTTTCATTCGGATGGTAAGAAATTTCATAATTTGGTATTTTTACATTTTGATGTCCTTTTAAAGTGGATTTTATAAAAAAATATTCTCTTTGACGAAACCCTCTTGTTAAGCTCAAATGGTAGTTGTTAATGTTTAATAATAGTCATTCAAATTAATGGACACTTGTGTTTTTGTTTTTTTAATTATTGTTATGGCGTATTTGTTCTTATAATAAGTTTAAATTCCTAAAATAACTTTCACCTTAATCTGCATATTAATAGAAAATTAAAATCAAAGATGCAAATAATTTATTTAAAAAAGACGATTTCAATGTTGAACTTCTAAACAATAAAGTTGAGGATTGATTCTTTTCCAACTAAACACTTCAAAGTTTAATAATAAATAACATATTACTATTTGACGAAGATGACTAATGAGTAATAAAACAGTTTATACGTTGAAGATCATAATCTTAAGATAAATTATTAAATTTAATAAAACTTTGTGGATTCGAATTTCAATATTGCTTAACAACGGTAGGTTGCTCTAGTGACTTTGTGGTATTGAGATTCAAGTCTTATGCTTATCATCTATTCATGATAAAATTTAAGGATTGATTTTCTAATCACCCTATGCTATAGAATCATATGTTTTATAAGATTAGTCAATATGTGTGAAAAGTTAGCTCCATACAAAATCATTAAAAAAAAAATCAATATTACTTAATATACAAGAATAATAATAAAAAAATAAATATTACTTAATCTACAAGAATAATATAACTGTTTTTAAACTTGACATAGGCTAACTAGTTAAGACATATACTCTCCATCAAGAGGTTAAAGGTTCGAATTTATTCATCCCCATATATTGTTGAACTTAAAAGAAATATATATAACTATTTTCAATGAAATAATTTAATTCCAACGTAAATCAACTTATTTTTTTTATTATTATTTTTGCATAAAAAAGAACTTATATATTTTTACCTTGAATATCAAATTACTTAAGGAAAAAATTTAAAAAATAAATACAAATGGTTACTCATAAACTTAGCAAGATGTATCAATTTTCATCATAAACTATTTCATCAAATTGAAGTCTAAAGTTAGACAAGTGTTATAATTTTTACCTTTCGAATCTGTCTCATCCACTGATTTTAATACAAAACAATGTAAACATCTTCCGTAATTTATTGATTTCATTAAAAATAAAACCTTGCACAAAATTTAACTCGGTCAATGCACAAAATCAACTATTTCAAATCAAAATCCAATTCAAAAATAAATATTGCAACATTAACTCATGTCTAAGGTTTAATTCAATAGGCCAATTTTTGTCAAAAATAAAATTTTAATAGGCGAATTTAAAGTTCAATTAGTTGAAAGATATTTTCGATTAAGAAATTTGAGATTCGAATCTTTCTATTAAAAAAAAAGTATAATAATAAGTTAATGAATTGAAAATGAAAGGTAAGAATTAACACGCTCACAAGTTTATGAGTGAAAACTTCGCATTCTTTTTCCCCTAGAAAATGTACAAGTATGATGTCAGATGAAAACGATGGGTTTTAGAAAAATAATAATAATGAACTAAAAAAAAATAATAATAATAATAAAACGATGAAAAACGACGGAGGAAAAAAAAAAGAAATAAAAAAGAAGGTGGTTTCGCGTCAGGCGTGTACCACAATTTAAAAATAGGAAAAAAATCTGAATAAATATTAAAGAGCAATTAAAGTAAATAATAAATTATAGTCGACGCAAACGGCTGCCGTTCACGTGAACCATTTACGCCGCCGGAAAATATAAATAAAAATCGTAACGATCGTTATCTACCGTTTGACTGCCGTGCCACACTTCCCCAGCCGTAAACGGCAATCCTGTCTGCAAGTAATTGCATGTGGGTCCCTTGTCCGACTTCTAGAATTATTTTTCAAATTTACAATCCAACGGCTTGTATTTATTCTCATTGTCATCACAATTCACACACGTAACTCAAGTACAAGTCAACTCGATTTGTAGCACCTGTATTAATTTCGATTGCTTTTTTTTTTTTTCCAAATTTAAAATGTTGAAGTAACTTTTAATCTATAATTTTTAGTTTGTAAATATCTAAAAAAAAAAAAAAAAAAAATGTTTGTAATGATTTAGGCCCCGTTTGATAACTATTTAGTTTTTAATTTTTGATTTTTGAAAATTAAGCTTGTTTTCTCATAATTTCTCTACCATTGCTTTCATCTCCCTTAAGAAATCATTTGAATTCTTAGCCAAATTCTAAAAACAAAAACAAGTTTTTGAAAACTACTTTTTTTAGTTTTCAAAACATGACTTGGTTTTTGAAAACATAGGTAAAAGGTAGATAACAAAACAAGTAAATCCATAGATTGGAGTAGTATTTATAGGCTTAATTTTCAAAAACCAAAAACCAAATGGTTATCAAACGGGGCCTTAGTTAACCCTTTAAATTTTAAACCAATTTAGTTCATAAAATTTTACTTGTTCAACAATGGAAGGAGCGAAGATTGAATGATCGACCTTTAAAATGATAATTAAATGTTCTTTATCTACTTAACAACACCTAAATTGGCGTCATATGTAATAATTTAGTTTTTTTTTTTAATTTTTAAATTTGTAACGATTTAGTTTTTATCATAAACAAATTGTTGTTTAAGTTTTAATAAAATTTAGATTAAATTACACATTTAGTCCCTAAATTTTGAGATTTGTATCTATTTAGTTCCTAAACTTTCAAAATTATAAATTTAGTCCATGAACTTTCAAAATTTTTAAAATTCACGGATCTAATAGACACAAAATTGAAATTTTAATATTCCATTAAACATAAAATTCAGATTTATATCTAATACATCAATTAATTTTTAAAAATTTCAAATTTGACAGGGACCTATTAGACACAAAATTGAAAATTCAGAGACTTATTAGACACAAAATTGAAAGTTCAGAGACCTATTAGACACAAAATTGAAAGTTTAGGGACCTGTTAGATACTTTTAAAAGTTTATGGACCAAATAGACACAAACCTCAAAGTTCAGGGACTAAACTTGTAATTGAACCTAAAATTTATTACCTATTCGATCTATAACTAATTTGTACTAAAAAAAGATCTAACACGTTTATAAACTAAAAAACTAAATTGTTATATAATAAAAATTTACACTCTATTTTGATGAGATTTTTCATGGTATGGATTAAAATGTAACAATTTTAAATGTACAAATATTAAATTGTTGCAATTTTGAAAGTACAAAGACTAACTTATTATATTTATCGAAAAAAAAAACTAACTTATTACATATTAAAGTTAAGAGACCAAATTATTGTAGACTTGAAACTTCACAAAGACTAAATAGCTATCTATTAAAAATTCAGAAACTAAATTGTTGCTTCAATAGAAGTCGGGAACAAAATATTTTTGAACATTTTTTTCTCTTTGACATTAGGTGATAAATAAAAGGAAGACAATTTTCTCTAAAATATTAGATTATTAAAGATGAGGGATGGGAATTCAAACCTAGACAACTAATCTATGATCAAGGTATTAATAATTTCAATTCTTAAGGGAAAAAAAAGTACAAGTAACTAAATCACTTGTGGGTAAGAGTGAAGGATTCAAAACCTATAAATGACACTAATAATTGATCATTTAAAATGCGATTAGATTGGTAGCTAAGTTTTGTTACATTTTTTAGATATTTATGGCTTGATTTGAAAATTTTATTACTTTGGCGATGTTATTTATATTAATAATTGTAGTTCCATTTTTCTCAATAAATAATAAATTATATAGAAATACATTGCCAACTTAGTCCAACTCAACTGATTGAAATATATATCTTCTACTATAAGGTTAGAGGTTTAAATTAGGTTAATATACCATTTTGATCCCTATACTTTAGATTTCATTTCATTTTAGTCATTATATTTTTAAATGTCCATTTTTAGTCCCTATACTTTCAATAAATCTTAAAATTAGTCTCTACCGTTAGTTTGAAGTTAAATTTTATCGAAATTAGTTAAATAATAATAATAATTTTCATGCAAGAAAAGATACAAATACGAACATATTTCTCAAATTTATAGGAGAAAGACTAGTAGAGACTATTTTTTTAAAAAAAAATAACAATAAACTAATGATAGGAACCAATTTTAAACTTTATTAAAAGTATATAAACTAAAATTGAATATTTGAAAGTACGAGGACTAAAATACATGAACCAAAATGGTATTTTAACATTCAAATTATTATATGTACTAAATTAATAATAATAATAATAATTATTATTATTTCTTTAAAATAATAATAATAATAATAAAATTATTATTATACAGGGGCATTTTGGACTGTCACACGACATTTTGGGTAAGATGCAGCCATTTTATTTTGAGTTTTTTAATAATAATAAAATTTATCCATATAATTGCACCCAATATACAAATGTATAAATTTGATCACCTATATCTATTTATTCTATGCCAAACTTATCATAGTTTACGCTACAGATGTAGGTTCCAATTCGTCTGTCATAAAATTTAGTCTACTGAATTATCACTATTTCTATCATAAAAAAACTTATCACTATTTCTTTTTTCTTTTTCTTTTTTAATAATTAAACTAATTTTAAAATCTTAGTGGATAAGCTATGCTATAATTAATTATTTATTCAAATCTATTCACATTCAACTCCTCACCACTAGGCTTTAAGAGGACAAATTCATCCAGAACTCAAAAAAAAAAAAAAAAAAGAAAAAAAAAAAATCTAGGACAAATTCAACACAAGCTACAAACAATATTTATTAAGAAATTAATGACAATACAAAAATTCAAATTTATGACTTTCTGCGTCAATGCACCGTAAACAAATTAATGGTTAAATTTGATAACTATTTAATTTTTAATTTTTAATTTTTGAAAATTATAGTTAATTTCTCACCATTTCTTTGTAATAACTTTTATATTTCTGAAATAACCATTTGAATTTTAAACCAAAATTTAAAAACCAAAATAAAGTTTTAAAAACTTTTTTAAGTTTTCAAAACTTAGCTAATATTATGAAAATATTTGTAAAAGGTAGATAACAAAATAAATAAACTTATAGATAAAAGTAGTGTTTATAAATTTAATTTTAAAAAAGTAAATGATTATTAAATGTAGTCTAAGCTTTCAGGATTTTGTCGAACAAGTATTTTTAAAAAAACATATAATAAATTTTTAAGCATTCAATTATGGGTCGAATAAGTCTCATATCTTATGTAAAAAAAAAAAAAGAATAAGTCTCGTATCTTTAATCAATTAAAAAGTTTTAAAATTTGCCAAAAATTTAAAGATTTATTATTTATAAAATAAAAAGTTTAAGAGGTTTATTAGGCACCATTTTAAAAAAATTATAAAACAAAATAGTAATTTAAGAAAGTTGAATTTACATTTTTAAAATCAAGAGGTGGATAGATATTCAACCTCTAATGAATAAAAAGATATTTTTGATATTTTAACTAGATTATTTACGAAGGTCACGTCACACAATGAAATTACATCGACACATTTACCGATGTTAATGATAATCCGATAAAAACGAATCGATAAGAAGCCGCAATTAGAAATAGAAAAGAGCAATGATTATTCTCGCAACGTGAGAAGCGCTGTCACGAAAAGCAGTTTCACGGGTCCCAAAGCGGTCTGACGTGGAGGTACAGGTGGAAGAATTACCTGTTTATACAGTACATGCACGGTGCCACATCATACAGCTCCCGCCACGTGGCCGTACGTAGGCCTCAAACAGGGCTCCACACGGCACCGTTTTGAAAGGTCCTCTAGACGGCAATTTCCAACAAACCGCTTTTACAAACAACCAGGCCGGAGGCATTAAAATGTGGGCCCTTAATTTTAATTTATTAAATTTGTGGGGAAAAAACTGACAAGTTTAGTGAGAGGGTCACGTGGAAGCGGTGCCGTGACGGAAGCGTCACGTGACGCGTGTCCAATTTATTTGTGTCTTCGGCTGGAAGACACGACCCGGAAAGTCACGAACCAAACCCACTCTCAGATATTTTGAATTTATTCTACGCGTCCCTTACAATTTTCGAATCGTGGAATTTGTCGCTTTGGTAAAACACCACGTGTATTTTCTTTAGAAAATCGTTAACAAAAGTATCTTTTTATGAGTTTCTTTTTTAGCTAAATTATAAAAAATATCCAATTTTTTTTTATTTGTTTCAAAAATATCAATATTCTTTTCAAAGTTACAATATTATCTTTGATCTTCCATAAACATTTTAAAAATATCTTTAGACGAAGAGTCGACGTATTTAAATGTCGTTCTTGCAAATTTAATTCAGACAATCGTCTACTCCGCTGCCACATAATTCTAAGTCATTGTTATATTGATATTTGGTTCAACAATCTAATTTTATAGATTTCTACTTCAATGGTAACTTTGAAACATTTACAAAAGATCAATGATAATATTGTAACTTTTGAAAGAATAAGGATATTTTATAAACAATAGACAAAGTTTAAGGATATATTTTTTTTTAATAATTTAGCATTTTTTTCTTCAAGAATATTAATATTTAGGTTTAAGTCTCATGTTAGTTCCTCTACTTTTAAGTTGGTTTTATTTTAGTCTCTAAGCTTTTAAAATGTTTGTTTTGATTTTTAAACTAATTTTAAGTTTATTTTATTTTAAGTCCTAAACTTTCAAAATGTCTATTTTAGTCTCTAAATTTTTTAAAAATAACAATTTTGATCTTTATTATGTTACTTTTTTTTACCTTAAATCTACTTTGACCAATGTTAGTATCTACCTTATTCAACTTGAATTGAAAATTAATTTGTTAAAATTAAAATAAAGGTAAGGATCAAAATAGCTATTTGTTGAAAGTTCAAATTAAAATAGACATTTTAAAAGTTTAAGGATCAAAATGGAACAAACTTAAAATATTAGAGACTAAAAGAAATATTTTGAAGTTGAAGGATTAAAATATAATAGACTTTAAAAGTTCAGAGACTAAAATATAATTTAAATTTAATATCCAATTCGAACCTTATTTTAATTTTTAAATTTGTGTATTCTATTTTTCTCTCTAAAATTTTAAATTATGCATTTGAGTCGTGAAGTTTTAAATTTATTTAATTTTAATAAGTTAGTTTAATAAAAATAATCATTTTGATTCTTAATTTAATTTGTTTTTAACAAAGTGAGTGCATCTCTGATAATGCATAATGGCGTGTTTGCGTATTCAAACTATATAGGTCGAAACGTATTAGGTGAGCAAATATTTTATAAAAAATAATATATTAAAGGTTAAATCATACAAAATATCCTAAAATTTTGGGATAAATTTTAATTATGTCCATAAACTTTGGAAAGTTTCATTTTACTTTTGAACTTTGAAATTCTTTCCAAAAGATACTCTCACGATAATTAATGTGTAAAAATTAATTATGTAAATAATTTGAAGGATAGTTTTTGGGATAAAATTAATAATAACAATGGTTTTAATCTTCTATATAATTTTAAATAATATTATGTAGGCCTTTTAATTCTTCCATATAAGCTAACATGTCAATTTCTATAATTTATTTTAATGAAAAAGATTTTTTTGATCAATTTCAAAGTTTAAGGATTTTTTTTTTGGTAACAAATTTCAAATTTTAAAGATAAAAAACGAAACTTTTGAAAGTCTAAGGGAATAATTAAAATTTACCCTAAAGTTTAAGAATATTTTATATAATTTAACCTATATTAAACATTTAAATGAATGTTTTTTTTAGTTCGGCGACAAAAGTGGGTAATTTGAGAATTTTGAAGGTTAAAAAGGCTCTTTTTCTTTAAGGTTTAAGATAAAAACAATTTAAAGGTTAGAAGCAAAATAGAATTTAAACCTATTAATTTAGGCTCGTTTGATAATCACTTAGGTCCCGTTTGATAATCATTTGACTTTCAATTTTTGGTTTTGAAAACTATGCTTATAAATATTGTTCTCATCTATGCGTTTCTATGTTTTTTTATCTACTTTTTACATATGTTTTCAAAAACCAAGCCCAAGTTTTGAAAACTAAAAAAAATAGTTTTCAAAAACTTATTTTTGTGTTTTAAAATTTGGTTAGAAATTCAAATCTTTCTTTAAGAAATATGGAAACTATTGTATGAAATTGTGAGGAAACCAGTACAATTTTTAAAAACTAAAAACTAAAAACTAAGGCCCCGTTTGATAACCATTTGGTTTTTGGTTTTTGGCTTTTGAAAATTAAGTTTGTTTTCCCCCAATTTCTCTACAATGATTTTCGTCTCCCTTAAGGAAGTATTTGAATTCTTAGCCAAATTCTAAAAACAAAAACAAATTTTTTTAGTTTTCAAAACATGGCTTGGTTTTTGAAAACATAGGCAAAAAGTATATGACAAAACAAGTAAAACCATAGGTGGGAGTAGTATTTATAGACTTAATTTTTAAAAACCAAAAATCAAAAACCAAATGGTTATCAAACGGGGCCTAAATGGTTATAAAATGAGACCTTAATTTTTAGTTTTTGATTTTTGAAAATTAAGCTTATAAATATTACTTCTACTTATTTACTTTTTACATGTATTTTCAAAAATCAAACCAAAAATTGAAAACTAAAATAAGTTTTTAAAAACTTGTGTGTTTATTTTCAAATTTTAGTTAAGAATTTTAATATTTTTTTTAAAAGATGAAAATATTCTTTAAAAAAGGATGAAAAAATAATTAAATTATTTAAAACTAAAAATAAAATATCAATCGACACGTTAGAATTACATTTTAAGACACTTTCGTTTGATTTGGGGAATGAATATTCTAGAGAAAGGGAGAGAGAGCGAGGGAGAGTTTGATTTGTTAAATTAATTTGTTATGTAATTCAACGTATGATTCGGTTAGCCGTACAGTTCATTAAGTAGCATTTAATTATTCAATTTAATTAATTAACAAATACTCGTTATATATTATCAATTACCAATTAAAAAACAAGTAGATTTAAACAAAAAAAGATTGATATTAAACGAGCCTTGATTTATTAATTCTTAAATTTTGATTAATATTTCAATATATATTTTTTAGAATATATAACACGTACAAAAATTCTTACCATGAAAACTAATTTTTAAACTAAAACACACACACACAAAGTAGTTACAAATAGTAATTTAAATAATTGAAGAAGAGAAAAAAAAGAGCATAGAATCGACCCACAGAACAAACAAAATAGACAGAATTAGAAAATTTTTAATATATTTTACACGTTACCCTCCTTAATAACTTGAATAATATAAAACAAAGTTCCGGAATTTCTTAGGCCCCGTTTGATAACCATTTAGTTTTTGGATTTTGGATTTTGAAAATTAAACCTATAAATACTACTTCTATGGTTTTACTTGTTTTGTCATCTACTTTTTACCTATGTTTTCAAAAACCAAGCCATGTTTTGAAAACTAAAAAAAGTAGTTTTCAAAAACTTGTTTTTGTTTTTAGAATTTGGCTAAAAATTCAAATATTTTCTTAATGGAGATGAAAATCATTGTAGAGAAATTGGAAGAAAACAAGTTTAATTTTCAAAAATCAAAAACTAAAAACCAAATGGTTATCCAACGGGACCTTAGTTTTTTGTTTTTTGTTTTTTTGTTTTTTTATTTTTTTTTTGAGAACGTTCTTAGTTCAAATCTGTATACTTTCGATTATATATATATATGTTAGAACGAGCTAGATGTTGAGCTAATCCAAATTAGATGACGAGGTACAGCCATATCTGTATTTGATTTTCTTTCAAAGAAATTTAAGACAGTATTTGGTTTGATATGGAATTAATCAGAATTTTTTTTTTAGAGAAACAAAAAAGAAATAAGGAGAAAAAGGTGAAACTGAAATATGCTTCATTTGGTCAAAAAAAAAAAATTGTTGACGTGTAAATGCAGTTAATGACCAGTTTTTCTATAATGTGTTTGTCTACCGAGAAAATGACAGGAAGCTTCCTGAAAGAGAGAGCCGAAAAATCCCACCTCAAGAAAATTCAAAGATAGCTCAAATGAAGTGTGTTAGAGTGTTGATATAATTAAATTTACCATAATCTCTTAGTTTAAGCTTTTGGGTTGATTGGTAGTTTAACATAATGAAAAAGAGATAAAAGGAATACTAAAGGTTAAATTCCAAGTTTAGTCGCTTTCATATTTGTGTTTATTCGAATATGTTATGTACCTACTAAACACAAAATTGAAAGTTCAGAGACATATTAAATATTTTTAAAGTCCAGAACTTATAAGACACAAAATTAAAAGTTCAAAGTTGGATTAAAAGATTTTAGGCTCTGTTTGATAAATATTTGGTCTTTGTTTTTTCTTTTTTTTTTTTTTTTAAATTAGGTTATAAATCATACTTTTACCTATGAGTTTCTATGTTCTATTATCTACTCCCTTAAGTAGTTTTTAAAAATTTGTTCATTTTTTTTAGAATTTAACTAAAAATTCAAATATTTGTTAAAAAAAATGTAAAAACCGTATTGAAATGGTGAGAAAATAAGTATAAATTTTAAAAATAGAATATTAAAAATAAAATTCTTATACAATTCAACCTTAAAGGTTTTATTCTAATTTATCCATTAAAATTTTCATAATATTACATATAAATAAGGTTGTCGATGCCTTATATATAGAGATGTCCATTTTACCCACGGGGCCGGGGCCCCACGGGGACCCGCCTTACACAGGGAATGGGGGAGGGAGTAGGGGAATTTTTTCCCCGTTGGCTAAACGGGGACAGGGAATATATTCCCCGTCCCCGACCCCGACCCTGACCCCTAATATATATATATATATATATTATTAATTATTACCTATAAATAGAAGTTTTTTTTTTAAAAAAAAAAAACTATAGTAGGAATTAGTTTAAGACTATTTCGTTATAAAAAAAAATTAAATACTATGTTGTAATATTGAAATTTGAATTTTTAGAAATCAAGTTGTTTCGACATTATAGTATTTTTACTTATGGTATATTATTGTTTTTATTAGGAAATTTTATAACATTTTCTTTAAATAGAATTATATTGAAAATTATTCATTTAGAAATAATTTTTATTATGGTTGAAAATAAATTTAAAAAATTAAAAAAATTAAAAAAAGGGAAAAAAATTCCCCGCGGGGAACCCGATCCCCGCGAATTCCTCTGGGGGAATCCCCATCTCGATCCTCGCAAAATTAAACGGGAAATTTCGTGGAGACAGGAAATGAAATGGGGGGCGGGGACGGGGATGGAGAATCCATTCTCCAGCCCGACTCCGTCCCGCCCCGTGGACATCTCTACTTACGTGTGAAGTTGATGTCCAAATTGACTTGTTGGTTATTATTATTATTTTTTATTTTTTCTGGTCTATTAAAGTATGCTGGAAAATGAAAGCCCAAAGGAAGATTTGTCGCCAAAGTAAAGAATACGAATGACCCACCACCCAAATAGATATGATTATTGTACACATGATAACAAAGAAAAGTCTTATTCAATACATATTCCTTCTCCATCATTCATTGAATAAATATAAACAAATTGTTAAATTACACGTTTGATTCTCAAAACTTTTAAAATGATGTCCTTTCAATCTCTTAGGTTTTTTTTTTTTTTATAAACCTTTGAGCTGTTAAAGTTAATTATGTTAATCTAGTCCTAATCTTTAACATGTATTTAATGGATCTCTAAGGCCCCATTTGATAACCATTTGATTTTTGGTTTTTGTTTTTTGAAAATTAAGCCTATAAATACTACTCACATCCATGGATCTACTTGTTTTGTTATCTATCTTTTACCCATGTTTTAAAAAACCAAGCCATGTTTTGAAAACTAAAAAAAGTAGTTTTCAAAAACTTGTTTTTGTTTTTAGAATTTGGCTAATAATTCAAATCCTTTCTTAAGAGAGATGAAAATCATTGTACAGAAATTAGGAGAAAACAAACTTAATTTTCAAAAACCAAAAACAAAAAATCAAATGGTTATCAAACGGGGCCTAAACTTTTAGTTTTCTATCTTATAAGACATCATCGTTTTAGGTATGTTCAAACATTTGGTGGCGTGAATGTTAAAATTATGAAGCTAAAAATTTATTATAATTTTTTTAAAAAAGTATAAAGATTAAATGAACAGAAATCTACTTTTTTTTTTAAAAAAAAAAGACAGAAATCTAAAAGTTTGATAACTTATTATAAACATTTTAGAGTAGAAAGACCAAATAGATCCCTCCAAAAATGTTTGGCCAAACTTATAATTTTTGTTTTTTAGAAAAACTATTTTATCATTTGACATTTGTCTAAAATTTCAAAAAAAAAAAAGACAAATAAAAATTATTGAACACATAAATTAATGGCCAAAAAGTGTAATTAAAAAAAACGACATTATTGTCCATGGGAGATGTTGGAACCATGATTAGACTTCTTCAAAGAAAAGAGATAAGTAGGAAAGTAGAGTTTTTTTTTTTTTGGAATTCAACAACATTTGGTGATGAGGGGATTCAAACCTATGACATCTTTGGTCATAATCACACACTTCATGTCAGTTGAGCTATGCTCTTGTTGGCAGTAGGAAAGTAGAGTAAATAACCATATAAATGGACAGAGTAGTTAGATTTGAAAAGACAACTATATTGTATTTATTATCTATTAACTATTTGACATGTCCAATTATTCAATAAACTTGTTACATCATCATTTTGTTGATACAAATTAAATAAAATAATATTTCAAAGTCTAATAAGTTTTATGAATCATCAAAATTTTGATACCAAATTTATAAAAACAAGCAAAATTAATTTGATACGTAATTGATAGGTAATATATCTAGAATGGTAGGTTAGATTAGTATCTATCTAAATTAAGTAATGATATTTTTGTTCCTTTTATACATAAAAGAAAATATTTATGTGGTGTTTAATTATTGGGGGATTATAATTAATCAATGAGGATTAAAGAAAAAAAATGAAATCGATTAAGATAATGCTATAAAAAAAAGTTTTTTCCATGGATGTCGTTCTCAAATCATTAAAGCAGCCGTCTGATCACTCATCTCATGGACTACGCAACTTCCATAAAATGCCACATCTACCCCATCTATTAATTTTCATAATTTAAACAACCACTAGTTTCTTAAAAAAAAAAAAGTTTTTTAAATTTTTTTTAGGAAGAATAAAAAAGTAAGAGATTTAAATTTCCAGAAGAAATCTTTAAATTATGCTTTATAATCATTTTAAATTTTATTATTATTTTTTTATTTTTAAAAACTACTGTGTTTCCACCCTTTTTTTTGGTTTTATGATAAAGCATTTAGAAAAAAAAATTAGAATCATAAGAAAATTTTAAAGGTGTGAAAAGTATTTTAAAACAAAACTATTTAAAGATTTTTAAAGTGTTTTTACAAAGTGAAAACAAAAACTCAGTTTGATAACAATTTTTATTAAATTTGTTCATTGATGGTTACTTTATTATTTATTTACTTACTTAAATTTAATTTTGAAATTTCAATGAAATTCTTGGAAACCACTCTTAAAGTCAAGGTTTTTTTTTTTTTTTGAAGGATTTTGAAAAATGTAAAATTTCACATTATAATTAAATAAAATAAAGACTTTGGAGGAATGAGTTTAATTTAGGTGACTACTTGCTTGGAATGCCAAAATTCTACGAGTTGTCTGACAATTAATTATTGTGAGATTTGATGATTATCTCATGAGATTCATTACAGTGTACATAAAAGACATAGACCAAATATTTATATATAAAATAAAAATAAGAAATATTATGAAATGAAATTTAAATTATTAAAGTTCTGTTTGATAATTATTTGATTTTTTATTTTTGATTTTTGAAAATTATATTTGTAGTTTTTATCTTTCTTAAAAAAAAATTGAATTCTTAGCCAAAACAAAAAACAAATTTTTAAAAACTATTTTTTTTTTAAATTTTTTAAATTTGGCTTGCTTTTGAAAACATAGGTAATAAATAGATAACAAAACAAATAAATTCAGAAGTAGTATTTATAAACTTAATTTTCAAAAACAAAAAATCAAATGATTATCTAACGAGACTTTAGATTTTATTTAAAAAAAGCAGTGGTGAAGTTTGATAATACTTAAAGATAGATAATTTTTTTTTAATAAAAAGTGACCTGCCTTATTTTGCCCATGTTTTTTTTGGAGTTCATTCACCCATGAATTAAATAATGAAAAAAAAAAACATATAATATCTCCTTTGTTGAAATTTGAACCTTCTACCTTAAGAAAAGAGATAGCTACTTTAATTATTAAACCTTCTACCTATGTTCATGCTGACAAATAATAATTTAATTTAAATAAATTTAGAGTATAAAATTTGATACATCACATATGTTGATTATTTAGAATATGATTTAAATGGTATGTTGATTATGGACTATTTAATATTGACGTGAGAACATGACTTATCAACTTGGTACTAATTACTTTTTTAAGTGCTCTTTTAATTGCACTAAATAGGCCAAACATAATCATAATGTATTGAATTGTTGTTTCATACCATTATAATCCTCACGTCATCTTACCACATATGAATGTATGCATGCACATGCATGCATACATGTATATTTTAATAGTTAACAACCATATGATAGATTAAAGTGAAGGAAACTTATCATAATTTATGAAATTTTGTTCGTTAAAAAAATTATAATTATAAAAACGTCCGAATTATTTATTTATTTATTTTGTTAAAAAAAGGAACTTAAGGTAGAAATTCAACTTTAGATGAAACCCATTTTGCTGATAAAGAAAAAAGAATACAGTTCATTCATACAATTTTGTTGAAATTCACATTTTCCTTTTCAATGAGTTGGGTGAGCTCAATTTATTAATTTTCAATTTTTAACTTTATAAAATAGTGAAATTATTATTATTTTGTTTTTTGTTGTTATCAATTGACTTGCTATTTTTCAAGAAACTCATTGACTTGTTATTTTTCACAGAATTATGGGTAGATGAGAGCATTTGAACAAGATCATTTTTGTAAGTTTTCATTTTTTTTTTGTTGTGTTGAGTGTTTGTTTTGGTAGATTGGAGTCTCATTTAAGTGATAGCTAATATTGTGACTGGACATAAGTTCCTTTCTATTTTTAAAATTAAGATTGTAAAAATATACCTCTATTTTATTTTCAAATTTTCATTTATACAAAACAACCCTGAAAATTTTAGCCAATTTTTAGAAACTACTTTTTTTTTTCCTTCAAAATTTGACAAGAATTTTAAAGATGTTTTTGAAGTTGGACTAAATCAACGGAAAATATTTAGTAAATAAATATGGTTACAAAACATAAAAAATAATAAACAAAAACATTATTAAATGAGTCTTTATTTGAATTTTCTAACTTAATCATAGGAAAGTTAGTACTTTCACTACCTAAAAAAATTAGGTCCAATTGGGGGATTTTTTTTAAAAATAATGTAAATTAAAGAAATAATAACAAAAAAATAGTAAGTTTTAAAATAATGACAAATGTAGGGTAGATAAATCGTGTACATGGGTCACGATTTATGTAAATCGCGGCCCATGTACACGATTTTTGTGCCACCCGGATCAATCTGATACCGTGGCTGCCAGGTGGGGGGGAATTTTTTGACATGGAACTCGCGTACCATGTACGCGATTTCCATGTGGAAATCGTGTACCATGTACACGATTTCAATATGAAAATCGTGTACAACGTACACGATTTTGTGGTCCCTAAAAACCCCACACAATCCCGAGAGCCCCACTTTTTTCTTGTCTTCTTCCTTCTGCATTCTCTTCTCTGTATTCCCGCCGTCCCCAGCTCGCCGTCCAGCCGCCGTCCAGCCGCCGTCCCCATCTCGCCGTCCAGCCGCCGTGTGCAGTCCCCGCCGTCCACAGCTCCGCCGTGTGCAGGCGCCGTCCGCGGTGCAGTCGCCGTTGCAGGTATTTTTTTTTTTTTTTTTTTTTTTTTTCTATTTTGCAAGTTTATGTTGTATCTTTTGGAGATCTACCGTTTAGATTTATTTTGGACAGATCTACGTATTTTTTGAGTAATTTTAGGACTGATCTACATATTTTTTGAATTATTAAGTGTAGTTTTGGGTTAACTTTGGAGTGTTTTGTATGGATCTATAAATTTTGGACTGATTTGGGTGCATTTTGGATTGATATGGGTGTATTTTGGAGTGATTTTGGACTGATGTATGCATTTTGGACTGATTTGGGTGCATTTTGAACTGATTTGGGTGTTTTTTTTATCTGATCTATAATTGTAGCTATAGTTTTGGGCTGATTTGGATTGGGTTGATCAATACCACTTTTGAAGTTGTTGAACTAATTTTGATGGTCAATATGTAATTTATGGAACAAAGTTATTTTTGTAAATTAAAATATTATAAACTAATTAAGTCTAAATTATAAATTAATTATAAAGCCATAATTTTTATATTATAAAAAAGTATGGTTTTTTTGAGTTTGCAATAAATTAAGTCTTCGTTATAAAATAATTATATATACTAATCAAGTCTCTTTGTTGTAAACTAATTATAAAATATTAAATTTTGTACAGTTATAAACAAGTTGGTAAAATATGTCCTTCCATTGTGAGCAATTAGTGATACTTGAGCCTGGAAATGGTGGAGATAGTGATATAGAGGAAGAACTTGATGAACTGTATGGAGATGAGTTGAATATTTCTTCCCCAAGTCAAAATGAAGATGAACCTTCAGATTTTTTTACTGATATAAATTGGGAGATTACTAATTCAATATGCGAAGAAGGGTCTACTTTAGAAGAGGAGGCAAGATGTGTAGAAATGGACTCACATTTAATAAGTAAAGGATTGTTATTTGAAAGTAAAGAAGATCTACAACTTGCCATAAAAAAATATTGTGTTAACCAACACTATCAGATTACTGTGATGGAATCAAATAGAGATATATGGTATGTGAAATGCAAACAATGGAATGAGGGTTGTAGGTGGAGGCTTCGTGCATGTCGGCGCAAAACCCATGGAATGTTTGAAATTACGAAACTTGAAGGGGAACATTCATGTTTGTACCCAGAACTCACACAGGATCATTCACAACTTGACTCAGATTTAATGTGTAATGAAATTCAGAATCTTGTTCGATGTGATCCTGGTGTGAAAATATCTGTACTGCAAGAAACTATAAAAAAGGACTTTGGGTATTGTGTGAACTACAGACGTGTTTGGCAAGCTAAGCGAAAAGCTATAATTAAAGTTTTTGGGGATTGGGAAAAATCGTACGAAGAACTTCCATATTGGTTGAATGCTCTTGTACATTACAATGTGGGAACCCAAACTCAATGGGATTTGCTTCCAACTGAAGTACCAGGTAATCATATTTTCGGTCGAGTTTTTTGGTCATTTGCTCCTGTAATAGAAGGCTTTAAATACTGTATACCGATGATTCAAATAGATGGTACACACCTGTATGGCAAGTATAAAGGAAAATTATTGATAGCCACGTCCATGGACACAAATGGCCAGACATTTCCTCTTGCTTTTGCTATAGTTGAAGAAGAAAATACTTCGAGCTGGTCTTGGTTTTTACGTGCCTTGCGATCATTAGTTACTCAACGAGAGGGTATATGTTTAATTACTCAACGAGAGGGTTTTTACGTGTCTTGGTTTTGGGGGGTTGCACAAGTTGGATTTATCCAACTAGATTGGCATTTCATAACGGCGTTGGTGGAGCGATGGAGACCTGAAACTCATACATTTCACATGCCAAGTGGAGAGTGTACTATTACACTCCAAGATGTTGCAGTCCAGTTTGGACTACCTGTCGATGGAGAGCCTGTAACTGGTTCATTACAATATAATTGGGAACAGGTATGTGAAGACTTCTTAGGAGTTCGACCTCCTGAACTGAATGGGTCTAGGTTAAGTATCCCGTGGTTGGCAGCGCAATTTGTAGAGTTATCTCCAGATGCTGATGATATCATGATACAGAGATATGCAAGAGCCTACATAATGCAACTTATTGGAGGGTTTCTATTCGCGGACAAGTCAAATACTCTTGTCCATCTCATGTTTCTTCCTCTTTTGGGAGATTTCGAGATAGCAGGACAATATTCATGGGGTGGGGCTTGCCTCGCATGGTTGTATCGGGATCTATGTCGAGCTAGCAATGCTAATGCCTTAGAAATTGCAGGTCCGCTAATATTGTTACAAGTATGGGCATTTGATCGATTTTATACAATTGCACCACAACGCCTACAAACCCCTGATCAGTATGTTGGTCGACCACTTAGTGCTCGGTATGTTCATTTACATATTTTTTTTATTATAATTACAAATAATACAATGTTTTAACTTATTATATGTGTGTAGTTGGAGCGGAATTGTAGCTACCTCTGAACAAACTTCCAACATGTTAATACAATACCGCATTGCATTTGATCGTCTTTTGCCCAATCAGGTAAATATCTAGTTTATTTTAATTAACATACATTTTAATATCGATTTTAATTATTCTAATTATTATTTATAACTTTCAGATCATCTGGACGCCATACACACCTGAAATTATGGCATTATTACCTGAATATTGCCATAATGGACAAGATATTTGGTTGACTATAAGCCCTCTCATCTGCTTTCATATTGTAGAGTGGCATCAACCTAATCGGGTATTGAGACAATTTGGAATGCGGCAGACAGTGCCACCATATTGTGACACAAGCACACAGTTGCATCAATTAGACTTACGAGGTAAGCATGACCACGATTGGCGACGACATCATGCAGCACTTATATCACTGTGGCGTGCACGTCGACATCACTGTGCAGTAGGTGATATAGTAGAACAGCCAATTGTATCTGATGATTACATAACATGGTATGACTCTATCACGAGGAGGTATATCACACGCGATGGCGCTTATTATGCATGCACGGTAAAATAACTATCTACTAAATTTCTATTATTAAATTCAATTTTATGGACTACATATTAAATTAATTTTTTTTGTGCAGAATAACTTTGTTCGGAATGTACAACAATATTCAATAGAACAAAGTTTACCTGTTTTAGGTTCTATGTGTGAGCAATATGTCACAACGGTAACTGATATAGTTCAACAAACAAGAAGACTAACTGTTGCTGACACCGATAGGACACGTGCTCGTCGTAGGCGCCGACGACAACAAGCTGAACACATTCCAGAAGACATTCCAGAGGCACACGTGGACCAAGAGCCTCCTGTAGTTGATGATCAACTTCCAGCTTTTCATATGCCCTCACCAGATGTTCATACCGACACTGCTTCAAGTTCTGGTCATGCACAAGATCCATTACCACCTATTGTGCAACAAGATATTGATGATATAATTCACCAGCAACCACACTTTGATGTTCCTCGACCTCGTCGTGGAGCCCGTCCTAGAAGAAGGCCACCATGTGGTACATGAGTTTTTTCAGCAACATTTTACAATTCGTACGTGTTAAACCTAAAACTCTGATCTAATTAGACATTTGTGCAATTTAATTTCAATATTTTAGGGACATTTTAATTTTAATTTTCATTGCTCTTTTAGAAAATTTTCTATTCATTTTCAATATCTTACAAACTCTAAATTATATCGTTTTGAAAAAAAAAATTGTTAATAAAAATTGCACAAATTTCACCAATTTAGATAAAATAAACTTTCAAACTAATAATATGGGCTAAATTTGAAAATTTTCAAACTCTTTATAAAATAAACTTTCAAACTAATAATATGTGCCCATGTGTTTTGCGATAAGAAATAAATAATAATAACAATAAGATATTTTTTTACCCAACGTCCTCAACATTCACCGCTATTTTCTTCAAATCCATCTCTCTTTTCGCCTCTTTTTATGAGTTGAAGTTTGTGAAAAGAAACTCCCAATTCATCGATTATGGCCCGAAAATATAATAATAATTCATCTTACTCGTGTACACCTACAACATATTTTTGAGTAAATCGTGTACATAGATTTAGGAATCGTGTACATGGTACACGATTTACTCAAAAATCGCGTACCATGTACGCGATTTACTCAAAAATCGTGTACATGGTACACGATTTACTCAAAAATCGCGTACCATGTACGCGATTTACACCTAAATCGTGTACCATGTACACGATTTCCACGTAAATCGTGATGACATGTAATTCGTGTACATGGTACACGATTTAGGTACCCCAATTTAAACATTTCTTTTATTTTCTACCCTACTTTTGTAATTTGATTTTTTTTATACATTTTCAATATTTTTAGTTTCAAAAGTACCCTACTTGTATCATTAGTTATTTAAACACCATTATTCTCAAAATTAGCCCCCAATTGGGGGGACATTTTTTTTCCCTTTTATCAAAATAGAGCCAATGACTTTGTTTTTTTTTTTTTTTGCCACTGATAAATTATTTCATAGAAGAAGAAAAATGTGGCATCTTTTTTTTTTTTTTTTTTTACTTGAAATGAAAGATTTAAAGATCCTCTCTCTTCTCCCCTTTCTCTTGTCTTAACCCTCCACCAACTATATATCAAATCAAATTAATTATTTTTAAGTTATTTCTTTCTTCTTTTCCCCAAAAACAAACTTATATTTTACAAAAAAAATATTGATAAACCAAATATTGAATGTCCCTTTCTCACATTAAAATATGGTGCTTAAAGAATAATATTTCTCTATCTTATCAAATAACGCCACCACAAAAGGTTTGGTATACCTTCTAAAAGAAGTTAGGAAAGACTTTGCTATTAATGTCAATTTTTTTTTGAGTTGGACAAAATTTGGAATTGGGAGATTCGAAATTCAAATCTTGTAATCGATGATACATGCCAATTACCGTTAAATTATGCTCACTTTGATGTTATTAATGTCAATTTAGTACTATATTTAGTGGTTGTATACATTATGTAAAGAAAAAAATTTTGGAGAAACTAGACTTCAAAATATTAGTACATAGACGATTTTGATTCTACTCTACTCTCACGTTTGTATTAATTTTTTTCTTATATGCTTTTTGAACTTCAATTTTATCATTTACCAAAAATACTAGTCGTGAAAAAAGATTTTGACCGCGAGCTTCACGATATTCTATTCCAATATTATATCAATATTCAAATTTTGTGCGATTTTATTTTGGAATAAATATTTTCAAAAAATCAATTATGTATGAAAAGTTGGGTAGAGTGGCAAAGATTGAATTTCATGCTTTGATGATTTATTCCTCAACCACTACCTTTCATTTTTTTTTCTTTTATATACTTTTCTTTTTCTTAGTCTGAAAAACATTACTGAGAAAAAAAATAAATGATAAAGATTGTAGATAGAGAGAAAACAAAAAGAAAAAGGATAAATTTGGGAATCTAGAAGGAGACCCTAAAAAATAGAAAATCACAAGTATTATATATAGTGAAAATAAAACCATGTTCTTGTGGTTAAGTTAAGTATTTTAGGATTATTTATAATTTAATATTAATATGAGGCTCTAATTAATTAAATGAAATTAATTTATAAGTAAAATATAAATTGATCAAACTAGTTTATCAGGGTAATACCTAAAAATATATTTTTAATCAGTCAAAAGACATGGTCTTCCTAAAACTTGTAGATATTGATTAAGAAGACCAATAGTTGAGAATATATTTTAAAAAATAAATATACCCCTAACTTTTTTGGCTTAAATTTTTAGATTTTAAGAATAGTTAACTTTACTATGGCATTAGGAGGTCCTAATCCAAGTCCACTCCAAAATTTCATGTGGACGCACACACAAATATACATATAATCTTTAGGATGGAGAATTAAAGATAAAACTTGAAAAAAAAAGTATGTTTTTTAATATTTATGTACAAATTTATGATAAACTAGGAGACAAGTGCATCTCTCCATCCTTCTTTACTATGTGAGAGTGAGAATTTGAACATCTGACCTTTTGGTTGAATATATAATTCTTAAACCTAATGAGATATGCTCGGATAGACTAATTCACTCTTATAATAATATTATCTCCGATTGATATTAATAGTTTTGAAAGTCCAATACAAAATTAAGACTCTATCTCTCATCACTCCAAAAAAAAAAAAAAAAAAAAAAAAAAACCTCTTTTATTAGCATATGGAAAGGAGAGAAAAAACCAAAAAAAAGATAAATACCACAAAAAGAGAGCATTATCGCAAAATTGGGATTCAATACAACCAAAGATATTCGTTAGAATTCATTAAATCAAATGCAACCCTCTTTTATTTTTCTTTCCTTTTATCATAAGGCCATGTGTGGACGAATATGAAAGAGAGTTTATTATCTTAGAATTTGGAGAGAAAATTAGAAACTTTCCTTTATTAAATGACCTCTTTCCTTCTCTAAATTTTTACTAATTCACTAACTATATATTATGTGATCATGTGTGTTTATCATCATCCATATTTAACATTCACTAACAACGAGAGAGACTAAATTGATAATTAAAAAGGCCCAAACATTAGTACCCAACAAAGCATATATTTTTTTAAAAAATAATAAAAAGAAAAAAGAGAGACAAAGAAACCTTGCTAAAAGTAAACCAACCCTTTGAAAACAAAGGAATACAAACAAAAAACTAATCCAACACTCTCACGCGGAAGTTTGAAAAATAATAGCAAATGGGTGTGGCACTTGAGTTCAATAGAGTTGGGAGATGGGACAGACAACATTTTCAAAACCCCAAATTTCAACTTTTGCAATCTTTGAATTAGTCTCAAACCCTTCATTAAGCATTCAAAAAAAAAAAAAAAAAAGAATTGGACCCTCCTCTGCAAATGTTATTTTGTTTTGGTGGGCAAAATGACCTTCAATAATCCAAGGCTTTGGTTCAAGTCTTCTTTGTTAAATGCCTAGTGGATTTGAAAAGTTCTATGGAGGAATTTTAGCTAACAAAAGCACCTAATCTTCCTTGTAATTGAAGCCTTTCTAATCTTTTCTTGAAGTCTTTCTCTCTCTATATATATATTGTCTTTTGTGGACTTAATCTCCCCTCTTATTATTATTTGAATTATCTATTTGGGTAAGATCCATATTTGTATATTATATTAAGAATGAAAAATGAACGGGTGAGAATCAATTTTATTTTGAGGCATAAAATTAAATAAATGGACCTGTCTCAACTGTTGGTATCATTTCTACAAAATGGAGGAATTTCATTTTCTTGAAAAAAAAAAAAGAATTCGAGAATTTTGTTTCTTTTCTTAAATTTATACGACCCACAACATTTTTCTTTTCTGGGGTATTTCTCACTTTTTTATTTGACATGATCGTTGACAATTAGATTAGTTGTTTGCAAAGATCACACATGACTGTCACGTGGTATTTCGAGTTAGGTATTTTGCTTGGACTATGTTGCCCTTTCTAATTTCCACAACATGCTTTTATTGTACTTGCATTGAGTTGGCCATTCTCACTTGGAACATGACTTGAACCTCATGCTTTTGCAGTACTCAATAGTTTCCTCTATATATTCCAACAAATATTTGACTAATAAAATGGCTTTTGGAAGACATTAGTTTTTGTTCCAACTAGAGGAAATTGCATTTGTAATTACCCAATTATGTCTTGTGAGTTTGGTCTAAGGTTAAAAGTTAATTACCCTTTATTAAATGTAATATGAATTTCCTTTTGAAGGAGAAACTAAATTGGTAGGTAGTATTATTTTTCAGGAAAAAAAAGTTTGGTAGGTAGTAGACTAATATTCCCCTTAGTTTAAAAATAAAATGGGGTTTTGAGATTAAAAATATAGAATGCTTAAAAGGACCCAGAATGCAAAATGCAAAATGCAAAAAAAAAGGTATGAAAAGAAAGTTTATGGACTAAAATAGGATTGAAACTCAATTTTTAAAAAACTTTGATTAAATAATTTATAAATGTTAAAATTATTGTACAATTATTTATGTGCTCATGATTTTTGAAGAAGAAAATATCGTTTATGGGAGTAGGTAAAGAGAAACAACAGCCAGAAAAAAAAAATACAAATAACCAAATATATTTCACTGATTCTTTAAACGAATAATATTTCAATACAACTCCCAAACAAAAACAACCCTTAGTTTTTTATTTTTATTTTTATTTTTTTTGAAGATTATTGAAAAAAATAAAGTCCGGAACACTCTCGATTTTGATAATGCTATGGCATACATGTAGAAATGTGGTTTGAAGAAATATTAGATAGAATAGTAGAATAGACTATAGAGGACCAAATTTAATTTGTAATTATTTTAGTAACAACTATTCGAATATATTAAAAATATTAATTTTTTAACCTAACTACTCAAGACTTTAGGTCAATTGATAATTTAACATCATAACATGATGTTGGAGCATATTCTCCAGCATCAAATTAATACAAGACATTTGCTAAAATATAGTTAAAAAAAAACAATCTTTACCAAGAATATATATATATACAATTTAAACAATTTGATGACATATCTACTTTGAATAAATCAAATATACGTCAATGATACTGAATCGTTGTTTACTCAATGAATCAATGTTTAATTAATTACTAGGTTACTCTTTATAATTTTGTCGAAGTTTACAGTTAATTGTTGTACCATTTACGAGGTTAATTATATATAATTATGTAATTGGCTAAATTATAAAAAAATATTCCTAAACTTTGCTTCTTGTTTAAAAAATATCCACGTTCTTTCAAAAGTTGCAATATTATCCTTGATCTTTCATAAATGTTTCAAAACTACTATTAAAGTAGAAAATTTATTAAAATATTGAATGAAAAGTCGACGTGTTTTAGTGACAATTCTTTCAGACTTAATCCACACAAGTATCTTAGTTAATGCCCTTTCAGATCATCACTATGTCGATTTTCCTTCCAACATTCTAACAGATTTTTACTTTAATGATAGTTTTGAAACATTTATAAAAGGTCAAAACCAATATTGCAACTTTTGAAAGAGTAGGAGTATTTTGAAACAAAAGCAAAGTCCGAGAATATATATATATATATATATTTTATAATTTAGCCTTGTAATTCAATGACCTATGTTTGTCATTGGAACAAACAAAGTCTTTTTCTTTTTCTTTTTTTAATGTTCAATTGTCTATAGTTTATGGAATATGACTTGGCTTTTTTCTTTTATTCTATTTTTTTTCCCTTTACAAATATAATTTAAAATAGGCAAATAAACTAAAAGATTAGTACTTTACTAATTAAAAAACCACATAACCTCACTTTTCAAGTAGGCTGCTTCTTTCAAGACAAGTTGCTCCTTTTTATGTCAAAAAAAAAAAAAAAAAAAAAAAACTTGCTACTTTTATTTAAACTAGGTGGATACTATGTGCATTGTATGTGTTTTATAATATTGAAACTACAATATACATGTAAAAGTTGAATGTGAGATCTTATACATATAGAAAATGAAGAATTACACTTTAACATTATTTTTTATTTTGGTTAGCATCATTTGATAATCCACCTAGTTTCAAACTTTAATTCAAACCCAAATATTATTTTTTATTTTGATTTGCATCATTTGATTACCTACTTAATTTCAAACTTTAATTTAAACAAAAAAAATTATTTGTTGTTTTTTTTTTAAATTCCGTATTATCTAGTTATTGAAAAAATATTTTTTGCAATGAACTTTTCGAATTCAATGGAATCATTAATTAGATAGTGGTTATCAATTTTATAACTCTTTAAATCTATGAAAAAAGTTTCGAGGAGATCTATTGGTTAATTTATTTTTGTTTACAAAAGTTTACTAAATCAAGAAGATCTATTTATAAATTTATTTTTGTTTACAAAAGTTTAATATCAAACTTTAATTTAAACCAAAATATTATTTTTTTTCTTAAAAAAATTCTTATTGATTATCTAGTAATTGGAAAAGTCTTTTTTGCAATAATCTTTTCGAATTCAAGGGAATCATTAATCAGATACGTGGTCTTCATTTTAGAACTCTTTGAATCTATGAAAGAAGATTCGAGGATATCTATTGGTCAATTTATTTTTGTTTCCAAAAGTTCACTGAATCGAGAATATCTATTAATAAATTAATTTAAACAAATATTGTTTTTTATTTCAAACTTTAATAATAATAAATTAAAAAGTATTGAGTTTATTTTTTAATCATAAAATTGCAAGATAGAGAATTCAATCTCTGATCAAATAAAATAACTTTTAGAATATGATTATTAATTGTTATAATAATATTGAAAATTGCAACGACATTATATTTTTAATAACTATTAGTAATTATATTTAAATATAATACAATTACATAAATAGAAAAAAATGCAAAACTGTAATTAGAACTTCCTAAATCCTAGCTTAGTAAACTCCAATTTATCCAAAAAAATAAATGAAAAGGAAACAAAAATAAATAAAAATAAAGAAGAAAATAATACAATTACATCACATTGTTTGCCGTCTGTTTCTCCTTCTGCTTTAAAGAACCAAAGTTGCAATCATTTTCTTCGTCACCCTCCTCAATATGCCAAGGATGAGTAGATGAACTGGTGTGTATTTATAAATTTGAAAAGAGAAAAAGAAAACTACAAAAAGTAGTAAACTATATTAAATTACTCTCCTTTCCATTTTGGAAAAAAAAAAAAAAAAAACTACAAAAGCACACTGTAAATTACATTAAATTACCCTCTTTATGTACCATTTGCAAAAAATAAAAGAAATATAAAAACAGGTAAAAAGAAGTAAATTACATTAAATTACTCTCTTTCTTTATCTGCAATTTGCAAAAATAATTGGAGGAGGAGCCCATTCACTTGTCGGCCTCTAACATTGCCATAACGAAGTCTCTTCAATAATAAATTGCTTAAAAAAGATTAGACTTATATAGCCATAGCCATCAAATGAAAATGGGAGAAATCAAAATTTCTTCCTTACATAGTTTTTGGAATCATTTTAGAAGACATAAAAGAATTCAACTGTGGGATGTACTATATATAGACTGATGTATGACATTTAATTTATGTATATTAATCATAATAGATGAGAATCTAATATTTTGTTAATATACATATTAAAAAAATCTTATCTTTATTTTTTTAAAAAATATTTTAATATTATTTTAATTTTGTATTCTCGAAAAACAATTGTTCAAAAAATTTTCAAGTTTTTGTTCTTAACTTTTTACATATGCATTAAATTTTTTTTTATCATAATTCATATTCTCGAAAAACACAAAGGTTTAAAAATATTATTTTAGTTGTTGTTAGTAACTTTTTAAATATTTATTAAAAAATCTTTAAGATATTTTAGAACTTTTATTCATTTTATCATTTTATTATTCAAATATGTTTAATTTATCAATTTATTATTCAAATTATTCAAATATACATTATGTAGTTGGAAGATTGAAGATTGTAGGGATTTTAGAACCTTTATTCAATTTAGAGATCTGATAATTTTCATTTATGAGGATTATTTAACTCTAAAACTAAGTTGTTCTTGCCATTTTTGCACATTTTATCGAATAACGAGCAAACTAAAAATAACATTTATAAGATATATTCATGCAAGCTTGTCGGAGTATGAAAAAAGAAGAATTAAGTTGAAAAGATACAAGAAAATTGGCTAAAATTGTTGTTTTGTGCAAATTTGAAGAAATGAAGAAAATGTAAATGAAATGCAATTGCATTTCTTTGAGAAGGCAAGGTGGTGAACAAGAGGGAAAATGCAATTGCAATTTGCACCTATCAAGCATTACGGAAATCACGGGAAAATTGTAAAATTTACGAAGATTGCTCGATTTATGGAGAATTTCCAGCCTCATGTCATGCCCCAAAGTCTACCCAATAATTAAGGAGCCCCAAGATGGAAAGAAAAGGCCTCAGAATACCTATAAAAGGAAGAAAAAAACGAATAAGAAGGGGATCGATTTCAGACTCTGTTTTTCGGATTGCATACTCTGTTTTTCTAGGATTTTCTGTTTTGGACAGCAGCTTTAGTTTCGATTTTTCTGTCATTTTCTTTAGTAGTTCGTCTTCATCTTTCCCTATAATTCCTCAGTTTGATCCCTCCTCAACGAAAGTTAGAGGAGGTGAAGATCCATTTGCCTTTGAATGGGTATTTGGATCGATCAAACAAGGAATTTTTGCTAGCGTTGTTATGTTTTTGTTCAGTTTTATTTCTGCTTTAATCCTTTCATTTTCTGTTCAATCTTAGTTATAGATTTGATTTATGTATTAATTCAATGTTCTTATATGTTGTTGAAATTGAATGAAACTTTCAATCTTGGGTTTCAATTTCTTTCTTTCCTTCTAAAAAACTTTTTCATTTCTAGATTTTTATTTTTATCTCTACAAGGTTGAAACTCCCAGTAGCTTGATTTATGAAATATTGATTTCATTTTAGTAATTTCAGCATTATTATCAACTTCTTTGTGGGCATTCTTAATTGATAGATTAAGTTTACATTAAGGTTCCTTAATAAAATTCAAATCGGGTTACCTTAAGGTTATTTTCCTTATTTCGTTATGAATTTTATAGCAAGTAAATTTTGGGTTTTCATTTCTTTCATAATGAGCTAATTTCTTTTTTGAGATTCAAGCATGTGGATGCCCTAAAGATAGGAATAAATGCCTAATTGTGAGAGCAACCTTGCTTCCTCTATAACTTGTTTGCTTTTATTGATTTTAATGCTTATTATTAGTCTAGATTGATCACCTAGATTAGTATACAAAAATTGAGTCTAATTCTGAAAACGTTAGATAAAAATTTAGATTTCATAAAAGCAATAAAGGAAAATAGCCTAGACAGAGGAATTTGTTTTTGACCTTAGACATAGGGCAAAACCTTTAAAACCAAAAGAATTGTGTTTCAAAATTAACTAAGTTCGTATTAGCCATAGAAATATCGGTTTAATCGCTTAGCTTCCTAAAGATACTTCATAGAAGGTTGAATAGGTGTTGAATTCGGTTTACAAAGCTTAAGTGTTGAAGTCAAAGGAATGCAATTCCAATTAGGCCGCAATTTCTTTCAATGGAACAAAAACACGTTTGAACCCCTCTTTTATCATTTTTATTTATTTTCTTTAGCAAAAACAACCACTCAATCATTTTCACACAATTGGTTACCGCAATTGCATTTTGTGAACAAATTTTGTGTCATCTTAGTGGATTTTGTTAAAACTCGTTCCCTTGGGTACGATACTCTGGAATACTCCAGTTTTTATTACTCCGATCACGTGCACTTGCGTGTAGCGAAAAGCAACGATCAAGATCACATGTGTAGAGATTTTAGAACATTTATTCATTTTATTATTAAGATATGTTTAATTTATTATTTTATTATTCAAATTATTCAAATATGCATTATTTAGTTGGAAGATTGGATATAAGTATTATTTTATCATTTTATTATTCAAATATGTTTAATCTTTGTTTAATATTAGATTTTTATCATTTTATTATTCAAAATTCAAAAATGTTGAATTTATCATTTTATTAGTCAAATTATTCAAATATGCATTAGTTAGTTGGAACATTGGAGATCGTAGAGATTTTAAAATATTTATTCAAATAATGGATTACATACGTAGAGATTTTAGAACCTTTATTCAAATTGAGGGTGGAAGGAAAAATCTTTCAATTAAAAAGGTCATAATGGGAAGTCTACAAATTAAGAAGGAGAAAAAAGGAAATCAAAAGTTTCTCCACTCAAGTGCCATTTATATAGTATAGATTTAAAGTTTCTCTACTCAAGTGTCATTTATATAGCCCAACTTTCAATTAAAAAGGATTTGATTTTAGGTTAAAATACTATTTTGGTTACTGTACTTTAGATTTTGTTCCATTTTGATTCTTGTACTTTCAAATGTCCAATTTTAGACCTTTAGATTTTGTTCCATTTTGATCCATGTACGTACTTTCACTAAAACTTAAAATTGGTCCCTATGATAAGCTTGAAGTTCATTCTTATCAAAATTGATTTTTAATAATTATAGTTTTAATACAAGAAAAGACACAATGTGAAAATATTTCTAATATTTATAGATGAAAGCTAATAAAGACTATTTTTTTTATAAAAAAAAAGTTAACAATAAACTAACTGTAGAAACCAATTTTAAGCTTTATTGAAAGTATAAAAACTAAAATTGATCATTTGAAAGTATATTGACCAAAATAGAACAAAATTTAAAGTACATAGAGCTAAATAGTATTTTAACTTGATTTTACTTCTCTACGCAAATAGTAATATGTCCGACTACTTCAAAACATGACTAAAATTGAATAGTTTTTTCTCCATTTTGATTTAGGGGACAAAGAATGTTCTTATGTTCCTTAAATCTCTATCTCTAGCCTTTAAAATGAGTAAACAAAATAAAAATATTTGCATGAGTTTGTAATGTTTTCTTTGGATTTTTTTAAAAATTTTTAAAAAAAGAGTTGTCTTTTTATATTTATAATATTTCAGAATATATCATATAATATTAGATAATAATTGAACTAAAATATTTAAACTAAGCTAAAATTTTGATTTAAAATAGATTATATATATCGACCAAAAAAACTTCACCAAGAACATTGTTTCTCACAAATCTTATATATGAAATTTTTGAAGCTCGTTTGATAACGTTTTCGTTTCTTGTTTCTTGTTCGTTTTTCATTTTTCAAGACATAGACATTGTTTCTAAAATTTTAAAAACGTTTCTAAAAAAGTGGCAATTTTTGAGAAACTATAAAAAGTAGTTTCTCAAATCCATATCTCTTTTTTCTTTCTACACCCCTCTCTCTTCTTTCTCTCTTTTTCATTCTATTTTTGTTTTAATATTTTTTTTTTCATTTTTTCTTCTTTTTTATTTTTATCTTTTCATTTATTTATTTCTTTTCTCTCTTCTTTGTCTCTTCCATCGTAATCTTTTTTTTAATAGTTCTTTTTTTTTTTCTTTTTTCGTTTATGTTTTTCTATTCTCTCTCATTTTTTTTAAAGAGCTTTTAGTTATTATTTTATTTTTAAATCTCTATTATTTTTCTTTTTGGTACAATTTTAATTTTTTTATTAAATAAATAAACTAATAATGTATTTCATGTTTACTATTAAATGTATATATATATATTCTCTCTTTTTTCTTATTTTATTTTTGTGTGTTATTGATTAATGCTTTTAAAGAAAAAATAAAAATAAAGCTTATTATTAAATTAAAGAAATGTGAATATGCTCGATTGTCTAAACCTTAGACAATTTACAAATTAGTCTTATTGAACTAATTATTGTTATTATTAATTTTGTGTTGGACCTAAATAAAATACTATATACTATTTATAATTGTTTTACATTTATTTAATGCATGTTATATGTTTTATTATATTATATGTACTATATTTTATTTTTACTAAAAAACAAGAAACAGTTATCAAACGCATGCATATTTTTATTTCTTTTTTTAAAAAAACAAGATAAAGAAATAGTTATCAAACATGTTTTTGTTTTTAGTTTAACAACATTTAGAGATAAGAGATTTGAAACTCTCATATTGTTATATTAAAAAAAAATTAAAATATTAAAAGTTAAAATGAAGATAAAATTTAATTATTTGAGCTATGTTCATATACATATGTATATATTATTATTTTTTTATTCCAACAATACATATGTAGAGATTCGAATGTTAGAGGACATAATGTCGTGACATTTTAGCTATACTGAGGTTTATAGCTTAACCCAATCTTTTAATTAAGAAAACCATCTCTGCAACTTCCTGGCAGCCGGCTTTACATTATGCACCATTGGAGATACGTATGAGAGTGAAACTACAAAGGTTAAATGGTTATTAGATATATATCAAGTTTCAAATCTAATTTTAACATAACTTTAGTGTGGTAGCTTAGCCAATTCGAGCATGTATTAGCAAATAAAGACACTAATTTTTATTCTAAAAATTAACGATTCAATCCTCACCCTACAAACCCTACAATTGAATTAAAAAAAATTAGTTCAATTATTGAAGTTTGTGTCTATCCACATTCATGAATTTTAAAAAATGGTAAAGTTAGGCGACTAAATTTGTAATTTAACCAAAAAAAAAAAAAAAAAAAACTTTATTGTGGCAGCCTCGTTCCATAGTTCTTCCTTTGTTAGAGTTCTCGAAAATAGAAAACAGAATCTGAAATAAAGTAAAAAATTAACTTAAATTAAGAAGTACTGAAAATACATATACGTTATTAATTTAAAATATGATATTACATTTACGATTAAGATTTACAGTGGATTAGCATAAAGATGAACGAATAAAACAACCACGTGAGCTTCTTGTCTCAATTTCGATACCTTTAACCAAAATTAATTAGTCGAATCTGCAGGCACTTCATTCAAATTCAGTTCCTTATTTTCCCCAACCTCTCCGATTGTAACCACCGCCGTCTCCGGCGCCGTCCTTCTCTCCCTTAGCCTCCTCTGTGTCCCTTTCAAGTACCGCAAAGCCACATCCATCCTCCTCAAAATGGCATAGAACTCCTCCACCTCCTCCGTCGTCGGCTCCTCCACCTCCACCTCCGCCGGCGTCGTCTCTCTCTCCTCCTTCCTCGTCTTCTTCTGCTTCTTCTTCTTCGTCTCTTCAACCACTCCTCCTCCGTTCTCCTCCGGCGACATTTTCTTCCTCTTTTCTCTCTCCATTTCGAATCTCCGATTTAAACTCTTTCTTCCTCTCCGATGGAATTTGAAATCGGAGCGCCGATCTGATCAGATCATCGCATTCTTTAGATTTAGATGAAAATTGTTGAAATCAGAGGCGGAGATTTGTAGGAGGGGCCATTTATTTTGTGCCTCGATTACGTTTCTCAGATCAGTTATAATTGTGGCCCTTTCGTTTTCCACCGTTGGATGGAAAGATTGGAATCTACATGACGTCATTCGATTTCATTATGGTGACGTCACTCGGTGAGAAAGTTTTGGGCAATTACTGTGTTGGACATTAATCTCACGCGCTAATGCAAAGACGACGGCGTACTTGCGGCGATGGCGGGTGTTTGCAAGGAATTGTACAGTTGGATTTGGCGCGTGGAGTTAAGTGCACCAGTTGACGGTAGGGGCATTGTTTCAGTGATTATTCTTTAGTGGACCAAAAGCTTGGGCATCCCCATAGGTCGTCTTCTTTTTAAATGAGCAAATTTTCGGTCTCTCAAGGGGCAATTTCTTAGAAAGATTTGTAAAATATCACCGCGTGTTAAATTACATTTTAGTTCTTAAAATTTGTATTTTCTTTTTGGTCCTTAAAATTTTTAAAACTGTGGCTCCTTTATATTCATTTGCTTTTTAATTTTTAAAAATTAAACTTATAAATACTATTCTTAGTCCTATTTAAGATTTTTATTGTATCTACTTTTTACCTATGTTTACAAAAGTCAAGCTAAGTTTTAAAAATTAAAAAAATAGTTTTCAAAAATAGTTTTTGTTTATGAAATTTAGCTAAGAATTCGAATGTTTTCTTAAGAAAGATGAAACTCATTGTAGATAAATAATTAGAAAATAAACACAATTTTTTAAAACAAAAAATCAAATAGTTATCAAACGAGGCTTAAACTTTTAGTTCTTAAGATTTAGAAAATGGCTTTAAGATTTAGGTTAAATTACAAATTTGATCCCTACGCTTTGAAAAAAATTAGAATTTAGTCTCTATAGTCTTAAAAGTTAGAAATTTGTCTTTATGGTTTGAAAAAACCTCATAATTAATAGTGAATTCTAACGGATAAGGACAATTAATAAATAAATAGTCCTTATTGGTTAGAAGCCACTAGCAGATTAAATATATGGCCGCGTTAGAAGCCATTAATGGATTAAGCACGTAGTAAGATAGCTAATTGCCATGTACTCAATCTGTTAATGGTTCTAATGGTAAGAACTATTTATGAGGTTTTATGAAAACATAGAGATTAAATTCTAACTTTCTACAAACCATAGAGACCAAATTTGTATTTGACCTAATATTTGATTTCGGTCTTTGTTAATGAATTTTTATGTTTTTTTTTTAAATATATTTTCTAGTCCCCAAAACTTTAAAAAAAATATGATCATTTGGCTCTTAAACTTTCATTTATTTTAGTTTAAAAACATGTGAGAATAAAGATTTGAATCCTTTTTGGTCTAAAATATATGCCGTAACTAGTTCAACTATGTCTAGATTGACAATTCTTAAACTTTTATATGTACGATATATTTTGCAACTTAATGTCTACTTAATCAATATTCACTTCAAACTTATATAGCTTGAATACATGTAATATTAACTTGTTAGTACAACATCCAAAGCCACTTTACCAATTTGTTAGAAACAAAATAAATTAGGTAATGATTAAAAGATCATATTTGACAATCTGAACATAGTTTAGTGGATATGACATCAAATACCATCTCAAAGGTCGATGGTTCCGTTCTCCACCCTGTAAATGTTGAACTAAACAACAAAAATAATCAAAAGATTTTTTTTTAAGGTTTAAGGACTAAAATAGACATTTTGAAAGTTGAGGAATCAAAATGAGATTTAAATCTAATTTTATATATATTTTTAGAGTGGATTGTCTATTAATGCAACAATAAATGATAATATGATTTATTCGAATATCAATTATATCATATTTACACAATCCCACACTAACAGCATAGTCCAAAGCATAAAATTACATGGTAGGTGAAGAAGCACATCACAATCTATCATTTTATTCTTGACAATTTAAAATAAAAAAAGTTATATAGCAAGTGAAAAACAATTATTGATAAATAGTACTTTCTTTTTAAAAAATGTATATAATTTATCAATGATGGTATGATATGGTATAACTACTTCACTAACAAGTTGGTGGAGAGGAAACACAATTTGATTTATACAAGTCTAGATAATAGCCACATTTGCCAATCTCATTGGTAAAATAAAATATCACCATCTTACTTTTTTTTTCCAACTTAAAATTAATATATCTTCCGGAAAGTACTGATAATTAAAATAATGGAGTAGATAATGTGTGGTGGGCCAAAACGAATTTGATTAAAATGGGGTTTTTTTCTATCCTAATTAGATTATTTGGGATAAAAATACTTAGTTAAAATATCATTTTGGTCATTGTACTTTGAGTCTCATTTCATTTTAGTTCACATACTTTTAAATGTTCAAATTTAATCTTTGTACTCATAATAAATCTTTAAATTAATTCTTATAGTTAGTTTGAAGTTATTTTTTTTAATCGAAATTGGCTAAATAATAATAATAACAATAATAATTTACATTCAAGAAAAGACATCATGTGAAATGTTTCCAAAATTTATTAGAAGGAAGACTAATAGAGACTAATTTTTTTTCATAAAAAAGTTAACAATTGTTAAATCACCGATCAACTCAAAAGCTTAAGTTGATAGGTTAGGATAAATTTAATCTTATATCAATACTTTAACACCAATAAACTAATAGTAGGGACCATTTTTAAGATTTATTGAAAGTACGAGAACTAAATTTGGACATTTGAAAGTACTTGGTCTAAAATAGAATGTTTCAAACTATAGAGAACAAAATGGTATTTTAACCAAATACTTATTCTAAAATACTCTCAAATATATATATATATATAAATTTTTAGTTCAACAACATGTGAAAGTAGATGATTCAAAACTCCAACCTCTTAATCGAAGGTATCTTAACCAGTTGAGCTAATCTTAGGTTGTCTCATATGTATTCATCCTTAAACTTTATTTTTTAAAAGAAAACTTGTTGATAGCACTTTTTTTTTTTTTTTTGAATTCAATAACAACATTTAGAGGTGGAGGATTTGAAATTTTGATCTTTTAATTGAAGATACATATAAATTATTGTTAAACTATGCTCATTATGGCCTACTGGTAGTACGTGTCATGAGAAAGATGGATTTAAATTATTTAAGACAAACATGTTTATATTTTGACATTTCTTTTAGCCCCACCGCACCGATAAATTTGTAGGTGGCCAAGCTTTTGGCCATCCATAGAATGACCCCCCAATCCCTATCACACTTCTTTTCAGAATGGTCCCTAGACACTTTGTTTTTAATCGAATGGCCCCCAGTTTTTGGTATCAAAGATGTAGTCGAGTTTTTTAAAATATTTTTAAATTTTAATTTATTTTTAAATCCTATTTTAGTTCATAACGGTTAAGTTTGTTATATTTTTATCATCAAACTTTTAAAATGTCCATTCTGATTAATCTTGAATTTTTAAATTTGTTGCATATTAGCTCATAAACTTCCCAAATATCTAGTTTAGTTTCTAAACTTTAAACAAATAACAAATTTGTTCTTTATTATATTATTTTTCCATATAATATTTGCTTACTCAATGTTCATCTCTAACCTATGTGACTCGAAATCATGCTTATATCAATATGTTAGTATACATACCTGAAGCTACATCACTAATTTGTTAAAATTAAAATAAATGTAAGAACCAAAATAATTAGTTTTTGAAAGTTTCTTTTAATAGTGTTTTTTTTTAAAGTTCAAGAATTAAGATAAATATTTTAAAAATATAAAGATCAAAATACAACAAATTAAAAAGTTTATAGATCAAAATAAAAAAAACTTTTTTTTAAAATCCAAAACTAACCATTTAAATATTCATTCAAAGAACAAAACAGCAACCATCGTTAAAAAAAAAAAAAACCATTTAAATATTTATTGATTCTAAATTCTAATATAATTAAAGAACAAATTTGGAACAAATATTTAAATTTGGGCTTGAACTCATTATTGGGCCCATCCATCATTCATTGGGCTTCGGGATGAGTAGGGCCGGACATGAATAGAACCGTTTCTTTTTTTTTTTTTCTGATTAATCTATTTTCCCCCAAATCTTACTGTTCATGACTTAATTGAGGGACCTTTTTTTTAATAATATTGTTGTTTTCAAAACTTATTATAAAAATATGATACTTTCCAAATTATTTATATTAATATTGTAGTTTTTATTAGCTGGGCCAAGGTTGTCTCTTGAAGAGACGACATATACACTCACTTACCACATATTTTAGTTTAGAGCAGTGGACAAGCATGCAGTCTTACATCTATGAGCGTTTGGGTTTGATTCAAAAGGAGTGCAAACTATTTTTTTTAAAATTTTTGTTTTACTTGTTAATTTCTTTTTTAAAAAATACTACCAACCCCTATGCTTTTCTTTTTCTTTTTTCTTATTCTTCTTTATACAAATTAAACTTAGTTTTTTCAAAAAATAGTCATTTATAATTTTTATCCAATATTATAATAACTAAATTATAATTAAAATATTAAAAATTATTAGCGGTAGACTAATTTAAATTATAAAATTATTTTTTTCGAAAAGACTAATTTAAATTTTTGTAATGAAGAAGAAGAAAAAAGAAAAGCTACCGCTAGTAATTTTTAATATTTTATTTATAATTTAATTATTATAATATTAGATAAAAATTATAAAATGATTGTTTTTTGAAAAAACTAAGTTTAATTTTTATAAAGAAGAATAAGAAAAAATAAAAACAAAAGAAGAGAAGAGGAAGAGAGAAAAAAAAAAAAAGAAAAGAAAAGCTGCTGCTAATAAATTTTAATATTTTAATTATAATTTAGTTATTATAATATTAGATAAAAATTATAAAATGATGTTTTTTTTGAAAAAACTAAGTTTAATTTTTATAAAGAAGAATAAGAAAAAAGAAAAAGAAAAGCAGAGGAAGAAGAAAAAAAAAAAAGAAAAGCTACCGCCAATAATTTTTATTATTTTAATTATAATTTAGTTATTATAATATTAGATAAAAATTACAAAAGAACTATTTTTTGAAAAAACTAAGTCTAATTTTTATAAAGAAAAATAAGAAAAAAGAAAAGTAGAGGGGTTAGTAGTATTTTTTTAAAAGAAATTAACAAGTAAAACGAAAATAAAAAAATGTTTTGCACTCACTATGAATTGAACCCAAGCACTCATGGATGTAAGACCGCACCCTTGTCCACTACTCCAAATCAAAAATTTTGATTAACAAGTGTATATATCATCTCTTGAAGAGACGACCTCCACACAAGTTTTTTTTTTTTAAAAAATGCAACGAAGGTCGAGACGATCTCCTTCCACTCAAGTGAAGGTCGTCTCTTCAAGAGACGACATTCAGTCACGTATTATAGATCGTCTCTTCAAGAGACGACCTTGGTCCAGCTAATAAAAACTATAATATTAATATAAATAGTTTGAAAAATACTATATTTTTATAATAAATTTCGAAAACTACAATATTAATTAAACAAAAATCCCTTATTTGAGTGCCTATTTCTAGATAATGAAAGTCCCTTGTGTTTTGAATAAAAGTGAATCAATTATCACACACCATTTACATATGTCAGCAGTTTCTATTTTTAATATCAAATTCTCATCTAAAAAGAAAAAGAAAAAGAAAAGGTACTAAAAATGGGCATATGGGTTGATCCTAACACTATTTGAGTAAAAAATTGATCTTACATGAGGAAGAGATGACATTTTTAGCTTTAAAAAAGTGAAAGCTAAAAAAAGGAAAGGGGCAATTAAGACAAATAGAAGAATGTTTTTCAAAAAAAAAAAAAAGAAAGAAAGAAAAGAAGAAGAAGAAGAAATAAAGAAAAAAGAAAAAAGAAAATAAAGTAGGATCTTTCATTGGGAGACTTGAAAGCCCATACCAAATTAACACAAACACCTCAGCTTGCTTCTTGCTTTTGACTACTATAGTGTTTTCCCCAATTTTTCTAGGACACAAATATGGGCTTTACCATGTTTTTTTTTTTAATGGGTTCCACAATTTATACTGTGCTGATATGAGTATAATTCAAATAGTCATATATTAGTGTCTTTTTTCATGACCTGTAAGTTTGAATTCTCTCAATGCAAGGGCAGATCCAAAACTAAAACGATGCAGGGATCGAAAGAAAATTTACGATTAAACTATAAATTTAAGCCCTAGACTATTAGACTTGTATCTAATAAGTCTATAAAACTTTTAATTTTGTGCCTAATAGGTCTCTGACCTATTCAACGTTGTTTTAAATTCACATATCTATTAGATACAAAATTAAAAAATTGAGGTCTAGAATTGAAAGCTCATATATCTATTAGATACAAAATTGAAAGTTTAATAACTTATTAGATACTTTTTAAAGTTTAGAGATGTGATAGACACACAATTGAAAGTTTAGAAGATTGTAATATAACAAAGATTTAATAAGCAAGTAATATTAAATATTAAAAAAAACATTCTTTATAAAAACACTAGAGTGAAATAAGATATCTACAAATGGGTAGTTAAGAGTAAATTAATTATAATAATATGAATATTATTAAGATTGATTTTTTTTTTAAAAAAAGTAAATTTTGACCGTTTAAACTGTAGTCATACATAAAATTAAATTTACATTTAAAAAAGAGAATTAAATAATTAAGGCCTCCTTTTAAAAAAGACATAATTAATGTCTGATTTGATAACCATTTTGTTTTTGATTTTTTAAAAACTAAGCATATAAACACTACTTCCACTCATGGGTTTCTTCATTTTGTTATATTATTTTTACAAGTGTTTTCAAAATTCAAACCAAGTTAATTTTTTTAATAATATTTCTAAGAATTCAAATGTTTCCTTAAGAAAAATGAAAATTATTGTAAAGAAATTGTGAGGAAACAAATACAATTTTAAAAAATAGAAAACTAAAAATGAAATTGTTATCAAACGGTACCTAAATAATTAATTAAAGTAGTTATCAACAACTAATTTAGATAAGAGTATAAAAGTAAAATAATTATAATAATAATAAGTATGATATAAGATATAATGTAATTTATATATACTTTTAATTAAAATTATAATTAATTCATTAAAATTAATTTGATTGTTCTTTTTTTATTTTCAAAATTTGTGGGGCCATGATCCCTTAGTCTCTTAGAAGCTCTGCCCTTGCCTCAATGTAACTCAATTGATCAGACATGAGCGACTGCTTTTATGAGTTATAATTGGTGTCATATATTAGTTTGGTATAAAAAATCTATCAAAAGTTGGAATTCTTTTGCTCTCGATTGTCGTTTACTAAAAATTTATATGACGTTTCAATCATTAATTCTTATGTGTTATATGTTAACAATACAACAACAAATTCAACTTTTTCCAACCCAACATGCATAATATTGTAAATAATTACATTCCAAAAAGGCTATTGCGACTTAAACAATTACTAATATGTAGTATACAAAACCAGGATGAAATTTGAGTTAATACAAAGTCTAAAACAATGAAAGTTCATGTAGTAATCAAAGGTTGTGGTACCCAAATACCAAATTAATTACAATTAAAATTGAAAAAAAAAATTGGAATGTATAAGAAGGACTGATTAATTAAAATTGCATTGAATGTGAAGTTAATTTGTTGCCATACTTAACAGAACAAATGGGTACCATATTTGAGACTATTCATCCTTGTAGGCAGGCAATTTGGCTGTAAATTTTGTGGCCATTCTAGTTTCTAGATGCTGCCACCATTATTGTTCTTTTCTTTTTGGAAAGTATATTGCATACATTCACTGGTTACGTTTGGTTGGGTTTGATTTGAACTTCAATATTACGTTATACTATTTATATTTAAAAATCGTCTTAATATTTTGAAATTTGGGTCAAAACTTTGGATTTTTTGGATGGTTTGTTTTGTAAAACTGTTATTAAGTAGATCGTAAAATTGATTTATTAAATCCCGTTTGATAACTATTTGATTTTTGGTTTTTTATTTTTTAAAATTAAGTTTATAAATACTACTTTCAGTTTTCTTGTTTTATTATCTACTTTACACATATATTTTCAAAAAATAAGTCAAGTTTTAAAAACTAAAAAAAACAATTTTCAAAAACTTGTTTTTGTTTTTAGAATTTGGTTAAGAATTCAAACGTTTTCTTAATAAAGATGAAACTCATTGTAGATAAATAATGAGAAAACAAGAACAACTTTCAAAAACTAAAAATCAAATGGTTATTAAATGGGGCGTTGGGTATATATAATCACTGTTTATAAGATTTTCATTAAAACGAATAGCTCTTATAGATAAATGGGTGTTTGACTCGTGAGTTAGATTTGTCTAACTTAAGGTTAAAAAGTTGAACTTATATTTAATATGTTTGTTTATTTCAGTTATGAATATATTAATCTTATAAGCTACGTAAACTCATGTTAAACAATTTTAAGTTTATGAAATTTATATTATATATTATACACTCATTTTTATAAATTATAAATTCACCTACTAAACATAGGTTATCCAAACCCAAAATTTTAATTATAACCTATTTCTTTGAAGTCTAGTTAAATATAGATTATGTAAATCTAGACTTGTTAACTTCAAAATTCATGAACCTAACGAATGGTAAGCCATAGATTCTCTAATTAAATAAAAGATATAACCTTTTAAAAATGATTATCCTCCATATATTTTTATTATGCATATTTGATGATGGTTTTGCCCTTTTGTTTTTGTTTTTCACAATTTCTTTACTCTGTTTTCAATCTTTTTAAGAAACAAAATGATGGAGATTACTTTTAGCTTCTCTGTTATTATTATTATTTTTTAAATTTGAACATTTGAAAGAAAGTGTAAAAAAAATAATTTGTGAGTAAAAGTTTAATTTTTAAGAGAAAAATATTAAAAATAAACAACATTATCAAACAAATCCTCCCTTCTTTTGTTTTAAAAAATAATAAGTACTTTGAAATTAAAAAATATATATCTTAAATTTTTTTTGTTCAACAAATGTGTAAGTGAAGATTCAAACTTCTAATAGCAAGGAAAAGAAATGGCTTCTCAATTGCAAAACTATGCTCATATAGGCCTTTTCATTTACTTTTTTTCTTTCATAATTGGGTAAATGAATATCTTCCAATAATAACTTTCCTCCTAGTCTTAAATTTAATTTAAAAAGAAAACAAAATGCAATTATTTAACCAATATACGTATTTGATTGTATAACCTCTCAATTATTACTGCTTTGCATTGAATTTTATTACTTCTTTTATTTTGTTTTTATAAATTTTGGAACGAACATTAAATTTTGAAGTTAAATATCGGATCTTCACTTCTTTAGATTTTGTAATAATGTAAGCATTTCATTTATTTCTAATAAATTCATCACAAGTGAATAAGTGATTGTATTTGACCGAGAAAATAAGTTATATATTTTTCCGTGAAAAAAATAAAATTTTAAAAATGAATAAAAGTTATAAAGCCAAGCTTAAAAATAGTCTTCAAAGAAATATTTTCTATTCTTGAAATTTGACTAAGAATTTGAACTTATTTTAAAAAAATAATGAATAAAAATTTGTTGGAAAATAATTAAAATTTTAAAAACTGAAAACTAAAATTAAAATAATTATCAAATAAGATCAAGACGAATAAAATTTGATATCTAATACTTATATGACCAATGTTATGGATTTGATACCGATATGACCAATGTTGCGGGTTTGATACTTACGTATACATATATAAACAAAAAAAAACATTAAATTTTTCTATAAAAAAAAATTTTAGTCTAAAGATTTTGACCTGAAGATTCTACATATAAAGTCATTGAAAAAAGGATACAAAACCAAAACTTGTGACAAATTGGCCTTACAAAACATGCTTAGTGCCAAAATTCAAGACAGCGAAAAAGGAACCATCATCCTATTGGATCTATTTCCATTTTATTCATTAATAATTTCAAGTTATTTTCATTCCTTTCCCCATTTTTAATGTAGAAGATTCCACGTTTTGATGACGATGTGTATATTATAAGAAAAATGAAAACAAATTAAAGAAAACGTTGTTGGAAAAAGGAAAAGTATATCACATGTGTGTTAACAATTGGAACTATTCATTTCAATTTACATGACAATGATATTTTTATTTTATCTATTTATTTACTTCTTCAAACTATGAATATGTTGAAATTTAGTCTAACATCGTCCACAAGAACAAAAGAACATAATAGGAAAGCAAGAAAAGAGTTCAACAAGGAGACTACTCAAAGTTCAACAAAGCCAACACATAAGAACAAAACCTAAAACACGACTCAAGCTTAGACCCTAGGAACGCTCTACGCCATCTCCATAGCCTCGCCAAGCTGACGCCCTCGCCACGTCTTGTAAGTCTAGGCACCATCTACAAAAGAACCAAAAAAGTAGTATGAGTGATTATAAAAATACTCAGTAAGTAGCCACACTTAAAATCTATAGGTTCACACACCACTGGAAAAATCAACCAACCAACTACAAACCACAAACCACAAACCACGAACCACAACGTTTCTTGATCTTACTCAAGTTTTACACTCTCTTAATTAAGTGACCACCTAATCCACTCCCACCTACGGTATTGCCTCATTGTTATACTCTAGAGCCATGCTTTCGATCATTTGAACTTAATTCCCACAGATAACATACAATAAGAAGGTTTGCAATCGTTAAGCAACATCTCGAAAGCCCACCATTGATTGTTGGAAAGAGTATGAGATACATTTATTTCCATTCTATTAAAGAATCTTAATTCACTCTAAAGACTAATTTGAGAATTTAGTTCAAAATAATTTAGAACAAATTTTTAGTAAAAGTAGGTTTGAAATTGTTATTTTTAAAGTGTTTTTTTTTACTATTATGAACAATGTTTTAAGAAAAATAGAAGTTGTTATTTCTTTCAAAAGTGTCTTGTCATAAACAATAACTTGAAGTATTGGCTCAACATGGTTCCTGCATTGCCATTTTCAGCCACCTAAATTGTTCAAATAGGTTGTCGCCAAGTTTTATCTAGCAGACATTAGTGTGAAGCCAAGCTTGACCTAAGTGTGACTAAAGGCGGCTACCTAGCATGCAGCTGCCTGTCCAACCACAACCACCTAAATTGTTCTACATAAAGCTAAGTGCTACTAATTAAGAAGTTGTAAAAACACCATGTGAAGCAAAAGTGAGTCTAAATACTTAGCAGTCTGACCTAAGTAAGATCAGAAGCTACTTAAAGCATGTTTTTATGGTCTCAACTTCTCCAACATTTCAATTGTTCAAATAGGTTGTCATGTCACCTAAGTGTTACTAACTAAGTAGTTATAAAGAAACTAATGTGCAACCTAAATGACTCGGTATTTGGTAGCACGAGACTAAATTAAGTAAGGTTAGAAGCCACTTACTATGTGCTTGTTTTGCCGTCTCCAACTTCCTTAGTTATCTAAATAAGTTGTCACTTAAGTGCTATCAACAAAGCAATTAAAAAAGACATTAGTGCAACGCCCAAGTATTTTCAAGTATAGCCTAAGTGAGATAAGAAGTCAACTAGCGTAAGTGAGTTGTAGCCTAATCTAAGTGAGGTATGACTAAACGTGAGAGAAACTATCAAGTCCCTTGTTGGAAGATGTGAGACTAGAAAGAACCTGAAAATTTGAAACAACCTAAGAAACCCAATAGGGATTAGACATGCTTTGCGGCGACTTGATATGGGTCAATCCAAAAGTACAATTAGTGGCATGTTGTGTTCTATGTTGTCCTAACACGACATATTTATTGTATTCAATATTACTACCTCCACTTATCAACCTAGTTAATTATTTGACCCAAATCAAGTAATAATATTAAGACATTTTTTTAAAAAGTTTGTATAATTTGCTAAATTCTAAAGTGGGCAAGTGAGATTTTCCATGTTTGTTATCTATGAGTTAAGATTTCTCTTATTTTGCTTTATAAATTTAGACCAAAGGGAGCTTTGATAATTGCCTTTTTAGTGGATGGAGAAAGAATAAGAGAATATGAGGGGGAGGGTGCGTGATTTAGAGGGTGAAGTCAAATCATTCAAAGAGATTTGAGGAATTACATATTGATTGTAATTCAATATTTTTTGCCAACTTAGCTCCATATCGTGTAAATGCTACTAATTAACTATGAAAGATACTAGTGCAAAACATAAGGGAGTCGAAGTATAAGTGAGACTAAAAGCCACTTTTGCCATTTTCAATCACTTGTTGAACGAAATTTTTATGTCACTAAGTGCTACTGAAAGCCAACTAAGAGTGAAGACACTACAATGAAACTTAAGTTAGTTCAAGTCATTGATACTAGTGATTGGTGTACTCGCAAGCACACGCGATCGAAGTAATATAAAATTGTATGTGATTACCAAGTATCGAATCCCAAGGGAACGGTATAAAAAAAATATTGTAAAGCAAAGTGTAAGAACAATTGCAACTTGAAGACTAAAATTGTAAAAATAAGGTTAAGTTGGTGTGTTAAAAGAATATTGTAGAATCTAGAAATGACAATAATTGAAACAATAAAAATTGCAGAATTGAATTGCAGAATCTAGAAATGACAATATTGGATAGAAAACTAGAATTTCAAAAGGAATTTAGATGAAGATGGGGCTCAAGAATGTCATTGCCCTAAGTTGTAATTGCAAGCCAAAATTGAAATTCCAACCTACTCCACACTCAATTGTAAACCAAAATTGTCTCTCATATTCACCTTGAATTTAGGTTTTTAGGAGGCTAAGTGAGTGACTTATATGTCTATAGTCCTTCTATCTTAGATAATTCGGCTCAACAATTTTATAGGCTTTAGTGTCCTTAATCCCTATGTCTAGGGTAAGGATTGACTTATGTCTAAGCTCTTTTCTCCATCACTTGTGCGAAATCCGCTTATCACTAACCCCGTTGGTATTAGATCTAAGCTTGAGTTGCTACCCTAGTTGATCAATTTAGGATCTCAATGGAAATTTGTTCAACACAAGCAAACAATTGAGATGTAGGCTTGATTTTTATTGAAATTTAGGTTACAATTACTTAGGGAATTCACATCCTTGAACCCCCTAAGAAGTTTTAGCTCATATTAAAGATAAAAATCTTACAACTAATTTTTTTTTGAAGAAAAGTTCATATTAGAGAGTTAAATAATTTGCTAATGAAAACTGAAATTAATGGAATTAATGCAAAATTCTATCCTAACAACTTTGCTTATTAGCATGCTTTGGTAAAAAAAATCAACACATATCTGAATATTATCTAATTAAGACTTCCCAAATATTCCAAATTGGATGGCAACAGAGACCACAGCAAAACAAAAAAAAAAAAATCAAACTTCCATCTAACATAAACTATATGAACATTCTCAAAAGATCAAAGTTAAATTGCGTAGAAGTAAATTAATACAATACACTGCCCATTGAAACTTTCCAACTAACAGAATCGACCCAAATAACAGCAAACTTATGGTAAAACAGAAAAGAAAACGAAAAAACAGAGGAAAGAAAAACTGGAAAACAGAGAAAAAAAAACTAGAGGAAAAACCCACGAATTCTTCAAGAAAAACGCCCCCAAAATCCCATATTATTCACTTGAATCAGATTGGATAAATCAAAGGAGAAGCAGAACTAAAAAAAAATTGCAGCAGTCTCGGTAAAACATAAAATGAAAAACTGCAGAAAACATAGGAAGAAAACTGGAAGAAACCCACGAAAAATAACTCCAAAACGTCTCCAAAAATTTATGCATTCTTTAATCATCTTCTCTCCTTTTATAGGCCTTCATTAGGGTTGAATAATGCCCAAATTTCGTGCTCAAAATCCCCCATATCATGCTGTAATTGAAGATTTTTGAAATGAGTTAAATGTAGATTTTTTCCTTTTTTGAACTTTTCTACTGCTCCAGAAAAAATTGCAAAATCTCGAAATTGCAATTTTGATTTTGCAATTTCCACATTCTTAAGTCTGCTGCTCCAGATTGTAGAATCACGATTTTGCAATTTCCATATTTCCTGGAAAGAAGATTAATTTATTTAGAACTCTATCCCAAATGCCATCATATTTATTTATTTCTTAAATTGAAGCAATCTTTCGACTATTTTCAAATGATTTTAAGTTAAAACAAGAATATTTTAAGCAATTGGAAGTTAAATAAGCCTTAATTCTAAGGCTTATCAACTAGACCAGAAACTATGCAACTTAAGTGAGTCGTAGCTCAATCCATGTGATACTAGGGGAACTACTTATTCTATATGAGTGTAACAGTGACCTAAGTGATTAAAAAATCCACCTAATTAAAGTGAGTCATAGTCCAATGTACGTGAGACTAAAAACTTACCTAATGAAAGTGAGTTACAGCCCAACCAAGGCGAAACCAAGGAGCTATCTGATCGAATACTAAGTGCCTAGCCTAGTAGAGCCAAGTGAGACAAAAATCCAGCTTAGACATACGAAACAACTTGAAAGGCTTTGACAATGTACAATTCAACCTTGTGACACAGGGTTAGACTTGGCACATGATACAGCTAGTGAAGTAAAGGTATATATAATTGACACATTACTTTGCCACATAGCACGGTACATCTTTGTACAATGCAACCATAGTAACCAAACACCAACGTAAACCACCTGTTGTATCATTCAACATGCATGCTCTTTCCATCCCACCCATCCCTAACAATACTACTAGATCATTTACCTAATCAGCTCTCCAACCAAAATCAACAAACAATAAATAAAATTTAAAAAAAAAACAAAACAAAAGGCATATTAAATAAATTCTCTGTAGCATTTTAAATTCTATGGTGGGCGAGTGAGATTTTTTAGTAATTGAGCTTAAGATCTTATATGCTGTAACACTGTTTCAAAATATCCATGAAAGGACTAAAATACCATCGATATTGGCAGGGACCCGCCATGAGAATTAACAAAAACCGTAATAATAGAAAGAGCTTGACTGGAGCCGGAGCTTTGGGATTGGGTGGACAGATGGCCCAAGAAGCAGCACGCGAGGGGCTTTTTAGCTCAAGCTTAAAATGCCTCATTTCACACTCTCGGCCGAGCGATTCTGAAAAGAAAAAACAGAGAGAGGGAGAGAGTTGAGGGATAGGATCTGTGTCTGTGTTGGAGGGCAACGAATTCACAAGAGAATCAGCTCCAACTGAAATCACAGACACCCCTCAAAGCAAATTCTCTCAAACGCCTTGAGTGAGTCTCCTAAAACCCCCTTCTGCTTGTTTTTCTTCCACTGATTGCCACTACTTTTGTGCTTTTCTGATTGGTATTGCTTGATTTCTTGGTTGTTGATGCTATTGGGAACTGAATCTGCACTGTTTTTTAAATTTCTTAAGATACTATTTATGAATTTCTTGTGTATTTTGTGGGGTTTTTGACGTTTCTCTGATTTTTCAGTCCATGGCTCTGACCCATTTCGCTTGTTTCTTCTTTTGTAGCTTTTGTGTTCATTTTTTCTCTCTCTTCCTCCTCAACGTCGATAAGAAATCACAAAGGGGGTTTGGTGGAGGGATTTATGTCTTCTGAGTTTCATCTGTCCTCTGGAGCTTTGAAGCAGCTCTGGTTTTGTTCTTCGTCTCTGTTCTTCACCCTTCACATGCAATTTGGTTCTCGTCAACAACAAAGTTTTCGACCCTTTTTCATGCAATTAAGATCAAATCGGTATGTGGGTTTTGCTTATTTCTCGTTTATTTTTAAGGGTTTAATACCTGAGATTCCATTATCTTCGAGCGGTGTATGGGTTTATGGCTGTTTTAGTCAAAACCACTTTTCTGGTCTTTGTGTCATTTCCTTTTCTTTTTCTCCTGCAGGTCTTGTTCTGGAGTGAAGGGGTTTCAAGCTTCTATCAGATATCATATTCTCTTCTCAATTTTGGTTCATTTTTGTTTCAGGGTTTTGGGTTTTCGTTGACATTGAAGATCGCTAAAACGTACTCTGTTCTCCATTTCTCACTCCTCCACCCTCTCGATTCTTCACCCTTTTTCCTAAAAGAAATTTTGCCCTCGTTTATTTATTCATTATAGTTGAGGATTTAACCACAAAATGCCCGGATTCCGAAGGCAGTTTCCAATTCGAGATATGTATGGTAAGGAAGAGAAGAAAATGAAGCAATTAAAAGAAGGAAAGTCCATTTCTGTGAGGAAACTTCGTGTACTGTTTCACGATCCTGATGCCACCGACTACTCGAGTGAAGAAGATGAGCCAGTGAATCAAGAGGCTAAAAAGATTGTTTTGGAGATATCGTTGCCAGCCATCTGCCATAAACCATCCAAGGAGAGATCACAGAAAGAAATTGATGATGGAGGCAAAATCAGAACCAAGACTGAAGTCAAGGCAAGCAGTAGAAGATCACAGAGATCGTCGTCGATGTATAAAGGCGTTCGACGAAGGAAATGGGGGAAATATGCAGCAGAGATTCGAGATCCGTTTCGTGGTCGAAGATTGTGGCTCGGTACTTACAACACTGCAGAAGAAGCTGCTGTTGCTTATCAGAGAAAGAAGCACGAGTTCGAAAGTATGCAATCGATGGAGAAGGACAGCAATGAGCTTGGTGGAGAGCAATCGGAAGAGAAGAAGAGCAGATCACTTGTTGATGATAGAAATGAATTTGAAGAAATTATTGCTTTGTTTTCCCATCCTTCACCATCATCTGTACTTGATGTGTGTACTGAAAGTTTATGCAGCAATGGACTCAAGAGTGTTATTGAAGAAGTCAATGTGGATCAAACTATGGAACATTCAATCACTGAAGAATGTATGGTTGTGCTAGATGGAGTAGAAGACATGCTGAAATCCATTTATGAAGATGAGCAGTCCATTTCAGACATCCTGATAGAGACCCCGATGCTGATGCCAATGCCAATACCTCAATTAGATACTCGGGAATTGGATTTTCAAGTTCTTGACGACAATTCATTGATCTGCAATGATTTTGATCAGTTCTTTCATGATATGAACTTCAGAGACAATTGTACTCTATACAGCATCGAAAATGGTGTCGGGGCACTCGATCTTCCTCCGATGGACATGGAATTCGACAAGGAGTTTTCTTGTTTCGACGATACATTGAGTATATCATGCATGTAATTTTTGCAGTTAGGAGATAGTAATAATAGTAAGAGCAGTAAAAGAAAAGATTTTGTTTTGAGTGAGTCTGATCTTGAAAATAAAACCATTGTGAGGATGCGATCTGTGATAATGTTTGGTAGAGGGAGAGTTCTTGGGTTTTTCCCTGTGCTTTTAGAGCCGTCCAAGATAATTTTTTCAACACTCATTTGTACTGCTAAGTTATATAATTATTATCAATGCAAGTTCTGATAAGTTTTTGCCTGCTGCTCTGCACCAATGTATATTCATTCAGAAACTGTCATTTTTTTCTTTCCTCTTGTGTTTTTTCATAGAGAGACAAAATCTGAGTTTGGTCTTATCTGTCTAGTTGATGCGTTTTTCTTTTGATTCCCTTTCTAAGAAGGCTCCCTTGATTTTGTCTCTTGTTTGATTTTGCTGGATTTCTTTATGGCAAGTGTTTGGCAAAGCCTTAATGGGCAGAGAGAGCCAGAGAGGCAAGTGTTAGGCAATGTAGAGTGAGAAACACACACAAACACCCAGATTTGACCATGAAACGCATGGACAACACAGAGACAGACTTACTTCCCTAGAAGTTATCTATCAAACATGTCTCGAAACTTCGGAATCGGATATATTTTACATGTTTGTCAACCATTTAGTTATACTCAACAACTAAGTATGGTAGGATTAGACGGATTGAGAGAATTTATAAAGGTACACGAAATGACGAAAGGTGATCTACAGACTTTGTTACTAACCATGTTTACTAGCACAAATCAATGTTTGTCAACCGTCGTGCTTTGATTTAGTGGTGGTCAACAAGTAAATATTGTAGGATCAAATAGATGGAGAGCTAAATTCCTACAAAGGTGCATGAAATGATAAAAAGCGATCTAAACTTGTTTACTTAACATGTTTACTTTGCACAAATCAATGTTTGTCAACTGTCATATTTTGATTTAATGGTGGTTAGGAATTAAATATTATAGGATCAAACATATGGAGAGCTAAATTCCTACAAAGGTACTCAAAATGATGAAAGATGAATTAGACTCTTTTTTACTAAACATGTTTACTTAGCACAAATTAATGTTTATCAACCGTCGTTCTTTGATTTAGTGGTGACCTACAACATAAACATGTTTACTTGAACAAATCAATGTTTGTCAACTGTCATGCTTTGATTTAGTAGTGGTCAACAACATAATATTGTAGGATCAAATAGATGGAGAGCTAATCCCAACCAAAGAGCATGATGTTAGGAGTGCAAACAAATTCTCACATTGGCTAGGGAAGAAAGAGATTCATGGCATATAAGTAAGAACAATTATCTCCATTAGTATGAAGCATTTTTGGTGAAACAAAAAACAAAATCATGAGAGCTCATACTCAAAGTGGATAATATCATTTAAGTGTGGAGATCTGTCGAGGGTCGTTGTCCTTATCAATTGGTATTAGAGCAAAAATTGAATTAGACCTTTTTACTAAACATGTTTACTTGTACAAATGAAACCGAGCGATAGTGTTTTGATAAAGTCGGAGTTTAATTAAGCTTATCATGTAAAAGGCAAGTTGAAAGTAAGAAAAATGACATAGTTGTGTGTTTTGGGATTATTGGTATTTTGGTTTTTTGTGGGCTGTCGACCAAGTTAGTGATGTATGAAGTTGAAGAAGGATAAAAGAGTTGATAATGGCGGTGGCACAGAGGCAGAGGGTTGCTTGATAAGGAAGCAATGTTTGCATAATTTGAGAGTGGTGGTTATATGTACTTTTCTTTGATCATTAAAAAGAATATTTCCTTTTCCATTGAAGTTTAAAGTTGAATTTCACTGCCTACAATAAAAGTGGAGACTTTTTTAAAAAAAAAAAAATTCCAATAATAATAATAATAATAAAATTATTTAATTCCAAGGTTTAGAGTGAAATTTACGTTTGACTTGAGTCATTCTATAATCGAAAATAGTCAAAGATCTCTTGTCTCTTGTCACATGGCTTTAAAAGCTGAGTTTGAATTTTTCCAACTCTCTCCCATCGCATGATTCAATTATTATGAATATAGAAGGAAAATTTTAATGAGAAGCATTTTTTACAAAAATATTTACAAATATATGTTTTTAGATAAAATAATAATAATGAATGTAATGTATTTGGAGGAAAATCATTACTCACTTTTTAGTTTTTTTAGTTCAACAATATTTGGAGTGAGAGATTCGAACTTCTAATTTCTTGGTCGATGGTATATTTCAATTATCGCTGAGCTATACTCATTTTAGCAAAAATCATTAATCACTTGTGAAATTGAGAATAACAGTTTATTTTTTCTAATTTTCATTTTTCACAATAATTATTAATATATATAACTGATTTTTTGACCTAGATATTTATTGGATTGCTTATATGGTAACAATTGATTGGCACTTGTTTGTGTTTTTTTTTTCTGTCAATTTCATTTTAGAAACCTATTAAGAACTAATTAACTCGATAATAGTAATTAATTAATTTTTTACCTTTTGCAATGATAATTGATGGTTGGCTTGGACATTAATAATAAAATTTTAAAAATGATATCTAACTAATAAAGACTAATTAGTATAAAGAATCTAATAAAGATTTGATTCTTCTCCCTTCAAGTTAGTTGTGAATGAAATCTAATTGTTCAAGAGATAAACATATCATTTGTGGTACATACTAACAATTCAATTTCATCTATAATATTTCAAAATTTTCAATTAAATATCTAAACCAATAGCACTATTGAAATTGAATAAGAAAATAGTGATAGAGATATTTCTTAAAAGTATATTATTTTGGTTTTAAAAGATTATATTTATTTCATCAATTTTGACATTTTAAACTATTATGGAATTGAAGGGCAACAATTGATTGGCACACATGGTGTGTGTGTGTTTTTTTTTTCAATATCGTTTTAGAAATTTATTACCAGTTAACTTTATATTAATCATTAACTCATTTTTTACTTTTTGCCTTGATAATGGATGATTGACTAAGACATTGGCAATAAAGTCTCTATGGGGATATCCTACCTAATAAAGACGAATTAGTATAAAGAATCTAATAAAGCTTGGCTCTTCTCACATTTAGTTACTTGTGGACAAAATCTAATTGTTCAAGATAAACATGTCCTTAAGTTCTTGTCGTATACACTAATCTTTAATTTCATCTATAACATTTATCATATCCCTAACCAATAACACTATTGAAATTGAATAATGAAATAGTGTAGATTCTTGAAAAATATAATTTTATCAATAGACCTTGTTTTTGCTGAATATTCCTCTTATCTATATATGATTACAAAATATCCACTCATTCTATTTAACTTTTTTTTTAGTTCAAAAGATGTTAAGAGTAAAGATCAAACCTTTTCAAATTAAAAATTTATCAATTAATTACCATCACATGACACTTCATATCTCGTTCAATTAAAAGAAAGAGTTCACTCGATAAAATAATACAAAAATTCTATTGACCAAATACATAAGTACTTGTCGAGTTGAGTATAACTCTGTCAAATCGTACATATTTCAAATGTGTCCAATTCCAATTATAGCCCTCCGTTTTTCTCAAAGAAAGAGAAAGGCCAAAATGATTTATGGTGTTCATTGGATGAATGATGACAATGTGACATGTTATGAAGAAATTATTTTTTTAAAAAAAAAAGTGTTTCTCTCTCTAAAAAATAAAAATAAATAAGAGAATGGAAAGGGAGAGAGAGAGAGAGGGCAAAGCCGCCATGTCAATTCAGAGATCATCTCTTCATAACATAGTTGAAACGTAAACCCAAAAAAAAAAAAGAAAAAAAAAAAAAGTGGGTCCAAATGGCAGCCGCCTTCAAAACGTGGCCTTCAGGATACTGCCAACAAATTCAATCTCTTTTAATTTAACAACGTGATTTATATTATTCCAAAATCCAAACCCCACAAAACTCCTCATTTTCCTTTTCTTTTCTCTTTATTTGCTTGAATAAATCTCCACCGCCAGTTTTTTTCTTTTCAAAAATTTCCAATAAGTTAAACTAAGTTTCTATCAAATAGGTTTATGATGGTCTAATAGATCCTTGACGTTCTATTTAATTTTTAAAAATTGTGTTTATTTTTTTATAATTATTTTTATCATAATTTTTATTTTTCTTAAGAAAATATTTAAATTATTAACTCAATTCCAAAAATAAATTTTTAAAAAACTATTTTTTTTAGTTTTTAAAACTTGGCTTGAATTTTGAAATGGTTGTAAAATATAGATGTACAAAACAAATAAACTAATAGGTGAAAGTAATGTTTATAAGGCTTAATTTTTAAAAACCAAAAAATAAGTTTTTACCATGGTAAAAAGTACGCACAATTTTCATGTCAAATTAAAAGTTCATAACCTTTTAATTTTATGTCTAATAAATCCTTTGAACTTTAAGTGTCTAATAAATTCCTAAAATTTTAATTTTGAGTCTAATATGTTTATAAGCTTTTAATTTTCTCTCTAATACATCCTTGATCTATTCAACATTTTCTAATATTTATGAGCCTATTTGGCACAAAATTGAAAATGAGCCTATTAGACAAAATTTAATTTTATTTCTAATAGGGTTGTTAATTTTTTTAAAAAAGTTGAATATATCAAAGAACTATTATACACAAAATTGAACGTTCAGATACTTATTTGACATTCTTAAAATTCAAAAACCTATTGACACAAAATTGAAAGTTCAGGGACTTATCAGATAATTTTTAAAGTTTAAGAACCTATCAAATACAAGAATCAAAATTTAGAGACTAAAACTTGTAATTCAACCTTTTACTACTATCCTAGTATTTAAGTACTTCTACAATAAATTTAAAAAAAAAAGAGGTGCAATTTCATATAATAAAATGTGCAATTTCATATAATAAAATAACATATTTATTAATTATATAGCTGTATACTTGTCTATAGCTCGGACTAAATTATTTATAATTTAATTGTCCATTTTCATTGGATCTCTCTGTCACTTTCTAACTTTGAAAGAGCGATGTGAATGGAAATGGGATGGATTCTTTTTCTAGAAAACTTTCTCGATCAATTTTCCTAGAACCCAAACAAAAGATAAGGTGGGAATTTTCAAACTCTACTCCTCTCGATCCCCACGTATAAGGTAGGATTTATCTACATTTTCTTTTCACCAAAAATAGGGTTGTTGAAGCTTTTGTCCCCTTTTCCCCAACTTTCTCTCTAATTTACCTAATGACCTAACATAAATGAAATGCTAGCTTTGGTTTTTGCTTAGCCAATAGTAGCACACATGATATTTCACCAAAACACATCGCCCTTTGAAATTGTACTAAAATAAGTCTTAGGATTCAAAGAGAGAACCAGAGAGGTGATCGACCTCATCATATATAGTTCAACTAGTTAAGACATATATATTCTCGGGTAAGAGGTCTGAGTTGATTCGAATCCCTCCACCCCACATGTGGTTGAACTATATGTATGAAGAAAACCAATGAATAAACTATATATGGATAGAGATTAACAAAAATAAGGGTTTGTTAATTTAGAATACCTTCCAGTTTAAGCACTTTTTGAAAAAAAATATTTTCAATAAAAATATTTTTATATCTCACATTTTTTAAAAGGGTTTTAAATAACATTTTTTTTTGTTCCACTATATTCCAAAGTGATTTTATTAATTGCAAATATATTTTTGTTTTTTACTACATATTTAAAAGATTTTCGGTTAGTCACTTTAAAATCATTTTAAGATAATATATCTCTCCACTGTTTCTTCCAAAAATAGTTGTTTAATTAATCAATTTAAATAAAATACTTTTTTATTTATTAATATATGAAAAAATAGTTTTGACCATCTAAAATCATTCAAGAAACTATACTAAACACACTTTAAGTTATTAATTTTTCAAAACGAGCTTGTAAAAAATATTGATTTTGCTTAAAAAAACATTTCTTTTAAAGTTACTCCAAACAAGCTATAAGTATGTGTATAAATAGAGATTTGTAAGAGAGAATGTTGATAAGAAATAGACAAAAACTTTAATGCATGTTTTTAATATTTTTTAACTCTTAAATTGTTGGTAAACATAGATATTCCTTTTAGAAAGTAATTATTGCTAAAAGTGATAGCACACCCTAACAACAAGATTCTATCCTTCATTAAAGCCTACCTATCTTATGTATTTTAATACATGATATAATAAAAAGATTCCAACTATTGATATAATTTTAAATTTAACATGCTTTAGTGTTCATTCTTTTTTATGATATAGGAAGCTAGAAATTTTCTTTACTATAATAATGATACAATCTTATGATATTGTATCTTAGAATAGTAAAAGTCATTAAATCAAGGAATAAATGGATCACAGAGCATCATATTTTACCAACTAATATGTTGGCATAAAGGGGTTATGGGGGAAGTTGGGAGAAAAGGGAAGGAGGGAAGAAGAATCCTAAGAAGACTAGAACAGTACACATCTTAAAATGAGAGGTCTATTCTTTACTAGTCTCTAAGAAGATTTTATGTATGATTCATGAAGATTTTAAGCTAGTTGTGTTTGAATTGTCTAAATAAATGAAATATCAAGGTTCACACAAAAGCCAAATGTATGAAGAAGTTCAATTCGTCTACTCCTCGTCTATTGGTCATAATAGGTTTCTAGAAAATACCATTTTGATCTATATTTTTTCAAATGTCCAAATTTAGTCTCTATATTTTTCATAAATCTTAAAACTTAAAACTATTTCTTATTGTTAGTTTGAAGTTAATTTTATCAAAATAGATTAAATAATAATAATAATTTCCATGCAAGAAAAGGCACAATGTGAATATGTTTCCAAAATTTATAGAGGAAAGATTAATAGAGACTTTTTTTTTATAGAAAAGTTAACAATAAACTAACAACATAGAATATTTTTAAGATTTATTAAATGTATGGGGACCAAATTTTAACATTTGAAAGTACAATGACTAAAATGTAATAAATTCTAAAGCATATGAACTAAAACGGTATTTTAACCTTAAAAATATATAAATTTATGCATCTTAAATATATCTAGTTTATAAAATTGGCAAACTAGCCTCAAACAAAATCATAGTTAATATAAGCTCGAATTTCAAATTTAAAATTATATAAAGTTACAGGCTATACGAACACAATTCATGAATATGACTCATAATTGAAAACTCCCAACTACACATGAAGATATTAACAGATTTACCTTCTGAATTTTTAGGTGCATAAATGTTACTTCCTTAAAATGGGGTCAATATATTTGAGTATAATTCGCTGTCATTCGAATTAATTTTAGAGTGCATTAAAAACTCACCTATTGGAATTCACTTTCGTTCTAAGAGAATAAAGCTTTCTCAAATGAGATACATATTCTCACGACTTTGTCAGTTTGTTCAATTTCTAAATCACAAAATGGCATCGTATTTCCAAGGTTTCTGAATCTCTCTTGCTCAGCAACCAGTTCTGTTGTGTAGCAGAGCAGATATTACACGAATTATTCCTGTTTTCCCTTCCTTTTTCCCTTTTGCCTTTTTTGAAATAGAATGCGAATCAGAAAATGCCAACAAAAAACTTACACCTACATTATTCTATCTTATCTACAGGAATTTAATCCCTTTAAAGCATGAACACGATAAGATAAAACATTGTTCATCTTTTAGAAATATTATCACCAATAAACTCGGAAACCAACCAGTCAGGCAGTCAAACCAATCAATTTGATTGTCTTAAACCAGAAATTACGCTATTGAATGGTTGAAACTTTAGAATATGATATAATCTTATCAGGTTTTCGGATAACTTTGTGGAAGATTGAAAAAAAAAGGTAACTTGGAATATAAAGGCCATTGACGAAAGGTTTGAGCTTTGAATAAATCTAATAAAAAAAAGTTTTTGGCTAAGACGCAAAATTTAGGTCTGATCCGTGGATTTGCTAGTCCTATACTATCTATAGATTTGCTGGTCTTATCACCCACTCAGATCTAAGCTCATAAAATCCTCTTCTATGTTATATACTGACTTCTACACTTTATCAACCCACAGACTAAATACAAGTACACATCAAACTTTCACAGCACATTACTTTGCATAATCCAAATACAAATTATACAAACTCAATTGGGTCGTAATATATTTTTGACTTAAATGAATCGACCATGCAGTCTTCTGCTTGAACTCAGTATCACTTCCGATTTTCTTAAATAGGTAACAAGATGAAACCATACTTTAACCCAATACACAGTTCAACAGAAGCATGCAGTGACAGAACTTTGATTATTTGGTGTGTTTCTGATGTCCAAGTTATTGGCAATTTCAGACGATAACAAGAAACCTAACGTAAACCAATTGCCCATGGCATTGTGATCCATGCATATTCCTTTTTTTCTAAAAAGAAAACAATAATAATAAAAACTGCAGCTGGTGAGGTCCTGATTAAACAGATCACAACGAGGCAAACCATCCAAACATATTTCTGCGAGCCATTTAGTTCACCTGCAAAAGACAGCAAAAACCTTTATCCTTCATCTGTCTTTTCATTCATCACGTAATAAGAAATAATGACAAGCAAGAACCACCGAAGGCATCAAAACTTGACACTAGCAAGTACAATTAGCATTCAGTTGGCCTTCTATCTGTAATTCGAAGGGTCAGTATTGAGCCCTCTGCCATATTCTTCTGCAAGACTTTGTACATCCATTAGTTTCTTTCCTCATTTCATCTCTTCACCTTTCTTCTCCAAGCTTTGGAAGTTGAAGATCCTGAAGAAATTCAACTGTTTTCTTGGCTGCTCTAGGAGGATTAACATAGTTAATTTTATCAAAAGAATCTCTATTTTCTTTTTCTTTGGCCCTCTGGTGTATTCCATACAGGTGTTCTTTGGAAGATTCAAACCATCTTTTACGGCTTTGCCATTGTTCTACTAAGGAGTGGCATTGTTGTTATAAATTCAAGTCGTACAATGATGAAGTTATCTTAGAACCTCTTTTTTAGGATACAAGCCATTTATTATGGCAGGCCGGCTACGTCACTATTCTATGAAATATTTGGTAGGAAAGAAACAAAGAAATCTTTCAAGTCTTGAGAGGCGGGGGCCCATTTTTGTAATCTTTTTCTCGTAGTCCCCTTGTTGGTTGGGTTGTGGCCCTCTCTTTTCTACTTTTATTTGTCTTAACAAAACTTGGTTTAATTATAAAAAAACCTTTAGTTTAAATAATCAATGATATGGTAGATATATCACTCTCTCCAGCAAAAGCAAACTCCAGCCTAGAGCCAGTTCATAGATTTTTTTTCCCCTCATCCCTTTTCTTTTTAAATGAAGAATCGACTCTAACTCATAATAAAGAAAGAATGAGCTACACGAGAAAACAAGGGCTGAACGGAAAAAGGGGCCAACATAAGAAAACTTATAAAAACAGACTCCAATTGTTTAAGAGTAAAAAATATAGGATTACAGTCATTTCAAATTGTCGAGCTCCATTTTCTCTACCAAGACCCTTCCTTCATGAATAAAAAAAAAAAAGAACCTACCAAAGAGGCTTTCCTTCATGACAAAAGCCTCTCCCAATTAGAAACAAGGGAGACATAACTATATGAAGCAAAGAGATTAGACAATTTACACCAAGAAATAGCATAATAGATGACCATGTCAAAGAGTTCTTGTAGGGATAACTCTTTGTCCAAAAATACCCTGTTGTTACGTTCCTTCCAAAGAAGCCAAAGAAAAGCCCTTATGATGTGCTTCCAAATTAAAGCTTTGGCATTCTTGAAAGGGTGGCCCACCAAAACAGTGATGAGAAGATCTTTGACATCCCAAGGAAAGGCTTGCTGCCCGTTAAAAGAAGAGAATATTCTATCCCATATAGAGCGAGCAAAGTTGCAATGGAGGAAAAGATGGTCCAATGTCTCGTCATGCTGCTTGCATAAAGAGCACCAACCAGGTGGCAAAGCCAAATAAGGCATACGCCTTTGCAAATTATCTTTCGTACTAATGGCTCTGTGCACAAATTTCCATAAGAAAATTTTGATCTTTTTGGGTACCTCACTTTCCAAATTCCCTTAGCCAAGGCGGGATCCATAATGGTAGAAGATGTGCCCATAAATGTAATCAAAGACTTCATGGAGAAAAAACCATTGGTGTTGGGAAGCCATCTCCATGAATTCTCTCTTTGTGAGAGAACAATTGGATCCGGGACTATACTCAAATTTGCCCACTCCAATGCTTCCTCATCTTTTAAATTTCTACCAAGTTGTTGGTCCCAAAAATTGTTCTCCATGTTCCAAGTTTCCTTATACGATGTTGTTTTGCATTGCGATAGCCTATATAGGAGGGGAAAGCGAGAGGCCAATAGGGGATTGGTGACCCATGGATCAGTCCAAAAGTAGTGTGTGCACCATTCCCCACCTGATGGCAAATCTGACTGGTGAATAGATCCTGCTGCTTAACAATGGACTTCCAAGGGCTTTTGGCTGATGCTAATGATGCCCAATGTAGATAGGTGGATGATCCATATTTAGCTACTATGACCTTCCTCCATAATGCTTCCTTCTCATGGTTGAACCGCCAGATCCATTTTGCAAGGAGGGATCTATTTTTGTCTCCCAATGAGTGGAGGCCTAATCCACCATTCTCCAAGGGAAGGATGATTTTGCTCCATCTAACAAGATGTTGGCCATCTTTCTACAAGAAATTTCTATAAATTCTCTCGATATCTTGCACTACCTTTTTAGGCATATTGAACAAAGACATAAAATATGTGGGGAGGTTGGATAATGTAGCCTGAAGAAGGGTGTGACGACCGCCCTTTGATATAAAGGAGGAAGTCCATGTTGAAAGCCTTTTCTCAACTTTTTCAATAATGGGAGCCCAAAAAGATTAATTTTTTGGGGAACCATTAGGGGAAGTCCCAGATACGTATTAGGCAAGCCTCCCAATTCATATTTGTTGGCAGCAACTTCAATAATGGGGGGATCGATGTTAATGCCCATGATTTCTGATTTCCGAAGGTTAATGTTGTGACCAAATACTTTTTCAAAACAACCCACAGCATGTAGGATTTTCTGTAGGGAGGACTCGTCTTCGAAATCAGAAAAAAGGATGGTATCGCCTGCAAACTGATATGATTGATGTGCACATCACCTGGAAAAGGTGTCCATAATCAAGATAAAGGGAAAAGGTGAAAGGGGATCTCTTTGGCAAAGTCCCCTTGTGGCTTTTGGCTTACCTCTAGGGCAACCATTAATGATGATGGAGAAATTAGTAGATGAAATGCACCCTTTAATCCAAGTCCTCCATTTTGCACCAAAACCTTTAGCCACAAGAATGTTGTCTAGATATTCCCAATCAACCTTGTCAAATGCTTTTTCCATGTCTATGCTTCTTCCTTTTCCACTCGTCAATGAGCTCGTTGGCCCTAAGAGAGGTGTCTATAAATTGTCTTCCCTCGACAAAAGCATTCTGAAAATGTGTAATGGTTTAGGGAAGAACCTTTTTGAGGCGTTCTGATAAAACTCGTCCAATGACCTTGTAAAGACCGGTAGTAAGGCTAATAGGTCGATAGTCGGCCGTGGAACGGGCATCAATCTTCTTTGGAATCAGACAAATATAGGTCTCATTAAGGCTACCATTGATAATCCCATTTTGAAAAAAATCTTGGAACACGCTCATGATGTTGTTTTTTAGTATGTTCCAACATTTTTTAAGGAATTTTGATGAGAAGCTCTCAGTGCCAAGAAGTTGAATAGCCCTCCAAACCTCGTTTTTAGTGAATTCTGCTTCTAAATTCGACACTAGCTGCCTATCAATAGGGCTCCAATCAATATCGTGAGGAAAGGCCAATGAATCCATGTTCGTGTAAAGGTCCTTGTAAATAGTAATGAACTCATAAACAATGGCATCCTCCATAAGTAGACTCCTTCCTTGTGCAGAAAGGATTTCCAAAATGGAAATTTTCCTTTTCTTTGCGGCCATCAAATGGTGGAAGAAGCTGGAGCTATTACCCCCCTCTTCAAGCCACTTATTCTTGGATTTTTGTCTCCAGATATGTTCTTCCTTTGCTGCCACTTGCCAGTGATAGTAATTCCCCTTTCATTAATTTTGTGTGTGTGAGTTGACCCGAGGAGATAGGCCTAGATTCTTGCATTTGATCAATGAGGGAGATCTCAATCAACAATTAATTCCTCTTTGTAGTGAGACAACCAAACACCTCCTTTTTCCATTTTTCGAGCACCTCCTTCAAACCCTTTAGTTTGATAATGAAACCATGGCCCACCCATCCTCTTAAGGGAGTGTTTTTCCACCACTAATCGAACATAGGCATAAAGTCTTGGTGGCTCAGCCACATATTTTCAAAACAGAAAGGAGAAGGCCCCCATTTAGAAATACCCATGGAGAGGATAAGGGGGAAATGGTCAGAAGTCAGTCTATCCATCCGTCTGACACTGGCATTCGAGAATTTCTCAAGAACACTCTTTGTAACAAGGATTCTATCAATGAGAGTCAATAGACTCATAGTGGGAGATGTACTGTAATTCGACCACGTAAACAACCCATTTTGCAAAGGGAGATCAATGAGCTATGATTCAAGCAAATGCAGAAGGAGACTTTGAACAAGCAAATGTAGAAGGAGGGATTAACAAGGACAAATGCTCGAGGATATAGGGATCCAAATACAACTATCATTGGAATCTAGATGAAGAGGGGAACACAAACATAGCCAACAAAGAACAATTGATTCATAGCAACCTATACTTTCATGAAGGTGTCTCAAACATGAGACATGTCCCCTAATGAGAATTTATGAATTTGTTATATCGTAGGATGAGACAATGTGAAACAATTTTCTACACATTCTTGAGCTTAGCCACCAAAGAAGGTATCTCACCTAGTAGAGTGACGCCTATACATGTGTTGAACTCAAAGGGAAATGCCATAACAACTTAGCAAAGTCCTTATTTGCTAGATTTCCAATTCCCAAACCATCTTTCTCACACAACTTGAACACAACCTCCCTCACCATTTTTTCCAACATGAACAAATAGATGAAGTATTCCTAAATAAAGGTACAAAGAAGGGCAAGATCCAACCAAAGATTGATTGAATTAAAATTGACCTCAACTTAAGTCTAATCCTCTAATTATTTAAAGTCACTAAACTCACCTCCTTGTTCTTTAGTGCAAAGATTACCAATAACATTGGAGTTCCATTCCCTCAGCAAGAGTTTGAGAGAAGCAAGTCTCTGTATGAACTTATATCCTTCCCACTTACCAATCACCCGAAAACCCATAATATAAAAGGAAAGAACACTTAAAGAAGAGGGGCAGGGCATTGTAACAACAGGTTCTCAAAACTAAATGGCCAAAGAACCCACTCGGAAACCCTAATATTGAGAAGAATGCAATGGTCCAAAATATATATTATTTTTGGGGGGTAAGAGGCCAATGGTCCAAAATATTTCAATGACAAATATTGTTTGATGTCCTTGAAAAATATCCAACCACCCTCTCGACAAAAAAGAATCTGTCAAGTCTACTATATATCATTAAAGCAAAAAGGTTAGACCAAGAGAAGTTACCACTCACAAGAGTGGTTCCAACTAATCATGAATTTAATTGAACCTATTAAAAGCACTTATGGAAGTAGTAATCCTATTCATAGTAACCATAAAAAAAAATAGTAATAAAAAATAAAGTAGTAATCCTATTCACATTTAACTTCATGGGGAATCTAGTTTCACTAAAGCCTGCAACAATACACCAAAAATGCCTGCAACACCCAAGAAGGCCAACCCAGCTCCTTCAAAGAGCATCTCTTTCCCCATGTCTCGTTGGACCACAAGCACCAGTGATCTACTCAAATCAAATGGTATGATTGCAAATGTGAATTGAAGCACCTCACACCACAAAGGACAACAAATTGCGAGGATCCCATAGAATGACAATAATCCCAACTCACACCACTTCTAAGGACAACAAGGTATATACAGCTTCAACGATCCCCCACTTACTCTTAATGTCAGGTCTCCAACATACACTTAAAAGAACTATGATTGAGTGGCATGTCAGAAATTTCAATCGTTCTCAAAAAAAAAAACCAGTCGTGAGAAAAATGTTAGGAAAGCTTGCTGTACGTTGCTATAAATTTTTCACTCGACAGAGAAATAGAAATTAAATGAAATTATTGACCATTGACCTGAGTTAAAAATTCTTTTCACACCTCGTAGCAGTACATAAAATAAAATATAGAGCTAATATGTATTGTTCATTTATTCAAGCTCTGGAAATAAATAAGCTTTGATTATCAGTACGATCAAGTAATAAAATAAACCTAACGACTTTTGAACATTTAAACTCACCGTTATTCCTCCCAGCAATTTACTCCGATTCGACTGCCTCCACTTTAGGACCTAATCAGAAGCAAGAAGAGACAACATCAAATGATTATACTTCATTCACTCAGTCAGTTAAATTGCATAGGGAACGTAAAGAAAAGAAATTGGAGAATAATGCAGCCAGCGAGTACCCCAAGTTCAAAAGATCGACATGGATCAGATTAATTTCAAAATTTCTACATCCACTAAGTTTTATAAACAATAAACATTTTAGAAAACAACAATCCAATACGGAGCAGATTTCCACTTGCGAGTATCCGTACCCAATCATAACATACTTTCAGTAACTCGAAATATCTCCATTTCCTACCCAAAAGGCAAAAAAAATCCAAAAACGTTCAAATTTCTCAGAAATTAAATAGAATGAGAGACGAAAGGGAGAACCATGAAGAGATGGGTGGCGTCCGTCCTTGCCCCAGCCGATGCCGCGAGTGGAATCAAGGTATTGCTGAACAAGGTGGCGGCATTTCTGAAGATGGTTGACTCCTTCGATGCGGTAGCACCATCTGAGCTTTTCCCTCAGTATCTTCGCCTTTTCGATTTCGATCCATTTCTCTCTCACAATGTGTTCCCTCATCTCCAGCATCGCCACTGGATCCTTGTACGGATGCTCCGCATCGAAATCGTCCGGCGGTGATTCATCGAATTCCACTGTCTTCTTCCTCCCCATGGCTTCTCCCCTTTCTCTTCTCTGTGCCTACTATCTGTCTCAGAATCGTCTTCGCGCACCTAAACCGGAGCACAACGCACCATTTTTCATTGTTGAGCGCTAACTAATGGGCCCGGTTCAATGGGCTTTCAGTCTCTGGGCCCATCTCGTTCCTTACAAAGCCCAATGCTTTTGGGCCAAATATCTCGTTCAAGACCCAGATTTGTCAAGTAATAGTAAGATTTAGACCATTCTTTTTTAAGTAAGTATCAATAGTTTAAAAGAATATTTGATCAAAAATAGTTTTGAAATATTAGAGCCAAACAAAACTTAGCCTGAAATGTGGTAAGAGGCATTTTTTTAAAACTAATTAGAAGCCTTTTTTTCAAATTTTTTTTAAAAATAGTATATCATATGTGAAGTGAGAGAATTCAAACCTACAACTTTTAGAACAAATAAAATTGTTATCAAACTATGCTTTTGTTAACATTTTAGTTCATAAAATAAAACGTAGGGAAGTGAACATAACGGTTAACTTTAAAAAGACAATAGGCAATTAGAAGCATTTTCTTTTATGCATACCGGCTTCTTCTTCTTCCTCCCTTCAAAATGCAACTAAAAATTTAGAATTGAAGATTAAAAAAATTATTATTTGGGAAACTTGACTTGTGAAAATGTATTTAATTTTTTTAATTTAACAAGTAGAGATTTAAACCTTTTACTTTATTTTAAAACAAAAAATCAAATCTCTAATCTTTTGTGGGAAGGTATAAACATAACTAGTTATCAAATTGACATTTAAAAATATATGTATTACAAAAGCTAATTATGTAATTGCAAATGCCTGTTTGTTGAAAATCGCAGCAATTTTCTGTCGCTGAAGAAATTTCTTCAAAACGAGCAAACGCTACGCTGGGCCTTCAGAGGATCCTCCCATTAGTGGCGAGAAATTGAGAGGGAACAATTTCAGTCTCAGTTGGCGTTGGAATGTCGAACATGGCTGGAAAGCAAGTCGCCGGCACCGGTCTGCCGGAGAGCATCGCAGGAATGTCGAAGAACCAACTACATGATATCATGTCTCAAATGAAGGTACTTTCTTTTTCTCTCGCTATCGGAATCAATAGTGGTCCGTCCCCCTTTTGCGTCCGCGTTCTGAATTCGGTCTTTGTCTCCGAGCAATGTCTGGATATCGGAGGAATGATTAGTGTGTTTATTGTTATGCAGACTCTGATCGAACAGAATCAGCAGCAGGCGAAACAAATCCTAATCCAAAACCCGCTCTTGACCAAAGCTCTTTTTCAGGTTTCAATTTTTAGGTTTTCGCATCTTTAACAAAGTTCTTTTTATTTCGTATTTAGAGCTCGCCCAGTTAATCTTGTCTTGGCAGAGTTTGAACAACTAGGGTTTCAAGTGAAACAGATTTTGAATAATTGCAAGTACCGCCTGGAAATTGAATATGTGTTTTAGCAATGTATGCATGTTTGTATGCACATTTGCACAATCTTTTATGAGGTTTAATTTTGATATTTATGAACTTGAAATTGTTGGATCATTTTCTTAATGAATGAATTTATCTATCCCGGGTGAAATCAAGCAAGTTTTAAAGTATCTCTCAATCTTTTTAGTCAGGTTCCTTTGTGGGCTTGGTTTTCATGGATGTCCTTGTATTCTTTCCCTTTTTCTTAATGAAAGCTCGGTTTCTTATGAAAAAGAAAAAAAAGTATCTCTCAATCTTTCCCAATTGCATTGCAAGGACGTGTATCTTAAAGACGAGAAAAGTAATCTGGAGCTGAGAGATTTATTCTTATTACCTCCTCGGAGACAGCATTGACTGCCAAATGTTTGTGTGGCCTACGACAAGCGCCAAGTTTGAACGCTAAATTATATTAGGCATTCAACTGTTCAGATAAATTTGTAGGAACTAGGTGTGACTGCAAGTGTTATTTATAACAGTAATTTATGCTCTAGGGTACTTTGAGGTTTTACCTTTTCTCATTTGGTTACTGAAAATATTATTGATTCCACTGTTGTATCTACCAGGCGCAGATTATGCTTGGGATGGTACGGCCTCCTCAGGTAGCATGCCATTGTTATTCTTCTTTTTTTCTTTATCCTGCATTTTTTCTGTCAGCGTATAAGTATACGTCTAACTCATTCTTCTGTTTAGATTCCAAGCGTCCAGCCTTCAGCCCCACAGCATTCTCAGCCATCAACACACACGACTCAACAGTCAAATATTCAGCCTACTCAAACATCAGCAGGTCAAATAAGTTTGCAAGAACAGACAAGTGCACCACCGTTGGCCCCTCCTAGAAAACAATATCAGAACCAACCATCAATGCCTATCTCATCAACTACTCTTCCTACAGTGAACATTCAACCTCAGTCAGCACCTCTGATTCCCCTGCAGACACCGCAGCATCCCAAGGGATTTGAGATGCTCCAAGCAAATCCCATTTCTGTCCCACAGCCCTCTCAAATTCCAAGTGTACCTCCTATACTTCCATCTGCTGCTCAGCCACCTTTACTTCATCAACCCCCGATTTCAACTGCTTCCATGCAGCTGCAGCAGCCATTACAAACAGCTGAAATTCCCCACCTGCCACTACAGGCACCATTGCCCCCACATTCCAGAGCACCTACGGGTCCAAATTTCCATCAGCACTACCCCCCTCAAATGGGGCACAATATGAATTACCAACCTCCTGGCATCCCACAGCATGTTTCACAACCCATGTTTCATGTAAGTCGGAGTTTTAGTTTTCAAGTTACAATTCTCCTTTGGATTTACAGCACACAAATCTACATATGAAAATGATCTCTCAATCTCTCTAGTCTATTTTTTAATGTTCTAGTCAGGTACCAAACTCCCTCCTGGTATAGGAAATTCATTTCCCCAGGGACAGTCGCCACTTCCTAGTCAGCCACCCCCTCAGCCAATGTATCAGGTACTTTTTTCTTTACTTACTGGATTAGGATGTGTTTATCCTGCATATACTAGATCGATTGAGTTCTTATGAGGCTGGTGAGGCCTGACAGGAGCATGGGCTTCTTTCTTTCAATTGGCTGTGAGGTGGACTCGTTGACTTATTGACCCAGTACACTGTTGAAGTGCAGTTTCAGCTTAGTTTTTAATCATGATCCATGCTGCAGGCATATCTTGAGTCCTTGACTATGCTATTCAATATAGATGCTGGTTTTCCATCATTGATAATAATATTGCTATAAAAATACGGTTTTGTTTGATTGGATTCCTATGTTAGGTAATTTTTTATTTTTCAATTTTTATTTGACTATGATAGCAGTATAAATACGAGTTTATTCATAATCTCATTTTGTAAAAATATTGTTCTTGGGATAGAAGAACACCATGCTCATTAAGTAATTTTGTCACATCTATAAACATGTGAGCTTTTATATTACATATTGTTATATTAAATTACATTATTTTCAACATTTATGATATTATTCATTTAACATAAGGTATGTATTGAAAATGTTAAAATATCCTAATGGTCAAACATTATAGACTGGTGTAAATATTGTAAACCCACCATACAAGTGGAATATAATTGTAGGTTTTTGGTAGAAATTGTTCATGTTTGCATTTACCTGATATGGACACAGTAATGCTTTTAGATTTTTGGCATAGCCCCGGAATGCGTTAAGATGTTAGATTATAATAGAACATAGGTTCCTCGAAAGAAAACAGTTGTAGCAGTCATGCTGTTTGATCTTTTTGAATCTTTTCTTTGCTGTGGGGCAACTATTCTTATTGGACTCCTAATACGAATTGATAGAGGAAGGAGTTTGATATCATTCAATCTTGCACGTCTCTCTATTGAGTTTCTATTTTTGGCTTGGTAAATGATAGGTGAGGAGTACACTGGACTTTGGAGCTTACAGAGGACTAAGTTTTAACAGCTCAAAAGTTCAATATGAATAGCTTTAACTGTCCAATTATTTTCTGTTATTGACATTGTACTTGCTTTTGCAAACTATAATTCCAAAGATAGAGCTTGTACAATGCAAGCAGGTCTTGAGCATGCCAGCTACTTTTAGAGCAAATTATTAAGGCCATTACAAACAATTTATCAAATAACCAGTGTTAGCTGTTTAATATCTCGCTTGGTGCATATTTCTCTCAGGCTGGAGGTTCTAAAGTAGGTACAGAATTCATGAATCAAGTTGGAACTTCAAAGCCTGCGGACAGAGGGCCTTGGATGCCTGGCCCTGCAGAGAATCCTACACTTCCACCGCAACTCTCGGGACCGCCACCAATACCATCAGTCCCCAGTCAGAATCAGATGGGCCCTAGCAATCAGCCTCGTCCTGCACCACCGGTACTTTTCTAATGACTCTTTACTTCTGTTTGGAATGACAATATCTTATTTTCATCTTTTGTGATTGATTCTTTGACCCCCTCCCGGTTTGTGGTTCAGTTGAGTCGGGAGATGGAGAAGATGCTACTTCAACAAGTCATGAGTCTCACACCAGAACAAATTAATCTCCTGCCTCCAGAGCAAAGGAATCAAGTGCTTCAGCTACAGAAGATGCTGCGCCAATGAACAATGCTGTGGAAGGGAGGCAGGCTTATCTTGATTTCTCCATCCCTTCCCCCCTCCCCCTTGGTCAACTCTTACATCATTGGACATGCTCAAAATTACTTTTAGGCTGCTAGGAAGTTTTTTACTATTTGTCTTTTTACAACTTCCAAGTATTGACATCCAGATTGATATATTACAATTATAATTTTTGGCTTATTGCCTATCCATTAGAGTATTTGTTTGCTGTCGAGTTCGCTGTTTTTTGTTATCTTATATATTTGGGTGAATGACCATTTTCATAAAGTAACTTGTTCATGAAAGTAGTTTTAGTTAATAGAGTAGACAGACTTTATAACTCAAACTACAATGTAGTATGCTTTGATTTGAGAAGAATTTGTAATGCTGAGAACTATATTGTTAAAGTGTCAAAATACAAAGACTGAAAATGTATTTTAACCTTTGGGCACTATTTTCTTTTCGTCATGATTGTACTCAAGAAATCAGAGGGTCCCGAAAACTACAATCTTTTTGCTGTTAGCTTAACGGTTACTGCAGGAAGTCTAAAACTACAACAAATGAGGGCCAATTCTTCCCAAATCTTCAGAATAAATAAGAATTCCTATACGAAAAGGAACATGAAGGGTCCATACACATTGACGGACTCTTCTAAAGAACATGTACACTTGCATCAGAATCTCAAAATGCATGCCACCGAGTCATGATTTGTACTGCAAACTGGCAAATTTTGAGAAAACTGATGGATCTGATTAATATCCAGATGATCTTCTGCTTAAGGAAGGGGATGGGTTGAGAAACTCCTGACCAAGTTCCTTAATCTTGTTTATTAGAAGCATTTGTTCAGTTTCAAGCTGTACCATATACTCTTCTTGCAGATCCTCTAGACTTTCCAGCTCACTCATAGCTGTTGCAAGTCCTTCAAGATTGCTGTCTTCAATGAAAGTTTGTAACTTATTCATCATTTGTTTCATCTGCAAGGTTTTCAAAGCAAAAGAAGAGATTTGAAGTTATTCGACCAGAATCCACCAAAGATGCATAAATATCATCTCAACAAATTGGACTCTAAACATAAATCTAAAATCTACCCAAAATAAAACTTTTTAGTACAACTGACCTGACTGGAAATTTGATGTGCTTTGTTCAAGGGAGTTTCAGAATCCAGACTGGTTCTTGAATCCAAACTAGATCTCTTATCTAGTTCTGGAACTCTCTTGGTGATTTGGATATGTATCTCTCCCCTTTTGACCCCTTGAAGTGGTATCCATTTGTCAAACATCTGGTTTGGAGGTAGCCCTTGATATTCCACAACACAATCACCTATGCTTGATGTGGGGAGTAGAGCATTGTGGTCTTTGACATGTAACAGCAAAGGGCTGCCATTGTCAGGAAACTCCAAGATCTGATTCCACTGGGGACTTAAGGTTTTGTACATAACCTGCAAGGAACTGGTAATTAATCTCACAACAAATTAATCTAAAAGAAACTAATTTGATATTACGTTTTTTTTTTTTTTTTTTAAAAAAAAGTTGTGAATATAACCATTTTATAAAAGCCAGAAAAAAAAAAGAAAAAAAAAACTTTGACATGATCATGACATTGGAACTTGAAAGATGAAAGTTTAGAGTGAGAATTTATCCGAACCTTAGTTCTTTTCTTCAACTTTCCATATTGGACTCTCACATAAGGATCACTTGTCCCTCTGAGATCAGCAGCAACAAGGTCTCTTGCTTCAATTAGAACAAGTTCAATCCAACCATTTGTTGGACCCAAGCTTGACCCCTGGGGAAATGGAGGAATGTGGAATTAGATAATCTGGAGTTGAAGGATAATATGATTGAGCTTGTTACACTTTCTGGCTTAAATCATGAAAGATAACCAACCATGCCAACCAGTAAACAAGAGATAGATCTACTTCAAATTTTATGCATAATAGATTTGGAATAGCCTAATTTCCCACCTCTTCTATCATCATTACTAGTCTTTTTTCCATCTTGTTAAAATTTGTTAAACATACTGTACTTAACAAAGTTACAGGCTTATACCTTTGATCCTTCATTGTCATCCACTCTGATGGCTTCTATTTGAAGCCTTAATTCTCCAGAATTCACCTTTTCAAGAGGAATCCATACATCTCTAACTAACCCTTCTACTAATCCTTCCAGATTTACCCTTGCGCTGCCAGTGTTATCGTTGCCGAAGATGTCTTCAGTAAGGCATTTTAACTTGAGATATTCACCACCAGCTATCTCATCAAATTCAAACTTCTGATTCCATATTGGATTGAAGGAGTGAGCAGTTCTTGTGCGCTGTAGAGCCTGAAATTATGAGACAGAATCGTCAAAAGGGGGCATAATCAGTATTAATGTCGGGTATTACTATTAAAATATTTGAGAAATTAGAAGGAAAGAAAACTACCTTTCCATACTGCAATTTGACATATGGATCACACTTTCCATTTTTGTCTTTTGTGGGTAGATCCTTTCCTTCCACAACTGTGATGTTAATTTTTCTTCCAGTGCTTGAAAGAAAGCTCGATGGTCCATAGAGAGATTGTTGTGGGCTAACATGATACCTGTTAGAACTATGTGAACCATCCGAAAACATCCATTCCTTTAAAACAAGCCTCACAGACAGCTGCAAAACATGCATTACAATAGTGTGTCAGCTCGAGAAAATAAGCCGCTAAAGATTGCAGCTTAGCAAACAGGGTAGGGAAGTAAAAATTCATCAAATCAAAACATATAAATGGGTACAAAACGCATAGGATATGGAGTGACCCGGGTGTCTTTCATTTCTCTCTTGTATGAGATGGTATGAAATTATCATCAATGGGAGGTCGTTGCCATTCAAAGAGTTATATTTCGACTTTGCTTAGAGTGAGTTCCGGATGACTTTTGGAGTTATGACTTCTAAGTGAACTACGTTTTCTATAACCTTCTTTGAAAAAATCACTAATGAATACTTCCTCTAAGACTATAGTGTTTATAGTTAAGTTTTAAAAAAAATTCATTGTAACAAAATTCATCCCAACTGACTAAGACTTGCAAGACACACGATGGATGTAAGCATTAAAGCTCAACCACTTAAATTTTTGTCGTCATTCTCGCCCATCAAGATGATTTCTGTTTTTGCTCTTTATCCATGCTCTGTAGCCATCCGTTTAACTCAATGCGTGGCAATTGTTTTTATTTATTTTTTTTTTTTTAACACACAAGCATACATAGAGAGAGTCGCTAGGATTTTACCTCTCCACAATGGGCTCCTTCAAATGGAATAACCATTTCGACTTCTTTTCCACAAAAGTCAGCATGCTTGGCTATGACACTGGAATCTGGTCCTATTGCCCAGAATGTTGTGGAATCATCTGCAGCATATTTCATCTGCTCATAGAGAACAAACTTTGAATTAGCTTGTGCTAGAATTTTATTGAAAGCTCACACTAGGCATCCATTCAAATTCTAATTTTGTCTATTCTTATTGACATTATATAATTTTGCATTCTCAGCATTTTTTCCTCTTTAAATAAAAGATATGCCAGATTTTTAAAGCCCTTTGTAAAGGGAGTCTAATAATCCATCTCTCACAAGAGCTCTAAAAATATCCTTATATCAGATAGATAATCAGCAAACCATTACACCAAAATATTAACCACGGCATTAGAAATCATGATAGTATATATATATATATTCTTTTTGCTTTTCATTTTCTATACAAATGTTTTTACTAGCTTGATTTTCAGAAATGGCACACATCAACTTGAAACGAACTTATATGATTGTTGATTCATTTATACCTTAACCTCACAACTTGCAAGATAATCATGCTTCACATGGCTTGGATTATACTCATAAAGATGAAACCGTAGGGTTCCTGTATCTTCATGTAAAATCATATTGAATGTCGTATTCCACTGAGGGTCTGAACCTGATCTTGCATCTGTTTTTCTACTAAGCTTTTCAAGTTCAACCTCAACAAATGTCTGCATATCTTTATCAGTAAGATGCTCTACGAATGAACCATTAGCAGAGTAACTTTGTTGCCTTCTGGTTGGGCTTCCCTTCAAACTACTTCTATAAAGTTTACTGGCAGAAATGACAGTCACATATATAATACCTCCAACAGCTTTTTTCCTCAGATCAACAGGTGGCAAAGAGAAGCAACGCCTGCGAGGTTCAACCATTGTCCTAACCAGGGTATCTGTAAAAATTTTGACCTGCATTAGAGAGGACAGATTTTTGAGCTACTCAAATGGACTATGCAACCACTGTGTTGATTGCATTTATTCCATAATCTGCTTGTACCTTTTGAAAGAACTTTGTAGTCCTTAGAAAAAGATAGAAATAATTTTGCAGATTGCAGAAGCAAAAGTGTCTGGAATATGATATTTACTTATGGACAACCAGTGATAGATGTAGAAATATACCAGCCAGGAGGAAACACCAGGGAGCTCTGTTGCAGGTAATGATTGGCTTCCACCACTTCCAAAAGCAACTCCTATTCTTACATCAGGAGTTGTCACAAATGAAAATAAAACTGCTCTCCCATCCAAAATAGGCATCAAGACAAGCTGTAAAGGTAATCCACGCAACAAATGAGATTTTACAACACTGCTAACTTTTCAGTGAGAGCATGGATTGTATATGGTTGAGAGGCAACTGAAACTCCCAAGACATCCTAAAATCATAGGAAAAACTCGCGAACTATAAATCAAGGAGAATGCACATGCCATCAAAATACCAAAACAACTTTGGCACAGGTGGGACTGGTTAACGCAACTATCATTTGTATCAAAGGTAGGGAACTACTATCTGATTCTGGTCAAAAGGAGGAGACCCACTATGGCATTCCTGAGATTTTAATCAATGAATGAAGTTGAAACCAAATGAATGTGATCACTCTCTTAAAGGATCTATGATATTTCATGAATTAACCTTCTTGTGCTACTTATGCTGAAAAATTCAAAGAATGGACACAGTTGAGGGAAGAGGGAAAGAAATTATACGTACATCACCCTTTATATGGAGGCTGTTTATGACGATCCGTGCAGTTCCCATCAGTGGCTTGGCCAGTTTTGCTTGCAACAAAATACTCATTTCATTTGTGTCCCAATCGAAACTCAAATGCATAATTCTCTGTCAAAACTCAATGAGAAAACTTTGTTCAGATTTTGAGTCTTAATTTGCTGCTTGAAGTCGCAGAGTAGAATTTTTAATCACAGAAAAGTACAACCAAATCTAGAAATATAGTTGTAAATAATTGTGTTCCTCAAAAGCAGCAAGAATAATGTCATTGTTATTGTTAATATCAACATATGTAGTAGCAATGAAGAAGAAGAAGAAGAGGAGCCCAACCTCATCACCACAAGTTGACCATCGAGTCCCACTAAGACCCAAGCTAGGAGGGCATGAGCCAAGAGAAAAATCCAGCAGTTCAATTTTTTCCTAAAGAAATTGAGCAATTTGGTTATATATATGAGTATTTGTGCACATTGATGTTTTCATCTAGAAGATCTACAAGATGGAATGGCCAAAAGTAGGTCTACTCACAATGAGCCTTGACTTTCTGTCTTTCAACCGTTTCTGCAAAGAGAAATTTTTAACTAAGTTAAATGATGTCAAATTTGTGTATAACCAATAGCATTAAAGTATACTCTAAATCAATTCTAGACATTTTTAGTAATAGAATGGAAAAAATGGAAAAAACGACGGTGGAGCAAAGCAGGAAGAACAAGACAATTGCCCCTAGTTTGTCTTAAATTCAAGTTTTTCCACTAATTTACTCCCTTAATTTTTTAATTGAAAATTTATTTACATAAAAAAGATTTAAACGTATAATTTTCCCCTTATTATAAAAGTTCTAGCTCCGCCTCTAAAGAAACTGTCTGGAGAAGGATATATTTGATAACACAATTTAATTATAGAGATGGCACACGAGGGTAATAAAAGAATATTCAGCAAATATCAACTGTCACTAAACAGACATTAATATCTAATCATGATATGAGCGCGCCCAGAGAAGAATGAAAGCTAAGTTGAAGTCTACAAATAATTGAACTATGTAGAGCATATTATGCTCATGAGGAATAAGATAGTGAGAAAGAGTAGGGCACTCACATTTACTGCGGATGAAAACTTTGTGGAAAGTTTTGGATTAAAATAATTTGGCCATACTTCCATCAACAGCTTATTCAACCATGCACAGGGTTCCAAAGGTGTTTCAGGCTGTATAAATTATCCATAAAAGAAAAAGAAAACAATTAGCCCAGCACATTGAAAATTTCAAATAGTCATCAAGGGGGGAAAACAAGAAAAGACATACCGACGTGTTTGTTATGAGTCGCCTCCATTTTGTGTTCAAATCATCAACAATTAATTGGCGTTGATAACTCCCATACTGCAGGAGAAAAATGATACTGTGGTCAGTACTGCACGTTATCCCTGCTCAATCTATTCAGTTAACTTGTAGCACATAAGAATGACGAAAACAATAATAAGAAATATAGACATTGAAGACTGCAAGCTGTAAGAAGTAGATGTAACACAAAAAACTTCAAGAAGGTCAAGCAACTAAGTGAGCACTGTTCAAAACAGAACCACCACTTACAAAATTGTATTTTTCTGCAAACATGTGTTGAATCTTTAATGTTGCTAAAATACAATGATGTAATAATAACACAATTTTCCAGCCAACATCTCCCCACATGACAGTGTTTGAGCCAAGTGGTCGGGGATGTCGACCATGAGTCTATGCTGGTGGAAGTTCTTCAGCGACTGTTTGGGAATATCAATCGGCCAAAAACCTTCGTATATATAGCAGCCATTTTCCATAATTACAAACATAGCAATATTCACTGAATAGTTTTCAATAATCAATGAATCTAATCAATACCATGTTTCTAGCAATTATTGAAATGTGCTATCGATAAAAACATGGAAAATGATTGAAGAGTCAAATCACTGACATGCTACATGAATATGATTCTTAAAGTAAAAAAATGTATATTTAACAAAAAAAATTGACAGTTCAATAACTTATTTCACAAGATTGCTGCTATATCTGTAATCGTAGTATTAACTTCTGCTACATTGTAATTTCTGATTATCAATTGCCAGAAATGTTGGCCAGTGTTGGCTGCAAAAGCCCGTCGGTGGGGGTTGTAATCCAGTTCCTTTATCATAAGAAAAGAGATGGATCTAATCGATCAACAGTACTTGAGTTGGAACTCAAGGTCTCAATGAAGGATTTAAACTATATAACATTAAAGTCAATCCAAATCCACAAATGTTATAAGAAAGCGGTGGATGGACAGAGCATTGACTCAACTCAAAGACTCAAAGAGATTTTGAACGAAAGGACATATATCAAACACCATATGGACAGACACAGAAAATTCAAGAATTCAGTCAAATGCATTTCAATTATGGCAAAAACAAAGTCTACACAAGAGAGAAACAGATCAGAAACGAACCGAGGAAAGCAGCAACAAGAGAAAAATGAGGGGAAAAAAATGGAGGGAAAACGAAACAAAAACCTGCAAAGTGGCCCACACAGCAACAGCCAGAGGAACCCAATTGGAGAAAGAGAAGACCCATCTCTCAATAGTCCACGCAATCAGAACTAAAGGTATCAGAAATGGAAGAAGAGGTTTCTCCGCCATTAAATGGTGGAAGAACTCCATGGCCCCTTCGCCGTTGAAGAAACCCCTCTTCCGGCCTGTTGGGCCACCGGCTCTGCTCATTTCAAACGAAACCCACAAAAGAAACTAACCTCCTCGTGTGCTCTGACTCTGCCTCTAAGTCCGTAGATGCAGAGCAATAAGAAAAGATTGAAGGATCATTGTTTTTGAAAAGTCAAAATCCGAGAATTTGAGGAAAACAAATTGGTAACGAAAGTAAGATCAAGTGGGTGTAATATAATTAAGTTATTAGTAATTCAAATATGAACTGAAAGAATGTGAAACGGTGGAGGAAGCTACAGGGGAAATTTCGAATAGGAATTGAAGAAGATGAAGCAGGAAGGACAGGTCAATTTAGCTGATAACTAGAATACTGATAACGACAGATTTCTTGTCCGTGTAGTTTGCATTTTGCTGTAGCTGAATATATTAAATGCTTGGGAGTTCTCAATCGACACTGCTCGTTAAGCTTAACTATTGCTTTTGATTATATTTTTTTAAAATGTGCAATTACTGTTTTTCTTTTCATGGTTCGATAATTGACGGGAATTCGAAACTCTTGACTTTAAAATAATAATTCCTGTTTTATAGATCAGCTATGCTCTCGACTCTATGTAATTACTGATTTTCTGAATTAAGCATTTGATTTTTATCAATAATCTTTTCTATTTTATACAAATTTTGAATTATTTGTTTAATTTTATATAATTTTAATTACATTTTTTAAGTTTTTATTTTCATTATAAAATTCTTTATCGATTATATCATAATTTAAAATATTGATGTGACATGATAATGTAATTAATTTGTAATATTTTGACATCATGCAATCAATCCGAGCATAATTTAATAGATAAGATACTAATTACCATATTAAAGGTGAATGATTCAATCCCCACCTCGTAATCATTTAACTCAAAAAAACATCACGTAGCATAGAGTTCACATGAATCTAGTATGCTTTCTTTTTTAATTAATGTCAAATTTACTAATGTCTATTATTTATTATAAAACTAAAAAAAATGTATGTATAAAAAGTTATAGAAAGTGTTTAAGACTAATTAGACACAACTATCAAACTTGTGCAAAATATAAAAAGATTATCGGTTAAAACCTAACACTAAATATAGGATAACAATAATTACATAATAATTTTTTGTCCTAAAAAGTTATTGTCGATCATACCATTACTTAAATATTTGTGGTGTGTTATCGAAACTAACAAGTAATGATTTAGTATTAGTCAATTCGAGCATAACTCATCGGATAAGTCACAAATTTCCATTTCAAATGTTGATAGTTCGATTCTCCACTCTTATAATTGTCGAACTCCAAAAAAAAAAAGAATAATGATTTAGTATTATGTAGCATAAGAGAATAAGTCAACTAGACCAAATAAAGATGTATTGTAAGAAAAAATTTGACCATTGACCAATAAAAACAAAAAAAAAACTATTTATTTAGTTTTAAAATATGTGGAATTGTGAGAATTCAAACCTCTAACTTTTCGATTAATAGTATATGTCTTAACGAATAAGTTGGCAAAAATATGAAACAAATGTTATAATATAATTTATAAAATTATAATACAATATAAACATTTAGGACAAACAAATTTTCGTGTAAAAAAGGGAATAAAAGAAAAAGGCAAGTAGTTTGTTTTTTATGTACTAAAAACATGAGTGACCCGTAATTAATACCATGTCAATTTTGGAAAAACGGTGATAATTTGGGAATTCTTATTTTTAGGAAATTATTTGTTCTTTGAGATAGCTTTGGCTCTTTGAAAAAAAAAAAAACATTAGGCAATTGGTAGGTTGGCCCATAATAAGTATGTCAATATTGCGTGGTCCCACGCGTTTTCTGGCGCGTACGGTCACCGGTTTCGTGACTCTCTTCGAATTTGCCGATTTGGAAACCACAACCCGGAGAGATCGCGGGAACTTCAACTCAAAAATGGAAAGAGATCGGGAGCTTATTTACCAAATATCTTCTTTCCACAACAGGAACAAATTTTAATTTAGGTTAAAATATTATTTTAGTCTAATTTTTGTACTTCTAAATATTTAAATTAGTCATTATATTTTTAATATATCTAAAAATTAGTCCTCATAGTTCATTTATGGTTAAATTTTACTAAAAATGTTTAGTCCCAATAAGTCTTTTGCCCAAAAATTTGATAAACATATTCACATTGTGCTTTTTCTTGAATGAAAATTATCATTTTTATTTTGTCGAGTAGAATAAAAGTTAACTTCCAACTAACGATAAAGAATAGTACCTATTCATTCAATTCATACTTAATATTATCGTCGATAACTTCACATCATTCTTAAATGATGTTGATATGACAGACAATAAATGAGTGTAGTATATATACTATTATAGTATATAAAATTTTCTCAATTTAGTATGACGTAGTAAATAATTGGACAAATTAATTGTTTGGCCAACATGTAATAGGTGAAATTGAAATAATTTCCATCTCTCTAATTAGAATTGAGAAGTATGAAATTTTATCGATCAAAATTCTTCACATCTAGAGAATTATGAAAAGATTGTTCTTTGCCATTATTCTGTTGTTCATTTGGGCCTTTGCTTTGCAACCTAAACATTAAAGAGATGAAGAAGACGTAGTTCTAAAGTTTTTCATCTCTTAGCACATATAGAACTTTAAATCTAAAATGGAAACGATAAATAAATTATAAAAGGGTGGTTATGGTAGGTATTTAAATTTCTTTCCAAAAATCCTTTTCAACTAAGGACAAAAGTTTAGCTTTAAAACCGAAATTCTCAATGATAATTTAGTGAGCCCTCATTGATTATAGAAATGAGCGATTTCGAAGTTTTCAAAGTATTATACAAAAAGAATGGTAAAATGATTCTCTTTGACCTCTAGAAAAGAGAACCAGATAACTCTTTTTACTAAAACGAAGAAGTCTTTTTGTAGTTCCAGTTGATAATTTGTGACAATGGTAATAATAAAAAAAAATGAATAAAAAAATGAAAATTTGAAAAGCCTCCAAATTTGTACTTTCAGAATGCCCCCTGCAGAGATGGTCCCAAGCCTTGGGGAACAATTATTTGGATTTGTTCTGCCAGTAGTATACACAATTCCATTCTTCAGAAAAATCTTCCAAGAAAAACTGTTCAAATTTCCAAACACATTGAAGCTTGTAAATGCATCATCATGCACCCTTTCTCAAACCACAAAAAAATGACACTCATTTTTAATCCATTTTCAATTCACTTACTCAATACCAAATCAATATATATAATTACTTAAAATTTAACCTATAATTCAAAAGGTAAGAAATTTGAAGTTTTTTTTAGTACAACAGTGGTAGGGATAAGAATCGAACCATTGACTTTTGAAATATTTATTAGTACCTTAGCAACTGAGCTATGCCTAGATTGATAGAAAATTTGAGTTTATTATATACATTTTAAATCAATTGAACTTTATCAGTTGAACTGTCATCCATTAAGTAATTATTCAGGACATGCTAGAAATTGGGATTAAATTAGATTGTTTTTTCCTAATTAATGAAGTAGGATAGGATCATTTTGTTGACTGAGTGAAATTGCATTGGTTTAATCATTTGATTATAGATTATACGTTTCAATTCCTCTTGTGGAGCTCACGATTAGTTGACTTTTTATTTGAATGTATTATATTGATTTGGTTGGATAAATCATTCTGCTTAGTTAGTGCGTTATAAATTATTTAAAGGGAAAAAACCGCCAAAAGAAGCAAAACCTTTTTTTTTTTTTAGTTGAAAAAAAGAGTTTGGTATTTTTGGAATAAAGTTTTGTCATTGACCATATCAAATGGCGACAAAAAGTCCTTTTTTATCCTCCATTTTACTTTTATAACTCTTGGGGTTTGATTGGTTCTTGTGATTAGAGCTAGTTGCAGAAACCTCCTTGCTAAAGTATAATTTTTTTTGAAGAGAAGAAAAATATGCCTACAAAATTAGAAAATGACCAAACTTTATATATATATATCTTACTAAACTAGTAATTGACATTGAATAAATGAATTAATCATGATAGGAATATAGTTAATTTGATTGACATTGAATAAATGAATTAGTCATGATAGGAATATAGTTAATTTGATTTTGATTGATATCGATTAACGTGAACATAACTTAGAGTTGAGATATTTTTACTTTTGTTTTCCTCTAAAAGGTTATGAGTTTGAATTTTCTCACACTACATATGATGTAATGATTTTTTATCTAAAGTAAAAATTATTTAATTTTTTTTTTAAAAAAAACAAGATGGTATCAATCATAATTAAAATTTTCTATAGAAAAATGCTATTCTAATATATTTATTTATTAAAAACAATGCTACACATTGCAAATTTTCAGAATAATATATTAAATTTATTTGCATGAAACTACCTAAAGGACTAAAATATTGTAGACATAGAATAGGTCAACATTGAATCCAATATTATTTATGTGTTTGTACATGTATTAAAAAAACAATACTCTTAAAATAAGTGAAGGAAGGCTATCCATTCAGTCAATGTTCAATGCTTGAAGATTTGTCTTCTTATTAAAGTATGTAATGTGAGAATGAGTAGAGGGTGGAAATGAGCAACGGAAAATTACATTCTTATCCTTAATCTTATTGTCATCTTTTATCCTAAAAAACCAAAATGTAGACCCCACTTTTTGGCTTTTTTTTTTTTCATGATATTATTTTTTAAAAACTTGTTTGTACAATATTATAGAAATAAATTAATTGAAAATTCGTTTTTTTTTTCTTATAAGAAGAGATGAGGTTTAGAAAATTTTCTTAATCCCATTTTCATATTCTTTTTCTTTGAATTACAAATTTAGTCCCTAACTTTCATGTTTGTGTCTATTTCATTTCTAAATTTTAAAACATGTCTAATGAGTCTTTGAACTTTCATATTTGTTTTTATTTGGTACTTAAATTTTAAAAAGTGTCCAATAAGTCTTTAAACTTTCAATCTTGTGTCCAATAGTTTCTTGAATTTTCAATTTTATGTCTAATAGGTCTTCGACCTATCGACATTTTTAAAAATTTAAGAATCTACTAGACACGAATTTAAAGTTTAGGGTTCTATTAGAATCAAAATTTAATTTTTTATTTAATAAATTAGTTAATTTTAAAAAGATTTGAATATATTAGGGATTTATTAGACACAAAATTAAAAGTTTAGGGACCTATTAAAATTTTTTAAAGTTTAGAAATCTATTAAACATAAAAATAAAAATTTGAAAATGTATTAGAAATTTTTTAAAGCTCAAAATCAAATAAACACAAACTTGAAAGCTCAGAGACTTAGTATTTTAGGTCACATTTGGTTCGTGATCCGTTTTCATTTTTATGTTTTCGAAAACAAAAAATACAAGAAAAATGATGAAAATGAGTTTGGTACAATTATTTTCAAAAACGGTTTTAAAAAACAACTCCGAAAATGGCCTATTTTTGGAAACAATAAATTGTTGTTTTCTTTGTGTTTAAAAATTATGAAAACAACATATACACTCCTAAAAAAAATAGTTTTCATCAAAACAACAAAATTGAATATTACAATTTATCTTTTTTCTTCAAAAGTCATAAGCGTACTTCTATCTACAAAGTGAATCTATCATTAAATTTTTGTGAATAACTTTTTATTACAAAAATCACAAAAAATAAAGATCAACAAACAAAAGTTATTGAAAATATTTATAGATGATTATACTATTGATTTAACTAGCACAACGTTGTATAAACATTAATTATTTTTGATAAATGGTTTTTTTTTCTCTTTCTTACTGGAAAGAATTTTTTTTCATTTTTCTGGTTGGAAAAGTTTTATTAATTTTATAAATTTTACCGCTTGTATTTCAAGAAACCAAAAATCTTTTGAACCATCTCTTCTTCTACTATCTTTGCTAACTCCACAATCTTCATTTCCTTTTCGGCAACAATAAGTTCAAATTCGCTATAGTAAGAAATAATTTTATTAGTTTTTTCTTAAAGAATTGATTCTATGAAACACATATTAATCTTTTTCTACATTTTTAATTTTCAATCAAACACAATTTTTAAATTTTGAATTCAAATTTAAAGTTTTTAAATTGGAACAAAACGTGTTTTCAGATATAATGAAAATAAGATTTTTTTTTTTTTAATTTTCGGCTGAATTATTTGTTTTCAAAAAATATTTACGGATCACAAACTAAACGGGGCTTAACTTTTCTTTTGTTTTTTTTCTTGGTTTAAAAGGCCAAAGCCAGGTTTGGGCTACAAATGGGCCCGTTTTCCAACGAATACTGTGGCCCATTGATAATAAGCCACGTGGGCTTGAAATTAAGCTCTGTTGACTGTTGCACTGCACCATACTTACCAAAGGCTCGCCCGTACTCCAGCCGATTTTATTTTATTTTTAATTATATTTTTTTTATGAAATTTGTACTAGTTAGCTTAAGTTTTTAAAAAAGAGAAAATTATAAAAATAGTCAAAATTCCATTATCCCATTTATTAACTTTAAAATCTTACATCTTGTCTTTATATACGTGGTGAAAATTTATTAAAAAAATCTTTAAATCAAAATTATAGATATGAACTTTGTCCTTTATTTCAAAACTACATTTATCCATTCCTAAGTTTCAATACTATCATTGACTTTTCATAAAAGCATTTCAAAAATACCCTTTAAGCAAACTTTCGTTAATATTATGAATAAAAATTTGACATGGCTCCATCTAGAATGTGGTAGATAAATGTGGATGCTTTCTTGAATTATTTGACGGATTAGCTTGACGACGTCTTAGAAATTTAAGTGGCTGAAGGACAATTCTTCTCCTCCCTCTTCTCTTCGTCAAACATCTCCCTCAAACTTTAGATGAATGGTTAGGATTAGGGCTAAATTGACTGACTATGAGTGAAGATATTAACGTGGCTAATTGTAGTCCATGTTTTTTCTCCATTTTCTCCATTATTTTTTTGACTAATTTTCTTTCCAACCGTGATAAATGATAACAATGACAATTTGTTTCCTTTTTTTTTTCCTTCTTATTTTCGATAAATGAGGAAAATGAATTATAGTGATGAAGTTAATTGGAGTGGATTCATTTGGATTCATTAAATTTCAAATTGAAGCTCAATTTTGGTGGGCTATGGTTGAATTTAAACAATTTACTAATTACAAATTTGATTGCAGCTAAGTAATTACAATTCGTTTGAAGAGGTGCTCTATTACCAGCCACACTTCGATCAATTCTTTAAAAGAACGGGAAGCTTAGACAAAAGCTTCAAAGGTATTAAAAAAGAAAAAGAAATAAATTTTGAATGATCATTAATCTGAATTATTCTCATTAGCTCAAACTAACATTCTTTGTATCTTAATTTTAAGGACACCAAAGATTATTTTAAACCGAATTTTTTTCTTCTTCTATTTTTTCTGGAATTCTTTCTAAACTTTTAAAAACTACGAAAAATAAATCACGGTGGTTGGATGGAGATAATGCGTCACAAAATAAAATAAAATAGTTCAATAAATCTTATATATATTTTTTGAAACCAACAAGTCTTAAATGGTCGTTTAATTACATGTATCTAATAAAATATTTAAACATTAATAATAAACATATATTGCAAATACAAATCTATTATTTTATTTTAAAAATGAATATATATATTCAATCTCAATCAAATCAAATTGTTAACTTGGTAACGCGTCAAATTGAGGGACACAGAGAAAGCCCTTGTCTTTGACAAGAGGATGTCTTTTCTTTCCATTAATTATTCAAAATTTTCCGTACGGTTAGGATACATACTCTTTTTGGTTCATGCAATTTTTTAAAAAAATTTCTTTTTTGGTTCGTGCGATTAGAGTATAATCCGTCCTATTATGAGTTAATTATTAATGATTAATTAATCATTAGTATTATAAATTTTAAACCAATATCAACATAGTTTTATAGTTAGTGGATAAGACAATGATTTTATAAAGGTTCAATTTCTCTGCTCTAATTTTTCTAACTATAAATAAAATAATATGTTATAGGGTTTAGAATATATTGTATTAAAAAACAATTCTTTTGTTTGATTTGAATTAGGTTATTTTGCAAACACTTTTTTTTTAATGATTAGAGACGTTATCAATGTCTTTTTAAATTTTAAATTTGAGTCATTGTTCTAAGTACAAAAAATTATGAAATGATTGGAGGCTTGGAGCTATGCATGGTTGTTATAACTTTGTTAGTAGTGTATATATATAGTTCAATAACAACCATTCATAATTTTTTCTTTTTGGATATAATTGCTATAATTGTAAGTTTATCAACATCACATGGTTAAAGATTTTATTTTTTTTTAATCTTATACTTGATTAAATATATGAAAATGAATTATTCTTGTCTAGTTATTTTTATATATAGAAAAAGACCATTTGAAAATACGTCTCTACTCAATGTGATGTTTGGTTAATATCACATTGATTTTAGGCATGACAATCCATTCCTATCGTGTTCCAACCTTTTCTTGGTTTTGGATAATAATACATAGAAATCATTGCCTTATTTCAAGCCATATTCACGGGTCTACTCAAGAGCTTGGATTTAAGGCATAGTCAAAGTGCTTTTAATTTTAGTTTTTTTTAGTATTCTTTTAATTTTAGTTGGTGAAAAGAAGAATCATGTAGTACATTATACATTATTTTCTTTCATTCCGATCCTTTTGTGCTTAATGCCAACCCCAATAAACAAGCTCATTTTCCACCGGCTACTAATCTAGAATGAACGATCTCATAACTTTAAAGAAATGATTTGGCATATGTCTTGTCCCATATTACCCTAACAATTAATTAACCAACCTTGAATGAAGTGTGTGCTAGCAAGTTTTTTTTTTTTTTTTTTTTTTTTTTTTTTTTTTTTTTTTTTTTTTTTTTTTTTTTTTTGTACAGAGTGCAAACAAACTGAAGAAAAACAAAGAGATGAGGGTGTTTGAAAGAATAGCGTTGTAAGCACAAAGTGGGTGATCTTCTATCCAAACTTTTGACCACGAGTAGCATCATGCATGGGTGGCGAGATTATGCACCACTATATTGAAATCTCATGGTGTGTGAAGGAATCCCCGAATTATACATATTTGACATTGCTTGTGAATGAGTTCATCAACAAATGATTTGGAGCTCATTTTCATAATGCTCTTGATCTAAGAGAAGTGGGATAGACGCTTGCTTCAAAAGTAATGGTAATTCCTTCAAGCAAAGTCATGGCTTCTGCTAACTTCACCGAACTAATGAGATTGTGGACTCCTCCCACTGCAAGCATCGTGTTCCATCTAGAGTCTCAGACAATAGCTCCTATCTCTACCTAGGCTAGCAAGTTAGTTATGAGCTATTAGGGAGACTTGACAATAAATTTCATTGCACACTCGGAGTTTATTATCTTTACAGCTCGTTCTACGTTCAGTAGAGTAATTTGAGGCGAGATATGACATAATTTCTTAAATTTTGTTCAAATGTAGAGTAACAAATCTCAATAACTTAATGATTTCTTAACTTTACAGAAACAATTTCTTTAAACTGTTTAAAATGTGCTATCGTAACAAAGTCTCCATAATTGAACGATAGTATATAATATATAAATTCATTAGTTTTATAATTTCCATAGCAACAAAACTCAAGCAAACTCCCTTTTTTAAGATCTAATTTATTCCCTATGAGTAATATACATAATATTAGAAGTAAATTATATTATGAAGTAAAAAAGGATTGGATTTTGACAACCCACCAACCAAAATCAAGATTGAAAAGAAAGAAATAAAAAGTTGATGGGTAATGTCTGATCTTAGTGGGGTGTGGATCCTTGAACTTGACCATTTTGAGAATATGGAACTAAAAATCTTGTTAGGGAACACATGATTCTGCTAAATATTTCCATAATAACTTTATCTCCTTGTTCATGCATACTCCAAAAACACAAAGTTAAAAAGAAAATCAGTCAAAAAGATATATATATATATGGTCAGGCAAGAGAAGAAAGATTCAGTGGGGAAGACATTCATCAACCCTTTTCATGCATGTTTAGAGAAAATAATAATAATAATAAAAAAAATTGGTATGATATGATATAACCCATAATCACAATGCCCTATTAAATTTTTAGGGCCTTTTTGTTTTGGCTCATATCAAGTTGTCCCCTTTCTCTTTTCAAATGACAAGAAATTCATGAATTTTAGATATATTCACATTTAAATTCTCATCAAATCAATCATGCAATAATTTGATTTTTTATATTAATTGAAAGCCGGTGCGACTATATTCTTTTCATAACTTTAATTTACTTTCTATAGGAAAGATGCGTTTAATTTTTTCTAAGAACAAGGTTTTATGAAGATTTGACTTGAAATGAGACAAGATTACATGATTTAATGGGTATGAGTTAAAAATAGAATTCTTCTTTTTTTTTGTTTTTAAAAAAAAGTAAATTTAGGGAATGGAAAATAAAAACTAAAATTTATCCCTAAACTTGCCTTTTTTTTTTTTTTTAATAATATGTGGGGTGGATGATTTGAACCTCTTGGTCGATATACATACTTTATGCCAGTTGAGTTTTGTCTAAAGTTGAGCTAAACTTGTCAAGTTGTATCAATGTCTACCCTAAACTTTCGATTTCATCAAATTCTATCTTAAACTTACAGACCAAGTATTGCAATTTTTACTCTTTGTTCGATTTTTGCTAATACACCCAATAATTTCAACAAAAAGCAATGTAAAAATCTCCATAAAATAACTAATTTCAATAAAATCAAGTTTCGCACAAAATTAAGTTTATTTAAAGCACAAATTAACCATTGAATAACTTTGCCAAAATCAACAAATTTCAACAAAAATCTAATGTCTTTTTTCTCTAAAATCTTATCAATTATGTACCATACATATGTTTTATAGTTCATTATTGAACACACATATGAGAATTTGTTTTTAACGATCTTTCAAACGCAAATTTATCAAAGGGTCAAAATTGAAAATTTTTTTATCAAACAATCTTGACCCTAGTCCGAACTTTGTCCTTAAATTTTTCGAGATGTCTAAGGTGAAAAGGAACAGAATATCGATATTATTTCATCGTATTACATCTACTACATCTTTCCAAACAATCAAAAAAATTTAATAATTACAATCAAAGGGGAAAAAAAAGGAAACATTCAAACCAATAAGATAAGTTGAAAATCCAAATATAATGGTTTTGGACTATACTTTTTCTTTCACCACATGGATGTTCTCTCTTCAATTATTCTAGGTACAATGCATCCATCCATCAACAAATACAAATGAAAATTCTAGAGAGAGAAATAAATAATAATAATTGTTGAAAAAAACCCTTCTATAATACAATCATTCACTTGATGAATTGGAAGCATCAATGAGATTTTATGTATATGTCGACATGTGGGATCTCAAAGGGCTTAGCTTTTTGTCCAAACAGGATTTCGACAACCGACTTGTCGTTCGCAATAAAATTTTGGTTCCCTCGTTTTGGCTTTTAAAATACCCTATTTTTCTGCAACTCACTTTGCTTCTAATGTCTTATTCAATTTGTCACTGCCAAAACCAAAAGGAATTTTGTCATTTCCATATTTTTACCGACACACATTTGGTTTTTTTCATGCAACTTGTTCAATTCCCACCTTTTCTATTTGCTTTTTAGTCCTTCACTTCAATACTTTGTATTTTTCCCTTTACATCATTCAAAAGTTACGATCGTGTTTGGATAAGAAATAAACTCTCTTATGAGAATCAGATCATATTGTTTACTATAAATTTTAAGCCACATAATTTTACTTTTGAATTATATAAAAGAAAATTTCATATGAAGTGAGATATTGTTTTTACGCTACTTGTTCTCATTGTTCCTTTTGCAATTTGGTTCTTGAATAGTTCTTTTTTTTTTTTTTTTTTCTCTTCGAACCATCTAAAAGTTCAATTACGCATTCTCATACCTCAATGACAACATTATGTTATTTATGAGCTTAAGTCTATATAGTTGTACTTTTGAATTTTACCTGAAAAAGTTTTACTCCAACTAAGATATATGTCATATCTTTTCTATTCATTTTTAAATTTTACTGAAAAGGTCTACAAAACAATTTTTGCATTTGTTGATAGAAGAGATTTTTGGAGTTTTATGGTGCCAATCCATATAAAGTTTTGGACTGAAGGTAAAATTTTCAAAATTTATCATTGGTTTGAATTTTGTAATCTATAAAAATGATACCCATTTGCCCATAATATAAAAATTATAGAAATTTCATATCACATAAGAAATTGATTAACATATTGTTGGATCAAACTAATTCTCACCTACATAGCAATTTTTAAAAAGAACTATTCATCAACAACCATGTTGTTATATGAACACTCGAAAGATCTTATTCAAGTCCAATCAAGTTAGCTTATGTTCAATAATTGCCTTTGAAAGAAGTGGAACTGAAAATTAAAACATTGTCGGAGCTAAAACTCATTATTGAATTCAGTAATGAAAATGACAATAAGATTGAAAAGAAAAGAAAAAGATATGAAAATGATCTTTTAGAGATTAAAAAATTCAGTACATGATCTTTTAATCCCATATAAAATTTGGTCTGATCCATCCAAACTAGTAAAACAACTAAAATTATTGACCATAAATTTCAATCATTGCAACAAAAAAAAAAAAAGACTATCTTATAAAATTCAATTAAAAACAAACTACCATCATTACATATATCCATGAAATTTCTCACATGTATGAGAGGTTGATTACAAGGATAAATCAATTTTAAGTATGGCTTATAAATTAAAGTGGGAACAAATTTTGGTCATGGAAAAATGAAGAATAATTAATATAGAAGCTAAGTTCTAAGCTAAGCTTGTTCATATGCTGTTGAATGGCAATGTGGAATAAGAACCAAAGCTCAGATCAAAGGGACCAAGCTGTTGCGTTGATCCAACCAATAATCCTCCATTTCCCTCTCTCATTTCCTTTGCCTGCAAAATTAACAAATCTAAAGTCTAAGTATATTTAATCTGTTACAAAAGTTAATTCGACATCGCGACTAGTTAAACATCATATAAATTTTTGTGGTGTTTGGCTATGCATCAAAAAGTACTCGGTTTTGGTCCGTTAATTTTCGACCGTCGGATTTTATCATCTACCTTCAGTTTGTCTGCAGCATCTGAGTCTGAGTTGAAGTCATAATAGGAACTTGCAGCTGTGAGTTTCATAGAAAGAAACTGCACAAAGACAGAACAATGAAAAAGATTATAGAACACATTGTTTATATTGTTTTTCGAATTCAAAATGATTGTTTTTCAGCTCAAATTTTTTAGCTTTACCTCAACTTGATTCTGCAAAGACTGCACATAATTAATTATCTCATCCAACATCACTGCCATTCCCATTGTCTGCACAAAACAATGTCATAAAAAAGTTTAAGAAAACTTGTCTTTGTTTTCATTTAAGGTTGTTTGTTTTTTACAAACTTCAATTTTCATTACCTTGTAGCATCCAGGGACAATATCTTGCAAACATCTCAATCTTTCATTGATTTTTCCTCTTCTTATCTGTTTGAGAAAAATAATGTCTGTATGTTCTTAAACACATTTCAATAAACAAAAAAAAAAAAACATAAACTTTCTGTAAGAGTTGTTCTGCAAATTTACCCTTTCAGCTACACTGTGACTGTCTGTTGCTTGACCTCTTCTGGCTCTAACATGAACCACTTCCCTCGGCTTCTCGCCGACATTTTCGCTGCCTTTTTTCGACCGCTTTCCTTTTTCAGAGCTCTGCAGACAAGAAAATGAGAACAACCCCATTAAAGTTCTGTAATTTGACAGTAAAAACCAAAGGGATTTTGGATTTTTTGGATGAGAGTTAATACATTTTTAGTTTTGATCCCAGTTTCAGAAATCTGAGGAGTTGAATTGCCAGAGCTGCTTTCAGAAGCATCAGTTTCAAGCTTTCTTTTTTTGCTTCCATGGAGGTCATTTCCAGATGGATTTGCAGGCTCAAAGACAGGTGCAGTGATCTGATTGGCTTGAGAGAAAATTTCTGGGAGATTTTCTCCCCAATTTTCCAGGAATCTGGGAGGAGCAGCTTGATTGGCAAAGAAACTGTCATTGAACAAAACAGGAATGTTGTCAAGAAAATTGACATTTGGGTTATGAAGTAGACTTGGATTTTGGTTGGAATCCATTTCCATTAGAGGAAAAGATGAGGGCTTTAAGCTCTGGAAGTTTGCAGTGAACTCAGCCATGGAATCTTTGAAACCAAAAAGGCTTTCTAAAACCCAACTGTGTTTTTGGATAATGAAGCTCTGAAGCTGATATTTATAGTGTGGGATTAGTCTATGATTGATTGAGTTTCATTCTCAATTTTAAAGTTTTGTAATAAAACAATGAAAATTTAAGGGCATGTCTTGTTGGTCATATGGTAAGTAGTCAAGCTTTTCCCTCTAAAAATGGACCCCATATTTCAGGAGGCATATCCAATAATGATAAGCTTTTTTTTGGCTCTAAGCTCTGGTGAATATTCCTTTAACTTATCCACAAAGCCCTGAATTGAGAATAGGAAATTTGCAGCCTCTAATAACTTCAACTGAAGTGATAAAACAAAATATAAATGGAAGTGGGAATATTGACATTTCAAGAGTGATTTTACTATGAAAATAGAAAAAACTACATAGAGAAAAGTCAATTATGATCAAAATTCATTGTAAAAACTTCCATTCAACAACCAATCCACTATGCGGACTTCAGCATGCATGGCTTAATTAGTTAAAACATGTATTATCGACCAAGAGATCATATGTTCAAATTCTCTCACCCCACATGTTGTTGAACTAAAAAAAAATGTTCACTATATTATATACATAGTCTATACCCCAAAAGAAGAAACCTTAAACTATCCCTTTTATCTAATTAAAGTTAATATATAAGTAGAAATTTTCGATTTGTAGTATCGAACTTGTCGGTCAAATCCCTTTACTATACCACAATAGAGTTCAACTTTTCAAATTCGAGAGATTTGAATTAAACATATTTTGAGACATTGATCAGAAAGTGTACCAATATTCAAAAGAAAAAAACTTTAACCTATTTATTTTCTATCTAACTAAAGTTCATATGTTAGAAGAAACTTTCGGCACGTAGTCTTGGACATATCAGTCCAATCCCTCTACAATACCACCACCATCAAGTTCAACTTTTCAAATTCGAGTGATTCGAATGGTTCATATTTTTAGAGAAAATGATAGGAAAGTGTACTATTATCAGGTGAGCTATCCTTTTCCAAAGGGTATAAATCACTATTTTGTAGTGCACTTCCTTATAATATGCTTTGTTTTGTGCATATGTGAAATGAACCTGGCCGACATTGATGATTACCAAAGTGAAACATTTGGAAATGTTAATGCATCTGATCTCCTTATTTTACAACAACATGTTTTCTTGTTAGCTTATCATTTTCCTCCATAAAGTTTGAAGCTTTTAAGGTATGTGGTTATTTAATAAAGTGGGAGAAGTATCAACATCTTCATTAAAAAGTTATTGCTTGATTCATTGTCATAACAAAGTGTTAATAGCAACTAAAGTACAAAAATATAAACTTATTATCTATTAAGATACATAGTTCTAAAAAAACAAAAATAAAAGTAAACACTGACCCATATTCTTTAAATAGGAGAAACGAGGACAAGGATTAAAAATTCCCACATGGTTGGAGCTAGCTAGATAGAGTAAGCATCTTTAACACCACCCCGCCCTATTACCATCCAAAACCGAACCAACCAACTATCAATTTGGTTCATTTTCAAAGAAATTTGGAATTTTTTTTTAATTTTTTGCCCATAAACTTGTCAAGTTGTACCAATATTTTTCACTCTAAACGTTCAATTTCATCAAATTGGAACCTAGCTTAGATAAGTGTTGCAATTTCTATCCACCATTTAATTTTTACTTCACCTACTAATTTTAACAGAAAGAAATGTGAAAATCTCTATAAACTCACTACTTTCAATAATATCAGTTTTGCGCAATTTTTAGTTTGATTAATACACAAATTAACCATTGAATAGCTTTGTCAAAACTCACAAATTTTAACAAAAATTTAGTACTAATATATTTTTTTTAAATCCTATCAAATTTGTGTCATACATATGTTTTATAATTTATTGAACACATATAAAAATATTTTTTTTAATGATCTTTCGAACGAAAACTTATCAGGAGAGGAAAATTTCAACACTTTTGTAAGCTTAAAAGGTTAAAATTGCAATACTTACTTAAATTTGATAAAATTAAAAATTTAGAATGAAAATTAATACAATTTAATAAGTTAGGAGGGGGTAGAAATCCTCTCTCCAAAAAAATTAATAGCTTCAAAAAGTTAAAAAGTGAATAGATTGAAAACCTAGCAACAGAAAAGACATCTTAAACCAGTACATTGATAACTATTTTCTTCTTCTTTCTGCAAGTCCTGTCTTAACTCTGCTTTCTCTACCTCTGACTCACAGGTCAACAACCAAGTAAATTCAGTCTCTCTGCCAAAAGCAATTATTATTTGGGGGGAAAAATCATTATTCTACAAGTTCTTGCAGTGCAATATTTCTCAATTATGCAGTAGTGGTCAATTATTCATTAGTCAAAATTCTATATGATAACAATTTCGTTTTTTATTTTCTATTTTTAAAAATTGTTACCTACAACTTTAATGCTTTTTGGAGGATATCTTTCAGCTTCCTCTCTGGTTAAATACAACTTTCGCCTACTTTACATATTTTTTCAAAAAATAATAATAATAAATTAACTTCAACACTTGTCCTAAATATGTCCATAAACATTTAAAATGGTCTAATACATCTATGAATTTTTAATTTTATATCTAATACATTTTCTCTATGTTAAAAAGTGACTTATTTGTCTCTAACTTTCAATTTTGTTTCAGCTAAGAATTCTTTCAAATTTTGAGTCTAATATATCTAATAAATTCGTTAATTTTGAAAAATATTAAATATGTCCAAACATATTAGACAAAAAATCGAAACTTTTAAATTTTGGAGATTTATTAAACATAAACTTAAATATTTTAGAGAATTAAACTTGTAACTTGACCTAAAATTTGTTTGCAAACCATACTTTAAAACTAGTTCAAAAGCATTTATTTATTTATTATTATTATTATTACGACTTTTTTTTTAGTTTTTATTATTACAATTTAGTTAAACTGTAATTGACCATTTTTAATTAGCATATTAAAAAATATAAGTAATATTTATATAAAAATGTGTAAATGTGGATTGAAATATTTATTAAAAATTTATGAAATTTAGTAAAACACATTTCAATTCATAAATAGGATTTTTGTGGTATGTTTAAATTAGGTTCTAGTTGACTATTTTATATCATTATACACACAATCAAATATTGATAGTAATTAAGGTACAAAATTTAATTGGATATGAAACATCTATATATTACAGAATAATTGTGAACATTTGAAGGTAATAGAAAGAATTGGGAAATTGAAATTGAAGTGAGAAAAATGAAAATGAAAATAGATATGAAACATCTATGAGCCCCTCCTTTTTGTTTTCTTTTTTTAATGAAGAAAGACGTTTCCATGGCCTATCCTTTTTTAATTTTAAAAATAGGTTATATTATAAAAAAAAAAAAATACCTCTAACTTTGCCTTTTGTTTTAAAAATACCCATATTCTTTCAAAAGTTGAAATATTATCATTGACTTTTCATTAATGTTTCAAAACTACCATTGAAGTAGAAATCCGTTAGAATGTTAGACGGAAAATCAACATGACAGTGACTTAGAACAACATGGTGGTGATTGAGACACTTGCCTGGATGAAGTCTAAAAGAATAGCGTTTTGCCACATCGACTTTTTGTTTAATATTCTAATGTATTTTTCTACTTCAGTGGTTGTTTTAAAACGTTTATAAAAAGTCAATAGTAATATTGCAACTTTTGAAAGAATATGAATATTTTTTAAATAAAGGGCAAAGTTCAAAGGTACTTTTTTAATTTAACCTAAAAAATAAAATTCACTAGTCTATCCATTGTGTGGTGATGGGGAGTGTAGGACGTGACATTTCACTTGTTGTGGATTTATTTGTGAGGGGCTTGTCTCTGAATACTGAACATAGAAAAATTTGCATTTATGCTAATTATCATGCTTAACAACAAAAACGTCTTTTCCCTAACTAGAGATGTCCATTTTTCCCGCAGGGACAGGGAATCCCTATTTAGGCGAGGAATTGGGAAGGAAGTGGAGAAGATTTTTTTTCCATTAGCTAAACGGGAACGGGAACGAGGAACATTCCTCGTTTCCGTCCCCGACACCATTCCCTGACCTCGCCTCAATTTCTTCTTCTTCTTTTATATATATATATATAATAAACCATAAATCCAAACTTTTATTCAATATTATTTTGTATTTCTAAGGAAATCAAAAAAAATTATCTTAAATAGAAATCTCTTATTAAGAATTAACAATTTAAATAGAAATTTTTTAAAAAAAATAGATTTTATTTGACCAAATTTTTAAAAATGAAAATTATAAACAGGGAATTATTCCCCGCGGGAAACCTGATTCCGACAAATTCTCCGTCTCGTTCCCTGCGAAATCAAATGGGAAATTTCGTGGAGATAGGGAATGAAATGGGTTCCTCATCCCCGCCCCCGTCCCGTGGACATCTCTCTAGCCCTAACCTTTGTCTTTTCTCACTCCACTTTGATTTTTTCAACTGATTTTGATGTTATCAAACTGAGTATAGTTCAATTTATATAAAGTGTGAGCCATTAACTAAGAAGTTAGAGGTTCGAGTCCCTCTACCTTTACTTATTGTTGAACTAAAAAAAAAATCCCGATTTTGATGTTATGCAAATCATTCATTACAAAATAAGAAAGGTGTTTTGCAAGAATGTTTGAGATTTTATTTTTTTATTTTTAATTTCCAGATATAAAGTTTTAAGAATGACGGTAATTTTTTAGTTATTTGCTCATCTATTAATATAACTGACCATTACTTAAACTATAGCTTTGTTCATTCTATTTAGACTTTGCCCAAAACTTAGTTGGTAATGATTGAATAGTTAAGGCTCTATTTGATATATCCATTTAGTTTTTAGTTTTTTATTTTTAAAAATTAAGTTTATAAACACTATTGGTTTTATTGTTTTGTTATCTATTTTTTTACAAAATGTTTTCGAAATCCAAACCAAGTTTTGAAAACTAAAAAAAAAAGTAATTATTAAAACTTTATTTTTTATTTTTTAAATTTGACTCAGAATTTAAATGTTTACTGAAGAAAGATAAACACTAATGTAAAGAAATAGTAAGAAAACAAGCATAATTTTTAAAAATAAAAAACTTTATATTGTTAATAAAACTGAAAAAATCACAAAATATTGTTAATAACACTGAAAAAATCCCTAAAATTATGGAAAAATTAAATGAATCAATGATGTTTTTTTTTTTTTTGAAAAAAATGAATGATTGAATTATGTAGCAGTTAAATATCATCAACGACGGTCAAAGTCAAACAATGTTCATATAGCCGTTAGACACGATCGCTCAGTCTCTCTCTTCTTAGTCGGAAGTGTAACCGTCATTTGCATATATATTTTCTCTTCTCAGTAGGAAGTGTAACTGTCATTTGCATGTATATTTTCTCTTCTCCCTCACACACAGTCTCTTCTTCAGCAGAGTTGAATCAAATCAGAGCCCTCCATGAACGGCCTCTGCCTTTTTGAGTGTTCGTTGGTAGCAACGAAACCAAACCCTCGACTGTTGCGTTCTGTTATGTGATTGGAATTTAAAAGGTACCACCGGCTATTCTGATTTTAGGGTTTACGCATTCTCGAATTGCTTCTTTATTATATATATTTTCTCTTTGCCCTTTGTGTGTTTAATTTGGCCTGCGCTACAGTTCATTGAGAGGTTAGGGTTCATTGAATCAGATCAGAGCTCTCCATGAACGACCTTTGCCCTTTGAGTGTTCGCTGGTAGCAACGAAACAAAACCCTCGACTGTTCTATTATGTTATGTGATCGGAATTTGAAAGGAACCGCCGGCTATTCTGATTTTAGGGTCTACGCATTCTCAAATTGCTTCTTTATTATTTATCTTTTCTCTTTTCCCTTTGTGTGTTTAATTTGGCTTGCGCAGCGGTTCATTGAAGGGTTTAGGGTTCATTAAATCATATAAGAGCCCTCCATGAACGGCCTCTGCCCTTTTGAGTGTTCGTTGGTAGCAACGAAACCAAACCCTCGATTGTTGTGTTCTGTTATGTGATCGGAATTTAAAAGGTACCGCGTTTATGCATTCTCGAATTACTTCGTTAATATATATATTTTCTCTTTTCCCTTTGTGTGTATAATTTGGCCTGCGCTGCAGTTAATCAACGGATTGCCCTGTTTTGCCTGCTTGTTATTTGTATTTTTCGTTGTTGCATTACGGATATGGAGGATTAGGATTTTTTTTCCATAGGTTTATAGATATGTACGTACGTGATCGCTATGCTTTGCTACAACACGCAAGTGCACGTGATCGAAGTAATAAAGAAACTGGAAGTATTCCAGAGTATCGTACCCAAGGGAACGGGTTATAACAAAATCTACTGAGACGACACAAAATATGTTTGCAAATTGCAATTGTGGTAACCATTGGTGTGAAAATGATTGAGTGGTTGTTTTTGCTAAAGAAACTAAATAAAAATGATAAAAGAGGGATTCAAACGAGTTTTTGCTCCATTGAAAGAAATTGCGGCCTAATTGCAATTGCATTCCTTTGACTTCAACATTTAAGCTTTGTAAACCCAATTCAACACCTATTCGACCTTCTATGAAGTATCTTTAGGAGGCTAAGCGATTAAACGATATTTCTATGGCTAATACGAACTTAGTTAATTTTGAAACACAATTCTTTTGGTTTTAAAGGTTTTTCCCTATGTCTAGGGTCAAAAACAAATTCCTATGTCTAGGCTATTTTCCTTTATTGCTTTTATGAAAACCCAATTTTTATATAACCTTTTCAGTATTAGACTCAAATTGTTGTATACTAATCTAGGTGATCAATCTAAACTAGTAATGAAAATTTCAATCAATAAAAGCAAACAATGCTATAAAATTAAGCAAAGTTGCTCTTACATATTAGGCCTTTATTCATTTCTCTAGGGCATTCACATGCTTGAATCCCAAAGAAAGACTTAGCTCATAATTAAAAGAACGAAAAATAATGAATGAAAAGAATTAAAGTGCATAACTAAAATAGAAACAATATGTGATAAAAATTTCAGAGTTAATAAATAATTGAATAACAACTTAATAATAAGGAAAGAACAACTAAAATTCCATTAATCGAAATAAATTCAGAAACTAGTTAGTCTCGTAAACAAAAGTAAAGAACAAAACAGTAGCTAAAAGCTTGAAATTACAGCAACAATTAAATTCCTAAAACTGAAGCAAATAAACAGAAAATAAATTCTAAGAATGGGAAGAACACAGCCCCTTTTCCATTTCTTATTCAATTGACTCAACTCCACTTTTTTCAAAGGGAATTGAGTCTTCACTTCCTTCAATTTTCATTGAGGAATGATTGAATTTCGAAGTTAAAAACAGCAGAAAATTGACAGCTGAAATTTTGACAGCAGAAATTTGACAGCTGAAAATCGTGGACAGCAGCAACTGTTGCCGAAAATGGCAGAAAACTTGTCTCCTTCTTGAGGCTTCTTCTCAAATATTTATAGAGAAATTTGGGCTAGGGTTTCCTTCTTGAATGATGCATAAATATGGCTATAATCCCAGCTAAAATCGTGGAGACAATATGGCACAAAATTCCTAGATTTTAGGAGATTTGCAGATTTTTCTTTAATTTCCAGATATCTCCAAATTGCAATTGCAATGCAATTGCATTTCTATTGCATTCTTCAAATTCCTGCACAAAAACATCAAGTAAGTGTGTTTTCATTTTCTTTTGCTTTATTTTCTCTATTTACTTAATTTAAAAGGCTTCCAACAATAATTCAATTTAAACCAACTATTTGCTAGCCTTTTTATCTAATAACACACATAAAATAACAAGAATAACTAAGTATAAAGGCCAAATAATTATCATAAATGAGAATTATCAGTATGCGGTGGTTCATTGTTCTAATGGTTACATGATTATTATCCGGGATTCTTCGATTGTTTTGGAATTCGATAACAGAGAAGGGACAGAGGAATTAAGCAGTTGCTCTTGATGAAGTGATTGCTTGGGCCAAAGAAAAGGTAGAATGATTAGATAGCGATCATTTTGTTGAAATTTTGAAGGTACTTTAATCATTTCTTTGTTTGACTTAACGATTCCTCTGTATTGAAGATCAAATCGTAATTATTGTTTTTTCTTTGGTAATATCATACAAGACGATCTGGTTCATATATGTGAAGTTTCTGGCATATAACACAATCCCACAGAGGTAAGCCAAACTTTATCGTTCTAATGTCAAATAGGAAAAAAATGTTAAGTTCCTCTTAAAGTATTAAATCGACGAAATAATACTATGGTGATTTTCTTGTTGTTCACCACTGTATAGAGGAGGAACTTGTCTGTAGAAGCAAACAAAGAGAGAAAGGGGGATGAAAACTTTTGTTTATGTTTTCAAGGCAATAGTGAATTATTCTACTCTTATAAACCAAAATAAAATGTCAATTTCTTTTAACATTCGGTTATTTGGCCTTGTGATTGCTGTTTGTTTAGTTTTCTTGCTACTTGTCTATGAACTTTGAAGAGAATAAACCTTGTAAGACTTACATGTAACCTATATTTCTTGTGCAGGAACTTCTTGCAAGTAGTTTTTTTTTTTTTTTTTTTTTTTTTTTTTTTTTTTTTTTTTCTGGTGAAATTAAACACTGGGAGAGTTTTGAAATATAATGTTGTTGCTGCTACGGGAGAAATTAAACCACTGTGCTTCTGCCAAGGGTCCAAAGGAAGGTGAAAACTCTTTATAATTAATTCTAAATGCCTCTTTTTAAGTTTTTCATCAAGATTTATTACTTTAATGCAGTTCCACTCTCATTAATCGGTCCTAGTCCATGATTTAATAGGATTATCTCACATTCCCTTTGCTAATGGGGAGAAGTTTTTGATTAGTGACTATGTTGCGGAAATTTCAGATGGAAATGGAGGACATAGGAGATGGAGATATAAAGTTGGGGTCATTCGGGGCAAGGAAATCATCTGGCTGCTACTTTCAACACTCCCCCTCACCTAAGAAATTTTCTATTGACATTATCAACCACTGTTGTGGTCCTAATAAGGTTAGGTTCCCTACACCATTATTTTGTATAAAATTTCCAATATTTTGATTAAATTTGCTGGTTTTGTTTTTTAATCTTTATAAATGGTATACTTTTTATTATATATTTGTTTTTCTTTTTTTAAGTTCTTTGTGCCACTGAGATCATGTTTTAGCCTTGAGAGTAAATGATTGAATTACTGATGGTAATGAATATTAAACTTGAGAAATAGGGGGTACATAGGTTGGGTTAGGTCAGGTTAGGGATATTTTTTGGACCAACTCGAAATTTTGGGTTGGTTCCCCGACTTGAGCAACTCGATTAGGGAGGACAACCCAACCCATCCCAACTTTTATATTATCAGGTTGGGTTGGGTTGGGCCGTCTGTTGTTAAATCAAGGAGTAAAAAAATCTAAAACTGAAAAAAAAAACGCTACTAACGCAAAATGAACGATGATGTGAAGAAGACAAACGACTGGCTTTGGACTGCGGTGGGATGAACAACTGAGAGAGATCAATAGACGATGACAATTGAAGAGAGATGGCTATCAAAGACGGAGAGAATGAAACCAGAAAGGCGAACGACGACGATTGAGAGAGACCGCGACCAACCATTCTAAGAGATTGCATATGGTATGACAGATGAACTGTCTATTAAGAAAGAACTGGTCGGTTGTTAGAGAGAATGAAGGAGCATGAGGAAAATGATGGTTGTCGGAGAGAAGGAAGAAGCGAGAGGAAGAGGCTTTGCGACTTTGCATGTGGCTGAAGGTTTGAGAACAAAGAGAGATAACATTAAAACAAGAGATTCTTTATTTTGAACATGCGATTAGTTTCAGTTCTTGAAAAATACAGCCCAACCCTAACAAAGATTTTTCTTGATCCAACTTAGTCAGATTTTTTGGGTTGTCAAATTTTTTGAACATTGGAGTGTGGAGTAAGGAATGAGATTATATCTTTTGATTTATTACTGTTTTAGGTAGTCAGGAATGTGACATTTGAACTCTAATTTTTTTTTTTTGAATGAAAATCCAAGCTGTCAATGAGATCAAATGAAAGAATACAAAAAGGAGTACAAAAACTACCCCAAGGGAAGCAAGGGAAGCTCAATTATTAACCTAAAAAAGGGCTTCAATTAAGTAAAATAAGACCTAAAGGGTAATTATAAAAGACTTTACACAAGGAGACTCATAGAGATATGTGTAATATCTAACAGGGGACCACACCTCACCCCAGGTCCCAGGTCTTTCAATCCCTCTAAAAATCCTAGTGTTTCTTTTCCCCAAAGACCCCATAAAATAACACACCTTTCACAAAAGGGGAATGAAGAAGAAGCTCCTCCACCATAGAACTGCAACCTCTAGGTTGAGCCAAGCTAAAGAACAAGGATGAAAAAATCTCCTATTTCTCTCGATCTTTCGGCAATATTTTGCCATTTTCGAGGTACTGATAGAGATAGTGAGGGTTATAAGAGATCGCTTTGACCAATTTATCTTCGATGTATCGCAACATCATTGATATATCACCGATATTGAATGAAAACTCATAAGACCCCATCGAAAATGATGAGATCCTCGACTGCTCCTTAACAAAGGATACAACACTCGGGTGAAACTAAACATGATCTTGAGTAATACCCTGCCATGGAGGAACTAACAAACAAAAAATTTAACCTTCTTCAGGATTTTTGTTTAAAAGAGTTATTGTCGTTCTTTGAATAGATAACGATTGAGCTCCTAAGTAAGAAGGTTTATTTTAGGTCAAGTGAGAAAAAGGAATTGTGAAGATATGCAACTTGAATGAAGCATTAAGATGATGGGACAAAGGTACTTTCTTAGGATTGTCAATGGTTTTCCTTGATGAATTAAATGATAAATTAACATTAGATTAGATATTATGTAAAAAGGAGGAAACAATATTTCTACAGTGGTAAATGGAGAGCTATGTATTCAAATAGACATATTATAACCAAAAAAGTGAAGAATTTTGATAAATGTTCTAAGACGACATAAGAAGTATGGAAATGTTCTAGATTTATGTGGAAGTTAAAAAATTGTAAATCACTACTATTTGGTCTTTGTAGTGGAGGAGTTTTATTGAAGATTTTTCTCTTTCAAATTGGGAGATATATTGGTCTATGATTTTTAGTTTTATAAGGTTTTGGACAAGTGATGAAGAAACTCATAAGTAAAGGAACAATTGAGGAATGATGAAATGTGGTTTGAGGAATTTTTTTTAACTATGGAAGCACTAGGATAATAGATATTATAGTGAAGTTGGATTGTATTGGAAAATAAGATTGGTAAAGTACAACATTTTTATTCGTTGAGTTTATATGGTTGTGTATTTTAAGGAGGGAGAAATGTACTTTGTTAGGGTAAAGGAATTTTGGGTAAAAGAATGAGATCAAACTTCAACTTTTATTATCAAGAGTTATTGTTTTGAGGAGTGGATGTAAACTTTTGTTATTTGGATTGGAAGATAATGATTGAGCTATTAAGAATTAAAGTTCATTTATGAGATAGTGATAATGAGAAAAAAGAGTTGTAAAGATATTAACAAAGTGGATGAAGTAATCAGATAATGGACAACTTAGAATTGCTAACAATTTGCCATGAAGATTGATATGAGAAGATAACATTAGAGATTATGTACTTAAAAAGAGAAAAGACACATGAAGTGTGGTAGATGGAGGACTATTCATTGGAATAGTCACCAAAATCGAAAACTAAAGAATTCTTTGGAAAGTTCAAGAACAAAATGACATAAAGAACTTTGGAAATGTGTTGTTCTAGGTTTGTGTGGAAAGGTAAGGCATCCATTTGGTTTTGTACTTGTGGTTTTTTCTTGGACACGAAATCTGTTCAAATTAGAGATTCGTAAGTACATGGTTTTGAATTTTACAAGTTTTTGGATAATTGGTGGAGAAACTCATAATACGCTTAAAAAGAATAATTGAGGGATCATGAAAAGAGGTTTGAGAGAATTTTAAATAAAGGAAGCAAGAGAATAAAAGGTATTTGGGTACTAGAGAAAAGTTGGATTGTATTGGTATATAAGCTAGATAATGAAAGTCTTTTAAATTTGTTGAGTTTAATGGTTGTGTATGTAAGGATTAAGGAAGTTACTTTGTTAGAATAAGAGAATTTTGGATTAAATTATGAGACTACACTTCATCTTTGTTAGGATAAGAGAATTTTGGACTAAAGTATGAGACTAGATTTCAAATTTTTGATTAAAGAGTTCTTGTGATTCTTTGGACCGAAGATAATGTTTGAGATATTGACCAATAAGGTTTATTTTGGGGCAAGTGAATGAAGTGTTAAGATGATGGAGAGATGGTACTTTCTTAGAATCGTCAATAGGTTACCTTAAAGAATTAAAGAGGGAAACGATCCACTTAGTTTGGTAAATGAAATCATGAGAATAAAAGGTAATTAGGTAATTGGTGCTAGAGAAAAGTTGGATTGTATTGGTCTATAAGCTAGATAATGGAAGTCTTTTAGATTTTTTTGAGTTTAATGAGTTATGTATGTAAGGAAGAAGGAAGATACTTTGTAATAAGAGAATTTTGAATCAAAGTATGAGACTACACTGCATCTTTGTTAAGATAAGAGAATTTTGGACTACAGTATGAGACTAGATTTCAAGTTTTTTTGATTAAAGAGTTCTTGTCATACTTTGGATTGAAGATAATGTTTAAGATATTGACTAATAAGGGTTTATTTTGAGGCAAGTGAACGAAGTGTTAAGATGATGGAGAGGGTACTTTCTTAGAATCATCGTTGGGTTTCCTTGAAGAATTATAGAGGGAAACGATCCACTTAGTGTGGTTGGAGATGAATTCGAAGAGATAGTAAAAAAGTGAAGAATTCTTGAAAATGTTTATTTAGGATTAAAATGGAATATACCATGAGAAGTATGAAAATGTTTTAAATTCATGCAGAAAGTTTAGACCTATGTGAATACTTTCCATTCGGTCATTGTAGTGGATAATATTTATTTGGAAACAAAGTTTTTTCAAATTGGATATTTATTGTTATATGATTTTCTTTTTTCAAATTTGAATATTTATTGTTATATGATTTTCAGTTTTACTACCTTTTGGACAAGTGTTGGTGACAAGCATAAATATAAAAGGAACAATAATTGAGGAATGAGGAAATGTGATTTGAGGAAATTTTAAGAATAAAAGCAGTAGAATAATAGAAATTAGGGTCCTTGTTGAAGTTGGATTGCAATATGTTGGATTTGTTGAGTTTTTAAGGTTATACATTTAAGGAGGGAGAATGACACACTTTGCTAAGATAAAAGAATGAGATTGGACTTCATCAGTTATTATCAAGAGTTACTGTTTTGAGAGGTGGATGTAAACTTTCGTTATTTGGATTGGAAGATAATGATTGAGCTCTCAAGAATTAAAGTTCATTTATGAGATAGTGATAATGAGAAAAAAAAAGCTGTTAAGAAATTGAAAGAGTGGATGATGAAGTGTTCAAATAATGGACAAAGATACTTTCTTCGAATTATTGACGATTTTCTATGAATGATTGATATGTGAAGATAACATTTGGGATTACGTACTTAAAAAGGGAAAGACACATGAAGTGTGGTGGATGGAGGACTATTAATTGGAATAGTCACACAATGGAAAGTATGCTTTGGAATAAAATGACATAAAGGAGTTTGGAAATGTGTTCTAGGTTTGTGGGGAAAGGAAAGGCATCCATTTGGTTTTTGTAGTTGTGGTTTTTTGGTGGACACGAAATATGTTGAAATTGGAGATTCGTTGGTACTGTGGTTTTGACTTTTACAAGTTTGTGGATAATTAGTGGAAAAACTAATAAGTTTTAAAGAAATAATTGAGAAATCAGAAAAAGAGAAAGGTTGAGGAAATGTGATTTGAGGAAATTTTAAGGATGGAAGCAGTAGAATAATAGAGATTGGGGTTATTGTTGAAGTTGGATGTTGGATTTGTTGAGTTTTGAAGGTTATACATTTAAGGAGAGAGAAAGACACACTTTGACACACTTAACTAGGATAAAAGAACGAGATTGGACTTCATGTTTTATTATCAAGAGTTATTGTTTTATTGGACTTTATGTTTTATTATCAAGAGTTATTGTTTTGAGAAGTGGATGAAAACTTTCGTTATTTGGATTTGGAAGATAATGATTGGGCTCTCAAGAATTAAAGTTCATTTATGAGATAGTGATAATGAGAAAAAACAGTTGTTAAGATATTAACAAAATGGATGAAGTATTCAGATAATAGACAAAGATAATTTCTTAGAATTGCTAACGATTTGCCACGAATATATGAGAAGAGTACATTAAGGAGTACGTACTTAAAAATGGAGAGACACATATTGGTGTGGTGGATGGAGGACTATTAATTGGAATAGTCACCAAAATCAAAACTAAAGAATTTTTTGGAAAGTTGGCTTTGGAATAAAATGGCACAAAGGAGTTTGGAAACGTGTTATCGGTTTGTGTGGAAAGGTAAGACATCTATTTGATTTTTGTAGTTGTGGTTTTTTCTTGGACACGAAATCTATTCAAATTGGAAATTTGTTGGTACATGGTTTTGAGTTTTACAAGTTTTTTGGATAATTGGTGGAGAAACTCATAAGTTTTAACAGAATAATTGAGGAATCACGAAAAGAGGTTTGAGAGAATTTTAAATAAAGGAAGCACTAAAATAAAAGGTCTTTGTGGGTAATTGGTGCTAGAGAGGATTGTATTGATCTATAAGCTTGATAATGGAAGTCTTTTAGATTTGTTGAGTTTAATGGTTATGTATGGAAGGAAGAAGGAAGCTACTTTGTAAGGATAAGAGAATTTTGGATTAAAGTATGAGACTAGATTTCAACTTTGTTAGGATAAAAGAATTGTGGACTACAGTATGAGACTTCACTTCAAGTTTTTTATTACATAGTTCTTGTCATTCTTTGGACTGAAGATAATGCTTGAGGTACTGGCTATTAAGATGTATTTTGGGGCAAGTGAATGAAGTGTTAAGATGATGGAGTGAGTACTTTCTTAGAATCGTCATTGGGTTTCCATGAAGAATTAAATGAGAAGATAACATTACTTAAAATGGAAGTAAGCCACTTAGTGTTGTAAATGGAGATGTATTCGAAGAGAGTCAAAAAGTGAAGAATTCTTGAAAAAGTTTAATTAGGGATAAGATGAAAATATGCCATGAGAAGTATGAAAATTTTCTAGATTCATCCACAAAGTTGAGACCTATTTGAATTCTTTTCATTTGGTCGTTGTAATGGATTATTTGGACACAGTTTTTTCGAATTGGATATCTATTGTTATAAGATTTTCAGTTTTACTACTTTTTTGACAAGTGTTGGCGAAAAGCATGAGTATAAAAGGAACAATTGAGGGATGAGAAAAAATGATTTTAGGAAATTTTAAGGATGAAAGCAGTAGAATAATAGATAGAATAATAGATATTAGGGGTTATTCTTGAAGTTGGATTGCAATATGTTGGATTTGTTGAGTTTTTAAGGTTATACATTTAAGGAGGGAGAAAGAAACACTTTAGCACACTTTGGCACACTTTGCTAGGATAAAAGAATGAGATTGGACTTCATTTTTTATTATCAAGAGTTATTGTTTTGAGAAGTGGATGTAAACTTTCGTTATTTGGATTCGATGATAATGATTGAGCTCTCTAGAATTAAAGTTCATTTATGAGACAATGGTAATGAGAAAAAAAGAGTTGTTAAGATATTAACAAAGTGGATGATGGAGTGTTCAAATAATATACAAAGATACTTTCTTAGAATTGTTGACGATTTGCCATGAATAATGATATGAGAAGATTACATTAAGGATTACGTACTTAAAAAGGGAAAGACACATGAAGTGTGGTGGTTGGAGGACTATTCATTGGAATAGTCACCAAAATCAAAAACTAAAAAATTCCTTGGAAAGTTTGATTTGGAATAAAATGACATAAAGGAGTTTGGAAATGTAATCTAGGTTTGTGTGGAAAGGTAAGACCATCCATTTGGTTTTTGTAGTTGTAGTTTTTTTTTTTTGACACAAAATCTGTTCAAATTGGAGATTCGTTGGTACATGCGGTTTTGAGTTTTATAAGTTCTTGGATAATTGGTGGAGAAACTCATGAGTTATAAAAGAATAATTGGGGAATCACGAAAAGAGGTTTGAGAGAATTTTAAATAAAGGAAGCACTAGAATAAAATGCCTTTGGGTAATTGGTGCTAGAGAAAAGTTGGATTGTATTGATCTATAAGCTAGATAATGGAAGTCTTTAGATTTTTTGAGTTTAATGATTATGTAGGTAAGGAAGAAGGATGATACTTTGTTAGGATAAGAGAATTTTGGACTAAAGTATGAGACTTGACTTCAAGGTTTTTTGATCAAGGAGTTCTTGCCATTCTTTGGACCGACGATAATGATTGAGGTACTGGCTAATAAGGTTTATTTTGGGGGCAAGTGAATGAAGTGTTAAGATGATGGAGAGGGTACTTTCTTAGAATCGTTCGTTGGGTTTCCAAGAAGAATTAAATGAGAAGATAACATTACTTAAAGAAGGAAGCAAGCCACTTAGCGTTGTAAATGGAGATGTGTTCGAAGAGACAATCAAAAAGTGAGAAATTCTTGGAAAAGTTTAATTATGAATAAGATGAAATATGTTATGAGAAGTATGAAAATGTTCTAGATTCATGCAGAAAGTTAGTGTTGGCAAAAAGCATGAGTATAAAAGGAACAATTGAGGGATGAGGAAAGGTGATTTGAGGAAATTTTAAGGATGGGAGCAATAAAATAATAGATAATTGGGGTTTTTGTTGAAGTTCGATTGCAATATGTTAGATTTGTTGAGTTTTTAAGGCCATACATTTAACGAGGGAGAAAGACACACTTTGACACACTTTGCTAGGATAAAAGAATGAGATTGTACTTCATCTATTATTATCAAGAATTATAGTTTTGAGGAGTGGATGTTAACTTTTGTTATTTGGATTGGAAGATAATGTTGCGTTATCAAGAATTAAAGTTCATTTATGAGATAGTGATAATGAGAAAAAAAAAAGAGTTGTAAATATATTAATAAAGTGGATGAAGTGTTCAGATAATTGACAAAAATACTTTCTTAGAATTGCTGACGTTTTGCCATGAATATTTATATGAGAAGATTACATTAAAAATTATGTACTTAAAGAGTGAAAAAACACATGAAGTGTGGTGGATGGAGGACTCTTCATTTTATTCAGTCACCAAAATTGAAAGCTAAAGAATTCTTTGGAAAGTTTGTTTTGGGATAAAATGACATAAAGGAGTTTAGAAATGTGTTCTAGGTTTGTGTGGAAAGCCAAGGCATCCATTCAGTTTTTGCAGTTGTCATTTTTTCTTGAACACAAAATCTATTCAAAGTGGAGATTCATTTATACATGGTTTTTAGTTTTACAATTTTGGGATAATTGGTGGAGAAACTCATAAGTTGTAATGGACTAATTGAGAAATCACGAAAAGAGGTTTGAAAGAATTTTAAATAAAGGAAGCACGAGAATAAAAGTTCTTTGGGTAATTGGTGCTAGAGAAAAGTTGGATTGTATTGATCTGTAAGCTAGATAATGGAAGTCTTTTAGATTTGTTGAGTTTTTAATGGTTATGTATTTAAGGAACAAGGAAGATACTTTGTTAGGATAAGAGAATTTTGGATTAAAGTATGAGACTTGTTAGGATAAGAGAATTTTGGACTAAAGTATGAGACTTGAGTTCGAGTTTTTTATTAAAGAGTTATTGCCATTCGTTGGACCGAAGATAATGAATAAGGTTTCTTTTGGGGCAAGTGAATAAAGTGTTAAGATGATGGAGAGGGTACTTTCTTGGAATTAAATGAGAAGATAACATTACTTAAAGAGGGAACCCATCACTTAGTGTGGTAAATGGAGATGTATTCGAAAAGACAATCAAAAAGTGAAGAATTCTTGAAAAAGTTTAATTAGGAATAAGATGGAATATGCCATAAGAAGTATGAAAATGTTCCAGTTTCATGGAGAAAGTTGAGACCTATGTGAATACTTTCGATTGGTCATTGTAGTGGATGATATTTATTTGGACACGAAGTTGTTTCAAATTGGATATCTATTGTTATATGATTTTAAGTTTTACTACTTTTTGGACAAGTGATGGTGAAGAACATGAGTATAAAAGGAACAATTGAGGGATGAAGAAAGGTGATTTGAGAAAATTTTAAGGATGGAAGCTGTAGAATAATAGATATTAAGGGTTATTGTTGAAGTCGGATTGCAATATGTTGGATTTGTTGAGTTTTTAAGGTTATACATTTAAGAGGGAGAAAGACACACTTTGACACACATTGCTAGGATAAAAGAATGAGATTGGACTTCATCTTTTATTATCAAAAGGTATTGTTTTGAGAAGTGGATGTGGACTTTCCTTCTTTTGATTGGAAGATAATGATTGGGCTATAAAGAATTAAAGTTCATTTGTTAGATAGTGATAATGAGAAAAAAGAGTTGTAAAGATATTAACAAAGTGGATGAAGTGTTCAGATAATTGACAAAAATACTTTCTTAGAATTGCTTACGTTTTGCCATGAATATTGATATGAGAATGAAGTGAAAAGACACATGAAGTGTGGTGGATGGAGGAATATTCCTTTGAATAGTCACCAAAATCGAAAGCTAAAGAATTCTTTGGAAAGTTTGTTTTGGAATAAAATGACATAAAGGAGTTTAGAAATGTGTTCTAGGTTTGTGTGGAAAGCCAAAGCATCCATTCGATTTTTGCAGTTGTCGTTTTTTCTTGGACACGAAATCTCTTCAAAGTGGAGATTCGTTTGTGTATGGTTGATCCGCTAACACGCAAGTGCACGTGATCGAAGTAATAAAGAAACTGGAAGTATTCCAGAGTATCGTACCCAAGGGAACGAGTTTTAACAAAACCTACTTAGACGACACAAAATATGTTTGCAAATTGCAAATTAAGGTAACCAATGGTTTGAAAAAGATTGAGTGGTTATTTTTGCTAAATGAAATAAATAAAAATGATAAAAGAGGGATTCAAACGTGTTTTTGCTCCATTGAAAGAAATTGCGGCCTAATTGCAATTGCAATCCTTTGACTCAACACTTAAGCTTTGTAAACCGAATTCAACACCTATTCGACCTTCTATGAAGTATCTTTAGGAGTCTAAGCGATTAAACCGATATTTCTATGGCTAATACGAACTTAGTTAATTTTGAAACACAATTCTTTTGGTTTTAAAGGTTTTGCCCTATGTCTAGGGTCAAAAACAAATTTCTATGTCTAGGCTATTTTCTTTTATTGCTTTTATGAAAACCCAATTTTTATCTAACCTTTTCAGAATTAGACTCAAATTGTTGTATACTAATCTAGGTGATCAATCTAAACTAGTAATGAAAATTTCAATCAATAAAAGCAAACAATGCTATAAGATTAAACAATGTTGCTCTCACAATTAGGCCTTTATTCCTATCTTTAGGGCATCCACATGCTTGAATCCCAAAGAAGAAATTAGCTCATTATGGAGAAAATGAAAATCCAAAATTTATTTGTTAAAAATTTCATAATTAATAACCCAAATACCGAAATTAAATTCCTAATAATGGAGTAAACAAAGTTGAAATATGCTAACGGAAAGTCCTTGTTTTGATCGACCAAAAGTCCTTTACGGGCAATTGGATCTTTACCTCCTCGAACCTTCGTTGAGGGGGGATCAAGCTCGGGATTTACAGAGCAAAATGAAGCATAAACTGCTGGAAGAAAGATGGAAAAACGAAAATACAGCTGCTGTCCAAAACAGAAAAAAAAAAACAGAAAACAGAGTATAAATTTGCAAAAACAGAGTATATCAACTCAAAATTTAATCGAGCGAACTACAAGAATGAAATGCTGAAAACAAGGAATAGAAATCATCAACTTGCTGCTACTGAAATAAAGAAAAACCAGAAGAAAAAGAACCCATAAAAACAGAATGTAAAAACCCAAAAACACAAAGTACAAAAGCTAACGGAAATTCCTTGTTTGATCGATCCAAATACCCATTCAAAGGCAAATGGATCTTCACCTCCTCCAACTTTCGTTGAGGAGGGATCAACCTCGGAAATTACAGAGTAAAAATGAAGAGTAAGCTGCTATAAAATGAAAAAACGTGAAAGATGAACTGTGGGCGAGCAGCAGAAAAACCAGCCACGTTTTGCCTTGTTTTCTCCATTTTTATAGGCATTCCGAGGCTTGTGTTTCCATCTTAGGGCTCCTTAAATCATGGGTAATTGATTGAGCACGAGATTGGGCCGAAAATTCTCCAAAAATCGAGCAAATCCCATAGATTTTGGTCTTTTTCCGAAAATTCTGCACTTTCCAAAAATTCTGCATTTCTTGTTAAGTCTAGAGAATGCAATTGCATTGCATTTGCATTCTTCTTCTTTTTTCTCCACCTTGCCTTCCAAATGGATCCTTAATTATTGGGTAAAATATGGACAATATAATCTTGCTAGAATTTCTCCATAATTGGTGTAAATCGCGTGAATCATGGTGATTTCCGTAAATTTCGAGCTTGCCTTGTTGTGTCTTAGAATGCAATTAGAATGCAGTCGCATTCTCCCTTCCTCTGTTCTTCACGTTACATTGCAAATGGAATGCAATTGCATTCCTTTTGCAAAGTCTTCAATTCTGCACAAAAGACAACAACTTAAGCTACTTTCTTCATCTTTTCTCAAAATTCTTTTATTCATCAAGTTTCAACAAGCTTGCATGAATTTATACAAAATGTTACTTTTATCTTGCTTGTTGGTCAACAAAATCCTCAAATTTAGCAAGAACAACTTGGTTTTAGAGTTGAATAATTCTCATAACTGAGAATTATCACACCCCCAAACTTAAGTTGTTGCTTGTCCTCAAGCAACTATCAAATCACAATTATTTGGAAAGAACAATAACTCTTCTCAGGGGATATCTCAAGCTCATAACACATGTTTATCACAACCAACTTTAATCCCTCCTTAGTCTTGACCTTAGCACTTTTCACCCATACTTTCCTAAAATTGTATCTCTACTCTTCTAGTTTTATCTTGCTTGCTTCCTACATAGGCCATCAATTGAGGAACAACTTGACTAACAAAAGAAAAACTCCCCCAAACTTATTTCTTTTTACTGCCAAGCTATTCAAATTTGATTTTTTTTTTTCATTCTTTTGTTTTTTTTAGAGGGGTTCCTTAGTCAATTGTACCTTCGTTCCAACTTACCGACACTTTGTGGTGAGGGTAGTTGACTACGAGCACACATCACTACCAGAAACCGTTTTAATCTACTCATTTCCTGAATCAACCTTTCATGCAGAGGCAATCATGGGTGTCATGACTTTCCCTGGTTACTCGGTTAATTCATGGAAAGAGGAGCATCTTTTTTTTTTTTTTTTTTTAACTTGGCAGCCTTCATACAACAACTCACAACATGTTAACATTTCATGAATTGCAAAAAATGAATATACAACAATGTGAGGTCAACAAAAGTAATGCAAGATGTCTATCCCCCCCAAACTTAAGATGTGGCAATGTCCTCATTGACTAGTTTGCTTTTGGGTGGTTAAGATGACCATATATATATTAACAAGCTTAATAATCCTAGAATTATAGAGACACAAGCTAAGGTGAATTAGTGGTGGGGTGCTAAGGGAAGTAAAGAAGTCATAAAGTTGGGTGAATAATTGAGGAGTATTTAATGAGCCGAGCCTATTCCAAATATCATCATCAAGGATTTTTAAACTTTAAGACATATTTGGGAAACATACAAAAATTAGATATTAAACATAACTGGCACTAAGCTTCAAACCACTTGGACATTAATCAAATCATCATGACAAAATGCAAGGGACAAGCAAAAATATTCAAGACAACAACATCACAATCTAAACTATTAAGATTTAAGAAGTAGAGTTTAAGGTGCAAAGAACAACTCCCCTAATCATTGGAGGATGACTCATCTTCTTCTTGGCGTGTTGGATGTTTTGCTTCATTTTGCAATTGCATTCCATTTGCATTCTTGTCCCTCAGCTTTGCCGCATTTTTCGCAAATGCAATTGCATTGCAATTGCAACTCCTTTGGATTGACGTTTGATTTTCCCCTATCCTTTTGTATCTGAACTCCAAAGCAAATTGTCAAAAAGTTCACACAGGCTCGAAAAAGAGTTCATGCCTTAAAATAATTTTTTTTTATTTCTTTTTGAAAATTTGAATTCCTTCAACAATTTCCCAGGTAAATCCCCAGGTAGAGGTGTTCCCTAAACGGTCAACTTAAGTACCTCAGCCTAGACAGGATTATGCCTTAGACAGAAATTGCTTAGTCATTTCAAAATTCATAGAAATAAGTTTTTTTTTTTTTTTTTTTTTATAATAAAAAGAAAATGAACGAAAATATAAACTTATCCTATTCCAGTAGGTAGCCCGCAACCGTGTTCTTTCATTTTGCACCTAGGTCTCGAGGTTGGACGAGATTTCGGTCGTAGTTGAGGTGCTTTGATCACAAGGGGTCTTGCTTGCTCGAGAGATTTGCATGTGCCTTTGAAAGTAGAAATTGTACTTGCAAATTGTGTCACATTCTGCAAATTGTCATTCTTTATGCTCTCCTTTTTGCATTCTTCTTCATTTAGCGTTTCCTGCAAGCTGCAATAAGTCAAAGTAGGGTCTTCTAGTATCAGGAGCACTTTGGATGTCATTTGCTGTGAATTTGCAACTGCATAGTTCACTGCAACTTCCTTGGGTGATTCCTTCTCTTCTTGAGGTGGTTCTTCTTTAATCTCTTTTCTCCCTTCTGGCTCCTTAGTGTTTTCAATAGTTGGAGAGCTTTCTGCTTCTACTGGGAGTTCACGATCTTCATGTTCCAATTCCGTTCTAAGTGACACCACCTCACATTCTTCTTCTTCTTGTTCTTGTTTTGAAGTCTCTCTGTTTTCGAAAAAAATTCCTTGGGACATGTTCTGCAATTCATCTGCAATTTGTTCCACCTGGATTTCCAAATTCTGTAAAATTGTGGTTTGGCTTTGCATTACAACATCATTCTTTGCTCTATATTCCCTCGCGAGTTCTGCAATACTTGGCTCTTTTGGGATCATCTTCCCTTGCTGGAAGCACTGGTACTGATGTTGATTTGCAAATCTGGGTAGAAATCCATAACACAAAGAATCAGGATTATAAGGACAATTATCAAATGAATGACTTCCTTTACAATAAATACAAGAAATGGAAGGGATAGGATTAGTAGGAGCTATGTAATTTCTCATCATCAAAGTTTCCATCATGTAGCTTAATGATGAAGCTTGTGCGCTCAATGTTGCAATGATGTCTTCCATCTTGTTGATTATCTCAAGCAATTCAATCCTAAGTTGTGTCTTTCTCCTCTTGCAATTGCTATCCCTCAACCTGCAAAACAATGTAAACAAGAATTGGGCTTTCTACAATAGAAGAATTGCAACTGCAATGCAATTGCAATTCAATTGCAATCTGCTCACAATTTATGTGCCTAAAATAAATTTTATTGAAATGCCGTTCCCCGGCAACGGCGCCAAAAACTTGATCCGCTAACACGCAAGTGCACGTGATCGAAGTAATAAAGAAACTGGAAGTATTCCAGAGTATCGTACCCAAGGGAACGAGTTTTAACAAAACCTACTTAGACGACACAAAATATGTTTGCAAATTGCAAATTAAGGTAACCAATGGTTTGAAAAAGATTGAGTGGTTGTTTTTGCTAAATGAAATAAATAAAAATGATAAAAGAGGGATTCAAACGTGTTTTTGCTCCATTGAAAGAAATTGCGGCCTAATTGCAATTGCAATCCTTTGACTCAACACTTAAGCTTTGTAAACCGAATTCAACACCTATTCGACCTTCTATGAAGTATCTTTAGGAGGCTAAGCGATTAAACCGATATTTCTATGGCTAATACGAACTTAGTTAATTTTGAAACACAATTCTTTTGGTTTTAAAGGTTTTGCCCTATGTCTAGGGTCAAAAACAAATTTCTATGTCTAGGCTATTTTCCTTTATTGCTTTTATGAAAACCCAATTTTTATCTAACCTTTTCAGAATTAGACTCAAATTGTTGTATACTAATCTAGGTGATCAATCTAAACTAGTAATGAAAATTTCAATCAATAAAAGCAAACAATGCTATAAGATTAAGCAATGTTGCTCTCACAATTAGGCCTTTATTCCTATCTTTAGGGCATCCACATGCTTGAATCCCAAAGAAGAAATTAGCTCATTATGGAGAAAATGAAAATCCAAAATTTATTTGTTAAAAATTTCATAATTAATAACCCAAATACCGAAATTAAATTCCTAATAATGGAGTAAACAAAGTTGAAATATGCTAACGGAAAGTCCTTGTTTTGATCGACCAAAAGTCCTTTACGGGCAATTGGATCTTTACCTCCTCGAACCTTCGTTGAGGGGGGATCAAGCTCGGGATTTACAGAGCAAAATGAAGCATAAACTGCTGGAAGAAAGATGGAAAAACGAAAATACAGCTGCTGTCCAAAACAGAAAAAAAAAAACAGAAAACAGAGTATAAATTTGCAAAAACAGAGTATATCAACTCAAAATTTAATCGAGCGAACTACAAGAATGAAATGCTGAAAACAAGGAATAGAAATCATCAACTTGCTGCTACTGAAATAAAGAAAAACCAGAAGAAAAAGAACCCATAAAAACAGAATGTAAAAACCCAAAAACACAAAGTACAAAAGCTAACGGAAATTCCTTGTTTGATCGATCCAAATACCCATTCAAAGGCAAATGGATCTTCACCTCCTCCAACTTTCGTTGAGGAGGGATCAACCTCGGAAATTACAGAGTAAAAATGAAGAGTAAGCTGCTATAAAATGAAAAAACGTGAAAGATGAACTGTGGGCGAGCAGCAGAAAAACCAGCCACGTTTTGCCTTGTTTTCTCCATTTTTATAGGCATTCCGAGGCTTGTGTTTCCATCTTAGGGCTCCTTAAATCATGGGTAATTGATTGAGCACGAGATTGGGCCGAAAATTCTCCAAAAATCGAGCAAATCCCATAGATTTTGGTCTTTTTCCGAAAATTCTGCACTTTCCAAAAATTCTGCATTTCTTGTTAAGTCTAGAGAATGCAATTGCATTGCATTTGCATTCTTCTTCTTTTTTCTCCACCTTGCCTTCCAAATGGATCCTTAATTATTGGGTAAAATATGGACAATATAATCTTGCTAGAATTTCTCCATAATTGGTGTAAATCGCGTGAATCATGGTGATTTCCGTAAATTTCGAGCTTGCCTTGTTGTGTCTTAGAATGCAATTAGAATGCAGTCGCATTTTCCCTTCCTCTGTTTTTCACGTTACATTGCAAATGGAATGCAATTGCATTCCTTTTGCAAAGTCTTCAATTCTGCACAAAAGACAACAACTTAAGCTACTTTCTTCATCTTTTCTCAAAATTCTTTTATTCATCAAGTTTCAACAAGCTTGCATGAATTTATACAAAATGTTACTTTTATCTTGCTTGTTGGTCAACAAAATCCTCAAATTTAGCAAGAACAACTTGGTTTTAGAGTTGAATAATTCTCATAACTGAGAATTATCAATGGTTTTGAGTTTTACAAGTTTTTGGATAATTGGTGGAGAAACTCATAAGTTGTAATGGACTAATTGAGAAATCACGAAAAGAGGTTTGAAAGAATTTTAAATAAAGGAAGCACGAGAATAAAAGGTCTTTGGGTAATTGGTGCTATAGAAAAGTTCGATTGTATTGATCTATAAGCTAGATAATGGAAGTCTTTTAGATTTGTTGAGTTTTTAATGGTTATGTATTTAAGGAAGAAAGAAGATACTTTGTTAGGATAACAGAATTTTGGATTAAAGTATGAGACTTGTTAGAATAAGAGAATTTTGGACGAAAGTATGAGACTTGAGTTCAAGTTTTTGATTAAAGAGTTCTTGCCATTCTTTGGACCGAAGATAATGAATAAGGTTTCTTTTGGGGCAAGTGAATGAAGTGTTAAGATGATGGAGAGGGTACTTTCTTGGAATTAAATGAGAAGATAACATTACTTAAAGAGGGAACCCATCACTTAGTGTGGTAAATGGAGATGTATTCAAAAGGACAATCAAAAAGTGAAGAATTCTTGAAAAAGTTTAATTAGAAGTAAGATGAAATATGCCATAAGAAGTATGAAAATGTTTCAGATTCATGGAGAAAGTCGAGACCTATGCGAATACTTTCGATTCGGTCGTTGTAGCGGATGATATTTATTTGGACACAAGTTTTTTCAAATTGGATATCTATTGTTACATGATTTTAAGTTTTACTACTTTTTGGACAAGTGTTGGCGAAAAACATGAGTATAAAAGGAACAATTGAGGGATGAGGAAAGGTGGTTTGAGGAAATTTTAAGGATGGAAGCTGTAGAATAATGTATATTATGGGTTATTGTTGAAGTTGGATTTGTTAAGTTTTTAAGGTTATACATTTAAGAGGGAGAAAGACACACATTGCTAGGATAAAAGAATGAGATTGTTTTAAGAAGTGGATGTGAACTTTCGTCATTTTGATTGGAAGATAATGATTGGGCTATCAAGAATTAAAGTTCATTTATGAGATTGTTAATATCTTTACAACTCTTTTTTCTCATCCGGGAGAGGTAGGTGGGATCTATCGAATGGGGATGCAACATTTGGCAACTTTCAAAATCAAGCTGTCAGAAGTCGCAGGAGTGACGGGAAAAAAGGTTCGAATGGGGGTAAGGGAGTTCGATATCATCAACATGGACAATAATAAGGTCGTTCGCCGTAAATTTCTTAAGCAGCTTCTAGACCATGGATCTTGTTCGAGAGTTGATCAGAGATTTCTCTATGAACAATACGAATCGGAGTTTGAAGAAGGGGAAGGAGAATGAGTCCTCGACCTGCAACATCTCGAGGTGGATTTATTCAATCACATAGTTTGGGCTCCTAGAATATGGCGCCCTTGGGGCTTTCTATTTGATTGTATCGAAAGGCTCAATTCATTGGGATTTCCCTATTGGGCTAGGTCATTTTAGGGCAAGCAGATCATTTATGATGAAGATGATGAGCTTCAAGAGAATGATTCAGAGTTCTTGCAAAGTGGAACCGTGCAAATATTAACAAAGTGGATGAAGTGTTAAAATAATTAACAAAGATACTTTCTTAGAATTACTAACGATTTGCCATGAATATTGATATTAGAAGATAACATTAGGGATTACGTACTTAAAAAGGGAAATAACATAGTGGATGGAGGACTATTCACTGGAATAGTCACCAAAATCGAAAACTAAAGAATTCTTTGAAAGGATTGTTTTGGAATAAAATTACATAAAGGAGTTTGGAAATGTGTCTTACATTTGTGTGGAAAGGTAAGGCATCAATTTGGTTTTTGTAGTTGTGGTTTTTTCTTAGATACGAAATTTGTTCAAATTGGAGATTCGTTAATACATGGTTTTTAGTTTTACAAGTTTTTTGATAATAATGGAGAAACTCATAAGCTTTAAAGGAATATTTTAGGAATCACAAAAAGAGGTATGTGAGAATTTTAAACAAAGGAAGCATTAGAATAAAAGGTTTATGGGTAATTGGTGCTAGATAAAAGTTGGATTGTATTGATCTATAAGCTAGATGATAGAAGTCTTTTAGATTTGTTGAGTTGAATGGTTATGTATGTAAAGAAGAAGAAAGATACTTTGTTAGGATAAGAGAATTTTGGATTAAAGTATGAGACTAGACTTCAATTTTGTTAGAATAAGAGAATTTTGGACTAAACTATGAGACTTGAGTTCAAGTTTTTTATTAAAGAGTTATTGTCTTTTTTTGGATCAAAGATAATGTTTGAGATTCTGACTAATAAGGTTTATTTTGGGGCAAGTGAATAGAGTGTTAAGATGATGGAGAGGGTACTTTCTTAGAATCGTCATTGAGTTTCCTTGAAGAATTAAATGAGAAGATAATATTACTTAAAGACGGAACCCATCCACTTAGTGTGGTAAATGGAGATGTATTCCAAGAGACAATCAAAAAGTGAAGAATTTTTTAAAAAGTATAATTAGGAATAAGATGGAATATGCCATGAGAAGTATGAAAATATTCTAGAGATCCATGGAGAAAGTTGAGACCTATGTGAATGTTTTCCATTCGGTCTTTGTAGTGGACTATGTTTATTTTGGACACAAGGTTTTTTCAAATTGGATATCTATTGTTATATGATTTTCATTTTTACTACTTTCAGGACAAGTGTTGGCGAAAAACATGAGTATAAAGGGAACAATAGAGGGATGAGGCAAGGTGATTTGAGGAAACTTTTAGGATGAAAGAATTATAATAATAGATATTACAGGTTATTGGTTAAGGTTGATTGCAATATGTTGAATTTGTTGAGTTTTTAAGTTCATACATTTAAGGAGGGAGATAGACACAATATTTCACACTTTCCTAAGATAAAAGAATGAGATTGGACTTCATCTTTTATTATCAAGAGTTATTATTTTGAGAAGTGGATGTAAACTTTTTTTTTATTTGGATTGGAAGATAATGGTTGGGCTATGAAGAGTTAAAGATCATTTGTGAGATAGTGATGATTAGAAATAAGAGTTGTAAAGATATTAACAAAGTGGATGATGAAGTGTTCAGATAATGGACAAAGATACTTTCTTAGAATTGCTGACGATTTGCCATGAAGATTGATATGAGAAGACAACAATAGGGATTTTGTACGTAAAAAGGGAAAAGACACATTAAGTGTGGTGGGTAGAGGACCATTCATTGGAATGGTCACCAAAATCGAAAGCTAAAAAATTCTTTGGAAAGTTAGTTTTGGAATAAAATGACATAACGGAGTTTAGAAATGTGTTCTAGGTTTGTGTGGAAAGCCAAGAGATCCGATTTTTGCAGTTGTGGTTTTTTCTTGGACACAGAATCTATTGAAAGTGGAGATTCGTTTGTACATGGTTGAGTTTTACAAGTTGTTGGATAATTGGTGGAGAAACTCATAAGTTGTAGTGGACTAATTGAGGAATCATGAAAAGAGGTTTGAAAGAATTTTAAATAAAGGAAGCATGAGAATAAAAGGTCTTGGGGAATTGGTGCTAGAGAAAAGTTGGATTGTATTGATCTATAAGCTAGATAATGGAAGTCTTTTAGATTTGTTGAGTTTTTAATGGTTATGTATGTAAGGAAGAAGGAAGATACTTTGTTAGGATAAGAGAATTTTGGATTAAAGTATTAGAGACTAATCTTCAAGTCCTCAACTTTGTTAGGATAAGAGAATTTTGGACTAAAGTATGAGACTTGACTTTCAAGTTTTTTATTAAAGAGTTCTTGCCATTCTTTGGACCGAAGATAATGTTTGAGGTACTGACTAATAATGTTAATTTTGGTGCAAGTGAATGACGTGTTATGATGATGGATAAGATATTTTCTTAGAATCGTCTTTGGGTTTCCTTGAAGAATTAAATGAAAAGATAATACTACTTAAAGAGGGAAACCATCCACTTAGTGTGGTAAATGGAGATGTATTCGAAGAGACACATCCAAAAAAGTGAAGAATTCTTGAAAAAGTTTAATTAGGAATCAGATGGAATATGTCATGAGAAGTATGAAAATGTTCTTGATTCATGGAGAAAGTTGAGACCTATGTGAAATCTTTCCATTCAGTTGTTGTAGGGTATGATATTTATTTGGACACAAGGTTTTTTCAAATTGGATATCTATGGTTATATAATTTTCAATTTTACTACTTTTTGGACAAATGTTGGTGAAAAACATGAGTATAAAAGGAACAATTGAGGGATGAGGCAAGGTGATTTGAGGAAATTTTTAGGATGAAAGCATTAGAATAATATATATTAGCAGTTATTGGTTAAGTTGGATTGCAATATGTTAGATTTGTTAAGTTTTTAAGGTTATACATTTAAGGAGGGAGAAAGACACAATTTGTCACACTTTGTTAGGATAATAGAATGAGATTAGACTTCATCTTTAATTATCAAGAGTTATTGTTTTTAGAAGTGGATGAAAACTTTCGTTATTTGGATTGGAAGATATTTATTGGACTATCAAGAATTAAAGTTCATTTATGAGATAGTGATAATGAGAAAAAAAGAGTTGTAAAGATAATTAACAAAGGGGATGAAGTGTTCAAATAATGGACAAAGATACTTTCTTAGAATTGTTGACGATTTTCCATGAAGATTGATATGAGAAGATAATATTAGGGATTATGTACTTAAAATAGAAAAAGACACATGACGTGTGGTAGATGGAGGACTATTCATCTGAATAGTCACCAAAATTGAAAACTAAAGGAGGAAAGTTTGTTTTGGAATAAAATGACATAAATGACCTCTGAAATGTGTTCTAGGTTTTTGTGGAAAGAAAAGGCATACATTTGGTTTTTGTAGTTGTGGTTTTACTTGGACACGAAATCTGTTCAAATTGGAGATTCGTTTGTACATGGTTTTGAGTTTACAAGTTTTCAGATAATTAGTGGAAAAACTCATAAGTTTTAAAGGAATAATTGAGGAATCACGAAAAGATGTATGAAAGAATTTTGGAGAAATGAAGCACTAGAATAAAAGGTCTTTGGGTAATTGGTGCTAGAGAAAAGTTGGATTGTATTGATGTATAAGCTAGATGATGGAAGCTTTTTAGATTTGTTGAGTTTAATGGTTATGTATTTAAGGAAGATGAAAGATGCTTTGTTAGGATAAGAGAATTTTATTTTAAATTATGGGACTAGACTTCAACTTTGTTAGGTTAGAGAATTTTGGACTAAATTATGAGACTTGACTTCAAGTTTTTTATTAAATAGTTCTTACCATTCTTTGGATCGAAGATAATGTTTCATATACTGACTAATAAGGTTTATTTTGGGGCAAATGAATGAAGTGTTAAGATTATGGAGAAGGTACTTTCTTAGAATTGGTGTTAAGTCATTGGTTGAGTTTTACAAGTTTTTAGATAATTGGTGGAGAAACTCATAAGTTTAAAGGGCAATCTTTTGGATTTGTTGAGTTTAATTTTTATGTATTTAAGGAGGAAGGAAGATATTTTGTTAATATAATGTAATTTTGGATTCAAGTATATCAAAATTGTTGTAATGGTTTGCAAAGTGGATGAAGTATTATAATGTTGGGACGAAGGTAAGGTCTTGGTTGCTTATGGGTGAAATATTATAATATTGGGACGTAGGTAGGTAAGTTCTTGGTTGCTTATGCGTTTCCTTAGGAATTAAATGTGAAGATAACATTAGATATTACGTACCTAAAGAGGAAAAAATACATGTATTGCGGTAGATGGGGGACCATGTATTCAAATAAACATATTAAAACCGAAAATTGAAGAATTCTTAGAAAGGCTTATTTAGCAATAAGATTGGTAAAGTACAATGTTTTTTATTTTTTGAGTTTTATGGCTCTATGTATTTAAAGATGGAGAAAAACACTTTTGGATTTTTTGAGTTTTATGGCTAAGTATTTAAGGACGAAGAAAAACATTTTGTTAGGATAAAAGAATTTTTGGGTAAAAACATGAGATTGGACTTTACAGAATGATGGAGGGAGAATGAAATGGGTTTGAGGGAACTTTAATGACGGAATCACTAGAATAATATATATTTGGTAGTTGGGTGAAGTTGATTGTGTTGGTAAATAAGATTGGTAAATTACGATGTTTTGGATTTTTTTTAGCTTTATGATTATGCATTTTAGCATGGAGAAAGACACTTTGTTTGGATAAAAGAATGAGATTGAAGTTCACTTTTATTCTAAGGAATTATTTTTTTGAGAAGTTGATTTAAATTTTCCTTTTTCGGACTCAAGATAATGATTGAGCTACAAAGAACTAAAATTCATTCTAGGACAGTGAGAAAGATAGGCTATAAAATTTAACAAAGTGAATCAAGTGTTAAGATAATGGGACGAAGATACTTTCTTAGAATTGTTGACGATTTGCATTGATGATCGAAATAAGAAGATAACATTAGAGATTATACACTTAAAAGAGGGAAAAGACTTGTGTAGTGTAGTGGATGGAGGACTATGCATTGGATAGAGATTAAAATCGAAAGTTGAAGAATTCTTTGAAAGGTTTATTTCAGAATAAGATGGCATAAAGAAGTTGGAAATATTCAAGGTCTGTGTGGAAAGTTAAAAGGCATTTGTAAATCACACTTCCATTTAGCTTCGTAGTTGTGATTTTTCCTTGTTCAAATTGGAGTTTTGTTAGTATATGGTTTTGAGTTTTACAAGGTTTTGAATAAGCGGTGGAGAAATTCATGTCTAATAGGGAGGTGGGGGTGTCTTAAATGGTGGAATGGAGACAGGTCTACATTCAGCTGACTCTGTAGGTATTGTTCTGACTATTTCCTCAGTTCCTTCATTTTTTGCTTCCTTTGAATTCACATCTTCTGCATTTTCTTGAATTTCAATTTGCACTGCTACGTTTTTGTCCTTATGTTTTTGCTTCATCATTTTCTCTGTTGGAACCAATGACTTACCACTTCTAAGTTCTATTACTTGAACTTATTCCTTGTCTTCTTTTTTTGGATTTTCTATATCATACGGTAGTTGTCCTGCTAGTATTGCTCTGAGTTCACTTGCCCAATTGCCCCATCTGTATCTCAAGATTCCTTAGAGAAGCCTGTTGACTCTGTATAACAGCATCATTCTTGGCTATATACTCTTTCATAAGGCTTTCTAAAGAAGTTCTTGGATTGGGCTGATTAACAAGCACCCAAACGGAGGAGAGCTAAGCTTGAATTGTTTCTCTTTTCATATTCTTCTTTCTCTTTTGCTGATTGTAATGGCCCTATTGACGATTTTGATTAGTTTTGTTAATTTTTACATTATGAACTAAGTTTTTTTCTTTCTAGAGCTTTGATGTAATCGCTATTCGAATCTTATTCTTCCTAGTTAATAGTTGATTTTTCAATTTCGTATTTGGTTGTGAAAACTTTTCTAAGCTTAATGCATGTTTAGATTTGGCCACTCTTTGCATCGATTTTATGTCATAATTCAAGGTTGAGAGACAAGAATTGTTGATAGATCTGAATAGTTTTACCTAATTTACACTTGAGATAGAGATATCCTTGTGGGTTTTGTGGCAATTTAGGTTCTACGTTCGTCATAATTGAATTGTTGGAATTATCATAGAGATATAGGCAATTTACTTTTCAATGAATATCGTTATTGCTTGAGAGAGAATATCGAGTCTATAGGGTAGAACTTGCCAACAATACTTTATTCAAGTTTTATATTCTAATTTTCAAATGTTTTACTTTTCTTTTTTTTTCCGCACTCCAACTTTGTCATGTTACAAATTATATTTCTCTCTTCCTAGTTTTTTTTCAAAAATTCTTTTAAAAACTCTTTCTAAAGTTTTTTTTTTCTCACTTTCAAATATTTGTCTTCAATTTTTTTTATCACCTTCTAAGTTTCTTTTAACTCCAAATGTTTTTGTCTTCAAAATTTTTATTTCTCGTTCCTACTTTTTCATCAAAAAAATTCTATTTCTCAATTCCTTACCTTTTTTTCTTTATTGATTTAAAAATCCTTTTAAAAACTATTTTTCAATTTTTTCTCCTTTTCTAATGTTTTTCCCTTCAAAATTTTTATCTCAGTCTAACTTTTTTCACCCCAAATGTTTTATCTAAAAATGTTTATTTCTTATTCTAATTTTTTCATCTTAAAAAATCGATTTCTCACTTCCTAGCTTTTTCGTAAAATCTTTCAAAAACTTGTTATAAAAACTCTTTCTCAAGTATATTTTTTTCCACTCACTTTCAAATGTTTTATTTCTCAAAGCTTTTTTTTTCACACTCTAACTTTTTCATCTTATAAATTTTATCTCTCTTGATAGCTTTTTTCTAAAATTGTTTTAAAAACTCTTTCCAAAAGTTTGTTTTCTCACTTTCAAATGTTTCTCTTAAAAAAAAAAATCATCTCTTTCTAACTTTCTTTTATCTTCAAAATTTTTATTTCTCATTCTTACTTTTTCTTCTTAAAATTTCTATTTCCCAATTCTAAATTGTTTTAAAAATTCTATTTACAAACACTTTTTCAATTTGTTTTCTCACTTTCAAATACTTTTCTCTTCAATTTTATTTATCTCTTTCTAACTTTCTAATGTTTTTATCTTCAAAATTTTTATTTATCATTCCTATTTTTTCATCTAAAAAATTATATTTCCCAATTCTTTATCTTTTTTCTAATTTTTTTTTAAAATCTCTTTTTAAAAAAACTATTTTTCTATTTAAAACTCATTTTCAAATTTTTTTCACTTCAAAATTTTTATCTTTTTTTAAATTTTCTCTCTCCAAATATTTTTCTCTTCAAAATATTTATCTTTTTCTAACTTCTTTTATGACCTAAGGTTTTTATCTTCAAAACTCCTATTTCTCACTCCCATTCTTTCATTTTACAAATTATATTTCTCAATTCAATTCCTTGCTTTTTTTCAAAAATGTTTTTCTGTTCAAAATTTGTATCTCTTTCTAACTTTTCTCACTCCAAAGGTATTTAAATTTTTATCTCTTTCTAACTTCTTTTGTGTCCTGTTTTTTTTTTTTTTTTTTAAAGTTTCATTATACAAATTTTTTAAAAATTCTTGTAAAATCCCATTATTAAAACTCTCTTAAGTAATTATATTTTTCAATTCTTACTTTTTTCAAAAATGTTTTAAAACTCTTTATAAAAAAACCGTCTCTTAAGTTTTTTTTTTCTCACTTTCAAATGTTTTTCTCTTCAAAGTTTTTATCTCATAACTTTGTTTCACTCCAAAAGGTTTTATCTAAAAAAACTTATTTTATTCTAATTTTTTTCATCTTAAAAAATCTATTTTTCATTTCCTAGCTTTTTTATAAAATCTTTTAAAAAACTCATTCTCAAGTTCCTTTTTTCGATGTTTCTTCTCAGTTTTTTTTCGTACTCTTATATTTTTCATCATACAAATTTTATCTCTCTTGCTAGCTTTTTTCTAAAATTCTTTTAAAAACTCTTTCTAAAGTTTGTTTTCTCACCTTCAAATATTTTTATCTCCAAATAAAACTCTTTTTCAAATTTTTTTTTTCACTTTCAAATGTTTTTTCTTCAAAATTTTTATCTCTTTCTAAATTTTCACTCCAAATGTTTTTCTCTTCTAAATTTTTATCTCTTTCTAACTTCTTTTATGTCCAAACTTTTTTATCTTCAAAACTTTTATTTCTCACTCTCATTCTTTCATTTTACAAATTATATTTCTCAATTCTTTCTTTTTTAAAAATGTTTTAAAAATCTCTCAAATTTTTTGTTTCACTTTCAAATGTTTTTCTCTTTAAATTTTTTATCTTTTTCTAACTTTTTTCACCCCAAAGGTTTTATCTAAAAAAGTTTATTTCTTATTGAAATTTTTTCGTTATTTAAAAATTTATTTCTCACTTCCTATCTTTTTCATAAAATATTTTTAAAACTCTTTCTCAAGTTTTTTTTCTCACTGAAATGCTTTACTTCTAAATTTTTTTTTCATACTCTTATATTTTTCATCATACAAATTTTACTTCTCTCTTACTAGCTTTTTTTCTAAAATTCTTTTGGAAAGAGAAAATTCTTTTAAAAACTCTTTCTAAAGTTTGTTTTCTCATTTTCAAATGTTTTCTCTTCAATTTTTTTTTATCTCTTTCTAACTTTCTTTTATCTCCAAATGTTTTTATCTTCAAAATTTTTATTTTCCACTCTTACTTTTTCATCTTAAAATTTATATTTCCCAATTCCTTACCTTTTTTGTTCTTAATTGTTTTAAAAATTATATTTACAAACTCTTTTTCAATATTTTTTTCGCATTTTCAAATGTTTTTCTCTTCAAAATTTTTATCTCTTTCTAACTTTTTTTAAGTCCTAAGGTTTTTATCTTGAAAACTTGTTTTCTCACTCTCATTCTTTCATTTTACAAATTATATTTCTCAATGCCTTGCTTTTTTAAAAAATGTTCTAAAACTCTTTATGACTACTTTTTTCAGCAGGATTTTTGACAGCATGTGGGTTGTTTTGTCATGTTCTTATATGGAAATACATTCAAGTTTCTTTTAAAAATCTTGATTTTTAGGGTCACAACTTTCCTGGAAAATTCTAGGCAAGAAATCCTAGGGCCAGAATTTTCCCGGAAAATTTGTGCAAGGAATTCTAGGGCTTGACTCCAAAATTCCAAGATGCTACCCTGATCATTCTCTTCTTATCCCATATCAATATGATCAGGACAGTCCTTAGGGCCCTTGTTTGGTAATGGGCTTTATAGAGACTTTAATTCCTTTGTAGTTTGGTTTTCAAAAGGGCCTTTTAGCTCATTTGTAATTCTTGAGCTACAATATTGTTTTATTGGATTTATGCATATCTAGCATAATTTTACAATAATAGTTATTAAAAAAATTAATTTAAAGCAATTACAGAATAGCTCATGGATTTTAAAAAATATATATATTTCTTGACTTTTTAGAAGTGGTGAGCAAACTATGAATCTTTTTTGTAGTACAACAAATGTAGGTAGGGAATTTGAACCTCCAACCTCAAGAAAAAAAGTATATACGGCAAATTTGTTTAATAAAAAGTAACCACTTGAAAATATAAAAATGTATAAAACTGCACTTCATTAAGTCATTATACATTTGTTTTAGGACAAAGAGCAACACTTTCCTCCTACCAGCTTCTTGCTGCCAAGGCAATCAATGCCCATTTGACACAACTTATAAGAAAATTATTGGCGCCTGCTTTCTTTTAGTCAAATCATATCGGGTTATTGTCTTCTTCAATAAAAAGATTTTAAAATATTACTATAATCTATCTATCAAATCAAATTGGACCACATACCACTAGAAATTTCCTAATTTTCTGCCACCGAGAGCGGGAAGGAAGTATGTTCAAATCTCTATCCTCACACTAAGAACTAAAAAAAAAAATCCCAAAAAATCACTATTTTGAAAGATAATACTTCAAACTTGGTCATATAAAAGATAATGCCCGGCCCACCCCCAAATGTTGTTGAATTTGAGAAAAAAAAACATGGCCATATAAAAGTCCCAAATCCATCAACAAATATCATCCAAATAGAATAATTAGGCTAGCTAAATTATAAAAAAAAATATCCTTTGAACTTTGTCATTTATTTAAAAAATAATGTCTCTATTCTTTCAAAAGTTGCAATATTACTTTTAACCTTTCATAAACATTTCAAAACTACATTTGAAGTATAAATATGTTAGAATGTTGAACGGAAAATCAACGTAACGGTGACTAGGACGCTTGCAAGGATTAAGTCTAAAAAACTGGCATTTAGATACGTTGACTTTTCGTCCAACATTCTAACAAGTTTTTTTATTCCAAAAATAGTTTTGAAACGTATATGGAAAGTCAAAGGTAATATTGCAATATTTGAAAGAATATGAGTATTTTTGAAATAAATGTAAAGTTCACAAGTATTTTTTATAATTCAGCAATTTACTATACAGATTGTTAGACCCCAAATTTATGATCTTTCAAGCTTTCTGCAGTTTACAAATGACATGTCATTTTATCTACATATAGTGAACAGTAACAACGTGATCATATATAGTAACACATTGAGTAAAAGCTTGAAAGATCATAAATTTAGGAGAAGGGGTAGGTCAGTTATTGCTATCAGTGCCCACCACCACCAGAAATGCCTACCCTTTACAGTAAAAAATAATAAAAAGAACAGTGTGCTTAAATTCTTGGAGAAGCTAAAGGAATTGAATGAAATGGTCAAATATATTTGGAAGCCCAAGGCTAAGGCTAAGGCTAGGCTGCTGCTTCAGGCTTATCTGCTTTGGTCAAACATATCATTGATTTTCTGAACTGCCAACCCAAAGCTAAACACAAGAAAAATCCATGATGTTGAAGTTCATTATCTGTTTTTAACAAACCATGTTGGCCGCCGCTGATCATGCTCCTAATTTGTCTTTGTGAGTTGTTGATTTAATCTTTAAAATTAATGCTTCTTCTTCTCATCATCATGTCATCATCAATTTTTAAATCAATCTCTGATCTCTTTTTCCTCCTGTGATTCTGTTTCGAATAGCGACGGATTTTGTCGACTTTCGTATAGGTCCTTAGTTCGACCTCCTAATCAGAATTGAGGCCCTTGTGCGGCCGACTTATGGTTGCTCCATATAGAGTGTCCTGTGGTATAATGATTACGAAGAACCTGCCTTGGCCAAATAATCTTTTACATATTTTTCTAGTAGTAGTTCTACACTGTGAAGTATTTTTCTTTCGTCCGGACAACAGTCATGGTTGATTGGAGAAAATAGCGAAAGCGAGAAAGATGGATGTTATTCTTGGTGGGAGCTAAGGCTGTGAAGGCTTTTAAAACTATGTTTGTGAGAAGTATTAAACTTGGTCTCTATTATGAGCTTCTTCAAACATGGTGCCACTGCTGCACCTTCTTTCCCTTTCACTGTGAAAATGTCAGCAAAATCAGGACAGCTGATATTAGACAGACTTGAAGGGAGAGTTTTTAAGGTTTGAGCAAGAACAAGGTTGAGGAAATGAAGAATATCTAGTTTCCCATCAGGAGCAAATGTTGAAATGAAGAAGCAAATCCAACTGGGGCTTCACTCTTCAAAAGGAATTTGAACTCCATCCATAGTTTATTCGTTCCTTGAGTTTAAGGTGTGGGAGTGAGAATTTGACCATATGAATTTTAAGGCAGATATATAAAGGTCTGTTTAGTAGGCAATTTAAAAACAAAATTTTGAAAACAAGGGATTCAATAAAAACATAGTTGTATTTCATTTTTTCAAATATATTTCATTTAGAAATTGGATTCCAATTTAAACAATTATTCAAAATGTGTTCTATGATATATTTATAGACCATGAAAATAGTTGTAGTTGCAAAACTAAATATTAAGTTGAATATAAACTATTATTAATTAATTTATGAATATGTTTTTTATTATAAATTGTGTATAATTATTATTTTACATTATCATATTTTAATTTAACAAAAATAAATTAAGTTTATTATATAAAATACTATATTCATTAAAAAAAATTATATTTTTTAATATAATTCTGCATTTTAAAATTTCAAATTCAAAATTTAGATACAATGAAAACATAAAAATGTTATTTTCATAATTTGCACTATATTTAGATCACATAATCCAAAAACAGTTTTCGAAAACACATCTGCCAAATGCATATTCACTAAACTCAATAAATTAGAAAATATAAAACATAATCCATATTTGTCTGTCAAACAGGCTTTAAATGTCTTAACGAGTTGAGCAATCTTCAAATTGACAACTCCATCTATCGTAATATTTCCATAATTCTACTAAAAGAATCAATAACAAGGAAAAAAAAAATCAAAATTACAACTTTCTTTATACCACCAAAGGCAAAAACACACTAAACCATCAAGCATATATCATAGTATGACAGTTTCGACTTTTGGATCTAATAGCGATGTAACATATCATATGTCAATTTCATCAAATCTCATTGATACACTTGTCAATATCCTAAATCTCACCCTGATAGAAACACAAGCAATTCAAGAACAACCCCACAAAAGGGCAAAAGAATTTGAATTTGAAGTGAGCAGCAAAGAACATGTATATGTTAATTGAACACCCCAATATCCCATTTGAATGGTGATGTTCACACACAAGTTGATGAAGGGAATATGAAAATATATGCTAACAAAAGCATTTGCATTCAAGCTTTTTTCCATTCACTATTTTTTACAACTGGGGTAAAGTTGAAAGTCAAACTTAACTGCAATAACAAATCTTCCTAAGACTTTTCAAGCCCCTATAAAAAAAAAACAAGAACATGCAGCCCACAAAATCAATTTTAAAAATCACTTTTAATTTGTAAACTTTGATTTTCAACGATTTAGTCTACGTCATTTTAATTTTGTAGCAATTTAGGTCTTAAATTTTACTGCATAACAATTTAGTACTTGTACTTTAAAATTTTTAACGATTTAGTCAATCTCGTTGCTTTCATGAAAGTTTAAAGATCAAAAGTATCTTTCAACCTAAAAAAAAAATAAAATAAAATAAAAAATGGGTGTTTGTGTCGTGAGATTCCAAGGAAGCTGAAAATGCCGCCACCCACAAGCAAACATGAATTAGAACAGTGTAAAAGTCGTCGTTCTAAAGTTTTTTGGTTTAATTAACGATATCTTGTTCAGTCAAGCACGTTTCGTGGTGAAAGAAAATGGTGTGGAAATTTTGAAGAAACTTAATGCAGATGACAACTGAAATAATGTGAACGTTTCATTTTCAAAGCAGATGTGACGTTCTTCTTTCTCTTCCGGTTTTGTCTTTTTGTGGGAATCAGTCCAATATGTCATACTTTGAGTACTTCACTGGAGTTTCTCAACCATCAAAATGTAGGGTTTTTTTAAAAAAAAAAAAAAAAAAAAAAATTCTTTCCCTTCTCTCACGTGTTTGCTATTAATGGTTCATTTTGATGTTTGTACTTTCTAATCTATTTTAGTTCCTGCATAATTGAAATGTCTATTTTGGCCCTTGTACTTTTAAAAAGTAATTATTTTGATCGGTTCATTTTCTTTTTTAAACTATGATATATTTACAAATATGACAACTAGTAAATAAAAGCTGAAAGTACAAATACCAAAATAGTATTTAAACTAGGCTAAATTACAAAATTAAAAAAAAAATACCCCTAAAATTTGCCTTTTGTTTCAAAATTAAATATCCATAATCTTCAAATGTTGCAAATATTACCCTTGACCTCTCATAGATATTTCAAAACTACTCTTGAAGTAGAAATCTATTAGAATTTTAGACGAAAATTCGCAAAACACTATTCTTTTAGACTTAATCTAAATAAACGTCTCAGTCACCATCACATCGTTCTAAGTCACTACCATGTCGACTATTCTTCTAAAATTCTAATATATTTCTACTTCAAGGATAGTTTTGAAACATTTATGAAAGGTTAAGAGTAATATTGCAACTTTTAAAAGATTAGGGGTAGTTTTGAAACAAATGATAAAGTTTAGGGGTATTTTTTATAGTTTAGCCTTTAAACTATTAGATTTTGTGTGTGTTTTAACTTTGGGTATGAATAGCATTTTGTTTAGATTATAAAAAATCGAAATGATATATGTGTGGTATAACAACTAGTATCAACCTGAACATAATAATTGGTTAAATATACTGTTCTCTGAACTTAAAGGTCATAGATTTGAATTATCTCATTGGCTAAAAGGAATAGTAAAACAACCCATAATATAACTTTCTGTTATTAACTCAAGATTTAGTTTTTGCTCACGAAAATTTCCTGTTTCATTCCCAAGGCAACTTCTTTTGAAAAGTAATTTTGATTACCTTACAAATATTTGGTTTCTTTGTTTACAATTTTTCTAGTGAAATTTAATTTTGAGTGGATTCTTGAAGGACCGAGAAAATCCAAATCTTCTAGAAAAGGAATAGAATATAAAATTTCGCCTGTATGGAATTAAAATAGTCGATATTTTTGAAATCATAACAATTATTTTAAATGGATTTTTTTTCATTATGAAGTGACGTAGATGTTGATGTCACAAAAGATCATTAATACATTGCTTAAAAGTATGGCACAAATCCTTGAACATAGAGATACATGGAATTTGGATCAAAAGTATAGGAATCAAATAATATTTAATATACTTTGTAATTTAAGTTTTATAATATTGAGTAGTCATCCGAATATAAATAAACAAATTAAAAATAGCATGTTGATTGTGCTACACTTTTATTACTTATAATAATACAATGTGTAAGTAAGAGACGCTTGATGAAAATTTAAAAAAAAAAATGTGTACATATATCTTCTTTTGAAAGGATGTTGGATATATATTAGATCTCCACTTAATTATTATTTATTATCTTGAGATTAACTATATCTTCTCTAACGAATAACATAGATTATTTATTTAGAACGATGTATAATTTTTTAAAAAATATAAAACTATATATAATAAAAATGCAAAATTCACTAATGTGGAGCTAAATTAACTTTATGATGCAATAATCACCCTTTTTTAAAATTAAAAAAAAAAGAAAAGAAAAAAATCATTATGATATGTTTGAGCACAAATGTTTCTTTGGTAAAATTGATTTTAATAGGTTAGAAACTTAGAAATACAAATATAGTCGCACATCAATAACTTTTTTTTAGTACGACAACAATAGGAGTGAATCAAACTTCCAACTCCAAGAAAATGAGAGAATGTCTTAACCATTAATTTAGGCTCATGTTGGCATTTCACACGAGTTAAAATTACAAAATGTCTTAATACATTAAATAAGAATAACATTTTCGTTGATACAAAAATTTTAGGATGAAGTTATTCCAAACATAACTTAGTAGATAAAATATCTATTACCATCCCAAATGTTGAAATTATGTGATGGGACTTAGAAAGTTTGCCTTCTACCGTACCTAAATTGTGCTAGTTTTATGGATTTTATGAGATTTGTTACATATCTTGTAGGAATTTGAGTTCAAGGTATATTTTGGAGATTGTATGTGAAATCGAGGTTAAAACGAGCCAAATTGGAGGTCAATCGGGCACCCGAGCGAAGAGAAATAGCAGATTGACCAAAATGCTCCTAAGGAGCGTCGAGACCCTACACAGAGCCCTTGCTCGACGCTGAAAGACAGAAGCTTTCGATGCAGGACAGCGTCTCGACGCTGTCGCAAGTCCCCTCCTCCCAAGCGTCGCGCAACGCTGCAATGAGCCCCCCTTAATGTTGGCAACATCTCGATGCCATCACAACAACTATAAAAGCATCTTTTTTCCATTTAGGGTTCATTCTCTCCGTTTTGTACAACCCATTTATGACTTATCTCCCCCTCTATCACTGTTTTAGGTAGCTTTTCGCTTATCTTTGTATTTTGGACTTGTATTATGGCCTGGGGATTGATGCAAATGATGTCCGGCTAGGAGTTTTCGACTAATTTAAGGTAATTAGGAATAATTTTGCAACATTGTGAGGATTTAGCATTAATTTTCAGTTTATTACAACTTGTTTGTGATTTTTAATTATTGCTTTAATCCTAGTTATCTCTATGTTGGTTAATCTGACAAATTAATTGATTTAGAGATTTTTTAGCTATGCTAGAATCATTGTAGGTGTCCTCGGTCTCTAGCTTAATTTTAGTAGCAACGAACCTGTACCTACATCCATGTTTAAGAGTTACTTCACTTCACTCACTATTGTATGTGGTAGGTTTTAGAATTAATTAGCACACAATAGTTTAATTCGAAGGGCTCATCGTGTTAAATCGTTGTGTTCTGACATGTCCCCATTTCTTAATGCGTTTGATCGATTAGTATGGAACGTTAGTGACTAGCTAGGAGGTTAGATTAGGCCGATTTAGACGTTGGAATCTCAATTCCTTAGGGGAGGCTCCTACGGTGTCCCGAGGAGTCCAGTCAGGCTTAAATAGTTGTAGTTACGTATATTTGAGTAATCATATAATCAATGTTGCAAAGTAAATCCCAAAATATCTTGAATTAGAGTTTTACTTTATTTGTGAGCTATCTGTTTGTTTTTTTCGCGTTTACTTTTTCACTTTTAAATTTGATTTGCATGATTATATCTTCTGCCAATTTAAACTCCTTACATGAAAACCCCCTTGTTCGGTTTTAAGTCTAGAGAAAGATAATTAAAATAACCAACCGGTCGTCTCCCTGTGTTCGACTTGGTCACCACTAAGTACTACAATTCTTGGTGCGAGCTGGTTTATAAATTTATTTGGTGAGTGTGACTAGCTCCGCCACTATGCCTACATCCATATTTCTAACAAAATATTAAAGGATGAAAATCAAGCGCACCATAACTTATACCCTAAAATCGGTTTTTTCCCCTAAATAATGTATTATAAGCAAAATGCCTTTTCTGAAGGAAAAAGGAATATATATTACATCAGAAAGTGCTTTGTTCGTGGCCCATCATTTCTTAGTATAGTGAGAGGGTTATCAATGATGCTGCCAGTCATATTTATGCCATGGTCTCAGATTTCCTATTGCCTGATGGTTCTTGGTGGTGGTCTTGTGGTTCCTTGGAGTTGCTGGAACTTTTTGGTTTAATACACTTTACTCGTCCTAACCTTAATAGGGAGGATAGGGTTCTCCGTCCTTGTTGACCGTTGGTACCATGGTATAGACTATTATGGTTTGGGGGTAGTGTCAGATTATAACAATTTTTCAAGAAATGTGCTTATGACAATTTTCCATTATTACTTGATTGGCAATTCAAGATAGATTATACACCCGAGATCGGCTACACAAATGGGATTTCTGTATCCTTACAGCTTGTATGTTATGTTTGGGCATGGCTGAGACTCATGATCATCTGTTCTTTGAGTGTTCCTTTAGTAGGGTTGTATGGGGAGGTGTTTTGTGTTAGGGTCATCGCTCCTCTCATCGGATCTTCTATTGGTCAACTGAGCTTGATTGGATCTTCCATGTTAGTAATGGTATGCGACGTAGGCATCGTGTTTGGAGGTTAATCTGGTGTGCGGTCATTTATCATATTTTAAGGGAATGGAACTCGAGTCTTCATGGTCCCAGTCATTCTTCTACATACTATCTTATGTATTATCCAGTTAGACTTGTCTGGTCATTGCTCATCCTGGGAGAGTAAGGCCTCGGATCCTTCCTCGTTTTGAGTTCATCTTTGGGATCTCTTTCTTTAATCATGTTTGTTGCTTCTTTTTGTCTGTTTTCCTACTTGATTGTGCGCTTTGTGTTGTTTGCTTGGTACCTTGACCTCAGACTGTAAGGGTTCTCTTTTTGCGTTATTAATATATTCCTTGGCAATATATATATATATATATATATATATATATATATGATTCAATTAATCTAATTTGGATGGGTTGGTAAGAAGCAGGGCAAAGTCAAGCGTGAACAGTCTCCCATGCTGGAAGAATATATATATACTCATAGATTACATATGATCTACATGTATTTATATAATTAGTGGCACGTTGATTGTTTCAATTCAACACTCCAAAATAAAATTCCTCAATTCCATTATCCATAACCGGCTGGCTTGGTTTTCATTTTCAATGATTGTCAATGTCTAATTCTTCTCCAAAAAGCATTAGTAGCTGTAGCGAATTCGAAGATGACAATAACAATAACGAGCTCCGACGAGGCCCTTGGACTCTCGAAGAAGATAATCTCCTCATCAATTCCATTTCTCAACACGGCGAAGGCCGTTGGAATCTCCTCGCTAAACGATCGGGTAAAATTTTACGTTCTAATTTTTTATATACATAATATTTTAAATTAAAACCGTTGGATAAATAAATTAGAAAGAAAACTTAAAAATCTTAAAATGACGAGTTACGTGACAATGATCAGGACTGAGAAGGACAGGGAAGAGTTGCAGATTGAGGTGGCTAAATTATCTAAAACCAGATGTGAAGAGGGGGAATTTGTCAGCTCATGAACAGTTCTTGATCCTTGATCTCCATTCTAAATGGGGTAACAGGTAATTTTTTTTTTAAACATGATAAATTACTCTGCTTGGGAATTTTGCTTTAATTTTTCCATTAATTGGATTGTTTAATCTTGTTGTGGTTTTTTTCTGATTTTTTTTTATTTTTTGATGGAACTAAGGTGGTCGAAAATTGCGCAGCATTTGCCGGGAAGAACTGACAATGAAATTAAAAATTATTGGAGAACAAGAGTTCAAAAACAAGCAAGACATCTTAATATCGATACTAATAGTGAGGAATTTCAGCAGATTATTCGATGTTATTGGATGCCAAGATTAATTCAAAAAATCAACCAATCGTCGCCGTCGCCGCCGTCGGAATTGCCGATTACTTCTGCAGCAGAGATGATTTCGCAGGGTTCGTTTGGTTTTGAAGCTCCGGTGACGGCGGCGCCACCGCTGGCGACGACGCCTCTGCAAATCAGTGGAATGAACGGTGGAGATTTCGTGGGGATTTCGTGTAATTCTTCTTCTTCTTCTTCGCAAGTAACCCAAATTTCTGGTTATCCAAATTACGATAATTATTGGCACGACGGCCATGGCGGCGGAGAGATGATGAACTGGGCGACGATGGCGGCGGTGACTGGGGATTCCGGTTACCCGGTTTCTCACTGCCACATGGCTGAAAGTAATTGGCTGGACAACGATTATGCCGGTTACATGTCCAACATGGATGAATTATGGCAATTTTAGGAAGAATTAAAAATATATTAAAAAAATCTGGGTTCTTTTTTTTAGATAACTCAGGAAAAAAGTTCTTGATTGATTCATGATTTTTCATTCATTTGGGACTTTTAATTTTGGAGATCTCTGTTTTCCTCCAAAGAAGAAAAAACCACCAAATTGTATAATATTTGAATTCTCAATATAGTTAGATTAAAATAATGTTGGATTGTTTGTGTGTAAATTATGATGAAGTCAATTTTGTGAATGCAAGTGTGGTTATTTTGCTAAGCAAACTTGAATTTTCGTTCCATATATAAATATATATATATATGGTGTCTGCAATTTGAATAAAAATATTTTTTCTATCCTTGAAATTTTACACCAACTTTTAAGATAAGTGGGTTTAGGATATATTTTATATAAAATGCAAAGACCAAATAAAATAATATATATATATATATATATATAAAGAAAGATAATATAGTGGGGAGATTTCATAATATTCTAATCTTTTGGTTTGAGAATGAGATAAAATTGTCATTATATTAATCTTTGGTATAAAACGTGGGTTAATATACATAAAATAATAAAATATAATTGGTAGATTTTGATTTAAAATATAATGCATCATGTTCGCATAATTTTTTTTAAGAACAATTGACTTCTCTTATATAGACATTCATATGTGACATTGTTAGAGATGATAATAGAATAGAGTGGGGTTGTGATTATAATAAATCAATTTGAAGAAAACATAGTCCTTATTCGAAACAAAGTCATGAGAACTCTTCCCTATCCCCAAATCAACGACAGAATATTTTTTACTTTAAAATTTTATCACAAATATCTTAGGATATGTTTAGTTTAGTAGTTAGTTCATCTCTACTTCTTCAATGAAGTTGGTTTGAATCTTTATCATCTATTTATGACATGTGAGATTAAAATGTAAAATATAAGCTCATAAACCTTTTTTTAAAAGCTATACTCTATTTCTCAAAAAAAAAAAAAATCTCTACTCTATGACATGTTTTTCAAATAATTAATACGTCTACTAAATAATCTTTTATTTTCGAATTGCCTCTGTTTTTAAGTGAAATTGTGTGATTTTTTTTTTCTCAGATTGTCTCTGTTTCTTTAAGTGGAATATAATGTTTTTTTTTTATAATTATTATATTTGGTTTTTATTTACAAATCTACAAATTTCCTTGGCGGTCCAATTGGTGGTTGTAGTGGAAGACTTTAGGAGTCGTGGAATTAGAATCATAACTTTGAAAAGTAGCTTTCAACAAAGAATTAGAAACTGAAGCCTCATTATCAAAAATAAAAAACTGAAGCCTCAAGTTTCAAAAAAAAAAAATAATAATAATAAAACAAAACAATCAACGTTAAAAAATTAAAATGTGTTTTTTTGGCATTGTTTTTGTGGAGGAGAGAGAGAGAGATTGGATTTTCTTTCTCTTTGTTGATTTTTCAAACCATCTAGATTGATCCCCCTCTTTTTTTTCTTTTTTTTTTTTTGAAAAATAGATTGATCCCTTATGGTGGCTAGCTGCCCCTCTTTATAAATATTATAATATCTAATTTCCATTATGCCAATTCCCTTCACACTCGGTTCTATTTTTTCGCAGACCAAAAGTTTGAATTTCTACATGATGAATACTAACCTTATAATGGTCCATCCATCATTTATATCATTTATTAATTAATTTGTAAATTGATGAAAAGTCAATAAGTATCGACTTTAGCCTAACTTAATTGGTCAAGTCAAAGTCATTATTTACTCCAAATGTTAGAGGTTCAAATCTTCACCTTTTATATGTTGAACTAAAAAAAGTCAATATTTAAAAAAGAAAAGTTTAAGGGAGCAAAAAAATATTACATGACTATTAATTTTGAGCATGTTGGAACTTGATCAATATTTAATATATAATTGGTGGATGCTTAGTTTTCAAGATGGAACAAGTTCAATCATTAACACTACACAGTTCAACATCTAAAGTAACTTTCTTAAATAAGTCAAAATTTTGAATATTTACTCCTACACATTTGTCTTTTTTTTTTTCTTTTTTTTTTTTTGAGTTCAACAACATTTGGAAGTGGAGGGATAACTCATGACCTCATGGTCATAAGCACATACTTTATACTAGTTGAGCTATGCTCTTGTTGGCACACATTTGTCATATTTATTCTATTAAAAAAAAGTCTCATTTTACGCATATGATGTTAGAGAGCAAGAGACAAAATGTCAACGAGAAATGGACTATTTGTGAAGAGTATATGAAGTGTAAGTGACATCTTTAAAAATAGGAAAAAAATCAATTTTGACCATAAACTTGGCAAATTGTATCAATTTAAACCCTAAACTTTCAATTTCATCCATTTAAACCTCAAACTTAACTACAAGATTTTAGACTTTTCCTGATGCGAACAAACGTCGGAAAAGTCTAAATTGCGTCAACAATACTTCTGCCGACGTTAAAACTACGTCGACAAACGCGTCAGGACAACATAGTCGATAGAGGTTCTGCCGACGCCTACTGAACCCTGCGTCGGCAGAAGTAGGATCTGTCCATGCTATCTTTTTGGCGTCAGCAGATCTAGTTATCCAAATATTTGCCGACGCAAGAAAAGTGTGCGTCGGCATAAGTGGGATCCGCCGATGCTATATTTCTGGCGTCGACAAATCTCGTTATCCAAATCTCTGCCAACGCAAGCAAGGTGTGCGTCGACAAAAGTGGGATCTGCTAACACTATCTTTCTGGCGTCGGCAGATCCAATTGTCCAAATTTCTGCTGACGCATGCAAGGTGTGCGTCGGCAGAGGCTTAGCGCAATTGACCTGCCAATGCCGTGTAATGGCGTCGACATATCATGCTTCTGCGGATGTGGCGTCGACAAAAACCTTTGGTGTTAATTTTTTTTTCATTTAATTTTTTTAAATTTAAATCCTGTTATAACTAAATATACAAGTATACAATATAAAATATAATCTAAATTGCATTAAAAACAAACCATAATATGTTCTTACAAATGTCTTAGATCATACTAAATATTTTTTAATTAAAAGTTGGAAATACAAATAAAATTACATAAAAGGAAAAAAGTTGTCAGAGATCCATCTTAAAATTTCGCCCTCATAATCTTGCTTGACCCCAAAAAACCTAAACAAAAAATTAAACTTATTAAAACTCAAGTAACATACTCTAACTTAGCCAAACATATATTAAACAATCTTAAACTTCAAAATCAACACCCAAAACTAAACTTAACATATTTAAACTTATAGGCACAAAAACTAAACCATAATTTTACCATAAAAGCATGTAAATTCAAATTAGTTCCTAAACCACAAACTCCCACCAAACATGTAAATATTGCAAACAAAGCACATGAACTCCAACAATTCAAACACACCACAACCTATGCTTAACATGTATATCTCAAGCTCCAACACACAAGAACTAAATCAAATTTTTTTGCTAAAAATATGTAAATCCAACATGGTCCCTAAACCACAAATTTCCACTAAACATGTATACAACTCAAAAAAGTACACAAACTCCAACAATTCAAGCACACCACAACTTATGCTTAACATGTATATCTCAAGCTACAAGACACAAGAACTAAACTAAAATTTTAGCCAAAAGCATGTAAATCCAAAATGGTCTCTAAACCACAAACTCTCACCAAACATGTAAACATATCAAAAAAGAAAACAAACTAGAACAATTCAAACGCACCACAACTTATGCTTAACTTGTATATCTCAAGCTCCAACACACAAGAAGTAAACCAAAATTTTAACCAAAAGCATGTAAATCCAAAATGGTCCCTAAACCACAAACTCCCACCAAATATGTAAACATATCAAAAAAGAAAACAAAATCCAACAATTCAAACACACCACAACTTATGCTTAACTTTTATATCTTAAGCTCCAACACCCAAGAACTAAACCAAGCAATTAATTTAACATATCAACTTAAACTTAACCTATGCTTAACAAGTATATCTCAACAACGAAATACCCCCTCCCTACACAATACACATGAACTCTACCAAAAATAGAAGATCACAACTAAACTCTACCAAAATTAACTAGCCCAAAAGCATGCACACTTCTTAACACGTGAACTAAAACAAAGAAAGTCGAAAGAAACTAAAACAAAATCAAACACCCCCTACATTGTAGGATATCAAACAAGATAAGTGAACTCCACAAATAAATAAAGACCACAACGTACGCTTAAACATGTATATCTCAAGTATTTTGCTACCATCATTGTAGGATAGCATACGAGGTACACAAAATTCACCAGGAACTAAATACCACTACGTTGCTACCATCACTGCAGGATAGCAACCAAGACAAACAAAATTCACCAACAACTAAATACCACTACGTTGCTACCATCACTGCAAGATAGCAACCTTCATAATTAAACTTATTACGAGAGAAGAGAATTCATACCTATTTCAAGGGTCCGCCTTGTGATTCCATGAACTTTTTCAACATTTTCTACATTTCTGCTCGATTTTGTTCCATTTGAGCACTAAAAATTGTCACCATCTCTTCTCATGCACCTTGATTCTCTGCTCTATCCTTTCTTCAACACTTGTCATCTTGTCGGTTGCTTCTGCCAGTTGTGCCTTTAGGGCGTCAACTTCTCGTTGTGAGGAGGACGCACTTAATGAAGAGCTACCTGATCTCATGTTTGATTTAACTGGCTTTGGTCCCCAACCAAGGCCTTTAACATTACCTGGTCGTCTGCTTAACACCATCTCACAGATTTTTGCTCCCTAAAGTGGTTTGGCCCCTTCTTGAGTGGAAGTCTCTTGCAACTCGATCATTTTAGCTTGCAATTATAATTGAAATAAGTATGTAAGGCCCTCAAATCTAGAAAATGAAATAACCTTAAAGGGAAAAAAAACTTACATGTGCATCCTTGGCAGCAGACTGATCCACTTTCCATCTCTCGCGTGTGTCAACTGGAATAGGTCGATAGGTCCTATATCCCAACCTTATTTCTCTTTCTATAACTCAAATCAAAAGATTACTAAAGATTTGTAAACACATGAAAGAATGAATCTTTTTGTTTTCAAACCTACCGCATTGTTTTGTATAAAGATAAAAGTCTTTAACCCACAGCTATGGTTGAACACTAGAGCCGACCGACTCTTTTGACTGCTCTTCAATTTTTCCTAACAAAATAGAGGATTATTTAAAAATTGTAGGTAGCATAAAATGGTATTGTTGTGAAACGTAAATAACATACTTGCCATTCAAGGTTTTCAAACCTAGTGCATGCCAGTCTTCGATGGCACTCTTCAACCGAGAAGGTGGGTTTGCACGTGCCTTGTTTCTTGTAATACTTGTGCAACTTAGCCCTATACTCTTTAAATGTTGTTTGCATATGTCATTCGATAAATTTAACAACCTCTGGCTTGGACAAGTCAAATGAGAAATGATTCTACATGTCAAGAAAATCATTATAACATATTATATATATATAATAATCACAACAAACAAACTGGAAATTATTAAACTTACCAACAATGTTGATTTAGCTAGGTCTATTACTGCTTTTGGTACGGCCTCATATGTTGCGCAACGAACTAGAAAAGAGTCCTTCACCGTGATACCAATAACCAAGATAAACTTTGTAGCATGTGGCCCGATTGGCTTCATCAACTCATGGTTGATTTGTGTTGAAATTCTTCCATGTGCGTTAACGTATTGGTCCAACTCAAGCTTAGGCCCATACCCATGTGTGTTCCTACTAGTACAATAACCATCTAAGACAAAAAAAAAAAAAAAAAAAAAAAAAAAGGACAAGGACATTAAATTAGTAAAAAAAGATAATATTGGATAGTGATATATAGTATAATTATAAATCTGAAGTATCGCCCGTGGATGATCTGGCACCAATAGGGTCGCTACTGAAAAATTCATCATCGGCATCATTCATCTGTTGTTCGGGAGTACTCATCGTCTATCTACATGCATGCAAGAGAAAATATAAAAGAGTGACACATATAGTTATAAGATAACAAATGAAATGCATATACAGTTACATCGTTATTCACTATCATCAAAATGTTCATCCTTTTCTTCATCATCCTCAAAAGATAAATGTACATCCTCTTCTTCATCATTGATGAAACCATCATCATCATGTTGAATAATTTGTTGTTCTACGATTGTGGGATCAACGTCATTTCTACACAATTCACTATCCTCGATAGATTCGTCAATTTTGATTCCACCCACAACTTCTATTAACTCAAGTTGGTCATTCTGAATACCTTCTGCTTCCGGCACATCTCATATGCGTTTATTTGGGACTACTTAAACCACCTTCCATTTATTACCATATTTCGGATCGTTGATGTAAAAAACTTGTTGCGATTGATTAACAAAGATGAAAGGGTCATCAACATACCAAAATCGACATGTATTAATTGATTTATACCCTAAATTCATGTGTGAACGATTCTTTTTAGGGTCTGAGTCAAACTACCTACACTTAAACATAATAACACGACTTCTATGGGCATATTAAAAGTCCAAAACTTCATCTAAACACCATAAAAGTTACTCTCATCACCTCCACTTTCACTTTCTCCAGATACCATGATTCTTCTATTTTGTGTACTTCGACGATTATCACGTTGTGTACTATGAAAGCGTACCTCATTAATAATGCACCCGCTATAGGAACGAACGCCGGACGTCGGTCCCATCGCTAGTGAATAAAATCATCAAACGTATTTCCTTGCTCATGCAATAAGAGAACCTATGAGTTCATTACAAGTTATGAATGAAAATAATGTCAATCATCGTAAAAAAAAAAAAGTTTGTGTCAATTTTAAAACAGACTCTTACATGTGCTTTGAACCAATTAGGAAAGGTTTGTTGATGTCTCTTATATAAGTCTCTGAAGCTCTATGCTTGAGGGCGAAGTAGCCTCAAATGTTGCCTATTGACCAGAAAAAGTATTGTAACTCAGATTTTAAATTGAAATATTGCATCTTAATTGAGCAATACATCGTTGAAAACATACCTCCAATAGATTGTATCTCAGCACAATTGTTCAACATATACCAATGTGCAATTCGTTTCTCATCTAGTGATAGAGTCCTCAAGGTTGAGCCCCCTAATGGTCGTGCACTCTGTCTAAACAGTTCAAATTCACCTCAAATCTCCTTCTTGAGAATTCTATCATCATTTCGTTCATCTCTATTGAATCTCATTTCAACTCCAATTAGATATAATGAACAGAAATTCAATAACTCATTCATCATAAAAGCCTCCATTATAGAACCCTCAGAACGTGCCTTGTTACGTACGTATTATTTCAATGTTCAAAAACTTCTCTCAATAGGGTACATCCAATTGTAACTAACGGGACCCACCACTTTCGTTTTATATGGAAAATGAACTACAAGGTGGACCATCACATCAAAAGATGTCGGAAGAAATATTTTTTCCAACTTGCAAAGAATGATTACAATATCTGTTTGTAGTCGATCTAAATCACTTATACGTATCATTTTTGTGCATAAATCACGGAAGAATGTACATAGCTCAACAATAGCAGTAGACACGTCTTTTCGTAAATATGTTGTGGTAGCGATATATTAGGGTAATCATATTCCCAAACATATTAAATCCATTTGAAGCTAATCCCAAACGAACATTTCATGGGTCCAAAGCAAACTGAAGAAACTCACGATCAAAATGCTTCCATCCTTCAACGTCAGCTGGATGTCGCAACACATCTTCCGCTTCAACACGCTTCTCTTTATGCCAACGCATTTCAGAAGCAACATGTTTCGATGCAAACAACCACTTCAACCTCGGTATCATTAGACAATGACGTAGATCCTTGTGTGGAATCTTTTTACCCTTTTCATCGTTAACTTTATAACGAGCCTTGCACATATTGGACATTGTTGGCAATTGAAAAATTCTTTCCAATATAATATGCAATCGGACACGCAAGCGTGGATGGAGTCATAATCTAACCCTAAGTCACTCAACTTTCTCTTACCTTCATAAAATGAACTAGGTATGGATGTGTCGATTGGAAATGTTTCCTTCAACAATTCTAGTAACATATCAAATGACTTGTTAAGAACCTTAATATGCATCAACCTCACCAGAAATTGTAATGAAGAAAATTGTGTACAACGAGGGTACAATTCATTACGCACTTCGGCTATTAAATCCTCAAATATGTTTGAAGTTCCTTCTCATGGCCATTAGTGTGCATCTCATTCTCAAGGTCTTCTTCATCTACATCCACCTCATAATCTACATCCGCATGACAATAGGGACATGTAGATCATATAGAAGATTCAACATTTCATTTTCTTCATTAACCACATTACACTATGTAGTACTTGATTGACTTGTGTGACCCTCAAACCTTCTAGATAAGTCAACTGGTTCTCCATGATATAGCCAACAACTATAGGAGGGAGACATTCCATTTGTGAATGATTGTCACATCAAATTCATACACCTCTTGCATGGATATCTTGTTTTTTCCAAATTATTTACATGAAACTTTGTCATTTCTAAGAATCGAGCTACTCCATCCTTGTTCTCAGTTGAGAACATGTTCCTTAGTTTAATCCACTCTCTATTCATTCTTAATTGTATACCACACTCTAACCAACTTCTAATTCGTAAAAATTTAGAACCTGAATAATTAGACAATAATTTAGTAAACATTAACTTTGCCATTTTGTCTAATATGTCCTTAACTTTCAACTTTGTGTCTAATAACTATTAATTAAAGTTTTTGAATTTTATGAGTGTCGAATAGGTTTCTAAACTTTGAACTTTGTGTCTAATATATCGCTAGCTTATTAGACAAGTTTTAAAATTCATGGCTTTAATACATGTAAAATAGAAAAATCATTAAATCTTGAGTTAAACTACAAGTTTAAGCTAATCATTTCTAAGTTTGTGTCTAGTAGGTTTTGGAATTTCAATTTTATCCTCTTAATTCTCAATTTAACTTAAAAGAGGAAAAACTTCCCCTCTTACTTAATCTTAACTTTAGAGATTGAGAATTTTTAATTTTAAAATTAAAGTTCCAATTTTTATCCATAATCCTTAAATTCCAAGTTTAGTTCTAAAATTAATTAAACTAGTTACAAGGTTATGCTTAATAGTTTTAACTTTGTGTTTAATAACTAATGCATAAATTTTTGGAATTTAAGAGTTTTAAGAGTTTCAAGTAGGCCTCCTAGAAATTAAATGAAAAAATGAAAGAAAGGATCCTATGGGCCTTCAAAAAAAAAAAGTGGGTAAAGGAAGCCTAATTTCAATTATAAGTTTAAACTGGCCTCTCAAGCATCCCATGAAGGATAAGTTTAATAAACCAATTCAAATAATGAATGTTTTTGTTACAAAAAATTTAAAGCTCTTGACTTGAATTAGGAAAATCACTATATTGATCTCTCTCACATCTTTATGTATACTAATTTTGCACCAAACAATTCTTTTTTTTTTGCACAACTTTATTTTATACAAACAAAGAAACAAAGTTTAAGCCTACTAAAGCAACAACAACTTAATTTTGTACAAAACTATTCATTAAAACACAAAATTATTCCTTAAAAATAATAACTTAATTTTGCACAAAGTTATTCCCTAAGAACAACAACTTAACTTAATTTTGCACAAAATTATTTCCTACAAATAACAACAACCTAAATTAATTTTGCACAAAAATTTTCCCTACAAACAACAACTTGATCCACAAAGAAATTCAACATATCAATCAAACCACAAATAAATTCAACATATCAATCAAACCATAAACTCTTATTTTGTAGTAACAATGCATTTATAATTATCTAAAAGGAAAAAAAATAGTTCAAATTGAAAACGAGATCCTTACCAGCGGTGGTGACAACAACTAGTAGCGGCAGCGGCGATACCTGACTGCAAAAGATCCGGTGGCGACGGTGAGGGCTAGTACCGAAGGCTGCGACGACTGATGGAGGAGAGGGCAACGACGGCAGGTTCCTCGACAAAGCTGACTACTAGGCAATCTACTCAGACAGCCGCGACACTCAAGAGAAGAAGAAAATGAAAAAAGAGGGGTGAGGGTTTCTGTTTTCACCACCTTGAGGGATTTTAATCGGACTTTTCTCGAGGCACTAGTAAAGCGCGTCGACAAAAGTAACTTTTACCAATGCGCTAATAAAGCATATCGGGATAGGTTACTTTTACCAACGCGCTAGTAAAACGCGTCGGAATAGCTACTATTCCCAACATATTTATAAATGTGCGTCGGCACATCCTTTATCTCCCCTCTATCCCGACGCGGTGTACTTAGACGTCAGGGTCTCTCCCGACATGCTAAAATCCTTGCATCAGGAGAGACTGTGTATATAGGATCTTCCGACGTCGTCACGATGGCGACAGGAGAAGCCGCATTTGCTGACACGTCATTGTGCGTCGGGATTTTTCTCATTAGAAAAACATAATTTTCTTGTAGTGATTGAATAAGTGTATCAATTTACACCCTCGATTAAGTTTATGTTTCAATCACCGTTCGAAAGGTTTCCCACACATGCCCAAAGTCACGTGTTGCTCTATGATATGTACTTATTGAAGGAATGAGTGTTTCACTCCGCAGCGAAGGCATTGGATCGTCTTTAATTTTATTTAAAATTCAACTAAAAAATAAGATTAAGCAAATTTACTTGGAGTAAATATGAAGATATTTCTGGCGGGTCTTTATCTCTTCCACAAACTCTTCCTGGCTATGACTCAAACACATGACCAAAGCTTGTAAGAGCTTTTTGAAAGAAAATCCACAAGGGATTGGAGAGGAAGAGATTTAGAGAGAATTTTCTAATTCTCTATTGAGGAGATACGTGTTATCTCTAATGGCTCAACCCAAGAGTTCTATTTATAGAGACCAAGGACAAATCTTTGTCATAATTAAAATATTATATTTTAATATGTAACATATTAAAATATATCTTATACTTATTTGAATTTCATTCAAATCTCCTACGATATTTATTTATTTGAATCTTATTCAAATTATATAAATATATTTTATTTAATGTATCTAATATACATTAATTATTTTAATATTTAATGTATCAAATACAATAAATATATTTTTCTTTTTTATATTTAATATATCTAATATATTAAATATTAATTTGAACACTTCAAATTAAATATTAATTTGAAATTTTCAAATTTTAATATTTAATGTATCAAATACAATAAATATATTTTTCTCTTTTATATTTAATATATTTAATATTAATTTGAACATTTCAAAATTTTCTTTCAACTAAATTGATCTTTTAGTGTTACTATGAGCTAGCAATAGGACCTTATGGACCTACAGATTATAAGCTCCAATGATACATAATTAATTAATTAATTTTCATTCATTTACTCTATGGTCACTCCACTATAGACCTAGAATTGCACTCTTATGCACTGTAGGACAAGTTGTATCCATGAACATAATCACTACATGCAAGTCGATCCTTCACGAGTTGTTTGTAATTACAGTTGGATCAAAAGTTCGTTTTACCCCTATAATTAGATATTGCACCTTAAGTACCATTGATCCTTTAATGAACAATTTGTTTATAATCCAACCATAAACTAAGTCCCTCTCGAGTCAGTGAGAGGGTGGGGCCCCATTGTTGAAGTCCCGAAATTAGCACTTAAGGGAACTACTCATCTACTTACCCTATGTGGGAATGAGTGAATTCAATCTTGTGAGATTATGTTCCCAGCTCCATATTTGGTCAAGTCCCCAAAATGGTAGGCTTATTGAATCAGCTACAAAAGCTACTCTCACCCATGCAAATCAAAGGACAAGCCTTCACAGGCATGAGTTCATAACTCACTCAGGATTAAGATCATGTCGCATATGATCATCCTGACAAAATATTAATCTTCTCAATTAACGGATTTATAAAGAGAGATTAAATATTTCGTGGTCTAGTCTTATACAAACTTATTGTATAATATACCCTCACTCACATGTCTCCACATGAACGATTTGGATCAAATCATTTGTAATTATTACAAAGTGGGTCAGATCAATAGTGTTACTAGGATAAGGTTATCCATATACTATGACCCTTTAGGTTATTTCTTGAACATGATTCTCCCGTATGTCAACCACACACTGTTCAAGATTACACTAATAACCTTGGATTTTTCATATAATGGATAATATTATATTGCAAATAAAATAATCAAATTTCTTATTAATTACGAGGCTTTTGGGCATAAATCTCAACACTTATTTGTTATTTTTTTAAAAAATTACCCAAAAAAAAATTAAATCATGCTAAATCGGGTCGCCATCATCATGAAAACCACGAACTCGACTCTCGAAAGTGATGTCATTGAAGACGGCGACTGTTGCGTAATTTTTGCGCAATACCGCAAGTGTACGGGTCAAGTTTTAATATAGTGAAAGAGTGTTCGAGTATCGTCCTCAGGATTGGTTTTCTAATTCATTTAAGTACTATGAATATTATCGCCCAATTTTATTTAGATAATAGAATTGAATGATGGATGCAAGATTTAAATAAAACAATTATAATAAAAATTGAAACAATCAGAGGAGAGAATATCCTAGAGAGTTGATTTCACCTATTAGACTAAAATAAATAAATTACTTAAACATCCAAGATTGATCAAACAAATATTTCATAAGTCTAGAAGTCTTTTATCATGAATGACTCTCTCGAGGACAAACAATTCTTATGCATTAAGGCAAAACCTACATCTCTGATGATTTTTAACGTTATGCATAGCATTAAGTTCCTTCATTAACAACTTCGAAAGGAGCCCTAATCATTATCAAGTTAGAACTACCTTTAGTCATGCAATTAGGATCTAATCTAAATTACCTTTCTCAAGCGTGAATTTAGACCAACATAACATTTAATCCGTGATCAAAGATTAAAAGCATTAAGAATATAAAAGCATGAATGAAATTAATGACAATCAATCATGGAATTTAAATAATTAAAACATAAGGTCTAATGGCTACATCAATCCCTAGAATAAGAAAAGAGTTTAGCCACTCATGTTCACTATCACAAAATCTAAACTCTTAAACAACATTTAAATACTAAATAAAAAGAAGGAAAAGAAAAACTATGCTGGTGTGTTGATTTTCCGTCTCCGTATGATCTCCACAACTTGGCCTTGAATATTTCCCTCAGGTCTCTTCTCACTCTTGTATGTAGAAATTTAGAGTTGTGCTCTCCAAAGTTGAATGCCTTGAAGTGAAGAGAATGTGGGTATTTATAATGGGTTAATTCATATCCTAATCTAATTAGGAATTCATTATTTAATTAAATTAGGAATCCAAAATCTAATCAAATTAGAAATCCATAACCTAATTAAATTAGGAATCCATAACCGAATTAAATTAGGAATATTTTTCTTCTCCAAAAATTGTCCCCAAAATTGGTTGTTTAATTAGCTCATTTATCACCATATTTCTTCTAAAATCTTCGTTTTGCTCCAAATGTTCAATTTCTACAAAATAAACAATTATGAACGTGAAAAACATATTTTTAAGTCTCAAAACTAGCATAAAATAAAGCCTAAAGATAGCACATATTGTGTGCTATCAGCGACGACCATGGTGGTTTTGTCCACTTCGGTGGTGAGGAGTTTTAGCTCAACTAAAATGTAGAAGAGAACAAGGAAGGCGGTGGTGGACAGAGTGACGCCCATGAACACAATAAACTGGTGGTAGCCGACTTTTTCGGCCCCATCGACAATCTCATGAATGATTAAAGTGACATCGATGCTGAAGAGAAATGGGACAAAGATTCCAACAATGGCGATTTCGGAAGCACTACGTCCATTGCAATGGATGGATGACAAATCGAGCTTGAGGCAGACGAGAAATTAAAAAAAAATCAATATTATGATCGATTCAAGAACGAAAGTACTCCAATGAGAAAAAATATGGCATAACTAAGCTTTGTTTTTACTACAAGTCAATGGATCGAGTAGAATCATGCCTTAAAATTAAAAAACCCTCAACTAATGAAATGAAAAAAGCAGCAAAATAAGAGAAAATAAGAAGTGAAAAAAAAATCATGCTATGAAATTGAAAAACATTATGGTGAGTACTCTAATTTTCTTCCACAAATTTTTTTTTAAAAAAAATAAAAAAATATGTATCTATTATAGAACAACATGTGGCTTTGGACATTGATCCGCTAACACGCAAGTGCACGTGATCGAAGTAATAAAGAAACTGGAAGTATTCTAGAGTATCGTACCCAAGGGAACGGGTTTTAACAAAATCTACTTAGACGACACAAAATATGTTTGCAAATTGCAAATTAAGGTAACCGAAAGTTCAAAATGCGAGAGTTTGGTTTTGTTTAACAAGAGAGTGAAAATTCAAAGAATAAAATAGGGATTCAAGTGATGCAAACACCTTTGGAAGAATGCAACTCACTTTGCAATTGCAATCATAGTTAACATGTGAGACTAAGTAAACCGGGTTCAACTCCTATTCGATTTTGATTCAAAACCTTTAGGAGACTAAGTGATTAAACCTATACGTCTATGGCTAATCTAACTTAGATAATTCGCACACAACCCTAGTGGTCTTGGAGTCTCGCCCTATGTCTAGGGTCGATGTTCAGGACTTATTTCTAAGCCTTTTCCTCCATTGCTTTTGTGACATCGGCTTTCCCTTAACTCTTTTGATATTAAGTTCGAGCTTGATGAGCAAGCACTAGTTGGCCGGCTAGGTTTACCCGAAATTAAATTCAACAAAAACAAACAAAGTACACATGCTAACTAGATTGTTTATGCTTTAGAGCTCTACATTTTTCCTTAGGGCATTCACCAACTTGAACCCCTAGAGGAAATTTAGCTCATTGTAGAAAAAGTAAAAATCCCAAAATAATTTATTGAAAAATTCATAGTTTTAAAAGATGAGAAAAATAACTCTAAAGAAAACCTAATTAAATTTCCAACAATAAAAATATATTCTAAAAACCAATTTCTCCTAATTTAGCTACTGAAATCAATTTGTGTTTTTTTTTTTAAAAGGAATAAGGAAACCCTATAGGTGAATAATAGAAATACCATACTTTAATTTCTAATTTAAAAGAAAAGGAAACCCACGAAGAAAAATAAAGAGCTACTGTAAATAAAAAAATTCAGTTTTAAAAAGAAAAAGAATACCCACGGGAAGGGAAAAAGAAATACTGGAAGCAAACTTATGTTTTAAAAGAAAAATGAAAACCCACAGGAGTACAAAGAAGAAACAAACTGGAATTAAATTTCTATTTCAATGGAAACCTGCTAGAAATTCGAAGAGTGGCAAAACAATACCCAAAAGAAAAGAAGATATCAAGAACAGAATCATAAAATTGTAGAATGCTGAAAAATGATCTGGAAAATAATGGACAGCAGTAAATGAATTTGCAGAAACTGGTTAATTGCTGATTGAAATTAAATCGAAACTGCTTGAGCTACAATGTAGAGAAGAAATTCGAAAATAACGAAGAAGTAAAATGGATTGAATGAATAACAAATTGAAGTCAGAGGCTACTGTCTTCGAAAAGAAAAAAAAAAAAAAAAAACAACACCCAGACGCTTGTGCTCGGGAGAAAAGAAAAGAAAAAGAAAAGAATCTAAAAACCCTAAAACAGACTTCGCTTCCTCCTCGGCTTCTCCTCCTTTTTAAAGTCGAATTCGAGTTCATCTCCTTCCAAAATTGGATCCCTGATTTGTGGGTAAAATCTGGACAAGATAATCTTGCTGGAATTTCTCCATAATTGATGTGAATCGCGAGAATCATGGAGATTTCCGTGAATTTCGAGTTTTCCTTGTCGTGCCTTAGAATGCAATTGGTTTGCAATCGCAATCTCCCTTCCTCTGTTCATCTGGTTACATTGCAAATGGAATGCAATTGCATTCCTTTTGCAAAGTCTCCAATTCTGCACAAAAGACAACAACTTAAGCTACTTTCTTTATCTTTTCTTAAAATTCTTTTATTCATCAAGTTTTAACAAGCTTTCATGAATTTATACAAAATGTTACTTTTAGCTTGCTCGGTAATCAACAAAATCCTCAAAATTAGCAAGAACAACTTGGTTTTAGAGTTGAATAATTCTCATAATTGAGAATTATCAGACATGTGTGGAAAACCTTTCTAACGAGGATTGAAACGGAAACTTAACCGAGGATGTAAATTGATACACTAATTCAAGTTTGAGGTTTAAATTGATGAAATTGAAAGTTTAGGGTTAAAATTGATACAACATACTAAGTTTGAGGTTTAAATGAAAGAAATTGAAAGTTTATGGTTAAAATTGATACAACCTGAACAGTTTATGGTCAAAAATGATTTTTTTTTCTTAAAAATAGTTTTTATTTTTTAATTTATATCAAATATTTTTTTAATACATTTATAACAAATATTTATGACTCTTAAAATGTTTTCAAAACAAATTAAATTATCAAATAAAAAAGTTTAAAAAAAAAACTAAAATACAAAACAAGGCGATAGTTTTTGTTATCTCAATTAAATTTAAATTTTAAAAATTAAAACATAAATAATTATAAATGATGACTTACCATTCAAAACTTTCAAGTCAATTAAATTTGTAATTTGTAATTTAAAACTAAGTAGTGTATCTTATAAAAACAGAAATAGAGATGTCACGTCAAAGTGAGTTTAATTAATATGTACTCGACTAAAAAGTTAGATGTTTATGTTGGGTTTTATGTCCTAAAACTCGTGGTTTTGTAAACTGAATGTATATTCTATTATGCAATAAAGTTGTTATTGAGGTTTATACAGTAAAGTTGTTATTGAATAAAGTGAATTGTGTATTCCATAACTCAAATCCAATGAACTAAGAACCCTTGACTATAAGATGTATACTTGAACTTTATGTATGACATCAAAGTGGATCAAGTTCGAGTAATAGCCAGAACGGTCTATAGTATAGGGATAGGGCTGGGTACCTTATCCTGGGGACACTATGGACGCGGCCCACTTTGTATAGTACTAATGATGTGATCCTGAATCGTTCATGTGGAGACATGAAAGTGGGGGCGTCCTATGCAATGAGTTTGCATAAGACTGGACCACGAAATAGTCACTTAGATTTTTTAACTTCATTTACTGTTTTAACTGACTATTTTCATACGATGACCTAGGTAACTCAATCTTAATCCTGAGTGTGCTATGAACTCCTATTTATTCGGGATTATCCTTAGATTTGCATGGGTGATAGTGGCCCGATATCGCCGACTTAATAAGCCTCCCATTTTGGGGATAAGACCGGGTAGATAGTTGGGAACATAGTCATGCGAGATGGAATTCACTCCTACCCGCTTTAGGGCTTAGTAGAAAGGTTGTTTCCTTAAGTGCTGACTCTGGGTCTTGAACAATGGGCCCACCCTCTCATTGGCCCAAGAGGGATTCGGTTTGTTGGTCGGACCACAAGCCAATTGTTCATTAAAGGATCAGTGGGACTTAAGGAACAAGAAGTAATTACATGGGTAAAACGGTTTATTTGACCCAGCTGTAATTACGAACAACCTGTAAATGATCGACTTACTAATCATGGTTATATCGAGTGGACAGAAATATATCTACAGTGAGGAGAGTGCAGCCACTGGGCTTTAGTGGAGTGTCCCGGTAGTTAACGAATGTTGATTAGCTAGGCTAAAGAGTTTGGTCGGTTAATCTCGGATCGTTGGAGCTCATGATCTGTAGGTCCATTAGATTCCCCTTACTAGCTCAGACTAAGCCTTGTAACAATTTGAGAGAAAAGAATTTGAATTGTTCAAATTCGGTTTTGGGAGAAAACGTTAATTATATGCGATATACTTAATGTTTCATAGCTTAATTATGAATTAAACTATGATAAAGAAGATGTGGACATATTTAAATTTGATTTAAATATTGGTTCGGTTTAAAACATGAATAGGGATTCATGTTCAAACGTTCGATTTGAGAAATCGGGATTGGTCCAATTATTTAATTTGATATTTGATATTAAATTAAATAATTAATTAAAATTAATTAAATTATTTAATTAATTAAAAATTGATTTTAATTTAAAATTAATTTTATATTAATTTTGAATTAAAATTAAAAGAGAATTCAAATTCATTTAGGTATGAATTATGGACCAAATTCATTTGTTTGGTAAATAACCTCCTTGCTTTTTCAAATTCATCATAATTGACCACCTCCTACTTGAATTATCCTCATCATCTATGTGTTGTCAAGTTTAGCAAGCTTGATGAAGCTTGTTAATAGCTTTAATTAGCAAAGAAACACAATGGGTAAAAAAAAAATTTGCAAAAAATTTGTTTTCTCTCGGTTTTAGACCTTTACCCATTCTTCTTCCAAATTCTCTCAATTTAGGATCCCACAATCCGTTCCAAGGCTTGAGGATAGTAGGGAAGACTCTAGAGGAGGTCCACAACCAATTTGTGTTCAAATAAAGCCCTCGGATTGCTTCAATTTTGAGCTTCAAATGTAGTGTTCTTCATTCTCTGTTTTTCCAGTTTTGAGCATATTTTTTGTATGATAAAATTGATCAAATTAGAGTACTTAAGATCCGAAATTGCTTCCACTTTCTTAATATTAACTCTTTCAGTTTAAATCCTCCAACTCCAAATATTTAAAAAAGAAAATAGAGAGGTCACATTAACTATAAATAAATGTAAATCAATAATTATACAAGTGCTGGTCCTGGTCAATGACTTATAGTCAACAATTCAAAGTTTGACCGGTGGAATGCAGTGGTTAAGTAATGATTATGGTTAATGCGTTTTCTCAAAAAGGGGAAAAAATGTGATTAATGCGTACTAAAAAAAATAGATTAAAATATTATTTTAGTCATGTACTTTAGACTTTATTCTATTTTAGTTTATGTATTTTTAAATATTCAATTTGAGTTTATATACTTTCAATAAAGCTTAAAATTTGTCCATATCATTAGTTTATTGCTAATTTTTCTTAAAAAAAATTAGTTTTTATTAGATTTTCTTCTATAAATTTTGGAAGTATATTCACATCATGTCTTTTCTTGTATTAAAATTATTATGATTATTTAATAAATTTTGATAAAAATCAACTTCAAACTTATCATAGAGACCAATTTTAAGTTTTATTGTAAGTATAGGGACTAAAATTGGACATTTAAAAATATAGGGACTAAAATGAAATAAAACTCAAAGTACATGGATCAAAATTGTATTTTAACCCAAAAAAAATATATGATTAATGCTATTTTTGTGATTACAATCATCGATTTTTTTTTCTTTTTTTCATAATTTTTTTAGAGTAATCGTACAGACTAATCTTAAATTTGACCAACGATTTTAACAATTATTTTTCTTATTCAATTTATAATGATTAATGACCATTGCTTATAAATTGTTTTTTCTTGTTTGAACAATTATTAAAGTAAACAATTTCTCTAAGGTTGGAATTACGACAAAGTGGGTTATGGTCAGGAAGTTCGTCTTCAAGAATTTTCTTTTAAATTTTGATCCCAATCCCATTTCTCAATTTGGGTAATCTATATTAGGGAAAAATTCCAGTACTACAGTAGTATGGAAAATTTTCTATACTACTTCCATTTATTGTTTGCTACATCAGTATCATTTTAAAAATTATGTAGAGTCCACCAAAAATTATGTGGGATTCACTAGTATTAAAACATAGTGTGAACAAATGGAGTATGGTACTCTACTAGAATTTTTCCCTATATAGTACGCTTGAGCAATTTTTGTTTGGAATTAGGGTTTCTGAAAAATAATTTTATCATTGGTTCTAAAAAAATGGTTATTTTGAAAAATTAAATAAAAAAACAATTGAGTATTAATGAATACGTTAAAGATTTTTTTTTTTTTGGTTGAGAAAAAGACAGGTTACAAGAATTAAGAAGAAAGAAAATGATGAAGACCTCAAAGGGTTCCTCATTCCAACCATCATCAAAATGTATAGTTCGAGTTTAGTGGTTGGGTTGTCGAAGCCCTCCAAAATATTTACTAATTATCTAGATCTAAATTGTAGAAATAGTGGACTAGATGAAACTGCAAGGGAACCAATCGAATTAATTTCTCAAAGTTAAAAAATGATAGTGATAGAAGAATAAAGGGGGGTTTGAATTGTTGAACAAAAATTGTTATTAAACCATGAATAAAAAAACGAATAAAAAAATCAATTTTATGAAACTTCCAATTCAATGGTGTAAATTTCATTCAATTTTAATCTTGATCATAGGCTAAAAAAAACAATTTCAATTTCTCAAATTCAAGAACTTAGTCAATTTATTCGGAAAAGTCGCAATAAATGTAAATTTTCCTAATTTAATTGACTTTAACCAAGCATCAAAATCAAAACTTATCATTTAATCCGATAGCATTCCATATTGATTAAATAATAGCATTAAAAACAATGAGAATGACTAAACCAAAACTAACTAATGGAGATAGTTACAAATTAATTAATTTTGTTTCTTTGTTTCCCTAGAGTCTATTATGCAAGCAATGTAAAATGGAAAAGTCATAATTACCATAAGCCAACCTTTTGCTACATTTTTCAATAATTTGTGACAATTACAGATCACAAAATCATGGATAGAAATAAATCAACTGATACTAAATTAAAGCGTCAATTTAATTAGCATCAATCAATCATGAAAATAAAAACAAGAAACAAATAAGGGAAAATTCTAAGAATGGCTAAAAAGAATGGGTTGTTTTGGTTAATGGCCATCTGATTTTTCTTTTTAATTATGGCCACACGTGGGGTGCACATGTGGCTTTTCTTTTTTCAAATCCCCATTTTGTCCTCGTACACTAAATCTCCCTCTCTCTTATTTTATTTAAACTGTATCTAATCTGTATTTTGAAATATTTACATTGCAGTTATTATCTTTATATTTATTTTTCCGATTCTCTCTCTCCAAGAAAATCTTCTTCTATCCGAAATTCTCTCTCCCCAAGACAATCTTTCTCTCTTCAAATCTAAATATCTCTCTCCTATTTTATTTAAACTATATCTAATTTGTATTTTGAAATATTTACATTGCAGTTAGTATCTTTATACTTATTTTTTCGATTCTCTCTCCCCAAGACAATCCTCCTCTCTTCGAATCTTAAGCCATTGGTATTTTTTTGGTAACCATCACTGCTGCAGAAGTTAATTTCATGCGTGTAATTGTTGAGTTGCTTCCTTCTCCACTCTCCGAAATTCTCTCTCCCTAAGACAATCCTCCTCACTCCTCTCTCTAAATCTCTAAATCTTAAGCCATCGGTATTTTTCCTATTTTCTCTCCCCAAGACAATCCTCCTCTCTCCGAATCTCAAATCTCAAGCCATCGGCACCGTCGCTACTGAACAAGCCAATTTCAGTAATTGTTCAGTCGCTTACTTCTCAACTTTCTGACAGTTCGAACAACGATTCAGAGCTTTTTGGAAGCTTAGAAGGTGATTCGTAGGAATCTTCGAGGCTTGGACTTGAGTTGTTATGCGTGGTGAAGGCAGTGCTGAAGAAGATGAAGAGCAAGGTGTTATAGGGGACAAGGTAGTTGTTGGTTCCATTAATGGGGAAGGCATAGAGGGGTCGCGAACTTGCCTTGGATTCTATTCATGGTCCACCTGCAGCTTTCTATTCACTTATTATTCATGTCTGTTATGTTGCTCTTATTGATAAAAATCCAGGTTAGTGGTAATGTTGATACTTTTTATTATTTTTTTTATTTATAGTGTATTTCTCTGTAGGTATTTTGTTCTGTTGATTTTTACTTTATATTTATTTCAAACACATACATAGCTTAAGAGGTAGATGAGTTCGTGGTAGTGTTCGAACTTTTTATTTTTTTTATGTACGGTGTATTTCTCTATAGGTATTTTGTTCCGTTGATTTTTACTCTATATTTATTTAAGACACATACATAGCTCAAGAGGTAGATGAGTTCGTGGTAGTGTTCGAACTTTTTATTTTTTTTATGTACAGTGTATTTCTCTGTAGGTATTTTGTTCCGTTGATTTTTACTCTATATTTATTTCAGACACATACACAACTCAAGAGATAGATAACAATGGTAGGTTTAGGTATAACAAACTACCTAATTTAAACTCTAGAATAAATAAACTGAATCTATTTATATTTTATTATATTTGTACCTTATATCTTCTCAAAATATCAGATTATATTTTAAAAAAATGTGTAAATACGTTAATCTTCGTTATTTTTGGGTTACTTTTATTTTTTAGTTTAGGATTTCATATTGCATGTCATTTTGTTGGTTTGTTAATCTATTGTTTTAACTAATTTTTTAATCTTTTTGTTATGCAATCAATTTTTAATTGCTATGTATTTTTGTTTGAATTGTAGATAATCTGTTTGAATTAGGTATTTTGTTCAGTTGATTTTTACTCTATATTTTTTCAGGCACATACACAGCTCAAGAGATAGATGACAATGGTAGGTTTATGTATAACAAACTATCTAATTTAAACTCTAGAATAAAGAAACCGAATCTATTTATATTTTATTATATTTGCACCTTGTATCTTCTTAAAATATCGGATTATATTTTAAAAAATGTGTAAATACGTTAATCTTCGTTGTTTTTGGGTTACTTTTATTTTTTAGTTAGTATTTCATATTGCATGTCATTTTATTGGTTTGTTAATCTATTATTTTAACTATTATTTTAATCTTTTTGTTATGCAATCAATTTTTAATTGTTGTGTATTTTTGTTTGAATTGTAGATAATCTGTTTGAATTTTGAATTTTTGTTTGGTTTATGAATCCTAACAACTTTTTTTGTTTAGATTACCGAATTTATCTATTCAAATTTAGATTTTAATTTTAAATTAAAATTAATTACCCGATAATTAGGGAATCTTAGTCATGGAAGTGGTTAGGGATAGTCTGGTCATTTAATAATTACTAATTAAAATTATGAATAATGATTTGGCCATTTTTAAAAATTTAAGATGGCTCGGCCATTTTTCAAAACGTGAAATAAAAAATGGCCATTTGCGTAGTCAGCCCAACAAAGAATTCTTGAATTAAAGACAAAATTTCAATTTGGCCCAAATCTTAAATCAATCTTGAGCTAGAAATTAAAACTAAGTCATACATGTTGGAAAAGCAATAAAAACTGTAAAAGGGAAGGGAAAAAAAAAAGTAATTGAAAACTCAAACTTCCCCGTCTCCTATTTATTACAGTGCCCTCCTTTTATACTTGAAGGATGGGGAGAAATTTTACTAAAAATAGGTTATGTTCCCCACCTAAAACTAAGTAGTGAATAAGACTTAGCAAGGAAATGACCAACTCTCCTCCTTTCATTTCTGCCCAGGAAGAAAAATGCTCTTCAAAATCCTCTCGCAAGCCACCTAAACGAAGAAGAAAGAAAAGAAAATCAAAGTTTGTTATTTATTTTTTTATTTTTTTCCCAATAACTTAACACAAAATTTATTTTATATATATATTTTTTACTTTTTTTCAACTTCCGTTTTTTTCCCTTTTAAATTTCATCCTCCTGCAATTTTATTTCTTCTTTTTTTTTTTTTTTAATTTTTAATTTAATTTCCATTTTTTTAATTTAATTTTTAATTTTAATTTTTTTAATTCTATTTTTTTTTTCTTTCTATTCAAACTCTTTTTTTTTTATTCTCTTTTTATTTTTAATTTTTGAAAATAAACTAAATTGTGTTTTTTGCTTAAATTTCACCAAATCTTTGGTAATTCACTACATAAATCAAATTAAGCACAATATTCAATCAAAATGTAGGGAAATTTGACACAATAAATGCAATTAATTAAGACTTATCACTCGGTGTGAAAGCCTGTCCACCGCCATATATGTTATTGCACTTAGTAGTATGACTAAACATAATTGTAGACCATGTGGTAGCCAAATTCCGCACCTCCTGAGCAAAATGTTGAGCTTCTATAATGTCTACATCTTGTTGCTAAAAAAAATCAATATATTTATTACCTGCTATTTAATATTGCATGGATTTATTACATCTCTATCTCTTGTTTCTATTTTGCACTCTTCATTAGGGCTTTTAACCTGAAGAAAAGGTATTAATGTTTTAACTACGTGAGCTAGCTAAACTGAGCATTGTTCAACTGACGTAAAGCATGTGCTATCGACTAACAAGTCAAAAGTTCAAATCCCTTCACCCCACTTATTGTTGAATGATAGGACCTATAAAGTTTTAATTAGTCACTCTTAATTCTTGTTAGTTTGCTAGTTTTTATGTGTTCTCATGTTTATTTTGTAGGGTTTTGAGCAAAAGGCGTATTTGTAAACTTATGTTGAATAACGATTCAAACGAGCAAACCAGCAGTCATTCGGACACTTGAACGAAAAGTTAGAGCAAAATTACCAAATCTGTCTAGGGAGCAGCATCTCAACGTCACTCAATGCTATGCTCACGCTACCAACGTCTAGACACCATGCTCGATGCTAAGCTACTGTCTTTGCTCAATGTTGCTCGACGCTGCAATTTGGCTTGCTCAACGCTAGTAGCGTCTCGACGCCGCTCAATGCCACACCAACGAGCGATTATTCTTTCCTTAATTGCGAGGGCAGCGTCTCAACGCCAGTCTTATTTATAGAGAATTTTGCTCTAGGGTTAAAAGAGCTTCTGCCTCTTTTGCTTAGACTTTTATAGAGAGTTTTTTAGAGCTTTTCTCCTTCTACTTTTACATTTTTATTGTAGAAATCGAACCATGTTTAATGGAAGATCTACTATCACGATGCTTGGCTATACCTCATGTTTCAGATTCAAAGGTCGGTTGTAAGCAAATTGTAATGTTGTGTGGCCTGAACTTGAATGTAGTTTTCTTATATTTGCAAGTATTTTTTATTCCTATTTTCAATTTATGAGCATATGTCTTTGATTGAATTGACGCCTTGGTCATTGTATATGCTTGATTTCTATTCATGATGCATGATCTATAATTGTTGTGTTTGATTGAGCCTAGTAGCATTAAAATTATTACATGTGTGTGTTTATGGGTTTTCCATAACTACATAACTTACATGTTTAATTCTAGGAATTAAATGAGCAATTTGGTTAGGTTGAAGTTATTTTATTTAACCGGTTTGTCTTGGTCTTTCCAAGTGCTTAATGCTTTTATCTAAATAATATGAAATGGTTTCGTGCCCAATTGTTTAGGTAATTAGCATTGACTTTGATGTTTGTTAGAGTTAATAACATTAGGAGATTTGTTGCTTTTTGGATTTTCCTAATAATTTGACCAAGTACTTGCATTATTAAGTTTAAATGTTTTGAATGTCTATGATCAATTTTTCAATTGAATAAAACCGTACCTTTGAATTAGATTTTGGTAAGATTTGATTTTCTCCCTTTTAACTACTTGTTGTATTATTTTATTTACAGAATTATTAGATCATTCTAGCTCGAGGGGGAGAAAAGTATCCAAAAAAATACATTTTCACAAAAATCCTAAACTATATTTATATTGAAAAGATGAAAAATGGAAACTTTAAGCGAAGAAAAGTCCTAAAGTAGAATTGTCTCAAAAAAAAAGTCCCAAAGTAGAATTATAAATATTATTAAATAAAAGGCATATTCTTAGTCGTTTCTGTTTTCTCCTCCCATGTTCATATTAATCTCATCTTTTTCAGTCCAACAAGAATTTGGTCGGCTTAAGTGAAATTGACAGCACGACCCTTTGCTCAGCAGTCAAAAAAAAAAAGTTCTGAATGTTGTTCTTTTGAAAATTATATAATAAAAATGTTCTTCTATTTTTCTTTCTTTTCTTTTTTTTCTTTTTTCCTTTTTTTTTGAAAAGAAAGGAGTAAATAACATTAATTCTCAACCAAGTTTGATGTTTTCTTTATTAATATTACATTACATATTAGGTACAGATTTTAGCTATAGTCTCCTAGAAGAATATTAATATTTTAATCACCAACTAAATTCATATATGTTGTAATTATTTTAATATTGACATTTTTTTCTATTTTAACTCATAGGATATTCTATTTTAACTCATAGGATATTCTATTTGCATTCCTTACATTTCAGAATTTTCAACATTAAGATATTTATCTATTTCTTTCATTAAAAAATAAAAACAAAATGAAAACTATTTTGACAACGTTTTGAGATTATTCAAAATTTATACCATTAAACTCTATTGCATCAAATATTTTTATAAACTATAAAAGTTGTCATGTTTTTAGTCCTATTTAAATAATTGCTTTGTCTCTTATTTCGTCATGTGCTACATTGAAATCAAAATTTTAAAATTTATTATATAGAAAAATTTGAAGATATAATTCATATGATTAGTATAATGGCCGTTATCCTTCTTTTCTTTTGTGTATAGAAATAGATATGATTAGCCAGCAAGAAAGTTGCTTTGAAATGTATTACTCATTTTAATTTCCTTACCTCACCCTCGTAGCCTAGCAGTCCAAAATTAATCATAGAAAAAAAAAGGGAGGGAAATTTTGTCATCTTTGATTGGTGGGTATTGTGACTTCCTATCAACGAATTAAAAAGCATCTCAATTTGATTTGACATTTTATTTTGTTCTTATATTATACTATATACTGTGTAGTTTGATTGGTACGTTCTTTACACTGTCATTTATGTATGTAATATATATATTGTCTAAATAATATCTTTTAGAATATAACAATGTAAATGTGAGTTTACAAATCTGAATTTTTTAACTTATGAAAAATACTTCTATAACCTTAATTAGTCGAGATATGTTTGATGTTTAAAAATAATTGCTCAACTGTATTTATAATATAAAGGCTAAATTATAGAAAATACTCTCAAATTTTGTACTTTGTTTCAAAAATATTCCTGAACTTTCAAAATTTTCATTAATATCCTTAAACTTTCAAAAAAACGTTCAAAAATACCCTTACCGTTAATTTTGGATAGAAACCGTTAGTACTTTGTTTCAAAAATATCATTAATTAAACTTTGTACTGTTTCAAAAATACCCCTAAACTTTCAAAAGTTTCATTAATACCCTTAAACTTTCTAAAAAAAAGTTCAAAAATACCCTTACTGTTAATATATAAACAAAAATCGTTAGTACCTCATTTTAAAAATACATTTGAACTTTCACATTAATACCTTAACCTTAAAAAAAAAAAGTTAAAAAATGCTCTTACCATTAGTATATGGACGAAAATCGTTTATCTATACATGATTACCTCTCTCTTCTATATCTTCTTTATCATGATTTGCTTCAATATATGGTCTAACACTTCTCTATTTTTTCTCTTTTTTTCCATTTCTTTTTCAATACCCTCTTACTCTTTTCTTCCATTTTTTAATCTCTAAAACTTCCCTCATTTCTCCTACTATATTCTTAAATATTAGAACTTTAAATAAACACAAAGAACTCTATCTCATTTCTAAGCATGGCCAAACATAAATATAAAAAATTTCAACTCCCAAATAGTCAATATCTTTGAAGTTATTTTGAGTTGGAAAATAATCATTTTGAAAACAACTCATATAAATACCCTCATTTTTTTTTCATATAGACACTCTCATTTTTCCTCCATTTGTCCAATTCTCAATCATGAGGAACCTTCTTAATTGATTACAACAAATAGACTAATTTGAACTGCAAAAATGATTAATAAAATCTTCATTCGCTACAAATTTGGTAATGCATATGTTTTCTTTATTTTCCCTCCCACTAGATGTTCTCAAAATTATGACCCAAATTCTCAATATGTCTCTCTTTTTGTGTGTTAAACCCAAACATACTAACTCAAATTACTAACGTACAACATTGTTAAAGCATTTAAGTCCTATGGTCCCATGGTGGTTCCATTATTCTCATTTCTTCTTGCTATAGTCTATATACCTTGATTGAATGGGCAATTTTAGAGATTGAAAAATGGAAGAAGAGAGTAAAGAGGGTATTGAAAAAGAAAGGGAAAAATGATGAAAAATAGAGAAGTGTTAGGTCATAGATTAAAACAAATCAAGAGAGAAAAGAAATGGAAGATGGAGGTAATGTGGTGTAGATAAATGTTTTTCGTTCATATACTAACGGTAAGAGCATTTTTTAACTTCTTTTTTTAAGGTTAAGAGTATGGATACAACTTTTGAAAGTTCAGGGGTATTTTAAAACGAGGTACCAACAATTTCTATTCATATACTAACAATAAGAGTATTTTTGAATTTTTTTTTAAAGTTTAAGGTTATTTTTTAACCTTTTTTTTTTTTTTTTTTTAAGTTTAAGGGTACTTTTGAATTTTTTAAAAAAAGTTTAAGGGTATTAATGAAACTTTTAAAAGTCCAGAGGTATTTTTGAAACAAAATACTAGTGGTTTCCATCCAAAACTAACGGTAATGGTATTTTTGAACTTTTATTGAAAGTTTAAGGGTATTAATGAAACTTTTGAAAATTCATGAGTATTTTTGAAACATAGTACAAAGTTTAGGGGTATTTTTTATAATTTAGCCTAATATAAATAAGGTCATTTTTCTTAACTTAATGTTATTTAAACTTTGTAAATTAATGTTGGTTGAGATTGGTTTTCAAAATTATAAAATATTAGATTGAAAAATGTAACAATTATTGAAGATGAAACAAGTCATGGGTTTTTGTCCAAGTATACACAAACTTTTTTTTTAGTACAAGTATACACAAACACAAACTTTTAATAATAATTAAATGTATTGTATAGGTTTTTAACTTTATGTTTTGCATCAAATAATTAAAATAAAATAAATATCTGGCTCCTTAATTTTTATTATTATTTTTTTCTAATTTATCACGTGGATGCGTGGAGTGAGTAAACTCTCTCTCAATATTAATTATTATGACAAGTGCAAGAGAGAGTGACGTGTGCCAATGTGAACACATGCAATTAACCTTTATTAAATGTTGTTACTTTTTCTTTTTTTTTTTTTTAGTAAAATGTTATTAGATTTTTTTTTAATATGTGAGGTTGGAGATTTGAATCTCTGATCTTTTAGTTGAATGTACAAGTTTGATGTCGGTTGAATTATGCTCTTATGCTCTTGTTAGCAAATGTTATTAGACTTGCTATAATTGTAGTTTTAGGACAATTTTATTAAATGAAAGGTAAAATAAAAGTATAAAATAAGCTTTTCTTGGAATCAAAATAAATAAATATGCTTCTCAGGATTAATCTTGAACTCCATAATAAAATAATTTAAAAAAATAAAAAAAGGAATTAATCTTGGTCTACCTATTAGACTATATTTTATTTCATGCTAACCAACCAAGGATGTCCACAAGATAGGACGGAGACGAGGATGGCTTCCGTTTCTCTGTTACCACCTTCAATTTTAATTCCAACTCCTGCTAAATTATCCATTAAATTTTGTAAAAATCAGGGTGGAGATAATTCACGTAAATCGAGTTCTCAACATAGAATTTTTTATAATTTAGCCTAACATAAATAAGGTCATTTTTCTTAACTTAATGTTATTTGAACTTTGTAAATTAATATTGGTTGAAATTGGTTTTCAAAATTATAAATTATTAGATTGAAAAATGTAACAATTATTGAAGATGAATCAAGTCATGGGTTTTAGTCCAAGTATACACAAACTTTTTTTTTTAGTACAAGTATACACAAACACAAACTTTTAATAATAATTAAATGTATTGTATAGGTTTCTAACTTTATGTTTTGCATCAAATAATTAAAATAAAAAAAATGTCTGACTCCTTAATTTTAATTATTATTTTTTTTTCTAATTTATCACGTGGATGCGTGGAGTGTGTAAACTCTCTCTCAATATTAATTATTATGACAAGTGCAAGAGAGGGTGACGTGTGCCAATGCGAACACATGCATTACCATTATTAAATGTTGTTAGACTTTTTCTTCTTTTTTTTTTAGTAAAATGTTATTAGATTTTTTTTTTTTAATATGTGAGGTTGTAGATTGGAATCTCTAACCTCTTAATCGAAAGTACAAGTTTTATGTCGGTTGAATTATGTTTTTATTAGTAATTGTTATTAGACTTATACAGTTATACTCACTATAGTTATAGTTTTTAAGACAATTTTATTAAATGAAAGGTAAAATAAAAGTATAAAATAAGCTTTTTTGAAATCAAAATAAATAAATAAGCTTCTCTTAAATGGATTAATCTTGAACTCCATAATAAAATATTAAAAAATAATGAAAAAGGAATAAATCTTGGTCTAACTATTAGACGATATTTTATTTCATGCTGAACAGCCAAGGATGTTCACAAGGTAGGACGGAGACGAGAATGGCTTCCATTTCTCCGTTCACACCCTCAATTTTAATTCCAACCCCTACAAAATATTCCATTAAATTTTGCGAAATCGGAGCGAGGATAATTCGTGTAGATCAGGTTTCCTACAGAAAATTATTCACCTTTTAGTTTTTTTTAACCTCAATTAAATCAAATAATTATTTGGATAAATTTTCAAATGGTTAACTTTTCATGGGGAATATCCATTAATTTTAAATTAGATGGTTAATTATTCATGGGGAATATTCATTAATTTTAAATCAGATAGTTAATTATTCATGGAAAATCTTCATTTAAATAATTGATTTCCTAAAAAAAATCCATTTAAAGATAAAATTCTTAAACCTCCTAATAGAAACAAAATAATATTTTATATCAAATTATCTAATTATCCATATATATAATTCAAATGCTTAACCATATAATTTAAATATATCCAAACTCTCTCTCTCTCTAAGAATGGGGATGGGAAATACATTCTTTGTCTCCGTTCCCGTCTCCGTTTAGCTCGCGGGGAATTTTTTGCCCACTCTCTCCTATTTTTCGCCTAAAGGGGAATTTCCTACCTCGTTAGGAGTTTATCCCTACGGAACTCCGTCCTCGTGAAGAAAATTGACATTTTTATGACTTAATAGGAAAAATTGACATCTTTATGCACTAGTTGATGTTGCATCACCAAGTCTGTAAGGCATGTATCCTTCTTGAGTGTAAAGAGAGAGTGTAATATTTTTGCTCACAAACTTGCTTGGGTTGCAATCAATAATAATAATATTAGGGGAAAAAAATTCATTTTTACCCCTAAAATCTTCCACTTGTGTATCAACACCAAACAATTTTAATTTCATTCCATTAAATCCTACACTTAGATAAATGTTGCGATTTCTACCCTCCGTTCAATCTCTACTAATTCACCCACTAAATTTAACAAAAAGCAATGTGAAAATTTTCATAACTCACTAATTTAAAGAATATTAAGTTTGCACAATTTTAAGATTGATTAATACACAAATTAACCATCGAATAATAATGCCAAAACTTTTAAAAAAATTAAAACAGATTAGTTCTAATGTCTTTTTTTTTTTTTAAAAAAATATTAATTTTATACTATGTATGTTTTATAGTTCATTGAAAGCATATAAAAATATATTTTTTAACGATTTTTTACATAAAAACTTATCATAAGGTAAAATTGCAACACTTTTTCAACTTGAAGGTTAAGATTGCAACACTTATCTAAGCTTCGAGTGCAATTAAATGAAATTAAAAGTTTATGGTAAATTTAATTTTTTTCCCCATAATATTATACTTAACTAATTTATTAGTGACTTAGGGGCCATTTGGTACAAGAGTTTTGGAGATGGGAATGAACAAGGGCTTGTGATACCCTTGTTTGGTATAAGGTTTGGAGGATTGACCATGGAAATGAGTTATTCCCATGGGTTTGTATACCCATGAGTAAGGGTATTTGATACCCTTGCAAAAGCATGAGCTTTCTTCGTGCTATTTTTTCTCTCTCCCTTATTTTTGTTAATATTTTTTTTAGTTCAACAATATTTGAGGGTGGGGAGATTCGAATCTCTGACATTTTGGTCGAAGGTACATGCCAATTACTGCTGAGTTATGTTCACTTTGGCTTATTTTTGTTAATATTCATCTTTCTTTTGAATATATCTATTTATTCTATTAAAATTAATTTTTATAATCTACCAGATTATATAAAAATTATTTTATAATATGGTATTTATTTAACCTAATTAATTATTCAATTGTAATAAATTAATCATACCTAATTAATTGATTAAAAATATACATGATGAGTTTTTATTTATAAATTGGGAAAAAAAATCAATTTCTACCCCTAAGTTTGTCAAGTTGTATCAATTATTTCTACCATAAACTTTTAATTTCATCAAATTGTACCCCCAAACTTAAAGCATTCTTTCAATGAATTATAAAACATATGAATGATACAAAATTGATAAGATTTCAAAGAAAAACAATATTAGAGCTACATTTTGTTAAAATTTGTAAGTTTTGGTAAAGTTATCCACTAGTTAATTTGCAAATTATTCAAACTTAAAATTTTGAAAATCTTGATATTATTGAAATTAGTGAGTTTATGAAGATTTTTACATTTTTTTAATTAAAATTAGTGAAAATTGAATAGATGGTAGAAATTGCAACATTTAACTAAGTCTAGAGTTTAATTTCATGAAATCAAAAGTTCAGAGTGAAAATTGATACACAGTGACATGTTTATGGGTAAAAAATAAAAATTTCCTTTATAAAAATAAACTAAATTAATGTGATTGTGTATTTATTGAAACTATTAATGAATCAGTAATATATTCAATATATTTAATTAATTGAAATAATTTAGAATAAAAATTTAACTTTTTATAATTATTTATTTAATTAAAATTATACATGATCAATTAATTTACATCTATTCGTTGAAAAGTTCATTAAATATATCATAATCAAATAAAAATTATAAAATTAATCTCATAAAAAAGACAAAAATATCATTTATTATTATAAAAATTATCATTTCCAAGTGTACAACCAAACACATTAATCAATGATTTCTAGCAATTTTATTCCCATGCATTTTATTTTCAGACATCTATTATTTCCAGGCATATAAAAACACATTGAACCAAACGGCCCCCGAGTTGATTAGTTTTTACTTTCTTTTTTTAGTTCAACAATTGCGGGGGTGGATGATTGAATCATCGACTTTTGGAATGATAATTGATACTTTATCCAATGAAATTAGGCTCGAATTGGCTATTTAGTTAACTAGTTAGTTTTAGTTCACGTGGTTAGTACTTGTAACCAAATAATTTCAATGCGAATTGTTCGTTTTTTTTTTACTTAAAAAAAAACCTTATTCACAGTTAGTGTCAACAGATGATATTAATGATTTGGTTTGGTGTTCTAACTTTTCAAACAATCTATTTTATGTAATGTAGCTCATCTAGAGATGTTAGGTAAAAAAAAAAAAAAAAAAAAAAAAAAAAAACCCTCATCTAGAGATGTAATCTTTGTAAGCCACAATGGCATAGTTCTCTCTTTTAATGCTTAGCTGTTTCAGAAAGGAAGAAAAAAAATATACTTAAGGTAAAGATGGGCCAACTTGAATCTACGACAAATTGGGCTTGGTCGAAAATGACTTTCCATAACCAGCCCAATGAAAAAAGCCCAAGATTGGGCCTGCACGGAACGACTTTCGGTAAGATGGGCCAGCTTATTTGCGTTAACGAAAGCCCAAGATTTGTCGGTTTGGGCCTAATCCAACTACAAACATGTGATCTCAGCCGTCCAATGAATAAAAATAATCTCAGCCTTTGCCTTCATACTTTTATAAACAACTCTTCTGCGTGAAACCCTAGTCTCCATCGGCTTAGTTAAAATCACATTTTCATCCACCGAGTAGCCGATCGCAGCCTTCCAGCGCCGTCGAGTATGCTTCTCTAACTACAATATTTAGCCATTCTTTTTCTTTGCTATTAGTCTTCAATGCTCTGTTTTCGTTTTATTCTTTAGGAATTTTCTAAGTTCTGTATACTTTCTTCACTTTACGAATCGTCCCAGGTTAGTGATTGTTTAGTGTAGTTGCCCTTTTGTACGAAGGAGATGGTTGATATATTACCGATTAGCCTCGGCATTGTGAATTATTTTTGTTTCTCTGATTGATTCCGTGAACTTCTAGACAGTTAGGGGGTTGAGGGCTTAGATTATTAACTTCTTGAAATTTTTGTTTTTCAAATGTAATCGCTTGGAAGAAAGTCTGTGTTCGGCTTCCGTATTTTAAATCCTTTAATCTTATGGGTTTTCTGAGATGAGTTTGATTAGATACTATGAGTTTCCATTTTAGCAATTTCTTTGTTGCCCCTTGACGATGATTGTTTGGCGCGCTCTCTGAGGGGTTTCCCCCCTTTATGTTCTTGTTCAGCTAGATTTCTCAAGATGTTTACGGCCCTGAAAAAGATTCACAAGGATAAGGATGCTGAAGCTTCCGAGTTCGAAGAGACCGTTGCACAGGTTGTTAGAGTAGAGAACAGAAATCTCGATGTTTTTTCAATGGTCTACTTTCCTTTATCTCTATCTTTATTGGCACTTCTGATGATTGAATGTCTATGCAGGCACTCTTTGATTTGGAAAACACCAATTCGGAGCTGAAAAGTGACCTGAAGGATCTGTACATTAATTCAGCGCTGTGAGTGTCATTAATGTAATATGTCTATCATGATAATCAGTTTTTTCTTGCTCATTATTCGAATGTTTATGTCTCGTGGTTGCAGTCAAGTTGATGTTTCTGGAAACAGGAAGGCCGTTGTTATCTATGTTCCTTTTAGACTGAGGAAGGCTTTCCGCAAGATTCAGTTGAGGCTTGTTCGTGAGCTAGAAAAGAAGTTCAGTGGAAAGGTAATGGAAGGTCCATTTTTGCTTTTATGATTTCTCTTTTAGCTTTCCGAGGAGCAGAATCATTTTTGCAGTGTTTATCACAAGTTAACTTGGGGCGAGATCTTTGTCACATTTAGATAAGCTATTTTTAGGTTCAGGGTACAAATTTCCTCATTGTCCTTGTCACATCTCGCTTTACACCATGTCTGAGTCAAACTAAATATGAATTTGGTAATAGTCAGTTGAGACATCAATAATTAGATAGATGCAATATCTTTTTTTCTATGATGTTTCTCTAGTTTTTATGGATTGATGGAAGATGTCTAAGGTGTAAATTTTTCTTGCATTGATTTTCTGTGTGATTCTATCTTAGGATGTGATTCTGATTGCTAACCGAAGAATCTTGAGACCTCCAAAGAAAGGCTCAGCAGTCCAACGGCCTCGCACTCGTACTCTTACTTCTGTGCATGAAGCTATGCTAGAAGATATTGTTTTGCCTGCCGAGATTGTTGGGAAACGAACCAGATACAGGGTTGATGGATCAAAAATCATGAAGGTAAATGCATAGCTTAAAATATCTTTTCTTTATTTAATCTATGCAGCTAATATGGATTATGAAATTTTAAAGGTGCATGTCATCTTTCTCGGAATCTTTAGAATAAATTGTTACTATTTCTAATGCTTTTCAGCCTCATTTTATGTTTAGATTGCGCGATAATATAGTATCCTATCTTTTGTCTCTACTGTTTAGAGGGTGTAAGTGGATTCACTTGGCTTGTGACCAAAATTGTTTACAAACTGAATTAAAACTAATGTTGAAATATACTGCTTGAAAATTTTGAGCCGGCCAATTAGTTTTTATTTTTGAATCTTATAAAATAAAAACCTTAACCATTAACATACCATTTTTTATCCCGGTTTTGGCTGCCACCTCCAAATGTTCTTGCCATACTTAAGGATTGCAGAAAGTACAATTTAGAGGCTGGTTTATGATGTTTTGATAAGTGTTGTCCTTTTACGTGCTTACTTTAGGTAGCTCCTAGTACAAATTTTTACTGGTTGGTTCTTCTGGATGCAGGTTTTCTTGGACCCCAAGGAGCGGAACAACACTGAGTACAAGTTGGAGAGTTTTGCTGCAGTTTACAGGAAGCTTTCTGGCAAAGATGTTGCCTTTGAGTTCCCGATAACTGAGGCATGATATCCTTATGCAATTTGTGACACCGTTTAGACGCATTTAGTCTTGAAGTCATTCAAATTTTTGATGTTGAGAACTAGATTCTGTTTTTATATGGTTTTTAATTTGCCAAAGCGAATTGATTTATGAATGTGTGGCGGTTTTAGTCTGGTAGGATTTGAATGCCCTTTTTTATTTACAAGTCTTGTTATGTTTATACTAAATTGGTTGAGCCTTTTTAATTAGCATTCACGAGGCATTTTGTTCAACTATAACTCTGAGAAAATACCGTCGTTGGTAAATCTTGCTTGATTTGAATCTCTTCGGCAGGCCTGAGGAAAAACACTTAAGGGCTGTTTGGGGCAAGGGTTATAAGAACCTGTGTTATAATAATCCATAGAATACTCTGCACTCCAAACACAGATTATTATAATCTAAGACTAAACAACTCTGCATTTTAAACAATATTACATTATTTCACAGACTATTATAACATTTGTTATTATAACGTACTCAGTGTCCTAAACAGTCCTTTAAAGAAATTCTATGAAGTTCATCAGTTCATCTGGTTTGGTTTTAAAAATAATAATTGGGTTATAATTTATGCATGATAAATGGTAATGAATTTCTCGAATTAACTTGGATTAGCCTTACGGTAAAGATTGAAATTAGTAGTTTTTACTCAAGAAAAAAAGAGATTGACATTAGTAGTTCAATCTCTTGAAATTATATTCACACGTATGCTTAAAATTAGTGAAATGAGAGTGAATGAGTGTATTAGGATGAAGGTTGATGTTTCAGTGGGAAAGGTGTGATTTTAATGTTGAGCTTGAAACCTTATAGAATACACTTTCATCTGCCGTTTATTTCATTCGAGAGTTTGTAAGTTGTTCGAGCATTACTTGAACCATTCTTTTTGAAAAAAGATGATCAAATTAAATAAAAGTGATGAAATTATAAATTTAGATATATTAGACGTTTTTTAAAGTTACTTATTAGAGATAAAATTAAAAAGTAATTAAAAATTCATGAATTTAACAAAATAATTCTACTTTTTAAAGAGTTTATTGTTATTATTATGGCAAATTGCAAAAACCACCACATGATCTTCTCTTTGCCATTTTAGTGTGTTGAAGAGAAATGAAACCACTGGCGTGCCCCTTGTTTTCGTTGTTCTTTGAATAAGAGGAAAAATAGACTCAAGACATGGGATGCAGTTCAGAAGTTTTGTTTATTACTCATTCCCACAATGCTCTTGTAAGCAGGGAGAAGCGAAGAGAACTCAGTGTTGCAACAGAGAGGGTATTCTTGCCAATTCTCACAACTTTTTGTATTTGGAAATGTTGCTGGAAGGGAGCAATGGAAATTACCAATGTTCATTGGAGACAAATTTAGGCTTGGAACTTTGAAGGTTCTCTCTTTGGCAAAATAATAGAGAGTGGGTGATTAAAGGGAGAGGTGTAGAAAGTAAAGAGAGTGGAATGAGGAGAGAGAGGGAGAAAATAGAAAGAAATAGGAATTATAAGGGGGAAATTGAGTAAAATGAATTCAATTTTTACATTTATTATAGTTCAAATGTTGAATTTTTACACTTGAAAATTTAAGGGTTTAATTTTTACATTTTTTAAAGTTTGAGAGTTTAATTTTTACCCTTAGTTTAGAGGTGCAATTCTTACAACCACCATACTTCAAGGGTGGTTTTTGCAATTTACTCTTGTTAATAATAAACAAAGCATTGTTTAGTTCAACAAACAACGGATTGAAAACATAACTTGACTTTTTTATTAGCTATTTGATCACAAAGAATTTTCTTGTCAAAAGCAATTCTCGGAAATTATAAGCTCTAAAAATCATAAGACAATTTCACAACATCATTTGTGAAAAGCTATATATATACAAGTAAAGCGAATGCAACAAGCATTACCCTTGATTTGTCTTAAATTTAATAACAACCAATATAGAAAGTTAGAAAGGTAAAATTTTGCTCCCTATGAAACGACTCTTATTCCTATTACCCAAAACGAAAAGAATTGCTGTGAACAAAATCAATGTTAATCAGTAGTAATCCAGCTTTCTACATACTATGCACAACTGAAGCGATCACCTGCCTTCATCAATAGAAGAAACAGATATGGAATTTCTTGAATAATCCTCTACCAAACTACTACTACCTGCAGAAGCTCTGGTAACACAAGTTTGTGTACTAGCAGTATTTGTATTGGTGAAAGCTGAAGTAGAGGTAGTCATCTTACGTGCTCCCCGACCAATAATTCCAGGTTTCCCGGGTCGTGGCAACGTGAACGAATCACTCGAAAGCATGAGATGAATGGTATTCATGTCAGGCCTATTTGTAACATTCGCTTGACAACATAACAAACCCAACTGAATGCACATAGCTGCCTCATCTGCATTGCATTTTGTTAGGCTTTGATCAACTAATTCTATAATCTTCCCTTCTTGGTAAAGCAACCATGCCTGTCGAAGAGATACTTGTTAAGGTACTTCATTCCTTTGCTAAAGAAATCTCATATGATAAATACGTAGTTAAAAGCATTCTACAAAATTCACTTTTTCATTCTCAGCACATTTCAGTAAATTGGAGGTTTAACAATCATAAAAAAACGTAACTTACATATCCCAAGAGGTCAGCCTTTTGTACACCGAGCCCATTGTCATGATTTTTTCTTCCGCTAACAATCTCTAATACTAAAATGCCAAAACTGAAAACGTCACTCTTCACAGATAAATATCCATGAAGTGCATATTCAGGAGCCATATAGCCACTGCATTGATCAAAAATATAATTATCGAAAGAAAATACCAAGTAGCGGAATGGTGAATCAGCTCAATTTAGTTATCAAGTATAGTTTGCAAGGGTCATGAAATAAACTACTACTTACTAAGTACCAGCGATCTTAAATGTATTCAAATGTGTGTCATCCCCGGGAAAAAGTCGTGCTAATCCAAAATCTGAGATTTTTGGATTCAATTGCTCATCTAGTAATATGTTACTGGCTTTGATATCTCTATGTATTATTCTTGCAGGAGCCTCCTCATGTAAGTAGAGAAGACCTCTCACAATACTTGTAATTATATGGAACCGTGTTGTCCAATCCAGGGATGGAGACTTCTTTTTATCTGCCAATATTGTAAATTTAGTTATGATTGACTCCCATACAATTGCAAGAATAAGTTCCATTATCCCCAACCAATTGCAATAAGATACGTATAAATCTCCACATCGCAATTGGCAAAAATTCATGAATTCCCCATACAATGAGCTTCTTACCAAAAAGAAAGTAATCGAGGCTTCTGTTTGGGAGGTACTCATATACAAGCATCTTTTCAGGTCCTTCTATACAACAGCCCAATAAAATGACCAAGTTTCTGTGCTGAATTCTCAGTAGAAGTTTCACTTCATTACTAAACTGCCTTACTCCTTGTCTTGAATCTACCGATAGCTTCTTAACTGCTACTTGTTGACCATTTGGCATCAACCCCTGTATATTTAGCAATTCTAGCTACATTAGATCAGCATCCATACACTGTCCCTCCATCACAAGTAGGTAAAAGAGTGATTTGGAAATTGAAAAGAATCAAAGCCAGAGCGCAAAGAGCAGCTGCTTATAACTTAATTATATTCCCAACGGTCTAAGATCAGCCTTCAGGACAACATCACCGAGAATCCTTATAAAAAACTTCTAGGACCTAGTATGCACTCCAGCTAACTAGTCATCATCTGGGCATTCACTCTAAAATATTAACGGGTAAGATTCTATCTATCCTATGATCCTGATTTTGAAGGGTTCTCACATACAAATAACCCAATATATCGTGGTTCATTGGGCTAATTAACAGACCTATAGGATTAGTAAGTCAGATAACTTATGAATATTACAAATCCAGGTGGGTGGGTAGTCCTCAGGGGTTATGACAACGCCAGAACCTTCTTAATCACTACGTGCAACTCCCAAGTCGAATTCAAATCTATTATGACTATCATTGAGTTCTGTGTTAAACATTCAGATCGATTATCACAATCAAGAGAAATCACTGCACATATACTAAATTGACTCAAAAAAGGTTCTCTCAAGTAGGTTGTGAGTAATCGCTCTCATGTAGCGGACAAATTCAGAACCATACCTTCTATAAAAAGAAAATATCAGAATCAACCAAATAATATCACGTCAGGTAAGAATCACAGTAAACTGCCCTGCATTAAAACCAGAGAAAATTTCAAGAAAAAATTTCAGCACCAGTGTAGTCAATAGTCATCAACTTCTTGTTCCCACCAAAGATGAGGTTCTAACAAGGTGGATCAACACCTATAGCACTAATGAATAGAATTAATAGAATCTGTTAAAATCAATTCATTAAAAGTGCAATTCTACCACATGTACAAGTTTTGGACCTTTGACTAAGATATCTATTTCAAGCATTCATGGTCATGGAGTTTGGTTCAATCAGCTTGGAGCTCCTCTCTCTAATATAATGAGTGGCCTTTCGCATATCAAGGACTCTCCCTTAGTGGCAATCTGAAATCTTTGGTGTTTTGTGGTCCTGTTATTTAGAAGAAAAAGAGAATGCTTGATAGATGGAAGAAGGCTTGCGTTTCTGAAAGTGAAGATCGACTCTTACAGAGAATTCTTTGGGACATCCCTATTTATTTATTTATAAATAATAAATAAATTCATTTTTTTGGATAACCGGGAGTCCGAGCTTTGCTCCCCTGGACCTAGGGTACCCGCGCCAAATAATAAATAAATTCATTTATGAATAAAAAATACTTAACCATAAAACGAAGAGAGCTTAGAGAAATATTGGGAATGCTAGCAATCTTGTGAATTGGAGGATCATCGTTTCACCAGTTATGTAAGAATGAAGGGGACTAGGCATAGAAAAATACAAGATAAAACAAAATCAACCCATAATTAACCCTTCTTGTAACTTTAAAGGTTTGGTTTACTGATAAAGCTATCTCCTTGTTGCACAGTCATTTCCAGCAAATTGGATTGCAGTACTCCGGCTACTTAAGAGGGGTAGCACTAAGCAAGCCAAGGACCTTCATTTCCACTCTTAAGTATTACTCTATAAGGCTCACATGTTTCAAAGTTGAGGAATATTAGATAGGACGAAATAAAGTATTGGTCATCCTTCTTGCCACATTCGTGAAACTTTAGCACCTATGCTAACTGCTTATACTAGAAGATCCTGACAAATCCCTCAAGGACCTTATCTTGTTGGCCCATATTTACCTTTTAGATATAGGATGGAAATGGAGAGACTTCATGTGAATGATGGTATTCAGAAAAGGCATTCTGTGATGTGCCTTAGCCATCTAGGATGTGTTATGTGGAATAGAAAGGAGATAAGCCTTAATACCTTAACATCCATTGCTCTTCTAGAAGATCTTTTTTTTTTTTTTTTGACAAAATCCTAGAAGATCCATTTGGTGGAAGTTTTGGAGGGCTTTCGTATTTACTGAATCCCTCTCCTATTGGATGTCTACTTCCTACCGTTGGTGTCCCTTCTTCCAACAAGAAAGCCAAGATTGTTGTAAGAGTATAATTCTTTCTATTGTTTTTTTTTAAATTTATTTTTAATAACTGGGAGTTAGAGCTTTGCTCTCCTATACCCGGGGCACCCGCGCCCGCCCCAAGGTTCGGACCCGAGAGACATCGAGGATTTTTATTTATTAAACTCATCCGAAGGCTCGAACCTGAGACCTCTAAGCTGGTATGACCAAGAGACCCCAAGCACTTACCAAAGAGGACGCCCCTTGGGAAAAGTTTCAAGGCATCTAATGCTCAAAAGTTTGCCTTGTAGATACCCTCTGCCTTGGACTTAAGTTCGATTTCTACTCACTTCTTCCTTTCTTTAGGCATAAGTTCGATTTCTACTCACTTCTTCCTTTCTTTTGTACATTTTATTTCTTTAATATTTATATTTAAAGTCAATATGAGCATAGCTCAATTGATTTAGACAAGTATCCTCGACCAAGAGTTCAGAGTTTCAAATTTCTCACCCATGTTCAACTCAAAAAAAAAAAAGTATTTATAGAAATGCATGTACCTTTGACAAGTTTTTAAATATTATTTTTAAAAAATAATAATAAATAAAAAGAGGGAAAGAAATAAAAATTAAAAATTAAAAAAACGCAATGCAGGGTAACTGTAAATGATTGTTATTTTTTTTTTTAACACGCACGAAATCCTCTTTACTTTCCGTTTCTTTAGGTACAAGTTCAACCGACTTTCTTTCAAAATTTATACTCATACAATTGAATGGTTTTTTTAATTCGATCAGGAAGCAATTAAATAATTCTTGAAACAGGTTACAGCAGTCTAAAACTTTCCCTTGGAACCTACACTGTTCTGAAATATTAAAGTTTGAACCACGGTTCTTTTCTTTTTTTCTTTTCTTTTTTTTAATAAAATAATGTTTGTTTAGGAACTGTAAAGAACGCCTTTCTGTTCCTGTTTTCAAAGAGGATGTTATAATTATTTTGAGTGGTTTGTAAAGGTGTATTGTGCACTTGAAATCGCTAATCACAATACAAGAAAGATTTTAAAAATTAGTAAAACAAACATGTCTTTAATTTCTTTTAGTCTAAAGCATAAAATTTATTTTTCAAAATAGTTCTAAACAGCTCCCTAATCTTTCTAAACTACTAATCTACAGTTCTAAAACTTGTCCTTTTCATTTCTAAAACCTTACCATTCTGGCATCAATTAAACAACCAAATATTTTACTTTGGAGTCTGGATATTAAAAAAAAAAAAAGGCCTCTAGTTGATGAATCCTTTTGCTGTTAAATCACTACACCCAAAAGGTTAAGTTGATAGCCTACGGGCTTAGACAAGAGCTTGAACAAAGGACCTCCTATTCTGATACCATGTTAAATCACCATCCAACTCAAAAGTTTAAGCTGATAGATTACGTAAATTTAATTATATCAATATTCTAACATTTAACTCATTATAGACAGACCCGTGATCAGAGAATAGGAACTTCAATATAAGACAGCCTTAAAATAAATTGGTAAAATATTAATAGTCAACACCATCAGAACACAGAAAAATCCGTGGAGAACCGAAATGTCTTTTTTTTTTTTTTTTTTTTTTGAAGCATCGAAATATGTCATTTTTCAAATAACATTCTCTAATAAATCAATTTAACAGTAGAACTAATCTGTAAATGTCATCTTACGCTCTATGCATATCTAATACATAAATAATCTTCATCAGAAAAAAATATATATATTACCTGAACATCTGAAATGGTCTAAAAGTTGATAAGTCAACAGTCAATGCCACGTGGACAAATTGCGATAACTTTTATATTCGAACGTACAACTAATTTACTATGGCCACTTGACATGGAGCTGCTCCGAAACCCTAAGTGGAAAAAAAAAGAAAAACTTCCATGCCGGCAGAATTATCATCTATAGGTTTCATCGAAAATCATAATCTAACACTTTCAAAATAGTTAAATTAAACAACAGATGGCTAGAGTTGCGACCAATCAACACTTTGAATTTGAAAGTTATGAGACTACTTTTACATCGAAAACATCCAATTAGAAGAACAGTTCAGGAGCAGAGCAGATATGTTCATTCAGATTTCAGAGTCATAACGAAGATATTCAACATTTCGACTTCCAAGAATAACGCCTAACAATCATTAGATCAGAACAAACGAAGCGTACCTTGTACACCGGCCCAAACCCTCCATGGCCGAGCTTATTCGCCTCGGAAAAGAAATTAGTAGCAATTTGCAGAGCACTGAGTTCAAAGAAGATGTCCGTAGACATATCTTCATCATCCGCTTCATCGGCACCTGCTGAATTAGCGGCTTTAAGTCTCTTCTGCAAGCAGGCGCAGAGAGAAGACAAAAGCCCCATCGAAAGCATTCAAACAACGCCGCCGGCACTTCGGCGTTTGCGCCGACGATCTCGTTCCGCCGGCGACGGGAGAACCGATCGGTCAAGTTGACGCCAGAACCAGAGAGCTAAGGAGAAGGTAGTACGGAATCGAAGTTTCTGAGAGCAACTGCAAAACTGGGTTTAATAATATTAATGGATGCCTCAACGGGAATGGCCCAAAAGTCCCGCCTTGGTTATTTATTATCAGTATTTTATATATATATATATATATATATATATATATATATATATATATATATTTTGCTTGTTTTTTCCTCCAATGTAATTAGACTTGTAGTTTACTGGCATTTGCAAGTTGCATCCAAGTGAAAAAATTTTATTCCACATGATAGAATGTCAAAAGTAAATATAATAAAATGTGAGTCCGACAAAATATTGAATCATTGATAGTGGATTGGCTGATTTTTCACGAAAATGTTTGTTTTTCTAGAGTTGGTCAAAAAAATAAAAATTTAGGCTAACTTACAAAAAAAAAAAAAAAAAAAACTTGAATTTTGTCATTTGTTTCAAAAATACCTTTATTTTTTTTAAAAATTATAATATTATCTTTAACCTTTTATAAACGTTTCAAAATTACCTTTCGTTAGTATGTTGGATGAAAAATTAGCATGGTAGTGACCTAGAATTGCGTGATAGTGATTGAAACATTTGTCTAGATTAAGTCTAAAAGAACGACATTTCGCCAAGTCAACTTTTTGTCCAACATTCTAATGGATTTTCTACTTCAAAAGTTATTTTGAAGCATTTATTAAAGGTTAAAAGTGATATTGCAACTTTTGAAAGAATATGAGTATTTTTTAAACAAATATTAATATTTAGGGGTTTTTTTTTTTATATAATTTAGCCTAAAAATTTAGAATATGTATTCGTTTTTTGAGTTCAACAAAGGTAGGGTGGATAATATAATATTACATTTTCTTTAAACTATTTTTTCTTAGGACATTGGTAAGATTTTCAATGTATTCCAATAATTGTTGTAACTTTTAAATAATTGTTGGCAAATGTGCTTTTAAGAAAATTAGTTGTTATATTAAGTCGATTAGTGTTTGGTAAATTTCAATTTTAAACATAAAAAAATGTTTGGTAAATTCAAAAGAAATTGGTGTAGTTTAGCTATAAAGATCAAAATAGACATATTATTTTCATTATTTATATGTTATGTTCAGTACATGAATTGTTATAAGTTAACCATTTAGAATTTTTATGATTTAAATTACAAATTACATTTTATTATTAATCCAAACTATATGATAAAAAAAAGTTTGAACCTCATTTTTCTCTCTAAAAAATTTCTAAATAAAGATTTCTTTTGAAATTTAGACTTATAACTATTTCAAAACCGAGTATCCCTATTATCCATCTCTTGAGATATAGTACAACTACAAAGGGGAAAAAAAAGAGACCAATCAATAAATAAAACTAAAAAATTACATAAGAAAAAAATCACATAATTGAAAAAATAAAGTATATGGAAGGATGTAGTGATCATTTTGAAAATTTGTTAAAAACCACATCTGATTATTCGAGCAGCTAAAATCATACAAATATTTAATCAAAAGATTTAAAAGTGATTTTATATAATTCTAAAAACAAAACAAAACAAAAAAAAAAAAATCATTACCAAACACAGCTTAAGATTTTTTCAAAATTTCTTTTAGGTGTTCCTAGTGCAATCCCAAAAACGGAGCCTTACTCATTTCAACAGAAAATCAATAATTAAATAAAATTAAACTAAATTAATCAACAACATTAATGATTGAATAAATCTTTTCAAACTCATAAATTTTAACTGTCATTTTTTTTCCCAAATATTCATTAATTTCGTATCAGACATATATTTTTTGTCAACAATTTTTAAGTGAAAGTATATGAGAGGATAAAAATTACAACACTTATTCAAATTTAAAGTAAATATTGCAACACTTATCAAAGTTTAAGGTGCTATTTGATGAATTTAAAAATTTAGAGTAAAATATGATACACTTTACCAAGGTCATGGTAACAATTGGTATTTTCTCCTTTCTAAGTATTACAATTCAAATAATAGATACAAATTCAAATCTATAATTTTTCAAAGAGGTTACAAGTACATTGACTAGTTAAACTATGTGTTGAGTCCACATGAATTTAAAATTAAATTTGAGTTATTAAACAAATACAAAAGAAAAGGCTAACATATTTGTTCATTATGTCAACTTGAACATAACTCAACTGGTTAAGTATAATAGTGTATACAATCAATTGTTCTCTTTTGTTATTAGTTTGTTAAGCACTATCAACTTACTGAAGTTTCCTAATGTCCGTAAATTTATTTTACTACTTTAACTCAATTGGTTAAGTATATACTCTTGACCAAAAAGTTATAAATTTGAATCCAATAGTGGATCATAAAAGAGACTAAGGGAGGCTATGATCCCCAAACTTTTGGTCGCCAAAAAATTAATATATTTTTATTAACCTTAATTACATAGTTATATTTCTATTAAAAATAAATATAAAATGCATAATAGCTTTCTTTACCATACTTTAACAATTTTCTAGTTTACTTTTATTCTCATACTTTAAAAAGTTTTCACTAATTCATTGAATTTTTAGTTTGGTGTCTAATAGATATATGGTTCTATAAACTCCATAAGTTTAAAGTTTACATAATCAAATGTCTAGACTAGTACGAAAGCAACTTACTCCATAAAACTTTATAAATGTATTTATTATCTTTTTTTTTAAGTATACAGACAAGGATCCACATAAGACACAAAATTAAGTTTAGAGCCATTAAAATTTTTTAAGATACATAAATTTATTAGTCACAACCAAAGTTATAGGACCAAAATTTTAATTTAACTTTAAATTTATTATAAGAAGATCATATTTCATTTTTGTAATATTATAAGGATTTATATACACATTGTAATTAAAACTGAAGATTATTTTAAAATTATTTAATCTTTTATTTTATTATAATTTAGTTATTTTTTTTGAAGAAAACAAATTTATTCACTATTACATTTTATCACATTTTCAAATAAACCAAATCGACTTATTATTATTATTTTTACTTTTTTTAAGTTCAGGTCCTTGCCCCAATTGGTCTTTCGTTTAGGTCAAATACATAAAAGCGGCGTGGGACAGGTAATAGACCTACGAAACGCACGCTGTAGTCTGCAAGGAGTCATATTCCTGCAATTCACCTTAAAGAGTGTCATTTGTTCCAAATAAAATTCAACACGTTTGTCCAAGGCAGGGTCACTTCCGGAAGTTTCCTTTCACATTTCTCAGCAACTGTGGATCCCACGTGCTTTTCGATTAACCCTTGACAAATATAATTTTTCTTTTTTGTCCCCCCTTTTTTTTAATATATTATTGGTTCTTTTCATGGTGGAAAATTTCGGTCGACATGTCAAAATGTAGACCTGTTCGACATGTCGTTCGGGGGGATGTTGTTTCCCCCCCATTTCTACGACATATCGTCGACACCTCAAAATTTTGAGGTGTCGACGACATGTCGTCCATATTTCGAGGTTTTTTTATTTTTATTTTTTACAAACATGAGAGGAAATTTTTTATATTATTATTATTATTATTATTGTTATATATATATATATATATATATATATTTTCGAATTTAATCTTTTCTTTGTTAATAAATAATAAGTTAGCCTACGTCCACAGGTAGAAGGAGAGAGAATTTTATTATATTGAGGAGAAATTGAGTACAAAATACAGAGAGCAATTAGATAAGAGTTTAAATAGTGTATAAATAAATTGATTCACATATCACTTAGGTTTGGGGGGTGTTGCTCCCGAACCCCCACCAGGGTGCTTCCCCCTTGGACCCCGGTCCCGTACTTGGTCATTCGAAGCGCTAGATAATAGGTTCAAAGCATTTCTACACTCTAATTCCAATTATTTTAATTTCCCTCCAATTCTCTCAAATTCCCTCCAATTCTCTTAAATTCATTTCAATTCTCTCAAATTTCCTTCATAGTTGTCTAATTGAATATAAATATTATATATATTTAGATATATGATGTTAAGATTTAAGAGTAATCAATTATACTATAATTGAGTCACGACTCACAATTAAGGTTTCATGAAATAATTTTAATAATTTAAATCAATTTCTATGTTTTTTTTTTTCAAATTCCTACTCGCATCGACATTTCAAAATTTTAATTGACATTTATATATAAATATTATCTTAATTTTTAGATGTGATGCTTAAAAATAGTCCATTATAGTTTAATTAAGTCAAAATCTAAGTTTCATTGGCTAATTTAAACAATTTCCATCAATTTCCACGATTTCCGTAAATTTCCACCGAAATTTCCATCGACATTTCCATAAATTTTGGACCTCGACATTTCCATCGACATCGACATTTCGAACCTTGGTTCTTTCATCGTTTTTCTGAATAAACAGTGATTTAACATGGATTCTAATTAGAGCCAAGCCAATTTTTATAACAATTTTGTGATAATGAAATCAACTGACAAAAAACATTAAGGCTGTGAAGGTTAATGCACTAATTGCAATACAATAGACTTGTAATTGTAATTCACTAGTTATTTTAAATGCTCGTCGCCCTTGAAAAAATTTCTAGAAGTTATTTGTATTTCTTGAAATTCCTGCCTATATCACTATTCAATATTTCTTGGTTCCCTGTTGGTTAAATAACCAAGTGTTTATAATTTAGTTGCAATTTAATCATTATTTTCATACTTGAATTTTTAGATATGTTTTGTTTTTATCTCTATATTTCTTTTTTATTTTATTTTATTGTTTTTATTTATAATTCTTGAATTTTAATATAAAATTGTTATGGTTACTGTTTGCTGAAACAAGTATGAGGTTTGATCATTGTTGTGCATAGTTTACAAATACTATATAGGACATTGCCCAATATATATTTTTATAAATTTACCAACAAAAAAAAAAAAGATACCAAATATATCAACTTGAATCTAAATCAACTGGTTAAAAAGTACACATTCTTGACCATGAGGTTAGAGGTTTGAATCTTCCTACTCACCTTACATATATGTTGTTGAACTGAAAAAAAAAAAAACATAACGAATAAAAATCAAATATTAATATGAATAATTTGAAAACATATAATTAATTAGAACAAAATAAGGGTAAACGTTCATATACAAAAGTAAAGAGTCAAACCTTTAGTTTGAAAACTTTGAAGTTTGTAGAAAATTTTAGGATTCCAAAGAGAGACAAATTACTTTTTGAATTTAAGCAAGCTGGGTAAGAAATGTCATGCTCGTGTTAAAAAGAAAAGTCATGCACGTAGGAAACAATGATACAACTTACAAGTACAAATATTTTAAACTACGACCTTTTCTTCTTTTCTTTTTTTTTTTTGGGAAATCCAATGTACGACTATCTACTAAGCTCGGTTTACTAATCTGTAATGGAAATTGTCTGGAATTGTAGAAATTGCCTAAAATTGTAATGAAAATCAATCGTAGTGAGAACGTATTGGAATGAGAATGATACTTCTTTAATGTTGTTTACTTACATGTAATGAAAATGAGCTGAAATCGTAATCAAAAACTCATTGGTGGTGTTTACTTGTAATTGAAATGAAATTTGGATGATTATCAGAATGCCCTTTTATATTTTTGAAAATGCATTAATTAAAGAATATGCTACAAGAATTAGAATTATATTTTCTATTTTTATTTACTTATTTAAATTTTTATACTTGAAAAAAAATTAATCCCTAAATTAAAATTTAAAAAAAAACATAAGATTTTTAAAAATAAAATAGTTATTATCTTAAATTTCACTCCTCTAATTCAAATTTCAATTTGGTTGTAAATTTTTTCTTCTTCCCAATTACGTAATCTTGATATAAATATTTTTAAAAAGATTTTTCATTGAGAATATGCTTTTATGTTAAAGAACAAAATATATCTACCGTTACAAATTTTATTTAATTAGAGAATATTATTTAATTTATTTCAAAATCAAGAATGAAGTAGTCTCACCCTCACTTTGGCTCACGTGTGAACCAAAGTGAGAACGAGACCAAATTCGACATACTAAAGAAAATCGTTGGTTTAGAAAAAAAAAATCTTGCTTTGCTATTGTGAGTCTGGCCAAAGCAAGAGCGAGAACAAGATTAAAAAATCTACGTAATGAAGAAAATCATTGGTTAATCCTTTTGTTTTCTTTTTTGCTTTTTGAAACTTCAGGTTAGGGTTTTGCCTTTGAACTTGCTGAACACTAGGAAGATCAAATGGTTGTAGTATTTACGTAGGTTCGTTTGTTGTTATCTCTCCCCTGCATCTTAATTCATTGTTTTCTCTTCCCTAAGTCGTTGAACTTTTCTGTTTTTCTTTGTTGTTTGTGTTTTGTTCCTCATTTATCAAAGTCATGAGGTATGCTGTCTCAAAGATTTTTTATATTACATGAGAGCTTAAAGGAGAGAGAAAGGGTAAATGGTGTGGAGAGTGAATACAAATAATGGTGTGAGTCCCACATAATAAAAAATGGTGGGGTTGATTCCCATTGCAGATTTTGGTAAACAACATCAATTGTAATCGAGTGGGTCATCCCACATTTGTTTATTTCCATTCAACGGCGGACTTAGATAGTAAAGTTTGGGAGCCGAAAAATTATGTTATATAAATATAATACAAAAATTTATCATCCAAATGTTGGATTTTCGAATTCACACCCTCACATTATGTTGAACTAAAAGAAGTTATTGGTGATAAGAATAAGCATGTGTGCCAAAAACTTCCTAACTAAGTTTGAAAAACCTTAGTACAATCATAATTTAGCTCATTTAGCACATCTCAATGTCTTATCAAATAAAAAAAAGAGTCAAATTTCAAGAGTTTAGTTCATGAACTTTTAAGTTTGTGTTTATTAGATCTTAAACTTTAAAATTGTCTAATGGATCTCTAAACTTTCAATCTTGTATATAATAAGTTTCTAAACTTTAAACGTACCCAGTACATCCCTAAACTTTTAATTTTGTGTCCAATAAATCACTGTATATTTAAAATTTTTTAAAATTAATTGATTTACTAAATATAAAATTGAATTTTGTGTCTAATGAGACCTTAAATTTTCATTTACCATTGAGCTAAAGTACATTTTTCTTGATTCGTGTGAAATATGTATACTATATATTGAAACATTCAATAACCTAGTCTCCATATATACATTTTTAGCCATAACCATATTGAATAATCCACGACAAGTCCTACCTGTGTCGTCTCGAGTAGAAGTAGAAAACGAGAACAAGAGTGGAACCAAAATTTTTAATAAAGAGGCACACCATTTTAAATTTCAGCTTTTTGTGGACACAATAGGCTAAGTATATGTAATAGTCCATAATATTTTAGTACTCCTTTTTCTAATTTAGTCTATATCGTTTAAAAAGTTTCAATTTTGCCTTTTATGTATTAACATTTTTTAATTAAAAAAAAAAAAAACTCAACACTTTAACCTCTGAATTTAGATTTGATAGCATTTTGGTCTCTCCCATCAATTTTCGTTATCGTTATTGTAGCTTAGGGAAGCTCATGTGACAATGTTTTTGTTTTTTTTTTTTTCAATTTAAAATACAAAATATTTTTTTTTCTTTCTCCCTCTTTCCATCTTTCTTCCTCATTCCTCACATCCATAGTTGTAACTGTCGCCGCCCCATCTTATTCTTTTTCCTCTTTTATTTTCTTCTTCTTCTTTCATTTTCTCTCATTCTCCACGTAAAGAGGAAAAGAAGAAAATAAGAAAAGAGAGAGAAAAAAAAGAAGAGGCGACAACTACAGTCATGGATGAGAGGAGGAGGGAGAAACCAGAGAGAGAAAAATAAAAATAAAAAGAAAATTAAAAAAAAATATTTTTTATTTAAAAAATTAAAAAAATGTTTTTCTTTTAATTTAAAAAATTAAAAATATTTTTTTTAATAAAAAATGTCATGTCCACTTTTTGTTAGCTAATTACCGCAAAACTGACAACATAAATCAAATAAACTATTTCCCCAATCTCAAGGTTAGAATGTTAAGACATATATTATCGACTAAAAGGTCGGAGATTCGAATCATATTGCTCTCACATGTTGTTAAACTTTTTATTTATTTATTTTAAACCATTCTAAGAAGTAGGAGGAATAAATAAATTAGATTTGAAGGAAGAAAATTTAAAACCAATCTTTCTTTTTTAAATATAAAACAAACTAATTACATTGAAAAAGAAAAACAAAATAAACTAATTGCCTTCTTATTTCATGTTTGCTCTAACTGGAGGCAAACAGCCCTCACGTTTTGACATTTCCAAAACTACCCTCACAATAAAGCTAAAATGACATTCTTGCTTGTGCGACTGTGTTGCGTTCTTCTATTCTACTCCGCCAAGCCTGACGCCCGTACCCACCATTGAAGATCGCCACAAATCTTTGCTCTGAAGCTTACTGGTTGGAGTAATGATCTAGGTTTCAGATCACGGAAAATGGTTATCTTTATCTCGAAAGGAAAGCGAAGGTGACAAGAGTTGTCGTCAAAGGGGAACATAATGAAATCTTCTTCCGAAAGAATCAACATCGCCGCCAGTACACGGCGGCTCGATGTTGATAACCGATTTCCTCTTCGTTATTACTATCGAGTCGCCGATAACGTTTTGAAACAGGTTACTCTTCCTCTTGAATTTCGCTTTCTAATTTTGCACACCAACACAAAATTGGGATTGTTTTGACGAGCGTTTAATTTCGAAGGGCTTTTAATTGCATATCCTTTTCCAGTTCCTATATAATAGTCTATTTCGGGAACTGGATCTTGTAGTATGTTCGTGTGGACTACAGCTGCATTTAGTCGAGTAATGGAACGAGGCTGTTTGAAATCTTTTTGTGAAATATTTCTTGATAGATTAACGAAGTTTCTTGGGAGCAATCAATAGATTGGCCTTCAATAAATGTAACACTGTTCTTTGGAGTCGAGAAGCAAAAACAACAATTTTATGGTTATGTTGGATGCTATATTGTTTAATGGACGAGTCGCTAAGCAGCTTGAAGTTAGGAGTTCAAAGGTTTATAACTTTTGATTTGACGAAAAGCATATTTGTTTTAAGTTAGAAATGGATGTTTAGCAAGGGGGAACTGGTTTGTTTTTAAGTTATACGTCGTTATGAATCGAGTATGTAATTCCATTGCGTGTTTTACTTCACATTTTTGTTCTCTTGTCCGATTAATTTACTGCCTAACACAATTTTTTCGTTTCAGGCTGACATCTTTCGTGCAGAGAAGAACATAATTGATCTTTATGTCATGTTAATGAGATTTTCGAGGTAAAAAACAAAAATTAATGTCATCGGGTTCTCAAGAAATTATAATTTAATCGTTAAGGGCACTTGTGTAACTGTCATTTTGGTCTAATGTGTATTTGTATTTGGAATTGTTTTTAAAAGATTAACAGAATTGATTTAGCCAATATGTTAGAGTTAGTTTGTAACTAGCTACTTTAGTTATTATTGTATTCAGCTATAAGTCTGCAAGTACATGATCTACTTTTCAGTTCAAGAAACGAAAGATTGGTTTCTCTCCATTATTTGTCTTCCTTGTTTGTTTGTTTGACAGTTTGTAGTTTAGAAAAATTTACGGAAGCTGGCTTTCTTTAACTACCCTTCCAATTAGATTATGTTAATGTTAGGTGTTCCATTAAGTATCAAGAATAACCCTAAATTACGTTTGGTTTTTTCATGCATCAGTTTGGTCACTGAGACAATACCTCGTCATTGGGAGTATGGGACAACTCTTAAATCCCAAAAAAATTATTTTAGAAAGGTAAATTCTGCCTTCGGTGTAAACTACAAGTACTGCATTTGTGTTAGTGCATTACATCAACTTAGTTTGTCTATGCAGAGGCTATTGGATGCTTTGAGCGAGCTTGAAGAATTGAAGCCAGCAGTTCAAAGAAAGGTGGATGAAATAAATGGAAAACAAAGATATCAAGTCAATGGGCAGGGTAATCAGCAACATAATGGCTCATTGGGATGGCATTCTGGTGGAAAGCAATATCTTACTGATAATGGTGCAGCTAAGGTATAGTCGTGTTGTTACCTAAATTTATATGCCCTTACAAGAATTTGACCATTGCCCTTTGAGATAGCATATCAAAGTAGTACTGCTATTTATGTGCTGTCTTTTCTCTGACAGGCTGGTAGATCAGCTGCTAGAGAAATTGCTCGGCAGGGTTCAGGGCCTCAACAATTTTCATATTCCAGGTCCGTGGATGAGAAGTTCTGCAATTTGTGCATGTCTAGATGTTTTTCACTTTTTTTATTCTAATTCTTCTCTTTTAATATTGAATAAGCTAACAATAGATAGCATCCTTTATTTTATTCATGCAAGTATTGCAGAAATATTTATGTTTTCTGGATGCTGCATTAAGTTAGTAGTTCTAATTTTATGAACGAATGTGGTTGGTTGGTGTTGATACTATATGAAGCTTGGTTGTCCTCATCCCTCATGCTTGTATCCTTGTAGATCTATTCGTATAGTTCCAAAGGAGGAAACATTATCCCGGCATTCTATTTTGGGTCCTAATGGTCTTCATGGCCAGTGGCAACCACCTATCATTGATAAAGGGGTATTTTCATATACTAGGCGATTTCCTTCTTCTTCTTCTTCTTATTTTACTTATTTAATTTTAGGTTTCCTTTGAAACACACTGATAAATCTTGTCAATGTAGGTCCAATATCCACGTATTTCGGATCTGTCTCTGGTTGAAATTCCAAGGTTTGTCTTCTTATTGAGTTTCTAAAAGGTCCAGCTTTTATTTACCTACAACTACATTGAATCTTTACAATGTGCTAAAATCATCACCCATTAGGTCTATATGTACAATCTACTTCTTGCAGTTTCCAGTCTTCCCTCCATGCTTCTGATTTCGGAAGATTTTATTGCCATGATATTTTTGTTTCATACAGAAGGGAGTTTACCTCTATTGATTTCTTTGTGACCTTTTTTCCCTCCATTTTCCATATAAACAGCTTACAACAATCAATAGAAACCAAACTTACAATTGAAAAAGATCTTGGAAACTTGGAAAAAGAAAGATCTGATATAGGCTCAATCTGCACCAAGAATGAGGACAGTCAGATACATAATGCCATCGACACCAGTTCCTTGATCTCCTTTGAAAATGTAGAAATGCCCGCCCCTATTGAAATTGTGCGACAGCCATCTCCTCCACCTGTACTTGCTGAAGTACAGGATCTGATACCTGCAATGTCACCTCAAGTTCCTGAGGTAGAATGTGCACGAGACACTTCATTGTCAGATGGCTTTGTTCATCCAGAAGCTTCAATGCAATTGCACATTGTGAGATTTCTGACCCTTCTTTGTTGGTTCATTTTATATGCCTTCTATTTTTCAGTTCTTTCAAGAATAGCAGGCAAGTTCCGAATAGAACCGGCCATAAAGATAGCAAGTCTGATCTGTTATTTGTTGGATTATGTGTATATGAACAGACACGTCAAATTTTGCTGAATAATTGAAAATTTTATGGGCATTTTTTCTGGATGGAGGTTTTAGATTGTGTTTCATTCTAGCAATTTCTCTTTTTGCAGTCGACCACGATGATGGAGAGCTTCATGAGGCTAGCAAAGTCAAATACTGCCAAGAATTTAGAAACTTGTGGTGTTCTTGCTGGTTCACTAGTATGTTTTACTATTTCTATCACCTGCACATATTTACAATTGTTATCATTACTGGCTTCTCGTTTGCAACTCTAGATCAAAGTTTAACAAATTATCCTCTTTTTGCAGAAAAACAGAAAATTTTATGTCACTGCACTCATCGTACCAAAGCAGGAGTCAACACCAAATACTGTATGTCTATGTGATGTTTGTTTATTAGACACTCTTTCATTTACACTTCATTCATATAATGAGTATACGCTATTAAAATATTAATCATCTGATCATCAGTGTCAGACAACAAATGAGGAAGAGATATTTGAAGTGCAGGATAAGCGTTCTCTATTCCCACTTGGGTGGATTCATGTAAGAATTAGTTGATTGTCTTATTATTCTACATGGGATTGTTTTGTTAACATGTTGTTTAGGTCTCGTTTTGCAGTACTTTATCTGAACTCTTCGATGGATTGGAATTCATTTTCAAGTTCAAGTCTATAGATTTATTTCCTTTCAAGCATGATAACAGATGTTGTAAAAACAAAATTTCTATTTATTATTCTTACCGGCTTCCAGATTTAAAATGCAATTGAGGTGACGTAGATCATATCCACATGCCAAAAATATGTAATGTAATATCTCTTATCTAAAAAGGTCTTCAGTTTTATTATCAATATGCGAAGGATATTAGTAGCTTGTTCTAGGTATTTGATGTTAGTCCGTCATGTGAGTTCTTTTAGTGTTAAGTTCTGTACGTATTCATTAAAAACATGTCAATTGCTAATATTAAATTTTATCAAGGAGAATAGTTATGAGGACCAGCAGTTGTTTCCATTTTTAAAAAAAAATTATTATTATTATTATTATTATTTTCTTGATGAAAGACCAAACTTTCATTGAGAAAAAAATGAAAGAATACAAGGGCCTACAAAAGAAAAAAGGGGGAGCTGCTCACAAAAACGGGCTCCCATTAAGTAAAATAAGACCTAGCGAATAATTATAAAAAAGCTGACACCGAAGCCCAGAGAGAAACATAGAATCTAACAAGGGACCAAGCATCACAAAACAATCTTTCCTGCCCCCTAAAGGTTCTATTATTTCTCTCGGTCCACAGGCACCAAACAATAACACTAATCCCTGCCTGCCACAAAAACAACCATTTCTCACGAAAAGGCGAAAAAAGGAGCTCCACGAACAACTCTGTACAACTTTGAGGCCTAACAAAACTATAGCCAAACTTGTTCAGAAAACAACTCTAAACTCCACGCGCAAAATCACACTCCTAGAGGATATGGATCAGGTCCCCAACTTCCATTCCGCAAAGAATACAACAAAAAGGACCAACCAAAGGAGAACCTCTAGCCAATATCCGATCAAGGGTGTTAACCCTTCTGTGCCATACCTACCACAACAAGAACTTAACCTTCTTGGGAACCTTCACCTTCCACAGCGAGGAGAAAACAGAATCTCTTGAAGGGTTAGGGCTAACAAGCGACTGAAAGAAGGAACCACAAGAGCAACCCTTCGAAGGGCAAGAACTCCAAAGACGAACATCCCCCCTAGTAGGACTCAACTGGACTTGATTAAGGAGGGACAACAACTCGACAACCTCAATCGTTTCCCTAATGGTCAAAGCACGACAGAAACCAAAGGAGGGAGAAGGAAGGACTCCAAAATGGGACGCAGGGCCATCAACCTGAAGGATTGAAGCCACTATCTGATTTTTAAAACGGGACAAGTGATACAACCGAGGAAACAAGGAACAGAGGGGACAATCCGCCAACCACTTATCCTCCCAGAAAAAAGTTCCCCTCCCATCCCCCACCACACAATGCACAAATTGAGAAAAAACAGGAGACTCAGAAGAGATTTCTTTCCGAGGGTTTCTGCAAGTGCCAATTGCTCCACCAACAGTCCACTCAAAAGGATAAGGACCATACTTACTATGGCTTTATGCCATAAGGTATCAGCTTCATGATAGAATCGCCAAAGCCATTTAGCCAACAGGCCTTATTCCTAGCCCTAACATTACCAATACCTAACCCTCTGAGGTCTATCTGCCTGTAGACAACCTCCCAACTCACTAGGTATAATAATAATAATTTTCATATTATTATTATTATTTTTATAATAATAATATAAAAATAATATTATTTTTATTTTTATCTTTAATAGAAACAAGTAGAGATGATAAATAGATAATGGAAGATAAGGTATCCTCCCACCTTAAAGCCAGAGATTACAAAAAAATTGTTCAACCATTGATCATAGGAGTGTTGTGTTATTAAAACAAATCTTAATTAACTTTGCAAGAAAATTCTCTCCACCCCTTGAAATTCCTCTCTAATCAAACCTCCCAATAAACGAAAAGGCCTTGATTACAGTACTCCATATAGACTTAGCCTATCTTTGGTAGGATGACCACACAATGAAGAAATAACAACATTCTCAACCTGATGTCAAAAAGACCCACAAGATATTAAACAGTTCAGGATTGCCACCAAAACCTGCTAGGAGATACAACCGGAAATCGAAAGATGATTTGGATTTTTTCTTTACCATGTTTGCTCAGGGCTCTTCCTTGGATATAGAACAATTGTCAGCTTTCTTCTCCATTTTGTTGTTGGTGCTGATGCCACCAAGCACATAGAATATTATTATTTTCTATGGGTGTTTACCTTTCCAATTTGTTTTACACAAGGAGGGAGGTCAGGTCCGAAGTTGTAGGCTTGCGGAACAAAGATAGACTGTCAAGAAAAATTGCCGGAGTATTCCAACTGCCCGGATATTCAACTGGTTGAATGGGAGGGGTAAAAGAATTCAACCCTTGAAAGCTAGGAAGTACATTCTGAATTTCAACAGTCCTAAATGCTTCCCATTCTATTGTCTGCAAGAACACTCAGTCTGGATATTAGAGGGCACAAAGTTGTCTGTCCAATCATCTTCCCAAAATCTAGTAGAATCTCCATTCTGATCTTAGAATGATCTCTCCTTAATTTTTCTATGGAAGGCAGATAGCCGACAAATGTTTGAGTATTATAAATAAATTGCTACTGACTAGTTGGAGTTTTGAATTTAAATCATGTTCAGTTAGGAATGTCCAATTGACTGTTCATACTTGACATGGATGACTGTTTGTTTCTGACATGCATATTGATTTTCAATGCTAACGTAATTAAGTCTGTTTTCAATGTCTTAATAGTTGATCATATGTGCTTGAAGTATGATATTTAAAGATATTATATATCTTATTCAATTGTTCCTATTGTGTTATTTCCAGACACATCCTACACAGTCATGCTTCATGTCCTCGGTTGATGTTCACACACATTACTCATATCAGGTATTTCATTTTCTTGCAAAACAAAAGTTAATGTGTTGGATGGGGAGTAGTACTTGATAACCTCTACTTCCCTGTTGCATAAATTATCCCTATAGTTTGTAAGAAGTGGAATTGAGTTTGCTATGGAACCTCCTTTTTTCCACCTTTATTCAATTGACTTGTGGTCCACCTGATATCAATCTCCTTATTACCTAGGGCTAGGATAATTTCAGGAAGATGACTTTGCAGTTTGGTAGCTAGTAGTATTTATTATTATTTTTTTTCCCTTCTAAAAATTCTTTAATCTTGATTAATACTTCGCTGTTTGAGGCATAGAAAGTGACGTTATTTCTCTTCCCTTTCTACTTGTACTTTTCGTCTTTGATTCCTTGGTGACTTGTGGGACGCAAGTTATGCTTGCTTAGATGATCGATAGTAAATTGCAATTTTTGGAGCCTACTTCGACTGGTCCTTTGATTATGTATGAGTATAAACATACTTTCTATGATTTGGAAGTAAATTTAATACCCATTTACTTTTAAAAACTACGTAAAAAATCTCCTTCCCTTGAATTTATGACAAATTTACATCCGAGACATTTTCCTAGAGTCTATGTAGTGTAGGAACTGCATAGCTACTCCCTGTCAGCCTCTCCAACTATCCTCCAGATGAGAGGTGGATAATTTTTTCTCACATAGGGAAGTTCGGTCCCTATTCCCCCCTGCCCCTGGTTTCTCAGGAAATTTCTCAAGGAAGTTCCTATGCCCATGGTCTTGCTTGTCATAGTCTTATCTGGGCTAACTTTCCCTCTGGTGAAGGGAAAAAGGGAAGAGGGTCGGGTGGATACTCCAAGTTGAATCTTGATATTTGAGGGGAGAGAGAGGAGGGGCAGAGTCATTGTGAAAAAAAGGTGTTCTCGAAGAGGAGAAAGACTTGGTTTTTTTTAATATATCTCTCGTTTCTTATTTAAAAGAGAGAGAGGGAGGGAGAGAGACTTTGGCGTGGACGAAAAAAAGACTTGCATACGCAAAATCGCTAGGAACTTAAAGGAGTGAGGATACTTATTGGTTCTCGCAGTCGCAAATACTTGGATATTTCAGTGCAATTATTTTTAAATCACATGAAATTATAAAATTTTTCCAATCTTTTAAGGCTTTACGCTGTTGCTCTTGAAGCTAACGTAGATCCTCAATCTCCAGGTAATGCTGCCTGAAGCTGTTGCAATTGTGATGGCTCCCAAGGATAGTGCAAGGTATGATCGTAAATCAAAATCTTTGCCTGGATAGAATTTCATTAATCATTATGTTGGATTGGAACAGTCTCAACATTTTCTTTCTAAGAATCTCTACCCTGACATGAACAGAAACCATGGCATTTTCCGGTTGACAACCCCGGGTGGCATGTCAATTATTCGGCAATGCCAACAACGTGGCTTTCACTCGCATGGTCAGCCTCCTGATGGCGGACCCATTTACAAAACCTGTACAGATGTATACATGGACCCCAATTTGAAATTTGATGTCATTGATCTTCGATGATCACAACCATTGTATTTCAAACCGATATTTTTGTGGCATTGAAAACATAATTGTTCGTACAGATCGTAAGTTCTATCAATAGAGGCAAGCTCCTTTAACTTTGTTCATACATACGCTTCACCTCCGGAGGTAATATTGGCCAATCTTCTTTTAGCTTATGCTTTTGTGTACTAAGTGATTGCCGAATACTTAAGGAAATAGATTTCATCCAAACAAAGACATCAAAACATTTGTTTCTTGTACAGACATTGTACAGACATGTTAGTTGTTTCCAAATGATGTATAGATATTTTGATTCCTTTTGATATGCTGAATATTAACATTTATAGTTCATTTCATTTGTGTCTCAGATGGCTTTTTCCCTTTCTTGCTTGCTTTCTTTTCTTTCTTTCTCTTATCAAGAATACGAGATTATCAGGAACTATCTTGTTTGTTAACATGAGTATAGTTCAACTGGTTAAGACATATAACATCGACTAAGATATTAGAAGTTCGAATCTCCTTACTCCATATGTTATTGAGCTCTAATAATGATGGGTTACCTTTTCCATGTTCGAAGTGTCAAATTCTCGTACAATCTCTGAAAGATTAATGAAACAGGAAAGAGTTTGCATTTCATTATCACTAACATTCTTTTACAACTTTCTGACGGAGATTGAAAAGGCAAAAATAGTGAAATTATGGAACTTTACGTCTTGGTGGACTATGGTTCTAAATGGGAATTTTGGCCCTTTCATTTTTTTGGCCAATTCTTGAGATCCAGAGAAATCTCAACCTTAAGATTCAACTCTGCAGAATGTTTGATTGAGCCATCCAAATTGCAAATGACAATACATTTCAAAAATTTTAAAACTAACAAAAACTGTCGAGTTTACAGTTGTTCATCGTTCAATTAATGAAACCATTAATTAAAAAAAAAGTGCTGGCATTTTTTTGGTAGCAAGTCTATTCATGCTTCCAATATTCCCAATTCAACCATCAATTTTGAATCAACTTAAATCCCCTTTTAACCAAACTCATCTGTTTGAGGGGAGAGAGGATTTCTATATATTTTTTGCAATGAGGGAATTATCGTGGATGTATTTTCAACTTCTTTAATATTATTAAATATGAGATTGATGAAGATTTGAAGCTTATAATCTCGCGAGGAAGACAATCAAACCCACCAATTAAAATGCTTATTGGAATCTCAATTACAATTTAATTTTCAAATTATAGATCAAACTTTGATGAATAAACAATAATTAATTCTTGTTTGACCAACAAGATTTTGATGTCCACCACTAACTTCCAAGGTTCCAACCTTGATCGCTTATAAGAACAATAGACACAGTAATTCCAAGCCATATTGGTCTTGTTCTGTTCTTCAACATCACCCCACAATAGCGAGACAAGGGTTTCTTTTTCATTTCATCTCTCTCAAAAGAGATATTATTCGAGAAAAGCGTCACAATATGGTCAACACTTTTGCACCATTGAATGTATAAGAGAAACAATTCTTCGAATTTGTATCCAATGATTATTAAAGGACATGCACATTTTCGAATTCACATCCAACGGTCATTAAGATGCAGCCACATTGAATAATTTTTCCTCTCAAAGAGTGGCATGTTAAAGTTCAACCAATTCTACTTTTTTGGTCATTGCAGAACTCTTCCCTCCTCCATTGAAACAGGCATGACATGTCAGAAATGGTACTCTATACCAACATGGTTGAATGATTCAACATGAAGGGTTATAGATTGTTTTGGAGATCAAGACAACCCCTTTGAAAGGGGTCTCCCATTGCCAGTTTAACCACCAAAACACCACACTCCCAACACATCAGTTAAGGTTCACTCACAGTCACAAAGTACTTTGAAACTGATCACTCATTTTGTTTTCTTCTCTCTTTCTGCTCTTCATGTTGTTGTCCTCTGCATCATTGCTCTCTTAACTCATCCTGTTATTCTCTACAACATGACAGCAAGATGAGGATGGCTGTTGGCTGGTGGGTTACAGTGTTGCAGCTGAGGACTCTTTTGTCATTTAACTTTTTGCCCTTTTTTTTCCCTTTTGGTCCCCCTCGACCAAAGATTGCTCAAATGGCAAGTTGCTAGGACCATCTTCATCTTCTCCATCTGGACCCTACTTCCCATCATTCCCCAACTCACTCAACTTAGATTGTTTTGTTTTGTTTGTTACTTTAAACCCAATTTCCATGGCTGCATTTGTGTAAAAAAGATCACAGCTTTTTTAAGTATCTATGTAAGCCATTGGAGAGGTTTTTGACATGGAAATGAAAAGATTTGAATGCTTTAGAACAAAGGAAATGGAGAAAATACTAATGGGAAAAAAGGGGAAAAAGTGAATGTTGGCTTGACTTAAAGCATTCTCCATTTTATCATTTTTCTTTTCATTCTGTGGCTGTTGTCTCAATTAAGCATATTCCAGTGGAGACTGAAATAATAGTAAAAGAACTAATAAAATATGTCAAAATGTTACCTTTCAAATGTGTATATACTGGAAATACAAGAGTTGTTTTGTTAAGATAATTGAAACAAACAATGCTCAATGTGAAAAGGTATCACAATTGACCAAAGAAATCAAGAGTAAATTATTAGGGACAGCTTCCTTAGCTAAATGCAATACAACCACCTAAATTAAAAGTCAACCCAAAATAGATTATTAGCGTTAATCACAAGGGATTGACTTACTTCTACCTCAAATAAACTATGTAAGATTGATGTTTAAGAAAGTATAGAGTTGTAGTTTTCCATCCCGAAAAAATACAAAACAAGAGAATAGTCATTTTCAATATAAATCTAAGATGCAGCATGAACGTAATTTCTCATATTAATAGATTATCTTTACAGTTTCTACTAGTTAGGTTGTCTATTCGTAACATGCATTATTGTTGTTACAAGAATGAGACAATTTTACAATATATGTGCCTAAATTTGAGGTAGAGTGAGATTAAAATAAGATACTCGTTTAGAAACGAAATCAGAAGAGCCTCATGAACGAGTATAATGCCTAAGGATTAGTTACATTATAGGCTCTAAAACAAGTACATTTGTGCATATTTCTCAATTTCTTCTCATTAATCAAACATTATACAACACCTAGGCTTGGAAATATAGCAGGTACCAAATCCCCCAACTGCTCTTCTTCTTCAAGAATTGTTTACCTTTGAGAAGTTTCTTCCTTAAAGTATACATTTTTAATCCAAGAAGGAAATGTTCAAACTCTTTGAAAAGGCCACATTCTATATAAGTTGGTGGAAAGAGGTGATTTGTTACATCTAAAAATAGTAGATCGCTGCATTTTAAACAGGACCAATCCACTGCTTACACGTAATCTTTATTTATTTGTTTATGGCCAATCTAAGAATTTCCTATTAGAAATATAGATACATTAATTATTTTCTTTTTCATTGTGCTCCATTATGAGAGAAATTAGCTTGGAGTTGTTGATAAGTTTCTCTCTGCTGATTCAACATGGTAATTTCTTTCAACCTTTGATAATGAAAATAACAATAATGGTAATGTTCAAACATGTTACCTAATGTTTACAAATTCAAAAAGAAAATAATGAAGATGTAAATTATGTTGATTATTATTTGCAAATATTAATAATGTCTTAAACTTACTGTTTTCCTCTTGGATGATGTAAATTGTGTGTTGAAAAATGAAAACCAAAGACTTTTTCTACTGTTTTTTTTTCTAAAGATGTGGACAGGCTTTGGATTAGAGTCTTGTAAGCACAATTGGCAAATGCTGGATTTTGGTCTTTAATTCAATATAAAACTCTAAGCATTTCCATTTACTTACCATCATGTTCTTCTTTTAAAATGGCCATAGTCTTGAATAATCCATCTCTTCCTCAAAAGCCAATTCTTGTATTTCCCTTCTTTTTTACTCTTGTATCATTTTCTTTCTGCATTTTCTCACTTGGGTTTCTCTTTTTTTCTTCCTTTGCTTTTCTTTGATGCCATTTCTTGAAGCTTTTCCTTACTCTTTTTCTCTCTTTTGGGGTTCCATTTTTGCATCTGCTTTGTCAGTTTGAACCTTCAAAGCTGTGGAAAACAACAAATTTTCCCTGAGATTCTTGATTGATTTGAGCAATTGTTGTCTCACTTTTGAGTTTCCTCTTTTCACTGACAAATAGCAGATTCCATCTGCTTCATTATCTCTGTAGAATTAGCACATTGAAGCGCTGAATCTGGGGTTTTTTTTGGACTCCATTTCTATCTTCCTTGAAACCTGTGAAAGACAGATCTTTGTTTTTGTTCTTTTTTCTGTCTTTTAACTAAAGTCCCATTATTTTATTTACCTCTACTTTTTTGACTTTCTTATCTAGTCCTTCCTTCCTCACCTATTTTAGCAATTATCAAGCTTTTTTCCCACCCTCCTTGAGGTCATTTTCCCTTCTTTTTCAACTTGTGGGGTTGTTCTTGACTTCTACAACCGCCCAAAAATTTTCAGAATTGGAAGCTGCCAGGGGTGGAGGAGAGCAAACACCATGTGCTCGGAAACAACCTCGCCAAGGATATCATTCTCGCACGATCTCCCCGGCGATGGAAGCCTGCCGATCGAGCACAGGCGGCGGGATATAACATTGTTGGATTCAAATCTAGACTTTGAGTTCAGCATCAGCATTGAACATGAATCTTCCTCTGCAGATGAGCTGTTTAGCAATGGAATCATCCTTCCCATCAAAGTTCAATCTCACAAACAATCTCATCCTTTTGAGCCTCCATTCACAGCCTCACTCCCTCCTCTTCCTCCCACAGAGAATTCAAAGCAAACAATGAAGCAAATCACAGTGGTAAATAATTCAACTTCTTCAGATCAGTTAGAACAGAGAGTTTCAGAGTCCAAATCTTTTTGGGGATTCAAAAGAAGTAGCAGTCTCAACTTTGAAAGCAAAATAACATCTCTTTGTCCTCTCCCACTTCTATCACGAAGCAATTCAACTGGGTCAGTGCAGTCCAAAAAGTATAAAGATTCACAAAAGCAAATTTCTCAGAAACAGTACTCAACATCAATGAGAAAGCCGTCGTCACCGTCGTCGTCGTTAAATCAGTATCCAACAAATCTAAAGCCTCAGATGTGCAAGAATCCAGGAGGGGTTTATGGAAATTACCATTACATTGGCCCTGTGTTGAATGTGCCTCCAAAGTTCTTTGGTTTTGGTTCACTTCTGCGATGTGGGATGGATAAAAAGAGTAAGAAATGATTTGTTCTTCATTGTCTATTTGATTTTTTTTTTCCGAGTTCAATCTGTGGCTGCCTTTTCCATGGAATTATATGGTTTTGTTGTCAGGTTTGTGTGCATTTTTTAAGCTGATTTCTATGGTGATTTTTGTGGACAAATATATTATTAACATGTAGGGTCTTGTCTTGTAGACAAAAGCTATCATAATGAAAGAAAAGGAAAAAAAAAGATACATTTTCTTTTTGAATTCTCTTCATCAGAAAGGATACTTTCTTAAAATTTAAGGTCATTTAGATTTAGTCCTTCCATTAATAGAGCTTTTTTTTTTCCTCTGACCATTTGAATCTTTGACCTAAGAAAGAGTAAATGCCTTAATTATTGATGCTCATATTGGCTATTGACAATTTTTTTAATAACCAACTTTATGTCACATACTAACTAAAGTGAGTATAACTCAACGGCGACATGCACCATCGATTAAGAGGTTAGAGATTCGAATATACTCGAACCTCCGTAGTTGATAGTAAAAGCTTTATGCCAGTTGAACTAGACTCATTTTTGCTTATACTTAATTCATTAATCTTTAATTATGGTCTTTATTATTATTATTAATAGAGGTTGAAATAGTGTTCATCAAATTAATGCTATATTACCGTTGTGTCATTTTCTTGAATTTAACCCCACCCATTAATTATGGTGAAGATTGAAGAAATTGGAATTTAAAACCCATCTAAAAATGGTAATCGTGAAGATGGGTTATTATGTAAGAAACCCCAAGTTGCTATTGTTAATATTATTAAAATTGTAGGAATAAAATTGAACATCAAATATTACGTAAACTGAACACTGAACACGTGAAAATTTCTGTTCTATATTAAAATATTTTACGTTTATTTATATACCTTAATTCATTAGTCCTTTTTTAATTAGTTATTTCATTCATCCATATTGTCTTTATTATGAGTGGACATATTGGGATCATATTCATCATATATTAATGCTATGCCAATTTAGGTTAGTGTTACATCATTTTCTTACATTTAACTCCACTTAGCAAATAATGATGATTGAAGAAATTGAAATTTAAAACCCATCTCAAAAAGTGGTAAACTTGAAAAAGAAACGTATTTTTCTGTTTTTAAACTTAAGGGGCTATTTTTCATGTAAGAAACACCAAGTTAATATTGTTAACATTATGTTTATATATATATATTATGGAATTTTTTTTTGAAGAATATAATATTACGTAAAATTGTATGGATAAAATTCAACATGGAATATTAAATAAACTGAATACTGAACACGTGAAAATTTGACTTAAATTTCTAAGCTTTGAAAAATCAATCACATTGGACTTGATTTGATTTTTTAAAGATTTCTTGCCGACTAGAAAATTTAAAAAAGGAAAACGTTTTTAAATATTTTCACACTGGAAAATTTATTTTAGAACTATAATTCCACATTGAACTAAAAAAAAATCAAGATTTTAAATTATAAATTTACCCTTTCAACATGGTGTCAATTTAATTTGTAGATTAAAAAAAACAATTATGTCTAAATTTTTTTCGAGTACAATAAAAGTGAAGATAAAGATTGAAACATTCGATCTCAAATAAAAGAGTAGAAACCTTAACAATTAAACTATGCATATGTTAATATGAGTGTCTATTAACCTTTCTAAGGTCAGATGTTTTAAATCTCCATCTCACATTTGGTGTACTAATAGAAAAAAATGCTCACCCAATTAAAATTTATCTCATGAATTAAATAAAAACATAATCAATAATTTAGAAATGTAATTAAAATTGCTAAGCTAAGAACTATTCATTCATTAAGCATCTCAACTTCTCAAGATCGTGGGTTGTATAAAATACATAACTAAATTTAAAATTTAGGAAAAAAAAAATCAAAATTTACTTCTAAACTTGTCATGTTGTATCAACTTTTATCCTATACTTTCAATTTCATCAAATTGCACCACAAACTTAGATAAATGTTGCATTTTTAACCCTAAACTTTAAATATTGTTATAATTTTAACCCTCTATTAAATTTTCGTTTGAAAGATCGTTTAAAAAAGTATTCTCATATACATCAATAAATTCTAAAACATATATATAGTACAAAATTGAATAAGTTTCAAAAGAAAAACAACATTAAAGCTAAATTTTTGTTGAAATTTGTAAATTTTGGCAAGGTTATTCAATAGTTAATTTTTGTAGTTATAAAACTTAATTTTGTGCAAAATTTGATTTTTTATTAAAATGAATCAGTTTATGAAGATTTTTACATTGCTTTTTGTTAAAATTAGTAGGTGAATTAGCAAAAATTATTAGAGGGTAAAAATTGCAACACTTGTCTAAGTTCAGAGTCTAATTTGATGAAATTAAAAGTTTAAAGTGAAAATTAATATAACTTGACACGTTTAGGGGTAGAAATTGATATTTTCCCTAAACTTTAACCAAGATATTATTAATAAGGCCACATATAGAACCTATACACAAGAACAAACCTATTATGTTTGAACCCAAAACCACAATATCCACGACCTTAAGAATTAAAAAAAAAAAAAGAACACATTTTACTTATGTTGCAAAATAAACTTAATCTTTAAATTTTTTTGTTTGAACTGGAAATTCATTAAACCAAAACCCAATTAGGTACACTAATCCTTGTTAGGAGGACACTTAACCAGGGTTGTTTGAGATCCAAAAACTAGAGACATCCTCCGAATGGGAGGGGGAATTTCGATCAGTAACAACGTCCACAACATTCTTCATCTTCAAGAGGTGGCGCTTTTTATCCGCCATTTCCTTCTATACAATTGGAAACGGGCACAAATGGGAGATCCTTGGGAGTCACGAATAGTCCACCCCAAGCCTCCTTTCATTAAACTCCAAACTTCAATGTAGGGTGTCTCACCAATAGTCTTAAAGTTTCTAATTTCATTGAACTCGAAAATTAGTGTAGGGTAACTCATCAATATTCTTGTAGTTGGATAAAACTAATTTGATATACGTCATTCGTTAAACCACATTTAAGAATTTAAGAGTTCAATATATACACGTTTTTAATCCTTTGATTTGTTGTTGGATTCAAATATTGTTTTTGAGTTCAACAACATTTGAGAGTGGAGGTATTCAAACCAAGTTGATGGTACGAGCTAATTACTGTTGAACTTTGCTCACTTTGGTCTCATATTCAATACTTACCTTGAAATTTTTGATTTGAGCATTTGATTTTTTTATTATGTTGATTACATTTTTTTTATAATTTATTAATTCATTATTATTAACTGCTGACGTGGGGCCGACATAACTTATCAGGTTAAAATATTATTTATCCTTTAGGTTAAAATCTCCCAACTTGAAAGGGAAAAAAAATTCATTATCATTTATCAACCGTTTTTTAATTAATTAATTAATTAATCTTAAATTTGATTTCAAAGAATTATTACTTTGGTTTAAATGAATAAATTAAAACCCTAGAATAAATTTTCTTGGCTAAATTATAAAAAATACCTTCGAACTTTGTCATTTGTTAAAAAATGTCTCTATTCTTTCAAAAGTTACAATATTACTATTGACCTTTCATAAATGTTTCAAAACTATTATTGAAGTAGAAATCTTTCGAAATTTTGGACAGAAAATTAACGTGGTGGTGACGTAGAACGACATGATGGCAACTCGAACACTTGTTTTGATTAAGTATGAAAGAATGACATTTAGATACATCAAATTTTTCGTCTAACATTCTAATTTCTTTCTACTCCGATTAGTTTTGAAACGTTTATGAAAGGATCAGAATAATATTAAATTTTTAAAAGAATAAAAATATTTTTGAATTAAGGATAAAATTTAGGAGTACTTTTTATAATTTAACCCATTTTATTTTATAATCTCTAGGGAAGTCGGAATAGGGCGGATGAAGATTATCTCTTTTCGCAGTAAATTTCAGACTCGAGTCGAGTTCTCTTCATTCGTAAAAATCGTGTCTCCTTTCATTTCGTTTCACTTCGCTTCTTTCCATGGACGGTAATGGCGACGATCCCTTCGATTCACTCACCCAATTCTGCGTCCTTTCCGACTCCCAAGAGGATATTTTACGTCGCTGCTCTTTCGCCGGCAACCCCAAATCCGTCGATGGCTCTGGTTCTATCGACTCCCAAATCCTTCACCCTCAGCCCACTGGTATTTTCATGGCTTCTCTTCCTGAGAATTTGGAACAGAGAGAACAACTCACCCCTCATGATGCCTACCAGGCTCCAACGGAACAGTCCGTCGGACAGCAGCCCATGGCTGTGGATGATCCTTCTCTTCAAGACGCGGCGGCGGTCGCCGACGGTGCTGAGGTGGCTGTTGAAGGCGGATGTGTGTGCGATGTTGCCACGGGAGTCGATTTGGGGAAGAATCCTGACCTAGGGTTTCATTTGGAAGTTCAATCGACGCAACAAACCGCTGAAATCGAAATTATCGCTGTTCGTAGAAGAGAGATTTCGGAGTCTGAAGCTGGCAGAGAGGGTGAAGCGGCATCGAAAAGGTTGAAATTGTCGAATGAGGCTTTGGGCACAACCTCTTCTGTACCAGTCGTACCAATCGCAGAGTCCGGTGGAGAATCGAAACTCGTGGATCACAACGACGAAAGAACTGAGGAATTGGTAACGATCGCTGAAGAAAAGGTCTCCAATGGCGAAGAAACTCACTGTAACAAGAAGGAAAAGTTTGCAGAGAAGGAAGTGAGTGAGAAGAGAGTCGAAAATTCCGAACCCGAAGAACCAAGCAAGTCCAAAGAAGCGACCAACCGCGATCCATGTAGGCGCGTTCTGCCTTCAACAATCAATGCATCAAAGGAGAATACAGAGGAGAATTCAAAGGAGACTGAAGCAACGCCCTCTGGTAATTCTGGAAAGCCCACATCCATTATTATGGAAATTTTAAAGATTCTTGCAGAAGAAGAAAGTAAAGAAGAAGACAAGAAGTTGGCAAATATGAGCATATTGGAAATCGTAACACGCCGTGGAATGACATTTCCTCGGCCGTGTTGGTGGCCGGAGGGGCGGGATTTCAGCTTCAAGTAGATGAAGAAGAAAGCTGAAGATCGTAATTATTAGCAATTGGAAGAAGAATGAACCCCTTTTGGTAATTAACATTTCTGAGCTGAAGAAGAAATGTATTTAGTTTTTGAGGAGCTTGAATGCTGTTTATAGCACCAATGTGTTTTTGAGATGCTCTGAATAGGCTGTTTCTTTTTTGGGTATAGTTGAAGTGTTGAAGGAAAAACACAGATGGATGGGTTTGTACTTTGTGAAGACTTTGAATGTAAATGATTTTGTTTCTTCTTCAAATTTTGTATCTGTTGCTTTGTGATTGGTTTTCTCGTGGGTGTGTGTTCTTCATCCATATGCTTTTTCATAACTTTTAACATTCGTTGTTGATTTTTAATGCATTGTGTTTCTTCGATAATAAGCTTAAAAGTTGAAAGAGAAATTTGCTTGATTGTTCTTTAGGATTTAGCCTTTGGAATTTGTGGAACTCAATCATGAATCTCTAGTTGATTGATATATTTGGTGTAATTTCTTCACTCTTGTATGAACTAGTCAATTAGCAAGGAGATGTAGCTATATTCAAATTGGCAAAATTCAATGAATTTAAGCGTACATATTCTCATTTAAATAACAAGTTTACATGAATTAAAAGCTCTCAAAATATTGAATATCATATAATGTTGGAGTGCTTTTTCAATTTAGTTTCTATTATTTAAAAAGTTTTAATTTAATCTCTTCTTTGAGCATTTGTCCATTATACCCTCTCCTTAAAAGTTAAAATTAAGTGATAATAAACTAATCTGACATGATATTGAGTGAGTTGGTAGAATTTCAATAAGTAAGAGAAGAAATTTATTAATTTCTCTTCTGAACTTTTAAGAAATTTACCAAAATTTGCCTTTTCTTCCCTTAAAAAGAATAATTCCGGTCTTTTGAAAAGTGTTAAAACATAGCGGGGACTAAATTGACATTGGGACTACTTATCTGTGTTTAAAATAAATACAGTTCGAGAGTATAACAACAAATCAGAGTGGCGCAGCGGAAGCGTGGTGGGCCCATAACCCACAGGTCCCAGGATCGAAACCTGGCTCTGATAAAAAAGAGTGGCTTCCGGTTGGTTTTTTTTTTTTTGGGTTTTGAAAATTTTGCTTTATCCAATGGCCCACCGGTCGAGTCCAGTATTAGAGAGAAGCCCAAACCCGAATCGAGATCATTGTCCCTTCCGATTTCATAATTTTATTCCAGAAAAGCCTGCGATTATTTCCTGTTTTCTTCCCTCCTTTTGTCCGAAATCACAACTTCCCATTGCAGCAATCCAGCTCTACTGTATGAAATCGATTTAATTCATTCCTCCGATCTCTCATCTTTTCCCAATTACCAGCCCTTCAACCATGAACTTCTAGACCAAATTCCCATCTTAGAGTGAGCAATTTCGTCTCTATCAATGGCGGGTTCCTCTCTCATGGACGCTCTCTTCCAGCGAACTCTCGATGACCTTATCAAAGGCCTCCGCCTCCAACTCATCGGAGAGTCTGCTTATATCTCAAAGGCTGTGGACGAGATTCGGCGCGAGATCAAATCTACGGACCCTCAAACTAAGTCCACCGCTCTGCAAAAGCTCTCCTATCTAAGCTCCCTTCACGGCATCGATATGAACTGGGCTGCTTTCCATGTCGTCGAGGTTATGTCATCCTCTCGTTTCGCCCAAAAGAAGATAGGGTACCTGGCTGCATCCCAATCGTTTCATGAAGCCACCCCAGTTCTCCTCCTCATCACCAACCAGCTCCGGAAGGATTTAACTAGCACCAACGAATTCGAGGTTAGCCTTGCTCTTCATTGTTTGTCGAGAATAGCAACTATTGATCTTGCCAGAGACTTAACCCCTGACATTTTTACATTGCTGTCGAGTAGTAAGGTTTTTGTTAGAAAGAAGGCAATTGGTGTGGTTTTGAGTATTTTTGGGAAATACCCTGATGCTGTTAGGGTGTGTTTCAAGCGTTTGGTTGAGAATTTAGACAATTCCGATCCTCGGATTTTGTCTGCAGTTGTTGGGGTCTTTTGCGAGCTTGCTTCAAAGGACCCTAGATCTTATCTTCCATTGGCACCCGAGTTTTATAGGATTTTGGTCGATAGCAAGAATAATTGGGTGCTGATTAAGGTCTTGAAGATATTTACAAATTTGGCTCCACTAGAGCCAAGATTGGCTAGGAAAATTGTTGAACCTATAACTGAGCATATGAGAAGAACAGGGGCAAAGTCATTGATGTTTGAGTGCATTAGAACTGTGGTGACTAGCTTGTCTGACTTTGAATCAGCAGTTAAACTTGCTGTTGAGAGAACTCGAGAGTTTTTGGTTGATGATGATCCAAATCTAAAGTATCTTGGATTGCATGCTCTTTCAATCCTTGTGCCAAAACACTCGTGGGCCGTTTTGGAGAATAAAGAGGTTGTAATCAAATCTCTAAGTGATGTGGATCCAAATGTTAAACTTGAGTCCTTGCGGCTTGTGATGGCTATGGTTTCTGAGAATAATGTGGCTGAAATTTGCAGAGTTTTGGTGAATCTTGCGCTTAAATCTGATCCTGAGTTTTGTAATGACATTCTTGGGTCCATATTAGCTACGTGTGGTGAAAATGTATATGAAATCATCATCGACTTTGATTGGTATGTGTCACTTCTTGGAGAAATGTCGAGGATCCCACATTGCCGAAAGGGGGAGGAAATTGAAAATCAGCTTATAGATATTGGTATGAGGGTCAAGGATGCAAGATCTACTCTTGTCATGGTTGGCCGTGATCTGCTGATCGATCCAGCATTACTTGGTGATCCTTTCATGCATAGGATACTATCAGCTGCTGCTTGGGTGTCAGGAGAATATGTGCAATTTTCAGGCAAGCCATTCGAACTCCTAGAGGCACTGTTACAGCCTCGCAGCAATCTCTTGCCGCCATCAGTTAGAGCAGTTTATGTTCAGTCAGCATTTAAGGTGTCGATTTTTTGTTTAAATTCTTACATTCAAGAGCCAAGCATTGACTCCTCTTCATATGTTGATAATCTGGTAGAGAGTGGTTCAGAATCTATCTCTGCAAGGGAATGCCAGGATGCTTCTGTTTTAGGTACGTATGATGCTTCTGATCTTCGTGAACAGGTTGAAGAGTTCAACCCAAGGGGGTCTAATCAACCACCAAAAGTTACTTTCTCTGAAAATTATGAGGAGACACTGTCTCGTGTCCAGACATGTACATCTGCATCGTTAGAGGATAATACTTCATCTCTTGGATCGATCATTGAGTTGTTGAATTTTATTCAATTTTCTTTGGGCCCTTTAACTTGGAGCCATGATGTTGAATTACTTGAGAGATCTAGAAACTTGCTCAATTTTATTGAGTTAATTAGGCAACAGATTCCTGATGGTCTAAATCAAAAGGATGGGAGTTCAGAAATGGAACTGACTGAAATCTCCAAAATAATTGAATTGATTGTTGATGCCTTCTCCGATGACTTTGGCCCAATCTCAATAAATGCTCAAGAAAGGGTTCCGATTCCTGAAGGATTGATACTCAAGGAGAATCTTGATGACTTGGACATGATTTGCAGTGATATTCACTTACCAGAAAGGTCCTTTTCTTTTGGAAGTTCCTTCTGTGAGGAAAGGGTTGATTCATCTATATTATCTCAACAAAGCCAGCAAGAGTCTGAATCATTGAATGCTACCACATCTCTTCTCTTCGAGCACCGTAAGCGGCATGGACTGTATTATCTTCCATCAGATAAGACTGATGATGCCTCTAATGATTATCCACCGGCCAATGAACTCAAGTTAGAAGATAATCTGGATGATGATGCTGCCCATCTTGTCAAGCTTGCAGAACGGTCACTTTCGTTAAAGAAAAAGTCCAATTCAGCCAAGCCTAGGCCTGTGGTGGTGAGATTGGATGAAGGAGATGAATTGCCTGTTATGAGGAAGAAGCCCCAGTTGAAGGATGAACAGCTTTCTGATGCAATACGCGATGTTCTTGAAGGTAGTGATGTGAGACCTACTTCCTCACAAACAAAACAATCTTCCAAACCCTCTAGCAGGAGAAAAGGAAAGGAGAAACAGGATGCTGATAATCTTTCTGAATCAAACGAAAATTTGGGTGATGTTGAAGAGCAATCTAATAAGATAGATACAAGTTTGAGAAGAACACATCGACATCATGGAAAAGATGGCAAACAATCGAGTCTAGAAAAGAGTAGTGAGAAAAAGGATCAAGCTCATAAGAAAGGCAAGCGAACGAGTAGTCAGAGGCACAGTAGGCATAAAGCTAAACAAATTGGGGATGCTTCATTACCTGCGGCTTCACAGACAGTTATACCTGATTTCCTTTTATAGCTCGAAAAACCTGAATCAGATTTGCTGCAGAACATTCCAACATCAATGACTGGTTTGATCTCCAAATTCTCATGTGCCATGGTTAGTTCTGCTGTAAAGATTTATTGATTTTTTGGTGTATGTTTGGGGGTGCTTTTGGATTCATATGTTCCAGAATGGATGTCCATTTCAGAAACAGAGTTTCAAATTTGGGATTATCTGGTTTCTGGTATTAATATGAAGCATTTTTTGATAATTTGTGTATATATTTTGGAGTGTTGGTTTCAAATTTAAGACAGTGAAGCATGTTCAACATTGAGCTGTTTTAGTTGATGACAGACATGGCTGGATAGATTTGAATTTCTTTAAATCTTTGAAGCGAAACATCACTCCTTAAAAACAAGGGCATTTATACTAAAAACATGTTTGAGTCTGTCTGTTTTGCCTCAAGTACTAGGAAAGAGACCAAAAGAGAGAGAATAACTTGTTCCTAAGTTGAGAGCAGCTGGGAAAGCAAAAGGAAGAACATGGTGAATCATTAAAATTATGGACGAGTGTGAATAAAGGGTCAAAGTCTGCCATTTGGAAATGGCAAACCAAGTGGGAAGGAAGACTTTAGAGAGCTAATATCAAAATTAATCTCACGTTATACTCACTAATATTTTGTCTGAATACCCAGCTTGTTGCTTAATGATGATTCATATTTCAAAGGTTTTACCATCGAGGTCGTACCCATATTTAAAAATGCATCATTAAAAAACGTGCTTATGCTTATATTGGGGGAAAAAAATTAGCAACAACATTTTACTATACCATGCAAGTTGTTTGTTAAAAGGTCAAACTATATATGTGTTGCACTTGGAACAAAACTTTCCTTTAACTCAATAAACTGCTTATGAACACAACTTTCCTATAACTCAATAAACTGCTTATGAACATGTCAAACATAACTAGTTAAAGTATTATAGCCTTATTAAAAGGTGGAGTTTCGAATCTCCACCTCACTTATTGTTGTAGTCAAAAGAAAAAAAAAGCTATAAATATATATTGATAAATAAGTAAGTAATGTCAACCTCTCTTTTCAATAGAAAAATTATTGGATGTGTTTGTTTTCACTTCACCATTGGATATATAGACAAACTATCATTTTTAATTTTTCTCTTTTATATCTAATAGTATAAACATAATTTCTTCTTCTCAAGACAAATTCTGTTTCCTCTCTCTCTTTCTTATAATAATTTCCCCTATATCTTCAAAATGTTTTGTACATTTTATGCATGCTGTCTATAGCCCTTCTTGGAAGGAACAAAGCCAACAAAGAAGACTTTTGCACAGAAGATCACATGATATCTTACTAAACTTTCGCTTCAAGTCTGCTCTGTAACTTCTTCACTAATCCAACTCTCTTCTCTCTTCATCTTCTTCTTCATCTTCCTCAATTCTGTCACCCTCTGAGCAGTCAAAAGCCAAAACCCAAATGGCCGCTAATGAGCTGAAGCATTCTCCATTGCCCTCCAATTCTCCATCTCAGTTTTCCCAAATCTTCCATTTTCTCTTCTTACTCATTGGCTTCTCCTTTGGATTGGCCATCAGTTTGAACCTCAAGACCTTCTCATCATTCAATTTCAGGCTCCCTAACTTTTCCATTCCATCTTCTCCATCAACACTGCTGTTTCTAAGACAACAACAACCTCCCTCGTCACCCCCACCGCTTCAACCGCTGCAGTCTCCTTCGGTTGATTGCTACGATCGGTTTTTCGACCCGAATGTAGAGCCACCTTTGATGCATAGAATGAGTGATGATGAGGTGTTTTGGAGAGCATCCATGGTTCCACTGATCAAAGAATTCCCATATGAACGTGTGCCAAAAGTTGCTTTCATGTTTCTGATAAAGGGGTCGTTGCCTTTGGCTCCTTTGTGGGAAATGTTCTTCAAAGGCCATGAAGGGTTGTTTTCAATTTATGTGCACACTCATCCTTTGTATAATGTCTCTTCTTCACTGCCTGCAAACTCTGTCTTCTTTGGAAGAAGAATCCCAAGCCAGGTGAGGTTAATTAAGCCTGTTATTTGATAATACTTTCATTTTTATTTCTGTTATTTATTTATTTATTTATTTTTTACTTCCTTTAAGAACTACAGTGGGTAGTTGTTCTTGTTTCTATCTTTTTAAAAAAAAAAAAAATTTAAATACTTGTCATAACTATTTTTTTAATTCTCTCAAAATTTAAATTAAAACACTCTTGGGAATTTGGGATTTTGGCTCGGCTTCAATTTTGTCTCTATAATTTTTTAGTTTTGATCCAGTTCTTATGGTTTGGTTTTATAGTTTTAATTTGGTTCCTATGCTTTTAAAATTATCAATTTAGTCCTTGTGTGATTGGATCAAATTGCAGCCAACTAAACCAATAAAATTGTTGCAACTAAACATTTAGGGGCTCTTTAGAGCGTGAGTTATAATAGCTAGTTTGTGGAGTATTCTACACTCCAAACACAGACTATTATAATCCAGACTAAATAACTTTGCATCCTAAACACAAATTATATAACTTCACAGATTATTACAACCCATTCAACGTTCCAAACAGTCCTTAAAGATTGCAAAATATACATACCACCCTTGAATTATAAGAATTGTTCCAATCAAACTCGAGATTGTTGCAATCAAATCCAAATTATTTACATTAATATTTTGTTTTCCTAAATCAAGATGACAACTCAAGATCGATCTATAAACTAGATTTTTTAATGGTTAATAAAAAAGTTTAGGTTAAACTGTAACAATTATAAAGTTTTTTTTAAAAAAATAATTTTAACCCTTAAAATCACAAAATGCACGGACCACTCTGGAACTATATATATGGGTTGTTCCAGTCAAATGCTCGAATTATAAGATCGTTACCATTAGAGTCAAATTCTTTACATTAACTTCTTTTTTTCTTTTTTTTTTAAATCGAGATGACAACTCAATATCCAATCTGAAAACCAAATTTTTTTTTATGGTTAATAATATACTTTTTTTTTTTTTTTGAGTACAATATGGAGTTGGTGGGATTCAAACCATAGACTTTTTGGTCGTTATTACATACTTTATGCCAGTTGAACTATGCTTACTTTGACTTTTCAATTTTTATTAAGTTAAGAAAAGTTTGGGTTAAATTGTAATAATTTTGTAATTTGAGTGTTTGATTTATAACTATTATTATAATTTAAGAGTGGTTTGTCTATTATGAAATATGTAAGGACTTAATTGTAAAATTTCATTAGTTTAAATTAATTTGAAAGTGGAAGGTGTGATTGTAATAATCTTAGTCTGAGGTAGTTTTTGAAACTTTTTATCTCAAAAAAAAAAAAAAAAAAGCTTCTGAAACATTTCATTTTGCATAAACAGCCAGTGCAATGGGGGAGACCCTCCATGATCGACGCCGAGCGCCGCCTTCTAGCAAACGCCTTACTGGACTTCTCCAACCAAAGATTCATCTTACTCTCCGAAACCTGCATTCCTCTCTACAATTTCACCACAATCTACAACTACCTCGTAAATTCCAAACACAGCTTCATCTCCTCCTATGACGATCCCCGAAAAATCGGTCGCGGTCGATACAATCCTCGAATGTTTCCGACTGTGTCCATCGCCGACTGGCGAAAAGGTTCGCAGTGGTTTGAAGCTGATCGGACGGTTGCCGTCGAAATAATCTCCGACAAAACATATTACCCTATTTTCCGGGAGCAGTGTGGGCCGCCGTGTTACATGGACGAGCATTATATTCCTACGTTGGTTAATATTGTTTTGCCGGACCGTAATTCCAACAGAACCGTTACTTGGGTTGATTGGTCCAAAAACGGTCCGCATCCCGGGAGATTTGGTAGACGGGAGATTTCGGTCGAGTTTTTGAACCGGGTCCGGTTCGGATTCAACTGTACTTATGATGGAAACGACACCGTTTCGCTGTGCTTTCTGTTTGCTCGGAAATTCATGCCGGATTCTTTGCAACCTCTGCTGAAGATTTGGCCATCTCTATTGCAAGGCTTGGTTTAAGTGTTGGTATGTTGAATCATCCCTAAAAGTGGGGAGTTTTTAAACCATGATTCAATTCTTTTACATACAAGTTGAATAAATTTGGATTAGGATAATATAACATATATATAGAAATTTATATTGATGTAATCTTTATTTGAGTTATACACAAGGATGATATGAGATATAAAAATTTAAATTTATTTAGGTTAGGTCATATTTGATTGGTATGTTCGTGATTTATAAAGTTTTTTTTTTTAGTTTAACAATTATAGGGTAGAAAATCGAACTATCTGACTTTTGAGATGGTAATTAGTATTTTATCCAATGAGCTATACTCGAATTAATTGTGATTTGTAAAGTTGTGTGTAACTTGAGATTGAGGTAGATTTTAAAAGCTTAGGTTGATGAGCGATGAGCAAAATAACTATTTTAGTCCCTTGATATCATTTTTCTATCTAATATATTCACTTGTTTAATGCTTGTCTCTAATTTATGTGATTTGAAATCATGCTCATTACTTGAAGCTATTTTTGTAATTTGTTAAAAACAAAATAAAGGTAAGGACCAAAATGATTATTTTTTTTAAAGTTTAAAGATTAAAATTGATATTTTAATAGTCAATGGAACAAATTTGAACGTTTGGGGATTAAAATGGACATTTTGAAAGTTCAAGAACCCAAATAGATTTAATGTAAAAGTTTAGAGACTAAGATTTAATCAAATTTTTTTATACAAAGTATATTTAACATAGCAAGTAGTACATATACCTTTGTGGATGTCATTTCCCTAATAATGAAAAACATGCCTAAAATTTGTAACTATATGGACTAAAGGTTAATCCAATTTAAATATTGTCAAAGTCCAAAGTCATCAAGTAAAAAATCCAAAATTCAAAACCAGTGGGGTGCTAAAACTCTTTAAAAATCAGCAACCAACCATTATCATGTTGCCAATTTTGTTTTGTTTTGCCCATATCAAATTGTGTTTTTTTTTGGGCGGTGCCCATATCAAATTGTTGACCCTATTTATAAATTTAATTAAATAACTTTACAAGCTAAGGTGAAAAATTTTAGGTTAGGATTCAAACAAATTCGAAAGTGAAGATTAAAACTTTCTACCTATATGCTTGGATTGACAATAACTAATACAACATGTAATATACAATATATTAGCAACCATTATCATGTTGCCAATTTTGTTTTATGTTGCATATATCAATTTTTTTTTGCCATATTTATAAATCAATTAAATATCGTTACAAGTTGACAAATTCTAGGGACAGAGTTCTGGTACGACGATATATATATTTTTATAATGGATTGTTTTATTTAAATTTTGGGAAGTAGAGAGAAACAAATGTATAGAACTTTTTACATTTAACTCTTTGAGTTAATTAGAAGGTTGAATTTTACATTTAACTCTCTAGATGAGTCTATTATATTCCTTTAATTTTTATTTAGAAATTGAGTTCTAGATTCCAACAAATTAGATTCTGTTTGATAACTATTTGATTTTTAGTTTTTGAAAATTAAGTCTATAAATACTATTTTCTCCTATGAGTTTTTTTTTTTTAAATCTATATTTTAAAAAACCAAGCCAACTTTTGAAAACTAAAAAAAGTAGTTTTAAAAAATTTGTCTTTGTTTTTAGAATTTGACTAAGAATTAAAATATTTTGTTAAGAAAGATGATGCCTATTATAGAAAATTGATAAGAAAACAAATACAATTTTAAAAAACAAAAAACCAAATGGTTATCAAGCGAGACCATAGTTTTTAAATACTTTTGTTTTGTTTTTAGAATTTGACTAAGAATTCAAATATTTCCAAAAACCATGATAAAAAATTGGGGGAAACTAAGCACAATTTTAAAAAATCAAAAGCAAAAAATCAAATGGTTATGAAGTGACGGTTATAATTTAATGTTATGGGTGAAATTAGACCATAAATATGGACTAAAAAAGTCACAGAAATTAAAGGCAAAACAAGGCTAAAAAGCCCAATATGGATCAAAATAGGTCGAAACCAAGCAGAAACTGGGTCAATGCAAGAAAGGAACGATGAGTCAACTTGGGCCAGAGCCCAAGTACCTGGTCGGCCTCAGCCGACCATACTACAAGGCCCTCTTTTGGGCCTTGTCTCTTCTCTTCTTAGCCCGTGCAACCTTTGTCTAGCATGATCTGGTCGTTTTTCGTCATATTCCTACGAGAAATCCTCCAAAAATCCTAGAATAGGAGTATTTAAGCTCTCTTCTCACAGGAGAGAGGTAAGTTCAGATTCTCTACACACTTGCTACACTTCTAAAAGGTTTTCTGATTTAAGCATCAAGCTTGTGTGGTAAGCATCACACCAGTGTGCAGGTTTTCCTTATTTTTGTAGATCACGTTCTTTTCCCCTGAATACAAATCTTACAATTGCTATCACGTGAAAGTCAAGTGCGTTACCTTGTTCCAATTTTAGAAACAACAGTTGGTGCCGTATGTGAGGATTATCTTGGCTTATGATGAGGCATCTCAACCTCAGCCTTTTCCTTATATAATTTCAAACTTTTCTTTCATGTGTGGACTTGTAAACTTCATTTTGCAATGGTTGAGTAGTTAGAACAGGACATTGGCTTGTTGGCCTCAGCCATCCTTGCTCTGATCGAAGTGAACTTTTTGGCTTTTAGCCGTTAATTTATTTTCTCTAAGATGGGGGTGACTTCATTGAACTAGGGTATGACTGTAGGCTTGCTCTTAATTATTTTTAGCTTTCAGAAGCCTTCAGTCAACTATTTTGATTTCTCTCAATTGAACTGAAGGTTGTTATTAATTTTCGATCCTCACCTCTGTTGGCATTTATGCTCTAATGCCTTATAATTAATGATTTATTTAATCATTAATAAAAATTATGATTATTTTATTTGTAATATAATATTATTCATTATACGAAAAATTTAAGGTTATTAGTGTAGACTTGAACAACATGTGTTTGACATACCAGTGGATCATGTTCAAGAAATAACCTAAAGGGTTATAGTAAATGGATAAGGTTGGATACCTTATCCTGGTAACACTATTGATATGATCTACTTTGTAATAGTTACAAATGATTAGATCCAAATCGTTCATGTGGAGACATGTGAGTAGGGGTATTCTATACAATGAGTTTATATAAGATTAAACCACGAAATATTTAATATTTCTTTATAAATTCGTTAATATAACGACCGACATTTTCAGGTATTACTTAAAGTTTAATTTGGAAATTTAAATTAATTGTAAGGCCAATTTCATGTTTAAAGTGTGCAATGGAATTTAATTTTGGGACTTGCATAATTGAAATTTGAGAATTTGAGGGTAAATTGGGAAGAAAGAAGGGAAAAAGAGATTTAATTGATGTTTGAGGCATTTTTGTAAATTGAGTGAGTTTAAGCCCAAGCCAAGCCCATGTATAAGTCAAGCCCTAATTTTCCTCTCTATTATTTTAATTTGCACGCAACCCTAGGTTGAGTCAAGCCTTCAAGCCAACTCTTTAAGCTAAGCCACCTTATTCTTCATCTCTTTATTCTTCTTCCCTATATGTGTTCGACAGCCTTGAAGCAGAAGAGATTTTTTTCCAGCAAGCTTCTCGCCGCCACCCACACCGACACCCCCAGATCCGCCGCCGACTCGTACACCTGAACCACCGCCGAACGCCACCTCAGGCAGAGTCGAGAACCGACACCCCCAGACCGCAGCCTCTCGTTTCCGTGAACTGTCGTTCGCCACACGCGCAGATCCGTGTATGCTGCCGCCTTCCCAATCGGGCGCCACCGCCCCTGTTGCACACGCCGCGGACGTCTCCTGCAAGTTTGTGTACTCATTCCGATCAGCCCCTTCCAGTCCAGCGAGCCTTCGTTTGTGTGGTAAGCGATTGGTTTCTACATAGTTCTTTGATGATCTTGGTTGGGTAAGATTAATTCATGAATCTTGACTTTGTTTCAAGGATACCCACTCTGATCCGGCGTCAAAATCACGAGCGTTGCGCCTTGAGTTGCTGTCCAGTTGGTAATTGGGACTTTTGGGTAAGTGATTTAAATTCAGTTTTAACCGCCAATTTGAGACTAAGTTAAATGCTAAAGAATTAATTCTAATTTTGGAATTTAGTTTGGTGGAAGAAACTTTGGGTTCAATTATAGATTTTAGGAATTTTTCTAACCTTAAGGATGGCTTTGATTAGGCTCCAAATCGTTTGACTGAGGTTCAAGACAGTGAAATCTTGGGGAGCATTTGGATGATTTGGATTCCTGAGCTTAGCCAAGGTAAGGGACTTTATGTCGATATGCTTAAATGCAATTTAGGAACTGAATTGAAAAAAAAAGTTTAATTTGAAATGAAAATCTTTTATAAATATTTTATTATGGAGTTTTGATGAATTTTTAAATGCTTGTTATATATAAAAATGGATTTTTCACTTGTTGATTGCCAAATATTCTTGTGTATGTGATGCATGAGTTATGGTTTATGATTTATGAGAATGTTACTTTGTGTTGCATCATGGTATGAAAATTTAAAATGCTTTGGGACCTCATGCATACATATGAAATTTTCATGATAAAATGATTTCGAAGGTTATGGCAATTACCCCCTAACTTGTAGATGTACATCTAAATGGAAAGGAATCTGAAAAGGTTAAATGGAAAGTAACCTGAAAAGGTTAAATTGAAAAGGAACCTAAAAAGGTTAAATTGAAAGGAACCTGAAAATGTTAAATAGAAATGAAAGGTTAGGTTGGGTTAATTGTCCACATTAAGTCGAAGAGAAAAGTTAAAAGAGAAACGTTTCCACTATGAAAATGTTTTAGGTCCCACTAGAGGAAAAAAAAAAGTTTTAAAAATCACTTTGTATGTGTTTGCATATCCTGACCCCGGTAGTGAGGTCACTTACTGAGTATTTCAAATACTCACCCTTTTCAAAAATGTTTTTCTTTTCAGGTAAAGGCAAGTGCATCTTAGGCGAATGACTGGATAATTGCTGCAAGAGGCCATGGGTGACCTAGAGAAGTTTTCCTTCCGCAATTTCTTCATTTTGGCATTTTTAGAATATTTTTTTAGTAGACGTCTTATGAAAATTAACTCTTTTTTTTAAAAATGTTTTAATCTATGCTTATGCTTTGGAACAAGTTAAATTTAAAGGGATCCCGAGGTAAAATTTTTTGATTGTTTTATAAAAGTTCATTCCTTTATGTGAATTATTTAAGTTTTATTTTATTTCACTAGCATGCATGTAGTAACGCCCCTAGAAAGCCTAGTAGGAAAAGTAGGGTCTTTACAGTTAATTGAGAAGATTAATATTTCATCAGGATAATTATATGTGACTCGATCTTAATCTTGAGTGAGTTATGAACTCCTACCTATGAGGGCTTGTCCTTTGATTTGTATGAGTGAGAGTGGCTTTTGTAGCCGATTTAATAAGCCTACCATTTTGGAGACTTGACCAAATAGGGAGCTGGGAACATAATCTCACGAGATGAAATTCATTCATTCCTATATAAGGTAAGTAGATGAGTACTTCCCTTACGTACTGATTTTGGGACTTGAACAATGGGGCCCCGCCTTTTCACTGGCCTGAGAGGGACTTAGTTTATGATTAGATCATAAATAAATTGTTCATTAGAGGATCAATGGTACTTAAGGTATAAGATGTAATTATAAGGGTAAAACGAACTTTTGACCCAGTTGTAATTACGAACAATTCGTGAAGAATCGACTTGCATGTAGTGATTATATTCATGGACACAACTTGTTTTACAGTGCATAAGAGTGCGACTCTAGGTCTATAGTAGAGTGACCCTATAATTAATGAATGAAAATTGATTATTAATTAAAAAGTTTAATTAATTAATGTTGTATCATTGGAGCTTATCATCTGTAGGTCCATAAGGTCCTTGTGCTAGATCATTGTAACACTAAATGATCAATTTAGTTGAAAGAAAAATTTGAAATATTCAAATTAATATTTAATATATTAGATATATTAAATATAAAAGAAGAAAATATATATATTGTATTTGATACATTAAATATTAAAATGATTAATGTATATTAGATACATTAAAGAAAAATATATATTTGAAATATGAATGAGATTCAAATAGGTTAAATATATATTGTAGGAGAGTTGAATGAGATTCAAATAAGTATAATGTATATTTTAATACAGTATATATTAAAATATAATATTTTAATTATGACAAAAATTTTCCTAGATCTTTATAAATAGGACCCTTGGGTTGAGCCATAAGTGAAATCTCCTCTACAGAGAATTCTAATCCCTTGGGGATTTTCTGTCAAGAGGCTCCCACAAACCTTGGTCCTGTGTTTGAGTTATAGCCAGGAAAACTTTGTGGAAGAAATAAAAACCCGACAAAACTTTCTCCATAATATACAAAGGTATTTATTGCTTAACCTTAGTTTTTTTGTTTAATTCTAAGTTAAATCAAAGACGATTCAATGCTTCCGATGCGCGATGAAGTGTTCATTTCTATCAATTGGTATCAGAGCAATATTTGATTTTTATTTAGAATTAAAGTTCTTGGTGGGTATTTTAATTTTATCACATATATGATATGTGGTCTTCAAATTGACATGAGGCTATTTGGTATTAAAATTTGTGGCTTTCAATTAGATGAATCATTAAATCCTAAGGGTTGGGATTTCATGTGCTTTTCTTTTTCAAAAATTTTATTTTTTTTGCCCACACATACTTCTATCAAAACTTCAATTTTTTTCAAAGTGATGAATTCTTCAAGATGTGTGCGCAAACCAATGGTTTAAACTAAACAGTTAAACACAGCATGTGAGTTTCAATTTTTTTTAATGACTTTTTAAAAGGCTATTCTAGTGAAGGGATCGAAGTGTATGTGATGCACTTGGAAGTCATAAGTTGATTTGGTGGTACAAGTTCATTTTCAAAGATAACTTGTATTGATCAACTTAAAATGAATAATAATAAACCTAGCCTATATATTACATGATACTTGCTAACTTATCAATTAAATTTAATGAATCTAAACTCAATAAATATAATTTGATAAAAAAAAAAAAAAAGAAGCTAAACTAACTCTGGATGAAGAAAATTTGGGCTTGGCCTCGACCTCCTATCAGCATTTTTAGCGATGTAATTTTTTAGAAATCCATTGTGAATTAAGGCTTCAATGTCATCTTTCAATTGAAAGCAGTCTCGAGTCATATACACATGATCTTCATGATAGAGACAATATTTTTGTTCATCTCTCTTATTTGATCTTGTTTTCATCTTTTCAGGCATTTTTAATAAGTTTGAGTGGCGTACTTTCATTAGAATCTATTCAAGGGGAACTAATGTTGGAGTGTACCTGTAAAACTTTTTTGAGGAGTGGCTAAGTCAGAGTGGTTTCTGATCATCTATCTTCTGTCTTTTGGCCTCTTGATGTAATATATCACTTGGTCTTTTTCTGTCATATGACTAATCTGATCTTCCTTCAAGCTCATTAGTTTTCTTCTTTGTACGAAGTAATTCTTCTGCGCTCATCATATGTGATGAGCTCTACGTATGATGTGAGTTATTTCTTTCCTACAGATCGTATGAGACTTTGATCTCTAAGTCCATTGATTATAACCATCAGTGCAACTCCGCCAGTGCAACCTTCAACATGTAAAGCTTCACTGTCGAATCGAGTTATATATTCTCGTAGGGTTTCTTTGGATCCTTGTTTGATGGAAAGCAAATGAGTTACTAGCCTGTGCTGGTCTCTTCCTCCCAAGAATCGTATTACGAATGCTCGAACCAATTCTTTGAAGGAACTTATGGATCTTCTTGTTATTGTGTGGAACCATTTCCTTGTTGGTCCTACTAGAGTGAATGAGAAGGCTTTGCATCCTATTGCATCTTGCATTCCATGAACATCCATCTATGATCTGTATATGTTCAAATGCTCTACAGGGTCCTTTTTTCTATCATAGGGTTTGATCCTTGGAACTTTGACTTTGGGAGGTAGTTCCACATTCATGATTTCATTAGTAAAATGTGGATCTACCTATTCTATCAAAGTATCGATATCAATGTTGGGTTTTGTGTCCTAAAACTCGTGGTTTTGTAAACTGAATGTATATTCTATTTTACTATAAAGATGTTATTGAGGTTTATTCAGTAAATGTATTATTGAATAAAGTGAATTGTGTATTCTATAACCCAAATCCAATGAACAAAGAACCCTTGGCTATAGTATGTATACTTGAACTTTATGTATGACATAAAAGTGGATCAAGTTCGAGTAATAGCCAAAATGGTCTATATTATAAGGATAAGGCTGGGTACTTTATTCTGGGGACACTATGGACGCGGCCCACTTTGTATAGTACTAACGATGTGATCCTGAATCGTTCATGTGGAGACATGCGAGTGGGGGCGTCCTATGCAAAGAGTTTGTATAAGACCGGACCGCGAAATAGTCACTTAGACTTTATAACTCCGTTTACTGTTTTAACTGACTATATTCATACGATGACCTAGGTAACTCGATCTTAATCCTGAGCGTGCTATGAACTCCTGTTTATTCGGGATTATCCTTAGATTTGCATGGGTGAGAGTGGCCCGAGATTGCCGACTCAATAAGCCTCCCATTTTGGGGATAAGACCGGATAGATAGTTGGGAACATAGTCATGCAAGATGGAATTCACTCCTACATGCTTTAAGGATTAGTAGAGAGGTTGTTCCCTTAAGTGCTGACTCCGGGTCTTGAACAATGGGCCCACCCTCTCATTGGCCCGAGAGGGATTCGGTTTGTTGGTTGGACCACAAACCAATTGTTCATTAGAGGATCAGTGGGACTTAAGGAACAAGAAGTAATTACAGAGGTAAAACGGTTTATTTGACCCAGCTGTAATTACGAACGACCTGTGAAGGATCGACATATTAATCATGGTTATATCGAGTGGACAGAAATATATCTACAGTGAGGAGAGTGCAGCCACTGGGCTTTAGTGGAGTGTCCCGGTGGTTAACGAATGTTGATTAGCTAGGCTAAAGAGTTTGGCCGGTTAAATCTCGTATCGTTGGAGCTCATGATCTGTAGGTCCATTAGGTCCCCTTACTAGCTCAGACTAAGCCTTGGAATAATTTGAGAGAAAAGAATTTGAATTGTTCAAATTTGGTTTTGGCAGTAAACGTTAATTATATGCGATATACTTAACGTACTATAATTTAATTATGAATTAAAACCACAAGAAAGAGAGAGGAACATATTTAAATGTGATTTAAATATTTGTTCGGTTTAATACGTGAATAGGGATTCATGTACAAACGATTGGTCATAAAAGAGAGGGATTTGTCTAATTATTTAATTAATATTTGATATTAAATTAATTAAATGGTTTAATTAATTAATCAAGTTTTTAAATTAATTTTGATTTAAATGAAACTTGACTAATCCTATATATCAAACCTAGTGTTGTCTTCCATGGGAAGACAAGTGTTGTCTTCCATGGGAAGACAAGTGTTGTCTTCCATGGGAAGACAAATGTTGTCTTCCATAGGAAGCCTAATGAGGTTTCATTAGTGCCTATAAATGGGATGAAACACAAAAGGATTGAGTGAATTTTCTTTGATAGTTTTTTTTTTTAAACTATCTTGAGCTCTCTTCCTTTTTCTCTAAAAATTCTCTTAACAAAGGATCCCACAATCCATTCCAAGGGCTGAGAATAGTAGGGAAGACTCTAGTGGTGGTCCAAGTATTGTTGGTGATCCAAGATTTGCAAAGAATTTGGAGAATTTGAGCTACAAAGGTATGTGTTCATACTTTCTGGTTTTTTCCAGTTTAGAGCATGTTTTTGTTTGGTTAAATTGATGTACTTTGAGTGCTCGAGATCCGAAATTGCTTCCGCTTTCTTAATATTAACTCCATCAATCAAACCCTATGTTTTTTTACCTTGTGCCTATGCCATTGGATACGATCTAGTTCACTTTGAATCTACAGTAATTCTGCCCCTCCATGGCAGACTGTTCACTTCATCTTTAACCTCCAAATTTTCCTAGACCTCAGCCTCGGAATTTGTCTCGGCTTGAACCTTGGCCTCAGCTTCGGCCTCATCTTGGGCTTTTTGTCATATTTTCCACTCGATGATACTTCTCAGGTCCATCTTTTCAGTACTTGGAAGATTTCTTGCTCGGCTTCGACCAAGGCTCTTTGCTGCTTCTTTTCCTCAATTATGCTTCTTCAATTCGTCCCTTCCTCTCATTGATCCAAGGCTAAAGTTTTATCATGGTCTCTACCTCGACCTCCGTTTCAACCTCTTTTACCTTGGCTCTTTGATGTCGAGTATATGATAGATTTTGTTCCGTTTGTTTGGTTTACCCTGCTTCCTTGTTGATCATGTTGTCGTGTAGCTTGAACGATTTGGTCGACCTCGGCCTCAAACATGTATTGGGGCCTCGGCCTCGATCGACGAATTTTGGACGACTTCGATTTGTCCTCGAAGCCTATTTTTCCATTCGAATCGATTTCTTCTTGATTCCAATTGCGTTTTTCCATAATTTTGCTCATTCTTGAATGAACACGATATGCAGATTCTTTCAAGCAAGCTTGATTTTCTTCTCCATAGACGACACCAAGTGTTGTTGCCTAATTTTGGACAGGAGAAAGCATTTGACCTCCATGTGACAATAATGGTGAATTTGTTTTGGGAAGGGGGGGGGGGGGGGGAGAATGTGGCTTGCAAGACAAGAAAAATTTGAACAGCAATGTAGTGCTTGCCACACAAGCTCCGATGCTTAAGTTAGAGAGTGAATGAGTGTGACAAGTTAGGTTTAGAGTATCAAGAAAAACTTACATTTTCCTCCATTCAAGAAGAGTATTTATAGGGCATTTTTAGGGCTTATTTACGAATTCTGTAGCGAATTAGGAAGAGGAAATGATTGGAGCGGGCTGAACGAGGACCAAGGATCACAGAAGAGTTGGCTCGACCCCTTGGTGGGGTCGGCCTTGGAGGCAGCCTCGGCCTCCTAGGGAGGCCAAGTTCCTTCCTTCTAATTAACCTGGAAGCCCTGTTCCTTTTGCCTTTTAGTCTGTTTTGACCCGTCTCGTCTCATATTGAGTCATTCTTTGCATATTTGCTCTTCCACTTTCTTTATATTTCAAAATTGTTCTCATAGTCAAATTTTACCAACAATGTTTAGGATTCAATCTTCATTATTCCTCCTACCCATAACCATGGGTTTGACAAAACCAACATAGTACGTGTATATATATATAAACCAATACACTATTTACACCAGCAACAATTGTTGCTGTTGTTGTTATTATTATTATTATTATTATTATTATTTTCAAGTGTCTAATTTCTACAACTGCCTAACTGGCGAAATCTCTGGTCAACGGGCGGAAAGTTATATAATAATGATGATAGTAAACGTGTTAACACAATTAATACTCCAACATATTACGGTATTACCCAACCCAAGGTAAAAAAAAAAAAGGTCTCGGTGCAGTTTTTTAATTAAAATCATTTTGTTTGGAATGGATGAAATAATGACTAAATATACATAACGAACAAGTACGCAAAGGCATTTTGTTTTATTTAGTTGATTTTAATTTTTTGCTATAAATATTTTAAGAGTTTTTTTTAAAACTTTCTAAACTTCCATTAAGCATTTTAATTAAAAAAAATACTACCAAATGATTTTTTTTAAATAAATTAAAAGATTGGAGGTAAATTATTTATATTCATTACATAAATTAATGACATCATTTCATATATCTTAGCCAATTATTTAAGGGAAAAAAGAACATTTTAGACTCATTTGGACCCAATCACTTACTATAGTCAGAATAGGAATTACCTTGAGTTTTTTTTTGTTGACTTTTGTTATATCATTATTGTTCTAATTTACTTTTATTCAGGGTTGATTTTGTTTTTACTTTCAAAAGTTTCATTCCAATAAAAATATATCTTAATATTTTCCAGCCGATGTGGATGTGGGATTATATGTTTGCATTCCAATAGTTGTTTTTTCTGCAACTATTGGTAACCATTAATATGATTTTAGTTTTTGGTTTTGAAAATTATGTTTGTTTCCTCACAATTTTTTTGGTAAGCTTTTCAACTTTCATAAAAATACATTCGAATTCTAAGCGAAATTTAAAAAACAAAATGAAGTTTTTAAAAACTATTTTTTTTTTAATTTTTCAAAATTTGATTTGGTTTTTTAAAACATTTTTAAAAAGTGGGTAATGAAAAGAAAATTATAGGTAGAAGTAGTGTTTAAAAACTTAATTTTTAAAAATAGAAAATAAAAAATAAAATGGTTATCAAATAGAGGTTAAAGTACCTCTACTTCTCCAAAGAGTTGTTAAGTTCAAGTCCTCCCATTCCACCGTAAATGGAAAAAAAAATTGGTATATACATATACCTTTTTTCTAATAATGGAATTAATATATATATATAAAATTGATTGCCGAGCATAACAAACAAATATGTGTCTCCCATTAATCCTTAATTCAACATCCTTGTATCTAAGAAAAAAAAAATCCACATCCTTATTTTAATAAGATAAATTTAAATATCACATGAATATTTTAACATTTTTTCTTTGAAGAACGTGCAAGCTAGTTCGCCTCAACATACATCTCCAAATTATATTTTCATAAAGATTCATCAAATAATATAGCCATTATTTTTTGGGATCTAATCAACACTAACTAAAATAAATTCTAATTAACATCTGATTAAAAAAAGAAAATGATGCCTTTTTATTGCTATTAAACACACATGTTCGTGATAATTGGTGTACGAGTGTAGTCAATATCCAACCAAATTTCCAACGTTGATAGTATTCGCCACCTTCTTTTTCCTCCATTAAAAGGGGGATTATAACGAACTAATATTACACACGAATTAATCAAAAAACAAAAATAAAACGACAATCAAACTAGGATGTTGCTCTTAACTTAATTGGGTTTTTTAATCCCCATGGCCACGCTTAAGCAGCATCAACGGCCACCACACATGGCGGAGCCGGCGGTGAAGGTCCGTCACGGCGTTCAGCTCCAACTCGGCAGCCTTGTATCTCACTTTTTGGTGTTCGGCTTAGGATTGGTTATTGGGATCACCTTTAATTTCTCTGTCAGCCGTTTTTCTTCTACTTTTCAGCTCAGCCAGCTGCCGGTTTCTCCGCCACTAGCCCCTCCACCGCCGGTGGTGGGGTTTAGGGAATTTTGGAGCTCGAAAAATGTGGGACACGAGATGAGCGATGAGGAGTTGCTGTGGAGAGCTTCGGTGGTTTCTCGGATGAGAAAGTTTCCGGTGAAAAAGACGGCGAAGGTGGCGTTTATGTTTTTAACGAGAGGGCCTTTGCCGATGGCTCCTCTTTGGGAACGATTCTTCGGTGGAAATGAAGGATTATACTCGATTTATGTGCATTCTGATCCTTCTTTCAATGGAACTGAGCCCAAAAATTCTGTCTTTTATGGCCGTAGGATTCCAAGTAAGGTCAGCTTACTGTTCTTTTTCTTCTTCTTCCTTTTTGTTTTTTTATTTCCCCTTAATATCTTGAAGAGGAGATAAAATGTTAGAAGTGGCTGGGTAACATAACATTTTTTTTTTTTTTTTTTTTTTTTTTTTTTTTTAAATTTAAATAATTTCTTTCAATTTCTTATTTGGGTAAAATACAATTTTGGTGTTTGAGATAGAACTTAGTTTTTAGTTGGTCTTAATTTTCAAAACTAAACACTTTTGTATTTAAGATTTGAATTTAGTTTTTATTCGATTTTTGAGGTTTCAAAAGTAACATACTTTGTTTGCAAAAATTTGATTTCTAATTGGTCTCAAAAGTTTGAAATTGATTTTTTAATTAGTTCCTGAGTATAAAAATAAAATACATAAAAAAATTTCCAACTTATTTAGAAAATATATATTAACAAAGTTTAATTAGGATATGTAACTATCACGTCATCATGATTTCTCATTAGATCAAGTAACATCAACTCTACTTAGGAACCATTTAAAAATAGATAGGTCATTTAGAAACTAATTCGAAACTTTAGAGACTAATTACAAATCAAATTCAAACATGGAGCTAGCACCATGGTATTAAATTTCCGTCGACATGTTGATATTTCCATCAACATTTCTACACGTCCATGGGTTCAACATCGACATAAGGGAGGAATCGACATTTCCACTCTACCGTATAAACTTGATGAAATATTAAAAAAAAAAAAACAAGAAAATGTAACTTAATGTGAATATAATATTGTAACAAAGATTTTAACTCATTTAAAAAGTGTAAAATGTTTATTTATTAATTTAAATATTTTTTTTGAATTTTTTGTTTTTAAAATTTTTTCAGAAATATCCATCGACATAGACATTTTATCGATATTTCCATCGACATTTCCATAAAATTTAGACTTCGACATTTCCGTCAACATCGACATTTAAACCTTGGCTAGCACCTGACAATGTCACTTTGAAACTTTAAGGACTAAATAGAAATTAAATTCAAATACAAGAACTAAAAATGTTAGTTTGGAAAATTCAAGGACTAAATAGAAACTATTTGTTCAAATGGCACAAACCAACCATCTATTTTACCCTTCTTATTTTTAAGTTTTTAAAAAATATATATATACAAAAATTTAAAAACAAAGAAGCTGAGGCCTCGTCTGATAATCATTGGGTTTTTGAAAATTAAGTTTCTAAATACTACTTCCACTTTGAGTTTCTTTTGATTTGTTATCTACTTTTGGTAAATGATTTCAAAATTCAAGCAAGTTTTGAAAACTAAAAAAGAAAGTTTTTTAAAACGTAGAATTTGACTACGAATTCAAATCTTTCTTCAAAGAAAAGTGAAAATTATCGTAAAGAAATTATGAAGAAACAAACATAAATTTTAAAAATAGAAAACTAAAAGCGTAGGCCACGTTTGATGACCATTTCGTTTTTGAAAATTGTACTTATTTTCTCATCATTTCTCTACAATGAGTTTCATTTTTCTTAAGAAAACGTTTGAATTTTTAGCCAAATTCTAAAAATCAAAACAAGTTTTTGAAAACTATTTTTTTTAGTTTTTAAAACTTGGCTTGATTTTTGAAAACATATGTAAAAAGTAGATAACAAAATAAGGAAACCCACAAGTAGAAGTAGTCTTTATAGGCTTACTTTTCAAAAATCAAAAGCTAAAAATCAAATGGTTATCAAACGGGCCGAAAATTAATGGTTACCAAAAGAGGCCTTAATATCTTATTTCACGTTTTTCATAAACATCGATAAAACGACAGTATTTTATCTTTTTCTTTAATAAACAAATGTGAAAAAATGGAGATTCTAACATTTGATCTTAAAGGAGGTAGTATATGTCAATTATCGATCGTTGTTGCTATGCTCACTTTGACAGTATTTTATCTTTTTTTTTTTATTACTTATGAAGTTCACAATAATTTTGAGTATTTTATTTTTTTGAAAGTATTGTTTTTCAAGTGATTTTTAATTTTTTTTTTATAAATTTAAATTCTGAAAAAACATGAAAAATAAAAAGTGGTTACTAAATTCTTTTTATGTTTCTTTTTTAAAAAAATTATAAAATAGAAAAAGAAGTAGCTATCGGCTACATTTTTTTTTCTTTTTAATTTTCATGTTTTTATTTTTGGACTTCAACACAACATTTAAGATAGAAGAATTTGAATCTCTGACATATTGATGAAAAGTATATACTTTAATCAGATGAACAATGCACAGGTTGGCTTTTATTTTCCTTTTCTAAAACCAATAAACATTAAATGAAAACGTTACCTTATTTCAAAAAAAAAAAAGGTTACAATCATGGGTAGAATTAGAAATTTCCAAAGAGAATGGCATAATCTGATTTTCTAACTATTTAGGTATATAATGCAATTCTAAAAATTTAGGGAAGGGGCAAATTAGAGGAAAAATATTTAAATCCTAAATTTTCTATATAATTTTTTAAATATAAGAAAACTTTAATGGGAATATTGATTTTTTTTTTTGAAAAGGAATACTACATTTTTTTTTTAATTTTCATGTTTTTATTTTTGGACTTCAACACAACATTTAAGATAGAAGAATTTGAATCTCTAACATATTGATGAAACGTATATACTTTAATCAGTTGAACAATGCACAGGTTGGCTTTTATTTTCCTTTTCTAAAACCAATAAACATTAAATGAAAACGTTACCTTATTTCAAAAAAAAAAAAAAAGGTTACAATCATGGGTAGAATTAGAAATTTCCAAAGAGAATGGCATAATCTGATTTTCTAACTATTTAGGTATATAATGCAATTCTAAAAATTTAGGGAAGGGGCAAATTAGAGGAAAGATATTTAAATCCTAAATTTTCTATATAATTTTTTAAATATAAGAAAACTTTAATGGGAATATTGATTTTTTTTTTGAAAAGGAATATTCATTATCTTGATATTCAGTATTGTTTTGACAGATATATATATATATATATATATATATATATGGATTGATATCAAACTTTTTATAGCCAATAAGAGCATAGTTCAATTGACATAAAGTATGAGTTTGTGACCAAGAGATCATAAGTCGAATTTTCCATCCCCAAATGTTATTGAACTTAAAAAAACAAAAGATATCAAAATTTTCATAACATGAAAACAATCAAGAAATTTTTAATCGCACTTATGAATGATGTAGTAGTATATAATGTGAGAAAAATAAAAATAAAAATATTATATTATGTAACATGTAATCAGTTTTTTTAATACAATGTTTTAAAGTTAGATTAATGATAAGATCTGCCTCAAAACATGGCTTGTTTGTTGCTGGAATACTTATAAAACCACACATGCAATCAAAATCCCTTGTTATATGTCCTCAAAAAAAAAAAAAAGAAAAAAAAAACTCTGGTTATATTAATTATGACACAAAACCATTTATGACAGCTTATTAATGTCATCACACATTTTTTTAATTAATTAGCTCTTAAATAAATAATATATAATATAAATAATTTCAACCATATGGATTAAGGAATTCAAACTTTTGACCTCTTGGTTAAGTGTCCATGCCTCAATCGGTTGAGCTAAGCTCAAGTTTGTTAATGTAAGTTGTAACTTTACCAAAAGATTTCATTAAACATGAGTGTTATTTGTAGTTCGAAAAGTGTCTCCCATTGAAATATAAATAAATGATAGTTGAAAATAAGAAAATATTATGTTTTTTTAACCTCTTTCGTTTATTTTAAAAATAATATATGTTCACATACAAAGCTGAATAATGCTTTTAAAGTGAATAAAACAAAATTTTAAATAGATATAAATTAAATGAAATTCTTTATAAAAATAAATCAATATAACTAGTAATATTTTTATTGAGATTTTCTCTTGGGGTAGTTTCCTTTACAAAATATTACAAAAATTGTATTTTTATATATAAAAAATTACAAATATAGTATATATTTTGAAAAAAAATAATTGTAAATATTTGATTTTTAATTAGAATAGTTTTTTTTGTTTTTTTTTTTTTGAGGAATTACTTAGAATAGTTTTAACCCTAAAGTTTAACTTCATTTATATTTTAATACTTAAAGTTTCAAAAAGTTATTTCTTTAGTCATTCAAATTCTAATAAGTCCAATATCCAATCCTTTATATTAAAAATGTTAACACAAAAAAGATCGTTTTAGATTTATGGTCATGAATATTCATTTTTTTTAAAATCTTTTTCTTACTACCCTTTTTCTTTCATTACTTCTTTTAATACAAGAGTTGAGATTCACCTAAAAGAAAAGAATAGAAGTTTCAATGGCTGAATTATGTTAATGCTGGTCGTTTTAATTCTATATTTTATGGATTATTTAAATAAATAAGGATGAATTTAGATGTTAATGGAAATAGTCCTAAAACTTGATAGGGAGTGGGCTGGGGGCAGCCGAGCATGATGCAAGCAGAGCGCCGCCTCTTAGCCAACGCTCTTCTCGACTTCTCTAACCATCGATTCGTCCTTCTCTCCGAAACCTGCATCCCCGTCTTCAATTTCACCGCCGTCTACACTTACCTAATGGGCTCGGCCCATATCTTCGTCGAGGCCTACGACTTACCGGGCCGTTTGGGCCGCCGCCGCTACAGGCCCAACATGAAGCCCACAATCACCGAGGCCCAGTGGCGGAAAGGCTCCCAGTGGTTCGAAATGGACCGACGGACGGCGACGGAGGTGGTGGCCGACCAAAAGTACTTCCCACTCTTCGAAAAGCACTGCCGCCCGAATTGCATTTCGGACGAGCACTACTTGCCGACGATGATGAGCATACGGTTCTGGGAGAGGAATTCGAACCGGTCGCTGACTTGGACCGACTGGTCGAAGCGGGGGCCTCACCCGACCGGGTTCGAGAGCGGAGACGTCACGGTTGGGCTTTTGGAAAGTATACGGGGCGGCAGCACGTGCGAGTACAATGGAAATACGACAAGAATTTGCCATCTGTTTGCGAGAAAGTTTATGGCAAGTGCTTTGGATCGGCTGCTGGAAATTGCTCCCCAAGTCATGTTCATCCATTGACTTGACTTCTTCATTGACTTGTAATGTAAATCAATTTCCACATTAGGAGATTGATAATCTTCAAAGATTTTCATTGGTAATATATACATAATTTCAAACTTTTTTTTTTGGTTAGGCATAAATAAAGTAAGTTAAAAATAAAAGTTTAAATATAGTTTGGTCTTCCTACTTTTAGCTTAAGTTTTTTCTTTTTGATACTCGCTTTAGTTTATTTTGATCTTTGTACTTTCAAAATGTTCATTTGATGTTTGAACTTTTAATTTTGGTTAATTTTAGTAACTTTCAAAATATCTACTTTGGTTTCTATTCTTTTAAAAAGCAATAATCTTGGTTACTATTTGCAAAATTTTAACACAAATTCTATATATGTACAACAAAAATCCTTTAATATAAAATTATGGTTGTTTTTCAATAAATTATTTGAGTACAGTATTGTGCTCAAATCATGCTTGAAAAGAATGAAATAGAAAAGAAATGGAGTAATCAATAACGATTACTTTTAAAAATACAGAAACCAAAATGAACGTTTTGAAATATAGAGATTAAAAAATAGATAAAAGCTGAAAGTGCATAGGTCAAAATAGACGTTTTAAAAGTATAAAACAAAAGTGAATGAAAAATAGAAATTTCAGACTGAAATAGTATTTAGAAATTTAAGTAATATTCTAGCATATGTTGTATTTTTCTTTTACTAATATCATGAGGCAAACTGTTTTATCCTAAAACATTTCATTTAACTTTTTGAAACTAATTAGATAGATGGGTGGTCAAATGTGAGATTTAAACTCATTTTCTAAAAAACTATTACTTCTTCCCTTGCACTCATGATTATTAGGTTTATGTTTCTCTTCAATATACAAATATGGATTTCTGAATTTTCAACTTTTTTATTTTAGTCCTTGAATGTTGCATAAAAACTCAATATAGTCATTAAGATTCTTTTTTTATAACTTATTTCTTACATGAATTTAATATAGATTTGTCTTTATACTCATTTACCATCGTAGATATTTACAATGAGTAAGTGCTTGAGATCAATTGTAATAGATTAAGCACGTCAACACTCTCAACAAATTTAAAATGAACTAAAGAAAAATAAAACAAAAATTTGAACTTTTGTTAAATAACTAATGAAAAATCAACTACAACAATTGTATTTTACACAACATTAAAATATAATGATTATGAAAATTCTATATATTAGTTCAACAATGACAAAAGTGAAGAGATCAAATTATTGACTTTTGAAATGGTGATAAATGTCTTATCTAGTGAGCTATACTTGGATCGACAGAGCTATATTCGAAGTGACAAAAGTTCATCAATTAAATTAGGGCCACTTGAATGAATAGCAAAAAATATATATAAATTGCAGTTGTGTCATCTGTTTATTCAATTTGTAAAAATAGCAAAAAAAAAAAAAAAAAAGACTCAGCCCAAAAGAACGGAGCAAAAAGTAAAAAATACCCCTATATTTCTCCCGTGCGTTTTTCAATATGAAGTATATCAGTAGTCTATCAATGATATACTGCTGATAGACTAACGATATACCTAACAAAGAGTAAATCATTGATATACTATTGATATACGGATATGAAGTTGATCATGAGTATATCAGTGACTTGCATATGATATATACGTAATATAGAGTATATCATTGGTGCACTATGAATATATACATAATTATCTACTTTTTACCTATGTTTTCAAAAACCAAGCCAAATTTTGAAAATTAAAAAAATTGGTTGTTAAATTATTTTTTTTGTAGTTAGAATTTGACTAAGAGTTCAAATGTTTTCTTAATAAAGACGAAACCCAATGTAGAGAAATAATAAGAAAATAACCACAATTTTCAAAATAAAAAGTAAAAAACTAAGGTCCCGTTTGATAACTATTTGGTTTTTAGTTTTTGGTTTTTGGTTTTTGAAAATTAAGCCTGTAAATACTACTTCCACCTATGAGTTTTTCATGTTTTCCTATCTATTTTTTACATATATTTTCAAAAACTAAGCAAAGTTTTGAAAACTAATTCTTTTAGTTTTCAAAAACATGTTTTTGTTTTTGGAATGTGGTTAAAAACTCAAATATTTTTTTAAGAAAGATGAAAGTCATTGTAGAAAATATAAAAATTATTATAGATAAATTGTGAGAAAATAATCACCATTTTCAAAAATAAAAAATAAAAAATTAAATGATCATCAAACAGAGCCTAAGTGATTATCCAATGAGGCTTAAAAAATATACTTTTAATTTAAAACATAATAATAATATTAATTAAAAAAAAAAAAAAAAAAAGACGTGTGTTTGAAACTTTGAACGCAGGTTTGAACGGGTGTGATGGGATTTTGATCTGAAGTCCAACAGCGTGTGAAAAGAAGAAAGCTGCAGTAGCGTGGAACGTACATTTTATTTTGAATGGCTTCAATTGTACTGATGACTTCATTTAACTTACGACGTGTAGGTCCACCTCTTAAAACTTTTTTTTTTTTTTGAAAGTTCTAATGATCTTGAAATGTCCAAATGCCGACAGGATCTTTAATGTCGTTCCGGCTTTTCTCATCTTCTGTACAAGACAAACCCAACCGAGTAAACAAAACCAGTGTTCTCTTCTTTTTGTTTGTTTCACTTTATTTAATACTATAATTTTCTTAAAGAAAGACCCAGTAAAGCTAGTCTTTTTTTAATATTTATTTTCTACAAAGACCTAGTAGTTTGCAAGTTGATTGCTTGTTTATGCAAAAAGTGCTTTTTCTTTTTTGGGGTTTTCAACTTATTCAAATCGTTACAGCTGGCTTTATAATATTTTGTTATTCAGTTTTTATTAAAATAATAAAAAAAACACACACACACACACAGTTTTCTTCTGTTGTACAGTGATTTGTTTATTTTAATCCAATTTTTATAATATATTTATAAAACTATTTTCTAATTACTCTATTTTAGTTTTAAAATTCTTAGTTGGTGTTTAATTAATAGGTTTTTTAATTTCAAGATTAACTCTAATCTAATAGGTCTCTAAACTATAAAAAGTGTTGAATTGGTCCATAAAGTTTATTTTCACTTTTTCTGAACTTCAAAAAAATCTAATAAGTCATCAAACTCTCTATTTTGTGTGTAATAGATTTCTAACTCACTAGATTTTTGGAACCTATTAGACACTTTTAAAGTTAACTAATTTAAAGTTGGAAAATCATTAAATACTTTTTTTAACTTCAGAAACTTATTAAACATAATTTTGACGGTTTAGGAACAAAACTTAATTTAACTTAAAATATATACATTCTAATTGAGTGGTTGAGTATTCTCAACTTGTTAATATAAAAAAATTAGATAATTACAGTTCCATTAACAAAGTATTTCAATATGCTTCACTAACAAATGTTAAAGCTGCAAAATATACTTTTGGCCCATGAGGATTGGTGTTTATGTTTATTTGATATATGAGATTTCAAAAGTGACACTACTTAAATGGTTGCTGACCTCGTTAATTAGACTATTAGTTCACTCAAGAGAATGCTGAAATGATGGTTAACATGTTGGCTAAACATTGATGATGTGACAATTTTACTGATAGATTTTTGTTGGTGTATCATCTCTTTCCTCTTTTTCTATTTGCATATCTTTTCATTCCCCTTTTTCTTTGGTAAACCTTGTCGTTGTCGACAATTACGGCCACATTGCTGTTTGAAGCTCATTGCCACTGTGTCGAAGTTTCAAATTGTTCGTAGCGATGTTGTTCATTCCAGATACAAACGAACTTCGTGCTAGTTGGAACGAACAAGTTTGTTCATTTCAACGAGTGAACAAGTTCATTTACTAGATCAATCTGGAACAAACACTCATGCATTCGAGTTAGGAGTGAACAACTTTCCTCAATTCAAGCCAATGGTGCATTGGATTTATAGCAGCGAGCAACGACAAGGTCTGCCTGAGAAGAAAAATGGAGAAAGAACAAAGAGGTCAGGAGAGATGACATGACAGCAATTCAATCAACAAAATTGCCACGTCATTAAAATTTAATCAACATGTTAACCACCATGTCCCATTTCAATTTGACCTTCCATTCAAAAAATTATTTGAAATTTTATTGAATCTGGAGAGGAGAACTCGATCACTTTAAACCATGATCAGCTAAATTAATAACACTCATTATTTTATATTTAAGCAACAGTCCTGCAGGCCGCAGTGCAGAGGAAAACTTGAAGAAATTAAGTAAAGCAAAGAGACAAAAGGCAAAGGTCCGCGAAAGCGAAGTTTTGTTCCTTACGTACGGGGGAATTGAACTGAATAAGAAAAACAGATCACGAATAATAGAAGAAATATAATGGAAACGGACGGCTGAAGAAAAGGAAGGCCACAATGCAATAAAGGTTGAATTAGCTTTGTAGATCATGGCCGCGGCCCCGGCCCCTAAAAATGGCTGAGAAACGGCCATGCATGGACACCGTAGAGAAGAAAGCGATGGAATCAGTCAATTAACAATTTGAAAACGGAGACCCACCAAAGTTTTCATTTGCAGCAGATTTTTTTTTTTAAAAAAAATTATTAGTATTTTTGTTACACTCGTGGTGAGAGAAACTTGAAAGTGCCAGATTTATTCCAGAAATTTGATATCAAGAGCCGCAGAAATTATTGGAGGAGACTCCAAGAATCGCCTTGTCTGATAGTTTTTACACCATATTGAACCTTTAAGAGATAAATTATATAATGTATTTTAAACTTGTATTATTAAAATGCATAGAAATTTCAAATCTATATCTAAGAGTTATTCTGAAAGCTATATTGGGGTGACACTATTTAATAAAAATTTTCCAAAAGCTGTTATTGATCGAATTTTACAAACCAATATAATTGAAAAAATGATTGGATATAGTTTCTAAGTTTATGTTGTATTTTAGTTGTAGCTAACAATGACGTGACTTTAAATATTACATTTATATATATGCTTAACATGAGCATAACTCAATAGTTGAACTATCTACCTAAGGTGAAACTAAAAATGATATAAATTTTTAAATATTATGTATATATTTATAATATGTTTATGCGAAAAATATTAGAGATATTTAGTTGTTTTATTAATTAGTTAATCCGATGGTATTCTAGTATAAGTAGTTACTTTCTGTTAAGTGACTCTTCCCCCTCTTATTGTATATGGATATATATCATATAGAGAAATGAATAAAGTACGAAGTGTCATTTTCCATCATTATATATACACCTGATATGGTATTAGAGAAAAATTCTCTCTCCCGCAAGAATTTTCAATATGGATCCAGACGCTTCTAACGCCATTGCTTCTTCTTCCTCTGTTCAAGCTCAATCTTCAATTGATGCTTTTAACCCTTACTATCTTCATCACAATGATACTTCAATATTGTGCTTGTTTATGATCTTCTCAATGACGATAATTATGTCATCTGGAGTCGATCAAAAATGCTCCTTGCCCTTTTTATACGAAACAAACTCAGATTCATTGATGGCACCATATCACTGCCTACTGGTGATCTTCTTTCTGGATGGATGCGCAACAATCATATTGTGATTGCTTGGATCTTAAACTCCGTCTTTAAAGGAATTTCGTCCAGCATTCTATTCTCTGATTCGACACGAGCAATTTGGCTTGACCTCAAAGAGCATTTTCAACACAAGAACGGGCCTCGGATCTTCCAGCTTAAGTGCATTCTTGCTACTCTGACTCAATATATATTAGCAATCGATTACCACATATTTCTCACGAATGAAGAGTGTTTGGGATGAGTACGTCACCTATTGACCAGGTTTACATGGCCGATGTAATTGTGGAGGACACAAAGCAATTGACGAGTTTTTCCAATTTGAATACCAAATGTGTTTTCTGATGGGACTAAATGAATCCTTTTGTCATGCTTGATCGCATATCCTTCTGATGGATAACTATTAAACTAGTTATTGCAACTATATTTACAAACTTTTAATCACAAAATCTACTATTTGGTTTTTTATTTTTGGTTTTTGAAAATTAAACTTATAAACACTATATAACTACCTATGGATTTCTACTTTTTAAAAGATGTGTTTTCAAAATCCAAGTTAAGTTTTGAAAACTAAAAAAAATCATTTTTAAAAATTTGACTAAAAATTCAAATGCTTTTTTTTTTTTAAGAGAGATGAAATCTAAAGTAAAAAAATGGGGAAAAAAATAAACATGAATTCTAAAAACAGAAAATTAAAAATGAAATCATAAACATGCCTAAACTTTTATTATTATTATTTTTTAGTTTGATTAAAAAACTTAATTGGCCAAAAACACAAACTTTAATTTTAATAGTAAAATTAAAGGGCTGGTTGCAAGGATGACAAAATTTTATGAACTTCAAGTGTGACCTCACTTTTTTCAGTTTGCAAATCTAACAAAAAAAATCGACCTAGCCCAAAAGCTAAATCGAAAAAGTTCAAACTGTCATTCCCAGTGTTTCCATGTGTTTTACTATGATTAAGTATATCAGTGGTATATCAGATATACTGATAATATACTAATGATATACCTAAAATGAAATATATTACTGATATACTTTGCTTTGGTATATCAGTGGAATGATATTCTTAATATGAAGTATATCAACATTACATTTGTACTTCATATTCAGTATATGAGATATACCTAAAATGAAGTATATTATTGATATACTACTGATAAACTTTACTCTCGTATATCAGTAGAATGATATTCCTAATATGAAGTATATCAATAGTATATCAGTACTTCATATGCAGTATATTAGATATATCTAACATGAAATTTATCACTGAGATACTACTTATATACTTTGTTTTTGCCAAGCATTTCTATTTTTTTCAATTCATTCGCCTTCATTTCTCTTTGTTTCGCCTCATTACACTTAAACATGCTAGCATTTGAAAAAGGATATTCAAGACTTAAATCATGATAGACACACGATACACAAATATCACCTTCACCATCTCTTTGGCTTTGTTTCTTCTTCACCTTTATGTATTTCAAATTGTGATGGGATCAAGTTGTGAAACCATGTTTAGTTCTTGACTTTATCAATGGTTTTTTGTCATTAGTTTTTCGTTGATACACTTGTTTAGTAGTATATTAGTAGTAAATCAGTCGTATAGTACTAATATACTTCATTTTAGGTATATAATTTCACTGATATATCTTATATGAAGTATATCGACAATATATTAGTACTTCATATTCAATATATCAGTTATACCTAAAATACAGTATATCAGTGATATACTACTGATATATTTTATTTTAGGTATATCAGTAGTATATCTCTAATATACTTTGTTTTAGGTATATCAGTGATTTATAATTTAAAATGAAGTATATTAGTGATATATTGAATATTGTATATTAATAGCATATAAGTATTTCATATTGAGTATATCAAATATACTTAAAATGAAGTATATCAATGTATATCAAATATGAAAAATATCCCTGATATGATACTGATATTCTTCATATAGAGTATATCATTTAACTGATATGCCTAAAAAGAAATGTATCAGTAGTATATCCGTAATATACTACTAATATACTTCAGTTTAGGTATATAACAATTGATTAATATATCCAATATAAAATATATCAGATATATTATTGATATACCTGCTAATATACCAATGAGAATAAAATTAAAATAATAAATCAGATTTAAATTTTTTTTGTTATATCTACAAATCTAAAAAATTATGACTATATTTACGAATATCCTAATAATTTTTTGCTATCTTCCCAAAATTAAAGTAGTCTCCAACTTAATTAGATGTTAAAATTGCTGTCGTCCCTCCTCCAGCGCCATCTGTCGACGCCATCTGTCAACACCTCAGATTCTGTGGTTGTGAATCCAACGTCGGTGCCGCTTCATTTAGCCCATAGAACTTCTAACGAAATTACAGGCATGACATCTGGAAAACGAACCCTCAAATATAATCTCTTGCGACTTAATTATTTCAGAAAAGATAACAAAACCATTGCTTTGCGATTTTAATTGGTATATAAATGACCAAGTTATGGATCTGTTTAATTTATAATAATTCTGTGTTTAGATTCCAAATTTTTGGTGCAGTTAATGGATAGGGATGACGAAATGGCCGGACGCCAATAACTGAATGCGGTGGTGGATTCTAAATTTTTGGTGAAGTTAGTAATTTGAAACAGATGACGGCGGCGGCGGTGGATATGTTCTTGCTTTCTGTAAGAGTTTGAATTAAAATGGCAGATTGGTTTTTTGTAAAGTGTTTAATAATTCATGTTCTTGCGTTCTTCCAAAGACGCTGGCGATTACCGTGAGCTGAAGGGGACGATCCCCGGCTGGGCGTGAAGAGAGAGAGACGAATTTGGGACAGAGAGAGTAATTAACTAATATTTAAATATCTTTTTCCATGTAAAAACAAAAAAGTATTTGTTAAAGATTGTGCGTATAAAATATAAAAGAAGACCCAAAGTCCAGACCCTTCATTTTTTTTTTTTTTTCGAGGGAGAGACCCTTCATTTTTTTATTAAGACAATCAGTGGAAGACTGATATGAAAGTTTAAGATAGAATTTCTTTTAATTTTTTTTTATATTAAGTCCATAAATATGGGGAGATGATTCCAACCTATGAATTATTAAAATAAAGTTGTTTTCAAAACTAATTACAAAAAGGAGTTCAAATCTAAATTATTTGCAAAAAACATGTAGTTTTTTTTTGTCTTTATTAGAATGTGTCTCTTGAAGAGACGCATTTCTTATTGTGAACAGTAGCAGTCAACACCAATTTTGACCAGACGGTTTCGTTCATAATTTCAAACAGAAAGATTTTTTTCCACTAAAATAATACCATCAAATCATTTCAATTAATATTTAACTACCCACATTTCAAAAAATGTGGCACGACCAACTTCGTGCCACATTTTTTTTTTTTTTTGTTTTTTAAATCTTTAATCGAGATAAATAAATCCCAGTCTTTTTAATCTTTAAACCAATTGATCTCTTCTACTATCTTATAGATCATAACTATATTGGTAAAATCATCATAATATTTTTTCCATATTGTATATTTTGTTTTAATAGTGAATGTGTTTATTAAAATAATAATAAAAAACTTGATTGGTGAATGATTGTGTGATGATGAATAATTTATTAAATATTTATTTTAAAGAAAAAATTAAATAAATGATTAGTTGATTTGATGGGGGTAGTTAAATATTAATTGAAAGGATTTGATGGTATTATTTTAGTGGAAAAAAATCTTTCTGTTTGAAATTATAAACGAAATCGTCTGGTCAAAGTTGGTTAAGATTGGCAGTCAAAGTTGGTCAAAATTGGTGTTGACTGCTATTGTTCACAACAAGGAATGCGTCTCTTGAGACGCATTCTAATAAGGACAAAAAAACTACATGTTTTTTGCAAATAGTTTGGGTTTGAACTCATTTTTTGTAATAAGTTATGAAAAGACTCTCATTTCTCCAATTCGTCCCATTTTAGAAGGAAAAAAAAAATTGTGAGGCCACCCCAATATGATGTGGCTATATATATATTGTAGGCTTAGAATGGAACTACCTTATAATAGTTGGATTTAGATTTATATTCTCTTTAATAATCATGGATATAGATTTAAAATACATTTGATAATTTTTCTCATATATTCTAGCATGTAAATTTACTAACCATAAAAAAATATTTAGATATTTTTAACAAATGAACTATGTTCAAATTGACAATTTAAATTGAATTGCTTCCAGATCTAAGTGATATAAATGTATTTATCTCTAAAAGAAAAATAATATTGAAGACTACTTCGAAATAATGATAGTTTGCTTTACATGGTCCTAAGAGGTAGTTACTCCCAGACATGGAATTTTCTTAAAGAAAACCTTAACTCGAATCCTTACGATATTTATTTATTTGAATCATATTCAAATTTTATAAATATATTTTCTTTAATGTATCTAATATACATTAATTGTTTTAATATTTAATGTATTAAATACAATAAATATATTTTTCTCTTTTATATTTAATATATTAAATATTAATTTCAAATTTCAAATTAAATATTAATTTGAACATTTCAAATTTTCCTTTCAACTAAATTAATCTTTTAGTGTTACTATGAGCTAACAATGAGGTCTTATGGACCTACAGATTATAAGCTCCAATGATACAAAATCAATTAATTAAACTCTTTAATTAATTAATTTTCATTCATTAGCTATAAGTCACTCCACTATAGACCTATTGCACTCTTATGCACTATAGGACAAGTTTTGTCCATAAATATATATAATTACTACATGCAAGTCGATCCTTCACGAGCTGTTCGTAATTATAGCTGGGTTAAAAGTTTGTTTTACCCCTTTAATTTCATCTTGCACTTTAAGTACCACTGATCCTCTAATGAACAATTTGTTAATGATCCAACCATAAACTAAGTCTCTCTCAGGCTAGTGAGAGGGTGGGGATCCATTGTTCAAGTCTCGAAATCAGCAATTAAGGGAACTACTGATCTACTTACCCTAAATGGGAAAGAGTAAATTCCATGATGTAAGATTATGTTCCCAACTCCTTATTTGGTCAAGTCCCCAAAATGGTAGACATATTAAATCGGCTACAAAAGCCACTTTCACCCATGCAAATTAAATGACAAGCTCTCATAGGTAGAAATTCATAACTCACTCAAGATTAAAATCGAGTCGCATATGATCATCTTGATGAAATATTAATCTTCTCAATTAATCGATTTATAAAGAGAGATTAAATATTTCGTGGTCCAGTCTTATACAAACTTATTGTATAAGATACCCCTACTCACATATCTCTACATGAACGATTTGGATCAAATCATTTGTAACTATTACAAAGTGGGTCGTATCAATAATATTACCAGGATAAGGCACCAAACCTTATCCATATACTATAACCCTTTAGGTTATTTCTTAAACATGATCATCCCTTATGTCAACCACATACTGTTCAAGATTACACTAATAACCTTGAATTTTTCATATGATGGATAATATTATATTGTAAATAAAATAATCAAAATTATTATTAATTATTAAATAATTAATTAATTACGAGGCTTTAGGGCATAAATTCCAACAAAACCGTGGTGCCCTTTCTATAATCGAGAACTTGGAACGATAACTCATCTGTTTTAGGGATGTAATTAAGGTAACTTCCAAATTTGGCACCATTTTTTCCTTTCTAATGCAGATGCATATTTTGCTTTCAGGTCTACTTGAAAGACGACATCTTACTTTGCTTGGACTCAGGAATGTGCAATGGGGGAGAAGAAGGCAGCAAATTCCTCATTATTCTCTAAAAGATTTAGACCATACAAAACTTGGTGATTCCTCGGGACAAGATTGAAGACCTGGATTGGGGAAAGCTTCTAACTGCAATAGAAATTCAATTAAATGAAATTCTCCACCCCATTTGGTCTTAATTCTCCAAGTGTATCATGTAACGCCATAGGCCTAGGATTTGGACTAGGATGTGAAATCTGGATTCGACACCTGATGGCCCCGGCATTCCCCTGCATCCCCTGCAACCAGGTCACGCTACTTACTTGTCTTGAGTTGCTTGCGAGAGTGAAAATTGTCCCCACAAACCAACATGGGTCATTTCAGCATGCTTTGTCTTCACTCACATGTTTCCTAGGAAAATTCCTAGGAGATCACCCAACATAGGATTGCTCCAAGCCAAACACACTTAACTTTGGAGTTCCTATGATTAAGCCACTGAAAAGGAAGGTGCACCTTATTGGTATAGGTAGTCGCTATCAATTCTTTTAAGCATTTCTTAACAATGTCTTGCATAGCCTCAAGATCTCTCTCATTCCGATGTGGTCTCGGTTCATTCATGTACCCCTGATAAACTCGAGTGTTACATGCCCACCAGCTTTCTCGTTGGTTCTTTCTCGAACCACATCTTACTAGGAGAGGTTCCGTTTTGATACCATCTGTAACGCCCCAAGCCCAGGATTTGGAATTCGGATTCGACACTTGATGGCCCCGACATTCCCCTGTGACCTGGTCACGCTACCTACTTGTCTTGAGTTGCTTGCGATAGTGAAAACTGTCCTCACAAATCAACACGGGTCCTTTCAGCATGCATTGTCCTCATTCACATGCTTCCTAGGAAAATTCCTAGGAAGTCATCCAACATAGGATTGCTTCAAGCTAAGCACACTTAACTTTGAAGTTCCTATGATTGAGTCATCGAAAAAGAAGGTGCACCTTGTTGGTATAGGTAGTCACTATCAATTCTTTTAAGTCTTTCACATAACAATGCCTTGCATAGCCTCAAGATCCATCTCATTTAGATTTGGTCTCGGTTTATTCATGTACCCCTCCTAAACTCCGGCGTTACATATCCCTTCCTCAGCCGTTTCACTGAATGCCACTGCCAATTGGATGGTGGAAACTTAATACTGTTGCATCGTGGAGCGATAAGACAAATCATGAAGGACTGGGTTTGATCGAAAGAGATTGGGAAGATCATATATTATCTGTGCTGAAATGTTTTCGGCCGCGATGGCCAATTATAATTTTGGAACTTTTCGCGTCTCTACTGAATTGAATTCGATTTGAGATAGATCAACTCCCCCTGCTTGTAGAGTCTGTTTCTATTAATTCAATCTGACTTATTAACCACCAAGATGAAAACATAACAGAAGTTCAGTGTTTTGTTCAGGAGGTGCGGAATTTGGCGATTACAAGGCCTTCAATCACTTTCTCTCACATTCCCCAGCACAACGATTCTGATGCTGACACGCTTGCTCATCGGGCTCAGAGCTTAGGACTCACTTTCTCCTCTTAAAATGCTTTTATCCTTGTCTTCGCAACCCACTTCCCAAGCCTCCCCACAGATTAATTCTTTCCATCAAATGTTCCCATACAAAACATTTCATCTCAGACCACTGGGCCACCAACCACCACTGACCCACTTTTATCAAGGTCTGTCTCTTTGCCCATTGCTGACAGGTCCTTCATTGATGTATCGCCGACAGCACATCCTCCAGTTGTTTCTCATGTACCACCGACTGAGCTATTTTCATCTCCTTTATCAGAATCACATGATTATCATGACGATGTTTTTGACACCTCCAATGAATTGTTTGTTTTGCCCACTGACTTACAAGTAGCTTCCAGTACTCTCGAACAACCATTCTCTTCCAATTCCAGTGAACCTTCGACGCCTCCAACCCTTTTACCGCAAGATGACTCTTCGGTTCATGCTCCTGTTATTCCACTTAATGTTCATCCAATGCAAACTCGTGCTAAGTCTGGCATTTTCAAGCCCAAGGCCTTTTATCTCATGGTTTCTTCAGTACCCACTGATCCGGCCACCTATACAGAGGCTTCTAAATTTCCAGAATGGCGTGCGGCTATGGCAGATGAGTTCTTCGCCCTTCAAGAACAAGGTACATGGTCTTTAGTACCTCGTTCTCCTTCCATGAATGTTATTGGATGTAAGTGGGTGTTTCGAACTAAATTGAATCCTGATGGATCCATCTCTCGTTACAAGGCCCGGTTAGTTGCAAAGGGTTACCATCAGTTAGATGGTTTTGATTTCAAAGAAACTTTTAGTCCAGTTGTAAAAAAACCCACAATTCGAGTTGTGTTAACCCTTGCTGCCCATTTCAAGTGGTCTTTGACCCAACTTGATGTTAAGAATGCTTTTTTGCATGGAACTTTAAATGAGGAGGTGTACATGTCTCAACCGATTGGTTTTGTTGATAAGACCTGTCCAAATTTTGTTTGCAGACTACATAAAAGTTTATATGGACTTAAACAAGCTCCTCGCACTTGGTTTGATCGTTTTACCACTTATCTCCTAACTCTTGGTTTTCACGCCTCTAGTGCTGATCCATCACTTTTTGTGCGCTCTGTTGGAAAATTTTTGACCTTTTTGTTGTTGTATGTGGATGACATTATCATTACAGGACCTGATTCTGAGTATATTACTTGCCTCAAGCAAAACTTAGCTTCTGAATTTCAGATATCTGATCTTGGTGAACTACATTATTTTCTTGGATTGGAGGTAAAACACTTATCTTCGGGTATATTTGTCAACCAAGCCAAGTACTTGACTGATTTACTTACGTCTTCTGGAATCTGCAAAATCTTGCCTCACTCCTATATCCACTACAATTGATTTGAATGTCTGCGCTCCAGCATTTCATGATCCTTCCCATTATAGACAGCTTGTTGGTTCGTTGCAGTATTTGACGTTTACACGTCCTGACATTACATTTGCTGTCAACAGAGTGAGTCAGTTCATGCACAAACCTTCTGTTGTGCATTTTACTGTTGTAAAGCGCATCCTACGCTATCTTAGTGGCACTACTGGTCTGGGTATTTTATTTCGTGGTGATGATTTATCCCTCTCTGCCTATTGTGATGCTGATTGGGCTGGTGACACTTCTGATCGTCGATCAACTACAGGTTTAGTTTCCTTGTTGGGATCTAGCCTAATCTCTTGGTCTGCCAAAAAGCAACCAACTGTCTCTCGGTCCTCTACGGAAGCTGAGTATCGCTCTCTTGCCACCACAACCGCTGATTTGTATTGGTTACGACAATTACTTCGTGATTTTCATGTCTTCTTAAAGGAAACTCCGACGTTATGGTGTGACAACGTTTCGGCAATCTCCTTAGCCAACAATCCAGTCTTTCATGCTCGAACCAAGCATATTGAAATTGACTATCATTTCGTTCGTGAAAAAGTGGTTTGAAAAGATGTTTCTGTTCGTTTTGTCTCCTCAAAAGACCAACTTGCTGATTTATTTACTAAGGCCTTATCCACTCAACCGTTTCTATTGTTGCGAAGCAAACTCATGACCTCTTCGACGACATGTGTTTGAGGGGGTGTATTAGACTATATCTTCCGTTGAAATCTCTATTTTGTTGTAATCTTAATGTATCCCTTTATTTATTATTTTGTAACCAATATTTTATAGGTTGTTGTAATCTGTTTGTTGAGGATCTATTTAAAACTCCTCTCTCCATATTCAAAAGTAGTATGAGATTTATCTATCTTTGTTCACTCTCTCACTTAACGCTTTAGGAATGAGAAACCCTCCGCTCCAACTTAATTAGATGTTAAAATTTCCGCCATCCCTCTCCCTCGGCACCATCTGTCAACACCCCCAGATCCTGTGGTTGTGGTTCCTGTTGAGAATATGAGTCAAGTGCCAAAATGATGAAAAACAGGAAATTCAAAACGCAGCAGTAGTTAGTGTTTAGGAAGAGATATGCTCGATGATCTTCTATTCAACAAGTTCAGAATGTGTATCCTAGTGTGATGGGTTAAATTGTCTTCCTCCACTAACCCTGTAGATTTTGTTAGAGTATCTGTTTATATTTTATTTTGTTTTCTATTATTCAGTTTTTCATGGAGATCTAAGCCTCAGCTTTACTTATAAATACGCAGGCTATACTGTTTTGAGTCGTAGAATTTTGAGCAAGAGAATATATATATTTTCTCTATGAAAACTTTTCTTGGTATCAGAGCGGGACGATGACAGACCTCAGTAACACCCAAGTTCCGGCAGTGGAAATACCCAGCAGCAAGGTTCTGGAAGTCTCGATGAAGAATATAGCCCAGTTACAGCCGTGTGATTCAAAGTCGATCCCAAATCTCTTGGGCTGGCATGCAGGCTGGACTAATTTCATTTGACAAGAGGCTGGAATTTCAAAATTCACATAAAAGTGGAGTTCCTTTGAATGCTGCAGTAACTATGGTGAACAATCGGTCTGGGGATTTTGTTAATCAGAAGAATAATACAAATGGAGGTCCAAACCAGAACTACAATCGAAATCAAAGAGGTGGCAACGGTGGACGTACGTACTAGAGGAAGAGGAAGATGGAACAATCGCCATGTGTGCAAACTTGCTATTATCGGTTCGAGCGTGATTTTAATAATCCAAGCCAAAATTCAAATGTAAATGCACAAGGTCAGAACTCAAATACTTTTACATCTGCTGCTAATTCAACTTCTGCAAATCGGTTTATTGGACCAAATGCACTTGTTGCAACGCTCGAATGTTATAATTCTGTGATTAGATTCCAAATTTTTGGTGCAGTTAAGGGATAGGGATGACGAAATGGGAAGCCAATAACTGAATGTGCTGGATGACCGACGGCGGTGGATTCTCAATTTTTGGTGCAGTTATTTAAAAGAGATGACGGCGCCGGCGGTGGTTGTTCTGGCTTTTTGTAAGTGTTTAGTTTGTTCGTAGGTGCAAATAATTCATGTTCTTGCGTTCTTCAAAGACGCTGGCGATTACCATGATCGGAAGGAATACCCAGCTGGGCGTGGAGAGAGAAACGATTGAGGGACAGAGAAATAAAATATTTAAATATTTTTTTCCATGTCAAAACAAAAAAGTATTTGTTAAAGATTGTGCGTATAACGCACGTCAGAACAATCTAGTAAAATATAAAAAGAAGACCATCAATCAGGGGAACTAATAGGATTTTGAAACTTAGAAGCCAAGCAAGGTTTAAAATGTCGATGTCGACGGAAATGTCGAAGTCTCAATTTTATGGAAATTTCGATGGAAATATCGATGTCGATGGATATTTCTGAAAAAATTTGAAAAACAAAAAATTCAAAAAAAAAATATTTAAATTACTAAATGAACATTTTACACTTTTTAAATGAGTTAAAATACTTGTTGCAATACTATATTCACATTAAGTTACATTTTTTTGCTATTTCATCAATTTTGTACGATATAGTGGAAATGTCGATTCTCCCTTATGTCGATGTCGAACCCATGGACATGTGGAAATATCGATGGAAATGTCGACATGTAGACGAAAATTTAATACCATGAAGCTAAGATTGATTTTGAAAATAAATGGTAATTTTTTTTTATAAATATTACTATGATTCGAATATAAGACATTTTGGAAGAGAAAAATTATTTAATAAAGTTGTCACAACATGACTATCCTTAATAATTGTTGTATTTAGATGTGAAATCTCAATAACTATTACATATAGGTTAAAAATAAATTTTGCAATTTCTTTTCCATATATCTAATGGTATAAAATTATTAGTCACATTATGGTGACATACTCTAATAATTTCTTGAAAAATATTGTTTAACTATGCTCAGATTGACAATTAAATTGAACTGTTTCCAAACTTTAGTGATATAAATTTATTTATCTCCAATAGAAAATTAATATTGAAGACGAAATTATTTTTTATGCATAATTTATAGGCTAAATTAGACCGCTTTAAAGTTTATGGGGACTAACATAGAACATATATAAAACTATCTTGAGTTAACTTTGTGGAATTATGTATGTAAAAACAGTTTTCTTTTTTATTATTATTTTTTTTGAGGAATGAGTCTGACCCCTAGATATGAGATAGGATTAGACGATTATCTCGTAAGAGGTTTAGTTGAGTTTGGCACGTAATTACCCTAATCTAAAGTGTGTCGATTATCTCATAAGAGGTTTAATTGAGGTTTAGTTGACCCCTAGATCTGAGATAGGATTTAAAGGATTAGCTCGATGATTGAACGATAAAGCTGACCAATTCATCTTATTGGCTTCCGCAGTTTTCTAACAAAATAAAGGATTAGTTAAATAGTTCAGATAATGTAAAATGATATTTTTAAGAAACGTAAGTAATGTACATTCCAAATAGGGTCCTCAAAACCTAGTACATAGAAGATGTCAGTCTTCGATGACGTTCTTCTGCTGATCAGGTGGGTATGCACGTATCCAAAAATTAAACACCGATACAAATAGTAAAGATAAAGAAATTTTCTACATACAAGCAATTTAGAGTAACAATGAAATCAAGCAATGCAAAATGGACAGAGGCACGCCAAAAATGGTAAAGACACCATTGATTTCTCCTCCTCCATGGCCATTGAAGCACAAAGAAAAAAGGGAAAACAAAAAAAAATGGTAAATACATACCTCAAACCGCGACAGTTGGAACGTCGTCGAGAGGGCGACAGTTGGCAGTGTAGGCGGTCAATGGTTGCAGGCTACACGGCGACGAGAGAGGGCGGCAGGTGACACGACAGTGTGAGAGGAAAAATAGACAGAGACGAAAGGGAGAAATATCGCATGAAGGGGGAGAGGTTGAATCACATGAAGAAGAAAAGAAGCTAGGGCACTTAAAACTCGAACTCTTTCGATGCCTTTTAAATGGCATTAGGAGTGGCAGCTTTTCTAGACGCTACATATCGTGGTGTCGGGAGAAAGTTATCATTCTCCTTGGTGGCGTTAAGTTATCATTGTGGGAAGGTATCTCTTCTAATGCCATGCTATGTTGTGTCGACAGAAGCTACTTCTCTCGACTCTTCCGACAGCAAAGATTACCGTCGAGAGAGATTGTTTCTCCTGAAAAATTTCTTAGCGTTAGAAGAAATATTATTGTCGAGAGAAACAAATTTTCTTGTTCTATTCTTAGCTAAATTTCAAAAACAAAAACATGACTTAACTTAAATTTTGAAAACATTTATAAAAAGTAGATAACAAAACAAAGAAACCATCGGTAGAAATAGTGTTTCTAAGTTTAATTTTTAAAAACCAAAAATGAAAATTCAAATAATTATCAAACGGAGTCTAAAAAACCAAATTGTTATCAAAACCGAACCTAAGATTTAAAAGCTTAATTGGCCATTATACACAAACTTTTAATAGTAAAACTAAACTCTCCAACTTAAATTAGATGTTAAAATTGCCGCCGTCTCCCTCCCCTGGCACCATCTGTCAACACCTCAGATCCAGTGGTTGTGGTTCCGACGTCGGTGCCGCTCCATTTAGCCCATATAACTTCTGACGAAATTACAGGCATGACAAGTGGGAAACAAACACTCATATCTTAGGCGCATAAGTCGCGACTTAATTGTTTCAGAAAAGATAGTCAAAACCATTGTTTCGCGAATTTGGTGTATATATAAGACCAAATTATGGATATGTTTCTGCTCTATGATCTTAATTAATTTATGATAATTCTGTGGTTAGATTCCAAGTTTTTGGGGCGGTTAATGGATAGGGATGAGGACGAAATGGCCGGAAGCCAATAACTGACGGCGGTGGATTCTAAATTTTTGGTGAAGTTAATTAATTATTTAAAACAGATGACGGCGGTGGATGACGTTCTTGCTTTCTGTAAGTGTTTGAATCAAAATGGCAGATTGGTTTTGTGTAAGTGTTTAGTTTGTTGGTAGGGGTAAATAATTCATGTTCTTGCGTTCTTCAAAGACCGCTGGCGATTACCGTAAGCGGAAGGGGACGATCCCCGGCCTGGGCGTGAAGAGAGAGAAACGAATTTGGGACAGAGAGAGTAATAAAATATTTAATGTCAAAAAAAAAAAAAGTATTTGTTTTGATCGTGCGTATAAAATATAAAAAGAAGACCCAGACCGACCAATTTTTTTTTTTTATTAAGAAAATCAGCGGATAACTAATATGAAGCTCCGGCACTCTGTCTTGTCCGACGAATGGGTTATTCTCAGATATCGGTGTATTCTGATGATTCACTTGCTTGTATAAACATGATTAATGGTACGAATGAGTTGCAGGAGAGGCGCACACTAGACATCATGATGTTAAAAGTAGTATTCTGAACATATCTCTTTTAATCATATCGGTTGAGAACACAATATTATGGCTCATGAATTAGTTAGACGTGGTGTTCTTAGATAATCTGCTTTATAGATTCATGGTTTTCTGGGTTTGCTTATGAGCCTGTAGCCAATGAGACTTTGATCTAATTGAATACATAGTTTTTTTTTTTTTCAAAAGAATAAAAATAAATTAATGATAGGATACTGAAGCTTAGAAGCTAAGATTGATTCTGAAAATACATAGGATTTTTTTTTTAATATTACTATGATGTGATGATTCCAACCTACAATGTTTTGGATGAGAAAAATTGTTTAGAAAGCTGTCACAAGATGACAATCTCTAGTAATTGTTGGATTTAGATTAGAAATCTATAGATGTATTCTTAATAGCTATTAGATATAAATTTAAAATACATTTTATAATTTCTTTTCTATGTATTTAATGGTGTAAAGTTATCAGTCACACTGTGGTGACTTTCTCCAATAATTTCTGAAAGAAAATATTGAGATGTATTAACCATTGAATTATGCCTAGATCGACAATTAAATTGAACTATTTCCAATCTTAGTGATATGAATGTAATTATCTCCAAAAGAAAAATAATATTGTAGACTAAAATATTTTTATTTACAAAATTCATAGGCTAAATTAGACCCTTAAAAGTTGATGAGGACTGAAATAGAACTACCCTGAGTTAACTTGGTGGAATTAAGTATGTTAAAAAAAAAAAAAAATTGAGGAATGAGTCAAGTCATAGATATGAGAGCATATTAGAGGATTATTTCATAAGAGGTTTAGTTGAGTTTTGCACGTAATTACCCTCGTCATAAATTCCGAAAGGAGAAAGAATAGACATGTAATTTTCAAATAACTTTAGAATCCAAACTTTATTTTTAAAATCAAAATTTATACAACATGATACGCAGTTAGGCACAATTTCTTTAAAATAAAACAAAAACATGGCCCATGATCAAGTACAACTGTTCCTTCAATCAAGAAACTTCTAAGAAATTTCTCAACTTTCAGTTTCAGCGTAAAAGTAGGTCAGTGGTTGATATAAACATTACAAGGGAGTAAGTTGTGTTAATCATATTATTTTTATTTTTATATTCTTGTTTGGAATATGTGTTGTTATAATAATATTCAAAACATAGTAATAATAAAAGAAAATCCTTCCAATTACTTTATTGTACCAAAAAATCAATAAAGAGCCATTATCAATGACTCTGTGAAGAACAGTGACTTTTTTGTGAGTTGACGCCAAAGTCTTTTTGAATAAAATACACATTCCTTCAATGTGAAACCACCCGAGCAATTTCTCAGCACTTTCTCAGAAATTACTCCTACAATTTTATATTAATTTTCCATTTATTTATTCTTTGGATTCACATGTCATTCTCAACAACGTCTATAATTTTATTTTATTCATTTATTTATTTCCAAACTCAGTTATCGGATTACTGCCTATAAAAGTCTGCTGATTGTTCCAGACATCCAACTCATAAGTGCAAATCTCTGAAGCCTTTTTTATTCAAAATGGCGGCCAAAAGATTATTCTGTGAGACGGAGCCCTGTTTAGACTCGCCTCCTGAGAAGAAGCGCCCTCGCCAAACATTTGCATCGTATGTGTTCGTAATGGATCTAAATTGGAGCTTCAACAAACTAATTTGTTCTTTATGATTAATGATGTGTGTGTAACTAATTTTCGCAGGATAATTGGGGAAGTTGTTATGGTGAATTCCTTAAGGCATCTTTCGAAAGCATTGGAACCATTGCTTAGACGAGTGGTATAATTAATGGAGTCTGTTTTTTGTTTTCTTTCTGTTTGTATTGGTGAATTCATTTAGGGCTTTTGTTTAATTTGTGGTTAATTTTGGGATCTCCAGGTGAATGAGGAAGTTGATCGATGTTTAATGCGATATTCGAGATCGTTAACCAGGGCTTCTTCCTTGAGGATTCAAGCTCTGGAGCCGTCGAGTTTTCAATTGTATTTTGTGAATAAGGTTCCCTCTACCATTTTTACTGGAAGTAAGATTACCGATGTGGAAAGTCAGGCGCTGCGGATTGCCGTCGAGGACGGCGGAGGAGATCTGGAATCTCCGATTTCTTCTTCTGTGAAAATAGAAATTGTGGTGCTCGATGGCGATTTTCCTGGTGATAAAGAGGACTGGACTGCAGAGGAATTTAATGCTAACATTGTCAAAGAGCGGACTGGAAGGAGGCCCCTGCTTCACGGCGACATGAATATAACTCTCCGGCACGGCGCTGCAACCATCGGTGATATTGAATTCACGGATAACTCCAGTTGGATTAGGAGCAGAAAGTTTCGGCTTGGTGCCCGAATTGTTTCCGGGTCGGATCGTGATAAGGGCCCCCGAATCCGTGAAGCTATAAGCGAACCGTTTGTTGTTAAAGATCACCGTGGAGAATGTGAGCATTACCCTTTTTTTAAAAAAGATCTTTTCCAAATTAAAAATATTTCCTGTCCATATCTTCTCCCATTTTTCCGGAAACTCAAATTATTTTTTAAGAACATAAATTTTTTTTGAAGGAGGATTTTAGGTTTAAATGCTAGTCAATTTGAAATGTTATTCTCAAACCAAACATTGCTTTCAAAATTAAACTTAAAGATAATTGTCCTTTTCTATTCAAATTCAACCTTCAACATACACAACCGCGTTACCTTTAGTGGACGATAAAGTGGTTTTAAAAAAACCAAACTCAAGAGAAAGTGACATGCACTCTTTCCTTCCTTTGAGGTGAAAATTACAAATTCCCATACCAAGTTTTGCAAAAAAATATAATTGTGTTGTCCACCGTAACTAAATAAATTAAAAGAGTATAACTTAGTGGTTAAGATATTTATATATACTCAATCCTAAAGGTTGATGGTTAAATCTTTTACCCCACATCTGTTGAACTAAAAAAAAAGTATTTATTTATTTATTATTAATTTTTTGGATTTCTATTAAAAGATGTTTTGGTTTTTGGTGATTGAAGTGTACAAAAAACATTATCCACCAATGTTGCATGATGAAGTATGGAGGTTGGAAAAGATTGGAAAAGAAGGAGTCTTCCACAAGAAGTTAAGCAATCACAACATTAGAACGGTTCAAGAGTTCTTAAAGCTCTTCATTATTGACCCACAAAAGCTAAGAACGGTATTTATTCTCATCTTAGTCTTTCTTTGATCCACATCGTAATAATAATAACTTATTATACTAATATTTGTTTTGAACTTTGATGTACTTACAGATTTTAGGAGTGGGGATGTCTGAAAAAATGTGGGAAGCAACTGTCAAACATGCAAAGACATGCGAATTGGGAAATAAGCTATATTTGTTTCGTGGACACACTTTCTTGCTTTTCTTGAACCCTATTTGTGAAGTTGTTCGAGCGGTAATTGGTGAACAAATTTATTCATTCCGAGACCTTCACAACATTCATGAGGTACGTTGTCATCCATTTGATAACAATTTTGTAAGATAACAAATTGTTCAATTTTTCTTGAGAAAAAAAATTGTATAATTATAGGGGACCCTGAAGAATTTGAGGAGACAAGCATTTGATAACTGGCATTCGCTACAAGACATTGAAGGAAATTTAAGGGAGACTTTGTTATTAACACAAGGTAAATTTTAATTAATTTTTGTTTGATTTCGGTAAAAATTGATTTAAATTGTGAAAGGGTGGAATAATGATGTGATATATATTTTGTTTTTTGTTTTTTGTTTTTTGTGTGTGTTGGATTTGAATTGGTAGGAAATGAGGGATTTGGGAATGAAGAAAGTGATTATATAATCGAGAAATCGTTGTTTCAAAGTAGCTACGAGATCATAAGTGGGCACAGAGATTGGGATTCAAATTCAGATCAGATTATTTCTGCAACAATTGAAGGGAATTTTCACTGTAATTATGGATAGATGGTTCTTTCGTGGGATTTTGGCAACAAAATTACCATTAATTAGCCGCTATTATATTAATAGCGTCAACCAATTTCCGCACTTGGCTACTACTACTTTATTGTCACTAAATTTACTTTTTCTTCAAATTTGTTTTAATGTTTTAATTTCGTTTTACTGTTTTAATTCCGTTTGTGTATATTTGGAAATTAAATTAATGGCAAAGCTCTCTCTCTCTCTCTCTCTCTCTCTCTCTCTCTCTCTCTCTCTCTCTCTAAATTTACCGTTTTCAAATTTATCCAATGGGTCCATTAAATAATTTTTCCTCTTGTTTCAAAATAATAATAATAATTTTTTTTTATTAGTTCACTTTTTAAGTTTGTTTTTTATTAGTTCACTTTTTAAGTTTGTATATAACTTTTCACCCTTTTTTCTCTTACTTATGTGTCACTCATGCAGCGTATTTATATGACTGTGATCAACAACCGTGAACAATTGGGGAATCTTATCCGCAACAAAGGAGAATTTCAAATTGAGACAAAACTCCTCTCTAGAACCGCCTTTCTATTGAATAATAATATCAAAATAACCACCCCTTCAATAAATCAAGACCCACACAAGGAAAAAAAAGTATAATAATTTATGAAATCTAAAATATCAATTAAAAATAAATAAAACGAATTAATCTAAAATAAGTAATTACTTGACCAAATTAATAAACTAAAAAAACTGAACTAAATATAACCTACATGAAAATAATTTATTATATTATTTTTTTTCCCGCATCAGCCACTTTACATAACTTTTTTTTCTCTCTCAACATTCTCTATTTTATTTTTACCTCCTACTTCTTTTTCTCCCTCCCTAAATTATGGTTTCCTTCAACTGTTATCAATTCCTTTTTTTTTTTCTCTCTGTAACAATTTTCCAAATATAAAAAATATAATGATAGAGTTTGAAAGTTGAAACTATAGTTGAGATAGAAAATTATATTTTATTTTCATAATTACAAAAATTAAAATAAAAGGATTATTTAAAAATAAAATAAAAGGTTTAATTTATGGTATGTTGATTATAATTTTTTGTTCAAGAAATTTTGGTTTGTTTAAAATAGAAAATATTATTCAACATGTTTGTTTTTTAATTTAAAAAGAAAAATACTAAAAGCAGCTATAAACGTGCTTGGATTTTTTTTAAACAAGATTTAAAAAAAAAAACCATTGTTTAGTTTTTCCGCTTTTTTTTTTAATTAAAAAAAAATAAAACCATTGTACAATGTGTAATAAAAGGAGTTCTTTTTTTATTTTTTATTAATATTGTAGTTTTTTTAAGTTATTATAAAAATATTGTTGTTTTGAAAGTATTTATAAGAATATTGTAGTTTTAAATAGCTGGTGGACAATCGTGTCTTCAAGAGACGACCATGTACACGCGTTTGAGATGATCGTTTCTTGAAGAGACGACCAAGTGTAAGCGGTAGATGGTCGTCTCTTCAAGAGACGACCATCTCCCGCCTTTTCGTTTTTTTAAAAAAAAACGTAGATGGTTGTCTCTTCAAGAGACGACCATCCCAGAAATTTTAATAATTATGCCAGTTGGCATATTGGTCAGCTGATTACTAGGGATGTCCATTTAACCTGCGGGGTCGGGGCCCCACGGGGACCCGCCCCGAACGGGGCGGGGAATCCCCGATTACACGGGGAATGCGGGAGGGAGCGGGGAAGTTTTTTTCCCCGTTGGCTAAACGGGGACGGGGACGGGGAATATATTCCCCGCCCCGATTCCCCGATTAATTATATATATATATATATATATATATATATATATATATATATATATATATTATTACCTATAAATATAATTTTTTTAAAAAAAAAACTATAGTAGGAATTAGTTTAAGACTATTTCGTTATAAAAAAAAAATTAAAGTCTATGTTGTAATATTTAAATTTGAATTTTCAGAAATTAAGTTGTTTCGACATTATAGTATTTTTACTTATGGTATATTATTGTTTTTATTAGGAAATTTTATAACATTTACTTTAAATAGAATTATATTGAAAATTATTCATTTAGAAATAATTTTTATTATGGTTGAGAATAATTTTTTTTAAAAAAAAGATAAAAAAAAAGAACGGGGAAAAATTCCCCGCTGGGAACCCGATCCCCGCGAATTCCCCGCGGGGAATCCCCGCCCCGATCCCCGCGAAATTAAACGGGGAATTTCGCGGGGACGGAGAATGAAATGGGGGGCGGGGACGGGGACGGGGAATCCATTCCCCGGCCTCGCCCCGCCCCGTGGACATCTCTACTGATTACTCTAAAACATAAGGGGCCTAGGTTCGAGCATTGTGGAATGCAGTTTTCAACTATTTATTTCTTTTTTGCCTATGCTTTCTCTATTTCTTTTTTTCCTTCCATTTTTTTTCTTTCTTTCTCTTTTTCTTTCTTATATTTGTTTTATTTAAATCAAATAAGATATCTTCCATTTTTTTTAATATTTGAAGTAAATTGAATATTATATTGTAATTTTTTTTTAAGTAATTGAAATTTATTTTAAGTATTAACTAATATTATATTGCAATCGACTTTGGGAGAAGAACAACTTCGTTTACGTCATTTTGAGTTGATTTTAAATAAAATGATCACGTTATTCAAAATTATCATGTAATTTTTTCTAAATAAATAAAGAAATACGAGAGAATGAAAAATCACTCATATTAGAAAAGAAAATATTTAAATAATTAGTACTTAAATAAATTTCAATTTCTTAGAAAAAAAGAATAAATTGCAATAGAATATTCAATTTACTTCAAATATTAAAAAAAACGGAAGATATATTATTTGATTTAAATAAAACAAATAAAAGAAAGAAAAAGAGAGAGAAAAAAAATGGAAGGAAAAAAAGAAAGAGAGAAAGCGGAGGAAAAAAAGAAATAAATAGTTAAAAACTGCTTTCCATAATGCTCGATCCTAGCCCCCTTATGTTTTAAAGTAATCAGCTGACCAATATGCCAATTGAAATAATTATTAAAATTTTTGGGATGGTAGTCTCTTAAAGAGACGACCATCTACGCGTTTTTTTTTTTTTAAATGAAAAGGAGGGAGATGGTCGTCTCTTGAGAGACGACCATCTGCCGCATACACTTGGTCGTCTCTTGAGAGACGACCATCTCAAACGCGTGTACATGGTCGTCTCTCAAGAGACGACCATCCGCCAGCTAGTTAAAACTACAATATTCTTATAAATACTTTCAAAACAACAATATTCTTATAATAACTTTAAAAAACTACAATATTAATAAAAAAAAAACTCCGTAATAAAAAGGAGGGGGGGAAAATCAAATTTTAATATAAATTGGGCAAGTTGTATCAATTTTAACTATGAATTTTTAATTTCATCAATATAAACCTCAAACTTGGCAGGTTGTATTAATTTTAACCCTAAACTTTCAATTTCATCAATTTAAACCTCAAACGTAAATAAGTGTATCAATTTACACCATCGGTTAAGTTTCTATTTCAATCACTATTAGAAAGGTTCCCCATATATACCCAAAGTCACGTGTTGCTCTATGATAGGTACTTGTTTGTTATTTTTTTTAAAAAATAACTAAATCATTCTATATTAGGTCGCCACCATCAAGAAAACCACAAACTCGACTCTCAAAAGTAAGACCCACATGAAAACAAATAGACTCTTGTTTCACCCTCACCTTTGGTGTCGATACCAGCGACGACAAGTGTGAAGAAAATCCAGGCAGTGACGTCATTGAAGGCGACAACGGCTTTGATAGTTTCGTTGACTTCGGTGCTAAGAGTTCAATCTCGGTTAAAATGCGGGAGAGAACATGGAAGACGATGGTGAATAGAGTGACGCCAATGAACACAATGAACTAGTCGTAGCCAACCTTGTCGGCCCCTTCGATGGTTTTACGGAGGATTAAAGTGACATTGATGCTGGAGAGGAAGGGGACAAAGACACATTTCAAACTTTTTTTTTTTTTTTTTGCAAAAACACATTAATATATTTTTAATAGAATAGAAAAAATTCCCTAAAAAAAATTTTAAGCATCTAATTGGTTCCTTATGTTGGAGTTCAAATTTCCACACACATATTTATTGTACCAACAAAACTAAAATATATATATTTTTTAAACAATTAGGCTAAACTATTATAAATGCCACCCAAGTAGAAAATTCGTTTTGAATGTTGTATGAAAGTTCGACGTGGTGAAAATGCTATTTCTTTTAAACCTAATCTAGGCAAAACATCCTCGATCACTATCACGTCGTTCCATGTTATTGTCATGTCGACTTTCCGTCCAACATTCTAATGGATTTTTACTTGAAGGATAATTTTGAAACATTTATGAAAAGGTTGAGAATAATATTGTAATTTTTGAAAAAATAGAAGTATTTTTGAAATAGAGAGCAGAATTTAAGAGTATTTTTGAAAATTTAACCAAAGAAATTTTGGTAGGACCCAGCCAGTACGTACGCGAGCCCCTCCATTTAATTGGTTTCAGAAATTCAGATATCTCTCCCATTGGAAGGAAAAAAAAATGATCTTAAGAGAGAAAACTTATATATCTTTGTCCACCACAAAAGAGTCAAGAGGGCACTAAAAAACCAGTGTCTCATAAATATCATCATCCATTTGAGGTTGAAGATGAAGAAGCAGCAGCTTGTGGGGCTGGCCATTTTGAAGAACTTAATCAGGATTGGAAGGGGACAAAACAAGAGAGAAAAGAAATCAATTTTTACTTTTAAACTTGCAATGTTGTATCAATTTTATCCTAAACTTTCAATTTTATCAAATTACACCCCAAACTTATAGATAGTTGTCGCAAACTTAACCTTGAGCTTTAAAAATACGTTGCAATTTTTACCCTCTGATTAGTTTTTGATTGAAAGATCGTAAAAAAAAGTATTCTCATAGGCATCCAATGAATTCTACAAACATGCGTATGATACGAATTGATAAAATTTTAAAGAAAAACGACATTAGAGATAAATTTTTGTAGAAATTTATAAATTTTGGTAAGGTTATCTAATGGTTCATTTGTGAACCAGTCAAACTTAATTTTGTGTAAAGCTTAATTTTAGTGAGTTTGTAGAGATTTTTACGTTGCTTTTTGTTAAAATTAGTGAAAATTGAGTATTGGATAAAAATTGCAACACTTGTCTATGTTTAGGGTGTAATTTAATAAAATTAAAAGTTTAAGATGAAAATTGATACAAGCTAAATTTAGAGGTAAAATTTGATATTTTTTCAAAAAAAAAAAATACAGAAAGAGAGAGAATTGAAAAGCGTAAAGTAAATAATTAAGGCGGTATGTAATTTGAGATTATTATTTTTTTCCAGATTCAGTAAATATCAGTTTTATTAGATTTGTTTTTTAAAACTGCTTTAGAATTTGTGATAAAAAACGATTGAAATTTAAAAAAAAAAAAAAAAAAATTTAATTTTTAATTTTTGTGTATTTAGATTTTAAATTTCAAAAATTGAAAATGTAGAAAAAAATTGATAAATAAACTTATTTTATTTTGTTAAAATTAAAACATGATATATTATAAATTATTTAACATTACAAAATAATAGTTATACAAAATTTATAACATCAAACACACATTCAAAAATTAATTAACAATAAAATTAAGATTTAATTGGTAACTATTTTTATAATTTTAAACATATTATCAAACACAGTTTAGTTCCAAATATGCAGCCTAATACATGTTGGAAACTTGTATTTGATTGAGTCCCTCCGATTTGTCGGCTCATTTTCGCCGCAATTATCTTCCTCTGTTCTTTACGTTACAATGATATTGCAGTAGGATTTCAATGTGGCGCGGCGGCTCGTTTACCTTGCCATGAGGATATATAAATAAAGAACCCAACAAATTTTGATTAACAAATTTGTGCAGACGTCAGCAGGCTACCATCATCGTCAGCTCTAAAGTGGAAACCTTTTCCGATCCGCCGTTTTCGTTGGCATCCATTTCAATAATTATCGTGTAACTGCAAAATGCGTTGTTGTGTTTAATTTTGTGTTCAGTTTCAGTCTCAGTCTCAACTTCATTCATAGAATCTTGTCCCTCTGGATTCATTTATCTGATCTGGCCAACAGGCCAAGCTTTTTGCTCTTGAAGGACTTGCTAAAACAGAGGATCAGGACGAAGCTTTGAATAGTCAAGAAATAGGACAGAGTCAGAAAAAAAACCAACTAATTCGTTGATGAAATCTTTGGCCACTTTCTTTCCATTCATTCAAATTTCGGTCAATTAGACTTGGAGAATATTTGCTTCTATTTCCTGAAGCAAATTGCATTTGAATGAAGATGAAGGCCGCAAAATTACAGGGGAGCAGCTGACGTCAGGACGCAGACATATATACTGACGTCATGAGCCTCTATCCTCATTCACAGTTTCCTTTTCGCCGAATTCAGATTGTCCCCTTTTCAAAACTTGCTGTCGCTAGAAACTTTCATCGCCGCCGCCGATCTACTCTCGTATTTGCCGCCCGTCAAGTTGATTCTCAGTCTTAAAAACTGACATCGGACACGTACCCATAAATGTGTTTGTTTCTTTTTTTCAAAGAATAATTAAAAAAAAAAAAAAAAAAAGAAAAAGAAATCAAACCAGGCCTTTTTTTTTTTTTTTGTTGGATAAATGTATTATTTTATTATATTTACTTGTACAACGTGTATTAAAAGGAAAAATACATAAATTGAAACATTCTTACATTGAATGAAGTTATTCTTCAAAGTAAAATATGTATCTTTGACTAAAATTAGAGAAAACAAAGCAACAATTTTTTGCAAAACACATTTGTATATTTTTAATAGAATAGAAAAAAATCACTAAAAAAAATTCAAGGCATCTACTCGGTCCCTCATGTTGGAGTTCAAATTTTTCCACACACATTTATTGTACCAAAAAAACTAAAATATGATTTTAAAAAAATTAAGCTAAATTATTACAAATACTTTTGAACTTTATATTTTATTTAAAAAGTACTCATATTCTTTCAAAAGTTGTAATATTACTTATGTTTATCTTTCATAAACATTTTAAAACTACTCTTGAAGTATAAAATCCGTTTGGATGTTGGACGAAAAGTTGACGTGACGGAACACCATTCTTTCAAATCTAATCCAGGCAAGGCATCCCGGTCATTGCCACGTCATTCCATGTCATTGTTATGTAGACTTTTCGTCCAATATTCTAAAGCATTTCTATCCAAAGAATAGTTTTAAAACATTTATCAAATAGGTTGAGGGTAATATTGCAACTTTTAAAAGAATATAAGTATTTTTTAAACAACGAAGAAGATGCAATTTACTAACTCAAGAAGGTACGTGTTGTAGGGATTTTGGCAATATGTTTGAAGAGAAATTGTCCCACATTGGAAATGTACAAGAAAGTCATGGGCTCCAAGCACTATAAAAGGAGTCTATGGCTTTGGTTTCAAATCATCCCAATTCGAAATACTTTAAGCCTGGTATACTAACTCTAGTTAAGTGAGTGGTATAAAGCTTTGAGAGAGTGTTTCTTTGTAATTGGGGTCGGAGAGAGAATTCTGTGTGATTGTAATAATTTTTCACATAGTAGAGTATTTCTTTCTGTCCGTGGTTTTTTCTCCGGTTTTGGAGTTTTCCACGTTAATTCTCGTGTTTCTTATTTTGTTGCTTTCTTTTAATTTCTCAGTTATTTTTCTGCTTATTCCTGCGGTAATAGTGGGAGGTTTTTTCCCAACAAGTGGTATCAGAGCTTTAGGTTCTTAGTTTCTTGAGTTTCTGAGTATGCTCTGTGGTTGCAGCACTGTCTGAACTTCCACATCAGAAAAGATTTCTTGAAACGAACTACAGCTGGTATTGTGAATAGTGTGGGTTGTTCACTATTTGCAGATTCGCTAGGAGTGAAAGCAGATATGTCAAGCTTTATGAGTCCAGTGAAGATTGAAGTGGAGAAATTTGATGGAAGGATGAACTTTGGCTTGTGGCAAGTGCAAGTCAAAGATGTGCTGATACAATCTGGGTTACACAAGGCTTTGAAGGGAAGACCGAGTGGTGATGCTTCTGAAAAGTTAAGCGGTGATGGTGGTCCAGTGGAGTCCAGTGGCGGTTCCAGCAGAGGTTCTAAGAAGTCCAGCATGAGTGATGAAGAATGGGATGAATTAGATTTGAGAGCTGCAAGTGCAATCAGACTAAATTTGGCTAAGAATATTCTTGCAAATGTGCATGGAATTTCGACTGCCAAAGAGCTTTGGGAGAAGCTTGAAGAGATGTATCAGGCAAAAAGCATCTCAAATCGGCTGTATCTAAAGGAGCAGTTTCACACACTGCGAATGGAGGAAGGTACGAAAATCTCAGATCATCTGAGTGTTCTCAATGGCATCGTCTCTGAGCTGGAGGTGATCGAAGTGAAGATAGAGGATGAGGATAAGGCACTCAGGCTTATCTTGTCACTTCCGCCTTCTTATGAACACATGAAGCCAATCTTGATGTACGGGAAGGAGACTTTAAATTTTGCTGAGGCTACTAGTAAACTTCTATCAGAGGAAAGGAGGCTGAAGAGTGACGGGCGTACTTCACATGAGGATTCAGTCTTGGTAGCTAGCAATTGGAAGAAGAAGAAAGACTTCGTGCAAAAGAAAGGTTGCTGGAAATGCGGACAGTCTGGGCACATGAAAAAGAATTGTCCTAACAGAGCAAGTTCGTCAAAGGGCTCTGGATCGGATGCTGACATAGTCTCTCTTGTTAAGGGAGATGGTGATTTCTTCTGAAGAAAGACAGAATTCATCCTTATGGTATGTCCGCTTTACCATGATAGAGGATGTGATGTTAGAGGTTCCACAAGTATGCACACGGGCATTGGCTTGGCCGTTTATGCAAGGTGTGTGTGGTGGAAGTTATGTCGATGGCTGAAGAACTTCCGGGTAAGCCAAGTAGGTGGAAGTTGCACCATAAATTTCAGCAGGGTTTATCAACATGTGACGAAGAAGAAAAGTCTTGGAAGGTGACATTCCAAGTGGTCTACTTTTATGGTGGAGTAGGTTATAGTTCTCTGTGTTGAGGATTATGTTTTTTTCAATGAAGACAATTGGTGAAGCAGAAGCTGTGAATTCTTCAAATATCTTGCCAAGGTGGAATTTGTAGGGATTTTGGCAATATGTTTGAAGAGAAATTGTCCCACATTAGAAATGTACAAGAAAGTCATGGGCTCCAAGCACTATAAAAGGAGTCTATGGCTTTGGTTTCAAATCATCCCAATTCGAAATACTTTAAGCCTGGTATACTAACTCTAGTTAAGTGAGTGGTATAAAGCTTTGAGAGAGTGTTTCTTTGTAATTGGGGTCGGAGAGAGAATTCTGTGTGATTGTAATAATTTTTCACATAGTAGAGTATTTCTTTCTGTCCGTGGTTTTTTCTCCGGTTTTGGAGTTTCCACGTTAATTCTCGTGTTTCTTATTTTGTTGCTTTATTTTAATTTCTCAGTTATTTTTCTGCTTATTCCTGCGGTAATAGTGGGAGGTTTTTTCCCAACACGTGTCTTGATGGCCTTTTTAATGGTGGAGTATTTTTCATAATTTAGCCAAAAATATTGTGAAGAAATTTTGGTTGGACCCTGCCAGTATGCGAGCCCCTCCATTACAGTGTCATAAATATCATCATCATTTGAGGTTGAAGATGAAGAAGCAGCAGCTTGTGGGGCTGGCCATTTTATTCCACCATTAAAAAGGCCATCAAGACAAATCAATTTGCAGCCACAAATTTCATGGGGTCCGAAGGAGAAAAAAGAACGAAAAAAAAAAAATCGAACTTTTACTACTAAACTTATGTTTGTATCATTTTTTACTCTAACCTCTCAATTTCATTAAATTGCACCCCAAACTTAAATAAGTGTTTACAATCTTAATTCTAAACTTTAAAAAGTGTTGCAATAATTTTTATCCTCTGATAGTTTTCGTTTGAAAGATCGTTAAAAAAAAGTACCCTCATGTGCGTCCAATGAGTTCTAAAACATGTGTTAGTACAAATTGATAAGTTTTCAAAGAAAAACAACATTAGAGATCATTTTTTGTTGAAATTTGTGAATTTTGACAATGTTATCCAATGGTTAATTTGTGCATTAATCAAACTTAATTTTATGTCAAGCTAATTGATTTTATTTAATTGATTTTATTAAGATTAGTGAGTTTGTAGAAATTTTTACATTACTTTTTGTTAAAATTAATGGGTGAATTAAAGGAAAACATGATATATTATAAATTATTTAACATTGTTTTTGACAATATGTAGAATAAGAGATTGAACATTTAACCTCTTAATCGAATGAACATTCTTTAAGCTATTTGAACTACGCTCATGTTTGTTATAAATTATTTAACATTACAAAAGAATCGCTATACAAAATTTACAACATAGAGTGATAAAACATATTCATAAATTAATTAATAGCAGTTAAATATTTAAGCAAATATTTGTTTCAAGCTATTTTTATTGTTTTAAATATGTTACCAAACACATTCTAGGTCCTAAACCGCTGTCAAATACATATTAAAAACAGATTTTAGGTCCTAAAACTTGCATTTCATTGAATGTTTTGTTTTCAATATTACTAATTACCAAACCAAAAGAAGCTGATGACATCTCTCGATTTGACGGCTCATTTTCGCCGCCATCTGATGGAAATTAAACAGAATTAGCTTCCCCTCTTTACGTTACGTGATATTGATATTGCACTACGATTTCAATGTGGCGCGGCGGCTCGGTTAGCTTACATAAAAATGACAAAATTTTGTGCAGACGTCAGCAGGCTACCGTCAGCGTCAGCTCCAAATTGTACGTGTTTTTCCGATCCGCCGCTTTCGTTGGCGCATGCATTTCAATAATTATCATATTACTGCAAAATGCGTTGTTGGGTTTAATTTTGTTTCATTCATAGAATCTTGTCCTTTTTTTTTTTCTCTGGATTCATTTATCTGATCTGTCCAACGGGCCAAGCTTTTTGCTCTTGAAGGAATTGCTAAAACAGAGGATCGGGACGAAGCTTTGAATAGTTGAGCATTAGGACAGAGTCGAAAAAAAAACAACTAATTCGTTGATGAAATCTTTGGCCATTTTCTTTCCATTCATTCAAATTTCGGTCAATTAGACTTGGAGAATATTTGCTTCTATTTCCTGAAGCAAATTGCATTTGAATGAAGATGAAGGCCGCAGAATTACAGGGGAGCAGCTGACGTCAGGACGCAGACGTATTTACTGACGTCTTGAGCCTATCCTCATTCACAGTTGCCTTTTCGCCGGATTCAGATTGCCCCCTTTTTCAAACCTTGTTGTCGTCGTAACCGCCCGAAGCAATCACAGTCGCCGGAAATTGACATCGCCGCCACCAATCTACTCTCGTCTTTGCCGCCCGTCAAGTTGATCCTCAGTCTTAATAACTGTCATCGGACACGTACCCATATTTCTTCCTATCCCTTTCTTTCCCGCTTAAACAAATTCAGCAGTCGTCCTTCTAGAATCATCTTCAAAGACAATCGAACCGACAGAAAAAAAAGTAAAAAAAAAAAAAAGGAAAGGAACCATGACTTTTGGACGGACTCATTCCATACTGAATGCATCTGTCCAACGGACGTATTCTAATAAAAACAAAAGAACTACCCATTTTGTGTAAATAATTTTCATTTCCACTCGTTTTTTATAATAATTTTTCAAAACATACCTATTTCTCTAAAAAAATTCTAAATTCTCAGTCTTTTTGGAACCATGACTTTTCCTTCATCCGACAAAAAAATTCTCATTCGAAAAATCAAAATGAGAAAAGAAAAACTTTTTTTTTTTTGGTTTACTTTGACATTCTTATTGGAATTTTTATTCGGTGGATCCGTTTTACTGTCGCCGCCCATTATGACTTCTGCCCCATTTCTTGCTATGATCATCTTCTTGCTATCTCTCTCTCTAGATTTCCTCTTTCATCACTTCTTTCCCCTCTTACACGCTTTGTCACCGACGCCCCCATGACTGTCCTAACACTGTCACCAATTCATTGATGAAATCTTCGCCATGTTCATGAAGATTTGGGAGATGATATTTGACAGTGTCATGCGTCCATAATTCACGAAGAAAATTTCAAAGTCGTGAATAATGAGGTTCAAAGCCAAGGGATTTCAAATTTTAATCACAATGTACGTGTGTTTCTTTCTTTTCCTCAGCAACAAACTATGTACAAATTGAGGCAGCCACAAAATCGTTTTATGTAGATCTTAAAATTTATCTACTCTTAGTAATTATTTATTTTAGAAGTGGAAGCATCATTATTTAGCATCGTAAGTGGAGAAAGTAGGAGGAGGCTTCAGGAGCACGAATCCTAAACAAAGATGCAATTGCAGAGATCAGGAAATTAAATCGCAGAAGAAAATAACTAATAAGAGAGAGAGAAAGAGTCTACTTTTTGTCAGCCAAAGTCATTCAATGAATTAAAATTCCACTTTCTTCCGTGTGAAACCAATCCATCACTTTCTCAGAAATTACTGCTTCAATATTAAATTAATTTCTATTCTTTATTCTATTTCTGCCCATTCACACGTCGTTCGTATATCTCCACAAACGTCTTTGTTTTTCTTTAATTTATTACTTTATTTGCATATTACTTTCCAGAATCCAGCCTATCAAATGTGATAATGTTAAAAAAACACTGAAAATATTAAAATACAAATTTGTATCCAATCAAATCTCTTGTTTTTAAATTTCAAGGTGACTAACCCAAAAATGCATTTTCACTTGGATCTGTTACCATGAAGATAAAGGAACCCAACAAATTTTGATAATAAAAAATGACACTTAGATATAGCAGACGTCAGCAGGCTTTCGTCAGCTCAGCTGTAAAGTGTTAGTTGTCGGCTTTTTGTTGTTCATCGCTTCCGATCCGCCGCGTCCCTTGCAATTGTAAATGCATGCATCAATTATCGTATACTGGAACTGGAACACATTACTGCAAAATATTCTTCTTCTTTTAATTTTTCTCTCTCTCAACTCTCAACTTCATTCATAAAATCTTGCCTCCTTCGCCAAGCGTTTGTGTTCTTGAACCAATTCCAACTGAAGAATAAATTGATAATTAGTAAAGAAAATCCATAATAACGCGATAATGCTGAGATCGATCTCTGATGAATGGTACACCAAAATTTTTTTTTAAAAAAAAAAAGCATGAATTTTCAACAATCCATCTGAAAACTCAATTTCCAGATCTTATAAGATTTTAATGATCTTTTGTACTCAAACCTGGCCAGGAGTTGGTATTCTGCTTCCAAAATCTTATTTTGTTCCTGTTCCCTTAAATCTCCAGAGAGTAAATGCCATGGTTCTAATGCTCTTGCACTGCAACGAATCATTGCAGTTTAAGAACTATTTTTTTCATTAGCAGAGGAAGCAGGAGGACAGTGATTGTTTTTCTTCCCAAATCCCAAGCAGCTTATGGTAATTTATATTTTGTATAATTGGTGATTCTTTTTTTGCTTCTTTTTAATCTTCACTCTGTTTTGTTTTTATTTCAAATTTCCTATAATTTTGAGACTTTCCTTTCATCCAAACGCTTATTATTATTATTATTATGATTTTGATATATTATTATTATTTTTCTTATGTTTATTCCCTTAAATTCTAGTTCCTTAATATTGTGTCCCCATCTGTAAAACGTAAACCGTGGTTTTTAAAATTTTAATCTTGCATCTCATAAATTCTTTAAAAGTATCTAACAGGTCATATACTTTGAATTTTATAGCTCATAAGTTCGGCCTATTTAACATTTTTTTCAAAAATTTACAAACCAATTAAACCCAAAATTTAAACATCAAGTTCTTCTATTCAATGACTCCATGAGTTTTATAAAATGTCTTATAAGTCAAGAATTTATTTGACACAAAATTCAAAGTTCACACATGTATTAGACACTTTAAAGTTTAGGAATCCTAATTGACATAAATTTGAAAGTCTAGAAACCTCAATAGACACTTTTTAAAATTTAGAAATGTATTAGACACAATTCTAAAAATCCAAGGATTAAATTTGTAGTGTAGCTCATTTTTGCATGGTTAAAAAAATGGTTAATTGCAAGAATTAGCAAAAACTATTAGTATATTGTCAAATCTAGCAATAGCTTTTGAAATTTGCAAATATAACAAAAAAAATAAATCTGATTTTTCGTTTGTTCATTATTCCAATTTTAACCTCATTGGTGTCAACTGATATACGAAATATTAAGTGTATCAGTTACAAATTGATATACCAAAATTTACCACCTATGTACCAAATTTATTAGTCAACATATGCTCGTGCACTTGTTGTTATTCGAGGACGTATTTAATTTGAATCCTTATTCATTTGTTTTGAAGTATTATTTTGCTAGTACATTGTCATCAACTTATAATGATTCAATTCATCTTGTTGGTAACCATTATGATTAAAGTATTGTAGGGTTGATCATACGTATTACCTCCAATCTGTAAACGTCAAAGTAGGAAGGCCTCAACACAATTAGTAAATTGATAAAGTTCAGACTTGACTAAAATGCATTTTTAGTGCTTAAGTAACAAAAAAACGTATTTAAAGTGAACTAAACATGTCTAACTCACCTCCAAACGCTCCCAAAGACTATTCCAATTCGATTTCCAAATTGTTTAAAAATCATAATCTTCCATTGTGGGGTGAATAGTTTATTTTGATCACTCTCATTCTAAATGCAATTCTAATAATAACATTGGTGCATTAGTAGTATATCAACACTCATTCAAAATTCATTCTAGGTATAACATGATGTATCAAATAGTATATCATTACTCATTAAAAATGCATTTCCAGTATGTCTCATTAGTTTATCAATTAATACATCAACACTCATTCAAAATACAATTTCAAATATTGTTATATAGGTAGTGTATCATCACTTATTCAAAATTCATTTAAAGTATAATATTGGTGTTTCAATAATACATCATTACTCTCTCATTCAAAGTGCATTTCAAGTATATCATTAGTGTATTAGTAGTTTATCAACACTCATTCAAAATTCATTTAAAATACAATATTGATGTTTCAATAGTATATCAATATTTGTTCAAAATACATTTTAAGTATATCATTAGTATGTCAATCAACTAAATATACTTTAAAATTTGCTAGAAAAAGTAAAATTTGAATATTGGAAAAAATATAATTCAGATTTTGAAAATTTTGTTATAGTTACAAATTCCAAAAATTTTAGCTAGATTTATAAATATCCTAACCTTTTTCAGTACCCATTACAATTACCCTTAAAAAAATGTATACTCGTCATATTTGCAGGTGTCCACTTGAAATAATATCTCAGTCATAAAATAATTTTATTCTATGTATAATCCGAGACTTGGCAAGTTTTGGTTGTGTACGCTGCAAAAACAACCAATTCGTTGATCAAATCCTTCACCATTTTCTTTCCATTCATTCAAAAATCGTTCAATCTCTGGAGAATTTCAACGTACATATTATTTTTGTTTCCTGTGCAATATTTGACAGAGCAGCTGACGTCAGGACACTGACGTAATGCTGACGTCGATACGCTATATTCGCAAGTCGCCTTTTCTGCCTCCCTTTCTCCCGGATTTTTTGTTTATCCTGTACAAATTTCTTTTTATTATTATTCTTTTTTTTTTTTTTTTAATAGGAAACAAATTTCAATTGTTGAAGTTTCCTAGCACTTTCCTAGAACTTTCCCATTTATTATTAATTTATACATCACAACCCATTTCTCTTTATTTTCTTCACCTGCGGGTCAGATGTTTGATGATTATTATTTTTTTAACATTTTTTGCAAAACACATTTATATATTTTTAATAGAATAGAAAAAAAAAATCAATAAAAAAATTTAAGGCAGCTACTTGGTCCCTCGTGTTGGAGTTCAAATTTCCCTACACATTTACTGTACCAAAAAAACTAACATATGATTCTTTTTAAAAAATTAGGCTAATAAAAAACTAAAATATGATTTTTTTAAAAAAATTAGGCTAATTTATTACAAATACCGTTGAACTTTGTCATTTGTTTAAAAAGTACTTATATTCTTTCAAAAGTTTCAATATTACTCTTTTTTACCTTTCATAAACGTTTTAAAACTACATTTGAAGTAGAAATTTCATTTGGATGTTTGACGAAAAGTCGGCGTGGTGGAACACCATTATTTCAAATCTAATCCAGGCAAAGAGTTCTAGTCATTGCCATATCGATCTATGTCATTATTGTCATGTAGACTTTTCATCCAACATTCTAATGGATTTCTACTCAAAGGATAGTTTTGAAATATTTATGAAATGGTTGAGGGTAATATCGTAACTTTAAAAAAATAGAAGTATTTTAGAAACAACGAACAAAATTCAAGAGTATTTTTCATAATTTAGCCCAAAAAAATATTATAAAGAAGGTTTGGTAGGACCCTGCCAGTATGCTAGCGCCTCCATTTAAGTGGCTTCAGGACTTCAGGATATCTCTCCCATTGGAAGGAAAAAGAAAATGAACTTAAGAGAAAAAACTTAGATATCTTTGTCCACAACAAAGAGTCAAGAGGGCACTAAAAAACCAGTGTCATAAATATCATCATCATTTGAGGTTGAGAAATTCATCAGGATACACTTCATTCCACCATTAAAAATGCTATCAAGACAAATCCATTTGCAGCCAGGATTGGAAGGGGACAAAACAAGAGAGAATATCAAATTTATCCTAAACTTTCAATTTTATCAAATTACACCCCAAACTTATAGATAGAGATGTCCACGGGGCGGGATCGGGGAATGGATTCCCCATCTCCATTCTCGCCCCCCATTTCATTCCCCGTCCCCGCAAATGGTCCCCATTTAATTTCGCAGGGATCGGGGAGGGAATTCCCCGAGAAAAATTTGCGGATATTGGGTTCGCAGGGAATTTTTCCCCTTTTTTTTATCTTTTTTATTTTTTTAAATTTATTCTCAACCATAATAAAAATTATTTCTAAATGAATAATTTTTAATATAATTCTATTTAAAGAAAATGGTATAAAATTTCTTCATAAAAACAATAATATACCATAAGTAAATATATTATAATGTCGAAACAACTTAATTTCTAAAAATTCAAAATTCAATATTACAACATAGTCTTTAATTTTTTTTATAACGAAATAGTCTTAAACTAATTCCTACTATAGTTTTTTTTTAAAAAAAATTCTATTTATAAGTAATAATATATATATATATATATATATATATATATATATATATATATATATATATATATATATTACTAATCAGGGTGGGGCAGGGTCGGGGAAGGGGAAAATATTCCCCTTCCCCATTCCCGTTTAGACAACAGGGAAAAATATCTCCCTGCTCCCTCCCCCATTTCCCTTGTAATCGGGGATTCCCCTCCCCGTTCGGGGCGGGACCCCTCGTGGCCTTGGCCCCACGGGTTAAATGGACATCTTTACTTATAGATAGTTGTCGTAAACTTAACCTTGAGCTTTAAAAAACGTTGCAATTTTTACCCTCTGATTAGTTTTCGTTTGAAAGATCGTCAAAAAAAGTATTCTTATAGGCATCCAATGAATTCTACAAACATGCGTATAATACGAATTGATAAAATTTTAGAGAAAAACGACATTAGAGATAAATTTGTGTAGAAATTTATGAGTTTTGTGCATCAATCAAACTTAATTTTGTGTAAAGCTTAATTTTAGTTAGTTTGTAGAGATTTTTATGTTGCTTTTTGTTAAAATAAGTGAAAATTGAATATAGGATAAAAATTGCAACACTTGCCTATGTTTAGGGTGTAATTTAATAAAATTGAAAATTTAAGGTAAAAATTGATACAAGCTAAATTTTGAGGTAAATTTTGATTTTTTTTTTCAAAAAAAATATACAGAAAGCGAGAGAATTGAAAAGCGTAAAGTAAATAATTAAGGCGGTATGTAATTTGTGATTTTTTTTTTTCCAGATTCAGTAAATATCAGTTTTATTAGATTTGTTTTTTAAAACTGCTTTAGAATTTGTGATAAAAACGGTTGAAATTTTAAAAAAATAAATATTTTTAATTTTTAATTTTTGTGTATTTAGATTTTAAATTTAAAAATTGAAAATGTAGAAAAAAAATGAGAATTTTGATAAATAAACTTATTTTATTTTGTTAAAATTAAAACGTGATATATTATAAATTATTTAACATTACAAAATAATAGTTATAAAAAATTTATAACATCAAACACACATTCAAAAATTAATTAATAATAAAATTAAGATTTAATTGGTAACTATTTTTATAATTTTAAATATATTATCAAACACAGTTTTAGTTCCAAATATGCAGCCAAATACATGTTAAAAACAAAGGAAACTTGTATTTGATTGAGTCCCTCCGATTAGTCGGCTCATTTTGGCCGCAATTAGCTTCCTCTGTTCTTTACGTTACAATGATATTGCAGTAGGATTTCAATGTGGCGCGGCGGCTCGTTTACCTTGCCATGAGGATATATAAATAAAGAACCCAACAAATTTTGATTAACAAATTTGTGCAGACGTCAGCAGGCTACCATCATCGTCAGCTCTAAAGTGGAAACCTTTTCCGATCCGCCGTTTTCGTTGGCATCCATTTCAATAATTATCGTATAACTACTGCAAAATGCGTTGTTGAGTTTAATTTTGTGTTCAGTCTCAGTTTCAGTCTCAACTTCATTCATAGAATCTTGTCCCTTTTTTTCCCTCTGGATTAATTTATCTGATCTGGCCAACAGGCCAAGCTTTTTGCTCTTGAAGGAATTGCTAAAACAGGGGATCAGGACGAAGCTTTGAATACTTAAGAATTAGGACAGAGTCGAAAAAAAAAAAAACTAATTCGTTGATGAAATCTTTGGCCATTTTCTTTCCATTCATTCAAATTTCGATCAATTAGACTTGGAGATTTGCTTATAATTCCTGAAGCAAATTGCATTTGAATGAAGATGAAGGCCGCAGAATTACAGGGGAGCAGCTGACGTCAGGACGTAGACGTATATACTGACGTCATGAGCCTGTATCCTCATTCACAGTTGCCTTTTCGCCGAATTCAGATTGTCCCCTTTTTCAAACCTTGCTGTAGCTAGAAACTCTCGTATTTGCCATCCGTCAAGTTGATTCTCGGTCTTAAAAACTGTCATCGGACACGTACCCATATTTCTTCCTATCACTTTCTTTCAAGCTCAAACAAATTCAGCAGTCGTCCTTCTAGAATCATCTTCAAAGACAACCGAACCGACAGAAAAGAAAGTAAAAAAGAAAAAAAAGGAAAGCAAAAAGAATTCAGTCCATCATCATCCAAGTAAATTCTCAGTCTCTTTGGGAACAATGACTTTTCCTTCATCCAGCAAAAAACAATTTAATTTGAAAAATCAAAATGCAAAAGAAAAAAAAACATTTCTTTTTGTTTACTTTTGACATTCTTGTTGGAATTTTTATTCGGTGGGTCCGTTTTGCTCCGTTTTACTGTCGCCGCCCATTATGACTTTCCTCCCTGTTTCTTTGCGATGATCGTCTTCTTGCTGTCTTTCTCTCTCTAAATTTCCTCTTTCGTCAGTTCTCTCTTCTCATACACGCTTCGTCACCGACGCCCCATGACTATCCTCACACTGTCACAAATTCATTGATGAAATGAAATCTTCGCCATTTTCATGAAGATATGGGAGATGATATTTGACAGTGTCATGCTTCTATAATTCACGGAGCAAATTACAAAGTTCTGAATAATGAAGTTCAAGGCCAAGGGGTTTCAAATTTCAATCACAAATGTACGTGTGTTTCTTTCTTTTCCTCGACAACAAAACATGGACAAATTATTCAATGAGGCGGCCTGTCGAAAATGTGGGATGTAAATCTTAGAATTTATTTACCCTAATAACCGCTAGTTATAATTTGGAGATATTTTTATAATTTCTCTCATACATTTGTAAAACTGGTAACATCATTGTGGCGGATAATTTATCCAAAAGAGCACAACTTGGGTGCAACTTCAGCTGCACCCGAGTCTAGTGTAGCTCACTTTAACTCTATATAAAATTTAAAAAAAAAAATAGGTTTTTTTAAAAAAAAAAATTTGTGGTGTTGAAGTGGACTGCACTCAAGTTTTTTCCTCTCCAAAATAAGAGGGAGCAGCTGACGTGACTATTCTCATTTCCACCCGCCTTTTACATCTCAACCAATTTATCTTTAATTTCTTCGCAAGATTATTATTCTCTTAATTTCTTTTGTAAAGTATTTAATATGTTTTTAAATTGTCAATGTTGGAGTTAATATAATAGATCTATAAACTTTAACAAGTCTCTAAGCTTTTAACAAGTGTCTAAGATTTCAATATTGTGTAAGTTGGTTAGCTTTCAACTTTGTGTATAATAAATATCTAAACTAGAATGAGTTGAAAGTTCAACGATTTATTAACAATTTTTAAAATTAAAGTTCAATATAACTTATACACAGATAAACAAAATTGAAAGTTCAAAGGTTTATTAACAAATTTTAAAATTCATTAATTAAATACAACTTTAAAAGTTTAGTGTCACACTCAACTCCAAATTATCCTAGTAAATCTAGAATGAGTTGTGCTAATGCCATGAAATCCCTTGCCAAATCTTTTCTAAACCAATAACTTACTTTACACAACTACTATTCTTACCCTCAATCTAAATATGCAATGCAGCAAAATGGTTAGTTATATATACATCTTTTTCCAAGACTATAATATGGTTAGTTATATATACATACAAAAGATGAGATGCAAAAATTAGATGAAACTGATGACAAATACTGATAAGCTAGACTTTGTTGAAGCACAATAGTAACTTGATGGAAAAATAAGAGATAAAAGAGTGAGCTTTACTTAGTGAATGGTCAGTTAGTAAGAAAATAACTTCAACAAAAATTCATTTGTAAAACAACATAAATCATTGTGAATTGAATAACTTAATATAATTAAAACATGGAGATATCTATGATGATAAGAACTTTTAAAACATAGACGTAAGCTAGTAAAACTCATTATCAAACTTATACTCGAATCTGGTCATATACTAAGCGTGCATAGAGTATGTAATCTCAATATGCACAAGGTAGAACAATGTATATGGTTATACTATTATGCATGACCTAAACTTTGTACATAGAAGAACAAATCTAATCATACGTGGTAATTTTTTAATAATGAGTTATATAGTTCCAATTTAGGCTCATTTCTTGTTTATTTTAGAAGTGGAAGTATCATTATTTAGCATGTTTCATTGTGCATAATTCTCTTATATATTCCCTATATGGTTTTATATAGCTAAATTGAGTTTCAGAACAATTTCGAAATTCCATCCTACTTCAACGAATACTCTCACACTTTAATGAATGGTTGTAGTTTAAGATCGAACACCATTCATCATAAGCAGAGAAAGCATGAGAAGACTTGAAGAGCAGGAAAGCTAAACAAAGATGCAAAGACAGATCAAGATACTAAAACGATCTGGAATCCATTTTCAAGGCACATAAATTATATCGGAAAGAAAATAATTAACTAATAAGAGAGAGATCGAGAGTCGACTTTTTGTCGACCAAAGTCATTCAAATAATTAAAATTCCACTTTCTTCCGCGTGAAACCGACCTAGCACTTTCTCTGAAATTACTGCTTCAATATTAAATTAATTTCTATTCTTTATTCTACTTCTGCCCATTCACTGAAATAATACTCTTGTGTATTATTGAGATTGCTTCCATACAAATACAAGAATAGCTAAGCTTTGTCTATAGAGAGCTTAGTGAACAGAAATAACAAAATGCTAACTGTATTAGTTTATAATAGAGAACTAATAATTTAAACAGTAAACAGAATACAAGTATATGACATCCTCCCTCAAATTGAAGTCTCATAAAGACAAAGTTTGGATCTTAAGAGCAAAAATCTTGAGTGAGAGAGAGCTTTCGTAAAGAAGTTGTAAGTTTGAATGAGAGAAACCTTTAGTCAACATGATTTTATGCGTTGGGCTTAACACATGTTGGGATAGATTCTAGATGGGACAAAAGAAAAGTTGTTGTGAAAAATAAACTTTATGGTAGTCGTCCGTTAAAATCATGTTTAAGAAGCAAAATGAAGATGAACAAATGCACACTTGGTATGCTTATCTACGTACTTCTCTGTTAGCAATTGAATTTCGATGATAAAATTCTCAAAAGGGAGTAATATTTTGTAAGGACTAATTTGACTTTTCACTTTTGGGTAAAAATAATAATAAAAAACTTTGGTCTCATTAGTTTGAGCCATGTGGAAAAAATGGGTGTGTGGTGTTGTGGTCACCACGTGTGAGCTGGTTGTTCCCTTAAAAAAAAAAAAAGGAAAGAGAGAAATGGGGAATGTTCTGGAGAACACCCAAGAGAAAGAAGAAGGAAATAAAAGAGAGAGAAAGAAGTTGGGGAAAAAATGGAAAAGAGAGAGTGAAGGGAACTCAATGAAAGGGGGAGAGAGAGAGAGGGAAACTGCAACGACAAGGCAGAGCTTAAGGAAAAGGGAGATGGGAATCAGTGTTTGCCATTGGAAACCAAGCAAAAAGACCATGACTTGAGGCAACGAAATTGGTAAGTTTCTATGAACCCTTCTTAAGTGAAACCATAGATAGGAGGAAGTTTAACAATGGAAATTTGTGTGGGTTTTTCTTTTATAGCTTTTGGAATGAAAGTATGAAAATTAAAAAGAGGGATGGAAGTTTCAGTGTCTAAATAACAAAGTAGACAGATAATTCGTGGGTGGTTTTGGTAAGTTTTGTTGTGAAAATAAACACAGAGCAAAAAAAGAGTTGAAAATCTAAAGTGGTTAAACAAGTTGGTTGTGGAAATGTGAAGGGAGATGTTGTCGTACATGATAAAAAAATGAAATCTAAGATATTAGAGAAAAATAAAGAAAGTGAAGTGGAAGAAATTGAAAGTTGGAATAGAAACTTGTCTGTGCAGAGAAAAATAGGAGAAGAAGAAGAAGCAGGGAATTAAAATTATAATTAAGGAAAAAAAGGTGTGGTACAGTTGTTTTGATTGAAGAAGGAAAGTTGGTGGAAAGAGTTCTTGCGTGAGAGAGAGATGTAAATTTGGATAAATAAAATATTAGTTTTTTATTACATGTTGTGATGTAATTGTAAAGAGAGGAGATGTGGAGGAGGAGAGAGAAATAATGTTTAATGGAAAAAGGATTAGGAGGAGAGAGAATAAAAAATATTTTAATTAGAGGAAAGGACAAATTGTATCTTGCTTGCTAATTGATGGGACGAGAGAGAAGGTTGAATTTGGAATTGAATTAAGGGCACTTTTACTAAACCATATCGAATTTGGGTACAATTGTAATGAGATTATGACGTAAATGTAATTGAAATCAAACGGGATGTAGCGTAATGGAATTACGATTGATTGAGTTTAGTTTACATGTCTCTTGAATTGGAATGAAATAGGTATAATTTCCATGATGCCAAAATTTTCTAAAATGATTTTTTGCAATAGATCAAACAAAGAATAGCGTTAAAAAAAAATCTAAAAATCATAACAGATTTTCATTATTCAAATATTGATTTCGATAACCAAAATATGGTCGGACCAAAACTCAAACATATCAATTATCAATATTGATACAAATATGACATATGGCCGGGCCAAAACTCACGCAAAACTCAGGCATAAAAAAAATATCGATAATATCGATTATTGATCAAAATTTGGTCGATATCGATATCGATACAAATATGGCTTGGCCAAAACTCATGCAAAACTCAGGCATAAAAAAATATTGATATCAATCAAAATATGGTCGATATCAATATCGATCCAAATATGGCTTGGCCAAAACTCACGCATAAAAAAATATCAATTATCAATTTCGATATTGATATCGATCAAAATAGGTCTTCTCCAAAACCCATGCGTAAAAATCAAAATACAGATAAAAAATATCTCAATTTCGATATTGATCAAAATATGTCATGGCCAAATCTCGTAAAAATCAAAATATGGCCTGACCAAAAAACTCCTGCATACAAAAATCGATTATCTATCTATCGATCTCATCTAAATATCAATATCGATCAAAATATGTCTAGCCAAAACTCAAACCATAAAAAATATCCGAAGTCTCGTAGCCTGGCCAAAACTCGCGCATAAAAAAATATATTTTATCGATCTAAAAAATCTTGTATTGATTTAAATATGGCCAAAAATCACAGACAATGACCCTCGTTAACGAATTCCTTCTTCTCATTCAACTAAAAATGTTAGACCATGGACAAAACGATGGTCCAAAAAACGGATAAGAATTTTTTTAATAAAGCCATAAAAATAATTATGGATTTTAATGCACTTTATCAACCTGAAGCAATTCCAGAAAAAGAAATAAGAAGGATAGAGGAGGAAAAAAGAAAAAATAATAAGAGAGAAAGGGTAAAGCGTAAACGGGTGGGTTCCACGCAATATTCTATGGTGATCGGATAATATACACTTTTAGATGTAATCAAATTACAAAATAGAATAACCTGGAGTCCATAATATCGTTGAACTCCATATCATATTTAAATGATGTTGACTTGAGTGATAATTAATGAGAGTAATACTCATATACTACAATAGTATAGAGATTTTTTTTTTCTTCTTTTTAGAGAAGATTGGTAAACACTGCAACTAGGTCAGTCATGGACGACCATGACTATCTATCGTAACCATCACTTCCATGACTGGATTTGGGGTACAAATTATGGAAGAGGTCTATGTATAATCCGAGACTTGGCAAGTTTTGGTGGTGTATGTACGCTGCAAAAACAACCAATTCGTTGATGAAATCATTCACCATTTTCTTTCCATTCATTCAAAAATTGTTCATGTTCTGGAGAATTTCAATGTACATATTTCTTTTTTCCTGTGAAATTTTGGACGGAGCAGCTGACGTCAGGATATTGACGTAATGCTGACGTCAAGAGCATATCCTCATTCCAAGTCGCCTTTTCTTCCTCACTTTCCCCTGTACAAATTTCTTTTCCTTTTTCTTTTTTTTTTTGAGGAAACAAATTTCAATTCTTAAAGTTTCCTACTACTTTCCCAGAACTTTCCCAGAACTTTCCCATTTACTATTAATTTATACATCCAACTCATTTCTCTTTATTTCTTGACGTGCGGGTCAGATGATTGATGATTTTTTTTTTTTTAACATTTTTCTATACAAGTTTGGCTTCCACTTTTAAATTTTAATTTAATAGGTCACAAATTTTAAGAGGGCATTTGGCTCTCTAATTCGAAATTAAAATCTTGAGAATTAAAACTCGAGGTTTGTCTAAGAGGGTTCTGAAACCTAATTTGTGTTTGGGGTGCAGGATTCTGAACTCTAGAATCGGGTAGTATTTTTTTTCTTTGCTTTTTTTTTTCTTTTTGTTGAGAGAAGATTTTATAAATTGTAAAACCCTTTGTGTAACATGGATCATTTTTTAAGGAAATTTTGAATTAAACATTTAATTTATGTTATAGTCTAAGAATAAGAAATTGTTTCCAATAACCAAAACATTGATTATCATTAACAAAATGAAAAACAACATAACAATCTTAAGTTTTGTCATTTTTTCTATTGATTGATATGAAAAATTTTAATTCAAAATAATAGTTCTCAATAATAACATTAATCCCGATGTTATAAGTTAAAGTAGTTAATGAGAAAAAAAAAAATACTTGGTTCATGGAAAAAGGAAATTGGAGCATAGAATTACGTAGAGAGCAAAATTTGAAAAATTTTTGTAATTTTAATTTGATTAAATTAAAAATAAAATGCATTCTATAGGTTATTTTAAAATGACTAAATTAAAAATAAAATAATGTATATTTATGTTATTTTAATATAAATAAGTTCAAAATACATATCATATACCAAAGTGAGTTTAATTAACTTAGCGATAATTGATATGTACCCCTCGATTAAGAGGTTAGAGATTCGAATCTCGACACCCTCAAATGTTGTTAACCTAAAAAAAAAGAATATCATACATATACATTTGTTTGTTTATGGGTGTATGTAATTTCAAAATTAAATACATTTTTTATCATAGCTAATTTAAAATTAAATATTATTCATTTTATTTTGAAAAAAAATACACTTTTGATCCATGAGATTAGAGTTTGGAAGTATTAGGTCTCTGACATTTTAATCCTTGACTTTTGTATTTAGTTACACTCTATCGTCTTCTATCCAATTTACCGTTAATTACTAATGGAATGTTGGCGTGACATTTATTTTTTACTAAATTTTTTTATTATTTCTTTTTTTATTAGTTTTTTTCTTTTTCTCTCTCTTCGTTCTCCCTGCCGACCGCTATCACCGATTGCTGTTTCCATCATCTGTCGCCTCTCGCCATTACAGTCATCAACGTTGGTGATGGCCGCCACGTCTTTTGAAATGCTAGTAAGTTTGAAATGTTATTTCTCAAACTAGACATTGCTTTCAAAATTAAACTTAAAAGATAATTGTCCTTTTCCATTCAAATTCAACATACATAACCTCGTTACGTGTAATGGCCGTTAAGGTGGTTTTGAAAAAGCCAAAGTGAGCATATCAGAAGTAATTGACATGCACTTCTTTCATTGAGATCAAAAAGTTTAAGTACCCATAGTCTATATTTTATTACTAAAAAAATTGAAAAAAAATATAATTGTGTTGTGTATCATGGCTAAATAGATTAAAATAGTATTTTTTTTTTTTGGAAAAGAAAAGAGTATAATCTAGTGGTTAAGACATTTATTTATTGTTAATTCAAGTGTAACTTGATGGATAAAACATCAATTACCATCCTAAAGGTGGATGGTTCAATCTCCCATCCTGAATTGTTGAACTAAAAAACAAGAAAGAAAAGATATTTATTTATTTATTATTAATTTTTTGGATTTCTTTTAAAAGATGTTTTGGTTTTTGGTGATTGAAGTGTACAAAAAGCATTATCCACCAATGTTGCATGATGAAGTATGGAGGTTGGAGAAGATTGGAAAAGAAGGAGTCTTCCACAAAAAGTTAAGCAATCACAACATTAGAACGGTTCAAGAGTTCTTAAAGCTCTTCATTGGTGACCCACAAAAGCTAAGAACGGTATTTATTCTCTTCTTAGTCTTTTTCTTTGATTCACATCGTAATAGTAATAATTTATTAATATGTTTTATAATATATTTTTTTAAACTTTGATGTCAAGTTTATATAGACTTTAGGGGTGCGGATGTTAGAAAAAATGGGGAAGCAACTGTCAAACATGCAAAGACATGCGAATTGGAAAACAAGCTATATTTGTTTCGTGGACACACTTTCTTGCTTTTCTTCAACCCTATTAGTGAAGTTGTACGAGCGGTAATTGTTGAACAAATTTATTCATTCCGAGACGTTCACAATATTCAGGAGGTACATTCTCATCCATTTGATAACAATTTTGATAGATAACAAATTATTCAATTTTTCTTAAAAACTAGAAACTTGTATAATTATAGAGGACCTTGAAGAATTTGAGGAGACAAACATTCGATAACTGGCATTCGCTACAAGACATCATTGGAAGTGAGGGACTTTGTTGTTAACACAAGGTAGATTTTAGTTAATTTTTGTTTGATTTTGGTAAAATTGTTTTAAATTGTGGAAGGGTGGAATAATGATGTGATATATATATATATATATATATATATATATATATATATATATATATATATATATATTTTGTTCGGTGTGATCAACAACCGTGAACAATTGGAGGATCTTATCATCAACAAAGGAGAATTTCAAATTGAGACAAAACTCCTCCCTAGAAACGCTTTTCTATTGAATAATAATATCAAAATAACCACCCTTTTATAAATCAAGAATAAAAAAAAAAAGTAGAATACTTTATGAAGTCTAAAGTATCAATTAAAAAATTAATAAAACTAATTAATCTAAAATAAGTACTTATTTGACCAAATTAATAAACTAAAAAAATTGAACTAAATATAACCTACATGAAATTAATTTATTATATTATTTTTTTTCCTCGATCAACCACTTTACATAACTTTTTTTTCTCTCAACATTCTCAATTTTATTTTTAAGTTAAAATATCATTTTGGTCCATGTATTTTGAGCTTTATTTCATTTTGGTCCATGTACTTTTAAATATCCAATTTTAGTCTCTGTATTTTCAATAAAGTTTAAAATTGGTTCCTACCATTAGTTTAAAAAAATTAGTTCCTATTAGCTTTCCCTCTATAAATTTTAGAAGTATGTTCACATAATGTCTTTTCTTGTATTAAAATTATTATGATTATTTAACCAATTTTGATAAAAATCAACTTCAAACTTATCATAGGGAACATTTAAGCTTTATTAAAGGTATAGGGACTAAAATTGAACATTTAAAAGTACATGGACCAAAATGGAACAAAACTCAAAGTACAGGAACCAAAATGATATTTTAATCTTATTTTTACCTCCTACTTCTTTTTCTCCCTCCCTAAATTATGGTTTCCTTTAGCTCTTATCAACTCCTATTCTTTTTTCTCTCTGTAACATTTTCCAAATATAAAAAATATAATGATAAAGTTTGAAAGTTGAAACTATAGTTGAGATAGAAAATTAATTTTCATAATTACAAAAATTAAAATAAAAGGATTATTTTTTAAAAAAAGAATAATAGGTTTAATTATTATTTTATGGTATGTTGATTAAAATTTTTTGTTAGTGTTTAAAATAAAAAATATTATCCAACATTTTTTAAAAAAAATTTAAAAAGAAAAATACTAAAAGCAGCTATAAACGTGCTTGGGTTTCTTTTTTTTAAACAATATTTTTTTTAGAAAAAAATCAAACCATTGTTTTGTTTTTCCGCTGTTTTTTTAATTAAAAAAAAAAAAAGCAAACCATTGTACAATGTGTAAAATTTGACTATAAATTTGACAGGTTGTATTAATTTTAACCATAAACTTTCAATTTCATCAATATAAACCTCAAACTTGGCAGATTGTATCAATTTAACCATAAACTTTCAATTTTATCAATTTAAACTTCAAACTTAAATAAGTGTATCAATTTACACCATCGGTTAAGTTTCCATTTCAATCATCATTAGAAAGGTTCTCCATACATACCTAAAGCCATATGTTGCTTTATGATAGGTACTTGTTTGTTATTTTTTAAAAAAAATTACTAAAAAAATAACTAAATCATTCTAGATTAGGTCGCCACCATCAAGAAAACCACAAACTCGACTCTTGAAAGTAGGACCCACATGAAAAGAAATGGACTCTTGTTTTCCCCAAAACGTGCCATATAAACAATATATATTTTCAACTCCATATTCATGAATAAGAATAATGAACATTACAAATTAACTCAAACTAAATAGAGAAAAGAAGAGTTAAACTCACCTTAAATTCTTCTTTCATCGCCGAAATCAACTCAAATCCACCTTAAAATTTTGTTTGAACACCCTGAAACGAACCCAAATCCTAAAACAAAATAATTCAAAGGTTAGTTACCAATCTAAATTATTTTAACTAAGTTCGAAAACTCCTAAACAAAAATTTATCGCCTAAAATTCATTAAAACATCTTTAATCTTTGCTTAAAAGTGTTCGCAAGAGTTCGAATGAGTTCCAAACTACCAAACAAAAGACTTTCCAAACCTTAGAGAATGATCTAACACACTTTGTTCAAGTCTAAAAGGTTTAAAAGTGGATTTATCTACATACTTTCTTAACCAAAGAAGCTAGAAAATTTGTTGGTTTGTGTTCGAAAATGGACGAACTCGCAAATCTAAGGTTACACAATAATCTCAAAACACAATAAACTTAAATAGATTTTCAAAATAATCTTCAGTCTCAATACATTAATTACTAAATGTAGTTCCGTTCTTCTTTATTAAAACTATAAACAAGAAACGAGAACACTACCAAATAGGCCATATAAACAATATATATTTTCAACTCCATACCCATGAATAAGAATAATGAACATTACAAATTAACTCAAACTAAATTTTAAGTACAAATAAATCAAATACATACATATACACTTCTTCACAATAAACTATAAACTACAAACTCAAAATAGAGAAAAGAAGAGTTAAACTCACCTTAAATTCTTCTTTCATCGCCGAAATCAACTCAAATCCACCTTAAAATTTTGTTTGAACACCCTGAAACGAACCCAAATCCTAAAACAAAAGAATTCAAAGGTTAGTTACCAATCTAAATTATTTTAACTAAGTTCGAAAACTCCTAAAAAAAAATTTATCTCCTAAAATTCATTAAAACATCTTTAATCTTTGCTGAAAAGTGTTCGCAAGAGTTCAAATGAGTTCCAAACTACCAAAAAAAAAAAAAAAGACTTTTCAAACCTTAGAGAATGATCTAACACACTTTGTTCAAGTTCTAATGGGTTTCTATATACATTTCTAACCAAGCTAGACAATTTGTTTGGATTGGAAAATATTCTCTAGCAAATGTAAGGTTACACAAATCAAAATACAAAAAACTTAAATAGATTTACTAAATAATCTTCGATCTAACTATATATAACTCAATAATTAGGAAAAAGAAATTACCAAGATGCAAGAGGAGGATGGGAAGTTGCCAACGACAATGGGCATTTGAGACGTGGGAGGTTGGGTAGTTGGGATTTTGAGGTAAAAGAATGGAGGAGAAAAAAAGAGAAGAAAGGGAAAAGGGAGAAAATGGAGGAGATGAGGGGCGGTGGGGGTGGGTCGCGGCGACGGCTGGGCGGAGGCTGGTGGTGTAGGAAGTGGCCGGCGGTTGGGGTGGTGGGCGGCGGTATGGGAAACTGAGAAAGAAAAGAGAGGAAAATGGAGAAAATGGAGGAAAGGGGGCGGTGGCGGCAGGGGAAGGAGGACGACGACTAGGCGGCGGGCAGCGACTAGGCGAAGGCTAGTGGTGTAGAAGGTGGGCGGCGGTATGGGAAAGTGAGAAAGAAAAAAAAGGAAAAGGGAGAAAATGGAGGAGAGGGCGGGCGGCGGCGGTAAGTGGTAGGGGCTGGATGAGAGAAAATGTGAGAAAGGGAGGAGAGAAAATAGGGGGAAAAGAAAAAAAAGAGGGAAAATTGGGGGGGGGGGGGGGGTCTTCAAATAGAGCCCCCCCTTTAAAACTAAACCGCCGACGATTCACTCAAACTGTCGGCGGTTCACTATTAAAAACCAACTGTTCAATGAACCGTTGGTTTCCAATAGTTCATTGAACCGTCGGCTTTGTTTTTTTTTTTTTTTTTTTTTTTTTTTTTAATTTTAATTATGAATGGTCGATGGTTCACCGAATCGTCGGTCATTGTGACAGATATAACCGACGGTTCACTGAACCGTCATTTTTTTTATAATAATGACCGACGGTTTGAGGAACCGTCGGGTTGTTTGATGCAAATGGCCGACGGTTCATAGAACCTTTGGACGTTTTGAACGTAATGGTCTACGGTTCATCGGTTCAATGAATCGTCGGCCGTTTTGCAGTAATTGCCGACGGTTTGCTAAACCGTCGGCGTTTTTGATAGTAATGACCGTCGGTTCGATGAACCGTCGGCCTTTTTGACAGTAATTGCCCACGGTTCAGCCAACCGTCGGTGGTTATATACAAATGGACAACGGTTTAGCAAACTGTCGACCTTTTTGATTGTATTGGCCGACGGTGAATGATACCGTTGGTATTTCCTATTTTTCCCGACCGTTTTAAAAAGCGTCAACAAGAAAAAACATCGGTAAAAGGGAAGATTCTTGTAGTGTATGCATGATCTAAACTCTATACATAGAAGAACAAATCTAATCATACGTGATAATTTTTTAATAATGAGTTTTATAGTTCCAATTTAGGCTCATTTCTTGTTTATTTTAGAAGTGGAAGTATCATTATTTAGCATGTTTTATTGTGCATAATTCTCTTATATATTCCCTATAGTGTTATATAGCTAAATTGAGTTTTAAAACAACTTGGAAATTCCATCCTACTTCAACGAATGCTCTAACACTTTAATGAATGGTTGTAGTTTAAGATCGAACACCATTCATCTAAGCAGAGAAAGGATGAGGAGACTTGAAGAGCAGGAAAGCTAAACAAAGATGCAAAAACAGATCAAGATATTGAAACGATCTGGAATCTATTTTCAAAACACATAAATTAAATACGAAAGAAAATAATTAACTAATAAGAGAGAGAGATCGAGAGTCGACTTTTTGTCGACCAAAGTCATTCAAATAATTAAAATTCCACTTTCTTCCGCGTTAAACCGACCAAGCACTTTCTCTAAAATTACTGCTTCAATATTAAATTAATTTCTATTCTATATACCACTTCTGCCTATTCATTGAAATAATACTCATGTGTATTATTGATATTTCTTTCATACAAATACAAGAATAGCTAAGCTCTATATATAGAGAGCTTAGTGAACACAAATAACAAAATGCTAACTATTAGTTTATAACAGAAAACTAATAATTTAAAATAGTAAACATAATACAAGTATATGACATCCTCCCTCAAACTGAAGTTTCATAGAGACAAAGTTTGGATCTTAAGAGCAAAAATCTTGAATGAGAGAGAGCTTTCGTAAAGAAGTTGTAAGCTTGAGTGAGAGAGAGCTTTAGTCAACATGATTTTATGTGTTGGGCTTAACACATGCTTAGATAGATTCTAGATGGGACAAAAGAAAAGTTGTGAAAAATTAACTTTATGGTAGTCGTCAGTTAAAATCATGTTGGTAAGAAGCAAAATGAAGATGAAGAACAAATGCACACTTGGTATGCTTATCTACGTCTTCTCTGTTAGCAATTGAATTTCGAAGACCAAATTCTCAAAAGGGAGTAATATTTTGTAATGACTAATTTGACTTTTCACTTTTGGTAAAAATAATAATAATAAACTTTGGTCTCATTAGTTTGAGCCATGTGGGAAAAATGGTTGTGTGGTGTCGTGGTGACCCGTGTGAGGTCGTTGTTCCCTTAAAAGGAAAAAAAAAAGGAAAGAGAGAAATGAGGAATTTTCTGGAGAACACCGAAGAGAAAAGAAGGAAATAAGAGAGAGAGAAAGAAGTTGGGGGAAAAAATGCAAAAGAGAAAGTGAAGGGAACTCGGTGAAAGAGGGAGAGAGAGAGAGAGGGAAATTGCAACGACAAAGGAAGAGCTTAAGGAAAAGGGAGATGAGAATCAGTGTTTGCCATTAAAATCTAAGTAAAGAGACCATGACTTGAGGCTATGAACCCTTCTTAAGTGAAACCATAGAAAGGAGGAAGTTTAACAATGAAATTTTGTGTGGGTTTTTCTTTTATAGCTTTTGGAATGAAAGTATGAAAATTAAAAAGAGGGATGGAAGATTCAGAGCCTTAATAACAAAGTAGAGAAATAATTCATGGGTGGTTTTGGTAAGTTTTGTTGTGAAAATAAAAACAGAGCAAAAGAAGAGTTGAAAATAATCTAAAGTGGTTAAACAAGTTGGTTGTGGAAATGTGAAGGGAGATGTTGTCGTAAATGATAAAGTAATGAAATCTAAGATATTAGAGAAAAATAAAGAAAGTGAAGTGGAAGAAATTGAAAGTTGGAATAGAAACTTGGCTGAGAGAGAAAAATAGGAGAAGAAGAAGAGAATTAACGTATAAATTATTTTTCTAAACTTGGCTGTTCAAATTTTCTAAAATTATTTTTCAAATTCTCTAAAATGATATATATATATATATATATATATATATATATATTTGCAATAGATCAAACAAAAAATAACATATAAAAAAAATCCAAAAATCATAATAGATTTTTGTTATGCATATATTGATTTCGATAACCAAATATGACCTGACCAAAACTCAGGCATAAGAAAATATTGGTTATCAATAGTGATACAAATATGGTCTGGCCAAAACTCACGCAAAGGCATAAAAAAATATTGATTATGATCAAAATTTGGTCGATATCGATATCCATACAAATATGGCTTGGCCAAAACTCAAGCAAAACTCAGGCATAAAAAATATTCATAACAATCAAAATATGGTCAATATCAATACAAATATGACATGACCAAAACTCACGCAAAACTCAGGATTAAGAAAAATATCGATTATCGATATTGATTAAAATATGGTCAATATGAATATGAATCCAAATATGGCCTGGCCAAAAGTCACGCATAAAAGAAATATCAATTATCGATTTCGATATCGATACCGATCAAAATAGGTCCTCGCCAAAATCCATGCGTAAAAATCAAAATACAGAAAAAAAATATATCTCGATTTCGATATCGATCAAAATATGTCATGGCCAAAACTCACACATAAAAAGTCTCGCAGCGTAGCCAAAACTCATGCATAAAAAAATATATTTTATCGATCTAAAAAAATCTCATATCGATTTAAATATGACCAAAAATCACAGACAATGACCCTCGAGAATGAATTCCTTCTTCTCATTCAACTAAAAATGTGAGACCATGAAAAAAACGATGGTCTAAAAAATGGATACAAAATTTTTTAATAAAGCCATAAAAATAATTATGGGTTTTAATGCTCTTTACCAACTTGAAGAAATTCCAGAAAAAGAAAGAAGAATGATAGAAGAGGAAGAAGGAAGAAGAAGGAGAGAGGAGGAAGAAATCGAATAACATACACTTTTAGATGTAATCAGATTACGAGATAGAATAACGTGGGGCCCATAATTGATTACCATTGCGGAATACGGTAACACCATCAATTGTAATTATGTAGGACCCACAATGCAAATTGCATTTTGTTCACTACGATTACATATAGGTAAATTAAACGTGCCCTAAGAGAAATAGATTGATAATTAGTTTAGTTTGGTTAAGGTAAAGTTTATGTTTATTTTCTTTTATGAAATAATTCTTATTTTATGCTATAGTTATTGAAATTTCAGGTTAAACAGGCATTGGAGGATAGCTTGTGAGCTAAGCGCTATCGACAATGTTCTGTGAGTGATTATTTTATGAAATGTTTCCTTTATTTAATTATTAGTATGAATTTCAAAGAGATTATAATTCTGTATAACTTTAAAGAAACTGTTATGAGATTTTCAAGAAAAAGTTATGAATTTCCAAATTCTCATGATTTTGGATTGTTTTACAGATGTTTGAGAGAAACCGTAACGAATTTTCAGTAAATTTATTATTTTTAGCTGGAATTATCGTTTTAAGAAATATTCGAGATATTTAATGATTATTCGAGAATTTAGAAATGATTTGTGTTGTTTGAGAAAGCTATATGATTTCTGAAATATTGTATTAGATCATAACATGAGCAAGATTTTAGAGTGATTTGTGATTTAAGAGTTTTTATGCTAAAAGTGATTTATGAAATATTGCTTTCATACAAATACAAGAGTGGCTAAGCTCTATATATAGAGAGCTTAGTGAACATAAATTTTTTTTAGGGAGTATTTTAAATTTAAATGCTAGTCAGTTTGAAATGTTATTTCTCAAACTAAACATTGCTTTCAAAATTAAACTTAAAAGATAATTGTCATTTTCCATTCAAATTCAACATACATAACTATGTTACGTGTAATGGCTTTTAAAGTACTTTTGAAAAAGTCAAAGTGAGCATAACTCAAAAGTAATTAACATGTATTTTTTTAAAAAAAAATATAACTATGTTGCATGTCATGGCCAAATAGATTAAAAGATTATTTTGTTTAAAAAAATAAAATAGTATAACTTAGTGGTTCAGACATTTACAATCTCTCATCCTGCAATTGTTGAAGCCAAAAACGAGAAAGAAAAAATATTTATCTATTATTATTAGCTGCAATTATATTAATAGCGTCAACCAATATCAGCACTGGGCTACTACTACTTTATTGTCATTAAATTGACAGACTTTTTTTTTTATTAATATTGTGGATTTTCAAACTTATTATAAAATATTGTATTTTTCAAACTATTTATATTAATATTGTTGTTTTAATGGCGTGGAGGATGGTTGTCTCTTGAAGAGACAACCATCCATGCGCAGGAGTATGATCGTCTCTTGAAGAGACGACCATGTCGTCTGGATTTAAAAAAAAAATTGGTGGATGGTCGTCTCTTCAAAAGACGGCCATCAAGAGACGACCAACTAGAAATTTTAATAATTATGTCAGTTGGCATATTGTTTAGTTGATTAGTCTAAAACATAAGAGACCTAGGTTTGAGCATTGTGGAATGAGGTTTTCAACTATTTATTTCTTTTTTTCCTCCGCCTTCTCTCTTTCTGTTTTTCCTTCTGTTTTTTTTCTTCCTTTTATTTTTTTATTTAAATCAAATAAGATATCTTCCATTTTTTTTTAATATTTGAAGTAAATTGAATATTCTATTGTAATTTATTCTTTTTTTAAGAAATTGAAATTTATTTTAAATATTAAGTATTTAAATATTATATTGCAATTGATTTTGGGAGAAGAACAACTTCGTTTACGTCATTTTGAGTTGATTTTAAATAAAATGATAAAAAAATGGAAGGAAAAAAAGAAAGAGAGAAAGCGGGGGAAAAAAAATAAATAGTTGAAAATTGCATTCCACAATGCTCGAACTTAGACCCCTTATGTTTTAGAGTGAGAGACGACCATTTACGATTTTTTTTTTTAAAATCCAGACGACATGGTTGCCTCTTCAAGAGGGAACCATCTATACGCGGGAGGAAGAGACGATCATCCTTCACGCCATTAAAACAATAATATTAATATAAATAGTTTAGAAAATACAATATTTTTATAATAAGTTTGAAAATCCACAATATTAATTAAAAAAATCCCTAAATTTACTTTTTCTTCAAATTTGTTTTAATATTGCTTTAATTTCGTTTGTGTACATTTGGAAATTAAATTAATGGCAGCTCTCCTTCCCTCCCTCTCTGAAAATTTACCGTTTTCAAATTAACGATTATTAAAAAAACAGAAAATGTGGGGTCACTTTCAAGAACCGTGAACAATTGGAGAATCTTATCCTCAATAAAGGAGAATTTCAAATTGAGACAAAACTCCTCACTAGAAATGCCTTTCTATTGAATAATAATATCAAAATAACCACCCCTTTTATAAATCAAAACTCACCAAAAAAAGAAAAAAGGAAAAAGAAAAAAATAGTAGAATAATTTATGAAATCTAAAATATTAATTAAAAAAATAAATAAAACGAATTAATCTAAATAAATTAATTACTTGACCAAATTAATAAACTAAAAAAACTGAACTAAATATAACCTACATGAAAATAATTTATTATGTTATTTTTTTTCCCGCATCAGCCACTGTACATAACTTTTCTTCTCTTTCAACTTCTCTATTTTACCTCCTACTTCTTTTTCTCTCTCCCTAAATTATGGTTTCTTTTAACTCTTATCAATTTCTTTTCGTTTTTTCTCTCTGTAACATTTTCCAAATATAAAAAATATAATGATAAAGTTTGAAAGTTGAAACTATAGTTGAGATAGAAAATTATATTGGATTTTCATAATTACAAACATTAAAATAAAAGGATTATTTTAAAAAAAAAAAAGAACAAAAGGTTTAATTATTATTTTATGGCATGTTTAAACTTTTTTGTTAAAGAAATTTTCGTTTGTTTAAAATAGAAAATATTATCTTTTTTAAAATTTTTAAAAAGAAAAATACTTTTATTTTGAGTTCAACAACACATTTGAGGTTGAGATTCGAACCTCTGACCTCTTGGTCGATGGTATATGTTAATTACTGTTGAGCTATGCTTACTTTGGCAAAAAGAAAAATATTAAAAGTAACTATAAATGTGTTTGTTTTTTTTTTTAAACAATAATTAAAAAAAAAAAAATCAAACCTTTGCCCTTTTTTTTTTTTTTTTTTTTTTTTTTAATTTCGATAAATTTATTATTTTATTATATTTACTTGTACAACGTGTATTAAAAGGAAAAATACATAAATTGAAACATTTTACATTGAATAAAATTATTCTTCAAAGTACAATTTGTATCTTTGACTAAAATTTGAGAAAACAAAAAAGTAACAATTTTTTGCAAAACACATTTGTATATTTTTAATAGAATAGAAAAAAAATCACTAAAAAAAATTCAAGGCATCTACTCGGTCCCTCATGTTGGAGTTCAAATTTCCACACACATATTTATTGTACCAAAAAAACTAAAATATGATTTAAAAAAAAAAATTAGGCTAAATTATTACAAATACCCTTGAACTTTGTCTTTTGTTTAAAAAATACTCATATTCTTTCAAAAGTTGTAACATTACTCTTGATTATCTTTCATAAACGTTTTAAAGCTACCCTTGAAGTAGAAAATCTGTTTGGATATTGGACGAAAAATCGACGTGACGGAACGCCATTCTTTCAAATCTAATCCAGGCAAAGCATTTCGGTCATTGCCACGTCGTTCCAGGTCATTGTTATGTAGACTTTTCGTCCAATATTCTAAAACATTTCTACCCAAAGAATAGTTTTGAAACGTTTATCAAAAAGGTTGAGGGTAATATTGTAACTTTTAAAAGAATAGAAGTATTTTTTGAACAACGGAGAAGATTCAGGAGTATTTTTCATAATTTAGCCAAAAATATTGTGAAGAAATTTTGGTTGGACCCTGCCAGTATACGAGCCCCTCCATTTAATTGGCTTCAGGACTTCAGGATATCTCTCCCGGAACAGAAAAAATGATCTTAAGAGAAAAAACTTAGATATCTTTGTCCACAACAAAGAGTCAACAGGGCACTAAAAATCAATTTGCAGCCACAAATTTCATGGGGTCCGAAGGAGAAAAAAGAACGGAAAAAAAAAATCGAACTTTTACTACTAAACTTATGTTTGTATCAATTTTTACTCTAATTTCTCAATTTCATCAAATTGCACTCCAAACTTAAATAAGTATTTGCAATCTTAACTCTAAACTTTAAAAAGTTTTGCAATAATTTTTATCCTCTATAGTTTTCGTTTGAAAGATTGTTAAAAAAAAGTACCCTCATGTGCATCCAATGAGTTCTAAAACATGTGTTGGTACAAATTGATAAGATTTCAAAGAAAAACGACATTAGAGATAAATTTTTGTTGAAATTTGTGAATTTTGACAATGTTATCCAATGGTTAATTTGTGCGTTGATCAAACTTAATTTTATGTCAAGCTAATTGATTTTATTAAAATTAATGAGTTTGTAGAAATTTTTACATTGTTTTTTGTTCAAATTAATGGGCGAATTAGCGGAAAACATGATATATTATAAATTATTTAACATTGTTTTTGACAATATGTAGAATGAAAGATGGGTGAATTAGCGGAAAACATGATATATTATAAATTATTTAACATTATTTTTGACAATATGTAGAATGAGAGATTGAACATTTAACCTCTTGGTTGAAGGAACATTCTTTATGCTATTTGAACTACGCTCATGTTGGCTTTAAATTATTTAACATTACAAAAGAATAGCTATACAAAATTTAGAACATAGAGTGATAAAACATATTCATAAATTAATTAATAGCAATTAAAGATTTAATCAAATATTTGTTTCATAGCTATTTTTATTATTTTAAATATGTTACCAAACACATTTTAGGTCCTAAACCTGCTGTCAAATACATATTAAAAACACATTTTGGGTCCTAAAACTTGCATTTCATTGAATGTTTTGTTTTCATATACTACTAATTACCAAACCAAAAGAAGTTGATGACATCTCGATTTTGTGTTCGATCTTCACCTGAGTCCCTCCGATTTGACGGCTCATTTTCGCCACCGTCTGTTGGAAATTAAACAGAATTAGCTTCCTCCGATCCTCTTTACGTTACGTGATATTGATATTGCAGTGCGATTTCAATGTGGCGCGGCAGCTCGGTTCGTTTACCATGAATATCAATGAATAAAAATCACAAAATTTTGTGCAGACGTCAGCAGGCTACCGTCAGCGTCAGCTCCAAGTGGTACATGTTTTTCCGATCCGCCGCTTTCGTTGGCGCATGCATTTCAATAATTATCATATTACTGCAAAATGCGTTGTTGGGTTTAATTTTGTTTCATTCATAGAATCTTGTCCTTTTTTTTTCCTCTTGATTCATTTATCTGATCTGTCCAACGGGCCAAGCTTTTTGCTATTGAAGGAATTGCTAAAACAGAGGATCAGGACGAAGCTTTGAATAGTTGAGCATTAGGACAGAGTCGAAAAAAAAACAACTAATTCGTTGATGAAATCTTTGGCCATTTTCTTTCCATTCATTCAAATTTCGGTCAATTAGACTTGGAGAATATTTGCTTCTATTTCCTGAAGCAAATTGCATTTGAATGAAGATGAAGGCCGCAGAATTACAGGGGAGCAGTTGACGTCAGGACGCAGACGTATATACTGACGTCATGAGCCTGTATCCTCATTCACAGTTGCCTTTTCGCCGGATTCAGATTGTCCCCCTTTTCAAACCTTGCTGTCGCTGGAAACTGTCATCGCTGCCGCCCGTCAAGTTGATTCTCAGTCTTAAAAACTGTCATCGGACACGTACCCATATTTCTTCCTATCACTTTCTTTCACGCTTAAACAAATTCAGCAGTCGTCCTTCTAGAATCATCTTCAAAGACAACCGAACCGACAGAAAAGAAAGTAAAAAAGAAAAAAAAGGAAAGCAAAAAGAATTCAGTCCATCATCATCCAAGTAAATTCTCAGTCTCTTTGGGAACAATGACTTTTCCTTCATCCAGCAAAAAACAATTTAATTTGAAAAATCAAAATGTGAAAGAAGAAAAAACATTTTTTTTGTTTACTTTTGACATTCTTGTTGGAATTTTTATTCGGTGGATCCGTTTTGCTATCACCGCCCATAATGACTAGAACCCTGTTTCTTTGCGATGATCGTCTTCTTGCTGTCTTTCTCTCTCTAGATTTCCTCTTTCATCAGTTCTCTCTTCTCATACACGCTTGGTCACCGACGCCCCATGACTATCCTCACACTGTCACAAATTCATTGATGAAATGAAATTTTCGCCATTTTCATGAAGATCTGGGAGATGATATTTGACAGTGTCATGCTTCTATAATTCACGGAGCAAATTACAAAGTTCTGAATAATGAAGTTCAAGGCCAAGGGGTTTCAAATTTCAATCACAAATGTACGTGTGCTTCTTTCTTTTCCTCGACAACGAAACATGGACAAATTATTCAATGAGACGGCCTGTCGAAAATGGTGGGATGTAAATCTTAGAATTTATTTATCCTAATAACCGCTAGTTATAATTTGGAGATATTTTTATAATTTCTCTCATACATTTGTAAAACTGGTAACATCATTGTGGTAGATAATTTATCCAAAAGAGCACAACTTGGGTGCAGCTTCAGCTGCACCCGAGTCTTGTGCAGCCCACTTTAACGCTATAGAAAATAAAAAATATATATATAGCTTTTTTTTTTAAAAAAAATGTTGTGGTGTTGAAGTGGCTTGCACCCAAGTTTTTTCCTCTCCAAAATAAGAGGGAGCAGCTGACGTGCCTATCCTCATTTCCACCCGCCTTTTACATCTCAACCAATTTATCTTTAATTTCTTCGCAAGATTATTATTCTCTTAATTTCTTTTGTAAAGTATTTAATATGTTTTTAAATTGTCAATGTTGGAGTTAATATAATAGATCTATAAACTTTAACAAGTCTCTAACCTTTTAACAAGTGTCTAAGATTTCAATGTTGTGTAAGTTGGTTAGCTTTCAACTTTGTGTATAATAAATATCTAAACTAGAATGAGCTGAAAGTTCAACGATTTATTAACAATTTTTAAAATTAAAGTTCAATATAACTTATACACAAATAAACAAAATTAAAAGTTCAAAGATTTATTAACAATTTTTAAAATTCATTAATTAAATACAACATTGAAAGTTTAGTGTCACACTCAACTCCAAATTATCCTAGTAAATCTAGAATGAGTTGTGCTAATGCCATGAAATTCCTTGCCAAATCTTTTCGAAACCAATAACTTACTTTACACAACTACTATTCTTACCCTCAATCTAAATATGCAATGCAGCAAAATGGTTAGTTATATATACATCTTTTTCCAAGACTATAATATGGTTAGTTATATATATACACACAAAAGATGATATGCAAAAATTAGATGAAACTGATGACAAATACTGATAAGCTAGACTTTGTTGAATCACGAGAGCAACTTGATGGAGAAATAAGAGATAAAAGAGTGAGCTTTAACTAGTGAGTGGTAAGTTAGTAAGAAAATAACTTTAAAAAAAAAATTTGCATGGAGAGATCTATAATGATAATAACTTTTAAAGCATAGAGATAGGCTAGTTAAAACTCATCATCAAACTTATACTCGAATCTGGTTATATACTAGCGTGCATAGAGTATGTAATCTCAATATGCATGAGCTAGAACAATGCATATGGTTATACTATTATGCATGATCTAAACTCTATACATAGAAGAACAAATCTAATCATACGTGATAATTTTTTAATAATGAGTTTTATAGTTCCAATTTAGGCTCATTTCTTGTTTATTTTAGAAGTGGAAGTATCATTATTTAGCATGTTTTATTGTGCATAATTCTCTTATATATTCCCTATAGTGTTATATAGCTAAATTGAGTTTTAGAACAACTTGGAAATTCCATCCTACTTCAACGAATGCTCTCACACTTTAATGAATGGTTGTAGTTTAAGATCGAACACCATTCATCTAAGCAGAGAAAGGATGAGGAGACTTGAAGAGCAGGAAAGCTAAACAAAGATGCAAAAACAGATCAAGATATTGAAACGATCTGGAATCCATTTTCAAGGCACATAAATTAAATCGGGAAGAAAATAATTAACTATTAAGAGAGAGAGATCGAGAGTCGACTTTTTGTCGACCAAAGTCATTCAAATAATTAAAATTCCACTTTCTTCTGCGTGAAACCGACCCAGCACTTTCTCTAAAATTACTGCTTCAATATTAAATTAATTTCTATTCTTTATTCTACTTTTGCCCATTCACTGAAATAATACTCTTGTGTATTATTGAGATTGCTTCTATACAAATACAAGAATAGCTAAGCTCTGTATATAGAGAGCTTAGTGAACAAAAATAACAAAATGCTAACTGTATTAGTTTATAACAGAAAACTAATAATTTAAACAGTAAACAGAATACAAGTATATGACATCCTCCCTCAAATTGAAGTCTCATAAAGACAAAGTTTGGATCTTAAGAGCAAAAATCTTGAGTGAGAGAGAGCTTTCGTAAAGAAGTTGTAAGCTTGAATGAGAGAGACCTTTAGTCAACATGATTTTATGCGTTGGGCTTAACACTTGCTGGGATAGATTTTAGATGGGACAAAAGAAAAGTTGTTGTGAAAAATAAACTTTATGGTAGTCGTCCGTTAAAATCATGTTTAAGAAGCAAAATGAAGATGAACAAATGCACGCTTGGTATGCTTATCTACGTACTTCTCAGTTAGCAATTGAATTTCGATGATAAAATTCTCAAAAGGGAGTAATATTTTGTAATGACTTATTTGACTTTTCACTTTTGGGTAAAAATAATAATAAAAAACTTTGGTCTCATTAGTTTGAGCCATGTGGAAAAAATGGGTGTGTGGTGTTGTGGTCACCACGTGTGAGCTGGTTGTTCCCTTAAAAAAACAAAAAGGAAAGAGAGAAATGGGGAATGTTCTGGAGAACACCCAAGAGAAAGAAGAAGGAAATAAAAGAGAGAGAAAGAAGTTGGGGAAAAAATGGAAAAGAGAGAGTGAAGGGAACTCAATGAAAGGGGGAGAGAGAGAGAGGGAAACTGCAACGACAAGGCAGAGCTTAAGGAAAAGGGAGATGGGAATCAGTGTTTGCCATTGGAAACCAAGCAAAGAGACCATGACTTGAGGCAACGAAATTGGTAAGTTTCTATGAACCCTTCTTAAGTGAAACCATAGATAGGAGGAAGTTTAACAATGGAAATTTGTGTGGGTTTTTCTTTTATAGCTTTTGGAATGAAAGTATGAAAATTAAAAAGAGGGATGGAAGTTTCAGTGTCTAAATAACAAAGTAGACAGATAATTCGTGGGTGGTCTTGGTAAGTTTTGTTGTGAAAATAAACACAGAGCAAAAGAAGAGTTAAAAATCTAAAGTGGTTAAACAATTTGGTTGTGGAAATGTCAAGGGAGATGTCGTCGTACATGATCAAGAAATGAAATCTAAGATATGAGAGAAAAATAAAGAAAGTGAAGTGGAAGAAATTGAAAGTTGGAATAGAAACTTGGCCGTGCAGAGAAAAATAGGAGAAGAAGAAGAAGCAGGGAATTAAAATTATAATTAAGGAAAAAAAGTTGTGGTACAGTTGTTTTGATTGAAGAAGGAAGGTTGGTTGAAAGAGTCCTTGCGTGAGAGAGAGATATTTATTACTTTATTATGACATGTTGTGATGTAATTGTAAAGAAAGGAGATGTGGAGGAGGAGAGAGAAATAATGTTTAATGGAAAAAGGATTAATTCTTATAAGAGGAATAAATTGTTAGGAGGAGAGAGAATAAAAAACATTTTAATAAGAGGAAACGACAAATTGTATCTTGCTAATTGATGGGTTGAGAGAGAAGGTTGAATTTGGAATTGAATTAAATGTGCTTTTACTAAATCGTAATGAATTTGGGCGCAATTGTAATGAAATTATGATGCAAATGTAATTGGACTCAAACAGGATGTAACGTAACGTAATGGAATTACAATTGATTGAGTTTACTTTACATATCTCTTGAATTGGAATAAAATAGATATAATTACCATGGTGCCATTTTATATTTATAATTAATTAAAATGCAGTAAATATACCACGAGAATTAAGATATCCTTCTTCAATTTTACTTATTCAAGTTTTCTAAAATTATTTTTCAAATTTTCTAAAATGATTTTTTTGCAATAGATCAAACAAAAAATAACTTATAAAAAAAAATCAAAAAATCAAAACAGATTTTCGTTTTGCAAATATTGATTTCGATAATCAAAATATGGCATGACCAAAACTCAAAGATATCAATTATCAATATTGATACAAATATGACAAATGGCCTGGCCAAAACTCACGCAAAACTCAAGCATAAAAAAATATCGATAATATCGATTATCGATCAAAATTTGGTCGATATCGATATCGATACAAATATGGCTTGGCCAAATCTCACGTAAAACTCAGGCATAAAAAAATATTGATATCAATCAAAATATGGTGATATCAATATCGATGGCCAAAACTCACGCATAAAAAAATATCAATTATCGATTTTGATATCGATACCGATCAAAATAGGTCTTCGCCAAAACCCATGAGTAAAAATCAAAATATGTTATGGCCAAAACTCATGCGTAAAATCAAAATATGGCCTGACCAAAAAACTCCCTCATACAAAAATCGATTATCGATCTATCGATCTCATCTAAATATCAATATCAATCAAAATATGTCTAGCCAAAACTCAAGCATAAAAAATATCGATCTCGGTAAAGCGAAGTCTGGTAGCCTGGCGAAAACTCGTGCATAAAAAAATATATTTTATCGATCTAAAAAATCTTGTATTGATTCAAATATGGCCAAAAATCAGACAATGACCATCGTTAATGAATTCCTTCTTCTCATTCAACTAAAAATGTTAGACCATGGACAAAACGATGGTCCAAAAAATGGATAAGAATTTTTTAATAAAGTCATAAAAATAATTATGGGTTTTAATGCTCTTTATCAACCTGAAGAAATTCCAGAAAAAAAAAAAAGAAAAAGGAAGAAGAAGGATAGAGGAGGAAGAAGGAAGAAGAATGAGAGAAGAGGAAAAAAGAAAAAATAATCGAGGTTAAAAGAGAGAGAAAGGAAACGGGTGGGTTCCATGCAATATTCTATGGTAATAGGGTAATATACACTTTTAGATGTAATCAGATTACGAAATAGAATAACGTGGGGCCTATAATTGATTAACATTGCGGAATACAGTAAACACCATCAATCATAATCATGTGGAACCTACAATTCAAATTGTGTTTGATTCATTACGATTACATGTACGTAAACGTGCCCTAAGAGAAATAGATTGATAATTAGTTTAGTTTGGTTAAGGTAAAGTTTATGTTTATTTTCTTTCATGAAATAATTTATATTTTATGCTATGGTTATTGAAATTTCAAGTTAAACAAGTATTGGAGGATAGCTTGTGAGCCAAGCGTTATCGACAATAGTTCTGTGAGTGGTTATTTTATGAAATGTTTCATTCATTTAATTATTAGTATGAATTTCAAAGAGATTATAATTTTGTATAACTTTAGAGAAAATGTTACTAGATTTCCAAGAAAAAGTCATGAATTTCCAATTTCTCATAATTTTGGATCGTTTTAGAGATGTTTAAGAGAAATTGTTATGAATTTTTTGTAATTTTATGATTTTAGCTGGAATTATCGTATTAAGAGATATTCAAAATATTTAATGATTATTCAAGAATTTAGAAATATTTTGTGTTTTTTGAGAAATCTATATGATTTATGAAATATTGTATTAGATCAGAGAATGGGCAAGATTTTAGAGTGATTTGTGATTTAAGAGTTTTTATGCTAAAAGTGATTTATGAAATATTGCTTTCATACAAATACAAGCATAGCTAAGCGCTATATATATAAAGAGACCTTAGTGAACATAAATTTTTTTTGAGGGAGTATTTTTTTAATTTAAATGCTAGTCAGTTTGAAATGTTATTTCTCAAACTAAACATTGCTTTCAAAATTAAACTTAAAAGATAATTGCCCTTTTCCAATCAAATTCAACATACATAACTGCATTACATGTATTAATGGCGTTAAAGTAGTTTTGAAAAGTCAAAATGAGTATAGCTCAGAGGTAATTGACATGTACTCATTTTCTTGAGATCGAAAATTTTAAATTCCCATACTCTATATTTTTTGTACTAAAAAAATTTTGAAAAAAATATATTTGTGTTGCGTGTTATGTCCAAATAGATTAAAATAGTATATATATATATATATATTGAAAAGAAAAGAGTATAACTTAATGGTTAAGACATTTATTTATTGTTAATTCGAGCATAATTTGATGGATAAGACATCAATTACAATCCTAAAAGTTGATGGTTCGATCTTTCATCATGTAATTGTTGAACCCAAAACCAAGAAATAAAATATATTTATCTATTATTATTGGCTGCTATTATATTAATAACGTCAACCAATTTCCGCACTGGGCTACTACTACTTTATTGTCACTAAATTTACTTTTTCTTCAAATTTGTTTTAATGCAGTAAATTTCTCTTACTTACGAGTGTGATCAACAACCGTGAACATTGACAATAGGAGGATCTTATCCCCAACAAAGGAGAATTTCAAATTGAGACAAAACTCCTCTCTAGAAACGCCTTTCTATTGAATAATAATATCAAAATAACCACCCCTTTTATAAATCAAAACTCACAAAAAAAAAAAAAAAGTAGAATAATTTATGAAATCTAAAATATCAATTAAAAATTAATAAAACTAATTAATCTAAAATAAGTACTTATTTGACCAAATTAATAAACTAAAAAAATTGAACTAAATATAACCTACATGAAAATAATTTATTATATATTTTTTTTTCCCGCATCAGCCACTTTGCATAACTTTTCTTCTCTTTCAACATTCTCTATTTTATCTCCTACTTCTTTTTCTCTCTCCCTAAATTATGGTTTCCTTTTAACTCTTATCAATTCCTATTCTTTTTTCTCTCTGTAACATTTTCCAAATATAAAAAATATAATGATAAACTTTGAATGTTGAAACTATAGTTGAGATAGAATATTATATTTAATTTTCATAATTAAAAATTAAAATAAAAGGATTATTTAAAAAAAAGAATAAAAGGTTTAATTATTATTTTATGGTATGTTGATTAAAATTTTTTGTAAAAGAAATTTTGGTTTGTTTAAAATAGAAAATATTATCCTTTTTTTATTTTTTTTAAAAAGAAAAATACTTTTATTTTGAGTTCAACAACACATTTGGAGTGGAAGATTCGAACCTCTGACCTCTTGATCGATGATACATGTCAATTACCGCGCAGCTATGCTCACTTTGGCAAAAAGAAAAATATTAAAACCAATTATAAACATGTTTGGTTTTTTTTTAAACAATAATTTTTAAAAAAAAATCAAACCATGCCCTTTTTTTTTTTTTTTTTATAATTTAGATAAAACTATTGTTTTATTATATTTACTTGTACAACGTGTAATAAAAGGAAATATACATAAATTGAAACATTTTACATTGAATGAAATTATTCTTCAAAGGAAAATGTGTATCTTTGACTAAAATTTTAGAAAACAAAAACTAACAATTTTTTGCCAAACACATTTATATATTTTTAATAGAATAGAAAAAAATCACTAAAAAAATTTAAAACATCTACTCGGTCCGACACTCATGTCGGAGTTCAAATTTCCACACATATTTATTGTACCAAAAAAACTAAAATATGATTTCTTTAATAAAAAAAAAGGCTAAATTATTACAAATATCCTTGAACTTTGTCATTTGTTTAAAAAATACCCATATTCTTTTAAAAAGTTGCAATATTACTCTTGTTTATCTTTCATAAAAAATGTTTTAAAACTACCCTTGAAATAAAAAATCGGTTTGGATGTTTGAACGAAAAGTCGACATGGCAGAATGACATGTTTCAAATCTAATCCAGGCAAAGCGTCCTGGTCATTGCCATGTCGTTCTAGGTCATTATTGTCATGTAGACTTTTCGTCCAACATTCTAACGGATTTCTACTTAAAAGAGTCCAACATTCTAACGGATTTATACTTAAATGATAGTTTTGAAACATTTATGAAAAGGTTGAGAGAAATATCGCAACTTTTAAAAGAATAGAAGTATTTTTTAAACAACGAGGAAAGTTCAAGAGTATTTTTCATAATTTAGCCAAAAAAAAATTGTGAAGAAGTTTTGGTAGGACCCTGCCAGTATGCGAGCTCCTCCATTTAAGTGGCTTCAGGACTTCAGGATATCTCTCCCGGAACAGAAAAAATGATCTTAAGAGAAAAAACTTAGATATCTTTGTCCACAACAAAGAGTCAACAGGGCACTAAAAAACCAGTGCCATAAATATCATCATCATTTGAGGTTGAAGATGAAGAAGCAGCAGCTTGTGGGGCTGCCCATTTTATTCCACCATTAAAAAGGCCATCAAGACAAATCAATTTGCAGCCACAAATTTTATGGATCGGAAGAAGAAAAGAACGGGAGGGAAAAAAAATTAACTTTTACCTCTAAACTTAAGTTGTATCAATTTTTTCTCTAACCTTTCAATTTTATCAAATTGTACTCTAAATATAGATAAGTGTTGCAATCTTTACTCTAAACTTTAGAAAGTGTTGCAATTTTTATCCTCTAATAGTTTTCGTTTGACAAATCGTTAAAAAAAGTACTCTCATGTGCATCTAATGAATTTTAAAACATGCGTTTGGTACAAATTGATAAGATTTAAAAGAAAAATGACATTAGAGATAAATTTTTGTTGAAATTTGTGATTTTTGACAATGTTGTTCAATGGTTAATTTGTGCATTGATCAAACTTAATTTTATGCAAAGCATGATTTTATTGAAATTAGTGAGTTTATAGAGATTTTTACATTATTTTTTGTTAAAATTAATAAGTGAATTAGCGGAAAACATGATATATTATAAATTATTTAACATTGTTTTTGACAATATATGGAGTGGAGATTTGAATCTTTGACCTGAACTACATCCTTTATCCCATTTGAACTACGCTTATGTTGGCTCTAAATTATTTAACATTACAAAAGAATAGCTATACAAAATTTACAACATAAAGTGATAGCAGTCAAAGATTTAATCACATATTTATTTCATAACTATTTTTATTATTTTAAATGTGTTTGCTGTCAAATACATGTGAAAAACACGTAGAACTTGCTTTTCATTGAATGTTTTGTTTTCATATATTACTAATTACCAAACCAAAAGAAGTTGATGACAGCTCGATTTTGTGTTCGATCTTCATTTGAGTCCCTCCGATTTGACGGCTCATTTTCGCCGCCATCTGTTGGAAATTTAACAGAATTAGCTTTCTCCTCTTCACGTTACGTGATATTGATATTGCAGTACGATTTCAATGTGGCGCGGCGGCTCGGTTAGCCTACCTGAAGATATATTTGAATAAAAATAACAAAATTTTGTGCAGACGTCAGCAGGCTACCGTCCGCGTCAGCTCTAAAGTGGTACGCGTTTTTCCGATCCGCCGCTTTCGTTGGCGAATGCATTTCAATAATTATCGTATTACTGCAAAATGCGTTGTTGGGTTTAATTTTGTTTCATTCATATAGAATCTTGTCCTTTATTTTTCCCTCTGGATTCATTTATCTGATCTGGCCAACAGGCCAAACTTTTTGCTCGTGAAGGAATTGCTAAAACAGGGGATCAGGACGAAGTTTTGAATAATTAGGAATTAGGACAGAGTTGAAAAAAAAAACAACTAATTCGTTGATGAAATCTTTGGCCATTTTCTTTCCATTCGTTCAAATTTCGGTCAATTAGACTTGGAGATTTGCTTCTAATTCCTGAAGCAAATTGCATTTGAATGAAGATGAAGGCCGCAGAATTACAGGGGAGCAGCTGACGTCAAGACGTAGACGTATATACTGACAGCCTGTATCCTCATTCACAGTTGCCTTTTCGCCGGATTCAGATTGTCCCCTTTTTCAAACCTTGCTGTCGCCGTGATCGCCCGAAGCAATCACCGTCGCCGGAAACTGTCTTGTAACACCCATTTCTACATTTTGATAATTTAAAAAAAAAATGAAATTGAAAAATAGGTATTTAGATTTATTATTATAATATTTGAAAAGATCAACGTTTGAAACGTCGATATCCACGGAAATTTCGGAAAAAATTTATGGAAATCATAGAAATTGATTGACTATAATTGACAATTTTTAATCATCATATCTAAAAAATTAAGACAATATGTAGATGTAAATGTTGATAAAAATGTCGATGAGCACAGAAATTTGAGAAAAAAAATATGAAAATTGATTAAAATATTTCATGAAACTTTAATTGTGATTTAATTATACTATAATCAAGATTCAAAATATTGATGTCAACAGAAATCTCGGAAAAAATTCTATAAATCATGGAAATTGATGAAAATTATTTGAATTAGCAAATGAAATTTTAACTATAGAATATTAGGCTATAATTGACTTTTATGATCATCATATATCTAAAAATATAAATAATATTTATATGAGGAATGCTTGTGTTGGTGAAAATTTTGAAAAAAATCATTACAAACATGAAAATTGATGAGATTTATTTTAATTAATTAATGAGACTTTAATTATAACTTAATGATGATATAATTCATAATTTTTATTAATCATAATTATGAAACTACGAATTTAGTATTTATATATATGTCGACATTTTCGTAAAATTAGTATCTATACATTTTCATCGACATCAACATTTTGAACTTGAACCTTGATTAAGAGAGATACCAAATGTTGATAAATGACAAATAAGTAAAAAAATATAATAAATTCATAAATATTAATTTTTTTCACAAAGATATAGATATAAAAAACTTAATATAACACTTTATAGATGCATGCACAATTTTCACAATATTGTATTAAACGTTTAAAAAATAACTATATAATTATAAAAGTACATGTTGAGAGATTGGAAGGCCAAGAGATAGAGATAGAGAGAAATTATAAGAATTACCAGGATTTCGCAAGATTTCCTCGACATTTTCTCGATATTTCTCGACATCTTGGCATTTTCTCGACATTTTCTAGACATCTTGGGAAAACGATATTTTATCCCTCGATGTTGAACCCTCCGACATTTGGAAATGCCAAACGACATTTCGAGATTTCGTTTGATATTTAAAACAATGGGAAAGATAAGGACTGGTTGAAGAAAATAAATAAATATGTTTTGAAAAAAGACGTATTTGCATATGTTTTGATTTATTTTTCAACGTATATGTTCAAATATGTTCACATAAACAACAACAAAAATGCAAAAACATCATTTTCCGTCCATGAATTTAACGAAAAAAATCCTTCCAGGGTTGTTTTGAAGCAAACTTCAAAATTCAAGGGTTAAAATAAAACTTTTCAAAGTTTGGAGATATAATTGAAACCAACTCCATAGTTCAGGGATATTTTTGACAATTTAACCTTATTATTATTATTATTAAGATTTTTCTTATATTTATTCACTTAAATTATAATTTTTTTTAGTACAATAACATTTGAGAGTCGGAGAATTGAACATCTAATCACTTAGTCAATGATATAAACCAATTACCGCTGAGCTAAACTCACTTTGGCTAAATTCTAGTTTCTTAATATTGTGTATTTTGTCCCTATTTGTAAAAAGTAAACCTTAGTTCGTTAAATTTTAATTTTGTATTTAATATTTCCTTTAAACATATCTAATAGGTCATATACTTAACTTTGAATTTTATTGCTAATAAGTTCTTCCCTATTTGAAAGATCAAGTTCTTCTATTCGCCATGAGTTTTATAAGTCAAGGCTTTATTTGACACAATATTCAAATATTAGACACTTTAAAGTTTAGGATCTTAGTTGACACCAAATTGAAAGTCTAGAAATCTCAATAGACACTTTTTAAAGTTTAGAAACATGTTAGACACAATTCTAAAAATTCAGAGATTAAATTTGTAATTTAGTTCATTTTTGCACGGTTAAAAAAGGGAGCAATTGCAAGAATAACAAAAAATATTAATATATTTGCAGATTTAGCAATGATTTTTTAAATTTGCAAATATAGCAAAAAAATTTAAATCTAATTTTCATTTTTTCATTATTCCAATTCTACCCTCATTGGTATCAACATGTATATCAATAGTATATAAGATATACTTTATATTTTGTAGATTAGTCAACTAATATACTTTATATTTTGTATATCAATCAACTAATATACGAAATATTAAGTGTATCAGTTATGCAATTGATATACCAAATTATACTATCGGTGTACCAAATTTATTGGTCAACATGTGCTCATGCACTTGTTGTTATTCGTGGACTTAATTTGAATCCTTATTCATTTGTTTCAAAGTATTATTTTGTTAGTACATATTGTCATCAACTTATAATGGTTCAATTTGTCCTGTTGGTAACCATTCTGATTAAAGTATTGTAGAGGTTGATCATAACTTATTGCTCCAATCGTTAAATGTTAGAGTGGGAAGGCCTCGACACAATTAGTGAATTGACAAAGCTCAGACGTGACTAAAATGCATTTTTAGTGCTTAAGCAACAAAAAAGTGTGTTTAAAGTGAACTAAAATTTTTTGTTATAAATAAATTTTAATGTCGTTGTACCCCATATTATATTTAAATGATGTTGACTTGAGTGACAATTAATGAGAGTAATACTTGTATTGGAATTTTTTTTTGGAGAGAAGACTGTTTAAACACTGCAACTAGATTATTCATTGACGACCATGACTATCTATCGTAACCATCACTTCCATGACTGGATTTGGGGTACAAATTATGGAAGAGGTCTATGTATAATCCGAGACTTGGCAAGTTTTGGTGGTGTACGCTGCAAAAACAACCAATTCGTTGATGAAATCCTTCACCATTTTCTTTCCATTCATTCAAAAATTGTTCATGTTCTGGAGAATTTCAATGTACATATTTCTTTTTTCCTGTGAAATATTGGACGGAGCAGCTGACGTCAGGATATTGACGTAATGCTGACGTCAAGAGCATATCCTCATTCCAAGTTGCCTTTTCTTCCTCACTTTCCCCTGTACAAATTTCTTTTCCTTTTTCTTTTTTTTTTTGAGGAAACAAATTTCAATTCTTAAAGTTTCCTACTACTTTCCCAGAACTTTCCCATTTACTATTAATTTATACATCCAACTCATTTCTCTTTATTTCTTGACGTGCGGGTCAGATGATTGATGAATTTTTTTTTTAAAACATTTTTCTATACAAGTTTGGCTTCCACTTTTAAATTTTAATTTAATAGGTCACAAATTTTAAGAGGGCATTTGGCTCTCTAATTCGAAATTAAAATCTTGAGAATTAAAACTCGAGGTTTGTCTAAGAGGGTTATGAAACCTAATTTGTGTTTGGGGTGCATGATTCTGAACTCTAGAATCGGGTAGTATTTTTTTTCTTTGCTTTTTTTTTTTTTTGTTGAGAGAAGATTTTATAAATTGTAAAACCCTTTGTGTAACATGGATCATTTTTTAAGGAAATTTTGAATTAAACATTTAATTTATGTTATAGTCTAAGAATAAGAAAATTGTTTCCAATAACCAAAACATTGATTACCATTAACAAAATGAAAAACAACATGACAATCTTAAGTTTTGTCATTTTTTCTATTGATTGATATGAAAATTTTAAATTCAAAATAATAGTTCACAATAATAACATTAATCCCGATGTTATAAGTTAAAGTAGTTAATGAGAAAAAAAAAATACTTGGTTCATGGAAAAAGGAAATTGGAGCATACAATTACGTAGAGAACAAAATTTGAATAATTTTTGTAATTTTAATTTGATTAAATTAAAAATAAAATGCATTCTATAGGTTATTTTAAAATGACTAAACTAAAAATAAAATAATGTAACAACCCGTATTTTTCCAATACGGTCATTCTAATGGTAAATGCGGAAGCGATTAGACATATACTAAAAAAAATAGGAAAACACATGTAGAATACTTTCAAATAACTGAAAAACAAGGCTTTAAAAAAATAAAGCCAAATCCGATACTAAAAAAAACCAACTAGAAGAACTTTGAACATACGACAAGTCCAACAAAAAAAAACCTAAATGCTAAAAAAACTAAAGACCAAAATTAACTCCTCAACAGTTTTGCCAGAATGCTAGATCTCAATCATTGTCAGAACTATCACATGCTCCTTCATCTGAAAACATTTTAGGAAAACAAAAATGAGTACAAAAAAATACTCAATAAGCAATCTCAACATCAAATTCAGAAATTCATTTTCTTCAAAACAAAACATAGAAATTCAGTTTAACAAATCATTTCAATAGTTGAATCAAAAGTCAAATATTCATTTGGTCATTTTATTTTAAAACGATCATAAACAAAATACTAAAATCCTTGCAAAACTTTCAAAACAACTATTAAAAACTTTCAGTCAAAACTTTCAGAAAACAAAAATCTTTCAATCATAAAAACTTTCAAGAAAAAACTTTTCAAATGAACAAAACTTTCATTTAACCAAAACTTTCAATTCAAACAGTACTTTCAATCAATCAATACTTTCAAATATCAAAGTGGGAATATGCATTATTTGGGTAGCCTTCAGAACATATATGATGGTTACCCGTCGGTAACACCAATCAATCAATCAGAGTTGTCGATAAAAATCAACCAGAACATTCAATTCAATTACTTAAGTGTGAGGCCATGTGAGTGAAACACACACATGAATCTTCATTCCAAAGGAATGCCAAACCACAAACTGTGCCTTCCCACAAATAAGCTTCAATCAGTCAGAGATGTCGATAAAATCGACCAGAACAATCAATAAATTACTTAAATGTGAGGCCACATGAGTGAATAACACACACATGAATCTTCATTCCAAAGGAATGCCAAACCACAAATGTGCCTTCCCACAAATGCGTCTTCTCACAAATAAGCCAGAACAATCCCGTCAATTCCAATTCCATCAATTCCAATTTAAGCTACTACCACAAATAAGCAAAGTATTCTCAAAACACAAAATTTGCATATCCAAATAATCTTTATCAAATCGATCAAAAATTCTTTCGAAAACATTTGAAACAAAACATATAGTTTCAAATAACAATTTCAATAAAGATTCATCAAATCAACCATTCAAATTCAAAACCAAAACAAACTTACTTGCAATTCAAAATCAATTAAAACACATTTATTTCAAATTATCCAAAACGGCAAACATACTTTTAAATAGAAAAACACTTTAAAACATACAAAACAATTTTGGTCAATTTCAAATCATACAAAACGTACTTTCAAACATTTGTCAAATAAACAATATTCAAAACATAATTGTACAAAAATTGCTATTTTGGAAGGGATGTGGAAATTACTTACCTCGATCAATAATTTTACAATTCTTAATCTCAATCTCAATTTTCCACAATACCAACTCCTTGAACTAAGGTCAATCTTCTAGAAACCTAAACATATCCAATACTTCATTGATCAGAAGCCAAAATTCTATCTTAAAGGTCCAAAAACTTATATAAAATATAGAAAATCTTATCTACCCAATTTTTCTCATTCAAAACAATTTTCTGCATAAAAAGTTAGGAAAAAAAAATAGGATTCTTGGGAAAAAAAACAGCATTGAAAACTGGGTTTAAAACACTTTAAAATCCAATTTAAAACGTATTAAAATTAGTAAAATCAATACTTTTCATTATGAAATAAAATACGAAACAATTTTCCAATTCTACATCTTTTAAAACTTTCATAGCTATCATAAATTAGGGACAAATAACCCAGAAAATTTATGCTCTTAAAACAAAACTTTCCAAGAGTTTTTGATCTAAAAGAATCAAGATTTCTACCATTTTACAAATAAATTCAGATCTGAAAAAGTACCTAAAACTGCTGTAAAAACCTTTAAAACATAATGTTTTCATGTAGAAATTAAAGCTATAAATCACACTTTAAAGAAACAATCATTTGGTAAACTTTCTTGTACAAAAAGAACCCAAAAAACACTAAAAACAGTCCCAAATTTAGAGAAAATAAAAGCTGAAAATTTCTGGAAAATCTTCCATTATCAACCTTTAATTTAATCCAAAACCCATAAGATGAAAAACTTTGATAAAGAATTACGCAAACCAAAAACCTAAAAACTTTTTAGGGCAAAAGATTTCAAAGATCTTTTCATTCTAAACAATCAAGAATGAAAACAAAACCCCAAAATTTTTCAAGAAAGATTCAATCAAAAGAAAAAACAAACTTGAAAATAGAAGGGAAGAAAACTTACTGCTTTTTTCTTTAAAGAGGAAATTGCATAACTGACTTCTTCGTTTCCCTCTTTTTGCCGTCAAAATTTTTGATTAAAAAGGTTAGGGCTTAAAAGACCTCTTTTTAAAAGAACTCTAATCAAAACCCTTGATAAAAATATCCTCGTTCTTTTTATATAAAAGGAAAATAAATATTTATCTCCTAATTTAAAAATAAAATCCTAATTGAAAAAGGTTTTAGAAAAAACAATAAAACAAATAAAATAAAATAATTTTTTTTTTCGGTTGTTACAATGTTATTTTAATATAAATAAGTTCAAAATACATATCATATACCAAAGTGAGTTTAATTAACTTAGCGATAATTGATATGTACCCCTCGATTAAGAGGTTAGAGATTCGAATCTCAACACCCTCAAATGTTATTAACCTAAAAAAAAAGAATATCATATATATACATTTGTTTGTTTATGGGTGTATGTAATTTCAAAATTAAATACATTTTTTACTATAGCTAATTTAAAATTAAATATTATTCATTTTATTTTGAAAAAAAAAAATACACTTTTGATCCTTGAGATTAGAGTTTGGAAGCATTAGGTCTCTGACATTTTAATCCTTGACTTTTGTATTTAGTTACACTCTTTCGTCTTCTATCCAATTTACCGTTAATTACTAATGGAATGCTGGCGTGGCATTTATTTTTTACTAAAATTTTTTATTATTTATTTTTTTTATTAATTTTTTTCTTTTTCTCTCTCTTCCTTCTCCCTGCCGACCGCGGTCGCCGATTGCTGTTTCCATCACCTCTGTCGCCTCTCGCCATTACAGTCATCAACGTTGGTGATGGCCGCCACGTCTTTTGAAATGCTAGTAAGTTTGAAATGTTATTTCTCAAACTAGACATTGCTTTCAAAATTAAACTTAAAAGATAATTGTCCTTTTCTATTCAAATTCAACATACATAACCCGTTACGTGTAATGGCCGTTAAGGTGGTTTTGAAAAAGCTAAAGTGAGCATATCTTAGAAGTAATTGACATGCACTCCTTTCATTGAGATCAAAAAGTTTAAGTTCCCATAGTCTATATTTTTTTACTAAAAAAATTGAAAAAAAATATAATTGTGTTGTGTGTCATGGCTAAATAGATTAAAACAGTATAATTTTTTTTTGAAAAGAAAAGAGTATAACTTAGTGGTTAAGACATTTATTTATTGTTAATTCAAGTGTAACTTGATGGATAAAACATCAATTACCATCCTAAAGGTAGATGGTTCAATCTCCCATCCTGAATTGTTGAACTAAAAAAGAAAGAAAAGATACTTATTTATTATTAATTTTTTGGATTTCTTTTAAAAGATGTTTTGGTTTTTGGTGATTGAAGTGTACAAAAAGCATTATCCACCAATGTTGCATGATGAAGTATGGAGGTTGGAGAAGATTGGAAAAGAAGGAGTCTTCCACAAAAAGTTAAGCAATCACAACATTAGAACGGTTCAAGAGTTCTTAAAGCTCTTCATTGGTGACCCACAAAAGCTAAGAACGGTATTTATTCTCTTCTTAGTCTTTTTCTTTGATTCACATCGTAATAGTAATAATTTATTAATATGTTTTATAATATATTTTTTTAAACTTTGATGTCAAGTTTATATAGACTTTAGGGGTGCGGATGTTAGAAAAAATGGGGAAGCAACTGTCAAACATGCAAAGACATGCGAATTGGAAAACAAGCTATATTTGTTTCGTGGACACACTTTCTTGCTTTTCTTCAACCCTATTAGTGAAGTTGTACGAGCGGTAATTGTTGAACAAATTTATTCATTCCGAGACGTTCACAATATTCAGGAGGTACATTCTCATCCATTTGATAACAATTTTGATAGATAACAAATTATTCAATTTTTCTTAAAAACTAGAAACTTGTATAATTATAGAGGACCTTGAAGAATTTGAGGAGACAAACATTCGATAACTGGCATTCGCTACAAGACATCATTGGAAGTGAGGGACTTTGTTGTTAACACAAGGTAGATTTTAGTTAATTTTTGTTTGATTTTGGTAAAATTGTTTTAAATTGTGGAAGGGTGGAATAATGATGTGACATATATTTTGTTTTTTTTTTTGTACGGTGTGATCAACAACCGTGAACAATTGGAGAATCTTATCCTGAACAAAGTAGAATTTCAAATTGAGACAAAACTCCTCTCTAGAAACGCTTTTCTATTGAATAATAATATCAAAATAACCACCCTTTTATAAATCAAGAATAAAAAAAAAAAAAAAAAAAGTAGAATACTTTATGAAATCTAAAATATCAATTAAAAAATTAATAAAACTAATTAATCTAAAATAAGTAATTATTTGACCAAATTAATAAACTAAAAAAATTGAACTAAATATAACCTACATGAAATTAATTTATTATATTATTTTTTTTCCTCGATCAACCACTTTTCATAACTTTTTTTTCTCTCAACATTCTCTATTTTATTTTTAGGTTAAAATATCATTTTGGTCCATATATTTTGAACTTTATTTCATTTTGGTCCATGTACTTTTAAATGTTCAATTTTAGTCCATGTACTTTCAATAAAGCTTAAAATTTGTCTCTACCATTAGTTTAAAAAAATTAGTTCCTATTAGCTTTCCCTCTATAAATTTTGGAAGTATGTTCACATAATGTCTTTTCTTGTATTAAAATTATTATGATTATTTAACCAATTTTGATAAAAATCAACTTTAAACTTATCATAGGGAACATTTAAGCTTTATTAAAAGTATAGGGACTAAAATTGAACATTTAAAAGTACATGGACCAAAATGGAACAAAACTCAAAGTACAGGAACCAAAATAATATTTTAATCTTATTTTTACCTCCTACTTCTTTTTCTCCCTCTCCCTAAATTATGGTTTCCTTTAGCTCTTATCAACTCCTATTCTTTTTTCTCTCTGTAACATTTTCCAAATATAAAAAATATAATGATAAAGTTTGAAAGTTGAAACTATAGTTGAGATAGAAAATTAATTTTCATAATTACAAAAATTAAAATAAAAGGATTATTTTTTAAAAAAAGAATAATAGGTTTAATTATTATTTTATTGTATGTTGATTAAAATTTTTTGTTAGTGTTTAAAATAAAAAATATTATCCAACATTTTTTAAAAAAAATTTAAAAAGAAAAATACTAAAAGCAGCTATAAACGTGCTTGGGTTTCTTTTTTTTTAAACAATATATTTTTTAGAAAAAAATCAAACCATTGTTTTGTTTTTCCGCTTTTTTTTTTAATTAAAAAAAAAAAAAGCAAACCATTGTACAATGTGTAAAATTTGACAATAAATTTGACAGATTGTATTAATTTTAACTATAAACTTTCAATTTCATCAATATAAACCTCAAACTTGGTAGATTGTATCAATTTAACCATAAACTTTCAATTTTATCAATTTAAGCTTCAAACTTAAATAAGTGTATCAATTTACACCATCGGTTAAGTTTCCATTTCAATCATCATTAGAAAGGTTCTCCATACATACCTAAAGCCACATGTTGCTTTATGATAGGTACTTGTTTGTTATTTTTTTTTTAAAAATTACTAAAAAAATAACTAAATCATTCTAGATTAGGTCGCCACCATCAAGAAAATCACAAACTCGACTCTTGAAAGTAGGACCCACATGAAAAGAAATGGACTCTTGTTTTCCCCCAAACGTGCCATATAAACAATATATATTTTCAACTCCATATCCATGAATAAGAATAATGAACATTACAAATTAACTCAAACTAAATAGAGAAAAGAAGAGTTAAACTCACCTTAAATTCTTCTTTCATCGCCGAAATCAACTCAAATCCACCTTAAAATTTTGTTTAAACACCCTGAAACAAACCCAAATCCTAAAACAAAATAATTCAAAGGTTAGTTACCAATCTAAATTATTTTAACTAAGTTCGAAAACTCCTAAACAAAAATTTATCGCCTAAAATTCATTAAAACATCTTTAATCTTTGCTTGAAAGTGTTCGCAAGAGTTCGAATGAGTTCCAAACTATAAAAAAAAAAAGACTTTTCAAACCTTAGAGAATGATCTAACACACTTTGTTCAAGTCTAAAAGGTTTAAAAGTGGATTTATCTACATACTTTCTTAACCAAAGAAGCTAGAAAATTTGTTGGTTTGTGTTCGAAAATGGACGAACTCGCAAATCTAAGGTTACACAATAATCTCAAAACACAATAAACTTAAATAGATTTTCAAAATAATCTTCAGTCTCAATACATTAATTACTAAATGTAGTTCCGTTCTTCTTTATTAAAACTATAAACAAGAAACGAGAACACTACCAAACAGGCCATATAAACAATATATATTTTCAACTCCATACCCATGAATAAGAATAATGAACATTACAAATTAACTCAAACTAAATTTTAAGTACAAATAAATAAAATACATACATATACACTTCTTCACAATAAACTATAAACTACAAACTCAAAATAGAGAAAAGAAAAGTTAAACTCACCTTAAATTCTTCTTTCATCGCCGAAATCAACTCAAATCCACCTTAAAATTTTGTTTGAACACCCTGAAATGAACCCAAATCCTAAAACAAAATAATTCAAAGGTTAGTTACCAATCTAAATTATTTTAACTAAGTTCGAAAACTCCTAAAAACAAATTTATCTCCTAAAATTCATTAAAACATCTTTAATCTTTGTTGAAAAGTGTTCGCAAGAGTTTGAATGAGTTCCAAACTACAAAAAAAAAGAAAGAAAAAAAAAGAAAAAAAAAGACTTTTCAAACCTTAGAGAATGATCTAACACACTTTGTTCAAGTTCTAAATGGGTTTCTATATACATTTCTAACCAAGCTAGACAATTTGTTTGGATTGGAAAATATTCTCTAGCAAATGTAAGGTTACACAAATCAAAATACAAACAACTTAAATAGATTTACTAAATAATCTTCAATCTAACTATATATAACTCAATAATTAGGAAAAAGAAATTACCAAGATGCAAGAGGAGGATGAGAAGTTGCCAACGACAATGGGCATTTGAGACGTGGGAGGTTGGGTAGTTGGGATTTTGAGGTAAAAGAATGGAGGAGAAAAAAAGAGAAGAAAGGGAAAAGGGAGAAAATTGAGGAGATGAGGGGCGGCGGGGGTGGGTCGCGGCGACAGTTGGGCGGAGGCTGGTGGTGTAGGAAGTTGCCGGCGGTTGGGGTGGTGGGCGGCGGTATGGGAAACTGAGAAAGAAAAGAGAGGAAAATGGAGAAAATGGAGGAAAGGGGGCGGTGGTGGTAGCGGAAGGAGGACGACGACTAGGCGGCGGGCGGCGACTCGGCGAAGGCTAGTGGTGTAGAAGGTGGGCGGCAGTATGGGAAAGTGAGAAAGAAAAAAGAGGAAAAGGGAGAAAATGGAGGAGAGGGCGGGCGGTGGCTGGCGGCAACGGGGCGGCATCGGTAAGTGGTAGGGGCCGGATGAGAGAAAATGTGAGAAAGGGAGGAGAGAAAATGGGGGGAAAAGAAAAAAAAGAGGGAAAAAATGGGGGGGGGGGGTCTTCGAATAGAACGCCCCTTTAAAACTAAACCGCCGACGATTCACTCAAACTGTCGGCGGTTCACTATTAAAAACCAACTATTCAATGAACCGTTGGTTTCCAATAGTTCATTGAACCGTCGGCTTTGTTTTTTTTTTTTTTTTTTAAATTAAGAATGGTCGATGGTTCACCGAATCGTCGGTCATTGTGACAGATATAACCGACGGTTCACTGAACCGTCATTTTTTTTACAATAATGACCGACAGTTTGAGGAACCGTCGGGTTGTTTGATGCAAATGGCTGACGGTTCTTCGAACCTTTGGACGTTTTTAACGTAATGGTCGACGGCGATGAACCGTCGGCCGTTTTGCAGTAATTGCCGACGGTTTGCTAAACCGTCGGCGTTTTTGACAGTAATGACCGTCGGTTCGATGAACCGTCGGCCTTTTTGACAGTAATTGCCTACGGTTCAGCCAACCGTCGGTGGTAATATACAAATGGCCAACGGTTTAGCAAACTGTCGACCTTTTTGATTGTATTGGCCGACGGTGAATGATACCGTCGATATTTCCTATTTTTCCCGACCCTTTTAAAAAGCGTCAGGAAAAAAAAAACATCGGTAAAAGGGAAGATTCTTGTAGTGTATGCATGATCTAAACTCTATACATAGAAGAACAAATCTAATCATACGTGATAATTTTTTAATAATGAGTTTTATAGTTCCAATTTAGGCTCATTTCTTGTTTATTTTAGAAGTGGAAGTATCATTATTTAGCATGTTTTATTGTGCATAATTCTCTTATATATTCCCTATAGTTTTATATAGCTAAATTGAGTTTTAAAACAACTTGGAAATTCCATCCTACTTCAACGAATGCTCTAACACTTTAATGAATGGTTGTAGTTTAAGATCAAACACCATTCATCTAAGCAGAGAAAGGATGAGGAGACTTGAAGAGCAGGAAAGCTAAACAAAGATGCAAAAACAGATCAAGATATTGAAACGATCTGGAATCTATTTTCAAAACACATAAATTAAATACGAAAGAAAATAATTAACTAATAAGAGAGAGAGATCGAGAGTCGACTTTTTGTCGACCAAAGTCATTCAAATAATTAAAATTCCACTTTCTTCCGCGTTAAACCGACCAAGCACTTTCTCTAAAATTACTGCTTCAATATTAAATTAATTTCTATTCTATATACCACTTCTGCCTATTCATTGAAATAATACTCATGTGTATTATTGATATTTCTTTCATACAAATACAAGAATAGCTAAGCTCTATATATAGAGAGCTTAGTGAACACAAATAACAAAATGCTAACTATTAGTTTATAACAGAAAACTAATAATTTAAAATAGTAAACATAATACAAGTATATGACATCCTCCCTCAAACTGAAGTTTCATAGAGACAAAGTTTGGATCTTAAGAGCAAAAATCTTGAATGAGAAAGAGCTTTCGTAAAGAAGTTGTAAGCTTGAGTGAGAGAGAGCTTTAGTCAACATGATTTTATGTGTTGGGCTTAACACATGCTTGGATAGATTCTAGATGGGACAAAAGAAAAGTTGTGAAAAATTAACTTTATGGTAGTTGTCAGTTAAAATCATGTTGGTAAGAAGCAAAATGAAGATGAAGAACAAATGCACACTTGGTATGCTTATCTACGTCTTCTCTGTTAGCAATTGAATTTTGAAGACCAAATTCTCAAAAGGGAGTAATATTTTGTAATGACTAATTTGACTTTTCACTTTTGGTAAAAATAATAATAATAAACTTTGGTCTCATTAGTTTGAGCCATGTGGGAAAAATGGTTGTGTGGTGTCGTGGTGACCCGTGTGAGGTCGTTGTTCCCTTAAAAGGAAAAAAAAAAAGGAAAGAGAGAAATGAGGAATTTTCTGGAGAACACCGAAGAGAAAAGAAGGAAATAAGAGAGAGAGAAAGAAGTTGGGGGAAAAAATGCAAAAGAGAAAGTGAAGGGAACTCGGTGAAAGAGGGAGAGAGAGAGAGAGGGAAATTGCAACGACAAAGGAAGAGCTTAAGGAAAAGGGAGATGAGAATCAGTGTTTGCCATTAAAATCTAAGTAAAGAGACCATGACTTGAGGCTATGAACCCTTCTTAAGTGAAACCATAGAAAGGAGGAAGTTTAACAATGAAATTTTGTGTGGGTTTTTCTTTTATAGCTTTTGGAATGAAAGTATGAAAATTAAAAAGAGGGATGGAAGATTCAGAGCCTTAATAACAAAGTAGAGAAATAATTCATGGGTGGTTTTGGTAAGTTTTGTTGTGAAAATAAAAACAGAGCAAAAGAAGAGTTGAAAATAATCTAAAGTGGTTAAACAAGTTGGTTGTGGAAATGTGAAGGGAGATGTTGTCGTAAATGATAAAGAAATGAAATCTAAGATATTAGAGAAAAATAAAGAAAGTGAAGTGGAAGAAATTGAAAGTTGGAATAGAAACTTGGCTGAGAGAGAAAAATAGGAGAAGAAGAAGAGAATTAACGTATAAATTATTTTTCTAAACTTGGCTTTTCAAATTTTCTAAAATTATTTTTCAAATTCTCTAAAATGATATATATATATATATATATTTGCAATAGATCAAACAAAAAATAACATATAAAAAAATCCAAAAATCATAATAGATTTTTGTTATGCATATATTGATTTCGATAACCAAATATGACCTGACCAAAACTCAGGCATAAGAAAATATTGGTTATCAATAGTGATACAAATATGGTCTGGCCAAAACTCACGCAAAGGCATAAAAAAATATCGATTATGATCAAAATTTGGTCGATATCGATATCCATACAAATATGGCTTGGCCAAAACTCAAGCAAAACTCAGGCATAAAAAATATTCATAACAATCAAAATATGGTCAATATCAATACAAATATGACATGACCAAAACTCACGCAAAACTCAGGATTAAGAAATATATCGATTATCGATATTGATTAAAATATGGTCAATATGAATATGAATCCAAATATGGCCTGGCCAAAAGTCACGCATAAAAAAAATATCAATTATCGATTTCGATATCGATACCGATCAAAATAGGTCCTCGCCAAAATCCATGCGTAAAAATCAAAATACAGAAAAAAAAAATATCTCGATTTCGATATCGATCAAAATATGTCATGGCCAAAACTCACACGTAAAAAGTCTCGCAGCCTAGCCAAAACTCATGCATAAAAAAATATATTTTATCGATATAAAAAAATCTCATATCGATTTAAATATGACCAAAAATCACAGACAATGACCCTCGAGAATGAATTCCTTCTTCTCATTCAACTAAAAATGTGAGACCATGGAAAAAACGATGGTCTAAAAAATGGATACAAATTTTTTTAATAAAGCCATAAAAATAATTATGGGTTTTAATGCTCTTTACCAACTTGAAGAAATTCCAGAAAAAGAAAGAAGAAGGATAGAAGAGGAAGAAGGAAGAAGAAGGAGAGAGGAGGAAGAAATCGAATAACATACACTTTTTGATGTAATCAGATTACGAGATAGAATAACGTGGGGCCCATAATTGATTACCATTGCGGAATACGGTAACACCATCAATTGTAATTATGTGGGACCCACAATGCAAATTGCATTTTGTTCACTACGATTACATATAGGTAAATTAAACGTGCCCTAAGAGAAATAGATTGATAATTAGTTTAGTTTGGTTAAGGTAAAGTTTATGTTTATTTTCTTTTATGAAATAATTCTTATTTTATGCTATAGTTATTGAAATTTCAGGTTAAACAGGCATTGGAGGATAGCTTGTGAGCCAAGCGTTATCGACAATGTTATGTGAGTGGTTATTTTATGAAATGTTTCCTTTATTTAATTATTAGTATGAATTTCAAAGAGATTATAATTCTGTATAACTTTAAAGAAACTGTTATGAGATTTTCAAGAAAAAGTTATGAATTTCCAAATTCTCATGATTTTGGATCGTTTTACAGATGTTTGAGAGAAACCGTAACGAATTTTCAGTAAATTTATGATTTTTAGCTAGAATTATCGTTTTAAGAAATATTCGAGATATGTAATGATTATTCGAGAATTTAGAAATGATTTGTGTTGTTTGAGAAATCTATATGATTTCTGAAATATTGTATTAGATCATAACATGAGCAAGATTTTAGAGTGATTTGTGATTTAAGAGTTTTTATGCTAAAAGTGATTTATGAAATATTGCTTTCATACAAATACAAGAGTGGCTAAGCTCTATATATAGAGAGCTTAGTGAACATAATTGTTTTTTAGGAGTATTTTAAATTTAAATGCTAGTCAGTTTGAAATGTTATTTCTCAAACTAAACATTGCTTTCAAAATTAAACTTAAAAGATAATTGTCCTTTTCCATTCAAATTCAACATACATAACTATGTTACGTGTAATGGTTTTTAAAGTACTTTTGAAAAAGTCAAAGTGAGCATAACTCAAAAGTAATTAACATGTATTTTTTTTTAAAAAAATATAACTATGTTGCATGTCATGGCCAAATAGATTAAAAGAGTATTTTTTTTAAAAAACAAAATAGTATAACTTAGTGGTTAAGGCATTTATTTATTGTTAATCTGAGCATAACTTAATGGATAAGACATTAATTACCATCCTAAAGGTTGATAATTCAATCTCTCATCCTGCAATTGTTGAAGCCAAAAACGAGAAAGAAAAAATATTTATCTATTATTATTAGCTGCAATTATATTAATAGCGTCAACCAATTTTAGCACTGGGCTACTACTACTTTATTGTCATTAAATTGACAGACTTTTTTTTATTATTATTAATATTGTGGATTTTCAAACTTATTATAAAATATTGTATTTTTCAAACTATTTATATTAATATTGTTGTTTTAATGGCGTGGAGGATGGTTGTCTCTTGAAGAGACAACCATCCATGCGCAGGAGTATGATCGTCTCTTGAAGAGACAACCATCCATGCGCATGAGTATGATCGTCTCTTGAAGAGACGACCATGTCGTCTGGATTTTAAAAAAAAAAATTGATGGATGGTCATCTCTTCAAAAGACAGCCATCAAGAGACGACCAACTAGAAATTTTAATAATTATGCCAGTTGGCATATTGTTCAGTTGATTAGTCTAAAACATAAGAGACCTAGGTTTGAGCATTGTGGAATGAGGTTTCAACTATTTATTTCTTTTTTTCCTCCGCCTTCTCTCTTTCTGTTTTTCCTTCCGTTTTTTTTCTTCCTTTTATTTTTTTATTTAAATCAAATAAGATATCTTCCATGTTTTTTAATATTTGAAGTAAATTGAATATTCTATTGTAATTTATTCTTTTTTTAAGAAATTGAAATTTATTTTAAATATTAAGTATTTAAATATTATATTACAATTGACTTTGGGAGAAGAACAACTTCGTTTACGTCATTTTGAGTTGATTTTAAATAAAATGAAAAAAAAATGGAAGGAAACAAAGAAAGAGAGAAAGCGGGGGGAAAAAATAAATAGTTGAAAATTGCATTCCACAATGCTCGAACTTAGACCCCTTATGTTTTAGAGTGAGAGACGACCATCTACGAATTTTTTTTTTTTTAAATCCAGACAACATGGTTATCTCTTCAAGAGAGAACCATCTATACGCGGGAGGAAGAGACGACCATCCTACACGCCATTAAAACAATAATATTAATATAAATAGTTTAGAAAATACAATATTTTTATAATAAGTTTGAAAATCCACAATATTAATAAAAAAATTCCCTAAATTTACTTTTTCTTCAAATTTGTTTTAATATTGTTTTAATTTCGTTTGTGTACATTTGGAAATTAAATTAATGGCAAAGCTCTCTCTCCCTCCCTCTCTGAAAATTTACCGTTTTCAAATTAACGATTATTAAAAAAACAGAAAATGTGGGGTCACTTTCAACAACCGTGAACAATTGGAGAATCTTATCCTCAATAAAGGAGAATTTCAAATTGAGACAAAACTCCTCACTAGAAATGCCATTCTATTGAATAATAATATCAAAATAACCACCCCTTTTATAAATCAAAACTCACCAAAAAAAGAAAAAAGAAAAAAGAAAAAAATAGTAGAATAATTTATGAAATCTAAAATATTAATTAAAAAAATAAATAAAACGAATTAATCTAAAATAAGTAATTACTTGACCAAATTAATAAACTAAAAAAACTGAACTAAATATAACCTACATGAAAATAATTTATTATGTTATTTTTTTTCCCGCATCAGCCACTGTACATAACTTTTCTTCTCTTTCAACTTCTCTATTTTACCTCCTACTTCTTTTTCTCTCTCCCTAAATTATGGTTTCTTTTAACTCTTATCAATTTCTTTTCTTTTTTTCTCTATGTAACATTTTCCAAATATAAAAAATATAATGATAAAGTTTGAAAGTTGAAACTATAGTTGAGATAGAAAATTATATTTGATTTTCATAATTACAAACATTAAAATAAAAGGATTATTTTTAAAAAAAAGAACAAAAGGTTTAATTATTATTTTATGGCATGTTTAAACTTTTTTGTTAAAGAAATTTTCGTTTGTTTGAAATAGAAAATATTATCTTTTTTAAAATTTTTAAAAAGAAAAATACTTTTATTTTGAGTTCAACAACACATTTGAGGTTGAGATTCGAACCTCTGACCTCTTGGTCGATGGTATATGTTAATTACTGCTGAGCTATGCTTACTTTGGCAAAAAGAAAAATATTAAAAGCAACTATAAATGTGTTTGTTTTTTTTTAAACAATAATTAAAAAAAAAATCAAACCATGCCCTTTTTTTTTTAATTTCGATAAATTTATTATTTTATTATATTTACTTGTACAACGTGTATTAAAAGGAAAAATACATAAATTGAAACATTTTACATTGAATAAAATTATTCTTCAAAGTAAAATTTGTATCTTTGACTAAAATTTGAGAAAACAAAGAGAAGTAACAATTTTTTGCAAAACACATTTGTATATTTTTAATAGAATAGAAAAAAATCACTAAAAAAAATTCAAGGCATCTACTCAGGTCCCTCATGTTGGAGTTCAAATTTTTCCACACACATATTTATTGTACCAAAAAAACTAAAATATGATTTAAAAAAAATTAGGCTAAATTATTACAAATACTCTTGAACTTTATCTTTTATTTAAAAAATACTCATATTCTTTCAAAAGTTGTAATATTACTTTTGTTTGTCTTTCATAAACGTTTTAAAACTACCCTTGAAGTATAAAATCCGTTTGGATGTTGGACGAAAAGTTGACGTGACGGAACGCCATTCTTTCAAATCTAATCCAGGCAAGGCATCCCGGTCGTTGCCACGTCATTCCAGGTCATTGTTATGTAGACTTTTCGTCCAATATTCTAAAGCATTTCTATCCAAAGAATAGTTTTAAAACATTTATCAAATAGGTTGAGGGTAATATTGCAACTTTTAAAAGAATAGAAGTATTTTTTAAACAACGAAGAAGATGCAATTTACTAACTCAAGAAGGTACGTGTCTTGATGGCCTTTTTAATGGTGGAGTATTTTTCATAATTTAGCCAAAAATATTGTGAAGAAATTTTGGTTGGACCCTGCCAGTATGCGAGCCCCTCCATTTAATTGGCTTCAGGACTTCAGGATATCTCTCCCAACAGAAAAAATGATCTTAAGAGAAAAAACTTATATATCTTTGTCCACCACAGAGTCAAGAAGGAACAAAAAAACCAGTGTCATAAATATCATCATCATTTGAGGATGAAGATGAAGAATCAGCAGCTTGTGGGGCTGGCCATTTTGAAGAACTTCATCAGGATACAATTTACTCCACCATTAAAAAGGCCATCAAGACAAATCAATTTGCATCCACAAATTTCATGGGTCGGAAGGAGAAAGAACAGGGGAAAAAAAATCAACTTTTACTTCTAAACTTATGTTTGTATCAATTTTTACTCTAACATCTCAATTTCATTAAATTGCACCCCAAACTTAAATAAGTGTTTGCAATCTTAACTCTAAACTTCAAAAAGTGTTGCAATAATTTTTATCCTCTGATAGTTTTCATTTGAAAGATCGTTAAAAAAAAGTACGCTCGTGTGCATCCAATGAGTTCTAAAACATGTGTTAGTACAAATTGATAAGTTTTCAAAGAAAAACGACATTAGAGATAAATTTTTGTTGAAATTTGTGAATTTTGACAATTTATCCAATGGTTAATTTGTGCATTAATCAAACTTAATTTTATGTCAAGTTAATTGATTTTATTAAAATTAGTGAGTTTGTAGAAATTTTTACATTGCTTTTTGTTAAAATTAATGGGTGAATTAGAGGAAAACATGATATATTATAAATTATTTAACATTCTTTTTGACAATATGTAGAATGAGAGATTAAACATTTAACCTCTTAATCGAATGAACATTCTTTAAGCTATTTGAACTATTCTCATGTTGGCTATAAATTATTTCACATTACAAAAGAATCGCTATACAAAATTTAGTAATTTACAACATAGCGTGATAAAACATATTCATAAATTAATTAATAGCAGTTAAAGATTTAAGCAAATATTTGTTTCATAGCTATTTTTATTGTTTTAAATATGTTACCAAACACATTTTAGATCCTAAACCGCTGTCAAATACATATTAAAAACACATTTTATGTCCTAAAACTTGCATTTCATTGAAAGTTTTGTTTTCATATATTACTAATTACCAAACCAAAAGAAGCTGATGACATCTCTCGATTTGACGGCTCATTTTCGCAGCCATCTGTTGGAAATTTAACAGAATTAGCTTCCCCTCTTTACGTTACGTGATATTGATATTGCAGTACGATTTCAATGTGGCGCGGCGGCTCGGTTAGCTTACATAAAAATCACAAAATTTTGTGCAGACGTCAGCAGGCTACCGTCAGCGTCAGCTCCAAAATGGTACGTGTTTTTCCGATCCGCCGCTTTCGTTGGCGCATGCATTTCAATAATTATCATATTACTGCAAAATGCGTTGTTGGGTTTAATTTTGTTTCATTCATAGAATCTTGTCCTTTTTTTTTCCTCTGGATTCATTTATCTGATCTGTCCAACGGGCCAAGCTTTTTGCTCTTGAAGGAATTGCTAAAACAGAGGATCGGGACGAAGCTTTGAATAGTTAAGCATTAGGACAGAGTCGAAAAAAAAACAACTAATTCGTTGATGAAATCTTTGGCCATTTTCTTTCCATTCATTCAAATTTCGGTCAATTAGACTTGGAGAATATTTGCTTCTATTTCCTGAAGCAAATTGCATTTGAATGAAGATGAAGGCCGCAGAATTACAGGGGAGCAGCTGACGTCAGGACGCAGACGTATTTACTGACGTCTTGAGCCTATCCTCATTCACAGTTGCCTTTTCGCCGGATTCAGATTGTCCCCTTTTTCAAACCTTGGTGCGTCGTAACCGCCCGAAGCAATCACAGTCGCCGGAGATTGTCCCCTTTAATTTATTACTTTATTTGCATATTACTTTCCAGAATCCAGCCTATCAAATGTGATAATGTTAAAAAAACACTGAAAATATTAAGATACAAATTTGTATAGAATCAAATCTCTTGTTTTTAAATTTCAAGGTGACTAACCCAAAAATGCATTTTCACTTGGATCTGTTACCATGAAGATGAAGGAACCCAACAAATTTTGATAATTAAAAATGACACTTAGATATAGCAGACGTCAGCAGGCTTTCGTCAGCTCAGCTGTAAAGTGTTAGTTGTCGGCTTTTTGTTGTTCATCGCTTCCGATCCGCCGCTTCCCTTGCAATTGTAAATGCATGCATCAATTATCGTATACTGGAACTGGAACTGGAACTGGAACACATTACTGCAAAATATTCTTCTTCTTTTAATTCTCTCTCTCTCAACTCTCAACTTCATTCATAAAATTTTGCCTCCTTCGCCATGCGTTTGTGTTCTTGAACCAATTGCGACTGAAGAATAAATTGATAATTTGTAAAGCAAATCCATAATAATGCGATAATGCTGAGATCGATCCTCTGATGAATGGTACACCAAAAAATTTATAAAAAAAAAAAGCATGAATTTTCAACAATCCATCTGAAAACTCAATTTCCAGCTCTTATAAGATTTTAATGATCTTTTGTACTCAAACCTGGCCAGGAGTCGGTATTCTGCTTCCAAAATCTTCTTTTCTTCGTGTTCCCTTAGATCTCCAGAGAGGAAATTCCATGGTTCTAATGCTCTTGCACTTCAATAAATGTGTTTGTTTTGTTTTTATTTCAAATTTCCTATAATTTTGAGACTTTCCTTTCATCCAAACGCTTATTATTATTATTATGATTTTGATATATTATTATTATTTTTCTTATATTTATTCCCTTAAATTCTAGTTCCTTAATATTGTGTCCCCATCTGTAAAACGTAAACCGTGGTTTTTTAAATTTTAATCTTGCGTCTCATAAATGCTTTAAAAGTATCTAATATGCTTTAAAAGTATCTAATAGGTCATATACTTTGAATTTTATAGCTCATAAGTTCGGCCTATTTGACATTTTTTTCAAAAATTTACAAACCAATTAAACCCAAAATTTAAACATCAAGTTCTTCTATTCAATGACTTCATGAGTTTTATAAAATGTCTTATAAGTCAAGAATTTATTTGACACAAAATTCAAAGTTCACACATGTATTAGACACTTTAAAGTTTAGGAATCCTAATTGACATAAAATTGAAAGTCTAGAAACCTCAATAGACACTTTTTAAAATTTAGAAATGTATTAGACACAATTCTAAAAATCCAGGGATTAAATTTGTAGTTTAGCTCATTTTTGCATGGTTAAAAAAATTGTTAACTGCAAGAATTAGCAAAAACTATTAGTATATTGTCAAATATAGCAATAGCTTTTGAAATTTGCAAATATAACAAAAAAATTAAATCTGATTTTTCGTTTGTTCATTATTCCAATTTTACCCTCATTGGTGTCAACTGATATACGAAATATTAAGTGTATCAATTAAACAATTGATATACCAAATTTTACCACCTATGTACCAAATTTATTAGTCAACATATGCTCGTGCACTTGTTGTTATTTGTGGACGTACTTAATTTGAATCCTTATTCATTTGTTTTGAAGTATTATTTTGCTAGTACATTGTCATCAACTTATAATGATTCAATTCATCTTGTTGGTAACCATTATGATTAAAGTATTGTAGGGTTGATCATACGTATTACCTCCAATCTGTAAACGTCAAAGTAGGAAGGCCTCGACACAATTAGTAAATTGACAAAGTTCAGACTTGACTGAAATGCAATTTTGAGTGCTTAAGTAACAAAAAAACGTATTTAAAGTGAACTAAACATGTCTAACTCACCTCCAAACGCTCCCAAAGACGATTCCAATTCGATTTCAAAATTGTTTAGAAATCATAATCTTCCATTGTGGGGTGAATAGTTTATTTTGATCACTCTCATTCTAAATGCAATTCTAATAATGACATTGGTGCATTAGTAGTATATCAACACTCATTCAAAATTCATTATAGGTATAACATGATGTATCAAATAGTATATCATTACTCATTAAAAATGCATTTCCAGTATGTCTCATTAGTTTATCAGTTAATACATCAACACTCATTCAAAATACAATTTCAAATATTGTTATATAGGTAGTGTATCATCACTTATTCAAAATTCATTTAAAGTATAAGATTGGTGTTTCAATAATAGATCATTACTCTCTCATTCAAAGTGCATTTCAAGTATATCATTAGTGTATTAGTAGTTTATCAACACTCATTCAAAATTCATTTAAAGTACAATATTGATGTTTCAATAGTATATCAATATTTGTTCAAAATGCATTTTAAGTATATCATTAGTATGTCAATCAACTAAATATACTTTAAAATTTGCTAGAAAAAGTAAAATTTGAATATTGGAAGAAAAAATACAATTCAGATTTTGAAAATTTTGCTATAGTTACAAATTCCAAAAATTCTAGCTAGATTTATAAATGTCCTAACCTTTTTCAGTACCCATTACAATTACCCTTAAAAAAATGTATACTCGTCATATTTGCTGGTGTCCACTTGAAATAATATCTCAGTCATAAAATAATTTTATTCTATGTATAATCCGAGACTTGGCAAGTTTTGGTGGTGTATGTACGCTGCAAAAACAACCAATTCGTTGATGAAATCCTTCACCATTTTCTTTCCATTCATTCAAAAATCGTTCAATCTCTGGGATTTTCAACGTACATATTATTTTTTTTTTCCTGTGCAATATTTGACGGAGCAGCTGACGTCAGGACACTGACGTAATGCTGACGTCGCCTTTTCTGCCTCCATTTCTCCCGGATTTTATGTTTATCCTGTACAAATTTCTTTTTATTATTATTATTATTATTTTTTTTTTAGGAAACAAATTTCAATTGTTGAAGTTTCCTAGCACTTTCCTAGAACTTTCCCATTTATTATTAATTTATACATCACAACCCATTTCTCTTTATTTTCTTCACCTGCGGGTCAGATGATTAAATGATTATTATTTTTTTTAACATTTTTTGCAAAACACATTTATATATTTTTAATAGAATAGAAAAAAATAATCAATAAAAAAATTTAAGGCATCTACTTGGTCCCTCGTGTTGGAGTTCAAATTTCCCTACACATTTACTGTACCAAAAAAACTAACATATGATTTTTTTTTAAAAAAATTAGGCTAATTTATTACAACTACCGTTGAACTTTGTCATTTGTTTAAAAAGTACTCACAGTCTTTCAAAAGTTTCAATATTACTCTTATTTACCTTTCATAAACGTTTTAAAACTACATTTAAAGTAGAGATTCCATTTGGATGTTTGACGAAAAGTCGGCGTGGTGGAACACCATTCTTTCAAATCTAATCCAGGCAAAGAGTCCTGGTCATTACCACATCGATGATCTAGGTCATTATTGTCATGTAGACTTTTCATCCAACATTCTAATAGATTTCTACCTAAATGATAGTTTTGAAATGTTTATGAAAAGGTTGAGGATAATATTACAATTTTTAAAAGAATATAAGTATTTTTGAAACATCGAAGAAAGTTCAAGAGTATTTTTCATAATTTAGTCAAAAAAAAAATTATGAAGAAGGTTTGGTAGGACCCTGCCAGTATTCGAGCGCCTCCATTTAAGTGGCTTCAGGACTTCAGGATATCTCCCATTGGAAGGAAAAAGAAAATGATCTTAAGAGAAAAAACTTATATATCTTTGTCCACCACAAGGAGTGAAGAGGGCACTAAAAAACCAGTGTCATAAATATCATCATCATTTGAGGTTGAGAAATTCATCAGGATACACTTCATTCCACCATTAAAAATGCTATCAAGACAAATCCATTTGCAGCCAGGATTGGAAGGGGACAAAACAAGAGAGAGTATCAATTTTATCCTAAACTTTCAATTTTATCAAATTACATCCCAAACTTATAGATAGAGATGTCCACGGGGCGGAGTCGAGAATGGATTATCTGTCTCCGTTTCCGCCCCCCATTTCATTCCCCGTCCCCGCAAAATTTCCCATTTAATTTTGCTGGGATCGAGGAGGGGATTCCCAGAGGGGAATTCGCGGATATTGGGTTCTCGTAGGGAATTCCCCCCCCCCCCCCCCTCTTTTTTTTTATTTTTTATTTTTTTTTTATCTTTTTTAAATTTATTCTCAACCATAATAAAAATTATTTCTAAATGAATCATTTTTAATATAATTCTATTTAAAGAAAATGTTATAAAATTTCCTCATAAAAACAATAATATACCATAAGTAAAAATACTATAATGTCGAAACAACTTAATTTCTAAAAATTCAAATTTCAATATTACAACATAGTCTTTATTTTTTTTTATAACGAAATAATCTTAAACTAATTCCTACTATAGTTTTTTTTTTAAAAAAAAAAAAATTCTATTTATAAGTAATAATATATATATATATATATATATATATATATATATATATATATATTACTAATCAGGGTATTACTAATCAGGGTGGGGCGGGGTCGGGGACGGGAATATATTCCCCGTCCCCGTCCCCGTTTAGCCAACAGGGAAAAAAATCTCCTCGCTCCCTCCCCCATTTCCCTTGTAATCCGAGATTTCCCGCTCCGTTTGGGGAGGGTCCCCTCGTGGCCTTGGCCCCACGAGTTAAATGTACATCTCTACTTATAGATAGTTGTCGCAAACTTAACCTTGAGCTTTAAAAAACGTTGCAATTTTTACCCTCTGATTAGTTTTCGTTTGAAAGATCGTCAAAAAAAGTATTCTCATAGGCATCCAATGAATTCTACAAACATGCGAATGATACGAATTGATAAAATTTTAAAGAAAAACGACATTATAGATAAATTTTTGTAGAAATTTATAAGTTTTGTACACCAATCAAACTTAATTTTGTGTAAAGCTTGATTTTAGTGAGTTTGTAGAGATGTTTACGTTGCTTTTTGTTAAAATTAGTGAAAATTGAATATTGGATAAAAATTGCAACACTTGCCTATGTTTAGGGTGTAATTTAATAAAATTGAAAGTTTAAGGTGAAAATTGATACAAGCTAAATTTAGAGGTAAATTTTGATTTTTTTTTTCAAAAAAATATACTGAAAGAGAGAGAATTGAAAAGCGTAAAGTAAATAATTAAAGCGGTATGTAATTTGTGATTTTTTTTCCAGATTCAGTAAATATCAGTTTTATTTGATTTGTTTTTTAAAACTTCTTTAGAATTTGTGATCAAAACGGTTGAAATTTTAAAAATAAATATTTTTAATTTTTAATTGTTGTGTATTTAGATTTTAAATTTAAAAATTGAAAATGTAGAAAAAAAAATGAGAATTTTGATAAATAAACTTATTTTATTTTGTTAAAATTAAAACATGATATATTATAAATTATTTAACATTACAAAATAATAGTTATACAAAATTTATAACATCAAACACACATTCAAAAATTTGGAATTTTTATTCGGTGGATCCGTTTGGCTGTCGCCGCCCATTATGACTTTCTTCCCTATTTCTTTGCCATGATCGTCTTCTTGCTGTCTTTCTCTCTCTAGATTTCCTCTTTCATCAGTTCTCTCTTCTCATACACGCTTCGTCACCGACGCCCCATGACTATCCTCACACTGTCACAAATTCATTGATGAAATGAAATCTTCGCCATTTTCATGAAGATCTGGGAGATGATATTTGACAGTGTCATGCTTCTATAATTCACAGAGCAAATTACAAAGTTCTGAATAATGAAGTTCAAGGCCAAGGGGTTTCAAATTTCAATCACAAATGTACGTGTGTTTCTTTCTTTTCCTCGACAACAAAACATGGACAAATTATTCAATGAGGCGATCTGTCGAAAATGGTGGGATGTAAATCTTAGAATTTATTTACCCTAATAACCGGTAGTTATAATTTGGAGATATTTTTATAATTTCTCTCATACATTTGTAAAATTGGTAACATCATTGTGGCAGATAATTTATCCAAAAGAGCACAACTTGGGTGCAGCTTCAGCTGCACCTGAGTCTTATGCATCTCACTTTAATGCTATAGAAAATTAAAAAAAAATTTGTGGTGTTGAAGTGGACTGCACTCAAGTTTTTTCCTCTCCAAAATAAGAGGGAGCAGCTGACGTGCCTATCCTCATTTCCACCCACCTTTTACATCTCAACCAATTTATCTTTAATTTCTTCGCAAGATTATTTTTCTCTTAATTTCTTTTGTAAAGTATTTAATATGTTTTTAAACTGTCAATGTTGGAGTTAATATAATAGATCTATAAACTTTAACAAGTCTCTAAGCTTTTAACAAGTGTCTAAGATTTCAATATTGTGTAAGTTGGTTAGCTTTCAACTTTGTGTATAATAAATATCTAAACTAGAATGAGCTGAAAGTTCAACGATTTATTAACAATTTTTAAAATTAAAGTTCAATATAACTTATACACAGATCAACAAAATTGAAAGTTCAAAGATTTATTAACAAATTTTAAAATTCATTAATTAAATACAACATTGAAAGTTTAGTGTCACACTCAACTCCAAATTATCCTAGTAAATCTAGAATGAGTTGTGCTAATGCCATGAAATTCCTTGCCAAATCTTTTCTAAACCAATAACTTACTTTACACAACTACTATTCTTACCCTCAATCTAAATATGCAATGCAGCAAAATGGTTAGTTATATATACATCTTTTTCCAAGACTATAATATGGTTAGTTATATATACATACAAAAGATGAGATGCAAAAATTAGATGAAACTAATGACAAATACTGATAAGCTAGACTTTGTTGAATCACAAGAGCAACTTGATGGAGAAATAAGAGATAAAAGAGTGAGCTTTAACTAGTGAGTGATAAGTTAGTAAGAAAATAACTTTAAAAAAAAATTGCATTTGTAAAACTAACATAAATCATCATGAATTTAATAACTCAATATAATTAAACATGGAGAGATCTATAATGATAATAACTTTTAAAACATAGAGATAGGCTAGTTAAAACTCATCATCAAACTTATACTCGAATCTGGTCATATACTAGCGTGCATAGAGTGTGTAATCTCAATATGCACGAGCTAGAACAAAGCATATGGTCATACTATTATGCATGATCTAAACTCTATACATAGAGAAGAACAAATCTAATCATACGTGATAATTTTTTAATGAGTTATATAGTTCCAATTTAGGCTCATTTCTTGTTTATTTTAGAAGTGGAAGTATCATTATTTAGCATGTTTCATTGTGCATAATTCTCTTATATATTCCCTATATGGTTTTATATAGCTAAATTGAGTTTCAGAACAATTTCGAAATTCCATCCTACTTCAACGAATACTCTCACACTTTAATGAATGGTTGTAGTTTAAGGTCGAACACCATTCATCATAAGCAGAGAAAGCATGAGAAGACTTGAAGAGCAGGAAAGCTAAACAAAGATGCAAAGACAGATCAAGATACTAAAACGATATGGAATCCATTTTCAAGGCACATAAATTAAATCGGAAAGAAAATAATTAACTAATAAGAGAGAGAGATCGAGAGTCGACTTTTTGTCGACCAAAGTCATTCAAATAATTAAAATTCCACTTTCTTCTGCGTGAAACCAACCCAGCACTTTCTCTGAAATTACTGTTTCAATATTAAATTAATTTATATTATTTATTCTACTACTGCCCATTCACTGAAATAATACTCTTGTGTATTATTGAGATTGCTTCCATACAAATACAAGAATAGCGAAGCTCTGTATATAGAGAGCTTAGTGAACAGAAATAACAAAATGCCAACTGTATTAGTTTATAACAGAAAACTAATAATTTAAACAGTAAACAGAATACAAGTATATGACATCCTCCCTCAAATTGAAGTCTCATAAAGACAAAGTTTGAATCTTAAGAGCAAAAATCTTGAGTGAGAGAGAGCTTTCGTAAAGAAGTTGTAAGCTTGAATAAGAGAGACCTTTAGTCAACATGATTTTATGCGTTGGGCTTAACACATGCTGGGATAGATTCTAGATGGGACAAAAGAAAAGTTGTTGTGAAAAATAAACTTTATGGTAGTCGTCCGTTAAAATCATGTTCAAGAAGCAAAATGAAGATGAACAAATGCACACTTGGGATGCTTATCTACGTACTTCTCTGTTAGCAATTGAATTTCGATGATAAAATTCTCAAAAGGGAGTAATATTTTGTATGGACTAATTTGACTTTTCACTTTTGGGTAAAAATAATAATAAAAATTTTTGGTCTCATTAGTTTGAGCCATGTGGAAAAAATGGGTGTGTGGTGTTGACGTGTGAGCTGGTTGTTCCCTTTAAAAAAGGAAAAAAAAAAAGGAAAGAGAAAAATGGGGAATGTTCTGAAGAACACCCAAGAGAAAGAAGACATAAAAGAGAGAGAAAGAAGTTGGGGAAAAAATGGAAAAGAGAGAGTGAAGGGAACTCAATAAAAGGGGGAGAGAGAGAGAGGGAAACTGCAACGACAAGGCAGAGCTTAAGGAAAAGGGAGATGGGAATCAGTGTTTGCCATTGGAAACCAAGCAAAGAGACCATGACTTGAGGCAACGAAATTGGTAAGTTTCTATGAACCCTTCTTAAGTGAAACCATAGAAAGGAGGAAGTTTAACAATGGAAATTTGTGTGGGTTTTTCTTTTATAGCTTTTGAAATGAAAGTATGAAAATTAGAAAGAGGGATGGAAGATTCAGTGCCTAAATAACAAAGTAGACAGATAATTCGTGGGTGGTTTAGGTAAGTTTTGTTGTGAAAATAAACACAGAGCAAAAGAAGAGTTGAAAATCTAAAGTGGTTAAACAAGTTGGTTGTGGAAATGTGAAGGGAGATGTTGTCGTACATGATAAAAAAATGAAATCTAAGATATTAGAGAAAAATAAAGAAAGTGAAGTGGAAGAAATTGAAAGTTGGAATAGAAAAGTGAAGTGGAAGAAATTGAAAGTTGGAATAGAAACTTGTCTGTGCAGAGAAAAATAGGAGAAGAAGAAGAAGCAGGGAATTAAAATTATAATAAAGGAAAAAAAAGGTGTGGTACAGTTGTTTTGATTGAAGAAGGAAAGTTGGTGGAAAGAGTCCTTGCGTGAGAGAGAGATGTAAATTTGGATAAATAAAATGTTAGTTTTGTATGACATGTTGTGATGTAATTGTAAAGAGAGGAGATGTGGAGGAGGAGAGAGAAATAATGTTTAATGGAAAAAGGATTAGGAGGAGAGAGAATAAAAAATATTTTAATTAGAGGAAAGGACAAATTGTATCTTGCTTGCTAATTGATGGGATGAGAGAGAAGGTTGAATTTGGAATTGAATTAAGGGCACTTTTACTAAACCATATCGAATTTGGGCACAATTGTAAGATTATGGTGCAAACGTAATTGAAATCAAACGGGATGTAGCGTAATGAAATTACGATTGATTGGGTTTAGCTTACATGTCTCTTGAATTGGAATGAAATAGGTATAATTTCCATGATGCCAAAATTTTCTAAAATGATTTTTTTGCAATAGATCAAACAAAGAATAACGTTAAAAAAATATATATAAAAATCATAACAGATTTTCATTATGCAAATATTGATTTCGATAACCAAAATATGGTCGGACCAAAACTCAAACATATCAATTATCAATATTGATACAAATATGGCATATGGCCGGGCCAAAACTCAGGCATAAAAAAATATTGATATCGATCAAACTATGGTCGATATCAATATCGATCCAAATATGGCTTGGCCAAAACTCACGCATAAAAAAATATCAATTATCAATTTCGATATCGATCAAATTAGGTCTTCTCCAAAACCCATGCGTAAAAATCAAAATACAGAGAAAAAATATCTCGATTTCGATATTGATCAAAATATGTCATGGGCAAATCTCGTAAAAGTCAAAATATGGCATGGCCAAAAAACTCCCGCATACAAAATCGATTATCTATCTATCGATCTCATCTAAATATCAATATTGATCAAAATATGTCTAACTAAAACTCAAGCCATAAAAAATATCCGAAGTCTCATAGCCTGGCCAAAACTCGCGCATAAAAAAAATATATTTTATCGATCTAAAAAATCTTGTATTGATTCAAATATGGCCAAAAATCACAGACAATGACCCTCGTTAACGAATTCCTTCCTCTCATTCAACTAAAAATGTTAGACCATGGACAAAACGATGGTCCAAAAAACGGATATGAATTTTTTTAATAAAGCCATAAAAACAATTATGGATTTTAATGCTCTTTATCAACCTGAAGAAATTCTAGAAAAATAAAGAAGAATGATAGAGGAGGAAAAAAGAAAAAAATAATCGAAGTTAGAAGAGAGAAAAAAAAAATTCTCAACACCTCAATAAGAATTCATAAAGTTAACAATCTCCTTTGGTTACTTTAAAATTAATTGAAAGAAAACGGATGAAATGACACAAGAATGGAGTGAGATTCGATTTATGGATTTTTTGAGGTATATATACATTAGCTCGATTCGATTCAGTTTTTAATAGTTTTTTTTGGACAAAAACCGAACCGAACCAATATTTTTCGGTTTTGCCAAAATAAAAATCAAGATGTCCAATTTTCTTCTAAAAACCGAACCAAATCATTGGATCGGTTTGGTTCGGTTCGATTTGATCGATTTTTGGTTAAGACTATCGCCCCTAATTTCAATTATTGAAGTTTCCCAGTACTTTCCCAGAAATTTCCCATTTACCATTAATTTACACATCTAACTCATTTCTCTTTATTTCTTGACGTGCGGGTCAGATGATTGATGATTATTTTTTTTTAGCATTTTTCTTTACAAGTTTGGCTTCCACTTTTTAAATTTAATTTAATAGGTCATAAATTTTAAGAGGGCATTTGGCTCTCTTATTCGAAATTAAAATCTTGGAGAATTAAAACTCAAGTTTGTCTAAGAGGGTGTTCTGAAACCTAAGAATCAGAAATTTGTGTTTGGGGTGCAAGATTCTCAACTTTAGGATTGGGTAGTTTTTTTTTTCCTTTGCTATTTTTTTTTGTTGAGATAATATTTTATAAATTGTAAAACCCTTCGTGTAACATGAATCATTTTTTAAGGAAATTTTGAATTAAACATTTAATTTATGTTATAGTCTAAGAATAAGAAATTGTTTCCAATAACCAAAACATTGATTACCATTAACAAACTGAAAAACAACATGACAATCTTAAGTTTTGTCATTTTTTCTATTGATTGATATGAAAATTTTAAATTCAAAATAATAGTTCACAATAATAACATTAATCCCGATGTTATAAGTTAAAGTAGTTAATGAGAAAAAAAAAATACTTGGTTCATGGAAAAAGGAAATTAGAGCATAAAATTACGTTGAGAGCAAAATTTGAATAATTTTTGTAATTTTAATTTGATTAAATTAAAAATAAAATGCATTCTATAGGTTATTTTAAAATGACTAAATTAAAAATAAAATAATGTATATTTATGTTATTTTAATATAAATAAGTTCAAAATACATATCATATACCAAAGTGAGTTTAATTAATTTAGCGATAATTGATATGTACCCCTCGATTAAGAAGTTAGAGATTCGAATCTCGACACCCTCAAATGTTGTTAACCTAAAAAAAAAGAATATCATACATATACATTTGTTTGTTTATTGGTGTATGTAATTTCAAAATTAAATACATTTTTTACTATAGCTAATTTAAAATTAAATATTATTCATTTTATTTTGAAAAAAAAATTACACTTTTGATCCATGAGATTAGAGTTTGGAAGCATTAGGTCTCTGACATTTTAATCCTTGACTTTTGTATTTAGTTACACTCTTTCATCTTCTATCCAATTTACCGTTAATTACTAATGGAATGCTGGCGTGACATTTATTTTTTACTAAATTTTTTTATTAGTTTTTTCTTTTTCTCTCTCTTCCTTCTCCCTGCCGACCGCCATCGCCGATTGTTGTTTCCATCACCTCTGTCGCCTCTCGCCATTACAGTCATCAACGTTGGTGATGGCCGCCACGTCTTTTGAAATGCTAGTAAGTTTGAAATGTTATTTCTCAAACTAGACATTGCTTTCAAAATTAAACTTAAAAGATAATTGTCCTTTTCTATTCAAATTCAACATATATAACCTCGTTACGTGTAATGGCCGTTAAGGTGGTTTTGAAAAAGCTAAAGTGAGCATATCTTAGAAGTAATTAACATGCACTCCTTTCATTGAGATCAAAAAGTTTAAGTACCCATAGTTTATATTTTTTTACTAAAAAAATTGAAAAAAAATATAATTGTGTTGTGTGTCATAGCTAAATAGATTAAAATAGTATAATTTTTTTTTGAAAAGAAAAGAGTATAACTTAGTGGTTAAGACATTTATTTATTATTAATTCAAGTGTAACTTGATGGATAAAACATCAATTACCATCTTAAAGGTGGATGGTTCAATCTCCCATCCTGAATTGTTGAACTAAAAAACAAGAAAGAAAATATATTTATTTATTTATTATTAAATTTTTGGATTTCTTTTAAAAGATGTTTTGGTGTTTGGTGATTGAAGTGTACAAAAAGCATTATCCACCAATGTTGCATGATGAAGTATGGAGGTTGGAGAAGATTGGAAAAGAAGGAGTCTTCCACAAGAAGTTAAGCAATCACAACATTAGAACGGTTCAAGAGTTCTTAAAGCTCTTCATTGGTGACCCACAAAAGCTAAGAACGGTATTTATTCTCTTCTTAGTCTTTTTCTTTGATTCACATCGTAATAGTAATAATTTATTAATATGTTTTATAATATATTTTTTTAAACTTTGATGTCAAGTTTATATAGACTTTAGGGGTGGGGATGTTAGAAAAAATGGGGAAGCAACTGTCAAACATGCAAAGACATGCGAATTGGAAAACAAGCTATATTTGTTTCGTGGACACACTTTCTTGCTTTTCTTGAACCCTATTAGTGAAGTTGTACGAGCGGTAATTGTTGAACAAATTTATTCATTCTGAGACTTTCACAATATTTAGGAGGTACATTCTCATCCATTTGATAACAATTTTGTTAGATAACAAATTATTCAATTTTTCTTAAAAACTAGAAATTTGTATAATTATAGGGGACCTTGAAGAATTTGAGACAAACATTCGATAACTGGCATTCGCTACAAGACATCATTGGAAGTGAGGGACTTTGTTGTTAACACAAGGTAGATTTTAATTAATTTTTGTTTGATTTTGGTAAAATTGTTTTAAATTGTGGAAGGGTGGAATAATGATGTGACATATATTTTGTTTTTTTTTTGTACGGTATGATCAACAACCGTGAACAATTGGAGAATCTTATCCTGAACAAAGTAGAATTTCAAATTGAGACAAAACTCCTCTCTAGAAACGCTTTTCTATTGAATAATAATATCAAAATAACCACCCTTTTATAAATCAAGAATCAAAAAAAAAAAAAACAATGTAGAATACTTTATGAAATCTAAAATATCAATTAAAAAGTTAATAAAACTAATTAATCTAAAATAAGTAATTATTTGACCAAATTAATAAACTAAAAAAATTGAACTAAATATAACCTACATGAAATTAATTTATTATATTATTTTTTTTCCTCGATCAACCACTTTACATAACTTTTTTTTCTCTCAACATTCCCTATTTTATTTTTAGGTTAAAATATCATTTTAGTCCCTGTATTTTGAGCTTTATTTCATTTTGGTCATGTACTTTTAAATGTCCAATTTTAGTTTTTGTACTTTCAATAAAGCTTAAAATTGGTCCCTACCATTAGTTTAAAAAAATTAGTTCCTATTAGCTTTTCCTCTATAAATTTTGGAAGTATGCTCACATGCATAATGTCTTTTCTTGTATTAAAATTATTATGATTATTTAACCAATTTTGATAAAAATTAACTTCAAACTTATCATAGGGAACATTTAAGCTTTATTGAAAGTATAGGGACTAAAATTGAACATTTAAAAGTACATGGATCAAAACGGAACAAAACTCAAAGTACAGAGACCAAAATAATATTTTAATCTTATTTTTACCTCCTACTTCTTTTTCTCCCTCCCTAAATTATGGTTACCTTTAGCTCTTATCAATTCCTATTCTTTTTTCTATCTGTAACATTTTCCAAATATAAAAAATATATAATGATAAAGTTTGAAAGTTGAAATTATAGTTGAGATAGAAAATTAATTTTCATAATTACAAAAATTAAAATAAAAGGATTAGTTTTTTTAAAAAGAATAATAGGTTTAATTATTATTTTATGATATGTTGATTAAAATTTTTTGTTAAAGAAATTTTGGTTTGTTTAAAATAGAAAATATTATCCAACATTTTTAAAAAAAAATTTAAAATGAAAAATACTAAAAGCAGCTATAAACGTGCTTGGGTTTCTTTTTTTAAAAAAATATTTTTTTTTAGAAAAAAATCAAACCATTGTTTTGTTTTTCCGCTTTTTTTTTTAATTAAAAAAAAAAAAGCAAACCATTGTACATTGTGTAAAATTTGACTATAAACTTGACAGGTTGTACTAATTTTAACTATAAACTTTCAATTTCATCAATATAAACCTCAAACTTGGCAGATTGTATCAATTTTAACCCTAAACTTTCAATTTCATCAATTTAAACCTCAAACTTAAATAAGTGTATCAATTTTCACCATCGGTTAAGTTTCCATTTCAATCGTCATTAGAAAGGTTCTCCATACATACCTAAAGCCACATGTTGCTCTATGATAGGTACTTGTTTGTTATTTTTTTTAAAAAAAATTACTAAAAAAATAACTAAATCATTCTAGATTAGGTTGCCACCATCAAGAAAACCACAAACTCAACTCTCGAAAGTAAGACCCACATGAAAAGAAATGGACTCTTGTTTTCCCCCTCACCTTTGGTGTCGATACCAGCGACAACGAATGAGAAGAAAATCCAGGTGGTGATGTCATTGAAGGCGGCAACGACTATGACAGTTTTGTTGACTTCGGTGCTGAGGAGTTCAAGCTCAGTTAAAATGCAGCAGAGAACAAGGAAGACAATGATGAACAGAGTGACGTCCATGAACACAATGAACTAGTCGTAGCCAACCTTGTCAACCCCTTCGATAGTCTTATGGAGGATTAAAGTGACATTGATGCTGGAGAGAAAGGGGACAAAGATTTTGACTAGGGCGATTATGAAAAACCTATGTTCGTTGCAGCAGATGGAGGACAAATCGAGCTCGTGACCGATGAGAAATTAAAAAGATATAAAAAAAAACCAATATTGACAATCAATTCAAGAATGAGAGTACTACATTGAGGAAAAATCTAGTGTAAATAATCTTTGTTTCTACTAAAAGCTGAAGGATCGAGTAGAATCATGCCTTAAAATTGAAAAATCCTCAATTAATGAAATGTAAAAAGCAGCAGAATCAAAGAAGATAAGAAGTGAAGAAAAACTATGCTCTAAAATTGAAAAACATTGCGGAGAGTCTATTCTAATTTTCTTCAGTACTTTAAAAAAAAAATCTACTAGTGATAGACCAACACGTGGCTTTGAATGTGTGTATTCTAACAGAGATTGAAATGAAAACTTAACCGAGGGTGTAAATTGATACACTTGAAGATTTAAATTGATAAAAGTTGATAGTTTAGGGTTAAAATTGATACAACCTTCCAAGTTTGAGGTTTACATGGATGAAATTGAAAGTTCAAGGTTAAAATGGATACAACCTGTCAGGTTTATGGTCAAAATTGATTTTTTTTCCTAAAAAAAATACATAAATTGAAACATTTTACTTTTAATGAAATTATTCTTCAAAGTAAAGTTTGTATGTTTTGACTAAAATTTCAAACTAATTTTTTTTTTTTTGCAAAACACATTTATATATTTTTAATAGAATAGAAAAACTTCGCTAAAAAAATTTAAAGCATCTAGTAGGTCCCTCATGTTGGAGTTCAAATTTCCACACACATTTTTTTTTCCGTCGGCAAAGCCTATGCCAACTTTTTTGTGGCTTTTCCCAGTCAATTTGGACGTCGGCAAAACTTGAAATTCTTGTAGTGCATATTTATTGTACCAAAAAAACTCAAACATAATTTTTTTTAAACAATTAGGCTAAAGTATTATAAATACCACCCTTGAACTGTCCATTTGTTTAAAAAAATACTTTTATTCTTTAAAAAATTGTAATATTATTCTTTACATTTCATAAACGTTTCAAAACTACACTTGAAGTAGAAAATTCGTTTTGAATGTTGTACGAAATGCTATTTCTTTCAAACCTAATCTAGGCAAAACATCCTCGATCACTATCACCTCGTTCTAGGTTATTGTCATATCGACTTTTCGTCCAACATTCTAATGGATTTCTACTCGAAGCGTAATTTTGAAATATTTATGAAAAAGTTGAGAATAATATTGTAATTTTTGAAAGAATATAAGTATTTTTGAAACAGAAGTAGAATTTAAGAGTATTTTTTATAATTTAGCCAAAGAAATTATGAAGAAATTTTGGTAGGACCCAGCCAGTACGTACATGAGCCCCTCCATTTAATTGGCTTCAGAACTTCAGGATATCTCTCCCATTGGAAGGGGAAAAAAATGATCTTAAGAGAAAAAAACTTAACTTTGAGCTTTAAAAAGTGTTGCAATTTTTATCTTTTAATTAGTTCTCATTTGAAAGATCGTCAAAAAAAGTAATCTCATAGGCATCCAATGAGTTCTACAAATATGCGTATGGTACAAATTGATAAAATTTCAAAGAAAAACGACATTAGAGATAAATTTTTGTTGAAATTTATGAATTTTGATAAGATTATCTAATGGTTCGTTTGTGCGCCGATGAAACATAATTTTGTGTAAAGCTTGATTTTAGTGAGTTTGTAGAGATTTTTACGTTGCTTTTTGTTAAAATTAGTGGGTGAATTAGTGAAAATTGAATATTGGATAAAAATTGCAACACTTGTCTATATTTAGGGTGTAATTTAATAAAATTGAAAGTTGTGAAAATGGATACAACTTGACAAGCTAAATTTAGAGGTAAAAATGAAAGAGAGAGAATTGAGAAGCGTAAAGCAAATAATTAAGGCGGTATGTAATTTGAGATCTGTTTTTTTTTTCTTTCAGATTCAGTAAATATCAGTTTTATTAGATTTGTTTTTTAAAACTGCTTTAGAATTTGTGATAAAAACGGTTGAAATTTTAAAAATAAATATTTTTAATTTTTAATTTTTGTGTATGTAGATTTTAAATTTAAAAATTGAAAATGTAGAAAAAAAAGAGAGAATTTTGATATATAAACTTATTTTATTTAGTTAAAATTAAAACATGATATATTATAAATTATTTAACATTACAAAATAGTAGTTATAAAAAATTTATAACATCAAACACACATTCAAAAATTAATTAATAATAAAATTAAGATTTAATTGGTAACTATTTTTATAATTTTAAATATATTATCAAACACAGTTTAGTTCCAAATATGCTGCCAAATACATGTTAAAAACAAGGGAAACTTGTATTTGATTGAATCTGATGGCCTCTCGACTTAGTGTTTGATCTTCATTTGAGTCCCTCCCATTTGTCGGCTCATTTTTGCCGCAATTAGCTTCCTCTGTTCTTTACGTTACAATGATATTGCAGTACGATTTCAATGTGGCGCGGCGGCTCGTTTACCTTGCCATGAGGATATATAAACAAAGAACCCAACAAATTGTGATTAACAAATTTGTGCAGACGTCAGCAGGCTACCATCATCGTCAGCTCTAAAGTGGACACCTTTTCCGATCCGCCGTTTTCGTTGGCATCCATTTCAATAATTATCGTATAACTGTAAAATGCGTTGTTGTGTTTAATTTTGTGTTCAGTCTCAGTCAACTTCATTCATAGAATCTTGTCCCTTTTTTTTTTCTCTGGATTCATTTATCTGATCTGGCCAACAGGCCAAACCTTTTACTCTTCAAGGAATTGCTAAAACAGGGGATCAGGACGAAGTTTTGAATGGTTAGGAATTAGGACAGAGTTGAAAAAAAAAACAACTAATTCCTTGATGAAATCGTTGGCCACTTTCTTTCCATTCATTCAAATTTCGATCAATTAGACATGGAGGTTTGCTTCTATTTCCTGAAGCAAATTGCATTTGAATGAAGATGAAGGCCGCTGACGTCAGGACGCAGACGTATATACTGACTTCTTGAGCCTATCCTCATTCACGGTTGCCTTTTCGCCGGATTCAGATTGTCCCCTTTTTCAAACCTTGGTGTCGTCGTAACCGCCGAAGCAATCACAGTCGCCGGAAACTGTCATCGCAGCCACCAATCTACTCTCGTCTTTGCCGCCCGTCAAGTTGATCCTCAGTCTTAATAACTGTCATCGGACACGTACCCATATTTCTTCCTATCACTTTCTTTCCCGCTTAAACAAATTCAGCAGTCGTCCTTCTAGAATCATCTTCAAAGACAACCGAACCGACAGAAAAGAAAGTAAAAAAGAAAAAAGGAAAGGAAAAAGAATTCAATCCATCATCATCCAAGTAAATTTTCAGTCTCTTTGGGAACAATGACTTTTCCTTTATCCAGCAAAAAAAATTTAATTTGAAAAATCAAAATGCGAAAGAAAAAAACATTTTTTTTTGTTTACTTTTGACATTCTTGTTGGAATTTTTATTCGGTGGATCCGTTTTGCTGTCGCCGCCCATTATGACTTTCTTCACTGTTTCTTTGCCATGATCGTCTTCTTGTTCTCTTTCGCTCTCTAGATTTCCTCTTTCATCAGTTCTTTTCTCTCTTACATGCTTCGTCACCGACGCCCCATGACTGTCCTCACACTGTCACCAATTCATTGATGAAATGAAATCTTCGCCATTTTCATGAAGATCTGGGAGATGATATTTGACAATGTCATGCTTCTATAATTCACGAAGCAAATTACAAAATTCTGAATAATGAAGTTCAAGGCCAAGGGGTTTCAAATTTCAATCACGAATGTACGTGTGTTTCTTTCTTTTCCTCAACAACAAACTATGGACAAATTGAGGCTGCCAAAAGGTGGCTGCCTCTTTAAAATCGTCTAATGTAGATTTTAAAATTTATCTACTCTTAGTAATTATTTATTTTAGAAGTGGAAGCATCATTATTTAGCATCGTACATAATTCTCTTATATATTTCCTATGGTTTTATATAGCTAAATTGAGTTCCAGGACAACTTTAAAATTCCATCCTACTTCAACGAATACTCTCGCACTTAATCGAATGGTTGCAGTTTAAGATCGAACCATTCATCATAAGCGGAGAAAGTAGGAGGAGGCTTGAGGAGCACGAAACCTAAACAAAGATGCAATTGCAGAAGATAAGCAAATTAAATCGCAGAAGAAAATAACTAATAAGAGAGAGAGAGAGAGTCTACTTTTTGTCAGCCAAAGTCATTCGATGAATTAAAATTCCACTTTCTTCCGTGTGAAACCAATCCATCACTTTCTCAGAAATTACTGCTTCAATTTCTGCCCATTCACACGTCGTTCGTATATCTCCACAAACGTCTCTGTTTTTCTTTAATTTATTACTTTATTTGCATATTACTTTCCAGAATCCAGCCTATAAAATGTGATAATGTTAAAAAAACACTGAAAATATTAAGATACAAATTTGTATAGAATCAAATCTCTTGTTTTTAAATTTCAAGGTGACTAACCCAAAAATGCATTTTCACTTGGATCTGTTACCATGAAGATGAAGGAACCCAACAAATTTTGATAATTAAAAGTGACATTTAGATATAGCAGACGTCAGCAGGCTTTCGTCAGCTCAGCTGTAAAGTGTTAGTTGTCGGTTTTTTGTTGTTCATCGCTTCCGATCCGCCGCTTCCCTTGCAATTGTAAATGCATGCATCAATTATCGTACACTGGAACTGGAACACATTACTGCAAAATATTCTTCTTCTTTTAATTCTTTCTCTCTCTCAACTCTCAACTTCATTCATAAAATCTTGCCTCCTTCGCCATGCGTTTGTGTTCTTGAACCAATTGCGACTGAAGAATAAATTGATAATTTGTAAAGCAAATCCATAATAATGCGATAATGCTGAGATCGATCCTCTGATGAATGGTACACCAAAAAATTAAAAAAAAAAAAAAAGCATGAATTTTCAACAATCCATCTGAAAACTCAATTTCCAGCTCTTATAAGATTTTAATGATCTTTTGTACTCAAACCTGGCCAGGAGTTGGTATTCTGCTTCCAAAATCTTCTTTTCTTCGTGTTCCCTTAGATCTCCTGAGAGGAAATTCCATGGTTCTAATGCTCTTGCACTTCAACGAATCTTTGCAGTTTAAGAACTATTTTTTTCGTCAGCAGAGGAAGCAGGAGGACAGTGATTGTTTTTCTTCCCAAATCCCAAGCAGCTAATGGTAATTTATATTTTGTATAATTGGTGATTTTTTTTTTGCTTCTTTTTAATCTTCACTCTGTTTTGTTTTTATTTCAAATTTCATATAATTTTGAGACTTTCCTTTCATCGAAACGCTTATTATTATTATTATGATTTTGATATATTATTATTATTTTTCTTATATTTATTCACTTAAATTATAGTTCCTTAATATTAATTGTGTCCCCATCTGTAAAACGTAAACCGTGGTTCTTGTGTCTCATAAATCCTTTAAAAGTATCAATAGGTCTACTTTGAATTTTATTGCTAATAAGTTCTGCCTATTTGACATTTTTTTTTAAAAATTTACAAACCAATTAAACACCAAATTGAAAGATCAAGTTCTTCTATTCAATGACTCAATAAATTTTATAAAATGTCTTATAAGTAAAGGATTTATTTGACACAAAATTCAAAGTTCACACATGTATTAGACACTTTAAAGTTTAGGAATCCTACTTGACATAAAATTGAAAGTCCAAAAACCTCAATAGACATTTTTTAAAGTTTAGAAACATATTAGACACAATTCTAAAAGTTCATGGATTAAATTTTTAATTTAGCTCATTTTTGCATTGTTAAAAAAGGGGGCAATTGCAAGAATAGCAAAAACTTATATTAGTATATTTGCGAATCTAGCAATGACTTTTGAAATTTGAAAATATAGAAAAAAAAAATTATCTGATTTTCGTTTTTTCATTATTCAAATTTTACCCACTGGTATCAACATATGTATATGAGTAGCATATCATATATACTTTATATTTTGTATATTAGTCAACTAATATACTTTATATTCCGTATATCAGTGAGTTGATATACGAAATATTAAGTGTATCAGTTATACAATTGATATACCAAATTATATCACCGATGTACCAAATTTATTAGTCAACATGTACTTGTGCACTTGTTGTTATTTGTGGACTTAATATGAATCTTTATTCACTTGTTTCGAAGTACTATTTTGCTAGTACATTGTCATCAACTTATAATGGTTCAATCCATCTTGTTGGTAACCATTCTGATTAAAGTATTGTAGAGGTTGATCATAATGTATTACCTCCAATCGGTAAACAGTAAAGTGGGAAGGCCTTGACACAGTTAGTGAATTGACAAAGCTCAGACGTGACTAAAATGCATTTTTAGTGCTTAAGTAACAAAAAAACGTGTTTAAAGTGAACTAAACATGTCTAACTCACCTCCAAACGTTCCCAAAGTCGATTCAAACTCTATTTCAATATTGTGTAGAAACCATAATCTTCCGTTATGAGGCAAATAGTTCATTTTGACCACTCTCATTTTAAATGCAATTTCAATAATAACATTGGTGTATTAGTAGTATATCAACACTCATTCAAAATTCATTCCAAGTATAACATTGATGTATCAAATAGTATATCATTACTCATTAAAAATGCATTTCCAGTATATCTCATTAGTTTATCAGTAATATATCAACACTTATTCAAAATGCAATTTCAAGTATTGGTGTATAGGTAGTTTATCACCACTCATTCAAAATTCATTTAAAGTATAACATTGGTATTTCAATAGTACATCATTACTCATTCAAAGTGCATTTCAAGTATATCATCAGTGTATCAGTAGTTTATCTACCCTCATTCAAAATTCATTTAAAATATAATATTGGTGTTTCAATAGTATATCAACCCTCATTCAAAATTCATTTAAAATATAATATTGGTGTTTCAATAGTATATCAGTGTATTTGTTTAAAATGCATTGCAAGTATATCATTAATGTATCAATCAACTGAATATACTTTAAAATTTGCTAGAAATATAGTAAAATTGGAATATTGGAAAAAACGGTTGAAAATTTTGCTATATTTGCAAATTCCAAAAACTGTAGCAAGATTTGCAAATATCCTAATCTTTTTTAACACCCATTATAATTACTCTTAAAAAAAAGTATTCTATCATCGTATTTGCAGGTGGCCACTTGAAATATCTCTGGTCATAAAATAATTTTATGTTGAAAAAAAAATGAAATCAAATACCTAGTAGTTTCGTAATACCTATTCCATGTGCTCACACTAGAAATTTCTATTATAAATAATTTTTAATGTCGTTGGACTCACATCATATTTAAATGATGTTAACTTGAGTGACAATTAATGAGAGGAATACTATAATAATATAGGAAAAAAAAATTCGAGAGAAGCCATTAAACACTACAACTGGTGTCGCTACAAGTTTGCAAGGCGGAGCGGCCAACTTTGTTCTCAAGTAAAATGGAGTCGCCACCCGCCTTGATTTATAGGGTGTGACTGGGCACCCAAAATGTGTTAAGATGATTTGCGAATAAAAGATTTAGGGTTCAGGGGTCGATTGTGTATGGGGAAGGTATTAGCACCCCACAACACTCGTTCAAGGAAGTAAATTTTACTTTTCTTGTGTTATTTTTAAAGAAAACGACATTTGTGAAAAAGAAGATTTTTATTTTGATTTTTAAATGTCTCATATTTTATTGATCACTATTTTAAAATTAGATAATGAACAATAATTATGAGTGGCATAAAGTCATTCAACATTTATTTGAATTTAATTTTTTTTAAATTTAAGAAAATATTTGGTTTATTAATTTAAAAACATGTGTGAGAAAATAATTTTTTTAAGGAAATTCTTTATTATTTTCTATTTTAAAAAAAACCTTGAACTTTTTATGGAAAAATAATTTTTAAATTTTGATTCGGCACTTTGAAAAGGAAGTCAATGAAATGATTTTAGAAATTCAAAGTCTCCTTTTAAAAGAAAAATCCTTTCATGAAAATGTACTTTATAAAAATCTTTTTTTTTTTTACTTTTTATGAAAAAATAAAATTTTTTGGAAGGAAAATGTCTTTTATGAAAATGCTTTTTATGAAAATATGTTTTTTTTTACTACTTTTTATGAAAAATAAATTTTACAAAGCAAATTTCCTTATAAAGGAAAAATGAAGAAAAGAAACAAATTTTTTTAATGTTTTTTTTTTATATTTTTTTCTTTTTCTTTTTGTTAGGAACATATAAAAAATCAAATCTTGTCATCCCAAGATTTTGATTTTTCACGTCAAGAATCTTACAATGTCAGCATTCCAAAAATTAAAAGTTCTATAATTGGAAAAAAAAAATTAGAGCTATTGAATCAAAGACGCTAGAATATCTATGGTTTATACACAATATACATATATATTGAAAATCTTAATTTAGGAAAAGATATTTTATCAAACATTTTTTTTTAAAGGAAATTTTTTTATTAAATATGTTTGTTTAAAAGACACATATTAAAATCAAATCTTGGCATCCCAAGAAATTGATTTCTCACCTTAAGAACCCAAAATATCAGCGTCCTGAGTATTTTGAGTTCCATCATTTGAAGGGTATTTAAAAGGTTTTCTCAAAAATTCATAATACAATTATTAGAAATTTCCAAGAATACCTCAGTAACAGAACTTGACATAATATACATAATCGTCTATTAAATTGAAATACAATTAGTGAAATCAGTAAACCAAATAAGGATTTAAGCCATGATTCATGAAATTTCAACATTACAAATCTACATAATGCATATATGAAATTAGTCTAGAATAAACCTAACAATAATATGGGATAAGACAAACTCACCATTAAAGATGGTTGTCAATGTTTTGTTTTCCTTGCCGACTTTTGTTGTAAATGAAACAATGAAAAGTGTTGGAGGAGAAAAAAGAGAGAGAGGGAGAGAAATTGAGAGATGGGAGAGAGAAAAATAAATTATTGGAGTGAGAGGAGAAAAATGTGGCTGTTAAAGGGAAAGAAAAAAAATATTTTGTGGGAGAGAAAAATAGGGGAATGTGTGAGAAAAAAAAAAAAGAAACAAAGTGTACGAGAGTTGGGGTAGAGAGGGAGAAAACGTGGGGAGAGAGAAGATGAAGAAAAAAAATGGCCTCCCCTAAGCTTGTCTTTTGGCTTGCAATTTATAGAAATCTCAAACCAGTCTTAATTAGGAAAAAATAAATCAAACCAAAATTTAGAGAAACAAATAATAGAAAATTGATTGAATTGATTTTAAGAATATTTAGCTTAATTGGCTCCTTCCAAAAAAATGGCTAAATCAAATAATTTTCCATACAAGAAAGATTTGAACATTAATCTTTTCAAAATTTTATTCTATCTACAACGAAAAAAAGGAAAAAATCTTTTATTTTATTTTTTATTAACTAAGGAAAGGAAAAGGAAAATAATCAATCAAAATATTTAATTTTTTTTTTGTTTATTTTAAAAAAAAACCTACAATAATAATTCTAAATGATGGAAAAACACACAATTAACAAAAATAAAGATGGTAAAAAAAAATATTGGACAAATTTAGGGGTCTATAGCTTGCCCCCACTTTATTCATTCTTATAGAATAAAAGGATGGTCAAAGGCATAGACCTTAATTTGTTAGATATATTTTTTTTTTGTTTTTGTTATTATTATTATTATGTATAAGGGTAAGCAAATGTCATCGTGGTAAAGTAATTTGTTGGGGCCATGGGTCAAACAAGCACTTCCGCAACAAAGATGTCAAGAGCCAGGGTCCAAACAAGCATCTCATGACATGGTTAAAGTAACAAGTTTCACTGCAGCAAAGTGATATGCTGGGGGCCAAAGGCCGAACAAGCACCTCTGCAGCAAAGATGTCAAGGGCCAGGGGTCGAACAAGCACCTCTGCAGCAAAGATGTCAAGGGTCAGGGGTCGAACAAGCACCTCATGACATGGTTAAAGTTAAGATAAACAAGTGTCATTACAGCAAAATGATGCGCTGGGGGCCAGGGGTTGAACAAAGCACCTCTGCAACATAGATGTCAAGGGCTAGGGGGTCGAACAAGCACCTCATGACATAGTTAAAATAACAAAAATCATTTCAGCAAAATGATATGCTGGGTGCTAGGGGTCAAACAAGCACCTCCACAACAAAGATGTCAACGGGTAAGGGGTCAAACAAGCACCTCCACAACAAAGATGTCAAGGGTCAGGGGTCGAACCAAACACCTCATGACATGGTTAAATTCACAAAAATCATCGCAATAAAGTGATATGTTGGGGGCCAGGGGTCGAACAAACACCTTTGCAGCAAAGATGTCATGGGCCAGGGGTCGAACAAGCACCTCATGACATGGTTAAAGTAGTAGAAAATCTGATGCGAACTTTTAACTTAAGTGCTCGTGAAAGATCTTTTACTCACAAACTAAAATCTTCTGAAAATTGCCCCATTATGCAAGTTTTTTTTTTTACAAGAAATAAACCAGTATGATATACTCTTTTTTTTTTCAAAATGTATTTATTGCCGAAATCTTTTGATAAATGCCTTTGAATAAAGATTTTCAACCAAAATTTGTCCTAGTATTTGTGAATAGTTTTTGAAAGACAGTTTCGAAAACAATAACTTCTTAAAAAAATATTTTTTTTTTCACTAACGAAAATTAATCAAGCATATTTTGGTCTTTCTTTTTCGTCCAAAGGTATTTATGAATGAGATCTTTTAATGAATGACTTCGAATAAAGACTCTCATACAAAATTTGCCTCAGTATTTATGCCTAATTTTTCTTTTTCTTTTTTTTTTTTAACATTTTTTTTAAGAAAATGTATATTTATAAAGAGATTTTTAAAAAAAAAAAATGGGTAGCTAATTTCACTTAGCCTCTAATTCCTTTACAGATTACCAATCGATATTAAATCATGAGAAATATAGCTTTGTCCTTGTTCGGGGATAGAAACTATCATTTTTCTTTCTTTCTTCTTCTTCTTCTTCTTCTTCATTTTTTTTTTTTTTTTTGTGAATGTCCTCATTCTAATATGATTTCAATTACTTTTTTGTGGCCACGAGGCTACCATGGATAAGCTTGGACATACACAATAGACATGATGGGATTTGATTGGGTAAAATTGTCTCATATGCTATTTGAAGGACTAATAAAAGTAATTCATAGCATTATTTCATTTGGTCTGACTATTTCAGAAATTCATCAACAAGCATGGTGAGAACAATGCTTCAAAGGATAATGAATTGAATGAGTGCCTTTCAAGTTAGAGACATAAAAAGGATTTTTTTTTTCCGGATAAAGATAAGAGTGGACGACGAGAATAAGGAACTATAATTTCTTAAAGTATCATTTGAACAAAGGAAGTACGAGACACAAATAAAAGTTGACAAATGAGGACTAAAAAGTTGACAAATGTGAGAGAATGAGAGATATAGACGAAAGAAAGACTAAAGTGAAAGCATTCTTTAAACAACTCCTCCAAGACTTGATGGCGTAGCTTCTTAAGATTTATCTCATGTTGCAGTAGATTGGCCATGTGTGTTGACAAGCAAATGACTTCTCGAGAAACTTTAGTAGAAATGACATGCCTATGTAATCCTTCAGTAATCACTTAACTTTGAACCTTATTGAGAGAATTTATTTTCGTATGAAATTATATATTTCCTCAGTTGAGATCTTGGAGAGGTGACATGACTATTACACTAATTAATTTTATGACTTTGAGGATATTTCACTGTCCCATTTAAGTGTATCAAGTAGTAAATAGTCATGTAGGAGTATCGTTCTTCTCATGTCATGCTCGATGTCTTCAAAGAGATTTCCAATAATATTTCTTTAGACTATGTGCCTTTTGTTGGGATTTATGTCATAAAGCCTCGTAATTATTAATTTATTTAATAATTAATAATTATTTTAATTATTTTATTTGCAATATAATATTATCCATTATATGAAAAATCCAAGGTTATTAGTGTAATCTTGAATAGTATGTGGTTGACAAACGAGAAGATCATATTCAAGAAATAACCTAAAGGGTCATAGTATATAGATAAAGTTTGGTGCCTTATCCTGGTAACACCATTGATACGACCCACTTTGTAATAGTTACAAATGATTTGATCCAAATTATTCATGTGGAGACATGTGAGTGGGGGTATTTATACAATGAGTTTGTATAAGATTGGACTACGAAATATTTAATCTTTCTTTATAAATTCGTTAATTGAGAAAATTAATATTTTATCATGATGAACATATGCAACTCGATCTTAATCTTGAGTGAGTTATGAACTCCTGCCTGTGAGGGCTTGTCATTTGATTTTCATGGGTGAGAGTGGCTTTTATAAATGATTCAATATGCCTACCATTTTGGGGACTTGACCAAATAGGGAGCTGGGAACATAATCTCACAAGATAGAATTCACTCCTTCTCATATAGAGTAAGTAGATGAGTAGTTCCCTTAAGTGCTAATTTCGGGACTTGAACAATGGGGCCCCACCCTCTCACTGGCCAGAGAGGGACTTAGTTTATAATTAGATTATAAATAGATTGTTCATTAGAGGATCAGTGGTACTTAAGGTGCAAGATGTAATTATAGGGGTAAAAAAGACTTTTGACCCAGCTGTAATTACGAACAACTCGTGAATGATTAACTTGCATGTAATGATTATATCTATAGACATAACTTGTCCTACAGTGCATAAGAGTGCAACTCTAAGTTTATAGTGGAGTGACCTAGAGTTAATGAATGAAAATTAATTAATTAAAGAGATTAATTAATTAATTTTGTATCATTGGAGCTTATAATTTGTAGGTCCATAAGGTCCTCTTGCTAGCTCATAGTAACACTAAAAAGATCAATTTAGTTGAAAGAAAAATTTGAAATGTTCAAATTAATATTTAATATATTAGATATATTAAATATAAAAGAGGAAAATATATTTATTGTATTTGATACATTAAATATTAAAATTTGAAATGTTCAAATTAATATTTAATTTGAAGTGTTCAAATTAATATTTAATATATTAAATATATTAAATATAAAAGAGAAAAATATATTTATTGTATTTGATACATTAAATATTAAAATAATTAATGTATATTAGATACATTAAATGAAAGATATTTATTAAATTTGAATTGGATTCAAATTAGGAAATAAATGTCGTAGGAGAATTTTAAACGGTTTGAATAAGATTCAAATTGATTAGATAAATGTATTTAATATATTAGATATTAAAATATATTATTTAATTATTTTCCCTAGATCATTATAAATAGGACTCTAGGGATGAGCAATTGTGCATTCTTCATACAACACACATCTCCTCAATAGAGAGAATTCTCTAATTCTCTCTAAACCTCTTTCTCTTTAATCCCTTGTGCATTTTCTTTCAAGAGGCTCCCACAAGCCTTGGTCTTGTGTTCGAGTCATAGCTAGGAAGACTTTGTGGAAGAGATAAAGATCCTCCAGAAGATTCTCCATATTTTCAAGGTATGTTATGTTTAACCATAATATTATTATTTAATTTTAAATAAACGCAAATCGATTCCTACACTTCCGCTTGGGTTTAATTAGATTATTCCCTTCACCTTTCACACACCACTTGAAGAAAAAGGTCTTGCATGTTGCCAAAGCAGAGTGAAAGATGTATAACATGGTAATTTTATCACTTGGCAATTCTTTCATATTTCTTGGATTTGCTTCAATAGCTTCATCCGTCAATGGTTGCTCTCAACATATGTGTCCAACCTTTTTTTATTAAACAGATCTGACTTGTAAGTTTCTCAATAAAATGAAAATGACCCAGCTAAACATTCTTTATCTCTTTGCCTTCAACGTTAAAGGAGCTTAAGAGCAAAGTCTCAAATATCATTTTCGCACTTGTTAGTCCTTGATTTTCTTTTTTTCTTTTTCATTTCTTTTCTTTGTTTTTTTTTTTTGGCTTTTCTCTTTCTTTCTTTGTTTTTTTTTCTTCGTAAGGACTATGTTCTACCTTACTTGCTTTGAGAAACGATAACTGGGGTCTACATATACTTCATGAGAGAAAATCACCAAATATGAATGTTACACAAAATCTGGATGCTCTATTATGACTCCTCGATACATACACCTTCTAATTTTTAGTCTTCATCCAAATATTTGTTTATTCCTCATTCCTATATAAGCTAAAGACGAAATTTGATCGCATATGATATGGAAAGCTGCTTTGCCAAAGTATATTGAGGGTTTAAAAGATACAATTACCGTTTTTTGTTTATTTTTAAAAGACAACAATAATAATTCTAAATGGAAAGACACACAATTAACAAAAATAAAGATGATAAAAAATAAAAGGACAAATTTAGGGATCTACAAGTGGATCAGTCATCGACGACCATGACTATCTATCGTAACTATCACTTCCATGACCTACATTCTACGTGGACCGATTTGGGGTACAAATTATGGAAGAGGTATGATTTTGTGATGACGGTCATATATTTTATGTATAATTCGAGACTTGCCAAGTTTTGGTGGTCTACGCTGCAAAAACAACCAATTCGTTGATAAAATCTGAAAGGATCTAATTATCTGCTAAAATGTTAAATTAAGTTTTATAAACTTAATTAATGAATATTTAAATTATTTATCGAATGCAAAGGTGAATTAAGAAAAGTAAAACAATTTAAGAGATACGACACAAGAAGTTTTTAACGTGGTTCGGTCTCCCAATCTACTTCACGAGGTCACGCCCAGAGAATAAGATTAATCAATCAAAGGTTAGTATAATTTACGATCAATATTGACTTATGTATTAAAAGATCTCTCTTCTTAAATCATGCCGCAATAGTTGATCGACTCCTCCTTGAATTGAATGTTTTCAAACACAAGCTTCCCTTGTGTTGTTGACCACCGTTTGAACTCCCTTCAATGATAAATACATATTCTCCCAAGACTTGAAAATATTTCTCACAAATATAAAAAATTTCGCACTTTTACAATTTCACATAAAATTACTCTCTTGACTAGTTATTACAACTTTAGAATTATTGAGAGTGAATAAACAAATTTGTTCCACAAATCTTCTTGTCTCACAATGCTCCAAATGTTCCATATATATTTAGAAAAGGAATTGATAGAATAAAGAATGTTAAAATCAATTAAACCACAATCACCTCAAATGAAATCATAGATCAATCAATTAAGAAGAAATGCTAAAATAAGAATATAGTCGTTAGACACTTATACAAGGCAAATTGAAATACAAATTCAAATTCAAATTCAAACATGCTATAATTAAAGAAAAATTAACAAATAGACCTTAACAGTTCTTGTCAAAAATGCCAATAAATAAAATTTCTTTCAAAATCGTTCACCATTTTCTTTCCATTCATTCAAAAATCGTTCAAGCTCCGGAGAATTTCAATGAACATATTTCTTTTTTCTGTGCAACATTAGAGGAAGCTGCTGACGTCAGGACACTGACGTAATACTGACGTCAGGATACTGACGTAATACTGACGTCAGGGACTATCCTCATTAACAGTCGCCTTTTCTTCTTCACATTCCCCCGGATTTTATGTTTATCCTGTACAAATTTCTTTTTTTTTTTCTTTTTTTTTTTTTTTTGAGGAAACAAATTTCAATCCTTAAAGTTTCCTAGTACTTTCCCAAACTTTCCCATTTATTATTAATTTATACATCCTACTCATTTCCCTTTATTTTCTTGACGTGCAGGTCAGATGATTAATGATTTTTTTTAACATTTGTCTTTACAAGTTTGACTTCCACTTTTTAAATTTAATTTAATAGGTCATAAATATTAAGAGCGCATTTGGCTCTCTAGTTCGAAATCAAAACAAAACCTCATAGAATTAAAACTTGAGGTTTGTCTGAGAGGTTCTGAAACCTAAAAATCAGAAATCTGTGTTTGGGGCGTAGGATTCTAAATTTTAAGATTAGATAGTTTCTTTTTTTCTTTGCTATTTTCTTCTTTTTTTTTTTTTTTTTGAGTGGATGTTTTATAAATTGTAAAACCCTTTGCATAACATGAATCATTTTTTAAGGAAATTTTGAATTAAACCTTTAATTTATGTTATAGTCTAAGAATAAAAAAATTGTTTCCAATAATCAAAACATTGATTACCATTAACAAAATGAAAAATAACATGACAGTCTTAAGTTTTGTCATTTTTTCCATGGATCGACATGTAAATTTAAAATTTAAAATAATAGTTCACAATAATAACATTAATCTCGATGTTATAAGTTAAAGTAGTTAATGAGAACAAAAAATACATGGGTCATGGAAAAAAATAATTTGGAGCATTGAATTACATAGAGAGAAAATTTTGAATAATTTTTGTAATTTTAATTTGATTAAATAAAAAATAAAATGCATTCTATAGGTTATTTTAAAATGACTAAATTAAAAATAAAATAAAGTATATTTATGTTATTTTAATACAAATAAGTTCACAATACATATCATGCACCAAAATGAGCTTAACTTAGCGATAATTGATATGTACCCCTCGATTAAGAGGTTAGAGGTTCGAATCTCGCCACCCTCAAATGTTGTTGAACTAAAAAAAAAGAATATCATACACATACATCTATTTGTTTTTGGGTGTATGTAATTTGAAAATTAAATACTTTCTTTACTCTAGCTAGTTTAAAATTAAATATTATTTATTTTATTTTAGGAAAAATATACTTTTGGTCCTGAGGTTATGGTGTGGTTGCATTTAGGTCTTTTAGTTTTCAAACTCAACATTTTAATTCTTGAGTTTTGCATTTAGTGACACTCTTGGTCTTATATCCAATTTATCGTTAATTACTAATGGAATGCTGACGTGACATTTATTTTTTATTAAAAATATACTTTTATTATTTTTTCTTTTTTTCTCTCTTCCTTCTCGACACTACAAGATTTTAAGGTTTTCTTGACACAAAGGCATTGGGAAAGCCATGTCGGGAAAAAATATTCCCACTGCAAAATGTACATCGAGCTAAAACATTGGCATAGCCTCGTCGAAATTTTTTTTTCCGATGAATATAGATCTCGCATTAGGAAAAGTATGCTTTTGCCAATGCAAAGTGAGTCGTAATAAAGAGCACTTATCCCGACGTGGGGTTTTGCGTCGGGAAAAGTACGCATATTCGAACGCAAGGTCCTGCGTCAGGAAAAGTAGGAGGCACAAAACCACTTTTACCTAATTTTTTTTAATCATTTTAATTGTTTCCACAACCAGAAAGTTTATTATTTTCCGTAAATAATAACAATGGTACCATTTCAATACAACACACAAGTATAATAAAAGTCAATATATAAAGATAATATTCTTACCAAATATTATCCATATATTTAGTACACAATCTCAAAAGTTATATTTAGATACAACAAAAATAAGAACAAATTAATCTTGGCTTGTGCTTGTATCTTCGTTTGTTTCTCCAGAAGCAGCCTTTAAGATTACATAGCTACATACCTGGAAAAAAAATATAAAAAAGTTTAAACATAAACAAAAAAATAAAAGAAAGTCTAAATGCAAAATAATCCTAGTGCCATTTGATCTTAAAGCATCAAAAAAGTAAAGTGCCCTCTAAGGTCAAAACTCAACTCAAAACACACTTCAAATCTCACAAACTCGCTCAGACTACTTAAATGCTAAAAAAATTGTCTAAAACTCACCAAAGCACACTCCAAATATCACAAACTCACCCTGACTACTTAAAAGCTAACAAAATGTATCTAACTCACTCAACCTCACTCCACATTCAACAAATTCACCCAAATATACTCTTAATCCTACAAACACACCTAAACCACTACAACAAATATGGGATTCCATGACTCTAAATAATTGTCATAACCACATTCCATGACTCTTTTTTTCAGTCTTTGAAGCCACCATCAAGGAAAGAGTATTAATGACACTTCAAAAAAAAATGTCATTATTGAGTATTTTATGATTGTTTCTTTGTAGTCAACAATAAGCAATTACTGACATTCAAAAATTGTCACTGTCAAATTTTCTATGACAATTTATCACTGTCAATAAATGGCTCAAGAATTTGATTTTTCTGTGAAGATATAGATATCAACGACAGTAAATAACAATCAACAAAACATTTACATTGACATTGCGTCATAGTCACATAAACGTTAATATTGTCACATTTTTAATATCAAGAATACCTTAATCATGACACATTTTTTACGTCGCATGTCTTTCTTGGATGATTGCATATTATTGTCAACATAATTTCATACGATGACACCTATCTATCGTCACAGAAGTTTGGTTGATGACAATATTACAGTGTCAAATAAATACATCTCATGCTTATTTTGTTAAATGTCAAAGAAATGCTTATAATGATGAAAATTGTTTGTTTCATACATGTCTTTACACATATATTTATAAAATAAGTTACTCCAATTTTGACACAAAATAAGTACAAACATGAATAAGAACTTTCATATATAAATATAAAGTTGAAGTTGATAGCATTTTTACAAAGAAACTAAGTACAAAGAAACTAATAACCAAACTTGGTAAATTTTTACAAAAAAACTAAATACAAGTGTTGTTACTAGTATTGCCACTAACCCAACAAAAAAACTCATATGTCAATAACTTGCTTGGTGGCTTCATCACTTCAATGGGTTCGTGCACAACCTAGTAAAAAAGGCAATAATCATTTAAGAGTTCAATTTAATACATCAATGTCAACGATAAATAACAACATTCATCAAGTATACCTTCTTAATGTTGACTATCCTTTTTCAACTCACCAAACATCGATCTTGCTCGAAACATTGATGTTATAACCTACTTTCACGAAGTCAAATAACATAAACAAGTAAACCATAATAATAAAACTAGATATCTAGTCATGTACCCTTAATTGCATGAACATCAGAAATGGCATCTCCCATGTACCTAAAGAGATTCAAGTGGAAAACTATGTTGATCTAGAAGCTTCTAATTCCCAAAAGGAGACAAGGGATTGATTACCTGGTGATTGGATTATGAGAAGGAGCCCAAATAAGACTTATTAAACTTAACAAAACTTAGGAACAACATTTAAAAAAAAATATATCATGAACCCAACAACTAAACTTATCAAAAATGAACATAGACCAATAAACTTACTAAGACTTAGGAACATAACAATACTTACTAAACTTACCAAGACTTAGGATCATAACAACAAAACTTATAATGAACCCAAAACTTAGAAACATACAACATTTAAACTTACCATAAAAAAATGAACACAACAACTACAACTAAACTAAAAAAAAATGAATACAAACCATTAAATTTACCAAAACTTAAGAACAGAACAATATTTAATGATACTCAAATGAGAAAAGATAACATATTATCTTGCTTTTATGACAAAAGGAGAGAATATAACAAATATAGTAAACACAAACAATCCTTTATCTAAACTTAATCACAAACTTAAAATTGATAGCTTTCAAGGAATTTTTTTTTCATGGATTTTACTCTAATTCTTATGTAGATTCTAAGAACAAAACTCAAGTAACTTATCAAAATTCATGAACATAACAACTAAACTTAGCAAAACTTAAGAACATAATAACTAAACTTATTAGACTAAACTTATGAAAGTTTATATGCTATAGGATTCACAAAATAATTCATTATTATAACTCTAAAACTAAATTAAACTAAACTTATGAAAACTTAGCAACATATCAACCCTTACTAAAGGAGTTAATCAAACTTTCTATCTCAACTTTGAGCATCCATAAAAATGAACACAAGCAATTAAACTTAACCAAAACTTAGAAACCTAACAACACTTACTAAAATAAATTCATTCCAACAAATGCTTGAAAGAGGTTAGAGCTTGCAATTGACTAGTAAGAACTATTTTTAAAAACCTCCTTTGAAAGACCCATAATTTACTTTTTGTAACACCTTGTACAACCTTTAAGAAATAAAGAAGCACCTATCTGAGAAGCTAAAGAAAGGCAAACCAACCGGACCAAAATAACTTAGACTAAAAACAAATAATAAGATGAGAACCCTTGGGAACCCACAATCATCATTTTAGTAAAAATCATTAACCAACTGTTGCAAGAATTAAGAAGCAAAATAAATTAAAATCCAATCGGAAATGAAAAATGAGAACTAAAAACATAATAATGCTAATATATTTATGTTTAATGGTCTAGCAATTACCTCAGAGAGTAAAACTTGATATTTTTTTTGTTCATCAAAAGCTTCAGATCCAAAAATTAGTGTAAGCCCTGCATTGTGGAGGGAAAAAAAAAATTTATTTGGCGCTTTTTCTTTTTTTTTTTTCTTATTAACCTGGCACGTTTTTTTAATAGCTAGTTTAGCTCTAATGCTATAATGAGATGCTATGGAAAGCAATATTTGTTGTAGTGCATATATGTGACACTATAATTTTTCATACACCACCAATCGAATATCATATATGCAAGAAGCTAGAATATAAGAGAAATCTAACCTTGAAATAAATCTATAACATTATATTCAACTAATCTAATGAAGCCTATTGTATTATTTGATTTTTTTTCTTTATTCCTCTTCTATATAAGGCAACGTTTGTAGTTTGAGTTTAGTAAAATTAGACTACACTTTATATTCTGGAAAAATCTCTTTATGGTGTACTTGCAATAGTGGCATATGACAATTAAATGAAAAGATCGACGTTGAACTTGAAAACGCACCTTACTTATAAATGCTAATCAACCAGTGATACTCCACTCCCATGATTGGTTTCCAATTCAAAACCACAAGGAAAATACAACCTGCAACTTTCCTCCAAAGGTGAGAAAGATTTTAATAGTATCACCTATAAAATAAACTAAATAAAATAAAGTAACGTAATACAAGTGGCCAAGCCACACATGTCAAAACTGAACCATAAAATAACTTCAAGTTCCACAATCACATTCAATTTACAGTTTTTAGGTGAATGAGACCAATGAAAGCAAGAAAAGAGATGCTAAATCCCGCCAAATAAACAACCAGCCCCTCGGAGGATCATAACTTCTCTATTTTTTCTTGTTATGGAACAAACAAATAGGGTCACAGCAAAAGAAATTAAAATATATAGTTGGAAGCCCAATTAAATAAAGGAATCAGAATCTACCAAATTGTGAAACTTTCATATATGTGAATCCTCTGCTCAACAGCGTGGGTCACCGGTGAATATTCTGCGTCGCACGAACGGATGTCTGCTCGCCGTTTGGAGAAGTCGTCGTTCGTGGGTACTAGTGTTTGAACGTTGTGCTGAAGGATTGAAGAAGGAATCGCGTTGTCAAAGTCCTGAGGTTGCGACTCTGCTCGTCGTGGGCATAGACGTCGCACAGAAGAGTCGTTTGGGTTGCTGTTCGTTGAAAGTTGAGCAAGGAGGGGAGGAAACGGCTGCAAACGAGGATGAGAGGGAAAGAAGAAGACTGGGGGGGGGGGGGGGGGGGTGGGCTGTGCGAAATGCGTGAGAGAGGGGAAAGAGATGAAGAGTGAAAGAGAAGTGAGAGTAAGTTAGGGCTGTCTTTTCTTTTTTTTTTTAAAAAGAAACAACACAATTCCAAAATTGCCTTTATCCCTCTTTCTTTTCTTTTATTTTCCTTTCTTTTTTTTCCAAACTTAAACTCTAAATTAAAACTCAGGCAATATTTGAGTAAAATCCTAAGAAAATTAGGAGATAAAAGTTGGGCTTTTCAAACTTGAATTAAAAATCCAGCAACTGGTTAAATTCTCAAAATTATGAATTTGAGACTCACTAAAAATCTCTCATCCAAAATTCGAAAATTTAATAATCTTAACTTAATCCACTTAAATTTAATTTGTTTAAATTGGATTTCGAGCAACAATTCTAATTAATCCAATTAAATCTAAATTTATCTCCAAAATATTAAAAAATTAGTTTAACCTAAAAATGCAGGACGTTACATGTATACAAAATTTAAAAACCAAAATCTAATTTTGTGAGTTTTGGTTCTCATTTTTTCAAAAACATTATTTTATCATGTTTACTTACAAAACATATAATATATATTGAAAATTTTAAATCTAACATAGAAACAAGAGGTGAACACATTTTTTTTTTCATTTTCTAAAAAGTAGAAAATACAAGATGAGCCCTAAATTCTTAGCTTCCTAAACAACAAAAGCCATAAATTTTAAATTCTGAACCAGGAGCTCAAGTTCTCTTTCCAAGCAATTCTCATTAACAAGCTAATCACAACTAAGAGTACATAAATAGTATGACTTCTAGTAAGAGATCAGGAAAACCAAAAAAGGTCCAATCAGAAGAGGCTCAACAGAGTTCCTCAAGAAGTATCAAATATCGCATAAAAACTCTAAAAAACTAAATCTCTAAATTTGTTTCGAACTCTAATCAGCAGCAACCAAACAACAACCAAGGCAATAAAAGATCATAAACAACAAAGGAAAAGCATAATAAGAGAAAAAAAATATTAAAGTTACTGGGAGTAATCGGGTTCAGAGTTGGAGGAGGAGTGGCGGTGCCTGCGACAGCGTTTAAAATGAGAGCGAGACTTCTTGCGAATCCTAAGGGTGTCCCGATCTTTTTCACTGCGAGTTCTCCGGTGACGGCGACAACAAGAAGAAGAAGACGATGAATCGGAAGTGTAGGATGAGAGCGAGGTGGTGGCGAGCGGCTGGGCAGCGAACGACTGGGAGTGGGCGATGTGGCCGGATGGGGGATAAGAGTGAAAATGGGGGAAGGGTGAAATGGGGATAAACTTGGAGCTTTTATTTAATTTTTTTAATTTTAATTAATGACTATTACATAATGTCATAATGTATTGACACTAAAAAAATGTCAACTTTTGGAAAATATGAAAATTTTCATTTTTTGCCAAAAACATGCGCCTTAGTTTGCCTATGAAATGGTCTAAATAAAAAATACATTTGAGAAAATATTAGTTATTTCTGTTTAATGACCGTTAATCATAGTCATAATTTGGTGACTCTGGAAAACTGTCATAACTAAAAAAATACGAAAATCTCCGTTTTTTCCCGCCAAAAACGGGCTTTTTGGGCTTTTATGACACTTTTTTCTCTCTCTCCCCTTAATTTGCCCAAAACCTTGTGTCATGGAAACCCAATTTTGTTGTAGTGAACACACTTCAAATCTCACAAACTCACTCAAACTACTTAAACGCTAAAAAATTTGTCTAAAGCTCATCAAAGCACAGTCCAAATATCACAAACCCACCCAATGTACTTAAAAGCTAACAAAACGTATCTAACTCACTCAACCTCACTCCACATCCCACTAACTCACTGAATTTAACACTTAAAAGTCAAAAAATATGTCAAACTCACTGAAACTCACCCAAACTAACCACCCTAAACAAAAAAAAGAAAAAGTGTCTAACTCATAAAATCTAAATCCAAATCCTACTAACTTATCGAACTTAACCCTTAAAAATACATATCTAACTCATTGAAACTAAGTCTCTATTTGTATGGCTACCGTAACTATAGAATAGCCATACAACCAAACAAATTATGACACTAAATGAAAAACCTTAACTCACCAAACCGATTTCTAAGCCCAATTATGGCACCATATGGCTAAATGAAGAATGATATGGCATATCAAATATCATGAACTAATTAAAACAAATATCACAAACTAATTAGAACATAACATCTAAATAAACTCAAAGCTTGTAAACTTATCAAAATCATAAACATAACACATAAAAACTACATTTACCCTAAAACTTGCAAACAAAACTCAAAACTTATCATGCATTCACACCTAAAACAATCAAAACAATTTCTCACCCACCCATAACATATGGCTGGCAAGTTGTTCCACCTAAGTGATATAAGAGCTGTTTGAGGTATACCATGTAATTTAAGAAGAATTTCAACCTAAAGGAGGCAAGCCATGTAATTTAAAAAGAAAAGTCTAACTATCACAAAACAACTCTAAGAATCAATATCACAAAACAAGTACTCTAAGAATCAATATCACAAAACAACTAAAATATTACAAAACAACAAGTCAAAAGTTTAAAATCCAACTACAACCATATTAATTAATAAGAATCAATATCGCACTATTATAAAACAACTAACACAAAATTTTAAATCAATTTCAAACATATTAATAAGAATCATTGTCACAAATGGACGGTTATTAATAAATTAACTTTTCCTAAAATAAACCAAACTTGCCTAACCGACTCCTCTCTATCCTTACTATTCTTATAGAGTTTCTCTCTTTTTAACTTTTTTTCTTTCTTTAACAAATATTGACTCGTCATCATTCATGGATCCTCTAAAAAAATCTAAATTACATACTAAGAACTCTAAATGTTTGCCAATTAAGGATCCAACAACATCCCCCAAGGTGTAGTCTTTACACATCTCCTCCTAGTTTCCATCCACGGTAGTTACCATACCCAATTTGATGAATAATGATTGTAGAAGAGAGCTTAGGAGTTGATGCTTAGAAGGCAAAAGTCAGTGGACTATCCTCTCTCCCTATTGTTTCTGGAATGGTGAGGCGCGTAGAAGTCATTTGGTTTATTGATAAAACAAACTGCAGAATTGGTTTTAGTCTCTAGTCTAGCTGGGACGGTGTTTGGTCTAGTGCTTAGATTTTCATCATATGTCATTTTATCTTAGCATTAGCATCAACACCTGTTAGAAAATATATGGTAAAGTATTAAATATATACTTTTAGAGTTTTAGTTAAAGCTTTTAGAAACTCGTTGCCTCTTCTGGTGTTGTATTTGGCTGCATTTATTATTTCCTGATCGCATTTGTTCTTCTTTTAGCATATAATAAAACATTTCTCGCATTGTTTGGGAAAAGATTTCCCATTTTCTCAATGATTTAGGACCTTTTTATCATATATTTAAGTGATTCTTCCATTCTTGAAGAAAGGATTTCAACTGTTTTCAAAGGCTTCTTATCTCTTGTCGCTGGACTTTCACCATGTGCAAATCATGGGGTTTGTTGATAGAACAGAACCAATAGATTCTAGAAAGAACTCTTGTTTTCAAGTTAGAAAGAGCTCAATTTTTTAGACCAAAGCAGTTTATTGATCAATGTAAATAAGATTTTGGTTAGATTACAAGTCAGGATATAAGTGCTTGAAGTTTGAAAACAAAAAGTTTTTCAACCAAATCCTCAAAACTCGATTTCAAAACAAATACCTCTAGTAAAATCAGCCAAAGAACAAAGAACTAATTTACTTCAAGTAAAAAAAAAAGGCAGGTACACGTACAAGATACAAAATTAGAAAACATTAAGAATTCCAAAAACATCATAACAAAATCAAATTAACCCAAAAACAACCCAGCCAAAAGTATCCCAACAATCATTAAAAAACCTACAACCCTAACCGAACACCTCCCTATCATCCAAATCATCGAAAACTATCCAAAAAGTATGAAGCGAACATAAATACACAAATCATCCAACACAGCAAGAACCGCAGAAGCCAGTAACGGCGCGACGAACGTAGTGCCAATGAGAGGAGGTCACCACGAGATCAAAAATTGTAGAGAGAAGAGTGACGGCGATGTCGATACAAGCTAAGCAATGTTGTTAAGAGAGAAATGGAAATGGAATTGAAAGGAGAGAGAGAGAGAGGTCTGGAAGGCTCGAAGCTCTTGAGGGAGAAAAGGATCGGACTTCTAAATACAAACCGTAGGGAAATTCAAGCGAGGGTCGTGCTTCTCTTGTCTTTGGGGTGAGCGACGGTTAGAGGAATCGGTGTCAAGAAAGGGTACGACGAAAAAAATGCAGAGAGGGGATGAGAGAATGAAGAGGGAAGAAATCAAAGGAGGGAGAAATAGGAAGAAGGCCGTGAGGAATTAGGGATTTTAAAAGTACTATTCCTGACGCAAAAATGCGTCATCATAAATACAATTTGCATCAGCATAGGCATATTTTTCCCGACATAATATTTGCGTCGGCATAGGTATGTTTTTGCCAATGCAAACATCCAGCGTCGGGAGATATACCTAGATATCCTGACGCTCGGCATTTGCGTCGAGAAAAACGTACCTATGCCGACGCTAATTGTTGCGCCTGGAAAAAGTTCGTCGGCATAGCCCAAATTTCTTATATGTCCCCTCTTCTTTCTCTTCTTCAACCTCAACTGTCAGCTGTTGCTGCCGACCGTTGTTTCCGTCACCACTGCCGCCTTTCGCTTTTACCGTCGTCGGTGCCGGCGTTGGTTGCCACTTCTTTTTCTGTTCTTCTTTTTCCTGTCCTTCCTTTCTTCTTCTTTATTTTCTCCTCTTCTTCTTCCTCTTTCCTCTTCCTCATTCTCTCTCCTTCTCCACATTTTCTTAAAATAATAAAAAAATCAGATCTGGATCATGGAAGAGATCGACCTACTGCTTATGAGAAATAGTATTAGATGTTGGTTTTTAGAAAAATAAAATAATCATTTGCAAACAAATGGACAATAAAAATGTAGATAATTATTATAGTTTAATTAATATTAGTTTAGTGTTAATTTTAGATTAATTGCCAAAATGAACATAGCTCAGAGGTAATTGATATGTACCATCGATCAAGAGGTGAGATGGTCGAATCCCCTACCTACCCCCAAATGTTGTTACTAGAAAAAAAAGATTAATTAGTTTTAATTAATTTTTGGTTTATTTTCTTATAAGGCTATAAATAGCCACTTTTAGAGTTTGTAAGTGAGCTTTTGAATATCATTTTATGAAATAAATCTTTATTTTTTAGAGAGTTTTATCTCTTTTGGAATGAATTTTCCATCTTTGGCCATGAATTTGGCTTAATCTCAAATCCCATCACTTAGATACTTAGATATTTGGTCAAATACAAAATTGAAAGTTTAACAACTTGTTACAAAGTACACATAATCTCTAAACATTTTAGGCAATTCTTTGTCCAGAAATTATGGTAGGGCCCAGCGTCAGCCCTCATTTAGTTGGGAAAAGTCCATTCAAGATTATACAAAAATATTGTCCTTTTGACGACCCTTACATGTATATTATACTCAGATTCTCTTTGTTCGGTTAATCTCCTCTGGAACAAATATAATAAGTCTTACAGTGAAATGACCAATGATTGGATTTAATTTTTTTTTTTTTTTTTTTTTTTGCTCTAAAAAAATCCATCGGAGAAAAACAAATTGATATCTTCGGATTGACAAAAATTTCACCTCTCCCATTTACTAGTGTCACAACAAAAATACTTGGCTTGCATCTCATTGGACAGGAATCTTCCTACATCCACCATTCAGTTGTTGACAACAAGTGTTTTCTCTCTTCATATTGTTAACAAATAAATGGTGAGTGGTAGAGAGATTCCTGTACACCGAAGGTGCATCCAAGTATAGTTTCTATCATAAATATTAGGTGGATGAAGAAGAAGAAGCAGCTGCGGCAGGAGGTCCGAGCAGGGTCGGTTTTGGTGGAATTTGTAAGCCATCAACACTCCCTTCCAACATCGCCAAGACCTCAGTCATCGACGGCCGGTCGTCCGGCAATGTTTGAATGCAATACAAACCTACAACAACCATTTTTCTGGCTATTTCCTCTTCTTCCTCTGTCTCACCCCACTGCCTACAATTTCTATCTATTTCACTTCCTGCAAGATTCTTATTGTTGAAAATAAACTTGATTTTGGGTAATTAGTATTTGGGCCTAGTCTAAATAAAAGCACAATTTCTAGAAACATTTTAAGTTCTAGAATATTCTAGAGAAATCTCTTCTTGAAGATATTTTAGAGTATAATGTAGAATTCTCTAGAATGTGAGAGAAACATTGTAATTGTAAAGAACATTCTAGAGAGTCATTTGTAACCACTAGATTACATATGTGTTGGCAAAATCATAGCCATAAGTTTAGGAGGTGCAACTAGTATAAATAGAGATGATGTCTTAGAGTTTGTATCAAGCCAAAAGCTAGAAGTGACCAATAATACAAGTAGCCTCTTTCTCAAAAATCTATCTTTCAAGTTTAACCTCCAATCTCCAAAAGTTTCATTTCCAACAAAGTGGTATCAGAGCTTGAAGATCCTTTCTAGATGATGGCAAGTAACAACATGGTCCCATTCCAAGTCCCAGTGCTCAACAAGAGCAACTATGATAATTGGAGCATCAAGATGAAGGCTCTCCTTGGATTGCAGGACGTATGGGAGATAGTAGAGAAAGGACATGCCGAGCCGGAGAATGATAGTAGTCTTTCTCAAACACAAAGGGACAGTTTGAGAGACTCAAGAAAGAGAGACAAGAAGGCTCTCTATCTAATCTATCAAGGATTAGATGACGATGCTTTTGAGAAGATTTCAGAATCAAAGACGGCGAAAGAAGCATGGGAGAAGCTTCAAATATCGTACAAGGGAGCGGATCCAGTCAAGAAGGTACGTCTTCAAACTCTAAGAGCTGAGTTTGAAACTTTGCATATGAAAGAAGGGGAAGTCATCTCCGATTATTTCTCTAGAGTTTTAACGGTCACCAATCAACTTAAGAGAAATGGTGAAAGGCTCGATGATGTAAAAATTATGGAGAAAATACTAAGATCATTAGATCCAAAGTTTGAACATATTGTTGCCATAATCGAAGAAACGAAAGACTTGAAGGCTATGACCATTGAGCAACTCTTGGGTTCGTTGCAAGCATATGAAGAAAAGAAAAAGAAGAAGGAAGGAATTGTAGATCAATTACTCAAGCTACAAGCTGACTCAACTATTGGAGGAATCAGTCACAATGGTAGAAGCCAACGAGGACGAGGTCATGGTGAACATCGAGGACGAGGAAGAGGTCATGGACAAGGTCAAGGACGAGGTTGGAGGTCCTATGAGGACGATAACAACTTCCAAAGAGGAAGAAACTCAACAAGAGGTCGTGGGCAAGGCAACTCAAGATCAAGGTACGATAAGTCAAACATTAAATGTTACAACTGTCAGAAATTTGGTCATTATGCATCTGAATGTAGAGCTGCTAGCAACAATAAAGTTGAAGAGAAGGCAAACTACATTGAAGAAAGAAATCAAGAATGTGGCACCTTATTGATGGCTTGCACAGAAAACGAATGGAACAAAGATAATAGATGGTACCTAGACACCGGGGCAAGCAACCATATGTGTGGAAGAAGAAGCATGTTCGTAGAACTTGATGAATCGGTGAGTGGCAATGTAGCTTTTGGAGATGAATCCAAGGTAGAAGTAAAAGGAACAGGTAACATTCTTATCCGATTGAAGAATGGTGAGCATCAACTTATTTCAAATGTTTATTACGTACCAAACATGAAGAGTAATATCTTGAGCTTGGGCCAACTCTTAGAGAAAGGTTATGATATTCAATTAAAAGATAATAACCTTTCTATAAGAGATAACACAAGTAACTTGATTGCAAAGGTGCCAATGACAAGAAATAGAATGTTCGTAATCAACATTCAAAACGATGTAGCAAAATGCCTTAAGATGTGTTACAAAGATGCATCTTGGGTTTGGCATCTTCGCTTTGGGCATCTTAATTTTGGAGGATTAGAGTCACTCTCCAGGAAGAACATGGTGAAAGGATTACCTTCCATAAGCCACCCCGATCAAGTGTGCGAAGGATGTCTACTTGGAAAGCAGTTCAAGAAAAGCTTCCCAAAAGAGTCAAACTCAAGAGCTCAGGGGCCACTGGAACTCATACACACGGATGTGTGTGGTCCGATCAAGCCAAGCTCACTTGGTAAGAGTAATTATTTCCTTCTCTTTATTGATGATTTTTCAAGAAAAACATGGGTGTATTTCTTGAAGCATAAATCAGAGGTGTTCGAGAATTTCAAGAAGTTCAAAGCCCTTGTTGAGAAAGAAAGCGGTTTGGTAATCAAAGCCATGAGATCTGATTGTGGAGGAGAGTTCACATCAAATGAATTCCCAAAGTATTGTGAAGACCATGGAATTCGACAGTGCCGAGATCCCCCCAACAAAATGGAGTGGCAGAAAGGAAGAATAGAGCCATTCTGGACATGGCAAGAAGCATGCTTAAAAGCAAAAAATTACCAAAGGAGTTTTGGGCAGAAGCAGTGGCATGTGCAGTCTACCTATCCAACCGATCTCCAACAAGAAGCATATATGGAAAAACGCCACAAGAAGCATGGAGTGGAAGAAAGCCTGGGATTTCCCATCTCAGAGTCTTTGGAAGCATTGCTCACGTGCATATTCCAGATGAAAAGAGAAGTAAGTTGGATGATAAAAGTGAGAAGTACATCTTCATCGGTTATGACTCCAATACTAAAGGGTACAAGCTCTACAACCCTGATACGGGAAAGACAATCATTAGTCGAGATGTAGTATTTGATGAAGAAGGCGAATGGGATTGGAGACAACATGATGAAGACTACAACTTCTTTCCATACTTTGAAGAAGATGACATGGAAGAAACATGGACAGAGCAAACAAGAGATGAACCTTCTACCCCACCAGCTTCACCAACTACAAGTTCTCAAGAGAATGAAAGTTCAAGTGAAAGAGTTCACCGCTTCAGAAGCTTACAAGAACTTGATGAGGTATTTGCTCCCGTTGCTAGACTAGAAACAGTTAGATTAATAATTTCATTAGCAGCTCAAAACAATTGGAGAATCCATCAAATGGATGTGAAATCCGCTTTCCTTAATGGAGTTCTTGAGGAAGAAGTCTACATTGAACAACCTCAAGGCTATGAAGTTGAGGGAAAAGAAGACAACGTTTTAAGGTTGAAAAAGGCACTTTATGGGTTGAAGCAAGCTCCAAGAGCTTGGAATTCCCGAATAGACAAGTACCTACACGAGAGAAACTTCATCAAGTGTCCATATGAGCATGCACTTTATATCAAAGTCCAAAATAATGATGTATTGATTGTGTGCTTGTATGTAGACGACTTGATCTTTACAGGTAATAATCCGAGCATGTTCAACAAGTTTAAGGAAGAGATGACGAACGAGTTTGAGATGACCGACATCGGGCTCATGTCGTACTACCTCGGTATTGAAGTAAAACAAGAAGATAAAGGCATCTTAATCACCCAAGAAGGCTATGCTAAGGAGGTGATCAAGAAGTTCAGAATGGATGACTCTAATCCGGTCAACACACCAATGGAATGTGGAATCAAATTATCAAATCACGAGGAAGGAGAAAACGTGGATCCAACACTCTTTAAGAGCTTAGTTGGAAGTTTGCGGTATTTGACATGCACAAGGCCCGATATTCTCTATGCAGTTGGAGTTGTCAGTCGCTATATGGAGAAACCGACAACTACACATTTGAAGGCAGCCAAGAGAATTCTTCGGTACATCAAAGGTACGATAAATTACGATTTGTACTATTATGTTTCAGATGATTATAAGCTCGTGGGATACAGTGATAGTGATTGGAGTGGAGATATGGATGACCGCAAGAGCACGACTGGCTTTGTGTTCTACATGGGAGACACTGCCTTCACATGGACATCAAAGAAGCAACCAATTGTTACTCTTTCTACATGTGAAGCAGAATATGTAGCTGCTACCTCATGCGTTTGCCATGCAATTTGGCTAAGAAATCTGCTAAAAGAGTTGGGTTTGTCACAAGAGGAGCCGACGAAGATTTTTGTGGACAACAAGTCGACAATTGCTTTAGGTAAGAATCCAGTTTTCCACGATCGGAGTAAGCACATAGATACGCGTTACCACTACATTAGAGAGTGCATCGCAAGAAAGGATGTGCAGCTAGAGTACGTGAAGACTCATGATCAAGTAGCTGATATATTCACCAAGCCACTTAAAAAAGAAGATTTCACAAGATTGAGAGGTTTGCTTGGAGTAACAAAATCAAGTTTAAGAGGGGGTGTTGAAAATAAACTTGATTTTGGGTAATTAGTATTTGGGCTTAGTCTAAATAAAAGCCCAATTTCTAGAAACATTTTAAGTTCTAGAATATTCTAGAGAAATCTCTTCTTGAAGATATTTTAGAGTATAATGTAGAATTCTCTAGAATGTGAGAGAAACATTGTAATTGTAAAGAACATTCTAGAGAGTCATTTGTAACCACTAGATTACATATGTGTTGGCAAAATCATAGCCATAAGTTTAGGAGGTGCAACTAGTATAAATAGAGATGATGTCTTAGAGTTTGTATCAAGCCAAAAGCTAGAAGTGACCAATAATACAAGTAGCCTCTTTCTCAAAAATCTATCTTTCAAGTTTAACCTCCAATCTCCAAAAGTTTCATTTCCAACACTTATATATCCAATCAGGGAAGTACTCTTCACTGCTCTCTCCACTCCTTCATTGGGACTTTTCCTTTCACCCACCATCTCAAGAACCAACATTCCATAGCTATAAACATCGGACTTGTGAGAAACTTTGCCAAAGCTTCTAATTATTACTTCAGGAGCCATGAACCCTATCGTCCCCTTTGCACCTGTGATGGTCACGTGACTCTCTTTGGCCCTGCATTGCTTGGCAAGCCCAAAGTCTGAAATCTTGGGGCAAAACTCGTCGTCCAAAAGAATATTGTGTGGCTTGATATCAAAATGCAAAATCCTTGTGTTGCAACCACGATGCAAATACTCTAATCCTCGAGCCACGCCCACGATGATGCTGTAGAGTGTATTCCAATTCAATTCAACTTTATTTTTCATCTAGTTGTCCAATGACCCTTTGGGCATAAACTCATAAATCAAAGCCTTTTTATTCCGTTCGTAGCAAAAACCCAAGAAAGTGACTATGTTTACATGTGAAGTTCTAGTGATGCTTATAACTTCATTGATGAAATCTTGGCCATTTTCTTTGGATTCATTCAACAGTTTTACGGCTACATCGCGACCATCTGGTAGCTTTCCTTTGTAGACAATGCTAAATCCTCCTTGGCCAAGTTTGTTCTTGAAGGAATCTGTGATTTTCTTCAGCTTTGCGTAAGTGTATCGCTTGGGTATTTGTGTGGAATATCTTTTTATAGTTTCTTCAATTTCGTCTTTCTTTGAGGTTCTTTTCCTTTTCCTTGTGTTGTAGATGAAAAAGATGATGATGAAGATTATCAAAATGACGCTTCCTAAGACAATTGCAGCTGAAGAAGGGATTCAAAATTTATAGGGTCAATAAAGCTATAATTGAAATGCAAAAATTTGGTGAGTTGTATAAAAAAAGTAGTGAAAGAAAAATGAGAAAGAGAGAGGTTGATAATGCAATTTTAGTATAAGCTAGAAGATGATGATGAAGATTATCCAAATGATGCTTCCTGAAGTAATAATTGCATATATGTTCTGAAAGTTTGTAGTAGTACCTATGATAAATATTTTCTTTGGCAAACTGGAGGATTTTCCAGGTTTCTCCACCAAAATTGAAGACATTGCTGCAAAAAACAATGCACGCGTTTTCATTAGTCCTTCTATTCTCAATATCCTTATACATTTACTTAAAAAAGGAAAATGATAAAAACCACCCATAAAATTCCAGGCTTCATGCGATTACATCCTTAAACTTTCCATTTGATCAACTGTTTAAATTTATGAAATTGTTGCAATTCAACTTTTAAATATTGCAAAGGGCACAGAGTAATCTCAACTATAAGTAATGTTACCATCACACTCTCAAATGATAGGAATTCCTACAATCAAATTTGGGGAGATATTTTTTTCAAGGGAAAAAGTAATGTCAATTACTACTAAGCTATACTCATTTTGACGGTCATTTCAAACTTTAAAAAAGATTTAGTAGCTCTATAAATCTTAAATATTATGTCTAATAGGTCCCTTGAACTATAAAAAGTGTCCAATGCACTTTTTTTTTAAAAAAAATTTGTGTCTAATAAATTTTTGAAGTTTTAATTTTTGTCTAATAAGTATTGAACTTTCAATTTTGTCCAATAAGCCATTGATTCGTGATAACTCTGCCGCTGTTCATCGAATTTCTCACCTTTTGTTTTTTTAATTGTTGGCTTTAGTTTTCTCAAAATAGATCCGTAATTGACTACTATCACTATTGCAGCAAGCAATGTTGAAGGGTAAACACAAAAACAGGTGATGAGGACAATATAATAATGTTTGAAATTGAATACATACCCGACTCCGATGGATAAGGTGCTGGTGCCGCAACTGGTGAGGATGGACAGACTTCAAACCCCTTCGAGGAAGATTGGCAGTAGCATCTTGTTTGATACAGAAACAAGTCATAACCACAAACACCACCGGGAACTTCGCTGCAGTTTCTACATACTTTACCCTCTACCTTCGCCTCAGAACTAAACTCTGCTATGACATGCTGTGCTACCTTTTGCAAATCACCAACTTCTTTTAACAACACTGGTGAAATTGGGACTATTGCACTTAAAGTACAATATGCATTATCGGCATTAGAGGTTCTGTTTTCAAATGGTATATAGCTAAATTCAGTTCCAGAACAAGGAGGTCTGTCTGCGATTTGAGGATGTCCGCAGTCATGAGATAGATAAATCATTGCATAGATGGAACTTGACGAAATGTTTTGATCTGGCGAACAAAATCGATCTGGAAAGTCAATTTCAGCTATTATAAGAATTGGATCTTTCCTACTGAAACCTAGGAGTTTATATTTTGCTCCCAAAATTTCTACGGTTGCGCCACTTCCCTCGCAATTGACCTTCATTGCCTCAGGATAACCACAACTTCCTGTTCCGTTATTTCTCCTGAGAGGAAATTCCATGTTACTAATACTCGAGCAGTTCGACGAATCTTTGCAGTTTAAGTACCATTCATATTCATCATAAGCAGAGGAAGGAGGTGGAGAGTTTAGCAGAATGAGGAACATGAAACCTGAAGAAAGGTAAAAGATAGGAAATTGAAACGATCTGGAATCCATTTTCAGGGGCTCAGAAATCTGGGTTTTGCATTTATTTGGGAGTGGAAGACATGATATAGGAATGCCACTGAAATTGTTTAGAGTGTTGGGAACGAGAAACAGAGTCGAAGAAAAGTCGTGGAGGAAGAAAGACCTGAAAGTTAAGTGGACCTATAGTAATTAGCTAAAAATGATTTGTTTATAAGAAATTTATTAAAAGTATTTTTATAAGGGCAAGACTTGGGTGCTGCCCTATCTAAGCCACACGTTTTTCTAAAAAAAAAAAAAAAAAAAAAATCAAAAATCACAAATCTAATGGCTATGAAGTGGGCATTACCATACTTGGGTGCTGCTCAGGCAACACCCAAATTTTTTCCTTTTTATAAAAGCATTTTAACGCTTTACAAAATGATTTTCACTTAATGAAAAGTAATTTTTGAATAAATTAATTTTACAGTAGAAGTGATTTTTGAGGGACAAAAAGTGATCCTGATAATACAAACCACTTTCTAAACATGCCTTAATTGACTTGAAACTGAGCAAATACTCAATTTGGTCCAACAAATTTAAAAACGAAAAAGGGACTATTTGAGTTGAGGCAAACATATCCATATGCATGTGGGGACAATTTAGAGAAAGACAAGAGAAGAGGAAAGAGGCTCATGAGCGTGCTCTATACACCCACTGATATACATTGGTTAAATTACAAGTTTAATCTCTGAACGTTTAGATTTGTATCTATTTAGTCTCTGAACTTTAAAAAGTATAATAGGTCTCTGAACTTTCAATTTTGTGTCTAATAGGCCCTTGAATTTTTAAAATGTTTATTAAGTATATGAACTTTCAATTTTGTATCTAATAGGTCCCTGACATATTCAATTTTTTAAAAAATTAACTAATTTATTTGATATAAAATTGACTTATATGTCAAATAGGACCCTAAACTTTTAGTTTTGTGTCTAGTAAGTTACTGAATTTAAAAAACGTCAAATAGGTCAATGATCTATTAGATATAAAATTGATAACTTAGTGACCTATTGGATACAAAATTGAAAGGTTAAGAACCTATTAGATACTTTAGACCAAATAGACACAAATTTAAAATTTCAGGACCTATGAGAAATTTTTAAAGTTTAGGGGCCAAATAAACTCAAACCTGAAAGTTCAGTCCCCGTTTGATAACCATTTGGTTTTTTGTTTTTGAAAATTGTGCTTGTTTTCTCACACTTCTCTACAATGATGATTTTCATCTTGTCTACAATGATTTCCATTTTTCTTAAGGAAACATTTGAGTTTCTAGCCAAATTCTAAAAACAAAAACAAGTTTTTGAAAACTACTTTTTTTAGTTTTCAAAACTTGGCTTGGTTTTTGAAAACATATGTAGAAAGTAGATAAGAAAACATGGAAACCCATAGGTAAAAGTAGTATTTATAGGCTTAATTTTAAAAAATTGAAAACCAAATGGTTATCAAAGGAGCCTCAGAGATTAAACTTGTGATTTAACTATTATTCATTTTAGGTTAAATTATAAAAAATACCCCTAAACTATGGGATTAGTTTCAATTATACCCGTAAATTTTGAAAAGTTTCATTTTCACCCTTAAACTTTAAGGTTTGTTTCAAAATAACCCTTGAAGGGTTTTTTCTTTAAATTTATGGACGAAAAATTATGTATTTACATATGTTTTGATTTTTTTTCAACGTATATATTCAAATATGTTCACATAAGCAACAATACAAATATAAAAATATCATTTTTCGTCCATGAATTTAACGAAAAAAAGTTTCCAAATGTTGTTTTGAAACAAACTTCAAAGTTCAAGGGTTAAAATGAAACTTTTTAAAATTTAGGGATAATAATTGAAACCAATTCCATAGTTTAAGGGTAGTTTTGATAATTTAACCTTCATTTTATAACAAAGATCTGATCTTAACAATCAGCTACGTCTCATACACGCCAGAAAAATAATCTAATTGACCTGGATTACGGACAAAATACACTGATAAAGCATATTGTGTATTTTTCAATAAATCAAATGACCTATGGAGTGAGATTTTCTCGAGAAAATATGTGGTGTTAATGTTTGTGAATAAGTGCGATATGGGGTGGGAAGTGCTGACTCAGTCTCTCCCATAGCTTTCCTGTAAGGAAAAAAACTTGGGCTACACTCAATTCTTGTGTTGCTCACTTCAACATTACATAATTTTTTTTTATAGAAAAGAAAAATTAATATTTTTTTCTGTACTATTCAAGTGGACTATACCCAAACTGTACTCTTCGTGTAATAAATCAAACAAGTTGTGCTATTTGTGCAATAAATCAAAAAGTGGCAGTCTCTCTCGCTCAAACAGTTTCCAGCTAAAGTTGTTTAAAACAAAATTTTCTCCATTCAGATTCAATAGGCACTTTCCTGCTTGCCGTCAAATCATCTAAGTTTGAATGAGTCAATTGTTTAGTCAAAGTCAAAAGATATTCGAATATGAGAGTCTTTGATAAGGTAGACCTACAGAGAGAAGACTCCATTGTACTAATACTCTCTCATTTTAATGAATTATTGTGGCCAAAGTTTCACATTGACTAGATAATAGGAAGATTATAAATATTTAAGTGAAAGACAACATTTCTATTTTTTAGGACTTTTGGATAAAATCAAAATCAAAATCATGATAATTTATGTTGAAAATAGACAATATCGTACAATTGTGAAGATATATGAAATGTTAATTGTCCATAACATTGCAGTTGAAGAACCACTGATTATAAGCAGAGGAGAATTCAGCATCATTCCAGAGAACAGAAATCTGGGTGTTGCAATAAAATGGGAGAAGTGTTAGTTATATGCATATATTTGGTTGGTTATTTTGTAATTAGCAATTGGTTTTAGATTTCTTACTCTCTGAGAGGCTCTACTTGGGCATAAATATCATGTTCATTGTACTTCTTAATAATATGAGGAGTTATTTCAAATCAAGTTTTCAGAAGAAGGCATGTTAGTGCTGGGAATGAGAAAACAGAGTTCAAGCAAAGTCACGAGGTACTTGGTTAACTTGAGCAGAGGCTGTTTTTTTTCCCCTTCTTTTAATAGGCATTTCAAGAAAGATTTGAGCAGAAACTTACTTTGGTCGAAGAAATTGAAAATAGTTTATCAAATATATTTCTATTTTTTAAAAACAAATAGGTAATTATTCTTCTTATAGTTTTCTTTTTAAACAAAAACATAAAACAAGAAAAAAGAAATGAAAAAGGGAGATGAGGTACACATTGCCATGTGGGGACAATTTTCATTTTCTTGAGCTTCTAAACGAAAGGATTCAAAATTATGAGATGGATGAAGAAGGTTGGGGCAGCTCAGGAGGTCCAAACAAGGTCGGTTTCGGCGGAATCTGTAATTCATCAACACTGCCTTCCAACATCGCCACCACTTCGCTCATCGACGGCCTCTCCTCCGGTAATGTCTGAATGCAACACAACCCCACAGTTATCATTTTTCTTACCATTTCTTCCTCTTCCTCTGTATTGCCCCATCGACAGCCTCCATCTATTTCACAACCTGCAAGATTCTTATATACCCAATCAGGAAAATACTCTTCACTGCTGATCTCTTCCACTCCTTTATTAGGATTCTTTCTTTCTCCCACCATTTCAAGAACCAACATTCCATAACTATAAACATCAGATTTGTGTGAAACCTTGCCAAAGTTTCTAAATATTACTTCAGGAGCCATGAACCCTATTGTCCCCTTCACACCCGTCATGGACACGTAACTCTCTCTGGCACATTGCTTGGCAAGCCCAAAGTCTGAGATCTTGGGACAGAAGTCATTGTCCAAAAGAATGTTGTGTGGTTTGATGTCAAAATGCACAATCCTTGTGTTGCAGCCACGATGCAGGTACTCTAAACCCCGTGCCACGCCCATAACGATGCTATAGAGCATGTTCCAGTCCAACTTTACATCATTGTTTTGTAATTCTCCATTAAATATATATTTATCCAATGACCCTTTGGGCATATACTCATAAACTAAAGCTCTTTTGTTAGGCTCATAGCAGAAACCCAAGATAGTGACTATATTTACATGTGAAGTTCTGGTGATGCTAACAACTTCATTCATAAAATCTTGCCCGTCTTCTTTGGATTCATTTAAAAGTTTCACTGCCACTTCACAGCCGTCTGGTAACCTTCCTTTGTAGACCGTGCTAAATCCTCCTTGGCCGAGCTTGTTCTGGAAGGAGTCTGTAATTTTCTTTAGCTTTGAGTAACTGTATCGCTTGGGTGTAAGTGTAGAATATCTCTTAATAATATCTTCAATTTCAACTTTGTTTGAGATGTGTTTCCATGTGTAGTAGATGCAGATGATGATTGAAATCATCAAAATGATGCATCCTGTTGCAATTGCGACTGAAGAAGCAGTTTCAATTTACATGACAGGTAAAGGAACAATACTATGTAGAAATCTGTAAAATGAAAATGATCAAAAGAGAGAGAGGTTGGGTTATGAAATTTTAGCATATAATTAAGCTTGATGTAGTTAGTAGTACCTATGATTAATCTTTTCTTGAACAAACTGGAAGACATTCCTGCAAAAGAAAACATGATGTATTCGGGAGTGGTTTCAGAAAGGGTAATTGCAATTCGAACATAAATGACTTCAAATATTACAAAAGTAACTGATGAAAAAAATAGTTGATCAAATGTAAAGACTAAAAGTGATCTTATCTGACATACATTTTTTTTCTTTGAGGATGGAGGCTTGAATCTCCATACCTCTCATTTGCTGTACTAAAAAAGCTGCTAAAAAAATAAATAATAATTAGACGTACTTAGAGTTGAAGGAGGAGGAGGAGGAGGTAAGCAGAGGTAGGGATGTGCATCTCCGGCTGCACAAATGCAGTAAAATGGGTGAGTCACGTTTCCACCACAATTCCCGCCGCCTTCCTTGCATCCGTTGCACGCTATCTTATACCACTCATCGTATTTCACGTTGAACCCTTGTCTCACGGCCTCCTCCAACACCGCCGTCCTGTTCTTTCCACGTCCCATGCTCGCAATCGTCACATTCACATTCATTTGACACCCTTCTATGTATGATTGCATTTCCATCCAATGCCACAAATCCAAAGCATAATTCGCTCTCCCCTCGTTTTCCCCTTCCCACCCGCACGATAATTTGTACTCATTCAAAGACTCATTTTTCGCCGAGCAATTGTACCACAGGAGCATTTCAACATTGTACGAAGCGACTCTGAGTCTGGACCCAGGGTAATACTGAGTCGCTGGTTTGATTTGACCTTTCGGGCAGATAATATCCGAGAGGTCTGATCTTGCGATCCTCATGCTTTGATCCGACTGGTTGATTTTCAGAACGTTATGTTCCACAGAATCGATTTCAATCGTGGTGGTTCGGTTGTTTTTGCACTTGAGTTTGAATTCTTGCTTCCCGCAAAATGCCTGCCTCTCATTTCCCCAGAAGGGATACTTGATGTCAACCAATTCTCCGCAATTGTAACTCACATCACCGCAAGCCTTAAATTCGTCGCGGGCGTCTTCGCTGAAACATGCCCAAAAATGAAACGTGATGAACGAGATCAAGAACAAGTTACTGATGATTTTCATTCTCTGGAGCTCTTGAACAACGAAAGGATCACAAAGACATAATCTCGGCCTAATAATTTTCTTGCCTTCTTCGTTGACAGTGATACAGAAAGTTGGGAGCAAAAACATAAACAAAAGAAAGGAGAGAGACGCGTCGACATCGATTGACTTTAAAGTATATGTGGTTTGAATAATTGATATTTGCTGGATTTGGAACTTGTAAATTAATTAATTAGTGAAAGAAAAAAACATATTCAACAAACCGAGAGTCAGTCAACCATCAGACAGGCCTGCGGAGACTTGGAACTTTCCGAGCGTCAACTTTCATACAGTGTAAATACCCTTTCATCCTCTGTAGAAATTGAACATTATTATTTCACAGCGATGCTTCTCTCTTGTAGCAATTGCATGCCCAAGGACTGAAGAACCAGTTTCAATGTACATGATCAGAAAAGCAAAATAAGAGACTTTCGTCCTACCAAAAGGAAACATGAGTTAAGATTTGTAAAAAAGAAAGAAAGGAGGAGATTAGAGAGTTTCTACAAAAGCTTCCCTTTTATTTGTGTTATGTATAGAACTAAGAAAGGAGGAGATTCGAAAGTTTTTTTTTTAAGTTCAAGTGAGACCAAAGAATTAGATTACTTTGGTTTAATGTTATTTTGCTAGATACTTTCAGTTTTGGTTCATTTTGGTTATTATATTTTTTAGGTTAAATTATCAAAAATATCTCTGAACTATGGGTTGGTTTCAATTATATCCTAAACTTTGAAAAGTTTCATTTTAACCTTTAAATTTTGAAATTTGTTTCAAAACAACCCTTGAAGGCTTTTTCGTTAAATTTATGGACGAAAAATGACATATTTGCATATGTTTTGATTTTTTTTCAACGTATATGTTAAAATATGTTCACAATATAAATGCAAAAATATCATTTTTCGTCTATGAATTTAATTAAAAAAAGCCTTCAAAGATTGTTTTGAAACAAACTTCAAAATTCAAGGGTTAAAATGAAAATTTTCAAAGTTCAGAGATATAATTAAAACCAACCCCATAGTTCAGGGGTATTTTTGATAATTTAACCTATTTTTTAATATCCATTTTAGTTCTCCAACACTTTTGAATTTTTGTCAATATACTTTTAAAAAGTAACTGTTTTAATTTCTTCATTTTCTTCTTTATCTCATTTTTTCTATCACAGTTTCAATTCAACGCTACATTCAATAAATTTCTTGAAATGTAGTCAATTAACTTTATATTAAAAATTTTCTTTTCTATATAGAATTTGCATTAAAGTTTTACCAACAGAGACCAAAATTTAAAAAGTACAAGACCAAACACATGTCTTTTGAAAGTATGTCAAAACTAGCATGAACCAAAATTGAAATTATGGAAACCAAAATGAACAATTTAAAAAATATAGAGACTAAACTAAGTACATAGACCAACATAGTAGTTAAACCTTGATATTTTTTATGGTATTTAATATAAGTTATTATGAACAATTTCTAGATGTTGATTCTCACAAATTATTGCTTTTGTGGATTATCAAACCACACAGATGTGTCAACTTGAGAATGACTCAACTGGTTAAGACATATACTTTCGATCTAAGAGGCTAGAAGTTCAAATTTCACTATCCCGCCACATGTTGTTAAACTAAAAACAAAAAAAAAAAAAAAACAAAACAACAAGCGCAGGCGTGCAAGGATAGAATGGACTGCATCCAAACAATAAAGAACAAGCAAGAGGGCATCAAACACAGTAGTGATTAATACGAGGTTGAAGAAGAAGAAGAAGGATGGGGCAATATAGCAGAAGGTCCAAACAAGGTCGGTTTCGGCGGAATCTGTAATCCATCAACACTGCCTTCCAACATCACCACCACTTCACTCATTGATGGCCTCTCCTCCGGCAATGTCTGGATGCAACACAACCCCGCAATTATCATTTTTCTTGCCATTTCTTCTTCTTCCTTTGTGCTGCCCCACCAGTGCCCTCCATCTATTTCACTTCTTCCCAGATCCTTATATATCCAATCAGGAAAATATTCTTCTTTGCTTTCCCCCACTCCTTCATTAGGACTCTTTCTTTCACCCACTATCTCAAGAACCAACATTCCAAAACTATAAACATCAGACTTATGAGAAACTTTGCCAAAATTTCTAAATATTACTTCGGGCGCCATAAATCCTGCTGTGCCTTTCACACCCGTCATTGACACGTGACTCTCTCTGGCCCTGCATTGCTTGGCAAGGCCAAAGTCTGAGATCTTGGGGCAGAACTTATTGTCCAACAGAATGTTGTGTGGTTTAATGTCAAAATGCAAAATCCTTGTGTTGCAGCCACGATGCAAGTACTCTAAGCCTCGAGCCACGCCCATAACAATGTTATAAAGCGTGTTCCAATCTAACTCCATTTTATTTTTCTGCTGCCCTTTATGAAATATGTACTTATCCAATGACCCATTGGGCATATACTCATAAATCAAAGCTCTTTTATCACGCTCATAGCAGAAACCCAAGAGAGTGGCTATGTTTACGTGGGCAGTTCTGGTGACGCTAACAACTTCATTCATAAAATCTTCATTGTTTTCTTTGGACTCATTCAAAAGTTTCACTGCCACTTCGCGACCATCCGATAACTTTCCTTTGTAGACAGTGCTAAATCCTCCTTGGCCAAGCTTGTTCTTGAAGGAGTTTGTAATTTTCTTTAGCTTTGAGTAACTGTATCGCTTAGGGGTGTGCGTTGAATATCTCCATATGATTTCATCAATTTTGTCATTGTTTGAGTTGTTTTTTCTTATGTAGTTGATGAAGATGATGAGGGAGATTATCATAATAATGCTTCCTGAAACAATTGCAACTGAAGAAGGAGTTTTAATTTAAATGATTAGTTAAAGCAATAATGCAATGCTGAAATCTGGTGAATAGAGCAAATACAAATGAACTGAAAGGAAAATGAGAAGAGAGAGGTTGGTTATGAAATTTTAGCAAAAGCTAGAAGTCTACGCTACCTGTGATAGTTATTTTTTTCCGCAAATCCGACTTTCCTGCAAAGAAATTATGATGTTGGTTACAAAACTTTCCAACATAAAGTTCATAGAGTTGGGACACTTTCTCCTTTCCAAGAGGTTGTATGTTTAAATCTTTATTTCTATATTTGTTGTACTAAAAGAAATTATGTAGATACATAGGACATGTTTGGAAGTGACTTTGAAATAGTTAAAATCACTTTTGTCATATTCAAAATCACTCTAAAACATACTTTTAACTATTTCAAATTAATTTTTATGATATAAAAATCACGTTTAAAAGTGTAAAATCAAACATTAAATTGGTTTTGAATGACTACAAAAATCTACAGATTTTCCATCGTTTTTCTCCCAACGCCACAATAGTCGTTGGGAGAACTAGAAAATCATGACTGTTACTTAAACCATCGGCAAAACTGTAGGAAATCTTGAAATTCTTGTCAATATTATATTGAAGAAGGGAAACCAAAAACAGGTGAGGACAAAGTTTGAATACATACCAGATCTGGATGGAGAAGGTCCTAGTCCTTCAACCACAGAGGAAGGACAAACTTCAAACCCATTAGAGGAAGATTGGCAGAAGCATTTTGGTTGATTAAAAAACATGGGATTAAAGTTAATAGAGTCTTCATAACCACAAATACCACCAGAATCCCTGCAGCTTATACAAGCTTGAGCGTCAAACTGAGAATCAGATTCAAACTCTGCTATGAAATGCTGCGCTACCTTTTGCAAACCACCAAGTTCATTTACCAACATCGGTGAAATTAGGACGACTGCACTTAGCATACAATATGCATCAGCAATAGCGGTCAAGTTTTCAAATGGCATGTAACTAAGTACAGTTCTAGAACAAGTAAGTTTCTCTGGGATTTGGGGTTGCTCGCAGTAATAAGATAGAGGAATGATCCCATAGATGTAACTTGAAATACTTTTATCATGCCGACAATATTGATCTGAAAAGTCAATTTCACCTATTATCAAAATTTGATCTTTGGCACTAAAACCCAGGAGTTCGTATTGTGCACCCATAATTTCTACGGTTGTGAGGTGGCTTCCCTCGCAATTAGGCTTCATTGCCTGTGGATAACCACAAATTCCAGTTCCGTTATATCTCCAGAGAGGAAGTCCCATCGGATTAATACGATCGCACTTTAACGAATCGTTGCAGTTTAAGAACCATTCTGCATAAGAATAAGCAGAGGAAGCAGAGCAAGAATTGAGCAGAATTAGGAGCATAAAAGCCAAAGAAAGATGTAAAGGAGGAAATGGAAAGGATCTGGAATTCATTTTTGGGGACAGAAATCTGGGTTTTCCAATAATTTGGGAGAAGAAGACATGATATAGGATAGGAATCAACGAGGTAGGAAATTAGAGGACGAGTAGTTAATTAACTTGAGCTAAGACTTAGACTGGTTCTGTCAAAAAATATAATAAAATAAAGACTTAAAATTCGTCAAGAAAAGTTGGAGACAAACGATAAACAAAATAAAGTAGAGACAGCGTCAGTGGCGACTTTTCTTTTTGATAAAGAGTCAGACGACTCTTGGCACCCAATTGATACATGATTATGAATGATTACTTGCTTTGACGGGAAATATGTGTTTTTTAAGAACTGATATTTTCCCTTAAAAATATGTGTTATTATGCCAAATTGAGTTTAGTTTACTGGTAATTGACAAGTACATTCGATCAAAAGGTCAGATGTTTGAATCTCTACCCCAAATGTTGTTGAACTTAAAAAAATGTGTTATGATTCATTAAATTTTTTATCCTATCAATCAATATTTTACCTTATTCTCACTATAAGTTATTTATTAAAAATATGTGACATGTTATAGGATATGAATCTCTGAGTCGCCAAAATGAGCTTAGCTTAGTGATAATTAATGCTAAGATACAAATATCTGAAAATGGTTTAGAGTGCTGGGGAATGACTGGGGAATGACTATGAGAAATAGAGTCGAAGAAAAGTCGTTGTATTACAAAACTCATTTGGGCTTCATGAGCTCTAATACCATATTAAAGAAACATAAGATTCTACCTTAAAACCAATTGACAATAAGATGAGTAATTCATGTATTTTATGAAAATTGTGGGGTCTTAAGAGAAGGAGACTGAAGAAAAATTAGTCAAGGAGAGATTAATGTCATCAATCCAGGATCGAATTTCATTATTACTATGGATAATTGTCTATAGTTTTTTGTTCTTTCATTTTTATTGAGAAAAAAAATGGAGATATATTTGGTAATCATTACTTATTTTTTGTTCTCTAAAATTTTAAATTAAAAATGTAAAACTTTTAAATAAAATATTCAAAAAATTTATGCTATATTTATTTTTTGATATTTATTATGCATTTTATAAGCCAAGAATAATAAAATAATACTTTTGTTTAGGATTTGGAAAAAAACTATAAACATAAACAAGTAACAAGAAATTTGAAAATTTGACTGTATTTCCAAAAAACTAGAAACAAGACTGGACAGTAAAGTGTTCATCTTCAAAGAAAAGTCGGAGCAAGACTATAAACAAAATATAGAACAGAGATAGATAGAGACTATATGATGTTATCACTTGCTTTGTCGGAAAATAATGTGGTTTCTAAGAACTGATCCATGGAGTAAGAAATTGGGCTGGAAGTGTGGACTCATTCTCTTCCATAAATTTCGTGTAAAGAAATCAAAAGGTGGCCGTCCCTCTCGCTCAATCACTCCAGCTAAGTCACTTGTTTAAACACGAATTTCTCCGTTAAATTAATTTCTTAGATACTTTCCTCTTGCGGTCCAATCGTGTAAGTTTGAATCAGTCAATGGTTTACATAAACAGAAAAGTGTTAGGAGTGCAAACAAAATCCCACGTTTATTAGAAGATGGAATGATCATGAGTATATAAGTGAGAACAATTGTGTCTATTGGTATGAGACTTTTTGGGAGAAACTAAAAACAAAGTTATTAGGGACTTTATTTGCTCTCCTAACAATTCTCCCCTCGAATAAAGTACCACTTAAGCTTTCCATGTTGACCTGATCCGTTCACTATCTCGTGAGCCTTCCATGGTCTCTTAACAATCCTCCCCTTGAACAAAGTACCACTTGAGTCTTCCTTGTCAACCTGATCTATTCACTATCCCGCACAAGTTGTTGATAGAGTTATACTTGCTTGCCGTCTCAAGCATTTTTTGTTTGATTTGGAGATTCATCCACCTCACTAACTTTGTTTATTTGGAACATCAAGATTTCTCCGACACAGCTAGGTTTAGACCATACTCTGATACCAATTGATAAGGACAACAGGAACCCTCCACCTATCTCCACAATGGTATGATATTGTCCACTTTGGGGCTTTTGGTTTTCCCTAAAAGGCCTCATATATCAATGAAGATGATTGTCCGACCCATAAATCACTCTCTTCCCTAGCTAATGTGAGACTTTGTTTGCTCTCCCGACAAAAGATGGTTTTTGAATGAAACCATTAATTTTGTGTTCGAAGATTATAGATTATAAACAAAAATGTGAAAAAAAAGCAAAACATAATTTTTGTTTTCTTCTCGAAGTTAAAACGTAAAAGCACTCAGGAGCAATTGATATCTCGGCTTTTCACTAAAACTGGTAGTTTCCATTGCATTCTGATTCTATAATTCTATGATTTCGTAATTAGCATACAGCTTCTTCTATTCTACGTCCAACCCTCGTCTCTCACGGTTCCACTTAATACAAGTTTGAATTCATCAATTGTAATTTACCAAGGAAATTAGTTGTTGTTGTGCTGCTTCTGTGCTTAAGTATTAAACTAACATTAGGCCTCAAGCACTGCGCAAGGAACAAACAATATAATCATCCAGTGTCATAAATACGAGGTGGATGAAGAAGAAGAGGAAAGTTGGGGCAGGGCAGCCGCAGGAGGTGCAAACATGGTCGGTTTTGGAGGAATCTGTAAGCCATCAACGCTCCCTTCCAACATCACCACCACATCAGTCATCGACGGCCTCTCCTCTGGCAACGTCTGAATGCAACACAACCCCACAATTATCATTTTTCTTGCCATTTCTTCTTCCTCCTCTGTGTTGCCCCACTTGCAGCCTCCATCCATTTCACTCCCTTCAAGATCCTTATATATCCAATCGGGAAAGTACTCTTCACTGCTCTCCCCCACTCCTTTATTGGGTCTCTTTCTTTCACCCACCATCTCAAGAACCAACATTCCATAGCTATAAACATCAGACTTGTGGGATACCTTACCTAAGTTCTTAAATATTACTTCGGGAGCCATGAATCCTACCGTCCCCTTCACTCCTGTCATCGATATATGACTCTCTTTGCATTGCTTGGCAAGCCCAAAGTCTGAGATCTTGGGGCAAAAATTATTATCCAAAAGAATGTTGTGTGGTTTAATGTCAAAATGCAGAATCCTTGTGTTGCAGCCACGATGCAAGTATTCTAAGCCTCGACCCACACCCATAATGATGCTATACAGTGTGCTCCAATCCAACTCCACATCATTTTTCTGCTGTCCTGATTTGTGAAATATATACTTATCCAATGACCCATTAGGCATATACTCATAAATCAAAGCTCTTTTATTCCGCTCATAGCAGAAACCCAACAGAGTTGCTATGTTTACATGTGAAGTTCCGGTGATGCTTACAACTTCATTCATAAAATCTTGACCGTTTTCATTGGATTCATTCAAAAGTTTTACAGCCACGTGGCGACCATCTGATAGCTTTCCTTTGTAGACAGTGCTAAATCCTCCTTGGCCAAGCTTGTCTTTGAAGGATTCTGTCATTCTCTTCAACTTTGAGTAACTATATCGCTTGGGTGTTTGTTTGGATCTCCTTATAGTTTCTTCAATTTCGTCTTTGTTTGAGGTTCTTTTCCTTTTGTTGTAGATGAAGATGAAGATGATAGAGATTATCAAAATTATGCTTCCTAAAGCAATTGTACCTGAAGAAGTGGTATCAATTTATATGATCAGTAAAGTAAGAATGCAATGCAAAAATCTTGAAACGAAAATGAAGAGAGAGGCTGCTTATAAAATTTTAGCCAAATCTAGAAGTCTATAGTACCTATAATCAATAATCTCTTCAGCAAGTGTGACTTTCCTGCAAAGGAAACAAATGCAAATATTAGAACAGCTTTTCAAGTTTTTTGCTTAGGAAAAAACTTGGTTGGGCATCCCACTTCAACTACACATAATAAGAAGAAGAAGAAAAGAATTCAAATTTTTTTGTGGGTGCAACTCAGACGACGCCCAAGTTGTGCTATTTTGCATAAATAGTTTATTCTTAATTTATGCATTCCCACACTTCTTTTCATGAATTCTTGTCTACACACTCTTTTTTACATGTTCTCTCTTTCTAATGTTTGTTTACTTACATATTTTCTTTCATATACATTTTCTCTAGGGATAATTGTAATGGGTATGTCGCATAAATAAATAATTTGCAAATATGACAATCTTTTAAATTTTCGAGTTTATCACTAATAGACTGTATCATTGATATACCATTTTTATAGTCTATTAGTGATAGACATTTGTCACTAATAAACCATTTTTATAGTCTATCAGTGATAAAGATAGACCATTTTTATGTCTATCATTGATAGACCATTTCTACATCTATCACTGATAGATGTCTATTACTAATCGATCATTTTTATGTCTATTGCCGATAAACAATTTTCATGTCTATTGTCGATAGACCATTAATATGTCCATCAGTGATATTTTTTTTTTAATTAATGATAGACTATTTTTATGCCTATTAGCAATCATTTTTAAGTGTTTGATAGACTGTTTTTATGTCTATCAAAATAGAACATTTTCATGTTTATCATTGATAGACCATTTCTACGTCTATGAACGATAGATGTCTATCATTGATATATATCTATTGCAGATAGACATAAAAAAAATGGTATATTAGTGATATATTGCTATTAGTAATTTACTGTTATTTGTTATCATTTTTTTTTCTTGTTGATATTAAGTTATCACTGGTTTACTAATTTTAATTTATTGATATGATATATACATCGATGATAAACCAAATGAGCATGAAAACAATCACCAAGAAAAAAAAAACAAAATTGTCAAATATCATTGATATGGTATATCAGTGATAGAATTAATAGCAAATAAAGCATGTTAACTACACATTGAAAATAAAAGTTAAATGTCACTTATATACCATTTTTTTTCGGCCTATTGATAAGGTATATCGGTAATATAATAGACCTAATAGCAAATAAGTGCTCGAACAACAGTTGGTAGAAAATACTAAGTGAAATATTACTTAAATACCATTTTTTCCCTATTGATAAGGTATATCAGTAATATAATTGACCTAATAGCAAATAAGTGCGCGAATAACAATTGGTAGAAAACTAAGTGAAATATTACCTATATACTTTTTTTTATTCTATTGATATGGTTATTAATAATATACCTAATAGCAACGGAGTGTGAAATAAGTGTTGATAGATAACAAATCCAAATATTATTAATATACATTTTTTGAATTTATTGATATGATATATCAACAATATAATAGAACTAAATAACAAACGACTATGCAAACAATCATTGATTAGAAAACAAAAGTTAAATACCACAAATTTATCTTTTTTAATCCGTTGATATGATAAATCAATGATAGACCTCATAACAAATGAGCATGTTTTACAATCATTGGATAGAAAATAATTTCAAATATCACTGATATACCATTTTTAATTCTATTGATCATATGGTATATCAATGATAGATCTAATAATAAATGAACATACAAATAATCATTGATTAAAAAAAAAGTTAAATATCATTGATATACTATTTTTTATTTTATTAATAATGTATATCCATAATAAACCTAAAAAAATAAGTGTCCAAGCAATCATCTAATAGTAAATGAAGTAAAATATCACTTGTATATCATTTTATACTCTATTGATATGGTATATAGTAATAAACATAATAGCAAACAAACATGCAAAAAATCAATGATAGACACCTATCACTGATAGACCCCACTCACTCACTGATAGATCCATCAGATAGGTCTATTAGTGATAAACCTCAGTCATTGATAGGTCTATCACTTGTATAATTATTCAATTCAAACGGGGCCTAAGTTATTCAATTTTTACCTTAATTTTTTTTAATTCTACTAAATTAAATTGTAGATTCGAATAATTGTTACAATTTTTAATTTTGTTAAGCTTTCGTTTAAACAATTGTTAAAAAAGAAATTGTGTGTTGAATAAATTATGCAATAGAGACCATGTAACCAAATGAGCAAAATCAATTTATATCCCTAAATTTTTGGGTTGTTTCAATAAAACTCTTAAACTAATAATTGTATCAATTTAAACTTTGAATTTTCATAAGTGTATCAATTTACACCCTCTATCATTTGAACAACATTAATTTACATGCATACAAACTTATAATTCTATCGATTAAACTCCTAAACTGTCATAAGTGAATCAATCATACTTGTGTCGACTTCTTCAAAAATCTAGACCCTCTATTTGAAATTCATTAAGTATTTGAAATGGATGATTTAAATTGATTCACTTATGAAAATTTAAAAGTTTAATTGATATAATTATAAGTTTACACACATGTAAACTATTTTCAAACATAATAACATAATCTAAAAAGTATGTAAATTGATACACTTATAAAAATTTATTATGTTATAGTTTTCAACACTAGAGTTGAACTTCAGTTAAAATTTGTTTCTGGAAAATAATTGACATTTTTTATATTGATTATTATTGTCATTATTCATTGAATGTATGTCGAACTTAAGGTAAAAAATTGTAACATCTGTGGTTTGAGGTTCATGGTAAGTTTCTGTTATGTCAAACTTTGGAAAGTTTTCTTTTTATCCTTAAACTTTGAAATTTGTTTTATCAATTTTGTTTTTACATGCAGTAAAACTCGTTCATCAACACGTATTCTGCACCTTTTCTGACTTGTATATACTCTAGATTACTATAATCCAGAGTCGCTGTTTTGTTTTGATTTGTTTTTTCGTGCAGTAATTATTGAAGAGGTCTGATCTTGAGATGGTAATTCTATTATTGGAGTTGTTAATTCTTCAAAACGTTATATTTAAAAGAACTGATTTCGATCAGGGTAATTCGGTTATTTTTGCACTTGAGTTTGAATTCTTGCAGTGTAGCCTGCAATGTGACTGCCTCTCCATTTCCCGCGAAGGAACAGGGGACGTTAACCAAGTCTCGAGCTTAAAATTGAATACCGTTGTTTTTTTTAACAATAAAAATAATAATGCAGAATTGTTAAGACAAAGAACCAAAAAAAAAAAAAAAAAACCACACTATTGAAAAATCAAAACATTACAATATTTAAAGTTTGAAAAATAACAACCCACTAACTACATGATCCTAAACTTGCTCCATATTTCAAGGCATGAATAACAAAATAATTAATTCCTAAAGAATAGGAACAAACTTTGACACAATCAACTTAACAAAATTAACACATGTGGACATGTTTCAGTCTTGAAGCATTTTCTTAACACTCCTCCTTGATTTAGGAGCTGCAAACACCAAGTCTTGACCTCAGAAACTCGAACTTGCAAGCAGGCAATGGTTGGTTTAAAATGTCTGCAACTTGATCTTCTGTTTTGCAGTAGACAAGAGTCACATCTCCATGTTTCTGAATTTCCCTTAGGAAGGATAACTTGATGTTAAAATGTTTAGTTTTCCCATGAAATACGGGATTATGAGAGATAGCAATAGCAACTTGGTTGTCAACAAGAATCTCCGTGCTTTCCTTCTGCTCCAGATCAAGATCAAGTAAAAATTTTCTCAACCATAAAGCTTGATTAACAGTAGCTGTTGCAACAATAAACTCTGCTTCAGCGGTGGATTGGGCTATAGTTTCTTGCTTCTTCGAGCTCCATGAGAAAACACTAGAGCCAAGAGTAAAACAGTAGCCTGAAGTACTTCTTATATCATCAATAGAACCTCCCCAGTCACTGTCAGAAAAACCAATTAGCTTGAACTCCTTGCTCCTTGTGAACTTAACACCAAAATCACTTGTGCCTTTGACATATCAAATCACTTGTTTTGCAGCCTTGAGATGTAATTCACTTGCACAATGCATGAATCGAGACAAAATACTTACAACATTTAAAATATCAGGCCTTGTTGCTGTGAGATACATTAAGCAACCAATCAAGCTTTTGAAATATCCTTCATCAATTTAGTCATTACCATCTTCTTTGCACAGCTTCTCTTTTTGATTCATTGGAGTGCTTGCTGCCTTGCACTCATCCATCTGAAACTTCTTCAGTATTTCCTTTGCATACTTTTTTCTGGCAGATGAAAACTTCACCTTGTCCTTGCTTGATCTCCAAGCCAAGGAAGTAGGACATGAACCCGAGATTTGTCATTTCAAACACCTTCATCATCTCTTGTTTGAAATTTTGAATATGATCTGCATTGTTTCTTGTAACCAGTAAGTCATCAACATACAATGAAACAATAAGAATGTCAGTACCATTGTACTTGACATATAAGGTTGTTTCTAATAGACTTTTCACAAATCCCAAATTTAGCAAATGTTCATCAATTTTGCTATACCATGCCCTTGGAGCTTGTTTTAGACCATAAAGGGCCTTCTTGAGAAGATAAACTTTATCTCCTTCACCTTCCTTCACAAAACCTTAAGGCTGCTTAACATAAATTTCTTCCTATAAGACACCATTTAAAAAAGTTGATTTGACATCTAACTGGAACACTTTCCAGCCCTTTTGTGTAGCTATTGCAAGCAGTAACCTGATTGTGTCCAATCTAGCAACAGGAGCAAAAGTGTTAGAGTAATCAACACCAAAGATTTGGGCATACCCTTTAACCACAAACCTGGCTTTGTGCTTGTTGATCAAGCCATCAGCATTAAGCTTGGTTCTAAACACCCACTTAACTCCAATTACCTTCCTGACTTGAGTTTTGTCCACAATGATCCAAGTCTTGTTCTTCTCAATCATTGACAGCTCCTCCTCCATTGCAGCTATCCACCTTTGATCCTTTTTTGCTTCTATATAGTCGACAAATTCACACACAGCAACATTGCATCTTTCATAAACATCTGAGAGCAACCTTGTTCCTTTCACGGGAGCATCATCCACTGTTTCATTCTACCAGTCATCTTCTTCTTCGATGCTTGAACCAGAAAACTTGAGTTTTAGCTCTGCCATGATCTGACCCTTCTTCTCTTCATCATCCCAGTTCCACTCTTCATCGTCCACGAAGTGAACATCCCTGCTAACAATAATATTTCCAGTTTGTGGCTGGAAAATTTTATAGGTCTTGCTAACAGTACTATAGCCTATAAAGATACCTGGTGAAGCTCTCCTATCAAGCTTGTCATGCTTGCTCTGTGGAACATGAGTGAAACACAAACAACCAAATACTTTAAGGAATTTCAGAGATGGTTTGTAACCATACCATGCCTCAAATGGTGTATGTTCCTTCACTGCCTTTATGGGAGGCATGTTTTGAAGAAACACAGCTGTATTTGCTGCCTTTGCCCAAAACTTCTTTGGCAAATTCTTCTCATGCAGCATGCATATTGACATCTTCAAGATGTATCTATTTCTCCTTTCACTAACTCCATTTTGTTGAGGTGTGTAAAAGGCTGTAAGCTGATGCTCTATGCTTGAATCTTCACAAAACTTGTCAAATTCTGCCGAAGTGTACTCTTTCCCATTGTCAAACCTTATAATCTGAATTTTGCAGCCACTTTCATTCTCAACTCTTGCCTTAAACTTCCATAAAACTTAAGCTACTTCTGATTTAAACTTCAAGAAAAAAATCCAACACATTCTGGTGAAGTCATCAATAAAGGCAATATAATTGTAACATCCCGCCCCAGATTAACACTACCAAACCTAGGATGAGTTGTGATGGCAGTAGACCCCAAATGTGCAATGGAATCTATTGCCAAATCTTTATCTCTTTTCTCATTATCTATCTTTAACTATGGATATCTCATAAACAACGCTTGGAATTTCTCTCTTTACTTACAATAAATGATATGCAATGACTTGACAAGACTGGTGGCAGACTCTGATTAGCTAACTTTGGTTGAAACTCAAGAGCAACCTGGTGGAAATTAAAAACAAAAGAATGAGCTAAAAAACCCAGTGAATGGTAATTCCATAAGAAAATAAATTTTCAGGAAAAATAATTCTCTTACTAAACAAAAATTCATAACTCTGTGAAATAATGTAAATCACGAATAGTTTAGAAACTTTCGAGATCATTTAAAGACATTAAAGTCTGTAAATAAAACAATTCTTGAAACTTAAGCACATTTTAGTAGAACGCATAGATAGAAAATTTGTAATTACAGCTCTGGAAAGCATAAACATAACCAGTAAAATTTATCACTAAATCTGTACCCAAATCTCTATCATACTGGCGTAAAGTAATCTCAATACGCACAGTAGAGCAATCTCTGTCATACTATGTATCGAGTAATCTCCAGATACATAGTAGAACATATCTCTATCATACGTGCACGTAGAACAAACTCTATCATTTGTAATGCTTCAGGACCAGGATTTGGAATCCGGATTTGGCACCTAATGGTCCCGACATTCTCCTGCATCCCCTGCGGCCTGAGCATGCGAGCATACTATGGAAACACATTATCATAGCATATCGGATAATCACCATGGGTACAAAATTCTAGTGGTTTAAAAATCCACTTTTAACATAAAATTCTTAATTCTCAAACTCTTTCTTAAAATCATGTTCTCTTGCTCTAAACAACTTTTCATAAACTTGAGAGATTTATGAAATAACATTAAACATTTATAATTTCTCAAATAATCATCAAATCTCTCAAATAATATAAAACATTTCCAAAGTCATATTTTCTCTTAAACCACATGTCATAAATCTCATACATTTCTCAATAAGTATTAAAACTCTTCAAACATCTCAATAATCATCAAAATTCTCGAATATCTTTTAAAATAATAATTCAAGCTAAACTCACAAGATTACTGAAAATTTATAACAATTTCTCTCAAACATCTCTAAAACTCTAACTTTAGTAAGAATCATAAAATATTGAAAATCTCAAACAATTCTCTATAAATATCATATCAATTTCTATAGAATCGTACATAATTAAAGAATTCTTGAAAACTTCATAATAAAAATTAAATGATGTAAACTTTTCATAAATAAACCACTCGCATAATAATTATCCATAATGCTTTAGATCACCAGTTATTCCAATTGTTGTTCAACCTGAAATTCCATTAACCTTAGCGAAAATCATTCTCCAAACTATGTAATTGGAAAACTACCATGCTAACTAACAATCAAATAATCCAATATCCATTCCTTTTTTTTTTTCTACATAAGTCCAATCTTTCACATCTTACTTTCTCTTCCAACACCATTTATTACCAAAGTTGTTTTGTCTTTTTCCTCCAATTAAAATCTTATTCTTTCTCTCTCTTACACAACATTTTCATTCCATAAAAATCCATTTTCCACAAGTTCTCTCTCCCATGTGAAGGCTTCCTCTCAAATGGGGTTTTGCTCTCCCTCACATTTAATAACCAAACCATTTTTCCATTATTTCTTATTAGTTCTCCTTTCTACTTACAACATACTTCAATTTCCTTTTCAATCAATATTTTATTCCCTTTCTCTCCAACAACTCTCATTCTTCTTCTTCCCTCACACCTCTGTTGCTCTTCATTTTCTTCTACTAATCCCTTTTCCTATATTACTATTATTATCAATAACTATTTTATTTTTCCACTATTCATCTTCTTCTTCCTCTCCTCAAATTCACAAACAATTCTTTCCATAATTTTTTTTTCATCCACTATTTCTTTATTTATTTCTCTTCAAAATTACCTTCCTTCAAGGTTGTCCACACCAACAATACTTAGGATACACAACAACCAAAATCCCCAACAAGAAAATCCATGGAAAGTTTTGAGGAAAGAGAAATAAAAACCCCATCAAAGTGTCCAAATATTACATACTTTTTCCTAAAACCTTCACTCTGGATAAAAATGAACTTACCTGACTTGAAATTTTTGCATATTGGCCTCTTCGATTCATTTTCAACATTACCACGACCTTTCCAAGCGGCTTCCGGTGAGCTTCAAATTCTTTCTCCCTACCTCGTCCTTCTTTCTCCCTATTTGCATACTCCTTTTCCCAAAGTACATCTTTACCAAAATCATTCTCTCTCCACTTGAGTCACTTGTACTACTCCAATTTTTTTTTTAATTTTTTATTTTCAAAATTCTCATACACCTTTCCCACGTGATGGCCTTATTTCAAACAATCTCTCTCTACTTGATTTGACTTCTTTTATCAATTTCTCTCTTCTTAATGTTTTTTTTTCTTCTTCTTCTTCTTATATATATATTTTAAAACACACACTTTTTACTTATTTACTAAATTATTTTGTTAAACATTTTTCCTTTAAATTTTCTCCTCCATCAAAATATTTCAAAATAAAATAACTCATATATCATATATATATGTCCAATTATATGGTTACCATAAGTGGGTCTTACAATAATAAAGACTACCTTTTAAAGAAAGGGTTCTTTGAGGGCGTTGTGTGGATGATCTGCAATTTGTGAGTGGCTCTCCAAGTTGACTTTTGGAATGACTTCCTATTTTGCTCCAAACTGACACACTTTGCAACTTGAGATTGCATCACTAAGCTTGGGTACATCAAGTGCCAACTCCTTTTCTCATAGTTGTAGCAGCCCTTAATGATGATAGTGTCCGACTCTCTTGTGCCAAATTTGTGTGACATCCTCTTTGAGAAGAAAAGCATATTGCTCCTCATCTAAAGGATTGAGTGAAAAACTCTTTCATTTCATTTTTACTTTGAAGATATCTTGATTAGCTGCATCCTTAATTAGACAATATTCATCTTCAAAAGTAACTTTAAAGCCTTTTTCAATAAGTTGACCCACACTCAACAAATTTTGGTCAATGTCAGGAACAAAAAGAACATCCTGAATATGTTTTGTATTTGTTCAGCTTGCAATCGCAATAGTCCCATTTCCTTTGACAGAGATGTAATCCCCATTGCCAATTTTGAATTTGGTGACGTTAGTTGGCTTCAAATCTTTAAAAAACTCCTTGTCATGAGTCATATGGTTGGTGCAGCCACTATCAATCAGCCAACTTTCATTTGATTGACTACCCATGAAGCATATAGCCACAAACAGTTGATCCTCCTCCTCCTAATCAGCAATCTTAGCCTCTTCACCTTGCTGTTGATTCTTGCTCATGCAAATTACAACTTCATGCCCCATTTGGTTACATTTTGTGCATTTGGCATCTAGTCTTCTCCAGCATTTGAAAGGAGGATGACCCTTTCTATTACAATGTTGACATGGAGGGTAGGATCCCTTCTTGACTCCTACTTTGTTGTTGGTTGAAGATTCTCCTGTAGGATTTTGATTCTTCTTGAAAAACTTTTTCTTCTTATTGTTCTTTGCAATCTCATGATGCTTGGCTGGCAAGGCTCTTTCAACAGCACCTTCTTGCCTCATGGCTCTTCTTTGATCATGTGCTTGCAAAGCATTGTGAATCTCAACAATAGTGATTTGAGTCAAATCCTTGGTATTTTCCAAGGCTGAAATAGATGCCTCAAATTTTTCAGGCACTGTTACAAGAATTTTTTCAACAATTCTTGAATCCTTGAACACATAACCAAGTAATCTGATTCGGTTTGCAATGTCCAATAACATATCAGAATACTGTTTAATTGATTATGTTTCCTTCATCTTCTGCAACTCGAATTCTCGAATCAAGTTGAGCACACGCATTCGTTTTATTCTTTCATCCCCCTCATACTATGACTTGAGATAATTCCATATCTCATATGCTGATTTTAGAGTCATAATCCGAGTGAAGATAGTAGATGAGACTGCAGCGAACAAACAAGCCTTTGCGTTGGATTTCTTTGTTTTCTTCTCCTTCTGCAATTTGATTTGCACCATGGTAGGATTGTTTGGGAGAGCAGGAATTTCATAATCTTCTTCCACAACTTCCCAAATATCCAAAGCTTCCATATACGCCTCCATATGAACTGCCCAAACCTAGTAGTTGTCTCCATCAAACACCGGTGGAGAAATTGAAGAGAAACTGGAACTTGCTTCGACGTCCATGACACAGCAACCTCACGCACTCACTCATAGATCCCTTAAGAATAAGGCTCTGATACCAATTGTTGTTTTTTTAACAATAAAAATAATAATGCAGAATTTTTAAGACAAAGAACAAAAAAAACCACACTATTGAAAAATCAAAACATTACAATATTTAAATTTTGAAAAATAACAATCCACTAACTACATGATCCTAAACTTGCTCCATATTTCAAGGCATGAATACAAAATAACTAATTCCTAAAGAATAGAAACAAACTTTGACACAATCAACTTAACAAAACTAACACATGTGAACATGTTTCAGTCCTGAAGCATTTTCTTAACAAAATACTAAAATAGAAAGAGAAATACTCAAAGCATAATCTGATCACAAAGTAATTCTGCTACTCAATGAATGTGATCAAAGGGCGTAGGATTACTGTGAATACAGAGTTAAATACTATTACAACTGAATTAAAAGCGAATCCAACAAATGTCAGCAGTAACAGAATATTAACAAATTATTAACCAACTTAATGAGCTCTCTTTACAAAACTCATCAAATTGTTTAAACAAAATTTCATGTCAAAGTTTTCTCCATGAAATACTTCCCTGCTTGCCATCAAATCCTATAAGTTTGAATTACTCAATTTTTTACTTCAAGGAGAAAAGATATCAAAGCTGGGAGTCTTTGATCAGAAACAGCGAAGTACAAGCAAGAGGGGCACCTAAAGCCAGTATCATAAATACATGGTTGATGAAGAAGAAGCTTGAGGCAGCACAGGAGGTCCAAACAAGGTCGGTTTCGGCGGAATCTGTAGCCCAGCAATACTCCCTTCTAACATCGCAACCACATCACTCATCGATGGCCTCTCTTCCGGCAATGTTTGAATGCAACACAACCCCACAATTATCATTTTTCTTACCATTTCTTCCTCTTCCTCTGTATTGCCCCATCGACAGCCTCCATCTATTTCACTTCCTGCAAGATTCTTATATATCCAATCAGGAAAGTACTCTTCAGTATTCTCCCTCACTCCTTCGTGGGGATTCTTTCTTTCACCCACCATCTCAAGAACCAACATTCCATAACTATAAACATCAGACTTGTGAGAAACATTGCCAAGATTTCTAAATACTACTTCAGGTGCCATGAATCCTACCGTTCCCTTCACACCCGTCATCGACACGTGACTCTCTCTGGCCCTGCATTGCTTGGCAAGTCCAAAGTCTGAGATCTTGGGGCAGAACTCATTGTCCAAAAGAATGTTGTGTGGTTTAATGTCAAAATGTAAAATTCTTGTGTTGCAGCCACGATGCAAGTATTCTAAGCCTCGAGCGATGCCGATAACAATGCTATGGAGAGTGTTCCAATCTAACTTGACTTCATTTTGTTGTAGCTCTTTGTGGGATATATATTTTTCCAATGACCCTTTCGGCATATACTCATAAACTAAAGCTCTTTTATTTCGCTCGTAACAAAAACCCAAGAGAGTGGCTATGTTTACGTGCGAAGTGCTGCTGATGCTAACAACTTCATTCAAAAAATCATGACCGTTTTCTTTAAATTCATTCAAAAGTTTCACTGCCACTTCACGTCCGTTCGGTAAACTTCCTTTGTAGACGGAGCTAAATCCTCCTTGGCCAAGCTTGTTCCTGAAGGAGCCTGTCATTGTCTTCAGCTTTGAGTAACTATACCGCTTGGGTGTTTGTGTGGAATATCTCTTTATTGTTTCTTCAATTTTGTCTTTGTCTAAGATGCGTCTCCATGTGTAGTAGATGAAGATGATGATGGAGATTATCAAAATGATGCATCCTACACCAATTGTAACTGAAGAGAACAGGTTTCAATTTAATTATATGATCAGTACGTACACAATCAGGGGAATGCAGAAATCTGTTGATTGGGTCAAAGAAGTAGTAAAATGAAAAATTGAAGACAGAGAGGTTGGTTTTAGAATTTTAGCTTAAACTGGAATTATGTAGTACCTATGATTAACATTTTCTTCGACAGACGGGAAGACATTCCTGCAAAAGAAAACATGAAGTATGATAAGCATTTGACAGTGCTTTTGAAACGGGTAATTGTCATTCAAACATAATTTAGAACGTATTGGAGAGTAATTTTAAAAATGGCGATTCCCTGAAAATGATAGGTGTACAAGTGATTTATAAAAGTGATTTTTATATAATAATTTTAATATTTAGTTTTACACTTTTAAAGGCCATTTTTGTACCATCAAAATGTATTTTGCATGATTACAGCATGTTAGAAACTTGGAAGTGATTTTAAACCTGTAAAAAAAATCATTTTAATTATTTCAAAATCACTTTCAAATGTATGAGTTTTTTTTTTTTTGTTTTTTTGTTTTGTTATCTGTATTTTACCAATGTTTTAAAAAATAAGTAAAAAAAATAGTATCACAAGACTTCGTATTCGTTTTTAGAATTTGATGCAAGGGAAGAAGAGGTATCAAATTTATAAGTTAACATAAATCTGACCTGAAACTTATAAAAGTTTGATGCAATGGAAGAAGGGGAATGAGACATACTAGGGACAGGAGCAGCAGGAGCAGCAGCTTCACAGACGTAAGGATTAGCAACTCCGTTTCTACAAATGCAGAAAAATGGGTACGTCCCGTTTCCTCCGCATTTACCTCCACTTTTGTTGCATTCTTCACACGCTCCATTATACCAATTCTCGTATTCCACTTCGAATCCTAGTTTCACAGCCTTCTCCACCAGACTCGTCCTGTTCTTTATACCTTCTTTCAACCACTCTATCGTAACCCTCACTTCTATGTTCATTTTACAGTCTTCCAGTTGTGGAATCCAAATCGCCGCCAACGGTTCGAAAGCATAATTCATTCTCCCTTCCTTTTCCGCTTCCCTACCGCACGAAAAATTGTAAGTCTTCGGAATTTGAATTTCATTTTCCGCCGAGCAATTGTACCACAAGGAGATGTTCTGATTGTTGGAAGTATACACGAACGGATGGTGATCCATAGTCGCCACTTGGATTTGAGTTTGTGGGCAGTAATTATCGAAGAGATCTGATCTTGCGATCCTCATTCTACTATTCGACTGGTTGATTTCCAGAACGTAATATTCTATCGAGTTTATTTGAATTGTGGTGGTTCGGTTGTTTTTGCAGTTGAGTTCGAATTCTTGCAGCCCGCAAAACCTCGGCCTCCCATTCCCCCAGAAGGGATACGTGATGTTTACCAATTCTCCGCAATTGTAACTCACACTGCAGGCTTTGAATGAATCAACGGCGTCCTTGCTAAAATATGTCGAAAGATGAAACGCGATGAAGGAGATGAAGAAGAAGGTACTGATGGTGGGTTTTATGAAAATTTTCATTTTCTTGAGCTTCAGGACAATGAAAGGATCGGATTCGAAAGAGATGATCGGATGCTAATTTTCTAGTCTTAGCTGACTGTGGCGGAGTGTCATCTTCAAAGAAAAGGAAAAACATAAACAGAAGAAAACAGAGAGAGGGACTCAGAGACGACTTCAGCCAAAATTGATATACGAACGGATTGTTTGCTTTAACGGAAAAGATGCGCTCCATAAGAACTATTCCATTGAAGTGATATTTTCCCGAGAAAATATTGGTTATGAATAAGTGATATGGGAAGTGCGAACTCATTGTCTCCCAGCTTTTGTGTAATAAATCAAAGGGTGACAGTCCCTCTCGCACAAACACTCCAGCCAAGTAAGTTCTCCATTGAATTTTTCAAAGGTACGTTTGAATTGGTCAGTTGTTTACTAAAATGATATTCACCTATGAGTCTTCTGTCAAGGGACCATGTTGTAGAGACTTGATTAATATCTCATGACCTCGCAGACTTTGAACTTTCTGAGCTTCATCTTTCGTAAGACTTATTGAGATGTAAAAAAACCCTTTCATGGAATGTTTAAAATGAAGTTGCAAAACTGAAATTAAGAACTGTGGTGTTTATGTTTCTTATGGAATTCCATTAGACTCCAGCAACTTAATAGTTAAAACAGAGTTCTAAAAAGAAAATCAAGCTGAAAAATAATGTGTTGTGAATAAGTGATTTGGGCTTGGGGAGTGGGGAATCCCCCCCTTAAATCAGTAAATAGTTTCCTGCTTGACATCAAATCATACAAGTTTGAATTAGTCAATTGTTTACTCAAAAAGGAAAAGAGATACCAAATCTGAGAGTCTTCTTCTATCATTAGGCCTTCAGGGACGGAAGGGAATGCGTCCAAACAGCAAAGAACAAGCAAGAGAGCACATAAAGCCAGTGTCATTTGTATGAGTTGGATGAAGAAGAAGAAGGTTGGGTCAGCTCAGTCGCAGGAGGTCCAAACAAGCTGGTCGGTTTCAGCGGAATCTGTAAGCCATCAACATTCCCTTCCAACATTGCCACCACTTCACTCATCGATGGCCTCTCCTACGGCAATGTTTGAAAGCAACATAACCCCACAATTATCATTTTTCTTACCATTTCTTCTTCTTCCAGCTCATTGATGCGCCACCAACAACCTCCACCCATTTCACTTTGTGTAAGATCTTTATATATCCAATTAGGAAAGTACTCTTCAATACTCTGCTCCACTTCCTTCATTGGGATTCTTTCTTTCTCCTATCATTTTAAGAACCAACATTCCAAAGCTATAAACATCGGACTTGTGGAAACCTTACCAAAATTTCTAGATATTACTTCAGGTGCTATGAATCCTGTCGTCCCCTTTTCACACACATGACTCTCTTTGTCCATTGATAGTGCACAAAGTGAGCTATTTCTAAGGCTTATTTATTGCTAGTTTTGATGTTTAATTGGTAAATTTTATATGCATAATTGTTTATTTCGTAGAAATCGAGCATTGGGAGCTAAACGGATAAATAATGGTTTTATACTGAGAAAATGAGAGCAATTGGTCAAGAATTGAAGAAATCGAGCAAAGAGAATAGAAATTGAAGCCTTAGTCAAAGGGGTAGCATTGAGATGTTATTTGGAGTGTCTCAACGCTTGTAGATGCACTCAAGTAAGAAAGCCCAAGGGAATAACATTGAAGTGTATAAATGTAGATGTTAGGATTTTAGCCTTACACCTTTTAAAAGAATAGAAATGTCTAAGCTACTAAACTATGCTTAGGTTGGCAATAAGCCTCTAAACTTGATTCACTTATTGACCACATTTTATCTCATATGTGCACACCCCTAAAAATTTGAGGCCCCATTTGATAACCATTTGTTTTTTGTGTTTTGGTTTTTGAAAATTAAGCCTATAAATACTATTTTTACCCACAGATTTCTTTTTTTTTTTTTTAGTTCCAACAACATTTGAAAAGTGAGGAGATTCGAACCTCCGACCTCTTGGTCGAGAGTGCATGCTACTTTGGCCACCCAATATAGGTTTCCTAATTCCTTATTTTGTTATCTATTTTTTACATATATTTTAAAAAATCAAGCTAAGTTTTGAAAACTAAAAAAAAGTAGTTTTTGTTTTGGGAATGACTAAGATTCAAATGTTCTCTTAAAAAAGATGAAACTCATGGTAGAGAAATATGAGAAAATAAGCACAATTTTCAAAAACTAAATGGTTATCAAACGAGACTTAAGTAATTCCATCACAAGTTCTTTACTTTTTTTTAAAAATCCAATTGAAAAACCAAACCAGCCAATCACCTTTATAAGTTGTACATAGATTTAGTTGGATTTTGTGATATTTTGGACTCAACCCAATAATCATGTGGTAGATTCCTATTAACCTAAACAATTTTTATTAAGTTATAAACCGGGCCCAAAACCTAACCATATAAATTGGGTATCCATCTAGTTTCTAGGAAAGTTAATTCTCACCTCATAATTGTTTAGCAGAGTTATGTAGCTTTTAAATCTGCCTTTATGTAAGTATGATAAAAAAAGCCAATTATCCAAAAAAAAATTCAATAACTAACCAAATGCATAGGATTTGGATTTGGATTTTGATTTGGGTTAAAAATAGAACTAAATCAAACAATAGTTTAGAAAAAATGAACCTGTGCTAATCCAAATTAATTTTCAAACTAACCCAATTTGTTAGTTGCTTGGGTTTTTCGGATTCTCGGTTTTTTTAACACACCTCTTAACTTGCATGTTCCACTAGAATAGGGGAAAAATCGAGCAAGCAACGGATCTCAAATAATGCATTTTAATTTAAACTTCTAAAAGTATTATCGTTTTTCTTTCTTTTTTTAAAAAATCTTTTCAAATCAAACTATTTTATGTCCCATCGTTTAAATTTGTACACAACTAAATTTTCATAGGAACTCAAAAAAAAAAAAAAAAAAAAAATTATAGTAAATCAATTTATTTTATGCCACATCATTTAAAATTGTACTCTTCAACACATACTTAGATAGCAAATTCACTATCATGTCACATTTTTGTTGGTCAACTCTGTAACAATACTAACTCACTAAATGAAACAGAGATCGAGAGTAAGAGAAAAAGCAAACACAGAAGAATTATAGTGGTTCAACCTTGATTGGTCTACATCCACTTTCACAAGGTATCCATGGATCTTTATTGATGAAGAAGAAGCTTTCTCAGAGAGAGAGATACAAAACACTCACTAATCTCACCTATCTTTTTTTAGCACACATACTCTCAGATAATATATATATGTGGGCTAAAGTAAGTACAGTAAGTGCATTTAACGAAATTGGGTTAATTAGTACTTAACCCACTGCCAACTCAGCTTCAAATAAGAGTCTACATGTATATTTGTCAATTTCATCACAAATCACCCTCTTGACAATTATACATATAAACCAAATTGATGATCCAAGTCTGATACCTTGTGAATTAAGATTCTGATTTTTATCAGCCAACACCCAGCCTTAATAGGCTGTTTAGATACTGAATCCTGGAGCTTGTCAAAGGCTTTGTAAGCATATCAGCTGGATTGTTCAACGTAGAAATTTTCTCTAGCTTGACTGACTTATTCACAACCATTTCTCGAAGATAATGATACTTAACATCGATATGCTTCGTTCAATCATGATAAAGAGGATTTTTCGAAAGAGCTAAAGCACTTTGACTATCACAAAATATTATAGGTTCTGAGATTTCTCCAATCAATTCTGTTATTAGTCCTCTTAACCAAACACCTTCTTTAACTGATTCTGTGAGTGCAATATATTCAGCTTCAGTGGTGGACAAAGCAACAACAGATTGCAGAGAAGATTTCCAACTTATTGGATTTCCAAATAAAGTATAAACATACCCGGTAGTTGATCTTCTTCTGTCCAAATCAGCTGCAAAATCAGAATCTGTATAGCCTATAAGGCAATTTTCATCCATATCTCCTTTGGTATAAACAAGTCCAGAGTTCCAGCTTCCCTTGACATATCTAAGGACCCATTTAGAGGCTTCCCAATGTGGTTTGCCTGGATTACTCATGAATTTGCTGATCACACTCAAAGCATGAGCTATATCAGGTCTGGTGCAAGTCATTCCGTACATCAAACTACCAACCAAGTTGGAGTAAGGAACCTTGACATTTCTTCAAACTCTTCAGCTGTAGCAGGAGAATGAGCTTTAGACAATTTAAAATGATGTGCAAGTGGCACATTGACTGTCCTTGCACTTTCCATATTAAATTTCTTGACCAGCTTGCTCAAATAGTCCTTTTGAGTTAATGTCAGAATACCTGAATCTCGGTTCCTTTGAATTTGCATTCCTAGAATTTTGCTTGCTTGGCCAATGTCTTTCATCTCAAATTCACTATTTAATTGGCCCTTAAGCTTGAGAATTTCACTCAGCCTGTTTGATGATATTAACATATCATCTACATAAAGCAACAAAAAAACAGAATCTTCAGCTGAAATATGCTTCACATATACACAACTATCATACAAACTTCGTACAAATCCACAACGAAGTATAAATGCATCAAATCGCTTATACTATTGACGAGGTGATTGTTTCAAACCATAAAGCGATTTCTTCAGATGGCATACCATGTGTTCTTCACCCTTTTTGACAAAACCAGGATGTTGTCTCATGTAAATCTCCTCCTCCAAGTCACCATATAAAAATGTTGTTGTCACATCCATTTGCTCTAATTCAAGATCATAATGAGCAACTAAAGAAAGTAGCACTCTAATGGATGAATATCTAACAACTGGAGAGAACACTTCATTATAGTCAATGTTGTATTCTTGAGTAAATCCCTTGGCAACTAGTCTTGCCTTAAACCTTGGCTTATCATTTTCTTTTATACTCGGTTTTATCTTAAAGATCCATTTGCAATCAACAAGTTTGTGTCCCTCAGGTTTTTCTTTAAGCTCCCAAGTACCATTTTTCTTTAACGAAGCCAATTCCTCTTGCATAGCTAACTGCCATTCTCTTTTGTGTTCTGAATTTACTGCCTCACTGTAAGTTCTTGGTTCAGAACAATCAATACTTTCATCAATATACAAAGCATAAGCATCTGTCTTTGACATCTCAACTACACAATCAGCTTGTTCATATCGTGAAGGAGGTCTGATAACTCTTCTTGATCTACCTCTTGTCAATTGATAATCTGTCAAATCAGTTTCTGGTAGAGTTTGAGCTTGGAAATCAGATTGTGACTGAGATTGACCAGTCACAGTAATATCAGAAGATTGTTGATTCAGATCAGCCTCTTCTAAATGTTCTTCTTGCTGGTCTGATGGTTCAAAATTGGTAGTTTCTGACATCTCAAGCTCAATTTCAAAAGAATTTGTGTCCAAGTCTTTTTCATTTCTGTAATTCAAACTTCCAGAGCTCTTCCATGGCATTTCTGACTCATCAAACCTTACATCTCTACTGATTATACATCTCGAATTTCCTGGTTGAAGGAGCCATAACTTGTAACCTTTAATTCCCTTTGGATATCCCAGAAAGATGCATTTCTGAGATCTAGGCTCTAATTTGTCTTGCTTAATATGTGCATATGCTGCACATCCAAACACTTTCAAGTGTTCTAAATTCGGTGCCTTTCCTGACCACACTTCTTGTGGAGTTTTAAGATCAAGAGCATAAGATGGACTTCGATTAATGAGATATGCTGATGTATTGAGAGCTTCTCCCCAAAAAACCTTAGGTAGATTTGCATTTGCCAACATACATCTCACCCTCTCCAAAATTGTCCTATTAAACCTCTCAGCCAAGCCGTTTTGTTGAGGAGTGTAGGGAACTGTCAAATGCCTTTGAATTCCAGAACTATTACACATAGTTTCAAAATTTTCATTAAGAAACTCAAGGCCATTATCTGTTCTGAGATACTTAATCCTTCTGCCTGTTTGGTTTTCAACTAGAGTCTTCCACTGCTCAAATGTTTTAAACACCTCTGCTTTTGACTTTAGAGTGAATACCCAAAGTTTTCTAGAAAAATCATCAATAATACTCAAGAAGTAGCGTGCACCACCAAGTGTAGGAACTCTAGCAGGACCCCAAAGGTCTGAATGAATATAATCTAGAATTCCTTTAGCTCGGTGTACTGATCTGCTGAATTTTACTCTTGTTGACTTTCCAAGTGTACAATGTTCGCAGAAAGACAAATTTGTTGGTCTATTTTTGCTCAATAAACCTTGTTTATACAGCTCTACCAGTCCCCTTTCACTGACATGTGCTAACCTTCTATGCCACAAGAGTGTTTCATTATGGTCATCACACACAACTGCATTACTGGAAGCACATTCTGTACACCCATTCAACACATATAGGCCATTTTTCAACTTACCAGAAAGTACAAGCAAAGCACCCTTGAATATCTTCAAAAAACCACTTTCTGATCTATATTTATAACCAGCCTTGTCTAATGTGCCTAAGGAAATTAAATTCCTTTTCAAATCTGGAACATATCTTACTGAGGGCAAGATTTTCTCCATTCCATTTGACAATTTCAACTTAACTGAGCCAATTCCTTTAATCAGACATTGCTGGTTATTTCCCATAAGGACTCTTCCTTCATCAGTTTCTTTTAGATCATGAAAATAGTGTTTGTGTGGTGTCATGTGATATGAACACCCAGAATCTAAAATCCACTCATCATTTGGACTAATATCAGTAATCATCAACACTTCAGCTGAATCATAACCTTCATGGACATTTGCTGAGGTTTGTTCATTCTTTTTCTCTTGCATTTTATTCTTGTATTTCAACTTTCGACAGTCCTTAATAACATGACCTAACTTGTGACAATAAAAACATTCCTTATCTTTTCCTCTCGATTTTGATCTATTCTTCTCAAAGGAACTTTTCTGCAATTTAGACTGATTATTACGATTTTCTGGCCTTCCTCTTGCTAACAAAGCTTCAGGCTCCTTCTTATATTTTTTCATCTCAAGTTCTTTCGATCTTAGAGCATCAAGTACCAGATCTAAGGTTAGAGAATCTCTACCATATTTAATAGCCGATTTAATCTCCTTATAACTTTCTGGCAGAGAATTTAACAGAATGATAGCCTGATTTTCATCATCCAATTTCTCACCAATATTTGTAAGATCAAGACAAATTTTCAAAAATTCATCTAAATTTTCTTCTAAGGTTTTGGCAGAATCCATTCTATAGCCAAAGAATTTTTCCTTCAACAGAATCTTACTAGACAGTGATTTGCTCAAAAACAGAGACTCTAATTTCTTCCATAATTCAACAGCAGAGGTAATATCATTTACCTGGCGAAGTACACTGTCTGAAAGATACAAAATCATAGTACTGAAGGCGATCTCATCCATCTCCTGCTTCTTATCCTCAGAAATCGTCTCAGACAATTTTTCTGGATCTTCAATGATTTTCGCAACTCTCTGTTGAACGAGTAGCGCCTTCAATTTCTTTCTCCATAGATTAAAATCGCCTTTGCCGTTAAACTTCTCGAGTTCAAATTTGGCTGACATAGCGAATCAAACGATTTAGAAATTGGAGATTCTTGCTCAGACGAAGAGAATCCAAATCGATGAAGCTTCTTCAATTTCAACTAGCTCTAAGACGAACTACTCAAATTAATTTGAAATTCCTGCGGAACGAAGGCTCTGATACCATTTGTAACAATACTAACTCACTAAATGAAACAGAGATCGAGAGTAAGAGAAAAAGCAAACACAGAAGAATTATAGTGGTTCAACCTTGATTGGTCTACATCCACTTTCACAAGTAAGAATGGATGATTTGGTCTCCACCTTGAAATTGTTGAAGTAAAAAAAAAAAAAAAAAATCAAATTTGAACACATACCAGATCTGGATGAATGATATTCTTGAATGGTGGTGCTGGAAGAACAGAATTGAAACCCATTAGAGAGCGATTTGCAGATGCAACTCGTTCGATCTGAAAGAAAGTCATAACCACAAACACCACCAAGGCCACTGCAGCTTCTACATACTTGACCATCTACCTTGGGCCGAGACTCAAACTCTGCTCTAATATGCTGCTCTAACTTCTGCAAATCACCAACTTCTTTTAACAACACTGGAGAAATATACACTACTGCACTTACCTTACAATATGGATCAGCATTAGCAGTCTTGTTTTGATCTAATGGCAAGTACCTAAGTCTACTTCCAGATTCAGAACAATTAGTAGCTTTGTCAGGCTGCAAGCAGTAGTCAGATAGAGGGATGATCCCATAGACGAAACTCGAAATATCTTGCGAACAAAAAGACGATGAAAAATAGTTTTGAGCTATTAGAAAAATTTGATCACTAAAACCAACGAGGTCGTATTCTGCTCCCAAGATTTCTATGGCTGCACGATTTCCCACGCAATTGAGCTTTATTGTCTCAGGAGGACCACAGCTTTCTGTTCCTTCATTTCTCCAGAGAGGAAATTCCATCGTACTAATTGTCTTGCAGTTGAAAAAATCTGTGCAGTTTAAAAACCATTGATCAAAAGCAGAGGAAGCAGGAGGAGAGCTGAGCAGAATGAGGAGAATGAAAGCTGAAGAAAGTTGAAAAAGAGGGAATGGAAAGGATCTGGATTTCATTTTTCTGGGAACAGAAATCTGGGTTTCGCGATAAGTTGGGGAATCCTTGAAATGCTTTGGAGTGTTGGAAATGGCAAACAGAGTCGGAGAAAAGTCATGTGGTGGAAGGAAACCTGGAAGTTAATGGACGGCGTAGTTCGTTGACTTGAGCAGAAAGGATCCACGTTTAATTTGATAATCTCACCCCCACCTCATAACTATTTGATTTTTAATTTTTTATTTTTTAAATTATGCTCGTTTTCAAATAATCTCCACCATAGTTTTCATTTTCTCTATTAGTATCCAACATTTGATTTTCTAACTAGATTCCAAAAATAAAAATAATTTTTTAAAAACTTTTTTTTTTTAGTTTTTTAAACTTTGCTTGGTTTTTAAAAATATATAAGTAAAAAGTAGATAACAAAACGTAGAAACTTATAGGTGGAAGTAGTATTTATAAGCTTAATTTTCAAAAATCAAAAACAAAAAACCAAATGTTTATCAAATGGGACCTTCATTTTTAGTTTTCTATTTTTTAAAATTATGCTACTTTCTCTCTATTTCTATACTATGTTTCTCACCATTATTGCCAACATATTTAAATTCTTAGTCAAATTTTAAAAACAAAATAAGTTTTTAAAAATTACAGTCTCGTTTGATAACCATTTGATTTTTGGTCTTTAGTTTTTTTAAAATTAACCTCATAAACACTACTTTCACATATGAGTTTCTTTGTTTTGTTATCTACTTTTTACATATATTTTCAAAATCCCAATCAAGTTTTGAAAAAAAAAAAACAAAAAATAGTTTTTAAAAACTTGTCTTTATTTTTAGAATTTGGCTAAGAATTTAAATGTTTTTCTTAGCTAAGATGAAAACCATGGTAAAGAAATTAGTCTAAAAATAAATACAATTTTAAAAAATCGAATGGTTATCAAATGAGCCTACTTTTTTTAGTTTTCAAAACTTGGCTTGAATTTTGAAAACACTCTTAGACCGTAGATAACAAAACTAGAGATGTCCACATGGCGGGACAGGGATGAAGATGACTTTTTCGTCCCCGTCTCTATTTAATTCCCCATCCTTGCGAAATTCTTGTTAAATTTTGTAGGGATCGGGGTAGGGATTCCCTACAGGGAATTCGTTTAGTTTTTTTTAGAAAAAAACCAATGAATTCTTTTGAAATTTTTTAATTAAATAGTTAATTTCCTATTGAAAATTTTCATTTAAATGGTAATTCCAAATTAGAATTTCCATTTAAATAGAAATTTATTAAACCTCCTAGTATAAACAAAATAATATTACCTATGAAATTATATAATTATCCATATGTAGTCCAAATGTTCAAGTAAATAGTTCAAACATATCAAATTATTGAAGTCATTTAACAATAAAACTTTAAATTTAAATATTCGGCTAAATTATAAAATAAAAAAAAACACCCCTTAACTTTACACCTTATTTCAAAAATACCCATATTCTTTCAAAAGTTGCAATATTACCCTTGACCTTAGGGATGAGCATCGGTCGGGCGGGGTCGGTTTTCCACCCCAACCGACGCCGAACCGACCATATGTCGGTTCGATCGGGCGGTAAATTTTTTTTTTTGTTGCATAAAGCTTAAACCTACCGAACCGACTTCAGTTCGGTCGGTCGGTTCGGTTGGTTTTATATATATATTTTAAATATATTTATTTATTTTAACTTATTTATATATATATTATATATTTTTATTTATTAATTTAATTTTATTATTATTCATAATATATAATATATATATAAATTTTACAGTTTTTGTATTTTATAATTATTTATATTATATAATAATAATAATAATAATAACATTATTATTATTATTATTTAAAAATTTGGTCGGTCGGTCGGTCGGTCGGTTTAGGCCTAAGCCCCAAACCGACCGACCCACTTGTTGGTTTTGCATTTTGCAAAACCGACCTCCGACCGATGCCTTCTTTAAACCGCCCGACCGACGTCGGTTCGGTCAGTTTCGGTCAGACGGATCGGTTTTTTGGAGTTTTTTGCTCACCCCTACTTGACCTTTTATAAATGTTTAAAAACTACCTTTAGAGTAGAAATCTGTTAGAATGTTGGATGGAAAATCGACGTGACGATGACTTGAAACGATGTGACGGTGACTAGGATGCTTGGATTGATTAAGTACCCATTCAACTCACGGGGATTTTTTTTCACTCCCTCCCCATTTTCCTCCTAATGGGATTTTTCACTCCGTTAGATGTGGGTTCTCACAGGAACCGTCTCGCGGATAAATGAGCATCCCTAAAACAAAATAAAGAAACTCATAAGTAGAAACTGTAGAAGTAGTATTTATAAACTTAATTTTAAAAAATCAAATAGTTAGTAAACAGAGACTGAGAAATTTGTTGTTATACTCAATATAATGTTGTGTGATGTGGGAACTATTTTCATCCTTTCGAGTCACCCTCATCATTGGGTCGCCCCAACCCTAAAAAGTGTAGGTTCAAGTTAGATCAGGCCCAAGCCTAGTGGGCCTAAGACATTGTTTGGGCCTGGATTGAGCCAGCCCAACCTTCAATAGCCAAGTCCATAGTCCAACCCTTGGACTTGGCTCATTGGAACAAAGTTTGGGCCTTGGGTTGGACTTGACCCCATTGGATTAGCCTATTGAATATTAATTGTTTTATTATTTTTTAAAACTTTCTTTAGTTATTAATATTTATTGAAATTATATTTCTTATGTAATGTTATTTTTAATTTTTAATTTTTTTATTACTTTTACTTAATAAAATTATTGATATTATAAAGTTTCTTTTAACATTTTTATTTTTTAAAAAACATTTATCACTTTTAAAATTTTTCTAAATTATAAAAATATATTTTAAAAAATATTAAAAATTTTAAGTTTAAAATATATAAAATATAATAAATAATGGATTATATATACACATATGTATTTGGGTTGGTCGAATTGATAAGTCCATTGGACTGGCCCTACGGGCCGATCTAAATATGGTCCAAACGAATCAGCCCATGGGCCAACCTGCTCTTCAAAAGGATGATCCATATCCGATTCAATGAATGAATGAGTTGGAATGAGTTGGGCCAGTCAAACTTTAACTTTGGACCAAGTTTGAATTGGGTGATGATGAATGTCAGTTTCAAAGAAAGCAAAACCAATAAGAAAAATATAATGGAAGTGGACTTTAGGCAACCACTTGATATATGAACTAATTGCTTACTTCAATGGAAAACATGTGTTATGATTTATGAATAAGTGACAGGTTTCGTGCAATAAATCAAAGTGGCAGCTCAACAAAATTTTGTCCATTAATATTTCGGAGGTACTTTCCTGCTTGCCGGCAAATCATGTATGTTTGAATCAGTCTTTTTTGTATGGGAGTCAAACATGGCTTTAGGTGTTTCCCCTTAGTGGAGGGCGGAAAGGAAAATTAGACTTTGTCGATTTGCTGACGAATCAGATCTATAGCTATATGAAGAATATTATGATATACTAGTTGTTAATTGTAAATCCTCTGGTTAAGACTAGAGAAAAAAGTGTTGTAACCCATTCTTTTGATTCTATACGGGTAGATTTTCAGAGTTTTTTTAGTTATCTTTTAGTTCGGAGTCTTTATTTTTCTTCACCGGCTAGTGTTTTTTAGTTTCATATCGAACCTATTGACTATACATTAAAAATCAGCTCAACATAGGGAGATGCAAACACTTGGAACTTTCCAAGCTTCATCTTTCATAAGGATTATAGAGGTGTAAAAACCGTTTCATTCTGTGTTGTAGGTGACAATGCTGATGAAGATTATTTAACATTGATTCTTCTTCTTGAAGCAATAATGCAATAATGCAATGCAAACATCTGGTGAATGATACAACGTAGTAATAGGAAATTAAGAGAGAGATCTGATGAAATATCTGAAGGGGGGAATCAAAAGCAAATGGACAATCAGTTTGTCAAGTGTCAGCCCTCACTCAAAAGATCTCCCACTAGAAGGTTAAAAATGACATCTTCAGATTGAGCAAAACTTCACCTTTTTCCTTGTCTATCAGCCTCATAAATACCAAGCGGATGAAGGAGAAGAAGATGAAGGAGAAGAAGATTGGGGCACCGCAGCTGCAACAGGTCCAAACAAGGCTTGTTTTGGCGGAATCTGTAAGCCATCAACACGCCCTTCCAACAGCGCCACTACATTACTCATAGACGGCCTTTCCTCTGGCAATGTCTTAATGCAACACAACCCCACAATTATCATTTTTCTCGCCATTTCTTCCTCTTCCTCTTTGTTGCCCCACCGACAGCGTCCATCTATTTCACTTTCTGCAAGATTCTTATATATCCAATCAGGAAAATACTCTTCACTGTTCTCCCCCATCCCTTCATTAGGACTCTTTCTTTCACCCACTATCTCAAGAACCAACATTCCATAACTATAAACGTCAGACTTGTGGGAAACCTTACCCAAATTTCTAAACATTATTTCAGGCGCCATGAATCCTACCGTCCCTTTCACACCCGTCATCGACACATGACTCTCTTTGGTCCTGCATTGCTTGGCAAGCCCAAAGTCTGAGATCTTGGGGCAAAAGTCATTGTCCAAAAGAATGTTGTGTGGTTTAATGTCAAAATGCAAGATCCTTGTATTGCAACCACGATGCATGTATTCTAAGCCTCGAGCGATGCCCATAACAATGTTATAGATAGTGTTCCAATCCAACTTGATTCTATTTTTCTGTAGCCCTTTGTGGGATATGTACTTTTCCAATGACCCTTTGGGCATGTACTCATAAATCAAAGCTCTCTTTTTTCGCTCGTAGGAGAAACCCAAAAGAGTAACTATATTTACATGAGAAGTTCGAGTAATACTTACAACTTCATTCATAAAATCTTGGCTGTTTTCTCTGGATTCATTCAAAAGTTTCACCGCCACTTCGCGACCATCCGGTAACATTCCTTTGTAGACGGTGCTAAATCCTCCTTGGCCAAGCTTGTTCTTGAAGGAGTCAGTGATTTTCTTCAGCTTTGAGTAACTGTAGCGCTTTGGTAATTCTATAGAATGTCTCTTTGTAATTTCTTCAATTTTGTCTCTGTTTAGGATACATTTCCATGTGTAGTAGATGAAGATGATGATGGAGATTATCAAAAGGATGCATCCTGTAGGAATCGCAACTGAAGAAGAGGTTTCAATTAATTATATGATCAGTAAAACAATGACATTATACAAAAATTTCATGAATGGATCGAAAAAGTAGTAGAAGGAAAATGAAGTCTATATACAGTACCTATGATTAACTTTTTCTTCGACAAATTGGAAGACAGCCCTGCAAAAGAAAAGAATCACAAATTATGATAAGCCATCTCCGTCCTCCTCCTGCTGAAACATCCTTATATGAAAAAAAGGCATTAGGGACGTACGAGGAGCAGATCCGCAGACATAAGGATTTGCATCTCCGCCGGCACAAATGCAGAAAAATGGGTAAGTGGCGTTTCCACCACAATTTCCGCCGGCTTCGTTGCACGTCTCGCACGCTATCGAATCCCCCTTCTCATATTCCACGTCGAACCCTCGTCTCACGACCTTCTCTAGCACCGCCGTCCTGTTCTGCTTTGTTTCTTCTTCCTGATTCTTCTCCTTCAAGTCGTCCACCCTAACCATCACATTCAATCTCATTTGACATCCTTCCATTAGTACACTACTATCCGTCAGTTCGAAACCAGGTCCCACAGCATAATTCTCTATCCCCACGTTTTCATAGCCGCACCAGAATCTGTTACTCTCCGGAATTTCCTTTTTAGCCGAGCAATTGTACCACACCAATATGTTCTTATTGTTCAAAGAATACATGAACACTTGCTCATCCAGAGTCCTTGTATTTTCGATTTGATCTGTGTTCTTCAGGCAGATATTGTGGAAGAGGTCTGATCTTGCGATCGTCACTCTATAATCCAACTGGTTGATTCTCAGAACGTTATATTCCGTCGAATTGATTTTAATCGTCGTGGTTTGGTCGTGTTTGCAATTGAGCTCGAACTCTGGCCGCCCACAAAATCGCTGCCTCTCATTTCCCCAGAAGGGATACGTGATGTTTACCAATTCTCCGCAATTGTATCTTACACCACAAGCTTTGAATTGATCGAGGGCGTCTTCGCTGAAACATGACCATAAATGAAACGCGATGAAGATCAAAAGGTTACTCATGATTGGGTTTAGGAAGATTTTCATTTTTCTTGAGCTTCTAAACAGCGAAAGCTAAGGGATCAAAAAAGAGATGGATCAGCTAATGAATTTCTAGTCCTGTCTTAGCTCACTCTGGATTAAGCATAAGTTCTCCATTGAATTTCCAGAGCTACTTTCCTGCTTGCCATAAAATCATATGTATGCTTGAATTGGTCAATTGTGTTTACTCAAAAGGAAAAATAGATTTTCAATTGAATTGGTCAATTGCTTACCCCACAATTATCATTTTTCTTACCATTTCTTCTTCTTTCTATATGTTGCCCCACCAACAACCTCCACCCATTTCCCTTTGGCCTCTCCTCCGGCAATGTTATTGAGCTTGTTCCAATCCAACTTAAAGACTTCATTTTTAGCAGCGTCATGTGGGATATATACTTGTCCAATCATCCTTTGGGCATATCCTGATAAATCAAAGCTCTTTTATTTCCCTCAGAGCAAACATCCACGATAGAAAGCTTGATCATGATGCTAACAACTTCAATCATAAAACCTTGGCCATTTTCTCTGGATTCTTTCAAAAGTTTCACGGCCAAATCGTTACCATCCCAATATTAGATACAAGATAGTGCCTTTTTTTGAGTCGGATCAATTTCTTTTTTGGACCGAATATTCGTTTGGGCTTTGATAAGATATTAGATAAACACGGGGTTCTATCTCAAAACTAATTTGCAATGAGAGGAATAGCATGTGTATCTTGTAAAGATTGTGAGGTTCTCACATCTTTCCAACGTGGGATCTTTAACATCCAATAGCTATCCTTTGTAAATAATGTTAAATCTTCCTTGGCAAAGCTTACCCAAATTCAAAGTTAAGATTGTTACACTTATCAAAGTTTAAAGTGCAATTTACTGACATTGAAAGTTTGAGAAAATTGATACACTTTGTTAAGTTTATGGTCAAAATTGATATTTTTTCCAAAAAAAAGGTTATTTTGCAAATTTAGTGTGAAGTTTTTCATGTTTATGTCTAATAAGTCATTATATTGTAACACTCCAAATCCAAGATTCAAAATTTGGAATTCGAATTCAACACCTGACGGTCATTACAAATGGTATAAAAGCGGAACCTCTCCCAATACAATGTTGTTGAGAACAAACAAGGTAGAAGCTAGTGGACATGTGAGTGAGGAATTCATATTAGACATTAAAAGTTCGGAGACCTACTATAAAATGATATCAAAGGCTTTACATTCAATCTCAAATACGTACATTTGATTTACCTAAAAAGGGTGTAGCTACAAAGTTGATAAATTTTGGTGGAGAAACAAAACAGACAAGGCAGTGCTTTTGAAGCTTTAACATCATAACATCTATTTTACCATGAAACCACAAAAACACATAACTCACCCACTACCATTTGGTGTTGAAGTTTTGCTAATCCAAGGCGCAACGACAGAATCTGGGGATTGTGGTAGCACTAAACCACCCTTCAGCAGCCCATTATCTTCTCCTGAAATGTCTATTTCTCCACGCTTCCCTTTGCCACAACTTCCACTCTCTATATTCTTTAGAATTTCTAGAGCCTCCAACATCGACGGCCTTGTATCCTTCACACTTTGCAGGCATTGAAATGCCAACTCTGCAACTGCGCAGATCATGTCTCTGATTCTTTGATCTATTTTAAATCCAAGCGATGGGTCTACGAAGTCGTGTAATTCGTTGTTTTGGATCTTGTTTATTGCCATTGTCGACAAGTTAATCTCATGTCTATGCCTTGTGATATCAACTGCTGGCTTTGAAGATATCAGCTCAACCAATACGACTCCAAAGCTAAATACGTCGCTTTTATTTGTAAGTTGATAACATTCGTGATACTCTGGATCAACATAGCCTGGAGTTCCTTGTGGAGCAGTTGAAATATGGGTAGCTTGCGTAGGAAAAAAGCGAGACAGTCCAAAATCAGCAACTTTAACACTGAAGTTGTTGTCAAGGAGAATGTTGGTGGTTTTAACATCACGGTGGATGGTCTCAGAAGCATGGAGAAAAGCCAGAGCACTTGCAGTCTCTATGGCAATCTTCAACCTTGTATGCCATGGAAGCTCACCAGGTTTTGCTTGGTTACCATGAAGATGATCGGCGACAGTACCGTTTGGAATGAATTCATAAACCAACAAGAGTTCACGGGAGCGTCGAGATGTGCATCCATAAAGGGTGACTAGATGTGGGTGGCGCAAACGAGTAAGGATCTCAACTTCATTCATGAAATGCTGAACTTTTCTGTAGTTATTTTCGAACAATCGTTTAACTGCAACCTCACGCCCATCTCGGAGTTTGCCTTTGAAGAGATCAAAGAACATACAAGTGAACAATTAGAACCTCATACTTGGATCAATATGCTTATGTAGAATATAATAAATATGGACTGATCTTTACCATAGTAGACGGTGCCAAAGCCACCATCTCCAAGTTCGTTGGCTGGGTTAAATTTGTCTGTAGCTTGTACAAGTTCGTGATAAGAGAAGAGAGATACGCACATGTAATTTTCTCCTTTCTCGAGTTCCGTCGTTGGACGATCACAAGAATTGTTTTGAAGGAGAAAGGAGAAAGCACGAGGATGCTTCCTTTTGTGCAAACGAAGCCGTATGAAAAAGATTAGACTCATTATCATTATGCCTCCAATACCAGAGCCAACGCCTGTCATGACATTCAATTGCTAGTTAAGTTCAGTTTCCAAACATGAGAATACTGTATGTAATGTGAAATCAAGGTCTAGGTTTTACCTATGACGACCTTCTTCCACTTATCATTAGGTTGTCCTGTCATGGTAAGCAAATGGTTAGACATGTTTGTTTTACCAGAACAATGAGAGGAAAACAGTCAAACACAGAACATTATTGCTAGCCAACTTAAAGCAAAAACAATTTGTAAGCAAGACCAAGAAGGTTTCAAGTTGGAATGGTTTGAACATATTTTCAATTCGGAACTTATGGTTTTAAAGTTTCAATTTAGTTTCTAAATGATCCCTACCTCTACTCTTTTATCCCCCCCAAAAAATCTACCTATTTTTTTTTCTATTTTTTATGTAGTCTTAAACTCAAATACAATCAATTAACACAATTTGCACAAATACAAAATATCAGCATATTGCCACATAAAAGATGTTTTTGTTTTTGGAGTTTTATGTGCCTTAACTGAGATATGCTCAAGTTGGCACACGAAAAAGATGTGTTAATGTAGAGACTTACTTTTAAGATCATATGGACCAAATTGAAACAAAGTTAAAGACTAAATTAAAATTTTTACAATCATATCAAATTGAGAGCATAGGTATCAAATTTATAAGTTAACATAAATCTGACCAGAACGGCAATGGAAGAAGGGGAATGAGACATACTAGGGACAGGAGCAGCAGGAGCAGGAGCAGCAGCTTCACAGACGTAAGGATTAGCAACTCCGTTTCTACAAATGCAGAAAAATGGGTACGTCCCGTTTCCTCCACATTTGCCTCCACTTCCATTGCATTCTTCACACGCTCCCTTATACCAATTCCCGTAGTCCACTTCGAATCCTCGTTTCACAGCATTCTTCACCAGATTCGTCCTGTTCTTTATACCTTCTTTCAACCACTCTATCGTAACCCTCACTTCTATGTTAATTTTACAGTCATCCAGTTGTGGAATCCAAATCGCCGCCAACGGTTCGAAAGCATAATTCATTCTCCCTTCCTTTTCCGCTTCCCAACCGCACGAAAAATTGTAAGTCTTCGGAATTTGAATTTCATTTTCCGCCGAGCAATTGTACCACAAGGAGATGTTCTGATTGTTGGAAGTATACATGAACGGATGGTGATCCATAGTCGCCACTTGGATTTGAGTTTGTGGGCAGTAATTATCGAAGATATCTGATCTTGCGATCCTCATTCTACTATTCGACTGGTTGATTTCCAGAACGTTATATTCTATCGAGTTTATTTGAATTGTCGTGGTTCGGTTGTTTTTGCAGTTGAGTTCGAATTCTTTCCGCCCGCAAAACTTCTTCCTCTCGTTCCCCCAGAAGGGATACGTGATGTTTACCAATTCTCCGCAATTGTAACTCACACCGCAGGCTTTGAATGAATCAATGGCGTCGTTGCTAAAACATGTCGAAAGATAAAACGCGATGAAGGAGATGAAGAAGAAGGTACTGATGGTGGGTTTTATGAAAATTTTCATTTTCTTGAGCTTCAGAACAATGAAAGGATCAGAAAAGAGATAATTAGATACCAATCTTCTAGTCTCTTCACTGACTGTAAAGTGTCATCTTCAAAGAAAAGTCAGAGCAAAAACATAAATACAATAAAACAGAGAGAGAGACTCAGAGACGACTTTAGACAGCCAATTGATATATGAACCCATTGGTTGCTTCTTATGAATTGATCCATGGAGTGAGATTTTTTCCGAGAAAACGTGTCTTATTTATGAATAACTGATATGAGATATGGGGTGCTCCTTCTCCCATAGCTTTCGTGTAATAAATCAAAAACTGGCAGTCTGTGTCTCTTTCGCTTAAACACTCCAGCTAAGGAAGTTGTTTAAAGTTAATTGACAAAATTTTCTCCATTGAAATTTCTTAGGTGCCGTCAAATCAAACAAATTTGAATGAGTCAATTGTTTAGTCAAAGAAAAAAGAATAATCATTTATGAGAGTATTTGATCAGGAGACCTGCGGAGACTTGGTACTTTGCAAGCTTCAACTTCCGTAAGGATTATAGAGCTGTAAAAACCCTTTCATCCTGCGTTGTAGATGACGTTGATGGTAGAGATTATTTGATATTGATTTTAATTTTTGTCTAGTAAAAACATGAATATTTGAACTTTCAACTTTAAAAGAAAGAGTAGAAATTTTAACTGTTGAATTTTGCTCAGGTACTAATTTAAACGGACGTTTAAAATGAAGTTGTCAAAAGTGAACCTAAGAAAGAAAGAATGCAAGAAAAAAATAGTTAAAAGAGAGTTTTGAATAGAGAGCGATGCTTCTTCATGCTTCCCTTAATTGTTGTACAAATATATTATTAAAGTTGTTCGTAGGAAATGAAATATTCGAGAAATATTTGAACAACGAATGCATCAGAAAGAGATAACATTGTACAGGAAGGATTGCTTGCTTTGACGAAAAATGTCTGTTTCTTAAGAAACTCCACGAAGTGAGATTTCTGGAAACATTTGTGCTATGCTTTATGAATTAGTGATTTTAGCTGGTGGGGTGGGGACTCCCTCCCCTACCACAGCTTCCGTGAAACCATCCAGCTAAGTTGGTTGAACAAAATTTCAAGTCAATTTTTTTTCCATTAAACACTTTCTTGCTTGCCATCAAATCATACCAGTTTGAATTAGTCGATTGTTTACTCAAATAAAAAAAAGATATCAAATCTGCGAGTCTTCAAACAGGGAAAATTGTTGTTCTTGTGTTGCTTCTGCTGATTTACATTAGGAATGCAAAGACAAAAGGAAATGCATCCAATGAGAAAGAGGGCATCTAAAGGCTAAAGCCAGTGTTATTAGTACGAGGTCGAGGAAGAAGCAGCAGCATGGAGTAGATCAGTCGCAGGTCCAAACAAGTTGGGTTTTGGTGGAATTTGTAAGCCATCAACACTGCCTTCCAACATCGCAACCACATCCGTCATCGATGGCCTCTCATCGGGCAATGTCTGAATACAATGCAACCCCACAATTATCATTTTTCTTGCCTTTTCTTCTTCCTCCCTAGTGTTGCCCCACCATCGGCCCCCATCTATTTCACTTTGTGTAAGATCTTTATATATCCAATCAGGAAAGTACTCGTTACTGCTCTGCCCCATTCCATTGGGACTCTTCCGTTCACCCACCATTTCAAGAACCAACATTCCATAACTATAAACGTCAGACTTGTGAGAAACCTTGCCAAGATTTCTAAATATTACTTCAGGTGCTATGAATCCTATTGTTCCCTTCACTCCTGTCATGGACACATGACTCTCTTTGGCCATGCATTGCTTGGCAAGCCCAAAATCTGAAATTTTGGGGCAGAAGTCATTGTCCAAAAGAATGTTGTGTGGTTTGATGTCAAAATGCAAAATCCTTGTGTTGCAACCGCGATGCAAGTACTCTAAGCCTCGTGCCACGCCGGTAATGATGTTGTAGAGTGTGCTCCAATCCAACTTCACATCATTTTTCTGTAACCCTCTGTGCAATATGTACTTATCTAGTGACCCTTTCGGCATATATTCATAAATCAAAGCTCTTTTATTTCGCTCATAGCAGAAACCCAAGAGGGTTGCTATGTTTATATGTGAAGTTCTTGTGATGCTTACAACTTCATTTATAAAATCTTGGCCATTGTCTTTAGTCTCATGCATAAGTTTTACGGCCACATCACGACCATCCTGTAGCTTTCCTTTGTAAACTATGCTAAATCCTCCTTGGCCAAGCTTGTTCTTGAAGGAATCTGTGATTTTCTTCAATTTTGAGTAACTGAATCGCTTGGGTATTTGGATAGAATATCTCTTAATGATTTCTTCAATTTTGTCTTTGTTTGAGATGCGTCTGCTTGTTTTGTAGATGAAGACGATGACGCAGATGGTCAGAATGATGCTCCCTGAAGAAATTGCAACTGAAGAAAGTGGCTTCAATTTATATGATGAGTAAAGCAATATATGGTGAACGGTACAAAAAAGATAGTGACAGGAAAATGAATGGAGAGAGGTTGGTTATGAAATTTTAAAATAAGCTAGAAGTTTGTAGTACCTATGGTAACTATTTTCTTCCACAAATTTGAGTTTCCTGCAAAATAAAAAATAAAAATAAAAATAAAAAACATGAAGTAGGATAAGTATTTATTAATTTATTGGTTTTATATAAAAATTATTTAGGTGATTCTTTTTTCTCTTCTTGTATCCTCTCTCTTTATAGTTAAACTGGTTAAAACATTATAATTTCATCACTAGTGGCATGATATGATTAATGCGAGTATGGTTGAACTACTTAAAACATTATAATTTCAACTGAAAGAGAGTTTCAAATCTCAATCCTTAGATATTGTTGAATTCATATATATAGAGAGAGAGACATAACATGAAATGGTGAAATCAAGGTCTAGATTTGACCCATGATGGCCTTCTTTCATATGCATTATTTGGTTAGCAATTGCAAGCAAATTGTTAGACAAGATTGTTTTGCAAAAAGCAAGAGAAAAAACAGTCGAAAACAGAACATTAGAGGCAAGTTAATGCATAAATTTGACTTGTAAATACCCAAAAGTGTTACGATTTGATAGTTTTCTGTAGTTTGTCACTGTTTGGGTTACTTCTTCAAGTGTTTTACTTATTTGGTAAATCTTCATTTATTAAGGTTAGGTGTTGTAAATCTTTCCTTCTACCTAATCCTTTCTCATCTCTAATTTGCATTTATTTCTTTGCCTATATAAGGAGTTAAAGCTCCTCTTGGTAAACCATGGTTCACATACAATTAGTAAAGAAGAGTTCATTGCCTCAGCTTTCTTCCTCTATTCCTCTCTTCTCCTCAAAACTTAATCGAGTATCAGAGCTTTGTTATGGTTGATCCCTCGAAATCGATTCCAGTCACTTTGCAAATAGATTCTGAATGGTTTGGCTCAAAAGCCATCAAATTCTAAGCCCACACTATGCCCGTTTTAGGGGTTCAGGGAAATCATAACTTAGAATATTTCATCAAAATTTTCAGAATTTAGAGAAAACTTCTCCAAGGCAAAGATGCTTTGAAGACTTCAGACTCATTAAAGATTTGAAGACTTTGATGACCAGAAGACATTAAAAGACTAAAATTTCTTTGAAGATATGAAGACTTTAAAGACAAGTTAAAGATATTTGAAGCGTACAAGACTTCAATCAATTCTTCTCGAGGATCAATAAAGTCAATGGCCGATCCAAGAGTATCAATAAGCCAAGGGATCAATCCAAGAAAATCAACAAGTTATTTTGCTCGAGAACAAGTACTCCAACAGCTAATTTAGTCTCTTATGTTTTAACATTACTTGCTTTAGTCTCTCACTATGGATTATAATTAAAATTGGCTGATAATAAACTTATATGGACAAAGTTGATCCTAGAGAGGAAAATTTCTAATTTCTGCTTCAAATTTCTAAGAAATTACTATAAAATTTAAGTTTTCTTCTTTTAAATGGTTTTTTTTTTCTCTACTAAATTTCTGCCAATTTTGTAAACATTATACCATATAGGCTTATTATCAATCAATTTTTAACCTTCACTAATAATGAAAGACTAAATTAAAACTTTTTAAACAATATATTTAGCCTTAATCTATTTTCTTGTTTATTAAAGTTATTTTAATGCATGTAATAAAAAATAATAAACAATAATTTAAAGAAAAAATATGTCATAAAGTATAAATTTATTAATATATTTGTATACATGAACACACTTATATGTTATTTGAAGCTTAAATTCAACGCATATATGGGCAAAATTTGACCTAGTAATTAACAAAATTCATTTTTTACAAGTGATGAATTAGAAACATTTAAACTTGATAGACCTATTTAACGCAAAATTAAGTGTATAGAGATCTATTAAACATTTATTGCAGTCCCAAACTCTTTTTAGACTCTAATGAACAAAGCTAACTTTGATGCATTGGAAGAAGGAGAATGAGAAGAAATTAGACTACACATACCAGGAGGAGGAAGACTGCAAACGTAAGGATGTATATCTCCACTTAGGGGTGTACAAATGAACCGATAACCCGACCAACCCGGCTTACCCAACCCAAATTAGAAGGGTTGGGTTGGGTTAGATTTTTTTTTGGGTTGGGTTGGGTTAAAATTTGGGAGAACCGAAATTTCGGTTCGGTTCTCGGGTTGGATGAATTTTGGTTCGGTTCAACCCGAACCGAACCGGAAATAAGGTTTTTTTTTTTTTTTTTTTTTTTTTTTTTTTTTTTTTAAATATATATATATATATATATATATATATATATATATATATATATATATATATATATATAAGTAAAAATGAAAACCCTAGATGCTGCTCATTCCTGAATCTTCAATTCACGCAGCACTCACGCTCTCGCTCTGCCCTCAGCCCATTTCTTCGCAGTTCGCACTTTGCAGATCGACTTCGTCCTCTCCACACCCCCTCTATTCGCAGTTCGACTTCACCTTCTGCCCTCTCTTTGCAGTTCGTCCTCTTCCCCTCTCTTCGCAGTTCGACTTCACCCTCTGCCCTCTCTTTGCAGTTCGCCCTCTGCCCCTCTCTTCGCAGTTCGCACAGTCGCTCACCTCACACACCCAATCGCAACACTCCGGCCGTCGCTCCTCTCCTTCTCTGGCGGTCGCTCCTCTCTTTCTCCCCGTTGTCGGCATCTAAGATTCCGGTGAGTCGGTGACTGTGAGTATTCTTCTTCAGTTTTTTTTTTAAACTTATCCCTCATCTCTGTCTCCCTATCGTCTGCATATGAGAAATATCAAAATTTCTTCTTTAGTTATTTTTTTTGAAACATAGTCTAGCATTCTTCTCTTCCGCTGTGAGTATTCTTCTTCTTCTTTAGTTTTTTTTGTTGTCTGTTTTTTTTTTTAATTTTAAATTTTGTGGGATGGGAGAGGAAAGTTTCTACTATTGCTATTCTTATACTGAGTGTTTTTGTTTCGTTGGAATTTGTCTGTTTCCATTCTGATTTGCACTTAAATAAACACTTCTGTAAAGATTAGATAAGTCTAACCTTAATCATCAGGAGATAAACATTAGGAAAGAATTGCTGAGATGTTTATTATCAGTAAGCCTTGTGTTGAATTTATGTTGAATTAATTATCATTAGGAAAGTATTAACTTGTCGTAACAGTTAAGTCAATATGGCACTATTCTGATGCTCAAGAAATTCAATTGATAATACGTTTTGATTTTCGAGTTCTTTTTGAAGATTTCTTGTCCAAAACGGAATATGCAATTTGTTGAATAACCTCAGTGGCAATAGATCCTGTTTTAAGTTTTCCCTTTGGCCTTACATGGACTGTTATTTGTTTGTTGAAAATTCTTTTTGATCGGAGTGTAATGGTAGTTGTCCTTTCTCACTTCCCACTTCTCATATTGGTGAAATACTTTTCTTTGCCCATTATTTTCTTTTGCGATTTTCTTCCCGGAGGCTTTTGTGTTTTGTGCTACCGTTCACAGTGAGTATAATGTGTGATAGATTAAAACTACAGGGAATGGGATTAGAAGGATTGGTTGGACAAACTTTATGAAATGTGAGAATTAAGATATCTGTTTATAAAATTATATATATATTTTTATATTATTTGTATTTTACAGAATACTTGATTCTTTCAAAGTCGTCACCACGGAGTCGAACTCGGAGGAATCACCCATATACAACTTCATTGTGAGTTAAATTTGTCTAATTCTTATTGTATTGTGCTCACTACTAGTGTTTATACATTGTGTTCACTGTTTTATGACTTTATGTAGTGTGCTCACTATTAGTTGGCTTTTTTTGCTTTTGTTTGTCTCTCTTATGATTTATGCCTTTATGGCTTTTAAATTTCCAACCTTCTGATTTCTTTTTCTTATTTATAGTTTATGGCTTTCATAGTTAAATTTGTCCAATTCTTTTTGATTTCATATACTTGGGTTGTTTGATTTTTTGATTCATATGTTGTAAGTTGGTTGTGATTTATTTTAGTTTAATTTATTTTATAGATGGACAGCAATAGTAGTAATGCAAATACAAGTGGATCAGAATCACGATGTAATGATGAAACTCATTCTATTTCCAATCCTAGCCAAATTCCTAAACCACCTTTGCCTCCAAAGTCTAGCAAAAAGAGACCTAGTAAACCAACATCTTCTGTTTGGGACCATTTCACAAAAATGGAAGTGAGTGCTAATGATGGAGCTAGGTGCAAGTGTAATTATTGTGATAAGGATTATGCTTGTGACACTAATAGTTGTGGAACTAGCACTTTATGGAAGCACTTAAAAAATCAGTGTAAAAAGTATCCATATAGAGAACAAGAAAAAGGACAAACCACCTTAACTCTTGTCCCTTCTAATGATGGAAAAAGAGGAAATGCTAGTAACTTCATGACTACATTATTTAGTCAACAAGCATGTAGAACAGCATGTGCCAAGATGATAATTATTGATGAGTTACCTTTCAGATTCGTAGAGAATGAGGGTTTTAGACACTTTTGTAGTATTTCATGTCCTAAGTTTGACCTTCCATCAAGAGTAACAGTTGCTAGAGATGTATTTCAACTTTATCTTGAAGAGAAAAAACAGTTGAAATCCTTTTTAGGTAAAAGCTCTCAGAGGGTTTGTCTTACAACAGACACTTGGACTTCGTTGCAAAATGTTAATTACATGGTAGTCACTGCACACTTTATTGATTCTGAATGGAATTTGCATAAGAAGATTTTAAACTTTTGTCAAGTTGCTAATCATAAGGGAGAAACCATTGGCAAGGTGATTGAGAGTTGTTTGTTGGATTGGGGGATCGACAATATTTTTTCTATCACTGTTGATAATGCAAGTTCTAATGATGTTGCTATTGCTTACATTAAGAAAAGACTCAAAAGCTGGAAATCTGTTGTCTTAGATGGAGAACTATTACACATGAGGTGTTGTGCTCACATAATTAACTTGATTGTCAATGATGGGTTGAAAGATATGCATGAATCAATTGTTAGTGTTCGTAATGCAGTAAGATATGTTCGATCATCACCTAAGAGATTGGAAAAATTCAAAGCTTGTGTGAAACAAGAGAAAATTGAGTGTAAAGCTCTTGTTTGTTTAGATGTGTCAACCAGGTGGAATTCTACTTATTTAATGCTTGATCATGCAATAAAATTTGAGAAGGCTTTTAAAATTTTAGAGGAAGAGAAAAAGATGTCAGATTATGGTGATTATTTTGAGGAAGATGACCATGGAAATAAAAGATTGGGGCCACCAACTAAATTTGATTGGGCAAATGTCAAGGTGTTTGTTAAGTTTTTGAAGAAGTTTTATGATGTCACTACAAAGATAAGTGGTTCTTTATATGTGACTTCTAATGTTGGATTTCATGAACTTTATGGCATTCAATATACTTTAATCAAATGGAGCTTGAATCCCAACTCTATTCTATGTAATATGGCTAAAAATATGAAGATAAAGTTTGACAAGTATTGGGGTTCAGTTGAAAAGATTAATAAGTTGTTATTTCTTGCTGTGGTGCTTGATCCTCGTTACAAGTTGGATTATGTGTCATTTTGCTTTTCTAATGTTTATGAGGATGTTGTGGTCAAATCGATGATGGATGATGTCAAGATATATTTAGATCGTATGTATGACTTTTACAAATCACATGACATTAGCACTCGAGGAAGTAAAGGTAGAGGTTGTAGTAGTGATTCTCAACAATCAAGCCCTGTCACTAGTATAGACAATAGTGATGATGGTGACGAAGAGGAAAGCCCAATGCAATTAAGGTATAAGAAAAGGAGAGAAGAGAAAAGTTCATTGGAAGTGAAGAATGACGTTGATCGGTATTTGTCTGAGCCAAATGAGGAAGTTAATGATGATTTAGATGTTTTGTCTTGGTGGAAATTGAATGGTCATAAATACCGTATTTTGTCCAAAATTGCCCAAGATGTTTTGGCGGTTCCAGTGTCTACTGTGGCATCTGAATCTGCATTTAGTACAGGAGGGAGGATTCTTGATTCTTTTAGGAGTTCTTTGACTCCTAAAACGGTAGAGGCCTTGATATGTACGCAAAATTGGATTCGTGGCAGCTCAACGTTATTAGATCTTCCTCCACAGCTTGAAGAGTTAGAGGCTTGTGATAATATTGAGTCAGGTCATTAAATTATTTTCTTATTATTGTGAATTTTAAAGTGTACTATAATCAAATAATAGATATTTAGTTTTATTTGGTTTGTTTTTCAGAGATTGCATCGCCCTCTGTTATTACGAAATAGGATTCAAATGGATTGATGATTTTAATGGTAAGTTTTTCTATCATTATATTGATTAATATTGTTTTATTTTCTTAGGTACAATTCTTTATAATCTAAATTTTCATTTGAATTTTCAGGTTCTAGCATTAAAAAGTGAAAGCTCAAGATTGAAGAACTAAATCTAATGTTTGTGATGTTGTAACGGTTGTTAATTCTCGTTGTGCTTCAAATTTAAGAATTTAGTATTGTAATAGACTAGTAGTTGCATGATTGAAACTTGTACATTTTTAAATGATTCTGTTTATTTTAACGTGTATTTTGTTGATTGTAATAGAAACACTCAACTTTTATCGTCTTTATTTAGTTTGAAGATATTGGAGTTTTTAAATTCTTTATATTTTTTTTATATTTATGTTGATTTATATAAAAATCGAAGGAACACAAACAAATTTAGATTTAAATTCGAAATAAGAGGAGGAAAAAAAAAAAAAAAAAAAAAAAAAAAAAAAAAAAAGGACAACCCGATGACCCAACCCGACCCAACCCGAAAATATAAGGGTTGGGTTGGGTTGGGTTGCTCTTATAGATAGGGTTGAGCGGGTTGGAGTATTGACCAACCCGAATTTTCGGGTTGGTCCAAAAATTTCCCCTAACCCGACCCAACCCAACCCATGTACACCCCTATCTCCACTTCCACAAATGCAGTAAAACTCTTGAGTCGCGTTTCCTCCACACGTGCCGCCATATTCCTTGCATCCCCCGCACGCTACCACGTGCAAATCCCCGTAATCCACTTCGAACCCCTGTCCCAGAGCCGTCTCCACCAGCGCCGTTCTGTTCTTCTTTCCTTCTTCCAACCCCTTTACCGTCACTGTCACTTCGATGTTTATTTTACAACCTCTGATATTTCTACTCCAATTCATCGCTTCCGGTTCCAATACATAATTCGCTCTCCCACTCTTTTCCCCTACCCAACCGCACCAAAATCTGTAATCCTCTGGAATTTCCAGTTCCGACGGGCAATCGTACCAGATGGAGATGTTCCGATCGTTCGAAGAATACGTGAAGAAATCGTGATCCAACTTCGCCGTTTCGGTTTTATTTTTAGGGCAGTAGTCATCCAAGAGGTCTGATCTTGCGATTGTCATTCTTTGATCCCATTGACTGATGTTCAGAACGTTATATTCCATAGAATTGATTTCAATCGTGGTGGTTTTGTTGTCTTTGCACTTGAGCTCGAATTCTCGCCGACCGCAAAATTCCTGCCGCTCATTCCCCCAGAACGGATACGTGATGTTAACCAATTCCCCGCAATTGTAATACAGACCGCAAGCTTTGAATTCCTCGTGGGCGTCATCGCCGAAACATGGGGAAAGATGAAAGGCAATGAAGGAGACGAAGAAGAAGTTGCTGATGCTGGGCTTTAGGAAAGAGGTCAACGACAGATAGATTTTCATTTTCTTGAGCTTCTAAACAACCAAAGGATCAGAAAGAAAATGATATTTGATTTTCTAGTCTTAGCTCTCGGTAAAGAGCCATCTTGGAAGAAAATCAGAGCACAAACATACACAGAAGAAAGGAAGAACAAAGACAGAGACGGCCTAATTGGTTGCTTTGACGGAAAACACGTTTTCTTATCTTAAGAACTGTTCCATGGAGATAATATGAATTAAGTAATAAGTTATGCGTGTTAAATCATCAATTAACTCAAAAGTTTAAGTCAAATATTAATTTAGAAGAAAATAACATTACAGAATTCGAATTCAAGACATCCTACTTTGACACTTTTTCTCATTTGTAGGCTTGAAAATTTGTAAAAGTCTAACAAGTAAAAATTAATATTAATTAAAAAAGAAATGACATTACATAAATTCGAACTCAAAATCTCTTGTTCTGATACCATATTAAAGTTTAAGTTGAAGAGTGGCAGTCCATCTCATTCAAACAGTCCAGCTAATTTGCAAGTTGTTGAAACAAAATTTAAAGCCAAAATAGTATCCATTAATTTTTTTTTTTTCTAGAGGTACTTTTCTGCATTCATCAAATCATACGAGTTTGAGTTAGTCAATGGTTTACTCAAGGAAAAAAAGATAATTAAATCTGAGAGTCTACGATCAGGGGAAATTGGTTGTCGTTGTGCTTCTGCTGGAGTATCAAACTATTCTAACATTAATAGGATTTCAGAACCTAATATAAAATAGGCTTCGTTAAAACTAAAAGTACTAAGTTGAAGTCTAAATTAAAGCCCGCTTAGAACCTAAGTGAGGACTTGAATGTGCATAGCTTCAGCCAGTTGAATAATTTTCCCTTGAAAGCTTCAATTGGAAGGGTGACATCAGTACCGCGCCATTAATAAAGGCAAAGGTATCCAACTACTAGTTTAAATATTTGTGACAATTTCATGCATCAAGTAATATGACGTTATACTTATACATGTGTCCCCTTATATACAAGAGGCAAAATATAGAATATATATATATATATATATATATATATATATATATATATATATATTAACTCAAGCATAGTTCAATTGATTAAGACATTATAATTTCGATAAAAAAAAATTAGAAATTCGAATCTATAACTCACATATTGTTGAACTCAACAAAAAAATGATCAACATTTCTATTCACATTAGGATTATCTTATGATTGTTGGTTTTTCGTCTTTATTTTTTCCTTCTAAGATGACATTTTGTTGCTTAAGGTCAAATTGGATTCTAAGATACTTTTCTTGGACAGTCCAATCCCTTCATGACCATGAAGAAACTTCGGAGGAATAGTAGAAGGTACCTAAAACAAAAAGTAGTCCTTAAGATTTCCTACAGAGCACGGACTATGTGTTTTAGCATTTGAAGCTTGGTTTGGATGGGCTGTTTTTAGGTAAAGCTTTGGGAATTTGGACTCTGCACCGTTGCACCCACTAATTCGCTTTTTTACGAGTTAGGAACACAATCGCCTTTTTCTCCTGCAATTTTTTTTTCCGTTAAAATATCATTTTAGTTCTTATACTTTGGTTTCATTTCATTTTAGTCAATGTACTTTCAATTGTTCAATTTTAGTTTCTATATTTTTAATAAAGCTTAAAATTGGCCCATATGATTAGTTTATTGTTAACTTTAAAAAAAAAAAATAGTCTCTATTAGCTTTCTCTCTTGTATGAAACTTATTGTTATTATTTAACCAATCCTCCTTGGCCAAGCTTGTTCTTGAAGGACTCTGTGATTTTCTTTAACTTGGAGTAACTATATCGTTTGGGTGTTTGTGTGGAATATCTCCTAATAATTTTTTCAATTTTGTCTTTGTTTGAGATTGTTTTTCTCTTGCAGTAGATGAAGATGATGATAATGGAGATGACGCCTATGGGAGGAATTGCACCTGAACAATGGGTTTGAATTCATAGAATCAGTAAAGGAATGCAATATTGCAGAAATCTGGTGAAAGGTACAAAAGGTAGTAGAAGGAAAATAATGTGAGAGGTTGGTTTTGTTGAGAAAAAAATGAAAGATAAAAAAAACATTGCGGAAGCAATAATCAAATCAAAATCTCAAAGTTTGTTGAATAGAGAGAGAAAATAGAAAATGAGAGTGGAATCCAATAGATGAATAACTTTCTATTGAAGTCGAAATAATTAATTATACAAAAAATGTGGTACTAACTTTCCATAAAAGTTCACACTCATATAGGTAGAAGAGTCAAAACTTATTCAAGATCTAACAATATTGATGATAAATGTTTAAAGTAGAAACTTAATTACGACTTAAAACTTTATTAAAACTAACCATAAATAAGAAACTTAAAAAAATGCAAACAAAAATTTAATTAAGAAAAACTTCCAATCTCAACAGGTTTTTAGTTTTTAGCATATAAGCTGGGAAGTCTGTGGTACCTATAAAGAGCATTTTGTAATTTATCAAGCTAGGTCTAATTTGATGAAATTAGAACTAATTTCTTTTAAGAAAAAAAAAAAGACTAGAGCTCATCTTCGGTTAAAATTATATTTTTTTAAAAAATAAAGTATTTGATTTTGTGTCTTATAGCTTCCTAAACTTAAAAAAAAATTAATTTAAAATTTTGGTCCCTATAGTTTTGAGAAAGTTAGAATTTAGTCCAAATAGTTTTAAATGTTAGAATGATTAGTCTATGGTTTGATAAAACCTTCATAATTTAGTTCCTAAAATTTATAAAGGAAAAACTAATAGAGAATAAATATTTTTTGAAAAATTTAGAAATAAACTGATTGGAGGGGCTAATTTTAAGATTTATTGAAAGTACAATGACTAATTTGGACATTTGAAAGTATAAAGACTAATTGAATGAAATCCAAAGTAAAGAGACCAAAATGGGTAATTTAACCCAAAAGAGGGCTAATGAACAATCAAATATGCAGGAACTTTGATGCAAAGGAAAATTAGAGGGAAAATAGATGGGACTTTGTCTGTGTTTGAAGATGCCTTTTGAAATGTTTATAGAAGGCTAAAAGTATTCTAAAAAAATTGTTAGTGTGTAGTTAATATTTGAAGGGCTTCTGAATCAATGAAAAGTAATTTTTAAATTTTTTTAAAATAAAAAATAGTTTAAGAAAATTTGAAAACATATATAAATTACTTAAATTACTTTTTGATGAAACATTTAATCAGGTTTCCTATAAAAGATGCTTACAAAAAAAAAATAGTTTTCAAAAATTTGTTTTTATTTTTAGAATTTAACTAAAAATTTAAATATTTTCTTAACAAATATAAAATCCATTATAGATAAATGATGAGCAAACAAGTACAATAGTAGTCAATATCATTCCATAAGGATTGTAAAACATCGACACAGTACAAATAATAGGGTACAGTGGCAAACTATCGGCCCGTAAAGAAACACTTTAATGGGCTTCAAATATACAGGCCCAAGAGTACAAAGGGCCGAGCCTGACGACATGCATACAAAGGAGAGAGCTAGTAGTGTATAACATGTGAATACGCTGCTGTCCTCCAAACTAAAATAATATGAAGGTCGATGAGAAGAACAAGCCATCAAAGAACAAGTCAGAAAGGCACTTAAGGGCTCGTTTGATAACGTTTCTGTTTCCTATTTCTTATTCTTGTTTCTCATTTTTTGAGAAACTTCAAAAAGTAGTTTCTCAAATTCTATTTCTGTTTTTTTTCCATGTTTCATACATGTATTCCTATTTCTCTTTTTACCCATCTCTCATCTCTCTCTTCTTTCTCTCTCTTCCATTCTATTTTTTTCTTTTAATACTCTTTAATCTTTTTGTTTTTTGTGTATTTTTATTTTTATTTTTTGATTTATTTCTTTCTATTCGTTTTCTCTCTTTCATCATAATCTTTTTTCTTTTAATAGTTCATTATCTTTTTTTTTCTTTTTTTTTTTTACTTTTCTCTTTTCATTTATGTTTTTCTCTTCTCTCTTATTTTCTTATTTTCTTTTACTTTACATTAACGAGCTTATAGTTATTATTTTCTATTTAATTCTTTATTATTTTTCCTTTTGGTACGATTTTATTTTTTTATTAAATAAATAAACTAATAATGTATTTCATGTTTACCATTAAATGTAAAAAAATATATACATTCTCTCTCTTTTTTTCTGATTTTACTTGCGTGTATTATTGGTTAATGCATTTAAAAAAAATTAAAATAAAATTTATTATTAAATTAAAGAAATGTGGGTATGTTCGATTGTCTGACCTTAGATAATTTATAAATTTGTCTAATTGAAATAACTTTTGTAAGTCAAAATCGTTCAAGGTGAATTGATTGAAGTGAGAAATAACATTGCAAATCAAATTTGAACAACATTTGAAGAATAAAATTTATTATTATTAATAATAATTAGGTGTTGGGCCTTAATAAAATACTATAACATTTTTGTAATTGTTTTATATTTATTTTAATGCATGTTATATGTTTTATTATAGTATATGTACTAAATTTTATTTTTACCAAAAAACAAGAAACAAGAAATATAAATAGTTATCAAACATGTTTCTGTTTTTAGTTTTTAAGAAACATAAACAAGAAACGAGAAACAAAAACAAAAAACAAAAAACGAGAAATGAGAACGTTATCAAACGGGGCCTAATAAAGCCGGTGTCATTAGTATAAGGTGGATGAAGAAGAAGAAGGAGGTTGGGGAAGCTCAAGCGCAAGAGGTCCTAACAAGTTGGGTTTTGGTGGAATCTGTAAGACATCAACACTACCTTCCAACATCGCAACCACATCACTCATCGATGGCCGCTCATTCGGTGATGTCTGAATGCAATGCAACCCCACAATTATCATTTTTCTTGCCTTTTCTTCTTCCTCCTCGGTGTTGCCCCACCGACAACTTCCATCTATTTCACATTCTGTAAGATCCTTATATATCCAATCAGGAAAGTACTCTTCACTGACTCCTTCGTTGGGATTCTTTCTTTCTCCCACCATTTCAAGAACCAACATTCCATAGCTATAAACATCCGACTTGTACGAAACCTTACCAAAGTTCCTAAATATTACTTCGGGTGCCATGAAGCCTGCCGTCCCTTTCATGCCGGTCATTGACACGTGAGTTTCTTTGGCCTTGCATTGCTTGGCAAGCCCAAAGTCTGAGATTTTGGGACAAAAGTCATTATCCAAAAGAATGTTGTGTGGTTTGATATCAAAATGCAAAATCCTTGTATTGCAACCAAGATGCAAGTACTCTAAGCCTCGTGCCACACCGATAACGATGTTATAGAGTGTGTTCCAATCCAACTCAACATCGTTTCTCATCATCTGATCTGGCCCTTTGTGGGATATATACTTATCTAATGACCCTTTAGGCATATACTCATAAATCAAAGCTCTTTTGTTCCGCTCGTAGCAGAAACCCAGGAGTGTGGCTATATTTACATGTGATGTTTGGGTGATGCTAACAACTTCATTCATAAAATCTTGGCCATTTTCTTTGGATTCATTCAAAAGTTTCACAGCCACATCACGTCCGTCGGGTAGCTTTCCTTTGTATACAATGCTAAATCCTCCTCGGCCAAGTTTGTTCTTGAAGGAGTTTGTGATTTTCTTTATCTTTGAGTAACTATATCGCTTGGGTGTTTGTGCAGAATATCTTCTGATGATTTTCTCAATTGTGTCTTTGTTTGAGATGCTTTTTCTCCTGTAGTAGATGGAGATGATGATAATGGAGATTATAAGAATGATACTTCCCGAAGCAGTTGCACCTGAAAAATGATTTTGAATTCATATGATTAATAAATCAACACTCGACGAGGGAAGTCGAAGACTGTGACTATGACTATTTAATGTTGTTTCTTTTTTCAGGTGATTTCTAATGTCGGATAATTTTTTTATCTGCTATTAGTTTGAAATTGAACTGATGCTAATCTTTATTGCATTTTTTTATAAACAAATCTCGTATTTTCAATATTCTTTAAAACGAAGAAAATACCTCTGAAAAATGAAAAAAAAAAATGTTTTCAAAACCATCTTTCATATAAGGTTTAGTTTTAGTTTGATAACTATTTAGTTTACTTGTTTTGTCATTTACTTTTTACCTATGTTTTCAAAAATCAAGTCATATTTTGAAAACTAAAAAAAAATAATTTTCAAAAATTTGTTTTTGTTTTTAGAATTTGGCTAAGAATTCAAATGCTTCTTAAGGAGAATGAAAACCATAGTATAGAAATTGTGATAAGACAAACTTAATTTTCAAAAACTAAAAAGTTATTTGTGACCTAAATTATTTTTATTTTTGAAAAAAAAAGGATATTTTCCTTCAATGAATTCATATGATTTTCCTTCAATACATGTGCAGTATTGGTGATGGTAACAACTTCATTCATAAAATCTTGACCGTCGTTGTCTTTGGATTCATTCAAAAGTTTCACCGCTACTTCGCGACCATTTGACAACTTTCCTTTGTAGACAGTGCTAAATCCTCCTTGGCCAAGCTTGTTCTTGAAGGAGCCTGTAATTTTCTTTAGCTTTGAGTAACTGTATCGCTTGGGGGTGTGCGTTGAATATCTCTTGATGATTTCATCAATTTTGTCTTTGTTTGAGATGTTTTTTCTTGTGTAGTAGATGAAGATGATGATGGAGATTATCATAATAATGCTTCCCAAAGTAATTGCAACTGAAGGAGTTTCAATTTATATGATTAGCAAAACAATAATGCAATGCTGAAATCTGGTGAGTGGTACAAAAACATGCAAATGTACTGAAAGGAAAATGAGAAGAGAAAGGTTGGTTATGAAATTTAGCAAAAGCTAGAAGTCTATAGTACCTGTGATAGATACTTTCTTCTGCAAATTCGACTTTCCTGCAAAGAAAATATGGAGTAGGATAAGTATTTAGAAATGCTTTGAACGGAAAAAAACGAACTAATAGATCTCTTTTCAAGTGTTCTTGCCTAAATATTTTATTCTTAATCTTTGCAATTTGCATCACACACTTTTTTAATTTTATCGTAGTCTAAGCAATTTTCCTTTCTTTACATGGTTTTTATAATTTTTTTTTACAGATACGCTGACATGAGCTTAGTTTAGCAGTTACAGTACTTGCTAAACTAAGTTTGAAAAACATACCAGATCTGGATGGAGAAGGTTCTGGTGCTGGTCCATCAGTCACTGCGGAAGGCCAAATTTCAAACCCATTAGATGAAAATTGGCAGAAGCATTTTGGCTTATTAAAATCAACACTGCAGCTTCTACATGCTTGAGTGTCAATGGGCAAATCAGATTCAAACTCGTTCTTGGTCACACTTTTTTTTCTTTAATTACTCTCTACGGACTTCTCCTCTCTTTAGATGCTTTTAATAATTTTTCTGCTCATACATGTCTCCTGTTAATTTCTCTCGTTAGCTGTTTTCATTTCACTGATTTGAAATAGATCAGTGTGAAGTGATGATCATCTAGGATGAAAAACTTAGATACAACTGTGGCAGCAATCTTGAAGGGAAAATGAAAACAGGTGAGAGCAAAGTTTGAAAACATACCAGACATGGATGGAGAAGGTTCTGGTGCTAGTGATGGTCCAGGAAATACTGATGAAGAACAAATTTCAAACCCATTAGAGGAATATTGGCAGAAGCATTTTGATTGATTAAAGTTGAGTCTTCATAACCACAAATATCACCAGAAATAGTACAAAAATTTTCCGTTAGTCAACTAATTGTCAAATTTAACTCAAGAACCATTTAGAACATATTTTCAAATCTAACAAAAAACTGTCCAATTTAAAACCTCGAAAACTAAATAGACACTAACTCTAAATTTCAGGTGTCCAAGTTAAAAATTAACTACTCAAGCAATACCAAATTGGGAAGGAAGGACGGAAAGGAAAGGGAGAAAGATAAGGGTATAAAAAGAGGGGGAAAAAAGGGAAGAAAGGGGGCATTTTGCCAAAAGTTTTATTTTCGTTAAATATATAATATGGTCCCTAGTCCTATAGTTGATTCTCAATTTGGTCTTCTATTGTTAAAATTTTTTAATTTTATCTTTAATATATTAAACATCCACAATTACGTTCTTCAATAAAAAAAAATTGGCTAATTGCATCATTAAATTATTGTTTTATTAATATATTTATGCACATGAACTTGTCACTCATATGCTACTTGACTCATTAAATTCAACATATTCGTTAGTAAAATTTGACTTACCAATTAACAAAATTTATTTTTTTCCAAGTGACATGTTAAAATGATCATCCAAAAAAACGGAGTGACCAAGTAAATGTCTTTTTGTTTATCTATAGTATGTAGGAAAAATTAGGATTACTCCGCATGTTCAAATATATTAATATAATAATAATTTAAGGCTAAATTATAAAAAGTACTTTTGAACTTTCACATTTGTTTAAAAAATACTCATATTCTTCAAAAGTTGCAATATTACCCTAAACTTTTCATAAAGGTTTGAAAACTACCCTTTTAGAAATCCACTAAAATGTTGGACGAAAAGTTAATATGACATTGACCTAGAATGATATAGTGATGACTGAGACGCATGTGGACTACGTTTGAAAGAAAGTTGTCTCGCCACATAGAGTTTTTGTCCAACATTCTAATAAATTTTTACTCCAACGATAGTTTTGAAAACATTTATGAAAGGTTAAAAGAAATATTGTAACTTTTGAAAAAACTAAGAGTATTTTTGAAATAGAAGACAAAGCAGACAAAGTTGAAGGGTATTTTTTTAATATTATAACTTAAAACAGTCATTACTTAATGACAAACTAGTTTTATGAAGGAAAACGTAATTGAAAATTTTGAATACAATTAATTGGGAATATTGAAGAAGAAAAAGGCAGTAAAAGGCAAATGAAGAATTAAATGAAGTTTGAAGCAGTGGAAGAATTAAGGAGAATCAGAAGGAATTAAACATACTAGACGTAAAACGAGAACTGCAAACGTAGTTGAGATCTGCACAAATGCAGTAAAAGTCTTGGGTCGCGTTTGCTTTGTTAAGCCAGCTCACTAGCCACGTCATCAGCTCACTTTATGTTATTTTATTTTCTGTTTCTATTTTTTAAAAGTGTGTGAAGTTGTATTCCTCTGCTTTCCGTTGTATTCAGTTTTGAGTATTCAGGAGGTTTTTACCTCTTATATATTCTGTCTCATAAACTGTGGGTAGTAGAGATGATGAATAAAATTTGAGATTAAGAAGTTTTCTCCTGAGATTGCTGAGTATTTGTGATGGTATCAGAGCCGTAGTCTCATGACTTGCTCGATCTGCGATGGATCTTTCTGAAGTAAATTCAATTTCAGCCGAAGGCAACCAATCGTTATCGGCACCGATTAATCCAGGTAACAAGATCTCCACAGTGAAACTTAGCGATGAGAATTTTCTTCTCTGGAAATTTCAAGTTGAAATCGCACTTGAAGGTCATGGTCTTGAAAAGCATATTGATGAAGAATTTGAGCCTCCTCCGAAAATGATCCAAGTAAGTGAAAACTCTACTGTTATTAGTAAAGAAAATCCTCTGTATAGCCAATGGAAACGACAAGATAAATTGATAGCTTCGTGGTTACTTGGATCCATGACCGAAACGATTCTAGAACAGATGCTTCATTGCACAACTGCTCAACAGATTTGGAATTGTTTGCTGAAAATTTTTTAGTTCTAGGAACCGTGCACAGTTTATGAAAATTAAGTCGACATTGCAAAACCTAAAGAAAGGAGGAATGAATCTTAATGAGTATTTCTCAAAGATAAAGAAGTGTATAGATTCTTTAGTTGCAATTGGTAAATTTGTACCTGAGGAAGAGCATATTCTTTATATTTTGGCTGGGTTAGGACCAGAATATGAATCTATGACTTCTGTGATTACTGCTACCTCTAGTGCCCAGACCGTACAAGATGTTATTGCTTTACTACTGACTTGTGAGAACCGTTTAGAGGCTAAGGCTATTAATGTTGATAGTACTTTACCTTCAGCTAATCTTACTGTTCAAAGTCAGACTCCTAAGGAATATGACAATCAGAGGAATGCACAACAGTATGTGAATAGTCAGAATGTTTATAATAACAGAGGTAGAGGAGGACGATCTACTAATTTTCATAATCGTGGAGGAAGATCTTGGAATGGCAGAAATAAACCTCAGTGTCAATTGTGTAATAAGTTTGGGCACACAGCTCTCAAATGTTTCTCCAGGTTTGAGATACTCCGGATGAACAATGGTGGTATTTCCTCTCAGATGCAACATCCAGGTCAATCTGGTTTCTCTCCATATGGAAATCAGCAAGCTCAGATATCAGCTATGGTTACCTCGCCTTTTCTGAATCAAGATTGTAATTGGTATCCCGACTCAGGAGCAACTAATCATCTCACCAACAACTTTGGCAATCTAGCTGTTAGCTCAGAGTATCTAGGAGGCAACCAAGTTCAAGTTGGTAATGGTGTAGGTTTGCCTATCACTCATTTTGGTTATGGATCCATTTCTTCTCCTTTAAATTGAGTCTTCCATTTAAATAACCTTCTTCATGTTCCTTCAATCACCAAAAATCTGATAAGTGTAAGTCAATTTGCTAATGATAATTCTGTCTTTTTTGAGTTTCACCCCACTTTTTGTTGTGTGAAGGATCAAGCAACTGGCAAGGTGCTGCTCCAAGGGACACTACATGAAGGGTTGTACAAGTTCAATCTGACTCCCCCAACACCATCTGTTTCTTTGTCCACTAATTCTGTGAAATCATCTATTCCTTCTTCCCATGTTTCTGTTTTTAATTCTTCTGTGAAATCTTCACATGTTTCTTCCATTGATCTTTGGCACCAAAGACTTGGGCATCCTGCTCTTTCTATTGTTCGAAAAGTAGTTTCCTTGTGTAAACCACAGTTATTGAATAATAATACTACTTTTTGTAATGCTTGTGCCATTGGGAAACACCATGCTTTACCTTTTTCTTCATCCATTACAACTTACACTTCACCATTACAGTTAGTTGTTGCTGATTTATGGGGTCCTTCCTATCATTTATCCTGTAATGGATTTCGATATTACATTAGTTTTATTGACGTGTTTTCTCGCTACACTTGGATTTATTTCCTTCGTACTAAGTCTGAAGCTTTTTCTACATTTCTAGTTTTTAAATCCTCAGTTGAAAAGCTTCTTTGTACATCCATTCTTCAACTACAAACTGATGGTGGTGCTGAATTTAAACCTTTTGTTCCTTTTCTAAAAGCCAATGGCATTAGTCATAGGATTACTTGCCCATATACTTCCCAACAAAATGGGATTGTGGAGCGAAAGCATAGACATATTGTGGATACTGGTTTAACTATGTTGTCTCATTCGTCCATGCCTTTGCGTTTCTGGGATGATGCTTTTGCAACAGCCGTTTATCTCATCAATAGATTACCTTTTCCAACTCTTCTCAATGTAAGTCCCTTGGAGAAGCTCTTTCAGAGGCATCCGGATTACTCATTCCTAAAGGTATTTGGTTGTTCTTGTTTTCCTTGTCTTCGTCCATATAATAGTCACAAATTGAATTTTCGCTCTCAACCGTGCACCTTTATTGGTTATAGTTCTTCGCATCATGGTGATAAATGTCTTTCAGCTGATGGTTGTATTTTTATCTCGAGGCATGTTTTGTTTAATGAGTCCTCGTTCCCGTTTGCTTCTTCTGTGATTACTCCTTCTAAATCTTCCTCTTTATTTGTTAGTCAATCTTTACCTTTAGTTTCAAATCCAACCTCTGCTACTGTCCACTCTTCAGAATCCTTATCACTTGAACCTACTTTGTCTTTGAATGACTCTGTTGCTAATGATAGTGGCCATGTTGTTACTTCTGGTTCTTCATGTGGAATTGATGTGTCTGAGCATTTACCTGTTACTAATAATGCATCTGCTGACCAACTGCTTGCTTCTACTTCTGATAGACTTATGTCTTCTGATATTGGTTCTGGTTCTAATTCTGCACTTGGTTCTGGTTCTGGTTCTGATATTCGTGTTTCTGCTATGGCCAATGCGCATCCTATGGTTACTCGTGCTAAAAGTGGCATATTTAAACCTCGTGTTTTCTTGACTGCCTTTACAGACATTGAACCACCAAATGCCAAAGAGGCATTAAAGTATGATCATTGGCGTAAGGCAATGCAAGTTGAATATGATGCCTTAATGGCTAATCACACGTGGGATCTTGTTCCTCAGCCTTCTAATGCTAAAATTGTTGGGTGTAAATGGGTATTCAAAATTAAAAGGAATTCTGATGGTACAGTATCTAGGTATAAGGCGCGCCTTGTTGCTAAGGGTTTTCATCAATCGGCTGATATTGATTATTTTGAAACATATAGTCCTGTTGTTAAGCCTACAACTATTCGTGTGCTTCTTACGCTTGCTTTAGCTTATGGTTGAACCATTCGACAAATTGATATTAATAATGCGTTTCTTCATGGTGTATTATCTGAAACAGTTCACATGGAACAACCCTCAGGTTTTCAAGTGTCTGGTGCTTCACCTTTGGTTTGTCGACTTCGTAAAGCCTTATATGGACTTAAACAAGCTCCTCGAGCTTGGTTTGAAAAGTTGAGTAATTTTCTTTGCTCTCTTGGCTTTATTCATTCAAAAGCTGATCCTTCTTTACTGTTTTAGCATTCCACTTTGCATTGTTGTTATATCTTGGTGTATGTAGATGACATCCTTATCATGGGCAGCTCTCCTTCTGTGGTTTCGAATCTTATTCATGACTTAAATGCCCAGTTTTCTCTGAAGGATTTAGGGAAATATTTGCACTATTTTTTGGGCATTGAAGTGTCTTATCCTCCTACTGGTGGGCTTTTTTTGTCTCAGTCTAAATATGTGATGGATTTACTCCATAAAACAAAGATGGCTGCTGCTAATTCTATTACTACACCAATGATTGGTGGTGTTATTCCTTCTGCACATGGTAGTGAGGATTTTACTGATGTTCATCTTTATAGAAGTGTTGTAGGAGCTTTACAGTATGCCACGTTAACTAGGCCTGAGATCTCATATAGTGTTAACAAAGCTTGTCAGTTCATGCATGCTCCCAAATTAATTCATTGGCAGTTGGTGAAGCGTATTCTTCGATATTTGAAAGGCACCTATACTCATGGATTGTTGTTACTAAAACCACCTTCTCTAACTCTTTATGGTTTTGCTGATTCTGATTGGGCCTCTTACCCGGATGATCAAAAGTCGACTTCTGGTTTTTGTGTATTTTTTGGAGGTAATCTTATTACTTGGGGATCTAAGAAACAGTCTATAATTTCTAGGTCCAGCACTGAAGCGGAGTATCGAAGTCTAGCAACTGTGGCTGCTGAGTTAATATGGTTGCGTTCTTTATTTTCTGATTTGTGTATTACTTTACCTCACCCTCCAGTCTTATGGTGTGACAATTTAAGTGCTGTACACTTAAGTGCTAATCCGGTGCTTCACTCGAAAACCAAACATGTTGAATTGGATATTTACTTTGTACCGGATTTAGTTCTTGGCAAGAAATTACTTGTATATCATCTTCCAGCTTCTTCGCAGGTTGCTGATATTCTCACGAAGCCTCTGTCAGCTTCTTCTTTTCTTCATCTGCGTTTCAAGCTCAATGTTCGTGACCCAACTACCATTGGCTTGCGGGGGGTGTTAAGCCAGCTCACTAGCCACGTCATCAGCTCACTTTATGTTATTTTATTTTCTGTTTCTATTTTTTAAAAGTGTGTGAAGTTGTATTCCTCTGCTTTCCGTTGTATTCAGTTTTGAGTATTCAGGAGTTTTTTACCTCTTATATATTCTGTCTCATAAACTGTGGGTAGTAGAGATGATGAATAAAATTTGAGATTAAGAGGTTTTCTCCTGAGATTGCTGAGTATTTGTGATGCTTCACACGTGCCGCCACTTTTCTTGCATTCCTCGCACCCATAGATACCCGCAAAATATTCCACTTCGAACCCTTGTCTGAGAGCCGTCTGCAGCAGCGTCGTTCGGTTCTTTTTTCCTTCTTCCAACGCCTTTTCCGTAACTATGGCGTTGATGTTCGACACACTGGCAAGTGCTCGATATTCGGCCTCTGCTGATGAGCGAGACACGGTGGCTTGTTTCTTAGACTTCCAAGATATAAGTGAAGAACCTAAGAAAACACAAAAACCCGTGACAGAACGACGAGTATCTAGACAAGAGCCCCAGTCAGAATCAACAAAAGCTTTGAGAGTAAAATCCTTTGATGTGCTAAGTAAAATACCTTGCCCTGCTGTACCTTTTAAGTAGCGCAATAGGTGATGAGCAGCATCAAGGTGAACAGTAGTTGGTTTGGCCAAAAACTGACTAAGCTGATGTACAGAGAATGAAATATCCGGTAGAGAAATTTGTAAATACAACAAACGACCAATTAACCTCCTATATTGAGTAGCTGCCACAGGGGATAAAAGAGTACCAATATCCATTGAGAGTTTCAAATTTGGTACCATAGGATGAGCAACAGGTTTCGCAGCTAGAAAACTAGAATCCTCCAAAATTTGTAAGCAATACTTACGTTGAGACAGATATATACCAAGAGAAGACCGAGATAATTCAAGTCCAAGAAAGTATTTTGCATTACCCAAATCCTTCAGAATGAAATTATCACAAAGAATACCCTTAACAGAAGCAACCTCAGTAGGTGAAGGACCAGCAATTAGGATATCATCCACATAAACAAGTAATGCTATAAAGGAAGAACCACGCCCCTTAGTGAAGAGAGAATAATCAGACTTGGACTGTGAGAAACCATTGTCAATAAGAACACCACAAAACTTTGAAAACCATTGTCTAGATGCTTGTTTGAGACCATAAATTGACTTATGCAGCTTACAAACAAGTGGTGCAACAGTAGAATCATGAGAAGACAACTTATGATCAGAATAATAACCAAGGGGCAAGGACATGTACACTTCTTCAAACAAATCCCCGTTTAGAAATGCATTATTCACATCCATTTGAGCAAGAGACCAACCAAAAGAAGCTGTAAGGGAAAGTAAAACCTTAACAGTTACGATCTTTGCAACTGGTGAGAAAGTATCTATGAAATCAATACCTTCTTGTTGACTATATCCTTTAGCAACCAGCCGTGCTTTGTACCTATCAACAGTACCATCAGCCTTGTGTTTGACTTTGTAAATCCATTTACAGCCTATAGCTCGATGCCCTGCAGGTAAAGGAACAACACTCCAGGTGTTAGTACGTTCCATAGCAGCAATCTCCTCGTTCATGGCCTGTCTCCAATGTTCAAATTTCACAGCTTGATGGAAATAAGATGGTTCAAACTCAGTAGAGACATTGAAGAGAAAGGTACGCTGAGAAGCAACAAACTTATCATAAGACAAATAACTATCAAGAGGGTATGAACCGCACTTGTCTGGAGGTGAATTATGTAGAAGTAAATGACAGTGATAGTCCTTCAAAAAACCTGGTGGATGATGTGAACGTGTAAAACGTCGTGGAGGTATTAAGTCTTCAACAACACCTGTAGGTGGATAAGAAGTTTGCTCATTATTAACATCAGCCAAACCGTCCTGAGATCCTTGAGAAGTAGAAGTATCAGGACAATGAGTTGAAGAAGTGTCAATAGGCTGCTGTAAAACAGATACATCCGATGCTGGATAAGGAAGTACAAAATCAGAAAATATATCTTCAGGTGAATTAGAATCAGCCAATATGTGAAATGGAAAAGCATTCTCAAAGAAGACCACATCTCGAGACACAAAAACATGCCGTTTGTTGAGGTCATATAAACGATATCCTTTCACTCCAGGAGGATAGCCCAGAAATATACAAGCAGTGGCACGAGGGTCGAACTTAGAACGATTCGCGGTAAGAGTAGAAGCATAGCAAAGGCATCCAAAAACACGCATAAAAGAGTAATCAACTTTCTTATTGTATAACACATCAAATGGAGACTGATTAGATAACAATGGCATGGGTGTTCTATTTATGATATAAGCAGCGGTGAGAACACAATCACTCCAAAAACGAAGAGGTATACGTGATTGAAAAAGTAAAGCGCGTGCAACATTCAAAAGATGTTGATGCTTTCGTTCAACAACAGAATTCTGTTGAGGACGTTCCACACAAGAATACTGATGCATAGTGCCTTTGGATGCAAAAAAATCAGTGAACTGGAGTTCAGGAGCATTATCTGAACGAAACACCTTAATAGTTTTTGAAAATTGAGTCTCAACTAGCTGAAAAAATCGTGGCACAATATTCAGAGCATCAGATTTATGTCGCATCAAAAATACCCAAGTAAACCGAGAGCAGTCATCCACTAAAGTCAAGAAATATCTATAACCAGCATAAGAAGATGTCTTAAATGGTCCCCACACGTCACAATGAACAACATCAAAGACAGCATCAGCCACATGATTATTAAAAGGAAAGGCAAGCCTTTTTTGTTTAGCAAGAGGACAGATATAACATGGTTCTGTTTTGGATAAGGATTCAGATAAAACTAATGTATCCTTTAATAGAGAAAGACATTTGGGTGACAAATGCCCTAAACGAAGGTGCCAAGTGGTGGCTGATACCGAGCAAACATTAGCATTGACTGAACAGACAGTTGCATCAGATGAATGAAGCAGATAAAGACAACCCAGACACTCAGCCCTGCCAATCGTCTTCAAGTTTAAGCTGTCCTGTATAACACAAAGTTGGCCAGAGAAATTAACTACAAATCCCCCAGTTTGGAGCAAACAACTCACTGATAGGAGGTTATAGGCAAATGTGGGAACATATAAGACATCATGTAATATCCAGTTCTCAGTAATTTGAACATCGCCAATATAATCAACTGGGACTCGAAATGAAGTTGGTAGAACAACTGAAGTATTCGACACACGACGCCAATTACTGAACAAATTAGAGCGATGACAAATGTGCCTAGATGCCCCAGAATCAATGATCCAATGCTCATTAAAGGTTCCAAAAAAGGAGGAGGCTGAAGAGCAAATACCTGTTGCGTGTGAAGTAGTAGCAGCAGTAATAGGCTCCGATTTGGCAGCCTGAAGGTGATTATGAAGCATATCCATCAGCCGAGTGTATTGATCGAAACTCAAGCTGGAAAAAAAATCTGAAGAAGCTGCTGAATTCACACAAACTGATTTCGAAGCAGAGGACTCTGAAATATTTGGAGTATTGAAATTAGAATTCCTTGGCTTATATCCAGGGGGATATCCGTGCAGCTTGTAACATCGATCAACCACGTGACCTTTGATGCCACAATGTGTGCATACAGGCCTCTGATTAGGAACATTAGGCTTGCGAGAGCGATCGGCAGAAGAAGAAGAATTCTTCTTAGAAGTATCGACAGCAAGAAGAGCGATCGGATCAGTAGGCAGAACTAAATTTCCAGCAGCTCGTTGATGCTCTTCTTGGATGATGAGTGAAAAAACAGTGTTGATTGGTGGAATAGGATTCATCAATAATATTTGGGCGCGAACAGCAGCATACGACTCATTCAATCCCATTAAAAACGTCATAACATACTCGGAATGAAGATGATCTAAGAAAGACTTCAATCCATCGCATGAACAAGTAATTGCTGGTCGATAATCAACCAAATCCTGCCAAATCGTTTTAATTTTTGTGTAATATGTTTCAACAGACATATTACCTTGATGGATTGTCACAAGTTCTTTTCGCAAGTGATAGATGCATGGACCATTCGACTGTTTGAAGCGATCGCGTAGTTCATCCCAAACATCTTTCGCAGATCCAGAATAAACGATGCTCGTGGCAATTTCCTTCGATACAGAGTTAAGAATCCATGAGGTGATTATATCATTGTTGCACATCCACGCATTGAACAAATTTTGTTCTCTTTCTGGTGGTCGTTTAATCTTTCCAGTAATGAATCCAGCCTTATTCTTTCCAGAAAGCGCCATCATCATCGCTCGACTCCATGCGGTGTAATTAACAGCACCAAGCAAGGGTTGAGTTACAAGAATGCATGCTGGTCCAAAAGAATGATGTAAAAAGTAGGGATTCAATTGAGCGTCCATGGCTGTTGAAGAAGAATCGCTATTTGCAATCTCTTTGTCCGCCATAGATGAATCAGGAAGAAGAAAGAGGAAATAGCGAAGAACAGCAAGGCGCGAAGAAAAAATCCAGCGAAATTTCGCTCTGATACCATATAACAGAAGCAAGTGAGAGATAAATGACTCTCATACTTTTATTCATTAAACAAGTCTCCTTTAAATACAAGCCTAGTCACCAAGATTAGAAACCAACATCTGTAACAAAACTAAGTAACCACCTGTAACTAAAACAACTTTAATTACAGTGAAAATAACAAATATCAGTTAAAAATAAACTGATATAACTGATAAATACATCGCCTCCGGTACCAAACCATAATTTGCTCTCCCATTGTTCTTTTCCCCTTCCCAATCGCACCAAAATCTCAACTCCTCTGGAATTCCCTCTTGCGCCGGGCAATCATACCAGATCGAGATATTCTGATAATTGTATGCATACCCGAACAGACTTTCATCAAATATCGCCGTTTCGATTTGACTTTTATTTTTACGGCATAAATTATCGAAGAGGTCTGATCTTGCGATTCTCATTATTACTTGATCGGGACCCGATTGGTCGATGTCCAGAACGTAATATTCAAATGCATTGATTTTAATCGTTGTGGTTTTGTTGTTGCACTTGAGCTCGAATTTTCTCATCCCGCGAAAATCCGGCCTCTCGTTCCCCCAAAAAGGATAGGAGATGTTCACCAAGTTTCCGCAATTGTAACTGACCTTACAAGCTTTAAATAAGTCGACGCCGGCGTCCAATTTGCTGAAACGTGGCCAAAGATGAAACGCGATCAAGGAAATGAAGAAGATGGTGCACACGGTGGGCTTTAGAAACATTTTCATTTTCATTTTCTCCAGTCTCAGAACAATGAAAGAAAGAATCAGAAAATAGATCAGAATAACTGATCAAAAGTGGCACTCCATCTCGCTCCCTCTCACACTCCACTCCAATCCAACTAAGTAATAATTAAGTAGTTTAAACAAAATTTTCTCAATTATAATTTGATTTGATAGCTAATTTCAAATCAAACCCGAGTTTGAATGAGTCAATTCTTTAAGTCAAAAGAAATAAAGATGGTCATAAATGAGAGAGTCTTTCATGGGGGAGACCTGCGAAGACTTGTAACTTCGTCTTCATTATATATTTGTAGAGATGTAATTAAAGGCCCTAATTTTCATCCCGTGTAGTGTACGACGATGATGATAGAGAATAAATTATTTCACAGTGATGCTTCTTCCTGAAGAACGGGTTTCAATTCTCAAGTCAGTAAAGGAATAATGCGCGCGATGTTAAAATCTGGTTGGATTCCACAATGAATTACAAAACAAGTAGTAAAAGGGAAAATGAAGACAGAGAGAGAAACGCGGGTTCTGGAATGAGACGACTGAGGTTTTCAAGTCTTAGCTCAGGATTGTAGAGACGACTTTAGGCAACATTGTCGTCAACGGATTGCTTGCTTTGATAAAAAAAAAAAAATTAATATATATATATACCTGCTTCTTAAGAATTTCAAGGTCTCAATTCTATAGAAATGTCAGTATTTTTCTGAAAATATTATAAATATAAAAAAAAAACTCATAAAAAATATTTAAATTAACAAACAATCATTTCACTCTTTTTAATTTACATTTTTTATTAGGGCAAAATACATTTTTGGTCTCTGAGATTTGAGATAAGTGTCTATTTAATCTTTGAGGTTTCAAAATGAACACTTTGGTCCCTGAGGTTTGCTAAATTGTTCTAAATGGTCTCTGAGTATAGTTGACCATTAATTGACCTAACGAAAAAATGATGTGGCAGTAAAATGGTAAAATATATTAATTTTTATTTAATTATTGGGTGATTGTACAATGATGTGGCATTTTCTTCCTTTCTTTTTCTTTCTCTCATCTCCTTCCTCCATCCACCTTCGGCCAGATTTCTGCTCCTCCTCCTCTAATTAATCTTGCCACCGTCCTCGTATTTTTAGTATTACAAATCATATATTAACCTAATATTTAACTCCTTGACCTCGACCAAATTTCATCTAATCCCTCCTCATATGGAATTACATGGAACAGCCACCATGAATACACCAAACTTCACAATTTATTCCACTTTCTACCTCCTTTCAACAAAATTCTCAATGTTCTTGCCGTTAAAAGTTTCCCTGAATCCTGACGACTGCAATGTTCTGCAGAGCATATGGGGGCAAACAAGACTATGGAATCTCAACTACTAAACAATACAATCCGGAATGGTACAATATTTGCAGGGTAATTTCCTCATTCCAATTTTAAATCTCTCTTTAAAATTAGACAAATCAAATCTTTTCCCAATAGTACTATGTATTTTTCATTGTCGAAGTCGCTTTAATGCTGCAATTTGGCCTTCAAGGCGAACTCTCTCCGATCAAATCATTGTCGGAATCGACCAACGACAGGGTATTGGATTTTTTTGAAACGGCTCGGGGCTCTGGAGAAGGGCTATTTTCAGTTTCAAAATCCCATCGAGGTATAATCCGTAATTTGCAGCATGTGCATTGGGCAAGCAAGAGAAATTTCGTAAAAAATCAAAAGGATTGCCTTCAAATTGAGCCCTTTGTTCCACTCGATCTGGAATGAAGATGAAGGCCCATATTAATTCTAGTGAAGGCACTTTGGTGTAGAGGGGACGACGACGACGCCACGTGAGGTTCACGGGAGGATGGGCTACGAGCCTCATCGGTGTAGAAGAGAGGAAGTAGATGAAAGAAAGGTAGGAGAGAAAAAAATACGAGGACAGTGGCAAGATTCATGGGAGGAGAAAGTGTAACCTGGCCGAAGGTGGAGGAGGGAAGAAGGAGATGAGAGAAGGAAGGAGAAAGGAAGAAAATGCCACATCATTGTACAATCACCCAATAATTAATATAAAATTAATATATTTTACTACCTCAGTGCCACATCATTTTTCTGTTAGGTCAACTAACGGTCAACTATACTTCGGGATCATTTAGAACTATTTATAAAACCTCAAGGACCAAAGGGTTCGTTTGGAAACCTCATGGACCAAATAGACACCTACCTCAAACCTCAGGGACCAAAAGTGTATTTTGCCCTTCTTATTATTAATACTAGGCCACAATTGTGATATTTTATTGATAAATTAGTTATATTTGGTCAATTTTTTATGTGATATCATGAAAATGTCGGTTTGCTCATTATGTTGATGCTGAACTCATGGGCATGTGATGGAAATGTTGACATGTCGAAAACCTTGATTTAAATTGACATTATAAATAATACATTTATTTATTTATATTTTATTCTTATCAAATTGTTACATAATCATATTCATAATTTCCCAAATTTTTTGGAAATTTATTTTATTTTTTGACCATTAAAAATATAAGACAACAACCTTCCAAATTGTGTCTAATAAATTTCTTAATTTTAAAAATGGTAACTCTGTACTTGATAGGTCATGATTGAACTTTAATAGTATATCTAAATTTTCAATTTTGTGTCTAATAAATCATAATCTATTAGACATTTTGTAAATTTTACGAATCTATATCAAGATTTTTTTTAGTCCAACAATATTTGAGGGTGGGGGAATTCGAATCTCTGACCTTTTGGTCAAGAGTACATGTCAATTACCATTTAATTATGCTCACTTTAGCAATCTATATCAAGATTTATTAGGCACAAAATTGATTTTTTTTTTTTTTTGAAAAAATATCTAATATGTAGGATCAACTAAACACAAAATTAAAAGTTTAGAAACTTAATTAAATATTCTTAAAAGTTTAGATAGATGTGGAACACAAATTTGAAAAGTTTAGAAACTTATTAAATATTCTTAAAAGTTTAGATAGAGGTGGAACACAAATTTGAAAGTCTATTAACTTGTTACCAAACAAAGAAATAAAAACATTACCAAAAGTACACAAATGTACATTTTCATGGGGTAGACAATTTTGATAATGAGTTAATGTAAAATGTTAATTGATGAAATTTTGGTAGGGGCGGTTGGATTGCAATCATACTTCAATTCAAGATTATTCAAGATTGTCCATGTTGAAACTAGATTTTTTCTCGTACATCTAGAGAACTCAGATTCTCTTTGTTCAGTTAATGGAATGAGCTAAATTAAAACAAGCTGAGAGGAAGAGAGATTTCTCTTTATCAATGAAACAGGAATATTCCTCCCATATAAATACCACAAGTCGTAGAGGAAGATTATGAATGTTGTATGATTGGAAAAGATCAACAAAAATTCCCTTTGGAGGAAAAGAAAAATGATACCTTCGGGTTCAGATTGTCCCTCTCTGAGAAAATTAAAATTTCAGCTCTCTTCTACCAGTGTCATAAATATGAAATGGATGAAGAAAAAGAAGCAGCAGCTTGGGGCAGCGGAGCTGCAGCTGCAGGAGATTCGAAAAGGGTCGGTTTGGGTGGAATCTGTAAGCCATCAACACTCCCTTCCAACATAGCCACCACCTCCGTCATCGACGGCCGGTCGTCCGGCAATGTCTGAATGCAATACAAACTCACTACAACCATTTTTCTTACTATTTCCTCTTCTTCCTCCGTCTGTCCCCACTGCCTACAATTTCTATCTATTTCACTTCCGGCAAGATCCTTATATATCCAATCAGGAAAGTACTCTTCACTGCTTTGTCCCTGTCCCACTCTTTTATTAGGACACTTTCTTTCACCAACCATCTCAAGAACCAACATTCCATAGCTATACACATCGGACTTGTGAGAAACTTTGCCAAAGCTTCTAATTATTACTTCCTGAGCCATGAACCCTATCGTCCCCTTTGCACATGTCATGGACACATGACTCTCTCTGGCCTTGCATTGCTTGGCAAGCCCAAAGTCTGAGATCTTGGGACAAAAGTCATTGTCCAAAAGAATGTTGTGTGGCTTGATGTCAAAATGCAAAATCCTGGTGTTGCAGCCGCGATGCAAGTACTCTAATCCTCGAGCCACGCCCACAATGATGCTATAGAGTGTGGTCCAATTCATTTCAACTTTACTTTTTTGTAGCCCTTTCTGAAATATGTATTTGTCCAAGGACCCTTTAGGCATATACTCATAAATCAAAGCTCTTTTATTCTCCTCGTAGCAGAAACCCAAGAAAGTTACTATGTTTACATGGGAAGTTCTAGTGATGCTTATGACTTCATTGATAAAATCTTGGCCATTTTCTCTGGATTCATTCAAGAGTTTTACGGCCACACAACGACCATCTAGTAGCTTTCCTTTGTAGACAATGCTAAATCCTCCTTGGCCAAGCTTGTTCTTGAAGGAATCAGTGAATTTCTTCAACTCAGAGTAAGCATATCGCTTTGGTATTTGTGTGGAATATCTTTTTATAGTTTCTTCAATTTCGTCCTTGTTTGAGCTGCTTTTCCTTTTCTTTCTCCAGCGAATGACGAGGAGGATGGAAAGGATGATGAAGAAGATTACCAAATTGATGCTTCCTATGGCAATTCCAACTGAAGAAGGGTGGTTCCAAAATTTATAGGGTCAATAAAAGCTAATGTAATTGCAATGCAAAAATCTGGTGAATTGAATGGTTTAAAGAGTATTATTATTTTCTTCAACGTATTGGATCAAAACAAAACATGAATGCTTGCGAATTCTGAGAATTCATCAAAAGCATATGAACTAATTTGATGCAATGTATCAAGTGTTGGCTTTTTTGACCCTTAATCTCAAATTAATTAATTTTAATTAATTAATTAATTAATATTTTGATGATAACAAATCTTCTATTAATTACTAATAATTTTAGTGTTTTGAAGTATCCATATCGTAGAGCTTGAAATAACGATTTCAACGCCTTTTGAATTACTCAAATCGGAATTAAAACGAAGAAGTTATGGTCAAAACAAATTTGAACAGACAATTTCTGACGCGATGACGTGGCGGCCAAATCAGCAATATGGACCAATTAGAAGATGACATGTGGAGCTATGGAAAAATGACATGTGGGTGGATGTTTAGTTGTTTTTAAAATAAAAGAAAAATGAAATTATATTTTATTAAAAATCTATATATTACTTTTAGTAAAACAAAAATTAAAAAAAATATATTATTATATATATATATATAAATGTTTGTAGCCGTTTGGCTATTAAAATAAATTTAAAAAAAAAAAATCTCTTTATGACCGTTGGTGGTCTTTTGCTATATATATATATTAAAAAAAAAAAAAAAAAAAAAAAAAGAGAGATGATATATAAATTAAAAAAAAAAGAAAAAAAAAAAAGAGAGATGACCGTTGGGTCTTTCTCCTCTTCCTCTTTCTCCTCTTTCTTACACATTTCAAAAACATCTTCTTACACACCTACTATTCTCTTACACACCTATTATCCTCTTACACACTCACCATCATCTTACACACTCATTATTCTCTTACACACCCACTATCCTTTGTTTTGTCTTTATTATTATTATTATATTAATATTTACCTTCTCTTTTAATCTCCACCATTCAACTCTCTTTTACAAATCCAATGGTTCAAATTAAATCTTGATTTTTTATTCATTTCCCTCTTCTATAAATACCATCATCTTCTCCAATTTTCATATAACAAGTTTTCATAATTTTCATCCTCCAAATTCTCAAACTTCCATTGTTGTTCTCTCCAAAGCTTTCACTTTTCTTTTCATTTTTTCTTGAGAGAGAATTATTGTATAGTGAGGATTGATTTGTGAGAGTTAAATTTGTAGATCTACTCTTTGAGAGAGTTTTTTTCCATCTTGTTCTTTCAACTTCAAATCCATTGTAAGGGTTTCTCTTGATCCCGAAAAAGAGAGGTTGTAACGGTTTGATCCTAAACCGTGGAAAGGATCGGGTTTTGTTCTTGAGCCCTGAAAAGGAACATTGTAACGGTTGGACTCTAAGCCGTGGAAAGGGTCGTTGTTCTAGTGAAATACCCAAGAGGAGCTTGGGGAGTGGAGTAGGCCGGGTTGTGCCGAACCACTATAAAATTTCCGGTGCCAATTTCTCTATCCCTATCTTATTTCATTTTTGCAATTAATTTGTTGTTATATTATATTGCATAAAATTAATTATTCTTGTATGTCTATTTTGGTTGGTACAATTTTATCTTTACATATTCTTTACCAATCTTGCTTTTAGAATTAAATAGGGTGTTTGAAATTGTTAGATTTAATTTCTTGTTTAATTTGAGGTGAATTTATTTGCATGATTTATTGTTTAAATTAATTATTGCAAAAAGTGTGTTAATTTGTTTGATTGGGCCCACATTAGGAAAAAGTTTTATAAAGTTTAAATAAACCCTATTCACCCCCCCCTCTAGGGTTGCCATACCGATCCTACAATTGGTATCAGAGCGAGGTTGCTCTTGTTTTTAATCGAATATATTTTTCAAAAGTTATTCCATCCAATATCTATTGTTTGAGTTTTCACTCCAACAATTAGTATTAGAGTGGTTGCTCTTTTGATAAAATTATTTTTTAAAATATTATTTTGATTTTTAAAGTATCTTATTAATATTTTGAAAAATTATTTTAAAAGCTAAATTACTAAGAGCTATGGCAACATTAGATTTTCTTGAAAGTCATTGTATTGATAAACCTCCTTACTTTGATGGTAGAAATTATGATATTTGGAGAAAGAGAATTGAAACATTTTTGCTTGCTATTGATTTCAATATGGTGTATGTTTGTGAGCATGATTTATCAAAATTGAAATTAAATGATAAATTGCTTAAATTGCTCTCTTTTAATGCCCAAGTCGTAAATATCATATATTGTGCATTATATAGAAAAATATGTGATGAGATTTTACATTTTACATATGCATATGATATTTTTAATTTTCTTGATAATGTGTATAGTGTAGAAAATTCTCCTTGTACTATTAATGATTTATTTGATGTGAAGGAGAATTCTAATTCTCAAAATCAAGAAAAATTTCATGAAGTAAGAAATGAATGTGATGGAGCCTCCCTATGCTTGATGGGTCATTTGGATAACAACTCCATTGATGAAAGTGATGAAGATGAGGTAAATCATAAATCTCTTTCTTATGATGAATTATTTGATGCATTTGAAAGCATGCAATGTGACTTTGAAAAGCTTGGCTCTAAATATGTGAAACTATCAAAGAAGTACAAAACCTTATGTATTGAGAATAAATCTTTGAAAGATGAAAATGCATGTTTGAAAAATGGAGATAATAATGTATTGTTGCATACTAAAATTGATGATTGTTGTGTTGAGAAAAATGCATTAAATGATAAAATTTCTATACTTGAAAAAGAGAATGGTGAACTCAAATCTTTGACATGTGATTTAAAAATTGAATTGAGTGATTTGAGAAATAAAAATGAGGAAATTGAATCTTTTTCTTTGAAATTAAAAGATGAAATTGCTAGCTTGAAAGATAAAATTATTGATTTGGAAACTAGCAATACTTCTTTAGAAAAAGAGAAATGTTCTTTTGTTGACAAGATTAAATTTCTTGAATGTGATAGTCAAGAGAAAAGTGATCTTTTGCATGTGCTTAAAGAAAAGGAATTGTTTGCTAATAAAGAGCTTGAAATTGCAAAAGAGTCTATTAAGAAATTGACTATTGGTGCACAAAGATTAGATAAAATTATTGACATGGGTAAACCTTTTAATGATAAAAGGGGATTAGGCTATATGGATGAAAATTCTTCATCTAGCTCTAAAACTATTTTTGTTAAAGCAACTCCTACTATGCCTAAAGATGCTTTACCCAATGTGCCTAACCTTGTTAATTCTAAATTTGTGCAAAAGCATGAAAAATCTAGAAATGTCCATGAAAATTCAAAATTTGTGCCTAAACATGATCATGCTTCATTCAAATGTATGCATAGTGCTAAATTTGTTCATAATCATGGAAAAACTAGAAATATGCATTTGAAATCAAAATTTGTGCCTACATGTCATTATTGTGGAGTTAAAGGTCATATTAGACCTAATTGTTTTAAATTGAAAAATACTCCTAGAAATAATTTCTTTGAGAAAAATATTGTGAAAAATCAATTTGTTAAAAAGAAATTCTTGCCTAATGTTACTTGTTATTCATGTGGCAAAATTGGTCATAAATATCATACTTGTGATTTGCCAAGAATGAATACTATTAATGTTGAAACTAATTTGAAATGGGTTCCAAAATCCATGTTCACTAACAATGAAGGACCCAAGAAATGGGTACCAAAATCCTTTGATTGAGCTTTCTTTGTAGGTGTGATTTAAAGAAGCAATTGGTTGCTTAGACTTCAATTGGTAAATTAATTCAAATGGAGCAACTATTATGGCTTGCTTGAATCCAACAAAGAAAGATTCATATTTGGTAACTTTATATTTTTGAAATTATTGATTGATTTGAAATAATTGAATTTGAATTTTTTAGTACACATTTGAATTTGAATGTTAATGCATATATATGTGTGTTGTATTTTAGGAAACATGTTTGCTTATTTTAAGGAGCATATTTAGGGAACATGTTTGCTTATTTTAGGGTGCACATTTTCCATATTCTATATATTTTTGAATTATTGAGATAAATATTCTATTGACATTTATTATGGAAATTGTACCTCTTAAATGGTTTAAATGTTTGAAGTTGATTTCCTAAACTTTTAGTGATTATTAGATTAAATGTCCATGAGATATTTATGAATATTTTTGTTTGACATTTATCTTTATTGTTTGTCTATTTATAGACTACATGATTATGTGCTTTTGAGAAATTTGAGATTGATTAATTTCAAATCTATATATAATTCCAATTGCTTTGTTTTTATAGAATTACATGTCATGGAATTATTTTTTAAATCTATTTTGGCTCATTATGTGTTAATGTTTTTTTTAAATTTGTCCAATACAATTGATATTTTGAGTATTTGAATATTTTTTATAGTTTACATTTTGGTTTTCAAAATTGAATCTTTGATGAGTTAAATTATTTTTGAAAACTTTTATGGATTCCTTTATTGTTTGATTATAATTAATTCTTGTTATTAATTTGTCAAAGAAGTCGTTTGAAAATATTCTTTTTAAACCATCTCACTTTGATACATTGTTGTTTGAGATCCACTCTTACAATTGGTATTAAGTTTTGTTAGTTTAAAAATAGAGTTTAAATGCTTTATGAACTTGAATGTCTATTCCTTGATTAAAGCATTATGGTTTGATTATTTATTTAATGTTATTATGAGAAATGGAAAAGAGTTGTCAAATCTCTTTTAATAGGGAAAGTGCCTTGATTTACTTATCTTTTCTTAAATCCTATTGGTTGTGAAATTTTGTCCTTAAATAAAATTTATTTTGTTTGTATTGATTATTGACATGTTTCTCTTATTGATAACTTTTTCCTTTTATGAACATAATTGCCTTTGTAAATTATTGGATTATTTCCTCTTGAGTAAATTGAGTTGATTATTTTGAAATTTATCCATAATTCCTATTGCTCATTATTTGAATTATACATGCCATGAGAAAATCCTGAATATCTATATTTTGGCATATATTTATATTATTACTCATTATTGGAATTTAACTTTATTCATGATTTTTTGATATTTTGATCGTTTTATTATTGCTTGATTTTGAATATTGAGACTATGATTTTGAGATTTATCCAAAATGCCTAATACTTGAATTACTTGATATGTTATGGATATTTGATTTGGTGGAAATCTTATTGAAGTTTGAAATATTCTATATATTGTTTGTTCTCTTGGAATTAGATGATTTTTTAGCATGAGTTATGTATCTTTCTTGAAGATAAAATTTATGTTTTTGATGATATTTGTTTTCTTTAAATTTTGACGTGTTGAAGAAAAATATTTGATATTTGTTTGGTTATTGTGTCTTTTTAATATATTTGTTCTTTATATAGAGTATGTTGTTGAATGAGAATTTTTTTTGAAAAGAATGTGCTTATTTAATGCTTGAGAAGATTCGTTGAATTCTATTTCATAGGGGGAGTATATTTATGGAATTGATTTATATTCTTGAATTATCTTTAGCATTTTACTCAAAATTGGTATAATCCTTATTTGATATGCTACCATGCTTATATTTGTTTGATAATATTCTCCTTATGTGTTATCTAATAATATATTGATGTTATTTTGCTCGAATTAGTATAAATGTTGTTTTTATTGCTATCATGCTTATATTTGGTCATAATGACATTTTTTCTATTATTTGGTATAAATATTTATTTTTTCATTAATTGGTGTTTATTTTATAACATTTGATACTTTGGTATCTCATGTGTTGAATTTTACTAAGATTTGATAAGTTGATTACTTTGAGATTAATTTGCTTAATGTATCTTTTATAAATATGGAAATTTTAGTGCATTTTCATGAGTATTAAAATTGCTCTCTTGAAATTTATTTGCTTTATGTCATATTACTCCTAAATGAGTATTTTATTGAAAACTTGATGATTTGTTTGAGATAGAGTGAACTCCTTAAATGTTCAAATTTTACAAATTGTGCAAATTATTATTATTGAATAAATTTTACTTGAATGATTTGTCTCCTTGGCATTTATTGATATTTCTTATTAGGAGGAGAATGCTTATTTTTAGGGGGAGTTATACACTTTTTATGTGAATTTGATGATATTAATTCTCCAAATTGCTTTATTGACATATGCCCCTCTTATGCATATTATTTATCTTTTTAGGGGGAGTTATTATTTTTGGAGTAAATTCATTTTTTAATATTAGGTGCTCTAATGGTTCTTTTTAGAAAGAGTTTTATTTTAAAATTCTCATTTATATTTTATTCCCTTTAGTTGATTTATGTGCTAAATGTCTTTTTGTCCTTTATAAAGGGAAAGTGTTAAATTGATTTCGAAAGGGGGAGAATTTTTTGAAGTTTGAATTAAAGTGCTAATATTTATTTTTCTTATTAGTCTTTTTGATGATTCCAAAGGGGGAGAAGTTTAAGAAAAATATGTTTTAAATTTTGTATCTTGTTGCATTAATTTACGAGGAGAATTAATTTAATTATTTTGAGTGATTTTTCAAGTATGAACTTTATGGTAATATGTTGGCTTTATATCAAAATTATTACTTGGACACATGTAGTACCTTGATTTTTATGAGCTTCAAGTTATTTTTCTTTAGTGATTTGTCATCATCAAAAAGGGGGAGATTGTTGGCTTTTTTGACCCTTAATCTCAAATTAATTAATTTTAATTAATTAATTAATTAATATTTTGATGATAACAAATCTTCTATTAATTACTAATAATTTTAGTGTTTTGAAGTATCCATATCGTAGAGCTTGAAATAACGATTTCAACGCCTTTTGAATTACTCAAATCGGAATTAAAACGAAGAAGTTATGGTCAAAACAAATTTGAACAGACAATTTCTGACGCGATGACGTGGCGGCCAAATCAGCAATATGGACCAATTAGAAGATGACATGTGGAGCTATGGAAAAATGACATGTGGGTGGATGTTTAGTTGTTTTTAAAATAAAAGAAAAATGAAATTATATTTTATTAAAAATCTATATATTACTTTTAGTAAAACAAAAATTAAAAAAAATATATTATTATATATATATATATAAATGTTTGTAGCCGTTTGGCTATTAAAATAAATTTAAAAAAAAAAAATCTCTTTATGACCGTTGGTGGTCTTTTGCTATATATATATATTAAAAAAAAAAAAAAAAAAAAAAAAAGAGAGATGATATATAAATTAAAAAAAAAAGAAAAAAAAAAAAGAGAGATGACCGTTGGGTCTTTCTCCTCTTCCTCTTTCTCCTCTTTCTTACACATTTCAAAAACATCTTCTTACACACCTACTATTCTCTTACACACCTATTATCCTCTTACACACTCACCATCATCTTACACACTCATTATTCTCTTACACACCCACTATCCTTTGTTTTGTCTTTATTATTATTATTATATTAATATTTACCTTCTCTTTTAATCTCCACCATTCAACTCTCTTTTACAAATCCAATGGTTCAAATTAAATCTTGATTTTTTATTCATTTCCCTCTTCTATAAATACCATCATCTTCTCCAATTTTCATATAACAAGTTTTCATAATTTTCATCCTCCAAATTCTCAAACTTCCATTGTTGTTCTCTCCAAAGCTTTCACTTTTCTTTTCATTTTTTCTTGAGAGAGAATTATTGTATAGTGAGGATTGATTTGTGAGAGTTAAATTTGTAGATCTACTCTTTGAGAGAGTTTTTTTCCATCTTGTTCTTTCAACTTCAAATCCATTGTAAGGGTTTCTCTTGATCCCGAAAAAGAGAGGTTGTAACGGTTTGATCCTAAACCGTGGAAAGGATCGGGTTTTGTTCTTGAGCCCTGAAAAGGAACATTGTAACGGTTGGACTCTAAGCCGTGGAAAGGGTCGTTGTTCTAGTGAAATACCCAAGAGGAGCTTGGGGAGTGGAGTAGGCCGGGTTGTGCCGAACCACTATAAAATTTCCGGTGCCAATTTCTCTATCCCTATCTTATTTCATTTTTGCAATTAATTTGTTGTTATATTATATTGCATAAAATTAATTATTCTTGTATGTCTATTTTGGTTGGTACAATTTTATCTTTACATATTCTTTACCAATCTTGCTTTTAGAATTAAATAGGGTGTTTGAAATTGTTAGATTTAATTTCTTGTTTAATTTGAGGTGAATTTATTTGCATGATTTATTGTTTAAATTAATTATTGCAAAAAGTGTGTTAATTTGTTTGATTGGGCCCACATTAGGAAAAAGTTTTATAAAGTTTAAATAAACCCTATTCACCCCCCCCCTCTAGGGTTGCCATACCGATCCTACAATTGGTATCAGAGCGAGGTTGCTCTTGTTTTTAATCGAATATATTTTTCAAAAGTTATTCCATCCAATATCTATTGTTTGAGTTTTCACTCCAACAATTAGTATTAGAGTGGTTGCTCTTTTGATAAAATTATTTTTTAAAATATTATTTTGATTTTTAAAGTATCTTATTAATATTTTGAAAAATTATTTTAAAAGCTAAATTACTAAGAGCTATGGCAACATTAGATTTTCTTGAAAGTCATTGTATTGATAAACCTCCTTACTTTGATGGTAGAAATTATGATATTTGGAGAAAGAGAATTGAAACATTTTTGCTTGCTATTGATTTCAATATGGTGTATGTTTGTGAGCATGATTTATCAAAATTGAAATTAAATGATAAATTGCTTAAATTGCTCTCTTTTAATGCCCAAGTCGTAAATATCATATATTGTGCATTATATAGAAAAATATGTGATGAGATTTTACATTTTACATATGCATATGATATTTTTAATTTTCTTGATAATGTGTATAGTGTAGAAAATTCTCCTTGTACTATTAATGATTTATTTGATGTGAAGGAGAATTCTAATTCTCAAAATCAAGAAAAATTTCATGAAGTAAGAAATGAATGTGATGGAGCCTCCCTATGCTTGATGGGTCATTTGGATAACAACTCCATTGATGAAAGTGATGAAGATGAGGTAAATCATAAATCTCTTTCTTATGATGAATTATTTGATGCATTTGAAAGCATGCAATGTGACTTTGAAAAGCTTGGCTCTAAATATGTGAAACTATCAAAGAAGTACAAAACCTTATGTATTGAGAATAAATCTTTGAAAGATGAAAATGCATGTTTGAAAAATGGAGATAATAATGTATTGTTGCATACTAAAATTGATGATTGTTGTGTTGAGAAAAATGCATTAAATGATAAAATTTCTATACTTGAAAAAGAGAATGGTGAACTCAAATCTTTGACATGTGATTTAAAAATTGAATTGAGTGATTTGAGAAATAAAAATGAGGAAATTGAATCTTTTTCTTTGAAATTAAAAGATGAAATTGCTAGCTTGAAAGATAAAATTATTGATTTGGAAACTAGCAATACTTCTTTAGAAAAAGAGAAATGTTCTTTTGTTGACAAGATTAAATTTCTTGAATGTGATAGTCAAGAGAAAAGTGATCTTTTGCATGTGCTTAAAGAAAAGGAATTGTTTGCTAATAAAGAGCTTGAAATTGCAAAAGAGTCTATTAAGAAATTGACTATTGGTGCACAAAGATTAGATAAAATTATTGACATGGGTAAACCTTTTAATGATAAAAGGGGATTAGGCTATATGGATGAAAATTCTTCATCTAGCTCTAAAACTATTTTTGTTAAAGCAACTCCTACTATGCCTAAAGATGCTTTACCCAATGTGCCTAACCTTGTTAATTCTAAATTTGTGCAAAAGCATGAAAAATCTAGAAATGTCCATGAAAATTCAAAATTTGTGCCTAAACATGATCATGCTTCATTCAAATGTATGCATAGTGCTAAATTTGTTCATAATCATGGAAAAACTAGAAATATGCATTTGAAATCAAAATTTGTGCCTACATGTCATTATTGTGGAGTTAAAGGTCATATTAGACCTAATTGTTTTAAATTGAAAAATACTCCTAGAAATAATTTCTTTGAGAAAAATATTGTGAAAAATCAATTTGTTAAAAAGAAATTCTTGCCTAATGTTACTTGTTATTCATGTGGCAAAATTGGTCATAAATATCATACTTGTGATTTGCCAAGAATGAATACTATTAATGTTGAAACTAATTTGAAATGGGTTCCAAAATCCATGTTCACTAACAATGAAGGACCCAAGAAATGGGTACCAAAATCCTTTGATTGAGCTTTCTTTGTAGGTGTGATTTAAAGAAGCAATTGGTTGCTTAGACTTCAATTGGTAAATTAATTCAAATGGAGCAACTATTATGGCTTGCTTGAATCCAACAAAGAAAGATTCATATTTGGTAACTTTATATTTTTGAAATTATTGATTGATTTGAAATAATTGAATTTGAATTTTTTAGTACACATTTGAATTTGAATGTTAATGCATATATATGTGTGTTGTATTTTAGGAAACATGTTTGCTTATTTTAAGGAGCATATTTAGGGAACATGTTTGCTTATTTTAGGGTGCACATTTTCCATATTCTATATATTTTTGAATTATTGAGATAAATATTCTATTGACATTTATTATGGAAATTGTACCTCTTAAATGGTTTAAATGTTTGAAGTTGATTTCCTAAACTTTTAGTGATTATTAGATTAAATGTCCATGAGATATTTATGAATATTTTTGTTTGACATTTATCTTTATTGTTTGTCTATTTATAGACTACATGATTATGTGCTTTTGAGAAATTTGAGATTGATTAATTTCAAATCTATATATAATTCCAATTGCTTTGTTTTTATAGAATTACATGTCATGGAATTATTTTTTAAATCTATTTTGGCTCATTATGTGTTAATGTTTTTTTTAAATTTGTCCAATACAATTGATATTTTGAGTATTTGAATATTTTTTATAGTTTACATTTTGGTTTTCAAAATTGAATCTTTGATGAGTTAAATTATTTTTGAAAACTTTTATGGATTCCTTTATTGTTTGATTATAATTAATTCTTGTTATTAATTTGTCAAAGAAGTCGTTTGAAAATATTCTTTTTAAACCATCTCACTTTGATACATTGTTGTTTGAGATCCACTCTTACAATTGGTATTAAGTTTTGTTAGTTTAAAAATAGAGTTTAAATGCTTTATGAACTTGAATGTCTATTCCTTGATTAAAGCATTATGGTTTGATTATTTATTTAATGTTATTATGAGAAATGGAAAAGAGTTGTCAAATCTCTTTTAATAGGGAAAGTGCCTTGATTTACTTATCTTTTCTTAAATCCTATTGGTTGTGAAATTTTGTCCTTAAATAAAATTTATTTTGTTTGTATTGATTATTGACATGTTTCTCTTATTGATAACTTTTTCCTTTTATGAACATAATTGCCTTTGTAAATTATTGGATTATTTCCTCTTGAGTAAATTGAGTTGATTATTTTGAAATTTATCCATAATTCCTATTGCTCATTATTTGAATTATACATGCCATGAGAAAATCCTGAATATCTATATTTTGGCATATATTTATATTATTACTCATTATTGGAATTTAACTTTATTCATGATTTTTTGATATTTTGATCGTTTTATTATTGCTTGATTTTGAATATTGAGACTATGATTTTGAGATTTATCCAAAATGCCTAATACTTGAATTACTTGATATGTTATGGATATTTGATTTGGTGGAAATCTTATTGAAGTTTGAAATATTCTATATATTGTTTGTTCTCTTGGAATTAGATGATTTTTTAGCATGAGTTATGTATCTTTCTTGAAGATAAAATTTATGTTTTTGATGATATTTGTTTTCTTTAAATTTTGACGTGTTGAAGAAAAATATTTGATATTTGTTTGGTTATTGTGTCTTTTTAATATATTTGTTCTTTATATAGAGTATGTTGTTGAATGAGAATTTTTTTTGAAAAGAATGTGCTTATTTAATGCTTGAGAAGATTCGTTGAATTCTATTTCATAGGGGGAGTATATTTATGGAATTGATTTATATTCTTGAATTATCTTTAGCATTTTACTCAAAATTGGTATAATCCTTATTTGATATGCTACCATGCTTATATTTGTTTGATAATATTCTCCTTATGTGTTATCTAATAATATATTGATGTTATTTTGCTCGAATTAGTATAAATGTTGTTTTTATTGCTATCATGCTTATATTTGGTCATAATGACATTTTTTCTATTATTTGGTATAAATATTTATTTTTTCATTAATTGGTGTTTATTTTATAACATTTGATACTTTGGTATCTCATGTGTTGAATTTTACTAAGATTTGATAAGTTGATTACTTTGAGATTAATTTGCTTAATGTATCTTTTATAAATATGGAAATTTTAGTGCATTTTCATGAGTATTAAAATTGCTCTCTTGAAATTTATTTGCTTTATGTCATATTACTCCTAAATGAGTATTTTATTGAAAACTTGATGATTTGTTTGAGATAGAGTGAACTCCTTAAATGTTCAAATTTTACAAATTGTGCAAATTATTATTATTGAATAAATTTTACTTGAATGATTTGTCTCCTTGGCATTTATTGATATTTCTTATTAGGAGGAGAATGCTTATTTTTAGGGGGAGTTATACACTTTTTATGTGAATTTGATGATATTAATTCTCCAAATTGCTTTATTGACATATGCCCCTCTTATGCATATTATTTATCTTTTTAGGGGGAGTTATTATTTTTGGAGTAAATTCATTTTTTAATATTAGGTGCTCTAATGGTTCTTTTTAGAAAGAGTTTTATTTTAAAATTCTCATTTATATTTTATTCCCTTTAGTTGATTTATGTGCTAAATGTCTTTTTGTCCTTTATAAAGGGAAAGTGTTAAATTGATTTCGAAAGGGGGAGAATTTTTTGAAGTTTGAATTAAAGTGCTAATATTTATTTTTCTTATTAGTCTTTTTGATGATTCCAAAGGGGGAGAAGTTTAAGAAAAATATGTTTTAAATTTTGTATCTTGTTGCATTAATTTACGAGGAGAATTAATTTAATTATTTTGAGTGATTTTTCAAGTATGAACTTTATGGTAATATGTTGGCTTTATATCAAAATTATTACTTGGACACATGTAGTACCTTGATTTTTATGAGCTTCAAGTTATTTTTCTTTAGTGATTTGTCATCATCAAAAAGGGGGAGATTGTTGGCTTTTTTGACCCTTAATCTCAAATTAATTAATTTTAATTAATTAATTAATTAATATTTTGATGATAACAAATCTTCTATTAATTACTAATAATTTTAGTGTTTTGAAGTATCCATATCGTAGAGCTTGAAATAACGATTTCAACGCCTTTTGAATTACTCAAATCGGAATTAAAACGAAGAAGTTATGGTCAAAACAAATTTGAACAGACAATTTCTGACGCGATGACGTGGCGGCCAAATCAGCAATATGGACCAATTAGAAGATGACATGTGGAGCTATGGAAAAATGACATGTGGGTGGATGTTTAGTTGTTTTTAAAATAAAAGAAAAATGAAATTATATTTTATTAAAAATCTATATATTACTTTTAGTAAAACAAAAATTAAAAAAAATATATTATTATATATATATATATAAATGTTTGTAGCCGTTTGGCTATTAAAATAAATTTAAAAAAAAAAAATCTCTTTATGACCGTTGGTGGTCTTTTGCTATATATATATATTAAAAAAAAAAAAAAAAAAAAAAAAAGAGAGATGATATATAAATTAAAAAAAAAAGAAAAAAAAAAAAGAGAGATGACCGTTGGGTCTTTCTCCTCTTCCTCTTTCTCCTCTTTCTTACACATTTCAAAAACATCTTCTTACACACCTACTATTCTCTTACACACCTATTATCCTCTTACACACTCACCATCATCTTACACACTCATTATTCTCTTACACACCCACTATCCTTTGTTTTGTCTTTATTATTATTATTATATTAATATTTACCTTCTCTTTTAATCTCCACCATTCAACTCTCTTTTACAAATCCAATGGTTCAAATTAAATCTTGATTTTTTATTCATTTCCCTCTTCTATAAATACCATCATCTTCTCCAATTTTCATATAACAAGTTTTCATAATTTTCATCCTCCAAATTCTCAAACTTCCATTGTTGTTCTCTCCAAAGCTTTCACTTTTCTTTTCATTTTTTCTTGAGAGAGAATTATTGTATAGTGAGGATTGATTTGTGAGAGTTAAATTTGTAGATCTACTCTTTGAGAGAGTTTTTTTCCATCTTGTTCTTTCAACTTCAAATCCATTGTAAGGGTTTCTCTTGATCCCGAAAAAGAGAGGTTGTAACGGTTTGATCCTAAACCGTGGAAAGGATCGGGTTTTGTTCTTGAGCCCTGAAAAGGAACATTGTAACGGTTGGACTCTAAGCCGTGGAAAGGGTCGTTGTTCACTGTACACCCTCTGATAATTCTACTCAAATACATCGCCTCTGGTTCCAAAGCATAATTCCCTCTCCCACTGTTTGTGTTTTCCCCTTCCCAACCGCACCGGAATCTGAACTCCTCCGGAATTCCCTCTTGCGCCGGGCAATCGTACCAGATCGACATGTTCAGATCGTTCTCAGTATACTCTAACTGACTTGGATCCAACGTCGCAGTTTCGATTTTGCTTTTAGGGCAGTAATCATCGAAGAGGTCTGATCTTGCGATCCTCATTATTTGATCTGACTGGGTGATGTTCAGAACGTAATAATCCAACGAATTGATTCTAATCGTTGTGGTTTTGTTGTTGTTGCACTTGAGCTCGAATTTGCTCGGCCCGCAAAAATCCGGCCTCGCATTCCCCCAAAAGGGATAGGAGATGTTAACCAAGTTTCCGCAATTGTAACTGACCTCACAAGCCTTAAATAAGTCGAGGCCGGCGTCGTTGCTGAAACAGGGCGAGAGATGAAATGCGATGAAGGAGATGAAGAAGAAGATGTTGCTGAAATTCGGCTTAAGGGAGATTTTCATTTTGCTTGAGCTTCTGAACAATGAAAATTATAAGAAAACAGCTCACTATTAGATACCAATCTTCTTCTAGTCTCTTTTCGTACTGGGGAGTGTCATCTTCAAACAAGAGTCACAGCAAAAACATCAAGACAAGAAAACAGAGCGAGGACTTTAGACAACCAATTGAGAGATAGAACCCGTTGATTTGATTGCCTGTTAAGATCTGATCAATGGTGTGTTATTTTATTTATGAACAAGGCGCAGAGCTGATGATTGAGATTCATTCGAGTCCAGTCAAAAAGACGCAGTCAAAAGCTAACAGAAAAAAAAAAAATCATTTTGTAGCGCTCGCCGCTCATTGATGAAATGGACGAAAGAAAAGTAGATGGAACAGTTGTCATCTTCAAACAAAGTCAGCTAGTGATTTTCTAGTGTCTTAGCAGACGACGTAAGTTAAATAATAATTGTCATATGCAAAAGAAAGTCAGCAAAAACATAAACAAAAACAAAAGGCAGAGAAATACGACAACCTTTGACAACATTGATATACGAACAGATTCCTTGTTATTGTTTTGTCCGGAATGATGCACTGGATAAAATATGACGCTCCTCGCACTGGAACAATCAACTAGATCAAAATGTTGTTTTAATAATGGAATATTTTGGATTCTTTTTTCCAAATCAAGTCTACCAAACGCGTTTTTCATCATTTTCAATGGCATATAATGGAAAACAAGGTGGTCTAAATTCTTTAAACATATAAGTCAAGTCTTAATTTTATTCATTATATATTTTCTGGATCTGGACGTACTTTTCTGATGTTTAGAATAATGAAAAATGTTTCAACTAATTAAAACCACTATATCAAATTTCTTACCATTTTGGTTATATATCTATAATCTATAATATATTAAAAAGCTGCAATAATTACAACTATATCTTTTTTATTTAATTATCCTTTTCTTTTTATTTTAAATAATGAATAATTTATTTATAAATGTCTTAAACTTTACCAAGAAATAAACGAAGGATTAAATTATTTATAACTGAAAAATTAATTGCAACATTAGAAATTATTAAGCTAAATAATGGTGGTTACAAACTCACTACTAATTATGGTTATTATTAAAATATTAATACACAACCTTTAATATTCGCTCAGAAAAAACCTTTAGAACTCCACATAAAATATATAAAACACCATTTTGGAAACAAGCTCACATCCAAATATTGGAATGGTGGAAGGAGGAGAGATGAAGGAACGAATTGCTCACACTTTTTATTTTTATTTTTATAGATATTGAACACATTGCTCATACTTTTTAGTTTTAGAATACATTGCTTGCACATTTTACTTACTTTCTTTTAATATAGATGTAGATTTAGTAAAACAATACTACATCTTTTAAAATAATAATAATTTTCACAATCACTCAATTCAGTTTTACATAATAACATCTTTAAACAGTTTATTTTAGTTTGAATGGATCAATACAATTAAATGACCGAACTTATTCGATTGGTATGATTCAATTTATTGGTTTGACCCAATTTTCTATACCCTTCGTGACAATTATAGAGTTGAGTTTTTTTTTCAAAGACTCTTCATTGAAAAATCTATTAAATAATATGCTATAGTCTTTTAGTTAGAAGCTTTCAAAACTACCCTCGTAAAAAAATTTTAAAAAAAAAAAGCCAAAAGCCAATTAAGTATTAAAATTTCTACTTCACCCATCACGTTTGTAATTGTATAGGAACTATAAAATAATTATACAAATATATAGTAAAGGCAATAGATGTTATTACCAACTCTCGATAACAAATTGTTGCTAATTTGTGCCCTGACATAAAATTCTGAATCCATCCTTAATGTTAAATAGGTAGTAAACAAATTGATTTTTTAGAATGAGAAAGTAATTAAACTAACTAAAAAAAAGTTAGTAATTAAAAAAAAAAAACTATACAGAATGCTATTTATATAATGAATTAACAAATTTGGGGGGGGGGGGGGGGGGGGGGGGGGGGAGGGCTTATATTGTTTTTTTTTTTAAAAAAAAACTAGGCCTATATGATTTTTTTTTTCCTTTTTTTTTCCTTCCTTTTTTTTTTAACAAGGATTATATGATCTTATATTTATCCAATCATAAATATAATAATTTGATGTTCCCATGTAAGATTCTAACTTCACCGACTTTATGTCCAAAAAAAAAACCTACATATAAATAACATAAAACTATATAAATTCTATAATAATACATTAACTATCCTCATATATAGACTCAATAGACATAATTTTTCCAAATTTCTATGAGTTGCATATCTCAAACAAACATGTGTTATTATAAAACAATTATATATAAAAATCAATCTTAATTAATTTAAAAAATAACTATAATTTATCATTTTACTCAAATCGTTATAATTAGAATTAAAAAAAAATATACATGTGCATTGCACATGGTAAGACACTAATATACATTTTAAAATCAGTAGGTCCCTTTATCAATTTCTAAATTTACTAAGCATGCTATTTTTAATCTTTTAATAACTTTAATTAATTAGAATATGAAAAGTTAGGAATATGAGAAGCTTTGCTCATTGTTTCTAACCCTTTATATAATACCTACTTTGGTCTTCTAGCATTTAGATATATACTATACTTATTTGATTTTGAAAATTTTTTGATGGATGAGATAGCTTAAAATAAAATGTTAAGATTACAAACAAAGTCTCACATTGGCTAGACAATGGAAAGATCATGGGTATATAAGTGGAAACAATATCTCCATTGGTATGAGGTCTCATGAGTGAAATAAAAAACAATGTCAAGAGGGTTTATGTCCAAAGTAGACAATATCATACTAATGTGGAAGGTTGTTTGTCCCTAACATAAAATAGTATAAAAGAACATTAAAAATAGTGAAATCAACTAGTTTAATCTAAAGAAAGAAAAAAAGAGAGGTTTTTATATATTTTTTTGGGGGGGGGGGAAGAAAAGGAGAGAAAATTGACCGACAACTATTCTTAAAAAAATAATTATTCGGTGAGGAAAAAAAAGGTGGTCCGGCGAAAGCTAGAGAGAGAGAGAAAGAAAGAAATGGAGAAAGAGAAGGGAACAAAAGTTTTATGGAAATAGAAAGTAGAGAGAAAAGGAGAAAGGAAAACAGAAAGAAAGAAAGAGAAAATTAGGAGAGGGGGAAAAATGGATAGTTCAAGGAAGGGAGAATGATCGGAAAATCGTCGAAGAAGTGGTTGTTAACGCCAGACAGCTGCGATGGTCAAAAATTTGAAGCCTGTGTACTTGCATAAAGAGATGTTTTTGGAAGGAGACGAAGAAGCAATGAAAAAAATAGTGGGATTAAGAAAAACGGACAGACGAAAATTGAGATAGATAGCTTGCAAATTACTAACGATTACTCACATCAAGATTGAAATAGCTTTACAAATATTTTGACTATTTTAGTCATCGATGAAATTTGTGAAAAATGACATCAATTATAATTTGGTGTTCATACTAATAATTTTGAGTTGAACAACTTGCGGGAGTGAAAGATTCGAACATCTGACCTCTTGATCAATGGTACATGTTAATTACCGTTGAGCTATGCTCTCTTTGGCCATACCAATAATTTTAATTATTGAGCATTATAGCAACTTTCATAAATTTATGTTTATTTCGTAAATTGTTTTGTTATTAAAAGCAATGAATTACTAAATAGTGAAGAAAATGTTTATTAAATTGAATTCATGCTTTAGTACTCTGAAATTTTGAAGAAATTTATATTCTTGTGTGATTTTAGCTAGACATACTCTTTTATTATTTGAAGTTAATGACCAAGTATCAAACTTTGAAAACTCTATGATTTTAGCCTATTGACAAAAGGAAAAGGAGATGCAAAAAAATAGTGCAAGCTATCAATTCATCAAGTAGGTATGTTTAAACAAAACTTCTAAGTCAAAAAATTTCTCCATCAAAAACTTTCTTGCTTGTCATCTAATCATATACAAGTTTGAATTACTCAACTTGTTTACTCAGAGGATAAAAGATATGAAATCTGAGAGTCTTCATTCAGGGGTAAATGGTTGTTATTGTGCTCCTTCTGCTAGAGTATCAAACTATCATTAGAATCACTTCACAGACAACAAAATTCGTCCAAACAATTACAAAGAAAAAGTTAGAGGGCACCCAAAGCTAGCCAATGCCATTAGAACGCACAAGTTCATTGGATGAAGAAGCAGAAAGTTGGGGCTGCTCTCGATCGTTGGAGGTCCAAACAAGTTGGGTTTGTCCCTGCATTGCTTAGCAAGCCCAAAGTCTGAGATTTGGGGACAGAACTCATTGTCCAAAAGAATGTTGTCTGGTTTGATATATGTCAAAATGCAAAATTCTTGTGTTGCAACCTCGATGCAAGTACTCTAAGCCTCGAGCCACACCAATAGCGATCCTATAGAACATGTTCCAATCCAACTCCACACCATTTTTCTTCAACCCTTTACGGGATATATACTTACCCAATGACCCTTTGGGCATATATTCATAAATCAATGCTCTTTTATTCTGCTCTTAGCAAAATCCTAAGAGTGTGACTATATTTACGTGTAAAGTTTTGGTGAGGTTAACCACTTCATTAATTGATAAAATCTTGACCATTTTCTCTTAACTCATTTAAAAGTTTTACAGCCACGTTGTGACTGTCTAGTAGCTTTCCTTTCGTAGACAGTGCTGAATCCTCCATGGCCAAGTTTGTTCTTAAAGGAATGTGTGATTTTCTTCAACTTTGAGTACCTGTATCGCTTAATTGGGTGTTTGTGTGGAATACCTCTTTATAATTTCTTCAACTTCGTCTTTGTTTGAGATATGTTTCCTTTTGTAGTAGATGAGTATGATGATGAAGATTATCAAAAGGATGCTTCCTAAAGCAATTATTGCAACTGAAGAATGGATTTCAATTTATATGATCAGAGAGCAAAGCAATTAGCATTGCAATGGGAAAAATCTGGTGAATGGTACAAAAGAAATAGTATAAAAGAAAATTTTATAAAGAGATTAATTTTAGTATAAGCCAAAAGTTTGAGAAGTACCGGTGACTAATACTTTCTTTGACAAATTTAACTTTCCTGCAAAATAAAACATCAAGTAGGGTTCAATATTTTGAACTCTTCTTGATAAAAGGATCAAAGAATAGATTGTTTATTCAAGTGTTTTTGTTTAAATCCTCTACAAATTCATGGCACATTGTTCCTTTCACTAATTACTCTCTGTATACTCTCCTATTCATTTCTGTATGAGAAAAAAATTAATTTTTACTCTTATATTTGTCAAGTTATATCAATTTTCATCTTGAACTTTCAATTCTATCCTACTGGATTCTAGATTTCTTCGTAAGCTCACTAATTTCAATAAAATAAGGCATGCACAAATTTAGGTTTGAATGAAAAAAATTAATTTTTACTCTTACATTTGTCAAGTTATATCAATTTTCATCTTGAACTTTCAATTCTATCCTACTCGATTCTAGATTTTTTCGTAAGCTCACTAATTTCAATAAAATAAGGCATGCACAAATTTAGGTTTGATTCATAATGCACAAACTAACCATTAAATAATTTTGCCAAAACTTATAAATTTCAACAAAAATTTAGCTTCAATGTCATTTTCTTTAAAATACTATCAAATTTATACCATACATATGCTTTATAATTCATTTGCGCGCATATAATATTTCTTGCATGGAACATACATCAACAGATTTAAGGTGACCATTTCAGCACATAAAAACCATAAATGAGCAAAAAGTTATCTTTCTAAAGGCATGGCATGTCCATAGGGGTTCTACCAACTGAATTATATAAAATATCCATAAACTTTAGTGTATGTTTCAATTATACTTTGAGATTATTACAAAATAACCCTTGAAGAGTTTTTCTACTAAAATATATGATGGACAAAAATTGATATGGCAACTCAAGTGTAAAAGTTGGATATGACTTATAGCACTGTAAAAGTGCTACTTTATGATCTTTTTTCATGCTAGTTTCGATGTCCTCACGAACTTATTTGTCTATTTTGTAGGGATTGAGCAAATCAAAACTGTTTGGAAGACTTCAGATGAATTGGGCTTAAAAGGAAACTAATTGGATCTAATTTGAGCATTCAAATTGAGAAAAGATGACATCCAAGCCAAATGAACTGAGAGGAGAGCGTCTACACGCCATTCCAAAGCGTCTAGACACTGCGACATGATCAACTCAAGCTTGAAAATCAAAAGGAGTAGCGTCTAGACGCTAACTATAGTGAAGACCAGAGGCTTGCTTGACACGGCAGTGAGGCTTCCCAAGATGCTTGTAGCGTCGAGATGCTTGAAGACACAGATTTTTCCATATTATTTCCTTATTTGCGAGGGCAGCATCTTGATGCTACCCTTGGCGTCCAGACACTGCCCAACCTTATTTATAGCATATTTCACTTTAGGGTTAAGACTTTTGCCTCTTTTTGTTTAAACGTTTTAGAGAGCTTTAGAGAGCTTTTTCTTCTTTTATTTGAGACTTCCATTGTATCAAATTGAACCATGTTGAATTTGAAAGATACTATCACAATGCTCGGCTAAACTTCACATTTCCAATTCAGAGGTCAATTGTAAGCCAATTGTAATGTTGTGAGACTTGAACTTTAATGCAGTTTTCTTATTTATGCAAGTGTTTTTTATTCATGTTTTTTATTTATGAGCATTTATCTTTGATTGAATTGACACCTTGATCATTGTATGTGCTTGATTGTTATTCATGATACATGAACTGTAATTGTCGTGTTTGATTGAACCCAGTAGCATTAGGATTATTTCATGTATATGTTCATGGCTTTTTCATAACCTCATAGCTGCATGTTTAATTCTAGGAATTAAATGAGTGCAATTTGGTTAGGTTATAGCTATCTCACTTGATAAGTCTTAATTAATCACATTTATTACGTCTAATTTCCTTCTATTTTGATTGAATATTGTGCCTAATTGTGAAAATTGTATTTAATTTTATTTAGGGGTGAATTACCAAAGATTTGGAGAAATTCAAGTAAAAAGCACGTTTTAGTTTATTTTTACAAATTAATAAAAAAAAAAGAGTTTGAATTGAAAGAAAAAAAAAAAGAATTAAAGAAAATTCAAATGAGAAAATAAAATTAAAAAAAGTAAAAACATAAAACATAAAAAATAATATAAATAGTAAATAAATATATTAACCTAACAAACTTTGAGTTTGTTTTTTTCTTGTAGGTGGCATGTGAGGACTTCTTCATCAGAAGTTTCTTCAAAGTCTTCAACAAAAGCATTTTTTGGAGGAGACTTTTCATGCATTCAAAGTTTAAGGAGTAGAAATTTTCTATTTTTAGAAAAAAAAATTTCCCTCCCCTTCAAGTACAAAAAGGTGTTAGATGCAGTAGTTGGATAGTTCAATTCTTCTTTGGAGTGTAGGAAAGTATAGGAAGTGTGAGTTTTGTTGTTTTTTTTTTTTTTTCTGGGCAAAAACATGTTTCTTCCCCTTTATAGTTTTTATTGTTTTTCCACCATGTGTGGCTAAGTTTTAATTTCTAGTTCAAGGGAGATTTAATTTCCAATTATAATTTTGTGAGGCTTTTGACCAAATTGAAATTTTATTTTTAATTCCAGAATTCTTTGTTTCTTGTCCTTATTTTATGATTGATTGTTACTAATTAAATTGACGCCTTAATTTAGTTTCGATTGGTTTATCACTATCCATGATTTTGTGATCTGTAATTGTCATAATTGATTAAAATATGTAGCAGAGAGTTGGTTTATGTGTGTGTAATTATGGCTTTTCCATTTTACATAGCTTGCATAATAGACTTTAGGGAAACAAAGAAACGAAATTAATTAATTTGTAGCTATCTCGATTAGTTAGTTTTGTTTTAGTCATTCTCATTGTTTTTAATGCTTTTTATTTAATCGATATGGAATGCTATCGTGTCTAATTAATTAAATGGTAAGTTTTGATTTTGATGCTTGGTTAGAGTCAGTTAAAATAGGAGAATTTACACTTGTTATGAATTTTCCAAATAAGTAGACTAAGTTCTTAAATTTGAGAAATTGAAATTGATTTTTTTTAAGTCTATGATCAAGATTACAATTGAATGAAATTTATACTCTTGAATTGAAAGTTTCTTAAAATTAATTTTTTTAATTCATTTTTTAATTCATTATTTAATTAATTACAATTAACCAATTTATCTTGGTCTTTCCAAAATGCGTAATGCTTTTATCTAAATAATATGGAATGTTATCGTGCCCAGTTTTTTAGGTAATTAGCATTGACTTTGATGTTTTGTTAGAGTCAATTACTTTAGGGAATTCATTGCTTGTTTAGGTTTTTCCTAATAAGTTAACCAAATACTTGCATAATTAAGTTAAAATGTTTTGAATACCTATGATCTATTTTGCAATTTGATAAAACAATATATTTGAATTAGAATTTGGATGTTTCCCTTTTTAATTACTTGTTACTTTATTGTTTTTCTTAAAAATACCAAAAACCTCCCTGTTTCACATTTTACTGAAAATTTAACTCTGAGAAAGTGAATTTTCTTGCTCCTTTCAGAAATCGACTTGGTCCATTATTTCTACAAGCTAGAGTAGGAAATCAGTTTAATTTTGGTAGGCCTTGACAACCTTACCAAGAATATCATTTACAAGTCCCGTTTTAACCATATAGAAAAATAAGATTTATGTTACTTACCATTCATTTCATTGATTCCAAAGTTTAAAAAAGGTAAAAATGGGCCAAAGAGAGCATAGTTTAACTGACATATTAAATGTGTTAACAACTACGAGGTCTGTGGTTCAAATCCCTTTAATCCCTATTATACTAAAAAAAAAAAAAAAAAGGTAAAAATGCAAGAAAGAAAATTAGATGGGACTACCAGATCCAGATCCGGATCCGGGACTGGGAACAGCCCTGCAGACGTAAGGCTGTATATCTCCACTTCCACAAATGCAGTAAAATTACCCGTGCGTCGCATTTCCTCCACACGTGCCGCCGTTCTTTGATCCATGTTCAGAACGTTATATTCCAACGAATTGATTTCAATCGTTGTGGTTCGGTTGTCCTTGCACTGCAGCTCGAATTCTCTTCGCCCGCAAAATTGTAACTCACACTGCAGGCTTTGAATTCATCGATGCCGTCTTGGCTGAAACATGAGGAAAGATGAAAAGCGATGAAGGAGATGAAGAAGATGTTGCTGATGGTGGTGTTTAGGAAAGAGGTCTATGAGATTTGGATTCTCGTTTTCTTCAACTACAGATGCTTCAGAAAGTGATAACCCCACCAGTGATTTTCTATCCCGAGCAGACGGTGAAGTGTCATCTTCAAATTCAAAGAAAGCCAGAGCTATGAAAATATAATCAAAACAAAGATGATAGCGATGGAGACGACTTTTAGTTAGAATTGATGTATGAACGGATTGCTTGCTTCCACGGACAATATCTGCTTCTTAAGAATTTCCCAATAAAATATATGTCATGAATTTAATGATTTGCTCTGGGAAGTGGGAGTCGCTTTCACTGAAGAATCACTCCAGCTAAGTAAGCAATCTAAACAAAATTTCCAAGTCAACATTTTCTCCATTAAAATATATGGCATGTTATTGGAAGAATGTACGTGATCTCCACTCTTTCACTTATTATAATCTTTATTATGTAGTTTAACCTTGGACACAATCGATATATTTGTTTCCTTTATCATTTTCTTGTTTTACTTCTATTATTTGCAGCATCTATAGAAGAGAAATTCAACATTTAACCTACACTTCAATCTTCCAACATACTCATCGACCTGTGAAGAAGAAGAGCAGGCATATCCAGTCCACTATTTCGAGCTATTCGAAGGAGCGAGAAAGTGGATGGAGAATGACAATGCGAGCTTTACATTCAATCTCTAATATGTACATCTGATTCACCTAAAAAGGGTTAAGAAAGCTGATAAAAATGGGTGGAAGAACAGAATGGACGAGGCAGTGCTATTAAAGTTTGACATCTATTATACCATGGAACCACTAAGAACAAACTTAGCCACTAACATTTGGTGTTGAAGATTTGCTCATCCAAGGCACGGCAACAGAATCTGGAGACTCTGGCACTAAACCACCTTTCAGGAGCACATCATCTTCTCCTGGAATGTCTATTCCTTCTGCGTTTCCTTTGCCACTACTCTGACTCTCTATGTTCCTTAGAATTTCCAAAGCCTCCAACATCGACGGCCTTGTGTCCTTCACACTTTGTAAGCATCGAAATGCCAACTCTGCAACTGCATATATCATGTCTCTGACTTTTTCATCTGTTTCAAATCCAAGAGATGGATCTACAAAGTCGTGTAATTCGTCATTTCGGATCTTGTTGATCGCCATTGTCCACAAGTTAATCTCATGCCTATGCCTTGTGATATCAACGGCTGGCTTTGAAGATATCAGCTCCACCAAGACGACTCCAAAGCTAAAGACGTCACTTTTATTTGTAAGTTGATAACATTCATGATACTCTGGATCGACGTAGCCAGGAGTTCCTTGTGGAGCAGTTGAAATATGGGTGGCTTGCAAAGGAAAAAGGCGAGATAGTCCAAAATCGGCGACTTTAACACCGAAGTTGCTGTCGAGGAGAATGTTGGTGGTTTTAACATCACGGTGGATGGTCTCGGATGCATGGAGAAAAGCTAGAGCACTTGCAGTCTCTATGGCAATCTTCAGCCTTGTATCCCATGCAAGCTCACCAGGTTTTGCTCGAGTGCCATGAAGATGATCGGCAACAGTACCGTTCGGAATGAATTCATAAACCAGCAAGAGTTCACGGCAGCGTCGAGAGGTGCATCCATAAAGGGTGACTAGATGTGGATGGCGCAAACGAGTAAGGATCTCAACTTCATTCATGAAATGCTCAACTTGTCTGTAGTTATTTTCGAACATTCGTTTAACTGCGACCTCACGCCCATCTTGGAGTTTGCCTGTGAAGAGATCAAATGAATTAAAACTTCATACTCGAGTAGATATGCTTATATCAAAGACCAAAAATTATTGATTGATTTTTACCATAGTAGACAGTGCCATAGCCACCATCTCCAAGTTCTTTGGCCGGATTAAATCTGTCGGTGGCCTTTTCAAGCTCTTCATAAGAGAACAGAGGTACTCCCATGTATTTTTCTCCGTTCTCAAGTTCCTTCACCGGAGGTTCACTAGAATTGTTTCGTAGGAGAAAGGAGGAGGGAGTATAAGCACGAGCAAGCTTTTTTTTGTGCAAACGAAACCAGATGAAAAAGACTACACTCATTATCATTACGCCTCCAATACCAGAGCAAACACCTGCCATGTCATTCCATTTGCTAGTCAAGTTAGTTCACTTTCCATCATAAGAATAATGTCTGTAATGTGAAATCAAGGTCTAGTTTTTACCTATGACGGGCTTCTTCCAGTCATCATTTTTACCTGCCATGGTAAGAAGCAATTGGCAAGTAGATCGTTAGACAAGATTGTTTTAAAAAAAGAATGAGAAAAAACAGTCAAACACAGAATATTATAGGCAGGTTAATGCAAAAACAGTTTATAAGAAAGATCAAGAATTAAGGTTTAACCATTCGGGCTTTTCCTATTCTACAGAACTGAGATTTCTAGAAAGTTACCCTCTTTGCAGGTTTCGAGATGAGGTCCATCAGGACAAAAGCAAACAAACTCGTTGCTTTCGAACCCACATCGGCCACCACTTGTCTCACAGTTGCTGCAGTTTTTGGCGTTCCAATTTAAAGTGAAACCCATCTTCAAGACATCAGAATAACTCATCCTCAACAACTCAGAAAAATCATCATCCTCACTAGTATAGTCTACAGGCACCTCAACCGAGGATTGGCAAGAATCGAAAGAGAAGTTCATAAGCTCCAAAAACCCATCATGGAAAGCGGCAAAAGAATGGAGTTTGCTTTTGTTCGAACAATGAATTGGGTAGCTATAATTGGGAGGAAGGGAAGTACAGTTATAATAGAAGAAGAAACCGATATGATTTGAACTGTAAGTGAATGGGGTTCGGTCGAGGCTGGAGTTATGAAGAGGAGTTGGGCATTTCACCTCGTTAACTGCAGCATTTGCCACGTGAAAAGAATGGCTTTGATAGGAAATTTCTTTGATAATATAATCATCTTTTGAGATTCTGATAACTGGGTTTTCATCTTTGCAGGCGATTTCGAAGCTTGGATATCCACAGAAGGGGCTATGTGAATGAGCTATCCTAAAAGGGTAACTTATATTAGGACCTTTCCCACAGGATTTTGGAGCACAAGCTTCAAACTTATGGTCTGAGGACAGAGTTTGGCGAGTTAAAATGATGAAGAATATGATAAAAAGAAAAGGGGTTCTCTTGAAATCCATTAATGGAAGGAATGGAATGAGTTGAGAATATAGAAGAAGAAGAAGCAGCAGCAGGAAGGTGAGAAAATGGAGGGAAGTTTTGAAGGGAATTTTCAGTGTGTTTGGTGGGTTAAACCAACCGTCTTTTAATTAGATTTGGGGAGTTGTTTGTTGTTTTAAGTCCTTGAAATCTTTGTTTTTGGTTTAGAGAATGATGTTTGGAGAAAGGAAGAGAAAAGGCAAATCATGGTTCAAGCAACAGCAAAGTTTAGAAGTCATTCAGAAGACTTGGAGGTGGACCAGTGGGAATGATCAAAAGATTGCTTTTTGAGAATTTTGTGGCATAAGAATCAACATTGCTTCCAAAATTTGGATGAAAATGTAATAGAAAAAAGGAAGTTTCTCACTTTCTTCACCTCCCACGTAATTAAGAGAAACCTTGTGGGCTTTTTTGCAATGCCAAATAAAATAGTCAACTTGGGCGACAAAATAGGATCATGAAAGGTTGGTTATAGATCACCACTACATTTTAAAACACAAGGAAGATGTCATTAAATGTTGAATCTTTTGTGAAATTTTGACTTGGAAGAAATTTTGTCCTATAAAATGGGAAAGAAATAATATAAAATTTCAAGAAGTGGGTAAAAGGGAGTAGAAGTTTGTTTGGAGTACATAAATGAAAATATGTTTAAACATAAAGTTTTCTTCTCATGTTTGTTTTCATGAGTTGAAGTTTATTGGGAGTAATCAACTAACGATTCACAATTGAATTTTCTTGTAATAGAAAATTATAATTGGGCATCAAGTCCAATGTCACAGGATTATTAAAGTATTATTCTACGAATTAGAACCAAATAATCAAATAGAATGCGATCAAAATTATTTACATTCAAAAATAGAAAGAATTGAGTAATTACATTACTTAAATCAAACCTAATAGTGATTGGTTGAGTATTTATTAATATTTTTTCAGTAATTAAATAATCTGACCAGAAACTTGTCAAAGTGAATTAACCATTAACAACCGAAGATTAAAAAGAAAAAATACTTGGTCTAAAAGAGATGGAAAGACCTTGGACAACAAATCAAAGCTGCTTAGGTTTTTGAATATGCAATAGTGACGTCATAAATGAAAGGGAAAATGGTATAACAGGAATAGGAAAATAAGTATATTTACTAAACTACCCTTTAGAGTGGGAAACATTTGACTTCACTAGATGAATTAAAGGAAGAGAACCATGAGAATAGGGGGAGGCAACTGGCACAAAGACTTAGGGGGAGTCTTGTTGAGATTTTGGTTAGATGAAACAAAAAAGTTAGATAAGACTTTTTGCACTTCTTTTTTTGCATTGTCCACCAAGTTAACCAAACAGACAACAATTCTTAAAGAAAATCTTTTTTTCAATTTTCACTTATGAAAATTTATTTTTATCATATATGGATAAAATATTTAAAACTTTTAAGCACTTCCAATTTTGAAGGGTTTTTTTTTTTAAGATATAGCAATACAAATGTAGAGGAAATTCGAATCTTTGACTACTTTAATCAGTTTTTTTTTTCAAGTACAACAATATGTAGAAATAGAGATTCAAATCTCTAACATTTTGGCCAAGAATTTAAGTACAGCAACATGTGGGAGTGGAAATTCGAATCTCTAACATTTCGGCCAAGAATATAACGTGTTAATTAATTGAATTATGTTGAAGTTGACTAATATCTAAATCACATGAACAAAATTTGAGTGGGCAATTTTAAAGGCTAATTAGTAAAGATATAAATAAAGAATTATCTTATTCATTTTCATATCTATCCTAGTCTTCATTTTTCTATCATTTTCTAACATCTTATTTGAGGGAAGGGGCCCTATTTTCAAAGATGCAATTTTCTCCATGATGATAGAGTCCTTGAAAACCTACCTTGCTTTAAATGCTGAGGAAGCTAGAAATGGATAATTTTTCTTTCTTATTCTAATACTGAAGATGGATGGAAATTTCAATATTTTTTTTACTCTATTAAACCTCATTTCAAACTCATCATTGTAATGAATTTCTAACATACATATTTTATAGCTAATACATTCTATACATTTTCGGATAATCTATAGTGGCGCATTTTAATAGAACAAATAAAAATGATAATTAAATAAAGGAAGAAGAAGTCAAAATCAAAGGGTATTAAACTATAATTTTCAATTCGATCATTGGTAAAGATTTCTAATCAACAAATCTTATAACTAATACATTCTAAATATTACTGGATAATTTATATTTGGTGGCGCATTCAAATAAAATAAATAAAAAAATAATTAAATAAAGAAGAAGAAATCAAAATTGAAGGGTATTAAACTAGAATTTTCAATGTTGTGTATAAGATTTGTTGACTTTGTACGGTCAAATCCGTAGATTCCTTTTCCTTACTCAACACATGAACAGCTGTTGACACGTTCCAACGAGCGTAGCCGTAACTGTATGGCTGTGGGGCCAACTTTTTAGCCTCAATCTCATTGGTCAACTAAGATCATCACGACTTTGACTAGTCAGTATGTTGACTTTTAAAACTATTGCCTATCTATTTCTAAGCCTATCCTCCTTAAAACTCCCCTAACCTAATTTCATCTTCTTTTTTTTTAGTTCACCCACTGCGAGGGTTCTAACTATCAAATTTTGAAAAAGTAATTAATATCTTATCTAATAAATTATGTTCGAATTGACAAAAAATTTGTCGACAACACAGTTAAAATTTAATGGATTCTGACCTCCAAGTTGTCAGGTTTATTTTGTTCTACTCTCTAAATATTTAACATATTTACTTTAATTTATAAATTACCTAGTAAGTTTTATAAAAAAAAATTGATATAACTATTTTTAATTAATTTAATTAGCAGAGACATATCGAATATCTAATTAGTTTAGTGTATTCAGTGAGTGAAGTATCCATTTTGAAATCAAGATAAATTTTTATTAAATGATTAATAAAAAATTAACAGTCAAGGCTCAAATAAAACGAATTAAAAAATATAAAGAAAAAACATAGAATAAGTATCTAAAGATTATAGGCTTGAATATTCAAATGTATATTTGAAAGGAGTTTTAGGCCTAATCTATTGTCACCAATGATTATGATTAAGCTAAATTATACAAAAGACTCTTGAGGGTAATTTTTAATTATGCTCTTAAACTTTGAATTCTTTTAGAAAAACATCTGTAGAGATTTTTTTTTCATTAAAATGGAAGATGAAAATTAATATAATTTAAAGTTGAATTTACGAAAATAAAAATTTTAGAATGGCATTAACATTCACAAAGTCTCAACAAAAACAAAAGAAAGAAAACTAGCAGTTTCGGTATTTTTTTTTTTTTGAAAATTCCATATGAAAAGCTAATCAACAATTAAATAAGCAGCAAATTTGATGCAATAGGAGGAGGATAATCAGAAGGAATTAATCATACCAGTACGTCTGCAAACGAAAGGATGTATATCTCCACTTCCACAAATGCAGTAAAACTCTAGAGTCGTGTTTCCTCCACATTTGCCGCCATATTCCCTGCATCCCCCGCACGCTACCACGTGCAAATCCCCGTAATCCACTTCGAACCCCTGTCCCAGAGCCGTCTCCACCAGCGCCGTTCTGTTCTTCTTTCCTTCTTCCAACCCCTTTACCGTCACTGTCACTTCGATGTTTATTTTACAACCTCTGATATTTCTACTCCAATTCATCGCTTCCGGTTCCAATACATAATTCGCTCTCCCACTCTTTTCCCCTACCCAACCGCACCAAAATCTGTAATCCTCTGGAATTCCCAGTTCCGACGGGCAATCGTACCAGATGGAGATGTTCCGATCGTTCGAAGAATACGTGAAGAAATCGTGATCCAACTTCGCCGTTTCGGTTTTATTTTTAGGGCAGTAGTCATCCAAGAGGTCTGATCTTGCGATTGTCATTCTATGATCCCATTGACTGATGTTTAGAACGTTATATTTCATAGAATTGATTTCAATCGTGGTGGTTTTGTTGTCTTTGCACTTGAGCTCGAATTGTCGCCGACCACAAAATTCCTGACGCTCATTCCCCCAGAACGGATACGTGATGTTAACCAATTCCCCGCAATTGTAATACAGACCGCAAGCTTTGAATTCCTCGAGGGCGTCATCGCCGAAACATAGCTGAAGATCAAACCAGACGATTGTGAAGAAGAAGAAGAAGAAGAAGAGAGGGACGGAAGTTTTCATTTCCGCAAAGGCTCATGAACAGAGGATGATTTTGAACAACAAATGGTCTTCTCCCTTAAGCTGACGCTACAACAAAGTCGTTTTCGGGGAAAGTGGACGGACAAAGGAAAAAAGGAAATTTTGGAAAATATCTTATTCATTGTGCAATGTGAACTGATTGGGTTGACTGAAAAATTACCAATTGGACAACCGGGAATTGGAATTTTCCTCACGAAGTAAATCCACCCCAGAAGCCACCGCTAAGTTTCTTTAATTAATCAACTGTTCTTCGATTATTTTATTCAATTGGATCAATTTGGAAATCAACTTTATCAAATAAAAATAATAATAATAATGGTTAGGAGAACTTAGAATGTGGTTTTCGACGGAAAACTTGACCTTTCAATGTCTTCCTCCCACCACACCTTTTTCAGCCACTAGGGAATTATTTATTTTGATTACTTTCTTAAGATTTTCAAACCAAAAATTTTTAAAAATACTTTCTTTAGTGTCTATCTATTTCACATTAATATCGGTCTCTGAGAATTATCCTACCAGAAATAAAAATACTCCATCTTCTTACCTTGTTGCGAATATAAAATTCCTCTGTTTGGTTAACTGTCGGGTTTTGTTAAGCTCGAGGCTAGGAAAAGAGTTGGAAAAGAAAATTTATGAAAATCTGATTTTAGGGATAGAGTACCGAACGTATTCTCCAACGTACCTATACGTTTAAATCTTATGTTTATTCTTAAAACTTTTCTATATTCTATTTTAATTCTATATTTAGTCATTTATGTTAATTATTAATTATATTATTCAATATAAATATAAACAAGGGTATTTTTTATTCTCCAACACAAGGACTGCCGTGTGTCCAGGCTTTCCACATACCTGACAAATAAGTCTTGACCCAGTTGATCTTCCTCTCCCTCTACCACGATAATGCCTCTAATAATTTTGACTTTGATTCTTTGTCATATGTTGAGAGCCACTAGGAACATTGGAGGTTGCTAAATTGGCGGTGGGCTGATTGATAGAGATAACATTCTTCAAGCTTTGAAGTTGTTCATGACGACTTTCAAAGGTGAGAAGCTGAGATTGCACTTCATACCATGACATTGTTTTGTTCTGTATCACCAGCACAATGGGTGCATACTCTTCATCTAATCCAACAACTACATAAGAGATTAACTCCTTTGTTTCAATTAGAGAACCTGCCAAGTGCAAATTATCAGCATAACTTTTCATTAAAGCCAAATAATCAGACATCCTTATGTTTCCTTTTCGTGTTTGTTGGATCATTCTTTTTAAATAATCCTGTTGAGATGAGGCTTGAACACCATAGAACTCTTGTAAGGCATCTCACAGCTCCTTGGTTGTTCCACAACTGGTGACTTGAGAGGCTATTTCCACAGTCATGGAATTATAGAGCCAACCGACTAGCAGTTGATCAGCTACTGTCCAAATATCGTATTCTGGATTAGGTGTCAGAATTCCTTATGGGTCTTCCTCCCATGGAGGGTTGTTGATCGACATTTCAGGGCACTCATCAATACCTGTAAGATGTCCTTCAAGTTTGTAACTCCTCAGTAATGGAAGAGCTATATTTTGCCACAATAAGAAGTTGTTTCGATCCAACTTGATGGATGTTGCTTGGTTGAGCAAATTCGTGAAAGAAGGATTCCCAATTGGAACACTGTCGCACTTGACTTAGTAAGCATCAGGATTCTTTGGAATGTGAACTTGTCTAGGATCAGCCATTGAAGGCTATAATACTAGATTACAGTAAATAAGAAAATAGATAGGCAGAGAAGATGAGGAAATATCAGTCTGTCTTATTGCTCTTTTCTACCCGAGGACAGTGGGTTACATATATACAAAATTAACCAGGACATAGTAGACAAGAATAAACAAATGTGGATAAAACACTTAGCTCGAGGACAGTACAACTACTATTGCACAACAGTAACCAAAGATATGGAGAGATCTAAATTATACTGTAACAACAAGGGTATTTTTTATTCATTTACTAATCTATAGATGTCTATATGGAGAAGTATTTGAAGTTGCGCGTAATAAATTGTTGGATGTTATTACAATTTTGTGAAAGAAAGTAAAAAATGGATTAATTTAATATATATATAAATTAAATTTGTTGTTACATCTAATTTGTGATTTTATGACAAAAGATTCAAAATGGATTGAAACATCAAACTGAATTGATCTTTCATTTACAAATTTAACTTCTTGTTACTTCTCATTTGATAAGTTATGCAAGTAAATACTCAATTGAGTGTACTAAAAAAAATTAATTAAGTTATGTTTGACATCTGTTTTAATGTTTATTTTATTTTTGGAGAGTTACTAAGTTTTTTTTTTTTTTTTGAATTCGGAGAGTTACTAAGTTGCTTGCTTATAAATTGCAATTTGTTTCTTCATTTAGATTATTTCATCCCATTTGAAGAGTTCTCTTTTCCTCTCTTTCTTTCTTTGATCTTGAATTGAATTGAGAGCAAATACCCAAGAGTTCGGCCAAATTCGGGTAATTCGAGGTTGTTGCTCTACTAGAATTAGTCATTGTATCTTGTTGAGATAATCGTTGTAGTATGCTTGCAACCCGTGCAAGACGAATAATTATCTTTAGGCCAACACTTTGTAAGCATGTTTCGACTACCAATCATCTCATTGTTTTCTTTTAAGTACTTCCAAAGAAACACCCACTAGATGTTTACTAAAAAGCACTTTCGAGTGATTTTTTAAAATTTTCAAAAAGAATGCTTTTAACCATACAATCAATGACCATCAAATTTTGCAAGTGTATTTTTTATCCATTTAAGAACTTTTCACTTTTCTAAAAGTCATATTAAACTCTCATATAATTAGTGATTGTGTTGGGTAAAACAAGGTTTCACATACAAGCATTAGCCTCAAACTCCATCAAAAACTCTTTAAAATTTAACTAGAAAGAGAAATTATACAATAAAAATAAAATTTACAAAATATTATTTCTCAACTTCTTTTTGTTTTTAGCCAATTCGAGCATAGTTCATTGTGTAAGACACTAATTACCATCTCAAAAGTTGATGGTTCAACCTCTCACCTGTCATTCTTCAACTAAAAAAAACTCATTTTTCAACTCTTTTTGGTTTTAAGAATTGGAATGGGGAAGAATATGGCCAATGCTAATATAATAAAATAATATTTAGGATGTAAATCAAATTTAAATTGACATGGGACCTACAAAAAAGTAACAAGATAAGAATAAAAAAGAAAAAAGTTTGAAACCCACCAAAATGAGAAACATGATTGGCATCTCTATCATCTTCAATCCCCGAAGAAAATCAATCAATATTAAAAACTACAAATTCTTTTGTCAAAGTGAGCATAGCTCAGAGATACTTAGTACGTGTTGGAATGGAAATTTTGACCAATCAAAAATTGTTATGTCATTATTTAAAATTAATAACAAAATTATTTATTTAATTTGGGAACAATCACAAATTTACGTGGATTCTACAATTAAATTATAGCAAGTTCAAATATGCCACATGTCTTTATTATAACTATTTGATCAAATAAATTAAGTTTAGGTTGGTCAAATTGAGTTATATGTAATTTGAGTCAATTTTAGACAAAACTAAAAAATGAGGCCCTAAACCAACAAAGTCCTAGCCCAAAAAATGCTAAGCCCAAAGTTAACCAAACCTAGTCCCCTGGTTGGGCCCAAAAGTAGTCATGCCCAAGCTCACATGGGGCCTTGGAAACTCTATAAATAAAGGGTTCCTCCTTCATTTATGTGGATTCAGAGAAATTTAATTTCAAATAGAAAAGTAAGAGAGAATTCAAAAATAAAGATCAGAAGATTCTTTGAGCTCTTAAATATCAAATACTTCCTGAACACTTCTGAGCATAAAACACCCCTTAAAAGACTTCAAAAATTAATTGAAGCTTCAATTTCGAGAACAAACACATCATTCATTGAGTGAACTAAAAATCTCGTGTGAACAACATGTATCCTTAACTAAGAGATCAGAAGTTCGAATTTTCCCTCTCCAAATATTGTTGAACTAAAAAAACTAGGAATTCATCTCAAAGAATTCATAAAGTCTATGAATAATAAAGATGAGAATAATGGTGCATAAATCTCATTCTTTCATTGCTATTCATTTCAAGTAAACATCACCATCCGTAGACAAAGCACGAGAGAACATGGACTTTCTTTTTCTACTAGAGACTAGAGATTATGAGAGAGTAAATTATTCAGAGTAGTCGCTACCATTTGATACTAAAATTTATAATTTAAAATATTTTTTTTATTTTTTTCTTCACACATCTAATTTTTAAAATAGGTGACAATCATGTCCAATAGTTTTTGGATAGACTTTTTCACACAAATCTAACTAAAATTTTTTTTTTAAGAAAAACTTGAAACCCTTTTTAATTGAAGGTTAATATTAAAAAAAATTCCCTGAATTTAGCTAATTGTATCCATTTTCACCTAAAGTTAATTTATGCTAAATTCACTCATTGATTTTGGCAAAAAAAAAATGTTTATTTTTCAAAACTCACTCGTTTTAACAAAAATCCATTTATTAAGTTTGGTTAATGTAAAAGATCAACAATTGAATAAATCTCTTTAAATTCACAAATTTCAACAAAAATCTAACTTTTTTTTTTATGAAGGAAAAAATCCAACTCTAGTGTAACTTTTCTTTTGAATTTTTATTAGTTTTATACTTTTCTAATTAATCATTAATTTTATATTCATTAAATGCACACATTCAAAAAAAAAAATCATTAAATGTACATGAGAATATTTTCATTGACGATATTTCAAATGAAATTATATCATTTTGAAACATTTATTTAAATTTAAGATTTAAATTGCAACAACCCTCAAAGTTAGGTATATTTTAATGAAATTGAAAGTTGATGATAAAAAAATTAATACTTGAATTTTGGTATTTTCCCTTTAATTAAAAAGGAAAAAAATTGGAAACAACGACATGATATGAATTAGGTTAAAATATCATTTTGGTCCATGTACTTTGAGTTTCATTCCATTTTAGTTGATGTATTTTCAAGTATCTAATTTTAGTCTTTGTACTTTCAATAAATCTTAAAATTGATCCCTACTATTAGTTTGAAGTTTTTTCTTTTTTAAATTGGTTAACGAATAATAATAATTTTCATATAAGAAAAGACTCAATGTGAACTATCCATAAGGACCAATTTTAAGTTTTATTGAAACTACATGGACTACAATAGAATGGAATCCAAAGTACATACCAAAATGGTATTTTAACCTATGAATCATTACTAATTATTAGGGATTCAGAGAGAAATAATGTAAAGTTATGGGGGCGTTTTTAGCAAGACAAACTTTCTTTAATTTTGTCTTTTGTGAGAATTATATTAAATAAATAGAAAAGCATATTGAAAATACAAACGGTTACATCTTGAAACCGGGTCCCACTCAACTCGACCAATGTAAAAGATCGACAAGTCCTGTAACAACAATAATAATTAAATGACTATTTAGAGAGAGGAGAAAAAAGAAATAAAGAAAAAGGAAAACTAGCCGTTGCGGCCACTGGATTCAAATCAATTGGTCGTACGCACAGAAACACAAACGTAACTTTTCATTTCATAGAGACAAAGATTACTCTTCCTACCTTCTTCTTCTTCTTCTTCTTCTTCTTCTCTCTCTCTCTCTCTCTCTGTTTCTAGAATTCCTATCCGAAACCCTAATAAGGCAAGGCAAGTTCGAAGCTCTCTCTTCTGTCGCTGCGAATTTTACGGCCTAAGAGTTAGATCTGAATTCTGAGTGTGTTGGCTGTCTAAGTTGCTCCGCTCCGATTCCGCTCGAATTTAATGTGAGAATTACTCCCATTTTTCTTGATTTTAGATGATTCTTTCCTCGAGAACTAGTTTGATTTTGTTTCTGTAGAATGATTGTTGTGTTTCTGCCACTTCGTTCATTTTAAGGTTCTAGAGTGCGTTCCTGAGGCGGAAGTTTCAATTTCCCCTCAAATCGAACGTGAAACAATGTATCACCGAGTTTTAGGGTTTTTTAACATGCCACCTGGTGTGGACATTTTTGGATTGGAATCAGCCACGATACTCCAAAAAGGCTTAGTAATGGTTTAGCTCAATATCTTGAGACCTAGATTAGAAATGTTACTAATTTTTTCCCTTCTTAAATTTTTTTAGAGTTAGTGTAGTAGATAAAGATAATACCTGGACTGCAATGTGTTTGATTAAAATACACCACAGTCCTGGTATGATTTTTTTACCTTTTTTTTTTTAAACTTTCTTTTGCATTGAAGACTGGTTTTCTTCAACTCTATTCGTCTGACACCGAATTGTGTTTGGTACTAATAATTCATTTCATGATCTTCAAGCTGCAGCAGATATTCTAGCTATTTCCCGAGAAGAAGGACATATAGATCTCTAATCAACTCACTCCCTTCTCAGTTTTTTGGTCCGACTGTGAAGGAGAAATAGCTAGATATTAAGTATCACGATGACTATCAAAACTCCTGCAACACCTGCTTCTTCGAAAACAGAGAGGACACCAGCATCAACACCTGGAGGACCTCGATCTAAGGAAGAGAAGATCGTTGTTACCGTGCGGTTAAGGCCTCTGAGTAAAAAGGAGCAGCAAGCGAAGGATCTAATGGCATGGGAATGCATTGATGATAATACGATTGTGTACAAACCCCAGCCTCAGGAACGTCAAACTCAACCGGCCTCGTTTACATTTGGTACTAATGGCATCCGGTCATTGTGTTTTTCATGCCATTTTCTTTATTTCTTTCCCGAATATTATATATGCCATTACAATCTATTTTTTTTATTTGTTATTGCAGATAAAGTTTTTGGTCCCGCTTCTTTGACTGAGGCAGTATATGAGGAAGGAGTAAAGAACGTTGCCTTATCTGCTCTAATGGGCATCAATGGTAGTTTAAAATTATCATCAGTATATGTTTTTTATCACTCAAATTAAGTGATTATCCATTCAAATGATTATATACTGTTTTATGTTGCAGCCACCATATTCGCCTATGGGCAAACTAGTAGTGGAAAGACATTTACAATGAGGGGGATAACTGAGAAAGCTGTTAATGATATCTACAGACATATTAGTAATGTAAATTTCTTCTGTTTTGAACCAAATTATTTTCTGCTAGTTATGTCGCACCTTAAATAACCATCAGGTACCTTTGGTTATTTTATAGACACCCGAGAGAGATTTTACAATAAGAATTTCAGGACTTGAAATATACAACGAGAATGTTAGGGATCTATTGAATACAGAATCAGGTCGGAATCTAAAGCTTCTTGATGATCCAGAGGTACTATTCATAATTACATGTGTAAGGGTTAAAGGAAGTATGCTCCATTGTGTGAATTCTGTTTACAATTAACTGAAATTGTGATTCTCTTTATGCAGAAAGGTACAATGGTTGAGAAATTAGTAGAGGAAACGGCAAATGATGATCAACATTTGAGACATTTGATTAGCATCTGCGAGGGTAAGAACTGATGTGTCCTCACTTAAGTTTGCTTAATGTCCTCCTTCAGAATATACTGCTTTAAAATTAATTCAATTTTATTTTGTAGCTCAAAGACAAGTTGGTGAAACTGCCTTAAATGACTATAGCTCCCGGTCACACCAGATAATAAGACTGGTTAGTTTTGTGGAAATTATTCACCTTTGAAGCTCAACCTGAAAGGTTTTCTATTTCAACTTTTGGATGTACCATAAATTCTTTTGATTGTATATGCAGACAATTCAAAGTACCCTACGAGAAAATTCAGATTGCGTGAGGTCTTTTGTGGCAAGCTTGGTAGGACAAATTTTTTTATATTCGTTTTTATATACAATCTTGTACATTTATATCAACATTTTCTGGGGCTTACTAATTTCAACATTATGCAGAACTTTGTTGATCTAGCTGGAAGTGAGAGAGCTTCACAGACACATGCTGATGGTGCTAGGCTAAGAGAAGGCTGCCATATTAACCTTAGTTTGATGACCCTCACAACTGTGATCAGAAAGCTAAGGTCAGAATCTGTTTCGTGAAAAACATTAGCATCATTCTATCTGAAATTTTCTGTATGAAGTTCCTTTTTTGAAATTTTTTTGCAGCAGTGTTCTATATTGTATCTGAAGTTTTCTGTTTATTGTTGCAGTCTAGGAAAGAGAAGTGGTCATATACCTTACAGAGACTCAAAGCTCACCCGCATATTGCAGCACTCACTTGGTGGAAATGCAAGAACCGCCATTATATGCACATTGAGCCCAGCCCTGACTCATGTTGAACAATCGCGAAACACTCTGTACTTTGCCACCCGGGCAAAGGAAGTGACTAATAACGCCCAAGTTAATATGGTAATAAACCATATTTTATCCTCACCACAGTTCTAATTGATGCAAAAGGAACTCCTTTACTCTTAACTTTTTATTTGAAAATTTTGGACAGGTTGTATCGGACAAGCAAATGGTCAAACATTTACAGAAGGAAGTTGCCAGGCTAGAAGCAGAACTGCGCACTCCTGATCCAAAAAGGGAGAAAGATTTAAAAATCCAGGAGGTAACTTAAATTTCAATTTGACAATTTGTCAACACAAAATTAAGTGAATCAACCAGAACTTAATATTTGATTAAAATCCAGATGGAAATGGAGATTGAAGAATTAAAACGACAAAGAGACCTTGCACAATCTCAGGTTGATGAGCTCCGCAGAAAACTTGAGGAGGACCAGCAGGTTTCTCTCCCTCCCTCCTCTCTCCTTGTACTCACTGTTAAAATCATTCTCCCTAATAATAACATCCATTTTTATTTTCAGGGTTCTAAAACAATTGAATCTGCCCGACCTCCAGTGAAGAAGTGCTTGTCCTTTACTGGTACATTGCCTCAGAAACTCGATGGAGGAAAGGACCTTGGCCGTGGTATGATATTAAGGCAGTCTATGATGAGACAATCGTCTACTGCTCCTTTCACACTTATGCATGAAATTCGCAAGCTGGAACATCTCCAGGAGCAGCTTGGGGAGGAAGCTAATAGAGCCCTCGAAGTATTGCAAAAGGAGGTGGCTTGTCACAGACTGGGGAACCAAGATGCAGCAGAAACTATTGCCAAGCTGCAAGCTGAAATTAGAGAAATGAGATCAGTCCGTTCAGAATCAAAAGAGGTTGAGGTTGGGAGCGTTATTGCTGCTACTAACCAGAGTGTAGGTGCTAATCTTAAGGAAGAGATAACACGACTTCATTCTCAAGGTAGCACCATTGCAAATCTAGAGGAACAACTTGAAAATGTTCAGAAGTCTATAGACAAGTTGGTAATGTCTTTACCGAGCAATTATCAGCAGTTTATGAGCAGTGAATCAACCCCCAAACAAAAAGGTTATACCAAAAAGAAGAAATTGCTTCCTTTGGCCTCAAGTAATGTTGCCAACCGGCAAAATTTTTTAAGATCGCCATGCTCACCCTCAACAACTTCTCAGCAAGTACTGGAGTCCAATATTGAAAATAGAGCTCCTGAGAATGATGATGCCGTCTCATCTGAGACTCTGCTCGAGTCTGAGAAAGAGACTCCAACAAAGAGTGAAGAAGGTGGAGATGTGTCCTCAAAGGAGAACACTCCTTGTTATCGAAGATCAAGCTCTGTGAACATGAAGAAGATGCAAAAGATGTTCCAAAATGCAGCAGAAGAAAACGTAAGAAGCATTAGAGCATATGTGACAGAATTAAAAGAACGTGTGGCTAAACTGCAGTACCAGAAACAGCTACTTGTTTGTCAGGTGTGCTATTGTTTTTGTTTGGATTTCGTCTATATAATTTGTGTGTTCCATATCACCTCTAAGTCTACATGTATTTTTTTTCCATGTTGTATGTAGGTCCTTGAGCTGGAAGCAAATGAAGCAGCTGGGAACAATTTAGATTGTGATGAAAACACATTTGAGCAGGATGACGACCAAATTCCGTGGCACGTAACTTTCAGGGAGCAAAGGCAGCAGATTATTGAGTTATGGGATACTTGCTACGTCTCCATTATTCACAGATCACAGTTCTACTTGTTATTTAAAGGCGACCAGGCTGATCAGATTTACCTGGAAGTAGAGATGAGGCGCTTAACATGGCTGCAGCAGCACCTAGCGGAATTTGGCAATGCTAGCCCAGCTCATGTTGGAGAAGAGCCAACAATCTCTCGCTCGTCAAGGTTCCTCTTCTCTCTTTTCTTCTGGGTCTTATTGTTGATCAATCAATTGGAAAGTTAACCTAATTTTCTTCCCCCCTCCATCTTGTTTTTCTGTAGCATGAGGGCATTGAGACGTGAAAGAGAGTTTCTTGCAAAGAGATTAACTTCACGTTTGACAGCAGAAGAAAGAGATGCGTTGTACATGAAATGGGAAGTACCACTTGAAGGGAAACAACGGAAAATCCAATTTGTAAACAAACTTTGGACAAATCCTCACGACCCCAAGCATATTCAGGAGAGTGCAGAGATAGTGGCAAAACTTGTTGGGTTCTGTGAAGGAGGCAACGTGTCCAGAGAGATGTTTGAACTCAATTTTGTTGTTCCATCCGACAAAAGACCATGGATCATGGGATGGAACCCAATTTCAAACCTTCTTAATTTGTGAGAAAATACTTTTTTTTTTTTGTAAGTACCTTCTGATTCCTTTTGTATATCTTAATTAATTTTGGAGTTTTCCTCCAGAATTTCTATTATTGTGTCTGGATGATTGGGCACAACAAAGATTGATCTTTTCGAATCATTAATTGGACTAAATAAAAGAATTTAATTCATTTCCCCTTCTTGATTAGATTTGTTTAGTCCTTGTCTGCACCGACACTGGTGTGTGATACCAAATATTAGCCTGCTCTAATAATTATGCCACCCAAATTCCAAATATTAGCTGCTCTTTTCAAATATATATAATTTTCTAGGCAGTAGTAGTTCACAATATTGTTCCGGGGGGGGGGGGGGGGGGGGGGGGGAGAACATTTGGTCCAAAGCTGATTTCTATTACAAACATCTGCAACTTGTACACATAAGAGGAGAACATGAGCTAAGACAAGAAAATGCCAGGACCCAACACATATTTATACTCCCATTTCAATAACTAACACGACCACAGACAGACACACTGAAGTCAAACACACACAGATTATCTTTTAGCTAGTAATCAAGCACATAATAATGGACGCAGAACAGTAGAAATGAGGGATCTTAAAGTCCCTTGATGTTGTGGAAAGTCTTGAGGAGGAGGGGGGACCAAATCTTAGCACTTGGGAAATGGAGTTCCACAAGTGTTAGCAACTCTTCTGGCATTAGGAGAGTCCACAAACTTCTTTAGGGTGGGGTTCTGCATATACTTGCAGAGGCAGGGTTTCTGTTCCTTAATCTTAGAGCAGCAAAGCTTAGAAGGTGGAACTGAAGATGTTATTGCACTCACACAGGAACTCAATTGCACTGGACTGCATGTCACTGCCACTGAGATCTCCACCATGATGAACATCACCAAGATGCTTAGTGCAATCTGTGATGCCTTCATTTTCCTTCTGAGAGGATAGTTGAACTTTAGCGATCGAGAAAAGAGAGGAAGAGAGAGAGATGAGGAATGTTGGGTGAAAATGGCTTAAGTTGCTTCTCAATTTATAGCCTGGAAAATGGTCTTGAAAAATAAAGAAAAATGATAACAGAGAGCAAGAGATCATCATCATGGTCATGTTCACATTTCTGTTTTCCTGAAATTTTGGCTATTTTGAAAATCGCAGTACAAAAGGACAAATAGTGGAATCAAAGATCTCTCGTGCTACCAACTGGGCTTCTCAATCATTGCAGCAAATTTCAAAGGGTCAGCAGTTCCCTCCTCTGACATTTCTCCACATTGTGTACGGTAATCTTCTCTACTGGTTACTGAATGACTAATTATTATAAGCTTAAGTTTCATTTTATTACCTTTCATATACATTGATTTATATGGAAAGACTGCTATACCTATGTGCATTACTTAAATCAATGCATATATTATTTTTTCGGAAAAATGAAACCTCTCACTAGAAATGCTATTGAGTAAATAGTTTCATAGAAACAAAAAAGCATCCCCTTTTTCCATGATTAGGCATGAATATAGGATCTATTCCAACATTTCTACCACAAGTACAGAGGAAGGTGTATGAATGGCCATCCCCTTATCATTATCAAACAATTTTTTTTCTCTGTGTTTCTGTTTTGGTTATTCTTTTCCCTTCTGCTTTTTTCCTTTAAATCATTGCTGTCAATGAAATTATGGAGCCCACTTCTTCTAATGGGGCTGTGGTTTCTTTCGGTGAGGTTGATGGGAATAATTGTCATCTCCATCCATAGGAATAGTGTTCTTCTCATTGAGCAGCCACATGGAATATCATCATTGAATACACCTCCTTTTTGCAAATTCATGTTAATAACTATTAGTCACCACTTGCACTATGACCTTCGTTTTTAAGAAATCCTATTGACCATCAAAATTACTTTGAAATTACTCAAGAATCTTTTAATGGTCTTCAGGTCGTATTTCTCTTTACAAAGGTAACTGAAGGTAGAGAGATTCAAATTCTTAAGACATCCTTAAAAACTGTTCTTTTGTCAGAGCCATGTTCTGTAAAAACTCTTTAGAATGGATTTGAATAGAAGTAAAGTTGGATTGAATTATTATTTTAAAAAAATGCTATATTACAAGTGTTGGAAAAATGACTTGAAGCTACAACCCAGAAGACACTAGTTTAACCATTTGGACTATGCTCAAGTAGGAATGATTTTAGTAGGTAGCATTTGTGAATGAAACACTCTTTCAACTAGTACTTCTAAAAGGTATAAAATAATAATAATAATATATGCTTTTTCTAAAAGTATATTACATTTAGAATTTTCAAAAGTAGTTTTAAATATGAAAACTTTTAAAAATGCTTTTAATTAGTTTAAAACATTTTTTTATTTTAAATATTATGTTGAACACACTAGAACTATTTGCTCCAAAAGCATTCAAGTACTATGAGTGTCTTTTAGATTTTTTTTTTTTAAATTATTCAACTTTCATAAAAATTTTATTTTTTATTTTTTATTAGTTAAAATATTTCCTAAAGACACTATTTGCACTATTGAATTAGAGAGTCAAAATTTTGGTCATAAATGTACTGCTGCTTAGTGAGAATATGAGAAATCAAGGACTCCTTTTGTCTCAATGTTACTGCTCCTTTCCCTTTCCCCTTTTGTATTGGCTCCACAATCTCTTGCTTTGTTTTGTCATTGAAATTATAGCCACTTCCTTTTTTCTTTTTTCTTTTTCTTTTTTTCATATTAATTTAATTATAAATTTATTTCTTCTATTTGAGTATTGCACCCATTTAATTCAAACGTTTGTCTATGAATTTTAGACTATACTTCTGTTTAGTTCTAATCATTGATGTGACTTATCTATTTTTTATATAACTCTATTAAAAAATATTATCTAAAATTTGCATGACATGGGAAATAGTCAAGGATAGATACTGACTCAGGCAAGTACCATTTAGAAATTTTGGGGAAAAAATCAGTTTGACAAGTTTTTCTACGTATTTTTAGAACAAGTGTACATAAAAGGGAAATTAGGTCTCATTTTGTTCGTGATCCATTTTCCTTTTTTTATGTTTTAAAAATAAAAAATATAAGAAAAAATATGAAAATATATTTAGTATGCTTGTTTTAAAAATACCTCCTAAAATAATCTATTTTCAAAAATTGACAAATTGTTGTTTTCTTTGCTTTTATATTTTATTTTTTAAAAATTAGGAAAACAATGGATATACTTCTTGTAACACTTTTCTATCAAACAATAAAGATTTCTCTTTTTCTTGAATACTCAGAAGTCTACTTCTATGTTTAGGGTAGATCTTTTTGTGAAGAAATTTTTATTATAAAAACCACAAATAACAAAAATCAACCAATCAAGTTACCAAAAATTATGGGAGAGATGCATCATTGTTGTCTATTGATGTCATGGATGAAGGTTTGAAAAAAAGGCGAAAGAAAAAAATCTTGGAAATGAAGAGGACTCTCTCTCAACTGAATCGTCTCTTTTTTCTCTCTGTTTATCTAAGGATTGCTTTGACTTCTTGTTTTATGATGAAATATACAATGGATTTATTACATCAACATTAACCCTAAAAATTTGTCATATATTCATTTGGATAAAGGATTTTTTTCCTTTTTCTCGTTGGAACGAATTTATTTTTCTTTCTCTTGTCTGAAAGGGTTTCTTCTTCTTTTCTCTTGTCAGAAAGGACTCTAAAGTATAATTTGTTTCTTTTTATTAGACTATAATAAACTACAACTTTTGTTATTAGGTTTCATTTAATTATACATTATTTTATTTATATATTTCATCAAGAATGTTAATAAGAAATAATTATATTATTAGTTTTTTCTTAAATAATGAATTTTACCAAATAATATTTTTTCCTATATTTTCAAATTCACAACTAAATACAATTTTGAATTTTGAATTTTAAATTTTAAATTTTTAAATTGAAACCACACGTGTTTTCAAATATATTGAAACTAAGGAATTTTTTTTTGTTTTCTATTGGGTTCTTTGTTTTTTAAACAAATTTTCAAATCGCGAATCAAACGAAGCATAAATTTGTAACTTTTTTCCAACTATGACAATTTTGTAAATATTTATTGTAACTAGGTTTCTGTAATATTTTTTTATTTATTATTATTAATTATAGATTTGTATGGTATGAATGCAATGGTGCTTAGAATGATTAAATGGGCCCTTTAAAATCATGATAGGGTTGCCAACTTTAGATGTGCATGCTCTTTTGATTAACAATGATCATACGGCTCACAATCATTAGCTCACTATCACTAAGCATGCTCCCAATTCCCCACTATAATTATTTTCTTTTTCTTTTCCCATTTCTATAATACTGTAAATATAATTATTTCCTTTTTCTCTTTTCCCATTTCTATAATACAACCATGTAAGTATTTTATGTTACTTTATTACTAAGGTATAAGGTAAGGGATTAGCTAAGTATTTATATGTCTGTCTATCTATACATACATATATATATATTTAGTTGAATCATAACGAAGTATATACACAGGCAATGTAGACGAAATCGTTACACATTTTGTCTTGTATATACCAGTCTTTACAATGCGAGGTATATTTTTCATTGTATTTAATCTTTCTCCATCTTTATGTATATAGGTCTACATTGTCCAATCTACAACAACACAACAGTTATTACACATTCTGTTTGACAAAATCGAGGGCACCCAAACAACATCTCTGTCTATCAAAAGCCTTATAATTACCAATTTATTTACCACATTCCTAAATAGAGAGATGTGTGAAATTCTCTTTCCAACAATGAATCTGAGGTAATTGTAGATGGATTTCATGAGTTGAAAAAGCATTGATCCAAGCTTTACAGAGATACAACCAAATTTAAAATTGTTGTAGATATTTTTCTTTTCAATTACCGTTACATAATTGTTATCAAAAGAGACATTTTTTTAGTAATTGGGATGGTTCGGAGAAGTGAAAAATTAGAGTTGATTAGGGTCACGTTGAGAATGATTTGAGTATAAATGACATAAAATAAAAAATGGTGACTAATACTTGGATTATAGTAAAGTAGAAGATTTGGAAATGATTTGAAACAAAAGCTAGAAAATTTAAAAATTAAGAAAAATCTAACTGATTGAAAAATCAGGAAAGGTTAGTCAAATTTGTTTGGAGATGATTGAGAAAAAAAAAATCTACGATTGAGGATCGTGAATCTGAGTATATATCTAGGGTATAAATAGAATAAAAAAGTTATTCACTTCCTCTCTAGAATACACTAGTCATAAGACTCATAACTCCTAATATCAAATAATTTTAGCACTTTTACATTGCGACTATTTTTTCCAAGTCATTTATCACAATTTTCCAAATCAAAATCAAGCCTATTCGCAGGTTGATTTTGGGCCGAAAACTTCATCCACTTTTAGGCTTCATAAATCGGCCCACTTCTAAGCGCACTTCTCTCTAGCCCACTGGGCTTCAATTTTAGCTGGATGACAATTTGTAGTTTGACCGCTCATTTTAGTAAATTAAATAGTAAAAGTGAACCATGCCAATAGAATTATATTATTGATTTTCTATTAACTCTTTACAAATAATTATCGAGCAAAATATTTTATTTAATTTTGTAATTTTGTATGAACGCTTAAAATTTAAAAGTTTTTTCAGAAAAGTGAAAAATAAATTAAGGAAAATAAACTTAAGAACAACTATTACAGTCATATGAACATGAAATTACCTATCAATATCGGATGTTAATATCTTTACAAGTCAAAATAATTCTAATAGAATTTACAATTATCCAATTCTAGAACACTGACGAAGAATGAGCGAACTTGAGCATAGCTAAACTCATTAAATATCCATAGGGATGACTTTTCCATTCACGTCCTCACCCCATATTTAATTCTCTTCTTCGCAAAATTTTTCATTAAATTTATGGATTGGAAGATTTCCACTAAAAGTATTTTCTATTTATTTTTTTTAATCTCAATTAAATTAAATGGATTCTTTTATAAAATTTTCTATTAAATAGTTAATTTCCCACGAAAAAATCTCTATTCAAATGATTAATTCCTCAAGAGAATCTCCATTAAAAAAAATCTTAATCTCTTAGAAATAGAAGAATATTTCATATCAAATTATTTAATTATTCTTATATATAGTTTAAATGTTCAATCATTGGGTTCGAACATATTAAATTATCCAAGTCATTGAACAATAAAATTTTATATATAAAGTATAAGGCAAACGGAACAAGGATGATAACAGGAAATTTTTTTCTCCACTCACTCCATTGTTCGCCTAAATGGAGATTTTTAGTTACATTTGTGTTTTTTACAACACTACGACAGCATCTCGACAAGGAATCGCAATCGCGACCATGATTTTTTTTTTAAAAAAATTTGTTATAGAAGGAAAACCTAACAAACAAGGGTAATTCATATATACAAGTCGTTTTCTTTGGAACCACGAGTGATTTAACAAAAAAAGATGAGCAACTGCCTTTCTTGTAGTGGCGGGTATGCAAAAGGAAAGACACAGCCACACAGCCATATCCCACAAGCCATTCCTTCCTTTAACTTAGCTTTCTTTACTATCAAGCTTAGAACCCTTATCCCTTTCATATACACCTAAATTTAAACTAGGTACCAACGCCATTGCAAAACCTCAAACCAAAACTTTACCACTTGCTTGACTTGTGACCCGACCTATTATGTCGATCTACTCCGATTCTGACGATGATTCGGTAGCTCCATCAAAGCTCTTCGGACGCCGCCGCCCCGTACATGAAATTCTTGGAGGGGGAAGAGGTAAAAGCCAATATCTAAGGTCTCGTTTGATAACCATTTGATTTTTAGTTTTTGGCCTTTAAAAATTAAATTTAGAAATACTACTTTCACCTATGAGTTTCTTTGATTTGTTATCTACTTTTAACAAATATTTTCAAAATTCAAAAAATGTTTTGAAAATTGAAAATAAAAAATCGTTTTTAAGGCTCTATTTGATAACCATTTAATTTTTGGATTTTGGTTTTTGAAAAATAAACCTATAAATACTATTTCACCTATAGTTTTTCTTGATTCAATCTACTTTTTACATATGTTTTCAAAAACCAAGCAAAGTTTTGAAAACTTAAAAACCGTTTGATAACTATTTTATTTTTTATTTTTGAATATTGTGCTTGTTTTCTCACTATTTATCTACAATGATCTTCATCGTCTCTACAATGGTTTTTATATTTCTTAAATAAACATATGAGTCCTTAGCCAAATTCCAAAAACAAAAACAAGTTTTTGAAAACTATTTTTTTTAGTTTTCAAAATTTTGTATCTATATGTGAATGTAGTATTTATAGACTTAATTTTTAAAAACCAAATGGTTATCAAATGGAGTTTAATTAATTTACTTGCACTTTGTTATTGTGATATTTAAAATGAGAGAAATTGGAGTACGTCTGCAATCAATCACTGGTAGTAAAGGAATTAATGGGTAGGCTTGAGATTTGGTTTTCTTTCTTAGAATGAACTTCTTACGTGTTTTGTGGGGAAATATTGTTGCTTTTTTATGCTAAATCTATTGGAGATGGTTTAAATCTCCATGGTGTTGTTGATGAATGAGAAAAGGAATTTGAAATGCAGTTGCGGACATCTTGTTATGGAAAGACACAAAGTTGTCGGCTGCATTGCTGTTGGGGATGACAGCGATATGGTTTCTGTTTGAGGTTGTCGAATACAACTTTGTCACCCTCATCTGCCATCTCTCTATCACCTCCATGCTCATCTTCTTCATTTGGTGCACTGGAGCTGAAATTTTTAAATGGTATGTTTCCGCTCCGCCATTACCGCTAAACAATTTTCTCCTATATATACTCATCCGTGCAATCGAAACTCCGTCTTAAAGTTTAAAAGTAAGCACAATATCTTCATTGATACAAAATTCTTAAATGAGATTGAAAGCAGAAAAAATTATTTTCTATATAATTTCATCTCAGAGATATAGAAGGATTTTACTTACCATGACTCGTTACATTATCATGCGACCGAAGTGTGTAGAAGTTTAAAAGTAAGCATACCGATTCACTGATATAATATACTTTGGTCGTAGTTATAATGTCTTGACCAGTTAAATTCTATTCAAATTGACAAAACTATAAATATATTACATCATCATTCAACTGAAGTCTATCTCGCTGAGTTCAAAGTGGACAAGTTGTGGTTGTCAAAGATTTGAAGGGATAATTGATTTTACAAAAATGTATATTTACAGCAACTTTACTGCTGCAAGTTGTGGTTTGTTTGATTATATTTGTTGATAAATTTGGGATAATGATGATTAGGAATCCTCCTAAGTTGCCTGAAGTAATATTAAAAGATACAGCATTCAAAGAAGTTGCCTCCACTTTTCACAGAAGAATCAACCAGTTTTTATCCAAGATTTTCGACATCGCTTATGGAAAAGATGTCCCACTCTTCTTTCTGGTACATATATACTTCTTGGACTTTCCAAATTTCCTTTTTTCTTTTTTTGTTAAATACTCTTTTAATTTCATACTAAAGTAATGTTCAAATTTAGTCTTTTATATTTTTAATAAATATTTTAAAATTTTACTTACACATACACCGATGATCATGATCGGTAGAGCTCCTAACTTTCTTAATTCTTATATGGGTTATTTTTAGTAGCTTAAAAATATTCATCAATTCACTTAGTTATTAAATGCAATAAAAATATATCAATATAATAAAATCAACTAAATATGAGGAGTTTCTATGACCTCATTGTATAGGCAAGTATTTTTCCTTATCAGTACTTCCTGCAAACTAAACCGTAAAAAAATTTGCTCCCGACCAATAAAAAGTAAAAGATCTCTCTTTTCTTTGTGTTCTTCTCTCTCATTTGTCAAAATTTTAATGGTAGGTAGTCGAAACTAATTAATATAGAAGAATGATTTATTTTCTATCTTAACAATAGTCTCCCCCTTTCATTTTAAGTTAAATGTTCATTTGACACTCGAGATTAAATTATAACAAGTTGAAGTAGAGAATATTTTTTTTTCTTGACTCATCGGCCTACCTCTTTTTTCCGTTCACTTTCAGGCAATTGTTTCTCTTTATCTTTTGTCAGTGGTTGGATCGTACGTTAGCTTTCTGAATCTCCTTTATTTCGGTAAGAAAGATCTGATTCTCACTCAAAGAATCATTAACATTTTCACTTTATGAGAGATTAAACCTTTGTTGTTTAGCCTAAATTAAATTAACTTTTGGTGTGGTCTCTTTCTTTTGTGAAAAAAATGAAGGGTTTGTGGCGTTGGAAATTCTGCCATTTCTATACGTGAAGTATGAAGAAGAGGTTGATCATTTGGCTGGGAAGGCCATTTATCAGACCAAGAAATCTTACAGAAATTTCGATGCCAAGTTCCTCAACAAGATCCCAAGAGGACCTGTTAAAGATAAGAAAGTCAGATAAGGAGAAGGATAATTTGGATAAAATAAATATGCAATATTGCTGTTGTAAATAATGGGTTTTAATGTAATAAATTCTCTCTAAATAATCGAAGAAGAAAATGGAATATCAACATTTATTGTTTGTTTATACTCTCGTTCATTATATGTGAAGTGCTTTCAATATTGATGTCAATTTAAGCATAGTTCAACTGACATAAAGTATATATATACTCTCAACCAAGAAGTCAAAGATTTGAATCCCACACCCCACATATTGTTGAACTCAAAAAAAAAATTGCAATTCGTTGTTAATCTGAACATAGTTCAACTGGTTAAGATATATATATATATTTTTTCTTTTTTGAGTTTAAGGCATATATCCTTAATTAAGAGATAGTAATTTGAGTTGTAAGGCATATACCTTAACCAAGAGACAGTAGTTCCAATCCTCATGACATGTTCTTGAATTGAAAAAATAAAATAAATAAATAAATAATTGCAATTTGTGGATAATCAATGGTGTACATAAAAGTAATTAATTGATAAGAAAATATTAGTGAAGCTTGGGATATGTTTACGTAGTGATGGGTATTCCTCCCTTTTTCTTTTTCTTTTTCTTTTTTTTTTTTTTTGGGAGAAAGCTCCTCCTTTTGTTTTTAATTGGATAAAGTTAAGGGACAATTGGGCAAATAGCAAAATGAGCCTAAAATTTTGCACATATAGCAAATCGTTAAACTATTTGCATATATAGCAAATTTTAATTATCTAGCCCATTTAAATTACTAAAAAGCCCATGTGCCTGGCCCAAATCAAAATTGCGATTCATCTTCCTTCATTTCTTGCTTTTCAAGTCTCTGACTATCTTCGATTTCTTCTTATTTCTTTTTCCTTTCTTCAATTTCGTCTTCGTTGATTTCTCCTGAAATTTTTTCTTCGTTTTGTTTGTCTTCGCAAGTCTTGCATGTTTGTTGTTTGTTCTTAAACTTATTGTTTGCAATTAGTTTGTAGGAAAATAATTCACTAAAAGAAAACACGATGCTAATAAACACTTTCTGGTAATCTTCTTTATAAATGGTTTCGACAGCGCCAAGATTTTGCCAAATGATAAACTCTTCTATTTCCTTCATTTTTTTATCATCCTTAGCACACTGTATTTTGAGGCCTTGTGAACTCTAAGGAATATCGTCTTAAATTATCTAAGGTTTGTCTATATTTACTTTTAGCTTCTAGTTTTAGGCTTGTGAACTGTTGATTTTGGTATTAGAAATTGAACGAAAACACACACACACACTCACAGTCTTTCTCTCCTTGCGGTGCTTGCGGGGTTTTGTGGTCTTCAATCATCATTCTCTAGTACTAATGGAAGTTCATATGCTTGTCCTTTTCGTTCAATCGAATTTCTTTCTGTTTATTTTCTTATCTATCTTTAAAATGGTTTGAAAAATGGTGAGAAATTCAGTTTGTGCTACTGTTTAAATGGGGGAGGGTGGAAGGTGAGTGTAATATTGGCAGCCATGCGATGTCTCTTAAATGCTACATATATGCCCTTAATTACCTATCTCTTTACTCTCTTCTTTTTGTAAAAAAAAAAAAAAAAAAAAAAAAAAAAAAAAAAATTCAATTGCGATATGAATGAGATAACCAACAAGAAGCTTACTATAAATTTCAATAACAAAATATAGTTGTGATTAAAGTCTATCACTGATATACTTCCATCACAAGAGACAAGCTACATGTATTGTGATTGAAGTCTATCAGCAATAGACTTCTATCACTGATAGATTTCAATCACAAGAGGCAAAGTACATGGTGAATGAAGTCTATCATTGAGCAATATACTTCTATCACTGATAGACTTCAATCACAAGAGGCAAAGTACATGGTGATTGAAGTTTATCATTGATAGACTTTAGCTACATGTATGGTGATTGGAGTCTATCAGTGATAGAAGTCTATCACTAATAAAAGTATGTATGCAGTCTATCACTAATAGACTTCTATCACAACACATGTAGTTTGTCTGTCCCTTGTGATTGAAGTCTATTAGTGAAAAAAGTCTATTAGCTATCAGTGATAGAAGTCTATCACTGGGAGAGATGTCTATTTTCACATATCCTTTCTCACTATTGTTTTAACATATGGACAAGGGTAAAGAAATTGTGCATAAAAGTACAAAGAGACGTTTTAAAGAAGAATCATTTTCCAAATAAGGCTAAAACGAAAAAGGAAGAAAAAAACCAGAGGAAACCCAATCGGAGATATAGAAAGAAACGTAAAAATCAGAGGAAGAAGAAAGAGGAAGAAAAAAACGCACAAATCTTTCAAATAAGGCTAAACTGGGAATAAGAAAATGATATTTAAAAGATTTGCCATATTTACAAATCTTTTTAAAATTTGCTATATTCACAAATAGAATACTCTAATTTGCTACCCATTACAATTTCCCTAAAGTTAAAAGGATATTTTGAATTAGTTTTTTTTTTTTTTTTTGAGTTCAACGACATGTGGGTGTGGAGGAATTCGAACCTCTGACCTCATGGTCGATGTACATGTCTTAACCAATTGAGTTATGTTTAGGTTGGTAATTCGAATATAATTTAGTTCAACTATCCAAAGTGAGAATAACTCAGTGGTAATTGGCGAGTACTTCTTCTCCTGAGATCAAAAGTTCAAATCTCACATACCCCACAATTTGTTGTACTAAAAAAAAAAATTTAGTTGTTCAACGGATAAATTTGTTATGAAATACTCCATCAATTCAATCCAATATAATCATAAAAAAGATACCCAATATTTAGATTAGATAGGACACAATGGTCTTCTAATTTGATTTTGAGAGGTTTTAATCTCATATCTTTTCGAAATTTATGATTCAATATAATGAAATTGAAGTTTATCTCACATATATTTTCCATAATTTTAACATATAAATATATATTTTTTAATTAACAAATTCGAGTGGATATCATTATTAAATCCAAAATATTAATTTTATACCAACCCATGAATTTTCTTATTCACTATTAACTTAGTTAAATTTTAATTTCCTAGTCAGCCTAAGCCTAACTTAATTGGTTAAGACATGTATCCTTAACCATGAGGTCAGATATTCAAATCTCTCACTCTTACATGTGGTTGAACTAAAAAAAATCTAATTTTATATCTAACCCATGATTTTTTTTTGCACTATCAACTAATTCTATTTAGATCTCATTTCATATGATCTTACACCATTTAGATATCTACAGTAAAAGGCACATAAGTACATGCATGTTACACACTTTACTCTCAAAACTGAAATTAATTCCATTTAAAAAGACAAGACATCAAGTTAGAATTGTGGAGTAATAATATTTGTAAGTCCTAGTTGGCCTCCACAAACTAAATAATATTTCCCCCATAGAAGAGATATGATATGGGGGAGACTGATGAAGCAAAATCTTATTATGTGTTTGTGTGTGTAGATATCTGATTCCCTCTAATCATTTCTTTAAAATTAATTTCAGCTGCCCATCAAAAAATCCCACTAACCCAAATTATTGAATTTTAAATCATTTTTTGAAGTCCCATTATGGAGGTTGAATTGGACTAGTTCTAGCCTAGTTCATGCCACCCAACAATGAAGTCAAGTCCAAAAAGAAAGGCTTAATTTATTAATTCATATCAATATTTTAGTGCAATTATTGAAACATTATCAACCCTCCCAATTGATTGCCATATGCTTTGCTTCTTTGATTCAAAACATAAGACCAATATATATTGTTTCCTCAATCTCTTGCTACTTTTTATGCATACTACTTTACTTTATTCTAAAGAAAAATTGTTTGGAATATTTCATGGTTAAATATACAATTTGGACTTTTAATGTTTTGTGTATTTTTAATTTTGTATACTAATCCTTTAAAAACTTCACTTTTATTTTTTTATATCTTCTAATATAATTAAGTCTTTACCTTCACTAATTAAATGTTTAAAAGTATAATAGTATGCCAATTTAAAAGAAATTTTTGTTCATGAGACTATCGTTTGTTTGAACAAATATCATTTTTAGTAGTTCATTTTCTTAAACAATATATGGCATATTTTAAACCCCATTAATAAAACGAAAATTTGACTTTACACCATTATTTTGTGAATAAATTTTGAATTTTTATGTGACATCAAAGACTTGAATTGAAAAGGATGTTAATCAATCAATCCCCAAAATAGCAAATAAAAATTAATTTAAAAAAGAAATTTTTATATTTCCAAAAGTGTGAAAAGTAAGTTTAATTATTGTTTGGAATATAATCATGGGTTGCTGTATTTGTATGGTATTGCTTTGACAATGAAGAGTGGGATAATAATGCAAACAAGCACCCAACCATCAAGCATCCACTACTCTCATTTTACACTCCAAATTCTGACTGTTTTTGCCTGCCAAAAGTATTAGTCCGAATCCAATATCCTTTACACACACACACAATTAATGGCCTCATTACCCCACCAAAAAAAAACTAATTTAGAAATGCAAAAATTTTGATTTTTGAGCACTATAAAACCAGCCCAATGGACAAGAACTCAACTGGGTCTCTTCTTTTCAAACCCATCTCAAAAAAAGAGAGAGAGAGAGGTTGCAGAAATGGCGAGACTGATCAGAGAAATTGGCAGTGTTAATGGAAGTTTTGGCCTCGCCGGTGACATTTATTTGCTGTTTTGGGCGGCTCTGTTTACATTCTGCATAATCTCCACCATAATTTTCTCTTGCTCCGACGGCATGTCGAAAGAGAGGGATTCCACGGCGGACGTCGAGCTTTGTGGCGGCGGTTGCGCCGCCGGGTGCGGCGCAGGATGTGGTGCTTGAAAAATAGAGGACTCTTTTTTTTCTTTGGTGATCTTTTTATATAGATGAATTTCACAGGCAACAAATTATGTCTTGGATTTTATCAAAGCGATGAGAGAAACAGAGAGCCTATTGGATATTGACATCATTTTTGTAACATTTAATTGTGATTTAGCAGGCTGAGTTTAGTGTTTTCTAATCTTTTGTGACAAAAATGATTATATATCAATATTAGATTTGCTTCTTTACACATCAAAGAATATGCAACTACATTAACAACTGAAAAACTAGCTATTTTAAGGGTCTAGATTTGTTTCATCTTTAGATGATGAAAATTTGGACGTCCGACATTAATTCTTGTGTATTTGTTTGTTTGACAAGAAAATTAGAACTAGGAGAATGTTCTTCTGTAAAGAAACATATAAAGGCAAACTAATATTATTTAATTTTAATTTACTGATTTTGGAGGTAATTATTTTAATTTACTGATTTTGGAGGTAATTGGACGATTGAGTCGAGTGTCCCATTTGTTAAAGAGAATGATTCTCATGGACAATATATTTATTGAACCGAAGGGTTGGTTTATTAAAGCCAAAGTTTTTTTATTTCAGAATTTGTATGCATGTAGTTTGTTTATTAACATTTATTTAAAGTCAAACAAGTGGATTACTAATTAATGATAAAGGAGAGGTTAAACAAGTTTAGTCGTTGAGCTAGTTTAGGTCTATTTTTGGCGACTTAACTTTAAAAAGTATTTAATAGATTTTAAAATTTGTGTCTAATAGATCCATGATCTATTTGACATTTTTAAAATTCATGGACCTACTAGGCACAAAATTGAAAATTTTGAGTCTTTTTAGACATAAAATTCATAGACCTATTAAACAAAAAAATGAAAGTTCAGAAATCTATTAGACATCTTTAAAGTTTAGGGATCTATTAGACATTTTAAAGTTTAAAAACTTATTAGACACAAAAATTAAAAGACACAAAACTCTAAAGTTGTAATTTAAAACTTTTAACTGAAAGTGAATCAAGAAATAATATATTAAATGTGTAGCATTAAACAAAAGTCAAGATGGCCGAGTTGGTCTAAGGCGCCAGTTTCAGGTACTGGTCCGAAAGGGCATGGGTTCGAATCCCATTCTTGACAATTCCAATTTTTTTCCTAACTCAGAAGAAGCAGAAAAAACCCATAATACAGCATGCTTTGAAATTCAAAACCCACCACAGAATTTTAATTTTTCAGTGTCTTCCAGATCAAGATTTTCCTTCCCATTTTGTGGAACTAAGCTGGACAAATGTGCGGTGGATGAGGAAATTTTGAGCAGAAAAGTTTAAAATTGGCAACATGGGGGGTCCAGTAGCTGCTCTGCGCCTGTTTATATTCTTTATGTTTTTTATTTATTGCTTTCTTCCCAAACTTTGTGGTCTTGTTTTTGCCAAATACCAACTGCAAATCTTCCACTGGTAAGGTCGGTGGGCGCAAAACCAATGTGCCTTCCTTTGTGTCGGAAGCCCAACTCCATGCTTTCTTCAACCACATACCTCCTCAAAAAGTTATATTATATTATACTTTTACTTAGATTTTGAATTTAAACCATCCCTTTGGTCGATTTGATTTTGTCTTTATCATTTGAAAGCTTTAATTTAGCGTCGGGTTTAATCATACTTCACAAATTATTGATGTCCTTACTATTATTGTATATGTAACACAACTTTTCTCATTTTATTTTGAAGTTTAATTTAGCAAGATATTGTCTATTTAGTTGATTGAATGAAAATTTATGGCCAAGTAAGAGAAGATGGAAGTCAAGTACATGTATCTACCTTTCACTAGAGGAAATGTTGAGTGTGTTTATCAACGGAGTGTTCAAACCTATTGTCCTAATTTTCATTTTATTTTGAAGTTTAACCAAATCATAAGAATCAAATTAAGATTTTAAAAAATCATCAATCAAGTTAAAACTAAAAACTCAAACAATAGAGATTAAATTGAAACTTTTCAAATCATAGAAACCAAATTGAAATTAAGCTCAAACCATAAGTACTAAATTTGTAATCCACCCTATATTTTTAGCTTTTTTGAGATCGATGAGTGTCCAGATAGCCTTGTGCACATCTCGACTAATCTTACTGACCTATTATATAGGCTGGATTCTCAATAATTTAACGTGAAATCCCTTGACCTTTAAAAAAAAAAAAAATTGTTTAACTAGTTGTACGGTTGTGAATATATAATTAAATCTGAAAATTCACAGGTTTCATTCACCTTTGGTTTTAAAAATAATTGTTATTAACGCAAATATTGGCATTAAGAAAAATATAATGCATACAATTCCATTAATCAATTTCCACTAGTTTGGGGTTCAAGTTCACATAGACCAACCATTATCACCTCATACGTTCGTCTGAATTAAAATGGATTGAAGATTTCCAAATTAAATAAGAGATTAAAATTTGAAAATGTTCACCTTAAAATGTAAAATCTAACATTAAACATGGATTATAGAACTCACGTTATCAATATAACTTATACTCTTCTATCTTCTTCCTCGGAATCACTGGCATCACTGGAATCCTCCATTTCTTCATCAATTTCCTTCAACTCATCTAAATCTGAATCATATTCTTCATCTTTCAAGCCTTCAACTTGTCCCGGCATTCGCTGCCGAATTTCTTTCATCAGATCATCATCGGCATCACCATGTTTACCTGATAGCTTTCTCTTCAAAATTGCTTCAAAAATTGATGGTAATGAATCAACATCACCCTCGTAGAAGCTATCTATCTTCCTCTTTAGCTCTGCAATCACAAAAATTTACTGTATTAGCTCCTAAATCACACATGTTCGAATCCAAGAAGCTCAAAACCACCAAATGAAGAAGATGACTGTCTCTGTTGCTTTTTTTTCCTTTTAAATGAAAATTAATCATATTATTAAAAATAGATCTGAGTTACGAATAAACTTCATGTCAATATGAGCGATCCAAAATAACAAGCATTTCAACATCTTTGGGGCTAATCATGACAAAAGTACTTCTTTAAAATCCTTCCATCCTAAGATGTTTACGTTTATGTTTAGCTACAACTTTGAAACCAATTTCAATAAAACTAAAAACACTTCTAGGTATTTTTCGAACAAGTGATTGGTAGATGTTCTGTGAAGTACTTTTAGCTGAAATGCATCTTCCTTAATATCTTAAAATACTTTTTTCGATAAAGGAAACAATTTCATTGATGAATGAAATAAAGGAGATGAGACTCCGAGCACCTATTGGTGAATTACAAGAAGACTCTCCAATTGGAGATTAAAAAGGATAAGCTATAATGACAGAAAGGTTGTAAATGCCTACACCAAGTAAAAGCAATAGAAAACACATTGTCTATAAAACGTTCAAAAGGAGAAGGAGAATCCCTGAAGTTTCGACCATTTCTCTCCAACCAAAGAATCCACAGAAAAGCCCGAACAAAAGCAAGCCATAAAACCTTCTTTGTTCCTGTGAAAGGGTGACCTACCAAAACCACAGAGAGAAAATCGAATATGTTGTTTGTGAAAGGCAAAGGCCAACCAAAGGCTTCCAACAAATGACTCCAAAAACGATAAGCAAAAGTGCAATGTATAAATAAGTGTCCAGGAGATTCTGCCTGCCGTCTACACATAAAACAACAATCTGGAGAAAGAGCCATATAAGGCATTCGTCATTGCAATCGATCATTTGTATTGACTGCTCCCAAACTAAGCTCCCAAAGAAATATTTTAATCTTCTTTGGATAATTATCCTTCCAAATCACAGAATAAAGATCTTTCAAGCAAGGGTCATCAATACCCACCAATCTCTCTGTGAGGGATTTAACAGAAAAAATCCCAGATGACTCTAAAGGCCAATGCCAAGAATCTAAAGAATTTTGAAGTCTGATCGGAGTCAAAATGTTTGAAAGGATGGCCCATTCAGAGGTTTCCTGATCATTCAAATTACGTCGTAGCTGTAAATCCCATGCTAAATCAGAGTCATTCCATACTTCTGCCACCATACTAGATTGGTTCATAGAAAGCCTAAAAAGCCGAGGAAAAGCAGTAGCAATTGGACCACAGTTCAGCCAAAAATCTGTCCAAAAGAGAGTAGAAGATCCATCCCCAAGGCGACGATGTGCTCTAGAAGCAATCAACTCCTGTATACTACTAATAGATTTCCAAGGTGACTTATGAGAAGCAAATCTGATGGGTTGTGGCCAGCCATCTCCAAGGACAGAACCAGAATTTCTTTGACTATCTATTCTCTATACGCACTTTCTTTCTTAATTTCTCTATACTTCTAATCACACACCAAACTCTTTCTACCCTCTTTATCTTCCAAACTTCCCTCTCGTACATTTCCTTTAACTAATCTTTACTCACTAGTTTTCTGGGCACTTTGCTTTCTCTCACTGATCTCTATTCAAACATACTTTTCTTTCACTTAATTGCTTCGTATTTTTAATTACTTTCACATCATTCTCAAAATATTACTCGTTCAAAACGTATCTCGAATTTGATTAAAAGCAATTCCAATATACATTGGAACCAACAAACAAAATGAATTTTTATTACACTTGATAAATTCCTTACCATAAAGTATTTTGATAAAAGTAGCTTCTTTAACAACGCTTCTAAACATATCTAATCTAAAACTTCCAGTGTTAAACAACCTAGACATAAACCAGGGATTATAACTCACAGTCTTCTAGTCAAACATTATGTTAAACTAATAATAATATTAACTCAAGAACTAAAACTATTAAACTGGAGAAAGTATATCTCTTTAGTTTTTTACAGAATGACAAGGAAATTTACAAGAATCTTGAGTAAAATAAAACAATGGCAATTATCAGGTTAACTGGAAAATAAAAAATTCTCTCGACTTGGACTTCCGCAATTATCGGCAATATGAATATATGATTGAAGATGGTTCATACTTTGAAAAACGAGAGTAGAATTTTTCAAAATTTCTTTGCAAGTTTAGAACAAAATAAGAAAAGTCACAATTATGATCAAGGTTCGGAATCGAAACTTTGTCATGCAGATGAGCCCACAGAAAATCCGGATTTCTCAAAATAATTCTAAGAACTCCATTTGAAAAACCTTTCCCCCTCCTTCAGCTTTCCTAGAAACGAAACACAAACAAAATTGACAAACGCATTTCAACTATTCACCTTCAGTACTGACATCATCGTCGACGAGAGAATCCTTGTTCTGATTCGTGGTTGAGCTCAATCCATCGTACTTGTCATTCCCGGACGAGTAACATCGCGATTGGAACGAAGTCAAAACGGAAAATCGAGCCAGTGAGGGACCAGAGCGCAAGGTTTGTAGGGGAGGAGAGACGGAGACCCTCCGAGCATAAACATTGAAGACAGCTCTCCATATAGCTCGTTTCATGGCGTTTTTTTACAGTTCTAGGGTTTAGCCCCATTGTGTCAGGGTTTATGACCGGAAACACAATACTACGCAAAGACGAAGAAGAAAATGATCATACCAATCAAGTTAGATGCTGTATATGTGGGCTTAGGCCCATTCAGATGAAATTGGGCCATTCTGCTCTGGCCCACTAGGCCTCCTGTCCTCAAGAACTCATTTTTGTAATTTTTTTTCTAGGTTAAATTAGAAAGTTTAATTTCTGAACGTGAAGTTATGTCTAAGTCTAACATAGATTTAAACTTTTAATTTTGTGTTAATAGATTATTGTTGAGTGATTTTAAATGCAATATCACAATTTACAGGTCAAGTTTTAATATAGTGAATTTGAGTATAGAATATCGTCTACAGGATTGGTTTTTTTAATTCTATGGAATTGATTTCACTTATTAGACCAACGATTAACTACTTAAACATCTAAGATTGATCAAGCACTTATTCCATAAGTCTAGAAGTCTTATATCATGGATGACTCTCTTGAAGACAAACAATTCTCATGCAATATTATAAAACCGACATCTCTGATGGTTTTTTGGCATTAAGACTCTTCTTTAAACAACCTCTAAAGGAGTCCTAATCAATTTCATGTCATAACTATCCTTAGTCATGCAATTAGGTTCTAGTCTAAACCACCCCCTTTCAAGTGTGAATTTAAACCAATACAACAATTAATTTGTGATGAAGAGATTAAATCATTAGGATTATAAAGACATGAATGGAATTGATGTCAATCAATCAAAGAGTTCAAAATAATTAACACATATGGTCTAATCGTTACATCAATCCCTAGAATACAAAAGTCTAGCCATTCATGCTCACTACAATAAAATCTTGACTCATAATAAACAACACCATTACGTACGAAAACTACAAATTCAAAGGGAAAGAGAGAAAAACTAATGTATCGAGTCGATCTCCCGTCTCCGTTACAATCTCCACGAATTCCAGCTTGAAAATCTCTATTCTTTGCTCCAAAAGTCTCCTCTCACTCCCAATTATGTATAGAATCCACAAGTAAGGTTGTTTTCTCCAAAGTGACTCCCTAAAAATCATAAGAAAAAGATGAATATATACACTTCATTATTGCAACATCGAGATGTAGCCCTTGAAAGTTGACATTAATCAGATTTGGAAGGAGAGCTTTGAGACGTTAAGGGCAGTGTCGAGATGCTTCAAATGAAATTGCCCCAACTTGCATGCTCGCATTGATAGAAGCTTCAATTCGTAGTGTATCAACACTACATACGGCGTTGAGATGCTACCTATACGAGTTAAAAGGCTTGATTTGTTTTATTTTGGGCATCTTGATGCTCTCAGAGGCGTCGAGACGTTGTGCTCTCGAGTTTCTTAACTTGAATCACTTATTCTCTTCACTTGGTTACTCAAATTGATGCCAAATTAGTTTCTTTTTCACCAATGTTCTTATAAAAGCTCTATTTTGCTTCAAATGCTTGATTTCTACAATAAATCAACAAATATAAACGTGAAAGCACACTTTTCAGTCACAAAACTAACAATAAACAATGTCTAAAGATAGTACAAATTGTGTGCTATCAATCGTTGATGTTTAAAAATATCTAATAGATCCTTGAATTTTTAATATTATGTGTAATAGATCTTTGTTGTATTCAATATTTTTTAAATTTGCAAACTTATTAACCATAAAAATGAAAGGTTCTTGTCTTATTATCTTGTCTCTTATAGATCTAAATTTTAGAAAATATTAAATACGACAAGTGCTTGTTAGATAAAAAAAAATTGAAAGTTTAGAGGCTTATTAAATTATTTTTAAATTTTAAAGATATATTAGACCCAACTTTAAAAGTTTAATTACTAAACCTGTAAACCTTTTTTTTTAACTAATTCTAAAACTAGGTTCACATGTAGGTAGAAGCTTCTTTTTTTTTTTTTGAAGAGAAACTACATTGCCCAGAAGAGGATAAACCATCCTCAGAAATAATACACCGAACCCAATAGGGAAACTCCGAAAACCAAACTGCTGGATCCTCCTCCGAAATGGAAGAAGAAAACCTAACAGAAGGCTCCAAAAAAACAGCACGCGCCAAATGATGGGCGGCAAGATTACAAGATCTGGGACAAAAGCTAAAGGAGATATTTGGCCAAACAGAAGCCAAAGACTCTATATCATCTAGAATAGTTTTAGTTTCCGAGAGATCAGTACCCGGATAACGGAGCGCATTCACAACCTCCAGAGAGTTGGACTCCACAATGATCACGGAGGAAGTGCTAGGATTCATTCCTTGGAGCACTTTCAGGCCTGCAAGGATAGCAGCGGCCTCTAAAGACTTGATTGACCAACGCCTCTTCCACGGCAACACACCCACACAGAGGGGAGCGCTACAGGAATCACGAACCAGCCACCCTAAGCCACCTTTCCCTGAAGCTTCACACCAAGACGCATCAACATTTAATTTCAGAGCCCAATTGGCGGCGGAGTCCACGACGTAGAGCTCGCAAGGTCCACGGAGCAGGGCTGCAACAAAGGACCGCGATCCTCCACTTTAAGCTCGTCTAAGTACTTGACAGCAAAAGCCAGAAGACTATTACTGACAGACCCTGATCCTGCACGAGAATTCGAATAAGCATGATTTAGAGAGTTTCTGAAATTCCAAACACACCACCTAAACGTAATAGCTTTAGAAATCTCCTCTGCTTTTAACACTTTTATCAACCATCCCCAGAAATCTTTAGCAATCCAATAGTCCCTGCACACAGAAAATAAATCCCTTAAGCCAGGGAGCAAAGAAAGCCACACTTTAGAAATTAGCTTACAAGTCCAGAAAACATGAGTAGTAGACTCCAAAGACTTCCTGCAAAACAAACAAATATCGTTAGTTTGAATCCCTCTCTTTTGGATATTCTGAAAAGTGGGAAGAGCATCATTTATAACTTTCCAAGCACAAGTTTTTGCCCGGGGAATAGCTTTAGACTTCCAAATTGTCTTCCATAAAGACTTTCCAACACCCAAGTCCGAAGTAGAGGCTTGGCCACACAGCTTGAGATTGGAAGCTAGGTGATAAGCACTCTTTACCGAGAAAACACCCTTTGGGTTGTAATGCCAGATTATTTCGTCCCTAGAATTACACCTACCCAGAGGAATGTTGAGGATTTCTTCTGCATCAGGAGCAACGAAATTAGCCATAATGAAAGACTCTTTCCACTTGCCTCTTTCATCAATTAAACACTTGACTCTTTTATTTTTTAGCTCTTCCGAGACCCAAATAGGGGATCTACTACCGTTTCTGGCAAGCCAAGGGTCTTTATCAAGAAAAATATGGTTACCGTTGCCCACTTTCCACCTGAAACCACTGGAAAACAGCTCCTTACCCCATAAGATGCTCCTCCAAGTTAAATAAGGATTTTGACCTAATTTTGCGCAAAGAAAGTCCCCATTTTTGAAGTATCTTCCTTTCAAGACGGACACCAGCAGGCTCCCAGGGTTTCTAAGAATGCGCCAGCTGTGCTTTGCTAACATGGCTTGATTGAAGCGAGAAAGATCACGAAACCCAAGCCCTCCCTGCTCTTTGCTTTGGCACATCTTCTTCCAACTAACCCAGTGGGCTTTCTTCCTATCAATGGAGGAGCCCCACCAAAAGTTAGCACAACACCTGTTGAGGTCATCACAAATCGACAGGGGAATACGGAAACAACTCATTATGTAAAGGGGGATCGCTTGAGCTAGCGACTTAATAAGGACCTCCTTTCCGCTTTGAGAGAACAACTTTTCTTTCCAAGACTGGAGGACTTTCCAAACTCTGTCTCTGACTTTGAAAAAAAGTTTCCTTTTGTTTTGGCCATTTTGAGAGGGCATACCCAGATACTCACCAAGAGACGACGAGTATTTCACCCCTAGGATCCTCCTCATTATACCCAATCTATCGTCCTTCAGATTTTTACTAGCCATAAAGGAGGACTTATTCAGGTTTATCGTCTGCCCATAAGCTTTCTCATACCATTCCAAGATTTCTCTGATCTTCCTGCAATCTTTTTCCTCAGCTCTGAAGAACAAGAGGCTATCGTCAGCAAAGAACAGATGAGTAACAAACGGGCAGTTTTTGTTTAAACGAAAACCTTTTATGTTAGCAAGGGACTCCTCCCTGTTAATCAAAGCCGAGAGACCTTCAGCACACAAGAGGGAAAGATACGGAGATAAAGGGTCCCCTTGCCTGAGGCCTCTTTGAGGAAAAACACTTGCTTGCGGGCCACCATTGATCAGAACCAAATACTCAACCGTTTCGACACAATCCATAACCAGATCAATCCACCTAGCCACGAAACCCATTTTCCCCATAATTTCCCGAAGGAACGGCCATTCAACCCTATCATAGGCTTTACTCATATCAAGCTTCATCGCTATTACCCCTTCCTTCCCCGTCCTCCTAGAGTTGATACCATGAATACACTCAAACCCTATTATAACATTGTCCGATATGTGCCTACCGGGAACAAAGGCAGACTGAGTGGGAGAAATTACCAAGTCAAGCACTTTTTTCAGCCTGTTCGCCAAGACTTTTGCAATAACCTTGTAGATGACATTGCAGAGACTAATCGGCCGAAAATCACTCATATGGGTGGGATTCTTGGTCTTCGGGATCAGAGAAATCAGAGTTTTGTTCAGCGGTCTAACACTAGCCCCCTCATTAAGGACCTTCAGGCAAATTCTAGTAGTTTCATCCCCCACATCCCGCCAATAATGTTTGAAAAAAGAAGCATGAGCCCAGTCCGGACCAGGGGCACTTGAGGGATTCATAGACTTCAAAGCTCCTTCAACCTCCTCTCTAGTAAAGCGATTCAGCAAAACACTATTGGTCTTAGCCGAAATCTTAGACGGGATTCCGTCCAGAACTCTATTAACAGCCTCTACACTAGGAGAGGAAGAAAGAAAAAGGTTGTTGAAATAATCATTAGCAACTGAAGCAATGTCCTCCTCACTTTCCGCCCATCTTCCCAGATTATCCCGAATACCGGCAATGTGATTCCTTTTTTTCCGATAAGAAGCTTTCGAGTGGAACCACTTTGTATTCTTATCGCCACTTTGTAACCAGATATCACGGGACCTCAGCCTCCAATACTGCTCTTCTTCCTCGAGCAGGGTATCAAGCTCTCTTTCAGCACCCCTCACCTGAATAAAGTCTGTATTAGCGCAAGCCGAAGACAGGGTCTTAATCTCAGACTCTTTTCTTACAATGGCAGCTTTGAGAGAACCTGCCAGCCTTCTCCTATTCCAAAGCCCTAGCTTCTCCAAACAGCTACTTATCTTAGAGCTATACTGGTCCAGATTTCTTCCATTATGACAAATCCAATGATTTTTAACAATGTTCCCGCATTCCTCGAAATTAACCCAACTCTCCTCAAACTTCACGCTACGCTTTGTACCCCTTAGCTGCCTTTGATCTAAACTGTTCTTGAGAGAGAAAAAGATGTGTCTATGGTCAGAGCTATGGAAGTTAAGGTGATCCACCTTAACCTCTTGGGCTAAACCCTGCACCGAGGAGTTAATAAAAAACTTGTCCAGTCTTTCCCTGATACTATCCCTGTTATTTCTATTCTTATACCAGGTAAACTGACTACCAGTGAAACCAGGATCAATCAAATTACAGCAGTTAATGGTTTCCCTAAACGCCTCCATCTGTTTGTCGCAGCGAGGAGCTCCTCCCTCTTTTTCGTTAGCGAAAAGAATTTCGTTAAAATCGCCCCCTAAAACCCAAGGAAGATTTCCTTGAGAACTCAGGCGATCCAATAACTTCCACGACTCAGGTCTTTTTTCAGTGACCGGGTTGCCATAAAACCCGGTAAACCTCCACCAAGACCCTTGCCTTTTAACTAAAGCATCTATATGACCCTCAGAGAAAGAAGAAATGGTCACTTCAAGATCATCATTCCAGAACAGAATCAAACCACCTTTATTTCCCTTACTAGGAACACAAAAACCATGTTCTAAACTAAGCTGGAGAAAAAGGCTTCCTAACTTACTTTGCTTGCATTTAGACTCCGAAATAAACACTAGATCGGGGGACTTGCTACGAATCACGTAGCGGAGCTCACGAACTGCTCGAGGATTCCCCAGTCCTCGAACGTTCCAGCATAGGATTTTCATGGCGTCCAGCGGGGCTGATTCCCAGCCTCCACCGATATCCCTTTGTTAGTAACAAAGTCCTGTACACACTTCTTTTTAGGGCCATTCTCATTGTCATCAAAATCCATCGAGTGTTTATCTCCCACCTTGATTTTTGTATTAAACACTACCTTCATGTTGCCTTTCTCAATTCTTGCCAAACGTTTCCATTTTTTCCTTATAGGGGACCTACACCCTTGAGGAATAGAAATCTTGGGATCTAAAACTTTTTCCTTACCCTTCGCAACTTCTCTCAAAAATAACTCAGAATCTTGCCCACTGCCCACTAAAGTTTCTGAGAAAAAAGATAGAACTGAGGGTCCTTCTACTAAATGTTGCCTCAAAACATCAGAGGTTGCACAACCCAAATGATCTAACTCTTTTCCAATAAACTTCATCCCATCGCAGTTTGAAGGAGCAGATTTCAGGTAGATCTCACTTGATCCAGACTGAAAATCCTCCTTGTTACTAGTTTTTAAAATCCCAATGGTAACCTTAAGATCCTTTTCCTTATGTAAACCCGACAGCCCTTCAAACTCCCCGCCTTTTCCTTTGTCCCTTTCAGCAATTTCCTCATTAGGGGAGGTTAAACAGCCATTGGATCCCTCATTTGACATATGACCCTTTACAATTTTTGCCCCTTTTTTCAAACTAAACTTCTCCTTTTCCAAGTTATCCACCCGGTCTAAGACCGAATGCTCATCCTCCTCCACCGGATCAGTTTCACTTAGAGACTTAGCAGACACTGTTTCTGGTTCACTTTTTCGGTTTAACCCCCGTCCTTGCAGCCCTCTCCCACTGCCTCTAAAAACAGACCGAGACCTCCCTGTCTCACGGTCTTGAGACCCTTTTCCTTCAGTCTCCCTAATCTGAAAAAAAACCTTTTCCAACCATAGGTTCTCTCAACCAAACTCCGAATTGGTGTTCTACAACTTGGTTTGAACTTTCCTCCTCACAGGTCTGGATTCCATGGCCTAATCTCCCACAATTATAACACAAATCAGGGAGTTTTTCGTACGTTATCGGAGCCCAGACCTCCTCTGTCATAGACCCAATTTTGAATCTAACTGCACGTTTTAGAGGCTTACTAACGTCTAACCTCACCCTAACTCTCAAAGACTGACCACCTTTGCACCTTTCGTCTTCTAGATCCACCCCTTCGAAAAAGCCCACTTCATTCCCGAGAGCTCTAGCTATTCTACCAGAAAATCCCACAACAGGCAGATTATGGAAATGAAGCCAGAAAGAGGCGTACCTGAAAATTAACTCCGAAATCTTGCTAATACCTGTTAGCTCCTCGAAGAGAATGAGAGATTTGTCAAAAATCCACGGTCCGCCCCTTTGTATTTGCAACTTATCCTTTACGGTGGGGAAAGAACAGATGAAGACTCCCCTTCCTGCTTTGTCGAAAAAAACAGAATCTTCTAGATGCCAAATTTTGGCCATGACCGATTTGAAGACCTCCAAAACTACATTCCTCCCTGTTAGAACCTTGCATACCATCTTAGTTTCAAGTTTTCGCCCAATATCTTGGATCTCCTCATCACCGATTTCCACGATCCCTTCTTTTCTTTCTTCCGATAGGTTTAGGCTTTCCAATTTCTTGAAGATATCTGCTTCCGTCATCACCTAACGAGGGGAAAAACGACACCTCGCGCGCAACCTCATAAGAAGAGAAGAGAAACCCCCACTGAAACCCTCGCTCAAAACCTCAAAGGGAAAGAAACTTACCCCACCGAAGCCCTCGCGCAAACCCACAAAGGGAACGACCGCCCCCACCGAAACCTCTTGCAAACCTAACGGTTGCCCTAAACGCTCACGCCGCACCTCTCAGAGAGAAACCTTAGAGAAGAAAAAACGGAGCCCAATTTTCCTCGTTACAATTTAACATTTAGGTAGAAGCTTCTAATCATGTACATTTTTCATTTCTAATTTTTATTAAAATAAATCGGATTATGGTTTTTCGAAAAAGGATATTCTCCTATTCTGTTGTCGCCATTTATGTAAAGACAAGCAATATATATATTACAAAATAAAAATGTGGGATACTTGAATCCAATTAAATCTTTCATTTTTTTTTTTTGAGTTAGAACAATAAGAGTCGAAAGATGTGAACTCATGACCTTTTAGACATAAACACATACTTTATGTCAGTTGACTTATGGTATTATGGTGTTGTTAGCAATTATTCTAAATATTTAATCTTTCATTAAATATTTTCTAAAACCAAGTTGAATAAACAAATATTCTCTTTTGCATACACTCTACCTTTATGAAAAGTTTTAACCAGTAAATTATTATTTTTATATAAGTGAATGGTCTTAATAAAAGGAAATTGTCTATATATATTAATCAAGATTGGTATGCTGACATGTGGTCCATACTAAAATTCTTCCAAGTCCATTGTTAATTTGTTTTTAGCAACAAATGGTATTTGAATATATAGTATAGTTTTGTAATTATTTTATTACTTTAGCCTTTCATTAAACAATTTCTAAAACTAAGCCTTTAGTGTTTTTTTTTTTTTAACAATATGTAGGGCGGAGAATTCGAACTTCTAATCTCTTAGTCGATGATACATATTTTATGTCAGTTGAGCTATACTCGTGTTGGCAACTTTTAGCCTATAAACTTTACATTTATGATTTTTTTTAATACAACATTTATGCAATTTCATTTTTTAAATTTATTGTTTTCATGTAAATGTATGCTCTTAATATATATATATATATATCAAGATTTGCATGCTAACACGTGATCCTAATGCTTAATAAAATACTTCCAAATGCATTGTCAAATTTTTAGCAGCAAATAATATTTTGATTAAAATACTTAGAATATAAAGTATGTTCTTGTGGGAAAGTTTTTGTAAAATTCAAAATTTATACTTAACAACCAAGGAAGCTATGTTAAGTTTGAAAAAGAAAATCCATTTATAATTGCATTGAAGTTCACAAATATTTTTTGAAACAAAAGTTTTCGTACATCCCAATATAATATTCTCATTACCACAATTATGACTTAATTTCATAATAATATTTTCAACATATAATATTCTAGAAGGCCTAAAATAACTATCTTGATCTAATGAATCAGTTAATTAATTAATAATAAGAAAAGTGTTTTGAGTTAAAGTAACATTAAAAAATAACGGGGATAATTCCGTTACTTGCGTTCCGACACGAACAAAAGGCTAAGAAGCAAACAATGGCTTCGAGTCCATAAAACAATTCATTTTGTGTCTCCAAATTTCAGGGTCGGCATATAATTTGTTTTTTTTTTTTATTTGTTATTTTTGGTATTTGTGAAGGCTTTAGCTTCCCAATGCAAACCCATTATTCTTATTCCCATTCCTTATTTTAAAACTAACTTTGGTAGAATTATATTGACTTGAATTTCGATGCAAGTTTCTCCCCTTTTTTTCCTAAAAATTTAAAATATTTATTTTAGTTTAAACTTCTAAAAAAATAATTCTTTTGGTCCTAGCTATATTACTTTTGTCTCTTATATATATGACTTGAAATTATGCTTATATTAATATACTGGTATACATATTCAAAATTACATCACTAATTTGTTAATCACATAATAAAGATAATGATCAAAATGATTTTTCTTTTTAAAATTTAGAGACTAAAATAGACATTTGATTCACATATTAATTAGTTTTCTTAATGATAGAAATAAGAACTAGGAAGAGACTTCACCATAAGTTCAAAGTTAATTTTTTTTAAAAATTAAGGTCCCGTTTGATAATCATTTAGTTTTTTATTTTTATTTTTAAAAATTATGCTTGTTTTCTCACAATTTTTCTACAATGATTTTCATCTTCTCTACAATGGTTCCCACATTTCTTAAGGACACATTTGAGTTTCTAGCCAAATTCCAAAAACAAAAACAAGTTTTTGAAAACTACTTTTTAGAGTTTTTAAAACTTGGTTTGGTTTTTGAAAACATATGTAAAAAGTAGATAAGAAAACATAGAAACTCATAGGTAGAAATAGTATTTATAGGCTTAATTTTCAAAAACTAAAAACCAAAAACCAAATGGTTACCAGATGGGCCTAAAATTTTATAGTTTACTAATTTCAAATTTATTCTTTGATTGGAAAGTTTCAAAAATTTGTGAATCAAAATGAAAATAGCTCAGAAGTTATGCCTTATGAGATGGAGGTGTTTGAATAGGTCATGGATAATGAACATTCAGGACGTGTTTGTGGAATGAAATTAGGACCTAACGAAACTTTGGTTTTTAAAACTAAATATCTTCGATTTACGAGCATCGAGATCAATTCTGGGACAAGTATGTAAGACTATGAAACTGTAGAAGGAAGATCTAGAATAACTAAATTAGAGTCTAAAATGACAGATATGTGGTCATATATGAAAAAAGTGCTTTCAGTATTGAAACCAATTAATTGTATGCAAGTTGGAAGTACTAGTGGAGCATCTTTGGATGGCAATGCAAAAGAGTTATGAAATATAAATTATTATTTTTTTTATTATTACAATTTTTTTTTGTTATTTTAATATTTTATTTTAACTTGTTAATAGGATTAAGGAGCAAATGCATCCGTGAATAATGAAAAATCAATGTCAAGTTCGCACGAGTCTATGTGATGACATGTCTCAAACTTGAAGACTGAATGGTAATAAGTGATTAAGTAGTTTGATAAGTAGTTTCGTTTCATTTTCTTTATTGATGTTAGACATATTTTGTAGACATTCGATATACTTTATAGGTATTTTAATATTTCATCTTATAATTTTTCTAGCAATACTTGATTGATATTATTTTACTTCATTTTACAATTTTTACTTATTATAATCTTGAATTGTCTTTACTTTTATTGTCATTGCATAATTTTGATTATTATTGTTGAAATTTTTAGTTGTATAGTTTTTAAAATTACCATAACACAAGACAATAACTTGTTGTCTTTCAATAATTTTGAAATGCGTACCTAATTATAAATTAAATTTGTATAAAAAAATGTGAAATATAAAATTGATTTAAATTATAGCTACAATATAAAATCGTTGCGAAATAGGCCACAAAATTGTTGCGATATGAGAAAAAAAATTGTTGCTATGAGACCAATTATTGAAGCAATTATTAAAAGGTTTTGGCATTTAAATAAATTGGTGCAAAAATAGCAGAAGTCACTATAATCGTTGCAATAGAGAAACATTACTGTTGGATATGTGTAAGCTATTGCGGCGATTACAAATTGTTGCAATAGAGTCAAAGTTGCAGCAATTACAAAGTTCTCCTAATGTGTATTTAATCGATGCTATAAAAATTATATTTGCAGCGATTTTTAGACAATTATAGCGGTTTGCAAATCGTTGCATACTGAACATCAGTTTTCAAAACTGTTGCATTATGGCATAAAATAACTGCTGCAATTGAAGTGCCTATTGCAACGGGTTTTTTTAATCTGATTCCAACGGTTGTCTAAACCATCACAATAGACCCTCCCAATACAGCTTCTGCCAGTGATTATGCTACGGTTCATCAATTTTCACAACAGACCCTCCCAACATAGCTTGCAGCGGTTCATGAGTGTTGCAATAGTTCAAAAAAACTGTTGCATTAGACCCTTCATCTTGTAGTAAAAAGTTCAATGACAAAAAATAGACATTTTAAAAGTTTAAAAACCAAAATTGAATAAATTAAGTTTAAGAAATTTAATGGAATTTAAACTAATTATATTTCTAGTTTGAAGTTATATGTCAATTTACTTCAATCATGTTATTTGTCTCTATTCTCTATTTAATGTTTTGGACATTGATGATGATAATAAAAATCCAACATAATAAGTTATTTGTCTAAATAAAATATGAGTTCAATAATGTGACATTTTATCCTAATGATATAAGTTTTTTCTAGTACCTCAATAATATTAGATTTCATAAGTCATATTTATTGAAAAGTATAAAATCAAGTTGAGTTTTGATTGGAAAAAAAAAAAAAGTGGTTGGAACTAATCTTCTTTCATAGAGGAACTAATGGTGCTATTTGGATTTCTAGACTTCACTAACAACAATGATTTTAAATAATGAAGCTCTGGTCAAATATTGGAATGGGGCATAAAGCACTTACTGTAGATTAATTTTAAAAAATGTTAGAAGATAAAGTACTCTGTTTGTTTGTTTGTTTGTTTCCTTTCTTTCTTTTTGAATTTATACTTATTTTGTTTGTGCTAAATTTTGTAAACATTTTGGTTTAATTCTTCAAATGGTAAATATTTCGTTTTATTCCTTGATTTTACATATAAACTACCTTGAACAAAAATTTATATTTAGCCATATTATTTAAAAAAAAAATTCGTAAAATAGAGTCATTTGTCACTTGCCACTTGATTTTTATTCCCTTGCCACTTGTTTTTCCTCCTTTGTTTCACTTTCATAAATCTATTAACTAAAGAACGTCAAAATTGTCCTTAAAAAAAAGAGTCAAAATTTTGAAAAAAGAAAAATATATATATAATCATCCATTTGGAGTGAAATAAAAATGAAGAATACTTTAAGAAAGGGACTAAAAGACCGCATCTCACTTGTGTTAAATTACAATTTACAATTGAATAAATTCAGTTTGACCATTTTAAAGTTTATAAAGTAAATAAAAAAAATTAACATATTATATTCCCATTGATTTGTGTATACTTTATAAATTCTAACTTATACGCTTTCTTCTCTAGCAACAAACTCATTTCTTTATTTTCACAACTTTTTTCTTTATGCTTGATATTCTAAATATTTGTAGCTCTTTGATATTTTAATTTTAATTTGTTAAAAAATAAAAATTCATTGAAAATATCTGTTAAATGACAAATTATCATTTCAGATTCAATTTCATCGAAATAATTTTGCAGGGATTATATTTGAAATATTAACAATAAAATTAAAATATCACAAATCATATATTAAATTAAAATTTTCTACATTTTACAATGAAGAGAAAAAAAAAGTGTTCATTAAAACGAAAATGCACATTGAAGGAAGAGAAAGGAGATAGTGGAAAAAGGAAAAAAGAAAGAGAAGTCAAAAAGATCTCTAAACAGCCTTTTCCCACTGAAAAAGTGCCAATCAGCTTCCCTTCTTTATTGGTTCTAATGACACAAATTTCTATGTATAAAATTGTCACTTGTCATTTTCATTCCTCTCCATCGCCTTTCTAAACTTCAGAACAAACTATATATAGATGAGTCAAAAAAAAAAAAAAACCATATAAAAAAATTAAATGTATGGTTTATAAGTAAAAAGTAAATATATCTTAATTAATCGGTTCACTTTTTATTTTTTTAATTGACTAAATTATAAAAAGTTAAAATATCATTTTGGTTCATTTACTTTAGATCTTATTCCATTTTAGTTCATCTTCTTACAAATGTTCAAATTTAGTCAATGTACTTATGATAAAGCTTAAAATTGATCTTTACTATTAGTTTATTGTTAACTTTTCTAAAAAAATTAGTTTCTATTAGTCTTCTCTCTATAAATTTTGAAAATCCGTTTGTATTGTGTCTTGTCTTGCATGTAAATTATTGTTATTATTTAACCAATTTTGATTAAAAAAATTAACTTCAAACTAATAGCAGAGACCAATTTTAAGCTTTATTCAAAGCACAATAACTAAAGTTAGACATTTGAAAGTATATAGACTAACATGAAATGAAATCCAAAGTATAGGGACCAAAATGGTATTTTAATCATTATAAAAAATATCCCTAAACTTTACCCTTTGTTTCAAAATATCACTATGATTTCAAAAGTTGCAATATTACCGTTAACCTTTCATAAATATTTTAAAACAACCCTTGGGATAGAAATAAGTTAGAATGTTTGATAGAAAATCGACGTAACTGTGACCTAAAATGGGGTGACAGTGACTATGACGCTTTTTTAGAAAGTCTGAAAGAACGACATTCAGACACATCAACTTTTTGTTCAACATTCTAATGGTTTTTCTACTTCAAAGTAGTTTTAAAATGTTTATGAAAGTTCAAAAATAATATTACAACTTTTGAAAGAATAAAAGTATTTTTTAAACAAGGGCAAAGATTAGGGGTATTTTTTTTTTTACAATTTAGCATTTTTAATTTAGTAACGTTGTAATGTGATAACCAGAGCACAATATTTTTGTGTTTGAATCCTTACATGTAATTTCCTTCCCAACTATATGACGTTTACTTGTTGCATATTAATTATCAAAATCACATATGGGGAGGGCGTTAATAATAAATTAAAAAAATTAAATATGGCATAACTTGTTAGTTGTTTTTTTTTTTCTTTCTAATTCATAACTTTTAGTTTAAGTCTTGACATGACTACTCAAACTTTTATATCTCATGATATTTGATTTATTAACAAAATTAATAATATAGTTGTGATGCTGACCTTGTCATATTTGCTATACTACTGAAAATAAAATGTCATCTTGTTACATCTATTTTTAAATTATTGTGGTTGTTGTTGTACTTACTTGTTGATCAAAAGCAGGGACATCACATAATTGTAGTTTGTTGTATTGGAAAATTATTTTTTTTTATATATTGTGTTATTAATTAAAAAAATAGTTTTAAAAAAATCAAAGTCAAATTGGTTTGATTTTGATTAGGATATCATGTTCTTGATTTGTAATGGCTCTTGACGTCCATTTTAACTTGAATATTCCATTTTCATAGCATCAAACTTAATATTAATTAGTATTAATGGATTAAATTACAAGTTCAGTTCATGTACTTTCAATTTATCTATGAACTTTCAAATTTGTGTCTAATAGGTCTTTGAACTTTAGAAAATGTCTAATTAGTCCCTACACATTCAATTTTGTGTCTAATAAGTTTTCGAGCATTCAGTTTTGTGTTTAATAGGTCCTTAATCTATTTAACATTTTTTAAAATTCACAACCTATTGGCACAAAATTAAAAATTCAATGTCCTATTATACACAAAATTCAAGTTCATATCTAATAGATTTGATAATTTTTAAAAATGTTGAATATGCCAATGTCTTATTAGACACAAAATTGAAAGTTCAAGGACCTTTTTGACATTTTGCATAGTTCAATGACTTATTGGCACACAAAATTGAAAGTTTAGACATTTATTAGATACTTTCTAAAGTTCAATAACCTATTAGATACAAATATGAAAATTAAAGCACTAAACTTATAATTAACTAAAAAAAAAACTTAATATTAATTAATTTGTTAAAATGAAATATTGTTTATAAACTTATTTTAACTTAAGTGTTTTTTTTTTTTTTTTACAAATTATTTTAACTGGAGTCGAACTAATTAGTAAACATAAAATAACTAAATTTTAGAAAACAATAAATAAATAAATAACCCAGCATCATGCTTTTAAAAAATACCTTTCTACAAAACCGAATATAAATATATTTATATTATATGATAAAAAAAAAAAGAAAAAAAAAAAGAAGAATACAAATATATATGGTCTGACCAGCTTATTTTTAAACTTTAATTTAAAGATAAATGACGATGACGTCGTCACTTGTTATTTTCATCAATTTTCTTGTAAATAAAATAATTTATTTTCAAATTATGTATGATTGTAGCCTTCACGAAAACCTCCTACTAGACTTCTATATTTTTTTCGCCCAGATCCAATTATTTGTTTTTTCGTGATATAAAAAGTAAAGTTGATAAATAATGTGTGTTAAAAAAAGTTTATAAATAATTAATAGAAAAATTCATTTTTATCAATTTTCTTTAACTTCAACCTTAAAATTTTAATTTCACCGGATGAAATTTTAAGCTTGAATAAATAATAAAACCAATGCCTCCTTAAAGTTAATTACAAATTCTTTTTAGTAAATTACATAGAATTTAGGAGTTTTTATTTTATTTTATTAATATTGTAGTTTTTTAAAGTAATTATAAAAAATATTGTTGTTTTCAAAGTAATTATAAAAATATTGTAGTTTTAAATAGTTGGCAGATGGTCGTCTTTTGAAGAGACGACCATGTACACGCACTTGAGATGGTCGTCTCTTCAAGAGACGACCCAGTGTACGCGGCAGATGGTCGTCTTTTAGAGACGACCATGTCTCGCGTTTTTTTTTAAAAGAAAAACAACTAGATGGTCGTCTCTTCAAGAGACGACCATCTTTTGCATTTTTGCCAAGTTGCGTGGACTCAGACATGAAGACGCGTTTTTTTTTTTTTTTTTAAAGGTGGAAGAGACGACCATCACAAAAGTTTTAATAATTATACCAGTTGGCATATTGGTCAGTTGATCATTTTAAAACGTAAGGGGCCTAGGTTCGAGCAATGTAGAATGCAGTTTACAATTTTTTATTTCTTTTTTTCCTTCGCTTTCTCACTTTCTTTTTTTCCTTCCGTTTTTTACTCTTCCGTTCTCTTTTTTTTTTCTTTATTTTATTTAAATCAAATAAGATATCTTCCGTTTTTTTAATATTTGAAGTAAGTTGAATATTCTATTGTAATTTATTCTTTTTTTCTAAGAAATTGAAATTTATTTAAATATAATATTGCAATCGACTTTGGGAGAAGAACAACTTTGTTTACGTCATTTTGATTTGATTTTTATTTAAATCAAATAATATGTCTTCCCTTTTTTTAATATTTGAATCAAATTGAATATTCTATTGTAATTTATTCTTTTTTTATAAGAAATTGAAATTTATTTAAGTATTAATTATTTAAATATTATATTACAATCGGCTTTGGGAGAAGAACAACTTCGTTTACATCATTTTGAGTTGATTTTAAATAAAATGATCACGTTATTCAAAATTATCATGTAATTCTTTCTAAATAAATAAAAAAAATACAGAAATACGAGAGAATGAAAAATCACTCATATTAGAAAATAAAATATTTAAATAATTAATACTAAAATAAATTTCAATTTCTTAGAAAGAAAAAAAGAATAAATTACAATAGAATATTCAATTTACTTCAAATATTAAAAAAATGGAAGATATCTTATTTGATTTAAATAAAATAAAGAATAAAAAAGGAGAACGAAAGAATAAAAAACGGAAGGAAAAAAAGAAAGAGAGAAAGCGGAAAACTGCATTATACATTGCTCGAACATGCCCATTACGTTTTAAAGTGATCAACTGACTAATATGCATTATTAAAACTTTTGTGATGGTCGTCTCTTAAGAGACGACCATCTACCTTTTTTTAAAAAAAAAAAAAACTCAAACACGTCTTCATGTCTGAGTCCGTGTAACGTGGCAAAAATGCAAAAGATGGTCGTCTCTTGAAGAGATGACCATCTAGTTGTTTTTTTTAATAAAAAAAACGCGAAGCATGGTCGTCTCTTGTAGAGACGACCATCTGCTGCGTACACTTGGTCATCTCTTGAAGAGACGACAATCTCAAATGCGTGTACATGGTCGTCTCTTCAAGAGACGATCATCTGCCAGCTATTTAAAACTACAATATTTTTTATAATTACTTTGAAAACAACAATATTTTTATAATTACTTTAAAAAACTACAATATTAATAAAAAAAAACTTCTAAAATTTAAGCAATAGAATACGAATTACGTCATAAAAATGAATGTAAATGGTCACACTTGTCAACTTTTTTTTTTTTTTTTTGAGTTCACACTTGTCAACTAAATGTCCAAATTCAGCTAAAAAACCAATCTACATGGTCATAACTAGTCAATTTTTTTCCATCCTTTAAATTATTGAAAAAATTCAAATTTTACACATAAACTTATCATATTGTATCAATTTTCACCTTAAACCCTAAATTTTTAATTTTATCAAATTGAACACCAAATTTAGACAAGTATTACAATTTATACCCTCTATTCAATTTTCGCTAATTCACTCATTAATTTTAACAAAAAGTAATGTATAAATATTCATAATATCACTAACTTCAATAAAATAGAGTTTTAGACAAAATTAAGTTTATCTACGCACAAATTAACTATTGAATAGTTTTGTCAAAACTCACAAATTTCAACAAAAATTAAGCTCTAATGTTGATTTTTTTTTTTTTGAAAATTTGTACCATAGATATGCTTTATAACTCATTGAACACATATGAAAATACATTTTTTTACGATCTTTCAAACAAAAACTTATTAGATGGTAAAAATTACAACAATTCTTAAAGTTGGTTAGGATTGCAACATTTATCCAAGTTTGAGGTGCAGTTCAATGAAATTGAAAGTTTAGGGTAAAAATTGATTCAACTTGACAAGTATAGAGGTATATATTGATATTTTCCCTAGATTATACCATACTAACTAAACAAATGTATTAATTTGATCACAAAATTATGAATTTCGAATTATTTAAAATAACTAGACACTGCTTAATCATAGTTATTAACCTAAGGAAACTCATCTTGTAATGATTAGGATTCAAGATTTTATGACTTTCCAAGGTAGAATTTCGAATGCAGATTTGATTATAGGTACTTAATTAGGTTTCAAATGATATATTTTTTCTTAATTATGGACATTTGTTATAATATATACTTTTCGAACCAATAATAATTATATGTCCGTTTGACAAGATAGAGGAAAATGATATCCATATACTTTTACATTCTTTATCAAATTCATCCTTATACTTTTTAAAATTTTCAAACTTTATCCCTATATTGCAATTTATTAATGCCAACTCTCTCTTCTAAAGATGGAAGAGGAGTTACTATGAATATGATTTCAGAACAAATTTTCACTCAAATATGGTATTTTATTGATGTATACATTCTTTCTTTTTTTTTTTTTTTCAAAAAGAAGAAAAAATTCATTGGAAAAGCATATTTTTAATTTTTTTAGAATGTAAGAACACAATGATTCAAGCATGTAGTATTGTTTGGTTCCTTTACATATAAGACACATCTGAGTCAAAACAAGACAATCTTCACATGATTTCAACTCGTTTTGCTAAACTATGCATGATGTCGATTTAAAATTTAAGATCCTAACGATTTCGTTTTTACTCTTTTTTAAAATTGTACTGGTTTTCTTATATTTTCTTTACTATAGTTTTTCACCATTTTAAAATAAAGTTTAGAATTTTTAGCCGATTTTTATAAAAAAAACAAAAATTTAAAAATTGTGTTTTTTAGTTTTCAAAACTTGGTTTGAATTTTGAAAATATTTTCAAGAATTACATAACTAAACAAAGAAGCTCATTGGTAGTCGTAAGTATTTATAAGCTAAATTTTCCAAAAATAAAAAATGAAGACCCAAAGGGTTATTGAACAGAGCCTAAATTTTATATATGTTAAATGACAAATTTAGTTCTTATGATTTGGAGAAAGTTAGAATTTAATTTCTATATTACTAATTGTTAGATTTTCGTCTTTATGACTTGATAAAACCTCATAAATAGTCTTTACCATTAGAAGCTACTAACGAATTGAATATGTGACCGTTAGAAGCTACTAACAGATTGAGTACGTGGCACTACATACTCAATTATTAATGACTTTTAACGATAGAGACTATTTATAAAGTTTTATGAAACTATATGGATGAAATTATAACTTTTAAAACTAGACTAAATTCTAAACATATGGATCAAAATTGTAATTTAACCTCTTATATATTTCACATTTATCAACCTAGGTTAAAAATCAAATCTTTTTTTTTTCATTAATTCATAAAAAGATCATATTGTTTCATTTTTTATTTGAAATTAGTAAATACCGATGAATAAATCCTCAAAATTATCTCAATATGAACATAATTTCTTGACTCTGCATAAGAAAATAAACAACAAGAAGAAGACGACGACATCAGAACCGTCCATTTCCAGAAAAATCAACAGAATCTCTAAATGAAATTTAGAATCCTTACAAATTTTGACCCTGTGATTTTCTAGTGTGGGACACTTCCATTCCAGCTGCAATCCATGGTGACCGATAGATCTGACTTTCTGCAGAGCCTACAAATTTTTTCTGACCATAATACCCTTCCCTCTTTCCCTGAAATGAAATTTAATAACCCACTTTTATTTGCCTAATATTTGATTTGATAAGGAAGCATCAATTTGGCTTAGAATGCAAAAAAGGAGAAATCCCATAAAATATTTTTTAAAAAATAAATAAAAAAAAGTTGTTCACAGATTCCTGAGTCTGTGTGACTCTGCTCTCTATGATGGCACATACCCACAGACTCTAACAAGAAGACAAACAGAGCCCACCTAACAAACAGCACAGGAAAGGATGAGAAAGAAAAGCAAAAGAAAAAAAAATTAAAATCGCTTCATAATCACTCTTTTTTTTTTTTTTCTTCCCCTTCTTCTGTGCGTCTGCATTCAAATCTGGGAATGGAACAAAAAGATTGATTAAATTAAAGTTGATTAAAGTTGATGCTTTTCTCTCCTTCAACTCAAATTCTGTCCCACTCCATTCCCTTTCCCTTCCTCTTCTAAAAGGCTTTAATCACTCTTATTTGTTTGTTCTTCCATTCATTTTCTTTCTCTGTTTCAACTTCTTCCTTCTTCCTCCTCCTTCTCTTCTAGTTTCTTTGTTGCATTCTAATCCTTGTTTTAGAATCATGCCTGTTGTTACCCAGACTTCTACAGTTGGTGAACAAATCAAATTGAGAAGACCCAAAAGCCATTTGAGCCAACCCATTTCAGAATCAGATCCAAACCCATCAATCCCTTCTCCCCAAATCCCTTCCATAATTCAATCCACTCGCTGCAAATCCACCATTTCTTCTCTTCTGCTCTCGACCTTTTCCAATAATACAGCTAGTGGCGCCAATGAATCTTTACCCTCTTCCATTCCCACGAATAGGAAGAAGAACAACTTCTCTTCTGCAACTTTCAGGGGACTCGGCTGCACTGCCGCCGCTTCTCAGCAGGTTTCGGTTCCGGCTGTAATTCGAACTTCAGCGGATTGGCAGAAGAAGAAAACGAGGAAAAAAAAGCAGAAGAACTCCAAGAACAAAACCCAACAAGGAATTGTTGATGGGTCTCATTTTCAACCTAATTCGAATTTCAATTCTGCTAGCTGTTTGGACGCTCAAGATGTTTGGTGCGGCCCTGGAATTGGATTCTCTGCCGATGCGGCTGCTTCTGTGGATTGCGTTGTTGCTAGAAGACATGCTTCCGGCAGGGGAAAAATCGATTTGGAGAAGATGAGTCAGAGGGAGGTACTCGCTTTTCCATATCTTTTGAATTTATTTTAAACTTCTTTCTTCTGTGTCGATGTGTCGCACTGAAAAATCCCTGGTTGGTTATTGTTAAGCATTCGTGTCGATTTCGTGGGTAAGGAAGCATTTGGGTGTTTATTTTATTTCGGCTTTTGTCATTTTATTATCAGTACGTCAGATATGGGTTTTTTTTAATCGAATTTTCTCGACTATGTTTCTTTTCTGCAATAGTGTTCTTCTAAATCAGTCTGAACCTGTTCGACTTCCATTCTTGGAACTTGTTTGTTTTCGTTCTTCTTCGTAAATTTGAGTATTTATTGCAAATGGGTATGCGTTAGTTTGGAAGTTCTTCGAATGAAGTCTCCCTTTGGCGAAATAAAAATGAGTTATCTCTTGTTCATTGTTGATTATCGATAACAGCACGTTGTTTAATGCGTTTTAACTTCCTCTGGTTTTACCATGGCAGCGTTCTTGTTTAGGAAGGCGAACAGTGAACCCCGAGACTCTCTTATTTTTGGATTCTGATTCTGATCTTCCAACAGCTCGATCATTGGAAGTGTCTCGAAGTCGGTATTATCGCCATGTTCGACATCCATCCCCTGATGGGCTTGCTGAGGTGAGCCATCGTTCATATTTGTATTCAGTTTCGTAAATATCTTACTCGAACAGGATCTGTTTTATAGGTTGTACAACTGTGTTCGAGTTCTAAAAATATAAGCTTCAGTTTGGTTCTTGCTTTTGTTTTGTTTTTCAGTTCCTTACATGCTTGAAATGGTTTGGCATATGTCATCAATGTCTTGGAAGATTCTGATATTTGGTTAATTAGGTATTATGCTTTTTTGAGATGTTTGGCAGATGGCATCAGAAAATGCAGGTTCAAAGAAACAAATCGAACCTAATTTCAAGTTTAATCTGTTTTGCTGAATTATGTTTTTGCTTTGGAATGTTTTTTTTTAATCTATCAGTTGATAGAGGGTTTATTCCCCCATTGGAAGTTGTTGGTTAACGATTCAGATCCTGCTATTTGAATGACAATGTTCTTTGTGTAAATCTTGTCATTATCTCCCTCCTTTGGCTGTTTAATTAAGACAGAGGTGTTCCCTAATTCTTGTCTGTCTGAGCTGGAAATATTTTCAGATTGTGATGTTCTTTTTATGTACTACTTGAAGTAACACTGTTTCACAATGATCATATGAGACTGATTTGCTCACTACTTGATATGTTATTTAGCAGATTATGATGTTCCAGAGCAGTTTGCTGATGGGTGGAAGGTTTGATATACACGATCAATTTAGGGAGTTGCGACTTGATGTCGATAACATGTCATATGAGGTTCATAACTTTCTCCAAATCCTTCTTCCTCTTCTTTCCTGCCACAATGTGATACTCTACTCACAAATCTTTCGTATTTCGGGATGGAAACAGGAGCTGCTAGAACTCGGTGAAAGGATTGGCCATGTGAGTACCGGGCTGAAAGAAGATGAGATAGGAAGATGTATTAGAAAAATGAAGCCCCTTGTTGTAAATGAGCTAACATCTCATATATTATCTCAAATGGATCGGAAGTGCAGCATCTGTCAGGTGAAGTAGAAGAGTTTCAGTTTGCTGGCTTTGATTAGCACTTGTATTTGTAACGGTTCTTTCCAACCACATTCTTGACACCTAAAATCATTTTGTACAAGCAGGAGGACTATGAACCAGACGATGAAATGGGTAAGCTGGAATGTGGGCACAGCTATCACATACACTGTATAAAACAGTGGCTTGCACAGAAGAATACGTGCCCAGTCTGTAAGACAGCAGCGGTGGGCCGAGGCTGAACGGTTAGTCCATCACGTCTAGTACTTCTTCGACTCTGCCTGCTTGCTTTCTCCCTTATGTGGTGTATAGATTTCATTGCCTTTTTACATGAGCAAAGCATTCGTTCATTTGTGTGAAGCTTCCTTATCTGCTTATATTAAATATGATGGGCGCCATTTTCTTGTTCCTCAGTCCTCTAGAGATTTTATGTAATGATGATTTTGGATTGACTTGATTGCATAGCTTTAAGACCCCTCAAGGTACAATGCCTTTCTTGTGTTCTTCCGACGAACAGGCACTCAAAAAAAAAAAAGGAAAAGAAAAAAGCTCTTATCCAACTTATGAGCATGTAAAATGTTGTAATCTGTTTTTATTATGGCACAGCTCTGCCTCTCATGATTGAGTTAATGGTTGAAATCAAATGATAATTTGCAAAAACATTTTATGATAGCTTCATTCTTATATGAATTGAGTTGGGCGTGAATAAACTAAAAGAGAGACAAGACTTCAGTTTTACTGAAGAAATATTTCCAGAAGTTGGTATAAAGATTTCAAATTACACAACCTAGAACTTTCTAAGCCAATAATTTACTTAACACAAATATCCCCCACAGGGTTGTATGTTTGTCAATTGTGTATACAGTGGAACTTAGGAAAGAAATCTGTGTATATGTGATCGAAGATATACATATTCTACTGTTCCTGATTTCTACTGTTGAGATGTATATACCTAGAGGAGTTGAATAGTATGGTGAAATCAACCCATGTCATGGCGGTTGAGAAAATCAGTTATCAATGGATATACTTCACTTGATGCCTGCATTCGATAACATTGAATACAAAGAAATTAGAGAGGTTTGTAAGTTGAAGTTGTTTCTTAAAAATTGCCTGTGAAGGAGGAGAAACCATACCAAACGACTTCCCACAATATCATAGTGAGCATAATGAGGACCGCCAGGCTTCCCAAGAACTTTGTAGGAAACGAACTGCCTGGGAATTACTTTCACAGTTTCTGATCCCAGTGTTGAAAAGGATTGGGAAGAGTCAATGAGGGCGATGAATAGAATCAGAGATGAAGGCATGGCACTCGGGTATTATATTAGAAATCCTACCGTATACAGCTTCAGGTGGACAAATGAGGTCTTGGTCTCCAGCAAGTGCAAGGATTGGAACATTGCTTTGGCGTAGATAGTCCTTGTACTGGAATGTCCCGTTCCTGTCACGTAAGCCCCCCTCTTCAAAAACCGATGATAGCTGAAGGAGAACCTTTGCAGGCACAGATTCTGAAAAACATTTTACCAATCGTATCAACAAGGGGTGTAGAGTTCAATATCAATGCTGAAACAAAACTGCCATGCGTAAGTTTCTGAAGTAGTCTGGCAAATTTTCATTGACAGACAAAAGGAATAGTATTTAACCAAAGCCATTCAACACCAGCTTCTCAAGCAAGGTGGGATCTAACATGTCTTCTGCAGAGATTTGATCCTTTAACCAATACAGGACATACGGAGGACGTGATGCGAGAGGATGAGCAATAGCAAGCAATGGTCCAATAGGAAACACGGGAACATTAAAAGCTTGGGCAGGATCTTTCTGTACATAAAAGTTGGATATGCCTTTAGTTTCTCAATCTAGTATATGCGATGGCCACATTTGAGGAAGAAATCATTTTAGAATAGCTTATACAATCACTTGCCAAAGGTAACAGAAGTCTGAGTGATGAATTTGAAGGTCTGTAGTCAAGTGATGAAGCCAACGTAACAACTGATGCCAACTGCGGGTCAACTTTGTTAAAGCCTGAAAAAGGAGAATCATAATCAAGAAAGGTCCACTATAAAGGATCAAGGTTCAGAATGGTTTGTCAAGATTATCAAATTAGTTAGAAGTTAGAACATTATGAAGGATAAAAGGAAGGAATGTCAAACTCACTACAGCGCGAGATCGTTGCATATAGCAAGATACCCCCCATTGAGTGGCCGATGGCTAGTAACCTGCCATCATTTGGTTTGGATTGGTTCCTTATGTACTCCATCTAACATGAAAAATCACGTGCATGTTCATCATTAGGGATTTTCATTTGATGAGGTGTTTGAAGAAGTATTATTTTCATTCATGAAAAAGAAAATGCACCTCACCGCAGCAGGCACATCTTCTTCCAAATAGTGGTCAAAGTCCCAATCATACTTCTCATGCACATCGAGTTGTTGCTGGAAGTCTTCTAATGCAGAGGTAACACCGTGTAAATTAAAAGGCTTCAATGGACCCAGTTGTTGAGCTCCTTCAATTATATTGATAAGATTCTTATTCCAGCTCCTAAGTTGAGTAGCAATAGTAGAAGTCTGTCCTGTAACAAATTTCAAAAATATTAAAAATGGAGTCTAAAGTCCATGAATCCCTCAATACCTGAAGTTATATAATAGGTCTTAAAATGCAATAAGGTTAATGAAAAGAAAAGTTCCCAACAGACCATCTTTTGAAGAAATGCTGGAATCCTCAGAACTGGAATATGTACCAAACTTAGCTAATGACTGTTTCTCCGGAGTTTCTGACCGTATCTGCTCAGTATCCTTCATTTCTACTCTGTGAGTGCTCAGTCCCAACCCTCGAACTTCAAGAATCCATGTATCATATCCTTGGTTGGACATGTAGCGAGCAAATGAGGACTGAAAATATTACATTGTAAATAGATGTAAGAACCTAGAACTGAGGACGGTCCGATTGAAGTCCACAGAATTGACAAAAGAAAGTGGGACTCGAGAGTGAACCTCTGACCTATTTCATAGAAAATAGCATAATGGTCATTCTAAAACTAGATCAGACCCGGAACCACACTACATAAAGAAAATAGATGGCTTAGCTGCAGAGGAACATTGGAGGTTTTGAATAGCATTTTTATGCCCTTGTTCGACTCCCTTCTCTATTCTATCTTATCGTGCAGATCACGAACTTCTACTTATTAAGTTTCCATATTCTGATTCATCCCTGTGAATCCTTTAATGCTCCTAGTAATCTGGAAAGATTGGCTTCCTTTCCTCAAGTTTTTGAATCAGAGACCATGGTTTTGGGCATTTGTTACTAGTCAAATTGAATCTCCAATTTAAAAACACGTGCTGTGTTGATTGGGCCACATACCATACGAGTTTAACAATTTCGGTCCTCATCAAATGTTCCTTCTTTATGGGATTTATAGGGCCTGAGATTGGCAATGCAGTAATGGTCATAAGAAGAAACTGTAACTCTTATCTCTCACTCACCTCTGGAGAAAGGTCATAACCAAGAGCGTTGCTCCCAACCCCTGATAACAGCAAAAGCGGATGATTCCTTGACGGCACCTGTTTGCAAAAGAAACACTCTTACACCCATTTGTATGCATTGACAAATATCCCCAGACCCACCAATCTAAATTAGAAACCCATGTTCTATTATATACCCAGTCTCGAGAACACAACAATTTACATGTTATACAAGAAAAACAGAAGTGATGGTGTTCGCTGGAAGATTGAAGGGATTACAAAAGAAACAAAACCAAATTAGTTAGTAGGATCGGAGTGGGAATGAACCTGAAGAGAAGGGAGGTAACGCCAGAGAGCGAGCTTCCAATCAGAGTTGGGAACAGAGACGTAATGAAGCTCGTCGGCAGTACAGATCGAACCCTTGTCCTTATTATCAGACAAACCATACGAGCCGCCGTAAAACGCCGTGACGGACTTCACGGCGACCACATTCCGACGGCGTAAGGCCCACAAGGCTTCCGATTTCCCTTGTAGCCTGAATCGGTGGAGATGACGGCGGCGGTTGTCGCTCCGGCCGATCGAAGAGAGATCGAAACGACATAGCGAAAGGGTCGCCATAATCTCTGCGTTTAAGATAATCGGAGGTTGAAGTATATATAAAATGGTAGAGAGGTTGTTGCTTGTGGGTAATTACGAAGAAAGAAAATGACAGGGTTTGAAAACTACCATATTAGAGAAGAAAAAAAAATACAAAGCTCGGTGAAAGGCGAAGGTTACGTCACGCAGTTGGGAATTTGGCTATGCATTTGTCGTAACTCGTAACTCACATTTCAGTGGGTCCTACTTGACCAAGTTTTGACGTTTTCTTGTGGGCCTTATTTTAGCGCTGACTTGTATGAACCATATCCATTTTGTAATTAACATTATCCTTTAAAATAATCTGTCTTTAACTTGCAAAAAAATAAAATAAATAAAATCTGTCTCTCTCTCTCTCTCTTTTTGGCAATATTTTCTTTTACTTTCTAGTTTTTAGTTTTTGTATTGCCAATGGTGAGAATAATTGGACCTATTTCTTTTTTAAAAAAATATTTTTTATGTTAAATAACACATTTGGTACCTTATTTTAATTGAAATAAATATTTATTTGTACAAAAAAAACTATTTATTTTATGAACTCTAGCACCTAATAATTTAGGTCCAAGTTGAAACTAAAAAAAAAAATAGTTCTTAAAAATTTGTTATGTTTTTGGAATTTGGTAATTAATTCAAATGTTTTCTTAGGAAATGTGAAAATAGTCGTAAAGAAATTATGAAAAACAAGCACAAAAATTAAATAGTTATCAAATGAAGCTCAATTTTTTAGGTTAAAATTTGTAAAAATGTAGGGCTATTTGGGGTGCTGAGTGTGGGTTAAAATAGTCTGGAGTTATTTAGTCTGTAGAGTTAGATAATCTGTCTTTAGGGCGTTGAACTGTTTAGTTTGGGTTAAGTAAGTTTGTGTTTGAAGTGTAAAGTTGTTTAGTTTGGATTTAAAAAGTTTGTGTTTGGGGTGCAGAGTTGTTTAACATGAATTTATGAAGTATGTGTTGCTAACGGTTGTTTTCTATATCTTTTGTTGTACTATATAATTAAAGCTATATTAAATATCAAGTTTTCAAAATTTAAATAATAAAGATTTGTTCTCATCAAAGGAATTTTTTTTTTTCGTTTCCATTTTTACCTTTATTTGATTTAGATAGCTAGAGGCATTTTTCAAGGAATTTCTTTTAGAATTATCTTAATAGAAAATTCTTGTTTTTAATTAATTCTATTTTTTTAAATATACAGTTTATTAAAGACATTTATTTTAATGACCTAAAAGATGTGTGTGTATATATATAAGTTAAAAATTTAATTGCATAACAATGTCTACTATTTAAAGTAAAAGATTGTTGAGGGAAATCTTTGTTCTAATTTTAATTTCAACTTCATTGCATATCTATTGTCTATAGCTTATAGAAATTTAGCATTTTATAGTTAAACATAGTATTTATTGTAACTCCATCTTTTATGGATTGTTTGTTTATCTATGATTTCAAAACTTAACGAAATTAAAGTAAATTTTTTTGTTTATTTAACATATGAAATTAAATGATATTTTTATATAAAAAAAATTATAGGACAATCATATTTTGTTAGTTTATAGGACAATCATATTTTGCTAGTTTTCCTATAATTTTAAAAGTATCATTTAAATACAAATTTTTACAACGTGATGTACAAGTATTTCATCCTTGCAACCGTCATTAATGAAACACACCCTTAACATCTTTATAGTTGAACTTTGTCTCTATTGTAGCTTCATCTTTTTTGGGCTGTTTGTGTAGAATTTTGAGCGATTTCAAATTTTGACGAATTTTAAATGAACTTTGTTATTTATTATCATATAAAATTGAATGATATTTTTCCTGTCGAAAACGATTCTTACCAAAAATAGTCATATTTTGCAAAATTTCCTAGAATTTCAAAGTAAGTTACTTAACATCAATATTTAAAATGTCACTGTCAATAGAAATGTCGAAGTCTCGATTTTATGGAAATATCGATAAAATGTTGATGTCGTCGGATAATTCTAGAAAAATTATAAAACAAAAAATTCAAAAAAAGAAAATTTTAATTAACATTGTTGAAGTTGGTGGACTCAATAGTACACACTGTTGAAGTTAGTGGGTAGAGTTATTTATCCACTGTGTTGTTTTGTGAAGTATGAGTTATTTTAACCCATCCCACCCAACTTCAAGTTGATGAGCTAAACACCCTCGTAGTTTCTATTGTAAAAAAAAACTCATTAAGGGGTAATGAGAGAAGATGATCTAACTAACCTACTTGTCATTTCTTTTATGAACACATGGTGGGATTTAGGTGGCCACTACATCAAGCCCATCACACTTTTATGAGAGATTCTTTTTTTTTTTCCTCCTCCTTTTCCTTTTTAATAGTAGAGACTAAATCGTTACAAGTTATAGATTATAAGGATTAATTCGTTATATATTACTAAAGTGAGCATAGCTCAACGGTTATTGGCGTGTACTCCTTCCCTTGAAGTCAAAGATTTAAATTCCTATATCTCATATTTGTTGTACTTAAAATGTACTAAAATTTAGAAATTAAACCACTATTTCAATGGAATTATAGAGACAAAATGTATTTTTTAAGCATTTTTTAATAAGTTAAAATTTAACGCAGTGACAAAGGCTTTTGTCAATGGAGATATTTGTCTGATGTTTACTTCAAAATTTCAATTCCAAGCTTCTTACATTTGGACTTTTCATGTGTACGAAAGGAAAATTAGGCAAGGAAAATGTATAGAAGGAAACGAATGAAAGATAAGAATTATGAGCTACGTTTATCTATTGTTTCCATTTCCTAAAAATATAAGGCATTTGAATTTATTTTTGTTTCTTATTTTTCAAAAATATTCTCAAAACTGTGTACAATTTTTTTTTTTTTAATTTTTTCTCTATATATGATCGTTTTAACCTTTAGTGAAATTATCACTTTTAATATCTTGACCAATACATTCCGTATGTATAATATAAAAAATTTGGTACTCAAAAACAAAAGATAGAAAACAAAAAAATGAAAAATGAGAAAAGAAGAAAGATAGAGAATTATCTTTCTTAAATTCTTTTTGTGGGGTGTACAATTCAAAGGCCGGTTTGATTGACCATTTTAAGTCCTTGAGAACTCTTCATAACAGAAAATTCTAAAGAAAGTAAGATACAAAAATAGGCCAAACAAAAGAGGCTTTTGTGTTTTTTACCTCCAAGATATGATTGGTGAGTGGAACATCTTCCAGAAAAGTGGAGAACCTTTGAGAAGAAAAAAAAAAGTAAACAACTTTATTATTTCAAGAAGGAGATAAATAAAACAAAATCGTTATCAAACTAGACTACAAATAATCTAATTTGATACATCGCACTGGTGACAACTCACGATGAATCATTACGATGAAAAAACAAGTTGAAGTGATGAAAACCATATGATCTGCAACTAACCAGTGTTGATCATAAAATTCTCTCATCCACCATTAATTATATCATTGCTGCTTTCCCTTCCTAGTTGACAAGTTTATTAAGTTTCCAATGTGTTGAACAATTTCAGCAGAGGCATTTGGTTTTGATATTCTCAATGCTCTCTCAGACAGATCTGCCATTTTACTCTCATCACCTGTAGAAAACATACTCATACTACGAGAAGATCTGAAGATCTGAAGTAGATGTCGGTTTTGACAGTATAAGAGACTCAATCTCGGCTTCTTTCGAACAAAGCGAAGCAGAAGAGATCACCAAAAAGCTAATGAAATAAGGCAAAACAGAGAAGAATTGTATCTTGTATTGGTTAGTGCATAGAGTTATCGTCATGTTAAGGAGGAAACTCTCGTCTAAATTATTCAAACTTCTTATAAAAGATGGTTGATGTTGCAATAAACACTGGTTAGTAATATGGCCTAAAGTAACATACTACACCATACACATTTATGTGCATACAAACATGCCGATAACCCGTTCAACATGGTCAACTTGAGCATAACTCAACTAGTTAAAGCATATATCCTCGACTAAAAGGTCAGAGGTTTGAATCCCCGCCCTCACATGTTGTTGAACTAAAAAAGAAACTGTTCCACGTACTCAGATTCAAGAGTATAAATCTTATATAAATATATATAAAGATGGTATCAAGAATGATTAACTGAATATTCTGTTCATACTTCTTATAAAACTTATAGATATTGGTCTTCCTTCATTTAACCGAGTGGCAGTATTGAATCTTTAGAGAAATTTCCAGGGATATATAAACAATTACTAGATTTTGTGTAACCATTTTAGATTTCTAAGGAAGCAAATTCCAACTGATTCGAGTAAAGATCTCAACATCACAAGCAAATTAAAGCATGCGTTTCATTTTAATAAGAAATGATTTCATTAATAGAGCATGCTCAACATACCTAATATCTCTTGAATTGCAATCGCAAGCGTAGTTGAATCTAGTTCATCTTCATTGATGACAGTTGAACCAGCCATGTCAGCCATTATTGAAGCATTTCTGAACTGATGTCCTTCATCTTTATATGGTGATGGTATCTGAAGTTGAAGAGTCAAAATAGAAGGTTTTTTCAAGAAATGAAGAACTTTCAGAAGTTTACATACATATGAAAGCTGCTTGGATGGGTTGTAATTTGTACCAGTATAGAAGGCTTTCCAGTTGCTAGGATCTCAGAGCAAGTCATGGCGCCTGCTCTAGAAACAATGAGATCTGCAGCTGCATATGCCAAATGCAGAGAATGCATGAACCTTCACCAATAAAAAGCACCGCTTAATCTCAAAGTAAGATCTATTACATGCTTTTACTTTTATGAACATCATAAGATGTTCACTGGTAGGACTATATGAAGGAAATAATATGAACAGAATATCAGGTGATTACTTCCAGAACAAAAATATATAATTAAAACATAATCAATACTATATAAAAGGACCAATCTTAATCATCTAATCTTCAAGATTAGGCTGCATTAAGTATTTATTCATCAAGGAAGGCCGTCATTAGATATACTTCCATGTATGATTCATAGATATGGGACGAAGCTTCCATACAAGCTCAATGAAGAGATAAATTTGTTTGAACGTAAGTCGACGTGGTCGTAATACAAGCAATTTACACAGGTGTGTAATGATACGAACATGGAGCCACCATGTTATTTAGTTTTCCAGACTCAGTCATGCCATTCTTATTCTTTGCACAGATTAGCTCATATCAAACACTCGAACTTCAATTCTAGCATACATTTTGATGCTTGACTCTGAAGTTCTTTATTTTTTTCCCCTAAGCCAGAGCTTCCAAAAGCTCTTCAGCAGCAACAAATAAAAGCTCTACAAACAGTTAATATGGCCTCAGAAACTCTCTCAAGTACAGCAATCTGTGTTCCATGCTCATTTGCTGTCTAACAGATGCATTCTAGAAGATCATGACATCACAAACTTCAGTTTATGAACAAACATATATCATGATGATGATATCTAGATGTCAATATCAAGAGTATAATCAACATAGCGGCAGGTAAAAGCAGGTTGTAGGAATCAATGATTTGCACAGCTAAAATCAGTGAGCAAGAGGCTAGTTGAGAGGCATTTAATACTGAGTAAAGAATTACGGCGTTAAATGCAAATGGGGATGGTTCTTCACAAGGCTGTCCATTTCATCAAATGTCTCCACGCCAGTCTGCCATATAATATACAAGTTCTTATTCTCCAACAACATCTGATAATACAGATTCAACATGGCTATGTTAATGGCATTGGCGCCCAAAGACCCTCCAAGAACAAGCAGCACCTTAGCCTCCAAATCCTCAGCCTTCCCTGTTCTTGAAAAGAAATGCAAACGTGCCACAGCCTTAGAAACATACTGCCTCAATGCCAACCTCACCGGATTCCCACAAACCAAACACTTTTTCTTCCTTGGAAAGCACTCAACCGTGGAGTTCAATACAACAAACACCACATCTGCAAAATGGGAAAGAACCCAATTCGCAAATCCCGGAACCGCGTTCTGCTCTTGGATTGCTAGCTTGACGCCATCAATCAACCTTGAAGCAAGGCAAATCGGGAATGAAACGTACCCACCTGTGCCGATGACAATGTGGGGTTTGAAATCGCGGAGTTTTTTGTAACTCGCAACCATGGATTTAATCAGATGTAAAGGGAGGAGGAGGTTTTGAGGAGAAATAAGGGGACGAGTTAATTGGGTGGCCGGAACTGTGTCGAACTCGTAGCCTGCGGAGGGTGCGGCGGCGCTTTCCGTGCTGTTGGGTGTTCCTAGAAAGAGGATTTGTGATGTGGGGTAGGCGATTTTGAGCTCATCGGCAATGGCGATGGCTGGATAAACGTGCCCGCCAGTGCCTCCGGCGGCGAGGACGACTCTCAGGCCGTCGATCGTGCTGTTTGAAGTAGTGGTGTCCTCGTCGTCGTTTGTGGTGCCCGTCGATCGGATGATTTTGACAGACCTGAAATGTTAGGAAGAAGAGTTAGAAAGATTCGGTTATTGATCGCGTAGTTGAGCAAGATTGAAGAGCAATCTTGCCTCCAAAGTGGCGATGAAACGAGGAAGTAAGAAGAAGAGGATGGAAAAGAAGTGTTGAACAGCAGAGTTGAAGGGTTAGATTTGGTTAGAGAGAAATGAAAGGTGTTGGTGGTCGCCATTAGAGCTGGTGTTGCGAAGCTCCAAGGGAACAGAAAAAGGCATTTGTAAACGGTCCTTTCTTCTTCCTCAACTCTGCTTCTTTTTCGCTGCAACTTTCTTGATGATGGTAGCTACTGTGTATAAGGAAATTCCAATAAACAAAGATTAACCTGAATAATTAGTCATAGATGAAGTTTAGATTTTTGTTGTTGAAATTATAAAGCGGAATCTTGACTCGAGCCTTTCAGATTCGTTGGGTTTTTGGTAGACTTTCAGATCCAATCAACTTTTCATTAATTTAATGATTATTTCAAGAGTTAGTTTGTTTTGCTTTGTAACTTAACAACAATGTTTTTCTCATTATAATGTCAATGAAATGGTGAAACTTGTTGTAATCTAGTCATGAAGACTTTTGTGAAAATATTGCAGAATTTAGATTTAAAAGAGTTTGGAAGTTTACTTTAGAAGTAAATAACTTTTCATGCCCCAAATCAAGAGGACCTTATAATTAGTAATGATGACCTTTTCAATTGGCTTGCCAAATGTTGAAGTGAATTTTGATTCTATTCTTCTAATGAATTCCCAACATTTTTCTTTGGGCAAACTTTGATATTAGTAAAAAGTTAGCCTTTTCAACCATAGATAGGTAGCTACCCAAGTATTTTATGTTAGGAAGCATTTTTGTAATAAAGTTGATTTGATATCACTTCTCCAATAACAAGCTAATTAAAACTATATTCTTAGAGTTTTCATAAGCTTTGCAAGTGAAAAATACATTAGTTCAAATATTAATGTAGAAAGAAAAGTAATATAAGGTAAGGTGTTGGCTCTCTACCTCCCCTAATAAATGTGAAAATCAAGTAGAGAATGCGAACTTAAAATGTGTGCCAATTGTTGCATTCAATCCTTTTATTTTTCATTATATGTAATACCAATTAATTTTTAATTCTCTATTTAAGTGCATGAGTCAAATTTAGCTTTAAAGTGAAAAGTTAATTTCACGTCCTAAGCATCATTCAAAGTATTATTTGTTAAAAACTAATATAAGAATAATATAAGTATCTTTCTTCTGACCATCATTTAAAACTTGATAACTATTTATTTTTGAAAACAAAAACGACAAGTTCTCTTTTCTCTCTCCTTTTACATTTCTCTATCTTAGTAGTTAAAAACATAATAGTGGTCAATAGGAGATATCTATTAACTAGTTAGAAAAGTAAGTATTATTCTTAATATAATTATATTGTTGAGCTATTTTGTTTTTTTAGTAATATTGTTGGGCCATTCAATAGCCCTTTATGATTTATGAGTTGTTAGACCACAAACTTTCATGGAATATTGACTATTTAGTCGATACCCATTAACTCTTGTTGTGCTGAAGGGAAGCCTAAGGAAGAGTCAATATAAAATATACAATAGATGTATGTTCCCTATAACAAAAAAAAAAGTTTCTATTTTTAGTCCATTTAGCTGAAGAAATTTTTTCTCAAATATGAGGTTGTTTTCCTTCCACTGCATAGTAATGCCAATCGCTTTTACCTTATTTGATATTAATAATTCAATATGGATTAATTATAAAGTGATCCTTTTTTCTTTGTGAGATAATGATAATGAAGCATTAAAAGCATATAGCTTTTTTGTTCTCACTTTTCCTACAGCTTAAAGCTATCAATCATGAACCATTTGAATATGAGTTCTTCTCTAATTTGTCTTTCATATTAGGCGAAACATCAATCTAATAATATCCATGAGATGTTGATAGCTAATATGAAGGATAACATGTTTATTGTCAACATGAGCATAACTCAACTGATATAAAACATATACCATCGACCAAAAGGTCAGAGGTTTGAATCTCTCACCTCACATATTGTCAAAAAATAATAATAACATGTCTATTAAGATGAGTTAGAAATGACTTTTGGAACGGTAAAAAGTCATTTTAGCTTAGGTTTGATAAGATAACCATAAGTGATTTTAAAAATTATAAAAACACTTATTTAACATTTTTCCAAAAGTGCTTACTTCAGTTTCCTTGAAAGTACTATTAGTACGAGACATTTTAGACATTGAAAAGCAAATTTTCCCAATTTTGTTCAAAGCTTGTCCAGTCGTTGACATTTATAAGGGATGTAAGTTGAAACAGAGTCCTTAAAACTTAATATTTTCTTCGTGCAATACAATTGGGAATTTGAATTTGGGATGGTGAAAGAGAAAAGGAAGTGGGTAGATGGGCTTTCCATTCCACTTTGCAATTTGTGAAAAAGGACAAAGCTTGAAGCACATGGAAATGTAGGATACAAATGCCTTTTTCAACTGCAACATGCACTCAGACAGGGAAGGTGAATTGATACTCCATTTTAACCAAGAAGGTCAAATTGATGAAGTTTTTGCAAGTTCATCACGTTTCTTAGAAAACACTATTCAAATTGAACTCAAACAATTCTTCAATTATGAACAAAACGTCTCAAAGCAATTCTGTGTTTTACTGGCAATGACCAATATTCTTAAAAAAAAAATCCGTTAAGTAGAAGCCAAACACTGGTTAGATATTGTTGAAAGAAGATAGAGAGCAACAAACGATAACGTGCAGCGAAGTGTTTGATTATAACAATATGGTTGAGAAAGAAAACGACCCTTGAGGAGACTCAACGCAGCCTCAATGGCTATAAGACGAGATGAATGGTAGTTCCATAACAATATTAACCATGGTTTACATAACATTTTCATACCAGAAAAGGATATTCCATAACCAAAAACATTGTATAAATTTTGTAAACTTGAGCATAGCTTATATGGTTAAAGCATATACTCTCAACTAAGAGGTCAGAGGTTCGAAACCCTGCCCCATTGTTGAAGTAAAAAAAAAGGTATAAATTTTAACAGTTGCACACATTCAGACAATGCCTGTGGATTATAAACAAATGAAAAGTGTTTTCACTCTCTTCCCAAACTCAGTTCTCAACAATAGCAATAGGTTTTTTGTAACAAAATGTTTTTCAGTTTTGATCTGCAGAGCCATTGCAATTGGAGGTCAAATTGTAATCTGCAAGTAGAGGAGAGTGAAGGCAGGAGTTTGCGGCGAAGTTGTTTCCCCTGACCCGAGTAAATTCAGAACATCCGTTTAGAAAAACATGGCGAATATTCAGAAATCATAAAACCAGACAGATAAAGATCAATCAAGTATATGAAAGCTTTAAAAAACTTAGCACTGAAACTACTACAGCATAATATCAGCAAGGAGATTAAAACAGTACTCACCCTGATTGAGGAACAGATTCAATGTCATTGTTGTTCACTTCTTCCTTTTGCACGTATTCGTAAGGATCATAGCTGGAAGTTCTAGTAAAGTCCAAGAAGTAAAGAACAAATGTTATCAGGCAGCAACTCGAAAACATTGATAGAGGTCCAAAGATCCAGAGGAAGAGAGGAATTGCGAAATAGAAAGCTCGCAATCCAAGCGACCAAAATAAGCTTCCTCGATTCAAGATTCCAGCAAGATAATCCTTTCTGCTTTCATCAGCAGGCAAAGTGACTAAGAAGCTGGCATGAGCATAGTATCTAATAGACTGCACATTGCAAAGAAATGCAACGAGGAAACACAGTACAATGTAATGGTACTTTCCAGTACTTGATGTGCTGCTCACAAAAACACTGATCAATGAGCCAATGGTGATCGTCGTTGTGGCCATAAGCGTAGAAGCCATGATGTTGTTTCGTATGGTTTGGACTGCGAGAACACCATTCTTCATGGGGTCCTGGACATGATCACTCGTAGTAGTCTAGTCAGCCATGGAAGTTTTCTCTCTCTCCTCCACCTCCACTGAAGTGGGAGAGGAGGGGACAAGATGACTTCTTTAAGTCCATAAACTAAACATCACAATTCTATTCTACCCTTTTCAGTATTAGTTGATTCAATATAGTTTCTGAACTAATCAATGATGAAATTAAAGAATTGTCTATCATTTAGAAGGCATGAGAGCTCTCATCATAAGGGAAGGGAATACGATCAGAAGTACTCCATGTGGAATCCTAATGAAATGACTCAAATTCTTCATCTAGTCACAAAGTGAACCACTTAAATCTCAATCAAGAGAGGAAAGAATGTTAGCAATCCAACAGATGTGTGATTCATAGAAAATTTTAGATGGAGATGGATGGAGAAAGACCATGAGACACACCAAAATCCTCAAAAACTATACAATAAAGGGGAAATTGGTCCGGAAGACCCAAAATTTTGGGCCCAAATGATATATAACATGTTTTCTAAAAATAAGGCTATATAACTTTTTTCTTACGTCACAACCAAAGCGAGAGCAAGAGCAAATCCAATGAGAGAGAGAGGGACGAAAGTGAGAGGACGAGAAAAAAAGCAATCAACCCACGCCGACACCCCCATCACCATCTTTAACCTTCTTCTCCTTTTCACGCACGTTAGCACCAACCCACCTCACCATCTCCATCTTCGTTTTCTTCATCCTCCAACAAGCGAACGCAGAAGGCAAGCGCATGATCTTCCAGCGTCGTTTTTCCAAACCTTCCTCCCCCTTTCCAATGCAATTTTTGTTGTCATTTTGTAGGTCTTAGTGGTGTTGGTCGATGTGAACGGTGAAAAAGTTGAGTCTCGATATGGACGTTGAAAGTTACGTGATCCTCTCGTCTCTTGCTCTCGTTTCTCCCTCGTCACTCTCGCTCTCGACAGGTTTTCTCCTACTCTCGCTCTTGTTAGGCAAAAAGTTATCCATCATTATTTTGAGAAAAGTTGGTCATATTTAATTTGGGCTGGAAAATTTAGGTTATCCGCAAGAAAAACCCACAATAAAACTATCGGGTAGTTATTAAAAGGGCTCGGAAAAAAGATCAAGAAAAGGAAACAAACTCTCAAGTCTCAATATTATTCGCAAGTTCACAATGCTTTCATTATTATTTAAAGGCCATGACTTCTAACTTCTAAGCAATTTCATTCTAGTTTTCCCTTTCACTTACAGATGCTTTTTCTGAACAAGAAATCAGATATCAAACAAGAGAAAACTTGGTTCTTGAAGTGAGCTGACGCACAAAATGGAAGACGATAAAAAATTTAAAAAAAAATTATTAAAAAAAAAAAAAAAAAGAGAGAGAGAAGATGCACTCACTGAAATCATGGTGGAGACCCATTGCCGGCGAGATTCGGCGTTGATTCCGATGACTGTTCTTTTAGGTCTCCGGTAAATGGTGATTATCAACCAAAGATGGTAGCTCACCAGCACCGCAAAACCAAGCGGAACCATCACATATTCAAGATGTTTCGCTTCCATCCCACTTCAGCTCAGCTCCGGCAAAGTACCAAGTCTCTCTCACCAAACTTTTTGTTTCCGATCAGTGTATATCGACGACGACAACTTATAGTAATAGCAACAGCCCAGCAAGCTTTGCCAGCACGTCATTGTATTGTTGTTGTCAATACAATTAAAAAAATGGGTTGAATAAAAGAAGCGATTTTGTAAGATTATTTGTCACATCAAAGCGAGAGAAACGCAGATTAAAATAGTTGAAGAAACCATCGAACATGAAGCACGTGATGATGAGCAATAATCAAATCACAAAATCTTCGCAATAATCCAACCATCGAACATTGTATTATTGTTGTCAGGACAAGCAACTTGCACTCGACCAAGTGCTCAGTCTAAAAGTAAACAGATGATAAGCAATAATCAAATCACAATATCATATGTATCATACAAACAATCAAGATGAATCTTTTTCTTCTCGTCGAGAAAAATGATGTATTATTTCTAGAACAAAGAATCTGTTTAGAAAATGATTATGTTCTCTCTCGACATAGGAAAGTTGATAACAAAGGGAAGATCTATGGTTTTTCAGGAGTTTCGAAGACATAATAGAAGCTATCATCTGCATTAATGTGGTAGAAATAGAAGGTATACACCGACGAGTACATTTGTAGAACTGTTGGCACATAGGGGCCTTCAAGCTCATTATACATATTACATAAAAACTTCCGACTTTTTTTCCATTTTTTTTTTTATTATTAAGGGTCAAGAGTTGCATGAAAAGAAAATCGACTGGCAAGACATCGCCTGGTACATAACAGATTAGAAGTACTCTCCCGAGCCGCTTTTGGAAGCACCGTTCTTTACGAGCTTTTACCAGCTTTGCCCAAGGAGGTGAAGCTCAACCTGCAATTTGAAGGAAGAAAAGAAACTAGATTGAATAAGCCGATATTGACCATGAAAGTGTGTGGTCATAACCCACAACCAAAAAGAAAAAGTAAAAGGAAACCATGGAATGTTTAAGATAGCAATCCATGTCAAAAGGACGGTGGGAAGAAAAAAAATATATAAGTATTTTAATCAAATGTCAACCATTCTTATTCTCCATAGAATTAGGAGAGTCGCAAAGCACCTGATTATTGGCTTTCGCTCAGCTACAGGTGCAGGAGCGGTCCCAGTTGTCGATGGTGCCACAAGCTCAGCAGGCTTAACATAAGAAATTAGACAGTGAGATAGATAACGAGGGAGTAAAAATGAAGCTTATTAGTTAATCTAGTTTTAAATGGGAGGGGCAATCAAGTTTGTTTTTCAAAGCCCTCCAAAAAATCATTTTCCCCTTGAATATTAATCTTACTACAAAGCTTTATTTCAAGATAGTATATTTCTTAACCTGTTATCTTTGAACAACTTCATTTTCAAGACAAGAAAACAAAGAAAAATAACATAATATAACCCCCAACCCCTTCAAGCAAACCATTAGCATTTTACAAGCATACGCTACCAAGACTCAGAAGTAATCTGCTATTGAAGTTGAAAAGAACACCAGCGATATGATAGTACAGAAGAATTGAAAGAAAATTAAAGTTTTGGTTAAAGTATAGAAAACCTCAAGCTCCTCTAAGCCCCCATTGGAATATGAACTTGAGGACCGGCGTGCTTCATTGCAAGATGTCATAGGCACTACTACAGGAGACGTGTCTGCAACTGAAGACATCATGGGGCTACCTTGCTTAGTGGCCCCAAAATCTTTAGCTTGGTTTTTAAAATCAAAATCGTCGAGCTCTTCAGGCTCACATGGAAAGTCTTGGTGAGAGTCGTATGAGTCAGACAAAATCTTTTGAATTGCCAGCTTCTCTGCTTCTTTACAGCTTGATGTACCAGTAGCCGCAGATACAGTGTTTGTGGAATGATTAACTCCTATTGATCCATGATCTCCATTATTCTGAGAGGAAACATCTGCCAGGTTTTCTAAGTTATTTGCACTAGTGGGAATAGAATTCACATCCTTAATGGAACATGAGCTAGTGGTGCTGACTTGGCCGACTTCGTGAACTTCCTCAGGGTGGGAATGAACAGCAGCCAAGCACTCTCCATTTCCCAAGTTAGTATTTGCATTATCATCAATACGCATTCTTTTCCTCCTATCATCTACTCCATCTAAACTTTCTGTAACTTCAAACGGCCTGTCTACTTGAGTACTGTCAGAAGCTTTTAGTTCTGAACTACGCCTGCTATCCCAAGTCACTTTTGATGAACGCAAAGGCCGAACTCCACCTGGAAAAACAAAATTTGGTATATTCCTCCTTTTCACATGCGATACATAAATCTCCATCCCAAACTTCCACAGTGTGTACATGGTGACAGAATGTTTAAATTCCTCAACGGTCAACCTTATATCAAACTGTTCACCCCCACTTGCAGAAACTCCTTGTTTTCGCTGCAAACCCATGAAATAACAATGGTGGAAAGGTCTGGATTTGTCAGAAAAATTGCCTGGATGGGGATGGCACTGAAGCTTGTTATACGTATGTCTCTCAATCTGCATCAGCATACTTAAAGCCAAGTCAATCTCCATTTATAATTACGAAAGGAGTTCAAAATTCAATAAATGTTAGAAAGGCCAAAACTAAACAACTAATTACAATCTTACCTTCAATGTCAGGTGGCGAAGACGAGATTCAACCCAACCCTTCCACTTTCTTAGATCATCTGCATTTTCTGCAGTAATATCTATTTGTAGATAGTTTTTGTATGCTTCAAAGAAGGGGTATGGCTCAAAAAGCGTATCCCAATCAGCCTTGTTTTCTTCCATAACCTGATAACATTTAACAACCATCAAAGTAAAATTAGAACAATGCTTCACTATGAATGTAATAAACCTGCATCATGGACTTGTAAAGAGGATCAACTTTCTAATGTCAATAACATAAGTTACCATAAGTTACCATATCAAATTGATTGCAAACCAAAACTAACAATTCTGCCTGCGCTAATGGTTGGGCTGATAATTAAGAATAGCACCTTCTTAAAAACATACCCACTCCCACTGGCAAATTCATGAACAAGGTTGCGTTTAACACTGACAAATTGGAGACAGAACCCAACCCAAAAATCTCGAGTACTAGCATGCAAATAGAAAATGACATAAGCCAATACAAAGTTCCCTTGTACTTACAAAAGCAATTTATTAAAAATAATACATATAGAAGAATGGATGAGACATCAAATTAAAGAGAACATAAATTACACTGAACCATAATGAGATGATACGAGTTGTAGAAAGATTTTCCAGCACCAAGTAAAAAGTTCTAAGATAACATACGCCAGCAGGTCAAATAACTAAATGGACATACGATAGAAACATGAATCCAATTAAAATCATCATTCAAAACCCTAACTGGGGACAAAAAATGTCATTGCAGAACATTACAGAAATGTACCTCACAAATATCATGTCCCCTTTGAAATTCTTCAGTCATAATACGCAGAGTGCTTGATGAAACATTGTAGCTAGAGTTCATGCAAGGATAAGCAGGAGTAATTATAGGCATTAAATGGTATCTATCCTTCGGATTTCTCCTTGGATCCCAAACTGGAAGTCCAAGAGATCCTTCTTCATTAGCACAAAGCATGACTGGATTTGGCCAGCGCCACTGGGTGAAAACCCTGAAAAAACGAGACACAAGCATATTTGGCAATGCATTGGGGTATAGTTGGCATATGCGAGCAACAAGCAATGCCCAGTTTATACCACCAAGAAACCCAGAAACCTGGCCACAGTACAAATTAAAAGTCACATGATTGTGTAAGAAATTTTTGCATAAACTTAGAAGCAATCCACATTATTAGACATCTGTACCATACATTGGAATAAACACCTCGGCGTTTTGCCCAAAACCTCATGCATCTCAATGTTGTTCGGAAACTCTGCACTTCATAAATTAACCAATCTCTAAGAATGAATAACATTTAGAGAGAGAGATAAAAAAAGTCTAGCCAAGTTTTGATCCTCAACCTGAATATTTGGAACTAATCGCAGAACTCGATCAGTAACCCGACAACCATTTAAACTACGAACGGTCTGTTCATCAGCATTCTGTAGTATCGAGTCCTGAGATATATCCAGGTCCTGGTCCAGGATAGAAAATTTGAAAACAAATCATATCAAATGGAAAATTTACAAAGATTATAGGATGTTTTTGGACTTCAAGGAGGCAAGTTGGGGAAGAAGTAATAAGAAAGAGTCCAGAGTCAATAATATAGAAAGCATGGAAAAAGAATCCAAAAAATCCATCTTCTAACAGTCAACTTGCAAATCAGCTACAAAAATTTAGTAAATCTATATTGTATGGCATGGCATCAGTACATCATAATCATGAAATATTAGAGAGGGATAATTTTAAATGGGATTATGCTAGCATACAACGACTTACTTCAGGAATAACCCAAAGTGACAATTTCGCATAGAGAAGATCAATAGAAACCCCGGCAAACTTAAATCCCATCACAGGGACATGAGCATCAGGCACAGGGTGCAACTCAGATACTTCAGGCATCTCAGACAGCATTTTATGTAACTCACCAAAAAAGTCTTCCTACAGCCAGGTAACAAAAGCATTATTGAGTCTACAAAGCTCAAATACCAGCATATATGCAAAATTAATGCACCACAAGTATTCATGAAAATGGAAGCAGGTCGCACTTCACGTGTTGCATGTCTAGGTCCCACACAGAGTGTGTCAATGTCTGCACCCGGGCCATGAACCTACAAATATAAAAATAAATAGATAAATTTTCCTCATAATGAAGAGAAAATGACAACATAATTAGAAATTCAAGCTCTATGCTAATCATTTGTAAGTAGAAAGAGAAAGTTGCAACATACATAATGAGGAGGGATCTAACAAATAATAATAATGTTCCTCGGGTTGGGGCTTGGCTTTTCTCCCCTCTTTTGTAGTTTCATTTTCTTATATAACAAATAATAATAATGTGTTGCAAGAGGGGGGGACCCCAAAGAAAGGGGAGATAGAGAGAGGAAGAGAAAAGATGGAGAAACAAACGCATTTGAAGACAAGTAGAGTTAGCCACAGCCACTATAGAAAGACAGATAGAACTCTTTAAAATGACAATCATCCTTGAAAAAACAAAAATTCTTACCAAAAACCACATGTAAAATGTTACTTGTGAAGTCCATATGAAATCTAATTCGTTGTTGATACATCTAATTTACAAATTAACTACATGTGAATGGAACATAATGACCCAACAATTTGATTGTTTTTTGGATAAGAGACAATACAAACTACACAAACAATTTGATTAAACTTCCCATGATTGTCAGCAGACGTGTATGAAAAATGCAAATCAAGTTAATAATGACAAGATCATATATATTAAAACAAGCAGGAAGTCTTTTCATTATTAATTTCGAACTTTTCGATTTAACAATTTGTTAAAATGCCATGTCAATAGGCGTTTTACAATCATAACTAAAGCTGAATTCCTAGTTTATGCATCATGTACAAGAAGTCTAGTGAAGACCAGTTTCATTTGTTCTTTCTGTGTAATTTTGACAACAAGTACTGGAATGTTATTTTTTCTATCTTTGGTACCTCCTAATACTTTCCTAATTGCTGTAAGAGTGCTACTGTCCAACTTCTATATGAACATCAATTCAAAGGGAAGGCTAAAGTCTTATGGTGCAACACTATCTTCACATTCTCTGGAGAATTAAGTTTGAGAGGAATCAAAAATTTCCGAGACTCCTCTTTTGACTCTGTTGAGATCTTGTTAGAATTTTTCTTCTTTTTGGGGTTCCTGGACCCTGGTCCAAATCTTTTTCAAATTATATAGCTTTGATATTTGCCAATTAGAGTACTCTTTTGTGGCTCCCATAACCTTGTGAGGGATTTCCTCTCACCCTTTTCTCTTCATTATATTTCTTGCTTCCTATATTTTAATTTATTAACAAAAATTTGAATTTTTTTTCATTCACCCCCTGATTCAAAAGGTCGTGCTTTCATGAAGCTTCATTCCGAGTTCAAATCTCAACTTATCAGAAGCCTCAGCCAAACGGAGTTTCTATAGAAAGTCACGATAGCCTTTATAGATAGTTTGGTTCAATGCAAGAATTCAAACTTCAATGAGAAAGTGGATAATCTACTGTCTTTTTTTGGGCTAAATGCTACATTGCGCTAAAACATACTAGAGTAAAAGCTTCAATATACAAGTTTAATGTGTAAGCTTCCACAATAACTCAGAAGAAAATACCAATTCAAGAAAAGTTTCATATTTCTCTTCTCGGACGATAGGTTGCCATTCCAAAGGTTAGTAAATTTAACTTTCATAACAATTCATGATGCATGCCACCTAAGCCCCCAAACTTACCCTCCAACAGCACTTACAACATATCAACTGGAATTTTAACACAGATGAAACATTAAAGATTGCATTACAAGCTCGCACCAACCCTCTGTTCACAAACATATGGCAAAGTCAAACACATCATCACGATGAACCCTGAAAACTCTATTTTCCATGAATAATCAGAACATCCACACCTCTCTCAGATGATATGCAAATGACAACAGGTATAATAGAACTACTAACAACCACCATCATGATGTCTCTATTCAGTCTAACCAGAATATAGCCAAAAGTTCTGACACTTTTTCCTTTTTTTTTTTAAGCATCCGTGAGTGTCCAAGTCAACTTGCATGCACCTCACTATTCTCATGGTACAACGACCTGATCCTACTACATTTAGTTGTCAAGTTAACTAGTAGGATTTTAAATCCTAAGTATGTAGCCACCATGATTTGATCTCATCCCCTCCTCTAAGCCCTTCACTATTTACATCGGCCCTTACTGACCACTAGGTCAATCCATGATGGTTAAAAATGCTTGACACATTAGCCATTAGTAAAATGTTAATTATATTTGCATGAAACTACCTTTTATTTACGATAGATTTGAGCATCATCAGATGCTCACAGCATGTACCAAACAACTAAATCTCTGAAAATTGGATGAAATGAATCATGAAAGGATGATATCATCATCACTATCTCATAAAAGTATGAACTTGGATAATTCTACATACAAATCATATTTTCAGCTTAGCTACCAGACTAGTTCAGCATTGTTTGAACACTGTTGCAATCATGATATGATCTTCTGGTTTATTCATAATAAAAGTACTGAGTCTTTGAAACTAAAGCAATCACAAACAGGAAATTCTAACAAATAAAAATAGACAAAAAAATCATTATTTAAAGAAACAACTAACACAAAAGCAATTATCTTCGGAAGAAAATCATAGCACACAGAACATCAAAATCTCATAGAGAATAAAGCTCTACAAGAGTAAAATAGTTCTGTACCCCTAAACGATATGAACCAAATGTGAAAATCTTAGCATTTGCTTCTTGCACCAGTTGCTCATTCAACCCCTTTGCACGACTAATTGCTTTAACCCAAATCTTCACAATCTGCTCCATGTATAGCAAACACATGAATGTTAAAGTTCAACTAAGCATTGCAAACCGATATGATTCATTATTTTCTTCTTTTCTACTTCTCAAAAGCAACTAAGGGTGACCCAACCTGGTCTAGTCTCCCAAGAACTTCTTCTCTACTCACGGCTTCCTCCTGACTTTCGTACAATCCAGCATCTTGCAAATACTGAACACTCCAAAAAAAAACAAGAACAACTAAGTTCAGGAGAAAACATAGCTTACTTGCAAAAAATGATACTGCTAAAATGGAAACAACCCAGAACCTTTTCAAGTTCGCGAGTCTTTATCACGTCGTACTCCGTCGGTCCACTCAACGAAATGGGATCAGTAATGCCTAATCGCTGCCCATTATTCCGGCCACTCAATGCAGGGCTCCCCATTCGAAAACAATATACAAGTTTTACAGTCTCGTTTTTTTTTCCTCTCTCGCTCTCTCTCTTTTATTACGAAGAAGGGGATGGCAAGAGTGTATTGCTTGATGATAATTTTTACCAATTATTTTCCTTTTTTTTTCTTTTTTTTTTTCACACCTTTTCCCCGTAGAAAATCATATCAAGAAAGGGAAAAAAAATTAAACGAGAAGATAATAATCATATAAATGTCAATAATACAATACTGGGAAGGGAAAATCCATTAACAAGGAACCCAAAGCTACAATCAATTAAAACTATAAAAGAGAAGGAGAAAAAAAAAAAAAAAAAAAAACACTTAAACCCTAGTCTAATTTTCTTATAATATGTGATTGTAGAACAGAGTACAAGACCGATCAGGCCCAAAATTGATACACAAAACTCAATCCCGATGTGAGAAAGGAGAATCAGAAGAACCAAATGATGATCGGACACAAAATTGGCAAGAAAACATGAGCAAATTAGAACGCCGAGAGCCTTCGCTTTCAGAGGTTGTGCGAATGAAATTCTTGGACGATCTCCGTCAGCAGAGCTCAAAAAGATGCACCCTGAAAATAGAAAACAGAAAGGTGGTCACTTATGGAGCATCCGAGACGGACACACAGAGTTTCGGAGACAGAGCTTCAGAGAGAATACCGAGAAGAGATTGGAAAGTGGGGGCGAACCGACTAGGATTTGGGGATACCCCGCCATTAAAATCTATAATTTTCGGTCGTTTCCTCCTTTCTCATTTTTACTTTTCTACCGCCCTATAATCTTGTTTTCTTTTTTTGCCTTCGTTTTATTTCTTCTAGCATTTAAATCTCATTCTCTAGCCCATTTGATTTTTGTTTTTAAAAATTATATTTTTTTTCTCACTATTTTTCTACCGTAATTTTTATTTTTTATGAATTTTTTTGCATCCTGAGCAGGTTTAAAAACAAAATTAAGTTTTTAAAAATCGAAGTTATATTTATAAGCTTAATTAAAAAAGCCAGATGATTATCAAATAGTAGTTTGCTTCTTATTTTTTAAAATATATTTTTTAATTTCTAAACTTTGAAGATTTGTTCTATTTTAATTCTTAAAATTTTACAATGTTCAATTTAGTCTCTAAATTAAATAATAATAATACTAACTATGAACTAAAAGTAATTTTGAAAGTTTAAGAACCAAAATAGAACAAATTTGAAAATCAAGTAACCAAAATGAGATATATATATTCTTTTTTCAAAATAACGAAAATAAGATTTAAACATTTATAGAGTAAAATATTTGAGATTTTTTTTTAAGACGGTCGTTGGAGTGCAAATTTAGAATGACTCTATATTAAGATTTGCTTGGAATTTTAGCTTTTTAATATATGTAATTTTCATCCTTTATGTGTATATGATATCCATATAATATTGACTAAATGTTGAATTTGTTTAAAAGTTGAATTTAAAATTAAGATAGCAAGTATTAAGTAACTAAAATAGAAGTAGATAAATTTTTTATTATTAAAATTATATCTCCATGAATTTATTTTTAAGAACCAAAATGAAAACTAGATCATAGTTAAAAAAATAAAATTATATCTAAACTAATTTCTTTTTGGATCTGTCCTCATGATTAAAAAAAAAAAGGTCCACTGAAATTTTAAGTTTCTATATGTTTATATATGTGTTAATTTTATTCAAATATATTTAAGGAGCTATTTGGAGTGTGAGTTATAATAGTTTATAGAAAGCTATTTGGAGTGTGAGTTATAATAGTTTGTAGAGTCCTATGCATTTCAAACACGGACTAAATAACTCTCATCCTAAACATAAATTATATAATTCCACAAACTATTATAACTCACTCAGCGTCTCAAACAACTCCTAAAAATTTTAATTTTATTTTGAAACATTAATTAATTTATAGTACTTTAAATTAATGTGATATACATGTAGTCTATTAGACTAATAAGTGCACATGCTTCCGGGGAATCACAACCCCATCCAAGGGCTAAAATGTATGGCATATGGGTTTGGCTTGACTTTTTGACTTTTTATGCTTGCATTCCAAAACAAAGACAAGGAACGAGAAAAGAAAGTGGTCTCAATATTGTTACAAAATGGATTAAAGGTCTTGCTTGTTTCCATTTAAATATCGTTACTTAAAAAATCGTAAAGAGAATTGTGTGTGTGTGTGTGTGTTGTGGTCGGTGTGGGGGAGAAAGCAAATCGAGTAATGCAGATGATGTGCGAAGGCCCCCAACAATATGCTTTCCTAGTGTGAAAATAATACATCTTTAGAACTCAAAGGACACAGTTGTACAACCTATAGAACAGATCCTATTCAAATAAGGTCGTGAAAATAAGATATCTATACGCATGCAATTCCAAATATCATTTCACAGAGATTAAACCAAGTACAAATGAAACAAGGAAGACATATGACAAAGTTACTTGGGCTCGAAGTCTCTTAAACAAGGTTCCCAGTCCATGGTTCTGGGGGAGAAATAAAGGTTTTGAATTTTCTTGTTCCAATCTTGTCAATAGAAATTCTTAAGGAAATATGTTTGCTAGAGGACTTAGATAAGGATACTTGTCTTTTTTGCTTTTTGTTATTGTGGCAGGTTTTTGCCATAGCAGAGGTTTTGGGGAAAGGTGTAGGAGATGGAATCATTGCAGGCTTTCATAATGGGGAAAAAGGGCATCTCTCACACCAACAATTTGAAGGTGATACCAGATATTCTCGTCTTTTTTTCAGTCCTTGATGAAAGGGAGACTTCCCATCCTTTAACTTGGTAAAGATCTCTAAACTTCTTTTCTTTTTTTTTTTGTTTACCGAAGTGTTTGGCAGTCGAGATTAATACAAATGATTAAAATTCTGATTCGACTGCAAGAGTTTGGGGCTGCAAGATTGGCTCCTGTTATTTTCATTATTTAAGAACACTACAACCTGGAGGTAATCCTAAATTCACTTCTTTTTAGTCCCAGCAAGAATTTGGTAGAAGAGTGCATCTTACAATGGTTCAAGCAATGTTAACCAGCCTTCCGACTTTCTTTCTGTTTTTCTGAATCCCTAATGTGGTGTCTTCTAGAAATGAGAAAGTCGTAGAGAATTTCTATCGAGAGGGATATGAATCATGATGGAGGCTTCCCATCATTAATGGTGGCATCGATATTGGCAACAAGAGGGACATAGATCTAATGATTGTGGCGATGCGCTACTCAATTAGAACCCCCCTATAAAAGATGGCTGTGACCAACAAAAAATGATTTGGATAAGAAAGGTTGGCTTCCAAAGGTATGCAACCACAGCCACCGGAGAAGTTCTTAGCATATCATTTCCAAGTAGGATTCACTCTTCGTTCAACTTTTAAGGGTCAAACCATGGATAGCTCCAATTTATTGGGTGTATAGGCGCCAAGAGTAATGGCCCCTCTTTATAAGAAGTTTCTGAGGGTTTTAATGTCTCCGAACAAGTTTTATGCACTAAAGATGTGTGGGGCATGCTGCCATACTAGTTAATCATTAAAGTTAGGAAACTTTTCCTTTTTTTGGTTAGAGGTGGATCACAAGGCCTTCTACTTCTCTGTTTGTAAGTGTCTCCCTCCCTTCTAAGTGTGATTAAAAAAGCTGGTATTTCGAGGAAAAGAATGGGCCAGACTTGCAAGCTGATGTTTCGAAGAATGGGATTTTACTGGGAGGAATGTCACTACTTTCTTAATCCCAAGTGCAGTCTCTCTCTCTTTCTCTCTCTAGCTAGAATTCAAAGGAGGAATCTCACTAACTTCTTAATCCCAAGTGTTGCCCTTACCAGACCACATTCAGAAAATTTTAGAAACGGACGATGTACTAGAAACAAACCTTATTTTCTCCTCTCTTGTGGCCACGATGATATGGAGAAGGCCATTTGATACTCTGGATTTCTACTTCACGTTTCCTAAAGAATGAAAGAATCTCTTGCTCAAAGCCTACGTGGTGACAGATTCAAAACAGGGCAAAGTTTTGGACATTGACAGGCTTTTATGCAAACCTTCAAGAAATCTAGCTAAAAAGAAGTTGCATCTTTAGCATTGAGAAAAGAAACTCACAACAAGACTTCTGTAATTACTCCTAAACTATAATGTATACTCATTGGAGATCTTTTATCGTAACTCTTTTTTTTTTTAGTACAACAAATGTATGGATAGGGAGATTCGAACCTCCAACCTCGAGAGAAGGAGTACATGCCAAGTACCGTTGACCAATTACCGTTGAGCTAAGCTCACCTTGGTATCTTTTATCATAACTCTTACAATCCTTATGGATACTCTCTTGTGAAATTCATATCTATCAATGAAATTGTTTCTTATCACCAGAATTGAGATTGTTTCTTATCGCCAGAAATATTTTCCAGAAAACCAATTTGCAGTTCGTTCTAACCCACAGAAATTTCTTCCCTACAGCATAGGATAAAAGTTCCTGGGATAAAATTAAACTCAGCCAAAAATTGGGTTGGACCTCCATAAGTTCAATCTAAGCGGCACAGAAGTTCCTCTGGCAGCATGTGTTATACAAGTCCATGAGATCAAATGTGACCAAAAAAGAAGAAGAAGAAGAAGACAATAGTACACTAACTAAATCTTATGTCTTGTTGACCAAGGAGAATTATACCCCACGAAAAGTTCAAAAAATTGATGAGAATGGCAAGCTCCAATAATGAGATGAGTTCGACAACAATAATCCGGGATATCTACCAATTCTACCCCAAGAATCATCGTAGTGACAATATTAAAGATAAGTTTAAGATATAAAATATAGGGTGAAAGAATAGCTAACAACTCCAACAGAAACCACTACTAAACAGACTATACAAGCAGAATCAGCAATTTAGAGAATCCCAAGATGTGCCACCCGAGAAAACTAGCATCACAGAACAGCTCAAATAATTGATGAAGTTTGAGGGCTACACGTAAATTGCCAAAATTAGAAAAGATAAATATAAAATGTACTCACCAATATAACGGTCCATAAAAATTCCTAAGGAACAAAAGCCATACCAATCAACTATAGGCAAATTGCAAAAAAGAGCACATTAAAATTCTTGTAGCCATACCAAAACAGAACTCTAGATTCTAATTGCAAACAGAAATGGAAAAACAACAAAACCAGCATTTTTCTCTCAATTAAAGCCCCCACTCTACCTCACTGTGACAATGTCATCAATCTTCAAAATCATTCGAACACATTCTGTTGCTAGAGTGATTGCACTTGTACTTACAAGCAGCGGCTGAACCACATTCTCCTCCAAGATGTTTGTGATCTGCCCCTTCCTTACATTAATTCCAGTATTGATCTCACCCTGTGCATGACGATTCCTCAGTTCTGTAACAATTGTGATTGGATTCAACCCAGCATTTTCAGCCAAAGTATATGGGATAACTTCAAGAGCCTCCGCAAAGGAACGAACACAGTAACCCTCCATTCCATGCAACACTTTTGCCCAGGCACCCAGCTGCCTGGACAGCTCAATCTCTGGTGCACCACCACCTGCAATCAAGAACCTTTTATTTACTAAACACCTAACAACACACAGGGCATCATGCAAGCTCCGCTCAGCCTCGTCAAGCACTAGTTGGTTTGACCCTCGAACAAGTACAGTTGCTGTGCGCCCCATATCCTTAATGCCTGTAATCTTAACAATCTTCCCGTCACCCATTGAAGCCTCCTCAACGAGATCTGCATACCCCAACTTCTCCGTGCGGAAATGTTCAATATTTGCAATTGGCAAACAATTGAGAGTCTTTGTAATGAATTCAATGTCATCGCGCTCAACATCCTTAATCACCAAAATCTTAGCTTTCGCAAGGTAATGTAGTGACAAATCTGTCACTGCATCTCTCAAGATACTCTTCTGAATCAACAATACGTTACATCCAGTTGCCTTAATCTTCTTAATCATACCCAAAATGTAATTTCTCTCCTCTTTCAATATCCTATCCATCTGGGTATAATCCGAGACCACAATACTCTGCTCAATGTCAGTCTTAGGCGGTGAAATCTGGAATTGAATTACTGCAATCTTCGCATTTTCCATTCTAGTCGGTCCGCCAGCCGCATGACTTACCTTCTTGTCAAACACCAAACCCTTCACAAGCACAGTGTCATCCACGGTCCCGCCCAACTTCTTCACAATCTTAATATCCCTCAAATCTACCAAATCTGGCTTAGCAGGATCAACAACCGAGAGCACGGACTCGACTGCAAGCGGCGCGAGCAGCGTCGAGTACTGACTAACAACCTTACTATTAAGCGAAGTACTAGCCGATTTAATCAACGACTCTCTATCCGACAGCTCAACTGGGACAGCCATTGCTGTCAACACATCAACAGCCTTAATGGCGGTCTTGTGGAGGGAATCAGAGATTACAGTGGGGTGAATCCCATGGGACAAAAGAGAAAGACACTGTTTAAGAAGTGAACCTGCGATGACGACCACAGTGGTCGTACCATCTCCAGCAGCAGAGTCCTGCGACTTCGAAAGCTCGACGAGCATTTTAGCGGCAGGTTGGAGAACCTCCATTTTGTTAAGAATGGTCGCCCCGTCATTAGTAATGATGACTTCACCGGAGGCTGTGGAGATCATCTTGTCCATGCCCTTGGGCCCAAGACTAGTACGAACAGCATCAGCGATGGCTCGGGCTGCTATGATGTTGGCGTGGCGAATATCCTCCTTGCGCTTGTTATCAACGTAAGACTCAGTTTTGGAGGATCGGGGCTGAGGTACAGCGGGAGCCGCCATGGATGAGCAAGTTAGAGCTCAAAGGATGCCCCGATAGTAAGAGAGAGAATTGGGATAAAGTGATGCAAATTGAGTGCTGAGATAGGTTTAGAAATGGCGACGAGGCAAACCCTAGAGAGACTAACGTGAGTGAACTGAGGGCGGAAAGAGGGAGAGAGGAGATTTCGAGTAAATACCCAATGACCAATATAGCCTTGTAAGAAAAAGGGATATTTTTTAAAAGAAAAAAAAAGTGAAATTTAAGGTCTTTTAAGTTATAACCAAGGTTCGAAATGTCGATGTCGATGGAAATATCGAGATCCAAATTTTATGGAAATGTCGATGGAAATGGAAATGTCGATGGAAATTTCGGGGGAATTTACGTAAAATCGTGGAAATTGATAGAAATTGTTTGAATTAGCCAATGAAACTTTGATTGTGGCTTAATTAGACTATAATTGACCATTTCTAAGCATTACATCTAAAAACAAAGATAATATTTAGATATAAATATCAATTGAATATTTGAATTGTCGATGCGAGCAGGAATTTGAGAAAAAAAATATAGATATTGATTAAAATTATTTGAGTATATCATGAAACTTTAATTATGGCTTAATTATAACATATTGATTTATTTTAACATCATATAATATATGTAAATTATATGTAATATTTATATTCAATGAGACTTTAATTATGATGATTTAATCAAACTAAGTATAATTAACCATTCATAAATCCTAATTGACTACATAAAATAATATTAAATATTGGTAATTAGAGTAAATTATTTAATATAAAATGTACATGTCTAATACCAAAAAGATGATCTTGGAGCATCTAATCCAGAATCTTGATAATTCTGATAAAAATTACAATATTGCTCCCAAGTCATCCTATATTGAAAATGTTGAACATAGTTGCTTACATGAAAACGATATGACTCGTACGGCCAACATATAGACCCTATTCGTGGATACATCTCATCAGTCGATGGTCCTTGATTTTCAGATGGATGGAGTGTGTAAGTGGAGAATGTAGATAACTTTTTCCCTTTTTAAATTTGAATATTAATTTGTTTCATTGTTTATTGTTTATAAAAAATAATAATACATGAAAAACAAAAAAGTAATTTAGTAATCAGTATGCAAATTTGACCATCTTACATTAAAAAAAAAAAAAAAAAAAAAAAAAAAAACGAAATTTCACCGACATGTCGCCGACACCTCGAAATTTCGACATGTCGGCGAAATTGGGGGGGAAACGACATCCCCCCCTGTACGGCATGTCGAACCGGTCGACATGTCGAAATTTCGGTCGAAATTTCGACATGTCGACCGAAATTTTATACTATGGTTATAACCAAATGCTTGTAGTTATAGTTATCTGTTTTTGAAATTTTGTTTCTTCAAGATATCTTAACAATGTTGTCACCTTTGTTAAAAGAAAGGTTTAAATTTTTAGTCAAATTCTAAAAATAAAAATAATTTTTAAAACCTGCTACTTTTTTTTCAAAATTTGGCTTGATTTTTTTAAACATTGATAGAAAATAGATAACAAAACAAATGGGAAATTTGCACAGATGACTCACTTTCACGCGTATCGATGCCATTTGACATGTGTTTTGAAATTAATGACATATGACTCTTTCCGTACTTTGCATCCCGTCCAAATTATTGTGAGGGCATCGTTGCTCTAGCTTTTCTCGCTCTCGCTCTAGATCGTTCTCGCTCTCGCTCTAGCTTGTTTTCTCTCTTGCTCTAGATTGTTCTCGCTCTAGCTCGTTCTCACTCTCGCTCTAGTTCATTCTCGCTCTCACTCTAGCTTGTTTTCTCTCTTGCTCTAGATTGTTCTCGCTCTAGCTCGTTCTCGCTCTCGCTCTAGCTTGTTTTCTCTCTTGCTCTAGATTGTTCTCGTTCTCGTTCTCGCTCTCGCTCTAGCTTGTTTTCTCTCTTGCTCTAGATTGTTCTCGTTCTCGCTCTCGCTCTAGCTCGTTTTATCTCTTGCTCTAGCTCGTTCTCGCTCTAGCTCGTTTTCCCTCTTACTCTAGCTCGTTCTCGCTCTATCTCGTTCTCACTCTAGCTCGTTCTCGCTCTCGCTCTAGCTAGTTTTCTCTCTTGCTCTAGCTCGTTCTCGCTCTCGCTCTAGCTCGTTCTCGCTCTCGCTCGTTCTCGTTCTCACTCTCGCTCGTTCTCGTTCTCACTCTAGCTCTGCTGCTCTAGCTCTTCTATGACGTAATTTTTTCTTGTCTTTTTTTTTTTCCAGATTTTCAACCACTCATTTGAGCGAGAGCGAGAGCGAGAGAGCTAGAGCGAGAGCGTTTCCGCCTACGAGAGCGTGAACAAGCAAGACCACCTCATATTACCCTCATGTGTAATTTTGCGCACTATGTCATGTCAGAATTGGTCATATTTCATTATTTTCAGAATGCAGGTCATCAGTCATTAAAGCATTGGAAAACGGGTCATCCGTACAAAAACCCCACAACAAATAGACTCACAAGTATAAGCTTAATTTTTAAAAACCAAAAGTTTTGGTTATCAAACAGGGCCCAAGAGAATTGTGTATTGGTAAAATGATGGTAAAAAGTCAATTTGACCAATAATTTGGCTGGCAATCCGAGCATAGTTCAATGAATAATACATTAATTACCATTACAAAGGTTGATGGTTCGATTTCCTACCTCACAATAGTCACTAAAAAACGCCCTAATAACTTAACTCGATTCAAGTACTTATTTTGTTTTTATATTTTTATTTGAACAATGTGGAATGGAGACTCAACATCTAAGTTCTAGGTTAGATGTATAATATTTTGATCAATTGAACTATAAACAAGTTGGCAACTTAACATAACTTTTTTTTTTTGAGTTCAACAATAAGTGGGTTGGGAGGATTCAAACTTTTGACATCTTGATTGAGGATATACACTTGATGTCAATTGAGCTACATTTAATTTGGCTGCAACTTGATATAACTAGTCAACCAAAATTAATTGGTAGTTCAGGTATTCTTACCTCAAAGGTGTAAATTTATACTGTAAATTGACACATCGTACCAATAACATGTTAAAAGGGATCATAAAATGTAAAGATGTGATCTCTATTATGCTTTCTCATTTTTTGACATTTTGGGGAACAAACAGAAGAGAATATCAGAAAAACCATTAGGGGATAAAGTTTCACCTTCAAAAAGAACTTAAAGATCCATTCTCAAGTCTCAAGGAAGATCAATATACATAGCTAACTATTGCTGCAGAAGCTCAAGAGCTTTCAGCAAAGTGGGTCTAAATCTGTTGACATCAAGACTCACATTTTGCTTAACCAAATATGTTAACTTGAAAGCTCTCCAACCCTGTTTTTGAATTGCCTGAGGATCTCTCAAAACCACATGGTCTTTTGGGTACTGTTGAATCAAAGTGCTTTCTTCCAAACTCATCTTGTACTCCAAGTACTTCAAATCCATGCCCTTTGAAGGCTCTCCAAAGAAGTTTTTGGACACCCACTCTGCCAGTGTCCCTCCAAATGGTACAATCTGAATAAAAACTGCATTTTCAGGAAGAAACACAATGTTTGCAAGTCCAGCACCATGAATTCCCATCATCACATCACAAGAGTTCACAACTTCTGCAACCTTCTTTAAGTTCATGTCTGGTTCTATAACAATCACTTTGAAACCCAATTTCCTAGCCATTTTGCTGATCTCCCCTGTGTTTGTAAAGGATCTTGTTTTTCTCCTTGCAATTATGAGAAGCTGTGGCTTTTCCCCCTCTTTCCTTCCTCTGTTTTCAATTGCTCTGCCTCTCTTTAATGAGTAACAACTTCTCAAAAACTCCCTGAAATCTCTCATGGAGTATGAATGCTTTTTTGGGTCGATTCCAAGCTCCTTCTGGTCACGTTTCAGACCCACAATGGCTTGAGAAAAGCAATGAACTTGTGTTTCATTGTCGATGTAAATGATAGAATAGTTGGACAAATTTGATAGTATTGTTTGAAACTTCAAAGCCCACCAGGATTTTCTATCAGTTATGAGAAACTGAACCTCTCCATTGAATTTTCTGGCTGTTATGAAGAGGGGAATGACCACATCTGTGAAGTCATGGAAATGGTTTCCTGCATATCCGCCATTGGAGAAGAGGATGGCTGGAACACTGTGATTTGTTGTGCACTGAGGCAGTTTTTGGGGGTTTTTCACTGCTTTTACAGACCATTCTCTTGTTTGCCTCATTGCAGTTCTATCGCTTTTTCTGGCATATGGTCTGATTTTCCAAGTGCTGTTGGCTTCTGAGATTTCTTCAATGTCAGTTGAAGCAAAAAATACTGAGGAAGATTCTCCATGGATTCTAACAGTCCCATCAATGTCACAGAAGTCTGTTCGTTCCATGAAACTGCATATTGGTTTTGGCTTCTTTATAACAATGTCTGCAACTGCAAAACAAATGCCACTTAGAGATTTAAGAGTGGTTTTCTTCCAATAGTCAAATGTAATGTCGGATTAGTAAGAGGCGAAGCGAAGAAGAAAGGAGGAAGGTCTTAAATTCAAAATACATGTATAAAAGGATTAAGATTTTTAAGTTCTCTCTCCCTTAAGAAGTTTAGAATTGAAAGATTATATAGTAAAATGTTGTCATTTCTTGAGAAGATTTCTGGCTCTCCCACTGTTGGTTGGCTTACCTTCATGTAATTGTTGAGTACTGTTTTTATCATTGATCATCGGCATTTTGATGCCTGAAACTCTAGGAAGAATCCGCAGATTCACTGCAAAAATATGTTTCCATTGAAAAGGTTAAAGAACAGAGAAACCATCAAAGATCTTATGAAAACATCCCACATCAAAAGTGTAACATTTTTTTTTATGATGAACAGTTTGTTTTGAGCAAAGAACAGCTCTACCAAAATGCCAAGAATAGAAGACTTACAAACTAGAAAATGGGCACCCAAATGAGGTTTAAGCATAATGCAGAAGCTAAATGCAATTAATAAGCAACCAACCAAAGCTCCATAACCCAACTTCTTTTGCTCATGCTTGCTAAAGCTCCTGGCAAGAATGGAATCGTACAACATTTTTGCAGGCTGATTAATGTACAAGCTAAAGCTTCAAATCAAATACCAGAATCCCATTTCTTTCTACATGTAAAAGGTTCTATCTTTGAATGCAAAGAGAACCACAAAAACAAATGGCAGTTTCAATTAATTTTCAAACCATGGGTTTTGATGCCATTTTCTGCACCAAATTTGAAGAAGTTGAGGTGCATATATTTTGTAGGAATTGTTGCTTCCCACGAATTCGTTTGATAAATATGTCTACTAGTGATTCTAAATACTTAAAAGAATTGGGATGAGAAAGTGACTTGTCGAACGACTGTTTGAATAAAAATCTCTATCTGTCTACGATGTGTTGGGTGATTTTTGAGAATGTTGTGTTGAAAACTAAATCCGGGACATGAGTTCTAGCTTTTATTTTTGGATATCAGTGTTGAGAAAAACAATGAAAGATAAAAATATATATATATTGTGGAAACAATAATCAAAATCTCAATGTTTGTTAAACCAGGAGAGGAAATGAAAAATAAGAGAGCGACATCATGAAGAAATCAACTTCTAATTGCAGTGATACAGAATTGGTGATAAAAAATGAATGGTACAAAATCGGATGATACAAAAAATATGGTACAAAACTTCCCATGAAAGTTCACACTTATGTAGGGAGAAGAATTAAGCCTATTTGAGATCTAACAACTTAAAAACTTCAAAGCAATAAAAACAACATTAATGGTAAATGTTTAAAGTGGAAAATTAAGACTTAAAACTGAACAATTAAATCTAACAATAAAGTAAGAAACTTAAAAAACACAATGAATGAAAACCCATCAAGGAGATTTTTTTTATGCACAAATTATTGGGTAAGCAATATAAATGAGTAATATGAACAACGGTTTATATCGATGAGTGTTTGTGAAATGCGATTGTAAGTATTTGTGGAATGTATAAGTTTTTATTTATCAATTTTATGAGAGATTTTGTAATTGTACATAGTTTATAAAAGGTTACGTACTACATTCAATGGAAAATCTTGCAATTTCTTTGAATGGTATGATGAATGCATATGTGAGCGAAAAAAAGTTGTGATACCACACCAAAGGAAGAAGATTTTGGAGTTGGAAGAGAAGATTTGCATTTTGAGAAAGAGAGAAACACAATATAAATGGTGGCTAACTGGCTCGTATGGATGTTCACAAGTTGTTTAATGTTATTGTTATTGAATTCTTGATTTAAATTTGGAGAAATGTAGTTAAAACTTGCAATTGAGTTTGGCAAAAGGGATTATTTTTTGTTCAATAGTTTTGTTTAGGATTTCTGTTAAATTATTTGAAATAGAGACTGTTTGATTTTGGGTTGATATTGTAAATGATGTCAATTAAATCTTTGTAGTTGAAATGAGTGATGACAAGAATCTTTTGTCTTTTATATAGTTTGTTTACATTATCACCATTAGTTTGAATTATAATACATATAAAATACTAGATGCGAAAGCATAATAAGTTCACTAACTTTTGTACATTTAGTTTAAAAAATTCACTGCTATTTGTTCAAATTACAATACCAATAAAAGAAAAATCTTAATTGAATTGTTTACATTTTTTGTTTCATATTAATGTTGTTCAGATGCTTCAAAAAAACCAAATGTGGAAGCATAAAAAGTTCATTATTTTGTAAATTGAGATTTGATTGAAATTGGTAAATTGAGATATGATTGGATTGGAGTACATTGATTCAATTATATGCAAAATACATATATATGTCCAATGAACTACATATTATATGCAAAGTACATTTTGAATTATTATGTACCGCTAGGTTGTGAATTTAGTCATCTTGTAGCAAATAGAATGACCTTCGAAAATTGAATCAACGTACCATTTCCCACATGATGAGTAGTTCCCAAAAGAGAGAGAACACTAATTTTTCAATCAAGAGATCATTTATCACCGATGAGTAATTAGAAAAAAAAAATGGATAATTTGACTATTACAAAGGTTGAATGCCAAATCGAGCATAATAAATAAGATGTTAATTACCATCACAAAGGTCGCACATGAGTTCAATAATATTTGGGATGGCTGATCTTTTAAAAGTTTAAATTTTTACTCTAAATTAAATTAAAAAACTTTAAACAGCATGTTTAAATTAAATTAACTAATTAATAACTATTTTCCAATATCATGATAATAATATCTCTGTACTTTGGATCAACTTTTTGGTAAACACAACACCACTCTCCATAAATGAACAAGATAATTTTACTTCATTGCTCTACGATGTATTGACACATTGTACAAATAGCATATTAAAAGGGATTATAAAATGTAAAGATCTAATCTTTATTATGCTTCTCTCATTATTCTCCTTTTTCCGCATTAGAAAACTTAGAAGAGATTTTAAAAACTCTTGAAAAAGACTACTATATCATATCTCTTGACTCAAACTCAACCTGTTATTTTCTTGTTATATATATCTTTGATTTAGGTTAACTTAGAACTCACATATTTATAGCTATGCTATAAGATTGAAGTGTAGTCTAAGATAGAAGCCTAATTTGTTTAGGATCGAAAAACTATCAACATTGATCTGCTTCATGCGACGTAATCATCTTCCATATGAAATTTTGAAACAAGAACCAAGTTCGAAGTGTCACTATGATGAAGATAATATAGACTTTGAGTGATTTCATTCGATGACTAATCTTAATTAGAGGTGGAAGAATCAGTCCCTTAAACTTGAGTTTTAGACTCCATGAAGAACAAAGGAAAGAAAAAAAAATCCAATGAAAGAGAGTTGACTGCTCTAATATCATAACAAGTGTAACTTAGGGAGGAAAAATGATACTTATCATCTCATTAATCAACTCCATCAGAATTATTTATACACGTAGGGAGGGTGACTAATCAACCCAACTGAAATAAGAGTAATAACAACTCAACTAATTCTTTATAACATACACTTTATATATAACCACCAACTTTAACTAAACGAAGTCTAGCTTAACCGGTTAAGACAAAGCACATATCCTCAATCAAGAGGTTAAAGTGAAAATCCGAAGCATATATCCTCAATCAAGAGGTCAAAGTGAAAATCCGCTATGTCACAATTTATCGTACTCAAAAAGAGAAAAACAGAAAGAAAGAAATTATTTGGGAACGAAGTTTCATCTTCAAAAAGGACCTGATGATCCACTTTTAATGAAGTAAATACATAGCTAGCTACTGCTGCAGAAGCTCAAGCGCTTTCTGCAAAGTGGGTCTAAATCTATTGACATCAAGGTTCACATTTTGCTTATCCAAATAGATTGACTTGAAAGCACTCCAACCCTGTTTTTGAATTGTCTGAGGATCTCTCAAAACCACATGGTCTTTTGGGTACTGCTGATTCAAAGTGCTTTCTTCCAAACTAATCCTGTACTCCAAGTACTTCAAATCCATGTCCTTTGAAGGCTCTCCAAAGAAGTTTGTGGACACCCACTCTGCTCCTCCAAATGGTACAATCTGAATAAAAACTGCATTTTCAGGAAGAAACACAATGTTTGTAAGTCCAGCGCCATGAACTCCCATCATCACATCACAAGAGTTCACAACTTCTGCAATTTTCTTCAAGTTCATGTCTGGTTCTGTAACAATCACTTTGAAACCCAATTTCCTAGCCATTTTGCTGATCTCCCCTGTGTTTGTAAAGGATCTTGTTTTTCTCCTTGCAATTATGAGAAGCTGTGGCTTTTCCCCCTTTTTCCTTCCTCTTCCTCTGCCTCCTCCTCTGTTTTCCATTGCTCTGGCTCTCTTTAATGAGTAACAACTTCTCAAAAACTTCTTGAAATCTCTCATGGAGTATGGATGCTTTTTTGGGTCGATTCCAAGCTCCTTTTGGTCACGTTTCAGACCCACAATGACATGAGGAAAGCAATGAACTTGTGTTTCATTGTCGATGTAAATGATGTCATAGTTGGACAACTTCGATAGTATTGTTTGATACTTCAAAACCCACCAGGATTTTCTATCAGTTATGAGAAATTGGACTTTTCCATTGAATTTTCTGGCTGTTATAAAGAGGGGAACGACCACATCTGTGAAGTCATGGAAATGGTTTCCTGCATATCCGCCATTGGAGAAGAGGATGGCTGGAACACTGTGATTTGTTGTGCACTGAGGCATTTTTTGGGGGTTTTTCACTGCTTTTACAAACCATTCTCTTGTTTGCCCCATTGCAGTTCTATCGCTTTTTCTGGCATATGGTCTGATTTTCCAAGTGCTGTTGGCTTCTGAGATTTCTTCCATCTCAGTTGAAGCAAAAAATACTGAGGAAGATTCTCCATGGATTCTAACATTCACATCAATGTCACAGAAGTCTGTTCGTTCCATGAAACTGCATATTGGTTTTGGCTTCTTTACAACAATGTCTACAACTGCAAAACAAATGCCACTTAGAGATTTAAGAGTGGTTTTCTTCCAATAGTCGAATGTAATGTCGGATTAGTAAGAGGCGAAGCGAAGAAGAAAGGAGGAAGGTCTTAAATTCAAAATACATGTATACAAGGATTAAGATTGTTTAGTTCTCTCTCCCTTAAGAAGTTTAGAATTGAAAGATTATATGGTAAAATGTTGTCATTTCTTGAGAAGATTTCTGGCTCTCCCACTGTTGGTTGGCTTACCTTCATGTAATTGTTGAGTACTGTTTTTATCATTGATCATCGTCATTGTGATGCCTGAAACTCTAGGAAGAATCCGCAGATTCACTGCAAAAATATGTTTCCATTGAAAAGGTTAAAGAACAGAGAAACCATCAAAAACCATATGAAAACATCCCACATCAAAAGTGTCAAACTAAATGTATTCAAATTTGAACATTTTTTTATGATGAACAGTTTGTTTTGAGCAAAGAACAGCTCCCCACTTAACCAAAATGCAAAGAATAGAAAACTTACAAACTAGAAAAGAGCCATCCAAATGAGGTTTAAGCATAATGCAAAAGCTAAATGCAATTAATAAGCAACCAACCAAAGCTCCATAACCCAACTTCTTTTGCTCATGCTTGCTAAAGCTCCTGGCAAGAATGGAATCGTACAACATTTTTGCAGGCTGATTAATGTACAAGCTAAAGCTTCAAATCAAATACTAGAATCCCATTTCTTTCTACAAGTAAAAGCTTCTATCTTTGAATGCAAAGAGAACCACAGAAACAAATGGCAGTTTCAATTCATTGTCAAAGCATGGGTTTTGATGCCATTTTCTGCACCAAAATTTGAAGAAGTTGAGGTGCATATATTTTGTAAGAATTGTTGCTTCCCACGAATTCGTTTGATAAATGTCTACTGGTGACTCTAAAAACATAAAAAATTGGGATGTGAAAGTGACTCATCGGCTGACTGTTTGAATAAAAATCTCTCTCTGTCTACGATGTGTTAGGTGATCTTTTGAGAATGTTGTATTGAGAACTAAATCCAGGACATGGTTTCTAGCTTCTTTTGTTTTTTTTTTTTGGGATATCTGATTTGCTTGCTTCCCAACCATAAAGACCCATTTCTCAAAAGAGTTACTTAGTAAATTCTTTACTTTATCTTAGCATTAGCATGCAAATTACAAATTACATAATCTGCAAAGGCAAATTAACACAACTAACTCTCACTACCATCGTTGTATATTTTCCATCGAAATGTAAAGGTTGTATAAATTGTAATCTTAACATTCATATAAAACAATGGCCTGCATCCGTACGTAGTGATACGCACGTTATACTCTATTTCTCTCTCTCGGAATAATTATATTAATATGAAAATCAGGCATATGTCAAACTCCTATCAAGAGAATAAATGAACAAAATACTTCTTTTCCTGCATATCTTATTTCATAAAGAAGAAACAAACAAACCATGTCCACAAGCTGAATTTGTTGTCAAACGAAAGAAAAGAACATTGGAACAATATCAAATAATTCATATAAATTTTGTTCGAGATATATGCATGATGAATGATGTATAAACTAAGCAAATCGGTTTAAAGGGATTTCATTCTCTTTTTTAAGTTTTGATTATCAATTCCCTGAGGAATTGGAAGACATGTATGCCTCAAAAGGCAAACATTATTTAAAAAACATGTTGAAATTTTGTTTAAAAAGTGTTAAATAAATCTATCATATGTAATAACAATCCATTGAATGATTTTATTTCGTCTGCCTTTTGTGATATTTGCACGAGGACAATCTTAATTTTTGCCCATTTAAGTCTCTCTCAACCTTCTTTTTTCTTCTTCTCTCCATAAGGAAGCTGCAAAAAGGTTTGTTGAGGGAAAAAATTCCATCAACGCAACTTAATTCATTCTTGCATAATTCAAAGTGTAACATTCATCATCTAATAAGACACATGAATCCGAAAAACTTATAAATTGAACAATCAAGTCAAATCCAAAACATATATTAAGTCTTCCCAAGCTAGGTCATCCCACGAATCCCTTATGAGTTCGAGGATTATAGCAATTATGAATTTTATATTATATATATTAGGTTAAATTACTAATTTAGCTCCTGAACTTTGAGGTTTGTGTCAATTTTATCCCTAAACTTTCAAAATTATAAATTTAGTCCTTGAACTTTTGAATTTTTTAAAATTCACGAATCCATTAGACACAAAATTGAAATTTTAGAGTTCCATTAGACATAAAATTTAAATTTATATCTAATAAATTAATTAATTTTTACAAATTTCAAATTTGTTAAAGTTCTATTAAACACAAAATTGAAAGTTTATGGCATGTTTGGTAGGCAATCTGAATTCTGTTTTATGTTTTCAAATTCACTGAGTTCAATGAATATGCATTTAATAAACATGTTTTCGAAAATTGTTTCTGAATTTTGTGATTCAAATAGTGAAAATTCTGAGAACAACATTTGTATGTTTTCATTGTATCCAAATTTCAAATTATAAAATTTAAAATGCAGAATTACATTAGAAAAGACCAATTTGAAAATTTATAAACTCAATTTATTTTTGTTAAATTAAAATAATATAATATATTATAAATTATATGATATTGTAAAATAATAATTATACAAAATTTATAACCAAAATCATGTTAATAAATTAATTAATAATAGATTGTATTCAATTTAATATTTATTTTTGTAACTACAACTAGTTAATGATCTATAAATATATTATAAAATACATTTTGAACAATTGTTTAAATTGAAATCTAATTTCTAATTCTGCTATCAAACACATATCTAAAAACATGAAATACAACTCCGTTTTCATTGAATCAGACCCTAAAGAACCTATCAGACACTTTTAAAAATTCATAGACCAAAATAGATACAAACCTCAAAGTTCAAGCACTAAACTTGCAATTTAATCTATATATTATCAAGTCAACAACTTTATATACACTCCAACATTTGAAAGATCCCCATAAAGTCTAGCGGAAGGTTTTGATTTGATAACACACCAACCTCCCCCGAGTCCAACACGCACGCATAAAACATTAATTTCTGCCCTTTTTAATATTTATTCCAAGGAAAAACGTCCACTTATCCCTTGATAAAATTAAGGAACATTTCAAATTCAATGAATCATTAAAACCATATATAAAACACACCCAGAAAAATTTAATCATGAATCATGATGCTTCCCAAACAGCAACATTTCATGTTAGTGCATATTCCCAAACGAGTATCGTAGCAACTTTTACATATAATAAAACAGACTTAATATCCGGAAACCTCGTTTACCTGTGGAAATTTACTCGTAAAGCATTCAAATAAAGCCGAGCAGCTAAAATCATTAGACACTAGTACTCATAAAAATAAAGAAAAAATAATTTCTACTGCTATCATTTGAATCCACATCATCTAAAAGCTTAACTAATAAAGTCCAATTGATTTAAGATTCGAATCATTTTACAGCAACTTCAACTCTCAATGGGAAAATGATAATATGAAATCTACTAAACAAAATAACATGTACTTGTATCCATGGGGAGTGACTTCATATAAGCAATCCTTCGAATCCATTTCAACTCTTTACCGTTTCCTTTGATTTTCCTATCAGAAAATACTAAGAAATAATCAAGTTAACAAACTCAAGCTTCATCTTCATCTTCATGTTTATTAGCACCGTGAAGCTATTACATACCAAAATCTTCAGAACCATGGATACCCAAAAAACATTCAATTACAGGAAAAAGGAACTGCTACGTATATTCAACGATAGTGAAGCAAATCAAACTTTACACCCATATATAAAAAACAATTGTGTATAAAGCTGGTATCCAAACAGATGGAACCCATCGATAATTTTAGTTTCTTTTAGCATAGCCAATAACACGATCGGGCATCGATTCCATGGAAAAACAGCTTCAAACAGCTTTGAGCATACAAGGCCTTCATGCGGCAGCTCTATCAAATTCACCATAATTATCCCTGCTCAACATTTCAAAATTTACAAAAAATAAATTGAATTTGAATATACATTTTTTTACTTCTTTTTTTTTTCAATTGAGTGTTGAGGTCAGCTTGCTCACACCACTAAACTCACGAGACAACTATTGACTCTACTACATTTGGTGGCCAAAAAAACTTAAGATACTAAATCTTAAGTAAGTGGCCACCATGGAATCCATATTTTACTGCTTTATATTGCCTAAAAGTTCTATGATCCTGCTTTCACAATTTTAATGAGTCCAGTGCGGAATTTTATTTTTTCATTTTACAAATGACTACAAACTTAATCATATTTTAATGGTAAGATGTTTCATAAATGTTGGTTATTGCTTATATCTTTATTCTTATTACGTTAACTTAAAAGAAGATAATGATATTATTTTATATCAAGGCTAAATATGTGTTTCCACCCATGATGTTCGGGTATTTTTTAAATTTAGTTCCTTATGTTTTAACATGTTTTTTTTTCTTTGATAAGAAACAATTTCATTGATGTATAAATTTTTTTTTTAAAAAAAAGGGAAAGAACTAGCTGATGACACCCTTCCCATTAGTGAATGTTAAAACTTAAAATTGGTTGATGATAAAGTATGACATAATGTTTCGTAAGATGACAAAACTTTAGAAGAGGAATTAGGCCCCCACAAAAAGAAAAGTGCCTAATTCCTCCTCCAAATTCCTAAAAATTAGGAAAATCATTCTATCAACTCACTAAGTATCATGTTATATAAGCTTATTTTCTGTCAACTTTGACATTCATAGAAAGGGTATAATTGAAAATTATTTAATCATAAACAATTGGGATTAATTTGAAAAACACCCAAATACTAGGGATTAGGAACTAAAACATATATTTAGCCGTATATCGATGACTGCACTGATCTCTGAGGAAAGTCGAACTCCATTGGCATTAACGAGGACAAAAAAGGGGTGTAGAAAGGATCTGGCATGCTTTCTTGTATAATCATGCCTACTAGGGGTGTGCAAGAACCGGTCTGAACCAATGAACCGAACCGAGGAGAACCGACTAGTTTAGTTCAATTATTTAAAAAAAAAACTTCATTTTTTTGGTTCCTCAGAAAATCGAAGGTTTTGCTTTGATTCTCGGTTCAATACATTAAAGAACCGACCAAAACCGAACCAAACCGTTATTATATATTAAATATTTAAATTAAAAATAAACAATCCAACCCCTCTCTCTCCCACGGCCCACAACCATTATTTTGGCCTTTCTGTTTCTTTCTCCTTTCTTTCATTTGGCCTAGGCCCAACCCATTCTTCTTTTTTTTCTTTCAAACAAAAAGAAATCCTAATCAGATCATCCCCTACCTCACCTTTCATATTTATCTTTTCTTTCTCCCCTTCTCTTTTTCATCCATTTTTCAAACCCTAGCAACTTCAAGCCACGCCGCCACTCTACTCGTCGACAACAGCCTTCACAGTCCTACTAGCCAATTCACGCCGACCTCACTCTCCAATTTTTATTTTCTTGAGAAAATGTAGGTTGGTCAACTTATAGCTTTGGATCTTTCTCTTCATTTCCTCAAAAATCTATTTTCATGAAAGCCTCTGAACCCCTTCCCACCTAAATCGTGATTCATTTTTCGAAGTTTTGGGGATTTAATTTGCTTCTTCTTCTTTCATTCTTAATTCAAGTTTTTAAAATTGGTTGGATAAAATCCAATGGGAAGCTACCGCACCTAATTTTGGAGATTTAATTTGTTTCCTCTACTAACATTTCTAGGTAATGAGCTTTGTTTTTAACAATAAAAAATAGGGCAAGATTGAGTTGGGCAAGCATATTTTAAAATGACGTTTTTAACCAAAGCGAACCGACCTGAACCGAACTAGGTCGGTTTGGTTCGAAACTGAAACCGAGGACCATGTCGGTTTTCTCAGTTCAGTCACCTTAAGAACTGCGGGGTTCAGTTCGACTTTTGGTTCCATTCAAAATTGGACTGAACCGAACCGTGCACACCACTAATGCCTACCATTCTGCACTTCTGGTATCAACTAGCATTTCAACCCTAAGGATCTCTTGCCACAACTTTTGTGTAGCCATCCACCATGATTCCCTTCTAATGCTAAGACATTTGGCGCAATGTGGTAAATAACGTCCTCTAGCTACGTAGGTTAGAAATAGTTGGCCTCCATTTGTGCGCTCTTTTTTTTGTATGTTCTTGTATTCTTTCATTTTTCTCAATGAAGGTTCGAGTTTTCAAGAAAATTGAGAGGACCAAGAACTCCAACAAGCTATTGGAGTTGTATAGATATCTTATTGCTTACTAAGGGATTAGTGTTGGTTAATAAAACAAGAATTCGAGAACTTTGTTGGGATGGCTAGGAATGGCATTCTTTTCCGCCTCCATAGGAGTTCCTCGGGAATTTTTCTTTTTCTATTTGTGATTACTCTCTTTCTTTATTTATTTTTTCTTTTTTTATTTTGTGTACCCGTAGATGTTTTGCGTCCACCTCAATCAATCCCCCAAGATAATTGCTAAATTCTACCCCCTTTTGCATCGAGAAACTCACAGGATATTTAATATACTGGTTGGCTAGGTTCCATGGTTATTGAAAGCCATCTGAGTACAGTTGAGTCTGACCACTAAAGTTAACATCCGAGTACATTGGAGTTCCCCCCCCCCCCCCCCCCAAAATGAACTTTCGGTGTAGGAAAGGTACCTTGCATATATTCTCTCCTTAATGATATTATTCTTGTTTCTTATCCTAAAGAAGGGAGTTCATCGATTTAGTTTAGTCAACTTTTTTGGAAACATATAGGACGTCAGAAACTAACTCCGTTGACCTTCAGATATACTTCAACCATCAACTAACTTAACTCACATAGAATTACAAAGAATATAGAAAATCAAATTTCACGAAACGTTAATACTCAACCAACCTCGCAGATCAAAATTGTTTAATTGCTTGCAGCCGGAGTATCAGTGACCTTTCCTACGGCAACTGTCTTCCCTACAAACAAAAATACAATACATATAACTACAAGATTGTGATATTAAAAATTCGCCTGGATGAATTCATAAAAATAGGAAAACTTGTATTAATCACCTTCAGTACGAAGTGTAAATCTTCCAAGCTGAGGAACATCAGAAAACTTCTCAATGCAGATCAAGTTATTAACCTGCACAGTATATATCCAATTGTGAATTATTATCTACGGACTTATTATATAACTAGTTCCATACTAACCAATCAATACATTGTTCAGCAAGAACAATTGGAGCATGCATTGTTCATTCTCAAGGCATTCTGATTGACATTTTGATAGCAACCACAAAGTTTTAGAGAAACTAATAGAAAATGTGAGTGGTTGTTTGATGTCAGAAAGGAAAATGAGATGGTCACAATCACAAACACTCTAGGGGCTCGGATTCTCCAAAATTAGTAATCAAAATGTCTTCTCTCAAACCTGTCCAACCTATTCTATTTATTTATTACCACTTTCACTAGCAAACCTCTTCGCCAATGACTTGTATATATAACCTTATCATCCTAAAAAGATTTCTCATATTTATCTAATAGTAGCATTCCTAACAAATTCCAAAGCTGAAAAAGATCCCTACCATTCCATTTGGGTTTACGTTATCTATTTAAAAAAACATTACCATTTCTCTTAAAAATATCTCATGTGCTTTTTTAAGAGAACATTTTCAAAATTCCAGAATAACTTATTGAGGCAAAGTTTTGTCAAGAACATGATGACACTCAAAATATTTGTCAGGCTAGGGCAAGACATTCCATGCCTTGTCTTGAAGTATATAAAATGCTGGGTAAGAAATTGAACCTGGATGCGGCACAAAATAACTGCACCATTCTTCACGAAGAGAACTTTCTTTTTCATAGGTTTCCTAGTCTTCGGATCAATCTGCTGTAGCAGGTCTATGATCTCACATTCTTCAACAACAGCATGAATGTGAAGTACGGCCTTATATCCAGCTGTAAATATTGCCTAAAAGCAGTAGTATGACTTAGTTTACGATTTTGCATCACTACAGGGAAAAAAGACTTCAAGGAGTTCGATTCTATCTCCAGGAAGAGACAGAAGGCAAAATAACAAGTTCAAAATTATCACTCACATTATCCAGCAGCTCAAGAATCTGCAACTGTGCAATAAACTCAGAAACAGCGGGTATTGGTTTCGCTGCAATTTTTTTGAGGGGCGCATTTAGTGAAAAAAACAGGCAACAAAATAGTGGAGGATTGTCTAGTTCACAACAAAGGAATTAAAGAGAATTAAAAAAGACAGTAACATAGTAATCGACAACCACAGCATAGAAGGATCGAAGTTAATGCTGTAATATGATAGGATATCTGTAAAGACTGGGTACTAGGTTTTAGGATTTGCATGTCTATCCCCAGGCATCAAATGCATGAGTAGAATGACAGCTTCTGAAATATTATTATTAATGAAGAAAAAGCTACAAAGTAATTAGTACAAAGCATGCAACTTTTAATAGCAAGACAGGAATTTCATTAATGACGAGAATGTTTCTAGTGCTCGTGGGCAAGACTGCAACTATTGGTTTAAAGGGTGGGTATACTGGTGGCAGGACTAGTTCCCTTCCCTGGGTGGCAAATGAGATATCTAATTATAACCTGTCTGCTCCACCCATTCTGGGATTCTTCAATATCATCTTAATATCTTAAACCGGTGCTTCCTTTCTCTTTTATTGAAATCATGTCTGGTGTAAATTTCTTAAGAGTATGTCTTGGGCCAATGTTGAGATCAGTTTATAAATGGGTGTTAAGTTTAACTAAAAGAGTAGTAACCTGAACTGAAAATAGCAACGATACACCATCAAGCTCAATTTCTTAAGAACAGCAAATTGCCTGAAGCGTTACAATAGTCCAAAAACTTCTTTTTGACGTGACATGATAGAATGTAATTCACGGTCAAATGTGCCCAAGAATATCCCGACATTGTAGGATGAGAAAGTTGTAAAGCTCTAACTTCACCAAAATGGGATGACTAATTTGCGTTGCATACAAATGACAATTAATTTATCATGATTGATCATCATAAATCTTGATTTTAAAGGGGGAAAAGAATCAATCATCATATACGTCAACCATGTATACTTAAATGATGAAGAAATATTGGGAAAAGACAGAACCATACCAATGCTTGACAGTACAAACCCAGACATTATTTCTTCTTCTTCAATTCCAGATATTCTAACACGAAGATTTTCGCCAGGTCCAGCGCGCTTAACTTTATTTTCATCACACAATACAGCAGTAACTTTCACCTGAGTCTGTGCATGCATTAAAATCCTCAATCCCCATTGTAAGACAAAGAAACAGCAAATTGAAGAGAGAATGCAGAAAAAGTGAAAAATAAATATATAAGTTTTGTAGTAAGTACCTTATTAGGCATTACCCATAAGGAATCACCCTCACGCACAGTGCCAGATTCAACTTTACCCATAACAGTAGTTCCCATGTCCTTGAATTTGTCAATGATCGGCATCCTACAAGTTGAATATCAATTATTTGTATTAACCAATCAGAACAACACCTACAGAAGGTGGTAAAAAATTTACAAATGTGCCAGAAAGAACATTTATTTGTGGTAACAATGTGGTAACTTCGGGTGCTTTTTTACTAGCTTGACTTGGTGTTTGGGTTTAGGTAGTATTTCTACTGTTAAATTGAACAATTTTTTGTTTGATTTCAAGTTTTCTTTGTTAATTTTTATGTGATTTATTGGTTGGTTCGTGAGAAATTTTCTCATTTAGATTTGAAGAGGTATTTACTCCACCATTTATTCAAATTCAGGGTTCAATACGATGAAACTAAAAGTTCATAGTTGAATTAAGTTAATGACTTAATGGGTTTTTTATATGAAATCAAGCTTTCATGGAGAAGAAATGAAATAGTGCAAGGAGCGTCTAAAAAGAAAGTCATGCAGAGGTAGCCAAACTAAAACAGGAAGGGACTCCAATCTGGTAGAATAAGACCTAAAGAAAAATTACAAAAATCCTTACACATCAAAGCTAAAAAGAGACATGAAACCTCACAAGGCATCAACCCTCCTCTGAGTTGAGTATAAGAGTAAATATGAAGTTTCCAAAAATAATATTTGGAGCAAAAATCACGTACTTAATGATATTTAATATTAGCATGGAGTCTTCTTCATAAATTTGGAAGTTCTAAGACAAAGGCAAATCCAAATTACACAATTGCAAGAAATCTTGAAAGCCAGGAGGGGAAAAAAACCTAAAAACTAATTACAAGCAAAGTGAAATAGAGTAGACACTGTATCAAGTAAAAGATAGAAAACCTATAATAATAGGATGTCACGAATCTGCAGCAAGAGTTTTAGAGGAAGGTGGATGTATTCACCTAAATGGATCTTTTGGATTTCTTGGTGGACCTTCAATCGTATCAAGGATTTCAAACAAGCACGGACCATTCCACCACGGACATACTTTCTTATCCACTCTTGTTTTCATATTAATACCATGAAGACCAGATATAGGTAAAAATTGGACATCTGCAAATAGAAACAATTATGGGACCAGGTAACTAATCTACAATTCATATCTCCAAATTTAATATTGACGAATAAGAAAAGGAACAAGGAGTCCCTGTATGTCAACAACTTCAAATCACGTCCACAAATTGAAAGCCAACCAAAAATGAGCTAAGTATGTGACTTTGGCATCCAATAAAAGTTATGGACTTCTTTCACTATAATCATGAATGCATACAAGTATACGTGGAGACACAAAATACAGGCTTCCTTTGTTCTAATAACCACAAAAACATTAATTACTAAAATCATGTTTGAAACCTTCCAGTCTAACTCGTTCAGTTCCTAAAAAATTAATTAAATATGACTTTTAAAAAGAAAAATAAGAAAAACACCCAAACAAATCCAAAAAACACCCTGTATAGAATCATGACCTTAAAAAATTGCAAGAAAAATATTAATTAAGAAAGCTACAAAGAGAAAACAAAAAATAAATAAAAAGCCAATAACAGACAGAATTACACATAATGTTGCTGCAAGTGGGATAACCTTACAGTACCTTTCTTTACATTGTAACCAGATGACTTCAAGAATGGTGCCATCTTAGACTCTATCTCATCATACCTGTAGACAGCTCCCAACAAAGTAAGTGACCAAACCAAATGACAAATTGGGGGGGGGGGGGGGGGGATGTGGAGGTTAAAAACACCTTTCTTTGGACCATTTTACTGTGGGTTCATCCATCTTATTCACTACAACGAGAAGCTTAGCAACACCCAACGTTTTTGCCAGCAAAACATGCTCACGAGTCTGTCCACCTCTCTCATATCCAGTTTCAAATTCTCCTTTCCTAGCAGAAATTACCTTACATAGAAATGCAAAGCAAATGAGAAAAGCAGAGAGATAAAACACACAGTGAAAGCAAAGTGACCAGATTGCCAAGACGCAGAAAACTGGGAGGGGTAATAACTCACCAGAACCCCTATATCAGCTTGAGATGCCCCACTGATCATATTTGGGACATAACTTTTGTGACCCTGAACCAGGACAGAAGAAAAGTATGTAAAAGCTCCCACCGCCACAAATCACACAGATTATACATAATTAAGCATACAGAGGATATTAAAGGCAAAGAGATGATAGAACAGAAATGAAAGCATGTATGTCATGTCTTTGAACAGTCAGTAATTACTATTTTTCATGCCTCTCAAAACTGCTTGCAAAACAATGCAATTCAAAAAACAGTCACCTGCCTAGAGTAAAAATTCATCACTAATCCTTCTAAGAAAGGTCAGAGAAACAATGAATCTAGAGAATGATGCAACAGAATTATGAGATCTTTTACATCCTATATTCTCTGTAGCAACAAAAAAGATGAATCCAGGAGCGCATTGATCTTTTAATCGATCAGAAGAGTTAACATTAATCATAGAGGAAAACAAAGTGCATGGAGTTGTTCACTCCCAATCCAAACACTAATCAAAAGTTGAACATGATGACACAGCTAATTTGATGATTTCTAAGGGTTGTTAAAACATTTTTCAACTAAATTATATTTACAATAAAACCAACTGACAACTGAGGCTAATCCCTAGCATCAAACTGACACATAAAAACCATGAAGATAATAAGGCTAAGGGCAGATGAGTAAAGAAATAAACAAAATCATCCATTTAGCATTCACTTTATACATCTACCTGATCAACACATTAAGGCGCACAAAATTATGATTCTAGTGACCTATACAAGCATTATGGAACTATATCAATACATCTACTCACCGGAGCATCCAAAATCGTAAACCTTGTGGTCTCAGTTTCAAAATGTGCTCTTCCCACTTCAACAGTTTTCCCCTAGAATCAATAAAACCAAATTAATTAGTGATATAATAACATGAGAATTTCTGGCCATTAGTATTCATCTTAAAACTTATAAAAAATAAAATATCGGCACTCAGCCATGAGAGATATAATAAGGCAAGAACATGTGGAATACATTACATATTTTAGAACCCAGTAGTACATAGTACTTCATCATTATGACTCAACAAAGAAGAAGTTCAATGACAAGAAAATCACACCTTGACTCTCTCCTCTTCATTTGTGTCCATGATATAGGCCATATACCTAGCAGAAATAATATTTTAGATGACTAAGAAATAAGAATAGAAATGCTGCATTTCATATACATAAATAACAAACTGATAATGTTTGGGACTATAAGAACTGCAATAAAAATAAGAGACGCCACAAGAAATGGGGTTCACCTAGAACCATGGAGTATGTATATCTGGCTAAAGGAATTTGAACTTAATTTCCTTTTAGATAAGGGAATAATTATAGCATGACAATGGCAATAATAAAGCTGCAAGATCTTCATGGGTCATGTTCACTCGTCGTGGCTCTCTCTCCTCTCTTCCGCTCTCCCCTTTCCTCCACCTGCTGCCACCCTCTTTCCCTCAGCCATGTCTCTCCAACCAACTGACAGGTTTCCACCATGACTCCGCCCTCCTCCTTCAAGATAGAGAGGAAAACCTTCTCCATTACACACAACTCCATAAACCAAAATCTCTTTTGCATCACCAAAGCCACAAATGAGAGAAGTTTTTCCATAACCTTGAGTAGAGCAATTCTGAGTTGGCTCCATGAGTGTGTCACCAGACTTTGTGAGCTCCCGTTGACACAAAAATTCTTCAATGAAACACGAGATGGAGATATTGTCTTTTGGGTGGAGAAGATATCAAACAAAAAAGGTCACTGCATTGAAGTAGCTAAGCTGCTAATGGGGGTTTAAATAAACTTATTCTCCCTGGGTGGAAATAGAATCAATTGGCAAAACTTCATCTCCACCATTAATGCTGTCAACAACCCCAAACAAGCCAACAGGGGAAAACAAAAGTAGGGAGCAGGTCCCACAAAATAAGTCGGTCAAAGATTCTGCTCCCTCACCATTTGCGACCTTAAAGCTTTCGTCTGCTATCATCATTCAACGAGAGCATTTCCACGACAATTGGCATGATATCATGCGAGCACTTTAGCAAAAAAAAATTTATTTTTCTTCAGTTAGTCCAATACAACGGGATAGGGCCTTGTTTTCATGTAAAGATGCAGAACAAGCTAAAATCACGGCTAATATAACCGGTTGGTACAAGGAAGGGAAGTTCAATGTTCGATTTCGACCTTGGAGTACAGAAAACATGCTTGGTGAACCAAAAGTGCCATTGTATAGGGGGTGGATAAAGATCAGGAACCTTCCATTAGACAAATGGTCCATAGAGACTTTCAAAAAAATTGGAGATGAATGTGGGGGTTATCTGGAGATAGCCAACAAGACTTTGTCTAGAATGGATATGATGGAGGTTAGTATCAAAGTAAAGGAAAATCACTGTGGCTTCATCCCTGAAGAGGCACAATTACCATCATCCTCTTCCTTGCCCTTGACTATAAAAATCGACCTTTTTTTTATGGAAGAAAATTACATTGGATATGTGGTCAGAATCCATGGGAAGCTACCCACCCCGCCGGTGAAGAGGGCGAAGACACGCGCCTCCCTTGAACAGATTGATGAGAGTTTGGAGGTCCCCAATGCACCGTACCATCGAGCCGCCCCATTGTCAGCTTATCAGGTACAAAATTCAGTTGCAATCAATCAGCCTCCTTCTTTGTCTTTATCAGAACAGGGCCCACACCTTACCCAAGCCCAGACACAACCCTTTGTTTCTACTAACCCTCAACAGACAGACCATAGTGGGACCCACCCATGTCCCTTATCTCAATCCCAAAAATCTTTGACATCTCCCGAAAACCTAACTAATGCCAACCTTAATGGGACCCACTCTCATCCTTTATCTCCCACCAATCCCGAAAATCCCCTTCCTCAGCCATTATCAACCGTTGATCATTTCCCGCAACAGGAATTAGATTTTCAATATTCAAACCCGGTTAAAACAGCACCCCCCCCCCCATTGGAAACTACCCAGCACCTACCTACTTCATCCAAAAAACCCATTTTCATAAATAACAAACAAACAATGCTCCTCACTGGGACCAAACTCTCCACCAATACTGAGCTTGTTTTATCGGACTCCGAAGGCCTCTTCTCTTCACCTTGCTCTCAATCTGTAGAAAACTCCCCACCAGTGACCCGTTCTCTACCAAAATCTCCCACAAACTCACCATCGTTTTTACCAAAGCTCTTCGACCTCTCCTCTGACCAACAGACCCCTATACTTAATCCTTCCCCTTTATTTATCGATGACTCTGCTCATGAGCCCTGTGAGATGAACCATCCTTTGGGCATTATTAACTACCATCGTGACAACACCATCATCGGAGATGTTAGTGACGTGGACAAGGAAGAGGGATCACATAATGGAGATCCAACCATGTTTCTACCTATTATTTTTCCTTGGTTGATTAAAAATGGATTGTGTATTATGCAGACCAGCCAAGAAAACGAATTCCACAGCTACAAAGAAGAAAAATAGATGGGTTAGAGAGATCAAAAATATGCATTCCTCAGTTAACTACAATAAGCCTTGCAGCAGACTTGAAACCAAGGCAGGCAGAGGGGTCGACCTCCCCTAGATGATTTTTATCTCTTGGAATGTAAGGGTCTAGGCTCTTGGAAAAAGAGAGCCCTTATCAAGGATTTCATTCGACTTCATAATTCAGCCCTCATCATTTTACAAGCAACCAAAACTCAAGACATAGACCGAAAATTTATCAAATCGCTTTGGAGCTCTCGCAACATTGCTTGGGCATCAATTGATGCGGTTGGTGCCTCAGGAGGAATTGTTATTATTTGGAAAGATTCTACCTTCAAAGTCTTAGAAGTGGTGGAAGGTATCTATTCCCTATCTATCCATCTCTCTCTTGCTGACGATTACTCTTTTTGGATTACAGGGGTATATAAAACAATCTCATCAACTGAACGGAAGTTCTTATGGACTGAATTAATTGCTCTATTTGGGCTTTGTCAACCTAATTGGATTTTGGGTGGAGATTTTAATATTACTAGGTGGTCTTGGGAGAAATCTTCTGGTGCTGTCACTACACGAGGTATGAAGAAATTCAACAGATTCATTAGCTCCACTGAGCTTACAGATATCCCTCTCTCAACGGAAAATTTACTTGGTCCAATATGCGCATTGAAGCATCGATGAGTCTTCTAGATAGATTTTTGATTAAGGATGGGATCTTTCAAAAATTTGTTGATGTCTCTGCCCATAGACTAGAGAGAATTACATCTGACCATTACCCCATTTGCCTCACTTGAGGAAAGGAATCTTGGGGTCTGGGGTCCTACTCCCTTTAGGTTTTTTAATGCATGGTTGAACCATCACACCTTCGATAGGATGATTGATTCTTGGTGGTCGAAAACTCCATTACAAGGTTGGCCAGGCCACGGTTTCATCCAAAAACTCAAAGGCTTAAAGAAGGAAGTGAGTTTGTGGAATCAAACTACCTTTGGCCATCAAAAGGAACTTAAAGCCAGCCTCCATCGTGAGCTATTGAACATTGATGGAAAAAAAAGGAATCATCCCATTTAACAAATGACAACTTGCAGCAGAGAATAGCCATAAAAGGGGATCTGCTTACTCTCTCATCTATTGAAGAAACCATGTGGAGACAAAGCTGCAAAACCAAATGGTTAGTTGAGGGGGACGAAAATACTGCTTTCTTCCATAGGATTGTGGCAGCAAACAGAAGGAAAAGCACAATTATGGAAATTCTTTCTGCAGATGGGGACAGTTTGGTGCAAGATGAAGAAATTGAGGGAGAATTTTTGCATTTCTACCAGAATTTGTTTACAAAAAAAAAAAAAACAGGGGACATAACACTACCCTAGATTGATGATTGGAGTCCCCTTTCTTCTGACCAAAAGGATTCTCTGGAATTACCTTTCACAGAAGCTGAGATTTACAAAGCTGTCACTCATTTGGGCACCAATAAAACTCCAGGACTGGATGGATTCACTGCTGAATTCTTTAAAAAATCATGGAACATCCTTAAGGAAGATATTATAGGGGTGTTCAATGATTTTTTTAAGAATGGGATCATCAATGCAAACATGAATGAAACATACATTTGCCTCATCCCAAAAAAGATTGGCGCCAAAAAAGTGAGTGATTATAGACCGATTAGTCTCACAACTTGTCTTTACAAGATTATTGCTAGAGTGCTCTCAAAAAGATTGAAGCTTGTTCTCCCATACACAATTATGAACCATCAGTCTACTTTCATAGCCAATCGCCAAATCCTTGATGCTTCCCTTATAGCCAATGAGATCATCGATGAATGGAACCGAAAGAAGAATAGTGGAGTGGTCATAAAACTTGACATCGAGAAGGCTTTCGATATGGTGAATTGGAATTTTCTTGAGAATGTTCTTCGCGCAAAAGGCTTCGGACAAACTTGGAGAAGATGGATTAGAGGGTGTATCTCGTCAACAAATTTCTCCATTATTATGAACGAAAAGCCTAGGGGTAAATTTAAAGCAACTAGAGGCCGTCATCAAGAAGATCCCCTTTCACCTTTCTTATTCATTCTTGTGGTCGATTGTCTTAGTAGAATGCTTTTATTGGCAAAACAAAAAGGATTGATGGAGGATTTCAATGTTGGTAAACCTCCACAAGCAGTTTCTATCAATCACCTCCAATTTGCATATGACACCATCCTTTTCTCACCACCCAACGAAGTCTATCTCCAGAACCTCTTTCAGGTCATTCATGATTTTGAAGAAGCATCTGGGCTAAACATTAATTGTCAAAAATCAGAATTTTTGGGGGTTGGTCTCAATACACAAGAAGTTGAGTATCTTGCTTCTATCTTTGGATGTAGGGTTGGCTGCTGGCCCTCTACATATTTGGGTCTCCCGTTGAAAGGCAACTCGCGAACAACAAGTTTTTGGAGTCCAGTCATTGAGAAGATAGAGACTTGCTTGCATAATTGGGAAAATTCTCATATTTCCAAAGGAGGAAGACACATTCTCATCCAAGCTACGCTCTGTAATCTACCCACCTATTATTTCTCCATTTTCCTTGCTCCATCTAAAGTCATTAAAGCTATTGAGAAGCTATATAGGGCTTTTCTTTGGAGGGGTAGTATTGAAAAAAAGGGAAGCCATCTACTAAAATGGTCCACTTTACATGCACCTTTTGAGGAAGGCAGGTTAGGTCTCTTTGATTTACACAAACGTAACATCTCCCTTTTGGCGAAATGGAATTGGAGGTTTTACACCGAAACAGAGGCTCTTTGGCGAAGGGTGATTACGGCAAAATATGGTACTACTAGTCACTACAATTGCAAGCCGGGCAGTTTGTCTTTGAAAACTTCCAAGGGTCATTGGAAATCTATCCAGAATTTGCAAAATTTGGTTTATAGCAACATTGAAGTCATTGTTGGAAAAGGAGACAAAACCCAATTTTGGAAGGATGTTTGGTTGGGAGCTCAATCTTTTCGGTCAAAATTCCCCTCCCTTTACCTTTTATCTCTTAAGAAATATTAGCTTGTTACTGACCATTGGAATCAAAGGGTTGGATCTTGGAACCTCTTTTTAAGAAGAAACTTCAATGAGATTGAAACTAAAGAATGGGCATCCTTATCTCACCTCTTGTCTTCGTTTATCTTCAAAGAACAAGAGGATAGATGGGCTTGGACATTGGAAAAGGATGGTTTTTTCTCTACAAGTTGCTAACTCATAGGCTTGCATCTACTGGGAACTTGGATAAATCAGCTTTTTACAAACACTTGTGGAAAGGTCACCATCCAAAAAAAGTTAAGTTCTTTGTTTGGGAGCTTAGCCATGCGTGTATCAACACTTTTGATTTATAACAGCGAAAATCCCCTGGTGTGGCTATCTCCCCAAATTGTTGCCTTCTTTGTTACAGAGATGATGAATCACAAATCCATCTTTTCAGCCATCGTGCTTTTGCCACTGCATTCTGGTCCTACATCTAGCAAGAGTTTGGGTGGTCCACAGCATGGCCTGGGGATATTTATACATTGCTAGATATGCTAATCTCTGGCCATCCATTCAAAAAGGAAAAGAAGACCCTTTGGCTCAATTTCATTTATGCTTTTCTATGGAATTTATGGCTTGAGAGAATTGCACAGGTCTTCACAGAAAAACACCAGAACATTCATTCCCTCATAGAATCTACTTCATACCATGCTTTATCGTGGAGTATTTTATCTCCCCCTTTTATAATTATGGCTTAACAACTCTTTTATCTCATTGGAGATCTTTTTTGTAACTATCACAGATAGGACTTCTTCTGTATCAATTTCACCCATCAATGAAATGGTTTCTCTATTTCCTATCAAAAAACAAATGTAGTTTTGGCTGGTCTAATGAAAGAACCTTAGGTGGTTTCCTTAGTCGAAGTATGAAAAGGGAAAGTTTTCCAAGTTTATGGAAGATTTTTCTCTAGTTAACCTTCCAGTGTCCGGTGGAGTTTTTGTTTGGTCCAATTTGCAAGACCCGGTAACTCTCCAAGATTTTTTTTGGCAAGAAACAGCACTTTCACTAACAAAAATGAAATAATACAAGGGCATACAAAAAAACAAGCCCCAAACAAAAAAAGGAGTCCAACCCTAACTACATAAAAAGACTCCAATCCAAAATACAATACCAAGATCATAATTACTAAAAGATTTAGAGATTGGCGCCCACAAAGAAACATTCAACCTAGCCACCTCCCAAACCTCCTCACCCAATCTCTCGACTACTCTAGGTAACTCTCTCCTAGATTACAGGTCTCTCCAATATATGTTTTTTACTAAACTTATGATCTGGAAACCAGAAATTGGTTTTGAAAACAAGCCCTTAGAAAGACTTGGGTAAACTGAATTAGAAAGGGGCAAGAAAAATGCTTAACTTCTCTCAAAGGAAAATAAATGAAGCTTCCTTGGAAGCATTTGACTTGAGATGAATAGTAAAACTTTCAGTGGCAAGGAAAGGAATTACACGTATTAATTTGACCTTATTTTGTACACAGCAGCCACTTGGTGCTAGCTAGATAAATCTCTTTTAATTACTCTCTTAGTGATATTTGTCGAAATTGGAAGGGATTTTTGTAACCTCCATTAGCCTTTTGCAAATTCCAATCAAACTTGTTTCCCTAAAAAAAATGAAGCCTGAACATGCATGATTCAGCGACCAGCCAACTTATAATTATATTGAAGAATTGAAGTATTAATGAGATAACCAATATTTGTCTACGTCAAAACATTCAGTTAAAATCAGGATGTAAATCTTACCAGCTTTCTCTGCTTTTATCCTTTGCTTCTTTTTCGTACTTTTGGATTGTACGCTCGTCAACCTGGTTGCTAAGGAAAAGTATCTGACCTCCAATTGTAGATTTACCAGCATCTACCAAATTTTATTTAAATAAATATTTAACGTGAAACAAAGGAAAATTAACCATATAAAATAATGACAAAGACAAACTATTGAAAGGAGGTCTTTTAAGAATAAACAGTATGCAAACAAAGTGATACGCAAACTAAATTCCATAAGCATCCTGAACACAAAGAACTTCAAAAGTAAATGGGCCTCATCAAGCTGAACTCTGACCAATGACCAAATGAATAAACCCAATTTTCTATACATTCACAATGTAACATATGCTAATACATGCAAGCCTGCCAAATAGTTTACTTACCAACATGACCAATGAACACAACATTCAAGTGTCGTTTGCGATCCAACTCCAAATCCTCTACATCTTCATTTTCAGTCGAAGTAACTTCCTTCTCCTTAGCAGATATGTTCTCCTTCGCTGTAAAAGGAACCCAGTTGTTCAGTCACACAATACGAGAACTATAAATTGAAGTGCTTAAACGAACAAATATAGCTCACTGGCAATTAAAAAAATATTCTTAAAGCATGCAACTCGGCGCTGAAATTAAAATAGAAAGACCATTCACCATCACCTTGTTCTTCAACGTGGATAGCTTGGGCTGGCTGGGGATGGTCATCTGTCCTCAAATCTACAATTATCACATCACAGTCCTCAAAATGTGATTTGTGATTCTCTTTTATCACATATATTGATATAATTGAAAGCAGCATAGTTACACACATCAGCAAACAGTATATCAATCATAAAAACAAGATTCTAGAAATTCAAGCATGTCCATACAAGAATTGAAGTCAAATTTTTAAATAAATATTCATATATATTTGAAACAACACACAGTGCAATAAGTTTAATAAACTAAATGCATATGAAATAGTCTACAACTTCATACATAGGACAAGCTAAAATAAACCAACAACTGTTCTTTAAAGTTAGAAAATAATCAAAAGGAAATAATCAAAAAAAAATCCTTGCATGATCTACAAAAAACTTTGGCATATGATTCAGTCAGATTTCCGTTGGAAAGAAAAAAAACATAGCACAATTAAATAATAATAATTAAATATGAACCTTCTATTCGTAATTTTTAGATTCAATATTGGCAACAACACCTCGTACATCATTCATCTTTTATTAGAAACTATAAATTATTATTTAATTTACTGCCAAACAAATCGTGATATATTAGACGCACAAGAAAAACATTACAATGACTAGTAAATTGACCAACCTTCTTCCATCTTATCGGACTTCTCAATTTCTTCTGTCTTTGCATCTGGATTAGGAACTCCATTACTATCTTCGGTAAATTTTAGAACAAAATCCAGCCAAATAGAAAATACAGTGAATTTAGTAAATTAACCAACCTTCTTCAACATTATCGGGTTTCACAATTTCATCCATCTTTGCATCTGGATTAGGAACCCCATTAACATCTTCAGTAAAGTTCGGACCAAGGCAGAGTCAAAAGAGAAAATACAAAATCAGGTAACCAGCACATCACGTAGGGCCATATATAGGAATAGTTTAAAATGATGGAGAGCAATAGTCTATAGAATTTACTGTACCGGGTGGATCAAGTTCTAATGCACGAATGTCCTCCTCAATATCTATCAATTTCAGAAATGCAAAGTAATAATCAACAAATCTCACAAGTTACATAATGATCTGACACGATATTATTTTATCGACAAATTTATCCAGAATGCATTTTCGATAGTTTGGCTCCATCAATTAGTTTTTACTATTAGGAGCAGAAAGAAAAGAAATAAGAGCAGCACAACTTCACCAGGATAAACATGTAGACAAATAATCGAAAATGACAGAAGATGTGAGATTCATACCCATGGAAATTACGCCGTACGCTGCGAAGAAGAAGAAGTAACTCTAGGGTTTGAGCAGCAAGAAAGCTTCACAAGGTAAGAAGAAGATGCAATGGGTTTATCGTACAGATGCTTATATCGGATTGATTCTCATGTCTGTACCCCTGTTGAACCCGGTTTCTCCAAACCGATATTTATTTTATTTTTTATTCAAATATCAAAAACCTTACCCATTAGGCAGTAGCTCAAATCTTGCTCTATGATTATAATGCTATATTCAAAATAAATTTATAATTTCAAAATAATAATTAAGTTAGTTTTTTTTTTAGTTCAACAATATGTAGGGTGGGAGATTCGAATCTCTAACATTTTGGTCGATGATACATACTTTATATCAATTTAGCTATATTCGCGTTGACAATAATTAAGTTAGTTACATTTAAATTATATTAACATAACATGTAACACATAAAATAAAAATAGGTTAAATATATATTTTAGTCTATGGTATTTGAGTCTTTTTCAATTTAATCTCTATTGTATAAAAAACTTTTAATTTAGGCCATACTATTTAAAAAGTTTCAATTTAATCTCTTACCATTGTAAATGTTAAAATTGTCTAATAAGAAACTTACATTACCCTATACTTAGTGAAATAGCATAAATTTAGAAGAAATAATAATAATAATTTAAGAGAAGAAAACTAAAAAATTATTCTCTTACCATTGTAAATGTTAAAATTGTCTAATAAGAAACTTACATTACCCTATACTTAGTGAAATAGCATAAATTTAGAAGAAAAAAACACAATTTAAGAGAAGAAAACTAAAAAATTATACTAATTTCTTATAAATTTTGATATTAGATGACATTTTTCATTTTCTAGATTCCTACCAATTCACTAAGCATTATGTCATGTCAGTTTATTAGTAGTCAAGTTTTAATATTTACCAATAATTTAAGGATAAATTGAAAAATGTTAAAGTCAAATGACTAAATTAAATTTTTTTATACAATAGAGATTAAATTGAAAAAACACCCAGATATATATTAAGTCTTACAAATATTCAACGAACTAAATGATATTATATTATTATAATATAAAAAAAATTGATCTTAAGTAATTAAAAAAAAATTATTGTATCATTGAACGTTGAAAGTTGTTTCAAAGACACCTTTTAATCTTATATCTGAATGAAAAAACTCTTCAATGGTATTTTTGGAAACAAATTCAAAAAGTTAAAAAATAAAAACATTTCAGTATTTACAATTTAACCTAATTTTTTTACCCAATACGGAAAAATGAGAGATAAATGAAGGACTTCCCTTCTTCAATTGGCGTTGACCATGTCCTCATGTTATTTTGGCAGTCGACTAATGCATACTTATAACGTCAGAAGATTTTCAAGTGGGAGGCGTAGTTCAGTTCGTCTCGTTGGAAAAAGCTCAAATATTTGTCAAATGATCTCATTTTATTTATCAAGTGGGAGGCATAGTCCAGTTACCATATTAAAATAATCTACACTCTAAACATAAACTATCATAACTCAAACTAAAATATTTTGTACTACAAACACAAACTATTATAAGCAATTATACGCTCTAAATAGCTCTTAAGTTATTAGGACAAGTTATTGGTTTTTGCTGTTCCAAAGTTGGGCCACAATAAATGTCATGAGCCTGGTAGCCCAGGCCCAAGCCCATCTCAAGAATCAAACTAGCCAACAATCATGTAAGATGGACGGATCAACACCCATGCCGGGCCCAAGTTTGTGTCCTAACAATTCCAGAGGCCCAACTTGCGTCCAAAATAAGGACAAAATGGGAATATTCATATATACGTATTAATAAATTTATTTGTACATGATATTAGACTGTCAGAATGTTTGGATTGGACGTAGTTTCAAAACGAGTGTCTCTAACAAAAATAGTTCAATGGTAAGTGCATGTTTGACATACTTTTCGGAATAATTGTTTGGTGAAAATACAATTTTGATCTATGCATTTTAGATTTTGTTCGACTTTGATCCATATACTTTCAAATGTTCGATTAATAAAGCTTAAAATTAGTCAATGTGATGAGTTTGAAGTTCATTTTTATCAAAATTTGTTCAATAATAATAATAATTGTAATACAATAAAAGACATAATGTAAACATATTTTCAAAATGTAAGAGAAAAAATTAATATAGACTAATTTTTCAAAGAAAAGTTAACAATAAAATAATTGTAAAGACCAATTTTAAGATTTATTAAAAATACAAATATTAAAATTTGACATTTAAAAGTACATGAATCAGAATAAGAATAAAACTCAAAGTACATAGACAAAAATAATATTTTAACCTAATTGTTTTAAGCGGAATGAAAAGCACTTTGAATACATTTCATTTGTTTTTAGAACTTAAACTCCTTTTTATTATTGAAAAGTTTTAAAATGTTTTAAAGGGTCAAACAACACTTTTTATCACTTTTTATGATATTGGCAAAATACTACCAATTAAAAAGACACTGTTTTTTTTCAGTAAAACATGCTTAATGTTTTAATCTGCATTTTAAAAATATCTTGACTGTATCTTTCAACCTAAGTATTTAGATATAGAGTACTCTACAAATATTTTTCACGACTTTAAATCATTTTTAACTTAATCACTCGAGAAATTATATTTTTAAGTGCAATTTAATTTATTTTCTTGCTAAAAAACACTCTCACAAATTACTAGGGTAGGGGATTGGTTTGTCAGTATAATAAATATGAAGTACAGAAATTTAAATTTCCAACTTAAAAAAGAAATACATACTAATTATTATTAAGTTATCTGTTTCAAATTATACACGAATAGTTTATCGAGTGAAATTTAGTAATTTATTATTAACTTTGACAAAAGAAAAGAAATGGGGAATGAAAATTAACGAGGCCGACATCAGACGTGCATCCAGCTCATTTCACGGAAAGTGTGGGTCATCATTACGAGCCGGACTTCCCTCATTCCATCAGTTTGACTGAAAATGTCCACGTGGCACCAAGTTTAGCCAAGAGGTAAAGAATGTCAGATAACGGACTGGTGATGTTATCATCTTCGTACACCTTGAGATCTAGCCCTAGATTTGGTGGGCTCGTTCCTCTACACCCGTTACCACAACCCACACCCCATCAAATCCAGCCACGTCATTTCCCAACCCTCCAAATCCTCAAACAAGACAAAAATCACTGCACGAGAACACCGAAATCCGGTGCGAACGAGCCGCAGAGGATCAGCGCCCCCGAGAGGGACGAAAATTTGGCTCGATGCTCACGTTAAGTCGTGGTCGGCGTAGGATAAGGGATAAAAAGGGCAATTGCTAACGTGCGCAAAGGGCAAATGTGGGCCCAAGGGAAAAGAACAGGGGCAGGTGTTGTCAATTCAAATGTCTCTTTCGGTGTAATCGAAGAAGTATTTTGAAAAAAAAAAAGTAAAAAACAAATTAGGTCAGAAATAGCCATTCATTCATCTCTTGAACTTTCCAGATACACGTGGCCGTTCGGATCATCTCAGCATTAACACGTCATATCATATCGTTACGATATTTTGAGATTTTGTTTTTTTGAAAATCTCGGTTCTCGATGATTTTGATTCCTCCCGTTACACGAAGCTTGCAAATTGTCACGAGCTTTTGTCCGTTGGAAAGATGCCGTGCATTTAATAACGTGTAAAGTACAAATATCAAAAGCGTTGTAAAGATATTTGTTGATCAACCAAAACAAAAAAAAAATTATGATATTGAAGTTGGATTATATTTAAATAATCTACTAATGCTGAGCATAATTTAACGTTAATTGATATGTGTAAGTGAAAAAAATTTTAAATCTTTCTACCCTCAAATATTGTTAAACTAAAAAAACTTAATCATTAGTAAATTTAATATTGACTTAAATTGAGTTCGAAATTTTATAAATTTGTGTTGTCTTTTTTTGTTATTACAAAAATTTGTGCCTCTTTGATTAATATCAATGGTTAGCATTATAAATCATTTTAACCCTTACCAGGAGGACAATTACAATACAACATGTAAATATGATATATAATTTCAACTGTCATTTTGAACAATATATTTTATAACTTTTTTTTTGGATAATAAAAAATTCTATAAGTTGCACAACAAAATGAGAAATCAATGTAAGCATTTATAATTGCAAACTCAAGTTTTCATAATTTAATTATTTGCACGTTACAAATAAATGCACACATACGTACATTCTCTTAGCCTTATAATAAAAAGTACAGTTAGGCCCGTTTGATAACAATTTAAGGATTGTTTGAGGCGTTGAGTGAGTTATAATAATTTATAGAGTTATATGATATGTGTTTAAGATTAAGAGTTTTTTTGTATGAGTTATAGTAGTATGTGTTTGGGGTGCAAAGTACTATGCATATTATGATAATCCACGCTCCAAACAGTCTCTTAGTTTGTTGGTTTTTTGTTTTTGAAAATTGTGTTTGTTTTCTCACAATTGCTCTACAATTATTTTCATATTCTCTACAATTGTTTTCATATTTCTTAATAATACATTTGAGTTTATAGTTAAATTCCAAAAAAAAAATAAGTTTTTGAAATCTTTTTTTTTTTTTTTGTTTAGTTCTCAAAACTTGGCTTAGTTTTTAAAAACATGTGTAAAAAAGAGATAAAGAAAGCATTGAAACCCATAGGAATAAGTGATATTTGTAGGCTTAATTGTCACAAACAGAAAATTGATAATTATCAAACGATGCCTTAATTAAACTAACTCTATGTCAAAAACGTTATTTTAAAACCAACTCCACTATCAAAGTACGGTATAGAGTCATAAACTTAAACAAGCATCCGAGCTCCAATTATAATCTCGCTCTCTCTCTCTCTCTCTATATATATATATTATTTTTGTTAATATGTATTTAATAAGAATGTCCTTTATTGAATGTTGTGGGAGGGCAAAGAAGAAAGAAACGGCTGCATTTGAGCATGCGATGTTGGTGAATTAAAAAGTGGGAATTTTGTACTTAAAAAGCATGGCGATAACACAAGTACACGAGCTTTGTTTGCTAACAAAGAAAGAAGCACTGTGACCCATTATTTGGCCTACAGTGTCCAATCTCTTCTTTGTCTATGTGTTGTTGGCTCTTCCACCATCTCTCTCACATTTTTGCATTTAATGATGTTTCTACCTGTGTTTTATTTCCAACATTATATATGTTACAAAAATTGAAATTCCATGTTAAATTTGCCCATTTTATTTGGTTTATAGAATATGGTTAAGTTTTTGTGTATGTACAGTAGCTTAACAGTGAATTAATAATATTTGCTGTTAACAAGTGTTTTAAATGTTGATAACAATAAATAATTGATTCACGACATGTGGATTTGATATGTTAACATTTATTGTAAGTTGATTGATATAATAATATTTGATGTTAACATAATTTGACTGGTTAAAATGTAACATATATCATAAACCAAACAGTTAGAAGTTTAGGCCCCATTTGATAACCATTTGGTTTTTGAAAATTAAGCTTATTTTCTCCAAATTTTTCTACAATGGTTTTCATCTCCCTTAAGGAAGTATTTGAATTTTTAACCAAATTCTAAAAACAAAAACAAGTTTTTGAAAATTACTTTTTTTAGTTTTCAAAATATGACTTGGTTTTTGAAAACATAGGCAAAAAGTATATGACAAAACAAGTAAAATCATAAATGAGAGTAGTATTTATAGGCTTAATTTTTAAAAACCAAAAACCAAATGGTTATCAAACGGGGCTTTAAATTTTTTCATTTCACGTGCGAATTTGAAAAGGAAAGTCGATAAGATAATAAAAATTAATATGTATTGCATTATAAATAGGTATACAATTTTAAATTTACAAATGCAATGTAGTGGAAAAAACAATATATAAGTCATAATATATGGTGTAATAAGTTTATGAAAACAACAGGTGGTTTATTGTTTTTAGCTATAAATCTAAAAGAAACATCGAAACTTGACTAATGGGATATTTACCTGAAAAAAGACCATACATTTTTTTTTTTTTTATAACAAATATGGAGTGTTGATGCATAAATACAGGCAAAGCGGACACACTTGATCTACACTGTGATTCAACCATGAATGTATTTTGAAGATAAAGAGGTGACCTGCAAAACAAATGAAACTATACACCAGTGTGGTGCTTGCCACACATACTCTGATGCTTAAGTCAATGAGGTAAAAGTGTGGCAAGCAATGAGTGTAGCAAGTAAAGAGTTTGCAAAGTGAGGATGAAGTTACCTTAAATTGAGTTTTCACAATCTATTTATATGAGGGTAGGCCTAGATTTTTCCTTTCCTTTTTTCGAATCGGTTTAGGAAAATGTTGAACTAGACATCTCTAGGGCTTCATTGGACTAAGGGCGCGCAAGGTGCACGTCCACATGTGCTCGACCCACTTCAGCTTGACTCGATTTGAGGTAGATTTTTTGGCCTTTTGGCCCAATAGCTTCTTCATTTATGCCCAATCTAGTTCCAAGTCCTTTGTTCATTTTGGGTTTGATCTTGTTGTCTACATTTATCTATAATATAGAGTATTAAAATTTAAACCTTTAACATCAAATAAAATAATACATGTCAATAACTATTGAGTTATTACTTATGTCGACAAAAACAAAAGAAAAAAACCCAAACATTTACGTAAAAAAAGAATTAATTTCATAATTCTAGCTTATATTTAAATTTGATAAAATTGAACATTTGAAGTTAAAAATGACTCAACAATCCAAAGAAGAAGAAGAAGAAGAACCTCTCTCTCCTTTCAAATCATGCTCGAAATTCTTTAAATGTCTGTTTTTATTTTTTTTCAACAAATGGAAGACCAAGAGATCAAAATTTTAACTTCAAATAAGACAATAAATATCTTTATCTATTGAGTTATACTAAAATAGATATTTAGTTATTTTAAATCACAACTTTTTTAAATACGAACTCTTAGATAATTACAAATCTAAACATAACTTAACTTGTTAAGATAAGATATATCATAGATAAAAATGTCAAAAATTTAAATCTTCCATCACATGCGTAGTCCAACTCAAAAAAGAAATAAAAACCTAATTTTGAATTTTCGCAGGCCTAGTTGCCATAATTAATTCAATAATTAAAACCTACCCTTAGGACAATTTATAATATGTACATGCTTTAAAGATTCCATTAATTATCGAGTTGTCATCGCACCGTTGAGAAGGCGGCGTCGGGCAAATTATAGAGTGTTAGCTCAACTTTCATTTTCCATCCTCCATTAATTTTCACCACCCCATCATCATCTCTTTCCATCTTTTTATTTTAATATTTATATTTATATCAACGTTTTTTTAAAAAAAATTTTATTTTCGCCGTTTACAGCTAATAAACCTATTTTTTATAGGTAAAATTTTATTCCCTAAAGGTAAATTACATTTTTAGCCCATAGATATTTGATGGTCATTCCCAATTTTTTAATTTTTGTCTAGATTATTCGTGATAAATAACAAAAACCAGACCTAGCATACTTCAAAAGGAATCATTCTAGAATGCAATAAACCCTGGTTTACTTTTTGATTTTAAATAAAAACTTTAAAGTATAATTAAAATTTACATTTTTCAACCCATGTGTTTTGCCAAACCCTAGGATTATTAAAACGAAATATTATATTGTAGAGAATCCATTCAAGATAACTCACTCCATTAGATTTTTGTTTTGAAAAATCATAAGTATTATAGGGTAGACAACTATCTTCATTGGTTCAAGACATTTTTAGATGAAACCAAAAGTAAAGTAGACAATATCATACATTGTGAAGATATGTTTATAACATAAAACATATGGCCCTGTTTGGGGCAAGAGTTATAATAACCTGTGAAGTACTCTGCACCCCAAACGCAGACTATTATAATCCCAGACTAAATAACTATGCATTTTAAATAATATTATATTATTTTACAGACTATTATAACCCACAGACTATTATAACTCATGTTATTATAACACACTCAGTGCCTCAAACAGCCCAGTGTCAATCAAAATATAGTTTAGTTGATAAAACATCTATTACCTTTCATATATAGTTGAAGATTTAATTTTCGTTTTTAAATTGTTGAACTAAAAGAAGTGACAATTATGGACTTTAAAAAGGATACATAACAAAATGAAACCCTATTTATATATAATTTTTTTTATGACTTTATACAATTTAACTAATATTTAAAAAGTAAAGAAAAAACATTAAAAATGCATAATTACTAAGAAAAATGTGAAAAAATATTATATAAAAAAAGTGAAAAACAAAGATAGACATTTAATCATAGAAAATTCTCTACAAATTTGAAAAGATACATAATACGTCCCTATGATAATTAATAGGTACATAAGATATTAAAGCATGAGTTAACTTTATGCCTAAATTTACATACATGATTCTTTTTTCTTTTTTTTTTTTAGTTCAATTTACAAACATGATTCTGAACACAGACGAAGAGAAGAAAATACTCTCTCTCATGATCATTTCCAACAACAATATATCATGGGAAACCCAACAGTTCACATGAAAATAAAAAAATAAAAAAAGAAAAAAAATAGAGAAAGAGAAGGGGGAAAAAAAAAAATTGAAATAATGGGGAATCTGAGAAGGAGCATCCCGAGATCTTTCCTTGGTAGGAGCAAGAAAACAGCCTAGCTTCTGCTCAACCCCACACCGTTTCCACTATTTTTTATCCCTTCTCTTTTCCACTATAAAAATTTAATTCCCTTTCCCTTTCCTTTCAACTTCCAGCCTTTTTCTCTATTCCTCCTCCTCTGAGATTTCATCTTCTCTCACTCTTTTTAATTCTCCTCCTCTTTAACTTTTTCCTCCATTAAAACACCTCCATGGAGCTTATTGGCTTAAATGGGTCATCTTTTTCTTTCTAGGGTTTTTGACCAAGTTCAGTTCTTCCTCACATGAACCTGAATCCATCTGATCCCAACTGGGTTTTTGTTTTCCTTTTGTGGGTTTTTCTTAGATTTTTGAAACATGGAGTGTTTGATGTAAAGATCTGATCTTGTTATGTTTCTCTCTCTGGGTTCTTGTTTTTATAGGGTTTGAGATGAAAACTTATGTCAATTTTTTTTAATTTTTGGAGTTGGGGTTATGGTAATAAATAATTAGGTTTAAAGGCAGAGCTCCTTGAAGTCCAATAGAGGTTTATGCCAGGTTGATTGAGCTGCTGAGCTATGGATCCCACAGCCCCTATCGCAATCTTATAAGATCAATATTATTGAAGCTGATAGGCCTGTGGCTTGCATATCTCAGGAGCTTCATCACCTGTTTTGTTAGATCCTTGTTTGGATTGAAGGGAGCTCTACATCTTCTCTCTAATCGTTTTATTAGTTTTTCCATATTCTTAACCTCACGAGTTCTAACATGAAATTATTTATAATCTAGCTTAACATAATATAGATTATGATAATTTTAATTGTTTGTTCATTTGTCATGATACTCTTTCTTCTTCTTTCCTCCCATCATCTAAAGCTTACTCTTTTATAGTTTTACATTAATTGCTTTTTGTTTGAAGGGTTGATCTTTGCAGGGAGTGGAGGCTCTTATGAAATATGTCTGACCTTTTTTTTGAAGGTTGGATCTTGGTTTGAATGGTGGGATCTATGGAACTTTCATGTTTTCTTTCTAACTTCATGTGCTGGAGTTGGAATGTTGGAGAGTACGATGTTGTTGCCTGGTTTTTGTTTTGATGTCTTTGAACATCCTTTTTTGGGCTGTAGTTTTGATGAAGATGAACTGTAATGATTTTCTTTCCAGATATGTGATTTTGATACCCATTTCCCAGATTTTTTTTTTTTTTGGTATTCTGAAGAAGGCTCCAAATGTACATTATTGATCTGATCTTTTACTTTTGAAGATGGAACGTTTTGTTATCAATAGTTATTTCAGGCCATCGAGTTCTGAGATTTGATGTATATTTAATGAAAAAGATGGTACTAAAATAATAGTGCAGTTTTTTTTTTTCACTTTTATTTTTTGTCTGTCCATTGTCGAACCCATAAATTTAGGGCATTTTAAACGTAGCAACTCTGGGGTCTCCTTGTTAACTCGATGTAATGATTATAATTTAACATATCTTTCTTCCTTTTTTTTTTGCAATGTTAAGTAACAGATTTCGATATTTATTTGTTTATTTCATTTGATATTCGAGATGGCAAGAGTAATGGATGATTTTTTTAGAGTTCTTTTAATGGGTAAATTCGTAGTTAGTTATGCATATTTTACACTTTTAATTTTCCTTAACTTCAATCATTCGAAAATCATTTGGTTTTTTATGGTTGGTTTTTTAAAATTAAGCATATAAATATTGCTTTCACTTAATGTATTTTTTTTTTAATTTTATTATCTATTTTTTTACCTATTAATAAACTAAATCAAAGTTTTGAAAACTAAAATAATTAGGTTTAATAAACTTCTGTTTTTGTTAATTTGGTTAAGAGTTCTAATGATTTTTTATTAACAAAGATGAAATGCATTGATGAGAAAGTCAACTCAATTTTTTAAAATTAAAACCTTGTTTGTTAACCTTTGTAGTTTTAAGAACTAAGTTGGTTTCCATTTTCAATTTCGAAACATGAGAATTCTTAGTTTTTTGAGTTCTTAGTTAAACTCTAAAAATAAAAGCAAGTTTACATATTTTTTTCTTTTAGTTTTTTTTATAAAATATATCTAAAAAATAGATAATAACAAAATAAATAAATTGTAAGTAATATTTTATAGGCTCAATTTTTAAAAATAAAAAAAAATTCACGCCAACAACTATATGGTTTTTCATATTTTTAGAAATTGGGTTTGTTTTTTAATCAATTTTTTACAATGAGTTTTATCCTTAACAAAATATTTGAATTTTTAACCAAATTTCGAAAAGCTTTTAATATGTTTTTTTAGTTCTCAAGCTTAGTTTGTTTTTTGACAATACTTAAAAAAAAGTAGTTAACAAAATAATTAAAATTCATAGGAAAGTACTATTTCTAGACTTAATTTTAAAAACTAAAAATTAATTATTTAGTTTTTTATTTTTGTAAATTAAGTCCATAAATATTATTTTTAGTTATAGAATCTATGTTTTTTATCTATTTTTTACATATGTTCTCAAAAACCAATTTAAGTTTTGAAAATTAAACAAAGTAATTTTTGTTTTTAAAATTTGGCTAGAAATTTAAATATTTTTACTTAAAGAAAAATGAAAATTATTGTAGAGAAAATGAAAAACCATAATAGAAAAATTGTGAAAAAACAAGTACAATCTTTTTAAACTAAAAATCAAATGATAGTTCCGTTTGATAACTATTTGGATTTTAAAAATTGTGTTTGTTTTCTCACAATTTATACATGAATTACTAGTCAAACTTGAAAAAAAAAAAAGTTTTTGAAAGTTACTTTTTTTAGTTTTTAAAACTTGGTATTTGAAAACATACATAAAAAAGTAGATAAGAAAAATATGAAAATTTATAGGTGAAAATAGTATTTATAGGATTCATTTTTAAAAACTAAAAAATCAAATGGTTATCAAACGAATGTTAAATGCTTATCAAATGAGATTCGAATGGGTCTTTTTTTTTCTTTTTTTTTTTTTAAACATAAACTTCATTAAAAGATATTATCCGTCTTGGGCTATAGAACCAGAATTATCAAGAGCTACAATATTCAAAAACCAATCCGAAAAATCTTTCATCTATAAAGTTGAACGACATATAAAGCAGATCTAGCCAAAGCATCAGCCAAATTATTTGACCAACGGGAAGAATATGAGAAAACTTCAATGAAATAATGTCATGAAGTTCAAATGGGTCCTTAATTTTACTATCTGTTAGCTTCCTGTATTATTTTTATTTTAATTGTGTAATTAAATTTGCATTTATTTTGAGATCAATCACTCAATAGGGTCACAATTTTTATGGCTAGCCTGACAGTCTACATTTCAATAAATATATATACAAGACACACACACATAGAATAGTGTACATGATCACAGTAGATGAATATAGGGAAATAAGGTCTAAGTCCTAACCGGCCAAATATAGAATTTCGGTGGATTTTTTTTTTTATCACTTTTTTGTGAATATCACTGATGACATTGATTACAAATTATATTTCAAGTTTCGAAACTATAACAAGGTGTGGAAAAACAAAATATGGTTAATTTACAAGTGTAATATGAACTATAAAAAGTATGTTTGATGGATCTTTAAATCTTAAAATTTGGATATGATAGTTCTTAAATATATTTAAAAATGTTTAACATCCATTGTTATATTTGGTTTAAAATTGAATTTTATGTGAAATAAAATAATTTCAAATTTTTAATTTTGTATTACTGACAAATAGAAATACAAATAACAACTCGAACATAGCTAACTCGTTAAAACATATATATATATAATTTCAATCAAAAGATCAGCCATCTAAATCTTTTTATTCTCATATGTCATTAAACTAAAAAAAAAGGAATCTTATTAAAATAAAGTTTGGATTTAATAATTCTCATCAAAATTTCATCCAATTCAAGCTCTCCCAGAATTTTGCAAAGCGACAAAGTTGTTTAACCCACAGCTCATAACCACCCCACTGACATGGAAAAACAAAAAATAATTCAAAAAATTGAACCACCCCAGAAAAAGAAAATAATAATAGATCGACAGAACCCGTCAAAAACCTAACCCAAAATCTCTACTGTTACGAAAATCAACACCAACTAATTTAATTATATAAGATTATTTGATAATAGTTTTGTTTGATTTTATTATCATTATTTTTATGATCATGCTTAATTTTATTTCAGATTTTGTAATACTTTAAGAAGCCTATGTTTTAAATCTTAATTTTTTGGAGGTGAGAATTTGAAATATTAGATAACAATATGCCTTAATCAGTTTTTAAATATATTTTTTTAGTTCAACAACATTTGAGAGAAGGAATTTGAATTTCTGACCTCTTGGTAAATGCATACGTTTAACCAATTAAACTATGTTTGGTTAGCCTATAAAAAAATTTTAGGTTTTATACATCGGAAAAAAAAACATTATCAATCAAACGAATTTGCAAGCCAAATTTTATAAAAATGCCAACAAAACTGATCAAATCTAATCATCTTAAATTATACTTGTCGATTGGTTGGATTTTTTGAATTGCGAAAAAAAATAGGTTTTTTTTTTTTTGACAATCGAAAAAACATAGTTAAATCAGTTAAATTTAAATAAATGTTATTTTTTATATTACTTATAGCCAAAATATCGTCCCAACTTACACATCTGCCTACCTCTGAGGCAAGATGTATACAAAATACTCACAATATTTGGTGTAGGTTTCAAATATGCCTTTAAAAGTTAAAAAAAATTCATTCTAATCCTTAAAACTTTGAAATTGTTAAAAAAACCTTAAAAGAGTTTTTTTTTTTTTTTTTTCCATTAAACAAAGGATAGAAATTGATGCACGTGTAAAAGATAAAAGACATACATGACATAATTTATAACATTATTAACGTAAATTAACATAGTACCTTTGTAAAAATTGATTATATAACTGATATTGTAAATGATGTCAACAATACTTTTGTGCTGAAATGAATGATATCTTAATCTTCTATATAGTAGAAATTAAATGATAAATGACATCATACATGCTTTTTAATTTTTACACTGCCACCTACCAAAAATGAGCCTTTCTTTCATTTTAAATGGAGGAAAGTACGCAGCTGGTCTGTTGAACCATGTAACCCCTGGCCCTCTTCTTCTCTCAAAATGTTTACACCACTGATCCTTAATTCTCAAGTCCTTAACCTATTTAACATTTTTTAAAATTCACACAAAATCGAAAGTTTAGGATCTCATTACACAAAATTTAATTTTATATCTAATGGATCAGTTATTTTTTAAATTTTCAAATATATCAAAGATCTATTGGACAAAAACTTCAAAGATCTATTAGACATTTTTAACATTCAAGGACCTATTACACACAAAATTGAAAGTTTAAGAGACCGATTAGACACTTTTTGAAGTTCAGAAACCAAATGAACACAAACTTGAAAGTGAGTTTGTAAGTTCAAGAATTTGAATTGTTATCAAATATTATCTATTTGATTGACACTTTGGTAGTTAAATAATTTATACATAATATATTATATATAAATCAGAGAGTAACCCAATAACGTGATTAGCATTGCAGAAGAAGCTGTATTTCGAATTACTTGACTAAAGGTACAGATACAATCAATTCAATATAAATTTTGAAAGTGACAGAAGACAAACTTTGGAGGCCAGAAAAGAGCAACCAACCTTCTCCCACATAAGCAGAAAACTAACTCATCTTCCATGTAGGCATATGATAACAGCAACAAAAGACGTTGGCAGTCTTTAGTTTTGAGCAGCAAAAACCATGGTTCGGATGCTCCCCTTTACCATAGAGATGTCAAAAAATCATGTCATAATCTACCAGTAAAATTAATCAGATACACATTGTAAAGGGTGAATTTTCTGCAACTGAGCTTTCTCCTTACCAACTTGAGAAATTTAGATTGAATTATTGTATTTTCTCATATGTTGGTGAAAGGTAGGAAAAGGCAGGGGAGAGAGGGGAGAGGGGAGAGGGAACACATGAGCACATCAGTGGTCGAATAGAATTCATCTCAGTTGATTTAAATAAATAATAAAAACTCAGTTCAGGCCATGAGATTACTGAAAATCAAAATTGACTCGAACACAGGTGCACATATATGGTTTATGTCAGAATACAGTAACTCGTGATTTTGGTAGACAGACAACTGAAGTAGGTGCCCAGAGATGACATATCCTTAGAACATAAGATATTGAAAGAAATAAACAATAAAACGGCAAACATGGTACAAGTACTGTGAAATTAGAACTTTTAATGTACATCGAGGTGAAATGGAAGTAAATTTTGGGTTAAACGTCAGAGATTAGAAACAAGAAATGACATCTAAAGCATACCTTATGACACTGGAAGCGAAAGAGAACCATTCTCTACTATGACTTCCAAATTCCAGCCTCTGAAATCATAACCCACAGATCAGTTCTAAATATGCCAAACACTCGTATGGCCAAAATAGATCAAACAGCAAATGCAAGATTACTTTTCTTCTGCCTCTCTCCTTAGTTCCTGTATTTGACCCTCTATTTGAGAGCATGCCACTTGGATTTCCATATTTTTCTGGCAAAGCTCCTTCCATTGCGTGGACAAAGCATGAAGCTCATATGCAGCGTTTTGCTGATCATTGCATAAATAATCAACCAACTATTCCAAAGAATTGACCTCTAGCCTATACAAATATGAATTACAGGGATGCTACTTACTTGATGGAATTTCCTTTCACGGTTCACTTTTTCAATCTTCTCATTCTGTTCTTGAGCTAATTTTTGCATTCTGTTAGCAACAAGACAATATAAGTAACAATCATACATGGTCACGTTGGTCAGATGTACTTTCATGTTTACTTCATTCAGAAATGACATGTATAAAAATGTGGCTAAGTGTTCCATAAAAGCTAATGCCTGTGATGCAATAGATTTTAGTTTTGATAGCAACGGCCCTTGCCTCAGATAATATGCCAACAAGCAAGTGAATGTTGGAATCTATAACCAAAAGAGAGACACTGACTTTTATGCCGCAGAGGCATGCAGAATCTCATTGTCATTATATCATGAAGATCCCAAACATTAAGGGCATGTTTGGTAGACAATCTGAATTCTGTTTTATGTTTTTTAATTCACTGAATTGTGAATTCAGTGAATATACGTTTGGCAGTTATGTTTCCAAAAACTGTTACCAGATTCTAATATCCAAATAGTGAAAATTCTGAAAACAACATTTTTATGTTTTCATTGTATCCAGATTTTGAATTTGAAATTTTCAAATGCAGAATTATATTAAAAAAGATAAAAACTTTAAGAAATATAGTATTTCATGTTATAAACTCAATTTAGTTTTGTTAAATTCAAATATGTATAATATAATATATATTATAAATTATATGATGTTGTAAAATAATAATTATACCAAATTTATAACAAAAAACATGTTTAGAAATAAAGTAATAATGGTTTATATTCAACCTAATATTTAGTTTTGCAATTACAACTAGTTTTATGGTCTATAAATATATTAGAAAACACATTTTGAACAATTGTTTAAATTGGAATCCAATTTCTAAATATGTTACCAAACACATATACGAAAACATGAAATACAGCTCTGTTTTCATTGAATCCCTTGTTTTCAAATTGCCTACCAAACAAGCCGTAAGTTCTTGGGTATTTACATCTTTAAATAACGTGAAGTCTCAAATAGGAACCCTAGTCTTCAAGCATGGATGCGAACGTTAAAGGGGCAGGACACCTAGGCAGGACCTTACTTGTACAGGATCTATTTTGTAGGTTGTACCTCCATGTCCTTTAGTTCTAAAAAAGAGTATATAGGCATTCGTGCAAGAAAGAGCCATAGGTAGAAGCAAGTGTATACGGATGTTTCATTTCTTCTGACTAATGTAGTCAAAAGTAAGGATTGCAATGCATAGAAAGAATGTCACACTAAGCCTGAAGTCACCAATGTGCAAAGATAAGCATCTAAAAATATAAAAGTCCGCACCTCATAACTTGATTAATGAGTCAATTCAATTCAGACAGAGAATAATATAGTTGCTGTTTGAAAACCCAACATTAACAACAATATATGAGAGCAAGAGAGATGCACACTACCAAAGAATGAGAATTGTTTCTCCATATGAAATCCTTTTTTCTCGAAAGTAACAGAGCAATTTACACTATAGAAGGTCATAAGCCAAAGAATTGGACATGGGAACCATATTCGATGGGCGTAAAAACATAAAATATGAAACATAAAAACAAAATATAATAACAAACCTTGATAAAAGTGCTTCCAACTGTTTGTTGTGTTGCTTCCAGACATCGGGGCCATATTTTGACATCAATTCCAAATTTTCCAGCCTGCAGTATGAAACAAAGGCACCACCAGCAGTTAAATTATCATATTTTTATCATTTCCTGATGAATTGTCAAAACCTCTCTAATGTCTGTTTTCATGGTTGGGTGCGTAATCTTCTGCATTTTGTATTTTCTTACCAAACTTGTATAAATCACAAATCTCCCATAAGCATGGCCCATAGGTACACAAACTAGTTTTAAGAAACCGACCGGCAACCGCAACCAAGAAAAGGGATAGAAATATGATGAATGGGGAAAAAATATACGCAGCAAATGATTTTTAGGTCAAGTAACATAAAGTATTTAAAGTGACCTATCTCAACGGAGTTTTGAGCCAAATGTAAATTAATAACTTAAGAACCTCCGTGAAAACATTAACTCTGTATTGCAGGTATTAGAAAACCTGTATGAGTTCAAGTAGCCAACTCTAACTGTTCTCCATAAAATTAAGTTTTTCAAAATACAAATCATAAGTGCCTGGAACAATAAAAACATATTAAAACTTCACCTCAGCACTTGATGACGTAGTAAGCATTGCGCTTTCTGAAGTGTCTGCTTCCAAGCAGTTTCGTCGTTCTTTTTATTTGGAGGTGGTGTCTCTAATTTATATCTTGCAACATCGAGAGGCACTGGAGGCCTCCCAGCTCTTACACGTTCATATTCTCTAGCAAGCATTGGATGATCCTGAGTCCAAACTTCGTCAATTAAATAGACTATCGCTAATATTATCACATTTTGTCATATTTTCAAGATCTATCCTATGTAATGGTAAAGTAACTTATGGAAGAATGAGTAGTGGTTCATACGCTGTAACTTGTGAATAAGCAAAATTCAGTGTTCTAGTTCATCGATTGATTTGAATTTAATTTTCTCGATCTCGTTTTCGAGTAAACGTTATACAGATTGTTTCAGAACAGAACCAGCAAATGAAGTTCTAAACACTTCCAAATTCGGCATTAGTAACTGTCTAGCAAATATATCCAGTGAAAAAAATAATAATTCGTTCTTTCGCCCATAAAAAACTAGGAAATCAGGCGGAACTATAAGTGCATAACCTAGCGGAGAACTCCGGCGGGAAAGGAAATTGCAACCTAACTTACATCAAATTTGAACTTGGGAACAGGAGGCAAGTCTTTGAGAAAGTCGGCGGGTCTCTTGGAGCTACGCCGCATCTCTTCCTCCACTAAGCGGTCGACCTCTGCTTTGACCCTTGGGTCTGCATAGTCGTCGTCGATGTAGGGCAAGGCGTCGATTACCTCCGCATCTGCAGAAACACGCCACGCTGGTTGAGATGGCTGCGGCGGAGCTTCGAGCATAAGGATATCGCCGTTGTTGTTGTTAGTCGCCATAGTCACCACCACGAGCAACTGAGGTTTTGAGTTTTAGATTTACAGAAACTCAAGTGCGAGAAGATGGAGTTGCAGCCCGCTACCGCTTCGCAAAATAATTGGGTTTTCTCCGTTTCTTTCTTTTTTGTCTTTTTTAATTTTTTTTTTACAAAAAAATTCAAAGCTAAATGATACAAAATACTCGGGTACTTTCACAAATTATTCTAGGAGTTAGATATAAATTCAAAAATATGTCTCCCTCTAATAATTATTTGATATAAAAGTAAAGTACAATTATAAATTACATAAAAATTACTATTAAAAATGTATGACCAAACATTAAAATGATTATATGAAAATCAATTTTCATAAATCAATTATAAATAAATCAACTGTGCTAAAATTACTATTTCTAAAATTATTCTCAACTTCGATCCTTTGCCGTCACATCTCAGTACTCATGAATCGTTTCATCCTTTTGATTTGATCAGGCAAAAGATTCTTGTCAAATATGTTTCAATCTTCAAGAAAGCATCTTGTCTGTTAAGTTAAAATGGGTTTTAGAAAAGTTTATTTTCGATCCTTGTTAATGAAATAATTGAAAGTGGAGGAGGATTCTGGTCATCAAAACCCCTTATTTGAATGGGTTGGGTATGTTACCCAGTCCAATACAATGTTAAAATTAAGGTTAAAATAACATTTTGATTTCTGTACTTTGAGCTTTATTTTATTTTTGTCCATATACTTTCAAATGTCCAATTTTAGTCCATATATTTTCAATAAAGCTTAAAATTGGTCCCTACTATTAGTTTATGGTTAATTTTTCTTAAAAAAAGTTAGTCTCTACTAGCTTTTTCTTTATAAATTTTGAAAATGTGTTCACATGGTGTCTTTTTTTGTATTAAAATTATTATTATTATTTAACCAATTTTGATAAAAATTAACTTCAAACTTGTCATATGGACCAATTTTAAGCTTTATTGAAAGTACAGTGATTAAAATTGAACATTTGAAAGCATAGGGACCAAAATGGAATAAAGCTCAAAGTACAGGGACCAAAATGATATTTTAACCTAAAATTAAAATGTATTAAAGGTTAAAATTTAAAGAGACCAATATTCACTCTCATGACTATTTTAAACATACATTATCTTCAAACTTTACCTATAATTTATGTTATCATATGAAGAGCAAGGCATACAACATTTTAAAGGTTAATGGTTTGATTCTCGACCTCCAATTGAACTAAAAAATATATATAATTTTCGTCAAAATGAACAATGTTTTAGTGACCAAATTTGAGTGTCGTTTTATTTCCGTTTGGACGGTAGGGTTAAAATAAATATTTATTTTTTTATAACATAATGGTTTTTTAGAAAATAGATTTAATTCCAAGTGGTTTCTAAACTTGAATGTTTGTTTTTATTATGGTTTTTAATTTTCAAAATGTATGTTTTGGTCCATAAACTCCCATATATGTTTCATTTTGGCTATTGAACTTCAAAAGTCTATATTAGCCCCTATTTTTATTTGTTTAGTTTAACAATATGTAGGGGTGGAGATTCAAACATTTAACATTTTGGTCGATAATATACGTTTTAACAATTATGTTATGATCATGTTAGCACAAAAAAAAATAATAATAAATAACTAACACAGTACCAAAGTGTTGAGTTATTCTTATGATATATGATCCACAAACTTTTAATTATACTCCATTATAGGTATCCAACTTCTAAATGTCTATTTTAGTCCATAAACTTTATAAAAACAATAATTCCATAAACTTTAGAAAAACAACTATTTTGATATATTCACCTTTATTTTTCTTTTAACAAATTGATAACTTATCTTCAAGTATGTATGACAACGCATTAAACAAGTGTGTACTTATGATGAGTATTGGGTAAGAAAAATAATATTATAACGACTAAGACAATTGCTTTTTTAACGTGTATAGACTAAATAAACATTCTAAATTTGTATGGACCAAAATGATTGTTTTTTTTTTTTAGTTAATGAAGTATAGTTGACATTTTAAAGTTCACAAACCAAAATGGGGTTTAAACCTAAAATATATATATTAAAAAACACAAAAAAATTGGATTTTGAATACTTTTTCCCCTAAAGTATAATAAATTACGAAATAATCTAAATGAATGGAAAAAAATGTTCAATTTTGACAATAAAATTATAAGGTGCATCAATTTTCACCACTTGAATTTCATCAATTTGAACTATATATTTAGAGATGTGTCACAATTTTTATCTTATTTTCAATTTGTGCCAATTCACCCAATAGTTTTAACAAATAACAACATAAAAAAACTAGGAAAAAATACACATTTGATCTATGAAGTTGATTCATTAAGTTTTCAAACTCGACATTTTAATTCATAAAAATTGAGAAAACAGTTTTTTTGGTTCATGCTGTTAGTTTTTTGTTGTGAGCAAACGAAAAAACTGATTGTATTGCTTTTTATTATTTTCTCAGGCTGGCTGACATTTATTTATTAAGAAATATATATTTTTTATTTTTTATTTTTTTTTTCTATCATTTATCTCTCTTCTTCCTCTCCCCTCTCCACCTCCATCTCCACCAAAGTCCACCACCACCGGGACGATCTTTTGGCTTTTCTCCCTCCTTTTGTTATTATTCCTTCTTTTTATCTTTCCTTGTCTTCTTTCTATCTTCTGCTACCGATTGCAGACCCGAAACGACAGGGAACAAAAGAGAGAAAGAAGAAGAAGAAAGGGAGTTAAAGGAGTAAGAGAGGAAGAAGAAAGAAGAAGAAAGAGAAAACGAAAGAAGAAGAAGAAGAAATAGGAAGAGGAGAAAACGAAAAAAAAATAAAAAAACAACGGGCGGTAGGCAATGGACGATGGTCGGAGGGATTGTGGTGGAGATGGACAAATTATTCAATGAGGTTGCCACAATGTGGCTGCCTCATAATAACCGTTAGATGTGGAATCAATAATTTATATGTTTCCTTAATAACCATTAGATATAAATTCGAGATACTTCTCTCCACATCCAACGGTTAAAAATTGTTAGCCACATTGTGGCGGTGTCACCGAATAATTTCTCGTGGAGACGAGGGTGGTGAAGGAGGATTAAGAAGAGAGATAAAAATATTAAAAAAAAAAAAAGAAAATTTATTTTTTTTAAATGTAAATTTTTAATATTAAAAAGTAATAAAAAAAACATTTTGTTTCATATAATATAAATTTAATATTTTAATACCACACCAGTTCAAAAAACAATAAAAAAATGTCCATTCAACTCTACGTAACAGAAAATTAACAAATACCAAAAGTGTTAACTGTAGGGAAAAAAAAAAACCATTTTTTCAAATATTGGGGTTAAAATGTCGAGTTTGAAAACTCAAAAACTCAAATGCAACTAAATTAAAACTTCAAGGACCAAAAGTGTATTTTTTTTTTCACAATAACTTACCAATTTCAATGGATATCAAAATTTGCACATTAATTCAATGTACAAATTTGATCATTGAATAACTTTATCAAAACTCATAAAAAAAAACCAACTTTAGTATCATTTTTCTTAATTTCACATCCAATTCATACTTAAAATATATTTTATATTTCGTCAAATGGTCATGACAATATTTGTATTAATGATTATTCAAATGAAGGCTATTAGGAGGTAAGATTTACCACACCTATTGAAGCTTAAAACAAGCATTGCAACCAGTGTGTAAAAATATCGGTCGACATGTCATTAGGAATATTGTTTTTCCCCATTTCGACGACATGTCGTCCATATATTTTTTTTTTATAAGTGTGAATTGTGAAATGAGAAATCGTGCACGCCAATGATAGTTTGCTAACACATGCCAACGTTAGCTCAATCAAATTTCTATCAGAATGATCAAGATTTTAGATTAGATGCTCCAAAGTTATCTTTTTAGTATTAGACATATACATTTTATATTAAGCAATTAACAATTATTTTGTCACATACAAATATGTCATATCTTTTGTAATTACTAATGTTTGACATTATTTTATATAGTTAATTATGATTTATGAATGGTTAATTATATTTATAGTTTGATTAAATCATCATAATTAAAGTATCATTGAATATAAATATTACATATATTTTAGATCTATTATATGATGTTAAAATAAATCAATTATGTTATAATTAAGCCATAATTAAAGTTTCATTAAATACTTAAACTAATTTAAATCAATATCTATATTTTGTTCTCAAATTTATGCTCGCATCGACATTTCAATCGATATTTATATCTAAATATTATTTTAGTTTTTAGATGTGATGTTTAAAAGTGGTCAATTATAGTCTAATTAAGCCACAATCAAAGTTTCATTGGCTAATTCAAACAATTTCCATGATTTCCGTAAATTTTCCCAAAATTTCCATTTCCATCGACATTTCCATAGAATTTAGACCTCGACATTTCCATTGACATCGACATTTCGAATATTGATTGTAACACTAGTCCAAAATTAAGTTACAATTTCATGAAAATTAAAAGTTGACAAATTTAGAGGGTCCAACTTCATTTTTCCTTTGTTTAAAGAAAAAAAACCTCATTTTTGCCAAAAAAAAAAAAAAAAACGCGCGAACAAAGCAACCGAGCGCGAGTCCGGCAATTTAAAACAGATTTCGCGGTAAAATACTTAGGAATTGACCGCATTGTCCTTCTCCGAGCAAAATATTACAGGCCAAGGACCGATTTCTCTATTTCCCTTGCTATTCCACCGAACTACAGCATCCAATCTCTGCCTAACAGGCTCGTAAGGTTACCGTTTAGCTGCAATCTTTTTGTGCTCGCAGTCGCCGTATCTCTGTCCTTGCTTCTACATTTGCTCTCCATCCCGCCATTTTATCCGCCATTACTAATCTATCGAGCTTTTGACAAGTGCGATTGCATTTGAGATCCAAAAGAAGGGAAAAGAAAGTCAAAACCCAAAACCCCCAAACTTCACATTCAAAATCGGTGGTGCCCAAATCAAATGGGCATAAAAGACCTCCTCAGATTCATGAAGCCCTACATTGAGCCCATTCATATCAAGAAATATGCGGGCAAACGTGTAAGTATCGTATGTTTCTGGATGGTTGTTTAGTCCCCTTTGATTCGTTGTTCTCTGAATTGAACTTTTTCGCAGGTGGGTATTGATGCCTATTCTTGGCTGCACAAGGGAGGTAAGGTTTTTGTTTCTTCCTTATTGCAACGCGTTTTTCTTTTTGACCATTTGGGGTATTGTTATCCATTCATTGACATGGGCATTGCTCTTTTAACAGCTTATTCATGTAGTATGGAGATTTGCCTTAATTCAGATAGTGATAAGAAGTGGCGATACTTAGACTACTGTATGCATAGAATCAATCTGCTTCGCCATTACAGGATAGTCCCTGTTGTTGTTTTTGATGGCGGGAATGTTCCGTGTAAGGCAGCCACTGAGCAAGAGAGGCGCAAGTATGAGCTCATAATATTGTTCTGCTTTGAAATTTGACGCCCTTCAATATTCAATACTCATGTAGTTTATTTAGTAGTAAAATACGGGTGCGTGTGGCTTTTCCAGAAGAAGAGAGGCAAACAAGGAATTAGCGATGGAGAAGTTGAAAGAAGGGAATGTTGGTGCTGCCACTGAGCTTTTCCAGGTTTTTGACATTTCATAGATGCTTTTATGTTTATATTTGTTGCGTTCAATTTTCAAAACTGGGAGTATCTTTCAAATGTGGGAGCTAAAAATGCTTATTTTTTTTAATAATTAGTTCATTAATGAGTTCAGTTAGAACTAATTCGCTGGGTCAATAACAAAGTATATCGCCATTACAGAGTAGCGTACTTTTGTTACCAGTGGACAGTTAAGTTAAAGTTGCTTCATCTAAAATAAAGTGGGTTCCCATTAAAAACAATCTGAAGTCACTTGGCTATAAAGGTTTAAGCAAATTCCACCGTCTCCACCCTGCAAAATACTTTCTTCTGTTCGTTTATTAGTAATCAGATGCTTATTTTGCATGCTTTTCACTATAGTTTGTATTCATGTCTAATTTCACGATTTCTTTTTTCTTTTTACTGCAGCGAGCGGTGAATATTACTCCCTCCATAGCAAATCAACTCATAAAGGCAAGTGTTTTCTACATAATATTTACGCATTGCATGGACGTTTACCAATTTTCTTAAGTTTATCGAGGAATTTCTAAACTTCGGTATGTTAGTTGCGATTACACTACTTCAACTGAGTGGTTTTACTTTCCCCTTATATTAACTGTTTCAATTGTTATTCATTCTAGCTTCTTAGAGAACAGAACATTGAATTTGTGGTAGCCCCATATGAGGCTGATGCACAGTTGGCATATCTTTCCAGCCTTGAAACACAAAACGGAGGAATTGCGGCTGTGATTACAGAGGATAGTGACCTGATTGCATATGGTTGTAAAGCTGTAAGAACTTCCACAATGCTTTGATTTGATGCAAATGGAGGTCCAGTGCTCTCATGCTGCCTTTGTTTGAACTATTTATTACATGAAAGTGTCGTCTTTCTCTGTGTTGATTGGGGTTGCTTTACAGACAATCTTTAAGATGGACCGATACGGCAATGGGGAAGAGATGATGCTAGACAAGATTTTTGACTCTGCAGGCTCCACACCTTCTTTCAGAAATTTTGATAAGGAATTGCTCACGGGTGAGCTCCTAGTTCTACTTGAAGCTTTCTTCCACCATCCTATCTTTGCTACTCAAATTGTGATGATTCTTGATACAGCACCAGCTTTTAGTCTACTTGAAGCTTTCTTCCACCATCCTATCTTTGCTACTCAAATTGTGATGATTCTTGATGCAAGACATGACTATCTTCATCAAAATCACATCCACCAAACAAAACTGAATTTTGCTTCGTTTTCGACAGGCATGTGTGTCTTAGCTGGCTGTGATTTTCTTCCTTCTGTTCCTGGAATTGGCATTGCAAAGGCTTATGCCTTCGTCTCCAAGTATCGGAATTTGGAACGTGTAAGCACCTCTGTTTGCTCTTGCTTCCAAAAAATTTAATGCTCTTGATCATATTCTGTTTTACTCGAGCTTAAATTGATAGACGATTTAAAAGCAGTGTTTGAATGTGCGAAGTGTCGTGAGCCACCCTTACTCGAACGGCTGCCATATGACAAGCAAATTCTCCTAGGTGTGTCATAAATCACCTATAGAGGTATTGAAGAAAAGTTCCCTGTACTCTCCTCTCCCCCTCTATATTTTACTTCCTATTGGAAAAAGAAGGGACATTTGGGATATTTGTGCCTAAAACCATTAACTAGTCCCACTTGTGCCAAGTCCTATCTTCCTCTTCAAAGGACGGGAACATTCTATCATGTGACAGCAAGTGAATAGTTACCACTGAGTAACAAGATTCATCTCTCATATTCGAACGACAGGCAAAAGCTTTTCTTCCTTTGACAAGGATAACGATAGACTTAAATTCTCAGCAACAGATTTTGGCTTTCAAAGGCTCGTTTTTATACACTTCATTTCTCCTATTCTACAACTCACCCTTCCAAATTCTCGTAACTGGATGCACTATCTTACACAACAGTACCCTTTCTCTTGGATGGTTCAACCGACATTGTTTATATATTATTCATTCGTTTATTTTATTAGCCTTGCTCTACTTAAAATAGTATTGTTTGGGCGACTCTTCTCTTTAAGCCAGCAAGTGACTTGTTGCTCAGGATTTTATACTTCAAAACCAGCGTTTGGAAGCAATCATCTTATGATGGTTTTAATTAGCACCTCTTTCAGGTTCTATCTGTTTTGAAGCTTGAGAAAAGGAAACAGATGCCTGAAGATTACTTCAAACTTTTCAGACAAGCTATGGCAGTGTTTCAGCATGCACAAATGTATGTTTATGATGACAAATGTGATTTGGGGTTAACCATTATTTCCATATCGCTTTCATCAAGTCTTGACTTGTTTTAGTCCCATGCAGATATGATGCTGAAACGAGAAAGCTTAGACACATGAAACCGCTTCCTCTAGAGCTTCTGCAGTCCCTAGATGAAGAAATTGATTTTCTGGGACCGTATCCTTTATCCCGTAACGATTTTTACCTGCTTGAGTTTGTTTTTTCTAGGAAAGCATCATGTAGAGATATGCGACATGATTACGAGTCAGTAGGGATTAGACTCATAGAATTAAAAGAGCCAACCTTTGTTCCTAACGATTTGGTCATGCCTCAGGTTGGTTCAACTCCTTTGTACATTAATGCAATTTTTTTATTAAAAACTACTGTGGTACTATGAAAATGATCACAGAACTCAGTAGGAGGACGAGTTAGTAACAAATTCTTAGTGGATTTTGTTGGAGGAGGTAAATTATTCGTATGCTTTAGTAATGAACCAATTTTTCTTGGCCTAGTTTTTCTTTGACCAATTATGTTGGAAATAGAGATATGCCTCCTTCAATAGCTGCTTCAATTGCCGAAGGAAGGTTAAACCCCATAACTATGGAGGCCTTTGACTATTTCCCAAGTAATGAACGTCGTCAAGACCTTGTGAAAATCAAGAACAACGAGAGACTTCCAAGGCCTGAGGCAGCCGAGGTATCGGCGAAAGAGAGCTGTTTTATGGTCTTCGTCTGCAAGGACAGAGAAAGACATATCCCGGGTAAGTTCTCTGGCACAATTAAAGCGATTAATCAAGCTTAGAGCTTCCAATTTCATTAATATGATAATTTTTTTTAAAATTTTAAATTTTTAATAAATGATAAAAGCAAAGAGAACAGAAACTAAAATAGACAAGAGATAGGCCAAAGAACTTTAAAGACAGAAAAATGTACATTTCTGTGATTTGTTGGAAACACTGTGGCTTTCCAAGCTTGACCTCTCGGTGAATGCGTCTAACTATCTATAAACGCCCTTAAGGTTAGTTTTTCCTCACGTGAAATCTTGCTTTAAAATGGTCACTATTTCACTGCATCTACTTAGGTGACATTAGTGCTTAGATATAATCTTTTCGTTTAGAAAGGGAGCCATCAACTGGAATACTTTAGAAAGAACCTGATGGATTTCCACCGTGACATTAGTGCTTAGATATAATCTTTTCGTTTAGAAAGGGAGCCATCAACTGGAATACTTTAGAAAGAACCTGATGGATTTCCACCGTAACTCAATTGGAGAAGTCTATCTTTAGAACATGATCTACAATATGGATTTACCTACTACAATATCTCCCAACAGTATGAAATTTGTGGTGCTTAGACCTTGAAATTGTTAAATCACTGTTGTACTAAAAAACCAAAACATTTGAGTGTAAGTTATGGTATAAGTAAACTTTTAACATATTATTGAAATGGTTATGAAAATTAGCACAAGTTTCAATAAGTTGACTAGAATATTTATTGACAGGGAAAATGACATGTAAGAGTAAGAGCTTGAACTCAAAACTTTATGCTTTGGTACTGCATTAAGTTATTTAACTTATTTTTAAATCCAAAAATTTAAGTAGATAAAGTTATGATATATGTATATAATTTTTAAAAATATATTCTTAATAGAAACAAATGCTTGATATTTTTATGATATAAGGATGTATTTTTCTTATGGAATTAATTATATTGAGGAAATGTATTGGATTCAATAACAAAGCAATGTTATTGTTTTATGACAGATAAGAGAATTAAATCCGTTGTTCATGACAAGAATTCTATAGAAGAATTGGCACTTGAAAAGCTGAGTACACCATTGAACGTTCAAAGAACAAATGAAGACAAAAACATTCTTGACTACAAATCATTAAAGATTCCTGACAACAATCCATTCAAGAGAAGGAAAGATGATGAATTGCACTTGGAAACACACAGTGTTGATGAAGAAGTCTTAGTCATAAGTGAGGATGAATGTGAGGAACTATCGTGTGAGACTCCAGATAACTTAATATTAAAATCTTCCAAGAAAAGAAAACTAAACGAAGCTCTCTCCAATCAAATGGATAATTTTACTGAGCTTATATCAGAGGTGACCCAAGAAGAGGATTTGGTGCTGTTAGAACAGACACCAGGATCCCAAAAGAGCGTTAGCTCAAAGACAAGCAGTGTCATTGGTAGAAAAAGAGTTGCAGGCAAGGAGAACAAGAGAAAAAGTAACTGTCGTAGTTCAGGGATCCCAAAAAATAGTATAATGAACTTTTTCTCTAGAGTTTGATTATGTAAATTTTTGTCATAAATGTCAGAATCAGTTGGGAAAATCTTGTATTTTTGCACTAATCCACTTTAGAGTGTAATTTTACTGCATGGATTGGCCAATATGGAAAACATAGTTCAGATAATGATGGCAGATTTTAACGATAAGGTATAGGCAGTATTTTGAATTACTGCCTGGTGTTTGATCCAAATCATCCTGAACTTAAGGCCAGTAGCTGAAGGGAGAGGACCAGGAAATCTGTTGGAATTTTTTGACATGACAACTAGATGTAGATTTTTTGAGTTCCATCCAAATTTTAACAAAAAGAATAGTTCTAAATCAGATCTCAATGATGAATACAGTGAAACATAGTTAACTGAATGAACCTAATTATGTTAGTGAAATTATAAAACCATTCATTTTCTGATTAGCCAACTCCATTTTCTTCATTACTAGTTTTTAAACATTATGGGATTGTTGGAATGATATTTCATTTAGAAAGTTGACTAATTTTATTCATCAGGATGATAAGCTTAGATATCACCTCAGATTGGAACTTGTCCATTTTTACCATAAGATTACAATTGCAGGAAGATAGATATAATATCATAGCTCATGAAGAACAAAAGCTTTCTAGGGGACTCAAACTCAGGGTAGAAAGTAAGAAAAGTGGATATTGAAGCTCTCTCAATGCTTCTTTCTCTCCAGTAGTTGCTTAAACCAATATGCAGACATCTTTGGGTACCTCTTGAGATTACTATAATCTACATAGACGATGCCAAATCTTGATGTGTAGCCCAACCTCCATTCAAAGTTGTCAAGCAATGACCAAGCAAAATACCCAACAATGTTAGCTCCATCGTCGACTGCCTTCTTCAGCTGAGTCAAATAGCCTTTGTAGAAGTTGATTCTAGTGGTATCATGTAGTCCCTTTGGGAGGGTGACATTACCGGGGTCATCCATGCCTGCAAATCCAATTTTCTTTTAAAGCTAACTCAAACATTGAACTACTATTTCTTTGATCTCAATAGATATAATAGAAGGGTAAAAAGAGGTTTGGTAGCTATGGTGATTACCATTTTCTGATAGAATGACAGTTGGGTTTCCATAGTACTTCTTTACATACATCAATGCTTTGTACATGCCCCATGGGACATTGTATAGCCAATAAGAATGAGCCTGCAGATATTTGTAATCATAATTTTCAGAATGAGACAACACGTCTTATTCAATACTATATACCAAGAACAAGAACAGAGAGAAATGAAATTACTCTTGGACCAACAGGAACTCCATTCTTCTCATCTGCACAGTTCATTGTCAAGTATGGGTCAGAAGAAGAGGCTTAAAAGGACAAACAAAACTAGAAACATTTTATTTCAATTCTGAAAAGGAACAAGGGAAAGATAGCTCACAGGCAAATCCTGCATTCCAGTCTTGTTGGTAGCCAGGTACTTTAGCTTTTGGTTTATGAGGATCATACATGTAGTAAGTCGTGTATTGGTTTATTCCGACAAAGTCTATTGAGCCTTTCACCATTTTGACTTCCTCTTTAGTGAACTTAGGCAGCCTGTTTCCCACAATTTCTTGAATCGTTCTAGGATACTCACCATATACAATAGGATGAAGAAACCTATGCGAAACCGATACATTCATGAGAGTGAACATTAAAATGGATAAGCACCAATGGTGTCAAGCATTTACCATCCAATGTGAAAATCTCTTGCTCTTTGAGCAGCATAGTTGTCAGCCTTCGAACGAGTAAGAGGTTCGTACCAAACGAAATCCAAAAGAATACCAATTCTTCCCTTTTGTTGCTCCTACATTAGAAACGTGCATATTAGATTGGAGAATCCTTCAAGAGTCTTTTTCTGTTGTGTGTGTAAAATGGTGTAAACTAACTTGATACTTCTGGCGATATCTTTGAACAGCAGCTGCATGAGAAAGAATCAAATGATGGGCAGCAATATAAGGTTCAGTTCCTGAATCTCCAGCCGTGCAATTTCCATATGCTTTGGAACACCTCCCAGGAGCAAAAAAACCATTATCATATCCTAGAGCGGCTACAACTCTCGGTTCATTAAACGTCATCCAATTCTTAACTCTATCCCCATATGTTTTGAAACAAAATTCTGCAAAATCTGCAAAATCCTTCCTACAAAAATCAAACCATATTGAACATTCAAACTCCAACCAAACCATCTATACCAATACCAATAACCAAACTGCTACTGAAAAGTGATAACTTACACTACTCTGTCACTCAACAGGCCTTTATATTCTTCTTCCAGGGCCTGAGGAAGATCGTAATGGTACAGATTGGCATAGGGAGTTATGCCTACAAAACAATGAATCAAATGAAGTAACATTACAATCTTGGCCAATCAGAAGGTAAAATCTTTGGTGTTTGCTAATTCTTCTGCTTGTTCTCACCTCTTTTGAGTAAATAGTTAATCAATCTATTGTAGTATGCAACTCCCTTCCAATTCACTTCCCCTCTTCCTTCTACACATTAACAACATGAAAAAATTAAAACAAAAAATTTCAGATCTTAACTTTTATAATGATAATGCTTCAATCAATTACTTGGAAAAATTCTGGACCAAGAGATTGAGAAGCGGTATGCATCAAAATTTAACTTCGCCATGATGTCAATGTCTTGCTGTAACATAAAAAATCCATCAAGACTTTATCAACATTGTATTTAGGTACCATTTTGTAAAAACAAAAACCAAAACCAGAAATTTTCTCAATATAGAAATAATTACCTAAGTTAAATTACAAGGTTAGTCCATAACTTTCAAATAGCGTCTAATAGGTTTCTAAACTTTAAAAGTGTCTAATACATTATTGAACTTTCACTTTCATGTTCAATTGGTCAATGACATATTCAACATCTACCCCTAATCTATCAATTTTATATCTAATAGGTCCGTGAATTATAAAAAAGGTTGAATAAGGCAATGACCTATTAGACACAAAAATGAAAATTTAAAAACCTATTAGACACAAATTGAAAGACTCTATTAAAGTTTAGAGAACTATTTGACACTTAAAGTTTAAGGACTTATAGACACAATTAAAAATTCTAGGATCTATAAAATCATTTAAAAGTTTAGAAACTTATTAGCCACAGACAAAGTCTAGAAATTGAAGGTTCAAAGATCTATTAAACACATTTTAAAGTTTAAGAACTTATTAGAGACACGAGCAAAGTTAAGGAACTAAGTTTATAATTGAACTTAATTACCAACAATATACTCTTAAAAAACCAAAGGATTTACCGGGTATCTGTGATATTGGTCCACTGAAACCTCTCCAGTTCCATTATTTGCTACAATCCCTGTTCCCAAAACAAACCACATTCTCAAATTCAGAGCAAAAACTAAAAGAAAACAGACCAAAATCTGAAAATCCATGGATAATTTACCAGGCTTTTTGATGAAAACATCCCAAATGCTGGGGCCACGGCCTTCCTTATCGGCCATTCCTTCGACCTGATACGCCGACGTCGCTGTTCCGAAGATGAAGCCCTTCGGAAAGCTGTCTCTGCTGAGGCCGCCGGTGTCGAAACGGACGGTCTCCGGCTTCACTCCTGAGGCGCTGGCCGCACACTGGTTCACCAGCATGCAGACAACCGCCATAACGAAAACGATTCTCATCCTCAAACCACACTCGAAGAGATCTCAGTGGCAGTGGCAGTGGCAGTGGCAATGGCAGTGATGGAGCTCAGAGCTTGAGAGACTGAGTGTCCTTTTTTATAGATAAAAAAAAAAGGAAAAAGTGAATGGATGAAGAAAACGGTCCATACAAAATGGGGCCCAGAAGAAATAATGATTTTGAGGCATCGTTTTGACATATCTTTTCCTTTGATATTTTTGTTGTTATGTTTTTTGTCGTTACTTTTATTAAATATTATTTATTGATTCTATTACAATATTAATATTCGATTTGCAAATATTGCTCAATTGAATTAGACATGTATCATAGATTAAAAGATTACAAGTTTAAATTTTTCCATCTCTATACGTTATTGAACTAAAAAAATAGAACGTCTAATAAGTGCACACATTTTAAAAGTTTCTTCATAAAGTTCAGTTCTTTGATAAATTTTTATGGTTAGTTTTATCAATCATTAATTATGTCTTTTTTTTTTTTTTTTTAGTTTATCTATAGAAGTTGGAAAGTTAATTCTTTGAGTTAAGGATATATACGGTTGAGTTTGTACTAGGATTTGACACGTCATTAAATACTTACATTAAATTTAACATAGTCTTCGAGTACTATAATTAATATACATAAACTAACAGAATTGTTAAAAAAAAAAAACTAATAAAGTAAATGAAAATGACTTATTAGATAGAAATTTGAAAGTTTTAAGAATTTATTAAAAAAAATTACATAGAGGTATAGTGGACACAACTTTGTTTAGAAACGAAATTTATAATTTACCTTCATTTATTTGTCTCACATTACGTTTATTAAAACAAAAACATTGCAAGAGCTTTCAAAAATTTGTTTCATTAAAAAAAGAAAGCTCTAGCTCTCTCTAAGGACGTCGACGTGGGAAAATCAAAATCGATTTGGAGATTTTATTAACAAAATTGGAAGTCTTGTCTTGTATAAAAAGTTATCATCTCCTTTTCCCACAATTTCTCACTTTGTATATAAAAAATCAATTAAATACCAACCAATATATATTTTCATTAGTTTAAGGCAATATATATTTACATTAAAAGCATATATAACCATTGTATTTAATTATTAGTTGAACTTATTCACTTAAGCAAACATTTAAAACTTTGATTCAAAAGTGTATTGACAATAATTAAAGAAAATATAGTCTAAGATCTTAGCACATGGAAATACGCAACCTCTATGAGATATTACATGTGATCAACTCCCTGCCACAGTTTAAAATTGAAAAAAGAAAGAGTTATATTGCTATTATTATTATTATTATTATTATGTTATCCATTATATTATAGCCTAGGTGTTGATTTGTTATCTTATATAGAATTAATCCTTGACGCTTTTTATACATCTCATGAATAAAAAACACAAGAGACAGTGGCAAGAAGGAATTTTGTTATTAATTCATGTAATTATTAATTTATTAATTTTAAAAATATAATATTATAAATGTAAGAATTTAAATTTTGATCTATAACAAAGGTTATCAAAGCATAGTTGAGGTACTAAAATGGTTATATATATGCACATTACTAAAAATAAAAAAAAGGGGGTTGGATTTACCTTTTCAGAAAAAAGAGGTTGGATTTAACTATTTGGATTTTTAGCTAATTTGACAAGGCTCAAAAGGTTAAAAAAAAAATAAAATACTTTCTATCAATGGATGGTTTGATTTACACTCCGTGTGTGGTTGTATTTTGAGAAGGAAACACACTGAATTTGTTAAATTTACAAATGGTGGGAAATAATGAATTAGGTTAGGTTAAAAACACTTTTGGTCCCTCAATTTTTATGGAAATAACAATTTAGTCCCTACATTTTAGTTTGCAACAATTTAGTCCTTGTACTTTCAATTCTATAACAACTTAGTCTTTGTACTTTAAGATTTGTAATAACTTAGTCCCTTAATTTTAATATTTAACAATTTAGTCGATGTACTTTAAGATTTATAGCAATTCAATTCCTATCGTGAAAAATAATGTTAAAATTTAAAGAGATTTCTTACATGTGTAGATCGATAAATATATTAGAGACTAAATGTGGTTGTAAACTACAAAGGCTAAGTTGTTGCAAATAAAATTGACACTTAATTTTGATGAGATTTTTCACGATAAGGATTAAACTGTTACAAATTTTATAGTATATAGACTAAATTGTTATAAAATTGAAAGTAAATATCCTTGAACTTTATCCTTTGTTTCAAAAATACCCTTACTCTTTCAAAAGTTACAATGTTACCCTCGATTTTTCATGAACGTTTGAGAACTACCTTTGAAGTAGAAATCCCTTAGATTGTTTGACGAAAAATCGATGTGATGGTGACTAGGACGCTTACCTAGATTAAGTTTGAAAGAACGGTATCCAAAACTTTTTGTCCAACATTTTAACGGTTTTTCTACTCCAAGGATATTTTTGAAACATTTATGAAAAGTTGCAACTTTTGAAAGAATAGGAGTACTTTTGAAACAAAGACCAAAGTTCAAGGTATTTTTTATAAGGTTAAAATACCATTTTGGTCCATGTACTTTAAATTTCATTCTACTTTAGTCTATGTACTTTCACATATCCAATTTTAGTCTTTGTAATTTCAATAAATCTTAAAACTAGTCCCTAACATTAGCTTGAAGTTAATTTTTTTTTTCAAAATTGGTTAAATAATAATAATAATTTGTATGGGAGAAAATACACAATGAGAACATATTTTCAAAATTTATAGAAGAATGGTTAATAGAGACTATTTTTTTTTTAGAAAAGTTAACAATAAACTAACAATAGAGACCGATTCTACGCTTTATTAAAAGTATAGAGACTAAAATTGAACATTTAAAAATAGATGAACTAAAATGAAATGAAACTTAAATTACATTGACTAAATTGGTATTTTAACATTTTTATAATTTAGCCAACAAAAAAAAAAAAGAGGAGGGGAATTTTGGTGGAATGGAGCGGTAGTGGGACAAAAGAGGAACGCGGGTCTTCTTCTTCTTCAATAATGGTAAGAGAAAGGTCCAAGTTCATTTGGGTGACCCGACCCGACATGGGAAGCGTGCTTTCGTCTGCCGCTACGCTACGACATAGTCTTCCGCTGACTTTTCTTCCCATTAAATTGAATAGCCTGTCCTCCATCACCATCACACCAATTCGAATTTTTCAAACCCTAACCCTAAATCCGCCCGCCAATGTGGAATTCCACCCTTTCACTGCGACAGCAAAGCCCCACCCATCGCCATGCTTTTGCGCCCACTTGCCATCGCACATCGGCATTTCCTCTTGTAACTTGTAAGGGTGTGTTTGAGGCACATAATTGGTTCTGTGTTTGGGGTGCAAATTATTATAATATGGAGTTTTGATGCTGGGTTTAGACTGTCAGTTTTTTTTTTCAACATTTTTTTGGATTGCCCGAGTAATGTTATATTAAAATTTCAGTTTTTCAAAATTTAAATACAAATTTTGTTCAATACTTTGACTAGTTTGGAGTTTGAGTTGCACAAAATAATTATTACCATTCTTTACATAATCTCCAGGTTTGGAGTTGTACAAATGCAACATGATATCTATCTCCCCATGTACACACAAAAAATGTTTTTTTCAACAAGTGAGAATTGTCAATCACGAGCCACCACTCGGATGACACAAAAAAATAGGTGACTACGTACGTACTACAAACAAAAATAAGATAGTTTTTCTGAAGAAGGGTTGATCAGACGTTATTCTCAATGAGGATCCGGCAGTATTCCAGTTGCAACTCTGGAGGAACAGACAAGAAGCTCTCTGACGCTTGGACATCACGGAAGAGGATATTCATAACCTGCACTTTGGCCTGATTATCCAACTCTGGGATGTTGTACAGTTGGGCCACAATTTCTGAGCGTACTCCGACCTCCACTGCACGCTTCTCTTTGGGCCACTATGCAATCATTTTTAAGTGGGACGCATTGACATCCATAGCATCACGTACCACATCAACCATCTCACAATTGAAAGAAAGCATGTTTGATTACTACTTGAAAAAACATCTCTCCTATTTAAACAACATTCTATTATCTAAGATATAAATTGGTCACTCTCCTATGATATCAATTGTATTAGAACCATATTTTATGTATAATTGGTCACTCTCCTATGATATCAATTGTATTAGAACAATCTTTTATGTAAAAAACGTAGATTATTTTGTTAAACATAACTTTTTTTTTCCTGTTAAAAACAACTTTTTTTTTCCTTATTGTTACTTAATTTAGAAAAAAATAATTGCATCAATTAACCTTTTTTTTTTTGGCTCTAAGACATGACTTTGAAAATATGCAAATATTGGAGTATTAACCATATTTTTGTTTCAATAAATTAACTTTGTTTCCCGTTTAACATATTCATTTTAGTAATCCCCTACCTAGCATTCTCCAAACAACCACCATCGAATAAAACATGCAGCCTCACCAAAACAGGGGATCGACAAGAAGCGACAAGGGATGGATCGATTTTTTGGAAGCGGCAAGAGGAGTGGAGCTCGAGGATGGAGACTGTCGAAGAGGAAAGAGAAAGTCGAAAAGCTTTCAGATCTGATAAAAAAGACAGATCTGAAAACCTAAATTGATCGGATCTACAAATCGATCAAAGGAAATATGAAAAATTGAAAACCTAAATTGAATGGATGGGTTTACAGATCTGGTAAAAAACATACAGATCTGAAACTGAAAACCGGCGAAGACGAAGAGGGGCGAAGACGAAGCGATGAGACAGTGGAAGATGAGGGAGAGATCGAATGAAGAAGATGAAGCCATGAACATATGCGAGAGAGGACGAAGCGGTAAGGGAAAAGATACGAGGGAAGACGCAGCGAATATTCAGTAGACGAAGCGAAGACGCAACGAGGAAGGAGAAGAGAAGGCAGACTTCGGGAAAGAGAGAGAGGCGGAATGAGATTTCGGGGAAAGAGAGAGGTGGAAAGAGATTTCGAAAAACGGGGATTAGAATTATGGGTACTGTAGATAAACGGGAACTATCAAAAACCAAGTGGCCTGTTATATTAACATGAGGCCCAAACACCGAGTGGGCTATAATAACACACTCAAACCCACGGTTATTGGACCCCCAAACACCCCTTAAGTAATTACCTATTTGGCTTCACTTCGCTCCCAACATTCTCCTTTCCTTATTCCGTCAATCTGCTTTCCATCTTTTCATCATTTCTATATTCACGTTCTTCAATTGTTCAACAATGTCCACTGTTCCTCACTGTGCGAAATTCTTTCTTCTCGATTTCATTTTGCATTTGCTTGCTCGTGTCTGTTCATGTTCTCTAATTTTGTTAACAATATTAAAAAAAATGATATTATATTTGTAATTACTTTTTAAAAATGTCTTAAAAAATCTATTCATCTATATATTTTTAATTCAACATGTGGAGGGCGATTAATTATTATTTACAAAATTATCCACGGCCAGAAAGGAAGGCAAAAAAAAAACAAAAAACATACAGCACCAGCTATTGGGCCGGGCATCGTTTTGATTCAGTTTGGGCTGAACAAACACAGCTAACCTAGGCGCGATTGGATTATCTTTTAATTTATGAGTTTTTCACAAAATTCATTTTTTTAAAGTATATATACATATATATATAAACTGTTTTGAACAAAAACACTCATAGGGTTTGGTTATAATTTCTCAAAATGTATTTTATACATAAATTAATTTGATTTGTTCTGCACTCAAAATACTTCTACTGATGTAAAATTATTATAAAGGATGACTATGAAAACGCTATGAACTAATAATAAGTTCAAATTTGTATTTAGAACACTATGACTTGCTTACTATTACTGGCCGACCACTGCCAACCCCTCCGTCTCGGAGGGGTCGTAGGCTGTGATGTAAGTTTTTATTTTTTATTTTTTATTATTTTTTTTTTAGTTCAAAGAACAATTGGGAGTTGAGGGATTTGAACTTTTGACCACTTGGTCGAGGTACATACTAATTATTGTTGAGCTATGCTCATTTTGGCGGAGAGATTCCAAGTTCAACACCGAGAAATATTTTTTCTAAAATTAGTTTTAAGTGTTTACTCAAATTAACTTATTTCTCAAACTTATTTTTTAAAAAGTAAGTGGTTGCCAAACACTATAAATCTTATTAAAATGATTTTTTTTTAAAAAAATAAACATTGAAAAAGGTAATCAAGAATATTACTAGGGACATTTCTTTGTATTTATTATTACTATTTTTGAAAATAGTAGTAGTCAAGAAATTATAATCACTAAATTTACCCATTACAAAAATACTAATGTATAAATTGTTAAGATTTTTATATATGATATTTGATAAAATAGATAACACTCTACATTCGAACTTAACAAAAAAAAAAAATTCTAATGAATCTTTCAAAAGAATTAATTTAATCTCTCTCAGTCTCTATATATTTCAAATGCATTTATGCAATCACAATATTTTTATTTTTTTGCATAATCTTCCCGTACATTAATTATATGCAAACAGTTCATCATTAAGATTGAATTCGAGCAAAGCTAACTAGATAAGACATCAATTACTATTCTAAAAGACTGCGAATCGATCAGTAGATATAAGATACCAATTACCATCCTAAATGTTGATGGTTTGATCCCACCTCTATAATTATTGAATAGAAATACGCTTGACCACTTACCATTAGGGATCAAATTAAATTTAACATTTTTTCTAAAGAGAAAATCTTTGAACGGTTATTAAGCATTAAGAAGAATTGAGAGTGGTTAAATGAATTTTCATTCAAAATGCTAATGTGATCTTGGGAGGGACTCACTCAAGATATACGCTATTTTATTAAATTATTTCAGCTAAGCTCGAGGATTTTCCCCCTTTTTTATTATATATATATATATATTTTTTTTTTTCCAAAAAGTAGAATAATCTCCCAATTAGCCCTTCATCATCCATATCCATCGCTCCTCTTCTACCCACTTTCAACTTTTCTCGATACAAATTCAAGTTGTTTCATGAAAAATATTTTTTCTCCTGGTTTCTTTAATGTGTTTAAATTGAAATGATAAGCAATGCTCATGAGTGAAACTAGTACAATTTTATCAAACGCATATGAAACCATATATATTTACTATTACGTGCACTTCCCGGCAGGGCTTTTGAAGGCTTTGAAAAATAAAGGAAGGCCTGTTCGACTTCCATGGCCGTACGTATACCAATTTCCCCCTCCCTTTTTTATTCTTATACATACTTAATATTCATATGATTGGTGGTGGATTTCGCATTCACGCAATGATGTATTTCTTGGTAGCAAGCTCCTTCTGATAGTTGAAATAGGTATAGAGCTGCGACCGAAGGTCAAGATCCAGGTGCCTTGCAAAGAGACGAGTGTTGAAATTGGCATGGCTGGTGCCGACTGATCGATCATACCAATTTTACCCTTCTACTTAATTAAATAGTACCATGATGTACCGGTGAGTACGACTCAATCTCCTTCGTGTTCCATAAATTAGGTGATCAGTCACACAACCCTGAGCTAATTTGTTTTCTTTTGGTTAGAGAAACAAGTGGCACAACTCCACATAGATGTGTCATTGAGATTGTTTTTAAACATGAAAACTGTGTCAACTAGTTTTTTTTAGTGTGAAAGTAAAACTATCACAAAAAGTTAAGAGTGTGGTTATGAAAATAGAACAATATTTTTCTGCTGATATGTTCTTCTAGAATGGAATTAGCTAAATTTCTATTAATTGAAGATTGAATGACACTTGATCGGTTCTTGCTTAGCTCCCTACAAAATATTATTATTCTTATTAGAAGTTTTAAGATTTTCTTATATGATTGGTTCTTGGTTTTTTCTACCTATCACTAAATCTTTGACAGGATTTTAGCTACCACTTTGCAAAAGGAGAGGGAAACATGGAAAATGAGAGAGAAAAAGAGTTTTTTTTAACACTTGTCAAAAATTTAGTGATGGCTTAGAAATTCTTCTAGAAGTTAGATCATTCTCTAGATGGGATTAGACAGTCTGAAGTACTGTTTTCTGGATGAGACAGCCTGAAGTACTGTTTTCTGAATGGGACAACCTGAAATACTGTTTTCTGGATGTGACAACTTGAAATACTATCAGTACTATTTTCTAGATGAGACAATAAGAAATAGAATAAAACAATAAGAAATATAATGTGGTTTTATTTGATTGGTGGTTGGACCAATATAATGTAATTTTATTTGATTAGTGGTTGGATCATATAATATAATTTTATTTGAGGAAATGAAACAAATGTAACTGCCAATAATTTTATTCTTTTGAATGGATGATGTATGGGAGGAACCATGCTTAATTCATATTTTAGTCAAAAATAATTTTATTCTTTTATACTTTAGGATGGATGAATGTATAGTAGTAGTAGCCACGCCAAACAAATAATTCATGACCAACTACCTATATATCCTATAAATAAATAAAATTACAAAATTGTTAGACACTCCTTTGAAATTCTTCCTCATTTTCATAAACAAAATGTTGCACTATAAATAATCAATATACTCTCAAATTTACAACTTTTTAAAAACATAAACTTAAATATCTCGATTTTGAAAAATTAAACTAACAAAATCAATATCTTTTTAATCGTATAAACAATCAATATACATATAATTGATTGATATTCTCTGTAAATCAATATTTTTTTAGTACAATCAAATTAATAAACAATCAATATATATACATATAATTGATTGATATACTAAGATCACATTTGTGCGTTTCTTTAACAAATAACATTTTTTTTTAGAAATTACAACTTAATTAAAGATCTGATTGTTTTTTCATTGTTTTTTCATGTAATCCTAATTTTCTTTAAAAATAATTAATTAGTATAAATAAATCAAATATATTATTCTAAAACATATATATCATAATTCTTTTTTAGATACTTAAATCGATTATTTGATTTTTTTTAAAGTCTCTAGTTGGTTTTATCTTTCATGATCGTTTCTCTACTTTTACAAAACTATGTCGATTAAGATCATAATTTAAACAATTCAAAGTTTTAATGTGAAGAAACACTAATAGTTTTTAATCCAAAATAAATTGAATATCTTATTTGAGAGTATTTCCTAAAGATTATAATTCAAAATTTTATTTTAGATAATTTGATTTATTTTTAAGAAATGTTTAATCGTTTCAAATTCAAAATAAATTGAATGTCTTACATTACAACATTTTTGTGAAGATTATAATTTAAATAATTCAAAATTTTATTTTATATAAATTTATTTATTTAAAAAATGCTTAATGATTTTGAAATCAAAATAAATGCAATATTATGTATTATAGCATTTTTATTAAGATCATAATTTAAATAAATCATTTTTTTTTTATAAAAAAAGAAAATAGGTTTATTAATTTTTTTAATTATTTCAAATCTAAATTAAATCAAACAAACTTATCTTAGATTTAAATTATGATCTTCAATGGAAATGCTCTAAAATAAAATATTCAATTTGTTTTGGATTCGAAACCATTATTTTTTTAAAAATAAAACTTTGAATTGTTTAAATTATGATATCAATAGAAATGCTCCAAAAGAGAAAGCAATCAAGGAAGGTAAAACTAAATAATTTTTTTTATAAATCAAACAATCAATTTAATTATCTAAAAAAATTTAAATGACTATGATTAAACGTTTTAAAATAACATATTTAATTTATTTATACTTAAAAATGATTAACTATTTTCTAAAAAAAAATATGAATACATACAAAAAAATCTTTAAGATAATTGAGTAGTCATTTTTTTTTTAAAACGAGAAAATCTTTTGACGGTTGTTAAGCATTAAAAAAACTTGTATAAACGAATTTCCACTTAAAATGCAAATGTGATCTTGGGAGGCAAGATACGCTATTTTATTAAATTATTTCAAATAAACTCGAGGATTTTTCCATTTTTTTTGGTTAAAAAACTAGATTAATCTCTCAATTAGCCCTTCATCATCCATATCCCATCATTCCTAATTCTACCCATTTTCAACAATTTTCTCGATACAAATTCAAGTTGTTTAATTAAAAATATTTTTTCCCCTGCACTCTTTAATGAGTTTAAATTGAAATTATTAGCAATACTCAGGCATGAAACTAGTACAATTTTATCAAACACATGAAAATGTAGCGTTCCATTATTTTCATTTTTATATCATATATATGAAATCTATATATATTTACTATTAGCAGGGTATTAAATTTCCGTCGACATGTCGACATTTCCATCGAAATTCGAAATGTCGACATGTCCATAGGTTCGACATCGACATAAGGAGAATCGACATTTCCACTATACCGTACAAAATTGACGAAATATTAAAAAAAATAGCAAGAAAATGTAACTTAATGTAAATATAATAATCTAAAAATATCCATCGACATCGACATTTTATCGATATTTCCATCGACATTTCCATAAAATTGAGACATCGACATTTCCGCCGACATCGACATTTTAAATCTTGACTATTACATGCATTTCCGGGCAGGGCTTTTAATTTGAAGGATTTGACAAAATAAAGGAAGGCCACACCATAAAACATATATATATATATATATAATTAATGATATACCACCAACCACTCTAAAACAAACAAAAACACAAACAAGAGATAGATGAACTAAGAAGCTGTTCGACTTCCATGGCGGTATACCAAATTTCCTCTCCCTTTTCTTATTCTTATACGTACTTAAATATATATAGATCATATAATGGTGGTGGATTTTACATTGATAATTCTTGATAGCAGCGATTGGAAGGTTGAGATCGAGGTGCCTTGCAAAGACGCAGTGTTGAAATTGGCACGGCTGGCTGGTTGATCGATCATTACCAGTATAATTGAGCCCTTCTACTTAAATAGTAGTAGGATGTAGCGGTGAATTCCAATGGGTGACTGGGGCCTGAGTGCGACACAATCTCCTTTCATGTTCCATAAATTGGGTGACCAGTCACACAACCATTAGCTAATTTGTTTTCTTTTGGGTTAAAGAAACAAGTGACACAGACTCTACATATAGATGTGTCGTTGAGATTGTTTTTAAACAAGAAAACATGTCAACTAAAGTAAAAACTATCACAAAAAGTCAATAGTGTGGTTCTGAAATGATTCGTTGTTGAGTTCAATGAACACTATTTTCTTCCTGATTGGTTCTTACTTCTAGAATGGAATTAGATTATCTTTTGATTGGGGAATATTGAATACTGATTGATTCTTGCTCCAGACAAAATATCATTCTTATTCCAAGTTTTAAGATCTTCTTGATGATTGGTTCTTTCTGCCTATCACTAAATCTGTGACAGGGTTCTGGCTACCACTCTGTAAAAGGGAGAGGGAAACAGGGCAAATGAGAGAGAAAAAGAGTTTTTTTAACACTTGTCAAAAATTTAGCAGTCATTTGGAAATTCTTCTAGAAGTTAGATCATTTTCTAGATGGGACAATCTGAAATGCTGTTTTCTGGATGAGACAACCTGAAGTACTGTTTTCTAGATATGACAACCTGTAGTACTGTTAATACTGTTTTCTGGATGAAACAGTCAGAAGTACTATTTTATGAAAATAATATAATGTGATTTTATTTGATTGGTGGTTAGACCAATATAATGTGATTTTATTTGATTGGTGGTTGGACCATATAATGTAATTTTATTTGAGGAAATGAAACAATGAAATTGCCAATAATTTTATTCTTTTGAATGGATGATGTATGGGAGGGAACCATGCTTAATTCATATTTTAGTCAAAAATCATTTTATTCTTTATACTTTAGGATGGATGAATGTACAGGAGTAGCTAGCCATGCTAAACAAATAATTCATGAACTACCTATATATATAGCCTATAAATAAAAAAAAATTACAAAACTGTTGAACATTCCCCTGAAAATTTTCTCTTTTTCATAAACAAAATGTTACATTATAAATAATTAATATACTCTCAAATTTACAATTTTCCAAAACCTCGAACTTAGATATATTTTAATTTTGCAAAAAACTAAACTAACAAAAATCAATATCTTCTCTTAATTGTATAAACAATCAATATCAATATATTTTTTTTTTAGTACAATCACATTAATAAACAATCAATATACATATAATTGATTGATATACTAAAATCACATTTGTGCGTTTCTTAATAAATAACAATTTTTTTTTTGTCAAAGTAAGCTTAGCTTCGCGGTAATTGACATGTACTCTTAGAGGTTCGAATCTCCCACCTCCAATTGTTGTTGAACTCTAAAAAGAAACAAACTTCTTTTTTTTTTTTTTTTTTTTTTTTGAAATTACAACTTAAAAGATCTGATTTTTTTCTTCATGTATTCCTAATTTTCTTTAAAAATAATTAATCGTTTTAAAGTATAAATAAATCAAATATATTATTTTAAAACATTTATGTCATTATTTTTTTTAGATACTTAAGATCGATTATTTGATTTTTTTTTTTGTTTTACCTTTCATGATCGTTTACTTTTACAAAACATGTCTATTAAGATCATAATTTAAACAATTCAAAGTTTTATTGTGAAGAAACATGAATAGTTTTGAATATCTTATTTTAGAGTATTTTTTCTGAAGATTATAATTCAAAATTTTATTTTAGATAATTTGATTTATTTTTAAGAAATGTTTAATCGCTTCGAATTCAAAATAAATTGAATGTCTTATCTTACAACATTTTCGTGAAGATTATTAAATAATCCAAAATTTTATTTTAGATAATCTTATTTATTTTTTAAAAAAGTTTGATGCTTTTTGAAATCAAAATAAATGGAATATTATGTATTAGAGTATTTTTTTATTAAGATCATATTTTAAATAAATCATTTTTAAAAAAAATTTTAGATTGGTTTATACATTTTCTAATTATTTCAAATCTAAAATAAATTGAACAACTCATCTTAGATTTGAATTATGATCTTCAATGGAAATGCTCTAAAATAAGATATTTCAATTTGTTTTGGATTCGAAACCATTATTATTATTTTTTAAAATAAAACTTTGAATTGGTTAAATTATGCTGTCAATAGAAATGCTCCCTTGGAGAGAACAATCATGAAAGGTAAAACTAAATAAACATTTTTTTTATTAATCAAATAATAAATTTAATTATCTAAAAAAAATTAAATGACTATGATATAAACGTTTTAAATAGCATATTTAATTTATTTATAATTAAAAATGATTAACTATTTTTTTTAAAAAAAATTATGAATACATACAAAAAAAATCTTTAAGATAATTGAGTAGTCATTTTTTTTTTTTAAAAAGAGAAATTTTTTTGACGGTTGTTAATTAATTATTAAAAAAAATTGAGAGTTGTTAAACAAATCTCTACTCAAAATGCAAATGTGACCTTGGGACGCAAGCTAGATACGCTATTTTATTAAATTATTTCAGATAAAATCGAAGAAAATTTTCCAAATTTTTAAAAAAAATTAGATTAATCTTCCAATTAGCCTTCATCATCCCTATCCCATCGTTCCAAGCTTCTATACCCATTTTCAACTTTTCTCGTTACATTATTTTATATATATATATATATATATATATATATATATATATATATATATATATATATATATATATATATATATATATATATTAAATCACCAATCAACCCAAAAGATTAAGTTGATGGGTTATGGTAAATTTAATTATATCAATACTCTAATACTCTCCATCACTTGTTGGCTTGAAAATTTGTAGAAAAGTCCAACAAGTAGAAACCAATATTAATTGGGGAGAAAACGACATTACAGGAGTTCAAACATAGGATCTCATGCTCTGATATCATGTTAAATCACAGATCAAACCAAAAACTTATGTTAATTAGTTTTGAGATGAATCCGATTATTATCTAATATGGTATTAAGCCAATTGAGTTGATTGATGATTTGACTATATATATATATATATATATTTTTTCATGCGCTCTTTAATGTGTTTAAATTGAAATTATTAGCAAATACTTTGGAGTGAAATTAAACCATATATATTTACTATTACATGCACTTCCGGGCAGGGCTTTGAAGAATAAAGGAAGGCCACACCACAAAACATAGAAACACACACACACATATATATATGATACCACCAACTACTTTCAAACAAACTAAAACAGAAACAAGAGAGAGAGATGCACTGACGAATTAAGAAGCTAGCTAGGCTTGTTCGGCTTCCATATGGCCGTGTATACCAAATTTTCTCTCCCTTTTCTTATTCTTATACGTACTTTATAGTTTATATTATATTATATAGAGGATGATATGATGATTTTCGATTCACGCTATGGCGTACTTCTTGGTAGCAGGCTCCTTCTGGGAGTTGAAATAGGTAGCCGCGACGGGGAGGTCGAGATCGAGGTGCCTTGCGAAGAGGCGAGTGTTGAAATTGGCACGGCTGGCCGGCTGATCGATCATACCAATTGGACTCTTTTGCTTGAACAACAACAGGATGTAGCGGTGGATTCCGATGGGTGGACGAGGCCCTGAGTACGCCACAATCTCCTTTCCTGCATGCGTACTCCATAAATCAATCATAGAGACCATTAATACCTCATTTATTTCGTTTGACAAACAAGTGTCACAAATCCCACATACCCGTGTGGCTGAGATTGTTTTTAAACATGAAAACGTGTCGACTAGTTTTTCTTTAGCGTGCAAGGTAAACTATCACAAAAGGTCTAAGACAACAATATTTTTTCTCTTGATTATTCGTTTTTGAGTTCTTGGTGTGAACAATATTTTCTTACTGATTAGTTCTTACTTCTGGGAAAGTAGATTTATTTTAATTGAAAATTGAACAATTTTATCTTACGGATTGGTTCTTCCTCTAGATAAAGTATATTCTTATTTGAAGTTTTAACATTTTCTTGATAATTGATTCTCGATTTTTTCTGCCTATCACTAAATCTTTCACAGGGTTCTTAGCTACCACTTTGCAAAAGAGAGAGGGAAAACATGAAAAAGGAGAAAGAAAAAGAGGTTTTTGTTAAGAATTTAGTGGTGGTTTAAATTTTCTTCTAGAAGATCCTGATTTTTGGATGAGACAGCCAGAAGTACTGTTTTCTGGATGAAACAAACCAATATAATAAAACAACCAGAAGTACTAATTTTGGACCAATTCAGAAGTGTTGTTTTTTGGATGAAACAACTAAAAGTGGATAAAACAATCCGAAATACTATTTTAATAATATAATGTGATTTTTATTTAATTGGTGGTTGGGACTCATATAATGTAATTTTATTTGAGGAACAATCTATTATAATTTTATTACTTTGGATCTATGGAAATATGGGAGGAACCATGCTTAATTAATTAATATATTTTAGTCACAACAATTTTATTCTTTTAGATGGATGGATGTATAGAAGTAACCATGCTAAAATGGATGGATGGATGTATGAAAGCTAACCATACTAAGTTAATTATTTCAATAAAAACAAAGAGTATGAGACTTTTTTTTTTTTTTTTTTTGTCGTTGTTGTTAAGTTTGGAAGTTTGTGTATGGTGAAAATAAATGAAATCTTGAGAGCCATATGCAATTCTAGGGATGTTGGGGGGAAGAAGATAAAAGCCGGCTGCAGGTTACATGCATAATTCCAGCCGACTAATCCGCCTGATCAGAAGAGAAAATATTATTCTTTATCCAGTTTCCAGTTTAAAACAAAAGGAAACAGGTTTAATTTTTCGAGTAAAATTAAGCTTTTCTTTTCCTTACCCCCCAAAAATAAAATAAAAAAAAGAAAAAGTTTTCTTTTCTTGTCTTTCACTTTTTAATCTCTTTTACCTTGGCTCAGATTTGCACCTCCAGGAATGTCTACAATGATCCTGTTCATATCATGCAAAAAAGAAACTATGTAAACAATCAAGACGAAGATAATTTAGGCTCATGCAGATTATAATTAAACAAAAGAAAATTAGATCCATGAACAAAGCTGACCAGTGCACCCATTCCCTCATATGAGGTTCACTGGGACTCGGAGCATCCGGGTCCGTCATCACCTAGTGATCACAAAGATCCAAAATTCACATTACTCCTAAGAATTCAAACTCGAAATTAAACTCATGCATACACGTTAAGCATCTGTAAAATCAGAACATTAAAATGATTTTGAATGATTAAATGCATATTTTAGAATGATTTTGAATATGACAAAAGTGATTTTAATCGTTTCAAAATCACTCGTCCCAAACATGCTATAAGAACTTGAAAAGTCTTTTCAAACAGACTTTAAAAAGAAAGGAGAGCGCGAGTGTAAGAGAGAAACCAGAGTGTAAAGGTCGGAAGGATGACCAGAAATGATTAGCCTTGGAGGATTAACAGCAAGAGAAGGCTTAATGTCACAGCCATTAGTGACATGCTTGGAGTTGAAGTAGACCGACATGGTAGCCGTTGGCACAAACATGTCGACCACATCGCCGATCACCCGCCCGACCACCAAAGGATCCACAGACGCAGCCATTGAAAATGACACAAACAACACACACACAAATTAGAAAGAGAGAACTATATCAGAAAGCTTAATTGTATTTTGTGCTGAGTTTGATGGGATTGCTTTATATAGAAATAGATTTGGCTATGGCAATGGCAATGAAAAAGGTGGTGGGATTTGTGAAGCCCATGAGACATGCACAGGCTCACGTAAAGTATACAGCAGCAGACTTCTACACGTGTGAGGCTGCCCTAGAGGTAGAACCACCATCCCTTTGTTTTCTCTGCCCACGTGTCAGCATCAGCGCCGTCAGTTACAAACACCACCTTCCCTTTTAAGACTCGTTTGATAACGATTTCGTTTTTTATTTTATGTTTTTGAAAAATGGTGCAGGCGGGTCTTCTCACCATTTATTTACTGTGGTTTTCATCTAAAAGACACTTGAATTTTTAGCAAAATTTCAAAAACAAAAACAAGTTTTTAAAAACTACGGCTGGTTTAATAATTATTTGATTTTTGAAAATTAAGCTTATAAATACTATTTCCACGTATATGAGATTCTTTGTTTTGTTATAAAGTCACTAATAAAAAGTTGTTTTTGTTTTTGGATTTTGATTAAGAATTCAAATGTTTTCTCAACAAAGATGAAAATCATTGTAAAGAAATTGTAAGAAAACAAGCACAAGTTTCAAAAACTAAAAATAAAAAATCAAATAGTTATCAAACGTGACCTATTTTTTTTCAATTTTTAAAACTTGGCTTAGATTTTAAAAACAATTTTAAAAATTAGATAACAAAACAAAGGAAATTCATTGATGAATGTAGTACCAGTATTTAATTATAAACTTAACTTTTAAAAAGAAAAAACTCAGGCTTTGTTTGATAACCCATTTAATTTTTGGTTTTTGGAAAATTATGCTTGTTTTCTCATCGTTTATCTACTATAGATTTTATCTTTCTTAAGAAAACATTAGGGGGGAGTTTGGAGCACCGTTTGAGAATCAGAACCCTTGGAATCGAAACCTTGAGGGATTTGAAACTTTGAGAATCAGAAAATAGTGTTTGGGGTGTACTGTTCAAAACCATGAGATTGTGTTTCAAACTCATTGGGTTTTGAACACAGTGGCCCAAATAACACTTTGGGTTTGAATTTCAAAACCATCCAACCCAAAATGGTGCTCCAAACGCTTCTTAGAAGTTTTGCCAAATTTGTAGGTTTAATTTTAAAAAACATGGTCATCAAACCGGTTTAAATAGTTATCAAATCGTGAGTTAATTTTTTTTTTTTTTTTGGCTGGTTTCGTATTTTGAGAAGGGTTTTTAATTTGGTCATTGAAGGTCCACAGATTGTTAAAGCAAAGCCAAATGCTTTCCTTGTTGTTTTTGTTTGTTTGCTTCAACTCTCGCCGGTGCCGCCGATTCTGGCTTTTCTTGCAATCTTAGCTGTGAAATGGAGCTTATATCGAACAAATGGTCAGAAAATATTGGTCATTTCATCTGCAAGATTCTCTTCACACACTTCTTTTTTCTCTTTATATAAATGGCTACGCAAATTCATAAGATTTCTGTAACTACATGCGTCTGAATTCATCCAATAAAATATGGCTAAATACATGTTTTAATTTTAATTTCTTTAGTGTTTTTTCATTTTGGTGTCGCTAATTTTTTTTTTATTAGAAGTTTTAACCATGGTATTAAATTTCCGTCGACATGTCGACATTTTCATCGATATTTCCACATGTCCATGGATTCGACATCGACATAAGGGGAGAATCGACATTTTCACTATATCGTACAAAAAAATAGTAAAAAAACGTAACTTAATGTGAATACAATATTGTAACAAGTATTTTAATTCATTTAAAAAGTGTAAAATGTTCATTTATTAATTTAAATACTTTTTTTGAATTTTTTGTTTTTAAAATTTTTCTAGAAATATCCATGACATCGACATTTTATCGATATTTCCATCGACATTTCCATAAAATTGAGACTTCGACATTTCCGTCGACATCGACATTTAAAACCTTGGTTTTAACTTCATTACTGATGTGTTTGAATTTTTTAAATTCAATCGGTATGACACTAAATAGTGAAAGTATAAAAAATGAGTGATTTGTGAATTTAGAAATATCTTATCTTCATTCATATTTTATTTTTGAGTTCAACAACATTTGAGGCTTTTGACATAATATCTTATCTTTATTTATATATGAGATGTTTTATGAGCTAAAATTGAGTATTAATAATATTTGTCATAGATCTAGATTCACGCCTTTTTTTTTTTGTTGAGAAATTTTTTTTTTAAAAAAAATTTGAGTACACCATATTTGAATTATAATACCAAGAAAAACCTAATAATATGAACGCCAAAACTCAATCAGAATCTAGCAATAAAAAAACCTATCGATAATAAAGACTAAAAAATGTTTAAAATATAATAAAGAATAAAAGATCCTGTACTAAAATAATAATAATCATAATAATAAAGAATAAAGGATCCTATAAACATTGTACTAAAAAAAAAAATCCTAAACACAAGTAATACAATCTTAAAAACCAAATCTACAATAATATCAGTTTCTTCCAACTACAAAAGAACCCTTGGACTAAATTTAAAAAAAAATCCAAAACATCAACATCTACTGTTCATTTATGTTTAGAGTTTAATTTAATTTAAAATTAACTCAGGTGAGTAAAAGAAATTTTGTTTCTAAATAAACGCATAAGTTAACGAAGAATTATCTGAATTTCTTCCCCCAAGTAAGTGCCGAGTAATCTCATTAGATTATTGATTCCAATCCATCATTTCAAGTTTCCACCCTTAATTTTATGATATTAAAAACAAAAGAAAAAGAAAAAGAAAGAAAGAAAGAAAAAAGCCAAGACGTGTGCCTATTTTTGTTGTATTTTTATTTTTATTTAATAAGTGAATTACTATTAAAAAAATGACACGTCATATCAAATACGTTATATTAAAAAGTCAATTCCTAGAAATTTTGAACCAACTAAATCTTTCTATTCATACGTCATATCAAAAAGTCAATTCCTAGAAAGTTTGAACAAACTAAATCTTCCTATTCATAGGTCATATCAAACAGTCAGTTCCTAGAAAGTTTGAACCAACTAAATCTTCCTATTCATACGTCATATGAAAAAGTCAGTTTCTAGAAATTTTGAAACAACTAAATCTTCCTATTTACAAATGGCTACTTCTGTATCTCAGATACTGTGAAATCTTCCTAATACGTCATATCAAAGAGAGTTCTAGAAATTTTGAACTAACTAAATCTTCCTATTTACAAATGGTTGCTTCTTTATCTCAGATACTAAAACACATGTCATATCAAGTTAGTAATAGTTTAGAGAAGTTTTGAACTAACTAAATCTTCCCATTTACAAATGGCTGTTTCTTTATCTCTGATACTGAAACACACGTCATATCAAGTTAGTAATAGTTTAGAGAAGTTTTGAACTAACTAAATCTTCCTATTTACAAATGGCTGTTTCTTTATCTCAGATATTGAAACACACGTCATATCAAGTTAGTAATAGTTTAGAGAAGTTTTGAACTAACTAAATCTTCCTATTTACAAATGGCTGCTTCTTTATCTCAGATACTGAAACACACGTCATATCAAGTTAGTAATAGTTTAGAGAAGTTTTAAACCAACTATATCTTTCTATTTATCAATAGTTTGCTTTGCTTCTTTGTCTTAGATACTGTGTACAGGTACAGCTTGCTTCAATCCAAAAATGGCTTTCGAAAATATTATTCCACTACATAACTTTTAGTTTAGGAATATCAACAAAAAAATGTAACTTTTTAGTTTAGGAATATCAACAAAAAAATGTATCTAAACATCGAAGAGTACTAGATTCTTTTGCTCCATTTTTGAACACCCATTGCAAGGCCTCAAAGAATATTCGAGTTCTAAAATAGAACAATATTTCTCTACTGATTGATTCTTGGGTTTTGCTGCAAACAGATAAGTATTATTTTTTTTCTTATTTAAGGGGCCTGAAATAAAACAATATTTACCTACAAATTAGGTTCTTGATTCAGACAAATATTATTCTTATTTGAGCACTACAATTGAACAATATTGGAGATTTCCTTCCACCACTTTGTGAGGGAATAGAGAGGAGACCGAAAAGTTTTTCTTTAAAGAAGTGGTATAAAATATTTACCTATTGGTTGGTTCTTAACTAGGTTCTTTATTCTTAACTGATGGGTTGGAATTGAAGAATATTTTCTTAGATGAAATAGTTATTGCCTCCACTTTATGAAAGGAATTAGGGGAATTATGAAATATTTTTTTTCATTCTTCTTTCTCAGATACTGTGCGTACTACATTTTTCTTTAAAGAAGTGGTAAACAATATTTACCTTTGATTGGTTATTAGGTTCTTTATTTTATTTTGATGTGTTGGAATTGAAGAATATTTTCTTACCGATTGGTTCTTAGTTTTTTCTTTTCCCATTCTTCTTTCTCAGATACTGTGTACTACATTTTTCTTCCATCCAAAAATGACTTTCTCAAAACATTATTCCACTACATCATTTCAATTTAGGAAAATTAGGAAAAAATGAATAATCTGAGAGGAAGATCTTCAAAAGGACGGACTAGATTCTCTTAACGATGAGGCTCTTCTCAAGGCCACAAAGAACTATGCTGTTCAAGGTGAATGTATAAACCAAACGCCCTAATTCTGATCACCTGTTTTTTCGAGATTATTGTACTTCACAGATCCCTGGCTACATTAAAATTTCCAAATACTTTTGTGTTCATGTTTTACTCTAGTGTTAGTCTTTCTAGTAAATATGAGATTTCATTATAGACGAAGAAGGATTGATTATAATTTGTTGAAGTTAAAAATCAGCAATACAATTCATATCGATGAAAACTTAGCAGTTTTACATTTTCTCTCTTCCCTTCTCTTCTTTAAATTTAACAGCTCTTTCCAGCGAAATCTTGGCCGATTTTCCCAAAGTAGTCTTTCCAGTAATTATTATTCTTACTTGAGGGGCTGAAATATAATAATATTTTCATGCTGATAAGTTCTTAGTTCTAGTCTTCTAGACAATATTATCTTAGTTGAGGTTCTAAAATACAGCCATATAAAGCTAAAATTAAACAATATTTTTCTATTCATTTTTTTAGTACTATTTCCCTACCGATGGTTCTTGGTTTGTCGATATCTATTAAGTACATGCATCTGAATTGGTCTAATAAAATATGGCTAAATACATGTTTTATTCTAATTTTTTTTCAATTTTGTATCTAATTTTATTTTCTTAGAAGTTTTAATTTCATTACTTATGTGTTATATTTTTTTAATTAAATCGCCATGACACTAAATATTAAAAGTATAAAAGAATGGGTAATGTGTTAATTTAGAAACAATCATTTTTATATGAGTTTGTTTATTATAAGTATACTAATATTTTAATAATTTTCATGAGTTTGTCGATGATGAATATACCAATATTTTAATAGGTCAATTTTCTTTTGCATTTAATAATTCCAAATAAATAAAATTCTGCATATTAAGTTATGTAAAATGAGAAAGTTTTATGTTTTATAGGTGAATTATTATACCCATTTCATAAAATTAAAATTAAAATACTCTAAACTCAACTAATAAAGTTTATTTTGACAATACATCATCATTTTAAGGTTTCGTAGAATAAAGACTTAATTAAGTTAGGGATGAAAGTGAAACATCTAAAACATTAGAGATCAAAATTACCCTAAATATCTCATCTTTATTTATAAACGGGATTTTCTTTTTTGGATAAAATATATGGGATTCATTTTTATCCGTATAACGAAACATAGAAAAACATAATACCAAGAAAAACCTAATAATATAACGCCCAAAATCAATAATAATCTAGCAGGAAAAAAAACCTATCAGATAATAAAGGCTCCAAAATGTTTACAACTTAATAAACAAAATGATCCTAAACACAAGTAACACAATCTTAAAAATCAAATCTATTGACTCCAAAAAAAAGAAAAAAAAAATCAAATCTATAGTAATATCAGTTTCTTCCAACTACAAAAACCATTGAACTAAATTTATTAAAAAAATCTAAATCATCAACAACTACTGCTTATTTATACTTAGAGCTTAATTTAATTTAAAATTAACTCAGTGAGTGCAAGTTTACAAAATAAATTTTCTTTCTAAATAAACGCATAATTTAATGAAGAATTATATAAATTTTCTCTCCCACAAAGTGTGAGTACTCGATTTGTCATTAGACTATTGATTCCAATCCTTCATTCCAAGTTTCCTTCCATTAATTTTATGATATTATAAACAAAAGAAAAAAAAGAAAGAAAAATATAGAAAGAAAAAAAAAACTGCCAGCAATTTGACATGACATTTTTATCAGCCTATTTTTATTTTTATTTAATAAGTGAATTACTATTAAAAAACACGTCATATAAAAAAGTCCGTTTTGAGGAATTTTTAACCAACTAAATCTTCCTATCATACGTCACGTCAAAAAGTTGGTTACGAGATTATTGATTCCAATTCTTCATTTCAAATTTCCCCCCTTAATTTTATGATATTAAAAACAAAATAAAAAGAAATAGCAAGAGAGAAAAAAATAGCACCCAAGACATGTTTGTTAGTCTATTTTTGTTGTATTTTTATTTAATAAGTGAATTACTATTAAAAAAAAGACATGTAATATCAAATACTCCCGTAAATTTTGAACCAACTAAATCTTCCTATATATAGGTCATATCAAACTGTTTCCAAAAATTTTGAACAAAATAAATCTTCATATTTACAAATGGTTGCTTCTTTATCTTAGATATTGAAACACAATTACATCAACTAAATCTTCCTGTATATATATACAACATATCAAAAAGTTAGTTTTAGAAATTTTGAACTAACTAAATTTTCCTATTTACAAATGACTGCTTCTTTATCTCAGATATTGAAACACAGTCACATCAACTAAATCTTCTTGTATATATATACAACATAGGAAAAAACTTGGGTTGGGTGCAGCGTGGGCTGCACCAGACTTGGGTGTAGCCCATACTGCACCTAAGTTGTGCTCTACAACATATCAAAAAGTTAGTTCTAGAAACTTTGAACTAACTATATCTTCCTATTTTCAAATGACTGCTTCTTTATCTTAGATACTGAAACACGTCATATCAAGTCAGTAGGAGTTTCTAGAAATTTTGAGCCAACTAAATCTTTTTATTTACAAATGATTGCTTCTTTGTCTCAGATGGTGTATACAGGGTACAGTTTGCTTTAGGAGTTTCTAGAAATTTTGAACCAACCAAATCTTTCTATTTACAAATGGCTATTTCCTTTGTCTCACAAAAAAAAAGGCCCAAAACATTATTTCACTACACAACTTAAGTTTAGGCATATTAGGAAAAATGGATCTAAACATCACGAAGATCTTCAAGAGGAAGAATTAGATTCCCTTGCTCCATTTCGAATGTCCATTTGCAAGGCCCCAAATAATATGCTATTCATAAGGTGACAATTGTATAAACCAAACTCCAAGATTGTTTGCCCTAATTCTGATCGCTGCACAACCCCCCGTCAGCACGTCTCAAATTTTTTTTCCTATGTTTTTCTGTAATAAAATTTTTTTAGGAGTTATTTAAGATACTGAGTGAGTATAATAACATGGATTATAATAGTATAATAGTCTGTAGAGTTATATAATATTGTATAAAATACAATATTGTTTAGTTTGAGTTATAATAGTCTGCGTTTGGTTTGTAGAGTACTCCACAAACTATTATAACACTCATGTTATTATAACTCACGCTCCAAACAATTCTTTAAATTTTTTTTTTTGGGAAATAGAGGAGTACGAAATCTTTATGTAATAAGATTTCAATATCGACAAACCACAAGACGCTTCATCTTAGCAAAAAAAAAAAATCCATTAATACCTTTGTAGATTTTCCCATTAACTATTATTCTTATTGTTCTAATTTTTTTTTTAAAAAAAAAGACTATTTTTCTTATTTGAGGGTTGGAATATAATAATACTTTCTTGCTAATTGATAGAAGAATATTTCTACTAATTGGTTCTTTGTTTTGCTGCAGACTAAGTATTATCCTATTTCAGGGGTTGAAATAAATTAAAACAATATTTACCTACAAATAGTATTCTTATTTGAGCGCTGGGATTGAACAACAATATTTCAGTGTTGGTTCTTGGTTCTTGCTACAAATTAGAGAGTTTCTTCCACCATTTTTAGAGGGAATAAAGAGGTGATAGAAAAAAATTTCTTTTAAAAAAATACTTACCGTGTTGATTGGTTCTTATTATTCTTATCCTATGGGTTGGAATTGCTGATTTGTTCTTGGTTTTTGCTGCACATTGGATAGTTACTGCTGTCACTTTGCAAACGGAGCGGAATAGAGAGGAGAGAGAAAGTAAAAAAATTTAGTAAATTAAATAAGTGAATTATAAAAAATACTTCATATCACTTTCACTTTCTCCATATGTTATCTACCATTTTTTTTAAAGTTTAAACTAAAATTACTTATAATAAATAACAATCATATCTTTTATTAATAGTTCAAAAAGATATATCATTTTATGATTTTAAGATGAGAAAAGTATATTTTAGATTAATTCGTATTATAATTTAAGAAATTAATATTTAAAAAGTTAAGGTACTAAAATAAAAAAAAATTGATTTTCAAAATAATTATATTTAAAGTAAAAAAATAAATAAATAGTCCCTTCTTCCAAAATTAATAAAATAAAATTATTACAATAAATAACATAAATATATAGTATTTTGAATAAAAGTATATGTATGATATTTATTTTGAACTTAATTATATTAAAATAACATAAATATTTAATATTTTATTTTTAACTTAGTTATTTTATAATTTTAATGAATTTATTTTATTTTAAAATTAATCAAACTTTAGATAATTCATTTCATTGTTTAGTTAGAAATTAAAATTTTAAATTATGCAAATTTTTTTATAACTTTTAGTAAGCTTGGAAAAGAAATCTTAAATTAAAATTTTATAATTGACGAAAACAAGTCTTTATTTAAAAGAATTTTGAAAAAAATAAGCGAACTTATTTTACCTATCTTAATCGAAATTGATACTTTAACAAAATTATAAAATATTCATAAAATAATATAACTTAAAATCTCAATTTTAGAATTGACGAGAATGTATCTATATTAATTAAATTTTGAAAAAAAAAATCATTGGAATCTATCTCTAATTATATAGTACAACAAAACTGTAAATTAAGAAAAAAAAAAAAAAGTCAGCACAAACGCAGAATTCACAACCCTAGGGTTAAACAATTTTGAACTCCAAACACAGATGAAATAACTCCTTAGACTAAATAACTCTCAAACTAAACAACTCTAAGTTACATAACGCCAAACTAAACAACTCCTCACCCCCAGTGGCGGATCCAGGAATTTTATACAGGGGGGCACAATATACATACAAGTTCAATAAAAGGAATCTATAATGAAAATTTAAAAAATATGCATAGCTTCATAAATGAACTAATTTAATAGTTCAACAAACTCAATATTGGAGCGCATATCAACAATGTAATTTTGAAGTTGATCCTCAAGCACAGAGAGTTCAATAGTTGAAAAGTCTCTTGGATAAAATTGAGCAAGCCGACTAAGTTTTTGTCTATCAAAAGCAGCAAATGAGTTACTTAAAAACTTTAACACGATAATGATGCAAACTTGTAATTGGTTGAGATTTTCGCATTTGTCGTCCTCGAACCAAAAATATATCATCCATCTTAAGCACTTGAATATCATGGCTATTGCAGAAATTAGAAACATCCAACAATGAATCCCAACTAGATTCCCTTGTGGTTTGCAGTCTTTTTTTACAAATTTTGACTAAATTCATTGCATTCACAATGTCCTGATCTTTTTTTTTTGTAATGCTTGAGACAACTCATTTGTGATTCCCAAGACAATTTTCATAAAATGTATATCAATGGTATATTATGTATATCCCGACGAGTGATGCAAAATTATACTTCCTAGTAATAGCTCTGAAAGTAATGCAAAATACAAAATCAATTATGTAAATCAAAAGAAAGAAATTACTCGCAAATAAAATAATAAACAATAACTTTTGAGTTTATTGATTACAATTTCCTAGATTAAAAATTATAAAAACTAAAAGTCTAGAAAGAATTTGAATCTTACTTGTCAAATGCCAATGGTATATTATGTATATCCTGATTAGTGACGCAAAATTATACCTCCTAGTAATAACTCTGAAAATAATGAAAAATACAAAATCAATTATGTAAATTGAAAGTAAGAAGTTACTCGTAAATAAAAATAAATAAACGATACCTTTTAGCTTTTTGATAGAACTGAATGCATTATTTAGAGGGTGAAAATATTTCTAAATTAAAAAAGAAAAAAAAAATACTATGGCTAGTATTGTGTTGGTTTTAAATAAAAAGTTTACTTACCTTATACAAAATATTATATGAGAGATTGGAAACTTGGAAGAGGGGGGGGCACACAAGCCCATGTGGAGAGAAAGCCCATCATTTGCAAAAAGAGAATATAAGGTGGAAAATCGCAAAATAAAATTGCATCCCACGTGTTTTGATCCCAAGTTCTCATAGGATAGTTGGTGCTCCTCCTACCAACTCTTCCAACTTCAATTTTGATACTTAACATGTATCTATATATTTATATTATTAAATAGATCTTATAATTTATATTAAAAATATAAAGACGAGATAATTTGAGGGGTGCCCCTCCTGGCCCCTACGTGGATCCGCCCCTGCTCACCCCAATTACCCCCTTAGATACTATGTTATATATTTTCTACATATTATTCCACTACATTATTTCAATTTAAGAAAATTAAGAAAAAATGAATAAGTCTGAGAGGAAGATCTTTAAGAGGACGAACTAGATTCTCCTGCTGCATTTCGAAAAACTACCTTGTTCAAGGCGAACATATATATTAGATTGAATGATGTTTTATCTCTAAATTAATTGACAATAAGAGGAGTAGCCCACATTTATCGAATGTGGGATTCTCAATATGCTCCTCAAGATAGTGTCTCTTTAGTTCACCCTTCTTGGATCGGATCTTAATTTTTGGACCAGGTTTCATTTTTTCAATGTGAGGTCTTCAACAATATAAACCAAACGCCCTAATTCTGATCACCGCCCAGACCTGGTACTCGTCTTTTTGGCAAATATTAGATTTCATTAATGACCAAGAAGAACTGATTGTTCAGTAACAACCTTTTGCAGATTTTCCCAAAGCAGTCTTCCCATTAACTATTATTTTTAAAGCAATCTTCTCATTAATTATTATTCTTATTTGAGGGGCTGAAATATAATAATATTTTCTTGCCGATTGGTTCTTAGTTCCAGACAATATTATTCTTATTTGAGATTCTAGAATAGAACCCATGTTTTTCCTACTGTTTGGTTCTTGGTTTTGCTGCAGATAAGAATTATTTCAGTTCTGTTATAGACTATTATTCAGAGGTTGAAATAAAACAATATATATTTATCTGCTTATTGGTTCTTGTTTTCTTTTTGCTGCGGATCAAAATAGTTACTGCTACCATTTTACAAAAGGACGGAAATAGAAGAGGAGAGGAAAAAAAAGTTTTCTTTCAAGAGAAAATGTTGTAAAAAATTTAGTAATGGTTTAAAAATTATTGTTGGCCAAAAGTACTGTATGGTGTATGAAATCTCAATGTAATTTCATGCTCTGTTTCTGCATGGTCTGCCTGCATGACAATTATTCATCGAAAAAAGCTTACCTGCTGTTGTGTAGCCCACTTGGCCGGTACTATTGATTTTTTTTTCTTTTTAAAAAAAAAAAAAACTTTTTTAAATCTTGTGATGCTCAAGTAGGCTGTACCACTGCTGCTTGCTGTCCAGGCAACAAGTAAGCATTTCTCTTACTCATCCGTACAAAATTCCTATGACCTAATCAAGAGAGAGGTTGGTAAGACCAGTGTCAGGTTTAAGACACTTTAAAAATAAAAAGATGACAACATTTTTATATAAAGTGAAAGAGACTGTTTTTAGAACTTGTGTATTCTTTAAATCGATCTTCAAAGTTTAAAGCTAAAAAGAGAGGAATTTTTTTTTTACTCACCTCATTTGAAAAATCTATTACCTAGGTTAGGATTTGCACTTCTAGTTATGTCTACAATTATACTGTACATATCATGTAAAAGTGCATATTATAAAGATAAAGAAAAATCCATGAATAAAAAAGATGACCAATGCACCTATTGTCTTCGTTTAAAACCAAAGTTACAATACTATCAGCTTCTAACTCGAAAGAACTTGTGAACTCAAAAAAAAAAAAAACATCCATATATAGCTACTCCCTGTTTGTATTTAGAGTTCAATTCTATTTAAAATTAATTCGGTTGAGTAGAAGTGTACAAGATAAATTCTCTATTAAAAACACATACAATTTGATGAATAATAATATGCATATATTTCCTCTTCCACAAGTAAGTGCCGAGTAGCTCTAATTGATTAATAGATTATTGGTTCCAATTCTCAATTCCTACCCTTAATTTTATAATGTTTTAAGAAAGAAAATGAAAAAAAAAAAACGATTAGTAAAAGTTCTTTAATGTGACATTTTTTTATTAGCCTATTTTTATCGTATTTTTCTTGAAATCTTATTTTCGTTACATTTAATATAAAAGAGAATTACTCGATAAAAAACAAGTAACATTGAAAAATCAATAGAAGTTCCTAAAAATTTTAGAACTATCTAATTTCAATTTATAAAGGACTGCTTCTTTGTCTTAGACATTGTACATAGGTCCAATTTACTTCAGTCCAAAAATAGTTTCTCAAAACATTATTTCACTATATAATTTTAATAAACCATCGCATCAACAGAGAGGAAGATCTTCAAGAAGAGTAACAGAAAAAAAAAAAAAAAAAGATTCCCTTACTCCATTTCGAACTATGAGATTCATCCCAATTCCTCAAAAATCTTAATGTCACACCATTATTTGACATGCTTGGAGTTGAAGTAGACTAACATGGTCTATTGTTAATTTTTAAAAAGTATATAATTTAGAGTACAAGTTGCACTCAAGTCTTGTGCAGCCCACTTTACAACTATTAAAAAAAAATGAGATTTTTTTTATAAAAAATTTATGGTGGTAAAGTGGACTGCACAATACTTGGGTGCAGTGCATACTGCACCCAAGTATTTTTCTATAATTTATATATACTATGGTTTACTTTTGTTGTAAGATAGCCTTCCAATCTAATGGTGTAATTGGCTGCCTACTTATTTTGAGGCACCGTGTTCGAGCCTCAAATGTGTAAGATGGTAGCATATATTCTTTTTTCCAACCAAAAAAAAAAACCATCTTTATTTATTTAAAAACATATAAAATCCCCTCTTTTCGATATAATCTAAATAATTTAAACTTTTTTTAATATATTGTAAATTTTTAAATAATTTAATTTCTTTTCTTCTTGAGGTCAAATGTGTGTGTATATATATATGTTGTTGCCAAATTTTAGATAGGACAAATCTCACTTGACCTCCACATGACAACGACGATGAATTTGTATTCTTGGGAGAAGAGCATGACTTGCAAGATAAAAAAAACCTAGACACCGGTGTGGTGTAGGCCACACAGGCTCCAATGCTTAAGTCATAGAGGATTTAGAGAGAATTTAGGAGTTCTAGGAGAGTTTTTGGAGACTGGAATGAACTTACCTTCCTCCCCCATCTAGAAAGAGCTTAAATACCTTCCTTCCTAGAGTTTTCATCTTTGATTAGGAAATAAAGGACTGAACGGGGTTGGACCTAGTGTACACGGGCCATGAGGGACCAAGAGAAGGCCCAAAGGTAGGCCTTGCCAATGTGGTCGACCTCAGCCGGGCCGACCAGCCCAAGCTCGTTTCTCCTCCCTCTCGTTTTGGGCGTGTCCCCTGTCGGTTTCGGTCCGTTTTGACTTCATATTGGGCCTATTTTCTTGTTTCGCTCTTCGTTGCAGCCCTTTAGCCAGCCCATTCTTGTTGGTCCAATTTCACCCATAATATATATATATATATATATATATATATATATATAGTAAATTATTTAAAAAAATGAACCGCATTAAAAAATCTATGATCATTCTTATCGAGTTAATTTAGGTCTCGTTTGATAACTATTTGATTTTTTAAAATTGTATTTGTTTTCTCATCATTTCTCTACAATGAATTTCATCTTTCTTTAAGAAAACTCTTGAATTCTTAGCCAAATTCCAAAAAAAAAACAAATTTTTGAAAACTACTTTATTTAGTTTTCAAAACTTGGCTTGAATTTTGAAAACAATAGGTAAAATAGATAACAAATCAAGAAAACTCACAGGTGAAGGTAGTATTTATAAGCTAACTTTCAAAAATAAAAAACCAAATGATTATCAAACAGAGCCTTTAGGTTTCATTCTCTCTTTTATTATATAGAAATTTAATTCTACTTTTTATCTAATAAACTTAATTGGTTAAATTATAAGTTTAGTCTGTGAACTTTGAGATTTATTCTAATATTAGGCTCCTAAAATTTAAAAAGTGTCTAATTAGTCTCCAAACTTTCAATTTCGTCTCTAATAGATTTCCAAGTTTTCAATTTGATGTCTAATAGATCCTAATAAGTTAGACTTTTCTAAAGTCCAAGGGACGCCTATTAGATACAAAATAAAAAATTTAAAACCTTATTAGAAACTTTTTAAAGTCGGAGACTTGTTATTAATGCAATCTTAAAAATTTTAATACCAATCTTATAATTTAATCAATTTAATACCAAAATATATAAACTAATATCAATATATATCAATTGTATTTAAAATTATTTTTCTTCTGCCTCGCCTTCGAACAAAAAGTTCTTAATCTGACACCAAAAATCTTTTTTTTTTAGTTCAACAATATGTGTGGCAGGAGATTCGAACCTCTGACCTTTTAGTTGAGGTCACATTCTTTATCCGAATTGAGCTATGCTCATGTTGGCGAATTCAACCCTAAGAAACTAAGGGGTTGTTTGGAGCGTGAGTTATAATAATCTGTATTATAATAACTTGTGGAGTACTCTACATCCCAAACACAGACTATTATAATTCTAGAATAAATAACTCTGCATTTTAAATAATATTATATAATTCTACAGACTATTATAATTTATGTTATTATAATTCACTCAATGCTCCAAATAGCCCTTAAATGAGAAGGATTATTATATATATATGAATTAATGGTTATGACAATGAAAAAAGTGGTGGGATATGTGTAGTTCATGGGACATGCAGAGGCTAACGTAAAGTATACAGCAGCAGAATTGTACACGTGTGAGGCTAGCTTTGATTTTTTGGCCACGTGGCAGCATCAGGGCTGTCAGTTACAGTCATCACCTTCTTTTTCCTGGTTTCAACTTGAATGTTTTAATTTTGGTAATTGAGGTCCACATATTGTTAAAGCAAAGCGAAAGAGGGAAAAAAATCTAGTACTACCATAGAATGAAATTTTATTTAGCTTGTCACGTCAGTATTCTTTTGATAATTATGTGGATTTCATTAAAAATTATATGGAGTCCATCAATATTTAAAAATTATTTATAAACTTAAAAATATAATGTAAAGAAAAGGAGTATGGTACTAAAAAATTTCCTCGTAAAGACAGCCACCTTCTTTGTTGTTTGTTTCCTTGAAATTCTCACTAGTGCCGTCGATTCTGGCTTTTCATGCAAGCTAAGCTAGTCTCTGAAATGGAGCCGAACAAATGGTGACAAAATATTGGTTATTTTACCTGCCAGATTCTCTTTATACACTTCTTTTTCAACACACATCCGTAAGATTTCTAATATATTATGTACATTCATATGAATTGATCTAATAAATACATGGTTAAATATATGTTTTAGTCTAAATTGTTTGAGCAAGTATTTTTTTTTTCAATTCGGTGTTTTTAAAAGTTTTAATTTTACTACTTTATGTGTTCGATTTTTAAAATTAAATCATTACCATCACTAAATATTCCAAGAATAAAAGAAATAACGATATATGAATTTAAAAACAATAATTTTTATGAGTTTATATTAGTATGCCTATATTTTAATTATTGTGACAATGAACAATAATTTCGAGTCAACTAAGTTAAGTGACGTATGAAATGAGTAAGTTTTAAATTTTATGGATGAATAATGTGTTATGTATATTTGACCAAATGAAAATATAGATCATCATTTTATAAATTAATATTGACGTTTTGAGCTAACATAAACAAAGTTCAGATAACATAAAATATGTACTCTCGATCAAAAGGTCGAAGGTTCGAATTTCTAACTACAAATATTGTCAATAAATAAATAAATATATATATATATATATATATATAGGATTTAATTGAAAAAATAAGAATGAAGTTGAAACTTTTAACAGATAAGTTACCAAATTGAAAAACATCCTAATATTAAGAGTCAAATCATATATTCAGTAACATCTTAATATTAAGAGTTAAATATTCATGTATTTAGTCTAAATATATTATCTGGGAGTCTGGGACGATGTTTTATATTCTTAGCAATGGAACCTTTTCTTTCTTTTTGGGAGTTCAATTATATATATCCATTGTGAGGAAGATCAAAAGAGTGGACACGTGCCAATCACACGTAAATAATTAACAGTGGGCCATAATTTGAATGAGAAATTTTGGTCAATCTCCAATTGCTACGTTATTATACCAAATTAATGACAAAATTAGAAATAATTAAATTTGAGACCAATTATAAATTGACATGTGTCTCGAACTTAATTTGAAGACAAAAATTGACAAATTCTAAAAATTAAAATGCCACATGTCTTCATTATGACAATTTGATAAAATAATTAAATATAATTTGGTCAAATTAGGTTATATGGAATTTGGTTCAAAGTTAAATAAAACCTAAATCCAAATGGTTAGGCCCAAAGCCAACCAAAGACCATGAAGTTGAAACTTTTAACAGATAAGTTACCAAATTGAAAAACATCCTAATATTAAGAGTCAAATCATATATTCAGTAACATCTTAATATTAAGAGTTAAATATTCATGTATTTAGTCTAAATATATTATCTGGGAGTCTGGGACGATGTTTTATATTCTTAGCAATGGAACCTTTTCTTTCTTTTTGGGAGTTCAATTATATATATCCATTGTGAGGAAGATCAAAAGAGTGGACACGTGCCAATCACACGTAAATAATTAACAGTGGGCCATAATTTGAATGAGAAATTTTGGTCAATCTCCAATTGCTACGTTATTATACCAAATTAATGACAAAATTAGAAATAATTAAATTTGAGACCAATTATAAATTGACATGTGTCTCGAACTTAATTTGAAGACAAAAATTGACAAATTCTAAAAATTAAAATGCCACATGTCTTCATTATGACAATTTGATAAAATAATTAAATATAATTTGGTCAAATTAGGTTATATGGAATTTGGTTCAAAGTTAAATAAAACCTAAATCCAAATGGTTAGGCCCAAAGCCAACCAAAGACCAAGTCCATGGTTGGGCCCAAATGCCACTAAAGCCCAAGCGCCCATATTAATTTGAACATTTCAAATTTTTCTTTCAACTAAATTGATATTTTAGTGTTACTATGAGCTAGCAAGGGGACCTTATAGACCTACAGATTATAAGCTCCAATGATACAAAATTAATTAATTAAACTCTTTAATTAATCAATTTTCATTCATTAACTCTAGGGTCACTCCACTATAGACCTAGAGTTGCACTCTTATGCACTGTAGGACAAGTTGTATCCATAGATATAATCATTACATGCAAGTCAATCATTCACGAGTTGTTCGTAATTACAGTTGGGTCAAAAGTTTGTTTTACCCCTATAATTACATATTGCACCTTAAGTACCACTGATTGTCTAATGAACAATATGTTTATAATCTAATTATAAACTAAGTCCCTATTGGGCCAATGAGAGGGTGGGGCCCCATTGTTCAAGTCCCGAAATCAGCACTTAAGGGAACTACTCATCTACTTACCCTATATGGGAAGAAGTGAATTCCATCTTGTGATATTATGTTCCCAGCTCCCTATTTGGTCAAGTCCCCAAAATGGTAGGCATATTGAATCGGCTATAAAAGCCACTCTCACCCATGTAAATCAAAGGACAAGCTCTCACAGGCAGGAGTTCATAACTCACTCAGGATTAAGATCGAGTCACATATGATCATCCTGATGAAATATTAATCTTCTCAATTAATGGATTTATAAAGAGAGATTAAATATTTCGTGGTCCAGTCTTATACAAACTCATGGTATAAGATACCCCCACTCACATGTCTCAACATGAATGATTTGGATCAAATCATTTGTAACTATTACAAAGTGGGCCGTATCAATAGCGTTACCAGGATAAGGCACCAAACCTTATCCATATACTATGACCCTTTAGGTTATTTCTTGAACATGATCCTCTCGTATGTCAACCACATACTATTCAAGATTACACTAATAACCTTGGATTTTTCATATAATGGATAATATTATTGCAAATAAAATAATCAAAATTATTATTAATTATTAAATAAATTATTAATTACGAGGCTTTAGGGCATAAATCCCAACACCTCCAAGATAAGTCCCTAAGTGCTGAACACTCTTAGAAGACCAAAGACCCCCCAAGACAAGTCTTTAGGTGCTAAATGTTCCTTGAAAATTGAAGACTCTTCGAAGATAAAAAACGCTTTGAAGACAAGAAAACTTGAAGACTTTAAAGACCAAAATATCTTTTAATTTCTCCAGAGAACTTAGAGAGAAATGAGAGCAAAAAAGGCCAAAGTCCTTAGGTTCTGAATACTGTTGGGTTTTGTGTCCTAAAACTCGTGGTTTTGTAAACTGAATGTATATTCTATTTTACTATAAAGATGTTATTGAGGTTTATTCAGTAAATGTGTTATTGAATAAAGTGAATTGTGTATTCTATAACCCAAATCCAATGAACTAAGAACCCTTGGCTATAGTATGTATACTTGAACTTTATGTATGACATAAAAGTGGATCAAGTTCGAGTAATAGCCAAAATGGTCTATAGTATAAGGATAAGACTGGGTACCTTATTCTGGGGACACTATGGACGCGGCCCACTTTGTATAGTACTAACGATGTGATCCTGAATCGTTCATGTGGAGACATGCGAGTGGGGGCGTCCTATGCAATGAGTTTGCATAAGACCGGACCGCGAAATAGTCACTTAGACTTTATAACTCCGTTTACTGTTTTAACTGACTATATTCATACGATGACCTAGGTAACTCGATCTTAATCCTGAGCGTGCTATGAACTCCTATTTATTCGGGATTATCCTTAGATTTGCATGGGTGAGAGTGGCCCGAGATCGCCGACTCAATAAGCCTCCCATTTTGGGGATAAGACCGGATAGATAGTTGGGAACATAGTCATGCGAGATGGAATTCACTCCTACCTGCTTTAAGGATTAGTAGAGAGGTTGTTCCCTTAAGTGCTGACTCCGGGTCTTGAACAATGGGCCCACCCTCTCATTGGCCCGAGAGGGATTCGGTTTGTTGGTTGGACCACAAACCAATTGTTCATTAGAGGATCAGTGGGACTTAAGGAACAAGAAGTAATTACAGGGGTAAAACGGTTTATTTGACCCAGCTGTAATTACGAACGACCTGTGAAGGATCGACTTACTAATCATGGTTATATCGAGTGGACAGAAATATATCTACAGTGAGGAGAGTGCAGCCACTGGGTTTTAGTGGAGTGTCCCGGTGGTTAACGAATGTTGATTAGCTAGGCTAAAGAGTTTGGCCGGTTAAATCTCGTATCGTTGGAGCTCATGATCTGTAGGTCCATTAGGTCCCCTTACTAGCTCAGACTAAGCCTTGGAATAATTTGAGAGAAAAGAATTTGAATTGTTCAAATTCGGTTTTGGGAGTAAACGTTAATTATATGCGATATACTTAACGTACTATAATTTAATTATGAATTAAAACCACAAGAAAGAGAGAGGAATATATTTAAATGTGATTTAAATATTTGATCGGTTTAATACGTGAATAGGGATTCATGTACAAACGATTGGTCATAAAAGAGAGGGATTTGTCTAATTATTTAATTAATATTTGATATTAAATTAAATAATTAAATTAATTAATTAAATGGTTTAATTAATTAATCAAGTTTTTAAATTAATTTTGATTTAAACTTGACTAATTCCAACCAAATGTTGTCTTCCAAAAGAAGACAAGTGTTGTCTTCCATGGGAAGACAAGTGTTGTCTTCCATGGGAAGACAAGTGAGGTTTCATTAGTGCCTATAAATGGGATGAAACACAAAAGGATTGTGTGAATTTTCTTTGGTAGTTTTTTTTTAAAACTATCTTGAGCTCTCTTCCTTTCTCTCTAAAAATTCTCTTAACAAAGGATCCCACAATCCATTCCAAGGGCTGAGAATAGTAGGGAAGACTCTAGTGGTGGTCCAAGTATTGTTGGTGATCCAAGATTTGCAAAGAATTTGGAGAATTTGAGCTACAAAGGTATGTGTTCATACTTTCTGGTTTTTTCCAGTTTAGAGCATGTTTTTGTTTGGTTAAATTGATGTACTTTGAGTGCTCGAGATCCGAAATTGCTTCCACTTTCTTAATATTAACTCCATCAATTACTCCCTAAAGTCCTTAGGTACTGAACGCTTCAAGACAAGTTCTTTGGTGCTAAACCCACTTTGAAGACCAAAGACTCTTCAAGATCAGTCCTTAGGTACTGAACACTCGTGAAGTGCTGAATACTCTTGTAAGACTAAAGACCCTCCAAGACAAGTCCTTAAGTGTCGAACGCTCTTGGAAGACCAAAGACCCTCCAAGACAAGTCCTTAGGTGCTAAACATTTCTTGAAGACTGAAGACTCTTTGAAGATAAAAAACGCTTTGAAGACTAGAAAACTTGAAGACTTTAAAGACCAAAATATCTTTGAAGACAAGTCTAAGGCATTTGAAGCGTACAAGACTCCAAGACTTCAATCGTATCTTCAAGATGATCAACAAGCCAAGGGCCGATCTAACGATAAAAAAGCCAAGGGTTGATCCAAAGATCAACAAGTCAAGCGATCCAACGATCAACAAGTCAAAGGTCGATCCAAAGATCAACAAGCCAAAGCCAACCCCACTACAAGAATTTTTAGATTTTCCTACAGTCTTTTTTTCCGACACAACAAAATGTGTCGGTATTGTAACGCCCGGCTTATTTAGGAGTTTTAATTTTGAAAATTTGGAACTAAGTTGGAATAATTCTTAAAAGGGGATTTTGAGTTTTGGGTTTAATTTGAAAGATAATGGTTTAAAAAGGGCAATTTTGGAATTCAATGTTTGGTCAAGGGGAAATATTGGAATTTTTTTTAAAAAAGAAAAGAAAGTACCATCCTTATCCCTCCATCTCCATCTTTTCTCTCTCTTTCTCTCTCTCTCCCTCCCTCTGATCGAATACCCATCATTCTTTCGGTTTTTTTTTTCTTCTTCTTCCCCGCCGAACACCCATCCATCGCCGACCTCCTCCTTCTTCTTCTTCAGTCAGCCGCGAGCAACTCTCCGGAGCTCGATCCTCGCCGCCGGCTCCTTCTTCTTCTTTGTTGGCTGCAACCCACGAAGAACACCCATCCTCCGCCGGTTATCTTCTTCTTCGCCTTCTTCCTCTCGAGAAGCAGCCGCACGCTGGAGTTGAAGACTCGCCGGCCGCCGGTTTTCGCACGAGCTTCAGCCGTTCATCACCGGTATCTTCTTCGTTTTCTTCCTCTGCTGACAGCTACAGCCGAACCCCCATCCATCTGTCTTCTCCTTCTTCCTCGCTCACCGCCGCGTAGCCCGATCTCCAACTGAGCAAGACACAGTCGCCGGAAAACCTAGATCCGTGAGCCTCGCACGAAATCCGGCCCTCACGCGCTCTCACGCGCCGATCGGAAGTCCCACGCGCCGCCGTTCGCCTCCGCACGCGCCTCCATCTCCGATTCCAATTTTCGAGCCTGAACAGTCCCCGTTACGATCGTGTTCCGATTTGGGTAATTTCATTTCTCAATTGAATTTAATTAAGGACTTTAATTGGATCGATCGTTAACCAATGGACTTAATTTTCAGGATATCGATTGGAGGATCAAACTATCGAATTGGAAGCAAAATGTTACTTTCCAGCAAGGTTGTTAGTACTGAACAGCCACCTCTCGAGATTAATTAATTTTGGGTTAAGCAGGAGACCATAGTTTGGAAGAGGTTTTGTTGCCAGATTATTATTCATTACTCTATTCGATGTAAGTAGTCATTTGGATTTAAGCCATTTAAATTCCTTTTTGATTGAAATGTATGTTTGATAGTTTGTTAATTTCGAAAGCATGCTTGAAAGCGGTGGTTATGTTTAGAAGTAATCTGGAGCTAAAACGGCCTAAGTTGTGGTCATAAAGGAATTAGTGGCTTAAAGTTTCAAGTTTAGTATGTTAGCAAATGAACCTTTTTAAGAATTTGTTCGAGGTTGTAATTGGACAAGTCTGGACATGAATGTGGTGATTTGTGAATAGTCATTCTTGCCTAAATTATGAGTATGTGCGCGATGTCGTAGTTGGTTAAATCAATATAAGGATTATCGTGCTGGGCTTAAGATTGCCTGAAACTTGTTGCTACTTTAGTTAAGGAATTCAAAGTTACAAGTGAATGGATGAAAATGTGCCGGGGGTTATAAATGAATTTGATTATAGCTTACCCTTGTAAGTATAAATGTGTGGATAGATGTGTTAAACTAAACAGTTGTAATCGTTTGGACTTTTGAGATGTTTGGTTAGTTGTGGAGTGCAGAAAACTTGAATTTTAGATTGATTGGTTGATTGGGTTCAATGCTTTTGGGTTCAGGTTGAGTTAGGGGCTAAAGTAGAGCACCCTAAAGTTATGCCATACTCAGGGTCGGGGACCGTATTTTATGTGTTCAGAATGGCCTTATGTTTGGGCTGATTTAACGAGTTTTGGATGGGTCCGAATGTGAGTAGAGGGTTACTAGTCGTCCTGATTTCTAGAGTGGTTATGGAACTGAATTCTGGATTAAAAGGGATGGAGGGCTATGTGCCGCTAGCACAGGTATGTGCTTGTGAACTATGGGCCAGGTTGTGAATGTGATCCGGATATAACAAATGATTTTGGTATGGTAGATTACCCTCGAGATTCCAAAAGTAGTGCAAAAATGCAAGGAGCTTGATAAAATAAGAGCCACCTGATCTTATGTCTCTCCTGGGCGAGTCTGTAACTCTAGGTTGACTAGATGTGATGAGAGTGAGGGATTGTGTTCCTTCACTGTGGTGCTAGCTTAGGGGTGATTCCCCAATTATGTTGAGCGTAAAGATTGTGATCCTTATGGCCTGTGTGCTAGCTTATGTGTGATTCCCCACTGTGTTGAGCGTAAGGATTGCGATCCTTATGGCCTGTGGTGCTAGCTTAGGGGTGATTCCCCAATTATGTTGAGCATAAGGGATGCGTCCCTTATTGCCTGTATGCTAGCATAGAGGGGTGATGTTCTATTGTATGTAGGCGTGAGAGTTATTTGCTTTCACCGCCTTAGTCAACCTAAGTTACATGGCTCGTTGGTAGTGCTCGAGACAACGTCATACCGGGATGGACCCAGGTAGGGTGTGCAAGTGGTAGTTGGATGGTTGATGAGTTGAGATTAAGAAGTAGATGTACGTGCCAGGACAACTTTTGTGTTGATGAGGCTAGCATAGGGGCGTTATCCCCAGAGATTTGTGACGAGCGTAAGGGTTGCGATCCTTATTGCCGTGGGTGCTAGCATAGGGGCAAGGACCCCAGAGATTTATGTTGAGCGTAGGGAATGCGTTCCCTAGCGCCTGTGAGCTAGCTTAGGGGTGATTCCCCACTGTGTTGAGCATAGAGATGCGTTTCCTATTGCCGTGTGCTAGCTGAGAGATGATTCCCCAGTATGTTGAGCGTAGGGAATGCGTTCCCTAGCGCCTGTGAGCTAGCTTAGGGGTGATTCCCCACTGATGAGATGAGTGTGAGGGTTATAGACCTTCACAGGGTTGGGTTCTATGTTACAGGACTCACAGGTATGACATGAAGTTAGGTTTGGTTAGTAGTGAATGTTGTGGAAGGTTAAATATTTTCTTTAAACATTGGACCCCTAAGTGGGCTACTTACTGAGTATATTTATACTCATCCTTGCTACTTTGTTTGGTTTGCAGATTGTGCACATGCTTGGGATGGATGACGCAGGCGACGACTTGACGAGACTATGGAGACTCCCCTAGTGTTCCTTTCCTTGATCGTTTACTCTTAGTTTTGTAGTTTGTTCTTTGTTGTAGTGTTGATCTGTAAATTCTAAATATTCTTTAGTTTTCGTGTATTTGATTAGAGTTCTTAGAATTCTTGTGTTTGATGTTGAAGCTCAGCATATTTGATGTAGTTTGTTGGATGCTGAGCGTTTTATCTGAGTTATAGAAGTGTTTTTCATTCTTATCAGGTTGTTGTAAAATTTTGGTTTCTCCTAGTTACACCGTCATGCTGCCGAAATTTCGGGCATGAGCGAGGTAACTAGGTCGTGCTTCTGCTTTAGAGAGAGTAGTAGTAGGTTCGGGTCTTTACAGGTATAGCGTAATTATCCCGACATAATGAGCAACATCGAGAGTTTTGTAATTTTCTTGACGCAACGTGCGTCAGGATGTGCCTAAAAAAATATCAAACCCAAAACGCATGTCTTTCGACGCATTGGTAGGCTAAAAACCCTATTGTTATTTTCACATCTCTACTTCCTCTTCTTCCTTTCAAACGGCGCAGCTGCACGATTTCTCTTTCTTTTATCTCTTCTTCTTCATGATAGCTTCTTCCTTTGGCAGCAATTGGGTTTTTTTCCCCTTGTGGCGGTGACGGCGGTGGTAGGGTGCTGCGAAATTCGAGCAAAACACACAGTTGAAGATATAGTTAGTATCCTTACCAATTGGGTTTTCTCGATTACCGATTCCTTCAACTAAAGGTATAGTTAGTATCATCTTCTTCATCTTTCCCTAAATAATGAATTTTTGTAGATAGATCTTCAATTCTTATTTTTTTGGTATTTTTTCTCAGTTTCTCTCTTCACCACAAAATCAGAGAAAAACACATAATTGAAAGCCCTGCCTTCCTTATCACTACTTCCGAGGTTTTTCTCTGCTTCTTTAGTTTTTTTTTTCTATTTTCTTATTGTGAATATGCATTTGTGATGCACGTTTGATGTTGGAGTTGGAAAATTTCTATGTCAGTTCAATTCCAGTATCTATTGGCTTGATTGGTTTTGTTTTTTTTTTGAAATTGTGTTTACTTATTATTGTTCTTGTTTCGTTTGTTTTCTTTCTTACATTGGTCTTCCATGGAGGATTCTATCAGGTTCTTTTCAGCTGATTTGTTGTTATTTTGTTTTCTTACTCTTTTTTTCTTCCATTTCTTATTCCATTGGTAATTGTGTTTCTCCCCTTTTGAATTACGACGCCCCATTCCCCAATTATTACTTCTGTAATTGGTTTGATTTAATTGCATAGAGTTGATGCTATGGATAGTTTAGGATTCTGTAGGGAAGTTGAGGATTTCTATTAATGGTGAACTTGAAATCACTTGTGAATGCACTCTTTGTGAGTTTAGGATTGTGTTTTGGTTGAAATTTGAAATCCAACTACAATGTTTCTTTTTTTCTCTCTCTCACTTTATGTGGGGGTGGGGGGTAGGGGTGAAGATTGCAGGTTATTGATAGGGCATTTTAGATAAGATGTTTGTGAGTTTTCCATTTCAAGATGAGAATAAGAAGAAAATGTCAAAAATTTTGGGACAGTTTTTGTATTTGGACAAGAAACATAGAGGCTATAGAGTGAAGAGGTTTTAGCATCTTGTGTTTCTTGCTAGTCTCTAATATCTTTAAAATACAGTAGTTTAGGATCCAAATGTTTGCCTCATTTTAGTGTTTTGTGTTCTTTCTTGGCTTTCTTCTCTATTCATTGAAGCTATTTATGTGTTGTTGTTCAAAGTTGAAACTCATTTTGTTAACAAACAGGAGTTGCAGAGGTTAGAGTAGTTCATCACCAAGATTTGAAAAGAGAATTCTTATATTGATAGTACTAATTTAGTGTTATATTTATGTCTATTTATTGGCTAGTTTTGTATTGAATTAGCAAACTTTGATGTGTATTTCTCTTGATTTTGTAGAAACCGAGCTAACGAAGCAAAATCGAGTGTTCGAGATTACTTTGATGGATATTGGAGCCTTTTAGAGCTTTGTTGAAGATTCAAGAAGAGAAGAGATAATTAATAAAATGTTGAGCAAGAAAGATTTCATTTTGAAAGTCCAAGTTTGAAGACTTTCAAGTTGAAAGCAAAAACAAAAAAAAACAAAAAAAAAAAAAACAACAGTGCCTAGGCGCCATAGACAGAGAGGGAAGGCAGAGTGACAGCGCTTAGGTGCTGCGATTCTGACAGCAAGCGCATTTTTCAGATCTGCTCGATCCCTACTATAAAAACAACATATTCTCTTCGATTTTGGGAGTCCAAACTGAGAGAAAATGCCTCAAACTCGATTCCATGCTATTTTGAGAGGTTTTGGGAGCATTTTGTGAGCGGATTGGAGTGATATTGAAGATTTAGAGCTCGTGGATCGAGTAGATCAACTCGAGAACGCAGGATCAACCATCTGTTTGCATTTTCTTCCTTTTTCTTTCACTTTTAGCTACTGTATAGGCTGAAAGATTAGAGATTTATGTGTTGTTTGAACTGAATTTTTATATCCTTGTCTCTAATTACTTGGGTTTGTTGTATTTGATTGTTTAGATGCTTAATTGTTGGAATTGTTGAACCAATTGCTTAGTTTATGGATGTTTATGCCTTTAGGGCTTTTGATCATTTATGCATTTGTTGCTTAATGCCTTTAATCATTGATTCTCTAATTAATTGAAGTATTCCTAAGTAGAGCTCGACAGAGAATACTTAGTTTAGCTTAATGCACAATTAATTAGCAACTCGAGTGACAACGAGATTAATAGTTAGTTAATTGTAGTTGGTGATGAAGGTTAATTAGTTGGGCAATGGTAAATTGACTAGTTTTCTAAGTGGAAACTCGGCGGAGAGAAGCTTAGACAATAACCCAATTACATAACTAGTGTTTATTTACTTGAGTGACAGTCGGGGTTAATAAATAGACATTAGAAGTTCGTAATGAAGAGTCTTAATGCCTTGTATGAGTTAGTTAGCGCTAGGGAGACCTATGTTAGTTAATTAGTACTTGAGAGTGGAGGAGACCGAAAGGAGATTCCACATCTTTAGAGCTTCTAAACTCATGAGTTCACTGTCCATTGAGTTATAATTGTCTGTTAGCTTAGTAATTGATCATTTCCCAAGTTATCCCTTGTGTTTGTGTCTCCCAATTATTTTTTTGTTTTTATTTTCTTGTCGTTAGTTTAGATTATCTTCATTTAGTCATTTTCTCTAAATAAAGTTAAGTGAGAGTATTTGTAGTAATTAATTGAATTAAAAGCCAATCTCTGAGGATTCGATACTCGATGGGAATACCGTTTTATATTACTTGACCCGTGCGCTTGCGGAAACATATTTGTACAAACATCATATATGCATGCTTTGGCTTTGGTGGGTTTGTCTTTTCATGGATTGAAAACTGAGGTTGACGTTACTGGCTGTCATTTTTTGTACTTTCATTCATTGAGGTTGTGGATAGGGTTAGCCTCTTACTCAAGAGGATAAGAGAGTTTTAGCATTATGTAAGTGGGTTATTTGTTTTCTTAGTATACAATTTAAGTGTATGTTATTTTGTCTAAGTGAATCAACAATTTTTTGATAGTGAAGAGCAAGAAGCACATATGTTTTATGCTAATCGTCAAACTATGATTTGTGTTTGAAATCTCAACTTTCTTCTATCTTTGTAATCCTAATCTTCCCAATTTTAACAGAAGTTTCTTTTATTTATTATGATAAAAGGTTAATCACTTTTGATACGTCAGATTGATTCGAGAGATAAAACACCCTTCTAAAAACCTCCTCAAGCGGAGGAACCACCCTCATCTCGTCATTGTTGTTGCCTTATAGGTTAGTAACATCATAAAACTCTTGTTGAATTCTTCTCTAAAAATTGACAATATTAAGAATTGCTTGAGCTCTGTATTTTTGCTATGACGTCAAATATTGTATGTCATCTCTAAAAATTTTAATTTGTATATCTATATAGATTTGGTTTGTGAGTAGGATTAGAAAGATTACTAAATGAATGCATGATATAGAAGTTATATATAGCCCAGCGGACTTTATGAATGGTGGAGAATGAAAACAAACAACCATGAGAGACCGGAAATTTGGACAATGAAAACAAACAAACACGTAAGGTCAAAACGTTGGTAAATTCTATGTCAAGACAAGTGTTTTAATCTAATTATAATTATTATTGAATGGTTATTATTCCATTTCCTGACAAAATGAACTCCCAAAAGAGACCGGCAATTTGGACATGGAGACTGACAATTTTTCCTATTTTCTCATCACATTTATAGGTCAAATTGAATACTGTCAAACCTACAAAGATTCGAACCTTTACCCTTTTGGTCGAATATAGATATCTTAGTTATGCTTCTCTTGGCATAATGTTTAGTAAGTTTAGAAAAAAAATTGTATGATCAAGTCGCTTAATTGATCTTTAAAATCAAAATAGTACATATTAGCTAAGCAAACATGTACTTCTAAAACTTATTTACAAGCACAACCTAAATACAACTTATATTTGACTTTTTAACTAAAGTTGTTTTTTTTTTCAAAAATGAACAGATCTCATTGAATTCTATAGCTCCCTTTCTCAAAATCGTATTAAATTACCAAACAACCTTGTACTTCGAATTGTTCTCCAAATTCACCACTCCAGTTAATAGCACATAAAGCTCCCCAAATCTTCGTCTAAACAAATATTCCAGCAATTTACTACATTAATATCACAGAAAGGCACTGTTTGGGTACTTTTAGGTCATTTAGACACTTTTAGGTAACTTTAAAAGTTTCAGCAAGTGGATTTGATGCTTTAAGCTTTTCTAGAGTTGCGTTTTGGGTTCTTTCATGCTTTAAGGTCAAATGATACTTAGGATTTCTTTTAGAAAATTTTTGTGCATTTTTTTTTCACTTATTTCATTTTTTGGTTTATGTTTAAATTTTTTTATATTATTTATTTTTTTCCTTTCAGGTTCGTACCTATGTTGAAGGCTATTGTTGGAAACATGGATGAAAACAAGTGCAGAAGACTTTGATTAGGCTTTTTCTTTTGGATGATATTAAACATGGATATTTATTTTTTTACTCTTTCTGTAATTAGACTAAACCTTGGATGATACTTTTGTACGAACAATATTAGATTTCAATATATTAACTTTTATGATATTGCATTCATGTTAAGAATAAAATGGTACCATTATTGTTTTCTATTGAAACAAACTTTAAGGTAATTAAATAAATATAAAAATAAATAATCTACGCAAATTTTTGTCAAAAAAAAGGCTAATCTAAAGCTATACTGACGCATAATGCGTCGAAAAAAAAGAAGGATATCCCAACACGCTTGACTCAACGTCTGGAGAATTTGTATTTATACTGACGTTTGTAACGTCGCATAGCTTTTATTTTTCCCGACGCAACTTATTTGCGTTGGAAAAACCTATACCGACATGGCTATTCTGACGCTTTATGCTAACGCAACTTTGCGTCTAGAATAAGTGTTCCCGACGCATACTGTGGTTTTCCCGACGCCTTTTTGCATCAGGAAAAATCAAAACCTTTGTAGTGTCCAACAAGGTCAACAAGCCAAATTAGGCCATCAGAAAAGACCAACAAGCGCGCTCGAGAACAAGTTGTCCAACCTTTGAGACATTTGTATTGAGAGAGAAAAAATCAGATAAACAAATTAAAGATTGTACCACACCCACAAAATTAATACAAATTCAAGTTCATTACACGTGTCTCATTTTTCTTTCCTTGTTAAAATCACGTGTGAACAATGGTCAATTATACATTTAAATTAAAAATTTTAATTCCATCCAATTAAACTTTGAATTTGCATAAGTGATCAAATTAGCATCATAGTCTACAAGGTGAAATTAGAGAATTGTTTCAAAATTAATTAATGAATTAGCTGACCAACAACCTAGCTACTCAAAATTCTGCAAGAACACTAGTATTAGTAATATTTGTCCTAAACCTGAATTCACAAGGCATATTTGAATAATTTTTTTTAAAAAAAAAACCCTAATAATAAAATGCCCAAGCCCAAACTCAATTCAAAATGCTTAAAAAGATCCCAACACAGGCTAGTTGAAGGCATATGCAAATTAAGACGACATAGGCTTTGATCATTACTTGAAGAATTAATTTTCTTCAAATTCTCAAATTACCATAGGCGGCCGGCTCTATATATTATAAAATTGACAAATTATACTCACAATAAATATAGATAAATATTAAAATAATTTAATTATAAAATTAAAATAGAATAAATATAAATTTCTTAAAAACCAAAGCTACACATTCTTCCAACTGCAGAGAACCTTCTAATAAATATAGAAAGAAGAAAGAAAGGGAAAAAAAATCTTCAAAACATTCACAACTGCTGCTTATTTATATTTTTCTTTTAAATTAACTCACAGTACAAGGGGTGAAATTTCTCTTTTAAAAAATATATAATTTGACGAAGAATTATATTGAAGTTCTCTTTCACTGAATAAGTGTCTAGTAGACCGGTTTCAATTCCTCATCCTCGATTATTGCTCTTAATTTTTTTTCTTTTTATTTTTGGGTAATACAAAAGAAAAAGGAACAGAAGTATTAACATAGACATCAAAGTCGGAGGTGCATCAAGGTTGACAGCATCGTCCACCTGGGAGGGTGTTCTTCAACCCATATTTGAGACATATTGGTCCTTCGAGCATGGCTAGCAAGTTCATGTGCTGTTGTATTGCAGCGAAATTTAGTGAGAAAACCTTCAACCATCCCACAATGTTACATTGTTTTGTCTCGAAGGGCATCGACAAAAACTTGAATCTCGTTTACAAAGTTGTCCTTTCCCTTTAGCAAGTTCCAAGGAATCAAAGAATCGACCTCCACCTATAAAGGATGGAGGTTGGCTTCGTGTGCTTTGTAAATGCCTTCTATTAAGACTAAGGTCTTAGCAATCTCAACAGTTCCAAGTAAGGTTTGGAAACTTTCCATTGCGAGAATCGTGTTACCATTAGTGTCCCTAACAATCGCCCCCAAGCCCACATTATCACATATTACTGTTGCATTCATATTGCATTTATATGAATGTGCTGGGAGGTGGTTGCCATTGATCATTTGCATCATATATGTCTTACAACACTGAGTGGTCACGTGTGGCGGATTGATTGTGGGGTCGTGATTGCAACTGATAAGAGACCGTTCCAGCCCAACATCTAACCCATCCCTTGCTATCAACACCCACTACACTAGGTCGACGACATTGGGTTGTCGTTCTCTCATTTTGTATTTGCCACAAAGCTGACAAGATGAACGAAAGATGCGAAGCTCAATCAGGTCAAGTACTTGAATGACCCTGCAAAAGAGAGACTACTTCCCTTGCAATGCCACAACGCATGAATGACAGTTTTAGGGCCACGTTGACATGTTGGACAGGTTCAGTTGTCAATGATCCCTCTTGAGAGAGGTTATCATGAGAATGACAGTTTTAGGGCCACGTTGACATGTTGGACAGGTTCAGTTGTCAATGATCCCTCTTGAGAGAGGTTATCATGAGTGGGGGAAGATCACGATACATGCTCTCCATAAGAAAATCTTTGTTTATGAATTAAGTAATCTTCAAATTCCAAGGAGTCTTCCACATCCCTGATGCCTCATGACTTGTAGAAGTAGACATCTTGCGCAAGCTTATACCCACTCTTTACTGAATACATTCCCCTTTTGTCGTAGTGCCAAAAAAAAAAAAGATCTGGTTTGTGTGGATAACAGGGGTACACGTTGAATTATTTCTACATCATCCAGTGAGAACAGCTCCTGAATCTTCCTCAAGTCCCATCCTTTCTACAGTTATCAAATTGCTTACTATAGTATCAGTAAACGGTCTTTCTTATTCAGGTTGGAATGGAACAATAATTTCTGTACTCACTAGTTCTTGGTTCTTGCTACAAATTAGTGAATTCCTAACTGCCACTTTGCAAAAGGGCTTTTTAGAGAAATAAAGGTTTTTTTAAAACATATTACAAAAAACGAGTATAAAAGCAAACGTTTTACAAAAAACATGTATTTTTTTTGTCTTTATTGGAATGCGTCTCTTGTAGAGACGCATTCTATGTAGAATGCGTTAGTGAAAGAAACGCATTCCAACTCCCACTTCATTTCCCTGAGATTTTTCCTCTTCCTCTTCTTCTTCTTGGTCGTCGTCGTCTTCTTCTTCTTCTTCAGTAGTGAAATCTACTTCTGGGAATGCTCTGAAACACCCAAAATCTCAGACCCCATCGTCTTCGCTTTCGCCCATACCACCGAAATCTCCGTCGATTTCCTCCGCCGGTGGTGGCGGCGGTGGCTACGACGAAGCTTGTTGGAATCAGAACCCCTCGCTGGACTACAAAGTGGGTTTGGCATTAAAAGACAATCCTTACAGAGAATCAAAAAAGAAGAATAAGAAAAAAGGAGAGTGAGTCAGGTTTTGGTTTTGGCCCCCTACTGTTTTTTGTTGTCTACTTTCTCATTCTTGCTGTAAAAATGACAAAGTAAAAGCTTCTTTTTCCTCCTTCTCTCTCTCTGTCAGCCCCACCATCGCCATTTCTGTTTTTCTCTGAAAGCAATAGTTAGAACCGCCCCTTCGAATCATTGTTTCGGATAAAGAAGGAATTACCCTCGTATTGAAATTGGGAATTTTTAGTGGGTGAGTGAAGAAATACGAATTTGTCGGCAATTTCACATGGACCCACCTTCAATAATGGCCTAAAAAAATCCTCTTCTCTTCATTCTCTATTCTCTAAAAAAATCTTCTTCTTCTTCTCCACGCTCCGACCCACACCCAGAGGACGCACACCAGCCACACCGCCACGCTCCGACATCCTCATCTCAGATCCACGCCGTCTGCATCAGACCTACTCCGTTTCAATCATTCGAAATATTAAAAAAAAAAAAAAAAAAAAAAAAAACCAGTCGCCGCCGGCCCAGATCTACTCAATGCAGTGTGTGTGTTGGAATGCGTCTCTACTAATGACGCATTCTGACCAACCTCCGCACATTGTTGACCGAAAATTCATGGAATGCGTCTCTTGTACAGGCGCATTCCAATAAAAACAAAAAAAAAACTACTCGTTTTTTGTAAAAAGTTTCGGTCTTCCCACGTTTTCTGTAATAAGTTTACAAAAGAACTCTATTTCTCTAAAAAATCCTTTGCAAAAGGAAGGGGAATAGATATAAGGGAGAGATTTTAAAAAAAAAAATTGTCAACGATTTAATGGTTTCAGAAGTACTGTTTGCTGGATGAAATAATATGATGTGATTTTATTTGTTGAGGTTTTGGATCAATATATTGAAATTATATTTGAGGGACTAGAAAAATGTGATTAGCAATAATTTTATCCTTTTAGATGGATGGATGGATGTAAGGGAGTAACCATGCTAAATTAATTTTTCCCAACCAAAAAAGAAACGAGACCTTTTTTTCCTTTAAACTTTTGTGGAATGAAAATGTATGAAATCTCGAGAGCCATGCAATTTTAGGAATTTTTTTTAGTACAACAGTCAACAAATGTGGGAGTATGAGGCAATTTTAGAAATTTTTGGGAGAAGAAAAGTTGATTGATTTAAACAACCATGAATATTTGTTGTTGTTTTTATACCGCCTATAAGCATATATACATGTACACACTTGATCAGCAAAAAATTCCTACAGTAGAAAATCTCTAATACTTCCATAGTATGTACTCCGTGTATTTATATTAGAAATTTTCCTATATAAATCATTTTTAATGCTACTAGGTTCATATTATTTTTAAAAGATGCTGACGTGACGAACAATTAATAGGAGTAGTACTCATGTTATTGTAATATATGAAATTTTTTCAAAGAGAGAAGTGTCTCCTTGCTGAGTGTCAGATTCAAAAACAAGAAGAATACAAAATTTTCAATTGGGTGGGTAAAAGCTCCTCTTTTCCTTTCTTTTTAGCATTAAAGGAGGATATTCAAAGAGTACACAAGTTATACAAACTATCTGTTTCACTTTATAATCTCTTACTTTGATTTGGATTGGCACTTCCAAAAATGTGTACAATTATCGAATCGAAATCTGATAGACTCCGATCCAAATTACCAAAGTGTAAACACGTAAGAAAGGAAAGAGACAGGGATCGAGTGATGTAAATAATTGAGGGTTGAGGTGAGGTTTGTAACTCGAGAGGGCATGTGTGCTTTGATTTAATTTGTGAGGACCACTTGATTCAAGTAGTTATATTTTTGTGGAAGAGGACTACTTAAGGCTCTGTACGTTAGGGAGAAGATATCTTTTTTCATTTTTTGCTGATTTGTAACTTTTGTGGAGCATATTTGTGGAGAAAGAGAGCTCTCAAAACTCTCTTGATGATTGCCAAAAATAGTCAATATATAATTTGAGGCACCGACGGATCTACAATAGGCCTAGGGGGCTCAAGCCCCCCTGAACTTTATAATTTATTCGATTAGTATAATATAATTCACATTCGGTAGTAGAGAGCTATGTTGTCTCAGTGGGTTGAGTACCTTCTAGCTCCCTGCCTCTTGGGTTTGACTCTTAGATAATGCAAATTCTGTTTGCGAATTTTATATATATTATTGTAACTCTCCATTTCTTTTAATTTTCTTCTGTTTAATCAGTTTGTACATATTTGGGCACTTTTATTTCCAAAGAAAAGGATTTGTGCACTCTTTTTCTTTTATTTCCTTTTTTAATATATTATATTTAGGTTAAAATAATATTTTGATCTTGTACTTTGGATTTCATATCATATTAGTCCATATACTTTTAAATATTCAATTTTAGTCCATTGTAAAATAGTCTTGTTAGTTTATTGTTAACTTTTTAAAAAGAATTACTCGAAAAACACGTAAAATCAAAAAGTCAGTGAGAGTTCCGATAAATTTTGGAATAATTTTTTTTCCACTGCATAATTTCAGGAAAATTTAAAAAAAAAAAAGATCTTCAAAACATATCATCAGCAGAGAGGGAGATCCTCAGGAGGAGGAACTAGAGATTTAGATTCGCCTGCTCCATTTCGAACTATGAGGCCCGTTGCAAGACCCCAAGAAGTATGTTCTTCGAGATGACAATGTATAAACCAGACTCCAGGATTGTCCGCCCTAATTCTGATAGCCGCCCAGCCTCCCGTCGGCACCGCCACCGTGTTTCTTTCCGGCGGATCCACGAGATTGTACTTTGCCGGATCCCTGGCCACATTAAAATTCCCAAATCCTCTGCCCACAACAAAGAAATTGTGCCCATGAACATGAATCGGATGATTCTCCACATTCAGAAAACTCGTCCCCTGAAACACGATTTCCAAATCTGTCCCATATGGAACCGCCAAAACCTTAGTCCCAAATTTTGTGTTCATGTTTTTCGTTAACGGGTTCACACCCGTGTAATCAAAAGCCTTCGGAGGTCTTTCTGGAAAATCAGAAGAGTACGTCTTAGTAGCCATCTTTCTATAATGAGATTCCAGTATCGACAAAGCCGGTCGAACGAAGGACTGATTGTTCATCGAAGCAAAAAAGCTCTTCCCATTCAAACCCTGGCAGGATTTCCCAGATGGGCAATCCTGAAGATTGAGACCTATAGTTGTGACCACTCTTTTATGAACTGTTTTAGGAACATTACATGGGTACAGAGGAGATCCAAGGCTGCGGAGTTTGTTCAAAAATGCAGTGGCAAAGTCAGTATCCTTCATCTCAGGGAGGTTTTCAAGTATTTGATTAGCTGGGAAATTTGTAGTTTGTGAGCTAAGTTTGTTCATTTTTCTCCTGATGTATCTTAAGAAGCCAATGGAGGTGGAGTTGTTGAAGGGGAAAACTGAAGTTATATAGGGTGTGATAGCCATTGGGAACATTTCAGAGTGCTCTGGAATTTGGTTCGTATTGAGCAGAAGAGTGGTGGTTTGGCCAGGAGCTATCATAATGGCTGTGGTATTGAAGGGCTTTGTGTATGCAGCATCAATTTCCACCACCGTCAGTGTGTGATTGGCAATGGCAAAGAAAAGTTCATTGTTGAGTGCTGCATTAACTACTCTCAACAGGTAAGTTTTCCCCCTTTCTACTGTTGAAATGAATGTATCTGCATTGATTGATCATTGTGATGATAGAGAAATTATGTTTGATGTAACAAATGAAAAATTTTGAAAGTGAAAGTGTTGTATTTACCTTTGGTAGAGCAAGAATAAAGAGGTCCTGGTAACCCATTTATGGTATAGGCATCAGAAATGTTAGGTCCACCTCCGTATTTCAACATCTCATTTTCAACTTCTTCCACATCTCCATTCCACCATTCACCTGTGTGTGGGGTCAAAAATGAATAACCGATCATCACAGATCATAAATCATGAACTTTTATGAAAACCCGTCAAAACAAAACATCTAAAAGTCGTACCCCAATATAATATTCATTTTCAAACTTCTGTAACTAATTGAACCCATATTAGAAAATAAGTCAAAACATCATCTTTGAGAATCCACCACACGTGGAGAGAGAGGAGCAGAGGGTATTGAGAAGATGAAGGATGTGTTTGGAATGACTTTTTAAAGGAGAAACTTTTTAATGAAAACACTTCTTCTACGAGCTGTTTGGTTGGGAGAGACACTAACAGTACATTTCTCTTTTTAAAAATCTTCAAAATCACTTTTGATTATCGAACCAAAACACTATCAAAATTTGATTGTTTTGAAAAGTGTTTTAATGGGTTAAAAAGCACATTTTACCCTTTCAAAAGTCATTACAAACTCACTCGAGATGAGAGGGATTTACCGAAGAGAATAGGAATCTCAGCTTCAATTGGAGATGAGGAGAATGGGTAAGGCATGCGAGGGTAGATGATGAAGGCGCCATGCACAGAAGCTCGTTGCCATGAGTAATGTGCGTGCCACCATAGTGTCCCTCTTTGATCAATCACTGAGAACTTGTAAGTGTATGATTCACCTGCTCTGATAGGGCACTGTGTTATGTAAGCTGGGCCATCTGCCCATCCTGTTCTTAGTTGCTTCACCCCATGCCTGCAAATCATCAGATTTGTTAGAGAGTTTATGGATTAGATTTTGTTTAGCTTAGGGTTGAAAAGTTGAACTTTTTAATGAGTAAACTTCATATATACTAAAAAAAATCGAACTTCTAAAACTTCTATTTACATTTACAAACTCTAAATCCTGTTTAATAACGATTTTGTGTTTTGTTTTAAAAAATTGTGCTTGTTTCCTTATCATTTCTTTACTATGATTTTCACATTTCTTGAAGAAACATTAGAGTTTTTAGCCAAATTTCAAAAACAAAAACAAGTGGTTAGAAATTACCTTTTTTATATTTGAAACATGTTTAAAAAGTAGATTACAAAACAAAGAAACTCATAGGTGAAGTAGTATTCATAAGCTTAATTTTCAAAAATAAAAAAATAAATGGTTATCAAACGGTACCTAAAATACATAAATTCAAATTTTCTAAACCTGTAATGTGTTTGGCAAAGAATGCCTTGTCCTACATTAGAGGTTATAACATGTTTGAAACTTACCAATGAATGGTTGTTTATAACATGTTTGAAACTTACCAATGAATGGTTGTATTTTCATTCATGCAATTATTGACCTTGATTTCCACAGTATCGCCTTCATGGACTGCAATGGTTGGCCCTGGATACTGTCCATTCACAGTTAGAAGTTTCTTTGTATGGCACAATCTTCTCACCTTCTTCCACTCCACCTTATAGGAAACAAAATGATAACCCTTTTCAGTTAGAAATGGCAGAGTAATGTCAATAACCACACAAAAACATTCTACTTTTTTAGAACAAAAGAACTACAAATATGCAACCAAATAGATGTGGAACTTTCTTCATCAAGCTTACATTAAACTCAAAGCGTTTAGTGACAGGAGAAGCAAAGCTAAATGACACAAAACCAGCAAGGAAGATGCTTATGAATATGACTAGCAATATCATCCCACACTGCTGGCTGAGGCTCTTCATTGTCACTAAATGTTTTTGCACTCTTCAAAACCATTTAGCTCACAATATATATACTACAAAAAGTTGCACTTTTTGATAGTTTTTTGGCTCACTTTGAACTCACATTGTGCAGTCATTGGCACAGTCTGAATCCTTTTGATGTTATGGGGTTGGTGTAAGTGGGGTTAATTGCTGAGATCAATATGTGGTTAATGTCAATTGGTTGTTGTTGTTTAATTAATGATATGAAGATTAGGTGTTTGGCTGCTGCATGTACACAAATCATACAACCACTAATGAAATATTATTGATTCTTATTGCATTGTATCATGAAATTAGAATCCTAATTACTAGCTTTGCATAAAGTTTCATATAGGTTTGTTTAATTTGTCAACTTCCTAGATATCCTCTTGTCATTTCAAGCAGAGAACTTAATTGTTAGTGTGAAAAAATCAAGACCCAAAATTGAAGTGGGTTGGTTTGAGTTTATCTTGTTCTTGCTGAAGTAATAATGTTAAGGTTATCTAAGAAATGAGCAGCTTCAAATTAATTTGAGAGAGAGCATTATTTTAGAGAAGTGGGTAAGTGGCAACCCATGAGGATGAAATAAGATGTAAGGAGGGTCAATGAAACCAAACAATAAAGTAACCAGTTAAAGTGCATTAGGAGATTTATGGGTTTGGTCAATGCGATTTTTTTTTTTTTGGGGGGGGGGGGGGGGGGGGGGTGGGTAAAATGTCATAGATTTTAAATTTTATTTTAAATAAATTATAGTTATTCTTAAACATATTAAAAAGCAAATTAAATTACAAGTTTAGTTTCTAAGGCTAGTTTGGTAACCATTTGGATTTTTATTTTTGGTTTTTTACAATTAAGCCTATAAATACTACTACATGTTGGTTTCCTTGTTTTATTGTTTACTTTTTACATATGTTTTCAAAAACCAAACCAGGTTTTGAAAACTCAAAAAAAAATAGTTTTCAAAATTTTGTTTTTGTGTTTTTTTGTTTTTTTTTTTTTTTTTTTTGGAATTTGGCTAAGAATTCAAATCTTTTCATAAGATAGGTGAAACTCATTGTAGAAAATTTATAAGAAAACAAGCACAAGGTTATCAAACAAGGTCTAAATTTTTAAGTTTGTAACTTTAAAACAGTGTCTAACAGGTTCATGAATTTTTAATTTTATATCTCATAAGTTTTTAAACTTTAAAGTGTCTGATAAGTCTTTAAACTTTTAATTATGTGTTTAACATGTCCTTGTCATATTTAAAATTTCTAAAATTAAGTGATCTATTAGATATAAAATTGAATTTTGTGCCCAAGTCTAATAGATTCATAAATTTTAAAAAAATTCTAATAGGTTAAGGACATATTAGACAAAAAAAAAATTGAATATTCAAGGATTTATTAGAAGCAAAATTGAAAGTTTAAAACCTATTTAATGCTTTTTAAAGTTTTGAAACCTATTAGACACAAAATTCCTATTAGACACAAAATTGAAAGTTTAGAAACTTATCAAGCATTTTCATGTACCAAATAGACACAAACTTTAAAAGTTTAGGAATTAAACATGTAACCTAAAAAGTACAACTCTCATAGGTTGGCCTAGTGGTTATGAGCGCTAATGTAAATAGAAAAAGGCTTAGAAGAAATGGGTTCAAGTTATAATAGTCACTTACCTAGGATTCATATTAGGGGCACAAATTCATATAAATGTAATTTTAAAAGTCTAAATTATTTTGTTTGAAAAATAAATGTATATTTTTTATTTTTTAAAATGAAAAAGTATTTTTCTTCACCAAAATCAAATTTGCATCCCGAAATTCGATTTTAACTTACCAAAATAAAATGTGCATATGGTAGGATTCGAACCAGGAACCACGTGGGGGAATTCAAGTTTTACTTACCAAAATAAAATGTGCAAATGTTGAGACTCGAGGACCAGGTGGGGGCACCAAGCATGAAGAAGGTAGAGAACCAACAAACGAAATGTAACTTATTTATATATAATATTATATGATTTCAAGTTGAGGGGGCACGTGCCCCTGGCCCCTTCTTGGATCTGTCCCTATGTCCTATAACCAAATGTAGTAGAATTTGATTGTCCTATGAGAATAGTGGTGATCAAAGCTAATGCCCCATATAATTGAGTCTAGGTGATTGATTTTGATCAAACACGTTTTCTAGGGAGATGTGCTATATATATATATATATTAGGAGACTTAACAAAAGATATTGTATTTTTTGAGAATAACGATACTTTCCTAATAAATTTGAAAATCTATAATATTTTTTGCACAAAAAAAAACCCCTCGGTCAATGTCTTTCCCTGTTCATGAACGTTGAAATATTGCATTAGAAAATTTCAAAAGGTCCAATTATGTAAGTATACAAAACTTTGTGAAGAATCAGATCCTCTTATTGTATCTACTCCAGTTGAATTTTGAGTTTCATTGGCCCTACAAGGGTTGCCAAATTGTTTAAATTAGTTGGATCTTAATATGCCAAACCTTCTGAATAAACTTAATAACATTACGCATAAGTCTAAATTCAAAATGTCCATAGATATTATATTAAATCACTGTCAAATGAATATTAGAAAATTGTAATCGGTATAGTCAAGAATTGATTATTAATTTGGATCACCTAAACACTTGAATCTTCCAAGATTAGGTGGGTAAATGAAATCACCTAACTGTGATGATTTTTCTGGGAGACTTTTCAGTGATTGGCTGCAAAAGAAGAACGAGATGAGAAATTTTGGTATATTTTCAAGTGGTTGAATCCTACAATAATGAGTTGAGAGTGCCCCCAAAATCTTAAAATATGGTTAAATTACAAGTTTAGCTCCCAAACTTTACCATTGTATCTATTTGGTCCATGAACTTTAAAAAGTATCTAATAGGCCTTTGATCTTTCAATTTTGTGACCAAGAGATGATTCCTTAACTTTAAAATGTCTCCAATAGATCTTTGATCTATTCGATATTTTTAAAAATTCAAATAATATCGAATATGTCATGGACCTGTTAGACATAAAATTGAAAGTTCAATGACCTATTATATACATTTGAAAGTTCAATGACCAAATTTACATAAACTTGAAAGTCCATGGACTAAATTTGTAATTTAATCAATGAGTATTATGTCCATTATTGCCAATTTAAATATTTTATTTTCAATATTTGATAACACATGCTTTCTTTCGACACTTACTCCCTAAAATTTCTTAGAACTCTTGACTGTCAAGATATTTGTCAAATTAACATTCAAAAAGTACTTCTAATTGGATTGAACAAACTTTTGCACATTTCACTTTATTGAGTTGATGTAATAACACTAAGGATACAAAACCAGAGACAATGTATCGTCGTTTGCTCTGTTTATGAAATTCTTACAAAGTATAAATATCTCTTTATTTGTGTGAATGTGTCTGTCGACTGCACAAACTACAAGGTTAGCTTTACAAATATAACATATTATTTACAAGAAAAGGGTATATTTCCTCTATATTTCAATAATTTAAAGAGGAGGGACAAAATACTATGATGAAATACTTCTTGTTCATTCGTTAAACACAAGGGACCAAAGTGAAATTTGTCTCATCAAGTACTTTTTCCCAGGGAAATGTGACCAGATCTCACCTTCTGCCTCCTGTCTTTAGCAGCTAAATATATCAACATGAAGTCAAGTCTGAAGAACTGCAATCTTTTGAGTCAATCCATCGACTGCTTCATTTTTCACTTCAGAACTCGTTTCTTCCGCCTGTGAAGATTTAGAGTGCATAAAGTGACATCAAAAGAGAGTTGGACTTGGAATGTTTAAAAAGAACGTTGGTGTTGATGTACGTTTCCTTTTACTTCTTTGATTCTTCAAGAGAGACTTGAGTCATAGTTTTAATAAGTTTGGTTTATGAAGCTTGAGATTGAGAAGTATTGGTTGGTGTCATTTGTACTTTAATTATACAAAAGAATGAATTGTACAAAATCAGGCGTGTAACAAGAGTCTTATATGTAAGTTAATGATTTGTAAAAATTATAATAATAAGGGTTTATATAAATTGGATTCATGGAGCTTATAAAATTAGAAAATCTGCACTTTTTTTCTTTTTATAACCAAACTAACATAACAAATCTAGACTTGATTTCTTAACCCTATGTTACACAATTCTATCTCATGAGCTAAGTGACTTAAGTTCTTCATCTAGGCCTAGAAATATATAAGAAGACTTCAGTTCTACGTCCAAGCAAAAAAGGCTTTGAAATATATAAGAAAGATATCACATATATCTCTCTTTTATCTATGACAGAAGTTAAGACATATGATCACAAAACCGAAAAAAAAAAATATATATATATATATATATATATGTACGTACGTACGTATATATTATATATATGTATGTATGTATGTATTAGCAGCTAAGAGTTCATTATCATCCAAAATTAAAAAAAAATCCAAGATGCTAAAATGAGTTGAATACGTGTCCAAGATGTCTAAATGTAACATGTCCCTTGTATCTGTTTTAAAATTTGGGAAGCCGACCACATTTTAATCCATAAGAAGAGTGATTCATTCAAAGGAAAAGGAAATAAGGATACTATTTATTACCTCAGACTTCTCCTTCGGTATTACCCCAACACACCTCGATGCACTAATGCTCGCACTTTTCAAGAGGTGAGCACTCTTCTCTTTCCCCCTGCGTTCATTTTGTGCATTTGAGTTCATATTTTCAGAAATAATTTTAGAAGCCATAGCAAAAGAAGAAGTGAAAACCTACCTTCCAAAATCATTGTTATGCTCAGCGTTCTTGTGCTCAGGTATTCTAACCCGCTCCCTGAAAATATATGACATATTATAAATTTAGGTGGAAATCAAGTATTTACTGCAAATCAATGTGTGCATTGAAAAGAAAAATATTTATCAATCTTCTTATGAGAGGTGAAGAATTTCATAACTTGCCCTCATACAGGAAATAAATTTTCATTCTAATACCATATTTCTCGACACACAATCTTAAAATTATAATATACTGCCATAGACACATCAATCCTTTAACCAGAAGAACAAACAGAGGAAAAAGATATAGAGAATACTTATTAGTTATTTGATCATGTGGTGGTGTCTTAAACTTATATCATTGACTGAAGAGAGCAACCAAACTTCTATTGGAATTATTACCGAGGTAAAGAAACGTTCTGCCTTTGAAGTGGAGTACTTCTTTGACCTTTACTATAGTTCTCTTCCAGATGCGCAAACTGAAGCTTAAATCGATCAACGCCACTGACATATGCAAGAGGAAGAAATGAATTATTAACTGATGAATCAAGCAAATATTACTTTTACTTGGATCAACCATTTGTATCATCATAACATGTAATATTGACTAGAATGATAGAAAATCAATATGCAAAAGAAAGATTATTCACTTTATGGCATAGGCCCATTCCATAACTAATTGAACTCTAAAAGATGAACATTTAAATGTAGAGCAGAATCACTACCTTGGATACATAAAGGTAGTTTGATCTCCATCGCGTAGACACTCCTGACGCATTTGGGGATGATACTCTAAAATCTGTAGACTTCATACATGAAATTCATTATATTCTTAGTTAAGTTTGATCGCCCATAATTTTGGCTGGGAACCTTCATCTCCAAAACTTGGACAAAAACTTCATCAATCAAAAGTTCAGATTTTCATCGTGAAGGTGGAAACTTTTTCTTATATAAAAATATAACTGAATATAAATTACTGTTGAAACAGCAAGTTTCGAGTTGCTAGGTTACATACCTCTGCATAAATTAACTCTCTAACATCATCTTTTGTTAATCTCTTCCTCTCAAACTCAAACTCAAGTTTTGAAATTGGTTGAATAGAAGGTTCAAGTTCTGCTTTCTTCATATCATTGAAGTAAGGATCAGTAAGTGCCTGAAATTGAATGCAGTACACGCAGATTTAATATTTACCAATATTTTTAAAAGGGTGTTATTAGGGTAATAAAATTGGCCGGCAGATTCCACTTACCTCTGCAGCTGTTAGACGACATTTGGGATCAAATGCCAGGAGGCGTTCCAGTAAACGAAGTGCCAATGGGTCAACATTAGGAAACTTTCGTGAGAATGGAACTGGTGTTTTTTTACGCATGTTTCCAAGATACCTTCTTGCCTTCTCATTCCGAATCTTGAAATAGATTAAAAATATAAAAGGGTGCAGAAGAGAAGGTTTCAGTGGTGAATAAATTTGAGTGAAGATTCTAACATAACTTTGATGCATGAACCTAAAATCGTGAATTATTCAGATGTTTCATGATTTGAAACTACTGAAATTCTTAAACTGGTATAATAATTGTCAGTTTTATCTCATTACTCCAGTAAAATAAATAAATAACTAAGTCAACCAACCTTCGCTATGGATTCAGCATCAGGAGTGCCAAACAGATCGGTAATTAGATCTAATTGGTGAACCACATTTTTTCCAGGAAACAATGGTTTTCCCGTAAGCATTTCTGCAAATATGCATCCGATACTCCATATATCAATAGCAGGGGTATACTGGGAAAATAAAATAAAATTAGTCTGTCAAAATTTGACATAGCATATAACAATCATTTTAATTCTACCCTAGAAAGATTTGCCCAGGTTCCCTCCAAATCTACATGCTTCATTACGACTTGCAATGGACATTTAGCAAATTATCTAATTACAATGTCCTCTCAAAAGTATTACTACGGTCACATGGTGTTAATGGGATATTGAAGGAATCCTATTATAAGTATAATATAATAAAAGTAGGTGTATATAAAAATGCGCAATACAGTGATTTTATTGTTGGAATGATTTCAATTAGTACAGCAGAAAAAATATTTCGCACGTGCATGTAATCTCGAGAATCAAATATTCCTAAGCTTTAAGGCCTCTCTACTCAACCACTCGACATCTGGTGATAGAATAATTAAACATGATCTCTTGAAGATGTAAAGTGGCTTACTCTCGAGAAAAACGATCCACAGAGTTCGGGAGCACGATACCAACGAGTTGCAACATAATCCTTCGCAAAAGTCGAAAATAAACCCAAGAAGGAAAAAATGAGACTTGACAAATGAGTTGAATGTCATGATTTTCGCAACCCAAGAAAGAAAGAAAAGAAAACCTTACTGTCCAGAAAATAGTAGATGGCGCGTCACTAAAAGATACGCGAGCAAGTCCAAAATCACATATCTTCAGTCTGCAGTCAGTGTTAGCAAGTATGTTTTTTGGCTTCAAATCTCGATGAAGAACATTTGCTGCATAACATCCAATGAAAACAATGGCTTAGTTAAGAATAATTTGACGTGACAAAGCCAATTGTATCAGTAAGAGCACCAACCAGCATGTATATATTTTAGGCCACTAAGAAGCTGGTACAAGAAAAATTTATGCTGCTTGGGAGAAAGACCACTATTGGCCTTAATTACGTGGTGAAGATCAGACTTCATCAACTCAAAAACAAGATATATGTCTTTGAATTCTCGTTGTGAGGGAGGAAGCATAATGTGTTTTATTTCTACAATATTGGGATGATGAAGCATCCGAAGAAGCTTTATTTCTCTTAGGATGCGTATGGCATCAGATACATGCTCAAAAACATCATTAATTTTCTTGATAGCAACTCTTTCACCAGTCTGGGTGTCAATTGCAGAACCAACAACTCCGTAGCTTCCTTTCCCAATAACTTCCTGAATTTGGTATCGGCTTGCTTCCCCATACTCTGTGAAAAATTCTGATTGCTTCTCACCCTGTAGAACAATCAGCAGCAGTGAAAAACTAAAACTGGAAAAGAGACACGAAGGGATAAAGAGTTCTCTTTTCTTTTCTTTTCTTTTTTTTTTGTCCCTTTTTGTTTAATGTCCCACGCAAAATCAACATATGCAAAATGAACAAAAAAAGTCAAAAAAATGAAACTTAAGATTTCCACACGTGCATCTTTGGGTTGCCTTATTATTCATTTCAGTAAAATCTTCGATAGCAAAAAGCAAAAAAAGTGGACGTACGAACTAATATATATGTTCAAGTATTTCCCGCCTTCTTTTAAAAGTTGTTCACTGAAAAATGCTCTCGCCTAGACAACTTCCATAGAAAAGGCAGTGCCTATGCCTTTTTTAAAATATATATTTTAGTATTCATGAGTGTTCGGATTAACTTGCACACATCTGGATCGATCTCTTGGAACATCTGCCTAATCCTATTGGATTGGCCATATGTGCATGGTTAACATTGAAACACTCTGAATCACGATTACTTCTCCTGAATAAGTTTGTATCATTTGAAACAATAAAATAAATTATTATTATGGGTGGTAAGCGGCATTTTATCAGTCAGAAAAAACTCAGACCATAAAATGAAAAGAACAGTGGCAGAAAATGAAGGAATCTTGGCTTGTAACTTTACATCGTCTACATGGTGGCTAGTCAAATAAGCTAATTGGACAGAGAAATCTTCAATTAATAACGGTAACCCAATACCCATAATCCCACATTTAAACATAAATAAATAAAAGAACTGGCTCCCTTCGCCTTCGGAAGTCAGATTTTTAGAGGAAAGAAGAACAAGTTAAAAAAAAAAGGGAAATAAGAAACGAATACAATAAATACTGTAATAGTTCACAAACATGAATGCCTGGTAATACAAAACCGAATGGTTGTTCTTGAAAACTCGGTTGATCATATATTGGATGCAAGAAAGCAGTGAATCCAGGCCAAATAAATTACTTGAAGAATGACTGAAATCGATTAATAGAACCAGAAATCCAATTCAAGTAGAGTAATAAAAACACATATAATTAAAGAGACGGACATCAAATTGAGACTGAAAATACTCATCAGGTCTGAAACAGAAAAGGGAAGATGGGGAAGAAGGTACAGAGAACCTTATTGAAGCGATCCATGGCAGCGCAGTCTGCGTAAGAGATTAACGTCAATTCAATTTCAATATGTATCGAACCTGAGATTCAAGACCGTAATCCGGCAATGGCTGACATTGTTTCAATCGCTGAATTGCTAAATATTAGGTGTTCTATGGTCGGAGGCCCGAATCGCATGTTTAAATGAGAAATTAAGAGAAAATGTATCGATAGAAATGCGGCGGTGAAACCAAAGACGAAGATCGACCACGAGAATTGCACTCACCGTATAAAACCAGTAGTCGCCTTCCTCGGTTCTGATTCAGCTCTCCGCCATTCAATTCCAGCATTTTCCGTTCTACCTCTTTCGCGATTTTCTCGTTGGCTAATCATCAGCGCTACAAAGTATGGTCTAAACTAAATTTCCTGTATACGTTTTTCGTCTCTCTCTCTCCCGATCCCACCATTGAAAGAGGCTCCCAACCTCCAACCCGCCATTTTTTCAAAATATCTTTATTTTGTCAACCAACCTCCGCTTCTTCAGAAAGCGAGCAATTAATGGATAAACTAAGAATTACAGTTTTCATAATCGTGTTTACGTAGTAATTCTGATCAATTTTCTTCCAGAAAAATAAATAATAAATTACAAATTTGGTTTCTATCATTTTGAAAAAATTAGAATTTAGTATCTATCATTTTAAATATTAAGATAAGTCTCTATGATTTGATAAAATCATCATTATTAAACCATAGGAACTACTTATGAAGCTTTATCAAACTATAAAGACCAAATTCTAACTTTTAAAACTATATGGACTAAATTCTAACTTTCTCCAAACATAGGAACTAAATTTGTAATTTAACCAAATATATATATATACTAATGAATTAAAACGAGGGATTGAAATTCTAGAAGAAGATTGCAAATTTTTTTTAAAAAATGTTGTTTCAATTGCATACTCAAACTTTTAATTTGACGAATTAACCAAATTTATGAAATTATATCAATTAAACTTTTAAAAAGATTCCTTTAAAAAAATAAAAATAAGGCTTAATTATAGAAAATACTCATAAACTATGGGTTTTGTTTCAATAATACCCCTAAACTTTAAAAAGTTTCAAAATACCCTTGATCGTTCAAAAACGTTCAAAAATACCTTTACCGTTAAGTTTTGGATGGAAAATGTTAAAGATTTGTTTCAATAATACCCTTGAACTTTCAAAAGTTTCAAAAATATCCTTGGCTTTCAAAAAATGTTTAAAAATATCCTAATCATTAAGTTTTAGATGGAAAACGTTAAAACTTCGCTTCAAATAATGCCCTTGACCTTTCAAAAATACTCTTACTAGAAAATGTTTATTATTCTTCTTCTTCTCTCTGTAGATTCTTCCTCCATGAAAATGAATGAGAATGAATGGATTATTAACATTTGAAAGGTGGTAGTAGCAATTTAACCAAATAAACTCCAAAAACTTAAAATCCATAATCATGACCCTCCCTCATAATTCTAAAAAAAAAAAAAAAAAAAAAAAAAAAACCTAAATTGTTATTGAGATGGATTTGGAAACTGTTCAATTCTTCGAAGTTGAAGAATAATTTGTTGTCGTCCTTGTTTAGTGGAATCAATTTCTAGCTTGAATTCTTTAAAATTCAACTAGTCATATGCTTGAATTTGACATCAAATTGTGGGAATGAATAATAAATTTTTGATGACCCACCTACCGCTTTCATCTCCAAGTTTGTTTTTTTCATAGCATCAAGATTACACACTCGAATTTCAAGTTAATTTGTGACTCTATGTTTGCTTTAAACTTCTATGTGTCCCTTTAGCAATCGTTAATGTAGCATTAAACTTGAAAATTTAAGGCGCACTACAACTAACAGAACGGTCAATTGCAAAACGCTAGCTAGCTAGGCTGGCGTGCAATGACTTTCTCTGCATTGATGTTGCATAAAATTATTCAATGTAATACAGCAAGTGTACATGTCAAGTTTTAATATAATATAAAAATGTCAATGTATCGTACACAAGATTGGTGTTCTAATTCAATTAATTACCGTGAATACATTCACTCAATTTTATTTTAGGGTGGGGAATTTGAATTTCTAACCTCTCGATCGAAGTCGCATGTTTTAATTTATGTCAGTTAAACTATGCTCATGTTGGCTTTTAATCTATAATTTAGATATACTTTGTCCATTTCTATGATTAATGAATATTTACATAGATGGGTGCAAGAGAAACATGTGTGGTAAGTTAGGTATTAGATTTTAATGGATTGTTATTGATTTATTCATAAAAGTTTAACATAAATATCACATATATGTTACGAGTGCCAACAAAGTCCCACATTGACTAAGGAAGTAAATGATCATGGGTATTGTGAGATTAATTATTTTCATTGGTATAAAGTCTTTTGGATGAAACTAAAAGCAAAGTTATGAAGGTTTAATGTCTAAAGTGGACAAATATTATTAGATGAAGGTTTTGTTGTTCTTAATCGTATAATATATGCTTAAAACACCAAAAGAATGCCTTAATCCAAATGCAAATGTTTTAGAACAAAAAAATGTCACAAGTTTCAGTGATATCAACAACAAAAAAAAAAAAAACCAATTCTGTCCAGAAAAAGAAAGCGATATTAAAAAAAACGACAACCAAAATCTCAATTTCCACTAATTTTATATTATAATAAATCAAATTGCATACGCTAACTTTTGCATTAAAAACAATAACTTAAAGTTGTACGACGGATTTTTTTTCCACAAAATTATTTAAAATATAATTAATAAAGTGGATTCAATGTGTAAAGATAAGATATGCGCCTTTTGAGTTTTGTCTCAATTTATTTATTTAGTCTTTAAACCGCACTGGCGGTTGCCCGTGCGGCTGCACATTGATTCCCGCGGTTGATCAACACGCGCTTCTCTGCGTCTCATTATTTATCTAAATAATGTACACTCTGAGATCCTTTTTGATTGGATAATAAGCGACCGCGTAGGCAAAAAATCGTCAAATGTTCCCCACTCGCAGTCATGTATAAATCGTTCAGAAATGATAAAGGCGCGTGGGTGGATATTTTTGTCGAAGATTTCTGTCCAATGAAAAGCAGTCGAACTTGGCTTTTCGCCCGCCGTAAATTGAGAACCATGTGGTTTTCATTTTATTATTATGTTTCGTTATGTACATTTAATATTTAATTTTTAGTCAAGTAGTGGATTCCTAAATTTTTTCCCTTTTCCAAAAGGTTTTTATTTATATATATAATTGCAAGTTCCAAGTTGGATAGATAACACTAATTATCATTTCAATGTCAATAGTTTGATTCACTATTCTGCAATTTTTGAATTAAAACATTGCAAGTCTAATTTCTAAATTGGCAAAAACGTTTAGAGACTTATTAAATATTTTTTAAAGTAGAATTTATTAGACACAAAATTAAAAAAGATATGTATTAGACACGAATCTAAAAGTCAAGCAACTAAACTTGTAACCTAATTTTAAAAAATAAAAAATAAAGATTTATTTTGCAATAGTTACAACCAAATTTAGACGTTAGAGATGGATTCTAATGTCTTTCTTATTCTTGTTGTGATGTAGCATATACTCTTAATCAAAATGTTAGATATCTGAATTCTCCTATTTGACATGATGTTGAATTATTAAAAAAAAAAAAAAAAATCATAACCTATCAACATTTAATTTTATTTATTTTTTTTGGTTTGATTTGAGATGAGTTATTGTTGTGACAACTTTGTCTGCTGAATTTTTTCCATCTAATTTAGGTAAACTAATACTATATCAATAAAACTTGATTAGTGCAATGCTAACACTCTTTTAAGGGTAGTAGTGCAGAAATTAAAATTTGTTAAGTCATAGCATGATAGTTGAGATAGAAAAAAAAAACATGTGAATCAAAGTAGTATTTTTGCTTTATGCTGACAAGTGACAACGACCAAAACATATTCTTGCCATATTTACCAATTTTCATAAAATTGACGGTTAGAAATATGACATTGCATTTAAAGACAAATGACTTTTAAAATTTTAATTAAAATTAAAATTAGAAATTAGAAATTCAATTTCATAAAAATCAAGAGTGATTTGATTTTTTATTTTTGAAAATTAAGCTTATAAATATTACTTTCACCTATGAATTTTTTTTTTTAATTTTTCAAAATTCAAGTCAAGTTTTGAAAAAACAAAACATTTAAAAAAAATGTTTCTATTTTTAATATTCGACTAAAAATTCAAATGTTTACTTTAGAAAAAATGGAATTCATTGTAAAAATGATGACAAGATAAGTACAATTTTCAAATATCAAAGCTTAAGTTATTGAACGTTGAACTTTATTGATTGTCAAGTCACGATGATGAATTCTTAATAGATAAATACAATACAATATAGATACCATCCAATATAACAATGGAAAGGAGAAAAAGAAAGTAAAATATTCCTTAAAGAAAAAAAAAAGAAGAAATAAAATATTGGCATAGGTTTGACTTTAATATTGAGATGATGGGGGAGTTTTGATAAGAACCACAATATGCATTTGTTAAATTACGTTTTTAGGTCAATTTAATTAAAGTTTTAATAGTGATGAGGGGGAAGTTTTGATAAGAACCACAAATTACGTTTTTAGGTCAATTTAATTAAAGTTCTAATTTACTAATGATTACGTTTCTAAAGTTACTTTATTGTCTCTAAGTCTATCAAATTTCCGTTTGTAAGTGAATAATAGAAATAGATGAAATATGTGTTAAATCAAATCTCTGTTTATAAGTAAATAATAGAAATAGATGAACTAAAAAACAACAATAATAATAGATGAAATATGTGTTAAATTATACTTAAAAATGTATCAACACGGCTTAACTATACATATACATAATAACAAAGTTGAACTAATAAAAAGTTACATCTAAAAAAAACAGTAAAAAAAAGTTATACCTAAAAAACAAGTCAAAAAAATAAATGAACATTATAGACGAGACACTAAATAGCATAAGGGCTAATTAATTATCTTTTCAACAATTAAAACATCTTAAAAATCTAGCCCTAAATAAAATGTCTCATATCATTGTTGAACTAAAAAAAAAAAAAAAATCTCATAATAAAACTTACTTGTACTGTATATAAATGAATTAACATGTTTAAATTTTATATTTGATAAACTATAATGAAATAATAGATAAAAAAAAAGATACAATAGCGAGATCTTTCAAAATACGAAGACTAAATTGAAACTTTTTAAATGTAACCTATATTTACAAATGTCTTAACTATAAATTATGTTGAAATTGGTAACTGAGACTAAAATTTAAGTATAAAATATAATATAACCTTAAAAACATCCCTTTGGAGAAGCAAATCAAACTTCATAGGCATAGGTTTCTTGAACACTTTCAATTTTCAAATAGATTTATTGTGCTTATTTTATTTTATTTATTTATTTTGTAGAAAACTAAGTAATAAAGGTGTTGAAGATGTTGGATAAGGATAACACCTCCCTTTTCAACCGGGCACTTCTAATACGACAGACCCAAAAAAAAAAAAAAAAAAAAAACTTTTTCTCCCTTTTTTTTTCGGCATTCTTCTTTCTTTATTATTACTTTTTTTCCCCATCAAATATGGATAAATTGCAATATCACCCCATAAAAAAATGGTAACAAATTTGGAAATATGATCGCTATCACACGCAAAAGAAAAAGAATTATATGGAAGGCAAATTTTGCTGGGGTTAAATAATAATTGAGGATGAGATCATCTTTCATATGTATTTTGACCTAAAATCCAATTTGGTTATTTTATTTTAGTTTGTGTCCGTTTATTTCTCATAAATTAATTTGTAAAAAATGTGGTGTGATGTATCTTTTATTCTATTGATTTTTTAATAGATATTTACCTAAACAAGTATTTGGAGTCAAGAGTCAAGTGTGATAAATTAAGATTGAAAATTGAAATTGATCTAAAATTTTATTTTAATTTTTCATAAAAAAAATTAATGACAATGATTAAAATAATTATATAAAGTTAATGGACTAAAATATAATATTTAAAAAATCAAAAATCGAAATAAAACAAGTACATAAGTGAGGATAAAGTAGGGTTATCCTAATAATTATTATCAAGATTTTGTTTATTATTTTTTTTAGTACAAATATTTTGTTTATCTAATCATAAAGTTGATGTTATTTTTTGTTTGTTATTGATGCCTTGCCTCTAATGGAACCAATGATGGAATCATATTTGATTCTTCCTTTCATCTCAAGAATTGGGGGGGTACGATTTTTCCTATGCTATTGTCATTAGTTTCAATATTTAACTAAATATAAGTTTAATATTTTAAAGTTGTATTCCTATTAAGAATTGAAAGTTGCTTTATAGGGCAGTTGGTATTCAAACATTAATTTATTAGACAATTTTTTATGCAACTTATTTACATACAAAATACCAACCTACTACTATTATATAATCGTCACTTTTAGATTTGTTTTTTCTTTTGATTGGCACATTTTAAATTTTTAGAGCAACGAGTTATAATTTTCAAGCACAATATCTTTACAAATTTTATGTTCCTACCCATAAAGTTTCCGTTTTTCAAATGCCACAACCTCTTACATTGTTTTAAGACGATTATTTTCTTGTATTTTGACTTGTTCATATATTACTATTTTGGAATATTACTAATGAAAGATATACGTTATTGCTTTCTTGCCAACCACGTGCAATTAAACTATAAATACTTAAGTACATCACAATTTATTTTAGAAAAATAGAGTGGTTGTAGCTGTGATATATATTCAATATCTTTTTTCTATAAATTAATGCCAAAATTGTTGACTTTTTAAATTTAATTATTGAAACATTTTCAACCATTTTTAATTTTATGTCACTAAAATATTTATAAACTATCTTCTCATTAAAATAAATAAATAAATATAAGAAAGAAACTTCATCTTGTATTATATATATATACACACACACATGAAAAGAAAAAAAAGGAGGCCAAAGAGGTTTGAATCCTCCACCACTAAATGTTGTTAGAGCTAAAAAGAAAGTCATCATCCATGATCCATCACTGAGAAGTTTTGATATCCAATATAATCAATTGTCAACCAGAATGTTTAATTAATTATTTGCATTGAGACTTACAGCTGCCCATATCCTACCAAAGTTCTTGGTGCACCCCAGTTCTTAGCCATTCATTCCACAAAAACTCTCCCCCACCTCATTTTTTGTTGCACCAAAATATTCTATGTTAAGCTCAATAGTTACCGTACCCAATTTCATACATGTGCAAAACTAATGATGGATTTTTTTTTTTGTTGAACAATATGGTGGGACCAAGATCTTAATCTCTAATTTATTAGTCAAGTTTTTATTTTATTTTATTTACTTCAACAATTGTAGAGTTGAAGATTGAACCATCGACTATGGAATGATAATTAATGTTTGATCAACTATGATCGAATTGACCATCTTAGTTAAAGTTATCTCAACTAGTTGCCAAACTCAACATAGCTCAACTAGCATAAAACATATGTCATCGACCAAGATGTCAGATGTTCGAATCTCTCCACTCCCACCTCCACTTGTTGAATTAAAAAAAAAAAAAGTCTTAATTAGTTGATTTTTGCTTGGATTGACACTGATTAGGATCTCTTTTGATGATTAAAAATTATAAATTTTCATGTCATTACCAAAAAAATCAAACTGTTTTAAGACCCAACAATTAAGTATTCACATGGAATTCTTTGTTTTTTTTTTTAAAAGTATCCACATGTAATTGAAACCCAACTTGTAAGTATCTGTTTCTCAATCCTGACACAAAGAGGAGCAAGTAAATTGTATTTGGCACCAAAATATTTTATTTTAAGCTCAGTAGTTAGTTACACTACCCAATTTCATACATGTGCATAAAATTAATCAAGGACTCTTTTGGTGATGAAAGATTATAAAATTTCACACCATTTCCAAAAATATCAAACCTTTTTTGAAACCCAACTTGTAAATATCTGTTTCTTAATTCTGGCACAAAGGGGGAGTGAGTAAATTGAATTTGACAACAGAGAATAAAGGTCAGATCATAGTTTGAATAGGGAAAATGGATGAAAGTGTTGCTACTGGCTAAGCCTGGTACAGCCAGTGCATTCTTTTTTATTGTTCTTCCTGTTCAAATAAAAGGTGTGTGAAACTGGTAACACTGCCCAGTTAAAACAGTTTTTTGCCGTGTTGATCATTGAAGTTGAAAAAAGATTGGAAGGGATGATATCCCTTTCGCTTGAAATAGTAAAAAGTGGAATTGAGCAGACTGGTTCTCCAACTTGTTCATTTTTATATTCCATTTATGTGCAGTCCACCATAATTTTCCAACTCAGACCTTCACACTTGGAATTTTGGATTCCAAGAAGAGATAGAGATAGAGTAGTAGAGAGGATTTTGCTGCTCTCGGTTCTAAGAAAAGAAAAAAGGAAATTTTCTCCCAGTTGGGTCGTGTTTCCCAACAGTTGAGCCTTTTTTCTGGGACCGCGAAATACTTCCCCTTCTCTCGAACTCAAGTGGGTCACTCTTTAAGGTCCTACTCCAACCCACTTGCTTGCTTCCGGTGTCTCTAAGCCTGCGTATACCTGCCCCTTTATTCAACCTCTCTTCCCTCTTTTCAATGACCCTTTTCTTTTCAGTCTGAATTAAGATCTGTTTTTCGGGGTTTTCATTCATTACTCACATTCCGATTCCGTTATTAGGCGGTAATACAATTGCAACTTCGATTTCGATATCGCTGCTGTTGTGTATGTGTATGTGTTCTTTGATTTTGTATCTGTTTCTGTTTTGAATTCAAGTTTGGAGTGTCTTGTATGTTAATCGGAAAGTAGGGAGTTGTCGTTCAATTCAAGCATCTGGGTCAGTCGATAATTCCTGCTGCTTGACTTTGAAGCGCTTGAAGTCGTTATGGTTTCTGGGTTTGACGTGATGGTTTACTCTGGGTTTTGCGCAAAAGGAGCTTTTCGTTATTGATTTGAACTTCCAACGACTTTTAGTGGTGACTCTGAGATTGGTGTTTGATGCTAATGCTAAGACAATGGAGAGGCTTATGGCCGGATTTTTACTCTAGCATTCGACTCTTTGACTTGGTGAAGATAATATGAAGAACCTCCTCAAGAAGTTCCATATCATGTCCAGTGGTCAGTCAGACGATGCAGCAGAAGGGTCTACTTCATCGAGGGGCAGTAAATTAATTGAGGTTTCATCGCCTGATAAGCTTCCATCTCGCTCTCGGCCGAACCATTTTAATTCGGAGCATAAACCCTTCTCGGGGATTTCCGGTTGGTTGAACTCTGTTACAAATAGGCGTAGCCCCAGCCCTCCATCATCTTCGAATCCCACTGCAGGGGAGATAATGGAGCCATCTGATTCAGTATCTAGCAGAGATGCTGCAATGGATGCATCAAGGCATGATTCAGGGTCGAGTAACTCGAGGGATCCTGATATAGAGGAAGAGTATCAGATACAGCTTGCTTTGGAAATGAGTGCCAGAGAAGATCCTGAGGCGGCTCAGATTGAGGCTGTGAAGCAGATCAGTTTGGGGTCATGTGATCCTGATAACACTCCAGCTGAAGTTATTGCCTTCAGATACTGGGTAAGTTTGCTCTGTTCACGGGCTGATTTAATGTGGTTGACTCTTACATTCTGTTCTCGTGCAATACTTACTTGCATATCATAATGCTAATGCGTCGGTCCAATTTCTTTGATTGATGTCAATTTTGTAATATCTCTCAGCCATAAAACCATATTGAATATTAGTTTTCTGGTAGTTAATTGAGGTACTTAAAATCAATGACTCAGAACTTTGGATATCTGGCTGCTTAGAGCCTTTGAATGGAGTGTGATGAATGCTTCATCTTCTTCCATGAGGTTGTTGTCTGCAATTGTCCTCAAGCTGTTCAGTTAAAACTACCTGTTATTTTATATGGTTAACGTTATATTATCCGTTCATTTATAATAATTGTTTGTTTGTTTGATTAGTCCAAGACGCACAAATGCTCTATGTATCAGGGGAACATTGTAGTTGACATTAAAAGCAGATAATCATTCAAGTTATGTTGTGGTTGTATGTGTAAATATTGGCTTTTTTTTGACCCGTATGGAAAAAGGTCTGTTGCAATATATGGAGTTTTATTCCTTCTTTTTCATTTACTGTTTAAACTTATATTTCTTTAAAACAACCTTGATATTGTACTTGTTTATTTCATATACGCATACAATTTCATAATGTTGAAGTAATTTCCTTAATTATTTTTTTTATATTTATCTTTGCTTTTGATTCTGTGTCTATAATAATAAATTGGGAGAGTTTTTTTCCCCCCTGTAATTTGATTAATTTTGTGAGAGTCCTTTCTTCTCTTGTAATTTTATTTGATCCATGAATTCTGTTTTTCACCTGAAAGAAAAAACGTAGTTGCTAAATATAGAATATAGTGTACGATTCTTTTTACTGATTGCCGAGGCAACACATTGCACTATGTTAGCAAGTACTTGACAAGTCACACTTCATATGTTTTTACTCTATTTACACCCCCGTATATTTTTTATAAAATTTTACTGAGTGCCACTTGTATTAATGTAACTTTACATAGGATGGCCGTGTTCCCTTTATTGGTTTGGGAGGAAGTGTCGAGAGATAATGTGTGTAAGTATAACTATTGAAGAACAGCCAATAGAGTTCTGAATTCGAATTCAAAGTGTGGAGTAAAACCACCATTGGCAGTGTCCAAGAAATCAGGGATAAGGTTGAAGGTTTTTCTGGACTTTTGATGCATTAAAGGACATTGGGCCGTTGTCAATTGAAGACAGAAAACAGAAGATATGCTTGAAAAGAGAGTTCTTGGAGATCACTTTGACAGATGAAAGACAGTGCAGATAAGCAACTAACTTAGCTCAAAGAAGGGGTGGATATTCAGCATTCTTCACGATTTTTTGGCAGCAAAAAAGAAGAAAAACTTCATCATTGAGTTGGTTTCTGATGGAGTCGGTTTGTTGGAGCATAAGGGCTTGGAGGTAGAATTTGTGGCTTTATAGTAAAAATTCTGGAGGTAGTAATTTCTTTCTGTCAAACTGTATGGTAAAAAGGCAGGATGGAAATATCTACTTGGAAGTTGGAAGGGATAGAGTGGGAGCCAATCTCTGTCGACTAATGTTTGACCCTTTGATGAGGGTGAAGATGGCTGCAAAAGTACATGAACAAGGGAGTTCAACCTCAAAAGCACCTGGGTTGGATGGTTTTACTGGAGAGTTCCTTATAAAATTCTGGAATATTCTCCAATAGGACATTATATAATGTTTCATGATTTTTTTGGAAGGTCATCTTAAAAAAAAAGAACTTCATATATTATATACAAAGAAGGAAAAGACAATTAGAGTTAAAGACTTCCGTTGTATCAGGTTAGTAAATGGTATGCACAAAATTATTTCATAAGTTCTGGCCGAAAGGTTCAAGAGAGTCATCACTTCCATGGGACTGACTAAAACATATTCATTGGAGGATAATAGTTTGTGGATTCAGTGTTGTTGCTCATGAAATTGTGGGAAAAGGAAGATTGAAGAAAAGTGGGTGGCTATTCAAGATAACTCTTGAGAAGGCTTAACATACGGTGGATTGGGAGTTTTTACCCATGGGGAAAAGGGTTTGGTTGTAGAGGGTTTAAATGGATACTGATAGAGTGGTGGCCTCAAGGAGGCCCATCATCTTTTTTCGTACTTGTTTTAGCAGGAGATGTATTTAGTAACATGATTAATCGAGGGGCATATAGGGGATTGTTGGCCAGTTTCTGGGTTTGAAGAGAGAAAATCCATTGATTCTAGGGGGATAAGGGTTTGGCTGTATAGGGTTTAAAGGATGCTGATAGAGTGGTGGCCTCAAGGAGAGCCATCACCTTCTGTCCTACATGTTTTAGCAGGAGATGTAGCTGGACAGTTTCTGGGTTTGAAGGGAGAAGATCCAGTTGATCCTATTTTTGGACAATGACCTGAGCAATGAAGAATATGTTCAATGTGTTAGACGTGTTTGAGTTGGCTTGAGGTTTAACATTAATTTGGAGAAGTCATTGGTATGTGAAATTAACTATGAAATGGATATGATTTGATCTTTTGCCAGCTTCACTGGGGTATACCCGTGGCGATGGGCCATGTGTTATACTTACCTCTTACTCTTATATGGAGATGCCATTGGGAGGTATTCCAGAAAAGTTGATATTTGGAGACCGACTGATGAAAGAATCATGTATGGATTAGATATGTGGAGAAATTACTGTTTTATAAGGGAGCTCAATCTACTACATGCCCATGTTTCATATCCCAAGAAAAGTGGCTCTTATTGTAGAAGAAAAATGAGGAATTTCCTTTGGGATGGTAAAAAAAAGGGAAAATCAATCACCTTATACGCTGGGAGATTTCAACAATACCAATAGAGAACGAGGAATTGGGTTGGAAGATAGACTATTTGAGAAGAGATATTTGAGCAAAGACAATTATTAACAATTTTGAACTTTACATAATTTAGAAGTGACATACACAAAAGGTGGACAGCAAAAGATAGGTAAATTAAGTATACAATAAACAGCATTAACTGTATATATTAAACAACAAAATCTTCATTTTTTTAGGACTTTTTTTTGGGTCACACTCTCTTGCTTGTTTTCTTTACTATTGTATCATCTAGTTGTTTTAACCTTCTGCAATTTTGTTTAAGGTTCAACCATGCATTAATATATTATGGTTCAGTCATTTTCACCTTATTTTTCTTTTCAACTATGGATTTATTTTGGCGTAAAAAAGCATTTAGTTATTTTTTCCTACCTCTTTTTGGCTGTAGCAAAAACTACAACTGATGGTGTATGATATTTGTTCATAATAACATACTTTTATTGTGTGTCTCTACTTTGTTTTACATTTATTCCTTTCTAACCCATCTCATATCGTAGATTTATGCGTGCTTCACAGAATTACAATTCTCTTAGCTATGATGACAAGATCTTGGATGGCTTTTATGACCTATATGGAGTCTTTACGAAGTCCATCTCAGAAAGAATGCCTTCCCTAGTTGATCTGCAAGGAGCACCAATGTCTGACAGTGTCACTTGGGAAGCAGTTCTGATCAATAAAGCTGCTGATGCTAACTTATTGAAACTTGAACAGACGGCATTGGAGATGGCCATCAAGATGAGGTCGGAATCTCCAATTTCTGTAAATATTTATTTGGTGCGGAAGCTTGCTGTTTTAGTTTCAGATCATATGGGGGGACGAGTGGGGGATCCTGAAAAGATGGTGAGAAAATGGAGAAATCTTAGTCACAGCTTGAAAGCAACCCTTGGTAGTATGGTTTTGCCTCTTGGCTCCCTTACTGTTGGGTTGGCCCGTCATCGTGCATTGTTATTCAAGGTACTTTCACCCCTTATTTATTATTATAATTATCATTTTTATTGCCATTTTTACATCAAACGTTGAATTGTATGTTGCTATTACATTTATGACTTTACGTAAGCCTTTGATGCCCAATTCTTTAGAATTCTAATAGGATCATGTCTGTTAATACACCTGCCCTCAAATGTTCAGCTTAATGTTTTTGATAATAATGGCCTCAAATGTTTAGGATGCAAAGTACTAAGTATGCATAAAGGCTGATAGTATGAGGACCTTGTTAGATATCTAAGGGTATAAACTTGGCTTACTTGCAACAAGCCCAGAAAAATGCACAACCAAGCAATTATAAAACACCCACACTGTTTTATTGATAGTTCTCCAATGACCCGATTTGATTACTTCGAACGAGAAATTACAAGAAAGGAAACAACCAAATGCTCAGCTAATTCGAGAGAGCTGAGAGTCCCTCGTAGGTCAAATTCACACCAAATTTTGCCTACCTCACAACACCCTGCCCCAACCCTACAACCCCTCAACGAAAGACCGTACAACCCACACCACGATCCTTCCTTAAGGTCCCACTAAAAACCGTTACTACCCATTGTCCATATTACCTAACCTCTGGTAAGTCTTGGTGATTGGGGGCCTAACAAGACCCCCCAGGGTCACATACACCTTGTCCTCAAGGTGGAAGTTGGGGAACATTTGCTTGATGTAACCGGCTGATTCCCAAGTAGCTTCACATTCACGTTCTCCGTGCCATTTGACAAGCCATTCTTCCTCATTAGTTTCTGTGTTCCAACGCAACCCCATCACTTTTTAAGGTTCCTCCTTCCATTCATAATAGTCGGTTAAGTCGGGTACCTGAGCTTGTATCGAAACATTATTACCGAGTACCTTTTTCAGCTGAGAAACGTGAAAAACATCATGAACTGACGCCTCTGGGGTAGTTCCAGTTTGTAGGTGTTAGGTATCTACCCAACTCCACCTGCAAATTTCTCAAGAAAAATACTCCACACACAACAATAGCAATAGAAATCCATAAACACTGTTATATTCAAATAAATCAACGAGGAAACAGTGTTCAAAGCTACAAAACGGTAAAACAGATAGCAAGGAACCCCTCCAAACCAACCAGCAATTTCGAGAGTGCTAGGAACCTCTCCCACTACAGCCAAAACAACTCACTAAGAAAAGACACCCCCTTACAGCCCTTCCCTTCTTCCTTTCATACTACCTCCCCAGCCAAAATCCGTACCAAACCAAAATACACGCGCCCACTAACTAACCGAATCAAGCACATTCTCTCTTTTACCCTTCCTTGCATAAGTGTGCTTAATTGGGGGCCTCACAATACCCCTGGGGTAAGATACACCTTGTCCTCAAGGAGAAAATCTGAAAATTGTTGTTTCATGTAATTTGCCTCCTCCCAAGTTGCTTCACAAGCGGGTTGCTCCTTCCACTGAACCAACCACTCCTCATAATTCATTTCGGTATTCCAACGAAGACCCAACACATCTTGTGGTTCTGCCTTCCATTCAACATCCTCTATCAACAATGGTGAATGCAGTTGCACTACATCATTTGCTCCCAGGCAGCGTTTCAATTGAGATACATGGAAAACACTATGGATTGATGACTCCGATGGTAACTCCAAGCGATAAGCCACTGCATCAATGCACTCCGTGATACGATAAGGGCCAAAGAATTAAGGAGCAAGTTTCTCACAACGGTGTTTCGCCAAAGACCTTTGCCGGTAAGGCCGAATCTTGAAGAAAACCATATCACCTACTTGAAACGTTACCTCCCGACGATGGTGATAAGCATGCTTCTTCATTCTTTCTTGGGCTAAATGAAGTCTCTCTTTTAGTGCCACTAAGGCTAGGTCCCTCTCAATCAGTTGTTGCTCAACCGTGCTATTCGTAGTCTTCCGATCCCCATAGGAAATTATCGGTGGGGGTGGCCTACCATAAACAACTTGGAATGGAGTAGTGTTTATGGTGATGTGAAAATTGGTGTTATACTAATAAACCTAGGGAATCCATTTGCTCCATAACTTGGGTTGCTCACTACAAAAGCATCGAAGATACGTTTCCAAACAATTGTTAACACGTTCGGTTTGTCCATCCGTTTGAGGATGAAAGGCTGTACTCTTCTTCAATCGAGTCCCTTGACTTTTAAACAGTTCATTCCAAAAATGACTAACGAAATTGTCCCGATCTGACACAATCAATCTTGGCACCCCATGCAACCGAACTACTTCCTGTACAAACACAACAACAATTTCCTTGGCAGAAAAAGGGTGACTCAAAGTAATAAAATGACCATACTTACTCAGTCGGTCCACCACCATCAGAATGGTGTCCTTTCCTAATGATTTGGGCAAGCCTTCCACGAAATCCATCGAAATATTTTCCTATATTCTGTCCGGAGTAGGTAAAGGTTGTAATAAACTTGCGGGTGACACTGCCTCAGTTTTGTTCCTTTGACAGATGGAACAAGCCTCCACATAAGCCTTAATGTCTGCCTTCATGCCTTTCCAATAAAGTTCTCCTGTCAACCTCTTATACGTTCACAAAAACCCTGAATGACCACCGATTACCGTATCATGATATGTATGCAATATCATCGGAATAAGAGGAGACTTGGCCGATACCACCATGTGCCCTTTGTATAATAATCGACCTCGTTCCAATGCGAACCTCGACATTCCATTGGGATCCTCCTTTAAGGATTTCATAATGTCAGCCAACTGATCATCTTCGAGGACTTCCTTCTGAACTTGCTCCACATCTATGATACTGGGCACGAATAGAGATGCTAGTTCCACCACAGGTGGTAAGCGTGACAAAGCATCGACGACCTTATTCTCGAGGCCTGGGTGATACTTGATATCAAAATCATACCCTAAAAGCTTTGTAACCCACTTTTGATACTCAGGCTGAATTTCTGTTTGCTTGGTTAGATATTTTAGAGACATGTTCAGTGCGGATCAAAAATTGTCGACCCAATAAATAATGCCGCCAACGCTGCACTGCCAACACTATAGCCATGAGTTCCCTTTCATACACTGATTTGGTTCAACTTGTCGTGGATAAGGACTGACTGAAATAAGCAATCGGTCGTTGATTTTGAGAGAGTACAACCCCCAATCCAATGCTAGATGCATCTATCTCAATCACAAACGGACGATTGAAATCCAACAAGGCCAAAACCGACATGGTCACCATCGCTTGCTTCAATCGCTCAAAAGCCAAGGTGGCTTCCGAAGTCCAATGAAACACATCCTTCTTAATCAATTGGGTTAGTGGGGCTGCCAAGGTCCCATAGTTAGAGACAAACCTTCGGTAATACCCAGTTAGTCCCAAAAATCCACGTAACTCCTTAAGTGTTTGGGGAGTCGCCATTGGATCATCACTTGTATCTTGGCTACATCGGCCTCAACCCCTTCTGCTGACACCCAATTCCCCAGATATTCCACACGTTTTTGAGCAAAAATGCATTTTTTCCGATTGGCAAACAAGGAATGGTCCTTCAATACACCAAAAACTGTTGCCAAATGCTTCTCATGTTCAGTAATGTCGATGCTGTAAACAAGAATGTCATCAAAAAACACAAGTACAAATCGACGGAGAAAAGGGCGAAAAACCTGATTCATCAACGCTTGAAACGTTGCCAGTGCGTTTGTCAATCCGAATGGCATCACCAAAAATTCGTAGTGGCCCTCATGAGTTCGGAATGCCGTTTTTGGTACATCAATCTCATGCATCCGAATCTAATGGTATCCAGATTTCAAGTCCAATTTTGAGTAGACGGTCGAGCTGTGCAGTTCATCGAGAAGCTCTTCAATCACCGGAATGGAAAACTTGTCGGGAATCGTCACTCTTTTAAGGGCCCGATAATTGACGCAAAACCGCCAACCCCCATCTTTCTTCTTCACCAGGAACATTGAGCTCGAAAGAGGACTGTTACTCGGTTGAATAATGCCGCGGACAACATTTCAGTGATTAGTTTTCCAATTTCTGATTTCTGGGCATATGCATATTTATACAGCTAAACTTTTACCGGTGGGTGGCCTTCCTCTAGCTGGATTCGGTGGTCAATCTTTCTCGGCGGTGGTAGGCTTGAGGGCAACTATACTCACCCCATAGATTCTGGATACTTATGGGTATCTTACTTTCTGTGGCCTCGCTACTAGCAGCCCCTTCCTTCCTCTATTTTGAAAGATTCAGATCCCTCATTTCAACTAAGAACTCTTGGTCTTCCTCCTTCCATGTTTTGGACAACATTTTTAGCGAAACCTCCGCCCTTGTGAGTGCTGGATCACCCTTCAAGGTCACCTTCCCTTGCCTCGACTCAAATGTCATTGTCAAAGCCGCCCAATCTACTCCCATAAAACCAGTCTTTTGCAACCACTGCATTCCGAGAATTGCATCAACTCCCCCCAATTCAAGAGGTAAAAAATCCTCTTTAATAGTAAGCTCGGGTAGCCTCAACTCTACCCTAGGCAAACACCTTTTCCTCGTACCGCTACCCCGGTACCCATTATCACTCCATAATTGGAGGTCTCCATAAGCGAAATGCTCAACTTCTCTGCCAAAGACTGAGAGAGGAAGTTGTGGGTGGCTCCACAATCGATCATTACCACCACAGATTTTCCTTGAATTTCCCCTTTTAACTTCATCGTTCCAGGAGTAGAAAATCCAACCACTAACCTGAGTGCAAGCTCGGCTAAATTCTTGATCTCGACTTCCCCATATTCGGTCACTACCAGCACCCGAAGCTCACGAATTTCTCTCTGCTTACACTTGTGCCCTATTGTATACTTCTCATCACACGTGAAACAAAGCCCTTTTTCACGTTTCAGTTGGTACTCGACGTCGGATAGTCTCTTCGAAGGCCCATCACGTTTTTGGTTAGGGTTTTTTTCGAAGGTACCCTTTTCTGGAAGAGTAATTGTATGTTACGACAATTGCTGAATTCCTCTATTGCTTGCTGTCTTTTGATTTGAAATTGTAGGTTTAGTCAACCCATTATGGCTTATTTTGTTGATCGACTCACCAGGCCCATTGGGCCCATTTTTTTCTTCCTCCCACGCTAACCTCATGGCTAGATCTCTATCCTCCAACAACTTGGCCTGCTCCATTATGTCTTCTAAGCCTTTGGGCTTGTGACTAATTACGGCTGCCCTAAGAGAAGGAATCAAGCCGTTCAAAAACGTGTTCTTCAAGACTTCATCATCCAAGTGTGGCAACGGCGCCGACAACACTTCAAATTGATGGATAAATTCTGCTAGTGTTCCCTTTTGCTTCACCACCAGAAAACAAGCACTGAGGCTTACCTCTTGTATAGGATGGAATCTGATGAACAACCGTCGCTTCAATTTCGCCCATGTTTGAATTTCTTGTCGATTATTCTCCCATCGAAACCAATCCACGGTGTCCTTCTCGAAGCTAATAACCGATACATTCACCTTCTCAATCTCTGTTAATTGATGTATATCAAAATAATGCCCTGCCCTGAAAATCTATGAATCAAGACTATCCCTAGAAATTACTGGCATCTCCAGTTTCATAAATTTGCTTCGATCTCCTTGGCCTGCATCTTTCTTATCCATGGACGATTCACCCTCATCGACAACCTCGGTAGCCTGAGTTGTATCAACCTCTATGGCCTTCAACTTTTGAATGGTCACAACCGAGTGAGCTTAATCTTGTCACTCGTGAGATCAAACAACATACTCGTCATCGCCTTCTGATTTTCCATCACTCCCACGGTAAGCTGCTCTATACTTTTGTTCATATTCTGCAATGTTCCTTTGATTTCTTCTACATCCCTTTCTGGTCCATCCAATCTCTCCTCCACCTGTTTCTGCACCATACTCCTTGTTCTCCCCAGGTTGAACGTGCTCCGATACCAAAATGTTAGGTATCTACCCAACTCCACCAACAAATTTCTCAAGAAAAATACTCCACACACAACAATAGCAATAGAAATCTAGAAACACTGTTATATTCAAATAAATCAATGAGGAAACAATGTTCAAAGCTACAAAACGGTAAAACAGATAGCAAGGAACCCCTCCAAACCAACTAGCAATTTCGAGAGTGTTGGGAACCTCTCCCACTACAGTCAAAACAGCTCACTAAGAAAAGACACCCCTCTACAGCCATTCCCTTCTTCCTTTCATACTACCTCCCCAGCCAAAATCCGTACCAAACCAAAATTCACGCGCCCACTAACTAACCGAATCAAGCACATTCTCTCTTTTACCCTTCCTCGCATAAGTGTGCTTAATTGGGGGCCTCACATTAGGCCATGACACCAATCCGCTCCAGTATTTTGAAGGGTCCAAAATACTTGGGTGAAAGCTTTTCGGAACACCTCTTGGCTAAAGACTTCTGTCAGTAAGGTTGGATTTTCAGATAGACCAGGTCTTCTACCTGATATTCCACTTCCCTTCGTTTTTGGTCAGCATATTTTTTCATTCGTTCTTGAGCCACTCGCAGGTGTTCCTTCAATGCCATCAAGGCCAGGTCCCTTTCTTTTAACTGTTGTTCAAGAGTGCCATTAGTTGTATTTTGGTCTCCATAAGAAACTAATGGTGGTGGCGGTCTCCCGTACAAGACATTGAAGGGGGTGGTATTAATTAACACATGATAGGTGGTGTTATACCAATATTCTGCCCAAGGAATCCACTGCTCCCATTGCTTCGGGTGTTCACCACAAAAACAACACAAATAGGTCTCCAAGCATTGATTGACCCTTTCGGATTGGCCATACGTTTGGGGATGGAAGGCTGTGCTTTTCCTCAATTGAGTCCCTTGCAGCTTAAACAACTCATTCCAAAAGTGGCTGATGTAAAGTTTATCCCTATTCGACACAATAGATCTTGGCAACCCGTGAAGATGGACGATCTCTTTAATGAACAAGGCCGCAACTTCCTTAACCGAAAATGGATGCTTCAATTTCAAAAAATGGTTGTACTTACTCAAACGATCAACAACCACTAGGATCGTGTCAAATCCCGCGGACTTTGGTAGGCCTTCAATAAAGTCCATGGTGATATCATCCCATATTAGATTTGGAATGGGGAGAGGTTGCAATAGGCCCGCAGGGGACACGACTTCTGACTTATTACGTTGACAAACCGCACATCGTTTCACATATTGCTTAACATCTACCTTCATATTCTTCCAATACAATTCACCCGTCAATCATTTGTAAGTTCGCAAAAACCCAGAATGCCCCCCAATTACCGAATCATGGTAAGTGTGGAGTAATGTAGGGATCAGAGTGGATTTACTAGAGAGAACCAACCTGTTTTTGTAAAGTAACCGACCTTGCTGGATAGAAAATTTTGGATGTGACGAAGAATCATACTCCAATTCTTCATAGATTTTCCGCAGCTCAGGATTTGTTTCCACCTCTTGTTGCACTATGTCCACATCCAATATATTTGGTATCGATAGAGTCTTTAATTCCACTTCATGATCTACGCGAGAAAGGGCATCAACGGCCTTATTTAATTGCCTGGGGTTGTACTTGATCTCAAAATCATACCCCAAGAGTTTAGTGAGCCACCTTTGATACTTAGGCTGGACTTCTCTTTGCTCAAGTAGGCTACCCAATGCTCGTTGGTCAGTGAGGACAGTAAACTTCTGACCAAGCAAATAATGCCGCCATTTTTTGCACTGCTAACACAATTGCCATCAGTTCACGTTCGTAAATTGGTTTGGCGCGTGATCTCATGGATAAGGACTGGCTAAAGAACGCTATGGGGCGCTGTTTCTGAGAGAGCACTTCCCCTAACCCCATACCTGATGCATCTGTCTCAATGGTGAAAGGCCTCGCGAAATCAGGTAAAGCCAAAACTGGCAGCGTCACCATCGCTTGGTTCAACTTTTCAAAAGCCACTGTGGAATCTTCAGACCATTTAAACGAGTCCTTTTTTAATAACTGAGTGAACGGCTCAGCTATTCCTCCATACCCTTTAACGAACTTACGATAATAGCCAGTGAGTCCCAGAAATCCCCTAAGTTCCTTAGGAGTTTTCGGTGTTGGCCATCTCAGCATGGCTTGAACCTTATCACTGTCAGCTTCCACACCTTTAGCAGAGATACAATGCCCCAAATAAACTACCTTTTCTTGGGCGAAAACGCATTTCTTTCAATTAGCATACAACTCGTTTTTCTTTAGTTTTTTCAAGACAATCTCCATATGAGTCAAGTGAGTTGAAAGATCCCGCTGTAAACCAAGATGTTGTCATCAAAAAATACCAAGATAAATTTACGAAGGAATGGTCGAAAAACCTGATTCATGAGTGATTGGAATGTGGCCGGTGCGTTGGTACTCATAGTGCTCTTCGTGAGTCCGAAAGGCGGTCTTGGGCACATCCTCTTCCTTCATCTGTATCTGGTGATATCCCGATTTGAGATCCAGTTTTGAAAATACCGTTGCCCCGTTCAATTCATCCAACAGCTCCTCAATCACAGGAATTGGAAATCTATCGGGAACCGTGGCTCAGTTCAAAGCTCTATAGTCAATAAGTAAACGCCATCCTCCAACCTTCTTCTTGACCAACAATACCAGACTCAAAAAAGGGCTGGTGCTTGGTCTGATAATACCGGATGTGAGCATTTCACTGATAAGGTTCTCAATCTCAGATTTTTCGGCGTGTGCGTATTTATATGGCCTTATATTTATCGGAGACTGTCCTTCATGTAATATTATTCTATGGTCCACCACCCTCTTGGGGGAAAGTCTATCTGTCAATTTGAAAACAGAGATAAACTCAGATAAGAGGGCCAGTACCTTTGGACATAAGTCTGGTTGTTCCCCCTCATCCTCTTCTGAATCCTCCAAAGCTTGATCCCCAATATTCAACCCTCTTAACTCAACTAAGTACCCTTGGTCAGTCTCCGTCCACTCCTTTGCTAGCATTTCAGAGAAACTTCTGATCTGGTTAGTGAGGGGTCTCCCTTGATGGTAACTTGCGTGCCTCCTGCCTCAAAGGACATCGTTAGGGAGTACCAATCGACGCTCATTGAACCCATCGTCCTCAGCCACTGCATGCCCAAAATGATATCGACATTTCCCATTTCTAGAAGGAGGAAATCTTCGCATATAGAAATCTGTGGGAGTGTCACCACTAGTGCTTTACAAACCCCTTTCCCTTTCATAGCTCGACCATTTCCCATAACTATACCATAGTTCGAAGTTTCAACTAGCAGTAACTGCAATTCGTCAACTACCTTCTGTGAGACAAAATTGTGGGTAGCACCACAATCTATGAGTACCACGACTTCGCGTTCCTCGATCAACCCTTTTAGCTTCATAGTTCCTGGAGTCGAAAAACCTATGACTGACTTCAAATCTAACTCCACCAAATCCCCAACTTCGTTAAGATAAAGTTTAGTAGCTTCGGGTGTAATCTCACTCTGGATCAACTCGATCTCCTTGAAACCATCAACTAGTAAGTTCTCGCATTTCTTGATTTTTGCATTGATTATCCTTGGAGTATTTTTCATCGCAGCGAAAACAAAGCCCCTTGGCTCTTTTGGCTTGAAGCTTTGCTTCTGACAGCCTTTTAGACGATGGATCCCGCTTCCCTAAGACCCCTTTTTTTGGCAAGGTCACGAGGTGTGTAGTGCTTTCTAATTTTTTCAGGCTTAACTTAGCAGCTGCACTTAGGCCCGTTTTAACCACACTACTTGAACCGCTCTTGAGAGAGTCCCTCCATCCTCAGCTAGGGCAACACGTATGGCCTTGTCCCTGTCCTCGATCAATTGGGCTTGCCTCATGATCTCCTCCAACCCCTTAGGTTGTCTACTGACGACTGCCGCCCTTATCGTCGGCTTCAATCCATTCAAAAAAGTGTTCTCCATCACCTCTTCCGACAAAGCTGGTAATGGCGAAGAATATATTTCGATTTTTTTTTCTTCAGAATCCACCACTATGCCTTCTTGTTTTGCGGCTAAGAATCGGGCGCATAAGCTTCCCTCCTAAAAAGGGCGAAACGATCGAATATTCTTTCCTTTAACTCCTCCCACGTAGCGATTTTCTTCTAGTTATGAACGTATTTTTACCGTTCAACAACCTCTGGTTCAAAACTGATCATGGCCACGATGATCTTTTCCTTGTCCGTCAACTGATGAATGTCGAAATAGTGTTCAGCTCAGAAAAGCCAAGCATCTGGATTCTCCCCCGAAAAAATCGGCATCTCTAATCGCTTTAGTGTGCTGCAATCTCCTCCATACTCTTTTTTGTTCGGAGTCACCTACCCTTCTTCAATACCACTACTTTATGGTGATCCTGCCGAACAATCGCCTCCTTTTGCTTCTAGCTCGAGGCCTTCGTGACCACTGATATTCACCCGAAACAGTCAGGTCAGTCATCAGGAACGTTAACTTTTCTAACGTTTTCTCTATACCCTAAATCGAAGTTTTCATTTCCTTGATGTCCCTCTCCGTTACCGTCACTCTCTCTTCTGTTCCGGCCATTCTTTCTTCCACTTCCTTCTATGCCATTCCTTGCGTCTTCCCCAGGATGACGGGCTTTGATACCAATTTGTTAGATATCTAAGGGTATAAACTTGCAACAAGCCCAAGAAAATGTACAACTAAGCAATTATAAAACACCTACACTGGTCTATTGATAGTTCTCCAATGAACAGGGGGTTTAGGAGCCGATTTGATTACTTCGAACAAGAAATTACAAGAAAGGAAAGAACCAAATGCTTAGCTAATTTGAGAGAGCTGAGAGACCCTCCTAGGTCAAATTCACACCAAATTATTCCTACCTCACAACACCTTGCCCCAACCCTACAAAAAACCCTCAACGAAAGACCGTACAACCCACACCACGATCTTTTCTTAAGGTCCCACCAAAAACCGTTACTACCCATTGCCCATATTACCCCTCCTCTGCTAAGTCTTGGTGATTGGGGGCCTAACAGACTTACTTAAAAGTTCTGGAATAATTGAGAAGTGGAAGAAAGTTTCTCTCTTAGGGAGTTGACTTACCAGTTTATACTCTCAAGTTTGCCCCTTTATTACCTTGCCATTTTTAGGATTCTGGTGGGTCCTGCCAATAGAATAAAAAAAATTGTTTGAAACTTTCTATGGCAAGGTCTCATGAAGAGGGAGGTCGTCATTTGATAAACTGAAACCTTGTCTCTCTTCAAGAGCTCTAGGAATAGTTGGTTTGACTAACATGAGGAAAAAGAATGCTTCTCTCCTATCTGTTGCCGTCATGGTGAAGGTTCTCCCAATAAAATACTTATTCAGCTCTCCATCGTTGGTATTGCATATGATAAAGAGCTATTTAGGGTAGAGCTCTCTTGGAAAAAATAGAATGGTATTGGTACGTGTCCCTAGATAGCCATAGCCAAGTTGTATCTGTCTTTGAAACTTGGTAGGGGAATAGAGTTATACTCTCGGTAGTCAGATGGACGGTGGTTTACCCTTTGCCACCTTATGCACAAGGTTGTATTTTATCTCCGTGGCTCATCATCTACTATCTCACATGTGTACAATGGGAGGTCTCAGTATAGGGATCTAATCTTCTAAAGGATTGACTAAAGAGGAGATCTGGGATTAAGTGAACCTTTTGACTGATCTAGATGGTTTTAGCCTTGAAATTCGGAATCTATATAGTAGGGTGAGGTCGATGGATTCATCTGGTATCCTTTCTAGTTTCTCTTCTCTTCATATAATAGAGATCTGAGGTCCTTGGCCATGATAATTTTTAGATGATCTAGAATTTGGAGATGCCTAAGAAGCTTTAATTCTTTGTTGGTCATTGATCTTTAAAAGATTAAACAATGTTCAAAAGATTGTAAAGTTGCCTCACTATGCACCTAAGCTCTATTATGTCACTCTTTGTAGCATAACTGGTAAAGACTTCGAACAAAAGATTTAATAAGCGGCATCAATGGCCAAGAACACTTGGGAAATCCATCCCAAAGACAAAGGAGGAAACTCCCAAACGGAGAGAAAATCTCTCCAAAAACACTGTTTTATTTCAATAATGTTCAAAAAGTTGCTCATTGCAAATGAAAGAGGCTATTTATAGCCTGACAAAAAAATGTAGAATACTAATTAACAAGCTAACAAAACTAACATATATAAAATTAACAACTTAGACTAATATAACTAAATTAACATAAACTAATATATTAATCTACCCGCATCACTTGTCCACTGTCATATATAGGATCCTTTGCGAGAAATGGAGAATCTTTTATATATCTTGGATCTTGGTCACTAGTTGTCCCTTCTCCCCTTGTACATGGTATTTCAAGTATGAAATATAGTTATTTCTTATCAAAAAGGGAAAAAGAGACTAATAAAGAATGAAACGTCTCATCACAGTTAATATAAAAAGGGAATGGAATTATGTTATATTTAATTGTATTAGATCACCAGTAATCTGAAAATTTTAAGTTATTAGATAAGGATGCATTCAATCATGTAGTATAGATTTGATATTTTTGTCTAGTTAATGGTATTGGTCTTAGGTCCTTGTATCTAATAGCCTCCTTTTCCTTGTACCTTTTAGTTTCATGTACTCAACGCAATCAATTACTTTTGAACTTTAGCTATTGAAGATCTTTGTCTTATCCTTGGGGCTTGCTTTTGCTGACTCGTATTTATATGTTTTCCTAGCTTTTGGCAGATGGTGTGGATATCCCTTGTAGGTTGGTGAAAGGACCACAGTATACAGGTTCTGATGATGTGGCAATGAACTTCGTAAAGATTGATGATGGAAGGTAGCTGCTATTATATGTTGCATTTTCATCTTGCAGAAGAGTCTGTGAGTGTCTGGTTTTTTTAAAAAAAACTTCTGTTTTAATTTTTTTTGTGTGTCATCGTTTGGAAATGTGTTTTTCTTTTTTGCCTCTCTTCTCATGAGATTGGGCTATTACACGAGCCTTCTACGAGTGGGCATAATAACCAAATCCACACATCTAGCAGAGATATATACCTGTGCATTTACATCATTATTAATTAATTGCTTGATTTCTCTAGTTATTGAAGTGGGAATCATGTTGAAAACAGAGGTTGAAGAATTGAACTACTTGTCTTATTTATTTGGGAATTGCAAAGTCAAAGATCGTGTATTGAAAGTCTGATCCTTTGAATTCCAGGGAGTACATTGTGGATTTAATGGCAGATCCTGGTACACTTATTCCAGCTGATGTTGCCGGATCGCATGTAGAGTATGACGAATCCCCTTTTTCAGCCAGTCCACTTTCTAGAGATGTTGATTCCTCTCAGGCAGCCTCTTCAAGCAGTGGGGTTGGCAGTTCATTAGAGGAAATTTCAGATTTTGGGACATCAGATAGGAAACCAAAGTCCCGAAATTTCAGTGCCACAAAGGAATATGATCCTCCCAATGTTGACATGGGGCTATCACGCGATTTTGCTAGCAAACCAAATTATCCTGGCATGCACGTTAGATCACCTTCTTGGACTGAGGGTGTTAGTTCGCCTGCAGTGCGCAGAATGAAAGTAAAGGATGTTTCACAATACATGATTGATGCTGCCAAAGAGAATCCACGATTGGCTCAGAAGCTTCATGATGTGTTGCTTGAAAGCGGTGTAGTTGCACCCCCTAACTTGTTTACCGAGGCATACCCTGACCAAATAGATGTCATTGTTGAGTCTAAGCCACCAACTGAAGACAGGGATCACAGTAGAAAGGTGCCTGGTCTCTGCGAAAGTGTAGATAAGAAAGATCCTCGTCCAGCTAACTTTTTGCCTCCCTTGCCTCATCCCAGACTGCATTCTAAAGCAAGCCCTACCCATGGCCAACAACAGCATCTTAAACCTCTGGAACTCAACCTCTCTCTTGATTCAAGAGAAGCAGCCGGACAACCTATAGCCTTACCATTTGAGGTAACTCCAGTGAAGTATGGGAGAAATGTACCTGTAGCCGCTGCAGCAGCAGCTGCTGCAGCTGTTGTTGCATCATCAATGGTAGTAGCTGCAGCAAAGAGTACTGATGCAAATCTTGAAATTCCTGTAGCAGCTGCTGCCACTGCCACTGCTGCTGCAGTGGTTGCAACAACTGCAGCAGTCAACAAGCAATATGAGCAGGTTGAGGCTGATGCCGCTCTTTATGAGCAGCGTGGAAGTGGAGATAGGCAGCATGATGCTTATGGAGAAAATTCAGAGGGTGAACGAATATCAGATAGATCAGCAGGGAATGAAAGTGCAAAATCCGATATTACCCTTGATGACGTTGCAGAATGCGAGATCCCATGGGAAGAAATCTCCTTGGGAGAGCGTATTGGACTTGGTACTAACTACTAATCCATGCATTGTGATATTCTATTGAAGTTGTTTAAAATTTGATCACGTAGGAACTTAATCCAGGTTTTTATTAACTATAAGTAAAATTTAAATTTGTCTATGTATTCTTTGTGCTGCAGGGTCTTATGGGGAGGTCTATCGTGGAGATTGGCATGGAACTGTGAGTTCTTTTTATACAAACTGTGAAATGCAACCTTGTTGATTAAAGTGTCTGCTTTCATTATCTTTCCCTTCTTTGTTTAGTCTGAATTAAATATTATTATTTTTTTTTTATAAGAACCCGGAAGAGGATATATTCCACCAAAAGAACATGAAACAACCCATGGGCAGGGAGTAAAGGGCACCCCCCCCCCCCCAAAAAAAAAAAAAAAAAAAGTCTGAATTAAATATTATAGACCTCGCTGTGTGGAGGGTTCTGCTTATGCATTCTGTTTTATTATCATGTCCAGTGTAGACCTTATAACCACCATCTGTTTTTGCAGGAGGTAGCTGTGAAGAGGTTTCTAGACCAGGATATTTCGGGTGAATCTCTTGAAGAATTCAAAAGTGAGGTACTGCCTCGTCCTACTTTTACTTCAGGACATTTGCAATGTTCTCTAATGATCCAGTAGAGTTAATTCAATTTCTTGGACACCTCTCATGTTTATCCTTACAAATGCTTTGCACCTGATTATGAATTCAAGTGGCCTTGAAAAATATTGGGAAGACAATTACGTGTTCTAGAGATGAATTCGTCGACTTCTAGAGTGTCTAATATAACAAATTCATTCAGATGTAACTTGGCTGTTCAGAATTGTGTTGTTAGATATTTAAATTAATTCATAATTTAATCCAATGTCTGAATTCAATTAGTCTATCTGTCTATGCATTTTATATTCCAGAAAAGGAAGAAGGACAATTCCTGAGTACTTGGGATGTTGCATGTGCACGAAAAGAACTTCTGATTGTTATTTCCAAGTTACAGTAATTGCCTCTTAACACTAACAAGGTGGGTAATCCTCAAAAAGCCTTGGGGAACCCTTGTTTTTTGGTAACAAGAATAAACAATAGCAAACTTGCAAATGTGCAGGTTGAGTTAGGGCTTTCGGAACCGAGCTCATTTGACCTTGTTGAACTTCAACATCTTACTGTTATTTGCATTGAGTCTTAATCGTACAATTTGCAAATTTAAACAATATGTTTGTGTTTCCACCCATTTACAGTATTCACTTGCTGCATTGATCCTTACGTAGTACCTCGCTCTTGCTGCTGGTCTGGTTGAATAGTTTACTGTTATGTGAGTGATGTCACTCCTTAGCTCCTTTCGGTTAAGGATGATCTGCTGGAGGAAAGATGAGATGATGGCTTGCATACTGTTGATTAATGGTGACTAGTATCTGATCAGGGAAGGACCGACACTGAGTGCTGATTGACCAGGTTGACCATCTCAATATGATCAGGTGGTCAAGAATGAATCTTAGAAAAGGAGGGGAAAGAAGAGAGAATGGATTAGGAGTTATTTTCTTTACTGGTGGAGGAGGGTTTCTTTTCCGTTGTAAATTGATTTCAATTAGATCTGGTTACCTCATTGCTTTACAATTCTAACGTTTCCTAGTTTCTTATCAAAGATCATTCTCATGGTATTTGGTTTTCCATAATCAATACATCTCCAAAGTTTCCTTTTGAGTTTCCATTGATCAAGATCTGTGAAGTGGTCTCTTTTGTTCCATTTTGTTCTCATCAAGTTCTCAAGCCTGCCTTCTTTGTGATTATTATTGTATAGATAGCTAGGAATTGTTATATTTTTCAGTATCTTATGCTGTGATTTCTACTGAAAGGTACGAATTATGAAAAGGCTTCGGCATCCAAATGTTGTTCTTTTCATGGGAGCTGTGACACGTGCTCCCAATCTTTCAATTGTTACAGAATTTCTTCCCAGGTATATCAGCTCTCCAGCATATGTAACTATCACATCATATTTCTATTAAACACTAATAATATTGTAATACTTAGAGAATAGGGTCCACTGGGAACTATTTTCTAAGGCTTAGATGACTAAACTATCATATTTTAAAATATAAAAACCAAATATCATCTTAGTTGAGTCCAAGTTAGAGGCCTGTTTGAGAAATGACTTGTTTACTTATTTTTATAAATGTCCATTATGAAATTGTTCTATGCCCTTCCTATTTTGAGCCAAAGGCCAAAAATCTGACATGTCCAATGGTGTTTTGGCTGCAGAGGTAGCTTGTACAGGTTAATTCACCGTCCCAACAATCAATTAGATGAACGAAAGCGATTGAGAATGGCCCTTGATGCAGTATGGTTTTGTTTATATAATTAATTCCTGTTTCATTCCCCGACCCCATAAATCAGGGACTTTCTTTAAGTGACCTTCTTCTTCTAATGATTGACATAATTTTCAGGCTCGGGGAATGAATTATTTGCACAATTGCACACCTGTCATTGTACATCGCGATTTGAAGTCCCCAAATCTTCTTGTTGATAAAAATTGGGTTGTGAAGGTGGCACTCTTGTTTCATTGCTCAGATTTTTATCAAGCTAGATATAAACTTCTGGCATAATCAGTCCACTGTTAACAATATTATTTTCATTTAGGTATGCGATTTTGGTTTATCAAAAATAAAGCATAGCACATTTCTTTCTTCAAGGTCAACAGCTGGAACGGTAAGTAGTTTTTTAATTTATGTACTTTGTTATTCTTCTTAATGCAAACTTCCAATTTTCCTTTAATCATCCCCATCTAAAGAAAACTCACATTAATGGTCCCTTTTTGGTTGAGAATTGTACATTACTGGCTGTTGCATACTAATGATTTGGGAGAACTTTTATTGACTAGTTTTCATATGCAAGTATTTTTCAAAGCTATTCAAGAGTTTTTCTTCCCAAAAGTTTTAATAGAACTTATTTCTTATAAAAAGGATAAATAAATCTTGACTTAAATATAATTTGATGCAGAACTAGTGACTGTTGTTGTTATGATAAATCTATTTCTTTTTAATTTTAAAAGTAGTTCAAACCTTGAATTTAATCGAAACTCTCTTTTAATTATTTACTTCAATTTTAAAAAAAAATTCTTTCCCTAATTTCATTTGTTGGTCTGTAGGATCATTATTTCCTCCTGCAAGCAGCAGTTTCCTTTTGTTTCCAATACTCATTGAAGTTTCTTATAAAAGAAAATAACCGTTGGGAATTCTAATTGTAAGTTTTCAACCATGTGAAAGGGATGTTTTTAACAAGATCTAATTCTCTTGTTATTATCCTTCAGGCTGAGTGGATGGCTCCAGAAGTGTTGAGAAATGAACCTTCAGATGAAAAGTAAGATTTTCACATGTCTTCATTTTTGAACCTCTGTTAAAGATTTAATGAAATTTGTTTCATATGAAAAGTATCCACTTGGACGTCGTCGTCTTCTTATTCTTATACATTTTGGTTTTGGTTATGTATTATGCACAGGTGCGACGTTTATAGTTACGGAGTCATACTATGGGAGCTTTCTACAATGCAACAACCATGGGGAGGAATGAACCCGATGCAAGTTGTTGGTGCTGTTGGCTTTCAGCATCGCCGTCTTGACATCCCAGACAATGTGGATCCTGCCATTGCTGACATTATTAGGAAATGCTGGCAAACGTAAGTATTAAAACGTTGCTTCGAAGTTCAAATGGACTCTTATTTTGTCTCATTCCAATTTTAAGCATTCACATATGGGTGTAAGGTTAAGTTTGTATTTAGCCATTTCAATCTCTGGTGCATGTATTCCAATTATGAAACTTGCGTCACTTTGAAGCAACCAGATATTTAACGTACATAGCTTGATTGATTTATTTTCTTTTTGCAACTTTATGAGAGTTGTACTTCAGTTTTTATCTTTGGTTGGATCTCAATGTAGCTTGTTTGGAATGTTAAAAGCGTCTCTATTAACATAGAAGTCATCTTTCTCTCATTTTCCAATATGATGGTGATAAGCCTCCAATAGTTGAAGTGTGTTGTAAGAGTGGTAGGGAAATGGCTTAGCTTTTAGCGGAAGTGTTTAGAGTGTGGAACCCATTGTAACGTTCCAATTTTATCGGATGTCCCCGAAGGGAGGGGACCCATTGTAATTATTTAGTTGGAGTGGAAGGAAGGTTGTGGGTTGGGGGTATTTAGTAGGGATTGGTGCTCTCAAACTCTCGCTTAGCCATGTTTTGTTGATAGTGGGTCTGAATTAGTTTGAATTAATATCAATTTCTCCAAGGGTTCCTTACCTGTTGGCATTTGCTAAATGCTACCCCTCCCCCTGAGTTGAAATAGAAGGGGAAGAGTTTGAGAGAGAATGTACATTTGGTTATCTTATCAGCTTGAAGTCTCATCTTCTTAATGATATAGCTGATCTAGATCCTATGACTCTTCAATGACATCTTTTACTCATGAGATCACATTTGTTCTTGTTAACTAATTGCATTCTAGTGCGATCAGGATCTGATGAGGCACATTTGGAAGGGTTTGCTGAGGTATTAGACATTGTTTTGGATCAACCATCGTTACAGCTTAACAGGTCCCAGAACATAAAGTTCATATGTGATTGCTTATACTTCGGTATCTTATCAAACAAAAAGAAAAAGGACCTAGAAATCTCATAGTTAATCTGCCTTTTTATCTGTTCTTTTGTGTAAAATTGCGCTTTATGTGTGAAAATATAAGCACAGATACATTCACAGTGCAGTAACACTAGTACCTGATATTTGATCCATTTTAAATTGTAGAGATCCAAGATTAAGACCGTCATTTACTGAGATCATGGCTGCACTAAAGCCGCTGCAGAAGCCAATGTCGAGTTCTCAAGTACCAAGACCAAATGCTTCTGCAGGTAGTGGTCGAGAGAAGGGTCGATTAGTGCAAGTTGCCGAAGACCCATCAGGCTAGACGAACAAGTATACGAGCATACTGAGTCGGGAACCTTGTAGTTGCCATCAAAGAAGGCAGCAGGTTTATTGATTGTATTGGACAAGTCTGAGAAAGAGATTGCTTGAGAATATAGAGCAAAAGCTGTGCTTCATTTGAGACTGTAATTCTTTTCCAATTTTCTGGTTTCTCAATGTCATTAGAGATGCCCATTGTCAGGATATGTATTTGTTGTAAAAAAAATGAAACAAAAGATTAGTTGAAAATGTTGTAATTGTTATCTTTACTTCTGGGTTGGGTACATTATTACAGTTGCAGGTGGATTGTTTGAACAGAAGATGATAAATGGGAATGGAGAAACAAGGCATTTTGTGAACAGTAGAGCGATTGGTTGGTTAACTCTCTTCAAGTTTATATATTTGAAATTTTCACCTTTTTAATTGTGTAACATATTAAGCTTATATTTGATATGTTTACTTATCTTAAGCTACGGATTTGTTAATCTTATAGGCCGTGTGAACTCATGTTATATACTTATGAAATTCGTTCACATTACATCACAAGTTTACAAATCAAACATAAGCTACACATATTTAAGTTCAACCTATATATTTGCATGACTCAAATTATACAAATTCAAGTTATTCATATGTTCTCATTGAGGGGGCGTTTGGCATGTAATGTTGAGTTGAGTTTGACAGAGTTAGTTTGTCACTGAGTTCAGAAGTCTGTGTTTGGGGTGCAGAGTTGAGTTGAATAAAGTCAGAAAGTCTGTGTTTGGAGTGCAGGGTTGAGTTAGTTGTCAGAGATATCTAGTGTAGTTTTTTGTAACCTAAAATAGACTGATTTTTAGTTGACAGTTTTTATTTTCTTTATTTTTATTTTTTCAAATCATTAATCTAAAAATATATTTTCCAAACTTTCCAACACTTAATTTAGATGTCCACTTAATATATATATATATATATATATATATATTTCAACAGTATTTTTTTAAAAAAAAAAATCATTCTTTATATTTTTTTTTAGAAATTGACTTCTTTCAAACTATAGACAATGTAACATTGCTTTCTCTTTCTGCTACACATTGAACTTCTTTCAATTTATAAAAATCAAATATTTGCATTACACATTGAATTTTTTTCAATTTATGAAATCAAATGTTATATTCTTTCTAACAACAAATAGCAATTGATGAATGAAAAAAAGGCAATGTACCTATATTTTTTTTTCTTTAAACACAAATTGAACTACTATCAAAATATAGAAATCTAAGGTTTCATTTTCTAAACATACATTGAACTTCTTTGAAACTTACAAATGAGGACCTTATTATGATCTTTTTCAATCACTAACAAAGTCTTCATTATAGGGAGTTTTTGTTTTAAAAAATACATTGACCATTACGGTTTTTTTTTTTTTTTTTTTTGCAAATGAACATTGTTTGTTTACATTTGTTTAAACACATGTACTAAATTAAACATCTTTGAAAAAGAGAATGCCAATATTTTACTTTTTCAAGATGACAAAAAAATGACAATATATTTCAACGTCATGTAAGAGTAGAATATTCACAAAATATTAGTTGGTCGTTAATGGCCTATTTACATGATTCACAAAACATAATTATGATTCACAAAATTTAAGTTATGGCCAACAATGGCTCGAATTCGTAAGTCCGAAGAACGATTGTTGGAGCAAAGAGCCAGACTAGCTAAGTACATGTGCATTTCATATTATTTTGAACCATGAGAATGTCATCGGTCGCTAGAAATTGTTGTGGGCAATAGTCGCTGGAGACGGTGCAGGCGGTGAATGTTGGTTGTTGAATATGATCGCCAACGATTGTCGTTGATCGTCGGAGAAAGTAGTCGACAGTGGTCGTCAGTTGTCGCATATGGCCGTTGGTCATCAGAGAAGGTCACCGGCAGTGGTCGTTGGTCGTCGGAGATGGTTGCCAGTCACCGGAGAAGGTTGCCGGCGATCGTCGGAGGTGGCTGTCGGTCTCCAGTTGCAAGAGGTGGCCATCGGTCGTTGGAGAAGCAATGATAAAATATGTTAATAGAGTTACTGTACAAATCGGTGAAGTTAATATCCTAACATGTAGCAAGTTGGTAGAGTTGAGTTTTTTTGTGGGGAGTTAATTTCTCCATAGGTCAAACGGTGAGTTGGGTTTTAAACCCAACTCAACTCAACTCAAGGCCAAACGCCTCCTAAACTTTTATTTTAAAATATAAAATTTTGTTTAAAAATGGATAAACATAAGGAGAACCATGTAAATATCTCAAAAAGGGATAAGGTAGGGACAATCATCCAAATCTACCTGGTTTTTCAATTATATTGTGTTGTATTTTGATGCAGCTTCTATCTGTTTTTTTTTTTATCATGGCTTCTCTTTTCGGATCAACTGCATTTCTCTCACACCCACTTGCCAGAACTTATCACTTAGCTTCCTCACAAACGCCTTCACCTTCAACACCACCTACCCAACCGCCGCAAACTCCGCTGCCATCTCCATCTCTGAGCACTTCTTCATCGGAGCAACTAAAACCAGCTCCAACAAAGGTGGAACAACAGAGGCCTACGACCAATGTCGAGTCTACGGATTGGATTGCTTCAACCTTGACAAGGCGATTTGGGCTCGGCGCTGGCCTTGCCTGGGCTGCTTTTCTCGCCGTTGGTGTAGTCTCCGAACAGATCAAAACTCGCCTCGAAGTCTCCCAAGAAGTAGCAAATACAAGGTCCTCAATCCATTTTCCCTTCTCAATTACATACAATGATTTTCATGGCTTTGTTGTTCTGAGCATGTAATTTCCTTATCATCAGAAATCAGTTGCCTGTTATGAATTGTTATGAGCTTACTAGTTAAGTTACTCTGGTGAATGAAAGAATGCCGCCGAGGTGTTTGTCATAATTCCCAACAGACATTGCAGAAACATCAGAATAGCACTTCGTTTTCGAAAATTGGGCCAAGAACTGTAGAACAGAAACCAAAATTTTTGTTGAGTTATGAGTTTTTTCTTTTTTAATTACATTCAGTTTTTCAATTTAATGTTTTAAGTTTCTTTTTAAAAATTAGATTTAACACATTTCAGATTTTTATCTCTTAAGTTTTGTGAGTTTCTATTTTTTAATGTTGTAAGTTAATGATATTAATTAGTTTCATTTTTTGTACCTATATAAGGATGAACTGCCATGTGAAGATTGTACCACCAATTTTTTCTATTTCAATAGAAGTCTATTCATCTATTGGGTTCCACTCGCTCATTTTCAATTGTCTCTCTTTGTTCAACAAACATTGAGACTTTGATTTGATTATTGCTTTCGCAATATTTTTTCATCCTTCATTTTTTTTCAATAATTTTAAATATGATTTGTTTTATTATTAACAAGATGCTTCCATAACCAAGCATTACATTCTGCAGAAACGTTGAAAAGGAGGAAGAAGTAGTGCTACCCAATGGCATAAGGTGCATATCTAACATCTTAACTTGTCACCCATTCCCACTCTGTGGCTGTCTTAGTTATATAAAAGCTAAGAGACTTTGATGATGCAAAACAGGTACTACGAGCTGAGAGTCGGCGGTGGCGCCGTACCGAGATCTGGGGATTTGGTTGTGATTGATCTGAAGGGAAAAATACAAGGCAGTGATGAAGTTTTTGTAGATACATTTGCCAATGATAGAAAGCCATTGGCTTTGGTGATGGGCTCAAGACCTTACAGCAAAGGAATGTGTGAAGGTTTAGAGTATGTGCTGAGATCCATGAAATCAGGTGGTAAGAGGAGAGTTATAATTCCTTCTAAGTTGGGGTTTGGAGAGAAAGGTGCTGATTTAGGTACTGGAGTTCAAATTCCTCCATTTGCAACTTTAGAGTATGTAGTTGAGATTGATAAGGTTTCCATTGCACCTGCTTGAACTGTTCTTGGTTGCACATAGCTAACTTAGGACATATATATCCTGCTTCTTGCATTTTTTTCTTTTTCTTTTTCTTTCCAGTGTTTGTGTCTCATATGAATTTTCTGCTTTGTATTGATGGAAATATAGAGAAGGAAAGCAAGGGTCCTTTCATTAGCATTTTAGTTGTCCCCATGAGCTCTGCAATATGATTAGCAATAATGTTAATACATTCTAAATAAATAGTTTTTTTGTGGGGGTTAAAAATAATTTTTGGTTTCTAAACTTTCATGGAAGTAACAATTTAACCTGAACTTTGGTTTGTAACGATTTAGTCTCTATACTTTCATTTTTGTAAGAATTTAGTCCCTAAACTTTAGTATGTAACAATTTAGTCTTTATACTTTATAATTTGTAATGATTTAGTCTTTATCGTGAAAATTATTATTAAGATTTAATGGAATTTCTTACATAGGTAGATTAATAAACTAATAAGTACCCACTATGTTTATAAGCTACAAAGTCTAAATCGTTAAATAATAAAAAATAACATTAATTTTGAAGGTTTGTTTTACGATAGGGATTAAATTATTACAAATTTGAAAGTACATAAACTAAATTGTTACATACTAAAGTTTAAGGACTAAATTGTTACAAGTTTGAAAGAACATGGATTGAATTGTTACAAAATAAAGTTTAGGGGCTAAATTAGTACTTTCATGAAAATTTAGGGACCAAAAGTGTTAAACCTTTTTTTTTTCTTTTTGAAAAAGACATTTAGGGGGCGTTTGGCCCCCAAACTTAAGTTGAGTTGAGTTGGGTTTTAAACCTAACTCACCGTTTGGCCTATAGAGAAATTAACTCCCCATAAAAAAAACTAAACTCTACCGAGACTTGCTACAATATTAGGATATTAACTCTACCGATCTGTACAGTAACCCTGTTAACATATTTTATCATCGCTTGTCCAACGACCGGCGGCCACCTCCGGCGACCGCGTGGCCACCACCGACAACCTTCTCCTACGATCGACGGCCATATGCGACAATGATGGCCACTATCGACTACTTTCTCCGACGATCGATGACAATCGTTGGCGACCATATCTTGCAACCGACGTTCATCACCTGCGATCGTCTCTGGCGATTATCACTGGCAACAATTCTTAGAGACCGACAGTTCCATGATTCAAAATAATATGAAATGCACATGTACTTAGTTAATCTGACTCTCTACTCCAACAATCTTTCTTCGAACTTATGAACTCGACCTATTATTGGCCATTACTTATATTTTGTGAACCATAATTATGTTTTGTGAATCATGTAAATAGACCCTTGATGACCTACTAATATTTTGTTAGTATTTCACTCCTACATGATACTAATGTTGAAATATTGGCATTCTCTTTTTTCAAATATGTTCAATTTAGTACATGTGTTTAAACAAATGTAAAAAAACAATGTTCTTTTGCTCAAAAAATAATAATAATGGTCAATGTGCTTTAAAAAAAAAAAAAAAAAAACTACCTCATAATGTAGACCCTATTAGTAATTGAAAAAGGTCATAATAAGGTTCTCATTTGTAAGTTTCAATGAAGTTCAATATGTGTTTAGAAAATGAAACCTTAGATTTCTATATTTTGATTGAAGTTCAATTTGTGTTTAAAGAAAAAGAATACAGGTACATTGCCATTTTTCCATTCATCAATTGCTATTTATAGTTATAAAGAATGCAACATTTGATTTCTATAAATTGAAAGAAGTTCAATGTATAAAGCAAATATTTGATTTCTATAAATTGAAAAAAGTTCAATGTATAATGAAAATATTTGATTTCTATAAATTGAAAGAAGTTCAATGTGTAGCAGAAAAAGAAAACAATGATACATTGCCTATAGTTTGGAAGAAGTCAATTTCTAAAAAAAGAAAGATAGATAATGATATTTTTTTGAAAAAAAGATCAATGTTGAAATATATTGGTTTTTTGAAGTGGACATTTGAATTCAGTGTTGGAAAGTTGAGAAAATATGTTTCTAGATGAATGATTGGAATAAATAAAAATAAAAGAAACAAAAACAATGAGCTAAAAATCAGTCTACTTTAAGTTATAAAAAACCTACGTCAAATATCTCTGACAACTCAACTCAACTCTACGCTCCAAACGTAGACTTTCTAACTCAACTCAACCTAATTCTGCACCCCAAACACAGACTTCTAAACTCACTGACAAACTAACTATGCTCAACTCAACTCTGCATGCCAAACGCCCCCTCAATAGTTTTCTGTTGTATCTTTTGCAACCTAATGTGACCTATGAGTAATAGTTGCGATATAGATGTGTGTTTTTGTATTGAGTGAACCCTCTAAAGTTTTACTCCTAAATAGGTCACATTATTGGATTTTTTTTTTTAAATATTAAAGGCTATTCATTCCCATAAATACATTTTGAGTAACTTGATTGTAAAGACATGAGAGATTAGTTCTTAAAGAAAGGGAATCGTCTTATCATGTGATAAATTGATAATATTATAACTCAACTTTACAAAGATTATATAACTCGACTAAAAAAGGCAAGTAGCGAAAATAGCTAAATTTGTTGGGTATTTTGCTTGGAATGCTACTTGACAACTTCAAAAGATTTGATATTGTCTACGTAAATTATAGTAATATGAGAGGTATAGATGTCCAAAATGTGAACATATTGGTTCAAGTTACTACTTGTTAAAAAACATTGAGGGAGCTTCAATTTTGATCATGTTCTAATATCACTTGAAAGCTTTAATTCTTTATGAGCTATAATCTCTGTAGTCCCTACAATGTTAGTCTTATGGTAAACATAGAAGTTATAGTCTTATGGTTTCAAGTGAAATCTCATACTTATTGTGTTATGGAATTTAATTATGCACTACATTAATGTGACGTCCATGAATATATATAAATTTTAGAGGTAACAAATGGGTAAATAATATTGGATAGAGTTCAATCCCCATAAAACCGATCACTTCAAAAAGCAAGAAATTAAATCAATGAATATTTCATACCATCTATAAAATTTAGTTGTCAAATAAATACGACTTAGAACATCATTCAAGTAATTAGACATTGAAGTTTATATTTATTTTTATATTTATGAAGTGTAAGTTCAAATTCTATATCTTTCGCATTGGAAAAATTGAAGACATCTCTATTTCTTCCAAGTTCAAATCTCATTAAGCATTGTTAAAATTAAAAAGAAAAAAAGTTCAATTACAAGTTTAGTCTTTCAATTTTCAATCTTGTGTCTAATATGTACTTCAAATTTTAATTTTATATCTAATATATTTCTAAACTTTCAATTTTGCATTTAATAGGTTATTGACTTATTTGATATTTTTTTAAATGTACGACATTAAATTAAAAGTTTGGGATATTATTGTTAATTAGTTTAAAAAGTATCAAATGTGTCCAAACTTATTACACGCTTTTAATTGTAGGAATTTAATCAAATTTGAAAGTTAGAGGGTAAACTTGTAATTTAACTTAAAAAGAAAAAGTAAAATTGAAAAATTGACGGAAATTAGTATTAAAGGGGAAAAAGAAAAAAGAAAAGGAAAATACCGTCTAGAAGGAAATTGAAGTATCGAAGCCTTCAGGAAAAGTGACGGAAATGGTGAGAACGGAGGGAAGATGTCAAAAGACTCAAAACAAAGGATTGGTTAATACAACCGTCGTTCTGTTCGAATCCTGGCCAGAAACTATTTTGACTTCTCCGATTTCTAAAATTCTTATTTAAACTGATAAGAATCTTATTCCCCACAGGAAAAACTTAAACTCTGAGAGTGTTTCGTCGTCGACGGCTTCATGGGGACTGTAATCGACTCCCATTTCTTGGCGCTCACTGCCATTGTCACTGTAAGATTTCCTGCTTCTCTCAATTTCTAACTCTATCTTCAACTTTGCCGGAACGTTCTTCACTTTCTGACACTTATTGTATGATTTCCAGGTTGGGTATCAATTGTTGTTCTTTATAATCACAGCTCTTCTCAAGTTTGACAAAGTCACTGATTTCGCTGGTATTTAGTTACTTCCATTCTCCTTCTTTTCTCAAGAATCTAAATTCGTGTTGCTGAGAAATAGAGGGAAAGGGAATAGCTGGAATTAGTTTTAGAGTTGGAAACGTAACTTATTTTATGTTTTAGTTTTTTTGAATTTTTAATATCATGAGTGAAATGAGACTGTACTGAAGAAATTGAAAGTTTTGGATAGAACAGACTGAAAAAATGGATTCAGAATTGCATGGTAAGAAATAAATTGGTCGTTTAGGTGCTGAGAAACGGTAGGGGCATATGTTTTTTCATATAGTATGTACTACTGTTTAGTCTTGATGTCAATTTGTGAAGTTTCTGATTTACAGGTAGCACAAATTTTGTGATACTTGCTGTTTTGACTCTAGTTCTCAAAGGCAGCTGGCATTTTAGACAGGTAATGCTTTTTGATTCTGTAAATACGTTTTACATCACTACATTTACAATTTCACTATGTATTGCAGTCCAATCCACGTTGCAATTAGTAGACAACTTTCCTGATGTAATAAGTACCAATCATGGTTTCAAAGTCTGAAAATAATGGGGCCTTGGGCTAAACTCTTTAGTTTTGATTTACCATGTGACTGAAGATACCTTCTAGGGGTTCCTTTTGGGCGTACTTCATTGTCGGCATTTTGTGCTGCCCATGTTTTTCCTGTTCTCTTCTTGCTGTCTCCGAACTGGATACTCTATGAAAAGAAGTTGGTGGTCAGTAATAGAAAAATTTTACTTGAGTCATTGGTGTAAAACAGTTTGCCGACAAATGAATTTATGGTTCGGTTTCTCCAGGTAGTTCTGTCTTTCCTTGTGGTTGCATGGGGTCTTCGCCTTGGTTTTTTCTTGCTAATGAGGTATGTAAAACAGTTTGGCCATAGATAGCTCTTCAATTCATATTCACGTTTCATTTTGGTGGTAATTTTGTCTACCAAGCTAAGAAATGGCATGAGATACAATTGTTCTGTTCATTCTGTTACAATTTAACCCAATAGCAGTAAGCTTCTTATAGCAATTTTCCTCGTCCCCCCCCCCCCCCCAATCATGAATTTTAGGTTTAAACATGTTACAATAAGTAGCGTAGTCTTTAATCTGAAGAAAAATGTTTGTCACCTAATTATGTATAAACAACCAAACTAGGAATTTTGTGTGCGTACGTGGAAATCAAGCATTAGTTCCTCTCTGATTCTCATTATTATTAAGATGGGGCATTATTTGAAGAAGGGAGAGGAGATTTAATTTTTGAAATTAGAAAATCGGCTGAGATAGTTTTCGAAATATATGCATTTAGCTGTAATGCTGGTCAAGTAAAGTTCAACTATTAAACAAATGTTCAATTATACTGCATGGAAATCATAAAATTTTGTTCAATCTATGAATGACATGATAGGACAATATTGATGGACAGCATTTTTATAACAGTTGCTTAGTGTAGTTTCTTGTTTTTCTATATGTTCCCCTCAGGATTTTGCAATGGGGAGAGGACCGGCGTTTTGATGAAATGCGTAGTAATTTGGGAAAATTAGCAGTTTTCTGGATATTTCAGGTGGATTGGATTTTTTTTATTATTATTATTATTCATACAATCCTAATATTAAAATTTCATTTTGTCAACCTCGAGCCCATTTCTAGCTCACCATTTCATTAATTCAGGCTGTCTGGGTCTGGACCGTGAGTTTACCTGTCACAGTGGTCAATGCAAGCAATCACAATCCATCTCTCCGAGCTGCGGATGTAATTGGGTGGATTATATGGTTAGTGGGTGTTGTAATCGAAGCCACAGCTGATCAACAAAAATTGGCATTTAAAAACTCTCCAGAAAATAGGGGGAAGTGGTGCAATGTTGGACTTTGGAAGGTCACTCGTCATCCTAATTACCTTGGTGAGGTTAGGCCACTGCTAAAAGTACATTTATTTTGGAACTGGCATTCCACGTACTCTTTCCTTATGCACTTTCGAAATATTAGTCAAATATTCCAAGTAGTCATCCATTTATGTCTTTATTTCTTGCTCCTCACTGGGCTCCTTTGGCCTCCTTGATTAGTATTAAGGAACGCTCGCACGACTTTATAATATTCCTCTTACTTGACTTGCTTAGTAGCTCCCAAGTCAAGTTAAGGAGTAGCATTCTTCTTCAGAAAGAGAAGTTGCTTGTTCTCTAGGTTTTTCTTAGGTATTCAGATAAAATAGATATTTTCTTGGATAGCCTCATATGTCAGTACTCAGCTTACACTATTTTACTTCTCAAAGGAAAGAATGTTCAAGATATGAACCTTTGGAAAGCCCAAATATTGATACTTGGGGATGAAGAACTTGTGTTTCCCCTTTGAGGAAGGGACTAATTTATTAGTTTGGTGGTTTTGATCAATAGTGCGTGGCTGCACTGGTTTCTTGTACTGCGAGTTATTTCTACCACGGAGTTGCATATATTTCAATTGTTTGTCAACGATCCATTAGTTAAGATAACTATTTCTTTTTCCACCCTTTTAAAAATGAACACTTTTAACAATGATGACAACAGATCTGTCTTTGGTGGGGAATCTTCGTTGCTTCCACGCCCGTTCTGAAAGGTGCTGAGTGGCTTGTGATACTTGGGCCAATATTCCTCACATTGCTGCTTCTTTTCGTCAGTGGGATCCCACTACTCGAGGTTTGCTTTTCTCTCCCTTTCAATTTATCAGCAAATCTTTCTTCGTCTTATTTGCATGTTTTGTATTAACAGGAATCAGCAGATAAGAAGTTTGGGAATGTGACTGAATACTTACAGTATAAAAGAAAGACTAGGTTGAGTTCTTTTTTCTTTTTCATTCATTTATTAACACACCCACTAATTTAACAACTATATGGTAAAAGTAATGATCTTTTTGACTTTCTACTCCAGCCCCCTGATCCCACTGCCTACCGCAATATATGGAAACCTGCCCTCGTGGTTCAAGAAAATTTTTCTATGTGAATTTCCTTTTTACAGCCGCAATCTTCCCCAGGACGAGCTAAACTGGTGAGAATGAATATTTTATCTTCTAGACGCTTCTTATTTTACATATTTACTTGGCCAGCTCCATTGCTTGAATTTTAGATCATTTGCTTGCTTATGCATGCGTCTATATTATAGATCTGAAAGAAAGCCAACATCCGTACACATCATTTATGACTGATGGTTACTAAAAGCATATAAGAAAAATTAATAATATTTTACCTTTGTTAGTCTGATACCTTGCCTGGTAGTACTGAGCCAACATCATCTGACATTATGTAGGATCTTAAATGAACAGCAGTCCATAATTATTCTTCTTCGTTTTCCTTTTCTTTAAGTTATATTTTCAATTCAGGTATTTTATTAAGTGTGACAAAATCATCAGGATGATCTCTGTTGAAATGGCAAAAGCTAGTGAAATTAGGAGGCAATATAAATTTATTCAGTAATTCATGCTGTCTATTCTATTGCCTGAAGTTTCTTACAATTTGTGCAAGGTATAGAACAAGCAAGGGAGAAAGCAGTGATAGATTGAAGATGGGTTAGCATTTGGACATGGTAGAATTCTTGTTTTCATTAGTTTGAATAGAGCTCACGACACTGCTAGACTCATTCATCGCCATTCTTGCCACTCTTCCTCTTATGATGTATCTGTTGATTACAGAACCGACATCGATACTTGTTTTGATTTATTGTTGTATTTGTAAGTATTGATGATTGATTTAATATTGAGTTCAATATTGCCACCATTTTTTTTTTTTTGCATGGTTATGTATTACATAGTTGATACATTTGATATGTCTTTAATCCAAAAGAAAGAATTTCAGATGTGATTGTGCCAGGATTAACTTATACTCTTCGGACAGAGAGGATATTGTATTGATTTTTTTTTTTTTTTAGAGTTCATGCTCAACAACATATGAGATGAGGGGATTCAAACTTTTGACCTCTTAGTTTAAGGTATGTTTTAGCCAGTTGAACTATGGTTAGGTTGACTTATTGTATAAAAAATCTAAGGCCCCATTCGATAGTCATTTTGTTTTTAGTTTTTAGTTTTTGAAAATTAAGCCTTTAAATACTACTTCCAAAATATAGATTTCCTTGTTTAATTATCTACTCTTTAAATGCCACTTTAAAATATTTAAATTTGTATGGATCAAAGTATACTAAGCTGAATCAAAGGGTCATATTTCCCCCTTTTTATAGTTTATTCACCCAATTATTTTTCAGATTTAGGGTAAATTGTAGAAGTTACGTCGGCACTTAAGACCCCGTTTGATAACCATTTGATTTTTTAAAATTGTTTGTTTTTTCATCATTTCTCGATAATGGATTTTATCTTTCTTAAGAAAACATTTAAATTCTTACCCAAATTCTAAAAACAAAAACTACTTTTTGAAAACTATTTTTTTTAGTTTTCAAATTTAAGCTTGGTTTTTGAAAACATATATAAAAAATAGATAACAAAACAAGAAAAATCATAAGTTGAAGTAGTATAGGCTTAATTTTCAAAAACCAAAACCAAATAGTTATCCCCTAAAATCTTGCATTGTACAAACTTGTTTGTGCTCAACTGAGTCAAACTTTTATCAATAATAATAATAATATTCCTACGCAAACATGTTTGTGAAAACTATACTTTCAAATATATATGATTGATACACATATCAACCATATCTGTTCCTCAACTTTTATAACCCACTTTATGCACAAAATGCTTGCAATCCTCTCCTCCTTGACTCGTCAATGGTCACATGACCTACTTTGTGGGGTATGTCAAAAAGTAGTCATTTTTTTTTTTGAAGTGCATCAATACATTTACTAAAATGTAGGCCTGGCCGCAGGTCAGGAGCTCACATAAATAGTGAGATAAGAAATGAAATTACGATAATAAATCTAGGTTGATTTAATGGTCAATAAGAATCATGTACGTAATAAAAGACTTAAAAGAAATGAGTTTAAATCATGATGGTTATTTACTTAAGATTTAATATTGTACGAGTTTCTTTAGCAACCAAATATAGTAGGACTTAGTCTACCGTTCAAATTAATCTTTAGGGTTGTTTGGAATGACTTTCTTTTTCAAGCACTCAGAAAGTCATTTCAAACGGATGCTTAACCTTTTTGTTTTGTTCATTCACATCTTCAAGGTTTTTCTTTAATTCACACATGATAGAATCCCCTTTTTCTTGTCAGATTTTATCTTCTCTCATATATGGAGAATGATTTGAACTAACAGTGAAAGGTAATGGATTGAATTTGTCACAGTGTTCCATGATGGCAAAAAGAAGAAGTCTTTGGCTGAACTTGATTGATCTTTGAAGCATTCAAAGAGAAGAGATGGCGCCGGACCCTTGAAAGTTAAACTGCAAAATTTTCGCAAAGAGTGGGCTACCTGCTCTTTATAATCTGTTCTTTCGGCTGCCACTGAAAATGAATTGATTTGTTGTACCTTTATATTGATAAATACTGACGTAATTTAAATTGAAGATTCTTTTTATTGGTCCCAACCTCACCCAGGACAGGCAAACAAAACACCTAAGCAGGTAGCCGGTAGCTGTGGCTTTTGAGACTTTTTCTCTGGTTTAATTTGAATCAGACAGACTCCATTTGAGCCATTCTCAGAATCTTCACTGAATATTTCAATTCAAATTTAGAACGGTTTCATAATGTAGACATTTGGGAAAAATATAAACTTATGTACTTTGTTTTAATTTTCTTTCTAAACTTTTCCATAAAGTTACTAATTTCAATAATATTAAATTTTACACCAATTAACTAGTGATTAACTTTGTAAAAACGAGCAAATTTTAACAAGTTAACTCAAATGTCATTTTACTTTAAAATATTGTCAGATTTGTATACTTTTTTTCAAGTTTAAAGTTAAAGATTACCACATTTGTCTAAGTTTGAAGTGTAACTAGATGAAAATAAGAGTTGGTAAAAATTGATATAACTTTGACAAGTTCTAACCTTTCAAACAGAAAATGAAAAGCAACTGTCTAGGAATAAGACTACCTTTTTTTGTTTTTGAAAAACTACTTTCTTTAGTGAATGAGGACTACAGCAGCCATTGGACATCAAACCCAGCCTGGCACACTTTTCATCTTGTAAATATGTGGCCAAAGGCAAACTACAGAAATCCACTCATACTGTCACAGCTCATATAACACTGACATTTCCATATTAGCAATGACTGCAATTCTTAGCAATTCAATTTGAGCTTCTTAGTTCCTTTAATGTCATATTCATAGGCCCAACCATTACCACAAAATAACCAAAACAACCCATTTAACACAAGCCACCAACAGCCAAAAACCCATTAATTCCCTTAGTAAAAGCCACTACAGACCCCATAAACAAACACCTATCAAAAAGTATCATACTCTAGAGAAAAAGCAGAGAGAAGAGAGTTGTGTTTTTGCTTAAAGTGCTTCTAGTTCTAACCGTGATGAGGGCAAAAAGTGACCAAATAGTTGCCACCAGTACAAGTTGCAATGCTAGTAGGATCATCATAAGCATAAGAGTAAGCCTTCGGACAAGCAGCCTTGAAGATCTTAGAATAAGCAGTTGGCTTGCAGGACTGTGGATTCCCAAAGCTTCCTGTGCAGCAATACCTTGGAGAATTGAATGCAAAGCAAGCACTTTTGCAGGCCACCACTTTCCTGTTATCATGAGATCTAACTTGCAAACCAACAGGACACATCATGTTAAGATCACTCACACAGCCAGCATAGCTACATTTTCCTGAGCCTTTAGAAGGAGTAATGGAAATGGCTAAGTTGTAGCCATCGACAAGGCTCACATCATAGAAATCTTGGTCATTTCCAAGTGTAATCTCAGCGAGAGTGGCTGGTGGTGTGCCGCCAATGCCATTGCAGAAAAGGGCACCCCCACAATCCCCTGTAGCGCACTTGCCTCGGCCAGATGCGTCAAAGGCACAGCCATGGCGGCCCCAGAAGCGGCCGGACCAGAGGGCTGGAAGGTGCAGAGAGTAGGCCTTGTTGGGTGGGAGCTTGAAGCCACCTCTAGCCAACAAGGGCTTGCCAGCACTTGGCTGAATGCCAGGCCAAACGGGGTGGGAACATTTGTTGTAAAGCGTTATTGTGGTGGCAGAAACCAAAACTGTGACAGATCAAAGAAGAAAAGCCATGGATTTGAGCTACATTGTTTGAATCTAAGAACACAAGAGGAAAACCCCACAAGATTTCATTAAGTAGGGAAGTGATTTAGTTACCTGAAATGTGTGAAGAAGTCAGGAGAGTGAAGAGAGTGAGAACGACGAGAGATCTAAGAGAGACTTTCATGACTGATACAGAGTGTTCAGTGTTTCTTCTGCTCAAGCTCAAGCTCGGTCTGGAGTTGTTGGGTTTGAGTGTTTATATAGAGAAATAGACAGTGTAAAATAACGGAGAAATTTGAGTAAATTGAGGAAAGTTGAAATGGGGTGGAGGGTTTTTTGATAATTGTATAATTGAATGGTGGTAAGTGGCATTATTTGAGTATTGATATCAGCCATTTTTGTGAATAAAAATGGAGACTTTATGGACCGTAAAAAGAGGGGTAATTGATGACAAAGTTGCCCAGTTCCCAAAGATGTCAGAAGCAGGAGGAGAGGGTTTGGTTTGGTTGTGTGCATCTTACAAGAAAGTAAACTCCTTCACATGTCAAGGGAATCACTCTGTTTCCTTTAATTAACATTTCTTTTTCTTGTTTTCCCTCTTTGTTGTTTAAATAATATTTTAGTTTCTCTCTTTGTTCATTTGAGTTCAACTTCCTATACATTCAAAACGTTTTTAATTTTTGTTCATTTTAATCTATATTTTTTCAGGTCCATTTTGATCCTTATATTTTTAAAAAGTAACTATTTTGGTCCATTCATTTTCATTTTTTACTCGTGTCTTTCGATCATAATTTTAACATAACACTTTACTTACTAATTTCTTCAAATGTAGTCCTAAATTTGTATTAGAAGTTTTCCATTGTGTATAAAATTTATGTTTAAATTTTGTACAAATAAAGACTCAATTGGTCACTTTTTAGAAATACAGGGTCTGTTTTTTGAAAGTAAAAGAATTAAAATGAATAAAGTTGGAAGTACAATGATTAAAATGAACGTTTTGAGTGTATAGAAACTAAAATAAACCAAAATTAGATATCAAATAGTATTTAAACATTTTTTTTTAAAATAAAGTATGTAAAGAGATATGGGCTCTCACCTCCATGGTCCAAACTGTAAAGCACTTCACTTTCTTCAATGATCCAATTAATGGCTGCTCCCCATTTAGATTCTTCCTCGAGAACCAAAAGTTTGTTTCATTTGATCAATGCTTGCCATTATTTTATCTTTATACTCATTTTTTCCTGATTTTCTTGATGAATTTTAAAAATAAGTTCTACCATTAGTTTATGATTAACCTTCATTATGCCTTATAGAAAGTATTTGATGTGTGTTAATATGGATGAGGGGAATGTTGATACATACAATTTTGGGGTTGAGCAGACACATGAGAAAAGATAAATTATTTGAAGAAGTCATCACAATGTAGTTGGCAGTTTTGCAGTGTTGAATGTATGAGAGAAAAACTACAAAAATACTTCAAATTTGTATCCAAAATTTATTAAAAAACATTAGATTTTTTAATCTTTATTAAGAAATAGTTATATTGTGATAGTCTGAATGAATAATTTTTTGAAAAAAAAGGCACAAAATAGATTAAGAAGAGAAAGAGGAAGAGAAAGAATCAATGCTCCTGTTCTTCAACGCACAAGCACAAAATAGATGCAACAAAAATGACACTTCAAAAAGAACACTTCGTTTTTTCACTGATTAAAAAAATTCTTGCCTCGTCCATATTTTTAACAACCCTACTAAATTTCCAATTTTTTTTTTTATGCTAACTCTTCTCCTTTGTCTCTCCTTGTGCAACCAACCCATTTCTTCATTTTTACCTTTTTCCTTTAGCAATTGGGTAAATGAGTTTTTTTTACTTGACAACTATGACCGATTGAGCTTTTTAATCGATTAAGGTGAGATTAATATCTTTTATTAATTTGAATGATTCTTATAGATGTTCAATCTAATTTACAAGAGAGTATACACAATTGCTAGAACGTAAAAGGAAAGTTTAGCCTACTAAAAATGTAGACTTAATTGACAAGCATAATTTACAGTAACAACCTCCTTCAAACTCAAGGTGGTAGAGTAGAAACCAAATTGAGTTTGTTAAGTAACTGAGTAAAGCGACTAGGAAATAGTGCTTTAGTAAAAATATTTGCTAGTTGTTATGTAGTAGAGATGGATTGTAAGAGGAGAGTGTTGCTTTGAAGATGATGACGAGCAAAATGACAGTCATTTTCAATGTGTTTGGTCCGTTCATGGAATACATGAACAATCTGAAGTAACTCCCATATTTGCAAGCAACCAATGAAGTAACTCAGAAGTAGCATCAGCAAGTGCACAATATTTGGATTCTATACTGGAACGTGAGACAACAATTTGTTTCTTATTACGCCAAGAAATGAGGGAATCACCTAAGTAGAAGTAATAACCTGTGGTGGATCATTGATCAGTGGGATCACGAGTCCAATCAACATCAGAGTAACTAGATAATACCATATATGGTTGTGAAGAAAACTGAAGTCCATGAGCGAGAGTGCGCTTGACATAGCGTAGAATACGAAGTACTGCAGTAAAATGTATAGTCCGAGGAGTAGCAATGAACTAACTGGCAACATGTATTGCGTAGGCAATATCTGGGCGGGTCACAGTCAAATAAATAAAGCTGCCATCAAGTTGTCGATATAGGGTGGGATCCTCGAGAGGAACACCATCAAAAGGAGTTAAGCAAACATTTGGATCCAATAGTGTTGAAGAAATAGTAGAATCAATAATACCAGATCGAGTCAATAGATCAGAAGCATACTTTACTTGAGATAAGTAATAACCATTAGCCCTAATTGACAGACGTTACCTTAAATTATGTAAGTTATGTCAAATTATATGAGCTGTAAAGTATGCTTAATTCTGTCAATTAGCCTACTAAAAATGTAGCCCTAATTGACAGACTTGAACATAATTTACGGCTTATATAATTGGGCATAATTTCCCGTAACATCTTTTATTAAGATAACACTAACATATAGAAAATTGTTATTTAAAAAAAAAACATATAGAAAATTATATTTTTAAAACTCAAAATCAACATTTCATTATTCAATTGCAACAATTATACGAGAGTAAAATTGAAACATTTTTCATGTGAAAATGGGAGTTTAAACTCGTAGTCCCTTTGAAAGAAGTAGAAATGTCTTAATTGCTAGTTATGCAACCAAATTGAAACGTTTTGAATCCTCGATAACCCAATGATTTCGGGAAGGAACACAATGATTTAATTAATGATACATTTAGTGTGAGAATTTATTTAGAATTAATTGATCCATGATATTAATAACAGCAATACTATTGACACGTGTGGGTTCGGTAAATAGTGGGTGAAGAAAGCACCGTACACACGTTTGGCGCAAATGAGAGCACAAACTTTGATCTTTTCGCATCAACGGTTCACATTGCTTTATTCCACTTTTTGGGCCTGACTGTGCAACGGCTCTGCTACTGATTACCACACGTGAACAAAGTTGAGACCACATTCCCTTTATACCCTTCTCTTTTTTTTACACTAAAGAAAATTTGTCTCTCTGCTGGGACCGACATCAAAGCTAACGTCGTCAAAAATAGATTCTTCTATTAACATCATTGTCGTTTATTCGACTGTTTCACCCAGACGACAGATCTAATGTTTTTTTTTGAAAATAATACAAAAGAAATAATGAATTTGTAATCAATTTGAAAAAAAATAGGAAAAGACATTCTTAGATCTGTGGGAAGAAACCGAGGAATGATTTGATTTTTAAGTATGGTCCTCTTTAGACTTTAGTTAGATCTTCTTATTGGTTCGCTTTTTAAAATCTCAGTTCATTTATATTGTTTATTAACTAGAAAGTTAGATTAGAATTCTATATTTTATATGGTGACAACCATAATAAAATAAAACCATTTACATGATTCTACTACGTAAATTTCTCATATTCTTATAATATTGAAAATGTAATGTCCATCTACATGAAAGTGATATATTTTCTATCATTAATTTAAATATAGTTCAACTAATTAAAAGTATATAATCTTAACAATAATATTAGAGGTTTAAATCTCTACTCCACATATTATTGAACTCACACAAAAAGAAAATTTAGGAGAAGAGAGAATAAAATTAACCAAAAAAAAGTGGTGCCGTGGTATCTTTATTTTTAAATTTGTGCTCTATCACATTTTTAACTATAACTAATGCAAAGTTTTAGTTGCACTATGAACAAGTTTTTTTTTTTTTTTTTTTTAGCTCTACTACTAAGAAATTAAAGTATTAGTAGCCATATATTATTATAGAACTCTTATAATATTTTCATTTTTTTTAAATTTGTAACATGAGCATGTAGACCATTTGTTTTAGTCAGTTTTCATTTGTGGGCCTAGCAAGAGCTTCTTCGGGCTAAGCAATATGTTTTGGGTTTGGGCTTGGATTTGGTCCTTGATCTCTTTTTCTGGCCCAACAAGACTCTTCCTCTTAGGCCGAGGAGATCATAAGCAATTATGATTGAAATGCCTTTGAAATCTAATTCAGTAGATTCCACTTGAATTTTTCACCATCAATTAATATTTAATTTTTTAATTTTAAATTTAATTTTTTGGTTGTATAAAAATTAAGAGAATCAAAGAAAACAATAAAAAAAATTATAAAGAATTTTTTTTTAGAATATGAAGACATTTTGTTTTGATGTAATTGAAAGTTTTTTTTGTTTCTTTTTGTCACAAATATGGGAGGAAGAAAAGGGAAATAGATATACTTTAATATTGAGCCATATTTAGCTAAATGATAGAATATCTCAATACCAACATTCAAAATCACAGTATATCAATCAACATGAACATAGTTTAACTAGCTAAGTCAAAATTTTACTTATCTCTTTAAAGGCCAGTTGAAAAAAAAAATCTCTCACCCCCATTGAACTAGAAAAAACACGATATATAACTATCTTCAAAACGAATGATTAAAAAAAAAAAACTCTTCTCTTCCTTTATATTCATTCCTCGTTTTTAATTGTCAAAAACATAATGGTATAGTAAAGCAAAAGATTCTACTGACTAGTTAGGAGTGAATTGACCAAGAGGTAAGTATTATTCTTTAAAAAAAAAAAAAACCTTTTGATCATTTTGGTTCCAGTTTTGAGATAGTTACAATCATAATGTAAGGCAAAGTAATGCATAGGGACACCCATAAGAACTAAGAAGCTTAATCAAGAGGAAAGGGAAAGACATGAGAGAGAGGGAAGACAGAGACCGAAGATGATTTTTTTTTAGTTCAACAACATACATGGAATGAAAATTCAAACATCTAACCTCTTAGTCAAGAATAGATGTCTTAACCAATTGAATTATGTTCAAGTTGGTAGAGTAAATAGAATTGGAGAATGATGATGATGAGCTGATGATGACAAAGAATAAGAAGAGAGAGAGAGGAAAAAAAAAAAAAGATGTAGCATTGGTGGCTCTAACTCACTCATTAAGGGGAAACTTCTGGTGGGGTTTGTCTGAATTTGTTCTTATTATATGTCCAACCAAAGAAACCTACCTTTAAGTCTTGTCACTTTCTACTGTATTTCTATTTCAGATTTATATGGCCCAACCCCACTGCCAATACTCTCTTTCTTTCTTTCTGCCATCACTCATAAATTCTCTCTTCTCTTTAATTAATTAATCCCCTCTTTCATTCCCCTCTCCCATTCTCTTTTTCTTCTTACACCCTTCTTCAATTCCTTAATTTTATTGTCTTTGGATTTCTCAACCTACATAACACACTTTAATTACTGCCTCATTCAATTTACTACCCTTACCTTCTTCTTTCATCTGCCATAGCTAGTTTGTTTTGTTTTGGAATTGTTCTCAACATTTAAACAATGTAATTTTTCATCTCTTTTGGGGGTTTTAGAACAACTGTTCCATCATTAATTATTGTAATCAGAAGCATTTAAATTATTAGGGTTTTAAGTACTTGAAGAAATAATTGTTGCTTAAGATATACCATGATGATTAAGTTGCAAACATAACCCAAAAGTTGCATGAAATGACATATTTTATCTTGTGTTAATATACTAGTGACTTTTTTTGTTTAACATATGACGATGAAGATTCAAACCTCTGACTTCTTAATTGAAGGGTATATGCATTAATCCGTTAAACTATATGTTTAGGTTGGTTCTAGTGACTATTAAGAAACAACGTTTGAAATCAAAATTCATATACTAGTGATGAAAAACAAAATTTGTGAATATAAAACTAACGTATACATAAACAATGAATGTTCGTATCGTTTTTTAAAAAAATAATATAAAAAATACAGAAAATTAAAATAAGTAATCAAGTCATCCACTTTGTGACAAAGATTACCTAAACAATCATTCAGACCATCGACTTTTGAAATGATAATTAGTGTCTTATTCATTGAGCTTTGCTCGAATAAGCTACAACCACTCTTTTATTCTACCTAGGTTTGCATGGTTCTGTATGTTGAGTATAAGAATGAATGTTTTAATTAATTCATATCAATTTTTATTGCTTGTTGTATGGTAAATTTAATTATGTAATATAAAAGACACTATATAATTTGAATTTCAGATTGTCTACTAATTTAATATCATGTTAAATTACTAGCTAAATTAAATGAATAGATATATTCTAAAGTAAGAGAGACATATAATAGCCCCCATATTACTGGCCAGAGTTTTATTGTGTAAACATTTTTGACAAATCTAAAACACATCTACTAATTTCGAAATTTATATGTAAATTAAAAAAATGAAAAAGAAAATATAACTGTAATTTATGATCACTCGCGAGAGTTTGTTTTCTTTACGTTTCACCCCTTTGTAAAAAAAGAAAAAAAGAAAAAAAGAAGAACAAACAAACAAATTCCACAAGTAGAAATTTTGTTTTCCTCATTAAAGAGAGATGATATTACATTTATAGTACACCAAATTATTGACCCCTAGAAAGAATAGAAAATGCAATTCTTATAGTTTTAAATCACATGATGCGTACATTTCTTTGAAAGTTGAATAATATGTGGGATGAAGATTCGAATTTTTGACCTTTTGGTCGAAAATAAACTTCTTAACTAGTTGAGCTATGGTTAAATTAGTGGGTAACAATATATTATTAAACTATGAATTAATAATATGTACATATATATGGTGTAATTCTAAACATAATAAACTAACAATTATGATCATCTTTGTGCAATCCACTCAAGTGTCTATTCATAGTTTGTCACATGAAAAACTATTTTTTTTATAAATATTTCAGAATTTTTTTCCACTTTATGGTTGGAGTGGACTGCACAAATATGAATGCAGCCAGAATTACACCCAAATTCTACTCATATATATATATATACACACACACACACATATATAAGAAAAGAACAAAAGATCTCTCTTACCTATTTCCATAGTCACTTCAACATCAAACTCTTTCACTCCAAAACTCTCTGATACACAACTTCACCATCAACAACTCTCACATCTAATTAACAAACTAGGGAATCTCTCTTTCTCTCTCTCTCTCACTATTCTGTTAAAACCCTCAACATGAAATTTAAAATCCAACATGAAAAAGGGCCTTAAAAGTTTCTTTTTTTTTTTTCCTTCTCATTCGTCTCTTAAAATGTCCATAAAAATTTCTAACTCCGACCCTAATTAGAACCCAACATGGCGATAGGGTAGTTTTGAACATGGGATTCAAAACCCATATGGGAAAAGAAACACTTCACCAAAATATCCATCAATAAAACATCCCAAAACACAAACCCCATCAACTTACATACATAAATAGAGAAGTTGAGAGGTCAAAAAGACAAAAAAAAGAACAAACTTGAAAGTTTTGAAACCAAGATTAATCTATATTAACTACAAGAAACTTGCTTTAAACCCTCTAACCTAGATGACTTGATGATGACTTAACCAACCAACCAAGCAGCTAAATTAAGTTCAATTCTTCAATGGAAGGAATTCAAAGAACTGAAGTGGAGTCAGATTAGTACTATTCATGCCTGAACTTTCCACTGTTTCACACCCATTTTTTCCTCCAATAATCTCACCATTTCTTGTGTCACTGCACAAAGGAAAAAGTTGTAGGGTTTCTGATTCCCCACACCCTTCTTCTTCTTCTTCTTCTTCTTCTTCTTCTTCTTCTTCTAATTCTTCTAATTCTTCAACCCCATTTTGTTCATAGGATCCAACAAAGCCTGAAAGATTACTATGAGACTTTTGGTGCATTATTGTTGTAACTATGGCTGTGGTGGTGATGGGGGCAGTGTTCATCATCAGTTGGCCACCGCCTCCGCCGAGAGCAGCCGGCGAACAATGGATCAACTGTAAGGAGGCTGCATTGTTATTATTATTGTTGTTGTTGATGAAGTTATTACTATTCTTTTCAGCAAAGTTGTTGTTGTTGTTATTCCTTCTTTGGTGTAATTCCTCGAATTGGAGCCATCCATTTTCTGTCCTACAATCTGCTGCTGCCATTAGACTAGCTTTTGCCGCCCGTTGAATTGGAACAGATTCCTGTGTAAAAAAAAAAGGAACGCATAAATCCAAAACATATTTCAACTTTTAGTTACAATATTTTGTTATGCTTGTCCACATGAAAGCTTATGAAAATAAAAGAATCAAATTAGAACAAGCATCCACACCTTCAATGATGTATATTGTTTTATTACATGAGTCCCGATAAAAAAAAATTAGTATTATTCTTCATACTACTCTCGTTTATTGTTAGCCACATGTCAAAATGGGGACCAACAACATTGTTAAAGATTGAAGGAAGGAATAGATACTACGTAAGAACTAAAAATGACTCTATGAACCATTACGTTATTTTTACCGAGCTATAGTATGAGAGGAGTTTTCTATGCTATCGGTAGTACTAGAAATTTTTCTGTGGAGATGGCATGAAAAGGCGCAAGGGCCAAAATCATGTCCAAAGTTTCATAAGAGGCAGCTATAGAGCCGACAGAAAGGAAGGAATGCAGCTTTTAGAGGCTTTTCATTTCCCAACAAACTAAGCTTTTTGTTGCCTTCTTTTCTTCTTCCTCCTTCAACATCTTTTCTTTATAACACGCTAAAAAAATTTCACCTTAAAGCTAGCCTTCCAAATACATCATCATTTCATGCATGGGGTGTTTTGAATAATCATTACTAAAAATTATTGTCGACTAATTATTCTCTTTTGCTTTCTTTTTTGGTTTTTGTTTTTTTTTCTTTTAGTTAATGGGGGGTCAACTTTTAGAGAAGATCCAAAAGTAATGATTAAGGTTTTAGAAAAAGAGAGAACCTTTTTTTAACTAAAGAATAATGTATGATTTGTTCTGAAAATTGGTCTCTATTAGAATATGAAAAAGAGAACCAAAAAAAAAAAAAAAAGATGTGAGAGAAAGAAAATAGAAACCTCCACAAGTGTACTGCAGTTTGTGGAGGGAGCCCAGTTTTTGGTCTGTTCAACTTCATAGACTGTCCTACCCGACCCTGTTGACAAAAAGTAAAACAAAAAGAATGCGACTTTACATATCAACAAACAAATAGAATGTTTAGAAGAACCCAAAAAATAAAAAAATAATAATAATTTTAAAAAAAAAAAAATGAGCCTCATCTTCTTATGATAAAATGTAATGGGTGCAAAAAAAAATGAATTTCGTTATTTCTAATCGCTTAAATTTGATAAAATAATTTGAAATGATATACGATTTCACAAATTTAATGAAAATTTTTCATTAGGCCAACTTGAGCAAAGCTTTGTGTCTTGAGGTAAGATGTTAGCTTTGTGTCTTGAGGTAAGATGTTAGTGAGATGTTTGAATCTCATCCCACATTTGACGTTGTTGAACTAAACTAATTTTAGAAAAATGTTACGTTAGTAAATTTACCTTTTCAATGAAGGATAAAAAAGAAGTTTAATTACATTCATTTCAAATCCTTTTTTTGTTTTTTGAGTAAATTTTTTTGATTCCAAACGGAGGGATGATATGTGGTTTCTGACCTGAATCTTTCCGTTCGAGGATTTCAATATCGCGAGTCGAGTGGTCGGCGGATTCCATCTGGCGGCGTCGTTTCTGGCGCTCTCTGGCTTTGTGATTCTGAAACCAGTAGAACACATTCTTACCTTCAATCTTACCAAAACGACGAAGCTGAGCAGTGATATGTTGAATTTGATCAGCCGAGGGTGTTCGAGTCCCCCGCCGGTACAATTCTTCCAGCAATCTCAACTGCTCCGGCGTCGGATTCCACCGCGAGCTCACCACCACCGGTGGCGACGGCGCATTATTCAACTCTCTCTTGCTCTGATCAGTCATCGTCGCTACAAAACACCACATGGTAAGAAAATTAAGTCAATATGAACGTAGCTCTAACAAACAGTTAAAACATACAACGTTCATATAAAAAAGTAAAAGTAGTGGAAAAAAGAGAGAGAGAGAGAGAAATGAAAGGGTACCCATGTGATGAAATTGAGAGAAGAAATCGTTGGTGTGGATAAGGTTTAAAGAAGGATTGATAGTGTTAGAGGAAGAAGTGGTGGAAAGAGAAGAGAGAGGGCGAGGAATGAGAGGCCTAAGTTTTCGACCATTGAATGAATCAGAACCAAAGTTCAAATCTCCGCCGTCATTGTAACCCATCATCCACATCTTCATCAAAAACACAACTAATACTAAATTACTACTAGGGGTTTTTCTTGTTTTTTTTTTTGAAACTCACCCTTCAATGAGATTACAAAGAAGACCTCAAAGGGAGTAAAAAAATTGAAACTCTCTCTCTCAATCTCTCTCAATCTCTCTCAATCTCTATAGAGACATATAAAGAAAAAACAAGTGATGGGAAATATAGAGAGAGAGAGAGAAAGATTGTAAATGGGAAAATGGAGAAGCTAGCTAGCTGGGTTGGGATAGTTGAGCTGAAATTGTGTAAGGGTTTTTTTTTTTTAAATTTTTGAGAGATGAAGAAAGAGGAAAGCGTGGAGAGATGAAGAAGAAAGAAAAAGAGAGAGAGAGAGAAGCGTGGAATTCTGGGAGAGGGGTTTTTGTTTTTTTGGGAGTAGTGAATGTAAAACGACTTGACGATCATGAGGGTTATCATAAGCCTCATCACACAAACATACATACATACATACAGACACACTCAAAATTTTTTTTTTTTTTCTCTCTCTCTCTTTGTGTTTTTATTTATTTATTTATTTTTGTGGGTGGTTTCATTAATTGTCATCCTAATGTCTCGTGGCTTTCACTCTTATTCTAAATCCAAACTGCCCCTCTTCCTCTCTCTTTCTTACCCTTTTCCTTTGTCTCTTCTCTCTCTCTCTCTCTCTCATTTTTGCAGTATTTTTTGTACGGCTCCATTCCCCTTTTTACCCTCTTCCATCAACTTCATTTCCATTCTACCCTTCACTCTGTCCCTCCAATCACAACAAATCTCTCTCTCTCTCTATGAAGATATAAGATTTGGCTTGAGGTGAGGAGGGAGAATTGTCGTTTTTAGACAAAACCCACAAATCCAAATGCCAAAAAGAAAAAATATATAAATTTAAAAAAAAAAATTAGACTAGGGACACTCATTTTTTTGGCTACTAGTTCTATTCTCTCAAATTTTTCTCTTTCTTCTCCTATTTTAAGACGTTGAATTTAATGAACGTCCAATATCTGAATCCATTTCCTGCTACCCCCATGCAGCTTTTTTTTTTCCTCTCTCTCTCTGAAAGAATAGTCCTTTGGTCATTATGATAGGAATGACTCAATTTTCGAGCCTTTCTTTCTCTTTCTCTCTTTCTCTCTGTGAGACCCATACAGCAACCATTTCAAATGAAACCCATAATAATTGTTTAATTATTTCTGGGAAATAAGGGGGAAAAAAAAAAAAAAAAACCAATTTGTTGGGTAGAGGGCCAAGGCTATTCACTGCCCTTTCTGAAAACCCTACTCTCTGTCTCTGTGTATTTATAATCTGTCGTGTCTATTACATTGTGTGTAATATATATCAAGAATAATACCAAACCATCACAATCTCCAACCCCAATGAAATTCTCTAACAAAATTTAATATACTTTTTTAAAAAGAAAGAAGAAAACACCTTTGGCCTGTAATTTTATGTAATGTCATTCTTTTGTAAGAACAGAAAAAAAAAAGTGTGGATTTTTGGATCAATGACAACCTCAGAGAGAAAAACAACAACAACCCATTTGACCTTGAATGAATGAATGAATAATAATAATAACAATAATAATAATCAGTTTTGTTTTTGCTCTCTCCCTTTGGGAGAATGTTTTCATTCTTCCAAAAGCCCTTGCAAAATTATAAGTTAATTATGTTTAAGTTGGAGTGTTTCTTTTTTTTTTTTTTTGTTATAATAATGCATCCATGTATTCAATCATGATTAGACAGGTGCTTTTTGAAAAAAGTTGATTCTTTCAATAGTGAAAAAGGCAAAACTTTATGAGTTAGATTGAATAATTAAGAAATGAGAATATTGATATAATTGAAGAGGGGGGAAATGAAAATGAGAGAGAATTTTAAAACAGTTGAGAGAAGATGGAAGTCAACTTGTCTGCAAAACAAAACAGCTTTTTTTAATGTTATTGACTAGAAAATGAAATGTGTTGGGTTGTGAGGGAGGGTTAAGTTAAGAAATGAGAAGAAGAAAAAAAGTGAGAATCAGAAGGAAAGAAAGGTAGAAACAATACCCTTTGTTTGGCAGCTTGGAAGACCACCACAAAGTAAAAATAGATTCCAATTCTCTGGATTGAATACGTAATCAAACACCCTTTTTGTCTCCCTACTATTATTATTATTTTCAATTTTATTTTTCTTTTTTCTTTCATTTTTTCTCACTAATCTTGTGTTTTCTAACATACCTTATCCTGATCTCACTAACTTCCTTTTATAACTTTCTCCAACTTTTTTTCTTTTTTTTTTCGTTCAACAACATTGATGGAAATTCAAATCTTTGACCTTTTAGTCGTCGAAGATATATATCTTAACTAATTGAGTCAGAATCTTTTTCGTTCAACAAATTGATGGAAATTCAAATCTTTGACCTTTTAGTCGTCGAAGATATATATCTTAACTAATTGAGTCAGGCTCAGGTTGATTGTAATTTTCTCTTGTTGATTTATTTTGTTTTAGTTAATTATTCAAATCCTTTTTTTTTCTCTGTCTACTATCAATATTGTGTGAACCTATAAGTGTTGGGGGATTAGACCTTTGACCTTAAAGAAAAGGTAAGTATGTACCTTAGCTATTTAGCTATCTTTTTTTTTTTATTTTTTGTATTAATGTTGTTCATATGTGTTGCTATATTTGTTTGCATTAATGGTGGCAATGTTATAAATTTGGTTATGGCCTATATTATTAATTCCTCTCACCAAAGTCTTTAATTATTGATTTTCTAAGTGGTACACGTCTGTCTTCAACTTTAAGATTAATTTATTTTGCTCCAAAAATTTTAATTCGAATAAATATATATGAATCAACTATGATAATACTAGCTTCTTTTTTTTTTTTTTTTACATTAAAAACTTAGGCTAGTTGTTGTTGGCTTGGTGTTTATTTCTTATAGTAAACCTTTTTTGTAATATAAAAGAAAACACACCAAATGATTTTAATTCTCTAATAAAAAAATATCAATAGGGTTTTTAATGGGGCCTTCATTCTTTTTAGCTCAGGGAATTATTGAATTTTTATAGTAACTAAAATGATTTATAAAAGTTATGATTGATGGAAATTATTACATTAATCATTGAATGACCGTCAAAGAGAGCATAGCTCAACTGGTATATTGAATGTGTTAACGACCACGAGGTTTGTGGTTCAAATCCTCCAACCCCTATTGTACTAAAAAAAAATCATTGAATGTCCGGTACTATTCTTTATATATCGTCTTCATATATATATATTTTTATTTCCTTATTCGTATAATATTCAACCTTGATTATTATATCATACATAAATCCGGGTGTTATTAAAAATATTTATTGGAAAATGAATTCACCTCACCCACCCAACTACCCAAAAGTTTTTATTAGATGTAATCACCATTATTTCTCTTATCCACCTGTATTTCGAAAGCATGACCACTTTTTTAATATGATATCAAAGTAAAAGGTCATATATTTAAATAATAATAATAAGCACTTTATTATTTTAAAAAATACACGATCATTTTATAAAACCATACTTAAAAGAAAACAAGGAAAACATATTTTAAAAATAATTATCCAAATACAACTCCATATGGATCATTTTCAATTTGATATCATCCAATTCATAATCTCATATTTTAGGACATTGCTAGTCATGCTTAGCTCAAAACGCATTATCAGCCATACATGACAACAAGAAAATTATAACATTAGCAAAATACATTCTCACCCAACTGAAACTATTTATTCAAAATTGAATGAGACGACGTTGAAACAATGACATTAGTTGAAATGAAGTTAAAACCTTAATTTTTAATTCTATAAACTATCCTTATTTTTTTTTCTCCGAATCATTATTACTATTATAGAATACATTATGCTCGAATACATAATTAAATTGGTTTGCAAAATCCTAACACAAATTTTATACACGCAACGAAAATCCTTGAATACAAAGCTATGATGATATTTTTAGAAATTTTTTTGAGTATATACATGAAGTGAGAGTTCTAAGAGAGTCTTGGTCACATGTTTAGTACCAAATATCTTAGCTAACTTCACCGAACATGTCATTCACACAATCCCTCAATCGCACAATGATCTTCTCAAATGTCCAATTGAATTAGGTATGGATTCATAACACCAATCTTAGACACACATACATATGAAAGTCCATTTATTTAGATTATAAGCTCAAGGTAACATAGAAAATGAGTTAACTTATAAACGCCCAAGAGACATAACGTAATTTCTCTCTCTCTCTCCCTTCCCTTTTGCAATCAAACTTGTCCTTTCTCTTCTCATTACAATCTCTTGACTCGATGTTAAAGCCTCGTTGACAATACACCACACTCGTTTAAGTTAGATGCCCTACAATCTCTTTCCTCTTCTCCCATCCTACAAAAAACATTATAATATTACAACCTCAAGAGAATTAACAAAACTAATTTCCTCGAAAAATTCTCAAAACCCAAAACCCTCAAAAGTACATTTTTGTGAGGAACCCTAGTCAATTGGTCCAACACACATATAAATTAAATTCCAACCCTACAATGAATCAGGGCCCTTGACTGAGATGAGACGAGACCCTTAAACCAAGAAAAAACCCATATATAAAAATTAATTAATCAAGAGTCAAAACTGAGTTAAATTTCTGATTAGAGTGAGAAAAATGAGGATGTCTTGTCTCTGAAAACCCCACTTCCACTTTATGCAGTTATGTCTCGTTAATGCAATTTGCAGTGCATGGTTGTGAGAGAGGGGAAAAAAAAAAAAGGTTAGAAATTATTATAGAGAATCACACAGGCTTTTTAAGAAAAAACGTACAGTGAATTAGCAGCTGATCTGCTAAGAGATGTATGAATATTTTGACTCATTTGAATTACAAACACAGAAACAGACACAAGTTGAATTTGTGAATTTCTCTGAATGAAAATTATTGTTTTTGTTTGGTTTTTTGGTGAGTGTGAGTGCCTCGGCAATAGCTATCTGAACCCTCCTTTTTTGATTTTCTCTTTATTATACAATATATTTTTCACCATCTCAGATATGCTGCACCCACGTACTCTCTACACCCATTACTTCATCTTTTTAATCAAATCTTTCTTGTATTTAATATTATGTGTTCTGAAATTTCAACACACACAGTAGAGAAAAATATGCCTTTTTTATGCTATTTTTTCTCATGCATGCAGCTTCTTCCTTTTTTGCCTCATTACCCTCTGCTTACATGATTTACTTACAAGGACATAAATTTTCAGGTACGAAAAACAACCACCAAAATGTATATCCATCTTTTTTTTTTTTTAAAAAAATAACTTTTATTTCCACATTGCAACAATTCGGATATACATATTCATGCATGTGCATTAACCGAAATCTTTTTTTCCACAGGTGTTTTGATATAAATAAATAAAGGTTTCTACCATCGCTCGGAAAAAATTATGTAATGAATATGTCATTCTTTGGTGAGAACTTCACCAATCACCACATGTACGTTATGCTGAGCCCCTACTATTAGTGGATAATTAAGAAAACAAGATGCGTGCATTGCTCCTAATTAATTAACTTAATTTAGATTGTGAATTTGGGCATAGCTCAATTGATTAAGACATATAATATCGACTAAAAAGTCAGAGGTTCGAATCTTCATCTCCACATATTGTTGAACTAAAAAAAGAAACTTTTAGATTGTGATCCTTAAGCATTCCAATCATAATCCCTATGCATAATGGTTTTGAGCCATTGACTTTTCATCTAATCACCCAAACAAACACAAAGAGAGTAAAAAAAATGACCCAAACAAAAAAAAAGTTTGCTGATTCCATTTACTCTATTTATTGCAAATTTTGAATTAAAGCATGAAGAATCTACTATAGTACTTGAAATGAGAGAATATGGAAGAAGGATTGAGAAGTGTCTTTATTAGTTTGCATAAGATAGGGGATTCTTCTTTTTAGGTAATGTAATCATGGTAAAGAGGAGTGGATTAAGAAATGGTTTGAATTTTTTAATGTAATTTTTAGTGCAATTATTGAAATTCTAGCAATTTTAATCATTAAAAAAAGTGGCCAATGAAATTTAGTTATTTTTATGTTACAGATAATAATTATGATCCATAAAATAAATAATACAAAGACGAAGGGACTGCGGGAAAGAGTTTTATATATAGATGGAGATAAGGTATATGCCCTTTTTGTTTATCAATTTTTGTTTATCAATTTAATGACATAAATTGCTTTCACCATTTTCTCTTATATTATTTAATTATCAACTTTAAACTAAAAAATAATAATAATTTGTTCACAGAAAGAAAAATAATACATTTGAGAGTGTTCGTTAATTCAATTGTGGTAATTAAATTAAAGACACTTTAAATATTGTCTCCTTGCGACCATAAGAACTACAATATTTCGAATGGGATAAATAATCTCAATATATTCATTCAAAACTATTAAATTAAAAAGAAAAAAGAGAGAGGGGGGCAGATCTAATTAATGAAAATAGAACATTACTTAATTGACACAATACAAATGTTATTTCGTTAATTAATAAAAAAAATAGTTAATAAAAAGTAAAATTAAATAACTTTTGCTCGCTTATCTTTACGAGCAGCGAATGGAATCTAATTACTATAATTATTGAAGCACAGTTATAACTTTTATCCATTCCATTCTCCAAAAATAATGAATCATAATTCTTTTTTTTTTCCACCCAACCCTTTAAATGAAAAAAGAAAATACATTATAATAACTCTAGAAAAACCAATTAAAGCGTCAAGCAGATTAAATAATAATAATTTTGTTATTATTTAGGTGTTGTAATATTGAGAAAATGTTTGAAATGGTACAAGGGGTACTATGTTTCGTTTTTACCAAAGATAAAGGTTAAGAGTTGAGACAACAGTGGGAACAAAGTTCTCTCGTCTTTCTTTTTCCTCTTATATATAATTTTCTTTTCTTCCTTTTTACTATTGGTAATTGGCACCCAATTTGGCAGCTCTTCTTAACAACTAAAAGCAAGAAAAGGTAATTATACTTTTTCTAATTACTTTTTCTTGGATTGCATGGATTTAAGTGGAGTAATCATACTTAATTTTAGGCAAAATTATAATTTTAGTTCAATGTTTTAACTTTGGTTGTAATTTAGTCCGTATACTTTAAAAATTCATAATTCTCATCATTTTGAGCATAGTGTAGAAGATAAGACATATATTACATTTTCTTAAATGGAATGTTTGATCTTCATGACTCCACATATATGTTATCTTAAAAACATATTATTTTATTATGGTTTTCATTTCTACCCTTTATCAATGTGAAAATATGAGCTTTTTAACATGGATGTTTATTTTTTACATGGGGGTAAATCATTGTTCACGCATAATTTCAACAATGAAAGAGAAATGAGACACGTGTAATGAACTTGAATTTGTATTAATTTTGTGGGTGTGGTACAATCTCTAATTTGTTCCTCTGATTCTTTCTCTCTCATATACAAATGTCTCGAGGGCTGAAAGCTTGTTCTCGAGCGCGCTTGTTGGTCTTTTCTGATCGACCTTTGGCTTGTTGACCTTGTTGGATCAGCCTTTGGCTTGTTGATCTTTGGATCAGCCTTTGGCTTGTTAATCGTTGGATCGGCCCTTGACTTGTTGATCCTCTTGAAGATACGATCAAAGTCTTTGAGCCTTGTACGCTTCAAATGCCTTCAACTTGTCTTCGAAGATATTTTGGTCTTTAAGTCTTCTGGTCTTCAAAGTATCTTTGGTCTTCGCAGAGTCTTCAGTCTTCAAGGAACATTTAGCACCTAAGGACTTGTCTTGGAAGGTCTTTGGTCTTCCAAGAGTGTTCAACAACTAGGGACTTGTCTTGAAGGATCTTTGGTCTTCTAAGAGCGTTCATCACTTCAAGGAGTATTCAACACCTAAGGACTGGTCTTGAAGAGTCTTTGGTCTTCAAAGAGGGTTCAACACCTAAGGACTTGTCTTGAAGCATTGAGTACCTAAGGACTTCAGGGAGCATTCAACACCTAAGGACTTTGGCCTCATTTGCTCTCAATTCTCTCTGAGTTCTCTCGAGAATAAAATTTCTGAACCCACCCAATGAGGGAGAACTCTTCTATTTATAAAGCTTTCCATGGCATGTGAGCTTGAGCTTTAATGGCCTTTGGGCCCAACCATGGACTTGGGCTGAAGCATTTGGATTTGGGTATTATTTAACTTTGACCCAAATTTCATATAATCCAATTTGACCAAATTAAATTTAATTGTTTAGTCAAATTGTCATAATGAAGATATGTGGCCTTTTAATTTTAGAATTCGTCAATTTTTGTCTTCAAATTAAATTTGGGACACATGTCAATTTATAATTGGTCCCAAATTTAATTATTTGTAGCTTCATCATTAATTTAGAATAATGACATGGCAATTGGGGATTGCTCGAAATTTATCTGTCGACAATCATATTTGAAATAAAATTAATAAATAATTGTGTCTAACTTTAAAGCATTATTTTGATTGGAAAATAGAAATTGATCGTTAAGATTTTTCTTTTTAGAATATTATTCATCAACAAGGGAGGAGATTACAACCTATAATCTCGAAATGTAGTTGAATGTATTTTGACTAGTTAAACTATACTCAAATCAGCAAAAAGAAACTACCATTAATCTTGTTATAATTAACGTAAACTCAAAAATAAATTAGGAGATCAAAACCTTCTAACTTTTTAGAAGGTAATAAATAGGTATTTTATCTACTAAATTATATTTAGATCGAAAAATCAGGAACCAATTAAATCGCATAAATTAACCCTGATTAACAATGGAAATATTGGGTTAGGGGCGTTTTAGTATTTATGTATTAAGTAAATTTTAAAGATCCTTGTAGCCCTTGTCAGCCGGCGAGAGTGCATCAAAGACCAACAAATGGCTACCATTTCCACTTAATAAAACGCCAAATTAGGAGACGTGTTTATTTCTAATCGGACGGACATGCCTGGTCCGTCCGATCATTATTCCCTCCTCCAATCTACACCCTCCATCCATTCTTCGCGCCAAGGGCAATCCGGTCAATTTCTAAAACCATCCACCAGATCAATCACAACCGTCGGATCATTCCGAGCCGTTACTATAAATAACGAACTCCTTCACAACGCCTTTTCTCGTCCCAGTACTGTCCGTGGCCGTTGAAAAAATACATCTTGGTGTTCCGGTTTTGCCCTCGGCCGTGAAGCGAAAATGCGTGAGATTCTGCACATTCAGGGAGGGCAATGCGGGAACCAAATCGGATCGAAGTTCTGGGAGGTGGTTTGCGACGAGCATGGCATCGATCCGACGGGCAGGTACCAAGAACAGAGCGGAGAAGGAAGGAATTGTACTCTTTAATTTATCTTAGATTCGAAAAATTATATATCACGATTTAGATTTCGAAAGCATTTTCTCTAATTTGCTTTCCTAAACTTTTAGAATTGAAAGATTATACGCGATGAAAAATTTCTGACTTCGCCTGTGGCAGGTACGCTGGAAATTCAGAACTCCAGCTAGAGAGAGCGAACGTGTATTACAATGAAGCGAGTGGCGGGAGGTACGTGCCGAGGGCGGTGCTGATGGACCTGGAACCGGGAACAATGGACGCCGTTAGAACGGGGCCGTACGGGCAGATTTTCCGACCAGACAACTTTGTGTTCGGGCAATCCGGCGCCGGGAACAATTGGGCTAAAGGCCATTACACAGAAGGTGCAGAGCTCATTGATTCAGTGCTTGATGTTGTGAGGAAGGAGGCTGAGAATTGTGATTCTCTTCAGGGTAAACAACTTTCCATCTCTGTTTAAGTTTCAACTCATAGTTTTCTTTTGGTTTATTTTATCCTAAAAATATGCGATTCTTTTCAATTCGATTGTACCAACATATCATTCTTAACAATTAATTACATGTGTTTAGAATTTTTATTAATCATGTAGTCCATTGGGGATTTTGTTTCAATAATGCTTTTGGATCCCCAGCATGGCTGTCTGATGTTCTTTTCTTTTGGTTCAATTGAAGGTCTATTTCTATTCTAGGTATTGGTTACGAACAAAACTAAAACAGAGCTTATGCTTTCAAAACGAAACAATTGGGATAAGATTTGTCACAAAAAAAAGGACAAAGATCATTCAAAACAGAGTGACATAACTTGAAAGTGTTCTTGAATTGACTAGCCGGCAGTTGAAATAGTCTTGCAAGAGTACAAGCCAAAATTTTCCATGATAGCCGGCTTTTAATTTGTCGATATCACTAGTTTCTCTTAGCTCTAGCTGATTGACGTGGATTCTTGATTCTTGCACCACACCACGAGACTTTACGGTATCAAGTCCGTAGGTCTTGACACAAGGTTAGAATTCTAACAATTCAACGACTCAAGATCCCTTAACTAGATCTAACCCTCCACAAAAGGTAAGAACATTCTTATATTTTGACCAATTCAAAGTGAAAAGGTTGAGGTCTGAATCATAAGACGGGTTCATTCTCCAAATCAACTCCATAGTTTCATATATCATAGACAAGGTTGAGTTTGGCTAACTATTTTATTTACTACTAAAGTTTTGTCTATTTTCTCCAAATTTTCAGGGTTTCAAGTGTGTCATTCACTTGGAGGTGGAACAGGATCTGGAATGGGAACTCTTCTGATCTCCAAGATCAGGGAAGAATATCCAGATAGAATGATGCTAACTTTCTCAGTGTTCCCATCTCCAAAAGTGTCAGACACTGTTGTGGAGCCATATAATGCTACTCTTTCAGTCCATCAATTGGTAGAGAATGCTGATGAATGTATGGTACTTGACAATGAAGCACTTTATGACATCTGTTTTAGGACTCTCAAACTCACCACTCCAAGTTGTAAGTACATTAACATTTTGTCAATTTATTGCATTTGATTGAAAGTTACAATATTGATCTTTATTCTATTCTTTCAGTTGGGGACTTGAACCATCTAATTTCAGCAACAATGAGTGGAGTTACCTGTTGCTTGAGATTCCCTGGCCAGCTGAATTCGGACCTTCGAAAACTGGCTGTGAACTTAATCCCTTTCCCTCGACTTCACTTCTTCATGGTCGGGTTTGCGCCTCTGACATCTCTTGGATCACAGCAGTACAGAGCACTGACGGTTCCTGAACTGACACAGCAAATGTGGGATGCCAAGAACATGATGTGTGCAGCCGATCCACGCCATGGTCGATATCTTACAGCATCTGCCATGTTTAGAGGTAAAATGAGTACCAAAGAAGTCGACGAGCAGATGATGAATGTGCAGAACAAAAACTCTTCCTACTTTGTAGAATGGATTCCAAACAATGTCAAATCTAGTGTTTGTGACATTCCACCTAAAGGGTTCCCCATGGCTTCCACTTTTGTTGGAAATTCAACTTCAATTCAGGAGATGTTTAGAAGAGTGAGCGAGCAGTTCACAGCCATGTTTAGAAGGAAGGCCTTCTTGCACTGGTATACTGGAGAAGGAATGGATGAGATGGAGTTTACTGAAGCAGAAAGCAACATGAATGATCTTGTTGCTGAGTATCAACAGTATCAAGATGCCACAGCTGATGAAGACATTGACTATGAAGATGACGGTGGGGACGCAGAAAATTAACGGTGTGTTCGAGCAGTTTGCCTTTCCATTTCGTATCAATAAACTATTCAGTTCTGAAGTTATATCAGTGAGGGCAAATAGTCATGTTGTAGTAATGTGGTGTTGTGCTGCAAACTTGATAGCAAATCTCATGTCTTAATGTGAAAGAAACTGTGTTGTATGTTCCTAAGTTGTTGCTGTTGCTGTACTATGAAATGGAATGGTTGACAATTTAGAATTATGTGGATGAAGTAAAAGTTCACCTTTCTCCAATCTCCAATGTCATTTGAGAGTTGTAACTCCAAAATTACTTATCAATGAAATTTGAGAACACATCGCCAAAAGAACCCTTTAAATCAATCTTGATACTGCTGCTTTTAACTCAGTCCCGTACTTCAAGAAATGAATAAGATTGTCACCAGAAATCAGAATCCTGGGCTCGAATTTTTACTCCTAGGAATGATTTATCAATTAGAGTAATTTAGAGGAAAATTTTCAAGGTGGCCTCGTAAAAGGATGACACGTGATTTATAACTTGAAAAGCTGTAACTAGTAGACGTGAATGTAAAGGTGACAATGGAAATTTTGAATAAAGTTTCACATGTGAATGAGCAAATGCATGGGTGCGGACAAGAGGCAGAGAATCTTTTCCCCACCATACCCGTCTAATCTAATTGCAGGCAGCACAATTCACAATGATAAATGTTCGTGGCCCAGTTCACAGTGACCGATCAACTTTTAATGGCTCAAGTCAAATTACATACACGACCAAAGCCAAATGTCAATTTTGTTTCCTTTGATGTGATTTATAAACCTCACCCATATTTGTCAATCCAATGGATACGCACCTATTACCTTTCAAAAGTCGACCGTTCAATTTTCCACCTCTAAGTATATAATGGTTGAACTCAAAACAAAAATACTAAGAAAATATTTAGTTATAATAGTCTATGCACTCCAAACACAGACTATAATTTAAACTAAATAACTCTACATCCTAAACACATTATATAACTCTACATATTATTATAACTCACAGACTATTATAACTCATGTTATTATAATTCACTCAGCGTTCAAAACAGCTCCTAAGAATTATTCCGACTTTGTTTGAATTTAGAACCTACTCCACACCAAAATATGGGATATGCATACTTCAAGGATAAGAACTCATTGTTTAATTATTCTAAAAGGAGATTGTTCGTATCAAATGAACAAGGTACTTAAACAGAGACAGCCAGCAGGACAACTAGTTACTCAAGGTTCCAAATGATTTCAAATAAATAACAACAAACTGCAATAAGCATAAATTATGATCAATTTTTCTTGGCAATGAAGAGTCCCCATCTTTGCTGACCGGTGGAGCTCCGGACTAGTTTTGCTTTCCAACCATCTACTATTTCGTTGTAGTCCTCCTGAATTAAATTCAATCCCAAGTGGATGAGGAGAAAACACCAAAATAGAAGCAAATACTACCGCAGAAGTATAAAAAATGCGAAAACTCACCGCAGAAAAGTCCTGAACGAATTCCTCCTTCTCCTTTTCTATAGTACTTAATTCGCGTTGCAAAACTCGAATGAACTGAGGGATGCAAAACATGTAGATCTTCAGATACGAAAGCACAACATAGTTTTCACTGCTATGGATAATGGATCTAGTGAGAAAACAATAATACCTGATCAGTGCGATCCTCTGCAATAACCTCGTCAAAGCCAGCATCTCTCAGCATCTGTTGAAGATATAAAATCCATAATGAGCTTGCATGTTAAGAAAACAAGAGCCACTAACCATGAGAGGGCTGAATGAGATGTTTAAACTTGCCTGACCATATGCCTTTACATCATTTAGGTCATAACCTCTCTGCTTGATATACTCAGCAAACTCTTCTGTCGGAGTTCCGTCACTTCTGCAATAATCACTAATAAGAACCTTACCTCCTGGCTTCAACCACTTGTAAAAGGATTTAAACAGCGCAGGTTTATCCTGCAATAGATCAATAGTTCAGAAATTTTGGATATGCAGAGAGTCCAAAGAGAGAAAAGGAAAAACAAAAACGCTAAATGACCAATTATGACTGATATATCTTGCAGGATCACCATGGATCTGTAGCTTGATCAGATTATCAATCATGTACAATAAAACCATTCTAGTAATTTCCAATAAATGCATACAGGAAAATGAAGTTAGTTTTTTTTTAATATGTGAGTCTCCAGGCCAGAAATTGAAGTTTGTTTGTTATAACAATGGCTGAGTTGGGAAATTGTCAACCGGTTCAACTACATTTCAACTACATTTTAATGAATGAGAACTAGAAAAAAAAAATGAATGCTGATAATTAGTCAAAAACGAGATCCCAGAGGCACATGAAGATATTTCTTACTTGAATGTGTAATATTGTGTCCCGGCTGTATATCACGTCAAAAGTATTATCTGGATAGGTTTTCGTGGTACAATCGGCAACCTCGAATTCAACTGGGCATTTGCGTCCAATGGCCCGCTCAAGAGCAAAGGAAATCATATTGATGGAGAGATCAATACCAACAACCTCGACATCAAAGTTCTCTGCCATGTAAAAGTCACCTCCCCCAATGCCACAACCAACATCTAGAACTTTTTGACCAGGCTTCAATTCTAGCTTTGCAACAAATTCTTTGGTGGTCTCTACAGAAACGGAAAGGTAAACTAAATAAATAAAAATTAAATTAAATAGATTAATTTGTTTAACAATGAAATTGTTTCTTATAAAAAAAAAAAAAAAAGATTAATCAATAAAGGACCCTTTAGTTCACAGGTCAGAGAAGCTTAGATTTGTCTAGCATAGAAAGTTAACGATAACATTTGGTATTCAGATGTTTCAACAGATTTTCTTAACTTGCCCTACTCAATTGAGATTGTTAATCAAATAAATAAAAGATGCCTGATCATCATGTTATACTAGGAATTCATTTTCCAACTCCAAATTTTTGTATTTCAAGTCTAAGGAACAAACCAAGTATAAGCATTATTGTAGGTGACAGGAGTCCCAAGAACAATTGTAGGTTGTGCACGAGGCTAAGTCCAATGGATTTTCAATTTATCATGGGCTGAGCCAAGGAAGGAGTTTGGGGCATTTTCCCCTTGGTTTGTCTTCAATTCATATATACCTAGATTAGGATTTTAAATTTTCTTTTCTAATTTGTTCCCTAAAATTTTTAGAATGGAAATATTATATATATATATATATATATGACACCTAACAAAAAGTTCATGAGAGTACGAATAGTCAGATTTTCATGGATTGCACACAAGATGTTGTCATAAACAATGAGAGATCCTATGTACATTTACAAGCCTAACTTCTCATTATAATAAGCTACTATAGATTTTTTTTTCATATAAAACAAACTAACTTCACTGATCAACTATGATAGGTTTCTACTCAAGAAAAATTATACAAGTAGAAGTTCATAGATCATAATGGTATAAAAACCTTGAAATAACCAAGATTCTCAGTACTTCCATCACCAACTGATCTTAGACATATTGATTACTTCAGTGGTCAAAATATTGCCCAAAACATACTCAAATTGCAATGTGCTGACATAATTATTTTAAATCATCTAAATACATTGGCATTGAAAAACTTGGAGAGATAATGGCAGCAGAGCACAAGAAGAGGCTTAAACAATAAGGCTTACCTATTCCCCCTGTACTGACAAAACCTTGACCAAATACACGCTCGTAGCGCAGGATGCCATTACATTTATATTGAACATTATCTAAAAACCTCTGGAATCCTCTGTCTTCCTGTGAAAAGACTTTCTGCCATATCCAGCAAATCTAAGTAAAAATGAAATGTGAATTTTGTTAGTAATAAACATTAAGAAATTAAAAAGAACAATGAGACCAACTTCCGCCAGTAAGTACCTGGTTTTGGTTCTTCTTAGTTCGTACATAAGCCCCTATACATTTGCTGCTTACAAGGGATAGTTCATAGGAATTTCCACACTCATCACGCATTTGGCATTCCTTAAAAATCTGCAAATAATGTTAAAAAAAGGTTCAAGCTGGGAATACCATCTTCTAAATTCTAAGCACTCGCATGCCAAGTATAAATGGAAAAACTTCACATGAAAGACCAAATATGAAATCAACCTGGCCCACATCAGACATACTTGTCTTTTACAGTCTTGAGAAGAAGTAAAAGTGATGGCAAGGATGTAAAGTCATGCACTTCAAGAGACAACTACAGAATCATATATATAGAAAAGGTTCTGCCTAAAGACTACATTCAGGATTGTCAACCTGGAAAAACATTTTCTTTATAAGCGATATAATCAGGACCAATGCATATATGAATAGTCCATTACACATCATTCTTTTTTATTATCATAATTCCAGCACAACACCATCAGATGACATTCTGTTTTTTTTTTTTTTTTTAAATGATGATGATCTGTTGAAGTTGAACAGCAATAAGAAATAGTAGTCATTGTCATATAGTTAATCCACAAAATCTCAAGGTTTCAATGGGGTAAGAACTAATGAAACTAATAAAAAAGCAGATGAAGATGACCTTTGTATAAAATCTGGGTTCCCTATAATGTGTTGGGTTGTATTTGCGCTTAGAGTCTCCAGACTGGTGAAAACATGACTCTCTGAAGAATACATATCCACCAACCTTCAACCATTTAATCATCCTTGCAGCCAAATTCTCCACCTATGGTTATAACAATAAATCAGTTTTTTGAAAGGAAAATAAATAATGTGCAGGCTTAATCTAACAAAGATTGCAAAAAATTAAACTCAAGGATTTAATGAACAATTTCTCCAATAGAAGAAATTTGTAGGCTGAAGTGAAAATAATTAAATGAAATTTCACCTAATAACAAAAGAGAACAGTAGATAAATAGAATAGATCTATAATTCCATAAAACACGTGGCATGTGCATACAGAACAGCTACAAGAAAAAGGAAAACCTGAAACTCTACATGCCCTCTGGATACCCAAAAAGAGATCTGAAATAGATTGTGCTGGCCAAATTCTGTGTTATTTAACAAACCAAACTGACTATGTTCCATAGCATGGAAAAAAATGCATATATTGTTCAGTTCACTCCTAGGCCGAACTAAGAATTAGCCACAGCCAATTTTCTTCCGAGGAGAGTTTGGTTCTGGATTTTTATGTCCTGGAAAAAAACTCCACATAAAGCAATCTTGAACAAACAAACAACCAGAAACCATGCATATACAAAAGTCCAAAACATTTTCTGATTTTCTGATTCCATCAACAACGCATTATAAGTCATAAATCGAAGACACTAATCTCATGTAGTGTGCATCCACTGGCTCCTACAGCACCAAAAGGTAGGTAATAATACCTCTATATCGGATAAGTACATGAGCAGCCAATTGGAGAATATCAAATCAATCGACTCATCAGAAATGCGAAGCTCTGGAGAAGTCACATCGGCACATAGGAACTTGACGTTCTTGTGGTGGCTGTTGATGCTTTCATTCTACAGTTAGAACAAGATGATAAGATACAAAAATAATTCCATGCAAGTATAAAACAACACTCACGTTTTGGCATGATGTGAAATAGATTTTTTGCCTTACCTTCTTTATAGCATTCTCTATGAAATCCAGAGCAATGAGCTGGCCAGCCTTCAGTGCTAATTCGCCAGTAAAACGGCCGATTCCAGCTCCAAGTTCCAAGACAGATTTGCCTTCATAATGAGGAAGCAAAGAAAGTACCTGTGGATGGAGAGTTTAAGAACTTTGCATATCTTAAACACTGACGTACACTACACCTTACATTTCCACAACTAAACATAAAAGATGAGAAAGAATGTATTTACTCCGTCTGCATTTCCAACTCATGTAATCCTGAGATTCAATGAATGAACCGAATCATCCAGCTTCATAACTGGAACTTTTTAAAACTATGCTACTGAAAATTGGCAAGAAGATTTTTTGAAACCTATGATACTACTAAACAACATTCTACTCTACTATGTAAACAGTAGGAACCAGTAGTATTTTAATGGCAAAGACCGAGAAGAACAGATCTTAAACCATACAAAACGACAACATCTGCCACCGAACCAAATAATCAATTCAAACAGAAAAAAAAAAATGAAGCTAATACTAATGAAGAACATGCAGAGAGAAGCATTACTTCAGGTCGCTCTTCTTTGTCAAGATTAGAGGCTTGAGAGTCGAGCATCATCGCCTCCACAGTCAAATCCGCAGAGTGCTCCATCCAGTAGTTCTTCTGCGCCTCGCGCTCTTGTTAGAACAGATCCAATCACAGAAGTTAGAACAGAAACACCAGCACTGTATGAATTATAGTCCAAAGAGTATCAGAGTTTTACCGCCATTGTTAACAGAGGCCATTGCCGCCGATTAGAACCGAAATGGAGAATGTAAGAATGAGGAGGAGGACGAGGAATATAACTAAGGCCTATGAACCCTCAACGGCGAGGCGGGATCTAGAATAGCTCCGGGATCTTCGGTTGTTTAGTCTTCCCCTCTGCTGCATTCCACGGCTGCAGCAAGATGTTGAAGGAAACTGTAAGCGCTTCTCCCTCTCTGTTGACGTCGAAAATTTGTTGTGAGCGATTTTCCCGACTTTGGAGGACCCTTTTTATACCAACAAATTGGTCGCCCAATATGAATCGCAATTTTCGCCGCCTGACTCAACAATTTCCCCTAAATATATATACCTCCCCTTTATTATTATTATTTTTTGAGTTCAACCATTCTCTTATCTTAGATTAGAACAACAAATGTGGGGGCCTCGTATTTGAAGTTTTGATTTTAATGTAAGGAGTATACGTTAATTATCATATCTCTTTTAATTTTACATTTTTCTTTTTCGATTGATAGGGGCTAGATTGAAAATTCAAATCTCAAATCTTTAGATTGAAGGTACAATATCTTAACTAATCAAGCTATGTTCAAGTTAGTAAAACCTATGATCTATTAAGTTGGCTTTTTGATCTACTACATAGGTGTGCCAGTTTCATGTGGTATTTGTTAGATGTTTATTTTGTCACTATAATTTTAATTTATTACAAATCACGTGACATCTATTATAGATAGATGTTAAAAAATAATTAACTATGTTTGTCATTTTTTGTTAATATTATAATAATTCATATTAGAATCACATCGTTGTTCAATGAATCTTTAAAGTCATCAAAATCTTGATTCGTTGAACAACAAATCAAGATTTTGAAGAGACATCACATCAATATTTTATTATATTAAAAATTTAAACCAAAGTATAGGTTTTATTCTTCATATATTAGTCAAAGTGAGAATAGTTCAGCGGTAATTTACATATACCATCAATCAATAAGTAAGAAATTCGAATTCCTCCACTCCCAAATATTGTTGAACTAAAAAAAATTCTCTAGTGATAGAAGTTAGGGAGTGCATCTTTACTTTCAATGTAAAGGTCATTCTCCTTCTTTAACTCTCTTTGAAGTCATTGCAAAAAATAAGTACAAATAATCATAATTTCATTTCCATTTAATTTAAATTCAGTTAAAAAGAAAGTTTTATGACTTTGTCCACAAATGTGCAAATGAATATGTCATCTTCTTTTAAAGTCTTCATCTCACATTTATAGTGTTATATTTATTATAAAAAAAATGTAAATTAAATTGAAAATATAAAAATTCATAAGAAAACAACAATGATTGAACCCCTTGAATTTTTTATTATTATTTTTTTTTAGTACAATAGGGATTGGGGGGATTCGAATCACAGACCTCGTGGTCATTAATACATTCAATATGCCAGTTGAGCTATGCTCTCTTTGGCCCCTTGAATTTTTTATTTGAATCGTCATATACTGATAAATTATATATTTGAGATTGGATCTACCTAACTAGCTAATGCAACAAGTTCTACATAATTTAATGATAAAACACGCAATTAAATGTCTCAATACTCCTTGTGTATTCTTTTATTTTGGTCTATAAATTTCAAAAGTTTAATTTTTACATAACATTTTTTTAATATTAATTTAATTTAATAAATTAATGACAACAGATAAATTTTAGTTGAGTAGGTATATCATAAATAGTTGTACATACTAATTAACATACTTAAATGTGGTGTTAATATTTTCTATAAAAAAAGTGGTGTTAATACATATGAAATAAAAAGTACAACTAACAAATTTTTGTTGAAATTTAAGAAGTATTTAATTTTGGGACCATTGAAAGCTAAAAATGGTAATTAAATTAAGGTTTTAAAAAATGTTATTTATCGATTTGAACTTAGCTCAATAGATAAGATATTAATTATTAATTCGAATCGGATAAAATATCAATTACCATATCAAATGCGTGTAATTCAATTTCTCATCATTTTGAAAATAAAAATAAAGATTCTAATAACCATTGTCTTGTCAGCATTCATAATTCAGAAACAGATTATACGGTGGAGAGATTCGGGAATCAATGTGGAGCCATCACCTTGTAAGCTTTTTCTTCTTTTGCCTTCCTTTTTTTTTTTTTTTTTTTTTTCTGACAAAGGTTTTGTTTCTTTTCTCTCCTTTTTTTTAGGGATTTTTTTTTTCTGAAAAACGTTGTTGCTTGCCACTTGTAAGTTGTCAAAGTTACTCTAAATTATAGAAAATACTCATAAATTTTGTAGTTTCAAAAATATTCTTCAACTTTTAAAAGTTTTATTAATACTCTTAAACTTTTAAAAAAAGTTCAAAAATACTTTTACCGTTAGTTTTGGATGAAAACTGTTATTACTTTGTTTCAAAAATACTCCTAAATTTTTAAAAGTTTTATTAATACTTTTAAACTTTCAAAAATACTCTTACCGTTAATATATAGATAGAAATCGTTAGTACTTCATTTTAAAAATACATTTGAATTTTCAAAAGTTGCATTATTACCCTTAACTTGAAAAAAAAATTAAAAAATGTCCTTACCATTAGTATATGGATGAAAACCTTTTATCTACATCTCATTGTCTCTCTCATTTGCTTCAATCTAGGGTATAACACTTCTCTATTTTTCTTTTTCTTTTTTTCTCTTTCTTTTTCAATATCCCCTTACTCTCTTCTTCCATTTTTCAATCCCTAAAACTTCCCTCACTTCTTATATCTTCTTAAATATTAGAACTTTAAATAAGCAAGATAAGTCTCTCATTTCTAAGCATGTCCAAACATAAATATAAGAAATTTCAACGCCCAAATAGTCAATGTCTTTGAAGTTATCTTGAGTTGGAAAAAACCTAAATTGAAAACAACCCATATAGATACCCTCATTTTTTTTCATATAGATACTCTCATTTTTCCTTTATTTGTCCAATTCTCAATCATGTGGAACCTCTTAATTGACCACTACAACAAATAGATTAATTGGAACTGCAAAAAGGATGAATAAATTCTTCATCCACTACAAATTTGGTAATGCATATATTTTCTTTCTTTTCACTCCCACTAGATGTCCTCAAAATTATGACCCAAATTCTAAATATGTCTCTCTTTTTGTGTATTGAACCCAAACGTACTAACTCAAATTACTAATGTACAACCTTGTTAAAGCATTTAAGTCCTAAGGTCCCTTGGTGGTTTCATTATTCTCCTCTCTTCTTGCTATAGTCTATATTTCTTGATTGAAATGGGTAGTTTTAGATATTGAAAAATGGAAGAAGAGAGGAAAGAGAATATTGAAAAAGAAAGGGAGAAAAAGAGGAAAAACAGAGAAGTGTTATGTCATAGATTGAAGCAAATCAAAAGAGATAAGAAATGGAAGAGAGAGGTAATAGGCTGTAAATAAATATTTTTCGTCTATATAATAACGGTAATGGCATTTTTTTAATTTTTTTTAAAGGTTAAGTGTATTAATTCAATTTTTGAAAGTTCAGGAGTATTTTAAAATGAGGTACTAACGATTTTTGTCCATATACTAATAGTAAGTGTATTTTTAAATTTTTTTGAAAATTTAAGGGTATTAATGAAACTTTTGAAAGTTCATAAGTATTTTTTAAACAAAATACTAACGGTTTCTATCCAAAACTAACAGTAAGAGTATTTTTGAACTTTCTTTGAAAGTTGAAGGGTATTAAACGAGGTACTAACCATGTTTGTTCATGTACTAACAGTAAGGGTATTTTTTAACTTTTTTTAAAAGTTTAAGGATATTAATGAAACTTTTGAATGTTCAGGAGTATTTTTAAAACAAAGTATTAACAGTTTCCATCCAAAACTAATGGTAAGGGTAATTTTGAACTTTTCTTAAAAGTTTAAGGATGTTAATGAAAATTTTGAAAATTTTAAGGGTATTTTTGAAACAAAGTATAAAATTTATGAATATCTTATATAATTTAGCCTTCTATAAATTACATGATAAACTTGGAGATCACGCGCGGTCCATGTCGTTTGATTACTGTGAGTCTGTGACTTTTCAACTTCCACGCAATGGTGAAAATATTTGGTGGATATTCTAGAAAAAATGACAGATATCACATAAACGTTTATAAATTTTGTGGAATTTTTTAATGAAATTTTAATAAAGGTTTTTTTTTTTTTTTTAAATTGAGGACAAACAAAAGCTTATGTAAGTGATAAACATAAGATAAAAGGATATATGATATTAATGTTGGGGAAAATTGCAACAAAACCTTCTATGAAGTATAAGAGTTGTTATAATCAAACTCTCAAATTTTCAATTCGATATTAGTTAGTTCTCTAAACTAATAAATTTGTTGCAATAAAACTCCTAAACAATGCAAAAAATCATAAACCACTATTGAATATATAAAAGTGGTTCCAATCAAACATAAAACATTTATATTAATTTTTTGTTTTTCTAAATTGAGATGACAACTTAGTATTGATGGAAAACCAAAAATTTTCAAATAGTTAATATTATACTTTTCAAATTTAATAAAATTAAAAGAGTTGGGTTGACTTGTAACAATTCTATAATTCCAAAGTCTATTTGTAAAAATCTTTATAGTTTAGAGGAAGTTTGTGCATCTTGTGACATTTATAGGCTTATTGTAAAATGTTGTAAGCTTAAGAAGGTAATTGAACAGATTAAAAGTTTAAGGGTATGATTATAATAGATCCAATGGTTAAAGGGTGGTTTTTACCATTTTCCCTTAATGTTAATAGACAAAAAAAAAAAAAAAAAAAAAAAAAGATTAATCCAATGATATATAAACAGATAGTCATATATGTTCGTATAAAACAGATTCTCTAGACCCTGTTTGATAACCATTTGATTTTTGGTTTTTAGTTTTTGAAAATTAAGCTTGTTTTCTCTCAATTTCTCTACAATGGTTTTCATCTCTATTGAGGATGCATTTGAATTCTTAGCCAAATTCTAAAAACAAAAACAAGTTTTTGAAAACTACTTATTTTAGTTATCAAAATATGGCTTAGTTTTTGAAAACATAGGTAAAAGTAGATAACAAAACAAGTATATTCATAGGTGAGAGTAGTATTTATAGGCTTAATTTTCAAAAACCAAAAACTAAAAATCAAATGATTATCAAACGGGACCCTAATATTGTGATTTGTGTAGACCCTCAAATTGGGACCCTGAGCCAACAACTCATGATGCAACTTTTGAAACCAATAAAAGGTGGAGTGGAGTGGGAAAAGAAATGAAGTTATAAAGTTCAAATACAAAATCTCTTATTGTGATATCCTGTTAAATCACAACTGAACCCAAAACCTTAAGTTAATAGGAGTGTTAACTTTAATCTTATATATATTTTTTTAAAAAAAAGTCACGAATATCATCACAATATTGTTAAAATGTCATGAAATATCAACAATAACATCTTATATATTTTAGCAGTCACAGACAACAACTAATATCAGAAAAACATGGTCTATATTATGGAAAAATGACTATTTTCCCGTTATTATAGTCTAATCCACAATTTTACCAATATATCGACGATATAGGGTTAATATCGACCATATATATATATATATATATATATATATATATATATATATATATATATATATATATTTTATCTATGTGGGTCTCATGTGACAATCTTGGATGAAATTACAAGTTTAGGTAAAATATATCATATATATCCAGTATAAGAGTATAAATTAATTTGGTTAAAATACTATTTTGGTCTATGTACTTTGAATTTTATTCTATTTTAGTCTATGTAGTTTTAAATGTTCAATTTTAGTCCATGTACTTTCAATAAATCTTAAGACTAGTCTCTACGGTTAGTTTATTGTTAAATTTTCTAAAAAAGTATTTAGTTTATATTAGTTTTTTCATAATAAATTTTGAAAACATATTTACACGGTATCTTTTATTGCATGAAAATTATTATTATTTAACCAATTTCAATAAAAAAATAATTTTAAAGGATTAATTTTACAATTTATTAAAAATACATAACTTAAAATTAGACATTTAAAAGTATAAAGACTAAAATAATATGAAACTCAAAATATAAAAACTAAAATGATATTTTAATAAATTAATTTGTATTTAACTGGTTAAGTCGTGGGTAGAGATGTCCTGCGAAGGAGAGGGGGGCAGGGCCGAGGAATGGCTTCCCCATCCCCCATTTCAATCCCCATCCATGCAAAATTGAATTTTGCAGGGGATTCCCCGCAGGAAATTCGCGGGGATCGAGTTTTCCATGGAAAATAATTATCCATTTATGATTTTTTTTATTTGATTAAATAAATTTTTTTTTTGAAAATTTCTATTTAAATTGTTAATTCCTAATAAGAGATTTCTATTTAAGATAAAAAAAAATTGATTTCCTTAAAAAAAATAAAATAATATTTAACAAAATTTTAAATTTATGGTTTATATATATATATATATATATATATATATATTAAAAATAAAAATCGGAGAGGGAATGGGGAACGGGGTGGGGACAGGTTCGAAGGGATGAAGACGGAGAATGCATTTCCTCTTCCTATCTCCATTTAATTAACGAAAAAAAAATTCTTTCTCACTTCCTCTCTCATTTTCTGTTTAAATGGGGGTTATTCGCTCCGTTCAAGGTGGATTTCTTTTTTTTTTTTGAAAAGTGTTCAAGGTGGATTTCTAAAATAATAAAAATAATAATAATAATAATGGACATCTCTAATTGGGACTTAGGGAGGGCGGTAAGTAATATAATGAACGTGGGATCACGGGAAAGTTGTTTACAAGAAGTGTGGAGGATGAGAAGACGCGGGTCGCAAACATGTGTGAGTGTCACGTGGGCGAACTTTTGACGGGACATGAAAATAAAAATAAAAAAGCCATGAATCTCGATGCACTGAAAGCCATGCCTTCTTTTTGGCCCCCATCTTTTTGTCTTCAACAATTCACGTGTTCCTGTCGCCCCAAAAAAAGTTCAAAATCCATTTTTACTTTTTTAAACACTAGTTAAAAGACGTGTGATGTACGTAGTTAATAATTTTTAGAACATCAATTTTTATGGTGAAATTTAAATATTGAATGAATATAATTTTCATTCAGTGTAAAAAATAAATGTTTCACATAAAATTAAAAAGTAATGAATGTAAAATGCATTGGATGTGGTTAAAAATATTAAGAGCATATAATTTTTTATAGTCAAAATATGAATTTTGAATGAATATACTTTTTATTAAGTTTAAATTGTAAATATTTGACAAGAAATTTAAAAGCAACAAAACAGATAGAAATGAAAAAAATATATGGATAAATAAAATTAAAATACATATGATGTATTTGAAATAAAAATTGTAAACCAAAATTGATTAAGAAGTCGCATAATAAGATAACTTATTAGCTCATGAATAATTCTTTGGTGATTCTTCAAAGAGATTGATTTTTTGGAGAAAAAGAAGAAAAAAATAAAATATAATTCATAAGAATTATATACCTTGAATTTATATTTCATAAGAATATTTCCAATATTTTCTATAACTTTGTTGAACATAATGACTTGACTTTTTTTTATCTCTATAAGTCATGTGTTGAATAATTAGTGAAATAAATACTAATAAGATACAATATTAACAAAAACAGGTTAAAATTAAAAATGGAACATAATGTGAAAAAAAAAATTCCTCCAAAGAAAACAAAATTACAAACTGATTATAAAAAAAAAGATGTCCATACATTTAGTTTTTAAACCTATGTGTTTTCCTACAAGCAAAATGTTATGGACTAATTGTAATTTTTTTTAAAAAAAAGTTAATTTTTTTTTTTTTTACAAAATAAGAGCAATCGATGCTAGTTGCACATCTTAAAAGCTTGTGAAAACACTATATATTTTTTTCACAACTCACTCTCACTTTAGTCAAAACAAAACATATTATATATATATATATATATATATATATATATATATATATATATATATATATATATATATATTTATCCAATTTGAACCATAATACAACCTACCACATTATCAATAAACAATCTAATACAAACAGTTAAGTAACAACGAAAATTTTCCAATTTTACAGTTGTCGTTAAGAAAGTGAATATGAAAACAAGCCACAACATGAAACTAGAGCAAGAAAAATAACTATGATGGAGTCTTTAATACTTCAGACATGTAATTATGCAAAATCATAAAAAGTAAAGAAAAAGAAAAAATAAACTCAATTTGTTAGGTGAAGTCTATTATAACATGTTCATTAAATGTTACTAAAATATGAAAATATCATCTAACATCAACTATAATATGTGAAGTTCAAAAAAATATTTTACCACACTAAAGTATTGATGCTTACAACTCTCGAATCTATAAATTTTAACATAACTCCAAAATTCATGAATCCCAACAACCATATTTTCCACACAATCAATTATATATGAAGAACACATAGAAGACAATATAGGAAAAACTAATTAGAATAAAAGAATTAATGTGAAATATAAATAACTTTAAAAAAATATAAAAAAGGTAGATAATGATACTTGTTTATCAACTAAAATAAATTTGTGAATGCTCAAGATGAGCCATTACTAAATTTATAAGGCTTAACACATGAGCTATTACTTACCTCTTTGAAGGTGAGAAATCCAAATCTATGAACTAAAAAATAAACGATAAATAAATAAATTTGTAGTTTATCTCAAAAAATATCTGTCTTTTTAAACAAATATTTGACCAAAAAAACCTGAAATATCTTCGCGAAAACTGGTTCTATTTCAACCTGTCTACACAATTAAATTTACAGCATTAAATGGTCTTAAATGCGATGTTTCATGAAATTTCTTCAAAATTAAAAACGTCAACAAAAACCAAAAAACAAAAAAAGACTCCTTTTCTTTCACAAAAAATATCCCAAATGCCCCAAAACTCCCTCTGTCGGAAATTCCGCCGTCGGTGACGACATATTGGCCGTGGAACCAAGTGGCGGCGGCGGCCGATCAAACCGCCACATGAAGGGGCCACGTGTCAGGCGGAGGCTGATTGGACCGCCACGTCACGGGCCAGCTCACAAGCCACTTGGGCAGATGGAATTGACTAGATGACAAGGCCATTTGACCTCAAATTTGCAAACTTTTTGACAATGGGAATTTTCTGAAGAAAAGGCACTGAAAGAAGAAGACTGAAGGAAACAGAAATGTGGGAAGGAAAAATCAGCAAACACGGTTCAAATTTGACACGTTATTTGTTCAATTCACCATTTTGTTTTTATTCGTTTGTTGTGGTAATTTTTTTTTTCTCTATCATTGAATTTTAAATACGTTTGATTATTATAATGAGAAGCTTCTAATATAGTATTACAATCCCACTTAGAAAATATGTTAATTTTGGCGATGAATTTGCGACTTGTTCTATTTTAATTTATGTAATTTTAAATGTCTAAATTTAATTTTTATATTTCAATAAATCTTAAAATTAGTTCTTTCTAATAGTTTAAATTTAATTTTTATTTCACTTGGCCAAAAAATAATAATAGTTTTCGTTCAAAAAATACAATGTATATATGGAAATACAATGTTTTCGAGCATTCATTTAAATTATATGGAAAGAGGCCGGCATTAGTTGCTAAGGTGATGTCTTCAAGTAGAGCCACCATTTTTGCTAATTCTATCAAGAGCAAGACTTGGGTGCATTCTAGATTGCATTCATCTTTTTGCAGCCCACTCCAACCACATAGTAGAAAAAAATAAAAAAATAAAAATAAAAAAAAAGAGTTTATCACATAACAAATTGTGGGTGGACAATTGAGTGGGTTGTAAGTCTGCAAAAAGGCTGCACCTAAGGTTTCTCCTTCTACCAAATTGGTAATTCCATAACTTTGACATCAGTTAGTCTTTAATGCATTTATTGGTAAGCTTTTAAACATTGGTTTTTTATTTTGAGAAATTTTAAACATTGAATATAAATTAGTGATTTGATAATTTTTTTTGGTATTTTGAAAATATAAAATTAAAACTTAAAAGATCCATTTAGTAAATTATTTTAGAAAGAAAGGTTGGAGAGTAAATTGATATAATATGATATTAATGAAATTAAGTAAATGTTCAAGAAAAAAAAGAGTTTGTCCGTAACAAACTGTGAATGGACAATTGAGTGGACTGCAAGCCTGCAAAAAGGCTGCACCCAAGTTTTCTCCTTCTACCAAACTGGTAATTCCATAGCTTGAGCATCAGTTAGTCTTTAATCTTTAATGCATTTATTGGTAAGCTTTTAAACATTGGTTTTTTATTTTGAGAAATTTTAAACATTGAATTTAAATTAGTGATTTGATTTTTTTTTTTTTTGGTATTTTGAAAATATAAGTTCAAAGATCCATTTAGTAAATTATTTTAGAAAGAAAGGTTGGAGAGTAAATGAATATAATACGATATTAATGAAATTAAGTAAAGGTTCAAGTTGATTTGATTTAATCCTAACTAATTTTGAGCAAATTTGTGAACCACACAATCCATGGATTTTCAAACTATTTTGACCCAACTCAGCTTGCGTGCGTTGGATCTAATTTTTTTAAAACAATGGATCTTTTTTAATACATCAAATTTTTTTAAACACCTTTAATTTATATTATTACACACAAACACAAATAATATAAAAATAATTACACATTATGGTATATCAATTTAAGCTTAGTTCAATAGTTAAGATATTATTTTTTTCAAAAAATTAAATAGTTCAGACATTAGTAATTTTTTCTGAAGTTGAAGTTCAAACTCCACCTCCAAATTTATTAACAAAACAAATTAAACTATATATATATATATATATATATATATATATATATATAGTTGAAATAGAAATTTGTTTGTTAGTAATAAATAGCAACAGACCGTTAAGGAAAAAAAACTAATTGTTTTTGTTGTTTTTAAATCTAATACACTATACACAAGAGAAGTTCCCAATAGGTAATTTTGTTAATATCTTTGCAAATCTGCAGGTACGTGATTTTTTTTTCTTTGTGAAACAAAGTACGTGATTGTTTCTTGTTCAATCCAATGCTAAAAAATAAATATAGTACTTAAAAAAAACTAAAATAAATAAATATAGTACATTGTTCTATAGTTTTTAGTAATACTATACAAATACTCAATGTTGTTTAACTCTGATCATTTTATATTAAGAACTCTTAGAGATCGTCGATAGAATAGAATAGAAAAACTATAGAGAGGAGGGGAGATAATTACTAGATGGGATGAAGCTCTTGATTTGATTTTTTTTTATTTTTTAAATATTGGAGAAGAATTTATAAGATCTTAAGAATCAATGAAATTATAATAAATTCATATTTTTTTTGTAGCTTTAAAATTGACTTGGATCTTAAAAATGTTTGTAGAAGTAATTTGGGGTTTTTGTACGGATGACCCCATTTTCAATGGTTTAATGCGATCTGACCTGTCATCCCATTTCAATGAAAAATGACCCATTCTGACGTGGCAACGCGCGCAAAATTACCCAGAATGGCAGTTTAGGACCGACTCGCTGTTCACGCTCTCGGATAGAGTTTCGCTATCGCTGAATATTCTCGTTCTCGGTCTCGTTTGCCACGTCAGCAACTTTTTCATTGAAATAATACTCTCGCCCCCGGTGGCTCGTTCTCACTATACGTTGTACTCGTTCTCGTAGTACTCGTTCTCGCTCTCACGGGGGCCACGTCAGCATATTTTCTCGCTCTCGTCCTCGTTCGGATCGCTCTCGCACTCGAACATTATTTGTCGAGTATAGAACGCTGTACTCGTTCTCATTCGGTTACGTCACTCGTTCCCGCATTACCCTACTCGTTCTCGCTCTCGCTAAACGTTGTACTCATTCTCGTAGTACTCGTTCTTGCTCTCACGTTGAACGTTGTACTCGTTCTCGTAGTACTCATTCTCGCTCTCACGCTGACATTTCTCGCAGTACTCGTTCTCACTCGTCACTCTACCAATGTTCTGCTTGCTCTCGCATTGAACATTATTTGCCGTGGCTCGAACGTTGTACTCGTTCTCGCTCTCACGTTGACTCGTTATCCTTCCCGCTTTTAACAACATTTTTCTTTAATTATTCCTCCCAGGTTTGTTTCTGTTGTTAGTTTAATGTGAATCCATGCACGACGACAATAAAGTTGCAAAATATAAAATTTCATTGTCTGTTTGGGAGTTCATACAAAGAAATTCAAAAAAAAAATGTCATTCCCGAACCTACTCGGAGTCGGATGATGATATTATCACCAGTGGCAGCCTTTTGTCATCAACTCTCCTCCTTTTTTGCCTAGCGAGCGGGCGGCTGGACCCTTCATCAGCAGAAGGGGATTTCTTTTTCTTCTTTCTCCGTTCGCCACCATCCTTATGCAAGTTCACAGAACATGCCGAAGGGGCCGGTTGCGGTGCGGGGGGATGGGAAGTAGGTGGTGGTGTCTTCTGGCAAAGCTGTTCTTCATTCAGCCAATCAGCCATGAAGTCCTCCAAATCGTGCTCTTCCTCCGCTTCGGTGGAGGACATGGTTGTCGTGGCTGGCGTTGGCGGGGTTGGCGGGTCTGACTCCTCCCACAACGGTGCAGATGGGTATTCTAGAAAACTGTCATCGGATGAGTAGTCCATTGTATTGACTGTGTTTAGTGAATAAACCATTTTAGGGGCTGGTTTATTAATAGGTAAAACGTAATGAAATGCCAACGGTCACCATTAATGGATTGACACCACTGCAAGTCACCCTTCCGTCTCCCCAATCACGAATAACGAGCATGCAAGATAACCGTGAAAATACGAGAACGAGAGCCCAATTACGAGAGCGAGAGCGGGGATAGATATTACACTCGTGCACGTTCTCGCGCTCGCTATCGTAAATGACAATCGTTTTGGTTCGCTCGTATTTCATTAAATTGGGTTGGTCTATTAATTAATTAATTAATAGGAATGGATTGACATGACTGCATGTCACAATTCCGTCTACCCAAGCTCGAATCACGAGGATGCACGATTACCGTGAAACGGTGTGCGCGAGAACGAGATCCCAACTACGAACTGCGAGAACGGGAGCCCACTACGAGAGTGAGCACAAGACGAGACCGAGAGCGATATTATACTTTTTTATCGCTAATCATCGTTCTCGTCGTTCTCGCTCTCGTAGTTTACACTCGCTCTCGTAGTTTACACTCGCTAATCATCGTTCTCGTCGCTCTCGCTCTCGTTCTCCACCGTTCTATCACGCTCTCGATTTAGTGGTCGGAGACATCATTTAAAAAAAGAAACGAACATTATTTCTCTCACTTCTTTTACTTTACATTCGAAACTCACTCTCTCTCCGTCGATAGAGGCTCCTGACCGCTATATTGCTTTGTCACCGGCGTCCATCTTCACCAGTGACTCGTCGTTTCTCTGAAACAGTAAGCCTAAACCGACAATTCTAAAAATCCCCAAGGAGGATTGGTTCCCTGGCCAGGCTTCTAGCCTTGCCGACATAAGTTCTGCTAATAAAGTGGTGAAGGAGAAGTTGACCGTTGGGCAGTTGGAAATGTTCAAGAGGACCGTATTTGGGCGGTTCGTGGATGTTGAATTGGTTTTCAATAGCCCGTTGGTCCATCACATCCTATTGAGGGAGGTTGTTGACGGTCCGGATGATGCGATGAGGTTCGACCTTAAAGGTATAGTCGTGCAATTTTCGAAGGCCGAATTCACCTTGATGACTGGGTTGTGGCCATCACCAGAGAGACGACACAAGGCAGGGGCATCAAATGAAGTCCTACGACACAAGTACTTTGCAGGCATGGGCACTGAAATCCGTCTGGATAATTATGAAGCTGCATATAAGAGATTGCAGTTTGAGACAGACGAGGATGCAGTGAAGCTGTCCTTGATTTACTACACTGAGATGGCCATGATGGGTAAGACTAAAACAAAGGCCGTGGTTGATAGGTCCCTATATCGGGAAGTTGAAGACCTGGAGTACTTCAATAGTTTGGACTGGGGGAGCAGACTTTGGGATAGGACATTGCGTGGACTTAAGGCAGCCTTGCGAGACAAGGTTGCAACCTACAAGTTGAAAGTCCGGACGAATAATAACTATATTGTTAAGTACAACCTCCCTGGATTCCCTCATGCTTTTCAGGTATGTATTTCACTTTATATAATAAAGTAAAATGAGCTTGTTATTTTTATGTCGCATATTGTAAACTAACTATGGCTATTTGGTTATAGGTATGGGCGTACGAGACACTTTCGTCGGCAGCGGGTCACTTTGCGACTCGACTTAATAATGATGCAGTGCCTCGACTGTTGAGATGGTCATGTTCCCACTCAGCTTCATATAAGGTGATGGAACGAGATGTATTCGACTCCCCTGAGGTTAGAATGCACTCATTTCGGTATTACACAACGTAGTTTCATGTAGTTGTATTATATTAACATGTACTTGTTTGTGACAGACGGTAATCACGTCGGTACTGGTCATGTCAGAGGCCGAGATACAGTACCGTGATACTCAGGTCGGGCAGAGGGTCCATGACGACGACGACGACCTAGAGTTTGAGATGAATTTTGAGGGTCAGACCGGAGAGGGGCATGTTGACCCTCAGATCATAGAGGATACCGGTGAAATTCAGACTGGAGAACGTCAACCCGACCCTCAGGTTAGGGAGGATACCATAGATGGTCAATCTGATCCTCGTACGAGGGACGAGACTGAGAGTGATCGCTCATCTCCCCATTCGCGACCTAGACACGATGGTTCATCTAGTTTAAGTTATCTTTGGAGCATCGATGCTCGTGTCTATATAGTAGAGCAGTCTGTGGATGAATTGAAGTCGCAAATGGGAGAATTGAAGTCGGAGATGGGAGAGGTGAAGTCCCATTTGATCACCGTATCTATGTTACTTCGCAAACTGTCCAAGGTATGTGATACAACATGTAGACAATATTTGGATTATTCTCATGATCTCGACTAACTTTGATTATTTGTTTAATACAGGATGCAGGCCACGAATGGGTTGAGTCACCAAACGTACGTGTCGATCAGTCGATGGAGGCCATCCACATTCCCGCCACCACTACCACCTCGCCCACCGAGTCCACCCTCCCCATTCCTTCCACCATCACCACCGAGTCCACCATATCCATTTCTTCCACCTCCACCACCGAGTCCACCCTCTCCATTCCTTCCACTTCCACCACCGAGCCCACCCTCCCCATTCCTTTCACCACCACCACCACCGAGTCCACCCTCTCCATTCCCTTCACCACCTCCACCACCGAGTCCATTATCCACATTCCTTCCACTACCACCGAGCCCACCCTCCCCGGACTTTTTATAAAAATAGAGGTCTTTTTGAAACTTATTATACAAAAAGAGGGAAGACCAAAACTATTTACAAAAAACGAGTGTTTTTTTTGGATTTATTGGAATGCGTCTGTTAGACAGACGCATTCGAACCTGATTTAAAAAAAAATAAAAATAACAAATTCAGTCAACACGCGGGAATCCCTTGGACTGGACGACGTGGGTCGTTCGGCTTGAGGAGGGGGAAGACGAAGGAGAAGACGAAGATCGATGGTGGCGCTGGAGGTCGGCGAGGTTGGGCGGCGAAAATCGAAGACTTCTCCGACAATGGTTGCTGCACGTTGAAGGAGAAAGACAGAAGAAGGTGGGGATGGGTTTTCGGATAGTGAGAAAAAGAATACAAAAAAACAAAAGAGAGAGAGAGAGAGATGGATGGGTGGTTAGTGAGAGAGTGAGAGAGAGAAAGAGAGGTGGTGGTGGGGTGTTTTAAAAATGGTGAATGAGAAAGAAGAGAAAGATGGTGGTGGTGTTTTCGGGAAGGGGAAGGGAAAATAGGGAGGAAGGAAGATAAAGACAAGATTGTGAGTGGAGTGAGACAAGGAGAAGTGGAGTTTTTGTGTTTTGTCTCATACTCTTTGTCTCCCACTCTTTAATAAATTACCATAAAAATTCCACTCAAATTATCAAAAAGACCTCTATATTTATAAAAAGTCCCCTGAAATCGAATGCATGGAGGCAGCTTTGAAGATGGGCCTCATGAAGGAGATGAGTTTCAAGTCCAGCCCCAAACTTTATTTGGACGAATTTTGGCCTTCCAATCCCCAAAACGCTGCATCCCCCTCCTCCGATTACATTTTTGTAGACCAACTCCTCAACTTTTCAAATGAAGAAGATGGGTTTGTTGAGGAAGAAGAAGAAGAAGAGAAATACAAAAACTCCTCTGTTTCTGCCCCCCTGCAACTGCATCACGAGTGCGAAGAAAATTCCAACCACAGCTCCACCAATTCCTCCGAAGATGATTTCTGGTCTGTTTCTTCAAGAGATTTTGAAGACCTCGAATGGCTCTCCCATCTCGTCGCCGACTCCACCCAAGAAGAATACTCTGCCGCAGTACCCTGCTCTGTTTTTTTAACAGAGAAACCCAATAATTACCAAAAGGAAACAACCCACCACGTCCAGAAATTTGGGTCTAATCTCAAAACACCACTTCCCTCAAAGCCCAGAAGCAAGCGAGCGCAAATCTCCGGCCGAGTCTGGTCCTTCACGAATTCAATTTCTTCTCCATCGTTTTATTCGCCGCCGGCGAAGAAACCATCGTTATATATATATATATATTTTAAATAGCACTGAATGCGTCTTCTCAATAGACGCATTCAAAGAAATCGTCTGTTAGACAGACGTATTCTACCACGAATACGTGATTTCAACAGACGCATTCTAATAAAACAAAAAAACTACTCGTTTTTTGTAAAACGTTTCACTCCTCACTCGTTTTTTATAATATGTTTAAAAAATACCTCTATTTGTATAAAAAGTCCCACCCTCCCCATTATCCCCATCACCACCACCGAGCCCACCCTCCCCATTATCCCCATCACCACCACCGAGTCCACCCTTCCCATTATCCCCATCACCATCTCTCTCCCCACTCCCACTTCCACTGCGACATTCACAGACCTCATCATATCATCCTCACGTATATCCTGCATCCCTGACTCCGACCTCCCTGACTCGGTGATTGCGGCCACCCTACAGAGCCTTAAGTTGATCGCCTCCATCGACTACGACACTAGTGACATAGTGGTTGTTGACACTGAACCCACTGGTCTCGCCGACTTCACTGGCCTCTCCGACTCCAAGGGCATTGTAGATGTCACCATTCCCATTGCCAGCGAGAGCCCAACTTGCTCGGTCGCATCTGAACATGATCTTCTCCCTCGAAAGGGTAACCGGAAGCGGAAGGCATCGGAACGGTATACGCCTTCAGAGGAGGCAAAGAAACTGAAGGAGGAGCCACCGAGACCGCGAACGGAGAGTAGATATCCCCTTCCTGGTTTGATTACCACCCTCCATAAGCCTTTGATCGTTTACAATCTGGCGCACGATGTTGACTCCCGCATCTTCGACGCGATGATGCATTGGATCGGGGATCAGAGCACAGACGCGGAGGTTCGACCTGGCCCCATTACCAAGGCAACAGGAATGGGGAAGAAATTCTTTAGAGACTTATTAACACCAAGCTATTGGGTCGAGTGCGATGTAAGTACCTTTTCTTCCGTAGTTGGTTTATTATTTAATTATGTCTACTTTCACATGTAATGACTAATGGCTCCGTTCATTCAGACTATAAACACGTTGTTCATGTTTATCAAGAGGAAGCTATCTGCTTGACCGGATATGTGCATACATCGATTCACTATATTGCCTACGGGGATCCTGGTATGTATTGTCTTTTACGAACTCATTAAACTTGCGAACTAACTCACATTTATATTTGCGTTGGCTTTTGCACGTGTTGGTTTTTTCTGGCCCATTTAAATTTGCGAACCAAAGAGAGCATATACAACAGTATTAGAAGAAAGCAGTTGTTCAAGGCCGCGTTGATATGGGGATCAGAGGATACGTATAGCGAATACGTGAATGGAGTTCATGAGGACTACAAACCTGCTTGGCAGGATGTTGACTTCGTGTACTGCCCCGTCAACATGAATGAGCATTGGTTCCTATTGGCCATGGACATTAACAGGGGACAGTTGTTGGTGTACGATTCATACCCCTCGTACATCGACATGGAGCTCGTCGCGAAGTTTCTGGAGCCCCTCACGCACACTCTACCCTCGCTGCTATACTTTTGTGATGTCACTCGCACCAAGCCAGGTATGCGAACATTCGCGTGGCCCATCTATCGTGCAAAGAACCGCGACATACAGCATGATTCATTGGACTGCGGGATATTCTGTGCTAAATGGTTCGAGTACTTGGTGACAGGCGCAGATACGGCCGGTCTTGTTTAGGAGCGGATGACGGACTACAGGACACAGTATGCATGTCAACTGTGGTCTAACACAGATGCATTTTGATGTCATTTTGATGGGGGGATGTGTGTTTTAATTTTTTGGTACATTACTGTAATTCTTTCGTTTTTCTATTTATACAGAACAGTATGAATAAAACGCGACCTGTAGTTCATTTGGATTCTGCATTTACACGTGTTCGAGTATAACAACCTAAGCAACTACGAGAGCGAGAGCAAGAGCGATTACGCAACTGCGAGAGCGAGAAACGAGAGAGCGTGTAAGCAACTACGAGAGCGCGAAGCGCGAGAGCGAGAAGAGCGAGAGCGAGTAAAGCGAGAGCGAGAATAGCGAGAATAGCGAGAGCGAAAAGTATATCTATTCACTTACACAGCATACAACCCGGTACAATTACATACATAAATATACATAAATATAGTATACAGAAAGAAGTATTTATACTACTCCGGTTGGTTGAATATTGTGGTTGACAATGGTTGATTGCATGACTGCCGGTTGTGTCCGACATTACCACACCTACCACATTTCCATGTTCGAATGTGTTCGCCTGCAGAAGGGATTCTTTGTATCCTTCTCCGTCCAACTCGAGTAACTCTCTTCGGTGGAAGTATTTGCATTTCCACATATCCAGGTGGTTGCGGCCATTCTGATATATGCCCAACTGGGTATATAGGCTCCGCATATACTGCCTGAAGAGCTTCAACGGTATAGCACTTATTACACAGGCTAGATGGGGCGACGTTGCGTTCCCTAGCAGCGACAATAGCATGGGAACATGGTATTTCGTACGAGTCGAATTCTTTGCACGTGCATTGTCGAGTTTGAAGATTAACAATATCATCGAACCGATCGTCTCTTACATGAGAATTGTAACAATCAATTGGGTTGCTCAGCATAGTCGGACATCAATGTAGTGCGCGAAAACCAATAGTTTCGCCTTTCATAAAACCACCCCTGTAGATGTCCTCTTATAAAATCGAGCAACGGAACGATGGGGAGTAGTCGTGCTTCTGCAGTCAACGAATTGAAGCACTCGGCACTGTTCGAAGTCATATTGTCATAACGTTTATTTCTCTGAAAACATCGTGCCCACCGTTCAATACCAACGCTCTCCAAATATCGAGCTACAGCACCTCCATGCAAGTGCAGACATTGATCCCAATATATCTTGAATTCTGACTCGCGGAACGCCCTAGCGGCCTTGTTGAACAATTCCACTGCCGCCTTGTCCTTGAAATTGTTCAACACATTAGACTGTAGATGGTAGGTGCACACTCCATGAAAAGCTGTGGGAAATACAGCTTGAACACTATGCGCAATACTCGCGTGACGGTCTGAAACAATAACCAAGTTCGGGGAGTCTCCAATGGCTAGCTTCAGTTTCGTCATGAACCATGTCCATGACCGATCGTTCTCATTGTCCACGATTGCATATGCCAATGGATAAAGTTGATTATTTCCATCCCTTCCTACACCAACCAACATGCATCCTTTGTACTTTCCCTTTAAATGGGTTCCATCAACAACGATGACATCCCGCATGCGCGCATAACCTCTGATGCAAGGCCCCAATGGCATGAATGCATATTTGAAATAGAGGGAGTCTTCAATTTCTACTTCAAACATAGTGCCTGGGTTAGCAATTTTCAGTGCTTCTCCATACGCATGAATCATTGTGTACGAGTCTTCTGGAGTCCCCTTAGCAAATGCATGTGCCATTTCCCTAGCACGCCATGCTTTGTCGTAACTTATATTCACTTCATACTCGTGCCTGACGTCCTCAATGATGTGCTGTGGCTTATACACACGACCGACTCATTCAAACTTCTGTTTAATTATGTGTCCGATCACTTCAGCACTCGCTTGCCGATGGTCGTGATTTAACAGTTCAATGGAGCATGTGTGTGTGCTCACATACTTGTTTGTCTTAAACATTTCAGTTCCCGCCATCTTCACCGCCCGGAGCCTCCATGTACAAGCCTTGTCAATGCATCCCACAGTGTACAATTCCTTTGTGGACTTCTTTACTCTAAACTCAAAATTCTTGCTCATGGCCAGCAGCGACAGTCTGTTCTTTAAGTCTTTCTTACAAACAAACAACTCACCAACCTCAATATCAACACCAATAGCAGAGCCAGAAGTAGATGGACAGGTCAAAGAAGTGCTCGTCGGTCTAACTTGAGAATGGGCATAATTTTGTGTCCTTGGAGTTGGAGTGTATCTTATCTCATTCTCAACAACTGGACGTTGACTTTGGACTCCTTCATTTCGACTGGCATGCATTGCTCTATGTAAGTCCCATGCTTCATTTCGGTCCATGTGATGATCTTGAGAACTATGGTGAGTATAATATGAATCCCATGGGTTATTACTGTCGGTTCCTAGGGACACCCCCGTCTCATATAATGGTATACCTGCCTCCTCTGTATACCCGCCCATTGATTCAAAAATCCCCCCCCCCATCCGTAACATCGTTCTGCACTGTCACATGAGAATTGTCATCATAAGCTTGCTGCACATCCTCATCCAGCCGTATGTTCCCACCATTCTTTTGTACATTTGTTATAAATACTTGCAACCTTGAAACATTTTCTTGAAAGATGATAAATTCAACATCACGATCATTCCTTATGTACATCGGAGGGGATTGTTCTTCCAAGTGCACTTTCACCATCATTATAATGTCAAACATCACCGGACTAATGTTTGTAACTTCATATATCAAACCTTTCAACTCATCGTATCTGACATTGCTCGGCACGACTACTCCTGTTAGCAAACCTCCAATGTAACAGTCACCAGTCTCATTCCAACTGCCACCGTATCGAATGAATAGTGATTTCCTTTCCATCCTTAAAAAAAAAAAAACGTAATAACTAATAAGTAGCGGTAAGTAATTAAAGCGCATTCTCGCTCTCGTTTTCGCTCATTTTGGATCACTCTCGCTCACGCTATCGTTCACGCTCACGCTCTCGCTTTAATACTATCGCTCCAGTTCAACCAGTATCGCTCCAATGCCAATGACATAGTAACCAACTTTCTGAAACTAAAAAAAAAAACTTTCAAAACATAACACGTTTATTTATACCATAAGACATAAGACGTTTGTTCAATGTCTCAAAACCATGAAACATAAGACGAGTTTTCAATGTTTGAAACGTAGAAATATGTCTTCCAGAAATATAAAACAAGTATTAGATCGTACCTATTTTTTGAATGTGGATTGGTTGCTGCTCGGACATTCAACACTTGAAAGGAGAAAAAGTTTTAAAGTAAAGTAAGTTTGAACAAATGAGAAAACGAAGGAAGCCAATGAATACAATCCATAAAAAATTATGTTTGTTACACATATAAACCATAGTAATTTTCTTTAATTTATTTATTTAAAATGTTTATTGGGAAATGTTGATGTTGAAAGTAGGTGTAGAACTGATTGCGGTCTTTTCTTTGTCAGTATTTTCGGCGGATAAACCACCAGTGTACGAAATTGACGTAAAAGATCGACCACGAGAGCGAGAACGACTACAGCGTTCGCGTGAGGTAGAGTGACGAGTGAGAACGAGTTAACGTGAGAGCAAGAACGAGTACTACGAGAACGAGTACAACGTTTAGCGAGAGCGAGAACGAGTAGGGTAACGCGGGAACGAGTGACGTAATCGAACGAGAACAAGTACAGCGTTCTATACTCGGCAAATAATGTTTGAGTGCGAGAGCGATCCGAACGAGGACGAGAGCGATAATGAGTAGTGCGAGAACGAGTCAGCATGTGCGAGAAAATATGCTGACGTGGCCCCCGTGAGAGCGAGAACGAGCCATCGGGGGCGAGAGTATTATTTCAATGAAAAAGTTGCTGACGTGGCAAACGAGACCGAGAACGAAAATATTCAGCGATAGCGAAACTCTATCCGAGAGCGTGAACAGCGAGCCGGTCCTAAACTGCCCTTCTGGGTAATTTTGCGAGCGTTGCCACGTCAGAATGGGTCATTTTTCATTGAAATGGGATGACAGGTCAGATCGCATTAAACCATTGAAAATGGGGTCATCCGTACAAAAACCCCGCTACATGACAGCTCTTTCAACGAACTCACTTTCCAAAATTGTCATGTTATTTAATTACGACCCTCCAAATTATAACCATAAACAAACACACACCAAAAAAAAAAAAAAACTGATAAAAAATATAAATTATCAGATAAATAAACTATTTGTATATATTTTATAGGTTAAATTACAAGTTTAATTTCTAAACTTTGTGTTTATTTGATCATTGAACTTTAAAAATATCTAAGTCATGAACTTTTAAACTTGTGTCCAATAGGCCTATGAACATTAAAAAATGTCTAATAATCCTTAAATTTTTAATTTTGAATAGGTTCTTGAATTTTCAATTTTGTGTCTAATAGGTTTTTGACCTATTTGATTTTTTTTTTTAAAATTCATAGTCCTACCAGACAAAAAAATTGAAAATTTGAGATTATATTACACATAAAATTCAATATTAAATCTACTGGATCAAATAATTTTAAAATTTTAAAATATGTCAAATATCTATATTATACACAAAATTGAGAGTTCATAGACTTATTATATATTTTTAAAGTTCAAAAATTTATTAGACACAAAATTGAAAGTTCAGATACCTATTAGACATTCTTTAGAACATGTTTGGGAGTAATTTTAAAATGATTAAAATCACTTTTGTCATATTCAAAATTACTCTAAACACATGCCTTAAATTTTTTAAAATCAACTTAATGTTTGATTTTACACTTTTAAAAGTGATTTTCATACTTAAAAATTGATTTTGAATAATTAAAAGCATATTTCAAAGTGATTTTGTATATGAAAAAAGTGATTTTAACCATATTAAAGTCACTCCCAAACATGCTCTTAAAATTCAAAAATCTTTTTAAAATGTTAGGTACTAACTTATAATTTAACCTATTTTATAAAACCGTAATAAATGGATTATACAAGTTCTTGAGAGGTGAGGATCGAAGGCCCAATTTCTGAATTTTAAAGGCCCATCTCGTGTAGGCCCAAATAAACGTTGGATGAAGATGGCGGTAATTGCCATTGCTCCTCCGAAGTCCAAAGGGCACTGCCACTGACACGTGTCGCCCGTTTCGGCTTCTAAAAACATTCTGTCCCACCAAAATTTCCATGAGATCGAAAATTTAGTCTGTGAGCTTGTAAATTACAAAGTTCTCCGTCCCCATCATATTGGATTTTAAAATTTGGTAATAGGTCTCTAAATTTTGAATTTTGTATTTAATAGACCTTTAACATATTCGAAATTTAAAAATACCAATTGATCTAAAAGACATAAAATTGAATTTTGTGTATAATAAAACTCTAAATTTTTAATTTTGTGTTTAATAGATCCGTGAATTTAAAAATGTCAAATAGATCTATGATCTACTAGACCTAAAATTAAGAATACAAAAATCTATTAGACACAAACTTGAACGTTTAGTGACCTGTTAAACATTTTTCAAAGTCCAAGATCCAAACCGAAACAACTCTGAAATTTTGGACCAAAATTATAATTTAACCTAAAAATTTATAGCACTTCATAAAGGACCAAAATTATAATTTAACCTAAAAATTTATAGCACTTCATAAAAACCAAATACTTTTCATTCTACTTCTACTTTTTTATCTGCCATATATCAAAGTTAGAGAATGATGTGGGTATATAACATAAAATGATATATCACTCAATGACTTGTTTAAATATGAATAAAATTGGTAGATATTATCATAGTACTAAAAAATTATTACATCAAAGATCAAGAAGAAAATTTTCTGCAACAAAAAGTCATATAAAGTGGATTTTTCATGGAGAAATTGTATTCATTTAATTTTTTTCTTAACCCATCACAATTGCGAAATAATGAGAATTTTTTTGTCTAGTTCAACAATAGTATGGTGGGAGATTGAGCCATCGATTTTTATGATGATGATCAATATCTTATTCATTAAGCTATATTCGGATGGACAAATAATGAGATTCTATATACATGGAAACATTATTTTGGAGGGTTTGATGCATTATTTGCTCCGTTCTTAAAATGAAAATGGGAGGAAAGAGAATTCTGGTCCGAGTCATCCCTTTGAAAACAAAGAATTATTGTTCCATTTGGGCCCTATTCCCGTGAGAAAATCTACATCCTTAGCACGTGCAACCAAACAAATCAGTTACATATTTATAATAAAATAAAAATAAAAGGAGTAATAAATAGTTTAATAGTTAAATTGTTTTTTTTTTTTAAATGCGTGTGATATTGAAAAGCAAATTCGAAAAGGTTTGGCGGGCGTGAGGTGCTTTTTTTTTTTTAGAAAAAAAAAAATAATAAAAAAATGAGAGGGAATTATTGTCTGTCGCATTCTCTGACTTTTTAATATTGTCTGTCGCATTCTCTGACTCAAACACAAACACAACGTGATTATTGTTATTAAATTTGGTTACTATATTTACATTTGGAATTATTGATTTTTAGATTGAGTTTATTAAAGAAGAACATTATTATTTTACATGGGTTGATTAAATAGCAATTTTGTTGGAAAAAATTGAGAGCAGGGCAGAAAAGGAAAAACGAGTGTTCTTTTCTTTCTTTCTAGGAAACTAAGAGAGAGAAAAGGAAAAAGAAAAGTAAAAATGAGAGGGAAGAGGAAGGCGCCATCAGTTATGGGTAAAGTTTGAGATTGTCTGCCACTAAATTTTGTCGGGTCGGCCCTTCCCACGACAATCTTTTGTGGGTTGTCATGTCCCTATTACATTTCTCTCTTTACAATAAATATGAAATATAATAATTTAAACTAAAAAAAAATATTAATTATTGTTGAACTATACTCGCTTTGATTCTATTTTTCTACATTAATGTGTACATATATAAAAGTTAAATTATAAGTTTAGTATAGGAACTTTCAAATCTATGTTTGATTGATCTTTGAATTTTAAAAGCATCTGATATATTTTTGAACTTTTAATTTTATGTCTAATAAGTTTCTGAATATTAAAGTTGTCTAATAGATTTTTTACCTTTAAAATTGTCTAATAAGTCTGTGATCTTTAAAATTGATTGATAGGTTCTTGAACTTTAAAATTTCGTATTCATTAAGTTTCTAACATATTTGAAAATTTTAAGATTAATTGTTCTATTAAAGATAAAATTATTTTTTCTTCTAATAGAATTTTAAATTTTAAATTTTGTGTCCAATAGGTTTGTGAATTTTAGAAAATGTCGAATAGGTCGTCAATGATTTATTGGACTCAAGTAATTCATGGACCTATTAGACAAGAAATTGAAAGTTCAATGACTTATTATACATTTTTTGAAATTTAGAGATCAAATATATACAAACTTGAAAATTTAAATATTAAACTTATAATTTAACTTATATATAAATAAGCTTTGCAATCCTTTTTTAATTATTATTTCAATTTATGTTTATGAATGTCCAAACTAACTTGCATACATCTTGACTGATCTTACAGGATAATTATTTGACTTGACTATATTTAATTATTACAAATAATAATATTAAAATTTCACGGGCGAGTAACCACTATGATTTAAACTCATTTCCTTTAAGTCCATTTATTTATTACAAGTCTCAATAACCACTAGGACACCAGGATGGTAATCTGTCTTTAGGTATGTTTGGGGACTAATTTATGTAGTAGTTCATTCGTTTTTAGTTAAATTATAATTGTTCTGCTAGTTGTTTAAAGTTTTAGATTTATTATGTTTTGGTTAAGCAAAATTTTAAAGGTGGGATTTAGCTTCTAAATATTTTTAAAGTAACTGTTTTCGTCTTTGTTATTATTTTATCATCAATGTTCATTATAACTAGTTTATGTGGTCTTTGTTATATATTCATGTCAATCTATAAATACACACACACACACATTTGAAGTCATGTCTTCTTTCTTTTTCTTTTATTTTTTTTAAAAAAAATATTTTTCATTAAACAATTATGCCCCAGGAGTTACAAACATTGAGTTTGCACCCGAAACAATATTCAAAATCTACTTCAAAAAATCCGTAGTCCATAAACATGACGTCTAGAATAACTCAGATCTAGCTAAACAATTAGCCAACATGTTTAAATCACGCCGAGCATGACTAAACTTCACTTGTTAAAATTCCTTCTGAATAGAATCAATGTCATGAAGAATATTCTGTACCTCTAGAGTTGATTTCAAAGCCCTATTTATCATCGAAACAACTAATGAGAAGAGTCAGAGAACAGATGTACTATTGAGAGTCTCAATTGTTGTGTTAAACAAATATCTTCTCAAACACAGCACAAGCTTCAGAATAAGCAGGAGAAACATAATTATTATAACAATTCTACATTGTAGCCACTAGACTACCATCTAAATACGGTGCCACTGTACCTATACCAGTTTTGTGATCATCTATTTGAAGTCTTGTCACACATCTGTTAAGTAACTGACAATAAATTAATGTTAAAAACTTAAAATGACTATTATTTTAGAGTTCATAGACCAAAATAAGCAAGTTGAAGATTTGAGAATAATCATGATCCAAACTTTTAAAGGCTAACATGAGATTTAAACAAATATATTTGATGCTTTTATAGAAACAATGATTTCGATTAAAAAATTTATTTATTAATTAAGTTTTTTTTTTTTTTTTTTTGGAGAGTAGAAAGAAAAAAGAAAAGTTGCGTTTCCATTTGATATTCCTAACAGTATGTTATGTGGCTTGCTTATCTTAAATAAATCTTGGAGATTAGGAATCCCGTTTTCCTTCCCTTGAAAAGTGTGTATAAGAAAATTGAATAATAACGACAAAACATTAAGATTTATAAAGCAAAACATTGATGAAAAATATACATATATTATATTCGTAAACATGAAAAAGTAAAAAATTATTGAATGAATTTTGTCATTCATGTAAATATGAAAGATGGCCGGGCGAGCTAATAATATTTATATTTAATTATTTCATATCAATAATTCTTTCAAAAAAATCGATTCACGAATACTTATTCGTAAATTCGTAATTAACTTGAAATTTAACACTTCTCCTTGTAAAATTATTTTTTAAAGCTACAACTACAAGTTAAAACTGAAAAATATTACCGCTCTAAAAGTGAAATCTTATTATATATAAGAAATCGGGACGTTTATGCGGAGGATTTTAATTGTCACTTTTATTTAGTATCATTTTGAATAAATCATTTTTAATATGAAGAAAAAATATGATAAAAATGATATATTCTTAAAGATAAATGTGTTATTATTATTATTGCAAATGGGCTACTAATCATTATTAAGCATGCAAATAAAGTATCCATTTAATGAATGAATATGGATATGAGGTACTCAAAAAAAAAAAAAAGAAAAAAAAAAGAATATGAATATGAGCACTTTTTGATACCCATTTGGGCAGCATTAGTGGCGCATCCTTAACTTCAATATTTGTTATAATTTATAATTATTAGGCCTAATTAATAGTAATTATTGATTTTAAAATTTAATTATTTTCTTTCATTTTAGCTTCTCTAATACGCCTCGTTCCTTCCCATGCGTATGCATGCACGCTCCACGTCATATTTACACGTCGCAATTATTTCTAATTTTTAAGCTTTTTTTAGCAAAAATTTTAAGCATTTGTTTGATAACTTTTAAAATTAATAACATTTTATGTTTTTATTGCATTTCAAATTACACATTTATTCTATTCCTTTTTATTATTAGGATATATAAAAAGAAATCACCCTTGTTTTTTTGGTAAAATAAAATATTCTCCTTGATGAAATAAATAATTTACGAGCTCTCTCAAATAAATTACCATTTTTTATTTTTCTCAAAAAATGTCTAATATAAAAAAAAATTGTAAAATTATATTGTTTAAAAACTATTGAAATGAAATCATTATGACTTTTTTAACATTGTTCTTAATAAATAGCATGCTAATCAATTATATTCATTTTGAACATTTGAAAAATATTTAAATTCTTATTTTAGTCTTTATAATTTGAGTTTTAGTTTTAAATTTGATCTTGTGATTTTAAAAGTTTCATTATAATTTTATGATTCGGTTAAATCTTTGCAAATGCTCATATCACAACACTTTGACATACAAACGCTAAATCATTTTAACTTTGTTCTAGTTAGCAATAGATTCTATTTTCAAAACACGAGGATTAGACCGTGATTGAGAAATATTGTCACCCCCCCCCCCCCCCCCACAAAAAAGAAAGCAAGCTAAAATTAAAGGTATTGATCCTTTTAGTTTTTGAACCCTTGAAAGGAAACTTTTATTGAGAACTTGAAATTTCATAAAAAGGGAAATAGAAAATTACCAAAAGAGAGAGAATAGAGATTTAAGGTAAAGGGGCAGAAAACAAAAGCTAAGAAAGAAAAGAAAAAGGTGTCAGTAAAAGGTGAAATGTGTAACTAAAAGGAATTTAGGAGATGTAGAAAGGAGTGAGAGAGAGAGGGAAAAAAGAAAAGAAAATAAAATAAAAGAAACTTTGGATTGTGACTTTTGTCCCCTAATATTCTAAAGAGGTCCACATCAAAATAGTGCCCCCCCAAATTCAATGGAATTGGAGGGGCCTTCTTCTCACCTTCTTCTTCTTATTATTCTTGAATCTTAATATTAATTTAATTATTTATTTGTATTTCCACTTTTTCCCTCCATAATAAGGTTGTTTGATTAATTTAGTAATGTGTCCAAAACCTTACCTCAATGTTAAATCAAGCTAAGGTTATGGCTACCATGGGTTTTTTTTTTTTTTTTTTTGAATAACAATAAAAGTATCATAGTCTCATAATTTTGTTTGGAAAATATAAGACAATATTGTTGATATGGTGATAAGTGATAACACTGAAAATATTTGTATTTTATTTAATAATATGATTTAGTGAACTTTTCTTTTGAAAGAGAGATGAGTTATATAATGTGGGCAATGAATAATTCACGGTCTATTATTGTCCTTTTTATTTTTGAATTCCTCATATGACCTAATAAAGTAAAATTCAAATAAATTAATGCAACTATTGATAATTAGAGAGAGGTAACGGATACTATCTCTCTCTATGATAAATTGTATTACACTAGAACAATGATGGATTGTATATTCTTTTAGTTCAACAAAGGTAAGGACGAAAATTTGAACTTTTGACTTTAAAGAAAGTATTGGTGCTTTAACTATTAAAGTATACTCATATTCACAGCAATGGATTGCACATTAGATTAAGTTAGAACAACTAAATTAATTAATATTAAATTACAAATCTAAATTCAACCATCACGTAATAGATTAATATGACTTATAGTTAGAAATCCAATATGGTGTGAACTACAAATAGTAACTAAAGTTAAAATTGAACTCAGAGACCTTTGTTCTAACATTGTATTAAGTCACCTTAGAAATAAATTAAATTAAACCTAATTTAAAGTGAGGTTGAAGTGAATCTTGAAAATAGTGTTTTAAGTAACATATTCTTTCTCCAAACACTAATTAAATGTTTAATCTAAAGCTACTTTCACGAGTTTTCACAAGTATTTTTAAAAAATACATTTGCTACTAAGCACTACTAAAATTTTCAAAAGTGATTTTATTTAGTGAAAAGCACTTTTCACACATACAAAACTCGGGGTTTTCAACATATAAACTTATAAAAAGACTAAATGAGAAATAAAGAAAGGAAAAGGAAGGTTCATTTGGAAAGAAAAAAAGGCAAGAGCCTAATAAAATCAAAACAATTTTTCGGCTTCCCCTTTTTCTCCTTCTGTCCTACCAGTAGCATAAATTATTGAAACAGAATGGGAAAAAACCTCTAAATAAATAATTTAAAAAAAAGTGGGATAAAAAACCAAAACACTTTTTTTCCTTATATAATTGACTACCAAACATAATGATTTTACAGCCCCTTTTCTTTTTTTTTTTCTTTTTTTTTCTTTTTCCTTCTCATTTTCTTCTACTTGCAAAGAAGATTCGTTCCCATTTCCCTCAAATCTCTCCTCTTTCTCCTTCTCCATTTGACTTCTCTTTTATCTTTCTCCCTTAAAATCTTCTTTTCCCAAAGCTTTGAAGCTTTTGAAATGGCCTCTCATGGCGGCCGCAGCCATGGCTGACCTTCCTTTCCACAGCCTCAAATCCCCAGCAAAATGTAGTAAACAAGCGTGATGGGCAAAGCAATCAACATTCCAAAGATAACTCTGCAAACCCACAAAGAAAAATTAGATCTTTTTATGTTTTTTTTTTGGAAAAATAAACATTTTTGTTTAGTTATTAAAAACATTACTATACACATTACTACATACATACCCTGTGCTGAGAATATCAGGGTGTACGTTGTACTCCTTGGCAAAGACAAAGGGTACAATTCCTTGTGGGAGAGCTGCCTGTTTTTTCAAAGAAAAAAAAGAAAAAAAATTTGTAGATGGGTTTTTTTTGTTATGGAAAATCCAAACACATGGGGCAAAAAAACATGTTAAACAGAGCTACAGATGTTTGTTTCCTAACATATCAGCAATCAGGCCCTTAGCTCTATATATATATATATATATATAAAAGTCCATTAGCCTCTAAGTTTTTTTATTTCATATCCAAGCTTTTATTCTCACAGAATAACTGAATAGTTGTCAAGATAACTGGTATTAAATCTTAAATAGATAGCCACCATAACTCAACCTATTACATCTAAGTTATTTATTATTTACCTAGCACTTTTTCACTGCTAAACCAACTCAAGATGGTTTTCAATGCCAAAAGTTCTTCATTTTCACTACATTTCATTACTATCATGAAAAAGAAAGAACTCCAAAAAGCAACAATCTTTTTCATAACCATTTGGATAAACAAAAACAACTTTATTGTAGAGAGGTAGAGAAAGAAAAGAGGGGTTTCATCTTTCATTTTAGAATTTGACATTATATATTGGGTTTTTTTTTAAAAAAAAAGGGGGGAACTTTTTGGAGTATATGCAGTGAAGAAGCAGGATTGAGGCAATGTCAGAGAAAAATGCAGAGGAGAGAGAATGAGTGACCTGGACAATGGCAACACGTAAGAGAACTCCTCTAAGGCCAACAGCAATGGAAGCAACAGCCATTACAGCTGGACCTGTAAGGAATCTCACAGCCATTGAAAAAGCTGCTATGGTATTTCCACATGCTATGATCCTTGGTTGCAAAGCCATGAACAAACCTGTCATTTACATTTACCAATTAGAAATAGCATGCCTTTCTCTTTCTCTCTTTTTCTTATTGCCCTTAAAGCAACTTTCATCATCACCACCACCAACCCATTTGAATAGAATCCAACACAGACCAGGCAGAAAAGTGAGAGGAAAAAAAAAAGAGAAATTGCAGAGTGGAGAAGGAAAACAAACCCCCCCCCCCCCCCCCCCCCCCCCCCAACATATTATCATAACTATGCCACTGTTTTTGCTTTGCCTTTTGCCAGTTTTATGCTTTGCTTTTTGGCTTTTGGAAGAAAAAGAAGAGAAAAAAAGAAAATGGATGTTAGGAACTTTACCAAGACTGAACATGGCCATTCCAAGCCCTGCATCAGAGAGTATAGAAATGGACTTTGCAACAATGGCTGGCATTTCAACATTCCACCTTAAGATAAAAAGAAGATGATGATATTATAATCAGAATCAAAGCTAAACTAAAAACACAAATGGGGTTTTGAGAAAGAGATGAATGAACCTGAATGAGACTAAGGACCAAGTGAGGCCAATTAAACTGGAGTAAGTGTTGGGGTTTCTGATGAGCTTTCTCCAAACCATGATCAAGATGAGCCTTGTCATTACACTGGTTGGTGGCATGGTTTTGGGTTTAACATCTCCAACTTTCTCTGCTACTCCATTGTTACTGTTCATAATCTCTCTGTTTCCAAAGCTGAAATCTTCCCTCTCTGCATATTCTTCTTGGTTTTCTCTACGACCCTCCACTGAAAAACACACCCCATTAACAAAAATGGAACAGAACTAACCAAAAACAAAGCAAACAACAAAATCTAATCAATTCAAGAAACTTACCTTTTCCGGGAGAGACAGCCAATCTCACATCCTTCTGATCATTATGTGCTCCAAATTCATGGTTTCCAAACACATCAGAAACAGGGGAAGCACTTGAACTCCAAACAAACATATGCAAGTCTCTGCTTCCATCCTCTGTTTTCTGCTGAGCCACAACTCCATTGGCAGGCTTCTTAGCATTGGGTTGTGCATTTTTGGACCCTGTAGGTGAAAACATTCCTGGGTTTGGAGCAGGGTAATGATTTGCATTTGCATTTGCATTTGCGTTTACATTGCCCCCCGCTGTGGCATTGTAATGAAACCTCGGCTTCCCGCCGTTGCCACCACCGCCTTCCTCCTCGTAATTCGACGGCCTCGGTGTCGGTCCTCTAGACGCAGAAAGGCCATAAACATCAGAAGAGCCAAAGTTGGAGTTCCTTCCACCAGCAGCCATCATAGAGTAGAAATCAGTATGGTTAAAACTTGAGCCTCTTGGAGTGGGATTTCGAGAAGATTGCAGAGAGTAAATCTCTGCATTGGTCAAATTGGAAGGTCGTGGAGTCGTAGAAGACAACCCCACAGATCTTCTCGAGAAGATATCTGATCTTGAAGCATTTGATTTCCTCACAGTCACGTGAAGCTTCCCATCTTCTTTAATCTCAGCCTCTGTTTCAAGAACTTGCCTTCCATCCAACGACATAATGTCAGAATCAACATGGATTGAGACTATAGAACCAGCAGTGTCTGGAAACTGCTCAGAAATCAGCATTCTGGCTCCTCTGTATTCAAACATGAACAGCATCAATGTGTACCAAATAATGCACTGAAGCACAACAATCTGAACCATCAAGCTCCCTGAAAAATCCCCATACATTCCTTTAAGCAGAGGAATCCCCATAACCAGAGTATTGGGCAGAGTGGAAAGGGAAAACAGAGTAATCGTCCATTCCAAACAACCCCTTTTGCTTACGTTGCTCCAAACGGCAAGAACAGCAAGAACAATGAGCTTTTGGAGAGTATCAGCAGCAATAAACCTCAAGTTCATGGTGTAGGGATTGTTGGTGGAGATGAAGTGAAAAGAAAGAAGAGGAACTGCAAACAGAGCAACAAAACGATTGATTCCAGAGCACTGGTCAGGAGTGAAGATCTTCCACCATTTCACAGAGCCATATGCTAAAATCATGGCCACATAAAGAGGAACCACTGCAGTCATTACATGGTAGAAATCTGTAAGGGTAATCATCTTTCTTCTTCTTCTGGTTCTTGTTTTTCTTGTTCTTCTTTGGTTGATTCTTAGCTGACCCAGATGAAGAAAATGGCTATGGAGAACTCAGAGGAGAAAAACAGAAGAAGAAGAAGAAGAAGAAGAAGCAGAAGCAGAAGAAGAGAAAGTGATGGCGATGATGAAGTGAGATGAGGGAGTGAAAGGGCATGTGTTTTGGTTTATGGGAATGGTGAATCTTAAGGCAATAAACAGTAAAAAAGAAAAAGAAAAAGGAAATGAAATGAAAAAAATTAAATTAAGCTTTGAGAATTGCGAGCAGGCCTTGTTGCACTTGCAGTCCTCAAAGCAAGAGAAGAGAGCGTGGGAGTTCTTCAACTTTTTTTGGTATTTTGGTATTTTAAAAAACAAATAAAAATGGATTTGTTTTTTTGCCTTTTGTTTTGAAGTGTGTTTGGATTTGGGTTTTTGGAGGATAATAAAAATAGTTTTGAATTTGATACAAACATGGGAACTTAGTGTATGGCTGTATGGTATTTGTTAAAGAAAAAAAAGCAGAGTTTGGTTGGAAGGTGGGGTTTGTGTTAGGCTTTGTTTGGCAGAGCTTTTTCTAACTTTTTTTTTTTTTTTTTTTTTCTCTTGGATTCGCTTTTCATGGCTCATGGTTGTAAACTTGGCTTTGAGTCGTGGCAATCTCATTTTTTTGCTTTTACACTATTCCCAATTCTCTTCAACCCTTTTTCCTATTCAAAAACATAAATTTTTATATCTTTGGTGTTAAATAATGTTGTCACCAATACCATACAATAATAAAAATCCAAACTTTGCTTCTTCCTAGTCCAATGAGATTTTGCCTAATGTATTACCTTGTCTGTATTTAATTCTTTATCTTTAGTTGCATGTGAAGAAACATGTATCCATATTAATTTGTTGGTTCATATATATAATATGATGTGACATATGTTATATATAGTATAATAACCTTCCTACGTACTCTATATGTATTATAGTTATTCACGATAGGTTTGCCCTAATGTGGAATTCACTAGAGATAGTATATATAGTACGAAGTGAACACTAAACATAGTTATAGGGCATGAACTTAGATATTAATACAAGATCCAACAAGTTCACTATTATACAAAATGAGAAGGAAATGATATTGTGGGAATTTTAACTACTTTAAACTCTTGTTCTACACTCATACTAAATAATTTCAATAAACCCAAAACTAATCTTGTCGTCAAAGTGATGAAAATTTGGAAATGCTTAGGTCATAAAAATTAGACATGAATCTAATTTTAGACCTAATTGTATCTCATCATTCTCTTGGAACCTATCAAACTAGCTGCCAAATCCAGCTATTCCATCTAAATTTTGTGTAGTAGAATGTCAAATCATTATTACATTACTCAAAGTTCGCAATCAAAGATTGAAAATAAGCATAATTCAAAGCATGGAAACAAAATTGAAGTCTTTCAAGGTTTAAGGACTAAACAAAATACAATAAGTATAATTCAAAGCATGGAAACAAAATTGAAACCTTTCAAGGTTCAAGGACTAAACAAAATACAGTGTTCAAAGTATCGAGATGAAATCAATAATTAATCATTAAAATATATGGAAAAAAACACTTGATTAGGTTAGGGAATAGAGTATAAAATTGGGGGGAAGATTTGATAGGAATTGAAAAATGGGGGGAGAGAGAGTGAGAACATGCACATAGGAAAGAGAGAAGGGAGTGAATGTAGGCACTAAAAACATAAGAGGATATAATGTGTAAAACTAGAAATTGAATAGAGAGAAATTACAAATGCATGAGAAGAAGAGATACCCATCACGTGGACCCAAAATTGTCCATTTCATACCTCTATTCATTCTGTACTTTGGCCATTTCTATATCTCTCCAATCTCATTGGACTTAACCCCCAATTCATATTTTCCATTCCATTCAATCAAATCTTATTCTATATCAATATCATTTTCATATCTTATATTACCTTTTATGTAAATATATATATCAATATCTCTTTTCATTCATTAATCCTGCCCATAGATGTATTATTATAAAATATCACTTGGTTGGATCTAGTTCGCGTAGTTAAGTATCCAATTCCATAGCAATAGAAAAAAGTTGGCGTGTATGGCAGCATATCAAAATTGATGTGACACTGCGTCAACTTTTTGTGTTGATATGCACGCTATATGACTTATCAAAACGTCGTGTCAACCTTCGTGTAATATCATATTGAACCAAAGAGAAATAAATGGATATGTTTTTAAAGTATAGAGACTAAAATTAAACAAATGAAAATAATTGTGCAACTTGTGACAAAGTAGAAAGGGTTACTATCAGAGTAAATATGTAGACTAGAAGAAGTATTTTTAATGTTTGAAAATAATCTTAATTAATGTAGATCTTGTAAGTAATGTCTTTTGATCAGCCAAACCAAGTTATGAGAGTTTTTTAAAAAAATACTATTAATTTCATGTCAACTTTATGATTTCACACTCCTTTTTCTCCAATCCAAATTAAATATAATCCCAAACATTACTTTGCACTAATCAAGTTTGCCAATCAAATTCTTTATGGATTTATGCCAAACAACATGATTAGAAAATGAAAGGAAAAAAGTTGGACATTTACTTTGATAGCTAGCTAGGCCTTACCCTACAAACCAAATTTATATTAATCGAAACATGTTAGTAATCTTCCTTACTTTTTCTTTAAACCAAAGAAATAAAAATTTTAAAAAAAATGGTGGCTAGAGAAGAATAAAAGAAAAAAAAAATTGTAAATTTAAACATCGTGTCTGATCTAATCAGTGGTTTAAGTCTAGCACGTATTGTTAACTAAATTATTAATGAAAAGTTGTTGATACGTTATATATATATATATGTATAGTTGAATAAAATTGATCATATATAATGCTACAGTCTACAAATAACTTAACGAATCAATACAGACAAGCATATTGTTCCTTTAAGAGTTGGTTTGGTACAAACGAGTTGTGTCTTTCCTTCCCTAATAGAGTGGAATTTTTTTAGGTCCTATTTATTGAGTCAAAAAGGGAAGCATTAAAAAGAATGGTATTTTTGAAGGTATTATTTACTTTATATGGACAGAAAAGGGAAGAGGGGAGTGTTTATGTTCCTAATCTTGTACAATAAGTTGACTCTTAATAATTCCTTTGTCTCCAACAAGGAAAAAAGAAAGTTGACTATTGGTTTCACTATAAATGATTACTGCTGTGGATCGACATTGCATATTAACTCACTGTTTATAATCTTAATTAGACATACTACTCGAGTTTAGTATAATAATTATTTATTTGTTTGTTTTTAGAATTACTCGAGTTTAGAATTTGAATAATTAATTCGCTTTAATTTCTAAAATCACATATGTCATTAGATGGAGATTTTAAAAAATTAAAAAAGGAAATTAAGTCGTCCGCTAATGTTCCCATTTTCTTTTTTCTTTTTTCTTTTTTCCTTCTAGATTCGTTTGGCAACTTTTCTTATATGGTCAACCGTTACATTAAACGAGTTATACTTGGGAAAAAAAAATTAAAATAATATTTTAAAATACGATGTTATATTTAACTTTTCACTTCTATTATTCTTTTCATAAGTAGAAATGTTAAAATAAATATTATATATTCTATAAAAGGTTTCAATCTTATTTTTGTCTCATAACTTTTAAATTTGTTCTATTTTAGTCCCGAACCTTTAAAATATTTATTTTATTCCATAAACTTAAAAAAAGTACTTGGTTTGGTCCTTGGTATATCATTTTACACCTAATACTCATCTTCAACACATGTAATTTGAATGCGTACTTATGTTAATGCATTAATATACATACTCGAAGTCAAATCATCAATTTATTTTTTAGAAGTGAGAGTGAAGATTTTGAACCTCCGACCATACTTTAACCAGTTGAACAATATTCAAGTCAGTATTTTATATTTTAAATATTATTTTATAGTATCTAACCATTTAAACAAATTGGAAGTGACATACCAAAATAATAGTAATGAAATGATAGCCATGGCCATGGTGAACATTGGTTTTGAGATAATTTATTAAGTTCAGATATTGAAACGATACTATGGTTGGTTAGAGGAAATAAATAGAAGATTGGAAACAGGGAATCTGCCCATTCATTTTTCTTTCTTTTTATTATTATTTTTTTTTAATTTTTAAATTTTTAGAGAGAAGTGGAAGGCGTGCTTGAAGTGAATGATGAAGGTCTGTGGGTGTGCCCCAAAAATTAAAAAAATAAATAATAATAATAAAAGAGCCAAATAAAAGGGGAACAAAGCAGAGGAATTGGGCACTGTCACACAAACTCTCTCTCTCTTTCCATTGATATTCCAAACTCCCAAACACTATGCTCTTTCGCACGCACTGCTATGCCTTTTTCCCTTCTCTCTCTCTTTTTCCCATTTTTTTATATTACCACTCCCTCCACTTGCTTTATCATTATATATATATATATTATTTCTATTCGTTAATTTGAATTACACCGACCTTCCTCACAAATAGTTTGTTCATTAGCTTTTGAAAGTCAAAAGTTGAGTTACAAAATGTAGCTCTGCATATTGATGAAAACTAGAGAAAGTTTTGAGTATATTATACAAAGAATAAGAATATATAGCATACTCTATTAATACTAAGAAAGACTGCCTGTTAAGATCATGTGAGCTTGGGTTTTAAAAAAAAAAGTAGTCAAGTGTTGTCCCTAGTACGAACATGTTTGTTTTACGTTCAATTTATCATTTTAGTCTTTATGATTTTAAAAGTTTCATATTGTTTTAATTCGAGTTTGATGATTATAAATGTCTTTGATCATTCTTCAACCGTTTTTTTAACCATCCAATAGACGTACCTTTTCAATTTTACTCAATCAAAAAATGAGATGGAGATTTGAGTGTAGTTTAACAAGTAGGGTATCTACTTCTTTTAAGATCGGAGATTCAAATTCTTCCCTCCATAATTATTGTACTAAATATAATACTAGCCAACTTTCAACCCGTTAGGACATATATACTCAATCAGGTGTTGAAGTTAAAAAAAAAAAATTACATTGGTAATTTAACATTTATTTAAAAATAATATTTAGCAAGTTGATTAACATTTCACACTCACTTAGTCACTTAACACGGGTGATGACAGGGAATAAAGATAAAATGATCAAAAGAGAGATTTGAAAGAGATTTACATGGAAAAGAGTGTCTTACGTGTCGACATTTAGTGAGCAACGGATATGTCACTTTTAATTTAATCCCCTTTAAAAAAATAAAAATACGTACATTTTTATTATAGAGTTTGTTTTGTTCCATCGTGTTTTTTTTTTCTTTTTATTTTTAAATTATGGTTGCTTACTGAATATTTTGTTTTTTCTACTAGCAGCTTATTTGGTAGACAGACAGAGTAAAGGTAAATTAAGGGATTCTTTTTAATGGATATTATTTTTAAAGCGATTTACAATCATAAAATAATTCAGATACTTATATTCAGATTTCAAGACAATTTTGACCGAATCATCATCTATAGAATTTTATCATTCACTGAATGAAATACAAAATAGTTTACAATGTGAATATAATCTCTTCTCAACTACTGTATTTAAAAAAGAAAATCAAAATCGTGTTTATGCTTAAGATATGATTTAATGACCATAGTACCATTAAAAATGAAGTCCTTCAAAAATATCCCAAAATTTGAAGTCAACCAGTATTAATTCTTTATAAACTTGACCATGGTTGAGTGGAATATTTGTGTGGATAAGGATATAGTTTTATGGAATGAAGAAAAGGGAAAAAACATCAACATATAAAGTTTCATTTAATGCCAAAGTTTTGAAGGATTTGTCGCTTAAAAAGTATATGTTTTATTTGTCAATCAAAGCATAATTGAGTGGATAAGACACTAATTATCAACTTGAAGGTTGATGGTTCAATATTTCATCTATGCAATTGTTAAACTAAAAAAAGGGGAAAAAATTAAATTTGTTCCTAAACTTGTAAGGTTGTATCAATTTAGACTTTAAATTGTCAATTTCATCAAATTGGACTCTAAACTTAAATAAGTGTTGCAATTTTTACCCTCCGTTCAAATTTCGCTAATTCATCCACTAATTTTAACCAAAAACAATGCAAAAATCTTCATAAACTCATTAATTTCAATAAAATAAAGTTTGGCACAAAAATAAGTTTGACCAATGCACAAATTAACCATTAAATAACTTTGCCAAAATTTATAAATTCAACAAAAAAAAAATATAGCTCTAATGTCGTTTTTCTCTAAGATTTTATCAATTTCATAGTGTACATATGTTTTATAATTCATTGAACGCATAAGGGAAAACTATTTTTAATGATATTTAGAGCAATAATCCCTTAGAGAGTTAAAATTAGCAACACATTTTAAAGTTTGAGATTAAAATTGCAACACTTATCTAAGTTTGAGGTGCAAATTGATGAAATTGAAAGTTAAGATTAAAATTGATACAATTTAACAAGTCTAGGGATCAAAATTGTTTTTTTTTTTCCTCCAAAAAATACAGGTTATATCCCTTATTTAAACATTCGTCTTTCTCTTAAAAAAAATAATAATAATAATTGGTCTTTCTTGTGCTTTTCTTTTGTTGGGAGAATGCACCTTCCTTTTTTTATCTTTTAGAAGTTCCAAGGCTTATTTCAGAGATTACATTTATTCAACGTATGCTTTGATGCATGCATTCAGGATATGCCAGAATTTATTTTTAATGTTTTTTTGACAAAATATTTTTATTGTTTTAAATCACATGAAATGTTTGTGTATATATATCACAAAAGGGACCTTAAGAATATAGCATTTGCCCTACAAAAAAACAATATAACATTAAAGGTGAGGATTTAAAGAGTACTACAAAAAAGTGAGAATTTAAAAGTTACTAATGACTTAATTAATTGAGTATATTCATCATACTCACGTTGGTAGACATAAGCTGTTAGGTAATATTATTGGGCATGTTATTTTATTAAAGCAAGGTAAGAGAGATTTTAAAACAGGATATAACAAGGTGGACATTCAAAATATTTTTTAAACCGCAACTCATAGGGAATCATATATTTTAAATATTACGTCACTGTGTCATTATTCAAATATCAAAGCATTATTAAATATAATTTCAATTGAAAATTTTGATAAAAATTGAAACCTTAAAAAATTAGAAATAAAATGCTAACTTGAATATAGTACCAATGATTAATACATCTTTACTTCTTATAAGAGGTTGTAAACTATAATTTTTACCCCTTATTTGTGATGTATGTTATATCTTGAATTTGAAAGTTGGTGCACACGTACTAAACTAAATTTTTAATTGAGTGTGCATTTGCCAATTGCTAGTGTATGTGATGGGCTGGAAATATCCAGGCCCAAAGACATAAATTGGTTTTTTATTTTTTCTTTTGAGTTCAAAATTAGTCAGTAGAGATCGAACCATAAATCTTTGAAATAGTAATTGATGTTTTATCAAATGAGTTATGTTCGGATTATCGAGTTATGTATTTTATATTGAGCGGTTCTACATGCCCCAAATTTTTTGACAAAAATATAATCAATTTTAATTTACAAATAATCATAAAATTGTTGGTTTTTATTAAATATAAATAAAAATATCAATTTTTTTTTAATTTACTTCCTTGGTAGGTATTTTAATTATTTTATTATTGATTTCTTTTATTCATTTACAAAAATTAATTTCAGTGTTTAATATAAGTATTAGTTCAAATTTTATAAAATTTAATTAATTTTAAATAAAAATTTAATCTTTTGTTTTCATTATTAGTCCAACATTTTTTTTTTAGTACAACATAGGTAGAGAGATTTGAACCTTCGACCTCAATGGATATACTACATGTCAATTACCACTGAGCTATGCTCACTTTGGCTAGTCCAGCTTCTTTTGAAAAACATATTTAAGTAAAATTTCAATAATAATTTAGTCACTGTCATTTTGTTTAAACATGTAGATATTGTATTATTTTTATTTTTTTGTTTACATATATTTATTTATTAAAATTTTAAATTCTATTTGGTTTCTATATTTTGAATTTTTGTTTGTTTTGATTCCTATACTTTTAAAATATCTTTTTTGGTCTCTTACTTTCATAACATTCATTTTAGTTTTTATACTTTTAAATAATTTATATTTTACAAAATCTTAATACAAAGTTTTCACGCAACAAAAATTCATTAATACAAAGCTACGACAAAGTTTCAAGAAATTTATCGAGTGTAGCTCTATTTGAAATTGCGACTAAAAAATGAGATTAAAAAAAAAACCAAATGATCGAGATGATCGCCTTTTAACAATACAAATACCAAAATAGCTGTTTTAAAGGTACAAGAACCAAACTAAGGCGTTTTGAAAGTATATAAACTAAAATGGACAAAAACTTAAAGTATGAGATTAAAATAAGATTAAACCTTTATTAAAATTAATATTCAACCCCTCCATTTTATAAATTCTATGTCCAGCCCTATATATTAGATATATTAATGATGTGCTTTATCAATGATACAAACAAAAATGGTATGTCAATTATATATATATATTGCGTTCAACAACATGTAGAGGTCGGAAAATTGGAATATTTGACTTCTTAGTTAAAAAAATATGTTTAACCCATTGAACTATGATCTAATTGGCTTTCAAAAGCAGTATATATCCGATTATATATCGTACATGTGTATTAGTGGTTTACTTTTTGCATTGGTATATCAATTATAAAAAATGGTATATCACTTATGTATGAGGAAACATTGTGTCATATTTTGCAAGTTATTTTGATAACCAAGTTTGCAAAACATTATAATTAAAAAAACGTCAAATAAAAACAAAAAAAACAGATAGTAACGAAAATATGGTTATTGGTTATCATCCCCGTCATGATAGCGCCGTTCTTAAGTTTCCGATGAAGAATGCCGGTTACCGGTAGGCGGTAGCTAGTATTTTCATGTAAAAGTTCAGATTTTATTGGCCGGATTACCGGAATCACCGGAATAAATTTACAAATATCTGGAAAAATCTCAAACTCCTGATAGTTTTTTTTTCTTCTCCTCCTCTCTTTGTTTCTTTCAATTTTAAGTTCTTCCACAGTTCTTTGCAATTTCAATGGTGGGTTCCGATCGCCACCAGCGGAGATTCACGGCGGCACTGGACAAGGCCTCGGCTGAACAGAAGATGATGGTAAGTAATTAGAATGAGTTCACCGCACCGACATAAACTTACGTTTTTTTTTCTCCTTTCTTTCTTTCGTGCAGTTCTTAGGAGAAATGTGAACAAAACATTGAAGTTAAATTTGAATAAATTTTGTTGGTAATTAGTATAAAACAACCTCAGAACCATCCATCTCTAAAAGTAGCTCAACTGGTTAAGATATTTACCTTCGACCAAAATATTAGAGCTTTGAAGCCCTCCTCCCTCACATGTTATTGAACTAAAAAACAACTTCAAAACAAAACTTTCATTTCACATTCCACTCATTCAATTGGATGTTAAATCACCAATCATCACCAATCATCCAAAAGTTTAAACTGATAGATTATGGTAAATTTAATTCTATCAACACTTAAACATTGGAATAATACAAATTTACTTAAATTTAAAAGATGTTTAAAAAGTCTCCGTCTATGAACTTTCATTTTTTTTCCAAATAGTCATTCACTTTAAAAGTGTTTAATAGGTCTATGAAGTTTTAATTCAGTGTCTAATAGGTTATTTACCTTTTACTTTTGTGTCTAAATTAAAGTTTGTAAATTTAGAAAAAAAAAAGGTGTTACACAAAATACAATGTTCATAGACTTATTAGATACTTGTAAATTGTTTAAATACCCTATTTAACACAATAATCGAAAGTCTAGGGATTGCACACCAAACATTTTTTCCTAATAATTGTTTGACATATATTTAAATTACAATTTTTAATTTTTCCCTCTTATATTTATTGATCTAAAACTATATGTCACATTGTTTTTGTCTCCTCCAATAATTTCACTTAGACACATGTACATAATAATTTATACATGGCTTTAGTTTATATAATGTTTTAACATTTTTTTTTTCTGTGGGATGGGAGATTCAAACCTATAATCTTTTGATTAAAGATACGTGCTTTATGTCAGTTAAGCTATGCTCGTGTTGACATATATTAACCGTTGATCGGCAATAAAATTATAAGGTATGAAATTGAAAAACAATTGGTAATATTTGGTTTGAATAGTTTTTATCGAGTTGGGTTGGATTAGTTTGAATTTTGTTAACTTGGTTATTTAAAAAAGAAGAATGAATTTTAAATGTCGGTTTTTCTGTAAACAAGTCTATATCTTGGTTTTGAAACAGGCATGTATCTAAATTTGACACACACTACCTATAAAACTTGTAATCTATTATATATTTATTAGGTTAAAATACCATTTTGATCCCTTGATCTCATTACTGGAACTTGTTTTCATGTTAGTCCTTATACTTTTAAATGTCAAAGTTTAGTCTCCATACATTTAATAAATGTTATAATTAGTTACTACTATTAGTTTATGGTTAACTTTTAGAAAAAAAAAAAAAAAAGAGTCTCTTTTAATCTTTCATCTATAAAGTTTGGAAATATATTCACATTGTGTGTTTTTATTTCTTAAATTGAAGTTATTATTACTTTACTAAATTCTATACAAAATTAATTTTAAATTAACAATAATGACTAATTTTAAGATTTAATTGAAAATACATTGACTAAATTTAACATTTAAAAGTATTGAGACCAAAATGGAATGAGTTTCAAAATACATAGACCATGTATAATTTTATAGTTGGATGTTGTATTTTTTTTTTTTTTTTTTTTATATTACACACCCCACGCTACCCATTAAATATTTTTCACATCCAATTTATTTTTTACAGCATCGTATATAACAAAACCAAAAAAAAAAAAAAAAAAAAAAGGAGTGAGTTTAGGCTATAATTTAGTTCACGGCATTTTTTTAGAACAACAAATACATTATTAAGATTTGAAGTTCCTGAAAGAAATAATCGAATTAAATCCACAGTAGAAGCGTTGAAATCAACTTTAATTTTATTTATAATTAAACAATAAAAATTAAAGTTAAGCAAAACATACGTTGAAAATAATATGAAGAATATTATGGAGGGTTTTTTTCTCCTTGTACTTCAACTCTCCAATGAGATTGAATTCCAACACTTTCACAAAGTCTTCCTTGTTATGACTCGAACAAATGATCAAAGAAGTTTGTGGGAATCTTCTAGAAAATAGAATGAGAGAATAAGGGGATAATTCTCTATAATTTATTTCTCTTATTTGGAATGCACACAAATGACTTAAGAAAATAATTAAATAATATATTTTAATATATAATATATTAAATATATTTATTTAACTAATTTGAATCATATCCAAACATTCCAAATTCTCCTACGACATCTATTCCTTATTTAAATATAATTCAAATTTAATAAATATTTTTTTAATGTATCTTAATACGTTAATAATTTATTTAATATTTAATGCATTATATATACAATAAATATGTTTTTTCTCATTTAATATATCAAATATATTAAATTTTAATTCGAACATTTCAAAATTTATCTCAACGAAATTGATCCATATTTGTTTATATGAGCCAATAAGGAGACATTATGAACCTATAGATTATAAGCTTCAATGATACAAAATTAATTAATTATAATTAATTAATTTATTTATTTTCATTCATTAACTATAGGTCACTCCACTATAGACATAGAGTTGCACTCTTTTGCACTGTAGGACAAGTTGTGTCCATGGATATAATCACTACATGCAAGTCGATTTTTCACGAGTTGTTCATAATTACAGCTGGGTCAAAAGTCCGTTTTACCCATGTAATTACATATTACACCTTAAGTACCATTGATCATCTAATGAACAATTTGTTTATGATCTAACCATAAATGAAGTCCCTCTCAGGCTAGTGAGATGGTGGGGCCCCATTATTCAAATCCCGAAATCAGCACTTAAGGAAACTATTGATCATCTACTTACCCTATAAGGGAATGAGTGAATTCCATCTTGTGAGAGTATGTTTCAAGCTCTCTATTTGGTCAAATTCCCAAAATAGTAGGCCTATTGAATCGGCTACAAAAATCACTATCACCCATGCAAATCAAAGGACAAGCTCTCACAAACAGAAGTTCATAACTCACTAAGGATTAAGATCAAGTCGCATATATGATCATCCTGATGAAATATTAATTTTCTCAATTAACGGATTTATAAAGAGAGATTAAATATTTCGTGGTCTAGTCTTATACAAACTCATTGTATAAAATACCACCACTCACATGTCTCCACATGACCGATTTGAATCAAACAATTTTTAACTATCACAAAGTGGGCTGTATCAATAGTGTTACCAAGATAAGACACCCAACTTTATCCATATATTATGACCCTTTAGGTTATTTTTTGAACATGATTCTCACGTATGTCAACCACATACTATTCAAGATTACATTAATAACCTTGGATTCTTCATATAATGAATAATATTATATTGCAAATACAATAACCAAAATTATTAATTATGAGACTTTAGAGCAAAAATCCCAACAGTTACTTCTTAAAAGAAGTAGAAATATCTTAATTTGCAACTTTTAGAGAAAATAATATAGATGTCTTAACAAGCTACATTCAATTTTTTGTTGTTGTTGTTGTGTGTTTTTCTTAGTTCAATGACACGTGGATAGTGGGAGTTTGAAATTCTAACATCTTAGTTAAGGATATTATATCTTAACTAGTTAAGTATGCTTAAGTTGTAAGCGAGGGTGCACAAGAAAATCGAAAAATAAAAAATTGAACCGAATCGAACCATAATCCAATGATTTGGTTTTTTTGTGTCTTCATAAGATTGGAGATATATTGGGTTTTCATTTTGAGACAAATCGACTATTTTCGATTCGTTTCGATTTTTTATTCAAAAAATCAGTCAAAACTGAACCAAAGTGAGGGTATAGACTTATAGTATATATATACTCTTAAAAAAAAATCCATAAGTCCCCTTCTTATTTCAACCGAATCAACCCTTTGTCGTGGCTATATGCACATTTTCGTTTCCAGCTCTCTGTGACTCTGTGTGTTCTTCCATCTTCGCCACTGCCAGTTCGTCTCATCACACTCCCATTTTTCCTTCCCTAACCATCTCGTTCTCTGTCGAACTGGCAGATCTCAGATCTCTGCACTCGTCGTTAGTTCGTCGCAGTCGCACAACCATCTCGTTCGTTGATTCGAGTTGCCGACAGCACCTCCTCTGTCTTTATGTAATTAATTATTGTGTTATCCTTCAAAATTAATCTTGGCAACAAAACAAGTATCCGAAGTGGTTTCATCAGAGAAGATGAAATATGTAGTAATATTACTTTGAAGTCGTGTATGTTTTGTGAAACTCAAAAGCTTTTTTTGGGGGGGACGAGCTCCAACTGTTATTTTCAAGTCAAAAAAAGTTCGATCAATGTAAGCAAAAACTTCCCCCGCAAACCTGTGTTTAAATTTTAGGGACTCCCTTTCAACGCTTGTGTAACAGAAAAGTAACCTAGGGTTTTTGTGTGAAGCCTGAATTTGTTATCAAATTTGTGCTCTCAAGTTGGGACATTGAAAAGAACACACGACATTTGTAAAAGAATAAGAAAATACTTGAGCATGTTCACATGTAATTTCAAAAATAGGAATAAGACACGTGTAATAAACTTGAATTTGTATTAATCTAAATGTAGTGGAGTACAATCTCTAATGTTTATCATTTGATTTTTTCTCGAAGGCGGGCTTCGCAACTTGTTATCGGGCATTGAGAGTCTTCTAGTATTTGTTTTATAAATTCTCGCTCTAAGTCTTCTCTCTTGAGATTTTCAACTTTTGAATCAAGGGGAATCTCTCTATTTATAGAGTTTCTCAGGACCTTAAATGAGCTTGGGTCTGACTATTGGACTGAGTCTGGTTGGCCTTTGGCCTAAACACCTGATCCTAATTGACTTTGAGCCTAGCCCAAGCCTCCTATTTGAGTTTTGTCTAAAATTTACCTAAATTTCGCATGACCTAATTGCATATTTAGATTTAGCATAAAATTTAAGGATGTTTGCAAATTTAATTAATCCCTAATTAAATAAATAATTTTGTCACTAACTTTAAGTAATGACAAGACAATTTTTGATTGACCAAAATTTATATTTCAACAAAGCCCAAAACAAGAAACTCAACCATCAATTTTGTCATTTATTAGATTTCGGTTTGGTTTTCGATTGGGTCCAAAACCAAAGGAAACGAACCACATCATCCCCCCTGCAAGCTATATTCAAACTAATCTATATAGATAGTAATTAGTTATATGGATGAAGATATCGCTTTTTTCTTTTTTCTTTTTTCTTTTTTTTAAAGGAAGAGAAAATATCTTCCTTCCTTTATTTGTTTGTCAAAATAATATACGTATATAACATCACACAATAAAAACGGTCACTCTACAACTATTTTAATTAACAATAATAATTCAAATAAAAATCCAGGCCATTAAAAAAATACCTACCCATTATTAAAACAACGTCCCATGCATGCAGCATGCTCCCAACAAACTACGTTTTTTTTAATGACATAAATAGAAAAACAACTTTAAAAAATTTAAAAACGAAAAACGAAAAAAAGAAAAAGGCGCGGCATCGACGGCTCACAATTCACTGCTTCGGTCAACGTCCACAAAAACAACCTTAAATAAATGGCGTCCAATAATTTCCCAATCTGGCAACCGGATCTCCCGGTCATCCCAAACCCCTCCCGAACCTACTTACACCTCCATCCCCACCCTCCCAACCCTCGTCTCTCTACCTCACCTTCAATCACCCCAATTTTCTCTCATTTTCCCCTCAAAATAATAATAATAATAATAATAAAACAATAAAAATAAAACCCCATCAAAGAAAAAATAAATCGAGAAAGGGGAAAGATTAGTTTTTATTTTTCTTCTTTTTCTCAAAATTGAAGGCCGGTGACCTGAAGCCTTTTCTACCAGTTTGTTTTCATAATTTATACATTTTTCAGAGTTCGATAATTACAAAGAGAAAAAGAGAGGGGGGAGAGAGAAAAGTGTGTGTGTGTTATTATATAAAGAGAGAGAGTAGTGAGAGAAATGGGAGATTCACCAAAAAGTCCAGAGAGCGGCGGAGGGGGAGGCCGTTCTTCGTCGTCCTTAATGGAGAGCTTATTAGGTCTTCTTCGTATTCGGATCATTCGCGGCGTCAACCTTGCCGTTCGCGACGTTCGTAGCAGCGATCCTTACATCGTCGTTAAAATGGCCAAACAGGTTTTTTCTTCTCCATCGCTCTTTTAAATTGGAACAATGTAGTTGATAATTTCGTACTACTTAATCCAAAGAAGACATGACGAGGAACATGCATTGAATATTTTTCCATGTCATTTTTAGTTTAATTTCTAACCTTTAAAATAGATTCATAATATCTCAATGTAATTCTAAGTTTAATGATTACTTTATGAATTAGTGATAGCTAAAGATTTTTAACTTTCATTGTGGTTAGGAATGGAATGGAAATAGAAATTTTGACAAATGAGACAGACAGTTTACATTTCAACATTTTAAAAGTGCAAAAAGAAATTTTTAATTTTTTAACAACATTTTTAATATTAAGATGAAGTGTGGCAATTAATTTCATTCTTCTTTCTTTTGATTTATGTTCGTAATTGTTGTTTTTTTTTTTTTTTTGTGTGCAGAAATTGAAGACCCGTGTGATTAAGAAGGATATTAATCCAGAATGGAACGAGGACCTTACTCTTTCTGTTACAGATCCCGACGTTTCAATCAAATTGGTATGTACCTCATCAATGTCAAAATATTGATATAATTAAATTTATCGTAATCTATCCGCTTGAGTTTTTAGCGTGATTGGTAATTTAACAATAAATTTCTCTCCGCATAATTTAGTGGATGAATTACATAATATTATCACTTGGGGTGATAGTCTAATCTTCTCCATGTAGTAAATTGCCAAACTCAAAAAAAAAAAAAAAATTGAAAAATATATACCTACACACTGGTAACTCAGATATCCGCTTACCTTTATTTTAATTTTTAATTTTTAATTTTTAGTGGTTCAAAAATATTAACAAAATCTAAGATCCTACTTACATTTTATTTATTATTGTTATTTTGTTTTTTGTGGTTCAAAAATATTAACAAAATCTACTTATCTAATACATGCAATAAAACAATACCAGTAAGACTAAGTCACAATAGAAAGTCGATTGAGGGTCCTAGAGGCCAATGTGCTGCTGTTATTATTCTTTTAAAACGACTTCACCAACCCTTATGGTATGGTGTTTTGCCATTATTGTGTTCTTTTATGAATCCTCATTTCAAGAACTTTTAAGTAAATAAATAAATATGCCATAGTCTATCATTTTATTCGATAATTATTTAATATAATACTAAAAAGTCTCTCCTATGAAATTGAATTCGAACCTCCATTTCTCTCCCCAACTAACATATAAAATATGTCATGTCATTTTCACTCTAATTAATAGCTTTTGAATTCAACCGTAATTAAATGTTTCATTCTTATATATCTCTTGCAACTATATGGTAGACGGTGTACGACCACGACACGTTTAGCATGGATGACAAGATGGGAGATGCGGAATTCGAGATAGGGCCATACATCGAAGCACTGAAGATGAATTTGGCAGGGCTACCAAGTGGAACCATAGTGTCAAGAGTGCAACCAAGCAGGCAAAATTGCCTAGCTGAAGAGAGCGCCATTGTGTGGGAGGAAGGCAAAGTTGTTCAAAACATTTGCCTTCGCTTGCGCAATGTTGAATGTGGCGAAGTCGAAATCCAGTTGCAATGGATTGATCTTCCTGGTTCTAAAGGTTTGTAAAATGCCTTAAAAAACATCATCTTCTTCTTCTTCTTCTTCTTCTTCTTCTTCTTCTTCTTCTTCTTCTTCTCCTCCTCCTCCTCCTCCTCCTCCTCCTCGGGATCCATCTTAATTTGGTCCTGTACTGTTTTGTTCGAATATTATCCATGTATCCATTTTTGCATATGGAATTCAACGTAACCCACTTTTGGTTTTTTTTTTTTTTTTTGACCCATAAATCCCGATGAGATCGTGTAAAGTTATGCAGCCTTTGATCTGAAATATTCCTTCTCTTTTTTGATGAATTGGTTGAATTTTGTTTTTCCGATTACATTCTTCTCCCCCTCCACGACGGTAAAGAGGAAGAAATTAAAGAGCGTACCTTAGTCAGAGCAAGACCGAACTCACTTTTTTCATATATTTTTAGGCCCTTAATCTTCTTATATGCTTCCATAACAGTACCCTCAAGTTCTAAATATAATAAAAAGAGCCTTTTTGAAATGAAAGAACGATTGGAAGCAATGAAATGAAAGAACGTTGCAAGAGTTTTTTTCAACTTTTTTTTAACGATTTGTTGTTGATGAATATTGTAATAAAGGGAATTGGACGTTGAAACAATAACGTTTGAGATGTATCTATATGTTTAAATAATTAATGTGGATAGCTGTGGTTGAAATTTATTTAAAATAATATATATGAGAATATTGATGATCTTGTTGACTAATTTTTGAAACTTATGAACTATTATTTGTTGTTGGATGATTTTGGATGAACATCTATAGCTGCATTGATCACGAGTGCGTCAACATGGTTGGAGGTGAGTGGCCGCAACTCGATTCAAAGTAATGATGCGGAGGGTTTAGAGAGTTTACCTGCAAAAACAAAGAGGCTTTGGGCACCAGTTTGGCGTCTACCAGGCGTTTTTCGATATGTAAATCGATTCAAGTCTACACTTCTTCTCCATCGTTGTTTATATAAAAGATGAAGCACGTTGCGATTATTATATGTAGGCTTCTTGGTATGATCCCATCGTGCTTGCATACCAAATTAAACTACAACCTTTGTACTAAGTAGGTGTGCAGTGACTTTCTACCATGTAAGATAGATCGAGGTTGTTGCTACTCGTGTACGTGTTAAAGTTAACCACACTAAAAGTATGTTTGGGAGTGATTTTTTGAAAGGGTTCAAATCACTTTTGTCGTATTCAAAATCACTCTAAAATATGTTTTTAATTATTCAAATTCAATTTCTATAGAATGAAAATCGCGTTTAAAAGTGTAAAATCAAATACTAAATTGATTTTGAATTATTAAACGGTTTGTTTCGAGGTAGTTTTGAAACTAACAAAAGTGATTTTCAATATTTCAAAATCACTCACAAACATGCCCTAGATGCTACTTGGTGCATACAGTTGAATGCCATATGTTTTTTGCGCTATTGAGTTTGTTTCGAGTGGTAGGATACGAGCCACCTAACTTGAGCTTAATGGTTACTTCTCACATAATTGAGCTATGATCAACCTGCACAAAGTGGCATATTATTGTCTCTCCTTCGGTTGAGCTATTATACCCTCACGGCGACTTTCAATAATGTCACTTGGTTGGAATACATACAACTCAACTGGTATTTTTAGGTATAGCTTAGTTGGGCTATCACCCATTATTAGGCTTCAATGTGGTCTTAATTTACTCAAGTATTTGCTTGTGCGGCCGGGTTAAATCTAGTTGAATCAATTTGACAAAGTCCACATGTATTGTTTTTATTCTAAAAATTCCACCCACAGCAGCCATATACATACGCTTGTAAATAAAACTAGTTCAAAACATGTGCATGGTGATTAAAATATATTTAAAATAAGTTAGCATAAGTTATGACACAAAAATTAACCCTCTTGGAAGTCAATGATTCAATCTCCTACCCTGCAATTGTTAAATTCGAAGAAGAAAATTTAGTGGTTAAAATGTATATATTTTTTTCTCTTGAGGTTAGAGGTTGATATCCCTATCCTCATATTTGTTGTACTGAGAAAATATCTAAAATAAAAAATAGTAAATGATTTGATTTTACATTATTTTGTATATAGTAAATAGATACTAGTTAAATGAGAGATATAGTGCCTCTTACATTGTTTAAAGGGTACATTACCTTTTTGGTCATTGAAGTTTGAGCATTGTGTTGATTTCGTCCCTAGGTTTCAAAATTGGACAATCAAGTCCTTCAGATTTAGAAAATAGTTTTATTGAGTTCCTTGGTTAACGACCTTTGTTAATTATTTACTAAAGTGACTTTTTTCTAAAACAAAATAATAATAAATTTAATAAAATAATAATAATTTAAATTTAAAAAAAAAAAAAAAAAAATTTCTCTCCGGCCTCTCCCCTCTCCACTTCCCTCTTCCCCTCTAACGCCCTCGCCTCTGCCACTGTCATGTCCACTATAGCCTTCTTCTTCTTCAAAACTCACCCCAGAAGAGCTGGGAGTCGAATGTATTGTTTGTCATGAGCTCGATGACATGCTTTGAAGAAGAAGAACAGGGGGTGGGGGTGGGTTTTGAAGAAGAAGAAGAAGATGGCCATGGTGGGCGATGACAGTGGCGGTGGTGAGGCCGACGGAGGAGGAGAGATTGAAGGAGGTGGCGACTACATCAATTATGATTGAGAGAGGTACGAGAAGATAGGGAGGGGAAAGAAGAGAGAGAATTTTTTTAAAAATGATTATTATTATTGTTGTTTTATTTCTCTATTTTAATAATTATTATCATTGTTTTGAAAAATGCCACGTTAACACCTATGTTGAATAATTAATGGAGGTCGTGAACCAATGGACTCAATACAACTATTTCCTAACTTGAGGGACTTGATTGCCTGATTTTGAAAGCTATGAACGAAATTAACACAATGTCCACATTTCAGGAACAAAAAAGATAATTTACCCTTGTTTAAAGTAGTCTTGCAGTAATAAACCCAATGCAACTCATGTCATCACACACTTATAAATGATTTGATTGAAAAATTAAAGACTTCTCAATTTTTAATATAGAATTAACTTGATTATAGATCAACATATTAAAATATTATACATTCATGGCCAAATATTTGATCCTCGCTTCAACATTATTAAACGACTCAACATTTAAAAAAAAAATTATAACATATGGTTTGTTTACACATTCACAATTATTGATGAATTTATTGAAAAAAATATATATTAACAAAAGTTGAAATATATAATTGCATATACCTAAATAATATATATTTTAATCTAAAAATATAATATTTCGAAGTTGAGAAAAATGGATGTCAAAGTGAACTAACATAAAAAATGGTAAAATGTGAACATAAAATTGTCTACTATAACATAATTCTAACTAATTTTTTTTATAAAAGATATTTAATTATTTAATTGAAATAAATAAAAACAATAGATGAACAAGAAAAAACTAAAATGTGTATAAAATGCTTAGGAGAATCAATTAAAAAAAAAAAAGTAAATAATGAACAATGGAAAGAGAGTTTAATTTTACCCTACTAGGCTATAGCTCATTTTATATACAATATATATATACATGACACCCTTTTATTTTAACACAAGGCATATAATTCAAAACAATAATTTTTTTACTTAACTGTAAAAAATTATGTTGGGGTTAGATTTTTTTTTTAAGTTACACATATATTTGATATTGTTTTTGTTTTTTTAGTTCAACAATATGTGGAATGAATATTCGAACATTTGACATTTTGTTTTAACCGATTGAATTATGCTCAAGCTAGTTGTGTTTTTAAATTGCATGTATTTCTTTTACTCCTTATACTTTAAGAAACTAATTAATTTTTAAACTCTTAGAAATAGTTTTAATATGCCTACTTAAGCCAACCTTTTATTTTTATGTTATTTACACAAATAGCATAATATAAATATATACTTTTGAAGTTTGGAATTTTACAAAAATAACATAACCAATAACCCAACATGGGTCAGATATAATATAGAATTCATAAATAAAAATCAAATTTATGCTATATTTATAAAAATGTCAAATTGTTATTGCATTTTTTAAAAGATACGGTAGTATTGTTATGCTGGGAGATTGAGTTGGCTAAATATTGTTCATATATAAAATAGCTTGTAAATGGTATCACGGTGTTCACACGTTATTTCGAAAGAAATAGCTAGGACATGTAAAATGAAATTATATTTCGTATTAATTTTGTGGCCACAATGCAATCTCTAATGTGTTGCTTTGATTATTTATCTCAAATGTACAAATGTCTCAAGAGCTGGACATCTTATTCTCGAGCGCTCTTGTTGGTTGTTGGATCAGCCATTTGGTTTGTTGATCTTCTTGGAGAATTTATCAAAGTCTTGAAGTCTTTGCACTTTAAATGCCTTCAACTTGTCTTCAGGTCTTCAAATATATTTTGGTAGTCAAAGTCTTCAATTATTGAAATCTTATGACCTTTAAAGCATTTTGGTCTTCAAATAGTCTTTAGTCTTCAAGGTTTTAGAGAGTCTCCAGTCTTTAGGAGAGTTTTCTGGCTAAAATATTCTCTTTGAGCTCTCTTGTCGTTTAGAGAGTTTGATTTATAAACCTCACAAATAGACAATAGCTTTTTTATTTACAAAGCTTTCCACAAGCATGTGGGCTTAGGCTTTAATGGTTTTTAACCCAACTATTAAACTTGAGCTTTGTTGGATTTGAGCTTAACCATTTGGATTTGAGTTTGTTTAAGTTTGACCCAAATACCATATAACCTAATTTAATTTGACCATAAATTTAATTATTTGATCAAATGGTTATAACGAAGACATGTAACCCTTGATTTTATTTTAGGATTTGTCAACTGTTGTCTTTCAATTAAGTTTGTGACACATGTCATATTCTAATTTGGTCATAAATTTAATTGTTTGTAATTTTGTCATTAATTTAGAATAATGATGTGACAATTTGTGATTGGCTGAAATGTCTCATTCAACGACATGGACTCAAAACACCAACACATTTAATATTTAACGTTTTCTTCTTGCCAATGGAGTGTGGTTAAGACATTTACCTTCGACTAAGACGTCAGAAATTTAAATCTCTCCACGGCCACCACATGCGGTTGAATTCAAAAAACAAAAATTTGTTTTCTTCTTCTAAAAGTGAGATAATATATGACCACGCTTAAACAAAAACATATAGCATCTATAGATAAGCTTCCCTCTATGCGTATAGAGACACGTACTAACATAAACACAAGGTTAAAACATTTTGATGTCTTTTAAAAGTTTGTAGGTATATATATATTGATTTCATATCTTAGTGGTTAACACATTTTACGTTTTTTTTAAGAGGTTGTGGGTTCAAAAACTGTAGGCAGTATAAATATAACTTGAACAACATGTTATAATTTTTTTTGTTAGTACAACAACTGTGAGGGTGTGGTTTTGAACTTCTAATCTCAAGATAATAAATATATGCATTTTAACTGTTCAACTATATGCTCGTGTTGGCAGCCTAATTGTTAATTATAAACTTATTTTTTCCTTTAAAAAAGGTAACATCATAGATAGGAGAATGAAATTTCAAATTTACAACTATCTAAAATATAAATGTCTAACCACTTCATCTACTACTTCAATTACCTACTTCACCGAGCATAATTTTTGCGTAAGGCATGTGTAACTTTCTATTATGGATCCGAGGTTCAAGTTCTAATACATTTGTTTATGACATAATATTCTTAAAAAATGACCATTGCAACAATAAGATATATGGTGTACAAAAGTACAGCGAAAAACAAAAAGATTAAAAAATAAATTTATAAAAATATAAAAGTTTAGAATAGATGTATATATATATTTTTATTGTTGTTTTTTTTTTTTGAAGGAGAATAGATGTATATCCTTGATAAACAATCACTTACATTTAATTAAGTATATTAACGTTTATAGGTAGTCTAACGGTAGGTATACAAGTGGTTATAGTTAATAAATGAATATGTTTACATATGCAAGTAATTATATTTGATCGATGTGTAGGCATACACGACACATTAATGTATTTTAAAAATTATATTATATTTAGAATTATTTTTTTAATCTATAAATATTTTAGAAAATTATGATAGCCATCAAGATTTCCAAAAAAGAAACAACAAAAAAAAAAGTTAGGCTAAATTATAAAAGAATACTCATGAAATTTTCCATTTATTTTAAAAATACTTATATTATTTCAAAAATTACAATATTACCCTGATATTTCATAAAGATTTTAAAACTATCATTAAAGTATAAAATCTGTTAGAATATTAGAGGAAAAGTCGACGTGATAGAACTTAGGCAAGTTTTTCAATTATCGTTATGTCATTTGAGGTCATCGCTAGTAAACTTTCCATCTAACAGTGTAATGAATTTCAACTCTAGATGTAGTATTAAAATATTTATAAAAAATCAAAAGTAATATTACAATGTTAATATTTTTTTAAATAAAGGGTAAAGCTCGGAGCTATTTTTTATAATTTAGCCAAAAAGTTACTTATGGGTACCATTCTTAGACAAATTCCGATTGGCCAAAGAAAGCGGGAAAATACAGCGGGAAAGAGTTTTCTTTTCATTTTCCTTTTCAAAGGAAAAATAAAGTCGAATAACATAAAACCCTAAACCGGAAGGTCACAGGGTTTAGGGAAGGGAAATCGAATGGTCGAGATTTGGGACTGATAGAGATGGAGAGCAGAGACGACTATAAATTCATGGAGATTAGAGATGCCATTGCCTCCATCAATCAGAAGGTTAACCTTATAGGCGTTATCATCGAGTTCGGTTTCCCCAGGCGAACTAAGGGCACTGGTATTGCTCCTCTTTTCCCTCCTTCATCGCATAGAAATGGATATTGTTTGTGCGACTCACTCCCCTGAAACTTTTATCAAATTCACTTCAAACTCCGAAACATGTCGTTTTTTTCAGTGAAATCCAAGCATCTAGTATTTTAATGTCGTCAATCTCATCATCTCATGAATAATAATTGACTGGCAATGATGAAAAAAAGGCCGGACTTACGGCTGCTTCCGTTGGGACGGTAGTAGAATGACGATATGTCTGCAGTAAGGTGTTTTTCTTGAGCCAGTTCTTGTAACAGTGTAACATTACCCATTTCGCGTGCTAAATTTGTGATATTTTGATGACTCGCTGTACACCCTTGTATCGAGTCGTCAAGTATTTGTAAATTTCTCCCGGTTTCTCTTGAATAGCTGATGTCTTGTAGTGGAAGACTGGAGGTCGGAGTGTTCTTATATTTTTTTCCCAGTGGTCTCAAGTGCGTGCTTTGGCATAATCTACTATTACTTCGTTTTATTTTATCTTACATAAACGATATTTTCTAAGTTTTTTCTTTCCTGCTTCACCCCCACCCCATCGAATCTTCTCTGTTTGTCTCATGTTGTTCTGTCAAGTACCGACGATCTATTTACTGGGTATTGTTCTCAGTCGTGTGTAAAATTTTAAGATTGAAAATGAGAATGATTGAAGTTCATCCTGATTGGAAGATATGGACTACTGAAATGACTTCCATGTTAAACTTTTCCAGCTGGTATTTTCGTGTGTACCAGGAGATCGCATGAACATATTTTATCTATATTTTTGCTGTTGAGTAGACCATCTAGTGTATTTGTGTTTGATGGTTTCTAATAGAAGGGTAGACTTTTGTTTGCTCGCTATGTCCAAAGGTTCCCAATAGTTGCAATAGATGCAGCGGCATGATTAGCATAATGTAGTAAATTTTGACTTGACCCATTCCTGGGAGCTCACGAAATATGTCAAGATTTAACCATCCAAACATTGTGCGATGAATTCATATTTCAAACACTGGGTTTCTCTCCTACTTGAAACTCGGACCAATCTATGCATGGCACATCATGTCACTTGGTCAATTAAAATTATTTTTGATTCTTGGATGATATAAATTACTCTCTTCATCATTCCCTATCTCTGTGTAGCAATTTTATTTGTTTTGAGCTACAATTTGTTTCATTAAGGTTCTGCCTACTTTGAGAGCATTTATAATTCTTTTGCAGATTGTTTTTGTGCTGTAAAAATTGTTGATCAATCTCATCAAAAACCTGGAATTACTGCTAATATTTTTGCTGAAAGTTTGGACAAGCTTCCCCACGTTGCTTCAGCAGGGGATATCATTCAACTCTCTCATGTTGTGGTATTCAGCAATTCTAAATGTTATGAAAAAATTATTTTAATTTATTTTTTCTCATGTTTGTTTATTTTTTCTCTTTCATTATTGTGTTTGATTACACCTTTTTGTTTTCAAGTACCGTTTATTTTCATTTAAAATTGTCCCCTTTTATTTTCTTCAGTTTGAGAGGGAGAACCTTGTTATACTAACAATTTGTTGAATTTGCAATGAATGGAAAAATTTGGAAAACGGCAAAAAGGGAATGGATGACAGTACTGCTTATTTCACACAAACAAATATTGAGATTATTGACTATTTTAGAGGGCGTGATTTTTGGCAAGAATATTTTCGTGAGTGTATTGTTTTTAATGTACATTTTTCTACCCCCTTATGTTGGGTTCGAATCCTTATACTCTTCTTTTTCATTTTATTCTTGTCAAATACAAGTGTTTCTACTGCCCGAGAGAAGAATGAATAAATGGTACAGACTAGTTTGTTTGGTTTGTGAAGCCATTGATTTATACGTATTGGTTGTAGTTCTTTTTGGCCCATCCTATTATATAAAATCTTAGCTTTCATATTTCCTAAGCTTTATGAAGTATCATCAGGACAAAACTTGTTTGGCACTTGCTTTGTGATTTTTTTATCACTTCAGTAGGACGTATACATGTTGTAAAGAAATTGATCGACACTAGATACATTAAGTCTCCTGAAAAATTTGCTCGAAATGTTTGGTATTGTTGGATGGATATTTGAATCCACTTATCTACTTGAGCAGGTGAGTTTTTTTTTTCATATCACAATGTTATAGCTTTCTTTCCGTTCTTACAGATATAAATGATAGGTGGTCAATGCACTATCTGAGAAATTAAATGATAATTGCAGATGAAAACTCATCGAGGGGAAATATATGCTGTCTTCAATAAGAAGTTTTCTTCATTTGGTTTGTATGAAGGAAAAGATGGATCGGGCTTTCTACCATATGATGTTTCACCAAAGTTTCGACCCAGAGATCTTGATAAAAACTTCATTTTGAGTCTGAGAGATTGGCTGGTTGGTTTTCAACTTGATGAAGGTCTGTCAATGAAGTGTTCCGTTTATAAACAATCAATATAGAGTGCTCACTTTCTTTTATTTTTCTTTAATCCTAAGGAGTTAGAGTTACTTACAGTGCTTTCTCATAAAAAATACAAAGAACGTTAACTTAGAGAACAGAAATATCAAATTTTGGTCGAATTTCTATAAGGAGTCCCCTGTAATATCAAAATTTGGTCAATAAGTGCCTCTGTTTACAGACACATGTATGGAATAGATGTATATGTGTATGTATATTGGTTAGTGTAATGTGAACCTTGAATATCCAACAGTTTATGTATGCCTTGACCTGAAATACGTTTAAATTACACCGAATTTTGTAGGATCAACCAACTTTTCATTTGTAAGAGATATAAAGGAAAGGGAGCATGTTAATTTGATCTGCAAGGTGAGGAATTGTCTATATGTAATAATGTTTCTTAAGAATTCTATGGTATCCCTTTTCAATCAAATTTATCTTCAGTGAAAAATAAATTAGTGTAGAGTAACTATAGCATTTTTTATTCTTTCCCCTCTGCTTTGTTGAGTAAGGTAACTGATTTTCTTAACAAATATTCTTGAAAGTGGTATGACATGCATCTATCCCAGTTAGTCTAACTCTCTATCTCTCTCTCACAAAGATTGTCTACATGTGTGAGGATGCTAATAATGGGGCTCTGGCTTTCGTTTGGGATGGAACCGATGCTCAACCGATTAGTGTTGACACAAAGTGAGTTTATCAGACTGAAATTTATTTCTGTTAAAAGCATCACATATATGGTTGGTTATACAAATATTGATAACTGGTGTAGTTCAGTTCCTGTGATGATGAATTGGTGGTATCAGGTTATAGTTATAGGTATGTTGGCGATTGCATATTAACAGTAAAGTGGTAGAGGGTCGTTGCCGCTATATAACATTTGTTTTTTTTTTTTTGATAAAAAACAAGTTTGTTAATAAAGAAAAAGCTCCATGTTTCCATCTTTTGGATGCAAAGCAGTCTGGTTTTATTTATTTACTTCTTTTCCCGCCCTTATTGTTATTTATTTACTTAGAAAATTTAGTTTTGTTCTATGTTTTCCTGTCCAATATCTATACTTAAAGGTACTATTCAATAAAGGCTGAGAATGTTTTTAGATTGTTTATGATCTCGAAGGATGCGGTTCTAGAAATACTTGCAACTCTGTAAACGATAGCCTCTTACAGAACCTTTGTTGAGACAATTTTTTCACACTCTAAATTGGAAGGAGAATCATATTTGGGAATGTCGGGTTTAGGGAGAAATCACTCGAAAATTGTTTTTCTAGATTTGTTAACCTGTCAAATCTCAAAAGGAAGGGTGTACCTTTGAGAGGCCTTTTATGCTAGTTGGAACTTGAGGTTTAAAAGGAGCCTTAATGATTTGATGGTTGAATAATGGGTTTGCCTCATCCCTTTAATTGAAGAGCACAAACCTACTAATAGGGCAGGTCTTGGAATATTGTCACTTCTGGATCCTTTACTGTCTCTTTGTTCCATCATATTATGGGTGTGTTCCTCTGGCACTTCTTTAAGGAAATGCTAAGTTGACTTGGAGTTGCAACATCCCCAAACAAGTTAGAACCCTTCTTTTAACATACTACCACAAAATTAATATGTTTGCTAGTGTTCAAAAGAGAAACCAAACTTCATCTTTCTTTGTCTTGGTGTGTTTGCCAGAAAAGAGGGGAAGGGGTGCACCACATTTTTGTTGCCTGTTCCTCTGATTCTTTGGAACAACTTTCTTCAAGTTGGCAAATTGGCAGATCCAACAGTCATTGCAGAGGAACAAACAATTCTTTATACAAAGATCTGATAAAGGTCCATCTTATTTATGAAGACAAATAATCCACTGTTATACTTTCATGTGATCTTTCAACCTTGAACTCAGGAATTTCTTGGTCCACCAGTTCCTTTGACAAAGAAAATTGGATAAAGGTCCATCTTATTTATTAAGACCAATTTTTTTTGTTATATTTTCACGTGATTGTTCATCCTTCAACTCAACAATTTCTTGTTCCACCAATTCCTCAGACAAAAATCTGACAGAGACCAATCTTATTTAGGCTAAATTATAAAAAGTAATCCTGAACTTTGCCCTTTGTTTAAAAGATACCCCTATTCTTCAAAAGTTGCAATATTATCCTTGACTTTTTATAAACGTTTTAAAACTACCATTGGAGTAGAAAATCCGAATGTTGGATGAAAAGTCAACGTGACAAAAGAGTGTTCTTTCAAATTTAATCCAGGCAAGTGTCTTAGTTACCGTTGTGTTGTTTTAGGTCAACGCCAAATTGACTTTCCATCTAACATTCTAACGGATTTTTACTACAAGGGTAGTTTTGAAGCTTTTATGAAATGTCAAGGGTACTATTGCAACTTTTGAGAGAATAGGGGTATTTTTGAAACAAAAGCAAAGTTCGGGGGTACTTTTTATAATTTAGCCTCTTATTTAATAAGGCAAAAAAAATCTATTGCTTTACTTTCACGTGATCTTTCAATTTTGAACTTAACAGATGTATCATGGTTTATAAAAGATTTATGTTATTCCTCACTTTTCTTGCTTTTTTATGGGCGGGGGAGGATATTAAGGATTAGGTGAAATTTACCTTCCATTGAAGTTGTATTATTTTGGACTTTGTTAATTATTAGGCATGACCCAGGTTAGCAGACGAAATTGGTAATATACATCAATTGGGTCCACTGGTTTTGCCAAGGGATATATTATGTACATTACCTCCTGTTGGCTCTATCTTGAGGTTAATCTTTGACAAAGGGATTGAGACGCAGAGTTTATCCATGCTCAACACTGGTAAATGGGTGAAATTTATGAATGTCTTATGTGAAATGCAAGTTGGATCCTTCCAAATTGTGGTGACAACATTTTCAAAATTTCGATATACGCCAAATGAAGATAATGCTATACAATCGCGCCAAAGGTTAATTTTCCATTATCTCATCTCAGATAATATACACATCAGACTCATGCTTCAATCTTTTAATTGAAGGTTTTTATACATTATCATATTTAATTATTAGATCGTATGAGGAACGTTTAGCATCAAATTTGGGCAGAATTCCTTTTTGGAGCTTTCCTTGGCCTTCACCCATTACAGGTTTGAAGTTTTTTATATTTTCATGACATTTCATTTTATTGCAATGCTTACTTTGATTTTAAGTTAATTATTTGTGATAAATTAAATTTCAGTTAACTTCTTCTGATGGCAATTTGCTAATTATCTTGTTCCTTCAATAGAGGTTGATCACAATAATGAACCGTTTGTCACATTGATGGATGTTTTGACATATTCAAAGGTACTGTGTCTCTCTATCGCAGGTGGTGGTTGTTTGTTGGGGAGGTTTCCTTTTCTTCATGGTTTATGTACTTTATGAAATTTGCAGGATATTATTCTGTTAAGTGTTAACTACTTGAACAAAAGCATTTTATATGTAGTGTCATCGCACTTCTCAATGCAAATCAACAATCCTTGGCAGAATTTTCATGTGCTTGCTTGTTTCAAATAGTGTTGATACACTTAAATGGATGTTGAAGGTGTGAGGCCACCCCTTACGGCTTATTTCCAACACAGGGGCAAGAAGGGAAAAATACATGAGACGGTTGTTTAGAATTTAGGGAGGGCATGAGAGTTTATCCTTGTGGGGGACCACTGTGAGTGTGAGAGTGGGGAGCCTTTATCTTACGAGTATAGACTGATTTTGATTATTATGTTTGGAGTGGTGAATTGTGCTTTGCGAAGCAGAGAAGGAGAGTTTCCAGCCCTCTCAAAGAGGTTGGGTATTTTGTATTTGCCTTAGGGCAAAAGCTGTCTTGGTTTATCAATATTAGTAAGGGCGATCCTTACATATTGGTATCAGAGCATACAAACCTGGGGAGAACAAGGGGAATGACTTAGAGAATGATGGAGGATAAAATGGATGTTATGGATCGAGAGATAAAGGAAATGAGGATGGAATTGGAGGGAATCCAAGAGAAAGTGCTGTGAATTCCTGTGATTTAGGAAGGAATCGGGTCCTTGTCAAAATTGATAGCCCTGGTTGTAGCGAAGTTGGCGGCATTGAGGTCTCGAATGTCGATAACAACAATGGGGGAAAGTTCTGGCCACAAACCAAGGGAAATGGGAACAACCGAAGCAGTGATAAGTCTTGGAGCTTCGGAAGGACAAAAAATGCTAACTGAGAAGAGTGAGGAGATATCTGGTGATCGGAACAAGTTCAAAAAAGTGGAGATGCCGGTGTTTGGAAGGGATTACCCTAATTCATGGCTCTTCCATGCCGACAAGTATTTCCAAATCCATAAGTTAACTGATTCGGAGAAATTAATAGTAGCTGTGATAAGTTTCGAAGGAGTAGCCTTAAATTGGTATTGAGGAAAAGAGGAACGTGAACCCTTCACAGGTTGGGAAGATTTGAAACTATGCCTGTCGTCCCGATTTCGTAAGGCAAAGAAGGGTAGTGTGCTAGGGCGTTTTCTAGCGATAAAACAGTAGACAACGTTACTGAATATTGCAATGAATTTGAGCTGCTGATGGCACTCCTTCCCCATTTATTGAAGGATGTAATCGAAAATACGTTCATGAATGGCTTGAAAATAGTGATTAAGGCAGAAGTCTAGTGTTGGCGATCGGAGGGATTTGATGATATGATGGAAACAACCCAACTAGTGGAGGATCGAGACCTGGCTCGTTTGGAAGAAATTAAGTTTGGCCTAAGTGGGCCAAAAGGGGGAACTCAACCCTAAAACGAGTACAAATGGGAGTGTTATTACGAGATCATCTGAGAATGTTCCCACACGGACCATAACTTTGATGGGAAACGCTACGATGATGCCATGTCGAGAAGGACCAACTAGACGATTGACAGATGTGGAGTTTCAAAGATGAAAGGAAAAATGGCAATGTTTCCGTTGCAAGGAGCGCTACACTGTGGGACATAAATGTAAGGCGAAAGAGTTGAGGGCTATGGTGGTCCATGCAAACAGAGAGGAATCGGAGATTATTGAAGAAGAAATTGATGCGACAGTAGTTGAGCAAGAGTCTCAGGAGGAAGAAGGAGATCCAGTCGAACTTTCTTTAAATTCAGTAGTGGAATTCACTAATCCAGGGCCAATCAAGTTAAAAGGCATCGTTGAGGACCAAGAAGTGGTCGTACTGATCGATTGTGGAGTCACTTGCAATTTTATTGCCTAGAGATTGGTAGAATCGCTAAAATTTCCATCGACGGAAACAACTAATTATGGGAAGTGGAGCCGCGATAAAGGGAAAAGGAGTGTGCGAAGGGGTGATGGTGAACCTAGGAAAACTGACTGTGATCGAAAATTTTTGCCATTGGAATTAAGGGGTGTGGATGTGGTACTCGGAATGCAATGGTTACATACCTTAGGAGAAACCTGTATACATTGGCCTACACTGACAATGAAGATTGAAATGGGGAATGTACAAGTTCCATTAAAAGGGGACCCAAGCCTGACAAAAACTTGCGCGTCTTTAAAGAGGATGATGAAAGCATGGGAAGACAATGATCAAGGCTTCTCCGTTGAATTCAAAGCCCTAGAAGCCGTCCAACCTACTGAAGAATAGATAGAGCTGGAGGAATTGCCCCTCTCGATTGTTGAATTATTAAGAGAATATAAAGATGTGTTCTGTTGGCTTGAGACACTGCCACCTAAACGAGAAATTGATCATAGAATACACTTGAAGGAGGGTACCAATTCGGTTAATGTGAGACCTTATAGGTACGGTCAAATTCAGAAAGGAGAGATTGGAAGACTTCTTGAAGGGATGTTACAAGATGGTGTGATACAACCCAACCATAGCCCTTATTCTAGCCCTGTTCTCTTGGTTAAAAAAAAGATGGGCGGTGGCATTTTTGTGTCGATTATCGCTAAACAATGTGACAATCCCTGAAAAGTTCCCCATTCCAATTGTGGAAGAACTACTCGATGAGCTACACGGTTCTCAAATTTATTCAAAGATCGACTTGAAATTTGGTTATCACCAAATAAGAGTACATGAGGAAGACGTTGAAAAGACAACCTTTCGGACACACAAAGGACATTACGAGTTTTTAGTGATGCCCTTTGGTTTGACAAACGCACCTTCCACATTTCAAGCGCTCATGAATCAAATATTCTGACCTTTTTTTTGCGTAAGTTCATTTTAGTGTTTTTCGATGACATTCTTATCTATAGCAAGGATTATGAACACTTACGTCATCTCTCTGCAGTTTTTGAGGTACTGCAAGACAATTGTCTTTATGCCAATCGAAAGAAGTGTCAATTTGCTCAATATCGAATTGAGTATTTAGGCCATTGGATATATGAGCAGGGAGTAGAAGCAGATTTTGAAAAAGTGCATGCGATGTGGGAATGGCTAATGCCTCTATCGATTAGGAAGCTACGAGGGTTCTTGGGATTAGCCGGGTACTATCGTCGATTTGTCCAAAATTATGGCGCCATAGCAGAATCGTTGACACAGCTTCTTAAAAAAGGACTATTTTGAATGGAATGATCAAGCAATAGAGGCTTTTGAGAAGTTAAAAAAAAGGCAATGGTAACACTCCCTGTTTTGGCTACCAAATTTCAGTAAATCACTTGAAATTGAAACAGATGCATCGGGAACAGGATTAGGAGTAGTGTTAACTCAAAACAAACGACCCATTGCTTACAATAGCCATACTCTGTCTCCTCGAGCTTATGCATGCTCCATTTATGAGAGAGAACTGATGGCCATAGTTTTTGCAATTCAACAATGGAGACCATACTTGCTGGGGTAGAAGTTCATAGTCAAGACAGATCAACGAGCATTGGAGTTCTTGTTAGGGCAACAGGTGGTGCAACCTCAGTATCAAAAGTGGGTGGCAAAGCTTTTGGGATATGATTTTGAAGTTCATTACAGACCTGGGTTTGGGAATAAGGCCGCTGGTGCTCTGTCTCGAGTAACACCAGTAGCTCACTTAGCACATATCTTTATTCCATTTATATTAGATGTGCATACGGTGAAGGAAGAAGTCGCGAGGGATCCCAAATTACAAAAGATAATTGAGCAGCTGAAGGAGGATCACAATAGTGTTCCTAAGTTCTCATTGAGCCAAGGTACCCTGTTGCATCAAGGGAGGCTAGTTTTATCTAAATTGTCGTCCTTAATTCAGACTATCCTTCATTCATATCATGACTCAGTAATTGGTGGCCATTCTGGGTTCTTGTGCACTTATAAGCGATTATCGGGGGAATTGTATTAGGATGGTATGAAGGTCGATACTAAAGCCTATGTGGTGAATTGTTTGATTTGTTAGAAAAATAAATCTCTACCGATGTCTCCAACAGATTTGTTGATGCCCATTGACATTCCTGAGCGAATTTGGGAAGATGTTTCTATGGATTTTATTGAAGGATTACCTTGTTCGACTGGATACAATGTGATCATGGTAGTAGTAGACTGACTAAGTAAGATGGCACATTTTGTAGCTTTGAAGCATTCGTTTATAGCAACGGGGGTGGCTGAAAATTTCATTCAGGAGATAGTTCGGCTTCACAAATATCCTCGTTCCATTGTCTCAGATAGGGACAAGGTTTTCCTGAGTCACTTTTGGACAGAGATGTTTAGAATTCAAGGTACCAGGCTATGTAGAAGTACATCCTATCACCTGCAATTGGATGGCCAAATTGAGATAGTGCACAAGTCTGTAGAGACCTATTTACGTTGTTTTTGCAATGAGAAGCTGAAAGGGTGGAGTGTTTGGCTTAGTTGGGCTGAATTTTGGTATAACACGACTTATCACATCTCCGTCGGAATCACCCCTTTTCAAGCTGTATATGGATGACCACCCCCTCTGTTGTTCTCATATGGTACAGTAAAAACTACCAATGCTACTTTAGAGCAACAATTACTTGAGCGAGATTTGGCACTGGAAGTTTTAAAGGACCACTTGCGAATGGCTTAAAATCGGATGAAAAAGTTTGCTGACCGAAAATGTAGGGAAGTTGTATTCGATGAAGGGGAAATGGTTTTTCTAAAAATCAGACCGTATAGATAGTCTTCATTGGCAAAGAAACGGAACGAGAAGTTGTCACCTAAATATTTTGGCCCTTATCGCATAGAAGAGCGAGTAGGCTCCGTGGCTTACAAATTACAATTGCCACCCACAACAACCATCCATCCTGTTTTTCATGGAATTTCACAATTGAAGCGGGCACTAGGTGATCATCAAAATATCTAGGAGAATGCCTCCCAATTGTCGGAAGAATTTGAATGGATAGTGGAGCCGACTGAGATCATTGCTTACTGTGAAAATGAAGATACTAAAGACGAGGAAGCCCTTGTTAGTGGAAAGGATTACCACCACATGAAGCTACTTGAGAGGTAATCAGTGAGATGCGTAAACAATTCCCTGACTTCAACCGACAAGGTTTCTTGGAACTAGGGGAGTAATGTGAGAACACCCATTACGGCTTATTACCAATGCAGGGGCAAGAAGGGAAAAGTACACAAGACTGTTATTTAGAATTCAGGGAGGGCATGAGAGTTTATCCTTGTGGGGGACCACTGTGAGCGTGAGAGTGGGGAGCCTTTATCTTTACGAGTATAGACTGTTTTTGATTATTATGTTTGGAGTGGTGAATTGTGCTTTGCGAAGCAGAGAAAGAGAGTTTCCAGCCCTCTCAAAGAGGTTGGGTATTTTGTATTTGTCTTAGGGCACAAGCTGTCTTGGTTTATCATTTTTCTTATTTACGTTTTATGCACTATTTCACCCCCAGGGTTCAAATGCTTTGATGATCTAAGTTCCTCCTCCAAGTTAGGCAGTATGGTCGGGCAGGTTTAAGATTTCATCTCATTTTAATATATTGTTTTTGTTGTGTCAATGGCTACTTCTGCAACTTGATTATGCATGTATTCGAGAGAAAACTTGTTCCATTTTCCCATATTTCGAAATTCTTATCTTTCTTGGTTATGCATTTGATGCCCACAGTAGTCACTTTCGGTGTATGCTGTGTCCATGGTTATCCTTGTCGTACCCCTTTTGCAAAATGTTTGACTTTATTTCTTGATTGATGAAGTTCTCACACCCGACAGGTGACTGCAAAATTCAAATGTGTAGTTCGAGTTATAGCAATATATCCATTACAGTCCAAGGACTTCTGCTCTCCTAAAGGGACTTATCGGGTGAGGCTGAGCCTAGAAGATCCAACTGCAAGAATTCATGCCCTATTATACGCGGAGGATGGAGTAAGACTCTTTTTACACTTTACATGCATTCTAGGAATGTTTACTTTCCATTCACAGAGAATTTAGAAGAAAGGAAATTGATGATCTGATTCCTTATTAATCATGTTTACTTAGATTGTTTAATTTCCATTCTTAGAGAACTGAGAAGAAGATTGTGGATTATCTGATTCCTTATCTATGATATTTACTGGCAAGCATCTTACCAGAAAAAAAAAAAAATACTGGCAAGCACAGTAAGTCACTTGATATGTGGAAAGATTAAATGTGTTCGCACCTAAATTCTTTATGGAGAAGCACGGGAAGGCCCCTCTTATATAAAATTTACTAGAATAAACTATAACGAAGCCCAGTCGACTTATCAGAGTTGATACAGATTAGTGTGGCAAACTTTATTGAACCATAATTATTAAGCTTCCACAAACCGTAGTTTGTAGCACATTTCACTTTCAAGATGTGTTATAGTAAGACTCTGGTCGATCTATTAACTCGATTAAAACTTGTGCGCTCCACTGATGATGTGTTGGAGTACATATGAGCTCTTGGAAATGAACACGACCTTGTGAAGAATCGAACTCACCTTTTTCTTGTGTTTCCTTAATAGACGTTTCTTTTCGGTGAAGGATCGAGGAAATGAATATTTGTGGCACAATACACTTAACAAGCATTCTATCATTTAAATATGTTTTGACAACAATACAATTCTTTTTTTGCTTGCAATATTGTAGATTTGCATTTCTTTCCCTTGGTTCACGAAGATAATTCCCTAAACCATTGTATTCCTGACTTTTTTATATTGGCTTGGCTGTAGTTGTACTAATTGGCTCCCTTCTGATTGTTTTTTTTTTTTTTTTTTTTATCCTTTTCGTCTTAAATCCCGCTGAAGTACAAATTCTTCGGTGGTTATCTATCGATTGATGCTTTAACAAGGAAACGAAACAAGTTACTTGGGGTTGAGGAAAATGAGGCCACTACAAGAAATCCTCCATGGGTGCAGTGCTGCTTAAAATCTTATTACCTCAATAAACAAGACGTATGGGGAAGTAGACAGTACAGACTGTTTGGCACTCGGTTGGTAGCAGATTAATATATGGAGCAGCGGCCTCTTGTTTTCTTGAAATATGCCAACTGATCAATCATATGGGAAAAGCAGCTTTGTTTTTGTGGCATTTCAGATATTTATTAGTAGCAGACAAGTGGAAGATAACGGTGAACTCCTATTTTGTCGAAGAATGCAAAGTTATCAAATTGTAGGAAAATAAACTTGTTTTTGTGACATTTCAGTTATTTATGTTAGCTGTAAATATTTTGTTTCCTATGAAAACATGTATATACGTTAGTTGCAAATACTTCAGCAACTATGCTTCCCTTTTTATAGCTAGCACATTTAGATGACCATGTATATTGAGACTCTTCTTTATCTATTTGGATATGTGTATATATATAGGATTAGTTTGTATGAATACTACCGTATGATCATGTCAGCTTCATTTCAGATTGTGGAGTTAATCATCATTAAAACATTTTTATAAAGTAAAATTTATAGCGTGAATAAAGGAAGTATGTACTATTATATCATCAGTGTTGAAAATATTTGCAGCCAATTGAGCCTTGCAAAATTAATTCAACTAGATATTACTCAGAAAATAATTGAATTTGCAACAATTAACTCAAGTTCACCTACTTATAGTCCTCTTTAAGGTTCCTACGTACATCAGTTTAATTAGTAGTATCAACACAAGACAGAGGGAGGCTATCTCATACAAATCTACAATAGATTTTCCACGTAATAAATCACTAAAAAAATTCATTGTTTTCTGTGGATCAAGGTGATTTAACACCATGAAACTCTTCGTCTACTCTGTGTTGTGAAATTCCCAAGAACGCAAAAGCTCTTTCCACGCAGTTGAGTTCTAATTTCCTGTACATAACGTCGCAGAAAAAAAATTCTCATACCTCATTAAAAAGTAAAGGAGAAAAAAAAGGAGCATTGATCAATTCAATCAAAAGTACAGGGAGTGATTTAATTTTGTGCAGCGGCGTGGACATTGGGGTGGAGTGGCACAGCCTCAGCAGCAGCACGAACAGCTGCATGCCTCCTTTGCCGCTCTCTAAGATATAGAACAGTGAGAAGGCAGGCAAATAGAGTTAGAATTGTTGCATTTCCTTCCTCCAACAGTACATCCTCCACCCATGCATCAATTTTTGGATAAACTTCTGGTAACGAATCAATCACATGAACCTAAAATTCACAAATCAGAAACACCCCCAATTTGATAAGCATCCAGGTCTAAAATAAAGCATGAAGAAATATCACAAAATCTACTGTGTGTGTCTCTAGGAGCTAATGTGTTCTTGGCAAGACAAGTATTAAGAAGAACAGTTCATTAAACCCACCAGAAAACTGTCGGCATGATTCTTTCGTAACCACAGACTTACTAGAGCCAGCTTGACAGGCAACCTGGCAGCTGGATCAAGTTCCAGAGCTTGATCATAGTAACGCTTGGCTAGGTGAAGGTCAAACGGAAGGCCTAGACCATGTTCATGCATGTAACCAAGGTTGAACATGGCCTGTGCATTTAGTTGGGATTTGGCATGCATGTATGCTTCCGCAGCACGATCATAATCTACGTCAGTTCCCTGAGTGGAAATGGAAAATTAGGAAAATCAAAATCTCAAACTTATGATTTTGAAACATTTATGATTTAATTGTATTACGTACTCTGAGAACATACCCGACCATAGTAATATGCATCCCCAATCAGTAAAGCAGCATGTTCGTTGCCCTGCTCGGATGCTTGCCACCAAAGAGAGTGAGCTCTCTGATGTCTTTCGGCATCTGTGCAAAAGCCAGATTCTCCTAAACACATGCTTTGTTCTCCATATTTGTCAAGTATCCATGCTGCATTGCTTTGTGCCACCTCGTATCCTAGCTCAGCCATTCTTGCGTACAAGAAGAATGCCTTGCCAATGTCAGCTTTCAGATATGATTCCAATGCCCATCTAGACAATGAACTCCAAGGCCCTCGTTCAGCAACTAATTTGTATAATGCACTAGCCTGCAACCATTGAAACTTTAATTATTTACAGTATCTGTGGTCTATAATGATCCCTGATAATAAGTTCAGATTTTCTTTTTTTAACGTTTGCTCGATTTTACCCAGGTCAAATAAGGAAATATAGAAGTAATACATTTCGCAATGCTTTCAATGTATATGAATAAGTTGAGAAACTTTCCGATAATTAGATCCCAAATGAAAACTTCAAACAATCAATTTGATAGTGCAAATAAGCTGCTCAGAAATTCTGGAGAAAATAATCCTTAGAAGTCGACAATAATGCATACCAAAAAAAAAAGCCACGAGATTCAAATGCCTCCAATGAGGGGGGGGGGGGGGGGGGGGGATCGGGTTCACAAGCCTCAAACCAAACCAACATTTTAAACATTCGAGGGTTAAATCAAAGTCCAAAACCAATTTGCTGATCATAAAAAAGACAGGAAAAATTCCCCTTTTCCTCCTTTCAGTGGGAGGGTGGGTGTGGGGGAGGGGCCTATAGGCCTAAACATGAGCACAGTGAAAAGGCTTTGAAATGTAGTTGAGTGAATTTACCATAGGAATATTCCTCTTGAGCCCAACACCAGTATGAAACATCTTTGCCAGCTGGTAGAATGCCTTCGGTTGTCCAGCATTAGCAGCCACTATAAAATGAGTACATGCCTTCTTCACATCTCTCTTTACTCCAATTCCTTTAAGATACATAACTCCTAGATTATAATGACCACCAGACTCGTCGTTCTTGGCAGCTTTCTCAAAGTACTCCTTGGCCTGTATTAAAGGACGTAGCATGTGGGGGACATGCAATGAAGACACATGTTATAAGCGATGTAGGCAGAGTGAATTGAAGGAGGAAAAAATGAAACAAGCAGTAATTCAGGTGCCATACCAAAATATATTAAACAAATCAACATTTAGAACATGAAAATACAAAGAAAAGGATAGCCATTCAAAAGATGCATTAAGATCCCAACCTAGCAACAACTAAGGGCAGTATCATAGAAGCCCTTTTGGGCTTCTTCGAGTCAGAGGCCATGGGAGTAAGTTTATGTTCCATCCTCAAAGAACAAATCAATGCCCATCAGAGATTCAGAAGTGCAGATATTGCAAAAGAACTATTTTTTAAGGAAACAAAAGTCACGATGTGACAAAAGAATACAGTTGAAACAATCTAAGATAAGCATAAATTTTCTGAAATTAAGAGACTACCACTTAAAATATACACACATGGTGGGGAGACAACAATTGATAGGTTCGTGCAATTCAACTAATAGAAAATGAAAAATGAAAATAAGCCACCAGATTTCTGCGAGCACAAGTGAACTCAAAAAACAATACGAAATATTTCCAAAACAGTCAATCTTTCCAGTACGAATTCAATACACTATTAAATCAAATAGTCTCTAATTCACTTATGATGCAGGGAAAATGCATTGCTTGAGGTCTAGCGGGTTAAGTAAATGGTATCTAATGAAGAATGCTCCGTGACAGGAATTACAGCAACATATGGAGACAGAAATTCAAAGTTTAAGTAGTATTTGCAACAGAAATTAATGGTAATCTTACCTTAGTAAAGTTTTTCTCCACTCCATAACCCTTAACGTATAAATATCCCATGCCATTATAAGCAAAAAAAGATGGCTGCTTGGATGCACGAGTTAGCCATTGAAGTGCCTTTGTATAATCCCTCTCAACTCCGGTACCCCTTGCATATATCTCTCCAAGAAGTTCCATAGACCTTGGTTCACCTTTCTCCACAGCCTTGGAAAACCAGGACAATGCTTTTGCATGATCACGCCTCAACCCTCTCAGTCCAAAATAGTAAAATAGTCCAATTCTATACATAGCTCCAGCATTACCCTTCTGCGCCTGATATTCCAAAATTTGAAAGTCCTCATCCTCCTCCCCTCGAGACTTTCTCAAGGCTTGCTTATTCTCCTCAGCTCCATTATGGATCCTCACAGGTTCAATTACGGGAGAATCCTTGGAAACTAATAAACTATTAATAGCTACCTCTGCTAATTCGGCATAAATCTTGACTGCTTTCTCATACATCTGCAACCAAGCAAGATTTACCCATTGGAGAACAGGATAAACAAAAGGAATTGGATGCATTCAAATTTTTAGAATACTAATCTTTCATCATGATTTTTTTTTTGTCAATTATCTATTCAAACACAATTTTTTTGTGTGAATAATCTATGCCTAGAGATAAAACAACAATTTCTTCAGTAATTAAACAGAATTCAACAACCACTTACTTCTTGCCTGAAGTAAATATAAGCAAGAGCCATCTTAGATTGCTTATTCCCTTCAGCGGAAAAATGATGATACATAAACGCCTTAGCCTTATTCGTCTCCTTCATTATCCCCATTCCATACAATAACCCTAGCATCGATTGCGCGTGCGGATCCCCACTCTCCGCAGCAACTTGATCAATATCAGCAACCGCATCCTCCATCAACCTCAGGTCACCGGAGCTCACCGCCGACATCATTTTCCCTAAAGCAGTGTAGTACAGATCCTCCGGCGCGTCGGGGGAATCCGGTTCGAAGATGGGGCGCCAAGAACCAGGGTCAAGCTCCTCGACGGACTTCTGAGATTCAGGTTCCCCAAACTCGTCCCACTCGGCGGAGTCGGAGTTGGCGGAATCGGAGGAGTCGTCGGCCACCGCACCATCCTTGAGGTCATCTTGAGAGATGACTATGAGAAAGGGACGAGCGTTGATGAAAAGAGAGCATAGACATAGAATTAGGAAAATTAACTGAAGTCTACGAGTTTGTAGTTGCATTCTAATCTGTATTCGATTTGAGTTTTTGGAGAATAAGAAGAAGAAGAAGAAGAAGAAGGCTCTGTGGAATTCGGTAGAAAGATCCTGAGAGGCATACGACCATTTGATGCAAAATTAGACGACGACATCTTGCGGTTACACGTCAGGTACCATCGTTGGACCAATAGGGCTTCGCCATGTCACCCAATCTGTTGAGAATGATCTTCCTTATGAAGTAAAAATTACCTCCCTTGTTAAAACTATTTTTTCAGACGCATCTTTTTTTTTTTTTTGGATTAAATTATAAAGTTATTCTTAAATTACTAAAGTTGAGAGACTAAACTAGTACTTTTAACTTTTTTTTATTTTTATTTTTTTATGTTAAATATATAAAATCTTCTACATAATCTTTTAAATAATCGTCAATTTAGTCCTTAATTTTTCAAAATTCTCAAATTTATTATTAAGGTAGGAAAACTTCTTAATTGGGTTTATCCTTATAAATTTATTAACAAAAGGTTTATTTTATTTTATTTTGACATAATTAACAAAAAGTTTTATGTATCGTTGAATTATTGTTTTATAAACATATTTAGTTATGAATGTATCATTCAATTTCATTGGCACATGAAACTCAATGTGAACATCCTTAATCGAATGACACAAGAAATCCAACTTGCCAATCAATAAAGTTCTACCAATTCATTGACGAAGTCAATTTTTTTTAGTACAACAGGAGTTGAAGGATTCAAACCACAGATCTCTTAGTACTATATGCCAGTTGAACTATGGTCACTTTAGCACCTTTAAATGTATAGGTACATGTCCAAATATATTAACAAAATAATAATTTAATGCTTTCTATTAACAAACTTTTTGATACAATTTATGAGAAGATTGAGAATTTTAATAATCAATAAATTTTCAAGTGTTTAAAAAGTATTTTTTAAGAGTTAAAGAAAATATTTTTAAACACATAAAAATCCTTCCAATCAAGCCCATATACCTTAATTTAACGAAACTAATTATTTCCAAGGTATTTTTATAATTTAACCTATTTTTGGTTATGCTATTGTGTTCGCTTCGTCTCGTCTCGCCCGTATCAGTTATCACCTGTTGCAGTTGCAATGCCAGTAGAGCTCAGGCTTTCTCGAACTAATCGTATCTACCGGCCTTCTGTAAGCTTCTCGTTCAATCTTCAAATCTCCTTATCATTATTCCACTAATCGATTACTCTCTAACTGTCGCAATGTCCAGGAACATCTTCAAGGTCAAATCATCGTCAACTCTCGTTCTTCGATTTCCCACGGTGGAATTCGCCTCGCTGTCAATGGATCCGTCAATTTGCAGGTTTAATAATCTTGGGCTTTATTTTGTTTCTTGAAAAGGAGTTGCTACCGAACACCTGTTAAGTGACAGAGTCACAGTGGGTTATTGCTTTACTTGTAATCGTAACTCGATTCTCTTTCTTCTTCCGTTGGATAAATTTTATGGGAGAAAAGGTTCGTGGAGGTTCTGCCGGAGTTATTGAGTCGGTTTACGGTGTTATCAAGCCTATTTCGATAGTGTGAGTTGGCTCTCTTTACGATTTTAAAGTGAATTGCGTATTCTGTAGGTTTAGTTCTATGTAATATTTGAATTTTGTTGCGTATTCATTTCCGAATTTTGAAGATGATAGCAATCTCTTTACTGACTATATCACTGCCGATGACAAAAGTGGTATGTGTCTTTTTTTTTTTTTTTAGTTCAACATGGCAAGTGGAATTTGTCTTTCATACTCGCCGAGTAATACAACATGAAATCATCTAGGATATGGTTAGGGATTAAGGAATTTAATGCTTCCACTTGTAATAACGACTACTGAGCTTCTCTTTCTTTCTCCAACTGAAATTTATATTGGAATTGTTGGATGGAGCATCATTTTATCCTTTTATTTATCTGGCTCTAGGATTGATTTTGTTTCCTTCGCCCTCATAATGATAGGAATAGGACCATTGAGGTAAGACCATCCGGAAAGCTCGCTTCAGGTACAACCGAGGTATATTACCTGTTGAAAGCTATAAAATTCAATGATATGAATGTTTATTCACTTAGATTGTTCAATTAAATTTGGTAAAATATTAAATTTCTTTATTACATAATTGCATGTTTTGTTTATTGTCATCTTGTGTGGTTGTACCCTTACGGCATATCTTCTTTATCCTGGATAACAGCCTCTTATGAATGGTGCATACTGGTGTCGGATATCTTGTATATTTATATAGTTGCTGGCTTATTTCTTGCCTGCACTTTGAGATGGTTAACTGAACTGATTCCCTCTAAATCTTGCCAGATTCCATTTTCCATAGTTCTGAGACAGCCAAATGAAAACTTCGGAAGATTTTATGAGACTTTTCATGGAACTGACATAAACATTCAGGTGAGTGTTGTGAATCTTTCTACTTTGCTTTTGACTCTTCAGACTATGAGTTAGCATAGTTTTCACCCTTATTCACCTTCCCGCTCCAAAAAGAAACGAGATTTCTCTTAACATTAACCTGATATTTTGACAATTACTGAATAATACGATAGTATTTAGTAACTGTAGATATAAGTAGAGGATACCTACACAAGTCGTTATCTGCCACGATCGAGTTTATAGTTGAAAGTGATACAGGTATGATTTATTTGACCCTTGAACGTTATATATTTAACACAAGCAAATGAAATAATTTTTTTCCCCCTTTGTTCTGTTTCTAGCTGATTTTCTTGAGCGGCCATTGTCTTCTGAGATGGTTATCTTTTACATCACTCAAGATACACAAAGACATCCACTACTTCCTGAATTAAAATCAGGTATTTTCATCATTGTTCCTTTTCTTTCATGTTTTATCTTGTTCACGTTTGATTTTATTTTTCTTATTTGCACATAGGAATATTTGCATATAAGCCAACTATGGTAGTATAGAGAAGAAGTAAACTATAGCTTAGTTTTTATTTTCTATTTTTATATTTCGGTACATATCATTTTGCTGATGGGAGGTACTTCTAATTAGGTGGTTTTCGAGTGACTGGGAAAATATCAACTCTGTGCTCTCTTTCAGATCCCATCACTGGTGAATTAATAGTTGAAACATCTGCAGTTCCCATTACTTCAATTGACATTCACTTATGTCGTGTGGAATCAGTTATTCTTGGGGAGAGAATCATAACTGAAACCTCTGTTATTCAAACTATCCAGGTATATGGCATCTCATCTTCTCAGCGTATATTGGTTTTTGCCTATACAAAATTTCATATAAAATTTTGATTTCTTTTATTTTATCATTAGATAGCAGATGGAGATGTTTGTCGCAACATTACTCTGCCTATTTATGCTATACTACCCCGCCTTTTAACTTGCCCTACAGTCTTTGCTGGGTGAGTTACAAATATTACAACTATTGTATTCCATTTTCAATCAAATACTATAACTGTGTGTGTGATGAGAGGTGAAGGAACACATGGAACCAAATATAGAAACCCATGCCATGTGAGCCATCAAACGTCTGAAATAAGCACCTCATGATGCCATGTTCAGCCATTGGACTGGGATTTTTAAAGCATTTGTATTAAATTTGGAGTTAAGGCCTTTTCATTTCCCCATATGATTGTAACGAATATTTTATTGTGTGTTGTTGAATAAATTTATTTTGTTGATTGGCTTTGGTAATTTTTGTTGGTAGTTGTTGCCTTATCTACTAAGTTATGCTCAGATTGACCTCCGTAGTTGGTATCAAGTCTTGTTGAAGTGAGATTTATTTGTTAATTGCGTGTCTGCTTGTTGCATTTGTATTCTACTAATAACTTGTCCTAATTGTTTATGACAGTCCATTTTCAATTGAATTCAAAGTTTACCTCGTTATAACCTTCCAGTCAGAGCTATCAAAATTACATCCCAAGACTGATCCAAGAACTCCAAGACTATGGGTGAGCATCTCTCTCTCGGATTGTTTGGACTCTCTTTGTTTAACTAATCTAACTTGTTCTCCATTCCAGCTTGCAATTGAATCTCTACCCCTTGAGCTTCTTCGAAGTCAGTCAGACGATTAGTTCAGCTGATCATTATACTGTATTTTATGTCCTCTTGTGGATGATGCAAAATTTGAAAAGCAAATTGTGCCGTCATCTTTTGGGTTTCTGATTCTGTTTTTTCTTTGGAGAGGGGATTGATTTTTGGTCTTAATGGCCGGTGTAGAAAACTATGTTCAAGACCTAGTTTATGTTGATTGTATGTACTATAGTGTTATGTTCATTTTTTCCTCAAATATCGAACCTTTTTGTGTATTTCTTTTCCCACTAAATGCCAATCAATTGATGGATTATTGATCTACAAATTTATTCATCTTTTCATCTGTCTTTTGAATTGTCCAATTCGATTGGTAAAAGTTATATAAGGTTACATATGTGATATCAAATTGAATTACTAACTATATTTTTTCCTAGAGGCACAGACATTTTGATTTTATTTTTTATCTGAAATTTCTAATAGTATAGGTCAATGGCTAAGACATTTAACTCTTTTCCTTGACATGGGAGGTTTTGATTTTTTTAACTTAGATTTTATTGTTTGCTAGCTTCATGTATTGGTTATTTGTATTTATTTTTATTTAATAAAAGTTTGATTTTACTCAATTAAGTTGTTGGAACTTGGAGCTCAATTTTTCACCTAGAGAAACTTTCTCAATTAAGTTTCTAAAGCAACTCAAAATTTATTCATAGACATAGTTTAATAATGCTCCTTCATTTTCTTCTCTGTTAATGGGAAAAGAAACAAAATGGGTATTTCATATGAATCCGATTCCTAGCATGTATATATGTCTAATGCATTCTGCATTCTCCCTTTGAACTCACAAGGTCAACATCCTCCTACACAAATGGTCTCAAATTGCCTAATTTTGGAAAGTATTCTCAAAACAAGCCCAATTTTGATATTTGTGTTTTAAATTTTATTTCATTTTGTTCTCTCTATTTTTAAAATTTCTCTCTTGCTCTTTGTAGTTGAACATTTGTTTATTTTGGTCCATATACTCTAAAGCTTTAATATAAATGTTTTAAAAGACACGAGTCAAAATAAACAAAACTATCACGGGGTTTTTAAGAGGAGAGTGAATAATTTGTTGTTCCATTTATACTCTAGGTATATATCCTAAGATTCACCGTCAGCCCCAACGGTAAGTAAATTTTCTTTTTTCTTTTTAAAAAAAATCTCAATCACCTCGAAGCAAAATTGGCTCACATTTCCTAAATTTATGGATTTTTATCCCTTAATTTTTTAATCCTTATCTTTGTAAAAAAAAGAGATATCCTTAGGAAACAAATTTAAAACTCCTAAATTAATTAGAAAATTACAATATACATCATAATTATATATTATGATTAGATTTATGCTTAATTCAATCATTGTAGAACTAAAAAAAAAAAAAAATCAGTTTGAACTTAAAAAATAATAATAAAAAGAAAATGATTAACACTAGAAACTAAAAAATTGCCAAAATAAGCCTTGCCGGTCGTTGTAAAACAATCAAATCATCGTAGATTTATGCATAATTCTTCGTGCCACATATTTATAGTACTAAAAAAAATCACCTACCTCTTTACGAAAATAGATTTTTATATAATATAATATATATATATATATCAAATACAAAAATTGTTTTAAATCAAACAACTCTCGTTCAGTCTCTCTCACTATAAAAGTTAGGGTTTGCGATCCCAAAAAATATTAGGCGACTTCACTTTGTTTGGGATTTTCCGTCTTCCAAGATTGCCGCCAACCACCCACCGATTCGCTCTCGGAGTCGCCGCCACACACTCTCTCGCCGACCCTTGTAAGGTTTTTTTTTTTTTTTTTTTTTTTATAAGTAATCTAATTCATAGAACGTATGATGGCATTCGATGGTGTTGATTATTGATCTGCAAAAACCGATGAATCGGATCGATATGCAAAATCTGAACAGAATTGAATAAAATTTGAGCATGTTTTTAAGTGTTGGTTGGTTGCTCTCACTCATATTAAACGTATTCTTTTGTTCTTCAACCATTCATATTCATATATTAGGTTGGAATTAACTCGTTACTCCAAATCTTCTGTAGATTAGAATTTTGTATGACACCAATTACTTTTTACTATCACGTACTTTTCAATTTGGTTAAGATATTTCATACCCTGTTACAAAATTTTGAAAGATAGATAGTTAACTTGTTGGTGTTTGGTTTTATCTTTCATCTTTATGAATTAGGATGTTGCTTAGCTTCTTGTATTTTCTTTCTCTGGTTTGGCTGTTCAATGATATAATCTTTTCAGGGCATGCTATGAATTAATTATACTTAGATTAGGAACCCTTTAAATTAAATTAATAATCAAATTCATGTGTGGTTCTTCTACCATAATCCATGTTTATGAATTTGTTTTCCTTTCATTAGATTAGTTTTTGAATGCTGTTCTGTGATACATGATGACTAGATCAGATTAGACATTGGCCCTGTTCACTCTTCAATTGTTTTATTTGCCTACTCTAGTTAGGATTAGGAATTGCCAAATACCCCCCACATTAATTAAACAAAATTATCTTCAAACTGAAAATTATGAGGAAAATAATATATTCTTATTCTTATTCTAATATCATATGTATGGTTGAAAATGCTCAAGTGTATTATGGATGAGAATCCGTTCTATGATTGAAGTAGAGATAACATTGAGAGCATTGATATTTGATTTCCTCCTTTTATTATGTATGTACCGTAAGTTATTCTAACCTTTCACTTTCTTATCAAGCAGGGATTTATCCTTATCGTTTTGATGGCTTCGACATCAAAATTTGATGACTATCCCGACATGAATACTCTAGAAATTAGCAAGAATGCTTCTGATGAGAAATTTGTTGAACTTAATATTGATGATGATTTGACTGAAGAGCAGTACCGAGAATATTATGCAGCGGAAGCAAAGAGCGGGGTTCTTATTTGAAAATTTCTCAACGTCCCGTTTCTTGTTTTGTTTTTTCATGTGATTTTATTTTAACATGATGTCTTCTCCATTTACATGATGCAGGGTTTTGATGTTCCACATTATCCTAATATTCCTGTACCTGGTATAATTGAGCCTATACTGAATTTAGCTCGCTACAAGAAAGAGTTTGATTTCTATGGAGGCTTAGCCATTAAACTGTACAATGAACAAAATGTATTCTCCTAATTGAATTGATCTTACCTTTGCTTCTCAACTAATTTATTGAGATGTTTAATTTTGATAGTACTTTTTTGTGCCTTTAATTTGTGCCTAGGAAACCGACTTTGAGATTGTAGAACTTGTTAAGCTGAATGCTGCAGTTGTGGCTGGTTTTCTTTATTATATGACCTTCACGGCAAAGCCGAGTGGAACCCCAGCTGACCACCCAACCACGACGTTTCAAGCTAAAGTGTTTGCTGGTCTTGAAGAAACAGAGGTGGATTTTTGCAGGGTAGTGCTATCTGGTTGATAGTTCTTCGTTCATCAAACATTTTTGAAATATTACCTATCAATGATTACTTGATTTGTGTACCTCATTACATAGGAATTAATATCTACTTCACTCCATGGAATTTTTTCACTTGCGATAATGGACTATGCTTTTCTAATTGCCAACAAAATTTGATCATAGCTTTTATTTATCATGGAGAAAGTGATTTTTTTTTTAGATGGAAACGCGATATATCAGTTTTCAAAATAACGTTTATGGATAAAACAATGAATTATTTTAAGTTAAATTATGCTAAAAGAGATCGAATTGGAAATATGGATATGAATAGTAAGTACCCAAACCCTGCCATCATCCGGAAGCCAAATGATATTGGAAGACTCACATTGCTCAAGTGGATTGGAATTGGATTAATAAACATTAATTTAGTTTATCAAACTATATATTTATCAAACTATATATTGTATAGTTGCATTAACAATTTGATCACTATTTGGTATTAATAGAGAAAAATACTTTTTTCGTCTTGAGTTTCTAGAAATAGGTGTGTTTGGTCCCGAAGTTTCAAAATGTATCATTTTAGTCTTTAAGTTTTGAGAAATAAATTAAAAAGGTTCCTCATGTTATTTTTTCAATTAGTTTTTTCAATTTTAATATAAAATTAATATATTTTTAATTAATTTTTAATGTTGAATGATTTTTTAAATAAAAAAATGTTTTCTCTCTCCCATCTCTCACCATTTTCTCTCTCCCATCTCTTTCCAACGAGTTAAATGAGATGGGGAATGTATTCTCCATCTTCGTTTATTTTTTTCTATTACTTTATTTTATTTTTTAATATATATATATATATATATATATATATATATATATATATATATATATATATTTATTTATTTATTTATATATAATTTTATTGTTAAAGATTTAGATAATTGAATATGTTTGAATTATATGGTTAAACATTTGAATTATATGTATGAATAATTAAACAATTTCATATCATTAACCATCTAATTGAAAATTAATGGAAACTCAAAGAAAAAAAGAAAATTAATAGATATTTTTCATGAAGTTAACTATTTGAAAATTTGTCAAACAAATTATTTGACTCAATTGAGATTAAAAAAAGAAAAAAAAATAACTAAAAGTAGAATAATTCTCAAGGAAAATCCCCACTCCAATCCCTATTAAATTTAATAGAAAATTTTGCAGGATGAGGATTAAAATGGGGACAAGCACAAGATGGGGAAGCCATCCCTGTCCCGCCCTATGGACATCTCTATCCACCCTTCATCCCTATTCTTCTTTTCTCATTCTCCCCTCTCGACAACATCTTCTTCTTCCTCTCCCCTCCTCCCTAAACCCAATCCAGTTCCGTTATAACCACCATGCTCATGGACTAAAATAGTACATTTTGAAACCTCAGGAACTAAACGCATCTATTCCTGAAAACTTAGGAATTCTTCCCTAAATAATACTTAAACAAAAGCACTAATTTCCATTGTCCATAACATTGAACCTAGGGTTGAACCAAACATAAATATAGTTATTGTTAAAATATCATTTTGGTCCTTGGACTTTGGACTTCATTTCATTTTGGTTCCTATAGTTTTAAATGTCCAAATTTAGTCTATGTACTTTTAATAAAGCTTAAAATTGGTCCCTAGTCTTATTTTGAAGTTTTTTTTTTCTTTTATCAAAATTGTTTTAATAACAATATTAATTTTCATACAAGAAAATATATAATATGAACATATTTTCAAAATTCATAGGGAAGGCTAATAGAGACTAATTTTTTTTGGTAAGAAAAGTTAACAATAAAGTATTAGTAGAGACTAATTTTAAGCTTTATTGAAAGTACATAAGCTAAATTTAAATATTTGAAAGTACAAAAACTAAAATGGAATGCATCTCAAAGTGTAGGGATCAAAATGATATTTTAACCAATAATAATTCTTTAAAAGAGGGCGTAATTATTTTCTTTCAAAAAAAAAAAAAAAAGAATGTAGGGTTTGATTGGTGCAGTAAAAAGCCTTGAATAGAATCAAAATTTATTCCTCACAACATTATTAAGTGGTCTTTTCCGTCTTCAGAAGTAGTAGAATATGATAGCTTCTTTGTTCCACCTAGATTGCAGAAGATCTGAAGCAGAAGATCATTGAAAAATATAGCAATTTTTTAAAAGAGATTTTTTTTTTCTTCTGAACTTCTTAAGCTTTCATATATAACAAAAAACTGCAACATCCAGATTCTAAAAGATCTCCATTTTATTTATTAATTTCATTCTGATTAAGATAATTCAAATTTGAAAATTAAAAATCCCACATCCGCAAATCTGTTGCTAATTTACTTATTCTGAAATGAAAAGGTCAAAGAAACTTAGAAAGGAAAAATGATCTCTCTCGAGGTCCTCAATCCCAAGCTAGTATTGAAGAAACAGAAGTGGATTTTTGCAAGGTAGTGCTATCTGGTTGATAGTTCTTCGTTCGTCAAACATTTTTGAAATATTACCTATCAATGTTTACTTGATGTGTGTACCTTATTACATAGAAGTTAATATCTACTTCACTCCATGTTCATGGATTTTTTCACTTTCGATAATGGACTATGCTTTTCTAATTGTCAACAAAATTTGATCATAGCTTTTATTTATTATGGATTTTTTTAGATGGAAACGCGATATGTCATTTTTCAAATTAACGTTTATGGATAAAACAATGAATTATTTTAAATTAAATTATGCTAAAAGAGATTGAATTGGGAATATGGATATGAATAGGAAATACCCAAAGTATGCCATCATCCGGAAGCCAAATGATGTTGGAAGACTGACATTGCTCAAGTGGATTGGAGTTGGATTAACAAACATTAATTTACCATTAACAATTTGATCACTCGCACGTTCTCTTAAAACCTTAAAAAGAGAGAGAGAGAGAGAGAGAACGTGTGTATTGAAAAGGACTAAAAAACAAATAAGGGAAAAAAATCAATTTTATCTCTAACTTGAGAGGTTGTATCAATTTTAACTCTAGTCCAATTTCATCAATTTATAGGTTGTATCAATTTTAACCCAAACTATGAATATGTGTATTAATTTATACCCTCGGCCATTAAGTTTTCGTTTCAATCACGATTAGAAAGGTTTCCCACACATGTCCAAAGTCATATGTTTCTTTATAATAGATACTTGTTTGTTATTAAAAAAAATATTAAAAAAATAACTGAAAGTAGGACCCACATGGAAACAAACGAACTCTTGTGTTCTCTCTCGCCTTAGGTGTCGTTACCAACAATGGCGAGTTTGAGAAAGATCCAGGTGGTGACAGACCATGACGAGATTTTGCCGGTTTCGATGTTGAGGATTTTGAGCTTGGCTAAAATGCAGGCGAGAATAGAGAAGGTTGTGATGGACAGAGCGACGCCCATGAATATAACATATAGTGAAAAAAATGATACCCTTATTCAAGTTTAGTTAAAAGATAACAAGTACCTATCATAGAGCAACCTATGACTTTGGACATGTGTGAGAAACTTTTTTAACGGAGGATTGAAACATAAAGTTAACCAAGGGTGTAAATTGATACACTTATTCAAGTTTAGGGTTAAAATTGATACAACCTACCAAGTTTGAGGTTTAAATTGATGAGATTGAAAGTTTAGAGTTAAAATTAATACAACATGCCAAATTTAGGATTAAAAATGATTTTCTCCCAAAAAATAAAAAATAATAGAAAGAATTCTACTTGGTTTGGTATTAAGTAGTAGGAAAAATACCTTTTTGGTTTCTGAGTTTTCAGAAATAGGTGATTAGTCTCTGAAGTTTCAAAATGTATCATTTTAGTCCCTAAGTTTTGGGAAATGGATTAAAAAGGTCCCTTATGTTATTTTTTCAATTTTCAATTAGTTTTTTGCAAAATTTTAATATAAAATTAATATTTTTTTTATTAATTTTTAATGTTGAATGAATTTTTAAATTAAAAAAAATATTTTCTCTCTTCCATCTCTCACCTCTCTCCTCTCCCTTTTCAAAGATAATTGGACATGTTTGAATTATATTATTAAACATTTGAATTATATGTATGGATAATTACACAATTTGATATGGAATATTATTTTGTTTCTTTTAGGAGGTTTAAGAATTTTATCATTAAATATAGATTTTTTTTTGTGTGTAGGAAATTAACTATTTAATGAAGATTTTTTGTGAATATTTAACTATCTAGTTGAAAATTAATGGGAGCTCAAAGAAAAAAAATTAATGGATATTTTCCATGAAGTTAACCATTTGAAAATTTGTCAAACAAATTATTTGATTCAATTGAGATTCAAAAAAGAAAAAATAAATAAATGAGGAATAATTCTTTGCGGAAATCCCCACCCCGATCCCTACAAAATTTAATAGAGAATTTTGGGGGACGAGGATTTAAATAGTGATGGGGACAAGATGGGGAAGCCATCCCGGTCCCCGCCCCGTAGACATCTCTATCCACCCTCCGTCCCTCTTCTTCGTTTCCCCCTTTTTCCCGCTCGACAACATCTTCTTCCTCTTCTCTCCTCCCTAAACCCAATCCAATTCCATTATAACCGCCATGCTCAGAGACTAAAGTAGTACATTTTGACACCTCACGGACCAAACACACCTATTCCTAAAAACTTAGGGATTTTTTCCTAAATAATACGTTAAAAAAGCACTAATTTCCATTGTCCATAACATTGAACCTAGGGTTGATCCAAACATAAATATAGTCATGGTTAGAATACTATTTTGGTCCCTAGACTTTGGGTTTCATTTCATTTTTGTCCCTATACTTTCGAATGTCCAAATTTAGTCCATGTATTTTTAATAAAGTTTAAAATTGGTTCCTAGACTTATTTTGAAGTTAATTTTTATCAAAATTGGTTTAATAATAATAGTAATTTTCATGTAAGAAAATACATAATATAAACATATTTCAAAATTCATAGAGACGGCTAATAGGGCACAATTTTCCTTTTTAAGAAAAGTTAACAATAAAGTATTAGTAAAGACTAATTTTAAACTTAATTGAAAGTACACATACTAAATTTAAATATTTGAAAGTACAAGAGCTAAAATGGAATGCGTCTCAAAATATAGAGACTAAAATGATACTTTAGCCCATACTAATTCTTGAAAAGAGGGTGTAATTATTAATGTTGGGTTTGATTAAAATGCCTTGAATAGAATATGATAGCTTTTTAGTTCCACAAGCAGAAAATCACTGAAAAATATAGCAATTTTTTAAAAGAATTTGTTTTTTTCTGAACTTATTAAGCTTTCATTTATAACAACAAACTGCAACATCCACATTCTAAAGGATCTCCATTTTATTTATTAATTTCAATCTGATTAAGAGAATTCAAATTTGAAAATTGAAAATCCTACACCCGCAAATCTGTTGCTAATTTACTTATTGTGAAATGAAAAAGTCAAAGAAACTTAGAAAGGAAAAATGATATCTCGGGTCCTCAATCCCAAGCTATTAATTCATTTACTTAATTAAGTTGCTTCATCCACCAATAACAATAACCATTTAGAGGACGTTTGGGTACAAAACTGCTTAGTCTGGAGTTATTTAGGCCGTGTTTGATAACTATTTAGTTTTTAATTTTTAAAAATTAAGCTTGTTTTCTCCCAATCTCTACAATAATTTTCATCTCTATTTGAATTCTTGGTCAAATTTCAAAAACAAAACACAAGTTTTTGAAAACTAAACATATATAGTAGTTTTTAAAAACTTATTTATTTTTTATTATTATTATTTTTTTTTTGGAATTTGACTAAGAATTCAAATCTTTCCTTAAGTGTGATGAAAATCATTGTAAAGAAATTGAGAGAAAACAAGCTTAGTTTTCAAAAACTAAAAACCAAAAACCAAATAAATGGTTATCAAATGAGAGACCTTAATGTTTAGTCTAGAAAGTTATTTAATCCGTGTTTGGAGTGTAGAGTTGTTATACATATACTTTGGTTCAAAAATACTATATATTAAGAGAAGAAAAAAAATTAGAAAGAGTAGAGATTTATAATGCACGACCATTTTGGAGGTGTCTTAGGATTCAATAAGCCTACAATTTTAGAGACTTGACCAAATAGGGAGCTAGAAACATAATCTTACAAGATGAAATTCACTTCACCCCATATATGGGGTAAGCAGATATTAGGCACAACTACAACATTAAATTCATAATGGATATAACTTACAAAGTCTCGACAATTATATAATTAAATTAAATTTGTTTACTCTCGTCCATGTGAGGGCGAGTTACAACTAACTCTCCTATGTAATGAGAATGAGGTACACACATAAAGTAAACATTGATAGATATAATATTACGAAAATATTTTATGAACGAAGAACTATCAACCATGTAGCACTAATTCCCGTGCAAAAACTCACCTTTGTTTCTTCAATACCAGCGAACACTCGAGCTTGAAACGTTGTGGTTGGATGTAGAGAGAGACGAAGTATATTTAATTTAAATCCACATCCAACGATTATTATATGATGTGACAGCCTCATTGAATAATTTATCGTCTATTACGGGATCCGACTCTTCTAGGATTTTTGTAGATGCAGCTTGGAATGTGAATACAAATATGATTGAGTATGGTGCTGCAATTATGCAAACGGATGGTCGCTTAGTGGCTGCGATGTATGGTTTTTGCTCGACATCTACATCTCCATTAAGCGCTAAAGCAAGCAAGGGCTCTGTAAGAAGGCATTAGGCTGGCGTAACGTTTGGGTTATTCGAAGTTATCGATTTTTTCTTATTCACTTAACTGTATTTAATATGGTTAATGGATCTGAAGCAATCCAAGAAGGGGCTCATACTACTATTAGGGACATTATGTCTCTTAAGCAGGAATTTCAGGATATTTCTTTTTCTCATGTGAGTAGAAATATTAATGTTAGTGCATGAATTAGCTAGCATTATTAGGGATTTCTAATTTTTCAGATTGGATGTTAAACATTATGAGAAATGAGTCCTATGTAGAGCGTCAATCTATTGTAGCCAATTCGGCATTGCTTAAATTAATTAAATTTCCATCTTAAAAAAACACAACTTCAGTTAATTATGAAAAGCAGTTACTGATGTTCGAAGGACTGAGAAAAATAATGCAACTATAAAGAGGCAAGTGAAACCAACGTGAAATAATTAATGAATTGTTAATTGTTAACATTTTAATAGACGTTTGGAATTATTTGAAAGGTTAGGAACATGAAAAGATAAATATAACAATATATAAAGAAATTGAAACATGCACAAGGGACAAATTAGACGATGTTCATGGAGATGATGTTGTAGGCCAACATTGATAACATAAAAGGTATATGTTAATTTGGAGAAGATAACAGAAGGTGACGAGCGGCTTGACAATCAACAACGGGAGATGGAGAGCAAAACTTTGATGAGAAGCTTCTGTAAAAGATCCTACATGCTATATATATTAAACAAGGTAGATGTTGGTGAAGATAAACTAGATCTTTAGCTTTCATTTTTGTGGGATACTTTTAAGTTTTACAACAACTTTTTTTGTGTGTATATCTCTTCTTTCTCATCTATGGGCCAATATGATATGTGTATGGAGAATTGTGAAGTAAAGTTTAAAAACCGAGAAAGAAAAACATTATCAAGTTCTATATTTGAATAGAGAAGAAGATGATGGAGGGAAGAATTAACATTTTCTTTCCCTTACGTTCCTAGCCATTTTTGGGATATTTGATATTATTTAATCAAAACCACGACTAATGAAAATTTCATTCATTTATATTGAAAGTCATCCATTAATCTAAAAGTAATCAACTCTCAGAGATCACATGTTCATGTTAAGATTAAAATTATTATTGGTTTTATTTATACATGCCTTTAATTTTGATAGGCCTATTTTATAACAACCATCTATTTTTTTTCTTTCTTTCTCATTGTGAAATTCGATTTCAACCAACAAAGACATACTTATGAATTTCAACTTTTTAATTGTCATTTTCATTTTACATTTAAGTTCATCTCTTTCCTATGTTTCGTTATAGTCTTTTAATATATCTTTTAATTTAATTATAAATAGTTAATTTAAAATAATAATTAATTAAAAGTTGAAAGTTAATCCGAGGCCCTGGTTTAATTTTACATGTTATTTTAATAATATATATATATTTTTATTCAATTAGTAATAATTAATTATAAATTAAAATAAAATTTTGTAATTAGTAGAATACTATTATCAAAACACTAATTTAAGGTTGAATAGATAGTTTATCATCAATTAGGAGTAAAGGTAAAATTATAATAATCATTGCGAATTTCAATGTTTAAGTTCATCCTTTTTGCATGTTTAATTCAAATTGTATTTAAAATATTCTAATTTAGATTAATTTATAATAATAATTTTCTATTGCCAGTTTAATTTAAGTATTATTTTAATAATCTATATTTTAATTTAATTAGTAATAGCTAATTTAAAACAATATTTAATTATAAATAAAAGCAATAAATTATAATTAATAGATTACCGTTATCAAAACCAAAAAACAAAAATAATGTAAAGGTTGAAATGTCAAAAGACATTTTTTTATGTTCAAAAATATTTGGAAGTGAGGGGATTCGAACCTCTGACCTCTTGAGCGAGAGTATATGTCAATTACTGTTGAACTATATTCACTGTGGTAAAATGTCAAAAGACTAAACAATAACTTGTTGACATTGTATAACGATCCAAACAAACAAAGAAATCATGTATTTCTCCGTACTCCATATTTTTTTTTCAATGTCTTGTGAATTTCTTGCAATTGTTTTCAACAAATTTGAAATGTTGTTGTCTTTCTCCCAAAATAAAAACTAAAAGCATTGAAAAGTGTGGTAGTGAAGAAATTCAAATTCTAAATATTATCTTCTTGGACGAGGAGGAGGGTAATGCAATCTTCTATCTTACAATTTTATGATGAACAAAATAAATTCAATATTTTTTAGATTATTATAGATTATATACTCAATTGTTCATAAGGTTCAACGTTTCACTAATTTTATAAATTTTACGGTACAAAAATACCCTGGAATGATTTGATAAAAGTACTTGAAAAAAAGTCATATACACTATAGTTTGAAAATGTAAAACCAATCCATACAAGATACATCAAAGTTCATAAAATTTTAAAATCCGTTTTATCTTCTGCAAATTATAATAATTATTTTAAAAATAAATTATTAGTATAAATTCAAAATAAGTTATTTTAAGAATAACTATGACCCCAGTCCAAATTCGTAATCCTATTATGTAATTCTATTATACTCAAAAGGTACCCAATCTCATTCTGATTGATTATTACGTGACCAACACCATCTATTTGATTTACTTTCCACCATTTGCCATTTCTCTCTTTTAACCATTTACTTCTCTTTCTTCTTCCTTTTTTTTTTTCTAGAATTTCTTCATGTTAGATAAAAAAACATTAAAATCCATAATTATTTTTGTGGTTTTATTAAAAGTTTTTCTTATCAGCTTTCTATAATTCCCTTTCAATCTCTTATTTTCCATTTGTTTCCTTTATATATCAGAGCAAATATTTACTGACCATTTTCATAAACTGAAACAAATTGGATAAAACACGCTAGGGAAGAAAGGATTTGGAACCGTCGAGAGTTAGCATTTTTGTCAGTGATTTTTGGCTTTGCGATAACGAGAGATCCATATCTAGATCAATTATCCATGATTTTTGGCCATTGCTGGCCATGAGGGCGAGGCCATGCCATGCCATATTTGCGAAATTGAGAAGGAGGACCGAGTTAACGTTTTTTGTTTTTTTTTTTGTCATTTGCGATAACGAGAGATCGATATCAAGAACGAGATTATCATTTTTTCCCTATAGTGATTTGGGGGAAAGGACGTTTTTTTTTTATTTTTTTTATTTTTTTTTTATTTTGAGAAAATCTTGTCACCATCAATACCGTAAATAGCTCGAGACAATCTTTTCCTCACTTCATTCGTAGATAGGTAAGGTGCTAGATTTATTGTGTGTTTTTTTTTTAATTTTAATTTGGCCTCTTTATGTTCTAATTTGTGTGTTTGTTATTATAATTTTGCTAAAATAGGTTTTAATTTGACATTTGTACGTTAATTTGTGCATATTTTTTAATGGCCAATGCATAGTTTAATGTTTTAATGGTTGATAAGTATTAATTAATCACATTTATTGTATCTAATTTCCTTACATTTTAATTGCATATTGTGCTTAATTGTTAAAATTGTGTTTAATTTAGTTTAGGTGGTAAATTGCCAAATATTTAGTAGAATTAGTCTAAAAGCACATTTTAGTTTAAATTCATCAATTGAAAAAAAATTAGAAAAGAAATGGAATAAAAGAAAATTGTAATTGAAAAAAAATTAAAATACAGAAAGGAAGAAAACGAAAATTGAAAAAAAGAAAAAAAGAAAAAAAAAAAGAGAATTATATAAAATAATAAGTAATTAATTAATAACATGTTGCAGGTTGGACTTTTGGGTTCATTGGGCCCATTTAACTCAATTCAAAAATTGAGGTTCCTTATTCAACGGGAAGAGGAAACAGAAGCAGACACATGGATGTAGTAGAAGACTCTTCATTTTGAGAAACGGAAATCCTCTTCTTCTTCTTCACGCAATTTTTTAGCAAAATTTTAGGAGGGAGTTAATGGCTATTTTAAGTGAAATTTTTCCCTTGTTCAAGTATAAATAAGAGGTCGTTTTGCTCTTTGAAAGACACAAAAAAAAAGGAGTTCTAGCTTCCTTTGTAAAAAGTTTAGAGAGTGAAAAAAAAAGGTGTTTTCCATTTCTTAAGTTCTTTGAGTTTTTATTTTATTTTGTTTTATTTTATTTTATTTTTTATGTTGCTTCCCCTCTACAGTTTTTATTGCTTTTCCACCATGTGTGGCTAAGTTTTAATTTCTGGTTCAAGGGTGATTTAATTTCCAATTGTAATTTTGTGAGGCTTTGGGCCAAATTGAAATTTTATCTTTAATTCATGAATTCTTTGTTTCTTGTTATTTTCATGATTGATTGTTATTGAATTAAATTGACGCCTTAATTTAGTATCAATTGATTTATTGCTATCTATGATTTTGTGATCCGTAATTGTCACAATTGATTAAATTATGTAGCAAGGGGTTGGCTTATGTGTGTGTAGTTATGGCTTTTCCATTTTACATAGCTTGCATAATAGACTCTAGGGAAACAAAGAAACAAAAATTAATTAATTTGTAGCTATCTCAATTAGTTAAGTTTTGGTTTAGTCATTCTCATTGTTTTTAATGCTATTATTTAATCGATATGGAACGCTATCGTGCCCAATTGATTAAATGGTAAGGTTTGATTTTGATGCTTGGTCAGAGTCAGTTAAAATAGGAGAATTTACACTTGTTATGGCTTTTCCAAATAAGTAGACTAAGTTCTTGAATTTGAGAAATTGAAATTGTTTTTTTTATAAAGCCTATGATCAAAATTACAATTGGATGAAATTTATACCCTTGAATTGGAAGTTTCATAAAATTGATTTTTTTATTTATTCTTTTTATTCATTATTTAATTAATTGCAATTTTTGTTCAACAATTCAAACCCCCCCATTTATTTTTATTATTATATTTTTTTTTCTTTAACTTTGAGAAATTAATTTGATTGGTTCCCTTGGGATTCGACCTGGTCCACTATTTCTACAAGTTAGATCTAGAGAATCAGTAAATATTTTGGAGGGCTTCGACAACCCGACCAATGGTCACCGTATATTTTGATTAGCCTAATGTGTATTTTGATTTGGCCATTGCATATTTTGATTTGACAATTAATTTGATCACTGCATTATTTTAATTTGGCCACTGTATGTTGGTATTTGGCCAGGCCCACTGTATGTTAGTATTTGACCACTGCATATGTTTATATGGCCACTGTATATTTTTAAGTTGACACACATTGGTTTAATTGTCAATTTACCTAACATGTTTAAGTCTGCCAAGAATTAGGATCATCAATTAGATCAAATGATTTTATTATTTAATTTGACCATATAGTATATGTAGGTTTTATTTTAATTTTTTTTTTCTTTTTATAACATGTTGGTTTCAATTTTCATTTTGCTATAACATATTTGTTGGTTTTGAATTTGATCATACTATATCTGTTATCTCAAATTTGTCCATGATTGTCTAATTTTGATTTGAACCATGATAGTAAATTTTAGAATTTCAAGATGAATTTAGGTTCAATTTAGAATTTCAAAATCAATTCAATTGGTTTAATTAGAATTTTCAGGTGATTATCAATTTGGTTTTGATATGAATTCCCGAATGAATTTGAAATTAGTTTTAAGTTGAAATTTCTAATAAAATTTCAATTTGGATTGATTTTACTTTGGCAACAAATTAATTTGGATATTCCAAACGATTTTTTTTCCTTTTAATAGTCTTAATTTGAAATGCTAAAATGAATTTCCAATTTGGTTTTAATTTGTTTTTTTTTTTTGCAATAAATTAAATTTAATTTCCAAGTAGATTTCAAATTTCTCTTAGAATGGTTTCACACCACTCATAATTGTTAGTTTATGTTTTATTTCTAAGATGTGAATTAATAAACATGGGACATTTTAAAATAAGGAAAAATCTCTTTTTGTGCAAATAATTTACAAGCATGTTTAATAATTAACATTCAATATTTGAACTTCTTGTTTGGAATAAAGCAATTGACAAAATTATTCCATTTAAAGAGAGTTTATTTTGTGGGCTGAGTAACATGCTTTCGTGGAGTTTAACTCCCATACAGGTGTACGGAAATCCTCATTTTCTTTTTATTATTATTTTTTTAAAAAATAAATAGAATTATGTAAATCCTAAGACAGAGTTGAGATAATAAATTTTTTTCAAATTCTTGAGGTGAGAAATTTTCTTTAAATAAAAGAAAATTCCAACATGATAAAAATTGATGGGTATAATCCCTTTACCATATCGACCCTTACTTTATTATTAAAGTTAAAATAAGATCAAGTGAGACATTTGTTTTGTACAAAATTAGCATACTTTTTGTTTCCAAAATAAAGAACCATTTTGTGATCAGATAATTAGATAATATAAAATAAAATGCGGTAACCGTTTTTAACGAGTGTTGTAGGGTGCATGTGTTAATACTTTTCCTACACACAATCGACTCCCAAACCTAACTTGGTTTATGCATATAAATTTTAATATTTTAATTAGGTGTCCAATCACGGCTTCAAAATGGTTGGTGACAACTCCCAAATTTTTTTAATTAAAGAAGACCGTCGAAAGAGGACGTCTGCCGCTCCGTGTCGCGATCACGTTGTAACAGCTTGGCGACTCTATTGGGGACCACGGGTAATTATACCTACGAAAGTCAAGTCATTATTTTGTTTTATATTATCCTTATTATCTGGTCTATGTATTTTTTATTGTGTGTGATTTACATTGAATTTCTTTTGTACATAGATTTATATTTAAATTTCTTTTGTACATAGATTTATATTTGTTTTATTTTTTCACACATGCTCACGAGCCTCCTACTTGAATTCTACCTTTTAGGATTAGATTCAAGAACTGAAAATTTTTTATAATCCAAAATTCTTGACCAGATTCATCGGTTCCAAATCCTACTACAAGGACCGTATGTAGTAGGGATGTCTTCAAATAATTGCATCAAGTCAATTGGACCTTTATAAATCCCCGGCATATATTGACCAATAAAATGAGAAAAGGTAGTTAAATTATATAACTTCATGTGTAAAAAGTAATTTTACTTACATTTTTCAATGTTGCCAGTTGTTGAGTCTTATCATTGCAACAATTGGTTGTCGTTTAATGTGTGAATTTACAGTGTATGAACTTTTAGTATACTTATACATCTTTCGATTCTGAACTGCGACTATTGAAATTAAATAAAGTAGTTATTTTTCAGAAAAGAATATGACCTGCAAAACAAGCGAAAACTTGGGTACTAGTATGGTATTTGCCACATGCTCCAATGCTTAAGTTAGCTAAGAGATTCTTGATTGTAGCAAGTGTTTTAGGGTTAGAAAAAACTTACCTTCTTTAGGTTGAAGAATGATATTTATATGATCCCTTTATTAGGGTTTTGGTCTATTCTTTTGTCAATTGGGAAGAGAGCAAATCGAACCGGGCTAAACCAGCATGCCCTCATGGGCCGACCAGGTCAGTTTGGGCTTTCCTTCTTCATTGTTTGGCTTTATTTGTTTGTGTTGGCCCATTTTCGCTTCTCGTTAGGCTTCTTCATCTCACTTCTGACCTCGCTTGTAATTTTGGTTTATCCTCTTGGTCTAATTTCACCCATAATAGTGTTAAAAATTATAATATTTAAAAAAATTAATTCAAAATGATTCACCAAACTAATTATTTGAGAAAATGATCGAACTTACCCTTATCCGCCTGCAGGATCCTGCTTTAGATGAAAAATCCTCTTCTTTAACCAAACCTTTCCCCATTATCTATGTGTATGTTTTTTTCACCGACAATGGATACAACTTTCTTAATTTGGTCGTTACCTCGAAGATGTTGAGACTTACTATACAATTGATTAAGTATTGCGATGATAGTTGTAGTCATTTGTTATCATTAGTCGGGTGCGTAATGTTATATAATGTTTCGATTGCTCCTCTCACTACAATCAAGGAAGAATTTAAGGACGAAACTTATTATTTAACTAATTAAATATTAAAATATATAAACTAATATCAATATATATTAATACATCAATTTTTTAATCTAGCCTCAAGACATTAAATTCTAGTGAAATTTTGTATAATATGGTTTGACTTGTTAAGTAGTTTTGCTCTGTCTTTGAATGTCCATCTGAATGTCCATCTACTTTGTAGTACTGTAGATGTTTCTTAAAAGATATCAATCAAAATTCATTAGTGTAGGTATCATATTTGAATTGGGTAATTTTTATTTTTATCCCATAATTATTTCTTGTAAATGAAAGTTTTTTTTTCATTATTGTAGGTATCATATTTGGACCGGGTAATTTTTATTTTTATCCCATAATTATTTCTTGAAAATGATTTTTTTTTTAAAAAAAAAACTAAAATTGTTCGTTAATTTAAATCAAACCTTAAAAAACAGAGTTTGTTAAAAAGATATTTGTTTATTTATTTATTTTATTTTTTCTTAAAATATCCCTTAACTAGGTTTTATCCTTGTGTTTTATTCTTCTCTCTCAAATATCTCCCTCTTTTTTCTCACCCTCTCCCCACTCTCATGCCATTTTCTCTCCCATTTTCCCTTTTCTCTTGTTCACTTTCTCCACTTTCTTGATCATCTGCCCTCTTTGTCATGGATTGTCTAGGGGTGTATAAATAAACCGATAACCCGACGAACCCGGACTACCCAACCCAAATTGTAAGGGTTGGGTTGGGTTAGATTTTTTTTTTTGGGTTGGGTTGGGTTATTTTTAGGGAGAACCGAAAATTCGATTCGATTCTCGGGTTGACCCATTTTTGGCTCGGTTCAACCCAAACCGAACCGAATTTTAGTTAAATAATAATAATAATAATAAATAAATAAAACAGAAAAGAAGACCTAAGTCTCATAGTTTGCTTTGTGGAGTGCCTCAATCTCAAATCCTCGAGAAGTCACACACAGACAGCCGAAAGCCTTCACCGTTTCTCTCGTCGATCGTCTCTCTCGCCGAAAGCCGTTCACCATTTCTCTCGTTGATCGTCTCTCTCGCCGAAAGTCGTTCATCGTTTCTCTAGCCAATCGTCTCTTTCGCCGAAAGTCGTTCACCGTTTGTCTCCGATCTGTGGTCGTTTCTCAGTCTGAAGGTAACAAAGCTCGCTTGGTAGCCGATCTCACAAAATCTCATATCTATTTCCTTCTATGTTGTTAGATGTGGCTTCATACAATTATAATTTTGTTTCTATTGTTTCATATTTGAAATTTTGAATCTGTTTTTTTAGATATGATTATATACAATTTTGTTCTATTGTTTTTATTTTGTAGCATAGTTAGGCTCTTTCAAAGCCGTCACCACGGAGTCAGACTCAAAAGAATATAATTCATCGTAGCATTTTCTCAAAAAAGGGCATTCATTGCAAGAATGGTCAGAATCATGCAGTTCATTAGGTAGCAAACACTCTCAAGACTACTTGTTCAACAGAGCATGGGCCTCATATTTATATGCCCAATAAAGAAGGTTTTTTAGATTATTGGAAAAGTAGATGCAGAACCATAGTATGATTAAAAATTGAAATTCCCTTCTCGACAAGTCTTGAAAATCTCAATAGAAAGATGAACTACTATCATACCTCTCCCAGCCAGAACTATAGTAATAGACTAATAGTTACATTATTGAATTTTGAACTTTGTTTTAAATGATTTTGATTTATTTAGAAGTTTATTGTGATGATTGTAATAGAATCATTTAAATTTTATGGTTGATATTTAGTATAAAGATATTTGGAGTTTTTTAATGCTTGATTTTTTATATTTATATTAATTTATATAAAACTTGAAGCTATACAAATAAATTTTAAATTGAAATTTAAAAAAAGAAAAAAAAATGATCCAACCCGATGACCCAATCCGACCCAACCCGAAAACATTGGGGTTGGGTTAGGTTGGGTTACTCTCCTGAATAGGGTTAGTTGAGTTGAAGGATTGACCAACCCGAATTTTCGGGTTGGTCCAAAAAACTCCCCTAACCCGACCCGACCCAACCCAACCCATGTACACCCCTGTCTCTCTAGGATTTTCTTATATAAATCATCCGTTGATTGAAAAGGAAGGCTTTGGGGGGAAATGAGGTTTTCTTTTGATTCTAGAGAGAAAATAAAAAAAAATGAGAAAAGAAGAATAAAAAGATTTTGAGAAAATCTTGTCACCATCAATATGGTAAACTGCTCAAGACAATCATTTCCTCACTTCATTCGTAGGTAAGGTGCTAGATTTATTGTGTGTGTTTTTTTAATTTGGCCTTTGTATCTTCTAATTTGTGTGTTTGTTATTTTAATTTTGCTAAAATAGGTTTTAATTTGATATCTATATGTTAATTTGTGCATATTTTTTAATGGCCAATGCATAGTTTAATGTTTTAATGGCCACCGTATATTTTAATTAGGCTAATGTGTATTTTGATTTGGCCATTGCATATGGCCACTGTATGTTGGTATTTGGCCAGGCCCACTATATGTTGGTATTTTTGTTCCACCTAGATTCCAAAAGATTTGAAACAAAAAAAAAAAATCATTGAAAAATATAGCAATTTTTTTAAAGAGTTGTTCTTTTTTTTTTCCTAACAAACTATAAGTTGAGAATTCCACATTAGAAAAATGAAAAGATTTTACAATCTTTATAAGATAATAGATTACTACTTTCATTATCAAGTGATTTTCAAATGAAATTTCATGTTTATCTAATATAGTGTCAAATTTTATTTATTAGTATTATGTGTTTCATCTTAAAACTACAAAAATCTCTTGGCGTAGTGATTTAAGCCTCCCTACTGGTTCCTTTCTTTTCTTTAGCACGATTTTTGTTTTTACGTTTCTTTTTTTTTCCCTTTAACTAAGCATGTTTTTGTTTCTTTCAAAGGTAATTTTTCTTTCAACCAAAAAAAGTTATTATTTGGGCTGACCAGGTCAGTTTGGGCTTTCCTTCTTCATTGTTTGGCTTTATTTGTTTGTGTTGGCCCATTTTCGCTTCTCGTTAGGCTTCTTCATCTCGCCTCTGATCTCGCTTGTAATTTTGGTTTATCCTCTTGGTCTAATTTCACCCATAATAGTGTTAAAAATTATAATATTTAAAAAAATTAATTCAAAATGATTCACCAAACTAATTATTTGAGAAAATGATCGAACTTACCCTTATCTGCTTGCAGGATCCTGCTTTAGATGGAAAATCCTCTTCTTTAACCAAACCTTTCCCCATTATCCATGTGTATGTTTTTTTCACCGACAATGGATACAACTTTCTTAATTTGGTCGTTACCTCGAAGATGTTGAGACTTACTACACAATTGATTAAGTATTGCGATGATAATTGTAGTCATTTGTTATCATTAGCCGGTGCGTAATGTTATATAATGTTTCGATTGCTCCTGTCATTGCAATCAAGGAAGAAAAAAAAATTAAATGCTAGCTAATAATTGGTATATAAAAGTGAAAGTGAACAACAAATGTACTAAAAAAAGGTGAACAACATATGTATTATGCTACCATTAAAACGAATGAAAATAATTGAAAAATATATATACAATAGTAATAATAGAAGAAAGTAAACAACTTAAAGCAAAAAATTGACTGTAGATGACATTGTTTTTGTTGGCCCGAGAGTAAGGACATTGTAATCTCTCTAATCAAAAGAGTTTGGTTCCTATACATATTAGAAATATTAAAAAGAATAAATTGGGTATTTGATGAAAATTTTTTAAGAAGAAAAATAAAAGAAAACATACGCAACATGGTTGATAGTAGAAGTAGCTAGATTGGTTACTTGAAATGCTTTTAAAATCTAAAAACCACTGCAACAAAAATTAAAATAGATCAATAATGGCTTTTTCATTACAGCATTTTCTAAAAACTGCTATTAAAAGTGTTTAAAAAAAAAGGCTAAGGTTTACTTTTGCCGAACTAAGGGTATGAAACTTTTACCACACGTTGTAATAAGAATAACTGTGACCCCACTCCAAATTCGTAATCCTATGATGTAATTCTATTATACTCAAAATGTACCCAATCTCATTTTGATTGATTATTACGTGACTCATACCATCTAGATTTACTTTCCAAAAGTTTTTCTTATCAGCTTTCTATAATTCCCTTTCAATCTCTTATTTTCTATTTGTTTTCTTTATATGCTAAGAGTAAAGATTTACTGACCATTTTCATAAACCGAAACAAATTGGATAAAACATGCCAGCGAAGAAAGGATTTGGAACTGTCGAGAGTTAACATTTTTGTCGGTGATTTTTGTCTTTGCGATAACGAGAGATCCATATCTAGATCAATTATCCATGATTTTTGGCCATTGCTGGCCATGAGGGCGAGGCCAGGCCAGACCATATTTGCGAAATCGAGAACGAGGATCAAATTAACGTTTTTTGTTTTTTTTTTTCATTTGCGATAACGAGAGATCGATATCAATAATGAGATTATCATTTTTTTCCCTATAATGATTTTTGGTTTGGTTTGTTTCAAAAATATCATTTTAAATAAGTTAAACAATATTTTTTATTAAATCAAATAACTGTAGATTTTGTTTTGAAAATTGTATTTTTTTTAAAGTATTTATATCAATATTATGTGTTTTCTTAAATTGAAATTTGAATTAGATGAGTGAAATTTAAGATAATTATTATTTTATTTTTTAAAATACTACATTTTTTTTAATTTTTAATGTAGGTATTATTTTTTTTTCAACTATAACAACTTGAATAAGTAAATAATTTTTTTTTAATAAGTATGTAAAAATGAAAGAGTGCATTTTAATTCTTGTAGTATATTCTCTAGTTATTGGATTTTAATTAATTATAAATATAAAATGACATTCAGTTAATCATATCTATTTCATTTCAATTCTAGATAAACAACACCAATGGAACTCTGATTACGTTTCTAACTAACTCCAAGTCAACACAATCAAAGTTGTTGGAACTTGGAGCTCAAATTTTCATCAAAAACTTTCTCAATTAAGTTTCTAAAGCAACTCAAAATTTATTCATACACGTAATTTAATAATGCTCCTTCATTTCCTTCTCTATTAATGGGAAAGAAACAAAATTGGTATTTCATATGAACCCGATTCTTAGCATGTTTACATGTATTTATGATGTGTCTAATGTCTAATCTATTCTACATTCATTTGTTTGAAACTCACAAACTCAACATCCTCCTACACCAATGGTCTCAAATTGCCTAATTCTTGAAAGAATTCTTAAAACAAGTCAATCTTATTTAGGTATTTGTATTTTAAACTTTGGTTCATTTTGGTCTCTATATTTTTAAAATATCTCTTTTGCTCTTTCTACTTGGAACATTTGTTTATTTTATTCCTTTAATATAAAAACGCAAAATAATGAAATAAAATAAACAAAAAGTAAAACTGCAGAAATTAAAATGAACGCTTTAAAAGTATACAAGTCAAAACAAACAAAACTCCAAAAGAATGCAAACTATTTAGACTAAAATAGTATTTCACAAACAAAACTCCAAAAGAATGCAAACTATTTAGACTAAAATAGTATTTCAACCTAAAAAAAAAAACCAAAGAATTCAAAATGAAAAAATGGGCCTTCTCCTCATGCAATAAGGTGGGCTTTTTCAATTGAAACGGACTACCCTTTATAAGCAAAACCAAAAACACGATGATTAAGTGACCATAAAAATACACCAATGGCATACAGAGTCGCAGAGAAACCCTGCAAACTCTAGGACAAAACCTGCTCGGAAAATCCCTTCTTTGCTCAGAACATTGCAGACTCTACTTCTCTACCTACGGATTCTACTCTGTCATTGTCTCTTTAAACCCTCTTTTCACTTTCTTCTTCCATTTTGCTTAATGCACTTATCATCTTGACCTCAAATCTTCCCCACTTCGCCACTTACCGACGCCGTTTCTGGTTTTCAAAGCAGGAGGCCGCCCCCCAGAGTTGTTTTTCCATGTATGCTTCTTTCCCTTTGTTGCTATGTCTCGTTAAAGATTGGTTTTGCTTTTGCTGAGAATTTGAATTTTTAGCTTGTTCATTTGTTCTTCAAGTGTATTTTGGAAAATGGGTATCTTCTTATTAGCGATAAATTCAATAAATTTGGCTGTTTGGTGACTGTTGACTTGACGTACTGGGTATTTACTATGGTGTTCTTGTTTATTGGAAACCAACCTGCGGATTAGAACCAGTTTGAGGGTGTAGCAGAACGTTATTTTGGTGTTTTTTACTCTTCATGCTCTCTAGAAGTTCTCTTTGGCGTTGAGTTTTGGTTATTCAGTAGCTACTGTATGATTCTATCTAATTGAATTGTTTGGTGGTGCTTTGTGATTTAATATTGATGTATTTTTTTTTCTTTTATTAGAGTGCATGCGTTCTTTTGGGGTGTTAAATTTGTTGTTCTTAATAGTTACATCCTAGCCATGGCTGGCTACACAGATCAAATAGAGTTCTCAATTTTGAACTTAGAACTTCTTGATAGTTACATTCAAGCCATGATAGGCTAGATATCTAATAGAGTTCTCAGGGTTCAATTTAGAACTCCCTGCATTACCTAAACATTTCTTGATTGTGATCTCCAGGCCAGTGAGGCTGTTGCCATACATGTTTTTTTCTTCTTTAACAACAATAGGGCACTGGACCTACAGTTTCTACGGTTCTTATTTGTCTGATAGCCTTATTATTTTCTATGTTCATATTTCATATTAGAAACCCCCAACTTTGGTTTTGCAGAAATTTTACCACTTGAGTATTTGTCATTTTTTCAAGATCTTTACAAAAATTTGATTTGTTTTGTGCATCTCTAGTTGTACCATCCTTGATGGATTACTAGGAAGGAGCTTTTGAGTGCTTGTTTTGCTTCTCTAGTTGTACCATCTCTAGTTTAATATGGTTTCATATTTAATGTTGTAGATGTGCCTAATATCTACTTCACTCTTGTTACTAATGTAATGTTTAATTTGTTCATGATTTTTTTTCACTTGTGATACTAGACCATGTTTTTCTAATTGCCAACAAAATTTGATCATAACTTTTATTATTTTGAAACTAATTCTTTTTGTTTTTTCATGGAAACGTGATATATAATTTTATGGATAAAAATTTAATTAAATTAACTAAAATTATGCTAATAGCCAGCGAAGCATATTCATGAAAATTTTGGAAAGAGATTGAATATAAATAGTAATATTACCCTATAGTCGGTCGTCATCCAGAAATCAAAGGATTGGAAGTGTCATATAATTACTTGAGTGAGTGGATTAACAAATTAAACATGGTGCTGCATAACAATTTGATCTCAATGTATGTTCTCTTAAAACTTTCATTCTAAAGAAAAAAAGAAGAACAAAGTGTGTGTATTGAAAAGGACTAAATAAATAAAAAAAAACCCTTTTTTTCCTACTTTTTAGCATTTGGTATTAAATAATGCTAAAAAAAGCACTAACTATCACTGTCCATGACATTGAACCTAGGGTTGAACCAAACATCAACATAGTAAATCTTGAAAAAGGGTGTAAATCAGGGAGGATTTCAAATATTTTATCAAAACACAAACATAAATAAAGATAAAAAAAAATAAAATTTAGAAACTGAATACTTTTACAACTCCTAGACATCAGCATGAATATTAAAGTGAACTAGGCACCTCTGCTTAAAAGCTATATATATTATATTACTTACATGAAAATAGCAATTTTTGAAAAGGCCCACCCTGGTGCATTCAATGTTTTCCTATAAGAAATAATTAATACAATAGAATAGGCATGAAATTCAAATGGAGCCTATATATATTAAGTTAATAATATATATTAAATTAAAAGTAGTATAATAATAACAATATTACCCAAAATGCACCCAGCACTCCATTTATGCAATAGTACCTCCTTTTTAATTTTCCTCTGCATAGTATTTGAAAACTCAACCCCAATAGCTTCCAATTTTAACCTAACTCATTTCTAGATAATTACAGTAGGTGGTTCTATTTGGTAATTAATTTTTGAAAATATAGTTCAAAATCCAGCCAAAATAAGATAAGAATCACCCATCTTCAATTCCATAAATAAATATATATATCAAATAAACTCTCTCTCTAACTATAAAATTTAGGGTTGTTTGCGATCTCCATAAATATTAGGCTTCTTCTCACTTTGTTTGGGATTTTCCGTCTTCCAAGCTTGCGGCCAGCCACCCACCGACATCGTCGCTTTGCTCTCGGAGTCAACGCCACACACTCTCTCTCGCCGACATCGTCGCTTGCTCTCGGAGTCAACGCCACACACTCTCTCTCGCCAACACTCGTAAGGTTTTTTTTTCTTTTATTACGTGAACTAATTTTTCATAGAACGTATGATGGCATTCGATGGTGTTGATTGTTGATCTGCAGAAACCGATGGATCGGATCAATCTGCAAAATCTGAACAGAACTGAATTAAATTTGATTCTGTTTTTAACTGTTGGTTGGTTGCTCTCACTCATATTAAACATATTCTTTTGTTCTTCAACCATTCATATTCATATATTAGGTTGGAATTAACTTGTTACTCGAAATCTCCTGTAGATTAGAATTTTGTATGACACCAATTACTTTTTACTATCACGTACTTTTCAATTTTGTATGACACCAATTTTTGAAAGATAGATAGTTTGGTGTTTGGTTTTTATCTTTCATCTTTATGAATTATGATGTTGCTTGGCTTCTCGGATTGTCTTTCCCTGGTTTGACTGTTCAACGATATAAACTTTTCAGGGCATGATATTAATTAATTATACTTAGATTTGGAACCCTTTAAATTAAATTAATAATCAAACTCGTGCAGTTTTTCTACCGTAATCCTTAATGTTTATGAATATGTTTTTCTTTCATTTAGATTAGTTTTTGAATGTTGTGCTGCAATAACGGATGAATAGATTAGATTAAACCTTGGCCCTGTTCACTCTTCTCCATTATTGTTTTATTTGCCTACTCTAGTAATTAGGAATTGCCAAATACCCCCACATTAGTTAAACAAAATTACCTTCAAACTCAAAATTATGAGGAAAAATATTCCATTGTTATTCTTATTCTTAGTAACCTAATATGTATGGTTCAAAATATGCTAAACTGTAGTATGTATGAGAATACACTTCTATGATCGAAGTAGAGATAACATTGCGCATTGATATATAATTTCCTCCTTTTCTTAAGTATGTACCATACGTTATTCTAACCTTTCACTTTCTTATTAAGCAGAGATTTATTCTTATTGTTTTGATGGCTTCAACATCAAAATTTGATGACTACCCCGATATGAATACTCTAGCAATCAACACGAATTCTTCTGATGAGGAAATTGATGATATTGATATTGAGAATGATATGACTGAAGAGCAGTACCGAGAATATTTTGCAGCGGTAGCAAAGAGCGAGGTTCTTATTTGAAAATTTTCTCATCGGACCCTTTTTCTTGTTTTGTTTTTTCATGTAATTTTATTTTAACATGATGTCCTCTTCATTTAAATGATGTAGGGTTTTGATGTTCCATATTATCCTAATACTGTTGTGCCTGGTATAACTGCACCTATACTGAATTTAGATCGCCACAAGGAAGAGCTTAATCACTTTGGAGGCTTAGCCATTAAACAATACAATGAGCAAAATGTATCCTCCTAATTGATCTTTGCTTGTTCTCAACTAATTTATTGAGATGGGTTTAATTTTGATATAATTTTTGTGCGCCTTTAATTTGTGCCTAGGGAACCAACTTTGAGATTGTCGAATTTGTTAAGGTGAATACTGCTGTTGCGGCTGGTCTTCTTTATTATATGACCTTCAAGGCAAAGCTGAGTGGAACCCTTGCCGATAACTCAACCACGACATTTCAAGCTCGAGTGTTTGCTGGTATCGAAGAAACAGAGGTGGATTTCTGTAGGAAAGTGCTATCTGGTTGATAGTTATTTTCTTGTAAAAATATTCCTGATTTAGTTATTCTATCGATGTTTACTTAGTCATTACGTAGGAGGTAATTTGTAAGTCGCCCTTATTTGGACTGCAGGTTAACAAGTATAATTATTGTCGAGACTTTGTAATTTATATCTATTTGAACTTAATGTTGTAGTTGTGTTGTGCTTAATATCTACTTCACTCTTGTTACTTATATTATATGTTCATGGTTTCTTCACTTGTGATACTGGACCATGTTTTTCTAATTGCCAACAATATTTCATCCTATTCTTTATTATTTTGAAAGTAATTCTTCTTTTTTTTTTCTTTCTTGGAAACGTGATATATATATCAAGTGTCAAAATAATGTTATGGATAAAACAATGAATTAAGTTAAATTAAATTGTGCTAATAGCGAGCACAGCATATTCATGAAAATGTTGGAAAGAGATTGAATATAAATAGTAATATTACCCTATAGTCGGTCATCATCCAGAAATCAAAGGATTGGAAGTCTCATATAATTACTTGAGTGAGTGGATTAAAAATTAAACATGATGCTGCATAACAATTTGATCTCAATGTATGTTCTCTTAACACTTTCATTCTAAAGAAAAAAAAAAAAAAAAAGAACAAAGTGTGTGTATTGAAAAGGACTAAAAAAAAACCATTTTTTTTCCTACTTTTTATCATTTGGTATTAAATAATACTAAAAAAAGCACTAACTATCACTGTCCATGACATTGAACCTAGGGTTGAACCAAACATAAAAATAGTAAATCTTGAAAAAGGGTGTAAATCAGGGAGGATTTCAAATATTTTATCAAAACACAAACATAAATAAAGATAAAAATAAAATTTAGAAACTGAATACTTTTACAACTCCTAGACATCAACCTGAATATTAAAGTGAACTAGGCACCTCTGCTTAAAAGCTATATATATTATATTACTTACATGAGAATAGCAATTTTTGAAAAGGTCCACCCTGGTGCATTCAATGTTTTCCTATAAGAAATAATTAATACAATAGAATAGGCATGAAATTCAAATGGACCATACATATTAAGTTAATAATATATATTAAATTAAAAGTAGTATAATAATAACAATATTACCCAAAATGCACCCAACACTTCATTTATGCAATAGTACCTCCTCTTTAATTTTCCTCTGAATAGTATTTGAAAACTCAATCCCAATAGCTTTTAATTTTCACCCAACTCTCATTTCAAGATAATTACAGTAGGTGGTTCTATTTGGTAATTAATTTTTTAAAATGTAGTTCAATATCCAGCCAAAATAAGATAAGAATCACCCATCTTCAATTCCATAAATAAATAAATAAATAAATAAATATATATATATATATATATATATATATATATATATATATATATATATATATATATATATATATATATAGTCATGCTCGAATCTACATCATAATTATATATTTATACTACATTTATTGTAGTTAATTTTAAAATTCCTTATCTTTATATATAAAAAAAAGGATATTATTAGGAAACAAATTTAAAATTATTAGCAAAACTAAACTAATTAAAAAATTTTAATATATGTCAAAGTGGGCATAGTTCAACAGTAATTGACATATACCTTCAATCGAGATATCAGAAATTCAAATCTTTACCCCAAATGTCGTCGAACTCAAAGAAGAAAAAAAAAATTATAAGATACATCATAATTATATATTATAATTAGATTTATGCATAAGTCAACCATTATAAATTTATTGTAAAAGTTATGTTCAAATGTTCAGTTTAGAGTAAATGGGCATGGACTCCTTCTTCGAAAGCAAGTTTAGGTCTTAAGAGGTGAGAGTAGTCTTTAGGGTGGGTTCAAATCTCCACACTTCACAGGTCACAATGCTCACATTTATTGTACTAAAAAAATACCCTAAGAAAATAAATTTTTATATTAAAAAAATTGTATAAGAGTTTTAAATCAAACAAACTCTCTCTCTAACTATAAAAGTTAGGGTTGTTTGCGATCCCCATAAATATTAGGCTTCTTCTCACTTTGTTTGGGATTTTCCTTCTTCCAAGCTTGCGGCCAGCCACCCACCGACGTCGTCGCTTTGCTCTCGGAGTCAACGCCACACACTCTCTCCCGCCGACACTCGTAAGTTTTTTCTTTTATTACGTGATCTAATTTTTCATAGAACGCATGATGGCATTCGATGGTGTTGATTGTTGATCTGCAGAAACCGATGGATCGGATCAATCTGCAAAATCTGAACAGAATTGAATTAAATTTGATTTTGTTTTTAACTGTTGGTTGCTTGCTCTCACTTATATTAAACATATTCTTTTGTTCTTCAACCATTCATATTCATATATTAGGTTGGAATTAACTTGTTACTCGAAATCTCCTGTAGATTAGAATTTTGTATGACGCCAATTACTTTTTACTATCACGTACTTTTCAATTTTGTATGACACCAATTTTTGAAAGATAGATAGTTAACTTGTTGGTGTTTGGTTTTTATCTTTCATCTTTATGAATTATGATGTTGCTTGGCTTCTCGGATTGTCTTTCCCTGGTTTGACTGTTCAACGATATAAACTTTTCAGGGCATGATATTAATTAATTATACTTAGATTTGGAGCCCTTTAAATTAAATTAATAATCAAATTCATGTGCGGTTTTTCTACCATAATCCTTAATGTTTATGAATCTGTTTTTCTTTCATTTAGATTAGTTTTTTAATGTTGTGCTGCAATAACTGATGAATAGATCAGATTAAACCTTGGCCCTGTTCACTCTTCTCCATTATTGTTTTATTTGCCTACTCTAGTAATTAGGAATTACCAAATACCCCCACATTATTTTTTTTCAACTATAACAATTTGAATAAATAAATAATTTTTTTTAATAAGGATATATAAATGAAAGAGTGCATTTTAATTCTTGTAGTATATTCTCTAGTTATTGGATTTTAATTAATTATAAATATAAAATGACATTCGGTTAATCATATCTATTTCATTTCAATTCTAGATAAACAATACCAATGGAATTCTGATTACGTTTCTAACTAACTCCAAGTCAACATAATCAAAGTTGTTGGAACTTGGAGCTCAAAATTTCATCAAAAACTTTCTCAATTGAGTTTCTAAAGCAACTCAAAATTTATTCATACACATAATTTAATAATGCTTCTTCATTTCTTTCTCTATTAATGGGAAAGAAACAAAATTGGTATTTCATATGAACTCGATTCTTAGCATGTTTACATGTATTTATGATGTGTCTAATGTCTAATCTATTCTACATTCACTTGTTTGAGACTCACAAACTCAACATCCTCCTACACCAATGGTCTCAAATTGCCTAATTCTTGAAAGTATTCTTAAAACAAGTCAATCTTATTTTGGTATTTATATTTTAAACTTTGGTTCATTTTGATCTCTATATTTTTAAAATATCTCTTTTGCCCTTTGTACTTTGAACATTTGTTTATTTTATTTCTTTAATATATAAATGCAAAGTAATGGAATAAAATAGACAAAAAGTAAAACTGCAGAAATTAAAATGAACGCTTTAAGTCAAAATAAACAAACGCCAAAAGAATGCAAACTCTTTAGACTAAAATAGTATTTCAACCTTAAAAAAAAAACAAAAAAACAAAGAATTCAAAATGAAAAAATGGGCCTTCTCCTCATGCAATAAGCTGAGCTTTTTCAATAGAAACGGACTACCCTTTATAAGCAAAACCAAAAACACTATGATTAAGTTACCATAAAAATACACCAATGCCCAAAACCCTGCAAACTCTACACTCTGGACAAAACCCTACAGTCGGAAAATCCCTTCTTTGCTCAGAACATTGCAGACTCTACTTCTCTACCTACGGATTCTACTCTGTCATTGTCTCTTCAAACCCTCTTTTCACTTTCTTCTTCCATTTTGCTTAATGCACTTATCATCTTGACCTCAAATCTTCCCCACTTCGCCACTTACCGACGCCGTTTCTGGTTTTCAAAGCAGGAGGCCGCCCCCCATAGTTGTTTTTCCATGTATGCTTCTTTCCCTTTGTTGCTATGTCTCGTTAAAGATTGGTTTTGCTTTTGCTGAGAATTTGAATTTTTAGCTTGTTCATTTGTTCTTCAAGTGTATTTTGGAAAATGGGTATGTTCTTATTAGGGTTAAATTCAATAAATTTGGGTGTTTGGTGACTGTTTGGAGCCCTTTAAATTAAATTAATAATCAAATTCATGTGCGGTTTTTCTACCATAATCCTTAATGTTTATGAATCTGTTTTTCTTTCATTTAGATTAGTTTTTGAATGTTGTGCTGCAATAACGGATGAATAGATCAGATTAAACCTTGGCTCTGTTCACTCTTCTCCATGATTGTTTTATTTGCCTACTCTAGTAATTAGGAATTGCCAAATACCCCCACATTAGTTAAACAAAATTACCTTCAAACTCAAAATTATGAGGAAAAATATTCCATTGTTATTCTTATTCTTAGTAACCTAATATGTATGGTTCAAAATATGCTAAACTGTAGTATGTATGAGAATACACTTCTATGATCGAAGTAGAGAGAACATTGAGCATTGATATATAATTTCCTCCTTTTCTTAAGTATGTACCATACGTTATTCTAACCTTTCACTTTCTTATTAAGCAGAGATTTATTCTTATTGTTTTGATGGCTTCAACATCAAAATTTGATGACTACCCCGATATGAATACTCTAGCAATCAACACGAATTCTTCTGATGAGGAAATTGATGATCTTGATATTGAGAATGATATGACTGAAGAGCAGTACCGAGAATATTTTGCAGCGGTAGCAAAGAGCGAGGTTCTTATTTGAAAATTTTCTCATCGGACCCTTTTTCTTGTTTTGTTTTTTCATGTAATTTTATTTTAACATGATGTCCTCTTCATTTAAATGATGTAGGATTTTGATGTTCCATATTATCCTAATACTGTTGTGCCTGGTATAACTGCACCTATACTGAATTTAGATCGCCGCAAGGAAGAGCTTAATCACTTTGGAGGCTTAGCCATTAAACAATACAATGAGCAAAATGTATCCTCCTAATTGATCTTTGCTTGTTCTCAACTAATTTATTGAGATGGGTTTAATTTTGATATAATTTTTGTGTGCCTTTAATTTGTGCCTAGGGAACCAACTTTGAGATTGTCGAATTTGTTAAGGTGAATACTGCTGTTGCGGCTGGTCTTCTTTATTATATGACCTTCAAGGCAAAGCTGAGTGGAACCCTTGCCGATAACTCAACCACGACATTTCAAGCTCGAGTGTTTGATGGTATCGAAGAAACAGAGGTGGATTTCTGCAGGAAAGTGCTATCTGGTTGATAGTTATTTTCTTGTAAAAATATTCCTGATTTAGTTATTCTATCGATGTTTACTTAGTCATTACGTAGGAGTTAATTTGTAAGTCACCCTTATTTGGACTGCAGGGGTTCACAAGTTTAATTATTGTCGAGACTTTGTAATTTATATCTATTTGAACTTAATGTTGTAGTTGTGTTGTGCTTAATATCTACTTCACTTTTGTTACTTATATTATATGTTCATGGTTTCTTCACTTGTGATACTGGACCATGTTTTTCTAATTGCCAACAAAATTTCATCCTATTCTTTATTATTTTGAAGGTAATTCTTCTTTTTTTTTTTATTTCTTGGAAACGTGATATATATATCAAGTGTCAAAATAATGTTATGGATAAAACAATGAATTAAGTTAAATTAAATTGTGCTAATAGCGAGCACAACATATTCATGAAAATGTTGGAAAGAGATTGAGAATTGGAAATATGAATATGAATAGTAATTATCCGAAGCCAGCTATCATCCAGAAACCAAATGATTGGAAGACTCATTAATTGAATAGATTGGAATTGGATTAACAAACAGTAATTTAGTTTATTAAATTAAACATGGTACTGCATTAACAATTTGATCACTCGTATGTTATCTTAAAACCTTCATTCAAAAAAAAAAAAAGAAAAAGAAAAAGAAAAGAAAAACAAAGTATGTGTATTGACTATTGAAAAGGACTGAAAAAACCATTATACTTTTTAGGGTTTGGTATTAAATACTACTAAAAACAAGCACTCCCTGTGATCTACAAGCTTTCTAAAAAATACTGGTTGATTTCAAGTCCTCGGCCAAATCTCATTTTCAGAAGTAGAAAAAATCAAAAAACAAAAAACAAAAAACAAAAATCTTCCACAAAATCTCTCTACATTACTTATGTCTAGACTTCAGCTAGAGGAAGAATAGGATAGCGATGTTGTTAATATTTGAAAAGTGGTGAAACAGAAAATCATAACATTGAAATATAGCAATTTTTTTAAAGAAGTGTTTTTTTTTTTTTTTTTTTTCTCTGAACTCAATAAGCTTCCATATTCCTTGTCAACCAAATATAGTAGGGTCAGACGACTAGAGATTAGTCGAGGTGCGTGTAAGCTTGTCCAGCAACTCAATGATTTTTTTTTTTTAAAAAAACGTCCATATATATATATACAAGAAATTAACTACACAACATCTACCCAGATTCCAAAGATCTCCATTTTATTTATTAATTTGAATTTGATTAAGAGAATTCAAATTTGAAAATATTAAAAATCCATACATCCGTCAAATCTGTTGCTAATTTACTTATTCTAAAATGAAAAAAATCAAAGAGACTTAAAAAAGGAAAAATCCCCGTAGGTCCTCAATCCAAAGCTACTAATTCATTTATTTAATTGCGAACAAGAGCATAGTTCAACTGACATAAAGTGTGAGCTTATGATTAAGAGGTCATAGGTTCGAATCTCTCACCCCCAAATATTGTTGAACTAAAAAAAATCATTTATTTAATTAATTTGCTCCATCCACCAATAAGAATAACCATTTAATTAATAACCCTAAACCCTCAAAATTCAAAATCACCTTCCATCAAAATTACAACCCAACCCAATAATTAAACACAAATGGAATAATGGAACACATTCTTCAATTAATAAACATTATATAGATTTAAGGATATGGAAGATAACATTAAATCACCAATAACCAATGATCCAACGTCAAAATCCAGAGTTTTTCTTATTACCAACACATCATTTTGATTGATATCTTTTTAAGGAAGTATTTTGAAGGTAATTCTCATGCATTGAAAACAAATTGGGAATTTTATGTAATATGGTTTGACTCGTTAATAGTTTAGCTCTCTCTGGATTTTGTCTATGAATGTCTATGTACTTTGTAGTAATGACGGTGTTTCTTAAAAGCTATCAATCAAAATTCATTATTATTCATATACACGCACAATAAAAACTATGAAAATGATTTTTTTTTAAAAATAGCAAAATAACAATGTGATATTAGAGATTTGGAATTGGATCACATTTTCATATTTGGAATTGGATGTATGTGCCCAATTATAGTGAGATAGATCGATCATAAGCACTTTTTACTTTTTGAGCACTTATTTTGAACTACTATACTATGAAAAAATAAACATATCTAACTAGAGAGAAACCATTTGTGATTATATTTTAAGACTTCAGAAATATCAAATTTGCTAAGATAAGAAATCCAATCAGTGAAGTACATGTTCGGGATTACAAAATTTCACATTCATCACATCAATTTTGTAATCTTAAAGTTATTAGATACTCCTTGTTTGACATTTGAGTTGCTTTTTTTTTTAAAAAAAAATTGTTATCTGGATTTTAGGACGTAAGATTTTCTAACATTTTTCACAACATATACACATTATATTTGGTTAAAGAGTATTTTATGACTTCAACTGATCACGAGAGTTTTAGAATAAAATGTCACTCACAGTTAATAGACAATGAAAATAAATATAAAGAAAAAGGAATCTATTAAATGAGAAAAATAGATAGTTTTAATTATAAATGAGAATTCTAACTTTTACAGTACACACATACTATAAAAAAGAAAAACAGAAAACTACAGATCCACTCTACAGGATTGGATAAGAGAAACCCGCTAATAAAAATTTTGAGCCTTTTGGAGTATTGACAATATTCTGACTCACTTTTCCATAGCCGCCCTCTCCCCATTTTTTACCCCAAGAATTTTTGATAATCCAATATTTCTGACCGGCTTCATCGGTTCCGTATCCTACTACAAGAACGGCATGTAGTTCGCAGGACTCTTCAAACAATTTCATTACATCATTGGGACCTTTGTAAATCTCCAACATTTATCAACCAACAAAATGAGAAGAGTAGCACAATTATATAACTTCATGTGTAAAAAATAATTTTACTTACATTTTTCAAATTTCTCAACTCTAGAGTATGTCTTATTACTGCGACAATGGGTTGTCGTTGAATGTGCGACTTTAAATTGCGAATATCTTTTATGAGTATGTATCTATTGATTCTGAACTCCGGCTATGAAAATATAATAAAATAATGTTAATAAATTATAATATTAAAAAAAATATCTTTAACTGAAAATGGTTCACAGACTACCTTATTATTTGGTAAAATTAACTCACCTTTATCATCTTGCATGGTCCTAGTTTTGCTTTAAATGGAAAATCTTCTTCTTTAACCATGCCTTTTCCCATTATCCATGTGTATGCTAGTTTTACTGACAAAGGGTAACAAGTTTCTTCGGTCATACCTGTTATCCCGAAGATGTTGGGACTTACTACACAATTTATTAAATATTGTGGTGATAATTGTAGTAATTTATCATCATCATTTGGGCGGGTGATGTTATATAACGTTTCGATCGCTCCTGTCACAGCAATAGCCCAACAACATCCTTGCAAGAAAGAAAAAATATATATAATTAAATGCTAGCCAATTGGTATGTAAAAGATAAAAAGTAAAAATGAACAACATATGTACTAAAAAAAGGGTAAACGACCTATGTATTATGTGTACCAATAAAAGGAATGAAAGTAATTGAAAAGTATATAAACAATAGTAATAATAAAAAATAATTACAGAAGAAAAAGGAAATAAAGAACTTATACAAAAAAAAAAAAAAAAAAATGTAGATACTTACGACACCGTTTTTGTTGGCGGACGGGAGTAAGGACATTATAGTCTCTCCAATCAAAAGAGTTTGATTCCTCCTATACATATTAGAAATTAATATTAAAAAAAAGTAAATTGGGTACTTGATGAAAAATTTGTAAGAAGAAAAATAAAAGAAAACATGCATACGTACCATGATTGGATAGTAGAAGTAGGTAGATTGATTAGTTGAAATTATATAATGCTTTTAAAACCTAAAAACTGTAATGTTAGTAAAGCTGTTAAAAGCAAAACTTAGTGGGGATAAGAAAAACTAGTTAGAATGAAGTTAAGAATAAAATTATAAGGAAAATAAAACACACCAGCTTAACGTTAGAAGGCAACCTTGTTGGAGATTAGTTTTAGCTTCTTGTGCTCTCTCTGGTTTAGAGTTGTTTTTTTTTTGTAGAAGATGGATGGATGTATTTATAATATGAGTTTGAGCAACCTTAAGGTCGGCCTCCTGTCTCCATATCCCAGATTTAAAATGTGAATCAAAGTTTTCAACAACCACAATTTCAAAATCTTCTGAAACAGATCATCCCACTGCAGTTCTAGTGCACCAGCCTAAAACACCTACTGTAGTCTTGATCAGAGCTCAGACAGTTTTCCAAAAACACTAGTTGAGATTGCGACTTTGATTCTGATTCTTTTTCTTTTTTTAAAGAAATTAATATTGGGTTTATATATATATATATATTATCGAATTTATATGATTATATTAACGTTAAAAGGCAGTTTCCAAAGCATGCAATTCAGGTTTGAACCTCCAGTTCAAATCACAACAAAAGCAAATTACACTGTGCTGCCTCAATAATTTGATTATGTACAAATGTGAACAACCATTCTTTAGGAGTACAAACAAATTTCCACATTGACTAGAGAAGGGAGTGATCGTGAGTATATAAGTAAGACAATTATCTTCAATGGTACAAGGGTTTTTGAGTGTAAACTAAAAGCAAAGTCATGAACGCTTCGACAAACTGCATGTGTAGTAAAAAAAAAAAAAAAAACCATATGATATGATATATGATATAAAATTCAATTAAGCAGTATTTTAGAATAAGTGCTAATTAAGCAGAGAAAACTGAAAGTAAAAATTAAATAAATGATCTCACATTTTAATTTGGGTAGTAAAAATCAATTTGGATTCTATTCAAGGCTTTTTACTGCACCCATTAACAATCACACCCTCTTTTCAAGAATTACTAGGTTTATGTTTGGTTCAATGTTATGGACAGTAACATTGAATATTTTTTTCTAGTATTTTTTCAATACCAAAACCTAAAAAGTAGAACCGTTTTTTTTTTAGTCCTTTTCAACACACACACACTTTCTTTTTCTTTTTCTTTTTCTTTTTCTTTTTCTTTTTTTGAATGAAGGTTTTAAGAGAACATAGGAGTTATCAAATTGTTAATTCAACACAATGTTTAATTTGATAAACTAAATTAATTAATGTTTGTTAATCCAACCCACTCAACTAATGAGTCTTCCAATGATCATTTGGTTTATGGATGATAACTGGCTTTGGGTAATTACTATTCATATTCATAAGCCCAATTCTCTCACTCTTTCCAAAATTTTCATGAATATGTTGTGCTCTACTCGCTATTAGCAAAATTTAATTTAATTTAATTTAATTTATTATTTTATCCCTAAACATTATTTTGAAAATAATTAATTCTGGAGTTATTTAAGTTGTTTTGTGTATCAGGAATCAGGAGGTGGAAGTTGCCATTTTCAACCACTCAAATAATTCAAAACAGTTTGAAATAATTTAAATTATATAAGGCCAAAAAAGATAATATTAATCCTGTTTTAATTTTCCAAACAAAAATGAAACCCCAAATTCTTTGTCTAGGAGGATTTCGAATGCTAGTGTTATATGTTCAAAGCATTTTCGTGATTTTAACTGATTAATTTTATAAATATAACATATTTAAAAAGATAAAAATAAAATATAGAAACTGAATAGTTTTAAAACTCCTATACACGAAGACATCAACATGAATATATATATTTCCTTTCATAAATTGAATTACCAGCTGAAGAGAACCACACCTACTGTAATATTTTGCAATGATTTGAGTTTGATCTTGACAAGGAGATCATTTGGGTGCAGACTGAAGACTTATCATTCATTTGGATGCTATTGGATTATTGGGTTTTCAATTACTTTGCAGAGCAAATTTGAAGGGGATTGTGTAAATGAACTGTGTTACTGTTAGAATGCATTTTCGGCAATATTATTATTATGGGAATGGCACCAAATAACCCTAACTTTTACAGCTAGAGAGAGTGTTTTTTTTTAATAAAAATCTATTTTCTTAAAGATGTAGTGTGGGATTTAATTAAATGTGGGTATAGAGATTTGAACCGGACGTATCATTAAGAATGAAATACATGTCAATTGCCGTTTTGCTTATGCTCATTTTCACAATTTTTTAGTTTGTAATGTTAGTGATTTTCTTTTTCTTTCTTTTAAATTCAAAATTACTGGTTAAACATTTGAACCTAACTTTTAAAATAAATTTACAATGGTTGAGTTATGCATAAATCTAATTATGATGTATATTATAATTTTTTAATTAGTTTAGGTATGCGCAGAGTTTTAAATTTGTTTTCTTATGGTATCTTGTAGTATAAATATGAGGAATTTGAAAATTAACTGCACTAAATGTAATATAAATATATAATTATGATGTGGATCCGAGCATGACTCAATGATAAAGTGCAATCTACCATCTCAAATATAAATATATAAAATAAACAGACACATATATGTATATCTATGTTGAAATTATGGTCTAGATGGGTGATTCTTGTCTTGTTTTGCCTGGATTTTGAACTATATTTTCAAAATATTATTTTCAAATTTTAATTACCAAAAGAGAAGCACCTACTGTAATTATGTTGAAATGAGAGTTGGGTGAAAATTGGATATGCTATTAGGAAGGGATTGGGTTTTCAAATACAAATACTATGCAGAGAAAAAATATTCAAGAGGAGGTACGATTGCATAAATGTAGTGTTGAGTGCATTTTGAGTAATATTATTATTATTATTATACTACTTTTAATTTAATATATATTATTAACTTAATATATATAGGCTCCATTGGAATTTCATGCCTATTCTATATTATTGTATTTATTATTTGGAAAAAAAGTATTTTTGACCCATAAACTTTGCATGTTGTATTAATTTTAACCATGAACTTTCAATTTCATCAATTTAAACTTCAAACTTTGCAAATTGTATCAATTTTAACCCCAAACTTTTAATTTCATCAATTTAAACCTCAAACTTTGTGAATTGTATCAATTTTAACCCTAAACTTTTAATTTCATCAATTTAAACTTCAAACTTGAATAAGTGTATCAATTTACACATTCGTTTAAGTTTTCGTTTTCATCACCATTAGAAAGATTTCCCACATATGTTCAAAGCCACATTTTGCTCTATGATAGGTATTTATTTGTTATTTTTTAAAAAATAAATTTACTAAAAGAATAATTAAACAATTTCATATGGAATCGCCACCATCATGAAAACCACGAATTCGACTTTCGAAAGTAGGACTCACATAAAATGAACACTGGTGTGTCTCCCTCACCATTGATGTCGATACCAATGACAACAAGTATAAAGATGATTGAGCTCAGCTAAAATGCGTAGATTAATTTATAATAATAATTCTCTATTGCCATTAAAAAAAACCTTTATTTCCAGTTTAATTTAAGTATTATTTTAATAATATATATTTTTAATTTAAGTAGTAATAGTTAATTTAAAACAATATTTAATTATAAATTAAAAGCAATAAATTACAATTAATATACTACCATTATCAAAACAAAAAAAAATGTAAATGTTGAAAATATGAAACTACTAAACAATAAATTGTTGACATTTTATAACCGTCCAAACATACAAAGAAATCATGTCTTTCTCCATAGTCCACATTTTTTTTCAAGTTTTTCCATGTGTTTTGAACTTCTCGCAATTGTTTTCAAAAAAATTTAAATGTTGTTGTCTTTCTCCCAAAAAAAAAAAAATAGAAGCATTGAAAAGTGTGGGAGTGATGAAGAATTCAAATTCTAAATATTATCTTATTGAACAACGAGGAGGGCAATGAAATCTTCTATCTTGCAAGTTTTATGATGAACAAAATAAATTCAATATTTTTTAAATTATTATAGATTAATAATATTATATACTCAATTTTTCATAAGGTCCACACACTTCACTAATTTTATTTATCTTTCATTAAAACTTCAAGGTACAAAAATACCCTAGAATGATTTGATAAAAGTACTTGAAAAAAAAAGTCACATACACTACAGTTTGAAAATGTAAAACCAATCCATACAAGGTACATCAAAGTTCATAAAATTTTAAAATCCGTTTTATCTTCTGCAAATTATATAATTATTTTTAAAATAAATTATTAGTATAATTTCAAAATTATGTTTATTTTGTTATACTTTGATTAAATAATTTTTAGACTTTACCATCCGTAATTACTTTTAAATTTAAATTTTGAAAAGACGTGCGACACATGTAGAACAAAAAAATCATTGAAAAATATAGCAATTTTTTTTTAAAAAAAAGAGTTGTTCTTTTTTTTTTTTCCTTGAACTTAATAAACTTTGACAACAAACTGTAGGTTGAAAATTCCACATTAGAAAGATGAAGAAACTTCACCATCTTTATAAAATAATAAATTACTCTTCTCCTTACCAATTGATTTTAGGATGGAATTTCATATTTATCTAATATGATATCAAGCTTTATTTATTAGTATTATGTGTTTCATCTTAAAACTATAAAAATCTCTTGGCTTAGTGCTTCAAACCTACCTACTGGTTCCTTTCTTTCTTTAGCACAATTTTTGTTTTTACGTTTCTTTTTTTTTCCCTTTAACTAAGCATGTTTTTGTTTCTTTCGAAGGTAATTTTTCTTTCAACCAAAAAAAGTTATTATTTTATTTATTTAAAAAAAATACATAAACTCATTTTATTGTTTAATCTAAATAATTTAGACTTTCATGTCTTTTAAAATACTGGGTCATATTTTTTTAATTTAGACTATATATATATATATATACACACACTTATATTTATATTTATAATAGGACAAATTACACTTTTGGTCCTTGAGGTTTGAGCTTCATGTCTATTTTGCCCTTGAGGTTTTAAAAGTGACATTTCAATTCTTCAGGTTTGGAAAATAGTTCTAAATGGTCATTTGACAGTTAGTTGACTAACAGAAAGATGATTTAACAGTTAATTATTGACTAGATTTGCTAACAAGGATTTTTTAAAAAAAAAGATCGAGTTACAAATTACTTTTGTTTATTTTAACACATGTTGCATTTCTATCACTATCTTTCCTCTTGACCAGTGGGTGAAGCAAGCAATGATATGTAATGATGCAACTGTGGTGCCTTTTGGATAATTAAGCTGGTGGTGTATCAAACGGTGGATATATAACATTTGTGGTCTCACCTTTGGGAAAGATTCCGAAACTTTGTCGTCGGAATTGCCTGGTGGATTTTAAGACGTTCTTATTTTGGTAATTAGTTTGATTCTTTTAGAAACCTACATATTATGTTTTGGCTTTAAAAGTTTTGGACTTTTATGACATTAAAGTCCTTATCTTCCCCCTTTCTTCTGTTACAGTCAAGCAGCAACATTTTTCACTCTCCCTAGCTCTGTTCTTCATAATTTTCTCAATCAAATTTATCACAAGAATCGTCAGGGAAGATAACAACAAACCACACCTGCCAAAGACCCTAATTCCAATTGGATGATTTTTTGTTTCTTCAGAAATCTGCTTCTATATGGCCTTTGACATGGTTAAATCTGCCTTGCTTTCTCGCAAGCTTCAATACCCACTTCCCAAAACCGCCGGTCCACTGTGTCCAAATCTCTGGCATGCTACGACTTCGTTCACAAGCCCTGTCTCAAGCAAATACTTTCGATTGATATGACTACAAGGGAACTAAAAAAGCACATTTAGAAAATTCGGAGGCGGCGGCACTAAAGGAGAAGAAGGAGAAAGGAGAGAAGACTAAGGGAATAAAGAGGGAGAAATAATGCCACGTAAGCTAAAATAAGCAAAAATTCTTTGCCAACTCTTTAAAATAATCCATGTTAGCAAATCTAGTCATCAATTACCAATCAAATCATTATTTTTCAAACCATACGAACTAAAGTGTCACTTTTGAAACTTAGAGACCAAATAGATATGAAGCTCAAACTTCATGGACCAAAAGTATAATTTTGCCCTTTATAATATTTAGACTTTTCTATCTTATAAGTTATTGTAGGGCATATTTTTAAAAATAATTTAAAATGATAAAGTATCTATAAATATAAAATAATAATAAATATATAATATTATTATTTTTGTTCTAGATTCATCTTTAAATTTAATTTTTCTTTTCTCGAGTGAGATGGAAATGAGTAAAAATATTTTTGAGTTCAAGGAAATTATTTTTTAAAAAAATAATGAAATAAAATGAATGTATAATTTTTAGGAAAAAAAAATTTACTTGTTATTTCAATTTCATTCTTTTTTTTTATTATTATTTATATAGAAAAATTATATATACTTCTCATTGACCAAACTTAATCGATTAGATTATAAGTTTGATCTATGAACTTTGAGAGTTGTTTTTAATAGACTCCTGATTTTTTTTAAAATAAAAAGTGTCTAATTGCCAATTAAACTTTCAATTTTTTATCTAATAGATTCTCGAGTTTTCAATTTGATGTTTAATGGATCCCAAACCGATTACACTTTTTTTTAAGTTCAATAATCTATTTGATGAAAAAGTAAAAATTCAAGGACCTATTAGACATAGAATTAAAAGTTAAAGGAACTTATTATAAACTTTTTAGATTTAGAGACTTATTAGACACAATCTTAAAAATTTAAGGACGAAACTTATTATTGAACTAATTAAATATTAAAATATATAAATTAATATCAATTTATATTAATGCATCAATTTTTTAATCTAGCCTCCGACATTAAATTCTAGATCCGCCATTGAAATTTTATATAATATGGTTTGACTTGTTAATTAGTTTTGCTCTGTCTATGAATGTCCATCTACTTTGTAGTACTGTAGACATTTCTTAAAAGATATCAATCAAAGTTCATTATTGTAGATATCATATTTGGACTGGGTAATTTTTATTTTTATCCCATAATTATTTTTTGTAAATGAATTTTTTTTTTCATTATTGTAGGTATCATATTTGGACCGAATAATTTTTATTTTTATCCCATAATTATTTCTTGTAAATAAAAACTTTAAAAAAAAAACTAAAATTGTTCGTTAATTTAAATCAAACCTTTAAAAAAAGTTTGTTAAAAAGAAATTTGTTTATTTATTTATTTTATTTTTTCTAAAAATATCCCTTAACTAGGTTTTATCCTAACGTTTTATTATTCTCTCTCAAATATCTCTCTCTTTTTTCTCACCCTCTCCCCACTCTCACGGCATTTTATCTCCCATTTTCAGTTTTCTCTTGTTCCCTTTCTCCACTTTCTCGATCATCTGCCCTTTTTTTCATGGAATGTCTAGGATTTTCTTATATAAATTCATCTGTTGATTGAAAAGGGAGGCTTTGGGGGAAAGGAGGTTTTTTTTTTTTTTTTTTGAGAAAATCTTGTCACCATCAATACCGCAAACAGCTCGAGACAATCTTTTCCTCACTTCATTCGTAGATAGGTAAGGTGCTAGATTTATTGTGTGTTTTTTTTTTAATTTTAATTTGGCCTCTTTATGTTCTAATTTGTGTGTTTGTTATTATAATTTTGCTAAAATAGGTTTTAATTTGACATTTGTACGTTAATTTGTGCATATTTTTTAATGGCCAATGCATAGTTTAATGTTTTAATGGTCACCGTATATTTTGATTAGCCTAATGTGTATTTTGATTTGGCCATTGCATATTTTGATTTGACAATTAATTTGATCACTGCATTATTTTAATTTGGCCACTGTATGTTGGTATTTGGCCAGGCCCACTGTATGTTAGTATTTGACCACTGCATATGTTTATATGGCCACTGTATATTTTTAAGTTGACACACATTGGTTTAATTGTCAATTTACCTAACATGTTTAAGTCTGCCAAGAATTAGGATCATCAATTAGATCAAATGATTTTATTATTTAATTTGACCATATAGTATATGTAGGTTTTATTTTATTTTATTTTTTCTTTTTATAACATGTTGGTTTCAATTTTCATTTTGCTATAACATATTTGTTGGTTTTGAATTTGATCATACTATATCTGTTATCTCAAATTTGTCCATGATTGTCTAATTTTGATTTGAACCATGATAGTAAATTTTAGAATTTCAAGATGAATTTAGGTTCAATTTAGAATTTCAAAATCAATTCAATTGGTTTAATTAGAATTTTCAGGTGATTATCAATTTGGTTTTGATATGAATTCCCGAATGAATTTGAAATTAGTTTTAAGTTGAAATTTCTAATAAAATTTCAATTTGGATTGATTTTACTTTGGCAACAAATTAATTTGGATATTCCAAACGATTTTTTTTCCTTTTAATAGTCTTAATTTGAAATGCTAAAATGAATTTCCAATTTGGTTTTAATTTGTTTTTTTTTTTTGCAATAAATTAAATTTAATTTCCAAGTAGATTTCAAATTTCTCTTAGAATGGTTTCACACCACTCATAATTGTTAGTTTATGTTTTATTTCTAAGATGTGAATTAATAAACATGGGACATTTTAAAATAAGGAAAAATCTCTTTTTGTGCAAATAATTTACAAGCATGTTTAATAATTAACATTCAATATTTGAACTTCTTGTTTGGAATAAAGCAATTGACAAAATTATTCCATTTAAAGAGAGTTTATTTTGTGGGCTGAGTAATATGCTTTCGTAGAGTTTAACTCCCATACAGGTGTACGGAAATCCTCATTTTCTTTTTATTATTATTTTTTTAAAAAAATAAATAGAATTATGTAAATCCTAAGACAGAGTTGAGATAATAAATTTTTTTCAAATTCTTGAGGTGAGAAATTTTCTTTAAATAAAAGAAAATTCCAACATGATAAAAATTGATGGGTATAATCCCTTTACCATATCGACCCTTACTTTATTATTAAAGTTAAAATAAGATCAAGTGAGACATTTGTTTTGTACAAAATTAGCATACTTTTTGTTTCCAAAATAAAGGACCATTTTGTGATCAGATAATTAGATAATATAAAATAAAATGAGGTAACCGTTTTTAACGAGTGTTGTAGGGTGCATGTGTTAATACTTTTCCTACACACAATCGACTCCCAAACCTAACTTGGTTTATGCATATAAATTTTAATATTTTAATTAGGTGTCCAATCACGGCTTCAAAATGGTTGGTGACAACTCCCAAATTTTTTTAATTAAAGAAGACCGTCGAAAGAGGACGTCTGCCGCTCCGTGTCGCGATCACGTTGTAACAGCTTGGCGACTCTATTGGGGACCACGGGTAATTATACCTAAGAAAGTCAAGTCATTATTTTGTTTTATATTATCCTTATTATCTGGTCTATGTATTTTTTATTGTGTGTGATTTACATTGAATTTCTTTTGTACATAGATTTATATTTGAATTTCTTTTGTACATAGATTTATATTTGTTTTATTTTTTCACACATGCTCACGAGCCTCCTACTTGAATTCTACCTTTTAGGATTAGATTCAAGAACTGAAAATTTTTTATAATCCAAAATTCTTGACCGGATTCATCGGTTCCAAATCCTACTACAAGGACCGTATGTAGTAGGGATGTCTTCAAATAATTGCATCAAGTCAATTGGACCTTTATAAATCCCCGGCATATATCGACCAATAAAATGAGAAAAGGTAGTTAAATTATATAACTTCATGTGTAAAAAGTAATTTTACTTACATTTTTCAATGTTGCTAGTTGTTGAGTCTTATCATTGCAACAATTGGTTGTCGTTTAATGTGTGAATTTACAGTGTATGAACTTTTAGTATACTTATACATCTTTCGATTCTGAACTGCGACTATTGAAATTAAATAAAGTAGTTATTTTTCAGAAAAGAATATGACCTGCAAAACAAGCGAAAACTTGGGTACTAGTATGGTATTTGCCACATGCTCCAATGCTTAAGTTAGCTAAGAGATTCTTGATTGTAGCAAGTGTTTTAGGGTTAGAAAAAACTTACCTTCTTTAGGTTGAAGAATGATATTTATATGATCCCTTTATTAGGGTTTTGGTCTATTCTTTTGTCAATTGGGAAGAGAGCAAATCAAACCGGGCTAAACCAGCATGCCCTCATGGGCCGACCAGGTCAGTTTGGGCTTTCCTTCTTCATTGTTTGGCTTTATTTGTTTGTGTTGGCCCATTTTCGCTTCTCGTTAGGCTTCTTCATCTCACTTCTGACCTCGCTTGTAATTTTGGTTTATCCTCTTGGTCTAATTTCACCCATAATAGTGTTAAAAATTATAATATTTAAAAAAATTAATTCAAAATGATTCACCAAACTAATTATTTGAGAAAATGATCGAACTTACCCTTATCCGCCTGATCCTGCTTTAGATGAAAAATCCTCTTCTTTAACCAAACCTTTCCCCATTATCTATGTGTATGTTTTTTTCACCGACAATGGATACAACTTTCTTAATTTGGTCGTTACCTCGAAGATGTTGAGACTTACTATACAATTGATTAAGTATTGCGATGATAGTTGTAGTCATTTGTTATCATTAGTCGGGTGCGTAATGTTATATAATGTTTCGATTGCTCCTCTCACTACAATCAAGGAAGAAAAAAAAAATTAAATGCTAGCTAATAATTGGTATATAAAAGTGAAAGTGAACAACATATGTACTAAAAAAAGGTGAACAACATATGTATTATGCAACCATTAAAATGAATGAAAATAATTGAAAAATATATATACAATAGTAATAATAAAAGAAAGTAAACAACTTAAAGCAAAAAATTGACTGTAGATGACATTGTTTTTGTTGGCCCGAGAGTAAGGACATTGTAATCTCTCTAATCAAAAGAGTTTGGTTCCTATACATATTAGAAATATTAAAAAGAATAAATTGGGTATTTGATGAAAAAATTTTAAGAAGAAAAACAAAACAAAACATACGCAACATGGTTGATAGTAGAAGTAGCTAGATTGGTTAACTTGAAACGCTTTTAAAATCTAAAAACCACTGCAACAAAAATTAAAGTAGATCAATAATGGCTTTTTCATTACAGCATTTTCTAAAAACTGCTATTAAAAGTGTTTAAAAAAAGAGGCTAAGGTTTACTTTTGCCGAACTAAGGATATGAAACTTTTACCACACTTTGTAATAAGAATAACTGTGACCCCACTCCAAATTCGTAATCTTATTATGTAATTCTATTATACTCAAAAGGTACCCAATCTCATTTTGATTGATTATTACGTGACTCATACCATCTAGATTTACTTTCCAAAAGTTTTTCTTATCAGCTTTCTATAATTCCCTTTCAATCTCTTATTTTCTATTTGTTTTCTTTATATGCTCAGAGTAAAGATTTACTGACCATTTTCATAAACCGAAACAAATTGGATAAAACATGCCAGAGAAGAAAGGATTTGGAACTGTCGAGAGTTAACATTTTTGTCGGTGATTTTTGGCTTTGCGATAACGAGAGATCCATATCTAGATCAATTATCCATGATTTTTGGCCATTGCTGGCCATGAGGGAAATGCCAGGCCAGGCCATATTTGCGAAATTGAGAACGAGGATCGAGTTAACGTTTTTTGTTTTTTTTTGTCATTTGCGATAACGAGAGATCGATATCAAGAATGAGATTATCAATTTTTTTCCCTATAGTGATTTTTGGTTTGGTTTGTTTCAAAAATATTATTTTAAATAAGTTAAACAATATTTTTTATTAAATCAAATAACTATAGATTTTGTTTTGAAAATTGTATTTTTTTTAAAGTATTTATATCAATATTATGTGTTTTCCTAAATTGAAATTTGAATTAGATGAGTGAAATTTAAGATAATTATTATTTTATTTTTTAAAATACTACATTTTTTAATTTTTAATGTAGGTATTATTTTTTTTTTCAACTATAACAACTTGAATAAGTAGATAATTTTTTTTTAATAAGTATGTAAAAATGAAAGAGTGCATTTTAATTCTTGTAGTATATTCTCTAGTTATTGGATTTTAATTAATTATAAATATAAAATGGCATTCAGTTAATTATATCTATTTCATTTCAATTCTAGATAAACAACACCAATGGAACTCTGATTACGTTTCTAACTAACTCCAAGTCAACACAATCAAAGTTGTTAGAACTTGGAGCTCAAATTTTCATCAAAAACTTTCTCAATTAAGTTTCTAAAGCAACTCAAAATTTATTCATACACGTAATTTAATAATGCTCCTTCATTTCCTTCTCTATTAATGGGAAAGAAACAAAATTGGTATTTCATATGAACCCGATTCTTAGCATGTTTACATGTATTTATGATGTGTCTAATGTCTAATCTATTCTACATTCACTTGTTTGAAACTCACAAACTCAACATCCTCCTACACCAATGGTCTCAAATTGCCTAATTCTTGAAAGTATTCTTAAAACAAGTCAATCTTATTTAGGTATTTGTATTTTAAACTTTGATTCATTTTGGTCTCTATATTTTTAAAATATCTCTTTTGCTCTTACTACTTTGAACATTTGTTTATTTTATTCCTTTAATATAAAAACGCAAAATAATGAAATAAAATAAACAAAAAGTAAAACTGCAGAAATTAAAATGAACGCTTTAAAAGTATACAAGTCAAAACAAACAAAACTCCAAAAGAATGCAAACTATTTAGACTAAAATAGTATTTCAACCTAAAAAAAATCAAAGAATTCAAAATGAAAAAATGGGCCTTCTCCTCATGCAATAAGGTGGGCTTTTTCAATAGAAACGGACTACCCTTTATAAGCAAAACCAAAAACACTATGATTAAGTTACCATAAAAATACACCAATGGCAGGGCATACAGAGTCGCAGAAAAACCCTGCAAACTCAACACTCTGGACAAAACCTGCTCGGAAAATCCCTTCTTTGCTCAGAACATTGCAGACTCTACTTCTCTACCTACGGATTCTACTCTGTCATTGTCTCTTTAAACCCTCTTTTCACTTTCTTCTTCCATTTTGCTTAATGCACTTATCATCTTGACCTCAAATCTTCCCCACTTCGCCACTTACCGACGCCGTTTCTGGTTTTCAAAGCAGGAGGCCGCCCCCCAGAGTTGTTTTTCCATGTATGGTTCTTTCCCTTTGTCGCTATGTCTCGTTAAAGATTGGTTTTGCTTTTGCTGAGAATTTGATTTTTAGGTTGTTCATTTGTTCTTCAAGTGTATTTTGGAAAATGGGTATGTTCTTATTAGGGATAAATTCAATAAATTTGGCTGTTTGGTGACTGTTGACTTGACGTACTGGGTATTTACTGTGGTGTTCTTGTTTATTGGAAACCAACCTGCGGATTAGAACCAGTTTGAGGGTGTAGCAGAACGTTATTTTGGTGTTTTTTACTCTTCATGCTCTCTAGAAGTACTCTTTGGCGTTGAGTTTTGGTTATTCAGTAGCTACTGTATGATTCTATCTAATTGAATTGTTTGGTGGTGCTTTGTGATTCAATATTGATGTTTTTTTTTTTCTTTTATTAGAGTGCATGCGTTCTTTTGGGGGTGTTAAATTTGTTGTTCTTAATAGTTACATCCTAGCCATGGCTGGCTACACAGATCAAATAGAGTTCTCAATTTTGAACTTAGAACTTCTTGATAGTTACATTCAAGCCATGATAGGCTAGATATCTAATAGAGTTCTCAGGGTTCAATTTAGAACTCCCTGCATTACCTAAACATTTCTTGATTGTGATCTCCAGGCCAGTGAGGCTGTTGCCATACATGTTTTTTTCTTCTTTAACAACAATAGGGCACTGGACCTACAGTTTCTACGGTTCTTATTTGTCTGATAACCTTATTATTTTCTATGTTCATATTTCATATTAGAAACCCCCAACTTTGGTTTTGCAGAAATTTTACCACTTGAGTATTTGTCATTTTTTCAAGATCTTTACAAAAATTTGATTTGTTTTGTGCATCTCTAGTTGTACCATCCTTGATGGATTACTAGGAAGGAGCTTTTGAGTTCTTGGTTTCATAATATTATTTGCTTCTCTCTCTCTCTAAATCACTTTTCGTTTCATTTCTCAAATATATAATGGCAATTTGATCCTTTTTATGTAAAGAGAAATAAAATGATGGTATTCCCATATTTTCGCTGCAGAGTTCATATTTACTATGGAGAGTTCTGATGATGAAAAGGATGGAACTTATGGGAAATATATTCCAAGGGAACCGAGTCATAATGTAGTAACTAATGGTGCAAAATTTGTAGATGAAGTACTCAATGGACAAAATGAACTTTGTTTAGAAAATTTCCGCATGGACAAGCACATATTTTATAAGTTGTGTGATATTTTGCAAGCCAAAGGCTTACTGCGTCATACAAATCGGATTAAGATTGAAGAGCAACTAGCCATATTCATGTTTATAATTGGTCACAATCTTAGGACACGAGCAGTTCAAGAACTCTTCAGATATTCAGGAGAAACGATAAGTCGCCATTTTAACAATGTATTGAATGCAATTATGGCGATATCATTGGACTTTTTTCAGCCCCCGGGATCTGATGTTCCACCAGAAATCTTAGAAGATCCACGATTCTATCCCTACTTTAAGGTAGCATGCTGGTTTTAGTTTTACTAGTGTTTTCCTGTACTTTGGTTACCCTCTCATTAAATTATCTTATTTTAGGATTGTGTGGGGGCAATTGATGGCATACACATCCCTGTTATGGTTGGTGTTGATGAGCAAGGACCTTTTCGAAATAAGGATGGACTACTTTCTCAAAATGTTTTGGCAGCATGCTCATTTGACCTCAAGTTCCATTACATTCTAGCAGGCTGGGAAGGATCGGCATCGGATTTGCAAGTTCTGAACTCAGCACTTACGAGGCGAAACAAACTGCACATCCCTGAAGGTATGTGTATACTAAAGAGGAAAATCATATATCTCTTAATTTTAGTGAGCCTAGTCGAATTAGTAGAAATGGTATTTGAATAGTCAGGCTATTGCTCTCTGGCCATTTTTGGGCTTGATTGCAGGTAAATACTACCTTGTGGACCAAAAGTATATGAACATGCCCGGTTTTATTGCCCCTTATCATGATATCCCTTATCATTCAAAAGAATATCCTGGTGGCTATCATCCTCAAGATGCCAAACAGCTATTTAATCTACGGCATTCATTGTTGCGCAATGCAACCAATAGAACTTTTGGAGCTCTAAAGGCACGCTTCCCTATACTATTATCCGCTCCTCCTTACCCTTTACAGACACAAGTTAAGTTGGTCGTTGCAACATGTGCGATTCACAATTACATTCGGAGGGAGAAACCCGATGATTGGCTCTTTAGATCGTACGAACAAGACCATGTTCCCCATATGGAGGATTCACTGCCTCAAATGGAGACAGAACAGCTGACGGCACATATTGAGACTCCAACTGTGGACATTGCTTTTGAGACAGAAGAACTAGAAATTACATCACAGTTGCGGGATGCCATTGCAACTGAACTGTGGAGTGACTATATTAATGACATATCACCCATGTAAATAAAATGTATGTTGTCATAGCTTCTAATTTAGGTTAGATAATCTTCAGGAACACAAGAAATACACAAATGGGGTTTGATTTTGAAGGTGTACATTGGCATTACTATGTTCATATAAAAGAAATATAACAGTGGACATTGTTTTTCTCAGGTTTTCGCTCAACTATACTACATAGGGCATATTAAGGGTGCCCGTAACCTCAACTGTTTATTTTGTGTGTAATGTAATATTTATAGTTCAAATGCGACGAACAATCACTAGGGAACTTTGGAGACAACTTTCACTTTGTTGATAACTGCAGAAAAATCAACAATAAGTCGGTTACATCTGTTGTTGATCTCTCTCTCGTTATTTATTTATAATTTGTGTTAGTTTGAGGCAATGCATATGACTCTAAATTGTCAATTTTCGTTTCGTCCTTCTTGTTTTTTCTTTTAGGAAGGTCAAATTCTTGAGTACGGCTGCCAAGGAGACAACACCAGGTTAGCCTTCTTGAAGATTTGAACTATCTGATGCTTGTCTGTATTGAGTCGAGTTTTGTTACACATCCCAAACTATTTGGTTTTTTATTCAAGGCACTGTGGGTGACTGTTGTGATGGGTTTGAGCTAATCTGAATGTGATTGAGATTTATATTTGCTTCTTTTTCTGGACAATGTTGGATGTTGTTTTGACCCAATTTTCACTGTCATACCCCAACTGCAAAATGTTGGTAAAGAAGGTTCTTTTTTCTTCTTAAAAAGTGATAAATATGAAAGGAAGTGCATGCCTGCTTGAGTTGAATTATGATTGAGAACATGGTTCACTTTTTTGAGCAAAGGGGAAGTGGCTTAACTTGCAAGAGCAACCATGTCTTTATTAGATCAGATACTGTTTCTTCTTTACTTTGTTTCTCTTTTACTGCTTCATTCCTTTGGCTTCCATCTGAAAGTACCCCAAGTTCCCTACCTCCTTGTAGTTTGCTTTTGATCTGTTGGCAATGTTTGTATATGGTGGTGCCCCTCTTTTAGGGGGGTGGGGCTTCAAAATGGTTGGATCTATTAATCGTCACATTCCTACTTTTCTTTTGAATCAATAGTTCAGAAACATTAAAGTGAGTATTTTTTCGAAAAATATAATCAGAATGTTAAGGATTCCACTCCTTGCATCATACTCGAAGTTCACCTACCCTTTTCGAAGAGGCTTATTTCAAAACTAGTTTAGAGGGCTCACAGAAGTTTTTAAGTTGTTAAACTTAGTTTGCCATTACAAAACAAAACTTGCCATTCTCAAATTTTGTTGTGATGGTAAGATTTTGATGTGGAGTGAAGATTAGACATATCATGTTACTTTTGCTTACATTGTGATGCATTTAATGTTCTATTTTATAGTGTGGGGGAGTGAGCTTTGGGCTTTTGTATTTATTGGATTCTCTGACTTCCTCTGCTTCATTGGTCAGTCATTTTAGTTGACTTTACTTTCATCTTTCTGTCCTCTGTCTTCTTTTCCATCCTCCCCTTTCTATTTTATGCACTTCTGTAATCTTTAGTTAAAGACAAAATGTGGAATTTTGGGATCATGGAATAATCTCATTTAACCCAAAATCACAAAGCAAAACTTATATAATTTATAATGATATCTTCAAAATCAATTATCAACTTGAACATGATTCAACTGGTTAAGGTATTATCCTCAAGATTTGAATACCCTCACTGCAAAGATTGTAGAACTAAATAACATACATATATTCTTCTGAACTAAATAAATATAAATAATACAAACTCATGCACTGCAATGAGTCTTAAACAAATGTCATGAAAATAAATTAAAATATCTTCATTTTCATTTTTCTATCTTGTAGTTATTGATACCAACAAATTGATTATTATTATTATTTATAGCACGAATTGATTATTATTATTGATTATAATAATGTATTGTTTATCATTATATCATCATCCCTTCTGACATATTATATTACATAACATACATTAACTATATTAATGTGTTACATACATATATTTAGTGAATAGAAAAGTAAAAAGTGAAAAGTGCGAGGACAAAATTGAGAATAAATAAAAGGAGAGGGGGGGGGGGGGGGGGGGGGAGGGGTAAGAAGAAGAGAGAAACATATACAAAAAGGCTGCACCAACAATCATTTCAAAACCCATTTCAATTTTCACCTCTCTCTCTCTCTCTCTCTCCTCCATTTCCAAATTCCAAATTCCAAATCCTTAATCCTTTCTCTCTCTTCTTCTTTGTTTTTATTTCTCAATTCAAATTTCAGTCCAGCTTCTCTAGAGAGAGAGAGAGATGTTGAATCCGGCGAACGATCTGTTACCGCCGACGTCATCTCCGACCAATTCATCCATTTCCTCCTCCGATCTCGACACTGAGGTGCCCACTATCGCCTTCTCCCATTTTCTGATTCTCAATCTGTTTTTGATTTTGGGAATTCAATTCTGTTTTGCAGTCAACAGGTTCGTTCTTCCATGACAGGAGCACGAGCTTGGGGACTTTAATGGGGGTGAGCTTCCCGGCGATTACCTTCCGAGTGCCCTCACAGAACCGAGACCAACACGCCGCCGCGGCCGCGGCCGCCGGCGTCGGCGGCGGCGCTTCCCGTAAGAGCAAGAAGCCGAAGAGAAAAACGACGACGGCGCCGGCACTCGTCTCAGATCGGAAGCGGAGGTGGTGGCGGCTGTGCAGGGACGACGGCGTTAAGCCGGCATCTCTGGGTGACTTTCTCGAGGTGGAACGGAGATTTGGGGACGGTGCTTTTTACGGCAGCTCGGTGGATCTGGAAGGCGTGGTTGCGGGGGATCAACAGAGGAATGGCCGGAATTTGTTCGCTGACGGGAGAGTTCTTCCGCCGGCGCAAACGGAGGAAGAAGCGTCGGCGGCCGGTGCTCTATGCCGATTTTCCGTATCGCTCACCGGAATTTGCAGCGGCGGTACCGGCTAGAATGTGGGATTTGATTTGTCCAGTTTATTTAAATATAATATATATATTATATTTAATCAATCAAATGCTTTAATTAATGTGGAAGAAAAAAAGAAAAAAAAATGTCACCTTCATCGTGTAGGTGACCCTTTTCTTCTTTTCTTTTCTTTTCTTTTCTTTTTTTTTTAATTTCCTTTAATCATCTCACAGGTTACTTCTCTTCCTTTTTTTTTTTTCCTTTTTTCCTTTTTTCTTTCTGAAAATCATAACAATAATAAAAAAAAAGACACTCAGATCTTCATATTTGAAGCTTTTGGAGATTTTCCTGTTCATATCGTGACTGATGAACTATGCTCGAGCAAAAACCATATATTAATTTGGAAAAAGATAGCCCTTTTTATATATTTTTTCCAATCATATCTAACTTGTTTGAAATGATTAGAGGTATAAAATACTATTTTTTTAAGAGTATAAAATACTAAATTAGTTCTTTATTTAATCCCGAATTAAATTTTAAATGATGCTTCTAGTTTAATATTCGTCATTAACACTATCAACAAAGTCAATTTGATTATAGTTTAGCGGTTAAAGCAATCTCTACTACTTTTACTAGGTATTAGGTTCAAATTCGCACATTTACACTTGAATACTAATATAGCATGACCTCAAAAAAAGGAAAAAAAAAACTAACATAATCTAAGTTCAAATTAGCTACGTCGATACAATATGAAAACAGTAATAAACATCTAATAGCGTTTCTCTAAATGGAAATAGAAACATAATCTAAAGTTACTAAATATGCTTAATAACTAAATATAATTAAAATATGATTGAGGACCCAATAATTATATCATAAAACAGAAAATAGAAGAATATTATACCCAAGATTTCCAATGCTAATGTGTATAGTTATGGGGCAAGTGATATTGAAGGTGGGAACCATCCATGTCAATGGAGATGTGACTTTTCATTTTTTAAAAATGCCAAAGGACTTATTTTAGTGGATAAAAAGTTAAAATCCAATTAGAAGTTGAAAGCATCCAACCAACCAAATAAGTTATCAATATTCATAGACATCCATTGTTACCCACCTAACAAGATATATATTTTGTCACTTTCACCTTCAACAATGCCTAATAAACTTGACAATGAAAGATTTAAGGAAAAAACACAAAGTGGACAGAGAAATTGAAAGGCTCTGACCAACCATTATTAGCTATGTCCAAGAAATTCAAAGTTCATACAGCAGAGAATTGACAGTTAAAAGAAACAAGTTTCAAAATGAATAACAAATTTATTAGTCATGGAAATACCAAAATGTTTGCTCAGTTTCATGGTGGATGAAAACTTGTTATCTTGCCACATGCTGTATGGCTAAAGGGATTGAGGATTTCTGAGCATTTTCTAGTTCAAAAAGTTCTAAAAGAAATGAGATATTCAGGCTTCTCTAGTGAAAAGCATTATGAAAAACAAATACCAACAAAAATAACTCTCACATACAATTTAGGAGTTCCGGGTTCGTTCCTGCTCTATTGAAGATCACATTATGTTTATGTTATCTCCGACTCGATTTTTGCCTCAGTCTTTTGAAAGCCATGAAAGTTACAGCAGCTGAGAGAGAGTACCTGCACAAAGATCAGCCATTGTAAGAATAAGAATGTGTAAGACTTCCTATTGTAACTTCTTTAACATCAAAAACTTCTTCACTTTCTTTCATTCTCTTTTCGAGAAAAATAATGAAGTTCATCTATGCTTCTAAACAAACAAAATGAATCATAAGTCCATCTAAAACTGAAGTGGCTCAAAAGATCATTAACCCTTCTAAAGAAATTTGTGGTTCATTTTTCCTAAACGATCTGCAGGATTGGGGAAACATCAGATAAGGATTGAAGAGTCTTTGAAGCTATAGTTTTTCCCCAATTTCCCAAAATCTAAACTGATTATTTCCTTTCAAGCAATGAACCATGGTTGACAAGGTTGAGTGATTATGAGCTCGAAAACTATTTCCACCTACTTTCTTTGCAGCACAAACAGGTTCCTATGCTTATGCAATCATCCAACATTTGGCAGTTGACCAAAGGGGAATTAGATAGAATGCAGCATCTTACTTCTCAATACAATTGGAATAATTATTAACACAAGTAAAAGAAACTGAAATTTATTCCAAGTCTAAAACCTTTGAATGCTTAGGAGCACTTCATGGTAATATTTAAGGAAATAGTGAACTTTACAATATACATGGAAACAGTGACTGGAAAAGGGTAACAACATACCATGTTAACGTGTAATTAAGATGATCCTGTGGCATAACGGAACTTCGTATCAACGTATTAACATCCTTTGGAATGGGATATGGGTCACTTGGGTTCACATTCTCATGTATGTCTTCTACATAAATAGCATCCTCAGGCAGACCAGAAGAGCGTGAGATTGCTGGAACATCAACATAAAACCATTGCCCAGAGCCAGGATCATTTGCTGGTACAAATATGCTAGGCTTTTCACTTGTGCGAACTACTCCAATAACTTCTATGGGAGTAATGGGAGTGACTTCATTCTGCATATCAAGCAAAGTTAGGATTTTGGTCTTTGAAGATATGTTAATTGAAATTCAACAAGCAAAAATATCAGAAAGAACCTCTAGATTCTTGGTCTTTTTTGACCAGAACTTCCACCACGAGCTTTTCTCACTCTCTTGAACCAAGGAGGGTACAATATCTGAAGACTGTTCACTAACTTGTTGATCTTCTAAAGCCTTCTCCTTCCAAGTGCGTGGAACCCATCCTCTATTGACCAAAACTGGTGACTGGACACTGGAGGAGGGTTATTTGATATATTATTGGTTAAATGGAGTCATAAAATGGATATCAAACTACTAAATTCATTCAAAAGGCCAATTTTCATTTGTATACAGCATGACAATGGGAATTGGCAGAAATAAAGGTGCTATTTGGTCTTCCATGTCCTTGGAAATTCATTGCACATCCACGTGTTATAACTTTGAGAGCTAAGTTATTATGAATGAACAGCCAACAAAGCCATTAAGTATGAAAGAATTCCAAAAAAAATTACCATTCATACGTTCATAATCAGCAAATAATAAGCTGACTTTGGCGATTAGTTGGAAGCAACTCCAACTACCATGACCTTACAAGCAAAGCATACAAAAAAATATGATGCAAGAAGAAAGTAGAAAGATTCATAAATTCTTGGAACAATTCAATGGAACAATTCTCTACTGAAGACGAATATCAAGCCAGCGTTGATAAGAAACAAAAAAAGGATTGAAGTTTCTCTTTGGTCTACACTAAAGTAAAAGTGCAGATAATAAAAAACCATTGTATTATATTTACTTCTCTGCTAGTGTCCACACAGTTCTGAAGTCTAAAAGCTAATGGTGAATGAATAGAGGAAGAAAGGTGGGGGGACATAGAGGTTGCAAGAATTGTAATTTTAAGCCATGTTCTGAATCAGATTGATTGATATTAAAATCTTGGTTCATTATCACGGGGAAATAAGTAATGCAGGTTCTCTCTCATAAAATGCTGATTGTAAATTGGTAAAGTCAACCATAAAGTTACACTGGAAAATACCTATCAGGTAGGCCAGGAATGGGCATCAATGGGGTAATAACATAATGGCCATTTTCAGTCACTCCTGAAATGCTTCTCGAACGTGGACCAACATAGATTGATTTTTTCTCATCAAAAACTCCCTTACAGATCACTCTCCTGAACTCCAAATCATCTAGCTTGTCTTCCAATGGAAATAAGCTGTTTATGTTCACAGGTTCCATTAACAATCGCCGCTGCCTATAATCTAGCATTTTTATCTGCAAAATAAAATGTCAAAGATGATAGTTACTTGGATGAGAAATGTGTGTACACTCAGCTCCCTGCAAGGATACTTGGATGATTTGATGTTGAAAAGAGTAAAGGCATAGAATTTTAACTTTCAAGGATGGGAAACGAAGCAAACTTTGACAAACTATGGAAATTACATTTGGCCTCCTAAGAAGCCCGGCATGGACATGCTGAGATAATGATAAAAAAAAATTTCAACACCCTAACATGACATATGTTTGAATGAAATAAGGTTTGTTCAGTTCCCAGTAGTCATATTCTCTTTGGCATAGAAAGTATTGCCACAAAAATTTCCCCCTACACCACTGACTGAACCCATGCCTCAATAAACAAGGTTAGAAATCCTTATCATAGACCCCATCAATTTTCCTCCAAGATTTTAGAGAATCATAAATCCTTTTAAACTATTAACCTTCCATAAAATGAATATATGGAGCAACATCTGCAAATAATGTGAAGCATAAACAATATGATCCAAGCGTCTAATGGAGGTATTTTACTAATTCCAACTGGATCGATGGTTAAATAAGCAATGAAAGGCCTATCCCTATTTCCAGAGTCAATTACTTGGGGCAGGGAAGGCCTCTTCAGTTTTGAACACAAAAACGTGGTGAATGCATACTTGTGTTACATCAATTACAGCTTAATTCGTTGGGGAAATCGAAAAACCAAACTATAAGTTAGATAATTCAAACAAGCACAACGCGAAATCCAGCAATAAATCAAAATTACCTTCTCTTGCCTCCTGAAAATCTGCCAAGTTCCAAGGCCAAACGTGAGAGCCCCAGGTAAAAACAGAAGCCATTTTGACCATCTCGAATCTCTTGGTTTCTCTAAGAAAATACCCACCAAGCAATACCCGATTTTCAACAGTCAAAATCACAAGAACCTAAATCATTTTCCAAAAATCAAGAACAACCCAGATAGAAGAAAGTTCAGAAACTCACGTTGAGCTTGTGAAAGGGAAGATGACTGGGGATCAGCAGCAGAAGAAACTGCAGCAGCGGCAGAGCTGAACGAGGAAGAAGATGAAGGTAAAGGCGTCGAAGAGTGCCCAGAAAGGGAAAGACAAGGGCGAAATTTTGTTATGGATTTAGCAAAGGAAGAAGATGCCATGTTCTTGATGCTGACATTTGGAGAGTTTTTCAGTGTTGTTCTTCAGCTGGCTGCTCTGTTCTGCTCCGTTGAGGACGAAAACTCGTTCTTGGGTTTAAGGGTTTATGCATTTGTATTCGAATGGCAGCTGCATTTTGTCGAAGGGAAATCGTATAAATGGTGTTTATGTTAATTCCTTATTAACCTTTTCAATTTTTTAATGGAAAAATTGCAAAATTTACCCTAAATTTTGGAGATGTTACAATCATACTCTTTCGTTTTTAATTTGATCAATAAATACTCTAGACTTATAAAATTATTGCAATTAAACTTTTAAACGTTGCAGAAGGTAAAAATCACACTTGAATTATAAGTATTGTTTTAATCAAATCATAAAATTTCTAATGGTTAGTATTATATACTTCATATTTTCAAAATATATATTATACACTTCAAAATTTATGAAGTTCAAAAAAATACGAGTTGTCAAAGTGAGTTTAGCTTAACAGTAAGTGGCATGTATTCGACCATGAGGTCGCAGGTTCGAATCCCTCAGCCAAATGTTGTTGAACTAAAAAAAATAAAAAGTTAAGTTCAATGGTATCACCTCAATAATTTTCAAGGTTTAATTGTAATGAACTTTTTTAAAAATTTATTATAATAATTAGTTAAAAATCATTTTCAATGATGTCATTTAAAACTAATAATAACTTTTTAAGAAAAGTAAAACGTAGTGGAAAGTATTATTTTTTCAGTTCGACAATTACGGAATAGGGTCAAATTGACCTTCTTTCAAACGATAGCTAGCACACCAATTGTATTATCTCGTGAATTGATTTTAGACAAGTTTAGACATTTTGTAGTATTAGTGTAAGTTCTAGATTTTAGATTGATAAAAGTTAAAAGATAAATAGTATGTTTAGATATAAAATTAAAAATTCAAAATTACCCTTAAAAATATATGTAACTTTAAAAGTTCAAATACATGAACTTATTAGACACCAACTAATAATCTAATAGTATATTGGGTGTACTTAAAAAACAGAAACTTTGGTTTAAAATGAGATTGTAGTTTAATGAAGTTAAAAGAATAAAGCAATGTTTTGCAAAGGGCCCCACCCTCTATGTGCTCATTCATGTTTGCAAAGTCCCATTTTAGGTAATCGTTCTCTATATTTAATTTATTTTGCAACGCCCTATAGCAATTTAAATAATGTTTTCTTTTGTAGATTAGTAAGAACAAACGTCACCAAGATAGAGCATGATCTTTTTTATTAATATTGTAGTTTTCGAAATTTATTATAAAAATATAGTAGTTTTCAAACTATTTATATTAATATTGTAGTTTTTATTAGCTGTACCAAAGTCTTCTCTTGAAAAGACGACATTTAATACGCGACTGAGACGACCTTCGTTTGCGTGGTAGGAAGTCGTCTCTTCACTTGCGTGGTAGGAGGTCATCTCTTCAAGAGACGACATATACACTAAATTTCTCAATCTCCTGTGGTCAAGCAACCTGTCTTACATCCATGGGCGCTTGAGTTTGATCCATGGTGAGTGCAATATTTTTTTTATTTTTATTTTTGTTCTACTTGTTAATTTAATTTAAAAAATTAAAAATTAAAAAAAAAATACCAGTCCCCTATGCTTTCTTTTTCTTTTTTTCTTATTATTCTTTATAAAAATGGTCATTTTATATAAAAACTAAATTATAATTAAAATATTAAAAATTATTATCGCTAGCTGTTCTTTTTTTTTTTTTTTTCTTTGTTCGAAAAATATAAATTAGTCTTTGAAAAAAAAATAATTTTATAATTTTTATTTCATGCTATAATATAAAAATTATTTTAGCACAAAAATACAACAAATTGTTGAACTAAAATTAAGCTCATGGATGTAGTGATAATCCCTCCAACCAAAATTATTGAATGAAGTTTGTTGTCTCTCAACTAAAATGGTTAATAATTACATGAGTTTTGAACTTAAGCTTTATTTTAGTTCAATAATTTTGATTTTTTTGTGTTAAAATAATTTTTATATTTCAATTATAATTTATTTATTATAATATTAAATAAAAATTATAAAATTACTATTCTTTTTTGCAAAGACTAATTTAAGTTTTGTAGAGTTCATGGATGTAATTATGATCTCTTGAACTAAAATTATTGAATGAAGTTTGTTGTCTGTCGAACTAAAATTATTAATAATCACCTTTCAACTTTAAGTATTATAGCATGAAATAAAATTTATAGTTTTTTTTCAAAGATTAATTTATATATTTGTAACGAAGAAGAAGAAAAAACAAAAAAAAAAGCTACCGCTAATAATTTTTAATATTTTAATTATAATTTAGTTTTTATATAAAATGACCATTTTTATAAAGAAGAATAAGAAAAAAGAAAAAGAAAGTAGAGGGGGCTTGTAGTTTTTTTTTTTTTTTTTTTTTTTTATTATACAAGTAAAACGAAATATATATATATATATATATATATATATATATATATATATATATATATATTGCACTCACCATGGATTAAACTCAAGCGCCCATAGATGTAAGATAGGTTGCTTGACCACTATTCCAACTGATCAAGGGATTGAGAAATATAGTGTATATGTTGTCTCTTGAAAAGACAACCTCCATGCAATTTTTTTTTTTTTTAAATGCAAGGGTAAGTCGTCTCTTCACAAGAGACGACCTTCTACACACAAGCGAAGATTATCAACCTTCAGCCGCGTATTAAAGGTCGTCTCTTCAAGAGACTATCTTGGTCCAGCTAATAAAAACTACAATATTAATCTAAATAGTTTGGAAACTACTATATTTTATAATAAGTTTTGAAAACTACAATATTAATTAAAAAAAAATCCAGATAGAGCTAGCGGCAACATTAAAGGTGTCCTATGATATATATGATAAGGACAACGACCCTTGACATATCTCTACAATGGTATGATATTGTCCACTTTTGACATAGACCCTCATGACTTTGCTCTTTTATACTATGGATCTCTTCCTTCCTTCACCAATATGGAACTTTGTTGGCACCCTTAACAATATAGGTCGAAAGAATTTGTGATGCAAATAAGTATTCTGTTTTTCTTTTTCCTACCCATGAAAAATATTGTGAAATTGCCCCTCCTATTTCAGTTCAAATATTCAACTCCCTGTCAACTAAATTTGTTATTACTGCATGTAATTTGAACGTGTCCATTTAAATATAGGGTTTTGATGTTCCACACTATCTTAATGTTGTGGTACCAGATGGAACTGCACCTATATATTGAATTTAGATCTCTACAGGGAAGAGCTTGATCACTATGGAGGCTTAGCCATTAAACATTACAATGAGCAAAATGTATATATTCTTCTTATGGATCTTTTCGTGCTTTTTCTCAACTACTTTATTTAGATGGTTTAATTTCGATCGATTTTTGTGTGTTTTTAATTTGTGCCTAGGGAACCAACTTTGAGATTGTAGAATATAATTTTGTTAAGGTGAATATTGTAGTTCTGGCCACTTTGCTTTATTTTTTGACCTTCAAGGCAAAGTCGAGTGGAATTGATCACTCGACCACAATGCTTGAGTGTTCGTTGGTATCGAAGAAACAAAGGTGAGTTTTTTTTTTGCAGGAAAGTGTTATCTGATTCATAGTCGTTCATAAAATATTTTCATAATATTATATCTATCAATGTTTACTTTATGTGTGTACCTCATTATGTAGGAGTTAATTGTAAGTTGCCCTTACATGGATGGGAGTTTAACAAGTTTAATTTAAGGGCAAAATATATTTTTGGTCCTCCCTTAGTTTTACATTTGATTCTCTTTTAGTCCTTCAATTTTCAAACTCAACAAATTTATCCTTAAGTTTTGCATTTAATTACAATGTTTGTCATTCATCCAATTTTCCGTTAGTCCCCAACAGAAAGGTGATGTGACACCTATTTTTTTTAATTAAAAAATATTATTTTATTTTTTTTACTTATTTCCAATTTTTTAATTAAAAAATTCTTATTTTTATTTATTTTTAATTTTTCTTCTTTCATTTTCCCTTCTTCTTCCTTCCTTCTCCTCCTTCTTTTTCTTCAACCCACGCCGCCGGTCGTCGTCGCTACCACCGTTTCCTATTTTTAATTAAAAAATTATTTTTAATTTTTTTCTTTTTCTTTTTTTCCTTCCCCATTCTTCTTCCTTCCTCCTCCTCCTTCTTCAACCTACCTTGCATGTCCCCGTCGTTGTTGTTGCCCGTCACCAGTGGCTTTGCTTTTTTCTTTTTCGTTTTCCCTTATTCTTTCCTCTCTCTCCCCTTCCTCTCCTTTCTCTTTTTTCTAAACGGAACTAACTCAGATTAGGTTCATTTCATTTGAAACGTAGGGGCAAAAATCGAAACAAAAGGAAAAACCCCCAACCTCGTTCGTTTCAGTCTGAAACGAAAACATTTCAAATCTAAAAATGAAACTCGTTTCAGTTCTTTAAAAAAAAATGAAGGGGAAAGAGTTGAAAGAAAGATTGGAGAGGAAAGAAGAAATTCTTTTTTACAGTTGCCAGAGGGAAGAAGGGGAGAAAGGGAATTGGTGGGAACAACGAGCGGTGGGGGTGGTCGATGAGCGATGGTGTCGGTCGGTGAGGGGTGGCGGCGATTGGCAAGCGGATGTAACGGTCGACGGTAGGCTGAAGAAGGAGGAGGAAGGAAAAAGGGTGAAGGAAAGAAGAAAAATAAAATAAAATAAAATAAGAAATTTTTAATTAAAAAATAGGAAATAATTAAATAATAAAAAATAATATTTTTTAATAAAAAAAAATAAGTGGACGTACTAATGGAAAATTAGATGAAAGGACCTAACTAAACGCAAAACTTAGGACCAAAAAAGTATTTTGTTCTTAATTTAATTATTGACAAGATTTTGTAAGTTGCGTCTATTATGAACTTAATGTTGTAGTTGTGTGTTGTGCTTAATATCTACTTCCATGTTTCATGGATTTTTCACTTGGATACTTGACCATGTTTTTCTAATTCCGAACAAAATTTGACAATAGCTTTTATTAATTTGAAAGTTTTTTTTTAATGGAAACGCGATATGCCATTTTTCAAAATAATGTTTCAGTACAAAACAATGAATTAAATTAAATTAAATTATGCTAATAGTATTCATGAATTTTTTTGAAAGAGATTGAATTGGGAATATGAATAGTAATTACCCAACGTCTGTCATCATCCAAAAACCAAATGATTGGAAGACTCATTAGTTGAATGGATTGGATTAACAAAACATTAATTTAGTTTAGGGAAATTGTAATAAATGACTAAAAAAATTAGTCAAAATGAAAAATGTGAATAAGAACGTATGGTATTTTGAATAATGGCTATTGTATTTGAGCGGGGAGAGTGAATAATTTTTTTTTTTTTTGCAATTTTTACCTTTGGTATAATATTTGTATCCATTATCAACCCCTAAATTTTGTTTTAAAAAATCAACAGCAATCTCCCACCAAATCTCACTTCCTCTCCGTAGATATATGGATTCATGAATTTTATGGATTTCATTTAATCTTCAAATTCAATGCATATGCTCATTTTTTTTCCTTTTTTTTAATGAACTTTTTTTTTGTTTAAAAAATATTTTTGGACACAAGCAACGATTGTTTTGTCATTGTGGACACGAACAATATAAATACTAATACAAATAAAATAGGATATCTAACGATTAATTGTGTCATTGTGGATACTGATAGTGTAAATACTAGATATACAAAGATAGATAAAGTCTAAATATAATGAAGAAAAAAAAAAAAGAAGGAAAGAAAAAAAAAAATTATAGTTTCAAGGAAAGGAAAGACAATTTAATTCGTTGATTTGGTCAACATTGATTTTGTATCCACAAATTTCTGTATTTCTATGGCCTGCTTAGTTTTAAAAGGAAACTTCCAACTTAAAATCTTAAAATCCAACAAAAAAAAAAAAGTCAATTCGCATGTGCATATATGTAATAGTATTATACATACAAATATCATAAGGAAACATCATCCTTTTATAAAATAGAAGTCTCAATGTTAGCCAACAAATAACATGTCATGCTCATGCATATGTATGTATGTCCTATTATATATATACATGTAATAGATTTTTAATACTTTTTTGTTTTCCATATATCTCCAGTATATATCTAGATTCGGTCAGCCCCAGTGGCGGATCTAAGATTTTACGTTGGGGGGGCACAATTCATATAACTGTAAATTTGATGCAATATTCAAATTATGTAATATTGATTATCAAACTATAATAAACTATTGTATATTATATAGGTCTGTTTAATATAGAGACTAAAAATACGACTTTATATATACATAATTTTAAATTAAAAAAAAAAAAACAATCGAATTATCTAAATGAATATACTAGAAAAAAAACTAAAACTTGGAATAGGTAGTAAAGTTTTTCTAAAATTGAGTTAAATATCTATATATGAAATTAGTTTTCTAAAAAAAATTACGAAAAATTTTAAAAATTTTGAAACTATTTCTTTCAAGTTTATATAAATATATATAGAGAGAGAGAAAAAAAATAGATAATATATATATAAACCAAGGTTTAAAATGTCGATGTCGACGAAAATGTCGAAATCTCAAATTTAATACCATGATATCAACTCATTTCATATTCTTTATAGTTTAAAAGATCATTTTGGTCATTGTATTTTGGAAACTTATTCTATTTTAGTCTCTGTACTTTCAAATATTCAAATACAATCCTTGTACTTTTAATCATCTTAAAATCAGTCTCTATTGTTAATCTAACTTTTGAAAAATAAATTTAGCCTCTATTAGTTTTTACTTTATAAATTTTCAAAACATATTAACGTGATGTCTTTTGTTCAGTGAAAATGATTATTATTATTTTACCAAGTTTTATAAAAAGTAACTTCAAATTAATAAAGATGACCAATTTGAAGCTTTATTGAAAATGCATAGACTAAATTTGAATATTTAAAAGTACATGAACTAAAATAGAATGAGTGTTGAAGTCTAGAGGCCAAAATAGTATTTTAACCTTCTTTTTATCTCATAGATTAATTTGAATTTATTATAGAAATAAAAATTTTATTTATTTATTTATTTTGAGAATTGAAAATCTTATTTATTAGGTAAGCTAATCGATAATAAAAAGTTTAAATAAAAACACAACAATATTTTCTTATTATAAAAAGTCTAAATTGTTTAGTTTGAAAGCAAATGTATATTTCTTTATTTTTAAAATGAAAAGCCTATTTAAATCTGTAGAGCAAAAGCACATGGAATTCCAAATTTTACTTCCTTAAATTAAATATGCAAATGGTGGGACCTGCAACACGAAATTTTCATCAAAATAAAAATATACAAGCTAATGGGATTCGAACTCAAGATCACGCAGGGGGCACAAAATGTGAAGAGTGCAAGAAGCCAATTAAACCAAAGGTAATATTTGTTTAGGGGGTGGTAAAATGTATATATATATACACAACACATGTTTCAAGTTGAGGGGGGTCACGTGCCCCTCCTAGCCCCTCCCTTCTTGGATCCGCCCCTGGTCAGCCCCCAACCGTAAGTAGATTATTTTTTCAACCCTGTCCAACCACATGTGTGTAACTCTCACTTACCCCCTAGATTTTTTTTGGAAATTGAAATCTTCCGGGAGATTTGAGTTTTTCTATCAACAAACTATAAACAATCTATAGTACTACATACTAGTAAGTTAGAAACACACATGTATCTTCATACATGTGTATAGAAGATGATACACACAATAAATATAGGAAACTTATGTCTATATACAAACAATGACTATAGCTAAACACACATAATCACTCTATCAATCATTTGTATCCTTATGTACATAAGTATATAAATGCTTTATATGTCTATATATAAACAATAACTTAGCTAAACACACATAATCATTCCATCAATCATTTGTATCTCTATGTATATATGAGTATATACATGCAATTAATATAGTAACCCAAGAGCAATGAACTGTGATACATGTGGGGTCCTATATGCCCTATTATTTTTAAAACAAAGACATTAAAAAAACTCTAGAAAAACGAAATGAATTTTTAGAATCTAAAATTTGCATTAAAAAAATGTGATCCTATAAGCCATATCATTTTCAATCTTTTAGACATTTAACAAAATTCCTATAATATTGGAGTAGAGTTAAAAGGATTTAAATACAAAATATTTCTTTGTAAACTTTTAGTTAAACGAAGAACACAATGCTTTGTCTTTAAGCTCCAATTTTCATAATACAAAGTTCATCCATTTGCTTTTTCTCAAGCCATTTCTTTAGACAAAGACTTTGTGGGTAAAAAAAAACATAGAAGGGTGAATCGATCAATTGTTTAAGAGAGTTTATTAGAGAGATCCGAGAGTGAGATTTCGAAAGAAGATGGCAGCTAGAAGAAAAAAACCTACCACACCAAAAGAAAGAGGAACTCAAATTGGTTGCACTTATAGGTATGTTAATGCATTAACCCCTTACAAGTATGGAATGTATAACCCTAGTAATAGGGATAATTGTTGATTTTTTTTTTCTGTTATTTATTCGTATTTACTCCATATAGATTTTTTTGGTGTTTTGTTGTTATTAATTTTTTGTGTGACTTTAGATGTTAAATGTGATATATGTTGTTATTATTATTGTAATTTAGATGTTAAACTCATCCTGCATTACTTTTTCTATGTTTTTACAAGTTTTCTGGTGATTTTAGATGTTAAATGAGCTATATTACCACTAAATTAATAATTAATGTAATTTAGTTATTTAGGTTTAAAATACAAATGTTAAAACTCTTATTTGCAGATTGCAAGTTAGGTAGTATCTAATAATTAGATGCTTTTTTTTAATTCAAGTTTGTTATTTTTTATTTTGAAATCCCTACTTTATCTCCTCCTTATACCCAATCTCTCCTCCCAACAATATACTTGGTTGTTTTAGCTTTTTTACCAATTGAATAAAAAAAATGTAGAATCTACATTAAGGGTGAATTCATTCAAATTTAAATTGAAGATTCTAACTAAAAACACGTTTAGACATATTTACAATATCTCATACTTTTAGTGATTTTGCAAGTTGGACTATTAAAAATTAATCATTTTTCTTGTTGCTCCTTTAGTTTATCAAATTAAACATCGTGTTCACTCATATGTTTTCTTAAAACCTTCATTAAAAAAAAAAAGAAAAAAAAAAGAAAGAAAAAGAAAGTGGGTTGAAACGAACTAAAATAGGCCATTCTACTTTAATTTTTAGGGTTTGGTATTGAATAATACTAAAAAAAAGGTACTGAATGTTACTGTTTGTAACATTGAAGCAAACACAAACATAGTAATCCTTGAAAAGAGGTGTTGTTAATGCTGGGTTTGGTTGGAGTGCAGTAAAAAGCCTTAAATGATTTTTACAACTCAAAATGTGAGATCATTTATTTAATTTTTACTTCTTCCAGCTTTCTCTGCTTAATTTATTGGTTTCAAGTCTTCAGCCAAATCTCATTTTCAAAAAAAATGAAAAATGAAAAAAGAAAAATCTTCCACAACGTTATATTATTTAAGTCTATTCTTAGTCTTCTGTCTTCATATTCAAAAGATCTCAAACAGAAAATCATTGAAAAATATAGCAATTTTTTAGAAATAGTTGGTTCTTTTTTCTGTGTAGCCACCTATTTTTGCCCGGCTTCTTTTTATAAAATTGATTGCTAGTTTTTTTTTTTTAATGTTTGTTATTTAAATTTGCTGATTTTTGAAATGTCACCACTTTGATATTTGTTTGTTAGTTGCTAATTTTACTTTTTTATGCCTTTTATTTTATTCTTTTAAGTTGAAAAAAGCCATAATTTTTGGATGAAAACAAAGTTTGGTTAAGTGAGTAAGTTTGGTATTTGGTTTTGTTTGACCAAAAGTTGTTGGTGCATTTTGGTGTTAAGCTCATTTTGGCATGTTTTCAAATTGCAAAACCTTGGTCTTTGGTTTAATACACAAAAGTGGAAATGATTTTGGGTTTTTATACCCCTCTTTTCCTTCTTCAAAAGGAGGATCTCCATCCATACACCAAAAGAAAACCATCCATACACCAAAAGAAAACCCTAGAAGAAGCTCTTCTTTTCTCAATTTTTTTTCTCTCATCCATAGCACAACACACCACTACATCCATCCACACAAAAAAAACCCTACAATCCCCATATCCATATACACATCCAAACACATATCACAACCACACATGCCTTGAGATGTAGAAAAAAAAAAAAAAAAAAGAACAGTGAGCTTTCATTCAAAGCCAACAAAAATCTGTAACACAAAAAAAAAAAACCAAACTTAGTTGGAGGTTGCATTTGGTAGGGCTTGTTCCAAGGATCCGCGCCTCAAACAACGAGCTAGTTGGTTATTCTCGATCTCAACTTCTAAATCTTCATCTCTATCTCGAAATGCCCCTGAAAAACAGTAGTTGAGTAAGGACGTTTCGAGTTCTAGATCTCCATTTATATCTCGAGATACCCCTGAAGAACAATAGTTGAGTAAAGGCGTTATAAATTTTCTTTCATTTTTATTGTTTATTACATATCTTCTTAATTTTATTACTATGAATCTTTACCTATCTCTATTTTTCATTATGCCTTAGATCCTTTGTTATGTTGATGCTACTGATTTTATTTTATGATTTTTCTCCCCTACCTATCTATCATTTTTTTTTCATGTCTTCTCCTTCTTGACTTTTAAGTTATGGGTACTAAAAAAAAAAGAAAACGAAGAGAACAAAAAAAGAGAAGTACCATTGTAAAATTAAAAGAAAATGTTGTCTACATACCTTGAGTGAGAGACTCTTGCTTCTTGTATAGCAATGGTGAGAGATGTTGAGGTTGTAAAAGAAAGAAAAAAAAATGAAATTGCAAAACAGAGGGAGAATAAGGTGAAGTGGGTGAAGAGAAAAGTGGAGAGAAAAAGAAATAGGTTGGTTTAAAAAGAAAAGAAAAGAAAAAAAGTTAGTTTTATTAGTTTTATCATTATTATTATATTATATTATATTATTATTATTATTATATTTACATATATATATATGTATCCAAAGTCCAGACGGAAGCTTTTTTTTAAAAAAAAAGTATTATTGTTATTATTATTATAATAATATATATATTTACATTTTCTCATGGGCGGCTGTTTTGCCGCCCATTTATTTGAACTTTTTTTTTTAATTTAAATTTTGATGCTTGTGTTGTCTCGTCGGTGGCAGTGTCACTGACTGACGCAAGTTTTTTTTTTATTTTTATTTTTATTTTTTTTAAATTTTAATTTTAATTTATGTTATTTTGTTTCATTTTTCTCTTTTAATTGTGCCATTTCGTTTTTTATTTTATTTTATCTATCTTTGTAATTTTTTTGTTTCACCCACACCAAATTTTGTACTTTTGCACCTATATGTTTATGTGTATTCATTTATTAATTAATTTATTATTTTTTTTCTTAGAGATGATATATCTACTTTGTCTTAAATGTTGTATTTTTTTTTAACACTTTATTTTTTAATGTTATTTTTGTGTAACTTAAATGTGAGTAAGTTTCTTACTTATTATTGTTGTGAAATTGATATATGCATGTTAATTAATACATGATTGTAATCTCTTAATCCATACCGTTTATGAAAAAAGACTATCCGATGACGGAATCTAGAAATATTTGGGAGTCTGATTTTCTAGTTTTCCTAAGGTGATGATTCGATTCTTTGGGAGCCCAAGGTCGATTCCAATACGTTTTTTTCTTAAATTTTTAACACGCTTGTATATTGTATTTGCTTGTTTACTTGCTATGAGTTAATTAATTTATTTTGCAAGCTTATTTTATCTTTAAACAGTATTTGTATATTATGTTTCATTTTGATTGTCTTGATTATCTTTAATGTTTTCAAATTTTCTTTTCAATTTTTTTTTCTTTTTATAAATTATTTCCAAATCTTTTAAAAGTGATTTTTTTTAAGTTTGTAAAAGATTTATAACCAAAGTGTTGTTTTTAAACCCTTTTTGTAATATCTTTCTAAAAAAAAAGTGGTTTTTTTTTCAAAGCATTTTTCCTAAAAATTCCTACGACGGAATCTAGAAATATTTGGGAGTCCGATTTTCTAGAATTCTTGAAGTGAGGGATCATTATCTTTGGGAGTCCGAGATTTTGATCCCAAGAAAAAATGAATTTAATTAAAACATTTTTTTTTTAAAAAAAAAACTTTCTTTTATAAAAAGGCTATTCTATGACAGAGTTGAGAAAATGTAAAATTTTCTCATATTCTTGAGGTGGAGAATTTTTTCTAAGTTTTTGAGAATATTTCTAAAATAGTCAAATTGATGGATATTTATCTACTTATTTTATGAAATCATGACTTCAAATATTGGAGAAATGAGAGGTAAAATAAGACATTGTTTTAAAAATATTTTTTTCCCTAAATAAGTTTTTTGTCTAAAATCTTTTGCAATTCAAGATTTAAATTTATCCACCGTTTTAAACGGGTGTTGTGGGGTGTTAACACCTTCCCCACACACAAGTAACTTCCGAGCCCAAATCTGATTTCCGCATGCCGTTTTTTTTTCCTTCTTTTTTTTAAAAAAAAGTTGTTTTTATTTTATTTTGGTGCCCAATCACACCATAAAAAGATTGGTGGCGACTCCTTTTAAAACCTCATTTTTCGAGGATGTCGGGCGCTCCGCGTCGCAGGTACGTGGCGACATTCTGAACTCAATAAGCTTCCATATATAACAAGAAACTAACTGCAACACCAACCCCATATTCAAAAGATCTCCATTTTATTTATTAATTTGAATTTGATTAAGATAATTCAAATTTGAATATTAAAGATCCCACATCCGTCAAATCTCTTGCTAATTAATTTACTTATTCTGAAATGAAAATGAGCAAAGAAACTTAAGAAGGAAAAATGATCCATCGAGGTCCTCAATCTCAAGTTCTTAATTCATCGACTTAGCTAATTTTCTCCATCCACCAATAAGAATAACGCCATTTAATTAATAATCATAAACCCTCAAAATTCAAAATGAACTTTTATCAAAAGACTCGAGCTAGATAAGAGTACACCACCAAATACGATCTTTAATGGTGTCTCTTAGAACAAATTTCAAAATTGAAGGATATATAAAAATGAAACTTTGGAAAGATTAGAGGCATGCATGCATATATAAATAATAATATTGCCCAAAATGCAATCCTGACAGACCATTTATACACAATCCTCTTCAAAATTGCTGTGCATATATATATATATAGTGTAATTGAAAAGCCAATCCAATAGCATGCATCCAAAATTGCTGTGAATGGTAAGTCTTCAGTCTTCACCCAAAAGATCTCATTTTCCAATATCAAACTCAATAATTGCAAAAGATTTTCATTACAGGAGGTGGTTGGTTTGGTTCTGAGTTTTTTTTTTTTTTAAAAAAAAGAATTAGTGTTTAAAATAAATAAAATATAGAGTGTGTGTGTGAATATAAATGTAAAAGTTAGGGTTGTTTGTGATCCCCATTCATCATTACCCTTCTTCTTCTTCACTTTGGGGCTTTCCGTCTTCCAAGCTTTGCCGGCAGCCACCCACCGACGCCGTCGCACATTCTCGTAAGTTTTTCTTTTCTTCTTTAAAGTAATCTTTTCTTTATGATGACATTGACTCTGTGTCGATGGTTGATCGATCTGCATATATCTTATTTTGAACTCTAATTAATTCTTTTCAAATAAAATTCATGCATCAAACCGATTCTTTATCTTTTCTCACTAAACCTTGCGATTGGACAATAATACTCTCACACCAATTACTTTTCAGTTTCTAAAGATGTTTTAAAATTTTCAATGATATAGTTAACTATATACGTAGATCCACGAATCCTTTAATAATAATGTTTATGAATCTGTTTTCCTTTCTCTCTCTCACTATTTGGTTTGGTTCGGTTCTCAAAGCACAAGCTATAACCAACTCCTTTGCTTTCCTTTCTTAATATTTATAATTATACACATTTAATTACTTTGTTCCTTTTTGCTTTAAATAATTATTTATTTATTTGAATATTTCTACTGTGTATTAGTTTTTAATAGCTGATGAATAGATCAGATTAAAATTTAGCCCTGTTCACTCAGCCTTTTTTATCTGCACCAGCTTCTACAAATGGTTTTATTTGCCCCCACTCTAAAACTGAAAAAGACGAAAATCTATTGTTATTCTTATTGTTACTAACCTAATATGATGTGTACTATGGTAGAAACAAATATTTTAAATATTAGTGTTTAAAATTGTTGTTATTCATGATATATTCTTTTGTCATTAAGTATATCCGTCTATTATATATGTTTTTTTTTTAATTTTTATGTATCACATGCCATGCCATGTGATACATAAAAATTAAAAAAAAAACATATATAATAGACTGATATACATTTGTTGTTCAAATTTAAATGTACGTTTGTGATAAAAATGTACATTTGGTATAAATAAAAAAAATCGCATTACATTTTCTTCATTTTTCTAATATAAATTAAATCGATCAAGCTTTGTCGAACCATTTTATATATTAATGGGTAAAAATAAACTTTATTGTGTGAAAAATTATTACAATCACACATAATTCTCTCTTTGATCCCAATTACAAAGAAACTCTCCCAAATATCACTTACACAACAAGTGGTATACTCTTCTAAACTTTATTTTAGGATGATTTAAAATCAACTTCGTAAGCTCCATTTATAGTATTTGGAGCTCATAACTTTCTTGCATCTTTATGATGTGAGAATCCTACTCTTCTAATATTTTGTCAAATTTATTTTATAAAATTCTACCTTGGTAAGATATTTGAAGAATCCATAACTCAACACCCATCGTCTTCCCCATTGACAAGTTATTTAAAATTTTGTCTTTGTGAAATGAAATATGTTAAATAGAAAACGACAACATGCTTGAAGTGTGAAAAGATTTGCGTTCTATAATTAGAGAACATTTGTATTTTGTAGCAACATTAAATAAATAACTCTGAAAAATGACTCAAAAAGAAAGATTGATTTGGAGTCTGAAGAGATTTGCTTTCTAAAAATGGGAAGATTTTTCGTACCATTTGATGTGGCTTGTAAGATGCAAGACAAGGCTAAGGAGATCATCTCCACACAATAAATAAATAAATAAATAAATATATATATATATTGTTTGCCTTTTGCACTAGCTAATACAACTAAAGAAATAAAAATCATGTATCATGAGTGTGGTAAGAAGTTTTATTTATTTTTTAAAAATGTAATATTTTATTTTAAGAGGGTGTGATAAGCAGTTACATTTCATACACGCTAGGAAAATATCATATGCAGTAAATTAGGAAATTTATTAATATTTTTCACTTCCAAATATTAAATAACAAAAAGAAATTCAATTTGTTGAGTTGTGTTTAAATTGACTAATGTCTTTACTTGACAAATGTATAGTGGATTTCTGCACAAATTAAACTTTTAAAATTTCAAAATATATACATTTAGAATCGGCATTCTATGTGATATTATTTAATTTTTGTTTGTTATTAATTATACCCATCTATTTTTAGTTTTAATATCAAATGTAAAGTTACTTTGTTGTGTATTTTCGAATGATCAAGTATAAGGAAATTTGGTTCTAAAGAAAGAAATGATTAAATATGTTCCTTCTCTTCCAACCTTTTGAGATATTATAGGGATAGATATTATAGGGATGTTTGGAGCACTGTGTTGAGTTTGAATGATTTTAGAATCCAAACTCAAAACGTTGTTTGAGCCATTGTGTTCAAAACTCAATGAGTTTGAAACACAGTTTCATGGTTTTGAACAATGCACTCCAAACACTATTTTTTTATTTTCAGATTTTAGAACACTGCATTCCAAACATTGTTTTTTGAATCCAAAGCTTTCAAATTCCGTAAGATTCTGATTCTAAGAGTTTTGATTCCATGAGGTTGCAGTGTGCAACACCTCCTTTATCTTTGAATTTGACAGTCATAATTATTAATAATAGTACGCAGTACACAAAAACAAACCTCATTGGCTGTATGCAGTAAATATTTTCACATTTTTAGAAAACAAACCTCTTCCATCTTCACACTTTGATCTCTAACCTGCTTTCTAAATATTTTTTAGACATATTATAACTGTAAAAGATGTATAATATTTTAGCATTAAATCATAAATTTCATGTTCACTAAATCGATAAACTTTCTTATTAAGTATCTTATGGGATCTACTAGGCACTTATTAAAATTAGGATGTTTTGAGATACAATTTTTAAAATTTAAAAACCAATATTAATTTTTTGATTTTTTTTTTTGCCATATTCAATTTTTTAATTTAGTAGTTAGGACATCTCAACTTATTTTAAGAGATGGTAGGTGTTTATTCACATTTTCCATATTTATGATTTGATATTCCAACAAAATAAACTTGCAGTTTTTTTTAAATGGAAATGCCACATTTAGAATTTTTAATAAATTAAGGGTAAAAATGTTATAGATAAAATACATTATGCCTTGGCATAAACAAACTATTTTTTTTAAAAAAAAAAAAAAAAAAGGTGCAAACAGACCTCTAAACTAAATATATATATATATATTTTTTTTAAGTTCAATAAATAAATGGTGAGAAATTGAATTTTCAACTTGTTGGAAGATAATAGTTTCCGTACTATTTTTCTATGCTTGTATGGACAAGTACGATTTACTAATTTTATTCTAAAAGTATATATTTTCGTGAAGGAAAGAAGGAAAGAACAAGTGAGAGACCATGCCAATCTCTGTCAAACATTAAAGTATTTCATTCCGGTGTTTCTTATCTCCATTAAGTTTTCTTTTAAGTTTTTTAGTTTTACTAACATCATTTTTTAGGTTTAAAAAAACATTTTCAACACCTACTCCAATGGTACATTGTTTGTCTTCTTTTTTTTTTCCCTATTTTCATTCTTAAAAATTTGTCATCAAATATACCTCATTTTTTTCTAATCTTTCTAATACATACATGAAGTTGATGGCATTTGACTGGAGGGACTATAACGTCCACGTCCTCATTCTTGTTAGGCAACAAAAAAAGTGTAGTAAGTACTTAGAGTGAAGTTTTTTTTTTAATATAATTTGTATTTTCTTTTTCTTCGTCTTGCATTTTTTTATTATTTTATTATTAATACTATTGTTTATATATTATTCAATTATTTTCATTCATTATTATAACTATACAATATGTATGTTGTTCACTTTTAGTTTTGCTTTTTACATATTATTAGATTACATGAGATTCTATCTCAAAACCAATTGACAATGAGAGGAGGTAACTCATGCATCTTATTAAAAATGTGAGGTCTATATACCAATTAGCTAGTATTTAATTATATATATCTTTTCTTTCCTATCAGAATGTTGTTGGGTCATCGCAGTGACAGGAACAATAGAAACATTATATAACATCGTCCACCCCTCTAATGATAATAGTTTACTACAGTTGATATCTCAATACTTAATAAACTGTGTTGTAAGTCCTAGCATATTCAAAATAATAGGCATAACCAAAGAAACTTGTTATCCTTTGTCAACTGGACTAGCATACACGTGGCAATAAGTGTATGAGGTGACAACTGTGGTAATGTATGACTAGGATAACAAATTTCTTTGGTCATACTTATTATTTTGAATACGTTGGAACTTACAACACAGTCTATTAAGTATTGAGGTGACAACTGTAATAAGTTATTATCATTAGAGGGGTGGACAATGTTATATAATGTTTCGATTGTTCCTGTCACTGCGATGACCCAACAACATTCTGATAAGAAAAAAAAGATATATATAATTAAATACTAGCTAATTGGTTTGTAAAAGGTAAAATTAAAAGTGAATACCATACATATTATATGGTTAAAATGAATGAAAATAATTGAAGAATATATAAACAATAGTACTAATAATAAAACAATGAAAGATGAAGAAAAAGAGAATAAATAAATTATATTAAAAAAAATTTCACTTTAAATACTAGGCAATTTTTTTGTTGCAAGTGAGGACGATGTAGTCCCTCTAGTCAAAGGCGTCAACTTCATGTATGTATTAGAAAGATCAAAAGAAATTGAGTATTTGATGACAAATTTTTAAGAACAAAAATAGGGAGAAAAAAAAGAAACAAACATACATACCATTGGAGTAGACATTGGTTTTGTTGAAAATGTTTTTTTAAACCTGAAAAATGATGTTAGTGAAACTTATAAAAAAACTTAAAGAAAACTTAGTGGGATAAGAAACACTGGAATGAAGTTAAGAATGAAGCAAAACATTAATGTTAAATCGCAACCTTGTGGTGTTGGTGTTGTTGGAGATTAGCTTTGGCAGCCTTCTTTTGATTTCTAAAAAACATCATTGTCGTAGCCCTAACACGAGTCTTCAGAATTGTTTTCTACTAAAAATCTAGTTGTGCGATTCTTCTTCTTTTTTTTTTTCCTCTTTAAAGAAACTAATATTAACGTTAAACGACAGTTTCCAAAGCATTCAAGGCAAGTTTGAACCTCCAGTTGCAAATTACACACTGTGCTACGTCAATAATATTTTGATTATATATGTACAATCTAAAGAGCCGTTCTCTATTTTGGCAAGAGCCTATGCTAAAATAAGATCACATATTGTAATTTTAAATTTAAATTTCAAATTAGATAGAAATTAATTCATTATACACAACCTAGAGAGAGAGCTAGACTATTAGTATATTACCAACTAGTCAAAAACTATATGATATAAATTAATTTCATTCTTTTCCATGCCTATTGTAGCTAGGAGAAAACTTTAATGTTTGATGGATTGGTATGGTCTCTCACTTGTTCTTTCTTCTTCTTTGCTTCAGTACTGGTAGGTTTATAAGTTCAAGTCTAGTTGGAAATAATCATCCTACTTCCCCGAGAAATTAACGAACAACCACTCAAATTTTTTATTAAAAGTTTAAAAACAAAAAGAAATTACTAATTAAACTGTAGCTAAATGCAAAATAAAAGGGAACTTCTCCCCAAAAAATAATCATCCTACTTTTGCACGTGAATGTATTTTACAAAATATTTTTATTAATTAGCTAGTATTATAGAATTTCAACGAAAATTATAATTATGTACGATCATTTTACTGCCATTGTTGCAAGATTTTTAGAAATTTTGTTATATGAATTGTCAGTAATTTTATATTTTCAATTGAAACTATCATTTTATGATAATTATTTGAGAGTTTTGAAGTATTTTATGTTGTTTGAGAAATCTTAAAGCTTATGAAATGTTGTTTTAGAATGGACAAGATCTTAGAATGGTTTGAAAACTTATGAGTTTTAGGCTAAAATTTAAAAATAAATAGAAAATGAAAGAATCAATTTAAATTTAGAAAAATAATTCAAAATTAAAAATAAATTGAATTAAAGAATCAATTTAATTTAAATTTAGAGTTTGGGAGTTTAATTTTCAAAATCCTCATCTTTAATGAAAAAAAATCAATATAAAATAGGAAACAAAATATAACTAAACTAATTAGAAAATTATAAGCAGGTAAAATATTCAAACTTTTGCATAATTCAATGGCTACAGCATCATAAATTTATTTTACAAATATAATGTTCACCCTCATATTGTTGTACTAAGAGAAGAAAATATTAAATCTGCACCCCATCTAGTCACAAGTTAAAAACAAAGGAAAATCACCCTACCTCTTTAAGAAAATAGATTTTTATTTCTTTCAAAAAGAAAAAAAAACATATATATAAGTGTTTTTTTAAAAAAAAAATAATAATGTGTTTTAAAATAAATAAAATATAGATTGTGTGTGATAAATGTAAAAGTTAGGCTTGTTTGTGATCCCCATTCATCAGTACCCTTCTTCTTCACTTTGGCATTTTCCGTCTTCCAAGCTTTGCCGGCGCCCACCCACCGACGCCGTCTCGCCGACACTCGTAAGGTTTTTCTTTTCTTCTAATTTAAAGTAATCTTTTCTTTATGGCGTCGATTGTTGATCTGCATATATATCTGATTTTGAACCCTAATTTAACGTATTCTGATTCTTTTCTTCCAACCATTCGTAATGATATATATTAGGTTAGGATTCGTTCCTCTCTCTATCGTCTCGCCCTCTCTCATTCGTCTCTCTCTCAACCGTGCCTCCCTCTCTCCGCCGCACTCTCTCTCCGTCTCTCGTCTCTCTCTCTTCCCCGTCGGATTGCGGAAGCTTCAGCCCGCGCACCCCCCAACTCTACCGCATGTCGCCTTTGTTCGACTTGCCGCACAGACCCACTCCACCGTTCGACTTCCCTCGCCGAACCCCCAGCAGCCGCTTCAGTTGCCGTCAACCGCCGTTCCTCCCTCTCTCCCTTCCTCTCGGTTTTGTACAAGATAGCAAGGAGGGGGGTGATTTTGGGTCACTTTCCGACGAGCCAATATCTACACAGCCACGTTTTGGTTTCGTTTTGAGTTGGGTAAACTTTCAGTCACTGTTTCGTGGTTGGTTTATGGATTGTTAGGGCTAGTTTATTGTTAGATAGCCATTTAATGTTGACCCATGAACGTCGGACTTAATTTCAAGATTATCCATTACGATTGGAAGGCCGTTTTGAACGAAATTGGATTCATTATCTTTTTTCACTATACCCTGCTATGGGACAATAATCCTCTCACACCAATTACTTTTCAGTTTGTAAAATTATTTTAAAATTTTGAATGATAGTTAACTTGTTGGTGTTTGGTTTTCACCTTTATGACATGATATGATATGATATTGAGCTTCTTCTAATTCTATTATCTGGTTTGGCTCTTTAGCGAAATTTACTCTCAAAGCATGCTTGCAACTCGACTATACGTAGATCCACGAACCCTTTAATAATCAGATCATGTGTCATAATCCTTAATTAACGTTTATGAATCTGTTTTTCACTATTTAACTCCGAACGTACCTTATTCTAATCTTTCACGTCTTTCTTAACAAGCAAAGTAGAGATTTATCCTTGTTATTGTTTTGATGGCGGCTTCAACATCAATATTCGACTACTCTAACAAGGATTCACAACAAATCACCGTGACTTCTTTTAATGGAGCAACTGTTGATGATTTTGATATGACTGAAGATCAGTACCAAGAATACTTTGAAGCGTTAGCAAAGAGCGAGGTAGTTATTTGAAAATTTTCTCACCCCTTTTCCTTGTTGGTTTGTTTGTTTGTTTTTTAACATTTGTCCATTTAAATGATATTGTAGGGTTTTGATGTTCCATACTATCCTAATACTGTTGTACCTGGTATAACTGCGCCTATACTGAATTTAGATCTCCACAAGGAAGAGCTTGATCACTATGGAGGCTTAGCCATTAAACAGTACAATGAGCAAAATGTATAATTATATTCGATCTCCTTATAATTCATCTTTTTTGCTTTTTCTCAACTACTTTATATTTGACTGTGCCTAGGGAACCAACTTTGAGATTGTAGAATTTTGTTAGGGTGAATACTGGAGTTGCGGCTGGTTTGCTTTATTTTATGACCTTCAAGGCAAAGTCCCCTACCGACCACTCGATCACAACGTTTCAAACTCGAGTGTTTCCTGGTATCAAAGAAACAGAGGTGGATTTTTGCAGGGAATTGCTATCTGGTTCATAGTTCTTCGTTCATCATAAAATATTTTCGTAATATTATCTATCAATGTTTATTTTATGTGTGCACCTCATTACATAGTAGTTATTGTAAGTCCCTCTCATATGAACAGGAGTTAAACAAGTTTAGTTTAATTATTGTCGAGACTTAGTTTGTTATTTACGTCTGTTATGAACTTAATGTTGTTGTTAGTTATGTCTATGATGAATTTAATGTTGTAGATGTGTGTGTTGTGCTTAATATCTACTTCAATCCATGTTCATGGATTTTTCACTTGGGATGTTGGACCATGTTTTTCTAATTGCCAACAAAATTTGACTATAGCTTTTATTAATTTGAAAGTAATTATTTTTTTAATGGAAATACGATATACCATTTTTCAAAATAACGTTTAAGGATAAAACGATGAATTAAGTAAAATTAAATTATGCTAATAGCGAGCACAACACATATATTCATGAATTTTTTTGAAAGAGATTGAATTGGGAATATGAATATGCATGAATAGTAATTATCGAAGCCTAAACTCTTCGAGATTTCCATTTAGTATAGAGAATTGTGTAAAAATTGGATACTTCTAAAATCTAAACTCTGACAGAAGAAATTAAAAGATGAAAACACAATTAAGACGTCGAGGCCAATTAGGAAATACGAAATTGTACAATTTCCCCTCACACCTCTGCAAGGCTAGAGCTGATACAGCAATAATAAATATTGCATCATATGTTGATTAATAATATATACCTTATAAATAAAAGTAATCATATTCATTATACACCAATTGTAAAACTTTTGTATAAATAATCAAGGGAAAAATACATTTTTGGTCTCTGAGTTTTCAACTATATGTGCATTTGGTCCCTGAGTTTTTGAAATAGACCTTTTTAGTCCTCGAGTTTAGGGAAAAATACCTTTTTGGTCCCTGAGTTTTAGAAATAGACATTTTTAGTCCATGAGTTTTGAGAAATAGATTTAAAAGGTCTTTTGTATTATTATTATTTTAATATAAAATCAATATTCTTTATTAATTTTTAATATTAACGATTTTTTAAATTAAAAAAAAAACTCTCTTCCCTCTCTACCCCATTCTCTTTCTCAATATTAAAAAATCGTTAATATTAAAAATTAATAATTTAAAATTAATCAAGAATATTGAGAGATTTAAATTTAATAAACAGGTTTTTTTTAATTTAAAAAATCGTTAATATTAAAAATTAATAAAGAATATTGATTTTATATTAAAAAAATAATAATAATACAAGGGACTTTTTAAACCTATTTCTCAAAACTCAAGGACTAAAAAGGTTTATTTCCAAAACTCAGGGACCAAAAAGGTATTTTTCCCAATAATCAATATATTTTATAAATAGCCAAAATCAACATAGCTATGACTACGAGGGCTATGATTCTAATCTCTCCAATCCATATTGTACTCAATATATATATATATATATATATATATATTATAAAATTTTTGTATAACTAATTTATATACCTTCCATTTATAACTTATATATAAATTTAGATGTAGGGTTTTTAGAGAATTTTACTTTAAAAAAAGTAGCATATATAAGTCAATATATTACATAAACTTTGAAACATTAAACTTTTTCCTTCTCAATTTAAAATCTTAACCTTTTTTTGGGGGTAAAATATTAAAAAACTTAGCTACTTTTTTTTAGATAATTTTTTTTAGTAATACAACATTTGAGAGTTTGGAGATTTAAACCTCTGACCTCTTGGTCAAGAGTACATGTCAATTACCATTGATGTATGCTCATTTTGACAGATATATCTTTACTTAATAGATACATATTCGACCATTTTAATGATTATGCACAAATTTTATTTTTAAAATTAAATATTTATGTTCCACATATAGAAACAAATATTTTAAATATTAATGTTTAAAATTGGCATTATACATGATATATTCTTTTGTCATTAAGTATATCCGTCTAGTATGTATGTTATTTTAATTTTTTTATTAAGTGCACCTGTCTTTGTATTTTTTTTAAAAAAAAATTATATATCACATACATTAGTTGTTCAAATCTACACTGGTATAATAAAAAAAAATCTCATTACCTTTTCTTCATTTTTCTAATATAAATTAAATCAATCAACCTTTGTCTAACCATTTTATATATAACTCTCTTATTATTTAAAAAAAAAAACAAACAAAAAAAAAAAAACAAAAAAAACAAAAAAACAAAAAAAGACAAAAAAAACTCTTATTAAACTTGTTAAAGAAAAAAAAAAACAAAAACAAAAACCTTGACAAAAGGAAAAAGGCCTTTCGTACCACAATCAATCCAAGCAGTTGAAAGTTAGACAATTTATACCAGTTTTATTTACCACTCACACAACTAGCGTTAGTATACACTCAGCTTAAAGTATTTTGGGATGATTTAAAACCAACGTCGTAGGCTCCATTTATAGTACTTGGAGCTCATCATTTCCTTGCACACCCTTATGATGTGGGAATGCTACCCTTCTAATATTTTGTCAAAAAAATTCTACAAATTCCACCTTGACAATATATTTCAAGAATCCATAACTCTACATCCATTGTCTTCTCTATTAAATCACTACTCAACCCAAAAGCTTAAGCTGATGGATTATGGTAAATTTAACTATATATCAACAATTTAACACTCCCACTTACTTTGTGGGCTTGAAATTTTGTGAAATGCCCAACAAGTAGAAATCAATATTAATTGGAAAGGAAATGACTTTACAGAGGTTCGAACATGTTAAATCACTACTAAATCCAAAAACTTAAGCTGATAGGTTATGACAAATTTAATTATATATCAACATTTTACATTCCCCACTGGCAAGATATTTAAATTTTTGTCTTTGTGAAATGAAATATACCAGCTGGTTTGTTAAATAGAAAACGGCAACATGCTTGGAGTGTGAAAAGATTTGCTTTCTATAATTAGAGAATATTTGTATTTTATAGCAACATTAAATAATTAAATAACTCTTCACACTCCAAATCAGTCTTTCTTTTTAGTCATTTTACAGAGTTATTTAAATTAAACTCCCAAATTCTAAATTCTAAATTAAATTGATTCTTTAATTCAATTTAACTCTTTAATTCAATTTATTTTTAATTTTGAATTATTTTTCTAAATTTAAATTGATTCTTTTATTTCTATTTATTTTTAATTTTCAGCTTAAAACTCATAAGTTTTCAAACCATTCTAAGATCGTGTCCTTTCTAAAACAACATTTCATAAGCTTCTAAGATTTTCCAAACAACATAAAATATTTCAAAACTCTCAAATAATTATCATAAAACAATAATTTTAGTTGAAAACATAAAATTACTGGAAATTCGTAATAATTTCTAAAAATCTCGCAACAATGGGGCTAAAATGATCATATATCATTATAATTTTCGTTAAAATTTCAAAATACTAGCTAATTAATAAAAATATTTTGTAAAATACATTCACATACTTATTGCCAATGATACTTATAACTAAAACATTAAGTTAAAGTTTATCCATAGGTTCAAAAATGAAATAATTATACTTTATTTTCTTCCAAGTATATTAAGGCTACAGACTGAAAAATGAGCTGAATATAATCAATGTTACCTTACCATTTTTTGGTATCAAGTACAGCAATGACAGTTTTTCTTTTCTAAAGCAACCCTATGAAATGCAAAAATAAATAGGAAAATGTATTTAAGGCTTGTTCATAAAACATATCCTTTTCACAAAGATGCATATCAGATCTCATTAATTATTATTTATTTCTGATCTTCTTCTTTTGTTTTTTAGGTAGTTTTCTGGGGAGAAGTTCCCTTTTATCAATGATGTTTTTGAGAAATCAGAAGATTTTGAAATATTTGGTTGTTGAAAACCTTTATTCACCTTTTAAATGTGGCATCCCAAACTCATTATAAATTCATATCAGAGAGCACTAGAAGGCTGCCAAAACCTAATCTCCAACAACAACAACACCAACACCACAACGTTAATGTTTTGCTTCATTCTTAACTTCATTCTACTGTTTGTAAGTTTTCTTTAAGTTTTTTAGTTTTACTAATAACATCATTTCTCAGGTTTAAAACAACATTTTCAATGTAACCAATGTCTACTCCATATTAGAGAAACATAAATGGGATTTCATTTCAAAATTAACTGACAATTAATGAGAGGAGTAACAGATGTATCTCATCTTTTCGATGTGTGATCCTCAACACTCCAATGGTACATATGTTTCTTTGTTTGTCATCAAATACCCCATTTTCTTTCTAATCTCCTTCTAATACATACAGGAAGTTGACGCCTTTGACTGGAGGGACTACATGTTAGGCAACAAAAAAAGTGTTGTAAGTATTTTAGAGTGAAATTTTTTTTTTATATATAATTTGTTTATTTTCTATTTCTTCGTCTTTCATTTTTTTATTATTTTATTATTAGTACTATTGTTTATATATATTCTTCAATTATTTTCATTCATTTTAACTATACAATATGTATGTTGTTCACTTTTAGTTTTACTTTTTTAACATACCAATTAGCTAGTATATAATTTTATATATATCTTTTCTTTCTTACCAGAATGTTGTTGGGTCATCACAGTGACGGAAGCAATAGAAACATTATATAACATCGTCCACCCCTCTAATGATAATAACTTACTACAGTTGTCACCTCAATACTTGATAAACTGTGTTGTAAGTCCCAACGTATTCAAAATAACAGTTATGGCCAAAGAAACTTGTTATCATTTGTCAACTGGACTAGCATACACATGGATAATGGCCAAAGGCATGGTCAAAGAAGAGGATTTTCCATTTAAAGCTGAACTAGGACCTTGCAAGCAGATAAATGTAAGTTAAATTTACCAAATAATTAGTTAGTTTGGTGATCCATTTTGAATTAATTTTTTTAGTACTATAATTTTTTAACACTACTTTATTTCATTTTCATAGCCACAGTTCAGAATTGGTGGATATATACTTATACTAGATGCTCATGAATTAAATTCACACATTCAATGACAACCAATTATTGCAATAGTGAAATATACTCAAGAGTTGGCAAATTTGAAAAATGTAAGTAAAATTACTTTTTACACTTGAAGTTATATAATTTAGTACTTTTCTTATTTTGTTAGTTGATAATGTAGGAGATTTATTAAGGTCCAAAAAACTTGATGGACATGTTTGAAGAAGACGACGACCTACATGCAGTTCTTATGGTAGGGTTTGAAGTCAATGAAGCCCAACAAGAATGTTAGATTATTAAAAATTCATGGGGTGAAAGTTGGGGAGATGGCGACTATGAAAAAGTTAGTCGGAATATTATTAATACTCCCTTAAATTGTTATTAGGAGGTTTCTCTTTTCCAATCAGCCTTTAGTTGAGTGGATCTGTTTGTTTTACACTTTTTCTTTTTTTTTTTTCTTTAGAGAGTATCCCTTTAGTTGAGTGGAGATGTTTGCTTTGTTTTTTGTTGTGTTTTTAGAGAGAATGTGCATAAAGTTTGTACCATCGACCAAGAAGTCGGAGATTCGAATCATCCACCCTACATATTGTTAAAAAAAATAAAATAAAGAAAAAGAAAATCACTAATATTGCAAACTAACAAATCACCCTACATTTTTAAGGAAATAGATTTTTATTTTTTAAAAAATAAAGTGTATTAAATAAATCAAACTCTCTCTCTAATATTAAACTAAAAAACAAATCACTAAAAGAGCTAGTTTGAGCTTAAAAAAAGAAAAAGAAAATCACTAATATTACAAACTAAAAAATCAGCCTACCTCTTTAAGAAAATAGATTTTATTTTTTTTTTAAAAAAAGATAAGATAAATGTATTAAATAGAAGGGTAAATTACTTTGGGATTTTGTGTTAATTTAATCCCTAGGTTTTAAAATCGAATAATCAAGTCTCAACGTTTAGAAATGCTCAATTTTGGTCCTTGAATTAACAACACCATTACCTCAACTATTTTTTTTTAAATAATAATTAAAATAAATAATAATAATAATTTTATTATTATTAAAATATAATAAAAAAAAAGTTCTCTCCTCTTTCCCACCCCTTGCCCTTGCTCGCCATTGCCCACCGACAGAAGGGACTAGCTGATCCACATTTGAAACGGCAATGACCCTTCATTTCAAGGGTAAAAATGAAACTTTTTAATATCTAAAGACATAATTGAAATTCAACCACAAAATTTTGGAATATCTTGCATAATTTAACCAAAAGAATAGATTCCAAATTCTTTGTTGACGAGATCCGGGAGGATTTCAAATGGTAGTGCTAATATATATGTTGTTAAAAGCATTTTCATGAATATTAAAGTGAGCTAGGCACCTATGTATAAAAGCTATATATATTATCTACATGAAAATAACAATTTTTGAAAAGGTGCACACAGAAAATTGTGTCTATTTACCTCAATTATATAATATATTTATATTAAACAATGTACTAAAAAAGATTATCAAATAGTTATATACGAATGAAAAAAATCAATGAGAAAAAAAAATGAAGAAGATGAAGCACGAAGATGGTGGAAAAAGACAGCGTGGTTGACCAACATGGGCAAAATACACAAAGAAGAACCAAATTGTGGTCTAAGAAATGGAATAAGGAAATAACAAAAAATCAAAAATCAAAAATAGAAATGTACACCATCAATTGATCGGAAAAATATAAATGACAGAAATTTACATAATTGAAATCTATCAAAAACTTAAATAATAGAACAAAATATTATTATTATATTAAATCCAATAGCCTCCAATTTCCATGAAACCTTGAATGGTAAGTCTTCAGTCTTCACCCAAATCTCCTTACAAGATCAAACTCAATTATTGCAAAAGGTTCTCTTCAGCTCGAAATTCAATTTTTAAAATATAATTCAGAATCAGAATCACCCCACCTTCAATTCCAAATGGATAGAGTAATAAATTGTTTTAATCAAATTACATAATTATTTATATAGAAAGAGAGGATAGGGACCCAACCATTTATATTTGGATGGTATTGTTCATGATTTATCATTTAGCTATGCTCGAATCAAGATCATATTTATATATTTATATTACATTTATATTCGTTCATTTTCAAATTCCTTATCATTATGAAAAAAGAAATCATTTTACAAATTAACAAACTCCTATTGAATGATAAAATAAAAATCAATAGAATAACTAAATTAGAAAGAATTTTAGAACTATCAACCAGATGGCACTTCTCTGCAAAAATCTACCTCTGTTTCTTCGATACCAGCAAACACTCGAGCTTGAAATGTCATGGTTGAGCTATCGGCAAGGGTTCCACTCGGCTTTGCCTTGAATGTCATATAATAAAGAAAACCAGCCGCAACTGCAGTATTCACCTTAACAAATTCTACAATCTCAAAGTTGGTTCCCTAGGCACAAATTAAAGTCTATCAAAATTAAACCATCTCAATAAATGAGTTAAGAAAAAGCAAAAAGATCAATTAGGAGGGTACATTTTGTTCGTTGTATTGTTTAATGGCTAAGCCTCCAAAGTGATTAAGTTCTTCCTTGCGGCGATCTAAATTCAGTATAGGCGCAGTTATACCAGGTACAACAGTATTAGGATAGTATGGAACATCAAAACCCTACAATATCATTTAAATTTCAATGGGCAGGACATCATGTTAAAATCAAAATTACATGAAAAAACAAAACAAGAAAAAGGGTATGGTGAGAAAATTTTCAAATAAGAATTAACCTCGCTCTTTGCTACTGCTGCAAAATATTCTCGGTACTGCTCTTCAGTCATATCATTCTCAATATCAATATCATCAATTTCCTCATCACAAGAATTCGTGCTGATTTCTAGAGTATTCATGTTGGGGTAGTCATCAAATTTTGGTGTTGATGCCATCAAAACAATAAGGAGAAATCCCTGCTTAATAAGAAAGTGAAAGGTTAGAATAACGTATGGTAAATACATAAGAAAAGGAGGAAGGTACATATCAATGCAATCGGACAACCCCATAGTGCAGCAATAACATCAAGATCCTCAGTAGAAAGATTGATCCCAGCAACCGAGGACTTACAAATATTAAACTTGAGGCCAGAAACATTCTCAAAAGACCGTGTAAGGAGGAGTAGGTTAGTCAGCTTGCTGTGATCATTGGTGGAGAATAGCAAAATATCATCTGCAAAAAGCAGGTGGGAGATATGTGTGTTCGAAGATGGAAAGGAGAAGCCTTAAATTAAATCTTTCTTTTGCGCGTTATCAAGGAGACGGGAGAAATAGTCCATAACAAGTACAAATAAAAAGGGGGATAAAGGGTCTCCTTGGCGAATACCTCTTGTAGCCTTGATTTTGCCCTCGGTTTACCATTGAGTAGAATGGAGAAGCTGACAGAGGATATGCAAGCCTTGATCCATCTAATCCAAGTATCGTTGAAACCTTTGAGAAAATGCATGGTTGACCAACATTGAGAAAAGACAGCGTGGTTGACCAACATTGGGAAAATGCACAAAGAATAAACAAATTGTGGTCTAAGAAATGGAATAAGGAAATAACAAAAAAAAAAAAAGAAAAAAAAGAAAGAAATGTACACCATCAATTGATTGAAAAAATATAAATGACATTAATTGTGCCATGAGATTTACTTAATTGAAATCTATCAAAAACTTAAATGATAGAACAAAATATATTATTATTATATTACATGTAATTTCATTCATTATTTGTTTTGATAAGGAAAAAAGAGTAATGAATGTGTAAAAATCTACTAATGATAATTATGGTGCTTTTGGACATTGGTAAAGTTATGCTATCAAAATGACTCATCAAAAAATTCGAGCATAACTAATAGATAAGACACAATTACCATCTTCAATGATATCTCTTAGAATAAATTTCAAAGTTCAAAGGTAAAAATGAAACTTTTCAAAATTTAGATGTGTAATTGAAAGTTACCCCAAAGTTTAAAGGTATTGTGTATAATTTAAGCACAATAATAATAATATCGCCAAAAATACATTCGCATAGTATTTGAAAAGTCAATCCAATAGCATGCAATTTCCAATAAACCCTGAATGGTAAGTCTTCAGTTCTTCACCCAAATCTCATTTCAAGATCAAAGTCAATTATTGCAAAAGGTTTTCTTCTGCTCGTAATTAAAATTTTAAAATATAATTCAGAATCAGAATCACCCCACCTTCCTTTCCAAATGGATAGAGTAATAAACTTTTTTTAATCAAATTACATAATTATTTATATATAGAGAGAGGATAGGAACCCAACCATTTATATTTGGATGGCAGTCATGATTTATCATTTAGCTACATCATATTTATACATTTATATTACATTTATAGTCGTTCATTTTCAAATTCCTTATCTTTATGAAAAAGAAATCATTTTACAAATTAACGAACTCCTATTGAATGATAAAATACAAATCGATAGAATAACTAAATTAGAAAAAATTTTAGAACTATCAACCAGATGGCACTTCTCTGCAAAAATCCACCTCTGTTTCGTCGATACCAGCAAACACTCGAGCTTGAAATGTCATGGTTGGGCTATCGGCAAGGGTTCCACTCGGCTTTGCCTTGAATGTCATATAATAAAGAAAACCAGCCGCAACTGCAGTATTCACCTTAACAAATCCTACAATCTCAAAGTTGGTTCCCTAGGCACAAATTAAAGTCTATCAAAATTAAACCATCTCAATAAATTAGTTGAGAGAAAAAGCAAAAAGATCAATTAGGATGGTACATTTTGTTCGTTGTATTGTTTAATGGCTAAGCCTCCAAAGTGATTAAGTTCTTCCTTGCGGCGATCTAAATTCAGTATAGGCGCAGTTATACCAGGTACAACAATATTAGGATAGTATGGAACATCAAAACCCTACAATATCATTTAAATTTCAATGGGCAGGACATCATGTTAAAATCAAAATTACATGAAAAAACAAAACAAGAAAAAGGGTATGGTGAGAAATTTTTCAAATAAGAATTAACCTCGCTCTTTGCTACTGCTGCAAAATATTCTCGGTACTGCTCTTCAGTCATATCATTCTCAATATCAATATCATCAATTTCCTCATCACAAGAATTCGTGCTGATTTCTAGAGTATTCATGTTGGGGTAGTCATCAAATTTTGGTGTTGAAGCCATCAAAACAATAAGGATAAACCCCTCCTTAATAAGAAAGTGAAAGGTTAGAATAACACATGGTACATACATAAGAAAACCACACATCATTTGATTATTAAAGGGTTCCTAATCTAAGTATATAATTATTAATTAATAGCATGCTCTGAAAGTTTACATCGTTAAACAGCCAAATCAGAGAAAGAGAATATAAGAAGCTAAGCAACATCCATAGAAATGAAAGGTGAAAACCAAACACCAATTACAAGTTACTATCTTTCAAAAATTTGTAAGAGGTATGAAATATCTTAACCAAATTGAAAAGTAGGTGACAGTATAAAGTAATTGAGTAACAAATTAATTCCAACCCAATATATGAATATATATGAATGGTTGAAGAACAAAAGAATACGTTTAATATGAGTGAGAGCAACCAACCAACACATAAAAACAGACTCAAATTTTATTCAGTGTTGTTCAGATTTTGCAGATCGATCTGATCCATCGGCTTTTGCAGATCAACAATCAACACGAATGCCATCTATGAAGATTACTTTAAAAAAGAAAAAAGTAATAATAAGACTTACGAGCGTGGTGGCGAGGGCAAGGCTTCGACGACGGCGTCGGTGGGTGGGTGGCGGCAAGCTTGGAAGACGGAAAATGCCAAACAAAGTGAATAAGAAGCCTAATATTTGTGGGAATGGCAAACAACCCTAACTTTTATAGCTAGAGAGAGAGAGAGTTTGTTTTATTTAAAACACTTATATAATTTTTATTTTATTTTATAAAATCTATTTTCTTAAAGAGGTGGGGTGATTTTCATTAGTACGTACAATAAATGTGGAGTATTAATATTTGAACCGATATGTTTTAAAGAAGGAGTACACGTCAATTACGATTAAATTATGCACATTTCTAGTAGTGATTTTGTTTTGCTTTCTCTAACGTAATTAAATGAGGTTCAAATTTGATATTTTTTTAGTTCAACAATGTGAGGAATGTCTTCCTCACATTTGAGCATAACTTTTAAAATAAATTTATAATGGTTTCACTATTGAATTAGGCATAAATTTAAACATTTGACCTAATTAAAAATTTCTAATTAGTTGTATATTGATTACTTTTGTAAATTGGAAAAATTATTTCTTTTTCATAAAGATGAAGATTTTGAAAATTAATGACAATAAATGTAATATAAATATATAATTATGATGTGGATTCAAACATATGGTTAAATGATAAAAGTACACAAATTGCCATCTCAAATATTAAGTTTCATCTCTTTAATTTCTTCCATTGTTTGTTTGGAAAATTGGATTATCTCGTTTAGGGTTTGCTTCTTTTATCCTGTAGCCCTTATCTTATTCAAACTCAATTAATTAATTAGTTGTTGTTTTAAATTAATTAACCAACACCAATTCAGGAAAGTCCATGTCAGCAGCCACATCAGCAGTAGGTCAATCCACACGTGCCACCTCCCATACGAGAGATATCTGGAAAATCACTCCAAAATTATTTTAGAAATCTCTCCAAATAAATTTTGATTCTGCAGAAAGCCCCCCTAGTGCCATTATATTTTATAATTAAGTATCACGAAAATAGAAAATTTTTAAAACCAATCGTTGAGTGTGTTTTGCCATACCCAAAAAAAGTTGTATGACATGATCTCAAATTTGTATGAATAATGTCCCAATACATAATTTTCATGTTAATGAAGCGTTATAGCATTCACATGTAGTCCTTGACTGAGAAATTAGAGTTGAACTTACAAAGGAAAAAATGATAAAAATTAATTCATGTACCAAAATGAAAAATTCTCATGGGTTCTAAAGATAAAGATAGAAAAATTAAAATTGAAGCAGAAGGACCTAGAAAGCTGATGAAAGAAGCAGCAAAGTCACAAATGAGGAAGCAGCTGCGAAGCCATAGCCAATCCCATAAGCTGGATTGTTCCTGGTTGCGCTGTTAGGTTTGCTAGGAGAAGAACCTGAATTATTATTCAATATACAACATTTTAATTAATATTGAACTCTAATTTTAAAGTGAGTGGAAACAAATATGGAGATAATTCAATTTTTGATTTTTGATTTTTTTTTTTAATTAATGGGATTTCATTATCCAACAATAAGTCAAATATTCATATTCATCCCCTATTTTCTAAGGATAGAAATTCGAATATCAGTTGCAGTAAACTCGATTTTGATTTTATTTCAATATTAACAATCAAAACACTTGGACGAAAAACGAATATAAACAGAAGAGCAATGAATCAAAATTAAAAACTTAATTAAAAGTTCATGAAATTGATAGTCTGATGAAGTTTAAATTAAATTTCACTCACAATTAACTAATAATTTATACAAAATTCGACCATAATACACTAAAAAATACTCACAAAATAATTAATCCAAAATTACCTACGAATTAACCAATAACTTGTGGGAGATTGAACAACAAATTAAAGCACACAAAAATCAAATCACATGTCTAAAACTCAACAAAAATACCCAAATATAGCAAAAAATTTGAGCAGTTACAGAATCCAATGACAGAAATTTACCATTGGAAGTTTTAGCGGGTGGAGGAGGAGGAGCATCCGTTGAACCGGTTGGTGTTGGTGGGTTCGTCCCTCCTGAAAATTAGAAATTACGCAAGTCTCACTTAAACGACGTCGTATACTGCTCAAATTAAATTATTTTTAGAAACATTCTTCAAATTTCAATAGCATAAATTAAGAAAAATGGAAATTAACCTTCACCATGGTTGCACGCAGATATATCAACGTCGGCACCGCAAGCCTTAGGAAGCTTCAACGCTTTGCTCTGCGTAACATTCAGAGCCTTCAACAGTTCCGCATTGTTGAAGAACGAGCACAGACACTCCAGATCGCCGGCCAGCATTTCCCTCAACGGCAAACAGCACATCGGCGACGGATTTTCCGGCAACTTGATGTACGGTTGACACGGAAGAATCTTCTGCATACACGGTGGAATTTGGCCGTCCAGACCGATGATCGAATCGGCTCCTTGGAGGAAGGCGTCGAGATCTCGAGAGAATCCGACGAAAATAAGAGAAGAAATCAACAGGAGGAACGCAAAGAATCTCCACGACGCCATTGTTGCCTGTACTGTGTGAAGGTTTGATTTCTCTTCGAGCGAGAGGAAGATGAAGATGAAGATGAAGATGAAAGATTTTGATTGTGAAACCCTTACCTTTTCTTACGGCGGAAATTAGGGGTAATTATTAGGGTTTGGTAGTAATGAGTGGTATTGATAGAATTCTTCTTTCTCGCCATTGCCTCAACCATTTCGATCGCATGGCGGTTACAGTGTCGGATCATTTATGTTTAGTCCCTCGAGTTCTCGGAAATTGTCTACAAGCCCCGCCAGGTAATTTCCAAACCTTTATTTGTTTTGACTTGAGGACACAAATTGCAAACTATATCTCGGTTAAATTTTTTATGATTGTGATTTTCGTTCATTTTGTACTTTTAAAGAAATCATTAACTTCATTGGTATAATGCTAAATGTGTTGTCAAAGTGAGCATAGCTTAACTGTAATTGACATCTACTCTCGATTAAGAGGTCAAATAATATTCAAATCTCTCTACCTTCAAATATTGTTGAACTAAAAAAAAAACGCTAAATGTGTTATTAAAGATAATAATCGAAATTAGCTGGAAAAAGGATTCTTAAATGATATATAGTTAATGCGTTAGCAAAAATTACTAATCAAAATTTATGAAACATATTTGAAAATTTTAAAATATTGAAGCTAAATAGATGTCATTCTAAAAGGTTTTTTTATAAAAGAAAACAAACAAACGAAATTAAAGAAGCCACAATAGTTTCCTCCTCATTTGAGTAGGACGCCTCTGTTGCATCTTTGTAGCTGCATCTCCAACTTGGAAGTAATTTTAATAGAAAAGACGCCTTTAGAATTATACTTTCAAATATCATTCTAAAAGTTAATGTATGATAACCTTATAAACCCAGCGTCTAAAAGTTTAAATTCAAAGCCTTTAAATTGATATCTTATATATATATATATATTCATTCAAGTGCTTTGTGCAATTTAATTATATATGAACCCAATATTTTTTATTTCTAATTTTCATAAACTCTCCTTTGTTAACTTACAAATTTAGTCCTTAAATTTTTAGAGTTTGTGTCTCACAATTCTCAACTTTAATTTTGTATCGAGTAAGTTCTTGACTTATAATTTTAAAAGTTTCTTTGTAAATTTACTCTGGATTTTAACATTTTTTTTCTTTCTTTTTCTACAATTTTATTTTTACTTTTAAAATTATCTTGTGTTGTTTTTTTATCCTTAATTTTTTTGACTTTTTTATTGGTCAATTAACTAATTTCTCTAATTTTTAATTTGAACAATGAGTCTATGCTATGTAGATGCATGAATACATAATAGGATGACTTGTAAAAAATTAAATTGTTGTGCATGCTAACAAATGGCTTGAAAAGTACTAACAAAATGCAAAGAAAAGAAAAGAAAAAGAATGGCTTGAAAAAAAGCTTTTTTTTTTTTTTTTTTGCTTTTGTTTTATTTTCAAGATAATAGGGTTGTGCAATATGTTGAATCATTATCCATTTCACAAGGACAACTTTTAGTGTGTGTTTGGAATTAGTTTGAAAAAAAAATGTTTTTTTAAACAAAACCAATTTTTATATAAGTACCTTTGAGTATGTTTGAAAAAATTAATAATTTAAAATGTGCTTAGTATAGTTTTTTTTTAATGATTTTAGGTGATCAAAATTATTTTTTTAGTTAAAATACACTTTTAGTCTAAGTTTTGGAGTAAGATTAAATTTGGTCTCTAAGTTTTTTTTTCAAAAAAAATAGAGTTAAGTACATGTCAATTACCGCTTAGTTATGCTCACTTTGGCCTCTAAGTTTAAAAATTTGATAGTATAGTTCCCAACCTTTGAAAATGGTTGTACATGGTCCCTAAGAATAAATTGTCGTTAAATGGCAGTTAACTTGTGAGTAGATTGTTTTTTTAAATGAGGTGACAAAATATATTAATTTTAAATATATATTCAAATAAGGGTTTTATGGCAGATTTTAATGGCTAAATTATAGAAAATACCCATGAATTTTAAAATGTTTCAAAAATACATTTGACGTTAAGTTTTGGATGGAAAATGTTAGAGTTTCATTAATACCCTTTGACCTTCCAAAAAATTTCAAAAATACCCTAATTGAAAAATCTTTCTTCTTCCTTCGCAAATTCTTCTTCCATGAAAATTAACGAGAAGCTTTGCTTATTTGTCATGTATTCATAGATCATAAGTTGAGTACTAGAATAGTATGTTGAAGCTTCAAGATTACTTTTGCTTCATTCTTAAATTTTTCATGTCCTTGACTTGATTTTGTTGATAACATTTTCACTGTCATTCCCTCACCAGTCACTACTCATCAAGCTTTCCCTAAATTCATTTTAGGCAAAATAAATGAAAATATTGTCATGGCCATGACAATATTTATTACCATGGTGGTTCTAACACTTCTTAAATATTAGAAAAAATAATCACGTATCAAACTTTTGATAAATTAACACCTTGTAAATTGGACCCAAATTTATTAGCATTTTAAAGTGCATAGCATCAATTTGACCAAATATGCTCCAAAAACTCAAAATCCATACCCATAACTCTCCAAAAAAAATAAAATAAAATAAAAACCTCTCTTCCTTCACCGCTCATTCATCGTAATTGAAAACCACATTAATTTTCTTCTTATCACTAACACACACAAACATATCAGAGAGCATGCAAAAAGAAAGAAAGAAACAACTTCTATTTTTTTTCCTTCACTTATCTTCTTTACCCTTAAAAAAAAGCTCGATTTCAAACTTTGTTTTCATCTGGCATGTTCTGCTTCACATAATCTTTATAAGCAAAATTTCCCATTAATTTTTATGGAGAAAGAATTTAGAGAGGGAGAAAGAAAAAGAAAGAAACTTTTTTTTTACGGTTAGGATATTCTTAAAAATTTTTGAAAGGTCATGTGTATTATAATGAAACTTTTTAAAGTTCAAGAGTATTATTGAAACTAAATACAAAGTTCAAGGATATTTTAAAGAATTTAGCCTATTTCTATCATCTTTCCTCCTGTCTTCTCTTCGTACCTTCTTATTGTCAATTACCTTGTGGCAGCCTCTTCAAATAAGTTGTCTTGTCTTTCGAGTCACCGTCGTCCATCTCCACCACCGTAGGTTGCCCACCAAACTCCACACCTACCTATATTACCCTAAAATCGTAGCCGTACAGAAGGGCCGGCCTTGGTGTGGATTTCGCTTGAGTGAAATAGACCAAGGGAAAAGGATATGATGCAGAGATCAGCAAATTAAAAATCCAACGTAATGAATTTCAAAGTCCAAAAATCCAAACCTTCCTTCGATTCTGGGATTCGGCTTAACAGATCAGCCTTTTGTGAAAACAAGAAAAGAAGAAAAGAAAAAAAAAGGATAAAATTAAAACATGCCACATGACCCCTATTTCAATATAATATTTTAAATACAATTCATTGCTAAGCCGTAATTGACATGTAAACGGAGTTTCAAATTCTCTCATCCGAGAACTAAATAAAATTTTAACCCAATTGTTTTTTTAAAACAAATAAATAAATAAATAAAACACTTTAAAAACCTTTAGAGTAATTTAAAAGCTTTTTTTTTAATAAACTCTTAGTTGATAGATTATCAAAGAATGACTTTTAAGTATTTAACATAAAATCTTCAAAATATGTAGTAAGAAAAAAACATATTTGTTATTAATATAATCACTTTTGAATATAATTCTACCAAAAAAATCTATTAATTAAAGTATTTTTTTAAAAGAATATAAGATATAAAAACTTTTTTATTGAAACTATTTTTTTTTAAAAAAATATATTTAAATGAGAAGGTATTCCAAACAGATGGGTTCATTTGGTTTAATAAAAAATTATCCATGAGAGGAGAACGCACAAGGGGGAAAAGGCGCTTAAAAAAATGGCGTTCACTAACTTTTTTTTATTTTTTTAAAAAAATGGCGTTTGATAACCATTTGGTTTTTGGTTTTTAGTTTTTGAAAATTAAGCCTATAAATACTACTCCCACTTATGGTTTTACTTGTTTTGTCATCTACTTTTTGTCTATATTTTCAAAAACCAAGCCATGTTTTGAAAACTAAAAAAAGTAGTTTTTAAAAACTTGTTTTTGTTTTTATAATTTGGCTAAGAATTCAAATACTTTCTTAAGGGAGATGAAAACCATTGTAGAGAAATTGAGGGAAAACAAGCTTAATTTTCAAAAACTAAAAACCAAAAACTAAATAGTTATCAAACGGGGCCTAAAATACCATTTTGGTCTCTGTACTTTGGGGTTTGTTCAATTTTAGTCCATGTTCTTTTAAATGTCCAATTTTAGTCCATGCACTTTCAATTAATCTCAAAAACAGTACTCACCGTTTGTTTGTAGTTAGCCAACCGTTAAAATGAAAAAAAATAATAATAATATTTTCTCTCTCCTCAAACTATCTCTCTCTATTCTCTCTCCTTTCTCCCTTCTCCCCATCCATTCTCTCTCTTCAAGCTTTCTCCCTCCACTTCGGCTTTCACTCTATCCCTCTACTCTGCATTTAAAAAGGAAAAAAAAAAAAAGAAAAGAATGGTGGGTTTAGGAGATTCCGGCAGCCATATGAGACATCAGGCGAGAGGGAGGAAGTATTCACTTTTGGCCATGAGTCTATGACTTCAAAGCCAAGCATATCTTTGTTGATACTCCCAGATACTCATCTTTTAACTAACCTCAAAAACAAAAGCTTGAATCTCTCATAAGTTGAGAATTGAAAATCCAAATGGGTAAAAAAGTCCAATAATCGATCCATATCTGAAAGACACATACAAACTTTTATGTGTCAAGTTAAAGGAAAACCCACCTCTAATTTTGCAATCTATGGTCATCTCATTCACATCAAAATTCGAAGAGCAGAATTTGGTATAAATGAATTGCAATTCCAGAGAAGAGAAGTGTGAATCAAATGTGGAAGAAAGCTCATCTGGCCGCCAAAATCTCTCAAACCCACCATTCTTTTCTTTTTTTTCCTTTTTAAATGCAGAGAAGAGGGATAGAGTGAAAGCTGGAGGGAAAGAGAAAGCTTGAGGAGAGAGAAGAGATGGGGAGAAAGGAAGAAATCAGATAGAAAGGTTAGAGTTGAGGAGAGAGAAAAAATTGTTTTTTTTTTCCCTATTTTAACGATAGGCTAACCATAAACGAACGGTTGGGACTAGGTTTGAGATTAATTGAAAGTACATAAATTAAAATTGGACATTTGAAAGTACATGGACTAAAATTGCATAAACTCCAAAAATACAGGGACCAAAATGATATTTTAACATAAATTAAAGGGCTTTCTACATGGGTAGCCTACTAATTAGGCTCATATTACATTGTTGTCTAAACCCACTATTTTTTACAGATATAGCCAAGAGGCCCTTGTTTATTACACAAAAGTTAATATCCATTTACTAAACAACCCTCATCCATGATTTGACAGGTTTTAAAAAAATAAAAAATAAAAGGAAATACCATTAAGGCATGTGAACGGTTTTCAATCTATTTTCAAAAAAAAATAGAAGAACAATTTTATGTCCAAGAAAGGAAAGAACAATAATTTTTCCGTGATTTTGGTTGAAGAAAAAACATTATCTAGACAACCCTCATACATAATTTGACAGGTTTTTAAAAATAAAAAATAAAAGGAAATACCATTAAGGCATGTGAACGGTTTTCAATCTATTTTCAAAAAAATAGAAGAACAATTTTATGTCCAAGAAAGGAACGAACAATAATTTTTCCGTGATTTGGGTTGAAGAAGAAACATTATCTAGCATCTTATGAAACCCTCGAGTATTAATTGAAGAAGAAGAAGAAAATCATTGAGAAGAAGAAGAAGACAAAGGCCGCTTTCGTATATACAACTGGTATGTTCCCCTTCCGCTTTCGTATATCCCGCTTTCAATTTATATGAATGCAGTATATTTGATATTTGCCCTAGGGTTATTATATATATTAACATCAAAATATATTAGCTATTATATATGAACATAGTATATAGAACAGTATATAATATAACATATAAATAAATAGAAGTTTCGATATAATACATACTATATATACTATGGTATATAGAATATGGTATGTTCGATATAATAGAACAATATATAATATAACAGTATATAATATACGAGTATACTATATATTATGGTATGTTCATTGTAATATATAAGTATATATATACATTCGATGTTATATTCTGGTATGCTCGGAACCATATATATTGAATATACTGTATATTGAGCAGACCATATTATGTTTGAGAGTATATCTTGTTATGTTCCATATAATATATATAAATTCAAATATATATATAAAGCATAATTACATCATATATATAGATGTCCGTGTACATTATAGAAAATTACATGGAATATCTACATAACAATGTACATTGGTATATTCTCATAGATAAAGCAAATAAATGGGATTATGCAGTTAATAAACACATAGAAAAAGAAACTTCATACCCATTTGAAGGACATTGAAGGTTGAACAGTTAACTTGCAGAACAAATATGGTAGCTCAATGATGAAAATGTGGTGGATGGACGTTGAATACGTTGGTCGTAGAAATGAATAAGGTTGGTCGTAGAAACGATAAAAGGTTGTTGGGAATAAAGGATTGTAAAAGATAAATGAAATAAGGTTTTTTGTGAAATGTAAAAATCAAAATCGTGGATGTTGACAAAAATGAAAAAGAAGAAATCATGGAAAAATTAAGGAGACAAATTGCTAAAATCGTGGTGAGAATAAAATAAATAAGAATCTTCCTAATTACTATACGGTTTAATTAAAGAGAGAGAAACAAATAAAAGGGTATAATAGACCAAAATTGCACATTAAATCTAGATATGAAAATATTCAAATATTTGTACATTTATGAAAATACCTATTTTAAAATTAATTATATGTGTAAAAATTCCTAAATTAAATTAATAGATCATAATAATATTTTTAAACAAATAAAATAATTAAATTACATTAATAAAAATAAAGAAATTAGAACTTTCACTTACTAGTATGGAGTAAAAATTTGCGATATTGGCGCGGCTCAAGCAGACCACAAATTTGGACATGAGCCAAGATAGCGATCTGATTGAATCGAACCAATATCGCAAGACACATACGTATTACCAAATCTTTTTTCAATCAAGTTCCTCCTCCACTGCAAATTGTAGTTAGATTCAAACACGATACACGCATTTTTTTTATATAAGAAGAACCCAATAAGAAGGAGAAGAAATTAGGTTTTTGGGTTCCCTCATTTATATCTCACTTAAGTTATAGTGTCCCATTCTTATAGAAAAAGGCCAAAGGAACAATGCTTTGAGATATCAGAACGACAAGCAGATGCAGATGTGCACTGCCCTCTCAGGGCGATGCCGGCAAAAGGCCAGCCGGCCAACCGTCGCCTCAAAACAGTCATCATCCTGTACTTTTTTTTAAAAAAAAATTAATACCTTTTTTTGTGGTGATATATTAAATTACTTTTTTCTTTTAAATTTTGTTTCGTAAAAGACGAAGGGGATTTATAATTATCCATTTGTCTCAAAGTGAAGTGACTCTTTGGCTAGGGTTGAAGATTTCCTTTTTTTATTTCTACAGTAAACTATTGTGACACTAATATGGGAAAATAATGCAATAACGATAATATTTAATGAGAATTATTTTGGGTTAAAAAACATTTTCCATCCCTATACTTTAATTTTATTGAAGTAACAATTTAGTCTCTTAACTTTAGTTGGTAAAGATTTACCTGAGTATAGCTTAATTGGTTAAGGTATATACGACCAAGAGGTTAGAAGTTCAAATCTTCTCATTCTACATATTGTTGAACTTTAAAAAAAAAATGTAAAGATTTAGGTTGTTGTCTTTTTAAATTTGTAAAATTTAGTCTTGAGTTTTTAGTATGTAATAATTTAGTCATGTACTTTCAAATTCATAACAACTTAGTCTTAAAGTTTTAGTATGTAACAATTTAGTACTTGCCGTTAAAAATGTTTTTTTAGATTTAATGAAGTTTCTTACATATATTGATTAATAAACTAAGTAGAAATCAAATATGTTTATAAACTACAACAATTAATTCATTTCAAACTTCATTTTGATGAGATCTTTGCAATCGAAACTAAATTATTATATATTAAAGTTTATGAACTAAAATTTCACAAATTTAAAAGTACAAAGACTAAATTGTTATACGGTAACTCAAATCATTACTTTAATGAAATTATCGACACTAAAAATGTTTTTTGACTATCATTTTGATACGTGTTGGTATCAACAAATATTCTTTAAAGTGGGTGGGAAAAAGTTATTTTAGAAAAATGGATGAAAAGTATTTGATGGCGTGATCAATAAATAAAATATGATGATCTAATTAATAAAAGTTTTCAACATTGTTCAATTAAGGACAGTTTGGCCGAGTGGTCTAAGGCGCCAGATTTAGGCTCTGGTCCGAAAGGGCGTGGGTTCAAATCCCACAGCTGTCAGTTTTTTCATTTTTTTTTCCCCTCTTTTTTGAACTTGCGGCTCCAGTTTTCTGGGTTAGTGTCTGAAGACAAAATTTGAAGACAATAGAGCTTGATTTGGGCAGTATTTATCGAAACATTCTTCTTTTGTCTTCTTGGTTTTACCCCCCACTTGCTCTCAATGATGGAGAAACATGAATATTGTTGGAATTACCAAAGTCAGACCGTGACAAAAACAAAGACATTTGAGAGACAAAAACAAGTAAATTCCTTGTTAATTTCTCCCTATAACTCCTTCCATTATGTCCAAATTTCTCCCCCTTTTTATAGCTTCTTACAGCTCCTCCATCCTTGCCTCTTCAATGCCACTTTTGTTTCACAACTTGCCTCTCAAATCCTAGAAACCATTGCAGCTAGCCATAGCCATGGCAGTAGATGGTCGGAGAGGAACAAACAGAAGTCTCGAGACCCTTCTCGACATTGACAAGGCCGTCGCTCCGCCGCCGCAGCTGGAAGTTAAGTTGCCGCCGGGACAAGGCTTGGAATTCAACAACTTGTCTTATAGTGTCCTAAAGAAGTATAAAAAAGATGGTGTTTGGATCAAAAGAGAAGCTTATCTTTTGAATGACATCTCTGGACAGGCGATGCGAGGCGAAATCATGGCTATCATGGGGCCGAGTGGTGCCGGAAAATCGACCTTTCTCGATGCCTTGGCTGGTCGGATGGCGAAAGGAAGCCTCGAAGGAGCTGTTAGAATCGATGGAAAGCCAGTAACAACAAGTTACATGAAGATGGTTTCATCTTATGTTATGCAAGATGACCAACTCTTCCCAATGTTAACTGTGTTCGAGACATTCATGTTTGCAGCTGAGGTTAGGCTTCCATCCTCTATTTCTAGGGATGAGAAGACGAACAGAGTTTATGAGCTCATTGAACAACTAAGTTTACAGGTATGTACCACTTTCCTCCTTACATCTCTTCTCTATTAACCCTTCAACAACCAGCAGTTTTGTTTTTCTCCATTCTGTAGAGTGCCATGCATACGTATATAGGTGATGAAGGGAGACGAGGAGTTTCAGGAGGTGAACGACGAAGGGTGTCAATAGGAATCGACATCATCCACAAACCATCTCTCTTATTTCTGGACGAGCCAACCTCAGGACTTGATTCTACTAGTGCTTACAGTGTAGTAGAGAAGGTGAAAGAGATTGCTCAAAATGGCAGTATTGTCTTGATGACCATTCATCAGCCTTCTTACAGAATTCAACTACTTCTTGATCGCATAACTGTTCTTGCCAGGTAAAAGACCTTTTACCATTTATTACCCTTTTACGCCTTTGTTGTTGGATAGGAGTATATGATAAGTAAAGAAAAGCATCAAACTTGTTAATTGTAATGGCAATTCGTCTTTTGGGATGTTGATAATATTGTTGGATAGATGTAGTTCTGATTATGATTCAAATGTGATTACAGGGGAAAATTGATATATGTTGGAAGTCCATTAAACCTTTCTGCTCATCTCTCTGGATTTGGAAGGCCTGTGCCGGATGGCGAAAATAGCATCGAATATCTATTGGATGTGATCAAGGAACATGATGAATCAACTGTGGGATTGGAGCCTCTCGTTCTATACCAACGACATGGCATCAAACCTGATCTAGTTGCAAAGACACCTGTTCCAAAAACACCTAGAGCTTCTTACAAAAAGACCCCGGGGCCAGGACCAAAGTTCCTAAACCTTCGTAGTCAAGCATTCTCCATGACATCAGGGCCAAACTCAAGCCAATTTGATTCTGCATATGGATATGATGATAATGAGGATGATGACTTTGATAAATCTCTTGAACGTAAATCTGCCATAACTCCCATGAATAATCGTAGTGGTGTTTATAACCCTCCTTTAGCATCTCAATTTTACAAAGATTTATCTATGTGGGTCTATAATGGTGTTAAAGGAACTCCTCGACGACGACCATCATGGACTCCAGCAAGAACACCAGGACAAACACCAGGAAAAACACCTATATCTGGAGTTAGAAGTGTAGTTTCAAGTCAATTTCCATCGTCTCATCAAACTACTAATTCAAAAATACCTTCAGTCTTCAGCATGTCAATGGACTCTCATTTACCTTCTTTCGAAGAGTTGGACATCGAAGAAGTTCTTGACAAACCAGACCATGGGCCCAAATATGCAAATCCTTGGCTCCGTGAGGTGGTTGTGCTTTCATGGCGGACAGCACTCAACGTGATCCGCACCCCAGAACTGTTTCTGTCTCGCGAGATTGTATTGACAGTAATGGCGATAATTCTCTCCTCTATGTTCAAAAACCTCGGCCATACTACCTTTAAAGACATCAACAGGCTTCTCAACTTCTACATCTTTGCAGTTTGTCTCGTTTTCTTTTCCTCAAACGACGCTGTCCCGACATTCATTCAAGAAAGATTCATCTTCATCAGAGAGACTTCTCACAATGCGTATCGAGCTTCCTCATACGTCGTCTCCTCCCTCATTGTTTATCTCCCATTTTTCGCCATTCAAGCCTTCACATTTGCTGCCATAACCCAATTCTGGCTTCACTTGAAAAGCAACCTCTTCTTCTTCTGGATCACACTCTTTGCCTCACTCATCACAACAAATGCATATGTTATGCTTGTGAGTGCGTTGGTACCAAGTTATATCACAGGCTATGCAGTTGTAATCGCCACCACAGCCATTTTCTTCCTCACTTGTGGGTTCTTCCTGAAACGAAATCAAATACCAATATATTGGAGGTGGCTCCATTACATCTCTGCAATAAAGTATCCATTTGAATCCTTGCTGATCAATGAGTTCAAAGGTACAAGATGCTATCAAGGAAATCCCAACGATCTTTCGCCCGGTCCTATGGGAGACGTTAGGTTTAGCAAGCTACACAATGTTTCTACAGCTTTGCAACCAAACTGCATGCTGATCGGAGAAGACGTTCTGTTCTCGATGGACATTAATATGGAAAATATATGGTACGACATTGCTATCCTTTTAGCTTGGGGGGTGCTTTACCGGCTGTTCTTCTATGTGGTTCTTAGATTTTACTCCAAGAATGAGAGAAAATGAAGCACAAGTCTTTTGAATGGAAATAAGTTGAAGATTGTAATACTCACCAGAATCACTTTTCAGAGGCTGATCCAAAAAAAAAAAGAGGAAACAAGCCAAGTCACACAAACCAAACAAACCAAGTGTGTTTTCTCAAATTCAATGCAAGGGGCAAGTTTTTTGAGAATGTTTCAATCTCTGCCTCTTTCCATATGAATGGAACATGGCATTCATATTCTATTAAACTTGAAATTTTAAATGTTAGTTTGATAACTTTTTTGTTCTTAATTTAAAAAAACAAAAATAGAAAAATCGACTATAGTGATTTATTAATGGGTTCACTTCTCCACCCTAAAGAAAGAACCAAAACTAAAAACGTGAAACATGTTTTGATTTTACCATGTGAACAAAGTTCAACAAAACAGCTAGGTTTTTTTCTTAAAAAACTGCCCCTGTTTCCTAAAAAGATCAAATAATTGGATTGCAAACTTAGAAAAGGAGGAATTTTGGTGTAAATCCACTGAAACAAAAAAGGGTAGAGCAGATAATGTAGAAAAGGTTTAAATGTCACATCAAACCTCATAATTCATAAGCAATAGATTGCTCTTCATCATGTAAAACATTATCTGTTAGAATGGGAAAACATAAATATCAGGAAATGGTCCATGCTCTTCTCCATGTTTGGTTGAATGTTATTTTCTTGTGGGGTTTCTCACTTCTCTCCCTATTATTAAATTGTTCCTCATTTGAATTTTAAAATAACATGTGAACAATAAAAAACAGAGTCTAGAGAGAGAGAGAGATCATAAAGAACACTGCCAAAATGTTCTCAGCATGTGATGAGTGGGTCCAAAAGATAGAAAAATTTTCAGGTTGATTCTCAATAACGTTTTCAAGTTGAGGAAAGAACAATACAGAATCATTCAGGATAGTTTTACATAATAATCTTTTCGAGAATTTTGATACAATACAAAATAATATCGTCCCATTTTTTTCTCTGGGCATGAATAGAAGCAATATTTTACATAAATATGGAGCAACTAAGTTACATATTGTTCGCAGGGTTCCCGAGTAAAACAGAAACTAACTGCACTTTTCAATTGAACAAAAGAAAATTATATAAAAAAAACGAAACCAAGAATCAATCTAAGCTAACAGATTGACAAAATTTGCTTTAGATGATTATATCTAAACCTTCTATAATATGGAGGACACACCGATTTTTTATGTCCAAAGCGAGAGAAACATCAGGCCATCAGATCCAAGGTTGTGGATGAGCAGTCTGATGCTTTCTTTCCAAAGCTGTAGGGGCATGTGTTTATCCTAAAACAACATCAGAAAGAACTAATGAGATTCTGAGTCAAAGAAGAAACTACACACTCAAAGTAAAAGAACCAGGTCAAAAACTCACCGTTCCTTGCGCTTCTCTAGAAACCGAGCCAAGGATGCCTTTCGTGCCTGAGGCACAGCTGCAATGAGGAGGTGACAAGAGGAATTTGAGCATATTTGTTGTTAAAAGTCATCACTTTTGAAAAAAAAAGGACTAGAGCAGAGTGAAGTGGCTTTATACCTGCAGGTATGAATGTCGGGGCAATTGGTGAAATCGGTGTAATCGGTGCAATGGAACAGGCATCCATAGAAGGTTCTGAATGGTTTGGATGAGATGCTGGGGTTTGTATAGGTTTTGCAGCAGCAGGTAGCTCAATGTTAGTACAAGATCCTAACCCTACATTAGGACCCTTAGAATGTGCAACAGAAAGTGGACTTGAAAGGCCAAGGAGTGGCATTCCTTGGAAATTTTCATTGGGGAATGATGCCTTCATTTGACCTGTGGAATGTATGTTGTTTTGTGTTTGAGGCAGCCCACCACTGCCAGCCAGAAGCATAATAGCCTGAGCCTGAACAGAAACATCAAACAACAATAAACTGAGAATTGTTTCTTCACCAAGTGGTGGAGAAGGCAAAACAAAATTAGAGTTTCTAAAACAACAGATACCTTCTCAGGAGATATATCATTATAAACACACACAGATCCCGCATAGAAGATCGTCAGCTGAGTTGTTGAACCCGGAGGTTTCAAAGCATTCCTGAAAAGAAAAGTCAGCATCAATTTTCAAGACAGTTAGGCTTTGACATCTTTCTGGAAAACACAAGTACCTTAGCTCGGTGCTACCGATAACAGAGCTCGTGAAAGGAACAGAAAAGGAGGTTGCAATTGGAACCCCACCAAATGGCTGCAAGTTAGCATTGGAACAAACCACGGGTTGGCCAGAAGAAACCAGCTGGGATTGAAACACCGGGACATTGAAAGCCACTGGAACTGCATTGCTTGGTTGGTTCGAGATTGGAAATATCTTCACATCTTGTGAACGATGTCCCGAAATCGCCTCGGCATTTTGAAACGGGTAGACCGCCATTGCATACTGGTTTCCAGCCTTCTTATCTGGAACTACATTCTTCTACAAACAAAAGCGAATCAACAAGCCAAATCAATGAACAGAATCCAGGCCATTTCTTCATCTCCATTAATTACAACACATCAAAACACAGAGAATTGCAGTTTTAGAGCACAATCAAGGACAAAATGAAGAAAGTGAAACCTGAATTACAGAAGAATATGGCCTATGGGTGAAATTTGGAGTGTCTGAAGAGACAAGTGGATCAACAACAATTTTCCTTTGCTTCTCATCTTGAGCAGCCTTGAAAGACAGCAATTGGGGAAGAGCAGAAACTTTGTTTGAGAATGGCCACTGCATGCCTGAACCACTCATTAATGCTGCCAAATCAAACAAACCCCAAATCAAATTTCATTCCATAATCATTCTCAAACATATGGTAGATAATCTTGGAGATTAAGAAAAAGAAAATCTAAGAACTTCAAAAAAAAAATTGCTTAAATAATTACATCATCATGATTCATTATTATAACAAACACCCATACCGACGTGTGATTAAAAAACCTTTAATTTTGCTTTTAAAAATATAAATAAAGTGTTTACCACGGTCTTGAAGTATTTAATTGTTAATATGGACCTTGCAGCTATCCAGCTGTATTATTTTTTATTATTATTATTTTATAGCGCACTCAAAGTGCTACATCACTATTTTTTTAATACATAAATTAAAAGTTTAAAGTTAATTTAACATCTTCACGCGCAAGTTTAAATTAATGTAGAATAAAAACCCTAGGACGCGTTTGGCATTCGACAATGAAAGGAGAAACCAGTTTGAAAACTTTTTTTGTATAAATTTCATTCATTAATTTAACAAATTATTTTTCGGAGATTCACATTTTCCCAGTCTTCTTTTTAAATTTTATTGCATTAAATACACAATTTTCCAAATTCTATATTAAAAAATTTCCCCAAAAAAAAAAAAAAGGAATTTTAAAAAAGCCGTGGACTTAAAATTAATCACACTATTCTCGGAATTTGCAATATCTAAGAAAATAAATTTCCCATTTAGACACAGTACACAAATAATAATTTTTTAATTTACATTTTTTTAAAAAAACAATATTTTATTAAAATCGTGATATTGAATTTAATATTAAAAAAAAAAAAAAAATCCCCCAAAAACTTTCTGGCAGTCAGTTCTTTTGTACCTCAAATTTACATTTCGGTACAGCGTGCCAAACGTGGTTTTTACGCTTACTCTCTCACAGTTTCCTTTCTAACTTTCTGTTTGGTTCCTTAGAAAAATTTAAAAAGAATAAATCATACTATAATTTTCTCAATCTTCATTCTTCACTCTTCACTTAATTTTTTCATTTTCCAAAAGTAATTTCGATGAAATAAAAAACCGTAGCCCTAACAGAGACATCCAAATATCGCATCCAGCAAACAAATTTTCAAGATATTATACAAAACCGCAATTTCAAACTAAACCGCCATAGAAATCAGAACAGAGAAACGAAGAAGATGAAGAAGAAGAAGAGAAATAAACATACCTGAATTCTTAGAAGCATCCAAAAATTCTTCTCTCAACGACGTAGCAACATTCTTCGAGTTCAAACCTAAGAAATCCCTCTCCATTTCAAATCCTCGAGTGAATTAACACCAAAGAAATACTTGCAGAATTTCGAAGCGACGAAGAATCGAGCCAGTTTCGAGCTCCAAAACCATGAAAATTAGGCACACAGAGAGAGAGAAATCGACGCAGAGAGAAAAAAGAGCGAAAGAATTTCGGTCTTTAATATCAAAGCGAAAGCAAAGCGAGAGAAGCACGTCTTTTTATTACAAAAAAAACAAAATTATAAAAAAAAATACCTCTCAACTTTCCATTTTTTTAATATTATCATTGAATAGAAAAATGGTTAAAATGTTAAATAAAAGTATGAAAGAATGACATTCAGACACATTAACTTTTATTTTTCATACTTAATCTAAATAAATATTTTAGGCATTAATACGTCGTAAAGTTAGATCTTTAATTCAAAATTCTAATGAATTTCTACTCCTAAATAATAGTTTTGAAATGTTTATAAAATATCACAGATAATATTGCAACTTTAAAAAATATATATACATGTAGATTTTTATTTTTAGAAATTATATGGGTATTTGTTTAACCATAAACAAAGTTGAAAGTATTTTTAACAATTTAGCTAAAAAAGAATTTAATGTTATTACAAAAATAAATAAATAATAAATAAATTAGGCTCGTGGTCTAGTGAAATCTGACCCGTTGGATTGGAAAAGAGATTCGGGTCATTGAGATGGGGACCGGGCGGTCGCTTTGAAATTGGGTAAATTGGGAAAACGACCACGTGCGAGCAGAGCTACGCGACTTCACCGCCACGTGGCCGTTTGTTGGATTTTCTCAAACCCGTGAGCTCAAAACGTGGATATTTTTTCCACCTCATATCTGGTTTTCGTATTACTTTATTCCTTTTTATTATTATTATATAATAATATATTCTCTTCCACTCACCCTACACAACGAAAAATAAAATAATTAAATAAATAAACAACCTCTTTCTCTAATCAATTAATTCAGTCACGTTAATATTTAATATTCTCCCTCCAACTTTAATATATTCTTTTCGCGACAATTTTTACTTTTAAAGTTTTAAACCACATTAAATATTCTCTCTTCTTTTTTAAAAAAAATAAATTCGCTCCGTACCAATTACTTGTTCTTCGTTTTTTTTAAAAATAATAACGTATTTTGTGGTTGTTAAGGTCGATTTGGAAATGTATTTATGTTTAGGGTGTTTGAAGAAAATTTCTTTGCTTCAAATTTTCGAGTCGTGAAAATTCCTGTTTTTCCAAAAAAAAATGGTGTTTGATTGACGGATATTTACGTCATCTGAAATTAATTAATATCTTATTGACTATTTAAGTTTGACTTTACCGTGTTATTAATTGCTACATTAATGGAACCAACCAAATTTAAGTTCCAAAGTGTCATATATTCCTTGCCATTTACGTTGATTTCAACTAATATCAACCAAAAACAAATTGTGAATAAGCTTTTAAAATTTACTAATTATTATATTTAGCTGAAAATAGTTTTTTTTTTATTATTTTCAACAAATAATTTTAAGAATATACTTAAACATTTTGAAATTTTGAAAAATATTTAATTAAATGCCATTTTTACTAGTTTACTTTTAAAAAAATTCTTTACAATATATTCTTGGTGAGGGGAATTCGAATCTAACAATAAAATAAAAATATATATTAAAAAAAACCTAAGTTAAATTACAAGTTTAGTCTCTAAATTACTTGGGTAGGTCTCCAAACTTTTATAAAAGATTTAAAGTCCCTAAACTTCCAACTTTGTGTCTAATAGGTCCTAAACTTTAAAAGCATTTAATCGATCTCTAAACTTTCAATTCTAAGTCTAAGGGATGTTTGACATGTTTAGATATTTTTTTTAAAATTAACAGACCTATTAGACATACAATTAAATTTCGTGTCTAATAGAACCTTAAACTTTTAATTTTGTATACAATAGATCTGTAAATTTAAAATAATGTCGAATAGGTCAAGGACCCGTTAGGCACAAAATTGAAAGTTTAGAGATGTATTAGACAATCAGAGATTTATTTGATACATATTTAAAGTCTAAGGATGTATTAGATACGAACCTCAAAGTTTAGATGCTAAATTATAATGGGTAAAATACACTTTTTGTCCTTGAAATTTGAACTTAGTTTCTATTTGGTCCATAAGTTTTCAAACCTAACACTTTTGGTCTTTGAGATTTGAATTTGATTTCCATTTGGTCATTGAGATTTCAAAAGTGACATGTTTAGTCCTCAAAGTTTGAATTTAATTTCCAATTAGTGTCCCTAAAATTTGAAATTGATTTCTAATTGGTCCTTAAGTATAAAAAGTAATATATATATATATATATATATATATATATATATATATATATATATATATATATATATATATAATTTCAACTCATTTAAAAAATACATATCATCAAAGTATAGTTAGCATATGTTAACTACCACATCATAATTTTATTAGGTCAATTAACATTAATTTTACTAGGGATCATTTAGAAACCAATTTCAAAAATTCATGGACTAATTAGAAATCAAATTCAAACTTTGGATACCCAACACATGTCACTCTTGAAGAACTAAAATATAAATCTCAAAGACCAAAAATATTAATTTTAAAACCGAAACCAAATAAAAATTAAGTTCAAATTTCAAAAACTAGAAGTATATTTTACCCCATTATAATTTAACCAAAAAACTAAATAGGAAAAGAAGTGAGTCATATGATCCATGAGACAGCCTAACATGAGACCCATGAAATTAAAAATCGTGTTGGATATGATTTTTTTTTTGTTGACATAATCTTATTTAATTCAAAGCCCTAAGCCTTTGAAAGTCCCGTGCTTGTTACACAATTATAATAACATCTTAAAACTACTTGTCTGTGGTCAACCATTTGATAAAAGTTTAATAAATTAACCAACTAGAATAGAGTTCATAAATAGAACTCCGTTACCAAAAAAAAAAAAAACCATTATAAACAGTAATTATTTTATCCTTCCACGTCATTTCTCAAACAACCCTATTTACATCAATCCCATCCCATCTTTTTTTTTTTTTTAATTTAATTTGTTGCGTATACCCTAATTTAATTCAATAGAAACTATTTTTCTTACTTTTTCAATATTTAAGTTGAATTAGCATTTTGTTCATTATAGTTTTAAAAAAAAATGTTTTTCTTACTATTTTATCAAATAATTCACAGTTAAAAACATACAATATGTACATTAAATCATATAATTTTAAATAATTATCTTATATAAAAATTAGAAATTACATATTTAAATAACACTATATATAATCTCAATAGTATAACAATTGTGGTTATCACAATAGCTAAATCATTAGTTTAAAAAAAAAAGAAGCTAAATCATTACTTTAAAAAAAAAAAGGCTAAATCACAACAATTTAATAATAATCTTCAAAACGCCAACTTTTTTCAAACTTAAAATTACTTTTTCTTTCTAGAAATAATATTATTGTGTTAATTTAAATTTTTTTAAAAAAACATTAAAGTTTAGCTTCAGTCCTCAAAGTTTTTTTCTTTTTCTAACTTAGTCCTTAAATTTTTATTTGGTTGTTTTAATTTTCATGTGATTGAAATTGCATAAGAAAACCAAAAATAATTAAGCAAAAATAAAGGAGTGGACCCCAACTAAGGCCATATTTATTTGCCAAATTTTAGTCGAAGTTAAAATTTAGCTTGTTAAGTGGGGCCGACACGTGTCACAGGGGGCCCAATTGTCACGTCGGGATTATATTCCCAGTCCCTATTAAATTTAATATTCCTCTACTTTTTTAAAATAATAATTTTACATTAGAATGAGTCAACATCAAAATTTTACATTACTATCAATTCTAAATATTTTCGTAAACCATTATTCAAATAGCTAACATAACCAAAATGTCAATGTCGATGTCGATGGAAATATCGAAGTCTCAATTTATGAAAATTTCGATGGAAATATCGATAAAATGTTGATGTCGATGGATATTTCTGGAAACATTTTAAAAACAAAAAATTCAAAAAAAATATTTAAATTAATAAATAAACTTTTGAAATTAGTTAAAATACTTGTTACAATATTATATTCACATTAAGTTACATTTTCTTGCTATTTTTTTAATATCTAATCAATTTTGTATGGTATAGTGGAAATGTCGATTCCTCCTTATATCGATGTCAAACCCATGGACATGTGAAAATGTCGATGAAAATGTCGACATGTTGACGAAAATTTAATACCATGAACATAACCCTCTCAATCCAAATATAACTTAATGGATAAAATATTAATTACCATCTCAAGGTCGATGGTTTAATTCTCCACTTCGTAATTATTGAATTAAAAAAAAAAGCATAACTCTATTAATTATTAAAAAAAAAAACTCCATTAATTAAAACATCAGGTAACCAATCTGAACATAACTCAATTGATTTAGGCATGTCGATTCGACCATCACAGATTCAAATCATCTCTCACTCTCACTTGTTGTTAAATTCAAATAAAAAAAACATTATGCATTTGAAATTTTTTAAAGAATTTTCACCACTACGTTCAACTACAAATTAAGGGGGAGTTTGGCCCCCTAAGTTGAGTTGAGTTGAGTTGGGTTTTAAACCCAACTCACCGTTTGGCCCATAGAGAAATTAACTCCCTATAAAAAAAACTCAACTCTACCGACTTGCTACAGTGTTAGGATATTAACTCTACCGACTTGTACAGTAACTCTATTAACATATTTTATCACCTCTTCTCCAATGATCGGCAACCACCGCTAGCGACCTTCTCCGGCAATCGATGACTGCCGACTACCTCTGACGACCACCTTCGACGACCTTCTCCGGCAACCGGTGACCACCGCTGGCAACCTTCTCCGACGACTGACGACCATATGCGACAATTGACAGCCACTGCCGACTACCTTCTTCACGATCGTTGGTGACCATATCCGGCACTCCGCTGTCCCGTCTCCGATGACTATCGTTGGCAACAATTTTCAGTGACCGACGACACTCCCATGGTTCAAAATAATATGAAATGCATATGTACTAAGTTGATTTGACTTTCTACTCCAATAATCTTTCTTCAGACTTACGAACTTGACTGACAAACTAACTCTATCCAACTCAATTCAACTCTGCTCAACTCAATTCAACTCTACGCGCCAAACGCCACTTAAAAGTTCTCACACACAAATAAATAAATTTAAAAAAATAACCTTGAAAAAAAAAGGGTCAAGACGAAAGTGGTCAGACATTTCAAACCCTATCAAAAAAGTGTTTGAAAGTCACATTTTCATTTCACACATTGAAATTAAAATGTACAATTGGGATTTTATGTGGGACATATTTTGTCCCTCCATTTCTCACCATATCTCTTTAAGATTCTATTCGTGATAATGCCCTATATATATATTCTCAATTTTATGCAATTCCCATTTTTTTTAAAAAATGTCAATAGACCAATCATTTTATCACAAATATTTTTTTTTTTGGTAAAAATCAATTTATCACAAATAATGTTTTTTTAGTGGCTGTTGTTTCTCAACGTATCTGAACCGATTCTCGACAATCACAAATCATGTGTTTTTTTTTTTTTTTTTTTTGAGGAATATTCAACGCTGTTTTTGTTTTCAAAGTTTCACGGGATAATAATTTCGTTTTCATGTTCATCATAAGGTTTTTTTTTCCTCTCGAAAACTAAGCTAATTTGCTGATAATCTCATTGCCTACATTAATTTTTTTTTTCAGAAATGGTTTTGAGCCTTGTATGGTTTGGAATAACTTTGAAATTTTTTTTTAAAATAAAATCAATTTTTCTATAACAAATATTTGAAAAAAGATTAATAATTTAAAGTGTGTTGAATATAACATTTAAAATGATTTTAGATTATCAAATGTGTTTTTTTTAATATTAATAAATAAAAAGTACTTTAAAAAAATTAAATTAATTAAAAATCGATTTTTGAAAAAACACTTTTTTTTAGTTCTTTTGAAGAAACACTTGAGAGATAGGTTATAAAAAAAAAAAAAAAAAAAGATTTTAAGTGATTAACCAAAAATCTTCAATATATGTGATGACAAACGAAAAATAAATTTATAATTAATATAATCACTTTTGAATAAAGTGCAACAAAAAAATTATTTAAAGTATTTTTTTAAAAAATATATAAGATATATATAAATATTTTTATTGAAATTAAATTATATTTTTAATACTATTTCTTTCTTATGTTTTCAAAATTTGACTAAAATGGTCAAAAGTAGATTATTAGAAAGTGTTATAGTTACATTTTTTTTGAAAGAAAGATAGAATATTGTTATTTTGTCCCATAAAACAGTGTTAAAAAAGCATAACGGTTGTTAATCGTAATTTGCAAAATACATTTTTAAATTTGTTTTTGAATTTTAGTTAAATTTAAAAATAAAAACAACAAAATAACTATTTAAAAAAATATAAAATTTTGAGCCACGTTTTAAAAAGTATATTTCAAACAAGGAAAGGATGAATAAACAAATTTAGTTTTTTCTTATTATTTTTTTTAGTTCAACAATATTTTTGGGTAGAAGAATTTGAGCTTTCGAATTTTTGGTTGAGGATACATGTCTATGCTCACTTTGGCAACAAGTTTAATTTTTAAAACCAAAAAATTCAAAAAAAAAAAAAAAAAACTTATATTTCATCATTTAAAAAAGTCATAACTTTTTAATTTCTTACAAATGCAGCATACATTTAATTGTTTTTGTACTTTGATATATTTGCATAGGTTGGAAATTGATTATTCGCGTGAAATTTTAAACTTTTTGTTATATTAAAAAAATACATATTTAGATTATGCTATTTATGTTAACCGTCTTTTAATTTTTTCCAAAGTTCATTTGTTTACTAATATTATATAGTTTTCAACTCAAACAAAGCTTGAGTTATTAGACATACAGTTCTATTTAGAAGAAAAAAAAAGTTTATACATACAACTCATTTTATAGGTTATAAATTTAAATTTTCACTCATTATCTTAAATGTAATATTTTTCTATTTAGAAAAAATATAGCATTGTTTTAATTTTAATTTTCTATTTTGAGATTTGCAGGTAAATTTAGTTTTTCTACACACATATATATATACACACGTGTGTGTGTTTATATATATTAGAAAGATTTGATGAGACCTCTTTTTCCAAGTTGCAATTGTAATAAAGGCAATCACATGGTGTGGAGCCAGAGAACATAAGGAAAATTAAAGAGCAAAACGTGTGTTATGGGACCAACTATTTTTGTTCTAAATTTCTAAACTATAAGTTTCTTTTCAAAATTTCCTTCTAAAATTGGTAAGATGTATTGTGTTTTTTATTAGAAATTTTCAATTTCATCGCGTTGAACCTTTTTTTTTTTAGTATAACAAAGAAATAGAGAAAAACAAGACTTAATCAAAATTAAAGACATGGTGCGCATCTGACATGACAATGGAATCCACCTATTGAGAGTGTTCTTCAACCCAAATTTGTGTTGTTTTTGTTATTTGTGCATGGCAGGATAGTTGGTGGTTAGCTTGATTACACTTTCGAATTGTAAGGATAATATATAAAGCCTTCAACTATTTCATTGCATTGTTTGTCACGAAGAACATCGACAAAAGGTTGTAATTCATTCGCAAAAGTATCCTTTTCGGTGAGGAGAGATTCCAAAGGATTAGAGAATCCACCTTTACCCATAAAAGGATGAATGTCTACTTCATGGGCTTTGGATATGCCTTCGATCAGAGTTAAAGCTTCTGCTAGTTCTACTGTTCCTGTCATAAGTTGGAAAGTTTCCATAGCAAGCATCATTCTATCTATCATGAGCATCTCAAACTATTGCCTCCAGGCCAACAGCCTTGCCAATCACTGAATTAGATAATCCACCTATTTTAAGTCATTATTAATATCTCCAAACTTACCTATAAAAAAAATAATATTTTAACTATAAAAATGCTTATAACTAGCTATAATTTTTCAAAAAAGAATAATTCACAAATGGATGATATTAAATTAAACTTATTTAAATTTAGAGTCGAATGTGTGAAATTGACTTTCTATTCTTAAAGTGTTTATTTTGAGAAGTAAAAAAGAAACATTGAGCACTTTTTTTAAAAAATTGCAAATAACTCCATAATTCCACTGCATTTAGACCCAAATTTTATAATAATTTGAGATTTTTTTTTTTTTTTTTTTGTAAAGAATTATTTATTTACTGTATATGAAATAAAATATAAAATGAAATGAAAGAACAGTATTTATTGTAGTACTTAAAAAGAAACCATCATAAAAAAAATATCCAGAAAGAAACCAAGTGGTGACTGGTGTGACTCGGTGAGTAGGTACCAAAAAATAGACTAAACATTTAAAGGAAAATTCTAAAACGTTCAAATTATCAGAACAAATTTAATATTCTTTGGTTCGAACTTCTAATTTGTTTCATGTATGTTTTTTAATTTTTAAATATCTTATTTTAGTCTTCCAACTTTCAAATGTTATATCCCTCTATTTTTTTTAATATAAAAAGTCATATTTATTCATTTTTATAAATAATTTAAACAAAAAAATCCAAATTTATTTTAATAAACTATATCTCAAATAATTTTTTCAAGTGTCCTTATTGTTAAAAAGATTCAATTTAGCCCCTTGTGTTTCAATATTTTGCAATTATACATGTCCGTTGGTGAATATAAAAATCAGCTAGTCTAGTAATAAACTTACACAACACGATATTTATTGAGTTAGAAGAAATTAGACCATCAAGAGACAAAAAATTGAAATTTCTACCACTTTCTTAGAAATTTAGGAATAATGAGAAACTTCCATCTCTTAAGTGGTCTACCCTCCACTAAACTTTTATCAACTCGCTAAATATCATAGCAAGTAAATTTTCAACAACCAATAGAAATGATACAATTGAAAAAGGTTAAAATGTAAGAGACTAAATTAAAATTTTGAGACAAAACAAATAGAAAGTCGCTCAAATATTAGAGACTAAAAGACTACAGTCAAATATATACTTTATAGCTCATAATTTATTTTATAAAAGTTAATAACTAGTAAGAACTGAATTTACAAAGCCTAAGACTAAAATGAGATGTTTGAAAGTCTCGAAATCAAATAAAATCCTCGTGAAATTTTAAGACCTAAAATATAATTTAAATGTAAACTCAAATGGATAAATACGTGTGTGTAAATATATATATATATATTACTGGTGGTGTCCCATTAAAAGATAGGATCTAGCGGAAGAGAGACGCAAAGTAGTTGGCGTGGGTGTCATGTTTTCCATGTGAGACCCTTTCACCAATCACTTTTCCTTTGTGGCCATTTTTTTAAATTATTTTTTGTCCATTTTCACATCCACCCACTTGTGGATTTTTATTTTTCTCACTACAAAACAAAATTTTTAGGGGACAAAAAAAAAAAAAAATAGCACTAGTACCTATGTGGAACCCTCATAAATGGCATACACCTCTATTTTAGAGGTTTGTTTATTTTTAGTAACTGTTTGGAGGATGAATTATAATAACCTAAACTTTTAAATATATTTTTTGGGACTGTTTGAAATATGAATTTTAATACATACATATATACATACATACTTACTTACTTACTTACTTACTTACTGATAATGAGTCTATATACTTTTAAATGTGCTATAATTTAGACCTTGAACTTTCGATATAACAAATTGGTTACTGTAATTTAAAATTTGTAACGAACTAGTTCTTACCATGTACAATCTGGTTAAAATTTAATGAGTTTCTTATGTATTTACTTTTCATGTTGAAGTAATGATTTAGTTTGTGAATTTTAGTATGTAATAATTAGGAGTCTCTAGACTTAAGATACGTAGATTAGCAAACCAATTAGGAATCAAACGCGTTTATAAACTACAACGAATAAATTTCTACACAATAAAAGTCAACATTTCACATTGATGGAAATTTTCACAGTAAAGAATAAATCATTATAAATTTTAGACAATAGACCTTAAATCGTAACTAAAGTTCAATGATTTATTTGTTACCAATTTTAAAGTGTTTTTTAACCTATACTTTTTTAAGTCTAAGTTAATTGTTTGTATTAATTGGATTAAGTTTGGTTGGATGTTTGATGGTGACGTATATGGCGTGAGAGTGAACTCTCTACTTTTTATTTTATTGGTATTATTTGGAAAAAACTTGGGTGCAGCCTAGGCTGCTGCATCCAAGTGTGGTGCTGTCCACTTTTCAACCACATAAAACTAATTTTTGGTGTGTTTTTTTTTTTTTAGAAAATCTTGTGGCTGTAAGGTGGGCAGCACCACATTTGGGTGCAGTCCAGGCTGCACTCAAGTTGTACCCGTATTATTTGCTCAAAGGTCACGTTGAGTTCCTTTGCACCAATAGCCAGTTTTGAATAATATGCTCGTGTTTTCTTTCTCAAATTAATTTTTTGGTTTCTCAATTTTTATTAATTTATTTTTTTCTCAGTGTTGTCAAAATATCAACCAAACATCAGAAATATCGGTAAACATCAGAAATGTTGATGATAATAACAACTAATACTGACGATGCGTGATTATTTTACCACAATTTTTTTAATAAAAAAAAGCCTTATATTTTTATTTATTAATTTCATTTAGTCGACTTTCAATTTTGTGTCTAATAGACCTCTCAACTTTAAAAATAGTTTAATAGGACTCTAAGCTTTTAATTTTGCATCTAATAGATCTATAAATCTTTTAAAATGTTAAATAAGTTAAGGATGCATTAAACTCAAAATTGAATGTTCAAAGATTTATTAAACACGAAATTGAAAGTTCAAATATCTATCAGATAAAAGTTCATTAACTAAACTTAAATTTAATCCATGAACTTTCAAATTTGTGTCTAAAAGGTCATGAGCTTTAAAAAGTATTTAATAAGTTCAAGAACTTTTAATTTTGTATTTAATAAGTCTATGAACTTTAAAAATGTCTAATATGTCTTTAAAATTTCAATTTTATGCCTAATAAGTCCCTCACATATTCAAAATTTTAAAAATTAATGGGTATATTAGATATAAAATTGAATTTTGTATCTAAAAGAACCCTAAAATTTTAGTTTTGTATCTAATAAGTTCATGAAGTTTTACGAATGTTGAATAGGTCAAAGACCTATTGAGCACAAAATTGAAAATATAAAGATCTGTTGGACAAAGAATTAAAAGTTTTATTAGATACTTTTTAAAGTTTATGAACCTATTACATACAAAAGTGAAAATTCAAAGATCTATTAAATAATTTTTCAAGTTCAATGATCAAATAAACACAAACTTGATATTCTAACTTAATTGGAATAATTTTCAAAGTGGATATTAATTAAATAAATAAATAGTCACGTTTGGGTAAAATGGTAAAGGTCGGCGTCGGCGTCCTCAGTCCATTGAGGTCCCAACAAAAGAAAACCAACTTGTGTATGTTTTGTCTACCTCCAAGCGTCATGATTCCTTTCGCCCACAATTGTTTTTTGGAAAAGAAAAAGAAAAGAAATAAGTTTTTTTTTTTTTTTTTTAACAAATTTATTTAAAAGTATCCATAAAATTATCTATTCAATCATTTTTTTAAAACTAATTTTAATAATTTTTTGATGATAGAATTGTCTATTCTATCATTAAATGTGAAGAGTCCATGCAATACACGCATCAATTAATTGAAAAGAAAATTGTAGACAATCAAAGCACATGCACTTATTATGCTTTTTCAAAGGTCGAAGGTTTGATTTTCACTCCCATATTTATTAAACTAAAACAAATAAAGTATAAAGAATTTAACATGTAAACTACATTTAAATCAAGGTTAAAGAGTGAAAATTAAAAAATGTGATCTATAAAAGGAGATTAATATTACTTTAACAAGTTAAATTACATTCAAGTCAACAAATTTTCTATATTAAACATATAATGCATGTTTTTGTTTTAAATAGGGAAATATATGATATGTGATGAATATAAGTTTTTATTACAATGATCAAGATATCAACTAAATTGTAGGTGTCAAAGTGAGCATATCTTAGTGGTAATTAACATGTACTCCCCTTTACTTGAGGTCAGAGGTTCAAACTTCCTTCTTCATATTTGTTATACTAAAAAAAACTAATTCATAGGCTCATTAAAAAAGTATCATTTAAAAAAATATATTTTCAAAACTATCTTATTTTTACAAACCTTGTCAAATTATGTTATACTGATTTTCATTTTTCGAATTTGAGGAAAAAAACAAGTACTCGTAGTTCCTTGTGACTTTAAAAGTGGGACTAAACTGCCAAAGTGAGTATAGTTCAATGGTAATTGGTATGTACTCATTTCTTTAAAGTCAAAGGTTTAAATCTTCATATTCTACATTTGTTGTACTTTTAAAAAAAAAAAAAGACCTAAACATATGTATAATTTTTTTTAAAGAAAAAAAAAAGGAACTTTTTTTAAGGCAAACTTAACTTCTAGTTGACTATATTATTAGAATATTTTTTAGTTTTAACATCAAATTAAGTCCATTAATTATATCTAACTTTAGGATAGGAGAATCTAATAACCGTTCTTTTAAATAAAAGAAACTTTACAAATAATCAAAGCTTACATCAATCTAATAAATTATATGCTCAATAAAATAAAAATCAATGACAGCTTATGCCTAAATATTTTATTTAACTAACGATTCCATGTGATATACATGTCCAAATTCATCATTATTTGACTTTGCAATTCTCAATTCAAAGTGAGAACATAAACAATTATGTTTTGTATCGTTTTGTCAGAAAAATATAAACTACATATATTTTAATTTTTTTTTAAAAAGTTTTCATTTATTTGACTTTAATCATTCATCTTTACATGCTTTGTATAATGACAATGATATAGGATTTAAGAGAAACAATAATATAACGAAAAAAAAAGAGCAAAATATTAGTAAATAGTTTTTAAATAAAAAATAAAAAGTGAAATAACGAGTTTAGTCCATAAACTTTCAAGTAGGTTTGTGTTTGTTTGGTTTTTGAACTTTAAAAAGTGTTTAATTTGTTCCTAAATTTTCAATTTTGTGTCCAATAGGTCCATAAATTTTTAACTTTGTGTCTAATAAGTCATCGACTTATTTGAAGTTTTTTAAAATTCACAGACCTATTAGATACAAAATTGAAAGTTTAGGTCCTAAACTTTAAAAAGTATCCAAATAGGTCTTTGAACTTTCAATTTCGTATCTAATAGGTCCCTAAACTTTGAAAATGTCTAATAAGTCTCTGGACTTTTAATTTTGCGTTTAATAGGTCCCTAACATATTTGAATTTTTTTACAATAAACTGATCTATCAGATATAAAATTAAAATTTATATCTAATAAGACCCTAAACTTTCAATTTTATGTCTAGTAGGTCCGTTAATTTTAAAAAACATCTAATAGGTTAATGACCTATTAGACACAAAATTGAAAATTTAAGGATCTATTGGATGCAAAATTGAAAGTTTGAGAACCTATTACACACTTTTTAAAGTTTAGGGATAAAAATAGATCAAAATCTAAAAGTTCAAGGACTTATTAGATATTTTTTAAAAGTTCAAGGATCGAATAGACACATGTCTGAAAGTTGATAGACTAAACTTGTAATTTAACATTTTTTTTTAAAGTTTAAAGACCTTTTAGACACAAACTTGAAAGTTCAAAACCTAAACTTATAATTTAACCAAAATAAAAATATTATCAAACATCTCATCTTTTCTTTATTCACTTTTTTTAAGAAATATATTACCAAGAATTGTTATATTTTATCCTTACCACGTTGATTAACATGAAAATATTAAATCATCAATTAATGTCATTTTTTTTAAAAAGAAAATTAATGTCAATTAATAATTTATAGTGTTGATTGATTTTAAAACAAATCACCAACTAAGTTTTCCTTTTTTATTTTTTTTTCTAAGGAAAACCAACTAGGAACTTTTTCACGGTTGAATTTGCAAATTATTATAGCAAATCTATCATTCTCTAAAAATAAATAAATAAATATATATATATATATATATATATATATATATATATATATATATATATATATATATATATATATAGACCTATATGGAGGCGTTTGGCACTCAAAGTTGAATTGACTTGGACAGAATTGAATTGAGTTGGACAGAGTTAGTTTGTCAGTAAATTCAGAAATCTGTGTTTGGGGTGCAGAGTTAGGTTGAGTTGAGTCAGTAAGTCTGTGTTTGGGGTGCAGAGTTGAATTGGGTAAGGATATCTGGTGTAGTTTTTTGTAACTCGAAGTATACTGATTTTTAGCTGACTGTTTTTGTTTCATTTAATTTTTTTTACCCAAACATTCATCTAGAAACATATTTTTCTAACTTTTCAACACTCAATTAAGATGTCAACTTCAAAATGACAATATATCTCAACATTAGTAGAATTTATGAGTGGAATATTTCACAAAAGTAATGTTTGAATGCATTGATATTGACCGTGTTTTAAAAGAACTTCATTTCTTATCCTTCTTTTTTTTTTTTTTTACAAATTGACTTCTTCCAATCGATATGCAATGTAGTCTTATTTTATTCCTTATGCTACACATTCAACTTCTTTCAATTAATAGAAACCAAATGTCCAATTACACATTAAACTTCTTTTAATTTAGAGATAAAATGGTGCATTCTTTATAGCCACAAATCACAATTGACTAGTGAAGATAAGTCAACATTAATGTCATGCATGCGTGGAATATTCACAAAAGTTACGAGCATATGTACAAATTTTTCAAAAGTTACAAGGATCAAAGTGTATGCAGTTAACCTTCTATAACATGGAATGAGCATATGTCCAAATTTTTCAAAAGTTACGAGAATCTAGTAAAGTGTAGGGCTTTAGGGCTTAAATGTTTTAGGGCTTTGAGGGTTTGGGCTTTAGAGTTTTATGGTCATAGGATTTTAGGGTTTTAAGGTTTTTGGGTTATGTTATGGTCTATGATTTTTTGGGGGTTATGTTAGGTTTAGGTTTTTTGGGGTTATGTTTTTTGGGTTATGGTTAGGGTTGTTTGGGAATTAGATAATATTTGGGGGTTAGACATTTATGGTTCAATACTTTAAAATATGTGAAGTGAAATATTCTTTTGAAAAAAAAAAAATAGTTTACCTTTGGTTTTTTGGCCACCATTTATTTCAGTATTCTGAAAATGTGAACAATCTTTTTTTATTCTAACAATTTGAACATTCGTTTTTTTGTTTGGTAAGCTTGTAAGTTTAAAAAATTGATGCGGTATAGAGATAAAAAAATATTTTTAATCAAAGTTTGAATACATCCACTTTTATTTTTATTAAGTCTAGAGGTTAAAAAAAAACTATTTGCCCATTCCAAGGTTTAATGTAACCATTTTTTTTCTCTCCTAGCACAAGCTTTAATAGAATCATTTTTTCTTTGCCTAATCCATTTTTCAACAAATTGTTTTTAACACTGCTATTTTTTTTTTAAGTTCAGAAGTTAAAAGAAAATCAGTTTTGAACAACTCAAATTCTTTTTTTGGAAGATAACTACTTTTAGGAAAAAAAAATATTTCTCAACACCTCCAATTCATTATTATGGCGAAGTTATCCCAGTTTTGAACTTGTAAATTTAACAGGCACATAAAACTCATTTTACATCTACTCATAGAATAAAACTATTTTTTAGAGAGGAAAAAAAATTAAATATAAGGTATAAATACTTGAAATTCTAGAATTTTGTTCTTTATGCAATTAAAAAACATATTACACAATTGTAATTAGAACTATGCTTCATGAACTTAAACTCATTTTACATCTACTCATATAGAATAAAACTATTTTTTAGAGAGGAAAAAAATAAATATAAAGTATAAATACTTAAAATTGTAGATTTTTTTTCTTTATGCAATTAAAAAACATAATACACAATTGTAATAGACTTATGCTTCATGAACTTAAACTCATTTTACATCTACTCATATAGAATAAAACTATTTTTAGAGAGGAAAAAAATAAATATAAGGTATAAATACTTAAAATTGAAGAATTTTTTTCTTTATGCAATTAAAAAACATATTACACAATTGTAATTATATTTATGCTTCATGAACTTAAACTCATTTTACATCTACTCATATATAATAAAGCCATTTTTTAGAGAGGAAAAAAAATTAAATATAAGGTATAAATACATAAAATTCTAGAATTTTTTTCTTTATGCAATTAAAAAACATATTACACAATTGTAATTAAGTCTTATGCTTCATGAACTTAAACTCATTTTTCATCTACTCATATATAATAAAACTATTTTTTAGAGAGAAAAAAAATTAAATATAAAGTATAAATACTTAAAATTCTAGAATTTTTTTTCTTTATTCAATTAAAAAACATATTACACAATTGTAATTAGACTTATGCTTCATGAACTTAAAGTCATTTTACATCTACTCATATATAATAAAACTATTTTTTTTTAGAGAAAAAAAATTAAATATAAAGTATAAATACTTAAAATTCTAGTTTTTTTTTTTCTTTATGCAATTAAAAAACATATTACACAATTATAATTAGACTTATGCTTCATGAACTTAAATATAAGTTTAAAGTTTTGATTGAGATAAGTTTCTATGATTAACATAATCACATAAGCTTAAATTTATGAATACTTGGTTATATGTATCATTTATGTATAAGGACAAAGCTGGCACAAAATGTATAAGAACTATGTTAATGAGATTAGTAGTAGCATTCATAGAACTGTGTTAAAGTAAATAACATATACAACATTGATGGCAAACAAAAAGTTCAGAAAAAGTCCCAAAGTGTCCAAAGTAACTGTGCGATGCTATAATTAAATACATAACAAACTAAATTTTATCTTAAACTCACAAACCTTGAACTAATGTAGAAGAAAAATAACTACTCTTGAACCCCGCACATAGTACAAAGAAGGGAACATTATTACTAATGTTAAATAGTAGAGCAATAAAAAGTAGGGAAAGATGAAAGAAATCAAACCTTTGGTACGAGGTAATGAGCGACCAGGCAGCAAAGGTGGCTGGAAAGGAGATGTTTCAAATTTCAACATATATATGTGAAAGGAATAGAATATGTGTTAAATAGGAACTCATCAAAGAGATTACAAAGGAGCAGTGAAGTGTGGAGTTATCCTCAATGTTTTACACAAGTATGAGTTCGTATATAAAGAAGAGAGGAGAGTAGGAAGGTTGTTAGCAAAAAGGAGTAGGTATACTAAGTGCACCTACCGAAATACTATAGCCAGTGAGAATTAAATTGTATGACATTAATAATGTATAGGACAGAGAAAATACTTTTTGAATAAATAACTCCACTACAATAAAACCACAGAAACACCAACCAACCAAATATTAAAGCATACCCACAGCAATCGGACATTCAACCAGCAGATGTACAAATTTTCACTCAAAGGGTCATTCAAATTTATAACATAGCATAGAACTAATGTAGCTGGATTTAATTCAAAAACATAACTAAAAAATAAGGCTTGAAATGCCTAAGCATACATAAAAAAAATTATTAAAAAAAAAAGAGAGAGAGAGAACCAAAGTATTAGAAAATAGGACAAAGATTCATCGATGGGCCTCAGAGATACATCATATTGAACGAAATTCATTCATAGTAATAGAGTTTCAGAAAATATGGTTGCCCAACAAACAATAATCCAACACCGAATAGAAAAAAATGATTAAAAAAAACAGAGAGCAAAATGAGAAGAAAGGCATGGGGATGAAAATACTATGTTGGAAGATTTAAAATCAAAGAAAAAATTGTCCAAAAGAACAAACAGCAAAATCACAACAAAATCAAATACGTAAATCTAGAGGCATGGGATGAAAAATAGACAACAACCAAACAATCGTATACATAACATGTATGGAAAAATATAGAAAATATGGCAGTACTTAGTACAAAAAAAAAAAGAGCAAACAGTTTAAGAACAACCATAAGAAGATCGATTATCAAAGAGAGACAATCAAAACCTATGGAAACCCATCATCGGTCAGTGAAAGGGATAGAGAACAAACCTTCAGCAGTCAACTCCCCCCCACCATGCTCCATTCGTGTATAGGGGTCCCGTACCAGGAAAATCTATACCAAATTCCACGAATGAAACATGTAAAGGATGGAAAAATGGCAACAAACGCAGGAAGGGACCAAGAGGATTTTTTGCAGCAGTGAGGGGAGTGTGTCGAATTTGAAAAAAAAAACATAAAGGAGAATGATGGTTTATGGATTCGTAAAAATAGAGATGAAGGATGAGGTTTATGGTTATAGATCTGGCAAGAGGACACATGGTTGTGGAAAAATATCGTTGAAGTTGGTGGTTAATGTTTCAAATATGAAAACTAACACAAATCTAAAGATGGTTAGGGTTAGGGTTTCGACCGAACAAAACATAAATCAATTTTTAGAGTACATGGTTTCATGGGAGAATCAGCAGAGATGAACAAAAATGGAGATGTAGATGAAGATGAAGTGAAAAGGGGAGATGGATTTTAAAAACAACCTCAGAGCACCACGAAACAATCGAAAATTCGAAGGAGAACAAACCATACTCTACCAACAAAGAAGATGAAGCAAAGGCAAACATAAAAAGAGTAGTCGAAGAAGATGAAGGATGGGAGGAAAGAGTGAAAAAAGAAGAGCTTCGACAAACCTGAGAGAGAGTGAAAGGCGTGAAGAGGTTGGAGTGGAGAGAAAGAACGCTCAAACTCTCTCGTGGTCTGTGCGAAGTTGCACAATGAATAATATACAAAACAGTATGTTGGGTTATTTTACCCACCGTTTAATATTGTGGGTGGGCCAAACGTGGAGTGAGTTATAATAACCCACTCAACTCAATCCAACTTGGTAAAATCAAACAGCCCCTATATTATAGGGTTAACTACATGAATAGCATATTTGGAACCAAATTTTACACAAATGACACGTTTTGTTATTAATATTGACTTTGTCACTTTTTAAGCCAAATAGAAGCCAAATCTAGAGGAACATTACTCATTTACCCCTCTATTTATTGCTATATTATATATAAGAAATAAAATATATTGATACTTTCCATAAACGTTGAAATATATATCTTTCCCTCCAAACACTATTAATTTTGTATAAGAAATAAAATAGATGAAAAATTTTCACAATTTTCCTCCTAAAATCTAGGGATTTTAAAAACTAGACAACTCTTTCCATTATCGACGATTCCATTCGTAGGAGTATATATATTATATATCTGAGAATATAGTAGGGGTATATATAATATATATCTGAGAATATACTAGAAGTATCATGTTATCCCAAACATATAAAATGATTACATGCTGATGTAACAAAGCATATGACGATTGTTTACCTATGTTTATATAATATATGTTTGTGAATATAACTATGCTTATTGCCTATATAAAATATAATAGAATTATATACAAATGTATATATATTATACTTCTATATATATTTATTTTTTACAATATACTTAATATTATATATTTGACGTCAAGTATTTTAAAAATGAACCAAAAGAAATTTTCAAATAAAACAAAACATAAATAAATAAAAAAACGTCAATAAAAGTCAATAAACAATAAAGAAAATTAAAACATAATTTGAATATCAATATATTGGAGAATAAAATATATTTATCAATCTAAAATATATCTTTATGTAATTAATGGTAAATTTATTTACCTAAATTGAATGATATGGTTATGGAAAGAATAAATAACCTAAATTGAATGATATGATTATGGAAACAATAAATAATAATAATAACATTATTACAATAATGAGAAAAAATCATAAGGGCATCAATGAAATAAAATATTCTCATAAATGTGAGTCATGCTAGAGCTGATTTTTTTTTAATAATGCATCATTTATGAAATATATAGGTGAAAAGTGCTCTTTTCCATAATTTTCCTATATTATATACATACCCACTAAAGAACAGCACTAATTAAAATAAATGGGCTGAGCCCAAAAAAGAAATAGAAATTACCGATCCATAGCCGCCTGGCCCATTCAATTATACCCCTTTAGTAAGGGGTAATTTTCAATATTGCCCAAATTGGATGGGAGGAAGTCAGTAACATCAAGTCATTAATGATTGTTTTTTTTCTTTCTGAAACAAAGTCATTTATGAGATTAACGAACAATCTGTGACATATCCATATAGATGAACTTAAAAAAAGTGAAAAATACCTTTTTAGTTCCTGAATTTTCAACAATATGTGCATTTAGTCCCTGAATTTTTAAAATGAACATTTTTAGTCCCTGAGTTTAGGAAAAAATACATTTTTAGTCCCTGAGTTTTGGAAATATACCTTTTTAGTCCTTGAGTTTTGAGAAATATGTTTAAAAGGTCATTCGTATTATTTTTTTTAATTTTTTTTTATATAAAATCAATATTCTTTATTAATTTTTAATATTAACGATTTTTTAAATTTAAAAAAATAAAAAAAAAAATCTTCCCTCTCTACCCCATTCTCTCTCCTCTCTCCTCCTTCCACCTTCCTTCCATTTTATTCATCCTTTCCCCTTCTTCCCACCATCTTTTTCTTCCTCGCCCCCTCTCTCAATACATCAATCAATCTTCATAAAAAAAGATAAGTTTTTTTTTTCACCATGAATCTTCATAAAGGAGATGGTGGGGAGAAGGGGAAGAGACAAAGAACATGATAGGAAGGTGGAAGGAGGAGAGAGGAGAGAGAATGGGATAGAGATGGAGGAGAGATGAGAGAGAGAATGGGATAGAGATGGAGGAGAGATGAGAGAGAGAATGGGTAGAGAGGGAAGAGAGATTTAATATTAAAAATTAATAAAGAATATTGATTTTATATAAAAATAATAATACGAGGGACCTTTTAAACATATTTTTCAAAACTCAGGGACTAAAAATATTTATTTCTAAAACTCATGGACCAAAAAGGTATTTTTCTCTAAACTCAGGGACTAAAAATGTCTATTTCCAAAACTCAGGGATCAAACGCACCTATGGTTGAAAACTCAGGGACTAAAAAGGTATTTTTTCCCTAAAAAAAACTAAATTCAAATTAAAAACATAAATCAGTATTATTAATGCAAAAAAATTCATCTTTAACTGACAAATATTTTTCTAAATAAATTCTTGTTTAATTGCAAACGCTTTTTCTTTTTAAAGAAATCGGAACTATATTTTTCCCTCAATTGAAATGAGAATCTTTTGAATTTGATTATATTACCATTTTATCATATCTCAAGGACAGAAAAAAAAAAGGCTGAAAAAACTTTTAGGTTCATTTGGTTCATGATCCGTTTTCAATTTTATGTTTTCGAAAACAAAAAATACCAAAAAAACGATGAAAATGCATTTGGTACAATTATTTTCAAAAACAACTCTAAAAATAGCCTATTTTTGGAAACGACAAATTGTTTTTTTTTTTTTTTTTTTTTTTTTAAAAAAAAATTATGAAAACAACTGATGCACTCCTCAAAAAACACGGTTTTCATCAAAACAACAAAATTGAATATTACAATTTATTTTTTTTCTTCGAAACTCATAAGCGTATCTCTATTTACAAAGTAGATCTATTATTAAATTTTTATGAATAAATTTTTATTACAAAAACCACAAAAAATAAAGATCAACAATCAAAAGTTATTGAAAATATTTATAGATGATTATACTATTGATTTAACTAGCACAACGTTGTATAAACATTAATCATTTTTGATAAATGGTTTTTTTTTCTCATACTGGAAAAGAATTTCTTTTCCTTTTTCTAGTTGGAAAGGTATTATTCATTTTATAAATTTTACTGTTTGTATTTCAATAAACTAAAATTCTTTTGAACCATCTCTCCTTTTGCTATATTTGTCATCTCCACAATCTTCCTTTTCCTTTTCTGAAGCAATAAGTTCAAATTTGCTATAGTAAGAAATAATTATATTAGTTTTTTCTTAAAGAATTGAATCTATGAAACATATATTAATCTTTTCCTACATTTTCAAATTTCAAACAAACACAGTTTTCAAATTTTGAATTCAAATTTAAAGTTTTTAAATTCGAACCAAACGTGTTTTCAGATATAATGAAAATAAGAAATTTGTTTTTGTTTTCGATTGAATTCTTTGTTTTTGAAAAAAAAAAAAAAAAAGGATCACAAACCAAATGGGGCCTTAGTTTTTCAATTTATTTTTAAAAATATTGTTGAAGAAATATTTTAAATTTTTATGTGTGATAAAGAATATATTGTTGGAATTCTTCCTCCCTTAGACCGCGTTTGATAACCATTTGATTTTTGAAAATTATGTTTGTTTTCTCATCATTTCTCTACAATAGGTTTCGCATTTCTTAAGAAAACATTTGAATTCTTAGCTAAATTTCAAAAACAAAAACAAGTTTTTTAAATTACTTTTTTTAGTTTTCAAAACTTGATTTGATTTTTGAAAACATATGTAAAAAGTAGATAACAAAATAAGGAAACTCAAGGGTAGAAATAGTATTTATAAACTTATTTTTGAAAAACCAAAAACTAAGGCCCCGTTTGATAACCATTTGGTTTTTGGTTTTTAGTTTTTGAAAATTAAGCCTATAAATACCACTCTCATCCATGAATTTACTTATTTTGTTATCTACCTTTTACCTATGTTTTCAAAAACCAAGCTATGTTTTGAAAACTAAAAAAAGTAGTTTTCAAAAACTTGTTTTTGTTTTTAGAATTTAGTTAATAATTCAAATGATTTCTTAAGGGAGATGAAAACCATTGTAGAGAAATTGAGAGAAAACAAAGCTTAATTTTCAAAAACCAAAAACCAAAAATCAAATGGTTATCAAACGGGGCCTAAATAATTATCAAACGAGACCTTAATTTACAATTTAAAGGCGTAGGATGCTTAGAAAAAGTGACAAAATAGGACCACAATATCAGGTTACAAAAACATCGCTTTCTTTCACATGGATCATTTTTGGTCCCCTTTCAAAATTTCACATCAAATTCAATATAATGCCAAATAATAAAATAAAATGAATATAAACGTAACAATCTTAACATTGCCTATTAAGTTGAATCGACCTATAATTCGTACGTATAAAAAAGTGCATCTAATCAAGCATTATGTATATTTGTCATGGTATGGTAGGTCAAACGAATTGCTATATCAAATTCAAATTGTCATGATCCATGATTTTGATTTGGCATAATTGATATCTAGTCTTTCCTTTCATAGATATTTTCCCTTTTTTTGTCATGTGAGGAAAAAAAAAACTACAAATCTAGTCATTTAGTTATATACCTTTCTTTTCATTTTGCAACTAAAATACATTTAACCATAATCTTAAAAAATTGATGTTTTATGTGTTATCACCACTTATACAAAGATAAACATGAAAAAAAATTCCAACCCAACATAGTAAGTCAAAACCAATCACATCCAAACGTAGTTTAGTGGAGACGACACTTATTATCGTTCTAGATGTCGATCGTTCAATTCCACACCCTTGGAAGAAAAAAAAAACCCAACCAGTCACATCCTATCTAGCTCGCAACCAATCCAACTCCAAAAACATCAAAGAACACTCAACCCACATTCTACGTTAACTCAAGTCAATGGAACACAATCATGAACTCAATAACCCCAAAAATCAGCACAAGTCATGTAACAACATATCATGGCAAATCGACTTAATTATCTCCACAACTCGTGTAAGGTTGACCCGTAAATCATTGCGAGTTTAAATTTCTGCAAAAAAACAGACTGGCCCAAAAGAAAATATAGAATTGGGTTAACTACATGAATAGCATATTTGGAACCAAATTTTACACAAATGACACGTTTTGTTATTAATATTGGCTTTGTCACTTTTTAAGCCAAATAGAAGCCAAATCTAGAGGAACATTACTCATTTACCCCTCTATTTATTGCTATATATATATAAGAAATAAAGTATATTGATACTTTCCATAAACGTTGAAACATATATCTTTCCCTCCAAACACTATTAATTTTGTATAAGAAATAAAATAGATGAAAAATTTTCACGATTTTCCTCCTAAAATCTAGGGATTTTAAAAACTAGACAACTCTTTCCATTATCGACGATTCCATTCGTAGGGGGTATATATATTATATATCTGAGAATATAGTAGGAGTATATATAATATATATCTGAGAATATAAGAGAAGTATCATGTCATCCCAAACATATAAAATGATTACATGCTGATGTAACAAAGCATATGACGATTATTTACCTATGTTTATATAATATATGTTTGTGAATATAACTATGTTTATTGCCTATATAGAATATAATAGAATTATATACAGATGTATATATAATATATTTCTATGTATATTTGTTTTTTTACAATATACTTAATATTATATATTTGATGTCAAGTATTTTAAAAATGAACCAAAAGAAATTTTCAAATAAAACAAAACGTAAATAAAAGTCAATAAACAATAAAGAAAATTAAAACATAATTTGAATATCAATATATTGGAGAATAAAATATATCTTTATGTAATTAATGGTAAATTTATTTACCTAAATTGAATGATATGGTTATGGAAAGAATAAATAATCTAAATTGAATGATATAATTATGGAAACAATAAATAATAATAATAACATTATTACAATAATGAGAAAAAATTGTAAGGGCATCAATGGAATAAAATATTCTCATAAATGTGAGTCATGCTAGAGCTGAATTTTTTTTAATAATGCATCATTTATGAAATATATAGGTGAAAACGTGCTCTTTGCCATAATTTCCCTATAGAATTTTGGACAGGATTTTCTTTCACTGTTTTGTAATCTTATAATGTAGCAAATTTGTCTGGCATGGGCAAGGAGCTGTACAATAATTTATCTATGTACTAATAATTAGGAAGACAACACAGTTGGGACATTATATTTAATGTCCTCATCAATAATGCATGGCCCCAACAGACAAATCTTGCCCAATTAGACAACAATGATGCATGAAAAATGCTGGCCCAAAAAGTAGTGAATGTATTTATTTATTTCAACCAACTGCACAGAAAATGAAAACTTGATAAAAAGTATGGACATATCTTTGAATTGGGTATCAAAATCATTTAACTTTATTTTTAAAGGGCAAAAAAGAGATGTGTGTGGAGGGAAGTCTTGTGAATGGACATCACAACAAAGCTCATCATAGAAACTAAAAAAGAAGAACATCTCAATTTGAACAGATCAAAAGTTGCATCAGAAGCAAAAGCAAAAGCCAAAAGCCAAAAGTAAAGGCAAAGGCAGTAATTAATTACATCACCCACCCAACAACAACAAATACAACAGCTATGACAATTTATCATCCACCCCAAGTATTGACTGAACAAAGTGAAACAAAAAAAAAAATTAGTACAATAACAAGAGATCAGGGAATTCAAATTGTTGGCAAATCTTTTGTTTTTCTTTTTCTTAGCTTCAAATGAAAGATATGATGGCAGGTAAATTGAGATTGCAACAAATGGAGATAATTTTTTCCCTACAAACCACCAACCAAACTCACCTAGAAGACGCGTCGTCTGAATCATGAGCAGCGTCGAGTTGTGGATGGACAACTTCATGAATGCTGGATTGGCGAAGCTCTTCTATACGCTTTGTGACTTCGGGCATTGTGGGACGCTTATCAGGATACTGAGCTGCACAATCGACTGCAAGCTGCAATAGTTGAACCATCTCCTCCTCGACATTTTGGTACCTAAGAAGCTCGAGGTCAAAAACTTCAGATGTCCACTCCTCCCTAACAACTGACTGCACCCATCTGGGTAAATCAACTCCTTCCTCGTTTAAAAGGGAGTGAGTAGGAGCCTTTCCTGTCAAAAGCTCCAAGAGCAATACTCCAAAGCTATAGACATCAGCCTTCTGGGATACTTTACGAGGATCAGTGACCTCCGGTGCTCGGTATCCAGCAACTCTGTTGGGGCTGGAAGGTGGTCCAACAAGATGTGCTAAACCAAAATCGGAGACTCGAGCATCATAGGACTTGGTTAGAAGAATATTGGATGATTTTATGTTTCCATGGGAAACATTAGGGCCTTGAGAATGCAGATATTCAATGCCACGAGCAGCTCCAAGGGCAATTCCAGACCTGATTTCCCAGTTCAATGGAGTCCTACCAGCTCCTTTGTTTCCTGTAGTCAAAAGTAAGCAGCAAAGAAAGAGTAAAGATAAAGCTGCTACAAAAGATTGGAATTCTCCAACTTCTCTTTATTTTACACATTTGAGCTTTTTACAGCTTAAAATTCACTGTAATGGCAATGATTATCTATAAAACCACACAAATTATCACTCTGAAGATAATATTACTTTCCAGTTCGAAATGTTGATCAAATAAGATACTAAAAGATCAAATCAGTTATCTGAAAGAAAGGGGAAGGAGAAGGGCAGATCAGATCAATTCACAACATAAAATGAAAAGACTAAATTTAATTCCTCTAATTTAACTATCGACTTTGATGTATGAAGAAGTAACAATGAACACAGAAATTGTAGTAACACATTTTTTTAATTCAATCCCAAGTGAACAACAGCTTCAAATTTTTTGCAAGATGCAATCAAATAAAAGATGGCAATGGCAGGATAAAGTAAATCAGAAGATGGAAAAAGGGAGACATGTCAAAGAGGAGATGAACAAGCAATGAGGAAAAAATGGTACAATAAAGCATGTGAAGGCAATGATAATCAAAATGTACAACCAAGCAATCGACATCGAACTAGAGAAAGTAAGGCAATTATAATCAAAATGTGCAACCAAGCAAGCAAAAAAGGAATGCGCGAAGGAAACAGCTTACCATGTAAAAGAGCAGACAAGCTTCCCATGGCCATGTAATCATAGACAAGAAGCTTCTCATCCCTACTGAAATAGTAAGCCCTGAGAGGGACCAAATTTTCATGATCCATAGATCCAACAGCTTCAATCTTCTCTCTGAATTCCCTCTCTGTTATGGTAACATCCTTCAACCTCTTCACAGCCACTACAGAACCCACTTCCAGAACTGCTTTGTAAGCAGTCCCAAAAGTTCCTTTTCCCAACACTTCAGCTGAAGCTCTCAAAAGATCCTCTAAATCAAATACCCTTGCAGCATTACCAAAAAACACCAATTTTTTAGACCCAGTTCCAGTGCCATTCACTTCCCCCTTTGCCGTCCCCGCCGCCACTGTTGCAGCAGTAGCAGCGGCCGGCACAGTATAACCATTACTGTAACCGCCATTTTCAATCTCCCCAGGAGGCTTACCGCCCTGAACTTCCACTTCAGGATGCTTCACTGTGGCTACATCGACTGAACTTGTTTTCTTAGCACTCTTCTTTCGGCACAAAAGCATTAGGATTACAAGTATCAATATAAAACCCAGTACAGATCCAATGACAATCCCAGCAATGGCTCCCCCTGACAACTTTTTCTTGTGTTCAGAGCCGCCATTGTCCCCAACCTCCCCTGTCGGCACAGTAATATCACCAGAGCAAACCTCAAGAGGACGCCCACAGAGAGAATTACCCAAAAACGAACTCGATGAAAACGACTGCAATCCCTTTGGAACCGACCCATTTAATTGATTGTTAGAAACATTGAACTGATCCAGAGGGATCTTCAAGTCCGGGATAGACCCAGAGAGGTGATTGTTTTCAAGGAACAAAGTCTTAAGACGGGTCAAATTGTTGAACCCCAATGAGATCTCGCCCGAAAAGTTATTGGAAGCCAAATTAAGACGAACAAGGTCATGAAGCTGGAACAAGAAACCAGGGACAGGGCCTGAAAACTCATTACCTTGCAAATAGAGGTTGCGAAGATTAATGCAGGCGGAGAGATCTGAGGGGAGCTGACCGGAAAGGGCGTTGAGCCGAAGGCTGAGAGTGCGAAGGTGAGTCAAGTTCCCAAAAATTCCAGCCGGTAATTGGCCCGAAAGCGCCTCGCCGGGAAGACGAAGAACAGTAACACGATTTTCCTCGCATTGAATCCCAGGCCAAGAACAGGTGTTCTGATCAGTCACATTCCAGAGCAGAAGAGTTCGGCCACCCACAGCGGAACGAAGGGCCAAAAGAGCTGTTCTATCAGAAGCAAGATCTGGTTTCACAGTGGGGAGTAGAAGAAAGAAACCCAAAAGCAACAGAGAGAGCAAACGAGTTGCCATCTGGGTTCGCATTTTGAGAAGTTTAGAGCAAAACCCAGTTGAGGTTCTGCAAAATGGAGGACTGTGGTTACGAAAATCTCGAAACCCAATGAGCTTCGCAAGGCATTGGTTGGAATTTAGGTTAAAAGGGATTGAAAAGAGCGAGTGAAAGAAAGAGAAAAAGGGTTAGAGTATGAGTTGGGGAAGCTGCAAATTGTGTGCTGTCTGTTGCTTTTTCAATTGAGTAAGAGGAATTTCACAGAGTTACCCAGGCTGTGCTTCCGCTGTGGCTGAGAAGATTATCAGATTTCCTCTTTTTTTCATTTCATTTTATATATTCAAAGCGAGAGAGAGAGAGAGAGAATTTTTTTTTTTTTTTTTTTAAAGTAAAGCCCTAATAGCTAAGCGTATAGAAAAGCCAGTGGTCACTCTCTCGCATGTCAAATTCACAAATCCTCTCTTCATTTTTCTATCTATTTTTATTGTTTATGAATCTACGAAGTTACTTTTGCATTTTCTTCTTCCACCCTCACTCGGACAAATTAGTATAGTTCAATTGATTAAGGTATAAATTTTTGACCAAAAGTCAAAGGTTTCAATCCTTCCACTCTCACATGTTGTTGAACTCAAACAAAAAAAATGACAAATTTATCATATTACATTTGATCATCAAAAAAATTTATACAAAATAACATAATTTTTTATGTCAATAGAATTATAGTTCAATTAGTTAAGACATTATAAAAATCTCAATAAAAAAGTCAAATGTTCAAATTCTCACTTTCACCTATTGTTGAACTAATTAAAAAACTCATAGTTTTGGGAACCAGTTGGCATGGGTATGTATTGGAGCTATAAAGGATGCTTAAGGTGAGTATTGGGTGAGTGGATATTAGGTGAAAAATAATAATGTTGAGGAACTGAAATATTCTAAAAGTTGAGAAATATAAATAGAAGAAATATGAAAGTTTAGGATCAAAATGGTATTTAATTAAATAATATAAATCTTACCAAAAAAAAAGTAGCTATATATGTAAAATATTAATAGATCTAGTTATATATACACATGGCCATTAAAAAATATATTTATTATTGCACACATTATGGGGATTGAAAATTTTGAATTGATGTAGCTTTTGTGAGTATTAGGTAGACTTTTTTAGCAATGTTATTAAGTAGATAAATAAGTTCAATTTTAAACCTTTTCCTTTGTGTTTATTAATGTCATTTTGAACTTTATAGCTAAAAAGAATAAACAAAAGAGTACTATGGTTTTTTTTCAACAAACTAGGGGTGAGATTGAAAATGTCTTAATTAATTTAGTTATATTTAGATCAGACAAAAAATATATATACACTCTTTAATTATATAATGCATGAATTAATTATAAGATAAAGAGATGTTTTGTTAGTTTAAATATGTTGATTTTAATGTAAGGGAATAATAATAATCATACCCTAGTGCTTAGTCTATGTAACATTGGTTCTGAAGCAAGAATCAAGAATGATATTGATGACCAACTCCCTGTTAATATTAATATTCTTTTTACTAATAATAAGAGTTGGGTGAGTGATTATATCAATTAATTAATTTTGATTAATTTGGGAAAGTGAATGTCCAGCCTGTTACCTTTCCACATTAATTATTTATTTTGTTTATTATGCAATTTGCATGGTTGCTACTTTAGTGTATTTGATAGGTTAATCTAAACCCTTAAAACAATTCATCATCTTATCAAATTATTTGGTAATATCTTAATCTACATACATTCACTTTCTTTCTATTTCTCCATTTTAATTGGATATAAATTTTAGTTGCATCAAAATAGTATCATAAATAATTTGAATAAATGTTTATATTTATAAAAACAATATAATTAAGCTACTCAAAAGCGTTAAACACAATTCACAACTCATGTTATGTTTTGTTTACTTTTTTTTAGTGATCTCTCAATAATACAATATGAATTCCCTTGAAAATATAATACAATATGAATTGAATTGTTTATCTAAAATAGTGAGGTGAATATTCTCGAGAATTTGACGAGATTAAATATGAAAAAGGTGAATTTTGGTAGGATTATTTTTCGGGTGTATGAAATGCCATAATTTAAAGAAGAAAGTGACTTGACCAACTAGTTTTTAGTCATGGACATGGCTAGTGTGACGGTTCAATTCAATTATACATCCAACAAAAAAAGTTTTTAAAAAATTTGTCCATATTGGAATTTGAAAGGGCCACACAAACACCCTTTTAAAAATGCCCAAAATTAGATGACAAAATGTCTATCCAAAAAGGCCATAATTTTTTTGTTTGGCCACCACAATATTTAATCATATATTCTTTTGTTTTGTTACCAAATTATTACAAATGAAAATTACACTTCTTTTCAACTCATGAGTGTTTGGTTTTCCTTTTTGGAGGTTAATTATTTATAATGAAATAGATGGATTAATTGATTGTTATTTTATTTTTTAAAAAAATTATTGTTATTTGATTCCAACGTTCTCATTACATCAAAAGTTTCTTGTTTTTGTTTAAAAAAAGAACAAGTTTCTCATTTTAATAATTACCTTTTGACCTCTTCTTTCCTTTTTGATTTTCTTTATAATTGGATTTCATTTGATAATCATTTGATCTTTAGTTTTGGGTTTTTGAAAATTAAACTTAGAAACACTACTTCCATTAGTGAATTTCTTTGTTTTGTTTATTATATACATTTTACATATGTTTTCAAAATTCAATACAAGTTTTGAAAACTAAAAAAGTAGACCCCGTTTGATAACCATTTGATTTTTGGTTTTTAGTTTTTGAAAATTAAGCTTGTTTTCTCTCAATTTCTCTACAATGATTTCATCTCCCTTAAGGAAGCATTTGAATTCTTAGCCAAATTCTAAAAACAAAAACAAGTTTTTGGAAACTACTTTTTTTAGTTTTCAAAACATGGCTTGGTTTTTGAAAACATAGGTAAAAATGAGATAACAAAATAAGTAAATCCATAGGTGGGAGTAGCATTTATAGGCTTAATTTTTAAAAACCAAAAACCAAATGGTTATCAAACGGGGCCGTAGTTTTTAAAAACTTGTTTTTGTTTTTAGAATTTGACTAAGAATTCAAATATTTTCTTAAGAAATATGAAAACTATTGTAGATAAATGGTGAGAAAACAATCACAATTTTCAAAAACCAAAAACCAAAAATTAAGTCCCCGTTTGATAACTATTTGATTTTCAGTTTTTGGTTTTTGAAAATTAAGCCTATAAATACTATTTTTATCTATGAATTTCCTTGTTTTGTTATCTATTTTTTAAATATGTTTTCAAAAATCAAAACTAAAAAAAAATAGTTTTTTGTTTTTGCAATTTGGTTAAGAATTCTAATGTTTTCTTAAGAAAATGAAATTCATTGTAGAGAAATGATGAGAAAACAATCACAATTTTCAAAAATCGAAAATAAAAAATCAAATAGTTATCAAACGAAGCCTAAACTTTTAAGTTAATTTGTTTGGTGATTGTTTGTTAACTTTTTGTTCTTTTAAAAGTATGGTTACTTACTCTTCTATTTTTATTCTTGTTTTTTTTTTTTAACTTTTTAAAACACATTTTTTTTAAACATGCTTTAAATTTTGATTTTTTTTTTTTGTGCTCCACAACATTTGCAAGTGCAGGGATTCGAACCTTTGACTTTTTGATCGAGGGTATATGTTTAAACTAATTGACCTATGCTCAAGTTTGACATTTTAAATCTTGAGGTGTAACCCTAAGATATGAGAGTATTGAACATAAATATAACTTGTATACTAAGAAAATGGGACAAAGAAAAAGAAAGAAGACTATATATATATATAATACTCATAAATATAACTTGTATACTAAGAAAATGGGACAAAGAAAAAGAAAGAAGACTATATATATATATATATATATTTACAAGTATACATAAAAGATGCATTAATATTATTATTAGGCTAAATATATGCTTTAGTCTTTAATGTTTGGATATTTTTTCAATTTAGTCCTCATTGTTTAAACTTTAAATATTTTCAATTTGTTCTCTTATGCTTTAATATATATATATATATATATATATTTATTTATTTATTTATTTATTTATTTATTTATTTATTTAATTTAGTCATTCACTATTGACGCATGTTAAAGTAGTTGATGATAAATTTACTTGGTATGATACTCAATAAATTGGTAGAAATTTAGAAGAGAAAAATGTTATCTAAGAGAATAAACTTGAAATTTCTTAGAATTTTGAAAAATGAATTAGAAATGTTAACTTTTTAATTAAATTTTTCATTTTCTAAATTTCTATCAATTTACTAAATATTATGTTATGTCATTATCATCAACCAATTTTAACATTCACCAACAGTGAGAGACTAAATTTAAAAAAAAAATGTTAAAACATAAGAGAATAAAATTGAAAATGTTTAAACAATGGGGACTGAATTGGAAAAAAATGCTCTAACATTGTAGGACTAAAACATATACTTAGCCTTATTATTATAGTTATAATATTACATCACATATGAGGGTAGATGTTTGAACCATACGACCTCTTAGTATCAAAAGAAGTAAAGGTACCTTCAACTACTAAGTTTTTTTTTTTTTTTAAATAAACTTTAACTACTAAGTTAGATTCGTATAGACGTAGTTTTTTTTCGTACTCATATTGGTATACACTCGTATTATTATATTATTATTATTATTATTAATTTTTGAAATATTATAAACTGGTATTATTGTGGAATCAAAAGTTAATTAATGTTGATTTTATACGATAAATTAAGAAAGTTGTTGAGTTAAAGAATTAATGGTTTTGGTTTTATTATAAAATTGTACATTGCCCTCTTCTCATTCCATACGTTAACAATCTCCCTCACCGGAAATAATAATTAATTTTCAGTTATTCTAAAAATTAAAAGAATAATATATTTTTATTTAAGAAAATAATAATAATAATAGTAATGGAGGGAGTATCTTCGGGCGGGCCGCTGGATGATCCGATCCGTTAATTGTCGCAACACACCGACAATATGACGGTCTTAATCAAATATATATTAATATTTTTTTAAGTACAAATATATATTAATATTTATTGAACAATAACATTGTAAATGGGACCAACAAAACTTTCTCAATTCTCACAACCTTTTCTTTTTCCTTTTTTGTTTATTTCAAGGAGTAAAATATAGTTGCCGTCGGTTTATTACCGTTAAAGTTGACAAAAATTTATAATAATCCCTTCAATTTTAGACTTTTAGTAAGTTTCAGACTTTCTTTTTCTGAGTTCACGAATCAAGGGATGGAAAATCGGATCATCGATCTTTAAAATTAGGTTAAATTATAAATTTGGTTAAGTTACATTAAGTCTTATAATTTTAAAAGTTATAATTTCATCTTATGGTTTCATAAAACTTAAAAAAATAATCTCTACAGTTTGATAAAATCCTCATGAATGGGTATTCATGAGGGTTTTATCGAACCATAGAAATTAATTCTAACTTTTAAAATTATAGAAACTAAATTATAACTTTCTCAAAACTAGAGGAACCAAATTTGTAATTTAATCTTTGAATTATAATAAATATTTTATTTATTGAATTATACTCATAGACAGTTTCAGCTTAAATTTTTTAATTAAAAATTGAGAAAAAATTAGTGAGAAAAAAAAACATGAATTATTTTATTGTACCTTAACATCACATAATATAAATAGTCTACCATATGAAAGATGATGGTATAATAGATATATGGTACATAACTTATTTAGAAAACTAAAATAATGCAAAGTTGTTTAATGAGCTCTACAAATATAGAGTTAAGATCGAACTTTCAGCCTATCGAAGTGAGCATAGCTCAGCGGTAATTAGCATGTAACATTGACCAAGAGGTCAGAAGTTCGAATCTCTCCACCTCTAAATGTTGTTGAAACATTTATATATAAAGATCGAACCTTCAATCTTAATGAATGTAATAAGCATTTTATCCACTTAAATTATGTTCAAATTGACGACGATATACAATAAAAGCACATCCATAGTCATATATATATATATATATAGAAGATTTTTTTTTTTGATAAGAATATATATATATATATATATATATATATATAGAAGATTAAAGAGAAGATATGCATTTCTCTATCTTCAATCCTACATTAAACTAGGATGAGTTGTATTTTTACTTGTTCAAATAATATATATAATATTTTTTTTCACAAAATCAATAATTTTTTTTATCAATAATTTAATTTCAAAAATAAAATTTTAAGAATTGGGGTTGGGGGAGTAATTTAATCACCACCCCAATTTTCTTTAAGGATTTATGCTCCTTTTAGAACATGAAATAATAAACCTATTTTGTCTTCCAAATATTGGTAGGAAAAAGAATAATGTCATTTTCTTTATTAAATTTTTTAATGACAAATATAGAATAATCTATAACCACAACAACCTATAAAGATCTAATATAAAATATCATTTGAAATAGAAGATTTGCAAATATTGAAAGATCATCATCATTAGAGTTCTCTTTTCATAATATGTATGATCACGAGCTTTATTTGTGGTTGGAAACAAAAATTAAACTAATTTAAGATGAATAATTGGTGGTTGCAGTTGCAGCAAGAGGAAGGTTCTTTCATATATTGGTTATGAATATGAAATCATAAATATATATTATATAGTTGTATTTTATAGCTGTGATGTCTGATTCATTATGTTAATTATTTTTAAATAGTTGTATTTTAATCATGACAACATTACAATTGTTCTTTGAAGGACCACTCCACCAGCTTATTTTGACTTGGATTTCATTTTTTTTTTTTTTCTATCTTTCATTTCTTGTTTATTTTAATTTAGAACACGTTTTGATCTTAGGTGTGAATTGGGATAGATGGACCCATTTTAATTCTTGGATGATAACATATGATTTGGGCAAATTTGAAATCTAATCAAGCTTAATATATTGTATTAACAATTCTTTTGATGTACTAATTCTTTTGATGTACTAAAAAACAATTCTTTTGACGTTACGAGAGCTCTATCATAATTGACATAAATGCAATGAAGAAGAAAGGGGTCTCCTCTATATTAGATAGAATGTCTATGACGCAAAAAAGTTGTATAGAAAAATTAAGACTACGAAATAATCGAACAATTACAAGATGTTAGAGTGTCAAAATTTGCCTCTACGAAAATTTCTAGCTTCACTTTTGAATAATGTAGGGTAAAATGAGACAAAAACTAAAATAATTGAATTAGGTAAGTTATATGCTGATGTCCTTTTGTCATGATTATAATAAACATTATTATGAAAAGATTTCCAATACAACATAGTAGGACCAAATTTTTTTCATACTACCTTTATTTCATTGTTCGCCATATCATGCTCATGGTGTGGAGTCTATATGAAATAAAATAATATCTCACTTAATGACATGTCAAATTGTTAATAGAAAAAAATGTAGTTCAACTGGTTAAAACTTATATCCTCAACCAAAAAGTTAAGGCCCCGTTTGATAACCATTTGATTTTTGGTTTTTGAAAATTAAGTCTATAAATAGTACTTCCACTTATGGTTTTTTATGTTTTTTTATCTATTTTTTAGATGTGTTTTCAAAAACTAAGCCAAGTTTTGAAAACTACTTTAGGAATTTGGCTAAGAATTCAAGTATTTTCTTAAGAAAGATGGAAATCATTGTAGAGAAGATGAAACTCATTGTAGGAAATGGTGGGAAAACAAGCCCAATTATCAAAAACCAAAAACCAAAAACTAAGGCCCCGTTTGATAACCATTTGGTTTTTAGTTTTTGGTTTTTGAAAATAAAGCTTGTTTTCTCTCAATTTCTCTACAATGATTTTCATCTCCCTTAAGGAAGCATTTGAATTCTTAGCTAAATTCTAAAAACAAAAACTACTTTTTTTAGTTTTCAAAACATGGCTTGGTTTTTGAAAACATAGGTCAAAGATAAATAACAAAACAAGTAAATCCAAGAGTGGAAATAGTATTTATAGGCTTAATTTTCAAAAACTAAAAACTAAAAACCAAATAGTTATCAAACGGAGCCTAAAAGTTTCAATTTTCATTGTACATATTGTAGAACTCTGAAAAAAAAATACAGACTACATAATATTAGAAAATTTCCATTCATTATCATAAATCTCAACATATTTACAATTGATTAAATAGGTGGGTTTTTTTTTTCCTAACAAAAACATTGTTATAATATACTTTTCTCAGAAAAAACAAACAAACATTGTTATATATATTTATGGATGTGCATGGGGAGGTGAAAAAACTGAGGACTTTTTAGGTAGGCGGTTGCACTTTCGTCAAGGGTTTATTAAAAGAAGACATAAAATTTAAGGAAAACCAGTTTGTTTGATTTTTAATGCATTCTTATCTGTTTTTCCAACTGTCAAAGTGATGACGGACACTCAACTCAAGTTTTTTTCTTTTTTTTTTTTAAAAAACTTCTAAATAAATAAATTATCGTGCAGTCAACTTGAAAATAATTAATGAATAGTCTCACATAAAATATAATTACGGCTGCATTTAATACACATATATTCGGCCTACACATATATAAAAATTGGGCTTCCTGTTCAAAGGAGATATTATTAAATAGCCAATAACTGTTTAAAAATTCAAATATATTGCAAAATTGTGAATCTACAACAATCATATTTCTTTCCAATCTTTTTTAGATAAAGATGTGTTTCTTTATGTTATTTGACATATTAAGCCTTGAATTTTTCCAATAACTAATTAATTATTTGTGAAGTTTGACTAAATTGGAAAAGATTCAATTGGAAGCTTTAAAACTATGGAGACTAAATTAAACTAAACTTAAATCATTAGATTTAAATTGAAATTAAGACCAAATAACAGGGATTAAATTGAAACTATGAAAACCATAGAACCAAATATGCAATTTAATCTTGCCTTGTCCTTTTCAAATATTTAAAAAAAAAAAAGGTAAATAGTTATCAAACAGCCTAAGATTTTCAGTATTGTGTACCCTAAAAGTTAGTTAAAAGAGCAGTGAAGAACTGGGCCTGATAACGTGGCAGCCCATAATTCGGCCGAGGGCACCCATATTATTCTCCGGCCCAGCCAATTGCTCTTTTGGCATTTTTTTTAATTTAAAAATATGAAATTTTCTTTTTAACTAAATTAGAGGACCTGAAGAGTGAAAAAACATAAAATATCAGAAGGAACAAGAATAAAAAAACCTATGGAATCAATGTTTCATTAAAACCTAATGTGTGTTTTAACATGCCTGCCTATTTGGTTTTTTGTTCCTATTCTATTTTTTTTTTCCAAATTCACTTTATTTTCTGTTTCGTACATGTATTTCATAAAACGATATTTTTTTATTACATTTCGTACATTTGAAAACGTGTTTTCAGATTCTAAATATATTGCCAAACTGAAACAACGCACATTTATTAAAATACAAGGAAAAATCGTTAGTTCATTTGTTTTTTTCAAATTTCCATTTTAAATTTACAAACTAAATGCAACCTGAACTATATATATATATTTTTTTAGAGAGACGAAGGCTTATCTCTTGCATAAATCTTCTCGCTTAAGCTCATCCATTAACAGATGTGCAACAGATTCGTATCCCATTTCCCGAGCTGCAAGAATCAAAACAAAAATGGCTGCAAAATGATAACCCAACCAAACAATATCACATCAAGTTCGTATACTATAACAGAAAAATTCAATAACCTCTGTAAATGGCAAGCCCTGTGGGAGCCATCTTGCGCTTCTTCAAGCACAATGAACTGCAAAAAACACACAACAGAGATCCAGTAATCTATTTTGACTGAATTTCAAACTGAAAATGTCCTGTTTCAAAAACAAACCTGTTGCATATCCAATAAGGGTTGATTCCTTTCTCCTCCACACAATGAGGGCACATCCATTTCTTGTTCTCTATCACTTCTTCCATTTCTGATCACAAACAACACAGTCCATTCCTCCGTTAATTTCATGTCTCTAAGGCCCCATTTCATAACTATTTAGTTTTTGAAAATTAAGCCCCATGAATACTACTTCTAACTACGGTTTTCTTGTTTTGTTCTCTACTTTTTACCTATGTTTTCAAAAACTAAACCAAGTTTTGAAAACTTAAAAAAAGAAGCTTTCAAAAAAAATTCCTGTTTTTTGGATTTGGCTGATAATTCAAATATCTTGTTAAGAAATATGAATCCTGTTGTAGAGAATTGATGAGAAAGCAAGCACAATTTCAAAAAACCAAATAGTTATTATACAGGCCTAAGATTTTCAGTGTTTTGTATCGGAGAGAGGTGTTTACCTTCGCCATATCTGACCTTCAGACAAGCTCGGCAAAAGACGCCATTGGAGGAATGACAAACAGAGCAATCAGTTTTTCCTATAGGGAAGTTAATCAGTACATTTCGATTTTCGACTACATTATAACAGAGATAGATTTCGTTTGAATCACTGACCGATGCATGGTTCATCCATATCGAAATTACCACATCTCTTGCAATCTTCTTCACCGCAGAGTTTCTTCTGCCTACACCCCATTTGATTTCAAGCACCATCCATTTCAAATCAGCCATCAGAAATTGCAGAAAGGTGGAAAAACAGAAGGTTGATTGTACCTGCAGAAATGGCAGCAGATTCCGAAAACAGGATCGTAAACACTCCCCCGTCCCTTACTATTACACCTCCGGGCCGAAGCATCCGGCGAAAGTCGATGTTCCAACTTACTGATATCCAGCAATGGAGCATTCGCTGGCCTATTCTCAATCTCTTCCCTCACTTCAATCTCTGTTCATTTCACAGAAAAATCAAACATCGGTGTACAGAAAATCATTATCTAAAGGAATACAGTACACTCTTCTACTATTTCTCGATTGATTTACCTTCTTTAGACTCGAATTTAAGACTCTGAACCAATTTCCCCTTCAATCGATTGGACCTCCGGTAGGAAATCTGGCAACGCACCGGAGTGGAGTCCGGTGAAATCCGCTTCAATCTATCGGAGCGACGAAGAGGCAGAGAAATCCGGGGGAGCGTGTGGCGGCATTTTCTCGCTTGGATCTTTGCCGATTTTGCAGGGGAAATAATGGAACGAAGTTCGGATACGGTCTTCTTCAACCCTAGCGACGCCAATCGCTCCTGATCCCGCCATTTTTCATCAAACCAAAACGCACAGAGATAAAGAAGAAGAAGAAGAAGAAGAAGAAGGGTTTAGAGAGAGACCTGATTCTCTAAAATGCGAGCGTTTCTGATATCTTCGTAGTCGCTTTTTGCTCTGAGCCTTCCCATGGCGTTTGTTTCTTCTTCTTCTTCTTCTTTGCTGCAACAGTTGAAGCGATTGGAAAGTTGTGGGGATAAAATGACATGTTTGTCACGCAGAGACTGTCACCAATGGCACATGGGCCGTTGTGATCTCGCGAGTGGGACCCTCTGACATCGTACTGCCGCCGTGTTTTGTGCGGTTCTTTAATTTGAGTGACGGAACTGTAACTTTTACTTGAGCTCCAACGGTCAAATTTTGTAAGTGAAGTTTCGGCAGTTTCGAATTTCAAACTCCGAATAAAGTCCGCTTTACTATTTCTCTATTCCTTTTTCTCCTTTTTTTGTTTTTTCGGCAAAGGAATACAAAATGGAAATTTCAATTTAGTAATAAGAATTTATTCTTTTTTCTTTGATGTTGTAATTTTTTTTTAAAGCAAGGTTTCTTTTTGTATTTGCAAAATACACATAAATTTGATTAAATTAATAGTAATAGAAAGGGAACTGCAACCATTTGATTAAATTAATAAAACAAACTAAAAGCATTGTTTTTTAGTATATTTTTAAATTCACTATAATTTAAGAATTATTTACTCAATTCAAAACTTTCATAACTGGAGAAATAGATGTGTCACTTCCCAAAGGAGGCAAGAAATCCTCGTCTATATATATAGTTCAAGAATTTCTCCATTCAAGTGTGGAATTTAACCATTTTTTTAAAAAATAATCATAAAGAGTCAATAACTTAATTGTGGTTTCCCTAAAAAAAAGTAAACATAAATAATTCTCTATAAATTACACAACTCAACTTCCTCGATTGTTGTCATTTTCCTCCATTCCTAGTGAACTACTACCCGAAACCATATTGAACCCAAGCATCCCTTGGTTCCACCGTGAAACCTCTTCAGTTGTTTCGTCAAATGACTCAAAATAATTATTTCAATCTTACTTACAAAAAAAAATCTACCCCTGCAAATTTACGCTCACGCTCACAACCCCGTACAATTTAAATCCTTGCAAAGGAGAATCATCCAACCCTAAAAAACAAAACTTCAAGCATAAAAAACACACATCCACTTCATGCAACTTGTGCTACTAAAGAAGGCCTATCAACCCACGTTTCTGTCTCTGTCTTGGTCTTCACACACAAAAACCCTAGTCCACAAAAAGAATCTTATATCCAACCTTGATTCAAATCTCAATAAAAAAATAAAATTGTGAGATATTTTATTTTCCTAAAATACATGTGCTAAAATATATTGTTTTCATATAAATCCAAGCTAATAATTTGCTCATTTAAGTACCAAACGAGATCTTTAAAAAGATATCCTCTAAGAAAATCACAGCTTCAAGATCAAATTTGCTTAAAACTGAAACTCTCAGTACTTGAGACCTTTTATGTGATCTTTTGTTTCTGATCTTGAAATATATTGCCTAGAAAATCTACCAAACCAAAACAACCCCAACATATCTAATGTATCCTTATTGTCTTCATTAACAAACTTCACTGGAATATTCTATGCATATTGGACCACGTGTTTCAAAATCATTACTTTATCTTTTAAAAATGTCACAATTAAAAAGTTAAAAGGTCCCGTATAATTTTAAAAAATTAAGCGGTAAATACTATTTCCACATTTGAATTTTATTGCTTTGTTATCCTACTTTTAACCTATGTTTTCAAAATTCAAGTCAAGTTTTGAAAACAAAAAAATGGTCATTTTTAAGGTCCCGTTTGATAACCATTTGACTTTTAGCTTTTGGTTTTTGAAAATTAAGCTTATAAAACAGATTCTTTGTTTTGTTATCTACTTTTTACTAAATATTTTCAAAATCCAAACCAAGTTTTGAAAACTAAAAAAAATAGTTTTTAAAAACTTGTTTCTATTTTTGAAATTTGGCTAAGAATTCAAATGTTTCTTTATGAATGATGAAAACCACTATAAATAAATTGTGAAAAAACAACTTTTTTTTTTTAAACTAAAACTAAAACTAAAAACCAAATAGTTAACAAACCAGGCCTAAAAACTTTTTTTTTGTTTTTTGTTTTTCGCAATTCTCAAAAACTAAAAATCAAATGATTATCAAATGAAACTTAAGTTTTTTCCAAATCTAATAAACGTAATAGAATGTTTTAAAAACATTCATCAATTTAGTTTTTTTAAAGAAAAACATTTCTCAATTCTCTTTTATTCAATTAACGCATCTTGTGTGTGTGTATGTATGTGTGTGTGTATATATAGGATATGAACCACCAAGGACATCCAATTATCATTTTATAATTTTGATGTAATTTTATTATTTTTCAATTTTATCCTTTATGACATATTAAGTAAGGCTATTTTTGTCATTTTACTATAATAAATGATATGGTTTTTAGGGTTTTGGGCTATCTTAAGTGCCATTAGGTTCTTACAAAATAACTTTTACGGTGAATTGAGTTTTAGCCTTTGTGTGTGTGTGTGTGTTTTTTTCAAGCCTGCCTAAAAGAGCTTCTTGAATTTTGCAATTCATGTGTTTGAGTTGCATACGAGAAAACATTCAAATATGATTGGTCATCCTATCTTGTTGAGTGTTTAACTCTTGTGCCAAAAACTTGTTCTTTATCTCAAGAGCTTTGCTTAAGACAATCCATGTCTAACCTAAACCTTAGGATTGAAATCAAATAGATTTTGGAGTTTTATTGTTTGAGAATATTTAGGAGTTCACATATTCAAAGGGTTCCTAATTCCAACATTATGCTCATGACAATAACATAATTGTTTATAAATCTAAAATATTAAAAATCTCGAGGTAATCCATGCGTTGATTATATAATTATATCACATATAATTTTGATCACATGAATTTGGATTGTGAACTTGGTTGTTTTATACACCTCATTTAATTTCATGTATAGGTTGTTTATGAACAACTTTTTAATTTCTTTTCCAAAAAAATAAAAACTTATATATATATATATATATATATGTTGATGTCTTAATCATTCCATTATTTTTACCTAATCTAGTTTACATATTAGATACGTGTGAAAATAAAAATTTTAAGAATTAAGGATACGATATGTGATCAGTTAAAGCATGGTTTAGTGGATAAGACACTTAAGGTATGTTTAGAATGACTTTTCAAGTGTTTGAAAAAAGATCTATGAGGGTCTGTTTGGTAGGCAATTTAGATTATGTTTATGGATTTACTGTGTACAATGAATATGCATTTAGTAGGATGAGTTTTTAAAAACTATTTTCGGATTATGTGATTCAAATAGTGAAAATTTTGAAAACAATATTTTTATGTTTTTCAATGTATCCAAAATTTGACGATTTTGAAATTTTAAAATGCATAATTATATTAAAAAAAATATAAAAACTCTAATATATATATAGTATTTCATATTATAAATGCAATTCAATTTTTTTAAACTAAATGTGCATAGTATAATATATTATAGATTATATAATATCTTAAAATAATAACTATACAAAATTTATAACATAAAATGTTCATAAATTAATTAATAATAGTTTATATTCAACATAATATTTAGTTATTAACTATAACTAGTTTTATGGTTGATAAATATATCATCAAACACCTTTTGAACAATTGTTTAAATTGGAATCTAATTTCTAAATATGTTACCAAACACAATTAAAAAAACATAAAATACAATTTTGTTTTCAAAACACCAATCAAACGCACCATGAGTGTTTAAAAAGTGTTTTTAAGCATTTGAAAAGTCATTTCAAACATACCCTTATTATCTTTCCATTAACGGTTCGATCTTCACTATTCAATTGTTGAACTAAAAAAAGGATAAGGAGTTGAATGATGTACCAACAAAAATGACAAATGATGACTTATAATATATGTAGTTTCATTGATTTCAAAATATAAAAACGACCTTTTTATGTCTTGCAATATTGGATTTTAATTCTTACATCTTCAGCTAACAAACAAAAGGATTCATTCAATTCACCAAATTACTGGCTCCCCTAAAACACTTGAGTATTTCTTAAATTTGTTGATACTTTACGTATTTTGACATCTTGCATTTTTTCTAAAAAGGGATTAGAGAGTAATTTGAATTACTTATCAAATTTAATCCAATGATTAACATGTGATTATTGCGTTACCAAATAGAGAATTATTATTATTATTATATTATTTTTTCTGCGTTACCAAATAGAGAATTATTTATTAAAAAAAAACAAATCAATGCATGGAAGAGTTTGTCAATGGCAATGCTTATTAACCACTCCACCAAATTAATAGGATTAAGACACAAGTCACACATTCAAATGTGTAAAAACCAAGCATTTTGGACCAATTTGGAGGCGCCACGTGTCCACTACTTTTTCAGTTTATGTAATGTGACCACATCAAATCTTTGGCCTGGGATTGCACGCAAATGAAACGGCGCCGTTCGATTTTGCCACGTGTTGTGTTTGGTGTTTTATTATTATTATTATTATTTTATGATAATGGAATTCCGACTGCTTCTTATAATCATAACAAACTTAACCGCCTCGCAAATCGGTACGTCTGCGCCACGTCAACGTCTTCGTCACAGGACCAAAAAGTGACCCTTTTATTATTTTGATTAAATTATTATTTTAGTTTTTCCCGTTTGAGTTTCGTTTTAAATTTGTTTTTGTGATTCAGTTTTTTTTTTTTTTAAAAACAAGTTTATATTAAGTTAGATTAAATTTAGTTCACAAAGTTTTGTATTTCGATCAACTTCAAAAAAAAAATCTAATAGATATTTGAATTTTTAAATTTGTTTCTAATACATTAGTACGTAATCATCTATTAATAGACGTATTAGACACAAAAATAAAAGGTTATGGACAATTAAATATCTATTAAATGCAAAATTGAAACTTTAGAGACTTTTTAGACGTCTTTTTAAAATTTTTAGAGGTTCATTAGACACAATCTTAAAAGTACCTAACTCAAATTCTAACATAGCTAACTCAATATTGCTAGTCAATTAAACTTATTCTATTTACATACCCATATTCTAATATATCACATTTTTTTTCTTATGAGAAAGAAACCTATCCTTGTCCATTAATGCTATTAGATGATTTGGAAAATCTATCCAAAATCATAGGAATTACAATGAAATTTTATAAGGTTAAATTATAAATTTGTTCCTATGGTTTGGAGAAAGTTGGAATTTAGTCTCTAAAGTTTTAAAATTTAGAATTTCATCTCCATGGTTTGATGAAACCTCATAAATAGTTCATATCGTTTGATAAACCCTCACCATAGAGACTAATTATAACATTTAAAGCCATAGAGACTAAATTCTAACTTTCTCAAAACTATAGGGAATAAATTTGTAATTTAACAATGTTTAAGGTATGAATGAGCTAAAACTAAAATAGTAATTTTTTTTTAGTAAAACAAATGTGGGGTATGGAAATTTTGAACCTGTAACCTCGAAGGAAGAAGTACATGCAAATTATCACTAAGTTATGCCCACTTTGACATTAAAATTGTAATTAAACATAGGTTAAAACACCATTTTGGTCATGTACTTTAGGCTTTATTTCATTTTAGCCAATATACTTTCAAATGTTCAAATTTAGTCCCTATACTTTCAATAAAGCTTAAAATTGGTTCCTAATGTTAGTTTGAAGTTAATTTATGTCGAAATTGGTTAAATAACATAATAATTTTCATGCAAAGAAAAGACACAATATGAACATATTTCTAAAATTTACAGAGGAAAGGCTAACAGAGACTGTTGTTGCTAAAATCTAGCCAGAAAAATTCTCACTTGACTTTCACATGACAACAAGCGGTAACATTTTTAATTCGGGAGAAATAAGTGACCTACAAAAGAGAAAAAACTAAGCACTGATATGGTGTTTGCCACACCAGCTTCGATGCTTAAGTTAACTAGGAAAATTTGGGTGTAGCATACTAGAGTTTAGAAAATGAGAGTTAAGTTGAATTCTCTTTCTTTAAGTCATAATGACGTATATATAAGATCTTTGACATAAGTTTTTCATATTCCTTTTAAGATAAGAATTCAAAAAGGTTTCCCCTTTTATCTAGGAACTGGATTTGAATGGATAATATGAGTTTGCAGGATTCCCTTAGGCATGTTTCTCCTTTAGGATCTTATCCTTTTTACTTTTATCTAATTTGATCAAGTCCAAATTTTACCCATAATAGAGACTATTTTTTTTAAAAGAAAAGTTAACAATAGAGATCAATTTAAAGCTTTATTGAAAATAGTTGACTAAATTTAGACATTTAAAAATACAGAGACTAAAATAAAATCAAACTCAAAATTTAAGAACTAAAATAGTAGTTTAACCTTAAAAAAACACACACACACACACACGTATATATATATATTATTCATGTTTTCCAAGTGGGATTTTTCAATGTATTCGTTGGAACTTGGAACAGTACATGGTCGGTGTTTGTTTTGGGGAAACCTCTTCGCTAGACTCTGACTTTTTGACCTTCAAATATTCTTATTCCCCAGAAAAAATCCGTTCACACCTTATTTTAACTGCACATATAAAATAACGACTAGTTCATTCTTTTTGAACTGAAACTAATTTCTAAATCAATATTCAAATAAATCAATTTTATCAGATTTTTAGTTTCATATTCTCCGATCCTTATAGTCAGCTTGACCTTATTTTTTCCGTAAAAAGGAGTCAAAATGAGAGAAAATAACTAATAAATAATTTCAGTTAACATTTGTTCCAACACAACTTGAGTTAAATTAGTCGTTACGCTATTTTAATTTCTTCACTTAAAACATTGGTCAAATATATCAAATCGTGCCTACCTTTTTAGATAACCTTCAATTTAATTTTTAATCTTTTAAAATATTCAATTTTTCTAGTAATATATTAAAAATTTTCAATTAAGTTATTTCATAAAAATATGTTAAATTTTATCGATATAAAACCGACGTGTTATTAAATTATTATCTTAATAATATATACATATTATAGCATGTTATTTGAACATCTCAATGGTAGAAGGCTGATTATTTATGGGAAAATCAAATTTTGCTAGTGGAGAAAGTTGGATTGTATGCAAGGTTCGAAATGTCGATGTCGATGGAAATGTCGAGGTCTAAAATTTATGGAAATGTCGATGGAAATGGAAATATCGATGAAAATTTCGGTGGAAATTTACGGAAATCGTGGAAATTGATGGGAATTGTTTGAATTAGCCAATGAAACTTAGATGTTGATTTAATTAGACTATAATGGACTATTTTTAAGCATCACATCTAAAAATTAAGATAATATTTAGATATAAATGTCAATTAAAAATTTGATATGTCGATGCGAGTAGGAATTTGAAAAAAAAATATGGAAATTGATTTAAATTATTAAAATTATTTCATGAAACCTTAATTGTGAGTCGTGACTCAATTATAGTATAATTGATTACTCTTAAGTCTTAACATCATATATCTAAATATATATAATATTTATATTCAATTAGACAACTATGAAGGAAATTTGAGAGAATTGAAATGAATTTAAGAGAATTAGAGGGAATTTGATAGAATTGGAGGGAAATTAAGATAATTGGAATTGGAGTGTAGAAATGCTTTGAACCTATTATCTAGCGCTTCGAATGACCAAGTACGGGGGTATGTAAATCAATTTATTTATACACCATTTAAACTCTTATCTAATTGCTCTCTGTATTTTGTACTCAATTTCTCCTCAATATAATAAAATTCTCTCTTCCTCTACCTGTGGATGTAGGCTATTACTTATTATTTATTAACAAAGAAAATATTAAATTCGAATATATATATAATAATAATAATAATAATAATAATAATAATAATAATAATAATATAAAAACCCTGCTTTCATGTTTGTAAAAAAAAAAAAAAAAACTCGAAATATGAACGACATGTCGTCAACACCTTGAAATGTCGAGGTGTCGACAACATGTCGTCGAAATGGGGGGAAACGACATTCCCCCGAACGACATGTCGACCAAAATTTTCTACCGTGATTGTATGAGCTAAATATTTTAATAAAATATTAATTATGAAAACATAAAAATTTAAAATTGAGATTTTTTTTTAATAAAAGTTTTATTTATTTATGTTATAGCAAGTTTCGGAAGAGTCGAACTTCAAAGACGAGTTAATTAAATAATCAAACAAATAAAACCCGCGACGACACGTGTAGCCAAACAAAGCCATCGGGCCCAGGAGGGCCACGTGACTTGATTACGATCACGAACAATCAAACGGCTTCAAAAGATCGGGAGGCGATTATCCAGTGCGATGCGCCGCAGGGAATCATAAAAGCCGAGCCGTTTCGTTTCAATTTCACAAGGTCAAAAGCAGTCGCCTGATTCAAAATCGGATTGCGCTTTTCCCATTTCCCCACCCAACTTCCATCTTCCCTCCCATCTTACGTCTCATACTCGTATTCTCTCTTTCTCTCTCTATCACCATCGCCGTTTCTCTCTCTAGGTTCGGTATTATATAAGCCCTCGCCAGGTAGTGAGAGGTTCAGGTATAGATTATTCGGAACGTCTCTTTGATTTAGGGTTTTTTTTTTTTTTTTGTTTCTGGCTTTTGGAGATGGATGATTGGAAGCAGAGCAATCGCGAGAACAGACAGACGATGGAGAAGATTGGAACTCCGTTTCCCGTTCATAGCCAGGTCAGGAAGATCAAGGAGGAATCGGAGACGATTATCGATTGGCGACCGGGACAGCCGGAGATCAGACCGCCGGCGGCCGCCTTCCGAGACATGAGTCGACCGATCTCTCGCTCGCCGCTTGGAATCTCCTGCCGGCCGATTTCGGTGGGGGAATCGTAGAGGGAGATTGTTGGTAGAGATATACTTTTGGTTTAGGGCTTATTTCTGCGAGCAGATGGAGATGGAGATTGTATTGATTGTTCTCTGTTTTCGTTTCTCTTCCCTTTTCTGATACTGCAGATTGAGATAGCCCTAGCCATGCCTAGTTATGTTCGTTTTCTTTTTCTTCTTCTTTTGTAAATATTTTGTTTTGTTTAATAGAGAAATTTTTGGGTTTTGTATATTGATTTTTTCTTTTCCTTTTTCTCTTGAAAATATTGCTCAAAGGATTCTAACTCTCTGAGTTTCGACAAGTTTATTGATATCTGAAGCTTTGTTGAGATTCATAAATCTGATTATTCATTTGGGGAAATATGAATTTCTAATTTTATCTATTTTGGAAGGGAAATGAAACTCGTTTCTTTTAATTTTAAAAATATAAATTATAAACTCTTAGTCTTGGGCTCTTAGCAAATGGGTAGGTAACGTAAGATGAAATAAAACCACAAAAAAAAAAAAAAAAAAGTTGTTTATTGAACAAAACAAAAAGGGTTAGGTTTGAGGAGGGAGTACTTGTAAGTTGTAATTTGTATCTCATTCTTCGTCTTATTTTATTATATTGGCCGTTTTTGTCTCCTTTTTTTAAACAATTTATTTTGCCCAAAAATCAAGTGGATCTAATTTACACCGGCCTGTTTAAAAAACCTTTTTTGTTTTTAAAAGTTCTTATTTTTTTTAAAAAAATCTGGAGTACAATTTAAACTTTATTACGTAGTGGTCCCATAAATCGTTAATTATTTTATCAGAGAGTAGCCTCCGTCAATTTATATACTACACGTATAATAAAGTCTCAACTATATCTTCCGCGTGTAAATTAAAAAAAGGTCGGAATTTTTATTTATTTATTTTGTTATAAAAGTTGAAATTTTAGGTGTTAAAAATCGCTGCAAAAAATTTGATTAAAGCATTGTGAAATTTTGAATTCATCATGTTTTTTTTTTTTTTTTTTTAATGTTAGAGATAACATATCATGTCACATTAGCAAGCACACAATTTTCTTAAAATAAAGTTGTACGAAGGATAATAGTCTAAATACTGAAATAAAAATATGACCACTTAAATTATATAAAATTTTAGCAAAAATCAAAGACATAACTCATAAGAAAGCATGAGAGACAGAGAGTTGGAAATATTATTGAGATATTATATGAAATTTTTTAGAAATGGTAATACTTTTCCAAAAAATGAAAACATGTCTCTTCCACGTGGATTAAGATATTTTCGTTTAAATCTTTTTTCTTTTTTCTTTTTTTTCTTTTTCATGAAATATGGTCATTAGTTTTCACTTTTCAATCACTTTCTTTTTTTTTTTTAAATTCAATGACTGTTAGAGTGGAGATTCGAATATCTGCCATCTTCATCAAAGGTATTGGTCAATTACTATTAGACTATGCTCACTTTTGCCACTTTTCAGTCACTAATTTATCTTCGTCGAAGGTACAGGTCAATTACTATTAGACTATGCTCACTTTTACCACTTTTCAGTCACTAATTTTTCTATTTTCCTTCAATTTATAAAACAATGCTAATATTTTTCAAGTAGAGAATCGAAGTCTAATTCTTGAAATGGTCAATTAACTCTTAAAAGGCTCTCTTTTACCCAATCAAATAATTTAATACAATACATGAGAAAATATAACAACCTTGTTTGCATCCAATTACTTTTTCCATTTCAAACAACATAATAAAAATTTCATAAAAATTAAGGCCCCGTTTGATAACCATTTGAGTTTTTGTTTTTAGTTTTTGAAAAATAAACTTGTTTTCTCTCAATTTCTCTACAATGGTTTTCATCTCCCTTAAGGAAGCATTTGAATTCTTAGCCAAATTCTAAAAACAAAAACAAGTTTTTGGAAACTACTTTTTTTAGTTTTCAAAACATGGCTTGGTTTTTGAAAACATAGGTAAAAAGAAGATAGCAAAACAAGTAAATCCATAAGTGGAAGTAGCATTTATAGGCTTAATTTCCAAAAATCAAAAACCAAAAATCAAATGGTTATCAAACGGGGCCTGAACGATTATGAATGATATTGCTCCTGTTTTCGACACATTGAAGAATTACGATTACCTGCAAATTTTCAATAAAAAAAACATTTTAGTTTAATTTAGACAATTCCAAACCTACCCACAAATTGGACCTTTTTTTTCCCCCTCTTTTCCTCTTTTCTTGAAGGGGTCACGACATATATAAGACAAATCAATATGGGTACATATATCAAAGGTAATTTTGGATTTTTTTTTTTTTGAGAATAAATGTAATTTAGGCTTTGTTTGTTAATAATTTTGGTTTCTAATTTTATATCTTTAAAAACTAAACTTATTTAGATTCTTATTTTTCTTTCACAGTTTAAAGTTAACTTTTATTTATTTATTCTTTTTAGTTTTAAAAATTAGTCTAATTATTGTGAAAAAAAAAACATTATGACAAAACCATTTTTAAAAATAAAATGGAAGACATTATAAAGAAAATGCTTAATTTTAAATTTGATCACTAAAATTTTAATCTAGGGTCATTTAGTTCATATACTGATGAGTTGGCAATATAGAACAACTAGAAATAAAATTAAAAATTCATAAATCTATTAGAATATTTTTAAAGTATAAAGATCAAATAGACATTATTTTAGAAGTATATAGACTATATAAGCACAACTGTGAAAGTTTTGATGCCAACCTTATACAAATGAATGTATCAACTAGATTAAATGTGAAAAAAAAAACATTATGACAAAACCATTTTTAAAAATAAAATGGAAGACATTATAAAGAAAATGCTTAATTTTAAATTTGATCACTAAAATTTTAATCTAGGGTCATTTAGTTCATATACTGATGAGTTGGCAATATAGAACAACTAGAAATAAAATTAAAAATTCATAAATCTATTAGAATATTTTTAAAGTATAAAGATCAAATAGACATTATTTTAGAAGTATATAGACTATATAAGCACAACTGTGAAAGTTTTGATGCCAACCTTATACAAATGAATGTATCAACTAGATTAAATATATGTGTTAGACTTCCTGTTTGAGAACTTAGTCTCTATGTTTTAAAAGTTTTAATTTAGTCTCATTTTAACCTTTTCTAATATTTTTTTTTTGTTGGTGAATATTAAAATTGAATGATAGATAAACTTATAAGATATGATACTTAATGAATTAGAAGAGATTTGGAGGAAAAATAAGGCCATCTTAAAGAATACAAAGTTGAAATTCTCGCCAACATCTTAAGTGTTATGATTCATCAAGTAGAATGTTTGCAAGCTTATCATCAGCTAATTTTTACATTGACTACAAAAATAGTATAATTGAACAATGTCAACACCTTAAGATACTCATAGACTCAATCACAAAAAGTGAAAACCCCACAAGAATATATCTAATTTAGATTATAGGTTCTGATACCAAATGATAAAGAACTTCTTAACTTTTGAAGCAAGAATCCACCTTCACCCATCTGAGCACAATTCTAAATATTAGGTTAGAAACAAATTGTCTTAATATCAAAGCTCTTGATATATAATAAATTTTTCAAAAATTATGTCAAATAGCTTATTTTGAAACATATATTTCACAAATGTCAATTTCTAAGAAAATTTCATCTTTAGCTTGGCTCCATTTTTTTGTAGCATTTTTCTTCCAATTTTACCCTTACATGCATATTTTTATATTTATGATGCTATTGTATAAAATATTTTCCATAATTATACCGATATGTAATACTAAAATGATTTACCTTTAATGAAAAATATTTATGGTAAATATTTTGATATGTAATTAAATATATTGATATGAAAACTATTGATAAATATATTGACATGTAATTAATTATAAAATTATATATCTTTAATGAACAATATAATTATGGAAAATATCTTATATAATAGCATCATAAATATAAAAAAAAATGCATAAATTCTAAGGATAAAAGTGGAAAAAAAGTTCTATAGAAAATTGAGGTTGCTAAGCTAAAGATGGAATTTTTACTAAAAATTGATATTTGTGAAATATAAGTTTTAAAATGAGCTACTTGGCATAATTAGAAATTCAACAGCCAAAATCGAAAAAGGAAAATGAAATTAAATCTCGTAGGAATTAAGGGTTGGGCTTACAAGCCCATATGTGAAACCTTGAAAGTGCTGGGCTTTAGGGCCTACACATAACCCCAAACAAAGCAATTAATAAACCCTAAATCGAAAAAAAAAAAATTCCAGTACTATAGGAGTATGGATACTATTTCTATTGATTACAAATCATTTCAACATCATTTTAAAAATGATGTGAAGTCTAATTATATTAAGAAATTATTTATAAAGAAAAAATTATAGTGAAAACACAAGAAGTAGGCACTCGTAGAAATTTTCATACATGTTAGCCATTTAAAAGATAGAAATACACATACTCCATGACTTAGAGGGATAAAATTAAAAATTAATAAAATAACATGAAAAATTAATGAGAGGTAGAATCAATATTGTAGATCAATGCTATATTGTCAATATCTCTCTCCCTTTAGTACACAAATGTGGAAGTATGGAGATTTGAACCTCCCATTTAAGGGAAGAAGTAGATTTTAATTACCACTAAGTTATGTTTATGTTGGCGGGTATGGCGGTAATTAGCCTTAAATCATTAAGAAATTGTTCGAATATAATTTTGTAGGCTTCTCATTCCCCTTGAATTTTTTTTCTTGATTATTATTGGTAAAGTTTTTCACCAACATTTTTTTTAATTCAACATGTAAGGGTAGGAATTCGAATTTCTAACGATGCTACAATGCATTTAGTTCAACAACCTATAAAAGTGGAGGGATTCAAGGGTCTAACCTCTTAGTCAATATTATATGCTTAAATCAATTGAGGTATACTCAAGTTGACACAATGTTATTATACATTAACTAATTAAACTATACTCATATTGATAATATTTTGTCTAAATCAATGGAGGTGGTTTAATTCATATCATGGGGTTAAATCAAAACTTTTAGAACCATATGGCACATTTTAGTTTTTTTTTATTAAGGAAAAGAAAAAAGAGTATGACCAAGTTTAGACCACGCTTAGGAATGAAAGCCGGTGCGAGAAGGAACCATTTCCTTGAGCCCCAAGCAAATTCGAAGCCGCTTGCTTCCCTATAAATTGCTCAGTCGAACCAATTTCTAACCTCACTTTCTCGCATTCCCTTCTCCTTCTATCCCAGGAACCCTTATTCACCATTTTCTTCTCTCTCAAATTCCACACACCAACTTCAAAATTCACACTCGAAACTTAAATCCACCACCTCCATTTCGCTTCATCTTCATTAGAATCCGCCTCATAAATCGCCACAACAATTACTTCATCTTCATCGCATCCGAACAACCAGAGCAAGACAACAATCTTCCCCCTCTCGCCTTCTTCGCCATTTCAGGACAAAAATCAGGGATTAAATTGTCGTTGTCCTAGATGCCTGTATGTGCAGCTTACATCCTCAAAGGAAATTCGTTATATTTGTTTATGTGGGAAAAGGCAGGAACCCCCGTCTAATTTGTATTTGACGCCACATTCGTGTGGGGAACCTTGTGGCAAGCCACTCGATCAGGAGATGTTGGTTGTAGGTGGAAGTAAGGAGGATCTTTGTCCCCATAATTGTGTATTGTAGTGCCATCCAGGTCCCTGGCCTCCTTGTAAGGCATTTGCTCCGCCTCGCTTATGCCCTTGTGAGAAGAAGTTGAAAACAACATGTTCAGAAAGGAAATCCACTTTAACTTGTGGTCAGCATTGTGAAAAACTTCTGGATTGTGGACGTCATCGTTGTGAAAAAATCTGCCATGTGGGTCCATGTGATCCTTGTCAAGTTCTAATTAGTGCCTCTTGCTTTTGCAAGAAAAAGAAATAGCTTGTTCTTTGTGGAGGCATGACTTTGAAGGGTGAAGTAAATATAGAAAATGGTGTTTTTTCATGTAGTTCCATCTGTGGGAAGAGTTTTAATTGCGGCAATCACTTCTGCAGTGAAAGCTGTCATCTTGGACCCTGTGGAGGCTGTGATTTGATGCCAGACATGATTAAGGCATGTTATTGTGGGAAAACACAATTGCAAAAAAGACGAACAAGTTGTTTGGACCCAATCCCGGTATGTTTTGAGCTCTGTGAGAAACTATGACCTTGTGGGAAGCATCGTTGCAAGGATGTTTGTCATGCTGGAGATTGTGTACCTTGCTTGGTTCAAGTTATGCAAAAATTCCGTTGTGGTTCAACTTCTCGAAATGTGGAATGCTATAAGACTTCCAGACCTACTGACATATTCACTTGTGAGAAGCCTTGCGGGTGGAAGAAGAATTGTGGAAGGCATAGGTGCAGTGAGAGATGTTGTCCTCTATCAAACTCCAGTTATAGTCATTCAGGAGATTGGGATCCACACTTTTGTGTAATGAGGTGTGGGAAGAAACTGAGGTGTGGCCAACATTCTTATGAATCACTGTGTCTTAGTGCACTACAAGATTTTTGCTTTTTCTCGACGCAAAATAGCGTCGGGATAGGTAAGATACGCGTCGGTAAAAATGGTTCCGACGCAAAGAATACGTCGGGCAAAATCGTCGCGAAAGCCTCGTCGGGATAAATTATCCCGACGCTTTATGTCTTGCGTCGGGAAAACAAAGCCTATACCGACGCAACATGCGTCGGGAAAAATGCCCATTTCTCCCGACGCAAAATGCGTCGGGAAAAATAAGAATTATCCCAACGCAAGTTGCGTCGGGTTAGATAACGTTTGCGTCGGAATAACTAAATTCTGCTATTACCTCTTTGATAATTAACTGATTTAAAATTTTTAATAATCTATAATTTAAATTTCGATAATCACCTGAAAATTTATTGTATATTAATATTAACAATTATTCAATTTTAACACAAAATGAATATAATAAAAGTTAATATATATTTAAAATGTATCATTCCTACAAAATAAACATTGAGTAAGCTAGAGTCTCCAAGGTTGTTTCAAAATACAACAAAAAGAAGAAAACTTAATCTAAAAGGCTTCTGTTCTTGTCTCGCTTGTTTCTTCTAAGTCAGCTTTCAAAAATTATATACCTATAGACCTGAAAGCAGAAATAAATAATATTAAAATTTTTAAACATATTAAAATTTTTAAACATAAACAATAAATAAACAAAAGAAGCGTTGAAATGCACAAGAGTTTTTCAAAAGAAATCCTAAGTGTCAAAATAAACTTGAACATTCCCTATACAAGCCTAACACTCGTAACCCACCCTGTCGAAACTACACAATTGTCTTAGAGGTGCCTACATACCCTCTTAGGCCAAAACGTGACTCACAAAGAGTTTAACACGTCTACCCCACTTCTCGCAACCTTAAAAGTGTCCAAAAAGTGCCTAAGTGCCTTACAAGTGTCCAAAAAATGCTTAAGTGGCTTACCAGTGGCTAAAAAGTGTATAAGTGTCACATGCACACTAAAATGAAATTGAATGTTTCCTAGATGAGCCTAAACATGTAACTCACTCACTTGAACCTACGCAAGTGTCTTAGAGGTGCCTACGTACCCTCTGAGGCCAAACCCAACTCCAAACGAGCTTAACATGTCTACTTCACTTCTCAAAACCTTAAAAGAGTCCAAAAAGTGTCTAAGTGGCCTACAAGTGTCCAAAATCTACAAAGTAGCTCAAAACCTCCTAAAAAGTGTCTAAGTATCTTTTGAATGCCAAAATGCACTTCTATGCACCCGAAGATTGACTAATGCATCTCACTCCCCTCCCGAACCTACATGCATGAAATGGCTACCATAACTGCAGGATAGCCACACATAAGACAATAGAATGAATTTTATAAATTCGTTACATGCATGAATTGGCTACCATAACTGCAGGATAGCCACATGACAACACATAATTAACCTTAACAATCAAACATACCTAAGTATTTGAAGGTCCACCCTCTCCCTGTCGTCGACCCAACAAATTTTGTATGTCAGCCCATCTACCTTCCCACAATGACAATTGAGTAGTTAATGCGTCATTTGTTGCCTGCATTTGTACCATCTGACCTTGCATCGTTTCAACCTTCTTTTCTAACTCTTTTTCATATTGTGAGGAAGAGGTCACATCAGATGATGAGCTAGGTTTTGGGTCCCAACCAAAGCCTCTAATGTGGCCTGATCGATGACCCAAAACCTTTTTACAAATCTCTACATCGGACATCGGTTCAGAACCTTCTTGAGATGACGCTTCTTTAAGTTTTTGCATTTCCAACTACATGAAAGATACAATGAGGTTAAATATATTACGAAACACATAAATTTACACAAGTATGATGGAATAAAACTTACATATGCATCTTTAGCGTTATCATTCACCCACCCATCCTTTACAGAAAAATGACTTTCGTGGAACAAATCCACCTGGTCAACGTCATGGCCCTCTTTTATTTTCTGTATATCAAAAATACAAACTATATTAGTCATACTAATGACATACGATATAAAATAACAATTAAGTTGCACATTACCAGTTCATTTTGCAGTTGGACGAATGACTTCTTCCCAGCTCTGTGGTTGTAAGGGAGATTCGATCGACTCTTTTTGTTTGTCTCCATTTTTTTCTAAAACAATTTTTTATTAATGCAACTAATCCATGTAGAACTATAAGGTAAACGAAGAAAAGTATACCTTCCATTCAGGAGTCTCCCATCTGTCACATAGAAGATTCCAATCTTCTGGATTCGTTATCCTATAAGGAGGATTTGCACGGGCTTCTATAGGGTCTTCAAACTCACAGTATTCTTGATACAACTCTGCTCTATATTCTTTGAAAGTGTTTTGCATTTGTCGCTCCAAGTATTTCCTCACAATCCTTTTTGACACGTCGAAGTCAAAAAATGTCTGTATAGTCAATTATAAATGTGTAAGCCAAAATTGACGTTTCAAATAGTACAAAAATGCTAAAAAACACAAACTTACCGACAACCGATCAATTATATTATTTCGCACTTCTCTCGATACGAACTTCCAAGATGGACAACGCAATGGAACTGTGGCCCGTGTGATAGTACCAATGGCGCCACTCAACTTCGTGGCAGCGGCACATACTGGTTTTCCCACCTTGTCGTCAATTTCAATCCTAATTCTCCCATGAGCGTTCACATATCGGTCCAGGTCTATGTTTCGACTAAATCCTCTTGCCCGCCTTCCAATTCCTCGCGTTCTTGTGCCTGATCTGGATCCTGCAAAAAAGAAAAATTTTAGTAACTAGATATGAAAATAACAATTATAATTAGACATTCGTTATGATATAATTATTACTTGATGCCCTAGTCTCGGCCTCAAGTCTTGGAGGATCAACCTCCTGAACTTCATCTAGTGCCTCATGTTGTTGCTCCGGACGTACCATGACTCTGGAATCTCATAAAAAAAATGAACAAATTAAACTCAATGTATATGAAGCATTCAATTAAACAATGTTTTAAATACATAAGTTATACACTTATTCGCCATGTTGGTCATCGGAATCTAAATATTTAAGTGAACTTGAACTCTCTTCAGTAGATGCTTCTACATCTTCAGGTTCGTCGTTTATAAAATCGTCATCATTTGGAAATGGTACACTCGTGTTTTTAATCACTTGATGTTCAACAACACTAGGGTTAACATCGTCCCTGCATAATGTGACATCTTGGAAGGATTCATCGACCTCAATCGGACCTGATACTTGTAATAACTCCAAAGTGTCATTTTCTAGGTCTTCAGCTTCTGGAACGTCCCATACGTGTTTATTTTGAACAATTTGTACAACTTTCCAATTATTCCCAAGTTTAGGGTCGTTAATATAGAAAACTTGTTTGGCTTGAGTAGCAAAGATATACGGGTCATCTGTATACCAAAAATGGGATGTGTTGATCGACTTAAACCCTAAATCCATGTGTATTTTGTTCTTCTTAGCATCTGTGTCAAACCATTTACATTTGAAAAGAATTGCACGTCTTCTCTTGGTATATTCCAAGTCCAAAACCTCATGCAATACACCGTTGTAATTCATTTCTTCCTGTTCGGTTTCTCCAGACACTAGGATTCCACTATTTTGAGTAGCACGACGATTGTCGCGCTCGATACAATGAAAACGTACTCCATTAACAAAGCAACCACTATAAGTGCGAATTTGATTACTAGGCCCCAGCGCTATCGCATATAGATCATCAGATGCTTCTCCTCTTTCACGTAATGAGTACATATGTTTATGTTGTGTAAGTTAACATAACTTATAGTTATAATTCATTACTAAAGAACAAAGTTAAAACTTGAGAAAAATACTTACATGTGCCCTAAACCAATCAGGAAATTGCGATTGGTGTCGCCTAAATAAATCTGATGCGCTATCTTCTCTAGTACGAATCAATCTTAAATGTTGCCTATTTAGTAAAAGTATCAAACCAAAGGAAAAAAGATTTGGTCTTAGACATATATACTTCAAAATTGAAACCAAAGGATATGGACTTATACTATTGCAAAATACGTACCTGCGATAAGACTCTATCTCAGAACAATTGTTCAATATATACCAATGCGCCATTCGTTTCTCATTTTCAGATAACGTCCTCACAACCGAACCCCCCAATGGTCTTGCTCTTTGTCTAAACACTTCAAAATCACCATAAACCTCTCGATCGGGAACTGAGTCATCATTACGTGGATCCCTATTAAACCTCGTTTCTATTCCAGTTAGATACATGGAGCAAAAAGTCAAACATTCATTCATGACAAATGCTTCTGCTATGGAACCCTCAGGACGAGCTTTGTTCCGTACATATTGTTTCAAGGTTCGTAAGCTTCTCTCGATAGGGTACATCCAACTATAGCTAACTGGACCAACGATCTTTGTTTCATATGGCAAGTGAACTGCAAGATGCACCATTACATCAAAAAAAGCCGGTGGAAAGATTTTTTCAAACTTACAAAGTATGAGTACAATATCTGCTTCCAACCGATCCAAGTCACTAATTTGTATTGTCTTTGCGCATAGATCACGGAAGAAATTACATAACTCAACAATAGCTGTACATACATCCTTTCGTAAGTATGCTCGGACAGCAATAGGAATAAGTCGTTGGAGCAAAATATGAGAGTCGTGAGTTTTCAACCCCCATAGTTTCCCATCGCTGACATTCACACATCGTGATATGTTTGAGACGAATCCGTCAGGAAATTTAACCGATTTTAAGAACTTACAAAAATCTACCCTCTCACTCGCAGTCAATGTATATGCAGCATGTGGTTTCACAACTTTACTTCCTTGCTTTTGCAAGTGTAAATCCTTTCGTATATTCAAATCTTCAAGATCCAAACGGGCCTTTGTCGTGTCTTTTGTTTTACCCTCAATGTTCAATAAAGTCCCGAGCAAGCTGTCGCATATATTTTTTTCAATATGCATGACATCTAACTTATGTCTCAACAGAAGTTTAGACCAATAGGGAAGTTCGAAGAATATACTCTTTTTGGTCCAGTTAATAGTACGTTTCCTTTTCTTATCTTGTTTGAATTTATGCTTACTTAACACTGGAAAGTTTAGGGCATTTACTTGTTGTAGAATCTCATCTCCATTCATTACAATTGGTGGAGGTCTATGCTCCAATTTTCCATCATGTTGTTTGCTCCTACGCCAATTGTGATTATCCGGAAGATAACGCCGATGTCCCATGAAAGATATTTTTCCTCTTATCTTAAATGATGATGTATCTTCTTTACAAATGGGACATGCTTGATAACCTTTGGTACTCCATCCCGACAAGTCTCCATATGCAGGAAAGTCATTGATGGTCCACAACAAACATGCATATAGTTGAAAGTACTCTTCACTCATGCAATCATAAGTGCGCACACCATTATTCCACAACTCTTTTAACTCCTCAATCAATGGTTGCAAATATACGTCAATTTCTTTTCCAGGAGACTTCGGTCCAGGTATAAGCAATGACATGAAAAAGTTAGATTCCTTCATGCACTTCCAAGGTGGAAAATTGTATGGAATAAGCACCACAGGCCACATGCTGTACGCGGTACTCATATTCCCAAATGGATTGAATCCATCTGAAGCTAATGTTAATCGAACATTCCTTGGGTCTGAAGCAAACTGAGGAAACTCTTTATCAACATGTTTCCACCCTGCAGCATCAGCTGGATGTCGTAGCACACCATCAGTTTCAACCCGTTTATCCTTATGCCATCTCATTTCAGAAGCAATATGTTTTGATGAAAACAACCGCCTCAACCTTGGTATTAGTGGGAAATGACGTAAAACCTTATGTGCAATTTTCTTACCCTTCCCATCCTTTATTTTATAACGAGACTCACCACATACTGGACAACTTTGGCAATCAACAAACTCTTTCCAAAATAATACACAGTCATGCTTGCACACCTGGATGGACTCATATCCTAGCCCTAAGTCACGTAACCTTCTCTTAGCTTCATAGAATGTACTAGGTATAGATGCACCTATTGGAAATGCGTCTTTCAATAATTCTAATAACATATCAAATGACTTGTTACTCCAATTATTGAGCACCTTAATATGCATCAATCTCACCAAGAAGTTCAACGAGGAAAATTTAGTACAACTAGGATACAATTGGTTACGTGCTTCAGCCATCAACTCCTCAAAAACGTTTGAAGTATCATTTCCTTCAGCATTATCAGACATTTCGTCTCCAAAGTCTTCATCATCATTTACATTCTCTTCCCCTTCTATCATTCGCCCTTGCAAATCATTTAGAAGACCGAACATCTCATCGTCATCATTGTGAGCATTACACTCTCTGCTTAATCCATCATCTACTGAAGAACTCGTGTCTCTTTGAAATCGAGCTAAATTTGCTGGTTCTCCATGATAAACCCATTGAGTATACGAAGGAGATATTCCATATGTAAATAAATGTCTTTCTATTTCATCCAATGATTGCGACATTGAATTTTGGCAATTCTTACAAGGACATCTGGTTTTTCCCACATTATTTAGATGACACTTTGCTACTTCTAGAAATTGTGCAACTCCTTCAATATATTCTCTTGAGAATCTATCTCTAAGCTTAATCCAACCCTTATTCATCCTCAAATATACTTTGTACAGAACTTTGTGAATTAATACCAATGGACAAAGTTCAATCCTGTAGGAATTAATACAAAAAGTTAGATTATTTTTTTTCAAATGCCTATGGATATTTATGAGGAACCAAAAACTAGAAAAATAAAATCTTAAGGTCATGTGTTATTTAGAAGTGGTTCAATCTAACCTACCAAATATCGAGAATTTGGTTCAACAACTTTTAGGAACTTATAAAGATCGAAGAAAATCTAATTATCCAAAGCTTAAAGCAATCAAGTGGTTCAACTATGATCTAACCAAACAAAGAATAGTTGGATAGCTTTCAAAAACTTCTAAGGATCGATCAACGCTTTCAAAGAAGAGGTTCAAATATGATCTAATCTACCAAAGATCGAGAAATGACTTAAAAATAACTTCCAAGAGGTTCTAAATACCCTTTATTAGACCGAATCGATTTTGGAGATGGAAATCTATTATAACTATTGAGAGCTTAGCACATTTTCTCTTATCCTAGTGCTAATTTTCATAATATTTATATTTTTGGAAGGAAATAAATAGGGAGATCTTCGAAAATAAGTCTTTAACTTTTGAATCTTTCTGCACTAATGTACAAATTACAACTTCTTTGTGGAGTCTTAGAAACAAAAAATTCTTTTGAAATTATAGCCTAGCTATAATCCTCCATAATTGGAAGGCTATGATACGTTATTTTTTTAGTTGGGAGGAGGGTTCCTCGCCCTTGCCCTTAGGTTGTCTTGAAGAAGGCCATGGAAATCCAACAATGTCTTATTTTTCTTGATGATCTCCTCTTGTGTTTTTGTGTTCTTGTGTTCGCATGAGTCTTTAGCTTTAAGTTGTGGCTTCATGTTGGTGTTATTGGCTTTGTTTGTAATTCTAAACTTTTCTTGTGGGTTGCTGATCTTCAAACTAGTACTCTCCATTTTTGAGAGAGAGAGATGGAAAAATTATTGAGTTTCGAACCATAAAATGAGGAGTTGATGTATAGAGTTTAGGTTTTGGATATATATAGAGAGACAAATGTGTAAGAAGTATGCATATGTTAGGTATTATTCTTCATAAAACAAGGATATGATAGCTAGTGTTATACTTTTATGTCCTAATATAGAATATATTCAATGGAGCTATTAATTATTAGTATACTTGGATTCTGATTTTTAGCCAATAACTCTAATGTTTCTTTCAACAACCTAACTACTTATTTAGTCAATCAAAATTTTTGATATCAGACACTTTTTTCAATTCAAACAAGGTTGTGGTATTCAAATTTATAACTTTGAGAAGAGGTTTAATATACTTCAAAATACTAGCTAATCAACTAGCTTAGACACACAATTGTTGATCAAGTGCATAGTATCTTAACCAATTGAACTAGTGAAGTTGGCAATATCAAACACGTTTAACATTGAGAGGAACATGAGTCATATATGATCTAGTGGTTTGGTATTGAGCAATACACATACACACACACCAAAAAGATTGATAGATAAGTAAAAGGTTCTAATTCGATATCGAGATACTAACAAATAGAAAAAAAGTTAACAATGTCATAGCTTCACTATGTTTACATGTTCAAGATGCATCCTAATTTTTCATCACTATACAACTAGGAAGCTGACTATGTCAAATAAAGTTATAATTAACATAGAGCTTATATAAGTTTTATTTAATATTTTGATCAATTTACTTCGCAAGATGGTAAGAATGCTCACAAGTCCATAAAAGTGATTATACTGATAATATTTATATTTCATCATATAAAGTTTTGACCTTCAATGTTGTAAAGTAAAACTCCCCAGAAGCAAGCTGTAGGAATCTTACACCTTGTGCCTTAACTGGAGCTTCAAGAATTAAGATGAGTTCTTTTGAAATGCAAAGCATCCAAGAAATTGCAGCTCCCACCTCCAAAATTGAAACAAATATCCAATTAGATGATTGGTTACCAAATAAATGACTTCATGCAACACTACAAGATTTTGGTTTTTATTTTCGACACAAAAAGGCATCGAAAAAAGTACAAAAAAACGTCTATGGCTAGTGAGAAACCTACTATAGCTAGTGATAGCTTAACTACTTAAACAAGTAGTAGCTTCAACTTTACTTAGAAATACATTTATAAAAGAAATGAAATAAAAAAAAAAATTCAAACTTAACAATAGAGAAAGCTTGAAACTTGGAGTTCGCCATCAAAATAGCACACTTATTTGACTTTATGTTCAAGGTTGACAAGATCTTTTTTCTTTCTTGATTCAAAGATGAATACACAAACTAACTCTCTTTACAAAATTTCTCACACACACTTTATAGAATTGTCTCTCTTCTTTAGTTTATCTACACAGAGTTTCAAAGAGTTAGTTAAGAGATTTTGTTATAGCTGAAGCCTTTAACTGTATTTGATTTTCTTCTTTTAACAATTTAACGTAACAAAGTCTAGAGAATTTGTTACACCTACAACAGCTTTCAACAAATGTGTTTTTTTTTTTTTTTGTTTTTCTATTGTCTCAAAGAGTTAACATTCTAGGGAAGGAGTATATACATATCATTTTGTATTCATATTTATGAATATGAGAATAGAGTTCTTTACAATTTTTTAGTCAACGTGATCCAATTTGAGTTCTCTCTTATAAACTGAAGAGTTATTTGACATTTGGTTTGGAATTTATATACAAATTCACAAAATTCATATAATACTTCTTATAAAAAAATTCTAAATAAAAGTTAAAAGAATGATATTTCACCATGGCAGTACCAAAAAAAACACATCTGAAAATTACATTTCAATATCACTGCATAACCAAGTTGTTAAGAAAATCTGACTAGAAAAGAGAATATATAGGCTGTTATTCGAGCCCTACTAAAAAAGATAATTCGCTTGGCTATAATTGCTCCAATCAAGAGATTGCAATTGAAATTCTTGGACTAATCAAGGCAAGCATTGTAACTACAAATTGAACTACAGGAACTAAAAGCAAGTTATGGTCAATAAAACAAACAAATTCAAATAAGAAAGAGAAAACGATTCTATCTAAATGCAATAGTCAATGGACAACACAGATCAAGATCTGTACAATCATCATCATCTTATAATAATAAAGACTATGCAAATCGAACCATAAAAAGAAAGATGCAATGAAAGACGAAAGTAGATTTAGAAGCTAACAATAGCATCAGCAGATAATGAAAGCATTATCTCAGATCAAGTGTTTAATTATTGGTAAATCAGAGGAAAATTATTACAAATTTCATCCAAAAAAAAGGCAAAAAAACTATATAGAGAGAGGGAAAGACAGAGTAAAGATCGAAAACATAATGAGGAAAGACAAATCAAAATAGATGCAAAGTCAAAAGAAACTCACAAGAACACAAAATCAGGATGTGTGTCACGCCAAGGAATCAATTTGCCATTAAGAGGATGTGCGCCGCAGATCGAAAGGAGAAGAGGATGTGTGCCGCTGCCGGAAAGAGAAGCAACACCCTCGCCGTCATCGGAAAAAGAACCAGAGAAAAGGTTGGGAAAGATGAAGGAACCTATAGCGAGAGCAGCCTCGTCACAGGATCAGGATGTGTGCCATGCCAAGGAACCTCGTCGTCGCCGGAGAAAGAACCAGAGCAACACGCGTGAGGGAGAGCGGCACAAAATGCAAAAAACGCAAACCAGAGCAAAGTTTTGCAAAAAGAAGAAGTTTAAACCTTAGGATGCTACGCAAAACGATGGAATTAATAAAAAGGGTTAGGGTTTTGTTTTTAACCCGACGCAAAATGCTTGTGTTAATTATTCTATATATCTCTATTTTGCGTCGGAAACCTTTAAAAACTCCCGACGCGAATTGCGTCGGGAAAAATAATATATCCCAACGTATTGGGTTACGTCGGGAAATAACTCGTCGGAATAACCAAAATTTCTTGTAGTGGTGGCCACTACTCTCCATGTCCCCAGACAATCTTCACAGACTTGACATGTGCTTGTGATAAAACTTCAATTCCCTCATCACTACCTTGTGGGATGCCACCCCCATCATGTCAACTCCCATGTTCAGTTCCTCAACCATGTGGCCATTCTTCTACTCATAGTTGCCACTTTGGCGACTGCCCGCCCTGTACAGTTCCAATAGCCAAGGAGTGCATTGGTGGACATGTAGTTCTTCGGAACATTCCTTGTGGTTCGAGGGACATCAGATGCAACAAACTATGTGGGAAGATTAGGAAATGTGGGATGCATGCCTGTAGTAGAACTTCCTATGGACAGACATGTGGTGCTCCTCGAAGAGATTGTAGGCATTCATGTACTGCACCATGTCACCCGTGTGCACCTTGCCCCAATGGTAGATGTGAATTCCCTGTCATCATCACTTGTTCATGTGGCCGAGTAACAACATCAGTTCCTTGTGATGCTAGAGGAAACGGTACTGGTTTTAATACTGATACTCTGTATGCTTTAATTATCCAAAAGTTACATGTTTCTCTTCAACCTATCGAGTCAACTGGATAAAAGATTCCTCTAGGACAGAGAAAGTTGACATGTGATGATGAATGCTCTAAGCTAGAGAGGAAATGGGTCTTGCATATGCTTTTGATATCAATCCCCCAAATGTGGATGCCCTTCACTTCGGTGATAGTACTGCTTCTAAATTGCTTGCAAATCTCTTTAGATGTGATTCAAAATGTTGGGATTTATGCCATAGAGCCTCATAATGAATTATTTATTTAATAATTAATAATAATTTTGATTATTTTATTTGCAATATAATATTATCCATTATATGAAAATTTTAAGGCTCGTTTGATAACGTTCATGTTTCCTGTTTCTTGTTCCTGTTTCTCATTTTTCAAGAAACAGACCTGTTTGATAATCCATCTTGTTTCCTGTTTCTAAATTTTTTAGAAACGTTTTTAAAAAAAAGGCAGATTTTGAGAAACTTCAAAAAGTAGTTTCTCAAATTCTGTTTCTGTTTTTTTTTTCAGGTTTCATGCATATTCTTATTTCTCTTTTTACCTATCTCTCCTCTCTCTCTTCTTTCTCTCTCTTCCATTCTATTTTTTTTTTCTTTTAATACTTTTTAATCTTTTTGGTTTTCTCTTCTTTTTTATTTTTATTTTTTGATTTATTTCTTTCTATTCGTTCTCTCTCTTTCATCATAATTTTTTTTCTTTTAATAGTTCATTATCTCTTTTTTTTTTTTTTTCCTTTTTGCTGTTCTCTTTTCGTTTATGTTTTTATTTTCTCTTATTTTCTTATTTTCTTTTACTTTACATTAACGAGCTTATAGTTATCATTTTCTATTTAATTCTCTATTATTTTTCCTTTTGGTACGATTTTATTTTTTTATTAAATAAATAAACTAATAATGTATTTCATGTTTACCATTAAATGTAAAAAAATATATACATTCTCTCTCTTTTTCTGATTTTACTTGCATGTATTATTGGCTAATGCATTTTTAAAGAAAAAATAAAAATAAAGTTTATTATTAAATTAAAGAAATGTGGGTATGTTCGATTGTCTGACCTTAGACAATTTACAAATTCGTCTAATTTAACTAACTCTTGTAAGTCAAAATCGTTCAAGGTGAATTGATTGAAGTAAGAAATAACATTGCAAATCAAATTTGAACAACATTTGAAGGGATAAAATTTATTATTATTATTATTATTATTATTATTAATTAGGTGTTAGACCTTAATAAAATACTATAACATCTTTATAATTGTTTATATTTATTTTAATGCATGTTATATGTTTTATTATAGTATATGTACTAAATTTTATTTTTACCAAAAAACAAGAAACAGAAATAGTTATCAAACATGTTTATGTTTTTAGTTTTTAAGAAACAGAAACAAGAAACGAGAAATAGAAACAGGAAACAAGAAACGAGAAACGAGAACGTTATCAAACGAGGCCTTAATGTTATTAGTGTAATCTTGAACAGTATGTGGTTGACATACAAGAGGATCATGTTCAAGAAATAACCTAAAGAGTCATACTGTATGGATAAGGTTTGGTGTCTTATCATGGTAACACTATTGATACGACCCATTTTGTAATAGTTACAAATGATTTGATTCAAATCGTTCATGTGGAGACATGTGAGTGAGGGTATCTTATACAATGAGTTTGTATAAGACTTGACCACAAAATATTTAATATCTCTTTATAAATCCGTTAATTGAGAAGATTAATATTTCATCATGATGATCATATCTGACTCGATCTTAATCCTAAGTGAGTTATGAGTTTCTGCCTGTGAAGGCTTGTCCTTTGATTTGCATGGGTGAGAGTAGCTTTTGTTGTCGATTCAATAAGTCTACCATTTTAGGGACTTGACCAAATAGGGAGCTGGGAACATAATCTCACAAGATGGAATTCACTCATTCCCTTATAGGGAAAGTAGATGAGTAGTTCCCTTAAGTGCTGATTTTGAGACTTGAACAATGGGGTCTCACTCTCTCACTGGCCCGAGAGAGACTTAGTTTATGGTTGGATCATAAACAAATTGTTCATTAGAGGATCAGTGATACTTAAGGTGCAAGATGTAATTACAAGGGTAAAACGGACTTTTGACCCAACTGTAATTACGAATAACTCGTGAAGGATCGACTTGCATGTAGTGATTATATCAATGGACACAACTTGTTCTACAGTGTCTAATAGTGCAACTTTAGGTCTATAGTGGAGTGACCCTAGAGTTAGTGAATGAAAATTGATTAATTAAAGAGTTTAATTAATTAATTTTGTATCATTGGAGCTTATAATTTGTAGGTCCATAAGGTCCCGTTGCTAGCTCATAGTAATACTAAAAAATCAATTTAGAATTTGAAATGTTCAAATTAATATTTAATTTGAAGTGCTCAAATTAATATTTAATATATTATATATATTATATATAAAAGAGGAAAATATATTTATTGTATTTGATAGATTAAATATTAAAATAATTAATGTATATTAGATACATTAAAGAAAAGATATTTATTAAATTTGAATTGGATTTAAATTAGGAAATAGATGTCGTAGGAGAATTTTAAAAGGTTTGAATAAGATTAAAATTGATTAGATAAATATATTTTAATATATTATATATTAAAATATATTATTTTATTATCTTCCATAGACCACTATAAATAGGACCTTAGGGGTGAGTCATTGTGCATTATTCATAGAACACACATCTCCTCAATAGGGAATTAGAGAATTCTCTCTAGACTTTTTCCTCTCCAATCCCTTGAGGATTTTCTTTCAAAAGGCTCCTACAAGCCTTGATTTTGTGTTAGAGTCATAGCTAGGAATACTTTGTGGAGGAGATAAAGACCTGCCAGAATATTCTCCATATTTATCTTAAAAGTAAGTTTTCTTAATTAATCTTATTTTTTTAGTTTAATTTTAAATAAAATCAAAGACTGTCTAATGCTTCCGCTGCGAGATGAAGAGTTAATTCCTATCAATTGGTATCAGAGCAATCTTTGAGTTTTATTTAGAATTAAAGTTTTGTGATGGTGAGTATTTTAATTTGTCATATATTTGATATATTGTGATTTGCAAATTGATTGTTTAGACTATTTGGCATTAGATATATTGTTTTGATTAGATCATTGTCAAACTCATAAGAGTTAGGAATTCATGTATTTTACTTGAATGACTACGATTACTGCAAATTTCGATTATATGGGCTGAAGAAGTCGACAGCGAAAAAGGTTCGCAAAAAACAAAAACAAAAACAAAACGTGAATTGAAGTCAGCTTCTGCAATTGAAAATTTAGGATTTTTAAATCCTACATTTGGAATGGTCCAAACAAGAAAGATATTGAAGACCAAGATATGTCTTGGATTTAAATTATTGTAATTTAAATTATTTTTAATTTCTTAGTATATGCCAAATATGCCGGTCAATTTTGCTATTTTTAATTTAATTATGCATGAGATGTATGTTTTAAATTGTTTAATTGTTGCATAAAGTATGACATTTAAATTTAAAATCCCACCATAGGTTAAACATCATCATACATTTGATCTATTTTTGAATATAATGGTTATATTTGAAAATTTTGATTAAGTTGTTTCCTAATAGAATTAAGATTAATTTTTTAATAGTTATATTGAAAATTTTAATTATGATGATTCCTAATAGAATCGAGATATTTGTTTAATACGTTTATATTTTCCATATCTTTAAATATAATTGTTATATTTTGAAAATTAAATTATGATATTTTATTTCATAAATGAAATCCATGTTTTTCTAATAGGATTAGGATATATCAAAATGAGATTAGGATTTCCTTAAATTAAAGATATTTATAATTCATGTTTTAAATAGTTTAAAATTTGAATTTAATGTATCTATATTTGTTTCTAATAAGATTAGAATTTATGACAATCTTTTAATTTAGTTTTAAATGGTTTAAAATTGTAAAATTTCAAGATTATCCATAGTTTAAAAGTTGAATTTAATTCATCTTTATTTGTTTCTTAATAAGATTAGATCTTTTAATTGCAAAACAAGATGATATCTTTTAATTTCCTAATAAGATTAGGTCTTCCATAAATAAAGATAATTTAATTCAAAGATAAAATAGTTTAAGTTTTGAATTTAATTTATTTTTTTTTCTAATAGGATTAGAATAAAATATCAAGGATTATCTTTTAATTTATTTTAAAAGGTTTAAAATGATGGATTTTTAAAACTATCCAAGTGAATTATTTTTTAATAGGATTAAAAACATTTATTTATAAATTCACTTATGTTCATTAATCTAATAATTAATAGTTAATTAAAGATCAATGAATTTGAAATAAAAATTGACTATAAGGGAAATCTGTCTATGGAAGGTTTCTCTAAACTGAGATATTTAATCTGATCGAAAGGGAACACCTCTAATTGGGAACCGACCTAAGAGTTGAATTAGTCAAATTTTATTTAATTTCACTAAGCATGCTCATTATGCTATTAATTTTTTTTAAAATAGTTTAAAATTTTAGTAATTCACATTAAAATCAATCTAACAACGTAAGAGTTATGAATGATAGATTGAGGAACTTAGATAAATGAGATTAGGCTAATTTGTCTAAGTAAGAGAAAATCCTATTTCAAAATAGTAAGTGGGAGAAGGAAATGTGTCAACATATCCTACGGTCTTCATCATTGGTTCACATCGTGAGATTCATGCGAGGCCACGTGGCGACTTTTGGACCGTACCCCTACGGAAGGTGTTTGCATGGGTCAATATTAGGGTGAACTTTTGAGAATGATAGGATAATAGTTTTGTTTCCAATACTTGACCTACCCTACAACGACACTTGTTGGGATAAAACTACAAAATCTAAAATGATGGGTTATACTTACAAATGGCTCATTAAGGTTGTTAATGATGTCTTTGACCAAACTAATGGTAACTAAATATTATAGGAATAAAAGTTATTCTGGTATAATACTTGGTTAAAATTATCTCAGTTTAGTGAATGAACACTTGACCTACACTACGACGATACTTGTTCTAACTCACTAAAGTACCATAGCATTAGAAATTATTTATAGGGTTCATTTTTCAAATTGTTTGATTTCTATGCTAAAATTGAATGGATAATTGTTTACATGGTGTTAAATAATATATATATTTCAAAATTATGTCAATTTCTCTCTTGATTTTAATTTTGAATACTAATTTATCAAGTGAGAAAATTTTATTACTTGGAAAAATAACGTTAATACTATAATGGCAGTGTAAAATTTTGAACTTGTCTTTATTAAGAAATGTTCTTAAAACCTGTTGCTACTGTTCTTCGAATTGTTCGTGAAACACATGATTAATGAATCAAAAGTAAACGAGATAGCTTGTACGTATCTCTTAGTTGACATGTTAAATGTCAAGTTTATAAGATAGAGAAAATAACAACATATGAGATGTTGAAGTTAACATAAGCTAAATTTATAAGGGGGTGTTTGGATTGAGGAGTTGGGGGAGTAAAGTTTGGAGGAGTTAATAACTCTCCCCAACTCCTTGTTTGGCCCAAGGATAATTTTACTCTTATTGTGGACCCCACATATTTATTAACTCCTTCTCCAATTCCCAATTGTGGGCCCCACAAACTTATTAACTCCTTCCCCAACTCCTCATTATGGGCCCCACAACATTCTTATCTCATTTTTTCTTCACCTCACCTCACTCATACCTCTCTCTCTTCTCCCCTCTCCTTTCTCTCTCTATTTTTTTTACATTATTTTTTTTTTAATTTCTTAATTTGAAAATTTTTCTTTATTTTTTATATAAATTTTCTCATCATTGTTACTAATTACTAATTAAATATAAATAATTGTTTTTTTATTCTATAATTTTAATCAAATTTTTAACAAAAATATTTTTCTTTTTATTCTATAATTTTATTTTTTTAAATATAAATTATATAAGAATGTTTTAGACATGATACTATTATTTAAATTGAAATTTTAATATAAATTATAGTACTACATAACAATTTTTTTTAATTGATAAAAATCTTCCTATTTCACTTCCTCCATTTGTCATCTACAATTTTTTTTAAGTTTCAACTAAAATTACTTATAACAAATAACAATCTCATCTTTTTTAAGCTTTTTTCTTTATTAATAGCTCAAAAATATATATAATTTTATGATTTGAAGATAAGAAAAACATATTTTAAACTAACCCGTATTACATTTTAGAAAATTAGTATTAAAAAAGATTAACGTATTAAAAATTTTTGATTTTCAAACTAATCATATTCAAAGTAAAAAGATAAACAATTTCTCATTCTAAACTTAATAAAATAAAATTATTACAATAAATAACATAAATATATAGTATTTTGAACAAAAGTATGTATGATATTCATTTTGAATGATGTTAAAAAATATATATATTCATTTTGAACTTAATTATTTTAAAATAGCATAAATATTTGATATTTTATTTTTAACTTAGTTATTTTAAAACTTCAAAGAATATATTATTTTCAAATTAATCAAACTTTAGATAATTCATTACATTGATTAGTTAGAAAAATAAAATCTTAAATTATGTAAAAAAATTATTTTATTAAGCTTAAAAAATAAATCTTAAATTAAAAATTTAAAATTGACGAAAACAAGTTTCTAATAAAATTGTAAAATATTCATAAAATAATATAATTTAAAATCCCAATTTTAGGATTGACGGAAACAAATCTATATTATTTCTAGAATTGAAAGAATAAAAACGTAAAAATCTTGAAGTTTATTTGAATCTCTTTAAATTAATGGATTGAAATATTTCCAAATCACATGTAATATTTTAAAAAGTATTGTAAGACTTTTTTATTTGAAAACTATCCAAGATAAATGAATAATTAATGTGAGATATATTGAAAAAAAGAATGTGGGGTATTTTGTTCAAAATTATTTTTTTTTACTTTAAAGAAATTTGTAAAATATACATAAATTAATAAAAACAAAAAATCTCAATCTTAGAATTCATGGGAACAAATTCTTAAGAATGAAATTTTGAGAAATTGTAGAAAAAAACTATATAAAATCAACTTAGACTTCAGAACTCCAAGTTTAACAAATCTGCACCCCAAACACAGACTTCAGAACTCCTACTCCCTGCAACTCTTTGCCCCAAACACAGACTTCCTAACTCCAGACTAAACAACTCTACACTCCAAACACAAACTTCTTAACTCCCCAGACTTCCTAACTCCCCAGACATATTAACTATTCCCTGCAACTCCTTGCCCCAAACAGCCCCTAAAGTTATCTAAATAATCTCGAATATTAAGTATTACAAAAATCTAAGAAAAGAAACCAAATGACTGAAACTATATAAAAGTAAATAGTTTCTAAATTAGCCAGGATAATCATAGTGAGATGAATTTTTGAAATATCTCTCTAGGAAGAAAAATATGAATGATAGTAAATTTGATTTACTAGATTTTTGGTGGAATATAAACAACGCCACCTAGATAGTCGATATAAGATCTACTATCAAGATTTATTCTTTATAACATTTAATATGTAATTTTTGGAAAATACTTAACATGTATAATAGTTTCTACAAGTTGACACCAAAGATTGAAAGATAATTGTTACTTAATGCTGTATATGATGTTTTATTACCATAAGAGAAATTCAATTTTTAATATTTTATTACTAAAAAGTTCATATAGTATGAACTATTTTGAAGTATGAAATTTTATATTTTCAACATTTAATATTTAATATGTAATTTTTGGAAAATACTTAACATGTAGAATAGTTTCTACAAGTTGACACCAAAGATTGAAAGATAATTGTTACTTAATGTTGTATATGATGTTTTATTACCATAAGAGAAATTTAATTTTTAATATTTTATTACTAAAAAGTTCATATAGTATAAACTATTTTGAAGTATGAAATTTTATATTTTCAAATTTGTTTGAAAATACATTCAGCTGAAGATAAGAATAATTAGTATATGTTAAAAATGTTGACATATTCTATACTACAAAATATTGAGAGATATAAATGTGGAAGTATTAAATTGGATTTTTTGTCTTGTTTCGTGTGAGTAAATAATACCGAAAGAAACATTTGAAATAAAAGATAAATTATTGTTAAAAAAAAATTGTTGAAATATTGAAGGGAAATGGGCCAAGTGTCGAAACGGCCATTGGGCTGTCGTTTTAGCAAATTGCTGCTCACGTCACGACATGATACGACATGACGTTTTTTCTGCGGTACATTTTGTTTGAAATTTCTGCCAAAAGACTTGTCCGACACTACTTCTTTTTATTATTATTATTATTTTTATGACAACGATATTTTTATTTTGATTACAATTACAACAAATATCTATTGTATTTGAAAATTCATGTATGATTCCAATAATGCCAGATTTATTAATTTTAAAATTATCTATATTTTCCTCGAAAAGAATACGATTATTTCACTCTCTGGTCAGTGAACGGGCTAGCCCACGTTAGAAAAGTCTGCCTACAATTGGGCCTACTGGGCCATAAATAACCACTTAAAGCCTGCGTATTGAGAATCAGGCCCGACCCAATTTCTCGTAGTTTTGGGATTAGATGACTTATATAACATAACTAGCTTAGTCATTTTCCTTTTAATTTTACATTTCGGTTAAATTATAAGTTTCATCCTAAATGTTTCTTATTCAAGTAGGACAATTGTGGGGTTAGAAATTTGAACCTCAAAATTTGAAGGAAATAAGTAGATGTCTTAGCTATAATATTCATGCTAGCTGATCCTAAATGTTTAGAATGATATTTATTTAGTCTCCCGCTTAAAAAAAAAAAAGTATTAACATTTATAAACTTTTAGGTTCTTTTTTAATGAAAAAAAATTAGGAAAGAAAGCTACACAATATAAGTTTCAATGAAAGACATTCTTAGACCCAAGCTTCATACTAACCTCCACCCCTTGCTTAAACTTTTAGACTTGGGTTTATTTATTTTTTAATGTAAATAAACACATTGCTGGAATTTCAAGCAAAGGAGTGGGGATGGTCTCTAATGTAAATCTAAAAAAAATATATGATGTTAAAAACAATAATCGGTCTCTTCTGTTTGATAATAATTTCGTTTTTAATTTTCCGTTTTTTAAAATTGTACATGTTTCCTAACAATTTCTTTACCACAATTTTCATATTTCTTAAAGAAATATTTGACTTCCTAGCAAAAATTCCAAAAGCCAAACAATTTTTTTAAAACTTGTTTTTAGTTTTCACTTGAATTTTGAAAATATTTGTAAAAAGTAGACAACAAAACAAAGAAACTCATAAGTGAATGTAGTGTTTATAAATTTAATTTTCAAATACCAAATGGTTAACACGAGGCCTAAACTTTTGATTGTTGCTTTCTAATAGGTTACAATTGTTAGCTATGTTCGTTTTTTTTAGTACAACAAATATGAGGGTATGAGAATTTGAATATCCAACCTCAAGAAAAAGAGTATATATCAATTATTACCGAGCTATACTCATTTTGGCTCGCTATATTAGTTTAAATGCTTACGTAGTTGCATGTCTCAATTTGCTTGAAATAAATGTGACATAATCACACCACAAAATACAAAACAACGGGTAGCTTTTAGCGTATTTTATCGGGCCAATCAATTAAAAGTCTCAACTTTTTTCTTTTTACTTTGTTTTAGTTCAATAAGTGTGGTGTGTGAATTCGAATATTTAACTTTAGCCCTCCATTTGAGATCTATAAAGTTCAAGAAACAATTTTAAATGATGTGGTTTAAATATTGTAAAGGATTTCAAATTATCTGTCTTATTTTGAAGATAAGGAATTGAAATGAATATAATTGATTTTTTTGAAACATTTGCTGAAAATGAAAAGAAAATAACAAATTTACTAATATAACATTTTAATCATTCCATCAGTAATTTAACTTGAATCATGCCAAATCCTACACAATCTTGTAAAAATGATTGATCAAGAAAAAAATTATAATTAAATTTAGGAATCAAAATCATATAATATAATAAATCAAACAACAAAATTCATTTAATCCAACCAAATTGAAAATTACTCCAAATTGAAAATTATTAATTTAATCCAACAAAATTCATTTAATCCAACCAAATTGTCAGATTTGACTAAAAATCTCAACTAATTAACAACCACCCATTTTACCACTAGAATCCATATGAACATAATTTTATTAAAGGTTAAAATATCATTTTGGTTTTTTTACTTTGAGTTTCATCTTTATACGTTTAAATGTTTAATTTTGGCTCCTATACTTTCAATAAATCCTAAAATTAAATAATAATAATAATTTATATGGAATATAAGACACCACGTGCATATGTTTCCAAAATTTATAAAGGAAAAATTAATAGAGACTATATATATATTTTTTAAAATTTATAATAAACTTATTATAAGGACTGATTTTAAGATTTATTAAAAGTAAAAAGGTGAAAACTCAACATTTGAAAGTCTAAAATGAAATGGAACTTAAACTATAATAACTAAAATAGAATTTTAACATTTTATTAAACCAGCCATTTTTTTTAGAAGTCAAATGTTGAAATTTGGACCGTATACTTGGAGTGAAAAACAATTGTACGAGGTTGACAACATTTCACAGACAGTTTATGTAATGTTTTAAGGAGATTCTGAAATTTATTATATCCCTTTCTCAAAGTGCATTGGTACCAGAAAGGAATATTGTCACACCCCGCCCCAGATTAACTCTACCAAACCTAGGATGAGCTGTGACGGCAGTAGACCCCAAATGTGTAATGGAATCTATTGCCAATTCTTTATCTCTTTACTCATTATCTATCTTTAACTATGGATATCTCATAAACAACGCATTGGAATTTCTCCCTTTACTTACAATAAATGATATGCAATGATTTGACAAGACTGGTGGCAGACTCTGATTAGCTAACTCTGGTTGAAACTCAAGAGCAACCTAGTGGAAAAATTAAAAACAAAAGAATGAGCTAAAAAGCCCAGTTAGTGGTAACTCCATAAGAAAATAAATGTTGAAGAAAAATTATTCTTTTACTAAATAAAAGCTCATAACTTTGTAGAATAATGTAAATCACGATCAGTTAGAAACCTTCGAGATCATTTTAAGACATTAAAGTCTGTAAATAAACTTCTCGTGAAACAATAACTCTTAATTCAACAATTCTTGAAAACACAAGCACGAGTTCGTAAAAACATAGATAGGGAAATTCGTAATTATAACTCTGGCAAGCATAAATATAACTAGTGAAATTCATCACCAAATCTGTACCCAAATCTCTATCATACTATGTACCGAGTAATCTCCAGATACATAGCAGAACATATCTCTGTCATACGTGCACGTAGAACAAACTCTAACATCTGTAATGCTTCAGGTCCAGGATTTGGACTAGGATTTGGAATCCGGATTCGGCACCTAATGGCCCCGGCATTCCCCTGCATCCCCTGCGGCCTGAGCATGCGAGCATACTATGGAAACACATTCTCATAGCATATCGGGTAATCACCAAGGGTATAAAGATCTAGTGATTTGAAAACCACTTCCAGCATAAACCTCTTAACTTCTCAAACTCTTTCTGAAGTCCATTCTTTCTCTTTAAACATCTCATAAACTTGAGAGATTTTCAAATAACACTAAACATGTATAAATTCTCAAATAATAATCAAATCTCTCAATAATATAAAACATTTCTAGAATCATATTTTCTTTGAGACCACATCTCAAAAATCTTATACATTTCTCAATAAACATTAAAATTCTTCAAACATCTCATGGATCATAAAATTTCTCAAATATTTCTCAAATGACAATTTCAACTAAAAGCATAAAATATTGGCATTTCCATACCATTTTTGGAAATTCATAACATTCTATGAAAATCTCTTAGCAATTTCTCTAAAATCACACACGATTTATAGAATTCTTGAAAATTCGTAATAATAATCAAATAATAAAAATAATTCGTAAAATAAACCACTCACATAACTATTTTTGTTAATGCTTCAATCGTAAGTTATTTCAATTTCCGTCCAACCTGGAATTCCAATAACCACATCAATAATCATTCTCCAACTCAAGATATTTGTAACCATAATACATTGCAAACAACAATTAATCCAATTATTTGTTTTTAGACATTATCCAATAGTCCAACATTTCAAATTCCACTTTCTCTTTCATTCATTTAACACCAAAGTACAAATTGTCTTTTCTCCATTAAATATTAATTCTTTCTCTCCCTCACACACCATTTCCTTTCCATAAAAAAAAAAATTTAATCTCTCCCAATTTTCATTTTTCATTCTCACGTGAATTACCTCCAATCTACACCTCAATTTCCAACAACAATTCTCTCTCCTCATAACTTCATGTGTACCATTCAACCATTATAATTTCATTCGTAACCACTTCGAAGACCAAGAAGACCAAAGAATAAGTCTGTTTTGACATGTTTCCATTTCCATTAAAGGCTTGGTAAGGAAATCGAAAAGCCTTGGCGACAACTCAAGCATTTAGAAACATATTTATTATTTCTCTTTCCATACCTCGCTACCAATATTGTTTCCTAAACCTTTGGTGCATTTTGTGCCTCTTATATGTATAGAATAAACCGAATTGCAAGCTTCCCCAAATATGTCATTTCTTAGACTTGGTGTTTAGGTACACATACCCAATTAAACTTCTGTCAAATCCTCACCATTCATAATTCTATCAATCAAGGCAAGTCTTACTCACCAATTTACAATTAGTACTTCTAATTCATCCCCTGACAATTTTCTGCATTCAATTGATAATTGAAATCACTTAATTAAGGAAAATCTAAATGCATTAAGTAAATCTCTTGAACTGCTTGTCCCCTCATTTAAGGGAACTACATCAACTTTACCCTTGAAAAATAGTCAATGGCACAATCGTAGTATTTCCCAATTTTAAGTCAATTTCCCTTATATAAATTTTATTCGATCTAGATCAAGATATACTTGAAACCCTTGTGTTTTGTCCATATCTGAACTTCTTTTCATAAGATACTATCACCAATCTTTAAGCATCTCAAACTCTTAATTAAGACTAATGCCATCATAGTTAATTCTCAAGCATGAGTTAAATAATTAGCTCATGCTTCTATAAACACCCAATTGAAACATAAGTTATTAACTTCCCAATTTGCATCAGAACAAACTCAAACCTTGATGAAAATGTCATTATAGATAACCAATTCTACATCTATTCCTTAGAAGTGTAAGCATCTCAGTGACAATTAACCCTTCCTTCTGGTTCCATGAACTGTGCTCACACTTATTTTTCCATACAAATCTTAAATTCTCTTTTTAGTTACACTAGTCGATGGAAGTGTCAACTTGGAGAATCTTCCAACAAAACTCACAACAACTAATCTCATAAAGCTACAAAGATTTATAGCAAATGCAAATTACCCTCATTTAACTAAGCATCAATCTTTTGGAGTTCGACAAATATGCTCCCGGCATAATCATGTGGCCCAAAACATAAATTGATCAAGCCAGAACTCAATCTTGCTAAATTTATCATACAATCCTTTTGTCATGCGATGTTTGTAACCTTATTCTATGATATTCCATGTGTTCTTTCGTACTTTTAGAATATTCCAACTTATCCTTAGTATATACAGTCGCAATTGTACAAATAAGAATTGAATGCTTTGTTTCTAAGATTTATAACTTTCTTGGGTCATTAACTTTTGACTTTGTATGATGCAATAAAAACTCATTGCACTTAGATCGATCGAGTCCTAAAAGCAATCTCTAGATCCATCATTCCTTAATTGCTTATCGCCTTGAAATATTGATTGCGTCCTTCAAATGTCGTATTCTCTCTTTTCTAATATACAACTCTCAAACCTCGTAGTTGCTTCAACCAATTTTCCATTTCTCTCTATTTTGAAACTGTAACATAAATTTATTTATTATTTTTTTTTTTACCATCATCAAGTCCCTTACACTTTTCAACTTCATCTTCAATTATTGTGGTTGTATATTTGAAGAGCTCAATATACTTTCCCTAATATTTGCCATCACATCTCGTCCTAGGTTTGGTAGAGTTAATCTGGGGCGGGGTGTGACAAATATTTCTGATAATGTTATTTTGGGTTTTGAATGTATGCATAGTATTAAGAATAGAAAGAAGGAGAGAGAAGGGTGGGCGGCGATGAAACTTGACATGAGTAAAGCTTACGATAGAGTTGAATGGTATTTCCTTAAAAAATTCATGGTGGCTTTGGGACTAGATGGAAATTTTTTGAAGCTGATCATAAGGTGCTGGTGAGGTTGTCAAAGCCTGCCAAAATTAAACTGGTTTCCTACTCTAACTTGTAGAAATAGTGGACCAGGTCGAATTCCCAAAGGAGCCAGAAATTTTATATTCTCACTACCAAATTCCAGTGACAAAATGAAACGGGGGGGGGGGGGGGGTTTCAAAAAGAATATTCTCTTACTCAATGGAAATAAAAATTAATAAAAACAAACAATTGGTAAAATGGATAAAAATTAACTCTTACCAAGTTCCAGTTCAGAGGTTTGGTTAAATTCAATTGCGAACATTGATCATAGGCATTCAACGTATCTAGTCTTAATCATGCAAGTACTCGGTCAACTTATTAGGAAACCCCAAAAAGTGCACGTTCCCTAAGATCATTAACTCTAACGAACGCCAAGTTAACGCTAATTACCTAAACAAGTCTTTACGGAACCGCTTCGATTTATTTAGGTGAAGGCATTACAAACAGTGGAATGACCGAGACAATTAATCAAGCAAAACAACTTTCACCTAATTAACATGCTTCTTTAACTCCTAGAATTAAACATGCAAGCCATGTTATATGGAAACCCACAAACATACACATGTGATAATTCTAATGCTATCGGTTCATTCACCATGACAATTACGGATCATGCTCATGATTAGCAATAAAGTATGTAAAGGGATTAAGGCGTCAATTTAATCGAGATACATACTTATAAAATTAATGCGGGAATTAAAGAACACTTGCAAATAAAAGAAAACTAAATTTAAGTACAAGCCTCACAATGTCGCAATTGTTTATAACCGACCTCTGAACCAGAATCACGGTCTCTAGCCGAGCATCTTCATAGAAAACATCAAGTTTACACGAGCTCCCCTTGATATCATAAACTCTCTAAAAGTAAAAGGGAAAAGGCCTAAAATTCTCTCAAAATCGTGTGTGCAAGGAGGCAAAAAGTGTCTAACCCTAAAGAGAAAAATTGTTTAAATAAGGCAGAGTAGCGTCTAGACGCTTGGGACAGCGTCTAGACGCTTTACCCGCGAATAAGGAAAGGATCTGGCGGAATCAGGGTAGCGTCTCGTCGCTTTAAAGTAGCGTCTCGACGCTACCAGTGTTTTGGACAGCCTCTCCGCAGCGTCGAGCGAGCCCTTTCTTCTTCAAATTGAGAGCGTCTAGACGCTTGAAATAGCGTCTAGACGCTATTCCTGCGGTTCCTCAAGCAGGAAATGATAATGCAGCAGCGTCTCGACGCCCAAAACAGCGTCTAGACGCTCTGCACCCGGATCCTTTGGCTTCATTGGTCTCTTTTCTTCATTCTAATGCTCGGAAAAGGTTCTAATGACTTCCTTTTAACCCCGATTCATCCAAGTCTTCCGATTGGCTATGAATTTCTCATTTCCCTGCAAAATAGACAAATAAGCACGTGAGGGCAACTGAATTAGCATGACTTAAGCTGATAAAAGAGCACAATTACGGTGCTATCAGGTGCATTACGTCAATAACATACACGTTCACAATTAATGGGAGGATGAAAGGTTGGGTGAAACCTCGCAAGGCTTGAGACAAGGGGACCCAATTTCTCCTTATCTATTTTTATTATGTGCAAAAGGACTATCAAGGTTGTTGGGAAGCATGGAATCAAAATGAGAGATAACAAGACTAAAAATTGCGAGAATTGGCCCACCAATATCGAACCTCTTTTTTGCTGACGATTGTTTACTCTTTTTCAGGGCCAATATCGAACCTCTAGGATTGCTTTGATTCTATTCAAGTATTCTATTCTAACAGGCCAGGAGATTAACTACGCTAAGTTAGCTGTTTGCTTTAGTCCTAATACTAATCCTACAGTCCAATCTCACATTTTATCACATTTGAAGGTTAAAAAAGTGGAGTCTCATGATCAAAGAAATTGTCCTTTAAGTTCATTAAAGATAAGATTTGGACTTACCTAATGAAGTGGAAGCATAATTTTCTGCTGGGGGAAATAAGGTGTTGATTAAAGCGGTGCTACAAGCCATACCCAGCTACTCCATGAATTGTTTTAAATTGCCGAAAGCACTTTTAGATGATTGTCATCGTCTAATGGCACGTTTCTGGTGGGGCGATGAAGATTCAAAACATTGTGTGCATTGGGCTAGGTGGAATAAGGTATGTACTTCAAAAATTGGGGGTGGATTGGACTTTAGAGATTTAGGGCTATTCAATCAAGCACTTTTAGCTAAACAGGGTGGAAGATTCTTGAGTCTCCAAATTCTTTACTCGCTCAGGTTTTGAAAGGGAAATACTTTCACAATTCTAGCTTCATGAACTGCAAGCTTAAGAGCAATGCTTCATATGTGTGGCGAAGTATATTGTGGGGTGGAGGTTTGTTGAAAGACGGCTTAGATGGAGAATAGGTGATGGAAAGAAAGTGAATATTACCCACGATAATTGGTTGTGTCGAACTCCTTCCTTACAAATTACTCATCAACATTTGGTGGATAAGGAAGCAAAGGTGGAAATTTTGTTGAATAGTGTAGGGGTATGAATGGAAGAGGTTATTAATAGTATGTTTCATAAGGACGGTGTTCAATACATTCTAAGTCTTCCAAGGCCTAGAATAGTGGGTGAGGATAAGCTGATTTGGCATTATGAGAAAAATAGGGTGTATACCGTTAAGTCGGGGTATCATTTAGCCAACTCAAAGAAAAGGGACGTCTCAAATTCTGATGGTGCAAGGATGGCTAGTTGGTGGAAATTTCTATGGAATTCTAACATTCCAAATAAAATTAAAGTGTTTGCTTGGAGGCTCTTTCATGATTTTATTCCTACTACTGTCAATCTTAAGTGTAGAGGAATGGAGATGGAAAATGTGTGCCTCGGTGTAAAAAGGTCTAGAAACTACTTTTCATGCGATACGGGGATATAGATTTACGAAACACAGTTGGTAAGAAATATCGTTTTTTCAATTGCATTGGCCAAAAAAATTAAAGCATATGGTAGATTTGCTATGGTGGTTTTATGAGGCCCTTCCACATGAAAAGATTGAGACATTTTTGGTTATGTACTAATGGGTGTGGAATACCAGAAATATACAAGTGATGAAGAGAAGGATGATTGAGGATACAGCTCGACAAGATTGGAATGGTTGTCTAACATATTTATCTCAATTCCAAGAATTTATCCAAAGGAGTGGAGGACAATGCAATCCTGTGAGAGGAGATTCTATTTCAAGATGGAAACCTCCAAATTTCCCAAATTTCAAGCTGAATACAGATGCAGCGATTCACAAAGATTTAAATAAAAGTGGGTATGGCATGATTTTCAGAAATGAGAAGGGAGAAGCTATGCTTACGGTGGTGAAACCAATCCAATGGGTCATAACGGTAGACATGGTAGAAGCCATTGCTGTGAGGGATGGAATCGCTATAGCGCTTGAAATGGGGCTGAATTGACTAGAGATTGAAACGAATTCCGCTAGGGTTGTTCAACTACTGCACCAAAAAATTTCAGATCGTTCAGAATTGGGGAGAATCATTGATGAAATTAAAGTGCTTTCATACCAATTGCAGCATTGTTCTCTCGTCTGGTGTAATCGTGAAGCGAATAAGGTTGCGCATGAGCTTGTCAAATTGGCTATCTCAACCACAATCCAAGAAAAATGGATGGAAGACATTTCAGAAGCTGTTCGTGAAGTCTTTAATGCATATGTGGATTCAAGTGGGTTGCTTCATTTATTGGGGGGCTGGATTTCGTTTAAGTTTTATTTCTGCTTATTTGTTATCTAAAAATAAAAACAAACAAACAAACAAACAAAAAAAAAAACATTTCACATATAAACTTGATATGTTTTTTTCCCACTCGGGGTTTGTAAATATTAAAAATTAATTCTTACCATACGGAGAATGTTTACTTATTATCCTTAATACCTAACAATTAAAAAAATGCACAATTTCAGATAACCAAATATTCGAACGATTCATTTTGTCTGTGCATTATTAATCCGATCATCATTCATCATTATAAAATCCAGTTTTATTCATCCAAAAAAAAAAATCTTTAGTTTTCTAAATCCAAAAGCAAGTCGACGAGGACGATTCCTCCTGCCCCACCTTTCCATCGCTCTTAATTGAATATTACTGCTCTGATTCAGTAACCCTTCTTCTTCTTCTTCTTCTTTTTCTGTTCCACTGCAGGATTTGCAGTTGCAGAGACCTCAAATTTCTTGATCCATGGCGTCGTTGAATTTTACCCAAATCAGAACTAAAAACCCGATTGCCGAGCTCGCTCTGACCCGGTCTCGGACGGGTTTGACTCGTCGGACAAGAGTTGGGTTCAGAGTGGTTGCCGCTGGCGAGGCTCAGGCGGAGCCCGATCTCAGTGTGACTGTCAATGGGTTGCACATGCCCAACCCGTTTGTAATCGGGTCGGGTCCGCCTGGAACTAACTATACGGTTATGAAGAGGGCATTTGATGAAGGTTGGGGGGCTGTGATTGCCAAAACTGTAAGTTCTGTCGCTTTTGGTTTCGTAGTCTGTTGATTCTTTCAGGTTGCTGAGAAAGCAGATGAGAAAGTTAAGGAGGTTATAGGGAATATTCATTGGAAATAGTTGTGAATCGTAATTTGGGTATATTCTTACTTTTAGTTCATTTCATTTTCACTATCTGTACTGTGTTTTAGACAAACACTGTAGTTTGGCTTTTGAATGGCAAATTGATTGCTGTCAGTGTGATCTACGGATCCATGATTTGATTAATTGACTTACTGTTAATCTCGTTCTTCTCTGTGATCTTGAAAATTTAGAACATAAGGAATGGATCTCAGAAGGTCTGATAAAGATTTGAAGAGGAGTTAAGTTGTGGAAGGAATTGGAAGATAAGTAACTTATGGTGATATCCACTTAGAGATTGTTTAGATTAGGAATATGATGAATGCTTGGACAAGGAGATTTGAAGATTAGTCTTTGGCTGGAGGCTCCTGGTTCTGCTGTCATTCCACTGGTTTACACTTCCATCTCATGTTCTTCCATTTATCTTCTTTTCTCTGTTAGGTGTCACTAGATGCAGCAAAAGTTATAAATGTAACTCCACGATATGCTCGGCTTCGAGCGGATTCAAATGGGTCTGCAAAAGGACAGATTATCGGGTGGGAGAACATTGAATTGATAAGTGACAGGCCTCTTGAAACTATGTTGAAAGAATTTAAGCAGTTAAAAGAGGAGTATCCTGATAGGATTCTCATTGCTTCAATAATGGAGGAGTATAATAAGGCTGCTTGGGAAGAACTTATCGATCGAGTTGAACAAACTGGAGTTGTAAGATAACCGTCTATGGCTTCTTTACCCTGTTAAATTCCAAGAACATGTTCATTTCATTCAATATTTATGTCTCTTTCTTCAGGATGCATTTGAAATCAATTTCTCATGCCCTCATGGCATGCCCGAACGGAGAATGGGCGCCGCAGTCGGGCAAGATTGCGCGCTTCTGGAAGAGATTTGTGGATGGATAAATGCAAAAGCTACAATCCCTGTTTGGGCAAAAATGACTCCTAATATCACTGACATTTCACAGGTATTTTTGCGCTTATACTTGGAACATTACATTATTCTTAGAACTGTGTTTGCTATGTTATGGGACAAATTCTTTTGCTGATGATGATAGTGGATAATTAAACAGAAAGCCTTATGACTTTGCATCTGTACTGAATTTATTTGTTTGACGAAGAAGTTTTTCAATTTGAATCTGACTCACTATTATGAATAATTAAAATGAAATCTGTTATATGGCTATAGCCTATAGCTTTGGAATAAGTTGGATAACTGTGCATACGAACTAAATTCAGATGTTGGAGGAAGCAAAAGTTTTTCTTTTTGAATCAGCATGAAGAAAATGAAATCTGTTCTATGGTTGAATTGAATTTTCATGTAACATAAAATTCTCCTTCTATATAGCCTGCAAGGGTGGCTCTGAAATCAGGATGTGAGGGAATAGCGGCCATCAACACGATCATGAGTGTAATGGGAATTGATCTCAAGACCTTACGTCCCGAGCCTTGTGTCGAGGGGTTTGCTAATTCGAACTCTTCAATATAGAATGGTTCGTGTATTGAATTACCATTCAGCTAAAAAGTTTGATGTGCTTCATTGTTAGGTACTCAACTCCAGGAGGCTACTCTTCCAAGGCAGTTCATCCTATTGCTCTTGGTAAAGTGTTGAGCATTGCAAAAATGATGAAGGCAGAATTTAATGATGCAGACTACTCTCTTTCTGGCATTGGGGGTGTCGAAACCGGTGGAGATGCTGCCGAGTTTATTCTACTTGGAGCAAACTCTGTTCAGGTGCGACGAGAAATTGTAGCCTATGATTTCTTTATAGAATATGCATCTGCTTTCTAAATGGAAATTTTGTCTCTTCTACATGTTCATGTAAATAAATAGAAGTGCTTCGTTATGCGGAAAAATGTTAACTGGTTCTAATCTTGGAGGTGAGGATCTGTACATGAGACAAGGAATGAGAAGATTGATTTACTTTTTCTTGTGCAAGTTACACATCCAATGGAAAGTCTGTAATATAATTTCTATGTTCTTAGAAGTTATATCTTTTTCATTTCCTCTGTCCTGTTGTCATTTTTGTGTGTTTGAAAGTTTGGCATCAATTTTATTTTCTGCTTAAGAACTAACAACTAAGACTCACAGCATAACAAGTATCGTTTACAATTCCACTTTGGCTCATTCACTTAAGCTAGAATCAGCCCTGTTTTCGTGAATGATCGAGCCAGAATCAGTTTGTCTTTTGCTTATCGAAACATGGTTGTGGTTATTGGTATAATATTGCACTGTTGTATTCTGAGAAAGTTTTGTTCATCTTCAGGTGTGTACTGGAGTGATGATGCATGGGTATGGCCTTGTAAAGAAGCTTTGTGTCGAGCTCAAGGACTTCATGAAACTTCACAACTTCTCAACTATTGAAGATTTCAGAGGGTTAGTTTTCAGTTCTTTACAGGATAGGAGTGAATCCCTTGAATATAGATCGCATTAATGGATTCTGGATGAAACAGGGCTTCTCTTCCGTATTTCACGACCCACATGGATTTGGTTCAGAGGCAGCGGGAAGCAATCGAGCAGAGAAAAGCTGTGAAGAAGGGTCTGCAATCTGATAAAGATTGGACTGGCGATGGCTTTGTTAAAGAGACTGAGAGCATGGTTTCCAACTGAAATTCTAATACAAGATCAAGCCTTTGCTTTGGCTTGCCAGTAGAAACAACCAAAAATGGTGTCTTTACGTCATGAGTAAAGTTTCTCTTTCTTTCCATCCTGGGTTAAGCTTCTTTCTTCCTCCCTCCCTCTTAGAAGGGTGACAAATAAGTGTATAATTACAGAACAATTTAGTTGCGTCACCGTAAACTTTTATAGATTGGATAAATGAAGGAATAATAACAATTTGTTTTAGTAAAATATCATTCCTAAATGTCAATCCGAATATAACCCACTGCTCAGAATATAACCCACTGCTCACTGCTCAGTAGATAAGGCACCAATAACCATTCAAAATATTGATAATTTGATCTCCCTGCAATTGTTGAATTGAAGAAAAACTGATTCATCAAGTATTTCTAATTCATCCCAAGTCGTTGGTAGAAGTTACTCTATTTGAAGAATTATTTAGATTTTATATGGACAACGTTGAATGTAAAGTAAGCCTTTCAGTAAAAATCCAATTATCAAATATTTCTCTAATTTTATGCAATTCGACGTATAGAGTTATATACAAGTGCTTTCATATAGCATTCGAAAGATAAAAGGAAAGAAACTTAAAACAAAATCAAAGAAATTAAAATTAAACACAAAAAATGGCGTGAATTAAGATTAAAGGAGGAGGGCAATTCAACGATCTCATTCTCGGTGAAAGAATTCATATATTATGTCTTCTGAAATACTTGAACTACTATGGAGAGAATTAGTACAAAGATATATCTTTGAACTGAAGAAGAAGATTTTCAATAAATACCTTTGAACTTTATGCCATATCAATGCATATGGTGTTGTAAAAGCTACATTCTACATGAATTATTCTCTGAAAAAACAGGTATTACCTACAAACTTACTTTCAAAATTGAACCGCCCTGTGAAACACGTTCAAATATGGTAACAAAAAATGCAAAATATAAGGACAGGAGGCTGCACCGAAGATCCAAATAAGGCCAGCCATCGATACGAAAACTTCACATTATACCTTATGGAGTTAGTCTTCTTCAAGTCTAATTTAATTTATCAACTACGGATTTTTCCATCATTTCAGTCATAAGCTTTCTCCCAATCATCTGCCACTTCCGACATCTTTGTTTCATTATCTGTTACAGCCTGCATTCCCCCAGAATTCAAACTCCTAGTCGTACCTGATTCAGATCCTGAAGAGGAATGACCTGCCCGATTTCCAGGATTGTGTTCGGAAGATTGAGCGGAAGAACTCACAGCAGATTCGGAGTCTAACACCTGCCATCGATTAAGTGAAGCAGAAAGGGGAGCTTCTCTTTTCCATACGGATGCTTGCACGTCGATAGACGGACCAGACCACTCTTCATCACCCCATGAAGTGTCCTTCCAACTAGGATCCTGAACTACGACCCTTTTCCATGGATTGCTACTCTTCAATGCTCCACCTTCCTTTGCATTCTCCCCTCCCCAAGCATTTCCATTAGATGATGCTGATGCACTACCAATCTGAAGAACACTGGCTCCATGATAAGCTGTCCCATGATCCAACCTTCTCATTGCAGTAGCAGCTCGAGCAGGATCGCTGAATACGGCCAAAGCATTCTTGTCATTCAACCATACTAATTCACATTCCCCACCAAACCTCAAGACCAATGCACTTATATCTGATTCACGAGGCAAATCTGGAAAAGAAACAACTAGCCTGGGATCCATATCTACTAAAGGATCGTAAGCTGGTGGATGTGGAGTACTTGTGGTAGTTGAGCCCTTAATACCAAGTACCCGAGGTGGAACCTTTGATTTAGGAGTAACATGAATTGTAATGAAACGTTTAGGCTCCCAGCCAACAGAGTTAACTGCAAGCTTCCACCTCTCAGCAATCAGCCTGACAAGATCTCTCTTGTCCTTCGGCATTGGACAAAAAACATGAATTTTAAGGCCACTCATAGCTCCTCTATTCTTTCCAAGGACCAAGAATTTGCATCTCTCCTCCACGGACAATACCCATTTTGAATCACGTCTAAAGAGATCTGCCAGCAATTCAGAAGTGGAACCATCACCGAAGTGAAGGGCATCCAAATTTGGGGGATTGATATCAAAAGCATCTGCAAGAACCCGTTTCCTCTCTAGCTTAGAGCATTCATCATCACATGTCAGCTTTCTCTGTCCTAGAGGAATCTTTTTGCTAGTTGCCTCGATAGGTTGAAGCGGAACAGGTAACTTTTGGATAATTGAAGCATACAGAGTATCAGTATTAAAACCAGTACTGTTTCCTCCAACATCGCAAGGAACTGATGCTGTTACTCGGCCACATGAACAAGTGATGATGACAGGGAATTCACATCTAGTATCGGGGCAAGGAGCAGACGGGTGACATGGTGCAGTACATGTATGCCTACAATCTCTTCGAGGCGCACCACATCTCTGTCCACAGGAAGTTTTCTGACCAAAATCAGATCCAGCAGAGGTGTCACACGGCGGTGTGTGACAAGTTCTGCTACATGCATGCATCCCACATTGCCTAGGCTTCCCACATAGCTTGTTGCATCTGATGTCCCTCGAACCGCAAGGAATGTTCCTAAGAACTACATGTCCACCAATGCACTCCTTGGCTATTGGAACTGTACAGGGCGGGCAGTCGCCAAAGTGGCAACTATGAGTAGAAGAATGGCCACATGGCTGAGGAACCGAACATGGGAGTTGACATGATGGGGGTGGCGTCCCACAGGGCAGTGGTGGAGGAATTGAAGTTTTACCACAAGCACATGTCAAGTCTGTGAAAATTGTCTCGGGACATGGAGCGCAGTGGCCACTGTGACACAGTGATTCACAAGAATGCTGGCCACACCTCAGTTTCTTCCCACACCTCATTACACAAAAGTGTGGATCCCAATCTCCTGAATGACTATAGCTGGAGTTTGATAGAGGACAACATCTCTCACTGCACCTATGCCTTCCACAATTCTTCTTCCACCCGCAAGGCTTCTCACAAGTGAATATGTCAATTGGGCTAGAAGTCTTATAGCATTCCACATTTCGAGAAGTTGATTCACATCGACATTTTTGCACAACTTGAACCAAGCAAGGTAAACAATCTCCAACATGACAGACATCCTTGCAACGATGCTTCCCACAAGGTAATAATTTCTCACAGAGCTCAGAACATATTGGGATTGGGTCCAAACAACTTATTCGTTTTTTCTGCAATTGTGTTTTCCCACAATAACATGTCTTAATCATGTCCGGCATTAAACCACAGCCTCCACAGGGTCCTGGATGACAAATTTCATTGCAGAAGTGATTGCCGCAATTAAGACTCTTCCCACAAATGGAACTACAGGGAAAAACACCATCTTCTGCATTTACTTCACCCTTCAAAGTCATGCCTCCACAAAGAACAAGCTCTTTCTTTTTCTTGCAAAAGCAAGAGGCACTAATTAGAACCTGACAAGGATCACATGGACCCACATGGCAAATTTTTTCACATCGGTGACGTCCACAATCCAAAAGTTTTTCACAACGCTGACCACAAGTTAAAGTGGATTTCCTATCTGAACAACGTGTTGTTATCAACTTCTTGCCACAAGGGCATAAACGAGGTGGAGCAAATGCCTTGCAAGGAGGGCAAGGACCTGGATGGCACGGCAAGACACAATTATGGGGACAAAGATCCTCCTTACTTCCACCTGCAACCAACATCTCCCGATCAAGTGGCTTGCCACAAGGTTCCCCACACGAATGTGGCGTCAAATACAAATCGGACGGTGGCTCCTGCCTTTTCCCACAAAAACAAACATAATGAATTTCCTTTGAGGATGTAAGCTGCACAGACTGGCATCCAGGACAACGCCAATTTAATCCCTGATTCTTCTCAACTACCAAGTCGGTGGAAGTGGGTGCTCTAGCCCATTTCTTGATGCAAGTTAAATGAAAAATGCAAAAGCAGCTTGAACAAGACCATATAGGTGCAAATCTCCGCACCATATCATAACAAATCATACACTCAACAGTGCCCTTCATTAATTTTTCCTGAATTTCATGAACTAGCTGAGGCAAATTGGAGTTTCTCAACTCCTTTTCACTCTGATCCCCATTTTTCTCCTTATCTTTTTCCTTGTCTTTCCTTTGATTCCTTCGAGGACCCGTATGAAGGCTTGGACCATGATTACCTCTGTCTCGATTAAATGGATGTGGAGGACTAGAATTCAACTCTCGTCCATTGCGATCTTCGCTCAAATTGACATTCAATGGCTGGTTCACATGAGTAGCCGTGGTTGTAATTGCTGTGGTAGTCGTAGTCGTGGATCCTCTCGGCACCCACTCTTGTCGAGCACTTGATGCAGGAAACCTAGACCTGTCCTTCCGCACATTTCGGTCATGTGAGCTCATATTCTGCAATAAAATCAGATAAACAAAAGGAGTTAATCAACAAGCAAACATCGATTAGAACACCAGCAACTCATCATCGCAATACTTCTTAAAATGACCGTTAATCCAATAGGAACATTAAAGGTTAAAAAACGATTTCATATTGATAACAATGAAGATGAATTTGCAGAAGAGCTCAAAATGAACGAAACCCAACAATTAAATCAACAGGAACAGAAACGAAAGCCAGAATCAGACAAGCTAAATATCATAAAGGAAAACCCCAAATTCTTACAAATATAGAAAACGAAATTGACTAAGAACAACGAGAAGAGAGAGATAGAAAACGGAGAGGTTGAAGATACCTGATGGAACGAACTCCGAAATGGCGAAGAAGGCGGGAGGGGGAAGATTGTTGTCCTGCTCTGGTTGTTCTGATGCGATGAAGATGAAGTAATTGTTGTGGCGATTTGTGAGGTGGATTCTGATGAAGATGAAGTGAGATAGAGGTGGTGGATTTGAGATTTTGAGTGTGAATTTTGAAGTTGGTGTGTGGAATTTGAGAGAGAAATAGGTGGATTGAAGGATCCGAATCACTGGAAGTTTAAAGATCCGGCCAATTTCTGAGATCTGTACCCTCTGTTTGGAATCCCAGGAATAAGAGGAGGAGAAAGAAAGAGGGAGAAGAAGGATGGTGGTGATCTGCGGCTAGGCAAGGATAGAGAAGACGAGAAAATAGAGGAAAAAATGTGGAGAAACAAGTATAGATCCTAGGGTTTATTTTTCTTTTTTCTTTTTTTTTTTTTTTTTTGTTAAAAAAATATAAATATATAATACAAACCTGTTGTTGGATTAAATTAATAATTTTCAATTTGGAGTAATTTTCAGTTTGTTGTTTGATTTATTATATTTTATGATTTTAATTCCTAATTATAAATTTTTTATTGATGAATCTTTTTTACAAGATTGTGTAGGATTCTGCATGATTTAAATGGAATGATTAACATGCTATATTAGTACATTTTTTATTTTCTTTTAATTTTCAGCAAATGTTCCCAAAAAAAATCAATTATACTCATTTCAAATCCTTATCTTCAAAATAAGACAGATAATTTGGAATCATTTTAAACCACATAATTTTAAATTGTTTCTTGAACTTTAAAGCTATAAGTTGTTTTTGTATTTTGTGGTGTGATTACGTCACATACTTGTTTCAAACAAATTGAGACATGCAATTATGTAACCATTTAAACTAACATAGCTATCCAAAGTGAGTATAGCTCGGTAATAATTCATGTGTTCTCCTTCTCTTAAGGTCCGATGTTCAAATCCTCATATCCATATTTATTGTACTAAAAAAATTTAACATAGCTAACAATTGTAACCTATTAGAAAGCAACAATCGAAAGTTTAGGCCTCATGATAACTATTTGGTATTTGAAAATTAAGCTTATAAACACTACATTCACTTGCGAGTTTATTTGTTTTGTTATCTATTGTAAAAAAACTCAGTGAAAACTTATAAAATAAAAATTAAAAACTTATTTGGTTTTTGGAATTTTGACTAGAAAGTCAAATGAAAATAATGGTAAAGAAATTGTTAAAAAACAAGTACAATTTTTAAAAACAAACAACTAAAAACAAAAGCGTTATCAAACGGGATCTTAGAAATTAATTATTTTGTTTACATCATTTATTTTTAGATTTACATTAGAGACCATCCCCACTCCTTGGCTTGAAGTATTAGCAATGTGTATATGTACATTAAAAATTAAAAGTTTAAGCAATGGAGTGGAGATAGAATGAAAGCTTGGGTCTAAGAATGTCTTTCATTGGTACTTATTTTGTGTAGCTTTCTTTCCCATTTTCATTTCATTAGAAAAAACCTAAAAGTTTATAAATGTATTACACATTTTTTAAGCGATAGACTAAATAAATATCATTCTAAACATTTAGAATCAACTAACACGAGTATAACAGCTAAGACATCTACTTCTTTCCATCAAATTTTAAGGTTCAAATTTTTAATCTCACAACTGTCGTACTTGAAAAAGAAACTTTTAGGATGAAACTTATAATTTAACCGAAAGGTAAAAATTAAAAGGAAAATGGCTAGTTATGTTAAATAAGTCATGTAATCCCAAAACTGCGAGAAATTGGGCCGGGCCTGATTCTCAATATGCAGGCTTCAAGTGGTTATTTATGGCCTAGTGGGCCCAATTGTAAACAGACTTTTCTAACGTGGGCTGGCCCGTTCACTGATCAGTGATCACAGAATGAAATAATTGTATTCTTTTTGAGGAAAATATAGATAATTTTCAAAATTAATAAATCTGGCATTATTGGAATCGTATCTGAATTTTCAAATACAACATATATTTGTTGTAATAAAGATAAAAATATCGTAGTCATAAAAAAATAAATAATAAAAAGAAGTAGTGTCGGGCAAGTCTTTTTGGCTGAAATTTCAAACAAAATTTACGGCAGAAAAAAACGTCACGTCGTATCGTGTCGTGACGTGAGCAGCAACTTGCTAAAACGACAGTCCCATGGCCGTTTCGACACTTGCCCCACCCCCACTGCCTTCAATATTTCAAAATTTTTCTCTTTTATTTCAAATGTTTCTTTCGGTATTATTTACTCACATGAAACAAGACAACAAAATCCAATTTAATACTTCCACGTTTATATCTCTTTTTTGCTGTCCAAAATTTTCAAGTTTTTTTCTATTTGGGACTCTAAACTGTTAAATTTTATATTTTGGTTGGTTAATTTTAAAAAATAACCCTTTTGATTTACACGTTTTTAGAATACTAGTTTTTTACCAAGTGCATTGCACATATAATCTCAAGATTATGAAGTAAAATGAATATATTTTATAATCTGACTAATTTTAATATAATATAATATTTATATAATATTTTTCTATTATAATATAACATAATCTTAATAGAATATAATTTATTAAGTTATTTTAATTTTTATTTATAAATAAGTTATTGAAATGTTACTTTTTAAAAATCGGATGATGATTAAGACTCAAGAGAATAAATGTTTTACGACTTTCACTATTTTAAGTTATTGAAATATTACCTTGAAAAAAAATATTGAAATAATAGTTTTTTAATAATAATAAAATTTAAAGATTTTTTTTAATACAAAAAAAATGTGAACTAAATAAACTCAATCATTAATATAAGTTTGAATTTAATCGAATCCATGTAATACAATTATAATTAATTGATGTAAGAAAATTCACACAAACCTAAAATGTTTGAACTTTGTCTACAAACTTTTTCACTTAAAATGTTCTTAATTTGAATTAAAATTTAAATGGAAACAAAATAAGCCACACAAAACTTCTAAAAAAAGCCATATAAGACTATAAGACTTCTTATAGATCTTTCTTATTTTATAATTAAGCATTAGTTTTTAGCCAAAGTTGCATTAAATTTTATCTGTTAAATTTATTTTTTGGTATGTTAAGAATCTTAAAATTGAGAATGTCAACACAAATTTAATGAAAAATTATAGTAATTGAAATTCTATAACATAAAAGAAAAATATCTTGAAAGACAAAAGGTACTATAAAAAAGAAAATTTTCTTGAAAGATAAAAGGTACTATAAAAAAGAGAAACATAATTTACAATGAATTTATCTAGTTAAAATTAGTTTTATACATTCATATATTAGTTTTACTTTTTCTATAATCTGATTAATTTTAATATAATATAATATTTATATTATATTATATATTTTGTATTATAATATAATTTTTCATATAATATAACATATAACATAATTGTAATATAATATAATATATACTTTTTGTAATAATATATTTTGTTTAATTGATGCAATATTAATTAATGTAATTTTATAACGATTATTTTTTATTTAATTGAAAAAAATCTATATATGTGACAAATCATGACAAAAATAATAATAATTATGCTAAATAATACAAAAATACATGTTTAACAAAAGATATTAAGAGATAACTTAAAAAAAATATTAAGAGAGAAATTTTTATTTAAATTAAACATTGAAGGACTTTTTTTTTGTAAATTCCTGATGAAAATTTGGAAATGGCCATGATGAAAATACTTTTAAAACTGGAAAAAAAATTATTACTAAAAAGTAAAATCTCATAGGAAAAAAATAATTGAATGCAATGACAATAGTTATTACTAAAAAATGAAAAACTCATACGAACAAAAAATAATTGCATGCAATGGCAAGTGTGAATATGGAACAACAAATTTGAGTGAAAATCAATATGAACTACAAACAAAACCATTTGGCCGTATAGTTATTCTACATAAAATCGTCCAATTAATTTGTAGTTATTGTGTACTTATAAGTATAATTAAAAATAATAAATATATATTAAGATATAACTTTTAAAAAATATATATTAAGAGACAAATTTTTATTTAAATTAAACATTGAAGGACTTTTCTTTTGTTGTAAATTTTTCTATAAATTATTTAATATGTAATATATATTAAGAGATAACTTTAAAAAATATTAAGAGACAAATTTCTTTTGTTTTCTTTTCTCAACTTAATTAGTTATACTTGTGATTTTTATTCATATTATTTGATGAAAAATAGAAAAATTGTTGAATTTAACCACATTATTGTTGGAAGACCTTTAGATTAAGTAAGTTGAGAAAAGAAAACAAAAGAAGAAAAAAATTCACACTTACTTAATATTTTGATGCATGATTTTTTCGGAATGCAACAACAATGTAATTGCTATGCGATTGCATTTTTGACAAATCTGGAAATTAAGGAAAAACGCAAATTTCGGGATTTTGAACGAAAATTTACCCACAAATTCAGCAAGATAATTAGCCATGATTGTCCATCAACCAAGAGGGAAACCCTAGCATGAAGTCTTTATATATTTGGAGGAGAAAGTCGTGAGAGAGAAGCTCGATTTTGGAAGATTTTCGTTTATGTTTTTTTGGGTTTTATCACCATCTGCAACAATTTTTTATTTTCATTTTTTAGTTGCTGTTTTTGTTGTATTTTCTTCTACATCTCCATCTCTAAACTCTTTTCAATCCCATAACAACAAAGGTTGGTAGTGGTTAAGAGCAAATCTTGTTCAATTGAGTCGAGAGGGAAAGTTTTTTTTAGTGTAATTTTCATTTTTGTTCTTCGTTTATTGTAATTTTCCATTCTGCTATTTAAAATTCAGAATATTTACCCATTATTTACCTCATATTTTTCTTGTAATTTCTTGTTGGAGTTAGTTGCTCATTGAATCTTTTTGGTTTTTGAATCTAGAAGTAGTCTTTTGGAAGAACTAGTTGTTTGCATCTTCATCCTTTTTTTGTATCATTGAATTTCTACAATTTTAATTTACTGTTTTTTGTTAATTTTATTATGATGAGCTAAATTTCCTTTGGGATTCAAGTTTGTGAATGCCCTAGAGGAAAGATGTAAGGCTCGATAGTAAAAATAATCTAACTAATTCTTGAACTATTGTTTGCTTTTAGTGAGTTCAATATTAAGTAAACCCTAGTTGGTCATCTAGTGTTGCTTGCCAAGCTAAACTTAATACCGAAAAGGTTAAAGGAAGCGGATGTCACAAAAGCAATGGAGGAAGAGGCTTAGACATAAGTCCTGAAATATCGACCCTAGACAAAGGGCGAGACTCCAAATCTACTAGAGTTGTGTGCTGATATATCTAAGTTAGATTAGCCATAGAAATATAGGTTTAATCACTTAGTCTCCTAAAGATACTTCATAGAAGATCGAGTAAGTGTCGAATTCGATTTACTTAGTTCTTGAGTTAACTACGATTGCAATTGTCTTCTTGTTGCATTTTCTTTCCAAAGGGGCATTAGCATTCTTGAATCCCTTTTTCATTTCCACTGGTTTTTTTTAAACACTTTTCTTTTAGTCAAAAACACCTCACAAATCATTTACACTCTCGGTTACTTTTACTTGCAATTTGTCAATGATTGTGTGCCATTTTAGTATATTTTATTAAAACTCATTCCCTTGGGGACGATACTCTGGAGTACTTCCAATTTCTTATTACTTCAATCACGTGCACTTACGTCTAGCAAATCTGATTCACAAAGCCAATGGGAACTAGCCCTATATATATAGAAAATTTAGATTCAAATCCTAATTGGATTTGAGCATAATTTCATTTGATCAAATTATATCTTCAATTTGAAAAAGGAAATATTTGAATATCAATTTGAAGAAAATGATATGTTTAAGTAGTTTTTTGTTTTGAAATTAAAAAAGATAATATCTGTAGATTGTGTGTGAAAAAATTATTGTATGAAATTGGATGCAATTTATAAAACCAAATTGCTTATCAAATTAAGATTAGTGATTCAAATTCATTAATTTAAAATTAAATCAAATATTTATTTTAAGTCTAATGATCAAATCAGATTATAAATGATTCAAATTATTTTTTAATCAAATTATCTTTGTTATCGTTGTGGATTTGAAATTAAATCAGATTAGGATGATTTGACTGATGTAATTAACTAAAATTTAAAAAGGTATTCTAGTCCAAAAATGTTTTTCAGAAACTCTAGCCTTTTAATATATTATAGATATAGATTATAGATAGATTTGTTTAATATTAGATTTTTATCATTTTATTATTCAAATATATTTAATTTATCATTTTATTATTCAAAATTCAAATATGTTGATTTATCATTTTATTAGTCGAATTATTCAAATATGCATGAGTTAGTTGAAACATTAGAGATCATAGAGATTTTAAAATCTTTATTCAAATTAGAGATTACATGCATAGAGATTTTAGAAACTTTATTCAAATTGGGAGTGGAATGGAAAATCTTTCAATTAAGAATGTCATAATGGGAAGTCTTCAAATTAAGAAGGGGCAAAAAATGAAATCAAAAGTTTCTCCCCTCAAACGTCATTTATATAGTATAGATTTGATTTTAGTCTCTAAACTTGAAAAAGTTAGTGCTGTTTAAATTATCTTTTAATTTAAGTGTTTTCAAAAATGTATTTTCTTTTAAACTTTTTTTTTTTTTAATAAAAACCGTTTAGAATTAAAACACGCATATGTTTGATTACATTTTCTTTAAAGTATTTTTATACACAAGTTTGTTTGGTTTGTTTTAAACTCAAAATGTTTTTACTGATGTCAAAATGCTATAAATGACACTTACTAAATACCATGGATTAATAAGTTTAAATTTGTATTTCAAAAATATGACCGGTCAACTAACACTGACTACCATCGAAGTTGAAGTCAGAGTGGCCGCCGATGGTAGTCGTCAGAGTTGGTCACCGACGGTGGTCACTGGAGCGGTCACCGGCAGTAGTCGTCAATGATGAAAGTGGTAGTGTAAGGATACTTTGGTCATGTTAATATATCATGAAACTTTTGAAGGAATTTCAAGTTAAATACCTAACAACTTTTTTTTAAAATTGAGTGTTTCACCTAAAATAACGTATTTCTCAAACTCATTATTTAAAAAGTCATTTTGAGTAGTTGTCAAACAATTCAAATTTTATTAAAATATATATATATATATATATATATTTAAAAACAAACGCTTGAAAAGACGATTGAAACAAGCCCTTAGTATTGTGATTATTACTACTATTTCACCATTTAAATTAAGTCTACTCAAATATTTTCTCACATCAACATATATTTACATATATTTGTAGTCAGTTTATCGCAGTTGTCTGTTTTAAAAAAATCACTTTATTATGGCAAAATAATAGCAACAACCAAAATAGTCATTTTTTAAACTTCAATTATTGACATTTTAAAAGTTTTATGGAGCAAAGTTAGTTTAAACTCAAAATAGACATTTCCATAGTTAAGGCCCGTTTGATAACCATTTGATTTTTGAAAATTAAGCCTATCAATACTACTTTTACCTATGAATTTCTATATTTTCTTATCTACGGGTATGTTTGGGAGTGATTTTGGAATGACCAAAATCACTTTTGTCATGCCTAAAATCACTTCTTTTCCAAAATTGTGATGTTTGGCAATGATGAGTAAGTGATTTTTGAAGTATCCAAAATCACCTGAAGTGATTCCCGGTCAATCACTTGGGAGGTGATTCCCAAGTAATTTTTGTCCAGTGATTGTGATTTAAAATGACTTTTATTTGATTTTTTTTAAATATATACTTTTGGTGACGAGTAAAAACCGTCATCTTTTGTAAAAATTCATAAATTTCCATCAAAAAGTGTGTTTTCTCAAAACCGTCACCATTGAGTTTATCCGTCATTGTTTACAAAATGAAAATTTTTCTCTCTAAAATTTTTATAACGTGTATCTCTTACTTTATTATAATTTTATATTTTTATTCATTTTTCTCACTTTTTTTCTCTCTAATGGTTTTAACTCTCTTTGACTTTTGTTTTTTATTTCTAAATTTTTTGTTCCTTTCTATCATTTTTGCATCTTTGAACTTTTTTCTCTCTAATTTTTTACCTTTTGCTCTACTTTTTTGTCCCTAACTCTTAACTTTTTTTGCTTCATTAAAGTTTTTCTTCCTAAAATTTTTATCATTCTACTCAAATCTTTTTGTTTATCTCTCTATCTTTGAATTTCGCTCTCTTTATTAAAATTCTCTCTCTAAATTTTTTGTCTCTCCCTCTAAAATTTTTATCCCTCCATATCTCTAACATTTTTTTTTTCTCTTTGAAAAATTTCTCTAGCTTTAAATTTTTTCTCTCTTAATTTTTAGTTCTCTCTATATAACTTTTGTCTATCGCCTACTATTGTTTTTTTAAATCTCAAATGCAATTCTTTTTTTTAGTAACTTGATGATTCTAAAATCACCTTTGAAAACAAACATTAATCATTTCAAAAAAATACTTTTAATTAAAGTTAAATCACTTTTACAAGTGTTGAATCAAATATTAAAATGATTTATAACTAAATACTTTTAAAAAATTAATTGTAATTAAATCACTTAGCTTAAAATACTTATTTTAAAGTGGCTCCCAAATAATGCCTTTTGAAAATCACTTTTAATTGTATGAAAATCACTATTGAAAGTGTAAAACCAAACATTAAAATGATTATATGAAAATCACTTTAACAAAACAATTTTAAACAAATTAATTGTGCTAAAATCAATATTTCTAAAATCATTCTCAAACATGCCCTACATTTACCTATGTTCTCAAAAACCAAGCCAAGTTTTGAAAACTAAAAAGAGTGGTTTTCAAAAACTTGTGTTTTGGAATTTGGAATTTGGCTAAAGATGAAAATCATTGTAGAGAAATTGTGAGAAAGAAAACATAATTTTAAAAAACTAAAAACTAAAAACCAAATGGTTATCAAACGAGACCTAATGTACCAAAAATGAAATTATCTACTACTTTTTTTTAGTTCAACATGTGGGGATGAATAGGGATGTTCACAAGGTGTGGTGTGGATCTCGGTGGCTTCTCCGTCCCCACTCCCCTCCATTGAATTCTACGTCCCTAAAAAATTTCTCGTTTAGTTTTGCAAGGATATATCAAATTTCCTACGAAAAATTATTATTCATTTACTATTATTATTTTTAAAATTTTGATTAAATAAAATAAATTATTTTGAAATGTTTCTATTTAAATGATTAATTCTCAAATGGAAATTTCAATTTAAAGAGAAAATTATTCAACTTTCTAATAAAAATAAAATAATATTTCATGAAAATTTAAATTTAGGGTGTGTATATATATAAATCGAAACGAAGATGAGAACAAAGTCAGGAAATGTATTCTCTGTCCCCATTTAGCTAACGAGAAAAATTATCTTTACTTCCTCTCCTACCTAAGCAGGACTCCTCATCTGTTAGAGGCAAGTCCCACCAATAAAAAGAACATTCCTAAAAATGAAGGAATTCGAATCTTTAATTTTTTTGATAAAGGACATATGTCTTAATATATTTACTTTCTTAGAAGTTTAGAAGTTTAGAGATTAGGAATTTAAGATGAATATTTTAATGAGAACAAATAAAAATGAGAAGCTTGTGCCAGTGCCAAGCCAACGGAATCATTTAATTAAGGTTAAAAAAAAACAATATAATAGAAAATGAAAGGGAAATTGTTGTTCAAATAGTTGGCGGTCTAAATCACGTGATATTAAAAATAAAAAGTTAAATTTTTATCTAATTTTCCAAGTGGCGTCTAGGAGTTGAGTTGAGGTTCATGCACCCTTCACATCAGGATGAGATATTATATTTAATATATTTTTGTCATTTTCCGTAAATTTTATTTTTTTTATTATTTTAAAATTCATTGGATAGATCATTTTCTTTCTACTTTCCAATTTTCCTTTTCAGCCTCCAAGACAGCGAAGCGTTCCGGAACCATCCTTTTGCTTTTGTTAAATAAACTTATTCTCTGTAATCCGCTCACACCGTAATTTTCAATTTTCAACCGACCAGTGTCTTCCACGTCACTCGAATTTTAACTTATCTTCATTCTGATTTTACTATTAATTGTACATTTGAGATATAGATAACTATGAATCTTCTATTTTGGAGTGCATTTATTCAGAATTAATGTGTAAATTGTTAAAACTATAAATGTAAGATGAAGAAAATAAGTTTAGCATATTCAACTTTGTAATGACAGTGAAAAAAGGGAATTAGTTCCGATCGAAGTATAATTTAATGGATGAGATATTTATTATCATCTCAAAGTTGATGGTTTGATTCTCCACCTTACAATTCTCAATTGTCAATCTAAAAAAAGTGACTTGGTATTCCTAAAATTAAATGCGTTTCAAGTGACAAGTTTTACCCCCACACATCTTATGTCAACTTGAGTATTGTTCAACTAAACAATTGGTTAAGGCATATATTCCTCAATTAAAAAATTAAAGGTTCAAATCTTTCACTCTCACATGTTTTTAAACTCAAAAGAAAAAAAAAACATCACATCTTGTATGTGAAGCAAACTAAATGCAATAAAAAAAAACTAATTTTAAATAAAAGTAAACTTACTTTAAAAGAATGAGCTCAAATCTTATGAGTGGCTACCTATTTAAGATGTATTAAAATTATACTGGATATTCAATAATTAAATGTCATAGAGTCAAACAATTGTCTCTTTAAATTAGTCAAACTGCACCTAAATTACTAGAATACTCGCAAATATATATAAACACACACACACATATATAACTTGATATGGGTATTTGATTTTTAAAAAATTTAACATTCGATGGTATAAAAATATCGAACAAATGAAATCATCTTTCAAAAGGAGATTTTCTTTTGTAGGAGCGAAATAATTATAATATTCAAATGAGTTTCGCCGCCTATCTTAAGTTAGATAATTTTTTTTTAAGGAAATGATTAGATTAAAAAGGAAGAAAAAGAAAAAGATGAATTGGCAAGAAAAGTGAGGATGGAACTTTTTCTAACGAGCACATGGGAAATGTGGGACTAATTACGATTTTTCCAAAATGTTTGGCTAAGAAAAAACCAATTGGATAAATTTCCTTGCGCTTGGCTGCCATCTTTTTTAATGCCCGACAGCTATGCAATGGAATCTTCCTTTTCTAGTACTACTACAAAAATTGTGAAGATTTTTCCATTTAAACTATCTTTTTTTTTTTTTTCCTTTTCGTTTTTTTAAAAGTAATTCTAAGTACTGTTGAATCTAGGTATATTTTGATACTGGGTTTATCTACTTTGGATATAAACTCTTATGACTTTACTTTTGGTTTAACCTAAAAGTTTTCATACGAACGTAAATAGTTATCTTTACTGTACATCCATGATATTTCTACAGTCTAACTAATGCAAGACTTTGATCATATTTTGAATAATCATGATCTTGAATAAAGTACCCAAATAGTATCATTTTAAATAGTCGTCCATGTGTCCACTCTTAGTTCTATCGAGAGCTTGCTCTTTATCAAGACCAACTTATCTTCTCCATATTTTTACAATATAGTATGATATTATGCACTTCAAACATAAGCTCTCATGTGGATATGAAAATTCGAACGTCTAATAGCTATATTTAAGTTGGCTCACCGAAAAAACTCTATACCAATGTAGATATAGTTGTTCTTACTTATATATTAATAATCTTCTTTATTGTCTATCCAATATGGGTCTTTTTGTTGCACTCCCAATACTATCAACATAGATTTTAAAGTTTATTTTTCACTTAAACAAATCATAATGCGAACTATCGAATAAGTTAGTATAAGATTTCAAGTCACACATGGGTAACATTAGATCATCAAAATATACTCAATATAATTGATGGAAATTTGGGGAAAATGTCATGCATTTGAATTTAATTTTTAAATATTAAAAAGTATATATATCTAAATTAAGGGGCATATATTATATTCCATCCCCAAACCCTTCATGGGGTCCGTTCATTAACAAGGTTATCTAATAGCGTGATGATATCAATTATATATTTATTATATGTTGCCTAACGTAACAGCTAACATTGAAAGACTATGATCTCAAATTAATACTTAAATTGACCCATGGTTCAATAGAGACACCTATACCTTATCTATTAAAGATGGAAGGTTTGTACCTTGATTCTGACTTACGTCAAACTAAAAAAAAATATAATTAATTAATGGTTAAGATATTTTCTATTTGAATAATTTCTTGTGTAGTATTCTAAAAAAAATGGATTAAATTACAAGTTTAGTCGTTGAACTTTCAAGTTTATGTATAATAGATCATTGAACTTTAAAAATTAAAGTATTTAAGTTTTAATTTTGTATCTAATAAGTCTCATAACTTTAAGACATGTCTAATGGATTCCTAAGCTTTCAATTTTGTGTCTAATAGATACATGAACTTACAGAAATTTATTAAACACAAAATTAAAAGTTCAAAAACCTATTAAATACTTTTTAAAATCTAAGAATCTAATATACATAGAAATGAATATTTAGGACTAAACTTGTAATGTAATTAATTAAAAAAATTTGAATCTTTCAAAGACAATCCGAACATAATTTTACCATTTATAAGATGTTAATAATTTTTTCTGAGAGGTTGTGTTTAAATTCTCACTTCTAATTGTATATATTTTATTATAGATTTGATCATTAAAATTCATAACAATACGAGGTAGGTTTTATTTATTTATTTATTTTTATTTTTATTTTTAAAACAAATACAAGGTAGTTGATCAGATACATGAAAGAAGTACTATATTATTATACAAAATTTATAAAAGTTTCCTGCGTAAATTACATAAAGATATATGCATTTTTTACAATATTAGTTGGAAATGTTAACTAATCTAATATAATGGGGTCATATATCCTTATCAACAAGGAAAAATTATGTTTTACCTAATATCTTTTTACCGACACGAGATTAATTAGCCAGATATAATATAATTATATTCCTATACATTACCCACAATAATTAAAAGTAAAATTACAAATTTAGTCCTTGAACTTTCAAGATTTTTTTGTTAAATAGGCATCGAAACTTAAAAAAGTGCATAACAAGATCTTAAATTTTAAGGTTCAGTTTGATAACCATTTGATTTTTTGAAGACTGTGTTTGTTTTCTCATTATTTTTCTATAATAATTTTCATGTTTCTTAAAAAAACATATGAATACTTAGCCAATTTTTTTAGTTTTCAAAACTTGGCTTAGTTTTTAAAAATATATGTAAAAAGTAGATAACAAAACAATGAAATTCATAGATAGAAGTAGTGTGTTTATAAGCCAACATGAGCGTAATTCAGCTAGCATAAAGTTTGTACACTCGACCATGAGGTCAGAGGTTCGAATCCCCCACTTTACATATTGTAAAAAAAAAAAAAATAGCGTTTACAAGCTTAATTTTTAAAAAATAAATAATTATCAAACGAGATCTAAAAGTGTCTAATTTGTTCTTGAATTTTCAATTTGTGACTTTTTAAAGCTTTTTTTTAATTCATGAATTTAAATTTTGTATCTAATAAATATATAAATTTTAGATTTATTAGACATTTTTTAAAGTTCAGAGACCTCGTTGAATTAAAAATTTAGATATTTGACACCAAGTTAAAAATTTAGAGACTTTTTATTAAAAATAAATAAATTTAATATTTATTATACACTTTTAAATTTTGAGAACTTATTAATGAAAATACAATTCTAAAAGTTGATCCATAACTTATAATTTAACTATAATTGAATAACAGTATACACAAGAATCTAATTCAACTAATCATCAACTTGCCCCAGAAAATTCATTTTTTAAAAAAAAACTGGCCCTAGAAAATTAGTAGAATATATAAAATCTCAACTATATGAATATTTTATTCAACAGTGTTGGTAGATGGTCACTATAAATTTAAATATATGATGTCAATATAATAACATGTGGATTTGTTACTTAATATTTTAAAAAGGATATATACATTAAAAAAAAAGATTAGGGAAATATTTGTTCATCCTATAATTTTTTAATTAAAAAAAAAAATCTCTATCATGCTGCCGTAAGAATCTATCTTAATTGGTTTTCCGTCGGTTTGGTGGTTGGTTCAATTTTCCAGAAATTTGATTTCAAAAGTTAAATTTTATTTTTTAATGAACTGATAAGTCAATTTGATTTCAATTTTAGCTAGAATAAGTAAAAAGAAGAAAAAAAAAAAGGATGTTGAAGGCTCAAATCAGATCTTGTTTGTGTTCAGCATTAAAAAATGAACTGATCTTTTTTGAATTAAGGAAAATTTTAAATAAGAAAGGTACAAAAATTCTCCGAAATTCTGCAGCGGATTAGGATTCGACTGGTTGGAGATTCAGAGAGAAGCTACAGATAAAGATTCAAATTGATTAAAGAAAAAAAAAAAGGAGTATGTACAAAAGTTCATCCGAATTCCGCAAGTTCATGTACAGATCTCAGAAATTGGCCGGATCTTTAAACTGCCAGTGATTCGGATCCTTCAATCCACCTCTTTCTCCGTCGATTCACCGATCGGATCTCGATTCCTTGCAGACAAACGGATGCGTCAACAATTGCGCTGCCGTCCACCTCTTACTCGATTCCTTCTGCAAACAACACTCGACGAAGCTCCGAAACTCCTCCGACGCATCCTCCGGCAGCTTCGGCGGCTCACTGAAGCAAATCGCACACATCAGAGTCGCCCAATCCGGTCTCTGACCAGGCGGAAGAAAAGGAAAATGGCCTAAATAGAGTTCCAGAAGAGTAAGGCCTAAACTCCATATGTCTCCGGCGTAACCGTTGTAATTTCCGCCGTAAGTCTCCGGATCGAACCGCTCCGGACTCATATAAGCGCAGGTTCCGACGTAGGAATTACAAGCATCCAGAGTCCTGCACATGATTTTACTAACTCCAAAATCGGCGATCTTAACCTCCATATTCTTATTCACCAACAGATTCGACGGCTTAATATCGCGATGAATGATTTTATGAGAGTGAAGATAGTGAAGGCCGTTAAGAACCTGACGCGATACGTGAGCGAGCGTCGCCTCTGACAACGTGGAGTTCTTCTTCAAGAGCGAATCAAGCGATCCTAGATCCATATACTCCATCAAAATCGTGACATCTCCAGACGGCTTCTCGAAAATTCCATGGCACTGAACGACATAGGGAGAGTCCGTACGGCGGAGAATCTCCATCTCTCTGAAAACCTGGCGGCGAACGGTGGGATCGCAGTCGCCGTGGACGACCTTGAGAGCGTAGGTGGTGGAGGTGCGCTTGTGGCGGACTTTGTAGACGGTGCCGCCGTTGCCGTGGCCGAGGACTTGGAGCTTGTCGAGGTCGGCGGAGGAGATGGCGGGGGAGGCGGCGGCGGGAGCGGGAGCGGAGGAGGGAGGGAGGGGGAGGGGGAAGCGGGGACGGCAGTCAGAGAGGTCGGGGAGGCGGAGGTTCAACTGGCGGCGATCACGAACCAGAGCCATAAGAGAGATGGAGAGATTTTTGAGGATTGTGGAGTTTTGGTTCAGATAAAAGTGAAGGGAAAAAGGATTTGTTTAAATAAGTGAGAAGGGGAAGCACGTGGGAAAGTGGAAGAAATGGAGAAAGGAAATTGCGAGGATGAAGACGATTGTGGGGCCCTTTTCTGCATGCGGACGGGCGCAAGACGGGCGTCTTTTTAATTAAAATAAAACAAATCCATAAAATTAACCATGCTTACAATTTTTGTTAAATTATTATAAAATTTCTCGTCTAAGTTTTGTTTCAATAAAGATTTTATACTTTTTTAAATAAGTGAAAATATTTATTATTGTTACATCCGCATTACTTTATTTTTTATATTTCATTGACTTTTTTACGGAATAATGAAAATGTTGATTCATCCCTTATGTCAATGTTGAACCTATGAACATGTAAAAATGTCTATGAAAATTTAAAAGAAAAAATGAGTTGGTTATAGGGTGGGTAAAAAATAGTTTGGAGATAATTTATGACGTTTAACCAAAATACAAGACTCAATTGATGAGAAAGAATTTGAAACTAATTAAACTCAAACTAAATGGACATATTAAGACTTTAAAAAGCATGGAGACTAAAATGAAATTAAGCTCAAACCATATAGATTAAATTGATAATTTAACCTAAATTTTAAATAATATTAGTATTTTTTTTTTAGTTCAACAACATGTGAGGGTGAAGATTCAAACTTATGACTTTGTAGTCGATGATATAATGTCTTAACCAGTTGACAAATAATATTGGTTAAATTATATATATTTTTATACCCATGAGTTTTTGGGCTTAGCTTATAGGTAGCTCGACAAATTTCATGAGACAACTGCCTAACTCTACAACATTTATTTGTTAAGAAATTTGTAGGCCTTCTATTTTAGATAGGTGGCCACTCAAAGGATAAATTTAATTTGTAAACTTCAATTAACTGTCTATTATACTAAAATCTATATTGTTAACATGATGTATCAATTAGGATAACAAATGTTAGCTTTTGAAAAAAAAATTAAATACTCTGGTAGGAATTTATTTGAAAGGAATGTATACTAATATGACAGTACTAGATTTTTCTCAAATTTAACATGATAAGGTACTAGATCATAGATGTGAGAGACAAAAAGTGGACAATCTATCTACAAAAATTTTAATTCTTGTATAAAATTATTATTATTTTCTATAAATTAGTTAATAATTTATACAAAATTAAAAAAATAAAACAGTTATTTAAGATAGACAACCACCTTCGTCCATGTGACCAAATGGGCAAGGCCACCCACCTTATTTTTATTATTATTATTATTTTGTTTTAATTTAGAAATTATGTGTAAAGTGTGAAAATCATCAAAATAATGATTAACTGAAAAAATAGACATGAAAAGTACAAAAACGCCAACTAAATAAAAATGAAAAATGTGACACGCATTGTTTTGTTTATGGGATGAGCTGTCGAATTTGCACGCAAAATAATATATTTCCCAATTTATGCTTCGATGGCTTTTTCGTCTTTATGTATATATTTTTTGTGGCAATTGGCATTAGGTTCAATTATATAAAAGCTGCCAATTTTCTCTTCGATATGTGCCACTAAAAAATTTGGAAATTCCATTTATTTTTATTATTTTGTGTAGATAAATTATCGCATGTTTTAAATTAAAAAGTACATGGAAAATGCGTTTTAATAAGGCACAATTAGTTTTTTTTTTTTAAGGTTAAAATACCATTTTGGTCTTTGTACTTTGAATTTCATTTCATTTTATCCCATGTCCTTTTAAATGTCCAATTTTACTTATGTAGTTTTAATAAATCTTAAAATTGGTTCATATTGTTAGTTTATTGCTAACTTTTCAAAAAAAAAAAAAAAAAATCTCTATTAGTCTTCTTTCTATAAATTTTATAAATATGTTCACATTGTGTCTTTTCTTGCATCAAAATTATTATTATGTAACCAATTTAAAAAAAAATTAACTTCAAACTAACGGTAGAGACTAATTTTAAGATTTATTAAAAGTACAAGAACTAAAATTGGACATTTGAAAGTAAATAGACTAAAATGAAATGAAACCCAAAGTCCGGGGACCAAAATGGTAATTTAACTTTTTTTTGTTTTTTTTAGTATAACAAATGTGGGATATGGAGATTTGAACCTTCAACTTTAAGGATTTGAACCTCTGACCTTGAGGAAAGAAGTAGATGTCAATTACCAAAGAGCTATGCTCACTATGGCATTTCCCTTCTTTTTTGGATGACCAATATAATTATAAAGGAAATTTTGGGAGTATAGTAAAACGTGTAAAAATATAAATACTAAAATAAAGTAGGTTAAATTACAAATTTAGTCCAAGACTTTTCAGTTTGTATTTAGAAAGTTACTCAACTGTAAAAAGTTTCTAATAGATCTTTGAAGTTTTAGTCTTGAGTCTAATAGATCTTTAAAATTTATAAATATCTAATAAGTCTTTACACTTTCAATTTTTGGTCTAATAAGTCTCTGACATATTTAAATATTTTAAAAATTAACTGATTTATTATATAAAAATTAAATTTAATATCTAATAAAACTCTAAACTTTTAATTTTGTGTCTAGTAGGTTATTGGATTTTTAAAAATGTCGAATAGATCAATAATCTATTAGATACAAAATTGAAAATTCAAAGACCTACTGAACACAATTAAAAATTTAAGAACCTATTAGATACTTTTTAAAGTTCAATGATCTATTGAACATAAAATTAAAAGTTCAGGAACCTTTTAAACATTTTTTAAAGTTCATGGATCTATTAAATACAAAATTAAAAATTTAGAGACCTATTAGACACTTTTTAAAATTTAGAGACCAAATAGATACCAATCCTAAAGTTTGGAGACTAATTAAACTTGTAATTTAACTCATAAAATAAATGTTAGGGTAATAAATAAATTTTCCCGGAAAAGAAAAAAAGAACGACGGGAAAAGATAAAAGCCATCACTCAAGTTATTCGCTCACTGGACAAGCTTGACTTCATTAGATCACGTGAGGCTAATCTTGTCAATTTTATAAAGCCGCCGACGACATTTTCCTACAATTTACCGTATTTCGCTCCGCTAATTAAAATCAAATTCCATAATGTCACAAAAAAAATAAAAAAAACCAAATTCCATGTCATCGACATGATTGAAGTACTAAAATCCTTTGGCCAATCTTATAAAAAAAAAAAAAAAAGAAAAAAACTTAGTTTAGAATACACAAATGCCTTCTAATTTCCACGTATTAAAAATGGCTTTAAAAAAAACTCCAAAATTGACCTTATGAAAACTATATATATATATATAGAGAGAGAGAGAGATATATATATAGAGAAAGAGAGAGAGAGAAAGAGAGAGAGAGAGAGAGTGTGTGTGTGTGTAAATGGGAGGAAAATGAATGCACTATTTTGGAGCGGGGCTCTGGTCTCTCTAGGGGTTTCACTCCAGAAGATCATGAGCACATTGGCAGCTGTAAGGCTTGCATAAGGGATCTGTGTGATATTTCTGGAGAGGGGCTTTTGGAAGTTGTCTTGGTCTTCAACCTTCAAGATGGAAAGCTTCGCAAAGCGTCTCGAGAAGCTGAAGATCAAAGAGGAAGAAACAAAAGTGGTGGAGGTTGAGGACAATGATCTTGATGAAGAAGAGAAGAAGCTACAAAATTCACTCATATGCAAGATCTTAACTTCCAAACATGTTTATCCCGATATTTTCAAAATCGATCCCAAGAATCTGGAATCTTGAAGATAAAGTGGAAGTGGAACTTGTGGGAAAGAATTTATTTCTCTGCTCTTTCAGAAACAACAGGGAAAGGAAAAGAATACTCAACAACGGACCCTGGATTTATGATAAAGCCTTACTAGTGTTTGAAGAGGCATCCACCTCCAAGAGCGTATCTTCATTGGAGTTCAGGTACGCAAGTTTCTGGGTTCATTATCATGAAATTCCTCTAACGTGTAGGTCCAAAAAACTGGCAATGGCCTTGGAAAATACTACAGGATCATTTGAAAATGTCGAACTAAATGCTAATGGGAAATGCGGGGGAGATACTATGAGAGTTAGGATTAGGATAGACCTAACTCGGCCCCTGAAGAGGGCAACTAAGATAAAAGTAGGTTCGATGGCAGATGAGCAGTGGGTGCAAATCACATATGAAAAATTACCAGATTTCTGCTACTCTTGTGGAAGAGTAGGACATTCAATAAAAGACTGTGAAGCTAAGCAGGAGGAAGGAGGAGAGGAACATCAATTCGGACCATGGCTGAAGGCCCCCATATCAAATAGAAGCCATAAATTTGCTTGAAACTCTGAAATCAAAGGAAATAATACAAGAGGAAGAGGACGCGACAGAGCAATCATGGAAAAAGGGAAGCAAACATGGCAAGAAGAGGCATCAAGTGAAGAAGAGGTCGTCGGAAACTCAAATAAACCAAATGCTACTGTTGGGCATCAGGGTAAGGAGAATGACGAAACAGAGGACAAATGCACTGCTCCGATGAAAGGTAAGGCCGACATGATCGACAAGCAAAACGACAAAGCAAAAGTAATCATGATAGAGGAACATCGGGAGAAGGTGAATGGTGTCAGTACAATCCAAGGGAAGGGTAATGTCACAGGAAAAATAACCGTTACAAAGGAGAATATGAATTCTCACGGAGAAACGGATGGGCCAAATAATGGGCCTTCGTCAATTGAAAATTCAGATTGGGAAAAAGGCCTAAGTACTCAAAGCTTATCGATGGAAAAAGTCATATATGGAGACAAAAACCCAACTCAGACTCATGAATTAAGTGACTTTGGGTTGACTGGTGGAGGAGAGGAAACTCAGACTAATTTAAAAAGATGGAAGAGGAAAGCTCGTTAGGAGCCGAATAGTGAGCATACGGGTTACATGAGTCCAATGTCTAAAGAAACTGAAGAATTTAGAGGAAAGAAACACAAGTTGGAGGAAGGAATTGATGTATCGGTGCAGAAAAAGTGACGAATCATCGTAACTTACTCTGAGGTACGTAGAGGGATATCGGCGGAGGCTGGAAACCAGCCCCGCCGGACGCCATGAAAATCCTATGTTGGAACGTCCGAGGTCTGGGGAATCCTCAGACGATCTGTGCGCTACGCCATGAGGTGAGTAGCTTAAAACCCCAAATTGTGTTCTTATCAGAAACTAAGAAAGACGGACGCTACGTTGAAAAGATCAAAAGAGATTTGAGTTTAGAAAATTGTCTGGCTGTCCCCTGTGTTGGGAAAGGAGGAGGTCTTATGTTATTATGGGATGGAAATATTTACCTAAAAATTCAGGCATTCACAAAGGGTCACATTGATACTATCTTCAAAATCAATTCGGATTGGTGGAGATTCACCGGGTTTTACGGAAATCCTGAAACTGATAAAAGGGCTGACTCATGGAAACTGCTTGAGAGATTAAGCGAGGGTAATAGCCTTCCCTGGGTGATAGGGGATTTCAATGAGCTTTTATTTGACTCAGAGAAGTTAGGGGGGCTAAAAGGAGCCAAAGGCAGATGGAAAACTTTAGGAAAGTCGTTCAAGACTGCAATCTAAACGATACAGAATTCAAGGGCAGTAAGTTCACTTGGTTCAAAGGCAGGGGAAAAATGCAATTCGGGAACGCTGGATCGGTTCCTTATCAATAGAGAGCTTCAGGAAAAAGCCTGCAAGATTATAGTTGAGCATAGAAGTTACCATAGCTCAGATCACAGACCAATTCTTGCCAACATCTCAACTGAGAATCAAAGACCAATGAGTTACAAACACCAGAGAAAATTTGAACACCATTGGATTAATTTTGAAGAATGCAAAGAAATTGTCACGCGAGAATGCTTATTTTCGGAAGGAGCAACCACAAAAATCCTTATGGAAAATCTTGAAAGATGTCTGGAGAAGCTAACAAAGTGGAATAAGGAAAGGCTAAACGGTACCCTCAAAGAAGCTATAAAGAGAAAAGAGAAGGAAATCAGAGAGCTAGATCTTCTGCCAAATGCTGTGGATAACAAGGACCTTTTGAAGGCGAAACGTGAACTCGAAGAGCTACTCGAAAAAGAAGAACATTTCTGGAGAGCAAGATCTCGAGAGGACTGGCTTTTGTGGGGAGATAGAAATACAAAATTGTTCCACTTTAAGGCAAGTCAACGGAGAAAGAGAAAACGAATCTTGGGTATTATGAATTGCAGAGGTAGATAGGTGGATCAGGAGGGAGAAATTAGGGAGATATCAACTGAATATTTCCAAGAACTTTTCACTACCAAAACGCCAAAAGCTGATTCTCTTGCCAAGACTTTAATAAGCATGGAGGAGAAAGTTACTGATGAGCAAAACAACAACCTTTTACGCCCATTTTCAAAGGCATAATTTGAGTGGGCCCTAAAAGAGATGAAGCCCACTAAAGCGTCAGGGCCAGATGGCCTACAAACTCTATTTTTCCAAAGTATTGGGAGGATGTGGGTGAAGTTGTAGCAGACATCTGCATCCAAACCCTGAACGGAACAGATGACATTCGCCCTCTAAACAAGACTTGGATCACTTTAATTCCTAAAGTCCCAAAGCCTAAATCAATGAATGAATTCAGACCCATCAGTCTTTGTAATGTCCTATATAAGCTAATGGCAAAGGTGCTTGCTAATAGACTAAAAAAGGTTCTGGATAGTGTCATCTCACCCAATCAAGCAACCTTTGTTACTGGTCGGCTCATTACGGATAATGTGCTGGTGGGATTCGAATGCATCCACGCCTTAAACAATAGGAAAAAAGGTAAAAAAGATAACATCATTTTAAAGCTTGACATGAGCAAAGCCTACGACAGAGTAGAATGGCACTTCCTAAGGGCTACCATGGATAAGATGGGGTTTGAGGAAACTTTGATCAAAATGGTGATGAATTGTGTGGAGTCGGCCAACTATTCAATTTTACTCAACGGTGTCCCACAGGACGAGTTCAGACCAACAAGAGGGCTACGGCAGGGAGACCCCTTATCTCATTATCTCTTCCTTATCTATGCAGAAGGCCTCACTGCTCTATTAAACAAGGAAGAATCTTCTGGTCATATTAACGGCTTTCGAATTAATAATTATTGTCCTATTATAACTCACCTATTTTTTGCATATGACAGTTTGATTCTCCTCCGAGCTGATGAACGAGAGTGAGAATATCTCAAGGCAATTCTACAGGTGTACGAGGATGTCTCCGGTCAAACTATTAATCTAGCTAAGTCCACTTTTATGCCAAGTAAGAATGTATGGACTACCCTAATCGAGGACTTAAGTAGGATTTTGGGAATTCGGCATACAAATTCTCTTGGGCAGTACTTAGGCATGCCTTCTCAAGTTGGTAGGCAAAAAATGCAAGGTGTTTAATAGGCTTAGAGAACGAATCTGGAAGGTTCTCCAAGGCTAGAAAAGTAAAATGATTTCTCAAGGAGGCAAGGAAGTCCTGATTAAGGCGGTAGCTCAAGCTATCCCCACTTATACCATGAGTTGTTTTCGTATTCCCAACAAGATTTGCGAAGACGTGAACAAAATATGTGCACATTTCTGGTGGGGTTCGACCAAAGATAAAAGAAGAGCGCATTGGGCCAATTGGCATCATTTATGCAAAAGCAAAGACAAAGGGGGCATGGGATTTAGAGAGCTTAAAGCTTTTAATCAAGCCCTTCTTGCCAAACAAAGCTGGAGAATCTTGCACAATCCAAATAGCCTTCTATTCAAAGTTTTAAGGGGTAAATACTTCAGGGATGGTGACTACCTTAAGGCCCCCTTAGGAAATAATCTGTCTTTGACTTGGAGGAGCATTCTCTGGGGGAGAGAGGTTTTTGCCAAAGGCTATAGATGGGCAGTGGGTAACGGGAAGCATATCAAAATTGATGAGGATCCTTGGCTCCTTCGAGAAGGCAATAGCAAACCAAACTGGGTCAAAACTGATTGGAAAGGAAAATCAGTCAGCATTATCCTAGATGATTGTGGGCAGTGGAACCAGACTCTCGTTTGAAGCATATTCCATGATCAAGATGCTGAACAAATCCTAAATCAACCTACGGGAGGTTACCGAGCAAAAGATGAGATAATTTGGAACCTGGATTCTAAAGGAATTTTCTCAGTAAAAAGTGCTTATCATTTAGCTCTCATGATCACCAAAATCAATGATCCTTCCTCTTCCAATGGGGAGTTATCGGCCAAAAGGTGGAAGAGGTTCTGGCAAATTCAAGGGCTCCCAAGAAGGAAAATCAGCGCGTGGAGAATTTTAAACAATGTTATTCCCACTAATATCAATATCTATCGGAGAGGAATTGAGTCTAATACTCTGTGTACTTTGTGCAGGAAATATATGGAGACTTCAACTCACCTTTTTTGGGACTGCAAGGCAGCTAAATCTGTTTGGCTTAATTACATTTCAAAGCTCAGTGACCTCATTTCTTTGCCCAGGGACGAGTGGAGCATGGCGGATCATTGGGATTGGCTGGACGATCACCTATCAAAGGAAGAGCTTAGCAAAGTAATCACTATTTTGTGGTTCCTTTGGTTTCACAGAAATAAGCTACTCCATAATCAAGCTAAGCCTTGGAAGATTCACAAAAAAGGCATGTGCAGAGAGCTAGATTGTACCTTGATGAAGCATAGGAGAAGGTCTGCAATTCGGTCTCGTGCAGTAGAGAGAACATCACGTGCCCTGAGATTTGGGATCCTCCTCCACCCAGATGTTGAAAACTGAACTCAGATGCTTCCTGGATTGACAAGAAAAATCAGGCGGGCTTGGGTTGGATCTTGAGAGACTTCAATGGCTCCCCAATCTGTGTTGGAAGCAAGCTTTTTTAATCGAAAATGGCCTATAAAATGTCTTGAAGCAAAAGCTATTCTCGAAGGCCTCATGCAAATTTCTCACATGAATTCCAGAAACACAGCCCCTCTCTTAGTTGAATCTGATTCTTTTAAGGTCGTGGATTTGCTGTGTGGAAGAAGAGAAGATCTTTCTGAGATAAAAGGCATGATAGCTGAAATCTTGATTTTGGCAAGAAATTTGGGCGACGTCTCATTCGTTTTTGCCCCAAGATCAAAGAACACTATCGCTCACTCTCTGGCAGTTTCTGCAGCTACTTCTTTGTCAATCTCTCAGTTGAAGCAAGCCACCATTGGCATTGTCGAAAAGGTCTCTGGTTTTGTGTTGGATTCCTCTCTCTTCTTGGTCGAAGAAGAAGAGGGGCGGATTCTGTGGGAAAGTTCTTCTCTTAATTTTGGGCTTCAAGTTCTTAATGAGGCCGGTGGATGATTGTTTTGTTGCTTGGTTTTTTTTTTTGTTTCCTCAATATATATATATATATATATATATATATATATATATATATATAATTTCCACTTTTTTTTTTAACAATACTTTTGAAATCTTAAAAAAAAAAAAAACTAACTACACCCATTGACATTGAGCAAAACAAGTGAATCAAACTGATGAACTAATACTCAATTTTAAAACCATACAATTAGAGTATAACTTTTGACAGTTTTTTTTTTTTTAATAATATGTGAGATGAGAGATTCAAATCTCCGACATTTTGATCAATAATAAAATATATGTTTTATGTTAGTTAAACTATGCTCATGTTGACTTTTTCTATTTTGACTTGCACCCTTAGGGGGTGTTTGGATTGAGGAGTTGGGGGGGAGTAAAGTTGGGAGGAGTTAATAACTCCCCCCAACTCCTTGTTTGGCCCAAGGATAATTTTACTCCTATTGTGGACCCCACAGATTTATTAACTCCTTCTCCAACTCCCTATTGTGGGTCCCACAAACTTATTTACTCCTTCCCCAACTCCTTATTGTGGGCCCCACAACTTTCCTATCTTATTTTTTCTTCACCTCACCTCACTCATACCTCTCTCTTTTCCCCCCTCTCCTTTCTCTCTCTATTTTTTTACATTATTTTTTTTAATTTCTTAATTTGAAATTTTTTCTTTATTTTTTATATAAATTTTCTCATCATTGTTACTAATTACTAATTAAATATAAATAATTATTTTTTTATTCTATAATTTTAATCAATTTTTTAACAAAAATATTTTTCTTTTTATTCTATAATTTTATTTTTTAAATATAAATTATATAAGAATGTTTTAGACATGATACTATTATTTAAATTGAAATTTTAATATAAATTAGAGTACTACATAACAATTTTTTTAATTGATAAAAATCTTCCTATTTCACTTCCTCCATTTGTCATCTACAATTTTTTTTAAGTTTCAACTAAAATTACTTATAACAAATAACAATCTCATCTTTTTTAAGCTTTTTTTTTTATTAATAGCTCAAAAATATATATAATTTTATGATTTGAAGATAAGAAAAACATATTTTAAACTAACCCGTATTACATTTTAGAAAATTAGTATTAAAAAAGATTAACGTATTAAAAAATTTTGATTTTCAAACTAATCATATTCAAAGTAAAAAGATAAACAATTTCTCATTCCAAACTTAATAAAATAAAATTATTACAATAAATAACATAAATATATAGTATTTTGAACAAAAGTATGTATGATATTCATTTTGAATGATGTTAAAAAATATATATATTCAATTTGAACTTAATTATTTTAAAATAGCATAAATATTTGATATTTTATTTTTAACTTAGTTATTTTAAAACTTCAAAGAATATATTATTTTCAAATTAATCAAACTTTAGATAATTCATTACATTGATTAGTTAGAAAAATAAAATCTTAAATTATGTAAAAAAATTATTTTATTAAGCTTGAAAAACAAATCTTAAATTTAAAATTTAAAATTGACGAAAACAAGTCTCTAATAAATTGTAAAATATTCATAAAATAATATAATTTAAAATCTCAATTTTAGGATTGACGGAAACAAATCTATATTATTTCTAAAATTGAAAGAATAAAAACGTAAAAATCTTGAAGTTTATTTGAATCCCTTTAAATTAATGGATTGAAATATTTCCAAATCACATGTAATATTTTAAAAAGTATTGTAAGACTCCTTTATTTGAAAACTATCCAAGATAAATGAATAATTAATGTGAGATATATTGAAAAAAAGAATGTGGGGTATTTTGTTCAAAATTATTTTTTTTACTTTAAAGAAATTTGTAAAATATACATAAATTAATAAAAACAAAAAATCTCAATCTTAGAATTCATGGGAACAAATTCTTAATAATGAAATTTTGAGAAATTGTAGAAAAAAAACTATATAAAATCAACTTAGACTTCAGAACTCCAGGTTTAACAAATCTGCACCTCAAACACAGATTTCAGAACTCCTACTCCCTGCAACTCCTTGCCCCAAACACAGACTTCCTAACTCCAGACTAAACAACTCTGCACCCCAAACACATACTTACTAACTCCCTAGACTTCCTAACTCCCCAGACTTCCTAACTCCCCAGACATATTAACTCCTACTCCCTGCAACTCCTTGCCCCAAACAGCCCCTTAATAAACTTCAGATCCATTATCTTTTAAAAAAATAATTCATTTCCCTTAACAAAAGAAATGATTTTTGAACATAATAGCAAAACATTTATGTTGGAGTCAATGAACAAATTAAAAACAATTGTATATATGCATATTAGAATGTAGTGACAATTGGAATCTACGGTCTCTTGAGAAAAAAATAGAAATATTAACGGGAGGAGCTTATTGATAAAAAAAAAAAGATAAGGTGGGGAGGGGGGAAGAAAAAGACATGACGTGAGAAAGACAAGGAAGCGATGCTTCCGTAGTGGAGGCTACTCTCTGCAAGTTGAAGGTGAAGGGCCCTCACCTCAAAATTGACACTTTTTATATTGCATTTTCTTTTAAATGCTTAGAATCTTTAAAGATGGGTAGGTTAAGCTTAAGGGTTTGCCATATGGGTACCTCCAATCATTCATTTCATATGCAAATTTCAACCACCAACTTGCCCACCAATCCCAAATGACAATTAGAGATTGGCCATTGGAATCATTTGCCCTTTTTCCATTTCCATCCCATTCAACTCCCATCTACTCCATCCTCTCCCCCAATTAAATAATACCCCTATCAATTCTTTTTTTTTTTAAAAAAAAAAAAAAAAAAAAACTTGTCACAAATATGATTGAGAATTTAAAGCTACGACTTTTCTTTTCTTTTCTTTTCTTTTTGTTTTTGGATAAAAGATTATGCATAATGCAAATGAAAGAGATCTGATCACAACATGAGATCCAGACTCAACTAGTGAAACAAAAAAAAAAAAAAAAACAGACACATAGAAATACAACAAAGAAAGTCAAAGTTTATAACCTAAGTGAAGCATAAGAGAAGCATAGTAAGAAAAAGAAATGTAGCCCCTTAAAATAGGCATTGAAGCTACCAATAGAAAAAACTATTAGGCACAGCTACTAGGAAAATTCATACCATATGGCCCATAGATTGTCAATAATAACCCTATCCAGTTATTCTTTCACTTCCAAACCATGGCGGCGACCTTGGTATTTGATTCTCGAGTTTGATTCGTATGCCTTTAATTATTTGTGAAGACGCGCTTACATTTTAGTACGTGAGTTTCTTCATCAAACTACAAATTTTTCCTATAAAAAATATTTCAATCATCTAAATTTCTCATAAAGCCATGAAATCTCTCGCATTTATTGATTTAACAATTCAAGTAAATTCTATTATATTACAATTAATAACTCGTTGTTAAACATTAATATTCTATATTAAGCATTGTAAATTCAAATTTTCGCTAAAAAAAATATCAAATTCCACCAAATATCCATTACAATACTAAAATTAAAATATATATATAAGCCCACCTGAAACTGCCCTAGAAATATGAATATAGAATAAAGAATCATGAATGCAACCCCTAATTCATTAATCATATTGTAATAACAAACCAACTAATTGAAATACAAGTAATATAAATCAATAAATTCTCTGACAAACTAACTTGTTAAAGTTACCATTATAAAAATATATTTGTGTGACATGAATATATATATATATATAATAAATGAGTATAAGTTGGACATTAAAGAAATGGAATTATATGTGGGGGGGTCAGTGTTGGGATAAGATAATGCATGAATTAGTTAGAATCAGAAAGCATACAAAACCAAGGCGGCTGGCTGCATTCTTAAATCATGAGTGACACCAATACCCACAAATTCAAATTTATGATTCTGGTTCCACCATCAATCTCGGCTTCTTCTTTTCTTCTTCGTAATAATTTATAAGATATATGTAGTGTTTTTTTAAAAAATTAAAAATTAAAAATCTCTTTTTATCCTTTTTGTCTTATTTATTAATTAAATATCTCAACTTTAGGAGCGTAAGCCAAAATTGAAAAGATATAAACATTGAACGAATCAAGCCTAAATAAATAAACAAATAGATATATATATAGAGTGAGAGGGGTTAGTAGTCAATTTGAGCATCACTCAAATAATGGTTAGATACATGTATAATGTGTTTGCAATAATTTATAATTTTTTTTTAACAAAATCGATTTTTTTATGAACATTTTTTAAAAAATTAATAATTTAAAGTATGTTTAGTATAACTTATTGAGTGATTTTAGATGATCAAAAGTGGTTATTAAAAAAATCTTAATAAGTGCTTCAAAAACATTGAAATAATTTTAAAACTTTTTTTGAAGAAACACTCGAGAGAGGAATTATCCAAATATGATTTTGAAGTGATTAATCGAAAATTCTCAGAATATATAGTAAAAAATAAAAACAAATTTCTAATTTATTGAATCACTTTTGAATAAAGGGAAACCAAACAATTTTGTTATTTAAAATATTTTTAAAAAAATGTAAGATATAACAACATTTTTATTGATTTTTTTTTCTTCTTTAAAGTGTTTAAATTAGTTGGTTGAGTGTGTTGCCAGGGATTTTGTTGCTTTTGATCAATTTGATTTCTTTTTTATTTTTTTTTTGTTCAACAACATGGGCGGAAGAGTGAGGATTTTACTCTCTAATCTTTTGGTCGAAGATTTATGTCATAATTAATTGTGTTATGCTTAAGTTGACGATTTCTTTTTGATTTGTTTAATAGTTGATTTGATCGGTTTGAATACTTTGATCTTCTAGAAAAATAGTTTTCCGTAAATTGTTGGGGTTGTTGAATATCATATTTTGCCAAAACCTAGGTTAAACCAACCTAATTAAATGTACTCATTTATATAAAGATAGTTGGGATTAAGAGATTTAAATTCTTCATTGGTACGTGTTAGTTGGGCTATAAACTATGAACGGTTGTTTTAGAAAGAAAAAAAAAGTCACTTTTTATAATGCAAATTTGGTGGAAATATATTTAAATGAATGTATTTTCTTTATATTGTTTCTAGATGTTTAATTATTTTTATGATTGGCATAACCTCCGAGAGTATTTAAATTATGATATATATGAATAATAATTTAAATGATATAGTAATTTGATTTTTATAAATATTTTCATCATAAAATTTAATTTTTTTTAAAAGAAAAAGTAAGATTGAAAAACAATATTAGCCCTTGTGCTCCCATTCAAATGATGATTTAATTTTATACTTTCAAATTTATAACAATTTAGTTCATGAACTTTATTATATAACAATTTAGTTTATGTAGTTTAAATTTTGTGATGATTTAGTCTTACCAAGTAAAATTTAGTTAATATTTAATCAATATTTCTTACACATGTAAATTTATAAATTAATTAGGGACCAATTGTGTGTATAAATTACAAAAACTAAATTGTTACATAATAAATATCAACACTTCACCTTGAGGAGATTTTTCACAATTGAGGCTAAATTATTACAACTTTTAAACCATAAGATTTAAATTGTTACATATACTAAAGTTCATAAACTAAGACCCTGTTTGATAACCATTTGATTTTTGAAAATTAAATTTATAAACACTACTTCCACCTACAAGTTTCTTTGTTTTGTTATATACTTTTTACTAATGTTTTAAAAATCGAACCAAGTTTTGAAAACTAAAAAAAAAAAAGTTTTTGAAAATTAAAAAAAGTAGGTCTCATTTGATAACCATTTGATTTTTTGTTTTTTGTTTTTAAAAATTAAGTCTATAAATACTACTTCTACTTATAGGTTTCCTTGGTTTGTTATCCACTTTTTACTTATATTTTCAAAAACCAACCCAAGTTTTGAAAACTAAAAAAAATAGTTTTCAAAAACTTGTTTTTATTTTTGGAAATTGGCTAAAAATTCAAATGTTTTCTTAAGAAAAAATGAAAGTCACTTTAGAGAATTGTAGAGAAATTATGAAAAAATAAGTGCAATTTTTAAAAACTAAATGATTATCAAACGGGGCCGTAGTTTTTGAAAACTTGTTTTTGTTTTTGAAATTTGGCTAAAAATCCAAATATTTTCTTAAGAAAGATGAAAACTGTTGTAAAGAAAATGTAAGAAACCAAGCACAATTTTAAAAAACAAAAAACTAAGGCCTCGTTTGATAACTATTTGGTTTTTTGTTTTCAGTTTTTGAAAATTGTACTTGTTTTCTCATCAATTCTCTACAACGAATTTAATCTTTCTTAAGAAAACATTTGAATTCTTAGCCAAATTCTAAAGACAAAAACAACTTTTTTAAAACAATTTTTTTATGTTTTCAAAACTTGGCATCGTTTTTTTAAAACATATGTAAAAAGTATATAACAAAACAAGGTTGTCAAATGTAGCCTAAATTGTTACAAATTTGAAAGTGCATAGAGTGAGGGCATGTTTGTTTCATAGATTTTGACATGGGGTTTTGACAATGATATTAAAAACTCATGTTTGTTTCATGGATGTTTACTATTGAAAACCAAAGTAATTATTATTCATGGATAAAAATATTTTATGAACTATGATATTTTATTATCCTTCTTGGAAATGAGATTTTTTTACCAGGACTTTTTTCCTGGGAAATGAGGAGGAGAAAGGAGAGAGAAAATTATTCATTATTTTCTAATTGAGGTGTAAATCAATTTTAATTATTTTAACTTATTATTAATTAATTAATTAATAATTTAATATAAATAATTTAATTAAATCTAATAATTTAAATTATTTTTTCCATAAGAAAAACCTATAAAACAAACACCTAGTGTAGGATCTAACATCAACACTAGAGAGGAGTGAATAGGGCTGCTACTTTTTTTTTTTTTTAAATAATTTGATTTTAATCTAAAAATCTAAAACTAGTTAAACAAAAAAAGGACAACGAGTGAGTTCTAAAGCAACCACAATTCACAATCAAGATAATTTCTCTAGCAGTAGAGCACATTTAACCCTAAATCATGCGTTCAACAAAAATTGCAAAAATTGAAAGTAAAATGTAAGGGAAAGAGGATACCGAAAATTATAATGGTTCGACAAATCGCCTACTTCACTCCTCAAGACTCCTTCTTGGGTATTTTACTATGTGATCCCCTTGAGGGTGAGAACCAAACCAACACGACCATTTTTCTCTTGCCGAAGAGAAACCCAAATCCTTTTACCGGTTCAGAATTAAACCAATTTTTTTTTCTCACACCCAAGGTGTATCCCACACTTTAATACAAATTCCCCAAAAAAAATTAAACATAACAAAATTACTTCTTGAAAGCAAAAATACACCAATTTTGGATCAAAGGATTTACTCTAACACTACTCACACAATTGCAATTTGCCAGTTGAGAGAATTGTGAGATTTGAAAGAATTAGAGGCTTTTTGCAGGAAGTCACCTTTTTTTGGTTGTTGGAAATTTTCAAGAAAGGTTATTTTTTATGAACAAAAACGGTCAGTTTTTAAGAAAAGGAGTTGTAATATGGGTCATTTGATTTAGGGCATAAAGTGATGGAGGGTTAGGATTCAAAGATGGAGTTTTTGGAAAGGATTTTGATATGTAAACCATTTAAGGAACTTCCCAGCCGAAAATCTGAAGGCCAGTCGCGATAGTGTGAAATTTCGCCGTACTCGCTCGTTTCTGAAGGCCACGCCAGGTGTCACGGTCATGCTTGTCCAGGGCGTGTTGCCCGTGGCCGCATGCCCATCTCAACCCCTTTTTATCATGCTTTCATGTTATGTATTTAGTTTTGCTTGTTAGTTAGCTTTCATTGTATTTTTATGCTTGTATGACTCCTCGCCACTTTGCATGTGCAAGCCTGTCAAAGGCATAAATCTCAAAATGTACTATAGGGGGGTATGACTAGTTGTCCATCCTTCCTACCCGGAGTTATATGCAATCTAAGCTGTTGTTGACAATTCTCTCGCTTATTGCCTATAACATTTACATGAACAAACGTTTTCTCAAAAGCTTTCAAAACACTTTCTCTCTCCCGGTTTTCTAAAACATTTTCTCCCGGGACTCGAGGGGAGGCTAGACCCTATACGGAGGTATTCCGCAACTTCCGTTTTTGGGCAAGGCTGACTTGCTCGCCGAGTTAGAGCAAGTGCCGCACGGTTGAAGAGCTGCGACCGTGACAAGTGGTATCAGAGCCTAATTGGCTCCTCGAATCGAAAAAGCAACGATCATGTCCGTGACAGAAGAGTTGGGCGAGGCCCATGTCGACCGACTGTCCGCGTTTGAAGAGCAAATGCTCTTGCTAAGAGAAGTCCCTGATAATGTGCGGTTCCTGGAATCTCGCCTGGATGAGATTGCCAAGAAGGCCGACACGATTGATGCGGTAGCTGGCCGCCTAGACGGGATGCCCGTCAGAGAGTTGATGGTGAGGGTTGAGACCCTAGAAGATAGAGCCACAAGACCTGTTGGCTTCGAGCGTGGGGATAGCTCGTCGGGCTCTGTTGCCCAGTTGGAGGAGCGCGTCGAGAATCTAGATGGCGCGCAGAGAACAATATTTCAGATGGTGTCTGAACTATCTGAGGATGTAAAAGCTGCCATCGATGTAGTGAGGGCAGAAGTGGCGGACCTAAGCGCCCGAGTGAATCTCACCATGAGAGCGGTGGGAAACCAAGCCCCAGCTGGGGGCGTAGCCCAGTTGAATAAGGTGAAAGTGCCTGAACCGAAGCCCTTCTGTGGGGTTCGCGACGCAAAAGCCTTGGAGAACTTCATCTTCGACATGGAGCAATACTTCAAGGCCACTAGTACTACATCAGAAGATGCGAAAGTTACCTTGGCGACAATGCATCTGGTCGATGACGCCAAGATATGGTGGAGATCACGTTATATGGACATCAAAGAGGGTCGATGTACCATTGATACGTGGGACGTATTGAAACAAGAGTTGCGCTCTCAATTCTTCCCAGAAAACGTTGAAATATTGGCAAGGCGCAAGTTGCGCGAGTTGAAACATACTGGGAGCATTCGAGAGTACGTGAAGCAGTTCGCAGGGTTAATGTTAGACATCCGAGACATGTCGGAGAAAGACAAGGTCTTCTGCTTCGTCGAAGGGTTGCAATCAGGGGCCAAGTCCAAACTATATGAGCAAAGAGTACAAAGCTTATCAGAAGCTTATGGGGCCGCAGAACGCTTGTTTGATCTCACCACTGAAGTAAGCCATGACCAATGTCAAGAGGTGAGACAAAGCCAATCTTCCCCAAGTAGGCAGCGTAGAAATTCTCGGCCTAACTCTCCAAAGAGTGGGGGAGGGGGCCAGATGACAAGTGGGGGAGGAGATATTAGACCGTCCCAACAGAATGGGGGAAATTCGTGGCGAAGGCCACATTATCAGAATAACAACAACCAAAATCCCCCATATTGCTACATATGCAAAGGGGCCCATCGTGCGTATGAATGCAAGAATCTAGCATCCTTCAATGCCTTCCAAGCCTCATTGGCAAGTACTTCAGGGGCAAAGGATGAAGCCTATGAAGAAAATGGGGGCGACACTCGCATTGGAGCGCTGAAATATTTGTCCGCCTTACATAAGGTAGAAGGAAGCAAAGAAACCACTCCACGTGGTCTTATGTATGTCGACGCATGGATTAATGGGAAACCTACAAGAAATACCATGGTCGACTCAGGAGCTACCCACAACTTCATGACCGAAGCAGAAGCACGTCGGTTGAACCTACATTGGGTCAGAGACGTGGGAAAGATCAAAGTTGTGAATTCCGTAGCCCTACCCATTTTGGGTGTCGTGCGAAGAGCGACAGTGAAACTAGATGCTTGGACTGGGCAAGCAGATTTCGTGGTCGTCAAGATGGACGATTTTGATATTGTGTTGGGGATGGAGTTTCTCCTCAAACACAAAGTTATACCGATGCCCCTGGCAGAAAGCTTAGTCATCACAGGATCGAACCCCACCGTGGTCCCTGCGAAGTTAAGACAGCCAAATGGTGTGAAATTATTATCCGCCCTCCATCTGAACAAGGGCCAAGGCAAACGTTGTGACGTCAAGAGCCACGTCGATGACCAAGTTAGTTACCCTCCAACAGAGTGGAGGCCAAAGACAGAAGTCGCTCAGAAGTATGCAAAAGAAGCAGCGATGAGCACAAGAGAATGGGTCGAACAGAAATGGTACAACCCAAGGAGGAAGCCAGAAGTGTCGATTCCGCAGATCACACTGAAGAATGCTTTTGAGGCATTGGCCGAGAGGGCACCTCAAAAAGCCAACCAAAGTGAAAATATGAAGAAGTTCTTGGCAGACTGGAAGAGAAGCCAAGATGTAGAGGTCCGCTGGGACCGTTTGAAGAACTGAAGCCAAAGATGCTCGAGCGACAGCTGAGTTCGAGCGAGGATGGTTGACGAGGACGTCAACCATTTAAGTGGGGGAGAATGTCACGGTCATGCTTGTCCAGGGCGTGTTGCCCGTGGCCGCATGCCCATCTCAACCCCTTTTTATCATGCTTTCATGTTATGTATTTAGTTTTGCTTGTTAGTTAGCTTTCATTGTATTTTTATGCTTGTATGACTCCTCGCCACTTTGCATTTGCAAGCCTGTCAAAGGCATAAATCTCAAAATGTACTATAGGGGGGTATGACTAGTTGTCCATCCTTCCTACCCGGAGTTATATGCAATCTAAGCTGTTGTTGACAATTCTCTCGCTTATTGCCTATAACATTTACATGAACAAACGTTTTCTCAAAAGCTTTCAAAACACTTTCTCTCTCCCGGTTTTCTAAAACATTTTCTCCCGGGACTCGAGGGGAGGCTAGACCCTATACGGAGGTATTCCGCAACTTCCGTTTTTGGGCAAGGCTGACTTGCTCGCCGAGTTAGAGCAAGTGCCGCACGGTTGAAGAGCTGCGACTGTGACACCAGGCACGTGTAGTGCACACATGTGTGTAGCGCGTGGACCGGGGGCAACGTTGCTTTTTATTTATTTATTTATATATTTGAATTTTTGAATTTCAGACAACTTCTCGTCACGTGTCCTCTCCTTATTCGTTCACGTATGCCACGCACACTACCACATCACCCTGACACGTCATCGCTGTGTCAGCAAAATATAGCCGTTGGATGCCACGTCAGATGCCATGTTAGCAACATACAGCCGTTATGCGCCACGTCAGCCGCCACATTAGGAATTTTGACCATTGATGCTATGTCAACTGCCACGTGTCACACAATGTCAGAATTTTCTTCCAATCTTCTTTTGCTCATATTTTTTTTTTCGTTTGGACTCTAATTCAAACGATTTAAAGTGCGTTGGACTTTTTTTTTCGAGCTCTACAAGATAGACTCATTGAAACAATGAAATTGTCAGTAGAAAATTGACTTTGTTATCATCAAAATGTTTAATTTGACTGAAGCCCTAAAGCTAACACCCAAATATTAATTATTTTATATATTCAAACATAGACATTTATTATCCTAGACTTTAAATCTAAGGGTTTTAACGGGCAAATTAGAGAAATAGGGGTGTTTTCATAACTTTTTACAAAAAACGAGTACCAACCCAAACTATTTACAAGAAACATGCAGTTTTTTTGTCTTTATAAGAATGCGTCTCTTCAAGAGACGCATTCTTTGTAATGTACAGTACCGGTCAACTTGATCTTTGACCAAACGATGATCTTCAAAATTTCAAACGATTTCTTCCAAATTTTCAAACGGAGACAGTTTTTTTTATTATAATAAATATATATTTAAAAAACCATCAAATCCTTTCAATAAATATTTAACTACCCATCAAATCAACTAATCATTTATTTATTTTTTTCTTTAAAATGAATATTTAATAAATTAATCATTATCATACAATCATTCACCAATCAATTTTTTTATTATTATTTTTATAAACACATTCACCAATCATTATCTCAATTATTCTTAAAAAAATATATTTTTTTAAATACATTCACCAATAATTTTCTTAATCATGATATCAAAAAAAAAAAATTATTTTTTTAAAATACATTTACCAATCAATTTTTATTCTGTTTTTTTAAAAATATTTCTTTCTCCTATTATTTTTTAAAATTTAGTTATTATTTTTTTCAAATACATTAATTAAACATTTCATTTTTATAGTCTTTTTATTTGTCCGTTTCTTTGATTAGTTTTTTTAATTTTTATTTTTAAAAATATTTCTAAACACCCTACTTTTATATGATATAAATTAGACATTTATTATTCGAGATGAATAAGTCATTTATTATTTTTGTTCATATAATTTCATAATCTTATTAATCTAGGAATTTTAAATTTGTTTGGAGTTGAAAAGAAGTTGAAACACAAAATATTAACAACCAGAAAAGAAGTTGAAACACAAATATTAGAATTCAACAACCAGAAAAGAAGTTGAAACATAGAATCAAACCATTTGAAAGTATAAATTGAAACGAAGGTTTGATTCCCTCTTTCTTTTTTCTTTCTTCTTTCTTTTTTTGTTTTTACCTATCTCCATTAGATTAAAGTCAAATTCCTTATTGGTTTTGGTGAAGATCACCAATACCAAACTCCATGTATAATTTTTTTGTTGTTTTTTTTGTTGTTTTTTTGTATATATTGTCACCATACGCAAGTATTTGGAGTTTCCCATATCTTAGCATTATTTCGATTTCACTTAAATTAAATAACATCGCTCCAATTTTCAACCACCAAAAAAAAGTGAGAAACAATTGGAATTTTTGTTTTAAAAAAGAAAACTCAACCAATAAACAAAACGTGTATGGCCATGCATCAGTTATCTAAATTTAATTGTTAATATGAGCACAACTTAATAGTTTAAATGCATTAATAATCTCTCTTATAGGTTAAATGTTTGAAACTCCATCTCACGTAATGTTAAGTCTAAAAAAATCAAAATTTTAACCAAACGAAATTCTATTGTAAAACTTCAAAATTCTTTTACTAGTTTTGAATTGTATTAGATTATTACTTTTTGAATGGAAGATAGTTTAAAAAGAAAAACAAATAAATAAATAAATATATCTAGCCATGAATCGCAGATAAAAGCAAATTAAACACAACTTACGGATTGGATTGATTTTTAAAGAAGGGTTTAATTTTGACAATATAAGAAGAAATTGTGGGAAAATCAAAGATGTTATTATTTTTAAGATAATTACAATGGTTTGTTTTAGTTGGGATTGGAGATCATTGACAGGTAATCATAATTAAAATTATATACATCTCCCAAACTCCTAACTAATCATGAAGTGATTTTTTTTTTAAAATCCTTAATCGAGATGAATAAATCTCAGTCTTTTTAATCTTTAAACCAATTGATCTCTTCTACTATCTTATAAATCATAACCATATTAGTAAAGTCATCTTCATATTTTTTTCCATGTTGTATATTTTGTTTTGATAGTAAAATCATCTTCATTGCATTTTTCCAAAAAAGAAAAACCATCATCGTCACTGCATTTGTATATTTATAATTTTTCCATGAGAAGTTCATATAATTTTTCCAAAACAGTAAACATTCTCATAATGTTGGTTTAATTTTGTTTATTTATAATTACATATAACTATGCCCTTCTTAAGATATTATGATATTATTTTATCTAAACCCTAATTTTTTTTTGCTTTTAATTTTAAAATAGATATTTAGAATCAAGAACACGTTAATTACCAAATAAAATATTATATTGTATAGAATAATAACTTTATATCATATTAATTTTTATTATTTATTATTATTACTTTTAGTTCAATTTAATTTAAAAATATATATATATATAACTAAGGATAATACTTTTCTAATACTACAATTTTTAAATATAATATTATATATTACATGCAATGGTTAGTTTTTCTCTCTCTCTTTTTTTTTGTCAGTTTCATTTTTATAGTTCAAAGCATGGGAAGTTCATATAATTTTTCCAAAACAGTAAACATTCTCATAATGTTGGTTTAATTTTGTTTATTTATAATTACATATAACTATGCCCTTCTTAAGATATTATGATATTATTTTATCTAAACCCTATTTTTTTTTTACTTTTAATTTTAAAATAGATATTTAGAAACAAGAACACGTTAATTACCAAATAAAATATTATATTGTATAGAATAATAACTTTATATCATATTAATTATTATTATTACTTTTAGTTCAATTTAATTTTAATATATATATATATATATATAACTAAGGAGAATACTTTTCTAATACTACAATTTTTAAATATAATATTATATATTACATGCAATGGTTAGTTTTTCTCTCTCTCTTTTTTTTTGTCAGTTTCATTTTTATAGTTCAAAGCATGGGAAGTTCATATAATTTTTCCAAAACAGTAAACATTCTCATAATGTTGGTTTAATTTTGTTTATTTATAATTACATATAACTATGCCCTTCTTAAGATATTATGATATTGTTTTATCTAAACCCTAATTTTTTTTTACTTTTAATTTTAAAATAGATATTTAGAAACAAGAACAAAAAATGGGAAATGAGAATAACTAAACAAATTAAAAGCTACGAAAACCGCCCTAAATCTAAAAGTCATAGAAATCGTTCTAGAAATCTATAAATTTTGTACATACATTTCAACATTAACTTTCTACATTTTCCATACACATATTTGTACAATTTTTTATATACATTTTTATAAATAAATAAATAAATAAAGATATACACATTACCAAGGTGAATCAAATTCTTTTCTTAACTTGCTTTCCACGTATTTCTCCCTGTAAAAAAATAAGAATCAAATTAAAAAAAAATTAATATCAAACTTAATATAGCAAAAACTAAGCATAAAAGATTAAATAACTTACTATTTTTCAATAAAATGAAGATGGAATGTTTTCTTTTTCTTCTTCTAAAAGTTAAAACGAAGTAGTAAAAAATGGGAAAGAAAAATAGATAAAAGTAAGAGAAATGGAAATGAAAGACAAAATAGATAAAATTAAAGGAAATGGAGTTTGGATTGCAGATGGGGAAGAGAGAAGAAATTTAGGATGGATGTAGATGGAAAGAGAGATCAGAATGGAAGAGAGAATGAATTTCGGATGATGTATGGCAAGAGAAATCATATGAGAGATGGAAAGTTGATGGTTTTTCTAGATGAGAGATGAGAATGCGTTTTTAAGGGGCGGTGGTGGTAGGGAAATGCATGTAGTTGGATTAAAATAAATGCATCAATGGTCATTAATTTGATCAGAAATATTCTTTTGAGTTCCAAGACGCGGTCAGGTGTCATCAAGCAGCGGTTTTCGAAGTCAGAGGCAAGTCATGTCGAAGTCAGCGGTTTTGGTCTGAATGCGTCTCTAGAAGAGACGCATTCAACGCGGTCAAAGCCAGAAGTCGTACTTCGTCAGGCGCGTCACTTCGGGTTGCGTGAGTGCGTTTTTTACGCGCTGAATGCGTCTCTAGAAGAGATGCATTCACGCTGCCACTTAACCGACCGTTTCATTACCGTTTTTTTTGCCTTTTTTTTTACTGGTTCGAATGCTAAAGAAGAATGCGTCTTTTGGACAGACGCATTCAATACCAAGTACGTCTTTCCAACAAACGTATTCTAATAAAGACAAAAAAAAGTGCATGTTTTGTGTAAATAGTTTTCATTTCCACTCGTTTTTTTATAATAACTTTTCAAAAGATACCTATTTCTCTAAAAAATCTGTTTTTAACCCCTAGATATTTAATATTGATGATACAAACGGGCCATAAATAATTTCATTCTAAAGTTTAGAACTTTACTTCAATCCAAGTATAATGACAAAAATGTATTTTACTTAAAGAATTATTTTTTTGAAGCTAGATCTAAAATAGTGGCTTCCATTTGACCGGGATGGTCAATACAATAGTCATGGCCGGTCACCGAAATTAGGCATTTGCATCCGAGTCTTAACGCCGTCAAGACCCCGTCCTGGCAACGTTATCCTCTAATGAATTGAACAATATATTGTTCTATTTACTGTTTGGATAAATTCAAATTGGGTCATAAACTTTGGTTGGGACACTTCAATTTTGATTCTAATAAATCTTTGACTTTAACAATGTTAGTTAAATGTTGAAATAACATACACTGATAACTAATCAATAATAATTTGATGTAATGTAACAATAAGTAGCACAAAAGAATAGATAAACTATAAACTATAATTTGATGTAATATAAAAAAACCTGTTTAAAGTGTAATTTTTCTGCTCGGCGTATTAACTTGTTTGCCTACTCACTTTTACTTTATCTCCTTACTTCTTATACATATCGTATAAAAGTATCATTGATAAGTCCAATAAATACGTTGTTGTGACAATGTTTAAGTAATGGTCCAAATGAAAAATATTTATTCAAATTTGAATATGTATGGACATAATTATAAGACTTTTAAATTTAGAAATTGAATTTGTAATTTAACTTTATTCTTACATAATACATAAAAGCCATTCAACCCTCTTGTTCCTGTTTAGTACCTTTGCTTGATAAAGTAGTAGTTTATTTTTTTTACATCTGTTTCTTTCTTGCTTTCTCCCCCTTTCCTCTGTTTTTGAGACTTCTTTCATTTTTTTAAGTAGTAATGGATGGCACTATTCTGCCTAAGTAGTAGACAAAAGCATTCATTTAATTGTGAATATTGTGTTTCGTGAGATATTAAATATTTAAAATTTAAGCCCGTTTGATGACTATTTAATTTTTTTATTTTTAAAAATTAATCCTATAAATATCTCTTTCAACTATGAGTTTTCATGTTTTGTTATCTATTTTTTACCTATGTTTTCAAAATATCAAACAAAGTTTTGAAAACTAAAAAAGATAGTTTTTAAAAACTTGTTTTTTGAATTTGGCTAAGAATTCATATTTGTTAAGAAAGATGAAACCCATTGTAGAGAAGTGATGAGAAAACGAGCATAATTTCCAAAAATAAAAAATTAAAAATCAAATGGCTATCAAACGGAACCTAAGTGTTTGAAAATATTAAAGGTATGTATTAGATAGGTGACCCGTTTGATAAGCATTTGGTTTATGATTTTTGAAAACTGTGCTTATTTTCACACAATTTCTCTACCATAGTATTCATCTTTCTTATGAAAACATTTGAATTCTTAATCAAATTTAAAAAACAAAAACATGTTTTTAAAAAATACAGCCTCATTTGTAACCATTTTATTTTTTGTTTTTGAAAATTATATTTGTTTTCTCATCTTTCTCAATGACGATTTTCATTTTTTGTAAAAAGACTTCTAGATTTTTAGCCAAATTCTAATTTTTTTTTTTTTTTTTTTTTAAATTTTCAAAACTTGAATTTTGAAATTAAACTTATGTAGAGTAGAAAATAAAGCAAAGAAACTCAGGGGCTTTATAAGCTCAATTTCAAAAACTTATCCAACGGCCTAAAATAATTAATGCTTAAAAGTTAAAATAAAGCCTATTTTCAAAAACTTATCCAACGGCCTGCAATAATTAATGCTTAAAAGTTAAATTTTTAACCATTAATATTATATTGGATGATCGATGGCTTCTATAATGATTTTGTTTTGTTTTTTTAAATAAATTGTCGTACTTTAAAAAATCAATTGATTTGTTGTTACTCAATCTTACAAAATCAACAAGAAAAGTCTCACCACGCCCCCCTATTTTGCTGATTGTATTTTATTAATTAATGGTAATTTAATTTTACAACCAGGAATGATAAAATTGGGAGTCACGTTGTCAAATATAACTTTGTGTTTTCAATTACATTCGTTAGAACGTAAGTTCATTAAATTTTTATTTTTTATTTTGTTTATTGTATATTTGTTGATTATTTTATATATAATTTTTTGAATATCGAAGGTGTATGAAAATTGATGTCTTTCAATTGTCAATTGGTAAAATCGTGATCAAAACTATTTTATTTTTAGCATACTAAATTAATGTAGATAATTCGCACGTTTCAAAGAACAACTAGATACAAAAGTGAAAATTCATTGTGAATAATATTTTTTTATTTTAATTTATTTGAAGTGACATTTTATAACATTAAAATAACTCAACTAAGGCTACTTGAATAAAAAAGTCCACCTAAAAGTAAAGCAAAAAAAAAAAAAAAAAAAAAAAACTATATTTCCAGAGAATAACTTTGAGAATTGTTTTTAATGCCTTTTTACTTTTGATTATTTTGTAGGAGATCATGTTGTTTAAACGAAAATTATCAATTTCTACCATGTTCATGCCCAGAGGTATCAAGTTTTATCTTATACTTTAAGATTGATCAAATATCACTTTAAACTTTGATGGATGTAATTTTTATCTTGCACTTGAATAAATGTTGCAATTTTTATTTTCTAATAAACTTTTTATTTTTAAAGAAGTCAATTGTACATTTAAAGAATATAAAACACATGTCTAATACGAAATTAATGAAGTTTCAAAGAAAAATGACACTATAGTTGAATTGTTGCTGGAATTTTGTGAATTTGGAAAGATTTATTCAACTTAAATTTGTACGATGCTTCAATTTTATTGAAATTAGTAAGTTTTATGAGATTTGTACCTTACTTCTTGATAAAATTAATGGGTGAATTTAGTATAATTGAACACATAGTACAATTTATAACATATGTTTGAGATTAAAGTTCAATTTGATGAAATAAAAAGTTTGTGATGAATTGATACAAAGTTCAAGGAAAAAATATATATATATTTTTCTTTCTTTTAATCATTTTTCCTTTAACTTGGTCCCCCAAATATGTTGTTTATTTACTATTTTAAAAATAAATGAAGTTATTTATTAAAATTGAATTCATGGTAAAAATTATAACAGTTTAAGATTTAATTTGATGAAATTAAAAGTTTAGGTTGAAAATTGATAGTTCGAGAGTAAAAATAGATATTTTCTATTATTTATGCAAATAGTTTGTTTATGTACTATTTTAAAAATAAATGAAGTTATTTTCCTTCCAAATTCAAGAATTTTCTAATAAACATTGACTCCCACGTGTTTGAGTTTTTTTTTAGTACAATTGTTGATTAAAAAAATCAAAATAAAACAAAAAATTATTTTAAAAATATACTTTTTCAAACAAATCCTTATAATTGAGTTTTTTTTTGTGCAGACGTTATAATTGAGTTGACTCTCAACAAAAATATAATAGAAAATTGATGTGCAAATATATAATTAATTTAATTATCATTCTCAAATGTCCCACGATCTCCCTTTTAAAAAATAATAAAATTGTTATTATATTTAAAAAAAAAAGAAAAAGAAAAAAGAAAAAAGAAAGAGAAAAATAAATAAATAAGAGTAAAAATCTGGACCCGATGGGTCCAATTCCGGATCCTAAAGACTAAGATGGGGCAATGAAATAGACTCACGCAATGTAAGATGCTAAGCAAATCAAAATCAGTATCAGTACGCCACGTGTCATCCATTAGAAGATCAGACGACTATTAGAGCATCAGGATCAGCAAATGCCATGGAAGCGAAGCATAGAATATTAATTTTTAAGACAAAAATCAATTTATATCCAATTTGGAGGTTATATAAATAAAAATCTAAACTAATAATTGTATCAATTTAAACTATGAGATTTCATAAATGTATCAATTTACACATTCCATTAGATTTGATTTAAAAAATGTTATTTACACGTATGTAAACTTATAATTTTATTAATTAAATCCCTAAATTGTCATAAATAAATCAATTTAAGCTCTCAATTTCTAAATTGATACATTTATGAAACTTTAAAATTGACATTAATACAATTATTAATTTAATTTTTTTTATTAATACAACTTCCAAAGTTTAAAGTTTAAGGGCATAAATTAATTTTTGTCATAATTTTTAATTATGGGATAAATTACACATTTAGTCTCCGAACTGTCAAGTTTGTGTTTAAAAGGCCTTTAAACTTAAAAAAAATTATAGTAGGTTCATGATCTTTCAATTTTGTGTCTAATAAGCCTCTAATACATTCCAAAGTTTTTAAAAATTAACTGATCTATTAGATATAAAACTATAAAAAAAAAAAAAAAAATTTATTTGGTGTCTAGTAAATTTGTGAATTTAAAAAAAGAATGTTAAATAGGTCAAGACCTATTTGACAAAAAATTAAAAGACTCATTGTACATAAAATAACTTATTAAACATAAAATTAAAAGGTTAAAGATTTATCAGACATATGTCAGAGTGAGTTAGTTCAATGGGAATTGGTACGTATCATTGATCAAGAGGTTAAAGGTTAATCAAGAGGTTCGATGATTGAATTCTCCACCTCCAAATGTGTTGAATTAAATATATATATATATATATATATATATATATATCAGACATTTTTTAATATTTAGAGAATAAAAAAACACACAAGCCTTAATTATATTTCTTTCTTCTTTATTAAGAAAAAGAAAAAGAAAATTGGACGGAGAGAGAAGAAAGAGGGCGTCGAAGACAGAGACGAAGCAAAAAAAGAATTCGGGGCATTTGATCGAAAATGGCGTTGCAGTGGATGCTATTGGCTTATACGGTGGCAGTGGAGGCTGCCATCGCCATTCTGCTGACGATTCCTTCACCGAAGCTGCTCAAGAAACGCATCGTCTCTCTGATTTCACTCATTCTACAACCTGCACTCTTCGTTGTGCCCTTCGCCGGCTTTCAGATTCTAGGTTTTTTACCCCTTTTACTTGCCTTTCTTCTTCAACTTTGATTTTGGATTTCTTTTAAATTGCAATCTGGTGGTCGAATGTTTGCGAATCTCGACTGGGACCTGAGATCGGACCTTGATTTGTTTCTTTTGTTTTGGGGTTTCTTGTCGTACTGTGTAGATATCTACTGGAAGAATGAGCACCGGTTGATGTGCACATCTGAGATCTGTACCGCTGCTGAGAGAGATCGATATGAGAAATCTGTAAGTACTAATGTCAAGTTTCGTTTCTAATTTGTACTGTTGTTTACTTATTTCTCTAGGATGCATAGGATTGTTTAGAAGCCCATGGCTTAGATGATCACGCTGTTTTATTTTGTTAACGCTAGCAATTGTTAGAATTTCGAAGGATTAGAAATGGATGGAATGTGGATAAATGACGCAAAACTAAAGGATCTAGTAACTATGAAACAGATATATTTAGCATTAGCCCCTTCAAATTAATAAGGTATTGAGCCTAGATCAACTCCTACCTGTTTATTTACCCTCCCAGCCTGCAAGGAAGGAGAGTGCGTAATTGGGCCATGTTGCCCTGACTATGGATGTTCTTGAACTCTGGTTATCTTCACTATATTGTTTCATATTGCAGTTTTTTGTTCTGAATGTTGACCAAGCAGCTTCTATTTTCCGATTCCCCATCCCTGTTTCTATCCTATGTCTCATTCTTCCATTTGTGATCAAGGAGTTCTATGTCCTATCCTATACGTTGGAGAAGTTTTCCTACTGTGCTTGATCATGATCTTACTGATGTACATTCCTTCTCTTACAAGCGAAATTGAGTCCTTCAAACTTTTTGGAGAGCAAAGGATTGAAGTGTTAGAACAACTTTTTTAAGTATATGATTATACTATTAGTATTCCTATTCTATGTTGCAGTATGGGAACCTGCTTGATGATGCCCTATGTCATTTTCATATGATTTCATTGGAGAATGAACTGGTTGGGGAGGTGGAGTGGAAATGATGTGATGGTTAAAGTCCAAATCATTAAAAAGTCAAATTTCTCATATGTTCGACTGAGACTGAGTAGGATAAATCAAAGATTAGGTAGTGGTTAGAACTTAGGTGAACAACGAAGTGGGTGCCAAAGATTTGCTTGTCAAAATATGAAGGCGGAGTGTAGTGGTAGTGGCCTAGTGGGATGGGTGGGTGCTGGGTTGGAAAGAATGAGGTAAATTAGAATGGAACCAATATGGAACTGTACTATTATCGTTGGGTTTAGTGGCAGAGCATGTACTTTCCAAAACATATTGTAATTTTACCCGCTTTGAAACTAATGGGGAATGTGTTGCAGTTTCTGGGATAGGTATGAAAACATCTTTCTAAATGATGTATTCTCTCCTTGAGAAATCATTTTCTTTTCTAAAAAAATCACAACCCACAACATGGAAAAATATTATTTTTCCATCTTCTCTCTTTCCACGGTTTGAAAATGCAGCTCTCTCTTCACTTTGCAGCGTGAAATCCTCAGTCACAATGTAAATAGGGTTATTTCTCTCTAATGTGCAATCTGGAAAACCCTACAATATTGATGGGTTTTCTTTCTCTCCTTTGCAATCTAAAAAAATCCCTCACATAGATGAGTTTTCTCTGTCTTATATGCAATCTGAAAAAAACCCACAATGAATATGTTTCCTCTCATATGCAATCTAATGGGTTCTCCCCTTCTGCAATATATGCAAAGAAACCCACATCGCAGCAAGGATGGCAGAAACTATGGTGGCAGAAAAAAAACAAAGAAAAAATGGGGATAACAGGAAATTTGAACGTGTTTTTGCAATAATCTCACTTTTTTCAAAAAAATAAAAACAACAATGCGACCTATGCAAGCCCACCATATATTCCTAAGTAATTTCAAAACCACCTCAATTTCCATTCTTTGTTTAAAAAAAGAAAAAAAAATCAACAATTTTTTTTAAAATTTTCACATTATCACGATCTCTGATCTCAATATGAAAATGATAAGGTTAGTTGTCGTACTAAGTCTATAATTTTGGTATGCCAATGCCTTTTAGGAATGTCCTTGCTATACTGTAGTGATTGCGAGACTGCATTTCTATGCCTTTTATCTGTGGTGGACAAACAGAATTGCCTTCCCTTCCTGCTCTCGGCTATGCTATTCTTTTATCTTCTTTACTTGCTTCCAGCCCTTATCAAGAATGTTTATTATTCAGATCTATAAAGCTCAGAGGAACGTGATTCTGTGTATTTCTGCATGCCTTCTCTACTGGTATGTTACTAGAAAATCCTTTTCGCTGGAAGTTTTTTCTTGTGTCAGCTTCTTACAGTCTAAAATGCCATTTATCATATGCATGCAGGTGTATCTACAGCATTTGCAAGTATAACAAAGAGATTGAAAGTTTGGAGGAGGTAGAAAAGAGATACAAAGAACAGTAGATTTCAGGAACTGTGAACTCCTGTTAATTGTGGTAATGGTTTTTTTTGCCACGACTGTGTTCTTGATACTTGAATCTTTGTTTGTACTCGAGTATGAGACATATAACGTTATTAGAACCGTAACTTTGTTGTTTTAGCTTTGGTCAAATATTAAGATCTATGAAAAAATTCCTTTTTTTGCCTTTTACTACTATTAAAAAAGGAAGGAAGATACGATTCTGTATTCATCATAGAGTAACTGTTGTTGGATTAGTGGGAATAAAACAATCTTAAGTATGGACGTGATTGCGATGAAATAGATGATCAGTGGTTTTGGTGTGTTGCTTTATGAAGAAAACTAGAGTTTTCTATTCATTACGTCCTGTTCTTGTTTGGTTCTCTATGGCCCTAAATGGCCTTGCTTTAGGCCAGTTTTATAGTGGGTTGGAGGAGACTGTCATAATGTAGATGATAGTTTCGCACCGATTGATATAAGAAAGAATTTACAAAAGTATTTCGAATATGTATCTTGTGGTCATTAGGGGCCATGAAGATTTTTGAATCCACATTGAACAACTATTTAGAGACAACATTGAGTAATTTTTTTGTCAATGTAAAATTGATTTATTTAATTTTAACATATAATAATTGATCCAGTAATTTTATAAAGGGTGATTGAACTATCAATGGTTTTGGTTTTATGTTATATGAAATTGAATTGATTAATACGTGCTCTCAAATGAATGGAATTGAATCGTGGATTTTGTTGACTTTTTTTCAATTGAAGCTCATGTCGGCAAAAGTGATTTGATTTGGTGGGATTTTGGTGCGAAAGAAATCTAGATTTTATAATGAGAAAATAGAAAGATAAAGTGATAAATGATATTTTAAAATACACATCCAGTGGCCTGTTTATGACAAAATTGTTGTAAAATAAAATTTAGCAAACTTAGGACTCTGTGGATTACCTTTTCACTTTGGCTTGGGACATGATAGAAGGGTTAGGTAAATTTATGTTATTCAAGTTTGTCTCAAATTCCCTTTTTTATCATTTAATCCTAAAATTAATCATAATTTACTTCTATAAAATTTCCATTTTCCAGTGACGGAATTTAATGATTGTTAACCTATCTATGAAATGGTAACTTGAGTGCAGTTCAATGGTTAAAACATTATAACCTTGACGAAGAGATCAGAGATTTGAATTCTCACAAATGACTTTTTTGAGTGCATTTAATCAATCGTTCCTTGGTATATATTAGAACTAAAAAAAAAAAAGAAAAAAAAGCTGTTAAGTCAAATTACTAGTATTATAATTTTAATATTTAATTAAAGATAATAACGCATGTTCACTTTGCTCCGGCATACTGCTTCTTCTTCTTCTTTCCTCGTGCTTGCAAAAAGTTAAAAAAAAAAATCTGATAACATTTGAATTTTTTTTGTATTTGTCATTAAAAACTCTTATTACAATTACAGCAGGTTCTTATGAAGGAAGGAGAGAGAAAGTAGTGAGGGAGAGGGTGAAAGTTGGGAGAGAGAGAGTAAAATTTGAAGGTTAGGAGTGCAATTATTTCACTTACAAAATTTTGAGGATTTAAGCCCACAATTTCTACCATAGTTTTCATCTTCTCTTCTCTGCAATAGTTTTTATATTTCTTAAAGAAACATTTGAGTTTCTAGCTAAATTCTAAAAACAAAAACAATTTTTTGAAAACTACTTTTTTTAATTTTCAAAATTTGGCTTGATTTTTTAGAATATATGTAAAAAGTAGATAAGAAAACATGAAAATGCATAGGTGGAAGTAGTATTTATAAGCTTAATTTTCAAAAACTAAAAACAAAAAACCAAGAACAAAAAACTCAAAATCCAAAATCAAATAGTTATCAAATGGAGCTTTAATTTGTACTATTGAAAATTTATAAATGCAATTGTAACAACCATCATGCTTCGTAGGATAGTTTGTGCAATTTATAAAAAAAAGTTTAATTAAGTGATGGGAGAAGGATTGGAGACTTTGACATGAGTTTTTTTTTTTTTTTTTTTTTTTTTTTTTTTTTTTTTTTTTTTTTAAAAATAGAGATTCAGAGAAGGGTATTGATGTCTTAATCAGCTCCTCTTGTTATACGTTGAGAACATAAATGTGTACTTTTATAAAATGGGTTAAAAAAAAATTAAGTTTAGATTATAAATTTAGCTAATGATGTCTATTATCCTAAAAAAATATTACATCTCTAAACTTTTAAATGTGTCTAATAGTTTTATCAACTTCAAATTTTGTGACTATATATTTTTGAACTCTCAATTTTATGTCTAGTAGATTTTAATATTTTTAAGATTAAAAATTGAATTTTGTATTAATAGGACATTGACTTGCTAACTTTGTATTTAATAAGTAAGGGTTTAAAGACTTATTAGACATCTTTTAAAGTTCAACAACTGGTTGGACACAACTCGTTTAGATATTAAATTTGTAATTTAACTAAAATTTAAATAGCAATTATACTAACATATTATTTTAAATCAATCATTATTTATTATTTTTTTTTGCTAAATTATAAAAATTACTCTTGAGTTTTGCCATTTATTTCAAAAATACCTCTATTATTTCAAAAGTTGCAATTATTCTTGACCTTTTATAAACGTTTCAAAACTACCCTAAGAAATCCCTTAGAATGTTAAATGAAAATTGACTTGGTAATGCTTAGAATGACGTGACAATGATTAAGACATTGGGCTAAACTAAGTCTAAGAGAACAATCCAGATCGACTTTTCGTCTAACATTTTAATTATTTTTCTACTTTAAAGTAGTTTTGAAGTATTTATAAAAGCTCGAAAATAATATTGTAACTTTTAAAGGATTATGAGTATTTTTGAAATAAATGACAAAGTTCAAAACTATTTTTTATAATGACGTTTATTTTTCTGTGGAGGTTGTTTTTTAATATTTTGAGAACGTGAATCACGAACGATATATTGTACATATATTTAATTTCGATATTTTGATATAATACAAAAAGCAGCCTTCGTGGAACGTAGCAATAGCACTAGTTTTTTCTGGTCGGGCTCGAAATTCAGCTCTCTCACGCGCTATTTGGTTCCACCATTTCTTCTCTCTGGAACGATCCGACCACCATCTTCTTCTAGGGTTTCGCCTCTTCTCTGTAATCGTCCTCTTTGCATCGGTAAAAATCCCCATACTCCATTCTACTTCGTATTTTTGGCGTCTATTTGCGGCCTTTTGTTTTCATTTTTCTTCAGAATTTGATTGCTGCATGGGTAGTAAATGGTGGCAATTTCGATTGTTCTGTTTGCAGGACTCGCATGGAAGCTGCCATGGCAAGTGTGATTGGATCTCCTGTTGGAGCCTTTGCTTGCCTAAATTCTACCGGCAGATCGGAAATCTTCGGCAACGGACGTGGTTTTGTGCGCCTTCCGTCCCTATCGCATGTCCCTATTCGTGTAAGAATGTTTCTCTTTGTACCTTCCCCGAATTTCTTCTTCCTATTGAGCTTGATTGATTTGGAGATTTTTAATTTGACGTTTAATTTCTGAAACGGCTTGTTCTTGTTTGCTTTGATTTTGCTATGTTTGCTATTTCGTTTCTGGACTTGTTTAGTTTGGGGTCTTAACCTGTTGATGATTTATACTGAAAGCGAATTAGTGATGTGAAGTGGTAGTTTTCGTTATTGCACTAAATTTTAATTCTATGCCCTGCAAAGTTTCTGTGTTTTAAACATCTACGCTAAATTTGTTTGTCCATTTTCACGCGCATGTCTTTTCGTTTATTCTTTCGTCAGGCTCGGTTAATAGCCCAGTTCATGTATGTTCTGTTTATATCATAGATTTTATTTAACTTTAGCGCTTGAGACATATGGTAGTGACGAGGGAAAATATTTTCATTCATGGGTAAAATTTTGAGAATTTTTTTAAAAAGAAATTTCACTGGATAGTATAAGTTTATGTATTATAAAAACTGTTACAGCCTTTCAATTTTCATTGAATATAGCGTAAGTGTGACTTTTTTATGGTGTCTTATATTACATTTCAATTTGAGTTTAATTTGGATTCTGCTTTTTTTTTTTTGTTTTTGTTTTTGTTGTTGTAAAAGTTCAACTTTTGGATATGTTTCAAAATACAAATTTATTTCATGTTATTTATGTAATTGCCTCTTTTTTTAATTGGTTGTGGCAGCTATGCCCTCAGCTTTCTTACTCCAAACCCTGGAATAAGAAATTGGGCTTGGGAAGTAGGCGAAGCATGGCAGTTAAGGCATCCATGGATGCGGAGTCATCTGAATCAGACGATCCAATTGCTCCCCTTCAGTTGGAGTCTCCAATTGGACAGTTTTTGACCCAAATTTTGGTTAGCCATCCTCATCTTGTCCCAGCTGCTGTTGAGCAACAGCTTGACCAGCTTCAAATTGATCGTGATGCTGAGGGAAATAAGGAGGCAGGTTCTGGTACTGATTTAGTTTTGTACAGGTGAGTTTCCATGTCTTGCACTAATTATTGTGTTGACAAATATGAGAATCGCATAGATACTTCTCCTGTGAAAGCTTTTGTTTATTATCAGATAGAGAGAGAGACATGGAAACATGAAAATTTAAATTTCCAAGGTAGTTGCATTCTAGGTCTTGGTTTAATGATTGTAGGGGTGTACAAGGCTCTTGATGAGGTATTGAGAGGATGCAACTGAATAATGGTTATATATTGGGCTAGTGCACTTACAGAATGGGAAAATGCTAATGCTCCTAGAAAGAAGTAATTAATTCTTAATTTTCAAAGGAAATGAGAGAGTGCATGAATATAAAGGGTTTCTGCTAGCGTTTAAAACTTTTGTCTTTGCTAAACATGACACTGGAACAACCAAATAGCTAGACTTGAGGTGCTGTGTTGATATTTTTCTATTGCTTCTGCCATCATCAGGAGAATCGCTGAGGTCAAGGAAAATGAAAGGAAAAAGGTTTTAGAAGAAATCCTATATGCTTTGGTTGTACAGAAATTCATGGATGCTAACGTTCCCCTGATACCTGCAATAACCCCTTTATCTTCTGATGTTTCTGGTCGAGTTGACACTTGGGCTGCTCGTTATGAGAGCCTTGAGCATCTTCACTCGCCTGAAGCATATGAAATGATTCAGAACCACCTTGCTCTCATCCTTGGTAACAGGGTTGGTGACTCAACCTCAGTAGCACAAATAAGCAAACTCAGGGTTGGCCAGGTCTATGCTGCTTCAGTGATGTATGGCTACTTTCTTAAGCGAGTTGACCAGAGGTTTCAGCTTGAGAAGACTATGAAAGTTCTTCCAAAAGCATTGGATACAGAAGAGGGTATAATTCAGCAAGTTGTTGGAGAGGATGTGAGACCTAATGTTGGAGAGAACTCACCACCTGTTTCACCACATCCTGAAATCTCTTCCTGGCCTGATCATGATGGGAACAACTTTGGGGGATCCAGTCAAGGTATAAAAGCTTCCAGACTGCGAAATTATGTCATGTCCTTTGATGGGGAAACACTTCAGAGATATGCAACGATAAGATCCAAAGAGGCCGTTGGCATCATTGAGAAGCACACAGAAGCATTGTTTGGCAGACCTGAAATTGCTATAACACCTCAGGGAACCATCGATCCTTCCAAAGATGAACTGTTGAAAATCAGCTTTGGCGGTTTGAAGGGATTGGTTTTGGAAGCTGTCACTTTTGGTTCTTTCCTCTGGGATGTCGAAAGCTATGTGGATTCAAGGTACCATTTTGTTATGAGTTGAGCTAATGTCATATTCCTGCCAGCAAGTTTGTTGTACTAATACCAAATAATCTGTGGGGGTTATGCTGTATATTATTACTTATGTGATTCTGACTGCAAAACAATAGAAACATAGGGGGAGAGAGTTTCATTTTAGGCTTTACAGGAATTTTCACAACATACTGTAATAGAATTCGGTTTAAATTTCTTCCTTTTTCTCTGAATGGAACGCTTTGATTCATTTCATTATCTCTATCTGGTGGACAAACTCAATTGTTTTGTGACTTTTGTCCACTTCATTGGTAGCATTTCTTTCTTCCATCCAAAAGATGAACGTTATCAGAAGTGCTAATTAGGATGCACGGGGCTAGCTAAAATTTTGGCCAAATTCTAAAAAATACCTCTGAATTTTGATATTTGTTTAAAAAATATTCATATTCTTTCAAAAGTTGTAATATTATCCTTGACTTTTCATAAACGTTTTAAAACTACCATTGGAGTAAAAATTCATGAAAATGTTGGACGAAAAACTGACGTGGCCATGACCTGGAACGATATGGTAGTGACTAAGATGCTTGCTTGGATTAAGTTTAATAGAACGATATTTAGACACGTTGATTTTTTGTCTAACATTTTAATAGTTTTTCTACTCTAAGTAGTTTCGAAACATTTATAAAAGTTAAGGGTAATATTGTAAACTTTTAAAATAATAGGGGTATTTTTTAAATCAAGGACAAAGTTTGATATTATTTTTATAATTTAGCCTAAAAGTTTTTTAACTGTGGGTTGGAAGTCTTGTAGAGGGAAACTGTCCTGTCTAGTCAAGGAGAAATTTCACCCATTTCCTGTATCTTTTTCTGCTGATTTCACATCGAAGTATCTGCTTTCATGTTCACAGTCATCAGAAGAGAAAACGGGCGGTCAAAGTTGGTGGCTTAACAGCAAATGAATTCAATTACGTTACTGATTGGCATTTTAGTAATTTCCTGTGCCTACTTGTTCTTAATAAAAACTTGTCTCTTGTTCTTTTCTGTAAGTTATTGACTGATCTTGAGCAGATTTTTGATATTTCATTATTATTATCTATGTGGGCCCTATATTTTTTCAATTTAGCTTCTTTTTTATTGTTTTATTTTTTCCCTTCTTGTTCTGGGCTGAATAAGCTTGTTTGATTCACCCAGTAACTTCAAGTATGAGTCAATCCATTCCCCATGTTTGGGCTGAGAAAAAGAAGAGTGATGATGAAGTGGTAATGATCCATAATCCATCTTTTGGAGGTTTCCCAAAGAGACCTTGTATGAGGGGATATTTGAGTTATGTTTTTTTTAGGACAACAATATATGGGATGGTGAATTTGAACCTTTGGTTGAGGGTATATACGTTATGTCAGTTGAGCTATGTTCATGTTGGCTCTTTAAGTTACAATTTTAATAAACTTAGATGCATGCAACTATATATTTATGCATCTAAATATTTAGTTCATAAATTTTGGTTAAATTTTAAGTTTGTTCCCTCAACCTTCAAGTTGGTGTCTATTTGGTTCTCAAACTTTAAAAATTGTTTAATAGGTCTCTGAACTTTCAATTTTGTGTCCAATAACTCTCTAAATTTTAAAAAGTATCTAGGGGCCATTTGGATTGAGGGCATGATGATGGGAATAAGGGTGGGAATTCGCAAAGGATACAAAATCTCTTGTTTGGTACAAGGTTTTGAGGATTGACTATGAGAATATGCTATTCCCATGAGTTTTGTATACCATTAAGTAACGGTATTTGATACCCTTGCAAAAGCATGAGTTTTCTTTATGCCATTCTCTTTCTTTTATAATAATAAATGATATTTTTATTTTTTTTATGATTAATTTTATAATTTTTATATAATTATGATGCATTAATTAATGAACTCTTCGACAAATAGATGTAAATTAATTGATTATAATAGAGGTATAATTTTAATTGAATAAATAATAAAAAATTAATTTTTTATACTAAATTATTTCAATTGATTAAATAGATTACTAATTTATTAATAGTTTCAATAAATACACAATGACATTAATTTAGTTTATTTTTATAATGGAAAAAAAATTCAATTTTTACCTATAAACATGTCACCGTGTATCAATTTTTACTCTAAACTTTTGATTTCATCAAATTAGACCCCACTTAGTTAAATGTTGCAATTTCTAGCATCTATTCAATCTTCACTAATTTTAACAAAAAGCAATGTAAAAATTTCCATATACTCGCTGATTTCAATATAACAAGATTTTCAAAGTTCAAGTTTGATTAATCCACAAATTAACTAATGAATAACTTTACCAAAACTCACAAATTGTAACAAAATGTAGCTTTAACGTTGTCTTTCTTTGAAATCTTATCAATTTTGTACCATGCATATGTTTTATAATTCATTGAAAGCATATGGTAGTACATTTTTTTAACAAATTTCTAAAAGAAAACTTATTGGATGATAGAAATTGCAACATTTTTTTAAAGTTTAAGGTTAAAATTGCAATACTTATCTAAGTTTGGGGTACAATTTGACGAAATTAAAAGTTTAATATAAAAATTGAGACAACTTGACAAACTTGGAGGTAAAAATTGTTTTTTTTCCTTTTTATAAATGAGAATTCGTTGGGTATATTTTTAATCAATCAATTAATTATGATTAATGTATTATAATTGGATGATTAATTAGGTTAATTAAATACATTATTATAAAATAATTTTTATAGAATCTGGTTGATTATAAAAATTAATTTAAATAATATAATTAATTTAAAATTAATTAATTTTAATAGAATAAATAAATGTATTCCCAGGTGTACAATCAAACACAGTAATCAATGATTCTCAGCAATCTTGTTCCTAGGCATATAAGAAACTTTGAACCAAATGACCCATAATAGGTTCTTAAACTTTCAATTTTGTGTTCAATAAGTTCTTGAATTTTCAATTTTGTGTCTAATTGGTCATTAACTTATTTGACATTTTAAAAAATTTACGAACTTACTAGACACATAAATGAAAGTTTATGAGTTTATGGTCTCATTAGACGTAAAATTCAGATAAGTTAACTTTTAAAATTTGTGAATATGTAGGTGACTTATTATTAGATGCAAAATCAAAAATTCGACACAAACCTAAAATTTAGATTCAACAATAAATTTGTGATTTAGAAGGGTACATGTGGTAATATCATAATTTAATTTCTATATAGTGTGTGAAATTAACTAACCAATAGCTTAAAACTAGTATGTTATTAATGCATGAGTTAAATTAGTGTCAAAGGATTGTGTAGTTGTCTAGACACCAATTATCGAGCTTGCAAAGTGAGAGATCAAAAATTAATCTTTAAAATGTTATAATTGATGTCTTATCTATTGAGTTATACTTGAATAGACGTCCAACTATCCATCTTTAGCTCATTCGTCTTACAAACCTAAACTAATATTCATCCCATAGGAAATGCTATGTCAACATTCAAGATTTGAATGAGAACTAGAAATAGTAAAAGAGGAAAGAGAGGGAGAGTGATCAGAGAAAATCACATGGAGAGTTGGCTGAGAAAAGAAAGAAAAAGATATATAGAGAGAGAAACATTCTCACAGTTATGAGAGTAGGAATTGGCAAAATTTTGGTTTACAAAAATCATAGAGAAAAAAAAAAAAAAGTCAACAAAATCTGACTCTCTGATCCAAAGATGTAACAGCCTGAGGCAGCAATCACTTCTCTTCATGATGTGAAAGCTCCTTCCCTTCTTTCACTACACACAACCACTCTCTTTCTTTCTCTCTCTACACACTCTCTCTCTCCTCCTGCACAAAAGTAAGAATGTGTTTGGAAATTAGGTTTATGAGTTTTTTTTTTCAAGGACAAAATATCTCTCTCACACACACAAATATTTAAATTTACCCTTTCTAGTTTTGAATCCATTATCATTGCAAAGTTTTCTCTCTCTGAGTGAATGTGTACTAGAAAGAGAAATCATTTTTGCCCCTATATATTTGACTCTAGGAATGAATTTTAATTTTGATTTTGATTTTAACCTTTTGAATTTTGTGAAACTAAACTTTGAACTTGTATAAATACTATAATTAATATTTCTTTGAAACTAAATTAGAAAATTGTTTATGAACTAACTGATAAAGTGTACAAAATTCAACTAACAAAACATCTAATATCATGTTATAGAAATGCCCTAATCTAATCATGAAAATACTTTAATCTAACCTAGCCACATTTTTTTTTTTTTGAAAAAAAGTCTAGCTACAAAGTCATACAGATAGAAAAGGTGCAAATTGGGTACTTAAAAAAAAGGGCACAAATTACAAAAAAAAAAAGTTCAAATCCAACTAATTAAAATGACTCAACATGATTGAAAGGATCATATAGATATAGATATAGATATAGATATAGATATAGATAGATATATGTTTAAGGAAATTTAACTAATTGAGGCATTTAAAAATTGACCCATTGACAAATCAAAGGTGAAAACTAAACCTTTCCTAAAAAGAAAAAACCCATTTTGTGTAAAGCAAAAACATGTTTTGTTTAGAAATACATAAAGTATTTATTTACAAAAACTGTAAGATATAAAATTATTTTTAATGAAAATATTTTTTTTACAAAAAAAATGTTTAAACTAAAAGGTATTATATTTCAAAAAAAAAAAAAAAAGAGTAAGATATATCACCAATATGAGCATAACTCAACGTAATTGACATGTACTCCTCCCCTTGAAGTTGAAGGTTCAAATCCTTGTATTCCACATTTGTTGTACCAAAAAAAATGTAAGATATATATCAATGTGCAGTTTTCTCTCTCTTGAGTGAATATGTACAAGAAAAAAAAAATCATATTTATCTTTATATATTTGACTAGGAATGAATTTTGATTTTAACCTTTGAATTTTATAAAATTAAGCTTTAAATTTGGAGAAGTGCTATAATTAATACTCCTTCAAAATTAAATTAGAAAATTGTTTATGATCTAATTGATAAAGTGTACAAAATTCAACTAACAAATCATCTAAAATCATATTATAGTAATGCCCGAACCTAATCATGAAAATACTTAAAGCTAACCTAGCTACAAAGTCAAACAGAAAAAAGAAAAAAAAGCTCAAACCCAACTAATTAAAAGGACCCAACATAATTGAAAGAAGTAATATTTTTTTCTAAAGGAAACTTAACTAATTGAGGTATTTAAAAATTGATCCATTGACAAATCAAAGGTAAAAACTAAACTTTTCCTAAAAAGAAAAACCCATTTTGGAAAGCAAAAACGTGTTTGTTTTAGAAATACGTAAAATATTTTTTGAAGTATTTTTTTTTTAAGAAATGTAAGATATAAAATTATTTGAAGTACCAACAAATGTAAGGTATAAGAATTTGAATCTCCGACCTCAAGGGTATTAATAGAATACATACCAATTAACGTTAAGTTATGCTCATGTTGACCCATTGAAAATATATATTTTTTTAAAATGCTTAAATTAAAATGTATTACATTTAAAAAAAAATGTAAGGTATATCATTGTGCAGTTTTTTCTCTCTTAAGTGAATATGTACAAGAAAAGAAATAATTTTTACCCCTATATATTTAACTCTACAAATGAATTTTGATTTTAACCTTTGAATTTTGTCAAACTAAACTTTGAACGTGGATATATGCTATAATTAATATTCATTCAAAACTAAATTAGAAAATTACTTATGAACTCATTGATAAAGTATACAAAATTCAACTAACAAAACATCTAAATGTGTTACTTAAATACTCTAATCTAATCAAGAAAATATTTAAATCTAACCTGGCTACAAAGTCAAACACATAGAAAAAGCACAAATTTAATTTAACAAAAGAAAAAAAAAAGCTCAAATGCAACTAATTAAAAGGACTCAACATAATTGAAAAGAATCAATAAATATATATATGAAAATGATAAACTCAACTAATTGAGGTATTTAAAAATTGATCCATTGACAAAGCAAAGGTAAAAACTAAAATTTTCCTAAAAAGAAAAACCCATTTTGTAAAGCAAAAACGTGTTTGTTTAGATATACATAAACAAAAAAGAAAAAAGAAAAAAAAAGGGTAGTAATCTACCCATATCCCTGGTATAATTTATGTTGATTTTCTTTCTATATACAACATGATAGAAGGACTTCAAATTAAAATTAAAAAAGTAGGGGGTGATTCATTAATGAATTACCTTTTGCATTGGGATAAGAAATTTAAAAAAAAAAAAAAAAGGAAATTCTTTTTTCAAAAAAAAAAACAAAGGAAAAAAAAAAGTTAAATGGATCCCAAATAAAGGCAAAGCAAAACCCACCAATTTTCACCCAAAAGCAAAACACAGTGGCCTAGATTTTTAGACCCTCTGCCCCTTACCTCCTTACTTTGTTTGAGTCAAAAGCATGTTGGAATTGCTGAAAAAAAAAGTGCTTTCTCTCTCCTCTCTCTCTTGGCTGTTCTTTCTTTTTCTTTCAATCATAAAGCAATCGATTGCAAAATCATTTCTCAAACTCATTTATGATCGAACCCATGTCACTGTTTCCCCTCGAAATTTACACCCAATCTTTTTCCTTCATTTATTTGCCCTTTATTTTTTTTGGACAGTGACCCATTTATTTATTATTATTATTATGTCTATGTTTTTAATGGCACTTGGATATTCCCTCCCTCTTTCTTCTCTTCCCTTTGCTAACAACCCTTCATTAGGTCCACAACCCACACCCCTTTATAATATTTGATTTGTTAGTTGTTTCTATGGTTTCTCTAATTCATTTCGTTATGTGGGTTCGTGGTGAATCGTAGACTAATAAATACTGAGTGGTTCATAGGTTTTGGAGTGCGTTATAGGTCTTTTGAGTTCAACAACCATTTAGGGGTGGGGGGATTTGAATTCATGACCTTATAGTCGTAATTGAGCTATGTTGTTGTTGACTGCATTATAAGTCTTTTGTTTTGTCCTTCAAGAGAAAATTTATTTGGTCCGAGAACTAGAATTGAAGAACATTTAGTATTAACAAAGTGTTTGTGTTTGGTGGCAAAGAATTTGATTTGTGAGAAGACCTTTCTAAAACAAGTCATTTAATGAGTTATGATTGTTTCTTTGTTCCTTGCTTAATTAGTTTGTTGTATTGATCAGCTAGTCTAGGTCAATTTTTGTAAAGAGATCCTATGATTTTGTGACTATTTCATCGCAATTGTAATAAGAGTTTTTAGGTTATTGGATTCAACCGTCTTCAATATATTGATTAGCATCTATTGAAATTATTGGCCTACCCATCTTTATTTTGACATACTGTTTTTAACTATGTCACGTCAAATCATCATTTATTAGTCAAATCAACATCTTAGGTTACATTTAAGTAATGATATCAATGATATGAAATTATTTGAATTTATAATTATTTTCTAAAATTTTAGGAGATGAGTAGACACAACAATTAAATTACAAGTGCTAAATTTATAATTTAACCGATCAAAAAAAATCATTATCAAATGAATTGTGAATTGAACATTTAAAAATGAAATAAATTGCCACTTAAAGATCAAGATCTTTCATTCCCTAACATATGGCTGAAAGGCATCAATCAATTGTAAAAATGCTTTTGTTTTTTTTCTTTTTTTGCCCTTTCTCTCTCTAAGAGAGGGAAATTAAAGTATCAAAGTTTTCTTTTTGATATAAATCATTGTTATCTTTTTGAATTCCAGGTAAAGTAGACATGATATATTCTCTTTACTAATCAGCTCTTTGCTTTAATTGCCCTCAAAATGGAGTCTTCTTTTTGTTTGTTTGTTTGTTTCTTCAAATATCAATTCATATATTAACAGAACCTCCTGCAATCTTTAGAGTCCAAAAAAAACAAGCTATTAAATTAATGTGTCTCTTTTTTAATTTTTTGGTGACTTGCTTTGAATTTTACTGCATCAAATTAAAAGGCGTATAATTAATATTTGAAATAATATGATTGCCGTACTAATTTTGGTATGGAAGTTTTTATTCTCTCACATTTCTAAGGTGAACTAATAAGGTTAAAAAAGTGAGTAAAAAGAGTGACTTACACAAAAAGACTCACTTTTAAAGTTAGAGATCTTTTTAAACACGGTCAAAAAAAATAAAGAGATTCAGTAATTAAGCTATTATTGACTCAAAATGGAAGAGAGGAAATGGATTGGATTTTGAAAGAAAATAATGAGCAAAAGGGAGCTATTTTGATTGTACCATACCATAAAAATTAATATTTTTTCCAATCCCATTAAGAATTTATGGAAATTGCTTTGAATAATGACATTCATAGAGAAATTTGTTCTACTTATATCAATGAACTTTAAAAGGAAAAAGAGAAATGTGAATCCCAATAATTGAGAGAGAGGGAGAGAATGAAAATTTGAATAAAATTTTAATTGATTATGGATGGATAGTGAGGAAGATTTGAACCCAAAAAAAGAAAAAAGGGAGGAAGAGTTTGAACTCAGAGGGGTTTGATGATAAGAATACAGGAAAGGACATAATTTTTTTTTTTCTTTTTCTTTTTAACAAATGTAGGGGTGGGAGTATGAACCTCTGACCCAAGGAAGAAGATGTTTGTTTTTTTTTTTTTTTTTTCAACAAAATGTGAGATGAGGATTTGAACATCTAACTTTTAGTCGAAGTTATAATATCATAACTAGTCGAGTTATGCTCAAGTTGATAGAAGGAAGAAATGTCTTAACCGTTGAGCTATGTTCATGTTAGCATATTTTGATATCGATGAGTGTGTCCCCCGCACTTTAACTAATCTCACCGGACAATTGTCTGACCCTACTACATTTGATTGACAAGAAATACAAAAAATATTAAATCCTAGGTAGGTGGCCACCATGAATTGGACTTATTCCCTCTTATTTCTTCAAGACCCTTTTGACTACTAGACCAACCCATGATGGTTGAATATGGATTTTTATTTTTTTTCCTGCTTTTAGTTATTTAGAAATTATCTTATCATTTTAAACTTTATACAATACATGATAAATAGCCATAACACAATTCAATTGGTTAAGACATTATAACTTCGACCAAAATGTCAGAGATTTGAACCTCTCACTCCACATATTATTAAACTAAAAAAAAATACAATACATGATAAATGTTTGTAAAAAAAAAATACATCATAATAATTTAGATCTTGTAAAAAATGTTTTTTTCACTTAAAATTTAAATGTTTTAATTTTTTAATTTAAAATGTTATAAAACAAGAAAAAGAAAATAGTTACTGCTAATGTATTTATTTTTTTATAATACGACAAAAAAATTATGAGCATGTTTTTATATTTTTTGAGCAGTTGCATGGATAGCAATTTGACCCAAAATAATAGTAAACCTAGCAAATGATAAAAAAAAAAAAAATTGTAATATGTCATCATCAATGATAGACGTCGATTACAAATGTACGTTTATCAATCAATGATAGAAGTATGTCATTCATACAGACCATTTTTATGTTATTATTGATGATAAATGTCTATCACCGATAACACATAAGAATGGTAATATAATATAAAATTGATATATCGATAGGGTAAAAAAGTAATTATGTAAAAATTTATAAAGAGGCGCACAAATTTTTTTTTTAAAAATGTCATATTTACCAATTACCTTTTTCTGTGACAAATTAATAAACATGGTAACAAATTTTGTCAACCATTATACATTTTTTTTTACCTTTAAAATGGAGAAAAAAATATTAAACGAAAAAATAAAAACAGGAATATTACGAACTGAAATAAACTCAAAATATGCTCTCCACAAAGTGGTTGCCGTGTGGATTTGAAGAGAATATTTTGAAAGCAAACTTACAAAAAATTATATTCAAAATTAGGGTTTCTTTTTTCCCTTTTCATTCCAATTTCCACAACCATATGAATCAGAACAAACAACCCTTTAAGACTCTCTCTCTTCTCTCTCTTTCTCTCTCTAGATTTCAGGTCAATGGGTCCACTAATTAATCATTGTTCTTGACAATTACACCCACCCAATTTTTTTTTTTTTTAATAATTTTACTAAAATATTCTCCCATTATATGTTTATTTCTAACATCCCATTTTCAGTAGTGTTCACATCTGTCACTTTTAATGTATTTAAGTCTAAACTTTGGATTTTGGTTGGTTGAAATTACATTAGTTAATAAATTAATTAGCATTTTTTCTTTGTTAGAAAAAATTTGGGCAATGTGATGAAAAGGGTATATATGGTATATCTCAAATATCTTTTCAAAATAGAATTTGTTTTCCTCTTTTAATATAAGCCTTATAACATACGAAAGACAAAGAAGTTGTGGTATCGAAGCAACTTTTGAAAATATCATTTAGAATTGAAACCTTTTGTTGGATGTATGCTACGATTTGGGATAAGTTCCTTATTATGTAAAGAAGAAAACAACGGCGGAAAAATAATCATTCCTCCATATCTAACTTGGCTTTTCAATTGAAGAATTTAGTTCATTTGGATCAAATTAACAAACTTTGTCAAAGGATAAGATCGCCTTTATATTTAGGACGGACATGTTATCTATGATTCGAGATAACGTTTATTTGTAATTGAAGAAAACAAAAAAAGTACTACACAATAGTTGGAAAAGAAAGGCGAAGTGACCATTGGACAAGAAGAAGACGACGACTTAATACAAGAACATAACCAAATTTAGAATCAAATTAAAACCATTTTGTCATGCTCCAACCTTGCAAGATTTGAAAAGAGATCTCATTAAAAAAGAGTAACTTCTATTTAGTTGGTAATATCTATGTAGAAAGATCTCAATCAAAATTCTTCAAAACGGTCCCACCACTTGCACACTTGGAAAAAATTTACACAAAAATCAATATAGTTTTTTCATGGTTAAATATAAGTTTAGTCTCTAAACTTTCAGGTTATAAGTTATTAAATTTTAAAATGTATCTAAGAAGACCTTGAAATTTAAAAAGTATCAAATACGTCTTAAACTTTCGATTTCGTGTCTAATAAGTCTCTAAATTTTCAATTTTGTATCTAATATGTCCTTGACATATTCAACATTTTTTTTAAATTCATAAACCTGTAGGACACAAAATTGAAAGCTTAATATTCCATTAGACACAAAATTCAATTTTATGCATGTCTAGTAGATTCGTTAATTTTAAAAAAATGATGAACATGTGTAGGAACTTTCTAGACACAAAATTGAACGTTCAATGCCTATTTGATAACCGTTTAATTTTTGAAAATTAAGCCTATAAATACTACTTGCATCTATGAGTTTCCTTATTTTGTTATCTACTATTTACATATATTTTCAAAAATCAAGCCAAGTTTTGAAAACTAAAAAAAAAATAGTTTTCAAAAACTTGTTTTTGTTTTTGGAATTTGGCTCATAATTCTAATATTTTCTAAAAAAATATGAAATTTACTGTAGAGAAATGATGAGAAAATTCAGACACTAAACTTATAAATTACCATTTTTCAAATTTTGCTACTTCGTATTCAAATGAATGCTTGAAAAATGGGTCTCGTCAAAGAAATCCTCACTTAAAATAAAAGGTATATAAGAGAATGCAATATCACCATACTAGGGAACACCTTTTTTTAAAGAAAAACAAAATCTCTCTTGCTCTTAAACCATGAACAATATCTCATATATATATATATATATATATACATGTCAAGATTTGTTATAGTCCTATCATTTCATCATTGTCCTAAATATATTAGTTTAACTAGTTTCTGTTGGAACAGGACAAAAACATTTAGAGAGAGAAAGGAAAAATTCCCAGATTTCTCTCTCTCTCTTCTCTGTGTATTTGGTCAGTCAAAATGCAAAGAGCAGCAAAAGGGTGGCCATCTTTAAAAAGGGCATTTTTTTTCTCTCCTCCAAAGAAGAAGGATTAAAAAATTGCATATCAGAGAGAGAAGAGAGAAGAAATATGAAGAAAGAGACTTTCACACAGTCTCTTTGTTCAACTGTCATTTTCCTACACATACTCTCTCCATTTTTGCAATTTTTTCTCTTTTTTTTTTCTTTTTCCTTTTCATTTTTCTCTCTCTCTAACCCTTCAAAGATGTTTGTTTGTTTTGTGTAACACAAAATTCCTTCCTTTTTTCTCCATCTAACCTAATCTCTCTCTCTCTTAAGCTTTTACTTAACCCCCTTTGCTTTCTGACTCACCATCTCTCATCCATACCCAAAAAAAAAAAAAAAAAAAAAAAAAAAGAACTCTCTTTCTTTTCTCTCGTTCTCGCTCTTGTGTTCTTCTTGTTCTTTTTTTTCTTCGGTTTCAGCCTCAAAACGAAGAACCCATCACAAAATCCTAACAACCCACTTCAAAAAGCCTCATTTTTTCAATCCCCCTTCACTCCCTCTTTGGTGTTTTGCAAAAATTCCACTTGTGGGATACATAAAAATTCAGATCTTGGAAAAATTGTATATAGGAAAAGGAAAAAAAAATGTTAGAGAAAGCCATCATTGTTCCTGATCTATCTCTTCAAATTAGCCCTCCCAAAACTGACCCATCTTCATCTTCATCAACTTCATTAGATGTTTGGCAACAAACTCAATCTCCTCAAGTCGACACTGAGCTCTCTCTGTCGAATAATTCGACGGTGGCGGTGGACATGTCCGCCGATCGGTTCCAACCCATTAGAGGAATTCCAGTTTACAGCAATGGGTTGTTGTCGTCTTCTTCAAGGTATTTGAACCAAAACCAAACGACGTCGTTGTCTCCTCCTTTGAGTACTGGTTTTAGGGCATTTCAACAACAGCAGCAGCCAGTGACGAGGTTTAATGGGATAACAATGGAGGCTTTGAGAAATCACCAGCAAAATCAAAATCAGAATCAGAATCAGAATCAGTTTGTTGTTCAAAATCATCATCACCATCAAACCCCTCATTTTGGGGTTTCGGATTTTTCGTGTGGTAATAGATCGAGATTGTTTATGCCAAGGATTCAAAGCCGACGAAATGCTAGGGCTCCAAGAATGCGTTGGACTTCCTCTCTTCATGCTCGTTTCATTCGTGCTGTTGAACTCCTTGGTGGCCATGAAAGTACTTTCTCTCTCTCTACTTCTTTTTTTTCTCTCTCTCTCCTTTCTCGATTTCTCTCGATTTTCATCAATAATTAAACTACCACTGAACTCAAAAGTCCAAAGTTGTATATCTGATGACTATCAATGTCAACGGGAGAGAAAATAACACAACAAGGTTCGAAACCTGAAAATTTAGGCTAGTAGAGGTTCAGCAATAAGTTCGATGAGAGATTATTAATAGTAATTGGAGAGGAAATGACATTATCGTCGAACTCAAAAGTTGATTATGGTAAAAATTTGATTTTTTTTTTTTAATGTGGTCAGGGGCGACTCCAAAGTCTGTGCTGGAGCTAATGGATGTGAAAGATCTCACACTAGCTCATGTCAAGAGCCATTTACAGGTAATTTTATTGAAAACCCACAATTTATTTTTGGATTTTAATTGAAACTCATTTCATATTTCTCCTTCTTCTCTGCAAAAAAGCTTCCTTTTTTTAATTTTTTTTGACCTCTCTTTCTCTATTTCTGTGAACGTGGGGAGAAGGAAAAAGACTAGGGAATCCCTGTGGCACAGTTGCCAAAGAAGAGAGAAATGAATGAAAATGAATGAATGAATGAATGATTCAGAAGCTGGAGAAAGTCTGTATGTAGTTACAAAACAGGACAATTTCTCCTTTTAGAGAGAGAGAAAAAGAAAAAAGAGAGAGAAATTGGCATCATTTCTCAATAATAGAACCACTTCCCCAAAATTTACTTTCCACACCAAACAAAAAACATTAACCCTCCTTTTTTTTCTTTCTTTCTCACTGACCAAAACCAAATCCCCAACACCGATTTTCAAAAAAAAAAAAAAAAAAAAAAAAAAAGAAACCCACTTTCAAATCTTTCTTTATTTTATTATTTTACACCATAATAAACAAATCATTTCATTTCAGTTATATTTCCAAATGGGTCACTGAAAGTTTTGATCTTTATGTGTTTTATTTTTTTGGAGTGAATTTGATCTTTATGTGTTTGTTTTCTTAATAATGCTCTTAAATCCATTATTCAGACACAAAAACTGTACATGTTTTTCTTTTTGTTCTAACTTTCATGTCTGTTTCGATTTCATTTTAACCATGTGTATAGTTTTTTAATCTGTGGGAATTTTTTTTTGTCTTCTTTTTCAGATGTATCGTACTGTTAAAAACACCGACAAACAAACAGCTTCTTCAGGTATGAAATTCGAATTCCTTAGCAAAAAAAGAAAAATACACACTTTCTCACACACCATTCTCTTCTTTCGAGTTTAATAAGAATAAAAAAAAAATTGTTCATTTTTTGTAAATAAAAATTCTTCACCCACTTTAATTTATGCCTTGTGTCTTGCATGCATGTTAATTTCTCATTCACATGCGTACATAATAACATAATGTGTCATACATTTTCCAGCCTTCAAAAACCTAAGAGAGACATGTTTGGCTTAGAAGAATCCCTACTTTCTTTCTTTAACTTGAGTCAAGTAATTGTGCGACACTTACTTTAGTTTATCTTAAAAAGTCAATCGAAAAAAATAAAAAACATACATTATAGACAACCTCGAATCTTGAGTCTAGCCTCCACTCACGTTGTTATAAAATATTTCAAAATAGCATTTAAAGAAGATTGCCATAGACGTAGAGAAAACTTGATTGCAACAGAGTTTATTATTATTATTATTTTAGTTTCACAATATGTGAATTGAGAGAATTCGAACCTTTAACTTCTTGATCGATGGTATATGCCTTAACCAGTTGAACTATGCTTAAGTTATTGAGTGTAAGAGGGTTACAATACTAAACTCAGAGAGCTTTTTTTGGGAAAGTTAAGACAAAAGGAGAAAAAACTAGATAGGTCTTTTTACAAAGGACTTTAAGAGAGAGAAGTTTTTGTTTTGGGTAGAAAATTTTTACAAGAAAGTTAGAAAGGAAATAAAAAAAGGAATTAAGGGTTTTTTTTTCTCTTTTTAAATTTTTGGGTGTCCATTTTGAATTTGAATGTGAAATGCAATTGATGGAAATGAATGAATGAATCAGAAGGGTCTGGGGAAGAAGATTTCTTGCCTGCAACACCAACCCCACATCATGAAGGAAACTGTTTGCTCAATCATAGAAGAGGGTTTAGTGCAACTTTGGAGCTTGATGTTAATGGATCAACACCTTCCATTAATAACCACTGTAACTTTTCAAGGTTAATTTCAATTCTCTCTCTCTCTCTCTCTCTCTCTCTGCATTAATTGTTTGTGTTTTATGTCTGTTGGTAACATGTTTTTTTTCTTTTCTTTTTGTTTGGGTAAAAAATTTCAAATTTTGGATATGGATCTTTTTAAAGACCTAAGCTTTGTTGTGTGACAGCCTTTAATTACACTTTCCCCATTTCCTTTTCTCTTACCACTTTTCTTTGATCCCCTAGACATATCTATTGACCAAATATTATTGATGCTCACCATGTTTGTGATTTGTAAAGGGTTTTAAATAATGCCATCCATGTTTGATTTTTATAAAAGTTAGTGCGTGTAGCATAAAAAGTGAGTTTCATAGGCTTGAAGTTGTATGACATATAGGTTTAATAATGTCGCCTTTGAGATTATGAACATTTAGCCTGGTTTTAACAATAATCCAATGTATCAAAAATGAGTTTTACTTCTGAATTATGGGTATTATTCATGTTTAATCTGTGAGTCAAATACCTCTAAGACTATTTGTTGTAAGATTTTGTTTTAGTTGTTGGATTTATGAGTTAGTACATTTGTTTGAATGGACTCCAACTTCAAGGAAAGAGTAAATGTCAATTACCGTTGAGTTTTATTTATTTTTTTTAAATGAACCACTAAGTTATACTATTGTATTAAAAAGTAGGATTCAAAGACTAGGATTTAAAAGATACGATTAAAATTTGACTTAAGGAAGTTATTGAAGCTTAAATATAGAAGGAAAATCTTTCCTTACCATGTTTTTTTGTTATAACCAAAAAAAGAAGGAAAAAAAAAACCCTAAGAACCAGCCTTACACAATGATGATAATGTAAGTGGCATACCAGAACTGCAGTCTTTTTCTATGCCATTTCCCCTTAAAATTAATGATAAAACAGCTTTTACATGTAGTCTCACATGCTAGCATTACCCAAAAAGAAAAGTATATGTTATGAAATTTGGATTTAATTTACTGCATACCTATACTATAGTACAATTATTGTATCCAAAATTTTCAGTATCATTGTTTATTCCTGTCAAAAAAAAAAAAAAAAAACCAGTATCATTGTTTATTCTAAAATACATATTTAACCTTATTTATTTTGTTCTTCTCTCCTTATCAAATGACCTTAGTTTTAATAGAGATAGAATTATTCATAAAAAAAAAAAAAAAAAAACACATGATTATGATTATGATTATGATTGTAATAATTTGTTGTTTCAGAAGAGCATGGCAGCAAGGGTCTCCAAGAAGTGCAAGTGTGTTTGGATCAGAAAATGAACATGAGGTATAAAGCTTTTTTTTTTTCTTTTTTTTTTTTGAGTTCATATAAAGTTTTTTCACTTAAATATAATTTATGGAAAATGCCTCCTGATTTTATCTAATTAGCTATTCCCCCCTATATAAACACACACACTTTTTTGTATGTTCTTATAATAATTAGTCAGTTTTAGAACTCTCGTGCAAATTTTTATTCTATAGGGTAAAGTTCAACCTTGTCCATACATTATTGTTTGATAATTTTCGTTTATGAAATTAAATAAGTTTATTTACCGACTTAGTACTACTCTTGCCCAAGCAGGCTTAACTGCGGAGTTCTGATGGGATCCAGTGCATTATGATCGCACCCATTTACCAACTAACTTGTTGGAACTAGTAGTTTTTTTTTTTTCATTAAAATTTGATTTTTATTTTTGAAATTTGGCCAATACTATATAATTATTTCTTCAAAAATAGAAAACCGTGAATGTTAGTTTTTAAATATTAACTTATATATTAACAATTTCTGTATTTAAACTTCAAAAAATAAATTATTCAAAATTACTTTTTTTTAAGAAAAAATTATTATAATTTTTTAAAATATATATATTTTAAAGTAGTTTACTATCCCTAAACCATAATCAAAATAGACCCTCAATAAACAATTTTTAAAAATTTATTAACAAAAGCATATCCATCTTGTGTAATTTACTTATGTCACACGACATGTTGTTGTAATGGAATATCATAATTCTATATATCATATCGAGAATCTGAGTGAACTCAACTCGAACATTTTAACAAACGAAAATATAACTTTTTTTTTCTTTTTTCTTTTTTCAGGAAAGCTATGAGTTAGGTCATCCAAATAGCTTGATGGGGTTAAATTTAAACTTGAACAGTCCAATCAAGGAGTTCTCTATGAGACACAATTGGCAGAACTAAATCCAACCTTAAAACCTCATTTCATTTCTTATTTCAATATGTAGCACTTAGCTATGGATCGAATCTCAACTTCATAAATAGAAAAAAAATATATAAGTTGAATATAAATATTAATGTCAATTAATTATTATAAATAGTTAGATATATGTATGATGTATATATAGTTGTTGAAGATGCATATATATTAATCTATATTTCTTTCTTTCTTTATTATTATTTTCTTTCCCTAAAGCCGCTGTTTCTTTTGTAATTGATGTTAGTCACTGCATGAAGGTGTTTGAAAAAAGGAAAAAGTGTTAGAATAAATTTAGGTAGTGGATTATGTGGAATATAGGGAATTGGATGCTCTTTGTATTTTGACAAAGTTTTGTTTGTTTTTGGCTGATTTGATTGTTTTTTCTTTAATGACTCAAAGCTAACATTTTTTTTTTTTTTAATTTATTTGTTTTGTATATGATATCGAATCGTATCGAAGTTATTCATATTAGATTCTGATTTATATAGAAAGATTTAATTTTGAGAGATGGTCGGGTATAGTTAAACTTTATTTGGACCCTTTTGAATTAAAGGGGTGAAATTGCTTTTTTAAACCTTTTTGTTTTTATAAAAGTAAAGGTAGAATTAGAAGCAACAAGATTTGAATCCCAACTTAATTGAATTGTATTAGTCGAGCCATTGAGAACTTAAAACAGTTTCAAAATCACTATCTTTTTACCCAAAATCGTCTTCCAATTTTTTTTAATCAATGGGGAGTAGTGCAACACAAGTCAAAGTTTACTTTATGCTTAACAAATGATAAAAGTTGGTTAAAATATAAATTTAGTCGGGACTATTTCAACTACGTACTCAAAATTATAAGTTCATATGTGAATCTCTGTAAATACTGTTATTAATTAAATGATGATGCTACACATTTATTGAATTAATGTTTTGTTGGTTTTACATTGAATTAACTGCGTGAACTATAAATAATCACAATTTAATATTCAAAGATATGATTGAAACTTTTTATACTTTGAGAACTAAATAGACATAATAATTACTGAAGTTTATGTAAACTAAATTTATAATTAATTAACCAATCTAAGCACAACTCAACTAGTTAAAACATATACGTACCTTCGACTAAGAAGTCAGAGATTCGAATCTCCCCACCCTACATGTTGTTGAACTAAAAAAAACAACAACAAAGTTTATAATTTAACCTAAAAATTAAAAAGAAATCCTCATGTGCGAGGATAACACATATATCTATGGGTACTATCATTAAATGTCTTTTGCACGCAATTTACATTAATTTGATTAATCAGGCAGTAATTACATGACACAATGTGTCTTTATTTATTTTTTTTCTTTTTGAGTTCAACAATTGTGAGGTAGGAGATTGAACTATCGACCTTTAAGATGGTAATTGATGTCTTATCCACTGAATCATGCTCAAATTGACCTATATTATCGACTTCTACTTTTGGTTTTCCCCATAATATGGCAATAATGTGACTCCATCCCTAGCTAGCTATCCAATCCCATACAAATAACTCTAGATTTATAACCATATGTAAATAAATAAATAAATAAATAAATAAAAACTCTAAATTCATAATATGACTGGCAATAATGATTCATTTGTTTCACAAATCCAGTATGAATTTTATGCATATAAACCTCATGAAGTTGTGTATTATTATTTTTTTCTTTTTGAAACTAGAACCTATGTTTTTTTTTTTTTTTTTTTGAGTTCAACAACATTTAGGATAGAAAGATTCATGACCTCTTGCTCGAAAGTATATGTCAATTACCGTTTAACTATACTCACTTTGACAACCTGTGTATTAATTCTAGATAAATTAATAGATTTTAACATCTAGTATTTAATTGTCCCTTGGAGCATATCTGGTTAAAATTTTATTTTAGTTTTACTGAACAAATTGATTTAAATTCTGGTCCATTATTTTGATTTGAATCATTGAATTTTTTTTTAAATTCAATTTTAACCATTGCATATTGATTCTCGTTCTTTAATTGATTAAACAAAACTATTTGGTTTTCCCCTGATTATAGTTTAATAATTTACCATGTTTTTTTTAGTACAACAAATGTGGATATGAGAATTTGAACTTGGATCTCAAAGAAAGAATCATATGTCAATTATCGTTAAGCTATGTTTTGTTCAAAAACATAAAAAAATACTTTTTCTTATTACAACAAACATGGGAATAGGGGGATTCGAACCTCCAACCTCAAGAGAAAGAGTACATACCACTTTGGCCATAAAAAAAAGACATATATGTATACAAATCTTTGCCAGAACAATAATGAACTTGAAACCCATCAAATAGACTTGTGATTGGTATCACGATTTGGTTGTCGGTGCGTGTATGTTTTTAAAATCTTTTTTTTTTGGCCAACATGAACATAACTCAAATGCTATAAAGTATATACTTTTTTCAAGAGGTTAGAGGTTCGAATCCCTCCACCGCACATATTGTTGATTTTTTTTTTTTTTTTTTAGTTTTCAAATTTTAGCTTGATTTTTGAAACATATTTAAAAAAAGTAGATTACAAGACAAAGAAATTCATAAGTGAAGTAGTGTTGCAATTTTATTTTTTAAAAAAGAGAAGTAGTATTTGTAAGTTTAATTTTCAAAAATTAAATAATTATCAAACAGAATCTAAACGTTCAATAAATAAAAAAATAAAAAAAAAACAAAAAAAAAACAATAGATGTCTTTCTACTAAACATGTACTCGAATTGAATTGACATTAAACTAGAATAACATTATTAAGGAACAAAAGGGTTGCAATGAAACCAATTAAAATGAAAAGCAAAATTTGTAAGTCACGTGGTTCGCTAGCCTTAGCCAATCTAGGTGTGTGTGTTTGTCTCTTTTCCCAAGTGTCTATCAGTTTCCTGAATGCTTTTCAACAAAATCTACTTTTTATGGGAACTATTCTAATGTGAAACCATGACTTTTTTTTGTTCTCATTTCTTTCTTTATAAATTCCATATCAAGTTTGGATTTTCCACTCTGAAAAAAGGCTCTAAAGCATTTGTTCAACATTCACAAAAATAAAGTGAGGGAATTTTACATGTTTACGTGGATTAGCGCGTCGTCATTATATTTTTTTGTAAAATACAAAAATTTTTAATATAAAAGTGTGGATTTTAATAGTTAACATATGAAAAATGCTACTTCTGTTATAACATATGAAATTGGATCAAAATGTTACTTGGTCAAATTGGGTCATATGAAATTTGGATCAAAATAAAAAACATCCAAATTCAAATAGTAAGACCCAAAGTCAACAAAACCCAAGTACAATGGTTGGGCCCAAAAAGCCATTATGGCCCCAACCCACATGCCCATGGAGAGCTCTATAAATAGAGGAGCTCTCCTTCGTTAGAAATTAAACTCTCCAAAGAATTCAAAGAGAATCCTTGAGGTCCTTAGGTGCTAAACACTCCCTAAAGTCCTTAGGTGTCAAACACTCCCTGAAGTTCTTAGGTGCTGAACACTCCTTGAAGACTAAAGATTCTTCAAGACCCTAAAGATTGATTGAAACTTCAACTTCGAGAACAAGTTGCAAAGCTCTCGAGACAAATTCACATTTGACAACAAGCTGCAAAGCTCTGGAAACAAATCTACATTCGAGAACAAGCTGCAAGCCCTCGAAATAAATCCACATTCTGGGACAAGTTGCAAAGCCCTTAGACAAATTACACTTGAGAGAAAGAAATAATCATATGATAAATATTAGAAATTGTACTCCACTAAACTCAAATTAATACAAATTAAATTCATTTACACGTGTCTCATCTCTATGTTGAAATTACATGTGAAACAGGCAGATCACTACATTTTTAAGAGTATATATAATAGAAAGTAAATATTTTTTTAAAATAGGGTAGAAGGAATCATTTTCTATTTTCTGAAAAAAAAAAGGTTAAATTATAAGTTTGGTCACTCAACTTTGAGATTTGTGTTTTTTTGGTCTCTGGACTTCCAAAAATGTCTAATAAATTTCTAAATTTTCAATTTTGTATTTAATAGGTTCCTGAACTTTCAATTTTATGTTTAATTGGTCCCTGATAAATTCAAAATTTTAAAAAATTAATTGATATATTAGATATAAATTTGAATTTTAAGTCTAATAGAACTCTAAAATTTTAATTTTGTGTCTAATAGACTGTAAATTTTAAAACATTCGAAAGTCTAGAGACTAAATTTGTAATTTTGAAAATTCAGAGATCAAATAAACATAAATCTCAAAGTCTAGATACTAAATTTAGAATTTAGCCATAATAAAAATACTAATCATTAAAATATATATACATACATACATATATTATTTCAAAAAGGAAATTCTACTAATGTACATTATACCACATAGTATGCATTTATTTTCCTTTTAATATTATAAAAAGGGATTTTTTTTTTAATTAAAAAAATGGGGCAATAACAGAGATAACCTGCACCAGGCATTGGCACACAACTTCATTTATTTTTCTGACAAACTTTATTAAGTGCTAAAGAATAAAACCCTAAGTTTAATTACTCATTTGCCCTTCACTCTTTTTCTTCTTCCTTTCCCATCCACCCACCAGCGACTGCAGTGAGTAACTGGCATCGCAGTTGGATAAAAGGTATATAAATAAAACGTTATTTATTTAATATTATTTTAAAAAAATTATTTAGCTTATTCCTTAGGGGGTGTTTGGCCCACTGACTTGAGTTGGGTTGAGTTGGGTTTAAAACCCAACTCTCCGTTTTGCCCGTCAAAAAATCAACTCCTTGCAAAGCAACTCAACCCCACCGTTTTGAGTAATTAACTCCCTATCATTTTGAGTAACTTCACGCGATTTCCCATTCCTCGAGGTGTTGCTCGTTAACTCTCCACAACTCAACTCAACTCAACTCAACTCTGCCCAACTCAACTCAACTCTGCGCGCCAAACACCCCCTTAGTAAGTTAGTACTGGACAAATGACAATTGACATTCTATTCATTTAGGCATTGTTTATGTGAACAATGGAAAATATATATGAAAAAAAAAAACAAAAAATAGGAATAATATCTAAAAGAGCATAGGTTGCACCCAAGTTTTTTCTTATGTAAATTAAGGAACACGGTTGGAGCATAAAAAAAATAGGTAGGTTCAATATTTTATATAAAAAAAATTAGACAATAATGAAATAGAAATAAGTTTTTCTTTTCTTTTAAATAAAACTAGTGCATGACAAATATGGAATAAAAATTTGAACATATGATATTTTAGAAGTAAAATTGTCTTAACTACTAAACTATACTCAATTTGACAAATAACCAAATTCAAATAGGACACGATTGATTTTAATTTGTTTGTTATTAGTAATGATGGTTATTCAGATTAAATATAAGGCAAGATGCACTTTTGGTCCTTTGGATTTGAGCTTGGTATATATTTGGTATCTGAAGTTTCAAAAGAGACATTTTAGTCTTAGCGTTTGGAAAATAATTCTAAATAGTCCTGGATTAAATTGACCGTAATTAGTTGACTAATGGAAAAACGACATGACACTAATGAGTGGGCAATTCTAATTGTTGTGATTTAGCTATAATGATTAAAATATACATACTATGTGTTATGGGTGAAATTGGACTAAGAAGAACGGGCTGGCTAAAGGGCTGCAATGAAGGGCCGAATAAGGAAAGAAGCCCAATACGAAGTCAAAACGGACTGAAACCGACAAGAGATCGACCAAGGACGAGAAGGGACGAGGAAACATGCTCGGTCCCTCATGGCCCGTGTGCCCTCGATCCAGCTCAATTCGATCTTTCCTTTCCCCATTCGAAGATGTTAACCCACGAAAAACTCTAGGAAGGAAGCTATTTGAGCTCTCCCTCAAGGGGAGAACAAAGTTCATTCCAGCTTACAACACTCTCCTAAAATTCCTAAATTCTCTCAAAACCCTCTCTGACTTAAGCATCAGAGCCTGTGTGGCCTACACCACACCGGTGTCTAGGTTTTTCTTGTCTTGCAGGCCGCGTTCTTCCCCCAAGAATATAAATTCACCGCGTTGTCACGTGGAGGTCAGGTGAGATTTCGCCTGTCCAAAATTTTGGCAACAACACTATGAAAACTTGTAATTTTTTTTTGTTGATATATTATAATTTTTCAAATAATTATTTAAAATGTATGCTCTCAATTTAGGACTCATTTGATAACCATTTGATTTTTAGTTTTGGTTTTTGAAAATTAAGCCTATAAACACTACTTCTACCTATGATTTCCCTTGTTTTGTTATCTGCTTTTTACCTATATTTCCAAAAACCAAACAAAGTTTTGAAAACTAAAAAAAAAATAGTTTTCAAAAACTTGTTTTTGTTTTGAAATTTGGCCAAGAATTCAAATATTTTCTTAAGAAAGATAAAACTCATTGCAGAGAAATGATGAGAAAATAAAAAAAAATTTCAAAAACCAAAAATAAAAAACTATATGGTTATCAAACGGGGTCTTAAATTCATATTTTATTTGGATTATTTGTTTAAAGAGAAAGAGTTGTAATTAAAAAGAAAAAACCTAGTACTTTTTTTTTTCAATGGTAATCAATTTACAAAAGTAGGAGAATGATTCTAGATATATAAAATCATTCTTAATTTCTTGAAGCATAAAATTGAAAATTTAAAATAGGTTAAGGAGTGACATCTAGTTCTATAAAAATTTGGTTTTAAAAGAAAACAGATTTTAAAAAGTGTGCAAATGAACATGTATTCTAAAAAGTGATTTTAATAGATCCATTTGTTGGGTTTTATGTCCTAAAACTCGTGGTTTTGTAAACTGAATATATATTCTATTTTACTATAAAGATGTTATTGAGGTTTATTCAGTAAATGTGTTATTGAATAAAGTGAATTGTGTATTCTATAACCCAAATCCAATGAACTAAGTACCCTTGGCTATAGTATGTATACTTGAACTTTATGTATGACATAGACGTGGATCAAGTTCGAGTTATAGCCAGAACGGTCTATAGTATAGGGATAGGGCTGGGTACCTTATCCTAGAGACACTATGGACGCGGCCCACTTTGTATAGTACTAACGATGTGATCCTGAATCGTTCATGTGGAGACATGAAAGTGGGGGCGTCCTATGCAATGAGTTTGCATAAGACTGGACCGCGAAATAGTCACTTAGACTTTATAACTCCGTTTACTGTCTTAACTGACTATATTCATACGATGACCTAGGTAACTCGATCTTAATTCTGAGCGTGCTATGAACTCCTGTTTATTCGGGATTATCCTTAGATTTGCATGGGTGAGAGTGGCCCGAGATCGCCGACTCAATAAGCCTCCCATTTTGGGGATAAGACCAGGTAGATAGTTGGAACATAGTCATGCGAGATAAAATTCACTTCTACCCGCTTTAGGGTATAGTAGAGAGGTTGTTCCCTTAAGTGCTGACTCCGGGTCTTGAACAATGGGCCCACCCTCTCGTTGGCCTGAGAGGGATATGGTTTGTTGGTTGGACCACAAACCAAATTGTTCATTAGAGGATCAGTGGGACTTAGGGAACAAGAAGTAATTACAGGGGTAAAACGGTTTATTTGACCCAGCTGTAATTACGAACGACCTGTGAATGATCGACTTACTAATCATGGTTATATCGAGTGGACAGAAATATATCTACAGTGAGGAGAGTGCAGCCACTGGGCTTTAGTGGAGTGTCCCGGTGGTTAACGAATGTTGATTAGCTAGGCTAAAGAGTTTGGCCGGTTAATCTCGTATCGTTGGAGCTCATGATCTGTAGGTCCATTAGGTTCTCCTTACTAGCTCGGACTATGCCTTGTAACAATTTGAGAGAAAAGAATTTAAATTGTTCAAATTCGAATTTGGGAGAAAAAGTTAATTATATGCGATACACTTAACGTTTCATAGCTTAATTATGAATTAAACTATGATTAAGAAGAGTTGGAAATATTTAAATATGATTTAAATATTGGTTCGGTTTAAAACATGAATAGGGATTCATGTTCGAACGTTCGTTTTGAGAAATTGAGATTTGTCCAATTATTTAATTTGATATTTGATATTAAATTAAATATTTATTTAAAATTAATTAAATTGTTTAATTAATTATAAATTGATTTTAATTTAAAATTAATTTTATATTAATTTTGAATTAAAATTAAAAGAAAATTCAAATTCATTTGGAAATGAAATATGGACCAAATTCATAACTTCATAACTAAGCTTCTTGTTTGAAGCATATATTCTTTCAATTGGCTTCTTCACTAAGCTTATTGTTTGAAGTTTATCTTCTTTCAATTGGCTTCTTCATTAAGCTTGTGGTTTTCTATAAATAGAGAAGAAACACAATGGGAATAAAAGGATTAGTAAAAAGGAGATTTTTGAAGAAAATTCTCTAGCTATTTGTTTAAGACCTTTACTCATTCTTCTCCCAAATTCTCTCAATCAAAGATCCCACAATCTGTTCCAAGGCCTGAGTATAGTAGGGAATACTCTAGAGGAGGTCCACAACTCGTTTGTGTTCAAAGAAAGCCCACGGATTAAGAGAATATTGAGCTACAAAGGTTTGTGTTCTTATTCTCTGTTTTTCCAGTTTTGAGCATGTTTTTTGTTTGATAAAATTGATCAAATTAGAGTGCTTAAGATCCAAAATTACTTCCGCATTCTTAATATTAACTCCATCACCATTAAGTGCATGTTTGGGAATGATTTTAGAAATATTGATTTTAGGGCAAATTTGTTTATAATTAATTTATTAAAAGTGATTTTCATATAATTATTTTAATGTTTGGTTCTATACTTTCAATAGTGATTTTCATACAATTAAAAGTGATTTTCAAAAGGCGTGTTTGGGAATGACTAAAATAAGTATTTTAAGTTAAGTAATTTAATTATAATTAATTTTTTAAAAGTATTTAGTCATTTTAATATTTGATTCAACACTTGTAAAAGTGATTTAAATATAATTAAAAGTATTTTTTTTTTAAAAATGATTAATGTTTGTTTTCAAAGGTGATTTTAGAATCATCAAGTTACTAAAAAAGTATTGCATTTGAGATTTAAAAAAAAATAGAAGGTGGTAGACAAAAATTATATGGAAAGAACTAAGGGGCCGTTTGTTTTTAGGGAATCAAGATGTTCGGTATCTTCAGATGCCCAGAATCTTAGATGTCCGAAATTTTAGATGTCCTACATCTTTAGATTACCATGTTTGTTTTGTAGGTAAATTTATAAGGATGTCTGAGAATATTTAGATAGCCATGTTTGTTTTGCAGGATTTATGTATTGGAATGTCTTAAGATTATGTGTTATACGAATAATGCTCTTACTAACCTTTATGTAATTTAGTTATTAGTTTAATATAATTTAAATTGATATCAAATGCATTTTGGAGTTTGTTAATTTAATATTATATTTGTATATCAATTTATTTTATACTAATATTTATGTGTTATTTTATAGAATAAATTAATTTATATAAGTTCGATATTTTTATAACATATTTAATATTAAATGTTAATCCAATTTTAAATCAACTTTATTTTATATCTAAATGAAAAATATAAATATAACTAACTACATATGATCGTTTATTAGTGCATAAATACATTAATTTATTTTTAAATAAAAAAATAAAAATGTAAAATAAAGAAAATTGATAAGAGACAAAAATGTCATTAGACGATGCCATCAACATGGGAATCTTAAAAACCCATGTTTTAAAAGGGCATCCAAATTTAATTAGATGCCCCCGAATAGGCATCCTAAGATACCCATACATCTTGATATGCCAAAGTATCTCACATCCCTACAAAACAAACGAGGTAATCTAGATGCCAAAGAGAAAAAAAAAAGAATGTTAGAGATAGAGGGATAAAAATTTTAGAGAGAGAGACAAAAAATTTAGAGAGAGAATTTTAATAAAGAGAGTGAAATTCAAAGATAGAGAGATACACAAAAAAATTTGGGCAAAATGATAAAAATTTTAGGAAGAAAAACTTTAATGAAAAGAAAAAAGTTAAAAAGATACGAAAATTATAGAGAGGAACAAAAAATGTAGAAATAAAAAAAGACACCACTAGAGAGAGAAATGAAGAAAAATTTAAAAAGATAATAAAGTAAGAGATACACATTATAAAAACTTTCGAGAGAGAATAATTTTCATTTTGTAAACAATGACGGATGAACTCAATAGTGACGGTTTTGAGAAAACACACTTTTTGATAGAAATTTATGAATTTTACAAACGATGACAATTTTTACCTGTCACAAAAAGTATACATTTAAAAAAAATGAAATAATAGTCATTTTAAATCACAATCACTTGACAAAAATCACGTAGGAATCACCTCTCAAGTGATTAACTGGGAATCACTTTAAGTGATTTTGGATACTTCCAAGATCACTTACTCATTATTGCTAAACATCACAATTTTGGAATAGGAGTGATTTTAGGCATGTCAAAAGTGATTTTGAAATGGTTAAAATCAATTTTGTCATATTCAAAATAACTTCGAAATATGATTTTAATTATTCAAAATCAATTTTTATGGAATGAAAATCGCATTTAAAAGTATAAAATCAAGCACTAAGTTGATTTTGAATGAGACGTATTTATGAGTAATTTTGAACATGAAAATTTTTTAAGATCACTCCAAACTTACCCTAACAATCAATTTTACTAAACACAAGAAGCAGTGAAGATTATTTTACCATCACTTTTAACCCTCCCTGTATCAATCTCAAATGAAGCCTGTATTTATACTTACTTTTAATTCTGACAAATCTATAAATAATTGTAAAAAAAATAGACATCATTGGTAGTTGGTCTCTGTTTTGGGCCAGGCCCAGCATTCGCAATCAACGGCCAGGATCCGACCAAACTCTTACTTATTTCGATTTGATATATCGCCACGCCTTTCCAGAACGTTTTTGATATGTCCACGTCGCAAAAGAACCCCATCCCACCGAACTTACTTCGTCTTATCCAAAACAATTCAAAATAAGTGTCAAAAATACGACCCGTCTCTTTATATCCACACTCCCACTATCAACAGCCCGACACGTGTCCCACGAGATAAACCAGCCCCACCAGGGAGCTTACACGTGGCATATATTGTACCGAACTTTCCGGAAATCTTCCGAACCGAGTCTGACCAGTTCGACCAAAAAAAACGCCTTCTAGCGAAGCATATTTAACACGTGTCACTTTAAGAATGAGACAGGTGGCCCATAAAGTTTCGTCGTTCTCAATTTTTTCGTTTATATTATCATTTCCTTCTCGAACCTTCCTGCTCTTAGATGATTACTCTCCAAGTTTCTTCTTCCTTCTACGTTTCTGTTCTGTAAGAAAAATTTTCTGTTGTTGTAAATCAGAATTCGAAGAAATCGAGAGGATTGAATTTGCCTTGTTTTAGGTTTTTGTTCTAAAATTGGTGGTTTAATTTGGGGGAAGGGCTAAAATTAGGAGCATTCCCGTTTTGTGCGATTTTTTAGGGCGAGATAGTTTTGTTTTTTTGGTCGTCATCGTCGTCGTTGTTGTTGTTTCTGAATCTCTCGTTTCTCTGTTTAAGCTTGTGAATGAGACGAAGTGTGATATTGGCACGAGTGAATATTTTTCTCGAGGGGGGAGAGAGAGATAGAGAGAGAGAGACGTGAGGATTTTCCGAAGAGCGAATCGGAAAAATGCCTATGGAGCCGATTGTGAAGGGGAATCCGACGGTGTTAACGTCTTCGTCGTCGTCATCGCTAATTCTGACCTCCGGTGCGAGTGGTCGCATAAACGCATTGCTGTCGATGCGAGCACTGAAGAGTCTGATCATGTTGGTTAATGCCTTCATTTTGTTGTTGCTAGTGCCTTTCCGTGGCCGGAAGCGAGCGCAATCAATGGCTCTGTCGGCGGCGGAGAAGCCGAGAGATGAAAAGCAAGAAAGGAAATGCGCGACGGTGAGGTTACCGGCGACGATCGTCTCTTTGAAGAGCAGTAGTAATAATACCAACTCTTCGGCGGCGGTGGATCAGGAGGTGGCCGTGAGAAGAGCTCTGGCAATACGGAGGGTGGTTGAGGATAAGGATAGATGTGAGGATTCGGTGCGAGAGTTTCTTCTCTTTCAAACCCCAAGAGGAAATACGATCTTTACCCAATCGTGGACGCCTGTATCTCTGAAGATAAGGTTAGCGATTTAATGACTCTTTTAAGGACATTAAATTAATTGTTGTTTCTCTTTCACTAGACCTTTTAACCCCAATGTTTTTGGGTTAATAAATAGTCAATAGATTGGTAAGTGATATGATTAATACAGAAAGAATATTGTTTTCTGGGAAAGAAAAATGAACTTGTGGTCAATGAGTCCCATGAAGTTATGGTCCACAGATCTTTCAAAGCATGATCTGCAATGTCGGTTTCATTAATATGGTAATCATATTAGTTCACAATGATCAAGTTAAATTGACAGATTATTTTTCTTCTGAATTAAATTAACTAGGGATTACTTTGGTTCTCAATAGTTCTCCTATTTATTATAGGCTATGTCAAACAACATTTTAGATGATGTGGGGTCCATCAAGATTTAAGAATTATTGATCATTGAAAATTTCTGGTGTGAATAAAGAATATAAATACTATTGGTATTGGAGCACAAGAAATTTTCCCTTCTTGTGATCATTGGATGTGTAATTAAGAAAACGTCTCTCGTTCTATAGTACCTTGATGAAAAATTACTTATTGAAGATTGAAAGTTGTGTATGTGTGTGTCTTTTGGGGGGTCATTTTATGTAGTATTTATAACCTGTTATAGTATTATGACTTTTGTAGGGGACTGGTGGTTCTCCTGCATGGACTAAATGAACACAGGTTTGTGCCTTGTAACTTCAAATTATTTGCTGCTTCCTTTGGACTATAATGCGTGGCAATTACAGTAAAGATTCTTTACTTGTTGTCACAGTGGTAGATACAGTGATTTTGCCAAGCAATTAAATGCAAATGGCTACAAGGTTTTCGGCATGGATTGGATTGGTAAGTGTGCTAACTTTTTTGATCTTCCTACGTGCTTGTAGATTCCTTGGCTTCTTTAGTTCAACCTTCTTTTCTTTTTTTTTCCCCTTTTACTTTACCGCGATGAATTACATACAGTTCCCTTCATGAGATTTGTTAATTTTCATTAATTTATAATCAGGAACTTAAGTAGGTAGGGGTCCAGTAGTAGGCATTCATACTTTTAATTTTTTCACACTTTTTAACTCAATAGTTGATGACAGAAGTCATTTTTACTAGTTTATAGAAAGTTTAGGTGGTATAAAAGAGAATGACGAAAAGGAGCAATAAGGACAACGACAGCCCTGTCCACTGAGAAAAGGAAGAAATAGAGATAAAGAAGAAGAAAGTTTAACATTTGAATAGCACTGATTTTATTGTCATCCATGGGGCTCAAATGGGAGAACACTTCCCATCCCACGAGACTGATGAACACATTCCATGGGACCCGATCGGTGGCATGCATGTTCTCGCATGCGGACAAATATTCTTATCTACTGGATCATTCAATGTTGGAATCAGACAACTCTTTAAGGAGTGTCAATTGTTTGTTTTTGAATTTAGAAGGTTCCGAACCTCCAAGTGAAAAAGGCTTGTATTTTACGATACAACCTTACAGCCTTACATCCTTCAAATACACAGGCATCTTGTTTTTATCTTTTATAATTACTGTTTCCTTAGTCTGGAGATTTCAATTCTTCAACAACGCATCTATATTTGGATGTTGCAGGATAAGGCATTGGGGATGCCGGTGCAAAAATGTAACATGTGAAGCTTCCTTTTATAGAGTAAGATTGTTATCTGAGTCTGTGTGATAATATGTAGTTTTACTAGAAAGGAGGGAAAGCTTTGGAAGATTGGCGGGGTCCTTGTTAACTTTTCTGCTTTGACACATTAAATCGAGCAATGCATGACCTTGAAAATTGTCACTTAAGAAGCATCTTCACATATACTAAAACTACTTGAAGTCTTTTTCTTCTTTTCCTACTTCGTGGCTTCTAGTGCTTAGCTTGCATTGCTATGGAAGGCATATAAAGTTGGGGGTTTTAAAATCTGCTCTTGTCCATTACATTTTCAGATCTTCAATAGTCATGCATGACGTTTATTGAAATTCTTCGTCTCTTTTACAGGCCATGGTGGGAGCGACGGGTTGCATGGTTATGTACATTCTCTTGATGATGCTGTTTTTGATTTGGTATGTTTTGAATGCCATTATTCGTCATCATTCCTTACCTGCTTTCAGATTTTTTGAGTGTTGTGTAATCAAAGAAAGTATCTTCAGAAGAAAAAATCATGGAAGAGGTGACAACCATATTTGGACAGTGTTTGTGACGATCATTTTCTATTGGAATACATTGCAGAAATCATATCTTCAGAAGGTTTTGGCTGATAACCCGGGCCTGCCTTGTTTCTTCTTTGGGCATTCCACAGGAGGAGCCATTGTTCTTAAGGTATCACGTACGAGTAAATGATAGTGTGCATACAGATAATGTACGTTCTTCTGCTTCTAAATCAGTTATTTTACTTGCTCAGGCGGTGCTCGACCCTAGTATCAGTTCTTGCATATCAGGAGTCGTGCTTACATCACCTGCACTTGGAGTTCAACCATCTCACCCAATCTATGCAGTGAGTGAAACTCTTTCTTTCAATCCTATTCTCCTCGGATTGATCCAATTGTTATCCATCTGCACAGATCAACAAAGTGAAGTGCACAAAACTCACGAGTTTCCTTTAGTTAGCTCTTGTTATTGTTGTTCTTTGAGGTAAAAAGTTGAGTTGAGGGAGATTGAATCCAAGATTAGCTAGTTAAATTTATCGTACCTTTGTCAGTTGGGTTGGCGTTGGGGAGCTTTCCCTCAGTGAACTTGGACATTGTTTTTTGTGTCAAATTTTGAGATACATGCAACAAATCTTTTAGACTTGAATCCCTGAGTTGGTGATTTTCAGCCTTGCAAGATCCAATGTATAGTTTGGAAGATGTTAAAAATCTGATACGAATACTGTTCAAGCAAGCTTAACTTCTTTTGAAAGCAAGAAACTAGTTGGTTTTCAATCTTCAAATAAAGTGATGCATCATTTTTCTGTGGTCTATCTGGTTGCAGGTCCTTGCGCCAATAGTCTCATTGTTGTTGCCAACGCTCCAAGTCGGTGCTGCAAACAAGACGACCCTGCCGGTGACTCGAGACCCAGATGCACTGGTGGCTAAATATTCCGATCCCCTAGTTTTCACCGGAGCAATCCGGGTGAGAACTGGTTATGAAATTCTGAAGATCTCTTCATTTTTGCAGCAGAATTTGAGCAAAATATGCGTCCCATTTCTAGTTCTCCATGGGACTGCCGACGAAGTAACTGACCCAACAGCTTCCCAAAAACTTTACAATGAAGCCTCCTCAACGGACAAATCCATCAGATTGCTTGAAGGCCTCCTACACGATCTCCTCTTTGAACCAGAAAGACAGAGTATTATGAACGACATAATTGAATGGATAAACAGCAGATTGTAAGATGCAACTTTTTTTGATTTGGGAGGAGTTTCCATGAGTGGCAGTGACATTCGTTGGCAGCAGCTATTGTGGCTGAATAAAGCCCAGCATTTCTTCTTCTTTCATGTCGATAATTCAAGATAAAATTCACCAACTTGGTGAATTGTTGTTTATAAGGAACTTTCTGGGCTATGTTTTGCCAGTTTAGCTCCTTCATTGTTTATTAGGAGGATTTGCCTTCGAATTTTGTTACATCAATGTTCTAAGACTACGGCAATTAGTCCACTTCTTTCTTCTGTATCAAACTTGTCTCGTGGTAAATTATCATCTAATAATAATTAGTTTGGTGAGTCAACATGATTGAGTTTACGAACTAAAAGCAATGAGAAAATTAATGAGAAAATGTATAAATTAGCTGAATTTTGGAATTGAATTTGCAACCAACCATCAAGGTTATCGATTGAGACCTGCTATTGGAAGGGCGCAGTGGTTGAAGAACACCGATGAGAAAGTTATGTGAATCTCCGTTAATTTTCCATCCAAGTAATGGAGGCTTTCGATGGGAAAACGAAATTGGTGGGAACGAGCTGGAGTTTCTTTCTGAATGATGCAAGAATTCCAATGGAGCGTTCGATTCGAAAACAACGAATGGAATTAGAGGATCAAAGTATAGGACAGAATGGAAGAGAACAACAGCGAGAGAGAATCGATTACTTTCGTTTCCTCCCTCGTGTTACCGGCTTGTTAGATCAGCGAAAGGTCTTTGTCAGTTTGATTGACCTCGTTTTCGTTTTCGTTCGCACAAGCTTCACTAACAGTGACCGATAATTGAGCGGCGTCGGCGGCGGCGGCGTTGTTGTCGTCTTTCTCACTCTCGTCCGCTGTTCGGAGAAGGTTACTCGAATGTTTCGGATCATCGTTGCGAGGGTTTCATCATTCAATAATCTCAGGTCTATGTCGTCGCTTCTTCTTCTTTGTAGGGTTCCTCTCTCTTCTCTTGTTTTGTGACACAGAACTACAAAGATATGTGTGAATCTATCTCTTCAAGTTTGCCTTATCATGATGTGAACGTTTTTTTATGTTCTTATGAGTAAATTCACATGCTCAATAGAAGCACTGTTTTCTTAATTCCGGATTTTACAAACTTAACCGTGACCTTTAGATTTTTCCATAAGGAACCTCATATTTTTCAAACGACTTATTTGGTAAATGGATATCATTGAACTTTCTTCTAAGTGAAATTTTGTTTTCTCGACATAGTTATGACTTTGCAAGGAAGATTTGATGTGGATCAATGATTATTTAATTGACAAAATGGTTATATGAAAAGTCAACAAACTGTCGCTTGTAAGAAAGATTCAGGAGATGTGTTGAAGTGAACTACCAAACTGATTAGTTACGATAATACTAAAATGACTTGTTTTAAGTATTTTTTTGTCAATGTTATTTTCTTCAGAAAGTGAATTTAGAGCCCTCTGTCCCTGAACAAATTTCTATTGAAAAACCAAAAGAGAGCAGTATTATTTCTGATATTCCTTTATGATTAGCAGATCTTACTAATGTCTGATTATGTTCTCTTCTCTTTCCACTTTTCTCATTGCTTTGGTGTAACATACCACTTTTTTTATTGCTCAATTTGCATTCTGGTTTGCATCTAAGCTCTTTTTCTTTTGGGGTTCCTTTCATTGTTATGCTTTTTCACATGAATTCAGAATCTGCATCAAGAGAAAGGTCCACAGCTTGAACAGATTGCATTCAGGTGACAAAGCTGGCTCTTGGTGAAAAATGAAATAGAGTCATCTAGCTAGTGCTCCCTGCAAAATGGGTTTCTTAGGCGTGTAAGATTATGATCTTCTATGCAAGAAAAAGCTTTCAAATCATTACCTTTCAACTTTCCCAATCGAACAGATTCCAATTCAGTTGCAGACCTTATGGAGATCAAACAAGCTAATGTTGAATTTATGTACTTTTCTACGACTCATGTTTCAGTGGATTTTCAACCACAAACTCAAGCAGCATCGTCTCCTCAGTATCAGGCTTCCTGCCACTATTGTTAGGCGAATGCTTAAGAATGAATTTATCTGGTTAGAACGTTTACAATCTTTTACCTTCTTCCAGATTCCCTTTTCATTCCAAATGTCCGTTCTTTTCTTCTAGAAAAAAATGCCTTATTTAAAGTTTTGTTTGTTTTTGCTAGAGACATGCATTTTCATGACTAGAACGAGTTGAAGTACATGATGGTGATGTAGTCAGGTTTCCAAGGAAATGGCTTCACTGCCCAGCAACTTATTCTGTAAGTTTCTCGTCCATTCAATTGTATTTCCTGCAGCCATATTCAAATGATATATATTATCTTCTGCTTTCTTTCTTTTATATTCTGATGCCATTGAATAACTTGATAATTGATATGTATGCATTCATTGGGTGCAGAACTCTTTGTACTTTTTTACTTGGATTGGTGTCTTTTATCTATATACTGGAGGGGCCTTATTGACTGAACTGGTTGGGATATATGCTCTCAGAGCCCCATGTCTTGTATTTTGCATGCATATGCTGTTATTGTGAGCTGGGGTAACGTATTGGTAATTTTCACTCTGTCAGAATCTGTCTTAAATGAATACCAAGGGTTTTCTCTCCCTCTGTCTCAGGAGGGGGAGAGGGTCAGGTCTTTTAAACTACAAATTCTGAATACACCATAGCTTTGGCAAATTTTCAGTAAATATCTAAGAGATGGTTTCTATGTTTTTATTTGCAATAACTATTTTAGAACCCAACAGCTGAATACTGTCTTTGAAAAATGAGTTTATCTAAAATTTCCTCTTCCTTCACTGAACCATAATTGAAGTCTGAAAAGAACATGATTTTAATGAATATGTACTAAAGGTGGGAGAAGCAAGTGTTTGACGTTTTTTCCCCCCTCTTAACTCTTCGTAATTATTTTCCCAAATAAATATATAAATAAACTTTGTGACACTTCAACGGGGTCTTGTCATCGCTAGGGGTGTACATGGGTTGGGTTGGGTCGGGTTAGGGGAGTTTTTTGGACCAACCAAAAATTCGGGTTGGTCAATCATTCAACCCAACTAACCCTATGCAGGAGAGTAACCCAACCCAACCCAACCCAATATTTTCGGGTTGGGTTGGGTTGGGTCACCGGGTTGACTTTTTTCTATTTTTTTAATAATTTTCTTAATTATTTGAAATAAATTTTGCTTGAATTAATAACTAAAATCACATAAAATTCAAATATCAAACTTCAAAGTTCACAACATCTTAATATTCATTGCAATCTTAGATGAAAAAACATTAAAAGTTCACAAACAATTCATCTATAAGTATATATATTAAAAAAAAAAATCAAAATTTGGGTTGGGTTGGGTTGGGTCGGGTCAACCCGAGCCCAAAATGCCCAACCCGAGAACCGACCCAAAAATTAAGTTCTTCAAAATTTTAACCCAACCCAAACGGAAAAAAAACCTAACCCAACCCAATCCTTACAATTTGGGTTGGGTAGTCCGGGTTGCTCGGGTTATCGGGTTATTTGTACACCCCTAGTCATCGCTACCTCCTGACTACTATACTTTTGGATGTTTTTTGAAGATCTACCACATGGTACATGTTTTCAAAAAAATTAACTGAGTTGAAAAAGAATGTGGATATCAAGCTATCTCTTAAGGGACTACCTAATTTGTAATTTGTAAATGTGTGTTGGGATCAGTCTTCTATTAGATATGAGTATAGGATTGATATCCCCATCTCCCAACTTCGACACGCATACACACACAACGTCAAGTGATTTTGATCACTGAAATTTTTAATTGATGGGTCTCTGTTTCTGATATGCTTGATGCTTTCCATGTGGGAAGGGTCGAATTTGGCCACTGTAACTCTGGTGGGTAAAGACTGATTCTTTTGTTTTAAATTGTCTAGCCCTCCACATAATGGAAAGTCGCTTGTATGATGCCACCTTTGGAGATTGTATCGTGCATTCCTCTATCTTTGAAGCTAGTTGTTAATTTTTTCAATGAAAGGGGCCCTATAAGAGAAGGGTAAGTCCCTAATAAGAATTTGGCCAAGAGCTGACCTTGCAAGTCGCAACTGAAAACCTGTCTGCATTGGCTTTGAGGGTAGGATCGGTAAATTATTAATCCTCAGCAACTCTAATTTTTCAAAATTCATGTTAATCCCCAATATATCAATGCAAACCTAACCTTGTCATTCATTTGGTTATTTCTCTCTCTCTCTCTCTCTCTCTCTCTCTCTTTAATTTTAAATATTCTTACAATTTCAATAGTTATTGCTTTTATTTTTGTTCAGCTTTGATATAGAGCGGACAACGCCTATCAAAATTTGCTTGTAATTACTTGCACTCAAAATTAAGTAGTTTCTCCCTAACATGTATACCAAAATTAAACACCCCCCCCCCCCCCCCCCCCCCCCCCCCCCCCCCTCTCACACACGCACAAAGGGAAAAAAGGAAGAGAAGAAAAACAAAATTTGTTACCGAGCATACCCTTTTGGTGTCCTAAGACTCCAAGTTGGATTTATGTTGAGCATTGGCCAACGACTTTTGAAGAAAGTTAGACATGGAGGGAGCACAAGGGTCTTAAGCTAGACAATGAATAAATGTTGGAACCTCACAGGGGATTCAACATTTCGCATCTTCTATTTATGTGTGGTTATGTTGCTTTGCTTATCTAAAACCTTGTCTTTCACCTTGAGGTTTGGCATTTCGGTTTAATTTGTGTAGGGATGAAGTAGTTAGCATGTGTAGTGATTAGACGGAATAGTGTGTCAAAGTTGGAGGGAGGTGATGAATAGTGCGGGTTATGAGATTTTGGCTGTATAAATATCGAATGGGTATTATTAGTAGCTTCGAATTGGGAGGAGTGCTCTCAAATTTCTTTCCAATTTTTATTTTAACCATTTCATCACAAATGCAAATATCAATTTGGTTTTCAACAACTCGTTGGTACATCCTTAGTCTTGGTGCTTTTACACTGTATTGATTGTAATATATGTTCTCACAACTGGTACTGCAAGGGCTACACTGCAGCTCGGATATCTCTTCACCGGGTTCTTCTTTAAAACAGTCAACTTATTTTATTACTCACTTTGTTAGGAGTGCAAACAAATGTCCCACATTGACTAGGGAAGGGAGTGATCATGGATATATGTGAGGACAATTATCTCCATTGGTATGAGGCATTTTGGGAGAACCAAAAGCAAAGCCATGAGAGTTTATGCCGAAAGTGGACAATATCATACCATTGTGGAGATATGTAGAAGTCCGTTGCCCTTATCACACTTAACTAGATAGTGATCTTTCTTATTGTAGGTTAGAATCTGCTGTTGACAAGACTTCTTTTCTGTCTACCTCTTTTTCTGACACTGTTTTTCCTTAATATTACAGAATTTGTGAAAAAAAGAAAACAGCATTGTTGCCCTTTTGGTACAATTGCAGCAGTAAATCTTATCTGTGATGTCACCCTTACTAGTATTGGATGCTATTACTGGTGAGAATAGTAAAACCGCTACAACCCATACAACTAAATATAGAAGGGAATTTTCACCCTTACTACAGGATCAAAGACAGTGGCTGAATGGTGATGGCCAGGGGTTCTACCACCCAATGCTTTCTTTCTATATTCTTCTGGTATTCAGGGTCATACTAGTTACCCAAAATGCAGTATCTTGTTTGTTGCTTTAATTATTCTTCTATAAGTTACTGCTTTTATTACTGTTATCTTGCTGCCTTCCAATTTGCTGCTGAGAATCATGCACATGCATCTATTGTGGAGGCATGCACATGCATATGCTAATTTTGCCTGTGCGTAAAGTGTAAGCTTATGGAGGGAGGATTTAAGCATCAAGGCTCATGATCATACGAATTTAAGTGGGCAATCTCTGCAAATTAGATTGCGTAATGTAATTATGAGAGGCTGCTAAGTTTTAACCCTGTAGTTGGTCAGAGATATTCGATGAAAAGAGATGGCGGGTGGTTTGCAGACCTGAGCAGTGGTAGGGTCGGTTGTAATGGGCCATCCATTAAATTGCTTTTCAAGGATTTTTGCTGTTTCATATGAATTATAACTATTGAGTTGAATGGAGACTAGAGGACATACACCAATTGCTCAATTGCAATTTGCAATCATGTTGGATTTGTGAGTTCATAATCAGAAATTTTGTTGCTCTTATCCTTGAAAAATTACAATCTGTCTTGCAAATGCCCTTTGATGTCTTCATAGTCTTTTGGATTTAATGAACTGGTGTCTCATAGATTGATGAATCCAATATTTTTCTTTATGGAACTAACTTGAGTATAGCTCAACTGGTTAAGGCACATCTCCTCGGACCTCACCCAGAGGTTTGAATCCCTCCACCCTACATGTTGTTGAACTAAAAAACAGAAACCTTTATGGAAAATGGTTTTGTTTCTTGATCCTACTGTTGTCATTACTTATGAAATCGTCTTGATATCAGCTATGCAAGTTTTCCTCATGCTTACAACTGGTGGTTTTTGTGCAGCTTTGACTTTTGAATGTCATGTTGGTTGTTTGATTGTTGTTCAGACTCCCAAGAGTATGTTTTTCTCTTATCCTTCAATTTTTTCTACAGTTACCATGAAGAGAATTCTTTTCCTTAATAGATGAGAAATATTTAATAAAACTCCAAAATGTACAAAAGGGAGGATAAAGGGGTCTTACAGAACCAAAGGAATTTACAGGAAAGCTTCCCCCATAACTTTATATACAAATAAAGAATAATTACAAAAAGAACTGGACAAAGAGCTTAAGCCAGAAGCTGAAGAAATACAATGTCTGTAGTCCTTCATATCTATTAAAAAATCTCAAACAGTAGCAATAACTCCATCTAGCATCTGTTCAAATTCCTGGCTCTCCTAGACCATGACCAAAGAAAAGCTCATCACTCAAACTTGCTTAGAAATATAAAATTGATGATTATGAAATTATATTCCAGAGCATGATTTGTACGCAATTACTTAGAGGTCCTACCAAATATATTCTTACACTAAATCTCTCTCCCTCAGACACACAAAAGTTCATAATCTTTTAGCTTCTGAAATGAAATGCAATTGGTTATTCTTTGTCAATCTGTTCAAGAAATAGATTGGCTGCTTACAAAGTACTTGCTGCTGTCATCCAATATCTTGTCAATAGTACTAAGATCAAGATATTCCTGCCGCTGGATATTATACCCAAATTTTCAATATTTCAGTGATGAAAACACATTTTCATAGTCAATCCAGGTTTCTCTTTTCCTTTTTTCAGAAACATTATCATTGCCAAATTCCAAAAATATGATCAGTAATCTCATTGAAGACAGCTATCAGAATGGATTCTTAGTATGTATTAAGATGCCAATGGATGATCCTTGCATTATTTTTTTATATTAGAGAATGATCCTTGCATTATTTTTTTATATTAGAGAATGATCCTTGCATTATTAAGGCAATTTTCGTTCCTTCTTTTTATACTTTAGTTTATAAGAAGACATAAAGCGAATCAATTTGTTGGTCCTATGTGATGTGATCCTGCAGACATGTTCCCCTTTGATTTACAAGCTGGAAAGCCTGTCTTATTTTAGTGTTTGATTTCAGATTGCTTAGTGATGTGAATGAGTGTTTATTTCTGGTCTTGTGCTGTCTTTTCTTTTGGATAATTGGGATATGTTGTTTGATGTATCATAATTCAGAAAAACAGGGTTAAATCATATTGCTTTTTGTTTCAGGATGCAGCTCTCCTTGGATTCCTCACTTCTCAGCTCTTTCTTTCCCTCCTTGATTTTGGGGTTTGGAGAATCTTTTTTTTTTTTTTTTTGTTTTTTGTTTTAATGCTTGCAAGTAGGATTGGAATAAAGTCACCCTACTGTAAAATAAACCAAAAAGTAAATTTAAAAAAGTGGACTTTTTTTTTTCTTTAGCTGGTGTCATTGTTACACTTCGGTTGTTTCCTTTTTTGTTTTTATATTATTATGTTCACAGTTGGAAATGGGGCTGCCAAAAGGCTTCACTACACATTATAAAAATGAATCTAGTTTAAGATACAATTCTAATTTGAGAATTGGAATATGATATATATATTTTTTACTACAACGGCATGTTTGGGAGTAATTTTAGAATGACCAAAATCACTTTTGTCATATGCCGTTTAAGGGCCGTTTGTTTCGTGGTAATCCAAGATTTTTATGGAATTGACATATGGATTACTTCGTTTGTTTTGTAGGAATGTAGGACAAGATGCCTGGGTATCTTAGGATGCTCATTCAGGGACATCTAATTAAAATTGGATGCCTTTTTGAAACATAGGTTTTTAAGATTTTAATGCTGAGGGGCATCATCTAATAACATTTTTGTCTCTTATCAATTTTCTTTATTTTATATTTTTATTTTTATTTAAAAATAAATTAATGTATTAATGCACTAATAAACGATCATATGTAGTTAGCTATATTTATATTTTACATTTAGATTTAAAATAAAGATGATTTAAAATTGAATTAATATTTAATATTAAATATTTTATAAAAATATCGAACTAATATAAATTAGTTTATTCTACAAAATAACACATAAATATTAGTATAAAATAAATTGATATACAGATATAATATTAAATTAACAAACACCAAAATGCTTAAACTAATAAGTAAATTATGTAAAGGTTAGCAAAGATATTATTGGTATAACACATAATCTTAAAACATTTTCATACACAAATCCTGCAAAACAAACATGACTATCTAAATATTCCAAGATAAACATAGTAATCTAAAGATGTCGGACATCTAAAATTCAAGTCATCTAAAGATGTTGAACATCCTAATTCCCTAAAAACAAACGGCCCTTTAATAATTTTGAGCACGACAAGTGATTTTGGTCATTTCAAAATCACTCTCAAACATATCCTAAATGTGGAGTAAGGAAATTTGAATCTCTAATGTCAAGAGAATTAGTACATGTCAATTACTACTTAGCTATGCTCACTTTGGCTGGAATTTGGGATTTATAGGTGATGTGTTTAAACAATTATTTAATGTGTATGTGAATCAAATATTTGGAGATGTTGATGGTTGTGTTTGAATATTGATGAAAATTTATGAGTGTCAATGGAAATGACTTGACTTATTTTTTTTGTTTCCCAGTTCTTTTTTTTGGCAAAATTGAAGATACAAGAAACTTTTTCTGTGCGATTCAGGGCATAATAGAATCGTCACAACAATGATTCTAAGATTGGATTCTAAGACCATAATTGTTTATTGATTAAATTATGAATTTAGTTATTATATTTTAAAATAGTTTTGTTACATCTCTAAATTTTGAAAGATATTTCTATTTATTTCATGTGTTATTCTTAATGAGCTAGGTTCTTAATATGCACAGCATGAGTTTGTAATACTAGGAAAAATTATCCTTTTAGAGAATGACGTAAAGTTAATGAACGATATTATGGTTTAATGATACTAAATTCTTTTAAAGGATTGCAGACAATAGTTTCAAGAAAATTAATCTTAAGGAAGCGTTTGGAGCACCGTTTCGGAATTAGAACCCTTGGAATTGGAATCCTAAGAGGTTTGTTCTGAGGGTTTGAAACCCTCGAAATCAGAAAACAATGTTTGGGGTGCAGTGTTCTAAAGCCTAAAAATCAGAAAACGGTGTTTAGACTGCACTGTTCAAAACCATGGGACTGTGTTTCAAACCGGGTTTTGAACACAGTGGCCCAAACAACGTTGTTTACACGTAAATTTCAGTCAAGAAATAAGAACACGTGCAAATGAAACTTTGTATTTGTATAACTTTGAATGTAGTGGAATACAATCTCTAGTACTTGATCCTCTGATTCTCTCTCTTGCTTGTATGTTTCACTCGAGGGCTGTAGAGCTTATTCTCGAGATTGAAGCTTCAATGGATTCTTGGGATCTCGAAGAAGTGTTCTTGATCTTCGAGGAAGTGTTCTTTGTTCAGGAGGTGTTTGATCTTCAAAAGCTCAAGGAGTTTTCTAGCTTTTGTTTCTGAATTTTCTATGAGATCTCCAATTTATGGAGGGATGTCTCTATTTATAGAGTTCCCCAAGGCCCCCAAGTGGGCTTGGGCCTGACTATTGGATTAGGCCTAGTGGACTTTAGGCCTGGTCCTTAGACTGAGCCTGATTAACCTTGGGTCTAGCCTTGTGAGCTGGGACTTATTGACTTTGGGCCTAGACTTTGCTGGATTAGGGCCTCCTATTTGGGCTTAGTCTAAAATTGGCCCAAATTTCATATAACACAATTGCATATTGAGATTTACTTTAATTTAATTTAGGGATACTTGCAAATTTAAATAATCCCTAATTAAATAAATAATTTTGCCACTAATTTAAATTAATGACATGACAATTTTTGATTGGCCAAAATTTCTATTCCAACAAACGTTTTTGGGTTTGGATTCCAAAACCATCCAAACCCAACACGGTGCTCCAAACGCCTGATAATTCTCATTCATGAGGATTATTTGGCCTTTAAACTTAGTTATATTTGTGATTTTTATTCATATTATTTGATGAAAAATAAAAAAATGCTTGAATTTAATCACATGATTGATGGAAGACCTTTAAATTAAGTAAGTTGAGAAAAGAAAACAAAAGAAGAAAAAAATTCACACTTACTTAATGTTTTGATGCAGAAATTTCGTGGAATGCAACAGCAGTGCAAATGCTATGCAATTGCAATCTGGCAGAATCTGGAATTTAAGTAAAAAACGAGAATTTCGGGATTTTGAAGGAAATTTGACCCACGAATTCAGCAAGATGATTAGCCATGATTATCCATCAATCAAGAGGGAAACCCTAGCATGAGATCCCTATAAATATTGAACAAAGAAGCCAAACAAAGAGAGCTCGATTGGAGAAGATTTTAGTTTATGTTTTTTTGGGTTTTCTTACTTTCTGCAATTTTTCGTTTTTAGTTTTTAGTTGCTGTTTTGTTTTATTTTCTTGTAGATCTTAGTCCGAATCTCTTCCTCAATCCTATCTCAACGAAGTGGGTGTTGGTAAAGAGCAATCCTTATTCGATTGAAGCACGATTTGGAGAAGATTTTTCATTCACGTTTTTGGGTTTCTTTACTTTCTGCAGCAGAATTTTTTTTAAGCTTTTAGTTGCTGTTTTTATTGTATTTTCTTCTACATCTCCATCTCTAAATTCTCTTCAATCCCACAACAACGAAAGTTGGTAGTGGTTAAGGGCAAATTTGTTCGATTGAGCCGAAGAAAGATGGATTTTTAGGATGGTTGAAATTCTGCAATTGGGTGAAAATAGCCACTGATTTGTCATGCAATTCAGCAAATTTAATTTATGTTATTGAACTTTGATGATAACTTGTTAAATTTAAGTTTTGGTAATTTTACTTTCTGTTATTTGAACATTTTGGATGCTACTGGAATTCAGTTTTCACATATATATAATTGCAAATTTCTTCAAAATTTCAAGCTACTGGTTCTTAGTTTCAAGTTTCCGTGAGTTAATTGGTATTTTGAATCCTTGGGTTGTTTCTTTAAACTACTTATTTGCATTGCATTTGCAATTTGATTGCATTATTTACCTTGAGTTTCTTTTAATGAACTCTTACAATTCTAATTTACCATTTTCAAATTATTACATCATGAAGAGCTAAATTTCCTTTGGGATTCAAGTTTGTGAATGCCCTAGAGGAAAGATGTAAAGCTCGAAAGTAGAAACAATCTAGCTAATTCTTGAACTCTAGTTTGCTTTTGGTGAGTTAATTGTTGGGTAAACCTAGTTGGCCATCTAGTGTTGCTTGCCAAGCTATAACTTAATACCGAAAGGGTTAAGGGAAGCGGATGTCGCAAAAGCAATGGAGGAAAAGGCTTAGACATAAGTCTGAAACATCGACCCTAGACATAGGGCGAGACTCCAAAACCACTAGAATTGTGCGCAAAAATATCTAAGTTAGATTAGCCATAGAAATATAGGTTTAATCACTTAGTCTCCTAAAGATACTTCATAGAAGGTCGAATAGGAGTTGAATTCGGTTTACTTAGTTCTTGAGTTAGCTACGATTGCAATTGCTTTCTTGTTGCATTTTCTTTCCAAAGGGGCATTAGCATTCTTGAATCCCTTTTCATTTCCATTGAATTTTCAAATAATTTTATTTTAGTCAAAACACCTCTCAAATCATTTTCACCATCGGTTACCTTAACTTGCAATTTGTCAACGATTTTGTGCCAACTAAAATTCATTTTATTAAACCCCGTTCCTTTGGGTACGATACTCTGGAATACTTCCAGTTTCTTTATTACTTCGATCACGTGCACTTGCGTGTAGCGAAAAGCATAGCGATCAAGTTTTTGGCGCCGTTGCCGGGGAACGGCATTTCAATAAAATTTATTTTTGGCACACAAATTGTGAGCAGATTGCAATTGAATTGCAATTGCATTGCAATTGCAATTCTTCTATTGTAGAAAGCCCAATTCTTGTTTACATTGTTTTGCAGGTTGAGGGAGAGCAATTGCAAGAGGAGAAAGACACAACTTAGGATTGAATTGCTTGAGATAATCAACAAGATGGAAGACATCATTGCAACATTGAGCGCACAAGCTTCATCATTAAGCTACATGATGGAAACTTTGATGATGAGAAATTCCATAGCTCCTACTAATCCTATCCCTTCTATTTCTTGTATTTATTGTAAAGGAAGTCATTCATTTGATAATTGTCCTTATAATCCTGATTCTTTGTGTTATGGATTTCTACCCAGATTTGCAAATCAACATCAGTACCAGTGCTTCCAGCAAGGGAAGATGATTCCAAAAGAGCCAAGTATCGCAGAACTCACGAGGGAATATGATTCTAAAATTTTAATTTTAATTTCGTCTCTATAATTTCGACTTATTTCGTATTTTGTATTTTTTAAATACAACAAATGTGAGGGTATAGGAATTTGAACCTCTAACTTCAACAAAATGAGTATGTGCTAATTATTGTTGAGTTATGTTCATGTTGGTACTTATTTTTTTAGGGGCAGTTAAAACAATGACAAAAAAGTTTGGCCCAATTGCAAGTGTGTCTCCTCTTTATTCCATTTGCAAATATAGTAAAAAAAAGTTGGTTCAGCCCAAACGAAATTTGCATAAAGTTCAAAATAGCCCTTCATTTAATCACATTTTTTTAATCTCACGTTTTTGCAATATGAAGTACATCAACAGTCTATCAGTAATGTATTGTTGATATATCTAATATAAAGTATATCAGTGATATATTGAATATTAAAAATTCTATATATGAAGTATATCAAGAATATAACAGTAATTAATATTCAGTATATCAAATGTACCTAATATGAAGTATATCAGCAATATACTATTGATATACTTTATTTAGATCTATCAACAAAATGAAATTTTTAATATTCAATAATATATCAAAAATACCTGATATGAAGTATATCAAGAATATAACAATAATTAATATTCAATATATCAGATATACCTAATATGAAGTATATCAGCAATATACTACTGATATACTTTATTTAGGTATATTAATGAAATGACATTCTTAATATGAAATATATCAACAATATATCGGTAATTCATAATCAGTATATCAGATATACCTATATAAAGTATATCAAATGTATGTCAATAATTCATATATGAGATATACCTAATATGAAGTATATCAGTGATATACTATTGGTATACTTGATTTTAATTCTTGACTTTATTAATGAATTTTGGTCACTATTTTTTGTTGATGCACTAGTTTTTAGTCGATACACTTATCTAATACTATATCAATAGTGAATGAATGACATAGTACTAATATACTTCATTTTAGGTATATTATTTCACTGATATACCTAATATGAACTATGTCAATTGTATATCAGTACTACATATTTATTATATTAGATATACTACTTATATACTCTATTTTAGTTTTTGATTTTATCAATAGTTATTCGTCACTTAAAGTGATGAAGCATATCACTGAATAAAGTATATCACTGATAAACTATTGATATACTCATAATATATCAAATATGCAAAATATCCTTAATATGTTACTGATAATATAAAGTATATCATTTAACTGATATACCTAAAAAGAAGTGTATCAGTAATATATCAGTAATATATTACTAATATATTTCATTTTAGGTATATATCATTTGACTGATATGTCAAATGTAAAGTATATCAGATATACTACGATATACTATTGATATACCAAATATAAAATATATCAGATATATTACTTGATCCTGCTGATACACCAATGAAGGTAAATTTGGAACAACAAAAAGACGGAAGTCAGATTTAAATTTTTTTCTATATTTATAAATCTCTAAAAATCATAGCTGGATTTGCAAATTTCCTAATGTTTTTTTGCTACCCATTACAATTTCCCTTTTTTTTTTTTTTTAATTTCCCTTAGAATTTAAAAAGTCTAATAACCACTATATTAGCATTTAGGTTCGAATAGAAAATAGGAAAAAATGAGATGATTTTTGAGTGCGTAAAATAAAATAATATACGAACTATTTATAACATTTAATCAAACCACAACGACTAAATTAGAATTTTTAAAATCATAATAAATAATCTAAAACCAAACTCAAATCATAGACACTAATGCCCCATTTGATAACCATTTGGTTTTTTAAAATTGTGTTTGTTTTCTCACTATTTCTCTGCAGTGATTTTCATCTTTTTTAAAAACACATTTGAATTTTTAGCCAAATTCCAAAAACAAAAACAAATTTTTTAAATTTTTTTTTTTTAGTTTTCAAAACTCTTGATTTTTGAAAACATATATAAAAAAAATTAGATAACAAAAGAAAGAAACTCATAGATAGTAGTAGTATATGTAAGCTTAATTTTCAAAAATCAAAAACCAAAAACTAAGGCCCCGTTTGATAACCATTTAGTTTTTGGTTTTTGGTTTTTGAAAATTAAGCATATAAATACTACTCTCACCTATGTATATACTTATTTTGTTATCTACTTTTTACCATGTTTTCAAAAACCAAGCCATGTTTTGAAAATTAAAAAAAATAGTTTTCAAAAACTTATTTTTGTTTTTAGGTTTTGGCTAAGAATTCAAATGATTCCTTAAGGGAGATGAAAACCATTGTAAAGAAATTGGGAGAAAATAAACTTAATTTTCAAAAACCAATGATTATCAAACTGGGCCTAAATAATAGTTATCAAACGAAACTTAAATTAAAACTTTTAAAATTATCCAATGAAATTAAAAGTAAACCCAAATTAAACAACTAAATTTATAATTTAACGGATGAAAAAAAAGAGTGAAGGGCTGACAAACATTTTGATCCATAGGCTCATTAACAAATCAAGCCAAAACAAACATGGGATTCACTTCCACTCCCAAAATCTCCTTAACCAACAAGCATATATTTGAACGAGTGGCTCTTAAAATTTGACAATTTTGTAGTAAAGGAAAAAAAAAAGGACCCCTCAAGAAAAAAGAAAAAGGTTAGAAAGAAAACAAAAAAAGATGATGAGTCTGATTTGACAGCATATGTGTGGGGATTGAAAAGGATGTGAAGGGATAGGTTAGGGGTTGATGTAGATATAGAGATTGTTGTTTATTCGAGACTGTATGTTTGTGAGAGTGACCATTGAGTCTATGATTAACTCTTCCTGGCCCCATTTTCACAGTGGCACTGAAAAACATGGCACTTTTTCCATTTGTATTTATTTGCAAACTAACCCCCCACAACAATCAGATATTCAGTTTTTACAGAACAACCCCCTTCCTTTTTCTTTTTTTTTTTTCCTCTCTCTCTCTCTCTCTGCAATTGTTTTTAATTCTGCTCTGTACCCTTTCTTTAATGCTGTCAAGAGACATCATTTTTTGACATGACCTTCCCCTTCCAAAATCTCCCTTGTATTTTGCCCAAATTGAAACTTTCTTCAATATCACAATTTCAAAAAATAAAATAAAATAAAAAGTTTCTTTTCTTTTCTTTTCTTTTATTTCTTCTCAGAATGAATGAATGTCGTGACCCATTTGATTTTTTGAATGTCAATATAATGGCCAACCAACGATATTGTTACTGTGGATTGGAAGAGAATAATTAACCCCCCTTTTTTCACCCTCCTTTTAGATTTTCACACTTGGGAAATTTACTTCCTTTTTTCTTTTTCAAGAAAGTTATTGCTTGTTTATATTATATTATCTCTCTTCCTCTCATCAATGCAACTGGCTTTTCTTTTCTTTCTGTTTTTTTAGCCTTACACTGTTCTTTGTTGTTAGGTTAATATGGAGTTCACACTCTTAAAAGAAGAGACTTTATTGAGAACCAAAAAAAAAAGAAAAAAAAAAACAACTCTATATAATCTAGGCAAACTAGGAGGGAGATTTTCAATGTCTCAACTTTTTTTTATAACAGTTTTTTTAATCTAAGACGAGTTATTTTCTTCTTTGATGATCACTTGGCCCTATAGATTATTTCCGTCTTTTGTTGTAGGGTAAGAATGTAACAACAGATCACAAGACATGCACGCAAGCTATTTGTATACAAATCGTAATTTGTCTCATTAAAACAACGACCGACAATTTACCAAACATTCAAATTTTTGGCAGTTGATGAAAATGTTGCCTACAAACTTGGCAAGTGATTTGGAGGATGGTGGAGTTGATTTTCTTGATGGCATGTTCTTTCAAAGCAAGAGCTCTTTGTAACTCAGCTTGAGCTTGTTGTCTCATTCTCTTGGCATTGGCCAATTCCTTCTCAGCCAATTCAATCTGTCTCTTTGCTTCATTTCTTGCTTCTTCAGCCACTGCCTTTTCTTCCAATGCCATTCTCATTTGCTCTTTAGCTTCCTCTTTCAGCCTCAACAAACCCAGCCCACTTCCAATTTTCTCATCACCATTCATATGATAATGATCATTATAATTATTATCATTTTTCTCACCATAATTGCAAGACCCAATTGAAAGCTGCAAATGGGTTGAGTAATTTTCATGTCTTTTTGGAGAAACTGAAACATGAATGGGAGTTGAAGTGGTGGAAAGTTGAAGGTCCAAATTTTGATGATGGCTAATGAATTTTTGGGGAGTTTTTTTCGTCGTCGTCGTCGATTTACCTGCATGAGTTGAAGTAAATGTGTGGTTTTGGTTTAAGAAGCTGAAATTTGTATCTGAAGAAGGGCTTGGAGTTGGACTTGAAGCTGTTCTCGATAAACATGGTGGTGGTTGTAAAGATTGAATTTTTTCTGATTGTTGATGATGACCCAATTTGCAAGTATCTTGATGTTCTATGAAACTCTCCACCCTAAATGAAAAAAGAAAAATCAAAACTCATGATTCCCAAAAAAGTGTATAGAAATGAGACAAATTTGGAAGGTCTTAGGTTTTGAAGAGCTATGAGAAAGAGAAAAGTCAGATATGTTTATATATATATAGCTTAGTAGGATGTAATAATTAATGTAATAGTGTTTAAAATCAAACCCCCTTGTTATTTTTCTCTTCAAAAATGAAACATTTAATGTAATGCTGAAAACCCATTTTGGTACAAAGGTAGTTGATGAAAGAACAAAGCTATGAAAATAAAAATTGAAACAACCCGTCATCAAAAGTTTGATTTTTCTTCGACATCTTTTGGCAAAAGACTGTTTAGGAATACGAACAATGCCCCACATCAGTTAGAAGAGAGAAGAAAATCAATGACATACAAGTACATAATTACATTTTTTTTTTAGTAAGAGACTTATAAAAAAAACATAGACAAGTAAAAATACGAAAAAGAATTCGTCGTCCTGACAAAAATTTAAACTGATTCTGGTTGAGCAAAAAAAAAAAAATTGAAACCTACTATTCGAGAGGTGATCATCGGGAAATGTGCCAAATTGCAACACAAAAAGCTGATTAAAAACTTGGGTTGTTTACGATGATGAATGTTTGTATATATCAGTCAGAAAAACATCAGCAGCCATTAATAGAAAATATAAAAGTTGTAGCCGCCGGAAAGGGCAATAAGCTCATAGATTATCAAACAGGAGAAAATGGAAAAATAACATTACAACGTTTGTACCTCAAACACGCAACTTTTTGTTCTAATACTATGTTAAATTACAACTAAATTCAAAAGCTTAATCTATGGTAAATTTAAAGAGATAGAAGAGACGGTGGGAAAAGAATAAAAGAGATTAGAATTACCTGGAGAAAACTCGACCACAATCACAGGAATGGCCTCTAGTTCCACAGGTTTTGAGATGTGCTTTGTAATCAGATTGAACAGCATATCCTTTAGAGCATTTTTCACAAACCCATTGCTTATGGTTACTATGCTTTCTTCTAAAGTGCTTCTTTATTCCCACCAAATCCCCCAAAGCATGAGTAGGGTTATGGTGTAAGCAGCTCGGCTCCGGGCAAACAAACACCCGTTTTCTCACCGCGGCTGCCGCCTCGGTCCTCTTCAACAGCTTCCATGGCACCTTGTGTCGACGCCGATGCATCTGGAGATTCTGATCTCTTTGAAACCCCTGGTTGCAGATCTCACATACGTAACGATCTGATTCCAATAGGGTTTTCGGAGAGAGAGATACCACCTCTGCATCTGGGTCTGTAAAGCATAGCTAAAAATTAATTGAATTATAATAGATTGAATTACTAGCGATGAGTGAAAGAATTTAAAAAGCTCTTTGCTTTTATGTTAGTTTGAATCATTACAAGCAATTCAAATGGGAAGACCCAAAATATGATCAGTATTCCATTATAAAAGTTACTCATAATCAATCTCAAATTATGATGAAAAGAAAAGAGAGAAACTTTGAAATATATTTACCTGGAGTTCCAGCAGGTCTTCTTTTTCTTTTGTTATTGGTTCCATTGTTTTCAAAGCAATTAGAAGACAAAGGCTCAAAACAAGGAAGTGAAGGAGAAGAGAGATCAGCCAGCATGGGAAAAGAAACCAAAAAACAAACAAACAAACAAAAAAAGTTTCAAAGAGAGAGAATTTGTCAACTTTGAGAACAGAAGAAGAAGAAGAAGAAAAAAGGTAAAATTTTGAGAAAGAAAATGAAGGGGTTTGAAGAATTAGGAATTTGGGATGGTGGGTTGAAGATAAATTAGGTGGCTAGAGAGAGAAAGAAGAAGAAGAGGAGGAGAGAGAAAGAGAAGAAGAATGGGGGCAATGCTTTTGGGGTTCTTCAGCTTTTGTTTTATAAATTAATGGGCTTTTAAAAATTTCAGCTTTTTGCATCAGCTTTTTCTATCCCAGCTTTATCCCAGCTTTCTTTCTCTCTTTACTTCTTCCAACCATCTTCAGCACATGTAGTTATTGAGTTTCCTCAAATGAACTTTTCAAAAGGAGAGAAAAGAAATATATAAAGTGAGAGAGAGTTTAACTCATAAGGAAGCAAAGGGCTGATTTAGAAGGCCAAAAACAAAACAAAAGTATTTACTAAAAACATGAATGAAATTCAGCTTTACTTTCACTTCCATGCATTGCATATATAGAGAAATGTGGGTATATATATATATATATATATATATATATATATATATATATGTATGTAATACAATAAAAATCTTAAAAATAAATAGGAAAAGAAAAATTAATGGTTGAATGAAACAGTGGTAGAGCATATGACATTCAACTTTTTCAGACGTGTAAATACGGAAATAACTTGTTTGAATATTGTTTATCTAAGTAGTAAGTAGGATTTTCTTTGTCATTTTCTATGTACTTTTTTTGAAAAAAAAATATGTAGACTTGAGAATATTCTGTGAAAACTGGATATTTTTATTTGTTATTGATGTCAATTCTCTCTTCAAATGATGAATTTGTGAGTAAAATTTCTCTTAGCGAAAGATATGACTTGTGGAGAATATTCTAAAAATAAGATATGTTTTTTTAATTAGTTGATTCAATAAAATGTAGGAGTAGAGATTCAAACTTCTGACTATTTGTTGAGGGTATATAATTTATCAAGAATGGTCTATAAAAGACTATTTTAGAAGTGATATGTTTTTTAAGAAATGGTTTACTCGAAATGGTCCGATTTACCCTAAATTTGCAATTATTTTGAGATTAACCTTTTTTTTAAAAAAAAAAAATGGTATGCAGTATAAGATTAATGAAATTAGTACACATTTTGGTCTTTATATATATATATATATATATATGTTCAAATGCTATTGAGTTTTTATTTCCACTCTTAAATTTCTAAGTAGCCACCAAACCCACGTTTGATAACCATTTAATTTTTTTTTTGTTTTTTAAAATTTAAGCCTATAAATACTACTTCTACCTATGGTTTTCTTTGTTTTGTATTTACTTTTACCAAGTTTTGAAAACTAAAAAAAATAACTTTTAAAAACTTTTTTTTGTTTTTGGAATTTTGCTAAGAATTCAAACATTTCCTCAAGAGAGATGAAAACTATTGTAGAAAAATTAGGAGAAAACAAGCTTAATTTTAAAAAATTTAAAACTAAAAACCAAATAGTTATCAAATGGGCCTTGTTGCTTTTCAACTTTTTTTTAATCTATTTTTATTTTAATCCCTAAAATTTTAAAGCTCTTGATTTTGATTTTTCAACTTCTATAAAATCTCATTTTTGATCCTCTTCACAAGAAACTCGTTTCACTTACTACTTTTATAACCACACCAAGTTATTATAAACTTGGTGTGGTTATGCTATATTACTACTTTTACAATAAAGTTAAAATGTATGGGAGTTAAGAAGGGCTAAAATTGAAATTTCACTTCACGGAAAAAATGAAGATAACAGTTTGAGAAACTAGAGTTAGGGTTTTTTCAATAATTTATGAATTAAAATAGATAATAAATCAGTGTTGTTAAGAACAAGCATTACATTCAAACTTAACATATAATATATGTACTACAAAATCAATGCATGTATCAAAACCAGTTTTTAAAAACAAATGACATATATTAGTTAAAGGCTTATTTGATAACCATTTGATTTTTTTATGTTTTTTATTTTTAAAAATTGTATTTGTTTTCTCACAATTTTCTTACCATGGTTTTCATCTATCTTAAGGGAACATTTGAATTCTTAACTAAAGTTCAAAAACAAAAACAAGTTTGTAAGAACCCGTTTGATAACCATTTAGTCTTTAGTTTTTGAAAATTAAGTCTATAAATCCTACTTTTACCTATGAGTTTCTTTATTTTGTTACCTTCTTTTTACATATGCTTTCAAATATAATACCAAGCCAAGTTTTAAAAATTAAAAAAAAGTAGTTTTCAAAAACTTGTTTTTGATTTTAGAATTTGGCTAAGAATCCAAATATTTTCTTAAGTGGAAATCTATTATACAGAAATAATGAGAAAACAAACACAATTTTCAAAAACCAAATAGTTATCAAACATGACTTAAAACTATTTTTTTTAATTTTCAAAACTTGGTTGAATTTTGAGAAGAAGCTTATAGGTGGAGGTAATATTTATAAGCTTACTTTCAAAAAATCAAATATTTATCAAATAAAAAGAATCTAAATTAATTAATAATATTATTACACTTAAAATCACTATCATGGCCAGCTTAAATATAGCTCAACTGGTTAAGATATATACACTTGACCATCTCGAGACTAAGAAGTCTGAGGTTCAAATCTCTGCTCCCACAACTTTAAACTCAAACAAAAAATTGTGACAACATGTACGAAGGATGAAAACAAACACAAAACAACTTTTAAAACCCAGTTATCGAAACATATTTTTACTGAATTTCTTTGTTCCAAGAAACAAAATTAAGAAGGGCTAAATTTTGAAAATATGTGAAAAAACGAGGTGATAGGACGAAAATACCCTCAAGTTTGGAGTTAAAACAGGGTTTGTTTTATCCAAGTTAGGGGAGCAGCTTTTGTAAAGGTGAATCAGGTGGGTGGTGAGGATGTAAAGTCACCTTCAGGGGCATGGTGGTCAATATCATCATAATTATGTGTGTAAGATTCATAGTCTTCCTTTTTCCACATGCATACAAAAGTAACAAGTTAAAATAAATAAATTCAGCCTCCAAGTCCGGCCGGTAAATGAGAGATTTGTTTTCTGAACTCAAATTCAGCGTCAAAGATACACTACTTCCATTCAACAACTTTAATTTAATATATATACTCATAAAATACTTTTTTATTTTTAATTCAAATTATATGAGATAGAGATTTGAACTTCTAGTGTATTGTTTATAAAAGTTAGTAGTGCATATCTAACTTTTAATTTTTAACTAGTTGAAGTATGCCCAAATCGGCCACATAAAATGCATTTCAAATAAGTTCTAATAACTAGCTATTTTAATTACTATCAATTTAGCATAACCAACAATTTTGTTTGGTTTCGGCATGGAAGAATATCGATAATTTCGTCTTTGGAGAAAGAAAGAGGGTTTGGGATACCGGTGGATATATGTATATCCAACAATTTTTTTTTTTTTTTTTTTAAAAAACCTAGATTTTTTTTTAAAGAAAAAAGACTTTCTACTCTTTCATGCTTCTTGAGTTAATTAATTTTATTGAAAGTTAAACTTAAATTAGTATTAAAATCAAATCCTTCCCCAAAGTCTTAAAAAAATCGACCAATAATATAAGTCACAAAATACCCCCCCCAAAAAAAACTTCAAAATTCAACAACAAAGTGCTAAAATGATGATCTAACCCAACACCAACATATTTATATAAAATCAAAACACAGCAATAAATAGTAATACTCACAAAATTTTTAAGGGCCAAAATGAGCATAATTCAGTAGTAATTGACATATACTCATTTTCTTGAAGTTTGAGGTTCAAATACTAAAGAAAATGAAAAAAAAATCACTTTTAACCCCTAAACTTGTCAACTTGTATCGATTTTAACTCTAAATTTTTAATTTCATCAAATTGCACCTCAAACTTATATAAAATGTTGCAATCTTATACCTCAAACTTTAAAAAGTGTAGCAATTTTAACCCTTTAATAAGTTTTCGTTCCAAATATCGCTAAAAGAAGTTTTCTCTTATGCATTCAATGAATTATAAAACATATGTACGATATGAAATTGATAAAAAAAAATTTTAAAAAAAAAACAAAATTTGAGCTTTTTTTTTCTTTTCAAATTTATAAATTTTGGCAAAGTTATTTAATGGTTAATTTGTGCATTGGTCAATCTTATTTTTGTGCCAAACTTTATTTTATTGAAATTAATGAGTTTATGAAGATTTTATCACAGTTTTTTGTTAAAATTAGTGTGCAAATTAGCAGAATTTGAACCAAGGGTAAAAATTGCAACACTTATTTAAGTTTAGGGTTCAATTTGATGAAATTGAAAATTTAGGATCTAAATTGATACAAACTCACAAGTATGCTCAAATTTGATTTTTCCCCTAAAAAAAATATTCACAAAATTTTTTGTTGAGCTACTAAAACTTAGTGAACTCAAAAAAAAAATATATATATATATATATATATATATATATATATATTGATAGATAGATAGATAGATAGGTAGGTTGTTAATCGATTGGTCGTAGGTTCGAATCATTCTTGGAGAGATTTGATTCATTCTGAATTCTTTAATTCGGAATGAAAGGGTTTTCTTTCACCGTTAAGAGTAAGTAACCTGTTCCCTGTGTCTTTGTTTCTATTGCATTCTATCTCATCGTATCAAATTCTGTTCTGCGACATTTGAGAATCACCGTCAATACCTCAGTGTAGGTCTGAGATAATCCTTTGTTCAACAGTTTGGGTCTATTTACAACTAGCCAATTAAGAATTCTCAGATGTACTAGTACTAGCAAGTGCATCGTTGATGCAATCATCGATTCTCCCGAGAGGTCACAATTACCGCGAGCAAACATATTAATGACGAGGAACACATTTTTTCTATTCTACGAATACTTGTACTTACTCTGCTATTCTATCCAAGCCTGGTCAGGAAGAATTATGGGGTGTAAAACAAAAAAAAATGTTGATTTAGGTTAGGTATACTATATTTAATTTATAACGGAACCTCCACCCTTAACCCATTAACGAAAAATAAAAAATAAAAAGATAAGGTCATTCCATTTCGACAAAAAGACCCACACCCAAGTTCCATAGCTTTGGGTCCAACAAAAAGTAAAATATTTTAACTTGAATTTAACTCACCAATTGATTTTTACAAATAAAAATAAATAATTTTTTTTCTTAAAAGGAAGTTACAAAAAAATGATAGAATTTGTCTTTGGAGCATTAATTAAGATTTGATGGATAGATATGGAGTGAAATTGTACCATAAGTGTTTGCAGATGAATGAATATGAATATTATGGGGTGTTTGTGTGTTTGTGCTCGTGAATGAATTGACAAGATACTCAAAAGGGCTGTGGACTGCAACATTCCATGTCATTCCTTCCTGTCAATACATTCATTGCATATGCTATGCCAATTCATTACATAAATTACAAATCACCATGTTATAATTTTCCTTCTCTCTCCAACATTTTAATTTGAATGTTTATATATTATAGTAAAAATATTACATTACATTTATTACATCATAAATATAGTGTAAGAATTTAAACCTATAGCACTTTTTAGGAGAAGTAGAGATCTCTTAACTATCGAGCTAAATGCTAAATCAACATAATATATCACTTAATGAAGGTTTATAAAAACGGATTTTCCCCACTAACTTTCATCAATCAATTATTTTGTATGGTAACATCTTTTTAGACCATTCTCTGGGAAAGCAAAAGTATTTTTTATTTTTACCTAACCTTTCTCAAGTTTTATCTTCTTAGGAGTGAAAATCACATCTTATGTTTTCTTTTTCCAAGTTGAAGAAAACAAATTCTAACAAAATAAGTAGGAGAAAGAGTACTATTTCTAACCTACTATAAATGTCAAACAAATATACATGAATGTTGAAGCTCAAATAGCTCTCAAATATTTAAATGAAATGCTCAAAACCACTAAAAAAAATAAATAAAAATAATCCATACCACTAGAAATCCCTACCTTCAAAGAAAATAATCCATTCAAGTCTCTCTTTTTTTCTTCTCTCTCTTCTTATAATTCCTCTATATTTTTTTTAATTATTTTTGGGCAGGGTATCATATAGATTAAAAAGATGTCCCTGGTTGCCAACATGAGCATAACTCAAGACATATCTTCAACTAATAAATTAGATGTTTGAATTCTTCCACCTCACATATTAGTGAACTAATATAAAAAGACTTAAATCTCATTTTAGTTATTCAACTTTTAAGTTTGTTCTATTTTGATTCCTAAACTTTCAAAATCTACGTTTTTAGCCTTAAACTTTTAAGTTTATGTTCTATTATAGTTTTTTAACTTTTCAAATGTCTATTTTAATTCCTAAACTTTTAAAAAATAACTATTTTGACAACTTATTGAGAATATATTTGGTTTATTATTAAAAAGAAAAACCTTATTTATTATTTATTCTCATAACTCGTAAGAGGCTGTTTGGGGCACTGAGTGGGTTATAATAACAGGGGGTTATAATAGTCTGTGGGTTATAATAGTCTGTGAAATAATATAATATTGTTTAAAAGCAGAGTTGTTTAGTCTGGGGTTATAATAGTCTGTATTTGGGGTGCAGAGTATTCCACAGGTTATTATAACACAGGTTATTATAACCCTTGCCCCAAACAGCCCCTAAGTGAGCTTGTTTATTAAAAATAATTGAAATTGTTCCTTCATTTAAAATTACAGATTTGTTAACTTAAAATAATAACCAAAGCCACCCATCAGTAATCATTACGACACGCTTTAGTACTATTTTTGGGAAGAAAAATGAGCTAAAATTAAATGCCGGTCACGGTCAGTAACTCCTACGACGGGCAGCTAGGGTAGAACGGAGAATGTAACTAATAAAGAGGTACGGGCAAGGGACAAAAGCAAACCCGGGCAGTACAGAACTTATTTTAAATACTCGCTTCACTATTGGAATAGGCCGTCAGATGGTGGTGAAAAAATAATCGGACGGCGTAAAATGGCTGAAGAATTTTGAGCGTTGATCGAACCTTGAGACGCTTTAGATTGTGCCATGTGGCACATCCTCAGCCATCATATTGAACTTTGATTGAATCTGGTCTGTTACATGAAGTTGAATCAGAGCCATATGATTTTGGAGAAGATACTTTGGCCTTTTGATCGAGTCAAGTGCACTGAAAAACTGTGTGAGCAATGCACCTGATCGAATTCCTGAGATAAATGTCAGCTTTTCATTGAATTATTGATTTTAGTCATGATGATGTGAGTTCACCAAATTTAAAATAGGCATGCCGCATCTAATTAAAATAAATGCCAAATCTTGATTTCTTCTTCAAGATACGTTCATTATTTAATGCTCATAACTACAGTATTTTAGTTCTTAAATTAATAATATTTATTTACCAGTAATAAATAGGTTTTTCATCGCATTGTAAACACATCTCAATTCGTCAGAGAGATTAAAAAAGTACTTTGTAATTATTGGTTCAAATTTTCAAAGTCCTTATTTGAATTATAATACTGATAAATAGCAATCAATAAGTCTATTAAAAAGATTTAATTTAAATTAAAAATCACTTTTGTAACGATTTAATTCCTATACCTTCAAATATGTAACAATTTAATCTTTTCCATAAAAAATTTTATTAAAATTAAATGTCGATTTTTATTATTTAACAATTTAGCGTTTGTAGTCTATAAACATATTGGGTTCTAATTAGTATATTGATCTACCTATGTAATAAATTTCATTAAATCTTAACAATAATTTTCATGATAAGGACTAAATTGTTACAAATATTAAAGTAACAGAGACTTAATTGTGACATACTATAATTCAAGGACCAAATTATTACAAAATTTAAAGTACATTGATAAATCGTTACAAATCAAAGTTCATGGACTAAATTGTTACTTCTATCAAAGTTTAGGGACCAAAGGTGATTTTTGACATTTAATTTATGAGAAATTATTCGGTGAAGCTGCCACAATGTGGCTGACAATTTTTCACTGTTGGATGTAGAGAGAAAAATACATTGAATTTATATCTAGTAGTTATCAGAGAGCATAAAAATTATCGAATCCATATCCAATGGTTATTATGAAGCAGCCACATTGTGGACAAATTATTTAATGAGGCTACCACATTAATAACCGTTAGATGTAGATTCAATAATTTTCATACCTCTTTATAACCACTGGATATAAATTTGAGGTACATCTAACTCTCTGTACAACGGTGAAAAACTGTCAACCACATTGTGGCGGCCTCACTGAATAATTTCTCAACATTGTGGCAGCTTCATTGAATAATTGATCTTAATTTACCTCTTTAAAAAAAAATAATTTACCATTAAAAACATCGTAGTCTATCGCATACATTCAAATTAAGTGATAAATCTTTATTATTAGTAGTGTTTATGTTCATATTTATGATAACTCTCGAGATTCATTGATTTCTTTTATACATATTAACCTTTTTATGAATTTAAAACAAAAATATTCAACCCCTCAAATAGAAATATGGATCCTTCAATTGATCAACATGTTAATGAAATATTATATAAGTATATATTTTACGCATCAAGTATTTATTACTATAAGAATACAACTTTGTTATAAAATAAACTTTTATATATATATATATATATATATATTAGAGCTTATAGAGCCTGAACATAATTTAACTGGATAAGGCATATATCTTTCGACCAAAAGGTCAGAGGTTCGAATCACTCCACACGTTGTTAAAAAAATAATAAATAAAAATTTTAAAAAACTCATGAAGGTACCATGATGCTTGACAGCTCCAAGAGATATAATTCCCAAGGTATAATTAACTTTATATAAAGAATCTTAGGAGAAACTTCAAAAGTTAATAATGGTGGCTGCTGGTTTGGTGGCTGTGGGAACCAAATAAAAAAGGAGAAGAAGAAGAAGGAGAAGGAGAAAGATTGTGGGACCAAATTAATAATATGTCAAGGGCAATTAACTTGAACCCTACACCATATCATGAATATATCTTATCTTTATTTGGTATTAGAAAGAAAAAAAAAATAAAGTGTCTAAAGGAGAAAACAAATATCTTAGAAATTAAGGCAGACCCACATGAATAATTAAATTTATGAATTGATTTACAATCAAAAAAGTGATGGGTTTGTTGTTGTTTAGTGGTTATTGATTTGTTTGGGCATAATTAATTGACAAAAAGAAGAGGGACTAAAATGTGTTTAACAGTTTGAAGAGTTAAATTAATGGGGTATGATTGGATTTGGGATCAAAACACACACATAAACATGATTACCAAAAGGACATTCTTGCATGTGCATGTTTTTTTTTTTTTTTAACAATCTTGAGGACTCCCATCATCCCCGCAATTGCCTTCTTTTTCCCAACTATTTTATTTTATTATTGGATTCCAATTTGGTAATTAACATGACTTGTTTTTGCTTTTTGCATTTAACATTTTCAGCCTTTTGTATTTTTTTTTCTTTTCAAAAGATCAAATGCTTGCCCTTGTTCAATGCTCTTAGACATACATATGATTTCTCTTTCTCTCTCTCCCTATCTCAATATCTTTTGGAGAATGAGAATCAAAATTGGGTTCAAATTCAACAAATTATTCAAGAAGACCGCCATAATGTGGTTGTCTCATAATGACCGTTGGATGTAGATTCAATAATTATCATGACTTTTAATAACCACTGAATATAAATTTGAGATACTTCTTTCTCTACATCCAACGGTGAAAAAATAATCGATAATGGTTCATTAATACTTATCCTATAAATTGTTTGAGATTGGCTTAATTTTGAGGAAGAGAAGACATGCATTAAACTTTATGGTCAATCAAACTCTTTTATATCATAGATGTCACATCACCGCACCTCTACAAGACTCACGAGGTGATTATGCGACACTTGCTCGGTGGCAATTCAAACTAAGAATGTCTACAGCACAACGAGACTATCTCACAACCTAGCTCTACCTACATTTTCGAGAAAATAGTTTTAGAAAACGTAGTCAGAGAAAAGAGTTTGAAAAAATGTTGGAAAGCATTTGAGAAAACATGTTGCAAGCTTTAAAGCATATAAGATAAACAACGGTTCTATAAGCATGCAACCAAGGTAGGTAGGTGGTTCAAGTATAGCTCAGTTAATAAAATACTTATAAACCATTTTGAAGTTGAAGGTTTGATATCCACACCTTTAATATTTATAAAATAAAGTTAGCCATTTTGTCATTTTATTTGTATCATAATTTATCATTCAAAAGTTAATCGAGTTATAAGTGTCCATCACGTATATAACAAAATTAATCAAAGACAAAATATTCAAAGGACTCAAAGACTAGCTTGGACCAAAGGCTTGGTTGTTTGTCTATTATTGAGATCTAAGCCACATGGGTCAAATTTATTTTTCTTTTTTTTCAAACTTCTATTATTCTATATCACATAAAAGAAAAGGTTAAGCTACATTGAGTTACTAGGGTTTTATTGATTAGAACCTTGAAGTCTTGTTGGTATATATCTATCCTATTTGTATTGATAAGCTATAAGCACTCTCCCCTAATAATTTTATCTACCTAACTAGGATAGAATTTGGTTTGGAAGATACAAGCTGTTTCCTTTAAGATATTTTATTTACAATTTTTAAAATATAAGTTAGATTAAACTTGTATAAACTTTTATTGGTGTATATTTGTATATATTTATATATCTATATACGCGTATAATACAGAGAGATTGATGTTTATGTGTTTTTATATGTTTATATCATATATGAGTAAAATTCAAACTTATTACAACCTATACTGAAAATGTACAAATGTCTAACTACTTGAACTATGTTCATGCCAACTCTATAAAAATTTAAATGGACTTTATTAAACGTTGTATATCTTCTTATAGTTATAACATGTAAAAGTATATGTAAATTTTGTTTGGTAAGTTATATTATAAATTTAACTTTGCCAACTAACATAGCCATAGTATTTTGTATAATTTACATTTTAAAAATGCAACTACGGTATGAATGAATATATGATATTGGTAGCATCATCTGTGGCCCATAATTAAACAATTTTTTTTTATTGAAAAGTTACCAAAATGTTGTTTTGAATAATATTATTTCAAATGGGTTATGAACTACTTGGATAGATGAAGACACATGAAGTTGGGTTTTCTAATATAATCTATACAAAAATTATTAAAGAAATAGTAGACAGTTTTTTTTCGACAGTAAGAAATAGTAGACTTGAATATTTTTTAGAATCTAAGAATTTGTGTAATCTATGTTTTAATTAATTAAATAGAATATTGATTGAGAGATTAGAGTTATTAATATGATTCGAAGACACTCAAGCCTTCCCGAGGTTGATTGATGTTGAACTGTAGTGAATGTCGGCTTCCTCGGCCGAGAGGTTATTTATTTATTTTGTTTTTTGTTTTTGTTTTTGTGTTTTTTTTCTTTGTCCATTTGGTGGGCTGGGCCCAGGTTTTTGTCACTCTCAAGTCTCACTACAATATCCAGCAAGGGGAGGCTGACGTGGCCCACTATTTATTAAAATATTCTCTCTCACCACTGTCATAAATAGAAAATATCTAATAGGTCTATAAACTTTTATGTTTGCGTCTATTTAGTCCATGAATTTTAAAAAGTATCTATCCTTAAACTTTCGATGTTATATCCAGTAGGTCCTTAAATTTTCAATTTTATGTCTAATAGATCTTTAATCTATTCAACGTTTTTTTTTTAAATTCATGAACCTACTAGACACAAAATTGAAAGTTTAAAGTCTTGACATAAAACTCAATTTTATATCTAATAGACCAGTTGATTTTTTAAAAAGAATTGAATATGTTAGGGACCTATTAGACACAAAATTAAAAGTTCAATGACTTATTAAACATTTTTTAAGTTCAATACCTATTAGACACAAAATTGAAAGTTCAAGGACTTATTAGACATTTTTAAAGTTCAAGGACCAAATAGGCACAAAACCTGAAAGTTCAGAGACTAAACATGTAATTTAACCAAATAAAAAACTCAAGATATCAAAAGATCAAAGATCTAAATTCATGCATCCATATGTTGTTAAACTCTTAAAAAAATAAAAAAGTTAACTTAATCTTAAAAATGTTAGTTTTATTGAATTAAATCTTGAAATTAATTAAGGGCTGAGCGCAATATCATTTGTTAATTCAATTGTGTTTTTATTTTTATTTTTATATTTTTAGACTTGTGAATAATGGTAGGCTTTTTTGAGGTCGAATGAAACAATTTTTTTTTTTTTTTATGAATGTTAGATTGTGGCTGTATCCGTGTTCTTTTCACCGAATTTGAGTGTGCTTGCATTACAAATTTTTATGGCGTGGATTTTATTGTAATATTTGTGTGCAACCTATAAGAAATGATACTAAGGCATTTACTAATTTATCTAAATTTAGATTCATTATTTATAAGCCAACAAAAGCATAGCTCAACTGGTATGAAATATATGCTTAATTATGACTAAGAGGTCATGAGTTTGAATCCCTCGACCCCAAATATTGTTGAATTCAAAAAAAAAAAAAAAAAGGACTTGCAATTTATATAGTTTTATAGTTTTGCTTGGCCATTTTTCAGTAGGTTTATTAGTTGAATTTTGAAGACTACATTTACTTTTGTTTTAATTTTAGAATATAACATTATAATTTATAAGGTGTGAATTCAAACCATCAATCTTAAACCTCTCATTAAAAAAATTATGAATATCTTTTCATATCATATAATAGGTTTCAAATTATAGTATAACGTGTTTGAGTATAAATCACAAAAATTAATTACAAATCATAATTAAAGAATAGTACAACCCCCATATATAAAAGCCTATAAAAAAAATTAAATGGAATTTTGCTCCTTAAAGTTGGAATAGTGATGTCTCGAAAGAAACAAACCATGTGAAAGTGGAGAGAGACATTTCTTTTGCATCAAAAAGACAAGTTCGCTAAAAAAGAAAAGAACTGCAAAAGTCAAAAGCTATTTTTTAAAAAATAATAATAACAAATTAAGAACAACAAAAAGATCACAACTTTATCAAAAGAAAGCCAGCACCTTCGTTTTCCCATTTGGCTCTTCCTTTTCACGTAAGCACTGGATAAATATGTTTATATGATGGTTAAAGCGATTTTAGGACATTATTTAAAGAAATTTTTATAAATTACACCTATATAGTTCCCAAATTTACAAAGCAGAACTTTATGTTTTAAAATTGATTTAGTACACCAATATATTTTATTTTCCAGCTCATTTTACCTTTAAGTTGTGCGCTTTGAGAGGATGTCCTTTTTATCCTGATGTGGTTACTTGGACCAGAGTTTGAAGACATTTTGTTTGATTAGCTTAAATCATGCAAGTATCTATCTTGAATTTAATAGTAATTTAAGATAGACAAAAATAGAAGGTCGTGAATTCAAGCCTCTATATCTAAAACTTTTAGATTTATGATCATTTTTAGTACAATTTAATGATGATTATTATTATAGATTTTGTTAACTAAAGAAATGTAATTATGGATTACACCTATGATCATTTCAGTGCAAAATGAAAAATCTTTCAACATTTGTGTATTGAATCAACAGAAAATAAGAGGTAGCATGGTCCTTTTTCACATGATGGCTTGTACCATGCAATATTGAATATAAACCTTAATTATATTACTCACAGAACTCTTACTAGATCAAATGGAAAATACTGGTGAGTTTCCATCAGATGCACAACCAAATATTTCCAAATCTAATGGAGTACGTAGATATCCAAAGGTTATAAAATACAAAATATTTGTATCTGACTTCAAGTGAGCTTGCTATTTACATAGATGGAAGTATTCAGAAAGCTTGTTTAATCAAAGCTTTGTTGATGATGGGCAACAAAGACAGTTCCTCCATTGATGTAGCTCAAGAAGCCAAGCAAGATCTTTATGCTGATTAGATTGTGATGTGCTAGCATCAAAAAACTCAAATTCTCTCTTGGTCACTCGTGGATGACGACAGTCTATATGTGCGCGGAATCCGAATCTGTGGCGAAAACAATCAACCTTTTGAGTGCCCAGAAAGAATAATCAACCAAATCATATCGTTCTTTTATTTCAATCTTGGGATTTCTGAAGCTTCATGTTTTAGATCTTACTTCTTTTAAGTAGATGCAAGGAAAACAGCAAACATGATCAACCATATAACTAAACTAAAAGCCAACCTAAACTTAATTTAACTAGTTAAGGTATATACTATCGACTAAAAGATTAAAAGTTTGAATCTCTACTCCCACATGTTGAACTCAAGAAAAAAAAAAGGAAAACGAAAAATATAAGCTAAAGTCGAGCTTACTAATGAAAGTTTAACACCCGATTCATGGGATTACATTCATCATATTTTCCTTCGTTCTTAATTCTTCCATCCTACTTCGCATTCCTCCATTAATACTTACCTGGCTAGCACTACTTAGTTTTACCTTTAATATCGCCCCTCTGCCTCCCCTCCCTCTTACTTTATTGTTCTCCTTATCCTCTTTTTTGTAATGCTTTTAAGTTCCATGACACGCTAGAAACTTGCAATAGTTGGAGCCCAAGGTCAAGTGGGTCGTAGGGTTATTCTACTCACTGTCGCCACGACGAAGCTTCAGATAACTCGAGCATTTTGGTTAGTTGATATATCACAAATGAGACTAAAGGTGTGGTTGGATTTACCTTAAAAGGTGTTTAACTTAAAAGGTATGCCAAACTCGCCCTAACCCTCAATCAAGGAAAAGATTTAAAAGTTCAGGTTCATCTATTTGAGTGTGGTTGGTTTGGTTAGTAGGCTTCTACTGGAGAAACAACCAATTTGGACCATTAAAATTTTGACCGGTAATGGACATAATGTGAACCTAATTACAACCTTTATTTCCTATTATGCTCATATCTCCCGTACTGAGATTATGAATGACGAGTCGAACCACAGGTAAGCAAGAGGAGATTACCTGTGCAAAAGCATAAATTGCTCGTAATATTCTAGCATAATCAGTTCCCATCATCTGAATGACCATATCCGCCAGAAATGTTCCCCAAAACCTGAATCAGATGCAAATAATTATAAAATAGTTGGCATTAAATTAATTATCAACAAGTAAACCAGAAAGTGAAATCCTGATCACAGATTTATATAGGAGTGCCTTGGTTATAAATAAAGAGTGTTAGAGACGGGATCGTTTTAGTGGAATAGTCCATTTTAGGATTTGGGAGAGAGATAACCCTCTCGAAAGGCTATTGTTATATTGTAATTTTCTTTTGATATTGCAATATATTACCATCTTGTGTTTGAAGCCATAAAATAAAATCATAAAGTGAATGGCAGAAGAGGTAATTACATTGGGCCGAGCAAAGTCATCATGCTTCTAAAACCCAGATATCTTGAAGCAGCACCTGCAAGACCCTGTCCCAAATTGCAAGAACTAGATATCTCAATACTCAAAGAAGATACAGCTGAATGGGTATCTACTGAATGCCATTGGCTAAAACTAAAATTGCTTCCACTCGAACAGTTGTTTTGATGATCATTAATTTAGGTCAAAAAGCTTGGAAATGTTGGTAATTATACACGTTCTAAAATCTATCAATTAGTATCACATCAGACCTAAACCCAAATTAATAAACTGGCGTTTAAATTGCATTGCCATAGAGCAAAAAAGATAGAGTCACCTTTTGGGCAACAAGCAAGGCCACTCGTGACTCAAGATTGGCTGCAGCTAACTGTCCACCCTAAAAATCAGGAAGGTAGAGAATAAAGGTTAAGGTAGTCTTACTAATTCAACAATTATATTGCTTTTGACCACATTCGTTTTAAATTTTAAATCTGCAGAACAAGTGAAAAGATAGTGCACCGACTACAAGGTATTAAGAACCAAATAATGGAGCAACTCTTATTTATATTGGATGGCTAAGAAATAAAAAATTACAGAACTCCTACAACAATATTCCCTTTTACCCCCGCCCCCCCTCTTTTTCTTGCATTGTTTACAAGGAAACCCATAGCAAACAAACTTAACATAAACTGATTACTGAAGCACAAACATCTATCGATAAGATTTCATCCAAAATAAAATCTAGCTAAGAATCGGATTCCAAAGTATTACATAAAAAACAAATTTTAGGAGGCGGAAAGGAAGATTTGGTAGATGTTTAAGAAAAGATTTGTTCTTTCTGACTTGTTACATATTTAATCAATTATGGTTTTAAAAATTTGCATAGGTTGCTAGCAAAGGTTTTCCAAAAACCTTCCCCATTTCAGAAAAACTGTGGAAAGACCATTCCTGCAAAGCAAATAGACGGGTGAAGCACAAGTAATGTTATTCCTTAATAAGTCTGACTTGGTTGGTATCTCTCATACATTAGAAGTAGATTTTGCATTTTCTTAAAACTCTTTGCTACCACTCACTGATAGTGGGCAAAAATTGTTATTTCTTAGCTTAGTTTTATGTTGATTTTGCCATGATTATATGTGCTTTCATGTGTTTTTATGTATATTTCTTAGAAACCGAGCATTTGGAGAAAAGCCGGAAAATTGTGAGATATTTGGACAAATTTGAGCAACTTAAGGCTATATTTGAGGATTAAAATATTGAAGAGGAAGGACATGGCAATTGGACCCAAGGGTATAGCGTTGCAACACCATGTGAGAAGCCTATCAACCTTGAAGACCTGAGGATACAACGTTGCAACGCTGTCTCAATGCATAAAAGGAAAATTTTAGTTTCGTGCAATGAGAGCCGCTTTTGAGAGACCAAAACCCTAATCTCGATTTCTACACTGTGTAAAGGCTTGGAGGAGAGTTTTGGAGAGCCAAGGAGGAAACTCAAAGCTTGGGATTGTGGACATTACGTCGGGAACGAATGCTGGCACGCGACCTTAGTCTAATCTCTTTCTCTTGCTTTTCTTTTGGTTTTAGGAGTTTTGTTATGAACTCAATTGATGTTTATCTTTGCGTTTAGACAAGTATTGGTTGTGTATTTGAATCTTTGTTTATGTTGTGATTGAATCTATGTTTTTACATCTTCTATGCATCTCAATTTCATTGCTTAAACCTTTGGCCATGGTTTTGTATGTTAGGCTAGATTTAGCTCGAGAGAGTAAATTTATCCATAGAACAATAGATGTATGACTATATTTAGTTTATTGCACGAGAGTGAGTCAATTAAGTCTAGAAGCCTTAAAAGAATCGCCTAATGCCATGTTTAGTAATAAAAATAGACCGAGAGGTTGGTTTATTGTTAGGCATGAGTTCAATTGAGCTCGAGAGAGGATATTGATCACTTAGTAATTTTTGACTTAAGATCTATTGCATAAAATCAATTCTTTATCTACAAAGCAAGCTTAATTTAATCAACCATTATGTTTCTCAAAAATTGGACTCCAACCTTGTAAATTATTTGTCTTTTTTATCACTTTAAAGTTTTGTTTCTCTAAATAAAATTGGGCATAATTAACTTTGGTACTTAATTAATCTAAGAACTTCAATCCCTGTGATCGACCCTAACCACTATTACTGCCAATTTTTAGAGGTCCGGTTTATAAATATTTTGATAGGGCCTTCGACAAGCCCTTTACCACTCACTTCATTAGAAAAGGGAGAACTTTCTAACATAAAATGAAGTTAATTCAGAAGACAAATATGCATCGAAGTTCAGTACAGAACGGTTAGCTAGGGGATGGAACTTTCTTTTCCTCAGACTCGGTCAGCAATCACTAATCAGTATCATATAATGCTTTATTGATTTTTCAGGGAGGCAGGTAACATTTAAGAGCTACAGGCTTAAACTTTAGTTCATAAAAAAATCCACCACAGCAATAGCACAAAAAAAAACAAATTGGCACACATTGAGGAACAGGAAGCAGCAGGGTCATGCAATTAAATAAAAAACCATAAAACCTGTCAATGTTTTAAAGTAAACTACTTAATGGATGACAGAATGAGAAAGGCCTTTTTTCCTCCATCCTCGTTCCATGTCTTCAAATAAGTTGGACGAGGAATGAAAATTCTTAATTTGAGAGAGATTCACTCAAGCCCCATTCCGGCTGAAATTTCTAGATATAAATGATAATTACATTTCATAAACTTCATGAACAAATACATATCCTATTGGTAAATATAATTTTAGATATACTTTCTGCGTCAAGTTGAAGGTCCATGTGGTCCATGGTCCTCATCCCTATCCCAAAATGAAATGGTTGAAACTTTTTCCCCTGCCCACCCTCCATATTTTCAAAGATATTCCTTGTTCCCATGGCAGAACCTCCATGTTTTTAAAAGAGATTCCTCACTCCGATGGTGGAATTGTCATGGTTTCATAAAAGATTCCTTGTTCCCACGACGAAACCTCCATGTTTTCAAAAGATATTCCTTATTCCGATGGGAAAAAAAATCATTCCACCAAATATTAACCTACTCCTTTACAACCTCAGTAAATAAAAGTCAAGCTCAGAAAGCAAAACTTCCAGGTAAAAGATGCCAATTGGACAGCAGGAGCACGAAAAGTAAAGAAAGACATTCTCAGTTGCTTTAAACTGTGCTATCTAAACCATGGTATTTATTCCTAGGTTCATATATCAAGAATACTTTAGATGTTACCGAGTACCTTTTTGATGATTTCCTTTTTAATTTGATAGTTGGCAGCTTCTTGGAACATCTTCCCAGATAATGTCCTAGCAAACTGACACAAGAGGAAAGCTTCTTGAGAAAAAAATAATTTCAGAATAAAACAGGACAATCGTATTCTTACCACTTGCAACATTTTAACCATAGTTATCAAACTACCACCCTGTCAAGAGAAAGGCAGAGACATCAGAATGCAATGGTGTTTAATGAGAACTGAAACATGCCATGAGTAAAAAGTTCTAATAAAACCGATACCTTTAATATCAAGGATTGCAAGTCAGAGGCTCCATCTGTAGCTGCTAAAGTTTGCACCTTCCACTGATTGAGTCCAAGTTGTAGACTACCGTCAAGGTTAGACTGCCTTACTGACTCTTCACTACATGGGAAAGGATAAAGTTTTCCAACTTACCAAAAAAACATGCACTTGATTCATATAAAGAACTTCATTATCTAGTTAGTATAAGACCATATTGAATAGATTATAAATCTAGAGCGTTGAAAGAAATGTAATATGAATGGGCTCTTAGTAGTTCACATTCATTTGTAGTGACAAATCCTGAACTCGAGATGATTACCTAATCCAATTCATCATTTTAGAGCACGATCACCAGTTTGGTAACTCTCTACATTTAGTAGCAAGCTTCCTTAAAGTATTGATTTAATCTGCGTATTTTTCATTTACTATGACTCCTAAAACTTAAAATTAATGTTCAGTTACTGATAAATATATGTTTGTATCAATGTAAACAGTGATTACTGATCAAGCTATATCAACACATCTAAATTTTACATGGCAAGTGATCAAATCTAAGATTCAAAATTTTCTTCTAACCCTTTAGAACCTTAAAATGCAGGCCTAGGTAAAGTACCTTGAATATTCCTGTAACAAATGAAGAAATATTTCTGCTTCAAGGTCTTCGGATGACAACTTGGTTGAGCAAGGAACGTTTAACTTTTTTCTCACTGTAAGCAAGACATCTCTATAAGATGGTCTCCAACCCCTTCCAAGAACAACATATGAAATAAATTCATATAATTGAAATGAAATTCACAAAAAAAGACGAGCAGATAAGTTCTTGAATAAGCCATATGAGATAACCCGGTAGTGCTACAGTTGCATGAAATTTCAATTGTGGCCTCACACACCAAGTAATATAAACTAGGCATAAATTCTAGTTTGGCAATTCGAAACCTTAATGTCGACCGAGCATCAGCTGCAAGATATAGGAATCGAGACTCTAGCATTGAAATAAAATCATCTCTCTCTTCAAGGTCTTCCTCAATCATAGCATAGTCAGTTTCGCCTCTGTTTGTGATCGATTTCATCAAAGGGCTGAAGTAACTGCACGTTGACAATACAAAGATCAGCCTCCTGAAACTAAACTGCAAATCTAAAACTTCATGATAAAATATGTTCCCTTCCCCACAACCTAAAATTTAGATAAACGGATTCCAGCAAACATACTTTGGCATATTACCAATCATTTTCTATATTAAAGCACAAAGTCTCATTGGAGCTAAAGTGCTTCTAAACAATGCAACAAATGAAGGCAAACCAACCTGGGGCCGAAGAGGATTTGTTCAAGCTCGTATAATTCGGAATTCGTGGCGAGTTCAAGCACAGAACGCAATTCTGGGTCAAAAGCACCTGAAACTCGCAGTGTCATATCGGAAATTCAATTCACAAAAAGCGCTAAAAGAAAAAGAAGAAAGGAACCTTGGCCATTTCTTGAATTGGAAGCATTTGCACAACCCAAAAATTGTACGCCATTTCTACGCCCAGAAGAGCTGAAAAACTGCTGAATAATACCCACCTTCTTCAGTAGCGATACACGAAACAAACTAGACTTTAGCTATTGAGACAAATTGAAGCACCAGGCAAGCGATTCAGCGAGTTTAGTGTAATTTGAGCAATACATAGTTGATTTAAAAAACCAGTGCATCATCAAAATTAAACCAAATTTGGAAGTAAAACTTCAGCAGGAGAAACAGATGAAGAAGAATAAGAGTAAGCTTACGGGATATGGAAATTTTTTGGAAGCGGCTGGAGAAAGGAAGGCGAATTGAAGCGCAGCCAAAGCAGTCGTCATGGAGGAACACTTGGCCGCAATCGCAGTATGATAGTATCAGTTTCACTCTTCAAGTCTCCATACTCGTCTCGCACAAGTATAGAACCTAAATTTAGATGCATAATCATAATTAGGCATATAGTTTAACTCCTTAAACCTATCTCTCAACCTCCAAACTAAGAGAAGAAACACATCTAAATTATTACTAAGTTATGCTAATTTTGGCTAGAAATTAAATTTTTTTTTTTTTAAAGTGAGAGTATTCGAACCTCCAACCTCTTAGTTGAGTATATATGTCAATTAATGTTGAGCTAAGCTCCCATTAACATTTAAATTTCAATCTTAGAGTAAAAAGACTTATGCTTTATACAATGGAGTGTTTTGTCAATTTGGTCCTTTTGTGTATCAAACTTTTTTCAAGCAAGTGCTTGTAATTGTTAAATATTAAATAAACTTAAAATTTATAATTTTTAGACTAAAATATCTTTTTAGTCCCTCATGTTTGAAGATTGTATCTATTAGGTCTTTAGGTTTCAAAATTGAACAATCCCTTAATTTTATGAAATAATTCTATTAAGTCTCTCTATTGTTAACAATTGTTAATTTTTTAATAGAGTGCTGATGTGGCAAATTTTAATATTAAATAATTATTTTAAATAAAAAAATAAATTAAAATTAAAATTAAAAAAATTAACGATAGAAATTGACAAAACAATTATGGTTGTTTGTTTGTTTGTTTCAGATTCAGAGTTTGCTCAATTTTGAGTGTTGGACTTGGTCGGACTGGACATTACTTACTTTTTGTGAGAAAAGATGGGTTTTTTTTTTTTTTTTTTTTTGAGGGGCGTTTTGAGATTGCTTGGAATGGGGAGGAAAATCAGAAGAACGGCAGTTTGAAACAAAAATTGAGGGGTTTTTAGTTCCGGCGAACACGTCCTTATTTTCAGCCAATTTCTAGAATTAGTGAGATGATTTCTAAGCCAAGACGAGAATCCATCGAGTACTCTTTGAATCCCCCCGGCCCACGACGGAGTAGCTGCCGTCAGGGCGAGTGACGACGAAGGTGAAGACGAGGAGGACGAGCAAGAGGCCGATTAGAAGAGCCATACAGAAGAGGTAAAAGGCCAATAGGCCTTTTCTGTTCCAGTAGGCGCCGATGAATCCGGCTAAGGAGACGAGGAGGATTAAGACGCCGAGGAGAACCACCCGCCGCCGGAAAAAATGGAACCCAACCAAATTTCGGCGCCGGTTACGGGGATCTCGAGCAGAGGAGAGCCAAGAAGTTCGCAATTGCTGTGACGTTGTTGCTTGCACCCGTCGAATTTTTCTCCCAGTTTCAATGGCCAATGGGGATGGACGAATTGAGCTAATGGGTGTTTGAAGAAGAAGAAGCCACGGTTGGCCGCGGTGACGTCGCCGGAGGAGTGGCTGAAGCCGTTGATTGCGGCAGCAGAGGGGGCAACAGGGAGAGGAGAGAGGAGAGAGGGAAATTGTTTTTTTAATTATAATAATAATTATTATTATTTTAAAAATAATTATTTTAATATTAAAATTTACCACTTCAACGATGTGTTAAAAAATTAATGATAGATAACCGTACAAAGAAAACTTAATAAAACTTTCTTTTTTTTTTTTGATAAAAAACTTAGTAAAACTATTTTAAAATTTAAGAATGTGATTATTTGATATTGAAATCTTGAGACCTAATAGACACAATCTTCAATCTCCAAACATGAAGGACAAAAAATATATTTTTTTCCTAATTTTTATAAATCTATCGAGGCATGCTAAAATTTTAATGGATGAATTTAGTATAACAACTAACAATTTTTTGTTAAGTATGTTTTTCATACTTTTGTTTTTTTTTTTTTTTTTTTTTTGAGATACGTACGTTTTTCATAATAAACATATGAAAATAAGCAAGTATTTTATTTTACGAATGAATATTATATTTAAGTCATCAAATTAAAAAATTAAAGTAATTCTAACTTCATTAATAAAGTATGTTTTGACATTATATCATTATTTGGTCAATCAATTTTAATGTTTTTATAATGATATGGATTTAATTGAAAAAATTAATACATGAAGAATGAAATTCAAAATTTTAAAGTCTCGTTTAATAACCATTTGATTTTTAGTTTTTGGTTTTTGAAAATTAAGCCTATAAATACTACTTCTACACATGATTTTTCTTGTTTTGTGTTATCTACTTTTGACAAATATTTTCAAAAATCGAGCCAAGTTTTGAAAACTAAAAAAAAGTAGTTTTCAAAAAATTGTTTTTGTTTATGGAATTTAATTAAGAATTCAAATGTTTCTTTGAAAGAGATGAAAATTATTGTAGAGAAATTGGAAGAAAACAAGTTTAATTTTCAAAAGTCAAAAACCAAATTGTTATCAAACGGGGCTAGATTAGAGGCCAAATTGAAACATTTAAACGTTAGAGACTAAAAAATATATTTGGAAAAGGAAATAAAACATATATTAAGCATTTACGTTAGGTTGTGTAGATTATTTTTTTTTCCAGAAATTTATAACTAGTTTTTTAAGCAAAAATTGCTTGCTGTAAGTGTATAGGCCAAATTTTAATATAGTGAAAGAGTTTAAGAGTAACGTCTTGGATTGGAGATCTAGTTCACTTAAATACCATAAATACTAAGTTTGATTTTATTTAGAGAGAGATGTGGAATGAGTGAGTGAATTAAAAACTAAAGAAAACTAAATGAGTGAGTGAATTAAAAACTAAATGAGTGAGAAAATCAATTAGAAAAGTGTCATAGGAAATTAATTTCATCAATTGGATTTACAAATTAACTAAATGATTGCAACAAACAAACATGAAATTATTCCATAAAAGTCAAGAAATCAAAAGTCATAATTGTCTCTCTCGAGTACAACTAATTTTCATGCAAATTAAGAAACCAATATTCCTATCTAGCTCCAATAACATGCAAGACCTTAAGTCTACTTCTTTTAGCAATTTCTAAAACGATCCTAAATCTTCTGAACTACTTTAGTTATGTATTTAAGTTATATAATCTAAACCATTTCTCCCGAGCATAAGATTCAGATATAATGACAATTAATCCGTGATCAAGAGATTAAAAGCATTAGGCATGTAAATGCATGAAACAAATCAAAGCATTAAATAAACATTCAATTAATTATAAACACATAGAATCCGATGGTTATATCAATCTCTAGGAACAATAAATTTAGCTATGCATAGTCATAAAATAATAACAAAGTCTCATGCTAAAATCGATAACAAAACGACAAAAAGTAAGATGAATAAGACAAATCATGTCCAGTGTGGTGATATCTCATCTCCCGATACTATTTTCACGATCTCGAGCTTCAAAAATCCATTTCGTAGGCTCCAATGTTGTCTCCAAAACTCCCCAATTCGTAATTTATGCTTTAGGTCTAATTTTTCAAAAAAGATCCCCAAAAAATGGTGCACAAAAAGAAACTTTTATAGAAAATATCGCAACAGAGTTGAGACGCTATGGAGAAGAAAAAGCCTCTACAACGTCAAGATACTATCAATGCTACAGACGAAAACACACAAAGCATGCACGCCTTTCCTTGCACAAGTGTGGCATTATCCCCTCATATATCCATAGGCATTAAGACACTCTATGGTAGTGTTGAGACTCTCTATGATAGCGTCTCGTCTCAACGCTACCCTAGCAGCAAAACTGGCTTGATTCGTGGCCCCTCAAACTTTAAACCTCAATTTCTTCACCATTTTTCTTCTTGATTTATTCTATTCTGTCCAATTTCTCTAATTTTCTTGATAGTTCCTTTGAATTCTCCAGTTTACTCCAATTGCTCAATTCCTACGATATAAACAAATATGTATGTAAAAATGACCAATTGATAAACAAAACTAGCAATAAATAAACCCTAATTAAAATAGCTCGCAATGTACGCTATTAGTTTTTTCAAATATTTTTTTTAATGAAAAATATTGTTTTTCACTTTTTAAGAAAACAAGATTAGCATTGCGGTGTTTGCTATATAACTTTTAATATTTTAAATTATGGGGCATGTTTGAGAGTGATTTTGATTTTGTCCCTTCCAAATCACTCTCAAACATTCCTTAGGTTTCTTTTACCAAAATTTTAAATTAGTTATTCATATATAATTATTCTTTTAATTACTATTCAAAGATTTGACCTATTAATATCTTTGTTGGTTAGATTAGGTTCAAATCAACAAGTATAGTTGACAATTTAAACATAGTCTAATTGATTAAGCCATATATTTTCGACCAAAAAATTAGAGGCTCGAATCTCATACTTGAGAGAAACAATCCTCTAATATTTCTAATGAAATTTTATGTTTTTAAAATGGAAAATGTGCATTTAATAAATGCTTATATATCATATTTCTTACCTTTTAAAAAGACTATCGATATTGTATATAAACTTTGGATGGAAGGATAGTTTTTTATTTATTTCCTATTTCATGTTTTTCATTTTTAAAAACACTAGTAAGGTTTCCATCTCTCCTCTTTTCTATTTCCATTACTCATCTTCTTTCTTTTGGCTAATAAATGCCTGTTTAGCATCAAATTATTAAGGATAACATATAAGTTTACAAAAAAGACAAAAAAAAAAAAGAAAAGGATGGCAATATATATGAAAAAGAAATTCAATTAATTATTTTCAGACGAAACTTCCTTTTTTTTTGGTGTACGAAACTTCCATTTCTAATCCTAATAAATTTGACTACAAATAACCATTACTTTTCCAAACCTCATTTTATTTAAAACATTGGCGAAAATATTTAAATAGTTTTAAAATATATAAAAGGCAAATGAAATATCAGCCTCCAATGCATTAGTTAATATATTATATCTTTGACCAAAAGTTAAAGATTTGAATCTTCATCCCACACACATGTCCTTCAACTTAAAAAAAAAATGAAATTGGTTTTAATCAATTTTGTTAGAGAAAATATATTTTTTTCCCTTATGTACTCATGAATCAGTCTTAAAACTTGAAATTTAAATTTTATTCAAATTCAACTCTAAACTTAAATCATTGATAAAACTTGTGTCCTCAATTATTTATTTCTCCTAAATTTGTGGGTGATTATAACTATTGTCATGATTGAACAAAGATATTCTTGTGAGTATTGTTGTTTTGGTCGAGCTAGATAAATTTTACCAAGATTTGGATATTTTATTTTCCCTGCCTAGGAATATTTTCATGATTGGATTATATTGGAGTATTTATGTGGTTTGGTTTTGAATTTTTATTGGTCGAATTTTTTTTTTCATTTATTAATTAATTTAATAATAATTTTTATAATTTATTTTAAAGATATGTTTATTTCACTATCTATTCAAATTTATGGTTTTATCGGTTGAAATTAAAAGTTTAAAGTTAAAATTAAGTCATTGAACTAGTTTAAAAGTTAAAGTGAGCATAGCTTAGTGATAATTAACATGTATCATTGATCAAAATGTCAGATGTTCGAATTCTTTCACCTTCAAATATCGTTGAACTCAAAAAAAAAATATATTTGTAAGTTGGGAGATTGGGAGATTCGAACCTCTAATTTCTTGATCGAGAATACATGTCAATTACGCTGAGTCATACTCACTTTGGCAATTTGACTCCAATCTTAGTTGTACCGTACAGTTGTACTAGCATAAAAAGATGTAACAACAAAATAATTTAGAGATTGCAGACCAAACGAAACTATTAATTCGTGAGGAAATTCACGAGAAAATAAAATAAAATAAGAATGTCGTCCATTGGGTAAATTAAAAAAGGGAAGCAGTCCGAAGAATGGAAACTGAAGTTGTCGAGTTCTAAATTATTAATTCGTGGAATCGTTCTGTAATGTTGGAGAGTTAAAAATGATTATTGGCTTCGATCGGTCGGGTGCATGAACGAGAAATCCTTGCCAACTAGACACCGAATTTGATAATAAATTTAATCAAACGCAGTTATATTAAGTAAATATATGTAACCATTTTATCCATTTATAATTTAGTAGACAAGACATTTATTATATTTCTTATATTCTTTTTTTACTTTTTTTTTTATGAATTCAGTGATATGTAGAGTAGATATTTGAATCTTTGACTTTTTAATTGAAAATATATATCTTAATTAGTTGAGCTATGCATAAGATGACTCTTCTACTTCATATTTGTTGAACTCAAAAAACAAAAATTAAGAGTTTGTGTGATAATTATTTGGTTTTTTGTTTTTTTATTTTTAAAAATTTTTGTACTTGTTTTTTCATTATTTTTCTACCATAGATTAATTTTTGAATTTTTGGCCAAATTCAAAAAGCAAAAACGAGTTTTTGAAAACTACATTTTTAAGTTTTCAAAACTTGGCTTGGTTTTTGAAAATATATGTAAAAAATAGATAACAAAACAAGAAAATATCATAGGTGGAAGTAGTATTTATAGGCTTAATTTTAAAAAATAAAAAATCAAATGGTTATCAAACAAAATTAAATATAAGTGTTAACATTTAATAGGTAAGGATTCAAAACCTATTTCTTTTAAAGAAGTTATTAATATTCTGTCTAGCGATCACTAGATAGGGCTATTAAGATTAAGGTTTAAATCCTATTTTAGTCTCCAAACTTTCAAATTTATTCCACTTTGGTCTTTTTAACTTTCAAAATTATGTGTATATTTTAATCCCTAAACTTAAAATAATAATAATAATAAAATAATCATCTTGGTCCCTTTTACATTATATTTTCATCTAACATTCGATTAGCCAATACTCACCTCCAACCTACGAGATGCTTGAATATCCTGCTCACATAATCACATTAACATGTTAATACACATGCTCAAAGCTCTAATATTGATTTGTTAAAAGCAAATTAAAGATATGGACCAAAATATTTTTTTTAATTAAAATAAGTTATTATGACTATTTTTTTGATATCCCTGAGTGTCCGAGCCAACTTGCGGGCACTTCAACTAAAAAAATATATTTTTCAAATTAAAAAACAAAGACAAACCATTTAAAAATCAATGCATCTCCAAAATAGAATTATAATCTTAAAAATTAGATTTAAACCCTAAAATTAATATATAAAAACACAAAAATGAAATTAATATATTTAAAAACACTAGTCATTCGACACATGTAATGAATACTTTAATAAACTTATAGAATTGTCAATCTAAATATAGTTCAACTAGTTCAACTAGTTAAGAACTTGAGACATATATCTTTGACAAAAAGTTAGAAGTTTAAATCTCTCCATTCACGTATTGTGAAACTGTAAAAAAAATTATCAAAATATAGTAGATACTCTAAAATTAAAAGATGCACCAATGCAAATTTATTGATCTCAAAAAGAGAGTTTTTTCAAATTGGAATACCATAATTTAAAAAATATTGAAATCTCATTATCTTAATTAGAAAATAAAATTCTTGTAAAATGCGAAAAGAAGGATATATTTTCAATTTATTATATTGCATTACAATTCTAAATCCATTTCAGATACGTATATTATATATATGTATATGTAATATATATGTGATGCATGCATGCATGCATGTGAACGCAATATATGGGTTTATGGATGGATGCAAATCATCTATGAAATGGGAATTTTATTTATGAATTATTTTTTCATTCTTTTCTTTTTTCCATGTCAATAGGCTCCAAATCAAATTTTTTTAATCACACAATAAGTTCTAAATCAAACTCTAATCACACAATAGGCTTAAAATCACAATTTTTAATCACACAAATAGGCTTCAAATCAAACTATAATTACATTTTAATCACCAAATAGGCTCCAAATCACACTTTAATTGCACAATATATAGTTCCAAATCAAAATTATAATCACACACAATAGACCCCAAATCACATTTTTATCACATAAATAGGCTCCAAATCAAGCTTTAATCACATTTTAATCACACAAAAATGTGCTTTAATCACATAAATAGGCTCATAATCACATTAATTGCACAAATAAGCTCCAAATCAATATTTAATCACACAAATATATAGGGTTCAATTCACACTTTAATCGCACAAATGTGCTCAAAATCAAACTTGAATCCCACAAATCGGCTCCAAAACACACTTTAATCACAAAAATAGGATCCAACCCCACACTTTACACAATACGCTCAAAATCTCACTTAATGTGTGGTTCAAAATAGAATGATCTTGAAAATCTATGGCCAAAATGAGATTTAAACATAAAATTAATAATGATACATTTTAAAATACTAGTCATTCGACACATATGTAATAGATACTTTAAATTTTAACTAGCTTAGAGTATCAATTGTCAAATTGAGCATAACTCAATCAGTTAAGGTATGTATCATGGTTAGTGATTCGAATCTTTACATTCACAGTGAATTCTCTAAAATTAAAAGATGTACCAATGCAAGTTCATCATTTTAATTTATCGATCTCAAAAAGTGAGTTTTTTCATTATCTTAATTAAAAATAATAATATTCTGATGATAAAATGCAAAAGAATGATATATTTTCAATTTATTAAATTGCATTATAATTTTGTCAATCCGAGCATAGCTTATCATCAACCTTAAAATTACATTATAATTTTAAAGTTAAAATACCATTTTGGTCCCTATACTTTGAGCTTTACCCGGTGTGAGATATCACATTGTTCGAGGAACCCTAGATGCTGTCGGAGTAAAGGAATTTTAGTCCTTGTACTTTCAATAAAACTTGAAATTGGTCCATACTATTAGTTTATGGTTAATTTTTCTTTAAAAAAAAATGGACTCTATTAGTTTTTCCTTTGTAAATTTTGGAAGTATGTTCACATGGTGTCTTTTCTTATATTAAAATTATTATTATTATTTAACCAATTTTGATAAAAATTAATTTCAAATTTATCATAGGGACCAATTTTAAGCTTTATTGAAAGTACATTGACTAAAATTGGACATTTGAAAGTATAAGAGCCAAAATGGAACAAAATTCAAAGTATAGGGACCAAAATGATATTTTAATTTAACCTAATTTTAATCTATTTAAGATACGTATATATATATATATATGTATATGTGCGTGGATACAAGCATGTGAACACATATATGGGTCAATGGATGCATGCAAATCATCAATGAAATGAGAATTTAATTTATGAATTATTTTTTCATCCTTTTATTATTATTTTTTTCTGGTCAAAATTTGGAGACAAAGTCTGCGTAAAAGAAAGTAAGATATTAGGCAGTGTGAATATTGAAGTGATTGGAATAAGTTTAGTGTCTGATTGTGTATGAAAAATCCAAATACTAAACCAGAATTTTCCAGCCAAGCTGTCCACTGAATTACAGACAAAACTGGCTAGCTTATCCTTCTTTCCAAACACCTATTTAACCTAAAAACATGCTTCCATATGCAATTATCAATATGAGATATTATATAATTAATATTATTACATGACACCAAAGCTTTTCCTTTCTTTTTTTTTTCCTTAAAAAAAAGTTTGCCTTTTGGCTTCTTCTTTTTTGCCAATTATACATATTTTTTCAGTTTTTCTTTTCCATATCAAATTTTGTAGCTCACAAAGAAAATTTGAATATTAAACCAGAGCAAAGCCATACATTTTCATAAGAAGATGTAGAATTTTATTTTCTTACCTTTTATATATATAATCTTTCAATTTTAAAAATTTAAAAAGATAATTTAGAGAGAAAAAACCTTGAACTTTTTAGTACCATTTTCTAAGTTCTAGCTCAAGACAAATTAAGATGGTAGTCTTTTTTGCTCCACTCCAACATGAAACGAAAAACTATTTTGAGCACATTAGACTATCAACAAGTTTGTTTTTTGCATTTTCTATTTTAAAATCTTGTTTGTGTGGTAACTAGTTTTTATCATTTTGTAATCAACTCTAAAGTTTGCTTTTATTTAAAAAAAGAAAAAGAAAAAAACTAATAACGCAGTGTTAAAAATTAAAAAGTTATATACATAATGCAACTAATGATGAAATTATATTTTAAATCATCATTGAACTAGAATTGACCAAAGTACAAATTAAAAACATTCCAACATAAAGTTTTAAAGAGTTTTTATATACTAATTTGTATCCTACCATTTTTCCATTTACTACTTTTAATTTCTCTTCATGTGAGAAATATGTATTTTGTTATAATATTGTCAAATTAAATGTGTTTTCGTTTTATTTTTCAAAAATTAGAAAATGAAAGAAGACGTTATATATCAACTAGATATAAGATTCCAAAAGCATGTATTATATATGAACCAAACTTAGTTGTCGAATTGTCAATAATATATATATATATATATATATATATATATATATATATATATATATATATATATATATATATATATATATATATATATATATATATATATATATATAACAATCAAAAGTACATAGAATCCAAGTCAAAGCTACATATATAATATACATTAAATTGATCACTTCCTCACATGCTTAAGTTAATTAATTAATTAGCTATGCTTAAACTCAACAAACGACCCATACTTTTAAACTCAATTAATTATTCAATTAATCACTTCACGCATGCATCTAAAGTTGTAGAGGTGCATGCATGCATCAATAGAGAGCAATTAATTTTTCTTTTAATTTATTCATCTAGTTTACATGATAATAATTATTATTGTAATTAATTATATTTATATAATTCATCATTACGATTTTTAATTTATGGCTGATTATATTATATCTTTGTTTGAACTGTTCGTATGAGTGAGTGGGGGAAGTGGGAACCCATGATTGAGATAACTAAAAAGGATTAGCTAGCTTGATTAGTTAATTTAATTAATGCCCTTAATTTTGTTTAGCAAACCTAAACTCAACAAACCATATATCAAATTAGGATGCCTCAAAACTTAAAGACGTGTTCAAAGACAAGTGTGTGTGTGTGTGTATATATATATATATTTATCCTTTTCAAACTACATATGATTTAATCATGTGACTTAAAATTTATGAATGTTAACATTTGTATACACTCAAAATTACTATTTATCAGCATATTCGTTTTCGAAAGAATTATTTAATCGTTCTAAAAATAAGGCATAAAGAAAAAATATTAAAAAGTACAAAATGGTTACTCCAATATGTTATTTTTAATATATATATAATACTTCGTTAAATATAAAAACAATTTGTTGATTTCTTGCTCATAGATGAGGTTACGTTACTTTTTTTCTAGTACAACAAATGTTGGGGTATGAAAGTTCAAATCTCCGACTTCAAGAAAAAGAGTAAATGTTAATTACCATTGAGTTATACTCACTTTTAGTGACGAGCTAGTTGTGTTACTTACCGTTAGAAAGTCAATTTATTTTTTATATGACCAAATTTGCTTATTTTATCCAACAAGCTACTTTAGCTCATACTCATGAAATTCACATTTTAATATTATACACGTTTTTTTCATATATAAATGATAAACATACTAATAAAATTTAGTTGTACAAACTTGAGTTGTTATGATGAATCTTTTCATTCGAATAAATCTAACCAAAGTTATACACGTTTTTTTCATATATAAATGATAAACATACTAATAAAATTCATTTGTACAATCTTCAGTTGTTATGATGGATCTTTTCATTCAAATAAATCTAACCAAAGTTATACAAACTCAATATTTCTTTCTCCTAAACTTCATATAAACTAGGATTTATATCAAAATCTTTTTACTTATACAATGTTATTATCTTTGTGTAATAGGTTTAAAAATCTACACTTTCCTTGTCAAATAATATATATATTAAAAAATTGAATGTCATGAATACGCTCAACTGGTTGAAGTATTACTCACCTTTTTAAAGATCGACGTAGCTTTGAAGTTCTCACTCATTTGTTTAGTGTTGAACTAAAAAATAAAAATCAGTCCAATAAAATATAAAGGTGGGAATTCAACCTTAAATAATACAATAAATACCTTTTCCACTTAGATAGGTCAATTTTGTAAAAAAAAGAAAAAAGAAAAAAAAAGTTAATAACTTAGACAGACACAAGATTGAAAGTAGAGATGTTCATTTTTCCCATGATAAAAAATGGGGAAAAGTTTCTCGGAACCTCCACCCTATCTCCACACCTCATACCAATGGAGATAATTGTGCTCACTTATATACTCACGATCACCCTCTTCGATCCCTAGCAAATGTGGGCCTTTGTTTACACTCCTAACAATCCTCCCCTCGAACAAAGTATCATTTGAGCCTCCTCTGTCGATCTAATCCGTCCACTATCCCACACAAGCACGAATCGCATTGTGGGATATTCCTTGATGGCGGCGATCACCTATTGCACCATCCACCTCCTCCCCTCGAACAAAGATCTACCTGAGGATTTCTCCAACACACAAATAGGTTTAGACCATGCTCTGATATACCAATTGATAAAGACAACAGAATCACCACTTATCTCCACAATGGTACGTATGATATTGTCCACTTTAGGCATAAGCACTTATGGCTTTACTTTTGGTTCTCCCAAAATGCCTCATATCAATGGAGATAATTATCCGATTACTTATATACCCATAATCACTCCCTTCCTTAACCAATAATATGAGACTTTGTTTGCACTCCTAACGAGCTAAATGAGGAATACATTTTCCGTCTCTATCTCCAACCTCGTCCCCATCCTGATTCTTGCAAATTAAATGGAGAATTTCACAGGGATGGTGAATGAAATGGGGGCAGAGATGGGACGAGGAAGCCACTCTCGATCCCGTCGTGGATATAAAATTAAAAGCTCAAAGACCTATTTGACATTTTTAAAATTTAGAGTTTTATTAGAAATAAAATTAAAAGTTCAGAGATTTATTATACACAAATATAAAAGTTTAAGATTTTTGAAGTTCAACACCTATTTGATACATAATTGAGAGTTTATATACTTATTATTTGGAGACTTGTGATGGTTGGAGAAGTAAACTTGTAATTTACTTGCGGGGTGAATTATTGCTGGAAAACCGAAATGGTTCACGGGTCTGCTGACAACTTTCCAAAACTCTTGTTATTGGACATTAAAGCCCACTTTAACAGTCAAAAATTACAATGGAAGGGACTGTTGCCCCCTTCCAGTTTTTTGTTTTTGTTTTTTTGTTTTTGCCTTTTTCTTTCCGTAACATTGCAGGTTTAATTCGACAATGACACAGTCACACAGGTTGTCTCGTATTCTTAATATTTATTAAGAATTTATCTCATATGTATAAAAATATATGTTAAGAAGAATTCAAATATCATAAGGTTTGCGTTCATGAACCAAGACATCATATCACATCAAAATGTTCTTTTCCAAATATGTATTATATTTGCAAGCTCAAAGATCAAGATTCTTCCCTCTTTCTATCTTTATCTTTCTTTCTCCAATAATAGCAATTCGACACAGCAAATATATTTATTTAACTTTATATATACTACATTAATTTCATGCCCATGCTTCAGAAAAAAATATCTTCTTACGGAGTAATGATATTGGCTCAGCTCAAACCAAACCCTATGTCATTGATTCAATCATGAATGGTATATATCTTCACCTAAAGAAGCCATAAAGTTTTGAGCTTATCTTTTCAAGAAAAAAAAAAGCTTATTGTATAGTACAACATATTGATGCAAATCACCAATTTGAAACCATACCAACAACAATAACAAGTAAAGAAGGGCAGAGAAGAAAGAAGACACAAAGGATTATAGTAGTTCGGACTAGACTACATCCACTTTTAAATTGGTGAAAGCATTTTCTTTCTATCGCGAATGTTACAAAGAGAATACAAATCCAAAAGAGCTCAAAAAACCCCAAAAACTGAGTGTAGAAAAGGCCCTCAGAAGCTCAAGTAAGCACACTTACCGCTCACACAAATGCCACCTCAATCATTCTAACAAAAGGAATCTACAGCTCATTAGTTAGTTAACACTATTTATGAGCTTAATACAAAAATTAACTTTGGTAAATAAACCACTGTAATAATAATGCAAGTGTGAGTCAAAACAAATGGTTAACACAACATTTCAATTGTAAAAAATTAGAAGGTAGAGAGAAGCTTTAAAACCATAATTTTCTTGTGTAATTTGTTTGTCTAGGACAAAATAGAAGACCATTGCTTCCTCCTTGACAATTGCTTCCTCCTTACTTTTTCACTCTACTCTTGATATATACAATAAAAAGAATAAAGTTTTTTTTTTTTTTTTTTATCAAGTTAATTAAAGTCTCAACAAATATGAATGCATAACTGATTTAAAAAATAAAAATAAAAATGAAAACCACGGTTTAAGTACTTTGTGATTCAATTAAAAAAAAGTGTACTATATATATATATATATATATATATTACTACACTTGTGATGCATATATATGATTTCCTTCCAAATGAATTCGTTAAAATAGATTAAACTAATGGTCACAAACAATCAATTTCAAAAAGCTTAGATTTATATGGTGAGTTTGGGATGTGCAAAAAAGATGTTTATAGTGAAACATTTATTTTATGGGGGTTTCTTAAAAAAATTAATCAAATGTTTCATCTAAAAGTGCTTTTAAGTACTTCAAAATTTTCAAACTACCTTTCGATTATAAAAAAAATTAAAATGTACCTCTAATAGACATGTCAAACTTGCATATAATCAATTTTATAGAAGTGGAATATAAAAAGATTAATAAAATTTTGATTGAACACTCTTCTTTTAATCTCTAGTGTGTATAAATAGTGGACAAATATTATACCATTATGCACGAAAATAACGCTTTTTTTAAAAAAAAAAAATTATCAAGGTGTTTGAAGCTTGCATGACATCCATATGCATATACATATCTATGTGTATGCACTGTGCATATATATATACACACACATATACATCCATGGGTTTTATCATTACATGAACTATACATTCAGACATACATACATACATAAAAGTTTCACTTTTAACCCAAACTTAAGCAACCTCTCTCTCATTAGGGCTTCTTTGGCATCCCAAAAAGCACCATATCCCATTATATACTCAATCAAACAAATCAAAACTCCCACACACACAGAGAAATAGAGAGAGAGAAAAAAGGAAAAAAAATGGATGGAGAGAACTCAAACTATCATTACAGAGAATGCCTTCGGAACCATGCAGCCAGTCTCGGCAGTTACGCCACCGATGGCTGCGGCGAATTCACTCTCGACGACACCTCTTCTCCGGCCAACCTCCTCCACTGCGCCGCCTGCGGCTGCCACCGAAACTTCCACCGCAAAATCACCTACATCGCCGGCGGCGGCCGCTCCTCCTCCGCCGCTGCCACCCCCGACGACCTCATGGACTACGACCGCCACGCCGTCGTCGAGTACGCCGCCGCCGACAATGAGCGTAGCGGCGGCGGAAAGAAGCGGTTCCGTACGAAGTTCACGACGGATCAGAAGGAAAAGATGCTGGCATTTGCAGAGAAATTAGGTTGGAAGTTGCAGAGGAAAGATCTCGACGACGAGATCGAGAGGTTCTGCCGGAGCGTGGGCGTCACTCGCCAAGTTTTCAAGGTTTGGATGCACAATCACAAGAATTCTTTTTCTTCAAATTCTGCATCCACTGGAAATGCCTCTTCTCTAACACAGCAAGATTGATTGATTAATTTAATAATAAAATTAATCATTGTCAATGTGATTTAGAGTAGAAGAGGCTTAATTAATTTGCTTTCAGATCCCTTTGTTATTCTTGCTAAAAAGGGTCTAGTCTATATATCAGTATATCGGCTTTTTGTTGTAATATATAAAACTAATTTTCTTAAGAAAAAAAAAAGGTGTATGTTTTACTTTTTTTTTCCTTTTGCTTTTTCTCCAAATTTTCATTAAACTGACACTGACCCATGCATAGAACAGAAGACAGGCTCTGATTTCTGAATTATTGACCATTTCTCAGTTTCATCCTTCAATTATTGGTTCATCTCATTTTTACCCCTAGATTGATTGAAATTCTTTAGGCGTTAGATTATTATTATTATTATTATTTTAATAAGGTTGATTCATAGTTCTATTGTTTTGTCATAAACATCACCGGTGCTCTTTTTTATACAGGATAATAACACACACATACATAGGTAGAGATTTGAATCTACAATTTCTTAAAGAAGTAACTAGGGTAGAGAAAGTAGGGATGTACCAATATTCATTATTATTATTATTTTTTTGAGTTCAACAACATTTAGGATGAGACGATTTGAACTTATGACCTCTTAGTCATAAGCTCATACTTTATGCCAGTTGAACTATATATGCCCTCGTTGGCATGCAGCTATATTCATTAAATTTTCAATATTAAAATATGTTGGTGTTTTTAACATTTTAGCTAATTATTCCAAGTAATTAAATATAAAATGTGGATATTTTGGGTATAAATAAACTAAACTTCTAAAACTTCTAAAAAAAAGCTTAGGCCCCGTTTGATAATCATTTGGTTTTTGATTTTTGGTTTTTGAAAATTAAGCCTATAAATACTACTTTCACCTATGGTTTTACTTGTTTTGTCATCTACTTTTTACCTATGTTTTCAAAAACCAAGCCATGTTTTGAAAACTAAAAAAAGTAGTTTCCAAAAACTTGTTTTTGTTTTTAGAATTTAGCTAAGAATTCAAATGTTTCCTTAATGGAGATGAAAACCATTGTAGATAAATTGGGAGAAAACAAGCTTAATTTTCAAAAATCAAAAACCAAAAATCAAATGGTTATCAAACGGGGCCTTAATTTTTAAAATTATGAAATAAAAATTTTGGTATTGTCAATCACCATAATTTTTTAACTAAACGATATGAAATGAGATAATTGTAATTAGTATACACTATAAAATATCTATGATAAATATTTTAATATATATTTTGAAAATTAGAAATAGGAAAAATGATTTGACGCTACATATATAAAATAAATATCAAAATTGTTAACAAGTATTTTAGTTTTCAAAATTCCAAGATTTCAAAAATATTTTGAAAATATACAAAAAGAAAGTACTACAAATTTTTTAAAAAAAAAAACCTCACTAATGAATGTTAGTTTGATTTTTGTTTTTAAGTGAGATGTGATATGATAGTTGTTTGAGTTTGTTTTAACTATTTTTAGAATTGTTCTATAAAACTACGTGACTATGCATGAAATTATTGTGCACTTATCATTAGTGTTAATCAACATCATTATATGTTGGAACCGTACTTTCCACACATAGCAACTAAAAAAAAAGTCACCAACATATTCATTATTGAAGCACATTTTCTAAGTAAAAGACTACAAATTATTTTGCCAATCTAATATAGTTTTACTGGTTAAGACATATATCCTCAATCAAGAGGTCAGAATTTCAAATCCCCTGCTCTAATATTACTGAACTCTAAAAAAGGGACTAAAAATTATTAATCACTGTGACAAAATAATTCATTACCATAAAGAGTGGGTGGATTTTTGCTCCACATTTTGCTTTTATAGCCAAAGCTTGTATTTGATATTTTTGTTTATTTATATTGAACTATAAATTTGCTAATTCCATGGTTCAAATAATAAAATAACTCTTTTTCTGAAGAAAAAAAAAAGCTAATTAGAGGAGATAATTCAAACCCACAACAAGCATTCTGAATGTTTGATGCAAATTACACTACATACCTTCTTAAACTCACATGTCAAACACATGGGCTAAGCAAGCTTGAATTTCCTAATTTCAAACCATACATTTATAAACTTAAAATTTTCAAACTTGTAGATGAACCGCTCCTCATAACGTTTAAACAAAATTAAACAAGCTAAGTAAATTGAACATAACTAAAAATTCAAATTTACATGACTGGGAACAAAACAACATAGTATCCATCCAAGCATAACCTAGTAAACAATACACATCTTATCATCTCAGAAATAGATATTTCGATCTCCCTTCCTACAATCATTGAACTCCAAATAAAAATAAAATAAATAAATAAATAACTGTTTACACAACAAATAATATATAGAATGCATTTTTTTAGACATATTTTAACCATCCATCGTAGTTGGGTTTGTGACATCAAATAGCTAGCAATTGGCCTTCTTCTAAATAATTAATGGAGTATTCTTCAAAGAATTTTAATTCTTTTGCATTTGGGCAGCAACAACTGCTCAACGAGAAGAGGATTGTAACATAAGAGAAGCGTTGCGGTAGCTATAATAAAAATTTTAGAAAGCATTCCATTTTAATTGGATGTTTAATTGTACCGACCACATTCAATAATTCTTTCAAAAATTAAAAAAAAAATTGAAAATTCAAAATGGTTAAAGGAGTACGTAAATAAAGCCAAATGGGCAATGCCTGTGCTGTCGACTTCATTCCCGGTGGCAATGCGCGCTATGATGTTGCATTAAGCCTTTGATGAAGCCCCCACCAACCACCACCGTTCATTCCATGCCATTGCCATTCCCATACTTATGTGTTTGTTGTTTTTTTTTTCACTTTCCCCATCAAATCACGTGAATTTCTCTGCAACCCTCACTTCTAATCTTATCTATTTCTATTTTCGTCCCCCCTCTCTCTCTCTATTTCTATTTCACACCATCAGCCACTCGTTTTTTATCTTAACCCCATTTCCCCACTTTGCCCCTTTCCTTACTTTTCATATCGTTTTGGGCTTGTTTGGGGTGCATGTTATAATAATCTGTGTAATAATAGTTTATGAATAATTCTGCACTCCAAACACATACTATTATAATCCAGACTAAATAACTCTACATCCTAAACACAGATTATATAACTCTACAGACTATTATAAGTTATAACTCACAAATTATTATAACTCACTCAGCGCCCCAAACAACCACTTTATGTGTAGGATTTGAGTGTGTGGTCAAAATGGTCAATTGGGAACCTCGCAAAAACATTTCTTCTAGACTCCATTTGATAAACTTTTTTTTTATAGTTAAAATACTAGTTTGGTCTTGTACATTGAGTTTTATTCCCTTTTAGTCCATGTACTTTCAAGTATTCAATTTTAGTTTCTATACTTTTAAAAAATCTTAAAATTAGTCCCTTCGATTATTTTATTGTTAAATTTTCTAAAAAATATTTAGTCTCTATTAATTTTCCTAAGTTTGGAAACATATTCACATGATGCATTTTATTGCATGGAAATTATTATTATTATTATTTAACCAATTTCAATCAAAATTAATTTCAAATGACTAATTTTAAGATTTATTGAAAGTACATGAACTAAAGAGACCAAAGCGGTATTTTAACCAACTTTGTTTTAGTTTAACATTTGGGGTGGAGGGATTTGAATATTTGATTTATTAGTCGAAAACATATGTCTTAACGAGTTCATCTATGTTCAGGCTTGTCCATTTGATAAACCTTGTTTAAAAAAAATGTTAAATCTACAAGTGTAATCATGAACTTCTATGTTTGTATCTATTATCTAATAGGGTCTCCGAACTTTAAAAAAAATATGTAATAGGTTATTGAATCTTTAGTTTTGAAATTTTTTAAGAAAAATAAATCATGAACTATTAGACATAAGATAAAAAATTTAGGGTTCTATTAAATACAAATTTTAATTTTATGTCTAATAGATTTGTTAAATTGTAAAAAAAATGTCTAATATGTAAGAGACCTATTAGCCACTTTTATAGTTTAGAGACTAATTAGATACAAAATTGAAAGCTTAATTAGAGATTTATTAAACATTTTTCTAAAATTTTGTAACTTAACCTTTTAAAAAATAAGTTTGTATACGCATTACTTCCACCAATGTGTTTATTTATTTATTTTAATCATTTAAAAAAATATAACTAATTTTTAAAATTTTGTTATTGTTTCTAAGTTAAAAACTCAAATGTGTTTTTTTCCCTCTAAAAAAGGTTTTTACATGTGTTTTTTTAAATAGCTTGTAAACTTATGTTCCAACATACCTAATAAATTGTGAAAAAACAAACTATATCTTAAAATCTAAAATTATTAGAAATAAAATCATTATCATAGGATCTTTCTTAATTATTGATTTTCCCTATCAATATAAAAAAGAACCATATATTAATTTGTCTCGTGATTTTTTTTTTTTTTTTTGAAGATTTGGTAGTCTTTTCATATTCTGTGATGGACAGATTTTGATGTCTTTTCGAAAATCATTGTTGTTTGAAATTGTTGCTCCAAGCTATGATTTCTTCTCTTCTTATATGCTATTGGAGGGATGATTGGAGTGGGGCTGCTCAAATCAATTTCGAGAGGTGGAAGTGGAAAGCACAAAACCCGTGCCATCGTTAAAATCTTGAATTCAATATTCCTCAAGATTTTAAAACTGCCATTTCTCTCACGGTATGTTTGAGAGGGAGACCTGGAAACTACAATGCGAAGGGAAGGGAGCAACTAATTACTAAACTTGACTACTCATTATCCTCGAACTATGGATCAATTGATGTTTGTCGCTTTGGTTTGTTTTTAAAAAAATATTAAATATGTGTGTTTTAGTTTTTTTTGTTGAGGCGAGAATTTGATTGCAGATCTACGTTAACCTCTGAGCTGAAGAGTTAAATCAAGTGGGCGAGTTGACCTGCTAGGAAGATTCACACTCATTGATGCTATGTCCGACACACTTCGATGCTTAAGTCAATATTTAGACATGCTTTGTATATCTCTCTAGTGAGACGAGTCCCATCCATTTATACATTTTCTCGTTGTCCTATTGTCAGGATTGTACCTGACATGATAACGGGAGTTAAGGAAAGGAGGCATTGCACACCTCGACTTGGTTGATACCGAGCTCAATAGCTCTCTTGCCTTATCCTGTATGGTCATACCTCTTTGGGTCGGTCCCTCTTGACTGGCATCATCAAGGGCTCAGTCGTGCAGATGAACCACGTGGCTTTCAGATAGTCTACATGGATGGTGGGCCTGTGGGTTCCAAATCCTACCCCTAACCGTTTGTAATGTTGAGTATTTTTTTTAAAAAAAAAAATAGTTCATATTGTTTAAACAGTTTCAATTTAATCCATTATGTTTCAACATTTTTCGATTTAGTTTCTCATTATAGGTAAACGTTAAAATTGACTAATGCTAAACTTACCTAACATAATACTTAATAAATTGGCAATAATTTAAAGAAAGGAAAAAACACAATCTAAGAGAGTAATGTTTCTAATTCAAGTTTTCTTCTTTTAGATAATTTTGTGTTTCCTTTAAATTTTTATAAATTTTCTACGAATATATTATGTCGTGTAAATTTATCATCAACTAGTTTTAACATTTATCAACGATGAGAGATAAAATTAAAAAATATTAAAAAAAAAAACTAAATTAAAACTTTTTAAATAATAAAGACTAAATTGAAAAGATACAAACAAACTTAAGCTAATCTCATTCTTAATTTAGAAGCATACAAACTCGAGCACAATGTTCATTTGGCCCAACTCCCAAATCACATTTTCACGAACCATAGGGCATGCAGTTCAATACAAACCTCTAGCCCATGTTTTATATATACGATTGACGCATGTAGTCGATGGACCAAATTGGAGACCATCACATGGTTAAAGAGCAAAATTCTAACCTAATGTATGGTATAACTTATAAGAGTAATATCGAGAACTCATGTGCATAATTGAATAACATAATTTAATTGGTTTAGACATTATAACCTTGATTAAAATGTTGGAGGCTTGAATTTCCTCTCTCACTTTTTTTTTTTAATTAGTGTATAGTTCAAGAGCAAAATTAAAACCCACATGTGAATGCTACTGAGGTACTTGTCAAAACTTACAATAGTCAAATTTAAATCATATTAAGCTTTGAACTTTCGTACTTATCTCATTTGTTCCCTTAATTTTGTATCTTATATTTTAGTTTATGAAAATTTAAATGTTTTGCATAATTTAATTTCATAAATTTGGCATGAAAAGTCATTTTAGTATTCGTTGTTATGTTTCACCAACCATTTAACATAATTAAAATTTGTTTCGAAACTCAACATTTGTCCCATTATAAATAATTTATAATATTTTGTATACGTGGACATTTGCTCATCAAATAAATAAACAAAATACATTTTTATGTTTAAGCTGATATTAAATAATTTGTTTGTTTTTTAAGGTTTCAAACTATAATAAAACAGTAAACATGGAAATCGAGAAACCAATACAATATATGCATAACTCAATGATGAAGACGTTTATTAATTCACCAAACTGATCTTAGCTCAGTAGTAATTGACATGTATCATCGATCAAGAAGTTAGATGTTCGAATCTCCCACCTCCAAATATTGTTGAACTAAAAAAAATATTTATTAATTCTCTAGGAGGGTTGGTGGTTCAAATCCTTACTCCAACATTTGTTGAGCCAACTTAAGCATAACTTAACCAGACATATGTCTACAATTAAGAGATTAGAGGTCCGAATTTCTACTACTATATATTGTGTTGAACTAAAAAAAACTCAAGCAATTAAGGAAATGATAACATTTTTTTTTTTGAAACAAGGAAATGATAACATCCGCACTCAGATTTGAAACTACCATGGTGAAATAAACTAATTAATACGTGGTGGTTTATTATGGAATAACTTAATAATTGCATTAGATAATAAATTTGTTATAGAAAATAATATAATTATAGTTGATCACAAAGGGCTTGTTTGGTATACAACATGAATGATGTTTTATATATTTAGACGTACTGAATTCAATAGATTTGTTTTGAAAATTATTTTCAGATTTTATGATATAAATTAGTGGAAATTTTGAAAACAATATTTTTAGTACTTTCAGTATATTTAGATTTTGAATTTGAAATTTTAAAATGCATAATTACATTTAAAAAGGTAAAAACTTTGACAAATATAGTATTTCATGTTATAAAATAATTCAATTTTTGTTAAATCAAAATATGTACAAAATATACACATATATTCAACACCATTTGAGAGTAGGAGGTTCGAATCTTTAGCCAATTCTTGGTCGAATGTACATGTCAATTATGGTCGAGCAAAACTAACTTTGATTAATATATATAATATAATGTATTATAAATTATATGATACTGTAAGATAACAATTATACAAAATTTATAACATAAAATATATGTATAAATTAATTAATAATAGTTGATATTAAACTAAATATTTAGTTGGTAACTCTAACAATTTTGATGGTTTATAAATATATTATCCAAAATATTTTGAACTATTATTAAATTAGAATTTGGTTGGGGCCGGGTCGGTCTCACACATTCAATTGGACCCGTGCACATTGTGCCTCTTTCACTTCCTTCTTAGGCTTTCAGTTTAAGCTCCAAATATTCTGATCTCGCGGGCAAAATTCTGTGCGTAGCCATGGAAGCTCCAGCAGAAGAGAAGGATTCACCAACACAAGAGCAAAACCCCAAAACTTCCCTCTTCCCGCTCTCCCTCGCCCCCAACAATCCACCGAGTCATGGAGGTCCGTCCAATTCAAGCGTTCCCCAGTGGCTCTGCAACTCCAGCTTCACCACTGACCCATCCGTCATCAACGATGCTCTTTTATCTCAAAAGAGCGTCAATCCTTCCATTTCCGACGATGGCGACCAGGAAGAGGCTGTGGAAGATGAAGGAGGTCCAAGTGCTGGACCTGAGGTGCAGAAACCATCTCGATCGTATGAATTGCTGGAGTCTTCTGCTTCGGACGACGACTCTGAGCATGAAAAGAGGAAAAAGAGGAAGAAGAAGAAGAGGAGGAGGCGAAATGAATCCGAAGAAAGAGGGAAATTTGGCGAATATGGTTCGAGGAAGTCCGACGTTCGAGCTTGGTCAGATGCCGATGGTAGACCGTCCAAGGATTATTACTTCGATTCTAATGGAGACCGGGATAATTTAGCATTCGGATCTCTTTACAGGTATTTATGCCGACGTAATTTGATTCTTTCAGTCCAACTCTCTTAGTAGTTTCGGGGAAGACGTGGAAGATGATTTTGTATGTAGTTGAACACACTTGTTCAGAAAATTGAAAAGACCTGCTTACAATTTGATCAGACGGAATAGAATTCACTTAAAAGAGACGTATCTATATGTTGTTCTACTGGCGTAACCCCTATTATTTTTCTTAAATAAACCATGTGGAAGTTCAATCAAACTGCAGAACTTGTTTGAACTCAAAGCATTCATTTGATTCATTGTATAAATCTAATTCATATGTACAAAGAAAATCATGAATTTTATAATTTATGTATTTTACTTATCTGATGGCAATAAGATTACCTCCACATTATTCACACAAAAGACAAAAAAAGGGTAACCTCCACGCTAATGATATGCTGAAAACTGCAACTTACAATCCCACGTTTGTTTGAAGTTGAAGCCAGGAATTCAGGACCTCTTTAACCATTAGCGTACTTAAATATCTGTAGGAAGTGGTAAAATTAAATTTGAAGCTTTCAATTTAGAGGAAACAGCGTTCTGTTTGGAGTTACTCCCTACGCTTAGAAAGTTTTTCCAATTTTCCGTGGAAGAGGAGCAGCCGAAACTGGTTGCTTCAGATTTCAGTTTAAGTTCACAATCTGTTTTATCACAATACAGGATGGATGTTGCACGTTACAGACCGCTCAACCGTGGGGAAAAACCTGGACTAAATTTTAATGGATTTTCTCAGTGGAATAAAAGTAGTTCAGCCTTAGACAGAGATGCTGATGCTGATGTGTTGGATAGTAAAGTAAAATCAGGTGGACGCTATTGGTCTGCAAAGAATGCAGCAATAGAGCGACATAAGAACTTCAAACGTGTACGCATAGGTTTTTCTAGAAAAACTCCAGATACAATATTGGATGATTTCATTCCTCTGTCAGATGTTCAAACATCAAATAATATTGAGGAATCTTGGGAAGATGAAGTGCTACGTAAAACTCGGGAGTTCAATAAACTAACTAGGGAGCATCCCCACGACGAGAAAGCTTGGTTAGCTTTTGCTGAATTTCAAGACAAGGTTGCAGCTATGCAACCTCAGAAAGGTGCTCGCTTGCAAACTCTAGAGAAAAAGATTAGCATATTAGAGAAGGCTGCTGAGCTTAACCCAGAAAATGAGGAATTATTGCTATACCTTTTAAAGACCTATCAGAACAGAGATAATATTGATGTGGTGATTAGTAGATGGGAAAAGATACTGATGCAGCATTCTGGGAGTTATAAGTTGTGGAGAGAGTTCTTGCATCTCATTCAAGGGGAGTTTTCTAGATTCAAGGTTTCAGACATGCGACAAATGTTTGCACATGCAATTCAAGCTCTATCTGCTGCATGCAACCAGCACATTAGGCAGGTTCTCAAGTCAAATTACTATTTATTCTTGGGGCATCACCGTATTTTTCACTTTCTCTTTTATCCAACTTTTTTTTTTGGGTATGTTTTCTTTCAAATACTACGAAATCAGTTTTTTATCTACCACATTATTGCTATGCTATCGAGGGCAGATCTTGACCTTATTTTTCACTCTCTTTTATCCAACTTTTTTTTGAGCGTATGTTTTCTTTCAAATACTTCTATGAAATAAAAATTTTATCTACACATTATTGCTATGCTATCGAGGGCAGATCTTGCCTTGTAGTGGTAGATTTCATTAACCATATTTTTATGTTATGCATGATGCACATAATTTTACTTGAAATTGTACACAAGGGGGCGTCCTTGATTTTTGGAGGTATTTTATCTTCAATTGGCTGGTTTTATAGGGAATATGACTTGGTCTGTGGTGCTGTTACTTCTTGTAACTCCCTGTAGTTAGAATTCCAAATGATTGCGTTCACTACATTTGACTTCCTAGATATAAAGAACCATGCATCTCAGGGAACCAAGAATACCTTTACCATTTGACTTTTATGTGAAGGATTGGCTTATTGCCCCGGTTATGCCCACTATTCCTTCAACCATTCCTATTACAGGAAACTGTGTCAATTTCTTGTATCATGCCTCTTATTAAATGCAAGGTGGTTAATGGGTGTGGTTGATAAAGATGTATGCCCATGTGTTTTTGTTTTACAAGCTTTTACTCTTTTTTTGGTGGTATTCTTTATCTTGTTTCTGTAATTTTTTCCCCTTTTCCCGAGTTCTGAAGTCACGTGTGTACTTAAATTCCTCTCTGAGCCTGTTTGTTTTGAATTTTAACGTATCTTCTTATCTCTTATACGTGCATAGATTCTACATTTATTCATTTTTTTCTCTATTTTTATGTTGTTTCTGTTCGGTGCAGGCCAATCAAACTGCCAAACCCTCAGTGGAGCATGATCTTATTCAGCTAGAGCTTGGTCTGGTTGATATCTTCCTTAGTTTGTGCAGGTTTGAGTGGCAGGCTGGGTATCAGGAGTTGGCTACTGCTTTATTTCAGGCTGAAATTGAATTTAGCTTGTTCTGCCCTGCTTTGCATTTAAATGATCGAAGTAAACAAAGATTATTTGAACACTTTTGGAATAGTGAGGCTGAAAGAGTTGGTGAAGAAGGCGCCATCGGTTGGTCCACATGGTTAGAAGAAGAGGAGGAAAATAGGCAAAAGGCTGTTAGAGAAGAGGCCTTAGAGGCTGATGAAAAAGGTGGTTGGACGGGTTGGTCTGATCCAGCACCCAAAGAGAAGAAAAATAGTGATGTCACAGAAGCAGAAGCGGGTGTTGCAGCCGAGGAACATATGGAGGATTATGTGGATGAAGAAGATATTGAAAGCGAAGATAGCACTGAAGCTTTGCTCAAAATTCTAGGAATTAACGCTGATGTAGGGGTCGATGAGGAGGTTAAGGACACCTCAACCTGGACTAGATGGTCAAAAGAAGAGTCATCAAGAGATTGTGAACAATGGATGCCTGTCCGGGCAAAAGCTGGTATTCTCCCTCTGCCTGCATACTTTGTTAATTTCTAATTCAATTATTTTGGTTCACATTTATTGTGACGTATACGCCAAAATATCATTGGAATACCATGAATCTTCATGTTCTAGCTGCTTGAATCTGTTTACTAATTAATTAATGTCATGTTTAGATTAATCTGAATTCTTACTGTGAAACAGCAGATGTTATTCATGATGAAGGGATGCCTGATGGAGAAACAAATGAACAATTTCTGAGAGTTATATTATACGAAGATGTTAAAGAGTACCTGTTTTCATTGATTTCAAGTGAAGCCCGTTTATCCTTAATATATCAGCTAATTGAATTCTTCAGTGGAAAAATCTATTCAAGGTATATGCTGTTCTGTGTAAAATCTTATTTATGGTTAGTTTTCAGTTTCAAATCTTAGTCACATTATTCATCTATATATTATGTACTCTATTTTTTACTTGAATATGTGAACTGCATTTTAACTAGCGGTGAAATCTTTGTGGTGAGTGAATCAGAATGTTTCATGTAAAAAGTTCTCTGTTTGAACATTATCTAATAATTTGGCATGGACTGCCTACAAATTATGCACATAACCCATTGCTTCTGGAAAATACAAAATCTTCTTATCAATGGACAATGGGATAGGGATAATGCCTTGCAAGTTTCCTTTTCGGATTGGATTGACTACTAAGATTTCACTGAAGGCTATAGGCAAAGAGGAAACAAAATTTTGTATTAATTTTGAAGTCTTGTAAGTCATTACTATGAAAAATGCTTGAAATAGAGCTTCTCTTTCTCCTACCTTTAGTCTTCACCTCCTTCAACCATTGCTCCTTGAACCATTGACTTGCAATTTTGCTGTGACATAACATCTACTATCTCCTGGACTTGGGATTTGAGGAGAGTCCACTAGTTAAGAACTTCAAAAAGACCTTGAGTAAAATATTGAACATTTGTGCTAAGGTTTTATGGAAGAAAGGGTTTGGCTAAAGTGATGGTCTTGGGTGGTAATTTGTGGCACTTAATTAACTTTCTATCATGATTAATGGTAGACCAAGGGGAAATTTTTGCATCAAATGTATCAAATCATTACAACTATCACGGGCAGCTTAGTGGTTCAAATGGCTTTGAGCTTATGATATCAAACTATGGTGTTTTAACACACAATGTTATAGCCTCAGCAACTTGTCTCATGGGATTAGTCAAGTTACTAACTGATGTTTTTTTTTTTAAAAAAAAAAAAAAACCTATAATTTGATTACTTCATGATGACTTTTCGAGCCACATTGGTTTTAAGAAGCTACTGAAGGGCCCTAAATGACATTCTGAAACAATCAATTTTTTCTATTAAGAATTTTATATAACTTAATATTATCAATTCAGCAAAGTGCCAAAAAGCTTTTCCCCCGTTTTCTAATCAAGAACTATATCACTTGATATTAAAGTGATTTTTCAACAGCAAAGCTACAGGTGGTGTTTTAAGAATCTATGGAAATACCAAACGGAATGTTTTTTGGTTGAAGATGGTAGGAAATGTTAAACAGGGGCTTTCTGGAGTGACTGCTATAGACGTCCGTCAATTCAAAATTTGCCGATGTGATTATACTTTCAGTCTGGTTCAAACGGTTCCTTGTGAGCATTTTTTTGGTGTCAATTTGACCGTCATTACCAGGATACTTATTTAGCACTAATCTATAATTGCTGTCAACTCTCGTCAGTGATGTTCATGTCTTAGCTAGCTATGTGTAAGACTAGATTTTACTCTGGTTTCTCTTCTAAGGCAAATTTCTTTTACCTTTTTGCTCAATGAACCATTGACATTTTTTTTCTCCATCAGGGCTTCCTCAAACAGTTCAAGTTCGATGGAGAGAATGCTTAGTTTAGAGGTGTTGCCAGATGATATATTACATCATCTGAGAAGTGTTCACGATTTTCTTAACAAAGGACAAGGTAGCTCAAGTAGCTTCACTTTGGAGGTCCTTGTTGGAGGTTCTGATAACTTATCTCGGATGTCTGACACGATGAAGTTTCTTCGCAATGCTATCTTACTTTGTTTAACATCTTTCCCACGTAATTACATATTGGAAGAAGCTGCTTTAATTTCTGAAGAGTTATTTGTTACAAAAATGAATTCTTGTAGCTCCTCAGTTACCCCCTGCCGTTCCTTGGCAAAGAACCTCTTGAAAAGTGATCGTCAGGTGGTCTACTTTCTATTTTCTATCAATATTTATGCTTTTTTCAGGATTGACTGTCTTGGTGTACCATATATGTTTTGTTGTCATTAAGGGATTTATAGTTAAAAAAAAAAACAAAAAAAAAGTAGCAGCTCTGACAGAAGGTTGTTGGGTTCCAAGCATACAAAAACTTTTGAATTGTACGAGGAATAAGATATTGCTATCATTGTTTTTATTATTAAGAAAATTGTAAGAAAATGGAATAGAAATGTAGGTGCAACAGCATGAAACAACAACTCTTTTGATTCGAGTTGCATCTTCAACATTTCAAACTTATTCTTATGAGTCAGTAATTACCTCCAATTTAGTTGAGGTTGTTTTTCCCACATTGACCTTGAATTCTCTTACTTTGAAGTTCGAACTAGATTATAATTCAGTGACAAGATCATTGTATTATTAATATTGATGCTTTTTTTTTTTTTCCACATTTATGCTTCATTCTTGATTATACTAGGGTGGTTCCTAAAGTCTTTTTGTGGCTAATTGCCTTCTTAATAGTAATTCAGAATGCCTTTGTTCATGAAGCATAGAAATAATTGCATCTTCAATATTCTAGAAAACGGATCCACATTCTTTTTCTAATGGGCCTATATCCTCATTTCTGTACTATTACCACAATATATTTTATTTCTATAGCTGAATAAGTCAAGTCTGACATAATTGGTGTTTTCTTGTGATAATTATAGGATATGTTACTATGTGGAGTCTATGCACGAAGAGAGGCAACATATGGAAATATCGATCATGCTAGAAAAGTATTTGACATGGCATTGGCATCTGTGGAAAGCCTTCCCGTGGTATGTTACTGTATCTGTATCCCTAAGTGTAAATGCTCACTTGTCTGTGCTTAAGTATCGGCAGTTTCTGTGTTATTGATGCTACTTCTTAAGAAAAAGATAAATAATCTTTAGTGACATCATCTTCGGGTTAATTTTTCTTTCAAGGGAAAAAAAACCCTGTGTTATTAGCATTGTTGAACAACCGTGCACTTTGACTTTTGTTATTGGCATTCCTTGAAAGTTCTTGCTTAAATAGGAGCCTGGCTCTTGATTCCTTTGACACCTTGACTTATAACTCCATATTGAAATTCCCTTGTTTATATTTGACCTATTTATCTACCAGTGGTACGTGTGTCATGCGTCTAATATGTACCATTTGCTTCTTGAAATGGACTTCTTCTATTACAATTCAATTTTGGCATTTTGGGTGTTAAATTATAATAGTTGTTACTGAGTTTTGAGGTGCTTGCTCTATGAGTGAATGGTATTTAATTTCAACTGCTGTGATTTCTGGAGCAGGATCAGAAGTCTAATGCCCCTCTCTTATATTTCTGGTATGCTGAAATGGAGCTTGCGAATGATCCTCATGACGGTCATGATTCATTAAATCGTGCAGTTCACATTTTATCTTGCCTAGGAAGTGGTGCTGCACACAGTCCATTTAAATGTCAACCATCAAGCTTGCAACTGCTGAGAGCGCACCAAGGCTTTAAAGAAAAAATCAGGGCAGTACAATCTACATGGCTCCGTGGAGTTATAGATGACTCGTCTGTGGCTCTCATATCCTCTGCAGCTTTGTTTGAGGAGTTGACCACTGGATACAATGCCGGTCTTGAGGTTTTAGATCAGGCTTTCTCCATGGCACTGCCAGGTTGTTTACCAATTCTATTCTTTGTTTTAGTATTTATTTCTTATTGATACTAGTAATTTTAAACCCGTCTTGTGGAAGTCTGTTTCCTCCTTCCTCCTCGGTTACATTCTATAGGAAAAGATAACTTATTTAACACTAGCAGAAGCTTTCGACACCTCTTTAGAAGTTTGTCGTTCACCTTTGTAATTATGACGTTCCTTTTCTTTTGGTCCTATACATGAAGAACTAGCGTTAGGAAAGTAATATGAGCTTAGTGCCTCCCAGCTGCAGATCATTGTACATGAAAGTGATAGCTTTGCGAACTGGACATGGTTTATTGTCAATACTAGTGGGGAGATGAATCAACTATTGACAAAATTTCAGCTCGATGTTCTGCAGAAAGCTTGGCCATAGTACACTATATTTTCTCACATTCTGTGATTTGACACCACTTCTTCATGAGCTGTAATCTTATAGATGAAGCAGATGTTCCCTATTGCCAAGAAGGAATATTGTTATCCTATTCAATCTTCAACTTTTATCAAAATACTAGGACAGAGAATGTTTCTGCTTCATTACTTACTATTGTTATTGATATGCAGAAAGAAGAAAACAGAGCTATCATCTAGAATATTTGTTCAACTACTATGTGAAGATGCTTCGGAGACATCATAAGCAATTAAACCAACTGAAAGTTCGGGAGTCAATTTCTCAGGGATTGCAGTTCTATCCATTAAATCTAGAACTTTATAGTGCTTTTTTGGAGATTAGCTACATTTATTCGGTACCCAGTAAACTGCGATGGACCTTTGATGACTACTGCCAGAAGTAAGATTATCTTTCTTTTGCTCTCTATCATAATACGAATCAGGGTCTGGTGTTTAATATTCCCAATATGGCCAGGCTATTGATATAAATTCACGGTCAAGTTCTAATCCTCTCCATAAGTGGCTTTGATTAGCTGTATATGGGTTGGCCAAGTGGTGACTATGTATTGACCACGTAAATAATAAAAGACTTGGAAGGAATAGGTTCAAGCCATGTTGGCCACCTACCTAGAATTTAATATTCTACGAGTTACTTTGGCAACTAAATGTAGTAGGATCAGACTGTTGTCTTGTGAGAATAGTCTAGGTATGCTCATGCTGGCTTGAACACTCATGGATATCAGGAAAAAAAAACTACATATAGTAACAACCAACCTTGCATGTTCACTACCATGATGGATACACTTAATTCCTTTGTTATTTCATTCATTACTTGTTCTATTCTTCTATTTGACCGTTGGATCGAATTATGGCTATTCTGATCTGACTAAAACCTTTTCTGAATCCGACGCTTTATCTTTTGATATAGTATATTGTTGTAAACCTTTTTCTTTTCCTATTTAATTGTGAGCATTACACATACTTTTGGGTCTCGAGTCTTGACCATTTTGCATGTAATACTCTCAGGCAACCTTCTCTGATTCTTTGGATTTTTGCATTATCCTTTGAGATGGGTTATGGGGGTTCTCTCCATAGAATCCGTAGACTGTTTGAAAAGGCTTTGGAAAATGAGAATTTGCGTCGTTCTGTTCTGCTCTGGCGCTCCTACATTTCATATGAGCTGAACACAGCATGCAATCCTTCTTCGGCTCGGCGAGTTTTCTTCCGAGCCATTCATGCCTGCCCATGGTAAGAGCCAATTTCTTGTTATCTACACCAGCTAAAGCATCATTCTGGCCAAGGTTCTGTTTGTTTATGAATTGATGATATACTGATATACATGTTCTTCAAATAAACAGCAACTCTTTGTCTAACCGTTTTATGTTCTGAAGGTCAAAAAAGCTGTGGCTTGATGGTTTTCTCAAACTGAACTCCGTATTGAGTGCTAAAGAGCTTTCGGATCTCCAAGAAGTTATGCGCGATAAGGAACTCAATCTGCGGACCGATATATATGAGATTCTTCTGCAAGATGAACTCGTGTCTTGAATCTTGTCTTCGTCGACATACTGCTGTGCTTTTCTGGCTCAATGGTGTTTTCATCATGTTCCCTTCCTGCTGCTCTAGAATATTGGAAGGTCTAAAAATGTTCTACCAGTAGCTTCAAATTCCTCTCCCTCTATAGGTAATGTTTGGATTTACCATTTCTTGTTTAAAGGAATGATCATTGTAGGTTGTGTACATTGGGCGAAAGGAGAGAGAACGGGTTGGGTTCAATTTAAGCTGGTTATACTTGTACGTCTGTTCAAAGTTAATTTTCGATTCAAGTGAGTTGAAATATTTGAGTTGGTTTGTACATTTTTTAAAAATTAATTTAGAAACTTGAATCTACTAACTAAAAAATATTTCAAGCAATTTGTTGAAGTCTTTGTTAATTTTTTCTTCACGTACTCATTCCTTTAGGTTTTCCCCCGTCCAACAATTTTTATAAAATTATTAGTTCAAGAATATTAATTTTCTTAAAATAGAAGTTGCATTCAAATAAGAAATAAAATTTTAATATACTATCGCAACAAAATATATATACTGAACAATCAAATTCAACTAATTGATGCATAAGAAATCTTTTTAAATTTTAAATTTTAATTTCTTTGTTAGAATTGTAATACCATAAAAAAATAATAATAAAATGAACTAAATTTATTTGGACTTTTCGAAAAAAAAAAAAGGTACAGTATTTGGATTAGTCAAATTTGTAGTTTCAAACCATCGTAATCAAGGCTCTTCTAACTCCTAAGCAAGGACAACGACCCTGCGACATATCTCCTCCACAACAGTATGATATTGTCTACTTTGGACATAAGTTTTCATGACTTTACTTTTGATTTTTCTAAAAGGTCTCGTACCGATGAAGATAATTGCTCCCACTTATACATTCCTGAATCTTTTCATTTTCTAGCTAATGTGGGACTTTGTTAGTACTCCTAACAATCTTCCCTTCGAACAAAGTACTACATTTGAGTCTCTCCTTGAACAAATCTGTCCACTCCCAATTGAGAGCTTGCTGTTCATCTCGAGGCACAATCGGTTCATCTTGAGGCAACATCCAAATAGAGCACAAACAAGGATCACACTTGCTCTTATCAAGGCTAGCCTCCCCTCAAATAGTCATATATCCGTCTAACTCTTATCCTGACCAACTCCTTTATCAGAGCACATCACCGGTCCAGGCCAACTCCTTTATCGAAGCACACCGCCAATCCGATAGAGCTCAACAACGGATCTTCACCATGACTATGCTTTCAAGGCCCGTCTCATTTCTTTGGCACTCTAGAATTCTACCACATTGCTAAGTCAAGGAGCATGTCTCTAATACCATATTAAATCACCAACCAACCCAAAAACTTAAGCTGATGGCTTATGGTAAATTTAATTATACCAACACTCTAACATTGGAGGTTAGAGGATTCGAACCTTTGACATCTTGCTGAAGAGTACATGTCAATTATCGCTAAGCTGTACTCATTTTGACATGTATGTAAGAACTTATGTTCTAGTACAATTGGGCCAATTTTCAAAACTTAAAAATAAAAAATATGTTTTCTATTCAAGTTTTTCAATCCTCGAGGCTTACATGTAATTTTTTTTGGACAATTCAACTACATCAAAATTTAACCGTTATTCAGATTTTAGAAAATTTATTACATATCAATTAATAATCATAATTTTTATCTGTACAACTAATTTAATTATAGCTTAATAATTAGTGATTAATAACTAATTGATCATATTCTTTAAAAAAAAAATTAATTGATCATATAACTCAATAATTAAGACATTAATAACTTTTGTTATATATGGTAAAGTCAAAATGTACTCTTACAATTATGATGCTATATTAGTCAAACATGAGTATAGCTCAACTAGTTAAGACATATATTCTCAATTAAGAGAGACTAGAGGTTTAAATCTTCACTTTCACACGTTTATTGAATTAAAACAAATGATGTTGTATTAAAATGGGAATTTTGTTTTTACGAATAAGAGAATATTTTTTCATAGCTCAATTTTTTTAGTTAGCCAATAGTGGTTTTTTTTTCCAACCAATAATGAATTATTACTATTAGAACTAAAAAAAAAAGTGAATTATTAGTATATATTTTTGGATTTTCCACTACTCGAGGTGAGGTTAAATCACAACCGTTGGATGAGCCTCTTAAATAACATCGTCTTCGACGCGCCCTAATATATGAAGCATCAGCGCCGTCCCAGACTGAGGCTATCTTCTACCGCTTCAAAGCACTCGACTCAAAAACGTCATAATCTTCAAGGTAACTCTTCCTTCCAATTTTGCTTCACTTCTCATCGCTTTCTCGATCCTCTGTGGTTCTTACTATCCTTGGATTGTTCGGCTTTATCTTCGACGATGAATTTCTTTTTCCGAGGGTTCTACTCTAGCGTATTTTCATTTTCTAGCTTTGGAGCCGGATTTTGTTTTTGCTTCTTTTAAGGTGTTCGTCGATTTGATATGTTTCTTTGTCTCTGAAACTGATCGTCGTTGATTTTCGTATGCTAAACTTGCTCGTGTTATCGGATTTCTCGACGACTTTACAGATCGTAATTATTAAATATATACTAGCTGTAATGGCGTTCTTCGATTGTAAGTTCAGAAGTGAACAAAAGAACAGCCTAGGTTAGACGAATTAGTGGAACTGTAGTTACTGTACTGAGCAGGAGCTTACTTTTCACGAGTGTTCTTTTATGGAAAATGTAGACGGCCTCTCCAAGACAATCTCACTCTTATATTATCTTCTATGAATATGATAAGATGATGAATGGATAATTTGTAACTGTGAAAGTATTTTTCGGATTATGTTTTGTAGTTTTGCCTTTCTTTCAAACCTTGTAATTGTTAAATGATACTTCGGATAAGGTTTTCTGTTTGATTTATCGTTATAAAAATGTGTCCAGGCACGTGTAGGTGTTTATCTGGTTTACCTCTCTTTTCTCCGTGGACGCATCTATGTTTTTTAATTGCTCTTATACAAATCTCCGCGTCCTTAATCACGTATCAAGTTTTCAATTATCATAAATCTTATCCGTGTTCCATATTGTGCAGATGGATCATACAAAGCTCAAGAAGATGGCTGGTGCAGTTCGCACTGGTGGAAAAGGTAGCGTGAGAAGGTTGGTTACCTCTGTATCTTTTGAAAGTTTCGAAGTGTGTAAGAAGAGTCAGTTATCTGTTGCTTGATTAAATTAATTCAACTGGAAAATGGAACTCTTAAAAATTTTACCTCCGTTCTTGATTAAATTTTATTTGTTGGTAAATAATTCCATCGAACAATGAAACGGAATATAATTACATCCAACTGTAGAGTGGGGCTTGATTCGAAATGTGAAGGTAACGTGATATCCGTACACCGTTCCCCCATCCACTGTTCTATGAATTTTAATTGACTGTTTTCTTATAAGCATTGGAGTTTGCTCTAGCTAGTAGTTAATTTTGAAAATTCTGATTTACAGTTCTGGGTTTACCAATGACAACATGTATAATTCTTTTTTATCGTACCATTCAGTTGACTATTGGATGAATACACAAACATAAATTTAATGTTTGTTTGAGTATTGCATCTTTCAGTTAAGCAGGTTGTTATCTCTCGATATTTTCTCATGCTTTCTTGGCAAGGAAATTTTGCTTGTGCTGTGGGATCATCATATCATTTTCATGCTCTTTTTTCAAAGATCGATCATTCGTTTTCTCAGTTTTTTAGTTTTCTTTATGTATGTTGTCAATTAAAGGAAGAAGAAGGCTGTTCACAAGACAACTACCACAGATGATAAACGGCTTCAAAGTACCTTGAAGAGAATAGGAGTTAATGCTATTCCTGCAATTGAGGAAGTCAACATTTTCAAGGATGATGTAGTTATTCAATTTATTAACCCAAAAGGTAAAGCCACCTAACTGCCCTTGGATCTTTACCATCTATATCTTGATATGTAACTCATATTTTGTTGTTTCTTGTTCTCTATTTCAGTTCAGGCTTCTATTGCAGCAAACACCTGGGTTGTTAGTGGTGCTCCTCAAACGAAAAGTACGTCTCTCCCACCACCTCTTGAATATATGGAAACGTATAACTGACTTTGTGTTCTCAATATTAGGGCATTCTTGGAGTAGTTCTCTAAAACTGACACGATTTTCTTTTTCTTCCAAAATTGGTCATATAATTTTTAAACCAAAAGAATAGTCCTAAATGAAAACAACATTGCAGTGTTGTCTATGCTGTTTTTAAGGTAACTTTTCATTTCTAATTAGTATAGTGTTAGGCATTTATCTTAAATTTAGCCATTACTCTGTATTTCAATAAACAAACATGAAAAATAATTGGAACGCAGCTGACAAAATATGATGTCAAACTATTTTTAAATAAATGATGAATGCTGTTTTTAAAAAGTATTCCTAAGTTCCTTTTTTGGGAATGCAATAAAAACCCCACTCAATTTTTTTTCGACAAAATTTGTTATTTAATAAGAAAAACTTATTTGGACAGTGAATTGTTTAAAGCTGTTCTGAAATGAGTTATTCTTGGAGTAACTGTTAATTGTTACGAACCTTCAAGTACTTTTAGGAATTAAATATGGACCACAAGAAGTAAGAATAAGTGTACACTGCGCAGTAATTCGTAAACAGTATGAAAGTTACTTTTTTGGGTATAGTTTCATCTAACAGTATGAAAAAGCTGTTCTATAGAATCACTCGAACAGCCATAAATTTATTTTCAGACAGTTCTCCATAGAAAATTCAAAGTAGTACTTAATTTTTTTTTTTTAATAATAACGTGCTGGTGTAATGCAATAGAATTGTGCAAAGTTTCTTAGGGATTAGGATTATATTGTTAAAGATTTAATGCAACCAGCATGCTGCCATTGGCCTGGAATTTGAAATGCATCCTAATACGGTTTGCTTCAATTCTATTGGACTGTTTCACTAGGTCCAGAATAGAAATATCTGTGAGGCTAATAAATCTCCACAGGCTGATATAGTATTATTACGTAAAGTTCTTGGCCCGAAGCTATCATTTTAAATGGGGGCCAAATAGTTTCTATCCCCTTCGCTAAATTATGCCATTCTTCAGATTTACTTGACTTAGTGACATCTGATCTGATCGTATCTTTAATGTATGCTTGCTGAATGAGCACCTTGTTGAATAGATACGTTCTTGCCTAAAGCAAGTTTCAAGATTGAGAAGTCTGTAATGCCTTGTTTAGGCAAGAAATTACTCGAGTCCCGTCTCTTAAGCTGACACCTTTTCCTACTGAAAAACATGATTTTTTTTATTTTATTTTATTTTATTTCTGATTATGGAGCACTTCTATGAACACTGGGCAGCATGATTTCGTTGTGATATTTGGCTTTCTCTTGTTAATATCTATCACGATTAGAACACATGTAATTTAATTTTATATGCCCTCTAATATTTTTGATTTCTTCCCTCAGAATTACAGGATATTCTCCCTGGAATTATCAACCAGTTGGGTAAGTATGCTAGTGTTTTCGTGTTACCTGCCATGTTGTAGCTTTAATAAAAGGCATTAAGAACACTGACTGGTTCGCATTTAAATATTTTAGGCCCTGATAACTTGGACAATCTGAGGAAGTTGGCTGAGCAGTTCCAGAAGCAAGCACCTGGAGCAGGCGCTGGTGCAGCCAACGCACAGGATGACGATGACGATGTTCCCGACCTCGTCGAAGGGCAGACCTTCGAAGCTGCTGCAGAAGAGAGTCACGCTTCGTAGGGAGGAACTCTCGGATGATTTTGTTTAGTTTTTACATATTTTTAATGTTTGGAAGAGTCCATTTTTCTCCTTGTATTTGTTTTTGCTAATCTTATTGCCCATGGCATTTTACTCACCCCCCGCTCCCATGTATCCCCCTCGATGGATGGGTTTTCTATTGCCCCTTCAACAGCCTTAATTCCTGGGGAACCCGTTTTATATATTGGTGCGGAATTAATGGCTCCCATCCGCCCTACCGCAAGAAAATATGGGTATATGAGCCAACTTTGTATGCGAATATATTAAGGTATGCATGTTAAGTAGTTCTTTCACCTACCTTCTCATTTCTCGTGTTTCATGTGACTATCTGTAAAATGCCAGGTTGATGGCGCGGTTTTTATTTACAGAGAAGGTTGGAAGAATCAGGATTTTGATGAATTCTAATGGTCTAGAAATCAAAAGGGATTAATTCATCTGAATATTATAGCGCGTGTTAAATAGAAATGTGTTTTTGCTATTTTTTCCTAGCGCTTTTATGAGTTTTACTGGCGAAGAAATCTGTGCATCCATGATTTAGTGTTTGGATTACAGAATCAAAGAATGACGAGGTAAATAACGTAAGGAAATTGCAGTGTATGAAAGGTAGAAAAGAGATGAATTTTTCCAAGCAATCTACACTTCTGGGGATTGATCACGGGCACATGCCTTTTTCCGAGTCCTACGTACAAAAAGTAAGAAAAATGATGAAAAACAGATTGCCTTTTGTGTTTTCTGAAGGACGTGGAAGAATGAATGAGAAATTTTACTCAGGTAGCAGGTATCTCTAGCGTAACAGCAAAGAAGCTTTGTATGAAGTAACGAAAAATCAGGACAGGATCACACGTTAGAATTCTAACACAGAAAATAAATCAATTCCCAAGAGAAAAGAATATAAAAGGAAAAGTGCTTTTCTGTATGAAAGGGAAAATACGCATGGCGCATGAGACTACAGTATTTCTTATCCCAAAGCTAGATTTTGTCCACACATTTTAAAGGCAAGGCTGCTTCGTAATAACTAATGTTTGCATGCGCATAGCTTAAGATATAGGATTTTTTTTAATAAAAATTTTAATATTGTAATTTCAGAACTTTTCATTAAATGGAGGTAATCTCTTGAAGAGACGATCTCTACTATATGGCAACATGTCTCTCTTCAAAAGACGATATGTATGCTATGGGATGAATCATCTCTTCAAGAGACGACCTCCATTCAGAGAATTAAAATTACAATATCTAAATAATAAGCTTGAAAATTAATATATTTTAATAAAAAGTTTTAAAAATTACAATATTAATTAAAAAACACTCCTTAAGAGATAAGGATTTCTCATCCATATTTGATATAATATTTAAAAAAAAAAAAAAAAAAAAAAAAAAAAAAAAAAAAAAAAAAAAAAAAAAACTCATGCCAGATGCAGAAAAAGAAATGAAAGCAAATTCTCAAAATTACCAATCTCAGACTGAAAACTTTAGAATATAAACACCAAGCATATGTGCTTCACACAGTTGAAGTAAAATGTACTCAATGAAAAAGCATATTTAGATATCTAAAGATAAATTTGCACTGCTGTACATGCCCAGTGTTGAAATGATAGAAAGTTTTATCATGGCAATAGAGATTACAAGGTTAAGAAGATTGTGCTTGAAAAGAAGATATCAAAACTATTTAGAGTGAGTTTTTTGAGTTTAACATGGGTGTGGGAGATTCGAACTCTGACTTATCTGACTTATTTAGAGTAATTTTGATATAAATGTTGAAGAGGGCTGAAAATACTTTTCAAAATCTTCCATCTAGAAGCTCTAAAGAGATTTAAAAACATTTAATGAGATTTTTGAAAAAGTACTTAATTAGTATTTTATTCTAGAGTACTCATAAAATAATAAAATGAATATAGATACTTTATATCTATCTATCGAGATATATATATATATATATAAAAGCAAGGAGCCAAAGAAATAATTGGAGAGGTCATAAACCCTCAGATTGAAGAGCCTAAGATTCTCAGAGTTGTGAAGAAAGCAAAGGAAAATTCAAAGATGTAGAGCACTGCCTGTCCTGTGACACGGTTATCCAAAAAATTATGGATAACAAAACCTTTTATGATACTAATTGGAAAAGGAAAATTCCAAGGCATTTAACAAATTCAAGATTAATTTTATCTGAAGTGAAGCCTCCGTTGAGCAAAAAATAATGTTATCCTCTAAAAACCAACTCGGCCTAGTTGAAGAGTGATCATACATGTGATGGGCCTTAATCAAAGAGGTCTAAATAAAACGGTAAACAAATTTATTTCCTTTGGTGCTTAAAAGACGACTGGAGTTTTATAGAAGAAACAAACCTTGTTGACAAGATATGCTTCGTCCAAATTTAACCTCCACAAATGGATAATTTATCACCAAGGCGTTGTGTAAAATCCGCTGTCCTGTATCCACGAAGAACTTGATTTAGATTTAGAGTGGACTAATTAAAAGTCTTCAAGTTCATTTTTATGCAAGAGAGAACTTGAAAAACTTTTAGTGTGGGTACTTACAATCGAAAGTTGCCCATCGAGATGGAATTACGCTAGAGCAGTCCTGTTTTGCATCTTGGACATATTTGAAGAGATCTGGGGATCCATTTGTATTTTTTGTGGATGTATCAATTTCTTTCACTAATGAAGGTCCTCTTGGAGGAGCTGAAGCAATCGTATGGTTCTTCATATCTAAAGAATTCTGCATGAGAAATATGCACCACCATGAACACACACTTTAAACATGGGATAAAAATACAGTATATTGAGTGTTAATATGGCCAGGATACCATTTTTTTTTTATTAGGGACCTAGACTGCTGCAGTGTTATTGCAAGGAAGACAGAAATGAAAAAGGGTATCATACTACTGTTGTCTAATGCATGTTTTTTGCACAAAAACCTTCTCAAACATTTTCCATCATGGAATTTCAGTAGAATTATCATTAAACAAAATAGCTAATTTAACGATATGGCAAAGTACCGCAAAAACATAATTCTCCACCCACTTCTCTTATTCACTTCAAATTTCCAGGTCTTTTATTTACTTTTTTTCGTTCTTCATAAGGCATGCACAACAGTGGAACAAATATGGGAACAGAAGATGACAAAAAGAAAAAATGCCCTCCTTGACACACAAGACACAACCATAATGTTTTGGGTCAAGGGTAATCAGCAAGAACAATTTAGAAAAAGGACAGTTCTCAGATCAGCCAACCACTGAAAGACTGGCATAGAGGGATGTTGCAAGAATGCCAGGCTTAAAACAACTTGTACGCAACTCTAGACTCTAAAAAATGAAATAAGTTCACTGAATTCTTCAACCCAAGGCATGCATTCGAAGGAAGAAAAGTAAAGTTCTGACTCCCTTTGTTTGTCCATTCATTTTCCAAGTGAACAGGATTTCTAATAAAATCAAGTTACATGTCATAAAACAAACCAAGGCGAAAATGAATGACACTAGAACTCGTCAAACCTGCAAGTTAATAATACAGAATTTTTATTCAATAATATAATAAAATAGCGTATGTTAACAAATGTCAGGACTTTATATTTTCACAAAATGAATATAATGTTGTGTGATTTTTTAAACCTGTCACTGTATGATGTTGAGGCTTGTTTTTTCTCAAATTTTGCTGTTTTTTAAAAGTCTTAAAATAGATCATTGACCACTTTTATCATGCTATTTCTGTAATTCCCTCCTCACTAACATGGAGATACATGATCGTAATTTAGTGGAAAATTGAATTTCTCTAAAGAATACTAAGCAACAGGATTACAAATGAACTTACGCCGCGTGCTTTTGCTACTGTGGGAGTTGCTTTTGCCACGTGCTTTGTGAGAATCTCTTCCTCAAGAGAAAAGTTCCTTATCTTCTTTGAAATGGGGCTTTTGGGTCCAGTTTCAATTGAATCACAATAAATACTTCTCATTCCACCCAATTGTGGAGTTGGGTATGTTCTGCTCTTAGGAACCCACCTTTTCTCTTCGTACCTAGAAGTTCCTCAACAAAGTTAGATAAATAGAAAAGAACAAGAATGAATAAATCATATCCAAATTTCTTTAAAAACGTGTTCTAAATTTAAGCAGAGAAGTTACTTGGCACGAATGAATGTTTGATTTCCTCTCCTATCAAAATTTGGTGGTAGTTCTGCTTCCCAGTAATAATTCGACCTCTCATTTCCCATAGCTATAAATATAATGGGCAATATGTTAAATAATCTGTAAATGACCATCAACCTCAAGTAGTTGAGAAAAAAAGAAAATTTGATTTGCTGGCAATAAGATCTCTCAACAGGAGATTTTCCTTCGGGGATTAAGTATCAACCAATTGGACAGAAATTTTGATTGAAAGCAGTCTATTGAAGTTCCTAACTTAACTTTTCTTACTGAAAAGACAAATTTAACAAATGCCAAATATTCTTACACTGCATAAAAGCAACCTGTTCCGGTAGCCATGTATCAAGAGTAGTAGACCGTACCTAACACAAAAATATATTTTTCGAAGTGTCAATACGGTTGAAAATACCAATTGAAGAAAAGCAAAGAAAAAAAAGATCCAACATAACAAAGATTTGGAAAATATTGAATTTAGAACGCTAGTTTAAATCAAAATTCAATTAAACTACATTTAACAGCAAATACAAGCACATATGCATGAGGCAAGGCAAGCAGCTTACTGTGTTCATAATTCCGTGGGTCCATAAGCTAGTTGTGTGTTCAATATTGTTAAACATTACCGCTATTTCAACCTAAGGATTAGAGAACAAGCTCAACTAATACTTGACAGATCTATTGGGTTTATCAGCAGATGACTTGGACCTAGTTTGCAGGCAATAACACTGATTATCTTGGATAATTGAAACCAGATAACAAATTTATTTTGAAGCCTAGCAGATCAGTAACATGTATAAATGAAAAGTTTATTGAAACTTCAATTGCAAAGAGGAAACACTAAATCTGCCAAAACATCTTGGGTAAAGAATCCTAATTAATTTTTTCATTCTTTATTGATATGGACAAAATTCAAATAGTATGAAACTCATGAGCCAATTTGTCCTCAATTCCATTAAGTCTCTCACCATATTTGTAATCTCCAATGAAATTAGTATGCAAGGAGACTTCCTCTAAAAACCACCAAAAAATCTCAAATAGAGTGGTTACAAGTCCTGCCTCCGACAATACTGGGCCACTCCAATGGTAGTAATTAATTCATGCAAGCTGGGCAAGTTTCTGGCTCTATGCATTATTTTTTCATTGTTTAAATGTAAGATCATTTTGAAGTTCATGTTTGTTATGAAGAATCTCTTCCAACGACAAGAAATTGTTCAAGCCATACCAGAAAGTTCAAAGCAAACATCTACTAGTAGTCACAGACCGCTACATAGAAGGAACTTTAATAGGTAGCAAAAATCTTTTTTCTACTTATGGTAGGAAAAAAAGTGAGGGAAACCTTTGAAATATGTACTCCAAGACTCCTATGAATACCCGAGCATTGCATGCATATAAAAATTCCAAGGTTTACACTTGCCCATCGTGGAGCCCTGTGCATCATATAGCAAAAAATTACATTGAAGTATACAATATGATAGTACATGTTGAACTCAGATCAAGTAAAAAAAGTTATATCAAAGCACAAATTTTCTTAGAAAACCATTTCCAAAACTTGGCTTTCATGGTAATCATTTGCCAACAGTGAGCGATCAAGTAAAAAAAGTTATATCAAAGCACAAAATTTCTTAGAAAACCATTTCCAAAACCTGGTTTTCATGGTAATAATTTGCCAACAGTGAGCATGATCAAACAACAATTTAAAATGCATGCTTTAAAATCATGCTAAACCTAAAAAATATCTAAGAGTTGGCCACAACATGAATCTTTATACGATGGAAAAAATTTATTTTAAAATGTCTTTACCCTATTGTATCTTATTCATCAGAAAGTAATATATAGATGCATATTCTTCTCCTGCTCTATATTATTACCACGTCCAGGCTTTTTAGCTAGTTGTTAGGGACATTATTGTGTACTGCCTAAGATGACTCAGATCGAAACCGGTCATCCAATAATACTTGTCTTAAAATTACAACTCTCAACACAAGTCCTAACCATCTCAATAACTTAGCAGCCTTGTTTCAGAGATGCCTAGGGATGAGAAACATACACAAAATAGTTATTCACCCAACTAATCTACCGAAACTTTATGAAGCATCATATTCAGATATTTGTTTGCCGGTTTAAATTTCAATTGAATATCAAATAATGAAATGTTTAATAGTTCTGAATGTCACCAAACGAACGGCCAAAAAAAAGTCCAAGAGCATTGAACATTCAAAGGGATGTAGTTTGACAAGGATACTGCCAAAAAAGCTGATGTTCACATTCATTGGTTAAATAGATACTAACATGATATGAAACTAGGGCGTTGATTATACATAAAAACTAGATGATAACCAATTCGTTTTGTGTAATCAAAGAAGGATAACAAAAAGATTCACTCTGAAGAGCTGCAGAAACAGAGAAGATACTCAGAGAGGAACGAGAATAAAAAATTTGTACGTAAATTTTGTAGTGCGAAAATTATGCATGCTCCAAGTAGAATTGGCTGATCAGAAGCTTACGAACAGGAAGTACATCCGTAACAAATTAGAATTACAGGAAGAACGTTTCGTATTTAAAAATTAATTATAATAATAATAATCTTTTAAATGCATACTTGCTCCGGCAGTCAGCACATTCCCTGTTTTCTGGAAGCCTGAGAAGACCTTCCAAAATCTGTATAAACAAATATTTAACACGCATAAAAATGATCTTAAGTTAAACAAAGTAGTACAATAATCGTTCACGCGGCAAAACCAAGAACTCGAGATGAAAAATAAAATCCGCATGAAATTAATAGATTAGCGACTGAAATTCATTTCCCGACCGTGTAAACCAAGGATTTCGATATCAAAAAGCTTGAAAAAGTGAGAATCACAGATTTTAGCTGGTTTGATTGTGCTAGCAGTTCGAATCAGTTTTTATGAACAAAAATCCAACAGTTGATCATAGCATTTCCAAAACACTAACATTACGTTGCTATAAGCCTATAATGCTCATAACAGCTTGAGTTTCTCCTTCTCGCACAACTAGATAGCAAAGAAACGACGAATTTTCTCAAAACCTTCGATCAATTTCAAACAAAACGCAACAGAGATAGACAGATTAACAAAACCTTAGAATGTTTGGCTTCGAGCTCCTTAGAGACGGAGGCCTTCTCATTCATGTTTGGACTCGGATTTGACGAACCGCTACGACGATCGATTCGCTGCGGTTTCTTAAGAAGTCGCCTTCGCCTCTGGTGGCTCCGAACAGAGAACTCTTGGGAACGGCGATGAAGAGGAAAGAAAAAGAGTTCGGTAATGATTGGCTCCACAGATTCTGAGGAAAACGGTTGGAAATCCACAAATAATGCGAAAGGGAAATGGCAGCGTTCATATTTGACGCTTCGCCACCTGTTCTTAATCTTTACCTTCCTATTAATGTAGCTGGCGGGAAACAAAAAGGCGAAGGTCAGTTTTCGCTTTTTAACGCATAAAATTATATTTATATGAAACTGCCAGGTAAGGCCTCAGGCTGAGCTGAAGCGTAAGGCTGCCAGTCATCCATTCGGCCCGCGTGTTGTCCAACTCCATTTGCTCTGTAGGCGGGCCATATTCAGTTCGGCCGAATCCTTCTCTTTTGTTACAACCATTTATAAATTTTAGACTCTTTTTAGATTCGTTTTATTTATTTATTTTTAGCTAAATTATAAAAAAAAAATCCCAAACTTTATCTTTTGTTTTATAAATATTTCAAAACTATCGCCGAAAAAAAATTAGAATGTTGAACAAAAGTTATAGAATGAGGTAATATAACTTTTTAAAGAATATGAATATTATATATATATATAAAATTTAGCCTTTATTTTTATTTTTTTAAAGTCAACAACACGTGAAAGTGAGGATTCAAATTTCTGAAACAATTAATCTCATTTATGACTCTTATTCAGTTGAACTATGTTTAGATTGAAAAAAAAAAATTAAATGTATTTGAATTAGTAACAAATCTAAATCCTACGATTGAATAAGTGGTAGTGGTATCATTAATATCTTGAATTAGTTACATTTCATTGTTTAAAAGATTTGTGATTTGTTAGGGTGGTAGTGGTATCATTAATATCTTGAATTAGTTACATTTCATTGTTTAAAAGATTTGTGATTTGTTAGGGGTATTCTTAGGGTTGGATAAGATTATTTTTGTGAATATTGCTTCTTCTTCTTCTTCTTCTTCTTCTTCTTCTTCTTCTTCTTCTTCTTCTTCTTCTTCTTCTTCTTCTTCTTCTTCTTCTTCTTCTTCGATTTTGTGGGCATAGTCAAGTATTTTTCATGCTTTAGATTTGATGTTAGTTCTTCGATTTTGTGGGCATAGTCAAGTATTTTTCATGCTTTAGATTTGATGTTAGTTGATTTTGTTTAGATATATTGTTTGGGTGGTAGATTTTAAAATATTTTTAAATTCGTAGTCATATTTCAAAAAATGATACATCTAATCATGATTTTGTTTAATATTTTATACCTAAAACAATAAATAAATTTAAAATTACTCGTAGTTTTCTTTGTTTAGTCTTCACTTTTTAATAACATTTTTATGTAACCTTAGCATAATATCAAAAATAACAAACAAAATTTTTAAAAATATTTTAGATCTCATTTGATAATCATTTAATTTTTTATTTTTAAAAATTAAGCTTATAACCACTACTTCCATCTATGAATTTCTTTGTTCTCTTATTTACTTTGGCTTTTGTGATTTTTGGTTTTTAAAAATTAAGTTTATAAACACTACTTTCACCCTTGAGTTTCTTTGTTCTCTCATTTACTTGTGTTTTAAAAAACCAAATCATGTTTTAAAAACTAAAAAAATAGTTTTTAAAAACTTGTTTTTGTTTTTGAAATTTAGCTAAAAATTAAATGTTTTATTAATAAAGAAGAAATCCATTATAAAACAATGATGAGAAAACAAACACAATTCTAAAAATCAAAAATCAAATGATTATCAAACATAGCCTTAGCTTTTAAAATTTTATAATTTTATTGGAAATTCAAAAATGTTTTGGAAAGTAAATCAAATATAGATGAAGACTAATCCCCTAGATAAAACAACTTTTACTAGTACCCATGGAACAAGCCTAAATAAATGAGAAAAAATCACTTTAATAATTTGCAACACGTCCACCTTTCAAGCATTAATAACATTTTGGAAAATTATGGCAAAGAGCACGTTTTCACCTATATATTTCATAAATGATGCATTATAAAAAAAAATTCAGTTCTAGCATGACTCACATTTATGAGAATATTTTATTCCATTGATGCCCTTACGATTTTTTCTCATTATTGTAATAATGTTATTATTATTATTTATTGTTTCCATAATCATATCATTCAATTTAGGTTATTTATTCTTTCCATAACCATATCATTCAATTTAGGTAAATAAATTTACCATTAATTACATAAAGATATATTTTAGATTGATAAATATATTTTATTCTCCAATATATTGATATTCAAATTATGTTTTAATTTTCTTTATTGTTTATTGACTTTTATTTACGTTTTTTTTTTTAATTTATGTTTTGTTTTATTTGAAAATTTCTTTTGGTTAATTTTTAAAATACTTGACGTCAAATATATAATATTAAGTATATTGTAAAAAACAAATATACATAGAAGTATATTATATATACATCTGTATATAATTCTATTATATTCTATATAGACAATAAGCATAGTTATATTCACAAACATATATTATATAAACATAGGTAAATAATCGTCATATGCTTTGTTACATCAGCATGTAATCATTTTATATGTTTGGGATGACATGATACTTCTATTATATTCTCAGATATATATTATATATACCCCTACTATATTCTCAGATATATAATATATATACCCCCTACGAATGGAATCGTCGATAATGGAAAGAGTTGTCTAGCTTTTAAAATCCCTAGATTTTAGGAGAAAAAACGTAAAAAAATTTCATTTATTTTATTTCTTATACAAAATTAATAGTGTTTGGAGGGAAAGATATATGTTTCAACGTTTATGGAAAGTATCAATATATTTTATTTCTTATATATATATAGCAATAAATAGAGAGGTAAATGAGTAATGTTCCTCTAGATTTGGCTTAAAAAGTGACAAAGCCAATATTAATAACAAAACGTGCCATTTGTGTAAAATTTGGTTCCAAATATGCTATTCATGTAGTTAACCCTAACATTTTCCTAAATGTTGGAATGCCCAATTCGACAATCACTATAATCTTAAAAAAGAAACAATTCTTTACAATATTTATGTTTTAATATCACTCCAACCATTTGTCAACATGAGCCAAAGTGAGAGTAGCACAAGCAACTAACATGTATTCCTTCCCTGAAGTTGAAGATTTAAAACATTCTCTTTCTCTTGAAGTCTAAGGTTCAAATCTTCTGTCTCACATTCCTCCGTCTCACATTGATACTAAAATTAAGATAAAAATTGAATGGCATGCTTAATAGAATACAAACTCTGAGTACCATCATTATTTCTTCACATGAAACGCCTCCAGATCTAATTATTACTATTCTTATTTGAAAGACCAGATCTAATTAATTACTCTGCCAACATTCATATACAACAAACATTGACCTAAAATATATACCAGTATCGACTCTTTTCTTTATCTTCTTTATACCAGGGATTAGTAAATTGTTGGATACTCTCAAACGGTGTTAATGAAATACCTGCAAGAACTAAATCAAGAATATAGGCAAGACAACAAGCCTTAAAGGGCAAAATTTTATATTCCAACTGTTTACATATATTAAACTTTAATCCTAACAATTTTAAGAAGACAAATTAGAAGGAAAACTGAAATTGCAACAGGTCTGCTTGTTGATTAAAGTTTACATATATTAAACTTTAATCCTGCTTGTTTCAGCAGACAATGCTCTGTTTAAATGTATACAAAATGTTTTTTTTTTTTTTTTTAATGAGAAACGGAGCTTTCATTGATAGAAATGAAAGAAAATACAAGATCATACAAAAACAAGCCCACTAAAGAAACCTCAAAGCTAATTGCAAGAAAGAAACTCAATTCAAAAGAATGATGCCAAGCTAATAATAATTAATGGACACCCACAAAGACGAGTTAAATCTAATCGCCTCCCAAATGTATACAAAATGTTACGGAATGGCCACTGCACATACAAAAGCGGCCTAGCATTACTAGCCAAATTAAAGGATAACATGGGAGAGGGAGAAGGGCATGATGATCTCCCTCCCATTTGTGAACACAGTGCATGTAATCAAGGTCTTTCAGTGAGGATGCATGAAAGTATTCTACTCCACGACTGCTAACCACGGAATTTGGCCCTCTAGAGATTACCCTGCACGTGGACTAAAATGTGACCCTCACATGAACCCTTTTTTTGGATCCTTAGTAGATGTTGGTGAGGACTGAGGAGCAATAGATGTTTGTTTCAATGACGTGGAATATGACAAATCACATCAGTTGAAAAATATGAATCTAGATCAAGTTTGAGCAAAAAGGAGGCTAAAGACTAGTCCTATCCTGGAATAATGACTCTATCTAGACTAGAGTGCAGTTATAATTGATAAATAATTAGTCACCTTGAATTTGTGTTACTACCAACTAATGACAGATATGCTTATTACGTTTTGATCAAAGAACAGTGTTATAATGAAAAATTTAAATGCATAAACACTAAATTGAAAGTAGAGTTAAAGTATGGGGGCAAAATATATAATAAAACTTTTGTTCTGTTTTGGGTTAGAAACCATCCAATGTAATACGACAACAAAATAGGGTATTGGTAGGGATTTTGGACCCAACAAAAGTGAAAGCAGTTCAATTAGAACTACTTTAAAATTACTTAACTCTTATCAAATATGATATAGACAGCACAGTTAAACGGTTTGCATTTGAGCTGCACAGTTAAACGGTTTGCATTTGAGCTAAGATGAGCAAAGCTCAACAGCTAAGGCCCCGTTTGATAACAATTTAGGCCCCGTTTGATAACCATTTGGTTTTTGGTTTTTGAAAATTAAGCTTGTTTTCTCCCAATTTCTCTATAATGGTTTTCATCTCCCTTAAGGAAGCATTTGAATTTTTAGCCAAATACTAAAAACAAAAACAAGTTTTTGAAAACTACTTTTTTTAGTTTTCAAAAGATGGCTTGGTTTTTGAAAACATAGGTAAAAAGTAAATAACAAAACAAGTATATACATAGGTGAGAATAATATTTATAGGCTTAATTTTCAAAAAACAAATGGTTATCAAACGGGGCCTTAGTTTTTCATTTTTGAAAATTAAGCCTATAAATACTACTTTCCTTGTTTTGTTATCTACTTCTTACCTATGTTTTCAAAAAATTTTGAAAACTAAAAAAAATAGTTTTCAAAAACTTGTTTTTGTTTTTGGAATTTGGCTAAGAATTTAAATGTTTTCTTAAGAAAGATGAACTTCAATTTCTAAAAACCAAATGGTCATCAAATGGGGCCTAAGGTATCTAGCTCAAATCTCAACAACTACCTTAAGGTTGGAAGTTTACCTTAAGGTCGGAAGTTTAAATTCCTAGCCCTGCATTTGTTGTAGTCAAAAGGGAGGAATAAACAAAAAGAAAAGAAAAAAAGTTTTGCATTTGTAGGGACTGAAATGGCAGGAGTGCGAGGAAAAAACTATTAAATCAAAATGCATTTTTCTCTAAGCTGCACTCTTCCTCACCAGAGTGCCTTGTAAGTTGTGATTAACAACAGAAGATTTTCCATGGCCTTTAAGAGCTTTTAACTCATCCATGAAGTTAGTCAGCAGCTTATGATTATTTCAGCTTCAGCCACACAAATTCTAAACGTACATAATCTCAAAAAAAACTTGCCATTTAAAACTCCTTGCACCTTTCATTTCCATTTCTTGTCAAGAAAACATCAGATAAGAGCCAGCATAAACGCCTAAGTTCTTAAAATTCTAAGCTAAAAGCTCATTTGAAAACTCACAGTGTGAGGCGAATCTGAACATCATTTCGCTCCAGTTTCTTGGGGAGTCTTTGCCACGATTGAAATTGCATGCAATCCAGACTGAAGCTCATCAGCCAACAGATCATACACCATTCTATGGCGCTTCACGAGGCTCTGCCCTTCAAATTTTGGAGACACTATCTTTACATTGAAATGAGTCTCTCCATCGCTGCCCTTCACAGCCGCATGCCCAGCGTGCTGGTGCGAAACGTCCTCGATTTCCAGAAAACTCGCTGATAGTGCTGATTGCAACTTCGTCTTCATCCTGTTCGCCCTCGAGAGCACCACATTTGCCCCTCGTGAAGCCATAGTATTCGATTAAATGTCTGCAAGATTTGCATCCATGAGAAGACAGAGTTTCAGAGAATTGAAACTTTCGACGGTAAATTTGTAGAATCTTTAATAATCTTTTCTCGGTTTTGATTCGAATAGCAGAAAAATTATCATCCACGAACGAGCAAAAGGAGGGGAAATTCAAAGATTGGAAAAGAAATCGTTAAAACTTTGTGAAAATAGGGATTTGCGGGTTTATATTTGATCGAAATATTGGAAATCGTTGATGGACGCATAGTACTGACCGTCGACTCGACGTTTCCCGCTGGATGCTCGGAGACCGTCGACCTTGGCAAGTGCGGCTTCAATTCAACGCAATTCGGTATTGCAGAGAAAATGTTTTAACTTCAGTGATTTTTTTCAATAAATATTTGATTATATTATAACAAGTTTTTTTTTTTTTTTTTTTGACTACTCAGTCGTCGGGATAGACAGTTCGAACCTCTGACTTAGAATACATATTTTATGTCAATTGAACTATTCTACACTTTCAAATTTTGTGTGTAATAAGTTTCGAAACATTTAATTATGGATTTAATAAATCTTTGACCTATTTGACATTTTCTAAAAATATCAAAAATTTTAAACATAAAATTAAATTTTGTATTTAATAGTATTCTAAACTTTCAATAGATTTGTTAAAATTTTAAAATGTTGGATAGGTTAAAAATGTATTATATACAAAATTAAAAGTTCATAATTCTATTAGACACTCCTTAAAATTTAAAACACAAATATAAAAATTCATACACTAAACTTAACTTGTAATTTAACCTAGAAGTTTAATTTTTGAAATTTTATATAACATTATCTCAAAAAAAAACTAAAATTATGTTTTTAAGGTTAGCAACACATTTTATTTTTATTATTATTATTTAAAAATATGTTAGCAACACATTTTATGTCATATTTTGACTATGGGTAATAGATGTGTTATTACTCACTTATATTTGAATTGGTTTTGATTTCAATCTTAAAACTTTGATTTTTGTGTTTACTTTATTTTAACTTTAAAAAAACGTGTCTACTATATACATAAATTTTCAATTTTATATCCAATTAAATTCGTAAATTTACTTAGTGACAATTACATTATACTATACTTTAGAGTTTAAAAGTAGACACCAAATTGAAAAATGTTAATACATGTAAAACTAAATTGATTTTTTTTCAAAACAAAAGAGAGAGTGTTGAAAATTTATTCCAATTTTAGGAATTAAATATACTTAGCCTAAAATATAAAATTATTTAAACGGAGCTTGGGTGCAGCCGCCGTAGGATTGGCTTTGAACATACCTTCTCCTCCTCCGCGGAGTAGAGTTTGTTCTAGGATTTCAAATGATCATATAAATTAGATGCCTCTTCACCTCGCTCGCCCATTAATTTTTGTTTCAAAATCCACAAAAACACAACATTCAATTGCTCTGAGAATTTCTCACAAGTCTTTCATTTCGAAATCAGAGAACTCGTCGGCGAAACTAGAAGATTTCTATGCCAGTCTCCTGCATCAGTGTGTCCAAACCTCCGATTTCCGCCATGGATCGGCAATTCATGCGAAGTTCCTTAAAGGATTTCTTCCATTTTCTCTTTTCTTCCACAACCATGTACTTAATTTGTATGTCAAATGTGGAGGCCTTTCTTGTGGCCTGCAACTGTTCGACGAAATGCCTGAGAGAAATGTTGTCTCCTGGTCCGCAATCATTGCTGGGTTCGTCCAACACGGCCGACCCAACGAATCCCTCTCTCTATTTGGCCGCATGCATTGCGACGGCTCGATAATGCCCAACGAATTCACCCTTGTAAGTGCTCTCCATGCCTGTTCTTTAACTCAGAGGCTGATCTGTGCATACCAAATTTATGCTTTAATTGTTCGCTTAGGATATGGGTCCAATATTTTCCTCATGAATGCGTTCTTAACTGCTTTAAGTAGGCATGGGAAATTGCTAGAGGCTTTAGAAGTTTTTGAGAGTTCTTCATCCAAGGATATTGTATCTTGGAATGCTATGATGGCCGGTTATTTGCAATTAGCATATTTTGAACTGCCAAAGTTTTGGCGCCGGATGAATCTCGAGGGCGTTATGCCTGATAATTTTACATTTGCTAGCATCTTAACTGGGTTGGCTGCTCTCTCTGAGTTTAGGCTGGGGTTGCAAGTTCATGGACAGCTTGTGAAAAGTGGGTATGGGAATGATATTTGTGTTGGGAATTCCTTGTGTGATATGTACATTAAGAATCGGAAGTTGTTAGATGGTTTTAAAGCTTTTGATGAAATGCCTTCAAGTGATGTGTGCTCTTGGACTCAGATGGCTGCAGGGTGTCTCCAGTGTGGGGAACCAATGAAAGCACTCGAGGTCGTTTACGAAATGAAAAACATCGGCGTGAGGCTAAATAAGTTCACCCTTGCAACTGCCTTGAATGCTTGTGCCAATTTGGCCTCCATGGAAGAAGGGAAGAAATTCCATGGATTGAGAATTAAACTTGGAGTTGATATTGATGTTTGTGTCGATAACGCTCTACTTGATATGTATGCAAAATGTGGATGTATGACCAGTGCAAATGTCGTCTTTCATTCGATGGATGAACGATCTGTCGTCTCATGGACTACTATGATTATGGGATTTGCACACAATGGCCAAGCAAAAGAAGCCCTTCAAATTTTTGATGAAATGAAAAAGGAGGGAGTTGAAGCTAACCACATCACTTTTATTTGTGTCCTCTATGCTTGTAGCCAAGGAGGTTTCATTGATAAAGCATGGAAATACTTCTCTTTATTAGATTACATGGGGTTCCATCTCAAAACCAATTGGCAATGAGAGGAGTAGCCCATATATCTTATAAATTGTGAGGTCTCTCTACATTTTTCCAATGTGGGATCCTCAACATGCCCCCTCAAGATGGTGCCACTTTGGGTTCACCATTCTTGGATCGGATCCCAATTTTAATTTTTGGACCGAATACCCCGTTTGGGTTTAATGGGCTCTGATACCATATTAGATTACATGGGGTTCCATCTCAAAACCAATTGGCAATGAGAGGAGTAGCCCATATATCTTATAAATTGTGAGGTCTCTCTACATTTTTCCAATGTGGGATCCTCAACACTCTTCCATGAGTGCTGACCATGGGATTTCACCTTCAGAAGATCACTATGTGTGTATGGTGAATCTTTTAAGCCGAGCTGGGTGTATAAAAGAAGCCGAGGATTTGATCCTACAAATGCCGTTTCGACCTGGTTCTTTGGTCTGGCAAACATTGCTCGGTGCTTGCTTAGTTCATGGTGATTTAGAGACGGGAAAACGAGCAGCCGAGCATGCATTGAATTTGGATCAAAACGATCCATCGACTTATGTTTTGTTATCAAACATGTTTGCTGGTCGTAGTAACTGGGACGGTGTGGGAAGTTTGAGAGAACTAATGGAAACTAGAGATGTAAAGAAAGTACCTGGATTCAGTTGGATGTAAACATGAGAAGAACTAATGATTAGTTCATCTGCTTTTAAAGATTTTGCACTGAATAAGTTGTTTAGTGGATGAGATCTATTTCCCCAACATTCTTTAAGGAAAGTCATGTTATTGGGTGAATTGTTTTCCTATGGTAGCTTTTGGGGTGAGGTGTTATTTAGACTTGAAATGTGGTTGTCTAAAATTTTGGATTATTATTTTTTTTGTCAACTCAAGCATAGGGTTAAGGCATATATACCTTTGACCAATAGTTCAGAGATTTGAATTCCCTACCCTCCCCGTGTTGTTGAACTCAAGAGAAAAAAAAGATTATTTAGAATTTATTTGGTAATCACTAAACATTTTATTTGTTAAAGAGTAGGTTTGAGAAATAATTACTTTTTTTTTTATAATATAATAATTTTTTAAAAAAATTGTAAAATTTTAGTAAGGTTTTAAAACAAATTTTCTGGTAATAAAAAAAAAGACAAAGTTTCTGTATTTTAAATTTTATTTAAAGAAGTTGTTATCAGTATACTTTGTTGTATGTATGCTTATCGATAACAACAAATATTAGGGTTCTTTAAATTTTTTAACCAAACTCTAAAAACAATACAAATATAGAAAAGAGAAAAAGCCTAGATTTTAGGGAAAAATACTTTTTTAGTCCCTGAGTTTTCAACCATAAGTGCATTTATTTTCTTAGTTTTCAAAATTGACCTTTTAGTCCTTGAGTTTAGGGAAAAATACATTTTTGGTTCTTAAATTTTGGAAATAAACCTTTTTAGTCAATGAGTTTTGAATAAGTGCATTTATTTTCTTAGTTTTCAAAATTGACCTTTTAGTCCTTGAGTTTAGGGAAAAATACATTTTTGGTTCTTAAATTTTGGAAATAAACCTTTTTAGTCAATGAGTTTTGAGAAATAGGTTTAAAATGTTCATCGTATTATTTTTAAAAAATTTTTTTTTATATAAAATCAATATTCTTTATTAATTTTTAATATTAATGATTTTTTAAATTAAAAAAAAAATCTCTCTTCCCTCTCTACTCCATTCTCTCTCATCTCTCCTCCTTCCACCTTCCTCCTATTTTCTTCATCCTTTCCCCTTCTCCCCACCGTCTTTTTCTTTCTCTCCCCTCTCTCTCAATACATCGATCAATCTTCATAAAAAAAATATAAATGATTTTTTTCACCATGAATCTTCATAAATCTCCAAAATTTCTTATCATTTTTTACCATAATCTTTCCTCAATACCCAAACTCAAAAGACCAAAAAAATGGCTGATGGCTACTCTAAAATCAAAGTCACCGCTATTGTCGCCTGCAACGTATTGAAAGGAGGAGGGGAGAGGAAGAAGGAGATGGTGGAGAGAAGGGGAAGAGACGAAGAATAGGGTAGGAAGGTGAAAGGAGGACAGAGGAGAGAGAATGGGGTAGAGATGGAGGAGAGATGAGAGAGAGAATGAGGTAGAGAGGGAAGAGAGATTTAATATTAAAAATTAATAAAGAATATTGATTTTATTTTTAAAATTTTTTTAAAAATAATACAAGAGACCTTTTAAACCTATTTCTCAAAACTCAATGACTAAAAAGGTTTATTTCTCTAAACTCAAGGATTAAAAATGTCTATTTCAAAAACTCAAGGACCAAACGCACGCACCTATGGTTGAAAACTTAGGGACCAAAAATGTATTTTTCCCTAGATTTTAAATACAAATATGAAAATGAAAAGTCCTCCGTACAAAATGTAGACTAGCTAATAATATATTAAGAGATATATATCAACATCAAAGTGAACTTAGTTCAATGTTAATTAACATGTACTCTATTCTTTTAAGATTGGGGGTTCAAAACCCCATACCCTACCTTCGTTGGGGAATTGTTGAAACTAACCCTAAAATCAAAGACTTTATAAAAAATGACCTGACTTTTTGAAACTTACTTTTTGTTACCATGTGAAATTTCGAATGTACCCCTGAGTTAAATAAAACATAAAATACCCAAAATTTATCTCTTCTCTCTCCTCTCTGTCTTCTTCTTCTTTCTCTTCTGTGTTATATTTCTTCTCCCTCTCCTCTCTCATCCCACCATGGCTTGAGTATCGATTGACCCATCTTCAATTCCCTCGTTCACCTAGAATCAATTACGACCATTTTTGGGTGGAATGGTAAAACAAGCTACCTTCTAGCATGTAGATCTCGAAAAGTTACACAAAATTATAAATATAACAAAAAAAATCTTGTAATTTAATCATAAATATAAACCTCAAAGTTCAAGGACTAAACTTATAATTTAACAAAAAAAAAACCATCCATTTTAGTCAACTAAGCTCAAAGTTATGACCCTTCAAAATTTAAATTAGATTATTTTGACTTTTAGAGGCATTAAAAATCAAGATCCTTTAAAATTTTGCTCAGTTCTAAAAATGAGTGGTCATTTAGCTCAAATGAATTTGTATCGAGGAAGATATGGCCAATATACAATCATAGTTGCATTATGTGTGCGATCTTATAAGATTGCATACAAGATCATGTATAAGACTGCGTACAATATCACATATAAGATATTATACGTGATTTTATAAAATGCTCATATTCTTTCAAAAGTTGCAATATTAACCTTGACTTTTCATAAATGTTTAAAAAATATCTTTAGAGTAGAAAAATTATTAGAATATTGGACAAAACGTCGACGTATTTGAATGACATTTTTTTCTTGGACCAAATCCTAAAATTATAGGCCGTATAAAATAATTCAAATATAAGAAAGAGATCAAATCTTAAACGCTCTCAAACCGAACCTACAAAGTCTCATATATTTTGCATAAGTGTGAAAAAAAATGAAGAAATACAAAATATCATCCGTAAAAAAATACATTTAAATTAGGAAAAAATACATTTTGGTCCCTGAGATTTAGGTTTGGTAGCATTTAAGTCTTGAGTTTTCAAAATCAACATTTTCACTTTTGAAGTTTGAGTTTAGTAGCATTTTTGTCCCTTCATTCAATTTTTCGTTAATGTAGTTAGGAAGTTGACTTGACATTTTTTTTTAATTTTTTAAAATTAAAAAATATATATTTTCACTTTTTTCTTTTTCTCTCTCTTCTTTCTCCCTCCTCCTTCATTCCTCCTCCTTTCTCCCTTTCTTCATCACATTTTCAAAAAAAAAAAAAAAAAAACTGTGAAATTTTTAGATCTGGCTAGGAGGATGGAGAAAGAAGAGAGAGAACAAAATTACAAAGATTTTTTATTTTAAAGAATTTAATTAATTTATCGATTGTCTTTGTTCACACGAGATTTCAACAAAAAAAATAAGATACGTGTAAATGAACTCGTATTTGTATTAATTTGAATGTAGTGAGGTACAATATCTAATTTGGTCATCTAATTCTTTTGTACAAATGTTTCGAGGGCTTTGCAACTTGTTTTTGAACGTAGACTTGTCTCGAGGGCATCGCAGCTTGTTCTTAAATGTATACTTATCTCGAGGGCTTCATAGCTTGTTCTCGAGGTTGAAGCTTCAATCAATCTTTAGGGTTTTGGTCTTCAAAGAGGGTTCAGCACCTATGAACTTCATGGAGGGAGTGTTCAGCACTAAGGACCTCACGAATTCTCTCTGAATTCTCTCTGAATTCTCTAGAGAGTTTGATCTCTAAAACTCTAAATGAAGGAGAAAACTCTCTATTTATAAAGTTCCTCAGGGCCTCCAGGTGGTCTTGGGCCTGTTGGACTGGGCTCGGTTGATTTTGGGCCAGCCATTTTGGACTGGGCTTGATTGACTTTGCTAATTAAGACTTTCAATTCGGGCTTTTGTCTAGAATCAATCTAAATTTTAAAGAACTCAATTGTGTACTTGGATTTGCCATAATTTATTTCAGGGATCCTTGCAAATTTAATTAAACTCTAATTAAATATAATTTCATCATCAATGTTGGGTAATGACGTGATAATTTTTGGTTGGTCGAAATTTCTATTCCAACAGTCTCAAGTGTAATTACAATAACAAGTGGGAGGTATAATGGTGACTTCGTGTTTTCTTCTCTTTTTAATTTGTTTTTCATTTTGGGGCTTTTAGGATTCCTTTTCTTTTGGGTATGAGTCTCTGTTTATGTCGATTTGGGTCCTAATTAATCATATATATTGTTCAATCTGCAATTCGATTGTTGGAAGCCATCGAAAGAGAATATAATGCCTACCAGATGAATGTGGATGATTCATGCCATCCAACTCTCAATTGTAAAAGAATAAGTATTGTGATTAGAGATTCTCGGGGAAGATTGATGTTTGCTCTGTCATAACTGTTGATAGAAAAATTTTGGCCAATCTCCAATTGTCACGTCATTATTTCAAATTAATGACGAAACTACAAATAATTAAATTTGGAACCAATTATAAATTGACATGTGTCCCAAATTTAATTTGAAGACAAAAATTGGCAAATTGTAAAAATTAAAAGGTCACATGTTTTCATTATGGCAATTTGACCAAACAATTAAATTTAATTTGGTCAAATTGAGTTATATGGAATTTGGGTCAAAGTTAAATAAAACTCAAATCCAAATGGTTATGCCCAAAACCAACCAAAGCCCAAGTCCATGGTTGGCCCTGAAGGTCATTAAAGCTCAAGCCCACATGTCCATGGAAAACTCTATAAATAGAAGAGCTCTCATTCATTTGAAAGGTTTAGAAATTAAACTCTTCAAAGAACCCAAAGAGAATTGAGAGCAAAGAAGGCGAAAGTCCTTAGGTGCTAAATACTTCCTGAAGTTCTTAGGTACCAAACGCTTCAAGACAAGTTAGATGAACCCTTTTTGAAGACTAAAATCTCTTCAAGATCAGTCCTAAGGTGCTAAACACTTCTTGAAGAAGACCAACGACCCTCCAAGACAAGTCAAAGACACTTTGAAGACCAAAAGACTTGAAGACTTTAAAGACCAAAATATCTTTGAAGATAAGTCGAAGGCATTTGAAGCGTACAAGACTCCAAAACTTCGATCATATCTTCAAGAGAATCAACAAGTCAATGGTCGATCCAACGATCAACAAGCCAAAGGTCGAACCAAAGATCAATAAGCCAAAAGCCGATCCAGAGATCAACAAGCCAAAAGTCAATCCAATAAAGTCAACAAGCTAAAGGCCGATTAGAAAAGACCAACAAGCACGCTTGAAAACAAGCTTTCAGCCACATTTGTATATGAGAGAGAAAGAATCAGATTAACAAATTAGAGATTGTACCACACCCACAAAATTAATACAAATATAAATTCATTTACACGTGTCTCATCTCTTTCTTGAAATCTCATGTGAACAATAACAAATCAAAGATATTCTGGATGCTCTCTCTAGCACTCCTTACTAAAGTTGGCAGCATCTAACCTCTGTTTGGAGCTAGAAAAGTTTTAGAAATAATTTTTAAATCTTGTGATTTGAAAATCGAAAAATTGTTTTAAATTTTTACCTCCTTTGGAATAAGAAAGATTTGAAATGGATGTATTTAATATTTTGTATTTGGATGGAACCAAAAAGGAATAAAAAATAAGAAGTTTACTAATATAAAAACTTCTAATTCTGATTTATTAATAGAAAATTAAAATAGAACAAGGTTAGATAAGTAATTTTCCTCTAAATTCTATGAAATTCTGCAAACCGTTTTAGTTAGAAATTTTTTTGGTGGGCTTAAAACACAAAAAAATCAATATCTTTCTTGTAATAACAAACCATGAAATTCATTTGAAATCCGTCCGTTATAGTTTGAAATCTCTCTAAATCATGATCATCCCAACGTAGTCTTATTTCAGAAAATCAGGGACGTGATGATTAGGCTGAGAATCCGGGGTCTCAATTTTATCCCCATATCCATTAGTAAGACAGCCCACAACGGTTGGGCTTTGGTCGTGAAGGATCTTCTATTTGGTAGGAACACCCCCAAAACTGGTTGTTTCACCTTTTAGGCTTGTACATTACGATGTCTCATAACAAACAGACAAAAACAAAAAACAAAAAACAAAAAAACTATGTTCTTTTAAATGTCTAACCCCTAAAACTTTGTTCAACCACGAACTCAAAAAAAGTAAGAATAAAAAAATAAAAATACTTTGCTTTGATGAAAAGTTTATTTGTTATTGTAGGTTTATGCTTTATAAAAAGAGATATCAATGCTTGTTTTTTCTAGAATGCAACATTGTAATTATGAGATTCGAGATTCGAAACTTTCTTCTATAAAAAAATTATTGTGTAATCAAGAACAATGAAAATATCAATCTATATATGTCACATAATTAGATAATAAAATTACAAAATACGAACATACTAGACGTGGAATATAGAGAGATGGAGTCAGGTGATAAATAGTGTGTTTGGAATATCTTTGGAAAAAATATTTTTTTTAAATAAAAGCATTTTTCTGTAAATACATTGAAAAATTTTAAAAATTTAAAGTGTGTATAATATAACTTATTGAGTGATTTTAGAAGATCAAAAGTGTTTATATATATATATATATATATATATATATATATCTTAATAAATAAAAAAATATTTAAAAAAAAAATTGGACTAATTTAAAAACTCTTTTGAAATAAATGTTTGAGAGATAAATTATAAAAAATAAAAAAATAAAAAAAGACTTTTGAGTGTAGTGCAACAAACAAATTTATTATTTAGGGCAACCAAACAAATTTGTTAGTTAAAGTACTTTTTAAAAAATGGATATAAATATTTGTTTGAAAAAACTAGAAGGAGTCGCAAGCTAACACACCCAAATATTCGGTTAGAAAAAATGTTTTATGTGATTATTTGATATTTATCAATTTTAAGAAATAATTCTGTATCTAAAATAAAAATTTTAAAAATAAAATTTATCTCTAAACTTGTCAAGTTATATCAATTTTTACCTTGAACTTTCAATTACATAAAAGTGCAACCCAAACTTAGATAAGTAGATAACTGTTGGAATATTGACCTTAAATTTAAAAAAGTGTTGCAAATTTTACCATATGCTAATTTTGTTTGAAAATTCATTAAACGAGTATTATCATATACTTTTAATAAATTATTAAACATATGTATGTTACAAAATCAAAAATATTTCAAAGGAAAATGATGTTAAGAGCTTTTTTTTTTTGGTTAAATTTTGTGAGTTTTGGAAAAGTTATTCAACGGTTAATTTATGCATTAATCAAACTTAATTTTTTGCAGAACTTCATTTTATTGAAATTAGTGAGTTTACATAGATTTTGACATTGTGTTTTGTTAAAATTAGTGGGTGAATTAGTATAAATTGAATCGGGGATAGAAATTACAATATTTAATTAAGTCTAGGGTCTAATTTGTTGAAATTGAAAGTTTATGATAAAAATTGATACAACATGATAAATTTAGAGGTAAAAATTGAACTTTTTCATAAAAAGAAAAATATATATATATTATAAATTTGTTAGGATATCGGATGGAAAAGTTAATGTGCAGAATGTCGTTGGTCACTCAACCATTCGAACGAATTTCTTAAAACTTTTATGAATGTCAAGAGTAATATTGCAACTTTTGAAAGAATTGTTAATTTTTAAAGGTTAAATTATCAAAAATACCCTGAACTATGAGGTTGGTTTCAATTATACCCCAAAATTTGAAAAGTTTCATTTTAACCCTTGAACTTTGATATTTGTTTAAAAAATACCCTTGAAGGTTTTTTTTTCCATTAAATTCATGGTCGGAAAATGATTTTTTGCATTTGTATTGTTGCTTATGTGAACACATTTGAACATATATGTTGAAAATAAAATCAAAACATATGCAAATACGTCATTTTTCGTCCATAAATTTAACGAAAAAAACCTTCGAGGGTTGTTTTGAAACAAACTTCAAAGTTCAAGAGTTGAAAGGAAACTTTTTAAAATTTAGAGGTATAATTGAAACCCACCCCATAGTTTAGAGATATTTTTGATAATTTAACCTTTTTTAAACAAACACAAACTGCTAAGTGTTTTTTTTTTTTTTAATATAAATAATTTAGCCTATAATTAATTATTATAATTTTAAATGTACAGAAATAATAGCTGAATTTCCTCAACCCTCGCCAAGAAGAGAACGAATTTTGTAAAAAGAAAATAGAATCTGCTAATCTCTTCCTCTGGTCTTCCTCGCTTCCTTCTCCGCATCACTCGCGCTCGAATTTCATAATACCTTTCTCCATCTCTCCTTCTTCTTCTATCGTCAGAGCTCGAGAGGAAAAAAAAATCTTCAATCTTCAGGTTTCTGTTTTCATCGGAATGTCTTCGTCCGGCGGTAACTCTGGCGACGGAGCTGGCGGTGGCGCCGCCTCGTATGGCCCTCAGCTCTACTTCTGCTATACGTGCAATCGTACGGTAACCATTACTCCCTCATCCTCTTCCGATCTTTTGTGCCCCAACTGCAACGATAGCTTCGTTGAAGAAATGGAAAGTCCAAACCCTAACCCTAGCCCTGTTCCCAATCCTTTCCTTTCCTTCACATCCGAGGCATTTCCCCCGCTCAGCACCGGTGGCGGTGGAAATGGCGGTTTCCCGATCATATTCTCCACGTCATCGTCTTCCGGTGGCATTGGTGGTGGCGGTTCTATGATGAATGATCTCTCGGCGCTGTTGGGAGGCGGTTCTTTTCGATCGTCGTCCTTGCAAGACCCTGACGGTTTTAATCCCTTGCTCTTCCTCCAGAACTATCTTCAAAGCGCTAATGTTCAATTGGTAATCCAAAACGCCTCGGGAGAGGCGTTTCATCCCCCTTCCAATTTCAATCTTGGCGACTACTTCTTCGGCCCCGGCCTCGAGCAGTTGATTCAACAACTTGCTGAAAACGATCCGAACCGTTATGGAACCCCTCCTGCTTCGAAGTCAGCGATTGAGGCACTTCCAAATATCAAAATTACGGAGGAATTGTTGGCGACGGATTCTTCGCAGTGTGCTGTGTGTAAGGACACGTTTGAGCTCAACGAGGAGGCGAAACAGATGCCTTGTAAACACATATATCATGCAGATTGTATCATTCCTTGGTTGGAATTGCATAATTCTTGTCCAGTGTGTCGATATGAATTGCCCACAGATGATCCCGATTACGAGCAAAGGACTCGTGGGACTTCAGCTCCTAATCGAAGTCAAAGTGAAAGTCAACCCTTCGGTGATTCTTCTACTGGTGGGGAAAATGTTGGTGGAAGCGATCCTAATTCCGGTGAGAATTCACAGACGCAACAAATGGCTGAGCGGAGGGTGAGAAGGATATCGATGCCATGGCCACTCAGAGGTTTTGGTTCAGCTGCTGAAACTAGTAATAGCGGAGGTGGCAGCAACAGTGGAAATAGCGACGAACCTAGCTCCAGAAATAGGGGAAGTCAGAACTCCTCAGAGCCTATGCAGGAAGATCTTGATTGAGGATTACTGGTATTACATCTCAAATTATTTCCTTCCCTTTTGAAATGTTATCATATCTAGTTTGTACACACTTTTGAATTTTATAAAAGTAATATTGGCAATTGAATTTATGTTCTTTGGATGGAAGGTGAAAATATACTAAACGTTTACAGTTCTTCACATCTTTGGTGAGATAGATGACTTGGCGTTTAGAATTCTATTCAAATCACCAGTTATTCCTTTTCATAACCTTCATTATGTTTTCTGTTCTGAAGTACTCCCTAAGCCAACTATTTTCGTTATATGATTGTCTATACATGACATGAAAGGAAGTAATTCTACTTTGCAATTTTAACTATTCTCGTACTGAAACCAATCTTACTCCTTATTTTTAGAACTGCCATCAGGTTTCTTTTAGTAAATTATTACTTTTTGTGTACATAAATACTAAAAAGAAAACGTGTGACTTGATTTTTACATATCATTTTTTTTAATGGAAGTTTGGTTTCTTACCAAAAAAAAAAAGAATTTAACATATTGACATGATGACAAAATTCCATTGATATTATTATGGTTGGTTTTGAGTTTTAATTAATTTGAACAATTGTGGTTCATGCTGTGCCAAAAATTTTGAGGTCATGGATTCCATCTTAGGCTTTTACTTTTAAATGCATGAAGAAATGTCATTATTTCACTCTACTTAGCTGGGATCTTCTCCTACAAATTACATTCAAAGTAGAACCAGCCTTATAAAGGGTTCACAGGACTTAGGTGCTAATTGATCCTCAAGTGAAACTGTGAAACATACTTGATATACATATTATACTTGTATGGTGGTATCAGGACATAATTATGACAAGTACTGATAATTGGAATGTAGTGTGGTTGTCCTCATGATAATGTTTCATTCTTTAAGATATATGCTTAATGGGAACATCATTGAATTACACAGCCTACTTTTCTGAATAAATAGTTGTTTGTGATTGATGCTAATCATGAAGCATTTATCTGCTGACTTGATAGTGTCTCTAGATGTTATCTATATCCTATTTATTAGAATTTAGAATGAAATTTTAAAGAAGTTTTTTTTTTTCAAATCTCTCTATATTATTTTCCCCTTTCCCAGACTTGCATTTGATTTAATGCTTACTTTTGATCTGTTACTATTGAAATTTTTTATATGGATAATGCGAAACTTTAAAATAGATGCTCACAGCCAAGTTTTAAACATCTTTTGGTTACTTTTTCTTTTTGGTGTCAACTACTTCTTATCTTCTGTTTTGAGTTGCTTGGCATCTTATTAGTTAAACATGCCATCATAAATTGTTATTATGTACTTGAAAAAATGTTCCCTGGATTCTTTTGTAACCAAGTGTTAGCCCCAACTGCTATCCGGAACTCTCTGAACATTTACTTGGGATGGATTAACATGATATGTGCAATCATGTTATTCCTACTTGCTCTGACCAAATTATCTGTAGTATTCATTTGTCAGTTCATCTTTTTGCTAACTCATTGTGCCAGCTTTCTAGAAATTGAAACAATTGATACTGATTATTGTTTATGATGGTCCTTTCTCAACTCAATATTTATACATCAATGGAGTATGAGTTTGTCCTGTGTTTCATTTCTGTTGGTCTTTAAGATATAACGCATATTGGTTCAAGTGTCTTAAGCATCTATCTTCAATCTCCATTATTGTCAGTATTGACCTTTACTCTGTCTACATATTGCTCAATGCTCAATTCGTTGGTTATGTGAATCGAGTACTTCTGATCTAGCGGTTTCCTTTTTCTCCTAGCTCACTTGGTAACATGATCTCACAAAATATACCAGATTTTAGAGCAGTCTTCTCTTCATTTCCCTCCCTTGAAATCTTTCTTTGTTCTTGTAGCTTTTAAGGAGCCTTTCTAAATCACTGGTTGTGATCCTTTCTTTTTGTCCTTCGTCATCTGTGTAGAGCTTAAAGATCTTAACTGTTGCTTGATTTTCTGTCTTTAGGTCAATGAATGGTACTACGAAATGAGAGTCATCCACAAATCATCATGTCCATGCCTTGGTAATATTTGTATGTGATAAGATTTGAAGAATGAAATCAGATACAATATGAGCAGGACTCGGAGTGAATTTGGAGTTCTATTAGATATTGACCTCTGGGTATTTGTATATCAATCCTTTCACAAATAATGACATTGGAAATTACTTATTGACTATTTTGCAATAAGCTTATTTTGAATTTCTGTCATGGAGAGAGCTAACGTGCAAATTTTTGCAATTTATTGTTATGAGCTTAGTTAAATTTTCTCTCATTATCTAATGCTTTTGGCAAATAATTTATTATGTTTTATGAATCTGGAACTCATTTTTCTCCAGCTTGCATTTTTCTCTGCCTGAAAACTCCATCAAACTTTTATGCTTAGGTTGTCTGTATGTGAAATAACTATGGAAAATAGCAACCGACCCTTTTCCTTTTGAACTCATTTAGGCTGGAGTTCAGATACTCAATAAATCTCTAGGCAATGCACTTGGACTTGCAAATACTCAGATAATTTCTTGATAAAAATATCTAGTATCCCCCTTTCTCTGAAAGATCTCTAAAGTCGTCTAGGTGTGTGGACAACTAGTCAAACCATGGGTACAAAAGTACCTCTTGGCGCAGCTGAACTTTTGTCTTTAAACTTGTTTAGGAACTGACAATTTTAATACGTAACCTGTTATATTTATGCACATTCATAAGGTGAGAAAAACTGATACCTGTTTAAGGCTATCTTCAGATTCTTGTTATGATTTGTAGCCTAGCTGTTATCGGGCAGTCTTATCTATAGTGCTGCTAACAATACTTCTCTTCTTTATTACTGTGCTGAAATCTGGTTGGAATACATGCTATAATCTTTGAACTGTTTGTCAGTCAATGAACGTGTTTAATTTGATTTTCTGAACAGAATGGTCCCCCCACCCCAGCTTCTCTATCCCTTGGTATGATTTTGATATTGCTGGCATGAGGAACCTCAATGGTTCAGAAGCCCTTGGTTTCAGTCGACAAGTTGATAACCCTCCTTGAGAAATTTTTGCATAAGCACTTTTACACAAGTCCTAACTGCCAAATATTAGAAGGTTAAATGGTAGTTTTTGGTCTAGACGTTTGACTTATTTAGATTGGGAGATTCTAGATTTGAAGGAAAATGTAAATTGTTTATCTGATGCAGTGATTTCATAAATTCTGTACAACTAAATGTCTCCCTTTTATTCTTTGGCAGGTGTGCAAGTGATTTGAATCTGGAACCATTACTGAATATAGAAAACATCCTTATATGTTAATTATTAGAGTTTTTCCATTTATGAAATTTGACTATAATAATCCATAGGTAAAGGTCCTATTTCCATTTTAGAGCTCAGAATTCTTTGTAGATTAAGGAAGTTATGTGCATTATTTTGTTTGCGAAGGTCTGTAAAACTTTTGTGTCTCCGGGAACCATTTCATATATTGAAATGTTGTATTGCTTCACATGTGACTTTGCTGCACTTGCCCTTGTGGGTTTTAGTCACAGTCAAAAGTGATTTCATGCCGTTCAATGGTTTTATCAATCAACTGATCTCTCCCTCCCCCCTTGGGCAATGTTACTGCACAAATAAATTCTCGACGTCCATCGACCTGAGGAGACGATGTGGTTTTCAGATTCAAGGCTGGCTGGACGGGAAAATAACGGTAAGAAAAAGTGTATTGGTTCAAAAATTTTCATCTGTATTGAGTTGAGTACACTCTGGTTTTGGCACTGACTGATGCATTCACATTTGATATTAGCCACACACTTCTTTATTGTGCATAGATTTGAGCATTGCCCCTCTTCCCGTAATAGTGACATCTCGGCCAACACAATATATGGTCAATTTCCCTTTGTTATCAACAACAGAAATGTCTAGGCCACATCACATTCACAACTGAATTTGCACATCTTAAACACCTTGGATTATTTACTGTGGATCTGGAGTGCAAACATCTCATTTCCATTCACAAATATTCTCGTTCAACTAGTACAAATGTAGCTAGCGGTTAGAAAAACTAAAAGTTATGGTTCTGCTATACATTCAATGGTTTAAGTGATAATCACAACTTTTTTTTTCCTTCAGCTAGATTTTCCCTCCCTGTTCTAATTTAGAGGACGAGATTTAGGCCAAAGTTCACGTTGTGTTTGTTGAGATTTTGCCTTTTGGAAATCTTTTGAAATCAGCTATGTTTTTGAATTTCTATGAAATTAAACGAGTACTTTCATTTATTTATTAGACTAGGGTCCATATTATAGCACTTGATTATTTTTATTATAATTAAGAATAGGGGCACAAAATAAAAATAAATTATTAGCAATCGACTATAGGAAGCAAATATTTTCCGATTTGTCCTGCAATAAATATATATTCGTTTTAAATCGTTGTTGAATTGCATAGGCTCTTATTATCCACAGAATCAACTGGATTTTCAACTTTTATATATGAGGGTTAAATGTGTAATATTAAGCCTGATTCTGTTGTTTTTATGAGATTGAAATAAAACTTAGTAAGTTTTTCGATATTAGTCGGTTCGTGCTTTCATTTAGATTTATACAAGCCCTATCGTTCAAAGATTCACTGCCTCTAACGAGTTTCTTTAATTAAGTAAAGACTAATCTTTTAATAGGTGTAAAGTTAAATTATTTCACATAGATACAGCCAAAAAAGAGGAATAAAATTATTTTTGATTTCCAATGAGATAGGAGAGAATATAATTTCAACCAAAAAAAGAGAGAGAATTTAGCAACAAATGTGATATTTCTCCCAAGAAACACCGAGTTTCCCTCACCGACAACTTTAATTTCGACAAATCCACAGAATGTCGTCTTTTGTGATAATTCATAGGTTAAATTATCAAAAATATCCCTAAAGTATGAGGTTGGTTTCAATTATATCCTTAAACTTTAAAAAGTTTCATTTTAATCCTTGAACTTTGAAGTTTATTTCAAAACAATGATTTTTTTCATTAAATTTAGGGACGAAAAATAACGTATTTGCATATGTTTTGATTTTTTTTCAACGTATATGTTCACATAAGCAACAATACAAATGCAAAAATATCATTTTTCATCCATTGATTGAACAAAAAAATCTTCAAGTGTATTTTTGAAACAAATTTTAAAGTTCAAGGGTTAAAATGGAACTTTTCAAAGTTTGAGAGTATAATTAAAACCAACCTCATAATTCAAGAATATTTTTGATAATTTAATCTAATTCATATTATTTAAAAATTTCAACATTTTCACTTAATTTGATGAACTTGAAAATTACATTTTATATCTTTAAAACTTGAACTATTAAATTCATTCATATCTACTTCTTTCTTTAAAATCTCTACACAATAGGAAAGTATTTAAAATTAAAAAATACAAGACATAAAACATACAGATGAATAATCAATTTTACCTATCAAGAACATAGCTTAACTTGTTAAAGCACCATATTAATTCGAAAGTCAGAATTTAGATAATTATTCAATGAGGTCGCCATAACGTGGCTGCCTTATAATGACCATTGGATATGGATTCAATAATTTCCATCTTCCCTAATAACTATTGGATATAAATTCGAGATACTTCTTTCTCCACAGGTGAAAAACTGGAGCCACATTGTGGCAGCCTCACCGAATAATTTAATTTGGGGAAGAAAAAAATAGTTAATTTTACCCTGAATGATAAAATAAATCCCTTTGAAAAAAAACTGCTAAAATAAATATTTCTTAAAAACTTTTTCCAAGTTTTATTCAAATTAATAACGTCAAAGAGAATAAAAGTAAAGATTGCTTCATTTGATCGACCGAGATCCAGGGGTCGGCGCGTATTGTGATTTTAAGAATGAAGAACAGTATTTGGTACTTCAAATTTACAGCTTCGAATTGAAAATCCAATCATTTTCTCCCACTTTTGTTTGCCTTTAATTGATCTTAAAATATTCATCATCGGAGCAAACGGGACCTTTTGAGTGGTAGGTTGGTAGGTGAAGTTTTCTACGATCCTAAGATCAGATCCTTCCTCTTCCCTTCATCTCAAATTCAATTGAAGAACGAGTTCGGAGAAGAAGTTCGAGTAGATGTCCCCGTCGAATAGTTCGTCAACTGGAGTTAGTGGACATGGCAGACCGAATTACATTGAACATCAAATTTCCAGAATGGACACTCTCGCCGGCATCGCCATTAAGTACGGAGTCGAGGTAACCTTTCATTTTTTTCTTTCATCGATTTTTTGTTTGTTGTTCTGTCGGTGTAATTTCTATGTTCTCTTTGATTGTGTTTTTTTCCTGAATGTTGGCGATTCTCTCTCTTGTGATACTGTATCAATTAATGGTTGACTTAGTTCGATTTTGTGAGGTCTGGAAAATCAGTGTTTTAAGTTCGTTGTTATCGCTGAATAGAAATGGAATTGAATCGCGTCTCGATTTTCCGAAAGTGTTTCGAAGTCTTTGAGTTTAGATTCCGATTTGAAGGTGATTTCAGCACGTCTTATTGCAGAAATATTTATCAATTATCAAAAACTATTCCGATTTTTGCATATGTATATTGTGAAAATAATAGTCCAATTGCGAGGATTTAATTGAATCCCTGTGTTTAACTTCGTTTGGAAACTCAGAAAGGCTAATATTAGGGCAAAATATTTGCGTGTTTTTGTATTTCCAATTCCGTGAGCTGTGTTTCTCTACTAGACGTAATTTAACAATGATCGGTTGCCCCAAATAGATATCTTCAGCTCTGAACTTCGTCGGTGTGGAGGTGACTTTTGGTCGGTTGCATTTGGCTGAGGGGCAAAGATGATCAAGCCAAACAATAGAAAGTTCGTATTAGATTTTATTTGCTCAGAATCTTGTTAACTAAAATGCCAGGGTATCAGGATGAATAAATCGATTCTTTTTTCTTTTTTCATTCCATCTTGCTTGCTGAATTTGCCCTCGTATTCTTTTAAATTGGTAATGTGTCTTTACTCTTTAGTATATAAAATTCTAGTCAGGTTATTAGCAAGGTCATGCTTACTGAGAAGTTAGTTTGAACAATCAATATCCATAAGGTTGATCTTAGACTTATCAATCCATTTGTGATTTAATAGTGGTTTGTCCGACCCTAATGCTCTTAATTTCATTTCTCACTGATGCTCTAAAATATATAGGTGGCTGACATCAAGAGGTTGAATGGGTTGGCAGCAGACCTTCAAATGTTTGCTTTGAAGAAATTGAGAATTCCTCTACCAGGAAGACACCCTCCATCACCCAGCCTGTCTGATGCTTCTGCTGTTACAGGGTATTCCTTGCTGTCAATTTCTAGAAGAATTTACATCTTTCTGTGATTAAGCTTTTTGTTTGCCTATATTTTCTGGTCATACTTCATGCGCCAAAGCGTGACTTAGTCATGTCGGTTGTCGCACTCTTAAAATAAATTTAGTATATGCGCATTGAAGCTGGGGTTAGGGGTGGGAAATGGGAATCTTGAGAATCTTATTGTTACATATTTTTAAGAACCAAAGAACAACCCATGTGCTTAGTTAATTTCAAGTTGTAGACATGTTTTATAGGATTATAGTGCTGTCTGAGTCACCCTAACAACTTAAGTTGCAGTGAATGCCTTTATTATTTTGAAATTTGAATATTGTGAAGGCTAAGGTGGTTATAACTTAATAACATTTGCCACCAAATACCTTCCATGCCTAGGGAATGTAATATCCGTTTGCAAGTATAGTGTTTCACTATTTTCTTATTTTAATGATTGAAATTTGCATCATAAACATCCAACGCATCGTGTTGTCTCTTTTAAAGCAGATATTGACATTTGAGAATTGGGAATCATGTCCAATTTCTTGGAGATTTCAACTGACTTACCTTCCTTGATTTTGTTTGAAAATTTTCTTGATAGAAAGGTTCTATTTTTCCGGAAGTAGTAATGTTAGTTGAACATAAGCTAGACTGCAATAGTTGTTTAAGAAACTTATAATCGTTCAACTTCATAGAGATATTGTAGTTTTATCGATTTGATTCAGATTATTTTACTGGAGTTATATAAATCATTATGCATAATTTGAGCATCTACCATGTTGATATTCATTGCACACTTTTGAGATGGTATAATCTGTTCTCCATGGACTCTGGATTAGACATTATCCAGTTACTGTTTGAGTTTATCTAATAGATTTTTCCAAATGTACTGCAGAAGTGGATCTGTAAATGAAGAAACTCTACATTTAGGCCAACCTACTAGTATGCTAAACTCTTTGCAATCTTGGAGATTGAAATCACCTAACCAGAAAGCCTCCCCTGCCATGAGCACATTACAAAAATACTATGGTCTAAAATCACGAATAGTCGAGACTGCAGCTGAAGGTATGGAGATGGCAGTATACAGAACTGAAAATTCAAATTGCATTGATGATGGGTTGCTTCCCAGAACCTCTGTGCTTTCTACACCGCCTCCAAGCATTCACCTAAAGACCAGGAAATATGCCGGTAGTTTCTGGCCCGAGAGCGACTCAATAACTGAACATCTATTACGTGCAGAACCTGGAGATGGAGAGAGTGAGAAATCTGATGAAAAGTTGGTTCGCAGGCGTCAAAAGGTTGAAAATGGGGTTGGCAATGGCACCCCAGAAAGATTGTTGAAGGGTGAAAATAGTGGTGGAAGCTTCTTTTCTGCTTCAAATGGAAAGAGTTTAGCCATGAGGCTAAAATCAGTTAGCAGATCAATGTTGCTATCAGATTCAGATCCAGTGCGGATAAATTCCATTCCAGTAGGATTAGGAGATGCCATAATTACTGATGCCATTTCTGAAGTTCATAAATCATTAAGTGCATCAAACCTGAGAGACCAAGATAGCAGCAATTCAGCATCTGTGTGGCCAACTACAAGGTGGAGTTTGAAGACGGACTTGCAAGCTCTCTCAACTGCTGCAATCACAAAACCACTGTTTGATGGTTTGCCAAATCCAATCACAGGCCGTAGGAACAAAGCTGCTCTTGATTAACCATGTTCATAACTCTGTTCATATTCGCATTCGTCAGAACTGCTTGATTCTTTTGGTGTGGGCCGAAATTTTTTTTGCAAGTGTTATTACAGGAATGTATAGGTAGGGATGCGAAATAAGAGAACGATCGATTGCCGGAGGAAGTTGACATTAGTAAATACTACACCAAGATATATTTTTTGTCAAAGATTGAGTCGTCTGGTAAGTGGCAATGCCTACTATGTGAGGAGCCTATGTTCAGCCTGAAGCTACATCTTGGAAACATACTTTATCTGTACTTAAGATTATTTGTTGTCATTAACTATTAAGTTTCCATGAAAATATAGCTAGAACTCATTATCTTGAAGACCTTCCGTAAATTTTGATGAGTGATCTCTTTTGATTATTCAGCTTACATGCACATTCATTCAATAGAATTACTGTCTTCACCCAATCAAAACTTACTAACTTCACATCTGAAGTTTGCCCTTTATTTTTGCAAGAGGGTACTTTTTGCTTGCCAATTTTTTTAGTTCAACATGTGAAAGTGGTTTGCAGTTCAACATGTGCAAGTAGAAATTTAAAACTTACATGCACATTTATTGAGAAATATTTTTTTTTTTTGTGGGGATCCACCCCTAATGGAGCGAGGAATCTTCATTTAGACAAGAATTGAAAAATGAGTAGGAAGAATTTTTTTCCATTAACTAAACGGGGACAATATCTCCCATCCCCACCCCGATTACTTTATTTTTTAAATATATATATATATAAAATAAACTCTAAATTCAAACTTTGTATTATTTTATTTTTCAAGAGAATTTTTAAAAAAAAATCTCTTCAAATAGAAATTTCTCATTAAAAATTAACAATTTAAATAGAAAATTTAAAAAAAAAAAATATTTTATTTCATCAAAACTAAAAAAATAAAAATAAAAAATAATTCATCGCGGACAACTCGATCCCCACTCCACTTGCAAAATTCAATGAGAAATGCTGCACGGACGAGGAATGAAATGGGGGGCACCGCCCGTCCCCACATTCAATCAATAGAATTACTGTGTTCATCCAATAAAAAATTACTAACTTTACATCTGGAGTTGGTCCTTTATTTTTGCAAGTACAAAGGGTACTTTTTGCATGGAAAGATTAATTCTTTTAGTTCAACCTAGAGTAAAGATTCAAAAGCTCCGACTTTTTGATTGAAGCAAAGATTAATATTTTTTGGTTTAATGTGGTTTAATGTGAGAGTAGAGATTCGAACTACTCTTGATGGAAGGTATAAATTCCTATCCTCAGGTTGGTTGAGCACCATTCAAACCTTAACCCTCAGTGCTTAAAAACTACTAGATAGTAACACGAATTTGGAATGATGAGTTTGAATAAACAAGCTTCAGAGCTTGGAAAATGACTCTATTATGGAAAGTATTAAGCTCCCGGCAGATTATATGCTGAACAGCAACCAAGGATTAGGTGGGTGCGTGACTTGATTGCATCAGAATGGCTTATATGTCGTCAATCTAACCATTTTTCAATCATAAGGAAAGAAGGAATCCATCATGAATCTCTGAATGATCTCAAAATATTGACGCATTCAATACTACAGCTCAAAGTTATAAGCAAAATTCCAGTTTACTTTCCCTAGCATAACACTATTTCAAGACTCTCGGCTCAGAGTTCTATCTCACTTGTAGCCGTTCCAAACAGAGTGGGGGGAAAAGAGCAATCACCACCTGTTATTGGGTGGTTTGACTCTATAAATACGAACTATCCAATTAGATGTGGTGAATGCCTCTTCCAAGTGCTCAAGTTTGATATCCTTGTTACCAATTTCAACTCCTCTGGCACGATCATACCTGCCATCATAGAGAAACCAAGTCAGGCAGGGCGATTCGCCACCAGTAGACACCATTAATGCACAACACAAATGCAAAGTACACATCTCTACGTTTATAGTAAATCTAATTTACAAAGTATTCAAAGAAGAAATACCTAAGTCATATGACAACAATAAGGGAACAAAAGTTTAAAAAATCTACATTGAAAAGAACCAATGATACATGTTTCATGCACATTAATGAGTCCAGCCATTGGTATACTAAAGTCAACCTCTCTTACTGATCCTAGTACATGAACCAAAACAGATACAAAATGCAGTAGTTATTGCTAACCATATACATCTGTGGGCTCTATATTCATTCCTATCTGCAAGAACAAACTTGTGATATGGACGTAGATAATATATTAGCCTATATGTTACGATCCTATCTGACTATGCCAATAATAAACACGTGCTGCTTTCATCCAGAAAATATAGACCTCATAAATTTTCTTTAGGCTTAATGATGATAGATTCTGAACTTACCCAGGAGGCTTGCCATATTCTGTTACTAGCTCTCCAAACCGATAATATGAAAGCTTGTACCTGGTCACCAAGTAAGGTGTAAGTGTAACATAGAACAGTAAATCCACATTACCTCATATAAGAAGATATAAAAGATAACAACACAAATGTACGTAAATCATCTTCCAATGCTAAGGAACTTACATAAGACAATTCAACATCTTGGGAGCTGCCCCTTTGTCAACTCGATACTCTCCATTTACCAGATAATCAGGCTCTTTAATTACAGGGAAAACACCACCTCCAATTCTCACCATCCACAAAAATCTAGCATGACACAATATTTTCATCAAATAAGATAAACGATATAACACATGATGCAATCAGAAAATATGTATTGGATAACAGTGAAATGGGACTTTGCATGGACATAGAATAGGCAAGGCACTCATAGCACTAGTCTAACACCAGTTGCCTAAATCAAATAATTTAAAATAGATGAGGCCGGGGAGGATATGTTACATAATTTAAAGGTACAGAAACGTCCCATGATTTGAGACATTACAACTAGAATACAACCCCCCAACCAAAACAAACGAGAGAGAGAGAGAGAGAGAGAGAGGAGAAGTTGATGGTGGAGTGGAGCATATGCCAATCATTTATTTTATTCAAAGAAACAAACCTGTTCACTAAAAAGGAGGAAAAAGATGAAATGCCCTTACTTGTTAATATCATCTGATGAATAGCCAGTCACACCACCAAAGACAACTAGCACATAATCCACATCAAGTGATCTCATTATTTCATAAGCCTCATCTTCGTACGAAGACATTGCACGTCCAACAGTAGCAATGTGTGTATTATTCCAGGTATTGTTGTCAACAATGACAGTTCTGTTTCCCATTGCTGTGATCTGGTACCCATAATCCCACCATGACATCACCTTAGCATCTTGAGGAGTATTCTGTCTGAGCCAAAAGTATGCCTCACGGTAGTCATCAAAGATAACCCTGTTACCATGGGCACCCCGTGCAGCCAAGACAATTGATGGAGATGAGTAAGCTTCTGAGGTGACCCATGTACAGTGGGTTGCATACTTTGAAAGCAAGTAAAAAGCACCAAAGAGTAGTGCAATAGCACCATTCCTTTGGAAAGGCTGGGATTGATCAAGAGATGCCTGTTGGTTGGGTGTGGGGAGGAGAGACAAAAATTAAATCCAGATCAAGAAAAAGTATTATTCCATTTCATGTATATTTATAGAAACAAGCATATAATTTTTAGTGCCTAAACATCCAGATTGAAGAGAGTTTTATAGTCAATGGCCTAGAAAGATTCCTGGCTCAACATCTTTTTGACATATTAGTGCAACTCAAGAAGATTCGTTAGAAAACAAATCACCTTAACAAATAAAAGCATAAACAATTCAATGCCAATCAAGATTAAAATGTATAAACAACGATATTGAGCCAACATAAAAGGCAGATAAACAGAGCTGGACTTACCTTAGAGGAACTCTTCACATTGCTGACACCTTTATTAGAACTACTCTGAGCAACCTTTGGTTTCGCCCTCACTAACTGGGTCAAGTTCTTTATTGTAGCAGAGACAGCTATAGCACTGATAAGACAGACTGCAGGCGTAGCAACAAGAATTAACCTTACCATAACTCCAGCAAAGTACATGCTAGTGAGACCATACATGACAATGAAAATTGTTGCATCTGACAAGCGCTTGAAGCAAAAATAGAGACCAGCTGGGAAAAGGAAAAGCAAAATGTGGAAGTCAAACATGAAAGATGACCAAGCTGTGGGTTGATGCTCAGAGACAGATGCTATTATAGGTATGTGATCTTTCGCATATGTTGGATCCAAAAGAGAATAGAACCGGCCAGTCCATGGGGATATATACCCTGACGCAGTGCCAACTCCCAAAGCAACAGTACCCACAGCAACTGCACTAGTCACAGTGATCTTCAAGAAGGCTTGAAACAGTTTGGTATCACTGAGCATGTACTTCACCCAGTCCAAGAAATAAAATACCTGTAAGAGAGGTCGATTAGTTCAATGAATGAAATGGCATGCATTCTACAACCATTGAGATGCCCTAGACACTTCTTCTCTTCACTACCCAGTTCCTACCAAGGTAGATTAACCATAATTTCATATGGGCAAAAAGTGTACAGTGTACATAGTAGGAATAAAGACAAAGTAAGCTAGAGCAATCCTTGTCCCATAATAATAATAATAAGAAGAAGAGAAATAATTAATCTTTCGGGGGAGAGAGAGTTCTTTTATTGATGTATGGTCCCTTGTTAGATTCTATGTTTCTCTTTGGGCTTCGGTGTCGAAAATTTTTTGTAACTATTCTTTAAGTCTTATTTTGCTTGACTGGAGTCCCTTCTTTTAGTTGGCTCCCCCTTTTTTTGTGGGCTTCTTTTTGTATGCCCTTGTATTCTTTCATTTTTTCTCAATGAAAGCTCGGTTATTCATCAAAAAAAATAATAATAATAATAAGAAGAAGAAGAAGCTAGCATTTCTTTTTCATCTGAGGTAACTGAAAATTAAATTACAGACATACAACGCCTTTTTACATTTGTGATTTTAGGCCCCCTCTCTACCCATGGGCAGATTTTGCGTGCCCCAAAGCTAGCTCTAGACAGCTCAAGGATTTTTACGTTTCAAGCTTTTCACCCAGGTGCATTATCAACCAAGTGGCCAAGCCCCAAACCAATGGGGCCACTCCATGGGCGAGAACATAAATACTAAACATTGAAACATTCCTTTCGCTACTCTTGGAATCGATGTCACAGCATGACTAATAAAAATTTAGTTTCTTTACCTTCTCCCAAGATGATGCCACACTTCATCATATTAACATGATGGAAAATCCAAACTAATTTATTCCGCTAACAGATGCTATATACTAAAGACAATAACAAAATCAACAAAGAGATAATATAGAATTACAACCTGAATCAAAAAGAAGACGCCCATCGCAGCCATATGCTCCCCAGACTGAACATGCTGAAAACCAACAAAACGAATCTGCATGGCAAGCAACATTCCCAAGATATACATACAATTATACGCCACATATAATCGCATTGAGTATCTCCCCGTGATCAGAAGAACCAGCACATAAAGTGGAATCAAGTTAATTATAAATACATAGCCACCCCACGCTGAAACCATATAAAAGTACCCAAAAGCCGAGGCTAGAGCCCAAGCAAGAGATCCAGTATTCACCGCCTTCACGAATAGATAGAAAGTCAACAACAACGCAAAAATGGCGACACCTTCATTATCGTACGATCCCGCAACAGATCTCGAAATGTAACCTGGACAAATTGCAATCAAAGCGGCTGCAACAAGTCCAGCACCCGAGTCCCAGATTTCTTTACCGAAAAAGTAAGCAACCAATGTGGTATTTGATGCGAAAAATGGAGCCGTCAATACACAGACCTCACGGATATGCACTGCGAACTTCAGAAACCGCAGTCCCCAGTAGATAATAGCGGCCGTGACCATAAGTCCAGGATAGAGCGTACCTCCAATGATTCGACCGAGAGGGTACCAACTCTCAGAATCAAACCAATTCCAGAATTCGTAAAAGCCCTTCTGCGTGAGGAAGAGCGTAGTTCGGTAATTGAAGTATGGATCAAACTCATGGATCATGGACTCATACCGCAGAACACTGAAGAGCCTAGTAATGAAGGCCAAAACATAGACGAGGCAAAGGATTGAGACGCGGATCAGAAGCTCCTGTTGCTTGGTCTTGAGCTTAAATGATTTGAAAGACAAACTGTTCAACAGATCAGATTTAGCATTCGGCGCCATGGTTGCAGAGTTGCTCGGATTGTTCGATCCAGATTTAACAGAACCATTGACAGGCTCGATCTTCCCAACCATGATTGGAGAAATTAAAGGAAATGTTATAATTTAAAGTCGCGATAAGGAAATTGAAATTCGGGTCAACGCTAAGAAATTCCCATTGGGTTTTGCCAATGGAGAAATGGAGCAAAACCCTAGAACAACAGAGTGGATGGAGAAAAGGCAGAGCTGAATCTAGAGACTGATACTAAAGCGGAGAAGATAGACGAATGGGTTACATCAAAACGATCTACACTGAATCTGGTTTAGCTCGCGAGGATGACGAGTTGGAGATACTCTTGCTGGGTTTTGAATTTTCTGAATGGGCCATAATTGGGCTTTAATAATATTTGGGCTTGAGCTTTCAGATCTCTTTACAACCGATCCATTTTAATTTTCTGAATGGGCCGTAATTGGGCTTTAAGAATATTTGGGCTTGAGTATTCAGATCTCTTTGATCCATTTCAAATTTCTGGCTTCAAATTTGAAAATAGCACCCTTTTGAAGCCTATCTATGTAGTTACCCAAATTCATTTTTTATGCCAAATTGTATCAATATTCACTTTAAACTTTCAATTTCATCAATTAGACCTCAGGCTCTTATAAGTGTTATAATTTCTATCACTTGTTCATCCACTAATTTTAACAAAAAGTAAAGTAAATTTGTTTTTAAACACTCATTTCAATAATATCTAGTTTTGCACAAATTTAAGTTTGATATACGAGCAAACTAATAATTGATTAACTTTTTCCAAACTTACAATTCTCAACAAAAAATTAGCTCTAATGTTGTTTTTCTTTCAAATACTATCAATTTTATACCATACATATGTTTTATAATTCATTGAACATGTATGGGAATACATTTTTAAAGAATTCTCCAACGAAAACTTATCAAAAGGTAAAAATTGCAATATTTTTTCAAGTTTAGAGTTAAGATTGCAACACTTATCTTAAGTTTGAGGTGTAATTTGATGAAATTGAAAGTTTAAGGTAAAAATTGATACAACTCGAAAAGTCTAGTGGTAAAAATTGATTTTTCTTCCTAATTCTTTTTTTTTTTTGGCAATTTTCAAAAAATATAGGGATGATTCCAAATTAATACTTTGTTTGGATGCTCATGACTTGGTGAGATTTCAAATAAATTCTGTTGTTTGTTATTACAAGAAAGAGAATGATTTCAAATCGTGTTTGCAGGATTTCAATGGATTTAAAGGTAAATTACTTATTTAACATTGCTATATCTTAATTTTCTATGAATAAATCAAAATTAAAAGCTTATATTAGTAAACTTCTTATTTTATTTTCTTTCCCAGTTATCATCCAAACACAAAATTTTAAAATACATTAATTTCAAATCTTTCTCATTCTAAACGAGATAAAAAAAAAAAAAAAAAACTAAAGTCATTTATTGAATTTCAAATCATAGGAATTAAAAGCTTGAACTTTCTTAATTCCAAAGGGGGGAAATTAACCAAAACCATTGAAATAAACTGAAAAACACGTATTGATAATCTTTTGTATGTGTGTTGGGATTCTTCCGGAAACGATGAAATAGTTTCATTGTGTTTTCTAAAAAATAGATAAAGTTTGTAGCCTTTTGATTATAGTTATTATTCGGCTTCTATGAATCAATTAGCATATTCCTTCCAATAAGGAAAAAAATTCCTGAAATTGTTACACACCCAACATGGAAAAGAAAAAACACAACTTTTCTTCCCTCGAGGGAAAGAGAGAGACAGAGATACGTCTCTTCTTATTCTTCAAGGATTTATTTTTCACAGATCAAAATGCCGTTTGTCGATCAGTCGAAATGGGGTGGTTTGGTTCAACAAGCTAATGTATCAAGTGCATGACATCTAACCTCTAATATGATTACTATTTCGTTTTTAGTTTTTAAAATTCAAGTTTACAAACATTTCTTGTTTCTTTGTTTGGTTATATATTTTTGGTTAAATTACACATTTAATCCATGAACTTTAAGGTTTGTATCTATTTAGTCCTTGAACTTTTAAAATTACAAATTTAGTTTATGAACTTTTGAATTTTTTTAAATTCATGGGTCTAATAAACACATAATTAAAATTTTAAAGTTCTATTAGACATAAAATTCAAATTTATATCTAATAGATAAATTAATTTTTTTAAATTTCAAATTTTATAGAAACCTATTAGACACAAAATTGAAAATTCAAAAACTTATTAGACACTTTTGAAAGTTTAGAGACCAAATAAACATAAACTTAAAAATTCAGAGACTAAACTTGTAATTGAACCTATATATTTTTTCCAAATGTGTTTTTATTTTTGAAATTTGACTAAACATTCAAATATTTCTTTAAGAAAGATGAAAATCATTGTAGAAAAATAGTAGGAGAAAACAATCACAATTTTTAAAAACCAAAAATCAAATGGTTATCACAAAATAACATTGACCAAGCAATGTAATTCGGTCAGTTTCAATCAGTTTAGTCGATTCATTAGATCCTTAATTGTCCTACTCGTCATACAATGTCGTGAAGTTAGATCAAATTTTTACCTTCTATCATTCAACATTAAAAAGAGAAATGAAAGAGTGAGACTGGTAGAATGAATTGGCATCGTTGAAAAGAGCTTTAAAATCATCAGCACTTTCAAAATAAACATGACCTAGCAAAATTTCAAATGCAAGAATTTGGAGCAACATACAGGAATCTCTCCTTTACAAGGTTCCATTCTTTAGTACCAAATTGCAAAAGTTCAATTCAGATCCATCTGAAATACCTGAAACTCCCTCCTAGTACCTCCCCTGTTCTTCAGGCTGTGGTGCTATTTTCCACAACATGGCTGATCAAAAAATCACTCATTTTCCACACATAAAAAAAAGGCATCCTTTTCATACGACTATCCGAGATAGAGCATCAAACCTACTATTATATCGAACCCATCTGTGACAGTGCTACTGCAGTCGTTGCAATGCCTAGTTTTCATTTTGAACCAAGATCCTATTCATTGGCTTCATTTAAAACATTCCGTCCCTTAAAGTAAGATTTGTTAGATGTTTACACTACAGGAGGCAAACGATATATCTCCCCAATTCAACCTAATCCTGATGGTACAACTTGAATATTTATATTTAAAACAAGATAACAACGAGGCAAAATGATGTCGGCAGTATAATAACTTGATATAAAACCGAAAATTGAATCACACATAAAGTATCTCTACGTGAGTTTTAAAATGAATCTCAGCAGTCGGAGGCTCTGAATCTCACAAACATTGAATGCCTCAAAAAAAAATCTTAAATTTTGGGTACCTTATTGAAAATTTTACACCATTTTAGGTGGAAGCAGGAACTCCAAATTTTGTGCAAAATGGAACTATTATGGAACTCTGAAATTTGAGATTTTGATTTGCAGTCTAACTGACAAGGCCTCTCTGTTTGAAAACATCAAGCATTGTAATGCCAATTTTCGCAGGTGACTCCACCACTGTTACTCCAGCTTCTCGTAGTGTCTTGATTTTGTCTTGGGCTGTACCTTTTCCACCTGAAACAATGGCTGCAAAATCCAAAAGCCACAAATATTACAATTCTATTATCGACATGATATGTGCAGAAAAAATGGACAGGCATATAATTTTTTTTTTCTTTTCGAGGATGCAGGCGGGGGACCAAAATCTCCTCACTGTTCACTAAGAATTAAAAGGGGTACACAATATGGGTTCTAACTAAAATGTGGAGGTTAGAAACTATTCAAATACCATTACATAAGAAGAGTTAAGACCAGCATCGAGGCAACGATGGAAGCAAACACTATGCATAAGAGTTAATATAATAAGAAATACTCGATCTAAAATTTTACATACCACCAGCATGTCCCATGCGACGGCCTGGAGGAGCAGTTAGGCCAGCAATGAAGCCAACAATAGGCTTCTCAGTTCCACTTTCCTGTTATAACACAATAAACTCTTCAGAAATTTAATTTACATTTGCAGTATTCAACATCACGTCAGTCAACAAGTCTAACCCATTACAAAGACCCCATTAATTCTTCCAAGTGACGGAGATAAAGCTATATAAGTCAAAACATGTAGCTAAAACTACAACTTGGAATGGAAATTTAGTTCATTTTACTTTCACATTAGAAGTAATAGCCGCAATGATATATGAGAGAATCTTAGGAAGCCAATGCAAATATTCTCTGTTTCAAAACTTCCTCCTAAGAGTCAATGAAAAGCAATTAACCAATAACCCTAATGCAATTATGCAATGGATGAGGCAAAAATGTTATACGTGTAGCTCAAATAATCCATGACATTCCTGGACTGTCACAGAAAACTTAAATGTACAATAAAATATGAATATAACGGTTCAGAAATACATATACAGTAAAATCTTTGAAGGGGATTGAATAAATCTAGAGCTAATCAATAAAAGTAGCAATAGACTTCTAAGCTTTTGATAATGATGAGTTCAAATAAAATATACTCAGATAGCTATACAGAAGGACAGAACCTTTATCAAAGCAGCAGCATCCTCTTCCGCAGTCCCACCTATTTCTCCAATTAGAACAATACCTGAAATGCATGAGGCATCGTGTCAGACTCTAGAGACCACTATCCCTTTCTTGTAAGTAGTAATATTTACCATAACAAAATTAGAACGGAGGAAAGAAATAACAACTAAACATCATTCTCCAATCCAGCCAGTCTACTACCATCCATTCATAACATTTTATATGGTTCATTATTCACAAACCCAGTAGCAATCCATAGTCATGTACTTCTGAAATATTATCCTACAACGGGTCAAAAAACACGAACCAATCTCACAGGCTAAAAGCTTGAGAAGGTATCAACGAGAGAACTTAGAAGTGTGTATTAGATAGGCTAAAAAAGACATGCAAATATTAATAATAGTCTGAGTATCAGGATTCATCATTTTTTCAAATAGAATCATGCAGTCAATTTGGAATAACAGACCAATAAACCAAAACACAAATTACCTTCTGTCTGAGGATCAGCAAGGAACTTCTCAATGCAATCAACAAAGTTTGTCCCATTAAAGGGATCCCCTCCAATACCTACGCATGTGGATTGTCCAAGTCCAACAGCAGTTGTTTGAAAAACCTAAAAGGCATATTAAAAATGAGGAAATTAAATAAAAGTACGAGAAGCATCGCATATCATGGGGCATTGAAAGACTTTTAAAAAATAAAAAACTTGCTTTACTTTCAAAATAGTAACACAGTAGAGAGGTTGGGGTATAGTCCCCTCCACACACACACGAAAAGGGATTTATACTTCAGTAAACTTAGTGTAAAAACAATAAGGACAAAGAACGGTAGACAATCCTCCATAGAAGAAAAGAAGTTAATAAGTAATTCCACAATGGTAGGAGCAGGTATCGAGTTTTGCTGATACACATAGACCAGCTCACCATGCATTCTATGTGAATAAATCATAAAAATAAAGTAAATACCCAATATAGCTTATACACATGTGATCTTTCCCATAAGTTTTTATTAATATAATAAAGAACAAATAATATATGAATAAAAGAAAGATTAGGGAAGAACTTATCATTTGATAGATATAACAAAAATTAGAACTCACCGCTTCATAGGTCAAGGTACCAGATCGTGACACAATGCCAATGCGCCCAGGTTTGTGGATGTACCCAGGCATTATTCCAATTTTACACTCTCCAGGCTTGATAATACCAGGGCAGTTAGGGCCAATCAATCTAGTTTTAGATTGTTTGTTTAAAGCAGCCTTAACTCTTACCTGAAGTTCATATATATTAGATTTGTTTAGCATTTTGAATAGAGGTTGAATGAACTAACTCAGACACGATTTTGGTCAGTACAAATAGTGAACATGCATGTAATATAGAACTGTCGCAATAATTTTAGCTTGGAATGCAAAATCTAAACAATTAAACACTTCAATAGAACTACTTTCAATCACTACTGCAGCTAGTTATCTGGAACAGGGCAAATTTTGGTTAAAACTATCTTTATTTTTTTCTTTCGTCCATTCAAGAAACAAAGGGGAGGGCAAGATAGGGCTATGGTTTCAACTAGCTCTGTAATAATATGGTAGTAGTAAATATAGACTATTGTCATATGGTATAACGACTTTTCTTTTTCCATTCCAGCTAACAGAGGCGACAATAGTTTTTCATTTTTCCTTTTTTGGCTTATAATCCAAGAACAAGCTACCCTTGTAGATTATTGCCGTATGCTTGCTTTTGTAAAAGTAAAATTGAATTATTGTCATATGATATAGGCGACTCATCTTCTACCATTCCAGTTAACCAGCCTGATAGTAGCTTCTTCTTTGGCTTATATAATCCAAGTACAAAACTAGTTTTGTAAATCATTCTTCAATATGCTATTGACAAAATTTACTCTCTGGTCCTGGAGCCTCTTCTCTAGCATCTTTTGTGGATTGAGACACTAGTTACTATCCTAAATGTTCGTGCATTAGAGTTATCCTAAACCTACCTTTTAGTTTCACACTTTAAGACTTTCTTCAATCACCAGTTCTTTTTTTGTTATTAACATTTATGGCTTTTTCCTTTCTTATTTTAATTTGCCTCTTTTATCTCCCCTTCTGTTGGTTTGGCCATCCCAGCAACTTTTCAAAAATGACACAACAAGACAAGCTGCCTTTTCCTAGATACAAACAATTAGTATTTTCACAAATAAAAAGGGGCATACACTGCTGTAATGAAAATTTCCAAATAGATTTCCAATTCTTCAGTATCATAAACCATAAGAAAGAATCCAGGCTGGCATATGTCAGTTTTCACTTACCATATCATGCTGTGGGATCCCTTCCGTTATACAAACTACAAGATCTAGCTCAGCCTCCATCGCCTCCAAGATAGCTGCTGCAGCAAATGGTGGAGGGACGTAAATAACTGATGCATTGGCCTTTGTTTCAGCTTTGGCTTCAGCAACCGTGTTAAAAACAGGAAGCCCCAAGTGTTCTGTTCCACCCTTCTTTGGCGTTACACCACCAACCTAACTCAACAAATGCAGCATAACTAAGAACTGATGATCTCTAATTTTATCAAAATACCATTGAGAAACAATAAGAAACAGCAGAAAATCAGGAACCAAAAAAACACAAGACTGAGGGAATGCCTGGCTTTAAAAGTCAGATTCTACTTTATAGATGAGCAGATAAAAGTGGAAGAAATTGCATCCAAATTTACATTTAAATAAGACACTGTTTAGTCCAGATCCCATGAGATTATGTACGGAGACAAAAAATTGCACATAGGTCACGAGAAATAAGCCAATACTTGCAGTTAAGGTGCGAAAAGCCACGTCCAAAAGCGTTTTAATGAAGTATCGTCCTCTCCACTCTCGCGTTTTGGGTCCCAAGTTCATTTCTAACCTGTATATCGAATAAACTCCCTGTCCGACATAAAGCCAGATCCGTCACATCCTATGATTTTCTACAGCCAAATTGAATTGCAAATCAAATCTATAGTAGTGTCACACTGTTCTGTTCTGTCAGATGATTAAGGATCGTAAGGCAATCCTTTCATAATACCTTCCCATTTCTGAGGACGGAAAGCGGGAAATTTAAGGAGGCAAAAACTTTCAATAGAGTCTATACAATCATAACGGAAATCTTTCTAAAATTTGAATAACATGAATCTTAAAACTAAAAGACATCACGCTACACCATAGAACACGAGAAATACCATTTTGGTGCCATATTCGATAGCCTGCTCTGTGTGGAAGGTACCATTTTTACCAGTGATCCCTTGACATATGACGCGAGTGTTTTTATCTACGAACACCGCCGGCGGTGGTGGCGGAGCAGCCGCGTAATGCCGAATCTGCGACGCCGCCTGCGAAAACACAGATGATGATGAAGATGGAGAAGCTTTGCGATTAATGGCCGACCCTATGAGCTTGGCAACGGCTTGGCGACCCATCGTATTACTTCGATTCGATTCTCTGTTCGGCGCAGCCGCCTTCTTCAGAGTATCACGAACTCAGAAATATTTTTCCTCCTTCTCACTCGCCCCCTCTCTCGCTCTCTCTTTCCTTTCCCTTTTACTTTTTTCCTTTTCTTTTTCCCTCTTCTCTGCCTCACTTCCCGTCCTTGAATTCTCCCTTTCTGGTTTTTCTACGCCGGTTGGGCTTAGATGGCCGTTTCGTCATTACGATTTGGGTTTATCGTTCTCTGGGATTGCGTTTTTTTGGATAGTTGGGCCTTCTATTTTAGGCCCGTTGGGCTTCAATTTTGGGCTTCGTTTTAGGTCATGTGTGATTTCTGTCGATGCTTTTAATAAATCTAATAAATTTTTGTTTTTCTTTTTAAAGAAAATACGCATTTGAGTGTTGATGTAATTAAATTTAGGTTAGAATATCATTTTAGTCCCTGTACTTTGGGTTGAATTCCATTTTAGTCCATGTACTTTAAAATGTTTAATTTTAGTCCCTGTACTTTCAATAAAGTTTAAATTTAGTCCCTCACGTTAAATTAGCTTAACAGCGTTAAAACACAACAGTTCCCTCTTCTTCTTTTTGCCGCTCCGATGAGTAGAGCCAGTCAACTGTTACTTTCCTTCCGTCTTCATCATCTCATCTCATCAACATTGCTGGATCTGAGACATCTGGACCGTCTGATTCTTGCAGTACCCAACAACAACTTTTCTCTTCTTTCTCTGGACCGTCTGATTTTCTCCTCCACAACTAGTTTATCCTCGGCCTTCTTCTCCTCCACCGTTTCATCACCAGCGGTCTCCTCCTCCACTGTTTCATCAGCCTTCTTCTCATCAATGGTTTCCTTAGTCTTTTGGTTGTTTTTCTTCTTTCGGTTCTTTTCTTTTGGTCTTTTTTGCGGCAACACTGTAGAAGGCAATTCAACAAAATCAAGAGGCAGCTTGATCTCAGCATCGTCTTCCTTTGATCCTTTCATCTCAAGTGCCTTTGTAAGTCTCTCTGATATTTCTAAAGCCATGATATTATTTGGCTCCATGTTTAAAACTGCATTAACATCTCTTAGAGCCAAGTCCAACCTATGCAAAGCCTCATAACATCTTGCCCGCTTCAACAATGCCTTACTGTACTTGGGTGTAACTTCAAGAGCCAAATTGCACTCATGAATCGCTCGGGGATACTCACTAAGCCCCATCTGCATATAGCAATGTTGATGAGATGAGATGATGAAGACGGAAGGAAAGTGACAGTTGACTGGCTCTACTCATTGGAGCGGCAAAAAGAAGAATAGGGAACTGTTGTGTTTTAACGCTGTTAAGCTAATTTAACGTGAGGGACTAAATTTAAACTTTATTGAAAGTACAGGGACTAAAATTAAACATTTTAAAGTACAGGGACCAAAATGGAATTCAACCCAAAGTACAGGGACTAAAATGGTATTTTAACCTTAAATTTAACAGGACATCAAAGTAAGAGTTTCTTCGAATCCTCCTACAAAATTTTCAAACCTATAAGTGGGACGAGTATTAGAGTGTTGGTATAATTAAATTTACCATTACCTATTAGCTTAAATTTTTTGATTGATGATTTAAGGGTGGAAGTCATGATTCAAGTACTTAGTGCTTAGCAAAAAATATAGTGAAAAATGTTCAAAATTCTATTATTTAAACAAAAACCAAATCTAAAAAAATAACTAAAATATTGTACAAAACAATGTCTGATTCATGCCATATCAACGATTGAATAAAACTTTCAAAATTAAGAAAATTAAACAAAAATTCAACTAGATTCTCCCCCCCCCCCCTTGTGAAGTTTCATTCACTTTTTACTATACATGTCTTAGTTTAATTAAAAGTATGTGAAACATTTTCATCGACGATTTTTCAAATGAAAATTAAATTTGTTTGAGTGTAAATATTGTAATATTTATTATAATTTAAGGTACATATTGCAATATTAATTAGAGTTCAATATGTAATTTTATGGAACGAATGTCCATGTCGAAAATCCATGCACCTTATCAAGCACAAGGTAGAAAACAATATTTTCAATACAATTGATATATATTAGATAAGACGAAAATTAGATGTTGTCAATGTAATTGATTAAACTAGTTGATCTTTATGTGTTTATTAAATCATTACATTATTAGGTGAAGTCCATAGTAAACATAAACTCAACAATAATTGACATGTACTAATTCTATTAAGGTTAGATGTTCAAAATTTTATACCCCACACATGTTGTTCTAAAAAAATGATCATTAGATGAAGTCATATGTTTTTTTTAAATGAAAGTTGTCGTTTATTTTAACTATAATTATTTTTTATTAAACTATGAGGATGAGTTTTAAACTTCTAACTTTTCGATCAATCACATTTGACTCAACCAATTAAGCTATGCTAATACTGACATTTTAACTACAAACTATATTTTAAGACTTTCATAGTTTTACAGTTTTACTAGACATTGAAAAAAAATATATATAAAAATATCAATCTAAACATGTTCAACTAATTAAGACATAAAAAATCTGAAAAAGGAAAGGGGTCCGAGCGCATACAGTGTCTGTAGTTGACTACCAAGTATCAGAAATGGCGCGAGGGTCATCGTCTTCGAAGAGGGACGAAGCGAACGGAGAGCTCGACCCGGAGATTGCAGCGCGAAAGCGGCTCAAGAAGCTCGCATTCTCCAATAACCTACTTTCAGAAACCCAGGCAAAGCCCCAGGCGTATCTGAGTCCTTCAGCGACCGTTCTGAAGCATCATGGCAAAGACATTGTCAAGAAATCCCAGCGTAAGAACAGGTTCCTCTTCTCGTTTCCAGGCTTGCTCGCCCCCGTCAGTGGAGGCAAGATTGGCGAGCTCAAGGATTTGGGAACCAAGAATCCCATTCTCTATCTCGAATTTCCTCAGGTTCGTTTGTTCTTCCACGCTCTAAAGGCCTTTCTGTTTTTATCTGCTTTGAAAGGTTTCTACAGTGTTCTTCACATTTTTATCCATATCGGCTGTCGTTTTTAGTATGATTGGAGTTGCTTATTCAGTATAATGAAGCCGTAGCCTGTGCATTAGGCACCTGTTTGTGATTTTCAACTACTTCTAATGGTTTTGATAGATAGATCCGATCTAACACTCCAGGTTTCTCCCACGTTCCTTCCATACCTACTTATCACCCTCGGGATAGATAATGTAAGTCAATAGTTTTCGTGGGAAATAGCTATGATATACTTGGAAGCATGGGTGTCCTGAACTAAGAAAAGACTCAGAGAGCATAGCTACTGAACGCTCAGAAATGTATTATGAACAATGGTTTCTAGGGGGTGATCTAGATACTGGTATCACAAATCTGAAGATGTGGGCTGGGCATATTCTGGAAAAGATTTGAACCAGTATGCTAGCGAAGAAAGCATTGGCAAGGATCAATAAGCTGCAACTGGGTCTTTATCACGAAGGAGATTAGGTTACCTCTTTGTTTTCCTTACAGCGCGGATCAGTGGCTTCTTGAGGGGCTGAATGACTGGTTTTTGAAGGGTAGAGTTAGATATTTGTGGAGGCGTGCTGCATGAGCCTTTTTGTGGGAGATTTGGATGGAAAGGAACCGTAGAAACTTTGAAGATAAAGCTGCTGATTTAATATTTTCTGTGGCAACGTACAGTTTACTTATACTTGGTGTTGCCTTAGGAATAGCAAATTCTTTTGTAATAATTCCTTCTCCATGATACTTCAGGATTGGAAGGCTTTTCATCTTAGCTTTTGGTGGGAGGGGGATCCCTCTTCCTCCTGCCCTTAGGCTGTGCCTTTCTTTTTACTTCTAATACATCTATCAGGTTTCTTATAAAAGAAGAAAAAAAAAAGAAGCTGCAACTGGGGAATATCATGATCAAAAACACCATTCTCATACAAAGACCGAGAATTAGGTACTGGAGCTAAAGAGTATGGATAAGCATTGTAATATGCCATTGCTGTTGGACTTCCAATCTGTACTGCACTTGATGGGGTATGTGAAGCGAGATCAAACACTACTCGTTGGTAAAATTATCATTCGAATTGTAGATATTAAGCAAGAAGGAAACGTTTTTTTGGCATAACAAATTGTAATCCACAATTTAATCTACTAAAGATTCATGAGATTCTGATTGTCTAAGTCGTCTTTTATCGCATGGAGTTGGTTTGGGAAGAATTATGGTTCATCCGGTTGGTTCATCTTCTCTTCGTTTAACACATTTGCAATTTGCTGATAATACCTTATTGTTTTCAGTTTTTGAACTGCAGATGATAAGAAATCTTTTTGAACTAATCAAAATTTTTGAGTTGGCTTCTGGTCTGAATATCAACTACTTTAAGAGTGAAATTTTAGGGATCCATTTTAATGATTCTAAAATGGATTGGTTGACAACGAGGTTTGGTTGTAAACAGTGTTCTTGGCCTACTAATTACCTTGGTGTTCCCTTGGGAGGTAATGCAAAGTCTTCCTCTTTTTGGCAGTCTATAGTTGAGAGAATTCAGCATAAGCTCCATAGCTGGAAATATGCCTTCATTTCGATAGGCTGTCGACATACACTTATTCAAGCCACACTTTCCAATACGCCTACTTATCACCTTTCTTTGTTCAAACTGCCATCTAAGGTTGCTAAAACTCTAGACAAGCTCATTAGAGATTTCTTTTGGGAAGGGTCTAGAGGAGACGGTGGAATGCATAATATTAATTGGGAGAGGACTCAACTCCCTCAACTTTTAGATGGTTTAGGCATTGGCAATTTCCAGCTTTGAAACTCGGCCTTATTAGCTAAATGGATTTGGAGGGTTCTGCATGAAAGAGATTCTCTTTGGCATAATATCATTGTTGGTAAATATTATCAATCAAAGGTTACTTGTTTATGGCATGTGCCTATTCTGAGAGGTTATTTTAAATCACCTTGGCGATTTATTTGTTCTACTATTGACCTTGTTGCCAACCGGATCCAGAGATGTATTGGCAATGGTTGTCACACTTCTTTTTGGCATGATTCCTGGCTGAGTTGTGGACAAATTTCCATGGCCTTTCCTAGACTTTTTTGATTAATAGAGAGACCTCTTGCAACAGTAGCACAGGCTTGGAATAGTTCAACTTATGCTTGGGACTTCATCGTAATCTTACTAATCTCGAGGTTATTGAATGGGCTAATCTTTCAAATCTTTTGTCAGCTATTTCTTTATAGATCCCTTCGTCGTAATCTTACTAATCTCGAGGTTATTGAATTGGGCTAACCTTTCAAATCTTTTGTCAGCTATTTCTTTACGTTCTGTTAATGAGGGGGGCCCTCTCTCTCTCTCTCCCTTTCTCTTTACTCTTTTGTGGGATGCTTTTAGTAGGTTGGTGCACTTTTGTTTGAAGAAGAGAATTATGAGAGGTTGAGCAGTGGGGAGGAAAAATTGTAAGGTATCGCCTTACAATATTGTATTACTTTCACAAAAGAGCCCCGTGGGCAAATTACAAGTAGTTCTTCAGCCTTTTGAGAGGGTTGGACTCTTCCTACATAAACGAGCTTACAACATAATAGCATAAGAAAATACACTCCCCAAAACAACGCTAATATAAAGGCCGTACAAAAGAATTGTACTTCCTATGGCTATTAATTCACATTAGGCAGATTTCCACTTCTACCCCTCCTTGTGTAAGTATTCATGATAGGAGGCCTTACAAAAACATGACCGTTTCTCACCTTCAATATGTGGATGACATGATCATTTTCTATCATGGCGATAAACCTTATTTGCAAAATTGGTTGAAGGTGATTTCTATTTTCCTTGGTTGCTCGGGCCTTAACCTAAACCTCTTTGAAACCTCACTAATCGGAATTATCATAAGAGAGGACGAAGTGAAGAATCAGGTGGATGCTTTAAGGTGTAAAGTTGAGTCTCTTCCCTTGAATTACCTCGACTTCCCTCTTGGTGGTAAGCACCGTTCTATTGCTTTTTGGGAACCTATGGTCGACAAGTTCAAGAGCAACATTGCTAAATGGAAAAATTCCTTGGTCTCAAAAGGAAGCTGCCTTTCACTCATTACATCAGTGCTAAATGGGATGCCTTTGTACTTTTTTTCTCTTCGAGTTATTAAGAGCATGGAGAAGTTGACTAGAGACTTTTTTTGGAATGGTGGTGAGTGTACACTGGGCAGTCATCTTGTGAATTGGAAAGTTGCATCCCTCCCTTTTCAACAGGGAGGCCTCAGGATTGGTTTTCTCAAGTCTAGAAACTTGGCCTTTCTTACCAAATGGTGTTGGAGGTTTTCTACATATAAGAATGCTCTTTGGAGATAGGTGGTGGCTAGTATCTATGGAAAAGAACTATAGATGTCCATTTTTCCCGCAGAAGGGGGGGGGGGGGGGGGGGGGGGAATTCAATGCAAGCTAAATGGAGATGGGCATGGAATGTATTCCCCATCCTCGCTCCTCGCCCCGTTTATTTTTTCTATTATTTTATTATACACACACACACACATTTAAAGTTTTATTGTTAATGATTTAGATAATTGGATATGTTTGAATTATATGGTTAAACATTTGAATTATACATTTGGATAGTTAGATAGTTTGATATGAATATTATTTTGTTTCTATTAAGAGGTTTAAGAATTTTATCTTTAAATAGTTTTTTTTTAGGAAATTAACTATTTAAATGAAGATTTCCCGTGAATAATTAACTATCTAATTGGAAATTAATGGATATTTCTCATAAAAAGTTAACTATTTGAAATTTTATCACAAGAATTATTTGATTCAATTGAAATTAAAAAAAAAAAAAAAAACTAAATGGGGAATAATTCCTTGCGGAGAACCTGATCCCTGCAAAATTTAATGGAGAAGTTCGCGGGGATGAGGATTAAAATAGGGGGCAGGGACGGGGACATGGAAGCCGCCCCGCCCCGTGGACATCCCTAGGAAGAACCTCTCGAATGGAGGGCTTCTATGACCATGGGAAGCTCCAAAAATCAGCCATGGTTTGACATTGCTAAGGTTGCGCCTTTGTTTGAGAAGTTTATTGGATTTAATGTTGGAAATGGTCTGCATATAAGATTCTGGAAAGATATTTGTCTTGGCAATTCTGCACTTAAAGATGAATTTCCAGACATTTTTAACCTCTCTATGAAGCAAAATGCTACGGTGGCAGAATGTTGGGATAATCAGCCGGGGTCATGGAATTTGAGCATTAGAAGAGGGATTTTTGACGGAGAGCTCCAAGAGTGGGTTGGGCTTACAAGAAATTGGAGGGTTTTCGTTTGGGCAATGATGAAGATAAAGTTAGATGGTCTTTGGAGCCCTCGGGTTCCTTCCCCACCAAATCCCTTTTCTTTAACTTGGCTGTCTCTAGACCTGTTTTAAAATGCTTGCTGACGAAGTTGATTTGGAATTTCAAATTTTCTAAGGTGAAGATTTTCTTATAGTTGGTGGCTCACAAAAGTTTGAATACTCATGTGAGACTCCAAAAGAGGAGTCCAAATCTTTCCCTCCAACCTTCTATTTGTCCGCTTTGTTTGAGTAGTGAAGAGTCGTTGGACCACATTTTCTTGCATTGTTCTTTTGCTAGACATGATTGGGAAAGGCTGCTTAACATCTTTGAGATGTAAATTTGTCTCCCTAATAGGGTGGATGGTTGGCTGTTGGAGTCTTTGTTGGGGTGGACGATGAAAAGTAAAGCCATAATTCTTTGGAAGTTTGCCTCAAGAGTGCTCTTATGGAGCTTGTGGTTGGAACGAAATAGAAGATAAGTCTTCTTCTTTTGGTTTTTTTTTGGAATTTTGTACAACTCAATGCATCATGGTAGTGCCATAGCTTTAGTAAATTCTTTTGTAACTTCTCCTTCTCCTTGATTCTTATTGGTTGGAAGGCTGTTTGTAAGTAGTTCCTTCAGTGGGGGCTCTCTCATCCCCCAACCTAAGCTGTTGGGGTTTTGCCTTTCTTTTTTATTATATTGTGAAGGTTTCTTATCCAAAAGAAAATATATATATATATATCATTCAATTATTGATCAGTGAAGTATGTTTGATTAGTTACTACTGCAAAATTAAAGACCAAGCTTTCAACCACGACCTTACTTGAACAAGATCTGTTCTGTAGGTTGTACAACTATGTCCTTGAGTTCTAAATAACAAGCTTTCAACCACAAAAGAACAGAGAGGCTAAATGATTTTTTTTAATATAAATAAAATAATTTAGATTCTGTGCATGATTAATATTGGAGTATTTTGGTTTAGTTGGAGTCTATGTAGTTTTTTTTTTAGTTGGAGTCTATGTAGTCTATGTAGTTGTTATCAGTATCTATCAATCGTTCTATAATGAACAGAATTCAATGAAATTAATTTACCATCTAATTAATTATTGTTTTACTTAACTCATATCTCCAATGATATTTTTTCTCATTGTGTCTCAGTTTGAGTTTAATAAGAGAAAATGAGATGCTTGGCTAAGCATCTGAGTCCATAGTTGAACTCATTTGACCATTATAGCTTTAAAGTGAGTTAAATATGTGATGATCGTTGTTGTTATTGGCATATTATTTATTTTTACCTGGAAAATGGATGCACCAAGTATATTGTAGGATATTTCCAAGATGTCCTGGAGACTCACAGACATCAAAAAAAAAAAAAAATTAATAAATAAAGTATACTGTAGCCTTATTTTGATGTGTAAATTGCCTTCCTATAGTTTCCAAAAATATCCGTTGTTTTATTTCTTGAATACTGATGTAAATTTTATGCATGAAGAATCTAGTGGTGGAGTTGTTCTGACATCTATTTCCTTTGCTTTTCAGGGGCGTATGAAGTTGTTTGGAACTATCATGTATCCGAAGAACAGATATTTGACTTTGCAGTTTTCTAGAGGCGGAAAGAATGTGACATGTGAAGATTATTTTGATAATATGGTTAGTCATTTTGCTTTTCCTTTTTTTTCCTCCTTTTTCGGGAACTTTCTTTCTCTTCATTTCCATCGAGTGTTTCATTGAAAAGTGTGCCCCCACCTTATAAGATCTGCAGCACAATAAATGATGGTTGTAGCTGGTTTCTTAATATGACCTGAATGCTTTTTTCTGTACTGCTCGCAATTTTTATCTTTTCCAAGTGAAGCCGTCATTCTTTGCGATTTTTCCTTCAAAGATAAGGCAAAAATCCTCTGGTGCAATGCAAATTGGGCTCTCCTTTGGGAAGTTTGGTTAAAAGAATAAAAGATTCTTCATGGAAAAGAACAAAATTTTCGACAATTTTCAGAAAGTTATTTTTGTGGCCTCCTCTCGGAGTACCTTGCTTGGTTCTTTATGTATCTACTCCTCAATTCATTCTGTTATTGCCATAGGAGAGTGTTTTAACTCCTTGGTTTTTGTGAGTCTTTTCTCCCATGTAACTTTGTCTCGTCAATGAAATGCAATTTTTTATTGTTAAAAAAATCTTTATCCTTTTAGTTTGTTAGCCCTCTTGTTTAGACCTAATGTATAGGCTTTTCTCTTGGAATTGTTTTGTTTTTAGATCTTAGTACAGTTAAGATTGTGGTTTTTTTTTCTTTTTCTTTTTTCATTTTAGTAAGTAGGATCTTAAGCTTTATATAACTTTGCTGTGAATTCACTAATGCACCAGAATAATCAGCTGACTTTATTTTCCTTAAAATCTGGGTTAATCACAATGAGGAAATTCTTTTCTTAATCTTGTTATAGAAATCAATACAGATGGCATCACGGGGAACAAACAAAGTTGAACAATTCCAATGAAGCACGGTGCCTAAGATGCTCCTGAAGGAGCAAGGCTTTTGTTAGTATTAGGCATTTGTCTGAGCAGACAATAAGTGAAGCATTGGCATCAGCTTGCGAACAACTAGCAGATCTCTTCTTAAATGATACGTTTTCCTGATGACAATTTCCAACCCCCCCCCCCAAAAAAAAAAGGCCTGGTGTTTTGGTAAAAGATTCCTCATGTTGATGCCAGATGGTGTCATTTCTGTTATCTGTCAAATTTTATTCCCATGTAAAAATTCACTATGTTGAATGACATTCTTAGTTTAACATTGTACTGGCCTAAACACTTTTTTTTCTTGGTATTTAAGAAATAAGCCCTCTAAGCATGGCCTAAACACGTTATGAATCAACGATTCTTTTCTCTGACTGCAGATTGTCTTTTCTGATGCATGGTGGATTGGAACGAAAGATGAAAATCCAGAGGAGGCTCGTCTTGATTTTCCTAAAGAATTGACTATGGTAAGTTTTTTGATAATTTTTAGGTTCTTAAAATGCATATTTTTTTGGTTTCTGGAGTACCCCTACATTTCCCATGGAAAATTCCTGCAAGGATCTCAATTCTCAAGATCATTTATGGAGCAGAATAGTGGAAATGCATCCCTTATGAGAGTCACATAATAATTTATGCTGTGAAATTACTATAACTTTTGTTGTCTAAATTTTTTAATTTCCTTGTGTGACCATTTAGCAAAAAAGTAAGAAACTTAACTGGGCAGTGTCCTTACTTTTTTAAACAGTCGCTGTTTAGTTAATTTCTTCATGCTTTTTAATTTGCAACTCTACTTGGGACCTCCATGAAGCTGATTTTATTATTGTAAGAAGCCTAATGTTACTAGTTCTAATTTTCTTATTATGTTTTTATATTGAAGTTATCCGTTGGGCTGGTCAATATCATTGCTCTAGGTTACTGTTTGATCCATATTTGTGTACTTAGTCTTCCAGTCCTGTGGATTTTCCTTATTATATTTTTTTTCCTTTAGTACACTCTTTACCACTTGTAATTAGCTAGAATAATTGTATAAATTCTAGTGCCGTATCTTTCCTGGGGGTTTTAATTTATTTGATTCAGAGAATTTGCTAACTCCTACCTGTTATATGTCAGGGACAATGTGGAGAATATGACTTTAACGGTGGTGCTGGTGTTGCCAGTACGAGTAAGCAGAGTGTTCAAAAGAAGGGAATTAATTGTGCTGAAGAAAATTCCCTTAAAGGAGAACTTGGAGATGACGTAGTGGACCTTGAAGGCGACATGACAAATTCAATAAAGACTACGCCAGTTAGACATTCTGAAAGATCTGCCGGAAAAGTATTCAAGTATTACCCTTTGCATATATTGTTACTATGTAAATATTATCTTATTATCAATAAGGCAGAAAGCAATAGGGTTTCTCGTCAAATAATTTTTTGCATCAAATGTTTTATTTCATCAGCAATCCGTTCTATGATTAGTAGAATATTATGCTGCATGTTCATAATTATATATACATGTTTTACACTTGATTTATGATTTTAAAAGTTCGAACTTAAAAATCTATTTTTCAAAAGTTCCACAGGTTTTTAGCTTGTCTTGGGTTTTCTTAGGTGCTCTCTGTTTCAAAGAGAGAGCGTTCTATGGGTTTGTGGTGTTTGCTGTTTTTTAAGAGGTTTGGTCGGAAAGAAATTGTCTTCAAGAAATGGAGAACTCTTGAAAGGAAGTGGGGGATCTTATTATTTCATAGCCACCTATTAGGCTTCTGCGATTGGAAATTAAGAAACTAGCGATTAAAATGTATTACCATATCAAAGAAAAATACATAGGTTTACCAAGCATTCGAGGTGCTTACTATTTGATAGGAATGGTATTAAGGGTATATTAGTAAATAGTTAGGGAGTTAGTTATGATAGACGGTTATAAATAAAGGGAGTGGGAAAGGAGTAGATAGACATTGATTCAGTGATTGTTTAGGGCTTGAGTAATCTCAAGTTAGGGAATCCAAGTACCTCAAATGACTTGGTTTATCTTGTAGTTTTGTTATCTCTTCATTGCAATATATTTTAGTTCATATCACTATTCCCTAAAAAGCTTGTTAACTAATTATTAATATACCTCTTATAAAAAAAATTAATTATTGATATACCATTACTAATATTCCTAACAGCTTCTCCGTTTAAATATTTTTTCAATCATTTTTTATTTCTATGATCTTGGCTAATTGGGGAGCTTTTGCCTTGGGTTATGTTTTTTGTTTATGAATGAAATTAGTTTCCTTAAAAAAACGTCCACATTAAGTTCTTCACATTCTTGGAGAAAGTGCCGCAGGTTTGCACCATTGTGGTATCATTATATCCGTTTCTTCAGTCTTCTATTATTCCTAAACATTGTAGGATAAATTTACTGTATGGGAAATTGGCAGAAGCAAACTAGAAACTGGGAAGGCTATCAGTACAAATACCATCTAGGTCGACGACATTGCCTGTGTCAAGTAATAACAATATACACTTACTGTAGGTAAAAATTTAGATGAATGAAACCAACACCGCATTAATCATAGATGTTCCTCTAGTTCAACTACCTTAAGCCCGTTCAGAATTCCAGATTCTTTCACTTCATCATTCAGGTCGTGCTGGTTGCTAGAAAGTACATTGATTTGTATTTATAATTCTTATAAGGCTATACAAATATGAAACAACCAACGGAATTATTGAATCCATCTTTTCTCAGGTTGGTAGACAAATAGTCTTTCAACAAGTTCAGATCAAATATGAGCTAACCGCAATTTCTTGATTTTCATATATTCCTATTCGTGTTGAAGCTTATTTCAGTTTTTGTGTTCTGTCGAGCAAAATGATTTCATTGTTTAATTTATTTCCTTTTCTTGTTAAGTTTTGCAGAGGCTTCTTCTGAGGATGAGTCTGCTGGCACTTACGCTGATTTGTCTGAAGGAGAAGAAAAGAATATTGTCATACATGAACCTTCAATTGGAGATCATGCTAGTGAAAATATCCTGTTTATAATTCTTGAGTAGTTTGTTTTAATTCATTCTCTTATCTCTGCAGCTTTCAATTTTGTTGATTCAATCTTAAAATTCATGCTTGCTGCTGTATGCTCGTGCCCTTAATTGACTACTACAGACGGAAGATCTCTCTGTTGATTCTAAAGATGAAGATGCTGTGGAAAGACTTCCATTTCTTGAAGGTGATCAAGCATCAATTTCTAAGACTAAAAAAAGTTCTCTGACTAAGGGAAATGCTCGGAGTACTAATCGTGGTATACTTGTCCAGCCTACTCTACCTAGTTTGTTCAAGAAAGTGGAGGAGAAGGTAATATCTGGGTTTAGAATCCATTTACTGCTACATTTAGGGGTTTATTATAAGTACTAATTATTTTTTTGATGCAAAAGGAAAGGATCATCAAAAACGAATGAAAGTACGAGCAAGAGCTGTTACAACCTAGTTGTCGAGGAACCAAGACAAAAATACTCCCCCTCAAACTATAAAACGCTTAGTGACACTATGGAAAGGACCTGCCCCTTAGTTGTTAATAATAAATTATAATAATAATAAGTAAAGTTGTAAAGTGAACACAAAAGTGATCGTGATTCTAGAGCAAAGTATTAGAACGTGTTAGTTACTTACCTCTAAACCCTCTGTAGTCTTATCTTCAAATCCGCCTATTACATTCTAACCATATGTCTAAAACTATTTAAGACTGCTGCATGCCAAAGAATCCTCCCTCTCCCCACGACTGGAAGATTAATGAGCATTTCCTCCATACTGCTCCAATTAAAGATGGAAGTAGAAGAAGGCCTCCTCCCAGAGAGCAGAGCAAAGATATGAGCCTTGAGGAGCTTAATTGCTTCTATCCTTCCCTCCCTCCCTCCCACGTATTTGAGTTATAACATAGTGAAGCCTTGTGCATTGCAGCTTTTAATAATTTGAAATTTTCAACGTGATGGATTTCCTACCTGAATTAATTCTTTCGATGGAAGACACAGAATATGGTTGAACATTCTTTTAGAACAGTCAAGAAATCGGGCTTTCATGGTGAACAGATAAAAAGCATAAAACAAGAAACTTTAAAAAAAAATTGACCATCCAATGTGCAGAGGCAAAAGTAAGGCCAAAACTTAGCGCGTGCAGAGAGAAACTGGGGGGGGTTGGAAAAGATTAAAAAAACTGTCCCAAAACGTTTCCAGAAACAGGATTGTTTCTTTCCATCCAAATGACCCAACAAGGTGCTGAAACTGCAAATTCCAAAAAGCTCTCCATCTTTTGCTAATAACTCCTCCAAAAATGTCTTATCCGAATAATGAACATTATATCTTTAAGGTTCATATTTATTTGAAATGAATGCTTACTGTTTTCAGAGGACGCCAAGAAGTTCAAAGAGGTCTTCAACATCCAAAGGTTCTAATTTTTTTCTTTGATTTTATTATCATGATGATGAGAATACTACAGTAACGTTAAATCTGAAAATTTGGTTTTCTACAGTTTCTGCCCAAAAGATGCAGCTTTCTGGTTCAAAGCGAAAGATTGATCAGGTGATAAATCTTCATTTTTAAATAACATATTTTCTCCTGGAAATGACCGTAATGGATCGTTATGTATTCTTCAGGATGAAGGATCAAAGCAAAGGAGGGTTGTCCGGGGACAAGATGATGGTCAATCTCTCATGCTCTCTCCATTTACTTCAGTTATTTCTCAAACAGGCTTAGATATTGTCATAATTGGCTTGCTAAGAATTTGTCACCTCTCTTGTATGTTGGGTTCTCATGGAAATTCTAAATATGATTGTTCAAGAAATTATCCAACTCTTCTAGTAGATCTAATAGAATATTGATTTTCATTTCCACAAGATAGATGTGCATTTTGTATTCGGACTAATTTTCCTTTGCCGTCGAATCACTACATATTATAGATATTTTTGACGTTACCCACCCGCTCTCCGAGGGGTGAGTACTTATATTCGGAGTCAGTTCATGCAAATTTGGGTTTTGGAATTACCTAGTGTAGCTTTATAATCACCTTGGGCTGATTGTGTTTATATGGCATGTTTTACATGGTCAATTGATGTAGTTGCTCTTTGAATTTGCAGGAGGAAAAGCCAAGAGGAAGGATACAGAATATGAGGTATTAGTGCCATTTTTACAAATTATCCTTTTGAAAGATTTGCTGCTTTATTTTAGCTTCAGGATTTCTTACGTGCACTAATCCAGCTTGAAGTGGATGTTCTCTTAGTTATTATCTAACTGGACAAGTGGCCACTACTTATAGCTGCAGCAGCCAGAAGTATCTTAATAGTAATCAACTTAGCTGCTGGTGGCTTCTCAAATAGTAATTTTTGGTTCCTGTCTCAAAATCATACGATTTAACTCATGGGGTTTCTATAATGCCATGCTTCAAAATGGTCAGCGTTAGTTTTTGCTTGGTGACACTAACAAAAAGCCTTGATCAATTTTGTGATGTTAATTATAAAGAGGTACTTGCCATCCTTCTGTTGTTAGGATCCCAATTACAAGAACCAACAATATTATTGTATTGCAATATCAAAAGAGAAATTACAATATAATAGCTTTTCAAGAGGGCTATCTCTCCTCACAATTCATCCGCTATAGAATGACTTTCCAAAACCATGCATACCCTCTCAACTTCCTAACCTTCTCTAATTATAACCACCACACCTTAATAAACTACCAAGTAATTACAATTCTGCCACTAATAATATTTTGTTAGGCAACCGATTACCCAAGTATACCAGCGTAAGGGCAAGAAAGGGATTTCACCAGAGAATTAGTTAGTTATGGGAAAGGGATGGTTAGATCAATGACCCTTGGTCATTAGTTGATAGGTTGGATACCTGTCACCTTCAAGCAAATTCAACCGGCCATTCCTTCTTTTGTCTAAGGCTCTAGAAAACTTGCCTCGTCATGTTACAAGAATACGCTCTGAATTTGTAACTCCATGTAGTCTATTTCCTTTTGCCATTCACGATTGAGTGTGGTATGAAATGGTTGATGGATTAGTTGTCATTGTATACTAAATATTGTTTATTTATATCTTGTAGGTTGAAGATGACATTGAAGAGTTGTCGAGCTCTCAAGAGGTGAGTGTTCACTACCTATTATATAACCACCTACTTAGTTCTCCCAGGATTTCTAGAATATTGGATTGGAAGTTAGTTGGGCCCTATGTTTGTACTCATTTGGAGTCTGAGATAAAAATATTTGGCTGAACTACTCTTTTGCTAGTACATATATTGTTTGGCTTAGTCGCTACCCCATATAAACTTCTCACTGTCGTGCGTCATGCCACGTTTGTTGGAAAGTTGTCATTCCTATATTGGATAATTATTTATTTCATGTAAAGTTAAGAACAAAACATGTTCTCCATATGCCTAAATGTAGTTCTTGATCATGATCACCAGAAAGCGTCTGACATTGTCATTAACTTTTCAGATGCATGTGGTTAAATTAATTAATTAAAGTGTTTGATTAATTTAGCAATTAAACTGCAAATGTTAGTTAAAAGATGAAATCAATATGAAATTATCATTTAGGGACTAAATGAATAGTTTAGCTAAAATATATTCCTTTTAGTTTCTTTTATAAATATTAGATTAGGATCTTGCACAGTTTTGCTCACAATTTTGCTTGTCATTTAGGACACCGATGAAGATTGGACAAGTTGAGGTTGCCACATTCTAACAATGGTAAGCCACAGCAGCAGCTAGGATGCATTGCAGGGGTTATAATCAAAATAAGAGAATGTTATGCTGTACCAGTTTCTTTGAAAAGCTGCTGGCTAACTGAAATTTAACCATAAAATAATATTTAAAGTAAAGTTTTTATCATAATGTTAGGCAATGTAAATTCTGTTTTTGATATACCAGAGAGGCAAACTGTTAGGGCCCGTTTGGGCTGTCGGTTAGGGTTGGGCCGGGTTTGAGTTTAAAACCCAAACCAGCATTTGGCCTACCATTTTCTTCATTCCATTGTTTTCCATACACCAACCCACCGTTGTCTTTATACAAACCCACCAGTTTCTCCCTTTCCCAATCCACCGCATTTACTCCCACACTCTTACGAACGTTTCAACTCTCAAGTTTCTCTCATCTTCCTCTTGCACCGTCTCCTCTCGTCGGAACCCTAATTCCGTTATCCCTCACGAATCGAATGAAGCCCTCCTCGTCTTGAACCTCTGCTTTGTTTCACGAATCTTAAATCTCTGTTTCGTCTATCGACTCTCTGGCTTCGAGTCTCTATTCTCCTTTCGATTCATCTCTCAAAACACCTCTCCTCCTTGATTTTAACCGAGGTCAAATCATGCTTGTTGCGGAGCGCTTTCAACGACTAATGAGGACATCCATAATTGCTGAAGCGTCAACCATTCGATAAGGTCTTAGTTCAACAAGCGAAATGGGTCTTTTCCCTTTTATAATTGAAATGAATTCTGTAGTCATTTGGAATCTTCTTATGAGAAAAGATCACTAGTACAATGAGATCTAGCTTATGATCAACGAAATTCAAAGATTATGCACCGTTTTTGCTATTCTAAAGATTTTATTTACGTCAAGACAAGGTAACAACACAACCCATATTTTAGCAGTGCATGCTTGTCAGTTCCAAGCTTCTGCAACTTGGCTTGAAGAAGGCCCTTCATGGGCTAACAAGGCAAATGAACAAGATGATTTACTATTGATGACGCCACTGTTGAATGAGAAATTTCGACCAATCACAAGTTGTTATGTCATTATTTCAAATAAATGACAAAATTATAAATAATTAAATTTTGGACCACCTATAAATTGACATGTGTCTTGAATTTAATTTGAAAACAAACGTTGATAGATTTTAAATTATTAGGTCACATGTTCTCATTATGATCATTTAATCAAATAATTAAATTTAGTTTGGTTAAATTAGGTCACATGGAATTTGGGTCAGTCAACAAATTCAAGCCCAAAAGGCTAGGCCTAAGGCCAACAAAGTCCAAGCCCAAGTTCAAGTGGTTAGACCCAATTTAGCTAATTTAGTTAACACACTTGGAGCAAGAAGAATTCAAAATTTTTCTTTTATTTTTAGTTAACAATTGTTGTGGGGTGGAAATTAAATCATCGATTGATGGTAATCCACAGAATTATGCTTGGATTGATAAGATGAATTCAAAGTTAATGGTCAATCTTGAAATCCTACATCAAGTCCTCACGAGCTTTTTTGACCAACAATAACTCCTCCATGTGAGGGCTCAACCCATAAAGATACTGTACTTATCAAACAATGCACATATAATGCATATTCATCACTTGGGAGTCGAAATAATTCATATGGACTAAAGACTTTGGCATTCGTTGCTTCCAAAGACAAAGCTAATCGAACGTATGTATCTAAACAATGTACAATTAAATTTAAAGTACAATGTAAAATTTTATTGGATGATTACAATATTTGAAAGTTGCTTATTCAATGGGGGCAAGGACTCCAATTTATCATCTTACAACAGCCCATACAAAACTATCAAGAGTTATGGGATGACAAAATTTAATTTTTTAAGTTGTAATCAGATATATGTGAGGAACTATATTTTTAATGTATTTTAAAATTTCAATCTTTATATTTTGAACCTAGTATCTATTTAATCCTCCAACGAAGAACCAACTTTTTCATCACCAAGAAGTTGAAAATAACATGAATGAAAAATGGAACTAAATTTCACATATACATATATAATTTAACATTTTTTTTTTCTCTCTGCTCTATCTAGCATAAATACACGACACAACTAGACCACCTTTTTCATCATTGTCTGGTTAAATTTTACCTACTTCTCCCACTTTCTATCTACCAATCTCACATAATTGCTTTGCCATAAAATAGAATAAAACTTGGCTCTCCTTTGCCCCCAAAGAAACCAAAATAAGAGGCTCATTCTACAGCAAAAAGAAACCAAGAGGAGGGCGTGGAGATAATTTAGCCCGGTAGATGTATTTAGCTAGCACAAAGCTACAGAGAAATTCAAAGAAAAGTCAAAATTTCAGATCGACGATCTTAGGAACTTATCCACTTTTGCGTTGGTTGACCTTGATAGAAACTTCATGCAAATTGGTGCCTTGACTCCCGCCAAAGCCAAAATTGAATTAGGCAACGTCCAAATCCCGTCCCCACATATCAAACCAGACGCTACCGCTGGACCGAAGGCATCAGCCTTGGTTTTGTTTAACTTCTGCCACACAAATAATATCAGACTTCCAAGGCTCATATCAATTGCAAAGTAGGGCCCTATATAGAATGGTATTGCCATTGCCATAGGTAGGGGAATGAACCTTGCCCACTTTTTTGGTATCAAGTCTTTAATCAAGTTAATCAAAATTGAGGTGCCAAAAAACACGTAACAAAGGGTAAGACAATTCTTTGGTAGACTTGAGACGCCTTCAACACCCAACACGGACATGTTGCGAAAAATAACTGCGTTAGGGGCAGGGTATTCACCAGTGGGAAGACCAAGATCATCAAAGGCCTTGTAAAAGAGCCAAAAGACACAAGGGGAAATAATGCAGCCCATTGTTGTGCCTACTACTTGGCTGACAAACATGGAGCGAGGTGAAGCCAAAGTCAGATAGCCAGTCTTGAAATCCTGCATTAGGTCTGAGGCAGTGGAGACAATATTCATCATGACCCCACAAGCTGATAGACCAGCAATAACTCCCCCATGCAAAGGCCCAGCCCAGGCACCAATTGTGAAAATGGCAAGCTTTCCATAAGTGGATGCCAGAGACCAATCCGTGAGTCCACATCCATATGCATTACAGAAGGCCAAGACAGGAGCAAAGATGTAGATGACCAAAATATAATACCATTTCAGCTGGGTAAAGATGTGTGGAAGAGTGTTAATCGACACTACAGCAATTACAACATAGCCTCCAATGGCAAGCCAGATTGGTATTTGATCCTTCAGAAAAAGTTGTTTCCTCCGTTCATCATCATAAGATAACTCAGACCTGGATGAATTTTCCGAGGAAAAATCTTCAGTCTCTCTTTTGTGTTGAAGTTGGTAGAGCAAGCCAGAGAGGGTCCGAGTCAATACTTTGAAGAAGTTGTACAGGCCATCACCAAGAATTATGGCTATTGCTATAAATACCTGAGGTCAATATCAAAATAAGTTCCTTTTAAGAGATCTTTTTTGGAAGAAAATATTATGCTTGTTTAAGATGGAAAATCACCTTGTAACCTTGAAGTCCACTTAGGTCATCTGAGCTCAATTTCTCACTATACCATTGACCCTTTTTATTTTCTATGAGAGGCCACATTATGCCCCAAGAGATAATTCCTCCAACAAGCACCGATACATTTATTATGTGGGGGCAAATCATCCCTACTCCAATATATGTTGTTGAGAAGTCAAAGAAAAACCTACATATTAACCAGAGGAACACAGTGACCCACATATATAACAATATCTTGAAATTCCAAGAATATATTTTATGCTTGAAAACTTTAAATCTTCATGTGTTGACGTAGAAGGAATATATAAAAGATATAGCAATCAAGTTGATTGAAACAACACTAACTTAGAAGGATTAGCCAAAAAATCAAAGTGGAGGAATTAAAAATATGTAATACTTGTTTGCATATGCCTTGAGCCCGAATGTTGGAAAATGTGCAAACCCACAACCATCTGCAGTTGTAAAGAACCATTGAAAAAAGCCCCACAAGAAGCTCACAGAGAAAAATCTGCCAAGCAGTCTCACCTGTTTCCTATAAGATTAGGCAAAAATATAGCAGATATTAGAATTACTTCACTTAAATATCATTATAATTTATCATATATGACAGCGCATTACTTTGCTAGTGCAGCTCCTCGGGGAGTATGGAAACTATTAATCAAATGAGCAGTTGCAGTACCACTTGGATAAGTTAATTTGAAGTCTATGATCATGATCTGCAATTAATCCAAGGCCAAAGCGATCAAGATAATAATGGAAAATTTCAAGTCAACATGTATTCCATTGCAACAGAACATAAATATTTTTTTTTTCTATCTTTTGAATAAGAAACAATTCACTTAAAAAGAATTACAGGAGGAGAAAGGAAACGCTATCCAAATCCACTCAACCACTAAATAGAACATCTGGAAAAAAAAAAAAAAGAAAAGAAAAGAAAAAAGGAACACTCCAATCAAGTTTGAATCATAAAGGAATAGTTACAGTGTTTTTTTTTATCACCGAATCTATCATTAAGAATCTAAGAACAAGAAGGTATCTTCTCCTCCATAGAAAGAACATTTATACGAGCCCTAAATAAAGGTATTTAGGAATCTTGTGTGATATAATTTTCTCTGAAAGCTCCTTCACCATGCATTACGTTGCAGTTGTTTGTATACCAATATTTTCACATTAATTTCTGTTGCATTAAACTTCTCATAGCTTATTTTGGGATAAAACCAACTTTGAAGCTTTAGTTGTACTACTAAACTGAAAATATTTGTTGCAATTTGCAACATGGCAGCATACCTTTCGCAAGGGTACAACTGAGAAGAGGCCAAGAAAGCTAACAACAAATAGAAAACCAATCATCCATCCTAATGATCGATCTTTGTAATCTTTACTGCCTGATGATTTATGAGCAATCCGTTCGCTCATTCCAAATAAGTAACTTCCGAAACCTCCTGTAAAAAGAAATAATTAAAAAAAAAACAAAAGATACAATTTAGTCTAACACAAATCGGGAATTAGTTAAAAATCTTTCCATTGATTTTTATCATTTCCAATGATGCGGAATAATAGTCTCCTGAGATTCTCCCACACCAGAAACATTTATCGGTCTCAAATAGAAGTTTACTTCTTGAAAACTTGGTATACAAATAGCCTTAGTAACCTGGTTTCCTATATCATTTCTCAGATCAAAGTAGTAATGAAATAAGTGTCACAGAATTCTGGGCAAATGAGAAAAAAATTTCTTCAATTGAAAGATGGATGTTAGAATGCTCCTCTCATGGTGATGGAAAGCCAAGGAAAAACTGCAGTACAAGTAGCTGAGCTTCCAAGGTATGGTCAAATGGCCACCTTGGTCCATAACTTCTACAATATATATAATATAAGACAGTATTCTTCCAATAATTTTTTCAGATGAGATACAACCTTATTTAGATTGCAACAAAAGTTTTCTGATTGTTTGCGTGTATGCAAGTTGCAACTACTTCCATTAGAAGAAACAAATAACAAAAGCAAGGCCACACGCACAAAAATAAATAAATATATAAAGTTAATTACAAGCAAGCGGAAAACGTTCACCCCAAACAGGTTTGGAGCCACATCAGAGCAGTCACCATTATCAGAACTACCTCTAAAAGAAATTAAAGCAATCACGACGATGACACATAACTGATCACAAAAGTCAAAAGTTCGCAAAAATCTGCGCTAAGAACGCACAATAACAAACCAAGAAAGAAACAATAATGAAAACTCGAAATCAAACTCTGCTTTCCCGTCCACATTAAGTGCAAACTATAATCTACGACCAGTGAATGAAAAATGATTAAGAGACAAACCGCTGAAAGCGATGCCAGATGAGGCAACAACACAGGTTTGGATGACGGTGTTCTCCTGCCTGGTGAAAGGCTGCCTCAAGAGGCCTGATCTCTCCAAAAATTTCGTCCACGATTTGACAAAGAAGAAACCTAATAGACCAGCAGATACGTTGAGTGAAGGTATAATACCAGTGGTCAGATTGAGCTTCATTACAATGAAGCTGAACAAAATGCTCAGCCAAAAACTGACGAAAAAAGCCCTAAATGTTAGCTGCTTCCTCCATGAAGGCACTTCTCGGTCCTCAAAGAACTCCTCGATCGATAGAACTCCACCTACTCCCCCAAATCTCTGCCTGTTCTTCTGATTTGGATCGCGTTCACAATCCAAACCTTTCACTACATGATCCTCGACTCCTTTCTCCTCCATAGTGACTTCTTATCGACGATTGAGAGGATGGAATCAGAACTGGAAAGTGAAACTGCTGATGAGTTGAACCAAAGAAGTGGAATTCATAGAAACCGCATAATTGAGGATGTTGCTGTCATTTGATTCGTCGATGGAAAATTGTTCGAGACGAGACAACAAGAAAAGCCCAAATTACTCTCCGATTACCTTCCAAGACGGCGATTTGGAGAGAAACCATGATCTTGACAGTGATGGGATTCGCCAACTTGCCCCGTGGAAATTTCCTCACTTCCCCCATTTTTTCACGCTCGGATTACTGCATCGACCTCTAGCTTCCCCGTGGCACAAAATTAGATAGGATTGGATTGAATTCTGTATTTTCTTTTTTAAATTATAAATAATTCATTTAAATTTAGGATAAACTATACCAAATCGTTTCCAAATTTTTTCTAGTTAATTTTCAATTTGGTCCTCCATATTTTAAAATTATCGAGTTTTACTATTATGTATTAAAAAAATTTAATTGAGTCATTCTATTAGAAAAAGGAGGCTAACATTTGTTAACATAAAAGAAAATATCAAAAAATTTAATGACTTATAAAGTTTTTGTTAATAAATTTTAGCATTGTGGAGAAACTTAATTGAGAAATTTTCAAATACACTATGATGGTGTGATTTCTGATGTGGGGAGCACTATTCTCGCTCCAGTTGCTGACTTCTTACTTCCTGATGGAACTTGGATTTGGTTGTGTGTTAATGGTTCTTTTGCCTCTAGTTACAACGATTACAGCTTGTATGACACGTGAGGATCATCCGGTGTGGATTCCAAGTCAATTTGGCCATCTTTTCGATTTTTAGTGTTTAGGAGGCTATTAAACCAAAACGATCGTTAGTTCTTGGGCTATGCTTCTTTGATTTGACGAGAACATTCCTAAGCACTCTTTTATTATTTGGATGGCAGTGTGCGATCATTTATTCACAAAGGGATCATTTTCATGGATGGGACGTTTCCGTTCCAACCGATTGATTGCTTTGCTTGACTGTTGGAGAATCTTGTGGCCATTTGTTTTTTGAGTGCCCCTTTAGTCGAAAAGTTTGGAATGGTGTGCTGTCTTGGGAAGGTTCAGGTCATTGATTTTTGTCTTGGGCCATAGAGTTGGACTGGGTTTGCCAGATGAGTAGAGATAGACATCGTCATCGTCGTGTATGGAGGTTGGTTTGGTGTGCTTCCATTTATCATATTTAGAGGGAGCATAATTTTCAACTTCATAAGTCGTCTGCTTGTTCTCCTCAGGTTGTCTTTTGTATAATTCAAGTTGGTTGCTCCGTGTTCCACTTGGTTGGGTGGGCAGTTGACTCCTTCGCTTGGTCCGCCTTGGATTTGATTTTCTTGATTTGATTGTTATTTAGCTTAGGTTTGTTTTTGCTTGGTTATAGCTCTTCTATTTTTTGGATGATCCTTGTATCTCTGTGTATTGACATTGGGTTGTGAGATCCCCTTTTGCTTTAAATATATCTATCATGGCAACAAAAAAAAAAATACAAAAACACTTGGAGTAAAATTGAAAATTTTAAGAAATTAAAAATCAAATAGAGAATTACTTAAAAAATATTTGGAGACTTCGTCTAAATTTAGGATTGAGTTATATGAATATATTTTTTTATAAATAAATCAATTATATAATGTCAATATACGTCTGTAATTTTTTTAGTATATTAAATAACTTAATCCTTGTTTCAAAAAAACAATAACTAAAAAAATTACAGATGTATATTGACATTATATAATTTATTTATTTAAAAAATATATATATTCATATTTTATATAGGGAAAAAATTTTAAAAAAAAAGTCTAAATTATACTTTGCAAATTTTATTTTCAGGTAATAAACATAATGTTTTTATCATACGAGTATAAAATGCAAGGGTGGAGTCTTACACTTGCATTTTTAGGTGGAGATATTGCATCGTTGTATTTTTTAAAAGTTACTCATGATTGATTTGTTTTTATAAGAACAAGTAGGAGTTTGGGAATGTTGGATGTTTTTAAAAGTTAATTTTTCATAGTTAATTTTTACATGTGATCTAAATTTTATAAATAGAGTTTCCATACATAACTCCTTTCAAGAGAAAAAAAAAATGAATTTAAGAATAGTTCAAATATATATATATATATATATATATATATATATATATATATATATATATATATATTTATTTATTTATTTATTTATTTATTTATTTATTTATTTATTACTCCCTATATAGCCCCAATTATTGAAATAGATGTCATATAGTGTGTGTTTTTTAGAATTAATAGATAGATGTGTGGATGCCTTCTATAGCACCCAATCATTGATATAGACGTATGTGCGTGCGTATGTGTATTTACTAGTGGATTGTCTAAGAATTAAAAATGAATTAAAATAAAGCAAAACATGTTAAAAAAGAATGAGTGTTTCTTAAAAAGAAAAACAAAGAAAATTACCTACATCAATCACGTAACTAAACCTTATATAAAATATTGAAACCAATCCACTAAAGACATCTACAGAAATTGATGTGTTAATGACCACTTACACTGTTTCTTTTTAATAATTTTTTTCTATACATAGTTTGAAATCAAGAAACCAAAATTTTAAAAATTTTGAGTAACTTGATTTATAAGTTTATAATTTGAAAAAGTTAATATAAAAAGTGGTTTCACAAAAACATAGCATTGGAAAGAAAAAAAAATCACTTCCTAAATATATACCGTTAACCGTTTTCTTAATTCCAAATAAAAAACCTAATTCATGTAAAAAAAAAAAGTTAAAATGCCATTAATAAAATTATTTATTTATTTGTGAGTATGTATTAAGAAAATTAGTTAAATAATACTCTTATTTAAGAAATTTACTTGGTAGGTTAATTTAAATTATAGACTTAAACATTAAACGGTAGACACGTGCATCAATAATTGGCCATGGGACCGTGCTGGCATAATTAAATATTAATTGCTGAAAAATGGGAAGCAACGCGGGCCCCACATTGCATAAAAATGAGTGCCATCCAATGAATCTTCTGCTGAAAGTGACATGACACAGTGCCAATGATGTAGGAGAGAGACATTAGATCAATTTTAGTATTTTCTAATTAAATTCCACGTGGAACCGATTAATTATGTTTCAAAAAAAAATTCAAACTCAAACCTAGGTTTATAGAACCTCGAACCGACCGTTTGAAAAAAAAATCCAAAAAACTTTATCAATTACGAAACGATGAAAAACAAATGAAGTAGATCAAAATTGAACAAAATTACCAAATAAAATAGACCAATTGATGTTTAATTTTGAACCAAACGTTACTCATTCAATATTCAATAACCCAAATAAAAGTCCAACAAACTAAAACAGTGTTTCAATTACCACTTATTGTGAATTATTAGTCTTGTAGGGACGTTTCTATCAAATCAACTTTAAATATAATAAAATATGTGAATGAGATGCCTATGTTTGGCTTTGCATAAGATTTTTTTCAATGAGACTCTTAAAAAACAATGCATTTGCAATTCAATTATATTAATTTATTAGCATTAAATCAAATTTTAAAATCAAGGGAGCAAATCTGTCAGCTAATTTCAATATAGATGGTCTACCAGTTAATTAATTTTAGTACCAATCATTTAATGCAAAATAAATTAGTCAATTAATATATATAAGTCAAAGGTTTGCCAAAGGATTCATCATGGGCATATCCGCAGCATCATTAAAAGTAGGAATACTAAACTTGGACTCATATTTCTTTTGACATCTTGAAAGGCTGATGGCTGAGGGTGACTGCTACTAAGAAATTTCCTGACACTCCAATTATTTTACTTCTGCTCACATCTGCTTGGTTAGCAACTAAGTTTCTTTCACTGAAATCCATATGGTGGCAAAGTATCAAATGAACCAATTTTAAAATTGAATAAAAACAAGAAAATGCTTCCATATAAACCCAGGAGATTTTTCATTTTTACATGAGAAGCAACTTGTGTACCAATCAATATAAACAGATGGAAGAAATTACACTGCCTGAAGAGTTAGGGTAAGAGAAAAGGAACAACACATTGTGTAAATACAGACTAAGATCAGCTGCTCTCACTTCCTACTTGAGGTTAGGCCCTACCCTAAACTAAATTCTCAAGAGGATTCACAAAAGGAAAGAAACTCTTGTGATAAGTTCTCAGCATGAAACCTCTGGTTGCGTAACTAGCGTTGCCGTGAGAGGAAGAACTCGTAATCTGGATGCGTGTTTTCGGAGTTCAGATTTCCTTTCTTAACAACAGCTCTGGCCATGAGAGATGCAGTCTCTTCCAGCGTCCTTAGGCGCTCATCAAGGATTCCAGGAGGATTTAAGCCCGGGGTAAATGTGGACATACTGTTTCTTGGCTGGAACCAGCATTCATTCTGCTCATGTAACAAAGAGAACGTTTATGAAAGATGCACATCAATCCTTATGCAATGCAGCAATCTAGAAACTTTGTTAATGATGTGCAGAAGCAGCAAAAGCAATTTATAGATGTAAAACAAAGATCGTTGTCAGACAAAGTATATAGTAGCTGAAGGAGAAACACGAATCGAGCAATCCATAAAGTTGAATGGCAAAAGCCTATGCATTTCCATCAATACGTAATTAGCCTCTGAGATGGACAAGAATAAAGTACTACTCAATCAACACATTTTATGCAGAGAGTACGAGGTAAATACAATCTTCAGAACGTGTTCTTTCTTTGTTTCCTTCAGCAATGTCTAAACAATACACAACCACTTCAAATGATGAAGCATGTTGGAATCTTTAGTAGTAATTAGCAAAACTTTACCTGTGCATTATAACTTTGAAGACCCACAACTGGACATACTAAACAAGAATCAGTATCTGGAGAGTTAGATTGGGACGCTCTACAAACGAAATGTCCTAGTGAGTGGTAAGTCAAAAACGCAGCTCGAAGGTTGCCATCTGGTATCCTATAAATGGGATACCATGCCACTGAGTACCTGAAATGCCAAAAACAATTAAATCACTCTTCTGCCTTCACAGGTGCTGTGTTAATGACATTCACATTATTTTGTACGACATGATGCATTAAGAATTTGGATACATTTGATCTACATCTAGTAGACTATGGAACTAATGCAAACGCTTGCAAATGTCTGTCACAACCAACCATGATCCAGCATGCAGATCATTCAAAGTTATGGAATTGAGTATGGTCGGATCCCCGTATATTTTTCCATGCACACGTCCATTTCCCTCGACCAACTGATGTATCCTGATTCAAACAATAGAACTGAAATCAATCTCAAATAGTTCTCAACTAGCAACCACAAATGATGTGCAAAGTTATGTTACAACTTTCTAAGATAACCAACATATCCAGCACTTTGCTGATCCTTATATTAACTGAAATGCAGAATTTGAAATCCAACTATCCATTAAAACCAGTATTCTATGATAAAGCTATTGATTACAGATAAAGAGGTAGAAGGTAGATCACAAGATTATAAATAAATATATAAATAGATACCAATCCCCACTCGAAGTTTATATTGAATATGAAAAAAGTTTTCCTTCGTAAGTTTCACAAAGGTCTGGTCGGTTGTTAAATTGTGTAGATTTGGTGCTGAAATGTGTGTGATGCCAAGAAGAAACGGGACGTTGTCAAAGATTTTATTAAGTGTACCAATCCAGACATTATTTCCCTTAAGAGCAAATTGTGTGGGGTTGACAGGTGGATTAATTATTAACTTTCAGAGTTTTAGAGTGCCAACTGAAATTTCTGAACACTAAGCAACAAGAGATGGAATGCAACATTAGTCATCGGCCATAAACTTCTCTAGGTATGCTTCTTGGAGGACATGTAATAAGGTTGGCTTTTGGAATCCAGTAATAGAAAAGTTATGGGGTAAACTCAATAAATGAAAGAATACGGTTTTTATTTTCTTTCGAGAAGAGGTCACCTTACTCTTGCTCAATTTGTGCCTTCCAACATTCCTTCCTATTTTCTCTCTTTAAAATTCATATTGTAGCTAACTAATGTAGAGAAATGTTAGAAACATAATTTGGTTGCTTATAGGGGAAATCTGTCTTTAAACCCAAGAAGAAGACGATCTCGACTTAGGTAACCTGAGAAAGAGAAAAGTGGCCCTGGAATTGGAATGAGCGTGGCATCTTCCCTTTGGCAACAACAACTATTTGGCACTTTGTTGTGGTTAGTATACATGGAATTAAAGTAGGTGGATGGTTTACGAGGGCCAAAGAATTCAGTGAAGCCAAAGAAATTCGTTTTCAATAGAAAAGCTTCTATGAATGCTTACGTAAAATTTAGAGTGGGGAATAGGAGGAAGATTTATTTTTGGGAAGACTGTTAACTGGCCAACCCAAGAAGAGATGAATAAACCAATGTTGGAATGAGGCCGAGGCAGGGTGACACCTCTAAGTTAGGCTATACTAGACACATACAGATTTATAACAAAATAAAGTCCTGGCTAGAAATTTTGGAGAATTGTTGGATGTTGGAATGAGGCCGAGGCAGGATGAAACCTCCAAGTTAGGCTATACTAGACATATAAAGATTTATAAGAAAATAAAGTCCAAGCTAGAAATTTTGGAGAATTGTTGGCTAAGTCCTCATCGTAATTCTGTGTTGTGGAGATGGAATAATTTGGGTGAATATAATATATTCAATTTACTACCTCGTTCTACAGCCAACTTACTTCTAACGTAGTCGTTTTGTCAAATCCTCAGACCCAGCTATCAGGAATTGGAAAATTCTGAAAATAGGTTTTTTATGACGACACTTATCTTGAAAGGCCTTTTTACTGCAGGATAGAGTAGTTTTTTATGCGATGTTTGTCTTGAAAGGCATAAATACTACAGGACGGAGTAGAAAAGTGGCGTTTCTTGGAGCTGAATGCCTCTAATTGGTGTGTCTCTCCTATTAGAGTAATGAGAACGATGATCATTTATTCTTCTACTTCTTCTTCTAGGGATCCATGGTAACGAGCCCATCCCACTAATCCACAGAGAAATTTCCCATGGTCCCATGCCAACTCCAAGAAACATCAACTCTTGTATTAAACTTTCCACTCCAAGGCTTAAACCTAGGACCTGAACTCTGACCCCATCTAAAGTCCCAACCCCTACCAAATGGGCCATTCCTCAGGGGCTGTAAAAAAAAAGATATACTTGGGTATGATCTCTCTCTCCCATTTGTAGTCTCTTATGAAAAGTTTGTTTCTTATAAAATAATAATAATAAGTTGAAGTACATAAGAAAAGATCTGAGTTAAAAAATATATTACCAACAAAATCACACTAGTAATTTCCAAAAAAGCGTAGGAGCAATTACTTATCAAATAACGGCCTTCTCTGCTGAGGTTGTTCCCCTTCAAAATATTCAAAAATAAGTTCCAACTCTCCAGATAATTTTAAGTCAACTGATTGTTCAGAAAATTTCCTCTTCTCAGAAGCCAAAGGTTGCTCTGAACTATGAAACTGACTACAGACCCGCTGAACACTTGCATCATCAGTACAAGGCTTGGGAAAAAGGACTGAAAATATTGGAAGATGACAAGTTGAAGGCTCCTTCACTTTTATATTGCTTATACACGAATCTAATCCCACAGGACCAGTAGTTGTTCCAGAATGAGTTTTATGGCCCTTAAATAGTTGGACAGCCGAGAGAAATGGAACAAAATATGCACGGAATGCAGAGTTATCAGCACCAAATCCATTTGAATTTTCATGACCCTTGGCTTTTATTTCTAAGCCATAGCTGCCATGTTTTTCATACCATTGCCACAGGCAACCCAAAGAAATGTTGGCAGTCTCATGGCTACACGGTTTCACATCACCTAGCAGATTTCTTGGGCAAATGTCACAACTTCTTAAATTGGGTCTCTGGCCGATAACAGGAGAGGACAAATGAAGGAATCTTTCAAACTCTGCGATTGGACAACCAGTTTCCATTTGAACAGCTTCAGATGCCAATTGTGCCCTGCATGCATTATTCACTACCTGTTCCATTCTAGATGCATCTTCACATGAGGATTTGCAATTAAAATGCTCATCCACATCAAGCTCACACCGACGATCCTGTAGTGCATTTGTATCATGACCGTACATCTTCTGCACCTCACATTCATCTTCTAGAGGATCATGATTCCCATCTCTAGAATGCTGAATCCCCTCAATTATAACAGAAACAGGATCTAGTAAGTTGCAATTGACACTTTCTTGAATTGATTTTTCTGAGGTACCAAACTCAGCAGGTTGCTTATTTGCATCTTTCAGAGATGAAAAATCAGGTCTGGCCAAGGTGGTCAATCTGGAACCCTCTGCCCCATTTGGCACCCAGTTTTGAAGAGGTGGTCTAGATTGGTTGTTGTGCTTGCTGCGTTCAGCAAGAGAACTTCCTTTTGTTGCTTGAAAGAAAAGATGAGGAAGGTAAACAAGAGACTGAACCTTTAACGGATTTGACTGATTTAAGGAGTTGCATGACCTTGGCGATGAGCTAGACTCATTCTCTACTCTTTGAATATTCAAACCATCGGAGACAAGTTTGTCTGACATCAATCCATCTAGACAGACCTGTGTACTTTCAAATGATTCAGAAGTCGTGCATTTATCAGTAGTATCATTCTGAAAATGAGATCTTGAAGCGCTACTGGATCTTCCAGAAGTCGTGCATTTATCCGTAGTATCATTCTGAAAACGAGATCTTGAAGCGCCACTTGATCTTCTTATGTCAAAGCCCATAGACGGAACATCCAACCTTTCATTTGGTGGTTTGTGAACCATTGAACTAGTATTACTACCATTATTGCTCTTACTAGGACGATAGATCTTATCTTGTTCTGAAGTATTTTTTCTTTTCAACCTCCTGGAAACTTTGTCTTTCGGCTGTTTTCTGTTACCAATTTTTTTATCCTTGACCTTTGGCATTTGCACACCAACAGGATTACAGACGCCTTTAAACTGTTTGCTGGTAGAACTTACCTGGTCCAACTGTGCACAACATCCACCACTATTATTCCTTTGAACCTTTTGCCAAACAGTATGACAGTTTTCCTTCCCTGTACGCCTTTGCGAACTCCCCAGACCACCAAATCTATTCATCCTAGAACTCCCTGTCAATTTTTTATTTTGTTTAGTTTTCTTTCCCGGTAAAACCGAACGATTTTCACTGACAGTACATCCCTGAATACCGTCATGACTAGCTTTCTCCACTTCGGCATTCACATCTACTTCATCTCTTACTGAGTTGTGATGAGAACAATAATTCTCTCTAGAAGGGGAACTTTGTTCTTCCAACAGATCAACTCCAAAACTTTCCTTTTCATTTAATTTCAAGTTAAGACTATCACAGTCACTGATTAAACTAACACATTTACAATCTGGGGAATTATTATCAAAAGAATCCTTAGAGCAAACATCATTGCAACAGCCAGCAGATAACCTCTCTCTTGGATCTACCCTCCCATTGAAATGGGTACAACCAGGTACTTTGATTAGGGGCTGGTTTTCAGATCCACAAACATTATATTCCCCACTAAAATTCTTTGTTGCAGAAGGTGAAACCTCAGATGCATCCCCCTCAACAATTTCAGAGGATATTGAATCTACGGTTCCAAGTGGCTGAATAATCCTCTCAGAATCTCGTTCAAAATCATGTTTACTGGCCCTAATATCTGGCAGGAAAGTTTCTTGTGCAGTCGAACACAAAAGAGATCCATCTCTACAATCTGAATCATTATTGCCACAAGCTTCTGACAATAAACTTCCACGGGCAGAATCCTCAGATGAGACTTCTGTTTCAGCAGAGACAAAATCACAAGATATCTTCTTACAATCTATTTCCTTCTTTTTTGCCTTCTTTCTTGGATTTTTTTTCCCATATCTATGAATTTTAGCTCCACCAATGGGGATGCCAGAGATTGCACTAGAGTCACTTGACATCAAAGCAGAGCTGGAGCATGAACTCCTGCAAAAGAACTTGCCAGAGGGTTTATTTGTCGACTTAATTGCTTTACTATCCAATAACTTTTTATTCGACTCCAGCAAGCTTCTACATCTGAATGAATTAACTGAATATGTGCCATTAGAGGCAGGGCCGTTCAGCACCACTTTTCTCTCAGCTGTAAACTGATTCATTTGAGGCAGGCAGCTCACATGCAAGCTATCTAGGTATTGCAATGGTAGTGCAACAATTCTCCAGAGTCCATCAGATTCAAGTGTAAGAAAACTAATGACGGCACATCTAAAAAAGTAAACCAAATAAGTAAAGAAATAATAATCAACAAGGTCCATTTGGGGATATCCGATAAAATTGGAATGATACAAAGAAGATTAGCATGACCCCTATGCAAAGATGACACGCACAAATCGAGAAATAATAATCAACAAGTTCTCCATGTTGAAAAAGAAGAAACAGAAAAAAGTCATAGCTCAACAATTGTATTACTAAAGAATTACCTGTAATCAAAAAAGTTCCTCCATGCAAAAGAAGAAACTTCAGAATCCTGAAAAAAATGAAGGATAACATTTGAAAAGAAAATAGTCAGATACAAAATTTTATGCAAACCAAAACCAAAACAAAATATAATAAAATCTTCTTAATTATGGACCTTAATTCTTCTGGAACAATTGTCTTCCTGAAGTCTCACTTCTAATAACTCCTTTCCTTTGTCTGGAACTTTCTGAGAATCACTACTTCTTTCAAAAGCACACTGCATCGTTTTCTGTACCTGTCATTAAAATAGTTCAAAAGATAAAACTTCTTGAGGTATATTTCAAAGGGCAACCGGTCCAGGTTGTTTACATGAAGAGAGGTCCAAAAAGGACTCCAGAAAGGGAATATATACTGAAATATTATACACTGATTTTTTATCTTGAGATTATAGCACATAAAGAAATGAAGAAAAAGAAAGAGTAACCTGAAGAACTGCTTACCAGTTATCTCAAAAGCAGCTAAATAAGAAAGGCAAAAGGAAAGATTTTTTTTTAAAAAAAAGATGTCCGATAAAGTTTTCATATTTTGTTATTAAAGACAATGCTTTGACATGATGGCATTAGTTTGATCAGAATAATATCAATAAACGCAATATCAGCATATAGTTAGAATATGAGAATGGAGATCTAATATGGGACGGGGCCAAAAGAAAAACGAAAAGTATAGATTGGCTTAAAATGAAGACAACTTCTTATCGAGTAAAAGTAAGCAACTTGAAACAACAAGAATCTTTGTCAAATAATAGCTCAAGAAATCGAAATCCAATTGAAATGAGTACCAAATGTTTTGATTACGACCATAATATACATTTTTTATAACCGGTGCTGGGAGCTCCATTCATGGATAATTTTGCTCATGCCTTGCCTCACTAATTCTTGGGGAGGCTTTGCCCACCTCAAAGTTAGTTTTAAATAAAATTAGAATCCTTGAGGGTGATCATGATACCATCAAATTAGAACTTCAAATAAAACAACTCTCATGCGATCATTGAATATATGCAGGCAGATTCTTGCAAAACAAACGGCGAGAATTTAGAAAGATCAGAAATCTCAAACTTCTTGAAGGACCAAACACAAAAAGAGCTTTGACGAAGAGATCACTAAACCCATTTTCCCCAGTGAAATGCCATTTATTTAATCAAACTAATAGCTAGAAACCCAAAGCATAACCATAAGCTGCATTGAGGGAGAAAACCCAAACACAAAAACAACAACACAACATTTCCTGAATCGGGTTTCTCCGATCAAGACAACAAAAAGCTGTAGTACCTAAAAATCATTAAACTAAATTCATATTACCAGTCAAGAGAAACTCGTTCAACAAAGAAAGCCAAAGCTCCCAACTAATTACGAAAGGGAAAAAATATAAGATTGCACAAAATATTCTGAAAAGTGGACGAAGAAACGAAGAAGAAAACATGCATGGTATTACTCCCTTGAAATTAAAATCAGGCAATTAGAACCATTGAGGAAGCCTTGTACTAAATTTGACTAGACTCGGAGATATCAGAAGAAAAATAAAATCTCAAATTAAGAACTATACCAATTTAGACACAATCTGCGCCCAAATATAGCCACGAGATTCAGATTACAGGGGAACATGGAAAATTTAAAACAATCAACTAGTTGCCAAAAATGGAAATGTTTCCTGCGCTGCCATCTCTTTATTAATTCGCAACTCAAAATAGAGAAAGTAATAGATAGATGATATATTAACTCTTTCAGAAAAATATATAATGATTTCCAATTACTTTCCTAGAATAGGAGCAAACAGCGAACGGAAATTGGATTGCCAAGCCATTGCACCCAAAAAAAATAACATACAAAAACCAAAACAACTCGTGAGCGATTAAGTAAAAACAACAGAAGAGAACTGACCCATTTCAATTAGCGCGAGAGCACCGAAGGAAGTACGACGATCGAAGACGAAGAGCAAGTGGCCCATAGCTTTTATCTTCTACTTTTCTATCGGAATCTGCAAGTGCTTTGCTTAAAAGTCGAAGTTCTTGTTTATCTTCAATCAATACGCTTTTAGTTTATTTGGATGATTGAGTTTCAAAGATTTTCATTTTATGGCAGTCCCACTACATTGAGTAAATGGAACAGAAAGTTAAAAGAGGGAAGAAGAATAATTTAAAGGTTAAATTATCAAAAATACTTTTAAATTATGGAGTTAGTTTCAAGTATATCCCTAAACTTTGAAAATTTTCATTTTAACCCTTAAACTTTGAAGTTTATTTCAAAATAGTCATTGAAAGTTTTTTTCGTTAAATGTATGAACGAAAAATTACGTATTTGCATATATTTTGATTTTTTTTTAAAGTATATGTTCAAATATGTTCACATAAGCAACAATATAAATGCAAAAACATCATTTTTCGTTCATAAATTTAACGAAAAAAAGTCTTTAAGGGTTCTTTTGAAATAAACTTCTAAGTTTAAGGGTTAAAATGAAACTTTTTAAAGTTCATGAATATAATTGAAACCAACCTCATAGTTCATGGGTATTTTTGATAATTTAACCTAATTTTAATGGTAAAAACAGTGACCCATATGTAATTGTACTTGTACTTGCAAATAAAATCCTAATGTTATCAATATAATTTTTTTAAAAAAAAAACCTAATTTGTATTTTGTACGTCGTAAATTTGAGATATCCGTGCAATTTTAAGTTTCATAAAAAAATAATAGTTAAATTACAATTTTACTTTTTCAACATTCAAGTTTGTGCCTATTTTGTTCATAAACTTTTAAAAATGTCTAATATGTCTTTAAACTTTTAATTTTGTAACTAATAAGTATTTAAACTTTAATTTTTGTGTCTACTAAACACCTAAACTTTCAATTTTGTATATAATAAGTCTTGATATATTCATTTTTTTAAAAAAAATTAATTGATAATTGATCTATTTTGATTTTTATGTCTAATGGAACCCTAAAATTTTAATTTTATGTGTTAGTGGATATGTGAATTTTAAAAGATATGTTAAATAGTCCAATAACTATTAAATACAAATTTGAAAATTTTAGGGATCTATTGGACATAAAATTGAAAGTTTAAAAATCTATTAGACATTTAAGTTGAGAAACTGAATGAACATAAAATTGAAAGTTTAAAAATCTAGTAAGCTTTAAAGTTCAAGGACCTATTTGGATACAAATTTAAAAGTTCAAAAATCTATTGTATACTTTTAAAAGTCTATAGATTAAATAAATACAAACTTGAAAATTCATGGCTAAACTTGTAAATTAACAAAAAATATATATATTCTATTGTTTTTTTTTTAAAAATTATATGCGTATTACATTTTGTTCATGTCAAAGTTAAGAGAAAACGTCTTTCAATTTAATTTATGATTTATGGTTTTTTTAAAGTATAATAAATCTATAAGTACCTCAAAGAATCTATAAATATTTTACTGAAATACTATAATTTTTTTCTTTTTATTAATATTGTTTTTTAAATAAAAATACTATAATTTTTAGATCTTTAATCTTAAATATTTGTTTTAAAAGGTTAATTTTCCTTTTGCACATGATGATTGTTGCAGTTTTGAAAACCTAATAGGAATGATTTTAAATTACAGGATTTTAAAATATGGAAATTATTTTAGATTCATTTATGCATTTGAAATCAAGTGATTTAAAAATTATTAAAGTTAAATTTTTTTGTTTGGATACTAATGACAAATAAAAAAAAAAGCACAATATTTTACTGATATGTCTTTATGATTTTGCAGAAAACAACAATTAATAATAATATATTTTAATATAAAATAATAATATCAATTACATAAAATAATAATATCAATTACATGTATGATATAATTATGAAAACATATTTTCTAAAAAAAAAGAAAATACATCATTTAATCAAAACAAATCAACTTAATAAATGAAAGGTGGCAAATGTCATTATTATTGCCTTGCAAAAAAAAAAAATGTCGTTATTATTGTAAAAAAAATGTAAATCTTGTAATTCAAATAAACCAAAAAATTAAGATCGAAATTAGCTGAATTTAAACAAAATGAATGAATTATCTCTTTATTATAGTTTTTTCATAAAAATCTATCATTTTCTCTCTCCACCATTCACAGCTTATTTTACTTTTAATTTTTTTTAATCATCCTAGCTATCGCCCTATTTTACGTTCAGCGCCCTCCCTCTTCCCAGCTACTGCACCTCGACGTCTTGGCCCGACGCAGTCTCAGCTTCCACCCTCTCACACTCTCGCCTCTTCGAGCAATCTAAGGTTACTTATCTTTCTTTTTTTTTTTTCGAAAGCAGTGCTTCGAGGTTTTTTTTTTTTTGTTTTACTTTTTATTTTAGTTCATTGTATTCAATACACCCACGAAGAAGAAAATCAAAAGAAGGTTTTTTTTTTCTTTAAATTTATTTTTCCAATCCATGTGTCAACCAATTTGTTTGAATGAATTGAGTTTCTTAAATATCGAAGAATGAGTTTGCTTGAATATGAAAACAATGGCTTTTTTTTTTTTAAAGTTTAAAATCATTCTAAATTTGACTTATTTGGAACAATTTTTTTTAAAAAAAAAAAACAAGATTTCAAATCATACCTCATAAATTTGAGATTTTCAAACACGAGTAAGAAAAAGTGTCTCGAAGCTTCCAGAAACAGAATAGACACTGTAGTTGAAAGTGTCAGCTACTCCAAGAACTTCAACATTAATCTACAAATTAAAAAAAAAAGGTGGAATTGACCCTACAAGTTTAGTTTAATTGTTTAGACGCTAAGTAGGTTTTAAATATAATATGTAGAGTTATATAATATGTGTTTATGATGCATAGTTATATAGTATGCGTAATACTGTTATAATTTAGACTATTATATCTCACGTCTCAAATAGCCTATAACATCCTATATAATTAAATATATATATTAAAAACAGATTTGATTGAGAAAATATCAATTACTACCATAATTAATAATCGTTCCATTAATAATGTTCAACAAATTCATTATTTACTAAATTGAAAAGGTATCAACTACACTAATATTTTCCCTCCATTTATCCATTATATGAACTACACTAATATTTTCCCTCCATTCATCCATCAACCGCCCCTCATATTTGTCTCCCTTAATCCAAAAGCCGCAGCAGCCGGACCATACACCGCCGGCGAAAGTCAGTTGGCAGCAGTGCACAGTGGCACCCATTCCTCCGGCGAGCCTAACCCACGATCGGTGGCGATCATTCCTCCGGCGATTCAGACCCACCACACCGGCAGGCTCACGGCAACCCCTCTTCCGGCCTCCTCGGCAGAGGCGGCGATACCTTTTCTTCCTCGGCAGACGGCGGCGGTTCAGACCAACCACACGGAAAAACTCACGACGATCCCTCTTGACCTTCTTCTTAGTCGACGGCGGGAATTCGATCAGCAGCGACCCTCGCAAGCGACGGCGCTAATTCAGCGGCACCCTTTTTACAGGTTGGTATACTGTATATGCATGTGTACTTTTATAATAATAAGTGTTTATTAAATTCATCCATGACTTTTTCTTTTTGTCACTTTCAATGTTTGGATCGACCCATAGTATCCACGTGAGAATAAAAGAACGAACACATTTTTCTAGAAAAGCATAAAAAGGAAGCAGGATGAAGTTACATGCATTAATTATTGGGATTTTAAATTGTACCCGTACATAAATTTTTACTATATTATAAGAATAAAATTGACAAACTGATCCCAAAGTATTTTTGTTTGAACAACAAATTGTTAAAAGCAAATTTGTTTAATAAATATTTTATAAATTTATTTTCATCAACAATAACTTGGTTTCAGCTCCTGGCACAAAAATTCTCATTAAATTTTATTAAATTCACCATTATTTTAAAAATAACTATAAAATTAAATTAAATAAAATCTTTCAAATTCTGACCTAGAAGGCTAATATTCTTGGTGATGAGTTCTAAAACAAATAGAATAACCTTTTTCTTTTCCTAGAATATTATATATAAAACATGATAATTGTTGGGGGTGACAATACCTTTCCAACAAATCGAGAGCATAACTCGACTAATTAAAGCTTTATCATCAATCAAAAAGTTAAAAACTTGAATTTAACAAGCCAAATCTGCACATAATTAAAACATATATCAGCTATCAAAAGTTGGAGGTTTGAATCTCAACCTCTATTTTACTAATACTATTTTACTCCATAGAAAAACATAATCTAATTTTGGTAGACTAATGTTTTTTTTTTCATAGGATGACCAATCAGCTGAGGAGTAGTGTAAGCCGAAGGCTAGACTTCACAGACAACCATAAGTGGAAGAAGCATAGGATAATCCAGTCTGCTGAGGAGGAAATTGAATCAAAGTTTGGATTCAATCTCTTCTCTGAAGGCGACAAGAGGCTTGGATGGTTGCTCACTTTCACTCCTGTAAGTGAACTTTGTAAATATTGCAATTCCAAAGTTGTATATACATATATCTTTTTTAAACAAAGAAACAAAAGCTAAACTTTGCATATTTCAGTTCTGTCCATGATACCCGAACAGAAAAACATCATTAATCTTTTATTGTAAATTTGCAGTCATCTTGTAAGGATGAGGATACTGGAAAGGTCTATAGCTGTATCGATCTTTATTTTGTCACAAAGGTAAAATGATATAACATAACTGTTTTTGATAGCATATAGCCAATTAGTTTAATGTGTAACATTTTTGAGTTTGGTACAGGATGGCAGTAGTTTCAAATCAAAATATAAGTTTCGTCCTTATTTTTATGCAGCCACAAAGGTATGTAACCACATACAAAAGCCTTATTGTTTGCTTTTTAGGGTTATTTTATATCATGTTTATCAGCATTATGCATTGACAACGAGAAAAAAATGATGTAAATGTTGTAGGATAAAATGGAAACTGATGTGGAGGCTTATTTGAGGCGACGTTATAAAGGTCAAATAGCTGATATTGTGATTTTAGAAAAAGAAGACCTTGTTCTTGTAAGTTTTCCACGGACGTATATTGACATCTTTTGCTTACTCTATTTATGCTTTTAATGCTCATTCTTCTTTAGTGGTGGCGCCAAGCACTATGACCTTGTAAGAAATCAGTATTATATCTTTTAGATTATCTATACTATCGTTAACTTAAAATGTTTATTTAACTAATAAGTTTGAGTACTTCATTGAGAAATATTTGGATTCATAGTTTATTTGTTAAGATTCAACTTTTATGTTGCATAGGATTCAATATTATCGAGTGCCAAATTTGTAAAAAAATAAATGCCAGTTGTATAATTATAGTACTAGAACATGTTATTTCTTAAAATTTCTTTATCCATTCGAGTGAGTTTAATTTGAAACTTCTATTTCCACATACACTGTTGTTTTTTCCTTGAATCTCTTTGAACATGCTCTCAATTGCTTTAAATAATGGGCATTTCAGTTAGTGAATCTCTATATTGCATTAGGTATTCATTTTTTTAATCTATTTATTTATGCTGCGTAGGCTTTATTATTATATTGCTCAATTGCAGCTTTATTGTTCCTTTTGCTTTATCTTGCTTGATATCCATCTATATCAAACTTCTGATGTATCTGTCGAGATTTCAGGTTTTTTCTTAATTAAATTTCAGTTTTGTGTTTTTTAGGTTTCTAATTTATTGTTGTCTTCAAGTTAAACATTTACCATTAATGTTGTTTTATTGTTTCAAGTTTTAAGTTGTTAGATCTCAAATAGGTTTCATTTTTCTTCCTATATAAGTGTGAACTTCCCTAGGAAGTGATGTACCACATTTTTTGTACTACATTTTTTGTACCACATTTCTTGGTATCACCAATATATTTTCTACTTCAATAGAAGTCTATTCATCTACTGGGTTCCACTCTATCATTTTTCAATTTTCTCTCTTTGTTCAACAAACATTGAGACTTTGATTTGATTATTGCTTCCGCAATATTTTTTCATCCTTCATTTTTTCTCAACAGTGGTATCATAGCCTTAGATTTAAATGGCTGTGATTTTATTTGAGAGTGAGAAATTCAATTTTTGTATTTGAAAAAATGTCTTCTAATTTTGGTGTAACCTCTCATCCACATTTTAATGGTGAAAACTACCAATTTTGGGTTGTTAAAATGCAATCCTACCTCAAGGCACTTGGCCTTTGGGAATTTGTCTCAACTAATGTTGATCCTTAACCATTAGGAGAAAATCCAACATTGAATCAGATTAGACTACATGAAGAGGAGAAATTGAAAAGTTGAAGGCTTTATCTGTTATTCATGCTACTTTATTTAATCCTATTTTTACTAGGATCATTGATTGTAAAACGGCAAAAGAAGCTTAGGATAAATTGCAGGAGGAATTTGAAGGAAGCACAATGATGAAGGCTGTCAAATTATTGACTCTCAAGAGGAGTTTGACATGCTAAAAATGAAGGATTCAGATTCCGTGAGGGAGTACACAACAGAAGTGATGACCATCGTAAACCAGATAAGACTAGCTAGTGAAAATTTTCCAGATCAAAGAGTTGTGGAAAAAATAATGGTTAGTGTTCCCAACAAATTTGAGTGAAAGATCTCAGCCATAAAGGAGTCTTCTGATTTGACTACTCTCTCTATAGTTGAATTAATTAGAAAATTACAGGCGGTTCTTACTTCCAATGAACCCATAAGTGAGGATAAAGGTGAGCTAGAAGAAATTGTAATTCCAGAAGTTGATGATTTAGACTTACCAATTGCAGTAAAGAAAGGAGTTAGGAGTTGCACCATTCACCCTATAGGGAACTACGTGTCACATGATGGGTTATCTGAATCATATCGAGCATTTGTTTCTATTCTTAATAATGTTCAGGTACCAAACAACATTCATGAAGCGCTGAAGCATCCTGGTTGGAGAAAAGCCGTACAATATGAGATTGAAGCTCTTGAGAAAAATGACACGTGGACAGTGACAGATCTACTTAGTGGAAAACGAACTGTTGGATGTAAGTGGATATTTACAGTGAAACATAAGGCAGATGGGAGCATTGAGAGATTGAAGGCCAAACTTGTTGCTAGAGGATTCACTCAATCTTATGGGATTGACTACCAGGAAACCTTTGCACCAGTTGCTAAACTCAACACCATAAGAATTATCTTATCACTAGAAGCTAATCTTGATTGGGGTCTCCAACAGTTAGATATTAAAAATGCTTTTCTGAATGGTGACCTAGAAGAAGAAGTATACATGGATATTCCTCCCGGATGCAAAGAGAATGTTGATCCAACAAAGGTTTGTAAATTAAAAAAATCTCTCTATGGGCTTAAGCAATCCCCTCGTGCTTGGTTTGGTAGATTTACAAACTTTATTCTCAGTCTTGGATACTCACAATGCCAGTCAGACCATACCTTGTTTGTTAAAAGGAAGTCTGGAAATTTACTTGCCCTCTTAATAGTATATGTTGATGATATCATCCTCTCAGGAAATGATGAACTGGAATTACAAATGTTGAAAAAACACTTGGCTCAAGAATTTGAAGTCAAAGATCTAGGAAATCTCAAATATTTTCTAGGTATGAAGGTTGCTCGGTCGAAAAAGGGTATAATTGTATCCCAAAGAAAGTACGTGTTGGATTTTCTCAATGAGACTGGCATGTTAGGATGTAAACCAACAGACTCTCCTATGGACCCTCAAAAGAAATTTGGACTTAATCATGAGGGCACACCAGTGGATAGGGGGAGATACCAACGTCTTGTAGGGCGTCTTATATATCTTTCTCATACATGCCCTGATATTGGATTTGTCGTCAGTATGGTTTGTCAGTTTATGCATAGTCCCAATGAAGAACATATGAATGCTGTGTACCGAATCTTCAGATATCTAAAAATGACTGTTATTTCAGAAAACAGACAAGAGAAACATTGAGGTATATTCTGATGCAGATTGGGCAGGTGACATTACAGATAGAAGATCTACCTCAGGTTATTGTTCATTTGTATGGGGTAATCTTGTTACATGGAGAAGCAAAAAGCAGTATGTGGTTGCAAGACGTAGTGCATAAGCTGAATTTAGAGCACTTGCTCATGGCATATGTGAAGGCATATGGATTTTGAGAGTCCTAAGTGAATTAGGAAAGGATTGTTCATCACCAATACAGATGATGTGTGATAATCAAGCAGCAATAAGTATTGCCAAGAATCCAATTCATCACGATAGGACAAAACATGTTGAAATTGATCGGCATTTTATCTCAGAAAAGGTCAATAATGAAGTGGTTCAACTCAACTATGTGCCTACCAAACAACAGTTAGCAGATATCCTTACCAAGCCTTTACCGAGACCTAACTTTGAAGATTTGAATTGCAAGTTGGGATTGTATAATATATACAACCCACCTTGAGGGGGAATGTTGTTAATTATAGTCAAAGTTAGGGCAATATTGTATTTTTGTATCTTAGGTTTATTATCTCCTTTTTTAATTTATATTCCTTTAAGTTTATTTAAGATTTGATTAGGGCAGAATATTCTTTCCTTTTAAGTTTTGTGTTGTATATTGTATTTATTCTAATGTCATATAGTATTGAGATATGCATGAAATTATTAGAATTCTTCAGATTGCAAGGGTCAAAATGGTTGGCAATGCCTTTGTTTTAAATGGTGACTCACTAAGTCATCATGCACTAAATGCTGAAGTAGAAGAAAGCTAAAAGTGGCATCATCGCTTTGGTCACTACAACAACAAAGCTCTAAAAATCTTGCTTTCTTCTAACATAGTTGATGATTTTTTTCAATTTCACTTCATTTGATCAAATTTGTGAAGGTTTCCAAGAAGGAAAGATGCACAGACTACCTTTTCCTGAAGGTGGCAGTTTTAGAGCCAAAGAAAGGCTTGAATTGGTGCATAGTTGAAGCTATGTATAAGGATAATATTTTTCTGTCTTTCATTGAGTATAGAAGAGTTATATTTATACAAGAGACTCTCAATCTAATAAGCTGAAAATATGCAATAAATCTAGACCTATATGGAAAAGAGAAAATACAGCTATATACAAGGAAACAATCCCAAAAATGAAGCCTTAATTTACAGCTTGATTTTCTACACTCCCCCACAAGCTGGATGATATATGCTTGTCATACCAAGTTTGGAGACTAAACCACCAAGGTTGGTTCGATGTAGAGCTTTGGTTAATATATTTGCAGCTTGTTGTTGGGACGACACATATCTTAGTGCAATTGTGTTTGTCTCAATTTTCTCACTAATAAAGTGGCGATCTATGTCGACATGCTTCATCCTATCATGATGTATTGGATTCTTTGCAATAGCTATGGCTGAGTGATTATCACACAGTACTTCTATGGCACCTTCTGTCTTGACCTTGAGTTCAGTGAGCAGGCTTTTTAACCAAATTCCTCACAAATCCCATGAGCTAGTGATCGAAACTCGGCTTCAGCATTACTTCGAGCTACAACTTGTTGTTTCTTGCTGCGCCAAGTAACTAAGTTTCCCCATACATAGGAACAATACCCTGAAGTTGACTTACGGTCAATAGGAGAGCCAGCCCAATCTGCATCAGTGTAAACTTCCAAAGATCGATTTGTGTTCTTCCTGAACATAAGTCCCTTTCCAGGATAATTTTTTAGATATCTCAATATTCTATACACAGTTTCCATATGTTCTTTAGAAGGTTTGTTCAGAAATTGGCTTACCACACTGACAGCAAAGCTAATATCTGGTCGAGTATATTAACTTTCCAACTAGTCGTTGATACTTGCCTCGATCGACTACTTCACCTCCAGGGTTAACTCCAAGTTTTGTATTTGCATCCATAGGTGTGTCTGCTGGTTTGCAACCACTCATCCCAGTCTCTCGTAAGAGATCTAAAGTGTATTTTCGTTGAGTGACAGAAATTCCTTTGCTGGATCTTGCTACTTCCATTCCTAGGAAATATCTTAGGTGCCTCAAGTCTTTTATTTCAAATTCCTTTGAGAGAAGTTGCTTAAGTCGAGCCATTTCTTTAGAAACATTCCCTGTAAGAATAATATCATCGACATATACTATTAACACAGTAATATTACTTGGTGAGAAATGCTTGATGAACAAGGTGTGATCGGATTGACACTGAGTATAGCCATCTTGCTTCAACACATTTGTAAATTTTTCAAACCACGCCTGAGGCCATTGTTTTAGCCCATAAAGAGATTTCTTGAGTTTACATAACTTTCCTCTAGTATATCGGTCTTCAAATCTAGGAGGTATATCCATATATACTTCCTCAACTAGGTCACCATTCAGAAATGCATTTTTTACATCAAGTTGAAACAATGGCCAGTCTAGATTAGTTGCAATAGAGAGAAGTACCCGAATAGTGTTTAACTTGGCTACTGGAGCAAATGTTTCCTGATAGTCAATCCCATAAGCTTGAGTGAATCCCTTGGCCACAAGACAAGCTTTGAATCGTTCTATACTGCCATCTGGTTTGTGTTTGGTAGAGAAAATCCATCTACATCCAATTGTGCGCTTGCCTGGAGGCAAATCTGTTAGAATCCATGTCCCATTTTTTTCAAGTGCTCGCAACTCATCTAGGGTGACTGCTTTCCATTTAGGTCTCTGTAAGGCTTCTTGTACTGTGTTTGGGGTTTGTATATGATCTAGTGAAGTCACAAACGCTTTAAATATTGGTGACAGATTAGTGTAAGATAAATGGTAACGTATGGGGTGTTGAGTACATGAGCGAACACCTTTTCTTATAGCAATAGGTCTGTCTGTATTATCTTCTGTAGTCTCGTGTACTATTTCAAGAACATTAGGATTTTGGTTTAGATCTTGGCTCTGCTGAACATGTGAAGGTTGCATAGGTTGCCTTGTTCTTCCCGAATAAACTTGTAATTCAGTCTGAGGGATTGACTCAGAGGAGGATTCAGAAGAATTTTTAGATGAGTTAGGAGGAAAATAAGGTATGCAATCCCAATTCTGTGATTCAATGTCATAATGCTCCCCCTGAAGTGCAGAATTGGAGAAATATGATTGATTTTCAAAGAAGGTTACATCCATGGAATTGATGAGATGGAGGATAATAGCATTTATATCCCTTCTTATTTGGTGAGTAACCTAGAAAGATACATTTCATGGATCGGGCATCGAGTTTACTACAGTGCTGAGGGTAGATATGAACAAATGCAGTGCATCCAAATATTTTTAGTGGTAGCTGAGACACGAGATGAGATGTAGGCTATAAGGTAAGTAAACTTCGTAAAGGTGTTTTGAATTTGAGAATGCGAGATGGCATACGATTGATAAGATAAGTAGCTGCTAGAACGGCTTCACCCCAAAAAGTTTTTGGAACATTTGAAGTAAGCATGAGGGAACGAGCTACATCAAGAAGATGACGGTTTTTGCGTTCAACTACACCATTTTGTTGGGGTGTGTTGACACCAGAACTTTGATGAACAATGCCATGAGATTGAAGATAAGGTTCAAGAGTAGAGTTGAAGAAATCCCAGGCATTGTCAGTTTTAAGAATTTTGATGTTGACTTGGAACTGATTCTGGATCATTTTATGAAAGATTGTGAATAGTTGACTAGTTTCTGACTTATCTTTCATAAGAAATGTCCAACTCAAACGGGTGTGATCATCAACAAACAAAAGAAACCAACGTGCCCCATTGACATTTTTTATTCTTGAAGGTCCCCAAATGTCTCCGTGGATAAGAGCGAAAGGTTGAGAAGAAATATAAGAATGAGGTGAAAAATGAGTGCGGGTGTGTTTGGAGAGTTGGCAAATATCACAATGGAAAAGCTTATTATTATTTTTATTGATAAATAAAGAAGGAAACAAACGCTCAAGATAGGAAAAATTTGGATGACCAAGACGATAATGCCACATCATGACAAGATTATCTTTGTAATCTAAAGATTTTGAAACATAAGCTAACTCACAGCGACAAGTTTATTGCATTCTTTTGTTGTTGGGGGATTTTCTACTTTGAGAAGATACAACCTGCACATAATTCAGCATTGCCAATCGTCTTCCCCGATCCCAAGTCCTGAAAAATACAAGAGTTCGCAAGAAATTTAGTTTCACAATTCAAATTCTTATTCAGCTTACTCACAGATAATAGACTATATTCTAGTTTTGGCACAAATAATATAGCCTCAAGAATCAAGGAGCTTGATATTTGAATATTTCCAATTCCAAGTACTTTAGTAGGAGTGCCATCGACAATTCGAACAAAAAAATCACCCTTATAAGAAGAAAATGATGAGAATAAGGATCTATCACCTGTCATATGATCGGAGGCTCTAGAGTCTACTATCCATTCAGATGGAAGAGTTTGAGTATGAAGAGCAAGGGAGTTTTGGTTACCTTGTTGCATACTCCCAGAACCACTTACAGCTGTTGGATTTGTTTTGTTCAATAATTGTTGTAGCATATCCACAATGTCTTTGGTGAGTGGTGAGTGGTTAGAAGTTTCTGAAATAGCAGCATTACCCTTAGTTTCTCGATCAGATCTTGTAGTATTTGGCTTCCAATTTGCTGGCTTTCCATGTATTTTCCAACAAGTGTCTTTAACATGTCCATGTTTGTGACAATGATCACACCATGGTCTCCCTTTGCGTGACCTACTATCACCATGCACCTAAGAACTTCCACGAGCTGCAAGAGCTATTGGATCATTAGGATGATCCTAGTGAGCAATGAGTGCAGGTCCATTTTGAATGGTAGAATGTTCGATTGGCCCCATCATGACTTGTTTTCGACTTTCTTCACTGCGAACCTCAAAGAAAACTTCACGAATACTAGGTAAAGGTTTAGTACCAAGAATACGACCATGAACTTCATCAAGAGATTTATTTAGACCCATAAGGAATTTGAAAATCCTCTTCTTTTCCACAAATTTGCGAAATAAAGAGCCATATTCAGAACATTTCCAATCATGAGTTTCAAATAAGTCCAGTTGTTGCCAATAACGAGATAAAGTGGTGAAATAAGTTGTAACTGATAATTCACCTTGTTTGAGATCTTGGATAGAAGTCTCGATTTGAAAGAGTTCAGCAGTGTTTTTTTGACTGGAGAATGTATCACAAACAACCTCCCAAATTTCTTTGGCAGTCGAATATAGGAGGAAATTCTCTCCAATTTCGGTGGTCATAGAATTGATCAACCAACTCATGACTTGATTATTTTCAGCCCTCTATATGCGAAATTTTGGATCCTTTGGTGGAGGTGAAGTAGCTTTGTCGGTGATATAGTCTTCCCGTCCACGACCATATATGAACATCATCACAGATTGAGACCATTGAAGGTAGTTGTGGACTTTGAGTTTGTGACATGTGATATGCGTGAGGTTGTTCTCACTGGAGGATGAAATGGTAATTTGTGAATCTGATCCTGACATTTTGAGAGTGAGAGCAGAACCCAAAAAAAAAAAAAAACTGAGTTATGAAACAAAAAAAATATACTGTTTCAGATCTGAAACAGGGACAAATCTGGAATGATGTTGGCAGCGGCGGAGGCGCGTGGAGGCAGCGGCGGTGGCTGCGACGATGACGGGCGGAGGTCGAAGAGGATCTGCTGAGCAACGCGGAGGATTTTTAGTCTGAGAGCAGCGCGGAGAGGAGCAGATCTGGAGGCGCGAAGAGGATCTGTTGCACGATCTGAGCTGGATCTGAGGAGGCACGACGAGTCTGGACTTTCGGGTTGCACGATGCGGCTCCGAGTGTGGTTCGGCGAGGGAGGACTTTCAACTCCAAGCTGCGTGTTGGAGAGAGCTCGGAGGCGCGAAGCGGATCTGAGGAGGCACGATGAGGAGCGTCTGGTTGTTGGGCGGCGGCGTCTGAGTGCGACGGCGGCTAGGGTTTGAATAGTTTCAAGGCTCTGATACCATGAAGCTATGTATAAGGATAATATTTTTCTGTCTTTCATTTAGTATAGAAAAGTTATATTTATACAAGAGACTCTCAATCTAATAAGCTGAAAATATGCAATCAATCTAGACCTATATGGAAAAGAGAAAATACAGTTATATACAAGGAAACAATCCCAAAAATGAATCCTTAATTTACAGCTTGATTTTCTACATTATATTTTCAATCTCATGTGCAATACATCCATTGGGAATAATAAATATTTTATTCAATTTATGGATTATTTTACTAGGATGACTTGGAAATATTTTTTGATTGAGAGAACTCAAGTTTATGATATTTTCAAGAAGCTTGTGAATCTAGTTGAAATTGAGAGTGATTTCAAGCTCAAATCCTTGAGAATGGCATCTAGGTCTGATTTAATATTTGTTACAAGTGACTTGAAATTGATTGGATGTGCAGGTAGTGATTGGACTAGTTGTGTTGATGATTTTAACAGTACTTCTAGTAATGTTTTTTTCTCTTGGAACTTCAAGAAAACAAGACGTTGTGGCTAAATCTACTGTTGAAGCCGAATATATTTATACTGCATCAGCTGCAAATCAAGCAATATGGCTTCACAAATTGCTTGGTGATTTTGGATTAAGGACAGAAGAAGAATCTACAAAAAAGTTTTGTGATAACAAGTCTATTAGTGTTTTCAATCCAGTACAGTAGGGTAGAACAAAGCACATCAAAGTCAAATTTTGTTTATTGAAGGAAGCCGAGAAAGAAAGAGAAGGAAGGTGAAATCAAGTTCATTTTTTGTAGTTATGAACAATTTGTCGACATTCTCACACAAGCTCTACCACATAGACAGTTTGTGTTTTTGCACCACAAGTTAGGTGTGACAAAGAAAAACCTCAAGGAGAAGTGTTGAGATTTGAGGTTTTTTCTTAATTAAATTTCAGTTTTGTGTTTTTTAGGTTTCTTATTTATTGGTAGATTTAATTGTTAAGGCCCTGTTTGATAACTATTTGATTTTTTGTTTTTGATTTTTGAAAATTGTGTTTGTTTTCTCACAATTTCTCTACACTAGTTTTCATCTTCTCTATAGTAGTTTTCATCTTTGTTAAGGAAATCTAGTCAAATTCTAAAAACAAAAACTACTTTTTGAAAACTACTTTTTTTAGTTTTCAAAACTTGGCTTGGTTTTTGAAAATATGTAGATAAGAAAACATGGAAACTCATAGGGAAAGTAGTATTTATAGGCTTAATTTTCAAAAACCAATAATCAAAAACCAAATGGTTATCAAACGAGGCCTAAGTTTTAAGTTTTAAGTTTTCAATTTAAATATTTACCATTAATGTTGTTTTTATTGTTTTAAGTTTTAAGTTGTTAGATCTCAAATAGGTTTCATTTTTCTTCTTATACAAGTGTGAACTTCCCTAGAAAGTGATGTACCACATTTTTTGTAACACAATTTTGTACCACATTTTTGGTATCACCAATATTTTTTACTTCAATAGAAGTCTATTCATCTATTGGGTTCCACTCTCTCATTTTTCAATTTTCTCTCTTTGTTCAACAAATATTGAGACTTTGATTTGATTATTGCTTCCGCAATATTTTGTCATCCTTCATTTTTTCTCAACAATAACATTATTTTGCTCATTTGCAGAAGAATCATCTGTCGGGCTTGCGCAAGGCATATTTAAAGCTATCATTTGACAATGTTCAAGAATTGATGAACGTAAAGAGTGAACTATTGCATGTTGTTGAAAGCAATTGGGAGAAGTCTGATGCTGCTGAGGCATATGATTCTATTTTATTTGGGAAGAGGTGAACCTTAGAATTATAACACAATTTTATAATTCTTTTAGATCATTTTTTGTTAAATGTTTTTGAGAAATAGGTGTTCAGATTTATGAGAATGTTAGATAATTGATTTTGATTATGCAAGGTAATGCCATAAAATATTTAAGAACGTGACAGATGCTTATGTTTCTTCCAAAGAATCTTTTCCATGGTCATTGTGTGGTAATTTAATTTCAAACATTCTTTTCTTAGTAACAACAATTGTACTGTATACTATTGTTCCAAGTAAAATTAAACCTTGAAAATATAATTTTAAAATACTCCTACATCTGAGGAATATTTGGATGCTTAGGACCTCAAAAGTGTAAATAATGAAACAGATATTGATATCTGAACCCTATTATACCTATCATATGCTAGAAAATCTGCCAAAGAATTGCCCCTTTTGGGTTTTATTTTATTTTGGTAGCATACAGATGCTCTTCTTGAGTTCTCATAAAGACATGTAATTGATAACCATTAATTAGTTTGATTTTATTTCCCTGTCTTGGACTAATTTGTCACTTGATTTACAGAGAACAGAGGCCTCAAGATTTTCTAGAATGTATCGTTGATCTTCGAGAGTATGATGTTCCTTACCACGTTCGCTTTGCTATTGATCATGGTGATTTCTCATCTTATTTAATTAGATTAGTATTAATATGTCTCTAAAGTCATTTCTTGATTTTGTCTTTTTTTTCCCCTTCTTTACAAGAAAACGGTTGTTCATTGATTAGATGAAAAATTACAGTAAAAGTTGAAAATAAGCAGCCCAACAAAAAACCAAAAGCCTAGGAAAGCATCACCAAGAATCTTAGAAAACACCAAATGAGCTGCCAAAAAGAACAAACAGCTTATCAACTTTTAACTCCATTCCACATGTGGGATTCCACAATCCAAGAACTGATGAAGATTCTGCATCTACAAGTTTGCCAAAGAGAGCCAATAAACAACGAACCAAGAAAAGCAAACTTCAACAAGATTACCAAAACCAGAAAAATCAGAGAAATGATCTTCATTATTTCAAAAACAAAAACAAACAGCAACATTTTAACCTCAAAAGCAAAAAAAAAAAACTTCACCACTCCATCTTCTACTCAATGAACTTATGCTTAAGAGAACTCTTTTTTCCTTTTTCCTTAGCATTTGAGATAGGAACCAAGATCATCATAGAATTCTTCAAGAATTCATCACCTTTAGCCTCTTAATACTCTTTGACATAACTTCATCTGGGGCTTTGACTAATGAAGGGGTGGGCAACTTTTGATTTTTTGTCTTTTGACACAAATCTGTTCAACAGATTTGCGCTGCGGACAATGGTATGATGTCAGTGTATCAAGCACTGGTATTACTCTTGAGAAGAGAAAAGATCTTTTGCAACGTGCTGAAGTTCGGATATGTGCATTCGATATTGAGACCACAAAACTACCGTTGAAATTTCCAGATGCTGAATATGACATGATAATGATGATTTCCTATATGGTTGATGGACAAGGGTACTTGATTATCAACAGAGAGGTATTGTATGTAATGAAAGCAATTTGTTCAATGTGTTTTACTTACTATAAATATGGTTTGATTATGCTTAGTTCTTTTTATTTTTTTATTTTTAAAAAAAATTGTATAACAATTACTCACTTTAATGTGATGGTTCCATCTATCTTGTTGAACTTTCAGTTAAAATTTATGCAAATATTAGTCAATGCGATTTTGCTGAGTCTAAAAGTGTGCAATTTTCAGTATCTATAGGTCCAATCAAATTGGATATGGTTCTTGACATGTCCATGTTTTCTTTGCTCACTAGTTCTCTTAATTATTTTGAGATCTTATGCACACATGACTGTTCTCTTTCATCTACTAGAAATCTAAAACTCAGATGTTCATTTATGATTCACCTGTTAAGGCTCAGTTAGTAGTTAACTTCATAATTAAGGTTCTACTTGTTAGCAAATTTTGTTGATATTTACTTAGAGTTTCATTTTCCACTGTTTTTCTAGTACATGTAATCAAGACATTAATCATGGTTACTTCATAATATCTGCAGTGTGTTGGAGAAGATATTGAGAATTTGGAATACACTCCAAAACCAGAATATGAAGGGTTCTTCAAAGTGACTAATGTGAAAAATGAGGTAAAAATTATGTTTCCATGTTGTTATCCTTCCAGTGTTCACGATGTTGTGATTAATGATACACATTTACTTTCAAGTTAGTTAAATTAATCTTTTTTTTAATTAGAAAATTTATTTAATCACTGTTGCAGTTAGAGCTTCTCAAACTGTGGTTTGCCCATATGCAAGAGGTGAAACCTGGTATCTACGTCACCTATAATGGTGACTATTTTGACTGGCCATTCCTTGAAAGCAGAGCAGCATATCATGGGTTTAAAATGAGTGATGTATGTCCTTTGTTTTTATTAAATGCCACTTTATTTGGAGAAATAGCTTCAACTACCAAATACTATATGTTTGAAAACACAAGTTGTTTCCTTTGATGATGTTTACTAATGCACGAGCTTTGTTCTTCTAAGTTAATCAGTGACTTATTTTGCTAGAAAGTCATGTCTTAGTGCAGAATGCTATATACAGTGCTTTTTGCAAGGGTTTTCAAGATTTAACTGCATTCATACAGTTGTGGAGTTTTCTTTTCATCTTTGAGGGATTGAGAATCATTCTGGATATGCTTGAAACCTCTAAATTTGGTTGTTGGTTTTTTCTGCATCTTTCGGTATTAGGAGTACTTGGCACGATTTTTTTCAGCATTGTGGTGTTAAACTTATATTTCTTCTGCATATTGAACTTTCATGCTAATATGAGTATTTTGTTTCAAATTTTTATGAATTGTTATTTGTATTGGCTCCTAATAAGTTAGTATATCCACATTAAAGTGAGTTTGAAGCCAGTAGCTTCGATACAAATGTTATTCTTAGGCCTTGTGGTTTTAGTTACTTTCTGAATTTTGTTTTGATTTGAAACTTCTTGATTTGTGCATGCACAAAACCTGCGGACTTCTCTTTTCTTAATGAATTTATGTCACTTTGAACTTGTAGGAAGTAGGTTTTCAATGCGACAAGAATCAGGGAGAATGTCGTTCAAAATTTGCTTGTCATTTGGATTGCTTTGCCTGGGTAAAGCGTGATAGTTATCTTCCTCAAGGTAGCCATGGTTTGAAGGTACGATCTTTCTTTTCTTATTTCTGATAGATCATGAATTAATGGGTAATCCCAATTAAGAAGGGAAATATTACTTTGGTAAGGGTTTCATAATGCTGCAAGTATTGTGTCATGCAACCGCAACTTTATGACCTGAATGACTATAACTAATAGCTTCCTTCCTTTTTCCTAATTTTTCTGTGGGTTTGTTTGAAGCCAAGGAATAGATAAAATAATACTGAAGTTCTGCAATATTTATTCAATGTCTTTTATGTTCATATTGAATTGATGAATTAAATAACCCAATGGAAGGGTAAGCATAAAGAAAAAGAAAGAAAGCATCCCTATCCAGATGCTAGGGTTGCGTTTCCATGCCTAATTAGGGTTCTTTGAACTGGAGAAAACAAATGAGAAAACAAAAAATATAATCCTCTTCAAACAAAACAGTCATGACAACAATATATAGAGAGCCCTCTATGTTCTGTCGGCACAGCCCTCTATGATAAGTGACTACTTTTAGATATTTATTGTTTTAATCTTCTGATAGGCTGTCACAAAAGCAAAATTGGGTTATGATCCTCTTGAAGTGAATCCAGAGGATATGGTGCGGTTTGCAAAGGAAAAGCCTCAGGTATGGAAACGTGAGTTGCTTTCTATTGTTTCTATAATGTAATTAAGTCTTGGATATTCAAATTGATGCTAAAAATTAGGAAAAATAAGTAGTGAATGCAATGATTGCTTTCATTTTGTGTGAAACAATCAATATTTGACTTACTATTACTTGGTTGAGCTCTGACACTTATTGATACTATACTATAGTATGATAATTAAGGAAAGAGTGGTTACCTTTTCAATGCTTACACCATCTAATACATACTTCTCCTCACATATTCCTCTACGAAAGATGTCCTTTCCTGACACATAGCTAACTTATCATGCTAAATGCCCCATGATTTTCTCCTTGCATATGTGGACTTAATTGGAGGCTTATTAATCATATCAGAATTCTATATTCTTTTAATTAGCATAAGAGGAAGGATGGATTCTTGTATGTATCAAGGCTGTCACTTCTCTCATATTTGGATAGCCAGTTTCTCAAGATATGCAATTACATTATTTATAACTCTCAACTCGACTTATTAATTTTTATTTATTTTGGTGGAAGGTTTAACTAGTTCGAGTTGTGAATCTAAATCTTTGTGAGTGTCTTCCTGATGGTTGTTTCCTTTGTCATTGAAAATGTTATTGCAGATGATGGCTTCCTATTCTGTTTCAGACGCTGTTGCTACATACTACTTGTACATGACCTATGTTCATCCTTTCATTTTTTCTCTAGCAACTATCATTCCAATGTCACCAGATGAGGTGTTGCGCAAGGGAAGTGGGACACTTTGTGAAATGCTTTTAATGGTTCAGGTTTGTTATTATTTTGCCATACATATGTTTGTTCATCCTTTTCTTATCAAACCAGTGATTGGTTTTTACCTTCAGTTTTTTCTGGTAATTTTATGTTTGTAACAGGCTTACGAGGCTAATGTTGTGTGTCCTAACAAACATCAATCAGATCCAGAGAAGTTCTATAACTATCAGCTTCTTGAAAGTGAGACATACATAGGTGGTCATGTAGAATGTCTAGAGAGTGGTGTATTTAGATCTGACCTTCCTACCCATTTTAGGCTTGATTCATCTTCTTATGATGTATGCCTTATTCATGCATCTCAAGCAAATTTCCTTGATCATATGTTTCCTTCAGTAATTTAAAATTACTTAATTGAAAATGGTGCTTTAAAATCACTCATTCCATTGCATTGGTCTGCTTTTCAGCAATTGATAAACAATCTAGATCGTGATTTGCAATATGCCATTCAAGTAGAAGGAAAGATGGACTTGGAATTGGTGTCAAACTATAGTGATGTGAAGAATGCTATTATGGAAAAGGTGACATGAATTTCGTTTTCATATTCCTTGAACGTGATTCATTTTCTTAAACAAATGGTTCACGAATTGAAGTTTCTTTTCTGTGAACTCAAATTTAATTTTCTATCAAATGGTATTTCCATCTTAAAATACACGAGGATGTCATTTCTTCTTACTACCTTTTTTCTTTTTTTTCCTCCCCCATTCGACACACAGCTTATTAGATTGCGGGATGAGCCTGTGCGTGAAGATTGCCCTCTAATCTATCACCTTGATGTAGCTGCAATGTATCCTAACATTATTTTAACAAATAGGCTTCAGGTGCAACAAATTTCTTTTTCCCTTTTAGTTTAATAATACTTGATTTCTCTATGTTTTGAACCAAGGCTGTTTGTATTTAATAAGTTTGGTAATGACTGTAAGCCTCTGCACGATCCATTACTGGAAAATTTTCACTTCTTGATTACCCTTCATCATGTTACTAGTCTATTGAGGTTACTCTAGGGAAGTTTAAGCCCTCGTGTTTGATTATATTGGGTGGCATTGGTTCATGGAAAAAGATTGTTTCTCTTTTGACTTGCTTCATTATGTCATTTGGACTATACTAACTATTACTAGCTCATTAAAAATCAAAGATTGTTTTGAGAATCACATACAGTGAAATTACTTCTTGCCCAATTCTAGTCAACATGATTACTTGCTTTACTAAAACAATTCTTTTCCTCAATGTTCTAAGCATTAGTTACATGTTCTGCATGGCTTCAACAACTTCTTTTTGTTTAATTCCAGCCGTCATCAATAGTTACAGATGAGGTTTGTACTGCTTGTGATTTCAACCGTCCTGGAAAAACTTGTCTACGAAAACTTGAATGGGTTTGGCGTGGAGAGGTATTCATGGCTAAAAAAAGGTCAACTCTCTCTCTCTCTCTCCCTACTTGTATTTTTTCATTTGTTGTTAGTTGTCACGAAGTGACTTACTGAAATTGTGTTTTATCATTTTTAACAAATTCAGCGACTATTATCATCTGAAGAGGCAAATTGAGTCTGAGTTTGTTGACAGTGGTAACGTTCGGTTATCAAAACCATTTCTTGAACTTCCAAAGTTGGAGCAACAAGCAAAACTCAAAGAGCGTTTAAAGAAATACTGTCAGAAGGTTTATTGACCTGTGTTTAATATAATATCTGAAAGTAACTTTTTGACATATATTAATTCTGAGTTTTTTAGGCTTACAAACGGGTACTTGATAAGCCAGTCACTGAAGTTCGAGAAGCAGGGATTTGCATGAGAGAAAACTCCTTCTATATCGACACTGTTCGTAGGTAGGTGACTTAGATAAGTTAGAAGTTAATACATTATCAATTTTTTCTGATGTGGTGTTTCTTTTCTTATTGGTTTTAAACAATTATGTCTGCTGGTTTTTAAAATTATTTCATCCGAGGTTGATATTATATTATGTGGTATCATTTGAAAGGATATACAACCCCTTACTGGAATCAGTTACATTTTAATGCTGTATTTGATAAAATTAGATAATGAAGGCAATGTTGTATATAACAAAACACTTACTACTAATTTAACAAGATAGATAGATGAATCATCTTGTAGACAGGATATCTGTTACTTTCTTGTCCAACTACATTTCAATTCTGACTTGCATCTTTTTGATCTGTCCAAGTTTTCGAGACAGAAGGTATGAGTACAAAGGGCTCAATAAAGTATGGAAAGGGAAACTATCAGAAGCTAAAGCAAGTGGAAATTCAATCAAGATTCAGGAAGCCCAAGTATGGAAATTGGTTTTAACTTCGGGATGACTTAAAATGTTGTCAATCTATTTTTGTAATTACTACGTGTCTTGGGTTACATTTTTTTCTCACTATTTTTGCAGGACATGGTGGTTCTCTATGATTCATTACAACTTGCTCATAAATGTATCCTCAACTCTTTTTATGGATATGTGATGCGAAAGTAAGTTTGCTTTGATTTGGTTTGAAATCTTTTATAATTTTGTCGTTGGAATTCAATGTCATGCCTTCTATATAAAATGAATCTTTCCTTCTAGGGGTGCTCGTTGGTATTCAATGGAAATGGCTGGGGTTGTTACATATACTGGAGCAAAAATCATTCAGAATGCTCGTCTGCTGATTGAGAAAATTGGAAAACCACTAGAGTTAGACACTGATGGTATTTGGTGTGCACTACCTGGATCATTCCCAGAGAACTTTACCTTTAAAACAAAGTATGAATTGATCTTTCACAATTCATATGTGCTTAGTGTTGAAATAAGGAATATACGTAAAATTCGCATGTATGTTTTGCAATTATGACCTTTGTCCTACTATGTTTAAGTTAGTATCCAAACACAGAAAATACGAAGAACACAAAGCCTCTAATATACTGCAATATCAAATAACGTTACAATATAGCAATAACCTTTCGAGAGGGCTCTCTCTCTCCCAAAGTCTCCAATGGACACACTACTAAAAATGATTCCCCCCTAACTAAGGACCCTAACACTCCTATTTATAACCAAGACACCCTTAATTAGCTAATTCCCAATATACTCCTTACTAATAGACTACTAATCCTCCATATATGACCCATACTAGTACTCTCACAGTTTACTTCTAATGATTATCTAAAAATGATGATTTTTTCATATGAAAAATCTATTTCAGAGATTCGAAGAAGTTGACAATTTCATATCCATGTGTTATGCTTAATGTTGATGTGGCAAGGAACAACACAAATGACCAATACCAGGTGAGTTTGTGACTTCTTTATTTTATTTCTTTTTACTACAGGACCAGGCTTTGTCAAGCTGACTTTCTAATTACTTTGACAGACACTTGTAGATCCTGTGAGGAAAATATATGAAACACATAGTGCATGCTCAATTGAATTCGAAGTGGATGGACCGTACAAGGTAACATAGCATTTACTTTCATTTGATTAAACTAGTTTTGGATTCAAGCTGTTCATGTAGTTTATGGTTAGGCAATGATCCTTCCTGCCTCCAAGGAAGAAGGCATTTTGATCAAGAAGAGATATGCTGTCTTCAATGATGATGGAACCCTTGCAGAGCTAAAAGGCTTTGAGATCAAGCGTAGGGGGGAGTTAAAGCTCATCAAAGTTTTCCAGGTCTTTCTTGCTATTGATTTGCTTTTGTTTTCTGCTGGTCATCTTTCTTTATATAAAATTCATACTTCACCATGGCAGAATTGTCAAGAACCGAGTTACAATTTGTTACTTATTTAGGCTTGGCCAAGTCTTGTAACATAGACGCACAAGCATCCTAAGCTGGTTAAGTGAATCCAGTTTCTATTGTTTAATCAGTATAAAATATAATTAGTGGATTTGAATTTTCTGGCCCAATTCTTTGGTTGTTCAGAAATGTTTCAGTCATTTTCTAGTTTTTCAATTTCTTTGATTATTTAAACATTTTGGGGAGCTTTTTTGTTTTCAGAACTCTTTTTAATAGTTGTTTGGTTGACTTGTAAAGTTTAAAATTATTATGAATTTGAAATTACCATTTGCAAGCCTATGATTTTGGAAGGAAGAACTTAGAAATAGGTCATCCTTGAAAATAAATTTTAAAAAGAAGGGAAAAAACTTTTGAAAAAATAATTATCGAAACATATCACTGAATTTTTGTTTGAAAAAGAAAAAATCCGTTTTTTTGGAAATAGCCCCCAAACAGTCCCTTATTTCTTCTTTAGGGGAAGGCAAGAGAAAATGATGATAAATCCACTAAAGAAACACACAGCATATGAGGATTGAGAAATAGCTACAATAGAACTTGCTAAGGGCATATCAGCCTGAAAAAGACTTACCATTATGCTGATCTTTATGCTGTAATGATGCAAGCTCACACTGCACTACACCAGTATAGTATCTCTAATTTATAACTCTTTCTTGTAATAAGTATATTTTTAAACTTGTAGGCTGAACTTTTTGACAAGTTTCTTCATGGTTCCACCTTAGAGGAATGCTATTCAGTCGTTGCATCTGTTGCAAATCGCTGGCTTGATCTTCTAGATGTAAGTAGAATTCAAATTCAATATTCTACATTAAACCATCTCTTCAAGTCTGAAAGTTAATGATGATCTTCCATTTAAAATTATCTGTAACCATAATGGTTTAGGATATGAACAGTCCTTAGTCCATTTAAATTCTTAATATATGAATTGCATCAAATTTATTTATTTTTTCCCCTCAGAGTCAAGGAAAAGATATTGCAGATAGTGAGTTACTTGATTATATATCTGAATCCAGTACCATGAGCAAGTCTTTGGCAGACTATGGGGAGCAAAAATCTTGTGCTGTTACCACTGCAAGACGCCTTGCTGATTTTCTTGGTGATACAATGGTCAGGGATAAAGGCCTACGTTGTCAATATATAGTTGCATGTGAACCCAAGGTATGTGCACAGTGAATGATTTTAATATATATATGATCTATATATATTAAATATATAGCATAGAAATAATGACATATAACATGACGAACAATTGGAAATAGCTTCAATTATGTAGCAAAGAAATAATGACATATAATATGAGGAGCACTAGAAATAATTGAATTACATAGAGTTTGTCTTCCAGCTCTTTGCCCAACTTTTCAATTCATTCTCATGGTGCTAATGTTACAGGGAACACCGGTAAGTGAGCGAGCTATTCCTGTTGCTATATTTGAGATTGATCCAGGTAAACATTCGGTGTGGATTTCTTTGAAATGAATCCATTGGTTGCATAATTTTTCTAAAAAATTTGACTTCGTATAATCAATTTGCAGAGATAATGAAATTTTATGTACGCAAATGGTGCAAAATTTCATCAGAAGTTGGCATTCGATCCATCATTGACTGGTCCTACTACAAACAACGCCTAAGCTCAGCCATTCAAAAAATTATAACAATTCCAGCTGCCATGCAAAAGGTTGGCTTCTTGTAATCTATTTGAGTAATCCATCTTGTTTTCTCACTAAATATATTTATATATATTTTAGGTTTCAAATCCTGTCCCTAGGGTGGTCCATCCTGATTGGTTACATAAAAAAGTTCGTGAGAAGAACGATAAATTTCGCCAGCAGAAAATAGTTGATATGTTTGCCTCCTCAAGCAGAGGTAAATATTCAGAAAACAATGGTGGTGCTAGCAGCAGCAAACATGTGATGAATGGCAAAAATTCTGAGGATTTAGAAGACTTCCAAAAGAAAACGAGTTCTACAAGTGGCCCCAAACCAGTTGTTCGATGTTATGACGTTAGAGCCATGAAACATTCAGTTACAAGAGATAGCCAAGTAGATTTTGTGATGAAGGAAAATTTTAATGGTGGAGGATGTGAGCCTTCTTCACCATTGCATTTTGAAGACATTGACAGAAATGTGGATTACCAAGGATGGCTTGAAATGAAGAAGCGAAAGTGGAAGGATACTTTGGACAAGAGGAAGAAACAAAGGTATGTTATATTCAGTCAGATAATCTACACAGACTGATTCTGGATGCTGAGAATTTCCATGCAATTGGTATATGGTAGTGGTACCATCTTCAAAATCAAAATGTTGATCGATGAAGAATACCTTTAAAAGAATCTGAAATAAATGTAAAGGGGAAATTTATGCAATGTGTTATAAAGATGCTAAGTGCTTCTCGTTTTTGTGGGGCAGGTCTTTCCTTTGGCCTTTTTTTCTATATGTAGCCTTCAATTCTCTTGTAATTTTATTATTCCAAATGAAATCAGGGTTTCATATTTGAAAAAAAATAATAAATAAAGGCTCTATGTAGGTGACATGGTTTGCATTTTGCATGTTTAGGTGTATTTTGACTACAGTGGCAGTTTATGTTTAAGCAGAATATTTTTTTTTTTGTCAGATTGATAGATTTAAGGACTCCACTTCCCGTTAATGGTGTTTCACGGGAGTTAAATTGTGGTATGAATGATAAAGAGGCTCCTGGAATAACAGGTGTTGGTTCATATTTCAAGAGGCATGAAAATTCTATAACACGCTGCCATTGGCAGGTATGATAATTTTTGTTTCTGTTTAGTGTTGTCTGGATATATTAATTTGTTTTTACTCACTTCACCTCGCTTGTATTTTCAGATTTTACAGCTTGTTCATAGTTCACAGAGTGGCCAGTTTTTTGCTTGGGCTGTTGTTGAAGGAGTTATGCTAAAGATTCCTATTACTGTTCCTAGAGTATTTTACCTTAATTCTAAAGTACCCATTACAAAATTTGTGGGTAGGTTGGTTAAGAAAACCCTTCCCCATGGAAGGCACACCTATAACCTTTATGAGGTACATTAGGATTGTTCTCAAAATGTAATATATTGTTTCTATACATAAATTATTGGTTTGAAAGTTACTTATTTTTTTTAAAAAATTATAATTACAGGTTGTGATTGATGAAAGTCAATTTAGGACACAGAGTAATAAACTTGCTGCTCTCCTTGCAGATCCAGATGTTGAGGTCAATATCTCACTTTCTTTTCTGCTAGTCAAGTTTCCTTATGTCAATTTTCAATTATGAACCTCATCAAAATTTTTGTATTTTCATATGTTTTTCTTGCAAAAAGTTGAAGGTTTCTAGCTTAGAAGCTGTAGGTTTCTCTTGTTTCACGTTGGCAATGAGACGCAGCATTTTCTGCATTCTTGTTGACTTTTGAATGTCTTCGAGTTCTTGTTTTTATGCATGGGAGTCTGTTTCAAATTTTATAAAATTTTGTTTAAAACATATTTTCTGTTTGTAAGATCATGGCAATTATATGTTAGAATTTGAGGTACTATTAAATGTGTGAAAGTTAAGAGGATATGTGTGCGCTAGAGCATGATATTAAATGAAGAAAAGAGTCTAATTTGTTATAATGCCAACATGAGATGGCTTTGCATATTCTACTTGTCATGAATACTCTAGTATCTGTCATTTTTTTTGCTTATTAGTGAAAGTGAATTTTCTGTGCAAAAAGAAAATTGACCTCAGTATGCTGTTTAAATTTTAAGGCTATTTTTTTCTTTGCCGAAAAGTGCTGTTTTCTGTTATTGCTAAATTATTTTGATTATTTTCCAGTGGATTCTGATGTTGTTTTTTGATCAGGGAATCTATGAAAGCAAGGTACCATTGGAGTTCAAGTTCATCCTCCAGATTGGTTGTGTCTGTAAAGTTGACAAAACTGCTAAAAAACGAAACATTCAAGATGGGTGGAGTCTGGATGAACTGCAAATGAAGACTACAACAGAATGCAGTTATCTGGAAAAGCTAATCTCTTTCTTCTATGTGTATAATAGGTAACTTTTCCAAGTGTCGTATAATTTTGAATATTAACATTATATCTAGTTGTCTTCTCGAAAATTATCTTTAATTAAATTTCTTCTGCTTAATATTTTCAATTGACTAAAATTGTCAGCACTTCTTAACCTTTTCTCTGTACTCAGTATGGAGAGAAAAATACACCTCGTTTTATTCATAAGAAAGACTAACATATATATAGGTACACAAGGAAACCCTAATTAAAGAATGTACAATTACTATAAATGACATATGTACATAATACTATGTATATCATAACACTCCCCCTCAAGCTGGAGCAAATATGTCAAACATGCCCAGCTTGTTGCAATGATAATTTATTCTTGCTCCATTTAAAGCTTGAGTAAGGATATCTCCCAATTGTTCTCCAGTCTTTACATATCCCGTGGACACCAACCCTTGTTGAATTTTCTCACTGTCAATGCTAAAGGTTTGAGAGAATTATCTTGATCTATTCCATTCACTAAAGAGATATATATATACAAGTGTACAATGTTGACCTAAGTAGGAGAAAGTGAAAAGACGATAAAGGACAACCCAATTAATATATTTACAAAAATGCAATTATACTAATATAAGAACTCTAACGCTCCCCCTCAAGTTGGAGCATATATATTCATCATGCCCAACTTGTTAGAGAGGTAATCTATTCGTGCTCCATTCAGTGCCTTGGTGAAGATGTCTCCTAATTGCTCTCCAGTCTTCACATATCCTGTTGATACCAAATCTTGTTGTATCTTCTCACGTACAAAATGGCAGTCAACCTCAATGTGTTTAGTTCGCTCATGAAATACCGGATTAGATGCTATATGCAGAGCTGCTTGATTATCACACCATAGTTTTGTTGGTGTTGTGACATCAAATCCCAATTCGATAAGGAGTTGACGTATCCAGACTAATTCACATACAAATTGTGCCATTGCTCTATATTCTGATTCAGCACTTGACCGTGACACCACATTCTGTTTCTTACTCTTCCAAGAAACTAAATTATCACCCACGAATACACAATATCCTGAAGTTGATCTTCTATCTTCCTTAGATCCTGCCCAATCAACATCTGAGAAACATTCAATGTTAATATGCCCATAACTCTTATATAATAAACCATGCCCATGAGCTGCCTAATAACACAAAATTTGTTCCACTGCAGCCCAATGGTCAACGGTAGGAGAAGACATATATTGGTTCACAATGCTCACTGAATAGGCTATGTCCGGTCGAGTTACTGTAAGATAGTTGAGTTTTCCCACTAACCTCCTATATTGTTCAGGATCTTTCAGTAATTCTCTCTTTTGTGAGCTGTAAATTAGGCATCATCGGGGTACTACATGGCTTAGCCCCTAACTTCCCTGTTTCAGTCAACAAGTCAATTACATATTTCCTCTGTGATAACATGATTCCCTTATTGCTTCTCATTACTTTGATTCCTAGAAAGTATTTTAACATTCCTAAATCTTTTGTGTGGAATTGACTATGGAGAAATGTCTTGAGTGATTGGATGCCCAATGTGTCATCACCTGTAATAACAATATCATCAACATACACAACTAACATGATTACACCATTCTCAGACCGTTTATAAAAGACAAAGTGATATGACTTGCTCTTTCTCATTCCAAAGCTCTCAATCACCTGAGTGAATTTCCCAAACCATGCTCGTGGACTCTGCTTTAATCCATACAATGATTTACGAAGGCGACATACCTTTCCATTCTCCCCCTGAGCAACAAACCCTGGAGGTTGCTCCATATATACCTCTTCCCCAAGGTCACCATGAAGAAAGGCGTTTTTAATATCAAGCTGATGCAACGGCTAGTGATGAATGGATGCTAAAGAAATGAATAACCTGACAGAAGTCATTTTAGCAACAGGAGAGAAAGTGTCAGAATAGTTGACCCCATAAGTTTGTGCATAGCCTTTAGCAACAAGGCGAGCTTTCAACCGAGCTACAGACCCATCTGGATTGACTTTAACCGCAAAGATTCACTTACAACCAATAGGCTTCTTTCCGGCAGGAAGAGAAACTAAATCCCAAGTACAATTGTCATCTAAAGCTGTCATCTCTTCTACCATTGTAGCACGCCAACCAGGATGAGACAAAGCTTCATGAACAGTCTTAGGAACAGACAAAGACTGGAGGGATGCAATAAAGGAACAGGTAGAAGAGGACAAATGGTTATATGAAACAAAAGAGGAAATAGGATATGTGCACTAGCGCTTACCTTTACGAAGAGCAATAGGAAGATCATCGCTTATACCTGGATCCAATGACGAAGAAGCCTTCAGTACAGGGCATGGAACTGAAGAGGGGGGCCGGCGAGAATAAACCTGAGTAATAGGTGGATGAGTAGAAATAGGAACAGAAGGAGATGAATCACTAGAGGGCCCACAAGAGGAGAGAACGGTATAAACAAGGAAATCATCCTCGTCCTCTTTATGCTCCCCCTTACTCTTACCCGAAGATGGAGAAAAGAAAGAAGAATCTTCAAAGAATGTGACATCAGGAGAGACAAAGTAACGATCGAGACTAGGACAATAACACCGATACCCTTTTTGGACACGAGAATAACCAAGGAATACACATTTTAAGGACTTGGGATCTAGTTTGGTGAGTTGAGGGCGAACAACCCGAACAAAGCAAGTGCAGCCAAAGATTTTGGGTGGAAGAGGAAATGAAGGGAGTTTGGGGCACAAAATGCGATAAGGTATCTCACCCTTAAGAACCGAAGAGGGCCATGCAATTTATTAAGAAACAAGCCGTCGAAATAGCATCAGCCCAAAAATATTTTGGGACATTCATCTGAAACAATAAGGCTCTCCCGGTTTCAAGAAGATGGCGATTCTTTTGTTCTGCAACCCCATTTTGAGATGGAGTATAAACACACGAGGATTAATGGAGAATTCCATGTTCACTTAAATAGGAACTAAGAGCATGAGAGAAGTATTCTTTAGCATTATCACTCCGTAAAACTTTAAGAGAACCATTAAATTGAGTCCGAATTTTAGCATGAAAGTTACGAAAATGAGAAATCAACTCAGAACGATTTTTCATTAAATATAACCAAGTTACATGAGAAAAATCGTCAACAAAGGTAACAAAATATCGAAACCCTCTCTTGGACTCAACAGGACACGGACCCCAAATATCAGAGTGAACTAATTCAAATGGAGCACTAGCTCGTTTATTGACTCTGGGATACAGACTCAGACGATGAAATTTAGCAAACTGACAAGACTCGCAATCTAAAGAAGACAAATGATTAAATTGAGGACGAAGACTCTTAAAGACGGAAATAGATGGATGGCCTAAACGACAATGTTCTTCAAAGGGAGAGGACACTTGAGAACATGTAACAGCTGTGGATATGTGTGGTTCAAAAATATAGAGACCTCCAGATTCACGCCCTTTACCAATGGTCCTCTTCGTTAAAAGATCTTGAAATAAACAATAACCAGGAAAGAATAAGACACAACAATTAAGATCACGAATGAGTATACTAACCGAAATCAAGTTAAAGGAGAACTGTGGCAAACTTAAGACAGAAGATAATGAAATGGAGTTGGTAAGATTGACAGTGCCTAATTCTAAAACAGGAGAGGTGGTGCCGTCAGCTATAGTAACGTTAGGTGAAGATTTAGATGGACTAATGTGAGAGAATAAACTGGGATTACCTGTCATGTGATCAGAAGCGCCAGAGTCTATGACCCATTGTGAAGAGGAGGAAAGAAGACATGTAGATGTGTTACCTGTGTTGGCAATAGCAGTAATGGGAGTAGAAGATGATGCCTGTAATGACTCTTGGTACTGTAGAAATTTAGCAAACTCCTCAGCTGAAATTGAAATAGACTTGTCAAGGTTATCAGAAGCAGAGGCAACGTGCGCAGATGGAAACCTCTGGCCCTTATTCAGCAATTTTCTGCAATCACGTGTCATATGTCCAGGCTTATGACAATAGTGGCAAACAATATCTCCTGAATGTGCTCTTTGAGTGTTTGAATTTCCTTGGAACATGTTGGGGCCGACCCCTCTATTTCCTTTATACTCACCTGTCTGCCCAACCAAGGCACTATTAGATTCAGATGACAAGATCGTTGGTGACTTCTCAGTACGAAGGATTCGAGTATAAGCATCTTCCAACGATGAGATTTCTGAGCTAGACAGAACCTGATCTTTGGCCATATCATATTTAGAGGCAAGACCACACAAAAAACTCATAATGAATAATTGTTCACGTTGGGTAGTCTGAACTTTCACATCAGTACTAACGGGCAGCAAGGCATTAAATTCTGCATACGTTGTTTTGCACTCCATAAAGTAATTCGTTAGAGATTTCTCGCCTTGATCAGGTTGGAAGAGAGTCTTACACACATCGAACACCCGACTGATATTCCCTTTCCCAGAATAAAGAAATTCTAAGTATTCTAAGAGTTCTTTGACGGATTCACAATGATTAACCAACCCAACTATCTCGCTTTCAATGGAGTTCTTTATTTGTAGAATAAGTCTAGAATCATCTCGTAACCAATTCTTCTTAGTATCATCAGTCGGTGGTGATTTTGCGGTGACGTGATCATCCATATCAAGACTCCGAAGATAATGACGAATGTTTGTTCGCCATGCATAAAAGTTAAATCCATTAAGCTTATGTTCCGTAACCTTTGACACCATAGGTATCATCTCCGACATCACTATAGCTTTCTTTTCAGCCATAATCGCAAAAAATAAACAGATAAACAAGAGTTGAAATTTGAATCACAGCAAACCCTAAAGGTTCCAAACAAGGTATGGCTCAAAACGTGATAAACTGAACACCTATGACCCAAACCAATACAGAACGTGAACGGGGAGACCACGACGACCGGACCCACGAGAAACGGAGCACACGCTGGCGACGCACGCGCCTCCACGTGCCGGCGCGTGAAAAAGGCGATGAAGTTTGTGGCGGCTCGTGTGACCCACGCGCTGGTTATTTTTTGGCCAAATTTTACGAACCTACTAATGGGCAACTGAGCTGTTTGATAAGCCGGGCGGTGACGAAAACAGAAGACTTTGACAGAACTCGTTGGTGGCGGATTCTGACGGCAGATTCTGCAGTGATGATGGCAGATTTGATGCACAAAGCCCACAGCAAGACAAAGCCCTCAAAGAGGATGTTCGAAACTCCAAACCCTAATGTTCACAAATCCCGAGGGACAAATATTTTTCCTAGAAAACCCTAGGGCTTTGATACCATGTCAATGCTAAAGGTTTGAGAGAATTATCTTGATCTATTCCATCCACTAAAGAGATATATATATACAAGTGTACAATGTTGACCTAAGTAGGAGAAAGTGAAAAGACGATAAAGGACAACCCAATTAATATATTTACAAAAATGCAATTATACTAATATAAGAACTCTAACACTCACGAATGAAATGACAATCTACTTCAATATGTTTAGTCCTCTCATGAAACACTGGATTAGACGCAATATGAAGTGCAGCTTGATTATCACACCACAATTTAGCTGGCATAGTAATACTGAAACCTATCCCAGTCAAAAATTGATGTATCCAAACTATCTCACACACAGATTGTGCCATAGCTCTATACTCTGACTCAGCACTTGAACGCGAAACCACATTCTGCTTCTTACTCTTCCATGACACTAAATTACCTCCTACAAAAACACAATATCCAGACGCTGATCTTCTATCTTCTTTAGATCCTACCCAATCAACATCTAAAAAACATTCAACTTTTGTATGACCATGATCTTTATATAAGATTCCACGCCTAGGTGCAACCTTTAGGTAGCATAAAATTTGTTCTACTGTAGCCCAATGATCTACGGTAGGTGAAGACATATATTGACTTACAACACTTACTGAATAAGCAATGTCTGGTCGTGTCACTGTCAGATAATTCAACTTCCCAACCAATCTTCTGTATCTCTCAGGATCTTTAAATGCTTCTCCTTCTTTGGTGAGTTGCAAATTAGGTATCATCGGAGTATTACATGGTTTAGCTCCTAGTTTTCCTGTCTCAAATAACAAATCAAGTACATATTTCCGTTGTGACAAAAAGATACCTTTCTTGTTTCTCATCACTTCAATACCCAGAAAATACTTTAGTGTTCCTAGATCCTTAGTGTGGAATTGACCCTGAAGGAAAGTTTTCAAAGAAGATATACCTGATGTATCATTCCCAGTGATAACGATATCATCGACGTACACAACCAGTAGAGTTATACCCTTCTCAGATCGTCGATAGAAAACAGAATGATCAGATGTACTTTTCTTCATTCCAAATCGCTCAAGTGCTTCACTAAACTTACCAAACCATGCTCGTGGGCTCTGTTTCAATCCATACAACGATTTTCGAAGACGACAAACTTTATCACTCTCCCCCTGAGCAACAAACTTTATCACTCTCCATAAGAGCGGCGTTTTTCATCAGATGAAATAATGGAAGTTCTGAAAAACCATGGTTCTCTCAACTTTGATTTAATGGAGTTTAGGGATGTGAGATCCAATGGGTTGTAGGAGTTTACTTAAAAGAAATGATGTTTACAAAAAAAACACCTCAATTATGAAGGAAAGCAAAATAACATAATATAACATAACTACTATGCTACTGCAAAACTGAAATTTATTTTCTGATTAGGATTTTCTTATATTGCCAAGGCATTCCATCTTAAATGCTGCTGACAATTTCCCCTCTAATTTTAGCATTTGTGAAGGAGGAGCTATCTACATTACTTATTTTCCTGCCACAAAATCCATACTTGTGGTGGTGGTTAGTTCTTACCGAAACAAAGACTTGTCATCAAATTTTCTTGAAAGGAAATTTTGTGAAGCTTGTCAAATGCTCTCTGGTCAATCACAACCTCCTAAGGGTGGTATAACTTACAAGGTAAACTCACAAGTATTTCTAAACATATACATTCTATCTGATTTGACATAACCAAAAAACTTGATTCTACAAAATATGTAGGTGATGGAGTTATCAAACTAATGGCAACTTGGGATATATATTGTTAAATCACCAATCAACCCAAAAGCTTAAGCTGATAGGTTATGGTAAATTTAATTATATCAACACTCTAACATATATTTCATAACTAACTGAATAATTTTTTTTTTATATGTTTCTACATTAATATTTTCAGAAAGAATTTATTCTGAAAGCTATTATTTTTTTACTAAGCCAATTGTTAGTTTTTAATTGAGAAACCACAGTTAAGAAGTTGTAAAAAGACAAAAGGATATTAAGTAAAACCTTATTGTTAGATATTTACCAAGAATGTTGCCTAAAATGCAGAATTTTGGTAGAGATACAGCAAAGGATAATAGGGAAGCTAAAAACTTGATTGTTTTTTGAATGAGAGTCTTGGTAAACAAATATATTTATTTTTTATTTATTAGATTATGATAGGAATGTTTTAGTTGTCAAATTATGTGAAAATTAAGTGGTTCTTACATGAATTAGACTTGAAGTGTTTTTTTCCTTCAAAATTTTCTCGATTGGAAACCCTTGATATATTTTCAATCTAAAGACAAATAATAAAGGATTACTTTTGTTTTAGAGATTGTTAAATAACTGAATTACCAGTAACCCAAGTGTCTAAGCCCTAAACTTACATTTAGGGTCAATTTATGCATTTAATATATTTTATATTACATATGTTACATGCCATTAGATATTAATTTGATGGATGGCGGGTAAGCTTTTATATTAAAATGAAAGAGGAAATATATTTTTAGAAATTTTATGATCTCTTGATATGATACCATGCCAAATTATTTCTAATCTTAAATGTTTAAGTTGTTTGGCGAAGTTGAAGTTAATCCTATAATTTATTTTTTAATAGAGACTAAATTCTTATTTTTGGATGTCTACTTCAACAACTATTGCTAATGCGGTCAATTGGTTCTAAATTTTTGGAGCTTTACTCATATCTGTCTCATCTTGAGATGATATTTTTCATCTGTCTTTTTCTTTATCTTGAAGTCTAATCACAAATTTCATTTTCTATTCACCTTATAGGTTGACTATGTTGTTAACATCAAAGAAGCTGAAGTGATTTTGCAAAAATCAATAACAGAGCACAGGTTTAGTCATTGTTCAATTCTTTATGGAAATGCTTTCAAACACAGGAATTTTTGGAAATTATGAGGGCCTTTTACCTTAAAAATTTATTTATTTCCTCCAGAAGAATATTTGTTAGCCATTATATATTTTCCATACCATGACCATTTTTTTGAAACAGCATGTCAAAATAGTTTTCCATTCTGTAACAGGATACGGTATACAATGCCCTATTTGATTCAGAATTTTTTTTTAGCTGTTATATGTATGTACCTATTTAGTGTTATGAATATCTTTTTATTGGCTCTTCTACGTTTGATATTGAGGGTTGAGACTTTAGTCTTATCTCAGATTTAGTTTGCATCAGGTCAAAAAAATTGTGTTGTTACATTCTACTGATTATGCCCTTCTATTTAGTTTCTTCCATGCTGCCTCTGCCTCATGTAGTAATGTTGATCCACAGGAGCATAAACCGTGGACCTATTGTAGCTATAATTGAGTCCCCAAATGTGCAGCTGCTGAAGTCATGTGTGAAAGCATTAGATGACTTTCCATGCGTGAACATTCCTTATAATGCTCGTCATAGCCAATATCAGGTAGTCTGTTAAGCTATAGCTTCTTAACTTGATAGGTTATATCTGAGTTATAATTTTATTTAATTTCAATATAAAATTTTTCCTATTAATTTTTTAATTATTATTATTATCATTATTTTAATATCATGAGTATTGGAGTCAGCTTAAGTGCACCAATTATCCTCACAAGATAGACTGCATGATCCAGCGACATACAACTGTTGAGAAACGATTTTTTTTTTAATGAATAACCGAACTTTCATTGAGAAAAAAATGAAAGAATACAAGGACATACCAAAAAATAAAAAGTCCACAAAAGAGAGCCAAACTATAAAAAGGGGCTCCAATCCATTAAAATAAGACCTAGAGGTTAATTACAAAAAAGTCTCGTCACTGAAGCCTAGAGAGAAACATAGAATCTAATAAAGGGACCACACATCACTAGAAGATCTCTCCCAACCCCTAAAGATTCTATTATTCTTCCCCCCAAAGACCCCACAAAAACCCCACAAGAATTTTTTTTCTTAGGTAGATAGCCATCATGTGATTTGAACCCTTGACCCAGTAATGAAATTTGGAAAGAGAAAAAAAGCTATAAAAGTTGGAGATATTGGTGTCGAATATCCATAATATTTTTTTATTATGTATTTTGGTTAAGTCTGTGGTGGGCCTTATTTGCCAAGTCATGCTTGATCCTCTCTCTACTGAAATCAGCAAGAATAGTATGTACAAGTATATGAACTCTAACTTGAAGTGTTCGATTTTTTGGATTAGTTACTTAATATGAGTAAGATGCATTGTTTTGTATAATGTGTGCGTTACAGTTTCTTGGTTGGCAACAAAAAGCTGCTCAGATTGGAATGCAACGGTGTGCTGCATCATCCCAATGGTTGAATGATAGAATCTCTCTTGCAAGATATGCCCATGTAACTTTTTTTTTTCTCTGTCAAATTCTTTATTTGTAAGAGTTGATACGAATCTTAATTTTGAATCATATTTGGCAGGTACCGTTAGGAAATTTTGAACTTGATTGGAAAATTTTTACAGCAGATATTTTCTTTTCAAGGGCATTACATGATCAACAGCAGGTTTGTTTGTTTGTTATTAGAAATAATTCCATGTTGTTTTATATTTTCCTCTTTGAATCCTAATTTATTGGTAGAAGAAGCTTCTTAAGGGCTTGTTGCCTTTTTGGTTATATGCTTTTTCTACAGATATGATCTTAAAGAATTTGGTTGATTGATTGAGAAGTCCTTGAAAAAATTGCCTTCTGCATTTAATTTTTTTTTCCTAATCTTTTTATTGTATGGTCTGATTGAACTTTTTCTAACTTGAGGATTTAAATTTTGATATAAAGGTCCTTTGGATATCAGATGACGGTGCTCCAGATATAGGAGGCAATAATATTGAAGATGTTTGTTTTGTCAATGAGGTTTGTGGTACTTAAAATTTTATCTTATAGTTATTTCCAATAATAGTATAGTTAGTAGTTATTTTAACTTAGCCTTTACATAGATGGTGAATTTCTCACAAAAAAGTTGAACATTTGTATTGGCTTCTATTCTTTAAATAATTTCATATGCGCGGTGGCTACTGGCCATACACCTTATTTTGTCTGTTTCTCTAGATGATTTTACTACTGCTTTCTTTGTAATAGGTTAAACAACCTTTTCAGAATTGCTATGGAGCATACAGAAAAATTTCTGTGGAGCTGAAGGTTGAGTATTTACACACTTTTTATGATAAAAGTTTGGGCTAAATATACAAAATACTCCCAAATCTTAATAATTTTCAGTTTTTTCCTTAATCTTTTAAAATTTTCAATTTTACCTTTGATGTGTTAAAAATTCTCAATTAGATCCTTCAGTACAACATTTGTTAACGAAAAAAAGTTACATAACATTAAATCATTGTTTTATTCACATGCTTGAAAACATAGACATACCACTTGAATTTTACTTGACGTATGAAATCCAACCAGTTCATCAACAAAATCTAACTTGCCCATCAACCAAATCTGATTTGCCCATCAACAAAATCCATTTCTTTTAAGTGGCATAGCCACATGTACAAATATATTAATAAAATAATAATTTAATCACACTTCAGCTCTGTATCAACTACTTTTGACAGATTTTTCATGGAAGAACTCAATTGAAAATTTTAAATACATCAAGGATAAAACTGAGAACTTTGAAAGATCAAGGACGAAATTGAGAAATACCTTAAAGATCAAGGACAATTTGGTATATTTAACCTAAAAGTTGAGTTAACTGCCAGTATTTAAGTATCTTTACCCCAACCCATGCAGATCCATCATTTGGCTGTCAATGCTTTGCTGAAGAGCAACCAGGTGAATGAAATGGAAGGAGGTGGCTTTAATGAGGCTGCATTATATGCCCCAGCATTTCCTGTCCTGAAACAATTGATTCAAAGGTGTCTTGCAGATGCAGTTACATCTGGAAATGTATATGCTGATGAAATTTTGCAGCATCTGTACCGTTGGATTTGCAGGTTTCTGCTTGTTATCTTCTTGATTCTATCTGAAGGTCAAACTTGGCTAGTTGACTATGTTCATTCATTTTTGCTTTTGCATTGCAGCCCCCAATCAAGGCTTCATGACCCAGCTCTCCATCACTTGCTTCACAAGGTATGCGTTAATGTTCTTAGAAGCTTATAAACTTCTAGTTAATTAATTTAAATGTTAAAGTACTATTTTAGTCCCTAAACTTTAAAACTTATACTATTTTAGTCTCTGTACTTTCAAATGATCAAATTTAATCTCTATACTTTCATTAGAACTCAAGGACATAGTTGTACAACCTATAGAACAAATCCTATTCGAGTAAGGTTGTAATTTCTATACTTTCATGAAATCATAAAAAAAGTCACACGGTTTGTTTGGGGTTAATTTTCATTAGACTTCATAACAACAAAAAGAAAACCTTCATACTAGGAATGATACAATATGAATATGTTTGGAAGAGGGAAGTCTTAACATGGATTTTTTTTTTTTTTTGCAAGCTCACTTGGAAAGGAATGAGGGACTAGTTTTAACATTTATTGAATCTGTAGGAGCTAAATTTGAACATTTGAATATACAAGTTGTTAAAATCACCAATCAACCTAAAAACTTAAGCTGATAGGTGAGGGTAAATTTAATTATAGAAATACTCTAAATACTCCCCCTCATTTGTGGGCTTGGAAATTTGTTGAAGGCCCAACAAGTGGAAATAAATATTAATTGAAGAGAAAATGACATTCTAGGGGCTCGAACACTGGACCTCTTGCTCTAATACTATGTTAAATCACCAATCAACCCAAAAGTTTAGGTTGATGAGTTACAACAAATTTAAGTATATCAATACTCTTAACACAGGTTTTGAAATAGAACAAGTCCTAAAGTATAGGGACTAAAGTGGTATTTTTAATATAGGCTAAATTTTTTGAATAAGAGATGCTGCAGAATAACCCCTCCACCACATTTGTTTCAGAAAACAAAACACTCCATTGCACATTAATGGCTTGCTGTAGTTATTTGTTGTTTCTAATTATATGCATCGTATTTACAATTCTTGCTGTTTCAATGGACTGACCTACTCTTTTAAACTTGTTATAATTATAATTGGTGTTGTTAGGCAATGCAAAAGGTGTTTGCTCTTTTGTTGGCTGCACTACGCAAATTAGGTTCCACCATTATTTTTGCAAACTTCTCAAAAGTTATCATAGACACGGGAAGGTTTGATCTTTCTGCTGCTAAAGCATACTGTGATAGCTTGCTGAAAACACTGCAAACAAGGTTGTTCTTTTTTCTTATGAAGGGAGTTTGTCTTTCGTTAAACATGCTTACTTTTTTTTCTATTTTCCCTTATTATTTGTCCTTTTATGTAGGGACCTGTTCGAGTGGATTGAGTTGAAACCAGTACAGTTCTGGCACTCGCTGTTATTCATGGATCAGGTTTGATGACCTCATGTTTCACTTTGTTGTTGTTTATTGCTCCTTTAGAGCTTTTTATTAAAGAAAATTTATATTGCTTCTGTTGAGGACAACATATTCTAGATGACCCAATATTGAAGGAAAAAAAACTCAAAATTTATGAGCATTTTTTTTATAGGAAAAATATATGAGCATTTCATTCTTCCATCTATTAATAATTATAATAGTTAAAGCCTCATTTGATAATCATTTGGTTTTTGGTTTTTGGTTTTTGAAAATTAAGCTTATAAACACTACCTCTACCTATGAGTTTTTTTGTTTTGTTATCTACTTCTTCCAAATGTTTCCAAAATCCAAGCTAAGTTTTGAAAACTTGTTTTTTTTTTTTTTTTGGAATTTGGCTAAGAATTCAAATGTTTCTTAAGAAAGATGAAAACTATTGTAAGAAATTGTGAGAAAACAAGCACAATTTTTCAAAAACCAAATGATTATGATATGGTGCCTAAGCAATTTAAGCTTTATTTTATCTCCCTAAGTACTATTATACTATTCAGATTTTTATTTCTATTTTCTCTGTCTCTTTTATTCTAGTACAACTATGGTGGAATTCCAGCAAAAGATGATGAAATTACAGATGCTGAATCTCAAGTTGATATATTGTCCAACTGGAGCATTGCTGAATATCTACCTGAGAAGATTCAGGTAACCGTACTATTTGAGTCTTACTTGCGAAGATTTCCTGTATACTGCTAGTAGCAAGTATTTTTTTCAGCTGAAGACAGTACAGTTAAATTTTTGGGGATAAAATGACTTGTGAATGCTATAAAAGACTTTGAGAAAATGAGTTCAAACTATGGTGGCCGCCTACTTAGTATTTAAATTCTTATGAATTTTCTTGACAACCAGATGTTGTAAGGTCCATAAACTCAATCGAGATTAATTTGTTAGATTTTTTCATGGTCATTGCAGGATTCTTTTATTTCTATCGCTTCTCAATTTTTATACATTCCATGGAAATATGCAACCAAGCAAGCTGCAGCAAGAGCATCATTGCGGGACGACACATGTACCCCATCCGTTGAATCGTTAGAATCACACATGACAGAACATCTCAAAGAACAGGTACTAATGCTGATCTGCTTCAACTACTATGAGTTTTTTTTTTCCTTTATTTTTGTCGTTTAAGATTTTTAATTAAATATTTATTATGTTCATCTTGATGCTCAGTTGAGTTCTTACTTCAGCAACCAACTGTTTGGGATTGTTCGTGATATTTTACTAAAACGACCTTCTGGTAGTGTCCATAAAGGAGATGCTGCATTGGAATTCATTAAGTACGTTTGTGCTGCTTTGGAACTTGACCAAAATGTCCGAGATGATGTTTGGGTATTACCTTCTTACTCCAGGCTTCATTTTTACATCTGTAGCACCTAATTTAAAATTTTAAAATTAAGATATTACTAAATCTAAGGTTAAGGATAAGAGACCTTCCATGTGAAGTAACTATTGAAGTACTTTCCAAGTTGAGATTTGTTTGCTTGTTTTTTTAACCTTTCAAGTACTAGTTACCATCCTCCATCCTCCCTGAATTTGTTTTTTGAGAAGCCATTGTTTCATTTTATTTAGTTGACTTTTGATACCAGAATCATTTGACTCTCATCTTATAATGTTTTATAGAACAAACATAGAATCCTAGAGCCTAATCTCTTGGGTAAAAAAGGAGAATAATCAATTGAATAACTTCAAACTGTCCTTTTTTCTCGTCATTAGCTGAGTTTAGCTTCTTAAGCCCAATTCATATATTTTTTTTTAATGGTAAGCCCAATTCATATTTGGATTCATATATTTGGGATGTCAAACATAGATTTAATTGGAGAAACCAATGCATTTGAATAGTAGCTCATGCCCCCTATGCACAATTTTCTAATTCTAGAATTCCTAAACCTGTATTCCAACACAATTTTTTTAAACTCAACTTTTTAAACCTTCCACATAAACCCTGCATCTCTATGCACCATTTTCCTAAACTTGGACTTCTTAAACCTATACTTCAGATCCTCAACACAATTTTTTTAAAGTCTAATTTTCTAAACCATTCACTTAAACCCCAAGATTTAAGTTGAATTTGCACCCCAAACAGCCCCTTTTTAAGTTTTTGTTCCATATTTCTTGGAACGCTTTTACCTACAGTTTGACTTCCTTACTGAGCAGCATGTAAACTGCAGTCCAAGTAGCTTAGAACAGCATTCATATTTTTCCTATTGTACAGAAAATGAAGAAGAATTTACTAAAGTATGTGAATGTGAGAGAGTTTGCACCAGAAGCTGAGTTTTCTAATCCCTGCACTTCCTTCATCTTACCCAATGTCTTTTGCAGGTAATCAATCTAAAAATAGCTTAATTATTACATACTGCAACAAAAAATTTCAAATTCTTACCCTTTGTGTTGTGATTCTGAGTGCAGCTATTGCAATGACTGTCGAGATTTAGACTTGTGCCGCGACTCAGCTTTACAAGCACAAGAATGGCGCTGTGCTGTGCCAGAATGTGGACAACCATACGACCAAGAAATGATAGAGAATGCTCTGATTCAAATTGTGATGCAGAGAGAGCGTGCATATCACGTGCAGGATTTGGAATGTGGTCGGTGCAAGCAGGTTAAAGCGGCTCATTTGTCGGAGCACTGTGCCTGTTCTGGCACATTTCAGTCCAAAGAAGATGACAAGGAATTTTTCAACAACATGAGGATTCTCTTGGACGTTGCCATTCGTCAAAAGTTTCAACTACTTCAAGAGTTCATCTCATGGATCTTGGTAAATTAATGGTTAAGACATATCTATTGAGGATTGTAAGTGGAGATTCAAAATCTCCTAAAGATCTGAGCATAGTTTAGTGGTTCAAGCATTTCTAGTTGGGGACGTAGATGGAGATTCAAAATCTTCATAGATTAGAGCATAGTTTAGTGGTTAAGACATCTCTAGTAAGAGACGTAGATAGAAGCTCAAAATCTCCAATGATTAGAGCATAGTTTAGTGGTTAAGATATCTCTATTAAAAAATGATGATTTAAACATAATTTAGTGAATAAGAGATCTCTGCTAAGAGTCAGATTTGAATCTCCATCTCATATTTAAGGAATGAAAGATGGAATGGGGTTAAGGAGTATAGTAAATTGGAAACTGACTTGCAGGCATAATATTTGTACTTATTCTTTATTATTTATTTAGTGCCATTTCATTTAGATATGTATGAATCTTGAAGTTGTATATAAGTTTATTTATATAAAACTGAATCTGTTTTTATGTGTGTCGTTGATTTGAAAGATATTTTGCTTCTATACTTGCCATTTGCAGGCTTAGTCATTTAATAATACTAATATTAGGGTGAGATAGAGTAAATTGGTTCTTATAGATTGCAATTTATTGATTTAGGGATATTAAAAATGTTGCAAATTAAGCATTGCAATAGACATTTGTAACAGTTTAAAATACATTGTTAGTGAACCGCTGCAATTGAATATATATCACAATTTAAAAATGTTATAACCAAACTGCTGCAATATGTATAAATAGTATTGATTTGGTAATGTGTTTCTAGAAACTGCTGTAATTTTATAATGCTTCGCAACATATGCCAGACTGTTGTAATAGACCTATCTTCTTGGGGTGACAATAATATCGATTTTCATTATTATAAGTTCAGTAACTTTTAGGGAGGTTTGAAAACATAACTAAAATGTAGAGAAACAATTTCCAAACAATCTATTGGTTTGTAATGAAATTCCTATTTTTTTCACTCCCCAACCTTTTGAGTTTTGGCATAGTTAATTAATGGTAAATTTTGTGCATAATCAAGCTTAAGTTGGCGCAAATTTTGATTTTTTTTTTAATTATTGAAAATAGCAATTTTTTAGGATTTTTACATAATACCCTTTTGGTAAAATTAGTTGGTGACTTAGCAAAAATTGAACGCAAGGTAAATATTGCAACACTTATCTAAGTCTAGGGTCTAATGCACAAACGGTGAAGACGGTGTGTTTGAATCTGAATCTTGGAAAATGTTGACTTTGAATGTATTGTTGAACTAAAAAAGAGAGAGAGATAGCATTAAATGCGTAAATGTGAATACATATGATTGAGATGTTCTATATATTGCTATATATAGAGAGAGAGAGAGGCACTTGGGTTGATTAATGATTTATGTTGTTAAGTGATTTTTCTATTTAGTAACTTAAGGAGAAATCTGTTGAATAACGTTTCTTGAAATGTGAATATTATGACTTTATTGAAGAGATATATCATGGACAATATTTCTTATTGGTGAAATGTATTGATATAATTATGTGATATTAATTTAATTATTGGCGGAGTAATTAATTTGTGTGATACTCTCACTTATGTCCATTTTTTTTTATAGGTATATGTCAAATTATTGTGGTGTTCATAATTTGTGTATATGTGCATACAAAAATTTTAGAGTTTGAAGTGTATATGTTATGCATAATATCTCAAAATGTGGAAGCAAAAGCGGTTTAAAGCCATCGTAAAAGAAAAATCATTTGATTTTATGGATGAATGTTGATTGAGTTCTGCAGGTGTACATGCAAGAACAATTCGATTCGACCAATAAAATTACGAAATTGGAGTGTGATAGGAGAGCACTAATTAATTCTTCATCCCATTCCTAAGGTACGGTGGTAGTGCTCATAATTGTGACGATTAGGATGAGTTGAACTCTGAATAAAACTAAGACATGTATTAGAGGTTTCAACTATGTGGGTGTTGTAGTGAGGTTGTTACAATAGGAGTTTGAGTTACTCCAACATTCATGAAAAAGATACATACGCATGACCATTAAACGTGCAACCCATATCAAAGAATGCCCTACATATTTCTTGTACTATATGTGTGGTAAGTGGAAGTTTGGCTAAAAAGACCTTAGTTTACTATGGTTATTTCAAATGTACACTAGCTGACACTATTCCCACCTATATGTTTCTTTGTTTTGTTATTTACTTTGGAAAATATTTTTCAAATCTAAGCCAAATTTTGAGAACTAAGGCCTCGTTTGACAACCATTTGGTTTTTTATTTTTTGTTTTTGAAAATTAAACTTATAAATACTACTTCCACTTACGAGTTTCTTTATTTTGTTATCTACTCTTTACTAATGTTTTCAAAAATCAAGTCAAGTTTTGAAAACTAAAACAAGTAGATTTTGAAAACTTGTTTTTGTTTTTTAAATTTGGCTAAGAATTCAAATGTTTCCTTAAGAAAAATGAAAATCACTGTAAAAAGAAAGTGAGAAACAAGCACAATTTTCAAAAACCAAAAACAAAAAATTAAGACCCCGTTTGATAACCATTTGGTTTTTGGTTTTTGGTTTTTGATTTTTGAAAATTGTACATGTTTTTTCATCATTTCTCTACAATTAACTTTCATCTTTCTTAAGAAAACATTTGAATTGTTAGCCAAATTCCAAAAACAAAAATAGGTTTTTGAAAACTACTTTTTTTAGTTTTCAAAACTTGAGTTGATTTTTGAAAACATAGGTAAAAAATGGATAACAAAACAAAGAAACCCATAGATAAAAGTATTATTTATAGGCTTAATTTTCCAAAAACTAAATGGTTATCAAACGAGGCAAATGATTATCAAGTGGGACCTAAAAAATTAGTTTTTATTTTTGAAACTTCACTTAGGATTCAAATGTATTTAAAAAAAAAGTGAAAAACATACTAAATAGATTGTGAGGAGTACCAAAAAAATTGGAAGGAAACAAAACCAAAACAAAATGGTTATCAAACGGGACATGAACTACTCAAATCATGTTTTTAATAGTTATGGAAAAGAATTCAATAATTATTGAAATAATTAATAATATATAAAAAATCCCCTAATGATTATAGGGGGAAAAATAAATTCTTACCCTTAAACTTGTCAAGTTTTATCAATTTTTACCATAAATTTTTAATTTCATCAATTTGCATCTCAAACTTAGATAAGTGTTGCAATGTTAACCTTAAAAATGTGTTGCAATTTTTACCCTATAATAAATTTTAGTTTGAAAATTCATTGAAAAAAGTACTTTCATATGCTATTAATGAATTATAGAACATATATATGGTACAAATTTGATCAAATTTCAAAGAAAAAACGACATCATAGCTAAGTTTTTGTTAAATTTGTGAATTTTGATAAAATTATTCAATGGTTAATTTGGGCAATAATCAAACTTAAATTTGTGCTAAACTTGATACTCTTGAAATTTGTGAGTTTATGGATTTTTTTTTTTTTTTTTTTGCTTTTTGTTAAAATTAGTGGGTGAATTAGCAAAAATTGAATTGATGGTAGAAATTGAAAGTTTAGTGTGGGAATTGATTCAACGTGACAAGTTTAGGGGAAAAAATAGATTTTTTCCTATGACTATATTTATATTTGTTTTTACTATATTAAAAGAAGAAACCATAGAGAATTGTTTTACGTCTTCTTTACCCCTCTTACATTTTTAAAATTCCAAACACACACATATTCAAATTTTACTTTATTATTTTCTTTTGGGGAAAAAATCGTTTTTTACCCCTAAACTTGTCAAGTTGAATCAATTTTCACCATAAACTTTCACTTTCATCAAATTTGACACTAAATTTAGACAAGTGGTGTAGGTTTTAGCCAATATTCAATTTCTGTTAATTCACCTACTAATTTTAACAAAAAAAAAATTGAAAATCTCTATGTACTCACAATTTCAATAAAATTAAGCTTTACACAAAATTAAGTTTGATTGATGCAAAAAAATAACCATTGAATAAAATTGCCAAAATTCACAAATTTTAACAAAAATTTAGCTCTAATATCGTTTTTCTTTGAAATCTTATCAATTTTGTACGAAATGTAAGTTTTATAATTCATTGAATGCATATGAGAATAATTTTTTTAACGATCATTCAAACGGAAACTAATTAGATGGTTAAAATAGCAACACTTTTTAAAGTTTAGGGTTAACATTGTCACATTAATCTTAGTTTAGGGTGCAATTGCGAACATGAGCATAGCTCAACTAACATAAAGTATATAGTCTCGACCAAGAGGTCAGATGCTCGAATCCCCCACCCCACAACTTGTCAAAAAAAAAAGTGCAATTTGATGAAATTAAAAATTTATGGTAAAAATTGATACAACATGAGAAGTTTAGGGGTAAAAATTGGAAAAAATTTTGTGAGGGTAGGTTTCGCGAGTATTATTCTTCATTTATTTGTGTTTTTTTTAAAAAAAAAAATTGGGACCCATTTATTTGTTATTTACATTTTACTTAAATATCTCATTCTAATGAGTGATTCTTTTGTTTTCTTTCCTTCTTTTTTTTTTTTTTTGAAAGAATGAGTGACTATTTTGTTGATTTTTATATTTATATAATGAATCTATTGTGATTACAATTCATAAAGTGTATATTATTGACCAAGAAGTTAGAGGTTTGAATTTCCCACTCCACATGTTGTCAAAAAAAAAAATCTAAGACTAATTTCTAATTAAATAGTTAAAAGATGTCGTTTAATTTGACCAATTGATATGGTTTAAAAATGGGATTAGCATGAAATCTATTTAAAATCTTCAATAAAAACGTTTTCTTTTTAACTTGTGCCTAAATTAAATATTTAGAAATTCTGGATGGCTAAGGTCTACGATTAGGGATGTTCATTTTTCTCATGGCTCCCCCTAACAACACAAAGAATCTCCATATAGGCGGGGAATAGGGGAGGGAGTACAAGAAAATTTTCCTTGTTAGCTAAACAGGGACAACCCGTTCTCGTCTCGTTCACTGTCCTTGCCCCGACTTTTTATTTTTTTAATATATATAAAATAAACCCTAAATTTAAATTTTATGACATATTATTTTATTTGTCTAAAGAAGTTAAAAAAAATCTCTTTAAATAGAAGATTCTCATTAGGAATTAGGGGCAATAGTTTTAACCGACAACTGACCAAACCAAACCGAACCAATGGTTTGGTTCGATTTTTTAGATGAAAATTGGACATCTCGGTTTTTGTTTTGAAAAAATCGAAAAATATTGGTTCGGTTCGGTTTTTGTCCAGAAAAACCATTAAAAAACCAAATCAAACCGAACCAATGTATATATACCTCAAAAAAGCCATAAATCAAATCTCACTCCATTCTTGTGTCGTTTCATCCATTTTCTTTCAACTAATTTTAAAGTAACAAAATGAGATTGTTAACTCTATGAATTCTTATTGAGGTGTTGAGAAATTTTAGGGCAAAAAACACTAAAATAGGGGCTCGAACTAGGAAGTAAAATAGAAAAAAAAAATTATAAAAAAAAACAAAAAAATCGAGAATCGAATCGAAGAGAAACCGAACCGATGGACAACCAAACCGATGGTTTTGTCATTTATTGGACATTGGTTTGGTTCCTCTTTTGCTAAAACCGATTGGATCGGTTCGGTTCTCGGTTCGGCCTAAAACCGATGAAAATCGAACCAATATAACCCCTATTAGGAATTAACAATTCAAATAGAAATCACAAACGGGGAATAATTTTCTGTGGGATCCAATCCGCTCGAATTTTCTGTCCTCGCCCTGATCTTCGTGAAATTAAATGGAGAATTTTGAGAGCATGTGGAATGAAAACGGGGGGCAAGAATGGGGATGGAGAAGCCATCCCTAGCCCTGCTCCGTCTTATGGACATCTCTATCTACGATATAGTTCTGCATTCTAATTATGCATCCTAATTTTGCATTTTTTAAAATTTTCCTTTTGGTCAATTAGGGTTTATTACCTGTGCGAAGTCTTTGAGATATCATGGAGTTGCAAAGCAAGAGGTTATTGACCCTCACTCTCCGTCTCGGTATGATTTCTCATCATTCTTCTATGTTTCTGTTTTGCTTGTTCCTCTGGTTTATTATATACTTGCAACTCTCTATATTATTTTTGTTTTGTTTGAATCTCTTTGGCAAAAAGGTCTTGATTTCCCAATAACCTTTTGCTTGTGCTTGTTTCTTCAATAGAATTTTAATTTTTAGGACCCCATGATAAGGATCGAGAGCAACACAAATATTTGAGTTAATTAATGAGGGTCTTATTTGTAGCAGAAAAATATATTGATTTGAAAATATTGATATTGATGAGAAATTCGATAAAAATCGTTAAAAAAATAATAAAAACATTGATGAAAAATATTGAGAAGCTAACTTTTATTAATTCAAAAATAAATTTATAAAAATGTCAGGTTAATTCAATTAATTTTTCAAAATCTAATCTATGGTAGATATTATGAATTTGGTAACAAATTAGATAAATATATAAATAATAAAATTTGTAACCAATTATATAAATATATAAATAAAATAAAGAAATTTGAAAAGAAATTAATAAAAGTTATATAATCGTTTAAGATTTTGACATGTTGTCGATATGGGGGAAAATCAAAATTTACCCCATTATGACATGTCAAACCCCTTGACATGTTGTCCGATATTTAATACTATAGTTGTACTCTATGTCACAAACTCTGTAATTTTTAGTATTTGTTTATTTCTTCCTTTCTCAATTTGTTGATTGCAGTCACACTAGTTCAAATTTATCTTTTTATTCTAATGATGATGGTGTTTTAGTTGGATTTTTTAAAACTTTATTTTTTGGTTTTGCTCTGTTCGGGATTATTGAAATCGTGTATTTCTTTTAGGAGTCTAAAGTCTAGTAATTTACATCTATTTTTAGTGCATTGCTATGTCGGATCTTTCATTACTTGATCAATCATGAACACATGCTGATAATGTTGAATCAAGAAAAACATTACTTGACAAATTAGGAACACCTGCAGATAATGTTGAACTGAGAAAATGATAACTTGACCAATTGGGAACATTTGTTGATAATGTTGAACCAAGAAAATTATCACTTAATCAATTAGGAACACATGCTGACAATGTTGAACCGAGAAAATCATCACTTGAGTTCTTGACCAATCAAGAACACATGCTGATAATGTTTAATCGAGAACTTAAGTATTTGACTAATCAGGAACACTTGGTAATGTTAAACTTAGAAACTCATCACTTGACCAATCAAAAACACATGCTGATAATGTTAAATCGAGAAAATTATCACTTGACCAATCAGGAACACCTGATGATAATGTTGAATTGAGAAAATCATCACTTGATCAATCATGAACACATGTAGATAATGGTGAGCCGAGAAAATAATCATTTGAGTCCTTGTTCAATCAAGAACACCTGCTGATAATGTTGAACTGAGAAAATCATCAATTCACTAATTAGGAACACCTGCTAATAAAGTTTGAATCGAGAAAATCATCACTTGACCAATTAGGAACACTTGCTGATAATGTTGAACCAAGAAAATTACCAATTGACCAATCAGAAACACCTGCTGAGAATGTCACTTGACCAATCAAAAACACCTACTAATAATGTTGAACCGAGAAAATCATCAGGACTATAAAAAATGCATAAACTAAAGAAAGCTTCTGTTGGTCACAAATGTAGAATCCATGAAATTGTCATGATTGGTTATTCAATGGGATGAATATCCACACCAAAAGCAATGTGGAATTAAAACTTGTCATCCACAATCCAGTTTTAACCATAAAGAAGTTGAGGAAGAATGTAAGTTGTAAGAAAAAAAAAACAGCATATTGAATTCTCTTAGTCAAATTCGTGGTCAAATAAGTCTTCCAGCAGATATTTGGAGGGGCGAGAGGGACTTTATTTGTCATTTTGAGAGGACATTTTGTTCACAATGCTTGGAACACCTACTGTCGAATGCTAAGTCTTTTTATGATAAGACATGATTATCAAATTGATGATGTAGAGCAGATCGTCATCACTCGCTTGAATAGCTGGATATTTAGTTTAATTTAGAGTCATCTTAGATTCAGACGTTTTGTTTCGTCGATTTTTAATAAAAAAAATGTTGGCTAAAGTTCTTCGTGAGTTTGTAGGACATGCATTCACATTTACTAGTGAAGTCGTAGAGAATGTTTGTCGGTTTGTGACACGTGCTGAAAGTATACATGAGAAACATCTCTTATCGCCAACATCAAACTTGAAGAAATAGCTTCAAAGATCTTAAAATTGATGAGTTAGACAAGTGGGACTCTACGTACTATATGCTTTCTATTGTCAGTGAGTTGAGTGATGTCTTCTCTACTTTAGAAATAATTGATTTAGAATTATCGAGTCCTTGACCAATCAGGAACATCTGCTAATAATGTTAAACCGAGAAAATCATCACTTAACGAATAAAGAACACTTGCTGTAAATGTTGAATTGAGAAAATCATCACTTGACCAATTCGAAATATCTGCTGATAACGTTGAACCGAGAAAATCATCAATTAACTAATCAAGAACACCTGCTAATAACGTTAAATCGAGAAAATCATCACTTCTCCAATTAGAAACACTTGCTTTGAACCAAGAAAATCATCACTTGATCAATCAAGAACACCTGCTGATAATGTTGAATTGAGAAAATCATGCAAAACGCATAGACCAAAAAGAGCTTCTGTTGGTCACACACGAAGAATCTATGACATTGTCATGATGATTATTCAATGGGATGGATATCCACTCCAAAAGTAACGTGGGACTAAAACTTGTCATCCATAATCTGATTTTAACCGTAAAGAAGTCGAGGAAGAATGTAAGTTGTAAGGAAAAAAAAACAGCATATTGGATTCTCTCAGTGAAATTGGTGGTCAAATAAGCCTTTCAGCAGATATTTGGAGGGGTGAGAGGGACTATGTCTTTTCCATTTTGAGAGGACATTTCATTGACAATGCTTGGAACACCAACTGTCAAATGCTAAGTTTTATTATGATAAGACAGAATTATCAAATTGATGATGTAAAGCAGACTATCATCACTCACTTTAATGGCCAGATATTTAGTTTAATTTAGAGTCATCTTAGATTCAGACGTTTTTTTCCATTGATTTTTAATTAAAAAAAAACAAATGTTGGCTAAAGTTTTTCGTGAGTTTGTAGGAGATGCATTCCCATTTACTAGTGAAGTGGTAGATAAGGTTCATCGATTTGTGATACGTGCTAAAAGTATACATGAGAAAACATTTCTTATGGCCAGAGGTGTACTCGAAGAAGAGAGCTTCAAGGATCTGAAAATTGGTGAGTCAGACAAGTGGGACTCTATGTACCATATGCTTTTCTGCTGCCAGTGAGTTGATGGATATCTTCTCTACTCTATAAATAATTTATCTAGAATTATCGAGTCCTTAACCAATCAGGAACACTGCTGATAATGTTAAACTGACAAAATCATCACTTGACTAACTATAAACACCTGCTGATAATGTTGAACTAAGAAAATCATCACTTGACCAAACATTGAACACCTGCTGAAAATGTTGAATTGAGAAAATCATCACTTGACCAATTAAGAACACCTGTTGATAACATTGAATCGATAAAATCATCAATTGATCAATTAGAAATACCTGCTGATAACATTGAACTAAGAAAATCATCACTTGACCAATCATGAACACCTGTTTTGAACCAAGAAAACCATCACTTGACCAATCAGAAACACATAATGATAATGTTGAATCGAGAAATTCATGCCAAAAACGCATAAACAAAAAAAAAAAAAGCTTTTGTTGGTCACAAACACAGAATCCATGACACTGCCATGATGGTTATTCAATGGGATGGATATCCAGTCAGAAAACAACGTGGGATTAAAACTTGTCATCTACAATCTGATTTTAATTGTAAAAAAGTTGAGGAAGAATGTAAGTTGCAAGAAAAAAAATAGCATATTGAATTCTCTCAATGAAATTCGTGGTCAAATAAGCCTTTCAGAAGATATTTGGAGGGGCGAGAGGGACTATGTCTTTGCCATTTTGAGAGGACATTTTATTGACAATCCTTGGAACACCCACTGTCAAATGCTAAGTCATATTATAATAAGATATGATTATCAAATTGATGATGTAGAGTAGACTATCATCACTCGCTTTAATGGCCAGATATTTAGTTTAATTTAGAGTCGTCTTATATTCAGATGTTTTGTTTCGTCCATTTTTAATAAAAAACAAATGTTGGCTAAAGTTCTTCGTGAGCTTGTAGGAGATGCATTCACATTTACTAGTGAAGTCGTAGAGAAGGTTCGTCGGTTTGTGACACATGCTAAAAGTATACATGATGAAACATCTCTTATGGCCAACAAAGAACTTGAAGAAAATACCTTCAAAGAACTTAAAATTGATGAGTTAGACAAGTGGGGCTCTACGTACTATATGCTTTCTGCTGCCAGTGAGTTGATGGATGTCTTCTTTACTCTAAAAATAATTGATCTAGAATTATCGACTCCTTGATCAATTAGGAACACCTACTGGTAATGTTGAACCGAGAAAATTATTACTTGACTAATTAGGAACACCTGCTGATAATGTTGAACCGAGAAAATTATTACTTGACTAATCAGGAACACCTGCTGTTAATGTTGAATCAAGAAAATCATCACTTGACCAATTAGGAACACCTGCTGATAACATTGAACCGAGAAAATCAACAATTGACCAATAAGAAACAACTGTTGGTAACATTGAATCGAGAAAATCATCACTTGATCAGGAACACCTGTTTTAAACCAAGAAAATAATCACTTGACCAATCAGAAACACCTACTAATAGTGTTGAACTGAGAAAATCATGCCAAAAATGCATGAACAAAAAAAAGCTTTTGTTGGTCACAAATGCAGAATCCATGACATTTCCATGATGGTTATTCAATGGGATGGGTATCCAGTCCAAAAATAACATGGGATTAAAACTTATCATCCACAATCCGATTTTAACCATAAAGAAGTTAAGGAAGAATGTAAGTTGCAAGAAAAAAAAACAACATATTAAATTCTCTCAGGGAAATTTATGGTCAAATAAGCCTTTCAGCAGTTATTTGGAGGGGCGAGAGGGACTATGTCTTTGTCATATTGAGAGGACATTTCATTGACAATGCTTGGAACACCCACTATCGAATGCTAAGTCTTATTATGATAAGACAGGATTATCAAATTGATGATATAGAGTAGACTATCATCACTAGCTTTAGTTCGAATGTTTAGTTTAATTTAGAATTGTCTTAGATTTAGATGTTTTTGTTTTGTCGATTTTTAATTAAAAAAATGTTGGTTTAAGTTCTTCATGAGCTTGTAGGAGATGCATTCCCATTTACTAGTGAAGTTGTAAAAAAGGTTTGTCGGTTTGTGACATGTGCTAAAAGTATACATGAGGAAACATTTCTTATGGCCATGGGTGTACTCGAATAAGAGAGCTTCAAGGATCTTAAAATTGATGAGTCAGACAAGTGGGACTCTATGTACTATATGCTTTCTATTGCCAATGAGTTGAGGGATGTCCTCTTTGCTTTAGAAATAATTGATCTAGAATTATTGAAGATTGATTGGAAAGTTGTAGATATTCTTCTCATCTGCTTGAGATACTTTTCTGAAGCTGCTAACATTTTAACTTCCACCACTTGCCCAACTAAGAACCTGATATTCCAAGAAGTAGCAAAAATGCAAATGGATCTCACTCGTATGAGCATGAACAAGGATTCATTAGTCCATATTCTAACAAAGCCTCTCCAACAAACGTTTGTTTAATATTGGGATACTTGTTGCTTAGTTTTAGCATTGTAGTGGTAATGGATCCAAGGTTCAAATTAAAGCTTGTTGGTTTCGTCTTCTCCACTGTGTTTACTAATAACGCAGAGGAGTGGATCAACATAGTTGACTCAAATCTTGATTATTTTTTCTCTTGTACACCGAGAAAACCACATATCATTTTAGAGGCCTTAGAAGAAGATGGAAATGTAAATATCTCTCTGACTAAGACATCTAGAATAGAACATGGAGGAGAAAGTTTTCTTACAAAAGCAAATTAACTCCCAAATTTTGATGTATATAGCTTCAAGATCAGTTATAATAACCAGCACCCAAAATTGAAATTCGACTGTAGCCTTCATTTATGGTTGTCATTGTTGTATTTTTGGCTTACTTAGTTGACTTTCTTTTCATTTATTAGAAGAAATCTTAGCCCACCTAGCCTTTCTCAAATCCCTTAGTTAAGTTATTGTAATCATTATTTAGCATGAAAACACACAAATAGTGAAAATCACAATCTAGTGTCGCTACGGGTTTGCGACGTGGAGCGGCTAACTTTATTTCCAAAAGGTGGAACATGGAGTCGCCACCAGCCTTTATTTATAGGGTGTGACTGGGCACCCAAAAATGTGTTGAGATGATCAGCGAATAAAAGATTTCAGAATCGGGGGTCGTTTGTGTATGGGGAAGGTATTAGCACCCCACAACACTCGTTCAATGAAACGAAATTTTACAATTCTTGTGTTATTTTAAAAGAAAATGACCTTTGTAAAAAAAAGTTTTTGGTTTTGATTTTTTAAATGTCCCATGTTTTACTGATCATTATTCTTAAATTAAATAATGAGCAATAATTATGGGTGGCATAAAGCCATTCAAAATTTATTTGAATTTAATTTGGCATCCCAAAATAAATTCATCACCTCAAGAATATTAGAGAATCAACATCTTGATTTCCTAATCTCCATCATAGGAAAGGTTTTTTTTAGGAAGATGTTTGGTTTATTAATTTAAAAACATGTGTGATAAAATGATTCTTTTTAAGGAAATTCTTTATTATTTTTCTAATTTTAAAGAAGTGAAACTTTTATAAAAAAAAAATATATTTTAGATTTGATTTAATGCTTTGAAAAGAAATCAATGGGATGTTTTTTTAGAGAAATCAAAATTCCTTTTAAGAAAATCATTTTATGGAAATAATCTTTATAAAACTATTTTTCCTTTGTACTTTTTTATGGAAAATATTTTTTTTTAAAGGAAAACTTCAAATTTAGACAAAAAAAAAGTTTCCTAGAAAAAACTCCCTTTGATGAAAATGCTCTTTATGAAAGTATTTTTTTATATTCTTTATAAAAAAAAAGTTTTTTTTTTTTTTAAAATTTTTAAAGATGGAAAACTTCAATCAAATATTTTTCCTTTTAAATAACTTTTTTTTTTAAGAAAAAAAAACTTTTTCATGCAAATTTTTTTGTATTTTTATAGAAAATATAATAAAAAAAAAAGGAAGAATTCATGAAAAGATAAATAACTCTAAGTTCCTAGCTAAATAGCATGCAAACATAAAAACTAAAAAGACATAATACATGCTTGTAATTGTTATGCTAAAAAAAACACAACTTAGAATTTATTCGCATAATGTCTTATATACTAAAAACTTTAAAACACGATATTAACAAACAAAGAATATCTAAACATGCTTTTATTTTATACAACAAAAAGAAAACAACTAAACAAACAAATATATATATATATATATATATATATATATATCTTTGAGGAATTATGCTAAGGAACACAATTGAGTAAATGATGGAAAAATAAAAACAATGAATGAAAAATAGAATGTTCACCAAAGATTACCGTTGTATAAAGGGTAGTATTACCGGAGAGAAGAAATTGCCGCAAGCTACTTTGGGAGAGATTAATTGGTTGAATGGAGAAAGTAAAGAAGATGATTTTCTCTTTTTACGTTGTATAAAGGGTAGTATTACCGGAGAGAAGAAATTGCCGCAAGCTACTTTGGGAGAGATTAATTGGTTGAATGGAGAAAGTAAAGAAGATGATTTTCTCTTTTTACTTTAAAAAAATAAAAATAAAAATAAGAAAAAGAATGTATGTTGGGTCAAAAATCGTGAGTGAGAGAGGGGGGAGATTTTGTGGGGGAAGAGAGAATATGTGGGGGAGATTTGAGAGAGAACTTTTGTGGGAGGAGAGAGAATATGTGGGAGAAATTTGGGAGAAGATATTCTATGTTGGAGAAAAAAACGTGGAGATGGCTTGATGAGAGAGTAATATGTGGGTGGTTGAGGGAAGATGTGTGAGGGAGAGAAATTGTGTGTCTAAAAGAGATGGTTTCCTCAATTTTTATAGCCCAAACCCCAATTTTAATTAAGGAAAAGAATAAAATAAAACCTAAAGGGAATAAAATAAAACAAAATAATATCAAATAACACCTAAATAAATGATTGAGTTAATCCTTCCAAAAATTTCAAAATTTGATTTGTCCATAATGAAATCTCCTTCCCAAATAAAAGAATATATTTGGCTTAATTAAAAATACCAAATCTTCAAATATTTGATTTGGCAAATTAATTAGTCAATAAGATATTTGCTCTAATTAATTTTTACCAAATTTTACATATTTGATTTGGCTAATTAATTTTTACCAAGATATACTCATTTTTCTTTATTTTCTCTTTTTTTACAAAAATGCAAAATAAAATAAAATAACGGACAAATTTAGGGGTCTACATCTAGTATTAGTGCTACCATGGTTGACGCCTCCAAAACAACCCCTCAAACTAATCCTTCAAAATCCACTCCTTCGACAACCAACCAAGAAGCCAAAATAGAGACAAGTAAGGAAATCTCCACCGAATGGAATAACTTCCAAGCTTCACGAATTTATTGAATCAAGTAACTTCGACAAAACTCGACCATGGAAATTTTCTTCTTTGGCAAAATATAGTGTTGTCAATTCTTAAAAGCTAAAAGATGGAAGCTCATTTGACAGGAAAGACTCTGGCACCTGAGATGTCCATCATTTTGCCTCTTTCAAAGATGAACCTGAAGGTCTGTTTCTGCCAAATCCCAAGTATGATGTCTGGTGGGTAGCTTATCAGCTCTTAGTGGGTTGGTTGTACAACTTAATGACACTGGAGATTGTTGGACAAGTCATGGGTCATGATGAAGCAAAATGTTCGTGGGATTCAATCCAAGAATATTATGGAGTTTAGCTCAGATCCCAAGAGAACTACAATCGGTTAATTCTGCAACAAACTAAGAAAGGTACTATGAAAATGTTGATTACTTAGATCTATGAAGAAATATTATGGTAACCTTCACGTTGCTGGTTTTCCTATGGATATGAGGAGTTTTATCTCACATGTAACAACTGGCCTTGATGAAGAACACACCCATTGTGTGTGTAATTCTAAACCAAAATATGACATGGAGTGAAATATAGTTTGAGCTCCTCTATTTTGAACAGAGGCAAGAACATCTTTAAACCCTGAAAAGCACCATTGCGATAAATCAATTCTCAGTCAATCTTACTTCTATAAATTTTGCCAATGCAGAAAACCAAAGACTCCCACTCAACAAGGGAATACTAGCCAGAGCCAACAAAATAGTTTTCAACCAAACCAAGGGTACTCCTCAAACAGAGGAGGGCGATATAGAGCTAGTGGATGTTATTTACCATATCCTCATAATAATCATCTAACTTGTTAAATATGTGACAAGATTAGAGATGTCTATTTTTTTTTTTTTTTTTTTTTGCAGGAGTGGGGAATGAGGAGGGGAGTGGGAGAAAAAATCTTTGCGAGCTAAACATGAACGGGGACGAAGAACATTTCTTGTCCCCGTTTTTCATTCCTCGTTCTCCTTTCCCTAACATGTTTATTTTTATTATTATTTTAAAATTATATATATGTACACACACAAAGACATGTATATATTTGAATCATTTTTTATTATGAATTGTAACCTTCAAAATTTAAGGTTTTATTAATTGTTTAATGACCTAGGAGATATTATATAAATAATTTGATATGTTTGAACTATTTTAAACTCTCATGTATGGATAATTAAATAACTTAATATGAAATATTATTTTGTTTCATTTAAGAGGTTTAATAAATTTTCATGAGGAATTAATCATTTGAATGAGAATTCATAGTGGAGAATTAACTAGTTAATTAAAAATTTTCTTACAAAATTATTTAATTAATTTTTTCTAAAAAATATTAAACGGAAACTAATTTCCTGCGGGGAACCCAAACCCTGCGACCACCCCGATCCCCACAAAATTAAATGGAAAATTTCGTAGGGGCTTCACCGTCCTAGCCCCGCCCCGTGGACATCTTTAGACAAGATAGGTCATATAGCAACCATTTATCACCACCGATATGATAAGGTCATTAACAGCAAATTGAGTGGTTTATCAAAAACCACTGGACATGCAGAAACAACCCAAGAAACCAATGCACCCACTGCATTGATGGCGTTCCCTGAAACCCTTCAAGACCCATCTTGGTACCTTGCAGCAAAACAAGCAACCGAGTAACTTCTTATTTGGGAAAGCTATCTATCAAAGGTAAATGCTCTAATCTAGAAAACATTATAATTGGTGATTGATCCAAATTACTCATTACTAGTTTAGGCACAACATATTTGAATGTTGAGAATGGAAAGTTAATTCTTAAAGATATTCTTTTTATGCCTCTCATGAAAAAGAACCTCATTAGTATCTCCAAACTTACTCAAGATAATGTTGTAATGGTTGAATTTTATGGTATGTTTTGCTTTGTAAAGGAAAAAAAAATCCAAGGAGGTATGCTTGGTAGGGAGACTTGCTAACAACTTGTACAAACTGTTGGATGTAAATGATGCCTCAAATGAAGAAAAAAAAATAGAAAATAAAGAAGCACAAGACATGGTCTATATGGCAGTACTCACTTCCATGAAGACAAGGAATATAGATGCGCAAGGGAACTTGATTAATCTTGTTAGTTTTTCCCTTTTATCATGTACGAAGGATGTTTGGCACCAAAGAATTGGCCATCACCGAAAATTTTGAATAAAATTCTCCAACAATGTAAAGCTTTTGTAAAAAAGTTATGTTAAGATATCCTTTTATGAGGCATGCAAATTTGGAAAGTCACACAGATTACTATTTAATTCTTCTAATTCTAGAGCAGTTAAAGTGTTGGAATTAATACACATGAATTTGTGGGGACCAGCTTCAATCCACAAATGGATATAGGTTCTAAATTGCCTTTTTGGATGATTACACAAGATATACATGGATTTATCTATTAAAAACTAAAGGAGATGCTTTTGATGTGTTCAAACAATTCAAACTTCAAGTTGAAAAATAGTATGGAAATCTTATAAGGACAGTAAGGTGTGATGGAGAAGGAGAGTTCAAGCCATTTTTACAATATGGAAAGGAACATGAAATAGAGTTTCAACTAGCTTGCTCATACACTTCAACACACAACGGTCGAATTGAGCGCAAACATCGCCATGTAGTTGAAACGGGGCTAGCTTTACTTTCTCAAGCTAGAATTCCTCTACATTTTTGGTGGGATGCCTTCCATACAACAATTTATCTCATTAATAAGATGTCATCATCAACAATTGAAGGTGCCTCACCCCATTTTCTTCTAAAAGACCATCATCTGAACTACAAGTACCTTAAGGCATTTGGTTCAGAATGCTACCCCTCTCTTCGGCCCTATCAACAATACAAATTCAATTTTCATACCAAAAAATGTGTGTTAGGCTATAAAGAATACCACAAAGGATATCAATGCATCAGTCCATCATGAAAGATTTATGTTTCAAGACATGTGCGTCTTAATGAATTCAAATTCCCCTACCAGCAGCTATTCTCTCATCCTTGCAATGAGACCATTCCATCAAAAACCATGGTGTCGTTCTGGCTACCTATTGTACCGAGCCCTTCTCAAACTACATCTTCACCATTAACCAATACAACCACATTGTCCCCTTCTCACATTGCAGACCAAGCTGCTTTCTCCTTATCTTCCTCTCTCCATTCCCTTACTTATCCAATACTTCAATCCTTCCTTTTACCAGTTTTCCCCTCCCTCTTTGTCTTTATCCTCTCCTCTTTTATCACTTTCCTCTCCATTACCACTCCCTCAAAACACCCATACCATGGTTACCTGATATGAACCACTCAGGGACATCAAATTATTATCTATATTTTATTTAATAATTTTGATTGCTTTCCGATTGTATCCTTTTTATGGCATATTAAGTAAGGGTATTTTTGTCATTTTGTTGTGATGTGGCCTTTAGGATTTTGGGAGGCTATCTAAAGCTTGGTCATTAGGTTGTACAGAAGAGTTAACGATGAATTGAGTTTTTAGCCTCTGTGCTTTTTGTTTCAAGTTTATCATATAGCTTTTTGAATTTTGCAATTCATGTGTATTGAGTTGCATGCCAAGAACATTCAAGTAGGATTGATAATCCTATCTTGTGGAGTGTTTGACTCTTAGGCAAGGAACTTATTCTTTGTCTAAAGAGCTTTGATCTTAAGGCAATCCTTGTTTAACCTAATCATTAAGGTTGAAATCGAATCAATTTGAGGGTTTTAGTGTTATTGGATTAGGGGTTCACATACCCAAAAGGTTCCTAATTCCAGTTCACTAGAATTTTCATATTATTACCCGTGCCAAATCTGGCATCACTAAGCCCAAGTATTCCTTCACCGACCTCACAAAAACTTTCCATGCTACCAATTGGTCTCACCTTAAACCAACCACCTTCTAAGATGTTATCACGTATCTAGCATGGCAATCTGCCATGGATGAAGAATTCATGGCTCTTCAACGCAATCATACTTGGGACTTAGTTCCTTCATCACCTTCGTAACACTTTGTTGGCACCAAATGGATCTATAAGATAAAAAGAGATGAACATGTCCACGTTCAACCCTACAAAGCTCGCTTGTGGCCAAAGGTTATCTCCAACAATCTGGCATTGATTATGGGGAGACTTTTAGTCTGGTTATAAAACCTTCTTCCATCCGAGTTATTCTTACTATAGTCGTTACATGGAAGTGGCCTATCAAGCAACTTGATGTCAGAAAACACATTTCTACCTGGAACTCTTTGTGAGGATTTCTTTATTGCTCAACCACAAGCTACATTGATCCCCAACATCCTCACCATGTATGAAAATTGAACAAGGCCCTCTATGGTCTTAAACAGGCTCCTCGAGTCTGGTATGATGCTCTTCGGTCAGCCCTTGTTGCTTGGAATTTTCATCAATCTTAGGCAAACATGTCATTGTTCACATATCATTCAGCTCATAGTATCATTTTTTTTCCCTAGTATATGTTGATGATCTCATCCTCACTGACTCCAACTTATCTCTTTTGGATCAAATCATCCTTAAGTTGCAATCTCTGTTTACTTTTAAAGACCTTGGGGCTGATTCACTACTTTCTTGGCATTCAGGTGCACCATACACCAATCGACTTGATCCTCTCACAATCCAAATATGTGGAAGATATTTTCACCGAGCTGCATTTTCATCACCTTAAAGTTGCATCAACTTTCATGGTCTCTAGAAAGCAATTACATCAGCATGATAGTCCTCTATTAAATGATCTTCAACTCTACTGGAGTACACTTGGTTCCTTGGAATATCTTTTTCACACTGGTCCAAACATTGTGTTTATTGTCAACATGCTTAGTCAAATTTAATCAAGACCCCACCATTAATCATTGGCAAGCTCTCAAGCGAGTCCTAAGGTACCTTCAGGGCACTCGTAACCTTGGTTTATCCATTGAACCTACTTTGCATTTAATGATTACAGTGTACTCGGATGTCGATTTGGCTGCCTCTCTTGATGATCACAAATCAATTGGTGGGTATTGTGTGTTCCTTGACCTCTCTCTTGTATCTAGTCGTCAAAGGAACACGTGGTTGTTACTTGTTCAAGTACTGAATCGAAGCATAATGCCTTATCGCATACCACTTGTGAGATCATCTGCCTTCTCCTTCTCCTGACCGAGCTTCTTGTTCTCTTAAAGTTCACTCCAATTATTTGGTGCGACAACATTAGTGCCACTACTGTTTGCCTACAATCCAATTTTTCACGCCCACATGAAGCACATTGAACTCGACGCTTACTTCATTAAGGATCAAGTTCTTGCTGGAAAACTAGAAATTCACCATATTGCTTCGCATAAACAGGTTATCGACTGTGATTGGGTGAAACTTGCGGGTTAAAATTAATTTTCAAGTGTACACTATCAAAGTAAGTAGTAAGTGGAACATATTCCAGATATCGTGTCCCAAGAGAATAGGATTTTAACTAAGTTCAAGAAATGCAAGATGGTGTTTAAAATGCAATTGAGATAACCAAGATCTTTGAAAATATTGAGAAGATAATTAGCGAAAAACGTAAAGTGAAAAGTCAATGGAAATAAAGTAGGGATTCAAGTTGATCATGCCCCTTAGAAAGATTGTAACTCCATTGCAATTGCAATTGTAGCTTAACACAAGAAAACCTTGTAAACCTAATTCAACTCCTATTCAACTTTGATTCAAAATCTTTAGGAGACTAAGTGATTAAACCTATATTTCTATGGTTAATCTAACTTAGATAGTTTAGCACGCAATTCTAGTGGTTTTGGAGTCTCGCCCTATGTCTAGGGTCAATGTTCAGGACTTATTTTTAAGCTTTTTCCTCCATTGCTTTTGTGATATCGGCATTTCCTGAATCCTTTCGGTATTAAGTTTAAGCTTGATAAGCAACACTAAATGGCCAGCTAGGTTTACCCAAGATTAAATTCAACAAAAACAAACAAAGTTCAAGTGTTAAGCTAAATTGCTTTCGCTAGAAGCTTTACATCTTTTCCTCTTAGGGCATTCACGAACTTGAATCCCTTAAGGAAATTTAGCTCATCATGGAAAAATTGAAAAACAAAGTTTTAAAGTAATAAAAACACATAATTGAATTTAAAAGGAAGAAGAGAAAAATTTTCAGAATGTAATAATGACAATAAATTAACCCAAACTTAAAGAACATAAACTGTAAATTTTATTAAGCTAAATATACGCAATGCTGAAACTTAAATGAACTTTAACAACTTGTTCGAATTACAAAAATACAATTGAAATATCAAAACTACAGCAGCAACTAAATCCCTAAAACCTGAAGCATATAAACTTAGATAGTGCATAAAATAAATTCTAAGAAAAACGACAAACAAGAGCCTCACTTACTTCTCTTTCAATTGACTCAATCCCATTTTTCTCAAAGAGAATTGAGTCTTTACTTCCTTCAACTTTCGTTGAGGAAAGATCGAATTTTAAAGCTTAATCGGCTGGAAATTTTTTTTTAAAAAAATAGCAGCAACTAATCGTGAAAACAACATAAAATAGCAAAAAATGGTGAAACACAGCAGAAAATCATGAAAACAACAGAAAAACGATGATTCTTCTTGCGACTTCTTCTCCAATATTTATAGAGGATTTGGGCTAGGGTTTCCTTCTTGAACAATGCATAGCCAAAATTCAAGCTAAAATCGTGGAGACAAGATCCCACAAAATTCCTAGATTTTTGGAGATTGGCGAATTTTCCTTTAAAGTCCAGATTTGATGGAATTGCAATTCTGTTGCAATCTTTAATTTCCTACACAAAAATATTAAGTAAGCACGGTTTTCATTTTTTTTTTTTTTTGCTTTCTTTAATTTCTTCACTTACTTAATTTAAAAGGCTTCCAACAATAATTCAACTCAAACCAACTTTTTGCTAGCTTTTTTATCTAATAACACACAAAAAATAACAAAAATAATTAAGTATAAAGGCCAATAAATCCTCATAAATGAGAATTATCAGACTGCCTTGCCAGGCCGTTATCTCAAGGTCAACATCAATTTCTCCATGACAAAATCGCTCTCTAGTTTGCTCCTACATCTCGTTTGATGGGGGCTGTTAAGAATTGACCTTTGTAGCCTTCATTTATGTGTGGCTTACTTAGTTGACTTTATTTTCATTTATTAGAAGAAATCTTAGCCCACCTAACCCTCCTCAAATCTCTCAGTTAAGTTATTGTAATCATTCTTTGGTTTCCTTATCTCTTTGTATTCTCCTCTATTTAAAGAGGAAAACCCTCCTTCTTGTTGATATGAAAACGCACAAATATGAGATTAGTGAAAATCACAATCACAAGTATAGGTATCCTACCTTGTCAAAAATGGCCTCTGATATACTCTCTATGCCAGTGTCCACCGTCGTTGTTTCTGACTCAGTATTTGACACTAAGTCAGAAGAATTGTTAACCATCAGAATTCATTGTCGCCTGCAACACTTGAGGCCATCATTTGCGCCAAAGATTGGTTACAGTGTGACCATTAATATCACCATCCATTGAGATGTTTAACGCCATTGTCAAGGGGGGAGTGTTAAAGTCTTTTTGGTATAGATTTTGATTTTGATTTGAGTGAATGAATTTTTTGGGTTAACATGGATTTAATAGCACCCACTTTGTTGAGATTTTGATTTTTTATTTAGGTAAAGATGACTGATACCCTTGCAGAAAGGAAGTGTTAAATGTTTTTGGTATAGATTTTGATTTTTGTGAGTAATCGGAAGTGTATAGCACCCCATATACTCATGTTTGAAATGGAATAATAAAGATTTGATGCTTCTATGTCAACTAATAAACAGTGAGAGGACTCATTTTATTCTTTATTTTTTTCATTATATTTGATAATTTAGTGTTTGTATCAGTAATTTATGTTGTCTTCAGTTAGATAATCTACACAGACCAATTCTGGAGGTTGAAAATTTCCATCCATTGGTATATGGCATCATCCTCAAAATCAAAATATTGAACAATCAAGAGTACCTTCAAAATAACCTGAAATAAATGTAAATGGGAAACTTATGCAATGTGTTATAGAAATACCAATTTGGTGTAGTCTAAGAGAATAAAAGGATAATTCTCTCCAAGAATCAATCAAATCTTTATTATGAATGAAAAATTATTGAATACACAAGAAGGTTTATAGAGAATTGGAAAACAAACTAATCATCATCCAAATTAACCAAGGAATTGAACAAGATATTTAATTAATCACTAATCCTATTACATCATAATACTCATCTACTTTCTCTTATATGAGAATGAGTGAATTTCATTTTATAAAATTTATGTTCTCAGCTCCCTATTTGCTCACGTATAGAAATCAAGAGCAAGCCCTCAAAGGCAGGTTTATAACTCACTTAGGATTAAGATTGAGTTGCATTTGATCATCCTATTTAAATATTAATCTTCTCAATTAACAAATTTATAAAGAGAGATTAAATATTTTGTGATCCAGTCTTATACAAGCTCACTATATATGATACCCCTACTCACATGTCTCTACGTGAACAATTTAGATCAAATCATTTGTGACTGTTAAAGCAGATTGTATCAACAATGTTACCGGCACTCAATCTTATCCATATATAATAGGCTCTTTAGGTTATTTTTTGAACATGATCATTCTATATATCAACCACATTGTAACGACCCTACTTTTCCTATCAGACTGTCTAGGGACATTACTACATGCATGCTAATGGAATTTTAAAAAAACTTAAATAACAACTAAAAAAACAATAAATAAATAAATAAACTTTTGCTAATCAATCAAAAGAATTTACCACGGGATCCCTTTAAATAGATTTCAAAGCATAAGAATAAATCAAAACATTTTAACAATTGAAATGATTTCCAGAATACTCCCACTAAGAAAAAAAAAACATTCCAAAAGTGCTAGTAATGAAGAAAATTTGCGGAATTTAAGCTCCTATAGGTCACCAGCAAACCATCTTGTCATTCGCCTAGGATGCCCTTGCCTTTACCTGAAAAGAAAAACATTTTTGAAAAGGGTGAGTATTTGAAATACTCAGTAAGCGACCTCACTACCGGAGTCAGGATATGACAAACAAAGTGATTTTTAAAACTTTTTCCTCTAGTGGGACCTAAAACATTTTCATAGTGGAAACGTTTTCCTTTTAACTTTCTCTTCAGCTTAACGTGGACAATTAACCTAACCTAACATTTCCTTTCCAAACCTTTTCAGGTTCATTTTCAATTAGTCTTTTCAAGTTCCTTTTCATTTAGATGTACATATATAATTTTTGGGGGTAATTACAACAACATTCAAAATCATTTTATCACGAAAATACACGTGTATGCATGAGGTCCCAAAGCATTTTAAATTTTCATTCCATGATGCAACACAAGTAACATTCTCATATCATTCATCATAAATCATAATCATAAATCATGCATAACATTCATAAGAATATTTGGCAATCATACATGTCAAAATCCATTTTCATATGAAATAAAGCATTTTAAAATTCATCAAAAATCATAAATAAAACATTTATAAAACTTTTCATTTTGAATGTAATTTTTTATTTATTTCAATTCAGTTCCCAACTTGCATTTAAACATACCGGCATAAAGTCCCTTACCTTGGCCAATATTCAAGAAAGAATCCTCAAATTCCTATTTCAAAAATCCCTTGGCAAACCTACAACAATTTCCAAAAGATCATACTTGACATTCATAGCCTCTAACTCCAATTCTAGAAAAAAAAAATCACCCTAAGACGTTGGTTTAATAACTCCACTTATCTAGGGGGAACTCATAGTCCTAACTTAGTAAAAATTAGGAGCTATATTTTTTTCTTCAACACAATCCAAAACTTAGAATTGAAGCCTAGTATATTCTCAAGGATTGCTTGATTTTAGAATGGGAATTTTACCTCTGTTCCTTCCCCAAAACAGAACCAAAGCTTTGTCGATTAAATCATGGTTTCATTCGATTTTGTTGAGCCAACCTCCACCTACAATGGGTATTCTAAAATAGATCCCGAAAATCAATGGGTCAATCTCCAAAACAACAAAACCGAGCCCAAAACCAAGACTACAATATGAAAACCATAAGAAAGCGATATGAAACCCTTACCCACACGAAAACATAGGCAAATCCACGGATGTACAGTATCGAAACTCATCGGAAAAATAGCCCAAAACGCAGAGAAATCCCGCTGGAAACCGATCTGCAGCAGCGGCGGCGGTTCGCAGATCTGTCCGGAGCTGCGGCATTCGGCGACGTGGCGTGGACGGTGAATGGCGATGCGGCGTGGGCGGCGAACGGTGGCAACGAGCAGATCTGGAGCAGCAACGGCCTCCACGATTCAGGTCTGCACGGTGGTTCGGCTTGCACGGCGTTAGGGCGGTGGTCTGTGCGACGACGGTCGGGTATAAGGCGGCGTTCGACGGTCTGGTCTGAGGTGGTGTGGGCGGCGGTGAGCTGCAAAAGAGAAAGAAAAAAAAAATTGCTTCAAGAGGCTGTCGGGCACAAGGAAGAAGAAAAAAGAAGTGGAGAAGATGGTGGCTTGGCTTGGCTTAAAACTCACCTAGGGCTACGTGCATTTAAATATAATAGAGGGAAAAATTGGGGCTTGGCTTCTCTTGGGCTTGGGCTTGGCTAAAACTCAAATAAATAACCAATATACCTCAAACCCAATTAATTCTTTTCTCCCCCCAATTCTCCAATTTACAAATATGCAAGTCTCCAAATTTCAATTTCAATACACAACTTAAACATGAAATTTGCCCCACAATTAATTTAAATTTCAAAATTGAAACTTTAATTAATACCTGAAAGTGTCGGTCGTTACACACATATTGTTCAAAATTACACTAATAAACTTAGATTTTTATGTAATGAATAATGAAAATTGTAATTAAATAATTATCACATAATTAAAAGATTAATTACGTGGCTTTAAAGCATAAATTCCAACAGATATAAAGTTCAATTTTTTTTTAAAGAACATAAAGTTCAATTTTATATTTAATAGATCCGTTCGTTTTTAAAATTTTTGAATATGTCATGGACCTATTAAACACAAAATTGAAAGTTCAAGAACATATTAAATATTTTTAAAGTTTTGGGACTTATTAGAGACAAAATTAAAAGTTTAGAGACTTGTTAGAAGCTTTTTAAAGTTGAGAGACTAAATAGACACAAACTTGAAAGTTTAGGGACTAAATTTATAATTTAACCTATGATTTATATATATTTATAATGGTAAAATGGTAAAATAGTTTTTTTCCCCATTTATTCTAAGCATTCAAACAACAAATTTTACTTTTTACTCATTTGAAATCCGTTAAAATTCATCCGGTTCCAAATAAAATTAGGAATTTCGAATAATTTCTATCTTTTAAAATCCTAGAATTCAAAAACGTTTCATTCTAATTCTAGACGTCAAAACAAAACCTAAATATGGGGTAAAATATATTGGTGTCAATCTGAGCATAGTTCAATAGATAAGACATTAATTACCATCTAAAAGTTGATGATTCAATCTCCACCTTTACAATTGTTGAACTAAAAAAAATACATTGACCCTGAATTTCATTCTACTTTGGCCAGGTATAAATCTTTAACTTAATCTCAAGACACACACAATCTAAATTTGAACGAAACATATCCTCAAAAAGATGAAAATGAGTAAATTTTCGATGAAAGACAATAAGTGCTTCCCCAACCGGGCATTCCCCTGTTTTTAATCGGGGCCTAGAAGTTGAGTAGTAGAGTAAATTATTGGAAACTGACCTGCAGGCATAATATATATATATATATATATATATATATATATATATATATATTTTTTTTTTTTTTTTTTTTTTTTTTTTTCTTTTTCTTGTGAGTCAAATAAATGTAGGACACAGAACCTCCGACTTAAAAGAAAGAAATTTGTGTCAATTACTGTTTCGTTGCTCACTTTAGCAATATTTATACATATTCTTTATTATTTATTTAGTGTCATTTCATTTAAGTATTTATGAATCTTGAAGTTGTATATAAATTTATTTATAAACAAAATTGAGTTTGTTTTAAGTATGATGTTGATTTGAAGGGTATTTTGCCTCAATACCGATGTCGAACCCTCCAATTATAGATATATTGACAAATATATCTACATGACAAATATTTTAATCTTTAGTTTATGGATTCTCACCTAACAAAAACTTCCAATCAAACAACCTTATTGAAGTCTAAAATGATAAGTCAATGTCACCTACATCCAAATTGATTTGCCAACCTCTCTCAAATGAAGATATTTATAAATGACTTCAATATAGCCCATTTGACTAGATTTTAATAGCTTCAAATTGTAGATTTAAATTCTCTTCGGCTTCTCATTTTCGGTTTCCTTTAACTATAGGTTTAAACTTCATTTTGATTCCAAGACTTTTAGGTTTGTTTCATGCTATCTCTAAACTTTGAAAATGTCTATTTTAGTATTAACCTTAGAAGAACAACCAATATGGTCATTGCCTTTACTTTTCTTTTTAACAAATTGTTAACATGGCTCAAATATGTATATTAACACATGAGCATGTATTCAAAACATTTATGATGGAGATGAGTATTGGATGCACAAATGTTAGGTTATAAATCAATATACCAATTACCAAGTTTAATAATTACTTTTTAAAAGTTCAAAGACTAAATTAGATACTTTAAATTAAGTGACCAAAATGGATACATTTTGAAAGTTAAAGAACTAAAATGAATATTTTGAAAGTGTAGAGATTAAAAATAGAATAAATATGAAAGTCTAGAATGAAGATAGGATTTAAACCTTCATATATTTGAATGATAACAATTTAGCCTACTTAGTTTAAATTGATAATAATATGGTCACTAAGGAGAAAATTTTCATTTAAATGTAACAAGAGTTAGATATGAGAGCCACCTAAATCCAACCAACTCTTCACAATTTTCTTTGCACAAATGGTCTTCATTTTTGTACATGTAAAATCCAGATGGCTGCTCCATCATACCTCATTAGATCTCGATTTTTTCTAGAAGAGACTAAATCTCTAAAAATCCTAAACTACAAGAATTATAAAACCCCTTTTCAAACAAATATATATATATACTTTTAGAAAAAAACAAAGTTAGTGACCAAACACTTCTATATACTTGAATGGTTAAAACTAAAAAAGATTGACCGGTACATAAAAAAATATTTAAACACTTCTTTAAAAAAAAGGGTAAATAAACGAGAATTTGTCGAACATTTATCAGAACTTTTATACTATACAAGCGAAAAACTATATGCAAGCCAAGAATTCATGAAATTAACTAGAAGTACAGAACAGAAAACCAAATTGACCGGTTCATCAAAAAGTTAACGAACATAAATATAGAGAAAAAGAAATACACGTTCGAAATATTGAAGAATAGAGTTCGAGGACCTAATAATATTAAATTAGCATACCTCACATCCAAAAGAAAAAGTCCAGGAAAAGTTGTGCACGAAAACTTAGAAAGCTTTTCTTATTAAAAGATTGAGAAAATAAAGAATAGTATACAGTTGAACTTTAAAAAAAGAAAGACTAATACAGTTGAATAAGGATCACATCATATTCTATCAAACACTTGTGAGGGAGTAAAAGAAAAGACTTATATTTGTATTGATGCAAACCCATCTTAAAATAACCATCAAGAATACTAACCATTATAAGTCTCCCTTATCTTACGAGCATGGAGAAAGAAGGTGAAGATTATTCTTCCCTCCAAGAAAGCTCCTACTCACAATTCCCCAACCAACAGAAGATAAAGGTAGCCCTCATTTGAAGGAAACATGATCCTCTCTCTCTCTAAGGAAGACATTTTTTTTATAAGACTCTAAGGAAGACTATAAGTACCTTACCAAAAAAAGGGTAGGTTACCTCCTTGCTAAAGGGAGGAATGAAAGGGAAAGAATGAGAGGTTAGTTTTCTTTTTCATTACGTTTCTTTTTCTCTTTTCCATGGTCCTATCCATAGGGAGAAGACATATTTACTCACCTTGCAGGAAAAAAGAAAAACAGAATATGAATTAAATGCCTGATACTGAAATGTAAATATGAACCTTCCAGCCTAATAAAGGGATGGACCATTCCTATTATCAGTTGGATGTCTAACTTAGTTCACGAGGATAAAATGGCATTTGAAAGGGAAAATATTTGATCATATTATAGTGGCAGCGATATCATCATGTTTGTATTACAGTGAATTCCTTAAGCCATGTTGAGTTCGATTTTTGTTTTACTAAAAGAGACTTACAAAATATTTTCAATGATACTAAAAGTCCATCGCCAGAATAAGCATTTCAGCGGGCCTCATACTGAACAACTGCAGTAACAGACAACAATTCGGATTAGCTTCAAATTTGGACGAAGCAAATAAATACAAAACACAAAACACCAATCCACTCGCCAGAAAGTAATAAAAGATACATGCTTTCTTTAAATGTAAAAAAGAAAAAAAAACCATATTTTCACAATACAAAACACCAACCACATCAAACGGAGCCATAACGAAAACAGTGGCAAAGCTAAACTACAAGAAAGGGCTCCTCCAATAACTACGAATAAAAAAAAAAGATAATTGCCAGATGCATGTTTCACCCGCCTATAGAGAGTCTAAATTTAATATCAAGACTTGTAATTAGAGAGCATCCCAAGTCATTAAGGATCGCAGATTCGCAAGGATACCCCCGGAAACACTTTTGCCAGTCAATTACCACCAAAGATTGAGTAGAACAGATTTTGCTCAAATACAACACGTTATAGCATTATACTAACAGAACCACTACATCCTGCTAATCGGCAGTTGCAAATATGTGCAGTACAATCCATAAACTTCAAAACAAACTGAGTTAATAACATGATCTTTTGAGATGATCCATTTTTGGAATTTTCAAATGAAGTATGAAAAAGGTAAATAAAGGTTAAAGATCACGAAGAAGACAGCATTGAGAATGGATGTTGATAGTGTGATCAGGGGAATACAAAAAAAATAGAAATACACACAAGTGAAAACATAGCTGATTATGAAGCTTATGAGAAGAAGTGAAGTGGATATGGAATGCTCAAACAAGCGGGATCTCAAACGCAATGCAATCAACTTTAGAATTAGACCAACTAAATACAAAGCTGTCCAAAGCTATCAATCACAGTATTTGACCTTATTTTCACGGTTGTATCAATGGTTGGAACTTATTATCATTTACTTAACTAAGAGGCTTGCTCGCCCCACTGAATTTTTTTACTCCACGATTAAATAAATAGCACACCTCTCTTTCTTATTTCATATAAAATTTATAGTCAAGCATATGAAAGTCTGAAACAACTTCTTGGACGACATTTGAAATTCCAAACATCAGTGGAAACTAAGAAATTTAACGGAAATATCATATTTAGAAACGACACATTCATGATCAACAAAAAAAACAGAAGATATATATCTTACTGCGACGGGTGCGCTTCTTGTAGAGAATACGATAACCACACTCTCGGCACTGTATAACATCACCCTGCTTCAGAGTGTTCTCCATTCCACAATCTACACCAATTTTACAGTTCTCAAGACCCAAATATACTCAAATCATTCGATTCTAAAAAAATATATATTCGATTCTAAAAATATAGACTCAAATCAACAAACTTCCAGATTCCCGATGTTTTAATGTAGTCAAAGTAACTGGATACTGATTAAGAGATGCACCCGATAACATAACTTAAAAACCTAAATATTCGGTAGATTTGAAGCATGGAATCAATAAACACAACAAGCGTACCTCCACAGATGTAGCTGACTGGTTCGGGTTGAGGATCCATGAGTCAAACTTCAAAAAACTTCCTGCAAAATAAATTATTGGTCACTCTATGCCAAACATAAGAATCAATCATCGATAGAATAATGAGAAGATGTAAAATAAGATGAAAATCATCCGTAAAAATTCAAACATATGAGCGAGAAAACTGAAACAAGACGAACGAAATCCCCACAAAAGTTTTGATGATTCGAGAAGTTTAGCGCAACAATTTCCATGACAGAGATATGAGAGGAACGTACCAGACCCGGTAAGAAGATGGGCTCGATGATTGTGATAGAGAAAGGGAAAGTCGACGCTGGTCGACTTAAAAAAAGGACAAACTTGTGGAAAATTGAAATCGGTTAGAGGCGAGAACCCTAGTCTAACCACCAATAAAAGTTCGTCACGTGTGCACATGAAGACGTTTCCCGGGCAATTTCTTCAAATATTTTCTTTTTTTATTTTTAAATCCATCCTAGGCGGGTCCCGTCCATTGGACGCTTTCTTTTTATTTTTAAATCCATCCTAGGCGGGTCCCGTCCATTGGACGCTTTCTTTTTTTGACTAATTTATAGAAAATATCTTAAACTATGAATTTTGTTTTAATAATACCTCTCATCTTTTAGAGACTCTGTGGAACACTGGGTGATTTATAATAACATGAGTTATAATAGTCTGTGGAGTTATATAATATTATTTAAAATGCAGAGTTGTTTAGTCTGTATTATAATAGTCTGTGTTAGTGGTGTAGAGTACTTCGCATACTATTATAACTCATGCTCCAAACAGTCCTTAAAATGTTTAAAAAATACTCTTAATCTGCCAAAGAGAGCATAGCTCAACTGGCATATTGAATGTGTTAACGACTACAAGGTCTGTGGTTCGAATCTCCCCAACCCTTATTGTACTCAAAAAAAAAAAAATACTCTTAATCTTTCAAAAATGTTCAAAAATACCCTTGTTATTAAGTTTTGGATGGAAAACGTTAAAGTTTTGTTTCAATGATACCCTTAACCTTTCAAAAATACTTTTATTAGAAAATGTTTCTTCTACTTCCTCTCTATACATATTCTTCCTCCATGAAAATTAATGGGAATGAACGAATTATTAACATTTGAAAGGTCATAGTAACAATTTGACAAAATAAGCTCCAAAACCCAAAATCCATAACCATAACTTTTCCTTATAACTCTCCAAAGACACAAAAAAGGCTAAATTGTTGTTCGAATGGATTTGAAAATCTAAATGGGCATATTCATATAGGGATTTGTTCAATTCTTCGAAGTTTAAGGATAATTTATCGTCGTCTTGCTTTGCAGGATCGATTTCTAGCTTGAATTCATTTAAAATTCAACTACTTGAATTTGATGTCAAATTGTGGAGATGAAAAATAAATTCTCAATGACCTACCTACCACTTCCATCTCCAAGCTTGTTGTTTTTCATTGAATCAAGATTAACACTCGAATTTGAAGTTCATTTGTGACTCTGTGTTTGCTTTAAACATGGAAATTTAAGGCACGTTACAATTAACAGAACAGCCAGCTAAAAAATGCTAGCTAGCTTTGCTAGCACACAATAGCTTTCTCTACGTTGGTGTTGTATAAAATTATTCAATGCAATACTGTAAGTGTACTACGAGTCAAGTTTTAATACAATATCATAATATTGTTCACAGGATTGGTGTTTTAGTTACCACAAATACAATCACTCAATTTTATTTAGAGAAAAAAAATAAAAGATGAATAAGATCAAAATAAAATAAAAATATAAAATAAAATATGGAGAATAATTAAGAGAGATATATCTTAGGGAGTTGATTTCACCAATCAAACCAACGATTTAATTAATTAAACAACTAAGATTGAAGTGCAAATAATCCATAAGTCAGGAAAATATAAATAAAAGTAAAAACTGCCTCTTATGAGCACAATTAAATGTCAAGGGTATTAATGAAATGTTAATGTTTTTCATCCAAGACTTAATGGAAAAGGTATTTTTGAACGTTTTTGAAAGGTTAATTAGGGTATTTCTGAAACTTTTGAAAGTTCAAGGGTATTATTGAAATGAAACTTTAACGTTTTCCATCCAAAACTTAACAGTAAGGAAAGTTTTGAACGTTTTTTAATGATCATAGGCATTTTGAAACCTTTTAAAGTTTAGGAGTATTATTGAAACAAAACTCATAGTTTAGGGGTATTTTCTATAATTTAGCCTTTTTACTTTATTTTTTGGGGGTAAAATTACAAATTTAATCTTGAACTTTGAAGTTTGTGTCTATTTGGTTTTTGAACTTTCAAAATTATAAATTTAGTCCCTAAGCTTTTGAATTTTTTAAAATTTACGGATCTTCTAGACACAAAATTAAAATTTTAGAGTTTTATTAGACATAAAATTTAAACTTATATCTAATAGATCAATTAATTTTAAAAAATTTCGAATGTGACAGAGACCTATTAGGCCCAAAATTGAAAGTTTAGGGAACTATTAGACATGACTTTTGAAAGTTCAAAGACCAAATAAACACAAATCTCAAAGTTTAGGGACTTAAACTTGTAATTTAACTTTTTTTTAGTTCCAAAAGTGAGAATGAGGATTCGAACCTCTTACCTCTTGGTTGAAATATGTCTTTACTAGTTAAACTATGTTGAAATTGATGGGACCATAAACTTTAACTTTATGAAAAATATAGATATTTTGACATATGTATTTTAACCATTGAACTATATGTAGGTTGATAATTTCATGAACATTTCTTACATTAAATTATTGTCACTTACTTCATTGCAGAGGTAACATAAAAATAAAAAAAATAAAAATTCAGTGTGGTTGCTACATTGTAGTTGTCCCTTCTAAACCCTTGAATGCATGATGACATTGACACCATGATTTTTTATTTCTTTCCTACACCCTCCAATAATTTTTCATAAACATCAATTTGATTATGCGGGTTTTTGTTTTTGCTTATAAACCTAAAACCATATCGACGATCTCAATTAGTGAGACTGATAATAATCAATCGAATGAATGTTCGTGATTGGTTACAATCAAATTTCAGCTGAATTTGTTGGTTCTATGTATTTCAATTTAGGTTTACAAGACAATAATCAATAATCGTGAAACTTAGAAAGGCAAAGATGGGTCTTGAGAATACCTGACCATGAGTCAATTTCTTTGGCTTCAAATTTTAGTAAGTATACATTTGTATAATAATAAGATTAAGAAGTTTTAATTTATATAAATGGTATTTGAATTGTGTGGATGAATACATTATAAAAAACTAAAGTTACATGACAAGTGTGATTATTTATGAATTTGTAATGGGACAGAATAAGTGTATGATATGAAAGGCTAAGTTTTGAAACTCTTAACCAAGTGTAGAGGATACATGCCAAAATGAGCACAGTTCAATGGCAATTGACATGTACCATCGATCAAGATGTTAGAAGTTCGAATTTCACACTTTAGTGTTGTTGAACAAAAAAAAAAAAAAAAGTTTCGAAACTCTATATAAATAAATTAATATACCAAACCTATATTTTACCACACATATAATGTTAGAAATTATGTTATATACAAATCCAATCTATAGTTGAGATGCTATTCCCTTGATTCAATGCCACTCTTGGTTTATATTTTTGGTATTATAACATTTTAATATCCATAATTTTTTTACGATAATTTAATATTTATATATTTATAAATATAATAATTGATTTTTTAAAACAAATATAATGATTGATTTCTTGTTGCTATAATTTTATCAAAAAATCTCATTAAGAAAACAGTCATATGAAATCGTGACATGTGAATTAAAAAAATAAACCTTCTACGATTTAAAACTCAAACGTGATCGTCAATATGAACATGACTCAACTGACATAAAGTATATACTCTCGATCAATAGGTCAAATGTTCGAATTCTCACTCAACATATTGTCCAAAAAAAAAAAAGAAAAAACTCAAACGTAATCCCATTATAATTTTTTTTAAAAATACAAACCAATGCAACAAAAAATTTAACGGTTTATTCAACTAACATGAAAGACCAATATTATCTTTAAATTCTCATAAATTTATATTTATATTTTTTAGTTTTTGAAAAAATAAACCCATATTTTCTTGAGAATCCAATCATTGCCGAAATGTTTATCAAACAATGAAATAAAACTCAAATCATTATTGAGCGTCAAATATGGAAATCACTAACCAATCATCTTTACAGTTATAAACATTAAATTCTGTTTGGACCAAAGAACATATAACATTGATATTATTTATTTATTTTTTTCTAAAATCAGCATAACTAATAACATGATATATTTTTAAAATATATTATGATTTTTATTTACTTTTTAAATATCACATCGTGTGGTTTTTTAAACTTGAAAGGTATAGGTAAAATATATATATTTTTTCTTGAGTCAACAACATAGAAAATAAATATTCGAACGTCTGACTTCTTAGTCAAATATATATTTCTCGACTCTCAACCAACAAAACTATATTCATATTGGCTTTGAAATGTCATAGTTACACTCCTTTTTTAGATTTATTGTGTCAGATAATATACTTTAGAGCCGAATTTAGATAATATTTTGAAAATTAACAAATTGCATTCTGGATTTGAATTTTATATTAATATTTTATTATATAAATGGTATGTTTAGCTTAATTTAGATAAATTAACAAGTTTTGTATTATTATTATTATTTTTTGAAATAATGAAGCTTTGTATTATTGTACTTAATAAATAGTTTCCCGGGTGACCCACTCGTCCGCGGTTCCTTGTCTTCTTGCTTCTTCACTATTTTCTTTTGTTAAATTTTCATATACGAAATCAATTTTGGCTCTATAGACTACAAGATGATTTTTCTTTCATCACAAAACAGGAGAAATTGTTGTTCAAAGCTGATGAAATTGCCTGGAAACTGGTTGCTAGTTGCTATGTTCCCGCGTTATTATAATTCCACTTGTTCAATGTCCGCATTCTAATTTTCTCTTTCCAGAAAATAGGATTTTCGACACACAAATTCTCCCGACTCTTTCGATGGAAGTTAGAATTCCAAGGCAGGGTTGATTCATAAATTACAGGTTGATTTTGAATCTCTTTGTCCCGTCGGTCGTTTTTCGGTCGGAAGGCGATTCCGGCCGGTGGCCACGGACCAGAATTTCGAAGCTCTCGGTGTTCGAAGCCCTCTGATGAAGTCTTTCGAGAAAACGCCGGAAAGGCACTCATCTTTTTCTGAACCTGTCAGCTCAATCCACAGTCCTCTTTATTCCGATGGCTCTCCCTTTTCTTCCGGTAATAATCAATCCCCTCTCGATCTCGGCGCCGCTCTGTTCATCTAAGATTGATGGCGAATTCATTTTTGCAGGCAAAGATCATTCAAAATTGGGGCAGAAGAAACAACTAATCAGGAAACGAGGCGGATTTGTATTTCGGATTTACGAGCATGGTAAGGATCGATAGTTTTTGCTGTCCAAATTTATTGAACACCACCTGTTTGTTGAAATGCATCTGAAATTTATCGCTATAATATGATGGAATGAGGGTAATCTTGTGTTTTTGTGAATCTGTAGTTAAGTTGGGGCCTAAATTCTCGGTTACTGCGAAAGGAAAATTGAGATTAGGGGCAAAAATTATACAAGAAGGTGGCAGAAAGAACATATTCAAACATATTTTTGGAATTGTAGAAGGAGAGGAGCTTTTGAAGGCTTCTCAATGCTACTTATCAACAAGCGCAGGACCCATAGCAGGGCTTCTTTTCATATCCACAGAGAAGGTTGCCTTCTGCAGTGAGCAAAGTATCACTTTCCCTTCACCAACTGGAGAATTGCTGAAAACACATTACAAGGTAACTTTTGGATTTAAGCATTCAGCTGAGGGTCAGAAAGGTGTATATAATTTCTGCTATTAGACACATAGGATATTGCATACAAATCATGTTTGATTTGATTTAACCATGTTCATAATAAAGTTTTGGTTTCAGAAAATGGAAGTTAAAGATTTTAGGACTGCAAGAATCTTAGATAGAAACTTAATGAATTTTTTGGCTAGCCTTTTTATTTAGAAAATTTCCACACATGTATGTAATAAAGTTTGATTTCAGAAAATGGAAGTTAAAGATTTTAGGAGTGGAATGGAAGATTCATAGATAGATACTGACTTTTTTGGCTAGTTTTTTAATTTAAAAAATCACCAACTTTTTGTTGGAAAAAAGTGATTGAACAAGTTGAAAGTGTCTGGAAGCTATCACGTAATTAAACTATGCCTATGTGCTTAATTCTTATCCAGAATTTTGATGAAGGCTAGGACCAAGATTTTTATTTCGAACTATCTAATCTGTGAAAGTTTAAACACCATGTGATGCAAAATTTTACATTCTAACTTTTTCAAATATATAATACTTCCAAAATAAAAAAGGGCATATTAGACCCCTGCTTTGCATTCTGACTCTGCCCCCCTACGTAAAGGTATTTAAATAAAGTGCTTTCTTGAGAGTAACTTAAAAGTCCACAATCTTTGTATTAAAAGTATAAATAAAAAAGAAATTAGTCTTAAAAAGCTTATAAGAATCTCTCTAGCATTATTCCTAACTAGTTAGAGCAAGTTTGGGAGTGATTTTGGCCATTCCAAAATCACTTTTGTCATTGCCCAAAATCACTATAAAGGGCGTGACAAAAGTGATTTTGGTCCCTCCAAAATCACTCTCGAGCATGTCCTTAATATATGCTAAAGATGCCCTTTGAAAACACAAGTTTGAACTGGCAGTGGCGTGTGATTTTCTACAGGTTTTGATACCATTAAAGAAGATCAGAAAAGCCAATCAGAGTGAGAATGTGAATGAGCCAGCAAAAAAGTACATAGAAGTGGTGACGGATGACAACTTTGATTTCTGGTTTATGGGATTCTTGAGATATGAAAAGGCATTTACAAATCTTCAGAAGGCCATTTCCATGGCTAACACAACGTAAACAGATGTATCATGAAACCAACCAGATATGGCTGAACAAGATGATGTTGCTTTTGCTTCTCATTCACAGGAGTGTTTTTTGAAGTTAGGAATTTGATAGGGATTTCACATTCTAATGGATTGTTCTGTATTTTGTATGATTCAGATGAGTGCTGTTTAAGTTAGTTGTCCCACATCCCTGTGTATGTAAGTGTGGTTTAAACATGTGAAATATTTTGTTTTCCCTTGGGTTGTACTTTACTCGACTTCATTTCATAACTTGGTGATTTTATTCTGATTTTACTTTTTTCTATGGGTAATTCAACTTTTATTGATTTTTCTTTTGATGTAGAAATGATTGAGGAGAAGATACAAAGATTGGGTTGGTGTAAACGGTTTGAGATAATCAAAATATATCTATTCCATTCACTAAAGAGATATATATACAAATGTACAAAGGTAACCTAAGTGAGAGAAAGTAAAAGGAGAGTAAAGGACAATATGTCTAAAATATTTACTAGTATAAGTACTATGATAGTTTTTTTTTTTGAGTTCAACAACATTTCGGGGTAGGGGATTCAAATCTCTAATCTCTTGGTCGATGGTACATGTCAATTACTACTGAACTATGCTTACTTTGGCAAATACTAGAACAGTTTGATTACTTGATTGATGACATTTCTTTAATTTTTTAATAACAATACTTGTCTATTTACTAGTGATTAATAGAGCTATTGAATTCTAAATATTGTTTATTTTTAGTAGTTAAAAAATATTAGTGGATATATATATATTTATTTATTTATTTATTTATGTATTTATTAGTTCAGCAAATATGTAGGAGATTAAAATTGGTTAAAATATCATTTTGGTCTCTATACTTTGAATTTCATTTTATTTTAGTCCCTATACTTTCAAATACCCAAATTTAGTCCTTGTACGTTCAATAAATCTTAAAACTAGTCTCTATTGTTAGTTTGAAGTTAATTTTTATTAAAATTAGTTAAATAATAATAATAATTTTCATGCAAGAAAATACAGAATGTGAACATATTTCGAAAATTCATTAAGGAAAGGCTAATAGAGACTAATTTTTTTTTTTTAAAAAAAAAAGTTAACAATAAACTACCAGTAAAGACCAACTTTAAGCTTTATTGAAAATACAAGGATTAAATTTGGATATTTGAAAATATAAGGTCTAAAATGGAATGAAACCTAAAATACGATGACAAAAAATGGTATAATTTTAACCTTAAATTTTCAATATGTGAATTAACTACTATGGCATGCTCAAATTGACATCTATTTATATATTAATAGCAACACAACACAAAAAATAAATTACAACCGGAAATTTGTAGCACATATTGAAAGGGTGTTGATAAGTGTCGTTCCTTAACGCCTTATTCAAATAAGATTTGTTTACATATATTAGCATTAAAATATAATTGGGTAGAAGCCAAACTGAATATAGTTCAGCGGTAATTGACATATACCTTTGATCAAGAGGTAAAATGTTTGAATCTTCATCTCCAAATGTTGTTGAACTAAGATAAATTAAAGACCAGTTTGAAATTGTTTTTGCAACGGTTAAAAGTAATTAGGAGTGAATTTTGAATTTTGACTATCTAGAGTGTTCGGTAAAAGTTAAAAGTAATTATTTATTAATTTTTACCAAAACAATTTCTAATTTTCTCATTTGCAAAATCCTTTTGAAATTGGGATTCTTAAAAATTACGAGAAATTTTCTAGTACTACTATTGTATGGAAAATTTTTCATACTACTCGTATTTATTGTTTGTCACGCCAACGTTCGTTTAAAAATTATGTGCGGTCCATCAAAAATTAAGTAGGGTCTACCAATATTAAAAAATTATTTATAAACCCAATAAAAATTAAGTAGTGTCCATTAATATTGATAAAACTATTTATGAACTCAATAATATAACGTGAATAAAAGGAGAATGGTACTCGTACTATGAATTTTTTCCATCTATTGCCTCCTCTGACAAAAGTTCAAAAATTTTAGTTGTACGTGTATCCTCCCAAATATATTCTTATTATATATTGTATTTAAATTGGAATTTCATTTTAATCGATTTGATTTTTTATAACAAATTATTTCTCTAATATTTCATCCAATAATTTAGAGTCATCAAAATAGTTTGTAATTAGAAATTGTATACCTTTCTAAATAATTATATTATAACAAACTTAGATATTAAGTATCAATATAAAAATAATTAAAATAACACATCTATTTTGATTATAGCAATTTTAAATTTGAAATTTAGCCCATGGTAATTTCCTTTGTAACAATCTCTAGAATGTAAAGTGAAACTTCTTAGGTAAAAAATCACTTTTGATTCATAAACTTTTATCAAAGTAACAATTTAGTCCATAAACTTTAGTTTGCAATAATTTACTTTTGGTCCATAAACTTTTATCAAAGTAACAATTTAGTCCATAAACTTTAGTTTGCAACAATTTAGTCTATGTACTTTTAAGTTTGTAATAATTTAGTTTCTGAACTTTAACATGTAACAATTTAGTCCCAATACTTTGAATTTAATAACGATTAAGTCCCTATAATGAAAAATATTGTTAAAATTTAATGGGATTTCTTAAATATGTAGAACGATAATTGATTAGGGACCAAATGTATTTATAAACTACAAATATTAAATTGTTTCATAATAAAAACAGACACTTAATTTTGATAGAATTTTTCACGATAGGGATTAAATTGTTACAAATTTGAAAGTACATAACTAAATTGTTACACATTAAAATTGAGGGACTAAATTGTTTTAGATTTAAAAGTACAAGGACTAAATTGTTATAAATTAAAGTTTAAGGACTAAATTATTACTTTCATGAAAGTTTAGAGACCAAAAGTATTTTTTAACTAAAATTTTATGAAGAAAATTTAAATTAGCAAAAATAAGGTTTGAAGGTTAAATTACAAATGTAGCCATTGAACTTTTAGGTTTATGTCTATTTAGTCCATGAACTTTAAAAAGTGTCTAATAAATTCCTGAACTTTCAATTTTGTGTTTAATAGGTTTTTGACATATTCAAAATTTTAAAAAATTAATTAATCTAAGTAAAAATATCATTTTGGTTCATGTACTTTGAGTTTCGTTCCATTTTGGTCCCTGTACTTTCAAATGTCCAAATTTAGTTAATATACTTTCAATAAAGCTTAAAATTGGTCCCTCCTACTAGTTTATTGTTAATTTTTCTAAAAAAAAAATTAGTCTCTATTAGTCTTTCCTCTATAATTTTTGAAAATGCGTCCACATTGTGTCTTTTTTTACATGAAAATTATTATTATTATTTAACCAATTTCGATAAAATTTAACTTCAAAATAATAGTAGGAACCAATTTTAAGCTTTGTTGAAAGTACAAGAACTAAATTTGGATATTTGAAAGTATAGGGATCAAAATATAATGAAGCTCAAAGTACAAAGATCAAAATGGTATTTTAACCATTGATCTATTAGATATAAAATTGATTTTATGTCTAATAAAACCATAAACTTTCAATTTTATGTCTAATAGGTCCATTAATTCTAAAAAACATTGAATAGATCAAAAACCTATTACACATAAAATCGACTCTAGTTAAAGACATATTAGACATTTTATAAAGATCAAATAGATACAAATTAAAGTTGTACTAGAAAAAAGAAGTTGGAAAAGATTGAGAAAGTGTGGGAAAAGAGGAGAAAAACTTACGTAATACTACCCATTTAAGCACCATTGGATTAAAAAAAGTTGTTTTTTTATTAAAAAAAAAAAAAAAACAAACAAAATCAGTGGTGCCCAAGTGGACAGTACCATTGATGCCTGCTGCCCAGGCAGTAGGCAAGTTTTTTTCATTAAAATACTTTATCAAAGAAAGTAGCTTCTAACCATAAACAACCTCACATCTTTTATTTAGATAAACACTGTTATTCTTATTATGACAAATTTCTTTTTTGGAGTTCACTTATTATATGACAAATTATTTCACAAACTCATGACTATTATACACTGTGATCTCTTCCAGCTTCAATTAAACTTTCTTGAACATAACAGGGAATGGCGTATCGCTCAAAGCCAGTGCCCTCTTTCCATTCTTGAAGAAGATTCCAACATCTCTGCACATAACTTTACAGAAATCGCACACAGTCGGACAGAAAACAAACTTATAATCATCGTTACCGTGCTTCTCAATTTTGAACCAATTGTCGAGGGTCTCGCGGCCTGGATTTCCTCTCGTTCCGCCGATCGTCACGAACCACTGTCCCGTCGATTCGTCCAATTTGTCCAATTTCCACACCGTCGATGTGGCGCAGATCGTGCTGGCCTCGAATTGGACGTTCAAATCCGTCGACACTCGAACGACGCCTTTTTTAGGGTTTACAGGCGCGAATGTCGCCGGAAGGCCGTTCATTAACTCGAATTGTTCTTGAACGACGTTGAGTGGACATTTGTCGTGTTGGAGGTTGCCTAGGGTTAGGCCGCCGCCTCTTCCGCGGAAAACAGGGAGGATGTAATAGTTGACGCCGGCGCGGAGCTTCTTGCCGTCGATGTCGCGGACGGCGTCCGGGGAGGCGTCGGCTCTGCAGAAGCGGACCTCAGTAGAGGCAAGGAGAATAAAAAGAAAAGACAGTAATGCGAAGTTCTTCATTTTTTTTTCCTGATTGGTTTTTTTATTTTTCTTGGTGGATGAATGAGATAGGGAAGGGTCTGTATTTATAGGAAAGTAGAGAGAGAATACGCAAGTTTGAAATGACTTTTTTAACGTTCAAAAAGTATTTTTTAGAAAGTTAAAAGTTATTACAAAGAAGGGTGAGAAAAAGAAAAATGATGATTTAATCATAAATTTAATTGGTTTTAATTGGTTTAGAGGAGACATTTATAATGTGAAAAATTATTAGAGAATGCAAAAAAGATGTGGAAGAAATTAAAAATTATAGTTAATTATATATCTAATGGTTAATGTGAGTATTTATCTAAAACAAAGAAAAACTAAATGTGAGGGGAATTAGTTAGGTTTTTCATGTCCTAATGTGGAAACATGCCACTAATTACAAAAAAAATTATTGTTCTTAATTTTAAATATATTTTAAATTTTATTTAAAAATATATTTATGAACAAACGTTGCCAAGAAAAATTGTTTAATATTGTTGCCCTTAATAACTATTTAATACATATTTAAAATTTGTCGAGCTACTAATAATAACATTTCGGTACATGTTTGAAATATGGTTTTAAATTCTCTTCAACATCCAATGATAAAGAATCACCTGCTACATAACCACTCAAATAATTTATCGGTAGCAAGGGGAAAAAATACTCTAATTGTGCAAAAATCATGAACAAAATATTATTATTGAAAAGTAGAAGTTTTTGGATATTGAAAAAAAAAAAAGAAACAAAATTGGAAAAAGGTTAGTTTAACTTAATTAGTTGATGGGAATATATAGAGCCAATCAGCCAATTGACACTTAAGAATTAGAATAATTCTTTAAAAATTATTTTTAAAAAATATGTTCAATTTTTTTAGAATCCATGAAATTATTCTCTCTATTCACAATTAATGAGTAATATTTTACACATTAATATGGATTTTAATTATTAATTCATTCACAACTTTTAGAAATAATTTTGAAAATGGAGACTAAAAGTTGTTAAAAAAAAAAAAAAAAAATTAGAAAACAATTTCCAAACAACTTCTATTTGTTTTTAAAGAAATCCGGAGGTCCACATTGAATAAACCAGTTTTTGACCCAAGCCAATAATATTAAAACTATTCAACTATGAATATAAATTAATACTCAAAAATATTTTTGAGCCTATCATGTTCTAAGATCGACACGTCGGATTCGTTAGTAGAGATAAGTTTTAAATAGTTAAAGTCAAACCTTTTGCCCCATGTGATTGCATTTAATAGTCTTTTAGCTTTGAAGATGAAGTGTGTTGAATCTAGGGATTTTCCTTCTTCTCTACGTTTTAAATGGAGAATATATATATATATATATATATATATATATATGTTTGCATTTTCAAACCATATTTTTTGGTATTTAGTTTGAAGGTCAAATTAAACATTTAGAGGCTGTTTAGAGCACTGAGTGAATTATAATAACATGAGTTATAATAGTCTGTGACATAATATAATATTATTTAAAATGCAGAGTTGTTTAGTTTGAGGTTATAATAGTCTGTGTTTGGGATGCAAAATACTCCACAGGTTATTATAACACAGGTTATTATAACCATTGCCTCAAACAGTCCCTTAGTTCCTAAACTTTGAAGTTTGTATCTATTTAATTCTTGAACTTTTAAAATTACAAATTTAGCCTCTAAACTTTCAAACTTTTTAAAAATTCGTGGGTCTAATAGAGTGATCCTCACCAAATAAACACAAATCTTAAAGTTCAGAGACTAAACTTATAATTGAACCTAGTTTGAAAAATGAGACATAAAAACTATAGTTTGTAGTTTATCACAGCTGTTCAAACGGATGACTTCACAGTTACATCAACAATAAGATCATTGTTCTACTTCCAAAAGAACCCAAATTCCAATCATATATATCTTATTGCTTAAAAGTCTAATAATTTTCCCTTTTAACTTTTCCCATTAAACGATGGAGTTGTGCTTCCTTGCCAGAAAAGCTAACGTATGGCCAACGTACAAATTTGACTTCTTTATTTATTTATTAATTTATGTAGTTTGAAGTACTAGATAAAAATAATGGGATGGGCCAACCTCAATATAAATTAATTGCATAAGACATTATATTTTCAAGTTTTCTTTTTGAGTTCAACAATTATAGGATGGGAGATATAATCATCGACATTTGGGATAAGTCATTGGTATCTTATCCACTAAACTATGCTCGGATTGATATTATATCTTCAACTTAAATGATTAGAAGTTTGAATCTTCCCTCTACATATTGTTGAACTAAAAAAAAAATACAGGTCGAGGTTGAGAGCGAGAGGTTAAATTTTCCACTTTTTAGATCTATGAGAATTTGTAATCTATGCTTTGTCATATTCTTTGTTTTAAAAAAGAATTACAGTGAATTTACCGAGATGAGAATAATGGATAATTTTGAGGAAAGTTTGTTACATTAGATATGAATCAAAAGATAATAGAAGTATATATTTGTAGGCCTGAAAAAGAAAAAGAAAATTATTATAACGCATTATTTTATTTTTTTTAAAAGAACAAATTTGAGAAAGATATAAAAACAATACTTATATTCCATTGACCATCACTAAAAATTTTATATCCATTTATTTTTTTGAAAATAGCAAAATATCTCTTTTCTCTTCTATCTCAATTTTACAGGGGTCATTAGGAGATTACATAAATCATGGTGACATGAAACAATAGGTATATCCAAACATTTGCAGCTTAAAAAATTAGCATGAGATCTAAACAATTCTCTAACAATATAAACTAAAGAGAAAATGACATTTCAAAATTTTAAATGCAATATAGTATATTGGGCTCTAATACACCACTTTTTTTTAGTTCAACAACAAATGAAGTAGGAGAATTCGAATATTTGACTTCATGATCGAGAATATACACCTTAACTAATTGAATTAAACTCAAGTTACTCTAATACACCATGTTAAACTACCACAAACAACCAATCAAAACATACCACAATGATAAAAGCATTTGTACTTTTTCTTAAAGCTGTAACTTCAAACCCAAATTTGTGATGGAATAGTCTTTATTTATATATAACTACACCAACAATCTTTTAATTTGCATATTTTCTAACCAATGGCAAGTCATTCAAATTACTATCTCGCCTGTATTTATGATGGAACCCACATTTCTTCAACATTACTTTGGCTGCTGCAGCTTCAGTTGATGCTGCAGAAATCGAATATGACACATCGTATCGGGTCCAAGGCTTGCCATTCAAGATCCATGTCAATGGACCTGGGCAGAAGCTCATGATCCAGATATGATCTGATTCCAAAGAACTAAAAACTCTTTCAATTCCTATAGTCTTCTGGTGATTAATGGAGACAACAACTCCACATGAAAATTTTCCAGTAGCTTCATCACTGTCCTTAGGTCCCAAAACTGCATAAAAAAAACCAAGTTGCAGGTTTCCCATATAAACTTGAAGCAATCTGGAGATGAATTGAGCCTTCTGTACTGTGAAAATCAAACCATTCTGGAACTTTACTTCCCGGAAGTTTCATATCAATAATGGATCCCTGATGCAAAAAAAGAGACATGTTCAATTACAAGAGAGAGAGAAGTTATTTAGAATGACTGATACAATTCAACTATACATTTATACCATTAGGACGTATAAGTAAGAAATTAGAGAAAAACTAACCTCACTTAATGAAAACTCCAGAACATCATTACTTTGATTCTCAATTAATTTTTGGCAATTAATGAAGGACATGCTTAATCTTGATGGATTTTCTGCATTGAACATAATCAATTCTGACAACTGTGAGTAACTTTCCAGTGATTTACAATCATCTGCACATAGATAGAACAAATTAGAAGGGAGCTTTGGAATTTCCCGGAGTTTTGAGCAACCCGTAAGATTCAAAAGTTGTAGATGCCGCAATTCACAAATGCTACTAGGAAGAACCTCCAGATTTTTGCAGAATCCTAAGTTCAAAGCTTTAAGTCCAATGAGATTGTTGATTGATAAAGGAAGCTCTTTAATAGCAGACATTTCTAAATGTATACTTCCAATATATTTCATTTTCTTTAGAATACTAGGAAAAGCCTCCAGCCTGGGGCAGTCAGCAAGGAAAAGATTGCTTAGAGATTTCAACTTGATGCTAGTTGGAAGTCTCTGAAGGCTAGAGCAGGACAAGAGGCTTAAAGTAGCAAGCTTTTGAAGCAAACCAACAGATTCATGAACCTCTACTAAACTTGTACAGTGATTGAAGTCTAATGTCTCAACATTTGGGATTCCTGAAAAATCAGGGATTTCAACAAGAAACTTGCAGAAGCTCAGATCCACAATTTTTAAATTGTTAAAAACCTGAAAAGATAAGTTAAAAGATCAAAGTCAAAATCAAAATTTGGGTTCAGTTACACCAGTTTCCAGCAGTGTATAATTATGATGTTCTTGAGTGAAGTCAATACCTTGAAATCCTTCCATAAGTACTCGATGCGGCCGTGCCACAAGATAAGAGCAACTAGTTTTTTGGGATGGAAGTTCGATGGCAAACAGGCAAAGGGGTATCTAGTCCATTTCAACAACCTTAACTCATTAGGCAAGTATTCAAGTTTCCCAGATAGATGGACATTTTGGATCATAAGTATTCTGAGCCTTTTCATATCTGCAAAGGCTTCTGCACTTATGCATACATCATTTTCCTCTGACAAATCACATCTTACGCCTTCATTATAATTTGTTCCCTGATGTCAAAAGAAAACATTTCAAAAACAGGTGAATAACTTTTTTTCTCCACATTTAAGCTCTAAATTGATGATATAAATACACACAGAAGCATTGAAGTGATCCTTACCAATTTTTCAGAAAGTACATGTGAAATATCATCTTCAAAGGACAGTCTGCTACGTTGACCTGGGAATTTTGGAGATTCTTGACGAACAATCTCCCAACCCATCTCCTGGATCAAGTCATGCATCCACAGTTTGTTGTACTCGATTGTTATTAGACACTTATCGACAAGAATTCTAATTCCATTGTCTGCATAAAAGTCACAACCATTTAATACTTCTATGACATAATCTTTGTTTTCCCCCTTGAAGAAAAATGCAATATCCAGAAAAATTGACTGCTCATTGTCCTCCAAGCCATCAAAACTTATTTTGAGCACTTCATATATTCTTTTATCAGGAATTCTTCTCAACTTATCTAAAGCACTCTGCCATTCTGATATTGTTCTACCACAGAGAAACGAGCCTAATACCATCAAGGCAAGTGGAAGGCCTTTGGCATAAGTTAAAACAAAGGAAACAAACTCCTCATACCCTTCTTGAGGATAAGGATTCCCGAAGGCATGCCAGCTAAAAAGCTTAAGAGAATCTTCATTTCTTAATTCCTTGACTTTGTATGTGTATTGAACTCCATGGGAAACTAATAAATGATCATCTCTTGTAGTGAAGATGATTCTACTTCCTGAACCAAACCAGTCTTGCCCACCAGCTAATGCTTCCAACTGCTCGGTTTGATCCACATCATCAAGTACTAAAAGGACCCTTCTGTTTTGAAGCCTGTTTTTTATCACATTAATTCCTTTATCAGTGGTTCCCAATTTTACATTGTCATGCCCAAGTACCTCGTACAGAAGTGCTTCTTGTAACTGAACTAGCCCAAGTTTCTGCTTGGAATGTTCTCTAACATTCGCCAAAAAGATGAAAGTTTCAAACTGATCTGCTATTAGGTTATAAACAGCTTTGACAATCGTTGTCTTACCTATTCCACCAATTGCACAGATTCCAATCATGCGAACATCATCCGACCTCATATCCAATAACATACATAAATCTTGCATGCGAGACTCCAATCCAACTGGATACTTAGCAATATATAGAAATGTGCGGTTCAACTTCTTTAAAGTTTCTTTTACAACATCCTGGAGGAACTTGGACTCAGACCTGCCAATTACAGAATCTCCTTATAAAAAATCAAGGTTCTTAATGGTAAAACCCAAATCTAATTGAAAGTACATGCAGGAATCAGACAAGTACTATTGAAATAGGCTCATCATGATTCATGAGACAAATGTATTGGTCTAGTACAAAAATATAACTTCGGAATGAGCTTTATAAACATTCAAGGAGAGAGCAGACTGCCAGTTACCTATTTTGCAAATGCCAACCAGACAAAGTTGCAATCTCCGACAGGGCTGCCCTCCACCTTTGCACCCTGTCCCTTCCATCAGAGGATATGTCTTCATGTTTAGCCATAGCCTCTCCAAATGTCCCGGTCAGGCTCCTTACTTCCGATGGACAAACATCATAGAAGAGCGGCAAAACTGTTTGTCGCTTTGATTTTTTACACTCTAAGATCTTGACCAACTCATCTAAACAGCTCGTGGATGATGCATAGTTCTTAGAAAGCACAATGATCGAAATTCTTGATTCTTCAATGACATTATCGAGCATAGAAAAGATGTTTTCACCCCTTTGAATGTCATCATCCATGAAGGTGTTAATCCCTTTCTTACACAAAGCATCATAAAGATGGCTGACAAAATTATTGCGGGTATCAATTCCTCTGAAGCTCAAAAAGACATCGTATTTCCATGGAGGGGCATCAAAAGAAGGCAGGGGAGATTTCTGGGTGGTCATGGAATCCAACATAGGAAGCTTGGAAAGCTTGCTATGATTCTGACCCTGGTTACATTTACCTCCTGAGTCCAGAAGTAAGATTACCATACAGTTTAGTTACGAAGCCTCACAAGTGAAAATTGTCAATGCAATATTTGAAATCGACTTTAATATAGAATATATTTCGTGTAACCCAATACGCATAAAGTGATGTGATAGATGAACAAAGTCAAAAATAAATTTTGGTCCAAGGTGCAAAGTGATATCAACCACTAGAGACATCAAATTTTTATTTTATAAATTTTATGTAATTTTATTATTTTTTAATTTTATCTTTTTTATGACATTTTAAGTAGGGACATTTTTATCATTTTACTATGATTATTGATGTAGCATTTAGGATTTTGGGAAACTATCTAAAGCTTGATCCTTAGGTTGTACAAAATAGTTTTTTTTACGATTAATTGAATTTTAGCCTTGAGCTTGTTATTTCAAGATTAGCCAAGAGAGCTTCTTGATCCCTTTGTAATTTATGTCTTGAGTTGCATGCCAAGAATATTCAAGTAGGATTGACCATCCTATCTTGTAGAGTGTTCGACTCTTAAGCAAGAACTTGTTCTTTGTCTTAAGAGCTTTGATCTTAAGGTAATCCAATATCTATTCCTTCCCTTGGAATTGAAATCAGTTGATTTGGGGGTTTTAAAATTTTATAATTAGTGATTAATATATAACCAAGGGGTTTTAGAATTTACAGTGTATGATGTCAAAGTGAACATAGTTCAACAGTAATATTGACATGTGCACTCTATTTCTTTTGAGGTTGGAGGTTTAAATCTTCATACTCCACATTTATTGTACTAAAAAAAAGTGGATGATAAGTTCCTATTTATTAGACATAAAATTGAAATTTCATTAATCTATTTAACAATTTTAAAATTTTAAAGTTTAAAAGTCTAATTGACACAACATTTAAAGAGAGATCTATTAAACGCAAACTTTGAAAGTTTAGGCCCGTTTGATTTTGAAAACATTTTAAAAAGTAGAAGAACTAAAGAAATACATAGGTAAAAGTAGTATTTCTAAGCTAAAATTTCAAAAACATAGTACTACAAGCAAAATGTTTATCCACTTTAACTTTCTCAATTTCAAATCTATTCTAATTTTATCATTTTATAAATTTTATATATATTTTATGAAAGATTTGTCAAGGGAACAAAATCGACCCTATTATAAAAAATCATGAAAGATAATTATTATTGATGAAAAGTATAAACTCAATATTTATGTCTTTTAAAAAAAAAGGTTATTTATTTAGTATATGTAAATATTTTTATTGATTATCAAATTTATATTGATCAATCATGTATTAACTAGAGATATATCATAATCCCATTCCCTCCCCTTGAAAAAAGGAAATGAAATTAGAAATCGTTAGCCCAGTTTAATTAGTTAATCTAATAATTAAGAGATAATGAAGCATTGTAATCATATGTAGGCATATACAGCCTATTCCAACATGTTCAACTAAAAATAAATAAATAAATAAATAAAAGCATATTCGACCATTATTATTTTTTTTTAAAAAATGTATTTAGAATTTCCTTTTTTAAACGATGTTCATTTTTTTAAAATGAATGAAATAAATTTTTTCTAATCACAAGTTTATTAGTAATATTTTACGCAATAATATATCTATTCTTATTATTAATTAGTTCACTAACCTTTAGAGAGAAGTTTGAAAACAGAAACTAAAATTTAGAAAACAATTTCCAAACAATCTATTGGGTTCTAAAAGAAATCTGGGGATCTACACTGAATAAACAAGTTTTTGACCAAAGACAATAAAATTTTAAATTAATAGTCAAAGCTTTCTTGAGCCTATGATGTTCGTCAGATTCGTTAGTAGAGAAGAGATAAGCTATTAAAGATAAAAAGAAAATCAAGCTTTAAGTCTGTGCAACTTGATTTTTTTTTCTTATTAAAAATAGCGAATTTTTAGGATTTTACATTATACTTTTTTTTGTTAAAATTTGGGGTGATTTAGCAAAAATTGAACACAAGATAAAAATACCAATACTTATCAAAGTCTAGGGTCAATGGAATGAAGTTAAAAGTATATAGTAAAAAAAAAAACACCTTGGCCAAGTTTAAAATAAAAATGGATTCTTTTTCCTTATTTCAAATTATTTAAAGTGAATTTATTTGCCTTTCATGTGATTGCATTTAATACCCTTGTTGCTGTGAACATGATTTTTATTTTTTTTTTTCAAAACCGAACATGATGTATTTGAATCTTGGAAAATGTTGACTTTAATTCTATTCATCAAGGGGGGTTTTCTTTTCTATGTTTTAAATAGATAACATTTCGCTAAATTAAACATAGCTCAACTGATTAATTAAGATATTATATTTGTTTAAAAGGTGAATGTTTAAAGTCTTGCCAATCCAAGTGCAATGTATAGTGATCTCTATTTTTCCTCTAATTAAGAAGCTTTAGGTTCGAACTCTCGCCCTCATACTTACAATATGATATTTAAAAAAATGTTAAATTATACAAAATATTCCGAAACTTTAGAGTAGGTTTCAATTATGCCCCTAGCTAAAATTTTGAAAAATTTTATTTTTACCTTTGAACTTTGAAATTTATTCTAAAATACCCTTGAAGAGTTTTTTTCGTTCAAATAAGGTGAAAATTAATGCAATGGTTAATGGTAACAACGATAATTCATGGAATTGATGTGGAGTTTATGTGTAAATATTAATTATGTAAATGATTTTAATAGTATCTTTTGATATAAAATAAATTGTAACAACAATCTTAATTTTCTATATAGTTGTAAATAATATCATGTACGCCTTTTAATTTTTACATATCAGCCACTATGTTAAATTTCAGGCTCCTTACTTCTGATGGACTAATTAACATCATAGAAAAGCATCAAAACCGTTTGTCGCTTTGATTTTCTACACACTCTAACAGCTTGTGGATAATGCATAGTCTTAGAAAGAACATTGATTGAAATCCTTAATTCTTCAATGACATTATCGAGCATAGTATTACTGTGATTCTGACCCTGGTTACATTTACTTCCAGAAGTAAGATTATTATACAACTTTAGTCAAGAAGCCCCACAACTGAAACTGTCAACGTCATCTTTGAAATCAACTTTTATATAGGATATATTTTGTGTGTAAAGCAAATACAAACATTTAAAACACAATATATGCAAAAGAGTTGTGTAAACGTGCTAATATGGAAAAAACTTATAAGTCTTGTGTTGCCCAATTTATAATCACAGATTTTTTTTTTTTAAAAAAAACTATTTTTTTTTCTATGGTTGCAAAGTAGGCAACACCAAACTTGAGTGCAACTCAGGCTACACCCAAGTTGTACTCTATTATCCTATATCTTCTAGGAATTTTTAACTTTTTTTCAATTTAAAAAATAATCAGTTTCTAATTTTTAGATTTTACAACTTCAAAATTGAAATTATTTGAATTCCCTTCTTGAAATTCAAACATTTGTTCAATTCCCAAACTAAAACAGTTATGATTATAAGTTTGAAGGTTTATATTTCCTTTTAAGGAAACCGATTTCTCTTTGATCCCTAAAAAAATTACCACCCCACACTCATATAACCCATCTTTCTCCATATTTATGGATGTTTTTCATTTTTACCCCTTTTCAAAGTTCTCTCTCACAATGGCGAATTGGGTTTAGGTCAAGATTCTTATGGCGTAGTGTTCTTAGCAAAACCAACCACAGAACCTCCTGACTATATATTTTGCCATCAAAGCAACTCCCCTTCAATATTATTCTTCATTGTCGAAGGAAAAACAAAGTTTGAAACATTTCGTTGGATGTCCAAAAATTGAACCATAAAAAGAGATTCTCCGCTGCTTTTTACAATCTGAAGTTGGAGTACGCTGCTGGAGGAACTTTAGCCGACTTGATTAAACAGCAGAAGAAGCTGCCCGAGAATGAGGTGAAGGAGTATCTCAAAATGATACTTAGAGAGCTTTCTTGTATTCATTGTGAATGTATTAGATTACATGGGATTCCAAAGAGCATTAAAAAGCTTGGATTCTATTTTTTTAAAAAAAAAACTTGCATTCATAATATTGTATTAGAAGTTGATTGGATTCATATCATTAAAACCTCTCTCATGCAAATAGTCAAAACAGAAGGCGTAGGCCAACATCCAGACTTCTGGAACTTTGGACGAAAGCCTCATAATCAATCGACGACATTATTAATGGCGGAAATTCGATGGCAATCTCAGATCACGACCGAAGAAATCAGAAACCGATAAACTATTCCGACGATCCCGACGCTGTAGGATTCTCCATTTTTACGGTTATCACAGCAACGCCATGACTACGAATATATACAAAGCATATAACAAATTAAAGTTCTATGCATGAACGAAACCAAACCATCTAACAACCAGCAGCCGGCCTTGAGTTTACGCCACTACGATAACTTTCTTAGCGCTACCTGGTCTATAATTAGACACAACGTTTGAATTATTATTATTATTATTTCTCATCGATCATTAATATGATTCTCAACCAAATTTTGGGTAATTAATGAAGAATAAGCCTAATGTTAAATGAAGTAGTTTCTGCATTTTGAACACAAACCATTCAAACAAATTGTGTGTGAGTAAGATTCTTTTGACATAAATAACCAGACCTTTTATTTAATTAAACACTTTTACAATAATTTTATTTCACGAAAACTCGTGATTATTACACTGGAGAGATCGAAGAAAAGTTTCGAGTGATGAGCAAATGCAAACCAAAATTACCAACCTCTTCTTTCTCTCTCAGCTTCAATTATATATGAGCTTTCCTAAACATAACAGGAAATGGCGTATCGCTCAAAACAAGAGCCTTCCTTCCATTCGATTCAAATATGCCGACATCTTTGCATATAACTTTGCAGTACTTACACACAGTTGGACAGTACACGAATTTGTAATCATTGCCGTGCTTCTCAATTTTGAACCAACTGTCCAGCGTCTCGCGCCCTGGATTTCCTTTCGTTCCGCCGATCGTCACGAAATACTGCCTCATATACTGATCGAATTTGCCTAATTTTCACACCGTCGATTTGGCGCACCTCGTGCTTGCCTTGAATTGGATGTTCAAATCGGTGGAAACTCGAACGACGCCTTTTTTAGGGTTTACAGGCTCAAATGTCGCCGGAAGACCGTCGGATTCTTCGTACGGTTCTTGGACGACGTTGAGACGGCATCGATCGTATTCCTTCCGGATATTGCCGGTGGTTAATCCGCCGCCGCTTCCGTGGAAAACCGGGAGGATGTAGTAGTCGTCGCCGGCTCGGAGCTTCTTCCCGTCGATGTCGAGGACGGCGTCCGGCGAGGCGTCGGCTCTGCAGAAGCGTACCTCAGTGGAGGCAATGACGATGAAAAGAAAAGAGAGTAATACAAACTTCTTCATACTTTTTAAAACTGAATATTGGTTTTTCAGTGATTTTTTTGTTTTTGTTTTTCTTTTTTTTTGTGCATGGATAGAATTGGAAAAGCTCTATATTTATAGGAAATGAGAGAGAGAGAGAGTCGAAATTGCTCACTGTTTTTTATTTCTCATGGAATTATTTTTCCCGCGGGCGCCAACTCGCCATTGTATTGTATATTTGTATTTGTATATATATTTAAATAATTGGAAAATGATTTTTTTTTTTAAATATATTTTATGAAAATATGTTTAGGAACAAAATCGACCCTAGTTATGCAAAAATCATGATTGATTATTATTATTGATGAAAAGTGTATAAGCATGGTATTAAATTTTTGTCGACATGTTGACATTTCCATCGATATTTCCACATGTATATGGGTTCGACATCGACATAAGAAGGAATCAACATTTTCACTATACCGTACAAAATTGATGAAATATTAAAAAAAATAGCAAGAAAATATAATTTAATGTGAATATAATATTGTAACAAGTATTTTAACTCATTTAAAAAGTGTAAAATCTTCATTTAATAATTTAAATATTTTTTTGAATTTTTTGTTTTTAAAATTTTTGTAGAAATATCTATCAACATCGACATTTTATCGAAATTTCCATCAAAATTTTCATAAAATTGAGACTTTGACATTTCCATTGACATCAACATTTTAAACCTTGCGTATAAGCTGATCAATATTTATTCGTATATATGTATAGTAATTAATCACATCATGTATTAACTAAATATATATCATAACCTAAAAAACATTTCCTCCACTTGAAAAAAAAAAAATTGAAAAAAGGTTTGTAGAGTTTAATTAGTTAATCCTAATAATCAAAAGATAATTAAGCATTGTAATCAAATTTAGGCATATTGTTGAGCCTATTAGAAAATTATTTGTTTTTTAAAAAAAATCTATTTTGTATTAAAAAGTTAGAATTTTATTTTTTTAAATATATTCAATTTTTTTTCTTTAGAATTATGAATAAAATAAAAATTTTGTAATCACAAGTTTAATGAGAGTAATATTTTACACAATAATATCGATTCTTATTATTAATTAGTTCACTGACTTTAGAAAAGAAGTTTGAAAACGAAAACTAAAATTTAGAAAACAATTTCCAAACAATCTATTGGTTTTTAAAGAAATCTGGGAGTCCACATTGAATAGACAACAAGGTTTTTGACCAAAAGCCAATAAAATTTAAAATTACTCAACCATATAAATCAAACTTACTAATAGTCAATTTTTTTAGTCTACATGTTCTTCATATTCGTTAGTAGAGATAAGTTTTTTAAAAGAGAAAAAAAAAAGTCAAAATTTACCCTAAAACACAATGTAGTTTTAATTCTAAACTTTGAATTGTTTCATCCCATTGCACATTTAAATTTAAATACAATATTGCAATCTTTACCTTAAACTAGAATAATTAGTGTTGCAATTTCTATCTAGTAAATTATTATTTGAAGAATTGTTAAAAGAAAACAAATCCATGTGAATTCAATGGATTATAAAATATATGTTAATAATTAGTGCAAAATTGATAAGTTTTTCAGACAAAAATGACATTGAAGTTGTTTTTTTCAAAGAAAATTTGTGATTTTTGGCCAAAGTTATTCAATAGTAAATTTTGTGCAAAACTTGATTTTTATAAAAATTAGTAAGTTCTTGAGGATTAGCATTATACTTTTTCGTTAAAATTGAGTGGGTGAATTAGCAGAAATTGAACATAAAGGTAAAAATTGAAACACTTGTCTAAGACTATAGTTCTAATTTGATTAAATAAAAAGTTTGGGGGTTGTATCACTTAAAACCATGAACTAATAATTATATCAACTAAAATTATAAACTTTCATAATTAAATCAATTTAGACCCTCCGTTAGAATTTTGTTTTAAAACTATTATTAATGTATTAACTTTCACATGTGTATAAGACTTCCTTAAATACAGAGTTCAACGAAAATTAGAGAGAAATACTAAAATTAAATAGATAGTAGTGATTTTTCATTAATATAAGCAATTTTTTAATCTTCTCGTCTTCGTCTATTTTTCTCTACTTTTTTATGAATAATTATACGATAATCTTTCTGACTACTTTGGTAGGACTTTGGGAGAAAAATAATTTTATTAAAATGATTTTGAGCTGATTTTAAATGGAATCAAATGAAAATAGCTATAAATAATCGCTAACAAATGGTCTAAATTGATTCGATCATAAAAGTTTAGGGTTTAAATTAATACAATTAATTTGAAGTTTTAATTGATCCAACCCTTAAAGTTTAGTGGTATAAATTAATTTTGATGTAAAGGTTTATTGTAAAAGTTGATATATCTTGTCAAATTAAGAGTTAAAATGTATATTTTTAAAGTCAAACTATTTGGCCTTTATGTGATTGCATTTAATACTCTTTTAGCTATGTTGATGATGTGTGTGTTCAAATCTTGGGAAATGGGAACGTTGACTTTCAATTCTATACATCAAGGGATTTTTCTTCTTCAGTTTGTTTTAAATAGAGAATATTTTCAACTCCTTAAGCATAACTCAATTTTGACAAATTGCACAAACCACTTTATGGAATTTGTTACAATCACACCCTTAAATTTTAAATTTGATAAATCAATCACTAAACTTTGTTAAGTGTGCAACCATCCCCTTAAACTTTTAATTTGATCAATCAGTTTCATAAACTTTGTTAAGTGTTGCAACCAACTCCTTAGACTTAAGAAAGTAAAAAGGGGTTGATTGCAACATTTATTAAAATACAAAGAGCTGATTGCAATACTTGACAAAGTACAGGAGCTGATTGATCAAATTAAAAGTTCAATGGTGTGATTGCAACACTTAACAAAATTCAGAGAGCTGATTGATCAAATTCAAAGTTTAAGGATGTGATTGTAATTTTTAACAAACCTCATAGTTTAAGGGTAGTTTGTGCAATTTTTTCCTCAATTTTTAAAGTATTATGTATTTATTTTAAAGGTTAGATGTTCAAATACCACACTTATTTAAGCATAGTTCAGACATCTCTATCTCTTCTAAGCAGACACAGGTTCAAACGCACACCATGTACTTGCAATAAAATATTTTAAAACAAAATTCAAATTCCCACTTCACATCGTTGACCTATACCTAAAAATATTTTTTTTCCGATTTTTTTTTTCCATTCTTAAAACCATATTCCATGGTATTTAATTTTTTTAAAAAACAAGTACATAAAATTCAAAAACCATAGTTATTAGTTTATCCCATTTGATGGAAACAGATGGCTTCACAGTTACATCAACGGTAAGACCATTGGCCCTATACTTTCAAAAGAAACCAAATTCCGATCATACATATTATTCAATGGCAATCTCAGTCCTCAGATGGCCAACTAATAATCAGCAGCTGGTTCTGAGTTTCGGCCACTAAGGGTTAACTCCAGGGATAGTGTAGTTTTAGAAAATTATTTTTTAAAATATAGTTATTTGACACAAAATTTGAAAGATTAGTCACCAATAACATAATTTTTTTAAAGAAAAATTCTAATAGACTAAGAATTTATCAGATACAAAACTAAAGGTTATAGATCCATTAGAATTTTAAAAAGTTTAGAGACCTTTTCGTTGCAAAAATAAAATTGTGTATAGATCTATAAATCATTTCTTAAAGTTGAAAGACCTCTTAAACAAAATTATGAAAATTCATGGGACTAAGTAATATAGCTTTTTACCTTATTTACTTACATATTTATTTATTTAGATTTTTATAATAATGTTAAATGAATAATACTTACCTCTTGAATGGTATATGATTTTGACAACTAAGAAAGAAAGAATGCAAAAATGAAGAGAGAAGACATTTAAAAATAATAATAATAAATAACGGTCAAATTTTTAATGGCGAATGGTAGAAAAATTGCTATCGATCGATTATTTAAAAACATGATTAATCTCTTATTCTATTTGAAATATTTTTGATGTGGTTCCAAAGAATTTAAAAACTATTTCAATAAAGATAGTTTTCTAGTGATTGATGGAGATAACAACTCCAAATTTTCCAGTAGCTTCAAAACTGTCCCCAGGTCCCAAAACTGCATCAAATAGAACCAAGGTGCAGGTTTAATTCCCATATAAACATAGAAGCAATCTGGAGAGATATTCAAAACAACGACCGATACAATCAAATCAAACTTCTACGAGTTAAATCAAATGTATAACTTATAAGTGAGAAATTATAAGTCAATATGAGTATGATTCAACTGACATAAAGTGTATACTCTTGACCGTGAGGTTAGAGGTTCGAATTCCTAACCCCACATGTTGTAAAAAAAAAAAGAGTGAAAAATTATAAAAGATATTTTTCTAAGGGAAAATTTCAATTTACACCCCTAAACTTTGGGAGTTGTATCAATTAAAACTCTAAACTAATTAATTGTAGAAATTTAAATTCTAAACTTTCTAAACCAAATTAGATCCTTCATTAGTGATTTATAGCTATTTTTACTTGATTCTATTTAAAACCAACTAAAAATTACCTAAATAAAATTATACTTCTTCCAAAATCCTACCAAAGTAGCAAAAAAGAATTATCGTGTAATTAGTCCCAAATAAGTAGAGAAAAATAGAGAAAGACGAGAACATAAATTGATTTTCTCCCTTTTCTAACTACCATATACATCGTTACAAGAGTAACAAACACATTATATCGGTTATCTTAAATAATTTAGTGTGAGAGCCCTTCATTCAGAGAAATTATTCAATGAGACCACCATAATGTGACTGATAGTTTTTCACCGTTGGATATGGAGAAAGAAGTATCTCGAATTTGTATCCAATGATTATTAGAGAAGATGAAAATTATTGAATCCACATCCAACGGTCATTATGAGGCATCCACATTGTGGCGGCCTTATTGAATAATTTGTCCTTCAAGAGAGATATGAGAACTTAACTACACATTACTCGCATTCTCAACCAAAATTTGACAATTATAAGCCTAATCTTAAAGGGAGTTTCTGCATTGAACATAATCAATTTTCACAATTGTGAGTAAGATTCTTTTAACCATAAACAACCGGATGATCTTTTATTTAGATAAACAATACTATTACAACACAATTTTTATTTCACGAACTCGCGATTATTACATTTCCAGTAAAGATCGAGGTAAGTTTCAGAGTGATCAGCAAACGCAAACCAAAACTAACCTCTTCTTTCCCTCTCTCACCTTCTTCAATTTAAACTTTCTTGAACATAACGAGGAATGGCGTATCGTTCAAAGCAAGAACCATCCTCCCTTTCGCATAGAATAAGCCGACATCTTTGCATATAACTTTGCAGTACTTACACACAGTTGGACAGTACACAAACTTGTAATTATTGCCATGCTTCTCAATTTTGAACCAACTGTCCAGCGTCTCACGCCCTGGATTTCCTTTCGTTCCGCCGATTGTCACGAAGTATTGCCTCATATATTGATCAAATTTACCTATTTTCCACACCGTCGATTTGGCGCACTTCGTGTTCGCCTCGAATTCGATGTTCAAATCAGTGGAAACTCGAACGACTCCTTTCTTAGGGTTTATGGGCGAAAATGTCGTTGGAAGACCGTTGAATGCTTCGTAAGTTTCTGGGGCGACGTTGAGTGGACATTGATTACTGTATCCAGGGATGCCGCCGATGGCTACTCCGCCGATGTTCCTGCGGAAAACAGGGAGAATGTAGTAGTTATCGCCGGCGCGGAGCTTCTTTCCATCGATGTCGAGGACGGCGTCCGGCGAGGCGTCGGCTCTGCAGAAGCGTACCTCAGTAGAGGCAATGACAATGAAAAGGAAAGAGACTAATGCAAACTTCTTCATACTTTTTTTTCTTTTTCTGATTCGTTTTTCAGTAATTATTTTTTTTTTTGTGCATGATTGGGATGGTAAAAGCTCTCTATTTATAGAACATGAGAGAGAGAGAGAGATCCAAATTGCTCACTGTTTTTTTCTTTTTTCCTTATGGAATTATTTTCCGGCGGGCGCCTACACGCGATTGGGAAAAGGTTGGCCGAGTTTAATTAGATAACCTAGTAATTAAAAGATAATTAAGCATTGTGATCATATTTCGGCTATAGAGCCTATTCGAAAATTATATTTGTAAAATAATCTATTTTGTACTAAAAAGTTAGAATTTTATTTTTTTAAATATTTTCAATTTTTTTAGAATTAATGAAATAGAAGTTTTTCTAATCACAGATTCACAAGTTTATGATTATTTTACTCAGAAATATCGATTTTTATTATTAATTAGTTCTCTGACTTTTAGAGAGAAGTTTGAAAGCGGAAATTAAACTAAAGTTTAGAAAACAATTTCCAAACAACCTATTGGTTTTTAAAGAAATCCGGGGATCGCATTGAATAAACAACAAGTTTTTGACCAAAGCCAATAAATTAAAATTTAAAATTATTCATCCATATATATCAAACTCAAGGTATAACCATTTTTACCTTAAACTTTGAGATGAATATTGCAAATTTTATTTTAAACTTGAGTATTGCAATTTTTACCTAATAAACCGTTCCATGAATTATAAAATATATGTTTGACATGAAATTAATAAGTTTTCAAACAAACATAGTATTATAATTAACTGATTTTTTAAATAAAAAATATGTGAGTTTTGACAACATTATTCAATGGTCTATTTTGTGCATGAGGAAGCTCAAATTTGTGCAAAACTTTTTTTTTTATAGGAAAGAGTGTGTTCTCAATGATTTGTACATTATAAATATATATATTTTTAAAATATATTAATGGGCGACTTAATAGAAATAGAACATAAGGTAAAAATCACTACACTTATCTAAATCAAAAGTCCAATTTAATGAACTTAAAAATTTATGATATAAAAATTGATACACTTTGCAAGTTTGGAGAAAAAATGGATTTTTTTCAACGTATTTAAAGTCAAACTATTATTTTCCCTTCATGTTTAATACTCTTTTAGCTGTGAAAGATGGTTTGTGTTTTAATCTTGGAAAATGTTGACTTGGAATAGAAAAATTATTAGAATGTTAGACAAAAAGTCACATGTCTCAATGTCGTTCTTTCAGACCTAATTTAGACAAGCGTTCGACTCACTGTTACGTCGATTTTCTGTCTAACATTCTAAAGAATTTTTACTCCAATAGTAGTTTGGAAATGTTTATGAAAGGTCAATGATAATATTACAACTTTTAAAAGAAATATGGATATTTTTTAAACAAAGAGCACAAAGTTCAAGAGTATTTATTATAATTTAGCCTTACATCGTTGCTCTACCTTTAAAAGAAGCCAAATTCTCGTCATAGTTGCATACCTTATTGGTAAAGTCTTATTCTCGTCCTATTAATTTGTTCGCCTTTCCCCTTAAAAGGATGGGAGTTATGCTTCCTTGTAAACCTATAGCTATTATAGTCTACAGACAATCAACCTTTTTGAATGATTTTTTTTTAGTTTAACATGTAGAGGTAGAGATTCAAATTACCTCTAATCTTTATGGTCGATGATATATATCTTAACTAGTTGGCAACCTTTTTGAATGAAGTTGTTCGTGCTAGGAGAGGACAATGAAATGGATTGGATTGCAAGCAAGATTAACTCTTTTTTTTTTAATCTTTAAATTCACATGAATTTGTAAAGCATATTCTCCGTTTTTTTTTTTTTTGAAGAGAAATATTCTCCGTTTTTAAAAGGATTAGAGTGAATTCAAATAATTTACCTAGATGAGAATCCTGGATTAAGTTGGAGAAAATTTGTTGTTTTATTTTTCAATGTTACTCTTTTTTATGAATAAAAACTTTATCAATAGATAGTATAAGTTAATGTATTTTGACCTAAAAAAAATTATCACTCATTATTTAAAAATAAAATTTTTGCAATATGCATATAAAAAAGGAAAAATTACAAAAATTACCCCTGAATTATAAAATCATTGCAATCACTCTTAAACTTTCAATTTGATCAATCAACCCCTAAACTTATAATTAAATCCTTATGTATTACAAAATATATACAAATTGCCCTTAAACTATACGTGTTATTCTAATCAAAGAACTATAAAATTGTTACCATAAAAAAAATTAACATAATCATTATGAGGTTTTCTTAACCTATAAATCATTGTAACATGAAACTACAAGTACATCCAAGTTTTAGATGCTCATGTTTTGTATTGTGTTCAAATTTTGAAATGTTATTTTATCTTTCATTAATATATATCTTAATCAGTGGAGCTAGCCTTTTTATACATATATTATCATTTATCAATGACTTTTTAACGAGTTCTTTTTGCATATTTTCTAACCAATAGCGAGTCATTCAAGTTACTATCTCGCCCGTATTTATGATGAAACCCACATTTCTTCAACATCACTTTGGTTGCTGCAACTTTTTCCGACGCTGCAGCAATCGAAAACGACACGTCGAGTTGGGTCCAAGGCTTTCCATTCAAGATCCATGTCATTGGACCAGGGCAGATGCTCATGATCCATATATGATCTGATTCCAATGAACTAAAAACTCTTTCAATGCTCGATTGATCGAGAGAACAACTCGACATGAAAATTTCTCAGTAGTTTCATCATTGTCCTCAGGTCCCAAAACTGCATAAAAAAACCAAGTTGCAGGTTTCCCATATAAACTTGAAGCAATCTGAAGAGGAATTGATGAACCTTCTGTGTAATGAAAATCAAACCATTCTGGAACTTCACTTCCAGGAAGTTTAATATCAACCATAGATCCCTGATGCATAACAAACAAGTTCAGGCACAAGAGAGAAGTTGAGTAAATGGAAATTTTAGAAGTATTTTTTAAAGTACATCTAACGGTTACGAGAGTGACAAGGAGTTCAATAATTTTTCAAAGGGAGAACTTCGAGAGGGAGCAACTAACCTCGCTGGATAAGAACTTCACTACATCATTACTCAGAGTGTCAACCAAAATTTGGCAATTAATGAAGGATAATGCTAATCTCAATGGATTTTCGACTTTGAACATTATCAGGTCGGATAATTGTGAGCAACTTTCCAGTGATTTACAATCATCTGCACATAGATATAAGAGACTCGATGGAAGCTTCGGAAGTTCTCGGAGTTTCGAGCAACCCATAAGATTCAAAAGTTGTAGGTGCTGCAATTCACCAATGCTACTGGGCAGAACCTCCAGATTTTTGCAAAATTTTAAGTTCAAAACTTTAAGTCCGATGAGATTGTTGATTGATAAAGGAAGCACTCTAATAGCACACTTTTCTAGATGTATACTTTCAATATATTTCATTTTCGTTAGAATATGAGGAAAATCCTCCAGCTTTGGGCAATCAGAAAGGAAAAGATTCCTCAAAGATTTCAATTTGATGCTAGTTGAAAGTCTCTGAAGGCTAGAGCAGGACAAAAGGCTTACAGTAGCAAGCTTTTGAAGGAAACCAACAGATTCATGAACCTCTACTAAACTTGTGCAGTGATTGAAGTCTAATGTCTCAACATTTGGGATCCCTGAAAAATCAGGGATTTCAACAAGAAACTTGCAGAAGCTAAGATCCACAATTTTTAAATTGTTAAAAACCTGAAAAATCAGTTTCAAAAAATCAAAATCCAAATTTAGATTCAGTTACTCTAGTACATAGAGGATGTTTTTGAGTGAAGTAAATCCCTACCTTGAAATCCTTCCACAAGTGTTCGACCCAGCCGTGCCACAAGATAAGAGCAACTAGTTTCTTGGGATGGAAGTTTGATGGCAAACAGGCAAAAGGGTATCTAGACCATTTCAACAACCTTAACTCTGTAGGCACATATTCAAGTTTTCCAGATAGATTGGCATTGTGGATCATAAGTATTCTGAGCCTTTTCATTTGTGCAAAGGCTTCTGCACTTATGCATACTTCATTTGCCTCTGGCAAATCTAATTTTATGCCTTCAATATTATTTGTCCCCTGTTGTCATAAAAAACATGTTGGAAACATTAAAGCCTCGTTTAATAACCATTTTATTTTTGGTTTTTGGTTTTTGAAAATCAAGCTTATAAACACTACTTCCACCTATGAGATTCTTTGTTTTGTTATCTATTTTTTACAAATGTTTTCAAAATTCAAGCCAAGTTTTGAAAACTAAAAAAAAAATAGTTTTTAAAAACTTGTTTTTGTTTTTAGAATTTGGCTAAGAATTCGTATGTTTCTTTAAGAAATATGAAAAACATAGTAAAGAAATTCTGAGAAAACGAGCACAATTTTCAAAAATCAAATAGTTATCAAACAAGGCCTTCTAGCCAAGCTCTAAATTGATGAGAAATATAGTAATATACACAGCAGAATTTAATTGATTCTTACCATATTTTCAGAAAGTACATGTGAAACATCCTCTTCAAAGCAAAGTCTGCTACGTCGACCAGGGAATCTTGGGGATTCTTGACGAACGATCTCCCAACCCATCTCTTGGAGCAAGTCATGCATCCACAGCTTGTTGTACTCGATTGTTACGAGACACTTATCGACGAGAATTCTAATTCCATTATTGGCATAAAAGTCACAACCATCTAATACATTCACAACATAATCTTTGTTTTCTCCCTTAAAGAAACATGCAATATCCAGAAAAATTGACTGCTCATTGTCCTCCAAGCCATCGAAACTTATTTTGAGCACTTCATATATTCTTTTATCAGGAATTCTTCTCAACTTATCTAAAGCACTCCTCCATTCTGATATTGTTCTACCACAGAGAAACGAGCCCAATACCATCAAGGCAAGTGGAAGGCCTTTGGCATAATTTAAAACAAAGAAAACAAACTCCTCATACCCTTCTCGAGGATAAGGATTCCTGAAGGCATGCCAGCTAAAAAGCTTAAGAGAATCTTCATTACCTAATTCCTTGACTTTGAATGTGTATTGAACTCCATGGGAAACTAATAAATGATCATTTCTTGTAGTAATGATTATTCTACTTCCTGAACCAAACCAATCTTGCCCACCGGCTAACGCTTCCAGCTGCTCGGTTTGATCCACATCATCAAGTACAAAAAGTACCCTTTTGTTTCGAAGCCTGTTTTTTATCACATTAATTCCTTTATCAATGCTTCCCAATTTTACATTGTCATGCCCAAGTACCTCATATAGAAGTGCTTCTTGTAACTGAACTAGCCCAAGTTTTTGCTTGGAATGATCTCTAACATTCGCCAAAAAGATGCAACTTTCAAACTGATCTGCTGTTAAATTATAAACAGCTTTAGCAATGGTAGTCTTGCCTACTCCACCAATCCCACAGATTCCAATCATGCGGATATCGTCCGACCTCATATCCAGTAAAAGATACAAATCTTGAATGCGAGATTCCAATCCAACTGGATACTTTGCAATATATAGAAATGTGCGGTTCAACTTCTTCAAAGTTTTTTTTACAACATCCTGTAGAAACTTAGACTCAGGCCTACCAATTACAGAGTTTCCATATTAAAAAAAGAAATCAAGAATTTTCTGTTCTTAATGCTAAAACAAAACTCTGATTGAAAAATACATACATGAATCAGACAGAAGTACCATTGCAATAAAGCCATCGTGAGATTGTGAATTGATATTGTACAAAAAGATAACTTTGGAATAGAGCTTTACAAACATTTAAAGAGATTTACCTATTTTGCAAATGCCAACCAGACAAAGTTGAAATTTCAGTCAGGGCTGCCCTCCACCTTTTCACTTTATCCTTTCCATTGGAAGATATGTCCTCATGTTTAGCCAAAGCCTCTCCAAATGTCCCGGTTGTGCTTCTTACTTCCGATGGACTAACATCGTAGAAGAGCGGCAAAACCGTTTGGCGCTTTGATTTTCTACACTCTAAGATCTTGACCAACTCATCTAAACAGATTGCGAATGATGCATAGTTCTTAGAAAAAACAATGATTGAAATCCTTGATTTGTCAATGACATTATCGAGCATAGAAAAGATGTTTTCGCCCCTTTGAATGTCGTCGTCCATGAAGGTGTTAATCCCTTTCTGGCACAAGGCATCAAAAAGATGGCTAACAAAACCATTGCGGGTGTCTTTTCCTCTGAAGCTCAAAAAGACATCGTATTTCCATGGAGGGGCATCAAAAGAAGGCAGAGGAGATATCTGAATGATCATGGCAACCAATATAGGAAGCTTACAAAGCTTGCTAAATCTGATTCTAGTTACATTTGCCTGCAAAAGCAAGATTATTATAGAGTAAGGTCAAAGTGCCCCAAAACTGAAAAATTGTCATCTTTGAAACTGACTTTAATATTGGATAAACTTAGCAAGATGCACATTAAGGTCCCATATGATAAATATTTTGATTTTGAAAATTAAGCTTATAAACACAACTTCCACCTATGGTTTTCTTTGTTTTGTTATCTACTTTTTACAAATGTTTTCAAAATCCAAGCCAAGTTTTGAAAATGCCTATGGTTTTCTTTGTTTTATTATCTACTTTTTACAAATGTTTTCAAAATCCAAGCCAAGTTTTGAAAACGAAAAGAGTAGGCCTCGTTTGATAACCATTTGGTTTTTTAAATTTATGCTTGTTTTCCTATAATTTCTTCATCATGATTTTCACCTTTCTTAAAGAAAGGTTTGAATTCTTAGGCAAATTCTAAAAACAAAAATAAGTTTTTAAAAACTATTTTTTTTAGTTTTCAAAACTTAGCTTGGTTTTTAAAAACATGGGTAAGAATAGATAACAAAACAAAGAATCTCATAGGTAAAAATAGTGTTTACAAGCTTAATTTTCAAAGACAAAAAACCAAAAACTAAGCGGTTATCAAAACGGGTCGTAGTTTTTAAAATCTTGTTTTTGTTTTTGGAATTTGGCTAAGAATTCAAATGTTTCCAAAGATAAAAACCATGGTAAAGAAATAGTGAGGAAACAAACATAATTTTCAAAAACAGAAAACTAAAAGCAAAATGTTTATCAATCAAGGCCTAAAATGATGTGTTAATTGAAAGGAAAGTCAAAGTTAGCGAAATAAAACTTTTGTTGGGATGCAAATATAGTCCTACATTAATTTGAATAGAAAAGATCCTCCATTATATCCATTGGTAACACTCCAAAATTGTGCCTGTTAGTTAGGATTCAAAGCAAAATTATGCAAAATGGACAACTTCAGCTTCCTGTAAGAAGAAATCAAATTTGCTTCATTTGCAACGACGTAAGTTTCAGGAAGAACATTTTGATAAAAAAAAATTCCCACATTCTGAATTGACCAGCTTCAAATAGATAAATATAAACAACAGTCTTCGAAATAAATAAATAAAGACGTTTATCAATGTTCTTCGATTAGAGATTTTAAAATATTGCAAAAATTCGAAGTTCTCACACCTTGCACTCAGAGATCGATTGACTGCAAAGAGGCCACGATGTGAACGTGATTCTGAACTTCAAGTTTCACTTCGCCAGTTGTAACCGAGCCGACGCTTTCGGATTTACCGATAATTTAATATCTTGTTACGTATTGGCAATGGCAAGAATCGGCTGATATTGAAACCTCTCTCAGGCAAATAATCAAACAGAAGGCGTGGATCAACATCCAGCCGTCTGGAAGTTTCGACGAACGCTTCGCAATCAATCGACGACATGATTCGTGCCAAAAATTCGGTGGCAATCTTAGACGGCCGTAATCAGTAACCGATAAACTATGCCGACGATCTCGACGCTGTGCGATTCCGTCATTTCAGTGGCGCAACAATGCCATACGTGAAAATGCATGAAGACGACTTTTTATTTTCTTTCTATGTTCAAAAATAGGTAAATTAGAACTCACTTCCAAGTTTGTGTATATCTCATTTCTAAACTTTAAAAAAGTATTTAGAAAAAAATTAATTTTAATCATAAACTTGTCAAGTTGTATTAAATTTAACGTGAACTTTCAATTTCATTAATTTTAACCTTAAACTTGACAAACTGTATCAATTTTAACCCCAAACTTTCCATTTCATCATTTTTATCCTCAAACTTGATAGATTGTATCAATTTTTTAACCCTAGACTTTCAATTTCATCAATTTAAACCTCAAACTTGAATAAGTGTATCAATTTACACTCTCGATTAAGTTTCCGTTTCAATTACCGTTAGAAAGATTTCTCACACATGCTCAAAGTCACTTGTTGCTCTATGATATGTACTTGTTGTTATTTTTTAAAAATATTTACCAAAAAAATAATTAAATCATTCCAATCGGGTCACCACCATCATGAAAACCACAAACTCGACTTTCGAAAGTAAGACCCATATGAAAACAAATGGACTCTTGTTCCTTTCGCCTTTGGTGTAGATACCAACGATGACAAGTCTGAAGAAGATCTAGGCGGTGACATCATTGAAGGCGGCGATGATCATGGCGGTTTCATCAACTTTAGTGGTGAGGAGTTTGAGCTCGATTAAAATGGGGGAGAGAACATGGAATGCGGTGGTGGACAGAGTGATGCCTATGAACACAATGAACTGCCCGTAGCTGACCCTTGTTGGCCCCATCGACAATCTTACAGAGGATTAAAGTGACATCGATGCAGGAGAAGAATGGGACAAAGATTCGTATGAGGGCGATTCTGAAAGCCCTACTTCTGTTGCGGCATATGGAGGACAAATCGAACTCGAGGCTGACAAGAAATTTAAAAAAAAAAATCAATATTGGCGACCAATTCAAGAATGAGAGTACTACATCGAGGAAAAATATGATGCAAATAAGCTTTTGTTTTTACTAAAAGCTGATGGATAGAGTAGAATCTTGTCTTAAAAAAACCCTAAATTGATGAAATGAAAAAAGCAGCAGAATCAGAGAAGATAAGAAGTGAAAAAAAAAATCATGCTCTGAAATCGAAAAACATTATGGCTAGTCTACTCCAATTTTCTTCAGCAATTTTATTTTTAAAAAAATAACAAATACGTATTTGTTATAGAGCAACACGTGGTTTTGGACATGTATGGAAAACCTTTCTAACAGAGATTGAAACGAAAACTTAACCGATGGTATAAATTGATACATTTATTCAAGTTTGAGGTTAAAATTGATGAAATTGAAAGTTTAGGGTTAAAATTGATACAATGTGCTAAGTTTGAGATTTAAATTGATGAAATTGAAAATTCAAGGTTAAAATTGATACAACCTGTCAAGTTGAGGTTAAAACTGATGAAATTGAAAGTTCATGATTAAAATTGGTACAACCTGCTACATTTAGGGTCAAAAATGATTTTTTCCCAAAGTATTTAATAGGTTCATAATTTTTAATTGTATGTTCAATAGATCCCTAAACTTTAAAATTATTTCATAGGTCCTTGAACTTTTAAATTTATGTCTAAGATTCCTGAGCTTTCAATTCAGGCACTATCACAAGCTCTAGCTAACTTCATCGCAAAGTGTGTGACTAGCTCCACACCTAACTGTACTTTTACAGGTAGCCTTCACTCGAATCTTCATTGAAGTCGTGTAGATTACATCAAACAATGAATAATACTTGAAAAAGGTTTCTAGAAAGACTCTAAACAAAACATACTAATAAAAATACTTTTAATTCTTACATAATTTTGAAAGTTCTTTTAGTAATAAATTTGTTTGGTTGCACTTTATCCCAAAGTTATTCTATTAATTATAAATATATTTGAAAGATTTTGGATCAATCACTTTTAAAGCATTTTTAGAACCTAAAAAAATAAAATAAAATTATAAATAAACAGAATCTACTTTTCACTTCCAACCCTACTCTTGATTCTTGAAATCGGCCACATAAAGATCATACAAGCCCAACAAATCTTACCATTACATGAAACTGCATCAATCCGTTAAAAAGAATAAATAAGATTCATTGTATTATATTTATATGTTCGGTAACAGTTTTAGATATTGAATTTCTATTTTTTTAATATTGAATTTTAATTTAAAAAGTTGTTCGACTGGTAATAATTTTTTTTATACAATAAAGGTTGAGGGGATTTGAACTACAAACCTCGTGATTGTTCGAATGATAGTAATAATACCAACTAAATATTTAGTTCAATCTCAATTATTATTAATTTATTTATTAACGCATTTTATGCTATAAATTTTGTATAATTATTTTTTTTACAATATTATATAATTTATAATATATTATACATGTTTTAATTTATTTAAAGAAAAAATTATTTTTAACCATAAACTTAGTAGGTTGTATCAATTTTAACTCTAAACTTTCAATTTCATCAATTTAAACCTTAAACTTAGTAGATTATATCAATTTTAACACTAAACTTTTAATTTCATCAATTTAAACCTCAAATTTGAATAAGTTTATCAATTTACATCATTGATTAAGTTTCTGTTTCAATCCTCGTTAGAAAAGTTTCCTACACATGTCCAAAGCCACGTGTTGCTCTATAACGTATATGTATTTGTTATTTTTTTTAAAAAAAATAAAATTGTTGAAGAAAATTAGAGTAGACTTGCCATACTGTTTTTCAATTTTAGAGCATGGCTTTTTTCACTAATTTTACTGCTTTTTTCATTTCATTGATGGAGGGTTTTTCAATTTTAAGCCAGAATTCTACTCGATCTATCGGCTTTTAGTTGAAACAAAGCTTATTTGCACCATATTTTGTCTCAATGGAGTGCTCTCATTTTTGAATCGATAGTCAATATTGGTTTTTTTTTTTTTAATTTCTCCTTGGCCTCAAACTCGATTTTTCCTTCATCCACAGCAACGAACGTAGGGCTTTTGGAATCGCCCTCGTCAGAATCTTTGTCCCCCTTTCTCTCCAGCATTGATGCCACTTTAATCCTCCGTAAGACTGTCAATGGGGCCAACAAGGTCGGTTATGACTAGTTCATTATGTTCACAGGCAGGCATCACTTTGTCCACCACCACCTTCCATATTCTCTCATGCATTTTAGTTGAGCTCAAACTCTTCACCACCGAAGTCGAAGAAACCGCCATGGTTGTCATCTCCTTCAATGATGTCACCGCCTGGATCTTCTTCACACTCGTCGTCATTGAAATTGACACCAAAGATGAGGGGAACACAAGAGTCTATTTGTTTTCAGGTAAATCCTACTTTCATAAGTCAAGTTCGTGGTTTTCATGATGGTGGCAGCTTGACCTGGAATGATTTGATTATTTTTTTGTAATTTTTTTTAAAAATTAACAAACAAGTACTGAAACGGAAACTTAACTGAAGGTTTAAAAATTAATACACTTATTCAAGTTTGAGGTTTAAATTGATGAAATTGAAAGTTTAGAGTTAAAATTGATACAATTTACCAAGTTTGAAGTTTAAGTTGATAAAATTGAAAGTTCATGGTTAAATTGATACAACCTACTAAGTTTAGGATGATTTTTTCTCTTTATTTAAAAAAGTAAAATGACTTTATAATAAATTATTATCACCGTTTTATTTTTTAATATAATTTCACATTTTCAAATTTTAAATTTAAAATCTAAAACCACTGAAAAACATAAAAATATTATTTTTAAAATTTTTACCATTTGAATTTCAAAATTCGTTTTCAAAAACAAATTGAATTCATTGAATCTAAAAACAAATTAAAAACAGTTTTCAAAAACAAATTTATTATATTCATTGAATCTAAAAACAAGAAACATAATTCAAATTAGATGCCAAACAGACCCTAAAGAAATCAACAACTACCCTGTACAAGAAAATTAGCTTTGAATGTATTTTCTAAGGTAAGAAAGATGTCTAAATTTCGTGATTTAGCCTTGGTCAAATAGTCGGTGAAAATAAAATTCCCCGACCAATTTCATGCAATTTCATGTACATACAATCGTTCGTTTTGAATGCAGTAGACAAACACAAAACAACATGCTTAAAAAAAACAGGGTGCCTTTAGTAACAACTTCTAAAGAACACTGCTGATATTAGCATCTACAGATAAAATATAACAAGAAGCAAGACAATGTGGTGACCCTTTTGGCAGCTTCTCAAATGCGAGCAGTCTTTGCCACCACTGATTCTAAGTCTTCTTTGGCGCTGATGCTGCAGAGAATGACACTGTTGTTAGAATGTATACAAATGCATTCATGGTTGGTTCAATTTTCCAAGTATGAAATCGAAAAACAGTTGGTGGGTTCGGTTTGACTGGAATTTTATCATCTTTTGCCGATTCGGTTTGGTTTTGGTCGGTCTGGTCATCGGTTTTGTCATGTCTACAGTTCAGTTCGCAAAAAGAAATCGGTTTGGAATCCGGTTTGTTATTTTCTTAAAACTTGTGTTGGTTCAATGTAGGTTTTGACTTAAAAAACCGACACACTTACAACTCTAGTTCCCATGTATTGGGGCATATTTCCTATATGCAAATCTAAATCAGGCGAATCTTTACTCAAAGTAGAGCATAAACCTAAAAGAATTATAGAATGGCCATTCGGAAATCATACATATGTGTGTGTGTATATATATAGGTCATAAAAAGATATTTGAATGACTCACCTGAAAGTAACATCCCCACTAGGTGTCAATTTCTTGGAGATCCAAGTCGGAACCAACTTTTCGAGCTGCTTAATTTGCTCTTCCACTTCTCCTACAAGAAAACATGTACAAGTCAAGCAAAAATTCAAACCAGATTCGTGATGATATTACTTACAAAACCATCCATACTTCTCTCTGTAATATCAAGACTATTCATTATAATCTTGTGCACGAGCTCCTCCTTGGTAATTGAAGAGCAATTTACAGACTTGAAAATGTTGTAGATAACACGAACAAGTTCAGGCAAGCAAGACGATTCTTGACAAGTTACTCCACTAGGAGAATTCTTTTGGTAATGCTCATCAGGAGAATTTTTCTTTTCAGGGATTCCATAGCATTGCAAATCATCCACACCGAAACCTAATGCGCCGATATCCCCTTCTGTGCCAGAAAAGTTGAGAAACCTTTTTGCAGGTTTACATAAACTTCCTACACTTGCAGTTTTCCTCATTTTCACATCGGAAAGCGGCAGCATTGATCTCTTTGGTGTCAACTGTACCGGGGTTTGTGTCATTATGCTGCTAGAAGCAGAAGTTACAGGCTTGACAAGGGGACTCTCAGAAGACTTAGCAGCGACCTGAGGCGAGATTGACTGTGTGGGAAAATCTTGAAGCAAATTATCAGTATTATCCTCCTCTTTAAGACTAAAAGCTGGAGCAGATGGCAAACCAACAATAGACGATGCAACAGGTTCTGATATCTCTACTTTAGAAACAGCTTTCTTAGAGAAATGTCTCTTGAAGGATGATTGTGGACAAAGTTTTTCAAAAGACAAATCAGTTTCTACTGATATTGGCTGAGATTTTTCTGAAGAATTATCAGACAATTGATCATGAGAGAACATAATGTTTCTCTGGTTGAAGGGCTTCGGTAGTGCACCCTCTGGAACTTCACTTTTCTGGTTGCCAAAAATAAGAAAAATAATTAAATTATGAGCACGCAAAAGGCTAACAAGTCCAATAGTCACAAATGTAACAAAACAAGGTTTGAAAGCAATAATAACATAAAGAATAAAAAACTGAAACCCTGGTAAATGACCCTGTGTAACCCTTACTGGGTAAATGACCCTGTTTATAAAAATTTATTATACTATTGTTACTTTTTTGTAAAACGGGGTATGCAGCCCATTCCTTGCAGATTCATAATCCATCCCTGCTAATTCTCGAGAGGTTTTGCCTACTCAAAAGCTAACTCTAAGAGACAAAGATTTAAGCTATGAAATTTTCAACTCGAAAGCTTGAACCCAAGACCTTGGAAGACATATCTAAACAGCCTAATCTGTCGGTCACCAGAAAAAAGCTCTTAAATCCAACAATTTATTATAGTGTTGAATACTTTGGCTACACAGATAACAAGTTGAAGTTCAATGCTTTTATGTCTTAGTTGATCCATGATTGTTGATTGAAAAGAGTAATATTGTCATAATTGCTTGTGCTTTTATTTGAATTAAAACATATGCAATTGCTTTCCAATAGTACGTAGAAAGGTACCTCTGGATGCATGACAAAGTATTTTGTTACCCTTGAAGCGAAAATTTTGTGTAATGCCAGAAAATCAGAATGCTCGGAGGGACCTTCTACAATATCTAATTGAAGACTGATTATCATTTTTGGCTTCATGCATGATGTTTTCTTGTCATGAATCATCACTTTGTCGATAGTCACAGCTTCTGGAATGATATATACTATCTGTGCTAGATGTCTGTGTAAAAACTTTCTGGAAAAGAAAAGGAACCAACAATATAAATTTAGAGATCAAACTTCTATAATATTCGCATGAGTTGAAACATAAATTAAAAAATTAAGAACAAATTAAAAAAAAAAGATCTTAGCTCCAAAGAAGTCAAGCAACTAGCAAAAATTTAGGCACAAGGGATTTCTTCAATGCTTTGCTGAATTTAGGGTATTTGGTGGACAAAATTACAGTCGCAGGCAAATCAATTTGAATTGGTTTTGTGCCAAAAAAAAAAAACAAAAATGATATCAAAACCCATTTTCCTGAAAACCAAACCACCGCCCAACTGACCAACTAACTCAAACCCCAATTGAACCAACCTAAACCAAAAACGAATTGATCGAGATTCGAAACCAACAAAATCCACCCAAACCAAATCGATTTAATTCGGTTGATTTTCTCAATTTTTCCAATTTCGACTTGCACCTTAGAGAAAATGGTATGATTATACTCTAGTGAAAGTACTATACTGTTTCACTCATTTTCAATTTATTATCTTTCAACCTACCATTTCATTTCACCTACACTATGAAACTAGTAGCTCAGGCATGGCATTAATAGATTGCTTGTGTTAAGTCCAGCAAAACAGCAGCATAAAAGTTCAGAAGAATTCATTAGCAAATGCTATGAAATACCTTTTACTCATAATCGACACCTGGCAGGATACATTGTGAAATGTAGACAACTTTTTACGCATTCTAAGCAACCTCAGTGAGGAAGTCAAGCAAATAAAGAACTCTACAATGCTTTGGTATCTGCATATAATCAAATTGAGTTTAAGTCAAATTTATAGCGACAAAATGTTGGTTTAAATCTTATTTTCATCTATAAACCTTCAAGATTATTCTATTTTGCATTATATTTTAGCCATCACATAAAAGAATCATTTTAGTTTGTCATTAAATTTTAAATAAATTATTTAACAAAAACATAAATATAAACAAATTTTTGGTTCATTTACCTAGTGAATGGATATTAATATGGACAAGGGTTTGAAGCTATATAGAGTATGTTTGATACTGATTCTAAATATATTTCGATTCTTGTTAAATGATTGAATAAATGATAAGTACTAAAAAAAAATTTAATGTAAAGTTGTAAGAACTTTGCAAAACATTTGAGAGTTTCAAAGGAAAAACTAAGTATGACAAAGCTTAAGAACCAAAACAAGATTTAATCCTCAAACGTTTTAGACATTGCATCTAGTAAATATACTCACTTTTCTTGAAGTTTGATCCCTTCTTCCTTCAATTTTCCTTTCAAGTACTCATCTGCTTTCTCTGGTGTCATACATGCAATGTTACTATCTGCATTCTGGTAACCAGAAATTCCTTCCTTCTGTGGCGGAAATGGAACATTGAATGCGGTTGTTGATTTATCAATAGAAGGATTAGTTTCAACGATTGAAACATTTTGGCCACCGTCTTCACATGTTTTTTCACCCATTCTTCAACCGTAGCACAGATTGAATCACAAACTGGTGTAGTCTAAGAGGATAAAAGGAGAATTCTCTTCAAGAATCGATCAAATCTTTAATATGAATGAAAAGTTATTACATACATGAGAACGGGATTCACTATTTATAGAGAATTGAAAGCAAACTAAAATACTAAAAGGAGAACTAAAATCCAAATAGGAAACTGAAACAGATTAATTAAGGATTTAACCAAGGTTAATATGAATTTATCCTAATCCTACTACATCATTAAAATCACTTCTTTCTCAGACCTTGTTGACTACCTACAGAAAAGAGAAATTCAATGTCAAAGTTGGAAATATGAGTACTATTTGAAAAGGGCTTTTAAAAAACTCTCATCAAAATATATCAACAAATAAAGTCATCCAACTTCAGGACCATGCGGAAGACAGAAAATTAGTAAGAAAAACATATTTCACACATTTAATCAAATACATGTCTTCAAACTTTCAAAGAGTCTTTAGCCCAATTCCCCAATAATGTGGACTATGAGAGAGAATCTCCCAGAAATTAAACTAACAGTGAGTAAATTAATAGATTAATTTTCTTTTCAAGAAACCCCCAATTACCCTTATGTGGCCTGTAAGGGAGAATCTCTAAGAAATTACAGTTGATGGTCGCAAAGAAAGTTAGTGAAAACAACAAATTACTACAAAATTTAACCCTTCTATTTGTTGATATTACAGTTGATCTACAATTGCAAAAACCTTACAGAGAATAACTAATAGTAAAATCAAGAACCATAGGAGAAACCAATTGAAGAAAAAGGCAAGAAATACCTTCAAACAACAATGATGGATCAATACAAGCTGAAGCAGCAGCAACAACAATATGGGGAGCTGCTAAGGAAAGGGGCTGTGCAGTAGTGGATTATTGAAAGGAGGGAAAATCCTCCGATTAAATTTGCCTATTATTCGAATGCCGCAGCTTTCCATATATATATTTATTTTCTTCGCTTTTTGACCGTTGGAGGCCCAAAAGATGACCCTCTCCTTGGGAAAAGTGAGCTATCTGGGCCAGGCCCGTTTACCCATTGGGTGTGAACTCTTTTGTATTACTGGGCCAAGCCCAAAATCAGTCCAGAATGAGAATTCAGAAATTTCATATTTATTTTGTGTAATGCCAGAAAATTAGAATACTCAGAACCGTCCATGAAAGATCAATTTGCCAATATGCTCAGCTTCTAGAATGATGTATACTATTGTGCTAGATGCATTTGAAAAACTTTTTAGACAATAAAAGGAAATTACAATTCAAATTTTAATATCAAAGATTAAAGCATCAATAAAAAAAATAAAAAGAAAGTAAACACTTTAATGTATTAAATTTCTATCAATATGTCAACATTTTCATAAACTTCGACATCAAGTGAATCGAGATTTCTATTATATCATAGAAAAATCAACAAGATATAATAAATAACAGTCAATCAAATGAAAGTCACAAAAAAAGTTGTGAGGACATAACCGTGTTACATTCATGTTATTAGAAATAGAATTACTATTCATTAAAGCATGATTTTGGAAGGGATAAGATTCTCAATTTTTATTCCCAAAATAGGTCAAACAAAAAAAACCATTATTCAAATATATTTAATGCTTTATTTTTTCCTAAATGATATAAGTCTGTTTTTCAATACAATTTCCCAACCATCTATAATTTTTTGTCTAAAATTGAAGCAAAAAATGAAAAATTAAACAATTATTTGGGGATCGTTCTAAAAACAATTTTTTTTTAAAAAAATGCTTTTGAATTAATTTTTCGATTATATTTTGTCTCCTTTAAATTAAATCTCATAATTCAACCCAAAAAAAAAAGGTTATCCATTAAACAAACCTCTGGACAAAAAAAAAAAAAAAAAAGGTTATGTAATGTGAACATATATTTATTGAAATTTATTTCTAAAAGTATAACAGTATTTTTCTCAATAATTGAAGATTACATTTAAAAGAAAAAAAGAAACGTGAGTATTGTATTAAGTTTGAAGAATTGCGAAGTGCTTTTCAGAGGGGAAAAGAAATGGGTTCCTCCTGTTGCGTATGGTCGGAGCACTTTGAAGTTCCATGATTTTGAAACTTTCATTAAAACAGTAAGCACTCAAAGAAATCAAATGGAAAATAGGCGACTATATAAGGCAAAGTAAAATGTGAATTTGCTTAAGCTTTTCTTCAAAGGGAGAGTGCAGCCTACCACTATGAAACAGCATATAGTGCAACACCGAAATTATTGGCATAATAATTTCGTTTGTGGGTGTTTTCTATTTACATATATATATTTCTTTTCAATATATTCAAGATAATTAGGCAGGCTTCATTTTTGTGTTATTGATATTTTTTCTAGGTTTTTCTTAATACCGATTTGGTTTTTTGTACTTTGTACTTGGCACTTTATTTTAGGTTTAAATACTATTTTCATATATTTTAGTTTCAATTTGGGTTTATTTTGGTCTCTGTACTTTTAAAATATTCATTTTAATTCTAGTACTTTCAATCTTTGTTCATTCTCGTTACGTATTGGTATTGGTCTCCATACTTTTAAAAAGGTGATCATTTTGGTCTCTATTTGCAAAATTCTAACACAAAATCTATGCTCAACGGAAACATTTTAATACAAAGTTGGCTACATTTCAAGGACTTTATTGGGTTGTAAAATTATGGTTGAAAAAATGAGATTAAAAAATGAAGTGACCAAAAAGATCATTTTTTCAAAGTACAAGGATCAAAATAGATGTTCTAAAAGTATAAAAATTAAAATAGACACGAGTTGAAAGTTCATCGGCCAAAATAGATATTTTAAAGATATATAGACCAAAATGAATTACATCTAAAAGTATGGAGACCAAAATAATATTTTAACCTTTATTTTATTTTAGTCTTACTTCTAAATGTCCAAGTAGTGTCCATGCACTTTTAATACAATCTTCAAAATAGTTTCCACTTTTAATTTGAGTTCAATTTCTATTTAATTGGATAAAAAAATTATACGGCAACCTTTATTTAGTAAATAGCATCACGTGAACATGTTTCTCAAATTTCTAATTGAAAGGTTCATTAAGATTTTTTTCTCTCAAAAAAGTTAGCCTCAAACAAACGGCGAGGACAATTTATAAGATTTATTAATAATATATGAATTAAATTTGAATATATGAAAATACATGAGGCATGTCCATGGATAATATAAAATAAAGATGTATTTTGACACATAGTAAAACGTTAAAAATTTTATAAAAAAAATAATATAGTAATTTAAACTCAAATTTAATGTAAAATACACTAACAAATGTCACACTTATGATACACTTGAACAAGAAAAATCAGAAGTTTTTCTATTTTTAAAGTACATATTAATTTTATGGTATGGAGTGAAATTTCTCTAAAAGATTAAATATCGTACGGCTCTATTGTGAATGCTGAAAATATAAACTCAAATTAAATATATTGCAGTATATCATCTTCATCTCGTTCACTTATCACTTTTGGTTCATGCATGCTTCTTTAATCAAATTTAAGAAATTCAAATAGTTTATTAATATTGAGATATACATATAGTGCAATATATACATATATATATATATATAGACTTGCAAAAACCGACAGAATATGAGCTAATTGAGATTGATTTTTTTTTTATTATAGGTTTTAGTTCAACAACATGTGGCGTGGAGAAATTCAAACATCTGGCCTTTTGGTTGAGGATATATGTTTTAATCAGTTAAGTTATGATCTTGTTGATTTATTTATTAAAGATATTTAAAGAGTGTATACTTTTAGCATGTCAACATCTAAATAGGAAAAGTCAATGTATTTGGATTGATAGGAATCATACATCTTGGCTTCGGATGCACGAGAACTAGTATCAAATCCCTACAAAATAAAAACTACATAAAACAATATTTGACATATACGTGAAAATGAGTTTTGTAAACTCTTCTTCTTCTTTTATTTTTTTTTAATCAGTTCAACAAGTATAGGAATGGGAGGTTAAACATCCGAACTTAGAAAAACAAGGTTTTAGGGTAGAACATAGAGAAAGGGAGGGGATGATGCTCTCCTCTCATTTTGTCTTATATTGAACATTTTTATATTAAAAAAAATGCTTAGAATTTAAAATCTTTCTCTCTAACTTACATTTTCTATATAATTTTTTAGTATTAAAACATTATGTATGTAAATGGTTAGAATGTAAAATTTTGTCCCTTTTATGAAATTTTTTTGCTCCACTCTTAGAGAATGTATAAGTGTCTTCACTAACAAACTATTATAAACATTATTATTTAAAAAATTAAACTTCATTTGTTATTTTTAATTAATTTATTATTTTTTAATGTAATAACTTAAAAAACAGGAATGATAGGATGATTACTGTCAAATGTATCAAATGAAGATCAAACAATTTTGGAGATTTATGATCATACTCTCTCAAGTCCCACTAATAATGTCATATCAAAACAATGAAATGTATTTTATATAAAAACAAGTTAATCTATATTCATAGAAGAAAATGATGTTAATCATAAATTATTACTATAGAAACTATAGACATGAAAAGCTAATATTATGCACACATTTTTATAATCTAATTCAAAAGAAATATTTAAATGCTTTAAATGCTCCCTTATACATTTGTAATGACATTTAAAAAATAAAAATAAAAAACGTGTGATACATCACAACAATCGTGCCTTAAATGCCTATATAGCTAAAAAAAAATCTGATTATGCATAAGAACAAAGCAAAAATATTAATTTTGAGGAATAGATTTAGATTTTGCTCTGTGGAGATCCATGTGACGCAAGGCACAAACAGTCGATAAGGTGGACCCCAGGAGTGGGTCCCACATATGATTATTGCTACGTGTCATAATTTCCATATTGCGTCCAACAGCAAAACTACATTTAGGTTACGAAGAATGGCCAACCCAAATACGTGTCACAAGATGAATGGGTAAAAAGCAATCTCTTTTGATTGGTCGGATACCGACACGTGGTGGCTTGATTTTAAAATTTAAATTACGCAACCGTTGCCGAAAACAGTAAATTCACTTGGCGAATCCACCACGTGTCCAACCTTACACGTCACTTTCCAAAAATATCTTACATTTAAAATTATTTTGTGAATTAACTGATTAATTAAATTTTATTTTTGAACTTCTTTTTCGATCCATCGTATCACCGGCCATGGATGCTCGCATTTCAACGCTTCGAATCAGGAGCTCTATTCGATTAGTCGTTTGCATTACGACATGTGTCATAGGATGACGTCATGATTGTACGATGCCACGTGGACGGATGATAGGGGTTTGGACGGTGCCGTTTTCGTCCAGCTTTCGCTTTCGGAGGTCCGACGACGTAGACGGCGGAGAGACAATAGAAAGTGCTTTGGGATTTTATGGATTTTTATGTTCAATCAATTTTCGGCCTTAAGTAAAGTAACATAGAACATTTGAAAAGGAAAATATTTCGGTCTTTCATTTGTCTGGGACTATGTTTAAAATTTCTTTTATGTGATTAGAAATGGAAGTATTAAGTGTAACAAAGTTTTTTGGTAGTAATTTTTTAAAATTAATATTTTGTTACTTTTACAAAAATAAAGAGTAAGTTAACTTACAAGTTTGGTTCATAAATTTTCACGTTGTCTAGTAAGTTTCGAAACTTTTAAAAAATTTTAATAAATTATTAAAGTATTTAATAAATCTCTAAGTCAGTGGCGGATCCAGAATTTTTGGTTAGGGGGGGCTTGACTTAAAATTCAGTAAAAATAATTTACAAGTAAGTAATTCCAAAAATTCATAAATTAACTAAAATTCTTCAACGGAAAAGTATGATTTCAAGGCTAGGAAGGTCGTTTCTGTAAATATGTTTTGCAAATTTGGTCTTGAATATTACAAAAGAATTATAGTTCTCAGATCAAGATCTACTAGTAAAAAATATGAAATATTTATCAGAACTATTATAACTTTTCTTCAATAAAGATGATGACCTCATAGATTTTCTTTTATAGTATTTCTCCATTTAGATTTCAAATTAAATCTACAATACATTAATAAAAATATATAAAACAAAGAAACATAAACATAAAATAAGAATGATGAAAACTAAATGTGTAAAAAAATAATTGAAACATGAAAACTAAATGTATAAAAGTAATTGAAACGTGAAAATTAAATGTACCTTTGAAAATTAATCTCCACATTTTCAACTTCTTGAAATTTCTGGCAACAATCAAGACTCGAGAGATGACAAATGTAAGTGAATAAATTGAAAGGAAAATCCTTTCGGTTCAGAACATTATAGTGGTGGGCACACAATTTTAAAGTGGTGAAAAACAATGTTATTTTTAGAAACTTAGGGTTTGAATATTCCCCAATAAATTTTCTTCTATTTTTTCCATTTTTTTAAGTTGACATATTTATGTAAGGCAATTTTATAAAAATAAATTTTAAACATATTAGAAGAGAGATAATTCCAACATACAAGGAAAAAAATTGAATATATTATAAGAGAAATATAATTCCAACCTAAAAGAAAAAAGAAAAAAAGAAAAATTGGAAAGAAAAATTGAAAATATTATATATAAAGAAATTTAAAAATTTTAGAATAAAAGATGAACATTAATTTACATAAAAAAAAGGAAATTAAGGGGCAACAGATTTTTTTGGGTTTTTTTTCCCGAAATTGAGGTGTACGAAATAAAAATGAATCCAAAAAAGGGCTTTGTAAGGTTTGAACCTGGGTGTGAGGGGGGGCAAAAGGCACTAAAACCACCTTGACAATGCCTGCTTTTGATAATTCTTTCTGGTACTTTATTCATATTATGTAAAGACAAAAAATTCAGGGGGGGCTCCAGCCCCCCCTAGGCCTTAATTGAATCCGCCCCTGCTCTAAGTGGTTGAATGTTATAAAGTGTTTTATATATTAGAGACTTCAATTTTGAAAATTATGAGCCAATTAGAAACAAAATAAAAGGTCATGAATTTCTAAGATGAGAGAACAAGGAAAGAGGGAGATGTGACAATAGTATTTGATTTGACTTGATCATCTCATTACAAGGCAGTATAATTTTATATACAATGATATTAAAGGAAAATGTACAGCTGGAATATATACAATTAGGGCATAAATTAAGGTAAGAATAACTAATATTATCTAATATGTCCTCTCAAACTGATGACTAGAGTGAAGTCAAAAGTTTGTCTCATATGACAAAAATATTTGAGATGACAATGGTTTTGTGAATAAGTCAGCTAATTGATTTTTGGAAGATATGAATTGAACAAATATATGCTTGCAAACAACTTTCTCACAAACAAAGCAATAGTCAATCTCAATGTATTTATAAACTACTAAAATATGTAATTATATGCATAAATTAAAAAAAAAATGCCCTAGAACCTTTGGATAGGTTTTAATTATGCCCATAAACCTTTAAGAATTTCATTTTAACATTTGAACTTTTAAATTAATCCCAAAAAGGAGGATTTTTTTTTTGTTAAAATGATGGATGGAACTATATATAGCAACAACTAATGTGTAAAAATTATTGGGAGTCATGGACTCATAAAGTAATATCATTTACAACATCATTTTCACGTACATTGATGTGCGACTGATGTGTAAAGATTGATTATACATAAATGATGCATGTTAACGGTATCTTTTGAGTTTAAATGAACGCTAAACAACAATCTTAATATTTTGTATAGTTAAAATTATTTTTCACATTAGTTGTCAGATTAATTTTTATCTATCATTTTAGTAGACAAACTCTCAAGATTTTTTCGAAACAATTTCAAAAAGTTGAAGACTTAAATTGAAACTTTTCAAAGTCTACTGGGTTAGACTTAATTAAAACTCACCTCAAAGGTTAAAGATATTTTGTTTAGTCAATAAAAAATTAATATACATATTAACATACCATTAAAACTTCAAGATCATCCAGCTGTGTAATTAGGGTAAGAGTTGGATTAGGAACATATTTCTCGTTTCTATCCCTATAATTCCCCCTCCCCCCCCAAAAAAAAGAAAAAAGAAAATCTCTCTTCTAGTTCTAGTCAAATCGAGAGTTCCTTATCATACTAAAGTTGGTTATCAAAGAGTCATTACCAAATATCACCGCTCAGAATAATAGCAAATTTAATAGTTGATACAAAAGTTAAAATATCATTTTAGTCTCTATACTTTAGGTTTTATTTTATTTTGGTCTCTACACTTTTAAATGTTTAATTTTAATTTATGTACTTTCAATAAAGCTTAAAATTGGTCGATGTACTTAGTTTATAGTGAATTTTTTCAAAAAAAAAAAATCTCTATTAGTTTTCCCTTTATAAATTTTGAAAATATGTTTACATTGTGTCTTTTCTTGTCTTAAAATTATTATTATTATTATTTAATCAATTTCAAGAAAAATTAACTTCAATCTTATCATATGAACCAATTTTAAGTTTCATTGAAAGTACAAGGACTAAAATTGGACATTTAAAAGCACAATGACCAAAATAGAACAACACTCAAATTACATGAACCAAAATTGTATTTTAATTTTTTTTTCCAAAGAATTATTATTTATGATATTTGCAATAATTATGATGGAGGATTAAGATAGTTAATTGAGAATATTGAAAAGTGTAGAAAAGCAAAAAGTTTAGAACAAGCGTCTCTCTATATATTTGTATTAATGTGATATTTGAGTAATATATTACAGTCAAAGCTCTTTTTGTTCCGTAGTAAGAGAACTTTTGTGATGGAATTTAAGGTGTATTTACTTTAATGACTAAATAATGTCAATATATTTTTTTTTGCGTGGAAAGAGAGATGCTTATTTAACACTAGTGGTTTGTAGATAGCCATTCTTGTTTTCATCATAATATCACCGACTAATAAATTATCGCATTTCGAATAATAAAATGGTCAAAGTTTGATTTAGATTATGGGGCTGTTTGAATAATTCCTTCTAATTTAAACACTTTTGAAAAAAAAATTATATTTTCAATAAAAATGTAATTATATCTTACATTTTTTTAAAATATTTTCAATAACAAATTTAGTTGGTTGCACTATATTCAAAAGTGATTATATTAATTATAAATTTATTTTTATTTTTTATTACATATTTAAAAGATTTTCAGTTAATCGGTTCAAAGTTATTTTTAGATAATCTATCCTTCAAGTGTTTCTTCAAAAAATAAAAAAGCTTTTAGATTACTCAGATTTTCTAGAAGCACTTTTTATTTCTTTTTTTTTTTTTAAACTACTTTTGATCATTTAAAATCACTCAATAAATTATACTAAACACACTTTAAATTATTAATTTTTAAAAATGTGTTTATAAAAAAAAATCGATTTTATTAAAAAATATATATTTTTTACAAGTTATTCCAAATGTACTATATATTGCTTTATTTGGAATTGTTTAAATCTAAGGGTTGCCTCTTCTTGACCATCCATTTATGGAACAAACTATATGCTTTAGTTGAAATTCTCCTCCTAATCATTCAATAAGGCTTATCCATTTCAAACAACCTCAAGTTCAACAAAGTTGATGTTTGATCAAATGAAGCATCTAGCTATTTGGAATCTCTCCTTCAACTTAGCTAGATCCAAAGTTAGTTTAAATTCATTGTCATAATTACCCTCTTGACAATTCAATGATACATGCCCCAATGGTTTTATAGAGAGCCATTTTTGTTCTCATCATGTAATATATCACCAACGGATAGATTATCACATTTTGAACAATAAAATGGAAAAAGTTTTATTCAAGATTATATTGCTTTATTTGGCATTGTTTAAGTCTAAGGGTTGTCTCTCTTATTGACCAAACTAATTACACTTTAGTTGAAACACATCCCTCCCCTAGTCATTCAATAAGACTTATCCATTTGAAGCAATTTTTAAGTTCAACAAAGTTGATGTTTGTTCAAAGTTCAAACTAGCAGCTAGAGGAATTTTTTCTTCGATTTGGCTAATCCAAAGCTAGTTTAAATTCATTGTCATGATTACCCTATTGACAATTCTATGATACATTCCCCTCTTATGAAAATTGTCAATATCAAACCCAACTTTTTTTAATATATTATTTGTAATTTTATATGATAAAAATTACATTCATACAATACAACATACCACAAAAATAGCACACAAATTGAGTCTGGCGATGAGTAAGTGGTAGTGAATTGACCCTCTCCCTAAAAAAAAAAAAAAAAATGCTATAGATAATGAAATGATGTCAATGCTCAACGGCAATTGACATCTATTCCTTCTCTTGAAGTTGGAAGCTCAAATTTTCATAATCAACACCTTTGTTGTGGTTAAAAGGTTAAAAAGAATAATGAAATGACTGTTGTAATTATCCTTTTTACATCATAAATTTGAATTTTCATATCATTCAAGTCTCGTATTTTATATTTAATTTTTTAACTCGTTATTATATTTAGTAGTTAGCTTTGTTTTAAGAAACTTAACATATTAATATATTGATTTGATGTATTTCTTTTTTTCCTTCTTGCCTTACAATAACGAAACGAATTAAATTCCAACAGTGACAAAAGAGTGATATGCATGTCAAAAAGCGATTTTTCCTAACTCAGCTAATTGCTAATGTGTTATGCCAAAACACTACATGAATGCAGACTTGACATAGCAAACCAATGCCAAAAGTTTTGGAGGAAATTTAAAATAAATAAAATTAAAAAAAGAAAAAAAGAACTTTACCAAAAATAAATAAAATCTTAATAATCAATCTAGAAAAATCAATATGTGATTTCTGTTTGATTTATACATGAGAAGGTTTATATATATATATATATATATATATATATATATATATATATATATATATATATGACATAAACTTTAAAATATAATGGATAAAAAAGGAGCGAGAATGTCATTGCCTAAAATTTTTTTTTGTTTGAGTTGAAAAGTCATTGGCTAACATTATCAATAAAGATATAGACACAATTATTCAAAATCTAGGGAGATTTGTAATGGGATTGGGACGCCACAGGAAAAATAATATAAAGTTTTATTGCCTAAAAAACCAGACCATTTTGGAGGACAAGGAAAAAAGAATATAAAGTTGTCTAATTTAAATTGGTTTTGAATGGATACAAAATAGAGTAGATAAAAAGTCCAATATAACTTAACTGGTTCAAGACATTATAATTCAAATTAAAATATCAGATGTTCGAATTTTACATCTATATATTGTGTTGAACTCAAAAAGAAAAAAAAAACTAACATCTAAAAATAATTGAAAAAAATATTAAAAATTCTCGTGACTGAATTGGTGAGAAGTTATATTTTGATATCAACATACACGCATGGCAGAGTGGAAAACGTTTTCCAATAAAAAAAATTATTTGAGGAGAACGCCACAATGTAGTTAACAGTTTTACATTGATGAATGTGTGTGAAAGAGAAATTTTAAAAGCATTTTCTTTTTGTATTCAAAGGACATATTTTTGAATCTACATCTAAAGGTTATTAGGAGTCAGTCATATTATGGTGATTTCATTAAATAATTTGTCTCTTGGATGAGTCTTTTTTTTTTTTTTTTTGTCTCTCTCGCTTTTTGCAAATTGTGTCATCAATAATCATCAAATATTTTTAGACACTCACATAAGATTTTTATCAACAAATCTAGTAAAAGAAACACAAGTATACTTGATTCTCAGGTCAAATCTTGCAAAACTGCAACACAATAATTTTGACCACATTTGATCATCATTTAGGCCCCGTTTGATAACCATTTGATTTTTGAAAATTAAACCTATAAATACTACTCTCACCATTGGATTTACTTGTTTTGTTATATACTTTTACCTATGTTTTCAAAAACCAAGCCATGTTTTGAAAACTAAAAAAAGTAGTTTTCAAAAACTTGTTTTTGTTTTTAGAATTTAGCTAAGAATTCTTTTAGAATTTAGCTAAGAATTCAAATGCTTCCTTAAGGGAGATGAAAACCATTGTAGAGAAATTGAGAGAAAACAAGTTTAATTTTCAAAAACCAAAAACTAAAAACCAAATGGTTATCAAACGGGGCCTTAGTTTTTTATTTTTTGTTTTTTAAAATTAAGCCTATGAATACTACATTCACTTATGGATTTTCTTGTTTTGTTATCTACTTTTTTTATGTTTTCAAAAACTAAGCCAGTTTTAAAAACTAATTAAAAAAAGTAGTTTTCAAAAACTTATTTTTGTTTTTAAAATTTGGCTAAGAATTCAAATATTTTTTTTTAAAAAAAAGATGAAACTTAGTGTAGAGAAATGATGAAAAAAATACAATTAAAAAAAATCAAATGATTATCAAACAGGCTTATTGTATGAATAAATATTGTCAAACAAAATTAGGTATCCATTTTTTTTACGATATGTGGGGTGAGAGATTCGAACTTCTAATCTCTTGATAGAGAGTATATATTTTATGCAAGTTGAACTATGCTGAGGTTAGCAAAATTAGATCTTCATTAGTTTCAAATTTCCTTAGACATTTTTGTAGACTAGTCTTATAAAATAAACAACAATTACACTAAATTCTTGTGTGTGTGTATATATATATATACACACACAATATGCAGAGTAAATAAATAAAAACTAAAATATTAAATATACTAAATAGTCTTTAGATTCTTAATTTAACCTTTAATTTAAAAAAAAAATCATTTTATCTTTAATTTATTAAAAATTCTCGATTAAGTACTTAAGTTTTAAAAAAAAAGATTACATTTTTTTTAAACAAAAAGTGCACCATTAAACTATATTTTTATTAACACATTTATATATGTGTCATGCTAGTCGGATACTATTTACACATGAAACTTAAACTTATGCATTAGTAAAGTTCAATTCACCCATTAATAAAATCAATTTCTTTCAAATAGCATACCCATGTGTTAAATTATGCTAATAAAATAATAATGTAAAAATAAACTAATTTATTATTAACAACATTTTTTACAAAATATTTAATTGAAATTTTTTTAATATACTAAAAGTAAAATTGAGACTTTCAAAATATTAAAGACTAATATGAGAATGACCTAAAAAGTCAGAGGGCTATTTGTTATATTTTTAAAAAATAGCAAATATGTTTATGAAGTTGTTTAATCAAAAATAACAAAAAACAATTTAAAAGGGAGAATCTTTTTTTAAAGGGAGAATATGTTTATGAAGGTTCATAAAAAATCCTACATTTATGAACATTCTAGATTACTAAATATCGACCACTCTAAATGAAACATCCGTTAAAAGGAAGCAAAAAGTTTATTTATTTAGGAATATTGCGTGAAAACGTGCTTCTCACGGCGCGTGCATCTCAATCCTTCAATAATCAGTTAGAATGAATAATTAAATGTTAAAATACTGTTTTGATCTTTATAATTTAAATTTCATTCTATTTTAAATCATGTGCTTAATTTTAGTCTCTATATTTTTAATAAATCTTAAAATTAGTTCTTACAGTTAATTTATTATTAAATTTTGAAAAAAATATTTAATCTCTATTAATTTTTTCTTTATAAATTTTAAAAACATATTTATATGGTGTCTTTTATTGCATAAAAATTATTATTATTATTTCATTAATTTTAATAAAAATTAACTTGAAATTATTCATTTTAAAATTTATTTAAAATATAAAAATTAAAATTAAACATTTACTTTAAACTAGAATGAAATCTAAGTTATAAGCAAGGAGTTGCATTATGGCGAGGAAACTAAGGCCCCGTTTGATAACGTTCTCATTTCTCGTTTCTTGTTTCTTGTTTCTGTTTCTCGTTTCTGTTTCTTAAAAACTAAAAACAGAAACATGTTTGATAACTATTTCTGTTTCTTATTTCTTGTTTCTTGTTTTTTGGTAAAAAGAAAATTTAGTGCATATACTATAATAAAACATATAACATGCATTAAAATAAATATAAAACAATTATAAAGAGGTTATAGTATTTTATTAAGGCCTAACACCTAATTAATAATAATAATAATAATAATAATAATAAATTTTATCCTTCAAATGTTGTTCAAATTTGATTTGCAATGTTATTTCTCACTTCAATCAATTCACCTTGAACGATTTTGACTTACAAGAGTTAGTTCAATTAGACGAATTTGTAAATTGTCTAAGGTCAGACAATCGAACATACCCACATTTCTTTAATTTAATAATAAACTTTATTTTTATTTTTCTTTAAAAATGCATTAGCCAATAATACACGCAAGTAAAATCAGAAAAAGAGAGAGAATATATATATTTTTTTACATTTAATGGTAAACATGAAATACATTATTAGTTTATTTATTTGATAAAAAAATAAAATCGTACCAAAAGGAAAAATAATAGAGAATTAAATAGTTATAAGCTTGTTAATGTAAAGTAAAAGAAAATAAGAAAATAAGAGAGAAAATAAAAACATAAACGAAAAGAGAGAAGTAAAAAGGAAAAAATAAAAAAAAATAATGAACTATTAAAAGAAAAAAGATTATAATGAAAGAGAGAGAACGAATAGAAAGAAATAAATCAAAAAAATAAAAAGATTAAAAAGTATTAAAAGAAAAAAAAAATAGAATGGAAGAGAGAGAAAGAAGAGAGTGAGGAGAGATGGGTAAAAAGAAAAATAAGAATACATGCATGAAACCTGAAAAAAAAAAAAACAGAATTTGAGAAACTATTTTTTGAAGTTTCTCAAAATTTGCATTTTTTTTTAGAAACGTTTCTAAAAAATTTAGAAACAAGAAACATGATGGTTTATCAAATATGTCTGTTTTTTGAAAAATAAGAAACATGAATAAGAAACAGAAAACATGAACGTTATCAAACGAGTCCTAATTAATACGATCGGAGTTTTAATGGTCGAACACTTTTGCGACGCTACGACAGCTAATCGTGCCGATTTTTTTGGCTGTTGGATCGCCGTGAGGATTTTCTAATTTCCTAGATTTTAACTGCTACCTGCATTTTTCTTAATATCCCCTTATTAATGCACTGTGTCGTTTTGTGTAGCTTCAATTATTTGTGTGATGTAATGTTGTGTTGTTTTCTTCTTTGTAATATTCGAAATTCGATCCAGCAATTTTATTATTATAAACTGATTCCCTTCCACTCATTAAATTAAATGCCCACGTACCACTTTCTTTGTTTATTATTATTTTTGTTTTTGAAAACTGAAAAGTATTTTCCTCTCTTTTATATATAATTGTGGGATTTTGCAATTGATCATTATTGTTTAAAATTATATATGTATATGTGACAGACTCGAGGCAACTAACATTCGAGCCACAAAGCCTCATCTCAGTAAGAGGAATCGACCTGATTACACACAACTAAAAATATTACCCCACGTGCAGATATTCGACGTGATAATATTAATCATCAAATAATGGCTTTGGTGGCAGAGCAATCCACCCTATTAAATAGTGAAATTAAGTATGTGAAAAATTTTTGTGCTCCTCTTTACGTCGCTTTAAAACTAAGTACTAACTTAATACGAAATGTGTTGGGTGAACATCTTGTGCAAGTAATCTCTTTAGTTAAGTCATTTCCACCTTGGACACGAAGTGGATAAAACTCCCTTGCTTCAAATTAAAATCACGCATCAATACTGTATTGACCTTTTTTTATATGTTAAATGGTTGAAATTCCTACTCTCACGTTTGTTATATTCTAAAAAAAATTAATTATTATAAATAGTATAATAAAAAAAATTGTTTGTTCCTTTGCTTGTCGAGCAATACATTTTTGTCTTGCAATTACATGGGAGAAGAATATATCGAACTTATACGATCACCACCAAATTAAACAATTTTATTATAAACTCATCTAACTTTAGATAAATCTTAGTTAAAAGGTATGTATGTGTGACTTTTTTTTTAGAACAAAAATTGTGGGGTATGAGAATTTCAACCTTCGACCACAAAAAAAGTTGTAGATGTCAATTATTGGTGAGTTATACTCATGTTATATATATATATATATATCTTGATATGATAAGATTTAATTAAAAATTCATTACACTTCTCTAAGCTCTAATTGTGTCTATTGCACGCTCACCCTTATCATGGCTTGCAAGAAATGAGGTTATATTTTAGACAACTTAACATACAGTGCGTTAATTTTTAGGACTATTATTTTTTAATGTACATTATCTCAAACATTATTATTGTCGATTGGCGTTGACGTGTACCGAATTAGCACAATCAACTTTTCGACCAAAATTCTTTACCAACAAATTTCATTGATATTACCAAGATTTTAGGAGTGATTAAAAATCGAAGTAGGTAGCAATTAAAGAAATCCTTTGTCCGGATAAGGAAGAAGGAGGACCAGTGACGAATGTTAAGCAAAAATATCTCTTGTATCGTACGTACAAATTGCAATTTAATTAATATGGATTTAATTAAATAATTGGGATACTAAATCTCGGTGTGCTTATTTTAATTGTTTTATTTTAACACTATTCTTTTGTTGTCTTTCAATGGAACCAATGCTTTGGAACATTCTTTGCTAGTGCAGGAAGATGCAAGGCTAGCTTTTTCTACATATAAAAATGCATTAATCTTGTTTCAAAAAAAAAAAAGCATTAATCTTTAAGGCTACTGGACCAAATTTCTAGAACATTCGCATTGGGCTGTGTTTAATGTCAAACATAAAAGGTTAATTAAGATATACTTATAATCATTATTCTAATTCTCCCAATTTTTTGTCCTTTAGTTAATTTATTAAGATAAAAATTAACCAAAAAAAAAAAAAAGATTTTGGTATTTTTTTTAATTTTTAAAATTATTTTTTACTCACTATATCTATTTTGAAGATTCTATCAATTTTAGTTTTTCAATTTTTATTCTCAACTTCACTCTGATTCGCTTTGTTAAAATATTTATTTTTGAGATTGTAAAAATGTGATGTCATGTGATATTTATATAATTGTTTTATATATTCATGTGCAATTTGAAGAAATTTAACTAATGTGATAGAGATTAATTATATAATTTGATTTGAGACAGATTTTTTTTTAGTTCAAACTCTGAACTTCCGACCTCAAGAGAAGAAGTACAATGCCAATTACCGTCGAGTTATGCTCATGTTGGTGAGACAGGGATAAACGAGAAATTCAAATGCTTTAAAATTTGTAACTATCATTTATATATATTAACAAAAGGTATTAATTATTTTTTACAAAATAAACCTTTTATACTAATAAATAGTTTAAAAATGATGGTTTTAACCCCAATAATATTTAAGTTAAGACATTTTCATAAATTGAATTTAATTAATTGCTAACCTAAACATAGCTCAACTAGCATAAAACATGTACTTTCGATCAAAATGTCTAAGGTTTAAATCTTCCACCTCAAATAGGGTTGAACTAAAAAAAAATATGAATTGAATTTTTATTTATTATATAGTTTAAAATAAAATGTATTGAATAATTTTTCTCTTGAGAAACTCCACTAATTTGCCATTCTTTATTTACATGATGAATATTATGGCCTATGGGCCCATTATGGACCGGTTAGAATTTAAGATGTTATCATTAATTTAATATTTATAAGAACGTGTTAACAACTTGAGCATAGTTGAATTGGTTAAAACATATACTCTCGATCAAGAGATTAGAGATTTAAATCTCTTCATTCTCGCCAAAGAGAGCATAGTTCAACTGGCATATTGAATGTGTTAACGACCACGAGGTCTGTGGTTCGAATCCCCCAACCCCTATTGTACTCAAAAAAAAAAAAAATAATAAAAAATAAAAAATAAATCTCCTCATTCTCGTACATGTTTTGCATTGCAAATAAATTACAAACCACTTCATACAAATTTTACTAAAAAATATTAAAATGACTAAATTTAAATTTTTAAAAATTAGAGACTCAAATGTATAATGGACAAGTTAATAAAGTAGTGTCACTTCTTCTTCTTCTTTATTATTTTGGGCAAAAACTAATTTATATTCCTAAGGCTCCGTTTAACAACCATTTAGTTTTTGGTTTTTGATTTTTGAAAATTGTGTTGTTTTTTCACAATTTTTCTACAATAGTTTTCATATTTTCTGCAATAGTTTCCATCTTTTTTAAGGAAACACTTGAGTTTCTAGCCAAATTTAAACTAAAAAGAGTAGTTTTCAAAAACAAGTTTTTGAAAACTACTATTTTTAGTTTTCAAAACTTGGCTTGGTTTTTGAAAATATATGTAAAAAGTAAATAAGAAAACATTGAAACATATAGGTAAAAGTAGTATTTATAGGCTTAATTTTCAAAACCCAAATGGTTATCAAACGAGGCCTAAATTTTGGAGGTTGTATCAATTAAAACCCTATACTAATAATTGTATCAATTTAAACCCTAAATTTTTCATAAGTGTATCAATTACTCCCTCCGTTAGATTCCATTTGAAAAACGTTGTGTGCAAACTTATAATTATATTAGTTAAACTCCTAAACTTTCATAAATGAATTAATTCAGACTCTATGTTTCAAATGCATGGACGATTTTCAAATGGAGGGTCTAAATTTTTTAAGAAGTCTAACACGTGTGAGAATTGATGCATGGATAATTTTCAAATTGAGGGTCTAAATTGATTCATTTATGAAAGTTCAGGAGTTTAATTGATGCAATTATAAGTTTGTACAAGTGTGAACTAACGTTTTTCAAATGGAATCTAATAGATGGTGTAAATTGATATGTACACTTATAGAAGTTTAGGGTTTAAATTGATATAATTATTAGTTTAGAGTTTTAATTGATATAACCCTTAAAGTTTAGGGGTATAAGTTAACCTTTTCCCTATTATTTTTTAGTACAAAACATATGAAGGCAAAAATTTAGATTTGACTTGAAAGAAATGAGTAAATATCTTTAATCACTAAGAAGCTATACTTCATTTTTCTAGTTTCTTTTGCCCAATTTGTTTAAATACCATAACATGATTTTCTTTCCCACCCCATTTCGTTTTATGTAAATAAATTGATAAAATAAAATAATAGTAAACAAATAAAAAGGAAAAAAAAAAATCACTAAATGGGTATGGTGGGATAAGCACCAAAAGTATAGTGTGTGATTATGTTGCATTCCAGTGCTAGCAGCCCCTAGCACTTGGATTGAACCCTGCAATGATATTTAATAGCATTTTTGCATTTTAAGAATTAATCAACTTTCAAACATTCTAATCAATAGCATGAAGTGCTAAACTTTGGACTCAATATACAAAATAGAATGAAATTGATACGACAGGGAATTTGAACTTAATTACTCTAATTTCAAGTTGAATATCACTCGAGCTAAAAGACTTTGAAGTGGAGTTTACTATTATAAATTAAATTTAGGGCTTAATTGAAATTTTATTATAAAAAATTGTTTGATTACGTGTTTTGATGATTTTTTTACAAAGTAAATGAATTGTAAAAGTTAACATCAATGTATACATTGAAACACTATTCACAAACTCTTGGTTAGGAAAGAAAGAACAAATCTATTTATTCTAAATAAAATATATCTTAAAACGAATTTTAAAAAGAATAGAATATTACAAAAATCACGCCTGAACTATAGGAATTGTTACAATCATACAATCAAACAATCAATTTTGATCTATTATCTCCTAAACTTGTGAAATAATTATAATTAGACTTTTAAATATGTCAAACTACACAAATCACTCATGATCTAAAAATAAACAACTTTTAATTGGTTAATGCAGTAGTTTTTAAAATGTTATAGAGTTAAAAAAAAATCATGTTAAATTATAACAATTTTATGGTTTGGAGATTTTGATTATAACAATTTTATAGAGTAGGGGTGAATTTGTACATTTTGTAATATTGAAGAGCTTAATTGCAAATTTTTGTAAGTCTAAAGAGATGGTTGATTATAACAATCTTTATAATTTAAGGGTGAGTTTGTGTGATTATAACAACTCCAATAGTTTAAGATAGTTTTTGCAATTTTCACGTAAAAAAAATTCTCCAAACATATTTTTTTTGTAATATTTACTAAAACTATTTTTAAAATACTCTAATCTTTTAAATATATTATCAACCAAACCAATTAATTGTCTTTTAATTAATTATGAATTAATCCCCATATTTTGTACAAAATTATTTTCAATGATCTGCTTGTTTTAAATTGACAGGTTAGCATTTATCAAACATTCTCGTATACAATTTCAAGTCTTCGATAAATACATTTCTTAATCTCAATGTCTGAATAATATTTATATGATTATTTAAAAAACAACAACTTTGAACGTTTAAGATGACAGATATATAATTTATGAGTTATAAAATGCCATGGTTTTGGAAGATAAGATATAAAATTAGTATAGAACCGTTGCGATGGCTTTCCAAGAAGGTGAGAGCTAATTGTATATTTATATCTTAAATTGCAATTATGGGACGTAAGATTCATTAACTATAAAAAATCCAACTAACCAAATAAATAAATAATTGAGGAGTGGCCATATTGTTGCTCAAATATGTTTTTAATAAAATGTCGTGTTTATTAATAAATCCTAGACTGTAGTATTTGAAGATTTTCATAAAAAAAAATTTAGTACAATAGATTCATGGTAGAATATGAGAATTTGAACTTCAAACCTTAAAAAAAATGAGTACATACTAATTACTATTGAATTATGCTCACTTTGACAAAAAATTTCAAAAGAATGAGGTCTACTTTTTTAAAAATATAGTGGTTTTACAATTTTTTGTTCTAAATTCAAATACTTTTCACTTTCAATCCAAATTTTCTTTTATTTTATTCTTATGTGTTAGTTCAACACTCAATTCAAATTCTATTAGTTTATTGTTACTGTAATGAGTTAATTGTAGCTTTAAAGTTTAAATTGAATTAAATGGAACAATTGACGATAAAATTTTCAAACTAAGCTATAAAACTGTCACAAAATCAATTGAATACGTATCAAAATTGCTCTAACCCTTACCCTACCTTGAAAACCAAACCTATCCTTGAAATCAATAAGCCAAAGAAAAAGAAGAACTCAAAATCCAATTAAAAAAATGAACATTCACAAAATATCTAGCATGCATGAAAAAATATAGATTTTTTTAGTATAACAAATGTGGGTTTATATATATATATATATATATTTAATTTAGCAATTGTGGAGTGAGGGATCGAACTATCGACCTTTGAATGGTAATTGATAATTGATATTTTATCTAATAAGTTATGTTTGGATTGACTTTGAAAATAAAGGTAGATATCTTAACCACTAAACCATATTCGTGTTTGTCACATCAAAATAGATCTCTTTTTTTCTTTGTTTTTTTAAGGACATGCAAGAGAAAATCGCGAAAACAAAGGCTAAACAAAATATTAAAGAAAGCTATATCTAATTAGTGAGAAGAATACGTGTATCTAGTCACAAGTCTTAAAAAAAAGGACTAATTAAAACCATTAATTGTGCAATTTAATTACATGAAAACTTTAAGTAAAAAAGTCAACATGAACATGGTTCAAATGGCATAAAGTATACATTTATGATTAAGAAATTAGATGTTCGAATCTTTCACCCTATTTATTAGGGAAAAAAAATTTTAATTAGAAAAATTGAGCTCTCGGTTAAGTAAAAAGCAATTTAAAAATTATTAAAGTTGATATGGTGGGACCATTTATGAATCCAAAAAAGTTATTGCCACATCCACATCGGGTCCTGTTTAATAAACATGTGGTACAATGGGACCCAAAAAAAATAACATCCAAAGTCCAGTGATGGAAGAGCAAAAAGCATGTAATGTTTTTTAATATCAATGTTGATTCAAATGCAATATAACTTTATATTTTAATATTCGAGTAAAGTTTTTATTGTATAAAATATACTTTTGTTTTTGACAAATTGTATAAAATATACTGATACAAGTCAACCCTTGGGTGTTGATTTTTTAGAAATTTTTTTGGGAAATTAACTCTAGAATTTTCCATAATCATATGGAACATAAAAGCTAATTAATACTAAAAGTTGATGTAAAAAGTCAAATTACAGATTTTAACTCAAAATATATAATTAAGGGCTGGTTGTAAGGATGACAAAATTTTATGAGCTTATTGCTAGCTTGACTTCACTTTTTTCAATTTACAAATCTGGCATAAAAAATCGGCCCAACCCAAAAGTTAAATCGAAAACGTCCAAACTGCCTTTTTCCAGTGTTTTTGTGTGTTTTACTATTATTAAGTATATCAGTGGTATATCAGATATACTACTAATATACTTTACTTTGAGTGGAATAATATTTCTAATATGAAGTATATCAACAGTATATCAGTACTTCATATTCAGTATATCAGATATACCTAAAATGAAGTACATCATTAATATACTATTAATATAATTTACTTTGGTATATTAGTAGAATGATATTCCTAATATGAAGTATATCAACAGTATATCAGTACTTCATATGCAATATATTAGATATACCTAAAATAAAGTATATCAGCAGTATATCATTATCAGTAGTATATCAATGATAAACTGCTGATATACTTTATTTTTACCAAGTGTTTTTTTTTTCTAATTCAATCGCCTTCATTTCTCTTTGTTTTACCTCATTACACTTAAACATGCAGACAATTGAAAAATGATATTCAGAACTTAAACCACTCATAGACACACGATACACAAATATCATCTTCACCGTCTATTTGGCTTCATTTCTTCTTCACCTTTATGTATTTCAAATTGTGAAACCATTTTTAGTTCTTGACATTTTCGATGGGTTTTTGTCACTAGTTTTTTGTTGATACACTGGTTTTTAATTGATACACTTGTTTAGTAGTATATCAATAGTAAATTAATGATATAGTACTATTATACTCCATTTTAGGTATATCATTTCACTAATATACCTTATATGAAGTATATCAACAGTATATCAATACTTCATATTCAATATATCAAATATACCTAAAGATATGCTTTATTTTAAGTATATCCATGATTTATATTCCTAAAATGAAATATATCAGTGATATACTGAATATTGTATATTAATAGCATATCAGTACATAATATTAAGTATATCAGATATACCTAAAATGAAGTATATAATGATATACCAAATATGCAAAATATCCTTGATATGCTACTGATATACTTCATATAAAGTATATCATTTAACTGATATACCTAAAAAGAAGTGTATTAGTAGTATATCAATAATATATTACTAATATACTTCGTTTTAGTTATATATCAGCTGACTGATCACTTATATACCAAATATAAAGTATATCAGATATACTATTATATACATGTTGATACACAAATGATGGTAAAATTATAATAATAAAAAAATGGAAATCAGATTTAAATTTTTTTGCTATAATTGCAAATCTAAAAAACCACGGCTAGATTTGTAAATATCCTAATATTTTTTGCTATCCATTGCAATTCCCCTATAATTAAATTATAGATTAGCAATAATCCATTTTTTTAGCTTTTTTTTAGTACAACAAATGTGAAGTATGAAGATTTAAACCACCAACTCCAAGGGAAATGAGTATATGTCAATTATCGCTAAGTTATGCGATAATTCATTTTTTAGCTGTAATTAAATCTAATGAGAAGCGGTCAACTTGAGCATAGCTGAAATGATTAAGACATTATAATCTTGATTAAAAGATCATAAATTCAAATCTCTAAAGGAAAAGTAGTCGACTTGAATATAGTGACTAAAAAATGAGATTATTAACATGAACATAGTTGAAATGGTTAATAAATTATAACTTTGATTAAGAATATCAAAAATTTAAATCTCAAATAGTAAACCTAAACATAATTGAAATGGTTAAAATATTATAACTTCAACTAAAATATTAGAGATTTGAATCTGGACGGGGTGAACACGAAAGGTTAAAGTGAGAGTGGAGTTGAGACAGAGTTGGGCGCCATATAAACGCTATTATTATTTAAAGCAAGCTGCCTTGTGTTTGTAGTTGAACAACTATTGAAGGCTTAATTTTAGAATACTTCAAATTCAGCCTTCAGGGCCCGAAATACAGCGAAAGAAAAAGAAGCAAAAGCAACCTCTCTCTCTCTCCATTTCTGTCTTTGATTGCCTGTGTGAACAGTAATTGCTTGAGGTTGAAACTTTTGGAGGTCTGTTCTGCTGAAGAATGGTTGGATTCTTAGGGTTTTTCTTTCTCTGTTTTGAAGATTGGCTTCTTTTGAATTGAGAATCGCCGGAGCTTCAGTTTTTGATGGTGAGATTGTTGTCTGTTTTCATTTTTTCATTTCCTTGCGCGTGATTTTCACTTGTGCTGTCCTTGGAAGCTGCGAAAACTGTGTGAAACAGAGACGAAGTCTTCAATTCTGGATACTGGATGTTTTCTTGGAATTCAGAACTTCATCTCTTCTCATTTTAATGTATTCTGAATAGATTTTTGGCGGAGCCTTCGCTTCATTCTTCTTGAAAATTTGTTTGCGGTTCCTTTCTAGTTCGAGTTCGAGTTTTGCATTTCCATGTTTTGATGAATTTGTTCGTATCTGAATCTGTCAATTCTCAAATTTCGGCAATTTTCTGGTCTTTCTTCTTTCACGTTCTCTGTTTTTATTTCCGTCTGTTCTACTTTCGCGTCCTGTATTTCTGTTTCTTCTTTTCACTTTCAATTCTCAATTACGGCATGGTTCCTCATCAACACACGAAACGTCTCAATAGCGAAAGAGATGAAGATTATACGCGTTAGCTTAACTTTGCTTTTCTTCAGCTGTTGCTTGAGCCTGCCTGAATTTCCTTTACTCGCAATTTTTTAAGAAGGTTTTGCTCCTCCTCTTAGAAGCCTCTTTGATTTTGTTACTTTCTCTGTAGGTTTCCGAATTTTGTGCAACTAATATTCCGCGATTTTCACTTTTTGGCTTTTAAACTATGTATTTGCAGAATCCGTTCAAGGGGAGGAATCCGCCCTTTCTGAGTAAATCAATGCTCCCTTGCTAGATCATCGGCTTCTTTATATTCTTCTCATTGTTACAAGAAAAAGAACGACAAAAAATGTAGGTATCAGAAAAAAGTTGCGAAAGGCAACTGTTATGTCTCATGCTTTTCATGTGACTCTTGCATTTCTTTTGATCTACGCTCTTAAATATTATCTTCTTTTTATATCCATTGGACCGATTTTGTTCAGAATCCGCCAGAAGTTTGACTGCTTGATAAACCGTCTGATTAGTGACAGATTGAGCACGGATTTATATTTTGACAATTTCTTGCAATAAATAAGTTGATTTTCAGTCAAAAAGTAAAGACGAATGAGGACGAAGAACTATTTTTAGTATTAGAAGGGAAAGGACTCACACTAAAATTTGTGGACAATTTTAAGAGTGACTTGTATTACTCGTGAATAACCTACTACTTCTGCTTTGTTGGTTGGCATTTATTTATTTATATTTCTGGCTTTTTTCTGCCAACTGGCAACCACTCTTGTGAAATTTATGTTCTTTGCTTCAGCGATTTCTTATCACCAGCTCATTTGTCGTAGTTTGATCTATACCTGGACTAATTTGATGAATCGGTACTTATGCCATATGGATGTATAAAACGCCTAAAAGTTTAGAGTAATTGAGAACCATTGATATTGTGTGGGCAGAAATTTCATATCTGGGGCTATGGGATGCCTTGTATCAAAGCCGGCAGATACTGGTGGAAACAGGCGGAGGCCGGGAAACATTGGGGAAGTTTCTGTCTATGTTCCTGGTCTGCGCATTCCTAAACCAGTAGATTTCTCTCTGACACTCAGCGATCATCTATCCAAAAATCTAGTCGAACGTCTATCAGCTCTGAGAACTCGAATAGTTGTAATGGCTGGCCAGGAAGGTCCAACAATTACTAGAACGCGAAGAAAAACTGCTACCCAACATGGTTAGTAATGAAAATGATTTATCCTCTTTAAAACTATGTGTTTATCTTTTTTTCCTTTTGATACACCAGATGGTACTGTTATCTTTAGGTGGTTCAACATTAGCTGATCTTCAGCAGGCTCTTGAAGATTATTTGCCTGTTCTTTTGGGATTAGTTAAAGATGGTAAGCCAGATTTTAGTTGATTATGATTGATGTATGTCTCATAAGACAATGCCTAAGAATAGTGCTTGTGTGCTTTATATAGGAAACCAGCTTCAACACAAAGTACAGTTTGCATGGATTAATCAGGAGGATGATTTGGAGGTTGTCATGATACCAGAATTATTGAGAAATTTTGTTGGCTTCTTGTTAAAATAATTTCTTCTTTGAAATTTATGTAGTTTCCTAAAGATTTCTGAAAAGTAAATCTGGAGGAGATTCTACTATTCTACTAATACTTGATTAGTTTGCAGGAAACTGCCATATCTAACGCTTGGTATGAGGTGCTGTCAGTTTTGCACTTAATGGCAATGCTATCTTTATCACAGGCCAACCTATTACTTCTTCCTAGAACATCTCCTGATGGTTATCAGCCAAAAGTATCAGAAGGTAATTTTCTGCAGAATGTTGTATGATTGTATCATAAGCCTTTAGGCCTATAGTTTTCTTTTTCTTTTTCTTTTCTTAAAAAAATCTCTAAACCTTAATGCATAATGCATATATATCAAATGGCTTATATCCCAATTTCAGTTGCTCTTCTCTAGCCCTATAATCATTATATGGAAGCACAAATTTTCCAAGATCTTTGTTTTAGTTAACCTGTATCATGCTATGTTGCAGACAAGAAGCACTTTTAATTATTTCATGATCATATGGCATATTAGTGACATTCATTTCCTTTAAATCTTTCTCACATACATACAAGCATTGCTTGCGATTTCTTTGTTTTTTTTTTTTTTTTTAATGAAAGAATGTTGGTTTTCAGTAAAAGGATGTAATTCAAGCTGAAAAGGTGTAGAAAGGAACCTTATAGTTCTTTATCTCTCATGATGCCATTGTGTGGTTCAGTCTGCATTTAGTTATATCTGAATTGATGTATGGTCTCTACTATAGAAATATGGGATATATTTCTGTGTATTAGGACATGGAATTTTTATTTAATGCAGACTGCAATTTTCAAGATTGCAGGCTTTCTTCCTACTTCATTTAACCATAACTTTTATGGCCTTGTTACTAAAAGGTGGTTTCTGTTCACCTGCAGAAAGTAGGAGAGCTTCAATTGACATTTTTGTAAAGGCTGCCGGATATTTGGATTGTGCTGTTAGACATGTTCTTCCTCAGTTGCCTGCTGAATTTAGGTCTGTCGATTAATAGTTTTGATGATCTTAGCATTGTTAACATCTTTATTTATTTTTTATTTGATAGAAACGTGTTTTATTAATAATCATATCACACAAGAATTAGTCGGTTAAGTATCCTCTAAACCTAAAAAGAAATAGCAATTACATAACTGAGAGCCACCTTCACAAGAATTAGTCGGTTAAGGATCCTCTAAACCTAGAAATAGCAATTACATAACTGAGAGCCACCCTCAATACAAACTAGCAAAAGAACTCCATTTTCAACTCTATTCTCAAAAAGAACCTCTTGTTTCTTTACAACCGAGGACCGATTGACCTCGAGTTTTCTTAGATGTTTGCATCTCTAGTTTTATTCTTACAATTGATCATGTCTACGACTGTAGGAGAAATCTGCCGGTGGACCTTGCTGAAGGAGTTCTTCGTGGACTTTGCCTGCAAGCACTGGGGCAGGTACTATGTTCAGATTGTCTTAATGATAGACTGCCACATTGATTAGATGCATTTTTCCTTTTTCTTTTTGGGGTATTAACTCTGAAATGTTGAACCTTTTATCAAAATATATCCACTGTCCACTAAGAGAACTAGGTCGACCAATTTCGTTTTTATCTTTACCAAACAATTTAGTGTTCAAGGATCACGCTAAAGAGCGCAAGTGCACTTTTTTCATCTATGTATAATATTCACATATAAATTATGCATTTCCTATTACTTCAACCTTTTCATCTGCTTATTCCATTCTATAAACTCGGACATAGGGAGTTGATATTCAGCTAGGAATGGCTATTGATAGCACCAAAGCAACTCTTGCTGTGAAGCGAAGGCTTGCGTGTGAGATGGTAAAATACTGGCAGCAGGTAAGTTTGTTCTTTAATTTATCACACTATTTGATTACAAATTACTATACAAGTATTGACCTTTGATCTTTATTGACTGAGTCAAGTGCCATTGATCTGTGTTTCATTATAATTATAACGATCAAAATATGACTCCTGTAGCTGCATATTTTTCGTTACAAATCCCGGCATTGGTAATGTTCAGATTCAACAATGGCACGTTAAACATTAATGTATACATCCTATCTCATTCATAGAATCCATTTTAGTTTGTAACAAATACATTTACATTTACACGTGCATAACATCTCTTGTTCTGATATAGCATCAATTAATTTCTAATTGCAATGGGAAACAATTTTAGGGTACTAAGTTTATTTGATTAAATTACATTTACATGCACTGTTTTATACAAGTGAATACTAAAAAATTGCTTATCCCCGTTCCTTTTATTGTTACCTCACGATTCATTGAATTGATTACTTTCACACACCACTTTTGTTTTGTTCTCTTCTTTAGTTTATTTATCACTAATTGATGGGGAAATTATGCCAATTATAATTGGAGAATTAAAAGTGCAAGTAGGAAATACAGAGCACTACCTGTTCTTTGTTTTCCGCCCATTCATAGTAGATAATGAATTTACTCAGTAGCATATAGTTATAATTGTGTCTATTTTCCATCAAGAAAACTTTGTTTGGGGGGTTTGCCTTTGTAGTTAGCTTGTGCATTGGTGCATCCTTTTGTGGTAGGCATGTGATAGTAGAAGATAGTAATCAATAAACTGAAATGGAGTCATAGATAGCCCCGTTGGCAAGGGCTTGGGGCCTCTGGGTGATACCGGCTTAGAGGTCTCAGGTTTGAGCCATCGGATGAGCTTAATAAATAAAAATTCTTGATGTCTCCCGGGGGCAGGCGCGGGTACCCCCAAGTATAGGGGAGCAAAGCTCCGACTCCCGGTTATCCAAAAAAAAGATGGAGTCATAGATAATTAGTCATGGCTCTGAAGAAATCACTTGTTTTGGTTATTTGTCTGCAGCTATTCTATCCCATGAGTGTATTAAGTATTTTTTCATGTTTGGTAATCAAAAAAGCATTATTGGAATGGAGCCATGGGATGAGATTATTATACCATATAAGGAGGACACATCAAACCCATCCAAAAACCTGGATTTATTCTTTTAAAATCCTGTAGGAATAACGTTTTCTGTTTCTTTGGTCTTATCATAAAGTAAAAGATATTGTATATTATGATTAAAAATAATAAATGAATAATTTTGATAAATAACATCATATCAAAGTTAATTAACATATTATGCTAGTAAAATTAATAAATAAAAGACAATTCAATGGTTAGAATTCATTTGATTAATTAGTTTTAATTGATAAAATTATATTAAAAATAATATAAAACAAGTAACTCGAGAAAACTGCATAAAAAATTATGATTAAACTAATTAAGTAGCTAACTTTCATTGTTAACAATTAACGGTATACTGAAAGTAGTCAAATTAAAATTTTAATTAAATATGATTATTTCATTATTAAATAATTAAATAATTATTTAATTAAAAGTTATAAAATTATATGAAAATCATTATAGTTAGTCATTAAATAGCAACTAATTTTTAATTAACATCAATTAATAAATAATTGAATAGTGATTAAATAATTAAAAAAAATCTTTATTAATTTCAACGAAAAAGAGAATGCTATAAATGCAATATTGAATATTTAGTTAATTTTTTTGAATAGATAGATCTCAAGGTTGCAAAAAAAAATAAGACATCCATCTTTGATAGTAGTATCATATAAAACCAAACATTGACATCCTTTATTTTCGAATATCCAAGTATTCAATTCGTGGCATCTTAATACCAATGGTTGACATCCTTTATTTTCGGATATTTATATCCAGGTATTCCATTTCCAAGCATCTTAATTCCATGTAAACTTTGAAACAAACAACCCTTTAGGAACTTCACACATGCCACATCCAGGTATGTTTGGATTTTGGTCGCCTACCATGGAAAGTAGCCTGTGACTATCATTGATAGGGACTGTTATTTTCTTCCCTATAACTAAATGACTAGCTCCTTCATGCTTCTGTAACACCTATGTGAACGCCAAGCGTTCTATTGGTCAGAAGTGAAGAAAATGCACAGTACCAGGCTCGATTTTTCTCCTGCATGAAATAGAAAGTAGATTCTAGGATGCTGAAACATTTTGACCAATCAGATTCTTTGCAAATGCATTCATTGGATCTTTGTTGATTGTATGGACGTGGTGAATATCCATTAAGCTAATCGTTCTTTATACTATTTTCGGGATACAATGTGCTGCCTGAGTTTCAAGTATACAAATTTTACAATTTCATGTGGAAGCTATCTGGATGTCAATTCGACTAGGCTGGTGTTTCTGGATTTTGGATTACTTTGTTCGTGTATTGACCAATTTTCTTTTCCTCAAATACTGATTCTGAATTGGTTATGATGTGTTTGAAATGATGTTCACTATCTATTTGTTCAAATAGCAGCTCATATACTCTGATTGTTTTACAGGCCCAAGATAACATTATGAACCTTCCTTTATCAAATGGTTGGGGAGAGAAGCACCGGCTCTTTGTTAAATGGAAATTCATTGAAGCAAAGGTATGCTTTGATATGTACATCCTATCTACTCTTGGTTTTTTTTTTTTTTTAAATCTAGGAAACATAAACAGCATTGATTTTTTTTTTAATCACCATTGATTAATGAAAAAATCCCAAAGGATACTGAAATACAAGAGTCTACTTATAACAAAGTATACATGGGAGTAACAATAAAATAATCTATTGAATCTTTGCCTATCTCTTGCTCTCTGCTGAATAAAGAAACTTGTGTCTATATTTAGTTCCATTTTACTTAAAAATTTCATCCTTGTTTCTATTAGATATTTGCATATTTGGTGCTTGTCTCGATTTCCAAGTCTTCAACTTTTTGTTATATCATCTATAACTATAATTGATATCGTTTAGTCATGACAGTCAGCTTAGTTAGTACTGTCACTGTGCATAACCTGGCAAACAGCTATCCAGAACTAACTCATTGGTTTTCTTAAATTATGAACAGGCTGCAGCTTATTATTATCATGGTTTGATACTTGACGAGGGAAACACAGAGAAATCCCATGGGATGGCTGTAGCTGCATTGCAAGCAGCCGATGAATATTTTAAAGAAAGTAAAAAGGCGTGCGAGGCATTTAACTCCGCTCCTCCATTATCAAGGTACTTCCGTGACACGTTTCATATTTTGAAGTAGAAAGAATTTCAAGTCAATGTCATATATAAGGTTTAAGTTAATATATTTTACACCTATTTTATTTTGATTTTTCATACCATCAAACCTTTTATCTTACTGTTAAAATTTTATATTTATGCTGTACAGAAATTTTAGTCCTACTTGGAATTCTATAACAGATTTGATATAATGTTTGCTTTAAACTAAACAATTTTGGTTAAATGTAATACATAAATTTGTAGCACCAAAAATATTTACTTATTTCGCAGTTGAGAGAGCCTAAAACATAATAATAAAAATTGGTATTGTTATATTATAACAATTGCATTCTTCATGCAGAAATCCGCCACTTTTTGGAACCATGAAGTATCTATCAGAAAAAATTCCAAAAGATGCTTCAAGCAAAGTGCGGATAAACCGCGACTTGTACTCTTTCGAAAAGTAAGTTTTCGTTGAACAGCAAACTTCATTTTACTTCTTTAGTTAAAAGAAACCACACTGATCATTCAGCACTGTAAATCAACAAATTACAGAATCGTGGAGACTGCACCGACGTTGCCCGATTTCGCTCTTGCCCTAAAGCCAGACGAATTCCAGCTTCCTGCAGTGGATCCCTCATTCCATGAGGAGAATATAAACAGAGGACAAGTTGCCTCTAAACAATTAAAAGGTGATCAAAGATAAGATAATCTGCACATATTACATCTCGACACAGGACTGAGGCGACGCTGAAAACAAACGTGTAATGCCAAGGGAAAGCTCATCGTTCTTCAATCATTTGTGTGTATTCATAGGTCCTGTGTTCAACTCCCTTTTTCTTTTTTACTTAATAAATTTATGTTTTCCTTCTTCCTTGAGGTTTGTATCTTGCAAGAACAGTTCTCAAGTTCCTCTGAATATATTGTTTTCTTCCATGGAAGCAGGCGTTTACACTTTATTTTTCTTTTCTTTATTTGCTTCTTACCGTTCTTTGTTGATGCGGTGTTAAGATCGCCGCTCACTTGTTTGCCCGAGGACAAATTACATTCAATCCAATATTTGTTTAGGTGGGAAAAGAAAGGAGAAAGTAGCTGAGACTTTTATCCAAGGTCACAAGCGACTCGACATGAAAAGTTTGGGCCATTTTGATTTTTGGTCATTCTGTTTTTGTTTATTTTTCAAGTTTATTTAGTCCTCTAACGTTAAAAAGTTATTAAAATAAAATAATATTGAACTTTAAGATTTGTGTCTATTTAGTCATTATCTTAAACTATAAAATGGATTTAATAAGCTCTTAAACTTTCAATTTTACATCTGATAAGTTCTTGACCTATTCAACACTTCTTTAAAATTCATAAACCTATCAAGATCATATTAGACATAAATTTTAATTTTATATTTAATAGATTAGTTAATTTTTAGTAAAAATGATATGTCAGGAATTTATTATCACATAGAAAAAAGAAATTTACTAGACAAAATTGAAAGTTGAAAGACCTATTGGCACAAAATTGAAAATTCAAAGGCCTATAAAATACTTTTTAAAGTTTAAGGATTAAATAGAATACAAACCTAAAAGTTTAAGGACTAAATTTGTAATTTAACTTTTATTTTATTTTTAAAAAACAAAGGAAATAACAGATCGTCAACCACTTTTAATTCTCTCTTTCTGAAAAATAAAACAAAATTTAAAGAGAAGGGAAGAAAATTTAAAGAGTTTTTTCTTTTGAGTTCTAGAGAGAAATTTTGAAGTGCAAAATCAGAGAAGTCGGGAAAAAGAAAAAGACATTTTAGAGAGAAATATGTTTAAGAGGAAAACAGAAAATGTGTCCAGAAGAAAAAAAGTAATATTAAGAATAACATAAACCTAATATTTAAACTTATCCTTTTGGGAGGGAAAAAAAACCTCGCGTACAATTTCATAAATATTTTTCAAATTTAAAAATTAAAACTGAAATTGAAACCTTTATCAAAGAGTCATGTTTTTCAAAATTGAAAAGCCAAAAGCGCACAAGTTATCAATTATCATACAAGCACCTTTTATTTCCATCTATACTTGCAGTTCTGACGTCATTTGGGAATTGATTGCTGCCCCAAGCCAACATAACACAAGTGATGAACCGTGGAATGTTTGCGAAGGTGTGACTGAAATCATATGCGAAGTTAATGTGCACAGATTATAAACTTGCAAATTAAAAGGAAAAAACAGTTCATAATGAAGACAAACAATAAGTGAAATACAAAGTTATTTTAAGGTATAGTATAGCTAAATTACAAATCACTATCCAGTATGAGATACACTATCACTATGGGGTGTAATTAATCAGGGGACACCATAAGCCACCATAGATAAACTAAAGATTTGCAACCAATAATGATCAGAAAGGTCACAGAAAAACTGACCCAATGAGCCAGCAACGCCCATTTTTCTTCAGTGACAAATTTCTCAACGTCGAGTAGTCGGGAATATTACGACTGTAATATTTGAGAGCTCATAACTTGTGTGGCATACTATCCCTCTGTACCATTTTGGTCATCGTCTCCTTCAGCTGACTGCTTTTGCTTTTCCTGTTCCTCTACAAAAGATTGAACAAGAATAAAGTTCATAAAGGCAAGTGAGCAGGGTGCTCTAAATGTGTAACCATTCTGTAATGTCAGAGATTCACATAATTTTCTACTATTTTTATGATTCATATTATAATCACACTCTTGTAACTTCCAGTGCATACTAGCTAATGAGAGTAACCTACATCAACTTGAATACAACTATAAGACATATCTAATACCCCTTAAAGATTTTAGTTTCCTAGGTTCAATAATTCCTTTTAAAGATCATAGGCTTGTAGCCTCACCTCATATTTGTGATGTAATGTCCTTTGAAAATAAATAAATAAGCAACCTGCCTAGTAAAAGATATCACGATCTTTTCTATAATTTTCCATGCCTTATCAGTATATAAAGTTCATGACTAGAGGGCCATGGTTTATACGTGCCCTATTCTACTCCAAGCTACATAACTTCCCTCGATACCTAGAAATCCCCCAAACTTTAACTGCCCAGCAGGTTCAAACTTCTAGATTGAAGACTGTTAAATCATAAGATCCACAACTGATGACCAAATACTCAATTTTTTTGTAAGAAACTTGTGGAGTATTATAGATACAAAAAAGGGGGACAAACAGCTTAGAGGCAGGCAGAGAGAACCCCCTCCTACACAATGAACGCCCCCCAATCATTGATAATCATATGAATACAAAAGAAATTCTTGTGGTTCGCAGCTGGATCAAATACTCTTATCCTTACAGAATTAAATTAACTCCAAAAATATCTTCTATTTCATGCAATGGTTCTTTAATCTGTATATGCAATGACTTAGTAGGTTGAAAAAGGTTAGAGAAAAAGGTTGCAACCAACATTTCATCACTCATGTTTGACTCGAACACGACTGCTTGAAAGATGATAATCAATATCTCTTAATTATTCATAAATTCTGTGGTGCATGAAAATTGGTTCAGAAGTTAAATACAAGAAAATATATATATATATTGAACCCCAAAACAGGACCAGCGAACAAAAATGATATTATGTATATGCCAATTGACTAGAAATAGATATCTTAGACAAACAAAGCAAATAAATTTCAATTCAAGCCCAGTTACACTACCAAATGAAGCAAGTAAAAGAACAAACATAAAAAAATGCCTTATCAAGTTCGCATAGACCTTTAATTTAATATTTCTACTTACCCATAAGCTTATATAATGCTTTCTGAGTACGTCTTTCAAGCTTATCAAGCTTCTTCTGCACATCCCTTCTGAGGTCCCAGTTTGGTTTCTTTGGAGCAATATTGACAAATGGGTCCTATAATTTGGCCGATGGAATGTAATTAGAAAAAGATCCAAAAGTATGAGCATAGGCCAGTTTATAAACATATAAAAGCGGAATTGACAAAATTACCTCTTTTAATTGTGGAGGTTCAGTAGCAACAGGGTCCTCAAACTTTGGCAATAAGGGTGGGGCAAGCTTACCCTCCTGAAGTTCCTTATCATGAGGAACATAGTTCCGAAATTTCATACTATGATTCCTGCAAAAGGATGATATATTAGTTAATCAAGAATTGAAAAGGCAAATGAGGCATATAAAAATCCAACAACAAAAAATGAGCTCGCCTGTATTTTGCACTCATTCCAAGAGGGAAGAGCTACTTAACATGCATAGTAATTGTGTACGTCAATTTTTCCAATGAGTTGGCAATGACATCAAACTAAACATATATTCAATGGACAAAAGAATGTCATCTAAATAGGAACACATTTTTCCCCTTGGAAGAGACAAAGTATATTGAAACACTTTTGAAGGTAACCATGAAAATATATCCCAAAAGATAAATAAGCAGTTAAGCTGTATGTCGCCATCATTGTCATCACATCATCATCCCCCCAAACTCTACAAGCCCAAAGGTTATTAAGAACTAGAAAGAAAAAAGGAAAAAGGAGAGGAAAGAAAGAATTTTCTTTAAAAAAAAAGAAAAAAAGAGAGAAATATCTCATTGATGGGAGGAGACTTTTACGACATGCTTCGCATACATCACGTAAACATAAACTTTACAGCTTAGTTTCTAATACTCTCTTATCATATATTTGGCTAGTCTTCTGCTTTATATGGACCTTTTGTAGCCGTTTATGACTAGTGTGCAAACAAAAACACAGCTTACTAAGGAAAGGAAGAAAATTTGTCTGCGCTGCCACGACAATACAGATACTACTGCTAAGGCTGTCATTTGTAATACGTCCTAAACCAAGTTCTAGAGAGCTTGGCACACTGGCTACAGCATGTAGAACTCGTCTTATTCTGTAACATGTCCCAAGCCAGATTCTACAGGAACTTGGCTCACTATGCCAGCATGTAATTTCAGCATGGATCCCACCATAAAATAAAAGGGGAAAAAAAGAGAGAGTCAAACTACAGACACAGAGATAAAAGGGGTGGCCAAAGGAAGACAAAGAGAAATGGAGTGATTGAGAAATAGTTAAAATAGGAGGGAAAGAGATTAGAATATAAACATAAAGATAAAAGAGGGTGGTTAAAGGCAGAGGAAGAAAGACATCACCATTCCTAGGAGGAGACAGACAATCAGAGCGGGTAAGTATCATGAAATCTATTCTTTTTTCCTCTTCATCTCCTTCATAGTTTTACTTTCGATGGAATATTTGTTTTGTGGAGTCTCAGTTTCTAGGAGATATGAGCAATTAAACTTTGTCTATAGAATGATGTAGCCTAAATGGATTATTGTGCATGAACTTTCTCAATTCCATTCATGTTTCTGTATTCTAGAAGCTTCTAATCGATAGGTCCTATATGAGTAGAATTATAGTTTAGGATCCTACATTTGTAGAGGCATCATAGGCTAGATCTTTAAAAGCACAACTAAATGAGAATAAAGTCGAGACTCGAGAGAGGATACTGCAGTCAGGGAAGTCAAATTGAACCTACATTTACGTTACAAATGTGCTTACAAGTAAAGTGACGAATAGGAGAAAAACATTTCAAAATTTGAGCAATCCAATCATTACTGGTATTCGATTTCCTCCAGAAATCGAAACAAAAAAATTCTAGAAAAAGTAACTTCTAATACAGCAGTTTATCTTTGGTGGAAGAAAAAAGATATACACTCACGTTTCTTCTGTATCTGCAGTAGCACCATTCTCTTTATCCTCTCCTCCAGAAGTCTTCTCATCTGGAGCGTTTAACAATTCTTGAGCAGCTCTTAGAGCTCTCAATCTCTCTTTACGTGCTGCAGCAACTTGTTCGACGGAGTCTTCTTCAGTAGCCATTGCCTATTGTACATAAAATATCTAATACGAAAATAATATCACTCTTGATTGTTCTCGATAAAGAAACTACGACTGGTATATATGCATTCGAAGGGATGAGGAATCGCAAAAGACAAATTAAAGAAAGATTACGATATTACAAGACATTTGCAAAGTACACAGTCAAATATTTCATACAATTAACCTCAGAGATAGCCGCAGATGACAAAAATTCATCAAAAGGAAGCGAAAGAAGAGTACACAGCGGCAGAAGCAACACAAAGAGGGGGGAAAAGCGAGAGACGCAATTGTACTTGAAAGGAAATATACTTGCAGAAAGACTCGACAGGAATAACACTGAAATATACTTACAGAGAAACTCAAGAGGAAGAACACTTTTCTTCACAAAATTGTACTCGCAAAGCTTCGAGTTCGAGCAATGGCGGAAGACACGAAACAGAGTGTTTCTTGAGCGAAAGCCCTCTGATACTAATCCAACTCTCTTGAAATGAGTTATATATACATGGCCCAGATCGTGAGAGGCCCATCAGGAATTCAATCGGACCCGCCGATGAAATTTTAATATTAATTACAAAATGAAATAATTGTCACCGATCAAATTTCTTGAACTCAAAAGACAAAATAAATAAAATAAAATTATTCGTCAGACTAACCTTAATTTTTTTATGGTAAATATTCAAACAAAACCTTGATCATCCATATAGTATACAAAAAGAAACACTAGATATTCCCTAAATAAATACTTTTTATATTAAAATATGACAAAAAATGATTTCACATTTGATCCTAATGATATTTCCAGTTAAAGTATGCCTGAACTTTTAGGTTTATGTGTCAACTTTAAAAAATTTCTAATATATTTTTTGAAATTTGAATTTTATGTTTAATAGATTGAGTGTCTAATAGGTCTCTGCGTGTCTAATATGTTCATAAACTTTCAATTTAGTATCTAATAGGTCATTAACATCAACATTCTTAAAAACTCTCATATCTATTGTATACAAAATTTAAAAAGATGTTAAATATGTCAATAACCTATTAGACATAAAATTAAACATTTAAGGATTTATTAGACATTTTTAAAGTTCAGAAACCTACTACACACAAACATGTGATTTAACCAATATTTTAATATGGAACTGTTCAATAAATTATTCCAAATATATCATCTATCAAAGTTCCATATTTGTCGATTCTTTCAAAGTTCAATAATTTCTAATAATTTTACTATTGAGGCCATTATGTAAAAGAAACTCCATGAACATTTTTCTATTTGTAATAGGAAAAGAAAAACTTATTTGTAACTCGAGGGTAATTAGCTAACATAAACATGATTTAATTAGCACAAAGTTGTATACTCTTGATTGAGAGGTCAAAGATTCAAATCCCCCACTTCACATGTTGTCAAAAAAACTCAAAGGTAATTATGAATGCCTCAATATATCAAAACGGAAAAAATGGTGGATATATATCACATTCACTCAAAAATGAGGGTTTCTCTTAAAAAAATGATAAAAATGAAAATGATAAAGAGGATAGATATGTACTAATTAATTAATTTCAATCACCATCTATAATTTATATCTCCATTATTCTTTATTGTTTATGTTAATTTTTATTGGTTAATTTAAAATGAATTAATTTTTTTAATTCAAATAATTTAGTATTTAGTATCATTTTCCATTAATACTTTAAAATTAATTCCAATATAAATATTAATACATTAACAAATATTTTACATTAAATAATACAAATCTAATTTTGTTAAGAGTAAATAAGAGTTTAAAATAATAAATAGTCATCAAATTAATTCATTTTTGAGTTCCCAAAACCTGCAAACACACTGATTTATAAATACAAATTATCTTGCCTTTTTTTTAATATCTATGAGTGTCCAAACTAATTTGCGCACATTGTCTATTCTTACGAGACAACCGTCATTTAATTATCTTGCATATTTAACCACAAATATTAAATATCCCAAATATTTAATATTCATAACCATCCAATAATACCTGCTATCTAAACAAAACTGTAAAATGTGATAAATGGTTAAAGCCAAAAACCGTTAACAGCTTTACTTGTTGATGGAAGCTACATGGCTCTCATAATAAACACTTATGCATTGCTTCCTGGTCCAATTAATGAATCACAGGCTTCAGAGGATGGGCTCTCAATTTGGACAAGTCCAGATTAGAATCAAGTTCCTCATCTAGCTCCCCAACAATGCTTCTGCAAAAAATTAAGAGCATTATGAGTTTCAAAACAATCAAGTTTGTAATGTAAAAACAATGGGGGAATGAACATCCCTCTACCATCATCACTATTCAAATTCTAGAAGGAAGAACAGTTTAGTGGTTAAAAAAGTAGACCATTGGTAAAATATACAAAATAAAAATAAGAAAAAACAAAATTTTAAAAATAGTTAGTTCACAACACTCTTTGTTTTAGAAGCTTTTCAAAAAAACTATTAAAGAGGTTGTGAACTCCATTTTCAGGTACCTCGTTCGTTGTGTGTGCATACATTTTTTTATAAAGTTCAACACGTGGGGTTAGAAGGATTAAAATTTTTGACCTTTAGGTCGAGAGTATATGTCTTAACTAAATGAGCTATGCTCAGGTTAGGGTGTGTGCATACATAAATATATATAAGGTAGACTAAAAGTGTGAAGGTAGTTACATATTATCGCCTCTGATTATATATAGGCCTAAAACAAGTTGCTGAACACCTTCCTGCAGATCAAAAGTGGAATCTGAGTTATAAAAATGGGATTCAAAGGGCAAATGCATAATCTTAAATCCCTTGAAAGCCATCAAGTAAGAAATTGTAAGATTTGAAATTCAAGCGACCGAAATCACATGAAAATTTATCTGTTCATACATTTTAATGAGTATAAACATGTATAACTTGCTTTCGAGTGTAAATTTAAAATCCATATGAAAACGCCACTATTTGAACTAAGGAAGTGATAAACAAAAACTATATAAATATAGTAGTTAAAACTTACAAAGACAAATATGTGATATAAACATGTCCATAAGGTCATTGGGGTAATAATAACAACCACAACAAGGAATCAGTTTCTCAAAACAAAGGCCTATATGGTGAATAATTGAAAATGAATATAACATCAAAATTGAAAACTAGATGTTTATATTGTCCATTACATAGAATTGAGATAACAAACTAGGGCATGGTTTTGAAGGAGGAAATCTAACTCAGCATGAGGGCAGAGTTTAGCTACTGTGGTCATTTTTGGTATCTGTTGAAAAACATGCTTTCCTTATGGTGAAAACAATTTACTCTAGATCTAACTTCATTCGTGAAATTTAAAATACAAAATTTTCATGTCTACTTCTTCCCCTTATTGCTTCTATTCCTTTTCGCATCTCTTCTGATTACATCTCATATCACATTATTTAACCTTCACGTCCGGTTCGGAGGGCAGGGATATCCCGACCTACTATCATTATACCTTTGCAAAAGTAGGCTCATGTTTTCTAATTTAAAATATAAATAAAAGATACAAACAACAAAAATCAGCGAAGTACGAAATTTTTTGTTTGAACTGGAGGAATGGAAATGCATCAGCTCGGGAGCAATAAGGTTTGCTCAGAACTAGTAAGTAAAAGAAAGAAGGAAAAATATCTTATTCTACTTTACTACTAAACAAGTTTTCAAGGGATAAGAAAATATCAATCCCCGAAAAGGAGAAGCAGATTAAACATTCAAAATAGCAAATGCCAGAGAAACTTTTATAATAGAAAGTTCAAACACATTGACAAGATAGATAGAAATAAAATAAGGAAGGGAGAGCAACAGGGAGCAGAAACTGAACTATATAAATTCTTTTTACATATTGAAAGAATTATTTGTCTAGACTAATAGTCAATGAAAAATAAATAAAAAGTAGAAAATTCCATCTAAGCTACATGGTGATTATACTAACCTTGGTTGAGTAAACGCGTTCATGAGATTCATCAAGGATAATATTTGTAGCCTGGTCAAATCCTTTCAACACTCCCTGAATAAAGTGCCGTAAATATAAACACAAATTGGGTGAATGAAATGAAATACCAGTCACTGGATGATAGTTCATGAACATACCACTATATTGCGGCCGTCATTTGTGATAATTGATATTGTTTCTAAAAAATAAATTAAAGGGAAGATTTAGGTGCAAGCAGGGGAGAAGAGTAAGAACAGTACAACAGAGGAAAACTGGAAAAGTTAGTCAACTAAAATTGAATTCAACATGAACTTTAAATACATCAGTTTTGCAGAAAATGTACATTTACAGAACCAAATTTATTAGATGAGGGTTGCAAGTAAGAGACAATCGTAGCATTGCAACCTCTAGATGCAAAGGCATGCTTCAACTCCAGGGCAGTTATAGAGATCAAAAACAAGTTTCACTCAGCCCATTCACATTTCATCTTGCTTTCTTCAGTATATTTTCGCATTATCTCCACTAGACTAATATTGTATCCATTGATCAAGTAAAAATATGCCACAATCATAGTTCTAATATTTCCATTTGAAATTGTTCTCTATCCAAATGTATGATATTGTAGGTTTCATTTAATCAAACAGAACATAATACAAAGAGGTGCTTCTGAATCGCCCAAAAAAATTCATAACCAACTCAAAAGAGGACAATCTATTCAACTTGCATGCCTCAGAAGTTCAAAAATATCCTCGTAGGATTAATTACCCCATTTTCACAATGTATAAACTACATATACATATAAAAACAAACAATTTGAGGGATTATTAATGAGATTACTTACGATCAACCAGAGATTCAAGTCCAGGTCCAGTTGCCATATTGAAGACCCTTACAATAAGCTACGAGTTATTTTATCAGATCGGTTAGATTCTGTCCAAAACAAGAAGGAAAATGAAAAACCATTACATTTCAGGCACAAATTAGTCGCAGAAGAAGAAAAAGGAGCGTTAAACAAAAGCTGTTCAGGGAAGAAGGCTTCATACTTATAATCTACTTCAAGCTTAAATTCAACGCAAGTAGTCGAGGTTGCAGGATTGAAAGAGATGTATGGCGTAAAATATGAGGGAAAAAAATGGCAGCACGCAGTAGGAATTGAAGAAGAACGAAGAGAGAAGAATTGTAAAGCGAGAAGTTAAAAAAGAATGTAAAGAAATAGGAATTTCCTTACCAGAAATCAACTAGTTTCGATCTTCCCCAATTTCACGCCTATGACTGCAAGTGAAGTCTGCGTCTCCCTCCCAAATGCACAAATAATATATATATGGTTGAGGTTGTTCTATCAATCAAAACAACTCCTCCAAGCTAGGGATTCAAAAAGAGAATTGGATAACGCGATATCAGACTGATTCTAGATTAAAAATAAAAATAAAAATAAAAATAAAAAAAGAAAAAGAAAAAGGGAGATTCTGGAAAATTCATGGTTCACAGAAACAAGGCGATTTTCAGCAGAAACCAAAAAGATATACAGATGATCAGAGCCTCAATTGACAGACAAGTGCAAGAAATGAGAAGGTAGAGGGTAGCACACGAGTTCGAGAGGTTCCCAATTTTGCGCAACTGATTTTTTTTGGTTGCTATTCTGCTATTGTTATAGAAATAATAATAACAATAAAATCAAAATAACTCCTCCTTTCTTTCATTAGACAAGTCCTAATTTGAGTTTTTCAAGTGAGAAGAAAGACATAGATAGAGATTGGGAGAATACCAGTTACAACAACAAGAGAGTAGAAAATCAATGCAACTCGCTAGGAGCGAGGCTGCGGCGGCACGAGCGGAAGAAAGACGACGGCGGCGGCGGTACTGAACGGGAAAGAGGCGTAGGCGGCGGCCACACTAAGCTGCTGAAAGGGAGGAGTAGCCGGCGGAAAGAAGAAGAAGAAGGTGCAGGCTTGCGCAGAGGATGAAAGGGTTTAGGTTTCTCTTTCTTTTATTTATTTTTAGTAGATATCTATTTTGGTTTTTTTTTTTTTTTTTTTGGATAAAGATAGATTTTGGATTGAGTTTTTTCATTACCCTTTTCTAATTTTTATTATTTAAACCATATATATTTTAATTTAAAGTTAAAACCATACAAAATACCCTGAACTTGGGATTATATTTTAATTATATCTCTAGACTTTAAAATTTTTTATTTTTAACTTGAACTTTGAAATTTATTTCAAAAAATACTCTTGAAATTTATATTGTTCCAAAAAAAAAATCGTTAAAATAAATTATAGAAATTGACATGACAATTGATATGTAAAAATTAGGAAGTGTACATGATATTACTTACAATTATATAAAAGATTAAGATTGTTGTTATCATTTATTTCATCTAAAAAATATCGTTAAAATCATTTACATAATCAATTTTTACAGATCAGTTGCCATGTTAATTTATGTGAATTATGTTATAAATGATGTCACGTATACTTTATATTTTTTATGTTTTAGCCATCATGCCAAATTTAACCCAAAAAAAACTTTCTTATGGTATTTTTTGGAACAAATATCAAAGTTCAAAAGTAAAAATGAAACTTTTTAAAGTTTGAGTATAATTGAAACATACCCCAAAGTTCAAGAGTATTTTACTATTTTGTATAATTTAACCCTTAATTTAATTATCTTTGAAATTTTAATTTATACTCCAAAAATTGACCTTGTATATTAATTTCTAACTTAAGTTTTAAATTTTATTTAATTGAATCTTAAAATTTGATTAATGTGCCCATTTACCTTCTAATAAACTTTCAATTAAAAAATCGTTGTCAACATGATTATAGATTAACTGGTTAAGACTCGTATCCTCAACCAAGAAGTTAGAGATTCGAATCCTCACCCCCACGTGTTGAACTCAAAAACAAAAATTGTTAAAAAAATATTATTATATAAGTTTAGTTCAACAACATGTGATAGTAGAGATTTGAACATTTGACCTCTTAATTAAGGGTATACACCTTAATCATCTGAGCTACGGGCTTGCATTTTATTATTTATTTAAAATAATAATATGATTCTATTTCAAAATATAATAAATAATAATAATATAATTAATTATTAATTTTCCATATGTTAGAAATACTAAATATGAAGAGATTATTATGACTATATAAAGCACACGACTACAATCTTTAACTAGGTATTCAGATTGACGTAACAAAATTGCTTTAAAGTAATTTTTAATCGATTTTAAATATAAAGCACACGACTACAATCTTTAACCAGTTATTCAGATAGACGTAACAAAATTGCTTTAAAGATATTTTTTATCGATTTTAAAAATAAAGTAGAAGTGAAACTTTTTAAGTAATAGGAGTATGACAAACATCCAAATATTAAAATAAATTAGTGATTTCAAACAATGAAGTAAGATAAATAAAGATCTCAAACAAATAAATATCTAACTCTCTCAATTATTTTATTTTTTAATTAAAATATAATCCATATATTTATTAGTCTTTCTTCTTAAAAATTAGAATGAAGCCATGAGCATGACATCTGTTCTGGTCTAATAATAATACTACAAGGGTACAAATTGCTTTATAACTTTTTACCCTCTAATTTATACACTTTCATCCTGCAATTGTGTCATCGTAACAAATTCTCATAAATCTGTTAGCAAAATCGTATTATCTCCATTTTCATTTGTACCATTGTACAATGAAAAATGAAGATAAATGAACAATAAACTACATCAAAACTAAACTTTACATCATAGAACATAAATCAAAATTGAACCAAACCAAAGAAATTGCAAGGATCTTTTGCTTTAATTCTACCAGATTCGGTAAACAGACGGTCAACCTTCAAAACTGACCTAACTGAACCTATTTTCACCTTACTTATGGGACTTGGCCAACTTCTTCTTTCGTTTCTTTACAGCCTTTGGAACCTTGTTTTTGCGGGCCTCTCTCTTCTCTTCCTTCACCTTCTTTTTGTTCTCTTTTCTAGCAGCTTTCCTGTCAATTGGTGCCTGCGTCGTCTCAGTTGAAGAACCCGGTCCTCCTTCTGACTCATTCGAGCTCTCTTCATCTTCCTCTGATGTTGATTCGGTCTCTTTCTCGCAAGAATTTGACAAACCAGTTAAAATTTTGGATTGTTTGATCAGGTCTGCATTGTGTTCTTCCTCATCTTTTAGATCTGACGCAAGTTGAACTCTTGGAAGGGCCTGCTTTAACCCTGTAACGGTCTTGTAGTACATATCTTCAGTGTCCTGACCACTTGTTAAACGTATTACATCCTCCTCAGCATGTTTGACACTATCCAGTGTCTTTGGAATATATGACTGGCAGGGAGGTGAAATCGATTAAAAATTATATTGCAGTAATCCAAGAACTGTAACCGAACCGATCCTCGATCAAGATCGCAAAGAATCGAGCTTCAATTCTATCATAAATGAACCTACAATAACATGGTTGATAACTAAAAATACAAGTTACCTGCACAAATACAGAATCTGCAATCTCATCCTCCACTGATATATCGCCTCTTGCCGAGATTTTTTCTTGTATCTGCAATTAGTAAAACATAGCAAAAAAAACAAAACTTTTCTAAAATAAATCATGATAGTAATAATTAAAAAGATAATTCTTCAATATCAAACCTCTTCCAGATAATTATCAATAGTCCAATCAGTGAGGCATGGATCAACTATAAAATCAAACAGTTCTCGTATTGTCATTACAGCTACACCATGTTTTTTAAAGAAATCCTGTCAATACAAAGTATCGTCTCAAAGTCACTTCATCAAAAGTTCAAAACTTACGAAGAAGTTAAGAAAAAAACCAATAGATTAAGCCTCGAGCATGAAGACTTACCGAAACATGAAGACAATCTTCTCGAAGGAAATCAAGGGCATGAGGGTGGTCGAGATCAACAGCTTGAGAAACATCTATAATATAAAGGTGACCCTGTCATGCAAGAGAGACATTTGTATTAGTTTTTCCATAATGCCATTTTGTCCAACCGACAACTATCGCAGTCGCTCACCTCAAAATAAAGTATGTTATATTCACTAAGATCTCCATGCACTAGCTTGCATTTCTGGTAGAGGGTCCGCATTGTAATAATTATCTGAAAAAATGAAAAGAAAAATGGCCACATTGAAGCCACGTAAGCAAATTTTTTCCTTGAATGAAACATTAAACCTAAGAAACTCTGACGTTAATCAACCTCTTCATGTTGCTGCAGAAGTTTGGGGCTAAAAAACTTTAGAACTAAACCTGAATTTACATGCACTAACTTTCATTTTTAACATTAATTAAGCCACTTATGGCTTGACTCAGTGATAACATTCACAGATACAAACATACCTCTAAATAACTTTCACGCAGCCTGTTCAACGACAAGGCAGCATCCTTAAGACGAGGTGCAGCCCAACCTGTCTTACCTACAAAAGAGGAAAAAGAAAATCAATGGCGTCTTCGATGTAAGATGTGACCCAAAAACAGATGCCAGTCACACAGTGCTAATTGCTAGGTGAAATTAGTTGATGCAAAATTAGAATGATTTAGACTTGTTGAACATGCTTTCCTTCTAGAACTAAGTACTAGTGATAAACAAACAAGAAAACCTCCCAAGTTCTCTATCCAAGCTACTGTATCTGTTGCTAAAATCAGACAGAGAATATGAGCTCCTTGTTCTTCTTTTGCTCGATTTTCAATTCGATGGTAGAGGAGGGCTTTCAATACTTTTGGTATTAGTTGGTCCATGCCTCTCTCAATGCAAAACAGTTTGTTTTCCATACAGTGTGGAACTTGTCATAAAAGAAAAGCTGCTGCTTAGCTCCACAGCAAAAAAAAACACACACACACACACAATTCCATAGGAGGTTTAACTAGAGAAATATGGAATATTATTCCAAGATATTTACGAGGAACTTTCAAACCTTTAGCACAATATTTCTTTTGTTACTTCTCTTCTTGCTCAAGAAGTTTTTCTACCTATTGCAACTCCTCTACTAACTCTAATTGAAGCCTCTTTATGTAAGCTTTTATGAGTTTTTCCTTTTTACATCATTGAAACTTTTTCAAGGCGGGGTAGGAAAGGAAAGCGAAACTAAATAAGGCACTCAATTGGTTTCTAAAAAACTAGTTAGAATTACAACAACAAAAAAAAAGGTGAAAAGAATACACCCAACATCAAGCACATCTGCATGTTCAAACCTAAAAACACAATGAACCAAAAATGAAGTAAACATCTGACATTGAATGTCCATTATTGATTATTCTGTAACATAATTTCAGGAAGGGCGTATACATACCAATGAACTCCATGACCAATACATGCAATCTCAAGAGGAGAGGAGTCGGGCATCTAATTCCTGCAGCTTTTAACCTGAAAGTTCAAAATAAAAAATACTATGATACAAAAGATTGTTAAAAAAAATAAATTGCCATGAGTGTAAAGTTTGCAGGCAACTCAACTAATTCAACCCATGAATACCTAAATCACACTATAAAAATGAGAATCCAATATGATATTTTATCTTTAAATGTTGGTCGCCAAGTGTTGTAGCTCAGATAAACTAAGCTTAAGTTGACACCAACAGAAACCCAATTAATTGTTTACTCGATGCTATAGACAACAGAGATCTCTTATGAACTACAAATAGTTGGTGTGATTACCTCATCAAATTCCTCATTTCCTTCTCGGCCCATGTCTTAACCATTTTCCTGGGATTATGCCTGCAATATCCATGTCTGAAACGGTAGTCACCTTGGACATAGCGATCCCTATCCCTGAAATTTACCAGCATAATAAACTAAGCTCAGGACATCAATGCAAACGATCAATGAGTTCCAAAATGACAATGTGATACATCGCTGTTAATTCTAAAACAATAAAAGACATGGTTCACCTTTATGTCTAGAAAAAGAAATTGATAAAAGCCCCCGTTACCATATAATTAAATGAAGATCACAAAATTGTAAGGCACGTTTTGATTCACAGATAAAAGGGACAACCAAACTACAAGAATCATTCTCGTGCACAATTCAAACTACCAAAAAAAATTTCATCATCATTGCTGAACCTAATTGGTAAGATCTTTGAATATAACCAAAGCAATTATCTGCAAATCAAACTAAAGTGCCTTACGACATACTTAAACACCAAAACTGAAGTTTTGTAGACTTTGACAGCGAATTCTTGACCATCAGATTTTGTTGCATGATAGACATTAGCCTATTGATGAAAGACAGAGAAAGACAAATGAATAAATACTACTAAGAATAATCTACTGGATAAAAAAAGAGGATTATAAAAAGATTTCTATGCTTCAGTTACAAAATAAATTATATAATACATACTTCTTTCCCAGTAGAAATGCAGCCATTGATGTCATGAAATACACCTCGGTTGAGCATCTTGAATAAAACCATCCGAGTTCTAGGATCTATTGCCTACAGCAGTCATGCATTTGATGATATAAGTACTTATAGTGCACAAGGGATTAGATTGTTTCAGAAGAAAACCAAGAAAATATTATCATCACCAACCTGTTCAACAGTTGCACGATCAGCTTTCTCTGTAGTTTTCGTTTTTCCTATAGCCATTTCCTTGACACTGTCACGAATGGCAGTGGTAACAGAGTTTGACATTCCTACATTAAACCTCCCTTCCCATTCCTACATTAACAAACAGGATAAATAATTAAGATGTCACTAGGTTATAAGGGAGGACTTCCTTATATTATTAGCATAAGAGTAAATACAACCAACCATAGAAAATCAGAAAATAAGTATAATATACCGCAAGAGGTGAAGCTCGAATGTGATTGGTGAACTTTTGGTTCCGATTTGCGAGAGGTTGAAGAGTCGAAGAATTATGACGAGAATAAAGCCCACCATGAGCATTAGGACGCCTAGCATTGAGTGAAAAAGCCCCATCTACTGCTTCGGCATCTTCCTTTGCATCCAACCAGTCCAATGCATCTCCAATCTCAGAGTCTGATGACCATGAAAGGTCCTCCTCTCCGTCATCTTCTCCCACCAACTCATCATTATTCCTTGTTGAAGGTTCGGTTTCATCCAACTTCTCTTCCACTGCAGACATACCTCCTGCTCCAACCAGAGCTGATACTGTATCATTGACAAGAACGTTCAAGAATTTGTACACAGGTAAATTTGCCAAAAAAAAAAAAGGAAAGAAAAGAAAAAGAAAAAGAAAGAAAAGGTGGGGACTCGACTCAAGGTAATACAAGGCCAAAGGAAAAGTTTCATATTAGGGATGACCACTGATACTCATGTTGGTGTCTACCATGTATTCTATTAACAAAACTTTTATAAATATAATGGACTAACGAGGACATTGTAGAAAGAAAAACAAGAATAATAACTGAAAAGGAAGGTTCTAGGAGTTGAAATATGAGACGGAGAAACGGATAACAGAACGAAATACTAGTGAAGATAGTTAAACTCTGTTAGGCCTCCAATTATTAAACAATACACAAGGAGGGGCAAGAAAGACATTCCACCTACTGAGAGTTAGTTATACGAATGTAAGGGTGGGACCACTCAAGGGTGGAGGGTAGTATATATGTAAGTAAAAGACGTTAGTATATTTCTCAGGTTTTATCTGCTTTGTGCTAAGGAGAGCTTACCAACCCTCTTTGATAGGTTGGGTATCTTTTTGTATGGCCTTTGGGCATTGCTTCCTCTATTAATATCAATACTTGTAAGGGAATACCTTACAAACTCCTTGTTGCTACGATATTACAAGCTATCGGCAGTGTTGCATCAATCTTCAACTCTTAGAGACTGCCCAACTCTGAATTTTGGAATGTTAGATAAAAAAAGAGACATACATTCTCAAAACGCTCTAGAGAATTCAAAGGCAGCTTGCAAATTCTGAAACTAAGGGAGAGTATAGTTTTTTTCCGAAAAGGGCCCTTGAACAATCAATTGAAACATAAAACCATCCAAGTACAATGCGATCAGTTCCTTGAAATAGTACTAGGAGAGGAAAAGCAATAATTAAAAAAGTAAAAAAAGAAGAGGATCAGCGACAGCGAGAGTCCGGTAGGAATCTTCGTCGCTAGCAGGAAATTTCTATAAAAAAAAACTCCAATGACCAGAGCGGCAATGGCAAAGAGTGGTGAGAAGAAAAGAAACGAATATCTACAGGGCTTTTTTAGAGCGAAGAAGAACAATATTAAAAAAACATATAGGGTTTTTTTTTTTTTTTTTTGAAAGGATAATGGAATTCATGAAATACTAAGAAGGTAAAACATCAGACAAAGGATAATGGAATTCATGGATTTGGGAGACCATAAACAAGGCAATTTTCAGCAGAGACTAAAGAGCTACATAGATAATCAAAGTCTCAATTTACAGACAAATGCAATAAATCAAAAGGCAGAGAATAACATACGACAGTTCAAAAAGTCCCAATTTGCAACAAGGCTAATTTTTTTTGGTTGTTATTCTGCTAGTGTTATAAAGACAAAAAAATAATGATAATAAATTCAAAACACTCTTCCATTCTTTCATCAGACGAAGTTCTAATTTGAGTTTTCCAAAGTAGAAGAAAGACGTAGATGGAGATAGGGGGAATACCTTTAACAACAACAAGAGAATAGAAAATCAGGGCAGTCTGCTAGGAAGGAGGCTACTGCGGCACGAGCGGAAGATAGATAGCGACGGCGGCACTAAACTGGAGAGAGGTGGCGGCAGTGACACTAAGATGCTGAAAGGGAGGAGAAGCCGGCGGGAAGAAGAAGGGAGCACGTGAGAGTCAGAGGGAGATGAAAGGGGCTTAGGTTTCTTCCTTTTTATTATTGTTTTTTTACAATACGTGGTGTGGGAGAATTGAACCTTTGAACTTGAGGTCAATAGTACAAGCTTAAAAAATCATTTAGAGGTTGTTTGGGGCATTGAGTAGGTTATAATAACATTGGTTATAATAGTTTGTAAAATCATATAATATTGTTTAAAAGGCATAGTTGTTTAGGTTATAATAACATTGGTTATAATAGTTTGTAAAATCATATAATATTGTTTAAAAGGCATAGTTGTTTAGTATGAGGTTATAATAGTATGTGTTTGAGGGTTGCAAGTAGGAGACAACCGTAGCATTGCAACTTCTAGAAGCAAAGGCATGCTTCAACTCCAGGGCAATTATAGAGATCAAAAACAAGTTTCACTCAGCCCATTCACATTTCATCTTGCTTTCTTCAGTATATTTTCGCATTATCTCCACTAAACTAATATTGTATCCATTGATCAAGTAAAAATATGCCATAATCTTAGTTCTAATATTTCCATTTGAAATTGTTCTCTATCTAAATGTATGATATTGTAGGTTTCATTTAATCAAACAGAAAATAATACAAAGAGGTGCTTCTGAATCGCCCAAAAAAATTCATAACCAACTCAAAAGAGGACAATCTATTCAACTTGCATGCCTCAAAATTTCAAAAATATCCTCGTAGGATTAATTACCCCATTTTCACAATGTATGAACTACATATACATATAAAAACAAATAGTTTGGGGGATTATTAATGAGATTACTTACGATCAACCAGAGATTCAAGTCCAGGTCCAGTTGCCATATTGAAGACCCTTACAATAAGCTACGAGTTATTTTATCAGATCGGTTAGATTCTGTCCAAAACAAGAAGGAAAATGAAAAACCATTACATTTCAGGCACAAATTAGTCGCAGAAGAAGAAAAAGGAGCATTAAATAAAAGCTGTTCAGGGAAGAAAGCTCCATACTTATAATGCACTACTTCAAGCTTAAATTCAACAAAAGTAGTCGAAGTTGCAGGATTGAAAGAGATGTATGGCGTAAAATATGAGGAAAAAAAATGTCGGCACGCAGTAGGAATTGAAGAAAAACGAAGAGAGAAGAATTGTAAAGCGAGAAGGTAAAAAAGAATGTAAAGAAATAGGATTTTCCTTACCAGAAATCAACTAGCTTCGATCTTCCCCAATTTCACGCCTATGACTGCAAGTGAAGTCTGCGTCTCCCTCCCAAATGCACAAATAATGTATACATGGTTGAGGTTGTTCTATCAATCAAAACAACTCCTCCAAGCTAGGGATTCAAAAAGAGAATTGGATAACGCGATATCAGACTGATGCTAGATTAAAAAAAAATAAAAAAGAAGAAGGGAGATTCTGGAAAATTCATGGTTCACAGAAATAAGGCAATTTTCAGCAGAAACCAAAAAGATATACAGATGATCAAAGCCTCAGTTGATAGACAAATGCATGGAATGAAAAGGCAACGGGTAGCACACGAGTTCGAGAGGTTCCCAATTTGCCGCAACTGATTTTTTTTGGTTGCTATTCTGGTATTGTTATAGAAATAAGTGCATGCTTGGGAGTGATGGTTGAAGTAGTGAGTTTAGAAAAAGAGATTTAAGTACAATTGATTTTCATACAATCATATTATTGATGTTTGGTTCCAAACTTTTAAAAGTGATTTTGAATTATTATGTTTGGTTTCAAAAGTGATTTCAAAATTACCAAATTACTAAAAAGTGCATTTTCTATTTGAGAAATTATTTAACTAAATAATTATGATAAATATATATTTTTATTAATTTATTTTTGCATTTGTTTTATTGTTAGATTTTTATATGCATGATTAATATGTTAGGTAAGAAAAATATGTATAATAAAGATCAAAAGAAAATTCAAAATCCACGTATCTCATTCAATCTATAAATATTTGTATTGTATCATTACAAATACTTAAACTAGATATTCTCTATTGAAACACAAACTATATAACATTAACGAGACATAAGAAGTTTTGAAATTTTCTCCCACTCCTCTTCCATCTCCCTTCCATGACAAGAAGTTTCACTTTCCTCAATAACACTCAACTCGTTTCTTTCATCACTTGAGAGGAACAAATCTCCATCATCATCATAAGGCTTGAACTCAACGTTAGTTGTAAAACGAGTTCTTATAAAATTATGAAGTGTCATTGATGCAACAACAATCTTGACTTGTTTTTCAAAAGGAAAACGATTCATATGACATATCTTTCGTCATCTATTCATAGAGAAATTCATAAGTGGAGGTAATATTTGTAAGCTTAATTTTGAAAAACAAAAAACAAAAAATCAAATATTATCAAATGGGACCCAAATAGTTATAGACATACATTAAAACATCAAAGATTTTAAACTCATACATCCATCTAACATCAGACTCTCTCCATCCACACAAAAATGTCATCTCCAACCCCATGCAATTCAACTTCCAATCTCCAAAAAACAAAACAAAAAACCCAAACAATTTCCACCCCTAACTTTAACAACAAACAAACAACCCATCATGAATCTGTAAGGTTCCCCTTACTTCTATTGATAACGGAACAACCAGAAGCCCTAAGGCAATACAAAATGCCCAGCCTGATTAGAAAGGGCTGGGAACCTCTCCTCCCTCCTATTTGCTCTAGCAAATTACACAAAGAAAGCATAAAGGAAAATCGAAAACGAAATACTGAATATAAAGCCATAACAGACGAGTGGTCCTAACCACCTTCCCCACTATCCCACCACCCTGACCCCTAACTACTTGTCTCCTGACGAATTTCCTTTCTTGCCCCTTCGATGATATTGTGCTATGATCGGTGGCCTCACATTACCCCCGTGCTGCCGAGAAACCTTGTCCTCAAGGTTGAATTCAGGAAATTGTTGTTGAAATTCTCGTATTTTCTCCCACGTAGCTTCATGCTCAGGCAACCCCTGCCATCCAATTAACGCTTCCTCTTCCCCAGTCTGGTCATTAACACGATAAGCATAAACCTCTTGGGGCACTGCCACCCATTCAAATTCCTCAGACAACATCGGGGGGTCGGTTTGGACCTCTTGGTGGTTGCCTACAGCTTTTTTTAGTTGGGATACATGAAAAACGGGGTGGATAGTTGCTTCAGCTGGTAAGCGGAGTCTATAAGCCACTGTTCCGATTCTCTCTTCAATGTAATACGGCCCAAAATACTTGGGAGCAAGCTTCTCATTCCTTTTCTTCGCGAGGGTAATTTGTCGATATGGTCTCACCTTTAGGAACACCCAATCCCCCACCTCATAGATCACCTCTGTTCGTTTTCGGTCCGCATACTTCTTCATCCTTTCTTGGGCTGATTGCAGATGGGTTTTTAAAACATCCAATGCTGTGTCCCTTTCCACTAGTTGTTGCTCCAAAGTAGCATTTGTTGTTTTTACCATACCATAGGATATCAATGGGGGTGGAGTCCGACCATACACTGCCTGAAAAGGAGTGATGCCGATAGATATGTGATAGGTCGTATTATACCAAAATTCAGCCCAATTCAACCATGTTGTCCACTGCTTTGGTCGCTCACTGCAAAAGCACCTCAGGTAGGTTTCCAGACCCTTGTTAACGATTTCTGTTTGCCCATCAGACTGTGGGTGATACGAAGAGCTTCTGCTCAACTTAGTTCCTTGTACCCGAAACAGCTCTGTCCAAAAGTGGCTGAGGAAAATTTTATCCCGATCTGATACAATTGACCTCGGATAGCCATGGAGTCTGACTATTTCTCGCACAAAAACCTCTGCCATTGATTTGGCCGTATACGGGTGTTTGAGTGCCATAAAGTGTGCCATTTTGCTCAATCTATCCACTACCACCATAATTGTGTCAAAACCTCCTGACTTCGGCAGTCCCTCTATGAAGTCCATTGAGAGATCCTCCCAAATTCTCTCGGGAATTTCCAATGGTGCCAACAACCCTGCTGGTGAAATTGCCAATGTCTTGTTTCTTTGACATATCAGACAGTTCTCCACATACGTCTTGACATCCGCCTTCATGCCTTCCCAATACAATTCTCCAGTCAATCTTTTGTAAGTTCTTAAGAATCCCGAGTGTCCACCCAAGACTGAGTCGTGATAAGTGTGCAGAATAGTGGGAATGAGAGTTGAGTTTTTGGATAATACTAACCTCCCTTTATAAAGCAGGTTCCCTTGTACCCATGAGAATTTGGGGACATTGTCTTCATCCTCTTTCAGTTGCTGAACTATCTTTGCTAACTTAGTGTCAGCTGCCACCTCCCTTTTAATAGTCTCGACCTCTATAATCGCAGGAACGGACAGGGAGTTTAATTGGGCCATTGGGGGCAATCTAGACAGAGCATCAGCTGCCTTGTTTTCCTGCCCGGGTCGATATTGTACTTCGAAATCGTACCCCAACAATTTTGCTATCCACCGTTGATACTGTGGTTGTATCACACGCTGCTCCAATAGGAACTTAAGTGCACGCTGATCTGTTTGAACTACAAATTTTTGGCCCAATAAGTATGGTCTCCAACGTTGTATGGCCAATACAATTGCCATCAATTCTCGCTCATAGATTGATTTGGCTTGGGCTCTAGGGGACAAAGTATGGCTATAGTATGCAATGGGCCGTTTGTTTTGGGATAACACCGCGCCTAGCCCTGTTCCCGATGCATCCGTTTCTACTACGAAGGGACGGCTGAAGTCGGGCAGGGCTAGTACCGGCAAGGTTACCATTGCTTTCTTCAACCCCTCAAAAGCTTTCGTGGCTTCAGCATTCCATTCGAAGGCTCCTTTCTTCAGTAATTGAGTCAAGGGAGCAGCCATGGCTCCATAATTCTGGACGAATCGCCGATAATACCCGGTCAGACCCAAAAATCCACGCAACGCACTAATATTATGAGGTACTGGCCATCTTAACATGGCTCTGATCTTCTCCGGGTCGGCTTCTACCCCTTCAGACGATATCCAATGTCCCAAGTACTCGATTCGAGCCTGAGCGAATTGACACTTATTTCGGTTCGCAAACAACTGATTCTCTCTCAAAATATCGAAAACCACTGATAAGTGTTTTAAATGTTCATCATAATCCTTGCTGTAAATCAATATGTCATCGAAGAAAACTAGAATGAACCTGCGTAGGAAGGGTTTGAAGATTCTGTTCATAAGTGCTTGAAATGTCGAGGGCGCATTCATCAGGCCAAATGGCATCACCACGAACTCGTAATGTCCCTCATGTGTCCTGAATGCCGTTTTCTCAATGTCCTTCTCGTAGACCCGTATTTGGTGGTACCCTGATTTCAAATCTACCTTAGAGTAGACCTGTGATCCTCGAAGTTCATCCAGTAATTCTTCAACAACCGGTATGGGAAACTTGTCGGGGATGGTTACATTGTTCAGAGCCCTGTAGTCCACGCAAAACCGCCATCCCCCATCCTTTTTCTTGACGAGCAACACCGGGCTGGAGTAAGGGCTTACGCTTGGGCGAATTACCCCTGCGTGTAACATCTCTTCCACTAGGCGTTCTATCTCCCCTTTTTGCACTTGGGCATAGCGGTATGGCCGAACGTTCACTGGATTTGCCCCTTCTTTTACGTGGATGCGATGGTCTATCTCTCTGTATGGTGGTAGGGTAGCAGGGGGCCCGAACACTCCCTCATTTTCTTGCAATAAGCGACCAACCCCGAGGGGTAATCCTTCGAGAGTCAAAGGATTTGCAGCTTCGCCCTCGGGTTGTATGGCCTCCAAGGCTTTGAATTCAACTAGAAAACCTTGATCACTCACCTCCCAGGTCTTCATCATTTTCTTCAAGGATACTTTGGACTTTGTCAAGCTCGGGTCCCCTTTTATAACGACTTGCTCCTCCCCTGTTCCTATTTTTATCGTCAAAGAAGGCCAATGTACACTCGTCTCTCCCAGAGTGTGTAACCACTGCATCCCAAGTACCACGTCGATCCCTCCTAACTCCAGGGGAAGAAAGCTCTCCACCACTGTCAATTCATCCAAATTAACCATTACCCCCTTGCATACCCCTTTGCCCTTGACTGCAATTCCACCACCCATGATGATCCCGTAGTTGGCTGTTTCCGTTAACGGTATCTTCAACGTTTCTACCAGTCGTTGTGATATGAAGTTGTGTGTCGCTCCACAATCGATCAAGACCACCACGTCTTGTTCTTTAATTTTTCCCCTTACTTTGATCGTTCCTGGGTCCGTGATCCCCACGACCGCATTCAACGAGAGTTCAACCGCATCCCTTTCTTCTTCGCCTTGATTCACTTCCTGTTCAATAATCTCGGGTTCTTCTTCCATGATTTCCGACTCCTCGCCATTGGCATGGACCACCATCGCTCGTAGTTCTTTCGCTTTACACTTATGGCCCACTGTGTATCGCTCTTCACAGCGAAAACATTGCCCCTTTTCCTTGCGGCGTTGAAATTCCATATCCGTCAATCTTCTCATGAGCCCTTCACGACGTGGCGCTCCTGGATGATTTCCTGTCAACGTGATTGTACGCGTAGGTACAATCTCCTGGGCCTTCACTGTTTCTCTTCCCCCACTCCCAATAGTTCTAGGGTTTTGTGGGCCGCTCCTTCCCCCAACTGGGCCGCTTTTGGAGGCCTCCACGCGGGCCAATTCTCTATCCTCAATTAATTGGGCCGTCTCCATCATGTTATCTAGCCCAACCGGTCGCCAACATGAGACCTCTGCTCGGATCACCGGATTCAAGCCGTTCATGAAAGTATTTTCCAACACGTCGTTCGACAACTGCGGCAGGGGGGCCATCAACAGTTCAAATTCATTGCAATACTCGGCCACTGTTGTTTCTTGCCTCACAGCCAGAAATCGACCCAGAACACTCCCTTTTTTGGCCTTACGAAATCTCGCTAGTAACCGCAGCTTCAAGTCTTCCCAGCCTGAGAATGGTTCGCGTTCCTCCTTTCCCCGATACCAATTCAAAGCTACTCCCTCGAAGCTGATCACCGCTACAATGAGCTTTTCAGAATCAGATAGTTTGTGAATTTGAAAATACCTGTCCGCTCTGAACAACCATGAGTCAGGATCTTCTCCTCCGAATACCGGCATCTCCACCTTCTTAAACTTGTTTCGATCTCCGGCGCTATCCTCTTCTCTTACCGGTACACTTTTGTTCTCTCCCACGACTCCCGAGTCCGAAGCCCCCCCCGACTCCGCATAACTCTTTAACTTCTGAACTGAGCTCTGTCCCTCTCCAAAGACCCCTGATCTTGCCCGCAATGCTGCCCACTCCGTGACTAGCGTCGTCAGAGACTTCGATAGGGAAGCTACTCCTTCTTCAATAGCAGGTATCCTCAACACCTTCTCTTGTATTCCCTCAAGCTCCACCTTCATCTCTTCCCTTTCCCGATCCGCTAAATCCATTCGCTCTTCCATTCTCTTCTGAGCCATTTAGGCGATCTTCCCCCAGGTAAGGATGCTCTGATACCAATATGTAAGGTTCCCCTTACTTCTATTGATAACGGAACAACCAGAAGCCCTAAGGCAATACAAAATGCCCAGCCTGATTAGAAAGGGCTGGGAACCTCTCCTCCCTCCTATTTGCTCTAGCAAATTACACAAAGAAAGCATAAAGGAAAATCGAAAACGAAATACTGAATATAAAGCCATAACAGACGAGTGGTCCTAACCACCTTCCCCACTATCCCACCACCCTGACCCCTAACTACTTGTCTCCTGACGAATTTCCTTTCTTGCCCCTTCGATGATATTGTGCTATGATCGGTGGCCTCACAGAATCCCAACTAATCATTCCTCTTCCAAATTCTCCCTTTCCAGTTTCCACCATTATCGTTCCCCTTCTGACGAACAGTTAAGATCTCTTCTTTTTCCACCCATCCATTCCCCATTCCCTCACCCAAATTCAGTTAAATTCTCCCTTTCCACCTATGATTTAATTTATGTTTACTGTAATCTACTTATTTTGTTCTAGTCTAATTTATGATTTCAAATGTTCTCTGTTTTTTGGCCTACCCTCTAAAATTAATGAAGTGTACAATTATCCCCAATTAGCAAGAATTGAAGAAAGCCAAGTCAAAATTAATCCTATTTATGAATTAGCAAGAACTGAAGTGTACATTAACTTCAGTAACGATGTCAAACACCATGAATGAATCCTCAATCTCTTGTAACTTTGCATACATATTAAGAATAGCAGTAGACACAAAAGTATGAGATGCAAAGCCTCTAATAACAATCTGGTCATGAACCATTCTACCCAATTCAATGGACTCCAAACCAATACATATCTGCAAGATACCAGAATAAGCAAACTGATCTAGGAAAATTCCCTGACTCGGAATTTCACATAATAACTCAAAGCCATCAAGGAACAAACCATTCTCAACCAATCCAACAATTACGACAGTCCAAAAAAATATGTTTCTCTGGGACATTTGATCAAACAGGCAACATGCAGCACCAATATTGAAGCATTTCAAATAAGCGTGAGCAATATGATTAAGAAAGACCAGAGAATCGTGGTTTTGAAATTTTGATTTTAACAAAAACCCATGAACAGTCTTAGCTTGTTTCAGAAACCTTACGTCCACACAATCACGCAGGAGATCAACAAGCGGCTAAATTTCAAGATGGGAATCAGTTTTATCAAAAGCAGATTGAAGCAAAAGATTGAAAAAAACCTAACGAAGCTTATATGGACATCGAGACTCCGATGAACGGTGGAGCGATGCAAAGGAAGATCCCAAACGTAACGGACGCCTAAGTAGGGTTCTTCGCATTACAATTGAAATAGATCTAAACCAAATCAACAATATTAACTGCATTTTTCGATTCGAAAATGGAAGAGAAATAACAAATATGAACCACTGACCTAGGGCAAAAGATTCCAGCGAGAAGAACAGCGATTTGGATTTGGAAGGACTGCTATCGGCGGCACGAGCGGAAGAAAGAAGACGGCGGCGGCGGCACTGAACCGGAGAGAGGCGGAGGCGACACTGAGATGCTTGGAGGAGGAGCCGAAGGGAAGAAGAAGGGGAACGTGAGAGTCAGAGGGAGATTGGATTGAGTTTAGGGTTTTTTCCTTTTTATTTAGTTTTATTTTATTGACAAAGTGGGGTTGGATTGAGTTTTTTCTTTAGCCTTTAATTATTTTTGAAAAAACCATTTATAAATTATAATTGATCCGGCATCAGTTTTTATTCAACTTTATATATTAGATATGAAATTGATGAAACTTAAAAAAGGAAAAATGAAAGTTTCGTCAAAAAAAAAAAAAAAAAAGAAGAAGAAGAAGAAAAGAAAAAATGAAAATTGTTATTTTGTTCAAATTGTGAATTGTGAGAGATTTGTTCAATTGTTAGACATAAATCTAGCTCTATTTTATGTTTGGCATGATTTGTGTCCACAAAAATTGCAAACTTATTTATGTTCAATGTTTGAAATGATGAAATTGAAAATTTATGGTAAAAATCATACACCAACCCTAAATTTAGAAAAAATTATTTAAGGAGACCATCACTGTCTCTTAATAATTACATGATATAGGTTCGAAAATCTTTATATTTCTTAATGACTACTAAATACAAAATCGAAATATTTTTGTAAGTTCTCTCTCCTACATCGAACAATGCAAAACTATCGACCATCCTATGACAAAGTTGAGAGTATGAATCGATTTCTACTTGATTTTCTTGCTAATTTTTAAAAAAATGAATAAATGACCTGTATAAAGGCACGGCCCAAATGGTACGGCTTATACAAACGAGAGATGGGCCTTGGGTCTCAACTCATGCGTATAGTGGATCAGGTCAATGGGTCGTGCCTTTATAAGGTCGGCGAAAGAAGGGCAAGGAAATTTATCCAACGTACTACAGGAAAAAAGGTCTATGATAGCATTAAAAAAACGCTATTATAGGCCTTTTATAACTTTTTTTGCAAAATCGTTACAACTCATACTATAAAAAGTCACTTTTTATAGCATTTTATGAATGCTATAAAAAATCTACTTTTTATAGCGTTTTATAAAGGTTATGAAAACGCTAAAATAAAAGCATAATTTCCTATTATAAAATGTATGATGGCATTTTATAAAAGCTATAAAAAGCTTTCTATAGCAAAAGTAAAAGACTATTGTTTGTGGATAATAGTATTTATTTACAACTATAAATATTTATTTATAACTTAAAATGGAAGGTATTAAAGGATCATTTTTTTTCTATTTATAGCCTTTATAAACTTTTTATAGCATTTTTTTAGTTCAACTTTTTATAGCTTTTTTTTTCTTTTTATAGCATTTGATGGTGTTTTAATAACTTTTTTAATATGCTCATAATGCTATTGTTCATGTTTCATACCCTACTACATAATTGCAAGTAGTAAATATATGATCCATAAAAATAGATACAATCAAAATGTCTTTATCTAAATAAAGATTCATACAAGATTCACATCGCCTCACAAAAAAAGATTACAAAATATGTTATTATCATAAATCCAAATGACTCAAGCTAGTTGTATTGTAGCCAAGACATTCCATTCTTGTGAAGTAACTCTTTTATCAGCCTACAAGAAGTTGTCAAGAAAGAACTAAATAAGTATATAACAAACTTTTAGGCAAATAAAGTTTACACTATACCAAATGAAATATACTCATGCTAGGTATGAAATTTGAAGCAAAAGGATAACATTTTCATGCATGGTTGGTTTGAAAGAATACACTAGATTATTAAATACTCAATAAATGTAAGATTCATATGGAAAAAGAGAAATCACCTCATAAACTTAGTTATTCCTTTCCGCCCTACAACAATCAAACAATCAAACAACATAGATAAGTACTTCTTAACTTCAATCAACAAACATCTCAAATAAGCAAAGAGCAAAGTACACAACAAGAACAAGAAAAAGTAATTCACACTATCTTAGACTAAAGTCAACTAAATCAAGAGAAAGGACAACAAATAATTAAAGCAACTAAAATCAACTAAAATTTTAAATTCAACACCACTCATGTTTCCATGAATTTGAACTTGTTCATAATCTTCTGTAACATAATCTATATCTACATAGTCCAAATTAGTGTTACTCAAGGTAAGGGAATAATTTACTTTGATTTGGTTGATTTTACTTTTGTTTCTTTTCAAACCAAACTCTAGCATTAACATTATCACATCTTGCACAATATTTTTAGAGAATAAAACCAATCAAAAGTGAGAAAAAGAATAACAAACATCCAAATGAAATTTAACATTAGATAAGTTTATAGCTTACACTTGAAAGCAATTGGTATTCATCAAAAGCTTCAAATCTCATAGCTTAAATATAATGACTTTGTTCATGCAACTTGCAGCAGCAATCAAATGACAATCAAGATTTTTCATCAAATCCTTGAAAATCTGACATATGATACGGTACAATTTGTATGTGTTCTATCTCCAATAACATAAGTGAAACAGATCATGACCAAAGAGACATGAATATGGAAACAAAGAGAACATAGTGTTGTCCAAAATCCATGTAAGTGCAGTTTTAATAATAGTTGCTCAATTGGGAGAAAGATACAATGAAAAAGCTACAATGCAAGGCATAGGAGTCTGAAGGGTGGTTCAACACAACATATTAGAAGGAGGTAATTGAAATTCTTAAGCACATATGAAAGAACTAAATTGGCAATGGTGAAAGTCAATAATCAGCCTTCAAAATAAAGTCCTATTCCTTATTGAAAGTGAGAAGCACCAAATTATTATCAATATAACTCTCCATTAGAAAGAAACAACATGAATACTTCAATCCTAAATTTCTTGTTGGATCTAACAGAAACTCAACCATCATGAATTATTTTTAATTACCAATCTCATCCTTGTATATAAACAAGAAAGAAATGCATTCCAATTTTCTTGTTTACCTATTTAGCTGATACAAGTTGAAAAGACAAGAAAGTTGGAAATTTAAGAAAGAAACTGGCAATAGCCCAAGTCAAAGAAAATAAATAACCACTAAAGTTACTTTTTCCAAAAATATGATACGCAGGAACGGATCTTAGCCAATGACCGGCTTAGGCTTTCGCGAGAGCACCAGTCGACTATGGTGAGTTAACAAATACAACTTATTTGGCCTATTTCTTGACATCCTTTATAGGCATGGTTCTAGGTTTACAGAGGAAGTTAATTAAGTGAACTCTCTAATAAAACCGGAATAACAAATGCAAGTGCAAAGAGTACAACTTTTTCAAATGTAGAGATAAAAGAACATATACATTATATATTATAAGTAGTGGAAAATTAAAGCCATTTAACTCATGGCTTACAGTTTTTGTCAAGTAACTACAATTGCAATAAAACTGCTACTTTGAGACTTATGACTCCTCTAAAGAAACTTTTGATAAAGTTCTAATAAAGTCGAGCAAAACAATTTCACTTGTCCTTGAATTAATGATTAAGGACAAGAGAGAAGAGGTTGTTGGCCATTTTTTTACTTTAGAGAGAATCTAATGTACCTTAGCCAACTTGCTTCAATGCAAATAATATACTTTATATACCCTACAACTTTGCCTGATGTAACTTCCTATATACATGAACTTTTCAAGTGAAAACTTTCAACCAACGTAACTCAAATAGGAAGTATTTATATTGAGATAATAATATGATGTGAAACCAAACAATATAACTTATATTTTAGAAGTTAGGCAAACTAAGCAATAAGGTTGGAACCCTTTTTCTTTTCCAAGTTAGAACTTGAAATGTCAAAAGCTTCCATACCAAAAGACAATAATGAGTTTGCCAAATATTAGGTGACTGATGTTCTTGTTTTTATGTCTCTAGTATGTGGCATGATGAAAAAGTTACAGCATTTCACCACATTCAAGATTAGAAGATAGACTTTATCCTTAAAGGTAGGAGAATAAAAAAAAAAGATAAAAATGAAACTGATTCACTCTTGTGCAATTGGAAAATGACTCAATATGCACTACTAATAAGATGTGTATAATCAGGAAAAATAAATAAATAAATAAAAAGGTCATTTACAATGTTTTGAACTCTACTTGGTTCCAAAGCCTAAGATTAGAGGATGAGCAAAATAGATTTATTCAATAATATACATATGCAGGTTACCATAAACATGCCAATGAAAATAATTACCATAGCATAGAAGCAAGAAATTTGAATACATAGAAAACCTCTAACTTTAAGGATATGATTTATTCTTAACTTCAATAGGATTTATCACCTTGCATAATTATTTATTCAAAACTTCCAATATGAAGAATTTATCAATTTGTTTGTTTTGTCCAAGAAACATGTTAGAATAGCATAAAACAATCTTAACAATTTGTTACTTGATCATTATAGTGAAATGACGAAATGTCAAACAATTAACTACCAAAAATTCCAACAAACACATGTTGTAGCTTCTCGACAAGACAAGAATTGATCAATGCATTCACATCCTTAAAAAATAAATTTACTTCAAACTTTGACAATAGCAAACTAATATGCATGTTGAACTGAACAATCAAGTTCCATAAATATGAAGTGGATAGTTACGGGGAATTTCCCAAAAATATTTATTGGTTTACTATTTACTGCTTTATTCCATTCTTTGAATTTTTCCAACCTTTTCAAGCTTCTTCTTCTATTTATAGTTTCTCAAGAACCTTTTTCTAATTCACTTCTTCTAACCTCTACTTCATAATTTTTAACCAACAAAACTAAAAATCCAAACAATGATCATTCTTAAGAAAGGGCTTATGCATTAAAGAAAATATTTAAATAAAGCAACAAAATCAAAAGTAAACTAACTGCCACCAATGAATAATTAAAAAAAAAAAAAAAAGACCTAAATTGACCAACTCAACTCCAACTTGTCATTATGGATTTAAGAACTTGCCTTATTTTCTTAGAAAGCCTTTAACTTAGCTCCAACTTGTGTAGCTTCATAATAAGATGAAGGCACCTACATACATATAAAAGGAAAAGGAAAAATAAAAAGCCTTAGAATATGGTTTAACTTCATTAGATCTGTAATTTAATGGAGTTTGTCTTTTAATCAGGTATTCCTAAATTTTTTTCAGTTTACCTTAGAAGTTGTGAAAGGATTAAGACAATTGCAACATTCTAAATCTAACCTAGTTGATGACCAAAATATATGGTTAGCAAGCATAAAAACTATAATGATTTAATTTGAATAGAATACTAAAAGCAGAAAAATCAAAAGAATAAAATATGAAAGGAAAAAAAAAACTTACTTTTGCCTTCAATTCCTTCGCTTTCTTTTTAGTAGCTTTCATCGCCTTTCCATAATTTTTTATTAACTAAAAATAACCACAATGAATCAAATTCAAATAGAAGATATGGAATTGAAATTCAATCATAACTCATCTAACTTCTTAAAAAGATATGACAAATGATGGAGATATTAGTATAGCATCCCAACAATTCATACTAGCAAACCATTTTTTTGGCATTCAACTCCAAAATATTCACAACCTCCTATTTATTTTCAAGTAAATAAGAATTCTAAGTATGTCCTACCCCAGACCAATTCGAGAACTACAAAATTTTTGCGTATCATTGGTTTTGGGGCTAAGGTTCTTCAAATTATCAAAATTTATGCTATTATACCTATTTATTTACTTTTTATTTTCATGTCAGGATTCTTTGGTTCACAATTGTAAATTTTTATTTATTTTTATGATTGATTCGAATTTGTGGTGACTTGGCTTTTCAAGCTTGGCTCTATGGAGAAGTTGCCCAGTTCAGATAAAAAAAACCATACTTTTTCTAATATTTGAAAAGCAAAGGCCAAAACAATGAAGTCAAGAACAATTGACTCACAATTTCAACATTATCATATCAAAATTGATTTAATTTACAAACTAAAAGATAGAGAGTAAGTTTGCCAAACAGATGCTGCTTTCCACAATGAAAAAAATTGTAGCTACTCATTCTGATGCTACTTTGAGCTCTCATATTCAAATAAATGTGTACAGAACTGCATAAGTATCAACATCTCTAAATTGTTTTGAATTTAATACAAACAAAAACTTATTATATAATGCTACCTAAATGCAATATATAAGAAACAAATAACTCTTATTAGTAATTTAAGGTCTAAATGCACAAATCTTCTTATCCTGCAGGGCCGATTGTTAAGTGAAACTCTTTTTATTAAAGATTTTAAGCAGTAAGAACAAAGTGCTCCAGTGTTAGAGATAAACCAAGTGGGAAAAAGTTACCATATCAGTAGTGTTAGTGTAGATGAAAATGATTTAACTATCAAGCAAACCATTTGTGGTTCAGATTTTAAACCCACATTCTTAAGGATCAATTGAGTTTCAAGTAACAGAGAAGGGCCGTCGAATGTTAGAATCTTTGAATAATGTTTCCTTTTTACAGCCATCGAATGGAATCTGTAGTGGCTTTCACCTTCCAGTCGCCGCCAATTTTCATCCCCAAAAACTTTCAGAAATGATTGTTGGAGAAAGGTTAGGGTTGACGGTGCATTCTTTTTTCTTTCAATCGAGTTTACAGAGTGCAAATATTGCCTATGTTTTTATTGTTTGGTAAATCTTTTTTTTTCACAAATACGAGCAAGTGCGTGTTTTTAGCGCCTAAAATTAAATTTTATACAGATCTAGACATCATATTCACAACCAAATTCTCACAACCAACAAGCCAGAGCAAAACAACATCAAAAAAAAAAAAAAGTCAGTCATTCAGAGAGACATGGGCACTCACTCTTCATCTCGTCGAGCCATCAACCGACACTGTTGAAAGTGAAGCAGCGTAGATGATGAGAGCACCGACGACGCAGCGGGGATGATGGTGCGGAACCACTCCTGGTCGACAGTGTCCCAAATCTGAGTCTTAACCTCTTTGTCATCGACCATAACTTGATTCTTAAATTTCACGTCAATGGTGGCCTTAGAGTGGAGATTGAACTCATCTCTGGCAGAACGAGACAAAAAAATTGGAGGAGAAGCCCTAACAACCCATCCAAAGAAACGAACCACTGAAATCGACAAAGAAGCAGAGGGGCCTAATTGAAGAATAATGGTAGAAGAGGGCTAAATTCTGATGACTAGAGAGGAGCTCTGGCCATGGAAGAAGAAGAAGGAAGAAATGTGGTCTGAAATGAGTATGAAAAGAAAAGAAAAACGCACAAAAAAAAAAAAAATCTTTTGTGAAAATTAACCAGGGCGCGGAAACTTAAAATTTATCCCCTGTTTATTTTTAATAGCATTTTGTATAATTTCCCCTTTTTCATATATATTTAGCATCATTATTTCGAATGTATCTGTGTTTTCGTCCAAAACAGAACAGCTCCAAAAAGTATAAAATAAATCCAAAGCCATGGAGATAAGAGACTGCTTCGAGTCGAAATCGAAGAGCTTACACATATCATAACGTGTCGCCTCAAAACCACGTCGTCTTAACAGGTGTCTCCTCTCTTTCAAACCCCATTTTCCCCCATTTTAAATCCCACAATCCTCGACTTCTCAGCCATGCAAATTAAAAAGCTTCCAATTTCATACTCCTTCAAGTCGATTTTGCAGCTCTTTCAAGAACGAAGGAGAAACCAAACGCTCTGGTTTGATTTTCTCATCCGAGACGAAGAGTTTGTGGTTCGTTTTGAGCTGTTTTTGCCATCGCCGCCGCTATGCCGCCGAGACGATATGCTGTTGGACGGGCCGATGAGGCCACCCACCCTGACTCCATTAGAGCCACCTTGGCCGAGTTTGTTTCCACTTTCATCTTCGTCTTCGCTGGCGAAGGCTCCGTCCTCGCTCTCGGTACGATCTCTTCCTAATACTTGTTTGTTTGTTAACCATTTAGTTCTAGTTTTTAAAAAAAGATTTTTTTTTTTAAAATTTTAAAATTTAGTTAAGAATTCAAATATTTCAAGACCAAGAAAAAGACACAATTTTCACAAACCAAAAAATTATCAAACTCATACCTTAAATTTTACATAACAAAGGAAGAAATAAAACTACCAGGAGTTGGAATTTAAAACTTGATCAAGTAAATTTAATATTCTATATTAAAATATTCAAAACATTGTATATGATATGATTATCCTTTATTTTTTCCATCATTAATGATTAAGGGAACATATAAACGTTTTAAGAACATGCATGCATGGTCCATGGATGGATTATTAATTCTTGGTTTTGCTTTGCAGATAAAATTTTCAGGCCGGCGGATTATGGAAGTTATGGTCATGGAGGCTATGGTTACGGTCGAAAGGGGGGCGACACGGGCCGAGGGGCATCAGATTTAGTAGTAATAGCGATAGCACATGCATTTGCGCTGTTATCGGCGGTAGCGGCGAGTATCAACATCTCCGGTGGGCATGTGAATCCTGCTGTAACATTTGGCGCTCTTCTTGGAGGGAGGATATCTCTTATCCGTGCACTCTTCTTTTGGGTTGCTCAGATTTTGGGGGCCATTGTCGCTTCACTTCTCTTGAGGCTCGCAACCGGTGGCATGGTAAAATAAAGAAATGGGAAAAAAAAAAAAAACATATTATAATTATAGTATTAAAAAATTGGAACCTTTACATTTTATTCGCTTTTGATTTTGGTCTATCTGAAATCCATATCAATTGTTTAAAAGAGATGAAATTTAAAATAAAGATGAAAATGATTGTCAAATGATCTCCCGTTGAATTTTAGAGCGTGTCCATATTCCTGCCTGCTTAGAGACGGAGGACTAAAAAGTTTTGATATTTTTTTTCTTTAAAATTTTAAAGAGTTTTTTGATTCACTTGGAAGCACCTTTTTTTTCAATTTCTTTTAAATTTTAAAGTTTTTTTTTTTTGGCAAAATAAAAATTTCCACACAATTCTTGATGATCCTCTTAAAAACAAATTTAAAGATGAATTTTTTCTTTTTGCAAAATAAAATTTGTTTGATCATTCTAGATGATTCATTTACTTAAAAACACTTCCCTCTCAAAGGGTGGAATTAGAAATTATGCTAATTCTTCCCACAAATTTTTTCAAATCGTCATTAATTAGGCGGCCACCTTCACTAATTTCTCATATAATTCCTATGGTCAAAAAGCCCATTAAATGCTCTCATTATCTATGCGTTTTCTTTCTTGGGCAAATTGCAGAGGCCTATAGGATTCTTCGTTTCATCAGGGATATCAGAACTGCACGGCTTTCTACTAGAGATAGTGCTTACATTCGCTTTGGTGTACACAGTCTACGCAACAGCAATAGATCCAAAGAGGGGCAGTTTGGGAACAATAGCGCCACTGGCAATCGGGTTAATAGTCGGGGCAAATATTCTGGTGGGTGGGGCCTTCGATGGGGCCTGCATGAACCCGGCCCGGGCCTTTGGGCCGTCTTTAGTGGGCTGGAGATGGGACAACCATTGGATCTACTGGATCGGCCCATTACTCGGAGGTGGGCTTGCTGCGCTTGTGTACGAGTATCTAGTCATTCCAGTTGAACCTCCTCTGCATACCCACCAGCCTTTAGCTCCTGAAGATTACTAAGTTTGTTTTTTTGTTTTTCTTTTTTTTTTTTATTTGTTAAAACAGATTCGAATGTGTGCTTTGGATGTGAGACTGTTTTGTGCTCTATTTTGTAGGTTTTTTTTTTTCCCTTTGAAAAGACTGGAAGCCTTTGTTGGCTGAGGGTTTGTTGTTGTCTGCGTTGGGGGTTAATTGTGGTGTTTTATGTTCATGAAAGTAATAAAATGTAATACAGCTTGCATCTTTTTCTTTTCCTAAATTTTAAGGGGATAAATTTTTTAAAATCCATTTAGTTCTCTCCAATTAGAGGTGTTTTTTGTTCTTCTATTTTATTTGATAATTTCACTTGGTCCAAGTAGCTATTTGAAACGATAATAGAACAATTTAATAAATGTTCAATCTTAAAAAATACAAGTTTAGAAAAAATGATGCCTATTAAAACGAATTGCTATAAGTAAATTATTTGAGTAGAATTTGATTGGTAGATCATTTTAGTAGAAATTTAATTGAACCCTATACTTCGTATTTTCCTGTACGGTCAAATTTATTTTGGTCCCTCTCGTGGTTTCGATGTTTGTTCATTCATTTTGATTTCTCAACTTTATTTTAATCCATGTACTTTCTATACTATTAAGAAGTGACTAATACAAATTATATAAACACGACAATAGTTCAATAAATAGAGTCATAACTTGATTGAGCCTCTGAAATTTTGAAAAGAAAAAAGATATAAAAATAAATAAATGAGCCAAAATGGTCGGGGATCAAAATAGACATTTTGAAAATAGACATTTTGAAAGTACGAGAACTAAATGGACAGTAGCTAAAATGGTCGGGACCAAAAATAGACATTTTGAAAGTACGAGAACTAAATGGACAGTAGCTAAAAGTGTACAGTAAATGGACAGTAGCTAAAAGTGTACAGTAACTAAAAGAGTAAGACGGAAATGAACGTTTACCGTAGCTAAAAGTAGCTAAAAGTGTACCAAATGGACAGTAGCTAAAAGTGTACCGTAGCTAAAAGTATCTAAAAAGTGTACCGTAGCTAAAAGTGTAAGACGGAAATGAACGTTTACCGTAGCTAAAAGTGTACCGTAGATAAAAATACGAGAACCAAAATAGGATCTAAACCTACGCTATTCTTTCATTTTCTTTTATAGAATTTGGCAACCCAAGGAGCAAGTTGAGTATTGTGGGGTGATCTTGGATTGGCGGCATAATAATCGGACCAGTAACAAGGGGTGAGTTTATGAGCGAACCTTCCGTTGGAATGAATGCAAAATGGAAGCCAATTTTCACCACCACTCATCATCCTCTTGCGTTCTCTGGGATAAGCCAATGGTGCTTGGACGTATCTGCATTGTCCATGAAAATTGCACAAACATCTCAGCAATTTCGTTATGACCAAAGATAAGAAGCACAAATTCTTGTTTATAGAAAAAGAGAATTTATTGCCCTCTGCTCCTTTCATACACTAGAATTTGAACAGAGAAGTTAGAGCCAAGGAAAAATCTAGCTTTTTGCTGGTGAAGTGAATTGATTTAACATTATTACCTGATGCCATCAAGTACATGATCCCAGCAAAAATGGGTATGACCAAACACATGACATGCTGATATTGATTCTTTACTCCCGTGTATAGACCTTATACGATCCTCGAGATAATCTGAGCCAATGATTTTAGGGAGTTTTGGATAGAATAGCATTCTCTTTTCTGGACATAGCTCTGGCCTAAAACACAAGCAGGTACACATCAGTCTATTAGTCGTAGCAAAAGAAAAGAATAGAAAGATGCTTTTGATATGGAAATCATGATCTTTATGACTTTATCAAAGGGTTAAGTGATCATGCTTTCCCGTGATTAAAAGTGATCTTAATGGTAAGGGTTTAGGATGTTTAGAGATATTCTTCCTCTAAGATCATGGTTCAAATTCCTAGGTGAAAATTTTAATAATTTAAGACCGTTTGTATAGCCTATCCCTGGAAGCTAGTCTTCTCTTGGATTAGCAAACTTTCTCCAAATATTAGTTAGAGTGGGTCATGAACATAACGGTCCTCCAAATATCCGATTCTTTAATAGAAGTGATAATTATAAAAAATTTAAAAAAGAAAAAGTCATGTGCAAACTTGCCTACTGGTTTGAGTCAGTATTTGATTGGCTTCCAAACAAACAATGCAAGTCCAATTTCATTTAAGAATCTAAGTGACTGAAATGAAGCATCACACTTGTTGCTGCTTTATCTGCAATAATAAAGAATGGCACGAGCACCTAGATACATAATTGCATTCCAAAGGCAACAGCATAAGAAATGCAAATTGAACACTATTGACACAAACGATCTATAATTGCACAAGATATAAAAGATGCATCAAATTCTCTCCATAAAAGTCCGTGATACGAAAATCAGTTTGTACGACGCAATTAATAAGTTTGATTCGTGCATATTGAAACTGACCTTGGAACAAAGTGAGAAAATGTAATTATTTGACTGCAGGTCCTCTGGATCTCCTCGATCATTAAATGATTCTTTTCATTCATTGCATCAAAGAACAATGCTAGTGAAGTACCACCATTTGAAAGATCTCCAGGCCATTTGCATGCATGGAAGTCTTTACATACCTGCCATTGGCCATAATACCAATTGGTCCAATTCCATGAGTTTTTAAATCATATAATCCATTGAAGTTGCCAAAATAACCAAAAATAAGTTTTGGTGTAAATAATTTTTTTTTTATAAGAAACAGCGTTACTTGAATTAGTACCAAAACCTCAAATATCTATGATGTGAGTCATGTGACTAATCATCAATTGAAAGGATTTAAAAACAGTACGAAGGATAAACAATAATCTCTAGTCTTCATGTAGCATAATTAAATTACAATGCCCGAACATCTACACTAAAGTAACTGACCGGAAGAAATTAGAATTGTTCGCTCAATAAAATTCTCTTTCTCCATTTAATTTAATGAGGAAAGCGATGAGACTTGCTAAGAAACTATACAAGTAATATGTCACCATGGGTATAAAACAATGAAATTTCAGAGCCCAACTATCCAAGAAAGAAAACTCCTTAATCCCATCAAAACAAGTCTTGATCATTGCTCTAGATAATTTTTCATCAGAAATCAAAGAAAAATGAAAAAATACACGGACAATACGAAAAAGAGACAGTCCATCTCAAAAGAAGTCAAAAGAAAATGAAAACTACAAAATTAGAAGAAAGGGCTGGAGGATAAATGACAAAAGATTAGTCCTCTGGAATATTGAAAGATATTAGCAATGAAATGATTGACCATTTTCAGAATGACAATTTGATTGTGCATTTTCTATAGGCATGCTACTTCAACTGATGGAGTCATATTCAAAAGAAAGATACCACCAATGAGACTACTGCAAGAAGCATGAAAAATAAATGAAAAGACTAACAGGGAAACTACACCAAAGAGCGTTATATATACAGAAAAACTGACTGTAAAATTAGCTCTAAAGACCCTTACTAGGGGAAAAGAAAGTGAATCACCATCTCCAGGGATGGAATGCGGATGTCTTCTATGTCCACTTCTCTATCAAAGCTCTGAAGCAAAAGAACATGAAATAACCGACAAGAACAAACATCAATACCACTAGAACTGAAAGGTACAAAAATAACGTAATAGTCAATCACTCACCTCATGATACCAAGAGAACAATGGAACGATTCCCAATCCATTCAAGATCGCCGGATTGGTATCAACTCCAAGACCACTACACGCATCAAGAAGTTTACTCATCTTCTCAAGAGAATCGAGCTGAAAGAAGAAGACATGCAATGTATTGTCTAAGAACAAAATTCTGCTAGAAATCACAACGTATAAATGCTAAGAACTGGTAAATCAAAACCAAGACATTAACAGCGACTTTCCAGCAAGGAAACCTAACCTTCGACAACTTACATAATTGTCTCCCTCTCGACGGCACCACAAATCGTGATTCCCAGGCACGAAGAAGACGCGCTCAAATCTATCCTTCAGCAGAGCCATTGTTGAAACAAAATGACCGTAGGTCTCGGCCACATCTCCGGCGACAAGAAGAACATCGTCTCTATATTTGACCGAAGACAAGCAGTTAATCCAACTCATATTTTCCTCGTAATCCGTATGCAGATCGGAGAGCACAAAGACTCGCAGGCCATCGTCTTCTCCGAATGCAGACGACAGTATCTGAGGCCTCGCAACGCCGCAACTTCTCAACTTCGCGCCTCTCTGATTTTTGCATAGTGCTGCGTGGATCCGAGGGCGATTGAAATGGCGAAGTTTTAGGGTAAAGTTCAAGCAACAAGGGATGAACGCCGCCACCATGTGCAGTGTGGCAATTGCCCCCGACGGCCTTCGTGGAATTTGCAGCGTCGGGATTCTTGCCTCTCGTCGGAGTTAACAAGTTTTTTGGAAAGGTTGTCAGTGGTGTCGAAAATAAATACTCGTTAAAATATTGATAAAATGTCGCGCCTAAAATTAAATAAAGCTTCATCAAATCTTAAAATAGCAAAGAATAAAGAAAATAAAAATAAATTACAATTTTCTTTTTATGAGATTTGAACCAATAAACATGTTTTTTATTTATTTCAAAAATTCCCTAAAATATGAAATAAGTAATTAAGAAAAATGCGAAATTATAAGTTTCCTCCTATCATTTTTAGTGTTGTATCCAATCATGTACTTTCAAAAGTTTTCTTTAGAGTTCTTTCATAGTTGACGATATTGTTTATATAGTTTCTACACTTGGGAAAGATTTAATATATTATTAAACTTTCAATTTTGTATCTATTATAGATGTCATTAAGTATGTCAATTTACCACTTATACTACTATGTCAATCAACTACTTATACTACTAAATATTTATAACTAATCTCAAATTAATTTATCAAATAATTATTAAATAATATAGTCAACGTGTCATGTAAGTATTAAACTATGAAGTCAATGACAAAGATCTATTATACACAACATTGAAAATTTTAAGGTATATTATAAATACTATATAGTATAAAGATTAGATAGTCATGACCCTAAAAAGGCAATGATGTGTATTAAAACACACAAACATAAGCATAACTTTGTTGATAAAGGCATATACCTTCAATCAAGATGTAAGAAGTTTAAATTATCTTGTCTCACATGTTGTTGAACTAAAAAATAATATATTATTTTTTTTTGAAGTAAAATGACTAAATAAACATAATGTTCAATGATCAAACTTATAATTTAATCTAAGAAATACCATCCATAACTTTTTTTAGTTCAACAATAGGAGTGAGGGATTCAACCTTCCATCTTAAGATAATAGATATCTTATCCATCTATTTGTGTTCGAATTTGCATAAAATGTATATTTAAGTAGTATAAATATAACATATATTATTATTTTTTAAAGGAAAAAAACAAGGAGATAGAGGCAAGGTTTGAAATGTCGATGTCGATGGAAATGTCGAGGTCCAAAATTTATGGAAATGTCGATGGAAATGGAAATATCGATGGAAATTTCGGTGGAAATTTACGGAAATCGTGGAAATTGATGGAAATTGTTTGAATTAGCCAATGAAACTTAGATTTTGACTTAATTAGACTATAATGGACTATTTTTAAGCATCACATCTAAAAATTAAGATAACATTTAGATATAAATGTCAATTGAAAATTTGAAATGTCGATGCGAGTAGGAATTTGAAAAAAAAATATGAAAATTAATTTAAATTATTAAAATTATTTCATGAAACCTTAATTGTGAGTTGTGACTCAATTATAGTATAATTGATTACTCTTAAGTCTTAACATCATATATCTAAATATATGTAATATTTATATTCAATTAGACAACTATGAAGGAAATTTGAGAGAATTGAAATGAATTTAAGAAAATTTGAGGAAATTTGAGAGAATTGGAGGGAAATTAAGATAATTGAAATTGGAGTGTAGACATGCTTTGAACCTATTAAAGTTTATCATGTTTGTAAAAAAAAAAAAAAAAAAAAAAAAAAAAGCGAACGACATGTCGTCGAAATGGGGGGGGGAAACGACATCCCCCTCGACATGTCGACCGACATTTTCTACTATGGATAGAGGAAGATAGAGGAGAGATCTTATTCCTGGTTCTTAAAGTAAACATTTGTCAAATATTTATTATTTAACAGTGAGCAACAACAAAATTATTTTATATACAACGACCATCTTCTTCTGTTCGTTGAGAATTGTGATACGGTTGCCTGCAGGTTATTTTCATAATGCAAAAGCGGCGAAATTAAACAATAAATGCAGATTCACAGATTCTCCCCATCTTCCATCTTGATTATTAAAAGGCCTCTTTATCTATGGAACTTGATGATTCGAAGCTCTATCAATGGCGGGTTCTTCGCCGAAACTCTCGAAACCTACGCGTTTATGCGCCACTCTGGAATTCATGGCAACAATTTCACTTTTCCTCTCCTCCTCAAGGCTTGCGCCAGTCTTGCTTCGATCGGCGATGGCACAATGCTTCAGGCTCATCTCACCCGTGTTGGGTTCGAATCAGACATCTTTGTTCAAACCTCGCTCGTCGACATGTATTCCAAGTGTTCTGACTTGGCTTCTGCGCGCCAAGTGTTCGACGAAATGTGTACAAGAAGTGTCATTTCTTGGAATTCTATGATCGCCGCTTATTCTCGCGGTTTTCGGGTTAATGAAGCGTTAAAGCTATTCAGAGAGATGTGGGGGGTTGGGTTTGACCCAAATTCCTCGACGTTTATAAGCTTATTGTCAGGTTTTGCTGACCCAACTCATGGATCTCTCTTTCAGGGCCTTGTGGTACACGGTTGCTTAATCAAGTTTCAACTTCATAACGACACGCCTGTGGCAAATTCTCTCATGCAAATGTATGTAAACTTTGGTCAAATTGATGCTGCTCTTTCTGTTTTTCATGCCACCAGCGATAAGACGGTAATTTCTTGGACAATAATGCTTGGTGGTTACTTGAGAGTTGGGGCTGTTGCTGAAGTATTCAAAATCTTTAGTCAAATGAGGCAAAATAATGTTGTATTGGATAAAGTCGTTTTTGTGGACATCATTTCCTCTTGTATACAACATGGGAATTTGTTTTTAGCTTCTTCACTTCATTCTCTCCTGCTGAAAATTGGGCTCAACGATGAGGATCCTATTGGCTGCTTGCTTATTAGCATGTATTCAAAATGTGGCGACCTCTTGTCTGCTCGAGCAATATTTGATATGCTGCCTGAAAAAAACATCTTTTCGTGGACTTCAGTGATAAGTGGATATGCCAATGTTGGGGATCCCAGAGAAGCATTACGTCTATTTACAATGGTAATACAGAATAATGTTAGACCAAATGGAGCAATGCTAGCTACTGCAGTTTCTGCTTGTGCTGATTTAGGATCACTGAGAATATGTAGGGAGATGGAGGCATGCATACAGCTGAACGGTGTAGCATCAGATTGTCAAGTTTCAACATCGTTGATACATATGTATTGCAAATGTGGAAGTATCAAGAAGGCAGAAAAAGTTTTTAATAACATGATACATAGAGACTTGGCATCTTGGAGTGCCATGATGAACGGTTACGCCACGCATGGGATGGGAGAAGAGGCTATAAATCTGTTTCATGAGATGCAAAGATCCGGAATAAAACCAGATGCTTCTGTTTATGCAAGCATTTTATTGGCTTGCAGCCATTCAGGTCTAGTAGAAGATGGACTGAAGCATTTCAAGAACATGCAATTAGATTTTGGAATAGAACCTACTTTGGTACATTATACTTGTTTGGTAGATATTCTAAGCCGAGCTGGTCATCTAGAATTGGCTTTGAACACAATTCAAGAGATGCCTGCCCAATTTCAAGCTCAAGCTTGGGCTCCTTTTCTCAGTGCTTGCAGGACTTATTGTGATATCAGACTTGGAGAAGTTGCAAATAAAAGTATATTAGGTTCAAATCCTAGAAACCCAGTAAATCATGTTTTGATTGCTAATTTATATACATCTGTGGGTAAGTGGAAAGAAGCAGCTGTAGTGAGAAGTTTGATTGGTGATAAAGGTTTGGTCAAGGATCCAGGATGTAGCCAGCTTTAAATCAATGGATCTATCCATATTAATATTGGAGAACAGTTCCATTACTGCACCATTGATAATGAGCTAATCTTCGAGAAGCTTTGTATATTGCTATGGAAAATGAAGGGGTGGCTTGGAAATGAAGGGAATGGTCCGAACGAAGAAGCTTGGATGGTCGATGGTGAGAGGTCGGTTCTTGCCTCATCAACCATCTTACCATGCAACCAGGTGCTGCTTTGAGGATCATGAAGAACCTGCAAGGCTATCATATTTGCTGTTGAATATTGAATACAAGGTGAATGCTGTCATGTTTTGATATTTGAACATAAATCACAGTCAGCCATCTTATAGGGCAAGATGATAGTCAACCAGTTCCACCAATCGATTCTCGTTCTTCCTTGTGATAGAGCAGCAAGATTTGATTGCTTGATGAATCAGGAAGCTTAAAGTTAATATGGCCAATCTATGTTCATTTTTGTGCTTGACAAAAGGGAGATTGTTCCTTGTACCTCTACAAAGTTTGCTTGGAAATTTGAAATATTTAAGAAACTGAAGATTCTTATATGGTTCTAGTTTCTATGAAAATGAAGATTCTTACCTGCGGCGTCCTTGCAAGTGCGGTTCTTGTTCATGCGAGGACTTTTGAAACTTTACATGACTCCTAATTTCTTTAGCCATTTGAAGTTCCCAAAGAGTCTCTTATCAAAAAGTTCCCAAAGAGTCAGGATCTCTCTTTGAAGATATGACATTGAATCTGGTTTCTACATGGTTTCTCCAATCGGCTAATTTGGACAATGAAAGAAGGAAAGAAGAGGTTTAACAAATAGGCAATTTCCGTGCTCCATAGAAGTTATTGACTACAATTATGGTATGCGTTCTCCCCAGTTACCCCACATTGCTTCACTTGCAATTTTAAATATTGACTTTAGACATCCGAATCCACTGTTTTTTTTTCCGATATTTATTAGTTTATTTCTCACGTTCTGCTATCTGTGTTTAGAGGAAGGTGGGTAAGGAGAAAGACTTGGATAGCGTCAAGTTCCAAACTGGCAGACGAATTAAAATCCAGTAGAATCAATGCCTCCCCATTTGTAATGGTATGTTCTTTAATATTTGAGCAGCAAAATATACATCTTCAACTCCTCTTTGATTTTATTTATTTATTTATTATTATTATTTGAGTTCAACAACATGTAGACCGGAAGATTCAAACCTCTAATCTCTTGATCGATGGTATATGCCTTAACCAGTTGTGTTATACTCAAATTGGCAACTCCTATTTGATTATCTGTACAGACCCAAATCATGATAAAAATTTGGTGAACCGATAAAGCTCCTTTTTTTGGACACATTAGCTGTAATGTATCTATACAGAGAAAACTGTTGATCTAACCCATAAAACAAAAATATCACATTAAGGACTTCCTATACTCAAGACTGGACCAATACAATTTGAATTTCCTCAGCTCCCCCTGAACCGAACTCTAGTATTAAGAAGAAAAACAATACTTGGAAAATTTGTCCTATGGTAGCTTTAGTATGTGAGTCTGGAAGAAACGAAGAACTGACGGTTGCACTCCTCAGAATCAGATTCACATTTTCTGCCGCCATCTTCGAATATTGATTGAGGTTTCATAATTTATGGTCCTCGCATCTTCTCAACAATGTTCCTGCTCTTTTCTTCAATATTACGTCTCTTTTCTTCTAGTTTCTCCCCCATCTTCTTCCCTATTTCTAGCATTCTTGCTCTTCTTCCTATTCTCCTTGGCTTCGGGTCATCTTCTTCAGCGTTTTGATTTTCCTGCCCAGATAAGCTAATAGACCTAGATGGTGATTGATTCTCTTGGCCGTACTCTCTATTTTGCAGGAAATTTTCTACTGCTTTGTCATTTTGTAACAAAGGGATTTTCATTTCATTTTCATCCAGTGTCTTACTTGTAGCTGGAGCTGGATTACCAGTACTTGATGAAGGCTTTGATACATTTGACAAGTCAGAATGTGGTTGAGAAGATTCAATGTTCTTAGTTTTTTTTTGCTCAATTCCCTGTTGATCGGTGGAGGTGGTTTTACTGGCTTCAGATCTATTTTTGGCCTCAACGGGATGGGATCTTTGATCTTCACATGAAGCTTTATTATCTTGGTTAAGCCACATAAATGGTGCAACATCCCGCGGAACCCAGTCATCTTTCTCTGCCATCATAAATGGGATGTATATACTTTCACTGTTGGGGAGCACTAAAGTATCCCTGATCACTGCCTGCATAATTGATAACAATGTCAGTAATCAGGTGGAATTACACAACAATATCACTCAATTTCTAAGTTTCATCCTATTTATGCAAAAGAAACTTGCTGTATTTTTCAATTGTGAAAAGGTTATGAATCCTATATATCAGAAGCTTCAAATATGTGTTCTACTTCTAGAAAAGATATCATCAAACATGTAATGAGTTTAGTGTTCATGCAGCATTTTGCTCAAAAGGATTCAAACAGTTAAACATATCTACAATGATTATGGAAATGCTGCGAGTGCTAACAAATTAACATACTTGAAGCCTGATTTTCTTTTTGAAACCGTCAATGTGATTCTAAGGTTATCATTACTTCCTCCTTTTTAATATGAAACAAAAATATCCTGACACGAGTTTTTTTGGCGTCCACCACAAATATCTATTTGAACCATTGTGCTCAACACGAAAAGTTAACAGGTTACCATATTCGCCCCATAGTGCTTGTGTTACACTAATGTGTTGGGATCTCAATTATATGAAAACGACAATTTATCTATATTGCAATATCAAAGAGAAATTACAATATCTATAGCCTTTTGAGAGCGTTATCTCTATCCCACAATCCACCCATTTTGTGATTCCCAAAAATTAAGCCTATGTCCCATCTCCCTAACTTCCTCTATTAAGTTAACAAACTACCAAACAATTACCACTGTGTCACTAACTACTAATATCCTAATAAATTTTCCAATATATTCACATCAATACTCTACCACTAACGCTAGAGATATTACATAAACAATATATTTATATCCCAACATGTTAGGAAACACATCACCATACCTTAAGCCGATTGTTCAAGAACTGAGCAACATGCGCACTAGTTATCTTATGGTCCCCGAATGATGATTCCAAGCGCAACTCCAAATAAGGCATGGATGTAAAACCATACCATAGCTGATCAGAAGGAGGCGGTTTTATATGTAACCGAAGCGTCCCTCGAAGAGCTGCAATCTTTACTACCAAAGAGATAGGCACCTATAAATTCAAAAACAAAATGAGAAAAATATACAAGGGGCCAACTTCATGCATCTAAGACATCCAACAATGTCTCTCTCTGAGACTTCTTGTTTAGGTGTTATTTTTTTGGATTGGAGCCCTTTTCTATAGGCTTGGATTCCTCTTATCCATTTTTTTATGTCATTTATATTCTTTCATATTTATCAATGAAAGCTCGGTTCCTTATTAAAAAAAAAAATTGATACACTTCCACTTAATCGAGTGCAGAGATTTTACAAACCTGAGAAACCTGTTTAGCAATGGAATTCATTAAAGATTTCCACTTGGATCCACTAGAGGATGAGGCCGTGGGGTTCTTACTGTTCCCTGACACACCAGCAACCGAACATTGTATGAAACTTTGAACTAGTCAGTAAAAATATCTATCTAGCATTTTCACGACGAGCATATCTATTGAACCTAAAATCAGAATTCTAGCTCCATATCTGTATACATCATGGCAAACATAAAACACTAGGTTCAAATTAAAGAAAAGCTTAGATCACGAAGTCTTTTGTAAAATAAGAGAGTCAGCAAACAGAGTAAAGAAATAAACACTGTATTAACAGAGAATACGGAAAACTCTCAAAAACTTCTACGTCTTATCTAACTAGTATCTTTATCAGCTTTACTCATTTCATTATAACTACATCCGTTTCAATACCATTTCATAGATGGAGTAGAGATCTAATTAGCCGTTTAGACTTTGTGCATGCAACATGGTCAAGGTTAGTAGAAACATAAACAAAAAGAAATTTAAAGCCTCGTTTGGTAACCATTTAATTTTTGATTTTTAAAAATTAAGCTTATAAACACTACTTCTACCTATGAGTTTCTTTTTTATCTAATCTACTATTTATAAATGTTTTAGCAAACCAGGCTCAGTTTTGAAAACTAAAAAAATGTAGTTTTTAAAAACTTGTTTTCTTTTTTAACATTGATAGGAAACTTAGTAACATTTCATTGACGAGATGAACATACAAAAGGAGAAATCATATCTAATGGATTATAAAAAACCCTTCCAATTGGTCATAAGATTAATAAGACAATAATTATGAAAAGGAGAACTCAATTTACACCAATTACGTGATAAGAAAATGATAGAAGACTGTAGAGAATGAGGGTCTTGTCCCTCATCTGAGAAGACACGAGAGTTACGCTCCAACTAAATAGACCAAAAGAACGCCCTAATAAAGCTTTTAAAAAAGTTGTTTTTGTTTTTAGAATTTGGCTAAGAATTCACATGTTTCCTTAGGAAAGATGAAGACCATTATGAAGAAATTGTGAGAAAACAAGCCTAATTTTCAAAAACCAAATGGTTATCAAACAGGGCCTAAGTTATCAATTCATGAGGATGTAACACAACTATATCATGAAAACCATCTAATGATTAGTCAGTCACCTTCCTCGTTCTGTTCTGTTCCTTCAGAAGTACTGAGCTGCTTTCCAAGATAATCTTCTAGAATTGAAGAGACATCCCCAACATCACTTGAATCAGATTTTGAGTCTACTCCGCTTTTTTGAAGTTCTAATTCATGAACTTCAAGTCTAGTTTCAATGTCCAATGAAAAACCTCCAGAGTATTCAAAGTCAACCTCCAGGGCCCATACCTCATTCAATTCAAAGGGAACAACCCTAATAGTATTAATATTGGGCGGGACGTTTCCAGGATGAACTTTAGTACAGATAACTTCGCCAATGTAGCTTGGAGTCCTCATCATAGACAGCATCCTCTGCCATGACAAACAAAAGTAACAGTACTTTTTTAAATAGCAGGATCTGAAACGGTAACATTGCTTTTATTCCAAGAAATGACGGTCCAGAATGACAACATCCTAATCAACCATAATGACTTATACAACATCTACAAGTCTCGTAGTTGACGCCATTATTGGGTGAATAAATATGTGTTCATCCTTTTCCCAGTTTAAGCTTTTCCAGTAACAAATTGGTATTGTATTTAAGGATTAAAATATTCAGCAAACAATACGAGAAAGTAATGATAGGAGTATTAGAAAGGAAATCAATAAAAAAACATCTAAATGCCTCTGATACTACTTTAATTGATTCGACATGCCAAAAAAAAAAAGATCTCTGGAGAAAGGAACCTTAATTCGATCGTGTAAGGATTTCATTAGCCCTTCATTGCTTGTGGCATCAAAAAAGAATCGTGACATGAACAAATTCCAACAAAGCGTTCCATCATCAGTCCAGAACCTGTCATCAGGATCTGGATCAGACATAACAGAGGCAGGACCTTGGCTTCCTGAATGAGTCAAGGTTGATGGTGCTGCTACATCTTCCTCAAAGAAACCTCTAGTACTCTGCACCTTTGGAATTCCCTTTCCTAAGCCAGCCGATGAAATAAAATCTGGACTCGGATGAAACCTCTCACTAAACTTTTTGTCTTCGCGCAAAGAAGAAGAAGAAGAATTTACTCTGTAGTCTGAAGCAGCCTTTGAAGTCTTCTTTGCTAGCTTTTTGAAAAATAGGCGAACCTTTGAAGAAGAAGCATTGGGCTTGATCTCCTTATCCATTGCTTCAGCATAGTACCCTGCAGAGGGCTTCATAAATGAAGGATACCCAGTACTTAATGAAGAGATATAACTATGGAACTCTCTCTGCAATTTAGCAAACCACCGCAGTCTTTCTTTGTCAACACATGAAGCAAAACGGAGGGCTTTACACCATGCTTCCTTCTCCCAGGAAGTCTCAAGAAAAATGAAAATTGTTTTACTTTCATTATAAATTACAGAGGTCCTATTTTCCAATTTTAAAGGGAACCTTTTCACCCTGAAATACCAATAATCACATTAAAAATATGATGTCTTGAATTCAAAAGAATAATAAAAGGAAGAACTTAAATTTCTTATTGTATACCTCAAATTCTAATTCTATAACGATAACAAGTATCACAATATAACAGATAGCAAAACAAATATTCTGCACTACCCAAACATCAAGAATATGCAACATTTTAATAGCTATATCATGTAGGGTTAATTTAGAGGAATGAATAAGCAATAATAAATAGCAGTTTGAAAAAATTAAAAATCAGGCATTTAAAACAAGAGTATGATGACAGGACTGGCTTTTGAAAAGTCTGGGTTCAATAATAGAACATACTACTAATTTTATGTGTGCATAAGCCATGAGCTACTACAAATTCAACCATTTCTAATCGGAACACAACAAGGAATTCAGGAAATAGTGCAACTTAATTTCGTCTGCGGCACATAAGTACTTAATAAATGACCTCAAATTCATTGCAAGATTTAATCAGTCCTTTTAATTATGGAAAACAAAAGTTAGTGAGAATATTGGCCATGGTTGAAACTTTTAAAATTGAATTCAGCATCTCAAGGAAAAGCAATTAGTAAGAATAAAAGAGAAATATGTCTGTAAGCCAAAAATTTCGAGCATGAAGATCGTCAATCATTATATGCTGGACTTCAGTGCACTGTGCAGTTACTGGAAACACGAAGCTTATACTTGAGTGTCCTAATTGAGTGATAAAACATTGCAACTTCTCTTCTCTACATTTCCCAAACATGTCTGCAAGTATCATGTGCTTCATGTGTATTTATGGGCATATTACAAGCACTCAACCAAAATATTCAAAGTCCCTAAGAATGAACTTTTTACATTAGTTCCATTCGATATAAATAAAATCGAATAAAAATATTGAAAACAAGTGAGTTAAGTGTGAAAAAAGTTACCATTTTCTTGAAGGCAAGGTTGCTGCCGAAACAGCTTCAATGGTGCAGCCTTTCAATTGAATTGTTTTCTTCTTACCACCTGGTTCCAATAACATTAATGTATGGTCCTTGATTCTTGCATAATTTTTAACAGGAGTTACCTCCAAGAAATCCTTCTTTTTCTTTTGCTCTTTAGGTGCTTTCTCTACGATTTCTTCTAGGACATTTGATTCTAGTATCCAAACAGAACCCTGAAGAACAAAGAGCACATTGTATATTACCGGCCTACTTGGTGATGTAAACTTAAAGTACCAAAGAAGAGGAAACAGTACATCTTGTCTTGTACTATGGCACACAAGCAAAACAACCTAAAACACTGCCATGGATGATATATTTTCCTCTTCAAAATTAGTTGATATTGAACCATTATGGCACAAGTCTCGCGGATCAAAACATGGAAGCAATCTTTTTTCATATCAGGGTTTAGGCTAACAGGAAAAGAGAACTTATTCCAATGGATCTTCCAAATTTGAAGCAAAGCAACCATAGCGCAAGAAAGTTAATGCTTGAACTATATCTTTCGAAGAGCCCAAAACAGAATGTGTGCAAGTAAAATTCAAGAAGCCAAACTCCAAGTACCAAAATCCAGAATTATAAGTCAATTTAGTAAACCCAGCCATCACCACGAACATTTACTAGTGGCGCAAGTATAAAATTTCAATCAATTTTTCGCACGTATGAATTCTGAAGCGAAACAAGAACACAGAAAACCTGAATTTAGAATTACAAACGCTGATTTCCAAGATTGGGGCACCATAAAATACCTGTTTGTTGGAAAGAAATTCAAGGGATTGAAGAGGATCTGGCTCAGATTGCTCTAACTTGGCATTGGCTTTAGCTAAGTCGTTTTGAGACCTCTTGCTCAACTTGTTCAAAATGATGAACACTCCAAAAGCCTCCGCCGCAACGATTGCCACAACCCCAAAAGCAAAACCAAACACGAACGTCAGAATCAAGAGCGACCCCATTTCAATTTTTGCAAATTACCAACTCTGAACCATCGAATCACACGAAACTGGGTTGCAAGTACCGGAAAAACGAATTGCTATTGGGGAAAATCGATAAAATGAAAGAATAAAGCGGCACAGAAACCCCAAAACGGAAGGAAAAAAAAATCAGAAGAATCAGAATCAGGCACTGGTTCTGGTTGCGTCAAGTTTAGTGCCCAAGATTACTGGAAGTAAAAGTAATCGAAATCAACGGATAAAGACTCTTGTAACGCATGAGAGTCTTCTTTTTGTTTCACGACTTGCCTCAAACAAACAGAAGCAAGAAATTTTCTGCAGTTTCATAGATGGTTTAAATGAAGAATTGATCGCAGCAATGGTGACAGTTGTGATGGGCCTCAACACTAATGATTTTTTTTTCTTCTCATTTTATAATTAATGAGAAATGTGGATTTTAAATTTTCTTCCAAACGAGGATATTTACTGATTCTTTCCCCAACAGCTTAATTTTTTTTAATGATATTTCTGAAGAGTTCTTAATCTAATTCTCCAAGTTGATTCAAGGTGTTTTTGCACATTCAAGGTGGCTTTTGAAGAACTTGGTTAAATTAGTTAGAAATTGAGAGTAAATTCTTTGTTAAAGTCAATTTAATACATATGTATATTATTATTATTATTATTATTTAGACGATTTACCTATAAAACTATTCACAGATGACTTTCTCCGACTAAAAAAGAGGGAGAGATGGATTCTTAAATAATTTAAGAAGTGTTTAAATTACGTGAACGGGATTTATGGAATTATTTATTTACTATTTAAATTCCAATAACATTATTTGAATTTTTTTTAGTACAACATTGCTTGCAAACTAAGTTTTTTCCCTCTCTTTATAAAGTCTATTTTTTTTTTCTGAAGAGAGTTTTCATTTTAATTCTCATGGATAATTCAAATAAAATAAAATAAAATAATAATATCTATAATAAATTAGTTATTCAAAATTATCTCAATTACTTATGATCAATTAACTGATTATAAGTTAATTCGAATATAACTTAGTGAATAATACACTTATTACTTATTTTAAAGATCAGTAGTTATATTTCTAGTTCTACCTAGCATAATACACAAAAAAATTAACAGATTTTAAAATAATTAGGTTAAATTAAATGTTTCATATTGAATTAATTTACAAACTAGTAATATACCCTCAAAATAAAATAAAACTTGAACTAAAAATAATAATAAAAAAAAAAACTAGTTGAAAATAATTTTATCAACCACAATGTATAGATATAGATAACGGAAAAAATGTACTAAGAAAAAGAATATTACTAAAAAAAACCAATCGAATAACATAATTAGGCCCTATTTTATAATTATTTGGTTTTTTGTTTTTGAAAATTAAGCTTATAAGCACTACTTAGCTATGAGTTTTTTTTTTTTTTTTTTTTTTGTTATCTACTTTCAACCAATGTTTTCAAAAACCAAGTCGAGTTTCGAATTTTTTTTTTTTAAAAAAGTAATTTTTAAAAACTTAATTTTATTTTTGGAATTTGACTAAGAATTCATACATTTCTTTAAGGAAGGCGAAAACCATGATAACAATTTCATAGGAAAACAAGCATAAATTTTAAAAACCAAATGATTATCAAACGGGCCTAAAATTTTCAAATCTAACTTGATTTGAGGGAGAGAATATAATAATTTTTTTTCTAAAAAAAGAGTGTAAATAATAATTTATATATCGTCACATACATACTAAAAATAATAATTTGCATAGAGAAGACCCATATTATTATGATTGAAGGTTTGATAGATTGATGGTCGATCCCATCCCGAGATTGTTGAACTAAAAAAAAGAAGTTCGATCTCCCTTCCATATTTATTGAACTAAATTATAAATAATAATTTGTATATTATTGTTGATATTTGTAGTAGGTAGGGGAAAAGTATTAACGTAAAAAATAAAATATAAAACCCACAAATTTCTTGATTGGCCTGATTCAAGCAATCAATTTTTTGCCCTTATTTTTTACCCCTAAAAATATCATTCAAGTTAGTGATTTAGATGGGTTGATTTCCCCAACCCCGCTTGACTAAGGACCTCCAAAAAAAAAAAAAAAAAAACATAGGACACCCTACCCTCTGTTGAATGGTCACATCTCCCTCTCAATTTGAACTATTCTCTTTCTTTCCTATTCCATCAACAATGGGAATACCCATTCAATTTATTTTTTTTAATTATTAAAAAAAGAAAGTCAAAAGGAAAACAATAACAAAAACTTACATTACAAATCCACCACCAAATGGACACTCAATTACAAACACAACTTCCAATCAGGCATGTCTTAAAAGCAGCAGCCTCTACATGTCTAGGGAAGTCCACAACACAAAAGGTCAAAAGGGAGAGTGGGGAAAGAAAAAAACTGAAGCCTTAAATCCAAAACAATCCCTCCAACAAAACTCAGCCTCAAAGCACAACAATCTTCATCATTTTTCCTGAGTTAAAAACTACAAAAGGGTTGTTTTTCTGAATCAATCAAACCTCTCAGTTTTCTAACTGTCAAATGAACTGCTGTGGCAAGAAGCAGGTAGAGTTTCCTCATGTTGGTTGCAAAAGCATGAACAGAAAAAGGAAAAAAAAAACAACCTGCATGAAGGAGAGTCAGTGAGGCAGCCTAGGAAATGGAAACTGATTATTTACAAGGTTGAGTGAAGGGAAAAGAAGTTGAAGTCGTGATGATTGACACCAAGCTGCTTCAACCACGAATCGGTAGCATGATAGAGATCGATTATTCGTTCGTAATCAGACGTCTCTGGCTGCAACCAGAGATCTCCCTGCATTCTGTAAGTGGCCAACCCAAATGGGAAAAGGCAAGAAGAAGTATAACCACTAGTTTTGTCATCGGTTTGACCCGTGGTATCGGAACAACTACATCCATCTTGCCCTTCATGATCCATAGAGCAATCTGCATTCATCAAACATTGAACTAAGAAGTATAGACAGATAAAGGCTTCTTACATATTTGGAAAGAAGTATAGACAGTCACAGACCTTGGAAAGATGAAGACAATGTATGATAGGTTAGAAAGCATGTCGCAAAGTCTTTGTCGTTTTTCTGACTAGGGATATGATAAATAGGGTACCTGATTCAAGCCAAAAGCCGCGAACAAAATAATTAAAAGGAACACAGGGAAAGAGGAGCAAAAGAAGTAACAGCAAAGAAACTCTCGTGTCGATCGATAGATAGAAGGCGATGTTTACCAAGAAACAGCCATCCAACTAGCTGGAGAAAGATCCACACTCCTAAGTGTAGTTAGTGCTGGATAGGTTTGAGTTAGTTCCGTTATCTGAAATGCAAATTCTCTAACATGAGCAAAGAAGAAGATGTTGATAATATCATTTTACACTTCTTCGATGCTATGCATATTTGCAGTACTTAAAACTCCAGTTAGTTTTTTCATTTGAATATCTAAATTTTCTTTAGATCTTCTACTTAGTTTTTTCATTTGAATATCTAAACTTTCTTTAGATCTTCTGTCCTAGGCGTCTCAACAACTATAGAACAGTTAAATTTGAAGTTCAATAGGTTCTGTTTTTCTTGTTTTTAACAAGATTGAAGTTTTCATCCTCGATGAAAAATGCCTTTCGGAACGTCGAGGATGAAGATATACTTTTCTGTTTTTTATACAAGCTCAAGAAATAGTTGAAGACAACTCCTTCTCTAAAGTAATAGGCTAAAGATATACCTTGTCCATAAGAGGCACTCTCCAGTAAGGAGAAGACATCTCCATATATTGTAAAGAGAGGTGACCAAGTTTTTCCCTCAGCGGCCACGATCCCTCCTGGTCGAAGCTCAAATCTTCAGAAACAGCATCCCATGTCCTGCTAGAGTTGTTGCTCAGGGATCTTGACAGGTTATCACTCCAGCTATCATCGCTCCAAGAATCGCTTTCACATTCTGCCATGTCACTATCATATCTTCGGTTTCTACAAAGAAAAATCGAACAAAAATAGATTACATACAATGCAATGCAATAAAGACTAAATTGTATATCAAACATTCCCTTCATAACTTATACTATTCTTCCCTCTTTTATTAAAGTCCAATGAATAAAGGTATTCCAAGTTGTATCCCGTCCCATTCGAATAAATAGCCATTTGTCAAAGAGAAACAGAGTTTTCAAACTTAAAAGGCAGCAGCATGAAATGAAAGTAGCTTCAGTATACCTGGGAGGGGAAACAGGCTTGCTTGTGTAGATCTGAATTGCAGACAGATAAGGCACATAGAACTGCGTAGCGGTTTCTGAACTATTCAACTGTATTGGGATACCGGCACCATAAGCACTCCATTCGTCGTAGCAATCCCACAGCTGACCGAGCGTGTAGTATTGAATGGTATCTTTATCAGGTTGTTGCCACTGACTATTAAGATCATGAAGGCAGCTCTATATGAAATAGAAAAATGACAGGTTAGAGGAAGTAAGACAGAAACACCTTACATTTTGAGCATCAAGGGGATGATATGTAGAAATATCAGAAGTAAATGAGCAAAAAAGATAAAAACTTGAAGATCAAAAGTCAGTAAATGACTGCAGTCTGAACAAAAGAAGATCAAGCTGGATACTATAGATGGAAACAAGGTGGAGCAGGTCAGATGATTTCCTTTTCCATTTCCACTTGGTTAGCACTTAGCAAAACAGCAACCCATGCTTTCAAATTCCCGCCCTCTTGATCACTCTTCAAATGTTCGAACACAAGCTAACATGAGCATAGCTCAATTGACATAGAACATGTACACTCGACTAAGAGGTCAAGTTCAAATCCCCACCTCATATATTGTCAAAAAAAAAAAAAGAAATGTTCGAACACAAGACCTCCTACTCTGACACTATATTTAAATGACACTACAAATGTTCGAACACAAGACCTCCTACTCCAATACTATATTAAAGCACCACTAAACCAAAAAACTTTAAGTTGATGAATTATGGTAAATTTAATCCTATATAACAATCATCCTCAAAAGAGGTAAAATGATTAGGATTGGAAATAGAGATGGCAAGGAGGAAACAAGCGGGGCCAGCTGAGAACTAATAAAAAATGTATTTGCAAGTTAATTTAATGCTAAGTTTAGATAACTTGACAAGTAATCTAGTTCGGTTTAGAGACTTTATTTTGTGTTCAAATCTCCCTTCCTTCGGTCATACAATTTGGTATAAATAATTGCACAAATCCTCCCACCGTATTCTATTCTCTTTCCTTGAAACTGTCATTTATAAATTTTCAAAAGAAAAAACAAAATACGAGTTATCATATAAATGAAGTAGAAACATTTTTTCTGTCACTAAATTCAGGCCTGAATTCAAGCATTCATAAACTTTTGATCATTTGATTTAGATAAATGGGAGATAAAATATAAATTATAAAAATTGTATTGATCAACGTATACAATCAACTTCTCTCAACCTTTCTTTCCCTCAAGTTTCAAATCTCAAGCAAGCTAGGTAATCTTGATGTTAAATTAAAAATATAATAAAACACTAATAATTAAAAAAATATATAGCTGGACTAAAAATGAAATAATGACAACATTATTTAGCACATCGTGACAACATTTGATGATCCATAAGTTGTCTTCTGTGGATGAACATCAATGAAATTTAATTTATAAAAGTCTTTATTTATAGAAGGGAAAAAATAGAGGGAAAAAAAAAATTAACCAATCAATATGCCACGTGACACGGGGGGAAGACTTCTAAAGATAAGAGTAAGACATTTGAAAACATATCATGTGTCGTATGTATTTATTTTGTGGCCCGCCTCTTTAGGCACGTTACTTTATGGCCGCTTGTAGTGTATGCTTTCAATATAATTTCAAAAATAGTTTTTTTTTTTTTGTTTTTTAAGCAAATGACAAAAATAGCTAATTTCGAAGATAAGGTGGGGCCGAGTTCGACCCCAAAAAAAATAATTAAAAAAGTTTCCTTATTTTAGTCATTAGTTTGAAACCAATTCTGTTTTTAAAATGTAATTCACTATATTAAGATAATGAGTACACAAACTTATAGAACCTATAAGAGGGGAAAAAATTACATGTTGATTATAAAATAATAATTACAGAAAATTGTACAAACCATCTGAACTTCTCTTGAATTTTTAATTTGATCAATAAACATTTGTACTTTTTGGAATGGTAATTTAAAAAGTCATGGCTATCGTTGTAACACTTAATAAAGTACTGGGGCTAATTAATCAAATTAAAATTTTTTAGATGTAATTACAATACTTAACAAAGTAGAGTGCTGATAAATTCAGAAGCGTGATTGCAACAAACTGAAGGGTGGTTTGTACAATTTTTCTGAAAATTATAAATTAGGGAAAAAAAAACAAAAGAAGTAGGTGTACGTAAGAGTATATTCGGAGAATATTATAGCAATTTTCGTCTTAATGGGCCCAGAAGGAAAACGACATCGGCCCACCAACGGCCCATTACATAATTTACACTGAAGACAAGGGAAAGAGGTGACTCAGCGAGTTAAGGAAATTAGAAATCTATCCGCCACGTTTTGCATTATTTCCGACGGATTAATTCGGGCGCCCTCTTTTTTTTTTTCTCTCTTTCCCACCCTCCAGACAAAATATAATAAATAATTGTAAATGCAAAAAAGGCAAGAAAATTAAGAAATACCTTTTTTTTCAACTCCTTTCCATTTTACAAGAAGAAATTAAAAATCTGATGGTGGGGATATGGAAAATTATAATGGTGGTGGAAAAATGGGAGAATTTTCAATTCTCAAATTATTTAAAGATTATTGAGAATGAGAATTGGATTATGATGAAAATTGGAAAATGATATTAAAAATTATCTACGATGTAGATCACATCACACATGGTTTTGCAGAAATAAATAATAATAATAATAATAATTGCGGTGGAAAATGGGAAATGAGAAAAATGTAGGATTTGTGGCGGAGAATAAAGAATAATAAAACAATAAAATAAAAAAATAAACTGTAAGAAGAAGAAGAAGAAGATTTAAGGATTTTTTTTTTTTTTTACCCGAGGAAGAGTTCGCCAAGGAACGCAAGGAGTAACGCATTGAAGAAACCGCTCCAAATTTGAGGAAGTTTTTTGGTTGGCGAAACTCAACGACGCCGTTTGAGACATCGATTTCTCTTCCGATCGAAATTCCGGCTAGGGCTTTCTTTGAAGAATGTGAGTTTCCGGTGGTCTCTGGTTTGAGGAATTGGTTAAATATACGGAGGAATGGAAGCACCCGATCGGGTAATCCGGCTGGTGAAAAAGGAAAGAAAGAAAAGGAATTGAGAAAAGAAAAGAAAAGAAAAAGGAAAAGCGAATTCAGCGGCACAGTAGAAGAATTGATTACAGAGAATGAGAAGTGGAAGTAAAAGGAAAGGAAAAAACAGAGAGAGAAGAAGAAGCAAACATACTCCTCAGCTCTTAATTAGCAATGAATCAATCCCTCGGTCATTTCTCTTTCAGTAGACTGTTAGATTTTCCGAAGAAGAAGAAGCCATTAAAGCCTAAAGAGAAGGAAGAACTAAAAAGAGAAAGCAAAAAGGCCGATCCAGAGATGAAGAAGACGAGGAATTGAGGATAACGCTGGATTTCGAGCAGAGATTTTGACTGAGGTTTTTTTCTTTTTAAGTATAAATGTTAATGTGAACTGAAAAGAGAGAGAGAGAGAAAGAGAAAGGGAGCATATCTCAGAGGCACAGATTCATTGCATTATTTTAATCAGTTTTATTGGGAATTAATTGAAGTAATTGGGTGAAGGAAACTGATTCTTTGGCTCTGCCAATAAATAAATGCCTGAAGATAAAGACGAGAGAAATTTAATTTAAATAAGCAAGGAAGGTTTGAGGAGGAAAATGAAATTATATTTAATAATAATAAAGTTGAAGGAAAAAAGGGATTTATATGGGAAATTTGTTTTTTTCCTTTTTTTTTTTTTTTTTTTTGGGAATACTAAGTTTTAGAGATTTTTTTTCGCCGCGTGTAGAGGGACGCAGCGGCAAGGCGATGGAGCGCACTGCTGAGAATGCTACGAAGTGGTTAGCCAAGCAACACGTTTGCAATCAAAGAGTCTTGTTGATAGGCCACCTTGACAACTCAATATGCCCTTTGTTTTGTATGCATTTTCAATTTTTGGTTTGTTTCGCTTTTCGTTTGTGAAATCTTCTTTTGAAATGTCTATATTTTTTTTTATGTCGGATAACGATTTTATTATCAAAAAATTAGAAATTTAGGTCCCGTTTGATAATCATTTGATTTTTTATTTTTAATTTTTAAAAATTAAGCCTATAAATACTACTCTCACCTATGTATGTATTTGTTATATACTTTTTACCTATGTTTTCAAAAACTAAGCCATATTTTGAAAACTAAAAAAAGTAGTTTTCAAAAACTTGTTTTTGTTTTTAGTATTTGGCTAAGAATTCAAATGCTTCCTTAAGGGAGATGAAAATTATTGTAGAGAAATTATGAAAAAATAAGCTTAATTTTCAAAAACTAAAAACCAAAAATCAAAAATCAAATGGTTATCAAACGGGGCCTTAAATTCTCACTTCGTATATTGTTGAACAAAAAAAAAATAGTTTTCTATTTTTAAGAGTTATGCTTGTTTTCCAACTTTTTTTTGACATATTTTTCACGATTTGTTCATAACATATTTGACTTCTTCTATCAATTTTAAAAGTGAAAACAAGTTTTTGAGGTCTCGTTTGATAACCATTTTATTTTTTATTTTTAGTTTTTGAAAACTGTGTTTATTTTCTTATCATTTTTCTACCATAGTTTCATCTTTTTTTAAGAAAATATTTGAATTTTTAGTCAAATTCTAAAAACAAAAATAATTTTTTGAAAACTACTTCTTTTAGTTTTCAAAACTTGACTTAGTTTTTTAAAACATAGGTAAAAAATAGATAACAAAATAAGAAAATTCATAGGTGGAAGTAGTATTTATAGACTTAATTTTCAAAAACTAAAAACTAAAAACCAAATCGTTATCAAACAAGTCTGAATCTTTTTTTTTTTGTTTGGTTTTGAAAGTGATTTAGAAAGTAGAGAAAAAAGACACAAAAGTGGTGTTTATAATTTTTTTTTATAAATATAAACCCATAAACAAAAAATTATCAAATTCGACCTTAGCTTTTGAATTTTAAAAAGATAATAATTCAGTTCTGGTTTTTATTATGTTGCTTAGTATTCGAGCATCTAATATCATATTTCAATTAAGTTATGTGGTTTCAGTGCAATACATTATCAAGTTAGTCTACATATTAGATGTCAAAATATGTTAATATAATAATAATTTGATGGGACATAAGCCTTTTTTTTACAATTTCTTAACAAAATTTCTTTTAAGGATGTAATTGAGAATTTTCAATATAGTTGGGGTACAATTGAGGTGTTCAAGCTCCATTTGATAACTATTTCAGTTTTTAATTTTTAGTTTTTTGTTTTCTATTTAAAAAAAAAAAACAAAAACCATATATGTTTGATAATTGTTTTTGGTTTTCATTTTTTAAAAAATTAGAGAGACGAATAGATGTTTTAGAGAGAGAAAAATGTGTGGAGATATTAAAACAAAAATTTAGAGACATAGATATAGATGTTTCCGAGAGAAAAGTTAAACATAGTAAATTTAGAGACATGCAAGAAAATATTTAGAGACATAATTTATAGAGAAATGTGTTAGAGAGAGAGTATTAGTTAGATTTCGTAAAAAATATTAGCTAGAGAAAAAATAAAATAAAAAATAGATGGGAAGAGATCAATTTTAGAGAGAAAACAAGTTAAATAAAAAGAAAAATTTTAGAGAGATAGTAAGGTTAAGAGTAAAAAATATGTAAGAGAAATAAAGATAAATGAGAAACATAAATAAAAGTTGTAGTGATAGAAAATTTAGAGAGATTTGATTTTTCAAAAGAAAAGTTAGAGATATTTAGGGGAAGTTGAAAAAATAGCAAAAAATATTAGTATATGTGCAAATCTAGCCAATTTGTAAATATAGCAAAAAATATTTAATCTAATTTTTATTTTTTATTATTCCAATTTTACCCTCAATGATGTATCAACATGTATATCAGGAGTAGATCTAATATACTTTATATTTTGTATATTAGATAACTAATATACTAAATATAATGTATATTAATTATACAATTGATATACTAAATTATGCCACTGATATATCAAATTTATCAATTAACATGTGCTCGTGCACTTGTTGTTATCATGAGCTTAATTTGAATCCTTATTCTTCGTTTGTTTCGAAGTATTATTTTGCTAGTACACTGTCATCAACTTACAATAGTTCAATTTGTCTTGTTGGTAACCATTTTGATTAGAACATTGTAGAGGTTGATGTTAACGTGCTACCTCCAATTGTTAAACATCAAGTGGGACGACCTCAAAAACAAAGAGTACCTTCATAGTTGGTGAATTGACAAAGCTCATACATTACTAAAATGCATTTTAATCTTTAAGTAACTAAAAACGTGTTTAAAGTGAACTAAACACGTCTAAATTACTTCTAAATGCTCCTAAAGCTGATCTCAACTCGATTTCTAAATTGTTTAGGAAACCATAGTCTTTCCATAGTCTTTTCGTTGTGGGGTGAATAGTTTATTCCCATCACCTTCATTTTAAATGTTATATCAATAATAACACTGATGTATTAGTAGCATATTAACACTCATTCAAAATTCATTTCAAGTATAGCATTGATGTATCAATAGTATATCATTACTCATGAAAAATGCATTTCAAGTATATCTAATTGGTATAACAGTAGTATATCAACACTCATTGAAAATGCAATTTCAAGCATTGGTATATTGGTATCAACACTCATTCAAAATTCATTTAAATTATAACATTGGTGTATCAATAGTATATTAGTACTCATTCAAAATGCATTTTAAGTATATCATTAGCGTATTAGTAGAGTATTGATTGAACTGAAACGTGGGGCTTAAAGAAAATATTTCTAAATTAAAACAAAGCTCCAGTTCAATGCAAGTGCACATTATCGATGCAAGTAATATAAAATTAGAAGTATTCCAGAGTATCGATCCCACAGGAAACGGATACAACAAAATTCAAATGATAGCAAAATTGTTTTCAAATTGCAATTTCAGTAACCAAGGTTATAAAAATAAGTGGGATGATTTTTGTTGTTTTTGAAAAGAAGAAATAACAATGATAAAAGAGGGATTCAAACGTGTTTTTGCCCAATTGAGAAAAATTGCGGCCTAATTGCAATTGCAATCCTTTGACTCAACACTTAAGCTTTGTAAATCGAATTCAACACATATTCGAACTTCTATGAAGTATCTTTAGGAGGCTAAGCGATTAAACCGATATTTCTATGGCTAATATGAACTTAGTTAATTTTGAACACAATTCTTTTGGTTTTAAAGGTTTTGCCCTATGTCTAGGGTAAAAAACAAATTCCTATGTCTAGGCTATTTTCCTTTATTTCTTTTATAAAAACCAAATTTTTATCTAACTTTTTCAGAATTAAACTCAATTTTTGTATACTAATCTAGGTGATCAATCTAGACTAATAATATGCATTAACATAAATAAAAGAAAACAAGCTATAGAGGAAGCAAGATTGCTCTCACAATTAGGCCTTTATTCCTATCTTTAGGGCATTCACATGCTTGAATCCCAAAGAAGGAATTAGCTCATTATAGAAGAAATGAAAATCAATGAATTAGAATATTGAAAATCCATAACAAAGTTGGTAAAGGGAAGAGAATAACAACTAAAACTAGAATAAAGATTTGAATGAAAGACGCTTTTATTGAATCAATTTAATACTCAACTACATTCAACAACTTGGAATACTACAAAAATTAAGCAATAAACTTTAACAATAAAAATGACAGTAACTAAACCTAAGAAAAACAAAAACTTCAACCAATGATTTAGAAAAATACCCAAACTAAACTAAATCTTTTTTGACTCATGTCTCAATTGAACTCAATTCCTTCTCTTTCAAAAGGATTTGGCTCGTAACAACCTTCACTTTCGTGAGGAATGATTGAATTTTGAACTTTGAAGGTTTTTGAAAATGAAGAAGAAAAGAACAGCAGCTGGAAATAAAAAAAAACAGAATAAAAGAGAAAGAAAAAGTAGAGCAACAGACTGGGCATGAAGAAAAACTCATTCAAAAGTAAATGGACCTTCACCTCCTCTAACTTTCGTTGAGGAGGGATCAAACTCGAACTTTTACAGAGCACAAACGAAGAACAAATTGCTGAAAAATTGACAGAAAATAGAAACTTCGGACTGTGGGCGAGCAGAACAAACTTAGCCACGTTTTGGATCGTTTTCCCCATTTTTATAGGCATTAAGGGCTAAGGTTTCCATCTTTGTGTTCCTTCAATCATGGGTCAATGTTTGAGCATGAGATTAGGCTGAAAATTCTCTAGAAATCGAGCAAATCCCATGGGTTTTGGTGAATTTTCGTGATTTCCGTAATAAATGATAAGGCCGGAAAATGCAATTGCACCACTTGTTCACCAACTTGCTTTTTTTTAAAGGAAATGCAATTACATTTCATTTGCATTTTCTTCATTGCTTCAAATCTGCACAAAGACAACAATTTAGCCAACTTTCCATTATCTTTTCAACTTATTTCTTCTTTTTCTATACTTCGACAAGCTTACATGAATTTATCTCATAAATGCTATTTTTAGCTTGCTCGTTATTCAACAAAACACACAAAAATGACAAGAACAACCTAGTTTAAGGCTAAATAATCCTCATAAATGAAAATTATTAAGTATATTAACACTTATTCAAAAATTCAATTTAAAGTATATGATTAGTGTATCAGTAGTTTATCAACACTCATTCAAAATTCATTTAAAGTTTAAAATTGGTGTTTCAATAGTATGTCAATACTCATTCAAAATGCATTTCAAGTATATAATTAGCGTATCAATGGTATATCAAATTAGGTACATATATAAGATATATCAATTATGTCGTTGATATATTAATAGTCATAATCAGGTATATAAATGTTATGAATTCATTTTGCATGTTATGAATTCAAATGAGTTATATCAATGATATATCAACTTTCATATCAGGTATAGAAGACAAACATTTAAGTTATAAAAGACAGACATTTCATTTAAAATCTGTAAATAACATGACAGAGAAAAAATATACAATAAAGAGAAGTAAAGAGAAGAAATATATCAGGTGTATCAGCACTCAAAGTTAGGTATATCAATGATACATCAAATCAGGTATATCATTGTATTCATTCGAGGTAAAACATGAGTGTATCATTTTAGTAGTATTTTGAGTATAATTAGTAATATATCATGCATCAATCAACATTCATTTGAAGTAAAATCCAAATGTGTCATTTTAGAAGTATTTTGAGTATATTACATGTATATTGGACATCAATCACCTTTCATTTCATGTAAAATATAAGTGTATCATTTTATTAATATTTCAGTATATCAACAGTATATCAAACATCAATAAGGACTTTTTGGACTTTTCTCATGGATTGGGCTAATATTGTGTTATATTTACAAATAGTTTTAAAATGTGTTATATCTGCTATTACTTTAGTTATAGTTGTTATATGTACAATTGCCACAATGAACTATTCACCCTACAGCAAAAGACTATAGTTTCTAAACAATTTAAAAACCGAGTTAGGATCAACTTTGGAAGCATTTGGAGCTGAGTTAGACATGTTTAGTTCACTTTAAACAAGTTTTTTTTTTTGTTACTTAGCACTAAAAATGCATCTTAGTCAGTCTGAAATTTGTCAATACACCCATTATGAAGGTATCCTTTGTTGTTTAGGCCTTTTCGCTTGGCGTTTAACAATTGGAGGTAATACATGATTATCAACATTTATAATAATCTAATCAGAATGGCTACCAACAGAACGAATTGAATCATTATAAGTTGATGATAATGTACTGGTGAAACAATACTTCATAAGAAATGAATAAGAATTAAATTAAGTCCGCGATTAACAACATGTGCATGAGCACATGTTCCCTGATGAATTTGGAATATCATTAGTATAATTTGGTATATCATTTGTATAATTGATATACTTTATATTTTGTATATCAGTTGACTGATGTACAAAATATAAAGTATATCATATATACTATTGATATACACGTTGATAATAAGGGTAAAATTGGAATAATTAAAAAAAGGAAATCAAATTTAAATTTTTTTGAAGAAAATAAAAAAAAATTGATTTTTAGAGAGAGAAATTAGATATGTATGTTAGAAGAGAAAGAGAAATGAAAGTTAAAAAAAGATAAACATTTTAGAGAGAAAACAAAGTTGTGTAGAGATAAAAAATTTAGAGAGAGAGAAATTTTGTAGAGAGAAATAAGTTTTAGAAAGAAAAAGAGTTAGTAAAAGGATTTTGTTGGAGAGAGATATGTCAAAGAGGGAAAAAAATGAGTTTTTGAAAAACATAAATATATTTTTAAAAACTTCTCTTTTGGTTTTTGAAAAATAGAAAACAAAAAACAAAATTAGTTATCAAACAACTCTTTTTAAAAAAAAAAAAAAAACATAAAACGAAATGGTTATCAAATGATCCATTGGTTTTTAAAATTGGGTCTTATTTTCTCATCATTTATCTACAATGGATTCCACATTTCTTAAAAAACATATTCGAATTTTTAGTCAAATTCTAAAACCAAAAACAAGTTTTTTAAAAACTATTTATTTTAGTTTTTAAAACTTGATTTGGTTTTTGAAAAGAAAATATTTGTAAAAAGTAAATAACAAAACAAAGAAATTCATAGATGGAAGTAATATTTATACACTTAATTTTCAAACACCAAAAACCAAAAACTAATGCCACCGTTTGATAACCATTTGGTTTTTAAAAATTGTGTTTGTTTTCTCATCATTTTTCTACAATGGATTTCATCATTCTTTAAGAAAACATTTGAATTCAAAAAACGAACACAAGTTTTTGAAAACTATTTTTTTAGTTTTCAAAACTTAGCATGATTTTTGAAAACATATGTAAAAATTAGATAACAAAATAAAGAAACACACAGAAATAGTATTTATAGGTTTAATTTTTAGAAATCAAATAGTTATCAAATATGATCATGGTTATCAAACGGGCATAAAACATTAATAACCAATTTGAAAATTATTTTAATGACTTCTAATCTAAAATATAGGCTCTAAACCAATCAAAATTTGAGTATAAAACCGATCAAGTTTTTTTTTGTTAACCAACTCTTAACATTTAAAAAAAAAAAGGATAATTTTAAAATTTCAGTGACCAATTTGAGAATTGCCTACAAAATTAAGAACCATTAAAATAAATAAATAAAGATTCGAAACTAAAATATATTAAAACGTGATGAGCGCCTAAAATTTAATATTTTGATTTTATCTATATTCTCGAGGACATAAAAGAATAAATAAATTTATGTTAAAAAATTAATAAATAAATAAAAGTTAGAAAATTCGAATTGTGCGGGTGACAGTGTGCTGTGCTTGTTCCGTGAAAATCATATATTGTTAAGATAAGAATCTTGATTTTTCAACACGTTTGCCACGAGGGACTGAAGTAGTCGATGTTGACCTTGACATCTTTCTTGTCCTCTTATGCTCAGTCTTATTTTATCTCTTTCAAAGTTTCAATATATATATATATATATATATATATTACTATGGTTTATAAATGGCATGTGAAAGCTCGTTAAAAAAACAGTTTTTTGTCCCAACAATCTTACTGAAATAATAATTTATTGGTAATAAAATTTTAGTATATAACAATATAATTTTTACCGTAAAAAATCTAATCAAAATTAAGTGTTGATTTTTTTTGTTATATAGCAATTTAGTTTTGTAATTTATAAATACATTTGGTTCCTTATAAATTTAACTATATATATATATATATAAGAAACTTTAATAAATCTTAATAAAAAATTTTATGATAGAAACTAAATTGATGGTAACTTTAAACTATATGAACTAAATTGTTGCATACTAAAATTTAATGATTGAATTGTGATAAATTTAAAAATATGGAAAGTAAATCGTTGCAAGCTAAAGTTGAGGGATTAAAGAGTTAACGCAAGTATAGAGATTGAAAGTTTTTGTTAACCTATAAATGTTTGTTTTCATTTTTATTATTAAATTTTTGTAGTTCACATTTCAAATTTTATTTTTTTAATTTAATAGTAAACTTAATAGATACGATCTAGAACACAAACTTGTATGATGCATCACAATATTTCTAATAAATGTAATGTGAAAGTTTAGGGTTGGTTGATAACCGTTTCGCTTTTTTTTTTTTTTTTTTTTTTTTTTATATTTTTTTATCAAGAATTTAAATTACAGGTAAATTTCAAAAAAGAAAAAAAGTTTTAAAAACATATATATTTTTTCTCAAGAACTACAGGATAACCATTTGATTTTTAGTTTTTTTGAAATTAAGCTTATAAATCCTATCTCTACCTATGAATTTCATTGTTTTGTCATCTACTTTTTACATATAATCCAAAAACCAAGCTAAATTTTGAAAACTAAAAAAAGTAGCTTTCAAAAACTTATTTTTGTTATTTGAATTTGGCTAATAACTCAAATGTTTTCTTAAGAAATTGTGAGAAAAACTATAAATCAAATGGTCATCAAACGGGGCATAATTTTTTATCTAATACTCATTTTTTTCCTCACATATCTTTCTCAACAAATTTCTTTTTCCAACTTTTTCCTCTTAATTTCTCTCTCTAACATTTTCATCTCTATATAATTTTCTCTCTCTCTCTCTAAAATTTTCGTCTATATATAACTTTTTTGTTAATCTCATCTATCTTAAATAACTTCATTTGTCTTTCTCTTTTAAGTTTTAACACACCTCTCAATTTTCTCCTATATAATTTCTTTCTCTTTCTCTCTCTCTCTAAAATTTCCTTCTATACATAACTTTTTTTTTATCTCATCTATTTTAAATAACTTTCAATTCTCTTTGTCTTCTAACACACCTCTCAATTTTCTATCTCTAAAAATTAAATATTTTCTCCAAAATTTTCTCTCTTATCTATTTTTAAAATTTCTCTCTAACTTTTCTTTTTATCTAATAAATATATCTCTAACTTTTCTCTTTAAAAACATTTTCTTTCAACTCATTGTTTACTCTTAATTTTACTCTCTATTAGAGATGTCCATGGGGCGCACATGGGGACGAGGATGATTTCTCCATTCCCGTCCCCACCTCTCATTTATTCTCCATCTCCACAAAATTTTGCAAAATTCTCCATTAAGTTTTGCAGAATTTTGCAAGGATCGAGGTGGGGATTCTTTGCTGGAAATTCATGTGGATCAAGTTCTCTGTAGAAAATTATTCCTTGTTTATTAAAAAAAATAATGGATTTTGTTGAAATATTTTAATTAAATAGTTAATTTCCTATTGAAAATCTTCATTTTAAATTGTTAATTACAACGTAAAATCTCCATTTAAAGAGAAATTTATTAAACTCATTAATAGAAACAAAACAATATTACCTATCAAATTATATAATTATCCATATGTAGTCCAAATGTTCAAGCAAATAGTTCAAACATATCAAATTATGTAAGTCATTAAACAATAAAATTTTAAGTTTAAATATTATATATATAACAACAATAACAACACCAACAATAAATTAAAAATTTCAAATAGGACAGGAACAGGGAATGGGGGTGGGGACGAGGATGGGGAATAGGTAGAAACGTATTATTCGTCCTTATTTAGCTCTCCAGAATTTTTTTCCCTTATCCCTATCCCATCCTCGCCTGAAGGGGACTTTTTGCCCCTGAGTCCCCACAGGCTAAGTGGACATCCCAACTCTCTATCTAAAATTTATCTTTTTACTTAACTTTTTTTTCTCTTTCTAAAATTAGTCTCATTTCCTCTAACTTTTTTTTTCCTCTTACTAATACTTTTTATGGTGTCTAACAAATATTCTCTCTCTAGCATATATCTCTCTAATTTTTCTCTAAATATTTTTCTTCCATCACTCAAAATTTACTTTGTTTAACATTTATCCCTAAATCTTTAAATTTTGATTTTCATGTCTCCATATATATTCTCTCTCTAAAACATCTCTTCATCTTTAATTTTTAAAAAACTGAAAACCAAAAATAATTATCAAACAAGTTTGGTTTTCTGTTTTTAAAAACAGAAAACAAAAAATAGTTACCAAAGGCCCTGTTTGATAACCATTTATTTATTTATTATTATTTTTTTAATTTTTGAAAATTAAGCTTATAAACACTACTTTTACCTATAAAATTATTTGTTTTGTAATCTACTTTCTACTGATGTTTTCAAAAATCAAGCCAAGTTTGGAAACTTAAAAAAGTAGGCCCCGTTTGATAACCATTTGATTTTTGGTTTTTGGTTTTTGAAAATTAAGCTTTGTTTTTTCTCAATTTCTCTACAATGGTTTTCATTTCCCTTAAGAAAGCATTTGAATTCTTAGCTAAATTCTAAAAACAAAAACTAAGTTTTTGAAAACTACGGCCCCGTTTGATAACCATTTAGTTTTTGAAAATTAAGCTTGTTTTCTCCCAATTTCTCTACAATGATTTTCATCTCCCTTAAGGAATCATTTGAATTATTAGCCAAATTCTAAAAACAAGTTTTTGAAAACTACTTTTTTTAGTTTTCAAAACATGGCTTGGTTTTTGAAAACATAGGTAAAAAGTAGATGACAAAACAATTAAAACCATAGGTGGGAGTAGTATTTATAGGCTTAATTTTCAAAAACAAAAAACCAAAAACCAAATGATTATTAAACGGAACCTACTTTTTTTAGTTTTCAAAACATGGCTTGGTTTTTGAAAACATAGGTAAAAGGTAGATAACAAAACAAGTAAATCCATGGATGAGAGTGATATTTATAGGCTTAATTTTCAAAAACCAAATGATTATCAAACGGGGCCGTAGTTTTTAAAAACTTATTTTTATTTTTGGAATTTGACTAAGAATTTAAATATTGCTTTATGAAAGGTGAAAACCATTATAAAGAAATGGTAGGAAAACATGCATAAATTTCAAAAATAAAAAACAGAAAATCAAATAGTTATCAAACGTAGTCAAACATATATAATTTTTGTTTTTAAGAAACATAAAATCAAAAAAAAAAAAAAAAAAACTTGAAAATGGTTATCTAATGACCCTTAGGAATCTAATTATTTTTTATTTAGAGTTTTAGTTTAGTTTTAAAATTGATAAGTATGAAAATTGGGATGTCAAAATAAAATAAAATACAAAAGTTGAATGGCTTTGACGTGATTTAATTCTAGGATTATTTGGGCCACTCTATATTACAATTTATCGCGTAGAATTGTTATCTAAATATAATTTAGATAGTAAACGATTTTGAGCATATATTTTCTATGGCAAAAATTAAGTTTTTAACCAATGTTATTTACTTATTTAATTATATGAAAAAGAACTATTAATGCATTAGAAAAAAAACCTATGTCATAATGAATAATAAGTGATTGGGACTCGTCTTGTAACTTATTATAACAACTCTACATGGTTAATTAAAACAGAGGCATTATAGGATAGAACAATAGTTCTGCTTTTCTTCATCTTCTTCTTTTTTTTTAAAAAAAACTGTCTGAACTAGTAAAAAAAATTTCTAAGTGAGCAAGATTTAAGGGGGCATTTAACCCATGGTTTTGGGTTGAGATGGTTTTAGGTTCCAAACCCAAAACCATGTGTTGGCACAAGGTGTTCAAAATCCTTGGTTTTGAAACACAACTCCAGGGGTTACAACAGTGCAACCCCATGGGGTTTGTGCTATGTTTTCCCCTTCCATTTGTCGTTTTCTATTTCCGACGACCACTTCGACAACAACTCCGACGACCACATCGATGACCCAACCATCGCTGACGATTACTTCCGGCGACCACTGCGATGAGAACTTTAGAGATCAGTCTGACGACCATCCCTGCGACTCGACCACCCCAACAACTTGACACCCGATGACCCAACCACTCCAGTGACCCGACTTGCTCAAACCATCGACAATGACCATTTGACAACCACTGCGACGACCACCCCGAAAACTTGACCACTTAGCAACCACCGCCGACGACCACCTAATGACCACTCCGATGCCCAATCACCCCAGCAACCCAACCACCCTGATGACTACTTCGACAATTACTCCGACAATGTGACAACCTAACCTACCAAAACCATCGTTGACGATCACCCGGTGACCACTCTGGCGACCTAACCAACCAGCAACCCAAGCACCTTAATGACCATTATGGCAACGACTCCAACAACCCGACCACCAGACAACCACTCCGACGACCTGACTACCTTGATGACCACTCCAGTGACCCGACCACCTGACAACTACTGCCAAAAACCACTCAACGACCACTTTGGTGACCTTACGACCGTTCAACCACCACCGACGACCACTTTGGCAACCCACCACCCAAGCAACTCGACCACCCCAACGACCACTTCAACGATCATCCTAGCGACCCAACCGCCTAGTTAATTTTTTAAAAGGTTAAAATAAAACAAAAAATGGCTACTAAACAAATTTTTTAACTCATTATATTTGAAATTGGTTTCAAAATACTGTGAAAAATAGAGTTTCTAGTATTTTAATTTCTAAACTATCATTCGAATTTGATAACTTGCTTATCCTTGAAATAGATTTCAAAATAGAAATTTTGTTTGAATTCCATAATTTCTTAAATAGACCTCTAATATTTTAATTTTTAAAATAGAGTTCCAAAAATAGGTTTATGAATACTTTCTAAAATAGAGTTTTAAATTCCCTAATTTCTTAGATAGACTTCCAATTCTTTAATTTCTAAAATAAAGTTCCAAAAATAGGTTTATGAATACTTTGTGAAATAGAGTTTTAAATTCTCTAATTTCTTAAATAGACTTCCAATTTTTTTTTATTTCTAAAATAAAGTTTGATAACTTTTCAATAGAAGAGTTATTCATGTTTAAAAATCTCTTATTAAGCTTGCTTGTTTGAGTGCTTTTGGTAATTTTTGGTTGTTAAAGCCCCAAGTTCTGTATGTGCTTACTGTTAAGAGTGAATGCTTTTAAGATGTGAAAACAGTTTGCTTTTGGCTAAGACATGGGTTTAATTTATTGAATTTTGCTTCAGGTGAAGAGTTTTGAAAACAATGTTGAGAGATGAATTTGGAGAGATAAACAACAATCCTTGCTGAAGCATCTCTTTATTAAAAGAACCACCTAATTCACACGTGCAAGAAAATTCATTAATTGAGTTGTCCAAAAGTGGAGCCAATTGTACTTAAGTGGACCAATGAGATGCTATCTATGCATTAGAATTGTCCAATCAGTCTTGAATTCAAGGCTTCATATGAGGTATTTAGAGTAGACACTTTGGATGGAGAAAAGAGGCTGGAAAAGAAAGGAAGCCACAGAAAGGGAGAAAGAAGAGCTGAGCAAGACTATCTACATTGGGAAAGAGAGCATATCATGTTTTCTTACTTGTCCTAGGATTCGTACCCATCCGTTCTTTGCATTCTCCCCATATTGAAAGGATGATTACTGTGTGGAAGTGTTAGGGAGAGCACCTAGAACCTGACCCCCCATGGACGACAACTCGATGCCTGTATCACCTTCAGCTACTACTTAGTTTTAATTCAGTTTGTGTTTTGGACAACTATTGCTATTTCTTTTCTTCATTCCTTTCAGCTTATGTATTATGATATTATGAACTTCAGACATTCATTTGCATTATGGATTTCCTTTACTCCAACAACACCATTCTTCTTTCCCACATAATAATTATTTAAAATATATGTCATTACTAATGTTATTTTAATTTTACATCATAATGAATAGAGTGAATGAGATATCAATATACTTGTACAAACTACACATTCATATTTAACTATGTTTGAAACAATTAATCCACATAATTGGTTAAAATATTAATATACAATTCAACAAACAATTATCAAGTAAAAAAATGGATATGAAAAATAAAACAGCATAAAAAATTGTTAAAAAAAACAGTCTAAACAAACTCAGTCCAATCCAACACTGCATTTCAAACACATGTTTCAACAAACTAGCCAAACCCAACCCTGCACCCCAAACACAGTAATCAAGAACCCCAAGGTTTCTAATTCTAGCCAAGGATTCCTAGGGTTCTTGATTTCAAACCAGCGCGCCAAACAACCCCTAAAATTTCAAGTGCATTCCCTCATGAATTATGAGTTGTATTGTATATGTTCAAATAAAATCTTCTTATTCATAATGTAATTTAAAAAAAGCTAAAAAATACTTTGGTCTATTTTCATTCTAAGTAACATTTAGTTCTTGAATTTTCAACCAACTTGAACATAGCTTCAACTCGTTAAAGTACATACCATTGACTAAGAGATATGAGGTTTGAATCGCCCCACTCCAATTATCGTTGAACTAAAAAAAGTCCTTAAACTTTCATATGTTGTAATTTAAAATTTGTAACGATTCGATCCCTGTACTTTAAAATTTGCAATGAGTTTAAACTTTAATATATTTAATGATTTAGGCCTCGTTTGATAACTATTTGATTCTTAGTTTTTGGTTTTTGAAAATTAAGCTTATAAGCATTCTTTCTACTTGTGGATTTCTTTGTTTTCTGTCTACTTTATAAAAATGTTTTCAAAATCCAAGCCAAGTTTTGAAAAACTAAAAAATATTATGTTCATAAGTCAGTTAGTATAGTTGTAAGTAAGTTGCACCGTTAAGAGAGTTAATTATGCTGTTAATAGGCCTTAAAGCTTATAAATAGGGTTGTACATATTAGAGTTAAATATGATGAGAATAGCATATATCTTCATAGTTAGTGAAGGTTTCATGGTATCAGAGCATTAAAAGACCCACGTCTTCTTGATCCTGTTATTTCCTTCTCATTTTTCCTCCCGATTCTCTCATTTGATCATGACTTTGTCAAGTAATGCCACCAGTAATCTGAACTCAGGCTCTTCTAATGTTCATTCTCCAATTTTCTTGCTTTCAAACATATGCAATTTGACCTATGTCTGTTTAGACTCTTCCAGTTATGTTTTATGGATGTTTCAATTAACCCTAATTTTGAGGGCACACAAGATTTACATGTTTGGCTTCTCTCCAATGGTGCAACTTCCTTTTCCTCAGAATCGACAATAACAAATCAAGCATCAAACCCTGCATACGATTATTGGATTGCCACTGATCATGCCCTAATGACATTGATCACTACTACCTTGTCTCTGAACACTCTCGCTTACATCGTTGGATGTCAAAACTCTCATCAAATGTGGAAACACTTGAAAAACACTACTTGTCCAACAGTCGAACGAACATTGTCAACCTAAAGAGTGAGCTTCAATTGATTTCCAAGAAATCTGGTGAGTCAATTAATGATTACTTCAAAAGAATCAATGAAATCAATGATAAACTTGTCGACATTTATGCTCTGGGAAATGACGAAGATCTTCTCATCTATGCACTCGATGGCCTCCCATCAAAATATAATACCTTTTGCACTTCAGTACGAACAAGAGTTCAGCCCCTTACTTGCATTGAGTTACACGTTCTTCTGGTCACAGAAGAGACAACCCTTGAAAAATAGAGCAAGCGTGATGAATCTGTTTTTTCCCAACCTTTGGCCTTGATGGCTGTTTCACAGCAATCTCAGTTTATGAGAGGAAGAGGAAATAATGGTGGGCAAAATCGACTTCGAGAGGAAATTCTAACCAAGGGTGAGGAAACAATAATACGGCCATAGGAGGTTTCTCTCCAAATAACATAGGAAATTTCAATGCTGGACGAGGACGATCTGGCTCATTTCCAAATAGATCTACACCGACTGATGGCAGAGTTGCTTGTCAAATCTGGAATCAACATGGTCACTCAGCCCTAGATTGTTACAACAGAATGGCACCCACCAATGCAGCTTGCTGCTGTGGTTGCTGTGCACAATCAGCAGTTTGCCTCAACAGCTTCATCCTCTACAACACCATGGTTGGTTGATTCCGGGTGCAATGCCGATGTCACCTCTAACTTGAGTCACCTCTCAATGGCATCTGAGTACAATGGTGATGAGCAGATATCAATAGGTAGTGGACAATCACTTCCTATGTTTTTAAAAACTTGTGATGAGTAGATACCAAATATCAATATGGTGATGAGTAGATATCAGTAGTTTTTAAAAATTTGTGTTCTTTTTTTTTTTATTTTTTATTTTTGGTAATTTGGTTCAGAATTCTTATGTTTTCTTAGGAATGATGAAAACTATTGTAAGGAAGTTATGAGAAAACAATCACAATTTTCAAAAACCAAATAGTTATCAAATGAGATCTTAGTTTTTTTTTTTTTTTTTTGAGTTCAACAATATTTGGAGGCGGAGAGATTCGAACCTTTGACATTTTAGTCAAGAGTACATGCCAATTACCGCTGATTTTTGTTCACTTTAGAGAGATCTTAGTTAATGTAGTTTAAAAATTGCAATTATCTAGCATTTACTATGAAAAATTATGTCAACGTATATGTGTGGAATAAATGAATTTGAATATCTAATCTCTTGGTCAAGACTCAAGAACATATGTTTTTAACTAATTGAACTATGCTTAAATTGAATTTTCTTTCAAATTTTGATTTTTTTTAAAAAAATGGGGATTTTACCTGATTTCAATGTGGGGAAACCTCTCATTCTCAGGTTTGATTTTAGTAATTTAATTTATTTTATTTTTCGTTTTTTTAAAAAAAATCAATTTAGTTGACTAAAGTTTTAGTGAAAATTTTCAAAATAAAAATATTTAAAAGAAAGTATAAACGAATTGGATAAGGGCTTAACGTCGAAGAACGAGTACTAGAAAAAGGGTATATGCTACTTTAGAGGACGATGCATTTATTCAAAAAAAAAAGAAAAAGAAAAAAAAAGGACGGTTGAGATAATACATGATCGAATGTACTTTTTTTTTTTTTTTGAGATGCGTACCTTAAATAAAAATTAATTTACTTCGTTCTAATCTTTTTAATACAATTATACATAACACAACAGGTTGAACAATTTCTTCATAAAAAAAAGGAAGAAATTGTTATTTAAGGAAGTGAAGATTGTTTTTCAAGTTCAATAAATAAATAGTGCATTTAGGGCATGATGTTTGTGTGCTGTTGTTATTATTTTTAAATTATTAAACATTTAGAATGGATGGCGATATCATCTCAAATAATAATAATAACAACAACAAATAAGTATTTTTCAGTACAGTTATGACCTTGGTCATTAGTTTAAAAATGACTTAGGTTCCTGTAGAATAGACCTGAGATTAAATTATTGTTTTTAAAATCAATGCTCACTTGTCCACAAATTAAATGTTTTTCAAATAAAATGTTTTAATTGACTCAAATTTAGAATATCGATATTTTAGCAATAAGTTAAATAAATTTACTTGCTTCATAACTATTTAGTTTTTTATTTTTTGAAATTGTGTTTGTTTTCTCATTAATTCTCTATAATGTCTCATATTTCTTAACAAAATATTTAAGTTTTTAGCCAAATTCTAAATTCCAAAAACTATAGGTAAAAAGTAGATAACAAAACAAATAAACTCAATTTTTAAAAACAAAAAAATCAAAAATCAAATCGTTAGCAAATGAGGCCTAAAGATTTGACATTAATAGGAGAGAGGCTAGTCGATATTTATTTTACATTATAAAAATATCAATAAATATAAAAAAAAAAGTATATTAATATGAATACAAATATTATAAATGATAATTTTGAACTTATTAAAAAAGTTGTAAATTCTTAATATTTAATATAAATATTTATATTTATTCACTTCCATTTATCCATCGGCATAAATAGGATTTATGTAAAGACACATTAGTTCTAAAAAAAATCGATGAAATTCTAAATAAAATAAAATAACCAAAGCTATATTTGTAAAAAAAAAATAAAAAATAAGATTTGTTTTCACTAACTTTTATAGGACGATTTGGGACATGAGTTATAATAGTCTAGGTTATAATAGTGTGTGGAGTATTTTGTACTCTAAATACAGACTATTATAACTTATACTAAATAACTCTACATCTTAAACATAGATTATATAACTCTGCAGACTATTATAATCTACTTAGTGTTCCAAATAGTTCTATATGTTACCAAAATGGATAAAACTAGCCAATAATGTTATTTGGTAGTTAAAAAATAAAGTGATGTATATTTATAAAATTATTTTCTGAATTTCGTTAGAGAGAGATTTATTTATTTATTATTTGGTTGAGAGAAAAGAGAGAATTAGTTGGCTTTATGTGGGTTGGATTTTGCTTAAACGTATAGAATTTTTTTTAATTACTATTTCCCGAAAAAACTATATCAAAATAGGAACGAATGAAAATAAGGAAACGTCATTTAATTAGAATTTACGTAGAGAAGGGAATTTAAAAAATGAGTAATATTTGGACCACTCGTATTAGACTATTCAATTCAAATATCGATGAATTTATTGCTGATTTGATGCCTATCTTTATCTCATTATATTCCAATTTCCAAGACAGAATGTTATTTTGTGACCAATTTGTTTTTTAGTCTTCTGTTATTTTCTTCAAGTTAAATGTCATTTCTACCCTTGTACTTATCCACTTAATCGATTTTAATATTATATTTTTAATTCTATTAATTTTAAATTTGAAGTTGAATAAGTGTTGCAGTTTTATTTTATATTTTGAGTTTAATAAATAAGAAAGGGGGATTTGAAACTTTCATCTATGATATATTTTTGACAGGTTGAAAGTATGCTTAAATTGGTTATAAAATTTGTAATTAATGCATGTTAAAAAATAAATTATAAAATAAAACGAATAAACCATACAAAATTATGTCACATAAATGTCCAAATTCCACAAATCCAAACTGATAAAAACAAATCTCAATTAGCAACAAAACACAAATATAATCAATTAAAAATATTCAACACAATTAGAAGAATAAATAGTCCATACATAAATAGTCTCATCCTATTAAAAATTTATCTATAGCTCATTACAAATCTCTCAAAAATGTTTGAGATTTTAATTGCATCATTTATTGGAGTTTTTTTAATTCAACAACATATGGAAATGAAAATTTAGACCTCTCATTTTTTGGTCGAAAATATAATACTTGATTATGATAAGGCTGGTGAAATGTAAGATTTAAGATTTTTTTAATAATAAATTTAACGATATGTGGGAATATATTCGAACATCTAACCTCCTAGTTGAGATTTAAATTGATGAAGTTAAAATTTTAAAGTTAAGATCAATTCACAAATCAAATAGGGTAAAAATTAAAACAGTTTTATCCAATTGAGCTTTAGATTTGTCAAGATTTTATTTTGGGGCAACCAGGTAAACCTTGAAAAAAAGCTAAACTATCTTTTTTCTTGAAAAATGGCCATTTACTAAATTTAGAGAAAATCGGACTAAAATACCCCTTATTTGAAATCTAGTATCTAAACTAAATAAAGATCATATAAAATAAAATAAAAAAAACATATATCCATTAATATTTAAATCCAAACTAATGCATAATGGGGAATCTAGAGAAAACAAATTATCTTTCTGTGACAACTTAAACAACTATTTCAATTTTAAATTTAGAAAAACAACAAGAACATGCAAAAAATAGTGGAAATCGTCAAGAAATTTCAGGTCTAGAAACCAAAAATTCATGAATAGTCTAGGCAAATACCTTGTATTCAAAGAGTGTAGTATGTGAAATGCTAACCTGAAACAACCGCAACTCATGAAAACCTAAAAGATAACATGCAAAACAATTCCTTATGCACAACATCAAATCAAAATTATGAAAGGTAATTTCGAAAAATGGAAGCAATTAATCACTCACCCACTCTCCTTCATTCGAAAACCGGGAGCAATTTATGAAACCTTTCCCTCTCCTTGTATCCACTCAAGGTTTGGCGAGTTAGAAAGAAGAAGTTTCGCTGTTTGGACTGAAATAGATCCATGGTTTGGCGAGTTAGAAAGAAGAAGTTCATCTCCTAGAGCCTTGTTCTTCATGTTTGGACCGAAATGGACCAAACTTTTCTCCATTCGAGGTTTTGTAAGTCAGAATGATGAAGTTCGTCCCCTAGAGCGTTGTTCGTCATGTTTGGACCAGAATGGACCAAACTTGTATCTTCAAGGTTTGGCGAGTTAGAAAGAAGAAATTCATCCCCTAGAGTGTCGTTCATCATGTTTGGACCGAAGTGGACCAAACTTGCTGTCTCGATTCGAGGTTTGGCGAGTTAGAAAGAAGAAGTTCGTCCTCATAGAGTTGTTCTTCATGTTTGTACTGAAATGGACCAAACTTTTCTCCATTCGAGGTTTTGTAAGTCAGAAAGATGAAGTTCGTCCCTAAAGTGTCGTTCGTGATGTTTGGACCGAAATAGACCGTTGTTGTTCTCCTTCCTTCGAAAAGCTTTTGTATTTTCCATCTTCTTGCGTCTTTCTGCTTTCTCTTCTTATCCACAAACATTCTAGATATAGATTTAATCTACATGTTTATTTTAGATTTTAATTTATATAATATCTGAATTTAAAATTTTAAAATTGATTTAATTTCTTATTTGTAATCCATGTATATTGTACAATTGATTTTAAAAGCATAATTAATTGTATGGCATGCAAAACTCAACAATTACATCGTCAATGCATGTTCTAGTCACTTCGTAAAATAACTAATGTTAAAAACTCATGACCTAAGATACGATTTGATTGTAATATCTTAGGTAAAAGGTATTTGTAAACTACCCCTAAGAGAGCTATTAAGTATGAACAATTTGTAAATTTTAACAATACTAAGTACCTTTGTAAGCATAAAAATGAACTTTTGTGATACTAAATAATAATACTAGAGGAATATTTTTGTTGATTGAATTAGGGTGATGACAACATTTACATTGTCGCTGCATGTTACAATCACTTTAAACTCTTGAATGATTTGATTATAATATCGTAGGTACAAAGGTATTTGTAGATATCAAATTATATTAGGTGTGGTATGAGCACGAGTGATTTGACGATTTCAACCATACTAAATACTCTCTACGTATAGAATTAAACTTTAACTTTATTAATGTCAAGTACTTTGGACTGGACATAAAAATTATGAAAATTAGAAATATATCAAATCTTAAAGTTTTATTTTTTATTTTTTAACACACAAAATACTTTGATGTGAATTACTTTTGAAACATAATTATAACATACTAGTTGAAATATAATTGAATAGCTAAAGAATAGTGAGATGTATATATTTGTGAAACAAAAAAAAAAAAAAACCATGTCAATATATAAATATACCCCAATTGAGTATTCAATGTAACAGTCGTATATATGATACATCTACACGCACAGTCATTTATACATTAAAACCTACATTTTCAGCATTCAACCAAGTATATTATAGAAAACAAAGTTTCTATTGCCGAACAATTCCTTATTACTGTTTTTCAACGTTTTTTCACTTCGAACAATTGAGAAATGTGAATAATAGGAGATACATAGTTGTGGATTTCATATTCAAGCTTCTATCCATGAAAAATTCGTTCTCCATTCATCAATTAATAGTGTTTATGACTGAAAACATTGTATACAAAACAGAAATAGGGTAAAACTAATATATCCTCCAAAAATTAGCAGTTAAAAAGGGATGAAGATAATACCAGTAGTATATTTGATATGTCAGAGGTTTTCTTTCTTCTTCTTTCTTTCACGTTCTCTGTTGATTCTTCTTCTTCCGTCGAGGGTTTCAAATAATATGTTTTTCGTTTTCTTTCGTCGAGGGCTTTTGGAGGGCTAAATAGTGAATAGATCACACCTTTTGTGTATAATTCATAGGCCCGTGGGCTACTAATGAAATAAATAGTGGATTTTGGCCAAACTTAGAATATGGATCTCATTTATCCCTTTCTTTTAGCTACTCATTATTACTTTATTTTATAATTGGATTAACTACATAAATAGATCATTTGAGATTTCAAATTACACAAATGTCAATATTTGAAATAAATTTTAGTTTTATCACAAGCCAAGGCATTTCAATTCTAATAGAGAGTTGGATTGACATATATTCCCATTATATTTTGTTGTAATTAATGTAAATTTGTGAGGAAAAAAAGGAGAAAAATAAAGAAAAATAAACTAATCGAAGGTTGTTTCACAGTGGGTATTCGATAGAAGCTCAAGTCGATCAAGATTTGAAGTATTTGTTGTTTTATTGACATGATTTCAATCCAAAGAGATGGGTGAATTTATCTATTTGTATTATGTATGTTTGTGACTTGGTGTTCCTTAATAAAATTTCTATAAGTTGGTTCTCAAAGTGGATGTAGACCGAATTAAACCACTATACATCTTATTCTCTCTTGTTGATATTTTGTTGCTAGAAATTGTGTTCTAATTTGGATAAATTCAAGTTCGATTCATAACATATTTTAATTGACACAACTTGCAAAATATAAAGGTACAAAATTGAGTTTTTCTCAAAAAAAAAAACACACACACATGCACTCTTTTTTTTTTTTTAAAGGTTAAATTACAAGTTTAATCTATAAACTTCGAGATTTATGTCAATTTGGTCTCTAAACTTTCAAATGTGTCTAATAAGTCTCTAAACTTTAATTTTGTGTCTAATAAGTTCATAATCTTTCAATTTTGTATCTAATAGGTCTCTGACAAATTTGAAAATTTTAAAAATTAATTGATCGATTAGATGTAATTTTCGATATTATGTTTAATAGAATCCTAAATGTCGGTTTTGTGTCTAGAAGATCCGTAAATTTTAAAAAAATTAAAAGTTCAAAAACTAAATTTGTAATTTTAAAAGTTTAGAGACCAAATTGACACAAACCTCCCAGTTCAAGGACTAAACTTGTAATTTAAAAAAAAAAACCATGTGCACATGTGATGACTTGGACTATCTTTTTTTTGAAAAGATACCCGGACTATCTTTTAAATTTTAATCAGTCTTCAATATAATTAAGCCACCCGGTGTATTCTTATTGAACATGAAGAATAACAAACAAACCCAATCCATGGAAATGTAAGAAGCTCTTTTTTTTTTTTTTTTTAAAAGGGAATATAAGAAGTTCTAAAGAAATAAACTATGGAGATTTTCTTAATCATATCAAAGATGGACACGTGAGATAATTCTTTTAAGAAAACAACTACTTAAATTGATAGAGTGGCGAATCCAGTTAAACATAAGATTTTAGATTACAGAAGTCTTTAAAATTATTTTTAATATGTATGAATATAATTTATAAATTTCGGAAATTACTGACATATATTTTTTTAAAAAGAAAAAACTAATAATAACGTGCCTAAATGATCCTCCAAATAAATTTTTGCTGTCTCCAAAGTTCACTATGCGTTAGCACTAGCAGTACCCAAAATAATAATAATAATAATAATAATAAAGAGTTAGCAAATTCTTTTAAATAAAATTTGTTTGTTTGTTCTTTTGGAAGACGAATGGGATATTTGTTGAGAATGAGATAGTGCTTGCGCGGGCCGCGTGATGGGCCTCCAGTCATGAAGCCCATTATGTTTTTCACTTTCTCGCTCTTAATTCTTATATATATATATATATATATATATATATAAAATTATTTAGTTGATTAGTTTATTCACTTTGGTTTAATATTGTGTGAGAACCTTTTAGTCGATAGTGTATGCCTTAATCAATTGAGCTACACTTTTTTTTTTTTGTTTGAAAATCAATTGAACTATATTCAAATTGACAATTTTGAGTGTAATTATCAACTAAAATATATGTAATTCATATAAAAAAAATTTAGGCATTCAAATTCTACTTCTCTACCTGTAATGTAATATTCTCTCTCTAGACAACATAACCTCTCTATTATAAATTGGAAATTGTTATTTTTGATGTGTTATGATGTAATGATTATTAATAAACCTGTTCAATTCCTTTATGATCTATATGGATTTTTTTCTTCTTCTAATGCTTTATGTAATCTTATTTACACTCCTTTGACCTTTTTTCCCTTTTTTTTTGGCTAAATTTGTGCTTATAATTTTAACCAATCTTTAAAAAATTTATTTCAAAACTCGACATATAATTAACTAGACGAGGCTAGTAAAGGTTTGCTAATGGCGTAATTTTATATCTGTGTGTATATATATATATATATATAATACCATTAAGAAAAATATATTTATAAACAAAGGATCAAGATAGAATAATCTTGAAAAATAAAATAAAACTAGAACATTTCTTTCATAAATAAGCTTTTTTAGTTCAACAATTGTGGGTGGGAGATCGAACCATCGATAATTGAGACGATAATTGGTGTTTATTCACTAAGTTATGCTTGAATTGACCTCTACAAAATAAGTTAAAAGCTATATTATTTAGTAAAATGAATAAATAAATAAATAATTGCACTTTTCCAAATAACCCTTGTAGACCCCTAAATTTGTCCGATATATTTTTTTCATCATTTTTATTAATTGTGTGTTTTCTTTCATAATTTAGAATTATTGTTGTCTTTAAGAAAAATAAACAAAAAAAAAAAGCAAATATTTTGATTGATTCTTTTCCTTTTCCTTTTCTTAGTAAAAAAATAAAATAAAATATTTGTTCCTCTTGTTTTGTTGTAGAGAGAATAAAATTTTGAAAAGATTAATGTTAAAATTTTTCTTGTATGGAAATTATTTGATTTAACTAATTTTTGGAAGGAACCATTTTGGCCAAATATTCTAAAGATCAATTCAATCAATTAATATCATTTGTTCCTTTAAATTTTGGTTTGAGATTGATTTGAGATTTCTATAAATTGGAGGTCAAAGACAAGCTTTAGGGGGGGACCATTTGGAATTCAACTCTCTCACCATTTTTTCTCATACATTCCCTCTCTCTCTCTAACTCTTAGTTTTTCTCCTCTACAAATATTTTCTTTAGACTTCTCGCTCTCTTTCTTTCTCCAACTCTTTCTCTCAATTCTCGAACTCCACTTTTTTTTCCTCTCATATTTTGTTTTGGTCTCTCTTTATTTCTTTACTTTTTTTTTCTACACCTTTGCAAACTAACAATTTTTTTTCTCACAGTTTGTTTTTGTCTCTCTTTATTTCTTTACATTTTTTTTTCTACATCTTTGAAAACATACTATTTTTTTTCTTGCATTTTTTTCTCTAGTTATTTAAACTTTATAGTATTTTTTTTCTTTGACATTGAATTTGCTTTGCTCATGAAACAAGAGGACGAAATCGAATGTTTTCTTCAAGTGGTAAGTTATTCTGTGTTTCCTTGAATATATTTTAAAAATCTTTACTTTGATGTATCATTTACATTTAGTTGTTGGCATAATTCGTTAGCTAATTTCATATTGTAAAACATGTTTATGATTCTTTTTTTTTTTTGTATTATTACAAATTTAGATTCACAGTCATTACTTGCATTTGAAATATTTGTGACAAGAAGTTCGATTAATAATGTTCTAAAATGTTGTTTGATGAATATGTGAAATGTATGCTATGTAGTTGTTCATGTTTTTTTTTTTTTATTTTTTTAAATTTTATTATTCTTTTATTTTATAGAGAATGTTTATGCATTTCCTTTAGTTAATTTGCATATTGATTCTTTTTGTCAAAACTTACAAAAGGAAACTTTTCCAAGGATGGAACTTTAAATCTTCGGGAGGCCGATAATTTAAGGTTCCTAAGGTGAAAAATCAATATCTTGGGATGCCAAGATTTGATTTTAATATTTTTCCTTTAAAAAAATAAAATTGTGTTCAATAAAGTTTTTTTTTTTTTTTTTGTGAAATTATTTATCTTTTTATGAATTCTTCTTTTTTTTATTTATTATATTTTCTATAAAATACAAAAATTTTTTTTGCATGAAAAGCCTTTTTTTTTTTAAAAAAAGAAGTTATTTAAAAATGAGAAATATTCGATTGAAGTTTTACTTCTTTAAAAATAATTTTTTTTTTATAAAGAGTATCAAAAATACTTTCATAAAGAGCATTTTCATAAAAGGGAGTTTTTTTTTTAAGGAAACTTTGTTTTTTTTCTAAATTTGAAGTTTTCCTTTTTAAAAAACAAAAAACAAAAAAAAATATTTTTCATAAAAAAAAAAAAGACAAAAGAAAAATATTTTTATAAAGAGCATTTCCATAAAATGATTTTCTTATAGGAAATTTTGATTTCTCTAAAAAAACATCCCATTGATTTCTTTTCAAAGCATTTAATCAAATCTACAATTATTTTTCCATAAAAGTTTCACTTCTTTAAAAATAGAAAAATAATAAAGAATTTCCTTAAAAAGAATCATTTTCTCACACATATTTTTAAATTAATAAACCAAACATTTTTCCAAAAAAAAAAAAAAAAAAAAAAAAAAAATCCTATGATGGAGATTAGGAAATCAAGATGTTGATTCCCTAATATTCTTGAGGTGATGAATTTATTTTGGAATGTCAAATAAAATTCAAAAAAATTTCAAATGGCTTTATGCCACCCATAATTATTGTTCATTACTTAAATTTAAAATAGTGATCAATAAAACATGGGACATTTAAAAAATCAAAACCAAAAACTTTTTTTTCTACAAAGGCCGTTCTCGTTAAAATAACACAAGAAAAGTAAAATTCCGTTCCATTGAATGAGTGTTATGGGGTGCTAATACCTTCCCCATACACAAACGACCCATGAACCTAAAATCTTTTATTTGCAGATCATCTTAACACATTTTTGGGTGTCCAGTCACACCCTCTAAATAAAGACTGGTGGCGACTCCATGTTCTTTCTCTTGGAAATAAAGTCGGCCGCTCCGTGTCGCAAACCCGTAGCGACAACCCTAGCTTTAAAGACTTATTTTAGATGTCAATTTGAATATAGCTCAATTGGTTAATGTATATATCTTTGACTACAGATGCTTGAATGCTTTCACTCCATATGTTGTTGAATTAAAAAAAAAAGGTAAATTGCTCAAACCACCTTTAAAGTATGATGGATGTTACAATTTCACCCTCAAACTTTTAATTGTAAAGATTAAATCTTCAAACTTAGACAATGGTAAGAATTGACTTCAAATATTCAAAATTAAAGTCATTTACCTAATTTAAAAATGAAGTCCTTTAAACTTTTAATTTTAAAGATTAAAATTCATTTATTGCATGGTTGGTGGTTCGTGACCGTTTGTATACTCGGGACCATCTCCATAGTTAGAATTCATTTGTTCCTACGGTATGCTTGTTATATTCAGTTTTGTTAGAGTCCAAAGATCATTTATTCTTTGAGTATCCTTTAATTATGTAGTTTGGAGTAGTACTCTTTGATGGGCTTGATCTATGCATAAGATTGCTTACTAGTCTATTGAGTTGGCTTGCATTTGTCATGTTAGCTCTAGAAAACAACGGCGACGGCATGTTTGGCAGGTTGCCTGGTGTTTGCTGTGGTTTTTCATATTTGGTCGGAGCAGAACACTTGCGTCTTTATGGTTCAGTGGTGAGGATACCATAGCCCATCTTCCATATTGTTCAGTAGATGTTGTTGCTCGTTGTACTTCTTGGCTTGGAGAGGTTTCCTTAGGTGGCATGTAGCCTTGGGATCTCTTTTCTTGATTTTACTTCTTTGTGTTTGTCTTTTTCAGTCTTGATTCTTTGATTTTGTCTTGTGGTAGCTTCGGATTGTGAGATCCTCCTTTTGCTTTTGTAATATACTACTTTTGCAATAAATAAATAAATAAATAAATAATAAAATAAAAATTGGGTGTTGTTATTTTTGAATGAGTAAGTTAATTCTTTACGTCGGTCATCACCTTTTACCTTCGGGTTGCATTATCTTTTTGGTACGCTTTGCTTTTGCCTAGCTCATGTAAAATTAAAAAAAATTAAATTACAAGTTTAGTCCTTGAACTTTGAGGTTTGTGTCAATTTAGTTTTTAAAAATTCACGAATCTGCTAGACACAAAATTGAAATTTTGGGGTTCCATTAAACATAAAATTCAAATTTATATCTAATAGATCAATTAGTTTTTAAAAATTTCGAATTTGTCAGGGATCTATTAGACACAAAATTGAAAGTTTAAAGACCTATTAGACGCTTTTAAAAGTTCATAAATCAAATAGACACAAATTTCGAAGTTTAGGACTAAATTTGTAATTTAACTTAAAAAATAAATCTTATTACACGGGTGGACCTACAGTTAGACCAACCCCTTTCTTCTTTCAATAACTTCCACTTTCTTCTGTGAAATATATAACATTTTTCTTTTGCATTTTTTTTGTTCAAAACATTTTTTTAAAGATTTTTCTTATAACATTTCTTTACTCATTCCTACCATAAATCATATTTTAATTTTTAAATTTTTTATCTAATAGTTTTATTTTATTTTATGATAATTAATTGGATTTAAGTCCTATTTTTAGTTCCTAGTTAGGATTATTTCATTTTAACCCATGAACATTCAAAATATTTATTTTGGTCTCTAAATTTGTAGATTTATTCTCTTTTGATCCATGAAATTTCAAAATGTCTATTTTAGTCTTTATTTTTTTTAAAACAACTATTTAGTTCTCATAGTTATTTTGTTATTGATTAGTTAACAAATAATGTGACTTTAGATACGTGCATTAGTGGTTCACATAATGATATGGACATATATTAGAGTTGCATAAATTAGTTGTAATGGATATTGGGTGGGTGGATTTTAGGTTGTAGAACAATAATTTAAAAAATCAAAACGATCTTTTTTTAAAGTTTAGAGATTAAATTAGAAAATTTGAAAATTCAAGACCAAAAGGACTATTTTTTTTTTTTTTTTTTTAAAGTTTAAGAGCTACGTAAGTTTATAGACCAATTAGAACAAATATCAAAATATGATTTATGTTTGGCCCCCCGAAGCTTCAGCTTTAGATCCGCTCCTGTTAGTGGCAGATCTAGAACAATTCCCTCATATTTGTCTCATTCCATTGTCCTCCATCAACAAGGCTACTGACAGTATAATTGGTCCATGGTCTAGGTGGAGTAAGAATTTTAAACGTCGATTCATGGGGGAGCCACTGATCTGTATACATGTTAATGGATTTTTCATGTCTGGCCCTTCGTCATCCTCCTTGGACTATTAATTCTTGTCCCCACAAAGTACCTCACCAAGTGTAAGACGACCGTAGGCTCAAAGAAGCTGTTAGGGACGTATTTATAGGAAAATAATTCGAGTTCAGAGTTTGTACCAACAAACTCTTCATTATAAATTATTCGCTATGTATGTTTGGCCAACAAAGCTTGGTCAAACAAGTATATATCCCTAAATCCCAATCTTCCTCTATTTTTTGAATCCGTCCTTCTTTTCTAGCTAACCCAATAAGTCTTCCTTCCTTGTTCCGAACTTCCCCACCAAAAATTAGCCATTAAACGGTTAAGTTCTTTGCAAGTACTAAATGGAAGCTTGAAGTAGCTGAGTGTGTAGGCTGGGATAGCCTGAGCAACTTCTTTTTCGACTAATGAACATAGACGACCTTTCCACTCCTATAAAGTTTTGTAGAATCTTTCTTTAAGGTAGGCTAGCAAACCTTGCTTGTTCTTCGAAAGGGTTGAAGGAACCCCTAGATATTTCCCATGATCTCAGACAATTTTTACTTGGATAATACCTGCCAGTGAAGACGTAACCGTCTCTGGTATTTTCCTTCCAAACACAACAACTGACTTCTCAAAATTGACCACTTGACCAGAAGCTCTCTCATTGACGATCAGAATTCGTTGTAATTCCTGAAACTCATTTGCCTTTATTTTGAGAAAGAGTAGGGGTGAAGATTCGAATCCTCCCTTTCTTGATATAAAGTTATAATGTCTTAACCAGTTGAATTATGCTAAAGTATGATAACGTATGATAACAATTATTTGTGAAACTGAAGTTACTTTAATTAAAAAATAATATAAGTCAAAGTCAGCTTAGCTCAGCAGTAATTTTAAAAGTTGAAACTCACTTGGAATTATGAATTCTACCGAACTGAGATCCTAAACATATTTCTAAAAAGGGTTTTTTTTTTTTCTGTAAAAACACATGTATTTATTTTTTCACTTAAAGATTTTAAAACATAATTTTAAATATAGGAAAAAGAACCAAACTTTTACCCATGAATTTGGCAATGTGCATTGATTTTTACTAAACTTTCAATTTATTCAAATTACACTAACTTGGATAACACTGTAATATTTATTTTAAACTTGCAAAAGTGTTGCATACTTCACCTTAAACTCAAATAAGTGCAATAATTTTTACCTTCTTATAGGTTTTCATTCCAAGAATTGTAAAAAAGAAAATTCATGCGCATCTAATAAATTATAAAATATATTTCTAATAGAAAATCGATGCGCTTTAGAAAAAAATGCTATTAGAGTTGATGTGTTTTATAAAATTTGTGAGTTTTAACAAAGTTATTTGACGGTCGATTTTGTACCTAATCCAACTCAATTTTGTGCAAAAGTTAGCTTTTATTGAAATTAAAGCATTTCTAGAGATTTTTATATTTATTTTTGTTATAATTAGCAAATGAATTAGTATAAAATGGAAAAAAAAAAGAAGATAAAATAAGTCACATTCAAATGAAAAAAAAAAGAAGATAAAATAAGAAACATTCATCTAAGTCTAGAGTTGAATTGGATTTTAATTTAAAATTTATTTGTAAAAATGGATACAATTTACTAGTTTAGGGTAAACATTAATTTTGTTTTTCGAAAAATAATATGCTTAAATAGGTGGGATGGGCTAAGGTTTTGAATTTTAATGCACAGCGGCTAATGTTTTTAAGAGGCGGCCAATGAATTAATAGTTGGTTGTGAGCTTGTGAGGCTGACAGACTGCGATACCCATTTCCTTCCTCCTGCAACTAAACTAACTGCAATTAAATGGCGGTTGACTCTTCAACGATGCAAAATTTAATCCCAATAATTTTCCAAGACAAAAGAAAAATTTGCATGAAAAGTGAGAGAGTTTGGTTTCTGTTCATTTCAAAATTTCAATTCATGTGGTTGAAGAAGAAAAAAAATAAAGAGAAAGGTCACTGTTCCGCCATGGAAGGTAGGAGAAAGCTGTCGGCCTTAGCATTCAATGCCCCTACCAACATTTACCAGTTCCCATTAATTACGGATTAGAAATATGGGCTCTCGATCCTCTTTCTTCCTCCTCCTGTATTTTCTCTTTAATCTCTTCCAAAAATTTCATTCTACTGAACTTTTGAAAGCTCATACGATTCGTGATTTTCAGTTTTTTCAGGCTCCTTTTGCATGGGGTTTCCTCTTTTTCTTCCCCGAATCTTCTCGGTCTAACTCACACGATACCCATTTCACAAACTTCACCAATTTCACTCTCTCTTTCGCATACATAAATATACAGAGGAAAACAGAGGGCTGCCGGAGGAATTGGGGGCGGCGGCGGAGATGGAGATTGAGGCGAGCAAACCGACGGGGAATGGGGCGGCGGGAATTGGGTTGAGTCCTTTAAGTGAGACGCTATGGCGAGAGAAGGCGAACACGGAGATTGTTGGGGATGTTTCGGCGAGATTGACATGGAAGGATCTGACGGTGATGGTGAGTTTAAGCAATGGAGAAGTTCAGAAAGTTTTAGAAGGATTGACTGGTTATGCTGAGCCTGGAACTTTCACTGCTTTAATGGGGCCTTCTGGTTCTGGAAAATCTACTCTTCTTGATGCTCTTTCGAGCCGTCTTGCCGCTAATGCTTTCCTTTCTGGTACCATTCTCCTCAATGGACGCAAAACTAAGCTCTCCTTCGGCGCTGCGGTTTGTTCCTGTTTGATCTGTTTTTCTCTGTTTTACTCTGTTCTACTATTGGCTCGTTTGATAATCTCTGGGTTTGTCTTTTGCAAATCATTTCCCGTAAACATGATTAAGATTGTGGATTAGTAAAAGGGTGTTGAAGGGTGTGCTGAAATTTCATTGAACTGTTGGTTTGATCTAAAATTGAGTAGGAAATAGAATTATGTGGGGTTTCTTAAGTGGGTGATTATTGAATGAAGTTATTGCTTTCAGCTGAATAAAAGACACTTGTGAAACGTTTTGTTTTTTTTTTTGTTTTTTTATTTCTCGGGAAACAGACAGAAAAACTGAAAATGGAATTTCGTTTTTGTTGTACCTTATTTTTCTTCTTCAATCTCAGGCGTATGTGACTCAGGATGATAACCTAATCGGAACCTTGACAGTGAGGGAGACGATAGCCTATTCGGCTAGGCTTCGTCTCCCCGACAAAATGCCATGGGAGGAGAAGCGAGCTTTAATAGAGAGCACCATTATCGAGATGGGGCTTCAAGATTGCGCCGATACGGTAATCGGGAACTGGCATTTGCGTGGAATCAGCGGCGGCGAGAAGCGGCGGGTCAGTATCGCCATTGAAATTCTCATGAGACCTCGATTGCTCTTCCTCGACGAACCCACCAGTGGTCTCGACAGGTACGTTGAAATCCTAACCCTAGAAATCAAATCACCATAGAAATTGCTTGATTTATAATGTGGATTCTGTGATTTCGGTAGTGCTTCTGCGTTCTTTGTTACTCAAACGCTGAGAGCTCTGTCGAGGGATGGAAGAACGGTGATTGCATCAATTCACCAGCCGAGTAGTGAGGTTTTTGAGCTGTTCGATCAACTTTACTTGCTTTCGGGAGGGAAAACTGTGTATTTTGGTCAAGCTTCAGAGGCTTACGAGGTGAGAATTCTTCCATTTTTTTTTTTTATCTAATTTGAGTTACAGAGTTGAGGCGTTTCGCCATTGTTGGAGGTTATTTTTGATCTTGAATTGTTGATCTGTGCAGTTCTTTGCTCAAGCTGGCTTTCCCTGTCCTGCTTTGAGGAACCCTTCTGACCATTTTCTTAGATGCATCAATTCAGACTTTGATAAAGTCAAGGCCACTCTCAAAGGTTCTATGAAATTAAGGGTATAAATTTCTCTCGTCTGGTTTTTTAAATGAAGGTTCTATGGGTTGCATGTGATGGCAAAACATGTTTTTTCATAATTATGTGTAAAAAGCAAAAAAATATTTCATTTCTTGGAGAGAATAAAAAGTAAAGTTGGTGAGAAAAACAGTAACAGGTTAAATCATATTTTTGTAGTTCATTTTTCTTTTACTAAATGCTGATTGTTTCTTTTCTATTTGCTTTATTCAGTTTGAATCTACTGATGATCCTTTAGAGAGAATCAGCACTGCTGAAGCAATTCGAACTCTCATCGACTTCTATCGTTCATCACAACACTGTTATGCAGCAAGAGAAAAAGTTGAGGAGATGTCAAAATTTGTAAGTCTCTACTAGCTAGCTAGTTTAATCCATTGCCGAATTATTCCCATTTCATCAGCGATTGTTTGGTCGAAATATTCATGAAAAATTCGATTGTGTTGCAGAAAGGAACCGTGTTAGATTTGGGAGGGAGTCAGGCTAGTTTCTTTATCCAGGCCTTTACATTGACGAAGCGTTCATTTGTCAACATGTCGAGGGACTTCGGATATTACTGGCTCAGGCTTGTGATTTATGTTGTTGTGACAATCTGCATTGGAACCATCTATCTCAACGTTGGGACAGGCTATAACTCCATTTTGGTATTTTGGCTTTGTTTTTTTCTTTACAACCTTATCATTTTACACTTGCTTAAAAGACATGATAAAAGACCTAATTTTCGGGTGAGCTTAATAAGAAAAACCCTTGATATCTTTGTAATTTGGGTCGTGGGACAATCATGAACTTTTAGTAGAGGAAAAAACACAATAAAGAACTAGGAACTCCCTATTGTATAATATAAAGTTGGCCTTTTAAGGCTATAAAGTATGAGATTTACTTTGAGAACTAAGATTAGTTTATGGTGCATTTAAAAAGATCATTCAGAAGCCTGTGGTTTTTTTAGGACAAGCAAGTTTGATTGTTCTGTTCAAAAGACTATCTATACAAACAAACTAATGAAAACAAGAAATAAGCTCAAGTTCATTGTTTAACACTAACAAGTTCATGTTTCTTGATCTGCTATATGGTGTAGGCAAGAGGATCTTGTGCATCTTTTGTCTTTGGTTTCGTTACGTTCATGTCGATTGGAGGATTCCCGTCGTTTGCAGAGGATATGAAGGTAAATTCCATTGTGAAACACTCTAAAAATCCTGTATAATCTTGATTAAAACAGAATGATATTCAAATTTTCTACATGAATTTTCTTTCCCCAGGTTTTCCATAGGGAGAGATTGAATGGTCACTATGGCGTTGGTTCATTTGTCATCAGTAACACAATCTCAGCCACGCCATTCCTTATACTAATCACCTTCCTTTCTGGAACTATATGTTACTTCATGGTTCGCCTTCATCCTGGCTTCGAGCATTACTTGTTCTTCGTGCTGTGCCTTTACGCTAGTGTCACCGTAGTCGAAAGCTTGATGATGGCCATTGCCAGTGTTGTCCCCAACTTCCTTATGGGCATTATCATTGGTGCTGGAATTCAGGTATTTTTTTTTTTCATGTTGTGTCGTGTAATCATTTCCATTTCTTTCCTCTTATGTTTGTTGTATGATGGCAGGGTATTTTCATGCTAGTTTCTGGATATTTTAGGCTACCGAATGACATCCCGAAACCGTTTTGGCGCTATCCAATGTCATATATCAGCTTCCATTTCTGGGCTTTGCAGGTAGAACAATAAACAAACACATTAATCATCAATGATCTGTTGTTTTTAGAATAAGGTTTCGGGATTGATTGATATATAAACACAATGCATTTTCAGGGTCAGTACCAGAATGATCTACTAGGCTTGATGTTTGATAACCAGTTGCCAATTCTACCAAAGCTACCGGGCGAGTACATTCTACGAGTGGTGTTTCAAATCGACTTGAACCGATCGAAATGGGTGAACCTCAGCGTTCTTTTCAGCATGATAGTAATCTACCGTCTCATCTTCATAATAATGATCAAGATTAATGAAGATGTGACTCCCTGGATCAGAGGTTACATAGCAAGGAGAAGAATGCAGCAGAAAAATGGTATTGTAAACACGACAGTCGCCCCGGATGGTCTCACTCAGTCCCCTTCCTTGAGGAGTTACGTTGCCAACTATACGATGAGGACGAGTAGGAGGTAAAGGCATGTGTCGTAACGTTATCGAGTTCATTTCCATGTTAATATGTCAACAGTTTGCCTGTTTTAGTGCAGTTTCTTGCTACCTAAAAAGAAGTTTAATGTTAGGATTTCAAGTCATAGTAAGACTATCGGTTTTTATATAAAGTGTTTTACTTGAAGCCACCCAAGTTTCTTGCCCAGGAATTATTTTTTGTTATTATTAATAGTAATAGTAATTAACAAAATTTCTTTCCTATTAAAAAAAAATCTATAAAAGTTTCTAGTCATTGGGTCAACTCGAACATTCAGACCCTAAAGACATAAATGTGATTGCGGGGCTGTTTTCCTTCAATTATTTAAATTAATATATAAACATGGGAATGTTTTTTTAGTTCTACAAATGTATATATCATAAAAAATCGTACATACATAAAAGTTTAAATAATTGTATTTTATTTAATTTTTTTATTATTTATATGCAACCTATTTTTGAGAAGCTACTGTAACTTTTATAAATCAGCTTCAAACTTTTTTTAGTTTATGATATTGCACATGTGGAATATAAATTTGAACTTTCAATTTCTAAGGGAAGTTCATCAAGCAGTTTTGAAATAAAGGATGGAAAGGAAGGGACTCAAGAAATAAATGTATTTATTTAATTATTTAATTATTTAATAATAATAATAATAATAATAATAATTATTATTATTATTATTGTTGTTTTTTGTTTTTGTGAACTGATAAAAAAATAATTATTGACTTTGCTTGAAAAGGACTTCTCACAGTATTTTCTCCCTCTCTATGGACGAAATTACATAATAAGATATTTATTTAAGCTATTAATTTGTCAGCTCATTTTTATTTTTATATTTTGGAGTATCTATACAATTTATGTTGTAATATTGATGCACTTAGGTTAGAGACAGTTTCTCAATTATACATCAAAATTAATAAGAAAGAAAAGAAAACTCATGTATTGTTTACCTTCGGAATAAAAATCAATAATGTAAAATGTCAACTTAAGTATATTCAACTAATTAATTATAACATTAATAGTCTCACTTATAAGTCGATTGTTTTAATTCTCATATTCATATGTGAAACGGTATATTTTTTTAATCAAATTTAAATTAGTGAAAAATGGAAAAATTAATGATGGTGAGACATATCAAAATGGAGGAATCCCTTTTTAATTTTTTTTTTTTTTTATTAAAGGAATGAAAATGTTATGATCACCATTCTTCCAAGGGATCAATCAATAACATTCTTGTTCAAGTTGAAATTTACATACGGACGACGTATCTATATCAAGACAAGAAAAATTACTATTAATGTCAAAAGTGAACATTACTCAGTGGTAATTAACATGTACCATTGATCAAGAGGTTAGAGGTTTGAATCTCTCACCCCAAATCTTGTTGAACTAAAAAAAAGAAAAATTACCATTAATACAACAAATTAAACAACAATATGCATTGCATTTGACCTTCCATTTTGGTCCCACAGAAATTTCTGCGTAGCTGAGATTTTGAATGTTGTTTTGTCTCCTTGGGACAATGGCTTCTTGATTTATTGTCTATTTAATTTATCTCTAAATTGCTGAAATTATAGTTTTTTTTTTTTTAATATATTGATTCTAAGTTAGAATTTGTCTTGGAGCTTGAAAATTAATAGAACATCAAATTACAAAGTGTTTAAACCAACACAATTTCTTGTCAAATACTAATTTGAGTGATGGATTTTCACAACATTATACACAAGAAAAGAAAAGGACCAAAAAAAAGCACCTAAAATGGGCATTTCAAGCCACTAACGACTACAACCTCACAATTCAAGATGCATCCTAATATTATAAAAGTAAGACGACCACTTCTAATGGTAGAAATTTCTTTACAAAATACGAGACGAAATAGATATGGATCAATGCAAGAGAATGCATCCCCGAGTATCAACAAGGCCATTTCCAACACCACAATAAGCTTTAATAGCACAAGGAGAATTTTGACCTCTCTCAGTGCTATAAAAACGAAGATAATCTTGATGATCAAATGGCTTAAATTGTTGTGGATGGTTTTCGTCCACCAACTCTTGAGGAATCTGAACAATCCCATCATTAAACGAAAACAACCCCATTGAATATCTTTCTCTCTTCTTACTCATCATCACTCTATGAGGTGGCGAATAAATCCTCCCATTGCTCCATGCCTGTGCCAATAAAGGACCAAACTTTATGTTACTTCACCACTTAAATTCGATAGGTTATGATATATTTAATCTTTTACATACGAGAAAATTTGGAAGTTAATAAACTTACGAAGAATGCATCTCCAGCCATGACGATGAAAGATGAGGTAGAAGATGATGAAGAAGAAGAAGGCTCATATTCTAGCCATTTGTTATCTTTGGTTTTGATTTGCAAGCCATTGACTTGATTTTGGTGAAGAATGGTGAGGAAGCTCTTGTCTGTGTGAGGGAATGCTCCCAAATTCATCTCGTTTTGTTGTGGAACTCTATATTTGATCATTCGCAAAAGGTATGTAGTTGATTTTACGTGAGAATCTAAGTGATTTCTCACGCCATAGCTTTCAAAGACCATATTTTTCACCGTTTGATCTAACTGCGATACCAGTTTTGCATAGGAGTTGACATTTTCACTGCATTTTTTTTAAGATGATGAAAATGGTTAGTTCCATATTCATATATACTAATTACGGTTTTTAGAAAAAAACGTTGTTCCCATTAAATTGCCAAATATGATATTAAAGTTTGTCTATTTTATAAAAGCTTTAACGACGTAAGTATTAGAAACTTTTTAAAATACAAGACGAAATAAATACTGTTCCAAAAATTTATGGACTAAACTTATAATTTAACCTGCATGACGTTTGACGTTTGAGAGAGAGAGAAATGAACTTACCAAAAAAGTTTGTTTCCATTAGAGGGCCACATGAGATTAGTGAAGGATTGAGTTTTGGTTAAGAGAATTGGGTCTTCAATGCCCATACTTTCATGGATGGGCATGAGAGGGTTTTGGCCAAAGTAGCCATGGTAGGGCTTTTCAGAAACATTCTGAAGTTTCCTGTCCAATGGAACATCGAACAACTCTTTTAAGGAATCGAACGTGTTGGAACTCAGCTCCATTGAAACGCTGTCGTATAATGCTACAAAGCACCCATATTCTTCAAGTGCTTCTCGAACTTTCTCCCTCGTCAAAATCCAGTTCCTTGTTCCACTCTTCAAATTCTCTGAAGAAAACTTCACAACTGGAATCTGACCCCCCATTGTTGGACACAAAAATGAGGTCTCAAAATCAGAAAGAAATTTTGTTGTGTTTTGCAAATTTTGTTGTGGAAAATATGGCACTATGACGGCCTTTTTATAGGCAAACTGAACCGATCAAATTTTCAAAATAGCATTTTTTAATGTGTTAAATAAAAAAAAGAGTTAAATGATTGGAATGAAGAGGGCATGCTCGTTTTGTTTTATAAAATGCGAAGAATAATGGGTTTAGTGATTTGACTTAGAAGAAAAATAATAATTAATTACCGACCATGCATTTTTCAAACATTTTTCTAATCGAAACCTTTGTCAAACCAATAAAGAAAACGTTCGAGATTTCTGGTTTAGTTCTTCGCACGCTGTTTCAGCTGTTTTGTTTTGTTTTTTAATTAGTTTTTAATTATATGCAACTTCCGAATTTAAACCCACTTTTCTTTTCCTTACATCTTAATCCCTCTGTTTGACTTTCTCCTTTCAGACAATCTAAGAACGAATTTAGCTAATTGGAAGTTGGATTAAATTAGAACACTTTTATTTTTGCCTACTTTAGGTATTTTTTTTACATCTTTTAAGAATTTATTTCTATTTTCAGTTCGTCTTATTAGAGATATTTCTCTTTATTCACTTTTCATGATATGTAGAAGTTGTAAATGTCAGTGATGTTAATGTTTTCAACAAACTTTATATATAAAATTGGGTTGGAAAATATTTTTTTGGTCAGTTTTAGCATCAAAGTTTTAAATATTTTCTTCTATTGGATCATTTTATAAGAAAGTTCACTTGCATATTTAAATTTTGAATAATATGTTCTAATTCAATCTCCATGAACACTAATAATAAAATGATATTCATTTTTTTTAATCTTCATTATTAGTTAATTCAGCTGCTTGACATTTCATGCCATAATTTTGTCAACAATTAATTTAATAAACGTCATGTCAACAATTAATTTAATAAACGTCATGTCAACATTGATATTAATAATATAAATCAAATAGAAAATAAAATTTAAATTTCAGAAATTTAATTGAAACTTTTTAAAATTTAAAAATCAAATAGGACTAAATTTATAATTTAATAACCCTTATTTTTACTTGGATCATCAATTTGAGAATTCGGATGGTTTTAATCTTCATTGCTATAAACAGGCATCTCTCGTTACAAACACGTAATTCTTTTGAATTTTTTACTCTTTTTTTTTTAACGGTTTATTTTTTAAGTTTTTAGTTTTACGACAAGTTCAACGAATAGAAATTAAAATTCAAAATTTTAATTTCATCCATTTGTATGAGTACTAAAATTTATATTTTTGAAGTTTTTCTGTGAGACGCTTGTTAATATTTTTGTAAAGGCTAATTTTTGTAACATTTCGCATAGAGTGTTTGATTTGGTTGAATTTAAGCATTTTGATGCTGGTCTAATTTCATTGTCTATTAATTACTAGAGGGACAATAAAGTTAAATTACAATTTTAGTCTTTTTTTATATTAAAATTTTCTTATTATTATTTATTCACTTATTTGGGCAATTAATATAATTATTTTATTCTCTAAATTAACAATTCTTTTTTTTTTAGTAAGAAAAATATTCTATTTTATCATCATAAATCAGTATATACAAAATAGTTGTTAATTAAGTTAAGAAGAGTATAACTCAACTGACATAAAATATGTACTTATAACCAAGAGGTTGGTGAGGCTGTTGAGGCCTACCAAAATTAAACTAGTTTTCTACTCTAACTTGTAGAAATAGTGGACCAGGTCGATTTTCCAAAGGAGTTAGAAAATTTATTTTCTCAGAGTTAAATTTCAGTAAAAAGCAAACAAGTAATTGAAAAGGGAGAAAAATCAAATCTTACCAAAATTCAAATCAAAGGTACGGTTTTATCCAATTGCAAAATTGATCATAGGCATTCAAAACATTTTTTTTAACTTAATTATGCAAGTACTTGGTCAACTTATTAGCAAACCCCAAAAAGCAACAAATCTCATAAAGTCATTAACTATAACAAAAGTCAAAGTCAATACTAATTACTAAAACACTTGGGCACAAAATCGTTTCATATTATTTAGATAAAAGCATTAAGCACTTTAAAAAGACCAAAACAAACTGGTTAAATAAAACAACTTCAACCTGAATGTTCCTTTAATTCCTAGAACTAAACATGCAAGCTATGTAGTTATGAAAAATCATAAAACACACACATGTAATAATCCTAATGTTACAGGGCTCAATCAAACACGAAAATTATAGATCATGCATCATGAATAGAAATCAAGCATATATAGTGACCAAAGCGTCAATTCAATCAAAGAAATATGCTCATAAATGCTGAAAATAACGTCTAGACGCTATGCTCTCGGTTCTCTTAGTTTGTATGTCATCTCTTTTCAGTTCAAATGCTGAAAATAGACCCGATCTTCCTTTTTAAGCTTGATTCATCCAAAGTCCTTCAAGTAGCTATGAACTGCTCAACCCCTACAAAATAGACAAATAAATGCATGAGGGCAACTAAACTAACATGAAATAAGTTTATAAAGTGACACTTTTACAGTGCTATCAAAGGTTATAGGTTTGAATTCTTCATCTGCTATTATTGAACCAAAAAGAAAAAGAGTTGTTAAGGCCCCATTTGATAACCATTTGGTTTTTGAAAATTAAGCTTGTTTTCTCCCAATTTCTCTACAATGGTTTTCCTTAAGTATTTGAATTCTTAGCCAAATTCTAAAAACAAAAACAAGTTTTTGAAAACTATTTTTTTTAGTTTTCAAAACATGGCTTGGTTTTTAAAAACATAGGCAAAAAATATATGACAAAACAAGTAAAACCATAAGTGGGAATAATATTTATAGGCTTAATTTTTAAAAACCAAAAATCAAATGGTTATTAAACGGGGCCTAAGTAACAGAGAATTCAAAGTGGGGTCAGCCACCTCCAGCCGAAATCAATTCTTACTATTTCTTATTATTAATTAATCAATAACACTAAACTTATTTTAGTCAACATGAATTGTTATAAATTTAATCGAGATAAAAAAAAACTATATACTAATCTGAATTTGGGGCAACGAATTACAGTTTTAATTTCCTTAAAAAAACATCAAAATAAATTTGGAAGAAAAACACAAGGTTCATGGAATCATATCCAGGGAACATTTTTTTTTTGTCACCGACTGCAAGATTTTGTGGAAAAAGTGGCTTTCAAGATAAGCAATTAGGCGGAAAAAAAAAAAACGGATCTTGTTGGTTTTTGGAGCAGTTTAAGAAAATGCCAATTTTATTATGCTTTTTTTTAAAGAAATTATTTTTTTATGTGATGAAAAGTTGAATATTTGCTGATCAACTTTAGAGGCAAATTTTGACAATTTTTGTTGCTTATTCACTTTATTATTAATTAATTATTTACCACGTTAATTAAACTTAAATAGTAAATCCCCAATTGACTTGAAAGAGTTTTACAATAGATAGGGTAAAATACATTTCTAATCCTTACTTGGTCCCCTAGATTTTTAAAACTATCCTTTTTGGTCATCGATATTTGAATTTAGTTTCTATTTGGTCATTGAAGTTTGAATTTAATCTTTAATTGATTTTTAAAGTTTGAAATTGATTTTTAAATAGTCTTAAAGTGGAGTTAACCATTAGTTGACAAAATGACAACATGACAATTAAAATATATGTTGACTAGGTTTCGTTAAAATGCATTTTTTTAAATAAATTGGATTTTTTATTTTTTATACTTATGAACTAATTAGATACCAATTTCAAACTTTAAAGATCAATTAGAAATCAAATTTAAATCTCATAAATCAAAAATGTCACTTTTGAAAACCTCAATGACCAAATAAGATTAAATTTAAATCCCAAGAACTAAAAGTGTTAGTTTTGAAAACTTGAAGCGAGTTTGTCGAGGGCTCGTTAAATTACAAATTATAAACCGATCCTAAGCTACTTGTAGCATTGAGTGGACCAGGTCGATCTCAGAGAACCGGATATTAATTTCTCAAGTTAAATTTGCGAAAGATAAAACAAATAAAAAGGGGGGTTTTGAGTTTTTGCAAATAAGATATAAGCAAATAAAAATAAAGATAGATAAAATCTTACCAAAATCCAATTCATTTATCTTGGTCACAAGCATACAAAACGTTTTAACTTAATTATGCAAGCACTTTGTCAACTTATTAAAAAACCCTAAAAAGCAACAAGTCTCTAGAGTCATTAACTCTAACAAACGTCAAAACTCTAACAAACGTCAAATTTAATGCTAATTACCTAAACAATTTGCACGAAACCGTTCCAAATTATTTAGATAAAAACATTAAGCACTTTGGAAAGACCAAGACAACTCAGTTAGATTAGATAACTTCAACCTAACCAAGATGCTCATTTAATTCCTAGAATTAAACATGCAAGTTATGCAATTATGGAAACCCATAAAACACACACATGTAATAATCATAACGCTACAAGATTCAATCAAGATGACAATTACAGATCATGCATCATGAATAGAAATCAAACATATAAAGCGATCGAGGCGTCAATTCAATAAAAAATACATGCTCATAAAATAAATACAAGAATCAAAGAACACATGCAATTATAAGAAAACTACATTAAAGTTTGAGTCTCACAACATTGCAATTGGCTGCAACTGACCTCTAAATTGGAAATGCGAGGTTTAGCCAAGCATCGTGATAAAATTCTTCAAGTTCAACATAGTTCGATTTGATACAATAATCGTCTAAGGAGAAAAGAAAAAAGGTCTAAAAAGCTCTCTAAAAATGTGTAAGCCAAGAAGCCAAAAGATTCTTTACCTTAAAATGAAAAGTTGTTTAAATAAGGCAAGACAACGTCTAGACTCTAAGGACAGCGTCAAGACGTTGCCTTCGTAAATAAGGAACAAATCTGGCAAAATATGGGTAGCGTTTAGACGCAGGTAGTGCCTCGACGGGTAGCCTCACCGCAGCGTCGAACGAGCCTTGCATCCTCAATTTGGAAAACATTTAGATGCTTGGAATAGCTGCAGATCTTCAAGCTTTATTTGGCAATGTAGCAGCGTGTCTTGATGCCCAAAACAATGTCTAGACGCTCTGCTTTCGGTTCCCTTGGTTTGGATAGCATCTCTTCTTAGTTCAAATGCTCAAGATAGACCCGATTAGCTTCCTTTTAAGTCCGATTCATCCAAAGTCTTCCAAATAACTCTGAATTGCTTAATCCCTACAAAATAGACAAATAAACGCGTGAAGACAACTAAACTAGCATGAAATAAGTTTATAAAGTAGCACTTTTAAACTACCATCAAAACTCATAGACCAAATAAAAACTAAATTCAAACTTCAAAGACCAAAAGTTTATTTCACCCTGTTCACATGAGATTTCGACAGGGAAATTTAATACGTGTAAATAACTTGATTTGTATTAATTTGTGTATAGTGGAGTACAATCTCTAATATATGGTCCTCTGATTCTTTCTCTCGTATGTATATTTGACTCGAGGGATGAAATGCTTGTTCTTAAGGTTGAATCGTCAACTTTGAACTTGTGGAAAAGTCCTCAGCTTTGAGCTTGTTGAAGGTCTTCGACTTGTAGCTTGTAGAAGGCCTTTTGCTTGTAGCTTGTTGATCTTCTCGATGATTGACTTCCGACTTTTAGATCTAGTTGATGATCGGCCTTTGGCTTGTTGATCGTTGGATGATCGACTTCTTGCTTGTTGATCTAGTTGATGATCGGCCTCTGGCTTGTTAACCTTCCTAGATCTTTCTTGATCTTCAAGAAGTGTTCTTTGTTCATAAGGTATTTGATCTTTAGGAGCTTCTGGAGACTTCACAGCTTTGTTTCTGAATTCTCTATGAGCTTCTTCAGTTCTGAACCCCCAAATGAAAGAGGAAGCTCTCTATTTATAGAGTTCCTCAGGGCCTTCAAATGGGCTTGGGCTTGTTGGATTGGGCTCAGTTGATTTTGGGCCAGCCTTTTTGGACTGGGCTTGGTTGACTCTGGGCCTAGCCATTTGGACTGGGCCTGACTGCCTTTTGGGTCTAGCCTCTAGGTCTGGTTGACTTTGGGCCAGCTCCATTGGACTGGGCTTGATTGCCTTTGGGCCCAGCCTCTGGACTTTGCCAATTTGGGCCTTCAATTTGGGCTTTTGTCTTCCAAACTTCAAAGAACCCAATTGTGTATTTGGACTTGCCATAATTTAATTTAGGAATCTTTGCTCATTTAATTAATCCCTAATTAAATATAATTTTGTCATCACTGTAGGGTAATGACGTGGCAATTTTGGGTTGGTCGAAATTTCTATTCCAACACACCCATATATATTATTTGGTTTAAATATGGATATTTACTCTAAAGTTCTTAAAAATATATATAGTCTCTATTATATGATTAATGAAAAATTAACAAGAACGATAATATAGCTTTTCAAACAAAGGTAGTGGCTAAGGTAAACATCGGAATATGATGTTAGGATATGAAAATAAAAGTTTTTAGACCAGACAAAATGATAGTTTAATGACAAAAATAATATTTATACTTCTAAAATTTTCAAAAAAAGTTAGTGGCTAAAGTAAACATTGGAATATAATGTTGGGATATAAAAAGAAAAGTTTTTAGACCAGACAAAACGATAGTTTAATGACAAAAATAATACTAAATTTTTATAACCTTTATTTTATTTAAAATTTTGAGTTTTATGATTTTTTTTTTCTTAAAAATATTAGATTATAAATTTAGAAAAGAGATGCTGACCTACATTATAATCCATGAGGAGAGACATTAATATTTGATCACTTATGAGTTATATGCTCACATGACGAGATCTATGAAATTATTTTTTTGTATAACAATGTAAATAAAAAAAATGAAAATTTAAACTTTCGATTGTGAAGTAGTATTCTAATATTTTAACTAGTTAAATTTTTATTTGACGTGAGATTTATGAATTTTAGAGTGTAATTTCAAAAAAAAAAAAGTTATTTTATTGTTACAATACATACCATTAACAAATCTATAGATTAACCAACTTGAACAGGTTAAAACATATAGGTTAAATTATCAAAAATACTCATGATGTAGAATCGTATGACAACACTAGAGAGAGGTGAATATGATTGTTTACTAAAATTTAATTTTTTTTCAAGAAATTAAACTAAAATAATTCAATGAAAAATTAATCGAATAAACACTCAAAAATACTAGAAATATGGAATAATTTTTCTAAGCATACAATCTACTCAAATAAATAATTAAATGGCAAAAATTAAAAGAGTAGAGAAAAGAAATGACACCGAAGATTTTTATAGTAGTTCGGAAATCCCTACTCCACTCCCCAAGACACCTTCTTGGGTATTTTACTGCAATAGTCCTCTTACGGGTGAGAACATAACCGATTTGCCACTCTTTTTAAGAGTTCAAGAGTCAACTCCCAACCGATCATTTTGCAGGTTCAGGATCCAACCTATATCGATCCTTTTAACATGTTCAGGATCAAACCACTACGATCTTTTTTCGAGTTCAGGATCAAACCACTACAAATCTTTTTTCGGGTTCAGAATCAAACCACTACAAATCCTTTTTCGGATTTAGGATTAAACCACTACAATCCTTTTTCGGGTTTAGGATTAAACCATTCACTCAAAATTCCAAGGTGTACCTACACCTTAATACAAAACTCAATTGAAAGATGAAATTAAAACTTCACAAAAATAAAAACTCTCACAAGAGTAGATACACAAGTTTGAAGCACTCAAAATTATCTAATCCTCACAAAAATATTATCTCTCACAAAAAGATTACAATAAAAAATGGAGCTTTGAAGAATGGATAACAATGGAGTATTGGGAGAGAGCCTTTCAATAAGTTTGAGAGAGGAGACGCCTTGAAAAGAGAGGGAAAAAGATGTTTAAATAAGGTTCAAAATTAGGGTAAATTTTGGGTCATTGGATCTAGGTTAAATAGATCATGGGTGGACGAAATTTGGGAGGAAAATGGTAAAAGAAGGATTAAAAAAAAAAAAATTAAAAAATGGTTCCAACCGTGTTTAAAAATGGCAACGTGTCGCAATGTTATTCGTCCACGTCATTGCAAAATAATAGTTTTTCTCAATCTTTTTTTGGTCATAATTTTCTCGTTTGACATCCGATTTGAGCGATTCAAAATGCGTTTGAATCCTCTTTTCGAGCTCTACATTGTGGACACTTTAAAACACTAAAAACATTAGTAATTTAAAGATTTGTTATCATCAAAATATATGATCGTATGATTGAAGCTTGTAAAAGCTAACACATGAACTATGGAGTTGGTTTCAATTATACCCCTAAACTTTAAAAAGTTTCATTTTAACCCTTGAACTTTGAAGTTTGTTTCAAAATAACCATTGAAGGTTTTTTTCTGTTAAATTTATGGACGAAAAATGACGTATTTACATATATTTTGATTTTTTTTAACATATATGTTCAAATATGTTCACATAAGAAATAATACAAATGCAAAAACATCATTTTTCGTCCATGAATTTAATGAAAAAAAAACCTTTAAGAGTATTTTTGAAACAAACTTCAAAATTTAAGAGTTAAAATGAAACTTTTCAAAGTTTGAGTGTATAATTGAAACCAATCCTATAGTTCGAAAGTATTTTTGATAATTTAACCAAACATATATCTTTGACTAAATAGTTAGAAGTTTGAATCTCCTACCAAAGATTTGTTAAACTCTAAACAAAAATCTATTGTTTAAAGTGAAGTACTAGCCTATTTAATTAATAGCCAAATATTTTTAAAAAAGAAAGAAAGAAAGACGTGGTACAAATGTACAATACCTAATCAGAATTGTGTCAGTTACCAATAAGGGGCTATTTGGCGCGCTGGATTGGAATCAGAAACCCTGGGGTTCTGGAACCCTGGGGTTTCTTGGCTGGAATCAGAAACCCTGGGGTTTCTGAATCCTGTGTTTGGGGTGCAGGGTTGTGTTGGGCTGGTTTGCTGAAACCTGTGTTTGGGGTGCAGGGTTGGGTTGGGCTGGGTTTGTTTAGTCTATTTTTTTTTTATAATTTTTCAAACTGTTTATTATTTTAAAAAAAATCTTACACTATTTTTTTTCCTACTCCATTTTTTTAACTTCATAATTTTTTTGGTGTGTTACATACCAACTATTTAACCAATTATGTAGAGCAATTGTTACAACTATAGTTCAATTTGAATTATACTATGTATAGTTTGTATAACTATATGCTATCTCATTCACTCCACTCATGATGACATACAATTGAAGATTATGCGTAGCAACATATAATTAATAGGTGCAATGTAAGAATGGTGTTGTCAATGGTAAAGTAAAACCAAAAATTAGAACTAAGATCTAGTTCTAAAAATATCATAACACACATTCCAGATGAAATGATAAGAAAGTAGAAGTAGTTGTCCAAATACAAATGTAAGTCATAAGAGTGGTAAATGAAAGTGATGAAAAGAGAGTCAGGTTCTAGGTGCTTTCCCCAAAATTTTCACGTAGTAATCATGCTTCCAATCTGGGGTGAATGTAAAGAAGGAGTTCAACATCATACTATCCGAGAGAATAGTCTTTGCAACAGCCATTCAATCTTGCCTTGTCATCCTTGGGATCGCCTTTAGTTTTGCATATAGCTCGTCCACGCTGGCCCTTTTAAAATATTGACTAGGTGGTTGGGTCGCTAGGGTGATTGTTGGAGTGGTTGTTGGGGTGGTTGGATTGATGAGGTGTTTGGGTATGCCGAGGTGGTTGCCGGTGGTGATTGCACGGTGGTCAAGTAGTCGGAATGGTTGTTGGGTGGTTTTCAGCAGTAGTTGTCGGGTCACTGGAGTCGTCATCAGGGTGGTCATGTCGCCGGAGTGGTCGCTGGGTGGTTGTGGCAGTGGTTGGGTTGTTGGAGTAGCCAGAGTGGTCACCAGGTGGTCGTCAACAGTAGTTTTGGGTGGTTGGGTTACTAGGTCGTCGGGGTAATCGTCGAAGTAGTCATTAGGGTGGTCAGATCACGGAGTGTTCACTAGGTGGTTGTCTACGGTGGTTGCTAGATGGTCAGGTTTTCGAGGTGATCATCAACTAAGGTTGTCGGGTGATCGGTGATCACGCAAGCGCACGCGATCGAAGTAATATAAATTGGTATCTGAGTACCAAGTATCGAATCCCATAGGGAACGGAGTAACAAAGGTTTTGTTTTGCAAAAGTGTAAGGAAAATTGCAAATGGAAAAGTAAAAATGCAAAAATAAAGTTGGGATAGGTTGTTAGTGAAAAATCGAAATTGCTAAATCCAATTGCTAATACAGAATGACAATGCTGGAAATAACAGAAATTGCTAAATTGAAATTGCAGATTCTAAATTGGCAATGCGCGAAATGACTAAAAATTGCAGAATTAAATTGCTAAATCTAAATTGGCAATATGAAATAGCAATTTGGATGAACTTAAAGAATGAAATGATAAAGGATGGGGCTGAGAATGTCATTGTCCTAAGTCGTAATTGCAAACCAAAATTGCAATTCCAACCTACTCCACACTCGATTGTAAACCAAAATTGCATCTCCTATTTACCTCGAAATTGGGTTTTTAGGAGGCTAAGTGAGAGACCTATATGTCTATAGTCCCTCTATCTTAGATAATTTTTGGCTCACAATTTTATGGGTCTTGGAGTCCTTAATCCCTATGTCTAGGGTAAGGAATGGCTTATGTCTAAGCTCTTTTTCTCCATTACTTATGTGAAATCCGCTTATCCCTAACCCCGTCGGCATTAGATATAAGATTGAGTTGAAACCCTAGTTGATCAATCTAGGATCTCAACGGAATTTAAATCAACACAAGCAAACAATTGAGATGTAGGCTTGGTTTTTATTGGAATTTTGGCTACATTTACTTCTTAGGGAATTCACATCCTTGAACCCCCTAAGAAGTTTTAGCTCAAATTAAATATAAAAATCCTAAAATTAATTTTAGAAGAAAATATCATATTAGAAAATTAAGAAAATTGCTAATTAACACAAAAATATATTCTAAACATTCAACCTTGTAGAACCTAGGAAAATTTGGGCATTCAACCTTAAGTTGACTATAATTCTCAAATTAAATTAAATTTAAAAACAAAAATCAGAGGCATTAATGGTCAATTCTATCTTTTTCCTTTTTCTTCTAAATATAATGAATTATACACTTTTCAATAAAAACAGAAAATTGAATAAAAATAGAAAAACAGAATGCTGAATTTTTTTTTTGGCAAAAACAGAATTTGCACAACTTGCAGAAAAACAAAGTGTAAAACAAAAAAATGAAACCCACGAGCCAAATTCTCTAAGAACGAACTTAAACCCCAACTTCTTCACGTGAATTGATTGGATAAATCAAAAAAAGAACATGAGTATCTCTCTGTAATACAAGAAGAACTTGAAGAAATATAAAAACAAAGAAAAAGATGCAGAAAAGAAAAAAAGAAAAACAGAGCATTAACGTAAAGAAAGAAAACCCATGAAATTAACAACTAGAAATGCTTCCAAAATCCAATTCGAATGGTGAACAAAATGATGCTACCATCACTCTTGGTATACAAGAAGAAAGTTCAAAAGAAAATAAAGACAGAAGCTAAAAAAAACAGCAAAACAGAGAGCAAAAGCAGAAAAAAAAAAGTTGCAGAAAAACAGAGGAAAAACCCACAAAATAAACTCCCAAAACGCCTCCAATTCGACTTACATTGCTCCTCATCTTCTTCCCTATTTATAGGCCTTCATTAGGGTTGAAGAATGCCCAAATTTCGTGCTTAAATTCCTCCAAATCGGGCTGTAATTGAAGAATCTTGAAATGGGTTTAATGCAGAATTTTTTTTCCTTTTTTAAAACCCAAAAACCCATGAAATTGATCATTCAAATCGCCCTCAAAATCCAATTAATAGCTCATTTTCTTCTTCCCTATTTGTAGGCATTCATTAGGGTTGAAGATTGCCCAAAAATCATGCTCTAATTCCCTTGAATCGTGCAGAATTTGTTCTTCCCATATATGGTTTTTTCGTTCGCGCCCCAGAAATTTCTGCCCAGAACACAATTGCCAAATCAGTTTAGCAATTTGATTTGGCAATTTCCGAAATTCCTGCAAAAAGAACTACATTACTTAGAACTCTCTTCCGATTGCTATCACATTTCATTCTTTCCTAATTTCAAACAATTTTCCACCATTTTCAATTAATCTTAGAACAAACAAGAGTTTTTTTGAGCACTTGGGACTTAAATAAGCCTTAATTCTAAGGCTTATCATCGGGTGATCGGGTCATTGAAGTGGTTGTCAAGTGGTTGTTGTCGGTGGTTCGGGCAAGTCGGGTTGTTTGAGTGGTTGGGTTATCGGGGTGTCGAGTTGTTGGGATGGTCGAGTCGTAGGGGTAATCGTCAAATTGGTCTCTCTAGTTCTCATCGCAGTGGTTGTTTGAGGTAATCTTCAGGGGTGGTCGGGTCACCGTTGTGGTCGTCGGAGTTGTCGTTATTGGTGGTTGTAGGTGGTCACCGGAGTTGTCATCAGAGTTGTTGTCGAAGTAGTCGGAGGTAATCGTTAGCGGTGGTCTCTAGAGTTCTCATCGTAGTGGTCGTCGGAGGTAATCGTTAGCGGTGGTCGGGTCGCCAATGTGGTCTTCGAAGTTGTCATCGGAGTGTCGCCAGAGTTGTTGTCGGAGTGGTCGCCGGAGTTTTCATCGGAGTGGTCGACGGAGTTGTCATCGGAGTGGTCATCGAAGTTGTTGTCGGAGTGGTCGCCGGAGTTGTATCGGAGTGGTCGACGGAGTTTGTTGTCGAAGTGGTCGCCGGAGTTGTCATCGGAGTGGTCACCGGAGTTGTTGTCGGAGTGGTCGCCGAAAATGGAAAATGGAAAATGGAAGAGGAAAATATGGCACAAACCCCATGGGGTTGCATTGTTGTAACCCATGGGGTTGTGTTTCAAAACCAAGGGTTTTGAAATACCTTGTGCCAAACATGGTTTTGGGTTTGGAACCCAAACCCATCCCAACCCAAACCCATGGGCCAAACGGCCCCTAATAGGGATTTAATAATTATCTTGAGAAACTAACATGAAAAATAATATAATTTATACATGAAAAGTCACAGGCTTGTATTATTTTTATACATGAAACGTGGCGTTAATATGATGCATAGCTAACACAAAACTGAAAAGTCACAAGCTTGGATTTATGGATGCGTTGAGGGGCACATTTATTATGCCAAGGAAAATACAGTTGGGAATATAGTTGAAATTTTGCATGCAGACTTTATGAAAAAGACTTTATACCATACAAATACCTGAAAGAGTTCTCTACATTTTTTAGTGACAAATCAAATTGTATATACATATTAAATGTTGACTTTATTGTAAAGTTTGTTTTATAGAGTGTTTGTATTTTACAATTTTCAACCATTTTTTTAGTTTAATAATATATGGGAGTGGGAAGATTTGACTATCTGACTTCTTAATCGAAGACATGTGCTTTAACAAGTTGAACTATGTTCAGGTTGGCCATATTATGATTTTCAACTAGTTGTTATGAAAAAAAATATTTTAAAAATGTTGAAATATTTAAGTTGTTTGATAGAATAAGAGTGTATTTGACGACCTTGTTAAAAATAATGCATTTGGCCTAATTTAAACACTTTTTATTTATTTATTTAAAATTTTATAAGTTTAATTATTTGGTAAAAATGATTCCGAAGATGTTAAAACTTGTTGATTAACATTTTTTTTTTAAAAAAAAATTATTTCTAATATTTGTTTTATTTTAATTTGGAGATAGTTTTAGGACTAGTCATTGTAGATTTTTTTTTCTTGAGTTTAAAGATATTTGAGGTAAGAGGATTCGAATATCTGATCTTTTGGTTGATGGTATATGTCAATTATCGTTGAGTTATGCTTACTTTGACAGTTATTGTAAATTTTTGTTATTCTTTATTAAGAGCAAATGTGTATGATGATAAACTTTAAATAAAGAAAAAGAACATTTAGTGAACATCTTTAAAAGATAGACTAAATTGAAATTAGAGTTAATGGGTATGAGAATTAAAACTATGATATAACAAAATTAATAAGTAGGTCTTAAGATTTTTGGTTTAGTATATTGTATAATTAATATAGAGAGACTACATTTTGAATGTTCTCTTGAGGAGGCAATTTTAAAGTGGACAAACTAGAGAGACTCGTTTTTCAAGCAAATATCCATTTTTTTCTTAAATGTCCAATCTAATTATAAATGAAGATTTGACATGTTTTAATCAAAACATTTATTTGAACTCAAATTGTCAAACAGCTAACCCTCCCGGTTTTCTCCGTCGGCACACTTTTTTTTTTTTTTTTTTTTTTTTAACATACAATAAATATCGATAGCATAAATATATATCGGCAGTTGGATTAAATAAGATTTGAAAATCACCTCACAATCTTTTTTTTTTTTTTAACATACAATAAATATCGATAGCATAAATATATATCGGCAGTTGGATTAAATAAGATTTGAAAATCACCTCACAATCTTTCCCACTAAAATAGTAATGATAAATTTTAGGATTAAGGGTAGGGCAAATTGGGCCAAATTTATGTGTCAATTTCAACTTTGTAATATATGACTGGCTTGTTAATGCATCTTAAAGTTTTAAATATTGTCTTCTAAAAAAAGTTTTAAATATTGTTAATGCGGTTTTTTTTTTTTGGCAAATTACACCTTTTAGCTTTGAAATTTGAATTTAGTTTCAATTTAGTTTATTAAATTTCAAAAGTGAAATTTTAATCTATGAGATTTCAAAAATAGTTTTAAATAGTCCTATGAATTAAGTTGAGTAATTAAAAATGATGTGAGAGTAATGATGTGACCATTTATTTTCAAATGAGGTAGTATATGAGGTGACAAGTTTTATTAATTTTACATTATCTTTTGATTAGGTGGCTTTTTCTTTTTCTCTCATCTCACTTCCTCTCGAAAAATTATTGGAGGAGACCGTCTCATTTAATAACAATAATTAATTAGTTAAATAGTTGTTATTTATTGTTACAGTGGTTATGTGTTTAGTTAATTGTTTAGTCTCTCAGTTGTACTCTTCTTCTATAAATACTGTACTCATTTGCTGTTAATAAAGAGTGAGAGCACAATTATTAAGTTCATTAACTATTCATGGTATCAGAGCTTCGATCATATCAATGGAGTCCTCTATGTCAAATGCTTCTTCTTCTTCCTTGAACGGATATTTACAGTCTAATTCCTCGAACTCCTCTCTTTTTCTTCTCTCCAATATCTGTAACCTGGTTCCAGTGAGACTTGACTCCACAAATTATCTTTTCTGGCGATTTCAAGTCCAATCTATTCTGCAGGCACATTCCTTATTTGGAATCATCAATGGATCTATACTGTGTCCTGATCAATTTTTACTTGGAGAAAATGGTGTTCGATCTGCAACAATTAATCCTGATTATGCTCAATGGATCGCTCAGGATCATGCGTTGATTACACTGATCAACGCTACCTTATTGAAAACTGCCTTATCCTTTGTTATTGGTTGCAAAAATTCAAAGGAAGTTTGGACAACTTTAGAGAAACGTTTTTCGTTTCTTACTTGATCTCATATTCATGAGCTCAAATCTGCGCTTCATACCATTTCGAAGATGCCTACTGAAACTATTGAAGACTATCTTCTTCGGATCAAGGAAATTTTGGACAAATTAGCCACTGTTGCTGTAGTCGTTGATGATGAAGATGTGTTGTTATACACTATAAATGGTCTTCCTATGGACTATAATTCTTTCCGAACATCTATTCGGACTCGCAGTGAACCTGTTTCTCTCGAAGAACTTCACGCCTTACTAAAGGCTGAGGCAAAATTTATCGAACAGCATCAGAAAATTGCTTTACCTTTAAATCCTACTGCAATGGTGGCACAACTTGGAAGAGGATCAAATTCCTTTCGTGGACGTGGTCGATCGTCTGCTCATGGCTCTCATTTCTCTCCACGTGGTCGAGATCGTGGCCATGGAAACTCTCATTTCTCTCTGAATTCCTCGATGTCTGTATCCTGTAATTCTTCTTTGAAATCTTCGACTAACTTTGGTCGTCTTGTGTGCCAAATTTGCAATAAGCCTGGACATGGAGCTTTGGACTGCTACAATCGGATGAATTTTTCATTTCAAGGGCGTCATCCTCCCTTTCAACTTGCTGCTATGGCTGCAGCCAGTGATTGCTGCAACTAATTTGGTTTTTTGGCTTGCCGATAGCAGATGCAATTCGCACATTACTCCGGATGCTTCCTCACTTAACCTGACTGGCACCTTAAATGGAGAAGAAACGATAGCTGTAGCAAATGGTCAGGCCGTACCAGTTGCTCAAACAGGTTTTGGTACACTTTTTACTTCTGACCAATCTCTATCTCTGTCTCAAGTTCTATGTGTTCCTGATGTTTCTACAAATCTTCTCTATGTGTCTCAGTGTTGCCATGACAATAATTGTATCTTTATATTTGATGCCAAATGGTTTCTCATTCAGGACAAGTTAACGGGCAAGGTATTGTTCAGAGGCCTGAGTAAAGATGGCTTATATCCTATACCTACTATCGCTTCATCAGCTCGACAGAACATTCAATCTGGTGCACCTACAAATGATTTGATTTCTATGCCTCCTACTGCTGTACTTTCTTCTTTGTCTTCTGCTTTCTCTATCAATAAGCCGAATTCTGATTTGTGGCACTATAGACTTGGACATCCGTCACCAGATGCTCTTCGTTTGCTATTGTCTTCTCATTCTATTTCTGTTGGTTCTGTTGTTAATACAAAAGAATGCATTGGTTGCTTAAAAGGTAAAATGAGCAAGCTGCCATTTCCTTTGTCTGCAACCATTTCTTCCAGACCGTTTGAGCTCGTGCATAGTGATGTTTGGGGACCGTCTCCTTTATCTTCTATTACTGGTCATCGATATTATATCTGTTTTGTAGACTACTTTAGTCGATATACCTGGATATTTCCTATGATTGCTAAGTCTGATGCGTCATTGATTATTAAACAGTTCATTCCCTTTGTGGAGAATTTCTTTTCTTCAAAGGTTAAGATTTTCAGGTCTGATGGAGGCGGGGAATTTGTTAACTCTACTATTACATATTGCTTTATCCATGATTTATCATGCTTCTATTCCTCTGGAAATTTTGTATCATGCATTTGCCACTGCTACCTTTCTTCTCAATCGATTGCCATCAAGTTCTATTGGAAATTTGTCACCCTTTCAAAAGCTTTTTGGTCATGATCCTGATTTGATGCATTTGAAGGTCTTTGGTTGCTCTTGTTATCCATCCATGATGCCTTATAATACTCATAAACTTCAACCTAAGACCATTCAGCATGTCTTCATGGGCTATACTATTGATTACAAGGGTTATCTTTGCTATAATCGTATCACTAAGAAGAAGATTGTATCTCGTCATGTTATTTTTCATGAAAAAGTATTTCCCTTTGCTGAATCATGTGCTGCTGATTGGCCTAGTACTGAATCATTCTCCACTCCTATGGATTCTTCATTTCCAGCACTTGTATCACTGTTTCTCTCTGGACAGTCCTCTATTTCTGATAATGCTTCAGTTTCTGCTTCTGATCATGATTCAGTTTCTGGTGCTGTGCCTACTTTGTCTAACATGCCGGTGACCATGCCTGTGAATGCACCTGGTATTGTATCATCTTTAGTTTCTGATAATGCATCTGATGTACCGTTTGCTTTGTCTTCTGATATGTATAATGATGTTACTGCTGTTTCTCAACCTTTAATACATAACAATCATCCTATGGAAACTCGATCTAAATCAGGCATTATCAAGAAGAAGGCTTTTATTTCGGTCTTGCCCAGTTCTGCTCCTACCATTACTGAACCACAGTCTTATACAGCAGCTTCCAAGTTTCCTGAGTGGTGCCAAGCTATGTTAGATGAGTTTCTTGCCCTCCAAGCTCAAGGTACTTGGTCCCTTGTTCCTCTTACACATGATATGCATGTTGTTGGATGCAAATGGGTGTTCAGAATTAAATATAACCCTGATGGTTCTGTATCTCGTTATAAGGCAAGATTAGTAGCTAAGGGCTTTAATCAAATAGAGGGGCTTGATTTTGATGAAACCTTTAGTCCAGTTATTAAAAAGACAACAGTACGTGTTATTCTTGCTTTGGCTACTTATCATAATTGGAGTTTGTTTCAGCTAGATGTCAAAAATGCATTCTTACATGGATTTCTTAAAGAGGATGTCTATATGGTTCAACCGCCTGGATTCAAGGACTCCTCCCATCCAAATCATGTATGCAAGTTACACAAGTCATTATATGGTCTCAAACAAGCTCCTCGTGCTTGGTTTGAACGATTTAATTCTCATTTACTTACACGTTGGTTCTCTTGCTGATTCTTCCTTGTTCGTACGCCATATCAATGAATCTTTGACTTACTTACTTCTCTATGTGGATGACATAGTTATAACAGGAAATGATAGTGCCTATATTGCTGAGTTGAAAATGATGGAGTTAATATTAAGAAAGCGGAAGCAATTTCGGATCTCGAGCACTCAAAGTACATCAATTTAACCAAACAAAAACATGCTCAAAACTGGAAAAAACAAGAAAGTATGAACACATACCTTTGTAGCTCAAATTCTCCAAATTCTTTGCAAATCTTGGATCACCAACACTACTTGGACCACCACTAGAGTCTTCCCTACTATTCTCAGCCCTTGGAATGGATTGTGGGATCCTTTGTTAAGAGAATTTTTAGAGAGAAGGAAGAGAGCTCAAGACAGTTTTTAAAAAAAAACTATCAAAGAAATTCACTTTTTAATCCTTTTGTGTTTCATCCCATTTATAGGCACTAATGAAACTTCATTAGGCTTCCTATGGAAGACAACATTTGTCTTCCTATGGAAGACAACACTTGTCTTCCTATGGAAGACAACATTTGGCTTCCTATGGAAGACAACACTAGGTTGGATAGGATTAGTCAAGTTTCAATTAAATCAAAATTAATTTAAAAACTTGATTAATTAATTAAACCATTTAATTAATTTAATTATTTAATTTAATATCAAATATTAATTAAATAATTAGACCAATCCCTCTCTTTTATGACCAATCGTTTGTACATGAATCCCTATTCACGTATTAAACCGAACAAATATTTAAATCACATTTAAATATGTTCCTCTCTCTTCCTTGTGGTTTTAATTCATAATTAAATTATAGTACGTTAAGTATATCGCATATAATTAACGTTTTCTCTCAAAACCGAATTTGAACAATTCAAATTCTTTTCTCTCAAATTATTTCAAGGCTTAGTCTGAGCTAGTAAGGGGGCCTAATGGACCTACAGATCATGAGCTCCAACGATACGAGATTTAACCGGCCAAACTCTTTAGCCTAGCTAATCAACATTCGTTAACCACCGAGACACTCCACTAAAGCCCAGTGGCTGCACTCTCCTCACTGTAGATATATTTCTGTCCACTCGATATAACCATGATTAGTAAGTCGATCCTTCACAGGTCGTTCGTAATTACAGCTGGGTCAAATAAACCGTTTTACCCCTGTAATTACTTCTTGTTCCTTAAGTCCCACTGATCCTCTAATGAACAATTGGTTTGTGGATCAACCAACAAACCGAATCCCTCTCGGGCCAATGAGAGGGTGGGCCCATTGTTCAAGACTCGGAGTCAGCACTTAAGGGAACAACCTCTCTACTAATCCTTAAAGCAGGTAGGAGTGAATTCCATCTCGCATGACTATGTTCCCAACTATCTATCCGGTATTATCCCCAAAATGGGAGGCTTATTGAGTCGGCGATCTAGGGCCACTCTCACCCATGCAAATCTAAGGATAATCTCGAATAAACAGGAGTTCATAGCACGCTCAGGATTAAGATCAAGTTACCTAGGTCATCGTATGAATATAGTCAGTTAAAACAGTAAACGGAGTTATAAAGTCTAAGTGACTATTTCGCGGTTCGGTCTTATGCAAACTCATTGCATAGGATGCCTCCACTCGCATGTCTCCACATGAACGATTCAGGATCACATCGTTAGTACTATACAAAGTGGGCCGCGTCCATAGTGTCCCCAGAATAAGGTACCCAGCCTTATCCTTATACTATAGACCATTTTGGCTATTACTCGAACTTGATCCACTTTTATGTCATACATAAAGTTCAAGTATACATACTATAGCCAAGGGTTCTTAGTTCATTGGATTTGGGTTATAGAATACACAATTCACTTTATTCAATAACACATTTACTGAATAAACCTCAATAACATCTTTATTGCAAAATAGAATATACATTCAGTTTACAAAACCACGAGTTTTAGGACACAAAACCCAACAGAAAACTGCTTTACAGGATGAATTTCAAATCAATGATTTAGGTAGCCTAAAATATTTTTTGGGTCTTGAAATACATACCTCCCCTGCTGGTTTATATGTGAATCAGGTCAAATATCTTACTGATCTTCTCATCAAAACTGGACTGTCCAGAGTTAAACCTTTTCTGACTCCTATGTCTCCATCTTGTGACTTATATGATGGAGCCTTATCTTTTCATGACCCTATGTTGTATCGACAAGTGGTTGGTTCCTTGCAATACTTAACCTTTACTCGGCCTGATATCTCATTTGCTGTTAATAAGGTCAGTCAGTTTATGCATTGTCCATCTGTTACTCATTTTTTTACTGTTAAACGTATCTTGCGGTACTTGTCTGGTACTCTGACTCTTGGTCTTCTATTTTCTGGGGACTCTCTTGATCTTCATGCTTATTGTGATGCCGATTTGGCTGGAGATTCTATGGATCGGCGATCTACTTCTGGGTATATGATCTTTATTGGTAATTCTCTTGTTTCATGGTCTTCCAAAAAGCAGGTTACTGTTTCTAGATCATCTATAGAGGCTGAATATCGGTCTCTTGCTGTTACACCTATTTCTACAATTTTGGAAAATTTATATAATTGGAAAGTATAAATTTGAGAAATTAGGAATTTGGATATTTATGGTTTTGGTTGGAAGATAAGGATTGGTTTCTTTTTATTAATTAAATAATAGACATTAAAGAAAGATAAAGTGGGATAAATATATTTGTTTATTAAATAAAAACATGTGGCTTTAATAGATATTGTTTAATAAAAAAAAAAGATGGGTATTGTTGGAGAAGTATTCACGTAAGGAAGAGGAAGAGGAAGAAAGTGAAGAGAAAAAGTGTGATTCTTGGGCTATTTTGAAGTGGAAAAAAAAAAATAAACAAAGAGAACCTCTCACAACCTTGAATTGAAGCTTTTGGTATGTTTTCTAACTTTTGATTAAGGTTTCTCATGAGTTCTTGAACCTAATTTGGTGGGTTTCCTTATGGGTTTTCTTCCTTTAGTTGGAAACTCCATAAACTAGCTTGAAAACTAAGGTGGGGGTGATGATTGAGTAAAAGAAGGAAATTTGATGAAAGTCATGAGTTTTATCAAAGTATAGATTGAAGGGGATTAGTTGTATGTAGAAATTGCAAACTTTTTAGGGAAAGAAAACCAATGAATTTATTCATGGAGAAGAAAAAATGAAAAGAATGAGATTTCTTATGGAGAAGGATTACAATGGAGTTTATTGGAAACTTTATTTTGGGTTATGGTCTCAATTTCTTGGTAATTTGAAGAGTAAGATGATGAAAAGAATGGTTAATTCTTGGGTTAGTGAGAAATTTAAAGGCTTGGATAATTTAGTGTTGTTACACTTTAATTTTGGCATTAAGAGGTTAGTAATATGTTGACAAATTATGATTTCAGGACAAGCGGAGATTGGAACCATTTACAACCCAAACAAACCTCGTTCGTAGTAGTTGTGAGTGGTTATTTTATAAAGTATTTCAATTATTTTAGTAATTGATGAGATTTTATGAGATTTGAAATCAATTGCAATTAATATTAATGTAAACGATTTAGTTATTTGAAAATTTGGAGGAAATTACGTGTATTTCACAAATTGTTTATTATTGAGATTGATGATTTACTAATTTGATAAGAAAGTGATATATGATCACTAAATTGAATTCATGATTTAGCATATTTGAATTTGAAGATATTTATGTTTATTGAAATTTAGCTACAATGACATAATTATTTGAATTAATTAAGCTTATGAAATGTGAATTTATGGAAATCTCTTGATTGTAGCCAATTGGAAAAAAGTTCAAATTATTTAAGGTGAAATCAAGTATTTGTAAGTTTTAGAAATAACTTGATTTTTTAATCATGATTTTAGTTGATCTTTGACTTATGGCTTAAAGTTATGGAACCACAATTTGAGAATGTGTGGGGTTTGAGAACTTACGATGATTATTATATAGAAATTGCTTTCAAACCACTAGAGCTTGTACCCATGGTTATTACCCGTATGCTATAAGAATGTGTTTCTATAGTATGCTAGTGTACTCAGGCCGCTAGGGATGCAGGGGAATGCCGGGGCCATTAGGTGCCGAATCCGGATTCCGAATCCTGGTCCAAATCCTGGACCTGAGGCATTACAGATGTTAGAGTTTGTTTTACGTGCATGATAATTCTTAGTTATGAGAATTATTCAACTCTAAAACCAAGTTGTTCTTGCTAATTTTGAGGATTTTGTTGACCAACAAGCAAGATAAAAGTAACATTTTGTATAAATTCATGCAAGCTTGTTGAAACTTGATGAATAAAAGAATTTTGAGAAAAGATGAAGAAAGTATCTTAAGTTGTTGTCTTTTGTGCAGAATTGAAGACTTTGCAAAAGGAATGCAATTGCATTCCATTTGCAATGTAACGTGAAGAACAGAGGAAGGGAGAATGCGATTGCATTCTAATTGCATTCTAAGGCACAACAAGGCAAGCCCGAAATTTACGGAAATCACCATGATTCACGCGATTTACACCAATTATGGAGAAATTCCAGCAAGATTATATTGTCCAGATTTTAAACACGAATCATGGATCCAATTTTGGAAGGAGATGAAGCTCGACTTTGACTTTAAAAAGGGGAGAAGCCGAGGAGGAAGAGGAGTCGTTTTTTGGGTTTTAGTTTCTGTCTTTGTTTTTCTCCCGAGAGCAGTTTTTCTTGGGTTTTAATTTCTTTATTCCTTAAGCAATTTTTCTGGGTTTATTCCCTTCGTAGACAGCAACTATTTCAATTCAATTTTGTATTAGATCAGTTCATTTCAATTTGGTGTTTAATCGTTACATTGTACTCACGGAGATCCTCCGATTTTTCTGCTTCAATCAACAAGAAGGAAAATTTTCTGCATTTGTTACTGGTTTTTCCATTATTTTTCAGCCCTTGTTCTCTGTTTCTGTCATTCTCCGATTTGTTCTTTGTATCTCTTTTGCTTTTAAACAACGTTTTTGCCAATCCTTGAATTTTCCAGTGGGTGTTCCTTATGAAATAGAAATTTATTTCCAGTATTTTTTTCTTTGTTTTCCTGTGGGTTTTCCTTTTTCTTTTAAAATAGAAATTGAATTATGGTATTTTTATTATTTACCCGTAGGGTTTCCTTATTCTTTTGAAAACAAGATTTGATTCCAGTAGCTAAATTTAGGAGAAATTAATTTTCTTAATTTGATATTTTTCTTGTTGGTAATTTAATTTGGTTTCCTTTAAACTTATTTTTCTCCTCTTAAAGTTATGAAATTTTCAATAAATTATTTTAGGATTTTTGTTTTATCTACAATGAGCTAAATTTCCTCTACGGGTTCAAGTTGGTGAATGCCCTAAGGAAAAATGTAAAGCTCTAAAGCATAAACAATCTAGTTAGCATGTGTACTTTGTTTGCTTTTGTTGAATTTAAATTTAGGTAAACCTAGCCGGCCAACTAGTGCTTGCTCATCAAGCTCGAACTTAATATCGAAAGAGTTAAGGGAAAGCCGATGTCACAAAAGCAATGGAGGAAAAGGCTTAGAAATAAGTCCTGAACATCGACCCTAGACATAGGGCGAGACTCCAAGACCACTAGGGTTGTGTGCGAAGTATCTAAGTTAGATTAGCCATAGACATATAGGTTTAATCACTTAGTCTCCTAAAAGTTTTGAATCAAAATCGAATAGGAGTTGAACTCGGTTTACTTAGTCTCACATGTTAACTATGATTGCAATTGCAAAGTGAGTTGCATTCTTCCAAAGGTGCTTGCATCACTTGAATCCCTATTTTACTCATTGAATTTTCATTCACTCTTGTTAAACAAACCAAACCTCTTAAATTTTTACATCTTCGGTTAACCCTCTTGCAATTTGCAAACATATTTGTGTCATTCAAAATAGATTTTGTTAAACCCCGTTCCCTTGGGTACGATACTCTGGAATACTTCCAGTTTCTGTATTACTTCGATCACGTGCACTTGCGTGTTAGCGGATCAGTGCACGTATGACATAATTTGCTTTGCTATGTATTTGGAGATTACTCGATGCATAGTATGACAGGGATTTGGGTATGAGTTTGGTGATGAGTTTTGTTGGCCTATTATTTTGTGCTTTCTTTTAAGAGTTATTACTGTAAATCTCTGTAATGTTTTACTTATCTTGTGTATTTAGATTGTGCTTAGTTGATAAAGTTTTATTGAACTTTGAATTCCTTTTTAAAAGGTTTTTGTCGAGAGATTATTTTTCCTATTAACTTACCACTCACTGGGCTCTATTAGCTCATTCTTTCTTTCTAAATTTTTCCTCAAGGTAGCGACTGAGTTTCTAACAAGCCTACAGAAGTCGATATCTGCCACTGGACCTGATATTTTGCATACCATTTTGTATGTACATAAATACGAATACTTCTTTTGTAACTAATGTGGCTAGTACGTTTTGAATGACTTAGCACCATTTTGGGATTTCCATTGGTTTGTAATTTGAAACCCACATGTCTATCTAATTTTAAGTTCGTGGGATTGTGTTGAATTTCTGAAATGGTGGTTGGAGTTTGAACATGTTAATTTTGGAGTGTATATATTTCTTTCAGGTGTGTTTTACTCAGTTTTTAGGGGAAACTCTGCCGAAATTTTTATAAAATTTGGTGTTAACAAAGTTTTGGCTAGCCACTTGTGATTTTCAAAACTAAGATTTATTTTGCAAAGTTTGACATTGGATTCCATAGTTTAGTAGGGATCTAATGTCGGCACGCCACATCCCAGGTTGGTTAGGGTAATTTGGGGTGGGTGTGTATCTTGCTGTTACTTCTGTGGAGTTGTATTGGTTAAGGCAATTATTGCAAGATTTGCAGGTTTTTCTTCCATCTCCACCAGTCATTTGGTGTGATAATGTTTCGGCACTACCCTTGGCTCGAAATCCTGTTTTTCATGCTCGGACGAAGCATATTGAGATTGATTATCATTTTGTCCGGGAAAAGGTTGTTCGGGGTGACTTGGACGTTCGGTATATTGCCTCTACAGCTCAGTTAGCTGATTTGATGACCAAACCACTGTCTTCTTCTACTTTTACTGCTCTGTGTTCCAAACTTTTGCCTCCTTTGGTGGCATGATAAGTTTTAGGGGGTATAATAACAATAATTAATTAGTTAACTAGTTGTTATTTATTGTTACAGTGATTATGTGTTTAGTTAATTGTTTAGTCTCTCAGTTGTACTCTTCTTCTATAAATACTGTACTCATTTGCTGTTAATAAAGAGTGAGAGCACAATCATTAACTGTTCATCATTGAGTTCTTCTCCAAAAATTCTTCACGTGTGATGGTTAACTAAATATGGTGAACCATTTTTCTTTTTTCCTTTTGTTTTTTTAAATTCCTTATATCTAAAGTTATTTGTACTTTTTTTTAATTAAATTTTCTCTCATTTGAATGTTTCTCTCCCATATTCTTTTTTCCCATTTTTTACGCCATGTTTGATAACTATTTTTGTTTTTGATTTTCTATTTTTGAAAATTATTTACGCCATGTTTGATAACTACTTTTGTTTTTTATTTTCTATTTTTGAAAATTATGCTTGTTTTCTCACAATTTTTTAGTAAGCTTTTCATTTCCCTTAAAAACACATTTTGAATTCTAAGTTAAATTTCAAAAACAAATTAAATTCAAGCTTTTGAAAATTACTTTTTTTTTCCTTCAAAATTTGGCAGTTTTTTAAAACGTTTTAAACTCTTTGTTCCTCTTTTGGGTTCCCAAAGTCTAATAAAATTAATTATGATTTAAAAGTTTGATTTATGATTTATTTGGAACCTCAATGGACCAATAATATAATTTGCCTTTTTTTTTTTTCAAATCCTATTTTTATCTCCAAGTTTTCATACTTATTTCATTTTAATTTATAAGTTTTCAAATGTTTCATTTTAGTCCCTCAACTTTTAAATATTTTTTTTAGTTATTAGACTTTGTATAAAGAAAATATTTTAGCCTTTATCGTTAATTTTACATGAATTATTTAACAGAAATTCAAACACTATCGTACCCATATGTGACTTCAAATACTTGTTTGTTTTAGACATCTATTACTGAGGTAAATTAGCAAAATATAAATGTATATTAGGTTTTCTATTAAATAATTTGCTAAGAAAATAGGATAGAAGGACTAAAATGATTTTTTTTACACAAAATTTAATTAAGGACAAAAATACAATGTTAGAGAGTTTAAAAAAATTCTATTGCTTAGATGATCATTTTAGACCCTATAGTTTGTGTTTCATTTCAATTCATTATCAATGACGACTTTGTTCAATCTCCCAAAAGATATTATCAAATATTGTTGATAGCTTCTAACAAATTTTCTTTAAATGTGCAACATGTTTTCTTTGGTCGGTATAATAAGAGATAATGAGTTAGGTAGCATCAAAAAATGTCTAATATATATAGAATTCAAATAAGAGGATAAAAGTAGAGATCTAATTCTATGATCTTTAGAATAGACTACTTATGCTTTAACCAGTTTAATTAACATAAGAGATATTTTAAAAGATTTAATCAATTAATAGGAATTAAATTAAAAATGTTATAGTTATATGTGTAATAAATTAAAACCAAGTACAGGGTATATGCAAATTGAAGTAACCATTACAAGTTTGGTCTTTTAACCTTTGAGAGTTGTGTTGAATAAATATTTGAAATTAAATTTCATTTTTTTAAAGTATTCAATAGATTTCTAGATTTTCAATATTGTGTCTTATAGGCCTTGTCTCTAATGAGACGTTGGAACTCAGGGATCTTATTAAGCATTAAATTGAAATTTCAAAAACATATAAAATACAAAATTAAAAGTTGAAAGATTTATTAAACGGTTTTTAAAATTTAAAGATTTATTGGACTCCACATCAAAATTAGTTAAGAGTTCTATTAAACATAACCCTAAAAATGTAGGGAAATTCATCCACCTTTTGCTTCCCGAATTTCCATAGTACCAAACATTTGAGGACAATTGTAGACCGAGCAAAACGATTGTAGAACCAGTAGTCCTAAAATCATTAGCGTAGCCATTAAGGTCAAAATCTTCCACGAACTGTATACATATTTCTTAATCATTCGATTCGCCTTCACTTTGCCCCTCTCTTCATAATACTTGTTGACGCCATTGATGGCCTCGTCGAGTTCTTTTGCAGAGCTGAATCCAATGGAACTGTTCATCATCCCATTGAAAAGGACTGCAATATCTCGATCTTTCATGATGCCACTGACAACAATTTTTGCATCTTTGAGTATTCTGACGTCTTCTGCAGTGTCAATGAAGCTGTTCATAAGATGTAAGTAGCGTGTGAAAACCAAGCAATCAGGCATGGCCATGGCTTCATATGCAACCAAATTTTTTAAAATTACTTCCGAGTTCACTCCGAGTTCAATCATTGGGAGGAAGAAAGTTACTGTTTTTGTGTCGAATTTGATCGTTTTAATGCTTGCAGTGGGTTTGAAGGTAACACCTGCATCCAAGAGTGGAGTCAAAAATTTTCATGGAGGGTGGCAAAGTTTAACCTTTATTTTTTTTAATTACAAAAAAATATAGTTGCAAATTAAAGATGCCAATTTTAGAAGAAATAATGGTAAGTATAGCCATTTTCTAAAATGGTTAACATGGTTTTTTTTTAGAAGGTAATAAGTGATTTTAATTAACTATATTCTTAGTATATTCTCATTTTAACATTTATATTAATCATCAATAACTAGTATATCACTAATTGAAGTATAAATACCGATTTGAGTATATAGCTCAATCAATTAAAGCATATACCTTCAGTTAGATGTTTGAATCTCCATCCTCACATGTTGAAATAAAAAAAATATTGAAGTATAAAAAATGTATTAATTACTTAAACTTAGTTTTCTATGTAAACCTTTTATTGTGACAACGTTCAAGAATCGTGCTTTTCTCAAAAAAATAAATAAATCATGATTTAAAATCCTGTAATTTGAATTGGTATCAATGATTTAAAATTTTGGAAAAATACATCTTTGATCATTGAGTTTAATTTTTATTTGTCCCTAAGTTTCAAAATGTACTTTTATTCTTAGTTTTAATTAAGTTTAGTTTTTCATTTAGTTCATAAGTTTCAAAATGTTATACTCCTAAACATTTTCACAAACGCTCATTCATTTTTCATACTCAGCGTTAACTTTCTGTTAGATAATTTAATAAAATTATGATGTGATATTTTAAATTAATTTTAACAGTGAGATGGCATAATATTACTTCTAAATTATTCTTTTGAGTGATGTGGAATTATTTTTAATAAATATTTTATCTCCCTCAGGCCTCCCTCTATCCTTCGTCGCTGCTGCCTCTCCCTCCCTTACTATCTTTACTCTTTCCTTCACTTTCTCATCCATTCTCAAATTGTTGGAAAAGAAAAAGAACATCTTTTTTTTTTAAAAGGAAAAAATTTGGGTGCTGCCCAAATATAGTAATGCCCACTTCATAGCCATTGAATTTGTGATTTTTGGTTTTTTTTTTTTTTTTTAGAAAAACATGTGGCTTAGATGTGGGCTGCACATGATTTGGGTGCTGCCTGGGCAGCACCCAAGTCTTGCCCTTTTAAAAAAGTCCACATCATCTAAAATTATAATATAAAAGTAATTGATTTGTCATGCCACTATTAAAATTAAGAGTAAATTGAATGAATATTGTAATTAAAAAAAGAAATTGGCAAAAGCATGTGAATTTGAAACTATTTAGAAAAAGAGGGTTGTTTTTTTGTCCTTATTGAACTTCGTTTTTACAAAAAATGCATACCAATTAAAATTATTAAAAAATTATTTTTTTTATTTTGTCTTTTTGTAGAATGTCTCTTCTAGAGACGCATTCCATTTATTTATTATTTTATTAGTTTTTAACCTTTTACATGATTTTTTTTCTTTTTTATATGAGTTTTTTTTTTAAAAAATAATGTATTAAATATTTTTTTTTGCAAAAATTGATTTAGATAATTCTATAATTTTACAAATGATATACCTATTTTTTTGTGTTTAAGCCATTAAATGTTCTTTATGAAATTTGATTTAAAGAATACTATAATTTTACAAATACTATATTATACATTTTCTAAAAATGCATCAAACTAAAAAAAAATACATAATTAAATGCATAAACAAATCAAATTTTTCTTCCATAATTTATAAGTTGTAGCTATATATTTTTAATTGTGAATTTTGAGACTTAATTTATACTCAATATTTTTGCTTGATTATTTTGATTTTATTTTATTTAATTTTGAGCCTAACAATTTAAAAGTTGTTGTTTTTTCTTTTAAATATTTTTTTTTTGTTGTTGGTTCTTTTTTACACTCATTAAATGACTAAAGTTTTTTTTTTTTTTATATGTTAAGCTCAAAATTAAATAAAATAAAATAAGTAAAAAGTTAAATTACAAGTTTAGTCCATGAACTTTAAAGTTTGTGTCTATTTGGTTCTTGAACATTCAAAAGTGTCTAATAGGTCCTTAAACTTTCAATTTTGTGTCTAATAGGTCCCTCACAAATTCAAAATTTAAAAAAATTAATTGATCTATTAAATATAAATTTGAATTTTATGTCTAATGAAACCTTAAAATTTTAATTTTGTGTCTAGTTAGATCCGTTAATTTTAAAAAATTTGAGAGTTCATGGACTAAATTTATAATTTTGAAAGTTCATTAACCACATAGACACAAACTTCAAAGTTCACTGACTAAATTTATAATTTAGCCTAAGTAAAATCAAAATAATCAAACAAAAAATATTGAGTATAAATTACTTCTCAAAATTCGTAATTAAAAAATAAAGAAAAAATATATAGTTACAACTTGTAAAATTATGGAAGTTTCAAGATCTCACCTATTTTTAAAAACATTTACTAGCTTCAAAAAAAGAAGAAAAAAATGATTTTCTTATGCATTTAATTATGTAATTTTTAAAATCTAATGCATTTTTAGAAGATGTATAGTATAGTATTCGTAAAATTATAGTATTTTTTAAATCAAATTTTGTAAAGAAAATTTAATGGTTAAAACAAAAAAAAAATAGGTATATTATTTGTAAAATTATAGAATTATCTAAATAAAAAAACCTATAAAAAAGAACAAACAAAAATTAATCATTTAATAAGTTAAAAAAATAAACATAATAAAATAAATAAATAAGGTGGAATGTCTCTCTAGAAGACACATTCCACAAAAGACAAAATAAAAAAAATTTAATAATTTCAATTGGTATGCATTTTTTGTACAAACGAAGTCCAATAAGGATAAAAAAACAACAATCTTTTCTTAAATAGTTTTAAATCCACACGTTTTTGCCCATTTCTTTTTTTAACTACAATTTTCATCCATTTTACCCTAAAATTAATTAGAAGATGTCACATCATAATTAATTTGTTCAATTAACTAACAGAAAATTAACATCAAAGATCAAAAGTGGCCATTAGTGAAAATTCAAGAGTAAAAATACAATATTTTGAAACTTAAAGAACCAAATATAAAAAAGAAAACTACTCAAGGCTAAAAGTGCATCATTTTGAAATCTAATGATCCAATGGAAACTCAACTCAAAACTTGGTATCAAAACAGTAGTTTTCCTATTTATTTTTTTTAATCTTTCGAATGAAAAAGATTTGATGATTTTTTCTCAGAAAATAAAAAAACAGAACATGAACAGTTCAATCGCACATCCTTATTATTTCTTTGCTTTATTACTTACCTGCATCGAACAGTTCTGAGGCTGTCGGAACCATGATGCCGGCTTCCATTAGCGGCGTCTTGTCTTCAATCGAAACTTCAATTCTGTTTTTGTCGTCACCACAATATTCTTTCATGGATGAAACCAAGCCGCCGACAAGTGGCAGTAGGCTTAACAAACGATCAATAAATTCGAAAACTTTCTTAAACCTCCATGGATACGAGAAACCCTTCAAAGAGATGCCGGAAAGATTGAAATTAAGGGAAGAATTTTGGATTATGGGCTCTTTTTGGACATTGTCAGAGCATTCCAATTTTTCCGGTAGAATCAAGTTGTACAAAAGGTCTAAAATATGGGCACAGTCAACAACTTGAGCGACAGAGTAATCTGGGTAATTTTTGAGATTAAAAGGGGAAATTTCTCTACAAAAACCCACCAAAGCAGAAGCAAACAAATCATCAGCAGCAATTTCCGTTACACCCTCGCATCGAATTGCCAAAATCTCTCTCAAAACAAGAAATGGAATCTGATTCTCCAGCATCACAATGTCCCGCAACGCAGCATCATTGCTCAATCTTTTGCCTCTCGAAAGAACAATCAAGTCATGAAGAGGACGAAGAATGTCATGCGTACGAACTTGGGAACAAAGAAGCTCGAGTAAAAACAGGCCGTCGATGGCCATAATGAGAGCCAAAGTATCGGCGTCGAGGTCCAAACGGCAGTGGTAACAAGCACGAATATCGAGCTCAAATTGGGAAAGTCGAGCCACGAAGGAATTGAATTGGTGCATTTGTTTGGCAACTACAAGTTTGTAACGCTCCATATCGTAGAGGCCTTGTGAGAAATGGTGGTAAGGACCTAGAGCCAAGAATTGTGGGGTGTAATGTTGTGGTTTTGGAGCGCTGAGAAATTTTGGGACAATGAAGATTGAGGAACAGAAGTTGGTTTTGGCGTTGAGTTCTTTCTCGACGATGTCGTTTATGAAAACGACCCATCTTCTTTCAGCAGATTTTGATCGAACTATTGAGGTTGTGGAGTTGGTGTTCGCTCCATCGAATGGTATTAATGGCTCCATGTTCTTCTCCTGGTTTGCTTTTCGAGAATGGGAAAGGAGATTTAAAAAGGAAGTTTATGTAAAAGGTTGGAGATAATTGGCTATTCTGCTTTTGGTTTCATTTGAAATATCTCATATCATGGAAAATCTTGTCCACTTTATATTTAGAGTCTTATCCTGCAAACTATATTGACTATTTATAGAAATATGGTGGAGGGATTAGGGAGAATAGGTATTATGTATCAGGATGATTGCCAAATTAATTTAAAGATTGGATGTTTATATCATGTTTTTTATGATGTTCTTTTTTTTTCCCTTTAATTCAAACATATTTTTGTTGGTCAATTCAAAGAAATTTGATTTTTTTTTATAAAAAAAACTATTCTATTTTAGCTTATTTATTTATTTAAAAAATGGTAGTTTTTCTTTTTGTAATTTCAAGTCAATTTGAAAACTAAAAGAATAGTTTTAAATTAGGTTTCAGCTTTGTGATTTGGTTAAAAGTTTTAAATTATTTTTTAAAAGTTGAAATCAATTTTGTTTAGTGAGAATGAACTTAATTTTTAAGATCAAAATACTGGAAAACAATTGGGTTACTTCGATAATATAAAAAATGGGTAATTCATGCTTCTGTTCCTTAGTCAACCCAAGAGTTACGTATGTAATTAAGAGAATGATATAATTTTAATATTGTTTTTACAATAATTTTTATTTCTTTTAGAATATTACAATATTAAACTTGCACTCCATAGATTAGAAACGGCATCAATGTTTAATTACTTCAGGCAGGAATGATATAGTTTAAATGTTAGTTTCGTTGCCAACCTGAGTGTATAGCTCAATTAGTTAAGACATATATCACCGATCAAGATGTCAGAAATTCGAATCTTCATCATCACATGCGTTGTTGTTCATAAAAAAAATGCTAGTTTCATTTGATAAAATGTAACGCTCCAGGTCCAAGATTCAAAATTCGAGTTTGGCACCTGATGGACCAGCATTCCCCTGCAACTTTCTAAGAGTGAAAATTGTCCACACTGGTCCTTTTAGCATGTTTTGTCTTCACTCACATGCTTCCTAGAAAACTACATGCATATAACATAACTGTTTTTAAAAGTTTTATTTTTCTTGTTTTTTAATCTATTTTCACAAATAACATTTTTTTTAGTTCATTTTCACAAATAACATATTTTCCATTAAAAAAATAAAATTGATATTCCTTCAAAAATTACAATATGATTCGCTTTTACAAATTACTTCATCACAAAAAATATCTTTGAAATAATATATTTCTTTTCAAAACCATTTAAAAGATACCTCGTTAATTTTTTTAGATATGCTCAAAGTTGGATATGATTAATTGATTCATTATGTCATTTTGGGATTTAAAATTTTGTTAACATTTTTTTTATTTTGTCTAATCCACGTTTATGTTACTAGTTTAGAGAAACGGTCGGCAGTAAGTCAATCAACGAACGTTTTTTTTTTGTTTTGCAGAAATCAACGAACAATTGATTTTTATTTTATTTTTTATTTGAAAATACAGTAACAAGAATTATATTTTTATTTTATTTTTCTTGCTTTGGATAAATCAAAATTCACACAATAACAAGAATTATAAAGAAAAGAGAGAATCATGACTTCAAAACTAATCTTATCCTTTTGCTGCATCGACATCCATATCCATATCGAAATTTAGGGGTTGGGATTAATCATCGGCAACTCCCAATTCATTTTTATGTTTTTTTTTTGGTAAAAAAAAATTATATGTGCATGTAGAGGGAATGCTAAAAGTGTCAAAAGAATAATATAGTGGTTAAATAATAATACAGAGATATCCAAATATTATTAGTTTTTCAATCTTAGTTGGATAAAGTTTTCATTTTTTGGTTTTAGTCTTTTAGAAATACGAACAACTTTTGTATGTTTTTAACGACTCGTTTGATAATCACTTAGGCCTCATTTGATAACCATTTAATTTTTAATTTTTAGTTTTTCAAAATTAAATCTTTAGATACTACTTCATTTTTGGGGTTCATTGTTTTGTTATCTACTTTTTACATATATTTTAAAAAATCAAGCCAAATTTTGAAAACTAAAAAAAGAAGTTTTTAAAAACTGTGTTTTTGTTTTTGAAATTTGACTAAGAATTCAAATGTTCTCTTAAAAAAGATTAGACCAATGGTATATATAAAATGATGAGAAAACAAATACAATTTCAAAAACCAAAAACAAAAAAAATTAAATGGTTATCAAACGAGACCTTAGTTTTTAGTTTTTTTAAAATTAAGCCTATAAATATTATTTTCACCTATGGATTTCCTTATTTGTTATCCACTTTTTACATATGTTTTCAAAAACCAAACCCAAGTTTTGAAAACTAAAAAAAAAAGTAGTTTTCAATTTTTTTTTTTTTATTTTTGGATTTTGACTAAGAATTCAAATGTTTTCTTAAAAAAGATGAAAGTCCTTATAGAGAATTGTAGAGAAAAGATGAGAAAACAAACATAATTTTTAAAAATTAAAAATCAAATGGTTGTTAAACATAGTCTAATTTTTTCATTTTAGAAATTGTATATACAACTTCGGAAATCATAATTTTTTTTTTTAAATTTCTATTTCTCATTTTTAAGGTACATAAAAAAACATTGTGTCATAATATAACAGTTATAAGATAGAAAATATATTTTTGAAGAGACGTTTTTTTAAAATTAAAAATACAACACTACAAATGTAAGCAAAGCCACCCATATGTGTTCATTTATCATTTTAGCAGACACGTCTATATAAAGGAGATGTTTTGAAATTTTCAATAAAAATAATATTGTCCCTCAATAAGTTTAGTCAACCATATGTGTTTTAATCATTTTTTTCATTATCGTACCAAAATTTCTTTGAAATAGTGTACACTACATTCACTCATGAATTTTTTTGTTTTGTTATCTACTTTTTACATATGTTTTCTAAAAATCAAGCCAAGTTTTGAAAACTTAAAAAAGCAGTTTTCAAAAATTTGTTTTTATTTTTCGATTTTGGCTAAAAATTCAAATGTTCTCTTAAGAAAAATAAAACTCATTATAGAAAAATGATGAGAAAACAAGTACAATATTTAAAAATCAAATGATTATCAAACGGAACCTTAGATTTTTGTTCATGTCAAATGAACGTTGTGGAACGATAGTTTGATGTGTTTATGAATTAAGAAAAATATGATATGTTCATTAACCATTATTTTTTTTGTTAATGTAACGCATGAATATAATATAGCAATTTTAGTCACTCATGGGCCATGGCATGTCAACCCCATATTTATGGTCAACATAGCATAACTCAATTTATTAAGATATATACCTTTGATAAAGAGATTAGATATTCGAAACCTCCACCGTCACATGTGGTTGAACAAAAAAAAATTCCCAGAAAATAAAATTTCACATTTGAAAATAATGGTCATCAAATAATATCATGTGCATATGTAGGATGCAAACTTTGATTTACGTACTAAAATTGTCCATTTATGTTCACATCCATCTATTCCCACGTAAAATCGTGCAATTCATGCACCGAAATAATGGGAAGCAGAAAAATGTGAAAAACGTGACATTATTTTTCTTTACTTTTCTTACATTCTTTGAGAATTTTCGAGGAAATTTCTAAAATGCAATTTAATGTGTGAAACAAAATTCTTTGGAGGCCCATATTTCTTTTCCCAATCCGATTTTTCCAACATGGCTTGTGATGGCGTTTTCTCCAACCTGATTTTTCCAACAGGGAAATAAAGGTAGAGATGGCCACCCTAGGCCTCGAGGGAAAGATAATAGAAGGGATATAGTATTCAATATAATTGACAAGTATCATTGGCTTGATGTATATATGACTTCTATAATTATTAGAAATTTTGTTATATATCGGTTGTTTGAAGTGCTAATCGCATTTTAGAGGTGTATAATTGTTTGGATAGGGGTATAGGGACGATGGTTTGAGAGAAAATTTCAAATGGGAAAGCAACTACACTGTTTGTGACGCCTAATGCAGACTCATATTAGTAGTGACAGATCCAGAATTTTATGTTAGGGGTACAAGTTCAATACATATTCAAATTATGTAATATCGATTATTAAGCTATAATAAATCATTGTGTATGATATATATTTGTTAATACAGAGATTAAAAATATGACTTTATATATACATAATTTTAAATTAATAAGAAAATATAATTGAATTATCGAATAAATATATAAAAAAAATGAAACTTGAAATAGACAATAAAGTTTTTCTAAAATTGAATTAAATTTCTTTATATGAAGTTAGTTTTCTAAAAACAATTTATCAAAAATTTAAAAATATTTTTAACTATTTCTATCTAGTTATATATATATATATATATATATATATATATATATATATATATATATATATATATATATATCAAAAACTCATTTTATATTCTTTTAAGTTAAAAATATCATTTTGGTCATTTGTATTTTGCAACTTATTCTATTTTAGTTTTTGTACCTTCAGATATAATCATTGTACTTTTAATAATCTTAAAATTAGTTTCTATTGCTTTTTTTTTTTGGATCAAATCATTCGTAACTATTACAAATTGGGTCGTATCAATAGTGTTACCAAGATAAGGCACCCAACCCTATCTATATATACTATAATCTTTTAGGTTATTTCTTGAACATGATCCTCCCGTATGTCAACCACATACTGTTCAAGATTACACTAATAACCTTGGATTATTCATATAATAGATAATATTATATTGCAAATAAAATAATCAAAATTATTATTAATTATTAAATAAATCATTAATTACGAGGCTTTAGGACATAAATCTCAATAGTTTTTTTTGTCTCCGTAAGCTCCAGACCCGAGTTAATGAGAGCCTAAATGTAAACCCGAGATTTTTCCTTGAAATTTCTTTACAAAAAGAAACAAAGGGAAAAAAAATTAATAATAATAAATAAAATAATTGTTAAAACTTTTTTGGGAAATTGTTGTATAAGGAAAAGATGAATAAAACAAAAGAAAGGGATAAGGGAAAACAAAAAGGAGTTAGGTGTTTGGTATGTTTTGTTTTTTTTAAAAAAAAAAAGAAAAAGAAATGTGGGAATGGATAACCTTTGGAGCACTCACCACTAACTCCACTTTCTAACCCATTTTCTCCCATTTGCTTCTCTTTTATTAAAGAAAAACAGAGCATTTCGTGGGAGAAGGTGGAAGAAAGAGGAAAAGAGAGCTTGCTGGGGTTGGAAGTTGAAGAAGAAGGGGGGAAAACTCAACACAAGCCTCCATGGCAACTAGGTGATCAACTCTACTCACTACTGATGTTTAGAACGTTTTGAACTCCACAAGAAGAGTTAAGAGGTAAGATTTGATTTTCTTGAAAGTTAACCCATTTTCGAACAAATTTCGTGAAGGAAGCTCGAGCAAAATCTGACTTTAAATTATTGATTTGTGAAAGGGAAGTCAGAGGAGAGATTTTGCTATCAAATCTGAGGAACCTCTGGTGTTTGAGACATGCTGATCTGTAGGATTTGAATCAGAAGCTCCATTAGGTATGGTTGGAAAGATTATTTAATTTCCTATAACTTTCATGAAGAAGTAGTGAGTAAAAAATGATTGGAAGTGGCTTTAAAATTCAGATCAGATGTGGTGTGCAGCAGAAAAATGATTCTGGAAATTTCAGAAGTTTAATTTTAGGGAAGTAGTTTTCGAGGTATTTACGGACACATCCTTTGGGAATTTCGATTCCATTCCATCAGATAAGTTTTAGAGGGTTCAAAAAGGAAGAGTTTGGTATAAAGTACATCATTTTTGGCTAAGTAATGAAGAAGTTATGAGTATGTGAGGTTAGAGTATGAAATTTGCAGAATGCTGGGAAATAGATGAGTGATATTTGTAATCTTAAGTTTGAAAGTCATGAGATTGAAGTTCTAATGCTTGGTTGTGGTTTTTTTTTGACAGGCCAGGAGGAAGTAGGTCAAGTTTACGGGCCGAGGATCTAGTTTTAACGCTGTGAGTGACAAAACAAATTTCGAAAACGATTTCTATGCCTGAATTTATGCTTATGGAAATATAAGACTTCCTAAGAATGAATTAGTTTAAATGCTTTATGTTTTTTTTTAAACATTGAACACATACTTATGAGCATACATGGTTTCCTAGGAAATGATTAAGATATTGAGCCCGAGGCTGTATAGTATCGTGTGCACACAGGTCATTTTCTGTTGTCGACGTTGAGTGTACTCCGTGACAACAATGCTGTCGTGAGTGCTGGGCGGGGCCCACTACGATAAAGACGATGGGAGTGCTGGGCGGGCCCCACTACATCATAGATTGAATGTTGGTTGTACTGGGTGTGCCCTACACAACGTAGATTGTCATATGGTTTTTCCTTAAATGGTTAATATTCTTGATATGCCTTGTGAGTTTTTAATGACATACCTGTTGGAGTGCTGAAGGGAAAAACTATTGTGACTATACATTTATATTTAACGCTTGAATACAGATTTATATGCTCATAGATTATCAGGTGATATGATTTGCGAGTTAGTAGCTTAAACTAAGTCACTCGCTGAGCCTCATAGCTCATTCTTTCAATGTTTTCCAACTTTTCAGGTAGAGATCGAGCTCCCGGTGCCTGAGATCCTGCCATAGTCTGCCGAGCACTCTCTAAGTTTGATATTTTGTACGTGGGTGGGGTTTTGTAGCGAGTCCATATATACATTGTAGATATTTGGAAGGAACGTATAGTCATGTTCATGTATGCACTAGTGGTGATGGTTGTGTAAATCATGGTTGGGTATATTTTGGGTTGTAGCGCTCTCTACCCATTCTAATTTTCAAGTGAGGTTTAAGTAGAGCCGCTCCTTACGTACGTATAGTAATTAACAAAGTTCCGCTGTGTTGTGTTGAAAGTATTTCATATGCCAGCATAGTATGTTTATCAGATGTTACAAAGTCACAGGTATCGTTAGAAAGGTAAACGATGTCTGATGGCTTCACGCTACCTTCCGGGCTAAGTTAGAGGTTAGTTCGGGAGGGGGTGTGACACTAAACCACAACAACTGAATTGGATTCAATGATTAGGGGCTTCAAGGATTCAGAGGGCAAACAAATGAGGAATTGAGGCCAACGAGGATTGCACAACCTTCAAACGTGTTAATCGACCACTTCCCCTTACGATATTGAAAATCGACGCAGATGGGAGATCCCTGCGAGTCACGAACAATCCACCCGATTCCTCCTTTGCTCAGAGCTTCACACCACGAGGCGTTGGCATTCAACTTCCAACATCCGATCGGAAGGGAGCTCCATTGACTCTGACTCGCGTGGCTCTCGGATCTCGCCTGAACCAAATTAGAGTATCATTTGGTAAGTCAACGATTCTCTTCTCAATCTCTCTTAATATAATCTAAGAATTTGGAAATTTTGGTGTTGAATGAACATTCAAAGACTAGTAGATAAAGTTCCTAAAATTCACTAAATAATAACAACGACCTTAGAGAGATCCCCCTTGTTCAAATTTTCAACTAGACAACACTAGTAATCCGTAGGCATCCAGCTTTCCTTACACAAGGCAAACAAATTTAGTGAGACAGAGAGAAAAAGATTCCAAGCCTTAACAGCCAGCTTGCAAGGCCAAAAAACATGGGGGGTCGATTTTTTGAACTTCCTGCACATTAAACAAAGAGGGTTATAATGGATTCCTCTTTTAATAATGATTTGTTTCATCGGGATTGCGTCGTTGATCACTTTCCACACAAATTTTAGCTCGTAGGAATGCCTTGAAATTCCACAGCTTTTTCCAGGATTTAGCCTTGCCATTCTCATCAGAACGCGAGGCCTTTTTGCTCATTTCAATATTAGAAGCTAAGTGATACGCACTCTTAATTGAGAAAACTTTTTTGGGATTATGATTCCAAATAATTTCATCTCTAGCCTCAATAATCCCTATAGTCATATTAAGGATGTCTTCAGCGTTGAGAGTGATGAAGCTTTCTCTAATAAGGCTTTCTATCTAGTTACCCTGATCATCCAGCAGGATCTTTACTCTTTTGATTTTAAACTCCTTTTTAACCCACACCGGCTTCCAGTTCGTGCTTCTCGCAATCCAGGTGTCTTTATCAATCGTAATGTGTCTTTTGTTCCCCACTTTCCATTGATAACCTTGTAAGAAGAGCTTTCGACCCCACAAGATGCTTCACCAAGTTAAGGAAGGGTTATTCCCAGCGCGAGGAAAACTTCGTTTTTGAAATAACGCCTCTTTAGTATCTTATCCAAAAGACCATCGGGACTCCTGACTATTCGCCAACTAAGCTTGGCCAACATTGCTTGATTAAACCTTTCTAGGTCTCTGAAACCAAGCCCTCCATAGTTTTTACTGAGGCACATTTTCTTCTAGTAAGCCAAATGCGTTTTCCTGTTACCTTGGGAAACACACCCCACCAAAAACGGGCCCAACATCTATTGATTTCTTAGCATATATTCTGAGGGAAGCGGAAGCAGCTCATTGTGTAGAGCGGTATAACATGGGCTATCGATTTAACCAACACCTCTTTACCACCCTGAGAGAAGAGCTTTCCTTTCCATAGTTGAAAGGCCTTCCAAACTCTGTCTCTAACTTTGTTAAAAATCTTATTCTTATCTCTCCTGTTTTGGGAAGGCATCCGCATATAACTACCAAGAGACTCCAATCTATTCATCCCTTAACTCCTGATCGGTGGTCACGCAAGCGCACGCGATCGAAGTAATATAAATTGGTATCTGAGTACCAAGTATCGAATCCCACAGGGAACGGAGTAACAAAGATTTTGTTTTGCAAAAGTGTAAGGAAAAGTGCAAGTTTGAAAAGTAAAAATGCAAAAATAGAGTTGGGGTACGTTGTTGGTGAAAAATCGAAATTGCTAAATCCAATTGCTAATCCAGAATGGCAATGTTGGAGATAACAGAAATTGCGAAATTGAAATTGCATATTCTAATTTGGCAATGCGCGAAATGACTAAAAATTGCAGAATGAAATTGCTGAATCTAATTGGCAATATGAAATAGCAATTTGGATGAACTTAAAGAATGAAATGATAAAGGATGTGGCTCAAGAATGTCATTGCCCTAAGTCGTAATTGCAAACCAAAATTGCAATTTCAACCTACTCCACACTCAATTGTAAACCAAAATTGCATCTCCTATTTACCTCAAAATTTGGGTTTTTTTAGGAGGCTAAGTGAGAGACCTATATGTCTATAGTCCCTCTATCTTAGATAATTTTTGGCTCACAATTTTATGGGTCTTGGAGTCCTTAATCCCTATGTCTAGGGTAAGGAATGGCTTATGTCTAAGCTCTTTTACTCCATTACTTGTGTGAAATCCGCTTATCACTAACCCTGTCGGTATTAGATCTAAGCTTGAGTTGAAACCCTAGTTGATCAATCTAGGATCTCAAAGGAAATTCAATCAACACAAGCAAACAATTGAGATGTAGGCTTGGTTTTTTATTAGAATTTTGGCAACATTTACTTCTTAGGGAATTCACATCCTTGAACCCCCTAAGAAGTTTTAGCTCATATTTTCAATGAAAATCCTAAAACTAATCTTAAAGAAAGAGTTCATAATGAAACGGTGCAAATTAATTAAATAAAACACTAACTTATGAAATGAAATTTGGCTATTCCTAGGAATTCAAGCAAGAATAAATAATTGAAATTAAGCCAAGGTGGCAAGGGTAGCTAAGTAATTTTTTTATCTCCTACCTTCTGCCATGAACATAAGTTGAAAACCTTTTTTTTTTTTCTTTACAGAAGCTAATTGGAAAAACAGAGCAATGAAAGCAAGGAATTCAGTTGGTATCTAACACACTCCTACCTATCCAATCGATTCAATCTCCTCCATTTCTAGAGAAAATTGATCTTAACGACTCAAGAAATTCTTGACTCGGATTGGAAAACCCAAGGAAAATGCAGAAATTGATTGAACAAAATTGAACTGAGGAAGGAATTCTAAAAGAATTGTTTCAAATAAACTTGAAAAGTAATACATGCTTGCATCCAACAAAGGGATAATTCCCCACTAAAGAAAACAGAGGACGTTCTTGAGAAAATTACCCACTAATGTGAATCGAAAGTAACCCGAATCTTAACCAAAATACAACAAATCGAGACAAGAAGTAAATTGACAGTGTTTCTGTGATACAAACTGAAAGAAATCGAGATGGAAGTTGAATTGAAAATGACTAAAACAGTAGCAAATATGAAAAACAGAGGATGCGAAAAACTGAAAAACCCACGAACTAATTCTTCGAATTGACCCCCGAAAATCGTCTCCCTTCTTCCGGCTTCTTCAATATTCTTTTGTAGATCGTTTTAAGGTTCAATTTTGCCAAGAATCACGCTCCAATTCCCTTGATTTGTGCAAAATTTCCTCTTCCATTTATGGGTTTCGTCATTCACGCGGTTGCAGACTTTCCATATATGCTCTGTTCAGGATTGCCAAACCGGTTTAGCAATTTGATTTGGCAATTTCCGAAATTCCTGCTCTGCCCAGGATTGCCAAAACGGTTTAGCAATTTGATTTGGCAATTTCCGAAATTCCTGTAAAAAGAACCACATTACTTAGAACTCTCTTCCAATTGCTATCACATTTCATTCTTTCCTAATTTCAAACAATTTTCCACCATTTTCAATTAATCTTAGGACAAACACGAGTTTTTCGAGCATTTGGGAATTAAATAAGCCTTAATTTTAAGGCTTATCAACTCCTTTACATTAACATTGTCCACATTCTTGCTAGCCATGAATGTTGACTTGTTAAGTTGGTTTATCGTTTGACTTGACGCCTTTTCGTATACTTCCAACACCTCCTTGACTTTCCTACAATCTTTCTCATCAACTCTAAAAAAAAAGGTTGTCATATGCAAAAAAGAGGTGCGTGAGAACTGAACAATGTTTATTAATACGAAAACCATTAAGATTAGAAAGAATCACTTTCCCTGTTTAAGAAAGTAGAAAAACCTTTAATGCAAAGGAGGAATAGATACAGGGAGAGAGGATCCCCTTACCTTAGACCTTTGTGAGAAATAAACTTGTAGGATCGTATGGCAACATTAGAGGGGGGTGCATAGGGTTGCTTACAAAAATTTAAAACTTTTTCGAAAGAATTAAATTAAAATAGTTCAATAAAAACTAATCGAATAAGCACCCAAAAATTCTAGAAATATAGAATAATTTTTTTATGCATACATCTACTAAAATAGATCGTTAAATAACGGAAATTAAAAGAGTAGAGAGATGAAATGACGTTGAAGATTTTTATAGTGGTTCGAAAATCCCTACTCCACTCCCCAATACATTTTCTTGGGTATTTTATTGTGACAACCTCTTACGGGTGAGAACCAAACTGATTTGCCACTCTTTTTAAGAGTTCAATAGTCAAACCCCAACCTATCCTTTGTAGGTTAAGAATCCAACCTATATCGATCCTTTTAACGGGTTCAAGATCAAACCACTACAAATCTTTTTTCGGGTTCAGGAATAAAACCGCTCACTCAAAATTCCAAGGTGTACCCACACCTTAATACAAAATCTGATTGAAATATGAAATTAAACCCCACAAAAATAACATCTCTAACAAGAGGTGATACAAAAGTTTGAAACACTCAAAATTATTTAATCCTCACAAAAAGAAAATCTCTCACAAATAGATTATAATAAAAATGAAGTTTTGAAGAATGGCTAACAATGAGGTATTGGGAGATAGCCTTTCAATAAGTTTAAGAGAGAAGTGATTATGAAAAGAGAGGAAAAAAGATGTTTAAATAAGGTTCAAAATTAGGGTAAAATTTGGGCCATTGGATCTAGGTTAAATAGATCAAGGGTGGAGGAAATTTGGGAGGAAAATAATATAAGAATGATTAAAAATTGTTCCAACGGTCTTTAAAAATGGCCATGTGTCGTAATGTAATTCGTCCGAGTGATTGCAAAAAAACAGTTTTTCTCAATCTTCTTTTGGCTATAACTTTCCCGTTTGACGTCTAATTTGAGCAATTCAAAATGCGTTGGAATCGTCTTTTCGAGCTCTACACTTTGGACACTTTAAAACACTAAAATCATTAGTAATTCAAAAGTTTATTATCATCAAAACATATAGTCATATGATTGAAGCTCGTAAAGCTAACAAAACTTCCTTTGAGAGGGGCCATTGATCAGGACCATGTAGCTAACCGATTCCACGCAATTCAAGATCTGCTCATTCCACCTATCATCAAAGCCCATTTTGTTCATCACCTTTCTTAGGAAGGGTCATTCCACTCTATCGTATGCTTTACTCATGTAGAGCTTCATGGCAATAGCCCATTCCTTTCCCCTGTGTTTAGAGTTTAAAGCGTGTATGCATTTGAAGCCCAGGATGACATTATAAAAAACAAACCTTTCTGGGACAAAATCTGATTGGTAGGGGGAGATTACCGAATCCAATACCTTATCTTCAACCTGTTGGCCAGACACTTAGCAATGATTTTATACGTGACATTGCAAAGGCTAATGGATCTGTAATCCACCATGGTCTTAGCCTGTTGAACTTTTGGAATTAAGGAAATAAAAGTTTGTTTAGAGGGCCAACATCGGCCCCTTCATTAAGAACTTTCAAGGAAAGGCTAACCATTTCATTTCCAACCGCCTCCCAATATTCCTGAAAGAACATTGCATGAGCCTCATTTGGCCTCGGCGCTTTAGAAGGGTTCATGGATTTTACCACCTTCTCAACCTCTACTTTAGTGAAAGATCTATTAAGCTTTCTGTCGTGTCTTTCTAGAATGTCTGTTGAGATACTTGTTAGTACTTATTGATGGCCTTCTCACATGGCTTCGCATAATGGAAGAGGTTTTGGAAGTAATATATGGCCTCTCTAGAGATATCCTCTTCTTTCTCCAGCCAGATGCCCCCTTTGTCTAGAATTCTCTCAATTTTGTTCCTTTTCCTTCTATGCGAGGCCTTCAAATGGAACCATTTAGTATTTTTATCCCCACTTTTTAGCCAAATTTCTCTAGACCTTGGGCGCCAGTACTCTTCCTCTTCCCTAATAAGCTTATCCAAATCTTTTTCAGCTTTGGAGATCATCTCGGCTGAATCATCGGAGTTTGCTTCAAGTAACATTTCGATCTCCTTTTCCTTTCTCTCAATCGCTTTCCTGATAGAGCCACCCAATCTACCTCTATTCCACTCGGCAAGCTTCTTGAGACAGTTCTGACTTTTGTTGTTGTAGCACTCTAACCCTCTACTGTTGCATGATCCAATGATCCTTGATGATTTGTCTGCATTCATCAAAATGTCGCCACCCTTCTTTAAAACTCACACTTTTCTGCTCTCTCACTCGTTGCACATTTCTTAAATCATCAAAAAGATGGATCATGATAGGCCTATGGTTCGACTGATGGTAGTTCATGTGATCAATTTTGAAGTTTGGCCAAAGCTCTCTGAAAGAGTTGTTGAGAAGAACTTGTCCAATCTTTTTTTCACACTATCCATGTTATTTTTACTCTTAACCCAAGTGAAAGGATCACTGTTAAACCCGGGGTCAAAAAGTTCACATCTATTCATGGCTTCTAGAAAGTCCCACATTTGATCCTCGTTTTTTGAGCTCTTCCTCTCTTCTCGCACTCAAACAAAATGTCATTAAAATCCCCCTGAGCAACTTCCATGACTCTTCCACTTATCCTTATCCGAGTAACCATAAAAGCTTGTGAAGCGCCACGGCTCCTTGGTTCCTTTAACTACCATATCGATTTGCCCCTCAGAAAAGGACGTGATGGAGAAGTTTATGATATTGTTCCATAGTAGCATCAGACCCCTCCTTTTCCTTGGCTAGGAACGCAGAAGTCGTTGTCTACGTTCAAGTTATCTATAGCCTTTTCCGCCTTGTTCTATTGTCAATTGATAAGCCTTAGAATTAAGGCTTATTTAACTCTCAATTGCTTAAAATATTCTTGTTTTGACTTAAGATCATTTGAAAATAGTGGAAGATTGCTTGAATTTAAGGAAGAAATGAATGTGATGGCATTTGGAATAGAATTCTAAGTAAATTGATCTTGTTTGCAGAAATTGTGGAAATTGCAAAATCAAATTGCAAATTCGTGATTCTGCAATTGTTTCTGGAGCAGGGAATGTAAAAATTGCAAAATCAAATTGTAAAATCGGATTCTGCAATCTGGAGCAAAATCGGATTCTGCAATTTGGAGCAGTAGAAAAGTTCAAAAAAGGAAAAAAATCTGCATTAAACCCATTCCGAAAATCTTCAATTACAGCCCAATTTGGAGGAATTTAAGCACGAAATTTGGGCATTCTTCAACCCTAATGAAGGCCTATAAAAGGGGAAGAAGAGGATGAGCAACACAATTCGATTTGGAGGCGATTTGAGAAGTCAATTTTGTGGGTTTTCGTCAATTTAGAAACTCTGTTTTTCTGCATTTTGTCTTTCTGTTTTTTTTTTTTGCCAAGAACTTCAAGTTTCTGTCTTTATTTTTCTGCAAATTCTTCTTTTATTACCAAGAGTGCTAGTAGTATCATTTTGTTCATCTTTCAAATCGGATTTTGGAGGCGTTTTTGGAGCTTTACATCGTGGGTTTTTTTTCAAGTCTTCCTCCTCTGTTTTTTTTTCCTTTTTTCTACTCTGCTTTGTTGAAAGTTCAGCTTCTGTTTTTATATTTTGTTTCAATTCATCTGGTATTACGAATAGTTGTTGGAATGCAACCTCAATCTTTAGTTGATTTCTTCTTTATTATTAAGTTTTGTTCAATTTAGTTTCTGTTTTCATGGATTTCAATGGAATTCTTGTTCAATTTTTATAATTATGTAGCAAGTTATAATATAAACTTGCTCTGTTTTGCCAAGGGGTTCAGTTTCAGTTTCTTTTGTTTTTATATTTTTTTCTCCAAATTCTTCTTTATTTTGTTCAAGTTTCTGTATTTCTTGAAATCCTTATAAACCCATCAGATTTAAGGGTAAAGAAAGAAGATGGAAATTTTCTATTGAAACCCTTGATTTTTGTTGTTTAATTTTTAATTTGAGAATTTTAGAAGTTTTTGAAGTTAATTGCCCAGAATTGCATAAGTTTTGTCTTAGTTGTTCCAACACCACTTAGGGTATAATTTTTATTAATTGGCATTTTACTCACTTTTTCAATATGAACTTTTCCCCAAAAATTAGTTGTAGGATTTTTATATTTAATTTGAGCCCCATCTTTATCTAAATTCTCTTTGAAATTTCAATTACTAAGTCTATTTAGTTTGCTATTTCTAGATTCTGCAATTCAATTCTGCAATTTTTCTTTATTTCCATTATTGCCATTTCTTGATTCTGCAATTAGATTCTGCAATTTTTCTTTTTATCAACACACCATCCCAACTTTGTTTTTGCATTTTTAGTTTTGAAGTTGCAATTTTCCTTACACTTTTGTTTTACAATATTTTGTTACTCCGTTCCCTGTGGGATTCGATACTTGGTACTCAGATACCATTTTATATTACTTCGATCGCGTGCGCTTGCGTGTTACAGCCGATCATCAATCTATGGTTAATTTTTTCAAAATAGATTTAGCTTATAAATTTTCAAAACATATTAACGTACTATCTTTTCTTGAGCGAAAATAATAATTATTATTTTACCAAATTCTATAATTATTATTTTACCAAATTCTATAAATAAAAAAAAAGTATCTTCGGATTAATAAAGAAGACCAATTTGAAGATTTATTAAAAATACAGGAACTAAATTTGAATATTTGAAAGTAATCTCAAAGTATAGAGACCAAAATAGTATTTTAATTTTTTTTAATCTCACATATGACTTTAAATTTATTAAAGAAATTAAAATTTTGTTTATTTTATTTTATTTTATTTATTTATTTCGAGAATTAAAAATCTTGTTTATTAGGTAAGCTTGTGTTGATTAAGTAAGCTAATTGGAAATAAAAGGTGTTTTCAATATTTTTTTTACTATAAAAAGTCTAAATTATTTAGTTTGAAAACAAATACGTATTTTTTAATCTTAAAAAAATGAAAAATGCATTTTTATTCACCAAAATCAAATCTTACCTAAATGAAAATGAAAATGGTGGATTGTGGGACTTGAACACTAATATTATTTTTTTACAATATTATATAATTTATAATACATTAAATTATACATATTTTAATTTAACAAAAATAAAATGAGTTTTTGCTCAAAAAATAATAATAATATGAGTTTATAGCATAAAATATTATATTTATCAAAGTTTTTATATTTTTTAGTGTAATTCTGTATTTAAAATCTCAAATATAAAATTTGGATACAATAAAAACATAAAAAAGTTGTTTTTAGAATTTTCACTGCTTGAGCCATAGAATCTAAAAACGGTTTAAAAAAAATGCTGAATACAACGTGCTTGAATATTTATGTATACTAATTAATCGATAAAACTAAAATAAACTTACTTTAGTCCACATGAGCTGTTATAAATTTAATTAAGATTAAAAAAAACAACTATATTCTAATATGAATTTGGGTAACGAATTAACGTTTTAATTTCCATTAAATAACCAAAATTAAGTTAGAAAGAAAAACAGAAGGTTCACGTTCATGGAACCATACCTAATGAACACTTTTTTTTTTATTTTTTTTATGTCACCCACTCCAAGTGGCCTTCGAGATAAGCTATATTAGGCAATGAATCATGTTGGTTTTTGGAGCCGTTTGAAAATGCCAATTTGCTTGTGTTTTTTTGACTTGATGAATGAAGGAAATCATTTTGAAAATTATGTTTTTGTATCTTGTACAAAAGATGTATGGCATCAAAGACTAGACCATCCTTCTCCTCAAATTTTGAGTCAAGTTCTAGAATTGTGTAAAGCTTCTGTTAAAAAAAATGAAAAGACTACTTTTTGTGAGGCATGTAAGTTTGGCAAGGTTCACAAATTACCTTTCACGTTGTCAAGTTCTCGAGCATCTACTCCTTTGGAATTAATTCGTATGGACTTATGGGGACCTGCTCCTATTCAATCTATTAATGGATATATGTACTACATAGCCTTTTTAGATGACTACAGCAGATATACTTGGTTGTATCCTTTGAGACATAAAGGGGAAACATATGGTGTATTTCAACAGTTTCAAAACTTAGTCGAGAAACAATATAGAACTACAATTAAAAGCATACGGTGTGATGGTGGAGGCGAGTTCAAACCTCTAATTAAATTAGCCGAACAGCAAGGCATTGTTGTTCAAATCTCTTGTCCACACACTTCACCTCAGAATGGAAGAGTAGAAAGAAAGCATCGTCATGTGGTTGAAACCGGTCTTGCTTTGTTAGCTCAAGCTAAGATGACACTCTGCTATTGGTGGGAGGCTTTTCATACTGCATCCTATCTTATCAACCGAATGCCATCTCATGTGACTGATAATAACAGTCCATATCAGATTCTCAAGCAACAATCACCTCCGTATGACCATCTGCGAATATTTGGTGTTGCATGTTACCCTTATCTTCGGCCTTGCCAACATCATAAATTAAATTTTCACACTGAAAAGTGTGTGTTCATTGGTTACAATGATTATCATAAAGGCTATTGGTGTCTCAGCTCCACAAGGCGCATTTATACCTCCAGACATGTACATTTCAATGAAAATGACTTTCCCTTTCCTCAGCTTTTTCCCCTCGAGCATGATTCATCTTCCTCTACCTCAGAACCTGTTTTCACCTGGCTGCCTCTTTTACCACCAGTTACTTCTCCTTTGTCTTCTAATCCCTCACCATCCAACTTACCTCCTTTATTGCCCTCGGCTTCTCCTCCTACCACTTTTATTTCTCCATCACCTAATCCTCTATCTCCCTCATCCCCCTTTGTTACTTCTCCACCTATCTCCCCCATTTTCTCTCCTGTTCCAACTTCCTTAGCTTCATCACCACCTCCACCCTTCACCACCTCTCTTAACCAACACCCTATGACCACTCGAGCTAAATCGGGAATTCAAAAGCCTCTCCAATTTTTTGGCTGTCTCACACAACTTGCCTCTGCTGTGGACTGGAATGCTATAGAACCCGTTCATTTTCGTGATGCCATTACTTCTTCAGCTTGGCAACAGGCCATGGATACCGAATTTTTAGCTTTGAAGCATAACAACACCTGGACATTAGTTCCACCTCATCCCTCTCAGCATCTTGTTGGCACCAAGTGGGTGTATAAAATCAAGCGTGATGAGTTTGGCATGATTCAAAGCTACAAGACTCGGCTTGTAGCCAAAGGGTATCTTCAGACACTGGGCATCGACTATAGTGAGACCTATAGTCCGGTCATCAAGCCGTCCTCTATCTGGTTAGTCCTTACCTTAGCTCTCACCTGGAAATGACAGATTCGACAGCTTGATGTCAGTAATGCTTTCTTACATGGTACTCTCAAGGATGAAGTGTATATGATAAGCCTTAGAATTAAGGTTTATTTAAGTCCCAAGTGCTCAAAAAACTCTTGTTTGTCCTAAGATTAATTGAAAATGGTGGAAAATTGTTTGAAATTAGGAAACAATGAAATGTGATAGCAATTGGAAGAGAGTTCTAAGTAATGTGGTTCTTTTTGCAGGAATTTCGGAAATTGCCAAATCAAATTGCTAAACTGATTTGGCAATTGTGTTCTGGGCAGAAATTTATGGGGCGTGAATGACGAAACCCATAAATGGGAAGAACGATTTCCGCACGATTCGAGGGAATTGGAGCATGATTTTTGGGCAATCTTCAACCCTAATGAATGCCTACAAATGGGGAAGAAGAAGATGAGCTATTAATTGGATTTTGAGGGCGATTTGAAGGATCAATTTCGTGGGTTTTTGGGTTTTAAAAAAGGAAAAAATCTGCATTAAACCCATTTCGAAATTCTTCAATTACAGCTCGGTTTGGAGGAATTTAAGCACGAAATTTGGGCATTCTTCAACCCTAATGAAGACCTATAAATGGGGAAAAAGAAGAGGAGAAACACAAGGGGAGTTGGAGACGATTTTCGGGGGGCCAATTCGAAGAATTAGTTCCTGGGTTTCCAAGTTTATTCCAGCCTCTGTTTTGGTTTTCTGCTGCTGTTTTGGTCATTTTAATTGAATTTCCATCTCAATTTCTTTTAGTTTGTATCACATAACACTGTCAAGTTACTTTGATTCTCGATTTGTTGTATTTTCGTTCAAGTTTGAGTTGCTTTCAATTACATTCGTGGGTAGTTTTTTCGCAAGAATTCCTCTGTTTTGTCCTTCAGTTTTTAGTTAATTTCCTTCACCAAAAATTTCATTCAAAGTGTATCAACTCTTCTTTATTATATGATGAATGGTCATGGGGATTATCCTTTTGTTCTCAATTGGATGCAAGCATACATTATTTGGTAGGAATTTCCAAATCCATTCGAAGTTCATCTTTTAGAATTTTTCTTCAATTCAGTTTGCTCAAGCAATTTCTGCATCTTCCTTGGGGTTTCCAATCCGATTCAAGAGATTCTTGAATCGTTAAGATCAATTTCTCTCTAAAAGTGGAGGAGATTGAATCGATTGGTTAGGAAGGAGCGGGATAGGCATCGAATTGAATTCTTGTTTTCTTGCTCTGTTTTTCTTTTATCATTCGTTTTAGCTTCTGGAAAGAAAAAAAAAAGGGGGTTTTCAACTTATGTGCAGAAGGTAGGAGATAAGACATTTTACTTAGCTACCCTTGCCGCCTTGACTTAATTTCAATTATTTACTTTTGCTTAAATTTCTAGGAATAACCAAATTGCATTTCATAAGTTAGTGTTTTATTAAATTATACCATTTCATTATGAACTCTTTCTTTAAAATTTGTTTTAGGATTTTCATTGAAAATATGAGCTAAAACTTCTTAGGGGGTTCAAGGATGTGAATTCCCTAAGAAGTAAATGTAGCCAAAATTCCAATAAAAACCAAGCCTACATCTCAATTGTTTGCTTGTGTTGATTAAATTTCCGTTGAGATCCTAGAGTGATCAACTAGGGTTTCAACTCAAGCTTAGATCTAATACCGACAGGGTTAGTGATAAGCGGATTTCACACAAGTAATGGAGTAAAAGAGCTTAGACATAAGCCATTCCTTACCCTAGACATAGGGATTAAGGACTCCAAGACCCATAAAATTGTGAGCTAAAAATTATCTAAGATAGAGGGACTATAGACATATAGGTCTCTCACTTAGCCTCCTAAAAAACCCAATTTCGAGGTAAATAGGAGATGCAATTTTGGTTTACAATTGAGTGTGGAGTAGGTTGGAATTGCAATTTTGGTTGCAATTACGACTTAGGGCAATGACATTCTTGAGCCCCATCATTTATCATTTCATTATCTAAGTTCATCAAATTTGCTATTTCATATTGCCAATTTAGATTCAGCAATTTAATTTTGCAATTTTTAGTCATTTCGCTCATTGCCAAATTAGAATCTGCAATTTAATTTAGCAATTTCTGTTATTTCCAACATTGCCATTCTAGATTTAGCAATTGGATTTAGCAATTTCTGTTTTTCACCAACAACCTATCTCAACTTTATTTTTGCATTTTTACTTTTCAAACTTGCAATTTTCCTTACACTTTTGCAAAACAAAACCTTTGTTACTCCGTTCCCTGTGGGATTTGATACTTGGTACTCAGAGACCATTTTATATTACTTCGATCGCGTGCGCTTGCGTGACCACCGATCAGTATACCACCCAGCCCCCTGGATATGTTGATTCAGTCTATCCTCATTATGTTTGCAAACTTCACAAGGCTCTTTATGGTCTTAAACAGGCTCCCCGTGCCTGGTATGAAGAACTTAAATACTATCTCCTCAAATGGCAGTTCACTCAATCCACCGCTGATAGCTCACTCTTCATATTTCACTCGGGTCAGGGCACTGTTTTTTTACTTGTCTATGTTGATGACTTGGTCCTCACAGGCTCCTCGGCTTCCCTACTTGGTATCGTTCTGCATCAGTTACAATCTGTGTTTGCAATTAAAGATTTGGGCTTACTTCATTATTTTCTCGGCATTCAAGCTCATCACTTGGCTGATGGTCTTGTTTTCTCACAGTCCACCTATATTACAGACCTTCTCACGCGGCTAAATCTCAGACACTTGAAACCAGCTCCTTCTCCCATGATTGCTAGCAATCAATTGTCCCAATTTGATGGTGATCCGTTGAATGATCCTCAATTGTATCGCAGCACCATTGGTTCTCTCCAGTATCTTCAACACACAAGACCTGATATCGCCTTTGCTGTGAACAAACTCAGTCAGTTCAATCATGCACCTCGCCTGCCTCACTGGCGTGCTTTGAAAAGAGTCCTTCGATATCTCCAGGGCACCTTGCATTTGGGCCTTCGACTTTCTCCTGCTACTCATCTTGCTCTTACCGATTTTTCCGATGCTGATTGGGCTTACTCACCTGATGATCGTAAATCCGTGAGTGGCTACTGTGTATTTTTTGGCTCCTCCTTAATATCATGGTCGTCGAAAAAATAGGCTGTCATTGCTCGATCAAGCACTGAGTCCGAATATCGTGCTCTCTCCCATGTGGCTTGTGAAATAGTGTGGCTTCGGTCCTTACTTGCTGATCTTCATGTCTCTCTTTCAGCTCCTCCTATTTCCCAGTGTGATAACCTTTCTGCCACCTCTCTTGCTCGCAATCCAGTTTTCCACGCTAGGACTAAGCATATCGAGATAGATGCTCATTTTATTCGAGACCAAGTTCTTGCGAATCACCTTGAAATTCGCCATGTTCGCTCTCAGGATCAGGTTGCTGATTGTCTGACCAAACCGTTATCTCCACAACCGTTCTTGGCACTTCGAGACAAACTCGGTCTTCAAGTCTGTTTGTCGCCTCGTTTGAGGGGGGCTGTTGAAGTATCTTAACTGTTAACTGCTTGTGTTGTTGTACTTTCTCACTGTTTGGGTTGCTTGTTGGTCTTATTGTATTAATGGGAAGGTTTGGTTATTAATTGACCTTAATCTTATCTATCCCTGTCTCTATTTTTTCTCTCTCTGTAATTGCTTGTATCCCTTGTTAAATAGAGGAAAAACTCTCTCGGTAAGCAAGAACATCACTTCACTTGTTAGAACAAAAATACACAAAAGGAATTATTCTCTCTTCTCTGCTTCTCCTTGAGTTTTCTGTCTTCTGTGAAACTTCATTTTCCTTTCTCTCCACATCGGCCAGCTTAATTATGATCCTTTTGGAGGGAATCAGATCATATAAGTGCATTGGCTCAGTTTGATAGTAAGTTTAATTTGTAGCCAATACCTGTTTTAATATCGAGAGAATAATTCATGTAGACTGTAATTTTTACAACACCATAGAAACACACGTAAAATTCAAAGGTGAATTGAAATCATCTTCTTCTATTGCTTCTATTACTTCTAAAATTCAATTACAACCATATAGAAACGCAAAACGAAGGTAATTCTGTTTCATTTTCTTCTTTTCATTATCCTTCTAACTTTCCAGTTATAACAATTGGATAAGAAAATCTCTCTAGCAAATATTTTGCTGCACCTTCTTCAGTATTAATAACATTTTGTGGCTTATTTTTCTATAACGAAGAACTCACCGGTGTGGTGTTTAGCTACACACTCCGATGTCTAAGTCAACTAGAATGTTGTGAGAGATGTAGTATAAGCTAGGGTCAGACGCTTGTTGCTCCCCTGCATTTATGGGATAAGACTAGGGTTTCAGGAGGTGCGCACTTGAGAGTGAACTGGGCATGGCTGCAACTCATTTCTTAGGTCGTTCGGTGAATGCTAAACAAAATATTATTTTTGATAAATTTATTATTTATTACATATTGAATAAGTTTGTGTTTTTCTTTTTTTAAAAAAAAGTGCTCGATGAATACTAAACAAAAAATTATTTTTAAATACTTACTGCAACCTCCTTGTTCCCTAACTGGTGTAAGTGCATTGCGGCCACGACAGTCGAATGATTCCACCTTCAAATTGATAATGATGTATTATCAGATCAAAGTTACCACAAGATCAGAAATCAATAAGAAAGGCAAAAAAGATATACCTCCATTGTTGGTACCGAAGTCATCCAAAATAGTTTCTGACTGTGCATTCACATACATAAGAAAGCGATTAAAAATTTGTAATGCTCACACACTACAAGAAATTAATATCACATTTTATAGCATAAATTAGTTGGAGCAAGCTACAAAAACCCACTTATGAGTGAGTGAATTAATATCACATTTTAATATTCTTTAACTTGATTTTCAAGAATCACAGTCATGGAAGCAAGAAAAGGCATTATTATAATTAACCTTCAACAATTAATGAGAGAGAAATTAAGAATAACATACCTATATCAAATTCTAGTCCAGTTAATCGAGACAAGAGGTAATCATGGTCCAAAGGGGAGAAAAACAAGAAATTTATAAGGAGAAAAGTTAGGAGAAAACGTTGGGATTATGGTGAAAAAGGAGTTGTTAATAAGAAACTCCAATATACTTTTCCTCAGCTGGTTCATGAAATTCAGGAAAAATTAATGAATTGGGCAATGTTGAGTATATGATTTGTTATCATATGGGGTGGAGATCTAATCAACTTGATTTATAAAATTGGGTTAAATTTTTGAATATTTTCTTCTATTTAATCTTTAAAAGTTTCTCAAATTTGAGTTATGTATTTTGATTAATTAATCTCTATGAACCACTGATGAATCCAAAACTTCATGTCGGGGTTATATTGATTTTTTTTTTTTTTACATATTTTGGTATTAAATTTGTTAAATCATAAATTTGGCCCTTAAAATTTGAAGATTGTATTTAATTGAATCACGACTTATAAAAATTTTTAATAAATTCCTAAACTTTCAATTTTGTGTTTAATAGATTCTTGAATTTTCAATTTTGTATTTAATAGATTCCTAAACATTAATAGGTTAGAGATCACAAATCTAGACTTCCGATTCTAAACTTGCACCCCAAACGACTCTTAATAGGCTAGTGATTAATTAGATATCAAATGGAAAACTTAAGAATCTATTCTATAAAAAACCTTTAAATTTTAAAGATCAATTGGACACATTTTTTAAATTTAGGAGCCTATTAGAAACAACTCTATAAGTTCATAGATTCACTTATAATTTAGTCAATTAAGTTTTGTTCAATAAGAAGTATATATAAATATATATACAGAAAAAGAAAAAAGAATGGAACTTGAAATGACAATTATAGATTCTTTTTATGCAATTAATTTTAAAAAATAATAATTTACTAGAAATCAAAAATATTTTATTCATTTTCATCTTTATTTGACTTCAGAAAAGAGAAATCAAATTTAAAAATGAAACTAAATCAAACATTATAATATTATATATTTGATGTTATTATGTATTTATAGATACTATAGATAAATTTAAATTATTTGTCAACAATAGCTCAAGACAAATACCTCTGTCTAAGTGGTTAGAGTTTCAACTCCTTTTATTTTTATTTTTTAACTTTAAGAAATTAATTTGATTGGTTCCTTTAGAACTGAACCTGATTTCAAGGTTCATTCTCCGTTATATATTTAGAGTGGATAATTTTATAATGTTATAATTAACATTATTTGATCTAAATATTATATATCAATGCATTTAAAATTATATATATATATATGATGGTTAAATTACAAGTCTAGTCTTTGAATTTTAAAATAAGTCTCTAAACTTTAAAAAATGTCTAATAGGTCTCGGATCTTTGAATTTTGTATGTAATAAGTGATTAAATTTTGAAAATGTCTAACAGCTAGATCCGTAAACTTTCAATTTTGTATCCAATAGGTTTTGGTCCTATTCAAAATTTTTAAAAAGTAACTATTCATTATACATAAAATTTAACTTTTTTGTTTCTAATTGAACCTTTAAACTTTCAATTTTGTTTCTAATGGATACGTAAATTTTAGAAAATGTCAATTATATATGTTGAGGACCTATTAGACACAAAATTAAATTTTATGTCTAACAAAACATATAATTTTTAAAATATTAAATATTTAAGAGATTTATTAGATACAAAATTGAAAGTTCAAGAATCTATTAAAAACAAAATTGAAATTAAAGTTTACAAACATATCAAACACTTTTTAAAACTCAAGGACCATATAGATAAAATTCTAATTAAAAATTTAAGAACTAAACTTGTAATTTAACCTTATATAAATTTGGGCCTCCTCTAACATAAATTTCTTGATCTACCATTGCATATAGCTACTTTCATTCTTGGAGTTTGCAGGTAGAAGAACAAATAAACACATTAATTATCAACGATGTGTTCAAGGCTTTAATTAAATGTTGATGTCGACAAAAATATAAGATCTCAATTTTATGAAAATGTCAATGAAAATATCAATTAAATGCCGATGTCGATAGATAGTTCTATAAAAATGAAAAATTAATTAAAAAATATTTAAATTAACAAATAATTTTTGTTATCCTTTTAAAATAAGATAAAATTTATTATTAATAATATAATATTCATATTGATTATATTTTGTTGATATTTATTATATTTTGTCGGTTTTTTAGGATATAATGAAAATGTAGATTCGAATACTTAACCTTTTGGTCGAAGGTATATGTCAATTCTACTAAGCTATGTTCACTTTAGCAATGAAAATATAGATGTTGAATCTATAGATATCTAAAAATGTCTATCATGTGAATAGGAATTTAATAGCTAGTGTTGTTTAGAAACCAGCAGCCACATTAACTTACATTCACAGCTCAACAAACTCCAAACCTTATCAAGAGCCTTTGGTTTGACCTAGTTGGAGGTGAGTAGATATTGGCATGTATTCTTTCTTTGAGGTCAAAAGTTTAAATTTTTATACGTCACATTTCTTGTAAAAAATAAAAAGTGAGCAATCGCGGGCCTCCCGTAGAATTTATTATTTTTCTTATTATTCTTAGTAGTAATATTAATAAGTAATTAACAATTTTTCAAGCCAAAGTGAACGTGGCTCAACGTTAATTGACATGTACTCTTAACCAAGAGGTCAGAAGTTCGAACCCCTTCACCTCTGAATATTATTGAACTCAAAAAAAAAAAAAAAATCAAGTCCTTTCATGATATTTGTCAACTCGAATATTCAAAACTTAAAGACAAATGGGATTGGGCCAACGAACTCAACTCTTTTCCTTCAATGATTTAAATAAACTTAAAATTATTAATTTTGTGTCTGATTGCTGATTTAATTGATTAATAAATTAGAAAATTTGATCTATATATATATATAACAACCTAATTTTGGAAAAGCTAATGTAAATTTTATGAACTAGCTTAATCTTTTTTTTAGACTATAATATTAAATATATAAGGATGTGTATATGAGCTTTCAATTATATTTATAAAGGAGGTTAATTATTAGTTTCAGCTTAAAACCTATTCTTAAATGCAGTTTTGAAATAAGATGGAAATAAAATGACTCCCAAATAAAATTTTGTGAATTTATTAAAATTAAAAAGGATAATTGACTTTGTATGAAAAGGACTCACCAGAAAAATAATACTCAGATGCTATTTTTCATTCTACTACGTGATGGACCGATTCTTATATATTATTCAATTAATATTGACTTCCCAACATGTGTCATTCTTGTGTACAAGATTACATATAATAGGATACGTGTATTAAAGTTATTCATTTGTCAGTGCATTTTTATATTTATATTTTTGGTGTATCCATACAACTTATATTGCAATATTATTCACAAATACTGAAGAAAGTTTCTCAATTATATACCTTCAAAGAAAGAAGAGAAAAACTTATGTATATTGTTTACCTCTAGAATAAAATTGATAATTTAAAATGTTAATCTAATTATACTCAACTAGTTAAAGCATAAATAGTCTTTTGAGGTTATCAAATTCTCATATTCACATTTGTATTATTATTATTATTTTTTTAAATATAAATTAGTTAGTCTGAAAACAAATTAAATTAAATGATGATGAGACATAATACTAACCTATTTGTACATGAACAAAAAATAAAAACAATACAACAAAATACAATGCATTTGACCTTCCAAATATTGGTCATACACAAATTTATCTGTGACTAAGACTTTTGATGGGTTTCTTAACTAAGTTTATCTCTAAATAGTTGAAACTTAGTTCTTTTTATTACAAATAAAATATGGGAGGGAATTTGAGTCTACTACTTTTAGAGATAGTTCTAAGCTTGACTTTTAGTCTTGAAACTTGAATATTAATAAAGGATCAAATTACAAACTGTATAGGCCAACACAATTTCTTGTGAAATAATTTACACAATAATTTGATACATGCATTTTCACAACTATATACACAGGAAAAGAAAAGAACGAAACAGAGAAATAATGCATCTGAAATGGGCATTTCAAGTCACTAAATAATGACAATCTCATCATGACTAAAGTTTGTTTACAAACTAAAACGAGAGACTAATTAAATAGATATGGATTAGTGCAAGAGAATGCAACCCCGAGTGTCAGCAAGGCCGTTTCCAACACCACAATAAGCTTTGATAGCACAAGCGGAGTTTTGGCCTCTCTCAGTGCTATAAAAACGAAGATAGTCTTGATGATCAAATGGCTTAAACTGCTGTGGATGTTTTTCGTCCACTAACTCTTTAGGAATCTGAACAATTCCATCGTTAAATGAAAACAACCCTACAGAATATCTCTCTCTCTTCCCACTCATCGTCACTCTGTGAGGTGCTGAATAAATCCTCCCATTGCTCCATGCCTGTGCCAACAAAGGACCAAACTTTATGTTAATTCGATGGGTTATGATAAATTTAATCTTTTACCTATTAGAGAATCTGAAGGTTAATAAACTTACGAAGAATGCATCTCCAGCCATGACGATGAAAGATGAGGTAGTAGATGAAGATGAAGAAGGCTCATATTCAAGCCATTTGTTATCTTTGGTTTTGATTTGTAAGCCATTGACTTGGTTTTGGTGAAGAATGGTGAGGAAGCTCTTGTCTGTGTGAGGGAAAGCTCCCAAATTCATCTCGTTTTGTTGTGGAACTCTATATTTGATCATTCGCAGAAGATATCTCGTGGATTTCATGTGAGAATCTAAGTGACTTCTCACGCCATAGCTTTCAAAGACCATATCTTTCACTGTTTGATCTAACTCTGATACCAATTTTGCGTAGGAATTGACGTTTTCACTGTCATTATTGTTTTGAGATGAGATGAAAATGGTTAGTTTCATATTTGTATTCTCATTATATGAAAGTTTAAGGATGTATATATGTTAGAAACTTTTAAAGTAATACAGAACTTACGTACCAAAAAAGTTTGTTTCCATTAGAGGGCCACATGAGGTTAGTGAAAGATTGAGTTTTGGTGAGAAGAATTGGGTCTTCAATGCCCATACTTTCATGGATGGGCATGAGAGGGTTTTGGCCAAAGTAGCCATGGTAGGGCTTTTCAGAAACATTCTGAAGTTTCCTGTCCAATGGAACATCGAACAACTCTTTTAAGGAATCGAACACGTTGGAACTCAACTCCATTGAAACGCTGTCGTATAATGCTACAAAGCACCCATATTCTTCAAGTGCTTCTCGAACTTTTTCCCTCGTCAAAGCCCAGTTCCTCGTTCCACTCTTCAAATTCTCTGAAGAAAACTTCACCACTGGAATCTGACCCGCCATTGTTGAACACAAAAATGAGGTCTCAAAATAAAAACGAAATTTTGTTGTGTTTTGCAAATATTAGGTTTTGGTTGGTTGTGGAAAATATGGCACTAAAACAGCCATTTTATAGGAAAACAGAACTGATCAAAACGTCCATTTTTTTGTTTAAAAAAATAATAATAATAATAAAGAAAAGGATGATTGGATTGAAGCGGGCATGCTTGTTTTTTGTTTTTTTTAATCAGATGCGAAGAATGTGTTTAGTGATTTGACTTAGAAGAAAAATAATAATTAATTACCGACCATGCATTTTTCAAACATTTTTCTAATCGAAACCTTTGTCAAACCAATAAAGAAAATGTTTGAGATTTTTGGTTTAGTTCTTCGCACACAGTTTTCAGCTGTCTTGTTTTGTTTTTAATTAGTCTTTCATTATATGCAACTTCCGAATTTAACACAGTTTTTTCTTTCTTAAACTTGAATTAAGCCACCCTGTTTGACTTTCTCTTTTAGAACAATTAATCAAAGAACGAAATTAGCTTATGGGTACGTGTTGGATTGGATTAGAACACTTTTCTTTTTGTCTACTTTTGGTTTTGTTTTTATCCCTTAAAAGATTGTTTCTATTTTCAGTTCATCTTATTAGAGATATTTTTATTTTATTCACTTTCTTGCTATTTAGAAATAATGATATATATTATTTAAAAAAAAAAGTAATAACATATATGCAAGTAAAATTTATCTAAGAAACTATTATAATTCTTTTTTACTTGATGTTATTTTATTTTAGATAGTAATTATTTGTTAATATCAAATACGTTTTTCAAATATAATTTATTGTTATTAAATATCATAACAATAAAATTTAATAATATTTTATATTAATCGTGGTTGCTATAATAAAAATTATACTAGTACTTCAGAGTTTATGTAATTTTATTTTAATTAGTTATTATTTTTAATTATTAAATAAATTGTTAAAATAGAAAATATTACTATCAAATAAAATAAATTAAAATTTATTATTGAATATTGTTATTTTAATTAAACATTAAATTAGCCTATTATTTAGAATGCATTTTAATTAGTTAAAAAAATTGAAAGAAGTATATTTTAGTAATTAAAAATATATTTGATTCTATTACAATTTCTAGTAAATAATAGTATCAATGGGTTTCTTACTGCGATTTCAAACCACTCCTTAGTAAATAGCATCAAAAGAACTACATTTTCATTCCTATTAATTTCATTTTGATTCTTGGTGAATAAACTGAGCCTTAATGTCTTCAATGAACGAGATTTTTAAAATTGAGGTGGAAACTATTTTTTTGGTTGGTTTAGCTAACTTTTTTAGCAATAAAATTTGAATATTGTCTTCTATTTAATCTTTAAAAAATTTCAATCCATCTTTGAAATTTTAATATTATGTGTTTGATTAAAATCTATGAACAACATTAATAAAATGTTAATGTGTGGCATGTACATTATTAATTACTTTATTTCCGTTATTTTAGGATATCATGTTAAATCTTAGCCAAAATCAGTTTAATAGATATGTGGTGTCAACATATCATTTATGATATTAATAATATGGATTAAATGGAAAATATAATTCAAAGTTAAGAAGTAATTAACCTTTTTTATAATTTAGAAATCAAATAAACAGAGTATTCAAATTTTATGGATTAAATTTGTAATTTAAGCCTTGTTTTTCATTTGGGATCAATTTTGATAATTAATGAGGGTGGTTTTGATATAAGAGGAATATTTTGCCCAGTTCACTTCATTGCTAAAAAATATGGCTTAGGCTTTTGGCTTCTCTCGTTATGAACATGAAATAATTTTTTTTTTCTTTTTGATAAAATGAACATAACTACGTGAAGAGTGTTTTTTTATTAGGTAGAATTTAAGAATTTCAGTGTTGATATAATCTCATCATTTTCATGCTTACTGGATCAACGACAACAAGGTTAAATTTAAATTACAACTTTATTCTATTTTATTTTGAAATATCTTTCAATAATTTTTCTTCAAGTATATGCAATTAATTTAATTCTATTATTCTCTAAAAAAATACTTTTCATTAAGAAAAAGACTATATACTAATATGAATTTGGGGAACGAATTAAAGTTTTAATTTTCTTTTTTTTAAAAAATAATAATAAGTTAAAAAGAAAAACACAAGGTTCATTGAATCATATCTAATGAACTTTTTTTTTTTGTCACCGTCTGCAAGATTTTTATGGAAAAGTGGCTTTCAAGATAAGCTATTATATTTGTCTATAGCTAAAATTTAACTATGTTTTTTTTATTACTACTTCCTTTTTTATTATTTAATTATTAACCATTTTAATTAAACTTAAAGTGGTAAATCAGTGACCTAAAAAAATGTAGAAAATCCACGATCGAGTTTAAAGATTTTTAAATAAATAAATTTTGTTCGGTTTAAAAATGGATAGTTACTATAAAGTTCCTTAGGGATATATAGCTTTTGTTAAATGATTAATAAAAAAATTAATGAAACTCACTAAAATAGATTTTTATTGAAAAAAATAATAATATAATTAGAGGTTAAAACAGAACATTCGAATATCATCATACTAAAATAAAACATTTAAAAGTTTAGAAATAAGACAAAATGAAAGTTTGGAGACTAAAATAAGATATAAATTTCTAAATTCTCATAATTATTGTTTTATTTTAAAATTTTGAGTTGTAGATTTCTTTAAAGATAATATTATGTTATAAATTTGGAAAAAAAATGAGGTTCAAACCTAATAATATGACCCTTAAAGGGAGACACTCGTATATGACCACTTTAATTTGTGAGTTATATAGGCACTCATATTTGACCACTTTGTGAGTTATATATGTTCAGATTTCAAGATCTAGGATTTTGTCTTCCTTTCTTTTTTTTTTTCTTTTTTTTTTCTTTTTTCTTTTTAATGAAGGTTGGAAACTAAGACTTTGATGGAAGATTAATGAGTTGATAAAAGTTAGTGTATTATTTCAAAAGTCTATTATTTTAATTTATATTATTATAATTCACACCATTAACAAATATGTAGCTTAAAATAAATAAACTAACTTAATTATATATCTTTCCTTTTAATTGATATATATGACTTAATTAATGGAGCTATCTTTAATGTCTTATATATCTAATTAATATACCAAATTTTTTTTAAAAAAGACAAGAATAGAAATACAATATGGTACTACATATTTAATCATAATTGTGTCACAGTTCCAATAATAGGAATTTAATTATTTTGAGAAACTAACACAAAATATAATATAAATAAGACAAACGACCCTTGCATTATATTGTTATATTATTTTATAAATGAAACATGGTTTCTTCGTTTTTTTTCCCGATAATACGTGGCGTTGATGTATAAGTTTATAACTAACATATACTGAAAATTAAAAGTCAAAGGCTTGGATTTTTGGAGGCGTTGAAGGGCACATTATTTATTATGCCAAGGAAAATGTACATTTGGAATATAGTTGAAATTTTGTATGCAGACTTTATGAAAAGGACTTTATACCACACAAATACCTGACAAGAGTGCTCTACATTTTTTTAGCAACAAATTAAACCAAAGTGTATATAGATATTTTAATGTTGACTTTATTGTAAAGTTGTTTTATAGAGTGTTTGTATATTATGATTTTCAAAACCCTGATTAAAAAAAAATTCAAAATGTTAAAATATTTAAGTTGTTTGAGAGAATAAGAGTGTGTTTGACATAATTTCTTAACTAATTAAAAATATTTATTTGATTCTTTTGAACTTAATTAGATGGTAAAAATGATTTTCAGAATTTTAAAACTCAATGTACAGAAAACAATGCTTTATTTCCTAGAATTTAGTTTATTCTCTTTTGGAGTTCTTGGTAGAAATTAGTCACTTTTATGTTAAAGAAAAAAAGGAAAAAAAAAAAAAAAGAAACTAGTCACTTTAGACAAATCACTCTTTTGTTTTTTAAAGTAGAGAAGTGGGATAAGTTTTAATCAAAGATAAGAACATACAATGAATCTTCTTTTTTCTTAAAGAACGTTTAGTGAAATTTTTAAAAGATAAGACTGAATTGAAATTGGGGTTAAAAATTAAATTATAAAAACTTAAGATATGATTTAATAAAATTAATAAATAGGACTATAATATTTTGGGTTTATTATATTAATATGAGAGATAGAACATCGTGATCTCTCTTGAGCTTTGTGATAAGGTGGGGATGATCTGAAATTCAAAAAAGTATGTTATCAATAATGATCATCACAAAATCTTTCTATATATCGGTTAAAAAAGATCTTAGATATATAAATAAATAGTGAATATGAACATAGCTCCACGGTTAAAGAATTCTTATTTCTTTTAAGAGGTTATATGATCAAATTTCCATCTTGTATTTGTGTTGTTATATATATTGTTAAAAAATATATATAAATAAATACAATGCCATCATTGATATAATTAATTTTTTGTAGCATAATTCAAGAATAAAAAGCAAAACATATGATCTTTAATTTAAAATATGTACAATCTATTTTTTTAGGAGGCGGTAAACAAAATAGAAAAACATTAACCGAAAAGAAAATTGTGGAGATCCATAGATGACGCAACATCTCAGGTATGATCCAAACCTAAGGAAACAACATGATGAGCAAGTTTATCAGTTTCTAAGTTGATATTTCTTCAAATATGAATGAAAGATATCTGAGACCATAAAGTCACCAAGCGCTGAACTTCTTTAATCAACTCTTTCACTTCAGTCAGATGTGTTCATCACAACCATTTATGAGATTGATAGTAGATAACGAATCAGACTCAACCATAAGGGAGAATTGTCGATCCACGATAGACTCCAAACCAGCCAAAATCGCACGAATTTCTAAGATGATCAGAATTGGTCCTCGAGACCTTGTGTATTTTTGTCCAGCACAAATCAAATTGTTATCCCAGTCACGAACAACCCAACTCAAGCCATTGCGACCTTTATCTTCATTCCACGCTGCGTCAGTATTCAAATTTCCACCAATTTGAAGGTGGTGAGATCCATCTAAGCTGGTATGAAGGTATTGTCATATGTGTAGAGATATAGAGTGGCTCATTTTTCAAACCAAGGCCAATTTGTTTTAGTTGTCCAATCTAATAATAAATGGTTTTTTTTAGTACAATTATAAATGAAGGGCCAACATGCATGCTTTATCAAACATTTAATACAAACAACATTTGTTTTAGTTGTCTAATCTAATTATAAATGAAGAGTTTTTTTTTAAAAAATAATATTGATAACATAACTTTAACAAGCAGTTGGATTAAATAAGCTATGAAAATCACCTCACAATCTTTCCCTTCTATAATAGTAATGACTAATAATTATAAAATTTTAGAACTAGGGGTAGAGAAATGCTTAAAATTGGGCCAAATTTATGGGTCAACATATAAGGATTTAAACATTATTAATGTAGTAAAGTTTTGGTTGGAAATCCTATTTTCCATCTCGCACCCTTTGATCTTCCCACGTATCTAACTTACAAGAGGAAGAGAACTCAAAAATAAAAATAAAAATAAAATAAGGAAGAGACCAACCATCTAATTTCATTTATTGGCCTTACTTAGCTTACGAGCTTGAAGAGATTATTACTTGTGCTATTAGTCTACGATTGTTGGCATTTTATTCTTCGGGCTATAATAACTTACTAGTTTAACGGGACTAGCTTGAATGGAGATCTATGCATTATTTGATCTCTAAATTTCAAATATTATATTTTAGTTTTTTAATTTTCAAAAGTTTTAATGTTTGCTTGCTATATTTGGAACTATAGTAATAAGTGATATTTATTAACATAATCCTACTATCCTAGTACATTACCAAGAAGTTCATATATCACTAATCAAACTATATATTGATTAATAATTATCTCAATAAATCACTAATTAATTTATACATTAATTTATGCCAAATATGGATGTGTATATTTTTATTTTATTGTATTCACAAATATTTTTCTAAGGTAATATTATATTCTTGCAATATTTTGTGCATATTATGCTAGAATTACAGTTACCTGAACATTCTATTTATATAAACTTTTCATTGTAAAAAAGTTCAAGAAATCACGATTTTCGTGCAATTTGAAGTGGAGGAAAATATTACACTTTTATCGCTGAACTCTCACTAATACTCTTTTTTTTTGTCTTTATGTTAACTTTTGTTAGTTAATTTCATAAAATTATGATGGAATATTTTTTTAATTAATTTTAATAATGACAGGGAAAAGCTATTACTTTAAATTATTATCTTCGGTGATATGGAATTCTTCAAAAAAAAAAAAAAAAAAAAAAACTAAAAAAAACTCTCGCAATTCTCTCTCTTCTTTCTCTCTCTAACGACAAATTATTTAATGAAGCCGCCCACATAATAACCATTAGATGTGAATTCAATAATTTCCATAATTCCTAATAATCACTGGATATAAATTCGAGATACTTCTCTCACCATTCAATGGTGAAAAGTTACTAACTACATTGTTGTGGCGATCTCACCGAATAATTTCTCCTCTCTAACCTTATTTCACCTCTCCCTCCCTTGTTGCCTTCACAGTCTCATCCCATCTCAATTTTTGTGGGAGATAACATTCAAAGATAACAATAAAATTAAATCCTAAACCATGACATAAAGTTAATTCCTTTTTAAAAGAAAGGGTCACGACGAACTGCAAAGAAGAAATTGTAAGCAATACTAAATTAAAAGTTGGTTCAATTATATTTGTAGTTTCCATTTTTGAATGTTAGTTTCGATTTCCCCTCTTTTGTTTCTAAAAAAGTATTGTTGTCATTCACTTTTAATTAAAGTTAATCAAATATTTCTATGGTAATGGAGATCGAATAACCTAAATTCAAATCGACAAATTATTTCAGTTCCAACTTCAAAATTAAATGAAAATAAGGCTTAGTCTTAATTTTAAATTGTTTTTAATTGAGTCTTGCCTCGTGATGGATAATTTTTTAAATAATAAAAGTAGCTAAATAAATAATATTCTAAAAATAATAGAGTATTCATCTAAATAATAATAATAATAATAATAACAGAGTGTTGGAATGTATATTTGACACCTAAGAAGGAAAAAGATGGGGATATGGGCCAAAGTTAGCCCAAGCCTAAACCCAGCTCATGTTTTGAAGCCTTTTACCAACTTTGCTGATCCAACTACAAGATAAACCTTCATTTATAGCTTAAAAATTATATTCAAGCTTGGATTTTTTTTTTTTTTTTTTTTTTTTGAGTTCAACGACATATGGAGATAGAGAAATTCGAACTTTTGACATTTTAGTAGACAATACATGCCTTGACCAGTTGAATTATACTCAGATTGACATATTCAAGATTGAATTAGGAGTATTACTAACTATAAATATAGCTTAATAATGATTTATAGTAATTAAAAAATTGATAAATATAATAAAAAAGGAATACATTAATTATGAAAAATTCATATACATTTACTTGAGAATTGTTTTTTTTTTTTTTTCATCACCATCCATCAATTATGCATCTCTCTTTTCACAACAATAACCTTGATTGAGAGATGCAACTAAAAATCGCTTCTAATGTGAAAAAAAAAACCAAGAATTTATACCCCAACTACATAAAATTATATATGGTGTAAAAAGTTTCACATAATCAACCAAAATAAAGAGACAGACAGAAACAGAAATTCAGGTCCTTTCTTTCGCCTTGAACATGCTTTCTATGGCCCTATTTTCTTCAAGTGGCCAAAAAGATAATCAAATGATTTTGCTGATCTTCTTCCACTTGCCATGTTCACCTTCCAAGTAGCACAAAAACAATTCCCATCCTACCAATCTTTTCTGTTTTATCCTCTATCTTTTTCCTTTTTAAATCTTTATAAACTCTATCCTAAAAAAATGTTAAATTATAAATTTAGTTCTTGAGCTTTGTATCAAGTAGATCCTTTGAACTATAAAGTGCCTGAATAAACCTTTGAACTTTCAATTTTATGTCTAATAAACTTTTTAATTTTAAAAAAGGTATCTAAAAGTCTTCAACATTTTGTACCTAGGTTCTTTAGCTTTCAGTTGTGTCTAATAAGTCATTGATTTATTCAATATTTTTAAAAATTCACAAAATTGAAAGTTTAATGTCTCCTGTTGACTGAGAAATTTCGGCCAATCTCCAATTGACACGTCATTATTCCAAATTAATGACGAAATTACAAATAATTAAATTTGGGACCAATTATAAATTGACATGTGTCCCAAATTTAATTTGAAGACAAAAAATGGTAAATTCTAAAAATTAAAAGGTCACATGTCTTCATTATGATAATTTGACTAAACAATTAAATTTAATTTGGTCAAATGGATTATATGGAATTTGGGTCAAAGTTAAATAAGATTCAAATATAAATGGTCAAGCCCAAAGCCAATCAAAACCCAAGTCCATGGTAGGGCCCAAATGCTACTAAAGCTCAAGCCCACATGCCATAGAAAGCTCTATAAATAGATGAGCTCTCCTTCATTTGGGGGTTCATAAATTTTATTCTCCAGAGAATTCAGAGAGAATCCTTGAGGTCCTTAGGTGCCAAACACTCCATGAAGTTCTTAGGTACTGAACACTCCTTGAAGACCAAAAAGACTTCAAGACTTCAAGACTTCAAGACTCTAAGATTGATTAAAGCTTCAACCTCGAGAACAAATTGCATAGCCCTCGAGATAAACCTACATTTGAGAACAAGCTGCGAAGCCCTCGAGACAAGTCTACATTCGAGAACAAGCTGCAAAACCCTAGAGACATTTGTATATGAGAGAGAAAGAATCAGATAAACAAATTTGTAATTGTACCACACCCACAAGATTAATACAAAAATTAAATTTATTTATACGTGTCTCATTTCTCTTTCTTTGTTGAAATCACGTGTGAACATCTCCATTAGACACAAAATTTAATTTTATGTCTAATAATAGATTCGTTAATTTTTTTTTAAAAAATGTTGAATATTTCAAGAACCTATTAAACACAGAATTAAAAGTTTAGAGATCTATTATACATACTTTTAAAAGTTCAAAACCTATTAAAAACAAACATAAAAGTTCAAGAACTAAACTTGTAATTTAACCAAAGAAAGATCATTGTAAGTAATACCTTTACGAGGTAATATATCTTTCTTTTCAGATCAGTTCAACAATATATGAGATAGGTGATTTGAACCTCTTACCTTTTGGTTGAGGATATATGTCTTAACCAATTAACTATGCTCAGGTTGACATGAGTAGAGTTGTCCATTTATCCAGCGGGAAGCACCCTTAACAGGGTGGGGAATGGAAAAGGGAGTGAGTGAAAATTCCCGCAAGTTAAACAAGTCCCCGTCCCCATCCCCACCCTGTTTGCAATTTTTTGATTTAGTTTTATTATTTTTATCATTATTGTTGTTGTTATTATTATTATTGTTATTGTTGTTGTTATTATTATTATATATAATATTTAAATTTAAAATTTTGTCGTTTAATGACTTAAATAATTTGATATGTTTAAACTATTTGCTTGAACATTTGGACTACATATGGATAATTATATAATTTGATAGGTAATATTATTTTGTTCATATTAGGAGGTTTAATAAATTTCTCTTTTAATGAAGATTTTAGGTTGGAATTAACCATTTAAATGAAAATTTTCAATAGGAAATTAACTATTAATTAAAAAGAAATTCAAAAGAATCCATTGATTTAAAAAAAAATAAATAGAGAATAATTTCCTGTAGGAATCCAATCTCCATGCGTTTCTATGGAGAATCATATTTTAATTCCTACAGAATTTAACGAAAAATTTCGTATGAATAAAGAATTAAATGGAGGGCAAGAACAGGACAGGAAAGCCATCCCGTCCCTGTCCCGCCCCGTAAAACATCTCTAGGCACGAGGTAATATATCTTTCAATCCAACATTTTTGGGTTAAAATTATTCCGCTCATTCTTAGATTTATATGTTTAAGTCAATTTTTTTCTTAATAATTTTTTTTTTTTTTGTCTCCATGCTCTATATGTATCAATTACAATATTTACTCAGCGTTGAAAAAGCTGTAAGGTCATATCAATGCCTATGACCATTCCCAACATGTCATATTTTGTTAGATTTTGGTTATATTTGTGTTTGGAATAACTTAAAAAAATGTTTTTTCAAACAAAATCAATTGTTCTTCGAGCACTTTGGAAAAAATATATATATAATTAATAGTTTAAAGTGAGTTTAATATAGTTTTTGAGTGATTTTAGATCATCAAAAGTTTTTTTAAAAAAATAATAATAAATACAAAGCACTTTAAAAAAAAATTTGATTGATTTAAAAACCATTTTTGAATAAACACTTGGGAGATTGATTATCCAAGAATAACTTTAAAGTGATTAATTGAAAATATTCAAATTATGTAGTATGGAAAAAAAAAATATTTGTAATTAATATAATCACTTTTAAATATAGTATAACAAAAAAATTTATTATTTAAAGCAAATTTTAAAAATAATTTTATTGAAAATACTTAAAAAAAATGTTTAAACTAGAAGGTATTCCAAACACACCCTAATATTATCCATTAACTCTAAAAAAGACCAAATTCATATACACCTTATCAAAGTTATTGAGAGCAAAACAACTGTGCTCCGCCAACACTACAAGAATTTAAGGTTTGGCGACGCTAAAAATGGTCGAAAAAAGTAGAAAAATACATCAGGAAAGGTTTTTCCGACGCCAAATCTCCCGTTAGCATTTTGTTAGGCAAATTCCTGTCGGCCCAACTTTTTCCGACCCCACATTGTACCGTCGGCCTTTTCGAGAACGCCAACCACAATGGTTGCCGTCGACCTCTTCGAGAAAAAGTCCGACCACGACGCTATCGTCGGCTTGTCTTAGAAAAGCCGACCAAACCTCCATAAGCGTTGACAAAGGCTGATAGGGCATTTTTTACATTTCAATAATTTTTATTAGAATTTGATTATAATTTAAAATTTATTGTACCTAAAATCAATTGTACACCAAAATAAATGAAATAAAATACTTTATTCAAATAAATTTACACTTGTTCTTAAATTCATACAAGATAGATTAATAACAACACAAATAAACCTAAACCCAAACGATATCTTCAGAAGTTTCCAGTAGCTTCATGTATCCGCCTTCAATATCGACTCAATCCTAGCTACCTAAAACAACCAAGAACAATAATGAAAATAAAATCAAAACTATAAACACATAAACATTAAATAAAGTTATCATATTCACAAATAAACTAACCTAAAATATAAATACATAAATTTTAAATTTAAAAGCTATCATATTCACAAATGAACTCATCGAAACTTAACTAAGTAACCAAACATTTTCAACCAAATTAACTAAGCTTAACCTACACTTAAACTAAACTTAAAACTGAACTTATGAATAATTTATAAAAGCACCAACCCACCCCCTTCACACTCAAAAAATTACTCACCTAGCTCCTATCCTCTTATCAAACGCTAAGTACCAACCTACACTCAAACCCTAAATAAACATATTACTAACTATCAATATTACAAAACAATAAGCAAAAAGTTCAAAATCATGAACTACAAACATATTAATAAGAATCATAAAGTCGCACCAACTCTAGTTCATTTCGCACTCTAGGGTATCCAACTAGTTCAATAATCATGAACATAAACTCAAAGAAACTCACACAAACCAAATAAACTCAAAGTATTGACTACCATAACTGCAAGATAGTCATACGTACACAACTTGTTTCGTTGCGTATAAGTATATGTTTTAGTCTCACCCTTCTAAACTCAATTCAATCTCGAAGCATACTAACCTCTGCGCCCCCCCCCCCCCCCCCTAATTTACCTAAAACTTGACTTAGATATGTCAAAGGAGTTACGAAACATATATGAGTTTTGCCTAAAAGAATCATCAAACATTCATAACATCTAAAACTCAACAATCATGAACATAAACTCAAATCATTGGCTACCATTACTTCAGGATAGCCATACACAACTTGTTGTACTACGTATAAGCATGCTTTAGTCTTACTCTCATAAACTCAATTCAATCTTGAAGCATACTAACCCCTCCCCCCTCCCAAATCATGAAGGTATAATTTTTTTAGAATTTAGACAAAAAGTTAGATTTAACTTCCTCCCAAACCATGAAGGTATAAATTTTTTAGCTATCAAGTTGAGATATACAGTTTTAGGCTAGGAAGTTGAGCTACAAATTAAATTGAATAATTTAGGTCCCATTTCATAACCATTTGTAATGATGCTTGCATATTTTTGGATCTAGAAACGTTTTATAGTTTTTGGGATAAACAAGCCACAATTGAATTAACTTGGGCCTAATGGAGTTGGTTAAAGTCTAAAGACAATAAAATTAGAACTAAAAAGTCTAACCAACCATCATACTCATAAATAAAAATAATCAACATTATTACAAAGTAACTAAAAACTAAAAAGTCAAATAAGTCTGAAACTAAAAAAAGAGAATTTCTAAAGATAAAGAATGATCTAACATATGTTAATCGAGTAAAAGAATACGAGAAACAAATGAATTCTTGCATATATCTCATTATCTAATTTAAGAGAGAGAACTTTTTTCCTTCAAGAAAAGAACATTTTTTTCAAATTCTATTGTGTGGTTTCTTTAATGAAGCACACCCACAAAGCTTTGTGAAAAAAAAAATAGTACACACACAAAATTTCATACAAAACTTTCTCAATTCTTGTTTGAACCTATACACATACACAGATCTTCAAACTCCAACAAATTTACTATATATATATACAATACACAACTACTTTTTTCAATAAACTATAAAGGACAAATAGAAATAGAGAAAGAAAGATAAATTCACCTCAAACAAGAATTCACTGGTGAAATCAACCCAAAACCTATCTTAAACTTAGTTTCGACACTCCAAAAAGAGCCAAATCCTAAAACAAAAGAATTCCAAAGTTAAAGACCAGTTGAAATTAAAAAAAGAGACTTTTCAACTATTAGAAAATGATGTAATTTAGTATAAGGTTTGACATTTGTTTAAATTAGTGACTTTTGTTAAAAGATTTTTGGGATATGTGATTTCAAAATTTACGACCTAGACTTTGTCCGTTAGAGTAAATGATTGATTTTGAGTAAATAAAGCTTTTGACCCCAAAATCTATCTCAAACACACACTAAATACTTTTTAAATTTTAATCAAAATACATATTCAAGTTTATTAGCATAATTGAAATTGAGTAAAATTTGTCACACATATTAAGTTTGTTTCCACACACAACACAACAAAAATAAATCCCCCCAGAAAATTGCTTCTATTCAATTAAATTCAAAATAATTGATTTTTGTTCCTTTCTATTCAATGAGTACAGCCAAAAAAAAAAAAAAAAAACCTTGATTTAGATTAGAATAGATTAGCCCTAGGAAACTAAATTTCTCCCAAAAAGTGACAAAATTCTAATTTCTACCAACAAAACTCCAACATTGCAAAAAAATTACAAAAGCCTATAATTAAACTAAAAATATAACATCATATTGCAAAGTAATTGCAACAAAACAAACAAAAAGCAAAAAAAAAATACCTATCTTACTAGGTGGCGGTGGCAGCAACGACAATTGGAAGCAGCGGCAGATGCAGGCGGGGTAGGAAGGGAATGAGGTGGGGTGGGTGTTTGAGGCAGGAAGGAAGAAAGAAAGTGAAAGGTTAGAGAAAGAAAGAGAAAAGTTTACAACATACGCTCATTAACTCAATTGAGCATGACTCAACTGGTTAAGACATACATTATCGACCAAGAGGTCAGAGATTTGAATCTTCTTCCCACCAACCCAAAAAATAATGAAAAAAACTACTCCATTTTGTTTTATTCTTCTTTCTCTTATAATATTGAAGTATCAATTTGGTTTTAAACTTTCACCCTAAAATCTATTTAGTCTTTGTGCCATAAAAAGTGTACTATAAGTTCTTGAGCTTTTATAGTTGCATTTATTTAGACCCTTTATTTTAAAAATTTGTAATATGCTTCTAAATTTTAAAATTTATGTCTAATAGGTATATGTCGCTCACTCTGGCCATCTAAAATATAGGCCACTTATTACTTGAAGATGTACTTAGGGATAAAGTTTTTCCATGTAATAATACTTAAAATTCAATAATCCAAACTTTAGTTTACCCTAAACTAAACGAGTGGCCCACAGGTATCCGACCTTATCAAATATTGCTGCAACGCATTGAAAACTCCAAGGGAAAGGCATAGAAAATGACATGCATGTGCCACAACCAAAAAACAGAAAAAATAAAAATGATGTAAAAAAACACATTAATCACATACCGATAAGAAAAGGAAAAAAAAAAAAAAGAAAGTCTCCATATCTCCACCACAAGTGCTTTTCTGCTGGTGCTGCTGGTGAAAGCGGTTTCCATGGGCCTTGCGGAAGAAGAAGAGAACCAAAGGTAGCCAAGGACGACTTGCCGCCGGCAGCCGGCAGACGGCAGCGGCGGCGACATGAATCGCCGGCAAGTCATCCTTGGCTGCATTCAACTCCCTACTTCTTTTGGAAGGCAATGGAAGCAAAGAAGTATAAATAAATAAATAATATGAATGTTATTATATGAAGTATATGAAGTGGTTGGGTTGTGGGTAAAGGGCGAGGGAAGGGGTCATATATAGAGGGGAAATTAGGGGGCTCAAGTTGATGGGCGATGTATTGATGAAAGTTCTCTTTATGGAAATTTTGTAGGTTAAATTACGAGTGTAGTGTCGGGATTTTTATGTTTGTATCAAATAGCTCTTTCAAGTTCAAAAAATGTTTATTTTAAATTTCGTGTCTAATAAATTAAATTACGAGTGTAGTGTCTAGATTATTATGTTTGTGTCTAATAGATCTTCTAGAAAATGTTTAATATGTCTCTAAACTTTCAATTCTATGTTTAATAAATTCTTAACTTTCAAGTGTGTAATAGGTTTTGAACTTTTAATTTTGTGTTTAATGGGTCTCTATCATAATTAATATTTATTATTATTATTAATTTGAGTTCAACAACATGTGAGTTGTGAGTGTAGTGTCGAACCTCTGATCTCTTAGAGTGTATATTGCCTTAATCAATTGAGTAATACTTAGGTTGACAAAACTTTTTGTTTTTGTTTTTTTAAAGTTAACGGATATGTCAGACATAAATTTGAATTTTGTATCTATAAAATCATAAACTTTCAATTTTGTGTTTAGTATGTAAATTTTAAAAAATGTTGTATAGGTTAAATGTCTAACAACAAAAAAATTGAAAGGTTATATCTCGTTTGATAACCATTTTGTTTTTAGTTTCCTATTTTTTAAAATTATACTTCTTTACTTATAATTTTTATAAGTTTTTCACCTTCCTTAAACACACATTTGAATGCTAACTCAGATTTCAAAAACAAAATCAAATTTTTAAAAACTACTTTTTAAACAAAAAAAAAATGATAAAGCAAGAAAACTATATATGAAAGTGTTTATAAGCTTAATTTTTTAAAATAGAAAATAAAAAACAAAATAGTTACCACAAGGGACCTTAGTAATCTATTAGACTTTTTTAAAATTCAAAGACGTATTAGATCCAAACCTTAAAATTCAAGAACTAAGGCTCTGTTTGATACCATTTTAGTTTTTGGTTTTTGAAAATTAATCCTATAAATATTACTTCCACCTATGGATTTCCATGTTTTCTTTCTACTTTTTACATATGTTTTAAAAAAACCAAAAGCCAAGTTTTAAAAACTAAGGCCCCGTTTGATAACCATTTGATTTTTGGTTTTTAGTTTTTGAAAATTAAGTTTGTTTTCTCTTAATTTCTCTACAATAGTTTTCATCTCCCTTAAGGAAGCATTTGAATTCTTAGCTAAATTCTAAAAACAAAAACAAGTTTTTGGAAACTACTTTTTTTAGTTTTCAAAATATGGCTTGGTTTTTGAAAACATAGGTAAAAAGGAGATAACAAAACAAGTAAATCCATAGGTGGGAGTAGCATTTATAGGCTTAATTTTCAAAAATCAAAAACCAAAAACTAAATGGTTATTAAACGGGGCCTAAAAAAATAGTTTTCAAAAATTTGTTTATGTTTTTGAAATTTAACTATGAACTCAAATATTTCTTTGAAGAAGATGAAGATTATTGTAAATTTTTTTTAAAAAAAATACAATTCTCAAAAATTAAAAAACTAAAAATCAATTGATTAGCAAAGAGACCATAAACTTGTAATTAAACTAAATTTATAATAAGTTCTTGAAAAATTGAAAAGTAGGGTGGTGGACTAGCTAGCTGTTTTATTTTTTCGCCAGCCAATTGACAGACTGAAAAAGCCACCGCCCAACACACATGATAATAAATTCCTATTTTGTTTTCATCTTTCCTTGCCTCCACCCCTAAAAAAAAGAGAATTTCATTGCTAGGAAAAAACTAAATTTTTTAAAAAAAAAAAAAAATCATTTTTCTTATAAAAAAAATAATGTGTGTTTTTTCCCAATACACACCATTTTGATGTGACATGACTACTGCTTTTGAAAAAATAAAAATAAAAATTATCCTTGGATTATAAGGATTAGGTTAAAAAACATATTTTATCTTCGTACTATTAACAGTAATAATTTAATCTTTATAATTTAAAATTTGTAATAAATATTTAGTCTCTAAACTTTAGTATATAATAATTTAGTCTCTATAATTTAATATTTACAGATATTTAGTCCAATAAAAATTTTCAAACGTTTATAAAAAGCTTCTTACTTATGTACATTGCTAAATTGCTGAGGGACCAAATGTATTTTATACTATATATGTACTAATTATTGCATACTAAAAATTATTGTTTCATGTTGACTTGAATTTTCATGATAAAAATAAATTGTTACAAAATTTAAAGTACATGAACTAAATTATTACATCTAGGCACTAAATTATCACAAATTTTAAAATATAGTGACTAATCGTTACGATTATATAAAAAAATACAAAGACCAAATGTGATTTTTAACTTAAGGATTATTTTTAAACTTGAGAGTCTAAAATGCAACAACTCCATAGTTTAGTGGTAGTGTATGTGATTTAGGGTTAATTGTTATAATTCTTATAGTTCAAGAGTGGCTTACACATTTTTTGAATTGCAACTAACAAGGATTACAACAACGCAATGTATGGTTGAAATTACACGTTTAGAGGGTAATTGTGTAAATTAAAAGTTTAAGATGTGAGTATGTAACAATTCCAAGGATGATTTTTACAAAAATAAAAAATAATTAAAATAAAATCCTCATAAAGGTGTTTGCAGTTTCATTAATTAATTTCCTTGGGATGTAACAAGAACTAAAAAGAACCATCAACTATTTTTTTTAAGAATTCACTTTTCTTTCCCTATTGTTGTAGCTAGGTTTCAAACAATTAAAGAACGAGTCACACTTATGTCAGCATAAATTGATATATCGTTTAGGGACCTACTAAATGTAGCTATCATTCTAATTATAGAAATGACAATTATGATTAAATTGCGATTATAACTTGATATTTGTTTCCATATATTAAATAGTATATGAGGACTTGCAGCAACCACATCCATTCTATACCATAAAAGTATTATAAGTTTTTTTCCTTTAAGAGGATTGAACGTGGTCCCTTTTGATGTAAAAAATGGATTTTAAAAGGGAGATTCATAAGGCCCCCATGTGGGCACTTTTGTTTTTTCCCCTCTCTTTTTACTTTTATAAATTTTCATTCTTTTAAGAAATATATACCTCATATATATTTACTCATCCTATAGGTTCCCCATGGGAAAGGATTTGGATCAATACAAGGACAGGACAAGAAGATGCAACTAGATGTGAAAATAATTTCTTCAAAATACTTTCAAGAATAATATTTTAAAATGAAACGTCTTCTTTTTGGTAAAATATCATTTTGGCCCCTATACTTTAGATTTCATTCTATTTTAGTCCATATACTTTTAAATGTTCAAATTTAGTCACTCTACTTTCAATAAATCTTTAAATTTGTCCTTATTGTTAGTTTGAAGTTTATTTTTATCAAAATTTGTTAAATAATAATAATCATTTCCATGCAAAAAAAAAAAAAAAAGCACAATGTGAATATGTTTCCAAAACTTATAGAGAGAAAACGAATTTCTTTTAAAAAATTAACAATAAACTAACCATGTGAACTAATTTTAAGGTTTAGTGAAAGTAGAAAGACTAAATTTAAATATTTGAAAGTAGAAGTATTATAATAGAATGAGATTCAAAGTACAGAGACCAAAATAATATTTTTAAACCTTTTCGTTTTTAGTTTTAAAAATATGGAAATTCAGAACTTTTAGTACAAATTCAAAAATTATGATGATTGGTTTGTTGAAAAATACTATCAAGAAACATATTGAAAAAGAGACATTTTCTAGAAAACAATGTTATGATGACATGATTGGTTTTTGTCGAAAAATACTTTTAAAGAAAACAGAGTGAAAAAGAGACATTTTCTAGAAAAGAAAGTTGAAAGATTGAATCTTGAAAGAAGAGATAACAAAAAAGAAGTTGGCAAGATTTTTGGTGGGCGTGTAATAATGGAAGGGGAAGGGAACACAAAGACAAAGGCCATGTTCATTTTGATAGCATGAATTGAGATTTGAGAGCATCGCGTGATAGGGAGAAAATGAAATGGTGGCTATAGTCTCTCTTTGCCTATGTTTCTCTATGCATCCTTCATTCTTTGTGATTATTGTGTTCTCTCTCCCCTTTTTTTTTTTTTTTTTTTTTTTCATTTTAAACCTCAATCCACACAATCGAGAGTAGTAATGCTAGGTAAAAACACTTTTCTATAAGTACTTTTAGAGTAGCACTTTAATTAAGTAGGACGATGAGTTTTGAGAATAGTAGTTTCAGATGAAAATATTTTTTTGTAAGTACTTTTAGAATAGCATGATAATTAAGTAGGCTATGTTTGAGAGTACTTTTAGTCCTCATAAATCATTATGTTTCTAGAATAACAAAAGGGTGTTAGTGAAAAAAAAGTGAGAAATACAAATTCTATACACAACGTAAACTCTTTAGTATAACATTATGGCTGCATTTCAAGAAATTTATTGAGTATAGTGTTATGCTAAAACTATCGTTGAAAAAAAATGAGATAAAAAAGAAAATGAATGGGTCAAAACAATAACTTTTTAAAAGTATAGGATCCAAATAGGCAATTCAAAAGGATAGTGAGACTAAAATTGACCAAAACTAAAAATATAAGGATCAGAATTAATGTTTTCAAAGTACAATGACCAAAATAAACCAAAATTAAATGTACAATAACTAAAATATTAAAAAAAAAATTACATGTTAAGTGCTTTTGGTCCAAATAATTGATTGATAAGCATTTCAAAAAAACTTTCAAGAGTGCAGGACAAAACATTAAAATGGTTTCTTGTTATCTACTTTTAATTAAAGTGCTTATGCTTAGAATATTTTTTTAAAACAGGTTGATTTTAAAAGCACCCAAAACACACTCTTAAGTACCTTTTTTTAAAAAAAAAAGAATTAGTTAAAAATACTTTTCACTCTAAGATCTTTTTCCACTATCTCAAAAATTCAAAATACTTAAGATATTGAAATAAAATTTTCATTAATAAAATATTTTGAAGATCAGAACAATATTTCGACACTTTGAATTACATTAATAAAGATTTCTAACTTGTTAAAAAAACATTACTTTTTTAAAAGATATCTTTGGATGTAGACATTTTTATTTGAAAAAATCTTGATCAGTACTTAGTACCACGCCACACAGCCGACAAGATCCAGCCTCAACAACTCCCCAAATTGCATTTCCCTTTGTTTTTTTCCCCACCAGATTCACAAGATTCACCTCATTTTAAATGGGTTAAAATATCGTTTTGGTTCATATAATTTTAAATGTCTCGATTGACCTTCATTCTATAAAATTTTGAAAATATGTTCACATTATGAATTTTCATGCATGAAAATTATTATAATTATTTTATTAATTTTAAAAAAATTAACTTCAAACTAGCAAAAAAGAATAATTTTAAACTTTATTGATAGTACTGACCAATTTTAAATGTTATTAAAAATACATAGACTAAAATTAAATATTTAAAAATATAAAAATTAAAATAAATTAAATTCATAGTACATAAATTAAAATAATATTTTAACATTTTCTATTTCTCTCTCACAAGAAACTCACCAATAAAAATATATCACGTCATATATCTAATAAGACAATAAAATAAAGCCACCAATCTACAAAAGTGGTGTGATATGACATTGATTGGATTAATTTTTGTGACGTGATCTTTCTCTTTTATTATTTTTAACTAGAAACTTCATCGAAAGGTCAAATTATGCAAAAGTTAAATGATAAATAAATCAAATAAATCATTAATTATAAATTATACTATTAGAGTAATGTAAGGTTTTCAATGTCCTAGGTGAAAATGTTGAAATCTCAGTTTTATGAAAATATGAATGATGATGGTTATTTATGAAAAAAATATAAATATAAAAAATTCATAAAAAATATTTAAATTTACAAATAAGTATTTCATCCTCAAAAAATAAGTTTAATTTTCTAGTATTAATATCAAATCTATATTAGTGATATTTTGTTGATATTTTTATTATATTTTGTTAATTTTAGTATGATATAATGGAAATATCGATTCACTCTTTACGTCGATGTTGAACTTGTGGACATATGGAAGTGATGATGGAAATTTAAAACTCTAGAGTAATGTACTTGAAAGTGTTTGTTAAAGTAGTGTTTCTTTTTTTCATTTTTAATTTGAACTTTTATTAAAAGAAAAACTAAATAATATTTAATTTGAAGTACTTAAAATTATTAAATTAAATTAGAGGATTAAACAAAAATTATTAGAACACATCGGTAGTTTATCATTTGATATTATTTATATACGGGCTATCTCAAAATTTTACCTTTTTTTTAATTAAAAATAGAAGGGAGAATTGAACCTAATGTTTCGTTTTGAAAAATAGACAAAACAAAAAAAAAAACCTAAAATTTATGGCTTCACATGATATGCACATAGCATTCAACAATCCCATATCCCCATCGTATCCCTAAATGAATCATATGCTCTCTCCTTTTACTTATATGGTATAATTAAACAACCACCACTAAATCTTTTTCAATTTTAAATTGAATCAACTACCACTAAATTTTAAATTTAAAAAATGACAAAAAGTAACCCTAAAAATCATCTTCTTCCTCTCCTCGAATCCTGTTGCACCCTTGTGGAATCTGTATAGTACAATCTCCCAAAACTCTTTCACCAATCAAAATAATAATAATAATAATAATAATAATAATTTTTCACCACCTTGAGAGTGAGTAGCCACTTGATTAAACTTATGTAAGTGCGGCCGAAGCTGACGAGGCCACTGGAGCCCCGTTCAGTGGCGGTGTAGGCAAAGATGATGAAGCTGACGAGGGGCGCTGATGACGAAGAAGAACATGACAAAGAGGTAGACCACATTAAGAAGGTGTTAGGGTAGCAAGCACTGTCGAAGCTGGCCAGAGACACCACCATGAAGGCGACGCCGATGCCGATGAGAGGTCACTGGAGGAACTTCAAGCTCAACTAGACGCCGCCGCCAATGATCAGGAGGGAGAGGAGGAAATTTAGGAAGTTTAGAAGTTCGATCAAGTAGAGTTGCTTGCTCTCATGGTGGCATTGTTGTAAATACAAGGTATTGGTGTTTACTAAATTGCAAGTTTTTCTAAAATTTATTAAAATTTCACTTTGATTATGTCTCTATTTAATTTTTTTTGACTTTTGCAGGGGAAGCGTGTATGCATGGAGAACTTTAAATCATTTTTCACTTTTTGAATACGCAATACTTTATTCTCTATGTACAATTCTATTATTTTTTGAATACTCGATAATTCTACAAAAATATACTATATGCTTGGAGCAATGTTAATGTCGATTTAATTAGTTAATCTCAAATTTACACTTTTTGGAATTTACAGTACAATTTGAGATTTTCGCAAACGGTTGCCATAAACAAGTTGAATCTCCAGTCGATTGTAGTGGAGGGGAGGCGTTTGCAGAGAGCCAAACCAATTTTCAAACCCTAAACAAATGTGGACTAGGAGACGAAGAAGTTCAATTGTATTTTCATCTCTTCCAAAAGGCTGAATCAATCAATATACGGGGCAGTGTGTAAGTGCATTCAATTGTTAACAATTATTATGTCTTGTGTGGTTTCTATTTTCTATAAATCCTATGTATTTGTGTTTAAGTTCTTTACGTTTCCATAAGCCTGCTTAGATTTTTTTAAGTCAAATTCAATTTATTAGTAATTTATTGTTTATCCATCTAAGAATGTCCATCAAATTATCTTTCTAGTTAAGTTAATTCATTATTTAGATAAGATTTTAATTATTATGTATTTTTTTATTCTAAAATACATAATTAGTTTTTTATTTAAGATATTTTGTAGAAAATACGGTTGTTGTTATTTTGAATTTTAGATTCTAATTAATTATAGGATAATTGTAGTATCTTTGATTTAAATTTTTGTTAGTGGGTATTTTTTTCATTTAATAACTCTATTTAAAAATAGAAAGAAAAAAAAACGTTTGGCCATTTTTCAAAGAGAACAAAAATTTAGACTATTTAATTTTGGCCATTCTGCTTGTTAGCCAAAAAGAAAAACTCTGTTACCGTCATATCAGTTGGTCCAAAATGTAATAGATGATTCAGTACAAGTGGGCTTATATTGGGCCTACGTAATTGGGCCTCCACGCTACTACTCTCGGCCCAGTTTAGCATTCCGCCGAGTCCAACTATACACATGGGGATAGGCCAGAGGGGAAATCAATTTTTACCAAACCTGGCATGATTTATCAAAATTTACCACGAACTTTCAATTTCATTACTGTTGTAACTTGCAACTTTTAACTTTTGCTCAATCTTTACTAAATTCATCCACTAATTTTGACAAAAAGAAAAAAAAAAAAGGTAAAATCTTCAACTCACTATTTGAATAAGAAAAAAAATTTGCACACAAATACACAAAAATCTATCACTTTGCCAAAACTCATGTGTCTCAACATATACAACTTTAATGTTGTTTTCAATGAAATTCCTTTAATTAGGTACCCAACATAAGTTTTATAATCTGCCATGCACACATGAGAATAATTTTTTTAACGATAAAACGAAAGATAAATATTACAATACAGTAATACTCATTCAATTTTGAAGTCCAATTTAAGAAATTAAAATTTTAGAGTAAAAGTTGATAGTTTGGGGAAAAACTAATTATTAAAAAAATAGTCTTTAATCTTTTAAAATCTGAAATTTATCCTCAATGTATTCAAAATGAAGGTCTTTACCTTAATTATTTTTTTCAATTGTGTAACACATAAAAATTAATATGTCATTAACTTATCATTTTATTAACATATTTGGAGCATACCACATAGACATGCTACTTGAAAAAAATAAAATTTGTTAGTCAGTAAGTGGTATTTTATTGATTGACGGATTAAGTTTTATGTATCAAGTATGAGTGTCATATTTACATGTATAAATATAAATATGTTAATAAAATAATAATTTAATAATTAATCCACTTTATTTTTTAAAAAAATGGAGAAGATTGACAGATTTTAATATATTAAGGATAAAATTAATTTCAAAATATTGATTCTAAATTTTCTAAATTGAAAATTGAGAATTGAGTAAACAAATAGAAACGACGCACCTACCACCAAACTCCAAAGTCGCCAAATTCCAATGTATGAAACTCGCAGCTTCTTCTTCGCCTGTCCAAGGCGTCTCAATACAATTCCTCCCAGCCTCCGCTGCAAGATTTTGTTCCGAATTTTCATTTTCCTTTCTTCTTCAATCTCGCCGTCGCCGGGATGTCGTCTTCTTCCCCAGCGGTTCTTACTTGCAAAGGTAATATTTCTGGAATTCTTTCTTCTACCGTGCGGTGCTAAATTACTTATACCTCATTTTTGAAGCTGCGGTGGCTTGGGGACCTGGAGAGCCATTGGTGATTGAGGAAGTGCAAGTGAGTCCTCCTCAACCTATGGAGATCAGAATTAAAGTTGTCTGCACTTCTTTGTGTCGCAGCGATGTCTCTGCTTGGGAAACTCAGGTTCTTACTTCGATTCTCGCTGTGATGACTTTTTGTTTTTGCCGATTTCTGCCGATGGACCGTCGTTGATTAGTAGAATGTGATTGGTTAAGTAAATGCTAATTACATCATTCGAGTCCTGCAATTGGTTTATTTTCTGTTCATCATACTGAATAGCCAGATCCATTACTGTTTACAGTGTACATACAAAACTTTAAGTAATCTCGTTTGATAATAGCCATGGACAATAACCTTTTATACTGTAAGAAAAACTCTGTACAGTGCAAGATGTAGATTGAAAGATACTTTTATGTTTTTTAAAGTCAAACCGTTCTTTGTAAAACAACATTATACCACTGGAAAGTGGATTTTTCGATTTTGTTCTACAAGCTTGTAATCTTGTAATACGTTGTTTACCCTTCATTCGAATAAGCTTATAAATACTAGCGAAAGGAAATTTTGGATTCTTTTATGCACTATGTTTCATGGAGAAGACGAAGATTGGAAACTTCTAATATGGATACTTGTTTTTGTAGGCTATTTTCCCTCGCATATTTGGCCATGAGGCATCAGGGTAACTTCTTCTTAAGGAATTTTTATTTCTAACTTTATGTGGTTAAGTTCTTCCTACTTGCTGTCCACAGTTTCAAATAATTAGAAAAAATGTTGTAAAAGGTTTTGGCATTGATTCTTTGAACTATTACATGTGACATTGTCCTAAAATGATGTTCCTTCTTCTACTTTGGAAAACCTAGAAGCGGAAGAAGAAAAGATTTTTTTTTCTATGGCAAATAGGAATTCTTTGTTATATTTATGGATGGTTAAATTATTAATCCATTACAGTTTACATTCTTCATTGCATTTAAACTTGAAGATAACTTTTAATGTAGCAATAATCCAAATTCACTATTACATGTAATATGAAATATAAAGTAGCTATTCAGTATCTCTTTGGAAAATAGTGATTTTTCATTTCTCTTTTCAGTGTTGTTGAAAGTGTTGGTCCTGGAGTGACTGAATTTAGGGAAGGTGACCATGCGCTTACACTATTCACTGGAGAATGCAAGACATGTAGGCAGTGCATATCAGGTAAAAGCAACATGTGCCAAGTTCTGGGGCTAGAGAGGAGAGGTGTAATGCATAGTGATCAGAAGACCCGCTTCTCTATCAAAGGCAAACCAGTTTATCATTATTGTGCGGTTTCAAGTTTCAGTGAATACACTGTGGTGCACTCTGGGTGTGCTGTCAAAGTCAGCTTGGCTGTACCTCTTGAGAAAATATGTCTTCTAAGCTGTGGGGTGGCTGCAGGTATACTTGCGTGCTTAGTTGATTTTTTTCTTTTGATTTCTTCAATGGGTTGGGGGGTTTTGGATGAAACATATGACATCTTGTCATTTGAAAATATGTTTATATCCAGAATAGAATACCAAAAGAAAAGAAAAAAAAAAAACGAGTAAAGCAACTCATTTGGAAGGTAGTTAAAGTCGAAGTGCAGAAGCTTGTGCATGTCACCATGGTTTATTGATTCTTTATTGTAATCAGTTAAAAGGAGTAATATTTATCCTTGGCTACTTTATTAGCATGATTATATGGTCTTCTTTGAATTTCAAATTGAAACATGGCATTGTAAATCAGACTATTTTTGGTCTTACCTTTCCATTTTTTTCCTTTATCTGAACCCGCTTACCATGTTACTAAACTTTCCTGTAGATTTCAACTAATTTAGGCTTGAATTGAAGCAATTCTTTTTTTCCTTTTTAATTATTGAATTGAAGCAATGTTCTGTTCAACAGTTCTAGGGGCTGTTACTTATAAGATGTTCTTTCTTCAGGTTTAGGTGCTGCTTGGAATGTCGCTGATATATCTGATGGTTCAACTGTGGTGATATATGGTCTTGGGACTGTAGGCCTATCTGTAAGTATTATGTTTTGTGAATACGTCTGTAGTGACCTCAAACACGTCTTTTCGCAATCTTGGATGCAATTTGATTGATCTTGAGTTCTGTCTTACCAAAAGGTTGCACAAGGTGCCAAAGTTAGGGGTGCATCGCAAATAATTGGTGTTGATATTAATCCTGAAAAGGCTGAAATAGGTACTTCATTTTTCTTTGTGAACTATGAAAAATATCTTAATTTTTTTTTTAATAATGTTTTAACAAAGGAAGTAATTCCATTCTGCAGCTAAAACTTTTGGGATTACTCATTTTGTTAACCCGAAGGAATGCAATGAATCTATTCAACAGGTATTACTATTCTTTCTATTACTCAACCACTGTCTAAAATCTCGATAATAAAAAGTTAAAACAGGTCTCTTTGTGAATTTCAACTAATCTTCGTTTATTTCTCTTAGGTCATTAATCGAATTACTGATGGAGGGGCTGATTATGCATTTGAATGTATAGGTGACACAGGAATGATAGCTACTGCATTGCAGTCATGTTGCCAAGTAAGTGTTCTTTTACTCGCCGTTTATTGGGTGAAGTTTCTTCCATAAACTGATTAATTTCTTTCAACATCTTGCCATAGGGTTGGGGTTTGACTGTTACACTGGGTGTACCGAAAGTCAATCCAGAACTAACGGCCCACTATGGAATATTTCTTAGTGGAAGAACATTAAAAGGATCCCTTTTTGGCGGATGGAGACCAAAATCTGACCTCCCCTCATTAGTAGACATGTATACCAAGAAGGTAATAAGAGCTTTATGTTTAACGATTGAATTTGATACTTCCCGGTTTCAATGCGCTTTAGCCCTTCCGTCTTAAATCACAAGCATGGTATAAAAGACTTGGACTTCAAAGCATATCCAGATCTTTGTTGGAGCTGTGTTGGTGATGCAGAGGGCCCATATCAATCCCTATGGACTATGCACAATATGTTGGCTCGTTAATCTGACCATTAGATTCCACATAATTTTCTGTTACTAATGTTTGATACAGAGGCATTTAGATATGAGTCTTGACAAAATCTCATTTGCAGGAAATTCAAATTGACGAGTACATCACACACAACATAGCCTTTGAAGATATTAACCAAGCTTTCAGTCTGATGAAGGAAGGGAAGTGTTTACGTTGTGTTATTCACTTACCAGCATGATTTTAGATTAATTAAATTCATCTTTGGTGCTTTTGGCGAGTTCAAATTCCTTGTTGTCTATGTCGGAATATAATTGTTGTGAGTTATGATATTTGTTACTTAGAATCAAAACTTATGAACTTTTGTGTTAAAATTCGTTAAGGACCAGAGATATTTTGAAGCATCCTGGGCAATAATAAATTTCATAAACTGAACGAAATGAAGAGAAAACTCCATTTTAGGCAGCCCTTTTCTTCCAGTTATGTGACATTGGAAAAGGACCCATTTTAAGCATCATTTTGAGTAGTAAATATTTCCAGTAAAGTCTTGGTTATAGAATTTAATTTTTCGAAATAATTCCAGTATTTGTAGAACTGATTTTTTTTTTCAAAATATTTATAGTAGTGTTTATATATATATATTTAAAATAATGGTGTCAACTATCTATACAGGTTTTCCCTTTTCCTTTAAATAAATAACGGCTTTTTCGAAATATTTCCAGTACTGTTTCGCATTCGATTGCTCTTCGGAGGCAGATGCTGATTGAACAGTTCAATATTACATCCAAAAACAATGATGAGAGGTAAAAGAGTATGAAATACCGCAGGGTTTTTTTTTCTTTCCCCTAAAAAAGATGAGACCATTTTATATTGAATCAGTTTCAAATCGCTATATTGGAATTTAAATGCCAAGTCTATAAAAGCATTTAAAAGATAAAACACGATTGTATGTGTGTCTATATATATATATATATATATATATATATATATATATATAAATTCAACAAACATAGTGATGAAAGCTTAGTCAAAGATAATATATAAGTTGTCAATTTGAGCATAGTTCAAGTTCAACTGATTAAGATATATGATTTCAATTAAAAAAGTCAAAAGTCTAGAATTTTTCATTCTAAAAAAAAGTTCTTTGGCTAATGAAGTCTTTCAATTCATGTCTGATGTTTGTGGTGGGTGCCCACTTGGTCACACAAATGGCTAAAGTTGGGTCCCTCTTTCACCCACTTGATGGCAATCCAACTTAACATGATTGAAAATTTTCTAATATTCATAATATATATATCTCATGGTATATATACTCTTTCTATTATTCTACACTATGAATTTTACTTTACTAATTAATGCTTTAATATTCTACACTATGAATTTTACTTTACTAATTAATACTTTAATATTCTACACTACGAATTTTACTTTACTAATTGATACTTTAATGTTATTAAACTCCACACAATTCTTAAATGATGCTGACGTGACTGACAATAAATGAAAGTAGTACCATACATACTATCGGTACATTTCAAAATTAAGAATTGAAATTGGAAAATGTGGAGAAATTTATTGATTAAATAAATAAAAGGAATTTGTGTTTTAAAAGTTGGATTTAGTCATTTACTTTAAAAATTAGTGGACAAAATAGAAAAATATTTGTAGGTGAAAATACATTCTACTTTCTATACATATTGAGTTGAGAATTGATCAATAGAACATTGGATTTTATGAAAAATGATACTCCAAAACTCAAACCAATAATATCTCTATTATAAAAAAACGAAAAATTAAAAAGAAAAAGAAAAAGAAAAGAATATGTATGAAAATTTTTATTAACTTTTGTTCATTAATAAATTAAAATCGATTTCATTTCAACTAAAAAAGTTTCAAAGATATCAATTCCACTCATATGATTTCAACGCAACTCAATCTAAATAAATTTATGATTCAACCTAACTCATTATTTGTGTTGAATTAATTGATCACAAATTATCGAGTTTCTTAAACACCCCTACTCAACTCAAAGTCAAAATGTAAGAAGGAAATGAGCAGCCAAAAACACAAAGAAGATGAAAGAAAGAAAGACAAAGCTTGGAGTTGGGATGGAGAAACATCATCAACAGGTGCCTTCTCCTAATGGCAGCTCTTCTAGCTTTCACCTCTCTTCTCTATTCTGATATCCTGTCCAGTCCATTTCTGCATCCTTCCTGAAGTTTCCTCAACCTGAAATCATATTATTTAACAATTCGCCATTAAAATTACTTTGAGCTTCCTTCCCTAAACAAGAATAAAAAAAATTAAAAAAATCCTCCTTCCCACAAAAACTCATTTGCTTTCACTCACTTCTTTATTCCAGTTGGTTTTGTACAGAACAAGCAGCAGCAGCAACGTCTGCATCGCAATCCCGGTGATCATTCCACCCCAAAGCCCCTGCATGTAACCCATCGAGTGAGTTCGAGCTTCAAAGATCTCAATCTCATATAAAACCCAACGTAACATGATATTACTTTCGAAATAGTGAAAAGTACTTTCAAAATCGTCATGTAATCAGAAGTGATTTTGAAAGTTCTAAAACCATTCTAAAGTCAACCTTGATTTGCTGGTTTTTGCCATACCTTGACTCCAAACTTTGCTACATAACCTAAGACAATCCCAAGAGGGAGACCAAAAATGTAATAGCAGCCTAAGTTTATGTAAGCCACCAATGCCTGCCATCCAGCTCCAATGGCCACACCTGAACAAGGAAGCCACAGAGGATTTTAAAGGGTCATTCAAAATCATTTAATTCTTCACCAACGTTGAGAGAGAGAGAAAGAGAGATTTTTAAGTTCACCTGAGATGACTGGTTGTACACTGTTGAGAACCATGGTTATGCCAAGAAGATAGGCTAATTTGGCAACATATTTCTGCACAGCTACACTGCTTGTGAAGATGACAGCAAAATAATCCTTAACAAAGAATATCAGCACCATAAAGAGGAGGCCGAGAATGAGAGATTCCGCTATCGTCACGTAGACGGAGTACTTTGCAGCTCGAGGTCGGGCCTTTCCAAGTTCATTGGAGACCCTAACACTGTGAACAGACAACAACAGAACACATATATGCAGTGTAAGACATGGAACTCAAGTCTAGAAAATGAATATACATATGATGTTTATGTTTGCCCATTGTTACCATGGCGCTAAAATGGATCCACTCTCAGATTCTGGTAGATAAATATTATGAAAGTTTAAAGCTTTTGAAACAACTCACATTTCTTAAGAAGTAGGAAAGATCTAAACAATCATCTCCATTGGTATGATGGCATTTCATTATAATACAAAAATATAAATAATGTGAGTTCAACATAGAGATATAAAGAAATTCTTTGTCCAAACAACCTTTCATTTCAAAATAAAATTATGTATGAATTTCCATCAACCTTGAGATAACTAGAAAAGGATGTAAAAATACGTTTGGTTAGTGATCTGAAAGCAGAAATTTGAAAACAATAGTTTCAACAAAAAATAAAGTCTATGAATGTTGTTTGGTAATAGATTTATACATTAGATCTCAATTTTAAATTTTGTTCAAATTTTATTTAATAATATATTTATAGACAATAAAACTAATGGTAGTTATTGACTAAATATTTAGATTAACCTCAAATATTATTAATCATTGACATATTTTATGTCAAATTATGTTTAATTATTATTTTACAAGATTATATAATTTATAATATATTACAACATGAAATAGTACCGTTATAAAAAAAATGCTAAATTAAAGAAAATACCCATGAACTTTGTACTTCGTTTAAAAAATACCCCTGAACTTAGTACTTTATTTCAAAAATACTCCTAAACTTTGTTCTTTGTTTAAAAAATAACTCTAAATTTTGTACTTTGTTTCAAAAATACCCCTAAACTTAGTACTTTGTTTCAAAAATACCCCTAAACTTTGTACTTTGTTTCAAAAATACCCCTAAATTTTGTACTTTGTTTAAAAAATATCTCTAACTTTGTACTTTGTTTCAAAAATATCCCTAAACTTTCAAAAGTTTCATTAATACCCTTAAACTTTCAAAAAAAAGTTCAAAAATACTCTTAGTGTTAATATATAGACAGAAATCTTTAGTACCTCGTTTTAAAAATACTTATGAACTTTCACATTAATACCCTTAGTTAAAAAGTGTCATTACTATTAGTATATGGAGGAAAACCGTTCATCTACACCTGATTACCTCCCTCTTCTATTTCCTTTTTCTCCTAATTTGCTTCAATCTATGGCCTAATACTTCTCAATTTTCCCTCTTTTTTTCCCTTTCTTTTTCAATTCCCTCTTACTCTTTTCTTCCATTTTTCAATCTATAAAACTTCCCTCATTTCTCCTCTCTTCTTAAATATTAGAACTTTAAATAATCAGGAAGAACTTTCTCTCATTTCTAAGCCCAAACATAAATATAAGAAATTTCAACACCTAAATAGTCAATGTCTTTGAAGTTATTTTGAGTTGGAAAAGAACTAATTTACAAACTACTCATATAGATACCCTCATTTTTTTTCATATAGATACTCTCATTTTTCCTCTATTTGTCCAATTCTCAGTCATGGAGAACCTTTTTATCTGATCACAACAAATAGACTAATTTGAACTGCAAAAATGATTAATAAAATCTTCATCCGCTACAAATTTGGTAATGCATATATTTTCCTTATTTTCCCTCCCACTAGATGTCCTCAAAATTATGATTCAAATTCTCAACATGTCTCTCTTTTTGTGTATTAAATCCAAACATACTAACTCAAACTTCTAACGTACAACCATGTTAAAGCATTTTAACTCAAATTACTAACGAACAACCATGTCAAAGCATTTTAACTCAAATTACTAATGTACAACCATGTTAAAATATTTAAGTCCAAAGGTCCTTTAGTGGTTCCATTATTCTTCTTTCTTCTTGCTATAGTCTATATAGCTTGATTGAAGGAGGTAGTATTAGAGATTGGAAAATAGAAGAAGACAGTAAAGAGGGTATTGAAAAAGAAGGGGAAAAAAATAGGAAAAATAAAGAAGTGTTAGGCCATAGATTGAAGCAAATCAAGAGAGAGAAGAAATGGAATAAGGAGGTAATAGGGTTTAGATAAATGTTTTTCGTTCATATATATACTAACGGTAAAGGCATTTTTAAATTTTTTTTATAAGGTTAAGGGTATTAATTCAATTTTTGAAAGTTCAAAGGTATTTTAAAATAAGGTACTAACAATTTTTGTCCATATACTAACAGTAGGGTATTTTTTAACTTTTTTTTTTTAAAGTTTAAGGGTATTAATGAAACTTTTGAAAGTTCAGGGATATTTTTTAAATAAAGTAGGATATTTTTAACTTTTTTTGAAAGTTTAAGAGTATTAATGAAAATTTTGAAAGTTTAAAAGTATTTTTGAAACAAAGTACAAAGTTTAAGAGTATTTTCTATAATTTAGCCTAAAAAAAATTATATTTTTAAGTGTAATTTTTTTTTTCCAATTTTCCAATTTAAAATTTGGATATTCTTTTTAAAATTTCCATCATTTGGATCACCAAATCTAGTAATTGTTTCCAATGACAAATTTACTAAACAATTATTCACTAAATCTGAAAACAAGAAACAAAATACAAATGACATACAAAACAAGCCTTAAAAAATTTAAAATAGTTTAAGATGGAATAGAGAGGGCATAAATGATGTATGGCATAAATGATGTAAAATTACATTACCTCATGGCGACATTAATTCCAATGAAAATGATATTCTCCCATCCATTCAAGTTCATGCTGAAACAAAACAACCAAAAAACAGAGCAAAGAAACAAGCCAAAAACTTCAAATCCATGAAAAAGCAAGAACACAACCACACAAAAATCCATTAACACACACAAGATCATTTCAAAGAACTCTCTCTCTACTTACCAAACGGAAAGTGAATCAACAGAAATGACAGCATTTGGAAGGTCACCAGCAAGAATAATGATACTACTCATATACCAAATCTCCAAGCAAAACATAATAGCAGAGGAAAATGAGAGCTTAACAAATCCCCACAAATCCTTGAAAGCCAACCAAGAGAATCCCCTCCAAGCATCTCTACACCAACCAAACACATAAATGACTTGAGCAATGGCAATCCCCCAGCCAGAGATGTTCAATGCCAAGGCAGCCCCATTGGTGCTCCAACCAAACTGGAAAATGAACAGCCACAGCATCAAAACATGGACCAGAAGGGCCCCAAAGCCAATCCAAGCCAATGCCCACACTTTGCTTTGTGCCTGAAGAAACTTTTGGGTTGGAAAAGCCACCACAAAGGAGAACAGTTGTGGGAGTATCAGCAATGAGAAACTTCCAGCCAGCTCTGCCACATCATCTTGTTGCCCCAAAAGCTTTAAAATGGGAGTGGCAAACACATACACTGGTGTTATTACTAAGGCACATATGAACATTATGACCCATGATCTCTGCATATAGACACCCAGCATGTGGATTTGTCCTGCCCCAAATGCTTGCCCACACAGTGTTTCTGTTGCACTTCCCATTCCAAACTGTTGAACAATTTTTTAACATCAGAATCTGGCTTTTTAAGAAAGCAAAAAGATGTCATAATCATAATCATTTTATGAATCTTTTGGGTTTGTGGGGTTTGGGAATTTGACTTGATGCAAAAGCAGAAACACATTTGTGTACAGATTGAAGTTTAGAAATGGGGAAAATGGCAAAGTTGGGGTATCATTCAAGTTAAAAAGAAGTTGATCAGCTAAAAGCAAGGGGACAGACCATTAGTTTAAAAGTAGCGAAAAGTAATTAAACCAACCAAATCCATCAGTTTGCCCGCTAAAAAGGCCAAAAGTAATAACATCATCCATCAAAACCAAACAAACACCCTCTTTCTCTAGGAAACTTAAAAGCAGCAGTTCCTATGAACTGAAAAGAAGCAGAGATGCGTTAAAAATGGAGAAGAAGATCAAATATCAGAAACAATGAAGACGAAGAAGATGAAGATCTTGTTATCTGTTGAGCAGGTCGAAGTTTTTTTCTGAAACAAACAGATATCAGAAAGTGTCAACTCTGGCCACACCTTCAGCTTTCAGAAAAATTCTCATCCCAAACAAATAGAAACTAACATCATCCCATTTCTGAATCTTTTGAGTTCGTGAGGTTCAAAAACTCGATTCTAATCACCGTCAATATTAGAATCATTCAGAGTACTGAATACTAATAAACGATCAAAAACCCCTTTGAGAACGGGTTGAGATCAAAAATGGAAAAAATCAGCAGCAAATTAAATATCAATCATCATTAAACTCAAAAAGGACTTCAGCAGCAAAAATCAAACACACAATAAGAGAAATAGAGTGAGAGAGAATGCAGTTACGGACCATGAAACCGAAAGCGAAAGTGGCAATTACAGAGATGGCAATGGAAATTCCAGAGAGCTCAAGCTCCCCAAGTTGACCCACAAAAATATTGGTAACAGAGTTGGTTCCATATTGACAAACGATCTGAAAAATGACCGGACCGGAAATCAGCCAAGTCTTCACCGTCTCACTCCACAAGATGTGCTTGAACTCCTGAAATGTCCTCACCGGAGCGTAGTCTTCCCCGTTTCCGTCGCCGAGAAGTGGCGCCGCATCCATCTCCGGCGAACAGGGGACAGATATTTTTTGCCTTTTTTCGAGTAAATGGGCAACACGACCAAGCTTTTAAACAGGACAGATTTGCATGCACATCATTCGCCGATCGCCATTGCCAATGTCTGATTGATTTGCGATTATAAATCAAAAAGGTTCGAGATTCTTCCGAATATATTCATATAATACAATATATATATATATATGGGTAAAAGAGAAAATGATTATTAAAGTGGAAAGTTTTGATTATTGGCTCGGTGAACTGTCGACTAAAGTGGGAAAGGATTGTATTTGTTGAACCACGTGCTTCACGACGGTTTTTCCTTTTACCTTCCTTTGGAGGGGTTTAGCCAAAGGATTCAAATCAACTTCAGGTAAAATTGGATAGTTATAATATTATTTTTGACATCTCATAATCATTTCAAAATTATACGTGGAGTAGAAATTTATTAAAATGTTAGATGAAAAATCGACGTAACCATAACCTAGAACGACGTGGTTGTAATTAGGATACTTATTTGGATTAAGTCTGAAAAAAGGAAATTTTGATAGTCAACTTCTCATCCAAGATTCTAACGAGTTTTTTACTCCAATGGTAGTTTTGAAGCGTTTTATGAAAGGTCATGGATATTTTTTATAATTTAGTCAATTTGATACTATATATACCTTTAGAGTAAAAATCTGTTAGAATGTTGGACGGAAAGTCGATATAGTGGTGACTTGGAAGACGTGACAATGACTAGGACGTTTGTCTAGATTAAGTCTGAAAAACGACGTTCTATCACGTCGACTTTTCATTCAGTATTCTAACATATTTTATACTCCAAAAGTAATTTTAAAACATTTATGAAATGTCAAAGATAATGTTGTAACTTGTAAAGTGCTAACGTGAGTGTTGAGTAAGTTATAAGAGTCTGTGGTTATAATAATCTTGAAGTTATATAATTTGTGTTTAGAATACGAAATTATTTAGTTTGAATTATAATAATATGTGTTTGAAGTGCAAAATACTCAACCGATTATTATAATCTACACTCTAAGGGGCCGTTTGGATTGGGGGTATGGGGATGGGAATAAGGGTGGGAATCAGCAAGGGATACAAAATTCCATGTTTGTTACAAGGTTTTGAGGATTGACCATGGGAATAAGCTATTCCCATGGGTTTTGTAAATCTATGTGTAAGGGCATTTGATACCCTTGCAAAAACATGGGTTTTCTTCATGCTCTTCTCTTTCTCTCTCTTATTTTTGTTAATATTCATCTTTCTTTTAAATATATTTATTTATTCTAATAAAATTAATATATTTATTTATTCTAATAAAATTAATATACTTATTTATTCTAATAAAATTAATATATTTATTTATTCTAATAAAATTAATTAATTTTATCATCCAATAAGTTTTCTTTTGAAAATTCGTTAAAAAAAGTCTTTTCATATGTTTTCAATGAATTATACAAGACATGGGTATGGTACAAAATTGATTAGATTTAAAAAAAAAAAAAAAAAACAATGTTAGAACTACATTTTGTTAAAATTTGTGAGTTTTGGTATAGTTATTCATTAGTTTATGGGTAAAAATTAAAAGTTTAGAGTGAAAATTGATACATGGTGACATGTTTACAGGTAAAGTTGAATTTTTTGTCCTTTATAAAAATAAACTAAATTAATGTAATTGTGTATTTATTAAAACTTTAATACATTAGTAATCTATTTAATATATTTAATTAATTGAAATAATTTAGTATACAAATTATAACTTTTTACAATTATTTATTTAATTCAAATTATATATCTATTATGATCAATTAATTTACATCTATTTTAATTAATGCATGATAATTATATAAAATTTATAAAATTAATCTCATAAAAAGATAAAAATATCATTTATTATTATGAAAATTAGCATTCCCAAGTGTACAACCAAACACAGCAATCAATGATTCCCAGCAATCTTATTTCCAGGCATCTTATTCCCAGGCATCTATTATTCCCAGGCATATAAGAAACCTTGAACCAAACGGCCCCTAAAGAGCCCCTAAAATAATAATAAAAAAAAATATTTTGAAGAAATGATAAAGTTCAAAGGTATTTTTTATAATTTATTATTTTTTTTTAAGTTCTAAAGAGGGTGCATTTGGTGTTCAAGCGCACGTGAATCTCCATGGGAGTACAATTAAAGTTACCGTTCCTATAAAGTACATTTGATTTATAGTGAATTTCGAGAAATAGTCATTTATTTATTATTTTGAGGAAGATGTCTTCAAAGTTACAAGGAAATGGCATTTATCATAAGTGGAGTTGACACAAATATCATTGCCAAAATGTTTCAGTCAAAATCAATATGTTTCAAAAGATATGCAAAAAAAAATGAATTCTGACTTCTAAATTTGTTAAGTTATATTAATTTTAATAATAAATTTTTAATTTTATCAAATTATATCTCAAATTTAGATAATATTATAATTTTAATGTTAAACTTTAAAAAGTGTTGTAATTTTAATCCTCTAATAAGTTATTGTTCCAAATATCGTTAAAAAAAAATTTTCTTATGTTTTCAATGAATTATAGAACATATATACAATATGATATTGATAAAATTTTAGAGAAAAACGATATTAGAGCTAAATTTTTATGTTAAAATTTATAAATTTTGGCAAAGTTATTTAACAATTAATTTATTAATTGGTCAAACTTATTTTTATGCAAAACTTTATTTTATTGAAATTAATGAGTTTATGAAGATTTCTACACTATCTTTTGTTAAAATTAGTGGATGAATTAGCGAAAATTTAATCGAAAGTAAAAATTACAACAAATTTGATAAAATTAAAAGTTTATGGTCCAAATTGATAAACCTAAAAAGTTTTATGGTCAAATTTGATTTTTTTTCCAAACATATTTGACTACTTATGTTGAAATTCTAGCCAGATAAGATTGGTCGAAGATATTGTGCAAAACAAAAAAAAAATCAAATAAAATTAAAATCCAAAATTAATAATCTTTTTAGTTAAAGTAATTTTTTAAATACAATTCATTAAAAATCATAAAAAGAATTTTAATATAAAAAATCATATTTAAAGAATAAACTAAAATAAACAACTATAATAAATATTTATTATTATGTCATATTTGTAGATAGATATAAATTTATTAAAAAACATAATTTATTAAAAATAAGTTTTCAAGAGATAAACATTATATATTTTCAAAAAATTAAAAAACATTTCTATATAAGAGTGTACATGCCATTTTTTACAATTACGTAAATCACCATTGTTTCTAAAAATTGTTGCAAAAGTTCATTTTTTCTAACCATGAGCATGAGTCTGACGAAATTGTCAAAGTGAGCATAGTTCAACGATAATTGACATGTACCTTGACCAAGAAGTTAGAGGTTTGAATCTCTCCACTTCCAAATGTTGTTAAACTAAAAAAAAAAAAAAATAGTAGACAAAGTTAATTAAATTTTTATAAATTAAAAAAAAAAAACCCTTCAATTTCATGAAATTGAATATTTTAGGATAAGTGTTTTAATTTCCGTTTTTCAAAAAAAAAAAGAAAAAGTGTTTCAACTTCCACTACAACTACACTCTCGTATTGAGTTGGAAAAAAAATCTAAATAAAAACCACGAATGTCAACAAAAAAAAAAAAATTCAACATAAATCCAACCTTAACAAGTTAACAAATAGACAAATGTTCAAAATCTACTATTAATTAAATAAATCTTCAAAACTAAAAACCAATAAAAAACAGTCATATTGAGCATAGTTCAATAGTTAATACATGGTTTCCTTTTTTTGAAGTCGAAAGTCTAAATCCTCACTCCACATGAAAATGAATAAATAAAAATCTATAAGTTTAACGTAACTCTAATCTCAAATGTCACTAAAACCATTTTGTACCTTGCCCCTACTTTGTATTATATTAAAATCAAAATTAATTTGATGAAATCTCCCATCCAAACAAATTAAGGGTAAAAGTAAAAATTTTGAAAAAACAATTATCTAAACCAATCATGTTAATTTTTAGGATAAATTATACATAATACTCTTAAACTTTGACCATTATTTCAATAATACCTCTTTAAAAAGTTGCATTAATATTCTAGACTTTTCAAAAAGTTTCGAAACTAACCTTATGTTTGTAATAAAAATAGAATACACACGTGGGTGTGTGTTACAAATACAATCTTAACAGTATTACGTGGAAATAAAGATAAAACGTGAAAAATCTTGGCAAAACAGTGTAAAATATTTATGGAAAAACGGATTCCTCCTTTTAAAAGGGGGATTAGGGCAAAAAAAAAAGTTTATTTTTATTTCATTTCCTCCATTCCTTCATACACTATCTAAAACTAAAAACCGAAAAACTTTGCTTTCTTTTCTATTGAAAGAGAAAAAAATTCAAGACAAACGGTTCACTTTAACTGTTGACTGTGAATTCATAATGATTCTTGAATTTAAATTAAAATTTTGGTTTCCCTAATGATATAAGAAAAAAAAATCTCCAAATCCATACCTGACCTAACTAAATCAAAATTGATGGATAACTAATCATTACTAATTTTAATTCATATTGATTTGTTTCCATAACCATAAAAAAAATACTTCTTAATTAAAATTATAATAGATGGTGTAAACTTCAATTTATTCGTAGTTTAATTTATTTGTGTAAATTTGAAGTTCTTGTCAATTACTTCAAGTTTTGATGCTACTATCCATTTCTTCAAGTTTTGGGGTGGTTGTAAATTTATGAATTATGTTGTAAACGTTGCTAACTTTTCTTCTTCAATTTTCCTTTTATGTGTAGTGTTGATGCGCAAATTCGAGCAAGGAAAACACACCTGATTTACACGTGAATGCAACAGTGAATTAGTAGTTGTAAGGAGAAAGAGGTGGCCTTCAAAAGAAAGAAAACTTGTACACCGATGTAGTGTTTGCCATAACCACTCCGATGCTTAAGTCAAAGTGTAGCAAGCTAATAGCTAAAGAGTGAAAATTGAGAATGAGTTACCTTTAATGGGGCTATAATGATGTATTTATATGAGGATGACCTAGGGTCTTCTCCTTTGTGAATTGAATTAGGTCTAGGATTGGGTAGGGCCCTTTGGGGTATATTGGGCCAAAGACGCACGTGGAGCACGTCTCCGTAAGCAAGAATCGGGTCCGTTTCGGGCCGAATTAAGCCTTTCAGCCTTTTGGTTCTTCTCCAGGCCCAATTTCATCCCGGATCTTCGTTTAAATCCTATTTGACTTAATTGTCTTCTATTCTCTTAGATTTAATCCGGTTGTCCAAATTTACCTATAAACACATAGTTTTTCTCTTTTGTCGGTTTGATGAAGCGTTGATCAAAATTCTAGTTGAAACTCTTGGGTTGAAGATTGCAAATTTTTCCCCACTAAATTTAATTAGAATAGTAACCAAACAAAACCAAAAGTTATGATTTTAAAACCAGAAACAAAGTAACGAAAACCAAACTAAAACTAAAAGCAATATCAGAAACAAACCAAAAAAACCAACACCAACAAAATTAGGCCAAAGCCAACTCCAACAATTATCATTTTAATGAACATCACAACCAAAAAAATTGAAGTCAGAAACCAACCGTATCTATAACCAGGGGTAAATTGGATGAAAATTATAGTTAAAAAAAGAAATTGGCAAAAGCACGTGGATTTGAAACTATTTAGGAAAAGAGGATTACTTTTTTGTTCTTATTAGAGTTCGTTTGTACAAAAAATGCATACTAATTAAAATTATTAAAAAATTATTTTTTATTTTATCTTTTTGTGGAATGTGTCTTTTAGAGATGCATTCCACTTTATTTATTTATTTATTATTTATTATTTATGCTTTTAACCTATTAAATGATTATTATTTTTTCTTTTTTATATGGTTTTTTTAAAATAATGTATTAAATATTTTTTTTGCAAAAATTAATTTCGATAATTCTATTATTTTACAAATGATATATCTTTTTTTTTTATTTAAGCCATTAAATGTTCTTTATGATTTAAAGAATACTATAATTTTTACAAATACTATATCATACATCTAAAAATGCATCAATTTTTTTTTTTAAAAAAATACCTAATTAAATGCATAAGCAAAACATTTTTTTTCTTTCATAATTTTACAAGTTGTAGCTATATATATTTTTTCTTTATTTTTTAATTGTGAATTTTGAGACTTAATTTATACTCAATATTTTTGCTTGATTATTTTGATTTTATTTAATTTGAGCCTAACAATTTTACAAGTTTTTTCTTCTTTTAAATAAATTTTGTTGTTGTTGTTGCTTTTTTAAACTCATTAAATGACTAAAGTTCTTTTATTTTTTTATATGTTAAGCTCAAAATTAAATAAAATAAGTAAAAAGTTAAATTACAAGTTTAGTCTTTGAACTTTGAAGTTGTGTCTATTTGGTTCCTAAACATTCAAACGTGACTAATAGATTCTTAAACTTTCAATTTTGTGTTTAATAGGTCATTGACAAATTCAAAATTTTGAAAAATTAATTGATCTATTAGATATAAATTTGAATTTTATGTCTAATGAAATCCTAAAATTTTAATTTTGTGTCTCTAAAATTTCAAATCAAATTTTGTAAATAATATTTAATGGTTTAAACAAAAAAAAATAAGTATATTATTTGTAAAATTATAAAATTATCTAAATCAATTTTTACAAAAAAAAAAAATATTTACTATTTTTTAAAAGAGAACCAACAAAAATTAATCATTTAATAGGTTAAAAAAACATAAATAAATAATAAAATAAAAATAAATAAATAAAAGTGAAATGCGTCTCTAGAAGAGACACATTCTACAAAAAAACAAAATAAAAAAATAATTTTTTAGTAATTTCAATTGGTATGCGTTTTTTTGTAAAAACGAAGTCCAATAAAGACAAAAAATTAGCCATCTTTTCCTAAATAGTTTCAAATCCACGTGCTTTTGCTAATTTTTTTTTAACTACAATTTTCATCCAATTTTACCTATAACCAGCATTAGAAACCAAGAACTGGCATTTTTAATGAACATCGCAGCGCACAACCAACAACAAACTAAATTTACAGTTGCTCCAAAACTTTAAGAAACTGACAGCAACTCCAAAATTTGAAGCAATTGACAGCAGCGTCAAGTTTACAAAAATAAATTGAAGTTTATCGTTGAGACTAACAAGAAAGTGAAGGAATTGAGGAATTGGAGGCAGCAAGTTTACACAAATCAATTGAAACACAAATAAACCCTTTTTTTTTTTTTTTTTTTTTGAGGCCCTAATCCCACTCTTAGAATGATGCACTCTTTTTTTCCATAAATATTTTACATCGTTTTGCCTAGATTTTTCAAGTTTATATGCTGTCGTCAAAATTTTAACAGGGACATTCTATTTTAGGGTAATTTTGAAACATTTTGAAAAGTCAAAGTATATTAATGTAACTTTTTAAACTTCATGGGTATTATTCAAATAAAAGACAGAAGCTAAAGAGTATTTTGTATAATTTATATATATATTTTAAAAAAAAAAACACAATTTCCATTTAAACTAACAGAGGAGCATAAGCAGATCTGATCTATAAAAAGAGGCCAATTAAAGAGCCCTGCAAAAACAGAGCCTTCTTTTTTGTCTTCCATTTAGTCCACTTCGATCCAGCAAAGATGAGTTCCAATGGCGTAATTGCATCCATCTCCAAAAGGTACCCTAAACTCTCTACCCTTAAAACTTCACATCGATATTAAATTATTATCAACTCATCAATTTCTTCGTCTCTGTTTTTCTGTTGCAGGTTGGCCGGAAAAGTGGCTCTGATAACCGGCGGAGCAAGTGGAATCGGCGAGTCCACGGTGAGGCTTTTTGCGGAGAACGGAGCCAAAGTGGTGATCGCAGACGTCCAGGACGACCTCGCCGCCGCCCTCTGCAAGGAGCTTGCCGACGCCGGCAGCGACGTTTCATATTTCCACTGTGATGTCACCGACGAATCCGACATCTCGAACGCCGTCGACTTTGCTGTCGACAAGTACGGAAAGCTGGACATCATGTTTAACAATGCTGGCATTCGTGGCGATGTTACCGCCACGACGTTGACCACAGACATGAATGACTTCAAGAAGGTCTTCGATGTCAACGTGTTCGGTACTTTCATGGGAGCTAAGCACGCTGCTAGGTATTAAATTATCACTTAACTCAAAAATTTAAATTGATATGCTAGATATATATATGTATACGTAACTTTGATTGTTTTTCAATTCAGATGTTTTACTAACATTTTTCAACTATACCGTTCCTAGAAGATAAATTAACTGTTTAAATTTAATTGGCATGATTAGTTGAAACTCAAACTAGGAATTTGTATATGAAGAGTCAAACTCTTCGTCAAATTTTACAAATTTAAATTAGGAATTAGAAATTTTTTTCTCTTAAATGGTCTAATTACCCCAAAGCATTAGAGATGTCGTACTTTTAAAGTGTTGAAATTAATAAATTTATCATAGTATCAGAGCAGGAGGATCTGTATTCGAACCTCTGTAAAGTTCGTTTTCTCTCCGATTAATATTGATTTCCATTTGTTGGGCTTTCTACAAATATTGTGTTAACTTGTTACTAAATTTTAAAGGTTTAAGTTAATGAGTTACAATAAATTTAATCATTTATTTATATGGTTGACACCAAGGGTGATGGTTCCGGCGAAGACAGGATGCATCTTGTTCACATCAAGCATGGCATCAGTGATCTGCAGCGGTAACACACCAGCATATTCGGCGTCAAAGCACGCAATTGTGGGATTGATGAAGACGCTAGCTGTGGAATTGGGGCCACACGGGATCAGAGTGAATGCCATATCGCCGTTTGCGACGGTGACGCCGATGTTGCTGCCATCGAAGGACGTGGGGCAGAAGAAGGCAATGGAGGGCTTCATTTCTTTGTCAGGGAACTTGAAAGGGGCAGTAATGGAGGCTGAAGATGTAGCAAAAGCAGCTTTGTATTTAGCAAGTGATGAGTCCAAATATGTGAGCGGATTGAATATGGTGGTTGATGGTGGGTTCAGTCTTACAAATCCTAGCTTTGAATTTAATGCCAAAGCATATGCACAGTGAAAGATTAATTATCGTATCAGTTTAGTTCTTGTACTTTTAAAATTTTTGTTGCTAGAAGATTTAATAAATCTATGATATTGTGTTTGGATTATGTTAGGAATTTTGTCAGTTAAATTGATTGTAAAACATGATATAAACATGATATTTTGATAGGTAAGTAGAATGAGAGCAAAATTTAAATCATGTTTTGGATGGAATTAGTAGTGTTATATATAGATTTAACTTAGTAAATATTTAATTTTACCCTTTGATCACATAAAATTAAACTCGAAATTGAAATGAGTGGTACAATTGAAACTTCTTTGAAATAAAGTCGACTAATGAATGCAATGAAATTTAACAAACAAAACATTGAGATCTAAGGCAAATAAATACCAAATTGAACCACGAAAATAATTCAAAACTGGTGGAAAAAAATTGGTTAGGTAAAAATTTGCTCAATCTCAACAAAATGTTGAAATTGTGTTTAAAAACATCGACGTTACCAAAAAAAAAAAGCAATTCTCACAACTCAAGATGAGCTACTGCTACATAACTTTTAAAAGATTGCAAACTTATCTAATGGAATATTTTAACTCTACAACTTATTCAATATTATGTTTTAATTTTATAAAGTTGAAGAAGTTTTTTATTAAAACTGATATATTGAATTATACAACTGAAAATTAAAATTTATCAAAATATTATTATTAGCGCTATTATTTGATTAAAGTTTATCAAATGTTGTTGTAAAACTTTGTAAAAGATTGCAAACTTGCTAAAATTTTACCAATTAGATATTGCAACATAATGTTGCATAAATACATTGTGAAATTACCTGTAAATATTGTAGATGAACTCATTGATGAATTATTTTAACGAATTGGGTGTAAGGGCATTATTAAATTGGTTGGAAAACAACAAAAATGAGTTTAAATAAGCGTAACTCTCAAATTAAAGAGGGTAGAGTAAACATGAGATAGGTATATAGTCAAGACAATCTAAAATATTAATAGGTATTATTTATACTGATAAATTTCCTACCTTCTTTTTTCATAAACTCGTTTAATTTAGTAAATTCAATAGTTAAACACATTTATCTCAGACCATTTCTAAATCACCTCTTAATTTTTTTTAATAAAAAATTATGTAATTGAAGATAAAACACGTTAAAAAAAATATCATACTCAATCATAAAAGCCACTAAAAACCAACCATAATCTTTAGGCAAAAGATTTTAGAGAATCTGGAATTTGAATCTTATAAGTCTTGGATCTCTAACTTTTTCTACGGGCAAGGGTAGTGTGTAACAAGCATTAAAATATATATATATATATAATATAATTTATTAAAAAAAAAAAAGTCGAATATGGTCTCATTGAAGGCCCTCCACGTGAATCATGATATTTGGAAAACATTTGGAAAGAAAAAAAACTTTATTGTTAGAATTTGCATTATTGTTGTGTGTTATTGTTTAGAATTTTCGCGGTTGTTGTGTTTGTCTGTCTGTTCTGTACACAAATAATTTTATTCTTAGAATTATTATTATTATTTTGTTATTATGCATTTATTTAACTGTCGTGAATCACGTTGATTCGAATGTTGTCATGACATATCATATGAATATTTTAACTTATATTTTGTCCATGCAAATTTGTCAAATCAAATAGTGTACTTCCTAACTTGCATCATAATTCATAAAGAAAAAATGCTCATATCGTAAAATACAAAGTGATCGATCCTTTTCTTGTTTAATTATTATTGTTAGGTTAAAATACTATTTTAATCAATATATTTTGCATTTCATTTCACTTTAAATGTTTAATTTTAGTTACTGTATTTTTAATAAATCTTAAAATTAATCTATACAATTATTTGGTTAAATTTTTCAAAAAATATTTATTTTCTATTAATTTTCTCTTTATAAATTTTAGAAACATATTCACATAGTATCTTTTATTGCATAGAAATTATTATTATTATTTGATCAATTTCGATAAAAATTAATTTTGAATGGCTAATTTTAAAATTTATTGAAAGTACAGAGACTAAAATTGAACATTTAAAAATACATTAATTAAAATAAAATGAAATCCAAAGTACAAGGACAAAAAATGATATTTTAACCTTATTGTTATTCTATCATTTTTCAATATTCATGAGAGGAAGTTGTCTTATATTTTTTAATGACCATTTTCATTCTTAACTTTTTCCTTTTAGACAAATTAAAATTTTCTTATAAACAATTAACAATTCTTTGTTTAGTGATGTGTGTTTTGTTAGTATAGCAGAGTTTTAGATTTACGACCCAAGAATGAGAGATACTAATAAACTTAAGTTGACAAGTAATAGAATCTTAATAGATAGATTAAAAGGGTAAACAAGTAAATCATGTTATTCCCACCTCTATTTTTTAAATCACGTTTTAAAACAAAAAGCTTTGATTTTTTTTGTTTTTTTGTTTTTGTTTTTTTTTTTGAATTCACAAGAAGGCTTTGAGTTACTCTTAAGTGATCCATTTTTTTTCTTTTCCAAATTTGGACATTTCAATTTATGACTATTTGAGATAAAGAAAGAGGGGCATGCTTTGAAACATAACTAATAATTGATGAAAGCATTGAATTAGTTACACCCTAATTTATCAAAGCAACAATATGTTTCACATGACTTTTGCTTTGGTCACTACTATCAACAATTTTTTTAATAGAATTTGACCATTATTGAAATATTTATGGAAGACGATTCTAAGAATATTTATATAAAAGCTACATCATATGAGTATTATTATTATTATTGTTGAAATTATATATGTATTAAACAATTAATATATAAAGAAATCATAACAAAAAAAATAGTTATTTTTGAAAAATGTTTTAATAAATATTTTGAAAACTTGAGTACCGATTAAAAAATATATTTTAAAAGTTTATGAACTACAAATAAAATTTAAATTCAGAAGTCCAAGCATTATTATCTCCAAATCTTTAACAGATAGTACCTATATATTTTTTTTTAATTCTTAAATTTATTATTGGGAAAAAAATCAAATTTGACCATAATTTGTACCTTAAACTTTCAATTTCATCAAATTAAACTCTAAATTTAAATAAGTATTGTAATTTTTACACTCGGTTCAATTTTAGCTATTTTGCCCACTAATTTTAATTAAAAAAAACTGTATAAAAATCTTCCTAAATTCATTAATTTTAATAAAATAACGTTTTGCATAAAAATAAGTTTGACCAAGATACAAATTAATCATTAAATAATTTTACCAAAATTCATAAATTTCAACAAAAATATTTAGCACTAATGTCGTTTTTCTCTAAAATTTTATCAATTTTCTATCGTACACATGTTTTATAATTTATTGAATACATTAGAGAAAACTTTAAGCGAGAACTTATTAGAGGGTTAAAATTGCAACAATTTTTAAAATTTGAAGTTAAGATTACAATATTTATTTAAGTTTGAAATTTAATTTGACAAAATTAAAAGTTTGGAGTTAAATGGATACAAATGGAGAAGTTTAAGGGCAAGATCTACTTGTTCCCTTTGTTATTTTATGAGAGGCAGTTATTGTGGGATTTTTATTGGCCTCCTGAAATTTTTAGGAAAAATCACGACCATGAGATCGATCACTTCAGGTTATTTAATATTTGTCTTGTATTGGGCAGCACGTGAATCACGTTATAAGATAACCTGCAAAACGACGAATATATTTATTTGCAAATATAATAATTACAAAAGAAAACAGAACTATATAATAATAATTCTCAATCATCTAATATATTAAGGACTAATTGAGTTTATTGGAGCATAACTCAACTGGTTAGATATATATCTTTGATCAAGATGTCAGAATTTCGAATTTACTCCTTACATAAAGTTGAACAAAAAAAAAAGGAATTTACCCCAAACATAGCTTTCTGATTCCCATGTTTCTTAACACTGCACCTCAAACACAGTTTTCTAATTCCCATGCTTTAGAACACTGCATCCCAAACGCAGCTTTCTGATTCTCAGGCTTCAGAACCTCTCACGACAAACTCTCCAAGCTTCTAATTCTCAAACTTCTTATTTCGAACTTGCGCCCCAAACAGCCCTTAATGTGCAGTGATTGACTCAAATTATGTCATTCTCAAACCTCTTTCTTTAAACAACAATATTTTTTTTAACTATGAGAGAATGTAAGAAATAAGAAATTGGAACTTTTTTACTTTCTCTCTCTTAGTTGTCAAAATTTTCATGGTAGTAACTTATACATCAATATGAAAAAAAAATTATAGTACTACGACAATACATACTCCTTACTTCACATCGATATGAGAAATTGAAAAAAAAAATTCCATTGGTTTTTTTTAAAACTATATTGTTTTCTTTTTCACTATCCACCACTATTTTTTTTTTTAAATAAAATAGGATATGTAACAAAGGAATGGAGAAGAGAGGACTTTGTATAAATTTTCAAAAAACAAACAAATATAAAAAAAAAAAGGTTAGTGGCGGGTGCCAATTAGAAATCTTTTGCCAGAACTTGAAACAATGTTCCTTAAATAAAACGGTGGGAAAAGATGAAAAATGCAGTCCATTCGTAACATTAAATGAAGGAAAAGGGTTCTTTGTCCTTGTTTCCATGTCCTTGCCAAGATGAGCATCAACATGTTTTTTTTAGTTCAATGGCACTTGGGTAGGAATTTGAATTTTTATTTTTTTGTCGATAATATATGAATTAATCAGTTGATTGTGTTCAAATAAGGTTAAAATACCATAATTTTAGTCTACGTACTGTAGATTTTATTTCATTTTAATTATTATACTTTCAATAAAACTTAAAATTGGTTCCTATCGTTAGTTTATTGTTAATTTTTTTTAAAAAAATATAGTCTTTATTAGCCATTATTCTATAAATTTTAAAAATATGTGCATATATCATTGTGTCTTTTCTTACATAAAAATTATTATTATTATTTAATCAATTTTAAAAAAATAAATTTAAGATAACGGTAGAGATTAATTTTAAGATTTATTGAAAATGCAGAGATTAAAACTAAATATTTAAAAATAAAGAAATTAAAATAGAATAAAATCTAAAAGACATGAACCAAAATGGTATTTTAACTTAATAATAATAACTCAACTATGATTTGGATGGCTAAAGCACAGTTCTCACATGAATATTATTATATCATAGTAATCTCAAACAGGTGCCATAACTTTATTATTTTCATTTATTGAATTTGAGAGAGTTGCAGAAAATACGTCGGATCCACACTTCCAACACACAGATTTCGTAGTAAAAATATTAATATATTTATTATTAAAAGAATAGCAGCATTGACTGCATATTCAACAAGTACTAATCCGTCTAACATCGTGAATCATGTTTCATACCAGGATTAAAGTTGCTTCGTATATTTCAATAAGTCTCTAACAAATCTATAGACTTCCATAGTTGTATTTATTTGATCTCAAAATTTAACCAAGATTTTAGTAAATCCTTACCAGTTGATAACTATTTAATTTTTTTATTTTTGAAAATTAAATCTATAAATACTATTTATACATGTGAGTTTCCACGTTTTCTAATCTACATTTTATATATTTTTTCAAAAGTCAAACTAATTTGTGAAAACTAAAAAAAATAGTTTTCAAATTTTTTTTTTATTTTTAGAATTTGGCTAAAAACTCAAATACTTCTTTAAGAAAGATGGAAACCATTATGGAGAATATGAAAACCATTGCAGAAAAATTGTGACAAAACAAACACAATTTTCAAAAATCAAAAACCAAAAACTATTGCCCCGTTTGATAATCATTTGGTTTTTAAAAATTGTGCATGTTTTTTTTTTAAAAAAACATTTTTCTACAATTTCTTTCATCTTTCTTAAGAAAACATTTGAATTCTTAGCCAAATTTCAAAAACAAAAACTACTTTTTGAAAACAAATTTTTTTAGTTTTCAAAACATGGGTTGGTTTTTGAAAACATATGTAAAAAGTGGATAACAAAACAAAAAAACTCATGGATGAAAGTAGTATTTATAGGTTTGATTTTCAAAAACCAAAAACTAAAAATCAAATGGTTATCAAACGATGCCTAAATAGTTATCAAACGGACCCTAAACTTTTGATTCACATTTAATAAATTATTGTCACTAGCTCAACTAATTCACATTAGTTTAAAATTTGTCAACTTGAGTATAGTTCAACTGGTTTAAGCATATACTCTCAATCAAGAGGTCAAATGTTCGAATTTCCCTCACTTCCATATATTGTTGAACTAAAAAAAATGTTTACGACGATTATTCAAGAATATATATATATATATATATATACAATAATTAAAACTTTAGGCCAAACTTATAATTTATCCTAAAATATAAAATTGATTTACAATTACAAGGATTGTGTACTGAAATAGTAAAATAGAAATGTCAAATTCTCGAATTTGTTAAATGTTGATTAATTACAAATTTAGTATGGTATGGTTTAGACATAGTTTCAATTTGGTCTCTATGTTCTTAAAATTTTCAAATATAGTTCTTATGATTTGTTTTTTGTTTCAATTTAATTTCTATGATTTAGTACACAAGCCCTCGTTGCTATATTGACATATTCTTTTATGCGACACCAAACTAATACTTTCTAGTTGACTAACTATGTTGGTTACCTATGTCAAAGTTATTTCAGTTCAAGTAAAAAATAGAAAGAATCGACCATTTATGAAGTTGAGCCAAATCACAACAACAAAATTAAAACTTTTAAGGTTAATTATAAATATCAAATCAAAACTATGACTAAATAATATATAAACTAAATTTGAAATTTAACCTTTACAAAAATATCATCATCAATGGTATTCCTCAAAATAATGTTAAGAAGTTGTTTGAGGTCCTGAGTGGATTATAATAGTATGTGAATATTATAATAATCTGTAGAGTTATATAATATGTGTTTAAGATATGCAATGTTGTTTTGTTTGAGTTATAATAATCTGTATTTGGAGAGCAAAATTATTTAATTCTCCAAGCTATTGACTATTATAACTGATTGAGAGTTCTTTATAATCTAATAAATAAAGAAGTTGAAAAATCTTAATATATTCATTTCCATACTTTTTATTGATTTACATTTTTTTTAAATATTTACATAAAGTTCCTATTCATGTACATCTGACTATCTTCAGCATCATCTATATAAACTGCCACATTATCTTCTCCTTCTTCCAAACTCAGTTGCAGAACATCCAATCCTTTCGACTTGGCATCGTGTTCGGGCTCGTCTTCTGATCGGAAAATTACGAGAAAGATACGATGTGGGTGATTGTGATCGGTTTGGCGACTCTGGCAATTGCCTACTATATTCATTGGATTAACAAATGGAGGGATTCAAAATTCAACGGAGTTCTGCCGCCGGGCACCATGGGCCTACCCCTCATCGGAGAGACCATTCAATTGAGTCGACCCAGTGACTCCCTTGATGTTCACCCTTTCATCCAGAAAAAAGTTAAAAGGTATTTTTACTATTGTTTTAAAGATTATAAACCCATGTAAAGAATGAAGATGTACTGCCATTAATATTTTTCGAGTGGATCTGTTAAAAGTTAGTTTTTTTTTTTTTTTTCCTTTTACAATAGGTAGGGTGGGATATTTGAACCTTTCTATTAGTTGAGCTATGCTTATGTTGGTAAAGATAGGTTTAGTTTAGAATTGCAGTAGCCTCAAAAATAATTGTTGTCAGATGTGCTTTTAGAAAAATTAGCTATAACATAGAATAAATAAGTGTTTGATAGATTTCAAATTTAAAGGTGAAAAAAGAGGATAAAATGAGAATTTTAGAAAATTTGTGACAAGTGGCATTAAATCTTTTGGGAAGTCAATCTCAAAAACTAACGGATTTAATAAATCAACATAATTGAAAAGGTGATTTTGTTGAAGTTAAGAAAGAATCAGTTTTACAAAACACTAATAAGAGTTAAAATTCTCCCACAATCTCTTTTAGTATCATAGATCAGACACTTACAATCTTTCTCCCTAGTTGAAGATTGATTCCTCACTTCATATTTGTTGGATCTAATATAATAATAAAAATAATAGCAATAAATTTATCCTCAATCAGAAAAAATGGTATAATTAGAAGTTAAAAATTTATATTTAGACTAAAATTAAAATTTAACTTGGGAATTTGGTGGTTTTTTAGATACGGACCAATCTTCAAGACATGTTTGGCGGGAAGGCCGGTGGTGGTTTCGGCAGATGCAGAGTTCAACCATTACATAATGTTGCAAGAAGGAAGGGCTGTGGAAATGTGGTATTTGGATACACTCTCCAAATTCTTTGGACTTGACACTGAGTGGCTCAAAGCTCTTGGCCAAATCCACAAGTACATTAGGAGCATCACTTTGAACCACTTTGGCGCCGAGTCGCTCCGCGAGCGGTTTCTTCCTCGTATCGAAGAATCCGCTAGAGAAACCCTTCATTACTGGTCCACTCAACCCAACGTCGAAGTCAAAGAATCCGCCGCTGCAGTAAGTTTGAGTTATTTGTTAAGAATATGAATTAGTGATTAAATATACCGTAACCTATCAGAATAAATTTTAATTTAGGAAAACGAATCTCTTCTAATGTCAATTCTTACTTGATTAATGTTGCTAGGTCGGTAACTTGAAAATTCTTTGTTGAATTTTGCAGATGGTTTTCAGAACTTCGATTGTAAAGATGTTCAGTGAAGATTCAAGTAAATTACTAACAGGGGGTCTCACTAAGAAGTTCACAGGACTTCTCGGAGGTTTTCTCACCTTGCCAATAAATTTGCCTGGCACCACCTACAACAAGTGCATGAAGGTGATTAGCTAATTAAATATTGCTTGATCATAAAGCTTAAGCTAATGAGTTAAGTTAATTCTGAGGAGAATAAAATATCAATTTCTAATTTTTTTTTTTTTTTTATAACTTTAGGACATGAAGGAAATCCAAAAGAATCTGAAAGATATTTTAGAGAACAGATTGGCTTCAGGGGCAGGAAGTGATGAGGATTTCTTGGGGCAGGCCATTAAAGATAAGGAATCACAAAAGTTCATTTCAGAGGAATTCATCATCCAATTGTTGTTTTCCATCAGCTTTGCTAGCTTTGAGTCCATCTCCACCACTCTTACTTTGATTCTCAACTACCTCGCCGAACACCCCGACGTAGTGAAAGAGTTGGAAGTAAGAACTGAAAAATACTGAAAATTATTCGATGAGGCTGAAACAATGTGATTGTTCATACAAAGTTGGATGTATGAACGAAAAATTAAAAGGAACAACGCCCACTCTATGAAAGTCACATTTAATAATTTTTCTAAAGATACATTTGATTTTCCTTTTTCACTAAGTCTTGTGGATGGTTTTAATGTATATTTTGCTGTGTTAAAAGGCTGAGCACGAGGCCATTAGAAAAGCAAGGGCAGATCCAGATGGGCCAATTACTTGGGAAGAATACAAATCTATGACTTTCACACTTAATGTAAGATTTAAATCTCTTACACACATTTGTCAATTTTGTTGTTCATTTCTTCTTCCAATTTGATATTTTTTTTATTTGAATTTCTTTTTTGGGTATATTTTGGATTTTAGGTCATCAGTGAAACACTTAGGCTAGGGAGTGTAACACCTGCCTTGTTGAGGAAAACAACCAAAGAACTTCAAATAAAAGGTAATAATAATAATAATAATAATTGTACGTATTTTGAATTAAATGCTTTTATTATCCTATCAATTAATTGAGATGTTATATTTGTATTAACCAATTTACAAATTTGCATTTGATTAATATAGGATACACAATTCCAGAAGGATGGACAGTTATGCTTGTTACTGCATCTCGTCACAGAGACCCAAAAGTCTACAAGGACCCACATACCTTCAATCCATGGCGGTGGAAGGTATACCCTTGAGAGAAAGAAAAGAAGAAAAAAAAAAAACTCGAAAGGCGTTTTCCTAATGCACTTCTAATTGTTAATAATGCATACTTTGGTTTAAATCATCATGTGGATATTATAGGACTTGGACTCAATTACTGTTCAAAAGAACTTCATGCCATTTGGGGGAGGTTTAAGGCATTGTGCTGGTGCTGAGTACTCTAAAGTCTACTTGAGCACCTTCCTCCATATCCTTTTGACTAAGTACAGGTACATAGTCTATAAATTAATAAATTTTCAAATGATCTATATATTAATAATTTAACATTAGTATATAAGAGAGTAATAATTAATCATACAATCTTATTTTTAATTTGAATTTTGATAGATGGACCAAACTGAAGGGAGGAAAGGTTGCAAGAGCTCATATATTGAGCTTTGAAGATGGGCTACATGTGAAGTTCACTCCCAAGGAATGATTGAATTATAATGGAAGGCTTGCCAAAGAAATGTCATTTCTATTATATTCTTACGGGATCACCTACTTGTTCTACTATTATCTTCTTCCTTTGCTTTGATAAGACCATGTTCTTCTAAATTTCCTTGTATTAAAAGTCTTTTGTAATCAAGTTTGATTAAGAATATGGTTTCATTAATTAGTGGCCTTATCAGTACTCAATTATCCTAAAAAATTTACAACTTGAACATAATTCAATTAATTAAGGTATTATATCATGGACCAAAAATCTAAAAGTTTGAATCTCATCCACATATGTTATTGACTTTTTTTTTTTAAAAAAAAAACCACCCTAAGAAATTTTAATCAATTATCAAATCAATTGCATGTTAATGGTACTATTGTTTTTATTATTCTCTTTTTATAATTCCCTCTATTTTAAAGAGTTTTTTGGGTCCATTTATAATCTCTTAAAACTAGAATGGGTGAAGAGAATTAGAGATAGAAATGAGAATTGGATGGGAGCGCTTTAGAATAATAACTGTATTTTAGGGATGGTAATTTGGCTCATGATTTTATTAAGTGTCGTTTTATTTTTTTAGTTGAACAATTGTGAAGTGGGATCAAATATCATTGAACTGTAAAATGGTAATTGGTATTTTATGTAATAAAGTTTAAGACTAGATAGAGTTAAAAGCTTTTGATTGTGTAAGCTATATCTTTATTGTATAAATAAATAGAATTTACAAATCTTTGTTTGTATAAATTTATTAGATTACAGGTAGAAGTTGATATATGGTATAGAAGAATAAATTTAATTATAAGTCTAAGTTTATGTACTTGAGACTTTTTGTTAAGACAGAAAGATGGAGACGACGTCGTTTCTATTATTTCTTGTCTACAAAATGTTGTCGTTCTTTTAGTTAGTTTGCTATATTCTTTGGCTACATGACCTTCTCTGATAAGAAGGAAATGATTCCTTCCCGTCTTCTGTGTTATTTATTCACCCCTCAACAGAATGAAATAATCATAAATTTCTCTCTGATCCTTATAATTTGTCTTTCTAACTCCAAGTTAAATGGGTTTATAATTTGTTTGTTGAGAATAAATAAATAAGTTCAACTTGTCAAATTACAAACTGTTTCTAAAAATTTAACTAGTATTACTTATTAAGAAAAATTAGGGGGGGAAATCAACTTTTAAGTTTTATTAGACATATGTTTTATATTCAAAAATCAACTTTGTGAAGCTTCATTAATCTCGTACTGGACATATGTTTATTAATCTCGTACTGGACATATGTTTTATATTCAATAGATGCACGTAAGAATTGCGACATTCCAATTCAAATTTAAAATGATAGAGATTGGAATACTCATCAAAATCTAAAGTGCAATTTAATAAACTAAACAAAAGTATAATTTGATGAAATCGAAAGTTCATGGTAAAAAATGATACTCTTGTCATGTTCATGATAAAAAAATTGATATTTTCCAAAAAAAAAAAAAGAAGAATTATTATGCGCGTGTGTAAATAAAATTCTATTTGACTTTACTACCCTCACTGACATTATCCATACATGTGGAGAACGTCTAGATCGAGAAGAGATAGATCTATCTTCTTATATTTTAAATAAACAGAAAAAAAAAGATATAATATTTTTATATTGAAATGTAGAAATTCAATTTATGTTTTTTTCTTTTTCTATTTCATTTAACCTATTTCTTTTAATTTCAATATAATTAAATAAATGAATTTTGTATATTCAATCATCAATGAGCCACAACATTAACTTGAGCATATTTTAACTAGTGAAGTCATATATTCTCATCAAAAAGTCAAAGATTCAAATCTCCATCTTTAGATGAACTAAAAAAAAGAATAATCATGACATTATTTACCTTCCTAAAAGTTTTAAATTCAAATGTTTTCTTATTTTGTTGAACTCAAAAAAAGAAAACAAAATCATACAAATAAGTTAAACTTAGAGATAGAGAGAGAAAAAAGAATCTCGTAAACTTGTAAAATTTATGAAATATTTTTCATTGATCTAATTAATTAGGTTGGAAAAAATACATATTGTTGATTCGTGAATTTAGCTAAGGAGAATTGCCTAATTCGCATGCTCTAAACGATGAAAAGAGATGAATAATGCCTTCAAACATCAAACAACACACCAATGTGGTACTTGCTAAACGCACTCCAACGCCTATGTTAGACTAGGGTTTATGCTAGCCTAGCAAGAATTAGGATTGTGTAACATACCTCATGCACAAGTCTCCTCCTTCCATTTATACTAGATTTGACCTAAGGTTTGTGGACCTTCTTTTCCATTAGTCTTGGAACTCCTGAACCTTCAGGTTAAACCATCCCTGAATCAAATCGCTTGGCTTGACTCAGAGGATCGGGGGTTGACCTCTTGGAAAGGACAACCAAGGAGGCTTGGCTTAGGAGTTGGCCAAGGGGTCGACCTTAGCCTAGTGGGCTAGGCCTGACTCACTTAGGTTCTCCTTCACTTGATCTTAGACTCATCATTTTGAGTTTCCCTCATTTGTACGATCCATGCTGAATTTCACCCAATGAACACATAAAAAAACCATTAGTAAAGGAAGAAAGACAATATCTCTTGATATCTCTGTAAGGGCTTTAGAGTATCTCTCTCTCTTGGGGGACAGAGGTCCTAGAAGCGAAGTGGGCAACTCCGATTGCGTTCTTGGGGATCTTTTGGTAAAGTATGGGGGTCGACTCTTTGAACAATCAACTTAGAAAACTCAACCTCACAGCAGAGGAAAAGGCAAAAGTAGTCGAAGTGGAAGATGGCGATCTGGATGCTTCAAACAACAACTTTCAAAACGCTTCTTTTTTCAAGCTTCTAACTACAAAAGTTATAAGTGTTGAAATTTTCAAGATGATTATACCAAGGATATGGAATCTGGAGGAGAAAGTGAAGATTAGCAACATTGGAAGAAATTTGTTCATATATAAATTTAGAACCAAAAAGGAAAAAGATAGAATAACAGAGAGGGGCCCTTGGATTTATGACAGAGCTCTTGTTCTGTTTGAAAACATAAAAGGAAACAATAGACTGTCCAAACTAAAGTTCAGATATGGAAATTTTTGGATTCATTTTTGTTGACTTACCGATGATATGTTTTTCCAGGAAATGGGCGGAGGCACTAGAAAACTCGGTAGGACAATTTGTTAAGGTGGAAACGGACGAAAAAGGGGAATGGCTGAGAGAAAGCTACAATCAGAATGGCCAGAATGTCAAAGGGAAGGAGAACACAAGGAATTCCAAGTTAACGCTAATTACCTAAACAATTTTTGACGAAACGACTCCAAATTATTTAGATAAAGGCATTACGTGCTTTGGAAGGACCAAGACAACTAATTAGATGAAATAACTTTAATCTAATTAAGATGCTCCTTTAATTCATAGAATTAAACATGCAAGCCATGTAATATGGAAACCCACAAAACATACACATGTAATAATCCTAATGCTATCGGTTCAATCAACATGACAATTACGGATCATGCATCATGATTAGCAATCAAACATGTAAAACGATCGAGGCGTCAATTCAATAAAAAATACATGCTTATAAAATTAACACATGAATCAAAGAATACTTGCAATTGAAAGAAAACTACATTAAGATCCAAGCCTCACAACATTGCAATTGATTACAACAGACCTCTGAACTGGAAACGTGGAGTTTAGCCAAGCATTGTGATAGTATATTTCTCATTACACATGGTTCGATTTGATAAAATAAAAGTGTAAAAATAGAAGGAGAAAAGCTCTCAAAAGCTCTCTCTACAAGTCTAAGCAAAGGAGGCAAAAGCCCCCACCCTAAAGTGAAAAAGTGCTATAAATAGGGCTGGGGCAGCGTTGAGACGTCGTGGGTGGCGTTGAGACGCTGCTCTAGCAAAAAAGGAAAGAATAACTTCTCATCTGTGTGGCGTTGAGCGGTGTCGAGCATGGCATTGAGACGCTATTGGCGTTGAGCAAGCCAAACCGCAGCTTCGAGTAGCGTTGAGCAAAGACATAATCTTAGCGTCGAGCGGCGTCGAGCATGGTGTTGAGACGCTACTGGCGTTGAGCATAGCATTGAGCAGTGTTGAGACGCTGCTCTTTGGACAGATTTGGTAATTTTGCTCTAACTTTTTGCTCATGTGTCCGAATGACCTCCGGTTTGGCTCGATTGAATCGTTATTCAACAGAGAGTCTCCAAATATATCTTTTGCTCAAGTCCCTACAAAATAAACATGAAGACACATAAAAACTATCCAATTAACAAGAATTAAGTGTGATTAAATAAAACTTTATAGGTCCTATCAGTGTTATGCAGTTTTGGTGAATAGAACATCTCAAGACGAGTTTAGATCGAACAGAGGGCTGAGACAAGAGGATCCCCTTCCCCTTACTTATTCCAGATGTGCGCAGAAGGTCTCTTTGCTCTCCTAAACAGGGAAGCTTTAAATTTCAAGTTAAAAGGTTTACGCATTAGTAAGAATAGTCCAGCGCTAACTCATCTCCTCTTTGTAGATGATAGCCTCTTGTTTTTCAGAACTACGACCGATGAATGCAGAACTATAAAGGGAGTGCTCAACACCTATGAGGAAGCTTCGGGGAAGATGTTAAATTACGAGAAGTCGACGTTCATGACCAATAAAAACATTGATCCCACCAGGGCGGCCAACCTCAGCAACATGTTGAAAGTTAGATGCTCAAACTCGATAGGCTATTACCTAGGGATGCCCTTTCAAACGGGGAGAGAACAGAATGCGTTATTTAGAAGGATCAAAGATAGAGTGTGGAGTGCCCTGCATAAGTGGAAAGAAAAGCTTTTTTCAATAGGGGGAAAGGTGATTTTGATCAAATCAGTGGGGCAAGCTATTGCAAACTACACTATGAGCTCAATATCCCTAATGGGTTTTATGACGATATCAATAACCTGTGTGTGAGATTTTGGTGGGGAGACTACGAAGGCAATAGAAAAGCTCATTGGATAAGTTTGATAAAGATGTGTACCAGCAAAGATGCTGGGGCCATGGGCTTTAGGGACCTCAACCAATTCAACCAGGCTATGTTGGCTAAACAGAGCTGAAGGATCATTAGAAATCCAAACAATCTTCTGGCCCAAACTCTAAAAAGAAAATACTTCAAAAACGGGAACTTCTTGGAGGCCCCGCTTGGAATAACCCCTCATTGACATTGAGAAGTATCATTTGGGGGCGCTACATGTTTAAAAATGTCAACAGATGGAAGGTAGGAAATGAAAAGTACATCAAAATCGACCAAGACCCTTCGTTGAACTCGAAAGGAAGCTGTACTTCGTTGCTGCTAAAGCACAATCTAAAAGGCAACTATGTTAAGAGTCTTTTTGAAGATAGAGGAGCTTGGAAGGAAGGCCTAATAAAAGAACATTTTGGGCCCTTGGATGCCGAAATTATTCTTAACATGGTGCCTCGGGGTTTAAGAGCCAAAGACGAGATAATATGGAACTACAACTCAAAAGGTATCTTCATGGTCAATAGTGCATATCACCTGGCTTCTCACCTGTCAAGCTATGAGCAGGCTTCCCCTTCGAACCAAAAATAGATAAAGGAGAGATGACAATTCCTTTGGAAACTTAAAGTTATTCCAAAGATCAAGATTGGTGCTTAGAAAATCATCCAAGATATCATCCCCACTTAGTGTAATATTAAAAAACAAAGGGATATACATTAACCTTCTTTGTTTGTTTTGCAGGTCGGAAGAAGAGTCTACCACTCATGTTATATGAGAGTGTAAGAAGATTAAGCCCTGCTGGTTAAACTCTGTCCCTAGTCTTACGAGCCTTTTCAATTCTTGTAGGGAAGGATGGAATTCGGAAAGCTACTGGGATTGGGTGGTGGACAACACAAAAGAAGAGGAAGCTAGGAGAATTGCTACAATAATGTGGTGCATTTGGACTTAAATAAATAAACTGCTTTCTTGAGGACAAAAAGCTGATTCCAACCAGATTTACAAAATCTTAAGTACAACAGTTGATGTTTTGAGGGAGAAAAAATTACAAACCAAAAACCCCTGAGATTAGAAAGCCTCTTGAGTCAGCCGCATTGGATTCCCCCTCTGCTAAATTCGTGGAAAATCAATTCAGAAGCTTCATGGAGTGAAGCTCACAGAAGGGGGGCATCGGTTGTGTGGTTCGTGACTCCAAAGGATCTCCAATTTGCGCGGGCTTTCAACGGATTCCCCTCTCCTAGCCGGTCAACATACTGGAAGCAAAAGCGATGTTGGAAGGCTTGAAAGAGATCAACAGAATCAAGCCCAGCGGTGTTGCTGTGGTTGCTGAAACAGATGCTCTAGACATCATCAGGCTTCTGCGAAAAGAAGATAAAGATCTATCTGAAATCAATTTTTTAATAGATGAGATTCTGACGTGTGTTGATTCCTCAGGTGAGGTTACCTTCAGTAAATGCCCAAGAAATTGTAATTCTATAGCACATTTTCTTGCAAGAACGGCTGCTATGGTTGTTCCTTCCTCCATTCAGCCGTCTGAATCGTATTTGGAGGGTTGTCGATCTGTGTGGGAAGGTTCCTTCCCGTCGTGGGTTTCCTCTTTATTCGAAGGGGAGTTATTTTGTACCTAATGTGGTTGGTGTGTTTAATGTAGTTATTTTCAAAAAAAAAAAAAAACTGTTAGTAAGAAAAAAGAAAAGAAAATAGTTTATTATTATATTGCAGCTAAGAATTCTAGATAGTATAATAGAGGAAATAAAAATTAAAATTTGATTAAAACATCATTTTACTTCCATAATTATTCTATTTCAACCTCTATATTTTCAAGTTGTAAAAACCATCTCAATGTTTGTGTGAAAATTTGAATGTCTAACTTTTAGAGAAATGCATATTATTTTTAAGAGAGGCAGTGGTCGGCGTTGGCGAGGGAGAGTTGTGGTGGAGGAAGAAAAGGAAAGAGGGAGAAGATAAAAAGAAATTAAAAAAATATTTTTAATTTAAAAAATTTAAAAAATATATTTTTTGAATAACAAAGTGTCACATCCACTTTTGTCAACTATAAAAACCAAAAATTGGACGAATGGACCAAAATGCTACTAAACTCAAACCTCAAAAATAAATTTGTTGAGTTTAAAAACTCAAGAATCCAAATGCAACCAAACCCAAACTTTAGGGACTAAAAATGTATTTTTCCTTATTTTTGATTAATTGTGAGTTAGGTTCAAGTTGGTTAATGTCATTATTAATCAGTAGTTACTTTTCAAAGAAAAATTTAATCCACATAAGTCTTCTCTTTCTAAAAATTTGAAAAACATATCGAAATTGCATTTCCTAATAGAAATTAACCTCAAACAACTTAAAATTTACCCTAAATTACATCAATCAAAACAATATTCCAACTCCAAATTGTTTATTTTGATTACACATCCTCACAAAAGTGACAACTACATTGTACCGAACCACCCGAGCTCTACGAAAGGACGCTCGCGTTCACAGAAGCAAAAGCAAGCAACTCCTCATCATTCTCAAAAGAAGCCATTTCATCATCTTTCAAAGTGATCCAAGCTTCAATTCCTTCCCCATCTTTAGTGTCCGTAAGCACCACAAAATTCAAAAACATGATGCTCCCAATACTGACCCAAACCGGTTTTCCCCACCCGAAATCCATCTCGTACAACCCGAACCGGCTCCAACTACTACTAATATAAAACCCCACGTCATCTCTCATGAACAAACCTCCCGATTGTTGAAGCCCTTCAATTATCTTCAAGAAAGCATCTTTCCCTTGGTATCTATGAATCCCATTTTTGTTGAACTCTATAATTCCATCTCTCAAAAGTTCTACGAGCTCCTGCAGGTTTTTCTCCGCCGGCGGAATTGGCTTCGAGACGAAGTTTCCGAGGAGGTTTCCAATCGAATATTCCGGCGACGGTGGGGTCAGTCTCTTGCGTAAATTTATGGTTTGGGACATGACGGAGAGAGATGGAGGATTTGACGACGCCGTTTTGGTGGATGCTTTCATTGCGCATTTCCAAACGAGGGCCGTTATGGCCTCCACGCGCGTTGGGTTTGGTACGGTCTCACTCGCGGCGTCGGATTTTAGAGCCGCGATTTTGGGGCCGTTGAAGACTACTCTTCGGCTTGCGCATTTCACTTTGGCTCCTAAGTCTGTCGGAGGGACTGCGATTGGGATTCCCTCAGGCGGCGGAACTAAAGACGCTTGTAGAAACTCGGGCGCCGCCGTGTCGGAGCCCAGCGCAGCCGCGGACCATCTTCTTAAGATTACGCTTATGGAGGATGCGTCGACAAGCTTGTGTGAGAAGCTTACGCCTATTGCCATTCCTCCGCATTCAAATAATGTTACCTGTTAAATCCATACAAGAACAATAATTAATGACAATCTAATTAAGATCTTATTTCAGCACTAAGCACATCCAATCTTGATGGAAGTTCAAATTTGGATAGGTTAAATTACAAATTTGATCTCTATGGTTTGAAAAGAGTTAAAATTTAGTCTTTGAGATTTTAAAGTTAGAATTTCATCTTTGTGATTTGATAATGGTTTCATAAAACTCTCATAAATAGTCCTATTGGGAGTTTTATTAAATCATAAAGACTAATTCTAACATTTAAAGCCACATAGACTAAAGTCTAACATTTTCAAAACCATGAAAATCAAATTTACAATTTGATTTTCTTATTTATTGTACTCAAAAAATGCACGATTGATTTTTATTTTTTTGTGTGGGTAATTCTCAATTTATTTTTTAAGCTTTTAAAATTTTAATTTTACCTCTTTGTTAAAATTTGTTAACATTAAATAGACATGTCTTTTTTTTTTTTTTTTTAATACATTTAGATATCTAGGCATGTCGATTTATGCTCACTTCCAAGAAATGAATTTTGAATTGGTTAGGTTTTATATGTGGAATTTGAGTGAGATGCAAGTGTTCAAATATGTTAATAAAATAATAATTTTATTAATAATTTTTTTTATGAAATGACTTAATTGGCAATTTTTAATAAATCAAAGAGTAAAATTGAATATTTTAAAAAATTAAGAACTAATTGAAAATTATCTAAAATAATAAGAATTATTTGATATATTTCATCTTAAATGGATGATTAGGCCTCTAAATTTCAAGATTACACATGTGTATCTTGTTCCTCTACTTTTGAAAAAATCTAATAGATTAATGATTTTTTTTTTTGTCTACCTAGTAAGTAAAATGGTAAGTTTTTCAATCTAGGAGAAAAATCCAACCATCAATCTTTAGAACAGTTATGAGTAATAAATTTCTGGTTCCTCAATTTCATTTTACCAAATGATCTAACTTCCAATTTTTTTAAATACTTGAGTGCGCAAAAAAAAGAAAAAAAAAATGAATACTTGCAACAGTCAATGTCATATACCTGAACTAAAAACATGCGTCCACCGTCGGCTGCTTCGGGGGCTTCGTTCTTAATCGGAAGAAAATGGGCGAGCAGCTCCGGCGTGGGTTCTTTAAGAAAATCGGAAAGAACACAGTTGACTCGAGCTTCAACATACTCTGCGCCGTCGTCGTTACAGTCGATGTAGCTATTCTCTCTGGCCCGGCCAGCGAGAGGGTAAAATTGGGTCAAAGTCTCCGCCAGTGACTTCTTCAGCCGGCCGGATCTTTCCTCGAAAGGCGGGGCTCCGCCGTCGTTGGAGAAGAACAGAATCACAGGGACGTAACCGGCGGTGGCGAGCTGGTCGAGAAGAGAGAGGTTGAAATGATGCAGATCGGGAGGGGTTGGAGAAGAAGGTTTGATGATTTCTTTGCTAAGAATTTGGACTTCCATTGTCATGATTTTGAAGCTCTGTCTGTGAATTGGAACTGAATCGACGGAATTATATATTGTGCAGAGTGGGCGTTGTGATGATGATGATTTTTTTTTTCTTTTTTCTCTAATGAATGATGATGATGCGTTAATCTGCCAAAAGAGATCTCGTTAATTTGGCATGAATCACGTGAACTTTAATTTTTGGCTTCCTATGTAATATGTATAGTATATATAATTATTGGGTGTTTTTTTAGATGTGTTTAGTGATAGATTTTTGAGATATTTTTAATTAATATCGTGGATTTTTAAACTTATTATAAAAATATTGTAAATTGAATATTTTATTGTAATTTATTCTTTTTTTAAGAAATTAAAATTTATTTTAAGTATTAACTATTTAAATATTATATTATAATCAACTTTAGGAGAAGAACAATTTCGTTTACGTCATTTTGAGTTGATTTTAAATAAAATGATCACTTTATTCAAAATTATCATGTAATTCTTTCTAAATAAATAAAGAAAAATACAGAAATACGAGAGAATGAAAAATCACTCGTATTAGAAAAGAAAATATTTAAATAATTAATACTTAAATAAATTTCAAGTTCTTAAAAAAAAAGAATAAATTGCAATAGAATATTCAATTTCTTCAAATATTAAAAAAAATGGAAGATATCTTATTTGATTTAAATAAAACAAATAAAAGAAAGAAAAATGAGAAAGAAAGAAAAAAAACAGAAGGAAAAAAAGAAAACGAGAAAGCGGAGGAAAAAAAAGAAATAAATAGTTGAAAACTGCATTCCACAATGCTCGAACTTAAGCCCCTTATGTTTTAGAGTGATCAACTGACCAATCGTCTCTTGAAAAGATGATCATCCACCATTTTTTTTTTTAAAATCCAAACGACATGGTCATCTCTTCAAAAGACGACCATCTATATGCAGGAGGATAGTCGTCTCTAAATAGACGACCATCAAGCTGCATATAGATGGTCGCCTCTTCAAGAGACGACCATTCTCCACGCCATTAAAACAACAATATTAATATAAATAGTTTAGAAAATACAATATTAATAAATTTGAAAATCCACAATATTAATAAATAAATAAAAAAAGTCCAGATTTTTGGCTCTTTTAGTTTATAATGTTGGAGTGTCTTCTTTTCATTTAGTCATTCTTATTCTTAAAATAATAATAATTTAGTCTCTTATATAGTTATATGTTTTTAATATTTTTTAAATTTAGTGCCACATTGGTAGTGAATAAGCGAAAATTCAAGAATAAAGTTTCAAATTTTTCTCCCAAATTTATAAGAATTATTTAGATTTTTTTTAGAGAATAATTTCATCAATGAATATATTCATTATGTCATGTAAAGTTTATCATTAATCAATTTTAACATTCACTCATAATAAATTGAAAAATGTTAATACAATATGAGTTAAATTGAATCTTTTTAAAAGGGCAGACACCAAATTGAAAAAAAATACTCTATGATTAAAACATTTGAACATTTTATTTTTCATGCTCAAGAACCTTCCGGCTAAGTTAAATTGAATCTTTTTAAAAGAGTAGACACCAAATTGAAAAAAAATACTCCATGATTAAAACATTTGAACATTTTATTTTTCATGCTCAAGAACCTTCCGGTTTAAATGAAAGCAATAAGTGACTTATTTGGTCAATTTGTACTCTAATTTCTTGGTCAAAAGGGGTATATATATATTTGAATTCAACAATATGTGGAGTAGGAGGATTTGAACCTCCAACCTCTTGGTCAAAAGTATATATCTTAACCAGTTGAGTATTGACTCTTTAAATTTTATTTGTCTCCTATATTTTTCATTATCAACTCAGTTTTTCAATCCTTTTCTTTTTAACGTCATATTATCTCTACTTTTTACATGACTATTACTCGTCATAACTTTCAATTGTCTTGTTTTTGTACTCACATAAAATTCAGTGTTTAGTCATTTGTTTCAAAAGTCCACCTTCAAGAATTTTTTCCTAGTATATATGTACTTTTTATTTAGATACGTCATTATCACATAAAGATTAGACGATATCAATTTTGTACTTGTTTTTTAATAATACATCATAATATATATATATTCTTTTTTTAGTATAATAAATGTGATGGCTGAGCATTTGAACCTCCAACCTCAAAGGGAGGAGTATCTTAGTTGCTGAGCTAGTTCTTTTTTTAGTACAATTTTGTACCTGTTTGATAAGTATCTTCATTATATAAGTTACATTTTGTCATTATTTAATTATAATGATTGATTTAGTTTACATACCTAAAAAAAATATAAACATTATATATCAGAAGAACTCAGTTGACCAAACTTGAGTTAGCTTGAATATATCTTAACAGATTAACGCAAACGTTTGTTTCCACACGTTGTTGAACTAAAAAAAATGCAATTTAATTTTTAATAAATGGCTAGATTTATGGATACACTCTGAAATAACCAAATTCGGCATATTCAAGAGCCGAGTTGGGCCGATCGACAAAGAGCCCAAATTCAATTGGAAAGGCCCAACAGTCGAGTTGGACCCATCCACAAGGAGCCCAAATTCATTTCGAAAAGCCCAATTGTATTAGCAGCTCCGTTTGATTCGTTGTCCGTCGTCGATTCATAATCCGCGGCAGGAACTAAAATGTTGAATGTCCCCGCGTCGACATGAAGACGACCATTCACAAGTTGAGGGCAAATTTCGGTATCGTAGTCGAAAAGAAACAGTCGAAATGGAGGAGAAGGATCCAAATTCCGTCACTCAAACCCATCGTTCTTCGATTAAGACCCATCCTCGTTACAACAGTCATCAGTCATGGAAGCAGAAGGTGAATTTTCTCTTTTCTGGATGCCCATTGTTTTGTGTTCTTGGCGGGTTTTTCATATGATCAATAATAAGTAGAAGAACAGTAATGTATTCGTTAATTTATTCGAAATGGAAAATTTTACTGTGGATAGCTGAGGGAGAACTGTTGCAAGAGGGTCAGAGAAGGAAGAAGCCGCTTGCTCTGGAAGATGAGGTTGCCCATGTCCTCGCCCACTTATCCCCATTCTCTCGATAATCGACAGCAGGTCAATTTTTTAAAATATTTTTCTTATATTTAGAATTTTTCTCTTGTGTTATTGCAGTGGATTTTAACAATTAGTTGTTGGGTGTTGTGAAGAATGACATGATTGTTATGTTGCTCTTGGTTTTCTTGCATGACTTACTACTGGAGCTTGATTACATCTCTCATTTTGTGTTATTAGTCTTCTTTTTCATATCTGTTTATGTATTTTGTGGGGTCTGTCTTCACTCTTCAGTTACCGTAATCCTTCTTTTGTTATGTAATTCGTATCTTTTCTTTTTGAACTTTTTGTTGGTTGTAGGATTTCATCAAATCTACTTTTCAAGACATCTTTTCTGATGAGCTGAAAAAGATTAAAGACCAATCTGTGAATGACTATGATAAGAATTTACCCTCTGCCCCCGAGGTTGATGATGATGTTCTTTGGGAATATGAGGGCCTTCAGGATGCTTATGACGGTGAAGGTGAAGAAATATTGTTGGAAATGCAAAGGATTTTTTATGAGGATCTAAATGTTGATCTGAAACAAAAAGGTGATTTTGCTGACGCCATTTTATTTTTCGAAGTCATTGGCTTCAATGATTCTCTCAAAGCTGTTGATATGTTTTCTGACTTTGAATTGAAAAACATCATCCTCCTACTATAACTGGGGAAAAGAATTTAGTACCAGTGAGCAGGCTGTCTTCCAAGGATCAAATGATTTGTTATGCTTCATGGAAACTCTGTTTGATCCTTCTGTAGTCATTAATTGGGATTGATTTTAGGTAGTTAAGTTCATGCAGCAAATAGTCAAAGTCAAGTAATAATTGAACTAGCGGTATTGTTGTCATCTGTTCCTTTAGTTTTATTTATGGAACTGCAGGTTCTGTTAGAGTCGATAGTTATCGATCTTCTCTGTTAGTATTTAAGCTGTTAAAATCACTATTTTGAGTAGGATGTTTACTCAGCTCTTTGCAGAATCTGAAGGCCCTATTGTAACATGGGAAGATGAAGAAGACGAGTTCTTAGCCCATGCAGTTTACGAACATATGCAACTTAACAACAGTGAGAAGGTTGGTTTTCATCTTGACTCTTGAGGGTTGTACACACATATGCATATGCAAATTACATCATGTGTATGAAACAAATGAAGCTGAGAATCTTGTATGTCTTCTACAAGAGTAATTAACTTGAAATTTTGGATGCCTATAGGCATTCTTGATAATCAGATCTTACATTTACATTAGTAAAGCATGGTTTATTCTTAATACAATCACAAGCTTACAATTCCTTTTTAACTATTTTGAATGTCATGTTAGGTTCTTGAGAAGTTCTGGTGTCCTATTTGTAAACAAGGAGAGCTTCAAGAGAACAACCACTTCATACATTGCACTGACTGTGGAGTTCAGCTTAATAAAGCCAATGAGGTTTTCCACTAATTTGATCTTAAGACCTTATAGTCCACCATCCTCTTCTTAATCCCATCTTTTATTCCCAGGTCCATATTAGGATATCCGATGGTTTGTATTACCAGACAATCTTTTTTATTATGTTGCTGAGTATTTATATTTAGAAATCAATGATTGCCGTCTTTTTATAACATGTCAGATTAATGCCTGTGATTATGATATTTTTGTTCTGGTGATAGGGCTTAAGAATTAAAATAAATAACATCTATAGAAGGTAAATCTGATTGTCTTGTTCTGCTGTGATGTTCCATTGGCCATGTCTGGAATAGAATAACTTGTCCAATATCAGGATGATGTATAAAAAGAGAAAGTTACATTGATTTACAAATCTCGGCATGCTTTGAACGCTTGATCGATAATGAAATAACTATTGTTAGCTTTTACAGTCTTCTTATTACTAGTCCTATGGCCTTTCAGGTTACTCTGGACCTCCTCCGTTCTCGGTTGGCCGATGTGCATGCTGAACATCTTGATCGGGGTTGCAGATTGAAGCCTATGTTTTGTGTTGAGAGTAGATTTAACATAACTGCATTATATATCTCTTGTAAAGGTTGCAACACATTTGAGGTTGTAATATAGCATTGTTAAGAATCAGATCCCTCAAGTTTTATGATTAAAATTATTTTTATTAGTTATGACAGAAAGATGACCAACATATTTGAGGTTGTAATATAGCATGTTAAGAATCAGGTGTCTCAATGTTTTATGGTTTAAATGATTTTTACTACCAGGTTTCAAAAAAAAAAAAAAGATTTTTACTTGGATATGGCAGAAAGATGAAAACACACTTGAGGTTGTAATATGGCATGTTAAGAATCAGGTGGCTCAATCCTAAAGGTTGCTATATCCTTGAGTTCCTTTAAAAAAAAAAAAGGAAAAAAAATCCTTGAGTTCTAAAGAATCAGGTGTCTCAAGTTGTATGATTTAAATTACTTTTATTAGATATGACAGAAAGATGACAAGAAGGTTGAGAAATATACTCATGCTTATTTGTAGGGTCTGCTGCCCTTTGTTGTCAAGTGAAATGGACAAGGTCCCAACAAAGAAAAAAAGAAACCTTTTTAGTTTTATTTTCGTTAGAAAATAAGATTACATATTAACAATTATATTTTTATTTAATATATCAAAATAAGCAAATAGAGTTTTATTTTATTTTTATTCTTTTTTTTTAATTTTGAGCTCAACGACAAGGGGTGGGAGATTTTATGCTTTAACGAATCAAGTCATGTTCAAATTTGCTAATAGATCCCGAAATGTATTGAAATATAAAAGGTAACAAAACTACAAGATAAGTCAAGTATTCGAAGTACTTGGAACCTACCTTTTCTCGAACACTTTCACTCAAGCCCTAAACTAAATTCACTGAATCCCTAACTTCTCCCTTTCTCACTCTCCCTATTTATAACCAAATACCATAGTAGAGACTAAAATTGACATCTGAAAGTACAGAGACTGACATAGAATGAAAGTCAAGGTATAGGGATCAAAAATGGTATTTTAACCATATAGTTATTTAAGAAGGGTTTTGTTTAGTGTAGAGATACACCCAATTTTTCACTTTTAAAGAGATGTTTTTAATTGGCTTAATTGTGTTGTTTCCCATTCTTTTCAATGGTATGGTATGTAAGCGACTCCAAAAAGTAAAAGGCAAAGCTTTGCCTTCAAATCTCTATTGAAAAATAAAACAAAAGAAGACATCTATTAATTGCTTATGTCATTGTTGTCAAGTGGGGTGTGGAAATAATTTCCTCCTTTTTCTTTCTTTCCTTTTTCTTATGTTACAAAAAATGAAAGCAAATGTGTTTTTGAAATTTTTTAATGTGTAGCAGTTTTAAAAATATTTACAAATTATTAGAGAAAATGGGTTTCATCTTAAAATTAATTGACAATGAGAAGAGTAAGTATCTTATTAAGATTGCAAAGTCACTTTATCTTTCCGATGTGAGATTCTCAACATGCCTGAGATGGTGTCTCCTTGGGTCAGATCCCAATTTTTAGACCAAATACTCATTTGTGCTTCATGGGTTATGATACCATATTGAAAAAACATGGTTTACATCTCAAAACCAATTGGCAATAAGAAGAGTAACTAGTGTATCTTATTAAAATTGTGAAGTCCATTCATCTTTTCAATGTGAGATTCTCAACACAAATATGTGTTTTTCTAAAATTGTTTTGTAAATTTGTTGTTTTCTTTAAAAAATATTTGCAAGTATAGCAATTTTTTCAAAGAGAAATATAGCACTTTTTTTAAAACTAGTAAATCAATGGTTAACTTAAATAATAGTAATTAGCTATGCTATGCCTTAATATCTATTACTCTATGTATTGATCAACCATAAATTCAATACATCACTAATTGACCTATATATGCTATTACCTTTGTAAATCGCTTATTAACTTGTATGTATATATATATATTAACTAGATTTAAGCATATTTTATGTAAATTATGTTAGAAATTAGAATTGCGAGTAATGCGTTCACCAATTCTACCGTGTAAAGTTGGCACAAATTATGGAAATAATATTTAAGTACAAAAAATGATGGGCAAAAATATTCTCTCTTAGTACATCAGTGGCACGTGGATGTGCATCTTAATGGAATGTGGTGATTAATTAATAAAATAAAGGACAAAATGTACTTTTAGTCCCTGAGATTTAGGATTAATGTCTATTTGGTCCCTGAAATTTCAAAAGAGACACTTTGGTCGTTGAGGTTTGAAATATAGTTCTAAATGGTCCCTTAACTTCTTTGACCGTTAGTTGACTGTTAAAAAAGATGATGTGGTATTAATTGAATGACTAAGATGAGCTGAAGTGGCATTTTTTGATGAGTTGGCCAGAAATAAAATACATGATTTTTTTTTTAATTTTTTTTTTGAGGTGGCTCATTCGTCTTCCCTAGCCTTTCTCTTTCTCCCCTTCTTTCTTCTTTTTTGTTTTTCTTCTTCTTGTAGAACTCACAGCGCGACCTCGTGTCGCCCGTCATCATCGAAAGCAAGCGTGCTCCGACGTCGTCCTCTACCAAATTTGGATGAGGAATGTTCCTCATTCGGATATGAACAACAACAACATCGGCGTGGCAGAGCTGGGCGTGAGGCTGGACGGCGCTCGGTTGGGCTCGACGGGAGGGAGAGAAAAATTGAGTAAACGGGTTTATCATGGTTTTCTCTGGTTTATCAAGGTATCAGAACCTCCATCCGCATGAAATTGAAATTTTGATTAGAACTTCCGACAATCGATTGGTATTTTGAGAATAAGAAATAGGTATTTACGTTTTTGAAATTGAAATTAGAGGTATTGGTATTGCACCTGTGGATTGAAATTGGAATTGTATTGCACCCTATGCAATTGAAATTGAAATTGGAATTGCGGCAGAGGTATTGGTGTTTGAGAATCGAATTTGAAATTGGTGTTTAAGAATCACGTATTGAAATTGAAATTGAAATTGCAGCAGAGGTTTTGGTGTTTGATTACTCAATTTTTCATTTTGGTTCGATGGCCATATGTTGAGCCCAACCGAGCGTCGTCCAGCTCCTCAAGCCCAGCTCCACCACTCTTCAATTCAAGAAAAGAATAACAAAAATCACAAAGCAATTCAGGAGAAAACCTCTGTTTATTTCAACAGTGAATCATTATCAATTATCCTCCCTTACAATCATGCATATATATCTCAACTAACATAGGTGAAAAACTCCTGAACTAATACCTCAACAAATACAACTGAAAAGCAGAGGATTACAACCCTTCTAACAGAAACCAAACTAAGTAAAAAACAAAATAAGAAAACTCATATTGGGCCACGGGCTGAAATTAATGGGCCTCTTTCCTAACACCCCCCCTCAAGCCAATGGAGGAGGGCTCTCGGACAGTGAGCTTGGACAGCCAACGCAAGAAAGAAGGAGCAGACAGAGGCTTCGTAAAAACATCAGCAACCTGCGAGTTAGCTGGAAGATGCTGAACAACTATTTTCTTATTCAAAACCAAATCACGAACAAAATAGATATCTAACTCCACATGTTTGGTTTTTGAGTGTAAAATAGGATTAACACTAAGATGGACAACACTCAAATTATCGCACCATAAAATAGGAGGCCTAAACAAAGAAATTCGTAGATCAGCAAAAAGTGAAGATATCCAAACCATCTCAGCAGCAACTGTAGCTAAACAGCGATACTCCGCCTCTGTACTCGAACGAGAAATCACAGTCTGCTTCTTGGACCCCCACGAAATGAGATTTCCTCCAAAATAAACACAAAACCCGGACGTAGACTTTCGATCATCCGGATCCGACCCCCAATCTGAATCCGCATAGCCATGAATAGACAAATCAGAAGGTTTTTGTAAGAATAAACCAAAATGAAGTGTGCCATGCAAGTAACGAAGTATCCGTTTGACAAGCTTCCAATGAACAATCTTTGGAGCATGCATAAACTGACATGCTTTGTTAACGCAAAAGGAAATTTCAGGCCGAGTTATCGTGACATACTGTAAAGCGCCAACCACACTTCTGTATAACCGGACATCATGAAAAGGTTCCCCTCCGAATGCCGAAGGTAAAGAACCACTCATCATAGGAGTAGTGATAGACTTAGCAGCTGTCATGTTAGTCCTGTGAAGCAAATCCATAATATATTTTGATTGGGAAAGAAATATACCGCCAGCCAATGGATATGAAACCTCTATGCCAAGAAAGTAATGCAGTTTCCCAAGATCTTTCAAAGAAAAGGATGCATCTAACATGGTGATTAAACTGGAAATAACAGAAGGTGAGCTGCCCATGATCAATATGTCATCAACATATACTAACACAAAACAACAATCAGCACCAGCATATCGATACAATAAAGAACTATCAGCCTTGGAGTGACGAAAACCAATAGACTTCAAAAAAGAAGTGAGCCTCTCAAACCAAGCTCGTGGTGCTTGTTTGAGACCATATAAAGCCTTTCTCAACCTACAAACAGTACTTGACCCATCGGTAGTAATAAAACCAGTTGGTTGTTCCATAAACACAGTTTCATTCAACACACCATGTAAAAAGGCATTATTAATATCGACTTGACGAATAGTCCAATTAAAAGCAAGAGCAAGAGTAAGTAACACTCTAATACTAATAGGCTTCACTACCAGACTATAGGTCTCGAAATAATCAATATCGGGAGATTGGTGAAACCCTTTGGCAACTAACCGAGCCTTATACCGACTAATGGAACCATCCGAATTGCGTTTGATCTTAAAAACCCACTTACAGCCAACTATCTTCTGATTTTCTGGCTTTGGAACTAGATCCCAAGTTTTATTTTTTATCAAAGCATCATATTCCTCTTGCATTGCATGACGCCAATGACTACATTTTAAAGCATCTTTAACACTCGGAGGTTCAATATCAACAAAATCTGAAACTGTAAGAAAGACCTTAGGTTTAAAAACCCCATTCTTGCCTCTAGTAATCATAGGATGATTATTCACAACTGGCACTGAAGAATATATAACATTCGGCTGATTAGCTTGAATATTTGCAACAGAATCTGTGGGCAATCGAATATCACAATCAGTTGGTAAAGAACCAGATTCACTATCTCTAGGTGAAGAAGACTGTGGTGAGGGTGTGGGAGCAGTAGATAGAGGAGCTAAGTAATGATCTGGAATTGATGATGAGAATGAAGAAACAAATGGCTGTGACTGAAGAATAGGCAAAGAATTCGAAGCAGTAAGACTAGAGGATGAGGAAACAGAGGAGATGTTAGATGATTTCGAAAAAGGGAAGGTCAACTCATCAAACAAAACATGACGAGATACAAAAATACGACCAGTATCAGCAAGACATTTATAGCCCTTATGTATGGTACTATAACCAAGAAAAGTACAAGGACTAGAACGAAAATCAAGTTTATGAGCATGATAAGGTCTAAGGTAAGGAAAACACTTACATCCAAAAACTTTTAATTGAGAATAATCCTGCACCTGTCCAAACAGCTTCTCCAAGGGACTGATTCCAGTAAGAACTGGAGTGGGCAACCTGTTAATAAGAAATACAGAAGTCGAAAAAGCATCATCCCAAAATATTAAAGGCAAGAACGAATGAGACAACAAAGTGAGAACGGTGTCAACTATGTGACGATGCTTTCGTTCAACTATACCATTCTGTTTTGAAGTGTAAGGACAAGTAGCTCGATGAGCAATGCCATGTTGCTTTAAGAAGGGAAGAAGAGATTTAAATTCAGTTCTTCCATCAGTTTGTAACCGGAGAATAGATGTGCCCAACAATTTTTCCACATGAGTTTTAAAGGATATAAAAACATGAGAAGCTTCGGATTTCGACTGAAGGAAATAAATCCAAGTGTATCGAGAGTAAGCATTAACAAAGCTCATGTAATAACGAAAACCATTTCGAGAAGTTGTGTGAGAGGGACCCCATAAATCAGACACAATTAGTTGTAGAGGACGAGTGTACACAGTAAATGAAGAGGAAAAAGGTAGAGCATGGATTTTTCCAGTGGCACAAGCATTACAAAATGAAGAACTATTATTTTTAGACAAAACAGAAGGCATACAACGTTTAATAACATGTTGAACAACAGGGAAAGCAGGGTGACCAAGTCGTTGATGCCACAAATCAAGACTAGAATGTTTAGCAGAATGCAAACATTGAGGTGAAAATCCTGAAAAATTAGTTTGAGGAACTTTGGAAGAAATATGCTGCGGAATGGAAGTGGATAGCTGAAATTGGTAGAGTCCTTTATGGAGAGTCCCTTGGAGCAGCACTCGTCCAGTTGCTAGATCCTTCACAAAACAAAATAGTGGATGAAACTCAAAGAAAACAGCATTATCTTTAGCAAATTGGCTGACACTAATCAAGTTTTTAGTTATGGAAGGAACATGAAGAAGATTATTTAAGTGAAAAACATGATTTGAAGGAGAAGAAATAGATCCATATCCAAGATGTGAGATAGGCAAACCTGCTCCGTTACCAACATGAACCTGATTGTTGCCTAGATATTCAGAACTCACTGACATATTGCTGAGGCTGTTGGTAAGATGATTCGTTGCTCCTGAATCTGGATACCAATTACAATCCTGATTGTAATTTGGTGTTGTTATCATTGCTGCCATTGGGTTCATTTGAGGATTATAGGACGAATGAGTGTGCTGCCCAAACGTACCAAATTGAGAAACTGAAGTCTGATTCACAGAATATGGTCGAGCATGAGATGGAGGAGGATCATAGCGAGAGTAGCAACGAATCGCAGTGTGCCCAAACTTGTTGCATAGTTGACACTGAGGTTTATTCCTATTGTTCCAAGGTGTCCTTCCTCCTCTATTCTGATAGTTAGAACGACCGCCTCTTCCTCTATTATTATTCTGATAATTCTGATTATTACCTCTCTGAATATCAGTATCCTTCATATACGCAGTTTTAGTAACCACATTAGCCGATGGTAGTGTTCCATCTACATTGACAGCTTTAGATTCAACTCTGGTCTCATGAGTTAGCAAAAGTGCCATCACATCATGTACAGTTTGAGAACAAACTTGAGCAGTAATAACAGAAACCATAGACTCATATTCAGGACCAAGACCAGATATAATATAGAGAATATGATCTTCAACGGGAACTGTTTTTCCAATCGCAGCCAATGCATCAATGCATTTCTTAATTTTGGAAAAATATTCATTCAGAGATGAACCACCTTTCTTCAGATTTTGTAATGTAGATTTAATCTTCATTATCTTAGCTAGGTTACGAGAATTAAAAATTTGAAGTAGACAAGACCAGATTTCCCTAGCGCATTTACAGTGAAGCATTTGCTCTAAGATTTCTTCGTTCATCGAGCCGAGTAACCACGAGCAGATGAGCTTATCTTGTTTCTTCCAATTATCATAAGCAGGATTCGATTTCTTAATGATTGAAGAGCCGTCACTTACTTGGATAAACTCTGGAGGTGGTTCAGGCTCTTCATGTATGTGAATATGCAGTAATCCGTAGCCTTCAAGAGCAAATTCGACTTGAAATTTCCATAGTAGGAAATTATCATTGTTCAATTTGACTGTGGATATTTTGTTTCCAGGATTCATCACAGTCATGGTGGTCGTCTGACTACTCAGAAGATCGGAGCTGGTGTCTGAACTTGCCATCGAAAAAAAAAATTGTCGCAAGACTACGGCTCTGATACCATCTTCAATTCAAGAAAAGAATAACAAAAATCACAAAGCAATTCAGGAGAAAACCTCTGTTTATTTCAACAGTGAATCATTATCAATTATCCTCCCTTACAATCATGCATATATATCTCAACTAACAGAGGTGAAAAACTCCTGAACTAATACCTCAACAAATACAACTGAAAAGCAGAGGATTACAACCCTTCTAACAGAAACGAAACTAAGTAAAAAACAAAATAAGAAAACTCATATTGGGCCACGGGCTGAAATTAATGGGCCTCTTTCCTAACAGCCACGTCGATCAACCACTCCTAACCGCGCTTGCCAACTCGCTGAAAGCCCCCACAGTAGACGAAAGAGAGTGAGAGAGACTGAAATGGGGTGTTCGGGGAGAGGAGAGAGAGAAATGGAGATGGTCCATTAAGAATTTTGGAATCTTTTTTTTCCTTTCAACACCATTATCAATCCTACCCAAGTTCTTCTACCCACATAACATTTATCTAACTGAGATTTGGGTCATAAAAATGAATTCCAGGCACTTTTAGATCTGCAAGTGATAGCCTTTCATCATCCAACCATTGTTGTTGTTGTTCAGATCCGAACGAGGAACATTCCTCATCCAAATTTGGCAGAGGACGGCGTCGGAGCATTCTTGCTTTCGATGATGACAGGCGACACGAGGTCATGCTGTGAGTTCTACAAGAAGAAGAAAAACAAAAAAGAAGAAAGAAGGGGAGAAAGAGGAAGGCTAGGGAAGACGAAGGAGCCACCTCAAAACAAAAAAAAAAATCATGTATTTTATTTTTGGCCAACTCATCAAAAAATGCCACTTCAGCTCATCTTAGTCATTCAATTAATACCACATCATTTTTTTTAACAGTCAACTAACGGTCAAAGAAGTTAAGGGACCATTTAGAACTATATTTCAAACCTCATGGACTAAAGTGTCTCTTTTGAAACCTCAGGGACCAAATAGACCTTAATCCCAAACCTCATGGACCAAAAGTGTATTTTGCCCTAACATAAACGAGTGCATTCAAAAACATCCGACTCTGTCGTCTAATTGGAATTGGTGGCTGTCAAATGATTTCATTTTTCTTTGCAAAAAAAAAAACAAAACAAAAAAAAACAAACAAAATGGTTTCATTTTTTTTACAACTTTTTTATTGCTCACCATTATTAATTAATATTAATAATGATTCTAGATTTTGAAGTTGCATAAGATTCTCCTTGATTTTTTTTTTTGACAAATTGATTTTCTTTAATTAGTGTCTATATGGTTTGCAAAACAAATATTAATATTATAAACCAACTAATGGCATTGTTGTTAAGAGGATGGGTACCATTAACTTTACTAATGCCAAAATAGAGATAATAATTAATGAATGCAGTTTTTCAAAAAAGAAAATAAGAGATGAACGTAGCTCTATCGTTAAAATATTAGTAAATAGTAATATCTCTTATATATTTTGATATTAATTAAAAAAGACTCTGCATGCATATCTTGATGTAATCTTCGTCTCTAGCTTTATATCACACTCACTATTCGTGTATGATCTTATGGAATTTACCATCGACCTAATTTCAAAATATTGTGACATCTTTCTTTCAAAAGAGTTCCTTTTGATTGCATATCCATTATATGATAAAATTAATGTTTATAATATTTCTTTTGAGGTAAGCGTGGATGTCAAAGAAAAATGTTCCTCTTACAATAGTGAAACGCATCAAGATATTTTAAGAATTCAAATATTTAAAATTACTGAGTCTCGAACCTCGAGTTACTTTTGATGCCCAACGACCATACATGCTTTGAGTTCTTTTTTATATTAAAATCTTACCCTAATCCTCTATTTTCAATTTAATCGACTTGTGTTTTAACATAGTCAATCTTAGGTTTATCTACTCTTTCCTCTTTTTTCTTTTCTAATTGTTTAGCAATTAGCAAAACAATTTAACTAACCTCTCTTTCTTTATTTCTAAAAGAACTCATAATAGAAACTTCATACAAACCAAATTCTTAAAAACAATAAATCTTTTACTTCAATAAGATAATATAAACAATAGGGTTTTCTTTTCCTTTTTTTTTTTTTATATTATTTCAATGAGAAGAAATACTAAACTAATTATTACAATGACATTAATGGGGTTGATACCTAAATCTGGCATAGACGAATCCACCTGATTCGTAATGAAGAACTTGGGAGTTGAATACCTGCAAAAAAAGTCTCTAGTGCTTACCACACCCACTCCAATGCCTAAGTTAGATCAGGGTTCTATGTAGCAAGAGCGTAGGGTAATCTAAACTTACCTCCATAGGAGTTTATAATTTCTATTTATATGGAGTTGACCTAGGGTCGTTTTTTGGTCTATCCTAAGTCGAAAAGGTTAATCATACCAAAGTTGATCTTCTCCTCGTCTTTCTTGAGACCCCCAGACCACCCTGGTCGGCCTAAGAGTGGTCGGCCCAAGGGCTTGTTTGGCTTGTAAGGCAAGTGGCCCAATGGCCTGGGCCTTGGGACTAGTCGGTCTTGGACTCAGTTGAGCCACTTTCGCTCAGGGCTTCCTTTATTATAGGCCTCTTTAGGGTGACTTCATAGTCTATTGCGTATTTTAGTGGGTCTAATTTTTCCCATAACAAATGGAACCAACATTAATTTAGTAAACTTAAGTATTAATACTACTCGGCATAGTTTTTATAGACGAACCACTAAATATAATAAATTTGGTAATCTAATTACGTTCCTAAAGGCTAAAGATATATATATCCTCCTCAAATATCTAACCCCAATCAACCAAATAAATTAAAAAGTATGTCTTTCACAATTGATTAATGTTGGCGTCCTAACATATGATATGATTATGACTACGACTATGAGTATGAGGCCAAAAAAGGTGGAGTATAATAGAAAAAGGAGAATTTAAAAAGTTGGTTGATAAGACAAAAAGATTCCATAATATTTATTTGAATCAATGATCAGAAGAATCAGCCATAACCACTGAGAGAATTGAAAGTGAAGAAGAAGAAGAAGGAGAAAGAAGGGTTTTAGGACAGAGCTAATTCAATGGAGTGGAAGAATTATTATTTGGATGTTATATTGGTTCCTCTTGGTCTTCTCTTAACCTTCACTTATCATGTTTGGTTATGGTACAAGGTTAAGACTCAGCCACTCGCCACCTTCATCGGAGTTAATGTCGCCGTCCGCCGCCAGTGGATCTCCGCCATGCTCGAGGTATTTCCTTTTCTTTCCTCTCTAAATCCTGTCGAACCGCCACCACCTTCTCCGCCGCCGCCCTAGTTTAACTCTTATTATCATATAGCCCACTTCATCTTCTTATTCTTTTCGGATCAAGAATCGTAAATTTTATCCAAGTTTGAATCAATAGTCTAATTGTTCTTTTTAGGTCAACAATAAGGGGAGGTGGGAGATTCGAAGCTCTACCCTTTTAAGTCGAGGGTTTATATCTTAATCAATTGAACTATATGTTTATGCTGACATATAATTAGTTTAACTGATTGTTTTTAGTGACTAAATTAATTTCATTTTTTTTAATAAGGGATTATAAAAAGAGTACAGTATGTCTCTATTTCTATGGATATAAACAGCTTAATCGTTGGATAGAATTCTAAAGAAAATGTTTATTAAGCTTAAACGTTGGATAGAATTCTAAAGAAAATTGATATTAAGTTGGGAATATGATGTGAGGACAATATTTTCATTGGTATAAATTTTTGTTTTTTTTTTTTTAAAAAAAGTAAACTTTGAAGTAAAGTCGTGCAAAAATTTAAAGTGGACATATTATGTTGGAAATATGAAGATGAGAGAACGGTTGCCTTTAATAAATATATTATATATATCATTGTATAGGTAAGAAGTTAGGTTATGTGGTTTAGAATGAGAGATATCAAGTTTAGAAGTTTTGCCAAAATATTTAGGTTTTGAATAATGGATAAAGGTTATTTAGAGTTTAAAGCTGAGGTTAAAGTCTAGTTAGAGTTAGAGTTTAAGGTTTAGAAGTTTTGCCAAAGTATTTAGGATTAAATAATAATGGATAAAGGTTAGTTAGAATTTAAAGCTGAGGTTAAAGTCTAGTTAGAGTTTAAAGTTAAGAAGTTTTGCCAAAATATTTAGGTTTAAATAATGGATAAAGGTTAGTTAGAGTTTAAAGCTGAGGTTAAAACAAAAGAATGTTGAGCAATATTTTAGCATGCGACAGTCAAAATAATGGAAATCAGAAAAGAAAGAAGAAAGTAGATCCAAATTCATCTTTTTACTGATGTTGAAAGCTAATGGGCGCAGCCTATTTAAACACCGCACGATTTATCTTTTTTACTTTTATGTTAAAACTGTTTTCTACAATAAAGAGAGAGAAAAAAATCAATTTTGATTTTGATCTCTAAAAAGTCTTCTATCTTCAACTTTATAAATGTTACTTTAAATAATCATAAATGTCTATTTTTGGAGAAATTATTTAATGAGATTGTCGCTAACAGTTCTATATTATTTGATGTATGAGAAATAAATTGCAAGAGTATTTTGATTTTGTATTCAATAATTTTATTAGGGAGCTGACAGATTTTAAGATTTACATTGTCTGACGGTTTTACAGAAACAACCATTGCGGCGGTTTCATTGAATAATTAATTTGTTCTATTTTAATTTTAAAAATTTCTAAAATTAATTTTTTTTTTGTTTTTTTGTTTTTTTTAGAAGAAGTAATCATTTTTGTTATTGCTAATATTTTGTTATTGATATCCACTTTACCTAATATTCATGTTAACTAACTTATGCACGGCTTCCAATAATATATATATGCCCAGGTCAGTGTGTTAAGAACACCCATACTTAAACTACATTATCTACTAAACTAAAGCAAAATAAAATGCATATATAATTTTCAAAATAATTTACAGATTAAAATAGGTATTTTAAAAGTTAAAATCCTAGAATTGAAGAACCGTAAAAGTAATTTATAGCCAAAATGATAACTTAAGGAAAAAAAAAAAACTATGTACTTTCTTTAGCAAATCTAAAGGCTGATCTACAAGAAAAATACTTGACTACACTCCAACGGGTAGGAATTTTGATCAAACTTTGCTGCAAAATATTTTTAATTGAAAATATTTACCTAAACTATGAAAAAATAATGAGGTCGATATAATGGTAGCTGTCTCTCAATAACTACAAGATATAGAGATTAAAAAATCTTCATACTTCTTAATAATTATTGGATACAAAATCGATTTACTTTTGCAGTTTCTCTCTCTTAGTTTCTCTCTCTTACATTCAACAATGCGAAACTATCAACTACAACGTTTCTCGAATAATTTTTCCTAGACTATGCACTACTAAATTTTTAATAGGTTTTTACTTTTTCAAGAAAATGTCTCACTTCTCTCTCTTCTCCTATTTGTATAAAATTTAGAGGTGCAATCAACAGAAAAATATTATTGATAATTTTAATTTTAGTAGCTCAAAAATGGAAAAAACTTGAGTGCATCATGTACCATCTTTATGCAGCCCACTTAGGTGCTCATTCACAGTTTGTCGTTGGGCAAACTCTGGTTTTTTTTTTTTTTTTTTTATAAATATTTCAGAATTTTTTTTTTTGTACTTTGTTATTGGAGGGACTGCTTGTGCAGTCAAGTTCTGCTCCAGAAATTTTAATGGAATCTATTTATTCTATGTCGAAAAAGATTTATTCAATGCAAATTTCTTACTAATTCATATTAAATTTTTGACAAGTAAAAGAGAAAATGCAAAAAAAAGAGAGAAAAATGAGATATGTTTTTTTAAAAGAAAAAAAAATAGCTGTCAAATTCTTAATAATGGTTAGCGGGAATAATATTCTAAGCCAATAACTAATATTCTTCAGGACATAGACAAGAAGAACATCATCGCAGTTCAAACACTAAGGAACATGATAATGGGTTCAAGCCTCATGGCGACCACCTCCATCCTCCTCTGCGCTGGGCTCGCCGCCGTCCTCAGCAGCACGTACAGCATCAAAAAGCCGCTGACCGACACCGTCTACGGCGCCCACGGGGAGTTCACCGTGGCTCTGAAGTTCGTAATAATCCTAACCATCTTCGTCTTCTCCTTCTTCTGCCACTCCTTGTCAATCAAGTTCATGAACCAAATCAGCCTTCTGATCAGCGTCCCATTGCAGCCATTGTCTGTGCTAACAGAGCATCATTTGGTCGACCTTTTGGACAAAGGCTGCGTTTTGAACACCATTGGAAATAGACTCTTTTATTCGGCTCTGCCATTGGTGCTTTGGACCTGTGGGCCGTTGCTGGTTTTCTTGTGCTTTGCGGTGATGGTTCCTGTGCTTTATAATCTTGACTTTGTGTGTAAAAGATCAAGTGATGGGAAAATGAATTGTGAGGTTGTTTGAATTTGTGTGCTCTTCTTGATGATTTGTATGATTTTCTAATGGAACTTTGAGTACGGACAATATCTTCGTTGGTACAAAGAGTAAAAGGATGTGGGCTTTACTGGCCAAACTAGACAATATCATGTGAAAATATGGAGTCTCGCTGTCTTTGTAATGATGTTTTTATTGTATAATTCATTTGTGTTTTTTTTTTCACTTGCATTAATGAAAGAAAGTTGTGGCTCAACCTGACATAGTTTAGTGATTAAAGTGTCTCTACTTCCTCTAGAAAGAACATGTTCGAATTTCCACCGGCATTTGTGATGTTATAAAAAAATTGAAAATTGTGCTTTGAGTCTATTAGTAGTGATTTTCTTTTTTAATTTTAAAGTGTGGAGATGAAGATTTAAATATCTAACTTTAAGTTTATATAATACTTTAAAAGTGAACTAAGTTTAAGTTAGCAAAACCATGCATCTTTACAAACAATTTTTATATTGCAAATTGTAGAGAGAATGAAGATGAATTATCACTCACTTATTGACCTAGTGAAATAAAAGTTATAATAGGAACTTAGCATGAAAGAAACGCATGAATATTTTTCAAGAAAAATGAATCTGAAAACTTGTAATCCATATATTAAAAAAAAAAAAACATAATATATAATATAAAAAATCACCATCTAAAAGGCATCCCATCAAATCCAAGCACATTCAAAAGTCTCTCTTTTCTCTCTTCTCTCCACTCCAAAGATTAAAATTCACTTTAAAAACAAAGGAAAAAGAAAAAGATTACTCAATTCGTCATCACCCTGATAATAATTGGATCCGTCCTTAATAATTATCATATGCACATTCGAAATACAAATTTTAAACTTTTTCATAAATCCAACAACATATTTTGAATTGATAAACCGCCTCGTTTGGACCCTTCAAATAATTTCTCTGGAAACACAATATGTGCAGGATTAAAATGGACAAAAGGGTTTATCTAAATTGTCCCTATGAGAAGGAATTCTAAAATGCCTCAATCTCCCTTCTTGTTTCACCATGTAACCTTCACACAAAAACTCCCTCGAAAACCTATCTTCCACTTCCCTATTCACATCATGCACAAACACGTCTGTAATTCCCCCTTCCTCCCTATTCCTCGCCATCATCCCCGCCGTATAAATCGCTGTCATCCTCCCCGGCGCGTCGTCGTAGTACCCCGTCGGTGCGTCCACCATAATTAAATCCCACTTCACCTCATACACCTCCTCCGGCAGCCCCTTCAGCGCCAGTTGGCACACCGAATACTTTGGGTCGCCGACCGCTACACACTCCGGCCCCTTTCCGACATCCATTAAACTGTCAGCCTGGTGGACCTTGCTGTCGTAGCTGACGTGGCGAGATTCCAACATTGGAAAACGACGTCGTATCTGTTGGATCCATGATTCGTCTTCTTCGAGGAACAATGTCCGTCCGCCGTGGTTTAAGGTGGCCCACATGAGGCTATCGTGGCCAAGGCCGAATACGAGGAAGTTGCATGGTGACCGAACTGCGAGGACCGTGGCGGCGACGGTGATTTCTTTGAGTGTTTGTTGTGGAGTTATGGAGGAGGTGGAGTAATGGATGAGTGCGTGGGATAAAGAGCGAGGGATTTTGTTGCAAGATGATGGGGAGCAATTTTTTGGAGTTGTTGATGAAAAAGATTGGAACTTTGGAGATGGGTTTTGTGTGGGTGAATCAAAGATGTTAGGTTTCAAGAGGAAGATGAGAAAAAAGGAAAGAAATAGAGCTAAAAGGAGGGTTTTGAGGTTGAGAAATTGATGAATGGAGTGTGTTTTAGACCTCATTTTTGTTAAAGTGAAGGGGTTTAGGATTTGGAAATGGAAATTAAAGGGGATTCAATCAGATTTTTATTTTTTTGCATAGCTTAGAGTGGAAGAGAGAAAGGAAATAGGTGAGATTTTGGTTGGGGATTGTGACAAGAAATCAGCTAGTATTTTGAATGAAGCAACATGAGTAATGTTGCTCAATGCTGATGGTTTGGTATGGAGTTCCATCAACAGCTTTTCTTTTTTTTTTTTTCCTTTTTCATTATTGTTTTGGTAAATTATATGGATAGAAGGAATTAGGGTCTAAAGTGAGCTCCATCGGATGTATATATAAATCTTCCAAATGGGGTTAATTTAATAGCTTTGGTTTCCATCTTATGAGTTATATCTACCTAGAAATGAGGTTTTATATCACTATTAAAAAGATTGGGACTTGATTCATGATTTATGAAGAATTATAAGGAAAAGATATGGTTTGTTGCAATATGAAATAAGGAAAAAACTTGGGTACATCATAGGTTGCAGCCATCTTTTTGCAACCCACCCAATTGTCCATCCACAGTTTACCACGTAGCAAACTATTTTTTCTTTTTTTTTAAATATTTTTGAATTTTTCCTAACGTGTGTGGTTGGAGTGGGCTGCAAAAAGATGGGTAGCCCAGAATGCACCGAAGTATTGCTCATGAAATAAACATAAGCTTATCAATCAAGGGTCTAAATTGGTAATGTAACAAAGAAGAGAGCTAGGAGCCCAAATAGCATGTTGTACCACATTCATGAAGAATGGCCCAAATGAACCAAAATAATTGGGGCATATTGTGAATAAACATCATCACTATAAGTGTTAATAGTTACTTTAAAAAATGTACAAAAAAAAATTAGGAGATTCCAATCCTTACTTTGGTGTCAACATATGAGTATTAAGGGTTAAAATATTTACTCCATCCCTTAGGATCAGAGATCTAAATCTCCATTCCACATTTGTCGTACTAAAAAAATACAATTTCTTGTTTGGATCCTCAAATTTTTATGATTATAATTATTTTATTTTAATACTCAAACTTTTAAACATATATTATTATAGTCTTATAAATTTTGCCGAAAAAATAGTTTGATTTTTGTCATTAATTTTTAATAAATTATTTAACATAATCCTAAAACACGTACTTCTTTTGTTCATTTACTTTATCAGTAAATATTTATGGAGGACAAACAATATTTAAAGTTTTGTGTGATAAGTATGATGTAATTAAGTGATAAATAAAGAGATTAACCACAACAATGCAAAGATTAGAAAATAAAATAGAAAAATGAAAAATTGAGGAACTGAAATAAAAAAAAATGTAAAAGTTTATAAATTAAAATAAAATAAATATTAAATTTTTGGAGCCAATTTGCACTAAAAAAGTAGGCTAAATTATAGAAAATACTCATAAACTTTGTACTTTGTTTCAAAAATACATCTGAACTTTCAAAAGTTTCATTAATACCCTTAAACTTTCAAAAAAAAGTTTAAAAATACCATTATTGTTAGTTTTGGATGGAAACCATTAGTACTTTGTTTCACAAATACCCTTGAACTTTCAAAAGTTTCATTAATACCCTTAAACTTTCAAAAAAAAGTTCAAAAATACCGTTACCGTTACTATATGGACAAAAATCGTTAGTACCTCATTTTAAAATACTCATAAACTCCTTTAAAAGTTGTATTAATACCCTTAACCTTTAAAAAAAGTTAAAAAATGCCCTTATAGTTAGTATATGGACGAAAAACATTTATATATACTCCATTACCTCCCTCTTCCATTTCTTCTCTTTCTTGATTGCTTCAATCTATGGTCTAACACTACTCTATTTTTCCTCTTTTTTTCTCTTTCTTTTTCAATACCCTCTTTACTCTCTTCTCTCATTTTCTAATCTCTAAAACTACTCCCTTCAATCAAGGTATATAGACTATAGCAAGAAAGAAAGAAGAATAATGGGAAACACCAAGGGACCTTAGGACTTAAATGCTTTAACAAGGTTGTATGTTAGTAATTTGAGTTAGTGCGTTTGGGTTTAATACACAAAAAGATAGACATCTTGAGAATTTGGGTCATAATTTTGAGGATATCTAGTAGAAAGGAAAAGAAAGAAAACATATACATTATCAAATTTGTAGCATATGAATATTTGATTAATCCTTTTTGCAGTTCAAATTAGTCTATTTGTTGTGGTCAATTAAGAATGTTCTCTATGATTGAGAATTGGACAAATTGAGGAAAAATGAGAGTATCTATATGAAAAAAAATGAGAGTATCTATATGAGTTGTTTTCAAATTGGTTATTTTCCAACTCAAGATAACTTCAAAGACATTGACTATTTATGTGTTGAAATTTCTTATATTTATGTTTGGGCATGCTTAAAAATGAGAAAGAGCTTCTTCTGTTTATTTAAAGTTATAATATTTCTGAAGATATGAGTGTTGGGATTTATGTCCTAAAACCTCGTAATTAATTAATTATTTAATAATTAATAATAATTTTGATTATTTTATTTGCAATATAATATTATCTATTATATGACAAATCCAAGGTTTTAGTGTAATCTTGAACAGTATGTGGTTAGCATACAAGAGGATCGTGTTCAAAAAATAACTTAAAAAGTCATAGTATATGGATAAGGTTGGGTGTTTTATCTTGGTAACACTATTGATACGGCCCACTTTGTAATAGTTACAAATGATTTAATCCAAATCGTTCATGTGGAGACATGTGAGTGAGGGTGTCTTATACAATGTGTTTGTATAATACTAGACCACGAAATATTTAATATATCTTTATAAATCTGTTAATTGAGAAGATTAATATTTCATCAGGATGATCATATGTGACTCAATCTTAATCCTGAGTGAGTTATGAACTCCTGCTTGTGAGTGCTTGTCCTTTGATTTGCATGGATGAGAGTGGCTTTTGTTGCCGATTCAATAAGCCTATCATCTGGGGACTTGACCAAATAGAGAGCTGAGAACATAATCTTACAAGATGAAATTCACTCATTCCCTTATAGGGTAAGTAAATGAGTAGTTTCTTTAAGTGCTAATTTCAAGACTTGAACATGTTGGGATTTATGCCCTAAAGCCTCATAATTAATTATTTATTTAATAATTAATAATAATTTTTATTATTTTATTTGTAATATAATATTATCCATTATATGAAAAATCCAAGGTTATTAGTCTAATCTTGAACAGTATGTGGTTGACATACAGGAGGATCGTGTTCAAGAAATAACTTAAAGAGTCATAGTATATGGATAAGGTTGGGTGTCTTATCCTGGTAATATATTGATACGGCCCACTTTATAATAGTGACAAATGATTTGATCCAAATCGTTCATGTGGAGACATGTGAGTGGGGGTATCTTATACAATAAGTTTGTATATGACTGGACCACGAAATATTTAATTTCTCTTTATAAAACCGTTAATTGAGAAGATTAATATTTCATCAAGATGATCATATGCGACTCGATCTTAATCCTGAGTGAGTTATGAACTTCTGCCTGTGAGGGCTTGTCCTTTGATTTGCATGGGTAAGAGTAGCTTTTATAGTCGATTCAATATGCCTACCATTTTGGGGACTTGACCAAATAGGGAGCTGGAAACATAATCTCACAAGATGGAATTCACTCATTCCCATATAGGATAAGTAGATGAGTAATTCTCTTAAGTGCTGATTTCGGGACTTGAACAATGGGGCCTCATTCTCTCATTGGCCCGAAAAGGACTTAGTTTATAATTAGATTATAAACATATTGCTCATTAGAGAATCAGTGGTACTTAAGGTGCAAGATGTAATTATAGGGGTAAAACGGACTTTTGACCCAGCTGTAATTACGAACAACTCGTGAATGATCGACTTGCATGTAATGATTATATCAATGGATAAAACTTGTCCTAAAGTGCATAAGAGTGCAACTTTAGGTCTATAATGGAGTGACCTTAGAGTTAATGAATGAAAATTGATTAATTAAAGAGTTTAATTAATTAATTTTGTACCATTGAACCTTATAATCTGTAGGTCCATAAGATCCCCTTGCTAGCTCATAGTAACAGTAAAAGATCAATTTAGTTGAAAAAAAAAATTGAAATGTTCAAATTAATATTTAATATATTAGATATATTAAATATAAAAGAGGAAAATGTATTTATTGTATTTGATACATTAAATATTAAAATAATTAATGTATATTAGATACATTAAAGAAAATATATTTATTAAATTTGAATTTGATTCAAATTAGAAAATAAATGTCGTAGGAGAATTTTAAAAGGTTTGAATAAGATTCAAATTGGTTAGATAAATATATTTTAATATATTAGATATTAAAATATATTATTTAATTATCTTCCCTAGATCACTATAAATAGGACTCTAGAGGTGAGCCATTGGGCATTCTTCACAACACACATCTCCTCAATAAAGAAAATTAGAAAATTCAATCTAGACCTCTTCCTCTCCAATCCCTTGTGGATTTTCTTTCAAGAGGCTCCCACAAGCCTTGGTCATGTGTTCGAGTCATAGCCATGAAGACTTTGTGGAAGAGATAAAGATCCGCCAGAAGAACCTCCATATTTTCAAAGTATGTTATGCTTAATAAACTCAAACCGATTCCTACGCTTCCGTTTGGGTTTAATTAGATTATTCCCTTCAGAATAATGGGGCCCCACCCTCTCACTGGCCCGAGAGGGACTTAATATATGGTTGGATCATAAATAAATTATTCATTAAAGGATCAGTGGTACTTAAGGTGCAAGATGTAATTACATGGTAAAACGGACTTTTGACCCAACTGTAATTACGAACAACTTGTGAAGGATCGACTTGCATGTAGTGATTATATTAATGGACAAAACTTATCCTACAGTGCATAAGAGTGCAACTTTAGATCTATAGTGGAGTGACCCTAGAGTTAATGAATGAAAATTGATTAATTAAAGAGTTTAATTAATTAATTTTGTATCATTGGATATTATAATCTGTAAGTCCATAAGGTCCCCTTGTTAGCTCATAGTAACACTAAAAGATCAATTTATTTGAAGGAAAAAATTGAAATGTTCAAATTAATATTTAATATATTATATATATTAAATATAAAAGAGGAAAATATATTTATTGTATTTGACACATTAAATATTAAAATAATTAATGTATATTAGATACATTAAAGAAAAAGTGTTTATTAAATTTGAATTGGATTCAAATTAGGAAATAGATGTCGTAGGATAATTTTAAAAGGTTTGAATAAGATTCAAATTAGTTAGATAAATATATTTTAATATATTAGTATTAAAATATATTATTTAATTATCTTCCCTAGACCACTATAAATAGGACCCTAGGAGTGAGTCATTGGGCATTCTTCATAGAACACACATCTCCTCAATAGAGAATTAGAGAATTCTCTCTTAACATTTTCATCTCCAATCCCTTAAGGGATTTTCTTTCAAGAGGCTCCCACAAGCCTTGATCTTTTGTTAGAGTCATAGCCAGGAAGACTTTGTGAAGGAAAGAAAGACCCACCAAAATATTCTTCATATTTATCTCAAAAGTAAGTTTTCTTGATAAATATTATTTTTAGTTTAATTTTAAATAAATTCAAAGACGATCCAATGCTTCCGCTGCGGGATGAAGAGTTTATTCCTATCAAGGAGAAATGGGAGAAGTTTTAGAGATTGAAAAATGGAAGAAGAGAGTAAGAGGGTATTGAAAAAGAAAGGAAAAAAAGAGGAAAAATAAAGAAGTGTTAGGCCATAAATTGAAGCAAATCAGGAGAGAGATATAATAAGGTGTAGATAAACGGTTTTCGTCCATATACTAATGGTAAGAGCATTTTTTAACTCTTTTTTTAAAGGTTAAGGGTATTAATGCAACTTATGAAAGTTCAGGGGCATTTTTAAAATAAGATACTAACGATTTCTGTCTATATATTAACAGTAAGGGTGTTTTTAGACATTTTTTGAAAGTTTAAGAGTATTAATGAAACTTTTGAAAGTTTATGGACATTCTTGAAACAAAGTACTAACAATTTCCATCCAAAACTAACGGTAAAAATATTTTTGAACTTTTTTTTAAAAATTTAAAAGTATTAATGAAACTTTTAAAAGTTGAAGGATATTTTTTAAACAAAGTATAAAATTCATGAGTATTTTCTACTCAATAATTTCTTCAAAAAAAAAAAAAAGTATAAACATGTGAAAGAAAATGAGTGGGGCAAAGCTCACCAAACGCCTATTGTGGGCTATGCTTTCTCATCAACTTTTATTCGTGAAATAAATATTTCTGAAGTCATTTAATTTCAATAAATTTATTTTATTTATGTAATGTAAACGCTATCAAGTTCAAACAAAAATTTTCACCTTCACATGTAAAATTAATTTTAATCAGAGAATGAAAGCCTTGTTTTTATCGATGTTATCATTATTTACTTAATTATAGATTGAATTTTGGGATAAAAAAAATACACATGCGTCATTTTGACCTTAAATTCTAAATCTAAATGATTGTATCTTTAGATAGTAGCATCGTTCTATAGCCTATTTTGAATTTTAAATAAAGGGTATGAAAAAAATTTGAATTTTGTTTGTATATGAAAGAATCACAGACAACTTTTACACCCAACTCTAAAATAAGAATGAATTTTGAAAAATATCTTAACTAATACGTCTCTCATCTAATACATGTTGAAATTGAAGCATTAGAGTGGAAATTAGTGATGAATCATTGACAAACTAAAGCTATTTATCTAATTTAATTGCTTAATTATGTCAAAATTTAAACGTCGAAATAGGGCTATTTTTGTTTTATATAAACTGAGAAAATTTGCAATATTCATAATAATATTATTAAATAAATAAATAATAGTAGGTTTTTTTTTATTCACACAATGTCAAAAAATATGATTAATAATTTAAGATTTGACATATGTAATACAACAATTCATCCTTGCTAATAATTCATTTATTTCATTCTAAATACGCCATTGACTATTTTTGCAATTATTATTATTTTTAGATTGATCTTTGATAGTATGCAAATACCCTTTCTAACCTGTTTTTCTTTTTTGAAAAACAATATACCCTTTCTAACTTGTCTACGAAATGTTAGTCTTAGAGATACTCTTTTTTTTGGGGGGAAAAAAATCATTTTTTACCCTAAACTTGGTAGGTTGTACCAATTTTAATCATGAACTTTTAATTTCATCAATTTTAACCTCAAACTTGGCAGGTTATATCAATTTTAACCCTAAACTTTCAATTCCATCAATTTAAACCTACAAGTTTATCAATTTACATTCTCGATTAAGTTTCCGTTTCAATCCCATTAAAAAGTTTTTCACACATATCCAAAGTCACGTGTTACTCTATGACAGGTATATATTTGGAGTAGACTCGCTATAATATTTTTCAATTTTAGAGCATAGCTTTTTTTTTACTTTTTATCTTCTTTGATTCTGCTACATTTTTCATTTCATTAATTGAAGGTTTTTCAATTTTAAGGCATAATTCTACTCGATCCATCGACTTTTAGTAGAAACAAAGCTTATTTGCACCAAATTTTTTTTCAATAAAAGTACTCCCATTCTTGAATCGGTCGTCAATATTGGTTTTTTTTTTTTAATTTCTCATCGTCCTCAAGCTCGATTTGTCCTCCATACCCTTATTGAATTTTATCAAGAATATTAATGCATTAAAGTCTATACAATAGAATTTAAGGCTTTTAAAAATATAAGGGTAAAATTAATATTGATACAGAGAGAAGAGTATAGAGGCAACAAATATAGTGCAGCGCAAAATATTTTAAATTAATATGAACCAGCCTAGATTATAATTGTTTGGATGATTCATCAAAAAACTTATTAAATTAATATTAAATATCGATTGAACCATAATTCAAACGGCTAAAATATTCATATTTGTATTTCTTTTATAAGTTGAATAAGTTGAATGTTTGAATTATTTCAATTCACTTATAACTTAAACGTTGTTAAGAAAAATAAAATTAATGATAAGTACTACATAAATTTTAACAAATATAATAATGAATGATTAATTAATGCTCCTCTCTGAAGCTTTTCCCACGTGATTTTGAGTCAAAATAAATAACATCTTCACGTTCGCATAGGACTTTATAATGCATAAACTAAACCCCAAATCAACACTGATTTTTCATCTTAATTAACAAGATCCATTTTCTTATCTTTCCTACAGTATTATCTTTTTTTTTTCTTTTCTTTCTATTAAAAAAATGCCAGTCTTTTTTTTTTATATAATTAAAAATTCTTTTTTTTAAATAATTAAAAATGGATTTTCTGGCTGTTCGTGACTCATGTGCACACTGCCTTTTTCCATCGCATTTCTTATATATATATATATAATTCTTATTCAATAACTTGATAAAATAATATTTATAATTTAAATATTTTTTGGACCATTAAGATTCAAATAAAAGATTAGAGATTCGAATGACCTATAAAGAAGATTATAATATATTATAATATCTTAATCATTTTTAGAGTATTATAACAAATTGGTGCACATAGAGTTAGTTCTTTACCAACTGGATTTTTTTTTTAATATTCTGATTTAATGTTTTTGATGATAATTCTCGATTTTATCTTATCTTCTACAACATTATTGAATAGATTGAAGACTCTAATAAAATCTACTTCCAGCTGGATCAGTTTAATGTCCAATTTTAAAAGCTAAAAACAGATTCGACCTTTTGTATTGAAGATAATAGTTATGGAGAGAAACAATTGTATTTGTTAACTGCTCATCTGTACAATAAACTTATATATACTAATCTAATTCAAATAAGGAAGGAAAATTCAATCTTACAACTTATAAATAAAGCTACTAATGTCTTAAGTCTTGACTAGTTAAACTATGTTTAGACTTTATATTTATATTTAGACATTGCCACTTGTTTTTAATTTTATATATGTTTATTTTAAATATTTTTTTACTTTTATAGATTTTGAAAAGAGGTATAATATATTATTTAAATTATGTTAGTTTATTAATTTTCTAGATTCATCACTTTAATATATATATTTATAATTTTCTCGATTCATTATTAACCAATATTTATGTATAAAATAATAGCATATCTACTACGTACATTGACTATTTTCAATAATAGAGTCCTCGTGTTTTCGTTTTCAGTCATGTGGTAATTATTTAATTATTACAAAAAATATATATTTTTCAACATTTATCAAATTTTTGATTCATTAGTTTATACTAGAGTAATACATTCGATATATATATATATATATTTCTGATAACTAGTAATACATTCGATATTAATGTCTTTTTTTTTATTTTTAATTCATTAATGTCATACTTTGAAACGATGGGTGGTATATATATATATTGAAGGAGTTTTCTGACTTTTACCTGAACTCAAAATATATAGAAAGAGCGAGGAAGGGGGTTTATCTTCTATGGCTTTTTTCTTTTTCTTTTTCTTTTTTTAGTACTATCATTTTTGGCTTAGTTCATAGACGTTGCATCTTTTTTTATTCTAGCATTTATATCATGACCAAATTGTATTTTTAATTCCTATATTTTAGCCTTCGTGTCCATTTAGTCTATTTAACAAAAATGGATTAAATTTGCAAATTGTAAGTTACAAATTTTGTGCTTAAAAATGGATAATTGTGTCTATTTGATCATAAGTTTTTTAAAAATACTTAATGGTAAAATACATTTTTGGTCTTTGGTATTTGAACTTAGTTTTTATTTGGTTTTTGAATTTTTAAAACGAACGTTTTTGGTCCTTCAGATTTAAATTTAATTTTGTTTGTATTTGGTCCTTGAGATTTCAAAATTGACATGTTGGGTTCCCAAAGTTTTAATTTGATTTCAAATTAGTCTCCAAAGTTTGAAATTGGTTTCTAAATGGTCCCTAGTAAAGTTGACATCAATTGACCAAATAGAATGATGACGTGGTAGTTAACAATATGCTAACTAAACTTTGATGATATGTATTTTTTAATGAGTTGAAATTCTTTTTATATATTTTATTTTTTATATTCAGGGACCAATTAGAAACCAATTTCAAAGTTTAGGGACCAATTAGAAATTAAGTTCAAATTTTAGGGACCAATTAGAAATTAAATTCAAACATTGAGAACCAAACATATCATTTTTTGAAATCTCAAGAACCAAATGAAAACTAAATTCAAATCTCAAAGACCAAAAATGCTAGTTTTGAAAACCTAGGGACCAAACAGAAACTAAGTTCAAATCTCAAAGACCAAAAGTGTTAGTTTTGAAAACCTAGGGACTAATACCATTTAATTTGATCCATGTACTATGATTGTCATGAATGATTGAATTAGGTAGCAAAAGAGTTTACTTGTGTGTGTTTGTTTATGACATGGCTTACATGATAAACTCTAGAATTAAAGAAGCAAAATTGATTAGGTTGTAGCTATCTCACTTAATTAATTTTGTCTTAGTCTTCCCACCGTTCATAATGCTATTGTTTAATTAATATGGAATGCTATCATGCGGAGTTAATTAGGTAATAGGTTTTGATTGTAATGCTTTGTTAGAATCATTGGTTTTGGAGAATTAAATTTATCACAACTTTTTCGAATAAGTTGACTAAGTTGTTGGGTAGTTAATTGATTTATTTTTGTAAGCCCGTGTTACAATTGGATGAGACTGTACCTTGAATTGGAAACTTTGGTAAGATAGATTATTTTTCCCCTTGCTTAATTTGTTTTCCATTTATTTATTTTAGTTATTTCTCACAAATTCCAAAACCCCTTGTTTACTTTCTATTGCAAATTTAACTTTGAGAAATTGTATAGATGGTTCCCTAGGATTTCGACTTGGTTCAACTATTTCTACAAGCTAGAGTTGTTTAATCAGTTTTATTTTGGCAGATCTCGACAACCCAATCATACATAGACTAAAATGAAATGATACTAAAAGTACAAGGACCAAAATATTATTTTAATCTTAATTATATTATTGGAATCATGATTTGATTATAATAGGTCGTTGGTCAAATAATGTTGATATGACATATTAATAAGGACCAAATGTGATTTAACAAAATAGGTTAACTATATAAAAATAAGGGGAGGGATGCATAAAATTCAATTTAAAATGTATTTTGTCAATCAATGCTATCATTTTTTTTTGTTGGTATACTTTGTTTATCCAATTAGCACTTCCTTGTATCTCATCATGCTAAATCATTATTCATTATGGTCTAATTAACATGTCACACCAATATTTAACTAATGTCACTATCGACAAAAGACTAATTAAAGTGCATCAATAAATCGAAAGTTAACCAGTTACCTATTGATGAAATAGATAATAAAATTTCCTCAAAAAAAAAAAAAAGAAATAGATAATAAAATCTATATAATATATTATATTTGATTTAATGATGTATAGGCCTAATCTGTCACTATAATTTAAAAACATAAATTTAGATTAGAATTTAAGGTGTTATTTTTATTTTTTTTTTAGAAAAAAAAGGAAAGAAGGAAGAGAAAGTTAGAGTTTGTAGTACTATTTGCAAATGCCAATAATATTAATTAAGGCCCCCTTTGGTTCGTGATTCATTTTCATTTTTATGTTTTCGAAAACAAAAAATACAAGAAAAACTATGAAAATGCATTTGGTACAATTATTTTCAAAAACGGGTTTCAAAACCAACTCCGAAAATGGCCTATTTTCGGAAACGGAAAATTGTTGTTTTCTTTGTTTTTAAAAATTATGAAAACAACATATACACTCCTCAAAAAACACGATTTTCATCAAAACAACAAAATTGAATATTACAATTTATCTTTTTTCTTCAAAACTCATAAGCGTACCTCTATCTACAAAGTGGATCTATCATTTAAATTTTTATGAATAAATTTTTATTACAAAAACCACAAAATATAAAGATCAACAAACCAAAGTTATTGAAAATATTTATAGATGATTATACTATTGATTTAACTAGCACAATATTGTATAAACATTAATCATTTTCAATAAATGATTTTTTTTTTCTCTCTCTTATTGGAAAAAAATTCTTTTCCTTTTTTTGGTTGGAAAAGTTTTATTCATTTTATAAATTTTATCGCTTGTATTTCAAGAAGCCAAAAATCTTTTGAACCATCTCTTAAGTTTTGTTTATCACCAGAGGTATGATCACAAAAGAGGAAATATATATTTCATTCCTAGAGGTAGAACCATCTCATATACAATTGTAAACAATAACTAAAATGATAACTATTTCAAACAACATAATCTCAATGATTTCTCTTAACACCATCTCTCCTTCTGCTATCTTTGCTACCTCTATAATTTTTTTTTTTCTTTTCGGAAACAATAAGTTCAAATTCGCTATAGTAAGAAATAATTATATTCGTTTTTTTTAAAAAAATTAATTCTATGAAATACATATTAATCTTTTTCTATATTTTTAAATTTCAACCAAACACAGTTTTCAAAGTTTGAATTCAAATTTAAAGTTTTTAAATTAGAACCAAACGTGTTTTCAGATATAATGAAAAGAAGAAATTTATTTTTATTTTTAGCTGAATTCTTTATTTTCAAAAAATATTTCTAAATCACAGATGAAACGGAGCCTAAATTTCTTTTTATTTTTGGATTGAAAGTACAAATAACGTGTCGTCTTTTTTTTTTTTTTTTTAATTAAAAGACAAGAATTGTTGTAATAAAACTTTTAAAAATATTTAAATGTAAATGTAAATTTAAGTATCTTGGGATTCGAAACTAGACGACGTGGAGTCACGAGCACGTGACAATGAAGAATAATATTTCTCCAAATGCAAAGCAAAATCAGATCTTTCTGCCACAAGATTTCATTGTCATCTTAAATCTCACATTAAAAAAATATTTATTTAAATTTTTTATTTTGAGTTTTCTGATGTTATTTAGCTGCAAATGTTCTGTATTCCGCAGGCAACTTGCTCTCAAGTTTCAACAATTGGATATATAAATGTAATTCATAGTTTCAACCTCTCATCGCTTGGATATGTTACTAGAAAAAAAAGAAAAAAGTCACTTGGATACATAGGCAAAAAAATATTTGTATTAGAAATTAGATAAAATATCAAAACTATACATACATAGTTTTTCTTATATTATGTTTTGACTTACCAAACGTTTTTGTTTCTAAAAAATTGAAAACAAGAAATAGAAACTAGAAATAAAAATGTTACCAAATGACCATTAAATATCCAGTATAAGGGTGATATCAATTCGGTTTTCATCAATTTTAGACCAAACCGAGAATTGAACCGATCCAATCAATTTTAGCAAGAGAGGAACTGAACCAATGTCCAATAAAGGACAAAACCATCGGTTCGGTTGTCCATTAGTTCTGTTCCTCTTCTCAGTTCTCATTTTTTTTATAAATTTTCTGCTATTTTACTGTGGTTTCAGCCCCTCTTTTAGTGTTCTTTGCCCCAAAATTTCTCAACACCTCAATAAGAATTCATAGAGCTAACAATCTCATTTTGTTACTTTAAAATTAATTGAAAGAAAATGGATGAAATGACGCAAAGAATGGATGGGGATTCGATTTAGGGGTTTTTTGAGGTATATATATATATACCTCGGTTCAGTTCGATTTTTTAATGGTTTTTCAGATGAAAATCGAACAGAACCAATATTTTTTGGTTTTGCCAGAACAGAAATTGAGATGTCCAATTTTCTTCTAAAAAATCGAACCAACCCATTGGATTGGTTCGATTTGATCGGTTTTCGGTTAAGACTATCACCCCTAATCCAGTTAACTTAATTCATATGTCTTCTACTTGAACATAGCTCAGCTGATTAAGATATATATTATCAACCAAGAGGTTAAAAATTTGAATCTCTCCACTCTCACATATTGTTAAAAAAAAAATAAAAAAATAAAAAAAAAAACCCTAACTCCTGTGTCATTCTTCCAATAATTTGTTTATATCACTCAAAAACAAAAGAAACACAAGAAGAATAAGAATTTTCTTATATGAAAGCATTAAAATTCTATAAAATGTTAAAGTTTCAATTTTATGATGATATTGATAAAATATTGATGTCAACAAATATTTTTTAAAAAAATATGAAATCCAGAATTTATAAAAATAACTTCAATTAATAAATAAGTATTTTATGATTCTTAAATAAATTATAACCTCATCATTAGTATTTAAGTTATGATTTTTTTCTCTAGCTCGAAAAATTTATAAGATAAATAAGATCATCATAGGTACCCCTAAATTTTGGAAAAATCATTCAATAAAATTGTCTCTAAATAATTGTTAGATATGGATTCGAAATCATGCATACTTCCTCATAACAATCAAAACTAAATTTGAAGTACTTTTGAAGTTTCTCTCTTATACATCAATCGATACAAAACTATCAGCTAAGTATGAAAGAAAAAAAGTTTCATGCGCCTCTAATTTTGGTAAATATGAATTTCACAATTTTTTTTTTACGGAAAGTCAAATTACAAACACAAAACGTGAAATACATTGGAATGTGAAATACTTTTCTACCCTTTATTACCTAAACAATGAAGACCAAATCCCACGTTCATTTTTTTACTTCTCAAATTTCGGTTTTTTTTTTCAAAAAAAGAATTAACTTAGTAGACTCTTTTCCTAAAATATTCATACATATCTATTTTTATAAATGTTGGAAGTGTGATTAAAGTCTCACATCGACTAGATAAGAGAAAGATCATGGATATATAAATGGGAGACACTGTCTCTATTGGTATGAGATCTTTTGGGTGAAACAAAAAATAAAGTCAACAGAACTTATACTCAAAGTGGACAATATCAATAATCTAACGACATTCAAACATGTCGACTTTTTGTTCAACATTCTAACGATTTTTCTACTCAATTATAGTTTTTGAAACATTTATAAAATGTTAAGAGTAATATTGTAATTTTGAAAGAATAAGGATATATTTTTGAAGCAAATGACAAAGTTCTGAAATATTTTTTATAATTTAACCTAATATTTATAATACATTTTGTAGGTTGGTTGATGACAAATACGTTAGGATCTGCCATCCACTTTTTTTTTCTTCTCACAATATATATAATACCGAAAACATTCTTTTTTTCAATATTATTATGTACTTCTATCTTTTGAAAAAAAAGGTTTGTTTTGGTTATGGTGAAAAATAATATAAATGAAGTAGAATTTAGGAATCGAACGGTGGTGATTTTTCTTGAAAATTAAAAAGGGACGCATTATAATTATAAATAATTAAATGTGAGGGAAATAGTCGGTGCATGTAATGTATGTATGGAGATGTTTCGCGTGGCACGTTGTAAATCTGGCGAACATGGAAGCAGTTATCAACTTTGACTAGTCAACCCCATTAATTTATCCCTCGGGTTTCGATTCCTCCACGTATGCCCATTTCCTTTTATTTTATAATTATATATAAATACTGTTTATTGTCTTTTTAGAGTATTAATTTGAACCTATAAGAGATATTAATGTTTGCTAATAGCAAAACAAATATATACACTTTTTAGGTTAAATTACAAGCTTATTCTTCCTAATAAGTCTCTAAATTTTAAAAGGTGTCTAATTAAGTCACTAGAATTTAAAAGTGTTTAATTGATTATTGAACCTTTCAATTTTGTATCTAATAAAACCATTGATCCTATTTAATATTTTTTAAATTCATAGACTTTTTAATATTTTTTCCTGAAAGATCTATAAATTTTTTAAAATGTCATCTAGGTAAGAAACTTATAGACACAAGATCGAAACTAGTTTCATAACTTATTGGACACTGTTTTCTACTAGACATATAAGATTGAAAATTTAATGGATATTTTTTAAGTTTAAAAATCTATTGACTATTAGACATATAGCTCTCAAAGTTCAAGAACTATGAAAAAGGTAAACTTAATTTTTATAATAAAAAATTAAAGTTATAAGATTTAAGAAATAGTTAATATATAAAAACATGAGAATAACCAACCTAAATGTAGCTCAACTAGTTAAATATATATCTTCAATCAAGATGTTAGAGTTTCGACGAAGTTTAAAAGTTGGAATCCTCTTCTTCTAAAAACGAAAAAGACATGATATTTTATAATGGAAGATTACACATGCTTGTCATCAAAGTCCTCAGAGAGTCCACTAAGTGAGATGATCCAAAACCCACTTGTGGTTTCTATACAACGACAACAAAAATGGAGCATTCCCAGAGATTCATCTTTTTCTCTCTCTCAAAACCCTATTTAAATAGAGCTCTTAGCCCACAGCTTTTTCCCATGCATTTCTTCTTCACATTCTACAAACTCTTTTCTTTTATTTATCAACATCCCTCTTGAGATCCCTCTTCCTTCTCTTTGCTCCTTTGTTTTTTAAAGTTTTTAATTCCATTTAAAGCTTAACACATAGATTTTTTAAAAAAAAAAAAAAAAAAAAAAACCCATTAGTTCTTTCCTCAGTCTTTCTGAAAACTAAACTACAAAGATCAAAACCCTATAGGCTTTTGTAGAGCTGTATTTTATATATCTTCTTCCCAATCTTCTCTCTCTCTATCTCTGTAAAGCTAGCTGCTTTTTTTTCTTTGTTATCACTCACATTTTAGCCTTTGTTAGAAACAACAACTACACACATTATATAATTAGACCATGTCTGGCAGATCTCGTTCAAGGCAATCAGGTTCTGTAAGAATCAGCGACGAGCAGATCACTGACCTCATTCACAAGCTGCAACAGCTCTTGCCCGAGATTCGCAACCGCCACTCTGATAAGGTACATACACGTTATAATTTAACATGGTATCATAGTAGGAGATTTCGAATTTCCTTTCCATAACAGTTTTGTGCTAATTTCCAAGCTCAAAAATGGAAATCAATTTGAGTCGTTGGGTTCGGGTGTGATTTAATTGTAAATGTTGAGGAACAAAATTTAAGGTAGACCTGTTGTGAGGAGAAATTATTAGAGGAAGGATATATGAAAGAAAAACTATAAAAATACTTTGATTTCGTATCATAGTATTATTAGGAGTATGCAGATTCTCGAATCTGCCTCCAACAATTATTAAGAGTCGGTCGTGTTATAGTGGCTTCATTGGATAATTGAGAAAGTTGAATGATTTTATTGTTTTTTTTTTTTTTAAGGTTTCAGCTGCGAAGGTTTTGCAAGAGACATGCAACTACATTCGAAGCCTACACAGAGAAGTGAACGATCTGAGTGAGAGACTGTCGGAATTGTTGGCGACATCGGACACGGCCCAAGCAGCCATCATAAGAAGTTTGCTCACGCAGTGAGATTTTTAATTATGATATGAAGTTGTTATAATTAATTAAACGTTTGTTGTTTTAGGGTTTTTGGTTTTCTAAAAGTTTCTTGTTAAAGGGATTCAATAAGAAAAGGAAAAAAAAAATGTATTTCTTTGTTACCACGATAGAAGCTAATTGAGATCAATGATGGGTTATGGTAAATTTAATTTTCTATCAATACTTTAGTAGTACTCCACTCACTTGTAGGCTTAGAAATTCACACACAAGATCTTCTATTATGATACTATGTTAAATCATCAGTTGATAATTAAGTTACAGTTACAGTAAACCTTTAGTACTCCCCTCACTCATAGGCTTAAAAATTTGCACGAAGTCCAACAAGTTGTTATCAAGATCATCTATTAGAAATGAAATATTATTCCAAAGATTCAAACACATTATAACTTCATATTAGAAATGAAAACTTAAGGCCCCCGTGAAAATCATTTGGTTTTTGAAAATTATGCTCGTTTTCTCATTTATTTTTCTACCATGAATTTCATCTTTCTTAAAAAAACATTTGATTTTTTAGGCAAATTTCAAAAACAAAAACAAGTTTTTGAATTTTTTTTTTTGTAGTTTTCAAAACTTGACTTAGTTTTTTAAAACATATGTAAAGAGAAGAGCCGTATCGAGGGTGAGGCATTGAAAGGAAATGGCATATTGTTGTCGTTGTGTGTGGCTATAAATTGCAAGGAAAGTATGGGAAATTAAGAGGATAAGAAGAAAGGGAGATTATATATAAATATTGAGATTGGAGTTTGGCCCATATTGGGATGCACTCGGAAATTCATGTGGGCGATGCCCTAAAGAAAAAACAATAAATATAAATGAATACAAAATGGAAGTGTAGCTGTTGCTGCTTCTTCTGAAAGCACGCGTGAAGAGCGTTCAACCACACAAAAATATCATTATACACACACACACACATTATGACTCTGTGTTTTGTAGAATTCTATGCCCACTTAGTAATCAAGATATCTCTCTCTTTCACAACACAGAGAGGATTGGATTGATTCTTTTTCCTTTTCCCTTTTCTTTAAGTAAAACCAAAACCCTATTTGAAAGTGTAAGTTTATGGCATGTTTGAGAGTGATTTTGAAATTGTTAAAATTACTTTTGTCATATTTAAAATTACTCTAAAATATGTTTTTAACCCTTCAAAAAAACATACTTCACTCTTAAAACTATTTTTTCAAAAACTACAAAGGAGCTAGGCCCATGCTATGCCTAGCTCTTCGTGTGAATAAGTTGCCACTAATTTTTATTGATTTTATGGATATCTATCGATATATCTAAATTATTATATATCTATGTGATAAGGGGGTAGATATAGATAATAAAGAGAAATAAAGAATATAATAACTTTCTTCTAACGATAAACCTTGGGTAGCTAAGTATAGAGTGGGCCCTTGAAATGAAAATATATGATGTACCATAGGTTTGTGAATTTTGCATGCTACAATCACATCTTATCAAATAGATAAAAATTGTTGGTCTAAATTGCATAATTGAGAAAGATAAATAATTATAAATACTTTCATCTCATAAATTTTTTATTTTGACCTAATTTGTGGATCTAGATATTTCTATTCTTTAGATCTCATGGTTTTAATTCCTGAGTTTTTCAATATGTATGGATTCCAGACATGTTGTTCTTAATTAATGATTATCATGAATTAGGGCTTTAATATTTTCTCAAGAGCTATTTGAAAAAAGCAACTTCTTATTTTTATGTTGATAAATATGATTAAATGAACAAGGTAAAAGTTAATGTTATTACGCTCATTGAAATTATCATTAGCAAAATCATAATTTTAAAATAAATAACTTTTTTTAAAAATCAAAACACACTTGATAAAAAAATAATTGTCCAAACTTTGTTTTTTTTGGAAAGAATTTCTCCAAACATATTAAATCTTATTTTAAAGGGAAAAAAATCTTGAAATTCAATTAATTCAATTTATTAACCTCTAAGTTTTTCCCATCTTTTACTAATGTCATATAGTTCTTCAACCTTCTAAAATCTTATATTAAGGGATTTTTGTGCTATTAAGTTTCCAATTTTTTTTTATGAGCGTTCTATTTTGGAAAGAAAAAAATGATGAAGCAAGAAGAAAAAATAAATAAATAATTGACAAGATGAGTCTGGAAACATTATAACAGCCATTGATGATTATGATGTTGTTTGCACTGTGTTTGTTATTGCATCTTTGGACATCCCATGTTTCATTTTTTTTATTTGTACAATTCTTAAAATTAAAAAGTGTTTATTTAATCTACTTAATTGATTGGAAAAATAAGATATATATATATATATTTGAAGTTTTTTTTTATAATTTAGTAATTTATTGAAAATGGTTCAGATAATTATTGAGTAATAAATTTGCATAAAATTAGACTTAGTGTTACTTTGATTGTTATAATTTAGGCTAAATTTGCAAACAACGCATTATATATGAGTTAATATTACAAGTTTACAAAGTTTAGTCCTTGAACCTAGGTTCATATCTATTTAGTCTCTGGACTTTAAAAAGTACCTAATAGGTCTTTGAATTACTTTCAATGACGTGTCTAATATATAAGTCTTTCAACTTCAAATATAATTTAATAAATATATATTGAACATTAAAAATAAACTACTAGTATTCTATAAAAAAAATGTCAAAAATAACATTTTGATGACTAAATTATAATTTTAAATTTTAAAAGTTTTGAAGGTAGTTTAAGTAATTAAAAAAACCTAATCGATTATTAATTATTTATAAATTTGTATATTTAAATATTAGAGAATAATAATAAGATAATGTTCAATTTCTTTCGGTCCAATAATATGAGTACTATTAAGATTAAATATTTATTTAAAAAGAAAGTTTAGGTAAAATTTAGGATAAAAATCAATTTTTACCTCTAAACTTGTCAGGTTGTATTACTTTTTACTCTAAACTTTTAATTTCATCAAATTAGACCTTAGATTTAAATATGTGTTGCAATTTCTACACCATATGTTCAATTTTTGCCCATTCACCCATAACAAAAAACAAGACATAAATCTCTATAAACTCACAAATTTCAATAATATCAAGTTTTTTACAATTTTTTGTTTGATTAATTCACAAATTAACCCTTGAATAACTATGTCAAAACTCACCAATTTTAACAAAATTTAGCTCTAATGTCTTTTTTTTTTTTTTTTTTTTGAAATCCTATCAATTTTGTACCATACCTATGTTATATAATTCATTGAATGCCCATGAGAATACTTTTTTTTTTTAATAATGCAACACTTTTTTAAGTTCAAAGTTAAGATTGCAACACTACTTAAGTTTGAGGTACAATTTCAAATTAAAAGTTTAGGATAAAAATTGATACAACTTAACAAGTTTAGGGGTAAAAATTAATTTTTTTTTTTAAATTTAAGTTAAATAGTTAAACTAAAATTGAATCAGAAAAATGGTTAATGAAAAATAAATATCATACCAACATCTAATTTAGATATATATGTATGAAAATAAAGTTTAAAAATATTAATAAGCCTCTAATAAAAATAATTTAATGGAATGTTTTTTTAAATAAAAGGAAATTCCAACGTGATAATAAATTGATGAGTATAAGTTTTTTTTTTTTTTTTTAGTTCGAACTGTACTTTTAAAGTTAAAAGTAAAATCAAGTGAGATATTTTTTTTTTATAAAATTAATATATAAAAATATAATGTATTTTAAATTTTCTTTAAAAAAACATATTGATTTAATTAATATTTATAAAATGAATCAAATTAATAAAACAACATAATTTATTCTGAAAAAAAAATAAACAACAGAACTTAATATAAAAGAATAACTAAAATAACAGAAATCCATGGCCCCAGCCCCTCTGACAGTCTGCCCTGCCCGGACATATTTGAATTTTTTAAAATTAACTGATTTATTAGATATATAAAACTGAATTTTATGTTTAATAGAATGCTAAACTTGAAATTTTGAAAGATGTCGAATAGATTAAAAACGACACAAAATTAAAAATTCAAAGATTTATTGAACACAAAATTGAAAGTTTAATGACATATTAGACATCTTTTAAAATTTAAAATTTAGGAATTTATTGGACAGACTGAAAATTCAAACATTTATTAGATATTTTTTAAAGCTTAAAAATCAAATAGACACAAACTTCAGAATTTAAAAACTAAACTTATAATTAATTTTTTAAAGCTTAAAAATCAAATAGACACAAACTTCAGAATTTAAAAACTAAACTTATAATTTAACCTCGTGCGTGCGTGTGTGTTTGTTGTGTTTTTGTTTCTATATGTTCTTATCCTGTTTTACACTTTTTAGGAATTATTTAAAGCAATGCTTTTGGTATACACTTCATAAATATCCTCATTTTAATCGCACACATTGTCATTAAATTCAAATTAATATAACCACCGTGAGATCCGCCAAACTTGACGGCAGCTAAATTTTGTTATTTGGTGGCATGTCACACCACATGATGTATTGTTAATAATTTAAAAATAGTATACTTTTAAATATATCAATATTTCCATAGGTTACAAAAATAACACATGATGTTATTCTTTTATATAATGCATGTGTGTACATGACTACGTATATGTATATGTGTGTTTTAAATTTTAAATTGAAACGATTGTAATAATATCTTATTATATAATTTTAAGAAGTCCATCAATTTAACATGCCTATTGATGTGGGTTTTTAAGGTCATATTTGATGATCATTTAATTTTTATTTTTTTAAATTGTACTTATTTTCTCACAATTTTTTAGGATCGATGATTTTCATCTTTCTTAAAGAAATATTTAAACTCTAATCCAAATTTCAAAAACAAAAACAAGTTTTAGAAAATTACTTTTTTTAGTTTTCAAAATTTTAACATGGGTAAACAGTAGATTAAAAGAAAATTAAAATAAATCTATAAATAGAAAAAGTGTTTATAAGTTTAATTTTTAAAAATCAAATGATTATCAAACGGGTATAATTTATTTGTATAATCAATAGAATTACCACAAACAATAACATTGGAGGAGTTTATGTAATAAAAAAAAGGAAAAAAAATTGATATTGGAGTTTAATTATAACGACTTTTCCTACGTTTAAGGAGGAGGTAGTGCTCTAAATTGAATTTTCAATAGTGTGATTTTTCTTCTTCTTAATATTCATAGCTATTCAGACTAAGTTGAGTGCACTTGAAGATAACTAGAAAATATTAATGTGAATTGTACGTGTGAAGATTATTTTGTAATTTTCTTTATATTTAAATGTTAATTTTAAAAAAAACCTTTAACTTTTTAATAAGTTTTATGCTTATATTAAATATATAAATTAACATCAATAATTTGAGTAAATTGAATCTTCATTGTAGAAAAAAAAAATTGATGACAAAAGCTAAAGAAAATATTACAATTTCCATATTTGCATAAAGTTTTCCAAAAATATTTTCAAAATATAATCATGTTTGTAGATTTTCAAACTATCCTATAAAATTATCATAAATTTTATTCTTAAACTTTATTAAAAAAAACATTATACAAAACTATTTTTAAATATTAAAATACTTCAACACAGTAAAATATGTAATAATATTCCTATAAAAAATCTAGGGTAAAAAAACCTTTTATTTTCTTTTTGTTTTATTCCTCACTGATGTTTGTACTTATATTAAATATATAAATTAGTATTAATGAGGTTTTTATAATACATTAATTTTATAAATTAGTAGTAATGCTAATGTTATTATCTTAAATATTTATTTTAAATAAAAAATATTATATTATGATAAACATTAGTAAATAAGAAATGTAGAATTACCTCTTCATCCATACCAATGAGCTAGTTTCAACACATCTAGAAGTTCTCTTTCCTTGATATTTTCCAACAAATTTGTTGTTGATAACACTTGTTGGAATTCCAATTAGTTGGAAAAGGTTTTAGATCACATATTACCATATTTTCCATTACACTTGCAATTTTTCAATAATATATAAGTAAGAGTAATTTAAAATGAATTTAAACAAATAATTCTAATTCTAATTGTGGTCTAAATAGACATTTAAAAAAATGACTTTACAAATCACAATGAAATAGAACAATTTAAATCTTATAATAAAAGGAAGGCAATAAATAAATAAAGTTTGAGAAATACCTTGAATCCAGCAATTTGATACAAAAGAAAAAAAAATATATATTATTCTTTAGTTAGCAATGAGCATCTTTACAAATGCATAGAAATATTTATAGGAAATGCAAGATGTATGTTTATTTTTTTTATTATGGAATTTGAAAAGAATAATAAACATATTAAAAAGGTATAAAGAAATTATTTTTAAAAAATCACAAAACCTTCTAAATTCTTTCGGTAAAAAAAAAAAAAAAGAATAATAAACATTTTTAAAATGTATAAATAAATTAGAAAAATTAAAAAAAAAACAAAAAAAAAAACCTTCTAAATTCTTCCAGTAGAAAAAAATGAAAAGATTAATAAACATATTTAAAAAGTATAAATAAATTAGGGAAAAAACAAAACCTTCTAAATTCTTCTCGTACAAAAAAAAAGTTTACTAAATTAATTAACATATGAAAAAAAAAAGTATAAAGAAAATAACATATTAAAAAAGTATAAAGAAAATAGAAAAAAAAAAAAAAGTAAAACCTTTCAAATTTGTCTAAAAAACAAAACCTTTATCAAATTTAAAATCTTTTAAACAACATCATTATTTATCATTATTAAAACCTCTCAAATAAATTAATTGACGTATTAATTAACATTTTAAAAAGTATAAATAAATTAGAAAAATAAAAAGTAAAACCGTCCAAATTTTTCGTCTAAAAACAAAATCTTTACCAATTTAAGATATATTTTAAATAACACTGTTATTTACCAATATTTAAACCTCTTAAATAATACAAATATTAAAGAAGTAATAAATAATAATTGATTAAGGGACATATTTGAAATTAGAGAATTGACATTTGGACAAAATAGTTCAAAAAGTATTCTCCAAAATAATTGATGAATTTGTTTTGGTAATTAAAATTAAAGATAATAATATTTATTTTTTTCTAAAACAAAAATCTAAAAATAAAAATAAAATATTTATTTTTTATGGTTAGAAGATGAGGAAAGAAAAAATATTTGATTGATTTAGGTTAAAAAAATAATGTAAGAAACAAAATTAAAAAAAATATGATCATACATCAACAATAAAAACAATAAGAAAATTAACTATAAAATAATATTAAAAAAAACGTGTATAAGAATAAAATATTGATACCTCTGCTTCATATGACTCTCTGAAAATAGGTTCACATTTGATTGATATTTAACATCAAACGATTTTTCAAGATACAACGACATCCAATTACAAAAACAATACTACTTTGTAATTCCTACAATTTAGTGTGCTATACTAATATGCAATGTGATCTTCTAAATCTAAAAACTATATGAAGGAACTAAGAGGTAAAGAGAAACAAATTAAAGAGAAAGCTAAATTGTTGTAGAAAAAAAATAGAAGATTTACCTTTATATAGTGTAGGAGATGAATAAGTTGCAAAACTTTTGGGCTCCAAATCTTTCACATTCCATTATTAATTCTAATTGAATGTAAACTCATGAATTTTTAGAATTAAATTTCTAGAAATAAATAGGTAGATTCATATTTAAGTTCTCCATATTCCTAGCTTTTCACATTCTTCTCAATTAAAGTTCTTAAAAATTAAAAATGACATCATTTGTAAATCTAGAGATAGATAAAAGTAAAATCTAATTAAAGAATGTTAAATAGAAAAAATTAAATTTATAGAATTAAAATTTTCCATTTTTTATTGTAAATTTAAAATTTGTATGAGTTACCAAGAAAAATGTTATTGTTAATTAAATCAAGAAAGAGAAAGTAATTTAAGATTAAAAGAAAAATTTCCACTCTTAATATCTTTGTTATTTAAAATAATTATAATTAAAATGAGTGATTATGTAAATAAAAAGAAAACTTTTCATACTATAGCTTTTTAAGTGATATTTTATGAGTTAAATTAAATTAAATATATAAATCTTATAATTATTAGTGGCATGCTTTGTAAATTTAATATTTGGTAAAAGGTAAAATAGTCTAAAAATGATTCTCCCTAAGCCATTTTTTAAGATAGTAAGATAAAATAAGATAAGATAACAAATCTTTATAGTTATGATGATTTAATTATATATTTATATGGATATAATGATGTATAACATACAACAAGATACTAGTAAATAAATATACTAATGAATGATTAAGAGACTAGTAATCTCCTAAAAAAATTAGGCCAATGCGAGCATAACATATAGATTAAAGTGCCATTTCATTTTTTTGAGGTCATGATTCAAATTTTGAACCCACATTTTATCAACTAAAAAAAAATCTTTTTTTAGTAGAAAAAAATCCTTAAAACTTAGAGATTTGGAATCCTCAATCTCATTCATTATCTGAACTAAAAAAGCATCTATAATCTATAATATATTAACATAATATATATTAAAAAGTGAGGATCTTGAAAAAACATTTTTGGTCATTTTTGTCCCTTCTTTAATTTACTAATTTACAAAATATGCCATTAAGAATTAATTATAAATATTAAATTAGTTAATTAATTAAATATCAATAATAAATGTGTAGAATTCTTAAAGCTTGGAATGTAAAAGGTTGTTCCTACAACTTCAAATAATTATTACTTTAATTATAATTCATAATAGAATTTTAAATGTGGTAGAATTCAAAAGGTTTTGTAACTCTCACCTTTTATTACTATAAAAATGAGTTTTCTTCACCATTTTTTCACTAACACTTAGAATTTTATTATTTCTTTATTTTTATTCTCTCAACTCATTGCTCTCAAAGTCTCTTCAATCTTCAAAGCATCTACAAATGTTGGTAGCACGTTCAAGTCACAAGGGACGATGTCAATGCATGTGTCGAATCTATATCTCGAACCCAAGTATCACTAAATGTTGGCAAGTTGTATTGCATGCATGTATCAAATCTATATCTCAGACCCTAGACAACTCCAATTTGTAATGTAGAATAATAGTGTTTGTCTATCAATTGTCAAGTGAGAAAATCTATTTTAAGAAATGATTGTATCACTAGGGTCTTGAATTAATTTACTACTTTTTATTTATTATATTGTTGTTTTATATTTAGTGTATTATTTTTTTTAACTTAAAAATTTTGTTGAAAAAAATAAAAACTTATTGATCAATTTTACAAGTCTATCTTCCTTTTGTTGGGAAAAAAATCATATAACTACTAATATATTCCTCATAAAGTTTTAAACAAATTATAAATAGTTATAAAGTAATTAATTATCAATAATTAATTAAAAAAATAATCAACAATAATTTCTATGTAATATGAAAAGTTGGAATACAAAAAGTTTGATTATTTCATTCTCCATGAAGTTAAACAATTTTTCTTAAATTATAATTAATATGAAATCAAAATAGTAAACTAATTTTATTTTTATTAAGGTTGAAGTGATAAAAATAAAAAAGTTAGCCTAGAAATATATAGAATTTTTAATTAACTAAAAAATAAATTAAAAACAATAATAGATTCAAATTAGGTAAAATAACTTTTTGAAAAAAAAATGAAAGTACCTATATACTTTTTAAATAGATATAATAAAAACAATAAAATGTAACCTTAATTTCATTAGGAATGTGACATTAGGTAAAATAGTCTAAAAATGATTATCCCTAAGCCACTTTTTAAGATAGTAAGATAAGATAAGATAAGATAACAAATCTTTATAGTTATGATGATTTAATTATATATTTATATGAATATAATGATGTATAACATACAACAAGATAGCAGTAAATAAATATACTAATGAATGATTAAGAGGCTAGTAATCTCCTAAAAAATTAGGCCAATGCGAGCATAACATATAGATTAAAGCACAATTTCATTTTTTTGAAGTCATGATTCGAATTTTCAACCTACATTTTATCAACTAAAAAAAAATATCATTTTTGTTAGTAGAAAAAAAATCCTTAAAACTTAGAGACTTGGAATCCTCAATCTCATTCATTATTTGAACAAAAAAAAGCATACTAATAAATGAAAGTAAAAAAGATGGAGGGTACCATTATTAATTTTATAGTAAAATTGAGTTATTTAAGGAAACTTAACTATCATGAAGTAAATTACTAAACGCATCCTTTAATCTATCAATGATATATTATTTCTCAATTTGTCTCTATCACTTTAAAATTTTCATTTTGTTCTTTAGTATTTTAAAATCTATCAACAAAATATCCACTCAACAATTTTGTTACCTTCCATTAAATATATATATATATATATATTGTTACCTCATAAATTAATGTCATCCATCCAAATAACTTGTTACTGGTGATAGATTCCACTACCCCTCCATTTTAACTAAAATTTAAACCATAAAAGGACCATTCTTGAAACGAAAAATGTCTTTTCCAAGTCATGTCATTTTATTTTTTCTAACTATTCACTTATTCGTTATTCCCACCATTTATTTATTACACTCTCCTAAAATTTCTCCTTTTTTTTTATATATATATTTATTTTTCTTAGAACGTAAATAACAATACGGCGTTAATTTATTTCATGCAAAATATAATAAAAGTTGGGGGGCATTTTAGTAAAAATAAGTATATAACGGAGTTGCTTCTCTCCGGCGCAGCGTGTTCTCGTACTTACACGTCAGCAATTTGTCATTTTTGACATCAACATTCTCATCCTCTCCCTTTCTCTTTTGCAATCGAATTTTCTTCCAGCGTCACTATCTCTGTTTTTTCTTTTTTAAATTTAAAAAAGCACAAAAATCTATTTTTGTCACCAAAAAGAGGACGTATTTTCTTGTATTGATTCAGATTGATGTTAATCTCGATAACTAAGAGAGGAGAAGAACCAGATGCTCGAAGAGGAGCAAGAGAAGCGTCAATAGAACGATTCGAGCTCTCTGCAAAATTTTGAGAGTTTTTCGTAGGTGTTCTTGTGCCTTCTTCTTGCTTTCCCTCTCTTTTTCCAATGGGCAATTGCCTCCAAGCTCGCTCTAAGGTCGATAACTCTCTCAATTCCCTCCCTAATTCTGGTAATTTCTTTCATCTGTTTTCTTTTCATTGTTGATTCCATGGACTCTTCTCCTTTTTCCCTTTTGTCCCCCCTTTTCCCTTTTTTTTGGCGATGGGTTCGTTTCTTTTGTGTTTTGGAAATGGTAACTTTCTGGGAATTTTTGTTTGGGTGTATTGCCAAATGGGTTTTCTTGGATGAACGAATTGCAGTGCTTTTTTTTTTTTTTTTTTTTTTTTTTTTGGGGTGCTTTTCTTGTCATTCTCTGCCCTTGTTTCCCCCTTTTCGACATTTTGTAGCTTGGATTATTTTCCTCTTAACTTGGAAACCCTGATGAATAGTTTATCTATATTAGTGGGTATGGTATTGCAAATCCCATGTCGTAGTTTTAGCTTTATAAGTTGAGTAAACAATCAATGGTACTGAGATCTCTGTGCTCTACCTGTAAGGCCCATGAAGAGTTTTTCTGTTTTTAGGGCAAGTGGATTTTTTGTTGAGTTTTCTTTTAAGTTTGAGTTGTTCTAGTCTTTTGGATTTCAAGTTAATGAAAATTCTAAGAGAATGGAGGATTTATTACGGTATAAATTGAATATAATATGCATGGAAGCTTTAGAATAAAGACAATGTATCCTGTCTCGTAAAGGGATGGATGCATCAATTGGCAGGTCAAGATTTTATTGAATTATTTTGAGCAAATCTTTTAGAATGAATTGGTTTAGCTGTAGAAGATACTGAGGTGATAGCATTTTCATTTTATGAATGTAGTCAAAGGAGACATAGAACAAATACCTTTTAATCACTCTGAGATTTCTTATTGATCATGAGCCTGTTGGTGAACACATTGGAGATGATGGTATGATGATAACAAAAAGGGGGTGGAATAAATCAGAGCTGGTTTGAAGATCATAATGAGTATATGGGTGTTGCCTGGGAGGCAGATAGATGGTGGCTGTCGAACGAATGATGATGGTGTTCAGTAAGAGTCTGCTACTGTCTCCTCAGTTTATCTGGTGTTTAAAAATGTATAGGAAATCATATTCCTTTCTTATCTATATGAATATTAACTAAACCGAAGCTAAGTTATAATAGGCTCTGGAACTTTGGAGAAATTTTATAGAAATTTTGGCTTCTTGTTAATGTACTGGAGTTTTAGAGATGATTGAGTTTAAATTGACCTCCATAGGAATCTTTATTTAAACAAATGTGATAATGAGCGTAATATACGATATACTGCAAACATTCGAATCATGTGGGATTGGACTATGTGAATGGATGCAGAGGCTGTGTGCTTGTTATTAACTGTAGCTTAAATATTGACTTTTGAGCATCTATGTTAATTGCCGCTTGTCAGCATAAATAGGATTAGTTTAGTTTCCCATGCCCTTACTTCATTATCAAGTCATTGTCACTCTTATCCCATGCAGAAGAACCAAAAAATCATGATAGGAAAGGCCATTCATCTGCTTCTTTGAGAGCTCCATCACTTGGCGGGAATACTCCATCTAGAGGTCTTCAAACTCATAGATCTGAAGGTGAAATATTGTTGTCTCCAAATCTGAAAGCCTTCACATACAGTGAGCTTAAGAATGCCACTAAAAACTTCCGCCCTGACAGTCTAATTGGAGAAGGAGGTTTTGGTCATGTTTACAAAGGATGGATTGATGAACATACACTTGAAGCTGTGAGGCCTGGAGCTGGAATGGTTGTTGCTGTCAAGAAGCTTAAACCTGAAGGTTTTCAAGGGCACAAGGAATGGCTGGTAGTTTTCTCTTTCTGTTTGATATGACCCTTTGATCTTTCTGGCTTAATAGTTGCTTTATAAATCAGGTTGCTATTGATTGCAGTCTGAAGTAAATTATCTTGGTCAGCTTCATCATCCAAATCTTGTTAAACTAATCGGATTCTGCCTTGATGGGGATAGTCGACTTTTGGTCTATGAGTATATGTCGAAAGGCAGCCTTGAAAATCATCTATTTAGAAGTAAGTCATATGTTTTTTGGCTAACTTTAACTGAAACCGTGCTGCAACCATTAACCTTTTTGTGGAAATGTTTTTACTGTGATTAAACAGGCATGATAAATCCATTAAGTAATTAATTAGGTTCTGAACCCCGGTTCTTGAATGTGCAATGGCATTGAATATTTTTGTTAATTATATTTGTCCTTACGATAATGCAGGGGGTGCGCGACCACTTTCTTGGGCAATTAGGATCAAAGTTGCTATAGGTGCTGCTCGAGGGCTTTCCTTTCTGCATGACTCTGAAGAACCAGTTATCTATCGCGATTTTAAGGCATCAAACATCCTTTTAGATTCTGTATGTCCTTTAAGTCCTTCATAGCAAAGTCTTCTGTACAATCTTAATTAGATCTTGTGGAAATCAAAATGGGTACAAGTAAATGAAATACATAGGAAAAAGTGGTGTAATAGCAAGTAGAGAGAAGATAAAAACACCTTTTTTCCTCGTCCTTCCTTCTGATCTAGTGAGTACAAAGAATCAAGAATTTAGGTCTCAAGCACAATCTATTGTGAAAAGTCACCCGTCTGACTAGTAAGTATGAAATTGTTGTGCACACAGGAATTCAATGCAAAACTTTCAGATTTCGGTTTGGCAAAAGCAGGCCCAACTGGTGATCGGACTCATGTGTCCACTCAAGTCATGGGTACTCAAGGCTATGCTGCTCCAGAATATATTGCCACTGGTTTGTTTTCTGCCCTATTTTAAGAATCTTTTTTTTTTCTATAAGTAATTATTCTATATGGAAAAGGTTATAATTTGCATAAATATGTTTTGAGTTTATTCTTTATATCAGTCTGATATGTGGAATTCTTATAGAATTATTCTAGGATATGTGCAATTTGAAGTTTGATCTAGGCATTGGTTGATGGGCATTCTAGATCATGGGATGTCTAAAATCCATTCCCCTTGCCCCAATATTTATTCTCATAATTACTCAACATCTGATAGATACATTGAGCTTCCAAACTTAGTAATTTGAGTTTTTTTTTCTCCATCTTCTGTTTCAATTCATCATTAAATTTTGAATCTGCCCGTTTGTCTGGCAGATGAAATCTAATTATAATAAATCATCTTAAGGGAAATCATTGTTGCTTTTTCTCTTGAAGTGAATTAGTTGCAAATCCTTGAGAAGTTATCCAGCTACTTGAATAAGATTAGCAACGACTGAGCTTGAAATCGGTGTAACTACGGATTTCTAATGTCTGGTCTTGAACTACAGTGCTTCAGAGACCAGGCAAAACATGTTCATTTCAGACCTTCCCATTAGACATTACATTTCTAATGTTTATTGTAGTAATTGATAGATATATCTCTATCCTTCCCATTGCAGGTAGGCTAACAGCCAAGTGTGATGTGTATAGCTTTGGGGTTGTGCTGCTGGAGCTCCTCTCAGGACGCCGTGCTGTCGATAAAACTAAAGTGGGCGTCGAACAGAATCTTGTAGATTGGGCAAGACCTTACTTGGCCGATAAACGCAAGTTATTTCGGATAATGGACACCAAGTTAGAGGGCCAATACCCTCAAAAAGCTGCTTACATGACTACAGTCCTTGCATTACAGTGCATTCGGGAGGCAAAATTCCGACCACAGATGTCCGAAGTTTTATATGCTCTCGAACAGCTCCTCCTGGTTAAGCCTGCCGATAACCAAAGAGCAAACAGTCCAGGGCCGAAGTCCCCGCTAAGACATAAGTACTCTTCACCTATAAATTCCACGACACCGAAAGGGAGCTCTCCATTACCATCCAAATGAAAACCCTAGGGACATGTTGAGAAGGGTTGGATCATCTTTTTAACAACGACCAAGTAAATAAATTTTGACTTCAGCACGATTGTAGCAGTCGAAAATTTCGTCCTCCCTTTCGTCTTCGGCTATACATTGGACAGAACAAAGAGGCCAATATTTTGACTGAAGAGGATGATAGGTATGGTCATCAGCCTCATCAATGTTTCTATTCTGCATAAGAAGAATTGTTTTTGGGTGTGGTTCTTGTAACAACGGCACAACAGTCAAATTTGTTTGGTTTTATAAGAAGAAATGGAGCTGAGTTTGTTTGGGAAGTGGGAAAATTTTGGGTAGCAGCCATAATAAATTTTGCAGAGATGATATTACCTTTACATGGAAGAGAGTTGCTTTAGTTGGCATTTTACCCTGAGGGATGTGTATTGAGAATGTGAGATTGAGAATCAAACCTCAAAATATCATGGAAGGTTTCTATTGGCTGTATAATTTCTTAGGTTGCAGGCAAGGCAACCAACCAAAGCTTTTGTTTTTGTTTTTTTTTTTGTTTTGTCTTGTTGGTTGACCAATAACAAAAAGAGAAGCAAAAGATGATCAAAATTCACAATGATTTTGGGAGAATGTGTCATCTATAGCTATTTATTAATTATTATGATTTGAGATGCTTTGTCTTCTTTTTGAACATTTAAACAAGTATGTTAAATTAATATTTTGGTTTTTGTAGTTACAATTACAAATTTAGTCTCTGAATTTTGAGATTTGTGTTTATTCGGTCCCTAAATTTTCGAAAGTGTCTAATAGGTTCCTAAACTTTCAATTTTGTGTCTCATAAGTCCTTGAACTTTCAATTTTGTGTCTAATAGGTCTCAGTCAAATTTAAAATTTTTAAAAATTAATTGATCTAATAGTAAATTTGAATTTTATGTTTAATGGAATTCTAAAATTTTAATTTTGTGTCTATTAGACCCGTGAATTTTAAAAAATTTGCAAGTCTAAGGACTAAATTTGTAATTTTAAAAGTTTAAGGACTAAATAGATACAAATCTCAAAGTTTAGAGACTAAATGTGTAATTTAACCTAGTTAAATCTTAGTTTCTATTTTGCTTTAATTATTGGTCTTGTAGTGATTGTATCTTCCAAAATATCTCTACCATCCATGCCACGTGTCTATAAATATTTAAATTGAGCAAGAAATAATAGAAATTGGTTGGGTTTTTTGTAAAAAAAAAAGTGGATAAAATGAGTGAAGTTTAAGTATATGCAATCAGACACATGGAGTATATTATAGCAAGTTTTAAATTTTATTAGTTAGAAAAAGAAAAGGTTTGATTTGATACTATTGGAGTAATTCAACAATATCAAACCTAATAATTGGATAATAGACATTATGAATCAATCAAAATATAGATTTAAATCTCATTTTAATTTTTGCAACTTTTATAACTATTTTTTACTTTTAAGATCTCTCACTTAAAGTTTTACATATCACTAAACTTTCTTTTGTCGGAACAACAAATTTGAGGTTGGATTTGAACTTCTAACCTCAAGAGAATGAGTAATGTCTTCATTGCAGATCCTCATGTTGGCATAAAAAATTTACTTAGCAGTTAGCTCCATAGCACACTTGAGATTATGTCATCTATAATTAAAAAAAAAAAACAAATATAGGATTAAACTAGAATCCTTGAACTACACGAGAACTGCCAACCATAAACTAGTTAAGACATATACTTCGACTTAGAGGTTCGAGTTCAAATTTTCACTCCCACTGTTGAACTAGAAGGAAAAAAAATGCATCAAATCCAATGAAGTATAAACGTACATAGATCAAAATCAAAATTTAAAATTCAAACAACATATCTCCTTTGACCAAGTTAAATTTTTTTAGTTCAACCATTGCAGAGTGGAGAGTGTTAAATCACCAATTAACCCAAAAGCTGAAGCTGATAGGATATAGTAAATTTAATTATATCAACACTAACTTGTGGGCTTGGAATTTGTAAGATGCCCAACAAGTGAAAATCAATATTAATTGGGAAGGAAATGACTTCACAGGAGTTCGGACATCCTGCTCTGATACCATGTAAACATTCTCAACTAGATCACCATTGAGGAAGGCATTATGAACATCAAGCTGTTTAATTGGCCATTCATTTTGAACAGCAAGACTTATAATAATCCTAATCGTTGCCAGCTTAATAACTGGACTAAATGTCTCAAAATAATCAATATCGTACGCTTGATCAAAACCACGAGCCATTAGTCTTGCTTTATAATGTTCAATTTCACCATTGGGTTTAAGTTTCAACTTGTATACCCATTTACAGCCTATAGTTTTATATGTTGGATTAGGTGGAACAAGAACCCAAGTATTGTTCTATATTAAGGCCACATATTTTGTATCCATAAGCATTTTTCCACTCAGCACACCGTATTGCAGCTTTATAATTAGAAGGTTCAACAACTGGAAGGGTGGAAGATGGGTGTTTTGATAACCAAAGTCGAGGCTTAACAATACCATCCTTGGCCCGGGTGATCGTAAGATGGAGGTTGGTAGGTGGTAACATAAGTTGATGAAAAAAAGAATTAGTGGTTGATGAACTGGGTTAGGTGGATGCTGATGAGGAAGAATGAGACAAGGGTTGGCTTAAAACAAGGGTATTAAGGGATGACAAAACAGAGGGCTGGATTAGGAGCAGTGGGCTGGGTTGGGCGGTGGTGATGATGTTCGGTGGAGCCAAAACAGAGTGGTCAATGGGAGCGATGGAATTTTGAAGACCATGAGAAAAAACAGGGGGAAAAGGATTAGAAGAGATAGCTGAAGATGGAGGAGAAGAATCTGTAGAAATGGAAGCATAAGGTAAAATAGGAAAAGGCAGTAAAGAGAAAGACTGGTTAGGATGATAGCTCTTAACCAAAGAGATTAAAGGGGATGACAAAGAGGAGGGAAACAAACTCTCATTAAAAACCATATGACGAGAAACATAGATGCGACCAGAAGATGATTCAAGACATAAATAACCTTTGTGATTCATACTATAGCCTAAAAAAATGCATTGGGTTGACCGAAAGAGAAGTTTATGTCTATTATAAGGACGAAGAAAAGGAAAAGACGCACACCCAAAGGCCCTTAGCAAATGACAATCAAGAAGTTTATGATATAACACTTGATAAGGTGACTTGGACTGTAAAACAGATGTAGGAAGACGATTAATGAGATGGACAACAGTTTGAAAAGCATAGCTCCAAAAAGATAAAGGCAAATGTGAATGCGATAAAAGAGAGAGACCGACCTCCACGTCATGTCGATTTTTACGCTCAACACGACCATTTTGTTGAGGTGTATACGGCCAATTCCCTTCCAAATTGGCATCTTCGTCTCAGCCATCTTGTTGCCTCTGTGTACAGCAAGTTTTGAGTTTTTGAACTATCAACTTCTAGAATTGTAATTTGTGTCTTATTCACTAAGTTATGTCCAAATTAGCTTGATCAAGTTAGATAAACACACCGACATGAGCATAATTCAACTGACAAAAACATGTACCATCGACCAAGAAGTCAGAAATTCAAATCTTCCACCCCACATATTGTTGAATTGAAAAATGTTAGTAAACATATATAAAGTAAAAACAACAAAATCCAAATTCAAGAAGGAGAAGGAAGTTAAAACAGAAAAATGAACAAATGAAATCGAAACGCTAAAAAAATAACATTCTTTCTTAGCTTGAAAGCCACGCCATTACTTCTCTCTCTATTACTCCATCTCCCGATTCCTTCGACTCCCAACCAAAAATTCATTCATATCTTCACAAATTTCTCCCAATTGAATAAACTAACTAACTAATCCTTCCTTTTCATACTCGAAAATGTCCATCGCCGCCGCCTCCGGCCTCCACTGCGAGGTCTGGCAGCCCCAAGACTTCTCTCAAACTCCTTCTTCTTCTTCTTCTTCTTCATTTCAACCCCCTGAATTCTTCATCGATTTCTACGTTTCCTCTTACGCTAATCAAGGCGACCACATCATCAGCACCCTTCGTTACAAGAATTTCAGGCAAAGATGTGACGTTTTAACTCAAGAGTCCTTCTCTTGGTCCGCAATTTCCTCCATGCTCTCCGAAACCAATGTGCCCTATCATCTTCAACCCTTTTTCATTCAACAGATTTCCATTAGGGCTCGCGGAATTGCCAGCCAACCCAATAACGCTCTCTGCCGCACCATTCCCATGGTCGTCGAGCTCATCCTGCCCGAGGACGATTCGGATCCTCATTTGGGAAATGGGTCGGGTCGGGCGAGTAGAGCTTCGATTGAGGAGATGGAGAGAGTCGACGATGGGGTTTTGAGTGATTGTGTGATTTGCTTGGATGAGATTTCAAATGGGTCTGAGTTTGATGCGGTTCGTATGCCTTGTTTACATGTTTATCATCGAGATTGCATTCGGAAATGGCTCGAACTCAGCAACCTTTGCCCGTTGTGTCGGTTTCAGATGCCCAAAGAAGAAGAAGAAGAATGAAGGTTTCGAGTCTTTTCTTCTTCTAATGATTCAAGTTATTTTGTTCTCGGAGTCTTCTTGGTTTTGTAATATATTCAATTTTTCTTTATTGGGTTTTGTTTTTCTGGATTGATTCTTTCTTCCGACCTTGTGGTTTGTAAAGGACTTGTCAATAATAACTAGTAGCTAGATTATTCTGATCAACTATATATATATTTTTCCATTTTGATGATTCTCAAGCAATCTTGGCACCAAGGTTTTCCCTTTTTGTATATGGGCTCTAATGGTTCTTTTTGAAGTTTTTACTTTTTAGTTCTCTGTTTTTTCTACAACGATTGCGAAGAGAAAAAGACATAAGAATAAAAAATGTCGTAGGTCATGTTTCAATTTGGAGATTCGGATAGTAATTTGGAATTAAATTGATTAAGTTTGAGTTAGTGATTATTGCTTTGTTTTATGTGAAGAAGAAGATGCAGTGTGAAGTAAATCCTTCCATTTATATTTATTTTCTGAAAATTAAGTTGTTTTTTTTTTTAGGTGCACCATCCAACATGAAAAATAAATTAAAGTCTCATTATTGCAATCCTCTTTCAAAGAAGTTGAAAGTTAGACTTGTGAAACTTGAGCAAAGAAGTCCAATCTATAGTGTGTGACTTTACACCACATAAATTCAAGCTATTAAAATCTCACACACGGTATACTCCAACATTATGACTATTTTTTTTTATTTAATCTGATTACATATTATACAAATTCAAACTTTCCAAACCTAAACTTTATAAACTCAGGTTACGAAAGTAATGAGCCAATTTGTAACACTCAAAAACATAAAAATGGCGGACAAAAACATAAAAATGACTGCAAGTAACAATTTTCAAATATATAGTTTTCAGGTACAACAATTGAAATAATCAATAGAGCCTATAAAATTTCAATTAAATGATTCGGTTAGTGCACAAATTCAACAAGATGAAAATCTGATCGCCATTCTTTGAACTCATAGAAGAGAAAGCAACAAGAAATCACGAAAGCATATCTGATGACTCGGCGCCATTAGCAACTTTGATGAAGACGTCCTCTAAGGTAGTGTCAGCTAAACCCCAAGCCAATACTGTAAACTTGGTTTTGGCATTTTCAACTGCTTGAAAAACATCTGCAATTCGAACCTGGTGTTTTGGAAGCTCAAATTTTTGTGTTCCAGATAAGTGGTATATCTTGCTAGCTCCAGAGGCCAAACGCTTCACCATGTTCTCAACATCTCCTTCATGAGTAGGGGATGTAGTCATTGTAAATACATAAGCCCCACCATATCTGGCTTTAAGCTGTCAAAAGATTGCCAATTTAATATATTGTTTGTGAGGTCTCAAAGCATAATATAGATACATAAAATGCTTTTTCATGAATAACCTCTCGGACGGATTGAGGGTATTGCATGTACCTCGACTATTCTCATAAAACAACCATCTGACTGTACTACATTTGGTTGCTAAGGTAACTCGTAGGATATTAAATCTTAGGTAAGTGGTCATGACGACTTGAATTCATTCCCTATAAGCTCTTGATTACTTATATGACTCTTATTGACCACTAGGCCAACTCATGGTGGTTCAGATGAACTGAGGTATTAAAAATGATTTGTAGCTACTATTAATCGATCCAGCGTGACATCGAAAGATTGCATAAATAACGTCTATTTTATTCATACAACATTCTAATTTTATTATTCTTGTTGAACTTGTAACTTGTTTAGAATGAACATGAAGTAACCCAAAATATATAACTTTGTGGAGTTCACTACCAAATAATATAAATCTAATGTATCAAGTATGGAAACAAGAGAGCTTATTTAAATATAATTATGAATAGAAAAATATAAGTAACAAAAGGGAGTGGGAAACGCACAGCCTCTGGCTTTTTTCTTTTTTTTTTCTCCCTTTATAAGAAAAGCATTCTTTTTTTCTTTTCCAAATTTCATTGCCAATCGGATGGAAAAGCAATGTGAGAGAAAAGGGAGGACGGTGCAAGAAAAGAATAATGTATTTGGAAGGAAGCTAGAAGATAAGAGGGAATCTCGGAAGTTAGTTAGGGCTATCAACTAGGAGGGATTTGTCGGGTTGATGAAAGGAGAAGGGTAATTTAGATTCTTGTTGAGAGTGTACAGGAGGGATGAGCTCTTGAATTTTTTCTTGGTCTTGTACTTGTTCCTTTATACCGTCAAAATCCCATTGGAATTCTACCAAATATATTGAGGAAAAGAAGAACCAACGAGTGAAAAGGATCAATAAAAGGTTTAATGATCAAAATTACATTATCTAGAACAATGCCTCTGATTAATGATTATATTGCATCTATACCAAACAGCTCAGAGACATAAAATAATTACCTCTTTTGGATTTCCAATACACTGCAGGCTTCCATCTACAAAAATTCCTATCCGATCGCATAAGACTTCCGCCTCTTCCATAGAATGTGCTGATGATATAAATAAGCTTTTTCAATATTCAACAGAATCAGAGGGGGACAATGGAATAAATAATAATGAACCGCAAGCAATACAAAATCTGATATAACTCCAATAATGCAAATGAACAAATGATAACTAAACACAGAGAAGTGAAATAAATTCGTCAACATGTGGGGGAGAAAAATCCTTGAATTTTTTTAGTCGATACAGCAGTTGTCAGGTCAAGTGTTATGTTCAAATCCTAAATGAAAAATGAGACTGGAAAAGGAAGGGAAACATACTGGTAAGGATGATTGCTCGATCTTGCTTCGCACGCTTCACAACATTCCATAAATTTTTTCTTGAAGCTGGATCTAGGCCGGTGCTTGGCTCATCCATATAAACAACCTTCGCAAAGTTTTTTATGGTGTTTTCAGATATAGATAGAGCCTTGACATATTAGAATGAAATAGATCGATACATTACTTTAGGATCCCCAATCAGTGAAATAGCAACACTAAGCCTCCTCTTCATACCTCCACTGTACTTCCCAGCTTGTTTTTCTGCTACTCCTCCATGGAAGAGATTGACACCCTTGAGAGATTCTTCCACTGCCTGAAGCAATTGAAGAGCAATGATGACGACATAAAATTGCTTTATCTACTGCATCTTCCATTGTTTTACAAAACAAAACAATCTCTATGTTTCAGACTGCATGCGTGCTTAATTTTCTAAGAGTTAGTGCAATATGAAGATATTGGATCTATAAATCTTTTCAACTTTTTATTTATTTATATCCATGAGTGTTTATGCCAACCTGCATGCACCTTGACTATTCTCACAGGACAATTGCATGACTTTGCCACATTTGGTTGCCTAAAGAACTTGTAGGATATTAAATCTTTGGTAAGTGGTCACCATAGCTTAAACTATTTCCTCTAAAGCCTTTTATTATTTACATTGACCTTTATTGACCACCAAGCCAACCCAAAGTAGGTCTAAAAAGCTTCTCAATTTCAAGTCTCCTGAAGTTTATACAAAGACAGATCTTCCTTTTTTTTCTTTTTTTAAAGAAAAACAAATACAGAATCTGACTACTTTTCTAAATGGTGATTTCTTCTGCGTGTTTCTTTTTAGGATGAGAGGTGCACATTCTGTTGAGGAGAATACAAGTTAGATCCCAAAACTTCATAGGATCAACAGTCTTTCAAGCCACATAATAGCCTGAAACTTCGTGTTATCAAATCACATGATGATTTCAGTTTAATATTATGCTTACTTGTGTTAAAGCAGAACCTTTTAAATTCTTCAGTCTGCCATAAAAGAGTAGGTGCTCCCTTCCTGTTAAGGTTTCCCATAGCAGGCTACATAGTCCCCAAAAATAAAAACATAAGAAAGTTCAATTTAAGGGTCAGCATATAAAAAAGTCCAGCCGTATATAAGCTTACTCATGCTGTGGACAAACACCCATGCTTGCATATATGCCATTCATCTCAGTCCTTATGTCCAGACCTTCAACAAAGGCTGTTCCAGCGGTTGGTTTTATAAGACCAATCATCTGAAAAAGGATCCTCATGTGAGTAAAGTTAACATGAAAAACAGGAACATGTACATGCACACCAGAATATGTGAAACCCTCACCATATGGGGGTTCAATGACAACCAGAAAGACATTTAAAAAATAAAAAGGCCAAAGAAATAAGGGAAACAAACAACATAACAAATCACCATCCAGCAACAACAAAGTACGAAAGAGCAATTTTAGCTCACCATACTGATAAAGGAGGTCTTTCCCGCACCATTAGGACCTAGCATCCCAAAGCATTCTCCTCGAAGCAAAGCAAGAGATAGTCCTCTAACTGCAAACTTCTCAGGGTTTCCATCCTTTCCTGGATACACCTTTTTGAGACGGTCACAGACGATGGCATGACTTGGATCTCCTTCCTTCAGCAACCGTTCAACCTTCTCCCTCTGGAAGGAAAAATATAAAATCACAGAAGTCATGGCTCAAGCGGTAATGATTCAGCCTTCTCTCTCAAAGAAAATAATCCGTAAATTTCACGCTACAATTGGGATGTATCATAGTAAATCAAGCAAACCTCACAAAAAGGGTAGTACTCATCAAACAGGCAGTTAAACAGTTGCAACATGACAAAATATATTCAAAGGACAGTTCGATAGAGCCAGTTTACAATATTCCACTACAGAATCCCTCTTGAATCATGAGGAAGAAGAAATACTTGATAAGAAGCAAAAAATGGAGAATAGATCATGAAGCTCTTCAGAAGTATACATACGTTATTTTAAAAAAAATGTAATGGTAAAATAGATATAAGTATCAAGAAAACTTACCTCTTCTCTGACATCAGGTTTATCAATCTGACCCAAAACTTTTGATCCTTGCCTTGCCAAACCAGGACTCTGAGATGGAGGTTTTTTGTCATGTCTTTGGAGGGGAAAAAATGGATGCTTCCAACTTCCCGATGACAAAACTTGATCGATACAATATGCAACCAGAAGCACCACTATCCACTCAACAAGCATAATGATCAAGACTTCTCTCATTCCGTTAACACTATCAGTCAAATCACCCCAGCGCATCCCATAAGTCCCCATTAGATTCCCAGTGAAAGAATAAAATGCAAACTCATACAACCCACGATATAGCAAAAATCCAGGATATAACTCCATGACCATGATCCAGCCACCTACAGAGCACAAAGAAAGCATGTCAAGAGTAAACTGTTAAATCACCAAATAACCCAAAAGCTTAAGCTGAAGGGTTATGTAAATTTAATTATATATCAACACTTTAACACTCCCTCTCACTTGTGGGCTTGAAAATTTGTGAAAAGTCCAACAAGTGGAAATCAATATTAATTGGGGAGGAATCAACTTTCAAGGGTTCAAACACAGGACTTCCTACTCTGATACCATGTTAAATCACCAAATAACCCAAAAACTTAAGTTGAAGAATTATGGTAAATTTAATTATATATCAACACTTTAACACAGACATTACATGGAAAAGCTTAAACTTCATACACTAGTGGAGAGAGCTTTGCCAACCAATATGAAATGGAACCATGAGGATCATTATGACATAAAATATTATCAGACATTAGTAATAATGTAGGCTCCATCAAGCAATTAGATGAAGATAAACTTCTAGATATTTAGAATGTCTTGATGTTCGTAATAGTCGCTCTTCAGAAAGGTTCCAAGCATTCAAATTCCTAGTGAAGTTTTTTAAGCTGACATATAAGTGCAAAATTCTAAAGAAAATGAAGTTCTATTCTCTGGACTCTCTATCTAGACAATCTAAATACTAATGAAAGAATTCAAAAGAAGTTTGAGTGAGGACTTTGAATGCTTGGAACCTCTCAAAAACAATCTAAAAACAGTACATAACAAACGTTGTTCAAAATTCATGGTCCATTTATTGAAAATACAAATAAAATAAAACCTGACTTGGGGAGATATTTACTAACGTGGGAATGATGAATCTTCGACAAAAAATTGGAAGAGAAATCCAGCTAAGAGCCCTGTTCCGAAGACACATATATATGATGAAACTGCAAAATCATACACTAGTGTCAGCTTCGAGTTAAGTCGATACTAAATCCTGTGGATTTAAATAAAACCAAACCTTCAGCAGTCTTGACATGCGAAAACATGGCAGCAACTAGAAAGGCCAGGGAGACTTGCAAATTTATAAATAAGAGATAAAACACAAATTGGATACTGTAGTCATTCAGTGTAAAAAAATTTAGCCCTGCAAGGAAGTAACAATTATTAAAACTTGGAACAGGGTCGGGATGTACGAGTTAAGATTGTCAAAATTTATGTTACCTATGACTGAACCAAACATCACAAAACAAAACATGTATACTGCAGAAATTGTGAGAAAATAAGCGTATGAAATCATCCAATAAGGCCCATCACCAAGCCCATGCATTTTCATCATGATTCTCAGTTTCTGTTGCTTCTCATATACCAACGATGACAAGATAACCTAACATGGAAGGATAGAAATAAAATATTTAAAAAATTAAATGAAGAAATAAAGTAACCGCCATTGCAAGTTACAACACCCTATAATATTGAACCAAGGACATCGACATCATTATATGCAATATGAAAAGTGCAGATATACAAATACTCTCAAAATATGTTAAATTTTTTCTTCTGCAGAGATATTAGTTACTGAACATATCTCTTTTTAAGTTTCCTACAACTAGAAAATGGTAGATGACAAAATCTCAATTCATGGTTTTCCTATATTTCTTTTCTTGTTTTGAAAAACATAACAGGAAAGGAAATATAGACAGATAGACTTCTGTGATAGATAATTCTTCATTACTTCTGACAGTAAGCCTTGGTGCTTCTGAGCAGTCAAAAATGCACCTAACATTTATATACTTACAGGAAAAGGCTGGAGGATGACCCACGTAAAGAAGAGTGCACCAAGTAGAGAAGAGAAATCCAGTCTGATCTTTGTTGCAGGTTTAGGCATTTCTTTGACAAACTCAAAGGGCATCTCTGTCCCTGCTCCTAACAAAAACTTAAGGTAGCCATTGGATACCTGTGAACATAAGGAGAGGACTGCCATGTCAGCCTTCATCATATCAGGAAAGTAGAAAGGTCATGACTGATGAGATATGAAAAAATCACTAAGGATGCAATCGCAGAAGACGTCTTCGTATTTAAACCTTTGGTAACACAAATTATGCAATTCTAGTCTATATTTCCTATTGAAATTTAACTGCCGCTAAAACACGCTAATATCATCCATTCACACAAAGTTTCATAGTTCACAGTTATGATGGCCATACTTTCAGCAAATATAAAGACTTTGCAAATATTAGAGTTATTTCGGATATTATATTAAGACAAAACTATGGGCTCAAAACTGATATCTCCAAGTTTGACTCGCTAGGATTAATCAAACCCCATATTGAAACGAATATATAACGTATCAAGACAATTAATTTGTTAGAAATAAATCATTTTATTCTAACAATAAAATATAAAGGATGTGCCGAATGGTCCTCTTAAATAGGAGGAAGACAAAATACAATGAAGGAAAAAGAATAATAAAATGAATACAAAATAATTTAAAGATATTTACTGAAAATATTTACAAAGAATAAACCAACACAATTTAACATCTAACTGCAGGACTTTGGCCCTCTGCTGTTCTCATGACAAACAATGCCCTTTATTGACCTCTAGCATATGTGCAATAACAAATTTGTCAAAAAGATGTTTATCAGACAAAAAAACTACCTTTTGATTATAATATAACAAAAATAGACGTCTCTCTATAGATACCTTCCACTATCAAATTTCTTGATAAACAAACTAATGTAAAATGAAATAGAAGTTCAAGACAGCTGAATGCTAGCTTGATTCAACCAACCATATGAGTGAAGCTCCAGAAAATTGCACTTCATACAAAGTAGTTAGAGAAATTAAACATCTGGATATGACCTCAAATGACTTCATGACAAAAAAATTCATACCAACCACAACAGACAGCAGCATAAAGAAAAGATATTCTTTAAGAACAAAAATAGAGATGAATCCACCTAGGCTCGATGCTTGAAACTTCATGACCTTAACATGAATTTGTCTTCTTATCTTTTCATTTTATAAGGTTTAGAGATGTACAATAATGGAGTGCATAAAAATTATATATTGTGTAAAATGAATTCACAGCATGCGTATTTTTTAAATATCTTGTCTTACTATTTACAAGGTTATAATGATGCATAGATGTTCCTTTTTCCTTCAGGGAAAATAAACCAAATTTGCAAATCAGGAATGGACCACAAGAGGATTTTTTTTTTTTTTTTTTGGGTGTGTGGAGGGGGGGAGGAAGGGATAGTTCAACAATTCACAAGTTCATCTGTACCAGATTAACCAGGCGTGGAACCCGCAACAAAACGTTAGAAGAACGGCCAATATCACTCTTATAAGATGAATTATACCATATAGTCACGTTAAAATTGTTCCCATCCGAATTTAAGAAATCAAAACCTGTGGAAGAGAAAGTTGTGAGTACTTGCTATGAAAACTGTTAAGAGTCTATTAGTTATAAAACTAAATCAAGTTTAAAGATCTAATAAACCTGAAGGAATCTTCCTCTCAAAAAAAGAAAAGCAAACCTGAAAGAATCTCATTGATTTTCCCCTCCGAATTCCCGTTTTGGTAACCTTTGTATATCTCATCATTCACCTCTGAAGAACTATTGCGCCACAATTGTAGACCTTGAACACATATAATATCTGGATTCAAGAGCAAGAGATGCCAAAAAAATTATATATATAAGAATGTCTCCTGGGACAAAATCTTAAACTACTAAGGAGCAAGTTGAATACAATCAGCAATGTCTCAATTATTACAAAAAAAATAATCATAGAATTTTTAGTTTAATCTATGACTTTATGAGTCAATTACTAATTGATAAAATGTAGGAAAACAATTTATATACTATCACTAAATATCTTCATATGTATGATATGATTTTTTTTTCCCTCAAAATTCAGTGAAAAAGAATTGATAACAATGTATCATATAAAACGCCAAAGGTACCTTTATATACTATCACTAGATTTTATTATGTCTTATGAAAATTTTACCATTTAGAATTATAGTAAGAACTTTAACAAGTCAATAACAGCATTATTATAATAAAAAAATGAAATTGGAAAAAAAAAAAAAACAACTCATACTTATATATTTTAAACTAAAAGTGAATTGTAGATAACACTTTTTCATCATAGGAGTTGAATTTTGTATGTTTTTCAGATGCAGATGATAAATAAGCCATATATATATCACATACGACAACTTCTGAAGACCACTCACATATAATCTATAACATATCACATAAATTGGAAGCAGATCAGATGTTGACAAAGTTTCCGAAAATATTCCTTTCATATTCCATATAACCTTGCAAGATAGCGATGATAACTATATTAAATATAGCTATTGCTTATCAAATTCTCATAATTATATGACTCAATCATACACACCCATGCTGCTCACAAACATAAATGTTAACCTTACTTAGTGAATGAGAGAGCTAAAAAGTTTGTTGAGAATAGGTAGTCCAGATCTATGACATTCTACCTTGTGTCTTTGTAAGAAAGAATATAGAAACAGGAACTGTCAATGTTGAGCCTGCTGCACACTGACGTTGCATATAATATAAAGGAAGGTTTGAAAAGAAAGCAGGATCAAGAAAATTGTTTGTTCTAGGCCTCGATTCTGATCCCTAAAACATTTAGACCACACAATAACAAAGAAAGTTAATATATGGCTGCGTCAAATATTGAATAAACGATGTAATTAGGAGATGAGACTGCAAGAACATTTAAAATATAGACCAGGAAAGAGAGAGAGACAGAGCAGTGATGGAGAAGATGACTTACCAAAGCGTTATGAGAGACGCCATACAGAACTTCAGAAGAATTCCAAATCAAAGAACTTGGGACCATACTTGCAGCCAAAACTACCCACATGGAAAATAACTTCATTACCAGTTAAATTCAACAATTCACTAGCAAGTGAAGCAAACAGCTCAAAGATAACTTCAACATCTCAGCTAATATGTACTTGGAGAAAGAGAGGGGTCATACTATTTCCGAGAGAGCGATTATTTCCAGTGAAAAGCATAGTTACAGGACATGACATTGACTTCCTGCACGATTCATTTGGCAAGTCTGTATATGGAAAAAAATTTGTTCTCACGGCACGGAAATCAGGAGAAGGCATTTGCAATATAGGAGGCCATTGTGGAGGACTTGGAATGGGGCAGCTTGCTGCTTGTATCAAAGTTGAGTACTCTAACCCACAAACTTTCTCACATACACCATCTCCATTCGTATCAACACAAACACAACCACAATTGTTCTTCGGCTTATCCAATTCGTTGTTGACTATTCTTTGAAGTAGAACGAGCAATAAACAGAGTATGAATGGGAAGGAAATCAGACGAATATTTGTCTTCAAATTTCGTTTCTGAGTGAGAAAAGAAGCAAAAGTTTGACCATATGAGACAAAAGAAATATCATTTCTTGTCACTTGTCTCTTTTAGAGTTACAATAGTGCTTAGTTTGCAATGATTATAATATTATAGGTACAAACAAGTGTCGAACTGATGATGAAAGGATTGATCGTTATTAAAAAAATATTTTGAGTCGGTCTACTACTACTTAGTCAAATAAAATCCCCGTTTATATTGGTTATGTTAGTTACTGTTTTAATCATCCCGACCTGTATCTTACGGAGTTGTAAAACATGGATGCTGATTTTTTTATCAGTTTGTTATGTAAAAAATAATCATTTTATCTCAAGAGAAATATTGATTCAAAAAAACTACACAAATTAATCTAATCTGAAAACTAATGATATAATTCAAAAAGTCCTATTGAAAATCAAAAAAGAAAATTATATGAGCATTTACACCATTTCACATGCTAAGGATAAGAGAAAATCAAAATTAAGAAAATGCAAAAGTAAACCGACAGATTCAACAAACTGAACCAATCGAATTGTCCGAAAACTAGAAAGAATTTAAAAGAGAGGGAGCCTATAAGGATTTCTTAGCGATAAATTACACAGAACCTGTAAAGAGAGGGAAGAAGAAGACCTGGTACGTTAAATTTTTCCTGAGCAGAGCATTTGCTTGGGTCCGGAAGGTGGCGGCGTGAAGAGATCGATCCGCCATTGATATGAAAATCGGAAGGTTTCAATTTCTATAGCATGAAGGAAAATTCATGAATTCTAATTGTCTTTCATGGATGATTGTTGGCCTAAAGGAAAAGCTCATCCGCCCGCATTGCCCACTGCCGCCACCAGTGGGAACAAAAGCTAGTAATCTGCAAAATACATACATTTCCGTATGGAAAATTCTCGGCGGCTGAAGCCGAAATTCTACGTTGAATCAACGAAATTCGGCCATATGAACCGAAATTCAGCGCCAAAGTTTGTAATGTTCCTGGCTTCCAGCGGCCTGAGCCTTTTCCTTTACGTAACCCAGAAGGAAAATTCTACTGCAAGAATTTCCCTTTGTTGTTCTTTATGATTATGAATCAAGTAATTTATTCTCTTCTTTCCTTTTTCTTTTTCTTTTTTCTGTCAAAATATTTTTTTGGTTAAATTATCAAAAATACCCCTCAAGGGTTGGTTTCAATTATACCCTCAAACTTTGAAAAGTTTCATTTTAACCCTTAAACTTTGATATTTGTTTCAAAAATACCCTTGAAGGCTTTTTTTCATTAAATTCATGGTCGGAAAATGATGTTTTTGCATTTGTATCGTTGCTTATATGAACATTTTTGAACATATACGTTGAAAAAAAAATCAAAACTTATGCAAATACATCATTTTTCGTCCATAAATTTAACGAAAAAAACCTTCAATGGTTGTTTTGAAACAAAGTTCAAGGGTTAAAATGAAACTTTTCAAAGTTTAGGGGTATAATTGAAACCAACTCCATAATTTAGGGGTATTTTTGATAATTAAACCTTTTTTTTTTCTTTTTTTTTTTTCAATATGTGGAGTGGAGAGATTAAATATTATTTTAATCAATATACTAGTTTTTGTTGTTTATATACTTTTAAAAAGCCATCATTTGAGTCCTTTTGTTTTGTTTTTATTTCCTTTTTTTTATCATAATTTCACCACAACACTACACAGTCTACACTGAATAGATCTTTAAGATTGTAAGCTTTATATTATTAAAAGATTTTTGTTGTGTATAGAATTTATGTTAAAATTTGTCAAACGGAGATTAAAATAATACATAGACCAAAATGAATATTTTGAAAGTACAATAATTAAAGCAAAAGTTGAAAGTATATAAACTAAAATGGATATGTTAAAAGTACATCAAAATAAACCCAAGCTAAAAATACGAAAACAAAATAATATTTTAACATTTACTACGACAATATTGAGAGTTGAGAAGAAAAAGTAAGAGTAGACTTTTTTTTTTTTTTTTGTGAAGAAGCTACTCTCCCCTCAATAAATGAAAATTGATAAATGTCAATGACAGTTAATTTGCGGGTGGTAATAATTTCTTTTAGAATGAAGCGTATTATTCAAAAATATCATTTAAATGACATTGAATGAAATTTTGTTTTAGTAAATAACTTTTCTTAATCAATTCAACTTACATAATTAAAGATGTATTATCTTTCTCAAGATTGAAGGTTTTATTCTCACCTCCACGTTAATCAAATTTAGAAAAAAATATATATAATTTTAAATAGTGGCGGATCCAGAATTTTTGTTGAGAGATGACTTTCACTTATATCATATGAATTTAAAAAAAAAAAAAAAACAATGGACCAAACACTTTAGAATGAAATATAACATATAATTTAACGGAAAAATTTCAATTTATATTCTTCAACTTATCAAGTTGTATTAATTTTTACCATAAACTTCCAGTTTCATCAAAATAGACTATAGATCAGGACAAGTGTTGCAATTTTTATTATCTATTCAATTTTCGTTAATTCACCCACTAATTTTAATAAAAAGTTATGTAAAAATCTTGGTAAACTCACTAATTTCTATAAAATCAAGTTTGGCACAAAATTTAAGTTTGCTCAATACAAATTAACTATTGAATAACTTAGCCAAAACTTATAAATTTCGACAAAAATTTAGCTTTCATGTTGTTTTTCATTAAAATCCTATGAATTTTGTACTATAAATAAGCTTTATAATTCATTGAACACATATGAAAATACTTTTCTTTAACTTATTTTCAAATAAAAACTAATGAGAAAGTAAAAACTTACGCTCTTTCAAGTTTAAGGTTAAGATTATAACACTTATTTAAATTTGAGATGTAATTTGATGAAATTGAAAGTTTAGGATAAAAATCAATAAAACTTAACAAATTTAGAGATAAAAATTGATTTGTTCCTAATTTAAATTTATAAGATATAAAAGTTTAACCTTTTTTTTTTAAAAAAAAAAAAAAAAAAGAGTTTTTGTATATATTTTTAAATGAATAAAATAATAACGATTTTTTAAATTTAAAAAAAAAACTATATATATATATAAACACTTTCTAAGGGCTCGTTTGATAACGTTCTCGTTTCCTGTTTCTTGTTCATGTTTCTCATTTTTCAAGAAACATACATGTTTGATAAGCGATCATGTTTCTTGTTTCTAATTTTTTAGAAACGTTTCTAAAAAAATGACAGATTTTTAGAAACTTCAAAAAGTAGTTTCTCAAATTCTATTTCTGTTTTTTTTTTCATGTTTCATGCATGTATTCATATTTCTCTTTTTACACATCTCTCCCCTCTCTCTTCTTTCTCTCTCTTCCATTCTATTTTTTTTTCTTTTAATACGTTTTAATCTTTTTGTTTTTGTCTTCTTTTTTATTTTTATTTTTTGATTTATTTCTTTCTATTCGCCTCTCTCTTTCATCCTAATCTTTTTTCTTTTAATAGTTCATTTTTTTTTCTTTTTTCCTTTTTACTTTTCTCTTCTCTCTTATTTTCTTATTTTCTTTTACTTTACATTAACGAGCTTATAGTTATCATTTTCTATTTAATTCTCTATTATTTTTCATTTTGGTACGATTTTATTTTTTTATTAAATAAATAAACTAATAATGTATTTCATGTTTATCATTAAATGTAAAAATATATATACATTCTCTCTTTTTTTCTGATTTTACTTGCGTGTATTATTGGCTAATGCATTTTTAAAGAAAAAATAAAAATAAAGTTTATTATTAAATTAAAAAAATATGGGTATGTTCGATTGTCTGACCTTAGACAATTTACAAATTCGTCTAATTGAACTAACTTTTGTAAGTCAAAATCATTCAAGATGAATTGATTGAAGTGAGAAATAACATTGCAAATCAAATTTGAACAACATTTGAAGGATAAATTTTATTATTATTATTATTAATTAGATGTTGGGCCTTAATAAAATACTGTAACCTCTTTATAATTGATTTATATTTATTTTAATGCATGTTATATGTTTTATTATAGTATATGTACTAAATTTTATTTTTACCAAAAAACTAGAAACAAGAAACAGAAATAGTTATCAAACATGTTTCTGTTTTTAGTTTTTAAGAAACAGAAACAAGAAACGAAAAACAGAAACAAGAAACGTTATCAAACGGGGCCTAAAATTCCCCTGGCCCAGTTCCCCAATCTCATTAGGTGGTTTCTATAGAAAAGTAAAGTTTATAAAATTCGCAGTATACAAGATTGAACCCTTGCCCGCAAGGGGGGGCTTGAAGCGAAATTGCCAATGGAACCAACCAACATCTTTAGTTTTGTCCATCAACATTTAGTACTAATAGGAAACAATTTGGAGCTCAGGGGGTTCGAGCCCCCCAAGTCCATGTTAGCTCCGCCCCTGAATTTTTAAATATAATAACAATAATCAACTTAAACACATCTATAAATTGAAGGTTCAAATCTAGCTTCACAATTAAACCGTTGTATTTTCAAAATGCATGCATGCGTGTATATATAGCGACAATGAATTATAGGTCATTATAGAATTTCTAGGAAAGTATTACACTTGGTCAATTAACAAGTCAAACATGACAATTGCTAATTCCCGAAAAAAGAAGGAAAAAAAGGACAATGATTATGATAGAAATATTACAAAACATACCTTTTGATTTTATTTAAACATTTTTCTTTTAAAAAAACATTTAAATATTACTTGGTGTCAACGCTATATCAATAGACTGTTCAACACTATTAAAACATTAAAACAATTCATTTGTCAACTTCAACATGGCCCAATCTTAATGACTCCAGATCCACTCTCCTTATTAATAATTTGCAGTCAAATTACAAATTTAGTCCCTATAATTTTAAAAAAGTTAGAATTTAACTCCTATAATTTAAATATTAGAATTAGCCTCTATAGATTGATAAAACCCTCATTTATCAAATCATATAGAATATATATGAAATTTTATCAAACCATAAAGAGAAAATTCTAACTTTTAAAATTATACAGACTAAATTCTAACTTTCTCTAAATCATACAACAGTAAACATCTCTGTTTACTAAGAGAAGATTAAAAAGAATCCTAAGTTTCCATCAAAATGATCTCTCAGGTCAATTTAGACATACACTTGGGGGAATATATGCTACTTCTCACTTTCTACTTTTTCACTTCAAAGATAAAAATCAAAGACAGCATCTGAATCAGAATCATAAAGTAAAATAAGTGAAACCCAGGGAAGAATGGCAGAAAGTTTTGATTCTAGAAAAAGAATGCTGAAGAATAAACTAGCAGGTTCCATAAACTTGGATGAATTCACACATTAATATCCATGAGACCAACATAATTAAGGTGTCATTAAACAAGATAATCACAATCAGATACAGTATAAACAACCTGTATTAGAACAGAGTACCTTAAATAATGTGTAATAGCAGCACAAAAAACTTGGGGAGAAGAAAAAAGAACAGAAAACAAGAAAGAAAAAACTTAAAACCTATGATGTACATGCACTCAAACAACCGAGATGAAAGGATAATCAGATAAGACCACACTGGCCTCAGCAGCCCCCCTTGAAGAAGATGGACCCAGTCACTGAATAGGTGATGGTTGATCATAAATGTATGAGAATCAAAAAAGCCTTCAGATGAAATTCACCCCTCAAAAGTTGTTGACTTCTAGAAACCCAATTTTACCTTCTCCAGTCTGCTTGGATTACCTTTCCTACAAAAAAAATCAAAAGATATGGTGTTTGAGAAAGATGCAGACAAGTTGTCTTGGATTCTAAATGTTCTTTGCAAATGGATGCCAAGGATTGGTGTGAAAAGAATATCATTTTATTCCTGCTGGGAGAGAATTCCACATCCATATGAATGCAAAAGCTTTCATATGTAGCTTCATAAGATGATGAGTATTTGTTCAGAATGAATGTCAAAAGTTGCATGAATATAAGAAAAGGTAATATTTATATTGAACAGCATGCTTACCATTTCCATCTCTTGATCCCAGAAGTGCCTTGTCATTTTTATTTCCTCCTTTGCCACCTGCTTGAACAAGTCTTTGTGTTCGTGGAGACTGCGAGCTAATTTTAGCATTAGTGGGCGACGGTAAAGAATGTCGTCGGTTGAGGTTATTTCTTTCGCTTTCCTGTCCAAATCTGGGAGATCCTTGTGCTCTCAGTTTTGCCTTTGCAGATTCAGTTGCTGCCATGTAGCTAGGTATGGTTGGACTGTGTTGCAACCCATTCTCCACTCGCTCTTGCTTTGCTGGAGTAGAGGCTTTCCTCCCAGATTTTGGGTTCTCGTTGTTAGTATAATCTTCCTTGTGGTTTGATTCCCCATTCGTTAATGGGTTGATATCATCTTTAGTGTAGCTCTCTGTCAGAGGCTTAGTCTCCACAGCAGCCTCATCACCAGCAATACTTTTATCTTTGTCACTGTTATCAATCAAAGGCTGTGAATCTACAACTGGATCACCATTAGGTACATTAAGCACCTCTTTTATCGGTACCGGCTCAGGAGTTGTTTCCAAATCAAGCTGGACAGGTATCATTGAGATTGCCTCTTTTTTCATCTTCTCAGAAGAATTACTAGAACCTCTTGCCAAAACGTCACGGCCTAGACCGTTAGAAACCTTGTCCAAACTTTCCTTGGGCTTCTCCCCATCTGCTTCCGTTGGGGCAGAATTATCAAGGACGGGGTTATGGACCTTTCTCAGACTGCGCTTGACCTTTTCGAGCTCCATCTGAGGATTCTCCTGAACCTGCTCTGCTGCTGAGTGACTTGAAGCTTTCCTAAAAGTACGCTTGGGTTTCTCAACTTCTGAGGATGATTGGACAGCAGCACTGTCATTGTTTACAATAGGAACTCTCCTTGTGCGTTTCGATCTAATGGTATGTGCCTCTCCAGTTTGACTTGTGCTCAGCTTTCTTTGAGATTTAGACTCTGGAGCTTTTTTTACTTGGGGAATTGGTTTCCAGAATCTAGAATTTGACCAGCGCTCTAACCATTTCAAGGCTGAATTTTCATCCACATTATCAAAATAGATTTGCAGAGGTTTGCCAGTTGTAGATGAAGCAAGCTACAAGAACAAATCACAAATAAAATCATATGAAGTACAAATTAACATAAATAGGTAGCAATTGTAATTATTGAGCTTTCAGGGGAGGTACAGAAGCTTGTTTGATAAATTGGCATTGGATAGAGAATGAATACATTCTTGAAAACTTGCCATAAATTTTATAATCATTCTCTACATTGGAAACTAAACATAGTTTCTGATTAGCAGATCTCTATGAACCATATATACTGAGAAGAATGAACATATAAAAAGGATGGGTTTAAGACAGTAAACTCATGGACCTCATACAGCGAGGAGGTAAAAGTGTAACAAATCATTCATTTTTCATATTCTAATGACAATAATAATGGTCATTTAGATAAGAAAAGTAAAGCGTGGAGACGGATACTAGGATGATACTCCTTCAGGCTTAAAAGAGTTCTACTCATTGCTGATTTAACTAACGAACATAAATGGAACCACGTCCGGAGAATGATGTGATGGTAAACTTACCTTGATAGTGAAAGCATTTGCTGAAAGTTTTGCCATTCGTGTAGAGAGACATACTCCAGCAGGATCCACTAATGGTTGCTCCTGATGTTGAAAAAAATTGAGAATTATTAGAGTAAGGTAGATTTGTCAACTACTCTTCTAAGTAACAATTCTGTCATTCACAAAGAATTACAAGGCCTCTGCCTATCTGTGTATGAATGAGCTTCACTTCAAATTTGCAAACAATCGATTGTTCAACAGTAACTTGGGAAGTTTATTTCCCATAAATGAAGTCCATAGAATTAGCTAGGAAACATGTACATTGCAACAACACAATGCAAAATTTAAACAACAATGTGCTCGATAAAGGTGTACATTCAAAAACAATTTGAGAATCTGTGATATTAAGTTCATTGCAAAGGAATTGATGGAAATGGAAAACTAAAAGAAATTGCAGTGGCCATATGAAATAATTACATTGAACTGTACGCAAAACAAATGTTGATAACAATAGCAGTGTGCTTTTCCGAATTACCTGTGGCTGCACTAATCTACATTTGTTTTGCACTTCAAACCCTACATCAGAAAGCCTCACTCTTCTTCCCCGAGCAATAGCCTGAAACTTAACGATTCCAAGCATACAACATAGAGTAGCAACAGCCTGTCTCCTTACCAGGTGTCCACGAATAAGCGCCTGCAACCTAATAATACCTTTGAGGGCCCGGAATGCTCGGCGAGCCTTCAATCAAAATTTGTGTCAGTAAAATTTCTCAATGCTGCCAATCAGAAGGAATAAACCTAGCATATCAAGCAAGACAACATACAAGTAGAACAATTAAGCCTCTTGCCTCTTATAATAAGAGAAATATTATTTCATCAGGTCCCAATAATCACAACTTTGAAGGGGACAAGAGTTCCAGCTTCAAAAGGTGATTAGGAGAGAAAACTGAAAAGTTGGGCTAAAAGGAGCAAATAGTATTGGTACAATACAATCAGTACAACTCTAGAAAGGAAAAAAATTGTTACCAAATAACACCTAAAAGCAGCTTGAACCTTAGTTTCAGCCTCCTCTTTACTTACCAAATAACCCCTAAAAGCAGCTTGAGCCTTAGTTGCAGCCTCCTCTTTACGGATTCTCTCAGGATCAGATGGTGCATCTTGGCAGGTAGATCCTTGAATTTCTGCATCTTGATTTCCTGGAATTGATATTGATCTTTCATGCGACACATTAGCTGCCTCATTGTTGGTAATTTTTGACACCCCTTCGTTTGTATCAATTGTATTTGGGGTTGATTGTGAAGCTACAGGATGACTAATAACAGAAGTAGCCTCTGATGCCTTGGCAGAAACCAATACTTCCTTCTCATTTCCATTTTTCTACACAGTATCAAAGAGAGAGGTATTAAACATTTGGTACTTCAGTTTAGCCTCATTTTCCAAAGAAATCAGCAACATTGAGAGTATTGAGGTTGAATCAGCAGCAATGAAACTGAAAGTACTTAAAAAGAAACTGAAAGTGAAGAAACTGAAGAAGAAACTAAAAGTACTTGGATGGAAAATGAAAATTCAACTCGTCTGCTTCAAGTCAGCATGTAGCAAACAAACATGACTTAACTTCTAATGTTCCAACGATCGTGCACATATTTGATACTTGCATAATGATTTAGTCGGACAAGTTTCTATAAGTTCACTTTTAATAAAATGAGGAAGAGATTTAATGGATACTTTACAATTGAGATACAGGATGACAACAAATACAACTGGCAGAGTATAAAGTAAGATTTTTGTCAAATTAGAATGAATGCACTGCAGAAATATATGAAGATACATCAGAGTTGGATCAGAAAAAAAAAACGAAACAGCTGGATCTATAACTCAAGTGAATAGTAAGGAACCTTAAAAGAAAATTGGTAGTTAGCTGCCTAGATTATACTGGGAAACATTTGTACAATAATATAATCACTATTACCTCTCTGCCTTTAGAAAGATTAGATTTGGAAGACTTCTTCCCAAACAAGATGGTTTTAATCCATTTCCCCGGCGACTTCCCCATTTGCTGAAATGGTTAAGCTCTGCAAACACAAAATCTTAGTGAAGAGTAGCAATATTGAATTCTCGATAGTAAATACGAAACATCAAAAACTTCAAGTAATTTAATTCGAATAAGAAAACTCCAAGTACTAACTCGAACTTCACAACATCACCACACTAGACATAATTGGTAGGTACTACAGTTGGTATACGGTACATATTCTACCAGATCATCCCTCAAACTAACATTTCCCCTTCCATGAACTACCAAATCAAAAAGCAGCACAAAGTTCTTCAATCCTACCACAGTGACTTAAAGCATTTCTAAGCAACAGATCAAATCATCCAAATCCAAAGTCTCAGAGGGTCCAAATGCTCAAGGACCCATCACGGAACAAAACGAGTTGTCGGGAAAAGACCAAGGGAACAAAAAATCAAAGCTCCACAAATCACAATCACAAATGAGCAAATCAAACAAAACCCAATTCGCATAGATCACGACCAATGAAGAAACAGCAACCCCAAAAGGCAACATTCTAAGAAACCCCATGAAGAAAACAAAATAACCCCAAGAATCAAAGAAACCCCACCGACAAAATCGCCAGTTTCACTAATCACTACACCAAAAAAAACCACAAAATAAAAACAACCCAAAGGCAAACGAAGTTCAACACCCACAGCATCAGATCTGAAACTTACCCACCTCACTCAATGTGCCCACTTCAAAACCCCTATTCTACCATTCCTGAAAAGAAAACAAAACCTCAGAGAAACAAGATCACCTTACCCTGTAAACCAAGCTTGCAGACTGCTGTAAGAAGCAGCTGGAAAAACAGAGAGAGAGATCTACGCAGTAGCCAAGAAAGTAAAAAATAATAATAATAATAAATTTTTTTAAAAAAATACAAAAAAACAGAGCAAGAGAGGAAAGGAAGCGCGAGGATGAGAAATGGGACAGAGAAAATGGAGCTTACAAACTAGGAAAAACGTGAACTTGAAAGCTCCATCGATTTTAATTTTTCATTTTTTTTCCGCCTTTTTCTTTAGCTGCTCTGGATGGATTAGCTTCTTTACTCTGCTCTCACACTGCCATTGGAGAGTTCAAAAAAAATGAATAAATTTACCCAACTCTGAAAAATCTCCAGATAAAAGGAAAGGGAATTTTAAAATAACAAACCCACTACAGTGCGGTGAAGTCCAGAATAATACGGTGGGGGACTTTGTTTTGGACCGTTAGATTGGAATACTTTGAGTGTGGTTTTGATCGGACGGTGAAGATAAATGGAAGAACAGTTGGGTTAATTAAAGAAGGGGTGTTGTGAGTGGTCCCCGGGGGCAGTTACTTCGGAACCAAGTGTTTGAGGGGCTTCTTTATTCGGAAGCATGGGATGAAATTACGCTTTTAGCCCTTGGAGCGGTGGTTTGAATTTGACGCGCGGGAAAAGCGCGTGGAGTGGGGAGAGTAGGTGACGGTCACAGACATCGTACCCACGACGCGCGTGAGAGTGGCGGGAGGATGTCGGGTTGTGCACGTGGAAGTTGGAGAGGGTTTGCATGCGGGTCACGCTGGGAGGAGCTCGTACGGTCATTCGAGTAATGCTCAGTTTTCCCTTTTTTTTTTCTTTTTTTTTTTTTTTTTTCATGAGTTTTGATGATTAAAAATTAGTTTATGATTAGAGTGGGGATCACATTCATCTAGAAAAAGTATCTTTTTCTTTATTATCTAAATATAGTTCAATATTCCTTTTAGATTAAATATCTTTGGTTGGGTTGGAATGAGAATTTGGATTTGAGTAGGTTTGGCTAACATATCAAACAAATGTTTGTCCCCTATAAATTTGCCAAGTAATGTATTCTCTCCAAACTCACTATTTTACAAAGTTTTTCTAACTCATCCTTCATAAATTAACACGCAACTTTCAAATATATGTTGTCAACCTAAGTATAGTCCAACTAGTTAAATATATTTTCTTGACTACAAAGTTAGAAGTTAAAAAAAAAAAATCTTCAAGTACATGTTTCTTAGATTTGGGTTTTTTGAGCTTTTAAGTTTAATATTTCCTGACTTAAAATGTTGGACTCACTCCCAAATGTTCCTTAAAATTACTAAAGTAGAAAACTTAAGTTGTTTTTCTAGTTCAACAGTGTGTAGGGATAAAGATTTGAATTTCTACCATTTTGATCAATAATATAATATTTTAACCAATTGAGCTATACTCAGCTTGATAATAAATTTAAGTCTTTTTTTTCTCTTTTTGAATGAAAAAAACTTAAGTTGATAAAAGTAATTTTTGTTTACATACTATTATTACAAGGTTCATAAATGTAGTTTGCTATCTATGGTGATATAGGTTGGCCATGTTTTATATACTTCTTATAATCAAATAATTTTGAGACAAAACTTCTTTTTTAGTGTAATTATTTTTTTTTTGTCGTTTATTTAAAAAAAAAAGTATATAGTTTGCTACTTTAGAAAAAAAAAATGCTAAATTATAAAAAAATACCCCTAAATTTTATCATTTATTTAAAAAATACTCATATTCTTTCAAAAGTTGCAATACTACCATTGACCTTTCATAAACGTTTCAAAATTAACCTTGGAGTATAAAAACTATTAGAATGTTGGACAAAAAGTTAGCGTGTGCCTGAATGTCATTCTTTTAAACTTAATTCAAACAAGCGTCCTAGTCACCGCCACGTCATTTCAGATTATTGTTACGTCGATTTTTCGTTTAACATTTTAATGGATGTCTACTCCAAGATAGTTTTGAAACGTTTATGAAAGGTTCAAGGGTAATATTGTAACTTTCGAAAGAATATGAGTATTTATATATATATATATATATATATATATATATATATATATATATATATATATATTCTGCTACTTGTGGGGCAAGATTGTTCTGTCATTAAATATTGAATGATAGTTGGCAAAGACAACAAAAACCATTCAAATAACTTAATTGGGTATTAATGGTGGTGTTGGTTACAAGTCAATAATGCAAATAAGAGAAAGAAAATTAACAAAACTTGGTTGTTTTGGTTGGTGAGAGATTCTACACTAATAATTAATGAAGAATGAGACTATTTTTCATTGCATGGGTCCTTTTGTGAAGTATTTTTGTATAATTGCAAAATGAAAAGAGTATGATGGTTGAATTGAATCATTGTAAAGGCATAACTCTTAAAAGAATGTTTGAGACAAACAAAGATTAGTGAATATAAAGTATTTGTTTAGAAGGAGTTGTTGATGATGATAACTATGCATCTAATCAAGTATACTTACTATCTTAGAGACGATGTTTTATACCAAAGTGATGAGCATATATTCTAGTCCAACTAGCACATTTGTTGGTTGTTTGACTAAACAAAATTACATATTTTTAGAATCGTGTTTGTTGATTGAATGTTGATGCATGACATTCTTAATGTTTTTTGCAGTCTATAAATTTAGTTAAAATTTTCATGTTATGGATATCCTACGTCATCATTTCATTAATTGTGTAAAGGACGTGAATTACAACAACTTAAATGTTAACATGAGTATAATTCAACTAATTAAAATATATATCATTGATTAAAAGGTTAGAAGTTTGAATCATCACCCCCACATATTGTCAATCTAAAAAAAACATGAATAAATAAAAATGAGTTAAATTACAAATTTGGTCCCTATAATTTAGGCATAGTTTTAATTTAGTCATTATGATTTTAAACATTTCAATCTAGTATTTGTAATTTGAGCTTTTGTTTCAAAATTTGGTCAAATTTCACATTGTTATCTAATTGTCACTTTTTTTTTCTTCTCATAGCTAGATTGACTACATTAGAGTTTATGTTCTATTTGACAAATGGATTTGGTGAGAAATGATTTTAAAAAATAGAAATGACCAATCTAAGATTCTTAATTGCGTTTGGAATCAAAATGTTTTGATGCTAACGAGAAATGAAAATAAAATATAACATTTTACTATTATGTCCTTATAATTTTGTAGGAAATTATATTAATACTAATAAAATATTTTAATATCAAATAACAATGTCAATTACAATTATGTCTTAAACATTTTAAATTAAATTAAAATAGAGAATATGTTTAAATAAAAATACATCACAATCCTACTCTCATTATTTTTATTTTTTTTCATATATTTATTATAGTTTTTTCATATATTAAAAAAATAAACTTTACCAACAAATCTACAACCATTTTCAAAAAAAAAAATAAATAAAATCTACAACAAACTGCATTATATTTTTTCTAAAAAAAAAACTAAAATTAGATTTTCTATGTTGAGTCACCCCTCATTCCCAACTCCTGCCTGACACTGTCTCAGCGACTATCATAGTCTCACTCTTACACTCTCTTACCTCTCGGAGCAATCAAAGATTTTTTTTTCTTCCAAATCAATGGTTCAACCCCAAAACCGTGCTCATTAGTAAGATCGACTCGACTTCCATCGTTCATTTTTCAGCCCCTAACCCATGTTCCAAGAAGATTTTTTGTTTTTTTTTTAATTTTATTTCGTTGATTTATGTTGATTTGTTTTCTTCACCAACGAAGAAGAAAATCAAAAGAAGAAACTATGGATAGGTATAACTGGCAAATGGAGGTGTTTGACGTGGAGGTGTAACATTTTTTTTAAACCTCTATGGGGTAAAATTGGAAACATATTATTTTGGTTTAGAATTGTGTCAAATCCTACCTACTTTGAACATAACTTTTTTTAAAAGAAAAACACGATTTCAAATCACCATTGATTTCAAATTCCTTTGAAATCTTTGGGATCTAAACATCAAAAATGATTTCAAATCGTAACTGATTTGAAATTTGGTCAAATCTAGGGGTTCAAATAAGGGGTTATGGTCGAGAAAAAAGTTAGAAGGAAAAGATGAAGTTTTTTTTTATAGATAAAAGACAATTTAAAGAGAATTTTTGAAATTTAACCCAAGAAACTTTTAAAGCTCTAAGAACAAAATTAAAACAAGAACTAAACTAAAACTATACCATAAAAGACTAAATTGGAAACTACAACCCGACTATAAAAGACGAAATTTATAATTTAACGATTAAAAAACTTATAAAAAGCCAGAATGTCATTAAACTAATTTTAAAATATAAGTTTAGCATTCTTTTAGTTGAAAAAAATAATAATAAAAAAAGAGAAGTAAAAGAACCGTTAAGGAGTGGAGTGCAGAAGCAGAACGTGGATTGTCAGTTTATGTCGGCCAACGTAAGCTCCTCTATCTTATCCTCCACTCCTTTTGGGCCAATTCCAAAGGCCCACTGGGCGGGCCCATAACCTCAGCGCGTGCTCCTCACGTGCTCCATATATTTCGAAAACATCAAATTATTCTCAAGCCATTGTCAATTGGAAAGCAACTAAATTTTGCAAATTGAAATCTAAGTGGAAAGAAAAAGAAACAAACAAACAAATTAAGTTCAGCTGTCGAAATGCAACACCGACGCTTTGAATTCTACTTTATAACAACTTCTTCGAGCACACAACAAACGAGTAAATTTTCATCTTACGATTCGGAAAACATATGCTTTCGAATGAAATAAAGAAGAAAAATTAAACTTTGTTGAAATGTCACTGTCCTAAGTGTCCAAACTATAGAGCAAATTCAGCTATATATTATTTGTATGAGACAAGACAACCAAACCTCTTGGAGATACTAACAATCCAAAACATTACTTTTGTGTATGCATTTGCAACTTCTCCCCCATTCATGTTTTCTTTTGTTGTTGTTTTTTATTTATTTATTTTTATATATAGTTAAATTACAAAGTTTAGTCTTTAAAGGCCCGTTTGATAGTCATTTGGTCTTTAGTTTTTGAAAATTGTGCTTGTTTTCTCATCATTTCTCCATAGTAGGTTTCATCTCCCTTAAGAAAACATTTGAATTTTTAGCCAAATTTCAAAAATAAAAACAAGTTTTTGAAAACTGCTTTTTTTTTTTTTTTGTTTTCAAAACTTAGCTTGGTTTTTTAAAACCTATGTAAAAAAAATAGATAACAAAACAAGAAAACTCATAGGAGGAAGTTAAACCAATGAAGATATTGAATAATTCTGACTTGCTTGTATTAATCAATCATCACAAGTTCATTTATACAACTTTATGTAACTAATTAATCAAAAACTGAAAACTATACAATGTAACCGTCATAACTATAATTAATTAATTAACAATTAATATTGTTATTATACCCCCTCAAACTAATGCCACTAAAGGAGGCAACAGTTTGTAACACAACTCTGTAAAACACAACAGAGGACAATGGTTTTGTTAGTAAATTTGCTAGCTGATCTTTTGTAGCAATATATTGAACATCAAGATCTCCTCGAACAACCTTCTCACATACAAAATGATAATCTATCTCAATGTGTTTCGTTCGAGCATGAAAAATAGGGTTCCTTGCCAAGGCTAGAGCTTAAACATTATCACACCAAATGATTGGTGGTGATAGAATGAAGACCTGCAAATCTTGTAAAAGTTACCTTAGCCAATATAATTCAACGGATGTGATAGCTAAGGACATGAACTCTGCCTCTGTGGATGATCTAGACACGGTCACTTACTTCTTAGAAGACCACAAAACATGAGAGTTGCCAATAAAAATGACATATCCTGATGTAAGTGGCGATCCTTAGAGTCCCCTGCCCAATCAGCATCACAATATGCACAAAGATCCATTGATTTACTACAAAATGTGAGTCCAAGAGATTTGTGCTAGATAAGTATCTTAAAATGCATTTAACAACTGAGTAATGAATAACCGAGGGACTGTGCATGAATTGACTAACTTTATTCACAACATAAGACACATCAGGATGTGTAAAGGTCAAATATTGCAGTGATCCAACAACTTGCCTATATAACAAGGGATCATGGAACGACAAAGCATTATCATAGAGATCACAAGATGAAGACATAAGTGTACAACAGGGAGAATTCAATAGACCAGTTTTGGTAAGTAAATCATATAGATACATTGCTTGGTTCACATAGATACCTGCAAATGATGTATGTATTTCAAGACCCAAGAAATACTTCACAGTACCTAGATTAGTAATTTGAAATTCAACTCGTAAAGCAGCCTTCAACTCAGTTATATAAGTGCTATCATTCCCTGTGATTACTATGTCATCTACATACAAAAGTAAGTAAGTGAAAGAACCATTAACACTTTTCACAAAAAGGGAGGAGTCAGCTAATGAACCAACAAAGCTCAATGTAAGTAAATGAGTGGTAAATCTCTCAAACCAAGCCCGAAGGGCTTGTTTGAGGCCATATAGTGACTTGTTCAGCTTACATACATAGTTCGGATAAGAGGAATCCTTAAACACTGATAGTTGAATCATATAAACATCATCTCTCAAGAAACCACGCAAAAATGCATTTTTAACATCTAATTAATATAAGATCCAATTATGACAAGCCGTTAAAGCAAGAATCACACGCACAGTAGTCTTTTTGATTACCAGACTAAAGGTCTCATCAAAATCAAGGCCTTCCATTTGATTGAAACCTTAGCAACTAGCCTCGATTTATATCTAGATACAGAGCCATCAGGGTTGTATATAATTCTAAACTCCCATTTGCATCCCACAACATTCATATCACTCGTATAAGGAACAATAGTCCAAGTACCTTGATCTTGAAGGGCCAGAAACTCATATGTCATAGCTTGTCTCCATTTAGGTACTTTAGAAGCTGTTGTATAGGACTTAGGTTCATCAATAGGTGAGTTGTTGTTCATCACAGTGGAAGCAAAGGCCTTCTTCTTCGAGATTCAAGCTTTTGATCTGGTTTGCATAGGATGAGTATTCACTTGTTAGATTTGAGGTACAACAGAATCAACAACTCTACTTTTAAAAGCAACAAATTCAATAACAACAAATGTCATATTAATAGCAGGTACTTTAGATACACTTTGCACAGCAACAGACGACATATGCGTAGCACAAGAGTCATGATTCATAACATATGAGGACTTGTCACTTAAAAACTGAGATGCCAATGAAGGAAATTAAGGATCTATAGGGATAGAGAATGAGTCATCAACATTCATTATAGCAGCACAAGAGTTAGCAAAAAGGAACACATTCTCATGGAAAATAACATGTCTCAAAACAATCATTCTCTTTGTAGCTCGATTGTAGCACAAATAACCCCTATAACCATTTGTATACCTTAGAAACACATGTTGTATAGTCTTAAGTTGAAGGTTATGATCATTATATGGTTTCATGGAGGGATAACAAGAGCAACCAAATACATTTAGATACATCAAGTCATGATTATGACCAAACAATTTCTGAAAATGAGAAAAGGAACCAATAGAGCTGGACGACAATCGATTCAATAGAAAAGTGGCAGTGGTAAATTCATAATACCCAAATTCCAATGGAATGGATGCATGAAAGACCATCGATAAGGCAGTATAGACTTGTGTTTTCTTTCAGCAACTCTGTTTTGATGAGGTGTGTAAATACACGATTTTTTTATGAAGAATCCCTTGATTTGCAAAAAAAAAAAATCGCAATGGTAGAGTTAACAAACTCTCCTCCTCCATCAGACCTGAAAGTCTTAACCTTTAATGACAATAAAATTTCCACAAAGTTTATGAAACATTGAATTATTAACACTGCATCAATCTTAGCAACCATGGGAAATATCCAAGTATACCGACTGAAATCCTCTACAAAATATATGTAATATCTATATCTAGTTATAGAGAGTAAAGGGGATGGCCCCCACACATCACTGTGCACAAGCTCAAGAGGCTTAGAGGAGATAGTCATAGAAAAGGAAAATGACAATTTACTCATATTTCCTTTCAAACAACCAATGCATTCTTTTGTATTCACAACAACATTAACAGAGATAGAACATTTTGACAACAATGAACGAAGAATATCAGGTGAGGGGTGGCCAAGTCTATCATGCCACAAGTCCGAAGACTTCTTATTTATTACAGAAAAGCAAGAAGATACAATAGGAAAACTTGTGATCGGATCATTTTGCATAGAAAAGGCAGGGATATGATATAACCTATTTCTACTCTGGCCTCTAAACAACACCTTGCCCGTTGATTTGTCTTGAATAAGAAACCATTTAGCATAAAAAATAAAGATGCAATTATTATCATTGCAACATTGAGACACTGATAGGAGGTTGGTTGATATATCAATCATTGCAACATTGAGACACTGATAGGAGGTTGGTTGATATATTAGGAACACAAAGAACTTGAGATAGAGACTGAGACTGATTAGAAGTAAAAAGTGTACTATAACTAGATTAAGCAACTGGTAGATTATGTCCACTCACCACAGTTATTGACTCCACACCATTAAATGTTCCAACCATGTTAAGAGAAGAAGAATCAGTTGTAACATGTGAATTACAACCACTATCTGCAAGCCAGAAGGCTGAATTAGTTGTTGCATCACTTGCAGCAGCCATAACTATGATTTGAGAAGGAGGATAACGCCCCTGAAAAGAGAAGTTCATCCTATTGTAACAGTCTAAAGCTCCATGACAGGGCTAATTACATATTTGGCAGATAAGTCAACTAGCAGAGTAGTTAGGAGCAGTATTCAATTGAGTGAAAAATTGAGGAATTATGTTCGAAGAATTAGGGCTGGAGCTATCGTAACCTCGGCCAGAGTTTCCAAAGGAATTCGAATTATTGCTACCATAGCCACAACCTCGACCATATGGTGCAAAATTAGGGCCATTAGATGACTGGCAGCCATGTCCACGGAAGGAATTAAAACGTCTGCCATGTGTTGCAACCATTGCAGTTGGAATCAGAGGTATCATTGCTTTATGTTGTTGTTCGATAAACATTGCTTCTGCTTTCAACAGCTTATGAAGCTCTTCCAAGGACAAGTTTTCTCCACACGTTCTAATCGAAGTGCGAAATGAGATATAAGAAGCATGGAGGCCATTCAAAGCATAGAGTAACACATCTTCTTCATCAATAACAACAACTACATTTGCCAATTTGTCCAGAATATCCTTGATATGAAAGAGATAGTCATTGATTGATTCAGTAGATGATTTCGAGATGGAGTGAAATGCAATCTTGAGCTCGTGGATGTGAGAACGAGTAAGAAACGAAAATCGTTTCTCTAAAGTTTTCCAAACTTCCTTTGCATTCTTGCAACCAACAACAAAGGATGATGCATTTTTAGACAAGATTACATTAATCAATGTGATTAACGCACGATCCTGAGCCAACCACTGAGTATACTCAGGATTAATATCCTTAGATCGAACTCCGTCTTCTCCAGCCTTGAACTTATCGGGACAAGGAATAGATTCGTCAATGATTCCGAACAAGGAATGAGCTTCAAGTATAGATTGAACTTGAAGACGCCAGAACAAATAATTTGTAGAATCTTGTCTCACTGGAACTCAATTACAAATGTTGGAGAGAATAAAAATTGAAGAGTTTGACGAATTTGCCCGTAATCCTCCATTCAACAAGGATGAGGAACTCAACGAAGAAGAAGAATACGCCATTGGAGCTCTGATACTATAAACCAATACGGATATTGAATAATTTTGGCTTGCTTGTATTAATCAATCATCACAAGTTCATTTATACAACTTTATGTAACTAACTAATAAAAAATTGAAAACTATACAATGTAACCGCCATAACTATAATTAACTAATTAACAATTATATTGTTATTAGAAGTAACATTTATAGGCTTAATTTTCAAAAACCAAATGGTTATCAAACGGGGCCTAAGATTTTAGATTTGTGTTTATTTGATCTATGAATTTGAAAAAATGTCTAATAGGTCTCGAAACTTTCAATTTTGCATCTAATAGGTCCCTTAACTTTAAAAAATGTCCAATAAGTCTTTAAAATTTTGATTTTGTATTCAATAGATTCCTACCTTTGTAATTATTTTATGTCTAATAGGGCACTGACCTATTCGACATTTTTTAAAATTCACGAACCTACTAGATACAAAATTGAAAGTTTAGCATCTTACTAAACAAAAAAAATTGATATTAAATCTGATAGATTAATTCATTTTAAAAAAAAAATAGATATGTGACATTTTTTAAAGTTCAAACAACTATTAAATAAAAAATTCAAAGTTTATGAACCTGTTATATACTTTTTAAAGTTTATGGCCCTATTAAACCTAAATTTGAATGTTCAAGAACTAAACTTAGAATTTAACATTTTTTTAAGTCTATATTTTCATTCAATCTAATTTGTTAATATGCATGTTTTTATTTTTTTCGTATTCTACATGTACTAAGTTACCACAAAATTTCGGTTAGCTAGTGGTCTAATTATATTGTCCAAAATAACCTAATTTATTAAGCAAACGGACAAGTCTATATATCTTTCATTATAATGCAAGCAAGCTAGTTGTAGAGAACCTAATTCGCAACGTAAATTTAGAAAGCGATAAAATTTACATTAAAATTGTGTCTCTATATTTAATACTCATTATTGATTTTAAGAAAAATACAACATAATTAGCCAATGAGTACGCACCAACTTAACTAAAAAAAAAAGTACGCACCAACTTAATTGAGTGTACTCACGTTGCATTGGTGGTTGGTTGGTGCAATAATTCTAAGAAATTAATATAATTATAATTTCTTTTTTACTTCAACAATATTTTGGGCGGTGAAATTTGAACCTATAATCTCTTAGTCAAAGATATATATCAATTCCTACTGAGCTCACTTTGGAATATAATTACAATATTTCACGAATAAAGTTATTGTTCTTCTCATGTCATTCTTTTTACATTTTATTTTAGACAAAATATATATAATAGGAGCTAATTTTTTAGGTAATTTTCAATTTTACCCCAATGTATTAAACATATATTCTTGATTAGATCCTTTAAGAATTTGTTAAATTTTGTGACCAAAAAAATTGGATTGATCAAGCTTGAACATTAATGACTCGAGTGATAATCATTTGGTTTTTGATTTTTTGAAAATTGTGCTTGTTTTCTCATTATTTCTCTACAATAATTTCCATCTTTCTAAAGAAAACATTTAAATTCTTAACTAAATTCCAAAAGCAAAAACAAAATTTTAAAAACTACTTTTTTTTTTTTTCAAAACTTAGCTTAGTTTTTGAAAAAGTATATTAAAAAAAAAGTATATTTAGAAACTTAAACTTGAAAAACCAACTAATTATCAAACGGGGTCTAAATTATTGTTTTACTGGCATATATTTGAACATTCATAGGCATGTCATTCAACACTATTCAAAACACATGTAGTCTATCATATCTTTTGAAAATTCGACAACTGAATTAAAAAAAAATTAATTCATTTTTTTTCTAAGTGGTATATCCACACCATTAAATATGTTAATAAAATAATAATTTTATAGCATAGGTAACTAAATTTTGTTTAAGAGGATCCAATCCACCAAGTGTGGAATTAAAAAGTTTATAAAACCAAGGACCAAATTGAGAATCAACTACAATATTAGACATCATGTGGTTTATTTATAGACTTTATTTTATTTGTATTTCTACAATTAAAATAAGTAATAATAGTGAGGTGAAAAATAGTAACTTTCTCATATTAAAAACCTAAAGATGAATTCCTCTTAAAATTATTTTGACTCTAGGACGTTTCTTAATCCAATAAAACCCATACCACAAACATTTTTTTTAAAGGGAAAAAACAAAGCAGCAACTACAAAATTCAAGAGGGAATGCTGACATTTATAAATAAAAATGAGAATTATGAAGATGAATTTACATTTACAAAGACTTTCAGAAATTACAAGTAAGAATCACTTCCGATTCCAACCTCTAATAACTTAATTATCAACAATTTCGACAAATGTGTTAAGACAATTTACTAAACAAAGACCAAAAGGTATAAGTCACTGTCTAATCTAACCCCCCATTAATCAACAACATAATTTCACTTTAAACCACGTTTATTAATTACACTTTTCCATTACCCAAAAAAAAAAAAAAAAAAGGATTATCTCCAAAATCCAACAAAGACGCAATTAATCAAATTAATTGGTAAGATCAATATGATCCCCTGGAGACGCCGACGCGCTCTTCGGATTCGAAAACGGCAACGAACTCCCCGGAACAAACACCATATTCCCCGCCGCCGCCGAACTACTCGACGTCCCCGTCCCCGTCGCCGCCGCAATATTGCTCAAGAAGCTCGTCCCACATCCATTCCCTTTATTGGCCGCCGCAGCCGTCGACGCCATCTGAAACAACGGGTGTTCACCTCTGGCTGACGACTTAATCACACCGCCGGTGCCGATGATCGACGTAAGAGCGGCAGCGAGAGCCGACTGGAAGCTCGGGTCGGCCGTGATGGCCTTGGTGGCGGCGGCGATGGTGTCGGGCAAAGGCTGCTGCTGCTGATGTGGCAGTGACGTGGCGGCAGCAACAACATTATGATGATTATTAAGATTATTATTCCGGATGTAATTTTGATAGATATTACTGGCCGTTGTGGGTTGGTTGTTATTTCTGTTATTGTAACTAAAAAGGCCGTTATTCCACGACAGCACGTTATTTCTCGAAGATCCGAAATCGAGCTGGCTCGTAAAAGGGTACCGAGAATTGGCGAAAGAAGTGGAGGCGAATTTACCAAAATGGGTCGAGGAATTTGAAGAGGAGGAAGGATTATTTGAAGTGAGGTCTAGAGTGATGGTGGGGTGAGTTGGGGAAGTGGATGAAATTATTGAGGAGTTATTGGGCAAATAAAAATTAGGCTTGGAATTTGTTGGGTGGTTGTTGTTATTCCCAGAGAGGTAAAAGTTTAGGCCGTGGAGATTTGTGGTGGCGGACGTGGAGGAGGAGGAGCCGGAGAGGAGCATGGAGGCGGCGGCGGAGGTGGTGGAGGCCATGGCGGTGGCGGAGACGGGTAACTGGTGGTTGTGGGTGCCTTCGTAGGTGGTGATTAAGATCGACATGTCGTCGGCGCATCTTTGGACTTGTTTTCGAACGGGACATGTCGGCGAGCCTGTGCAGCGGTAGTATGCTCGTGGACATGGGTTTCCTTTCGCTATCTTTTGCCCATATTTTCTCCATTGGCATCCGTCGTTCATCTGTGTAAAAAATAATTGTAAATCTTATAGTCAATCCAACAGTCCAAAATTTCAAACTTGAAAATTATTCATCCCTATGGTTTAGAAATCAATTTTAAAGTAATATTATCTTTTTTAAAGTCAAATGTTTGATTCCGACCCATCTTTATTGAACCCAAAAGATTAAAAGAAAATTTTCACTATCATTCATAAATTTGCTTTTAAGTTTTATCCACTCAAACATCTATCAATTTTCTCTTATTATTTACCGTGTGATGATGAAATGCGAAATTTGATTAAATCATATGAATGAAATTAAGACTTTTAAAACTATATAATCAAATTGAAGCTAACCTTTTAAGTCCTAAAGATTATAAAAATTAGATTGAAACTTATGAAACTATAGATAAATATAATTTTTAAGATGGGATGTTGGTTCTAAATTGAAACATGTAAAACAGTAGAAATGAACTTAAAATTTGTAAAACGATGGGAGACGAAGTTAGAAAACAAAACCAAAACCACCAAAACAAAATTGAAAAATTTTAAAGCACTAAATCATTAGATTACTAACCGTAGCGGTCTCGCATCGGGCTCTAACGCAAACCCTAGTGCGCTTGGGCGGATTCTGCGGCGCAACATCATTATCATCGCCACTTCTCATCGTCTTCCCCCCTTTACTCGGTGGCCAACTAGTCTCTCCGGCCTCCTCCTTCGCCTCGTGATCAAGACTGTTCGTCAGACTCCGATTCGGAGAATCAGCTTCTTTAACGGCCGTCGATTCCCGTTCGAATTTGCAATTCAAACCGAGCGATAAACTCTCTTTAACGCCTACTTCGTCGCCAATAATAACCTCTCGGCCTTGAGAACTCCTGTTGTTCTGATCTAATTTCTCGTCGGCCGCCTTGATCTTATTCTTCTCCGTCGTCGCCGGAAACCTCCCCAGCGTCAGTGAAACGAGCTCGGTTTCGTCGGTTTGGTACCGATCGTCGTCGTCCTTGTCGGCTTTTTCCCATAATTGATTTGATTCTCGTCCGACGATGCCGAGGAATTGCATTCTTAGGGCTTCGTAATCCTTCATGATTTGACTTAAACTCATTTTTAGTCTCTGGTTTTCCTCTCTCACTTCCCCCATTTCCGCTCGGGCGGATTCCAGTTGATCTTTCTGTTCAAAAAAGACGGAATCAATTTTATTTATGTACAAAATCAAATATTATTTTCTTTCTTTTTCTTTTTAACGAAAAAATTATAAATTAAGCTATGCCCTTATTCACGTGGTATATAATTATATATAGTTTAATCTATTAAACTAGGTTTAATGTTTTTGTTATGTTACAGTGGTTAGGTGATTAAGGGATTTTAATTTCTCACTATTTTAATATTAATAGTAGGAATAATGGAATCTTTTACCACCTTATTAATTAAATGGGCAGATCCCCAAAACTAGAAACTTCAAACTTCTTAAATATATATGTATATAGCAGCCTCAACTCTTGGATAAATATTTTCTATTCTAAAGTGGTGATTATTGTAAGAATTAGGGGTAAGTGAGAAATTTTTTAACAATAAACAAAATTTTACTTTTTTATATGTATTGTGATCCTTTTAATTATAAAAATTAAATACAAGAATATCATAACTCGACAATAATTGACATGTACTTTTTTTTTTTTTTTTTTAAGGTTAGAGATTCAAATCTTTTTGCCCACATCTATTGTACTAAAATCAGAGAAAATTTTTATGTGTATTTTTTAATCTGAAAAACTCTCCCAGTCTTTTGCTCTTTGGCTTGCTAGCCATGAGAATTGTCATGATAATAAATACCTGAAGTTTGGTGCAGCTTAAATCCTTTTGATCAGATGAGCTGCTTGTTTTATCTTCAGTTTCATGCTCTTGTTTTCCATAATTATTCTTCATCTGATAATCACCCAAAAATAATAAACCATAATTAATTAATTAAATCAAGTACGAATAAAAGCTAATCAAAATAGTTTGATATCTAAGAAACTTCAAAGAGACTTGAAATAAGTCAAATAAAAATCTAAATCAAGCAAAAATAAAGGGTTTTGGAATTCCAAAACTAGAAGACCCTATATAGAAAATATGGATTTAGTTGTCTGAAAATATGAAATACCCTAGTCAAACCATTCATTCTAGATCTTATGAAAAACCTCACGTTCATATATCAAGTATGTCTTATTACTTTTCCTAAGATCGAAGTACACGTGAACTCGAAAGAGAAAGAGAGAGTACCTTAACGAGGAGATGTTGTTTCGAGGGAGAATCCTGGTCCCCGTCGGCATCTCCTGCGGGGTTCTCGGTCTTGACCACAGGCCTTGGAAGGCCAAAAGCAGCAGCAGCCTCCATGAAAGAATCCAGTCTTCTAATTCTTTTTTGTGAGAGCCTTGGTATTTGAATGAGGTTTTATGGGAGTTGTAAAGAAGAGATATATAAAGGGAAATTAAAGAGAGGAGGCAGTATTTGACTAAGCCATAGCAATTGCCAATCACATCTGTTATTTTGGGGGCATTTAGGTTTCAAATTTCAACGCACCTCCTTTCTTCATTAAATGTCAAACCCCCCATTTCCCAGTCCAATCAAAACCTCAACTTGTTATATATATATATATATATTTAATTCATATTATCGGACGTAGAGAAGACTTTATTTTAATTGCCGTATTAAATATTAATCAAACCTAAACTACCTCTCCCAAAGAATTCAAACGTCAACTCTTTGGATAAAATGTGCCCAACACAACAACTAGTACGTCTCTCGATCTGACTTATTATTTTTTTTTCTTCTCTCTTTGTTTTCTTTTTATAATCCACATTTTTCCCTTTTCTTATCGGACAAGTAAAGACGACGACGAAGTAAAAGACGATGAAGGCGATATAAATGTTCAACAAAAAATATAAAAAATTAAACAAATGTGCCCATTTAGTCTTATCAATTGAATTGTCACTATTACATAACAAACAATTAGATGAGTTAGAAGTTTAGTCTTTGAACTTTCGAAGTTATGTCTGATAGATACTCAATTTTTAATGTTGTGTCTAGTAGATTATTCAAGTTTAAAAAGTGTTTTAATAAATTTAAGTGAACTATATCTCAATTTTATGTGTGTAATAGGTTTTTAAACTATGTTTTAGAAATTAAAATTAAAAACCATAAATTGAAAGTGTGAGAACTCGTAAACAATTTTAAAATTCATAAACTTATTTTAGACACGACATTAAAAGTTTAGAGACTTGAAAAATACATTTTCCAGCTCAAAGATCTATGCGATGTGATTCTAAAAATGTAGACACATAGACTTTGAAGATGCAAATACAAGACATTTTGAGTAGTCATTGTCCCACAAGTTAAAAGCAAAACGGAATTAAATTTAATTCTTCTAACGTAATTGGAATTAAAAACAGAAAATGATTGGAATAATGAATTAAAAAATGGAAGTTAGTTTAATTGTTAATTGGGTTTTTTTTAGAGAGAGAAATTATGAAGTTAGGTTTCGGGGGAAGAGAAGGGAATTACGTAAATGGGTACACAGAGGACGGAAGTTTTGTTTCGTACGTACAAATTACAAATTACAATAAAGAAGTCAGATGGGATGTGGATTTTTATTTATAACTAAAAATTAAAAAAAAGGTTCAAATTTCTTAGATTAGCCACCGGCGTGCCACCGTTGTTCATTTCATTTTCTCTCTCTTTAGGTCGAATTTTAATTAGTATGAATTTACAAGCCTGCTGATTGGTCCATGCATTTGACTTTTATTTTTTAATAATGACACATCAAACCTCAAATGCCCCTTGTTTTGTATTGTACACCAAGATTTTTTTTTTTTTTTTAAGATTTTTAAATATTTATTCTAGTTCTTAATTTTTTTTTTTCAAATACCCCTTCTTAGAGTTATTCTACAGTCACGGCTTTTTTTTTTTTTTTTTTTTTTTTTGAGGAAGACCAATATTTGCTTTGCTCAATAATACTCACTCCAACCAACCTATACGTAGGAGTGAAATGAAGAAAGAGAGGTGAATACCCCCTTCGTTTGTCTTATATTAAAAAAATGTTAAATTACAAGTTTAGTACGTAAGACTCCGTTTAATAATCATTTGGTTTTGATGTCAATTCTTTACAATGAGTTTCATTTTTCTTGACGAAATATTTGAATTTTTAATCAAATTCCAAAAACAAAAATAAGTTTTTGAAAATTATTTTTTTTTTAGTTTTCAAAACTTGACTTGGTTTTTGAAAACATAGGTAAAAAGTAGATAGCAAAACAAATAAACTTATAGGTGGAAGTAGTATTTATAAGCTTAATTTTCAAAAATAAAAAATCAAATGGTTATAAACATTACCTAAACTTTTATGATGGTGTATAATAAGTTCGTGAGTTTTAAAAAGTGATTAAAATATTTTTTTAACATTAAAAAATATAAAAAAATATGTTAGGGACTTGTTAAATATAAAAGTGAAAGTTTATGAATCTATTTAACATAGGAGATTGAAGTTGATGAAAATTTTAGACACCCAAAGATTTATTAAACACAAAATTGAAAGTTACCATACATTTTTAATTAAAAATTTAAAGACTTATTTGATAGAACCTTTAAAGTTTAAAGACTAATCTTATAATTCAAGTTTAAAAAAAATTAAGATTTTGAAATGGCTTTAATTCGCCCACTAAATTTTAATTAAGCAATTATACGTATAAAATTTTGCCCCCTTCTTTTGAAAATTTATTTGCTCCAACCCTATTCATATATGACTTTAATCCATACATATGCCAGCGTGTCAATATATATATTCAAAGTCAAGTCAGTTGTCTGTTAACAATTGATGGTAAAATAATAGCAAAGAATCAAAATGTTTATTTTTTAAAACAAAGATTTAAGACAAATAATTAGAATGTTAGGAGCTGAAGTATAATAATTAAATCAACCAACAAGGAAATTAGACCAACTAAAAACCCAATTATTTTTATATTTCAACTTTTCGTAATTTCAGGCGTTGGAAAAGAATCTTATTCTTCTCCTCCCACTTTTTCCCCCCTTTTTTAGGTTCGGAAAGAACAGTTCAAAATTTTGAAAATAAGAAAAATAAAACATAGAATATTCGAAAACATCGAATATGTGAAAGAGTAATACTTGAGTGTATCCTAGACTACATCCATTTTTTTGCAGCCCACTCCAACTACAACAAAAAAAAATAAAAAGAAAAGAAGAAAAAAAAAAGTTTGCCACGTGGCAAACTATAGATGGACAATTGGGTGGGCTGCAAAAAGATGTACCAAAATTTTTTTCATATGTGAAATTCACACGCAGTCGTGTAAATAGTGCTTTTGTAAATTCTCTTCATTTTAAGTCCTTTTTAAAATTTAAAAAAAAATTACATACAATATTAATTTCGTTAATTATTTTCAACATATTTGAATGGTTTTTTCCTCTCTATTGAAGTTTGTATTTCAATTTTTAACGTACAATCGTATACGCGTACACACAAGTCATTATACGAGAGAGAGTATGCATGCAAAATATGTAAAGAAAATAAAAAGTATTTTTATTACAAAGTTTAAAGCCACTATATATATATATATATATATGTTAAAAAAATATATGAAGGTCAACACATTAATAACATTATTTTAGCTTAAAGTTTGAGCTTTTGACTTTATAAGGCAACTGGCCTAACATTTACTCTTTCGTTTTTTCCATTTTATAGCTGTGTACGAAGTGAATTGAGAAGACTTTTAATTTATCAACGTACATATGTGTATGAGTTGTACATCAACCACACATATATAGTTCAATCCCATAAAGTTGAATTTATTCAATTTTGTCTTAATTGGATTTGTTCAAATCCTTCTACACTTTCTTTTTTTTTAATATTTGTAATGCACGTATGTGTGAGTGTGAAATTAAGTGGTGATTTTTTTTATTTTTCCTCGGAAGGTGTGAACTATAATTATTTAGCGGTAGTTTTCGCTTTAATTTCTATAATTGTACAGTAGTGAACAAAGTTTTACATGTTTGTTTAGATAGGGGTTACATGGACTCTACTTAATTGATATGTAATCTAAATATGGCTGAACTTTACGTTGAGGTATTACTAACTTTTCTAAAAAGGAGACGAGTTAAAGATTTATGCGGTGTGAGATACCATATCTGAACAAACATTGTTTTTGACGAAAAATAGATGCTATCAAAGTAAAGAATTGTCGACAAGGACATTCTAGGTCATTCTTATCCAAGAAATTGTATCATTTGATGGTACCATGTAAATTGCTATAAACATATGACATAAATATGACTATTCAATAACGAAAGTTTCACAGGAAAATTAGATCTACAGACTACCAATGAGAAAAATACAAAAATAAGAGAAAAATCTCCACTTTACTTCTTTATTAGATCTATAAAAAATCTAGTTTTTTTTCTTTCTTTTTTGAGTTCAACAATATTTGGAATTGGAGGATTCAAACCTCTTGGTTGATAGTACATGTCAATTACCGATGAGTTAAGTTCACTTTGACTATAAAAAATCTAATTAAATGTTGGATGGATTAACTTGACATTTCAAATATTGTTAAATTACATTTTTACCCATACATTCTCATATGCTTCAAACTTTTATAATTTATTAATCTTGATGGTCTATGGTTAATGAGTGATTATTAGATGTAGAGATGTCCGTGGGGCATCTCCGCCCCTGTGTGCCCACTAGCCTTGCCCTACTTGGCCAAGTCATGTGCTTCGAGACTTAAGGGTCTGACACCCGCCGCCACCCTTCATTTCATTCCCCTTCCTGCGAAATTCCTCATCTAATTTTGTAGGGATCGGGGTGGAGATTTTTCGAGGGGAATTCGTGGGGATCGGATTCCCTGCTGCGAAGAATTGTTCCACGTTTAATTTTTTTAAAAAAATATTAATTAAATGATTTTTTAAGAAAAATTTCAATTAAATATTTAATTCTCCACTGCTATAAAACCCACACACACAATAATTAAACGAGATGGGCAATGGAGACGGGCACGGATATTCTCCGTCCCTGTTTAACTAGTGGGATTTTTTTCCCACCTGCTCCCTCTTGCATTTTTTGCCTACACACACATTTTTTTAAAAAAATAATAAAACAATTAAACGAGGCTGTGAACGGGGATGGGGACGAGAACGAACATTTTCCATCCCCATTTAACTCACGATAATTTTTTCCTACCCGTTCCCTCTTGCATTTTCTGCTTAAATGGAGATTCTCCGCTCTGTTAGGGAGGTTCGCCCCCACATAATAAATGGACATCTCTAATTAAATGTAATGTAGTGCTTAAGTGTACCAAAATAATCTTGATATAGAATTATGTAAACGAGGCATTGATATAGATTTGCATGATGTTAATATGATCGAAAGTTACCTGAATTTTAGGGTATTCTTAATTATAATTTATACTTTAAACTTTCATATATTTACGTCAGTTTGATATCTAATCTCTTAAAAATACCACAATTCAAATAAAAAGGTAAAGGTTCCACTTCAAAGGAACCAGCATTATTAACACACATCCATATTCCTTTTTAGTCTTTTTAACTTTCAAAAACTTTATTTTGAGTCCTTATAAACTTTGTATAAAAGTGTTATTTTATTTTTTTATTATTTAAGAAAAAACCCGAGTATATTTATCAAACCCGACACTTCACCGACGATACACAAAGATAATGCATAAAATTTATTGAACTTTATGGATTTGTTTGAATTACCAAAACACATGGAGAAAATTAACAATATATAGAAAATTGAAGTCGGCTGTCAAAGTTCAATGATTTAGGTCAAATTCATACACTTAGTTAGACTTTTGGGAGAATTGTGACCATTTATGAATTTATTTATAAAAACTAGATGCCCTCTTTCAAATAAATACAATTTTAAAATAAAAACGACACGCTCCCGAAGTTTTCTCCCCTAATTTCTATACTTTCAATTTTTTTTTTCAACCACTGTTTGGTTCCATCAACCTTGGTTAAAATCTAATTAAATTAATTTAAAATGATTTGGATAACATTTTCGTTGGTTCGTTTTATATATTTATTTTTATAAATATTTTGATTAGGTCAAATTAATACGTCCCATGTATCAATTTTTATTTGATCGGCTTGCTTTAAATAAACATCAAATAAATTTTATTAATTTTTTTTAGTAAATCAAATGTAGAACATGGAAATTTGAATCTCTTCTAACTTCAACAAAGAAATACATGTGACTGCTGAACTATGTTTATTTTTAGCAAATTTAAAATAAAAAACTATAAAAATGATATTTATTATTAGATTTAATATTTTAAACTTGTTATTTAGTTATAAAAAAAGATAATAGCCTAAACAGATTCATAACATCACTTTAATTTCATCATGTACACGCGTATTTTTTTTTTTTTTATAAAAAAAAAAATTGTGTCATTTATATTGTTAATTTAGTTTTTAAAAATTGTGTTTGTTTTCTCATTATTTCTCTGCAATGAGTTTCATCTTTCTTAACAAAATATTTGAATTCTTAGCCAAATTCCAAAAACAAAAATAAGTTTTTGAAAAACTACTTTTTCTTTCTTTCAAAAGTTGGCTTGGTTTTTGAAAAAATAGGTAAAAAGTAGATAACAAAACAATGAAACTTCCATAGGTGGAAGTAGTATTTATACGCTTAATTTTCAAAAACTAAATGGTTATCAAATGAGGCCTAAATAATTCATATGGAAACATATACATTAGATTTTACTAAGAGAAGAAATGTCAAAACTTTAGACAGCCGAAATTTATGCAACTCTCCTATATTTTATAAATTAATTTGTATCACAAGGTCTTTAATTTAATTTATTTTTTTTTAAATATGGATGCAAGAGAGAGAGTTGAAGTTTTACAAGGCATCCTACTCATGTCAATGTAATAGTAATGTAGTTTAATGTCAATGATGTTATTGGCAACATCATCTTTGATCTCTTAGATTGTCTTACTTAGCAAATTGCTTAGTTTAATAAGAACATGATCTATACAGATTCATTAAAATAATAAGTGGTCAATAGCCTTCAATTTTATTACCAATCGGTCATGCAAACTACGAACTTTATATTATATCATATAAATTATTTTAATACTAATGAATCAATCAACTGTATTTCAAAGTCATTGCATTAAATATTCACAAAATTTTAAAGTTGAAATCGTACACTTACATACCCTTAATTAAATACTGTTTTCCATCAAAGATTTTCTTAATCGTCATTCAGCCAAATAATTAATTAATCGCTAGTTGTCATTACATTAGATTTTCTTTCGTTTGTTTTAAATATTGAAAATCAATGACTTCATTTAATTGGTAATTCATTTGAATTAATTTAATTTTATTACCTATATAACAAATGGGAGTGAGAATTAAATTAATAATCATCACATTAGACTGCCGTGGATTAATTTGAAGTAATCAAATTGATCTTCAAATTAATCCATCTTACTTTTTTTCTAATAATTAGTCCATCTTAATTAAAGTTGACAGTTTTACAATTTCATCATCTTGACTTTGATTAAGTAATTATTTAACTATAAATTCGTTTAATTTTTTTGATTATACAAATTTCAACGAAGGAATTAAAATTAATATATGGCATTTTGGTCCTTCAATAATGTTGATTATTATTTCATTTTGATCCCTATACTTTTATTTATATTATCTTTTAGTCTTTAAACTTTTAAAATGCCTATTTGAGTCCATAAACTTTTTAGATTTATCATATTCTTTTATGAACTTCTAAAATATCTATTTTAGTCTTTAAACTTTATAGCCCTTTTTATTATTGTTGTTCTTTTGTTAACAATTGTTTAACCTATGAATTAAGTGACTTTGAATACATGTATCGATGTCATATAGGTTGGTTGAAGTACAATATATATTTAGTGGTTGTATATTAAATGAATTACTAACAACAAATATAAAAATAATTATTTCTTTTAGAAATTTATTAGTGGTTGTAAAAGTTTAAAATGTCGATGTTGACGAAAATGTCGAAGTCTCAATTTTATGGAAATGTCTATGAAAATATCGATAAAATGTCAATGTTGATGGATATTTTTGGAAAATTTTTAAAAATTAAAAATTAAAAAAATATATTTAAATTAATAAATAAACATTTTACACTTTTTAAATAAGTTAAAATCCTTATTACAATATTATATTCACATTAAGTTACATTTTCTTGCTTTTTTTTTTTTTTAAATTTCATCAATTTTATATGGTATAGTGGAAATGTCGATTCCCTCTTATGTCGATGTCGAACTCATGGACATGTGGAAATATCGATGGAAATGTCGACATGTCGACGGAAATTTAATACCCCGGTTGTATATTAAATGAAATACTAACAACAAATATAAAAATAATTATTTCTTTTAGAAATTGAAGTATTAAAGTAGTCATTTTGAAAGTTTAGGTACCAAAATTAAACGACTAAATTGTCGTGTAAAAAAATAAAAAGCTGAATTATAAATACTAACCCTGAATATTGTCATTTGTTTAAAAAATACCTTTATTCTTTTAAAATTTGTAATATTACCCTTGAAGTATAAAATTTGTTAGAATGTTGGACAAAAAGTCGACGTGACAGAATGTCGTTCTTCAGACTTAATCCAAGCAAGATCTCAATTACTATCACGTCGTTTCAAATACCGTCATTTTAACTTTCTGTCATTTATGAAATGTCAAAATATTACAACTTTTAAAAGAGGGAGTATTTTTTTAAATAAATGAAAGTTAATTTTCAAAGAAGATAAGTCTTATCTTTTGACTTTTTAGATTAGTACCATTACGTGCACACGTCATAAAACCGATTAATAAATTAATGACAAATCAGACTGCTCTGCCAATACAAAAAAATAAAAAAATAAATCCCATTCAAGAAAAGAAAAAACAATATTTGAAAATAAATTCAAACTTCATCAACTTGGTATTTATTAGACGCCCATTGGTCGTCGTTTGTCTCAATGCTGACCTGACCCCTTGGAGGGGGTTTGAGCCACTTGAATTATCGACAAAAACAAAACAGTTGTATTTTAATAACAATGTAGTGGGAAAAAAAAAACCCACAAAAAAAAAATTCACGAATAGTTGAAAATTATTTTTTCTTATAAGTACTGCTGGAACCCCTACCCCTTTAAGAATTGGTCTTGGAATATCTTTAGATAATTTGCAATTTGATTTTTTTTAATTTATGGATTTTGTAAAAATAATAATGGAATAGTCATGTATTACGTACATTTCTTATACGAGAAAGTAACTACAAATAATTAGTTCGAGTTTGTTTCGATAAACTCGAAGAATAGTTCAAACCTGTTGTATTTTTTGTAATTTGTATTGTTATTATTATTTTTTGGTGATCATTTGTATTGGTGTAAATATGTCAAAATTATTACCATTGAAACCTTTTTATAATTTGGGGTATAAATTTTTTAGAAAAAAATTGAGTTTGAAAAGGAAAAAAATATAAATGGAGATTAGTAAAAATAGACCTATGTTGAAAAATAAATGCAGAAACATAAATAATCTTTGGAGTGGACAGGTTGATGAGATGAAGTTAAGAAATAGCTTTATAGATAGAAGGGAAGTATTAATTTAAAAGAGAAAAATAAAAAGTCACAAACGCAGCCAAGTTGTTAAATTTTATAATCTTAATTTTTAAGCAACATGAAAAGAAAAGGAAATAAAAGAAAAAGAACGAATGTATTGAACTTTTTTTCTTAAAAAAATATAATTATTTGGGTTGGTTTAAAGTTGGACGAAAAATGAAAACTATTAATTAAATGAGATTCTTAGGGAGAGGAAAAAGGAGGAAGTAGTTGTTGAAAATGTGAATTGATAAATTACATTTTTGGGATAATGAATAATATTAGTCGCACTTGAAATTTGTCTCTTTTTTTTTCTTTTTTCTTTTTTTTTTGAACAATTAATATTTATCAAATAATTGGAAAATTAAAAAAAAAATTTTATAAACATGGTTGAGCTTTGGGTAGAATGTAGCAATTGTTTTTTGTTTTTTGTTTTTTTTTTTCTTTTGATACAGGCAATTGGTTCTATTTTAGTTAACAATAACCAGTCAATTCTTTTTTAAAATCATTGAATTATTTTTAAAAAACTTAGAATACCTAGGGGCAACCATACTATTCTTCCTAAGAAATTAATGCCTTTGTTATGGATAAGTAATGGTTAGTTAATAATGAATTATTTGTCAACTTGAACATAATTTAATTGGTTAAGACATATATAATCGACCAACAAGTTAAAGATTCAAATTCTTACTTTCACATGTCATTAAATTAAAATAATAATAATAATAATTAATTATTTAAATTGAATTTGGTATGATAAACAAATTTTATCTTTTTTTTTAACATCTATCCTTTTGGTCAAGGGTATATGCTTAAACCAGTTGAGTTATGTTCAAGTTGTCAATCAACTTTAATTGTATATGTATGTATATTTACTTTGGCATGAACAATTTTTAATTATTATAGGTAATTATTTTAGTACAAAAAATTAATATGGAGAATGATGATTTGAATCCCCGACCTAAAAAGAGGTAATACACATGTCAATTATGCTTGAGCTATGCTCACTTTGACAATTATTAAAGGTAATTAGTAAATTATAATCATTGAAATTTCGCAGCTAACAAAAATAAATATACATAATATGACTCTCAAGTATTTTTATTAGTATTTCAATTCATAATTATAAATAAAATATCTCTTATTCACCTATTTATCTAACAATTTCGTTTTTAAACCCTTCAATCCGATAATTCCATTAAAATCTCGTACCAAATCAATCAATAATAAAACAGTAACACCTAATATATTTATAATATTTATTTTAAAAAAATACTTTGGAGGAATTTTAATTTAATTTTTACAATTAGTTTTTTTAATTACAAATTAAATAGATGGTATTAGTTATAGGTTAAAAATCACTTTTGATCTATGAACTTTTCATATGGAAGTAACAATTTAGTGCCTCAACTTTAATTTGTAACGATTTAGTTGTTGCACTTTCATTATTGTAACAATTTAGTCATTAAACTTTAGTATGCAACAATTTAGTTCATTCATTACTTTATAATTTGTAACGATATAGTATTTATCGTGACAATTATTATTAATATTTAATTAAATTTCTTACATAGGTAGATCAATAAACTAATTAGGAACCCAATTTATTTATAAGCTACAAAGTCTAAATTGTTAAATAATAAAAATCGACATTTAATTTTGATGAAATTTTTTACGATAGGGATTAAATTGTTACAAATTTGAAATTACAGAAACTAAATTGTTACTTTCACGAAAGTTTAGAAACTAAATGTATTTTTAACCCTTAATTACAAGATTGAAAGACACTAATTGGACTTTTTTTTTTTAGTTCAACAATTACAGGGTGGGGAATCGAACTATCAAACTTTGGTTGATAATTGGTATTTTGTCTATTGAGCTATGTTCGAATTAACATATATATATATATATATATATATATATATATATATATATATATGGGTGAAAGAAAATAGACTAATACTTTATAGTTAGGTCATTTACCAAATTGTGTGGGAATTTTGATTTGAAACGAAATTCCGAGTCAGGAAGAGATTTTTTTTTGGGCAAAATGCACTTTTGGTCCCTGAGGTTTGAAGTTGATGTCTATTTGGTCCATGAGGTTTCAAAAGATACATTTTAGTCCCTGAGGTTTGGGAAATGATTCTAAATGGTCCCTGAAGTTAGTTTGACCGTTAGTTGACTAACGGAAAATGATGTGGCATGTTGATGTGGCAAATTTTGAATGAGATGGAGAATTTTATTAATTTTATATTATTTTTAAAAGATTATTTGGCTTTTTTTTTCTTTTCATAGTATGAAGAATTTACTTGCTTCGGCTGTGAACCATAATTCTGATTTTCTCCATTAAATGGTGATGAATCTGTCAATGGAGGAAGGATCGAATGGCCAAATTCGTTCCCAAAAGAACCCAATTTTGACATCCCAGAGATATCCATTTTTTTCCCATTTGATTTCTTCTGAAACACTCTACAAATCACCCATTCATTCTGCAAATTAAACAGAGAAAAATCTCAGAGAAATTAAAAACAGAGAAACAAAACAAACAAAAAATTGAGAATCAATTCATACCTTGGCAGTTTTGGGGAGGTTTAAAGTAGAGAGTTTACCCTCTAATCGATATTCATGCATAACCCAATCAGATTTCTCCCCTTTTGGAGCTCTTCCTCTGTAAAAAACCAGAGTTTTCTTCATACCCACAAGAGATTTTCCTCTGTAAATGTCTTTATCTTTCCCTGTGGCTTTCCAGTACCCAGCTTCAGTTGCTCTGTTAGTCCTCAACCCAGTTGGGTATTTTCTATCTCTCACACAGAAAAAATACCACTCTTTTTCTCCCATTTTCGCCATCCCTGAAATCCCCAAATCATCAGAATTGAAGGAAAAAAAATAGAGATAAAAAAAAAAAAAAACACTTGTGTTTTTAAACAGAGCTTACAAGGCAAATCCCAAGGCTCAGATTTGTTCAGATCAACATCTCCAATTGCCCTGCAAGAGAAACCACTGTCCATAACCTTCTCGAAGAGGTAATGAGAAATAAGCTCTTCATCGGTGGGATGAAATCGAAACTCAGGAGGCAATTCCAACTGATCTTCTTCATTAACATCACCAGCCATAAGTTCGAGCTTTCACAAACTTTCTCTGCAAATTCTTCATACTATGAAAAGAAACAAAAAGCCAAATAATCTTTTAAAAATAATATAAAATTAATAAAATTCTCCATCTCATTCAAAATTTGCCACATCATTTTCCGTTAGTCAACTAACGGTCAAACTAACTTCAGGGACCATTTAGAATCATTTCCCAAACCCCAGGGACTAAAATGTATCTTTTGAAACCTCAGGGACCAAATAGACATCAACTTCAAACCTCAAGGACCAAAAGTGCATTTTGCCCTTTTTTTTATTTGTTTTATTCTTCTCGCGTTGTTTTGGAGCTACAAATGTAGAGCACTTTCATTGTCTTGATGGATCTTGTCCCCTACCGTGCCCTGTGCCCTTAAATTTCTTTTATTATTATTATTTTTGTTACACCTTTTTCATTTATTTATCAATAAAAAAAAAGCATTTTTATAACATTGACCATTTATACTAATACTAGTTAAAAGACACGACGTGGTTAAAAAATTTTAAACCATAAATTTTTATGGTGAAATTTAAATTTTGAATGAATATATTTTCTAGTGAATTTAAATAGTAAGTATTTGACATGAAATTAAAAAGTAGTGAAAGAAACTACATATATCTTGTTTTAGGTTAATTTACAATGAATATTAAATGTATTGGACATTGTTGAAAATCTTTGGAACGCATTTTTTATGATGAAATATAAATTTTGAATGAATAGACTTTTCATCAAGTTTAAATGGTAAAAAAAGAAGAAGAGGGAGAACAAAGGGATTAGGTAGTGCGGGGAATTGAAATTAAAGTAAAATAAAAAAAACAAAAAGGTGGTGCAATTGAACTTACAATTAAATTAATCAAATAAATTTGAAGGCAATCACGTGGATTTTTTCCCCCCATTTTTCATTATCGGGACCCATTTTTCATTATCGGGAATGAAAACATAAATAATAACTAAAATGCAGTTAGAATGATAAGAGGAATGAACCTATTCAAAAATAGTAAAGATCGAGGAAATGAAGAAGAAAGAACATGCATAAATGCAACCCGAGTGAAGAACCATCACAAAAATCAGGAGATGACATCAAATGAGAATGAAGAAAACAATTTGAGTACATATTTGGAAATACATGGATTGACAATCAATTTTTTTCTTTTTATACATAAATCACATCCATACACGAATGGATTCACCAATTCGATGTGCAACCATCTCCACCCAAAAAATCGCACATTGTCAACATAAATTGCATCTATTGGACTCGCACAGACACCTACAATTAATGAGTCCCGTTCCACTCGAAAAGTCGTATCCTATCAACATAAATTGTACCTATTGGACTCAACATACACCTACCTTTGATGAGTCCCATCCCATCATAAAAGGGCGAAATAGGAATTTATTAAAAATGTAGGGACATAAGACGAAACAAAAGATAAAAAAATTAATGTTATAGATATATGTATTATAGATCTATAAGCGGAAAACATGTTACTTTTATCTTTGTATTTTGACATGTAGATAAAAAGAAAATTAATGTTTTTATTAACATTTCATTCACTCTTTTATCTATCAAATAAAATAAATATATATTTTGTTTTTCTCTAAACTATTTCATAGCCCATTCATTATTAGCCCAATTTGGGCAGGTCCAACACAAAAGACATCATTCATTATTGTTTATTATTTACTAGGTTAAAAAAGAAGGATGATGGAGAATCATTTTAACATTTTGAAAATTCCAAACATACACGTTGTGTAAAATTGATTTTATTCCTTTTTTTCGCTAAAAGTAAATTAAAAGTTTGTGTACAGTAGGTTTGACTTTTAAGTATTATTTTTCTTTTTTCTTTTTATTATTTTGAGATCCATTTATTTGTTATTTACTTTGACTTAAATATCTCATTATAATGAGTTTTGTTTTGTTAATTTTTATGTTCATAATTTTAATATATTACAACTACAATTTGTTTATGCAAAAATTCATTTGTTATGTTGTCGTTTTAACCATTGTAATTTAAATTTTAATATCTATCCTAATCAAAAACTATTTTTTAATTACATAACTAATACATACCGTTTAATTTTTAAATGTGCAATTAATATGAAGTCTATTTGAAATCTTCAATAACAACTTTTTATTTTTAACTCGTGCTATATATATATGAAAATTTTGCAAAATTGAGCTACCCCAAGCATCTACGAAAAATCAATATATACCAAACTGAGGTTATGATATTATACCAAAGATATGATGCTTTTCATATATCAAATGATATAAAAACTCTAGTACAATGGAATTTTATGTACTCTTTGGATATTTGAACTTCTAATTCACACGCACTAAAATCCTCAAATCTATTGATTTCAACCCTAAGATTTATGTTAGATACATATTGACTTAAGATTAAAGTTCTTGAGATAAAGAACAAATTCCTTGGCCCAAGATTCGAACATAATCTACAAGATAAGATGATAATCCGACTCGAATGTTCTTGGCATGCAACGCAAACATGTCAATATATTGCAGATTCAAGAAGCTTTCTTGACTAAGCTTGAAAGAAAAAAACACAAAGACTAAAACTTAATTCATCGTAATCTGTCCTATACAACCTAAGGACAAAGCTTTAGATAATCTCCCAAAACCCTAAATATGCACGCCACATCATCGATCATAGCAAAATGACAAAAATATCTCTACTTAATACGTCATAAAAAAGGATAAATTTAAAAAACAATAAAATTATATCAAAATTATTAATAAAATAAGAATAATAATTTAATGTCATTGATGGTTTATATCACGTTATGTAGCAACCGATTCTAAAATAACTTGCCACGTGTTGTAGCTAGTAGTTGGTGGAAAATGTGAGTCACAAGTAATGTGGATCAAAATGTTGAGATAGTAAAGGAGAGAGACACTTGATTGCTAGGTTGATCAATGTACGGAGTTATAGTAAGGGTTGAACTAATGCTAGATATATAGTAGAGAGAGAGTTACAATTTAGTTTAAATTACATTACTACTTATAAATATACATACTTGTTTTATTAGGTTGTCATTCAAAAAGTTTAATACTTTTTATTGAAAATAACCATTTTGATTAATTAGAAAACACAATGTTTTTATACATTTTTTGTGTGTGTATAAAATAAAATTTTAAAAGAGAAATTGGAAGTGTATAATGAAGACGAGAAGATGTACAATGGACGAAAGCAACAATAAATTATATTGAGGTGTGATATTTGATCTTTGACAAAAGTTGCCAGTTAAATTTTGGCTAATAAAAGTTTTCGTTACATGAGTCAATCTCTCAAAACACAAAATATTATGTTACTAGATTTATCATAGTTTTTTTTTTAGTTCAACAACATTTTAAAGTTGGAAAATTCGGATTTCAGATCTTCTTAGTCCATATTTACATATCAATTACCGTTGAGTTATGTTCACTTAGACTACAATTATTTTTCTTAATGGTGTATTCAAGCACCATTTTTTTCGCACCTCCACCTACAACACTAATAAAGTCATCTATAGTCTCTTACAATTTCACATATAGAAATTAACAATTACGTACCAATTCTCACATCTATTTTCTTTGTTGCAATAGCTCGTGAGAAATTTTGTTGTTACTACTAATGATAGTGGGAATTTAAGTATCTATTTTTCATAAATTTCAAATTTCAATGTTGTGATGAAAAATTTTAACTCCAACATTTTGTGAAAACATTAGAAATGTGGACGTCCCTTGTCTTGGAGATCCGTATTCTTATCCTTCATTTTATTTTTTTTATGGTGTCGAAGTGAATAGTATAAAATAATTTAATTCATTTTTAAGGAGCAAAAAAAAAAAAAAAAAAAATCAAAATTTACTCATAAACTTGTCATGTTGTATCAATTTTACTCTAAATTTTCAATTTCATTAAATTACACTCCAAACTTAGATAAGTGTTGCAATCTTAATCTTAAATTTTAAAAAGTGTTACAATTTTAACCATCTGATAAGTTTTCGTTTGAAAAAACTTATTTTCATTTGCATTTAATAAATTTTAAAGCATATGTATGATACAAATTTGATAAGATTTCAACGAAAAACAACATTATAGTTAAATTTTTGTTGAAATTTGTTAATTTTGACAAAGTTAACTCAATGATTAATTGGTGCCTTGATCAAACTTAATTTTGTGCAAAACTTGATTTTATTGAAATTAGAGAGTTTATGAAGATTTTCACATTGTTTTTTTTGTTAAAATTAGTGAAAATTGAATAGAGGAAAAAATTGCAACAATTGTCTAAGTTTAGGCTCCAATTTGATGAATCGAAAATTTAGAATAAAAATTGATACAACTTAACAAGTTTAGGATTACTATTTGAATTTTTCCCTCATTTTTTAATCAAATATTTATAACATTTTTATTCACATATGTTCTCGAAACATGTACGGTTAAAAACCTCACACTACTGGTACTTGTAGTTACAATGGTCAAGTTTAATTTGATGCAAAACTTGATTTTTTCCTAAATTAGCAAATGTTTTTAGATTATTCTATTAAGATTAATAGGTGAATGCAAGAAGAAACAAAAAATTGGTAACACATGTCCAAAATCTAGAGAACTTAGGACAAACGAAAATCAGACCACTTAGACTAAAGTCTAAAATAATAGATTGAGAGCGGATTGGCTGAACAACACACTCGTTTGGAGGATTGAGTTGATAAAATTCGATTAATCAATTAATAAATTTTGGGTTTAAATAATATATATTATGGTCTTTCTACTTTTGACTTTAATTCATTTTGATCTTTGTAATTTTAAAATGTCTATTTCGATTAATATACTTTTGATTTTGGTTTATTTTAGTTTTTGTACTTTTAAAAAGTGTTCAATTTAGTCATTATTTGCAAAACTTAAATGTAAAATTTATACACAATAGAAGTCCTTTAATACAAATTTATGACTGCATTTCAAAAAATTTAATAAATAGAATATCATGTTAAACTTATGATCTAAAAAGTTGAGAAAAAAATGAAAATGAAATGACCAAATTAGTCATTTTTAAAAGTATAAAGATCAAAATGATCAAAAGCTAAAATTACAAGGACTAAAATTAATATTTTGAAAGGACATTGGACTACAATTAACTAAAATTGAAAATATAATGACTAAAATAGTATTTAAACTTAAATTTAGTTTTCACACTCAAAATATATATGACTCGAAGCATTTAAATTGAGAAAATTGAAATCAACTTTCGATTATCGATCAATTTGGCCGTTCTACCTTACGCTATAATTATAATGTGCAATAAATTCAAATATTGTAAATAAGTAAATTATAATTTAGTTAAAAAATACAAAAACAAGTCCACGTGTTGCCAAGTTAATTACTTGTTTGTATGTCCTAAAAATAGAATTTGTCACGACATTCCAATGGATAATTTCAAATCAACGTAATAATCACACGTATTTGTAGGAAGATAAGACCAGTGATTGGATCTTAATCCAAATCCTAATTTTGTTATTTTCCAAAGAAGGAAAAAAAAATCACAATTTCGTACTTTTAATTTCAATTGGAAAGCTGAAAAGAAATTATACCAAAACTAAAATTAGGAATATTTCAAAAAAAAAAAAAAAAAACAAAACTAAAATTAGGAAATCAAGCCTGCGTCACTTTCTTACAGTAAGTTGAGTAAAGCAAGAAAACCCTCTTCCCTTTTGAGCTTCAGCATCTCCGTTCATTCCATCGCCATTTCTTCTCCGTAACTCTCTCTGGGTTTTGCATAGCTTCTATCAATCTCGATTATGGCGCCGGTTTTATCTCGGTTACTTTTCCGACGGAATGTTCAGGCTCCATTTTTTCGCACATCCACTGGCTTTAACTTTTGCAGGTAATATTGATCTATCGTTTTTTGATGTAGAAATTTGTAGCTTATTAAACCCTTATCTGTTTTTGTCGATAACTTGATTGATGATGATGGTCGGATTTAATTGTCCATTTTTTTTAGGCTTTAGGAATTCTCAGATGCACGTTTCAGAAAGGAAAAAGAAATCCCAAATGCATTTTTGTAGAAAATAATAATGTTATTGTTTGGATTGTATTGAGATGGGAAGTTATAGGTCCGAAATTTGATCAAAATATTAAAGTTACAGCTGGAAACATTCATTTTGGTGGAAAACTAGTCCAAAATTTGATCAAAATATAAAAATTATAGCAGGAAAAATTCATTTTGTTTTCCCCCCACGCTTTGAGGTCTTATTTTCACCCTTTAGGAACTGATGGAATTGTTTCAATCCAAATCAAATCTATAAAAAAAAATATTGTTATAAAGGTTGTTATTCGAAAATGTTTCCTGAATCCCCTGCTGAAAATGTTTCCTGAATCCCCTGCTCTGTGTTTGTGATTACAGTTTAGAATAGAACTAAACATGTTTGAAAGGAAACTGGAACTCAAACATTTTGTTTCTTTCTATCAGAGGAGTAATATGTTTTCCTTTTTAATTTTTTTTTTTTATTGTTATCCTATATTAGAATTAGTGTTTGTGAAGATATTCGTTCCAAAATTTATTTTTTTGATTTGCTGCTTTGTTTATGCTTTCGTGGTTTCTACAATGCATCTCAATCATTTGTGTTTTTCTTTTTTCTATGTTATTTTCATCTTATAACACTTTTCTTCTTGTTAAAGCAGAGAAGTTCATTCTTTACTTTTTCCGTCGGTAGAAGCGGACCAAATCTCAGGTTCTAAGCCAGGAGAAGTTCGCAACTTGGGTGAGTAAAGTTACTGTATTATCTGTTCCGAGCAGACTCTAATGCTCAAGAATTGTTGTTTTTATTTTTTTTTAATTTTATACTAATATTAATGTTAGATATTGTGCATTTCTGTCCATTTTATTTGACAGAACCTCAGTTTTGCTTAAAATTCTTCATTGCATAAGAACATGAACGTTGACACAACATGTGTTTATTTTAGTGCAGGGTAAATGGATTGGATCTTCCGGTTGGAATACTATTCTGGATCCTTTAAATGGAGAACCATTCATTAAAATTGCTGAAGTCGATGAAACAGAAATTCAGGTATATTTCGTTCCCAAATTTTCTCCAAAAAAAAAAAAAAAGAGAAGGAAACTATTTCAGTCTACTAACTTGATGCACATCTTGGTTTTTAGATTTATTTTTTTCTTATGCTCAAAACAACTCATCCTTGATGTACTACCACTAATGCTATTCCTTTCTTTGAAAATCTGCTTGCTTTAACTTGGTGAATTGCTTTTGCAGCCATTTGTGAAGAGTCTGTCCATATGCCCTAAGCACGGCTTACATAATCCTTTCAAATCACCCGAGAGGTTTTTATAAATCACTTTGTAGATCATTTGCTTTAGTTTCTTTCTATTTGTTCTCTAATTCTTCCTTTGATTGTGCTATATTGTCGAATGAAATTGATGTAAATACTTTCTTTCATGCATTAGAAAAAAATGTAGTTACAGTGTGCCATATTCGCAGATATCTTTTGTTTGGAGATGTATCTTCCAAGGCTGCCGACATGCTTTCCAAGCCAGAGGTGAGATGAAACTTTAATCTTGCTTCACTTTTTCTTTCAATTATTTTCTTATTTCTTTTGCTTTTTGGACATAGGTGACGTTTTTATTACAGTAGTTTATCCAAACAAAATGTGGTTTGCAGGTGACTGACTTTTTTGCGAGGTTAATTCAAAGAGTTTCTCCAAAAAGTTATCAGCAAGCTTGTGCTGAAGTAAATGTTACTGTAAAATTTCTACAGAACTTCTCTGGCGATCAGGTAAGGTTGATCAATGGATTTTTTTATAATAATGTTTCTTTGGGCCTTGAACAACTCCTTTGAGGTTAGCCCCCAAGGGGCGGCCACATTGGCCTAGGCATGCAGTTTATGAGTAATAGAGGTCACGTCTTCAAATTTTTGGATGAGTTTAATAGGAAAAGCTCTTGATGTCTCCCAAATTTGGGCCTTCTTCAAGGTCATTCTTTCAAGCATAAATTATAAATATTTTATGTTGAAGTTAAAATCTCTTGATGGCAACGGGCAGGGGCGAGGCTAGGCTGGGGATGCACTTCCCATCCCCGTCCCCATGGGGATTTTTCATCCCCATCCCCACCCCATTCCCCGTTTCGGGGAATCGGGGTTGGGGTTGGGGTCGGGAATCCCCGTTCAAGTGATTGGGTCTCCATGAGAAAAATCCCTGTTTCTATTTTTTATTTTTAATTATTTTTTATTAAAATTAATTAAAAAGTGGTAAATAAAATTATAAATATCTTATGTTAAAGTTAGTATTATTATTGTTTTATTTATGTAAATAATTATTTTTAAAAATATTTAACATTTTTATTATAAATTTAATATAAAAGTTATTATATTATGTAATTAAATATAATAAACACATAAACTAATGAAATTAAATTAAAAAGATAAAAGAAAAATATAAACTCCTACATGATCTAGGCTCCACCATACTTGTAGTGGATGAAATGTACTTAGAATAGAACCAAATGAATTCAAATTGGCTAATGTAATCCGTGGAGTTTGTTCTTGTTTCATTTATATGCAGGTTCGCTTCCTGGCAAGATCCTTTGCAATACCGGGTGATCATCTTGGACAACAGAGTCATGGTTTCCGTTGGCCTTATGGTCCCGTAAGACAACATGTTCAATTTAGATATCTCCTCTACAAAAATGGAAAATTTAAATAAACAAAAAGGACTTTTTGTTATTTCATCTTTTATGATCATTTTTTTCTAGTACAATACGATTGAAAAAAAAAAATCATTAGGAATTAGAGATTTATTTTATTTTATTTTGTTAAAACTTTTGTTTATTAAAAAAAAAATCAAAAGAGTTCTTTCTATAAACTAAAACACAAACCATGGAGAAAAAATTAAACTTTTATTAGGAGAACCGAAAGAAATTATTGTACTTTTATTTTATCTACTCTAGAAAGCTGCAATATTTGATCAGATACTTGAAATACATGAGCTTTAGAGGGCTACGTTTTCTAACAAAGTCTCAAATTACCTTAGGCCGGCCTCGTACATAATATAATTGACGAAAGATTCATGAAAGAAAATAAATGTAGATGAATATAAAAATGATGAAATCAAGTGATATAATACTAAAGTATTAAATATAAATTTTCACCTAAGGCCTCATGTTGCCTTAGGCTGGCCTGAGTTTATCTAAATTAAGTAATTTTATTAGTTTTAAAGATAAGAGTGCCAATTCTTGTCATTATATCTTATGTTCTTATTTTTTGCAATTGTGCATTGCCTTTTCAATGTTACCCGCTTAATAGTTTGTTATCATTTGCAGGTTGCAATCATCACTCCTTTCAACTTTCCCTTAGAAATTCCTGTACTTCAGGTGATGGGTGCACTTTATATGGGCAACAAGCCTGTTTTAAAAGTTGATAGCAAGGTAGGATGACAGCGGTAACAACTAGTCGTTATTACTATTGTTTTTATTATATGCATTAGGGAGGGAGTGCATGCGTGTACAGATGATAAACTTATAAAATTTTGTTCCTCGATAATTGGTTGGTAACTATATTTTTTTAACAAGAAAATGACATTATGATTCTATGTGAGAGGGAGGGGTATACTCATAAATTAATAAATGTTTTAGTTTGAACATCAAAAATAAAATAATTATGAAAGGATATATTAATATTTTGTAGGTCAGCATAGTTATGGAGCAAATGATACGATTGCTTCACCATTGTGGGCTACCTTTGGAAGATTTAGATTTTATAAATTGTGATGGGAAGACAATGAACAGGTTACTGCTTGAGGTAAATTTTTAAACTTACAACGAACTAAATATTTTATAGTTGATGCAGAACATTGCTGTTGGATTGTGTGGTTTGAAGGTTTTATTTTCTCCAACAATATTTGACCGTTCTACTATTATTAAATTTGCTATCGTACAGTTTGTTTATCTCAATATGTTTTTGTTGTCTTAATATATATATATATATAATTCTCTACCTTTGTAAATATTGTTGGATTGTAGTACTTGAAAATGTATCATGATTGAAAGAAAAAAGAAAACTCTCTAGTGTTCTTTTGTTCATTGTTATCTGTTGTTATTATTATTTTATTTTTGTAGTTGAATGAGATGAATTGATGATGCTAAACATGTTAGATTATGGCCTAAGTGATTCGTTTAATTTTATAGGCAAATCCATCTATGACTCTTTTCACTGGTAGCTCAAGGGTGGCAGATAAGCTGGCTGTTGACTTGAAGGGCCGCATTAAATTGGAAGATGCAGGTTTTGATTGGAAAATCTTAGGACCAGATGTTCAAGAGGTCATTAGCTATATCTCCTATCATATCATTTTTGCAATGTTGGTACAAAATGTCAATTTTATTCCTTATTTCTTTTGGTTACTGAATTGCAGGAAGATTATGTTGCATGGGTTTGTGATCAAGATGCATATGCTTGTAGTGGCCAGAAGTGTTCAGCACAGTCGATATTGTTCATGCATGAGGTTTGATGCTTTACTTTTAGTCTTGTATTATGATAAACCAACACTTCGTTTTGTTTCATCTTATTGTCGGTATATTTTTTAACCTCTTCATTTTGAGACCGATGGCTCTTACGGGTGTTTTTTTGGTTCTTCAAGTCCAATGTCTTTTCTGATGATATCATTTTGTCACCATTGCATAGAACTGGTCGGCAACTTCACTTATTTCGAAGATAAAGCATCTAGCAGAGAGAAGAAATTTGGCTGATTTAACGATTGGCCCAGTCCTTACAGTATGACTACTACCTTCGATGCATATTGTGATCATACATTATCGCCCACAATGTTGTGGAAGAAATCCTTGCTCGTAATTCATTATTTTTTGGTTGTTGCAGTTCACTAATGAAATGATACTAGATCACATGAATAAATTGCTCAAGATACCAGGGGCAAAGTTACTCTTTGGAGGTGAACCTCTTAAAAACCATTCCATTCCACCCATATATGGTGCTATAAAACCCACCGCGGTATATATTCCACTCGAAGAAATGATGAAAGATGACAATTATGAGCTCGTGACTAAAGAAATTTTTGGACCATTCCAGGTAAATAGAAAGAAAAAAAGTTACTTGAAAGCTTTCCTACATTGTAAGGCAAATTTTCGTAGGTAGGTGTCTACCAAGTTTATAAATATATTTTAAGAATCATAGATCTAGTCTTTTCTTTTTTTGTTTTTTTTAATAGAAGAAAATTCTGAGGTAGACTTTGTTTTAATTCTTGTTTTTTAAAATAATAAATAAACACCTCTTAAAACCAGTTTGTTGATGGTGTTTGTAGGTTATTACTGAATATAAGAAAGATCAACTTTCAATTGTGTTGGATGCTCTTGAGCGGATGCATGCTCATCTAACAGCAGCTGTTGTTTCAAATGACCCGCTTTTTTTGCAGGTGAGTTTGATGATTCCCTCCCTATAATTATTGTTCTTTGACAGTTGATCATTCATATTAATATTCCATTTAGTACCATTTTTTTTGGTTATAAAGTTGATAGAAATATCTTTGGCAAATGGTCTAAACTCTGTTGATGACTAGTTACTTTACTATTACTCAAAATCTGTATATATTATTACCTGCATATCTAAACTTTTTAATAATATGTGCATTTGGGTTGACAGGTTGGGAAGATTCTCTCTTGTTAAATTTATATTTGTAGTGGAAATATGGTTGTATGATGAAAACATGAACTTCTTGTTGCTACCTCTTCTAAATAGTAACTTGTTGACATTGCAGGAAGTTATTGGCAATACTGTGAACGGAACGACATATGCTGGTTTACGAGCAAGAACAACTGGAGCTCCACAAAACCATTGGTAAGTCTGATAAGCTCCTTTCTCTCGACACGAGGAGGTCACGTGAGATTATTGTCTTGGTTTGATCGTGATGGCTGATAGTGGTGTAAGAGTTTTTTTTTTGTTTAGGTTTGGACCAGCAGGAGACCCGAGAGGTGCAGGTATTGGGACCCCAGAAGCAATCAAACTCGTATGGTCTTGCCATAGGGAGATCATATATGACAATGGTCCATTGCCCTTGAATTGGGCAATCCCACCATCGACTTGAAATGTGATCAGAGTAGGTGGTGTTACATACCGCTCAGTCTGGCCTAACCTTGCCCTTCCTACTAAAGCGGAGTCTACTACAATTTTGTAGTTGCAGAGAAATAAAAGGCAATTCAACAAAAATTGGTATGATTGATCCCTTGATGATGCCGTGTAAACAAGAGAGCATGTTCATTGGATATTTAGGTATCTTAGTTTTCATGTTCCACAAATAATTTTGATGAAACAGAGAGGGAAAATTCAAAGTTCCCAAACTGCCATGCAGTTGTTTGAAGGGCAAAAATAAGTTAAATTAAACTGTCTTCCATATTTATATTCAGTTTTTAGGAAACATGACCATTCCTAGTTAAATACAATTAGAAGGAAAAAAAAACTAACTTTATGTTAGGGATTACAAGCCAATCATATTAATCCAATCTAATGGTAATATATTATGCTATTAATATTATGTTCTAATAATATTTTTTTTATTATTATTTATTGATAATTTGCACAATAACAAATTCAATGATAGGTAAAAACTATCAAATAAATTTTTACCGTCTGTTTGTTTATTTTGGTGGATGGACTTTCAAATTTGTTTTTATTTTAGTCGAAATTTCTGAATGTATATTTTGGCAATGACATGGTTTAGAACACCACATTTTTTTTAAGTTATAACTAAAGCACTTTGAAGTCTTATTCCGAACACTAAAACATAATTTTACTAATTTCATTAATCATATGTCAATATTTACGCTAACACACACCAATTTCTTCAAAAATATGTCAATATTTACATTTAACTCATTAATTACGTATGAGGCCCATTAGATTATGTCCATTAAATGTATCCAAATCATGTTTTTTTTTTCCAACACAGCAAGATAAAACGATTATTTTAAAATTTAGGGATTAAAATAGATATTATGAAAATTCAAAAACTAAAATAGAACTAATTTGCTAAACTGAGCATAACTTAATTGACATAAATCATGTGCATTCGACCAAGAGGTCAAATGTTCGAATGCCTCCACTAGTGTATAAGAAATTAAAAATAATTTTTTGTTAGAGATGAAATAAAAATAGAGATTTTTTTTTTTAATCATAAACTCTCAATTTCATCCATTGGACTTTGAACTTAGATAAGTTCATTTTTTACTTTCTTAGAATAATAATCTTTTGACCGAAAAAACTATTAGAGTAAAATATTGTAACACTTTTTAAAGCTTAAGTTTAAGATTACAATATTTATTGAAGTTTGAGGTATAATTTGATGAAATTGAAAGTTTAAAATAAGAATGGATACAAAAGGACGAGTTTAGTGGTAAAAATTGATTTTTTCTAAATAAAAATGCATGACATGACTTAAATTTGAGTTCAAAGTGTGTGCATGGAGATTCCAACCGTAGTCGAGGATATATGGGACATTTAATTTGATCAATTTTTTTTTTGAAACAGTTACTTGGATCCATTTTTTTGATCGGCAATTTAATTTTAGAAAATATAATCGATTTAATTTTTCATCCATTGACTGGTTATGACGCTGGTCTCTGGCTTCTCTGGTTTCTTCATCTTCTTTACTCGAGTCAGAACCATAAAGAATGAGATTGTAAAACCCTAATTATTCACTGGGGTCATCTGGATTTTTTCATTTTTGCGATAATTGAGTTCGAGAATGGATCAACATCTTCACCATCCGCAGCAATGGCATCCCAGGTCAATCCAAGGCACTGACTGTCCAATTTGCGCAATGCCTCACTTCCCCTTTTGCCCTCCCCATCCATCCTTCAACCTAAACCCTAGATATCCCTTCGGACCCGATCCCTCTTTTCAAAGACCCGGTTTCGACCCTCATCGTTCACCCATGGGGATGCAGTGCCCGTCTATGGGGAATCTCGATGATGGTGTCGCAGATCAGAGGCCGTGGATTAGAAATTCCGGCAATTCATATGGGCATGTGCCGTTCCAGCCTCACAGAGAGAGCTTTTTGCCGCCACCGTATGATTATGGCGGCAATGAGTTTGTAAACGACGCTGAAAGAAGCTACAAGAGGCCGAGGGTTGATGATGCAGGCTTGGATGGTGTTGTTCATGAGCTTAATCAGAATCAGAAGAGCGGCAGGAGTTCATTCGAGGATGAACGTAGGTTGAAGTTGATCCGGGATCATGGGGTTGTATCGAGTGGACCGCCTTTCGAAAATTCAGTGGGATCTGGAGACCCGGAAGAAGTCGGCAGCACGAGAAATTTGGAAATTAATAACTTCCAAGATCCGGGTGATGGCAATAATGATGGAAGAAGTCAACACTTTCACGATGAAGGTAATTTGGCCTCTGCAAAACAATTCCAGAATGGCAGGGAAGGTCTTTGGTCCGATTTGAAGCATTCACCGGCAGCGCCTGGTAACAGAATTGACACACGGCGGCCTTCCCAAAACGAAGAATTTTCACATTCTCGATATGATCAGGTTGGAGGCCATTGGCATGCTCAGCATATGCCACACCCTGTTCCTCCTGAAGCCACCGAAGATAACTATCTTTCTCATAGAAACGAATTGCACTATTCTGATAGAAATAACAGCAAAATAAACATTCTCGATCGTGATTATCAGCCACCCCCTCGCTCTGAGATGAACCCCATCCATATGAGACCGTTTTCATCCCACGGAAATGCTCATCACGGTACTCGAAACTTTAATTTTGGTGCTGGATACGTTCCGCGGCTTTCTGGGGGTGGTAGGTTTTTCGAAAATGGAAGCTCAATTGAAGATTCTCGCTTCTTTGATGAGCAACCCCCTCTTCCTGCTTCTCCACCTCCGCCTATGCCTTGGGAAGCAAAACCTTCATCCCTGTTTCCTGTTCCTGTTAGTACCTCAGCAATAACGTCATCAGCATATTCTTCTGTTCCTGAACATCGCTCCTTTCACCACCTTAAACGAATGCCTAATGTTTCTTCTAGCCCTATGATGGAGGTTCGAGGAATTTGATATGTATTTTTATCATGGATTGCATTTTTGGTGCATTTGTAACTTTTATGGAGATAGTGCATGAAACTCTTCGTTCAATTCGTTTATTTATAGGATTCTCTGGCAGTGCACCCATATTCTAAGAAGTTTGCTGCAGACGGCAAACCTTTTGGATTGAATCAATTGCCTCCGCAAAAACCCAAAGTTATTGATGCTTCGCATTTATTCAAGCTACCTCATCGGTCTACTCGTCCCGATCATATTGTGGTTATCCTTCGAGGGCTTCCAGGTATCATTTTCTTGTTTGCACCTGGTTACTCAGAATTGAACAGAAAGCCAGGCATCTTACTGAAGTTGTGAAGAATAGAAAAATGGTTGTTGATGCTCCACATCCTACACTTATTGCTTCGTATTATCATTCGCTTCCGTTGCTTTATGAGTACTCGAAAAGTTCATTCAAATTATTTTCTTGGGAGGAACAGGAACTTGATTGTGACGAGATGACTTATCTAAATAGAATTGTGCACTTCATAAGTCATTATATCTTTTGCCGTTAATAATAAGAAAAAGTCTCTTTGAACATGCGAGTAGAAAATGGACCCTAAGAATTGCTGTTGTTTTCAGGCAGTGGAAAAAGCTATTTGGCAAAGATGTTGCGTGATGTTGAAGTTGAAAATGGTGGTGATGCTCCTCGTATACATTCTATGGACGATTACTTCATGACTGAAGTGGAAAAGGTTGGCTTGATTTTCATTCTCCTTCAGCCTGTTTACAGTGGTTATTATAACGTTTGGTTGTAGACTTTTAGTTCTTTTAATTGATTTAGATTATTATTTAACTTCATATGCACTACTTTTTCTAACAGGTTGAAGAAGGTGATACCAATTCATCAAATTCAGTTAAAGGCAAGAAGTCAACCGTGAACAAGGTCATGGAATATTGCTACGAACCTGAAATGGAGGAGGTATATAAATATGTAACAGATGATATAGGGAGTGCCATTTAATACAAATGCTCCTGTATGTTTTATACCAATATTTGTCTTTTTTTTTTTTTTTTAAAAAAAAAAAAAAGAAAATTTAGAAAGCCAATTATCAGTTGTATTTTGCTCAAGACTGTATGTTCCTTGTGTTTCGTGGAACCTAGTTGGCATAATGTTTTGGGTGGGTTGGTAGTTCCATTTGATTGCCGTTGCTCTGAAGATGCGTAGCAAATATCGTTTCATATCCTTTTTGGTGTGGCATGTTAGCTAACAGCACCAATGCAATAATGAAGTGAACCATTGACATTGGTATAATATAGAGCGATACATACCTATGTCCCATAGGTATAGTAATGAAAGTTCGGTTCTTTATCAAAAAAAGAAAAAAAAAACTATGCCTATGTCCCATAAGATACTAAATGTATGATCTGTTATATTCACTGGGTATAAAATGGTTTCTAAGAGCTGCAAAGCATTTTAGTTTTTTAAACATCTTTCTGAGACAATATCTGATAATGATATATTTTTGTTAGGCATATCGGTCAAGCATGTTGAAAGCATTCAGGAAGACCCTCGAGGAGGGGGTGTTCACCTTTGTAATTGGTATGAACTCTGCTCCTACGAGAATCTCAGAATAATTGTATATAGTCCTACATTTTCCCTGCCATTCTAACTTTCTTTTTGAACTATTTTTAAGCACGTTTTCAATGTTGAGGTCTTTCAAAGTGAAGCCAGTGGCCCTATATTGTGAATTTTGTACTTAATGTGGTGACTTGACTTTTGTGAATTTCTGTTTCAAAATTGTTGGTGCATAGTTTAGTATTCAGCTTATCATTTCCCATGCCTTTGGTAGCATAAAAAGTGGTGGCATGGTTGGTAATAGTCTATACCTTAGGCATCTAAAAAGGTTAAAAAACGTCAATAATTCTCCTAGCTCGATGGCTTGTTAAGACATGCATTGGTTAAGTGATCTAAGTTTGATTTTAGATTAAGTGGTGATGCAGTGCCAATGCCACTGCATTCCTTTGCACTAACTACAATGCAGTTTGTTCGGCAATTGATCCTTTTGTTGGTGGTATGTGTGCCTCGTCTTAGTGGATGACCGCAATCTGCGGGTAGCTGATTTTGCTCAGTTTTGGGCAATTGCAAAGGTATATTCTCAATTCTCTCTTTCTTACAACCCTAGCCGTCGTGTACTGAAGTGGCGACTTAAATGTGGGTGGCAACATCATTTATTTAAGTTTTGAGTTATCCAATGGGATTGTGCATGGTGACTTTAGTATGTAGTTTGGAATAGGTAGTGATCGGGTTGACAGCGTAAAAAGACTGAGATGGTTTCTTCAGAACCGATGTTGATGTAGGCTATACTTTATTTCATCTACATTTGAGTCTTGGGCACAATATTTTCCATGCTGTTGAGACAACTTGAAGTTGTAGGATTATTTTTGCTGCACGTGGATTCACGCACCAGCCAATTCTTATGTGGATTTTGCTTTGGACTCAACCCAAGGGCTTATGGCCTGAAAACATTCATTTTGAATTTTAAATGTCCTTATGGTTAACAACACTTTATATGCTTATGTTGTTGCCTTTTGTCAGTGTTAGTTTGCCCGCATTTGATTTCATGCATCTTATTGGTGTACTTTATCGTTTTGTAATTATTCTCCATTTGTAATTGAATCCATTTTGGAAGCTTTTATAAAAATCCCGTGGTTCCTTTTCCCAAAAAGTTGTGATTTTAATGTTTTATTTTTCTGTGTTTTTACATAATTATTTCAATATACTTGGGATGCTTGTGGTTCTTGGCCTGCAGTGTTAATGGTGTACTTTCACTGCTTCCTGTAGATAAACACAAATCTTGTCCGTTGTGTAATACTCGATGCTAGAGCACTGCCTTCTTTTTCCCTAGCAAGTCTTTGATTTTGGTGTTTGTTTTGGTAGTTTCCAAATAGTGCCATGTTAGTCTGTCATAAAAGGTCGCAGTAGATCAAAGGAAGATCATAATAAGCTTTCTCTACGCGACGTTGCTGCTTCATACATGGAGATTTGGCTATTTTCTGATAATAATTATGTTTTTTTTTTATTTATTCTAAGGAAAATTAACTTATCAAATTATGATGAACAATAATTAGTAGTAATCTGAGGTTCAATGAATATAGTTTTTATAGAGCGGATGTGTTGCATAACCTGTCATGAAAATTTAGTTATAGTAAATAGTCGAGCGTAGTAATCTGAGGTATTGCTGTCTACTTTTTTGTTTTCTTATTATTTCTTTATTTATCTCTTGCTAGAGTTCGGGCTATGAAGTTTACATTTTGGAAGCTACATATAGGGACCCCGCAGTAAGTCTTTTTCTCCTCCTATCTGTTGTTATGTTCTAATATTTACTGGTGTTCGTCATTGACTTTTCCCCTTCTATCCCACTGGATTGAAGCTTAGTTTCAGTGGATAGAGAGAGAGTACAAAAGTAGTAGTAGAGAACCATGGTCTGACAGAAGTGTGATGATGTACAGAAACTATTATAAATAGTATATCAGACTTTTTTTAGATGCAATGAATTTACCAAAATTGTATATCCTTTCCATTTTCTGTCTGCATTATGTGCAGTTATGATCTAACTGGTGCCTTTGTTATTTAATAATCAATAAGGAAACTCAAAGTGCAATTAATTTAATTCAGTCCCACATCCTGGTAAAAAATTAAAATTATTTTTTATGACTCCATGTGTTCTGTTCTAGAATTGAGGGCTTATCAATTGAAAACCAGGGAAAATCTTCCTTAAGATGTTTTATTTTTTGGGGAATTTAGGGCTGTGCAGCAAGGAATGTGCATGGATTTAACCTCGATGAAATACAAAAGATGGCTAGACAATGGGAAGAAGCTCCGCTTTTGTACTTACAATTGGACATCAAGGTTCGTTGAAATAAAGCATGAGGTTTTGTTGATCTATTTTTAAGTTTTTTTTTTCCTCCAATAATATTTCAGGATAGGTTGAATGATGAGGGTGCTAAGATTATGTCGAATTGATTGATATGATTTAGTGCACCAACTAATTATTGGCATGAATAATTTAAGAAAACAGAAAAGCATCCAAATTTCATTCTGATGAGAATACATAAACTTTGGGAAAGGAATGAAATTACCAATTTGATTGTTAGATAGATAGAGGTGGTAAAAGGCAACCTTTTACCTGTAATGAAAGTTTTTCTTTGAATTGTGACGATTTGCAGTCCTTATGTCATGGGGATGACCTTAAAGAAAGTGGAATTCAGGAGGTAATGTTTTTTTTGTCCCTTTTTGGTAATGAAGTTTTGAAATAATCTTATATATATTTAGTATGATTTATGCATGTCATGTCTGTCTGCCAGGTGGACATGGATATGGAAGATGAAGATGATGATACTCTGCCTAGTTTTCAAGAAACGAAGGCTGAGAAGACAGCATTACCTCCGCTAAGAGATGATGCTTCTGAAGGTATAGTAGCATGAATGAAAAAAAATCATATATGCATTTATCAGGAATTCATCTGGTATTTCAAATCTTTTTTAATTAGTGGTAGGCTAACAACACATCATTACATGTTTGACTTACAAGTAGCGTCTTCTGTCATCTCATTTATTTTTCTTGGGCTCTTCACTATTCATATCTTGGTTTCTCACATCACATTTTACTGCAGATGATGGAAAGAGATGGGATGCAGAACCAGACCATCTGAGAGAGGAAGTAAAAGAATTAGGTAGGAGTAAATGGTCAAATGATTTAGATGATGATGATACAGAAAGAACTGATGGCCTGAATGGTCACGGGAATGCTCTTTCTGGCTTGATTCAAGCATATGCCAAAGAAGGAAAGTCTGTGCGCTGGATGGACCAGGTTTGTGTTGTGTACTTGTGTTTCATCTTATTCACCAATGGTTGTGGTTGCTTAAAGAAGTATACAAGTGTTCGATATATCTATCAGTTCGATCAGATGTTCTCTCAAGTTAATTTTCTCCCTGCTGTTGGGTATTTTTGCCTACTTTGAGAGTTGAACAATGTATATGGTTTGTTCCGGAAATTTCTTGAATGTAAAGTATGTGACTGCGCTGAATATACAAATTGTCAGTGTCATATTTGCTCTCCAATGTCTCCATAATGTTCAATAACTTCCTGTTTGTATCTTAGTTTTTGGCTTTTCTTTTAACCTGACCTACTTTTCCAGGTTGTTAATACCGGATTCTCGATCGGTGCTGCAAAAAAGGCAAAGAGATTGTCTTTAGCTATTGGTCCTGGTGCTGGATATAACCTGGTTAGTCATTCACTGCATTCTGATGAAAATATTTGTCTCACAAGTCTTTTGAGTCATGAAACTCAATAAGATAACTTCGATGGATTAATAAAAAATTTATGAAGCAAGTAGTTTCAAGTATGAGCTATGTTGTAAAATTGTTCATTCTGGTTTGGTATAAAATTGCAGAAATCCAACCCATTACCAGAAGAAGAATACCAATGCCGGGGCTCAACCCAAAACAGCAACGAGTCAAAGAAACACAGCAGATTTGAGGAGCGATTGCGTGCAGAAAGTGAATCGTTTAAAGTCGTTTTCGATAAAAGGCGACAAAGGATAGGACTTGATTGGGAAGAGGAATAGAGATTGGTACAAGAAACATAAAATTTGCATGAGATATACATTTTTTTGACATTTTCTGTCACCTTGAAATACGGTGGCTTAGTGTGTGTAGGCCAGCACAGTCGGAGAGGGAGATGTTTTGATTCAGAAAGGCAACTTTTTTCTGCTCCCATTCTATCTGTTTGTGTTTGATGACCATTTTGCTGGTCAGAGTTGTGTAACGAATAACAAAATATGCTTCTTTGTCACTCAATTGTAAATTTAATTTTTAGTGAGCTGAACTTACACACACATCCTAATTTTAGTATTTTCAATCTTACTGCTTGGGGTGTAGAGTTTGCTTGTTTGTTTGGTTTTTTGTTCTTAATATTCAGAAAAATTCAACTTACTGTCCGACTTGAAATGATTCAAAGCTAAAATCGAACGGTTTTTTTTGCTTGGTTTCATTAGTTTTTTCTCAATACCAAACTGACCGACAAGTGAGCTTCAAATCGTTTAATTAACAATTGCAGGGTAGAAGATTAAATCATCAACTTTTGGGATGGTAATTGATATCTTATTCATTAAACTATGCTTGAATTGACCGTTCAACTTACATCCTCGCTAGTTGTTACCATATTTTCATGGTCTATCTTATAGGACTTCCCTCTTAGACATTTTTAAGATGTGATGTATAATTGGTTAAAAAAACATAAAGTAACAATTTAGTCCACATATCTTGGTAAAGGTGTATACTTTATGTCAGTTGAGCTACGCTCATGTTGGCAGTCCATGAACTTTAGTTTGTAATAATTTAATTTGTACTTTCAAATTTTTAATAAATTTAGTCATTGAACTTTAAATTTTGTAACAATTTAATCCATACCATGAAAAATTTCATCAAAATTAAGTGTCTATTTTTATTATGCAACGACTTGGTCTTTGTAGATTATAGAACACATTGGTTCTAATTAGTTTATCGATCTACATATATAAGAAATTTCATTAAATTTTAATAATATTTTTCATGAGAAGAATTAAATCATTACAAAATTTAAAGTACAAACACTAAATTGTTACAAAATTGAAAGTATCGAGACTAAATCAAAATTTAAAGTCTCTGTCTTTGTAGATTATAGAACACATTGGTTCTAATTACTTTATCGATCTACATATATAAGAAATTCTATTAAATTTTAACAATATCTTTCACCAGAAGAACTAAATCATTACAAAATTTAAAGTACATAAACTAAATTGTTACAAAATTGAAAGTATAGAGACTAAATCATTAAAAAATAAAGTGTAAAGACTAAATTGTTACTTTCATGAAAGTTTAGGAACCAAAAGTATATCTTACCGTACATAATTTTAGTCCTCAACATCAAGAAATCATTAGATTATTTTGTGCAACAAGTGGGTAAATTCCCTCTCATTGATTATCTTTATTTTTTTTTTATTAGATCCTTGACTATCTATTTCATTTACCTTTCATTGGTTCCATGTATATCACATTTCAAATGCCATGTTGCTAAATTATGTCTGCGTCTTCTCTTGATCAAGTTCACTAAAGTGATGGAAGGAAAAGAATAAGATGGATAACCAATAATATTTAAGTACATAAATGAATCACAAAACTTTATAAAGGCAAAAGCTGCCATAGTTCTGTAGGTTTATCTTCTTCTATCTAAATATTTACTGCTAAAACCTCTGTTGATTACAGGGTTCGGTTGAACTTTGGATGATTCAATCACATAATTGAAGGTTCTATAAAACAAACAACTTTCACTAACATGGCTGGTTTCTTCTGCATTTCAGAGGCCCAGAGAATCGTGTAAGCCTGCTGACGAAGGTCCCTGGTTTTGCATGGATAAAATCTTTCTTGGAATATTTTCTGATGGGGTTCCCAGATTGGACGAAAAAAGCTCCATTCATCATCAGATCTCCCTCTGATCTCCAGTTCCACGATCTCCACTCGCTTTCCGGCGCATACGACCTTTTCGTCACCTAGATCCCAACAACAATTGCTCAAAGTTGTCTACATTGCTAAGGGTCTATTTGGAACGACTTTCTAAGCACAAAAAAAAAGTGTTTTTAAGCACCTTAGAAAGTCATTCCAAACAGATCATGGATTGTTTCTTTGATCGACCCAATTAAGAGCAACCTCTTTAGGATCTATCTACCTGTGTGATTTATAAGTGAAATTTGTGTAATCTTGTTTTATCTTCATTACCTCTTTGCAATTTGGGTCTGGTGGAGCAATGAAACGGTTGCCTTGGCTGATAATGGTGGGATTGTGGCTGCCGCCGATGGCGTACATAAGCCAGTTAGTGTAGTCATTGTTGACGACATGGACGAACCCCCATCGGCATCTCGGCATCCTTTGCACCAACCCTTTACCAAAGTGATTAAATGCAAGAGTTACCTGCAGAATCTGATCATCCGAGTAGCTATCACTTGCACCTAATAAAATTACCTTCATGATCAACAAAAGAATTCATCAGTTATATATCAGCATCAAAATAAAGAAATCACAATCCAAAGCTATGCTATCTTTCTTAGCTTTCATGGTTCAAGTTCGAGGAGGGAGGGCTTAATTATTACGTCGTTATGGCGAGTGAAGTGACAGTTGGAAATGGTAATGCCAGTAGATGCCATGACTGCATCTATTAGTCCATCTTGACAATTAGACATTGAAACATGATCTATCCAAACCTTTGAAGCTCCAAACATCGAGATCCCATCTCCATCGCTCGGTGTTCGGAATCCGTAGTGGTTCACCGAGTCTCTTATAAGGCCTCCATTGCCAGCCTTGATGTCATGAATGTGCAGATTATGGATGATTATGTTCTTCACAAATTGTAGAGTAATTTGACCACCATTAGCAATATGCACATTGGCACCACGTCCATCTAATGTCTTGTTATCAGTCATTATAAGCTCTTCAGCTAGCCTAATCACCATGTCATATGCGAATATAATCCAAAGTGGTCTATCCTGGATCACACCGTAGCGCAAGGTTCCTGGTTTAGGATTAAGCAAGTCGTTATCGCTCGAATCTCGAACTACATAAATTCTTCCATCTTTCCCTCCAGTTGTTCCATGGCCAAACCCGAGGGCACATTCAGCTAGCTTCTTGCGGTTTTTAGCCCAGTTTTTATCACATCTCCAGCATCGGTCGATCGGATTCGTAGCTATACATGGACCATTGTACTTCTTGATCAAATTTCTCCTTGTGTTATTTGCACCATCTAAGGATCTGTCCCACAATAAAAGACCGTTTTTTTTAGTTCAACAACATCTAGAGATACAGGATTCAAACCTCTAACCTCTTAGTCGAAGACATATGCCTTAACTAGTTGAGCTACGCTTAGATTTGTAGAATAAAAACAAAATGATTCACCATCATATACAATATAGACATTGTCTTCTTAACTAATAGAAAACTGATTTATTTGCTAATGAGAGGAAATGGGTTACCTGTGGACTTGCTTGTTGAAATTATTGGTGACTTCTTCTGGATGGGGTTGGTAGGCCTCAAAGGCAGCCTTCTTGGCTTCTTGAGCTCTTTTCTGCCAAACCTCATCAAAATCTGCAATATTAGCCTTCAGGGTTGGAAATATCATTACAAAAGAAAATATCATTAGCAGCTTAATCCCAACAATGGTGGTTTCTGTTTCTCTCATCTTCTCTTTCTACTTGGTTAATCTTTTGGAAATATTTTTCTTTGTAAACTTTTGTTAATGCTCAATAATCCATTTGAACTTGGGATGAAATTGGCATGGTGGAACTAAAATGTTGAAAATGATAAATCCAGAGCTTCATTAAATAAAGAGAATGAGAAATGGAGAGGAAATAAGGGGGAGCCATCCCTTCAATGGTCAACTCTTATTTGCTTTATTTATCCATTTGCATGGAATTGTGGTCTTGAGAATTTCCATTTACTTTTGTAAATATGTGGATTATAAGATCTTTGGTTGTTTGAAATAATAATTAAATTAAGATTTTTTTATATATAAGAAACTGAGCTTCCATTGAGAGAAATAAAAGAATATATAAGATCAGACAAAATAATAATCCAACAAAAGGAGTCCAACAACCTACAAAAAGGGACTCCAATCTAAAAGAATGAAACCTAATTAATAATTACAAAATCCTTAGCCACCAATGCCCAAATCAACACATTAAACTCAATAGTCGTCCACAAATCCATTAATATCTTCTTCCACTTTTTATTTATTTAAAAAAAGTTTTCATTTTTTCCCTTCATTTTCTCCTAAATTTGGAAGGTCTGGTTCCAATGGCAATGGAGGTTCAATCGGTCAGAAATATTTCTAACAAGAATATAGAAAACTATTTTATGTAAACAATGTTTCTAAAATAATAAAATAAAATTTAAGCAATTACCATTAAAGCCTTCATTGGAAACAAGATTAACAGAGATTTCCATTCAGAGTAAACTATTTATGGTCCAACTGTAACCTACTTCAAAATTCCAGATTTGAAGATATCACAAGAAAATTGATTGTCCTTCACATTATTCTTTTTGAAGCCAAGAAAGAGCAAAATTTTGCTATTGAACAGAATTTTGTTTAAAGGCTATTAAACAGCGACAAGTAAAAAGCAAAGGAATAAAATAAAGCAGAGATAGCCTCCTCATCTTGTCTCAAACACTCTGGAAACAAAACAAATATCAATTTGCAGCGTTATTTTTCAAATAATGGCATAAATCTGCCTTTTCCTTTAAAAGGTTTTATTTTTTATTTTTTATTTTAAAAAATTCTAAAAAGAAAAGATAATCTGATAGCGAAGAAAAAAAAATGATAAAAGGGTACTGAAGTATAAACAAAACCAGAATATGGGAATCAAACACAAGCATCAACGAAGCAAATTGTAATCACAAATGAAAATTTCTCGATGGGGTTTCTATTTAGGGTCAGGGGAAAATGAATGGATTTACCTTGCATAAGATAATAAAAAAGAATCTCAATTAATTTAATAAAGAAAGACACAAAATTCTTTGCGTGAAACAAGTGAAAATCATATTCAAATAAGTCTGTCCAATGAAAGCAGCCTCAAAATGATGGGTGAATCGATCTTATCTTCTTGAAGAACACAGAACATAGTCAAAACATCAGCAGACATTTCTACTCAGGGTGATGCAGAACAAAAGAAATGGATCATATTGAAGATGTATGTATTTAACTATTATGGGTTGACCTAGTGGTCAACAAGGACCATGAAAATAATAAAGGTTAAATTATAAAAGATATCCTTGAACTTTACCTTCTGTTTCAAAAATACATTCATTCTTTCAAAAGTTGCGATATCACCTTTGATCTTTCATAAAGGTTTCAAAACTACCATTGGAGTAGAAATCCTTTAGAAGATTGGACGAAAAATCGATATGGAGGTGATGTGGAACGACATGGCGGTGACTTGAGCGTTTGTTGGTAGAAATCCTTTAGAAGATTGGACGAAAAATCGATATGGAGGTGATGTGGAACGACATGGCGGTGACTTGAGCGTTTGTCTGGATTAAGTCTGAAAGAATGACATTCAGACGCATCGACTTTTCGTCCAAGGGTAGTTTTAAAACGTTTATGAAAGGTTAATAGTAATACTGCAACTTTTGAAAGAACAATGAAATTTTTGAAAAAAAATGCAAAGTTCAAGAGCATTTTTTATAACTTAGCCAATAATAAAGGATTTAGATGGATGTGTTGAAGCTATAATGCCACCTACTTGATGAGTTACCTTGGCAACCAAATGCGGTAGGATCGGGTGGTTGTCTTGTGAGAATAGTCGAAGTGAGCACAATTTGTTTGAAGTAGTCAATCACCACCTATTTTAGAGTTTTGTAACTTTATGGAATCCAACTTTCTTTTTGAGTGGGATAGACATAAGCTACTAGAGATATGGATTAGAGCCCTAAAGTTAAACAACTGTTTTGTGGGGGGTAGGGTGAATGGTCAGAGAATGGAGAAAGTTGAAGAGAAACACATCCTTTTTCCACACCCATTATCATATATTAAGCATTGAAATGATGTCATGAAGGGAAAAAAAAAATGCCAAAGGACAGAAGAAGCATCAGTGAGAAAATTACTTTTTATGAGATGGGGAGGATCAGATTCTTGCAACAAAGTCCACTCATTCAGAAAGTGCTGCAGAATAAGATATGGGGTTGAGAAGCTTCTTCGACATGCGAGCTAAAGGAGAATTGGTACAATGGAGACCCCCTTTTCATCTCTTGCAAAGTTTCTGATGGACATTGGCATCTCCATTGAAGATCTGTGTTGAAGCTGCTAGAGAAAAACAGAGAAATGAAGGGTAGTGATGAGTGAAGGGAAGTGATTGGGGAAAAGGGGAGGGTTTGTTTTGGGTTCAACTTTTGTGGGTTGCTTTTATCGGGCAAAAGGGGAGGGGGAATCTCAGGTGCCATCGTGAAAGAGGCATCTAATGGGTGCGTCAATGTTTAGAAATTATTCAAGAAGGTTAGTACAATACGAGTGACGTGAGAAATATTAACTTGAATATAGCTCAATTAGTTAAGACATATATTGTCGATCAAAAAGTCAAAAGTTTGAATTCTCACCCATATTGTTGAACTAAAAAAAGATGCACGATGGAGAAACAAAAAATCATATTCATAGTTTTACCATGAATCAAACATTTGAAGGAGGACAACCAATAATGTAACAATCATATTGAATAATTATGTCACCGTGAGAAACAAACAGAAATGATGGAGAATTTTTATTAGGGTGATGGGTTGGAGAATGAGAGCTTGTTGGATAGTGTCAAAACCAATGTAATGTATATGTGCCCATCAATTTCAATTAATGAGAGCATTTCAAGAAGGATAATTATTGAGAGTTTGAAGTTAAATACCTAACTCATGTATTGAGTTTTTTGGCCTTTGAAACCTTTTTCAAGTTAAAAGAAACTCATTCTTTTGGGCTACTTTCAGGTTGCTTTGTTTGACAAAGCCTCTAAACATTGTGTATCTATCAATTCTTTTAAAGGCACAAGTTAAATGTCTTATAGTAATGTCATTCTTAGTTTTTTGTTAAATAAATGTTGGCAGATTTGGCATTTTAGATCAAATAGATAGCAAATTCATGTAGACAACTCCAAGACTAAAGAAGCAAACAAATGAATCAGAATGGACTTTAAAATACAAGTATTTTATTCCTTAATAATTTATTTTCATGCTAACATTATTAAAAACAATTCGAGAGAACATTTCCAATTTAATATAATGGTGTTGGAAGAAAACTCTCTTGGAATCCAAACAGTGCAGGTTGATTTCTATTTCATAAGAGACTTCTCTTTTTTTTTTTTTTTTTGGAAGAATATTTTATGTATTTTGGAATATATTATTAAAAAACAAGAAGGAAAGAAGAGGATAAAAAAAAAAAAAAAAAGATAAAAAGAGGGAAACCAAAAAGTGGATTCAAAACCTTCAGAAGAGAGAATGGAATCTAATCTCTCCCCCACTGGCACTGCAACCCTCCCACTCTCCCTAACATTCTTATTCCCCTATTCTCTGTTTCCTTTTTTTTTTCTTTTCTCTTTGTTTTTTTCCTACCCAATTATTAATTCAATATCATCTAAAATAATTAAAACATTTGTCCAATTGACCCTTAATCATGGGTTGAGGCATTAATAATCTTTCTTTATAGTTCGAAGGTTTAAATAGAAAAAACATATCATACATTTAAAGATGTCTCAAATAAAAAATTATAGGCGGTGGTATGAGATCAACTAAAGGTATTACTTATTTTCCTTGGAGGTTCAAATTCCCTCATCGAAAAAGAAAAAAAAAGTTTTAGTAACTATAATTCAATGGTTAAGACATGTTAACTTTTCTTATGAGGTGAAGGCTTGAATTCGTATTTCATACTTTTAACTATTTAAAATATTTAAAGTTACATAAACTAAATAAAATTTAGTTAAATTGTAAAATTTGATCGGTACGGTTTGAGTATAATTTCAATTTGGTTCCTATAGTCTTAGAAGTTTCAATTTAGTTCAAATGGAATAAGCTTAGTTTCAATTTGGTTTTTTAAAATAAATTTAAAAGTTTCAATTCGATTTCAATGGTTTGGTTAAATCTTAGGAATTGTTCCTACTATTATCATATGGACACATTTTTAATGCAACAATGAGCTGATATTTTCTTTTTTGAGTTAATTGTGTAAACTGAAATACATATTAAGAATAGTTTAGGAGGTTTAACCAACCCATGAGATCAAATTAAAACTAATTTTTTTTTATTAGATCAACAACATGTAGGGATGTAGATTTAACCTCTAACCTTTTGGTTGATAGCTTTAGAAGGAATGACAATTAAAATTAAGCTTAAACTACACGAACTAAATTGAAACTTAACTTTTTCAACCATGAAAATTAAATTGTAAAAAAATCATAAATATCAAATTTATAATTTAATGTTAAAAGTTTAAAACTCAACCTAAACATATAAAAATAGTAATTTAATATCTCTAGATTATTCCTTAAAAGGTAAAACAAATAGAATTTAGAAAAAGAAAAAAAAGGAAAAGCAAAGGAAATCATCAAATATTCAATACATTATACAATAGTAATACAGCAGGCTCCTCTTTAGAGTTTCCCTCTATTTCTCCGCTATCAACGCCTTCTCTTCTTTTTTCTTTTCTTCTTTTTTGTTTCATACCAAAATGAAACCATGACGTCGCCGGCTCAGCCACGGCCGTCCAAGACCGTCAGAAAGCTCGTCGTCGAAATTGCCGATGCTCGCAACCTTCTTCCCAAAGACGGCCAAGGAAGCTCCAGTCCTTACGTCGTCGCCGATTTCGATGGCCAGAGGAAGCGGACTGCAACTAAGTTCCGGGAGCTCAACCCTACCTGGAACGAGCCGCTCGAATTCATCGTCTCCGATCCTGATAATATGGACTACGAGGAGCTCGATATTGAGGTTTTCAACGACAAGAGGTACGGCAATGGCAGTGGCCGGAAGAATAACTTCTTGGGGAGGGTGAAGCTGTACGGAAGCCAGTTTGCGAAGAGAGGAGAAGAGGGTTTGGTTTACTATCAATTGGAGAAGAAGAGCGTCTTCAGCTGGATTAGAGGCGAAATTGGCCTTAGGATTTGTTACTACGATGAGTTAGTCGAAGAAGCTCCGCCTCCGCCGCAGGACGAGCAACCGCCTCCTCAGACTGTTACTGAGAATCCGAAAACTCCCGAGCCTGTGGTCGAGGAAGCGAGGATGTTCGAGCTTCCGCCGCAGGGGGAGGTCCGTCGCGACGATTCCAACTCGCCGCCGGTGGTGGTTATAGAGGAGTCGCCGCGGCAGGAGATGCCGGTGTATTCTGAGCCACCACCGGCGGAGGTAAATGCTCCTCCACCAGCGGAGGGGCAATTTGGACCGGAAATGAGAAAGATGCAGAGTAACAAAGCAGGATTTGGGGAAGGGGTGAGGGTTTTGAGAAGGCCGAATGGAGATTACTCTCCGAGAGTGATCAATAAGAAATTCATGGCCGAGACTGAGAGGATTCATCCATACGATCTTGTGGAGCCGATGCAGTATCTCTTCATCCGCATTGTGAAAGCCAGAAATGTCGCCCCGAACGAGAGCCTCTACTTAAAGATTCGCACATCAGGCTATTTAGAGAAATGGAAACCAGCAAGTTATCGGCCTGGTGAACCGGCTGATTCGCCGGAATGGAACCAAGTCTTTGCCCTCCGCCATAACAAACCCGATACGGCGAATACGACACTGGAGATTAGTCTCTGGGATACGCCATCGGAGCAGTTCCTCGGCGGCGTTTGCTTCGATCTTTCCGATGTACCTGTGCGAGATCCGCCCGATAGTCCTTTGGCTCCTCAATGGTACCGCCTCGAAGGCGGAGCCGCAGATCAACAGCCCTCTAAAATTTCCGGCGACATTCAGCTCTGTGTTTGGATCGGAACTCAAGCGGACGACGCATTTCCAGAAGCTTGGTGCTCCGATGCTCCACACGTGGCTCATACTCGCTCGAAGGTTTATCAATCTCCTAAGCTATGGTACTTGAGAGTCACAGTGATAGAAGCGCAGGACCTTCACATCGCTCCAAATCTGCCTCCATTAACGGCACCAGAAATTCGAGTCAAAGCACAGTTAAGTTTTCAGTCGGCTCGGACAAGGCGAGGCTCCATGAACAACCACAGTGCCTCATTTCATTGGAACGAGGACCTCGTCTTCGTCGCCGGCGAGCCTCTCGAAGATTCCCTGATCTTACTCGTTGAAGACCGGACGAGCAAGGAGGCCGTACTCCTCGGCCACGTCATGATTCCGGTGGATACAATCGAACAGCGGTTCGACGAGCGGTACGTTGCGGCGAAGTGGTTCTCATTAGAAGGGGGCAACGGCGGCGAAACATACAGCGGCAGAATCTATCTCCGACTCTGCTTAGAGGGCGGATATCACGTGCTGGACGAGGCGGCGCACGTGTGCAGCGACTTCCGGCCAACGGCGAAGCAGCTGTGGAAGCCAGCCGTCGGAATTTTGGAGCTCGGGATTCTCGGAGCACGAGGGTTGCTTCCGATGAAGACGAAAGATCCGGGAAAGGGGTCCACCGACGCTTACTGTGTCGCGAAGTACGGGAAAAAGTGGGTCCGGACCAGAACGATGACTGACAGCTTTGATCCACGTTGGAACGAACAGTACACGTGGCAAGTCTACGACCCTTGCACCGTCCTTACCATCGGCGTCTTCGACAACTGGCGAATGTACTCCGACGCGGCGGAGGACAAGCCCGATTACCACATCGGAAAAGTAAGGATTCGGGTATCAACCCTCGAAAGCAACAAAATCTATACAAACTCGTACCCTCTGTTGGTGTTACAGAGAACAGGGTTGAAGAAAATGGGGGAGATCGAGCTGGCTGTCCGGTTTGCCTGTCCGGCGCTGTTGCCGGAGACTTGTGCTGTTTACGGCCAGCCATTACTTCCAAGAATGCACTATCTCCGCCCTCTTGGGGTGGCACAGCAGGAGGCATTACGCAGAGCCGCCACGAAGATGGTGGCAACTTGGCTGGGCCGGTCGGAGCCGCCCTTGGGCTCGGAGGTGGTTCGGTACATGTTGGATGCGGATTCACACGCTTGGAGTATGAGAAAAAGCAAGGCGAATTGGTTTAGAATTGTGGCTGTTCTGGCATGGGCGGTTGGATTAGCCAAATGGTTGGATGATATCAGGAGATGGAGGAACCCCATCACCACAATTCTTCTTCATATACTGTATTTAGTGCTTGTTTGGTACCCGGATTTGATTGTCCCAACTGGGTTTCTGTATGTGTTCTTAATCGGAGTTTGGTACTACCGGTTCAGGCCGAAAATACCCGCCGGAATGGACACACGGCTGTCGCACGCCGAGGCGGTGGATCCAGATGAATTAGATGAGGAATTTGACACAATTCCGAGCTCAAAGCCACCGGATGTAATCCGGGTTAGGTACGACCGGCTAAGGATACTGGCTGCTAGAGTCCAAACAGTGTTGGGAGATCTTGCGACTCAAGGGGAAAGGGTACAGGCATTGGTCAGCTGGAGGGACCCTCGAGCTACAAAGCTGTTCATTGGGGTATGTTTCGCCATCACATTGATCCTCTATGCCGTGCCGCCGAAAATGGTTGCGGTGGCGCTCGGATTCTACTACTTGCGCCACCCCATGTTCCGGGACCCTATGCCGTCGGCGAGTCTTAACTTTTTCCGGCGACTTCCGAGCCTATCGGATCGGTTAATGTAGAGTAGAGTAGTAGTTGATGTATTAAAAGTGTATTTTTTTTCACCCCTTTTTGTGGGGTTTTCCATAATTACGGCCCCAAATTGATGGGGGGTTGAGTTGGTTACTTGGTGGCCGGTGGGGAAGGGAATGGAAAAGCCAAAAAAAGAAAGGTTCAACTGGTTGAGTTGAAAAAGATGTCCTGAAAATAACATGGTAAAGTGTGAAAAGGGCGCTGGGAAAAAGCAGCGAGCTGTCATCATGTTCTTTTGTTCTTGGAGTTGGATTTCGATTTACTAACTATTTAAGTTTTTGAAATAAGATAGAGAGAGAGAGAGAGAGAGAGAAATGGAGGGAAAATAGAGTATTTGATTGGCAAACAGAGTCGATAGTTTGCTGTAATTGTGTCCTGAAAAGTTGGAACATCACAAATTATTTCCTAACATATCAGATTTTCCTCTACTGTTGGTAGCCTTTGAAAAATCAGAATAATACAGAGCTTTTCTTTTTCATTGTTTAACTTATAATTCTTATGAGTCTTGATTATTTTTGTTATATTTGGCGTGGAATTTGTCTTTAAGAAATCAGGACCATCAGAAATGAAATGGGAAAAAGAAATTACCAAGTCGTGTGGCTGAATTCTCGGCAAACCACATCAATTTCTGGCCATTGGGTTGACATATTTATGGAGGTGAGTTGCAGACCCAATAATTGCAGAACAATTCATTCAGTTTGACTTCAATTCGGTCATAAAAGAATTCAACTGTGCTGATAAGACCTCTCTGCATTTTCAGGTTTTCTTTCTCTCCACCATTTTAATATTTGAATTCATACTTGGATCTGATTTACTTTCACTTTTTGCACGAATTGTCATCAGCTCTTATGTCAAAAACATGCATCTCTGACTCTCCCATGAATGAGATACTGTCAAATCTTTCTTTATTTATGCTAGTGAAGAATGGGGGTCTTTTTTCTTTTTTCTTTTCTTTTATATCCAAAACTAGGGAGAAATCTTGAGTAACACATTAAAATTGTTGGAATGTTCAGATTAAATAATGGGAGGAAACTCAGAAGAGAAGCAGGAGGATAAGGTTGAGAAGAAGGAGAAGAAAGATAGAGAGAAACATGAAGAAGAAGAAGATGAGAAAAAGAAGGGAAAAGATAAGGATAAGGAAGAAGTTGAAAAGAAAGAGAAGAAGAAAAAGGATCCAGCGGATAAGAAAGACCCAACAAAACTCAGACAGAAGCTGGAGAAGCTTGAAGCCAAGATGCAGGCTTTAGCGGTTAAGAAAGAAGAGATATTGAAACTGCTCCATGAAGCTGAACAGAATGCTGCTGCAGCTCCACCGGCTTCCTCTTGAATCCTTTTACCATTCTTTTTCTTCCATCCTTTACTAGATCCTCCCATTGAAGAGATCTGTTGAGGGTAATAATTAGTTTGAACTTTGAATGATCTAAACAATTTCAATCTTTTAGAGATATATCTTTGTTATTTTCATTTTTGTTTTGAAATATGATGGTTCATATTGTTTAGATGAACCAGTTGAATTCAAAGAGTCATAATTATTCATAATTTAATGTTTAAATGTTAATTGCTCAGTTATCTAATTATCTTTTCATCTCTACAAGCTAGGGTTAATTGCTAACTTGAGCGTAATTCTACTAGTTAAGAAATTATATTTAAATCACATCAACATAACTCCTATTTTATATCTTCCCAATATGGGTAGATTTGATTCAAATACGTCTACTTAGGTATATTTGAGAACCGTAGGAGAAGGGAGGGAGAGAGATCCGTCGAGATGGCATATTTAATATAATTTTTTTTGTTGTCATATCATACTAAATGTATCCTAAAGATTTTTTTTTTAAAAAAAAAAACGAGATGTCATAAAGATAATTAGTTTTTTTTTTTGCCACATCAACATTAAAATGAATTGACAAATCATGTCATCACTATATTAAAATGGTAAATGAAAAATTGATGCCAACAACCAAACTATACCATTTTAAAACCTAAGTGAAACAAAACTCAAACCTCTGAGAATTTTAAAGGTATTTATGCCTTAATACAACAAATTTTACTAACTAGTTTTCAACCAAAAGAATATTAAACTTCCTATATCATTAAAATTAAATGGGATTTCATGAACATTCATCTAATATATATTCATATACAACTTGATACATAAGTGTCTATAATCCTTTTTGAGAAAACCGTCAACTTGAACTTAAATCAATTATATAACACATTAGTTACAAGCGAGAATTTCTACTTTGAACTAAAAGAAATATAAAGGAAAAAAAAAGTGAAAATTTAGAAAATATAGTCAAAGACAACTTTTTTAGTTCAACAACATTTGAGGTGGAGAAAATTTGAATTGCTGACCTCTTAATTAAGAATATATGTCTAAACCAGTTATGTTCAAATTAGTTAGCGTTCAACTATACTTTATACTAATTGTTTAGAGAGCGGTTGCGGAGTCACCAAATGAAGTCCTCCGTTTCTTTCGAAGGTGCTGACCCACAGGCCACAACCAAGTAGAGATGACTAAGTTACATGTGGCGAAAACATTAATTTTTTTTTTTTTTTTTTTTTGGAGAAAAAATCATGATCACTACCAAAAACTAATTAAATGTTACTAAGTACTATTTTATATGAGTGATAGAGAGAGAAAGAGAGAGAGAGAGAGGAAAATTCAGATAAAGCAATGGAGGAAATGATTGGTGGATATTAGTGGACATCAGATTACACTGAGATCTTGTATTCCAACATGGCAAAACCTCCATTTCCGCTGAACCTGAACCACAACAAAATTCCTTCTCAACCTTCCCTTCCCCCTCAACAATGGCGGTCAATTCACCATCTTCCTCCGCTGCCACTGCCGCTCCTTCTCACCTTCCCAACCTCCTCCGACCCAACCACTTCTCCAATTCCAGATTCCGTCAATCCTCTAACCATGGCCGCCGCCCAGTTCCATCCTCCAGATCCAACCCCCTCACGATCGTCGCCATGGCTTCTCAGAAGAAGGTACTGCAACTCTTTTCCCAATTACATTACAACACATCAATAAATCCCCCCTCCATTTTCACTCTCTCTTTCAATCAACCGCGTCGTTTGAGGGGGTAGGGCTAATGAATGGAAATTGATAAATTCAGGTGAACAAATACGACGGCGCTTGGGAGAAAAAGTGGTTCGGCGCCGGAATCTTCTACGAGAGCTCGGAGGATGTGGAGGTTGACGTGTTCAAGAAGCTTGAGACGAAGAAAGTGCTTAGCAATGTCGAAAAAGCAGGGCTGCTATCGAAAGCAGAGGAATTAGGGTTTACGCTCTCGTCGATTGAGAAATTGGGGGTTTTTTCAAAGGCCGAGGAATTAGGGCTTTTGAGCTTGCTTGAGAAAGTTGCGAGCTCTTCTCCGTCGGCCTTGGCCTCTCTTGCTCTTCCTATTCTCGTGGCGGCGCTGGCGGCTATTATTTTGATTCCCGACGACTCGGTGGCACTTGTGGCGTTGCAGGCGGTGGTCGCCGGTGGACTGGTGCTTGGGGCTGCCGGATTGTTTGTTGGATCGGTGGTGCTGGGTGGGTTGCAGGAAGCTGATTGAATGAATAAAGGAGGTCAGGATTCTGCTGCAACTCTCTCTTTGTTTGTGTAGGTGAATCGTGAATACTACTTTTCAAATACTTTTAATTTTCTGTGTAATTAAGAACCATAAAATGTGAAGAGAGCTTTTTTCTCTTCCCTTCAACTTTCAATTTCAAAATGTGGATTAGTAAATACCTCATTTTGAAACATGATTTTTATTTCTTTAAATGTATTCGTGGGAAAAATGCATCCATTTTAACCTTATATTGAAATTTTCAATTTCATCAACTTACACGGTATATTTAATAGGTAAAGCATTTGAAACTAAGTGGTCTTAAACCCTACAAATCCAAGCATAGTTCATTAGATGAGGCACCAATTACTATTTTGAGGGTCAACAGTTGGATCTACTATTCGTAATTGTTGAACTAAAAAAATATGGTCTTAAACCCTATACTCTTAACCTCTTACAATTTAAACGAAGTGGTGCATTTGGTTTCTATTTTAAGAGTTCGAAAATAGTTATTGACATTTTTATAGTTGGATGAGGCTATTTTTTTAGACATTGGTACTTCAAGTTCCAACTGGGCTAGATTAATTGTATTTGTGCATTTGTTATTAAGTCTTTTTTTTTTTTAAATTTTTATAATTTGCTTGATTTTGTAGATAGGTTGAATATTTTGTAGTTAACTTTGGACATTTGAGTCACATGATTTTGGATATTTTGGTAATTGAATTGTATAGATCAATTACAAGTTTAGTGTTCCTAAACTTTCAAGATTATATTTAATAGGTTATTGAACTTTAAAATGGGTCTAATATACTTCTAAACTTTCAATTTTGTATCTAATTTAATAGGTCATTGAATTTTAAAAGTTATGAACTTTCCATTTGTGTCCAAAAGATTTCTATCTTATTTGACATTTTTTAGAGTTCATGGATCTAAAAATGTCAAGGTCCTATTAGACACAAATTTTTGAGTCGAAAGGATATGTGAATTGAATAGGTTAGGGACTTGTTGAATACAAAATTGAAAGTTCAAAAACTTATTAGGCATTTTAAAATTTTAAGGACATATTATACAAAATTTGAATGCTCAAGAAACTTTACACTTTTTTAAAGCTCAAAAACATTAGACGCAATTGTAAAAATTTATGGACTAAACTTTTATATGGCTGTTGGAAAAGAAATTTTGGCCAATCAAGAAATTGTCATGTCATTAATTAAAATTAGTGACAAAATTATTTATTTAATTAGAGATTATTTAAATTTGCAAGTATCCTTAAATTAAATTTAGGCAAGTCCAAATATACAATTGGGTTATATGAAATTTGGGCCAATTTTAGACAGCCCAAATGGGAGGCCCTAATCCAACAAAGTCTAGGCCCAAGGTCAGTAAGGCTCAGTCAAGAGAAGTTTAAGCCCAAAGTCAACCAGACTCAGTCCAAAAGCCAAGACCAATGTCAACTATGCACAGTCTAAATGACCTGACCCAAAGTCTACCATGCCCAGTCCAACAGTCAGACCCAAGCCCACTTGGGGGCCTTGGGGAACTCTATAAATAGAGAGATCCCTCCTCCATTTTTTGAGTTCAGAAGTTGAAAATCTCAAGAGAGAAGACTTAGAGAGAATTCAGAAAACAAAGACTCTTGTAGATCAAATACTCTATGAACCAAAGCGAACAAGCTGCAAAGCCCTCGAAACAAATCTACATTCGAGAACAAGTTGCAAAGCCCTCGAAACAAATATACATTCGAGAACAAGCTACAAAGCCTTGAAACAAATCCACATTCGAGAACAAGCTACAAAGCCCTCGAAATAAATCCACATTCGAGAACAAGCTGTGAAGCTCTCGAGACAAATCCACATTCGAGAACAAGCTGCAAAGCCCTCAACACAAATCCACATTCGAGAAAAGATGCAAAACCCTCAAGACAAATTCACATTCGAGAACAAGCTGTAAATCCCTCGAAATAAATCCACATTTGAGAACAAGCTGCAAAAGTCCTCAAGACAAATTCACATTCGAGAACAAGCTGTATAGCCCTCGAAACAAATCCACATTCGAGAACAAGTTGCGAAGCCCTCAAAACAAATCTATATTCGAGAACAAGCTGCAAAGCCCTCGAGACAAATGTATATTTGAGAGGAAGAATCAGGGGAACAAATTAGAGATTGTACTGCACTACATTCAATTAATACAAATACAAGTTTATTTACACGTGTCTCATTTCTCTTTCTATTTTGAAATTACGTGTGAACAATGACTTATTGATTAGTTTGTAGATAATTTTTTAATTTAATTTTGATGAAGTATTAATTATAATTCTTGTTGAAATTCAAAGTTTAATTTGGTGAAATTATAAGTCGAACATTAAAATTGACTAAATTATAATTTGCTTATTCAGTTAATGAGAAGCATGTCAAACCAATTATAAATAAAATAATTCATACAAAGTTATATTTATATATATATATATCATCAAAAAGTTAAAAAGAAAAAAGAAAAAGAAAATTTAGATTAATATCGTAACTCATTAATTTCCTACTTTCTTTTTTATTTATTGAGCTCGACAACATGTGAGGGTATAGATTCGAACCTCTAACTTTTTGATTGAGAATATAATATCTTACCTAGTTGATCTATGTTCTGATTGACTAATTTCCTACAACTACAACTATTAAATAGAATCTATTAAATTAATTAATTCATGACTAAGGTATCATGTATGGTCCCAAAAAGAGCTTCGCATGAGTATATATTCTACATATTTATTAATATTAACCTTCTATATTTGAGTACAATTGATTCTTTAAAACCATTGAAAAGATAAAAAGTTATGTCCAACTTTTTTCATGATTCTCAAAATAAGAAGTCACAAGATTGCTCTAAAATTAGCTTATATTATAAGATGAAGAGTTTTAGCAAGTTTATTAAGACTTGGGTCTCTTTCTTGAACAAAGCATCAAGTACACAAAATCTTTAAAGACCCATGGAACAATTTCAAAATCCATTGAACATAACACACAGATTGACAAGAGCATCAATTCTATTGTGGGCTATAAACTAAAGTAGACCACCATTCAACTAAAAAGATTGTTCTACATCACTGTTCAAATAAGACAAAATTATAAATTAGTTTCATTTCACTCCCTTTGTTTGAATTGTAACACTCAAAAAATAAATCTAAGTTTAAATACTATTTTGGTTCCGTACATTCAGCTTTGGTTCATTTTGATCCTGTTCAAAATGTCTATTTTTTGTTCTTGTATTTTAACTTTTATTTGTTTTAGTCCATGTACTTTCTAAGTGTGTATTTTAATCATTGTACTTTTAAAAGTGACCATTTTAAGTCTCTTCATTTTTATTTTTATCTCATTTTTTTCAATCATGATTTTAGCATGACACATTACTTACTAAATTTTTTGAAATATAACAACAAAATTTTATTAAATGGTTTTCATTGTGTATGAAATTTATGTTTAAATTTTGCAAACAGGGACTAAATTGACCACTAAACTAAATATTTTAAAAGTATAAAGACATGCATGGACTAAAATTTTTTAAAACAAAACCACATTTTTTTTAAAGATTTCCTCTAAAGAATGAAGAAGGGATTTATACAAAATATAGAAGGAATTTTGTCATCCGCTCACAGAACGAAAAGGCCCAATTGATATGGACCGATGACAAAAACCCATGGCCTGTCAGATCCCAAGACGTTAATGGGCCATCAGTACGGTACGGTCCATATTAAAAAGTCACGTTTTGTGAAAATGTAAAAATTAAATATTTCCAAAAGCTACACTTTTTTATGCTTCTGATAAAAAAAGTTTACAAATCAAATCTATGTTTGAAGCTATAGTTTAATCAAAATCAAAATAGGAAGATAAATATGTAAAATAATTTCTTTTTAAACTATGATAAATAGTATCCTTACAAAAGTTTCTAGCTAAAAAAAAACATTTTTAGCTACTGCGAGCCTGAGCGTAGCTCAATTGGTTACGGTACCTATACTTTTTTGACCATGATGGTATGATTGTCGAGCCCTCTCCTCGTTTTGCCCACAGGCCTCACTTTGAATACAGGGAAGTCGGCTGGTAGGAATTTTTCAGTGGATTTTTTTTTTTGGATGTTGAAGAGGTGAGTAACAGATGAGAAGGTATCCCTCGAGCCGGAGAAGTTCAAATCAATGTCTGGTGTGATATCAGACATATTACATATCCTACTCCAAAGACCATGGTTAATACGAGTAGCTTGTTACCTGCGTAGGGAGAACACCCGTTGACTTTTAACGGAAAATAGGTTAAAGATTTTTATTCTTCACCCTCACATGTTGTTGAACTTAAAAAGAAACCACCATTAATTAGAAAAGACATATTTATAACTGAATAAATATATTTTTATAAAAGAATTCATGTGAAACTCACTGTTATTAATTTTATGTAATAAAATCAGTGTATGTGTTTTTTAGTGTTGAATTAGGGCTTTGTGGGTATGTGTTTGTTTGAAATCTTTACATGAGGAGTTTGATAAATGGTAATGGTACATAAAACTAAATAAATATATTTGGGATGCAATGAACCTCAACCAGAAGCAGTTGTCAAATTGTGAGAGAATTTTAAAATACAATTATTTGTCATTGTTGAATAAGGTCACATTGCATTTGCAATTGCATGGATGTGGTCCCTCTCATCCCTTTTTTTTTTTTGCAACTTTGGATGCTTGTAACTAAAGTTTCCATTTATTGCCTACAACAATTCTCTTTTATTATTTAATTTCCTTGTTTATTAGAAAAATAATTGCTCAAATCACTAATGGGTTTGATATGACTTTAAAATGTGTTTCTGTGACTTTTGTGAAAAATGGCTGTAACCAAGTGAAAGCACTTTTTAAAATTTATCATGGTGTTTCCTTGATCTGGTATGTTTCTAAAAGTACTTAATAAAATGTGTGAAGTTCGAAGTATACAACATTTTTTTTAGATTTTAATTTTGTAATTAAAATGTTTAGAAGTATCAATTTCATATAAATTCTCATCCCATACTTGTAATGTGGTATTTTAAAATTTTCATATTAATTGAACCCGGACAAAAAATACGAGCTTCACTAGATTTTAGATTTGTCATATTGTAATTTTGCATTTTGTTGATTATGATTATGATGGATGAAGATTATTTTTAGAAGATGATAAAAGAAAATTGAGGTTGTAGGGTAGGGACCGTAGGGTGATGAAAGAAAAAAAAAACTTAGGGTAATTGAAAATCCTAAAATAAATCAACATACTAGTTTGTCCATTTCACAAACACATAATTTTAATTTACATCAAACCTAGATTTAAAACATGTTTTATACATTTTTAAAAATTAATAATAGAAAATAGTTTAAATCTCATTTTAGTTATTTAAAACTTTTATAGGTGTATTCCATTTTCATGTTTGAACTTTTATTTATTTATTCTAATCTTTAAACGTATTAACCATTTTAGTCATTTCATTATTTTACTGAAGATCTTTATAACTTGTTAATGTCATGCAATTTTAAATATATATGTATTAATATATTAACATAATCATACACTAAAATTACATATAAATTGATCGGGAGAGAATATTGAACGGAAAAGCATTGCAATAGTTATAAGTGAATGAATGTAAGTACAAGAGCTTGATTTGGGTCAATATATGTGCATGACAGCATCAACTTATTATATTACACATATTCGTAGCTATATTATTTATATTTTGAAAAATTAGCTGCAAAACAATGGCATGGAGTAAAATAATTATTTCTAAAAATTTAAGAATAAAAAATATATTTATAGATTAAAGTAGAATAAATTTGATTGTAATAAGTTATTTGAAATGTCAAGTGACATCTTGAAATGTCGTTTGATATTTCGATGAGGGTCTAATATCTTAATAAAGAGTAAAATATCATTTTCTTAAGATATTGAAAAAATGTCAAGATGTCAAGAAATATCGAGAAAGTGTCAACAAATGTCAAGAAATCTCGATAATATTACAATCTCTCTATCTCTATCTCTATCTTTTTGAATTATCATCTTTCTATTTCCTTCCATTACTCATTTTCTCTCTCCCTCTCGTCATATAACTTTTTAATTATATAGTTATTTTTAAAGTTTAATGCAATATCGTAAAGTTAGACATGTTTCTACAAAGTGGTTGTATTAAGTTTTTAATATTGATCTTTGTATACAATTTGAATATTATGATTTTATTCTATTTTTTTACTATCTTTTTTTTTTTTTGTTGAGTACATAAAAAGGAAACAAATTAAATAGACAAAAAAGTTTGAAGACCCACAAAGCTTATGAGCAAATATTGTTGATATGCGATTCATGGGTAAAGGTGATTCGAGCCCAGGAGCTTGTAATCTTGTGCACTTCGTTTACAAAATTTTGTATTTCTGTAATGTCTTCATCTTGACCATTAATGAGGCGAATAGTATTAAGAGAATCAAATTCCACAATTAAGGGAATAGATCTATCATTGATCATGCTTAGACCTGTAGAAATCACTCGAATTTCAAGAATAAAAATTGACCACCGCGTATGAATATGTTTATGGCCAGCAGTAATGATGCAGCCTTCCTAATCTCGAACAATCTAACCCAGACCTCCATTTTTAGAGTTATCGCACCACGAAGCATTCGTGTTAAGTTTTCACCAACTAGATAGTGGAGGTGTCCAGAGAGCAACAACAATAGAAAGAGGAGTTGCTTGTATTCCAGTAGTTGTTGAGGAGCGTAATAGTTCTGACAGTTAAGTTTCAGTTCCAGCTAAAAGCTTAATCTAGTCCACGACACCTCTTGTAACCCTATGAATCATTGTGTTGCACCAAGTCTAGATCTTCCAAAGTATAAATAGGAACGTGTTTTCCTCTTCCCCTCTCGCATTGTTATGGATCCAAGTGAAATAATCCGTTGTCATCTAGACATTCTTGTAAGCAAAAAAAATTATATGCATTAGAAGGGAGGAATTTATGCCAAATTTTGAAAGTTACCTTGCAACTCCAAAAGATGTGATTTATCATCTCAGGTTGGTTGTTACAAAGAGGGCACCACGGTTCAATTTGGATACCTTTTGGACTGGATTTTTTACTACCATGTGCCATCTATTGAAATTTGATATCTCTCTTAATTATTACCTAGATTTATGAATATGATAATTAGTAAAAATGATGAATTATATCACCGTTAAATTAGAACTTAAGTCTCATTAATTAATTCAAACAATTTCTATCAATTTTTATTTTTTTGTTATTTTTCAAAATTTTGGTTGACATTGAAAAATATGAAAAAAAAAAATGGATGCAGTCCACTTCAACGCTAAATATTTTTTTTCTTTAAAAAAAAATTAAAATTTTTTCTTCTATGATATCCAAGTAGACTGCATAAGACTTGGATGCAACCTACTCGAAAAATGTTATTTATATTTTTAGATATATTTTGATAAAAAAAAGTTATAGCCCAATGAAACTATTGTTAAAGTTACATTCACTAATTCAAATAATTTTTTTTACCAATTTTCATGATTTTTAAAAAAAAATTTAACGACGTTTCGAAACTTAATTGTGATCAAATTTGAAGATGAAATATATATATATGTGTGTCCAATGGGATGTCGGGAGAGGAAGTTTTTTTATTTATTAATATTGTAGTTTTTTAAAGTTATTATAAAAATATTGTTGTTTTGAAAGTATTTATAAGAATATTGTAGTTTTAAATAGCTGGCGGATGGTCGTCTCTCCCGCCTTTTCGTTTTAAAAAAAAAACGCATAGAAGAGACGACCATCCCAGAAATTTTAATAATTATGTCAATTGGCATATTGGTCAGCTAATTACTCTAAAACATAAGGGGCCTAGGTTCGAGCATTATGGAACGTAGTTTTCAACTATTTATTTCTTTTTTTCCTCTGCTTTCTCTCTTTCTTTTTTTCCTTCCATTTTTTTTTCTTTCTTTCTCTTTTTCTTTCTTTTATTTGTTTTATTTAAATCAAATAAGATATCTTCCGTTTTTTTAAATATTTGAAGTAAATTGAATATTCTATTGCAATTTATTCTTTTTTTCTAAAAATTGAAATTTATTTAAGTATTAATTATTTAAATATTTTCTTTTCTAATATGAGTGATTTTTCATTCTCTCGTATTTCTTGATTTTTCTTTATTTATTTAGAAAAAATTACATGATAATTTTGAATAACGTGATCATTTTATTTAAAATCAACTCAAAATGACTTAAACGAAGTTGTTCTTCTCCCAAAGTCGATTGCAATATAATATTTAAATAGTTAATACTTAAAATAAATTTCAATTTCTTAAAAAAAGAATAAATTACAATAAAATATTCAATTTACTTCAAACATTAAAAAAAACGGAAGATATCTTATTTGATTTAAATAAAACAAATATAAGAAAGAAAAAAAAATGGAAGGAAAAAAAGAAATAGAGAAAGCGGAGGAAAAAAAGAAAGAAATAGTTGAAAACTGCGTTCCACAATGCTCGAACCTAGGCCCCTTATGTTTTAGAGTAATCAGCTGACCATTATGCGAACTGGCATAATTATTAAAATTTTTGGAAGAAACGACCATCTACACGTTTTTTTAAAAACGAAAAGGCAGGAGATGGTAGTCGACCATCTACCGCGTACACTTGGTCGTCTCTACAAGAGACGACCATCTCAAACGCGTGTACATGGTCGTCTCTTCTAAGTACAACTATTTAAGAGACGACCATCTCAAACGCGTGTACATGGTCGTCTCTTCTAAATACAACTATTTAAAACTATTTAAAACTACAATATTCTTCTAAATACTTTTAAAACAATAATATTTTTATAATAACTTTAAAAAACTACAATATTAATTAATTAATTTTTTTTTTTTTAAAAAAAAAAAAAAAAAAAAACTCCCTGCGAGAGGGCCCACTGAGCCAATGTGGAGAGAGAGATGATGCCAATTTAAAATGTGGAAGGAAGGGACAGGTGGACCCACAAGCACATGACGTGGCCCAATGGTGGGCCCGCATAAATGGTGGGGAGCCGATGAACGAGTGACATATGCGTGTGACTCAGCCTTAATTTTAAACTAAAGATGATGAACTCGGGCCCATGACTCAGTCCGCCAAATCATGGAAAGCGACTGATTGGACAGGATTCCTTTGTTTTCTGCCTCACCTTTCTCTTCTTTGCCTCGTTGTCATCTCCATCTTCTCTCTCTCTCACCTTATTCCCCCCATTTCCCATTTTACCCCTCCCCCTCTCGTCTCGATCTTTTACTTTAAACAAAGAAAATCTAAACAAAAAGATAGAGAATCAAACCTACGATCCATCATCTAAGATTATTATTAATATCTTGATCAATTGAATTAAGGTCAAATGAGTAATTGAGTTGAACTATTGAAGAGGAGCATACAACCGATATCGCAAGCACCCTTCGTCCTACACATCTATCTAGATGCAAGTACAATTTTGTTGGTTCATCGAATGCTTTTATCTCTCGACAAAGACCATTTAATATAAAATCACGCTTTGAATGCAAATAGAAAAAATTATTCTACAGAGTTTGTTTTGGTTTATCTATATATATATATAGTTTTGTTTGATAAGGGATAGTCAATATCTTTTCATTTGGATCAGAAGATGATATTTAGAACGATATATATTCTATTTAATTCTTATTTTGAAAAACTACTTTCATTTACAATTTAGTTTGAAGGTAAATATTGTGTAATTATATCACCTTCTTGGTTCTTGAGATTTGGGTGAATTTTGAATTGGAAATTTACAATTTAGTTTGAAGGTAAATGTTGCGTAATTATATCACCTTCTTGATTCTTGATTTGGGTGAATTTTGAATTGGAAATTGAAATACTATGTATTCAAAAACATAAAAGAAAACATGTAATTTTCAAATGTAATGCACAAGTTTTATCACAAAATGCCATTGCCTATAATATGAAAAGGAATAGAAGATGATAAAAAAAAAGTTGTTTCAAGGGGTGTCACATGCAATTATTTTCTATTTATGCACATCAAATGCATGTACTTGCCCTTTTAAGTTTGATAGATATTTAATGCATTGAAATTAAATCTTCTTTTTTTTTTCAAGGGTAATCTTCACATAATTGTGAAAATTTATTGGTACTGTAAATTACAATCAATCTGGCTAACAATTATAGTTTCTCAATTTAACCATATAAACTATATTGGAAATTAATTATCTTTCAAATTCAAGACAAAAATGATAATAAAAGGTAACTTTATATTGATACCAAAGAAAAGTTGAACTAAAAAACATAAAATATTGATACCAGACAATATTTATATGCTAGTTTGAGTGAATGAGTAATGTATAATTTATCTTTAATTTTCTAAACATCATGTATTTATTTATTTGTTAGTATTGAAAAAATAATAATTTCAAGAATATAACTTTATAATTAAAAATTAGAGAGTAATTAAACCTACATAAAACATTAAATGCATCAAAAAAAAATTTGCAATTTAATCAAATCTTTGCCATGAAAATCTTCAATCCAATAAGAAAATGAGGAAGAAAGATCTCTTTTAAATTTAAAGTTTAGATCTTAGAAGAAAAGATAATTGAATTAAGAAAAGAGATAATATTTTCAAATCAAGAGAAAAGATGGGTTGATGGAATTTAGGAGTATTATTGATTATCAGTTATAACAAAGAATGCAAGTAACAAACTCTTTCTTTTTCAAGCAATGCAATTTTAATAATAAAATAAACCATCATTAGAGGGTATAATGATATTAGTGATCTATTTATTAAACTTAAAGCAATGTCAACAAAAGAAAAAAAAAAGTGAGGGGTTGTTTGGGACGTTTGATGGATTATAATAGTATGTGAAGTTAAATAACTTTGTACTCCAAACACATACTATTATAATCCAAATTAAACAATTATGCACTCTATACACAAATTATATAACTATATAGACAAATATTATAACCCAAACTATTATAATTTACTCAGTATCCCAAACAACCTCTAAATATTAGTAAAAATACAGTATCTCTAATCAGGTCTTTTTTTAACACATGTGGCGTATGGAAATTTGAACATCAAGAGAAGAAATACATACCAATTAGGGCTAATCTATGATCACTTTGACCTTTAATCAGGCTTATTTTGATAGTTTAGGTATCTTATTCTTTTTCTTTTCCTTTTCTTTTTTTAGTATGATAGTTTAGGGATTCAATAAGGACTATTTTGTTATTCATTTAAATATTTATTACACTTTTTAGACTCGCCTATAGAGGCTATATTATCAAACATTTTATTAATTTTGCTTGAATGTTTGGTTGGCAAAACATATAATTGGGGAAACATTTTGCTTCCTTCATGCCATTATTCACTCTAGGTCATGTTAGCTCCTTTGACATTAATTAACATTCAGCTTGAAGCACATATTCATATCTATATGTATGTATGTATTCCTCAAATACAATTATAATCACTTCATTTTTAATAAAACGATGATACAATTATGCTCATCTCCTTAATAGCTCATTTATTTTGAAAAAAATTTGTAATAAATCTTCTATTCCAACTTAGTTACTAAAATAAAATCTTCAAAGAATCCGTTTAGACCACATAGTACCGACTTACCTATGATATTAAAATCTTTCAAATTATGTCAACATGATCATAACTCGACAGTTAAAGCATCTATTCTTTTTTATGGTTGGAGATTTACATCTCCATATTTACATTTGTTGTGTTAAAAAGAACCTTTCAAGTTACTAACGACCAGATATTTAGGGGTCCACCTTTTACCATCTAACATTACTCGAGCAGTACATAAATTGATCCAAACACTCACTTATATTTTTTTAATAAAAAAGTATTATAATAATACTTGAGATGTTTAGATGTACGATTTTTATCACCAATATATATATTTTTTTAATTTTTAAAAAAATGTGCAATAAAAGACTTAGTTGTGCAGTAGAGGAACTAATAAAAGTTCTTATTATTGTGCTTCAAAAAAAAAATATTATTATTATTAACCCACAAACCCTGGCTACCCAGCAAAGGGTATTGTGGTAACTACGAATTTATCAGAAGCTTTCTGCTGCTGCCGTTATAAGCCCACCAAGCTTCCCCCTCCGAAGAGAGGGAAGAGAAAGAAGAAGAATCTCTTTTTCAACATCAGTAGGCTCCAAACCCACAAACCATTTCCTCTCAATCTCCGATTTCAATTTGAAAAGATATCAAAGAATCATAGAGAGAACCCATCTCTTAATCCTTCTTCTTCTGAGTGATGGGTGTGAGCTGCCGTTGTTCCCACACTTCACACATCACCGAAATCATAATCACCAGCTTCTTTCGCCATAAGCCTTAGTTTACCTCCAAAAAAAACAGACCCAGTGGATAATCTTAACCGTTTTGTTGATGGCAATTTGAAACAGGGAATCATTTCCGTCTTTAGGCATATGGCGGGTCGGAGGGTCTACGGCGGCGGCGACGATGGTGGTAGTATAAGTGGTGGTTCTTCCAGCCATAGTGTTTTGCTTCAGAATCGTAGTGGCTCTTTTGCTTCTGAGCCTCTTAATGCTCTGTTCCTTTCTGGGTCGTCTTCTTCTACTTCCCCCTCTCTGCTTGGTACTACCTTCTTCTTGATCTTTTCAGTTCTTGACTCTGTTTGCTTGATTTCTTTGATGCTTCTCTGTGGAAATGATGATTTTGGTTACCCTTTGGGTTTTTGTATTGACTGTGATTGAAGAAAGTTTCATATCTGTTGAATTTTCAATGCTTATGGCTGCTTGAATTGGATCATTAATCACTGATTTTGAGAGTGCATGTAATTTCCTTTTGGTGAGTTTGCTCTCTGATTTTAGTTTGTTTTCTGCTTCTTAGCTGAGTTTGGTGCAGTTCTAGCAGTTCAATTGTGAAGAAGAATCTATGAGATAGATTGATTTAAGTTGACAAATATCACTTGTGTAGTAAAACTTGCCTACTTGTTTCAAGAAGACATTAGATTATCATTTAGTGTTTTTGATGTAAATGGTACAGATTATGTTATAAGACTGATGTAAATGGCACTTTAGTTAGCTGTTTGATTATCCATGATCAACTTGATCGTCATGAAAGATTGTTCTGGTTGTAGCTTCAAGATCCATGATGAGTTTCGAAGATATCCGTGGAGGAAATGGATCGAATAGACCATTCTTTTGCTCGTTCGATAGCGAAGATAATGGGGATGAAGACTTGGATGATTATTTCCATCACCCTGAAAAGAAGAGGCGTTTAACTGCTGATCAAGTCCGGTTCCTCGAGAAAAGTTTTGAGATCGAGAACAAGCTCGAACCGGAAAGGAAAGTCCAATTAGCAAAGGACCTCGGGCTGCAGCCTCGTCAGGTTGCTATATGGTTTCAAAATCGCCGAGCACGGTGGAAAACTAAACAGCTGGAGAAGGACTATGAGGCTCTTCAATCCAGCTATGGAAGCCTCAAGGTTGACTATGAAAACCTACTCAAGGAGAAGGATTCACTAAAAGCTGAGGTAAAATGTTCTTAAAATTCACTTCCATTGTTGATTAAGCTCTGTTGGGTTTTGATTACTAAGAAACAATACATGGATATTACAGATTCTTCTCCTAACGGACAAGCTGCTACACAGAGAAAAAGAAAGGGGAAACTCTGTGATGTCGGAAGTTGACAAATTTGCTGAAGAGCCACCACATAATTTGGTTGCTGATTCACATTTGGAGGATGAAATCTCCAAATCTTCAAAGCTGGCTTGTAAGCAAGAGGATATCAGTTCAGTCAAAAGTGATATATTTGATTCAGATAGCCCACACTACACTGATGGGGTTCACTCTTCACTCCTAGAGGCTGGAGATTCTTCCTATATTTTCGATCCCGATCAGTCCGACTTATCGCAAGACGAAGAAGATAACTTGGGAAAGAATCTATTGTCTACTTACATCTTCCCAAAGCTTGAAGATGTCGATTACTCTGACCCGCCCACGAGTACTTGTAATTTTGTATTCCCCATTGAAGACAATGCCCTTTGGTCCTGGTCTTAGTGAGTCATTTTCTGTGTTGTTCCTTTCCCGTACCGTCTTCTTTATGTAAAAGCCTGTTTTTTCTGGTAACTCTAAGTAATAAATCCAAGCAATAGTAGCCCACGCCCACATGTCGACCCGAGCCGGGGTTTAGTTTCTGTCGATTTCAATCCATCCTGTAATCTTCTTGGATTTTGGTTGAGGGTGGTTTTTATTGTTAAATAATCCTTGTTTCCTTTGAATGTGATTAAATAATATCTTCTCAATTTCCTAAAGGATGCTTTTCATTCACCCTATGATTTTGGTACTTTTGAAGAGATTAAGGTTCTCCAATGTCAATCTTTTCACTGTATTGAGCCCCATTTCAGGTATCTGGCTGAGTTTTTCTTGACCATAACTGTAGGCTTTTGTTTTACAAATGTTGGAAATCAGAAGAAGCAAATGGCTTAAGGAGGCAAAATGATGAGAAGAAAAGGCTGAATTTTCTTGGTGTAGCTTTGTGGAGCAGTGCTTCCACAAAGAAAAATGAGGCTGATCCTTGTGCCATTTGATTGATTTTTGAAGCAATGTGATGCAGAAAAGCCAGTTGACTTTATCATATGGCCATTAATGGGTAGCTTGGAGAATCATGTCACTAATAAAGTTTCTTGTTTTGGTGGGGATTGTTCTTTTTTCTTCTTTTCTTTGAGGGTGTTGGCAGTCAACTTCAAGATCCAAGCCTTTCTTTTGGAAAAAAAACACCTTTTTAGCATTGCACTCCATCAAAGTCTAGCGATACAGTGACAACCACCAAATCGCCCATACACCTGAAGAATTACTTTTAAGAAATATGTTTGACTCACCGCTTTAATAAAAAAAAAAATAGATTTAGATAACATGTAAATAAAAATATATATATAAATTTAGATAACATGTAAAGTTTATTAGTGTATAATTTGTAAAAGAAAGTGTATGTGAGTTATGTAGTTCGTTTGTAAATGGTAAAACAGATAAATTTTTCTGCTTAGAATTAGTGAACTTACATAGATTCGACTTCACAACTTCATGTTATACACATACGCAACCCACCCATCATAATTAATGGATGAAGAAGAGAGAGAGAAAGAGGAGACAGGGCACATGGTGATTTGGTAGAGTTGATGAAAAATGTAGAATCTATATGTGTGGAGAGGCATTATTTGCAGTGGAAGAAGCTGTGTTCAAAAGTTAGTGTTTTCATGGAAGACAAAATTTTCATTAAGAAAATGACTTGTAAACATAATGGATGAAGATGTAATCAAATCAATGGATATTTCAAAATGATCATTCACAACCTTGAATTTTAAAAACAAAGAAAAACCCACAAAAACCCTCTTAATAATAACAATAATAAAATAATGGTCCATTGATGCTGATTTCCCACTTACATGCCCCCATAAAACTTTTGAGTTTAGTCAAATTATCCCATCCAAATGAAAAACCTTTCTTCTAAAATATAACCCATACATTTCTTCAAATATATTCCCATCTTTTTCTATACTCTATCCATAATATGTAAAAATTTGACCTCAAAACCAAGGGATTTAAATTATGGAGAATTCATCGTCTTCCACGGAAATATTAAAATCATATACATTTTGATATCATTATCAAATATTAAATCAAGTTTAGCTTATATATATTATAAAATTCAAAAAATAAAAAAATAATAATAAAGAAGTGGGGGTACGTGGCGGGGATCTATTGGGGGTTAGAAAAGGTCAGAGCAAGGCTAGGGAGGGGAAACCGCCAGAGCTACCTTATCCGTTGACTGTAGAAAGGGCAAAATGACAACCAATAAGAGAGCGACGCGTGTAAGGTAATAACCACCGGAGATAGCCGGTTTAGATCTACCGACCATGAAAACCCGGAACCGAGGGGCTTCGATAGATTAGAGCCACGTGTGCATATGATGGGCACAATATTGTCAGATTAATGGTTGCAAAAGTCGATTTTTTTATTAAAAGAACAGAACCGTCACATCAAAGTGGGGACAGCCACTGCACTATGGTAAAAAATAAAAATAGAAAAAGAAAAGAAAGCCCAAAGCCTCGTCTTGGAATCTTCATCGTGCTCGGGCCCACTGAAGTGGACATGCTTGACCACCTGGCAGCCGATCCGTGACTAGATTAGAGTCAAAAACACGGCCAGGGCCCCGCCACTTCCTCCCTATTTATTTATAAATAGTTAAATTTTTATTTTATTTTATTTTATTTTTTTATTCTAAGAATAGGAGAATCGAACCATCGACCATTAGAATAGTAATTAATATTTTATTTACTGAGTTATGTTCGTATTGGATTATATATATTTTTTATTATTTGACAATAAATATAGCTTCGTAGATAAAGCATTTATGACAATCTCAAAGTTTAGTAGATTGTTTTAATATTTTTTAATTATACTATTTATATTAATAAATATTAAAATTGTGTGGTATGATATTTAGTCATTTTTCTCTTTTGGATGGCCTACTTTTTCTATTAAATTTTTTTAGTATAACAAACGTGAAGTATATGGGGATTTGAATCTCCGACCTCAAAGAAAATAGTAGATGTCAATTACCACTAAATTATGCTCATATTGACTTATAATTGTCAACTTAAAGATAACTCAACTAGTTAAGAAATTGTATTCTCAACCAAAAGGTCAAATTTTTGCCTTATTCTTGTATATAGTTGAACTAAATATATATATATATAATTAAAAAATTGTTAAAACATAAGAAATAAACTATTGTTTTCTTTTTGAAAGGTGTAAGCATTTTAAATTTAGGTTTAATTTTTGACTTCAAAAGAAATAAATACCTTAATTTTTTTAGTTCAACCACTGACCACATTTGGAGGTGAGAATTCAAACTATTAACTTTTTTTTTAGTCCAGATTTGTTAACTTTTTGATCAAGAATATATGGGTCCGTTTGGTTTAACTTTTCAAAAGTTTAATTTTGAAAAAAAGTTATTTTAATAAAACTTATAGTGTTTGGCAACCACTCAAAATGACTTTTAAAAAAAAAAAACTATTTTGAATGAAACACTTGAAATCAACTTTTTTAAAAAAGGGTTTTTAAGTATTTAATTAGAATCCTTCCCGAACTTTCATGATATATGAAAATGGCCATAATAATCTCACACTATTGTTGTCGTTGCTAGCGACCACCATGCAATCATCGTCGGCAACCATCTCCAGCAACCACCTCTAGCGACCGAAGACAACCTTCGGCAACCGATGGCAATCCAGCGACTGGCGACAACCACTGGTGACTATCTCTGTCGACTGATGACAACCGCCAGTGCCATCTTTGGTGACCGATGACAACCGTTGGTGACCAACGACCATCTCTGATGATGGGGCACAACCGCCGGCACCTCCAACGAACATTTTCGATGACCCCTCTAGCGGTGGTCAGTCGGTCATAATATTTTAAATTTAAATTTAAACTTATTAGTTTATAGTATTTAATAGTCGTCTTTTATGATAATTTGACATTGGTAAAAATATTTTAGGTATAGAGAAACCAAACAAATTTGCGTATAAAAATATTTTTTAGAGAATGGAATTAAACATATGACTATTTTAATTATAAATCGTCTTTATAAAAAAAAAATGTTTGACAAAAACCATTATTAAAAAAATACTTTTTTTCACATGTAATTCAAACAAGTCCATATTTTAACTAATTAAACTAGGTTTAGCCGTTTTGGTTAGTATAAATGATAAGCTATATTCATGTTATGTTTTTGAAATTTGGGCTGAAAGCACAATGTATACGGAAGTGGATTTATCGGAGATAAGAACGCGGTCTTAACGTGGGGCCGATATGGAGCGGCGCGTCTGTTGAGGGTGACGGAGTGAGGGGACGCATCCATTAAATATGGATGTCACACGTGTACCCTGTTTCTATTGGGTTCCACTCCATGTCATTTCCACATCTTTCTCCACCCATCTTTTTCTTTTTTTTTCCACCTTCTAATATTTTCAAAAAAAAAAAATCTGCCCTTAAAACTACCATTCCTTCAATTACACATTTATTCTTCATCTTTCTTCTTATTCTTTTCTAACATCTTGTCTTGAATTTTCTTCATGTAGCCTTCTTGTTATTGACACAATTATTCATATAAGTAGCTGACTTAATAAAATAAGGTGACTTGTATTGCCAATTTAAACATAGCTAATAAATAAGACATCGATTATTATCTTAAAGGTTGATGGTTCAACAAAAATACTTCTTAGATAATAACAAACACATTGACTGACTGAGCATCAAAGAAGGGATTGAAGATTGGTTCTTGGTGATACAATGAATATCGAACCATCAACAACTCGGAGAGCATCAATTCCATTAATCTTGAAATTGCCATCAACTACCTTGTCCACAAGGCATCCACCATGGTAGTGCCATATGGTACTCACTGTGCAGCGGCAAAACTCTCTCATCAGCCGATCGTTTAATTGATCAATGAGCAATGCAGGCCCACGTATCTTCAATCCCGGGTTCCACAATTATTGTACTAAACAAAAACTGATTTGTGCAAATACCTTCGTTTTTACGTTAACATATCAAATTTCTTTGATGAATCTTTTTTTTTTTTTTTTTTTTTAACTATTTACCACTTCTGTCATTTATTTGTTAGGTGGTTTTTATCTAACTAAAGTTTGCCCAATACCACACCAGAATATTATAAAGTTTGTGTCAAATAAGTTAGTATTGGAAAATTATCTCAATTTCCTTCAGTTTTTTTTTAATTAAGCTTTTTGATTAAAAAAACTTTCTATTATTATTATGCATCTTTCTAAAGGTATTTTGAAAACTTAGCAATACCTTAAAAGCAAGCACAATTTTATTTCTACTTATCTTTTAAAATATGGTAATACGGTAACAATTTTATTGGAATTCCTTTTGGAAGATCCACCTAAGCATTCAAAAGTATTTCCAAAAGATAATGCTATAATATATAATTAAAAAAGAAAAAAAAAAGAAATTGCAAAAACTACTATTGAAAGAAATTGCAAAAACTACTATTGAACTGTTGCTTTTACATTCACACCCTCAATTTTTCAAATTGATAAACCATCTCCATAAACTTATGAAATTTACAATTAAGTCCTTAAATATTACAAAATGCACAAACTACATTTGAACTATAAAATTGTTACAATCAAACTCTTAAATTATAAAATTGTTACAATTTAACCTTTTACTTTTAACTTTATAAAATTTGAAAATTATAATATTAACCATGAAAAAAAATTAGTTTTTAGATTGACATTGAGGTGCAAACTTGATTCAAGAAAACAAAAAAAAAATGATGTAAAGAATTTGAGTTTTATTGTAACAATCTTATTGTTTGAAGATTTGGTTGAAACAAACACTTATATTTCTGAAATACTTTGGACATTTTGCAATCCTCAACCATTTAATTGCAACAATTTCATAAGTTTAAGAAGTTAATTGATCAAATTGAAAATTCAAGAATATAATTATAACAACTCTTATCTTATAGTTTAGGGGTGGTAATGTAGTTTTTCCTAAAAATAATGATAATTAACCAGCTCAATATTTAAAAACAAAACATAATAAAACTAAATCGATATAAACTAGACCGTTTGTTTTGTTTTGTTTTTTAGTTTTAAGAATTGATTGGACTTCTGAAAACAATTTTTTAAAATAAACTACAGAAAACAGAAATGTGTGTAAATATCATTATTTAAAAAAAAAATCAAAATATAAAATGAACCGTAAGATAATCAAGGGAAGCATTGCAAATACGGGCATTGACTAAGGACTCTTTAACAAAGATACTTTAACAACTAAAGTATATTTAGATTGGCCTAAAAATTATAACGAAACAATCTCCCAAATAAATATTTACTTATCATGTACAAATTACAAATTAGTATTTATACTTATTGTGAGGTATTTTTCCCTGGAAAAGTACTCACTAAAACCTCAATATTTTCCTTGTTCCCTCCCAATTGTCCTTTCTATAAATTAACAATATATCTACCCTACCCTATCACTTTTTAGATAAGAATTGAGTGTGAAACCTTATAAAAGCATGAGAACCAAAACTGAAATTCTAAGGCCCATTTCATACTCATTTAGTTTAGATTTTTGAAAATTGAGCCTATAAATACTACTTTCACCTATGAATTTACTTGTTTTGTCAACTACTTTTTACGTATATTTTCAAGAACCAAGCCAAGTTTTGAAAACTAAAAAAAGTAGTTTTCAAAAACTTGTTTTTATTTTTGAAATTTAGCTGAAAATTCAAATGTTTCTTAAGAAAGATGAAATTTATTGTAGAGAAATAATGAGAAAATAAGTACATTTTTCAAAAATAAAAAATCAAAAACTAAATAAAAGATAGACAAAAATCCCAGATCCACAATCATCTCGAAAGGTTACAAACTAAAGTATATATATAAAAAAATAAAAATAAAAAAGTAGGGGGCCATAACTCATAAGTGATGATCCTCATAGTTTGATCCAAAAAAGACAGAAAAAGAAAAGTGGCAGCTTTGAGGCATTGAAACAAAAACGAGAGAAGGGATGCATCAACATCAACAGCAAGTTGAATTGGCCTACTCCATTTGTGGTTCTAGTTTTGTCCATTTTAATCATCTAACTAGTTCGAGATTGAATTACAAGTTTACTCCCTAAACTTTTAAACTTGAATCAAAAAGGTCCCTAAAAGTGTTTGTCTATAAAACTCACGAATATCTAATAGGTCATTGAACTTTCACTTTTGTGTCTAATAGGTCTTTGACAACTTCAAAATTTATAAGAACTAATTGATCTATATCAAATATAAAATAGAATCTTGTGCTCAATAGAACCTTCAGCTTTCAATTTTTTGTCTAGTAAGTCTGTAAGTTTTAAAACATGTCGAATATGACAGGGAACTATTAGATATAAAATTAAAAATTCAAAGACTTATTGGATGCAAATATGAAAGTTTAAAGACCTATGAGATACTTTTTAAAATTTTGAAATCTATTGGACACAAAATTAAAAGTACAAGAAACTATTAGATACTTTTTTAAGTTCAAGAACTAAATAAACACAAACCTAAAAGTTCAAGAACTAAACTCTGTAATTTAACCTTTTATTCGACGACATATCTTCCACCTAGATGAGCTACCTCAAGTTTCACAATTCTAAGCTTCGTTTTCTTAGTGGTTTTCATTTTTCAAAATTACATTAGATAAACTTTAGATGAGTTGGCATAATATAGCATACAACTAAATTAAACATATCATAGGGCATTCCATAACTCGACATTTAGAGTAATAAACTTTTGAAAGCTCAAATACACAGAGTACTAAGAAATTTTTTTTAGTACTATGGGAGTACCATACTCTCTTTGTTCACACTATATTTTTGGATTTATAAATAGATTTTTAATGTTGGTAGATCTCACATAATTTTTAAAAAGTTGCTGACGTGGCAAGTAATAAATAAGAGGACTGTAAAAAATTTCTCATACTACGATAGTACTAGAATTTTTCCCTAAATACCCAAGATAAATTTACAAAGTTCAGAGGCAATTGGGAGTGGTGTGGGGTTGAATTTTTGATGATGGATCCAGAGGAGCATGTCCTTGGATAAGAATTATTATGGGACCAAAAATATTTGTTGGGGAATGACAATGAATTATTTCCATCAGATCATAAGGCTGTTCATTGAATAAATCAAAACCCAAAAAATGAGCTTTAATTTGGGAGACCTTCAATAATGGCTGTTCAATGTATCATACTGTTTCTTTCAGAGCTTAAAATTTGAACTTGTTCTTCAAGTACACCACCAACTCTTGCTGCAACCAAAAAACATACCCATATGATGCAATTCAGAAATTTTCACACTTATTGTTATTTATTTATTTATTTTTTTGAAATATTCTTGATAGATCTGAGATTTGAATCTAGCATAGCCGCATATAGATTATGTTCTAAATTTAAAAGATTAAAAAAAATTGAACACATAAGACTGTACATACGTGTTAAATGTGTCACACTCATCTACAGACTCATCTAAATGAATAGAAATGATAAGTTATAAATATAACTAACACAAACCTAGATAAGTGAATATTTTAGAGTCAATAAGTTATAAATTCAATTCAATTCAATTATATTAGTTAGAAGACAAACTTAAAATTGAGTGGGTACATGAATGGTTTCAATTCTTCGCTTTAAAATTTTATCCAAAAGAATAGTAAAATACTTATCTTTTTATTTGAAAATATAGCATTACTAAATTTAGAGGTGAAAATTTGAACCTTCAATTTATGAGAAAAGTTATTATTAATATGCAAACATGTTCTATGTTGACTAGATGCAAAGAAGATCCAACATCTCGATTGCCTATTGATACAAAACTTTTAAGGCGAAACTAAAGGCAAATCTATCCAGATCTATTTTGACTCAGTAATTTTATCATAATTTCTCTTAAACATACATCTTTTCAATTGATAAATTCTAGATGATTTAGCTCAACCTTTTTATTAAGGCTAAATTATGAAAATTACCCTTTAAGTTTATCCTTTGTTTCAAAAGTACCTCTATTCTTTCAAAAGTTGCAATAGTACCATTGATCTTTTATAAACGTTTCAAAGCTACCATTGCAATAATAATATGTTAGAAAGTTGGACGAAAAATCGGCATGACAGTGACTAGAAACTACACGGCGATGACTAAGACACTTGCTTGAATTAAGTCTGAAAGAACGACGTTCCATCACGTTGATTTTTCGTCAAACATTCTAATATTTTCTACTCCAATTGTAGTTTTGAAACATTTATGAAAAGTCAAAGGTAATATAATAACTTTGGAAAGAATAGGAGTATTTTTTAAACAAATCACAAAATTCAAGGTACTTTTTTTTTTTTTATAATTTAGCCTTTTCCTAATTTTAAAGGAACTACAAACCACCAAATCCAAAAGATTCAACATAAATCCTTCTCCACTCAAAATTGTATTAAATTGTTCCAATTTTTCAAGTCATCAAAATATTTGAAATCCGTACGATTTATAATCTAAGTTGATCATCAAGGCTCTTTAAACATCACACTTAAACTAAGCCAAACCTTTAATTGAGTAACCATTTTCAACCTTACAAGTAAATAAAGCTCCATAACATAGGAATATTCTTATTTTTCATTTCTTATTTACTGACATTTTTTAGAGAAAAAAGGACTAAATATTCCAAATGGTGCTTAAAGAAATTCTCAATTTTGTCCTTATTTTTTTAAAAATTTTCCACTTTTATCCTTAATTTATTAATAATAGAATTTGCTAACCAATGAGACTTAAGATCTCGTGCAATTGTTGTTTCATTTACATATTTGAATAGGTAGGCTGATATATTTGTTGATGGGTGGGTTGAATTTCATCAATAAATGAGTTGAGTTTCGTGTAGCACATCCCATGTCCAATAAAACATCGTAATTAAATCAACTTTTTGTTGATTTAATTAATTCAACTTTTTGTCAACGAATTTTAATAAACTTTAGACCAAATTCCCTAATCGAACATTTTTGATATCATATTGATAAAATTGAGAATTTTAAAAGATTCCGAGACAGTTATTATCTAAAAAGAAAAATGAGAGAAAGAACTTACTATCAAGCAAAGGAGAATACATCCAGCGGCTCCCGGAAACAGAGCGAACCAGAAATTCAGATGCTGCAACTTAGCTCCATCGATGAACAGAATCGGCAAGCTCGCAGCTGTTCACGATACAATCAAATCAAATCCATAAATATTAACAAACAAACAATGGAGTCTCACAAATTGAGTGGCTTCATTTCAACCTGGTGGGTGCGTTGAACCAGTATAGATCATAAACGCCATGGATGCAGCAAGAGCAGAGCTTCTAGCCAGCCATCCAGGCCCCAACAAAGTAAACGCCAAAACCCCAATTGCCGCACACCCAATCTGGGCCATGAAGATATTGTACTTCTGCATAAAAAAAAACCAAACAAACAAACAAGCCCAATTCAGCAAAAGACAATAAGAACCTTTTGATTCGAAGCAACAGGGCAAGTACTCGAGAGGCAGGGGCTGAGGGTGTTGCAAACAGGACGGCACAGACGGCTCCAAATGGTGCAATTGTCATAGAAAGCCCCTTCGGCGCTAGAATTTGATCCATTTTCCCCAGCATTGCCATAGCTGCAAATGCCCCTGTTTCATCATTTACAACATTACCCATCTCGCAATTTCTCATCAAATTTCAGTTCTACAACATGGGTTTGATAGAGAAATCCTCATAGATTCTAATTAAATCAGGGGTTTTTGTTTTTCCACTAACCTGCAGAAGGCCAAAGGATGTCACTGAGAGGAGGAGAAACAAAGCCTTTGTCTGGTTTCGACCCATCTGAAATCGGTACACCAGCAATGCCGGAGGCCACAATAATCCGGCGACTGATTCCACCGTCGCTTCGTCTTCTCCGATCGTTGAATAATCTCAGCGACCCAACGCACCCTTCTGCTGAAATCCCTCGTTTTCCATTTAATAGATGGCAATTCGGTAGCAAAGAAATGAATGAATGGTTAGGGAGCAGAGAAGCCAATGGAGCTTGTAATTGTACATTGGAACTGGGTTGGTACTGCTGCTGACGGCAGCAATGGCGGCGGCCACGTTGGCAGAAATGGTGGGGAATCGGCTTCAATTGCAGGCTCATATCGGATTTTACCCTCGACCCACCTCAAAGCTTCTGTTGTTCTATCTCAACCACACGTTGTCTTGGATATTTGGCGACAAAATAGGGGAAGAAGATCGAGAGAAGTAGAGAATAAGGCAAAAGCCGCAAAAAAGTTTGCAATATAAAAAGAAAAAAAAAAAAGATAAGACACAGAATATAGTCAATATATTAATGGCGTGCAATGTAAATTCAGACGTGAATCTGACAAAGACACCGTCGGGAGGGAAATGGGTTTTGGGAAAAGTTCTGAAGAACGCAGAAGCTTGAAAGCAAAAAAAAAACTCGAAGCTGTGTTGCAGACTTGGCCTTTGAAGAGGTCCAAAGGCCATCCGCAGAAAGGGACAACTCCATTTCTGTATCGTTGCCACTTCTCAAACATTAAAAACTCAAAAGCTAAATCATAATAATAATGGAAAAATCAATAAATAATAGCAGCCTCCCCCTTTCTCTCTTTCCCATCGTGCTTGTCCTTATCCAGAATTACTAAAAAAATCACCCGCATCCAATCAGTGTCATGGGATAAAATTCCAGTTGCATTTTATGTTATTATTTGAAGTGAACAACCGAGAGGGTCAGGAGTTTGATATTGATCCTCTTGCAGATGGATTGGATTGTCAGCCCCTGTTACAGATTTGACTTTTTTTTAAAGTAAAGGAACAGTCAAGAAAAACCCTGTCACTTATTTGTCAGCAAAGTCTACCTATATATAAAATTTAGAGGAAAAGTAGACGGCAGAAAGTCAGTGGCAGTAGGTGGCTTATAGCTTAATAACATTTGGAGTTGAAACTTAGAAACCCTTTTGCCACAACTTCAACATTCAGTAATAAATAAATCATTATGTTACACAATTTTCTTTCTACAAAACCATACATTATCTGTAACTTACCAGTCAAGACACAGCCAAGCTAACTATCAAACTCCATGATCTGCATATTTCATTGAGAGAGATGAAATATTCAAGTGCTGCAAGTGAGTTGCAGAACATTCACGGATCAGGGGTCAAATAAGCATTTCTGTTACAGAAAGTTTCAAGAATAATCAGAATGAGACTCGTAGAAATCACTAGGGCATGGTGACATGACTTCTTGCTCTAGAAACTGCAAAACTTGACTCATTGATGGTCGATTGTCCAGGTCGGCATCCGTGCATTTGGCTGCTATTTCAAGAATTGCTTCTACAGTATCGGCATCGACGTCCTTGCACCTTTTGTCAACTATCTCATCCATTTTGTTTTCTCCCAATAATGTGTGCATCTGTAAAAGATCACAATGTTGTAACAGTGAAACTTTAATGACAAACAAATTGTGCACGTGAATGTATGTGTCTGTACGTACATGTGCAGTCTTGAACATTGCAAAAACTAATTATTTTCTCAAACAAAATTTAGTTCAAACTTCATTTGCTTCTCTCTATCCTCAACGTTCCATCATAGTAATGGATTCTATTACTGTGATTTTCGTTATCGTTCAACCAGACTTCTGCTAAAAAATGCCACACCTAAAGTTTTTAGAACCATGCAGAGTAATGTTTTGGGCAGAAAGCAAGAAATGTTTTTAGAGCATACCCAACCAACAACATTCAAGCCTCTCTTTACAAATGATGGATCAGTTGGTCTCTTTCCAGTCAACAGCTCCAGTAACAAAACTCCAAAGCTATAAACATCTGATTTTTCAGTTGCCCTCCCACTTTGTAGGTATTCTGTATGGAAATAGCAAAGTCAGCCATTTAACAGAGCAAGGAAATATTTCAAATCATTCTTGAATTATCGTATCAAACGTTTCTTTCAAATGCAGTAGTTCAAGCGCATAGACAATGTTTACTAATGAGCACCTGGAGCCAAATAACCAAATGTTCCAGCAACAACAGTTGTGACATGAGCATCCTCGTCAACCAAAAGCTTGGCCAGTCCAAAGTCAGATACATGGGGCTCCAAGTTTTCATCAAGAAGAATGTTACTTGATTTAATATCACGATGCACGATCTTTGGACAACAATCATGATGCAAGTATGCAATCCCCCTAGCAGAGCCCAAGGCTATCCTTAAACGAGCTCTCCAATCCAAAGGCTGATTTTCTGGTCCCTGTTCTGCATGAGATAGAAAAAGGAAACAATAATTGTCTGTTCACATTTACAATACATAATGATAGGACATTATATATGCATCCATATGTTAAATCGAAACGTTTGGCACTAAACCAGTGGAAAGACTCAAAGAGTGATGGAAGAGTTAATGAGGCACAAAATCTTTCAAAACTGCATGGACCCATGTTAATGTCATACCATGCAAGAAATCATCTAAGCTGCCCATTGCAAGAAAGTCATAGATAAGAAGCTTTGAAGTTGGAAGACTACAATATCCCCGCAAATTGACCAAGTTTATATGTTTGATGCAACCCAAAATTTCCAACTCTCTCTCAAATACTTGGTCTGAACCTTTTCTGCTTCCATCAATCTTTTTAACAGCAAATGTTCCACAATCATTCATGACCATTCGGTACACAATACCAAATCCTCCTGAACCAACAACATCTTCTTCATCTAGTGACTCCAGCTTTTCTATGATCTCACATGATGGGTATGGTAGGTCACCGTGAAAAGTAATAAGTTTTGTGCCTGTAGTACAGTGAGGTTTAGCATCAGTTGAACAATGCTAAAGAAGAAACACAATCTGGAACGAGAACTGAGGATTACTTGGTTCATGAACCACTTGCTTTTTAACTTCTGTGTATCTCTTGGCAGCCCTTTCCTTCTGTGATAGCCACCGGATCCAGAAGAATGGAACAAGCACTACAAGAGCAACACCCATAGTGGACATTGCACCAATTAATACCCCTTTGATGTAGTGTGAAGGTCTTTTCACAGGCACTACGGAAAATCATGAGCAAGTATATTTAAGCAAGAACTTTTAAGGTTTACAAGGCGATAAAAGTGATTCAAGTTGAAATGTTGTTTTTTCAGCATACTAACCAGAAGCTTCATCACTTTCAGCATGGGGTAACACTGCAGGGAATCCCAATGAGGTTCGGCAGGCCTTGTTAACTTGATGACCACAGAGATCTAGATTGCCAACGAACCTGCAGTTACACAGTTAACTATCAATACAACAAGCTCAGAAGACGAGATGTTGAATCCCATAATATTATGCCAGGATCCTCCTCCACCAATCCAAGAGGAAGGAAGAAAATGGGAAAAATTACAAGAACTAAAAAAAATAAACAGTCACTCGTAAATGAGAGAGAGTGAGGAAGTAGAAAAACCACAGCAAGTCTTCAAATCGTTTAGTTCTCACAGGTGACAAACAGAAGTCACTCCAATGTTTAATATTCACAGGCACTTACCAGAATGCCTCAGATTCCCATCCTGGAATTTATGCAGTATTGGCGGCCCCTCTAAACCCTTAAATGCATGGTGGAACTACAATTTTTAGTTTCCCTCTCTTATATCCAAGAGTGTAAAACTACCAGTCATATTGTACCAACCTCCTTGAGTAATTTCTCAAATGAGTGATAGTCCACTCCACCAGTGGAATATTAGCAAATTCCAACACTCACATCTATGGACTGAAAGGAAGGCACGATTTTTTGAAGATGTAGAAAGGGAGTTAGAACAGAATCTAGATCTTTTTCTATTTTCTGCTTCAAACGGTGCCCCTAGATAAGGCATTTTGTGATTATTCTACCTTCTTTTTTTCATTGCCAATTGGAGGGCTGATTTATAATCTCTCTTGACCCTGGTTTGGAGGATGCTCTATACCACTAAATTCCTAACCACTTCTATATCCCTCTCTGTTCTTACAATACAATTGCCAGTTTCCTTCCAGAGATGAAGAAAAAGAAATCCTAGCTATATTATTTGTTTACATGTTTACATAAACATAAACACTGGATCATTCGTAGTTACTAAAAATAGTCTATATGGTATCAGATATCATGAAATTCTCCAAACTACATGTATTTTTTATTTTAAAAACAGAGTTAAGAAAAAACGAAGCTTCAAAGATAAGTCTTAGAGTTTAAGAATGTTATTTGATCAGAACCATGCTAGTTAAGTTAGCTGAAATAACCTACGCTGATCAGCAAGGTGCAAGACCATGAATTTCCTAATACAACTGAAAAATCTTTTAAATGATTTAAAACCATATAAAGAGCTCACAATTTTAAAGTTTTAACCCTTTAGGAGGTTTAAATTTCCAGATATAGCATCACATTTTCATATATGATTCAACAACTTAGTATGAATGTAAATTTTGGAGAATGCATGTGATTTGAGTGCTCACGAATTGCTTCCAAATGTGCTTAGAACTCCGAAATCTGGTATCTCCCCAGAGAAAAAGTTTGTGGACAAATTCCTGCAAATGAAATGAAAACGATAATATAACCACAGCTAAAAATAAAAGTGTTACGTGAACTCTTGTTGTGCCACGGCTACCATTCAACTTACAAATGGCGCAGAAGTGAGAGACGACCTATGGATGATGGAATAGCACCCTTTAACGAATTGCTTGATAAATCCCTAAAATTTGAACCTCAATATTAAAAAAATATATAATAATGAAATAAAAAGAAAAGTTCCCCGATCTTACTAATTTAGTACAAATGAACAGTGCCAAAAGAAGGTCAGGTAACATTTTGTCAAGCAATTTCGACATTAATAAAATGGCCCATAGTCAATTACTTGTTTTATATCGACTAAATCACAATCTCAAATAGCATAAAACAAAGACAGACTTTAAAATGCCAAAACATTCAGGAAAACTTACAGTATTGTAAGAGCAGAAAGGTTTCCAATATCCGATGGTATGCCGCCTTGGAGATAATTAGACCTCAAATACCTATGCAGATGGTCAAAAAATACATTCGGATGAATTTTTATGTACTGTATGAAAATAGTAGTAACAATACTCTTCACTTACAGAGCTCTGAGTTGAGTACATTTAGTGATTTCATTAGGAATATATCCATGTAAGCCATTTTGGTGAAGTGCCCTGGTTAACATTCAAAAGATAATGAGGGAGAAGTAAGATGAAATCTCTATTCAAAACATAAAGTTACAAAACTTCAGCTTCTTGCCCATCATATTATTTAGAGGGAAAATGTGGGGGGTAGAAATGGCAGCAGGACTTACAGTCTCTGTAATCTACTGAGTTTACCAATGCTGGGAGAAATAATCCCTCCTAGTTGCATGTATGGTAAGTTACTAAAACATCGCAAACCAAAAATCAAAAGATCAATTTGGAGAGGATACAATACAATCCTGAAATAAAGGAACAAGGCAAATATGGAAAGTGACATACATTGAGCTGACCCGTTGGTCCTCAGGGTGACAAGATATACCAGTCCATTTGCAGGGAGACTCATCAGAAGCTTCCCAATCACCAAGGAGGTTTTTGCTATCATTAAAAGCGCTTCTAATTTCCAACAACGTCAGGCCTATGCCAATTTGAAAATGCAGACGTTAGCTTCCAAAACAATGCGAGTGAACAAGGAGAGGGCGATGGAAACCGATCTAATCATTCAAATGAAAAGGAAAACATGCCACAACAAAGCGGCAATGTACAGTTATTGGTATTCGTTCGATTCGATTGATTCAAAAGCAACAACACAATATCATTTTTCAGCATACCCACATGAAAAAAAAAAGGTACAAGTCAAAGAACTCCAACAGTGGAAAAACGAAAAAAGGGATTTACCATCTGCAGTAAGAGCAAGAGTGCAAGAGCTGAAAAGGGTTGGTAGTAAAATCGATGAGAAAACCAAAACCAACAAGCCCATTTGAAATTTCTTGCACATTGAGGATGCTGAGGTTCAGTTAGACAAGAATGAAGACAGGGGTTTCATTGTGATGATAAAAAGGAGAAGGGGTTGGAGTGCGATGGAAGCTTGTGATGTGGTAAATGGAAATGAGAAGAGGAAGGCGCCATTATTAAACTGAATAATCATTTGAACAGATGAGAGAGAGAAATTACTTTCCTGCAATTCATGAGCAGAGTTTGGCAGGCTTTTTTCAAAGTGGGCATTGAGAGTTGTGCAAATCAAACGCAACGAGAAATTCAAAAGTTAATTTTGGGACTTTTTCCCTCGATCATGACTTCGCTCCAAACAGGGGACACGTGTTTGATGGAAATTGTTTAAATCATGTGTGTGGAATGGAAACATCCTTAGGATATTCCTGCCTTTTCTAGTTTTTAAATATTTTCATACTTAGCTTATAGCTTATAGTTCTTTTATTTTATTTTTATTTATTTTTTCTTGAAAAGAGCTTATAAAAATTATCATTACAACTTTTCCCATTTTCTAGATGGAATTGGTCTTCACATCTTAAAAGGTTAAATTCGGAACCTTTAATATTACTTTTTGAAAGATAAAAGATCTTATTAGATACATGCAACATTCAAATTCATGTCTAATATATCCATAATTTAAAAAAATATAATGAATAAGTCAATGCCATATTAAATATAAAATTGATAGTTTAAGAACATATTAAATTTTTATAGCTAAAAAAATATACATTAGACATGAATTGAAAATTTAAAAACTACCAAACACTTTTTAAAGTTATAAATCAAAGATACCTTCCTAAAAGTTCATAAAGTAAACTGGTAATTTAACTTAACTTAAATTTGTGTAACACAAGTTACACACACATGTCATACATAAATGTGTATGTACGCATACATATACACATTTAACAGTGTCGGGTGGAGATTTAAAACCTTTAAGGGTTGTTTGTGTTCACTGTTCTTAAGATGGATTTTGAAAATGATATAAACAACTCATGTTAATTTCATGGGTGTTTACTTTTTAAAACCAAGATAATTATTATCGAAAGATAAAAATATCTCATGAATTATGGGATTTTATTATCTTTGATGATACTTTTTTACTAGTAACTTTTTTTCTTCGGAAATGAGGAGGTAGAAGAGAGAAAATTATTCATTACTTTTATAATTGATGTGTAAATTGATTTTAATTGTTTTAAGTTATTATTTATTGGTTAAATTACAAAATTGGTCCCTATGGTTTTGATTTTTTTTTTGAGAATTGGTTTTGAAAAAGTTAGAATTTAATCTATGTGGTTTTAAATGTTAGAATTAGTCTATATGATTGATAAAACTCTCATAAATAGTCCCTACAGCAGGGAATATTCATGAGTGTTATCAAACCATATAAACTATTTATGAGATTTTATCAAATTATAAGGACGAAATTCTAACTTTTAAAATTGTAGGGACTAAATTATAGCTTTCTTCAAACCATAGTGATCAAATTTGTAAATTAATATCATTTATTTATTATGTAATACAAATATTTTAATTAAATCTAATCATTTTAATTATTTTTTCCATAAATAAAACCTATAAAATAAATACATACATTTAACTCTCAGATATTAATTATCTTGCATATTCGAATACATACATTTATTATCTAGACATTTAAATTCAAAATTTTTAACTTTCAGATATTAATTATCTTACATATCCAAACACATATATTTATTATCTAAACATCTAAACTAGCAGTAAGATAAATTTATAATTTCTTAACCAATTAAATTGTACATTATCAATTTTATTTATAGTTGGTAGGTTGCTCCTCAAAAATTACAAGTTGTTCATTTTGTAAGCTACATAAATGCATTCCACGTCAATAAATTCATCTTTTACATCATACACTTGATATTTACACCAAGCATAAATTCAATACTTTGGTAGCTTTCTTACTCATAACCAAACAAACATATGTGTTATTCACGACTCTTCTACTAAGTTCGAGCATCCAAGAGGTTTATTGTACATTAAAAAATATATATAACATTACAACAGCTTGTTGTACAAAATAACATTTAAAAAAATTTGTTAGAATAATTATTATGTAATTACGACCTTTTAAGATAAGATAGACTTGATACAATTTCTTGAATGGGTAAAAAGTTTTATTTTTTCAACAATTAAATATACTTTTAAAAAAAATTGTATCATTTGAGTATTATGGTTTGTGAACCATTTAATTGTTTTTCTTATAAATATTTATTAAAAAAAAAGTATTTCACCCTAAATGGTTGTGTCAATTCAGTCCATAAATGTTCAAGAAGTTCTAATTATATCTATAAACTTTCAATTTTGATTTTAATAAATATTACTATTTCAATGCTCACTTGTAAACTAAGAAGTAACATTGTATAAGTGAACCAAATACAGAAAAGGCATGCAACAAAAACAACTCATGAAATAAGTATGAAGTATATTTCAAACCGAATCTTTCAACTTTATATTATGTAATTAGTCTATACTTTTGTGCCATTGTTATCATAGGTAACTTCTCGATACAATCAAGTGGTACTTAAAATTGTCAACCATAACATAACTTGTTAAGACATGTATCTTCAACCAATAGGTTAAATATTCAAAATCTCTTAGTCCCATATGCGATGAACTAAAAAAAGTACTACTTAATTAAAAATTGTAAGTACAACAAATGTGGAGTATGAGAATTTGAACCTCCAATCAAAGTACATCTCAATTACAACTAAATTATGCTCACTTTGACTAGCTCGTACTTAATTAAAATTTAAAACTCATATATAGTAAAAAAAAAATTATTAAAATTTAGAGAAACAAATAAAAACAAAGAGCACAACTTGGGTACAACCTGGATTGCACCCGAGTCTTGTGCAGCCCACTTAAGAATTACAGATTTTTTTAAAAAAAATTATGTGGTGTAAAACTAAGTTTTTTCTAAATACAAATCAATAAAAGTATTAGTGTGGGAGAAAGAGAGAAAAAATCATGCAGTTGGGGTGGGGGCTGAAAACGGGAAAATAGGATCAATGCAGCAGCACAAAACCAAACCCATAAAAAGTTCTCATCCTAACAGTCCTCATCAACCAGTTCTATTTTGGACCATTTCCACCGCTGCTAATTTCCTTTCACTCCACCCACTTCAAGATTTCTCCTTCCAATCTGCCGCCATGGAACTGGAATCTTCACTTCCCTCTTCTCAACACCGGCCTCCGCCCCCTGGCCGGAAACCAGGAGGATGGCGTGCCGTCAAATACATCATCGGTAACGAACAATACTTACCTACACATTAGTTAGTTGAAATAATGGATTATTTGTAGTAACTCAAAACATTTTTGTAGTATTTTCCTTTCAAAAGCTTTCATTCTTGGTTTTGATCTGCCCCTAATCGAATGGATCTTCTTATTGATCTTTTGAAGGGAACGAGTCATTTGAGAAACTGTCATCCATGAGTTTGATATCGAATATCACTGTGTATTTGAGCACCAAATACAATCTGAATGGCATTTTTGTTGTTAATGTGGTTAACATTTGGAGTGGTACCTCCAACGTTGCCACTTTAGCTGGTGCTTTCATTGCTGATACTTGTCTCGGCCGCTACCGCACCCTTCTCTATGGCTCCATTGCATCATTCTTGGTAACTTTCATCTTCAACTTTCCCCCTTCTTGAATTCATGAACATTTTGTCAATTCTTTTGATTCCTAATTGTCTTGAAAAGGGAATGGGGGCTGTCACTCTCACGGCAGCTTTCCACCAGCTGAGACCTTCTCCTTGCAATGCTGAAGATTCAGACCATTGCCCACAGCCACATTTTTGGCAGCTCCTCGTTCTATTCACCGGCCTCGGTCTGTTGTCAATCGGCGCCGGTGGCATTCGTCCCTGCAACGTCGCATTCGGTGCCGACCAGTTCGACACCACCACAGAAAAGGGAAAGTCTCAATTAGAAAGCTTCTTTAATTGGTGGTACCTTTCTTTCACCATTGCTCTGCTTATAGCCCTCACTGGCGTCGTTTATGTTCAGACCAATGTAAGTTGGACTCTCGGCTTCGCCATCCCCACCGTCTGCTTCTTCCTCTCCATCTTGGTTTTCTTGTTAGGCCGCCATACTTACATCATTGCCAAGCCTAGAGGAAGCCTTTTTTCCGATATGGCTAGGGTCATAGTCGCTGCCTGTAGAAAACGAAGACACTCAGTTTCGTCGTACTCATTTTATGACCCACCAATGGCGGACTCTTCGTATGGGGAAAAGCTTCTTCATACAGAGAGGTTCAAATGGCTGGATAGAGCTGCGATTATAGTAAACCCAGATCAGGAATTGGATGAACAGGGGAAACCAAATAATACATGGCGGTTGTGCAGTATACAGCAAGTGGAAGGATTCAAATGCCTATTGTCCATTATTCCCGTTTGGATATCAGGAATTGGGTGTTTCATAGTATTCGACCAACCCAACACATTTGGGATTCTTCAAGCTATGCAAACAAACAGATCAATCGGACCCCATTTCAAATTCCCTCCCGGCTGGATGAACTTGGCCGGTATGATTTCTCTATCTATATGGATAATAATCTACGAGAGGGTTTTCATCAAAATGTCAAAGAAAATCACGGGAAAAGAGAGAAGACTTACAATGAAACAGAGAATCATCATAGGGATCGTCTTGTCGATTCTGTGTATGGTTGTCTCTGGAATCGTCGAGAAAAATCGAAGAGACTCTGCTTTGAAGAACGGATCGTTCATTTCACCGAGAAGTTTCGCGTTCCTATTACCGCAGCATGCTCTTACAGGTTTGATGGAGGCTTTTGCTTTGGTAGCAATTATGGAGTTCTTCACAATGCATATGCCAGAGCAAATGAGAACTGTTGCAGGAGCCATCTTCTTCCTCACGCTGTCTGTTGCGAGCTATTTAAGCTCTCTAATAGTTAATCTGATACACGCTGTGACGGCTAAAACAGCAAAATCGCCATGGGTAGGGGGCGATGACCTAAACCAGAATAGGCTGGACTACTACTATTTCACGATCGCCATTATTGGAACTGTGAATCTACTGTACTTCGTCTTCTTCGCAAGCCGTTTTGTGACGAGTTATGATAATAAACTGAAAACGATGGATAATGTCCATCGGATTGATTTGCCTGTGAACGAGACGGATGCAGAATGTTGAATGCCAGAGCTGAAACAGTGCGCGCCATGGCAATTTCTCTCCAATAGTTTAGCTTTGTACAGCGAAATTAGGATTTTGTTTTCAAGAGACGAGTAGTTTTTTTTTTTTTTTTTTTTGGGAGAAAAATATTTGCAATTAATCTATACACAAAACTAACTTACAACCAAGCAATAAATCGAACAAGGTTTTCTTTCTTCTTTTTTTTTTCTTTAGATTTTTTTTTTCATATTTAGTAAAAGTAGAATTAAAATATACATAGTAAAAGTATAGATTCATCCTCATGTTGCTGAAACGAAGTGATTTCACTCCTGAGCTTGGCCATCTTAATGGGTGGAAAATACTTGGTAAGAAACTTTTCCACCAACTCGTGATGGCTCCTGATGGTATAGAATTCAACCATTCTAGCGCCTTTCCTCTCAACGAATATGGAAATAATGTCAACCTAAGGGCATCCTCACTCACTCCTTGGATTATGAACGATTTGCAAACAGCCATAAACAACTGAAGATGCAGATGAGGATCCTCCAATGGTGTACCACCAAATTGGCCTGTGTGCTGAAGCATCTGAAACATGACCGGTTTTAGTTCAAACTATTGTGCCTCTATCTCTGGTGGCAAAATTCCTGGAATTAAGATTGGCACCGCATATTCTTGAATAACTCGGTCTCTCTCATCTTCCACTACTTCGGCTCCTCCATTATTATTAATTCTCAATGGTGGATAAGCCATCTCTTCAACCATTGCTAACTCTCTTTGTTCCCTTCTTCTTTGATGAAATGTGCGTTCGATCTCAAGATTAAGGGGTAACAATTCAGGATCATGCTCATCGTTTGTATAAGAAAATTAGCACCTAGCACGATACACAAGTAACCAATTAAATTTGTGTTTGTTAACTAAAAAAAACTAAAAACAGTAAATAAAAGTACTCAATTTCACAAAATTCACAAAACAATTAGTCCCCCGCAACGGCGCCAAAAACTTGTTGTGCAAAAACACACTACGCAAGCATATGCAATATGCAATCGTAGGTAGTAATTGGTGGACAAGGTCAATCCCACGAGGACTAAAGTAAGCAAAGTTTGTAAAATTAAGACTCACTAAAAACTAATGCTAAAGAAAAATAAGGAAAGAAACTCAAGGAAAGGTTAGGCAACGAACGACTCAAAATAAAGTAAGCAATAATAACAACTTAACACTAGAATTAAGGGTTCCAAACGACAAATTAAACGAAACTAAAAATGATAAAGAAAAGCGAGTTGGGATTTATGCACTCCTGACTTGAACTCTGTTTTAACCCAGTTTGCTATAGCAAAGTCATAGCAAAGTTCAAGCAGTAAACATAAATGGTTGATTTGTGCCCGAAACTTCTTCCAAAATCACGAACTGTGGTTTATAAACTAAGTTCAGCATATTCTTATGAAAACCCAGCCATATAAACGCAATTAAGCCCCCATTTCATTTGTTTTACAAGCTAAGAATATATGTCTATACTCTTAAATTCATTAACAAAATAATAATGAATGAACTTGCATCATTTGTGCCTTTCCACTAGTTTTCAACCCTTCCAATATCAAAAACTAACTAGAATCCTACCTAAGGTGATCAATCTTAAGCAAGAAAGAGAGATAAATAAACACCCACAAATGAAATGCTCAACATTTGCAATAGCTATAACAAAAGGGCTTCCACAAAATGTTAGGGTTCCATAAATCCCAACTCCAAAGAAATTAGTTCATGCTGAAATTAAACCTTAGATATAGAAAATCAAAGCTACAATAATCCATAGAACGATTAGAACAAACCAATCTATCAGCAACTACAATCTAGAGTGAAATATAAGAAGAGATAAAACTAAAAATAAAAGGAAGAAAAGTTTTGAGGCAAGAAATGCTGCAGCAGAGTTGTTCTTCTTCTTCTCACGAACTTCTCACGAACTTCTCTGCAACTCTCTTCTTTTTTTCCAGAAAAATGGACTGTTGCTTCCCTCTTCTTCCTCTCCCCCTTTTGCTTCTCTTTCTGTTTTCTATTTATATTGAGGGTTCGGTCACCCATTTAAGGGCTGTTTTGTCCATTTTAAAAAATAAGTGACGTTGAGTCATAAGCCAAATTTACCCAACTTTTTCCAGCATGCAATGCTACAGCTTTGCTACAACAATCCCATAGCAAAATGCTATTCTCGACATTCTGTTTTCACAATGCTACAACTTTGCTAAAGTAATCCCATAGCAAAATGCTATTCTCGACATTCTGTTTTCCACAATGCTACAGCTATGCTACAACAATCCCATAGCAAAATGGTGTCCTCAACATTCTGTTTTCCACCTTCAAAAGCAATACCAAGGATAAGATAACCCTTTTTGAAAACGCTAGAATAGGGGCAAAAACTAGTAAAATAGGGGCAAATAAAACTAAAAACAACATCAACTTAACTTTTGAAATAGCATTGAACAAACCACACAAAACACGAAAAACAACTGCAAATCACTCTTACGTTTGCTCATAAAAAGCCATGAAAAGTGCTCAAATAATCCTATTTCATAGGATTATCAACTACTCATCTAGGACGAGCAACGACCATACAAGTCCGACTGGATAATACATAAGATATTTTGGGAAGGGGAAAGACTCGAACCATGAAGTCGGAAATTATGTTTTCTCCAAGTATGATAAATGAATGCAACCCACGCTAACCTCCAAAATGACGACTACGACACACGCCACTGCTAACATGGAAAATCCAGTCCAGCTCGGTTGACCAATAGGAAATCTGATGAGAGGAGCGACTCAAGCACAAACCAGTTTCCCATACAACCCTGCTAAAGGAAACACTCAAAGAACAGATGATCACGAGACTCAACCATGCCGAAACATAACATACAAGTCGAAGGGATAGAGGGATCTCATCTATGTAGCCGATCATGGGTATATAATCTAAAACGAATTGCCAACCAAGTAATAAATGAGTGCTTAGGGATATTACTCCCCAAACCATAAAAACCTATACCATGGTACCAACGGTCGACAAGGACGAAGAATGTCCCATGCACTGGCCACAGAAAAGAAGCCTGAACGATTAGGCACTTAGAGAACCCTATGCTTCCTATTAAGATTAGGAGAATAAAGTGTATTAAACCAGAAAGTTCCAACAACTCTAAATAATCACAAGGCCAACGCAAAGAACCATCAAACAACAAAAAATCTAAGATCAAACATGAATATAACTGACAGCATCATCGATAACCCTCTCACCATATTGAAAAATGATGATGGGGCCAAATTTTTTTGACAATAATTAAATAAGAAAACTGCATAATTGAAGAATCGAACTCCACGTGAGATACTAAGGCAAGCGCTTAGAAAAAAAGAACAACTATTAATAATGAAAATATTTTCAACTCTCTCTAATAAAGTAGATAATAAAAAATAAATAAATAAAACTTCTTAATAAAGTAAATAACGGAACCAACCTAAAACCGTCTGTTCGCGGTACAGTGGGCTATCGAAAAGAAAATAAATAAAAATAAATTACAAAACAGACACAATTGTACTTTTCTAAATAAAATGATGGTCAAATTATCAAAAATACCTCCGAACTATGGAGTTAGTTTCAAGTATACCCCTAAACTTTGAAATGTTTCATTTTAACCCTTGAACTTTAAAATTTATTTCAAAACATGGATGGAAAATGATGTTTTTGCATTTATATTGTTGCTTATGTGAACACATTTGAACATATACATTGAAAAAAAAAATCAAAACATATGCAAATACGTCATTTTTTGTCCATAAATTTAACGGAAAAAACCTTTAAAAATTATTTTGAAACAAGCTTCAAAGTTTAAGAGTTAAAATGAAACTTTTCAAAGTTTAAGGATATAATTGAAACCAATCCCATAGTTTAGGGGTGTTTTTGATAATTTAATCTAAAATGAATTATAAACATTCGTTTGATTGCACTGTTTTATTTGTTACCACAAATGTTTTTAAGTAAAGAAAAATTATTACTAAAACGGTTGAATTTCGCAGAATTTCATACAATTTGAAGGGAAATTATTTAATCTTGTCATATTATAATTTTCTATTAATAAGTCAAGATTGAAAGTCTATATTACTAAATTTTTTATTTATTTATTTTTTTTCAGTTAATCCAAATACAAAATTTTAGGTCTAGTTTAATAGTCATTTAATTTTTTGTTTTTAATTTTTGAAAATTAAGTCTATAAATACTATTTTTACTTATGGGTTCCTTGTTTGGTTATCTACTTTTTACATATATTTTCAAAAATTAAGCCAAATTTAGAAAAGTAAAAAAAGTAGTTTTCGAAAAACTTGTTTTTGTTTTTGGTATTTGGTTAAGAATTCAAATATTTTCTTAAGAAAAATGAAACTCAAGGTAAAGAAATTATGAGAAAACAAGTATAATTTTTAAAAATTAAATAGTTATTAAACGAGATATTTATTAAATTTATTTCAAACATGATAAAGAATTTAAAACTAACTCTCAGATTTCAAATAATAGGATTTAAGATTGATTCCTTGAACTTTCTTATTCCAAAAGATGTATTTTTTTTAAAAAAATACAAATATGCCAAATTTCTTATGCCCATCCTTAAAAAAATACAAATATGCCAAATTTCTTATGCCCATCCCTCTGTCCCTTCCACTTAGTGCATTTGAATAAACTAGAAAATATTAGCGTGCGTACGCGCGTGAACATCATATTCTAATAATTTTTTTATTTGTTAAAACAATACTAAAGAATAATATTAATATAAAAAATAACTATGTTAAAGACATTAGAATTTTTTTAAAAAAAATGTTAAGTCCAAATAAATACTTCTTTATATACTATGTTCTTTTTGTTACATTTTTTAGCATTTGAATCTATATTAAATAAATAAGTTAACATTGATAAATTTTTAATATTAAGAAAAATTATAAAATAACTAATTAAGAAATACGAAAATTATGTGTTGATGCACAAATCCTGGCAAAGAGGATGCATTTGATTGCACGTGAAACCAATAGTGAATTTGTATTTTTAAGGGAGCGAGGTGGCTTGCAAAACAAAGAAAATCTGCACACTGATGTGGTGCTTGCCACAACCACTCTGATACTTAAGTCAAAGAGGAAAGAAGTGTAGCAAGCTATATTATGAGAGTGAAGAATGAGAATGAGTTACCTCTCTTGGAGTTGTAATTAGGTATTTATATGATGAGCCTTTTCCTAAACCTGATTAAATCAGGTTTTTAGGAGGGAGATATGAGGTCCAACATGCGGGAGCAAGCGAAGAGGGACCAAACCGATTCGGCTAGGCCCGATCTGGTTCGAGCCGGGCATATTTTAGGCCCTCTTGCTCGTTTCCTTGTTTTCTTCAGCTTGATTCTATTTTGGATCTCGAATCCAACCTGTATTCAGCCCAATAATATTTTATTTCATGGATTTAACCTGGTTGTCCAAATTTGACATAGCATTATGTGTTTGGAAAAGAAAATATGGAAATTAAAAAATTTTACAAAAAAAAAAAAGAATGATATAATATTATAAAAACTATTCTTGAATTTGATATATCATGCTCAGATATCCAAGAGCATCAATTTGACACAATTATATAGGAAGGAATTTGAGAACACATACAAATTCATAATTAAGCAAATGTTAAAATATATATATATATCAATTTTAAATATACATGTATATGTACAAAACTTAACAATAGTAAACGATTGTTATGGTATTTAAAATCTATTTAATTTTAAATTCTTTCATTATAATAAACATAAAAAAGAAAGAAAAAAAACAAAAATAGGATTACCTCTTCATCTATAGCAAGTGTTTCATTTAATATTTCTAAAAGTTTTCCTCTCTTAGTTTGATATTTCTCAACAAAGTTTTTTTTTATAACACTTGTTTTGAAATTACTACAATTATTTTGAAAATGTTTGGATCTCATATTTGCATATACTCCATTATACCTACAAATTTTATTTTTACAATTAAAACAATATAGATATGAAATATAATTGGTTTGAGACAAAAAAGTATCTTTTTTTTTATTTGTAATATGTGGATTCAATTATGATTGAAAATTTCCTCCATCCACCACCCATCACCTTTCCTTAAAAAAAAAAAAAAACTACCATTGAAATTTAAATAAGATCTTATGATTCTAAATTGTAGTCCAAAAAGAAAATTGTTAAAACCTCGAATCAATACAGGAAAAAAAAAAAAGAGACAAAAATTATATACTTGGCATGATATTTCTTTACAAACAAAATTATTTTGACACAAAAAAAAAAATCATAAAATTGACAAACCTTCGAATTATTATGAAAAACAACAATAATATTTTGTTAATATGATTTTGCAAATGCAATGCAATAAAATAATTAAATTTAAATTTTAAAATAGAATAAAAGAAATAAAAAAAATTTAAGATTGAGACATGTCGTGAAAGAAAAACGATTTTTTTTTTTTTTGAGAGAAGCAATGAGTCTCTTAATAAATGCATGAAACTATTTATAGGGAGGAAAAAATGTCTTGATAATGTATCATTCAACTTTTTGTTATGAAATTTAGAAAAGATTGAAATACATTTTAAAATTTTACTTAATATATTATTCTGAGATAAACTCTTCATCTTTCATGCCTTTACATGGATGGTGTAGTAAAACAAATATATTTTTTTGAAAAAATATTTTAATCTTTTTAAAAAATACATAGCTAGTAATGTAAATATATATATATAGCATGACTCAAAGAAAAATAAACTGATTGTCAAAAAAAGAAAAAAAAACCTTTTCAGTGGTTAAGCCATTTTTTCTACCTTAAATACCTAGAGTCGTTTTGTCTACCTCAAACATCTCAAATAATGAGATAGTATGTCAAACAATAAAGTTAATCTATTTAATTATTTATTATTAGATACATATATCTTAAATCAATAATTAGTAATTGAAAATTTTAACTTTTTTCTATGACATTCACAGTGTGCTAATGAATTTAATAATAAATAATAGACTAAAGGATGAATATAGAATTATAAATTAGAGTTGAGATAAAATTATACAATTATGGATGGTGATTTTTAGGAGAAAATTAATAAATATATTCACGTATTACAAATAGAATTTGAAAAAAATCATGATATATGTATGTAAATGTGTGTGTATATTCATAACAATTATTATTATTATTATTATAAAAGAAGCTAAATATGTTTATAAGGGAGAATACCTATGAATTTACCTTAAAACTCATATTTGTGCTTAACTTCAAATGGCAATATATCAACCTCATTTTTGTTCATCTTCAAGTACTCTTTTCTCAAATTACAAAGATCAACATTGGAATAAAAGAAAAGCATGATGAATGTTAGTTTAAGTAATCCAACCAAAATTATAAGATAAAATAATACATTAATAAAAGAAGAAAAATATACTTAAACATAAGAGAAAACTCAAATGTGTGTAAAAAAATGTTGAAGAAGAATACTATATATAGTTGTTGGAGATAAAAGTTACAAAACTTTTGAAATTTCTCCATTAAATATAATTAAAGATAAATTCATAAATTTTAGAAATTAAATTATAGAAATAAATAGATAGAACTTTTCATTTAACCTCTTCATTTATTAAAATATTTACATTAATACATATATAGGTATGAGTTATATATGGATTTGAGAATGTGAAAGGTTAAACATAATTAATGTTAATTTTATTGTATATTTTTAGTTAAATTATAATAAGTGATAAAACAATTATAACAAAAGTCTAATAATTTTATTTTTTTTGTAAGAAAGTAGAAAATATTATGACCTATGGGTAGAGATGTCCACGGGGCGGGTCGGGGCCGGGGAATGGATTCCCCGTCCCCGTCCTCTCCCCCCATTTCATTCCCCATCCCCGCGAAATTTCCCGTTTAATTTCGCGGGGATCGGGGCGGGGATTCCCCGGGGGAATTCGAGGGGATCGGGTTCCCCGCGGGGAATTTTTCCCCGTTTTGTTTTTTTTTGTTTTGTTTTTTTTTTTATCTTTTTTATTTTTTAAATTTATTCTCAACCATAATAAAAATTATTTCTAAATGAATAATTTTCAATATAATTCTATTTAAAGTAAATGTTATAAAATTTCATAATAAAAATAATAATATACCATAAGTAAAAATACTATAATGTCGAAACAACTTAATTTCTAAAAATTCAAATTTCAATATTACAACATAGACTTTAATTTTTTTTTTTATAACGAAATAGTCTTAAACTAATTCCTACTATAGTTTTTTTTTTTTTTTAAAAATTCTATTTTTAGGTAATAATATATATATATATATATATATATATATATATTATTAATCGGGGAATCGGGTCGGGGAATCGGGGCGGGGCAGGGCGGGGAATATATTCCCCGTCCCCGTCCCCGTCCCCGTTTAGCCAACGGGGAAAAAAATTCCCCCGCTCCCTCCCCCATTCCCCGTGTAATCGGGGATTCCCCGCCCCGTTCGGGGTGGGTCCCCGCGGGTTAAATGGACATCCCTACCTATGGGTGGGGTGTGGGTGTGTACAACTTGTTTCTTTAGTAATCCATTTTTTAATTTTAAAACAATTTAAGTATTATCTTAATTAAGGATAATACTGTTAAAAAAAATATTTCATGTTAGCTTTTTAAATGCTCTTTTATGAATTTTAATTAAATATATAAATTTATAATTATTTGTGGCATATTTGTAAATTTATTAGTTGGCAAAGGGGTAAAATAGTAAAAAAAATTCTTCTCCTTAGCCACTTTTTAAGATAGTAGGATAGGATAGAATAGTAGAATATGATAGAAAGTAGAATAGGATAAGATAGTAAGATATAATATAGTAGAATAATGAACCTTTCAAATTAAATAAACATAAAATTAGTTTACTAATTTTATTTTATATTATAATTAAAGTTATTCATTATAATTAAAGATGAAATGTTGACTTTACTTATACAAGAGAAGATGACAACTCACTTTCACTAAATCTTTGCGTACTTCGTGTTGTTTTAATATTCGAAACATGTTGAGTTCTATGTATTTTTCCAACTTAGGTTCTCTAGTTAACAATTATTTGATTAATTAGCTTATCTAGTTAAGATTAAAAAAAAAAATCAAATTCTTTGAGAATTGAAGCCTTTTATATTCCAACCTTTTAGTTTTTAATTTATTATATATAATTAGTTTATTAATTTACTGATGTATTATTTAGATTCCAACCTTCTCTATGGAGAGAAGGTAGAAAATTTTTATTTTGTTTTTAATTGTGCTATTTATGTGGTGTAGTTGTGAATGTATATTTATTTAGTTTTTTATTGTGTTATTTATTTGGTGTGATTTTGAATGTGGAATTGTTTAGTGGGTGAATTTTAATTAGTTGTTTTTAATTACTTTTTGTATTCTAATATCTTAGTTTTTGCATTCCAAATTAATTAAAAATTCTGTGAGGCATAAGGGTTACATGTTTTTTTTTTAACTCAACAAAGGAAACATAAACTTATGAACTTTTATTTTTCTAACAAACATTATTTTTTTTTTGGGCAAAGGTATTCTAACGAACATTCTAAATAAAATAACAATACACTAATTATAAAAGTCCAATAATAATAATAATAATAATAAAGAAGCAAAGTCCTCAGCTATACACTCATTTCTTAAAATAAATTTGCTCACTTCATAATTTTACAAAACAAATATTGTTACTCAACTTCATCAAAGTGGAGTTGTAAGGCCGCAAGTTGGATTTGAGATATTGATTCGGCACATGTATCCCTTGCAACTTGATTGTGACGCCAACATTTGAGATGCTTTGAATATTGAAGAACCTTTGAGAGCAATGAATTGAGTGAGAAAAAAATGAAGAAAGAATGTAGCTCCAAGTCTTTGAGAAGAAATGGTGAAGAAAACTCATTTTTATAGTAGAAGGTGAGAATTACAAAACATTTTGAATTCTAAAACTTACAAAATTCCATTATGAATTATAATTAAAAAAAAAGAGTTTTAAGTGGTAGGAAAAACCTTTTATATTCCCATCTTTAAGATTTTATACATTTATTATTAATTATTAATTATTATTATTGTTAGTCCATTTTCATTACTTAAATACAAAACTTTTTTAAATAAAGGAAAATGAATAAACCCACTTCCCTTATGAAAAAAATAGGTAAAAATAAATAAATAAATAAAAGAAAAGACCACAAAGAAAAACCCACATAGCATGTTGATTTTGGGACATTTATTTTGCACATATTTATTTTATAATGTCCATTTAGTGGAAAATGATTTAATGAAATCTTACAAATTCTTATTTGTATGCTCAAATATAACTTTAATGTACTTTTATTATTTAAATATAAAATTATTTAAAACAAAAACTAATGGAGGGGCGTATTTGGAATAATGAAGTTATTATTTGGACAAAATGGTCCAAAAATGGTCCAAAAATGATTCTCCCCATTAAGATAGTATGATATTGTATTGATTATTCTAAGCACTTCTCTCAAAATTAATCTAATGGGCATTAACCTCAATAAGTAGTGTTCCACTTGATTACATAGCAGGCTAAGTTTTGCGTGTGATTATTGATTTAATTTTGTGGCTAATCTTTTAGAGCGTGTCAAGCATATGCCACAGTTCGACCCACATTTAAAAAAAAAAAAAAATCCAACTTTGATGGCATAGAATTTTTCGTGGAGTAAAATGTGAGAATTCAAATTGGAATGGTAAATATATTATGAGTGAAATTTTAAAGCATGGTGTGGCTTCCATCAATAACGCCACGTAATGAGGTCAAACTCTACACTGATGATAGAAAGTTGACTTGTGGCTACAAATTAAATTCAACGAAATAATAATTATTTCACATCTTATGAAATAGGAGGAAGTCTACACTCATCATCAGGGGCAGAGCTACAGTAGGTCTAGAGGGCTCGAGCGAGCCCCCCTCAACTTGAAAAAGAATCACATATTAGTATTATAAAGTTCCATCATTTGTTTGACATAGAGGCATGTAGCTAAGTTGCAAAGCTCCAAGCCCCCCTGCCCAACACTTGGGATTGACACTCATGGAAGACATTTTTTGTTTGCATTAATGCATTTTTATGCCCAACGCTTTTTTTTCTTTTCTCTTCTTCTCTCTCTTTCTTTTTTCGCTTTCTTTCTCCTTTTCTATTTTTGACCCTGATGGTTGCTAGTTTTAAGGTAATAGTTTCATTTTTCATATATAATATATAAAATGTTAATATTTTTATTGATTTTAAAATTTTTTTTTTTATTTAAAGGAAATTGTTTAGATTTTCTTTAATTTCTATATAATTTTTTTTACATTTGAATAATAAACTACACTCCTTTCAATAACTCTATCTATAAATATTTGCAATTTTTTTACAATAACAAATAGTTACAATTTACAAATATAAAATAATAACAAATACTATATATTATATATTTCTATAAATTTATTTTTTTCTTGATATCAAATATAAAAAATAAATAAAATATTTTTAGTTTTTAGTAATTTATTTTTGAAACTATAATTCTTGCAAAACAAAGAGTTATACTTATTATTCCAATGTTTATTCTCTTTCTTATATATTTATATAAGAATATTTAAAAAACACTTTTAGTCCTTGAACTTTTTTAGAAGTAACAATTTAGCCCATGAATTTTAGTTGGTAATGATTTAGTTCTTGTACTTTCAATTTTGTAACAATTTAGTCTTTGAACTTTAGTATGTAACAATTTAGTCTCAATACTTTAAAATCTATAATAATTTAGTCTCTATTAAAAAAAGATTTTGTTAAAATTTAATAGAATTTCTTACATATGTAGATCGATAAATTGATTAAGAACTGAATGTATTTATAAACAACAAAAACTAAGTTATTACATAATAAAAATTGATACTTAATTTTGATCAAAATTTTCACAACAGGGTTAAATTGTTGTAAATTTAAAAGTACAAGAACTAAATTGTTGCAATCCATAGTTCAAAGACTAAAATTGTTACTTTTATGGAAGTTCATAGACCAAAAGTATTTTTAACCTATAAAAAAACTAGACATGTTTTTTTATTGAACAAATTGATATAAAAATATATCAAGCCCCTATTGACATAAATTCCTAGATCCGCCATTGCTTATCATTATTGAAATATGCAAAAATTTCTCCCTCCTAAACAAGTATTCTTAGGTCTCTTCTCTTCCTCTTTCGTCCTTGAAAAAAATACTTGGCTGCACTTTGATGTGCAAGAATCTCTCTGCCCCCACCATTCTTGTTGACAACAAGGAGAGAGAAATGTGAAAAATATTTTCTCTCTCCTTGTTATCAACAATTGAATCGTGGGAGCACGAAGATTCTGCATACTGAAGTGCAGCCAAGTATTGTTTTCATCGTTATTCGATAGCACTAAAGTGGACAAGAATAATTTGACAACTTTCCAATAAAAAATAGTTACAACGGTAAAAAATGATAGCAAAAAGTAATACTTAATATGGCACGTGCTCAAATTAAACCAATTATCTTTGAAATCTAAACATTCACCAATAGTTGATAAGTTGACAAGTGATAGTGACCTTCAACAAAAAAAAAAGTCACATATGATCGGGGACAGATCCACGTTGGGGTCAGGAGGGGCATGTGCCCCCCCTCAAATTACAAATGTTTAATATATGTATTGTTGTTCGGCTTAAATTCCACAAAATTCCCTTGTATTAGTGGTTGGGTGGGCACAGAGAGCCCTACGCTTGGAGGAGGCGGGCTAAAGTTCGATTTCCATCTACACAAGTTTTCATATTTATTTCTTTTTTAGTGGTGTTTTGCAGCCCACTTTACAACTATAGGAAAAAAAATTGATTTTTTTAAAAGAACAAAAATTGTGGTTGTAAAGTGGGCTGTACAATACTTGGTTAATTATGCCCCCAACATAAAATTATGGAACCACCACTGCATATGATGTCAAATAAAATGGTTCACACTTCTTTCATAGTTACCTTTCTGTTTTGCACATGAATGAGATTTCATCATGGTGATATCATTCCAATAACAACTATTAGTGATTAAAGTCCTATTGATATTTTTTTTCTAGTTTAACAATTTTAAAAATTACAAGAGTGAGAGATCGAACCATCGACCTTTAGAATGGTAATTGGTGTCTTATTCATTGAGTCATGTTCGAAATTGAAGTTCTATTAATACTTTATTATCTTTAAAAAAAATGTTGGAAAACTAAAACGTGTGGCTTAGATTAAGCGAAGTAATTTATAGCCTATAATTAATTTGCTTTTCTATCTCATCCAATAGGCTTTTACTTGCACAAAAAAATGCCCCCCCACTTATATAGCCATAATAATGCAAAGCATCCACTTAATTACAAACTGCAAGACTACAACAATACTTATAAAATGGGCAGTTATAACAAATAAAACCCAAAAAAGAAGAAGAAGAAGAACTAAGAAGAAAGAAGATCTCAGATTTTGGAAGCCATGGACCAGAATGAAAATAGTGGTGCAGTTTGTGATAATGAGGATCAACAGCAGCCAAAGATCAAGTATCGCGGAATCAGAGCCATGCCCTTTATTATAGGTTTGGTTCGATCTTCTCTTAATGTATAGTGTTTTAACCAATTGAGTGACGGTTTTTGCGTGGTTGAAATGGGATGAATGGTGCAGGAAATGAGATATTTGAGAAACTGGGAACAGTAGGGACAGCGTCAAATCTGCTAGTTTACTTCACGGTTGTGTTTCACATGAAAGCCATAACTGCAACCAATGTTGTGAACCTGTTTAAGGGAACATGCAACTTTGCCACTTTTATTGGAGCTTTCCTTTCTGACACTTACTTTGGCCGTTACTACACTCTCGGTTTTGCCTCTCTCGCTTCCCTTCTTGTACTCTCTCTATCTCTTTCATATTCATTCTCTATATACTTCTTTTTCATGTTTTAACATATGGGTTTTATATGGGAAGATAATTTTAGATTTAAATTCTATTTCGTCCATGTACTTTTCGCTTTTATTCATTTTGGGTTCTTATACTTTAAAATATTTATGTTCGTTCTTGTACCTTCAAAACATCGGTTGTTTTGAAAAGTGACAATTTTGGTCTCTGTTTACAAAATTTTAAAAATTCCATTTGTATCACTTTTAAAAACTTAGCTAATTTGAAACAGCAAAATAAAAGTTTTACTTCATTTATTTCATTTTTAAAGTTTGATTAAGATACCAATTATATTATGGACACGTCAAATTTAATAGAATTTATTCATAATTGAATTATAAGTTTAGTCCTTAAACCACTAACTTTTTGTAGTTTGAAAAGTTTCAAATATCACTTTCATAATGACATACTAAATGTATATTATTTAAGGGTCATGTAGTAAACTAATTTTAAATAACTCTAAAAAATATAGCCAACATGCTTGATAAACAATTGTGAGGTTGGAGATCGAACCATCTAATAATAATAAGTATCTTATCCACTAAATTATATTCTAAATTTACATGCTATTAATAGATTTAGCATCTTAAAGTGTTATTACAAAAGCTAATAATATTGTCAACTTAAGCATAATTAAGACATTATAATCTTAATCCAAAAATTAAAAGTTGAAATCTCATCGAACTAAAAAAATTAAAAATGATAATGATTGTACTATTTCACCAACTGCTGAGGCGCAGGGGATGACAATGATAACACTGACCGCCGCAATCCGAAGTCTCCATCCGCCGCCGTGCAGCCAATCGGCGGCCAACGCCAGCGACTGTCTCGGCCCAACGCCATGGCAAATGGGGTTTCTGATCGGCGGACTCGGATTTCTGGTCATCGGAGCCGGCGGCATCAGGCCCTGTAACCTCGCATTTGGAGCCGACCAATTCAACCCCAATACAGAATCAGGGAAAAGAGGAGTCAATAGTTTCTTCAATTGGTACTATTTCACCTACACTTTTTCAGTGATGATCTCTCTTACAGCCATTGTCTATGTCCAATCTGATATCAGCTGGGCTTGGGGTTTCGCCATTCCTGCATTTTGTATGTTCTTTTCGTGCCTTTTCTTCTTCGTTGGAACGAGAATTTATGTCACAGTGAAACCATTTGGCAATCCTTTGGTAAGTCTTGTGAAAGTTGTTGTGGTTTCGTTTAAGAAGCGAAAGTTGAAGCTGCCTGAACAACCAATCTCTTCTCTTTTCAACCATGTTCCAACCAACTCCATTAATTCCAGGCTTTGTCATAGCAAGCAGTTCAGGTAATCAAAAACATCTAAAAGTAAGATCTTGGTTAAATCGTAGTGAGTTTGTATCTATTAGTTTCTCTGCGTTAAAAGGTTTCTCATAGATTTTTAAATTTTGATGATTATGTCTATTTTAGTCCTTATACATTAGAGATTTTTAAATAAATTTTTAAACTTTCGATTTTGTATCCAATAAATCTATGTTGTTAACTTTATTGGTTTGATAGTTTATGTGGCCGCTGACTGTATTATAAAAGGAATACACCTCAAATCAACCTACCGCATGATCCTTTAATAACACAAAGTTAGTGTGTCATATTAGTGTTAAACAAATTAATGGCAAGTAGGAATGACAAAAAAACCTACAAGGCTATGTCCTGGTTTGATTGAGTATGAGAGTTAGATCAGGGATCCTTTTCGGGTCCGTGGTTGGAAAGGGTATCCCTGCCTTGTCTTGGACCCCGAACCCATCTCAAATATTTTTTTTATTGATTTTAAATATATATATATTATTAATAACATTATTAAAAAAAAATTGTTTGAAAAAATCCAACGATTTATCGATGTTTTTTAGTTTATATTTTTCTTTTTTTTAATTTAATTACATTCATGTGTTTATTATATTAAATTTTATAATATAATAACTTTTTATATTAAATTTATAATAAAAATGGTAAATATTTTTTAGAATTATTTATTTAAATAAATAAAACAATAATAATACTAACTTTAACCTAAAAACCATATATAATTTTGATATATTTATCAATTTTTAATAAAAAAAAATCATTATAAATAAAAAAGAAAACCGAAGATTTTTTCCTACGATGACCCAATCTCTGAACTAAAATTTCCGACCCCAACTAGGATTCCCCAAAACGGAGAATGGGACGAGGATGGGATGGAGAGTGTATTCCCTCACCTCTCCCCATTGCCATATCTAACGATAGGAATCTTTCAAAAATATTGAAAATTTAAACTATTAGAAATAGGGACAAACTAAACATAAGTCTAGAAAACTTTCATAGTAATTGAGAAAATAGACAAAATTATGAAACTTTAGGTTAGTAACTTGTAATTTAACCAAAATAAGAACTAACTAACCCATTTTGATTTCACAAGCAAAACAACATGCCTTTACATTATTGTTCTTGGTAGGTTCCTTGACAAGGCTGCAATTATAACTCCGGGAGACCAAATCAATCATGATGGATCAGCAGCTTATCCATGGTGGCTTTGCAGCATTCAGCAAGTTGAAGAACTGAAATGCATACTAAGGATCATTCCCATATGGTCTACGAGTATCATTTACTATGTCCCTATAGTCCATCAAACTTATGGAGTGTTTCAAGCTCTTCAATCCGATCGTCGTCTCGGTCCCTCCAGTTTCAAGATCCCGGCAGCCTCCTTCTACATCTTTACAATGATTGGCATCACCATCTGGGTACCAATCTACGACAGAATTCTTGTACCGACTCTCCGGAAACTCACCGGAAAAGACAGTGGCATAACTCTTCTCCAAAAGATGAGTGTTGGCTTGGCACTCAACATTGCAACCCTGCTTCTCTCTGCTTTTGTAGAGAGCAGGAGAAGACATTTGGCTCTTGAGAAACCAATTGGGACAGAATTTGGAAGAGGTGCCATTTCTTCAATGTCTGGTTTGTGGTTGATACCTCAGTTCATCTTGATAGGCATTTCTGAAGCTTTCACAGCTATTGCTTGTATTGAGTTCTATTACAAGCAAGTCCCAGAGAATATGAGAAGCATTGGAGGGTCTTTCTTGTTTGTTGGCTATGCAATATCTAGCTATTTGGGCAGTTTCTTGATTTCAGTGGTTCATAAGAAGACAAAGGACAGTGTCAATGGAGATTGGTTGGCTGAAGATCTTAACAAAGGAAAGTTGGATAATTTCTACTGTTTAGATGCTGGATTGCAAGTCTTAAATTTGGTATACTTTTTACTTTGTGCAAAGTGGTATAGGTACAAAGAATTTGGTAGCAAAGATATTGATACAAGTAACCCTTAGTGTGATTTGGGAGAGAGGAACATGTATTTGGCTGTAAAACTAGTTGCAATGTAATCTTCAAGCTTTAAATGGTTTTCTTCAATTTGAACTACTAAATTGGAGCGTTGGGAGCGGTTTACTTTTATCTCAAAGAATTTGATCACTTAGGATTTGCCTGTGTTTCTTCCCTTCTTGTACTCTTTCCTATCTCTCACTCTAATGTTGATTCTCTATTAGACTTTATGTTAAAAAAAATCAGAAGACTAAAGACAGTTGTTGAATAGATTCTTATCTTTCGTTTCCTTTTGTCATCTCAGCAACCACGGTTTCAAAATCCCAGCAGCCTTATTCATCACCTTTACAATGATCTGACAGAATCTTAGTACCTTCTCTAGAATCGTTGGAAAACAAACTGGCATAACTCTTCTACACAGGATGGATATTGGCATGGCACTAGACATTGTCGCCATGCTTCTCTCTGCTTTTGTTGAAGACAAGAGAAGACATTTAGCTCTTAAAAACCCAATTGGTTGGGACAGAATTTGGAAGAGGTACCATTTCTTCAATGTTCAGGTCTGTGGTTGACAGATACCTCAATTCTTTTTAGTGGGCATTTCTGAAGTTTTCACATCCATTTCTCAGACTGAGTTCTTTTTCAAAGAAATCCCAAACACCATGAGAAGCATCGGAGGATCAGTTTCGTTTGTCGGGTATGAGATATCTAGCTACCTTGGTAGTTTCTTGATTTCAATGGTTCAGGAGAATACAAAGGGCAGTGCCACTGAAGACTGTTTGGTTGACGATCTTAACAAAAAAAAAAAAGATTGGACAGTTTCTACTGCCTAGGTGCTGGGTTACAAGCTCTAAATTTTTTTCTACTTTTTAGCTTGTGCAAAGTGGTATAGGTTCAAAGAATTTCATATCAAGGATCCTAACATAATTCTTGTTGATTGAAAACTTATAAACCTTCAACTTCATGGTATCAACTGTTTTAACAGAAGCAGGGAGACAAGAAGGGAATATGATCTCAATAGAATCGTGTCAGTGGTTTTGTTTGTCTTCATTTTTCAGTAAATGACAACATTTTAAGGGTGTTGAGTAGACATATTATGTTTGGTTCAGTTTTCCTTTACTGTAGGAAGCGATGAAAAACACCATGAGAATCCAGTAGAAAAAGAAGTTCCAGAGAGTTTAAATGACATTATTTCATAAAAACTTCCTCTTGGGGGTGCGATGCATTGCAGGATATGCCAAGTCCAGCAATAGAAAGAAATACTAATACAACACAGATAGCGTCGAAAATGACAGTCCTCTAACATGCTAAAAAAACCAAAAGCCAAGCACAGGTGTAAAATGTTGTTTCATCCTTCTTTACCTTGCAAATAACATATGCCAATTGCATATCTTAATACCAGCAGTCAACATACAACTACAAGACAGTATTTTGCAGTATTGAGCATCCCCTCACACGGTGTATCCTTGTGATATCGAGACCCTTCAACCTCACCACTGATTCTACATGACCTTTCAGTGTATGGAGTTCCCTCAATCTGCAAAAGTTAATGATATGAAACTTAAACTAGCTCACAGTTTCAAATACAGACATATATCAAACCAATGATGATGTTCGAGTTTCCAAGAAAATGATAGAAGTAACAAACTACCAACACATGAGCATTTGCAGCATACCTAGCAATTTCAGCTCTCCTTTTGGCTTCTTCAGCCATGTGATTGAGTTCTGTGAAGTGAGTTCGCTCAGTGAACATCTTAGTATCAGGCAGCTGCAAGTGCAAACCGTGCAGTGTTCTTTGTGCGTGAGCCCATTGCAGCTCACGTTGTTCCTTACCGAAATCCTTTTGTCTCGTGAAAGCAACCTATAAAAAATAAAAGTGAATAAACCAATCGATGCATAACTTTGATAGGTTAAATGCAGGAAACAGTGGAAATTAATACCCTTTGCTCAAGTATGAGATCCCAAGCCTTTCCACTCAAAGCATATCGAATAGCAAACTTTATGGGATCAAGAGGAATATATAAAAGATGATATTGTAAAGCCAAATTACACCAGCCCAACCCCAACCAATTCCTTCAATGGCAGCAAAACTCCAATTAGAATAGACAGCAATCAGAGTGGCAGCCTGTTCATCAATAGATCCAAACTTATTGTTTTCTTCCAAAGTACAATTGAAAATACAGGTGAAACAGTTCGAACAAATTTCTCCTTACCAATTGAGCAAGTACAAAAGCCACTACAAGAAACATCCCAGGACGCTCGACGTAGGACCAACTCTGAGATTGCGTAACAAAAATGAGGGCCTGACTGATAGTGCTCACTTGCAGATATATAGCAGAGGCTAGCTTCCGGAAATCATCTTGAGCTGTTTTTTCAAGGGTTGGCACCCCAAAGACCGCTGAAATTTTCACAAAAACGTCAAAAAATTAAACCCATTTCAAATGATTTATGAGTTATTAAGGAAGTTGGATTATCTTACAGGGAAAAAGTTAGTTTTATACGATGCCCAAAAAAATATGACCGTCATCATTGCCAAGTAACTACCAAGTACAATGCCAGTAGTAAAAATTTCAGCCAGCTTCCAACTATCTGGCAGAGGAGATGGTTTAACCCTATCCTTTGATATTGTCATGATTGTGCCTACACATTAGTAATGCTGGTGAGTCTCCATAAACAGTCAAAAGAGTGACATAAATGAACTTCAAATAACCAAGCAGATCAACTAGAGGAATTTTGAACGAACCATCATTAAGGATAGCAATGATAAGCACCATAAATGGTGGAAAATCAAATTTCCAAATGAGAGCCAGCAACATGAAACCAAGCTGCAACAAACAAAATCAGCAGCATATGTTAGAAATATTATATGAATTTATGATTGTAAAAGTAACATATTTTTCATTCAATACATGGCAGGAAAGAACAGCAGTTCATACATATAATCAAATAAACATCTTAACAATAACTTACCACAATACATATTGTGATGGAAACTGCATAAATCTGACATGGACAAAGATTAAACATGAGTCAAAATCAGAACAAATAAAATCTCATAGCCAACACAAATATCACATTCAGGTCAAACCACAGGTTACCGTGTAACTTCATCCTCTGAAATATTGCTCGACTGGTCAAAACGGCACTGATGATAACACTAAGACCAGGTTCGGTAAGGACAATATCAGAAGCGCTCGGAGCAGCATCAGTTGCATCAGCAACAGCTATACCGATGTCTGCCTTTTTAAGTGCAGGAGCATCATTCACTCCATCACCAGTCATCCCACAGATATGTTTCATAGCTTGCAAGCGTTTTACAATCTCGTATTTGTGCTCTGAACCAACAAAATATCATGGTGATCCAGTATCCAAGGACAAAAAACAATTTTTTTGGTTCCCAAATTAACAATTTGAGACAATTACTGAAAAAAAATACCTGGGAATACACCGGCAAAACCATATGCTTTTTCTATAAGGTCATCAACAGGTAAAGCAGCAATGGACTCATCCTTTTCCTGTCCTAGCAAAGCAGATGATGGATACATGTTGGTTCCCATCCCCAATCGACGTCCCGTTTCCTTTCCTATAGCCAGTTGATCTCCTAATAAAAGAAGCAAGGTATAGGAACCAACAAGTTAGATAAATTCAGTGAGCTTAATAAAAAGAAATCGTGGTAATGTTTAGCAATCCCCAGTCAAAAGCACATGAAGGGCATTTTTATCAGGAAGAGTGAACGTGAAACGTACCGGTAATCATTTTCACATTTACGCCAAGATTTAAAGCTCTCCTTATTGTCTCTGCACTATCGTGCCTTGGTGGGTCAAATAAAGGCAAAAGGCCCATGAATTGCCAAGGACCTCCAGCACTCTCTTTCCTTCCTTCAGGAACTTCCTGATATAAATCAAATAGAGGACATAACCAACAATGATTTAACCCTGGGCTAAAAAATATGCATGTGGTCTTATAACCAAGAGATCAACAAATCTAAAACCAGTAGTTCACTGACCTGGTATGCTACAGCAAGTGAACGCAGACCTCGTTCAGCAAATTTATCAATCACTGCATGAACTTTTCTCTCGATCTCTGACTTGTTGTATGCAAGATTTAGAATCTAAAAGTGAGAGTTAACACAGGAACCTATGGTCAATAATTTGTTCTCAGTTAAAACAGAGACAATACTTGCACAAGTACAGATAGAGCAGCCATTTTACCTGTTCTGGAGCACCTTTACTGACTCTTTGCATCTTGCCCTCATGGTCAATATAAGTCAATGCTGTTCGCTTATCTGTAGGATTGAAAGGAAGGAAATGTACTTCTTGAATGCCAGCACGCGCCTTTGGAAGCAAGGAAGATGCAATGAACATTTCAATGGCCATTTCGAATAAGTAGAGAGATTCGGATATTGATGACTTACCTCCTTTGGATCAGCTAGCATCCCAACAATAGCAGTATCAATAGCATCTTGATTTTCAATTCTTGATGCTTGAGCAGCCATTAGAACCACAGTGTCTGCATCTACCCCTTTACTAAAAACCTAAAGTTATATTTAGACACAAAATTAGAAACAAACAATATAAATGCTCCTGGGAGAAAGAGATATCCCATTAACAAGTAAGAAGAAACCCCCTGCTAACCTCAACAAGATTTTTGTCAACAGTTAATTTGTTCAATGTCAGAGTTCCTGTTAATTTGTTCAATGTCAGAGTTCCTGTCTTATCACTGCAAAGTACATCCATGCCTGCCATTTCTTCAATAGCGGTCATCCTCTTTGTGATAGCACCCTGAAATCATCAGATGATCCCATTGTTTATTCCATAACTCATATGTCAGACAACATTCAACAGGAATCCTTCAAAATAACTAAGCCAACCTGTTGGGATAACCTATGAGAACCAATAGCCATTGTCACAGAGAGAACCGTAGGCATTCATTTGAGCGAGAGCGAGAGAGCTAGAGCGATAGCGTTTCCGCCTACGAGAGCGTGAACAAGCAAAACCGTCTCATACTACCCTCCTGTGTAATTTTGCGCGCTATGTCATGTCAGAATGGGTCATATTTCATTATTTTCATAATGCATGTCATCAATCATTAAAACGTTGAAAAACGGGTCATCCGTACAAAATCCCCATTTATATTATCATTTATGTCTTGTGGCCCACGATAATTTCACATTCTTATCAACCCTTTCAGATTTTCTTCCCTCAATATTTGATTTCTTAAAAGAATATTGCATTACAATTTTAAATTTACACAAAAATATAAAAAAAATGTTAAATTACAAGTTTAGTCTATAGATTTTTGACTTTGTATTTTATAGGGTCGAACTAAAAAAAAGTGTCTAGTAAATTTATAAACTTTCAATTTTACTTATTTTTTTTATCTCAATGATCACTGATATAGTCCAAAGTAGTTTTATTAAAAAAAAAATTACATAGTTCATATTTTAATTATGTAAAAATAAAATTTTGAAATTTGAATTTGATTTTTTTTTTTTTTTTGAGATTTCTCACACAAAAGACCTATATTTATGTATAATAGATTTACGTCACTTATGAGATTGTGGATTTTTTTAAAGTAAATTATATAAGAATACATGAGCAGTAATTGACATATACTTATTTTTTTGAAGTCAGAGATTCAAATCTTTCTACTCCATATTTGCTGTACTAAAATAAATAAATTAAGTAAAATATGCTCATTTGTTATTCTATAATTTATAAATTAAAAAAAATGAGTATGGTTATAAATGTAAAATATTATGTTTTTCATTAAAAGAATGTAAAATATTATTTTATTGTGAGTATTTATTTATTTATTTTTCTTTCTTTCTTTGCGAACTACATTACAATTTACAACTTAGAAGATGAAGCCAACGTGTTTTTGGTTGGTTCGAGAATTTTGACTGGTGGAAGCCCCCGATGCCATGTTGTCTCTTTTAACTCCTTGTCATCATTTTTATAAAAATACCAGATAATACCAGATGAGATATTTGTGAAAGCGATCACATTCCAATTTAAAGATGGAATATTGAACTAAAAAAAATTGTGAATTTTAGATGTAGTATATATTTATCAATTTGAACATAGCTCAACTAGTTAATTAAGGTATTAAAGTGAATATAGCTCAACGATAATTAATATATACCATCTACCAAAATGTCAGAGGTTTGAATTCTCCCAACTTTAAATGTCGTTGAACTAAAAAAAACTAGTTAATTAAGACATATATTCTCAATCAACAGGTCACAGTTTAAAAACCCTATACTCCACAAGCTGTGGAACTATTTATTCTTAGTATCTATTGTTAAATCTTAATAATATTTTTCACGATGGGGATTAAATTGTTACAAATTTGAAAACTAAATAACTAAATTGTTAATTTCATAAAAGTTTAGAAACCAAAAGTGTTGTTTAACCAATTTCAATTGTGTTATTTGAATTTCAATTGTGAATATGTATAGTATACGTTGTTTTTTTAGTGCAACAAATGTGGGGTATAGGAATTTGAACTTCTGATCTCAAGAAAAGAAGTGTATGTTAATTACTGTTGATCGACCATTGAAATATGTTCACTTTGGCTTCTAGTATATGTTGTTAACAAATTATTAACTAAATACTAAAGGATGATATTGTATGTCTAAAAGAAATAGATAACATGTTATGCTTGTTAGATCAACAATGACTTTTTGTAGTATAAGTGATAAAGAAAAACAAATGGTTGAAGAAAGCAAACGGTTGGACAAAATATAGTGACATAATATAAATTGCTTCAAAAAGAGAAAATGTCATTGCATTTTATAAATAGAAATGGAATATTTGTGTAAGGTGATGATTTAATAAAAGAAGCTTTGATTCTCTTAACTTCAAATATCCTTTAAACAGGTGTAGATGCTTTCTAGGGTTGTTTTATTATTTTTAATGTAAATGACAGCAACTTGGAATAAATTAAATATAGGAAACGTGATTAATTTTTTATGTATAAAATAAAACTATGTTAAGAATATTCTTATCTTACAAAATTAATGTCTCCATAATTACATTCATTTCTTCTCTTTGAGGCTTTCTTTAATTTTTCTTTTTACTAGAATATTAGATTATGTATAAAGGAAAGAAGGAGATAAAGTTACTTAGTTAAAAAAACGAAGTATATGTTAACCTGAACAGAACTCAATTGATTTAGCCATATAGCTTCGACCAAGAAATCAAATGTTTGAATCTCTTCGTATGTTGTGGAACTCAAAAAAAGAAAAAAAAAATCAGAGAAAGTATATGTTTAATTTCTTAAACAATTCTTAATTTAAGGACATTTTTGTTGCATTCTTTTTAATTTTAAGTGCTTTTTTTTTGTACAATTTTAAGAGCTATTTGAAAAGTTAATTTATATTAGTATGCTATATATTTATTTCTTATTACTATGCATTAATTAAAAGTTTTTAATTTTATTGATTTTTTTTTAGTTCAACAACATTTGGGGTGGGAGTTTGAATCTCTAACCTTTTGATTGAGGGTACATGTCAATTATTGTCGAGATATGCTTATTTTGGCTAATTTTATTGATTAATCCATAGATAATGAACGTAGGTGTTGTAATTTGATTTCTTAAAAAAAAAAGGGTGTTGTAATTTGATTGGAAGAACAAGGCATTGTTTGTTTTCCAATATCAAACTCATTTATCCTAACCTAATTGGAGATTTAAATGGCATCATTCATTTGTTTGCTCCAAACAGGCAATCAATCAAAGGAAATCTAGTCAAACAAGAAAAGCATTTTAACATTTGAAAAAGGAAAATTAATATCCTTCTAAGGCAGATATTTGTCCAAAACTTTAAAATTATGCTCCATCTTATAAGGATTTTGCTTTCTAAAAAAGTTGAACTTGTTTGATAACCTTTTTTTTGGTGCACAAGTTGACATTTTTTTCTTTTTAAATCTTACCCAAATTTAGAAACAAAAGATAGAGTTTTTGAAAACTATAAAAAAAACAAAAACAAAAACTTGGCATATTTATGGGAGGAAATAGGTTCAAACCCTGGTTAGCCACCTACTATAGACTTAAAATTTTATGAATTATCTTGACAATCAAATATAGTAGAGAGTCGAGACATAGGATTAAACTCCCATGAAAATAGTTGAGGCGTATGCAAGTTGGCCCAGACACTTATAAATAATATATATATAGAAAGAAAAAAACAATATACTTTGATTTAGTTTCTATGCTTATAAAGCTTCTTATTCATCCCTACATTGATTAAAGCTTACAAACTTTCCAATAGTTAAAGTAACCAAGTTTCGAATTGTGGTGAGTTATTTGTAAATAAAGTAAATGAGCTTTCACAATATGATAGTTTGTTTTAAGACATTTATGTGCCACAAGGGTTGAAAAACATGAATTTACATAAACTCTTAAAACATATTATTTTGAAATAAAACGATAATATCCATAGAATTAGTAGTAGCTCCTTTCAAAGTTCCCTCACAAATAAACTTCCCACATTAAATTTGTAACAATAAAAACATCCAGTAAATGACAGACAGAAACAAAACTTTCAACACTTATATAGACTAAACAAAAATAAAGGTTAAAACACCGAGAAAGAGAGAGAGGTGGAGGCAAAAGAAAGAAAGAAAGATTTGATGGGATGGGATTAAGATGTAGGAAGCAAAAGGGGAAGAAAGATGAGAGAAAAAAAAAGAATGGTAAAGAAAGGGGGAAGGGGCAAGAGCATGTGGGGAAAAATAAAGGAGAATCATAAGGTGATTTTATTATTTATATATGTTTTTGGTGCAAATGCATAAATGGATGAATATTGACAACCAAAAAGGGCCAAAAAGTAGCCTAAGGTTTCTTTCTTTATTTCTTTCACCAATCCCACATGCACATTTGTACGACGCCGTATCACTCAATATGCCCACAATCTTTTATTTTACTTTCATTTCTCCTCAACTTTTGATGGGACTTCTATTCTCTTCTCTTTCTCTATCCTTTTTAATACCAAAACCCTCCTTTTCTTTCTTTGCCAAATCTCAAATCAACTTCCACTTGTTCATCTACGATGTTTTTTTTTTTTTTGCCTAAAATTTCTTCAATCTCCCCTGTCTTCATTCCATGTTTGGCCATTCAATAGTTGGGTAAATTACAAGTTTAGTCTATGAACTTGTAGATTTGTGTTTATTTGGTTTATAAACTTTAAAATATGTCTACCAAGTTCCTAAACTTTTTTTTGACCGAATACCCGTTTGGGTTTAATGGGCTCTGATACCATATTAGATTACATGGGGTTCCATCTCAAAATCAATTGGCGATGAGAGAAATAGCCCATGTATCTTATAAATCGTGAGATCTCTCTACATTTTTTCAATGTGGGATCCTCAACATATTTAACCAAAATAGTCAAGTAAATTTTACGAATCTAGTTCAACTTTAAGGACAATTGTGCCTATTTAGTTTACGAACTTCAAAAAGTTTCCATTGCATAATTGAATTTTGAATTGTGTTTCTATACCATACTTATTGCTGACGTTGTAAACTAAATGATGTCATGACATGTTTATTACACAAATATTGGTTGATTTAGCATGATGTGATAAGTGAATGGTGAAAATAAAGTAGTTCGTTAGATAATTATATAGTAGCATGTGCAAAAAACTTTCTCATTAAAGGAATACTCCAATCCCTTTTACATCGTAGTGCCATATTTTTCTCGTCTTAATTTACTAAATATTTTCACATTGTTTCGAGATTGTACACATTACTTTCCATCTTTGATGCTACTCATAATCTATAAATCAATATTCTTCAAATAAATAGAAACTCTCATATTTTTTGACTTGAAGTAAAACAACGTTTAATGAAGATACATTCTATTGGAATAAATGTATATATTTTTTATTATTAAATTTCAATATATTGAGTAGTTGATGAAACTTGAACTTGCAACTTCTACGTGGATACTTTGAACATATATTTGGACCACCATATCATAATATTATAATTTAGGTTAGAGATTTTACTTTAGACCTTTTAACTCATATTTTATAAATAAATATGCATTTTTCAAGGTTTCATAATGAACAAGGCAGCAAAAAAATGACTGAGTTCCTTAAGATTCATTCACCAAAAAGAAATGCAACAAACACAAAGGGAACAGTCTCATATCAATCATTTTGTTTCCAATCAATCAATGAATATTGCAAATTTGCAACATATAAAATATATACACAGATTTGGAAGACAGGTAATTAATCAAATTAAAGCTCATTGAGTGAAGAAAATGATAAACACACAAAACAAAAGCAAATTAATTGAAAGAAAGAAAAAAAAAGTTCTCATAATAAATCAAACATCCATTCAAAAGGGCAATTTCCATGAGCTTTGACTTAGAAAAGAAATCTAAATTTGGGTGAAAATTCCATTTTTATAAATATTTTGTGAGAGTACTAGTATGGATTATATATGGGGGATTGGTAGTATATCAATAAGGGGTATTTTGGGAATTAGTTAGGGGTGTCTTGGTTATAAATAGTAGTATTAGGGTCCTTAGTTAGGTGTGGAGAATTTTAGTAGAGTGTCCATTGTGGACTTTGGGAGAGAGATAGCCCTCTCGAAAGGTTATTGTTATATTGTAACGTCCTTTGATATTGCAATATATTAGTTTCTTTGTGTTATTCATATTTTCTGCGTTTTTCTGTGTTTGGATACCTAACAAATTGGTATCAGAGCACGTTCGTCCTGAAAAAAAATGGCGCAAAAACAACTGGAAGAGAGAATAGAGAGAATAGAGAAGGATGTGGTTGAAATGAAAGAAGCTTTACAGAGGATAGCCAAGAGCATGGATCGATTGGTGGCTGAAATAGAGAATCAAAGAGCCATGATGACTGAAATCTCCAATGGCACGGTTCGAATAACTTCCACCATTGTTGTAAGCTCTCCTCATCAACAAAACATGGAAGAAAAGAAGGAAGAATCATTGGAATCGATGGTGATTGATGAAAATGAATCATCTCAGTGCGAAAGATACAGAGAAAAAGAGAAGCTGGTGAAAGACGTTAAGCCGAAAAGCGAGGCTGTTTGGAAGACAAAGATAGTGCGATCGAGAAAGAAGGTTGGAGGAAAACGATCGAGGAAAAACCAACCTGTCTTCAGTCGGAGTTCGAAGACCACGCACGAAGGGGCTGGAATATTCAGCATGTCGAAGGCTGGATTTCGAGGGTGGGATCATCGACCATTAAGGGGGAGGGAAGGTTTCGGTACCTATAAGGTTCAAAAAAAACGAAGAAGGGAAATGTAAGACCCACATTTGGTCTTCTAACTTTTGGTTATATATATGTGATAGTGACTATTTGATTTTGGATTATTCGTAAAGAAAAGAAAGTTTAAAATAAAATAGAAAAGTAAGAGAGAATTGGTTTTGATATATATATATATATATATATATTGGAAGAGGTTTTTTTTTAATAAATAATAAATAATAAATAAATAAATAAAAAGAAAGAAAGCTTCGTTTGAAGCTTTGGATTAGGAAAATAATAATAATAATAATAATAAATAAATAAATAAATAAAAGAAATAATGTGTGGCTTCAAAGAAGCCACATGTATTATATGCTTATTTTATAAATTGCAAGCCACATACATTATTTTGGTTAAAAAAAAAAAAAAAAAAAAAAAAAAGAAAAGAAGATGGGTTCACGAAAAACAGAGAAGGAGAGGAGGAAAAGAGAAATTGCAAAAGAGAGAGAGAAAGAGAAGAGAGGATTGAAGACAAGGAAGGTTTGGAGAAATTTGGTAAGTTTTCTTTGGAAAACATGGAAGGGAAATAAGTTTCTAAAGAAATAATTTTGTGGATTTATTTTTATTTGTTTGTTAAGTTGTTATGATGCTTCAAAACCAATTAAGAATGGAGTTTGAGGGTTGATTATGGGGTTTGAAATGTTGATTTCTTTTATTTTTATTATTATTAAAAAAAAAAGGGATACTATGTTGTTTAAGGGGAAGAAATGAGAAGTTAGCCACCCAACAATAGCTTGTGATTCAACACAAGTGCTTGAGAAATTTAAATGTAAAGGTGGAGTTGTGGGTTGGAAAAGAAGAAGTAGAAAAAAAAAAAAAAAGAAAGAAAAAAAAAAAGGAAAGAAAAAAGAAAAAGAAGAAGATGAAGTTACTATAGGAGTAGTACTTATTTGAAAGGCTTAGGAGAAAGCTTAAATAAGAAAGAATGAGGAAAATATATGTCCAATTTGTGGGTTGAAGGGAGGACAAAAACAGAAATGGAGATGTGAAGAGGAAGAAGATGATTGAAGAGAATAGAGAGAAAATTAAAGTAAAAGTGTGAATAAAATTATTAAAAAAAAAAAAAAAAAGAAGTGGTGTTTTACAATTTGTATTTAATGAAGAGAGAAGAAAGGGCTTTGAAGGTGAGGCTCACCCACGTGAGGAGGGGAAGAAAGGTAAAAAAATAAAATAAGATAAAATAAAATAATACTTTTACTTAAATTGGAAGAGGAGAAAGTGAAGATAACTTGGTCAATGAGTTTTGATGAGTGAGGTTGGTCCATTTGTATGAAAAGAATTGTTTATTTAGAGGTAAAAGACAAAATAATTAAGAAGAGTTGGAATTGATTAAATATATTTTAATTGGAGTGGAGACAAATATACCATGGTCATAAAAGGATGAAAGAGAAAATGGGATATTAAGTAGGAATTTGGACAATTGGTTATTAATTAAGAGAATGAACTTGAAAAATTAGTTTAATAGACTAATGTGAAGCATGTTTATTTCCTTTGGAAATAATTCATAAGCTCTGGTATGATTATTGGAATTCCAGGTTGAACAGAGAATTGAAATAGCCAACGTTTCAGGGTGGCAACGACAATGGTTTTGTGAGTGGTTTATTTTTGAAATATTTTCATCATTTAATTATTATGATGGAATTTTCAAGAATTCTTTAATTATATATGATTCTAAAGAAATTGTTATGAGATTTATAGAGAATTATCGAAGATTCTCAATATTTTATGATTTTTACTGAAGTTATGGTTTAGAGATGTTTGAGAAAAATTGTATAAATTTTCAGTAATTTTGTGATTTTAGCTTGAATTATTGTTTTGAGAAATATTGAGATATTTTATGATTATTGAGATGTTGAAGAATTTTAATGTTTATTGAGAAATGTATAAGATTTTTGAGATGTTATCTCAAAGAAAATATGATTTTAGAAATGTTTTATATTATTGAGAGATTTGATTATTATTTGAGAATTTATACATGTTTAGTGTTATTTGAAAATCTCTCAAGCTTATGAGATGTTTAAAGAAAAAGCATGGTTTTCAGAAAGAGTTTGAGAAGTAAAAAGATTTATGCTGGAAGTGGTTTTCAAACCACTAGATCTTTGTACCCATGGTGATTACCCGATATGCTATGAGAATGTGTTTCCATAGTATGCTAGCGTGCTCAGGCCGCAGGGGATGCAGGGGAATGCCGGGGCCATTAGATGCCAAATCCGGATTCCAAATCCTGGTCCAAATCCTGGACCTGATGCATTACAGATGTTAGAGTTTGCTCTACGTGCACGTATGACAGAGATATGTTCTACTATGTATCTGGAGGTTACTCGGTACATAGTATGATAGAGAGTTGGGTACAGATTTGGTGATAAATTTCACTAGTTATGTTTATGCTTTCCAAAGCTATAATTACGGATTTTCCTATCTATATTTTACGAACTTGTGCTTATATTTCTAGAGTTGTTGACTTAAGAATTATTGTTACACATTGTTTTTAACGTGTTGAAATGATCTCAAGCATAAACTACATTATTTGCACGAACAGAAAATTGATTTATGTTTATTAAGAAAAGTGTGTTACTAAACATTATTATTTTTATATGGAAGCACCACTCACTGGGCTTTTTAGCTCATCCTTTTGTTTTTAAATTTTTCCACCAGGTTGCTCTTGAGTTTCAATCAAAGTTGGCTAATCAGAATCTGTCACCAGTCTTATCAAGTCATTGCATATCATCTAGTGTAAGTAAAGGAAAATTTTTTTTTTACTGTGCTGTTTATGGGATATCCATAGATAAAGTTAGATAATGAAAGAATAGATAAAGACTTGACAATAGATTCCATTGCACCCATTTGGGGTCTACTGCCATCACATCTCGTCCTAGGTTTGGTAGAGTTAATCTGGGGCGGGGTCGTGACAGGAAAAGTTCGACAAAGACCATTTGCGACAATACCCACATGTGTTGTTGGAGACGAAGCTTCGAGGAAGGCACCGATGCAAGGTTCGAGGAAATGCAATAAAGGGATCAGAGGGAGACTGTTATGAAAAAATCAGAAAAAAAGTGAGACAAATGGCTACCGGAGGTTATTGCCGTCGACGACGGGTATGGTCGGAGATGAAAGCACGGTGGAAGGATAAAAGGAAGAGGAAAGAAAAAAAGTCAGTGGACACATGGTCGGAGAAGCGAGATGGCCGACGGACAAATAAGAGATGGAGGAAGAAGAAACAACGGAGGAAGGACTTATCCGCGGTCACCGGTGGGAATGATGCCGAGAGTTAAGTGGTGGGAGTCGCAGGGTGACCAGCGAATAAAAAAAAATGGCTGAAGAAAGATGCTGGAGCGGTCACTCACTGCCGGACGAAGAATTTGTGTATACCGAAAATTGCAGAGGAAAGTGGGCGGATGGACGAAGAAGAAAGGTTGGGGAAGGTGCTACAATTTTCGTGAAGAAGGGGAAATCCAAATTCCTAACCACGTGAAGTGTCAGGAGGTGGGGCCAAGAGTTGGAAAAAGGGCGGTATGAACTTTGGGGTGGTTTTTGGGCTGCATTGGCATGATAAGGCCCATTTCTTTTTGAAAGGGAATGTTGGAACAACAAGTGTGCAAGTGGTTTATGGGAAATTGGGGTTGTTTTTTTTTGGGGTCTTTATTTTTTGTTGGATATGTGGTTTGACTTTTGTAATGGGTTACCCACACCTTGAGGACAAGGTGTGTTTTGAAGGGCCCGGTATTGTGAGAGTACTAGTATGGATTATATATGGGGGATTGGTAGTATATCAATAAGGGGTATTTTGGGAATTAGTTAGGGGTGTCTTGGTTATAAATAGTAGTGTTAGGGTCCTTAGTTAGGTGTGGAGAATTTTAGTAGAGTGTCCATTATGGACTTTGGGAGAGAGATAGCCCTCTTGAAAGGCTATTGTTATATTGTAACGTCCTTTGATATTGCAATATATTAGTTTCTTTGTGTTATTCATATTTTCTGCGTTTTTCTGTGTTTGGATACCTAACACATTTTTAGAGTATGTTAAAATTAGTTACTCTCACACATATCTTTAATCATCAATGTCAATTTGGATGGTATGAAAATCGTGTTTAAAAGTGTAAAATCAAACATTAAAATAATTATATGAAAATCACTTTTAATAAATCGCTCATGAACAAATCCTTTTCACTATAATCACTCCCAAACGTGCGTGAGTTACGTCATCAAAACAGTTAGTGGGGGCTGGCATTGTTGAATCTGTGGATGAAAATGTTCTTATATGAGAGGTAACTTTCAAGGGTTTTAGAGAGAGAAAGTTAGAGAGAGAGATGATGGTTAGGCTGGGGGTGGGCAGCTCACATGTGGTGTTTTCATATCAACATAATGTCTCTGTTTTTTCTCTCAAGTGCCCTGCAGCCTGCAACAGCCTAAGCCATTCCATTTATGAAACAATATCAAACCCTATGTTCCAAAGCCATGAGAGAGAGAGAGAGAGAGAGATGGGTCCTCCAAAGAACTGCTTATTTCAAAGTGCTGAATTTAAAGCTTAGTGCTTTTGGCAGAAGCAGCTACACATGTGTGCAGGGCTTTTGCCATTGCCAATGCCAATGGGAAACTTTCTAATACTATGTTTGTACCAAAAAATTTCTCCACTGTCTCTACCAACAATATGTGTGAGCGAGGGTCCGAAGCCTTACCTTTTGGTCGAGAATATATACCTTAATTGAGCTATGCTCAAGTTAGCCATAGAAGCAACAACATTTTAGAATAGTGTGAGACTCGTGAAGCAAAAAAATATATCACTTAGGCTCCGGTTGATAACCACTTATTTTACAGTTTTTGAAAATTGTATTGTTTTCTTATCGTTTCTCTACAATGAGTTTCATGTTTCTTACAGAAACGTTAGAATTCATAATCAAATTCTAAAAACCAAAACAAGTTTTTAAAAACTACTTTTTTTAGTTTTGAAGACTTAGCTTGAAGTTTGAAAATATTTGTAAAAAATAGATAACAAAACAAGGAAACCTATAAATGGAAGTAGTGTTTATAAGCTTGATTTTTATAAACAAAAATCAAATAGTGACTTGTTAAATTGTAAATGAAAAGAGTATGTATACCGTAAATTTTTTCCGAATGCCAATACAACATTCAGATCACTGCCTATTCTGATATGGTAAAGCACTGTTTGGTGTTACTGCAAAAGATGGGAGAGCACATGAATTGTTCAGAGTCAGATGGATATGCCCAATCTCAATGAAGAAGAAGCATAACAGCCTTTTTTGGAACAATCCCTGTTTTGGTAAAAGGAGAAACATTATTAACTGTGAAGAGCTGCAGGTTTTGACTGGCTTTTATTGTTCTATCTATAATGTCAAGTCTTTCTTACAATGGTTGAAACTCACCCAGAAAAGCAACCAAAGTTGAACTTTTTCTAACCTTAGAAAGTAAAGACTCTGTTTTGGAGCTGCTTTTGACCCACTGGTTTTTTAAATATGCCTAGGTCAAAATGATCTTTTGTGTTTGTATAAAACAAAGTTTCATGAAAGAGCAACGTCAATACGAGCATAGCTTAGTAGATAAGACATCAATTACTATCTCAAAGGTCAATGGTTTGATCTTCACTTTTGCAATTGTTGAACTCAAAAAAAAAAAAAAAAAAAAAGAGGGAGCAATAAATTTGTCAAGTGAGATCGATATCTATATAATTATCAAGGAGTTTAGGGTAAAGTAAGAGAATCAAGAAAATACATTTGCCTCCTCGCAAGTGAGGACGACGAGCTCACCCCACTTTATCATGTGGGTTGTTTTTTGTCGATGAAAAGTACAACTGAAATCTACTTATTAAATATAATATGATTGAACCAAGAGGAGTAGATGATACAAAAAGGTAAAGAATGAATTGGCTCGCAACAAATGATTTTTGATCTACATGTTTCTAAAGTAAAAACATACACATTTATATTTTATGATGTATCTAAGGATGGTAATATGTTAAGATTTCACCTCTCAGTCTCATATAAGATTTCAGAATAAGGGCTGTTATATATGTGGGAAGTGGTCCTCCAATTGGGGGTCATTAGGAAATTGTGGACCAAAACATGCCATTAAGGGATGTTTTCTGATCCTCCAAAACCACACAGAAACTTATTGCCCTTACCTGACATATGTTAATTATAGTACCAATTCAATACTCCCCACAAAATTAATGACCTTTTTCTTTCATACCTCTTCCATCATATAAGCCATTTATATTCCTAATTTACATTTTGTATAACAAATTTCATGTGGCCTCTAAATTATAAATTATCATAGAAATATAAGATGTGCACCAGAAAAATAATTTTGGACCATGAGAAAAATATGAGAGAAAAGAACATAGAAAATTTAAATGGGCTGGCTCATTTGAAGATGAGAAATATCTATTATTATCTATATGGAATCACAAAATTCGTTACAAACAGAAAATTTAAAATCAATTAGAAAAAAGAGTAGTTTAAAAAGTAAAATAGATTATTAGTATTTGTCTTATTTTGGTAAATATATTATTAGATTCATCCTCATCCCTAATATAGTATTGGAATGTAGATTCTATGCTACATCTTCACATAATTAAAATAACATTATATCACCATTTTGATAGCCAACTTGAACATACTCAGCAAGTTAAAGTTTATATCATCGACCAAGAAGTTATAAGTCCAATTGTATATCTATATATCACCATTTTGGTAGCATTTCTGTTTTATGACTTTAACAAAAAAAAAATGAAATTGAAATGTCCAATTGAACAATAATTTAGATGAATCAAACAATAGTTTAACAAGAAGATAATAAATCATCATAATCATAAAGTTGAACCTAAATTCTTCATTTTTTAAGTGGTCAGTTCAGAAGTGAAAAGTGCTATGGTCATCAAGGTTCAGTTTGTCCTATTCATCATGGAGTTAGTAACTTAATTCATTTGAGAGAGACAAAGAGCAGAATGCTGACAGAGACCTAATGATAATGACAAATAAAAATATACAAAGTGGAAATAATGATGGGATCATCATCATCATTCAGTATCAAGTATATAAACCATCCAATTACACAACACTTCAAATTGGATATATTCTACATTCCCCAAAATTTAAAAACTCAAGGACAACTCTTTCTGAAAAGTAAATTTTAACAATCAAATTTCAATTTCATCTGGATTGAACCTTAACATTGAATAAGTGGTGAAATCAACCTCTTTGAAACCAAGAAAGAGAACAATTAGACAATAAAACATCTAAAATCAAGCTACAAAACACACAAACCCCACAAAGATCCAAACTCAACCTTAAATAGAACTACCAAACAATGCCCAAATCCAGAATATCCAAATCCAAAAGGAAAAGAAAAAGCCTATGACAACCATAAAACCAACCCTCACAAAGACAACTAACTCCTTTAGCATGGGACATTAATTTCACCACTTATTCATGTTTAGAGTCCAATTTAATGAAATTGAAAATTTGAAGTTAAAAATTGTCTCACAACTAAATACAGAGTAAAAACAAATTTCCCCCAAAAAGTTAACAATACAGAGGGAAAGGAAAACACTACTCTGTCAAAAATAATTGCAGTCGAGATACCCCATAAATACTATATACTGATCTAATGCTTCCTCTATGCCTGCCAGTTACAAAAAATTTCATTCGCAAGCAAATGACACCTCCCCACCCAACCCAAAACAAAGGAAAAACTTACCAACATTTCACATTCTTCAAGATCGTGCTGATTTTATATTTACAGGGAATAATATGCTATCTATGTGTTAATATGGGCAACTCTTTTACCCAAGAGAGTGTTATGCTATGAAACTACACCGAGAACTCTTATCAGATCAGACTTCTGTTCTGTTGTAAGCCTTGATGGATACTTGACATCAAACTTGATTCTCAAATTTCCCTTCTTCCCAAGTTCCTTTGAGATTGGCATCCCTTCATTTGCCAGAACCATCTCATCACCAGGTTTGACAATATCTGTTATAGGGATGATGAGATTCCTTCCATCCAGAGAATTAAGTTCAAGAGTTTTACCTGTGAGTGATTCCAGCAGCGTTAATTCATGGTTCACCAGTAGATCATTCCCATCCCTCCGGTATATACCATGAGGTTTCTCATCCACTACAAATATAAGATCTGCTGGAATGATGCCAGGCTCCTGATTTCCCTTTTGAGGAAAAGTAATCTTTGTCCCCTTCTTCCACCCTGGTTTTATATCGATTGTCAATATCTCTTCAACTGTCCGGAACTTGCTGCAAAAGAATTGATCAACATCAGATCGGATATAAACCTTAAGGCAAATTCTTTCACAGCAGGATAAAAACTATCACAATTAAGCCTGACAAACATTACTAAAAAACCACCAATATCCATCCGAGTATTAGTTTCAATCATAATCATCTGAGTTTCAGATTAATTACATTAGAATGGATCTAAGGCAAAAGAATGACATTTCTTAACCTAGCTGTCGCAGAAGGGAGAAGTCAATCAATACCCTTTCCTGAAGCATGCATGTGAGACAATTGTAAGGCCACCAAGGGAAAAAGAATACACAAAGTTGTTCAAGAACTTGTACCTATACTCTAAACTCATTACCATGCCTGCATATGCCTTGGACTGAATATAGACACAGTAAAATAAATGGTTCATACATTTGAAATCATACCCGTGCAATATGTTAAAACATTTATCTTTATAAGAACAGCCGATATCTTTTATACCCAAAATCAGCCTAGTTATGGAATCCACAAGTAGGGTAGGTTTAAAATAATTATGAAGAACAATGTTGGAGATGTGGAAACCAGTCATCTACAAGATGTTATCTAATAATAACAAGGATTTAAATTTTGAACCCTGAAGAAAGTGCACCTAGAAGTAAGCAAGATGACTATCGTCCAATGTTTTCAAAGGCGGAAAGCAGCCTTGAGACTTTCTTTTTCTGAAGAGGCGAGACATAAGCCTCAACTTTTTTTATTTTCATTTTTTAAATAAACATAACAAAAATCATAGCAATGTATAATCAGGTATTATGAAAAGCAATAGAAAAAACTCACACGATTTGTTTCTTAAATGAAGAGTTTAAAGGGTCATTCTTAATAGCATTGATTTATTCTTCAAAAATTTTCCTTTAGCATACTTTTATCCTTCTAGAAGGAGTAGACAAAAATTTAATATCATTCTTCTAACCATTATACGAGGCCTAAGGACTCGAAACCTCCAAGCCTCAATGTGTTCTTGAGGAGGCACAAGCTTCTTCCACAAAAGGCTATGATCCAAAGGCAAAAGCTCCAAGGCTAAAAGTTTGTGTCTTGCCCCAAAGAGAGGTGAAAGCAACAATACTTTTTAAAAGATTGTTATTGTCATGAAATCTATTAGGCTCAAGAGTTATGATGTATGTATTGAAAATAGCAGTTAAAACCAAGCAAGAGCTTCTTGATGGAGGGTAAAAAGACCAATCCTTTTAATCAAAGTGCTCAACACGGAGAGCTATTAAAATGCTTCTTCTTGGTAACCAATAACCCAATGCACAAGGTCCGTCAGCCTACCGAGAAGTCAACTATGTTGAATCACGTAATTCTAACAGAACGACAAGGGGACTAAAGGACAATCAGAAGTAGACATTCTTTATCGTCTAAGCTCTGACGAGCCATGCCGCCAGCATGAATAATTGACATGAGATTCCATCTCATTGACATACAAAAACTTTAATCTTCTTTGTGATAGAATTCCATAGAAAAAGAAAAGGGGTCACCATCAATACACAGGCTCTAATCCGAACAACTCAGTCACCAAATACAGTCCACAAGAAAGAGCATGCAATGAAGAATAACCCAAATACCAAACTAAACATACAAACTTGATTTTGTTCTATAATAAGAACCATAACAATAAAAGATTCAATTGAAATTTGAAAGAGGGAAATCGAAAAGCCACATACCCAGAGGCATCATAGACATTCCTCGAAATCCTCATCTTCTTCTTAGCGCCTTTGTAGAGCTCCTCCAAGCTACAAGGCAACGTATTCTCAACAGCAGCAGCCTTCCTCCCATGACCACCACTCCCATTCTCCATCCCATTCTGAAACCTAAAAAACGCATCCCTAACCCCTCTGCTCCTCCCTCCCCCATCGCTATTACTCCCTCCACCACCCTCCGATCCGAAAAATTCCGCGTAAATATCATCCGCGTTCCTAGGTTTAAACTTAAACGTCGAAGTATTAGGATGCTGCCGTTGAAAATGCTGGTAAACCGGGGAATACGCGGAGGACGACGTGGCTTGAGGCGTGGGCGGCGGAATCTTGCCGGACTTGAGGGTTTCTTCGCCGTAAAGGTCGTAGATCTGACGCTTCTGAGGATCGCTAAGAACATCATAAGCCTCTGAAATTTGCTTGAATTTGGCCTCAGCTTCTTGTTTGTTTGCAGGGTTCTTGTCTGGATGCCAAAACAACGCTAATCTCTTGTAAGCTCTCTTCAAATCTTCATCGCTAGCGCTTCGACTCACTTTCAGTATGTTATAGTAATCCTTCCCCATAGCTCTGTTTCTCTGTAAGATTGAAAAATAATTCGTCCCTATCTCTTTCTCTCTTCTTCTTCTTATTCTTCTTCCCTTTCGTTCCGTTTTTTTCCTTTTTCTTCTGCGGTTTTGTTTTCTCGCCGGAAATTGAGAGGAAGCAAAAGTGGCCGTCGGATGAGTAACGGAAAAGAGAATCCAGCTCCGAATCTGACGGTTATTTGGAAAGAATTCATGTAAGAAAAGAATATTGTGTCGTGGGACCCACGACAATGTGCACCCGAATCCGAGTTACGCGGGGGCGTCGGCAACCCGACCCGGATTATGTTTGCTTAATTTAATTTCAATTTTTCCTTTTTGTTAAATTAAAAGTTTGTGTCTATTAAGTCTAATTTTAGTCCCTCAATTTTTAACAATAGATGCATTTAGTCTCTAAGTTTTCAAAATGAACATTTTTAATCATTGTGTTTAGGAAAAACTACATTTTTAGTCCCTAAAGTTTGAGAAATAGATTTAAAAGGTCATTCATATTATTTTTTTAAAATTTTTTATATAAAATCAATATTCTTTATTAATTTTTAAATTAACAATTTTTTAAATTTAAAAAAAAATCTCTCTTCTCTCTCTACTCCATTCTCTCTCTCATCTCTCTTCTATCTCTACCCCATTAGCTCTCCTCCCTCCTCCTTCCACCTACCTCCGTTTTCTTCATCCTTTCCCCTTCTCCCCACCATCTTTTTCTTCCTCTCCCCTATCTCTCAATACATCAATCAACCTTCATAAAAAAAAAATAAATGATTTTTTTCACCATGAATCTTCATAAATCTTCAAGATTTCTTATCCATTTTTAGTCACCGGGAATGGGTGTTGTTGTGCTTAATAAATTCTTGACATATTATAAATTTTTAAAAATTAATTAATCTATTAGGTATAAAATTGAATTTCATGTCAAACTCTAAATTTTCAATTTTGTGTCTTGTATATTTGAGACTTCTAAATTTTTATTTTTTTCTCTTCATTTGGCAGCGACTACAAAATGGAAAGCTTTGTCTTGATAATAATGATAATAATAAAAATGGAAAGTGGTTTTAAATAATTAAAGAAGCTTCTTATTTTGTATTTCAGTGTACAAATCGTCTAAAAGACAACTGAACGCATCCAATGATTTGTATTATATTTTGATGTTATTTTAATCTAACAAAATCATGTATGATCTAATCATTAATAGAGTGATGGTTTTCCATTATAAAATTGTGAAAAATAGAAAGATTAAAGAAAAAGAAAAATCTATTTTCTCTCGCATTACGTTACGTTGATGTTATTTGAAAAATACATCTGATCTATGGTTACTATTATTTGAAAAATACGTTTTACCTATAATTATCACCTTTTTAAATAACTTTATGTAAAGAATGTGCATGAAAAATTTAAAATAATGTATGGTTGCAATTTGATTGAGTGAGATTTGGTGGATTTCTTTTTTAATAAAATAGATATTCATATCCTTTTATTTGGGAAAAATAACATGAAAAGTTATTTCAAATCTGCATCATGATTTGAGATCTAGTGAAATTGAAGAAAAAGCACTCATTATTTGCAAGGGAAATTTATGGCTCAAAGTAGGAAGTGTACTAAATCCACAAGTTTCAGTCGGTGGACAACTCTTGAAAGTGATTGAAATAACAAAACTTTGGATAAAAATAATCATTAAATTGATTGATTTTACTCAACATTAGAAACATTAACCAACCTAACATTAGCCACTTGCATTGATTTGATTTTATTACCAAGTTAACTGATCATACAAACAGTTACTTTATTCCTTTCATATCCAGACAAAAGAACCAATGAATTCAATCAAGTGTGACATTCTATTCTTAGAACAAAGTCCAAATTATGGTTTTGAATGCCAAAAACCCCATTATGGAAAACTACATGAATCTAAGGCTGTCATCTAAAAGAGCAGAAATTTGGAGTGTTTCCAATCTGTACAAACAGAAACCATTAAATTTTCCTCAAACTCAAATCCCAACAAGCAATTCCAACATCATCATTTTTTTCTTCCCTCTTTGGTGTTTTTGTTTTCACCCTTCCTTCAAAGTTATGAAGGCCCAGTAAATCATATCACAAGCAAATAATGTAAGAAAAATATACAGGTAAAGAGGATTTCAGGAATAAAATGTCTATTTACTCTACCTCCATGAGATCCAGGAGAAGCTGCAAGTTCTTGTTCCAATGGCGGTGTGCTCTCTGCAACTTGAAGGGTAAGTAATGTAAGGCAGCACATTGAGGAAGAAGCTCATCCTGGTACATAAATCTTGCCGTTTGAAACCTCTCGTGCTATTCTATAGCATGCGTGTTTGAGATAAATGGAATGGAAACATTACACTCAGCAGGATAGACGAAAACAAGATCAGAAAATGAATTCACTTCACACGACAACAGCTTGTCCCGTGACCCCATCATGAAGTTGCAACGATCCGTCTTTCATCAAGTTAAGACTCAAACTCTTGAACCTCTCTCTAGAATACTGCCTTGATGCCTTCCGCCAATCCGTTCCAGTTTTCATCATAGCCATGAACTCTTCGTAACTTATTCGTCCGTCCTGAAAATTATTATTTTTCCAAGAAAGTGAAACAAGGTCTATTAGGAAAAGAACTAAAAGTAAACACTGAAACTACACATTAGAAGAGAGAGCTAATGGAACGCATTTCAAAATGTTCAAACACAAGACAGCATTTGATCCCCTCTTGAGCTTTTCAACAAATATTAAGTTGTGCAGTAGTTTAATAGAGTACTAGATAATTGTTGTCCGACCTTACTATATTTAGTTGTCAAGATAACTCGTAGAAGATTACATTCTAGGTAGGTGACCACCATAGTTTGAACCCATTCCCTTTAAGCCCTTTATTATTAACATGCTCTTATTGACCACTAGGCCAACCTATAGTGGTTTAATTTTTGTCTCTAAATTGATATAGTTGAAGTAGAGCAAATACAAATTTTGTTTTTCTTTTGGGTTCATGGGAGAACAGGGATAGAAAATGAGTGGACTAGAAAGTCTCACCTTGTCTGTGTCAACCTCGCGCATGATCTCATTCAGCACATCACTGTCTGTTTCACCTGCTTCATCCGCTAAGGCTTCCCGTAGCTCATCTAATTCAATGAACCCACTTTCATTTTTATCAAAAAACATAAATGCTCTGCGAAGATGCTCGTCATTTTCCATCCTCTGCAAGTGTATTGTAACTGCTACAAACTCTCCATAATCCAGTACGCCATTACCATCAACATCAGCCTGTCAAGAACAGACGATCAGTCAACATAATTCACAATATGATATACCAACATAATTCTTCAACTTCAGTTCAAGCAGAAGAAAAGTTTGCTCTCTAGTTATCAACTTATCAGTCAGCATTCCATGTCAAACATTTGAAGATAAAAATGGTTGACATGAATTCATATTCCAACTGTTTATTAGGAAATAACATGGGGAAGAACATTGCGATTTGGAAACACAAGATCAGGAAAAAGAATTGGAATGCTCACAAATCATTCAAGTAAAAAGAGTATGCATACTCGGGGGTAAACTTGAAACCTTAAAACAAACTTTCAGTCTGAATTTGAGAACATAGAAATTTACCACTTCCATGAGCATTTTCATCTCAGGCTCAGCCAATTGTGAGCCAACCTTTCTTAGCCCCGCCTTCAGTTCCTCAAAAGATACTTTCCCATCATTGTCGGTGTCCATCAAAGAAAACATATCTCTGATCACCTCAACTTCTTCAACAGATAAGTGCTCTGCTATCACCTACACATTTTAGAAGTTCAGGTATCACATAGTTAACATGAATTCCATAACTGTAATACCATTCAGTAATTTTTTTTTAAGAGTTTACCAATGTGGTGGGGATTTGAACATTTGACCTTTAAGGGAAATGTATAATGCCTTGACCAATCATACTCAAGTTGGCAATACCATTCAGTAAAATTCAGAGGATAATAATAGATCACTTTAAGGCTTACCCTTAGGGCTTTCTTTTTGAACCTATTCATAACAGAGAACTGCTTGAGTCTCATCCTTACGATATCCCCTAGTGGAACATTTGGAGCTTTCTTTGCATTTTGTAACCAAGGATGATCTGCAATTATGATGAGAGAGCATTAAGAAGATAAAAAATTGAACACGTGCTGCGGAAAGTTTATTAAAAGATTCATTATTGATGATGAACATCAGAAATAAAAAAGACGAAAAAAACAAAAACAAAAGCAAAGCCAGGTTCGACATGTATTGTCTCTCTCTCTAGCCCCGCGACTCTATGCAGCATGCACATGGGGAAGGGTATGGGATGGTCAGGAGTATAAGATGGTGCTAAGTTACATTGTTTTGCTAAATGACATGTTGTTATGGTTGGATAATTCAGTCAGGATCCGAACTTCCAACTTAAGGAAAAAGATTAGATATTGGTATTGAACATGATGATAAAGCAAGATTGGAGTACACCAATCACAATCATGAAGCAAATATTTATCTCCAGGAAAAATACATAGAAACAGATTCTCTAATCTCCAAATAATAGAGATGTCTGACATGACATCAAAGGAAGCCAAATGTATCATGTTCAAAGAAAATACGGACTAGACAGGTGCCAGAATGATTCAAAGCTCCACCACTGAATAAATATTGCTTTCTATTTTCTGCTCGTAAATTTCATTGGGGCACACAAACATTAAACCAACTTTATCTGTCTGCTCCATAAATCAAACAGTACCCAGAGTTGACTAAGTCAGCCCTTAACGGCACCCTCCAACAACTAATTGAAACAAGAAGTATTTCAGAAATCAAGAATTAACCCAAGACAGGAACTTATCATTGAAAAGAAAAGCAGCAGTAAACTACTTTTTTGGTCGCTAGATCACCTAACAATTTATACTTGGCAATGCATTAATTTTGCCAATAAAGTAAAGGAACATTTCTAATACTTTGCAATTTCATATTTACATCACGTGTTAGAGAACAGTTAATAAAATGAACCGATTAGATTTCAGGGTAATTAAGAGAAATATAATTTATCATGTTGTCTAAATGTTGTTCCACGTCACTCAACATACCAACCAAAATTTCGTTACTTCAAGCACTGAATTGAACTGATCAATATCTCAATAATGGTACTGAAATTTGACTTGTAATTGAAACCAATGATAAAAGCCAAGAGAAAAAGTAACCATAGGATTCGACTATTCAGGAACCCACCCATGGGGATCTCGTATTTAGGCTGATAACTTCAATGCCGATGCTATTCCGTATGATATGCTTAAAAAATGACCTGTGTGATAACTATGAGAGATGCAGTGAAATACGACACAGTACACTTCGAATCATTTTTTGTTGAAAAAAATGGTAGAAAAACATATATTTCACCATTTGATCTAGGGATCTAGCTGATTACAGCTACACTGTGTCATATGACGCATAACTCAAGAACTCAACCAAATGAAAAATCTCCACATATTTCTCAGTTTGGGGGCACTCAACTAAATTCTAAACATCCAGGATGAAAAAGATACACCAAACCCAGATTCAAGATTCAGTGGGAAAGAGAGAGAGATAGTTGCAACTTCAGAGTCATAACTCATAAGCACCTAGCTAAATGTCTGAATAGAAATAGCCGAGCTACTTACCAAGCACCTGCTGAGCAGTTAAGCGCTTTTTAGGATCTGGCTCCAACATCTGCCGGACAAGGCTTTTAGCACTCTCCGAAATCTGTGGCCATGGTTCCCTCTTAAAATCAAGTACGCCCCTCAAAATTGCCAGAGCTACTCCTTGTTCAGTCTCTAATAACAGATTCCCAAAGTAGTAACTATTAACTGATCTTGAAATCAAATTAACTTAGATTTGGACAGGTCTAAAAATAGCAAAGAAAACCATATTACCAGCCCAGAATGGAGGAACCCCGCACAATAAAATATATAATATCACACCGGCACTCCAAATATCAACCTCTGGTCCATAGTTTCTTTTCAATACTTCTGGCGCCATGTAGTATGGACTTCCCACTATCTCCGTAAACTTCTCCCCTAAAATCGCGTTAAAGTAAAAGCACTTAAGATTCAGCAACAAAATCAATGAAGATGCCCACAAAATTAATAGCCATAGATTCCAACTGACAGAGGAAAATGGAATCAAAGGAACTTAAAAGAAAATTGAATTAAGCTACACTGTACTCCACGAAGAGGAATCAAAGTTCAATGAACTTACCAGGCTTGAAAAACACAGAAAGACCAAAATCAATCGCTTTAAGTGGTGAATGTTCCTTCTTGTTCGCAAACAAAAAATTCTCCGGCTTCAAGTCTCTGTGCATAACTCCATTAGCGTGGCACATCCTCACCACTTCAGCGATTGTTCTCACCACGTTCCCTGCAGCGCGCTCGGTGTAGTGTCCTCTGGCTACAATCCGATCGAAAAGCTCACCTCCCTCGCAGAGCTCCATAACTAGGTGAACATTCTCGTTGTCCTCGTATGTCGCTTTAAGCTTCACTATATTCGGATGCTCAGGCAAATTCGACATTATAGCAACCTCTCGCCTCACATCTTCTATATCCACCGCAGTTCTCAACTTCCTCTTCGAAATCGATTTACAAGCCAAAGCCTCCTTCGTCTCTCTGTCGGTACACAGGTACGTGATCCCGAACTCTCCACGGCCCAGTTCAAGCCCCAGTATATACTTATCGCTGATTCGGGTCCGGTGACTGAGCGGCATCACATCTTTCAAAACCCTAAGTGGAGCCGGCGACCTTGCAACAGAATCCCGAGAATATGGATTCGATGATTTCCGGTCTTTATCATTCTTCTTCCGATTCACCGACTTGTCGTCCTCTGTAGTCTCCGGCCTCACACAGGCGTTACAATTTCCCATACTCCAACAAGAATCACAAGAACAAGTTCCTCGTCCTCGATCTCCGGTGAAACCTCGAGTCCCCTGTGGTCGTCGCCGTGAAGATACAGTCACCGCCGGCGAGGTAGGTAGTTATTCAGCGAGAAGGGAAATGTAGGGGAGAAAAGAAAAGGCGGGGTCGGTTTGAGAAATAAAGAAGGAATTTTGAAAAAATCAAGGTAATGATCTCGAATTATTATAATATTGGTTGAAAAGGGTAAATTAGGAAGACGACGAATTATGATTTGGAGTAATTAAGTAATATAATTGAGTTTTCCAATCATAAGAAGTTTGATTAAAATAATACAATCTCCACTCCTAAAATCCTCTCATTTATTGTGGCATTTATCCATTCCCAATTTTGCATTAAAAAAGCATGGTTGTAGTATTTAATATTTCTTTTCTTTTTTGGTTTCAAGATATATATATATATCTTTTCTTTTCTTTTTTACGCGCTTGAAATTAATATTTAAAATTTTTGGGATTTTTTAAGTTTAAAATTCAACTCTTTTTTTCTCTCTCTATTTGCCATATTACATTGCAAATTAATAGGAGAGTCCATCAAATAGATAGGCTCATGATTGTGAGGGATCTTAAATCATAATAATGGATCTCAAATGAATTTAGTTGTTTGATAGAATGACTTGAAATCTACGTGTTTTTATGTACAATTTTTTTTCTACTTAAAATGGTGGATTGTATAGAATTTAAGGGTAAATTACTTATTTAACGTGGTTATATTTTAATTCTCTATTAATAAATCATAATTAAAAACCTATATTAATAAATTTTTTAATTTTTTTTTAAGTTACCACTCAAACACAAAATTTTAAATACATTCATTTCAAATTTTTCTCGTTCCAAATGAGACAAAAAAAATTAAAATAATTTCTTGAATATCAAATCACAAAATTTAAAATTATTTATTGAACTTTCTTAATTTCAAATAGAAGGTTAATCACTCAAGCTATGTTCAAGCTCGCTAAATTTTAATCAAGTTAACTAATGTTCTTTTTTATATCCATTTGGTTTTTAGTTTTTGGTTTTTGAAAATTGTGCTTGTTTTTCCCATTTCTCTACAATTAGTTTCATCTTTTTTAAGAAAACATTTGGATTTTTAGCCAAATTCTAAAAACAAAAATAAAATTTTAAAAACTATTTTTTTGAGTTTTCAAAACTTAGCATGGTTTTTGAAAACATATGTAAAAGGTAGGTAACAAAACAAGGGAACTTATAAGTGGAAGTAGTATTTATAGGTTTAATTTTCAAAAATAAAAAAAAATCAAATGATTATCAAGTAGGGCCTAAGTATTTTAAAATAATACTATGTGAATCTTCTGTTGGCCACAATTAAATTTTAAAGTAGGAGGTATATGTGCATTAAAGAGATATTTTTGGTTTTTTTTTAAAGTAATATCTATAAGATTGTTAGTGGTGGTCGATAATAATCTTCCTCTAGTGAAGAGGGAAGTATTGTCCAAATTTTTGTGCTAATTGTGGATTTTTATTATTATGCTTCATAGGTAGATTTTTATTAGTGAAAAGTAATTAGTAAATGGAAAGAGCATAATCAATCATTTATTTCGTTTCATCAATTAACATTTATTACTTTTAATTAATAATTTAATTACATCGATAATTGGTATTTTAATACTAGTTTGAATTATTTTATATTAAAATTTACTATTTAATTAATTCGTGTAAAGTGATATTATTTTCTCTCTGTTGTTCTAGCTTTGCCACAAAATCATAGGCAACATCAAATTATATAGTATTTAAGGATAGAGTCAATCTCAGCCGTCAATCTTGCAATTTTTTGTTGGTGAGGTTGATGGAAGGTCACGATTTACAGACATTAATTTTGAAGTTGTTCACCAGCTGAGGGATTAAGGTAAGTGGCTTTGACCAATTCGATTTTGCCTAACCCAAAAACAATTAATTATTTTATTATAATAATAAAATTCTGATATAGGTAGTTTGTCCATTACATTTTTGGCGCGTACGGAAAGCATAATTAAACTCCATAATTCCATATTAACCTAAATATTTTTTATCTTTTAAAATATAATTTGGATTTTTCCTTTTTCCTTTTTTAAGCTTAGACTTAGCTTTGATAAATTTTAGCCAATATCGTCACGTCATTATATCAAATTAATGACAAAATTGTAAATAATTAAATTTGAGACAAATTATAAATTGACATGTGTCCCAAATTTAATTTGAAGACAAAAATTGACAAATTCTAAAATTAAAATGCCACATTTCTTCATTTTGACCAAATAATTAAATTTAATTTGGTCAAGTTGGATCATATGGAATTTGGGTCAAAGTTAAATAAAACTCAAATCTAAATGGTTGGGCTCAAATGCCATTAAAACCCAAACCCACATGTCCATGGAAAAACTCTATAAATAGAAGAGCTCTCTTTCATTTGAGGAGTTCATAAATAAAACTCTCCAGAGAACTCATAGAGAATCGAAGATCAACAAGTTAGCAACGATCAAGAGGATCAACAAGTCAGGGGTCAATTCAACGATCAGATCAGAAAAGACCAACAAATGCACTCGAGAATAAGCTTTCAGCTCTTAAGACATTTGTATATGAGAGAGAAATAATCAGATGAACAAATTAGATATTGTACTCTACTAAATTCAAATTAATACAAATACAAGTTTATTTACACGTGTCTTATTTCTTTATTGAAATTACGTGTGAACAATGACGTTGACTAATATTGACATGATATTAATTTAATGTTTGAAATAATTAATAGAGAAGACTTGGAATCGTTTCAATTTCTCTATTCTTTCATATTTGACGACGTAAATGATCAGAAGATGTTAAATGTATCGAACTAAATGAATAAATCTTACTTGTGTGTGATATCTTTCTATTTCCTTCTATGTAATTAGCAAATATATTACGGGAGATTTTTAAAAAAAAACCTTAAACCACAAAGTTTTTAAATCTTGTGTAATTCTTCCTTAGTTGAAATTAGGTAGAACAGTACAAGTACAACAGCAAAAGTACATTCCTCATTAGTACTAGTATGTGTATGTTTTTTATGACAGTTCAAAAAGAATATAGATGATTGCATTAAACACATATATTTGATATTATCAAGGTATTAAATTTTCATTAACATGTAGATATTTTCATATTTTCATGGATTCAACATCCGCAAGAAAGTGCAAATCAAGATTTCCATTACATTATAGAAAAATTGACGAAGTATAATAAAATATCATTGACGTAAACATAAAATCAATAACAAATGTAAAAACCATAGTAAAAAAATTGTGAGGAAATAAATATGAATTTCAAAAATAGAAAACTAAAAACGAAATCGTTTTCAAACAGATCATAACAATTAAAGATTATTGAAACTAATAATTTTCTAACACATGTTTCATTCTCTTCAAGAATGTGAAGAGTATATTATATATATAGGTGTGTAAGCAAGAGTAGATCATGAAGAAGAAATGGTCTAAAACATTGAGCAAACCAAGACCAGAGGAGTTGGAGGTAGGTGGAGACTTGGCTTGGTCAATGGAATGAGAAACTAAAGACATTGAAGCTTTGTAATTTCTTGATCATCAAGCCAATTTAGTTGAAATTTTTGTTAGATTCCAAAGCCAAAGTCAACAAAATAATGAAGATTTGCTTTTTCCCAACTCCTTTATTTTGTCAAGCAAAAAAAAAAAGGCAAATAGAAACTTAAAATAATACCTCTTTCCTTTTTGCTACTCTAATTGATTTCACCTCTTTCACCAAGAGATTTGACATTAAAAAAAAGTATAAATACCATATGATTTTTCTAGAACAACTTCATTATAATAAAATAACACTTTTTTAGGTTTTTTTTTTTTTGGTTCAATAACATGCGGGGTGAAATTTTGAACTTCTAATCTTTTAGTCGATAATGCATGTCTTAACCAATTGAGTTATGTTCATGCTAGTTTTTTTAGGAAAAAATATATTTGCTTCTTTTGGAGTTTCTAGGTTTGGCTCAAATTAAATTAGGCCCGTTTGAAAATCATTTTATTTTTAAAAATTAAGTCTATAAATACTACTTTCACCTATAGTTTCTTATTTGTTATCTACTTTTTACCTATATTTTCAAAAACCAAGTCAAGTTTTGAAAACTTAAAAAAGTAGTTTTCAAAAACTTGTTTTTGCTTTTGGAATTTGACTAAGAATTTAAATGGTTTCTTGAGAAAGATGAAACTCATTGTAAAAAAAATGATAAACTCATTGTAGAGAAATGATGAGAAAACAAGAACAATTTTTAAAAATTAAAAATCAAAAATCAAATGGTTATTAAACATGACATTAACTTTTAGATTTAAATCATGAAAATTCACCCCTTTATTTTATTTTCATATTCTCTTGATGCACTTTAGTAATACACTCATTTCAATTAAATAAATGTCTAATCACACATCTTTTCTAATTATTAACGTCATGTTTGATATATATATGACTTAGAATAAATATCTTAAATGTAAACCCAAACAAATTTTAATATGAAATTTATAAATTAAAATTGAACGTCACTTTTTTTTAAAAAAAATATTCAAAGTTATTTAATATGAAGAGTGTGGTTGGTTAGAGGGTTGTACATTTAATTTAAAGAATGAGGTTAAAAAATGGAAATGGAAAAGTCTTAAGAATTAGGAGTGACATTGGAATTGCCATGTGGTGCATTGCAAAGAAAAGAACACATCTTATATGGTCCCCTTTCAACTTTTCTCTCTCTTTGACACTTAACAGAAAGAGATGCATTTTCCTTTGACATTTTTCTCAAGGGAAAGCTTTGAAGAAGTTTAGAGAGTAGACAAAAGAAAGGAAAAAAAAAAAATCAACAAAAAAGTTTAGTCCTAAAAAAGTGTATTGTAGGTTCTTAGGTCAGTTTGATAACTATTTAGTTTTTAGTTTTTGAAAATCAAGCTTATAAATACTATTTCTAAATGTAAGTTTCTTTGTTTTATTATTTACTTTCTACCAATAATGTTTCCAAAAATAAGCCAAATTTTGAAAACTAAAAAAGTAAGCCCCGTTTGATAACCATTTGGTTTTTAGTTTTTAGTTTTTGAAAATTAATCTTATAAATACTACTTCCACATGTGGGTTTCCTTGTTTTGTTATCTACCTTTTACATATGTTTTCAAAAACAAAGCCAAAATTTGAAAACTAAAAAAAATATATAGTTTTCAAAAACTTGTTTTTGTTTTTGGAATTTAACTAAAAATTTATATATTTTCTTAAGAAAGTAAAACTCATTGTAGAGAAATGATGAAAAAACAAGCACAATTTTCAAAAACTAAAAACTAGAAACCAAATAGTTATCAAATGGGATCGTAGTTTTTAAAACCTTGTTTTTATTTTTTGAATATGACTAAAAATTCAAATGTTTACTTAAGAAATATGAAAAATATTATAGAGAAATTATGAGAAAAACAAGCTTAATTTTCAAAAACTAAAATGGTTATGAAACGAGGCCCTAAGCCTTTCATTTTTTTTTTATCTAATAGACCCCTAAATTTTTAATTTTGCGTATGAGTAGGAACATGATCTTCCAACTTTGTGAGTAATAGATTCATGAATTAAAAAAAAAAATTACAAGTTTAGTCCTCAAACTCTGAAAAAAAAATGTTGTATAGATTCATAGCTTTTTAATTTTGTATCTAATAGATCTCTGAACTTCTAATTTTGTGCCTGATATGAACTTGATCTTTCAACATTGTGACTAATAGATTCATGGATTTTAAAAGCTTCTAAGATAGTCTGGGACTTAATTATTATACACAAAATTACAAAATTAAGCACTTTTAAATTTCATGAACCCATTAGGTACAAAATTAAATATTCAGAAACCTATTAGACACTTTTAAAATTCAATAACCTATTAAATTAAAGGATGCAACTTTAAAAGTTGAATGACGAAACTTGTAATTGAACCAAAAAAAAAAAAGAAGAAAAACCCTTGAAAAGAAGTTTGAAGGGTTAGTATTTACTTCAACCTAATACGTCACTGTAAGATTATAAAGGACTTTTCTTTCTGGTTTAGGTGAGTGTCGTATAAAAGTTGTGTTTCTTTAATTCGTTGGAAAGGTGGTTTTAAATGTACAATAATTTAAGCTTGATCCCAATAGAAATACAATATTTCCAAGGGGAAGAGGTACAAAAACATTTCTAGAGTGGGAGTGGGGGGCAGATTGCAAAGTGAATTTGTAAGGTAGAAGGGAAAGGTGAATAATAATAGAGAAGAGGTGGAGTTGGGAATGAAAAAAATATTAGTATATGGCCAAAAGGGTAAAAGGAGAAAAGGAAATAATAATGATGATGATTGAAAAGGTGATGTTTGAAAGTGAGCATAGGATACTTTAAAACCTGGCATGCATGAATCAATAGTAGGGCTACTCACTCAAACCCAAAAGAAAAAAAAAATAATAATAATAGTAATAAAAGAAGAAAAAATAAAGGAAAAAAAAGAAAAAGAAAAAAGGTCCATGTTAGGCACCATCATTAAACCATGTGCCCTTCTCCTACCTTCCCTCCACGCCTTCTCTTCATAAAGTTGAACCCTTTCCACCTTTTCCATTTCTTCCTTTTCTTTACTCGAGTCTAAATCTTATTTTAGTTCGTATACTTTTTATATGTGATTGGTTTTGAAATGATATATTTTGCTTATTTAAGTGAAGTTTGGATTTTATTTTGTAACCAAACATATACTTGACTTATTGTTATGGATCTTTGAATATTTGTTCGTGAAGTAATTTGAGGTGCAAGTTTGACGTCTTAAACTTAAGTTTAGGAAGTCTGGAGTTCAAAGCAAGTTTAGGAAGTTTAGGGGTTTATAAAAATTGTGTTTGGAGGGTAAGTTTATGAAACATGAGTTGAGAATAACTATTGTGGAGCTTGGATGGTGAGCTACTATTCAAACCCATAGATCTACAAGTAAAATTTGAGATAGGAATATGAGTTAGAATTAAGAAGCTAAATTCATATAATGTGTGTTTATGTAAGAGTTTTTATTAAACAATTAATGACAATTTGATTGAAATCGTCTTAAAAGAATAGTTTAGAAGCTAAAACAAGATTTTTGAAAATTTATGGACTAAAATAAAATAAGGAGATTTAAAAATTAAAATAGGATTCAAATTCACTAATGAGAGAACTCTTCTTACCTAAAAAACTCAAATTTAGTAGAAAAATAAGATTTTTTTTTATGAGACTTTTGGAGGTAGGGAGATTCGAACCTTTGACCTATTGGTCAATAGTACATGTCAATTACTGCTGAGACAAACTCACTTCAGCGACTAAAGTACTCATAAGAAAACAAACGGTTGTTAAACTTGCACGTATATGCTAGCTACCTTATTTTGAAAATAAGTATTAAAGAGAATACTGCAATACTTATTAAAAATATATATATCTCTCAATATCATGGAATCCCTTTCAGATTTTAATTAATATAATTTTCATTTTTTTGTAGCATTTTACCTTTTATGGTAAGATCAAACTTCATACGGAAAGAAAGTCAATATGTTCATAAAGTTATCTCAGAAAAGAAAACAACTTTCATATTAAACAAAGAGAAAAAAAACCTTTATCTTTGTCAAAATAAATGTCTTTTCGCACAATTTTGTTGTTATCATTATTATTTGTCAAAGAAGGGAATTCCCTTCTTTTACAAATACCTTTTATATCTATCTCTTCTCATTCAATAGCTCCATGCAAATATATATTTTTTAAATTGAGAAAATTGCACTTAAATCATATAATATTTTAAAGATTTAAATCTCATTTTATTTTTTTATCAAAATTAACTTTGGTATAAATAATCTATCAACAGTTTAATCCACCTACTCTGAATTGTCATTAAAATAGGAAAAAAAAACTTATTTTAGTCCCTAAAATAAACTTGATATTTTATGTTTTGTTTTCTCAGCTACAAAGCGGATTAAGCTTGCAGTTGTTGGGCCTAGAAAATCTCTTGAGGCCCATATAGAGAAATGGCCCAGTAATGACCATATAATGGGCTATAGCACGATGGGCCAAAATGGCCCATCAAGGCTAGCTCTCAGCAATCGGCATATCCTCCAATTCTCAAGGTGGCTGCCCATTCCACATTCCAGCACTTATAAACTGGCTGTTGAGGTCAAAATCGACTTTTAACTTTATGACATATCACGACAATTCCTATAATTTTCGCTTTTTTTTGAATGAGGTAGTACATGCCAATTACTGCTAGAGATGTTCATTTTTCCTGGCGGGCCCGACTCTCCCTAACGGGGTGGGGAATCCCTGTTTAGACGGGAAATAGAAGAGGGAGTGAGGGAATTTTTCCCCGTTAGCTAAACGAGGATGGGGACGGGGAATGTATTCCCCGCCCCTGCTCCCGCACCAATTATTTTATTTTTTTAATATGTATATTTATATATAATAACAAATACTAAATTTAATATTTTATGATGTATTATTTTATTTTTCTAAAGAAAATTTTAAAAAATTATCTCTAAATATAAATTTACCATTAGGAATTAATAATTTAAATATATATATATTTTTTAAAAATATTTTATTTAATCAAAGTTTAGAAAATAAATAAAAAATATAAACGGGAAATAATTCTCCGCAGGGAACCCAATCCCCAAAATTTTTTCGCGAGAAATCCTTGCCCCGATCCACGCAAAATTGAATAGAAATTTTCGCAGGAACAGGGAATGAAATGGGGGCGCGGGGACGGGGATGGGGATTGAGGACGAGGAAGCATCCCCAACCCTGCCCCACTATGTGGACATCTTTAATTATTGCTGAGCTATACTTACTTTGATGATTTCTATTTTAATTTTAAACTTCATCGAAGTGGACTTTTAAACTTACATATAAGTATTGTAATTTAGATAAGCATAATGCATGTATAATGCAAAATTAAAAGTGGTTTTGAAAAACAACACTAGAGTTTAATATTTGTTTAAATTATTGAAATTTAAAGATTGATTCAAAAGTTTATATGCTGCATAAGATTTATTTTTTTTTAGTACAGCAAATAGGGGTATGGAGTTTATGAACCTATGACCTTAAAGAAAAGAGTACATGCTAATCATCGTTGAGTTAAACTTATTTTGGCTCAATAAAATTTAATTTTGTGCAAATTCTTAATTTTGGATAAAATTAATGAAATTAAAGCGATTTTTACCCTTTATTTATTTATTTATTAAAATTAGTGGGTGAAAGTTGAGAAACATAACATAGGGTAAAAAATTTAAAGATTGTTCAAGTCTATGATTCAATTTAATGAAATGGAAAGTTTGTGCTGAAAATTTAGACACATAATACATGGTGAAATGCAAATGTGTGGGTAAAGATTGGATTTTCTCCATTTTTTATCAACACATATTATAACGACATGTCGCAGACTCACTGGCGAAGACGATGCGTCGTTCCTGTTTAATAAGACCCATTTCCTGGTTCGGAGGACAAAGAGAGCGAGCGAGGTTCAATTGTCGCCTTAGCCCCTCTCTCTGCCGCCCAAATTTCTGGTTTCCGCCTCGAGATTTTTCGTATTAGAAGAAGAAGAGCAGCCACAGTAACAATTTAAGAAGAAGAAGAAGAAGAAGAAGAAGAAAAAGGATTTTGAAGGGGTAGACTTTGCGAGAGAAAGAAGAAGGGCAAGATGAAGACGACCAAAGGAGGTAAGGTGATGAACCCTACGGATGCTTATCGAAAGGAGCTTCGCAAGAAGGAATTGAAACGGGTAATTGTTTCTCAGACCCTTTGTTTTGCGATTATCGCCCCCACTCAACTCCTTAGTTCCACCAATTTATCTCATCGCTGCCGTCTTCGAACCTCATTTTTGTTCATCTTTTAGTATTGCTTGCCATAGTGCCGTGATGTCTGTTTATCGCCTCTCTTCTCCCAATCAATTAAATTTTATTAGACATTTTACTATTGACTTGAATTAATCTTACACTGAAATTAGATACAGTGGCTCGTTTGGATGCAGTTAGGGACCTGGGATTATTTATTTTTATTTTTTTTATATATAGTCTTCCATAATCCAACTCTGAAGGGTTGTGCCTGAATTTAGATTGAGGGTTTTAGATTAGTGAGATCTCACTGGATTCTTATAACTGATCTTTGGCTTAGCTATCCCGTCAATTGTCCTTTAGGAATGAATCAGTGTGTTTTCGGAGACCTTTCGTTACCGCCCCAAAACTGTTGCATTTTGTAAGATGGGGATTAAAGAGAGAATCTTCTTGAGTTGTAAAGAGTAAAAGTGTACTTTTACTGCAGTTAAACATGATCAATGTTGCTATCTCTGATGTTCCTACTTCATTCATATTTCCTTTGAAAAGGGATCTTTCATTATTGATAATGAAATTGAGTTCCTGTGGTAAGGAGTACGTAAAAAAGGAGATTGCCTTCTCATTCATTGGAAAACTGTCAATTTGTCCTTGGAGTTGCGGGGCTTGGATGTTGACTTGAAAGCCACAGCCCTTGAGTTTAAATAATTCTGGAGGATCTCTTTTTTTGAAATAATAAGTTCACTGATTGATGGTTGACAACTAGGAATCAATCTCGGAGAAGCAGTTCCCCTTGGACTTGTATAGCTTCTTATTAGACTCCTATGAGAATAATTTTGTGTTGCAAGGTGGGAAAGGGTAATAAGATCAGATTTTGGGAAAGATTCTTGGTATCATGTCATTAAATTTAAGCTTTGTGCATTTTAGGAATTTAGAACTTTGGAGGTTGAAGTTATTTGTGCATATTAGGAAAAACTAAATCTTTTTGTGAACTATGTATATCCGTTTGCTGTTGGACTTCTTTTGGTTGTTAGTGTTTTTTTGATGTGATTGTGGATGATTGGATTCAAATAAATAACCTCTAATAACAGCTGTTATGTGTGCCCACCAGAATAAGAAAGAGAGAAAAAAGGTAAGGGAGGTGGGAATTTTGAAGAAAGATCCTGATGCAATCAAGGAGCAAATTCAAAAGTTGGAAATGATGAGTAAGTCGCAATCTTTATGAACTCTATTAACTTAATCGCTGATGGTTTCTTCAGTTTTCTTTGTTGATTTGAGAGGCCTATTTTATTATCTTGGTTCCTCGTGAGCAACATCAAGATGTTTGGACTTTGGACTTTGATTTTCAAATTTTATTTGTGATTGTGACAGATAGTTTTATTGACGAGAGCCTTCTATTTTCACTTTTCATTTTTATTTTTATTTTTTTGTAGAGTACAAGTTGCTTTCTCATTTCAGCTTTTTTGTCTGTCTGGTGTTTTATGCAGAGGCTGATGGTGCCCTCGATAAAGCTAGAAAGCACAAGAAAAGGCAGTTAGAAGATACTCTTAATCTTGTATTAAAGAAGAGGAAGGTAATTTTTGCATCTAATAACTTCTCAAGAAATATCATGAATAAAAGTTATTTTATCATTAAGATTTAAGACACAACTTTTATGGAGAGTGAGAAGCTGATCCCCTGGAATGATGATTATTTATTAAAACACACACACACACACATGCATATTAACTTTATTTAAGTTTTTTCTGTTTCACCTATGGTCTGTACTTCCATTCAATGGGTATGTTACAACTACTATGCGAGCTAAGCATCCAATATATTCAACTACGTGGTTTTCCTTTAGTTTTCACATTGACAGCAAGCTTTGATCCCAGCAATCATCTTGCCATTCTCTCTTGGACAGGAATATGAAGAGAAAATGAAGGAAAAGGGTGAGGCCCCAGTCATGTTCAGGTATGGAAGGCTCTCTTGCTCTTTAGTGCTGTTGCTCTTCATGCATTTAAATCCTTTTTCCCTTTTGGAAATATACTACGGTTTATATTCAGGCATTGTATTTTGTCTTCTGGCCAGTCATTTGGGACCTCCAAGAAGACGAACAACTGAAGAGGAAGAAGAGAGAGCGAAACATCCAAATCCTGAAGTGAGCAAACTCTAATTGATTATTTGGCCATTTATGTTTTCCCTTGTATTGCATTTCTTGATTTATATTTGATACTTTTCTGCCACTTCAGGACTCTGTTTATCATCACCCCACACTAAATCCCACTGGAGCTCCACCACCTGGAAAGCCTCCAATGTTTAAATCATCTATTGGTAAGTTAACTTCCTCTTCAATCTTGCAGTTAAACAGAAATTTACAGGGGTTTTTTTTTTTTATATTTCTATGATTCACTGAATTTTTGTCTGAATACAAACTATAGGACCAAGAGTTCCTCTAGCTGATGCTTCTACAAGTGATGTTGCATCATCCTCAAACATGGAGCCAGAGGATGTTCCCTTGGCCGTACCTCCACCTCCCCCACCCCCTCCTTTGCCAGACTCTGCTAAAATGGGTTCTGCTGATGGTTCTGCTCTACCTGATTCTTTACCTCTACCTCCTCCTCCTCCATTGCCACCTAAGCCTGTAGCATCAAACATGGGTTTACCATCGTTGCCTCCACCACCTCCTGGACCTCCACCAAGGGAACAAGTTGCAGGTCGCCCTTCCTTTATGCTGCCTCCATCTTTGCAGCAGTCTACTATGATGCACCCTCCTGGAACCAGTGAAGGTGAAAAGGAGAGAAGTCAGCCTGCATTTTTGGATGATTCAACCCCCAAGGGGCCAGCTCAGGTAATCTCTCTGTTTAACTTCTCCTTAACATGGAATGGAACTGACAGTGGCTGAGGCTGACTACACGGTGTGAGATAAGTTATACAAACCTGGGTCCTGGTTTCTCTAGTTGACTTGTCTGGGCGAAGAAAAAAGCTATATGCATGTTGTATACGTTTAGGAGTACTTATTAATAATCACTGTTAGCAAGCTAACATTCTTATTGGTCTCATTCATTTAGGTGCCTACTACTCTCCCGCCACCTCCTCCCCCACCTGGGATGCCACCAAAGTCAGCAAATGATCAGTCTGAAGGTGTATCAGGTGACGAGGAGACAAACAATTCTTCAGTGACTAAAGACGTTTCTAAACTGGTTCCTCCACCTCCACCTCCAAGACCTCCTCCAGTACCTGGGCCTTCATTGATGCCAACCTTGCAGCCCGATGTTTTACCCCCTGGTATATCTCGATTTCCCCCACCTCCACCTCCACCAGATATGCGGCCAACATTATCTGCACCTGGACTCCCACTCCCGCCTGGAATGATGGTCCCATTAATGGCAAGGCCACCATTTGGGCCTCCCCTTGGACCTCCACCCATGATGAGACCACCTCTTCCTCCTGGCCCTCCTCCCACTTTTCTTGAAGATGACCATAATGCACATATGCCACCTGTCCCTCAAAAGCCCTCGTATGTTAAATCTGCTGCGTCTACTGTTGTTAAGCGTCCACTAGCTCAGCACACTCCAGAACTTACAGCAATGGTAAGATGACTTAATGTGCTAGTCTGCTGCAATTTGATTTTAAAAATTTGCAGTCATTGATGCTAGGAATGTGAGGGTACACCATTGCTATAGCCTACTATCACAAACTTGTCCTTCATTAGCAAGTTTAATATATAATATTCCAAGCTGGCAGCTGTTGTATATGGCTGGCAAGCTGTCAGGGGAAGGGATACTATATGCTAAGGATGACAAGGAAATATATTTCAAGAAGATAACTATAATTTTTAATTAACCAGCTACTTAAACTGATTGTAATTTTTATAATTTGGCTGTTGCTTTCCAAGCTTGAATCTTTGACCTTCAACCCACCTTAAGTAAATTTCTTAAATAACTTCATTATTAGCAAAGAACATTTAGAAGAAGGTCCACGTTTTGAAATGTATCACAAAAAGGGAGTGAATTGGGGCCTGGTCAAGGGCAATTTATGCTTTCACACTTGAAAAAAGGAATGCTTCGGTAGCTCCCCCCCTTGAAAAGTGTTCTAGCTACCTGAGCATGGAGGTGGGATAAAATTATGAAGTTGTTGCTAGACATGTCATTTATGTGATGAGATGTGTTTGCCTGTATTATACTAATGTAAATCTACAAGCGATCTGTAAAATAGTAGTATGTAGAACATAAGCAGTTCTACCTGAACGAACATGTAGCTTTGATCCATGGCATTTGGGAATTAGAAAGCTTAACTGTACAATTTATCTTATTCTGCTCAGTAATATATCAACTTTACTCTCACATTCCAAACTTATATCCTGCCACTTATTCAGGTTCCTGCATCAGTTAGAGTGAGAAGAGAGATTGCAGCACCGAAAGCAAAACCGAAGCCTTCTCCATCAACTGCTGCAGCACCGTCTCTGCCAACAGCTCCTATTGTAGGGAAGCCGGAGTTGGTCAGCTCATCATCAGCCCCAAAGAAACAGAATATTGATGACTCATATATGGCATTTTTGGAGGACATGAAAGCCCTTGGCGCTCTTGATGGATGAGATGTTGAATTGGTTTATATCGAAATGGGGGCAGCGAGTGTAATCGAAAGGGAGGAAAAACAAATGGCTTGTACGACCTTACTTGAACAGGTTCTGCTCTATAGGTTGTACAATTGTGTCTTTGAGGTCTAAACTGAGGGCGGCTTTGGGATCATCATATCCCTGCATTAGTGGCACTGCTGCATTTCTTGATAGGGGCATTAACTTAGGCCTTGTACTGTGTCATGTAGACATTTTTATACTTTGGAAAAATTGGAAATTGTTCATCAGGTTTTATTTCGAATAGATGCCAAGCTAATTTTACCTCTACTTTCTGTGGCTTGCAACTGACGGTTGTCAAGGAAGCTTGGCCCCTTTTATTTTATTTTCTTTGAACTGTGGGACTGGTCATTGAGCATTCGAAGCTGCTCTGGATTTCTTTTTTAAATGTATCTTTTAAGAAAAGCAATGTAGCTCAGATAAAAGAAAGTATTTTCGTTCAATGTCATTTAATCACTAAAGAATTTATTTTTGAGATTTGAAACAATCATATGAATGAAGTTATTTCAAAAGGATAAATTTAAATTTAAAATTCTTTTCAAATCAATAATCTGTTGAGGACGAAGGAACCATAATTAGCACATCATCACGATCTTACTTGGACTTTCACATAAAAAAACAGGCCACTAACGTTAGTGCTGAATAAAAATATGTTGGGTCACAACTCACAAACCGTCCAAATTACAAAAATAGAAAATATTTGTTTAACCTGAAACCATTGCATGTGGACAATTTATGAAAAATAATCAAGATACTTCACTTCTACTAACGTGCTGTATAAATGAGAAGATTAGGCAGTATTAGAACATTGCTAACGGTCCATATTATGGACAAAGAATCACATGATCTTTTTCAATCCCAAAATGATTGAAGCAAAGTCAAACTTTCTTGTCATCTGGAACTATTCTATTACATATATTTATGTCACTATGTTCTTTAAATCCATATGTTTACTATCATTCAGAGAGAAAAAGAAACATAAACTAGAATTGGTATTAGCTAAATGGATGAAAACGATCCTTTTGATTTCATGCTTTCCCTTTTGACAATTCCAACCCTTCGTCACGCCTGATGTCAAACTCATCGTTGAAATTCTCGATTTTCCCTAATAATAAATCCAAGTGGGTTCCTCTGGAATTTGAAACTTTTGTTCTTTCGGTTCACTTTTTGGTGGAGTTGGTTCGGAAAACACTGGTTGGAACAATGGCGATGAATTATAATTCACCGGATAGCCATATCCGAATTGAATTTCTTGCTGAAAACCAGTGGGTTTCTCAACAACCCTATTCAATTCTCCAGCGAGTGCAGGTAAAGTCAACGACACAGACTTTTCCAGTTAACGCCTTTCAATATATATATATATATATTTAAAGAAGCTTTGATATATTTTTTCCCTCTATTATTCGCATGAGTTGAAAGGAAACATGTCGAAATCTTGATGAAGGGGATGCGAAAGAATTTGTAATTTATCATTTCTTGAGAGAGACAGCGGGATTTGAAAATGGGTTTACTTCGAGAAGCTGGATTAAACAAAGTCCAACTGGTAGAGAGAGAGAAAGAGAGAAAATGCTGATGGGTTTCTTAGCGAGAGAAGGGTATGAAAGTTTGAAGTCAGTCATGGCCACCATGTTGGCCACCATGTTGATAACTCCAACTTCTTATGCTTTCACATTATTTTCCTTAGTCTTTTCTTTTTGCTTGAAATAATGACATCCTTTATTAGACTATTTACAATCTTCCTACCCTATGCCCTGGTTTTCCTGAGCTTACCCTAAGGGGTGGACTGAAGAAAATCTCTCTCTATCTCTCTCTCTTCTCTCTTTTCTTCATCTGTTTGGTGCTATGGGGCGTTTTATTGGGGTCATCCTCTTCCTCTGTGGCCTGTTGCTGCTTGTTCATCCTACAGCTTCACTGCCCTTGTGCTCTGATTCAAGTATGTTCTCGTTCTTCTCTTTTACTTGGTTTAATGTTTACTAATTCTACTGGCTCAAATCTCAATACCCTTTTGCTGTTTTGGTGCTTTAGTTTCTTGTTGACATCATGTGATTCGTTTTCTCTGATTTAATTGGTGTAGCGGCGCCCTTTACTTTAAACTCTACATTGAAGTTTTGTCCTTATAACGGGAGTGTTTGCTGCAACTCTACACAAGATGGGATTATACAGAGACAATTCCAAGGGATGAACATATCTGATCCTGCCTGTGCTTCCCTTGTCAAATCCATTGTCTGTGCGGTATGACTTGTTGATCCATAAAACAAGACAGAAAATTTCCCTTTTCTTTTAGATTGAGATATATTAGTGCATAGTGTATAGCCTAGCTGGTTGTTCTTTTTTGTTATGTCTCTTCTTTAACTGTAGTTAGAATAAGAAGTCCTGTTTGACTGATGCTTTTGAGGAGGTTCTGTAGGAATTATGTCATGTTGTGATAGTAACTAAGCCCGTTTTATAACCATTTGGTTTTTGAAAATTAAGCTTATAAACACTACTCCCACCCTTTGTTTTGTTATCTACTTTTTGGGATGTTTTCAAAGTCCAAGCCAAATTTTGAAAACTAAAAAAAAAGTAGTTAAAAACTTGTTTTTGTTTTTGAAATTTGGCTAAGAATTCAAATGTTTCCTAAGGAAAGATGAAAACCATTATGAAGAAATTGTGAAAGAACAAGCACAATTTTCAAAAACTTAAAACCGGCTTCGTTTGATAACCATTTTGTTTTCTGTTTACTGTTTTAAAAAATTAAGTCTACTTCCTCTCAATTCCAATAGTATGTTTTTCATCATTCTTGCAAACACATGAATTCCTAGCCAAATTTCAAAAACAAAAACAAGTTTTTAGAAACTACTTTTTTTCAGTTTTCAAAACTTGGCTTGGATTTTGAAAATCTTTTTAGATAGTAGATAATAAAACAAAGAAACTCATATGTGGAATTAGTATTTATAACCTTAATTTTCAAAAACAGAAAATCAAATGATTATCAAATGGGTCTAAATGACTCCAAAAGAGAAGTGCATAATTCTTGTTTTTGACAGTGATATGAGTGGAGACGAGGAATTTTAATCCTAGATAGAAACTTTTAAGTCAAATGACTTTTACACTACTTGAAACATCATCAACTAGTTAGGAAGTACACAACTATACCATTCATTTGATGTCGCAGAAGGACATCAAAACCTTGTTTTGGGATGAATGTTGTGAATATAGTTTTTAAATAGCTTCTTAAGGATTTACCATAGATTCTTAAGCCTGATATGGACATTAGTTTAAATGGTTGACTGCTTGGACTTGTTTGATGATCATCTTGCATACTATTTTACTTGTGGTATCCGAATCTCCAGCCTTTACAAATTATGTCTTCCTTCTTATCATATCTTCAGAGGTGTGATCCATTTTCTGGAGATCTATACAAAGTCAATTCGACACCTAGGCCGGTTCCTCTTCTCTGCAACTCCACTTCAGAAAATTCACCACAATCTAACCAAGCCGCTACTGACTTCTGCTCTACAGTATGGGATACATGCCAAAATGTGACCATAGTCAACTCCCCCTTTGCCCCTTCATTACAGGGTCGAGCTGGAGTACCTACTAACTCCAGTACTAGCAAGCTCTCAGATCTCTGGCAGTCAAAAGCTGATTTTTGCAATGCATTTGGCGGAGCGTCCACTGAAGAATCAGTCTGCTTTGTTGGTGAACCTGTTTCCCTTAACAATACTGAACTTCCTAGCCCTCCTCCACATGGCTTATGTCTTGAGAAAATTGGAAATGGATCTTACCTGAATATGGTGGCCCATCCTGATGGATCTAATCGTGCATTCTTCTCTAACCAAGCGGGCAAGATTTGGTTAGCAACTATTCCCAAGATGGGATCGGGAGGAGTGTTGGGGCTTGATGAATCTAAAACGTTTGTAGATTTAACCGATGAAGTTAACTTAGATACTCAATTTGGCATGATGGGCCTTGCATTTCATCCAGACTTTGCACAAAATGGAAGATTCTTTGCTTCTTTCAATTGTGACAAGGTTAAGTGGCCAGGGTGCTCTGGAAGGTGTTCTTGTAATTCTGATGTTAATTGCGATCCTTCAAAACTACCACCTGATGGCGGATCCCAACCGTGTCAGCATCAAAGTGTTGTCGCGGAGTACACTGTTAACGGTAGTGCATCCCAGCCTTCAATGGTACAAATCTCTAAATACTTCACATATATTTTTATGCTTCCTGGGTTTAAGCTTGTGAGATCAAATGGAATATCAATTCTTATTTTCAGGCAACAACTGCAAAACCATCAGAAGTGAGAAGAATAATAACAATCGGTCTTCCATTTACCGCTCATCATGGAGGACAGATACTCTTTGGGGAAGATGGTTACCTTTACTTTATGATGGGAGATGGCGGCGGTCAAGGTGATCCTTACAATTTTTCTCAGAACAAGAAGTCTTTGCTTGGAAAGATTATGAGGCTTGATATCAATAACATTCCAAGTAAGTCTTAAACTTTTACTGTTAAGTTCCTTTGAGAAGTTTCAGTTTTCTGTACAATAGTTATTCTCTCTGCATTCTGCCACTGCAGTTGGTGGAGTCAGACCTTTTTAATTTAATCGTTATTGTCGTCTTCATCCTGACTATTCTCTGATAAATTCGAATATGCAATTCCCCTCATACTGTTCTCATATTTGTATGTACAGGTCCAGAAGATATTGATAAACTCGATCTATGGGGAAACTATTCTATTCCTAAAGACAACCCATTTGTTGAAGATCAAGGTGCACTGCCAGAGATATGGGCTTACGGATTGAGAAATCCTTGGCGCTGCAGTTTCGATTCAGAAAGACCTTCCTACTTCATGTGTGGAGATGTTGGACAGGTTCGAATATCATGCTTACAGTTCTGTTCTGGGAGGCTACTAACTTGTTGAAGGATGACAATACTAAATCTCAATAATATTAGTAGCCCGTTTAACTGAAAACAAATTATGATGGATGTTGTGGCAGTTCAAGTTTCAACTAGAGTTTGAACAAACCTGTTAATTCTCTAGAAACATAGTTATGAGTAGTGGCATCTGGATAACCTCTAATACCTTTTACGTTGGAATGTTTATAGTCTATTATGCTACTCTTTTTGAACAACACTTCAAATCGCTCTACCCGTTCTTACAGGATAAATTTGAAGAGGTGGACATCATCACAAAGGGTGGAAACTACGGTTGGCGTGTTTACGAGGGTCCTCTTTTGTTTGTTCCAAATTCAGCCCCTGGAGGATCCACACCTGTAGATTCCATAAATCCAATCTTCCCAGTGATGGGCTACAACCATTCTGCAATAAGCAAGACTGTAGGTTCTGCATCAATAACAGGGGGTTATTTCTATCGATCTAAGACTGATCCGTGTATGTATGGAAGGTACGTATGTTTATACATTCACAGTCTCTGAAATGACATTGTTCAGGAAGATGCAAATATGGTTGGGGGAAGAAGAATCATTTTAAACCCTGTCTCATTGTGTTCTTTTCGAGCAGGTACTTGTATGGAGATTTGTATGCTACTGCTATTTGGGCAGGAACTGAAAATCCAAAAAACAGTGGGAACTTTACCACAAATGAGACTCCTTTCAGTTGTGCCCCTGATTCTCCTATACCTTGCAGTTCCACTCCAGGAAGCCCTCTTCCAGCCTTGGGTTATGTCTTCTCATTTGGTGAGGACAATGACAAGGACATTTACCTTCTAACCAGCAGTGGAGTTTACAGGGTCATCCCGCCTAGTCGTTGTAAATACACTTGCTCGTTGGAAAACGTAACAACCACAGTCGGAAGCTCCGGTCCGACACCGTCCCCTCCATCTCGTGCAAGTCGGTCGACAAACTCATGGAGCAGCCTGGTGCTCCTACTCACTTATGTACTGCTGCTGCTTATGTCCTGTAGCTGATTACATGGTTGATATGGAAGGGCACTGCTAGTCCAAATTCCATTTACCATTGGAAAGAACTCTGCTCTTTTCGTTTTTTGGTTTCTTCCACTGTTTTGAGTTCATTATAACTTAGTTGTGAGATAGTTTTCTGTTTGGTATTTTGGGACAGAAATTTTTTTGTGAAGTTTTTAATTGTTTTTCTGGAAACTACAGAACATATAAAGTTCTGTAACTTGAATTCAAATCTGAAGCTCCTTCAGAGGGAACAGCAGGCATCCACATCATAAGAGAACCAGGTTGAAAATTTGCTCCAATAATTATACTATGCATTGTTGGTTTAGAACTAGTTTTTGAATTTGTCATATGAAGTATTCAATCTGTATTCAATGATGTTATGACTCTTTCAAGGCCAGAAACTTTTCATTTTTTATTTTTTTGGTTGAAAAATTCCCATTACCAGCTTAACATAAAATATATATGTATATTTTTATGATTATGGTAATTCCATAATATTTTGAGAAAATAGAATTTTTAGTGTGAAACTATCCCTTCGATAGAAGTTTAAAAGTTTAAATAATGACCATATCTCTACCTCTTCTATGTTCTCCCATGTCATAAGTTGAAGGCATGCCATTAACCACACCTTCATGTCATAGTGGCATGCTCTTTTGGTATACCTCTTCAACTCTAATGCACATATTACTTTGGTTTGGACTATTTCACTTTTTACATGTACTAAAGAAAATATTTGTATGATTTTCTATTTTATTAGAAGAAAAGTTATTAATAGTATAAATAAGAGAGAAGAAGTAAAAGTTGTAAAATAATCAGTGAAAAAGTTATGTGATCCAATGAATAAGCAATGAAAATGAAATTGATTTTTTTTTGGGTGATTCTCAAATTTATAGTGGGTCATCAATTGATGTCATATTTTTTGTAATGGAATGAAAATTTCATTTTTAGTGTTTGGTTTGACTAGCAGGTACAAGATGGTTGAATAAAGTTGATTGATGCAACTTCATTAGACACTATTAGGGGTAAATACAAAATACTGAAAGATGGACCAATTATCTCATATCAACGTAAATCGATAGGTCAATTTTTAGGGTTAGTTTGAGCTCAAAACTGATGTCGATTGACCAATGTTTACCCCTAGACTCTATGTCCTATTGGACATACGGGCCTAGGCCTATAGGCTATAGCTCGGCGTGGTCTCTCTTGTCTTACTTAGTAAACTCATCTAGACTAACCATGTATACAATCTCACAACCAAAATACCTGAATTCATCTAGAATTTGTTGCAGCATCTCCATAATTGTATACCACTTACATAGTTGTGGTCTAGATAAATAAGGTAATAGATATGTGTGTTAAGTGTCAAACTTTTTTTTTTGAAGAAGAGATTATCTATAATCTATATCTATAATATATATAAAAGTACGAATGCGTAAGAAACTCTTTTTTGGACAATATTATCCTTGGTGTTTTACAAAATACCTAAACTATCTCTCATTTAAGATTTTTTTTTTTGTTTTTATCTTTGGTACTCTCTCCACCTTCCCAAAACTACCTCACGTTCCTTTCCCTATTTTTAGGCATAAAAGCTCTCTTATTCCCTTCGCTCTCATGCGTCTCTCTCTTCCTTAGTTTAAAGACAAAATCAAATTATCTTACATATTTGATTAAAATTAAATGACTTTTTTTTTAATGAAATTTAAATTTAAATTAATCCAGATTCACTCCATCACTATAAATAGAGATATAAGATATATATTAGAATTATATGTGCAAGTATTTTATATTGATTTTATATGTAACATTGTTATTTGATTTTTTTATATAGCATTGTGTCTCTTTTCTTTGATTTTATATGTAACATTGTTATCTTCTTATTTTATTCCAATTAATTATAGAGATCTATAGATTAGAATTAAAACTTATTTTTTTTTGTTAAATCTAGAGACAAAATAAAATCGGTGTTTAAAAAAAGGACAAAATCAAATTATCTTAGATATTTCATTAAAATTAAATTAGTTTTTTTAATTTAATGAAATTTAAATTTAAATTAATCACATTTCCTTGCCCCCAACCCACTCTCTCCACCTTTCCAAATTAAATTCCATTAAAAACGGTTAATTTCCCTCTTTTTAGGCATAAAATCTCTCTTCTTCCCTTTCCTCTAATCCTTTCTTCCCATTTAAAAGAAAGGAACCGAGAGAAATTCATAAGCATTGAGAAAATGTTGAAAAATTGGGAAGAAAAAAAATATATAGCTATCTTTTCTATCTCTGGCCAAGCATACCACGAACCCACAACTACAATCTTACACTGACACCGCTCGCGACCCTCACTTTGGTGAACAATTAGATCTTCTTCCTCCTTTTCCATATTCACAAATGAGTCGGTAGGACTTAGGTAAAATTATTTAAGTTTTTTTTTAAACACAAATTTCAAATTTTCTATGGGTTTAGAATATGATTTAGAATTGGTATATATAAAAGACTAGGATTTAGAAATAAATAAAAATTGATTTTGCTTCATAATATTTACTAAAATATATAAATTAGTAAAATGAATAAACAAAATATGAGGAGAAATATGTATAATAATTAAAGGGCCATATTCGGTTATTTACTAAAAAAACCTCTCTCCTACTCATTCTCTAACTTCCACTCCACATATTCGGTTATTCATTATATGTTCCTACCATCCTTTCTCTCTCACTCATATCTCTAACTTCTTCAATTCCATTAATTCACACTCACAATATAAATATCACTTCATTTAAAACCATAATTATTTCCCTCCCTTCTATTCACATTACTTCACATTGCGTCTTTTTTTTTCATAACAACATGTCTCTAGAAAAGTATATTTTGTTAAAGTTGGCGTAATTCAAAGATGAACAACAAAGACATATACTAACCATAGAGGTCCACTTCAAGTATTGAAGTTGATTTTGATTGAAGAAGAGGTAACTTTTTTCTCCATATAGATTTAAGATGTAGTTTTTTTTTTCATAATAGTTTTTTTGAATTAATTTTATGAGTTTTTTTTAAAAAAATAAAATATGCTCTATTCTAACTTGACTTTTATACGGAACTCAAATCCAAGCCATGATGTATAATGAAACTATTTTAAGATTGGAGCACACTTTGAAGAAAAATGGATCATATTTTATTATTAATGAAAATGTGAAATCGGTTGACAATAGATTTCTCAATGTCAACGAATATATTGAAATATCTATATCACCTGATACTGAAGTTCAAGAATCTAATGAAATAATTTCAATAGAAAAATTTACTCACAATTTCATTGATTTTAAGCAAATGATCGGTGCTTTGGATAAAACGAAGACAATAGGTATGTTCTTTTTTAATCAATAACATTTAAATTATTTATACAGTTTTTATATTTAATATTTATCATTTTATTTTTTTACAGATGTCATTGGAATTGTGATAGCCGTGAAGCCAATTATGAATATCAAGAGACAAAAAAATGATGTCCAGAGCATAAAAAAGAGAGATTTATTTTGATAAACTCAAGGTATAATCTTTTATTCTTTGAATTAAATTTTTTTTACTACTTTATAGAGTGCCGAATTTGAAATTTTGGAAACAAATTCTAGATATTTTTTCATGGTGTGTTTTATCCCTCGTGGGAAACATAATTTTTAACATATAATAAATTGTTATGTGATACATGTGTTGTTTATGTAGGGAAGCTTCACACTCTAATTAATTTTCTTATGTGTTTTTTTCTTCATTCTTGGCTATGTTTTATTTATTACCTATATTTCATATATGTATATCATATTAAAGGGAACCATACCGTATTGGATGTAAATTCATCCACGTGCAATGAAAATGAATGTCTATTCTAACGTATTTCCAATTAATTATTTATTATTCCAAACTAGAGTTCTAGGGATTATTTTCAATTAATTATATATGATATTATTTCATATATGTATATGGTAAAATTTGAACGTGATCTCGCTTATTTTTGAAATAAATGTTTTTTCAATTCCAAATAGGTTGGAAATCATCAAGATATGTTTATAGGGAGATTTGGTAGAAAATGAAGGACAATTACTTGAAGATCATGTTGACAAAAAACAAGTTGCCATTTTACTCAATGTAAAGGGGGACTTATATGAAGGTATTATAAAATTAGTTAATATTTATATAATATCGTCTTAATTATGATTGTTGTTGTTCGTGGTGGTGTGCTATTATTATTATTATGATTTTGGTGTTTGTAGATGAATTTAGTTTGGCAACTACAATGATTAGTTCCATCCAAATAAATCCTGAAATTCATGAGGCTGATGAATTACATACCTGGTATATTATGTTGTTTTGGTTAATTTTAAATTTAAGACTATTTTATTTCATTATAATTTAAAATGTTTGTATTTTACAAAGGTGTAAATCATCACTATGTGGAAAAAAAGTTTCGAACATTCTTCCTGCATCAAAAAGACTAAAGAAAGCTACCATGGTTGATTTGAAAGATATAATTGAGGGATCGGTTGACCAATTACATTGTTCATTCAAAGCAACAATAGACAAAGTTCTCAACAAAGAACAACCATGGTATGAAAATTGCAAAACTTGTAACTCAAGAGTTTACTCATCATTGGATAGTGAGATATAACTTCATGTCTCGAATGTAACAATCCAAAAGCTTTGGTTACTCATCATTGCACTTTGTTTATTTTGAACTATTAATTACACAATGTTATTATATTTACAACTGTATGAAATATATATGAATGAAAGAAAAAAAAGTAAAAATAGTACATGTTTCTTCCTATATCTCAAATGGTGCAATCCTAAAACTATAAGAAGGCAACATCACTTTTCAATTTGAAAAAAAAAATGATTGCAAAGGGCCTTTCATGCATATTCAAAGATTTTATAAAATTCTATCTCACATGTTATTTAGTCTCTTCAAGTTAATATATGTTTTTTTTTCCAAAAAAGGACAATATAGATAAATTGATACTTGGTATTGCATGGTATAATTTAATCATTTCAATAAAATAGTAAGTTATTTATTTTAACAATTATACTAAACAACTTTAAAAATAATAATTATTAAATTGTATTGGAAGATGACTTAATACTTTACAAATAGTTTATTTTTTGTAAATATAAACGATCATATTATTTAATATGTAAAAAGCCAAAAAAAGGCTAGGCAAGATGGAAATTCTCATTGGCTAGATAACAAGACTAACCATGTATATAATGTCACAACCAAAGTAGCTGAATTCATGTAGAATTTGCTATAGTTTATGTCCATAACTATATACCACTTGCATAGTTGTGGTCTATTCACACAAATAAGGTAATAGATATATGAGGTGTAAAGTCTAAAACTTTACTATCATATAAATTATATAATCTTATTATATTTATTTCGTAAGTGCATGCATGCCTCAATCCGAAACTTAACCTAATCTATAAACAAAAAGAAGAAAATGGCAAAATCTCCATAGATTATTTGACCATTTCCTTCTTCATCAGTCATCAAATTGTCTTCGAATAATTATTTTATTTTCCTGCCTTCCTCCGCAAGCTAAAATCCAGAACAATCACTCGTCACTTTTTAAAGAATCGCCATTGACTGTCTCTGAAAACGACTCTTTTGATTTTTCTTCCTTTGTTTTCTCCATCTCCGTCGCTCTCTTCAGCTCTTCCAGGCTCCGAATCAACCTACGAAGTGAATTCTCGGCCACTTCTTGCCGGGACTTTGGCATGAGATTCTCTGCAACATCCGCCGGCGTGATTTTTGCTTCTTTTATAAGCTCTTCAATCTCCTCAAAAAGTTCGTGCGTTTCAACATTCAAGTAGTTCTTAGCCAGCACTTTGAATGCTTCAAAGCTGCAATACGAAAGCTCGATGTGTTTGTCCATTCGACCGCTTCGAATCAATGCCGGATCAAGCTTCTCCATGTGATTTGTCGTGAAAACGATCAGCCTCTCTCCGCCGCACGCCGACCAAATTCCGTCGATGAAATTCAGCAATCCAGACAGAGTCACTCTGCTTCTCACCTCTTCTTCTTCTTTCTTCAAATGTTCCTTAATTGGCTTCTCTTTCTCTTTCTCCTCGCTTCCTTCCTTCTTGGTTTTCCTCTGCCCGGTGAGTTCGAGTGAACAATCGATGTCTTCGATCACGATTATCGATTTACTCGTCGTCTCAATTAGAAGCTTCCGAAGCTCTGTATTGTCCTTCACTGCCGTTAATTCCAAATCGTAAACGTCGTAATTCAGCAAATTGGCCATGGCGGCGATCATCGTCGATTTCCCCGTCCCCGGCGGACCGTACAGAAGGTAACCTCGTTTCCACGCCTTGCCGATTCGAGCATAATAATCCTTGCTTTGGCTAAATGTGAGTAAATCTTCTACAATCTCTTGCTTTTTCTCCGGATCCATGGCGATTGTGTCAAAACTTGCAGGATGCTCGAAGTAAACTTCGCTCCACATCGTCGAGTGCCGGTGAATTATCCATCGATTTCCATTTCCATTGGTGTACAGCTTCCTCTGCCTCCGATTTACTTTGATTTCTCTCCCTTCCTTCAATACATGCTTCAAATACGATTCGATTACAAGGTTTCGATCCTTCTTGCGAAATTTAAGTTGGTAAAATCTCCGATCGGGCTCTGGATACAGAGAGGTGGATTTCTTTGCCGACCCAGTGATTTTGCACAAAGTCCACCAGAATTCGGCGTTTTCATACTCATCGGTAACTCTTTCGTACTCGTCCATACTCAGTGAGAAGTTGTTCTTGCTGTCCCCGACCTCGACTTTGAGTCTTTTTGCGTCGTCTGATAGTTTAGTGCTCAGATAAGATTCAACCGCCGAGAAGGCTTTGCTTCGGTTGAGGCGTTCGCCGACGAATTCGTAGATTGAGATTCGAACGTACGGATTAGGATAGATGTAATTGATGAACTTGCCTAAATATGTATGGATATTTTGGCGGAGGCTGTGAGGGCAGTATTGGCGGATGATCGTCCACGCGAACATGATCGTCGCGAGTGTAGAGCTTGTGGATGTCAAAAGCTCCGTTATTGTCGGCGGCCTCCTTCTGACGATCGCCTTGCCGTCTCGGCCGTCGGAGTCGTCTGAATTTGAGGTTCCGTTCTTCTTCGGCCTTCTGGAAGTGGAATCCATGGAATTACGTTGTGTGAGCAGAGGAATGAGAAGGAAGAAGAAGAAGACGATGAGTTGGAAATTTTGGACAGAGTGAATGAAAACACTAAGCCCCACTATTTTTAAAGACAAATATTAGCTACGTCATTACCCAATATGCATTATTAAAATATTAACGAGAAAATGAATTTAAAAAAATGAGTGGATTCGTAAGACGTGGCCAGGTGTCACCCTGGGATTAGAGGGACTCTTTTTTCGTTGACTCGGTTGGAGTCTTTTTTAGTTGACTCGGTTGGAGTCTTTTATTATTATTGTTTGGGAAAAAAATCAATTTTGATCCTAAACTTGCAAGTTGTGTCAATTTTAACCATGAACCTTTAATTTCATCAATTTTAATCTCAAACTTGCTAGATTGTATCAATTTTAACCCTAAATTTTTAATTTCATCAATTTAAACCTCAAACTTGAATAAATGTATCAATTTACACCATCGGTTAAGTTTCCGTTTCAATCACTGTTAGAAAGGTTTCCCACCCATGCCTAAAGTCACATGTTGTTCTATGATATGTACTTGTTTGTTATTTTTAAAAAATATTTACCAAAAAAATAATTAAATCATTCCAATCGGGTCACCACGATCATGAAAACTATGAACTCGACTTTTGAAAGTAGGATCCACATGAAAACAAATGAATTATTGTGTTCCCCTTGCATTTGGTATTGATACCAGCGATGACGAGTGTGAAGAAGATCCAGGTGATGGCATCATTGAAGGAGGCGATGACCATGGTGGTTTCGTCGACTTCGATGGTGAGGAGTTTGAGCTCGACTAAAATGTAGGAGAGAAAAGGGAAGGCGGTGGTGGATAGAGTAACACCTATGAACACAATGAACTGGTTGTAGCTGAGTCTTGTTGGCTCCATCTACAGTCTTACAGAGGATTAAAGTGACATCGATGTTGGAGAGGAAATGGACAAAGATTCTGGCAAGGGCGATTCTAAAAGCCCTCATCCGTTGCTGCAGATGGAGGACAAATCGAGCTCAAGGCCAACAAGAAATTTTAAAAAAAAATCAATATTGGCGATCGATTCAAGAATGGGAGTACTTTGTTGAAGAAAAATATGGTGCAAATAAGCTTTGTTTCTATTAAAACCTGATGGATCGAGTAGAATCATGCCTTAAAATAAAAATAAAAAACCATTCAATTAATGAAATGAAAAAAGTAGCAGAATCAAAGAAGATAAAATATATAAAAAAAAAAGTCATGCTCTAAAATCGAAAAACGTTATGGCGAGTTTACTCCAATTTTCTTCAGCAATTTTATTTTTCTAAAAAAATAACAAATGCATATTTGTTATAGAGCAACACGTGGCTTTGGACATGTGTAGGAAACATTTCTAACGGATAGTGAAATGGAAACTTAACTGATGGTGTAAATTAATACATTTATTCAAGTTTGAGGTTAAAATTGATGAAATTGAAAGTTCAATGTTAAAATTGATACAATCTGCCAAATTTGAGGTTTATATTGATGAAATTAAAAGTTTAGGGTTAAAATTGATACAACCTATCAAGTATACGGTCAAATATGATTTTTCCCTTATTATTTTTTTAAAAGTTGCTTCAAGTGCATAATTTCCACAAGCTGTTAGAAAATTAGTCGTCTTTTTTTTTTTTTTTTTTTTTTTTATAGTTAACCATTGCAACCTTTGATATGTTAATCGGGTAGAAAATTAATCATCCATGGCAACATAAATAAGTAGTTAAGGCGCCAAACTGATAGCTCAAATGATTCAAGTAAGTCTTGATTCAGCCCCTCAAAAGCTTGATGCCAATAAACAGATTTTTGTTCTATGTCTCCTAGCTATATATCCTTGGTTAATTCTAGTCATTCAATAAACGAAACTTTGATGAATAACTAATTGATTTTCATTATTTCAGTTATTCATTTCTTCTTTTCTAGTCTATTAGTAACAAAGCGTATTTTTCCAATGTATAAAATAAAAATTCAAATGGTTTTTGCTATTAAAACCTAACCTTCCCAACCACAATTTCTTATATTCGTGACTAAGAGATTAGAGGTTCAAATCCTTCCATCTCCACATGTTGTTGAACTAAAAAATAATAATAATTAAGACATTTATTTGCTCTCTTGAAGTTTGAAGTTTGAAGTTTAAATTCAAATGTCTACTCTACATTTATCATATTAAAAAAACTATTATTTAAATTTTATTTTGAGATATTTGAATGAAAATTTTACATGAATTAGGGGTTTGATATGAAATTACAAAACGCGATATAAGATTGTTTGTAAAATATATTGAAAGGAAATGGTAACCATTTTTTCAGAGATAATGAATAGTTCCTTTTTTTTATAAAGACAAACAATCATGTTTGATAACGATTTAGTTTTTTGAAATTTGGCTAATAATTCCAATATTTTCTTAAGAAATATGAAAATCATTGCAAATAAATTGTGAGAAAATAAACAAATTTTTTAAAAACCAAATAGTTATCAAACGAACATTAACTATTCTCGTATTTAATTTCTATTGGCTTTTAAAGATAATTTATAATGTTAATGTTGTTAATAAAATGTCAATATGACATGTTAATTATAAATATGTCAATTGAGTTGGTATGACTTAGCACATGGTTTAAGTGTTTGTAAATAAATAAATAAAATAAATAAAGTTGGTGGTCACCTACCTAAAATTTAATATCCTACGTGTTTTATGATACCAAATGAAGTAGGGACGGGCGATTTTCCTATGGGATTAGTCAAAGTGCGTGTAAGCTGGTTCAGATACTTGCAAATTAAAAAAAAAGTTTAAAAAAATAATTAAAAAAATTTAAAATTTAGAGACCAAACCAACGTGATAATTAAAGTTGGTTAAAATATCATTTTAGTCAATGTACTTTAGATCTCATTCCATTTTAGTTTTTGTACTTTCAAATGTTCAATTTGAGTCATTTTACTTTCAATAAATCTTAAAATTAGTCCTTATTGTTTCCATGCAAAAAATACACAAAATGAATATGTTTCCAAATCTTATAGAAGGAACTACTGGTAGAATTTTTTTTGGGTATAAGTTTACCATAAACTAATGATGTAGACTAATTTTAATTTTTTTTGAAAGTATAGAGAATAAAATTGGACATTTATAAGTAGAGAGACTAAAATTGAACCAGTTTCAAATAACCGGACCAAAATAGTATTTTAACCATTAAAGTGTATATTCAAAATTTGTTGTATATAAATTTATTGACAATAAAGTAAATCAGGACACATTTTAAAGGATCTATCCATGCCACTTTTTAAGGGTAAAATACATTTTTGGTCAATAGGATTTCAATTTGGTTTTTATTTGGTCTTTGAGCTTTCAAAACTAACACTCTTGGTCCATGTAATTTGAATTTAATTTCTATTTTTTGGTGCTTGAAGTTTCAAAAGTGACATCTTTAATTCCAATGTTTAGATTTGATTTATAATTGGTTTCTAAATATTGAAGTATCGACCAGATAGACCAAAAACCAATCAAACTGATGTTGGTGGGTTGGTTTAGTCAATGGTTCAATTGGAATTGGTTTTTTACATATCAAAATTGACAAGTCGACCGTAAGAAAATACGTCTTTGACCAATCGATTGACTTGCAAATTATTTTTAAAAAGAATCTAGCAAACTACAATCAACATCGCAATTTAGTTTGCAAAATAGCTTGATTGAATTTGAAACTGTACATTAAATAAATTTATATTTTTAAAAAATTTATTCGAGCCCATATGCCCATATGCTTTAGTGGAAAAAGACCTATAGGCTACAGTTTGGTAGAAAATTGTGGTGGATGACTTTTTTTTTAACATTTAAATTGAAAAATGTCTTTTAGATATCTCAAATATGACCAAGAATGAGAAGCATAAATTTTACAAAATTGTTTTTTATTTTTTCCCTAGATTTTGTATTCAAAAGCTTTCTTATATTTTGCATCCATACACCTCATAAGACAAAACAAATCTTCATAGATTCTAATTCCAAAATCTTAAAATATTTTTCAAAACATATTTCATTACTCATTAGCTTTTAGATCTTAAATTTTCTTTGCATGGACTCTAACATTCTTAGAGGCTGTTTGGAGCGTGAGTTATAATAATATGAGTTATAATAGTATGTGAAGTACTCTGTACTCTAAACAACACAGACTAAACAATTCTGCATTTTAAACAATATTATATAACTTCACAAACGATTATAACTCACAGACTATTATAACTCATGTTATTATAACCCACTTAACGCTCTAAACTGTCTCTTAGTGGACAATTTGGTCGTTGGAGAAATATGGTCATGAGCGGTGGTGGTATTATATATTGAGAGTAATTCAAGGAGTTACAAATAGAATTCTTGTCTAGATGTTGTGAGAAATATGGCCATGAGCAGTGGTATTATATAATGGAAGCAATTACAAACAAAATTTTAAAAATGCATTTTTATATAACAAATATTCATTAAATAGGTTATTCTTGGCAGGCTTGGAGTTAGTTTAACACATGAACCACATAAACCTTGATTGCATCTGTTGAAGCCAACAATGAATTTGTAATTGTGAGGGGAAAGAGGTGGCCTGCTAAACAAGGAAAACCACCACATCGTTGTAGTGCTTGCCACAACCATTTCGATGCTTAAGCCAAAGAAGATAAAGTGTAGCAAGTTAGTAGAGAGTGAAGACTGAGAATGAGTTGCCTCTATTGTAGTTACAACAGGGTATTTATATGATAGACTTTTTCCTAAACCTAATTGGATTAGGTTTTAGGAGGGACATGAACTTGCGGAGGGAGTCTAATGCACGGGGCGTGCGGGAGTAAGCGGAGAGGAACCGAACAGGATTAATTGGTTTGGCTCGACTTGGTCGACTCAGCCCGATTTGGGTCAAGCCGGGCATTTGGGCCCTTCTTCTCGTCTCTTCGTTTTCTTCAGTCCAGCTCTACCTTTGGATCTCGAATCTTATCCGTATTTGGCCAAATAGCCTCCTTTTTCTCGGGTTTAACTCAGTTGTCTAAATTTACCCATAACAGCATCAAAGTAAGAGTCAAATATTTCATTTCAATCAATTGAAATTTCTCAAATGACATTACTTTATTTAAACTACTATTGCATATAGTCCTTTCTTTAGGCCAATTTACTGAAATTGCAGCTAATGTACTAGAACCCAACTACGTATTGCTTGTAGTTATGGGTTTTTTTTTTAATTTTAATTTTAATTTTTTTATTTTTTAATGTTCCATCAAAGTCAGCAATGACAATGTAAATACCACTAAGTACAAATTAAGTAAATGAAAGTATCAATGAATATATTGAAAATGACAGTGTAAATACACTAGTTACTTATGCGAATGAAAATGTCAATAATATTTATCTCATTGCTCTTTATTAGCCAATATGATTATTAGTCTACATCTAATGTAATGATAAATGCTCACAATGTTAAAAAGCATCTTTACCTTCTACGTAAAATGGAATGGGTAGATAGAGGGAAACTCTTGACAATTTTTGTCTATTCATTTAATTTAGTCATTACTTGAAAACTAATTTTTGATTTTGAAAATCATGAAGCATTTCTTTTTAATTCAAATGTTACTCTAGTTATTTAAATACTATTTTAGAGGAATAGAATCTTAATTACCTTAGAAATAGGAATATGTTGTTGGACAATAACTATATGTTAAATAATTTTTTGTTAAAGGGCATTTTTGTCTTGATAAAATTATTTGTTACGCTAAAAATTAGGAAATAGTCCTAATTAAAAAAAATCTAAACCTAATGACCATTTAATAAAACCACTATTTTATTATAGCCATTTTTGTTGTCGACTTATCTTACTTTGGTCTTTTCAATTATGATGTATTTAAACTCCCTTCAACCATGTAGCTTCCTAGTCTTTGCTTAGTAAACTCATCTATACTAACCATAACCAGGTATATAATCTCACATCCAAAGTGCCTGAATTCATCTAGAATTTGTTGCAGTATCCCACTTACCTCTATTTGTGGTCTATTCAGATAAATAAAGTAATAGATATGATGGGTAAAGTGTCAAAACTTTTTTTTTTTTTTTTTAAGAGTAGAGATTATTATTAAAAAAAAAAAAAAACAGAAAAAGGCTAGGTAACATGGAAATCCTCATTGGCTAGAGTAACCAGCCAAGGGGGAATATTATCCCACCAAATTACAGGGTAATAAAGATCAACTAAGTTATTACAAAAAGCAAAAAAAAATCTAGCGAAGAGCAAAGAGATGATTTCAAAGACCTATGAGCCATTTCTTGATAAAAAAATGAGGGACCCTTCATAGAATTAATGGCCAACTCAAAGTGTGATTCCACTACAATTCGCCTATGCCCAAGGGTCGCTTCAAGAAATTCAGAGTGTAGATTTGTTAAACATGTGTTTGAATTGTGCTAAATCTCAATTTATTAAATTTATGTTGGAATTCTAATTTGTTAAACATTAGTTTGTTAAAAGTGTATTTAGTTGATAAATTTAAAATGTGTTATATTTTTTTTTCTTTTTCAGTACAGATTTTGTAATAAATAATAGGTAATTTATATATTAATTATTTAATTAAAATAATAAAAACTATATATTCAATTATATTTAAATGGTAACTTTTATATATTATGAAATTTTTGATTGTTCATTAAATATATTATTTTTGGAGTATTTATCAAAGTATGAGTAAATATAAAAAAATTCCTTTAAACAAATATATTCAACATAAATTTAACTATAGAGAAAATATTATCTATTTAATTATTCATAACTTGTTATGCTAACTAAATTTGTGTACTACTTATCGTCAAAAATAGTATAATTACTATTGAACTTAATTTTCTACATTTACCTAATATAGAAGGTTATAAAGTTATAATATTTTAAATAATATTATTTTAAAAGCTATTAATTTCAAGAAAAACTAACCAAAATAGTTTAAATAATTAATTTTACAAATATCATGTCTTTAATTTACTACAATAACATGAATTTTAATTTTCACAAGAAAATGAGTTTGACAAATATGTAGATTTAGAGAAATTGACTTATTAAATCTAGGTTTATATAACATGCGTGGTTTTGAATTTATAATAAAATAATTTTTTGGGAAAAAATCAATTTATACCCCATAAACTTTGGAGGTTGTATCAATAACAAACCCTAAACTAATAATTGTATCAATTTAAACCCTATACTTTTATAAGTGTATCATCAATTTACACCATCTGTTAGATTTTGTTTGAAAAATGTTAGTTTACATGTATGCAAACTTATAATTTTATCAATTAAACCCCATAAGTTGTCATAAGTGAATCAATTTATGCCTTCAATTTGTAAATCGTTCATTCATCAATTCTCACACGTGTGTACATTTCTTCAAAAATCTAGACCATTCATTTGATAATCGTAAAATATTTGCAACGGAGGGTCTAAATTAATTTACTTTTAAAAGTTCAGTAGTTTAATTGATATAACTATAAGTTTGCACATGCGTAAATTAATGTTTTTCAAACGGAATGGTGTAAATTGATATACTTATAAAAATTCAGGGTTTAAATCGATACAATTATTAGTTTAGGATTTTTATTGATACAATCCCCAAAATAATTTAAGGGTATAAATTGATTTTTATCCTAATTTTTATTATAAGTTACATAATAGAAATTTTTGTAGGATCGGTATGATAACCTAGAGGGGGGTGAATAGGATTTATTCAAACGTTAAAAAACTTTTTTCTAATATGGGCTCAATTAAAAAAATTAACACACCTTTTGCAATAATTAATTTAAACAATAAATCATGAAAATAAGTTTACTCCAAAATAAACAAGAAATTAAAACAAACAATTTTTAACACCCTATTTAATTCTAAAAACTAGATTGGTAAAGAATATGTAAAAATAAAATTATACCAACCAAAATAGACATACAAGAACAATTGATTTTATGCAATATAATATAACAACAAATTAATTACAAAAATGAAATAAAATCGGGATAGAGAAATTGACACCTAGAATTTTATAGCGGTTCGGCACAACTCGGCCTACATCACTTCCCAAGCTCCTCTTGCGTATTTCACTAGAACAACAAACGAACGACCCTTTCCATGTCTCAAAGTCCAACCGTTACACGTTCCTTTTGCAGGAGCAAGAACAAACCGAATCATTTCCACGGTTCATGATCAAACCGTTACAACCTCTCTTTTTCGGGATCAAAATAAACTCTTACAATGGATTAGAAGTTGAAGAACAAGATGAAAAAGCTCTCTCAAGAGTAGATATACAAATCAAAGCTCACACACTTTGTAAGAAATAATTCTTACAAATTAAAGCCTTCAAATGACTATGAAAATTAATGAAATTGAAGCTCAAAATTTGCTCAAAAATGGTGGAAATGCTCTCTAAGAGAAGTAAAAAATTTCTTCATTTTTTCAAAATTTTTTCAAAATTTTCTCGGCATTAAATAGGGAGAAGACAAAAACAAGCCGTTTCTACCACGTGTCAGATTCTGATTGGCTACAAAAAAGAAATTCAAAATTAATAATATTATAAGAAAAAATATTATTATAATATTAAAATAATAATAAATTTAAAATATTTAACCATTCGACCAATCATATATATATATAATTTTTATTAAGTATGTCACGTGTCACCCTTTCATTGGCCGTAATATAATAATAATAAATATTTTAAATTTTGATCCGTTGGACTTTTTAATTATTAAAATAATTCATTATGCCACGTGTCAAACCCTATTGGTCCACGTTTTGCCATGTCATTGTCCACGTCATCATCTTTGACCGTTTTGAAGATGCCACGTCATCTGGTTGACTGTTGACCTTCCATGTCATTTGTCACGTCATCAATATATGCCACCTGTCACGCCATGTAGGATTTTCTCTTCAATTTTGTTTTTTCCATAACTTCTTTGTTTGAGCTCCGATTCGAAACGATTTAAGATGGGTTTGAATCGTTATTCCGAGCTCTACACAATGGATACTTCAAAAACACTAAAATTGTCAATAAACAAAATCAAATTTGTTATCATCAAAACAATAAATAATTAATTAATTAATTTGAGATGAATGGCCAAAAAGCCAACAATTTTAAAATATAATAATAATTTTCATATAAATTAGTAACTACTACTTTATAAATGAATAATTTGTTTTTAATTCTATTGTTAATTTGAACATTTTTTGAATAATTATTTTGTAAAACAAATATTTAGCTAGCTTTGTAATGAATTTTTTCTAATATTTATCAATGTGTGAACAAAATACAAAGAAAATCTTCCTTATAAGTTTATCCTTATAATTGCTCTAAACCATGAAGTTTATAACAAATGCAAATAATTTTTGAGTTGAGTTGGTTTGGTCAAAACTAACATATTGGTTTATGGATCAATTATTTCTATTTACAATTTTAACTAAATTCATTTATTTATTTATTATAAAATTACCATTAATTAATTGTCTTTATTTAACAAATATATTTTATTAAAAATTTAATACATTTTATAAGAGCAAGGTTTAAAATGTCGATGTCAACGGAAATGTCGAAGTCTAAATTTTTATGGAAATGTCGATGGAAATATCGATAAAATGTCGATGTCGATGGATATTTCTGGAAAAATTTTAAAAATAAAAAAATTTAGAAAAAAAATTTAAATTAATAAATAAACATTTTACACTTTTTAAATGAGTTAAAATTATTGTTACAATATTATATTCACATTAAGTTATATTTTCTTGCTATTTTTTTTAATATTCCATCAATTTTATACGGTATAGTGGAAATGTCGATTCCCCCTTATGTCGATATCGAACCCATGGACATGTGGAAATGTCGATGGAAATATCGATATGTCGACGAAAATTTAATACCATGTATAAGAGTGGATATAGACAAAATATGAACGATAGAAAAATAACTATAGCAAACCTGGTGGTAAGAATAAAGTACAGTAGTGGATAGAATAGTATGTATTGTAGTATAGCTGGGGGCGGATCTAGAGCTAAAACAATGCAGGTGTTGAGAAAAATTTAATTAAATAAAAATTTAATATTTAAAAATAAATTTAATAACATTTAATCCAAGTAATTATATATATCTACATGATTAAATAATTGCCAAAAAAAAACTTTCATCTAATTATAAAAAATCTTTCATCTAATTTTAAGCAGTTTTTTTTTTCTTTTCAAAATCTTATTATAAGTAGTTATAATTTTTTTAGAAAAAGTTAAAACGTCAGATAGTGGAAATAGGATACTTAGGACTCGTTTGATAACGTTCCTGTTTTCTGTTTCTCATTTTTCAAGAAACAGACATGTTTGATAAACCATCATGTTTCTTATTTCTAAATTTTTTAGAAACGTTTCTAAAAAATGGCAGATTTTGAGAAACTTCAAAAAGTAGTTTCGATTTTTTTTTTCAGGTTTCATGCATGTATTCCTATTTCTCTTTTTACCCATCTCTTCCCTCCCTCTTCTTTCTCTCTCTTCCATTCTATTTTTTTTTCTTTTAATACTTTTTAATCTTTTTGTTTTTTTTCTTCTTCTTTATTTTTATTTTTTGGTTTATTTCTTTCTATTCGTTCTCTCTCTTACATCATATATTTTTTCTTTTAATAGTTCATTATCTTTTTTTGCTTTTTTCTTTTTTTCTTTTTCCTTTTCTCTTTTCGTTTATATTTTTCTCTTCTCTCTTATTTTCTTATTTTCTTTTACTTTACATTAACGAGCTTATAGTTATTATTTTCTATTTAATTCTCTATTATTTTTCCTTTTGGTACGATTTTATTTTTTTTATTAAATAAATAAACTAATAATGTATTTCATGTTTACCATTAAATGTAAAAAAAATATATACATTCTCTATCTTTTTCTGATTTTACTTGCGTGTATTATTGGCTAATGCATTTTTAAAGAAAAAACAAAAATAAAGTTTATTATTAAATTAAAGAAATGTGGGTATGTTCGATTGTCTGACCTTAGACAATTTACAAATTCGTCTAATTGAACTAACTCTTGTAAGTCAAAATCGTTCAAGGTGAATTGATTGAATTGAGAAATAACATTGCAAATCAAATTTGAACAACATTTGAAGGATAAAATTTATTATTATTATTATTAATTAGGTGTTGGACTTTAATAAAATACTATAACCTCTTTATAATTGTTTTATATTTATTTTAATGCATGTTATATGTTTTATTATAGTATATGTACTAAATTTTATTTTTACCAAAAAATAAGAAACAAGAAACAGAAATAGTTATCAAACATGTTTCTGTTTTTAGTTTTTAAGAAACAGAAACAAGAAACGAGAAACATAAACAAGAAACAAGAAACGAGAAATGAGAACGTTATCAAATGGGGCCTTAGAAATAAGTTAACTTCATTACAATCATATGAATATTATTAAGATTATAGTTTTATTTAAAAAGTAAGTTTCACATTTTGACCAAAAAAAAAAAAAAAAAAAGAAAAGAGTTTTTACATTTTGAACCATATAGTGATATGAAAAAAACTAAATTTTTACTTTTTTTAAAAAAAAAAGAAATAAAGAATTAGATCATTAATAGGAAAAAAATAAAAATCTACCCCTAAACTTGACAATGTATCAACTTTTTAAATTTTGATAAGTGTTGCAATAATTTTTACATTAAACTTCAAATAAGTGTTTCAAATTTTACCTTTTGAAAGACTTCTATTTGAATAATTGTTTTAAAAAATATTCTTAATTAGTTCAGTTAATTACAAAATATATGGTTAGTACAAAAATGATAAGACTCCAAAGAAATATGACATTAGAAAAATGGAAGGTTTTTTAGCTTATAGATAGTGAGGGCTTAGGCTCTTAACGTCCCTAATGGGAGCAGCACCAAAGTTTTTATTTGGGGAAGGAGGGAAAATGTGAAATTTTTGGATGGAAATTAGACAACAATAATGTTTTTTTCTAAGAAGGAATTGGGATTTTGTGGGTTTCCCAGAAAATGAGTGACATTATCTTCTTCCAATCTCTAGAAGCTCAATTTGCCACTTCCCCTCTTGCTCAACCCTGGTATTTATGCCTGCTCAAAAGATACTTTTTTTTTTCTTTTTTTGGGAATGGGAATGTCGAATGTTACCGCTATGTTGTAGCTTCATTATCATTTGCATTTAAAATAATGAAGGACCCCAGTTGAATAAAAACATTTGAAGTGGAGAAAAAAATTGGATCTAGCGATTGAGAAGCTTGTTTACTATGGCTCAAATTCAATTCCATGGACTAAGTTTTTAATCTTTGCAACATATTGTGTCTTGGACAATAATGTGATGTGAGAGATTCGAACTTTTATAAACTTTTTTTGAATTGAGACTAGTTTGTTGGTTGAGTAGGGTTTGTTTGATAATGTTCTCGTTTTCTGTTTCTTATGTTTTGAGAAACATACATGTTTGATAATTGTTTCCTTTTTTTTATTTCTAAATTTTAAAAAGCGTTTCCAAAATTAAATCAAGATTGAGTTCCTATGAAAAAGAGTTTTTCTATTCACGTTTCCGTTTTTTCTATGAAACAAACTGGAAGTCCATTCCCAGTGTTGTTTTGTGGAGCTTTAAAAAGGTGGTTTGTTGGGTTTTGAAATCAACTCTAGTGGGTTGCAACTATGCAATTTATTAATTACTTACCACCCAAATTTTCATGGTGGGGTTTCGATCCTTCAACTATGCAGTTTACTGTTTAGTTACCGTCAGATTTTTATCAAACAATCACCTGGCGCAGTGGTTGACCGCTTGCCTTACCACTCCCATGGTGGAGGTTTGATCTTGCAACTATGCAGTTTATTAATTATTTATCCCCCAAATTTTTGGTTCGATCCTGCAACTATGCAATTTACTGCTTATTTATTGCCCAATTTTATCAAACAACTACCTGGCGCAGTGGCTGAGCACTTGACTTACCACTCCCATAGTAAAGGTTTGATCTTGCAACTATGTACTTTATTAATTATTTACCGCCAAATTTTACTTTGAAGAAGAAGAAGAAGAGTTTGAAACACTAGAAACTCTCTAGTGTGTCCCACCTAGTGTGTCCCACCCTGTGTTCCAATTTCCACGCCCACTGTTGTCTTCCTTTTCTTTTGGCCTATCGATTTTTTTTTAAAAGAAATACTATCATATTTACTCCCTTTTTCATCTTCAATGTAACTAAAAGTTTGACATCTATTTAGTTTTTTTTTTTTTAAGTATTCTCTCTATCTTTCTTTCTACATTCTTCCTTTTTAGGGGTCGAAGACACGATTTTAGTGAATCAACCAATAAAATGTCCCAAAATTAAACTGGAAAGAAAACACACAAAATTAATCTACATAAATATAATCAAAACTAATCAAAATTTGCACAAAATTTGAAAGATAAATACAATTTTACTATTGTTTTAATTTTGCATAATGACTTATTTGTATTAGATAATTGCTTTATATGTCTTTTAATGCATGTTACCATTTTTATACTATATATATATATACTAAATTCTATTTAAACTATAAAAAAATAAGAAGAAAAAATAAGAAATAGTTATCAAACAAGTTTTTGTTTCTATTTTTTTTTTTAAAATTTAAGAAACAAAAATAGTTACCAAACACATTGATGTTTTTAGTTCTAAAAAAACAGGAAACATGCAATACGAAATAGGAAACAGGAAACGGAAACGTTATCAAATAGGGTCGTAGTATCTCTATAGCTTGTATAAGGTGAAAGTCAAAGTACTATATTGTTTGTATAAATTAATAAAGTACTTTAGCTAATATGATATATATAGTAGTTTTCTTCTTGGATGTAATAAAAATAGACCACACAAATAGTGTTCATAGTCGTTGTATGGTCAAAAAAAAATTTCTTTTTTCTTTTTTACCCATTCCACAAAGTGGTATGCAAATAATTAGTATTTTGATGATCATATAGTCGGTCTTTTTATATTGGTTTTGACAAATTGAAGAATTTTAATTTAGGAAATATGATAAGAGTCTCTCAATCTAGAAAGAGCCACGACCTCTCTTTGAATGCAACTATTAAAAATATGTAACATATATATATATATATATATATATATATATATATATTCTTTAAGGGTTTGAATTATGTAATTTTGGGTGGGTGGGGAGATTTCGCCTTTATATAATTAATAAATAATTATGGTCCAATAAAACATGAGATGCCATAAAAAATAATAAAGAGAAGAGATTAAGAGCAAAAACCTTTTGGATATCAAATTTTGATTCCCATGAAGTGGAAAAGGCTATATAAAGATGAGACAACCTTGGAGTCTAGCTAAGAAGCAAAAAAAGTTATTTCATTACCAAATATACAATATTAAATATTAACCAAAAAAAAAGAATAAAAAAAAAGAGGAAAACTTAAGGTTGCATCTTTACCTTTTTTTTTCCTTAAAAAATTCATAACCTTTTTCCCAGGTTTATCCAAAACCTAAAACAATTTCATGCTTTCAATAAACTTCCTTCCTTCCTTCACATCAGTCAAATTGCCAGCTTTTTTTTTTTTTTTTTTAATTCGTAAATGCTTAAATAAGATAAACTTCTCTTTTTGAGATTTTCCTAAGCTTTTTCTATACGTGGATTTGGTTGCTCTACATGAGCTTTTTCTCTCTTTGAGATTTTTCTCGGTCTACGGTGGCGCTATTGATCGAAAATTTAGTAATTCACAGGTTTAATGGAGGAGATAGTAGATAAGTGGAAACACTTGGATCTCTTTGAGAAGGAAGGGAATAAGGCTCTGGACAATTCGGAGAGTGTAAAATTATGCTTGGTAGCAAAACTTCTTACGTCAAATAAAGTTCACATTGATACTTTCAAATCTGCGATGAGATCAACTTGGAAAGTGCATAACAGTAACAAAATTGCTGTGGCTGGAGAAATATTTTCTTCATCCAATTCAGATCCATTATGGAAAAAGCAAGGGTGTTTTCAAGTGGACCATGGACCTTTGACAAGTCGTTGTTGGTCACGGTGGCCCCTAAGGAAGATAACAAGATTGGTAACCTAGCGTTCACTCATTCTACTTTCTAGGTTCAAATTCATAACATCCTTTTTAATAATATGACTATGGAGATGGCAAATATTGTTAGGGCCACAATCGGAGATAGATGCGAAAGAAATGAACAATTGTACTAGGCCTTTTATGAGGATCATAGCAACATGGACATTAGGACAACACTGAATAAGATGAACAACCAACTCATTTTATTTATCTTAATTGAAATTGATACTTTAAAAAAATTATAAAATATTCATAAAATAATATAATTTAAAATCTCAACTTTATAATTGACGTGAATAAATCTATATTTATTAAAATCTGAAAAAACTTATTGGAATCTAGCTCTAATTCTATATTAAAAAAAAACTGTAGAGAAAAAAAAAAGGCACAAACTCAAACTCAAGGTTAAATAACTCTGCACCATTCATAACTTCAGACTAAAATGTCTGTACTCCAAACACAGATTAAATAACTCGTCAAATTAATAAATGACGAGTAATGAACTTGCAGACTAAACAACTCTATGCCACAAACGCAACTTATTGATTGATGAAACAAAAAGTTTGGGAGGTTTAAAGGTAAGTTGCAACAACTAAAGATGTCCACCGGGGTGGGGCGGGGACAGGGAAGACTTCCTTTTCCCCATCCCTGCCACCTATTTCAATCTTCATCATCGCGAAATTTCTCATTTATTTTTGCAGGGGTTAGGGCAGGGATTCCATGCGGGGAATTTTTCCTTGTTCTATTTTTTTTTTAATTTATTCTCAACAATAATAGCAATTCTTTCCAACGACTTTTAAATGAATAATTTTCAATATAATTTCTATTTAAATAAAAGGTTATAAAATTTACTAATAAAAACAATAATATACCATAAGTAAAAATATTATAATATTGAAACAACTTAATTTTTAAAAATTCAAATTTCAATATTACAACATAGTCTTTAACTTATTTTTAATAAAAAAAAACAAGTCTTCAACTAATGCTTACTATAGTTATTTTTTTTTCTTTCTATATATATATATTCGGGGCAGAGAATCGGGGTGGGGTCAGGATTGGGGACGGAGACGAGGAATATAAGGGCCCGACCCTTATATTTGTAGAATTTTGCAAAATTTTCTATATTTAAGCCAAATTTACCTTTTTGCCCCCTTAAAAACCGAAATTTATGGATTTGAAATAATGAACGAGGAAATAAGGACTTGGCGGTGGCTAGAAGTTAATTTGGCGGCAAAAATGAGCATTGGAGGGGTGAAATTGCTCTGGAGGGAAGGGAAGTTTCTATGGCAGCAAAATGAGCGAGGATTTGGTTGCCTATGGGGATTTCAAGAAGCGACGGGGACGACGAGGAATAGGAAATCGGATGTTGAACTTGCGGTCATCCATGAACTTCCGGCCGCTTGCCTGATCGCATTAAGCCGCGCAGGACGCCGGTGATCAGGTGAACTCAAAATTGGCCAACTATTACGGTTTACAAATTCTAAACATGGGAGAATTCGTTGATCTCATATGGGAATTATTTTGAGCCCTTCTAACTACTATTTAAGGCAATATCCTGTTAATTTTGTCTTGATTTTAGGTCTAAGATGCTGAACAATTAGGGTTGCTAGAACTAGCATCGATTTTCATTACTGATAGAGCTCTCTGAATCAGAATCAAAGTGTTCAAAACTGGAGAGTTTGACATTCAGACGATCGAGGATAATGGCGATAAGGAAATTGAGTTGATCAGGCAATCCAGCGTAGTTGGAGATGGCTGCAGAGGAGACGAACAGCCACTTGAACAATTGGCCAGCGCAGGTAAAATGGGGTTCAGGGTTTATCTAAGAAACGTTACTTTCTTGAAGAAAATACGAGCTTAGGGCTTATTGACCTGAACACTATGATAAATGATGTTAAACACCTGAATTAACCTTTAACGTCTTTTCTCCTGAAAGCCTTACCCATATAGGTGAATTTGTGATTCAAACTCTTGTATGGACAATCGACCAAGTTCCAAAGAAATTTTATGTGCATTTTGCTGCTCCTAGTGTGTCATATTTAAATTTTTTTGTAGAGAGTAAAGGACAATTTGTTATGATTTCTTTAGGAAAAATTTCCGATCTTTCTTCTCCAAAGGTTTTGTTATGAATTCAGTCAGTGTTCACCTTATACTAGAACTGAAAGGGCTGTTTGAATTTTCAATTATCTTTAATGGTGTCAAATGTCTCTCTCCTTAAAAAATATGAAAATAATAAAATATACTGATTCGGCACTTGTTATTTGTGAAGATGGTTAATTTTGATCCGGATGCTATGGCTCAAGTTCAAATGTACAATTTAATGTTCTGATGCCTTAATGCTGAATATGCATATTGTCTGAGAATGGATTTGGTTTCTAATTATCTTTGAATTCTAAATGATGGTAGCATCATCAGCTATCATAAAGGAAAATAACTATATTTATTCTCATCAAGTTCCCCCACTGCTAAATCCAACCTAACAAACACAAAGCAGAGAATGCTAAATTCCACTTGGAGATGGGCAGGATTCGTTAAAGCTGCAGGATTTACTTCTTGAGATTCCCTCATGATTGCTGGCTTTTTACCCCTTCTAGAGTCTGGATCAATTTGCGAAGAAGTTTCTCAGGGTCATCTTTTGGGGACTTGGGCATGAGGTTCTCTGCAACGTCTGCAGGTGTAATTTTGACATCTCCGATCAATTCTTTAATTTGATCAAATAGCAGATGAGTCTCTAAATTCAAGTAATTTTTTGCAAGCACTTGGCATGCCTCAAAACTGCAATAAGAAAGCTCAATATGTTTGTCCATCCGACCTGTTCTAATGAGGGCTGGATCAAGCTTCTCCACATAATTGGTAGTGAAAACAATAAGTCTTTCCCCACCACAGGCTGACCATATTCCATCAATGAAGTTCAACAATCCTGAGAGAGTGACTTTGCTGCTGGTCTCATCATCTTCTTTCTTCGACGATTCTTTGGGGGGTTTCTCTTTGTCCCCATCCGTAGACTTTTCATCTTTCCTCTTTCTCTGCCCTGTAAGATCAAGTGAGCAATCAATATCCTCAATCACAATTATTGATTTACTTGTCGTCTCAATCAAAAGCTTCCGAAGCTGTGTGTTGTCCTTCACTGCAGTGAGCTCCAGATCATAAACATCATAGTTTAGCAGATTGGCCATTGCAGCAATCATAGTTGACTTCCCTGTCCCTGGCGGCCCATATAAGAGATAACCGCGTTTCCATGCCTTCCCAATTCGAGCATAAAAATCCTTGCTGCTGGTGAAGGTCAGTAAATCATCAATAATCTCTTGTTTCTTCTCTGCCTCCATTGCTATTGTGTCAAATGTTGCAGGGTGCTCAAATACTATGTGGCTCCACATGGTGTGGCTGTAACTCCATCTACCACCAGAACCATTCGTGAAGAGCTTCCTTTGCCTGTTTCTCACTCTGATTTCTTTCCCTTCACTCAAAACATGCTTTAAGTATGCTTCTGTAATTAAATCTCTGTACCTCTTATGAAAAGTGAGTGTATAGTATCTCCTATCAGGATTTGGATACGAATTGTTAGAATTTGTTGGCGAACCTGTCATGTTTAAAACCCACCATACTTTTACTCCTTGAAATTCATCGGTCACTTTTTCATGATCATCCATACTCAACACCAAGTTGCTGCTATCTTTTCCTATCTCAGCTTTGAGTCGTCTGGCACTTTTGGATGAATTCTTGCTGAGATATGACTCAACCGCCATGAAGGCTTCACTACGCATGAGGCGTTCGCCAGCATATTCGTGGACTGAGATCTGTATGTAAGGATGGAAGTAGTTCTTGAATCGAAGTGAGTATTTTTTAAAGAAATGACGAACTTCTTGTGGGCATGATTGTTGAATCATAGCCCACGCAAACATGAAGCTTGCGATGGTTGGACCAGCAGCTGCCCACCACCCCGCCATTGATGCTGCTCCCATCCACATCGTTGTAGTGGTGTTCTGGTGAAGAAGCTGTTCCTGAGCAGAGCTTATGTTCTTTAGACTGCTGAAAAGGAGATACATTTGTGACAGAGTGAGGTTGAAACTAAGGCAAGTGAGAAAGAGTGGGATGGTGTGTAGACAATGGGAACTAGCATTTATAAGTGAGGGAAGATGCTTGATCACCACGCGTAAATATTGCCCCAACTTTTTTGAGTAAGAAATGCGTGGCAGGGGTCCCAACTTAGACTGCAAACTTTGACGATCGTCAAGGTGTAATGACTTTTCTTTGTTAATATATTGATTTGTTTATTTGTAATGCTAAGCAGGCAAAGGGAGTGTCATTTGCGCACCCACCCATGTGAGACTTGAAATTTCAAATTTGGATGTTTTTGAAAGGTAACGAAACGTTAGGATTAGAAACCGTCCAAAATTGCTTTGATATTTGATTTTAGGTCGCAAACTATAAATTAACATTTTTCTTCAAGCAACAAGTCTGGATAATTTAATTATTTAATTCAAAAGAGAAATTGTATTGATGACTCTTAGTCGGCGGAAAGGACCAGGACTTGAGTATGTTTATTGGAGAAGGCGGTGTGATTTGGTGGATGACGAGGGAGTCGTGACCTGTACATTATGACGTCAACTTGATGGAAAATAAAGGTAAAGGACAGCCTTTGAAAAATGTTCTTAGGGTCGTTGACGGGCTGACGGCGGTGGCTTGGTGGGTCGTTGACTGGCTGACGGCTTCTTCTGGTGATTGAGAGCTGGCGAGAGAGAGAGAGAAGGGTCGTAAAATTACAGAGAAAGAGAGTCTTTCACTGCCTCTATTTTTTTTTGGTGAATATTTGTATTTAACAGGTCTATTTTGTCGTGAGAAAACTCTGGGCCAGAGTTATTACTTTGCCTTATCTTCCTTAATGTACCTTTATGTAGCAGAGATGATAATTTATTTTTTTCCTGATTCAGAGATGAGAAGTTGATGATAAAGAGATTATGAGGGGCTGACGTCAGGCTCTTCCCAATTCGGGTAACTTTGGCTAGTTCTTTGCCTTCTATTCTTATTTCATTTTATTTTGGAAAATTATAATGGGTGGCGATATTGTTATCATACAGTTTTGTTACACTGAAAAATAATTTGCAAACGTGACCATTTTTTTCTTTCTTAGATTACTAATCTAAATGATAAAAACTAATATATTTTTTGTATACGAAGTTCATGAATTAGAATAAAGCATATGAAGGTGCAATGAAATAAGATTATAACTTAATAATTATTGGATGGTCTTTAATCATTTTTTAAACCAATCAAATACCTATCATCTAACATTATTATTCTTTGATACAATAAAGTGTGTAGTTATATACAATATACTTGTTTGTATCTTTTATTAACTAAGAGAATTCCATACAACTTCTAAAGAGGAGCCAAGATATTTTAACTGGCATGATAGATGAATTAATTTTTTTGAATAGATTTTAAATGTTGGCCATAATAAAAGAGAACATTGATATCATAGAAACCAAATGGAATATATTGAAAGATAAAAGATTGAAGAACTACAATAACTCCAAAGTAGCTGAGGTGCTTGTACCTATCCTATCAATGTTCCTAACTACCATAGGGCATTCCTATCAAATAATTTTCTCATTGAATTTGCCTCTACCCCCAAAGCCCAACCTAACCAGCAGAAAGCAAAGAGTGCTAAATTTTACTTGGAGATTAGCATTCAGTTTGTGATTGAAGGTCCGTTGGTTGAACCCGCTTGATTTACTTCTCGAGATTCCCCAATGGATGCTGCTCTTTTTACCCCTTCTGAGTCTGAATCAATTTGTGAAGACGTTTCTCAGGGTCGTCTTTTGGAGACTTGGGCATTAGTCTCTCTGCAATGTCAGCAGGTGTAATTTTGACGTCTCCGATCAGTTCTTTGATTTGATCAAATAGGGAATCAAGATTCAGGTAATTTTTCGCAAGCACTTGGAATGCCTCAAAGCTGCAATAAGAAAGCTCAATATGTTTGTCCATCCGACCAGTTCTAATGAGGGCTGGATCAGGCTTCTCCACATAATTGGTAGTGAAAACAATAAGTCTTTCCCCATCACAGGCTGACCATATTCCATCAATGAAATTCAACAATCCAGAGAGAGTGATTTTGCTGCTGGTTTCTTCAGCTGCTTCCTCCGAGGACTCCTTGGGAGATTTCTCCTTGCCATCATCCTTAGACTTTTCTTCTTTCTTTTTCCTCTGCCCTGTAAGATCGAGTGAGCAGTCTATGTCCTCAATCATGATTATGATAGGAATGCTATTAGATGGAAATTAGGAGTATTATAGGGGTATATTAGTAAATAGTTAGGGAGTTTGTTATGCTATTTGGTTATAAATAGAGGGAGTGAGATAGGGAGAAGGTAGGCATTGATTTAGAGGGTTTGGTATAGGGCTTGAGTGATCTCAAGTTGGGGAGGGTCCAAGTACCTCGAACACTTGGTTTATCTTGTAGCTTGGTTATATTTTACATTTCAATATATTCGGGTTCTATCAGGTTCTTGATTTACTTGTAGTCTCAATCAAAAGCCTCCGAAGCTCTGTATTTTTTTTCACAGCAGTGAGCTCCAAGTCGTAAACATCATAGTTTAGCAGATTGGCCATTGCAGCAATCATAGTTGACTTCCCTGTTCCTGGCGGGTCATATAGAAGATCCCCACGTTTCCATGCCTTCCAAATTCGAGTATAAAACTCCTTGCTGCTGGTGCTCGTGAAGCTCAGTAAGTCGTCTATAATCTCTTGCTTTTTCTCTGCCTCCATTGCTATCGTGTCAAATGTTGCAGGGTGCTTAAATGCTATGTGGCTCCACAAGCTGAAACTCCATCTACCGCCAGAACCATTCATGAAGAGCTTCCTTCGCCTGTTTCTCACTCGGATTTCTTTCCCCTTACTGAAGACATGCTTCAAGTATGCTTCTGTTATTAAATCTCTATACCTCTTGTGAAAAGTGAGTGTATAGTATCTCCTATCAAGATCAGGATACCGAGTGTTAGAATTTATTGGCAAATCTGTTGTTTTTAAACCCAACATACCTTTACTCCTTGAAATTCATCGGCCACTTTTTCATGATCATCCATACTCAACACCAAGTTGGTGCTATATTTTCCTATCTCAGCTTTGAGTCGTCTGGCAGTTTTGTATGAATTATCGCTGAAATATGACTCGATAGCAGTGAAAGCTTCACTATGCTTGAGGCGTGTGCCAGCAAACTCGTGGATTGAGATCTGCATATAAGGATGGAAGTAATCCATGAGTATATTCCAGTATTTTTGAAAGAACACAAGAAGTGCTCGTGTGCAATATTGTTGAATCATAGCCCACATAAACATGACGGTTGCAATGGTTGGACCAGCAGCTACCCATGACCCCGCTATTGATGCTGCCCCCATTCACATCCCGGTAGTGATGGACTACTGAAAAGGAGAGATACGTTTATGAGAGAGTGAGATTGGGATAGTTTGAAGAAAATGGAAACTGACATTTATAAGCGAAGGAAGAACTCTGATGACCCGCAGCTCACACCAGAAGCAGTGAACTCGAGTACATAAACACTTCCCTTCAATGCTTTGGAGTAAAGAATGTGTATCAGGGATCCCAAGAAAAACTGCAAGTTTGATGATATACAGGTATTCTGAGTTTTCTATGCTAAGCTACTGATCTGTTTATTTGTAATGACTTTAAGCAGCAAGCAGGCAAGTGGACTGGGCACGGAATTTGCTGATTTTAGTTCACAAGTTATCGAATAACATTGGACAAATTGCAAAAACCACCCCCGAAGTATGGTGGGGCAAATTGCACTCATAAACTTTCAATTGTAAAAATTAAACCCTCAAACTTTCACAAGTAAAAAAATTGCACCTTTAAACTTTTATGAGTGAAAAAATTGAACCCTTAAATCTTCAATTGTAAAAATTGCAGAAAAATTGGATCTATTTTACTCTATTTCACATCTCTCTCTCTCTAACTCTCCACTCTCTTGAATAGCAATAACATAGCTTCTGTCCTGCACTCTCAAATCTTGGTGCAACTCAGTTTTTCATTCCAGTCATGTTTGTTAATTCATCCCCAAGGAGGACATTTGGGCTGAATTTCAAATTTGGAATATGGGTAAGTTACAAATTGGATGTAGAATTGAATTGTTAGTGGACTTTGGTTTGGTAGTGGTAGGGGTCCTCCGAGTCACCTCCAGTGTACTGGAACTCATTAGCATAGAGGCTTAAATAAACATTAGAAATCAAAATTAATGATTACACCATTAAATAAAACCGAAGAGAAGAGATCGCAGGCAAAATGCGATCGAGATATATAGATGTGGGTGCTGGGCTTGTATGTTTAAGGGGCTGGGTGGATCAGATGGTCACAATGTCAAAACGAAGATTAAAATCTCATTTATGTTACAATGGAAAGCCGTGGGCACCGGAGTGGGATGTACAGAAGAGTTTGAAAGAGGCCATGGGAGAATGAGAGAGTAAAATAGATTCAATTTTTTCTATTATCAAAATTTTGAGGGTTTGATTTTTGGTAATTGAAAGTTTTCTCATTTATGAAAGTTGTGAGAGTTTCATTTTTACTATTGAAAGTTTAAGGGTTCAATTTTTTTCACTCATAAATGTTTAAGGGTGCAAATTTTTCTCTTATGAAAGTTTGAGGGTCTAATTTTTATAATTGAAAGTTCAGGGGTGTAAGTTGTAATATCCACCATACTTCAGGGATGGTTTTTGTAATTTATCCAATAACATTTTTCTTCAAGGAACCGGCTCGGATAATTTAGGCTTCATTTGATAACAATTTCGTTTTTAAGTTTCACACCATTGTTTTACTATGTTTTTCACACCGCTTAAAGAAAAGTTTTGAATTCTTAATCGAATTTAAAAAATAAAAACTACTTTGTGTAGTTTTCAAAATCTCATTTCTAAAGGTAGATAATGAAAGAAAGAAACTCATAAGTAAAAGAAGTGTATAAGTTGAATTTTCAAAAACTCAAATAGTTATTAAATGAGACATTTAATTATTCAACTCAAAGCCTTTGGAAAACATTCTTAAGACTAAATTATAGAAAATACTCTTGAACTTGTACTTTGTTTTAAAAATATTTTTGAACTTTCAAAAGTTTCATTAATGCCTCTAAACTTTCAAAAGTATTTTTGAAACAAGTACAAAGTTTAGCGATATTTTTTAAGTAAACTGTAAAATGCTTCTTTTGGCAGTTGCCAGCTGGTGTGAAAGAGACAGAGAGGGAAGGGTCATGAAATTGGGGTTTTTGTACGAATGACTCCTTTTCCCTTCGTTTAATGTGATCTGACCTGTCATCTCAATTTAATGAAATATGACCCATTATGACGTGGCAACACGTGCAAAATTATCCAGAATGGCAGTATGAGACCGGCTCGCTTGTTCACGCTCTTAGATAGGGTAACGCTCTCGCTGACCATTCTCGTTCTCGTTTTCCACGTCAGCAAATTTTGCAAGATTCTCGCCTCCAGAGAATCGTTCTCATACTGACATGGCAAACGTGTGCGAGAGCGATTATCCGGGGGCGAGAATCTTGCAAAATTTGCTGACATGGCAAACGAGAACGAGAATGGTCAGCGAGAGCGTTACCCTATTTGAGAGCGTGAACAAGCGAGCCGGTCTCATACTGCTCTTCTGGGTAATTTTGCGCGCGTTGTCACGTCAGAATGGGTCATATTTCATTAAATTGAGATGATAGATCAGATCGCATTAAACGAAGAGAAAAATGGTCATCCGTACAAAAACCCCCCATGAAATTGCAGAGAGAGATAGCCTTTCACTGCTCTTTTTTTAATATTTTTATACTGTGGAAAAAACTCTGGTTCAGAGTTATTTCCTTTTCCTTACATCTTTCCTAACTCCCCTTTATGTGGCAGTTACAGACATTGGAAGCTGTTGATACAGTGATCGTGAAGGGATGACAGCAAGTTTTTTTTTTTTTTTTCCATTTCAGGAAAACTCTGGTTAGTGCTCTGCTTTCTTTCTGATTTCATTTTTTCCTCCAAGAATTCTTGAAGACAGCAAATGAGTTATTTGCATATATGGACAACCTTTAGAATTAAACTTTTTAAATTCTGATTTTAATTAAATCAAGCTCAGTACGAATGTGACCTATTACTTTTTTTTAAAAAAACAAAAAGAAAAGAAAACCTAACAATTGAGCTTCGTAAACTTTGATTCTAATTATTTGATTATTTATCATGCTATTTCACTTATTGTTTGACATAATTATAACTCAACTAGTTAAGGTATCTTCTAAAGAAAAATGATTAGAAATATATGATGGTCAATGATGGACTACATTTCATATGCCTAATTACTTTTATGGTGTAATTTCATAAATACTAAAATTATATACTAACTTTGATGTATAATTTTTTTTAATTACTACAATATAGAAAAAATCATTACTAATCCATTGTCAATGAATTCCCTTCAATGTCAACGGTTAATTATCATGTTCAAATTCTATTTAATCCTTAAACTTTTATACTTATATGTAGGTTAAATTATCAAAAATATCCCTAAACTATGGGGTTGATTTCAATTATACCCCTAAACTTTGAAAAGTTTCATTTTAACCTTTGAACTTTGAAATTTGTTTCAAAATAACCCTTGAAAGCTTTTTCCGTTAAATTTATAGAAGAAAAATGACGTATTTGCATATGTTTTGATTTTTTTTCAATGTATATGTTCAAATATGTTCACATAAGCAACAATACATATGAAAAAACATCATTTTTCGACCATGAATTTAATGAAAAAAATCTTTCATGGATATTTTTGAAACAAATATCAAAGTTCAAAAGTTAAAATGAAACTTTTTAAAGTTTTGGATATAATTGAAACCAATTTCATAGTTCATGGATATTTTTGATAATTTAACCCTTATTTGTATTAAAAACAAAAAACTTTTATACATACTCTCTTTTTGTCTCTAAACTTCCAAACTTTCTAAACCTCCAAACTTTCAAACATTTTGTTGTCTAAACCTTTAAAATTTTTGTTTTATTCCTTAAATTTTGTTTTTAGAAATTAATGTCTGTCATTTTCATTAATATTTTATTGATAATTTAATCAAATATTGAAACATTTGAAAACCAATAGTGGAGGTAGAAAAAAAGTGGCTTTAAATACTTGTCATTCACTCAACATGTAAATGAATTTTTTTTTTAAAAAAAACATACCATATTAGATTTTGACTAAATAATTAATGATAAAAACAAAAAAAAAAATATAATTTTTTTAATGCTTAGTACAGTAGTTAGAATTTTTTTGTTTTATTCCTTAAATTTTGTTTTTAGAAATTAATTTCTGTCATTTTCATTAATATTTTGTTGATTTAATCAAATATTGAAATTCATTCTAAAACCAATAGTGGAGTTAGAAAAAAGTGGCTTTCAATACTTTTTTTTTTTTTTTTGAGATTAAGTGGCTTTAAATACTTGTCATTCACTCAACGTGTAAATGATTTTTTTTTTTTTTAAAAACATCAGATTAGATTTTGACTAAATAATTAATGATAAAAACAAAAAAACAAAAAAAAAATAATAATAAGATTTTTTTTATGCTTGGTACAGTAGTTAGAAGCAAAACAGTGGAAAGATTAAAATAAGATTTGAACCTAGCTTATTGGAGAATGTAGATATACCTTAACTACTAAGGGCCCGTTTGGTTAAGGACCCGTTTGGTTGAAGGATTTTAAAAGGAAAAATGAGTTTGGGGTTTTAAAGTCCATGTTTGTTTGAAGGTATTAATTTAAATATCTGAAAAAAGTCTTTTTTCCAGGCATCTTTAATATACATATGTCAAGAGTTTTGTTAACCCATCCTTTCTTTTCTAGATTTTCATTTCATTCTCTCTCTTCCTACTATCTTTCATTCTTCTTCCTTCATTTTATTTATTATTTTTCTTTTCTTCCAAACTTTTTTTTCTATTGTTTTTTTTCTTTTTCTCATTCTTCTTTCTTTCTTTCCTTTATTTATTTATTTTTATTTTTCTTTAATACCTTTTACATCTTTTTTTCCTTCTTTTTTTTTTCTTTTCTTCTTTTTTTTTTCCTATCATTTTTTCCTTCTTCTTTTTCCCTCTCTGACCCATGGGAATTTGCAATTCTTCTTTTTCCCTCTCTTACCCATGAAAATTTGCAAAATCTTAAACCAAACGGTCCCTAAAGTTACAATATAGATATACCTTAACTATCAATAGCTATTTGAACCTTTTAGAGAACGTAGATATACCTTAACTACTAAAGCTATTGATGTGGTGGCTCACCTGAAGAGTGTTTAATTATCTAATAATATGGACATATTATTCACTGAATTTCAAACAAGAAGGGCTAAAATATTTTGAGTGGCATGATACATGGACTAATTTTTTAGCATAAATATTAAACATCAGCCATCATAAAAGAAAGTGCTAAATTCAACTTGTAGATGAGCCTAACAAGGACTAGGCAGAAAATACTAAATTTAACTTGAAGATGAGCCTTCAGTTTGTGACTGAAGATCAGTTGTGGTTGAACCCGCTGGATTTACTTCTTGAGTCTCCTTAATGATTGCTGCTTCCTTTAGCCCTTCCAGAGTTTGAATCAATTTGTGAAGACGGTTCTCAAGGTGATCTTTTGGAGACTTGGGCATGAGGTTCTCTGCGACATCGGCAGGTGTAATTTTGACTTCTTCGATCAGTTGTTTGATTTGATCAAATAGTGGATGAGTTTCAAGATCCAGGTAGTTTTTCGCCAACACCAAGAATGACTCAAAGCTGCAATAAGAAAGCTCAATATGTTTGTCCATCCGACCAGTTCTGATGAGGGCTGGATCAAGCTTCTCCACATAATTGGTTGTGAAAACAATAAGTCTTTCCCCACCACAAGCTGACCATATTCCATCAATGAAATTCAACAATCCAGAGAGAGTGACTTTGCTGCTGGTCTCATCTTCTTTGTTGGAAGATTCCTTGGTGGGTTTCTCTTTCTCATCATCCATGGACTTTTCTTCTTTCTTCTTCCTCTGCCCTGTAAGGTCCAGTGAGCAGTCGATGTCCTCAATCACTATTATCGATTTACTCGTCGTCTCAATCAAAAGCTTCCGAAGCTCTGTGTTGTTCTTCACTGCAGTGAGCTCCAGGTCATAAATATCATAGTTTAGTAAATTGGCCATGGCAGAAATCATAGTCGACTTCCCTGTCCCCGGCGGACCATATAGAAGATACCCGCGTTTCCACGCCCTCCCAATTCGAGCATAAAAGTCCTTGCTGCTAGTGAAGGTCTTCAAATCATCTATAATCTCCTGCTTTTTCTCTGCTTCCATTGCTATTGTGTCAAATGTTGCAGGGTGCTCAAATGCTATGTGGCTCCACATAGTGTGGATGAAACTCCATCGTCCTCCAGAACCATTCGTGTAGAGCTTTCTCTGTCTGTTTCTCACTCGGATTTCTTTCCCTTCACTCAAGACATGCTTCAAATACGGTTCTGTAATTAAACTTCTGTGCTTCCTGTGGAAAGTGAGTGAGTAGTACCTCTTATCAGGATTAGGATACGAATTGTCAGAATTATTTGTTGTGCCTGTTCTGTTTAAAACCCACCACACTTTCACTCCTTGAAATGCATCAGTCACCTTCTCGTGATCATCCATACTCAACACCAAGTTGGTGCTATCTTTCCCTATCTCAGCTTTGAGTCTTTTGGCCGTGTTGGATGAATTCTTGCTGAGATATGATTCAATAGCAACGAAAGCTTCACTACGCTTGAGACGTTCGCCACCAAACTCATGGACAGAGATCTGTATGTAAGGATGGAAGTAATTCGTGAGTCCGTGCCAGTACTTCGTAAAGAACCGAATAACTGCCTTTGGGCAATATTGTTGAATCAAAGCCCAAGCAAACATGAAGCTCGCAATGGATGGACCCGCAGCCAACCACGAACTCGCCATCGATGCTGCCCCCGTCCACATCCCTGAAGTGGAGTTGTGGAGAAGCTGCTCCTGAGGAGAGCTTATGTTCTTTAGACTACTGAGGAGGAGGAACATTTAGAGAGAGTGAGATAAGAAAGACAGGTGAGAAAACCAAATTGGATACTTGCATTTATTAGCAAAGGAAGAAGACGTAAGTTCCCTTCAATTTCGCTCGTGGCTGCGCCTGTGGCCCCTTCCACGAAGACTCCAAGTTTGACGGTCGATCAACAGGTATTATGCCTTTTTCTTTGTAATCTTTGCGCTGTTCATTTGTAATGACTCAGCAGGCACTACTAGGAGTAGATTTTGGGCAACCATATCGACTCAAATTTGGATGTATTTGAAAGAAAAGGAAGCGCACTCGAGGATTAGAGGCCTGAAAATTGCTTTTACATTTGAGTTTAGTCACTAGCTATAAAACAACATATTTCTTCTAGCGACGAGCATTGGAAATTCAATTATTTAATTCAAAGAGAGAGAGAATGATATGGACTAAGGCACGATTATTGGAGCTGGTGGATGAAATTGACGTAGTAGGCCTGATGTGTACATGATGACGTTGAGTTGATGGGAAATGTTATATTACTTTGGGGATTGTGAAATTGCAGACAATTGTGGGCCACAAAGCCTTTGAAAAAAGTTCTTAAGGGCGGTGGTGGTGGGGTTAAAAGTTGCTGTCTTTCGGGATTGTGATCTGGTGTCTGACATAAAGAGAGGGGTTGCGAAATTGCTGAGAAAGAGCCTTTTACTGATATGTTTTTTTTTTTGGAAGGTTTCTAAAAGTGATGGCATTAGATCCTCCTTCATTCACCAAAGATCAACCTTTTTTTAGTTAAATTACGAAGTTAGTCCTTATGATTTGAAGTGAGTATGAATTTTGAACTTTATATCTATTGGTTGATATAAAGTCTAGTAATGAATTGAATACATGGCAAGATGACTTCTAATAGTATGAACTATTTATGAAATTTTATCAAATCATAGAGACTAAATTCTAATTTTTTTCAACTATAATGACCAAAGTTATAATTGAAGAAAGTTAGAATTTAACCCACTTTTTTCGTCTTAAATTCTAGGGAAATTGTGGCAAATAGTACATTTTTAACCATATATTTCATAAATGTCTCATTTTAAAAAAATTATCGGCTCTAGCATGACTCATATTTATGAGATCAATTTATTCCATTTGTACCCTTACAATTTTTGCATATATTTATAATATTGTTATAATTATCATTTATTATTTCCATAATTAAATCATTCAATATAGGTAATTAATGTTACCATTACTTACATGAATATATTTTTTGTATTAGTAAATATTTTTTCTTCCATATTTTACTATTCGAATTAGGTTAGAATTTCTTGTTACCATTAATAACCATACTCCATTATTCTAATTGATGGTCTTCTCCACCGGTTATCTTCTCCAATTGTGGGTTCAATTGTCTTGTACAGATTTTTGTTCTCCAAAATGAGTAAGCTAGTCTTCTTCCTTATTCCGTCTTCTTTGTTTTTCATTTGGTTTTTTTATTTAAATCTTATATTTTAGACTAAAGAAAGTAGTATAGATAGTTCCTTTATATAGAAGTATATTATATATACGTATGTATATAATTCTATTATATTTTATGTAGGCAATAAGTATAGTTATATTTACAGACATATATTATATAAACATAGGTAAATAATCGTCATATATTTTGTATTGGTAATAATCCTATTAATTTTGAGATAACCTTACAATATATAGCTATAATGTCATAACATGGTCTATCCATTTTATACATACTGTATGTAATATATAATGTTCAATGGGTTCCTAAATATATACTGTGTTGTATATTGTACCAATACATGTATATGTTGAGGTATATAATATATACATCAGCATGTAATTATTTTATATGTTTGGGATAACATGATACTCCTATTATATTCTCAGATATATATTATATATACCCCTACTATATTTTCAGATATATAATATATATACCCCCTACGTATGAAGAATGGAACCGTTGATAATGGAAAGGGTTGTCTAGTTTTTAAAATCCCTAGATTTTAGGAGGAAAATCGTAAAAATCTTTCATCTATTATATTCCTTATACAAAATTAATGGTGTTTGGAGTGAAGGATATAGGTTTCAACGTTTATGAAAAGTATCCATATATTTTATTTTTATTAAATATATATAGAGAGAGAGCAATAAATAGAGGGGTAAATGAGTAATGTTTCTCTAGATTTAGCTTCTATTTGGCTTGAAAAGTGACAAAGCCAATATTAATAACAAAACGTGTCATTTGTGTAAAATTTGGTTTCAAATATGTCATTCATGTAGTTAACCCTAAATTCTAACCGCCATTATTGAATATTTTTGTATAACAAGTTGGTTTCTTTGTAAAATTGGACATTTAACTAAATATCTGGGGTCAGAGAGTGATTTTTGACGAAGGTGGGGCTGTGCTCAAGCTATTCCCACCGTTTGGCAAGTGCTCTACTTTTGATTCTTATTTCATTTTATTTTGCACTTAAAAATCCTTTTTTTTTTTTAAGTACTTTGGAAAGTCGTTTCAAACATAATCTTCATTTTATGGTAGAACTAGAAGGGAGGCAGGTTTCAATTGGAAAAAATTTGTACGGAAACTCCATTTTTACGACAAATTATTCAATGAGACCGCCACAATGTGGTTGCCTCATAATAACCGTTGGATGTGGATCCAATAATTTCTATGCCCCCTAATAACCATTGGATATAAATTCAAGGTACTTCTCTCTCTCTCTCCATCCAACGATGAAAAACTGTAGGCCACATTGTGGTAGCCTCACCGAATAATTTCTCCATTTTCATGCGTCTTGATGCCATTTGACCTATGTTCTGAAATTAATGACATATAACCCTTTTTGTATTTTGCATCTTGTCCTAATTACCGTGAGGGCATTGTACTCTCACTCTCACTCTTGCTCTAGCTCTTGGTCTAGTTCTCTTGCTCTCGCTCATGATAGTAATGAATGCATCATACTCTCACTCTTGCTCTTGCTAGCTTTCCTGTTCTAGCTCTAGCTCTTCTTTGATTTAATTCTTTCTTGTCTCTTTCTTTTCTCCAAATTTTCAACCACTCATCTGAGCAAGAGCAAGAGAATTAGAGCAATAGTGTTTCTGCATATGAGAGCGTGAACAAGCAAGATTGTTTCATACTGCCCTCATGGGTAATTTTGCGCATATTGTCACGTCAAAATGAATCATATTTCATTATTTTCAGAACACATGTCATCAATCATTAAAGCACTAGGAAACAGGTCATCCGTACAAAAACTCCATCAACCGACTGAATTTTTTTCCTTTTTTTTTTTAAATTTATAAACTATACTCTCGTCATTCTTCAAAATACTTTTGGAGTATCACAAATGGTAACTCAAACTGAATGTATTTGAGGATTGGGAGTCCAGTTTTTATTATTTGTTTTAATATTTTGTTCAATTTATCTTTAAAGTAGTTTCTCCTGCACTTTTGTTAAGAATGAATAAAAGTATCTTCTCGTGTATTATTGCAGCGATCCCTTTTTACTTCAAAAGAGATTAATAAATGTGGTGTGAAAAGGGAACTTCAACCTTAATAGAAATAATAAGTATCTTATCCATAAGCTTGAATAAACATTTTTAAAGTTATAATTATAGTCAATTCTTTCTCCTAAATATCAACTATTAAACATATTGCAACTCCACTTCAACCAGAAATAACCAATTATAAATCAATATTTATCAATATTTGACTTATCATGTCAATGTTTAACTTATTATGGTTTACGACTAGTTATATGATCAAAGTTTGTCATATTTTGCAGGTCAATTTTAGACCTTCCGTATTTTAAAATACGGAAGGTCTAAAATTTTTTCCTCAACATTGTTCAATTTACCTTCCCATTTTTCCCCCGTGTTAAACAGTATTAAAACCTAATTTGACTCCATAGATTTTTAAAAATAATTATTTATATAGAAACTATATGATGATATATTGAAATGGGCCTTGAGATCATTTCAGGGCCCTACTTGCCCCACAAAAAGAAAAAGAGAGGACGAAGAATAAAGATAGAATTTTTTAAGTGAAAAGCTACCTTTGATATTTTAGAAAATTCATCAGCATTGCTGGGTTTATCCTCCCATTTCCCAACATGTTAAAAAATGATATTAAATCCCAATTTGACCCCATAGATCTAAAAAATATATATTAATATAAAAACTATATCACATACTCAAATGGGCCTTGGGAGATCCATTTCAGGGCCCATGAACTTAAAACCTTGACAGTTGATCTCATTCACATACCCCAGAGCCCCAAAAAGAACCCAAAATAATAAATAAACTGAGAGAGAGGAGAGCTCAAGAAATAATGAATTGATATTTGGGGGTGAAAAAAGATATATTTTTTTCTCTACAGGAACTAAAAATTACCTAAAACCGAAGCTTGAGACAATATACAAGGCAGGATTCACGCTTAGGCAAGCAGTCAAAAATGGTGTTGACTGCAGTAAGGAGGGTCGAACTTTGGTTCGGTTCGGTTGGTTTTCGGTCAAACGCCATTTTTGGTGTTTCATCTCATATTGCAACACTCAGGCTTCACTTGTCTCTGTAATTTGTTCCAGAGGCATATCATCTGTCTCGGAGACTGGTAATGGGCTGTGTAATATTCTTCTATGCATCCGAACTGGCAATACTTGAAACTATGCACATATTTCACTGCTTTTGAGCTGTTGAATTGCTCCACCCACATCCCCATACTCACGTCTTCCATCTTAAATAACTGTCAAAAACAATGGCTTCATCTCTTTTAAGACGTTTCTTCCCAATGCAAACACAGGTTTTGCTTCGAGTTTTACGCAAAAAAGTTGAATTTGAACTGATGTTAAAGTGAACATACCCTTAATCTACGTCTCTCGTAGTTTGATATGACGAAATGAGCAATGTCGGAGGACACGATGTAGCCCGGTCCATTTGCATAAGGTGGATAATCTTCTTCTGGCCATTCCTGAAACCACCCACCACCATTAGAGGAGGAAGATAAAAGAGTTTGTAAATGGCATTCACATAGCAATGAAAAGCTCTTTTATGGTGAATTGAAAACTATGTCGATCAGTTTCGACAGATGAAACTTACCTCATACGTGACAGCCCATTTTCCATAGCGCAGGGGCTTATGGTAGTAATTTATGTTGCCAATGTACACGCTCCCAGCTCGAGCTACTTTCTTAACTTCATTCATAACCGAATCTACTTTTACAAATGTATCGTCGTCACATTTCATAATATATTTCGCAGACACAGCACGAACCTATGTAAACGATAGAACTCACAGGATTAATAGACAGCCTTTCTTGTTATCAATATTTCAGCATCATATTAGTTCAAGAACTCACCCCATATTCACAGATGGCCACAGTTTTCAAAACCACAAGGTCATAGTTATCCATGTAAGGAACTATGACTATATCACCAAAAAACTCAGCTTCTTTCTTCAACTCAACATTTACTTCCTTTCTTGCATGCTGCATCAATATGATCTCAGAATGGTTATATCAATATAACAACAATGCAGATTAACCTGGACTCGAACGAAAAAGAACTGTTGTTGTTGTCACTTACAAGTGCTACGAAAAATCGAGCTACAATCCTTGACGACTTTATAAGTTTATGCTGCATCCAAGACTTCCTTACTGCCATCCGTTCAGCGAAATGGTTGCCAGCAGAAAGGATACCGATGAAAAGATCCACCTCACCACCAGGAAGAGGCGGTGGTTGCCACCTTCTCGACATCTCGAGGTGCTGCTGAGGCGCAAAACTAGGATGTGATCTTGGCAAAGAAGCAGCCAACACGGACTGAACATCGATGTCCCCGATGACAGATAGTCCAGTGGCATCTTCAAGGGCAAATCCCTATAGTATAAAAATCAACCATTTGAGAAGAAAGAAAAGCTTTTGGTAAAGGTATCCGCCATTTTTAAGTTTTTACTTACAGTGCGATAAGGGAAAGAAATGACATGTTTCCCATCAACATTCACATGGTAACCTTCAAATCCTGCACTAAGTGTTAGAACAAAGAGCTTGTCTTCAGCAAAAGGATAAGGCCAGTCTATATCCATTCTTTTTGTTCGACCGATGATTCGGTTCAACCACCATGTCGCCTTCGACTGCTCCAAGTGCCCCTCGTCATCCCTGATCCACTTTTCACACTTCACCTGGCCATCAACTGTAGAAATCTTAAGAATTACTCAAATTACTGCTGCCATAGTAATATATCAAGATTCAGCATTCTCTAAGAATGATATTCATTATGCTCTCAACTAAGCAGAGCAGAACAATACTCTATTGTGATATACGGACTAAAAGGAAACAGAAGACAATAATGGGAGCCAAGAGATCACAATCCATCAGCATTCCAAGATGGGAAAATATCATCAAAAGATCAAACTCTTGCAAAATAACAATGTTTTACTCATATGAAGTCAGTAAAATCCAATGCTCTGGCCAGCTATAAAACTATGGACAGTGCTGATATTCACTATACTTTGTTAAATTCTTCATAGTCATTTACCTGTCTCTTCATTGGCCTTGGACTTCCAGCCTTCGCACCGAACCGCCGAGCCCCACTGCATCCTGTAACAAGTATTCAGTTCAATCACTGGCCTCCCACTCCAATCCCCCTTCAACCTTGGATTGAAATGCAAAATCCTTGGAGGATCTTCACCCTCCACAGTGTTCAAGCCCTGCAACTCCATTATAAACTGTGAAACCATCACAGACTCTTCACCATTTCTCACCATAGTTATCTGAGGATCGTACTCTGGATGAGCCACTCTCGGCTTACCCACAAGCGTTATGTGCGATCCCAATGTGAGTCCACAAGGCAGCATCATAACTCCACCATGAGCCAAAAATTCAGACCCAGATAAAGAAATCGAATGTGGGCAAGAGGAGTTTGATCCTTTTTCAGCCTTCTTCTTCGCCATATGTTGAATCTTTCCAGATTCAAGCTCGTCCCAGAACTTCTTCCCTACCTCTGAAGCGATCTTTGCAGACCTGTAAAACTCAGAAATCGCATCTTCACTCCCCGATTCGAAAGCCTCCGTTTCCAAGGCCAAACCAGAGACGATTTTATTGTACTGAGTCAGTCGACTCGGAGTCGGCTGTAACGAATTTCTCGAAATATTTTCCAAAGGGCGAGATGGGGCTTCTCTTTCTTCCAAATCTTCCTCGCTCTCAAGCGGAGGAGGCCGAGACAAAGAATCTGGAGAAACTACGCCGGACCCAACTCTGAAAACAAGAGGAATTTCTAAAGAAACCAGAAGGAGATACAGAAACCCAATGAACAAAAGTATTTGAAGCGATCTCTGTCTCGTTAAAGAGACGATCATATCGACTTTTTCGTATTTCGCTCTCTTCATCTCTAGTATGAAGGCGGGGATGTACAGAGAACCCCCACCCCCAACTCCCAAAAAGAAAGAAGAAGAATCTTCCTTAAAGAAGAACTTCAAATCGAGTGGATTAATCGAAATCCCTCCGTCGTTAATGCTTATTCTTCTTTCTTTTTGGGGGCAAAGAAACCCTGATGATCAGTTACGCGATTCTAAACAGAAATTTCTTCGGATTCTGGAAAATGGAAAGAGACCCAAGACTCAAAAAGGGCTTAAAAACGAGAAAGAAGAAAAAGGGGAAGGAAATCAGGTCGACTAAATGGAATATAAGCGCGTAAGAATGGAAATGGAGAGGGTTGAAGTTGAAGTCGGTGAGGAAGATGGACCAAATACTTTCCAGGAAAATAAGAAATTGAATGGTGGAATAGAATAGAATAATGGGGTTATAAAGCGTGAACAATGATGAAAACTTTTGAAAGGAAAAGCAATGGCTTTCCAACGGAAACAGAAAATAGATCGAATCTTCCAATGAGAATTTGAAAATGAGAGGAGGCGGACTTGGTCTCAGTCAGCTGTCTATACAGTGTTTCCAAAGGAAAACATCTCTCAACGGCTCACTCATCCTCGTCGCTTTCAATTTCTCTATTTCTTTTCGTTTCGTTGCCTTCTAAGGCCCCTTTTGCTTCTTTTTTGTGCCGTTTGGTGAATTAGATTATAGTTCTATGTGTTGTGATATGTATTGTTGTGTTTTCGTTTTTAATTCCATTCCCATTAGACCCAAAAGTTAGGTCAACAACTTCTTCCACTTGTTGAAGCTATTGATTTAGTTTCATAAAGTTTCAATTTTTAGTTCAAATTCACTTGCCCAGCTGAATTTAAGAGTAAAATATGATGTCAATGAGTTCACTTTCGATTTTCAAGTAGTCTAGTCTAACCCATGTGTTGGCTAAGATCTTATAAAATCATGAGTCAACATGTTTTTTTTTTAGCTTAACAATATGTGGAGATGAGTGAATTCGAACTCTTGACATCTTGTTGAACTATGCTCAAGTTGGCCAAAAATGCTCTTAAAGGATTTTTTTTTTTTTTTTAGTTATTGTTCAACAATATATGAGGATGAGAGATTGAACCTCTAATTTCTTGGTCGAGAATATATACTTTAACCAATTAAAATATGTTATATTGACATTAAAGTTTAAAATTTTAAGATTTGATCAACTTTTTAAATAATAAGTAAATTAATATTTGAAAAAATGAACAATTAAGAAAATAGATTGAAAACAATATTTGTTCATATGTACATTTCAAATCATTACTCTATAAATTGATAGGTTCTAGTATTTTTAAAGAGGGTGGGACGTACACTACAACAATGGTTGTTAATCATTAATTTAGATAAAAACTAGGATAAAAACCTCTTTAAATCAATATAATTGCACAAGTTACAATGATTAAGAAAAACTCCAAAAAGAAAATGACAAATGCAATATTGAGTAAAGCAATTTAACGTTACTATTATTAGAAAATCTTGTGGCTAAGGCTAATGTTATATTTCAAATTATTTATATTAAAAAAAAAATAGAAAGATTGTGAGTAGAGTAAAAAGGGTTGTTTGGAAACATGGTTGGAAAAACCAATAAGATGTTGTTTTGTTGGATGTGGTTGTCATTTGGCATATCTTATGAAGAGAAAGACAGCAAACCAAACAAGGCCAAAGCAAAACAGTACAAGAATATCAAATGATTATGTTGTCGTTGTAATATTAATAAGAAAAATGAGATATAAAGTATACAATAATAATAATAATAATAATAATGAAGTGCTTCTTTAAAAAGTAAATAATAATAAGTGGGAATATTCTTTTGCAGGCTTATTTCACACCTTTCTTGCCGTCTCTCTATTCTCTATGTCCTTTTCTTGTTCTATTTTGAAAAGTATTGCAATTGTGTGAGAGGATGTTCTTTTTTCCTTTTAAATGTAAATTATTTGATGTATACTTTTTGAAATTAGAAGTGGGATTTATAAATACTTGACTCGTAAACATTTTTGGATAAACATAATGACCAAATGATTTACCATTATTGTATGGAAATAACTAAAAAAAAATTTGGTTGATTATTATGGCTTCTATATTTTTCATAATATGTGACGTATGAACTTATCTAGTTGTTTTAATGGAAATTTTGAAAACGTGGGGAATAAGATTTGTAGAATGTGGTTTAGATATTTGTTTATTTATTATACATAGTCAAATTATTGAGATTCTTTAACTTATGAGCGGTTTCATAACCATTTAGTTTTTTGTTTTTGAAAATTGTGTTTGTTTTCTCATCATTTGTCATTTTCATATTTCTTAAAAAAACATTTTAACAAAACAAGCAAAATAGGTAAAAAATAGTATTTGTAGGCTCAATTTTCAAAAACCAAATAGTTATGGTGCCTTAATTAATTGTGTTAGGCTAAATTAAAATTTTTTACAACACTTTGTTTGGCAAATTAATCCACACAAAATCTAATTTTTTATTTTTAATTCAAATTAACCAAATTTAGACCCTATGTTGGGATTATGTTTTAAAATTATTAATGTATAAATCTTACATGTGTGTAAGATTTCTTTAAATGTAGAGATTAACGCAATATTAGAGAGAAATGATGAAATCAAGTGGACAGTAGCCATTTTCATTAATATGAACAATTTTTCATCTTAACTATTCCTCTATTTTTGTTTTTTTTACTTATTAGGAAGAATTTTGTGATAATTTTTCTTAATACATTGGTAGGATTTTGAAAGAAAATATAATGTTATTTAGATCATTTTAAATGAAAACAAGTTAAAATAGTTATAAATATATTTTTAATGGATATAAATTGATACACACTCCAAAGGGACTACTCCAAAGTGGAGAGATATAAATTAATTTCCATTTAAAAAAAAAAACATGCACCAAACGCGGCATTAGTTGGACTTCTTGAACTAAAATCAGGCCCAACATGGGGCAACTGGGCTGGGATAAGTCTTGGGCTGCGGCCCATGTGTGGTAATTACGTGTTCTTTAGTCTTTCTCAGCTCAAATTAAAATTTCATGTTCTACAATAATATATATATTTTTTCTTTTTTTTTTATAATTATAATAATATTTTTTTAATTCAACAATATGGGTAGAGAGATTCAACATCTATCCTCTTAGTTGAGGGCACATGTCAATTACTGTTTGGCATAATAATAATTGTTAATGATACTTATTTCCTTTAAAAAAAACTAATAATTATACTTGCCAAATCTTGGTCAAATCTCAAAAATAAAAAAACATAGTTGGGGAGAAAAATAAACTTGTCAAATTACTTTTTATGGCAATCCACTTGGCCATAGTGACTCTCCGACACATACCATATATTATATTATGAGTGAAAAATAAGCAATAATACTATGTATGAATATAAATTAAAGAGAGAGAAATGATTAAAAGTTCGATATAAGATTCGTAATTTCAGTAAAAAGATGGATAACTTATTTATAGTTTCAAGTACAAGACCTATTGAAAAAAACAATTCAACAAAACTGCTAATTTAAAAACAACTCAATTAAAAAAAATAAACACAAAACTCAGTTGATTAAACTAATATACACTTGTCTTTAAAAAAATCAACACAGCTCATTCTTATTATTAGATGGAATGCCATCAAGGCCAATTGCTCGTGACAAAATCTGGCACTGAAAACGTCATTAGAGCATATAACAATTTAATTAAGCTTTAATACACTCGTCTTTATTTAATCATGGAACTTGCTTGTTCCAATTTCAACGAGTTTTGTTTTTTAAAATTCAAAAATTCAAAACTCACTTTAATACGAGACAATGCTTAGTGGTTGTTGTTTTTTTAAAATAATTCTGGTCTAAAAGGCCAAAAGCAGAAATAAATTATCGGTCAAACACGTCAGTCATGTAACGAACGTCACAGACCTCTCCTCGACGTCCACGTCAGGCGCACGTTAGAACACAGCACAAAATTTCACTGTTCAATCACACAACACAACACACAAGTCCCCATCAAATGAATCCCTCATTTCTGACCCAAAAATGGCCACCCGTCTTTCAAAAGCACAAATCCCCAAATTCCCTTTCTCTTTCCCACCCTTTTCTTCCATTTCTCTCACAGAAGACCTCCAATGGCGAAACCCACCAACCATCTGCGCATTTTAGCACCTCCGGAACCTGATTCTCCTACCCTTAAACCCCCTTTTTTCAAAGCTCCTTCCTCTGATTCAATGGCTAATCATTCCACACCTCCAAAACTTGAATCCGCCATGGCTGCTGCTGCTGCTCCTAAGCTCTCTCCCTTGCTCAACCACATCCCATTTTCGAAACTCCACAGTCAGACTGTTGTTTCATCTCAAAGACCAAAGAGTTCGAACCCACCTCCAGTTATGACCGTTTCTTCTATGGTCAAATCGAAACCCCACCTCCAAAAAATTACTGCTGGTGGGGATGAGAAATTGAGTAAGATGTGTAAAGAGTTGGGTATGAAGAAGTTTTTTGATGAGAAGAAGCGAGTTAATGAAGCGGTTGATGATGGGAAAGCTCTCTGTCTCGTGGTGAAGGAGAAGGACAAGGAATTGAAAGAGCCTCAAAAGGGGCATCGCCTTGACAGTTTGAGACCAACAGTTTCTGTACTTCGAAAGGGTGGGAGAAGAAAGTCCTTTGCTGCTTCCCAAGTTGAATTGGCTGATATATTTGCAAAAAATGGTGTAAAAGTGGTTTCTGTTGATATGCCACCAGCTATGCAGATTCATGCTGTGGATTGTGCAAGAAAGGCTCATGATAGTATGGAGAAGTTTACTTCTAAGACTCTTGCTTTATCTCTCAAAAGGGTAATTAGTTTAAGGTTTATGTGCAATCTTGAAGTTTTTAGAATGATTAGTTAATAACTTTTCTGGGTTTGCTTGTGTTTTTTCAGGAATTTGATGGGGTATATGGTCCGGCCTGGCACTGCATCGTGGGGAAAAGTTTTGGGTCTTTTGTGACTCATTCAGTCGGTGGTTTCTTATATTTCTCAATGGACCAAAAGCTGTATATTCTATTGTTCAAAACTTCCGTACAAAGAGCTGATTGAAGTAGATGCCCAAAACACAGCTGGGAAATCCAATAACTTCGGCATATTAGAGTTTAAGAAAGGTAAAAGAGACCGTCCATCCTAATACTTGTACATTGGTTATTATAAGAAACACACCAGCAATACAAAATATTCCCCCTACAATTTGTTTAGCGATCTCTTACAAGCTGTTCACAGAACAATTTTTATTGCAATTATTGAGGTTTAGTGATAGAATAACCCCTTTGGATTGCATACACATAATCTTTCTGTTTGGATTGCATATACATAATTTCTCTATTTTTCTAACCATTTCAGTGAATGAAACAATGTTCTTATTTATGCAACCAATCCCTGTCTAATCTTTTTCACTTAAATGGTCTGTGATTCATCATTAGCAAAGGATATTTTACAAGATTGAGACTAAATTATGCATTTTTTGTTTCTTGTTCTGAGATGGGGTTTTTGTAGAGCTTTCACTTCACCATCTGATTTTGTACAACCTAGCATGTTAGGCCAAGGAGAAAGCTCCTTACCCCACCCTCTTTTTTTGAACTTTCTATGTTGTAAAGTTTCTTTCTTCAGCTGCTGGTCATGTGAGTTATTACTTAGCTGAAAATGATAGTAATGGCAGGCCCACAGCTTTTCTGTTTTATATTGGATGCACATTCTTCTTTGACCGATACATGTGCTCCTTATTTCTAGCTACGTATTTTGAAAATTGGACTATTGATTTTTGGCTCTTTCTGGAAGTTGGAAAAATTAGCCCTTAGTTTTGCATTGTCATTGAATTTGGTAGGAGGATGGGACCCTTAGGTCGGTTCTGTCCCCAGTCAATGTTAGGCTTCTTTTGTTCAAAATTTGATGGCCATGGACAAAAGTGACTAAGCATTGATAGTTGAAATTCCTTGCTAGAACAATTAATGACAAAGAAAAAGATATCTATCTGCATTCAAAAAGATTGGCCTCTTCCTCTTTCCAAGTTTCCAATTAGTAAATGGGATGATACCAATCAAAATTCCTTGCATATTGCTGTCATTTTAATAAACTCAAAAAAAAAAAAAAAAAAAACATTTAGGGGAGGGGATTATGACTTTAAAAAATTATTGAATCATTCAACTCTAACATTTTTGTCTCATTGTAAATGGGATGAAAGCTAACCAAACTCCTTGCCTTTTTAGTTTCCCTTGAGGAAATCATTGATCCAGCTATGCCCTCAAAAAGAAGGAATATTGGCCTTTTTCTATCTCTTCTTTGGCTTTTGATATGTAAATCCAAAAACACTTTCTTTAACACCATTTCCACTCTTCTGAATTTGATGGGTCATCATGGGAAAACCAAAAAAAAAAAAAAAAAGGAAAGGCTACACCCATCGCTGACAGCTGAATATTTTTTAGCTCTGCACCTGCAAATTCAAAACCAAACGTCATTGTACCCTGAGTTTGTTGGTTGAAGCTTTTAAAAAAAGCATTAGAGAGCAATTTTAGAAAAAAATGGAAAGAAATTCTCTTACTGCTATGGAAGAAATTAGCAGCTGCAGAGCTTCATGAAGAGCTTTATATCTATATTCACCATGTCATACAACGCTATGTACATCCTAGAAAGAAAAGAAACTGCAAGGAAAGAAAACACCCACCTAAAATTCAAACACTCTATAGTTGAAACCTGTCTATAATTACCGAGTACTTTACCAATATCAGAAGTTAAGAATCACTGTTCTCGTCGACGAGGTTTTGAAGTTTCCTTAAATTGTTAGGAATCTCAGCTAAAACTCTTTTTCCTTCCTGCTTGGAGAATTCGTTATCTGCTTCGAGTGCTCTCACCATGTTGTTAAGATGTGAGAGTTGTCGAGTCAGTTCAGAAGTTCTTCCCTTTCCTGCCAGATTAGAAATGGAAGTCAATCTTCTCCTAGAAAGTTTCATGTTCATTGTTGATATAACACAATACCTGTATCTTCATCTACTTGATTGACACTGCCAGAGCTTGATTGCAGGGAAGAAACTCCATCATCAGACGATAAGATGTTCTTCTTTCCCTTTTTCAGGCGGCCTAAAAGATATGTTTTTTCTCCCTTAAAGTTTGTCACGGGTTCATTCTGGTCTTCTCCCACAGCCTCAGCCTTCCCTTGGAAGAATGGCAAAACTACCCCATTATTGTTTGTACTTTCTTCTTTGCTATTATCTCCTTCAATCTTCAACGCGGAGGGTATAATCGCCACATCTAAATTGTTAAAACTTTCCTTGTTATTCTCTCTCCCAGTGAAACTAAAGGGTGTACTACATTCAGATTTCTCATCAGAAGACACACATGATTGTGACTTGAATTCTTGGTAATCTTCATCAGATATCTCATCTTCAGACATCTTAAGACTATCTTCCCCAAGATATCCATATTTTTCTCTGTAAGCTTCAAGTTCAGCCTCCAAGACCTTGATTTCTTCCTCTCTCTTAGCAAGCAAATCATTTGTAGCTTGTAAGGCTTCCTGGTCATACTCTGCCTGTTCTTCCATCATTCTTTGGTACTGTAAAGCTTCCATCTGAACGGCCGCCTTCTCGGCTTGTAAGCGAGTAATCATGGCCATTGCGTTGTTCGCTGCCACGGCTGAAGCACTTCTCTCTTCGTCGAGTTCCATGTACAACTCCATGAGCGATTTTCGATCGATTCGGACTTGTCTTTTCAAGCAATTCAAAATGGAATCATTGTCTCCTGGCCCCAGCATATCTGCCTCATAAGTCTCTGCTGCAAGCTCTGTTCTTTCTAGTGGTGATTTTCTGGAGATTCTAATGGCCCACCTGGGACTGTTATTAGCAGAATCTGTAAGTGGGATACCAAAAAATTTGTTTCCTCTACCAAAGACTGGGGTCCTGGAACTGTCATGAACATCTTCAATTTCAGGTAACAATGGCATTTTAACAGCTTTGACATCTTCCTTAACTGCACTCAAATCAAATCCAGATACTAAAATTATTCACAAATATGCCAAAAAGGTATAGTGAAAGGATGTTGTGGAGAAAGAGAGAGTAGAGTCCATTTTTATGGCGTGTTCATGGGTTTGGTTAGGTTAAGAGACTTTGTAGACTCAATCCAATTGTTCGTTCATGGGTTTTTGGTAAATTGTTCAAATTTTTTCAAACATAATAAATTCATGTTATGAAAAATGGTACCACACAAACTTGAGAGACTATTTTCTAAAAGTTGTTGGAGATCAAACATTCTAAAAGGAATTATTGAATAAAATGTATATAATAGTGTGCTTGGAATAGTTTTGGAAAGAAATGCGTTTTAAACAAAATCAATTTTTCTATAAGCACCTTTGAAAAATAATAATTTAAAGTGTGTTCAGTATAATTTAAAATTCTTTTAAGTAATTTCATATGATAGCCAAAGTGAGTATGGTTCAACGATAATTAACATGTATTCGACTAAGAGATTTGAGATTCGAATCCTCCACTTCCAAAATATTAATTAAAAAACTTTAAAAAAAAATAAAAGATATAAAAATAATTCTATTGAAAATATTTATTTTTAAAGTCCTTATACTAGAAGGCATTCTAGACACAATATAAATTAGATTAAGTATATTAAAAGTTTATGGTTGGATTGGTTCTTAAATTGTCTAAAAAGTTTGAGGTCAGTTCATCGAACCATACTTATATAATCCAACTCAACGGGTATTTTTTTAAAACTCATCGTGTTTTTTCAAACACCTCGAAATTGAATAAATTCAACGACTTACATGGATGAGCGTCAAGATTCCTTCCATGTAACCCTTCATCATCTTCAACGAACTCCGATTCACTATCAGACAACAATTTGAGTTCAGTATAACGAATGTGCGGCAATTCCAACCCAGTCTTCTCCTCATTTCTCAAACTGGCAAACGCCGCTCGCGGCGAAGGCGCCGGCGCTTGCGAAAACGTACTCCCATTTTTCCCTTTCGAATTCGACGACGATTTCACCTTCAACGGCTCCCCACAACACGAACAACAACAAAAATCCCCACCGGCGCCGCCACCCTTCCCGGCCATCGGCAAGCTGCTCACAACGTGCCGATTATCATCCTCCACAAAACATTCAAGATCCTTATGCAAAATCCCGACCAGAGATTTGTAGGTGTTGCAATCGGATTCCTTCTCGGTGGCGAAAGACAGAAGACAAACCTCGCACATCTTTCGAATGTCGGAGAGTTTCTTGTGGTTGTGGCAATATGCGAGCGACGAAATGTCCTTCTTGTGGCCTTCGCAAATGGAATTGTTGTAGTAGAAATTGTCTGCGTTGTTTTTGTGGACGAAGACATGGTCGATTCTGGTGCAGAACAAACAGGGGACTCGCAATTCGAAGAATTTGGCGAATTCGTTGGCTATAAATGCAACGAACCCATCAAGGAAAAGCAAAAATATGAGAACCCATTCGAGGACGGCGCAGACTATGAAATGTGGGAACTTTCCCAGTTCTTGTTCTACAAAACGGGTGAAGGAACGATTTGCCATGTTTGTTTTGAAGAAAATGATTTTGGATTCTGAATTTTTATTTATTTTATTTATTATTTTTCTTTTATGGAGAAGAAAAGATCATGACCTTGGTGGATGGACCAGACCTAGATCATGACCTTTTTTTTGGGGGGGGGAGGGATTTTTTTGTTTGTTTTTGTTTCTGTTTCTCCCCTCTTCTCTTTCTTTCTTCTCTTTCTTTCTGGGTTGTGTTTGTTCTTTCAAAACAGAGGCGACAAAGCAAGAGGTTATGAGCTAAGTTAGGAGGTGAGCCTTATTAGGATTTATGTCCGAATTTTTTGGAGGAAATTGAGGTTGTCTTTCTTGACCATTTACCTGAAATAACGGTCATTCCTGCACTTCCCAACCAATTCAGCAACGGTCTTAATTACAATTTTGGCCTTCTTGCCATGCCACCAGTACATTCCATGTTCTGTTTCTCGTGTCATTCCAAAAAGTAGCCCCTATAGGTTTTGGTTTTGGAAGAAAGGCCTCTTTTAAAAAATCAAGGGCTATTTGGTGCGTTGGTTTGGAATTAGGAACTCTGAGAATTCTCGACTGAAATAAGAAACCCTGAAGTTCTGATTATGTGTTTGGGGTGCGGGGTTGGGTTTGGCTGGTCAGCTGAAACATGTGTTTGGGGTGCAGTGTTAGGTTGAGCTAGGTTTGTTTAGATTTTTTTTTTTTTTTTAACAATTTTTTTAGGCTGTTTTATTTTTTAGATCCAATTTTTTTTACTTGATAATTGTTTGTTGAATTGCATATTAATATTTTAACCAATTATGTGGATCAATTGTTTCAAGCATAGTTAAATATGAATGTGTAGTTTATACAAATATATTGATATCTCATTCACTCCATTCATTATGATGTAAAATTAAATAACATTAGTAAGGACATATATTTTAAATAATTATTATGTGGAAAAAAAAATGGTGTTGCTGGAGTAAAGGAAATCCATAATGCAAATGAAGGTTCGAAGTTCATAATATGATGATACATAAGCTGGAAGGAATGAAGAAAAGAAATAACAGTAGTTGTCCAAAACACAAACTAAATTAAAACTAAATAGTAGCTGAAAGTGATGAAGGCATCGAGTTGTCGTCCATGGGGGATCGGGTTCTAGGTGCTCTCCCTAACACTTCCACATAGTAATCATACTTCCAATCTAGGGAGAACGTAAAGAACGAATGGGTACGAATCCTAGGACAAGTAAGAAACCATGATATGCTCCCTTTCCCAATGTAGATAGTCTTGTTCAACTCTTCTTTCTCCCTTTCCATAGCTTCCTTCTTTTTCTAGGATCCTTTATCCATCCAAAGTATCTACTCTAAATACTTCATCCGAAGCCTTGAATTCAGGACTGATTGAATAATTCTTATGCATAAGCAGCCTCCCATTAGTCCACTCTAAGTACAACTAGCTCCACTTTTAGACAGCTCAATTAATGAATTTTCTTGCACGTGTGAATTAGATGGTTCTTTTAATAAAGAGAGGCTTCGACAAGGATTTTTTCTTATCTCTCCAAATTCATCTCCCAACATTGTTTTCAAAGCTCTTCACTTGAAGCAAAATTCAATAAATTAAGCTCGTGTCTTAGCCAAAAGTAGACCGTTTTCACATCTTAAAAGAATTCACTCTTAACAGTAAGCACATACAGAACTTGGGGCTTTAACAACCAAAAATCACCAATAGCACTCAAACAAGTAAGTTCAATAAGATATTTTTAAACAGGAATAACTCTTCTATTGAAGAGTTATCAAACTCTATTTTAGAAATTAAAAAAATTGGAAGTCTATTTAAGAAATTAGAGAATTTAAAACCCTATTTCACAAAGTATTCAGAAAACTATTTTAATTTAGAAATTAAAAAATTGGAAGTCTATTTAATAAATTAGGGAATCTAAAATTCTATTTCACAAAGTATTCATAAACATATTTTTGGAACTTTATTTTAGAAATTAAAAAATAGGAAATCTATCTAAGAAATTAGGAAATTTAAAGCTCTATTTTACAAAGTATTCATAAACCTATTTTTGGAACTCTATTTTAAAACAAAATTATGGAATTTAAACAAAATTTCTATTATGAAATCTATTTCAAGAATAAATGAGTTATAAAATTCAAATTCTAGTTTAGAAATTAAAATATTAGAAACTCTATTTTGCATAATATTTTGAAACCAATTTCAAATATAATGGGTTAAAAAATTTGTTTAGTAGCCATTTTTAGTTTTATTTTAACCTTTTAAAAAATTAACTAGGCGGTTGGGTCGCTAGGGTGATCATTGGAGTGGTCGAGTTGATGGAGTGGTTAGGTTGCCGAGGTGGTCGTCGGTGGTGGTTGAACGGTGGTAAGGTCGCCAGAGTGGTCGTTGGGTGGTTTTTAGCAGTATTTGTCAGGTGCTCGGATTGCTGGAGTGGTCATCAAGGTGGTCAGGTCATCGGAGTGGTCGCTGGGTGGTTGTGGATGTGGTTGTCTAGTGGTCGGGTTGTTGGAGTCATTGCTGGAGTGGTCATTAGAGTGATTGGGTTGCTAGGTGGTCAGGTCGCCAGAGTGGTCACCAGGTGGTTGTCACGATGGTTTTGGTAGGTTAAGTTGTCACGCTGTCAGGGTAATTGCCGAAGTAGTCATCGGAGTGGTCACTAGGTGGTCGTCAGCGATGGTTGCTAGGTGGTCGTCAACTATGGTTGTCGGGTTGTCAGAGTGGTTGTCAGTGGTTCGAGCAAGTAGGGTCACTGAGGTGGTTGGGTCATCAAGGTGTCGAGTTATTGGGGTGGTACAGTTGTAGGGAAGGTCGTCAGATTGGTCTCTAGAGTTCTCATTGCAGTGGTCGCTGGAGGTAATCATCAGCAGTGGTCGGGTTGTTGGTGTGGTTTTCGGAGTTGTCATCGTCAGGTGGGGCACCGTAGTTATTATCGAAGTTGTTGTTGAAGTGGTCCTAGAAATGGAAAACGGCAAATGAAGAGGAAAACAAGGGTTGCACTATTGTAACAGTGCAATAGTGCAACTTTTGAATTGTGTAGATCTTATAACCTACATCCTTGTAAATCACATAAATAGTTGTTGTTAGAGCCTTTGACAGTTACAACTTAAAAGAGAATATATATGCTCTCTACTTTTTCATCATCTCTACTTTGCTCTCTAATTGCTTTTTGTTTCTCTTGTTTTATAATACATTATCCGCATGAGCTTCTACGAACTTTCTTTAAAGTCACCTTGCCATACACTCCAATGTGAAGCAATCGGTGCAACTATCCCTTGCTAGACACCTCTTCTCTACAAAGAAATTAAAAAATTCTCTCTGAACTTTCCCTCCCTAATTGGTATGTACATGTACTCTTTCCCTACGGTCGGAGGTTCAAATTCCTACGCCCCATTTATTGTACTAAAAAAAATACTATATCCTTCAAGACATGATATATATACTACGGGTGTTTAAACTTTATTTAAGAATTAATTAAGATGGTTCACAATATAACATGGTTACCTTGTCATAAGTATATAGTCTAATTCTTCTCAAATTTTATTAATATTCTCTCGCTAGTTTGTTTCCAACTAATTGTAGTCTGTAAAATAAACTTTTATAATATATATGTTAGAATATTTTAATAACTATCCACACAATAATATTATTATTAAAACGAGAATAAATAAAGTAATTTTTTTTTTAAGTTCAACATCTTGAAGTGAAAAGATTAGAAATAGAACATCTAACCAAAGTTTAGGGCATGCCTTAAAATAAGAGTAACTTTAACCATTACAACTATACTTAGTTCTTTCTTATACATTTTTTTTTTTTTTTTTTGATAGTAGGATAACAAATCTCTATACTTAAGAATCATTAAAAACTCGTTTGTATAAATTTAAATAAACATAATAAAAATTAGGGCAAAAATCAATTTATACCCCTAAACTTTAAAGTTTGTATCAATAAAAATTCTAAACCAATAATTGTATCAATTTAAATCCTGAATTTTTTATAAATGTATCAATTTACACCCTCTAGTAGATTCCGTTTGAAAAAACGTTAGTTTACACGTGTGCAAACTTCGATTAAACCCCTAAACTGACATAATTGAATCAATTTATTTGAAAATTGTTCATGCATCAATTCTCACGCGTGTAGACTTCTTACAAAATCTAAACTCTCAGCTCAAAAATCGTCAATTATTTAAAATGAATTATCTAAATTGATTCACTTATGAAAGTTCAAGAGTTTAATTGATATAATTATATGTTTGCACGTGTAAACTAACGCTTTTTTAAAAAAAAAATCTGATTAAAAATGTAAATTGATATACTTACGAAAGTTCAAAGTTTTTATTAATACAACCCCAAAGTTTAGGGGTATAAAATTGATTTTTTGCCCTACAAATTATTACTTTATATATCAGTACATTACAAAACAAATTACATTTGAATATGTCATTTTGTTAAAATTTTACATTGAGGAACTTGGAACTTTTTTTTTTTTTTTGAATAATGAGGAACTTGAACTTACAAGCATATAAATAGATAAAACAAATTTCTCTATTGGATTGCACTCAATAACAATTTCAGTTTTTGTTTTCCTCGAGAATACAAATTTGACATGTGTCTAAAAATAAGCAAAAATGGCAGATTACAGTCGCACATTTCTTGACAAATATATTTACAGAAAAAGAACTGTTTAACAAAAAGACCTCCTAATGCTTTCAATATCTGTACATGCGCTAGCTCGTGGGCAAAATGTTAGCTGACATGTAAGGAGACATGCATCCCTTAACCTGCAACAAAATTGCACAGAAAACTTAAAACAACAGAAATAATGTATTGATGTTTTCAATGCATATGCAACAAATGCCATTGAATTATGGAGTCATTAATCCGGAACTATCACTAGCAAAATGAAAATAATGGTAAATCCTTGGGTTTCCTTGGCATCATTTTATCATTCACTGCTGACAGCAACATTTGCTGTCATTTTACTTTAGCAGACAATCCAGAGAACTTTCTGTTGAGGAAGGAATTGAAACTTTTCTTTTTCTCTTAGCATCATAGTCCTGACATTCAAATTCTCCTGAGCCAGATAGGGGAATAGTTCATTCAAAAAAGCCGAAGAATGACACCATCTGATAGTAGCCATGAAAAATTATGTAATTCAACCAACTAATTGAGACTCAATCCCTTTGGACTTATGTTCATCAAGCTACAATCTTATTTACTCTCATTCACCGGATTTTATCAACTCCACTATGCGCTTCAAAATTTAAAAAGAAAAAAAAAATGTTCTAGTTGCTACTAAGTTATGTACTGGGAAGCACCTAAACGATTTTGACCAAAAAAAATGATGTGATGATAATAATAATCAACAAGATACACTTGGCTGGCAGACACAAAATGGAATATGAAAAGAAGAAACAGGTAATAATTCTCCTAAGTATCTATTACCTGCAACAAACAAGAAGGAATTTGGATAAAACCCTGCAAAAGAAGGTCAACCTTTTCCAAAGTGCCATGGGGGACGGGTGTGATAACATATAGCAGACCTTTAGATGTATCAATGCCTCTAACAATTCCTGTTCCACGAGATATTAGTTAGAGCATCAAGCTAAACTACACATGGTATTCTTGGGGAATGAATTAAGGCCCAAAACAAGCAGATAACTCAAAAATATAGAAGTAACCTACCAAGACCAACACACCATGATAGACTTTCAGAATTTTTGGAGCATATGGCTAAGCCAACGATTGTTGCATTCAGACTATAGAAGATCTGATCGCTTGGGACCTAAGTAGATAAATGAAGACATGATTAATACTGGTACGTTGTGTGCATGCAGGGGTGGTGGTTCAGTATGAGAGAGGTGCAACAATTAAATTAGTGATAAACATTGCTGATGTTTAAAGCCCAATGGTAGGAAAATTGAAGGGAGAAAGAAGAAAGAAAATTGGTGAATTTGATTTTGTACCAACCTGACAGTGTAGGTGTCTAATCTTAATGCTTGATATTGGAACTTGATAAGGAGGGTGAGATGCCAGTGCATGTGCAAGCTCTTTAATTGTGGTAATATTGCAATCTCTAGGAAGGCACTGTCTAAAATAAGCCATTATACGCAAATCTCGTATGAGACTTGCATCCTTCTGTACTAGTATCCTAACACAATGAAGGAAGAAATGTAAGAAATATTATACTTTCAAGTTGTATGTTGTCCCTGAAACGAAATGTGTCTATGAAACACAAGTTTATGTGCAACAACATAACAATAACTTCATGACTTTGTTTAACATAATGTTGGAGCCATTGGCTACAGCAGACCACGTATATAAATTCAACAGAAAAGACAATGTGTAGATACTAATAATAACAGTCACCAACACTATTAAAAGCCATTGTGTTAAAAGAGATCCCAGTAGGGATAGAAGGAGAATTTAAGGCATCAGGATCACAATGGGGATGAGAAAGGAAACCAACCTTCAACCTGCATAAATACATGCTTTTGAAATTAAAGATAGCAAAGAACTTACGATCTATTAAATGCATCTTGCCGAGCAGAACGTATTTCTATTAGATTGGTTGGCCCACAATCTTCCTCCTCTTTCAGCCAAAATTTCCCAGCCGGAAGGTTTTTACTCTCAGCAGATATATTTATTTTGACTACATGTGATGGAGCAATGTATTTTAACATATCTACCAATATCTCATAACCAATACCTGGGACATAAGCAAATCAAAATTAAAAACAGGGTCAACATAAATATGTAACTTGTCCAAGACTCTTTTCAAAGTAATTAAAGCAGGAAAAGTGTTGTTTAAGCCATATACAGAACTCAAAAGAGTAGGATACCTTTCACCCAGCCAGGTGTATTTACAATAAGAGGCAATTCAATCTTCGCAAGTTCTTCAGTCTTGTTAAAAGAATGGTACTCTTTGCAGTAATAATCGTACAAGCTACTTGCATAACTTAAATATGCTGTTGGATCTCTTTTCGAGGAAATATCACCAAAGAAAAAACATCTAAGAGAAGAATCAGAAAAACACATAGTGAGAAAATAGAATTCTTCAATACTTAAAAAAAAAAAAAAATAGGAAAGGGCCATAAGATACAGTAAAATCATCCTTGGTTAAAAATTTAGAATAGGTTTTTACTTCGAAGATCCTCAACACAAATCATAAAGTCCAGTTAGACATTCAATAACAGAGATTAAACGCCAACATAAAAAAAAATGAATTCAACAGACGGAGATAGCAAATTATAATATTTGTAAAAAAAGAATGAATTCAACACAATTTACCTCTCTGGCGTCTTTAGGCATGGAGTCGACAAATCTAATTTAAAAAATAAGAAGAAAAAAATTACTTTCAGTCGAGAGAGACTACCATTGGGAAAATTTTTATTAAATTTGGTACACAAGAATCTATTGACATTGCAAAGGACCTTAACAAAATTACCTGGAGTTAGTTTGTCAACCACGGTGAGGGACAGAACACCCGGTGGAGTAAACTCAGGCTGTCCAACATCTGAATCCAGGTAAACCACTTTTTTATACCTGCAAGCAGAAATAAAAGAAAACCATATTGTGAAAAACATTGGCAACTTGGGGAAGTAGAGAGGTATCCAAAAAACACATCTACACTTCTGAATTTTGAAATCATCAATATACTTGAAAGAAGAATAAAGATCACCTTTGAAGGAAAACATTGAGAAGGTGGCGTGAGAAAGTACTTTTGCCACAGTTTTTGGCACCGCAGATAAGAACAACAGGAGGCGGCGAATTGGGAGAATAAAAAACTATGGACTCTGCAGCCTCCGACCATTCTTCAGGTATGAAAATATTCGGAGATGAGTTTTCAAGTTCTAAATGAGAAGACATGGATGGGGTTTATTGAGTCCCCCCGAATCTCTAGCAACTGTAAACAAATTCTTCAATTCAGTCGACACACGTATATGTACAGTACTTAGTCAAAAAGTTGAACTTTTGGCCCATTATCGTTAAATAAGCTTCTATCTCCCCATTTCCTTTACCATCAATTCTTTTGTCCGTTAAACAACAAAATTGTACACTCAGTCACAGAATAGAAAGAGTTCGATGCCAATATGGAGAGGAAAATCAACAAAAATTGAAAAAGTAGAGTAAATCACCATTATGAATACGTAAAAGAGATAAACTTGTAGAAGCTATTAAAACAACATTACATTCACTTGACTACCTTCAACAGTCCAAGAAGTGATTGAAATTTAAGCTTATTTCACTTCATATACCTCAACAATTCAACTGTTTGAACTTCCCACAGTGACTGATTACTCATAATGAATAACTAAAAAAATATGTCTGGACTCATGATTTTAATCAGGTTTGAACTTCCCACAGTGATTGATTCGTAATCCAATAAAAAATATGTCTGGATTCATGTTCTTATTTCCATAAATTCAAAGCATCATTGGTTAATAGAGGGAGAGTTTCAATTTTCAAAAAAATAAAAAATTATTGTCTTCTCCCTATAATCTACAAATATACAACTATAAATAAGGTTGAAGTTGTTCGGTCAATCAATCGAGCTAGGAATTAAAAGAGAATTGGATGACTGATTCACGTCCGAATCAGAACTGTCAAACACAAACCACGTCCCAATTTGCCGCAAGGCTGTTTTTATTTTCGCTGCTATTCGGCTATGGTTATTAAAAAAAAAAAAATCAAACAACTCCTCCATTCTTTCATTAGACAAATTCTAATTCGTGTTTTTGCAAGTGAGAAGAAAGACATAGATGGAGATTGGGAGAATACCTGTAACAACAAGGGAGTACAAAATCAGTGCAAAACCCCTAGGAGGCACGAACGGAAGACAGAAGACGTCGGCGGCAGCAGTGAACAGGAGAGAGGCGGCGGCGATACCGAGCCGCTGAAACGGAGCAGGAGACGGCGTGAAGAAGAAGAAGAAGTGGCTTGGAGAAGTTAGGGATAGATTTGTTGGGGGCACAGTGGAGAGCTTTGGTTTTTTTTTTTTTGCTTTCTTCTTTTAACCTTTTCTAATTTATATTAAATTTCAATTGTATTTGTATGTTTTAATTTCTAAACTCTCTTCCTATTTTTTTACCTTTTTTCTAACTTGTATCAGATTATGTTCGGCACAAAAACATTTTCTTTCCAGGTCTGTTCGATCATGTTCAATCATATAAATGGTCATCTCGACTCAAAACTAACGTGGATCTATGGTCAAAATTTTGCATCAACACTAATATTTACATAATTTGTTACATTTGAAATGTTAGAGTATATGGATTGTTCACGAATTTAATATTTTATTTTTAGGGTAAATTAATTATTTATACAAATGAAATACTTGTATTTATAAAATTATGAATTATTGATATCCTATGTATTGAGATTAATTACTCGAAAACGAGGATCTTAATATGAATTTTATTTAAAATTATTTTATTGAAATATGTTCTTTTAATCCTAATATATTTTTAAAATATTGTAGTTTTGCACAAAATCATATTGTTCTTTCTAAAATCAACCACAAGGGTAACCTAAACTAGCCACCCAAAATTCCCTCGGGTCAAAGGTCAACAAAGCATTATATTGCTTACTTTCTTAAAGTCGACCGCTCTCCACCCTCTTATTTGTTTAAATTAAAAACAAAAACTAGATAGGTAAAACTAGCAACAAAATCAGAGTGTGATAACTATTTGATTTTTTTAGTTTTTGAAAATTAAGTCTACAAATACTATTTTTATCTATGAATTTTTTTTTTTATATTTTGTTATCCACTTTTTACATATATTTTCAAAAACAACCCAAGTTTTGAAAAAAAAATAGTTTTCAAAAACTTGCTTTTAGTTTTTAAAATTTGGCTAAGAATCCAAATATTTTCTGAAAAAAGATGAAAGTCATGGTAGAGAATTGTAGAAAAATGATAACAAAACAAGAACAATTTTTAAAAACCAAATGATTATCAAATAGAGCCTAAATTTTTAACATTTGCCTAACATGAACATAAGTACTTAACAGTTAAAGAACTTATTCATTCCCTTAAGATGGAGGTCCAAATTTCCACCCTCACTTTTATTGTACTCTATGAGAAATAAAGTAATAAAGAAAAGGAAAGGACGAACGACAACTAAATGAAAGGGAGAAGGGGAAGAAAAAAAAATAGAGAGGAAGAAAGCTCTAATACTCACATCAATATTAGGAAAAAGGTATGTGTCAACTACAAATAAGGTGTATTTACCAACCTATAAATGTAATAAATCAAACGTAATTCAGGCATGTGAGTCCCACTTACCATGTTGTGCAATGGAAATGAGGTGTGGGACCCACCCTGGGAATTACAAAAATTTATTACGTGGGATCCACTGCACTGGTTGAGCGCATTTTACATGAATTGCCCTTTCTCTCTCGTCCACGTGGTGATTTTCCTCAATGTTCTCATACTCATTGCTGAAACTTTTATTGATACTGATGGTCATTCTTAATGTGAGTTTATCGGTGGTATGCAATAAGCGATAGCGATAACACAATTGTTTTGGCCTAATCATATTTTGATCGAGATGAAGAGATCGTTAATATATATATATATATATATATATATATATATATATATTTTTTATAATTTGATTCGATAATATATTTTTTATGCGTGAGTTTTAGTCATACTAATCGAGATGATGAAATCGATATCGATAATATATATTTTTTATGTGTGATTTTTTGCCATGCTATATTTTGATCTGTATGAGTTTTTTATGGATGAGATCGATATTGACATGTTAATGTATATATTTTTTTTATATTTTGATGGAGATGAAATCGATAATATATATTTTTTATGCTTGAGTTTTGGTTGGGCCATATTTTGATCAAGATGATGAAATTGATATCAATAATATATATTTGAAATCAATATCAATTATATATATTTTTTATTTGTGAGTTTTGGCAGCCATATTTTGATCGACATGAAATCGATAATATATATTTTTTATGCATGAGTTTTGGCCATACCATATTTTGACCGAGATGATATATATTTTTTAGGCTTGAATTTCGACAGCCATATTTTAATCGAGATGATGAGATCGATATACTCATTGCAACACGATTAATTTGTTTATTATTAGGAGGGCATAATGGTAATCATACATATTTGGGAAGTTTGATTTGTCATTATTGACTATGATTGGTAAACAACCTCAAACGTAATTCTCCTAAATTACGGCCATTACGATTACTTACAATCCTATTATGTTTACACCCAAATTTATTACAGATTGATAAACACGCCCTAAAACACATATCAGATCTTCAAAAAATGAATGTCTAATCTCTAACTCCATATTTATTGTATTAAAAAAATCAATTCTTATTAAAATTCATGTATCAATCTGATTAAATTACAATTGATTTATTGAATTCGTCAAAAAAAGGAAAAAAAAATTGAGCTAAATCCACACGTAAACGGACTCATGTATATATATATGTATGTATGTGTGTGTATCTTTTTTTTTTTTAGTTTAGTGTGAGAGTGAAAAATTTGAAGCTCTAATTTCTTCACGGAGACATATACCTAAACCTATTAAGCTATCTGCGACCATAAATATGTATGTACATCTAATCTAAGATATGCAAAAACGTTTTTACATCAAAATCCCAAATTGGAATAGTTTATTATAAATAGTTTGGTAGAACGGAGAGAAGAAATATCTACACGCCACGTGGCACAAAACCTATAGAGAGAGAAAAAAAATCTGACATTGGCATATTCATTTCCATTACCATATGAGCAAGACTTAGGTGCTGCCTGGGCAGCACCTAGCTCCTGCAGCCCATCCACGTGGCCCATTTTTATGGTGCCACGTGGCTTTTTTTCTTTTTTTTTTTTTTTTTTTTTTTTTAACATTTGCAAACCTTTTTTCTGAGTTGTTGTTTTTTTCTTTCTTTTCATTATTTTCTTTTTCATTTTTAGAAATTTTCTTTTCATTTAATAACATATTTTTTACAAACTCTTTCATAATATCAATTTTATTTTTTAAAATTATATATATTTTTTATTTTTATTATCTTTTTTTTTTCATCTATAAAATACTATTTATTTTCAATTAATCAATTAAAAATTGAGAGTTTATAATAATAATGTAAGAAATACGCTTTATAACCTAAAGCTAACGACAATTTCATAATCAAATTAATTTTTTTGTTTTATAAATTTTTATTTATCTTCTTATTTTCTTTTCTCAGCTCTACAATATCATTTATTTCCTACTAATCAATTGAAAATTTAGAGTTAAAAATAGTAATGAGAGAATATGTTTCATAACCTAAAATAACCTTTTGTGGTGTAGGTGGTTTCTCTGAAATTGAATCTCAATTGTGATTTTCATTGATTGTTATCATCATCGACCTTTACTAATTCATTTGATTGAGAAGAATGGACAAAATATAATAAGATAAATAAAAAATAAAATTGATTATGAGACTGTCGTTAGCTTTAGGTTATGAAGCATATTTCTCCCATTATTATTGTAAACTCTTAATTTTCAATTGATTAATTGAAAATAAATGATATTCTATAGATAAAAAAAAAAAGAGAATAAGAATAAAAAAATATATAATTTTAAAAATAAATTAATATTGTGAAAAAGTTTGTAAAAAGAAAAGAAATAACATTTTTAATTGATTGATTGAAAATAAATGGTATTTTATAGATGGAAAAAGATAATAAAAATAAAAAATATATAATTTTAAAAATAAAATTCATATTGTGAAAGAGTTTGTAAAAAAAATGTTATTAAATGAAAAAAAAATTCTAAAAATGTAAAAGAAAATAATGAAAAGAAAGAAAAAAAAAACAACTCAGTAAAGACCTTTGCAAAAAAAAAAAAAAAAAAAAAAAAAAAAAAAAAAAAAAAAAAAACTGAATGGCCACGTGGCACCATAAAAATGGGCCACGTGGATGGGCTGCAGAACCTGGGTGCTGCCCAGGCAGCACCCAAGTCTTGCTCTTACCATATTATTAAGCTAAGAGCAAGACTTAGGTGCTGCCTGGGCAGCACCTAGCTCCTGCAGCCCATCCACGTGGCCCATTTTTATGGTGCCACGTGGCTTTTTTTCTTTTCTTTTTTTTTTTTTTTTTTTAACATTTGCAAACCTTTTTTCTGAGTTGTTGTTTTTTTCTTTCTTTTCATTATTTTCTTTTTCATTTTTAGAAATTTTCTTTTCATTTAATAACATATTTTTTACAAACTCTTTCATAATATCAATTTTATTTTTTAAAATTATATATATTTTTTATTTTTATTATCTTTTTTTTTTCATCTATAAAATACTATTTATTTTCAATTAATCAATTAAAAATTGAGAGTTTATAATAATAATGTAAGAAATACGCTTTATAACCTAAAGCTAACGACAATTTCATAATCAAATTAATTTTTTTGTTTTATAAATTTTTATTTATCTTCTTATTTTCTTTTCTCGGCTCTACAATATCATTTATTTCCTACTAATCAATTGAAAATTTAGAGTTAAAAATAGTAATGAGAGAATATGTTTCATAACCTAAAATAACCTTTTGTGGTGTAGGTGGTTTCTCTGAAATTGAATCTCAATTGTGATTTTCATTGATTGTTATCATCATCGACCTTTACTAATTCATTTGATTGAGAAGAAAGGACAAAATATAATAAGATAAATAAAAAATAAAATTGATTATGAGACTGTCGTTAGCTTTAGGTTATGAAGCATATTTCTCCCATTATTATTGTAAACTCTTAATTTTCAATTGATTAATTGAAAATAAATGATATTCTATAGATAAAAAAAAAAAGAGAATAAGAATAAAAAAATATATAATTTTAAAAATAAATTAATATTGTGAAAAAGTTTGTAAAAAGAAAAGAAATAACATTTTTAATTGATTGATTGAAAATAAATGGTATTTTATAGATGGAAAAAGATAATAAAAATAAAAAATATATAATTTTAAAAATAAAATTCATATTGTGAAAGAGTTTGTAAAAAAAATGTTATTAAATGAAAAAAAAATTCTAAAAATGTAAAAGAAAATAATGAAAAGAAAGAAAAAAAAAACAACTCAGTAAAGACCTTTGCAAAAAAAAAAAAAAAAAAAAAAAAAAAAAAAAAAAAAAAAAACTGAATGGCCACGTGGCACCATAAAAATGGGCCACGTGGATGGGCTGCAGAACCTGGGTGCTGCCCAGGCAGCACCCAAGTCTTGCTCTTACCATATTATTAAGCTAAGAGCAAGACTTAGGTGCTGCCTGGGCAGCACCTAGCTCCTGCAGCCCATCCACGTGGCCCATTTTTATGGTGCCACGTGGCTTTTTTTCTTTTCTTTTTTTTTTTTTTTTTTTAACATTTGCAAACCTTTTTTCTGAGTTGTTGTTTTTTTCTTTCTTTTCATTATTTTCTTTTTCATTTTTAGAAATTTTCTTTTCATTTAATAACATATTTTTTACAAACTCTTTCATAATATCAATTTTATTTTTTAAAATTATATATATTTTTTATTTTTATTATCTTTTTTTTTTCATCTATAAAATACTATTTATTTTCAATTAATCAATTAAAAATTGAGAGTTTATAATAATAATGTAAGAAATACGCTTTATAACCTAAAGCTAACGACAATTTCATAATCAAATTAATTTTTTTGTTTTATAAATTTTTATTTATCTTCTTATTTTCTTTTCTCGGCTCTACAATATCATTTATTTCCTACTAATCAATTGAAAATTTAGAGTTAAAAATAGTAATGAGAGAATATGTTTCATAACCTAAAATAACCTTTTGTGGTGTAGGTGGTTTCTCTGAAATTGAATCTCAATTGTGATTTTCATTGATTGTTATCATCATCGACCTTTACTAATTCATTTGATTGAGAAGAATGGACAAAATATAATAAGATAAATAAAAAATAAAATTGATTATGAGACTGTCGTTAGCTTTAGGTTATGAAGCATATTTCTCCCATTATTATTGTAAACTCTTAATTTTCAATTGATTAATTGAAAATAAATGATATTCTATAGATAAAAAAAAAAAGAGAATAAGAATAAAAAAATATATAATTTTAAAAATAAATTAATATTGTGAAAAAGTTTGTAAAAAGAAAAGAAATAACATTTTTAATTGATTGATTGAAAATAAATGGTATTTTATAGATGGAAAAAGATAATAAAAATAAAAAATATATAATTTTAAAAATAAAATTCATATTGTGAAAGAGTTTGTAAAAAAAATGTTATTAAATGAAAAAAAAATTCTAAAAATGTAAAAGAAAATAATGAAAAGAAAGAAAAAAAAAACAACTCAGTAAAGACCTTTGCAAAAAAAAAAAAAAAAAAAAAAAAAAAAAAAAAAAAAAAAAAAAAAACTGAATGGCCACGTGGCACCATAAAAATGGGCCACGTGGATGGGCTGCAGAACCTGGGTGCTGCCCAGGCAGCACCCAAGTCTTGCTCTTACCATATTATTAAGCTAAGAGCAAGACTTAGGTGCTGCCTGGGCAGCACCTAGCTCCTGCAGCCCATCCACGTGGCCCATTTTTATGGTGCCACGTGGCTTTTTTTCTTTTCTTTTTTTTTTTTTTTTTTTAACATTTGCAAACCTTTTTTCTGAGTTGTTGTTTTTTTCTTTCTTTTCATTATTTTCTTTTTCATTTTTAGAAATTTTCTTTTCATTTAATAACATATTTTTTACAAACTCTTTCATAATATCAATTTTATTTTTTAAAATTATATATATTTTTTATTTTTATTATCTTTTTTTTTTCATCTATAAAATACTATTTATTTTCAATTAATCAATTAAAAATTGAGAGTTTATAATAATAATGTAAGAAATACGCTTTATAACCTAAAGCTAACGACAATTTCATAATCAAATTAATTTTTTTGTTTTATAAATTTTTATTTATCTTCTTATTTTCTTTTCTCGGCTCTACAATATCATTTATTTCCTACTAATCAATTGAAAATTTAGAGTTAAAAATAGTAATGAGAGAATATGTTTCATAACCTAAAATAACCTTTTGTGGTGTAGGTGGTTTCTCTGAAATTGAATCTCAATTGTGATTTTCATTGATTGTTATCATCATCGACCTTTACTAATTCATTTGATTGAGAAGAATGGACAAAATATAATAAGATAAATAAAAAATAAAATTGATTATGAGACTGTCGTTAGCTTTAGGTTATGAAGCATATTTCTCCCATTATTATTGTAAACTCTTAATTTTCAATTGATTAATTGAAAATAAATGATATTCTATAGATAAAAAAAAAAAGAGAATAAGAATAAAAAAATATATAATTTTAAAAATAAATTAATATTGTGAAAAAGTTTGTAAAAAGAAAAGAAATAACATTTTTAATTGATTGATTGAAAATAAATGGTATTTTATAGATGGAAAAAGATAATAAAAATAAAAAATATATAATTTTAAAAATAAAATTCATATTGTGAAAGAGTTTGTAAAAAAAATGTTATTAAATGAAAAAAAAATTCTAAAAATGTAAAAGAAAATAATGAAAAGAAAGAAAAAAAAAACAACTCAGTAAAGACCTTTGCAAAAAAAAAAAAAAAAAAAAAAAAAAAAAAAAAAAAAAAAAAAAAAAAACTGAATGGCCACGTGGCACCATAAAAATGGGCCACGTGGATGGGCTGCAGAACCTGGGTGCTGCCCAGGCAGCACCCAAGTCTTGCTCTTAAGTAAATAAATATCCGAGCCTCCCATGGATTCTTCTTCTTCTTCCTCCTCTCTACACACAGATTACGTAGTCCTCAGCAAGTGAGAAAGGGATCTATCCACTTGCAAAAAGCCCTAAATTATTCTTTGAAATTTTGAACATGGAATCTCCCTTCTAACGAACCCTAACCAAAATTAAACTAATTTCACTCATCTCTCTCTCTCCCGAAAAGCAAAGAACCGCAAGAAACACTGCTTATAATTATACTATAAATACAACACAATTTCATCTCTGTTTCTTCATTCCAATCCATTAGAGCTATGATCGGTAAAGAAAGAAGATCGAGCGAATCGCTCTGCGAGAAATCGATGCTGTTGGTAGCGAATTTAATCAAGCTTTCGAGCTCTATTTCTTTCGCCAAGACGGCGAATGAAGCAACTGCTGGATCGACGGCGGCAGGGCGGCGATCGGGAGGAAATCCGGCGGCGACGCCTCTGACCCCTGGAAGTAGACGGCTGCAGGAGCCGCAGAGCCGAGCGAAGCCGATCTACGTGACGAAGCCGGGCGGAGGCGGCTTTCAAATCGGCCATGGGTCGCCGAGGTATTCGCCGTCTTCTTCTTCTTCTTCTTCGTATTTGATTCACGAAGAGAGCGATTTTGATGAGGCGAATGTGGATGGTTGGGCGTCTGAGTACATAGAGAAAGTTCATAAGAACAGGAAGGATTTGGATGAATCGACGATGAAGAAGCCGTATTCAATTGCTAAAAGTCGCCTTCGAAGAGCCTCCTCTGCTCTAAACTAACTAGGTTTGGGGGCAAAATAAACCTATCTTCTCTGAATTTAACACTGTTAATTAATTTCTAAGTGCTGGTAATTGATTATTATGCTGGTTTTGATGAATTCTATCTCTTATGCCAATTAATTTTGATAGACAAGTTATCTCTATGTGAATGATAATGGGGGTTAGTATGAAACTAATTTGTTGTCAAAGCTTGACATGTACTCTCAACCAAAAGATCAGAGATTCGTAATCTTCTCTCCTCAAATATTGTTGAACTGAAAAAACGAAGTTAATCCATTGTATATTACATATTCATGTTTGGACGACAAGTAACTCGATGCTCACTCAAAGGATATAAATTTTAAGGGCAAAAATCAATTTATATCCCTAAACTTTGGAGTTGTATCAATTAAAACCCTAAACTAATAATTTTATCAATTAAATGTCTAAACTTTCATAATTGAATCAATTTAGACCCTCAATTTAAAAATTGTCCATGCATCAATTCTCACTTGTGTGTAGACCTCTTAAAAAAATTTAAATCCTCCATTTCTAAATCGTCGATGCATTTCAAACGGAGAGTCTAAATTGATTCATTTATGGAAATTTAAAAGTTTAATCGATACAATTATAAGTTTGCACATGTGTGAACTAACGTTTTTCAAACGAAATCTAATAGATGGTGTAAATTAATACACTTATGAAAGTTCAGTATTTAAATTGATACAATTATTAATTTAGGGTTTTAATTTATACAACCTCCAAAGTTTAAGGGTATAAATTAATTTTTGCCCAAATTTTATTGATGCATTTTATTCAAGTTTTATTCCATAAACAGTATTTATTTCATTGACTGTGTAGTGACAATGAAAAATGATTGTTGTTTTAAAATAAATATGTATTCTCAAATATCGCTGAAAGTTTAAATTTTTACGAAGGTAGCACAATCTAAATCGAAACACAATAGAAAAAGTCACACTTATGATATATTTGAACATTTGTATTGTTTTATATACTACAAATCAAGTTTACGATTTCTAGTGAGATTTCCTTTTTCTTATGGAGGAATGGTTGGTGATGTACTATTACTTATCATCAATGTCATTTTATATAGTCTAAATTGTAGTTGCTTATTTGATTAAAATTAAAGGTTTTGTTTATATAATAGATCATGATATGATTAGGTATGGTAAAAAAATTTAACTATGATTTATAATATACACCAATTTGAATATATCTCAATCTAGTTAAATGCACTTATATACCTTTCAACAATAACTCATACTTCTACATTTGTTGAACTAAGAAAAAAAACATATGATTCTTTTTCTTTTTCCTTTTTCCATTTTTTTTTTTTTGAGTTCAGTAATTATGGGATGAGAGATTGAACCATCATTCTTAGAGATAGTAATTGATGTCCGATCTAATGAGCTATGCTCCAATTGACAAAAAAAAAAAAAAAGATATATATATGATTCATAAATGTTAAATATTTATTCATTTTTTTGGATGTGTTTAATTCTAAAGATGGTTGAAATGGAAAGTCTCAAAAGAGATACCTAACTTTTGAGTGTTATCCAAGTTTTGAGCAACCATGGCAATGGCATCCTTTTGTTGAGAATCCTTAGTACCTAAACAGCTAGCAATTCAAGAAAAGTACATTATCGGTCTTAATTAATCAAAGCAATAAAGTTTTCAAAGTGTAATGCGCATGAGAATTAGATCCCACTTTTTAATTATTGACATATTTTTGCATGTGCCTTCTAGATATTTATATTATGTGAAATGGTTTCCTTTTTTTAAAAAACAAAAATAACAATCACTCATTGTACTCATTTTAATAAAAAATTTAACTACCCATAAATATTTTAGTTAAGAAACTTTTTTTTTTTTTTAAAAAAAACATCAATATTTTCAATTAATTTCATTGTAATATTCATATAAATAAAAATAAAATTGTTAAGAATTGATTATTCTTAGAGAAGCATAAAAGTATTTAAATATAATTTTCAATTCTAAGGAAAAATCACAGAAACTAAAATAAAAGAGATTACTCTTTTTTGGGGGGGCAAAATACATTTTTGGTCCCTTAATTTTGCGTTTAGTTCTCTTTTGGTCTCTGAGTTTTCAAACTTAACAATTTTACCCCTTAGGTTTGGATTTGATTCCATTTTGGTCCCTCCGTCCAATTTTTCGTTACTGTAGCTGACGGAAGATGACCTGCCATTTTAAAAAATATAAATTTTTTTTAATTTTTAAAATAAAAATATATTAAATTAACAAATATTTTTTTTATTTCTTTTATTTTTTTCATCTTCTCCTTCTTCCCTCTTCCCTCTTCTTCCTCCGCCACAACTTGCCAATGATTGTTGGTCACCGTCGACCACCTCTTCGTCGCCTATCGCCACCCTTCTAATTTTTTTCTTCGTTTTCTAATTTCCTTCTTCTTCTTCTTCCTCATCTTCACCATCTTTTTTTTCCTGAACCAGAGCTGGATCGACCTTTTCCTCTTTCCAATCGAATACGTTGAATGCGACGATGGTTCCTCAATTGATTTTAATTTTGAGGTGGTAGATTCTAACTAGGGCTTGGCTAAACCCTTCTTCTGCATTTGGGTGTTGAGGATTAGCGTTGAAATTCCAGTAAAAATATATTGGCTTCTACGATTTCAGGTAAATTTGATGACTCTGGCGTAACAAGATTTTGATTTTGTAGACGGGGTTTTGAGATTTGTTCAATTTTTCATTTTGCTCCAGATATGGAAAGAGGATTGTTTCAGATCTGGAACTTTCTCTTTTTGCTCTCCTTTGTAAACGAAAAAAAAAAAGAAACAGGAAGATGAAGAGGAAGAAGAAGAATAAGGAAATTAGGAAACGAAAAAAAAATAGAGAGGCGGTAGCGGCGGTCAGCGGCAACGACCAACAATAGCAGTGGGTTGAAGAAAAAAGAGGAGGAGAAAGGAAGAAGAATAAGGGAGAAGGAGGAGGAGAAAAGAAAAAAAATAATAATAATAATTAAAAATAATTTTTTAAATTAAAAATTAGAAATAATTAAATAATAATAAATTAATATTTTTTAATAAAAAAAAATAGGTGCCACATCACATTTCTGTTTGGACTAAACCTCAGGGTAAATTTGTTGAGTTTGAAAACTCACGAATAACTAAACACAACTGACAAAACTGAGAGACCAACAAGATATTTTGCCCCCTTTTTTTTTTCTAATAAAAACTTTTAGGGGCTGTTTGGGGCACTGAGTGAGTTATAATAACATGGGTTATAATAGTATGTGTAATAATATAATATTGTTTAAAATGCAGAGTTGTTTAGTCTGGGATTATAATAGTCTACGTTTGGGGTGCAGAGTACTCCACGGGTTATTATAACACAGGTTATTATAACCCTTGCCCCAAACAGCCACTTAGTGGATTGTAACAAGACAACAAAGTAAGAAGAGTCCTATTTTTCTGCTACATTTGAAACATTCGATCAATTATGTACGAGGGATAGGTTTTATTATTTTTTGTTTGGTTTGAAAATCAGGATAGATATTATTGAAACACATCATTTGAATTGCTTGATAGTTTTCAAATATGTTTTCAACATTTTTTTTTAGTTCAACAATTGTAGGAAGAGAGATCGAACTATGATTTTTGGAATTGTAAAATTTATGTCTTATTCACTAAACTAGACTTATTTTCAACCTTTCAAATTTAGTTTATATTTAGTGAGTTAACTATATTTATTTAATTATTCGTTGTAACTAGTTTTCCAAGATTATCTCACATTTGACACACTCCAAATCTTAATTTTTGTTAAAGCTTTGATTGAAAACTATATATTTATACAACATGAGCTTCCATCCTTATATTTTATAATTTAACAATTTAATTCCTAATATTCTAAGGATTTTAAAACTTAATTTCTAACATATCAATATTTTTCAATCGAGTCGATATTTACTATTTTTTTAAATAACGATTATTCACACGTAATTTCAAAAAAAAAAAATGAGACACGTGTAAATAAATTTGTATTTGTATTAATTCGAATATAGTGGAGTACAACTTCTCTCATGTACACATGTTTTGAGGGCTTCACAACTTGTTCTCAAACGTAGACTTATCTCGAGGGTTTTGTAGCTTGTTCTCGATCTTCAAGGCTTTGGTTCAGAGAGTGTTTGATCTTTAAGAGATCAGAAGTCCTCTAATTTATTTTTTTTTTGTTTCTGAATTCTCTCTAAGTTCTCTAGAGAGTTTAATTTATGAACCATTCAAATGGAGGGGAAAATTCTCTATTTATAGAGTTTCTCAAGGCGTCAAGTGGGCTTAGGCTTGACTATTTGACTGGGTCTGGTTCGCCTTGGGCCTAAACTCCTTTGGACTGAGCATAGCCCTTTGGGCTAGGACTTTCTGTATTAGGACCTCTCATTTGGGTTTTGTCTAAAATTGACCCAAATTTTATATAACTCAATTGTATATTTGAATTTGTCATGATTTAATTTAGGAATGTTTGCAAATTTAATTAATTTCTAATTAAATAAATAATTTTGTCACTGACTTTAAACAATGATATGACAATTTCTATTTCGCCAAATTTTTTATTCCAAACCGATGAAAATGAATGCCATATAACAATAACATGTTATTGAGAAAAATAAATATTTTCAACGAGCTAATTAAATGTATTTGAATGTTAAATAACAGCTTGGTCCCACCCAATTTGAATTAAATATCTCCTTTATTTTCTTTCAGTAAGTGGGTCGAGTGGATTCTCTATTGAACTAGTATAATTTTTCAATTAGATAGAAAACTAAAATGAAGACTAAAAAATAAAGTTAAGAGAGAAAAATAAAAAACGTGTAAAAGTTGAAAGAGAATAATAGGTTTATTCTTTTGAAGAAAAATAATAATAATAAGATATATGGGGCCAGGAGAAGCAATAATGGATGGAAATAATGTAATCCGGATCGTCAAGTGGACCCCACCGAATCCGCATGGAACTGATTTCTGTGTCCCACACAAACTCTTCATTCTCAAACAGTTAGTATCCCTCCCTTTCAACTCTTCTGTCCCATCAATTTTTATCGCTTATTAGTTTTTTTTTTTAATTTTAATTTGACAATTGCACGAGTAAAATCTCCAACATTGATTTTTTAACACAATAATTGATGTCTTATCTATTAAATCATCATCGAATTAACTTTTATTAGTTATTTATTACTTTGCATCAAAAAAAAGAAAAAAAAAACACTTAATTCTACTTTTTCTTTTTATAGGTTAAATATATTAAGTAATTTCTAATATATTATTCAAAAAAAAATCTAATTTGGTGCCTAATCTTTTAAAATTCTCAAATTTACCTCCAATGTATTAAAATCCTCAACCAGGCCATTCTATGGAAAAAAATGTTAAAATTGGTTTACAAAAAGTTGATATATCATTGAAAACTCAATTCTTATTTGTATATATATTTTACCAACTCAATTCTTTTGTTTTTACATTCAGCGCTTATAATAACATTATCTGGTTAAAAATGGAAAAACACAAACATATTTTAAATACTTATATTCGCTAATATTTAAAATAATATTTTTGATCAAGAAGAAGACAAAAAAAATATGCTCGCCATTCCAGAATATTTTTAGTCAAAGAAGAAAAATAAAACGACATATTTACCGAAAAGACTTTGAATAAAAAAAAGCCTTAAACATGAGTTCCAAAAAAAAAAAAAAAAACTAAAACTTGAAGATACTAATTTTAAGTTTTTTTTTTTTGAAGAGTTGCTAATTTTAAGCTTGGACTTGAAGAGCCCCAGTCCAAATTCCAAACATGAGTGTAATTCTATAAGGTGCCATTCTAGAAATCATGCAGGAACAAGAGCATGTGGTGGCTTTATACAAAATTCAACCCAATTCAATCATGTAATATTTAGATTATATTGAATTATCTATCTATAATACTTTGATGACTAGGATGATCAGTCATTTAAGAAAACGTCCAAGAGTAAAATATCCAGAAGTGTTAGTGATGGAATTATTGCAAAACCAAGCATTTCATAAACAAAGAAAAGGGCAAAATAATAAATTAGTTAAATTACAAATTCAGTCCCTAAACTCTCGATATGTGTCTAGAAAGTCCTTGAATTTTAATTAGTATCTAATGGATTCTTGAATTTTTAATTTTTCGTATGTTAAATCCCTAAACTTAATAAATGTCTAGTTGGTTAACTATCAATTACATGAATTTTAAAACTCATCAAATAGTTTTAGGATCTATTAGACATAAAATTGAAAATTCAAAAACTTCACAAAATTAAAAGTTTAAAAACCTATTAGACACTTTCGAAGTTCAGGGACTAAAAGAATACAAACCTAAAAGTTATGGACTATACTTGTAATTTAACCTAATAAATTTGAATTGATTCATATTAGTTCAAAAAAAAAAAAAACTCACGAATTTAAACCAATTCAAACAATTCTATAACTTAACTCAAACAAGTTGTTATCTAGATAACTTTGGCTTTTACATGGTTGTTACTTGGAAGCAACAAATGCGAGAATAATAAAGAGTTTAGAAGGAATAAGTTCAATCCATGGTGAACATGTAACTAAAATTTAATATCTTTCAAGTTTTCTTGGCAACTAAATATAGTAGGACTAGACCTTTGCCTTGTGAGATTAGAAGTTAGCTTGTGTGGATATATATATATATATATATATATATAAGAGTCAAAATAGAGTCCACAAAAAAAAAACCAAACAAAGAATGAAAGAAGACTATTGGACTTGAAAAAAGAATTAAGTATTTCACGAAATACTACTACATATCTTAATCACAGACAATGTAGCAAGGGAAAGAAAACTAATATGGTTACCAAGCTATAAATGAAACTTTGAGCAATTTGCAAATGAAGTCCAGCAGAAATTTTTGAAATTAATATCTACAAAGAAGGCATATTAGATAAAATCTGGTATTGGAAGAGTATGGGCTTCACATTTAAGTAAAATGACAGTACAACCACCTTGACCCACAATAGAGGATCAAATGCTATCCTCAATCACAAGATGCACCAAATCTAATCAAAGATGGAGAAATATGAGGCAGCTACATCACCATTCCCTGATCAAACTTGATATTTTCCTTATTCAAAACACTCTAAGGCCACAAAAAGATATCGAAAAAACCGAGACGTTATCATTAAGCAGTAGTGAGCAGAGACTGCTTGTTAGGTTCAGTTATACAGACAAACACCAAATGAACAAGAATCCAAAGGTAATGGCATAATAAACAAAGAAAACAACAAGGCATGGCAGTTCTATCTCTTTTTTTTCTTTTCTTGCCCCCTTTTTTGGGGGTAGCGGGAGGGGATGTACAACTACAACAAACAACTTTAGTTAGTCGCCTAATCGCTTTGTCTCCAGATCAATAAAACATACCATTTATCCCAACAAAGTGATTTTAAGCAACACTGATAATGTTATCCCCGCTGCTCATACTTGAGATTCCTGGGAAAGCAGGGTATTTCATCGACGAATTGGCCGAGTCTGAAGGCAAAGCGAGGTTAAGAGAAAGAGCTCCAGAGTTTATTGTTGACTTCAAATTCAAGTTTATCTCAGGTGTGGTTGCATTGAGCGGCAAAATTTCAGCAGAAAGAGGATGGACCTGCTTTGATAGTGTATCATTCTCCAGGTTTTCATGCCCAAGTGTTAGGTTTTCCATTGGAATTGGCACAGGTAAAACTGCAGGGCAAACAGATAAAGGGAAAGTTGGCATCACATGATGATATCCATTTATGTTGCAAGTTTCAGGTGGTGGAGGCGGCAACAAGGATTGCAATTGGGAGGAATTATCTTGAAGTTGAATTTGGTCTTCCTCAGCAGCCATCTTTACCTAATGAACCCAGAAAAGAAATTATAAGTAAAGATCGATTTCAACTTGCACTTATTGGAGTATTCTATTATTAAAACCCCAAAACTATTCATCATATCGTCTTGTTCGGTTTTGCCCATCCCTTTGCTACAAGAAATTGGTGGTTTCCTTTTACATGGTGGGTTAACAAAAGCAAGAACAGAAAAGCAAATTCAGAAAGGGGATAGGTCATGAAATTTCACTATCTACCACCGGATAAATAAACTCACCAACCCGTTGACTGAAATCCTAATTCGCCTACCCAAATGAATTCACTATTTCAACTGAAAATCTCAGTTTGGACCTAAGGAATCAAACAAACAGAATGAAAATACTTGAAAACCAATTCATAGGTATTTCTCACCATCCAAACAGAAGTTATAAATTTAGTAAAGATGACAGTTACCGTATCCGTGGTGATATCAAAGAGGCTGGATCTGCGGCGGCGACGATTAAGGTTGCTTCGGCGTAGAAAGTATTTCTGCGCGTGGCTAGCCACCTGAGTTGGGGTTCGAGTCTTAACAAAATTCCTCGAAATTCCTCTCCAATCCCCTTTCCCCACTTTCTGCAATCCCAGCAAGAAAAGTTTGTGCTCTTCCTCCGTCCACGGTACTCCTGGCAATCATTCACAAACAAACATCCCCAAAATTAACTTCAAATACCGAATAAATCGAACTAATCTATACGATTCTAAGATAAACCTAATAAAAATTCTCAATCTATTAAGTGAAAACCCGCCGATTATCAAAATTTCCCAAAAATTCAATCGAATGAGAACTACTCAGACGCATAGCAAATAGTATCTCAAGATCACTCGATAACCATCATCATCATCATACCGACGACACGATTATATTCTATCTGCCTAATAAAGTAAAGAAAAGGCAAGAAAAACAGGGAACGAATCGAACCTCGCTTGCGTTCGCGCTCGCGATTCCCACCGGAATTGGGAACGGCGTCGTCGGCAGAAGCGTAACCAGCAGCGGAATCTTCCTTCCTCTCGGCGGCGGAGATGTTACTCTTATCATCATTGGAGGCCTCAGGAGGATGCTCATACTGAGAGAGATTGTTCATACTGACGCTCTTCCTCATCGGGTCCACCACGACTCTCACTCCAAACAACATGATCTCCTTGGTAAGGTCGCCGGAGACGGGAACGTCGGTCGTCATCGGCATCTTCGACGACGCAGTACAAAGTTCAGAAAAGGAAAAGAAACCCACCGAAATTAAACAACAATATCAAGACAAGTGGTGCGGTGAAGTTTCTGCTTTCGTCTATATATAATGCGGCGATGACAATCATCGGGTGGCTGTGGGAGTGAGTGTATAAAGCAATACGTGGCATTTTCTGGTTGGGCCTTCAGGTTTCTTGTGTATTTCCTATCGTGCAATTATCACTCCTTTAAAATATGAACAAGAGATAGATAACATGGTTTTTGCAAGTAAGGGGCTAGTTTCCTTTCTTGTTTATTGTTTCTTTTTTAATTAAAAACATAATTGTAATTTGTATTTGGTTATTTATTTATTTATTTTAAACAGAACTGTGGTTGGTAATTATTTCAATAGAAGTTTTACATAAAATAATACTTTTATTTATATTTTTTTTAAAACCTAACCGTTGGACCAAGAAAAAAAAAAAGGAATAGTTATCAAATTTTGTGTTTCTCAAAACTTAAAAATAAGAATTAAGAAAAGTAAAAACATTACCAAATGAACCCTAATTTAACAAATTAATAAAATATAATAACTTTTATATATATGAAGTCTAACATGAACTCTTGCAAATGAGAATATACTTGTTACAATTTTTTGGATGAATTCAACAAGGAGAGTATTTATGAAGTGTAACATGAACTCTTGCAAATGAGAATATATAAGTCAACCATAAGCGTAACTCTCTAAGTCTATGATTTGGAATCCGACTTCGACACCTGATGGCCCTGCATTCTCTTGCACCCCTAAATGAAAATTTTCAGGAGGTCGCCCAACATATGATTGTTTCAAGTCAAGCACGCTTAATTTTGAAGTTCGTATGAGATTGAGTCACTGAAAATGAAGGTACACCTTGTTGGTATAGATAATAACTATCAATTTTTTTAAGTCTTTCTTAATCATGTCTTACATAGCCTCATAATCCCTCTCATTCCAATGTGGTGTCAGTTCATTCATGTACTCTTCTTATATTCGGGTGTCACAATAACTTAATTGGTTAAGGCATATACCATCAACTAAGATGTCAGATCAAATATTGTTGACCCCCCCAAAAAAAGAGTATATAAGATTATTAATAATCCATCTAGATATCAAAGTTTAAGTTTTCAATATTTAATATACTTTTAAATTAGCTTTCATTTTTTTTGTTAAATTACAAATTTAGTCCTTAAACTTTCAAGTTTGTATAAAAAAATCCCTAAACTTAAAAGAATGTATTCCCTATCTAATTTGAACTTAAAAATGTCTAAAAGTCCCTAATGCCCCATTTGATAACCATTTTACTTTTAGTTTTTAAAAATTAAGTTTATAAAATACTACTTCCACTTATAGGTTTTCATGTTTTCTTATCTACTTTTTACATATGTTTTCAAAAATCAAGCCAAACTTTGAAAACTAAAAAAAGTAGTTTTTAGAACCTTATGTTTTGTTTTTGGAATTTGGCTAGAAACTCAAATGTTTACCTAAGAAAGATGAAATCTGTTGTAGAAAAGATGTGTGAAAAATAAGCACAATTTTCAAAAATCAAAAATCAAAAACTAAATGGTTATCAAATGGAGCTTAATCTTTCGACTTTGTGTCTAATAAGTCATTGACATATTCGAAAATTTTAAAATTAATTAACTAATCTATTAGATTTAATATTGAATTTTACATGTAATAGAACCCTAAACTTTCACTTTTTGTCTAGTAGATTCGTGAGTTTTAAAAAATATCAAATAGGTTAACCTATTAAACATAAAATTGAAAATTCATGACCTATTGAACACATAATCGAAAGTTTAAAGACTTATTAGACACTTTTTAAAATTTAGGGACTTATTAAACATACAATTAAAAGTTCAAGAACCTATTTGACACTTTTTAAAGTTCAAAAACCAATACACAAATATAAAAGTTCAAGGACTAATCTTGTAATATAACTCTATTTTTTTTTTTCATTTTTTACATTAAGTTGATGTCATAATATTTTCAATGATTGTAAAATAAATATTCTAGTAGATAGGTATAACTTCACAATATATAAATTTCTACACGTGATAAAACTTTGAGTCACTCACTTAAGGATAGACTACTTTCATTACTTGAAACTTTAAGAACAAGCAAAAAAAAAAAGAGAAAACCCATACTTCAAGAAAAATATCTTTCTTCTTTATTTAAAGATGATGAAGACATTAGTCAAATAAGATGATAAATAAAAAACACTTCAAATATTATAATTCTAGTCACTATCACATATCAATTAATCACATAAAATAAAGTGAATTTTACAAATGAATGTAAATGAACAAAACCAACAAAATCTTTATTGAAAAGTTCCATTGGGTTAAAGTTGTTTGGATGAGATTTTTAAAAGGAATAAGGAGAAGAAAAAAAAACCTAGGAATGTAAAAAGAAGGGAAAAAGAAAGAATGGGCCAATTGGAGGTATCTACAATATATGGTTCAAATCTTTACACAAACACCAAGGTGAGATGTGTAGGACAGAGCATTAAAAAACAATATCACATCACATGTAGAAGCAATACAACAAGCACAATGTTTGTTTTACATTTATTTGTTTGTTTTGTTTGTTTTACAATTTTACTTACACATTTGCCCTTTGCTTTTACCAACCCAATTGAGTGTGGTCAACACCCAAGTTGTCAATCCCCAACAATCTTCAATTCAAAATCCCAACCAGCTTCATTGAACCTGTGCCCATTTGCTGTTTAAAAAATAGATATTTGGGTGACAACCACCTTTTGAGATTGTTTGGGTTTTTACCATATGTATTCAAAAAGTAGGAGAATCTCACTTTAGGTTTTTAAGGTAAATATTTTATTTTAGGGTAAAATATGCTTTTAGTCTAAGTTTAGGGTTTAGTATCTATTTTGCCTTGAAATTTTAAAAGAGACATTTTAAATGGTCATTGAAGTGTTGGAGCATGGTTAAGAGTGATTTTGAAATAGTTAAAATCACTTTTGTCGCATTCAAAATCATTATGAAACATGTTTTTAATTATTCAAAATCATTTTTTATGGAACGAAAATGACTTTTAAAAGTGTAAAATTAAACACTAAGTTGATTTTAAATGATTAAAAGCATAAAGTGATTTTGATCATTTCAAAATCACTCCTAAACATGCGCTTAGTTGATTAACAAAAAGTGATGTTAGTCGTGTGACAATTAAGTTGCTAATTGTATATTTATGAGTTGCAAATTTATTAATTTAATATATTTTTAGTTAATATACTTAATTTATGGTTAGTTAAATTACAAGTTTAGATTCTAAATATTTTGGTTTATGTCTATTTAGTTGATGAACTTTAAAAAATGTCTAATAAGTTTCTAAACTTATTAGACATTTTTTCGAGGTACAAAAGTTGTCCGGTAAATGTTTAAAATATGAGAATCCATTTTAATTAATTATCTACTTGTCAAATTGTCACTTCAACAAAGAAATAAAACACGTGTAAATGAATTTATATTTGTATTAATTTGAATTTAGTGGATATTGTACTCTCTAATTCTTTCTCTCTCATGTACAATGTCTCGAGAGCTGAAAGCTTATTCTTGAGCGCGCTTGTTAGTTTTTTGTAATCGGCCTTTGGCTTGTTGACCTTGTTGGATCGACCTTTGACTTGTTGATCTTTGGATCGACATTTGGCTTGTTGATCGTTGGATCGGCCTTTGGCTTGTTGATCCTCTTGAAGATACGATCGAAGTCTTGGAGTCTTGTATGCTTCAAATGCCTTCGACTTATCTTCAAAAATATTTTGGTCTTTAAAGTCTTCAAGTCCTCTGGTCTTCAAAGCATCTTGGGTCTTCAAAGAGTCTTCAGTCTTCAAGAAACATTTAACACCTAATGACTTGTCTTGTAGAGTATTTGGTTTTCCAAGAGTGTTCAGCACGAAAAGTCTTTAGTCTTCAAAGAGGGTTCAGCACCTAAGAACTTTATGAAGCATTCAGAACCAAAGAACTTTGGCCTTAAAAATTTATGACTCTCCAAATGAAAGAGAGCTCATATATTTATAGAGCTTTTTATGGACATGTGGGCTTAGGCTTCAATGCTTTTGGACCCAACCATTGGACTTGGACTTTGTTGGATTTGAGCCTAACCATTTGGATTTGAGTTTTATTTAACTTTAACATATTATCCAATTATACCAAATTTAACTTTAATTATTTGGTCAAATGAACATGTGGCCTTTTAATTTTAGAATTTGTCAATTTTTGTCTTCAAATTAAAGTGGTGACACACGTCAATTTATTATTGATCCAGATTTAATTATTTATAATTTCGTCATTAATTTATAATAATGACATGACAATTTAGGATTGGCCAAAATTCCTCATTCAACATTAATGTTTTTTGGAGGGATGAAAGTTGTCCAATAAATGTTTAAAATATGGGGAAAAAAACCTACCTACTTACCATAGTTGTTTTCATGTGCACACTTAATTTCAAGATTGGTCCACCAATTATTTATAGGTTAAATTATCATTTTGGCCCTGTAGTTTAGAACTTCTATTACCATTCTTGTATTCTCAAACGTCTAAATTTAAATCGCTTTCAATAAATCTTAAAATTAGTTTCTATTGTTAATTTAGGATTTTTTTTTTAAAAAAAAACAACTTCTATTAACATTTCTTCTATAAATTTTGAAAACATATACACGCTGTATCTTTTTTTAAACAAAAATTATTGTTTTATTATTGTTGTTGTTATTATTATTATTATTATTATTTTACAAAGTTCCATAAAAATTAACTTCAAACTAACAATGAGAACTAATTTTAAGACTTATTGAAAGTATAGATACTAAAATAGAACAAAACCCAAAATACAAAGACCCACAACGATATTTTAACCTTATTTATATTACATTAAATAAAATCTCGTTTGATAACTATTTGGTTTTTAGTTTCTTAAAACTTATTTTTGTTTTCAGAATTTGACTAAGAATTTAAATATTTCCAAGATGAAAACCATGATAGAGAAATTGTGAGAAAATAAGCACAATTTTTAAAAATAAAAAATAAAAAATAAAAGGTTAGCAAACGAGACCTAAATAAATGGATTTTACTTAGGTCCAGTTTGATGACTATTTGGTTTTTGATTTTTGAAAATTGTACTTATTTTTTCATCATTTCTTTACAATAAAAAAAACATTTGAATTCTTAGTCAAATTCCAAAAACAAAACAAGTTTTTGAAAATGACTTTTTTTAGTTTTCAAATTTTGGCTTGGTTTATGAAAACATATATAAAAAGTAGATAACAAAACAAAGAAATCTATAGATGGAAGTAGTATTTATAGGCTTAATTTTTAAAAACTAAAAATAAAAAATGAAATGATTATCAAACGGAGTCTTATATTTTGTAATCACTCACACCAAGAAATAAATATGAGCTCCTACTCATCACAAGATTATGTACATGTTAAATAATTACAAAGATTAAATTGGTTTTGTTAATATAAGTTGTAAGATGAAAACAAAAAGTCATGAAAGTTGTGAGATTTATTTAAAGTTTAAACATGAAATGAGGAAATAATAAAAGAGTTTGGAAGTGAATGTGGATATATGATATAATCCACTAAGTCCAGCCTCTTGTGTTGGCTTCACAAAACGCCAATAAAACCAACCTTTTTGTACGTTTTAAATATGAACCGTTGGCCAAGCATATTCGAATTTTTGTCTATTCAAGAAGCAAAATAAGAAGAAGAAGAAGAAGAAGAATAAGCTTTTTTTTTTTTTTTTTTTTTTTTAAAAAAACAATTTATTTGTCTCTCACATTATCTTCTTTAATGTTGTTGGTATTGCTTTTAGTAATCTAATCTTTTAATGGTGGGGTGGTGCAATTCTTGGAGGATAAACCAAGAAGATAAGGTCTTGTGGGGTTCATCAACCATTGGTTTTCATTTTCATCACTCACTCTCTCTCCTAGTCCTATTACCCCTAATTATTTGACCTAAATTCTATGAAAGCACGTGACGGAGTGAAGAAGAAAGGAGGGAGCAATTGCGAACAATATTTTCTTGTTGATTGGCCTATTGTCCCTACTCTACCCACTTAGTTTTTGACAAATAAGAGAGAAATATACAGAAGAAGAGAGACGGGAAGTTTTTATTTTTTTTAAAACAAGTTAAAATATCATTGTAGTCCTTGTATTTTGGGACAGACTCATTTCATTTTAATCTTTATACTTTCGAATATCTAAAATTAATAGTCTTTGTACTTTCCATCAATCTTAAAATTAGTTTTTATTATTAGTTTGAAGTTAATTTTTATCAAATTTAGTAAAATAATAATAATAATAATTTCCATTTAAGAAAAGACACACAATAGGAATATCTTTATTCAAAATTTAGAGAAAAGTGATATCAACCACCAAGGACATCAATTATTATTTGTATTTTATTTAATGATTTTGATGTAAGTTTATTGTTTTCCAGTTTTATCTGTTTTATGACATATTAAAGTAGGGGTATTTTTGTCATATTTGCTATGATCAATGATGTGACATTTAGGGTTCTAGGAGGCTATCTAAAGCTTGGCCATTAGGTTATATATGACAATTTTTTTCTTATGATGAATGGAATTTTACCTTTGAGCTTTTTTTGTCAAGTTTAGCCAAGAGCTTATTGAATTTCGCAGTTCATGTGTTGAGTTGCGTGCCAAGAACATTCAAGTATGATTGATCAATATCATATCTTGTGGAGCGTTCGATTCTTAAGTTGGAACTTGTTCTTTATCTCAAGAGTTTTGATCTAAAGGCAACTCATATCTAATCTAAACCTTAGAGTTGAAATCGATTGGATTTGAGGGTTTTAGTGTTTGCAAATTAGGGGTTCACATATCCAAAGAGTTCCTAATTCCAATCATTAGAGCCCTGTTTGATAAGCATTTGGTCTTTTGTTTTTGATTTTTGAAAATTGTGCTTGTTTTCTCACAATATCTGTACAATTATTTTCATCTTTTCTACAATGGTTTCCATCATTCTTAAGGAAACATTTGAATTTCTAGTCAAATTCCAAAAACAAAAACAAGTTTTTAAATTTACTTTTTTTAGTTTTCAAAACTTGGCTTGGTTTTTGAAAACATATATAAAAAGTAGATAAGAAAACATGAAAACCTATAGGTGGAAGTAGTATTTATAGGCTTAATTTTCAAAAACTAAAAACTAAAAACCAAATGGTTATCAAACAGGGCCTCAAATTTTCACATTAGGAAGGCTAATAGAGACTTTTTTTTTTTTTTTGGAGAAATTAACTATATAAACTAACAATAGGGACTAATGTAAAGATTTATTGAAAGTAGAAGGCCTAAATTTTGATATTTGAAAATATAGAAATTAAAATAGAACAAGTTTGAAAGTACATGGACCAAAATGATATTTTTAACCAAAAAAAAATACTGAGTCAATAATTTAATGGTGGTGATTGACTAGCGACCAGAAAATGTTTACTACCCAATTGCACAAAGAAATATGGTTCACGATTACTATTTACTAGTTTTTAGGTCGTCTTAAAATTTAAAACAAAATTAAAAATTTTAAAGTTTTCTATTTAATTTGCCTCCTTAAATTTCAAAGTTAAAAGATTTTTATAAATAAAAAAGGACAAAATATATATGGTAAGCCTATGGGTCCTTTGGTAAAGTAATTGACATAAAACTTTGCCAAAAAAATTAGATGTTCAAATCTACGACTGTTGTGAACTAAAAAAAAAAAAAAGAAAAAGTATGCGAATCCTTTCACATTTATTTCTCTTTCATATTCTGTTTTCGACGTTTTATTTTTCCCCTTTCCATCCACCTTTTTCTAATCGAATTATCACGTTGTTTCTTAGTGTCAAAGAAAATATATAAAAACAAATATAATGCACTTAAGAGTGTGAAGATGGATGACATGACTAAAATTTCTAGGATTGGTCTTAATCACCTACAATACGCAAAATTCGTACCAATCGATAAAATTTGGGAGTTGTATCAATTAAAACATTAATAATTATATCAATTTAAATCCTAAACTTTTATAAGTGAATCAATTTAGACTCTCAATTAGTGATTTGTACTTATTTTCACACGTTTTCATTTAAAATTAGCTAAAAATCACATAAATAGTATTATTCTTCTCCTAAAATTCCACTAAGTTGAAAGAAAAATTATCACGTAATTCTTTCCAAATAAGTAGAGAAAAATAGAGGAATGCAAGAAAATGAAAAATCGCTACTATCTATTTGATTTCAACATTTCTCTCTAAGTTAAATAAATCCATGTATTTAAAGAAGTCTTATACACGTGTGAAAGCTATGCATCAATGATTTTAAAATGTAATTCTAATCGATTTTTAAAATTGATTCACTTATAAAATTTAAAATTTTAATGGATACAATTATTAGTTTCAAATTTTAAGTATTACCGTCCTCAAAATTTATAGGTATAAATTGAACTTTTCTTTAAAAAAATAAATAAATATACATCCAATCAAGAAAAGTAAAAAAAGAAAAGAAAAGAAAAATATCCAAGTGATCTCTCTAGTCAAAATCATATCTCAAGGGAAAAAAAGAGGAGAGAAAATAAAAAAGCATCTTAAGGGAATGTGTGTGTGTGGGCAAAGCGTGAGAAGGGAACATCCCATCAAAGACTACTTTTGTTATGAAAAATATCAAAGGATTTTTTCTACTTTCTTCCATTTCATATCTTGAAAAAAGTATATAAGAACCACTACAAAATAGACGAAGCCAACTTTTTTTTTAATCCACACTTGTGACAATTCCAATTAATAAATCTCTCCATTGATTCGGGCCCATGACTTATGTAATATTATAAAACAAAAAAAAAAAAAATCCTCGAGAACAATCTTTCTGAGCCAAAGCGAGTTTAGCTTCGCAGTAACTGACATATACCTTTGATTAAAAGATTAGAAATTCGAATTTCCTGATCTAAATGTTGTTGAACTCACAAAAAAAAATCTTTATGACTTTTTTTTTTTTTTTTTATGTAGAAGACTAAATAAGAATGAGTTGCCATTGTTAGACGAGTTTTTGTAATTTTTTTGTTTAAAAAAAAAAGAACAAGAATGAAAATGTTGCGAAATTAGTCTTACATTTCTAAATAGTCTGGATTTTCAAAATTAATAACTGAGGTTCCATTTAATAACTATTTAGTTTTTAATTTTTGAAAATTAAGCTTATAAATACTACTTTCACCTATGAGTTTTTTTAGTTTGTTATCTCCAAGTAAAGTTTTGAAAACTAAAAAAAAAAAAAAATAGTTCTCATAAACTTATTTTTGTTTTTGGAATTGGGCTAAGAATTCAAATGTTTTCTTATGAATTCAAATATTTGGAATGATTTTCCAAGTGCTAAAATACTTTTTTAACACTTGAAACGTTTTTTTAAGCACTTGGAAAGTCATTCCAAATAGACCCTTATTGTGCCTAAAATGAACTCAAAGAAAGTTGATGGGCGCTGACTAATGAGGAAATAATAGTGAACATACTATCAACAAAATCAAGTCAATGACATGAAGAATTCAAAATGAAGCAAAAATCATCTTGAAGCTTGATAATCCAATAAAATGAGATTAGTTTAGCATCCTCTCTTGCCTATTCTTGGTCAAAATTGAGTGGAAAGCACACTTTTATCTTGTTTTTAGTAAGTTTCTTGTTAAGTTTAATTAAGAGTCGGGTTTTTGCATAGTTTTCCTTTTTCTTAGTTCTTTTACTCTTTTTAGTCTTTTATTGTAGTTGGTTTAGTGTGTTTTGTTTGCCTTTTGTTTTGCAGTCTAAGAAGTGAAAAAGAATGCTCGTTGAGGTGCTGATGCTACAACATTGTGTAACATTGCTCATCACTGTGCAACATTGACGTTACGGCAGAAAAAGGAAGTTTGGGGCCCACTTTTGATGACATAAGAAGAGTTTATTCCAACAGTATTGATAAGCCGTGAAATTAAGGCTTATTTAAATCCTCAATTGCTCGAAAAAACTCTTGTTTGTCCTAATATTAATAGAAAATGGTGAAAAATTGTTGAAAGAAGGGAATAATGAAATGTGATAGCAATTGGAAAAGATTTCTAAGTATTATGGTTCTTTTGCAGGAATTGCCAAACCAAATTGCCAGAACATTGCCAAACCGGCGAATTGGAAATCTTGGAGCAGGGAATGTGACATTGCTAAATCAGATTGCCAATCTGGTTTGGCAATTTGATTGGCAATCTGTGTCTGGGCAGAAAATTCTGGGCGCGAACGAAGCGAAAATTCAGCACGAATCAAGGGAATTGGAGCATGATTTTTGGGCAATCTTCAACCCTAATGAATGCCTACAAATGAGGAAGAAGAAGAGAAGCCATTAATCGGATTTTGAGGGCGATTTGCAGGACCAATTTTCGTGGGTTTTTGGGTTTTAAAAAAGGAAAGAATTCTGCATTAAACCCATTTCGAGATTCTTCAATTACAGCCCGATTTGGAGGAAATTAAGCACGATTTTTGGGCATTCTTCAACCCTAATGAAGGCCTATAAATAGGGAAGAAGAGGAGAAGCAAAAAAAAAGGGGAATTTTCGGAGGCAAGGAAAGAAGCAACCTTCATTTTTCGAGCTCTGTTTTTCTGGAAGTTCTTTTTTCTGTTTTATCTCATTTCAAAGTACTGAAGTCAGTTTATTTTATTGCAATTTTCTTTCTGGATTAGGGAGAATTGTTGAAGAACAATCTCTATTCTCCATTTGGTTTATTATGAATTAAGTTTAAGTGTCAATTTCAATTCTAGTTAGTGAGTTTAATTCAAGAACTTTACTCTGTTTTTCTGAATTTTCGTTTCTGTTCACCGAGGTCCAGTTTTCTGTTTTTAATTTCCTTCTTCTATGACTAATTATTGTGGGAGTTCTACTGTTGTTCTCAATCAAAGATCCAAATTGAATTAATTTCGTGATTCATCCCAGCAACTACCCGCAAGTTTCTTTTAGAATTCTCCTTGATTTCATCTTGTAGTTTGCTGCAGAATGTTCAGTTCGGTGAGGTGTTGTTTTTACTCAAGTTAAGGTCTCGTGAGAGTGCTTAAAGCCCATCAAGTTAAGGAGCAAAAGGAAGTAAAGCCGATTTCAATTATTACCCTCCGTTCTCTTTTATTCAATTGGAAAATTTCTAGAACTTTTGAATTAATTGTCCAAATAGATGTTAATGTTTAATACCTTATTTGTTTGATAAAGTTGTCTTAATTAGAGTGAAATTTTGTTTTGATTAGCAATTTACCTAATTTTCTCAATATGAACTTCTCTTCCAAAATTAGTTTTAGGATTTTTATATTTAAGTTGAGCTAAAACTTCTTAGGGGGTTCAAGGATGTGAATTCCCTAAGAAGTAAATGTAGCTAAAATTCCAAGAAAAACCAAGCCTACATCTCAATTGTTTGCTTGTGTTGATTTAATTTCCGTTGAGATCCTAGATTGATCAACTAGGGTTTCAACTCAAGCTTAGATCTAATACCGACAGGGTTAGTGACAAGCGGATTTCACACAAGTAATGGAGTAAGAGAGCTTGGACATAAGTCATTCCTTACCCTAGACATAGGGATTAAGGACTCCAAGACCCATAAAATTGTGAGCCAAAAATCATCTATGATGGAGGGACTATAGACATATAGAGCCCCCACTTAGCCTCCTAAAAAACCCAATTTTGAGGTAATAGGAGATGCAATTTTGGTCTACAATTGAGTGTGGAGTAGGTTGGAATTGCAATTTTGTGGTTTGCAATTACGACTTAGGGCAATGACATTCTTGAGCCCCATCCTTTATCATTTCATTCTTAAGTTCATTCAAATTGCCATTTCATATTGCCAATTTAGATTAGCAATTTAATTATGCAATTTTAGTCTTTTCGCACATTGCCATTCTGGATTAGCAATTGGATTAGCAATTTCTGTTATTTCCAACATTGTCATTCTGGATGAGCAATTGAATTAGCAATTTCGATTTTCCACCAACAACTTGATTTTTGCATTTTTACTTTTCAAACTTGCAATTTGCCTTACACTTTTGCAAAACAAAATCTTTGTTACTTCGTTCCCTGTGGGATTCGATACTTGGTACTCAGATACCATTTTATATTACTTCGATCGCGTGCGCTTGCGTGAACACCGATCAAGTATCTGCACCCATTCTAATGGGCCAAAGTGGAAAGAAAAGAAAGATAAAGGGCTATTGTTTAAAAAAAAAAATGAAAGAAAGAAAACCCTAATTTGGGGACATATGATAGAAGTGAGAGGGAGAAAAGGAAGGATTGATCGCAAAAACTAGAGAAGGCAGCAGAAAATAAGAGGCGAATAAAAAGACAGCAGCCGAAGGGGATCCTTGGGAGGCTTCTTCATCAACTTTCGTCAACTATCCATTCTCATTTTCTTATTTTTACTTTCTTGTTTCATTCCTTAGATGTATCTTGCTCCTTATTTCCTGAAATTCTAGTTAGGTCAAGTTGTTTTTTGAGAGAGTAGTTTATGAACTCTCCTTTTGAATCAAAGATGTTTATGAGTAATGATTTATCTCTGTTTATTTTCCTTGTAAAAGCCATGAACTAATTTCTTAGGTTGGAATTTATGGAGCCATAACTCTACTTTTGGAGCCATTTTTGCTATGGAATGCTATAGAAGTGTAGTTTGCCCATGGATTTTTTATTTCTTATTGTTCTTCTTAAAAGTGATCAACTTATGAAAGAATATAAGTTTGTTTTAATTCTAAAAATATTAAAATAAATGAAAATAGCATAGGCAATGCAAGTAGGTTTATGTCTTGAATTGGGGATGAATCCAAGGGTATAGATATATACTTTTGGCTTGTAAACTTAGGGAAATTGGGCTATCCATGTGTTTGAAAGTTGGATTTTCATAGACATATGTTAAAGTTTGCTTTAAAACTGCAATTCGATGATTGGAATTAATTTTCGAAATTTATTTTCAAGTTTTCCCGTTAATACATAGTATAGGAATGCTGCACAATGCTATAGCATCACACAGCATCATGGAGCTAAAATTAGCAATGAAATTTCATAAATTCCAGCAACTTAATCATTTGATTCTTGACTTGTTTGTTATCAATTTTAGCTGTTTATCTCTCTTAGATTGCTAGAATTTAATTTCTTTGTGTCGAGCTTATTTTTTTGTTAATTTTATGTTGCTTAATTGCTTTACAATTAGCATTAGTGGTACTCAAGTTTACAAAATTTGCATTATTTAGTCCTTGTGGGATCGATCTTGTCTACAAATTACTACCTATGATTGTGTATGCTTGCGTTACCTATGATTGTGTATGCTTGCATAGTGAGTTTTTGCACAACAAAGCTTCAACATAAGAATCTGGTCAAGCTCTTGGATGTTGAAGGAGAAGAAAAACTTATGGTCTATGAATACATGACAAATAAGCAAAGGTTCTCATTAATTTTTATGGAAGAATAATTTAGAGAGAGAGAGAGGACAAAGAAGAAGAAACATCTTCCATTGAAAACTTAGGGGTCGTTTGGGACAAGAGTTATAATAACATGTGTTATAATAACCCATGGAATACTCTGCACCCCAAACACAGACTATTATAACCTCAGACTAAACAACTCTGCATTTTAAACAATATTATATTATTTTACAGACTATTATAACCCATGTTATTATAACTCACTCAGTGCCCCAAACAGTCCTTTAATGATAATGGTATTTTTTTAAATTTTTTTCAAAGATCAAGAGTATTAATGCAACTATTTTAAAGTTTGAAAGTATTTTTAAAATGAGATACAAAGTTCAGGAGTATTTTTTTATAATAGATGTTGTTTGTTGTTCTCGAAGCTAGATTGTTGCATTTTCATGGGCTTTCTTTTTCCACTTTCCCCTTTTCTGGGCTACCTATTATATTGGGCTATTCGTCTCTTGCTTTATTGGGCTCTTTGCTTAAAAGAAAGATTATGTACGCCCACATTATTTTATTTATAATTTGTAGACCTATAATTTGCATGCTATTTTATCTTATAAATTTTTACATAATTTTAAAAAAATTGAAGGAATTTTATTTTCTATTTTATATTTTTTAGGTCAACAACATGTAGGAGTAAAGATTCGAATCTCTAACCTTGATCAAGGATATTTGCTTTAAAAAGTTAAGTTATGCTTAGGTTAACTTTACTTTGTTTTATCATTTGGATTGATTGTATGGTGTTTCATATTTTCATAAAGTGAAATTATGGTTAAATTTTCAATATATATATATATATATATAACATAATTGATTTTTGTCTAAAAAGCATATTTTTCCAAAGTTATTCCAAAGAGTAAAGACACTATGAATACTTATATCATTATAGTATCTATTATCCAGTAACCTTTTCAAATTACAAGGACTAGAATGAACCATCATATCGACATACCAATAATTGTGCCTAAGCATGTCTTTTAAGAAAATATTTCACTTATAAAAACTTATGATTAAAAAAGATATATGGATTTTTGTGTGTGAATTTGTGGCTACCTACTCTAAAACATTGATTATATACGTAGGTATTAGACTGAAGTTTGCTAAAATAAAGCTAACTGTATTAAGACAATAGCGAGAAAAGTTGTATTATAAAGTTATATCTTTTGAGATGAAGTTATGACGATTTTAATCTTCTATATAATTATAAATAATATCATGTATGCAGTGTTTTTAAAGGCTCAAGGCGCACTAAGGCGCAAGGCGCAAAAAAAGGAGCGGGCTTTTTTTTGTAAGGCGCACTATATATAAAAAGTCATAAAAAATGTATATATACATGTAGCAATGCCTTGAATTTGTTATCAAGCGCTTCGAATGACCAAATACGGAAGTCTCGCTTTTAAATAATAACTAACCTAAACCCATAATTTGGACTTAAAAACTAAAAAAAAAATGAAATTCAATAATCCCTAGAGGCACGTGGGGCGCGCGCCTCATGGGCTTCATGGAAGGCACGCGCCTAGACCGCACCTTCTTACCAGCGCCTCGCCTCTTCGAGGCAAGGTGCTTCACATGCGCTTCGCGCCTAGGCGCGCGCCTTTTAAAACACTGCATGTATATTTTCTAATTTTTATACAAATGCTGCCATGTCAATTTCCATCATTTATTCTAACAAAAAAGATATGTTTTTTAAACAATTTCAAAGTTCAAGAGTATTTTTTGGAACAAATTTCAAAGTTTAAAAGTAAAAATGAAACTTTTCATAGTCTAGGGACATAATTGAAACCTATCCTAAAGTTTTGTTCCAGAGTATTTGGTTTAATATAACCTACAAAGTCCAAACTTATGAAACAAATGAATATTTAATAAAATTCATGACGAAACTTTGAAAACAAACGGGCCTAAAATCCAGAAGAAGAATCTGCAAACAGGTGAAGGCACTTGGCTAATCCTCATTTTCTATGCATAGCTGTGGAATTCCAATTCTAAGTGATATTACATCTCCCTGATTAGTTCACAGAGATTTAAACCCCTGCTCTAACAATTACCAATAAACGGCTTTTTCCAGTAAAGAATATCAATTCTACAGCTACAAAAAAAGAAACACTGACCTCTTCCTTGGCCATGCATCTTATTCCTTGGATTCAAGATCAAATTGGCTTTATAAGTGAATCATCACAAGCAATGTTGCAAGAAAACTCTGCCATCACCTGAATGCTGTGATACTATCATTTGGTGAGTTCTTTCCAAAGTCAAAAGAGCTGGTATTTGATATGGTGAGCACTATGAATCACATCCTTACAATTAAAAATGGGAGGTGATGCGTTTCAAAACTTGAAAACTAGATGTTCAGCCTTGTATTTCTTTCAAACAGTCGTAGTCAGAAGCTCAGTTCCTGTCCTATTACTTGATTTGGAATCAACATCTTTGTATTTGTCATTGTTTATACCAGATCTGGATATCTTTGCATCTGGAAGATTTAAAGGGGAATTATTTAGAGTAATAATTTCACCAGATGATGCTTCTGCATCGGAGAGGAGCTGCTTCAGTTGAGACTGTTGGCAGACAATTCGACCGTTGTTCCACCCCGGAAAAGAGAAGGATGACAACACATTATCCTGCAGGAATGAATAGACAGCCTTCGCGATTGGCAAGTTTTGTGAAGTTGAGTCTTTCTCTAACCAGCCCCTTCTGGAAATTTGAAAATACACGGTTGACAAACTATCAATGAACCCTCGTAAAAGTAAGACAAGGCAAGTAAATTCCATGATGTGAGAAAATAGTTGATTTCTCCCGCTTGGCAACTAGCTTTCATATCATGCAAATTCAAGTATAACAAAAGGCAACAAAAGATCTAATCAAACAAAGGCATTGCAGGTACTCTAACTAGTAAACATAATTAACCCGGACAATGCTATTTCATAATTTATTGCTGTTTAAACCAATGGTCAGAAATTTATGGTTGGCTTCCATTCGTTCCTCCCTTAAAATCAAGTATATTCAGACAACGTCTTGTTATGAACTAAAAAATTTAAATCTTAATATACTTTAATTGCAGCAACAATGTCTGGACATTTCAGTGATAACCTATGTGCAATTTGGGATGCCAAACTAAAGAGAGCATTTTTTAACCAGCCCATTAGCAAAGTGCACTTTTTAGCTTGACAAAATTAGTCAAGTCCAAGAAGCCCAAAAGGAGAAGATTTGCTTCAGCTGGACTACGGAACCCTTTCATAATCATATATGCCTCCACCATGCATGACACTTACAATTAAAAAAAGCTAACCATGATTAAATTGATTGCAAGATAAATGAAGCTTACCCAACTACAACAGCTGCAAGCTGAGGGAGATCCTCTCCATCCATAAGCATTTCATTCATTTTGTTAACCCAAAGTGATATTGCTGTACATGCACCTCCTTCCCACATTCTGTAGAAACGCCAGACATACGAATTAGTATAAACTTGAGCACAGGTATCAGCCAGCCAGCATCGAAGAGAAAACGATTCCTATTGTACCTGTGCACATCCACAGACCACACAAGTTTGCTTTTGCGGAAAAGTTCAGGGAAAAGACCTCGTTTTGTTGCTTCAGTGAGAACCCTTGCAGCACGCCCTTTCTGGCCAAGCCACCAAAGTGCTTCTAACAGTGTGTTGTAAAATCTCATTCCCAATCCACACCCTTCAGCGTTAAGTTTGTCAAAAACATATTCAACCATCTGCCAATTAGAATCATCGTCATAATCTCCCTTGATCATCTGGCCAATGACTTGATGAATACTAGATACCCTGTTTGTACTCATCTCATTGAGTAATTCATAGGCATCATCCCACCTGGAAAGAATGGACTCTGAGATGTAAGAGAGATCATTAAAATAAAGGTGTAATGAATTCAATCAACCAGAAGATCGAGGGTTCAAAAATCAAATTTAATGAAGTGGGAATTTTAGGACTGTAAGATTTCAAACCATATATTTCTTCAAATGGTCCAACTCTGATAGTTAATTAGTGATAACTGCTGGGGAAATAATCAAACAAAAATGTCAACACTGAGGAAAACGTGATGTTCTTATAAGGTAGAAGTAGACAGCCTATGACAACTGACAAACTCTTCCCTATAACTCTAACTTGGTGTACATCTAAAAATGACCATTGACTTCATGGTCCATGCAATGAATTTCATTTTTACACGAGGCAAATAAACATGCCAGGATCATGAACACGTTCCATGATATGAGGGATTTTAAGGAAGAAGAATGTTTTAGAGGCAAAACAGCATTAATAGAAAAAGGGAAAGTTAAGGATGTTGGTCTAAACTTTGGTATCCATTAGCCTGCAATATTAAAAATTAAGAGAATCTTTCGACCAGCAAATGTGATAGTGCAGAAGTTTAAGCTTTTCTTTTTACAACAAAAATTGATAGAGTGAACTATCACTAAAGGAGAGAGAGGAAAGCCCCAATCCAAGCCAAGGACGATGCAAAAAGAACTTCCAATTAGCACAGAGGTTTGAGTATAATTACAAAAAGAATTGTTAAGTTTACACCTAGTAGCAACAACAACAACTATCTCATCCAGCAGAAAGGAGAAAGGTTTCTCTTCATCTAAGAAAGCTTTTTGGTTCCTTTCATTCTAAAAGATATATGGTGAAGATCTAGTAATGTTTAACTAGAGGAACTTGGTTATATCTTCAAACAGATGTCCTCCAAAGAGGAAGTGCAGCAGGTTGGTACTGTTGCTGAGAAAAGGAGCAGGCCATCCAAAATTACCAAAATGTAATTGCATAATCGAAGACCATGGGGCAAGAACAATCAGATTATTGTGTCTCCCTGTTGGCTTTCCACATAAGACAGTAGAGGGATAAAATCCAAAGGTTTGGACTTTTCCTTTGAATTTTACCTGGGGTATTTATCCTCCCACAACTATTTCCAAAGGTTCTGGTTAAGAATTGGAGTACTCTTAGTGAAGTCTTGAAGACGACATTTGCAACTGAAAGAGTAGGTGAAATCACAAAGCCATCTACATTTGTATTCCACCAGCCTAAATAAAAGTCACTGAGGGTGTTCAGAAGGAACATCCATTCTCCGACTCCCAAGTCATCAGATTCCTTCTCAAATTTAATCCCGAGTCTAACTTAAGGAATTCCACGCTAGACTGATGTAGAGGCCATTGTTATTGGTGATCATTGTGCAAGATATAATATAGAGAGAGTTTCTGTACCCTTCCAATTGTCTTCCAAGAATTTGGTATCTTCTCCCTTCCCCACCAAAATTTCTACTCTTGAGGCCAATTACTATTTCAGATTAAAAACGTCATTTTAGGGCCCCTTGGAGAATTTAGGAGCAGATTACAATCAATCTTCCTTAGAGATTCCATACTATGCTGCCAACGCCACCTTTATCCAAAGGGCTTCTTTCTCAAAGATCTCCACAATCCCTTAGGTTAAGGAGGGAGAGACATTTGCTATGTGTTACCAACGCCCAGACCCTGAGAGAGTAGGAAGTATAACCATGTTCCATTCCACTAGATGAAAACTTCGTTCAAAATTGGCATGCCAATCTCGGCAGAAATCCCTGGTGGCCTTTTCAATATTGAACTACCTTTTTTTTTGGGGGGGGGTAAGAAACTGAGCTTTCATTGAGAACAAATGAAAGAAGAACAAGGGCATACAAAAAACAAGCTCAACAAAAAGAGGGAGTCCAAGAACTAACTACAGAAACAAACTCCAATCCAACAAAATCAAGCCAAGATCATAATTACAAAAGGGACTAGTAACCGACACCTACAAAGGCGCATGAAACCTCACAACCTCCCAAACCTCATCACAAGATCTCTCAACCTCACTAAAAATCCTATTATTCCACTCAAGCCAAATACCTCACAACGTGGCAATGAAGCTAGCGTGCCACAAGACTTTGCCCTTATCACAGAAGGACGACCCCAAAAGCACTTCCTCCACCAAAGCAAAACAGTCTCTATTCTAAGCCATACATAAACCAAACAAAGACAACCAACGAGCCCAAAGAGACTGGGCAAACTAGCAAACCCACAATAGATGATAGAGATCCTCGGCCTAGCTCCTGCAGAGAATGCTATGACCTACCCTATTAGGCATCCAGAAAGTAGGTAGACATATATGTAGGCAAATTTTGAAAGAGAAGCTTGAATTAAATTAAGACTGTCATCCTTAGGAACGAGGTTTCACTTCCGACATTGTAGTTCACCCTGCATTTTCTCAATAATGGGCTCCTGAAGTTGATTCTTTCGTTTCCATTCAGAGGAAGACTGAATAAAGCATAGGCCATTTGTCTACTACATAGCCCAGGCATCTTCCAATTCTTTAAATATACTAATAGTATAGTTGATGCTCGCCAATTTTGATTTTGAGAGACTGACATCCAATACAAATGCTATCTGAAGATATATGATTTTGAGAAGATTACCAATTTTTTCTATGGAGGAGAAGAGGATAGTCTATCCAAAAATTGGAGAGGATTGATAATGAGGGAGTTTCTTCCCAATTCAGAACCCTCCAAGATGCCTACATTAAGTCCTCTTATTAGCATACTAAGGCCGTCAGCCGCAGAAAGTTTATGGCTTGGCAAAGGAAGAATGCCGATTTAAGTTAGAATAAGTCATCCAACTTCAAGCAGCTCCCGCAGATCTTCTTATGCTATGCGATAAAGTCAAAGTTGACAGCTAGGAAAGAGAACAAAATCTTACACATAAACCTCCTTTATCTTACAAGTTGACAAGACACTGCACCCTGTTAATAAATTAGCTTGTCTTTCATTCCCATAATGCATCACATCCTATAATCGGTAGTCTTATACGGTAATTTTACATGTCATATACCAAAGCCGACTTGGTGTGGACCAATTTCCAAGTTCTCAAGATCATATTAAGCATGAATATGATTTCTAGAGCTGAGAGAGGATAAAATAATAAATGTTATCTATATCAAAATTCAAATATAAGTGTTTAATTTGAGAAACTTGAATACCTCTCTCTTGAATCCACCTCCCCTCCCCTCACTGCCCTCTTATCTTATTTATAACTGTCGTCCATCAACAATTACCCCTGAAAATCTCTAACGAGCTCCACCCATCTCATATAACTACACATATTCTAACTAACCAACCTCCAATGCCTGGCAGATTTATAGATAGAATAAAATTTTTAATTAGACTGAATTTTGAGCACAAAATGTGTTTAAAAGAAAAGTAACCTGTGCAGTTCATATCAACTGAAATAAAATTAAGAAAACATAAGTTAATAATGGACATAACTTTCATAGACAAATATATATATATATATATAGTAATTATTACCTGCCATTTTTGGCATAAACTGCCAGCATCATGCAGTAGCACAATACACTAGGCAATATTCCTGAATCTTTAATTTCATGAAACTGCTCCTTGCTCTCATCAACAAGACCTGCAGAGCAATAAACACCCAAAACTGCCTCGAGGGTCTGCTCATCAGGTTCACATCTTGTCTTTTCCATCTCAACAAAGGATTTTATAGCTTCTTCAAACTGACCACTTTGCCTATAACCTTCAATAATACCGCTAAATGACTTCACATTCCTTGAAATGCCGGATTCTCTCATTCTCAACAAGATTGCTTCAAACTCCTTGTAGAGTCCGCCTCTAGCAAATGTGTGAATTAGCGAATTGTAGGTATCAACAGTTGACTTACTTCCCACTTCGTTCATTGTGTTAAAGGCAACAAGAGCTTCATCATACAATGCAGCCTGCCCGTATGCTTCAATCAGTCCACTATATGCTTTAGAACTTGGAACTATTCCTTTCTCATTCATGTGAAGTATAATTTTCTTGGCATCCTCATGCAACCCTCCCTTTCCACAAGCAAATACTAACCCTTCATATGTCTCCATATTTGGGTCAATCTTCTCCTCCACCAAATCATGAAACAAAGTTACAACCTCCTTGAAGTATCCACCCTCTCCAAATACTCGTATGAGAATGTTGTAAGTAGTTGCATCTGGCTCTGCACTGCTCTCTTTCATTTCAAGAAAAAGCTCTCGAACATCATCATACCTCCCATGCTTCCCATATAAATTCAACAGAATACTGTAAGTGGACGCATTTGGCACGCATCCTGCTGCTTGCATCTGCTTAAACACATCCATTGCCTCCTTAATCGACCCTGATTTCGCATATGCCTCTATCAACACATTGTAGGATGATATATCAGGCAAATACCCTTCGGACTCCATCTCTTTTAGCAGCATAGCAACTTTCTCGAGCTTACCCAAATTTCCAAATGTTTCCACAATATAACTGTATGTTGTTATCTCCGGGACTATACCTCCCTCTATCATATTCTTGAAGACCATCTCTGCCTCATCACCTAAACCCCGAGCAGCACATGCACTGAGCAAAGTATTATAAGTAACCAGATCAGGTTGAACCCCTTCATGCCTCATCTCAGCAAACAATCCCAATAATCCCTCCCAATCCAAATCACCTCTAGCACATGCATTTATCACGGTATTGTAAGTCAATATATTAGGCGACACTCTCTCTCTCTTCATCCTTTCAAGAAGTTCAAGTGAGGTTTCGTACTGACCATTGCGCCCGTAGGCATTTATCAAAGCCGTATAAGAAAACACGCTACGTATCACGCCCTGGCTCGCCATTTCATCGAATATCTCGCTGCATTTCTCTAGCAATCCTTCGCGGCCGAGCAAGCTGATCATGATGGTATAGATGTGCTCGTTTGGCTTGCACCATATCTGACGCTGCATGTATTTGAAGAGGCGTAATGAGCGTTGCCAGTCCCCGCGCGCCGCGAATTCCTTGAAAACCAAGCTGAAGTCATTGAGCGAGAGCCTATTCTTGAAGATATCGAGACAACGAGCTATGCTACCTCGTGGCGGGAGGCTACTAAGCTTGTTGATTAGGGTTTCAACATCATAGCTGTACTTTCCCTTCTCAACAATTACCGACGGATTTCCAAGAACAAGATCCTTCGGCTTCGCTCTGCACTTCCCCACGTCGGGGGACACGCTCCAGTCATCTGAGAAAAATCTACGTCGAACACTGAAATTGGAAAGTTTGGAGAGAAATGGAAGTTGATGAGACTCTAAATACCGTTTCTGAAACGTTGTTGAAGTTCGAAAAGGATTCGGCACGGAAAAATACGGTGAGAGCGCCATTAGAGGAAACGAGTTCTCATTGGCTCCGTGAGTACATGAAATTGTCGAATTGGAATTTCCCAATCGTAATGTTTTCCTTCAAGATTAAGAACAGTTAACGAGCAATGAAGAACAGATTGAGATAAAAACCAGTGAAAATTTCAGAACCGAATTCTCCGATTTGCTAATTGATTTCTCAGGGAGACTGGCAGCAGCGAAGAACAACGGGCGGGAGCAGATGAGAGCTGAAATTGGCTTGGTGAAGCCACGTGGAGATGTTTTGGATAACAGTGACGTTTCGAGTTAAAGAAGACGGGCGGTTTTCAATACGGGTAAGGTTTAATCGGGTCACCCGCCCCAACCCGGAATTCTTGGTGATTGGAGGTGGGGAGTGGTGGGATCGTTAAAAAAAACAAAAAAAAAGTTAAAAATCATTTTGGCCCTGAATTTTTAAGAAGGTGACAATGATTAAATTACAAATTTGGTTCACATACTTTGGAGAAAGTTAGAATTTTTTCATTATGGTTTGATAAAACTTCATGAATAGTCTCTATGGTTCGATAATACCCTCATAAAGAGTCTTTAGGAACTATTTATAACTTTTAAAACTATAGGAACTAAATTTTAACTTTTTCAAAATCATAGGGACCAAATTTGTAATTTAATCTGTAACAATTTAGTCCCTAAACTTTAATTTGTAATAATTTAACTCCTAAACTTTCAATTTTGTAATGATTTAGTTTCTATACTTTCAATTTTGTAACGATTTAGTCCATATACTTTTAATTTTCCAATAATTTAGTCATTAACTTTAGTATGTAACAATTTAGTCTCTATATTTTCAAATTTGTGACTATTTAATCCTTGTCGTAAAAAATGCATCAAAATTAAATGTCGGTTTTTTTTATTATTTATCAATTTAGACTTTGTAGCTTATAAAAATATTGGGTCCCTAATTAGTTTATTGATCTACTTATGTAAAAAATTTCATTAAATTTTAACAATAATTTTCACGATAAGATTTAAATCATTACAAATTTAAAGTACAGGAACTAATTGTTATATATTCAAACTAAATTGTTACAAAATTAAAAATACATAGACTAAATTGTTACAAATTAAAATTTAATAACTAAATTGTTACTTTTGACTAAAGTTTAGAGGGAAAAAGTGATTTTTAACCTTTACCAAAAAAAAAAAAGTGATATATTGACTTTATGCCGTCTTTAAATCTCTCTTACTTTTTTTTTTCTTTTTTTTTTTTTTTTTTTTTTTTTTTGCTTTAACTAACTTTTCCATTGAGTTTTATTTTAATTACTATAATCTCGGAATGTTTTCCAGACAAGGTATAAAGATGGACCATATCATGGGCAAACAGAAATTTTTATGCGATTTAAATAGGACTTTCTATTTGTGGTTGTTAGTTTTCTTTTCGTTTTTTAATGTTGTGGTAGTTAATTTTCATAACTATATAATTATATCAAAATTACTTAATTATTTTCAATTATTCTTAAAATAATTATGGTTTGGATTTTATTTTAAATTTTTTTAGAAAAAACCAAGAAAATAACATTTGTTGAATTTCAGTTGATGATTCAACATTTCATTGCATCAAAGTGAGTATAGCTCAATGGTAATTGACATGTATTACTGACTAAAAGGTCAGAAGTTCGAATCTCCCACCTCCAAATTTGTTGAAATAAAAAAAAAATTACTAGTTTGATTATTTATCAAATTATTGACATTGAAAATGTATTAAAATTATTGCAATGATATGTATACATATATGGTTTGCGACCTAAATAAGAAGACTCCTTAAAATTAACCATGCAAAAAAAACAAAAAAAGAGAGAGAGAGAGAAGGTTGTGTTGTAAATAGTTTGCTTTTGTAGTACTCCAAATAAATAAATAAACTGAGTTTGAACTTTTAGGATAACAAATAGTTGTTTTATCAATTGAGTTAAATTTGCAATGGCACTAATCATTTCCTTGTTATAAATTAGGTTATCGAAGAGTCAAATGTTCATAGAAATTTGTCTATAAAAAAATGTTCAAAGAATTTGAATGTGGTCAATATCATAAAACCTTAGTTAGATTACAGGTTTAGTCTCTTGGTCTTTTAATTTTTCACTTTTGTATCTAGCAAGATTTAACATTTAAATTTGTGTCTAGTAGGTTTTTTTTTTTTAATCTATTTGATATTTTTTTTTAAATTCACTTTTTCTTTTTAGTTCAACAACATTTGATGATGAGGGGATTCAAACCTCTAACCTCTCGGTCGAAGATACATGCTAATTACCACTGAGCTAAACTCATTTTGACAAAATTCACATACCTATTAAACACAATTATAAAAGTTTAAAGTTCTACTACACACAAAATTCTAATTTTATGTCAAATAGATTATTTCATTTTAGAAAATGTCAAATATATTAGGAATCTACTAGACATGTGTAATTGGAAGTTTATAATCTACTAGACAATTTTAAAGTTTAGAAACTTAATTATTATATACAAAATCGAAAGTTTAGAGACCTATCATACATTTTTTTTTAAGTTTATGGATATATTAAGACACAGAACTAGAAATTCAATCATCAAACTTGTAATTTAACCTAAAAACTATCTTTAAATAAATTTTCAATCATTGAAAATCGGATTTTTGCAATATCATCCATAACCTATGTGAGAATAGCATAGACATTTTCATATATTGATCATGATTAGTAACAATTTTTTTTAGTACAACAATATTGAGTTAGAGAGTTCCATTATTGTCTTAAAAAAAAAAAAAAAAAGAAGAGATAGTTTAACCGATGAGCTAAAAGTTATAACTACATATGTCAAAGTCTACCTTGTTGTTTGAACATTTTTAAGTGCATTCATCAATACAAGTTTTTGGAAAAAGTTATTTTGACTTAACAATGGTGATGTTTTCAAAATAATAAAGGTCAGTGAGGTCATCTCTCCTTATGCAAGTGAACGACATCCACCTAATCTAAATATTGGAAAATGATTTATTCTTTTTATATGGTCCCATTCAACTATTATTAATTTAATCACTCAATAAGGTAAACCAACAAAAGGAAGAGAAAAAAAAAAGCATTATTCTATAAAAAAAATGTATGAACTATTAACAAGCATATGGATCCATCTAAAAAAAAAAAAAACATTTTGTTAAAGTGTTGATATAACTAAATTTATCATAACCTATCAACTTAATTTTTTGAATTGGTTGGTGATTTAACATGATATTAGAGTAGGAGGTCCTATGTTCGAACTCCTGTAAAGCCGTTTCTTTCTCAATTAACAATAACAAGCCCACAAGTGAGAGAGAGTGTTAAAGTGCTGATATAATTAAATTTATCATAACTTATCAACTTAAACTTTTAGGTTGATTGGTGATTTAACACATTCTTGATGAGTAGTTTTTATCCTTAAGTGAACTTACATGTACAACTTTTTTCCTAAACTTTGGAAGCATGGCCCCCTAGTCTCAACACGAAACTGCTCATGTCGAGTTATTTCAATTGGTATGAACCATACTCGTCAGTTGTTCTAGTTCATGCAATATTTTTTTAATTTGATCGATTCGATTTTGAAACCGATTGTTAATTTTCCTTACTTTAATATACTGGTTCAACGTTAACTTTTAACCTAAAATCAATCCAAACTAAATTGGCTACCCCCTACATTACATTACATAATAAATTATTTTTTAAAATCTATTTTATCTCTTTCCTTTGGAATTCAACAATACGTGATGGTAGAAGATTTCCTCTATTAACCTTTTAGTGGAGATTATATTTTATTCTTTTTACTTATTTTTTAAACAAATGCCCTTGATATTTTATGAATTTATGACGCAGCTCCCGTCCCAACCGAACCAACCAATCACCACCCAAGCATCCTCCATTGCTACGTTTTGCCAATCCAGTGGATCAACGGTCAACGTCTCGTCGCACGAGGAGCAACGACATGTCGTTTAAGATAAATTAGGTAACCATGCCAATAACGTATTTTCGTTAGACGCCGCGAGTTCCATGGGCCATGTTGGCGGTCCACTTTCGTCAATATTTGAGGTTAGGAACAGAGATTCCTAAACCCCGAAAAATAAAAATTAAAAAATTCAAAATTAAATAAAACAGTTTGCTTTTTAATGACCTAATTACAAAAAAAAAAACACACACAAAAAGGGTTTGCTACTCTATTCGCTACACATAATAGACCCGAAATCACAACCGTCCAGCTGTCCGCTGTGATCCAATGCATTAAAACGCGTGTCCATATGTCAGGCCCAGTACGTCCACGTCAGCATTCCACTGTGTGGGACCACTCTCCTGGCGCGAGCTGATACGTGCGAGGAGAAAAAGAAAAATCCAAAGGCGAAATTAAAACACCGGCGTTGTTGCGGTTAGCCACTGAAGGGGTAGGTGGTGTAATTACGGGACGGTAGCGAGGGTAATATGGTAATTAGGGTTGGACTTTAGTCTTTCAGTTCGTAACAGACAGCTGATGTAAAAGCGAGGGGGGGAAACAGAACAAACCTCCCCCCTTATTCTTTCTCTTTTCTTCCTTCTTCACAACTCGGTCCAAAAAAACCAGCAAAGAGACAAGAAGACTCTACGCCTCACTGATAATGGAAGACTCTGAGGTAAATTTTTTTTTTTAAAATCGCCTTTCTTTGTTATTCGACTTTAATTCTATTGAGACTGCCCTCGCCGCTTTAACTAACTTCCTTTGTTTGTTTGTTTCTCTTTTTTTCCTTTTTGTTTTGGGTTTCTTTTTTCTGGGATTTGTGGCTTTTTGGGCGAATGTGTGAGAGGGGGTGGTTTTGATCTTATTGAAGTTTGTTTTACTACCTTCAACTGGGTCTTTGGCGGTGTGTTTCGTTTGATTTTGTAATGGGTTTTGTTTGTTTTCAGAAATTGACGGCCCTCAAGAAGGCCTACGCCGATATAATCCTCAATACAGCGAAGGAGGCGGCGGCGCGTATTATGGTTTCTGAGAGGAACGCTATTCGGTGCCAGCAGGAGATGTCTGCGACTAAAGATGAAGCGTTTCGGATACTGCTTAGGCTTAAGCAAATGTTGGATTCTAAGGTTTGATGCTTTTGCATAAATGGGGTTGATTTTTCTTTTTGTTTCTTGCTTGCCCATCTCTTGTTTAGAATTGTTTTGTGTTCTTCCGATCACGTTCTGATGCGGTTGGCTAGGTGGGTTACATCTATACTGCGTTGCTCTTAATTGTTTTGGGATGAAAATTCTCGATCTTTACGCTAGTTGGTAATCTTTAATGTTGGATAATGGATGTTGTCCTTTCGTAATGCTCAAAAAATCCTTAGTGTTTGCATCATTTGTAGCCATTTTTTAAAACAGCCATTCAATCAGTTGTCGCTATTTGCTGGCTGTTCGTTGCTTAAATCAACTATTGCGTAGTAAACAATTTAAGTCGGCAGTTGCAAAACATCGCCATGCATCGCCAAACATTTTAAAATCAAGTGTGCAAAAGAATGAGATTAAAGAGAGCAAGGACCACATGATGTTTTGCTCGTGAATTAATGATTTCATCAATAGTCATTTAAATTTTTAACAAGGAAGTTGGACACAATGTTTGCTTGTAACTCGTGAAATCCTCTTTGATTTGTCAATTGAACTCTTTTGTATTGGTTAAAATTCTTGATGAATCTGCATCCGCACATGTCACAAGAGATAACTGTTTTCTCCTTGTGGATTCTTCAAGGTCATCGCTATAATGCTCATGGTCTTATTCCAATCATTTTCTCGTTTAGGACGGAGGCGGAACTGAGATATCATACTTCTTTTGTAGAGCTGCATAATTTACCAAACCAAACTGCTCAGATTGATTAGTTGTTAGTTCAGTTTAATAGTGCTTGGATGAAGTTCTTAATAGTTGTATCGTTCTCAACATAACTGGAAAAAGAAACTTCAGTTCCTTCTTGTGCTTATCTACTTTTTGTGAACAAGTGTGGAGCTGAAATATGCCATGTTTTCAGGTCAGCGAGGCAGAGATGGTGTCTTTAAATCAAAAGAAAAAGATCGAAGAGCTTGAAGCACAGCTTGAGGAAGCTGAGGACATAGTGAGGGAACTTAGAGCTCAGTTGCAGGAAGTTCAAAATGAATTGGAACATGTGAGGAACAAAAAAGTAGAGCCCCAAGATAAGCAAAACTTGGCCAGTAATGTTGCATCTCGAGAGGACTTGCCAAACTCACATGAGAGGAATGCACCTTATAACATAAGTTCAACACTAAATGGGACATGCCTTGACAGTTGGCCTGAAAGTAAGAATGACTTGCAGATGGATAATGGCCAAGCTCATAGAGATTTTGCCTCCATGGTGATGAGAAGCAAAGAACCCGAGCTTTACAGAAATGGCTGCACTCAGAGAGTACGTGCATTTGAAAGAAAATTGTTTGATGGAAAAGTGTGTCTGACCGGACAAGCTGAAGATGTCAAGAATAAGGTGTTCAATATGGGTGAAGAAGAGGGTAAACTTATGTGTAAAACAGACATTACCAAGGCTGATAATATCTGTGGAGAAAGGAAGAATTCTAATGAGGTCAAGGCATTGCCTAAGCTATTAAGCTTAAGCAGGGATACTCAAGTACCAATTATTAAATCCCTTCGCCGAAAAAGAAAGCGAGCTACTAGATACAACAAGAGGAAAGCTTTACCCATTCTTGATGACGTTACTAAACAATGCAAGTCACCTGATCTTCACTGCCCAGAAAGTCTTTCAATGGATAACGATGATTCAGGGAAATGTCTGTCAAAAAAGGAAATTGATAGTCAGAATGGTCTAATTTTGCTTTCAACCCCCGTGCTGTCTGAAATAAATGAAATGTCAACACCTTCAGGATGTCCTGACGCCAGTGAGGGAGATGGAGCAGTAATAAATGATTGTCCTCTTCGGAACATGACAGACTATGATACAGCAGTTGTAGGTAAATCTGACTTCACTGGTCAGGAAAGTTTATGTGGGGAGAACTTGGAGGCTTCTGCTTATAAAACAGACCTTGATCCAGTTAAGGAGTCGTCGGTTAACTTGGATATGAAAAACTCTGATGTACTTCATGAGATTCCCAGTCAACAGTCAAATAATAAAGTTCTCAAGTATACATTCCAAAGAAAGCGGAAGAAGGAATTTTTGAGCAGCGCTGATGGTAAATCATCAGTTGATGAAAGCATATCAAAGAAAAGGATGAAGGATAAACAAAGTGTATCATTGGAATCAGACAAGTTTAGCTTAATGACAGAATCATCTCGGGACAACCGTCGGTTAGCACAGGTTGCTCGGCAGGTTAGTTTAATATCTACTTTAACATGCTGGTATACCCTTCTGATTTGTTTCAACGCATCTGGAATTAGTTACTTGCATACCCTGTGGTACTGGATGACGGCATACTACTTGGCCTCTCTGAAAGAGAGATATTTTGTTGTCTAGTCTAGACTGGCAATATTTCCATTTTGATTCCATGTTTGGATTTATTCTATTCAGTTGCACTATCTCATTCAGGTAATCAATGTCTGTGAACTTTATTTTGCCATACTGCTTGCCTCTGTGGCCATTTCTCAGGATTAAGTTTTACCGATGCATCTGTTCTTACAAATTACTAATAGCCTACTATGACATTAAAAGTCACTGGGAGAAAATTCATATTTAGTATCTGGAGGAGATTTTAAGTTCGAGTATTTACAGGCATAGCTGGTAGTAGTATACAGTATCTCATTTAGCCAAGTAGAAAAATAATGGTTAGAAACGCATATCATGTGTTACATGCAATTCCATGTGTAATATAGCTTGTTGTTTCATAATTTTATCCCTACCGTTCAAATTGTTTCATCGTTGGTTATGATTCCAGCATATGGTTGTCGTTTTTGTTGATTTGATATTGAATCCTTGATATGCAACGATGACTTTTGGATACCCTCCCTGCTTTTGAAAACCATAACCTCGTATTACATTTACACTTCGAGAAGCTGAGAACCCAAAACATTGAGAAACCTATCATAGGTGATGGATGAGGGCAATATTTGGACACTTTCATGACTCTGATGGCTTGTGTTTCCCTAATATTTGAATTCCCTTTGGTTTGTCATCATAAGCTATAGAAACACATACACATAGATAGTATTCCATTAAATCACCTATAAGATTGCACTTTAACTCCTCTTGCTATGAGGAACTCCAATTATATATATAAAAAAACCATCTTGCCGTAATTGGCATGTACCCTTGACCAAAAGGTTAGAGGTTCGAACTCCCTCACCCTAAATGTTGTTGAATTGAAAAAAAACGACCATCTTGCCGTCATAGGCCATTGTAGGCCATAGCCTCCAACTCTGACTAGTTCATCAGAAAAATGCTGGCATTCCATTGCTAGACCACAAAACTTGCTGCACCTGCAACCAAGGAGGTGGCTTTCCCCTAACCCGTCATTGTTATAGTTTCGCCCTTTTTTTATATTAGCTTTAACTAACGTACTGGTCCATTGTGTTTGGTTTGTTTTCATGTACAAGGAAAGTGATGACAAGAATCTTTATATCCACCTCCCTCCCCACCAAAAAAAATAAAAGAAAAATAAATAAGAGTTAAATATTAAATTGAAGCTCATCTACTTACTCGAATAGATGACCAAAAGCTGAAATATTATCAAAATGAAACTTATTGTTGTTTTGTTATTTGGGATCTTTGCACCCTTTTTCTTATATGGCATTTCAACAACTTTCATGTCATAAATGAGAGATGTCATATCAAAACTGCCTTATTTACTAATGTAATCCTGAAATTGTGTTTCTGCAGCTCATATCTTTGTCTGAGAAGAAGTGGCGGTGATAGAACTCTGGCTGTCCTGAAATTCATAATTGTTGCTTGAGAAATAAAACCAACTGCAACAGGAAAAAAAAAAAAACCTGAATGAGCTGTTTAGCAAGAAAGTATTGGTTGCTAAGCAAGTGAACTGCTTTTCCAAGGAAGTTCCAGAGGCCATGAGCAAGTCAAGTACCATATGGGCGCTATATATGGTCCGCTAACTTATGAATGTTTATGTAATCTTTATATCCTTCCCTTCATTACTATAAATTAAAAACTTGAATCTTGGCATTTTTCTTTCCCTTGGGAAAGCTTAGTTAATTATATTCCAATTTTCACATGGTATTTATTTCTCTGTAATGTTTTTTCTCCGAGTTGTTCCTCTGTAGCTTACTACGACGTCTACTAGAAATGTGCTGCTGTTATAATATTGCAAGGACTGAATGGAAAGAAAAAGAGAGATTCTAAATTCTAATGGTCCAAAGTTCAAAGTTCAAACTGGTTGGGTTACTTGAAAAAGAACTGCCATTGAAACTAACGGCCAAAGCTTGCAGCTTTCTCTCTGCCCTTTCTCCAATTCCTTTTGGATAAAATCCTCTTTTAGGCGATTCCTTGCTGGCCCTTTTCTTGGTGTTTTGATTAATCTTATATGCTTTTTGGTCATACAAGTCCATCAGTGCGGCTGGAATATCTGTAGATTGATGTTAAATGTCATGTTCTGTTTCGTTTGATATCCATTTAATTTTTAATTTTTTACAATTAAGCTTAGAAGCACTACTTCTTCTTTGTTTTGTTATTTACCCTCTAAAAATATTTTCAAAATATAAGTTAAGTTTTGAAAACTAAAAAGAAAATACTTTTTTAAAACTTTTTTTTTATAGCATTTGACTAAGAATTTACGTAGTAAAAAAATTGTGAAGAAACAAGTATATATTTAAAAAACAAAATTGTTATTAGGGTGAATTGCAAATTGAGATGGCTAAAAGGTGATTGAGATGTTTTTAAAGTCATGAGTTGAAATATAAGATATTTGAGTACTGAACAATTTCTTGAATCCAAATAGTAGAGTCAAGGAATCAATGAAATTAGTCAAATAGGCACAAATTGACCTGAATTAATGTATACAGTCATTTAAAAAGGAAATGTCTATAATTACTAATGGGAATTGAAATTTGATATTTGGGTTGATAAATTTGAACTGAATTGTTTTAAGAAAGTTTCAATAAGAAGCAAAATAAATATATAGTAGATAATAGGACCCACGTTCAGTTATTGGACTTTCAATTTCGTGTCAAATAGATATCTGACATATTTAACATTTTTTAAATAACCGGATGATTATAAAATTGAATTTATTTTATATACAATAGATTGGTGAGTTTTAAAAAAGTATCAAATAGATCAATGACCTATTAAATATAAAATTGAAAGTTGAATAATCCTTTAGACATTAAATGGAAAGTTTAGGCAACTATTAAACATTCAATGAGTTATTGGATATAAAATTGAAGGTTCAGAAACTTATTAGAAACTTTTTAAAAATTTAAGATATATTATGCACAAATTTAAAAGTTTGGAGACTAAATTTTTAATTATTATTATAATCTTTTTTACAATATTGGCAATTTCTTAACATTTTAAAACAGTTTCAGCAACGAATTTGACATTATTTTTCTTTTAACGGTGACTGGCAGTTGGGCTGAGATCATATATATATATATATATATATATATATATATATATATATATATGAAGCATAAATTATAAAAAATACCCATAAATTTTGCCTATTCTTTTAAAAATATATCTGCAATATTATATTTGACATTTCATAAATGTTTCAAAACTATTCTTTAAAAAATTGTTAGAATGTTGGACAGTCTAAATGTCGATCTTTCATGTTTAATTCAGATAAGTACTCTAGTAATCGCTACATTGTTCTAAGTCATCTTCACATCTATTACTTTTGAAATGTTTAGAAAAAGTTAATAATATTACAACTTTTAAAAGAGTGTGAATATTTTTTAAAAAGGTATTTTTTATAAATTAGGCTAAAGAAAACAGAAATTAAAATGAAGAAGACCGAATGAAACGAAACCCTTCCTTCGGGAATCGAAACGACGTCGTTGCGAGGGTTCATTTGCATTTCTAAGCAAATCAACTCGCAAAGCTCAGCTCTGAGGTCGCCGACGATCAAAGCTTAGCTGAAAGTTCGAGCGGCGGAGAACGAAGAAACGTTAAGGTCGAAAATGGGAGCAGCGAGTAAAGCGGGCGATTGGGCGTTCAAGGCCTTAACAGCCGGTCTCGGTGTCGCCACCATTTACCTAACCGCTACCTTCTCAGTCAACGTCTACAGAGGATTGTCTTGGCACAAAGCTCAATCCGTATTACTCCTCCCCTTTGCTTTATGTATTTGTTGATTGAATCCCTAGCCTATAGCTTATTATTGACAATTTCTCTGTTTTTGATCCAACCCCAATGTCGTTTAGCTTTAGGTTCATAGTCAATTTATCGCGTTTTTGTAATTCGGACTGAATTTCGACATTGGGGTTGAGCCAACACTTAAAGAGATTATTGCAAATCAAATGTTGGAATTGGGAGAGGAGGTGGGGAATATAATTGAAGTGCGTTAGAAATGTAGCTTTAAATGACGATTACGGTGTAGGATTCTGTATATCTCGTTCTCATCTATATGTAGGACGTAGCTAATCAGCATAATCTTAATACTTGAACGATGGAAACGATCTTCTTCTCACTCAGTTTCCTTGGGGGTGTGGTGGTTCACAGCTCTAGAGGTTGACGGGACTAAATTCGTGTAGTCTGAGACTCTGAATTGCAGCATTGAGTCTATCTGTGTTTTTATAGCGAGTTGACATATTTAAAAGTTATTATATGGTTGTGAGTTAAATTTTAGTATTCAGTATGATAATGATCTTTTCATATGGGGAATTGTAAACTGATAGTTTGGGATAAGATAATAACTATTATTCATATATTAGACCAGACTTTCCAAAGTGTAGGTGGGGACTTTTAGCTACTTATTTGAGGATTTCTGGGAATAAGATTTCATGCTCTTGTGGATTGTATTCCTGCATAGGAAAAGCTGAAGCAATGCTCTTTTGCTATCTGGTTCCATGGACTCTCAATTTTGTTATCATTCACCTAGTTTAACATATCATTCTCTATTAATGTTTATTAGATACTTCAATGCTATTTAGCATATTCAAGATTACAAGTTCTTCTGTAAAACGTTTGCATCATGATACCTCTTGAAGGGCTAAAAGGGCTATGGCTTCTTTTTGTGCAGAAAATCAACAACGACAATACCAATGACGAGGCTGCATAATTTGAATTTCGAGCCATGGGATATCAGCAAGTTCAAATTTTATTTGTCTAGGAATTTTGTATGATCAGGTTCTATATTGATTTTGACACTTCAGTTTATCTTTATACCTCATCTTTCTTGGGAAGAGAATAGGAATACTTTCTGTTTGGGCATAAATTTCTATGGGTATGGTTATGAAGGGTATTATTCATACAAGTTCAGCGATTTACTGCAGAACATTTCAACTATTCTAATGGGAATTGCTTTGGATAACGTACTTGTGTATCATGTTCAGAGTTGTGAATGAGCAGGTTTTTCTTATTCAATAATTTTATGATTTATGATTTGATCTTTTATTCTTTGTTGCCCCTTGCATTTCTTATCCTTGTGTATCATCTCCTTGGCAACATATGATATAGATGAGTTCTAGTACTACCCTATTTGAGGATAATGATTGTTGGACTCTCTTAGGGAACGTTTGGGATATAGATTAGATTTGTATATAGATTGTGAAAGTGAGTCAGTGTATATAATATGTGACAATGATTTCAGATTATGAATTTGTTAATGTTATGAATCACATAAATTTGTAAGTACACAAACTAAACCTAGGTAAATTTCAGGTTTTTGCAACTTATTTCTCTATCCAACTCTCAACACATGCTAAACAAACTTACATTTTCCATTCAGGTCACTTCTAAATTACTGGCATACATCCCTTTAAATTTTCACTTGTAGGGGAGCAACTGGAAACTTTTTGTCCAGCTTTCTTGAACAATGACTGCAAAGGGGAGAGTATACATAAAGTGAGTATTTAAAATTGATCAAAATACCATTTTTGTACATAGAATACCTATGAACTTTAAAGTTCATCTTTGGTGTTGCTTGAATTTGAAAGAATGCTAAGTTAATGAAGAATTCTTGTTCTTTATTATTATTATTTTTTTTGTTGCAGAATGTATCAACTAGAATATTTTAATTATTAAAATTGTAATAAAATATTTAAAATTTTAACAAAAAAAATGGAATATCTTGGAGTTCATTAAATCTAATTATTGAACATTAATAATTAATCTTCTTTAAAAATAAAATGAAGTCAAATTTAAAGATCTCATCTCTTGTCAAACGGTCGACTGCATGATCCATTTCCGTATTGGACTTTTATGCTTTAATTTTGCAAAGTCGAATGGGCCATGAAGTGATGAAAGCAATTTAAGGAAAAATTTGCACAAAAGACTCATTTTTACTCGCATCGATGTCATTTGACTCGTGTTTTAAAATTAATAACATATGATCATTTCTGTATTCTGCATCCCGTCTAAATTATTGAGGGCATTGTACTCTCATTCTTATTCTAATTCTAGCTCTCTAGTTCTCGATCTTGTTCTCTCGCTCTCGCTCATGATAGTAAGAGACAAATAAAATCACTCTCTAATTTTCGCCCCAACTCTCTCCCTCGTGATAGTAATAAGTGGTCAAAATTCTAGAGAGAAGAAAGAGACAAGAAAAATCACTCTTTAATTCTCACTCTAACTCTCGTTCTCGTTCTCACTCGTTTTCTCTCTTGCTCTAGCTCGTTTTTGCTTTCGCTCTCTCTTTCTCTAGCTCGTTTTTGCTTCTAGTTCTTCTCTAACATTTTTTCAGAATGCGGGTCATCCGTCGATAAAGCGTTTAATTCATCAGAAATGGATCAACGAACGACTCATTAGTCTCCGACCTCGTTTCGTCATCGTGATTCACTTTGATTCGCGCAGGCCACTGCTCCCAAATCTCTAGCGTTCCACATCCTCAAGCACAGAAACCAAATTTGGAGCCAAAATGGAGGAATCGAAAGCAGCGGCGTACTACGACGAGCTCACTCGTAAAGGAGAAGGGGCGGCAAGGTTCAAACGAGGCCTCGGTTTTTCCGCCTCCGACTCCAACAGCGATGTGGTCTCTGCATCCAAGGGCTCCGCTCTGCCTTCTTCGTCTTCCTTCCTCAGCTCTTTTGTTAAAGCTTCAAGCCCTTCCAAGGCCTCCGAGTTCGAAAAGCAAGCGCAGCTCGAGGCCATTCAGAATAAGCTCAAGAAGAAGAAACCAAGCTCTCCTGATGAGGAGGAGAGGCGCCCTAGGGCTTTGGAGAGAGAGCGTCGGAAATCGAGCCCTAGACGAAGGTCTTTGAGTAAAGAGAGGGAGAGACATTCGCATTCGGGGAGGCGGAGTTCGAGTAGAGATAGAGAGAGGCATTCGAGGCGGCGAAGTAGGAGCCGAGATAGATACGGGGATAAGTATAGGGATAGGGATAGAGAGAGGAGGAGGAGAAGTAGGTCTCGGAGTGATTCAGATAGGGACAGGCGGCAGCGGCGGCGGAGTAGAAGCTCATCGCGAGAGAGGAAGAGGACGGACGACAATGGAAGTAACAGAGGGGAAAAACAGAAAGGCCGTAGAGTTGAAAGACAGAAGACTGGAAGTGTTGATTATTCAAGATTGATTGAAGGATATGACAAGATGGTATGTTTCGTAGTTCGTAATTCGTAAGCTTGCATATTCCATTTTTTGCAATTGAATCAATTTATATGCATATTTCTGTTTTTCATTATATATATCTTTTAATCAAAGTGCTATTTCTCCTCAGATTGTCATTGGTTTCGGCATCATATTACTGTTCTAGGATTATCCCTGCCTTTGAATGTCAAGCTGTATTTTTGTGCATAGGCAACTAATAGTTTGAAACAACTCTTTTATATTCTTCTAAATGATTCCTACAACTACAATGTACACATGATGGTTTCTGTCATCATTTTTGCATCTTGCCGTTCGATGTGATACTGCTAGTATGAACTTGGGTTGTTGGACAAACGTACAGTCCGAAGGATATGGAGGTTTCCTTATGTAGACGGTTTGGGGACAATTGTTGAAGTGTTGTTCAAATCTGACAAACTTGTGCTTGAATTGTTAAGTCAGTGTCAGACATAGTGATCTTGCTAAGTCAGTGTCAGAAAATTACAAATGGCACCATGTAACTTGTATAGTTTACAAACTATGATGCTGTGCTTTAAAAATAGTTTCAACATCCATATCGCTTGCAAAATCCAAACCCTTCAGTTAAATATACCAAATTGGTACATGTAGCTTTTTTCTAGTTATGCTGCACATACCAATTTCATTAAAATTAGTCGACAGAAGATATGATTTGCAAAGATGTCCGAGACCATTTTTAAAACATGAGATTGTGATGTACAAAATAGGCCAATTTGAGTGTGTAGTTTGCAATTATTCTTTGAAGTTAATTTGTGCTATAAAAGTTTGGTCTCAAGTGGATGGTATTCTTTTAGTTGTAATGCATAAAAACAAAGAAATAATATATTCTTCTAGTAATTCTCCTTACAACAAACAAGTGCCAAGGTATTGGCTTTCTTAATGGTGATTGACCTGAAATTACTTTAACTTCCCCACCTATGTCATCTCTCTGCACAATTCGGGCATGGTATTCTTTTAATTGGAAATTGATGTAAAGCTTTCTTTTGTTTTCCACCAGTCTCCAGTTGAAAGAGTCAAAGCAAAGATGAAACTACAACTTGCTGACACTGGTAACTTATCAATGATAAATAATACTTTGTTTTACTTACAATGAATTACACGAAGCTACATGTTCTTTATCTAAGAAGTCTTAATGAACGAATCATTGATCCAAATTGAGCTGAAGCTATTTACACTCTGCCTTGAGATTACTAAAGAATGGATTAACTTCCATTTCCATTTTCTCCCTCCTTCCCAATTGTACTGGGGACCTTGGCACACAAACAAAAATAGCCATTTGATAACTAAACTATTGAATCTGACTCTTCATATTCAAAATGCAGCTAGAATGGATGATACAAAAGGCACAGGCCCAGGTTGGGAAAGGTTCGAGTTCAACAAGGATGCTCCACTTGATGATGAAGAAATTGAAGGTAAAAATTTTAGCAAAAATATCTTCTAATTTTTTTTTCAAATCAATAGTTGATTTGTGAACCGAAACTCAAATTGCTTCCTAGAAGTAATCATCATTTATACTCACCATATGTTGTAACAGTTTTTATTTGTCATTATATGTTATACTTTTTTAACTTCAAGCAATTTTTGTTTTAAATATTAAAATTGGTATTATCTCAATTGTGAATTGTTGACCGTGTACCAATTACCACATGCATTTTTACTTTTCTCCTGAGTATTAATAGAGGTAATTGGAGTTTTATAATCCTGTTGGTTTTAGGTCTATTTCTGATCATATTTTGTATTGTGCCGATAGTTACTTTGTTTGCTACTGCTGTTCACGCCCTTGCTTGAGGATTTTTAAAATGAAAAGAAGCATAGAAGGCGATGTGATGGTTAAACCTTAGGTGTGTGTGTCTGGTCTGGCTGGGGGTGCCTAAGGTGCGCCATAACACCTAAGTAACCCTTCCAAAAAATACGGATTAGATACAAGAGAAAATCAAGGAAAGATCTAAGTATTCATTAGACATAAAAGATCTTCAGGTAGGATGAACATTTCTGAAATTTCATGCGATTTTCTTTAAACTAGACTAGAATACTTTCCTTGTATATAAAATTAACGCTATTGACCACTATGCCCTTTATTATTTACATGACCCTTATTGAATACTAGGGCAACTCATGGTGGTAAAGGAACCTCCTCAGCTAACCTAAGGAGTTGCCAAAAGCTCTCTATTTGATATAGATATAAAAGAAAATAGTAATTACAATTTTTTTTATGGAGAGTATACTGTCTAGAGGTCCAAAAGATAACACCATTACGTACCCTTAAATGTTTCTTTGTTGCTTTCTAACTTGGTGACCTATAAAATAGCCCCGATGATCATAATCTTTCAAAAGGTTTTTGTCTTATCAGAAGAGCCCTACCAAAGGTGCTTTGCACACCTAGAAATAGCTTCATAGAGCCACCACTGTGCAACCATCTCACTCAAATAATATTAACAGATCTCTGCCTTTGACTCTTGTCTAACATAGCATGTTTATCAACCTTCCTCGCCATGGGAAGATCTAAACCAAGTATCCACAAGGCTTACTTGAGAACTTTTTGCCTAAAAAGTCCCCAAGTATCATTTGGGTGTGCCACCGAATTTCAACCACAGCACCTTGTTAAGTGGTAAATTTGTATTCTAACAGTCGCAAGTTGATTTTGCTTCTTTGGTAATTTGGTTGTTAACGGCCTAGGATGGGCATTCTTATAATATTATTGAGTAAATTGGATCTCCTTATACGGCTTCATGCTTGCCTACAGCTGCAGAAGATGATGCAACGTTAGTAAAGCATATTGGACAAAGCTTTCGATTTTCTGCGATTGAGGTTGTGCCTTACCCTATGCTACTAGCAATCACTTTACTTGTTTGACTCTCTCTCATATTATTGGTGGAATTAATTTATTGCTATTTTAGGCTAGAAAAGAGGAGCAAATCAAAGCTGCTCATGACGAGGCCATGTTTGGAGCACCAGTGGGTCAATTATTAAGTACAACCGATGATGAGGTTGAACTGGAGGACGAGAAGTCGAAGGAGTCATGTGATGGTGGTCTGGCAACAACAAATCTATTGAGTGAGAAGGTATTTCTGCATGTTTTGCCCCTCTTTATTTGATGAATTTTGGGTGTTGAATGGGAGTATGATAGGCAGTCCTATCTTTTGGAACCTCAATATAGATAATTGCAAAACAACAAGGTTCTTGGCGTGACCGTGCTCGTAAAGTTTAGATCAACAAGTTAGTATTTGGAAGGTTAGAAAACTGCATCGAAAATTTATTGCCAATTATTGATGATGATAGCTGTTCTTATGGATTCGTTGCATCGGTGAGAACTACATCAAGGAACTGCAACTTAGGGAAAAGTGTACCTTTTGTATTGAGTGTTAAATGATGGATATTAGTACTAGTAGTGACTTTATATAATGTATAGTAGTCTCCTATTCTTGTTTTAAGAGTTTGAAGATGAAAAATGTGAGAGATACAATAAAGTGAATGTAAGCCTAAATTATAAGAAGCAATATCGAGCATTTTCTCTTGGGCATTCTTAACTTTACCCTTCTTTTTAATTACTGCTAGCAGAGAGAACATTTGGTGGCACTCATTCACCTCCCTTGGCAGATTCTTTATACTGACTAAATGCAGAATTTTGGAGGATTAGAATGTGTTTTCTTTATGTCAAAATTTGTCAAAATGAAATACAATTGTCCAAAAGTCATTCTAATTTTTTCCTTGTATTTGTATATAACATGCTTACATTATCAGTTGACACTTGACACAGGCATATCTTACCGATGCACCTTATATTCCTTCTCAAATTTTCTATGGTAAAGTATCGCTAAAAGTCTTCTGCCATATTGCAGCGTGGATCTGCAAAGGCAAATAAGCTAATACCAGGTTAAAGGATTTTTTTGCTGTCAAGGTAGTTTTAGGTAAAACAAAATTTCCTAAAAAAAGATTGATATCAACAATGTCGTGCCATAATTAAGGTGGCAAAAGTAGATGGCTTGATCTTTTACCAATACAAATCTCAAAGAGTATTTTCTTTTCCCTGGAGATGAAACTTATGCAATGGTGATCTATTTAATGGATGATTTATCCTCACTTCTTATACCCAACCTAACATTATATTTTAGGTTTTTTTTTTTTAGTATGTTAAAGTACAAGTTCAATTCTTGAACTTTCAAGATTGTGTTAAACAAGTTTCTAAATCTTAAAGTGTTTGAACTTCTAATTGTGTGTCTAATAGGTATCTATACTTTAGACTAATAAGTTTCTAAACTTGTAATTTTGTGCTAATAAGTCCTTGAATTTTCAATGTTGTGTTTTATAGGTCATTTGACATATTTGATATTTTTTAGAATTCACAAACTTATTAGCACAAAATTGAAAGTTTAAAGTCTTATTAGATGCATAATTCAATTTTATATGTCTAGTAGATTTGTTAGTTTTAAAAAATATTGAATATATTAGGGAAGGTTAAAAGTTCATTGGCTTATTTGACATTTTTAAAGTTCATGACCTATTAGATATAAAATCTAAAGTATGTCAAAAAGAAAACATAACAAAAAACTAAAGTTAAGAGACTTATTGAACGCTTTTTAAAATTCAAGAACTTATTCGATAAAACAAATTATTCAATGAGGTTGTCATAATATGGTTACCTCATAATAATCGTTGGATGTAGACTCGATAATTTTCATGTCCTCTAATAACCACTAAATATAAATTTGAGGTATGACGTTGAATAACTGTCAGTCACATCATGACGACCTTATCCAATAATTTTTTATTTGACAAAGACTAAATTTGTTATTTAACAATTTTAGGTTTTTTTCCTTTTTAATACCCAGAGCAAGAAAGAAAGTTACCCTAGAAAGCAGAAACCCGTGGGCGCAACTCGAGTTTGTCCACTTGTCAACTTATGATTGGCCGAATGGCCAGTAAAAAGCCGTACCGTAATAGCCAATTAGTTTCGAGTATAATTTTATATAAAAATGAAAATTCATAAATATATATAATTCCGAATTTCCCATCCCCTTCCCCCCACAACTCTCCGATTCAGTTGCGTCAGTCTCCTCGATCCGCTTCCTCCGCCGAAATTCATCGATGGCTCCTTCCACCGTTAGTCGATGGCTGAGGCCTGAGGTAATCATTCAGATCTGCCGTCTAATTAATTTCTGATCCTCTTTGTTAATTGATTGATGTCCGTTTCCATGCCGTCTAATAGTCTGAACTCCTTTTTAGGTTTACCCACTATTTGCGGCGGTAGGAGTGGCCGTCGGAATCTGCGGATTTCAGTTAGTCCGTAACATCTGCATCAATCCTGAAGTCAGGTCTCTCCGAGTTTTCTCTATTTTTGACTTTCCTTGTGTGTTTTAAGTTTGATATTATTTTGTGGTTTAATCTGGATATTCTTATGGTATATTACGATACTTAATTTGAAGATGAATAATAAGAAGTTTTGAACATAAACCTACCTTTGCCCCTTTGCTATCCCTGCGATTAGTTCGAATAGGATAGTGTGGGGAATTTTTCAGATTATGATGCATGTATAATAATGTATAATCTTGCACATAAGCGAATTTAACCGGTTGAAAGAGGATTTTTTTGGCATTTGTTGATTGCTGAGGCGTAACTGTAAAGTAATATTAGGTTTTTCTTTTAGCAGTTATCTGCAACATAGAGGGTAGACCCGACCCAGATGATATGTCAAGGTGTAAATTGTTGTGCAATTAGTTTCAATTCCCCAACGAGGAAAATTGAAAATGACAAGATTTGCAAATGATATTTAACAAGAAATTCGAAGTGATTAGTCTTTCCCCTATGTTTCTTATCTGTTTTAATATTTCATGGGTGAGTATCAGTGTGCCCTCATGAAGAAGGGAGTCAGATAATTGGCTTTCAGTGAAGTGTGGTGTAAATACAATTTCTCTACTTGTTAAAGTATAGCTTCATCGAAATAGGCTGTTTTTTATTCTTAATTCAGAGTTCTAGAACCTTATTAGTACGCTTTTTCTGATCCAATGCAAATCAGAGTGAGCAAGGAGAATAGAGCCGCCGGAGTCCTGGATAACTTTGCCGAGGGGGAGAAGTATGCCGAGCATTTCCTGAGGAAATTCGTCCGCAACAAGTCCCCAGAAATTATGCCATCGATCAACAACTTCTTCACCGACCCAAGTCGAAACTAAGATGCTACATGAATGAACTACACATTAGTTTGGATATAGATTCAAATTTGGATTGTTGGTGGGTTGGTGGCTGTAAACTATGCTGCTGTTACGTTTGCTTTTATTGTTGATCTGAGAAAGTTTGAAACCAGTGGTTTGATGAAATAAACTGTACTGAACCCAAATTTGATTTCAGTTATTGTGAAATTCTGATGCCTTTGCTTGTTGGATGGTTTATGTTGATGGATATGTGAATTGTCTCCTATGTTTTTTTTTTTTTGGACAATATGTGAGTGGAAGATTCAACTTCTGAATTTTTGATCAATGGTACATATTTTATGCCAATTAAACTATTTTCATCTTTGCAACCCATTCACATGTGTTTGGACTTTCATTGTTTCAAAGCCTTGGACATGGAACATTTTTTTTAGGGGAATAAGAGAATTTTTGAGAATTCAATTAAATTGATGGAACTTTCTATGCTCATTCAAGTCATACAACAGATGTTTATTGTTAGTATATTTTCAAATTTGGATGGACTGTCAACAGTGGAATATGTTATCACTTGAAGGGAATTTGATAAATTAGAATATCTGAAAGAACAAGAACTCACACTTCTAGTAGTTATTTTCTGTACCATGATTTTGGTCTATCTCAGTTGACTCCAAATTGCATGGTACAAGATTAAGATATTCTGGTTGCATCGTTCTCATTTTCATTAATTTGACTTCGTTATTTGATTTATTTATTTTGTTATTGTTGATATGTTTAGTAGTATGTAGTATAAAGTTTTCCTATACTACTGTTGGTAGTATTGGAATATTTTCCAACATAAGGTTAAAATGATGTGTGACATGAACTTTTAAGCCTTCATTTGCTCCAATTTCTGCAAAATATTATATGGCATACAACATTAAGATGCTGACTTCAATTGACATGCATATGAAAATGGTAATGTTCTTGTTGACTCAATTCAACTCAAGCTAATTTTATTCTTTTTAAAAAACTGAATTCATAAGAGTTTAATTCTTTTAACTAAATCTATAATCCAACATAGCTCAAAAGGTTAAATGCAATTGTTCATGAGTCAGACTTTCCTATCTCAAAATTTTAAATTCGATTAGGCTTGAAAGTTAAAGTACCTATTCCCATCCCAAAAATTGATGGCTAAATTCACACTAACAATTGTTGAACTAAATGAAAAAAAAGACTCAAAAGGTGGTTACAGAACTGATTCCTATCCTTACCTATTACATCATTCTTTCCCAATGTGCATAAATTGCCCCACTTCTTGTATTGCACATTAAAATGATCACAAAAAATGCGGTTTGAAATAATTAGAATGGTTTCTAACTTCAGGCTACAGGAATTAATCGACAATGATACAACAGAAAACTGATACCACAAGGCAGGAATGAACAGCCAGCCTAGGGTGGGCTGAGCTAAAGAGTAAGAACAATACAATTGGATAAAACATTGAATAGTGAAGACACCGAACCTCGATGTTGGAACTTTGAAGAAATGCAGATTGCTAGGCCAAACGCTTTGCAGTATATTGTTCAATATGGACCGACCGACCTGTATTTGTTTCTGAATATTGAAAAAAAGAGGTTAGAAAATCAGGTGTGTTGCAATGGAGAAAACTTAAGGAGGAAAGAGCTCAACATCCATAGATGGAAAGCTAGATTGTGCTAGTCTCATTCCTCTGAGTAAATTCTTAGCCGTTTCCTTCTCCTGCAATGATAGACACCAAAAAGAAAATTGTTGTTGAGTTGAGACTTGAATTACATGTTGGTGATGAAAGCATAAATGTCAAACGTGCAAAACCAGTAATACTCACCGGACCAGTGTAATCCAAAAGGCGCGTACAATATACTTCTGCTTCATCAAATTTCTTTTGTGCTTTATAGTATGTAGCAAGAAAAAGCAGAGCTTCAACCATATTCGGTCCTTCCCTCTCTTCAGCTTCCATTCTCTCTAAATCCTTCTTGTAGTAGAATGCTGCCTCTTCAGACTGCCCCAACTCAGAATGCAGTTTAGCCAACTGGTGCAGAGCAATTGCTTCTCTATCATTACAATTTGCAGCCCTTCTGTAACACTTGATTGCCTCCTCCAGCATTCGTAGCTGTTCGCTTTCGTAACACTGAGCCATGGCAATCCACACCCGAGAATCATTTGGCTGCAAAAATACAGCTTTCTTGAAGTAATGGAGAGCGTAAAAGGGCATGCCCATCATTTCATAAGCTTGCCCTAACCCATACCAAGCTCGATAATCACATGAATTTATATCTACAGCCCTTCGATAGGCATCAATGGCAGCAGGAATGTTCTTCATCTCCACAAATTCGTGTCCCATCAGAGTCCAAGCAGATAAATAATTTTTGTTCAATTTGAGTGCCCTTCTGAAATACACAACTGACTTCTCGTGCTGTCCCTTCAAACTATAGTAATTTCCAATAATGCAGCAAGATTCAGGTCTATACTTGTCTGTCATGAAAACTCTATGAGCAAGGTAGCTCAAGGCAGAGAAGCATTCCTTTGCATAGAGCACATTTGAATACATATCCATGTCTTCCACCCGATATGGATCATTCCGAAGAAGTTCTTCGAATATTGCTTCAACTTGATCAAACTCCCTCAAACTATATTGGGCTTTTGCAATTTGAGCCTGTATGTAATTACTAAAACTAAAAGTACCTTGTAAGTTCTCATATTTTGCCAAGGATTCATTATGCATCCTAAGTTCTTGGTAAGCACTGGCAAGAAAAAAGTCCTTCATCCAATGGTTATTGAGATTAAGGCTGTTCAATATGTCAATTGTAGTGCACAAGGATTGCAGCTCTGACCACGCACTCCAGTTCCAAGGGTAGCTGTTCACTGACTCCACAAGAGCTGTGCGTGCAGGATTTTCACTGCCTTTCTGTTTGAGTACAAGTCCATATAAGTACAGTCCAAACGGGTCGGCTGTGCCATTTTTTCGGAGGGTTGATAGTTCCCTTTCCAGTGAAACCAATTCTTGGTTTACAGCATCGCTCTTACCCAACGATCCCTCAAGTTCTACCACCTCTTCTTCTTTCCTCTTTTCACCAGCCTACACGAAGTAAGACACTAGTTGTCAGCTTGTGCGGCTTTTAAGTTGAAGAAAAAGAGAACCACAAAGTGGAAGAGAAGAAAAACCAAGAAAATATATGTGCAAGTATATATAACATTAAAACAAGCAACGTCAAAACATTCGTCAAAGGATGGAAGAAAAGCCTTGAACCTTTATCTGCTATAACGAATAGCAGTACTTAAATACAAGAATTTCATGACAGTCTCCCCCCACCCCGTTTTCGAAAAAAGTGATTGCTTTAAATGTAATTCCGATGAAAGCCCATGAATAGGCACTATAGTGACGCAAATAAAAATCAAGGTGCATTTAGGGAGTACTCAATAAAATATTTCAAAAAACTTACTTCCAAAAACGATTTTGAGAAAAACTGACATCTATTGTTTTTATTATTAAAAAAAGTTTTGAAGAAATTTCTATTGTGTTTCTAATTGGTCTTCATTTTCATCAATCAAATACATAAAGAAAGCAACTAGACCCAGCCCAGCAGAAGAAAATATCAGTAATCGTTGTATACGAATAGTTAGTGTAGAAAGCATATCTAACTTGTTATGTTTTCAACTTTCTATTTTTAAAAATTTGTTATTAGAATTACATATAAGTTTTTAAGTAATTCCAAAATGGGCCCTTATTCATCTACTAATCAAATACAAATGAAAGGCCCGGGATCTATATAGAAAGAGTTGAAATAGACATTTTTTAATTTTCACGTATCAATATACTGGATGATTATATTAACTATTAACAAATCATGAAACAATGGAACAATAAGAACATGCTCAATATGTGAATGACAGGTTTAGAATGTCTCTTCTCCAAACAAAAGCTCAAATCAGAAGTACCTGATGAGTTTCCACGTGGTCTAAGCTAACATGATCAAGAGGACTCACAAGTACCAAATTCAAATATGTGCACTGCATTTAAGCTGGAATTCTAGGTGAAGTCTCAAATGAAAAATAACATGGGCAAGATCGCTATCACTTAATTGACATTAGTGGGTTAAATGTGATGACTGATTTAAATCAACACCATGCCCTCTTGTAACTAAAGACTCCAGTATGGTGTATTCTAGACTTTGATTACTTAAATGAATATGTTATTGAACATTTCATTCCTGATTGGGCATTTAAATTTACAAAACATGTTCAAAAAATTTCAATAAGTAAAAATTTAACTAGAGCTTCACCTCCAATATTCTTGTGTACAACCATATAAACTATGGTTGTTGTTCTACCATGTAAAATAGGAGTTCTTAAACATGAAATTCTCCTTATACTATCAAATTAGAGTGTTTGTGGATTGAAATCTTGAAAACATACGACTTTAAAAGGAAAAAGGAAATTGTCAAGAAATGAAAACCTTGCAATAGATCTCATCCAATTGATAATTAAGCGTATATAATCAGAAGGGTATAACAGGAGAGTAACAAATCTTTTTTTACTATTTTTCTTTTGGAAGCTACTTACATATAGAAATAGACTGAGCAAGACAACCTTCATCAATACTTCTTCCAAATGAAAAAACATTTCTCTTACATTCCTCTACTTGATTTTTAACTAAACAGAACTAAAAAACTGGCCAATCTGCAAGGGGACAAAATTTAACCTATAGTGGATATCATGGAAACTGAATATGTATGGACCGAAGCAATCGAATGAACTAGACTTTAGCATATCTTGTATTCATCCATTAAGTCTGATTACTTTATGACAATACATGACAGGACTTAAAATCACGAATAAAGATTATAGATGGTAAGGATTAACGGACCAGATAAAGAGCATACAGCCGCAAGAACACAGATTTCTTTCCATTTTGCTCTCGAAGAACATGAGCAGCCCTATTGTACTCACGGCAATCGAAATATGACTTGGCCAGAAGGTAAAAATCACCATCCACAACCTCATCCTCCTCCATCACCGGAGTAGATACATAAGATAAGCCAGTAATTGGGGTTGAACAACCCTCATTTGTGTGAAATCTCCGACGAATGCTTGAACTACCACGCTGAAACCTGGTGTTTGAAGGTGTGAACTTAGCTGGATCTTGCTCGATACCCACCAATTGCTCTGCTGCCCTGTGAAGGTAAAGGCATGCCAAAACTTCAATGAAATCTATTAGCCATATTACAGTGTACGGAGATTAATTGTTACAAGAGCTTGCAGATTTTTAAAAAACAAGATACCAAAACTTGAACTTTGATCAATTACAACGGTTGCAATAAAAAAATTATCATATATTAAGTATATGGCTTGTCAGTAGAGCATTCATCCAGTAACAAAGACACGATTCAAAATCACCAATTCGTTCTTTCCCGCTGATTGCTCAGAAACCATGTAACATTAACATCTAAACTCCAAGAAAATGGACTCCCGAGATCGAAATTATTCACATCAACCAGCACTTGAGCAGTTTAAACAAGATTGAATGCAAAAAACAGATCAGAAGCACCAAGACAGAGACTGAGAGAGACAGCGAAATTTTAGGGCTATGGGAACTGTACCATTTAGAAGCAGAGTAGAGACAACGATCACTGAGCTGCCGAATTGCAGTACGAAGCTCGTTTCTACAATTTTCTTTCGAACTCATTGAATCTCTGCCCCTGTGGCGCCCTTCTTGCGCTCTGCCTTGTAACTCAAACTTCAAATTGTGAGCGTCGCTAACATGCGCCTTCTGTTCGTTTCGCCCCACCACATTCGGAGGCTCCGGCTCCTGCCCGCCCAAACTTTTAAAAAGAATCAAAATTAAACTTCAACATCGGCTCTTCCGTGTTCGTTTGTTCACACTCATGGGCCAAATACATAAAGCCCACTTGCGGGTTCAAGCCCAAACCCCAAACTGATATCGAAAGATTGATTTTTTCCTGTTTGGGCAGCGAGAAAATACGGAGAAAATCAAGGGGAAGTGGGAAAAAAAGATGTTTCAATTTCAATCACCTGCAAGTGACCCTTTTCGCTATGTTTCAAAGAAACATTAATCGAAGAATAAACAAGACGAAGACGAAGGTTGTTTTTCTCCATCTTTACCCACCAAAACGCAGCTTGTTGCTTTCATGTCGCAACTTCACTACCCAATCCGAACCCCAATCTAGCTCCGCCCTAGACACCGCCGCCGCCGCCGATATTGCCAATCTCGTCCTCGAATCTGATCCGAAGAGCTTGAGGGGAACCCTCCATGGATTACAAGTTCAATTTACGCCTGAACTTGTGGACAAGATTCTCAAGCGCCTATGGTTCCATGGACCGAAAGCGCTGCAATTCTTCAAACACCTTGAGTACCATCCATCTTATGCCCATTCCTCGTCTTCCTTCGACCACGCCATCGACATTGCTGGCCGTATGCGCGACTACAAGACCCTATGGGCTCTAGTGGCTCGAATGCGAGCTCGCCGGATTGGACCCAGTTCGAAAACCTTCGCAATTATAGCTGAGAGGTTCGTAGGCGCTGGAAAACCCGACAGAGCGATCAAGGTTTTCTTGTCGATGCGGGAGTATGGCTGTGGCCAGGACCTGCATTCTTTTAACACCATTCTTGATATTCTCTGTAAGTCAAAACGTGTAGAAATGGCTTACAACAATCTGTTTAAGGTCTTGAGAGGAAAGTTCAAGGCTGATGTTGTTAGCTATAACATAATTGCAAATGGGTGGTGCTTGATTAAGCGCACACCGAAAGCACTGGAGATTTTGAAGGAGATGGTAGAAAGAGGTTTGACTCCAACTATTACTACTTACAATATACTTTTAAAAGGGTATTTTAGGGCTGGTCAGATTAAGGAAGCTTGGGAGTTCTTTTTGCAAATGAAAGAGAGGGAAGTTGAAATTGATGTTGTTACTTATACTACTATGGTTCATGGGTTTGGTGTTGTGGGTGAAATCAAAAGGGCTCGTAAGGTTTTTGATGAAATGGTTGGCGAAGGGGTCCTTCCTTCAACAGCAACGTACAATGCTATGATTCAGGTTTTGTGTAAGAAAGATAGCGTGGAGAATGCAGTGGTGTTGTTTGAGGATATGATGAAAAAGGGTTATGTGCCAAATTTAACCACTTATAACGTGGTTATAAGAGGATTGTGTCATGCGGGCAATATGGAGAAGGCTGTGGAATTTATGGAGAGAATGAAAACTGATGGGTGTGAGCCAAATGTTCAGACATACAATGTTGCCATTAGGTATTTTTGTGATGCTGGTGATATAGAAGAGGGGTTGAATGTGTTTGAGAAGATGAGGCAGGGGGGTTGTTTACCAAATTTGGATACGTATAATGTTTTGATTAGTGCAATGTTTGTCAGGAAAAAATCTGAAGATTTAGTGATTGCTGGGAAGCTGTTGCTTGAGATGATTGATAGAGGATTTCTCCCTCGAAAGTTCACTTTCAATCGAGTTCTCAACGGGCTTTTGCTGACCGGTAATCAAGCTTTTGCAAATGAGGTTTTGAGATTGCAGAGCAAATGTGGCCGTCTTCCTCGCAAATTTAAGTTATGAAGCCAGCATGGGTAATGAATGATGTGAGTTTCAGTGGCTTCATTTGATCTCGTTGTGAAGCTGGTCACTTCAGAACCAATTTCATTCCTGCTGAAGATGTCACACAAGATTTTGATCTACACTAATGGATCCGGAAGTGTATTGAATGGTTTATGGAGAATGGGCAAGTTAGTCCCTGAGAAGCCCTGGTTAAGAGATGGAATGACAATGAAGTTGATATCTTGAAGTCTTCCATCACTAAGCAATGCACTTTCTTGAGAGATTTCATGTGCATATTACAAAGTAGCAGGTAAAAGTAGTCACTGGAGTTCATCTGTTTGAAGGTTAGCTTCTTGCTGGTTGCTATCTCGATCAGGACTAGATGAATTTAACCATAAGTTCTAATCATTTGACGAGGAAATATTTTTCTTTGATAGATATTCTTGCTGATAATCACCGAGCAATTGGACGTACTCGGACAAGGTAATGTGGCAACTACCAGAACAGTCGGATGCTGAAGTCTTCACATTAAACGTGTTAGATTGCAAGAACACATGCTAATATTAATCTAAAACACATACATATTTAGTTGGATTTTACTTTTTTGTAGGTTGAATTTCTTACTTTGACATGGTTCTGGTATAGTTCTATACCATTCAATTACTTGCTTTCTGACAAAAGGTTCCGTTTGATAACCATTTTGTTTATGGTATTCCATTTGTGAAAATTAAGCTTATAAACACCACTTTTACCTTTGTTTTACTATCTATTTTTCTAAAACATTTTTAAAATCTAAGCCAAATTTTGAAAACTAAAAGTAGTAGTTTTTTTTTTAAAAAAATAAACAAAATTCTAAAATTTGGCTAAGAATTCAAACGTGTATTTAAGAAAGGTGAAAAACATCCTAAGGAAACTGTGTGGAAGCAAACATCATTTTTAAAAACATAAAACTAAAATTGAAATTGTTATCAAAGGTCTAAACTTTCATGTTCACTTTCAACCTCCATGTTGTCAAACATGTAGATATACATTTGTAATATAACATACTCCATTGTAAGAACTTTTATGGTCTGACATTTAAAGGGCAGAGTTCTTATTGCCATTCCTAGTAGGATCGAAGAACATTACCGTTCCAGGAATACAACACCATTAACTGGATTAAGCTAAGTTGTATTCTGCAGCATTCAAGGCAATTTTATTCAGGTTCTTATGGCAATTATTCTATCCAGAGTTCTTCCTCTGTATTTATTTTTGGGCCTAGAAGTTATTGTATCCAGACTTCTTATTCTGTTTTTGGTTTTTATACTTTTCATGTCTGTATTCAAGTCCTTTGATATTGTATTTACTAGAAATCTGAAGCTGTCTACTTTCGAATTTGTTATTCGACTCGATAACTATGATGAACCAGCCAACATGACCATAGCTCAACTGACATAAAGCATGTGTCATTGACCAAGATGTTAGAGGTTCGAATTCCTCACCTCACATATTGTCAAAAAAAAAAACCTATGATGAGTCGATGACATAGAATCCAATTCTATATTCTATTATGTAATAGTTCTGTTAAATGCAATACAAGATTTAGCTTAGAAAATCGTTATGTTAACTGTAAATGATATGAACCACCGAGTACTTTAAATAATGATATGTAGGGGTATCTTAGTCTTTTTGTTATGGTTGATGGTGTACCATTTAGAGTTTAGTTGAGAGGCTATTTATAGCCTTACCATTAAGTTGTTTCATTTCAAGTTTAGCCTATAGCTTCTTGAAGCTTTTTGCTATTCGTGTCTTGAGTTGCATGTCAAGAATATTCAGATAGGATTAATCATCTTATCTTGTGAAGTATTCGACTTTTGAGTCGAGGAACTTATTCTTCATCTCAAAAGTTTTAATCTCAAGTCAGTCCATGTATAACCTAAACTCTAAAGTTTAGCTTTTCAAAAAAAAAAAAAAACTCTAAAGTTTAAACTGAGTTGATTTAAAGTCTAGTGGTTGCAGACTATGGGTTCACAGACCTAAAGGATCTGTAATTCCAATTCACTAGGATTTTCATATCAATAATATGTTCGCTGGTTGACAATATAATGTAAAATTGGGCAAGTTCGGTGACAACACGATAAAAAATGAGAATGTTTGTTGACAATATAATGAAAGGTTTCCTAAAAGAAAGGGGACAGTACAGCGAACAGCTCCTTTAAACATGTAAAAGAGAAATGTTTTTTAAAACTAAAAACAAAACTTCGCATAAAGAAAGGGCAATAATTGCCTCCATTCCATGTGCATGATCAGTGCAATGCTAATGCATATGCTTTTGACTTCACTTTATTTGTTCATTTTGTTTCAAATTTAAAATATTTGTTCGTTTTGTTTGAGTCTGTCTCCCCCCTCCCTTTGTTATTCAATCAGATAGTTGGTTTAAACCAAGTCTATATATAAGTAAAATGTTGATTTGTGTAAATAAATTTCATCTGTAAAGTTATATAACAACAAATTAATTAAATTGTGTCAATCCGAGCATTGCTCAATGAATAATGCATCAATTAGCATCCCAAAGGTTAATAGTTCAATCTCTACTCTAGCAATGGTTGAACTAAAAGAAAATAAAAATAATTGAATGGTTGGTGCATTTGACAATTTTATTAAGTTCTTATTGACCAAAAAATAGATAAAAATATTAATAAAACCTACCAGATGATGTGTTATAAATGTTATCTAAAATAAACTATTTTAAAAATTTTGAGATGACCACAGTCGAGTAAGAGATAGTATGTAATCAAAAAAGGGAAAAGAAAAGGTAAGAGATGAAACTTTAACTTTTAGAGTGGCTAGCATTAGCATAATTTAGCTTTTAATGTGATATTTTTGGACTTGATTGTATTTAACTTAATTAATTGGTTTATAGTTTTCTTGTTTGGCATATAAAAGTCAAACTTTTCTAATTTTTTAAAACCTAGGTTGAATGATGTATAATTTGAATGAGATTTCAAGTGAGAGTATTTGATTTAGTTGTAAAAGTATAGATAAGAAATTGAATTTATCATCAAACTTGTAAATTGTTTCAAACTATCGGGTAAATAACTAGTTATCTTTATAAGTTGGTGTTGATCACCACAATCTTGCTTTGACCTAGCCCATTGGGTCTATATTGAGTGTATGATTGAGTATTGTTGCATCATTTGAAAGGTTGTAGGTTCAAACTCCCACTCCTATATTTGCGATGTAATATTCTAAGAAAAAATAACTTAATTTTTTTTTTTTTTAAATCAATAGTTCGAACTTTAAGAATTAAAAATAAATAAATAAATAGTTTGATTATCTTCTTGAAATAAGTGTGTAATCACGTGGTAAAAAATGGTCATGTAAATAATAAAGAGTTAGGGGATGAGTTCAAGACATGGTAGCCACCAAAGAGAGAGAAGAAAATCGTGGAGAAGGAGGAGAGTTCTTTCTGTGGGTCTCATTTGATTGATAAGGACCATGACCCTTGACATATATTCACAATGGTATGATATTATCCACTTTGAACATAAGTCTTCATGGTTTTGCTTTTGATTATTCCAAAAGGCTTCATATCAATGGAGATAATTGTCCACACCAATATGGGACTTTGTTTGTACCTAACGGTTACCTTGACAATTAAATGTAGTAGGGTCAAGTGATTGTACTATGAAAATATTTGAAGTACGCGTAAGCTGGTTTAGACATTTACGAATACAAAAATAAAGTGTGTGAACACATGTAGTATTGGAGAAATCAAACATAAATTTTTGTTTTAAAACAAATGCCAATTGCCAACATAGGAACTCATTTTGATTGTCATTGATTAACCACCAATAGGCAAGTAGAATCAATCATGTAATTCATACAAACAAATCATACAAAAAAGATACCTTTATCAGTAATTAGATTTTCAAGCATGCAAATTTATAGTCTATCAAATATCATTAATGGCAATTTAAATAATTCAATAATCAAGACACAAATTACAATTTCAAAAGTCGATAGTTGAATCTTCCATAGTTGAATCTTTCATTTCGCAATGGTTGAACTGAATAAAAAAAAAATCATTAATTTTCAAACACCACACTACCTTCAAAATGAATATTTCTGCCCAACCTTTTCAAATAACTCTATTTCATGAAAATTAAATCATAATTTAAAATGCATTTTATCCTTGGATCTCTTGGGATTACAAGTCATTGTACCATATAAATACTTGAAGGTTAAATTAAATGTTCAGTCCATAAACTTCTAGGTTTATGTGTTATTTGGTCTTAAACTTTAAAAAGTGTTAATAAGTCATTGAACTTTCAATCTTGTGTCTAATAATAATATATTATTGAACTTTAAAAATATTTAACGGGCCATTGAACTTTCAATTTTGTATCAAGAGGTTCCTGACATATTAAAAATTCTAAAAATTATATGATATATTAGATGTAAAATTGAATTTTATGTCTAATAGGACCTCAAACTTTCTAATAGGTCCATGAATTAAAAAAAAAAAAAAACATCGAATAGGTCAATAACCTATTAGATACAAATTTAAAATTTATGAAACCAATTAGGCACAAAATTGTAAAATTAAAGGCCCTTATTAGACGCTTTTTAAAACTAAAATGAACTGGATAGACACAAACATAAAGTGAAAGGACTAAACTTGTAATTTATCTAGACTTCAAACAAAATCAATGTTTCATAAGTTGATAGCAACCAAAAAAAAAAAAAAAGTATTTGTTAAAATATAATTTAAAAATCGATTCGTCCGTTTTTATAGAACACATAATAATAATATATTTGAAAAGAAATTCCCATATACGCCAAAATAACAAATTTAACAGTAAATCCATGATTACGTTTATTCAAAGTTTGTAAATCGTACATTAAGATCAGCGATTAATTCGGGAAATGGAAAGGGAGGATACAAAAGGGTCCCACTAGAAAAGGTCCACGTGTCCCAAAATAAAAAGAAAAAAAAAATCCGATGATAAGAAAACACGTAAGGCGGAGGCGCGTAAAGATTCAACTTCCCGCTTATTCAAAAATATTCGAAAGGGGAAAAAAATTAATAATCCAGTGATCCAACGCTCACACAAAAATTTTCAAAAATTACGAAAGACCCGCCCCCCACCCCCGCCTAAAGTCTAAAAAGTCCTCTCTCTCCCTCCATCTCTCTCTCTCTCTCATCTCTCTTCTTAATCTCAACGGTCCTCATTCGCTCTCTCTCTCATCGCTCATTTCTCTCTTCCCTCCAATTCCTAACCCCACTTCCCGCATATTTTCTTCAGTCCTTTGTAGATCTGCGTCGGCGGCGGCGGGGACGGTGACCGGTGACGACTTGATGGCGGCTCTGCCATCCTCTTCTGCGTTACCGGATTCTTCTTCTTCCAGGCACCATACTTACAGTAGGAAGCAGAAATCCCTTGGTCTTTTATGCTCAAAGTATGGTTCTTTTGCTGTCGGTGTAATCGATGCTTTTTTGCTTGACGATTTCTAGCTTTTGATTTGTTTTTGTGTACTGTGCAGTTTTTTGAGCTTGTATAACCACGATGGAGTTCACTCGATTGGGCTTGATGATGCCGCATCGCGATTAGGTTTAATTCTAGTTCGAATTCGTTGTGTGAAGGGTTTAGTTCTTTGGTTCTCGTTGTTTTGTCTGAAATCTGGGGGTTTTGGTTTGTGCAGGTGTCGAAAGGCGGCGGATCTATGATATTGTGAATGTCTTGGAGAGCGTCGGGGTGAGAATTTTGTTGGTTTCTTTTATGAAGTTGTTTTGGTGTTTGGTCTAATTCCGTGTATGTGCTAATTTAATTTAGTGTTTTCCCGCTTGTAATTTAGGTCCTCTCGAGAAAAGCGAAGAATCAGTACAGTTGGAATGGGTTTGGGGCAATCCCTAAGGCCTTACAAGATCTTAAGGTAGGTTGAATCGGTTTTTCTAAAGGAAAAATGGAGTTGGGTTGATTTCATTTCTTCTGCTGTTTACTTCATTTTAAATTGTTTGATAGGAGGAGGGCTTGAAGGAGAGTGCATCTGATGGTAACGATTATGCAAAAGTAAGCTAATTACTTATTGTACAGTCCCCACTCTCTCATTTCCCTTATTCATTGCGTGTGTTTGGGTTTCGCTATGAAGTTTCCCCGTCTTACATTTAGTCACATTTAGGTCTCAGATGATGAAGATGACGATGAAAGATTTTCCAATCCAACTGGAAGCCAGAACTCAACTGCAGCAGTTCCCAAATCTTCGTCATCTTTAAAAGCCGGTATGAATTTTCCTTGACACTTCAATTGGGCCGAATTATCTTCAGAAGTTGCCCATCTGCCTATTTTCAGTTTGGTTCTTCTGATTGCTTGAATTGATACTGTGTGTTTAACTTGGCTGTCATCAAGGCATTTACTCTTTGGAGGTTCAAATCCCTACTCTCAATATTTGTTGTGTTTAAAAAAAAGTTGGCTGCCCTTCTCGATCTGGTTCCCTTACACTTTCTATTAGCATATGCAGACAACAGGAGGGAAAAGTCATTGGCGCTTCTGACTCAAAATTTTGTTAAGCTATTTATTTGCAGTCATGTGAGTGAAAAAATGATCCACCTTATCTTACTTGTCTGTGAATGATCCTCTGTGCGAGCTCTGTTGATTGACAGAATACATTTTGGCCATATAGGTGAATATGATTTCCCTTGATGAAGCTGCAAGGCTCTTATTAGGAGATGGCCACAATTCATCAATAATGAGAAGTGAGTAACTCTAAAACTTGCTGTTCATTTTAGATTTAGAATGTGAACTGGGAAATGCTTGATAATGACACATCGTTAATTATATGCAGCAAAGGTGAGACGGCTATATGACATTGCAAATGTGCTGTCTTCCATGAATCTAATTGAAAAGGTACCGCATTCCTGCTTACTAACAACCTTAAAGATATGAGACATTGATCTGTGTTTGTTTTTTGTTTTGTTTTGTCCTTTTTTTTTTTTTTCTTTTTTGTGCACAAGTTTGAAATTTTTTGGAATCATATGCAGACCCATACAACTGACACAAGAAAGCCCGCGTTTAGGTGGTTGGGAGTGAGGGGTAAAATCAAGAATGAGCCTACCGTTCTTCCAGAGTCCAGAAAAAGGGCATTTGGAACTGACGTAACAAATGTCAGTTATAAGAAGACTAAGGCTGAAAATTCAGCCTATCAGAGTTTAAATCATTGCCTCAGCATGCAAAAGCTAGTGCAGTGCGAGAATTCTTCGCAGGAGGACAGCCAGAACAGTCAGGATCAGGAATGTGAACGAACTTCCAAGAGCTATCAATTTGGACCATTTGCTCCTGTAACAGTAGCTAAAGTTGGTGTCTCAGACAATAACAATGTGAAGCGGACTCATGATTGGGAAAGCCTTTCCTCAACATTCCGCCCTCAGTATCACAACCAAGGTAAAACCCCTAATTAAACACAGTTGAACAAAGTGCTGCATTTTTTTGAAATGCCATAGTGGATCTAAATGACCAATGGTTGAATGTCCAAACTCTGTTTACCTTTTCATATTTATTCAGCACTTCTACTGGTTTATGATTTTCAATCATACTTCAGCACGCTTCTCATGCTTGATATTGTAACCTTTATTGGTCAATATTAGGCGACGAGTTCAGAATTTTTAAGATGATCTTCAAACTTGATACAAACTAATGTTGTGGTGTTTGTTCTTGGAATCGTTCAGCCTTAAAAGAACTTTTCTCCCATTACGTGGAAGCTTGGAAATCATGGTATTCTGAAGCAGTGAAGAAACCTATACAAATATCTTGATGCGCTTTGTTTCGTGCTCGAATTATTTAATAAGCTTATCTTGATTAAGCGCTGTTTCTACTGCAATTAGTCAAAAAAAATTTGACCTTTACTTGGTTGCATTTTCTTAATGCACCAACGCAAGAAGGGGTCATCTTTGAAAGTGCAAAACATTTCCAATAGGTTCATGTTTGTTTGTATTATTCTGAAAACAAGCCTAACATAGTTGTTAGTTTTTATTTTTTTCTCTTCATTCTCACCATTTTCGTATTTTATTGTAGCTATCTCCTTTCCCCTACAGTGTTCAATGAAATTGGCGATTTTGCCTTTGTTGAAAATTGATTTCCAATTGGAACCAAAATGATATACATGTTGGAGTTTTCGTCTGGAAATCTTATTTTCTTGCTTGTCTGTCGACATCATCCTAGGTTTCTGGATGCAATTCTTGTGAAAGTAAATGAATGCAAAGATAAATTCCAATCAGAGAAGTTGGCTTATCGATTCTGGATGGTCCTCTGGTACTTGTTCTTTATCTACCGCTCGCTGTCTGTGTTTCTTCCACTTGCTTCATGCCATATGATTTCTGAAGTACCACAGGAACTTTTTCCTTTCATCCCGCTGAACCATCCTGGGAAAATAAATTTGCAGAAATCCAGGGAAAGTAGATGGCAATGGTTAATGGGATGGTTCAAAAGCAGTCAGTTTAGGGATGATTTCTTTTTTAATCATGCGTGGATTTGAACTTTCAATCTTTAAAGAAGATTATTGAGGGATGTTTTGACTAGCTAAATTGTGTTCAAATTGACTTGCATGGATCAGTTTAACTGAGAAATGCTGGGATTGAAATGATACAAACAATTGTTGCATCCATTTTTCTTAAGGCTAAAAAATATATGCTCTGATATGAGGCTTTTCTTCTCTCAGTAATTTTGTACAGCATCTTCGATTTGTCTTCCGAACTTTTGATCTTTAAGCAATGTTTTTAACTAGTTAAATTGTGTTCAAATTTGCTAAAATAGATTGTTTTAACTGAGGAAATGTTGATAGTTGTCGCATCAAATTTTCTAAAGGCTCAAAATAATATGCTTTGATATAAGGCTTCTTTTCTCTTGCTGTCAGTGAAGAGGTGGTTGGTAATTACATATAGCACCTTGGATTTGGAGGAATTTATTTGAGGAGGCCGCCACAATGAGATAAACAGTTTTACACCATTAGATGTATGAGAGAGAAATTGTAAAAATATCTCAATTTTGTATCTTGCGGTTATTAGGGGGCATACAAATTTTAAGATCTACATTCAACTAATTTGTCATGGATTTGTCCTTTTGAAATGATTTAGAAGGCCCTTGGATAGGTCACCGAAAGCATAAGATGACCGACTTGGATGTATTAGCCCAAATAATTGTAATATTTCTAGCAGAAATGACATTGCAGAAATGACATTGTTTGGTGCTTCATGATTTCCTTTTTAACCTTGGCTCAGTTCCTTTCTTTCAAATCATTTAATACCTCAATTATGTCCCTTTCATTAGTCTCATATTTTATACATGTCATTAGATTGTAATCCTTTTAAAAAAAAAAAAAATCTGATTTTCAATTTTAGATTTAAATTAATGACCTTACATAGTTTAGGGATGTTTGATGGTAAGCTATAGGAGCATTTATATTAATTCTAAACATTTTTTTTAATTCAATAGATGTGAATGTGAAAGAAGGAACCTTTGACTTTGAAGAAGGTACAAATTTTATTTTGTTTTATTTTTTTGAGTACAATAGGGGAGAAGGTACAAATATTTTGACCATTGAGTTATACTCGAGTTGATATAATAATTCTAGAAATTGTATAGACAAACCAACTAAAAATAACTTACTTTATTTTCACAAAACTTGCATTTTTAAGCTTTACATCCTCATTGCTAAAGCGAAATTGAGCAAAAATTAGTTAAAATAATTTTACCTCTAAAAAATTGCTGTATTTGTAACTGTTATACAACTGTTGGACAAAGAGAGAGAGTATGAATTCAAGTCAATACTCTTAATTAATCTACTAATTTTTTCATCTTTCTTTTATCTTTATTTGACAACAGTGAGAAATAGGGTAATTAAAACCAAGTTTGATATAGTTTGATTTTTTATTTTTAGGTTTTTGAAAATTCAACTTATTTTCTCACAATTTCTTTACGATAGTTTCATCTTTTTTAATGAAACATTTAAATTCTTAGTAAAATCTCAAAAACAAAAACGTGTTTTTTTTAAAAAAAAATATTTCTAATTTTCAAAACTTTTGCTTGAAATTTAAAAATATTGGTAAAAAATGGATAGCAAAAATCAAAGAAAGCGGAAGTCGTGTTTCTAAGCTTAAATCTCAAATACCAAAATCCAAATAGGTAACAACTAAATAGAATTATTTTGGATTTTTGGTACGAAAAATGGCAGTTGAGAGAAATTCCCGGTTGGGGGTAAAATAGTGAAGATCAACATTTGCACATTTTCATCTTCTTCGCCCACATGTGGAGGGTTTCATAATTGACTACAGATGGAGCAAAGTTTGAAGTAAATTTTCGCAAATTTCCATGTGAGTTTCTCTGTTTGTTGATAGTTACAAATTGTACTAATTTCTCTTTCTTTGTAGAACCAAACATGTCCTCTGCATTCAGAAAACTGAATAATCGCGAGAAAGAACAGAGTAATTGAAACTGATTTCAATTTCTAAGCCCTTCTTCAAATCGCAGCTTGAGAGATGAAAAATCTGACAGGAAATCGAAGGATTTGATGTAAATTTTGATTAAAAGTTGCTGACTCCATTGCCACTGTCACGTATGGGACCAACATTCAGAATTTGGATAGGGATTCCAAGCTGTAACCAATTGGGCATTGTCTGGTAATCAAATCTAAACTAAAAACCCCATTATTTCCATATCGTATTCAAAGGAAAAATCCGATCATCTCATCATTTATATTTTATCATCATTTTGTTATTTTCAACCATTTCTTTAGATTTATTTATTCATGTTACAGAAAAATTATATTAACAACCATCCGGTTAGCAGAAGGCTGATGCGTGCTTTTTTTGTCCCATATCAGATTGAATAAATTTATCCAGAAACTTGTTAGCTAATTGGGAATTTAATGAAGAATTAGGGCTTTTGCTAAATTAGGTTGGGAATTATGTTACCTTGTTGTTGGTGGTGGCCAATATTGATGATGTGAGTTTTTTTTTTGCTTACTATCTTCCAACTATAATTCATACACTATTTTTTAGGGTCTAGTGGCAATCACAACATGTTTTGCTTTGAAAAGTTCATGAATAGTTTTATGCCACCCAAAATAAAAGTTCAAATTTAGTTTTAATGTTTCAAACTGTTTAGTTTGTTTGAAGAACTGTTTTCAAGATATTTCTTTGTTTTTCCTTTTAGAATAAACTTTTACAAGCATGGTGATTATATGAGGTTAGTGTTCTTGTATAGATTCAAACTACCATTCATAAGCATTTGATTTTACGATACCAAAACCTTAGGGATGCGAATATAACCACGCATGAATTAGAAGTGAAGAAGATCTTTGGTGTACAAGCAAGAAAAATGATCCCCGTAGTATAATGATGCCTTTTAGGAGGAGTCCAACAACAAAATCATATGAGCTTAAGTCCAAGATGGACAATAACATACTATTATAAAAATGGGGGGACTCGTTATCCTAACACCATATTTAAATACATAAAAGTAAATTATTTTATATATGCAAGAATAGTTGACTATTGGTAGAGTATCATGAAAGTATTATACACGGTTTTATGAGTTCGTGAAATCAGTTGAAAGGGAAAATGAGTGAAAAAGAAGTTAAAAGGAATTTAAAAGAGAAAATAGGGTGGAATGTCAATTTCCTAGACAATTTTTGTGTCTTTTGTTCTGTACTTTCACATAATTTCCTAGGTTCAAAGATGCATGCCTGAGGGATCACATTAACCATATAAGTTCAAATCCTTTCATGATGCATCTTTTTGAAAAGATGGGGAGGAGACATTTGATAAAATGCCAATAATTCATCCAACAAACACCATATTATCTAATTAGATTTCTTAATTAATTTATTATTTTGTTTTATTAGTCCCTTTCTATTGCCGGTGAGAATTGCTAATGTTGGGGGTGTGTATTGCGAATTGTTGTCGTAACTTGAAAGTTTGTAGTGCAACCTGTTGAAGTGAGAAAAGCTAAAGTTTGCATTAGTAGTGGAGGGATCGAGTTGGTGGAATCTAGGATTTCTTTTATGCATACATAGTATATTTTTGTAGCTATGGTTCTATTATACTTTTTTTTTTTCAATCGCAGTGAAATTTTCTTCTCTCCTTATAATTTTTTACCTTACGAATTTCTTAGTAAAATCTATGTTATTTACATTTTCTTTTTTCTATTTTATCTTTGTTGATTATCTGAATCTAAGTCTTTATCCATGAAAGTTTAGAATCTTGAACAATTGGTTTCTACACTATCTGAAAAAGAAATCATCCTAATCATCTGGAGACCGTAGAGAGTTCAACAAAGAAAAACAAGAAAACGTCGTTGGCCCGACCTGATGACCCTAAAGTCACGAGGTCAACTATTTGAAGCATCGTGGTAGTTGGTGTGATACCGCAACAAATGGGCCTTAACCTAAGAATTCAAGCAAGAAGCACTTTGCAATCCTTGGTGGAGCGTATTTATGATTTTGTGCCAAACCTGGTAAACAAACAAATAGGTATCCAATGAACAACAACGATTTTATTTGGGATCTATTTACAAATTACCTCTCTTTCGGAATCAATCCCATCCTTAGATGTAGTACTCAATCATTGAAATGAAAATGTAAAGAAATTGCTTAATGAGTTGCTAAGGGAATGAGAGGGGAAGGAAGAATGGAGGGGGGAAGGGGGGCAAACAACCCAACCCTTGGAACATACTACAACCTTAGGCCACAATCCTTGCTTCACATAGTTCGATATATTTGATGACAACAATAGTCTAAAGTACTAAAAGGACAGTATTTAGGCAAGCCATTCAGTGGAGACGAGGAAATTAGAATAGGGGCAAAAGTCTCATAATCTTTTGAGTATCGAGATAGTCAGTAACCTAGCTTACAACAACTTTATTGAGTTGATGAGGGGAATAAGCAAAGCCCCCAAAGAGGGAAGTCCAACGAATGTCAAATGCAAAATCTCGCACCTCATTAAGATCATATTGACATACTCTCCCACTTGTATCTATTATTCTCTAGGCTAAATATAAAGCGAAAATATGTTGTGCTTGTACTCCTTTTGTTGAGAATAAGTAAATTGGATACTAAATATTTAATGCATCATGAAGAAAGATTCGGAGATTTCTTGGGACCCATTTTCATTTATTTCATAATTAGCAATCCTTCAACTTAATGACCGAATTTGTCCATAGATTCTATAAGATTTAGAGATGTAGTTTAACATACGATTTGAAAATTTTTCATTGAAGATATAGTTTTGTCATAGTATAGTTTAATAGTAAAGATTGTTGTTCTCCTACTAAACAAAAACCTAGAAATGGTTAGCTGGTGACTGAAAAAGATTCAATTAATCTTAACCCAAAAACATAGAAAATGAAACTAAAGCCTAACAGCTACAAATTGAAAGCCTTGAAAAGAAGCATAAATGATAGGCACTCAAGGAAGGGGAAGAAATCAAGGGGAACCAAGCAAAATGAAAGAGTACTCTAAGAGAAGAGGAGCCAAACACTTGGCATTAAATGAAGGGTTCAAAGGAAGCAATGGGAGGTGTCCTTTGGCAGACACACAGAGAGAGCAACTGTTCAAAAAGGATATTCTTACCAAAAACATTTAACAGATTTCCCATTCAGTGCACTAAAGGGGGCAGCTGAAAAGGGCCAAAATGCAATCTCTTGGAAAGTTACAAGCTTGACCCATGTGCTTTTCCCTATTCCCATCCTCTTCTTCTCTATTATTAATCTTTCTTCCTTTCTTCCTTCTTATGTCAAAATATTATCACTCTGTCTGAAAGTATGCAACTTCTTACCATGTTGCTTTTTACTTTTACCCTCACCTTTTTGCCTAATGTTACCAACTTTACCATTCCCTTCTTCCACATATTTGAGTTGGATGATGTTTCCTTTATTGGGGCACAGAGAAAGTCTTAAACTTTAAAGTTCTCCACTTCAAAAAGGATATTTCGTCTTCTCTGACAAAGATAAAAGTCGAATCTCGGGTAACTTTTTGTTTTTACTGTATGAACTTTTGCCTGTAAAACTGTCATTGGTGGATAAATCCCTCATCATTTAAGCCAAAGTCAAGATTTTTGGGACAAATATCTCTTAATTCTTGTATTAGTCAATAGTATTGAACTAGAGTCGAGATATCTAGGAATACCATTATGCCCGCCTAGAAAATATGGAAATTTTTTTTTTTAAAGCAAGATAAAAATATAATTTCTATCAACTTTCTAAGACAAAGTCCAAATTTTTAAGTCACAAAAATATGATGTCCTTTTCCCCCTTAATTTTTTTTTTCTCATGTTATTCTTGTTCAAATGTATGCCATCAACTACAGAACACCATCCATAAGATGGGAGGGTTTAGTTCATCGGTAAATACATAAACAAATAAATTTACCTATTTACCTTTTAATAACAAAAACGGAGGATGGAACATTATTGTACCTTCAAGATTTCACAAACTCTACTTTGAATTCACTTTTTCTTCTATAGAACTTAAAATAACTTTTCAAAATTTGCGAGAAACTAGCTTTTCTGAATGAGATGGAATATGAAGAAACAAAGGACCAGAATGGAAAAAAAGGGGGTAAAGGAGGAATATTTTTGTCCAAAATAAACCAAAATTAGTTAAATTTTCAATCAGGTCAGGTACAAGGGAAAAGTGAGTATTTTTTTTGGGGAAAATAAACCATTTTTCCCTAATAAGCTCAATGATTTCAAAAACACTTGCATTTTAGCCTTTTAAGGCTGCCAAGTTATAAAGACATGTTCCATAAAAGCATATGCTATATAGGTTCATTAATTGAGATTTAGTCTTTGGTTTTTTTTTAATATCATAATTATCAATTGGCTAAATTATAAAAAAAATACATCTGGATTTTACTCGTTGTTTAAAAAATACTCTTATTCTTTCAAAAGTTGCAATATTATCCTTGACCTTTCATAAATGTTTCAAAACTACTCTTGAGGTAGAACAACCGTTAGAATGTTGAATGAAAAGTCAGCGTGTCTTAATGTCACTACCATTTTGTTTTAAGTCATTGTCACGTCGATTTTTTATCAACATTCTAATAGATTTCTACTCCAATGATAGTTTTGAAACATTTACGAAAGTTCAAGGATAACATTGCAACTTTTGAAATAATAAGGGTATTTTTTAATCAATGAGCAAAGTTGATGGAATTTTTTTTTTAATTTTTAATTTAGCTTATGAATTTTACTTTAGTGGGGTGGAGAAGAAAAGAATCATCCCCAAATCCTACCAGAAAAGACATCAAAATATTGTGGGAGAGAAAGATCCCTTTCAGTTCCAAACCTTTCCCCTCATTTCCTCTTCACATTTTTTAATTGAATGTGGAATATTAATGCCCCTCTTTGCAATCAAATCTTACCAGATTAAAGAAAAAAGCCCATCAAATATGGTTCCTGATTACATTGAGTTGTCTTCCACTTTTAATTAGGAGAGCACAAAAACAGAAAAAGAACAAAAGAAATAGAAGCTTTATCTGAGATTAAAAGACCAAAATTTCCTAGTATTAATCCTGATTAATTGAATTGCTAGTTTTAAGGAAATAGGGGTTGTTCCGTTTTCTTGGAAGCTGATTTTTGGTTCATGGAGAGGCCCCAGAAGCCGTCGCTATCAATAATTGATCCCAATAAACCCCATTAGTTGATTTCTCAGCCAAAATGGATTGAACCCATCTCAGATTTCATGTTATAAAGTTTTTGATCCAGTTTTTTGGCTTGTCTGTAAAGAATCTGGGCCGTCAATTGGTTGGTAGAGAGATTATATCCAAATGGGATGATGTCAAATTTGAAGATGGTGAATCTGTAACAGTGAAAAGCAAGCTCTTCTGTAGCTTCTATGCATGGCGGATTGAGAGAGAAAACTAGAAATAGAGTCAATTAAAGGCTGTTTATAACCATTTTCTACGTTTCATGTTCACCAAAATTATACAGAGAGAAACAAAGTGGGCCATTTCTTGTCTCTTCCACTTTTTGCCAACACAAAGAAATGAAAAATCATCTATAAAAAGTTGCCCCAAGTCATCATCTGCCTCGAACAACCAGTTCTTCTAAATGGGAATTATGGAATACCATCAAACTTTTCATAATTCCGACCAATTTTCTTCTTCTTCTTCTTCTTCTTCTTCATGCCTTACCACTTTCAAGGGCCATTCTTCTTACATCTCTTCTCTAACTCTCGCCGGAAAATTCCTCTACTCTGGTTCCTCCGACAAAGAAATCCGGTCATGGAGACGAAACCCACCACAAGAATTTGAACAAAATCATGAAGAGTTTCAAAACAATATGGTTACAGCCGGACACGGCGCAGTGAAATCACTAGTGGTTTCATCTGACAAACTCTACAGTGCCCATCAGGACCATAAAATTCGCGTTTGGAAAATCTCTAACGATTTCGATCACCACCAAAAGTACACGCGTTTAGCCACGCTCCCGACGCTCGGCGACCGGACGGCGAGGCTTTTGATGCCCAATAATCAGGTCCAGATCCGCCGGCACAAGAAATGCACTTGGGTTCATCATGTCGATACGGTTTCAGCTCTAGCTCTGTCAAACGACGAGTCGCTTCTTTATTCTGTTTCATGGGATCGGACCCTCAAAATCTGGCGGACTTCCGATTTCAAATGCTTGGAGTCCGTCGCCGGAGCTCACGACGACGCCATAAACGCCGTGGCACTCGCCGGCGACGGCGACGTGTACACCGGATCGACGGACAAGAGGATCAAAGTGTGGAGGAAAAACCCAGATGGGAAAAGGCATTTTTTGGTCCAAACACTCGAGAAGCACAGCTCGGGGATTAATGCCTTGGCCGTCGCGGGAGATGGGTCGGTTTTATTTTCCGGCGCCTGCGACAGGTCGGTTCTGGTTTGGGAGAAGGAGGAAGAGGGTGGTCTAATGGAGTTGGTGGGTGTGTTGAGAGGCCATTCGAAGGCCATATTGTGTTTGGCTGTGGTGTTGGATTTGGTCTGCAGTGGCTCTGCGGACAAGACGATCAGAATTTGGAGAAGGGCCGTCGCCGGAAATTATGTCTGTTTGAAGGTTTTGGAAGGGCATAACGGTCCGGTGAAGTGTTTGGCGGCGGCGGTTGATCAGTGCAACCAAGACGACAGGTCGCTGGTGATTTACAGTGGTGGTTTGGACTGTGATATTAAGTCGTGGCAGATTTGTATTCCTCCTGTTTAGATTGAGACTTTTGTGGATTTTCCTTATTTTTGGGGATTGGGTTTTTTGAGGGATTTGTGTATATATTATGAAAGAGTTTAGTGCATTTTTTTAGTTTTCTTTGTGTTTTTGGAAAGTGTTGGCTGGTTTGCAAGTTAGAGAGATTTGTATGGCAAATTGGAAGAGGTTTGCTTTTGGATGATCAAATATGAAGAAGATTAGTTATGATGCGAAAAGTGTTTATAGTGTTCAGTGATATTGATATGAAAAGTTTGAACGATTGTTTCAAATTAAATGAATATGTTACATATATTTTGTTTAAAAAAATATTATCGCTTAGATCTTATTAAGGTGCAGAGTATATCTGTTGAATTGGAATCATCATGACGATCAAAATATCTGAATTGCCCACCTAAAATAAATCAAATACGAAAATCTCTTTTTATTATCGGACAATAATTGTCTCTTTCTTCTTATTTATAATATATGTAAAACTATAAGTTTAATCCTTAAATTTTTATGTTTGTATTTAATAGGCCTCTAAAATTTTGAAAGTATGTAATATATTATTGAACTTTCAATTCTATGTTAATAGAATAGATGCCTATATTTTTTACTTTGTATCTAACCGATTATTAAATTTTTAATTTTGTATCTAATAGGTCTTTGACCAAATCAACATTTTTAAAGTTCATTGGCTTTATTAGATACAAATTCAATTTTATGTATAATAGATCTTTAATTTTAAAAAATGTCGAATATGTTGAGGACTTATTAGAAAAAAATTGAAAATTTATAAATTTATCAAACTCATTTTAAAGTTTAGGTAGGTACAATCCTTTAATTTATCTAATACTATAATATTGGAAGAAAAAGGTTGAACCGAAATTAAAAAAAAAAAAAAAATTATCACAAGTCTTTTTTATTAGATGTTATCTTGTGGCGTTTTCTTTTTTCTCTTTCTCTATCAGTTGATTTTGATAAGACAATAGAATGAAATAAAGCTAGATAAATGGTAATCACTTTTGTGTATTACAAATGAACAAAGCTTAAATTTTGGAATTATAATTGTTTCCTAGTGACTTAGGTAGGCGTGGACGTTATGGCAAGTTGGATATTGGGTGTGTCGACTAAATTGTAAATTAGTGGGGTTATCCTATAGTTTTGATGGAGGACTCTAGAGTCTTAACATTGTTGCAATTAAAGAAGGTTTGGTCGGACCTATGACAACACTTCTTAACTACTTTACAAGCTTAACTTACATAGAAACTAGAGAGACCATAGCTACCTTAGAGAATAATTAACTCACAGTTGTAATAAGTTTGAATTTGTGAAACTCGAAATTAAAAATTTTGAATTTGTATGATTTGTGTTTAGATACAAAAAGAATAGGTTATAAAAATTTAAGTTTGTGTAAACTATGTTTAGTTTATAGGTTTATGATTTATAAGAGTTAGTATATGATACATGTCTTCTTTTTTTTATTTGTGTTTTTTAGATCAACAAGATGGGTGAGGTATGTTAAGAGAGCACATTAGCTCATTTGTTTGTTATATGAGGGAGTTATAACTGTAAATCAGTTTAGACTTTTTTTTTTTTTTTAGTACAATAGGGGTTGGGGGGATTCGAACCACATACTTCGTTGTCGTTAACACATTCAATATGCCAGTTGAGCTATGCTCTCTTTGGCGTAAATTAGTTTAGTCTTGGTTAAAGTACTTGTGAAAATATTTATTGTCTTCACAAAATGTCTATAAATGAGACCTCATCATTTTTTATCACTTTAATGAGATGAGTTACATATTTTGTGATCAGTTTATTTTTCTCTTTATTTTTCTCTTTGAAGGTAAATCTCAAATAGTTAAGGAGCTATTTAGTGCCTACCAATTGAACTATATTCAAGTTGATCATATTTTATTTCATTTTATACATTTTAGAAGGTTTGATTATTTTTATTTGTTTCTTATTAAAGTTATCTCATTTTCTAACATTTTCACTTTCTTTGTTATCGGTTGTGGTTATAAATATTGCACGATTATGATAAGACACTCAAATGGAATAAAGCTAAATAAATTCTCATTAGTATCTATCTTAGATATAAGCAAAACTTAATTGTGGCGTTTGACTAATATACATTTTTCTTTAAAAAGGTAAGGTGTGAGTACAATCTGAAAAAAATTCAATAAATCATAAAACTGGTTTAATTTTTCTTTAGTCATAGATATGGATTCAATAAATCATCAAACTCGTTTATTATTATTATTATTATTTTGTCATAGATATGGAGCGGCAAGGAAGAAACTAACATGTTAATTTTGTTTTCCAAAATCGAAATAAAAGTCAAAAAAAGGAAAAAACTTTAGAAACAAAATACAATGAATTACTTTGCACCAAAAATAAAATCCAATATATCTGAAGTACACTCATATAAACCCGTAAATATCACTTCTCAAAATCAATCATGTTGAAAACAATTATTTTAAAATAAATGTATCATTCAATTCTAATTAAAACGGTATACCCAAGTAAGCAAATGAATAAAAGACATGTCTATTTTATGGAAATTAGTAGCAAATACAAATGAATTATTAAGCAAAGTTCAAAGACAAAAACACATGAGATTAAAGCCACTTTTAATAATCATTTGAGTTTTAGTTTTTGATTTTTTTGTAAAAATTTGTTTTTGTGTTTTGAAATATGACTAAGAATTCAAATGTTTAATTAAGAAACATGAAACCCATTATATAAAAATCATGAGAAAACAAGTTTAATTTTCAAAACTCAAAAATTAAATAATTATCAAACGAGGTCGTAGTTTTCAAAAACTTATTTTTGTTTTTAAAATTTAAAAATCCGAATATTTTCTTAAGAAAGATGAAACTCATGAATAGAGAAATGATGAGAAAACAATCACAATTTTCAAAAATCAAAAGATTATCAAACGAAACTTTAACACTTTAAAAAAAAAAAAAAAAAAAAACAATTTAGAATTCACCATGGACTTTTTTTTTTCTTTTTCCATTTTTTTTAAGCACTAACAATGGACACTAAAATAAAATTTAAACCAAAATTAATCCACCATCTTTCAGTTGCAATTATTTTGAAACAATACTTTTAAAAAGTTGAAACTCAATGTCAAATCAGATTTAATCGATGGGTCCAACCAATTGAAGTTAATGCGAGGATGTGTTTTCGTAACATGGAAGACTACAAACCAGTGGCATATCCAAAAAATTTATGTCAGGAATGAACTTGATATATTTTGATATTAATGCTGATTCAAAATTTTATATCATGTCTTTTTAATATATATATATATATATATATATATCAGGGCCTTGATATATTTTTTTATTAGATTGTCCAATATGATTGATGTTTTTTACATAAGTACATATATAAAAAAAAAATGAAACTTGAAATAATAATTATAATTTTTTTTTATAATAATTATAGTTTCCTATAGAATTATTTATTAAAAAGAATTTACTAAAATTAAAAAATATATTTTTATTTTTTTATATTTTGTAAATTATAAATACTTTATAGGTAGAATTTTTTTAAAAGATGTGGCTTACTATTTAAATATATAAGAGATAAAGGTTTAAATTATTTTATTTAGATTAAAAGAACAATTTTCTATATATTTTTAAATCAATGAAAATAATACACTTTTATAAATATAAGGTTAAAATATCATTTTGGTCCCTTTACTTTAGGTTTCATTCCATTTTAGTTCATGCTTTCAAATTTCAAATTTTAGCCATTGTACTTTCAATAAAGTTTAAAAGTGGTTCCTATTGTCAGTTTTAAATTAATTTGTATCAAAATTTATTAAGTAATAATAATAGATTTCATGCAATAAAAAACACAATGTAAACATATTTCTAAAATTTATAAGTGAAAATTAATATAGACTAATTTTTTTTTAGAAAAGTTAACAATAAATCAATAATAGGGACAAATTTTAAGCTTTATTAAAAGTACATGAACTGAAATTGAACATTTGAAAGTACACGAAGTAAAAATATAATGAAACTCAAAGTATAGAGACTAAAATAATATTTTAACCTAAATATAATATATAAACAAAAAAACAAAAGAAATAAATGAAAAAGAAGCTCCCAACAATTGGAATTAACATTTAAAAAAAATTAAAAAGGAGCGCCACAACCCATTGATATAATAAAATTAAAAAATGAAATGGAAATTTCCGTTGCTTAGGACTGGAACCTAAGAAGCAGGGGGCTGGAGGGCACTCGTACCACTACGCCAAAGTAAAGTTTTGGTAATTTGGATGAATTAACATATATTAATAAAATAAAGTATGAAGTTTAAGGGAACTCGAGCTCCCCTAGACCTACTATAGATCCACCGCTGCTACATACATTAAAATGCTAAATAACCAACTAAAGGATATATTAATCAATAAAATAATAACCATAATTAATATTATTTTCAATGAAAACTATTTCCATGGGAATGATTATATGCAACTTGCTCAAAAACAACCTCATTTGGATCAAAAGACAACATCAATGGAAGGGTTATTTATTTTTTTTTTTGGGGGGGGGGGGGGGGGGTTCAAATTAAAAAGGAAAAAATAATGCCAAAAAAGAAAGGAAAGCTAAATGACCATTCTTTGGCAACATCTTTTTAACACTTTCCCTTTCAATCATACCTTTCTTGTGGAAGTGGGATTGACAAAAATTATGCAAATAAGTTCTTTACAAACAAGAATTAGTTGGATTGTGGGGCTCTATTAAGAAAGAAATAATATAGGGCATGGACCATGATTAAATTACTAATGCTGACATTCATGCATATAATAATCTTATTTTTAGAAGTGTCAACATTTTCAGCATCTACCCTCTTTATCCAGAAAAAATAAATAGAGAATTAACCATTTGATTAAACAAAATGTTCACATCAAACTCTTGACTTTAAAATTTAGCAACACAAAAAAATATGCAAGACTATGGAAAGGACTAATGAATTTCATATATCTAAGGTCGGACAATTAAATATAATTAATTATTGAAAGAGGAGCTGACATCAAATGCTTCTTTTTTAAAAGTAAAAAAGCAAAGGAAATTAATAAGGGTTATTATTGTACTATGCAAACGTGGCAGCCAAATTTCGCTAAGATCTACTGAAAATATCTTTACCTGAAACAATATGTTATAAAAATAAAGCTCCAAAGACTTTGCCTATTGCTTAGCTTATTACAAATTTACAGGTCGAGGGTGGTTAGGAAATGGTCATTTTTCACATACCAACCTAATTCCCTTTGGTTTTCCACCATTTATTTGTTTAATGCAAAAAGAAATTAGTCGGTCCAAAGAAAGGAACGCCTTGAGATCAATTAATTCATAACTTTCTAGTCGCTGCATAGTAAGAAAGGAACTCCTTGAGATGAATTAATTCATAACCTTCTAGTCACTACATAGTTCAAAGTTTAACGCACCAATACCTTCTCTTAAGGTTGAAAATTTAAATTCTCACCTCCACAATCCTGAACTAGAAAAAAAGATCATAATCTTCTAATCTGATACATGTCTACTACATTTTGTATCATACATCTACATCATCACTATACTAGTGAATTAAATTATATCAAACCCAAAAAGTACACCTATATCTATAGAAAAAAAAAACTACATTATCTTATCCTCATCATGAGGACTAAATTGTACACCAACATTAACCCATGGAGGGGAAATAAAATTCACCTACAATATAAAAACTCAAATGGAGAACTAGGAGTGCAAGGACTGAAATGATATATCCACATTTATATAAAAACAATATAAAAACAAAAAGTGATCGTCAGAAAAGTCACAAAAAAACAATATAAGATTAAGATAAATGGACGGACACGATTCTTCCAAACAAAACCTGTCCCCTAAAACTAGAAGATATTTGCATGCTGTTTGAAATAAACAAGGTTATCTTATCTCCAACAATAACTTCGTTACTTTTGACTAAAGACGGTGTAAATTAATTCCAAACTTGGCTGTTTAGCTAAAAATCGTCATCCAAATTTCTATTTATTAATCAGTTTCATAATATACTTAAACTCAAAATCAAGTTAATGTAACAATTAGAAGTACAGCCTATGCCCTTTATACCTGGCGACACGGTTTATCAACCTTTTCCACCGGGCGAATCTTTCCAGGTTGGGTTCAGCAAAGTTTATTCCTTTGTCCTTGGTGCAGTGCAAGAATAGATAACTTGTCATAAGAGAAGCGATTAGATGGCAAATCAATTTACAGCATCGCATCCATGAAAAGCTATGAGAAAGATTAAGAAACGTCCATCTTTTCGGATGATCAGAAGTTTCTACCTATAAAATATTCCAAACAGCAACTCCCCACGCCTCAACAAGGATTATGGCAAGCAAATGGCAAATGATTGACATACCACACTTTTTCTACTAATATATTTTAGGTACTCTCTAAATGAAATAATGACGGTCCTTTCTGTCCTTCTGTCACCAATTTTTCAGGAATTTTACGTTGAGGACACCCGAATCGAAACCAAATTGGACCAAAAGACGATTTTTTTTTTTAAATTTTAAATAATGAGATATTTTTGTGAATGCTAATTTTTTCTGTGTTGGGGGTATTTTTATTTATTTATTAGATTTGGATATTTTGGCATTGGGTTAAACATTTCTTTGCCCCATTGATCTTTTGTTTGTGGTCAAGTATTTTGGGAAGCGTTTTTGTGGCCAGATTTTAGGTATTCTATTGTTTAGATTTTGGACAATTTTTTAGCAGGATGAGATTGAGAGTGGTACTAATTTCACCATCCCTTCCTTTTCGCAGGTGGAGTTAGATATATCGATATAGAGAAAGAGATGAACTTGGTGGGGGGTACGTGGTGGGAGGGAGAAAGACCTAAATCTCGTTGAAGAAATAAACGCTTGATACTAATTTAATAACCAAATGTCATGTAAGAATTATTCGGGGCGAAACGATATTTGATATGCACAACAAATATCCTACGTGTTTCCTTGTCAACCAAATGTAGTAGGGTCAGGCGGTTGTCCGGTGAGATTAGTCGAGGTGCGCGTAAGCTGGCCCGGACACTCACCGATATCAAAAAAAAAAAAAAAAAAAAAAAAAAAAAAAAAAAAAAGCACAACAAATAACAATGTCCTATCTTCAGGTGACAGTCAGACTCACATTCTTGAAGCATTTTGCACAATAAACAACTGGTTTACGTTGAGGACACCTGAATTGAAACCAAACCGAACGCCCGGACAATCTATAATGGGGCTTTTCCTGGTGTACCTGGATCACGAGGATACTTCCTCGGAGTGTGCCGCTCTTTTAAACAAACAACGGCAGTTCGCTGCCCATACGGACTATGTGATGCCACTGCATAAATAAAAAGGGGAACATTAGACAATATTTACAACATAGAGAGAGGGGGGTAAAGTTAAGGTTAAAGTTAAGCATAAGGTGGTATTACTTCATGGATTAAACTATAAATAACATTATCCAGTATGGTAGTTGAGAAATTAATTCTAAATCAAAATATTGATAGAGGAAAAGATTTTTTCCACAAGAATACTATATTAAGTTCCGCATGCAAATTAGACCAACAACCCATATCTAAGGATCAAAGCAAATCCAGTCAAACCAAACACTAGAACAAAGATTTCGATTCTAGCAAACAAAACATAAGCCAAGACACAAAATAAGTGAAACAAAATTCACCGGAAGGGGTGTTAGTTCGAAATATTCAATGGTAAATCTTACTGTTAGAGTAGACAACACGTTCATATAGATAAGGTAGCAGAATTGCCAGCGTCAGAGAGTTTCTTGCAGCTCAAGTACATATTGGAATATCTAAATAGGAGTTTCTAGAAAACCAACTAGCAATGGGCTAAATGTAGGAGTGTCTTTTCAGGAAGAGACCTCTGTACTATTGTTTACTTTAGAGCAATCTTCAAGGACACACAAATCTGTTGATTTTCTAATTGTACACATGAGAGTATGACATTGCAGGAAGACCAATAGAAATACAAGACAAACACACCTGGGCATATTTGCAGTAAGGAGGCACCCATCATTTCTATTGCCTTTTCTGCATTTGTGACTTCTGCCTGTCAATACGAAAAATTCTAGAATAAGTCATGCAGCAAAAAAAGGAAACAGACTAAAAATCAACAAGATTATTTAAAATTAAAATCCAAAGGATGAACTTTCTCATAATGAAGTAGATATATTCCTTCCAACTCTAAATAAATCTCCACAATTAAAAACAAGATTCTTCATTGCATCATTATCACGAAGGGAAGTATACAAGAGGTCTGACCTAAATCAAAAGGAGTCTATTTAAAATGGTGGTAAAAAAACACAATTACCACTTATCCGCAACCGCAAGATCTACTTTATATTTATATCATTCATTAAAATATTGAGTAGCATTTATATGTATACTTCAGATTGACCATCTTAAAATGAATATCCTGTTATGCGTAATAATTTGTCAGTAAGGACTACTTTCCAATATGGAAAGTAAAACAAGAAACTGCAAATAATTAAAGTGGAATGGGCATTTTCACATCAAATGCCTCCACCTCAAAACAAAGTAATAACAGCTTCAATGATGGCAACGAAGTGCGTCATGCAGTCCCAATAAAATAGGACAAGCCAATCAGAAAGTAGACATTCAAAATGTTACAGGATAGCGAACATACAAGAGGATCATGACCCTTGGCAGCTAAAAACAAACCACCAACACGAACCATAGGAAGACAATATTCAGCTGAAAGAAAAGATATCAAAGAAAAATAATAAGCAAAAGTAAACAACAAATATCTTGAAGATTTGTAGAAGTTATATATATCAAATTTAGATGGTACCTAAAATTCTCATTTCTGCAACAGCTCTAGCCACTACTACATCAAATTTCTCTCGTAAGCAAAGATCATGTCCCAAATTCTGTCCTACATCAGGATATATCATTGCCACATTAAATGTTAAACAAATGAAGTTTGAGAAGCCATGAGCATGTGTTCTTCCCCATCTCTCTCAAAAAATAAATCAAATACTTAATATGAAATAAAAATTGATCTCAAGGGGAACCCTCATTTATAACTTTAACTTCTTCAAGTATTCACGATACAATGAATATAATGATGAAATCGAGACTGCTGCCAGCTCTACCCTCAAGGAACTGTTGAATATGCAAATCTCTTTACCATCAAGCAAAAAAAAGTCACTTCCACGTTTTTAACGAAGGCAAGTGCTAATGGTACACCACAAAATCAAGAAATTTTGTTCATTATTTAATAACATCGATACTAATTACCAAGTACATGAACTAATCAAGAGAATAAAACTTTAACGGATAAACAGGCCAGGGTGGTTTATTGCGTAAACGATAAATGTTGATGTACCTCTGCTCTTCCCCGCACAACTTGAACATTTGATAAGCCGGTATGACCCACCGCATGCTCCAGGAAAAGACACCGCTTATTCATAGACTCCATCAACGTGACTTGCCATTCTAGACCATCCAAATATTGCCGAAATTAAACCCCCAAAAGAAAAGAAAGGAAATGGGAGCAAGCAATGTTCGTTAAATCACAGAGAAATCCCTCGCGTACATAATGTATTTTCATCATCATAGTAATCGATTGTGTTCACCTGGGCAAGCAATAGCTATGATCAATCCAGGAAGCCCGGCCCCCGTTCCAACATCAACGAGTTTAAGGTCATCGCAAGGAACTTCCGTACAATGCGACAAGTACAGATTCCGAATTGGTGGTATAATCGCGAGAGAATCCTCGACATGCCTTTCCATCACTTCGCTTACGTCCGTAACCGCCGTAAGATTCATTTTCTACGAGAATTCAACAATACTGCCATCAAACTAAAGTTAACGACAAGAAATACCAGTAAAATTTCAAGAAATGAAACCAGCGTAAGGGACAGACCAAGCACCTTGTTCCATTGGAGAAGAGCGTCGACGAAAAGATGAACCTGGCCCTTTTGGCGGGAAGTTAGGGTTTCGAAATGGAGGCATCTCTGAGTATTGCAGGCGACGGTGAGTCGCCTAACGCTGGTTCTGATCGGAAAATCGAATGGCGATCCCTTCGAAAGAGCCGCAAACTGTTTGATAGAAGTCCTCAAAGAGAACGAGACTGTACTTATCATCTTCCCGCGCTCTTCGGCCTCGCTTCAGCAACCCGTTTTCCTATCTGGTATCTTAACGACCTGTCGTCCGATACTTGTCGACTGGGCTTTTCCGTCTAGGCCCACTTACAGCCCAACTAGTTGATCCATCAAAGGCCCAAAACTCAGTCCGTGCAAAAACTCCAACCCGGGCCCATAACGCCACAAAACCCGACCCAACGAACCTTTTCTCCACTTTTTTTTTTTTTTGGACACATTTTTTTCAACCTTAAAAACAGATAGAAAAAGAAATTAATGATTTATGTTGTCATCTTCCATATTACCACTTTGATTTCTTTTAATATTTTAATAAGTTCCATCACTTAATTGTGTTTATTTGTCATCTGTACTTTAATAAGTTCATCATTTAAAGGTTTTTAATAAATTGTCTATTTAGTATTTACTCTAAAAGATTTTAATATACTCCCAAACATTTTATGTCTAAGAAGTCACTGTTGTTAATTCTATTAGTTTAATATTCATACCATTGATTAGGTCATTACATACTTCTTAAATAAAACGGTTTTATGTGTGAGTGTGACACAAACGTTAAACAGAAAGAATCAATAACAAAAATCTATTTTACACAAATAAAAACCATAAAGATGTATTAGAAATTATTTAAAGTATAAATATCGGTTAGTGGTAACTTTAAGAGTTAAAAAGATTGAATATAGAGATTGAAAGACACAAATTCAAAAGGTGAAAGACTTGTGAATTAAAGGTAATGGTAATAGGGGTAGGGGGGGAAAGGAAAAGGAGTTGTTAAAAATGGAATCATATATAGTGGCACAAAGGACAGTGCAGAAGCCACACTTTCTACCAAGTAATGATGACACCCAACTTTTGGAGCCAAACAGGTCATTTGGCCACAGACAAACTCAACCTTACTATTTTTATTTTTATTTATTTATTTATTTTTAAGTACATGCACCAAAAAAAAAAAAAAAAAAAAAAAGATAAGACATTTTATAATGTTGCATTGTCGTGGGGGCCTCGCCACCTACAGACAGCAGCATTTAGGTGAGGAATCATAAAAAAAGATGGACCAAACAGGGTCCACAATGTTCACTTCCTCTGGCCATTAATTTCAAAACCTTTTTCTTCGTATGCGAGGCAGAAATTCAAACTTAGTCGATGATAGATGTTTTATGTCAGTTGAACTGTGTTCATGTTGGTTCAAAATCTTTTGACTTATACTATGATAGTACTAAACTCTTTTTGTTCACACTATAATTTTATTTTTATAAATATTTTTTAGTTAAAATATTATTTTAGTTGTCAATTCGAGCATAGTTCATTGGATATATAAAACATCAATTACCATCTGAAAAGGTCGATGCTTCGATCCTCCACCTCTATCAATGTTGAAATAAAAAATAAATAATTAAAATATCATTTTGGTTCATGTACTTTGGATCTCATTCCATTTGAATTCTTATATTTTCAAATATTCAAATTTAACTATTGTACTTTCAATAAGTCTTAAAATTAGACTTTATTATTAGTTTAAAGTCAATTTTTATTGAAATTTGTAAAATAATAATAATAATTTTCACTCAAGAAATAGATACAATGTAAATATATGTTTCCAAAATTTAAGAGGGAATGCTAATAGACACTACACTTTTTTTTTAAAAAAAAAATTAACAATAAACTAACAACAAAGACTACTTTTAAGATTTATTGAAAGTATATGGACTAAAATAGAACAAGTCTCGATCGGTACATGAATCAAAATGGTATTTTAAACTTTTTTTTAACCATTTTTTTTTTTAATGTTGGAGGACCCTACATGATTTTTTTAAATGATGCTAACATGAGAGATAATAAATGGAAGGAGTATTTATGATGTGGTGGCAATTGAAATTTTCTTGAAATTTTTTATGGCAAAGGTTGTATGAATTTAAATTGCTGGTCTTATTGGCCACATAAACAAACAACGTTTTGTGGGGGCTATGTGGATTTTATTCTTTTCGATCATCTTCGGGTTTGAACTTTGTTTGTTTGTTCTTCTTTTTCTTTTTTAAAATATATATATGTAATTATATAAGTGTTGAAATATTTGGTCTCTTTTTGTAGTGTTTTGATTTGGTTTATATCAAAACTAAGTATAATTTGGGACTTGATGTTTTTGTTTTGCCATTTTCTTAAGGCAAAAAAGTGGAAGGGGAAAAGGAGTTGGTTCGTGGGGTTTGTTTGTTGAGGGGGTGAGATGTGACCTTAACAAAGGTCAACCATTGGAATGATTACATTAATTAGGGTTTTTAGGGGCTAATTAGTTCGAATAATATAGACATTATGTCTAATCATGTATTCCTATTCTTTTACTTTTAAGTACGAATTTTGTGCCAAAGTTTGTTTTGATTTAGAAGAATTACTCGAAGTTCTATTGTTTCAACAAATAGAATAAAGTGCTTTTAAATATAATTTCTAAAAAGTTATTGGGTTGAGTTTTTTTTAAATAGAGTTTTGAAGCATTTAAAAATAAAAACACTTAAAAGTCCTTTGTGAAATAAAACAAAGGTGTTAAGTGCTCTATTATATGATGGTCAAAATGTTATCATTCATCTTAGGGAACACTTTTTTCTCCATTTATTACGGGTCGCTTTAGAATGATTTTTGAAAACATAAAGTACTTTTAGTACTTTAGGAACACATTTCAAAATTTATATAGTATTTGGTTAATTAATCAAAAATAGTTTTTGTAAAATACTTTTTCAATAGTCATTTTAAACTCACCAAACAATATAATTTCCTCACACTTCAAAAAAAAAGTTAAAAAATTCACTGAGTTAAGAACTCTTTAGATTATCACAAATAATGCTTATTCAATAATTGAATATAATGCAAAAAGACAAAGAAACGTTTATCATTTAACCAAAATAAGTATAAACAAAAACCAAAGTATACTAATTAATATTATTTTGATGTAAACCTTTACTTTAATTAGGAGTAATTTATCAAACTAATTAGATCTAGAATAAAAACATCACCATCAGCTTTGTGTTTCAAGCTTGTTGAGAGTGTGACCAAAGTCTCACATTAACTAAAGGGAAGATCATGATATATAAACGAAGGATAACATCTCCATTAGTACGAGACATTTTGAGTAAAACTTAATTAAATCAATGTCATAATTAAGGGTTTATGCTCAAAGTGGACAATTTCATGTCATTGTGGAAATGTGGAGGGGTCACTTGTTCTTAACAAGTGGTATTAGAACCATGCTTCAAATATAGTCGTGTTTATATGCAATCCTCAAGTGTCAAATAAAGATATTGAGCCTACAAAAAAGGTAAAAAAATGTGTCATGTGTGATCTATAGGTTGAACTCAATTTGATAGGTAATGTACACTAGAGAGAAGTTGGCCTGGATATTCATGATATGCTTAGAATGAACGAATGCATGACTATTAGAAGAGAGGTTTGTGTGATCATTAGGAAAAGGAAATGTCACAAATATATAAGCAGGGAACATCATTTCTATTGGTATAAAGTCTTTTCGGAGAAAATTATCAAAAGCAAAGTCATAAAATTTATACTCAAACTGAACAATATCATGTTATACTATTGTGGAAATGTGAAGTAGCTTAGTTGGTGTCCTTAACAAGGGTCTATATCCACTTGCCCCCAACTATCGTTTACCTACTCACTTTGTCACTAATTTTTCATACTAATTAACTACTCATTATACAAACTCTCTTAACAATCTCTTTTTTACACATACTTCACCTTGTTAGTTTCTCTAATTCCTCATACATATTTCTTATTTATTAATTTCTTTCTACAGGATCTCCTTGTAAATTTGTAAGGATAGTGTTTAATTCTTTCAAAAGTTTAAAAGGGAAAATTGATTTTTTTTTTAATACAACAAAGGTAAAATGGAAATTTAAACCTCTGCATTTAAAAAAAGAGTACATGTCAATTACTGTTTGTTGGGATTGTCGGGAGTGCAACCAAAGTCCCACATTGGTTAGATAAAGGGAAGATCATTGGTCTATAAATGAGAGACACTTTCTCCATTGGTATGAGACCTTTTGGGAGAACCAAAAGTAAAACCATGAGGACTTATGCCCAAACTAGACAATATCATATCGTTGTGGAGATATGTCGAAGTATGTTGTCCCTAATAAGTGGTATCAAAGTCATCCCTTGACTTAGCAATGTTGGTAGAATCCTCAAGTGTTATACAAAGAAGGCGAGCATCGAAGGCATAGTCATAGTGAATCTGTGGTTGAGCTTTCGGATGCGGTGTACTAGAGTGAGGAGTTGACCGTAATTTGCTCAAGTGTAATTGTTGGAATTGTTGAGAGTGTAACCAAAGTCTCACATTGACTAGATAAGAGAAAAAGCATGAGTTTATAAGTGAGAGACACTATCTCTATTCGTATGAGGCCTTTTGGAGAAACTAAAAGCAAAGTCATTATATATGCCTAAAGTGAACAATATCATATCATTGTGAAGATATGTCGAGGTTTGTTGTCCCTAACACTACTGAGTCGTGCTTGAAGAGACAATTGCTCATAATGTAAGGTTGTAAAAACACTTTGATATGATTTATATAATAAGTTCTCTATAGGGATGATTTATCATGTACTTAAAATAAATAGGGATTCCTACTATTTATTGGCAATGATGAAGTAGGGTAGATAAGGGTGTGTGAGGAAATGACACGTAGAAGAAAGTAAAATTTTTTATGGGAATCTAATTGATTGTCCCCATGAAGACCGAATCATTATTCTCAAATTGATCAATGACTTTGGATAGGAAAAAATGAAAAAGAAAATTGCTGCCAAATTTCAGTTCGGGTAATTTTTCAGTACACTCAGTCTGTTTATTCTCTCAACCCCTCGAAACTACCACTTCCACAGGGACAAACTAGCACATTCATCCACTTTCTACAAATTTTCACTTTTTTTATGTACCATTTCCTTATTTTTCATACTATTATTTCATCCCACATCCATATTTCAAAATGTGATTTTTTTTTTCCTTTTTTAAATAGCTTTATAGTGTGTTTAGAATAACTTTTGAAAAAAGTACTTTTTGAATCAAATCGATTTTTCTATAAGCACATGTAAAAAAAATTAATAATTTAAAGTATGTTTAGTATAACTTATTGAGTGATTTTAGATGATCAAAATAGGTCTTTAAAAAAATCTTTATAAATAGAAAGTACTTAAAAAAGTGGATTAATTTAAACATTTTTTTAAGAAACGCTTAAGAGATTGATTATCCAAAAATGACTTTAAAGTGATTAACCAAAAATTCTCAAAATATGTAGTTCAAAATAAAAACATATTTATAATTAATAGAATCACTTTTGCATATAATGCAACTAGACAAACTTATTGCTTAAAATGTTTTTGAAGAAATGTAAGATATAATAATATTTTTATTGAAAATATATTTTTTTCAAAAGTGTTTAAGAAGGTATTCCAAACACTTGAGAGATGAATTATCAATAGGATAGAATGAATATTTTAAATTTCATTGTTGACAGACATGTCAATGTCGATGAATATTTCTAAAAAAAATTATAAATATTAAAATTAACAACACAAGCGTGCATTTTGCTCTTTTTTAAAAAGTTTAAAATTTTTATTATTAATATTAGGTCCACATTCATGATATTTTTATTATATTTTGTTAAGTTTTCTATGATATATAATGAAAATATCGATTCACTTCTTATGTCGATATCGAATCTATGTACATTATTAACCTGTTGAGATACATAAATATAAAACCTTGGTTAGGGGTTTAGTTCATTTAAAAAACAGACCACTAAATCTTAAAAAATAAGGGGAAAATCATACTTTAAAAAGCACTTATCTAAACATATACATCATTAAAAAAAGAAAAGCAAAGGGCTGAAAAGAGGTTTTGTGGTTTTGTGTGTTGTTGGAGTTTTGAAGATGGTCTATGATTTCTGTGTGGGATTTATTTGTTTAGTGAGTTTTTAATACAAACGACTGCAAAAATATTCCCTTTCTTTAACAAAACCCAATAAAGCTCCCAAATAAGGGATTTTATCAACACAAGATACAGTCACAAACAGCCTTTTACTACCTTCAATTAAAATAATAAGTATAAATTACACCCAATGAACACTAATTTTTTTAAATTTTATATTCTTCTTCCCAAGCTAATTCCCTTTTTAAAGGGAAAAAAATAATGGAAGCTTTGGTGAATCCCAACGATTGTGCATATTCTCTAGACCCATGACATTTTGCAGAGCTGAGCTGCCATTCCATATGCTAGAGGGAGGCAGCTCCATTTGCTCTTCCATCTAATCTCTTTTCTTTTTTCTTTTCTTTAGTGTGATCTTGTTCTATAACGACTTTGTTTTTATAAAGTTTAGAAACACCATTTAGCTTGACAAATTTAGTTTTTTAGATTAAAAAATATGGACGTGTTTTGAAATGTTTCGTTTTAACCTTTAACTTTGAAATTGGTTGCAACAAAATCCTTGAAATTTTTTTGTATTTAAATAATATATAGATGATAATTGACGTAACAACTTATGTGTAAAACTTGAATGTACATATATGACATCAGTTACACATCATTCTCATAAATTGACGAGATAATTGATGAATAAATGTTGATTTCGGAGGTGATGTTGTAAATGATGTTAATGATATTTTGTGAGTTAAAATGAATAGTAACAACGATCTTAATTCTTCTATATAGTTGAAATTGAGTTATAAATGATTTCACGTATGTCTTCCTATTTTTACATGTTAGCTACTCATTAGTTTCTATCTATCATTTTAATTAAGGAGTTTTTTTTTTTTTTAACAAATTCAAAGTTCAAGAGTTAAAATGAAACTTCACACAAAGTCTAGGAGTAAAATTAAAATCTATCCTAAAATTTAAAAGTATTTTGTATAATTTAACCAATATAAAATTACCAACCACGTTATTCCAACCTGTATTAAACCCAACGGTACAAAACTATCAACTAGAGATGATTATTCTAACTCCTATACATCTAACCGTGAAAAACTACCCATTGCATTGTGTCAAACCCTCAAATAATTTCAGGTAGAATTGAGGTGAGAGCTAGGCATAGAAGATAGCTTTATAGTTTATACTAGTACTCTAGAGCTCTGATATTCTCTTTTCCATGGAAAATAATGAAGTTGACACATTTCCTTTATTTGAGAAAACAAGCCCTCTTAAGAGAGAGAGAGAGAGAGAAGGCAACAAAAAGCTTCCACTCCATCCATTTCCTTTCCTAATCATCTCTCTCTCTCAAAGAGAGAGAAAGAAAGAGAGGAAGTATAGTAGACAGGCAGGCAAGGGTTAATGATCAATCTCTCTCTCTCTCTTTCTCTCTTTCTTTGTGTTCATTAAGAGAGAGTGAAAGAAAGAGATCATCATCATGGCACCAAAGGCCTTGGATTTTTCTCCAACCTTTCAAAGAAAATACCCAACAAAAATCATCATCATCATGATCCCTTCTTCTTCTTCCTCCTCCTCCTTCATCATCATTACACCCTCACCTCCATTTCACTTCCTTCTCTTTCTCTCTCCACACCCACCCAAATTAATCTCAACTCCCATCAACAAAATGAAGGGTTATTCCTTTTTTCTTCACCAAAAAGAAAAAACCCTAACTATAATCTTCATCTTCTCATCCTCCTCCATTATCAATCCTCATGAAAGGATCTAAAGGAATCCTCTCATAAAATTAAAGCTTGCTCTTTTGGGGAATCAAGCATCTTGGTCCGATTTGATCCTTCATTCATTTGATAGAGATCAAACTTCAAACACATCATCAACACCAACAACAACAACTTCTCATCCAATCTCTCTAGTCTCTCAAGTTTTGATTATTGTTTGTGATCAGCTTGCCTTAAATTATTATATGGGGTTTTTTCCTTTTCCTTTTTTTCTTTCTCTTCTTAAGTTTCTTCCCCCCCCCCCCCCCCTTTTTTTTCTGTCATATGATTGTTGATTACTTGTAGTAATTTTATTCTTAGTTGTTAAAGTTTCTGTCCTTTTGTGTTAAAACTATCTGGGGTTTGTGTCTTTTATGATCATAAGTTAAAGAATTACACAGTTTCTTACAATTTCCCATCTGGGTTTTGTGGCTTTTTTTTATGATCACCATATATTCAAAAGAAACACACAATTTCTTTTCTCTTTCTTCTCTATTGTGTTCATCTGGGTTTTGCAGAAACTTTGCAATATATCGTTGAATGATCTTGATATGTAAAATCAATAGGCAGTTTCTGCTTTTGTTCGAAGCACTAGCAGGCTAGCAGCCGCCCCCCCACGTTCAGAAGCACTTTTCCTTTTGGATTCTAGGGTTTGCAATTATGATGGTATGTTCTCATGATTATCAAATTTCAATTATTTTCTCTCATGCCTTATTCGATTCCATCATGACATGTTAATAAATGATGTGTGTGTACTTGCATGCATACATACATAACATACATGATCCACTCAAATTAACATGCATCTACAACAACAAAATGGCCGATTCAACCCTCGTACGTTTGTTGTTCTTCTTTTTCATCATTTTTTTTCGAAGTTTTCCATGTAATAATCATGAAGAGGTTTACCTATTTTATTTTTACTTCAATTGAACTAGTTTAAACTGATGAGTTACAGTAATTTGAACCTTTTTCATTATCAATCGAGAAGGAAATGATTGTAAAGGGTTCGAATACAGAATCTCTTATTTTGATGTCATGTTAAATCACCACCAAACTCAAAACTTAAGTTGATGGGTTATAGTTAAATTTAATTTGTTATCAATTCGATCTTCTTACTATTGTTTTCAAAGTATGTTCATGCTCCGATATCATATAAAATCATCCATCGACCCAAAAATTTAAAAGGATGGGTTATAATCAATCTAATTTTTTATTAATAGGATCTTCTTACTCATCAAAAAAGATTTATAGTGTTTTAATCAATTAAACGAGCACGAAAGTCGAAATTTGAGTTCATCGATTGGATGCGAAAGTTAACAACTTTAGTAGTTGACTACTATTACTAATTATTTTTCTTTTTTGTTGTTTTTTTTTCTCTGGGTAGCTCGCTAGAGTCTAGAAGATTTAAATCTTTGTAAGAAAAGAAACCCACCCTAGTAGTAAAGAAGAAATAATGATAGTACTTTTAAAAGAAGTGTTTTTTCTTTTTTTCAAAATCACTTTCAAAAGGGGAAGGCAAAAATTTTCTCGAGGGTTTCTGTTTGTTTCCTAGGAAAGTGGTTTAGTGGTGGGAGCTAGCAAAAAATGTGAGTTTGTGTATGTTTCACTGTACTTTTTGTTTTGAGAGAGTGAAAAAAAAAAAAAAAAAAAAAGCTTCAAAGTGACAGAAGCAGTCTTCTTTCTTCAAGCAGATAAGTCGTCTCTTTGATTTCTCGGTATATTCGGTTAATGACAAAAGTGGAGAACTTTTTTCCTTTGAATTTTACTGATAAAGCTGTCTTCTTTCTTCTTTGTTATTGATGAGAAACGCACATGCAAATTTTTTTTTTTTTTTTAATGAAACTATTTTGAGAGAGCAAGAAAGAGATGTTTAATTTATTTTTGTTTAAGGACTAGCAGCTCAAATTTATTCAATGCATTTTCAGAAATTTTCAGAAGTGATTCTTCTTTTGATGGCCTGCTCACATTTTCGTATAAAGTTGTGTTGGATACAAAAATGTCGTGTTTTAAATTCCCAATGGAATTTTGACTTGCATAAAAGATGTTTTCATCATATATTTGAAGGTAAGGTTCAAGTGGCCATTATAAACTATATGAGACTGTCAAAATTGAGTTGATTTGTTATACTTTTTCGATTAATCAATTTGAACCCTATGTTAATTTGGTTCGTGCATGCTTAGAAAGAGATTAACATGTATCGACAATCTTAGAAAAATTGTTATTTCTTGAGTGAGGCAGGTAAATTTGCTTCGAGCAATACGTATATATAGACATATTAAAGTATTGATATAATTAAATTTACCATAACCTATAAGCTTAAGTTTTTGAGATGTATCATAGTAGGAGATCCCGAGTTCAAATCTTTGTAATGTTATTTCCTCTTCAAGATTAATGTTGACTTTCACTTGTTGGATTTTTTACAAAATTTTAAGCTCACAAGTGAGTGACAGTATCAAAATTATTGATTTAATTAAATTTACCATAATCTATCAACTTAACTTTTTTGGGGTTGATTGGTGATTTAACATATACAAGCACAAAGTGACGTAAGTGACAGTTAGTTTCGAGAATTTAGATTTTTGAAAATTGGATTTTAACATCTGAATTTCAAAATTAGGATATTTATAAAATGATTTGACATGATAGATAAAAGAAGATAAGATTCCTTTGTGATGATGGTTGATTAAGAAGCTTTAGGTATAAAATTGAACTATTAAAAAAAAAAGGAGAGAGAGAAAGTGTCAAATTAGAAAGGTTTGAATCTAATATAAAGGGTGAGTGAACGGACCACAAGATTAGGAAAACACAAAATAGAGAAGCTTTTGTTTTTTACTTTTTGAAATATTACACAAGAAACATGTTGCAAGAAAATCAAATTAAAGTTGAAAAGAAAGTTGAAGAGCCTGGTTTGGTAGTCTTTGTTTTGTGTTTTTCTTTTAAAGTATTTGTAGTCATGGTGTCTTTTGTTTACATTTCAAAATTTTCAATTGCCCAAATATAAAGCTACCTATACTAAACAAATTTGATATTAAGCTGGATATATATATATATTTTTCAATTCAACAACATATAAAGATTTGAACATTTGACTTTGATATTAAAATTATAATGTCTTAACCAATTTAGCTATGGTCAGGTTGGTTTTAAAGCTAAAAATTTTATAAACAAAACAATAATAATAACAAGCTCTTGAAGTATATAAATAAAAGTAATAATAATAATAAGCATATGAAGTAAAGTAAATTTTATTCTAAAAATATAATTCCCTTACTTTGTAATTTGCCAAACAAAAAAAAAAAGAAGGAAAATACCAATTAATACCTCCAAAGTTTGGAAGTTGATATCAATCAAAACTTTAAACTAATAATTGCATCAATTTAAACTCTGAACTTTTATAAGTGTATCAATTTACACCATTTGTTAGATTTCGTTTGAAAAATGTTAGTTCACACCTGTGCAGACTTATAATTGTATATCTCTTGAATTTTCATCAGTGAATCAATTTAGATTCTCTGTTTCAAATGCATGGACGATCTTCAAATTGGGGATCTAAACTTTTAAAAAAGTATACACACATGTTAGAATTGATGTTTTCAAATTGAGGATCTAAATTGATTATTAATTTATGAAAGAATTGATGTTTTCAAATTGAGGATCTAAATTGATTCATTTATGAAAGTTTTGGAGTTTAATTGATACAATTATAAGTTTGGACACATGTAAACTAACGTTTTTCAAAAAAAATCTAACGAATGGTATAAATTGATATACTTATTAAGGTTCATAGTTAAATTGATACAATTATTAGTTTATGATTTTAATTGATACAATCCTAAAGTTTAGGGGTATAAATTGATTTTGGCCAAAAAATAATAAAACAAAAAAATAAATTGACACTCGCAATTTCATCTCGCCTCTGGGGTGGGGATGGTGTCTCTTGACTGGGCATTGGTGGCCGGCCTGCTTGGCCCATTTGACATGTGGGCCTAAGGGCCCACATAAATACGAAATATGGGCTATGAGTAGGCCTAACTACCCATTCAGATTTAATGAAAAGGAAAACATTAAAATTAAAAACAAATTCATTTATTTTCAAAGTTGCTTTCTTTAAAATGCAAAATAAAAGGTAGAATTATGAAAATTAAGCCCCAAGGGATGTTTATTTCTTTTCTGAAGAAAGCCCTTTGGGATGTTGATCTAAATCCAATTAAAAAATTTATCTTTCTACGAGATACTACACAATTATGATTTGTAAAATACAGGTTAAAATATCATTTTGAATTTTGGTACTTAGAGTCTCATTTTATTTTAGTCTACTTTAAAATGTCTAAATTTAGTCCTTATACTTTTAATAAATCTTAAAATTAGTAATTACTATTAATTTGAAGGTAATTTTTTTTATCAAAATTGGTTAAATAATAATGATAATTTTCAGGTAAGAAAAGACACAATGTAAATATATTTTTAAATTTTATAGAGAAAAAACTAAGAGAGACTAAGTTTTTACGGAAAAAGTTAATGAGGAACTAACCGTAGATAGTAATCTTAAGATTTATTAAAAGTATATTGACTAAATTTGGATATTTGAAAGTACCAGACTAAAATAGAATGGAAATCAAAGTATAGGAATCAAAATGGTATTTTAACCATATATTGACCATGATAATTAAGGGGGAATTTCTTCTTTAAAAAATACAATTGGGGCTAAGAAAACCAAATGAAATTTTTTAAAAAAGAAAGAGCACCCAATTGTATAATCAAAGTCAAAACTAAGATTCTCCTTTTGTTTTGTTGTTCTGGTCACTATCTTTGATATACAATAGAAATCTCAAGTCTAATACAACACATCTTCCATATCACAACATCCATGTAATATAGTCATTCGGCTCAAGTGTATAAAGTGGACCATTTATAAAATAATTTGAAGGATTTCTGTTACGTGCAATAATTATTTAACTATCAGCTTCATTTTTTCTATATAAAAAGAATTCAATTAATTAGGGTTATAACTAATAATTTTAAGCCAAAATGATCATAATTCAGTGATAATTAGCACGTATCATAAGTCGGAGGTTCAAAACCTCTCACTCTCCAATGTTGTTGAACTTAAAAAAAAAAATTGAAAATTTTGGGCCAAACTCTAAAGTGAGTATAGATTAGTGATAATTGACATGTAACATTGACCAAAAAGTTAGATGTTCAAATCTTCCACTCCAAACGTTATTAAACTAAAAAAAAAATAAAAAAATTTAAACTGAAAAAAAAAATTGATAAAACAGTTGTCACATAGATCGCTTATTTTATTTTTTATTTTTTTTGTCTTTCATGACTAAACAAGCTTGCTTCTATATTACGCTCCAGCTATGACAATTCTTGCATTTTTTTTTTAGTTCTACGACACGATGGTGGAGAGATTTGGAAAAAAAAATCATCATTTTTGTTAAATGTATAATGTTTTAACCAATTGAACTATGCTTATATTAACAGAATTCTTACACCTTTTATCAAGTACTAAGTAGTAGAATGTGAGACTATTGATTTTTTTTATTTTTATTTTTTGGCTAAAATACACTTTTGGTCTTTAGGATTTAAACTTAGTTTCGACTCGATGACTCGATCCCTAATTTTCAAAACCAACACTTTTGATTTTTTGAAATTTGAATTTAGTTTCACTTTGGTCTTTAAATTTTCAAATGTGATATATTTGGTCATCAATATTTGAAATTGATTGCTAATTGGGCCCTAAAGTTTGAAACTGATTACTAATTGGACTCTGAAAATTGAAATTGGTTTCTAATTAGTCCCTTAAGTTTGAAATTTATTCTAATTGGTCCCTTAAGTTTGAAATTTATTTCTAAGTAGTCCATGAAAATTAAACTTGTTTTATAATTGGTAAAAAAATAATATATATATATATATAAAGTTCAACTTATTTAATATATTATCAAAATCTGTTAACTACTACATCATCATTTCATTACGTCAATTAATGTCAATTTTACTAGTGACCATTTGACTTTATTTTTTTTTTTAGTTCAACAATATATGTGGAGTGAAACATTCGAATATTTGACCTCTTGATTGAGAGTATATACTTTATACTTTCACATTAATGATAGTTTAGTACTATTCAAAAACATTAATGATAGTTTAGTAAAAATCAACCGGGTGTTCAACATCTTCTCTCGTTTAGTTTCTTTTTCAACAACATTTCATCTCTTCTATTTTTCTTACCGTCATAATTTGTTGTTTTTAGACTTACCATTATTAATTAATGCTTACGTGTACAAGTCAACGTAGTCAACTTCTAAATCCAAATTCTAGAACAACAAATATTATTTCATCATTTGCCTAAAACTATGAGAATCAGTTTTTTTCCAAAAAAAAAGTTTCAAAAGCAGTACATGGTCATACACACATGTTCCAAGTATTTTCAAAAAATAATTTGGTAAAAGTACCATTTTGTCCCAACTTCGAGACTTGTTCTACTAAAGTTTGTGTACTTTCAAATGTCTAAATTATTTAATTATCATACTTTTAAAGAATCTTAAAATTAGTCCCCAACATTAGTTTATGGCTAACTTCTTCAAAAAGTAATTAGTCTTTCTCAACCTTTTCTTTATAAAATTTGGAAACATATCCACATTATGTGTTTTCTTAAATGAAAATTACTGAAAGGACATAGACTAAATTTAAACGTTTAAAAATACTGAGATTACAATTGAATAAATCTCAAAATACAAGTGCCAAACTAGTATTCTAACCAAATAATTTTAAGTTATTTAGTACGAATGGATAAAAATTAAAAAAATATATAGTAGGCAGAGTTTTTATTTTATTTTATTTTATTATTATTCTAAAAAACTAGAACATAATATATAATATGTTATTTGTATTTAGGTTGTATACAAATGGCGATTAATGTACCAATAATCTTGCTTAGCAGAAGTCATAGTAAATGTGCACACATAGCATTAATTATGTTAAATTTGAATAAGTCTTTTTTTGTTAAGTCAAATTACCTATTCCATAGGTTTGCTTCCTATTCTTATGTTTATCCTAATTTTATGGAAGCACTAAACTTAGTTGTATTGAAGCCTATATAAGGCTTTGTTTTAATGGAATTCATATCAATTCATTCTTCACTTTCTTCTTTATTTCATATGTGCTCTCTCCTTTAAGTTTAACAAGTGGTATCAGAGCCAAGTTGTTCCTTTATCTTCCACGATAGCTAGCAAGCAAAAGCAATGGCCTCAGACAACTATGTGCAACCAGCAATTCCTCGCTTTGATGGTCATTATGATCATTGGAGCATGTTGATGGAAAATTTTCTGCGGTCCAAAGAGTATTGGACCATTGTTGAAGCAGGAGTGAATGAACCAGCAACTGGAGTTGTCTTGTCAGAAGCTGAACAAAAGAAGCTAGAGGAACGAAAATTGAAGGATCTTAAGGCAAAGAATTATTTATTCCAAGCCATTGATCGTGCCATCTTGGAGACCATTTTGCAAAAAGATACATGCAAGCAAATTTGGGACTCCATGAAGAAAAAGTATCAAGGCACAACGAGGGTGAAAAGACAGCAACTCCAAACTCTTCGCAAAGAGTTCGAGATTCTTCAAATGAAGCAAGGTGAGTCCGTGGATGTGTACTTCTCACGGACCTTGGCTATAGTAAATAAGATGCGGATCCATGGAGAGAAGATTGAAGATGTAGCTGTGGTTGAAAAGATTCTTCGGTCGATGGATTCTAAATTTGCATATGTGGTTTGTTCAATTGAGGAATCAAAAGATATCGATAACTTATCAATTGATGAATTACAAAGTTCTTTACTTGTGCATGAGCAGAGAATGACGTCAAATACAAGTCCAACTGAAGAACAAGCCTTGAAGACTTCAACCCATGGTGAAAACTCAGCAGGAAGGGGATTAAATAGGGGTCGTGGTCGAGGTCGTGGAAAATGGCAAGGAAGAGGAAGAGGTGGTGGACATGATCAACACAACCAAACGTCCAACAACAACTCGAGATTTGATAAGTCCAACATTAAATGCTATCGTTGCCATAAGTTTGGTCATTACAAGTCTGAATGCAGGACCAACCTTAACCATGACAAAGAAGAGCAATCCAATTTCCTAGAGAAAAAGGAGCAAGAAACACTATTGATGACGTGTCACCACAATGATGAACTTGGACCAAACATATGGTATATAGATACTGGCTGCAGCAATCATATGTGCGGTAACAAGTCTCTCTTTTCTCATTTGGATGAAAATTATCATTCTACTGTATCGTTTGGTGATAATTCTAAAGTAAATATTGTGGGTAAAGGCAATATTCAAATTAAGACCAAAAGGGGCAATGTTGAGACTATATCAAATGTGTTTTATATTCCTGATTTGAGAAGCAATTTATTGAGTGTTGGACAGCTACAAGAGAAGGGCTATGTCACAACCATCAAAGAAGGCGCCTGTGAGATATATGATCCAAGGAGAGGATTGATAGCTCGTGTTGAAATGGCCTCAAATAGGCTGTTTCCACTCAAACTAGAAGGTTTGGAATTATGTTTCAAGACTAATGTAGATCAAGACTCCACGTGGCTTTGGCATTTGCGATATGCCCACCTGAATTTCAAAGGTTTGCAGGTCCTTTCTCAAAAGAAAATGGTGGTTGGCCTTCCCCAAATTTCTCCTCCTATAAAAATATGTGAAGAATGTGTCGTTGGCAAACAACATCGTGAAAATTTTCCAAAAGGCAAAGCATGGAGAGCACGTAAACCGTTGGAGTTGATTCATTCCGACATATGTGGCCCAATAAACCCAATATCAAATGGGAATAAGAAATATTTTATTTCTTTCATTGATGATTTTTGCAGGAAAACTTGGATTTATTTCTTGCAGGAAAGGTCAGAAGCATTCTCAATTTTCAAGAGCTTTAAAGCGGTTGTTGAAAATGAAATTGGAAGGAAAATCAAAACCCTTCGAACGGATCGTGGAGGAGAATACATGTCACAAGAATTTGTAAATTTTTGTGCTGAGCATGGAATTCGACGCCAGTTGACAGCAGCTTACACACCTCAACAAAATGGTGTTGCTGAAAGAAAGAACCGTACTATCCTCAACATGGTTCGAAGTATGATTGCAAATGGAAGAGTTCCAAAGCAATTCTGGCCAGAAGCAGTAAATTGGGGTGTTCATGTTTTAAATCGAAGTCCCACTTTTTCGGTTAAAAATATGACTCCTCAAGAAGCTTGGGATGGGCGTAAACCATCGGTTGACCACTTTAAAGTGTTCGGGTGCATTGCATATGCACACATTCCTGACGAGAAGAGGAAGAAGCTAGATGATAAAGGTCAAAAATGTGTCTTTCTTGGCATTAGTGAGCAATCAAAGGCTTACAAATTATTCAATCCAATCACAGGTAAAATTGTAATTAGTCGAGATGTTATATTTGATGAACTAAACACTTGGAATTGGACAGAAGACACTCTGGAGCAACAACCAATACCTGTGAACTTTGAAGACAATGATGTATCTTTGTCATCACAACCTGGAAATCCAGTGCAACAATCAGTTGAGGCTACTGAGGCTCAAACAGAAGGTACAAGCTCAAGATCACAACGAGTTAGAAGAAGACCAGCATGGATGGAAGATTATGATGTTGGTGGTGATCTTTCTGATGAGGCACTTGTTCATTATGCTTTATTATCAGAATGTGATCCATTAACTTTTGAAGAAGCTGTCAAAGATATAAAATGGAAGCAGGCCATGGATGAAGAGATTAAGTCGATAGAGAAAAACAACACTTGGGAGCTATCAGAACTTCCTGAAGGGCAAAAATCCATTGGTGTTAAATGGGTTTATAAAACGAAGCTGAATAAAGATGGCCAAGTAGACAAGTACAAGGCTCGTCTAGTTGCAAAGGGGTACAAGCAACAAATTGGCATTGATTACAATGAAGTTTTCGCTCCAGTTGCAAGACACGATACTATTCGAATGGTGGTAGCATTGGCAGCACAAAACAATTGGAAAATTCTTCAAATGGATGTAAAATCAGCCTTTCTGCATGGAAACTTGAATGAAGAGGTTTTCGTAGATCAACCCCCTGGCTATGTTCAACAAAATAACAAAGGAAAGGTATATCGATTGAAGAAAGCTTTATATGGCTTGAAGCAAGCTCCTAGGGCTTGGTATAGTCGAATTGAGGCCTACTTTATTAGAGTTGGATTTGAAAAATGTCCATATGAACATACTCTCTTTATTAAATTTCAACCTCCGAATAAGATTTTGATAGTATGTTTGTATGTAGATGATTTGATTTACACAGGCAATGATTCAGTTATGTTTGAAGAATTCAAGCAATCCATGATGGCAGAGTTTGAAATGACAGATCTAGGGATGATGCATTATTTTCTCGGCATTGAGGTAATGCAATCAATAGCTGGAATTTTCATAAATCAGAAGAAATATACACTGGAGATCTTGGACAAGTTTCAAATGAAGAATTGCAACTCAGCCACAACTCCAGTTGAACCCAGTTTCAAGCTCTCAAAGAATCCTGTCTTGCATGGACGAAGCAAACACATTGATGTAAGATACCATTACTTAAGGGATCTTACAAATGATGGAATCATCAAACTAAGCTACTGTAGGAGTGAAGATCAAGTTGCTGATATTTTAACCAAGCCTCTCAAATTAGCAACATTTGTGAAGCTTCGGAATTTGCTTGGTGTTGTCCCTTTGTCTAGTCTAAACTAAATACTAATTGCATAGTTTTTAGTTTAAGGGAGGGTGTTAAATTTGAATAAGTCTTTTTTTGTTAAGTCAAATTACCTATTCCATAGGTTTGCTTCCTATTCTTATGTTTATCCTAATTTTATGGAAGCACTAAACTTAGTTGTATTGAAGCCTATATAAGGCTTTGTTTTAATGGAATTCATATCAATTCATTCTTCACTTTCTTCTTTATTTCATATGTGCTCTCTCCTTTAAGTTTAACAAATTAAAAATAACTAAGATATAATTATTGATGTTGAAGCTTTTAATTGATTAAAACAGCCTTGTTTAGCCAAGTCCAAATCAATGGATAATGCCAACTATTAAACCTCATTATTTTTGTTCATATTGGCCTTTTGATTTTCTCTCAGATTCAGCCAATAATTCTCAGCTGACCAAACCGAACACGGTGAAAGGGTTGCATCCATATTATTTTTATATATTTTTTTAAATCCGAGACAGGAAATCAATTTGAAGTTTTTTAAATATATTGTTTTAGAGTTATAAAGACTGCTCTTAGCTAATAAAAACATTCTTCAAAATATTTTATACTATTTAATACTGGACTATAAGCATCTTTTTAAAATAAGAAAATTAAAATGTATTTAGATAAAATACTTATTTAATAGTTTTTTAAAAAATGATTTTACTAAAAAACAGTAAAAAATCATAAAATTTCAATTTCTGTGATTTTTTTAGTATCACAATTCTAATAGGGGAAGGATTCAATTCAAAGTTACAATCTTTTAAGATGAGTATTTTATGATTTGATTAGTTGAGATACGTTTAAGTTTGCTCATTTTTTTATTTAATTTAAGAGAAAAGGAAAAAATAAATTCACATATAAGTTATAACGGGTGTTTTTTTTCTCTCTCTTTTCAAATTCTATCCAATAAAATGTAATTCCACTTTTTATCCATCTTTCAGGGTTCAATACCCACAATTAAATTCCTTTTTAATAATAATAATAATTGGAGAACACTTATATTCATTTAAAAATGTTAAAATACTTTTAAATTGAAAAATATATGGTGGGATGAAAACGCGGTGTAGGAATTTTCTTACAATATCTCCATCCCATGGGTCATGTCCGAAATTTAAAATAAGATAGGAATGATTCGTCGAATTAAATTAATACATACAATTAAACTAATACCAAGTTGTTGCTGTTAATTAGACTTGGTCGAGCCTCTTCCACAGCAGCACCATACTCATATATATACTTTTTTTTTTCTTTAATCTAAAATTTTAAATTATCGTGTTAGTTTCTTTTAAAAAAATCGATCTTGAATGTCCAGACCGATCTACCCACATGTTTACTTATCTCATAATATACTACTTTAGTTTAAAGTTAAACATAAATAAAATTTTCAAATATAATGGCAGTTAAAATGTAGTAATAATGACATCAAAACTTCTTCAGTTATTGTGGTTGTCAAATTTTTTATAGAAAAAATCTCACTTGACCTCCACGTAACAATTACGGTAAATTTATAATTTGAAGGAAGAATGTACCTTGCAAGACAAAAAAAATATGGCACCAATGTGGTATAGGTCACAAAAGCTCCGATGCTTAAGTCAAATAGAGTTTAGAAAGAATTTAGGAGTTATGCTGGAATGAACTTACATTACTCTCCCCTCAAGAGAGAACTTAAATACCTCATCGCTAGGGTTTTTTTGTGGGTTCTCTGTTAGGAGTGCTAACAAAGTCCCACATTGGCTAGGGAAAGAAGAGATCCATGGTATATAAGTGAGGACAATTATATCCATTGGTAGGAGACCTTTTGGGTGAAACAGGAAACAAAATGATGAGGGATTATGCCCAAAAGTCGACAATATCTCATACCAATGTGAAGATATGTCGAAGGTCGTTGTCCTTATCAATTGGTATCATAACCGAGCCATGGTAAAAACCTAGTTGTGTGTCAGAGAAGTCCTCAAACTGGAACAAAGATTAGTAAGCTTCGGTCGTGCTCTATCTGGGTGTTATACCACTCGCCTTGATAAGAGCTAGTGTGATTCGTGTTTGTGCTCTATTTGGATGTTGCATCGAGATGAATCAGTTGTGCCTCGAGATGAAGAGCAAGCTCTCTCAGTTGGGAGTGGACGGATTTGTTCGAGGGGAGGATTGTTATGAGTGCCAACAAAATCTCACATTGGCTAGGGAAGAAAGAGATCCATGGTATATAAGTGAAGACAATTATCTTCATTGGTAAGAGGCCTTTTAAGTGAAACAAAAAAACAAAGTCATGAGGACTTATGCCCAAAGTAGACAATATCATACTAATGTGGAGATATGTCGATGGACGGTGTCCTTATTATTTCTGTCTCCTATTGAGGGATGAAAGGATTGAATGGGACTGGCTCGACCGAGGCCACCCATGGGATTAGGCTTCGATCCAAGCCTGTTTCTTTGTTCTTTCGCATCATGGGCCAGTTTTCTGTCGGTTTCGGTCTGTTTTGACTTCGTATTGGACTTATTTCCTTGTTTTGCCTTCTTTCCTTGTTTTACCTTTTATCGTAGTCTTTCATTCAGCCGGTTCTTGTTGGTCCAATTTTATCCATAATATTTTTTTTTTATGCAAAATACTTCTTCAAAAAATTGATATCGACACAAGACTAAATCAAATAAACATTGGGCAAATTAAATAATTTTCAATCTTGATATTCTTTTTCAAAGTTTTCTTTAACCTTTTTCATGTTGTTATTTTACTTAATTATTTTTTTATTTTTATCAAACTAGCATAATCAAAAGAAATTATGTGTTGTATAAAATAGTTGTTTTGGTATATCCATGTCATTCAACAATTAATTATGTGTAGATAATGAAATAGGTGGAATCATTTTCTCTTTTTTTTTTAATTATAATTGAAATTTTAAGGCTGAATTATTAAAAAAAATACCCTTGAACTTTGTTTATTATTTTAAAAAATATCTCTATTCTTTCATAAGTTGCAATAATACCCTTGACATTTCATAAATATTTCAATACTACCCTTGAAGTAGAAAACACATTAAAATATTGGACGAAAAGTCAACGTGTCTGAATATCGTTCTTTTACATTTAATCCATGCAAGTATTCTAGTCACTGTCACGTTATTCTAGCCTTCTAGGTCATTGTCATTTCGATTTTTCATCAAACATTCTAATAGATTTCTTTTTTAATAATAGTTCTAAAACGTTTATAAAAGATTAAGAGTAATATTGCAACTTTTGAAAAAATAGATGTATTTTTAAAATAAGAGAGAAAGTTCAAATGTATTTTTTTATAATTTAGCCAAATTTTAACTATTGAATCTCGAATAAAATAAAGGACATAACAAAATCTCTTGTTACTTTAAATAGTAGTAGGTGAAAAGATAACATGAAATAAAACCATGTTCACACATATTGTTTACAAGACGAATTAAGATCATTTCCAATGAAATTCCTTTTCTGAAAATGTCTTCGACACGCAAATAAGATCATTCAAATAATATATTCAAATAGTTAATATTTTTCAAAGACATCACGATGCTGATGTGGTTATTTCCAACGGCATGGTAGCATTTAACGGTAACGGGAACAAGAACTTCCAAAATAATAATAAATAATTGAGACCTTCAAAATAATGCTGACGTAATCTTGCAAAAAAAAAAAATTGATGCTGACGTAAGCTCGTTTACGCAATATACGCCTGCAATACACTAATATATTTTGCCAAAAATATTATTGGTCGTTGGCCCTATAAAATTTAGGGAAAATAAAATTTGAGAAAGAAATAAGAATGCCCAAGGTTTCATTGAATAAGTTTGGATTTTATTATATTTTAGTTTTTGTAATTTTAAATGTCTAAATTTATCAACTTTCAATAAAACTTAAAATTGGTTGGATTAGTTTATTGTTAACTTTTCTTAAAAAAATTAGTTTCTATTAACCTTTCTTTTGTAAATTTTGGAAATATATTCATGTTGTGTTAAAAAATTATTATTATTATTATTTAACCAATTTTGATTAAAAAAAGTAACTTTAAACTAATAGTAAGGACCAATGTTAAGTTTTAGGGAAAATTGCACAAACCACCCCTAAACTATGAGGTTTGTAACAATTACACTCCTAAACTTTTAATTTGATCAATTGCCCCCCTAAAGTTTGATAAGTGTTGCAATCAACCCCTTAGGTTAAATTTGAGACACATAGGGGAAGGGCAAAATTGTCATTTGAAAACTTTTTTTTGTCTCTTCCTCATTTTCCTTTATCTTCTTCTGTTTCATTTCTCTCTCTCGCTCTGGCGAGAATTCATATTCAAACCATTCTCCTTTTTTTCAAGGTCCTTCACTTCAATTTTCAAAAACCACTTCTTAATCCCACCATTCCATTCCTCTATTAAATGAAGTCTCTCTCCCTAAAACCTTTCTCCCCCACAATCCTTCTGCCATGAAAACTATCTCTCTCTTCCTCATATGAACCAATGAACGATATAAACAAATAAATCGAAAAAAATCTCTTTTCATAAAATATAATTAACAACACCCACTCGCCGTAAATGGAAATAATTTGGCAATTCCTGGACGGGAGTAAATTAACAGAAAGTACCCCATAAAAAACAGAGAGGCAAATTTGTTAAAATTAAAACTCATTGGCCAAAATTCTCAAAAAGTGGAGTCTGAGGAGTTTAATTAAAGAACATCGAAAATGCCATTTAAGTTATCGAAGGTCGATTTGGGGTTCAAGAAGAAGAGAAAAAGGGGAAAACTAAAGACCCAAATGCAAAATACAGAACCCCAAAACAATCGAAGAAAATCTCTTTTCATGACATCTTTTGCTAAATAAAACATGCTTCTGATTTTTCTTATTTATCCTCCTTTTGTCTCACGCAGAGTACATCCCACTTGCTTTTTTACCGAATTCCTGTTGGAGAGAAATGGAGGTTGAAGAAGAAGAAGACAACTTTTTTTTCAAATGACAATTTTGCCCTTCCTCTGTGTGTCTCAAATTTAACCTAAGGGGTTGATTGCAACACTTTTCAAACTTTAGGGGGTCAATTGATCAAATTAAAAGTTTAGGGGTGTAATTGTTACAAACCCCATAGTTCAGGGGTGGTTTGTGCAATTTTCCCTAAGTTTTATTAAAAGTAGATAGACTAAATTTAAACATTTGAAGGTACATGGACTAAAATAGAATGAAATTCAAACTATAGGGACGAAAATGATATTTTAACCTAAAATATAATTAAAAGACCTAGATATACAAGATAAATGTAATTTAAATAGAAACAAAACTTCAAATGATATAATGTGAATCGATTTAATTCAAATAATATAATCTAACATTTCTATCAAACTTGCCATGTTATTTTGTATGCCAATTTCTAACAGCAAATTCCAACAACCAATGCCAATGTAAATTCAATAATTTATCGATCACTAATGTCAATGTCAATGAAAATTCTAACTATTTACGTTAATGCAAATTCCAACTGCCAATACCAATGTTAATGGTAATGTAAATTTTTAACGGTTGACACGTAAATTTTAGCAAATTCCAACCGCCAATACCAATGCTAATGGCAATTTAAATTCTAAATTATGATTCATGTTATTGTTGTTGTTGTTGTTTTTTTGGTTAAAATACCATATTGGTCCTTGTACTTTGAACTTTATTTCATTTTGGTCAATGTACTTTCAAATGTCCAATTTTAGTCCCTATACTTTTAATAAAGCTTAAAATTGGTCCCTACTATTAGTTTATTGTTAATTTTTCTTTAAAAAAATTTAGTATCGGTTAGATTTCTCTAAAAATTTTGAAAGTATGTTCACATTATGTTTTTTATTGTATTAAAATTATTATTATTATTTAACCAATTTTGATAAAAATCAACTTCAAACTTATCGTATGGACCAATTTTAAGCTTTATTAAAAGGACAAGGACTAAAATTGAACATTTAAAAATACATTGACCAAAATGAAACAAAATCATAGGACCAAAATGATATTTTAACTTTTTTTTTTTCTTTTGATTCTCACATAGTCGGCAATTTCACTGCATGTGCAATGGGAAAGTCCTTTCTTTTCTCTTTTATTTTGGTGTATAAATTTTGCTCTTCAGAAAGTAGAACAAGCACAGGATATTTCATCTTTTCGTTACTGTAAGCTTCTTGAGACCTTCCACTTTCATATAATCCAAAGTCCAAACCCTAAATTATTGTTGAACATTCTCTGCCTCTCTCACATCCAAATTAAAACCCTTCCAACCATCCAAATCTTATTCGATGACCCACTAATTCTATTTCTTAATTATTCGAAATATTGACAATCCTCTTTTATTACTAACTCAATCGCATTTAAAGAAGTTTAATTACGCATTAACAATTTTAAAACGAAATCATTAAAATTTATGAAACTTTAGGATTTTAATTGATTTAATGTGCAAAGTTTAGAAATATAAAGTGATTTTTTTTTTAAAAAAAAAAAAAAGGGCTGTTCATTTCTAAGTTTGACCGAAAGTATCATAAATGGACTTATAATTGTCACAGTAAATGGACGTGATTTAAATTAGGCATGAAAATCTAAGTACAAAACTAAAACATATATATATAAGATTCTTATAATGGGGCTTAGTTTTAATTTGGTTATTCCTGTGGTTTTAAAATTTTTAATTTAATCTCTATTTCACTTAGTTTCAATTTAGTTCTAAAATTAAAAAAATATATATTTTAATCTCATAACTTGTTTGTTAAACCTTACCAAATGTCTTACATAACATTGACTTTATGTATTCTCTTTGGCTTAGAGCTAATTAAAATTAGTGGGTTTACAGACTACGAATTATTTGTGTCTAGACAAAATGAAAGAACTGCTTAAAAAAGAACTACTTTTAGTTATTTTTACTTTTTTTAAATGACCTAGGGTTGTCTGAGTTGACTTTTTAAATATTTAAAAAAGTATTTTAAATGTAAAAAAAATATATTTTTAAACACTTAAAAAATCAATCCAAATAAGTTCATATTTTTAATTTTAGTTAAAATTACTCATATTTTATCTTTTAAAAGAAATTATTTACATGCAATTACGAGATAAGTTTAAATACAGACCGATAAAGACATAATTTTTTTAAAAAAATGAAAATGACACCAAACTTTTTTTCAGTTCGACACACATTTCTAAGTTAACATAAATAAACCACTCGTAAAGGAAAAAAAAAAAGTTACATTGCATGTTTAGTTTATAAAGTTTTAAATTTGTGTCTATTTGATCATGAAGTATAAAAAAATATCTAATAATCAAAGTGAGCTTAGTTCAACAATAATTGACATGTACCAATTAAGAGATCAAATGTTCAAATCCAACCACCCCAAATATTGTTGAACTATATATATATATATATATATATATATATATATATATATTTCTAAACTTTTAATTTTGTGTCTAATATGTTTTACTTTAAAAAATGTTTAATATGTGCCTAACTTTTAATTTTGTATCTAAATAGTTTGACTTATTAATCTTTTTGATTAAAATACTATTTTGGTCCCTGTACTTTGAGATTTATTCCATTTTGGTCCCTATACTTTCAATAAAGCTTAAAATTGGTCAATGTGACAAGTTTGAAGTTAATTTTTAACAAAATTGGTTAAATAATAATAATAACTTTAATACAAGAAAATACACCATGTGAACATACTTCCAACATTTATAGAGGAAAAACTAATAGAGACCAACTTTTTTTAAAGAAAAATAACCATAAACTAATAGTAAAGACCAATTTTAAGCTTTATTGAAAATACATGAACTAAAATTGAACATTTGAAAATACAGGAACTAAAATGGAACAAAACTCAAAATACAGAGACCAAAATAGTATTTTAACCTAATTTCTTTTAGAAATTAACTAATCTATTCCATATTTGAATTTTATGATCAATGAAACTCCAAATTTTCAATTTTGTGCCTATTAAGTCATGAATTTTAAAAAAAAAAGAGTTAAATGATAAGTTTAGTCCATGAACTTTGAAGTTTGTGTCTATTTTTTAAATTTGTGTTTAATAGAAATTTGACAAATTCGAAAGTTTTAAAAATTAATTGATTTATTAGATATAAATTTAAATTTTATGTCTAATAAAACCCTCAAAGTTCAATGTCATGTCTAGTAAATATGTGAATTTTAAAATAAATTCGAAAGTTTTAGAAACTAAATTTCTAATTAAACCTAAAAAAAAATGTAAATACGCCAATAACACAGAACTGAAAAATCTCAAAGTGAGAGGACCTCGTGTACATAAAATTTCACGGCAGAGGGGGCTGGTAAATGCCGCCGCGCCTGCCGGCGGGAAGTTGATTCTCAAGGGAAGAGTTTGCTAATACTCATCAATCATCTCTGCAATTTTTTTTTTTTATAAAAAAAATAGAAAAATTTACAAAGTCAAAACTCCATCCCAGTCCCAATCCGACCCAGTCTTCATCCCAGCCTTGCAAATTTGTTTTTCCTTCTCTCTCCGCGCAGACATTTGCCATAAATCAAACTCCCCAATATCAATTCCCAACACCCCATTTCATCAATCCAATCGATTTCTCTCTAAACCTCTCAAATTTCTGGATTCTGTCCCTCTTTTTTACTAAGAAATGGTTGGCAATGGCAATCACAGGTTGAAATTCTCAATCTTCCACCACCGATCTTCATCAGATTCCAAACCCGAACGCCCAAAGGAGTATCCCGAAGAGCACCTCTGTGGAATTTCCAAGTCATTAATGGCGGATCCAGTTGTCGTCTCCTCCGGTCAGACCTTCGAGCGGCTCTGCGTTCAAGTCTGTCAAGATTTGGGGTTTTCGCCGAAGGTTGAAGACGGGTCCAGGGCGGATTTCTCCTCTGTTATTACCAACAGAAACATGAAATTCACCATTCTCAAATGGTGCGATAACAACGGAATCGAACACCCACAGCCGCCCGATTACAGATCGATTGAGCTTATTGTTCGCCAGTTAATGGAGAAGGAGAGGCAAGAGAATCGATTCCTGGCTTCTGATAGCGAGTTGTTAAGGGGCGTCGCCGATAAACGGCCGGGAGTTGCGGTTCACGCGACGACCGAGGTTGGGCTCCGGGCCAACCGATTTCAACTGAACTCGCCGCCGCAGACGGAGGAGATCGTACGGGAAAGTACTCTTTTGCCCTTCAAAACGCAACCGTCTTGTTATGCTCCTCATTCTTCTTCTTCTTCCTCTTCACATGGAAGCTTCGACAGAGAGGCGAATCACGATTCATATTCCCCGAATTCAGAAGAAGAAGCTCGAATCATCTCAAAAATCAGAAGCGTCGAGGAATTCGAGCAACAAGAAGGAGTAATTTCCCTAAGAAAATTAACCAAATCCGACGAATCGATTAGGGCTTCGTTATGCACAAAGGAATTACTTGCCGCACTACTTCCTCTGGTTTCATCCCGATCTACCAACATCCAAATCAACACCGTAGCTTCCGTCGTGAATCTCTCCCTCGAGAAATCGAACAAATTGAAGATCGTACGAGCCGGATTCGTTCCGCCATTAATCGACGTTTTAGACGGCGGATCCATCGAATTGCAAGAACACGCCGCCGGTGCTCTGTTCAGTTTATCCTTGGACGACGAGAACAAAATGGCGGTTGGAATCCTCGGCGCGTTACCGGTGCTGATGAACACGCTCCGATCCGACAGCGAGAGGACGAGGAACGATTCAGCCCTTTGTTTATACCATTTGACTCTAAACCCTAGCAACCGAGTCAAACTCGTGAAACTCGGCGCCGTTCCGATTCTTCTATCGTTGGCTCGAATCGAAGGCTCTGCGAGCCGAATACTGTTGATTCTGTGCAACATCGCCGTCTGCGTGGACGGGAGATCGGCGATGCTGGATGCGAATGCGGTGGATTGTTTGGTCGGGATGTTGAAGGAGAAGGAGATGGAATCTGAGTCGACACGGGAGAATTGTGTGGTGGCACTTTACGCACTAAGTCAAGGAGGATTCCGATTCAGAGGATTGGCGAAGGAGGCCGGCGCGGTGGAGACTCTGAGAGAGGTTGAAGAAAAGGGAAGCGAGAGGGCGAGGGAGAAGGCCAAGAGAATCTTGCAAATGATGAGAACCGGCGGGAGTGGTTCGGTTGAGATGGAAGGGGTCGGCCGACATGGACTTGATACCGGTGGAGTCAGCTGGACCGGGCGGGTTGGTGTTGGCTTGAATCGGTACTCTACAAATACCACTAAGTTTTGATTTTTTTTTTTTTCTTCTTGAAAGTGAATTTTATTTGTAGGATGTAATTGTTGTATAGTTATTTATTGATGTTAAAAAAGAAGAAAAAGAAAGAATGTGAACCTTTCCATTAGAGCCTGATTTAATAGATAATGATCAATCCGAACGTAACTTATTGGATAAGACACTAATTTTTATTCTAAGAGTTGATGGTCTTATCCCTACAATTGTTGAACTCAAAAAAAAAAAAAAAAAAAAAACTTAACAGACAGAGATGTATTTGATGAGAAAAGCAATGTTTTAAGAACTTGTCCTTGTCCTAGAGTTTTAAAGTTGTAGCTCATTGGTTGGAAAGGGGAAGTGGTTTGTAGGGGTATTTTGGTTTTGGCGGGTACGGCGGGGTAAATTATTGGTGGATGTGAAAGTATATCAACCTCTTGTATTTTTGTTTTGTTTTCAATTCTTTTTGTTCCTAATTTTATTTGTGAAATTTATTACTTGTTCTCTTGTTGTATGTAACAATGTTTTAAATGAATGGATAAAATGTAAAAGAATTATTCAATATTTGGAGTTGGCTGGTGGGCATCTTATTTAAACAATAGGACCTTCACCTTTCAGAATTGTATATAATATGTCAATAATTTTATTAGACACAAAATTCAAAATTTAAAAATTTATTAGACAATTTTTAAAATTCATAGACTTATTAAACATAATGATCAAATTTATGAACTAAACTTGTAATTTAATCAAGATTTTATAATCTCAAAATGATAGTTTCAAAGACACTTAAGGAATAATTAGTATAAAATAAGTATAATGAAAGAGACAAACTCTTACTCAATGAAACTCAAAAAAAAAAAAAAAAAAAAAAAACCTCTTACTTCAATGAAGTTCAAATCTTCCATGATTCTAGATACGAATACAATCATTTTATCATGAAGCCTTTAATAATTATAGAAACATAATCAGAAAATAAAAATTAAAAGAGAGGTTTGGTCAGAGGTTGACTAAAACATCGTGGCGATCAACGACTTGGCGTTCCCAAATTCCGTGGGTGACAGCAGGAATCGTAGCATACAAAATTTGATTCTAATTTCCTCAGTCAACTTTCTCGGGAAACAAACCGACAAAATCCGAAGACATTTATTATTTATACATTTTTTTTTAGTACGACAAATTTATTACTTTATACTTATACATATATGTCCATATCATCGTCACATCATGTGCTAAAATCCCATAAATTTATGTTCAAATGTTTATATTTTGTTCCCTAAGAAAAAAGTTTGGCCTACTCGTTTGTTGTTTGGTGAAACGACATAATTGATTAATTTGAATTCATCTAAATTGAAATTACGAGGACCACAAATTTTATTTTATTTTTTTTTAAAAAAAAAATCATAAATTGGTAAGTTGTATCGATCATAAATCATATTTTGATGATGCTAAATAGTCACACATTATTTTCTCTCTAAACTTGGTAAGTTGTATCAATTTGCTGTCAAAAACTTCCAATTTCATCAAATCAGACCCTAAACTTAGAGAAATGTTGTAATTTTTACCATACATTCAACTAATTTACCCATTAATTTTATATATAAGAAAAACAATGTAAAAATTTTGGAAAATTCACTGTTTTCAATAAAACAACACTTTGCACTAAACTGAACATTGAGTATCTCTTCCAAATCTCACAAGTTTCAATAAAATATAGCTTTAATGTCATTTTTTATTTGAAATTCTATCAAATTTACAGCATACATATGTTTTATAATTTAGTGAACGCACATACAAATATTTTATTTAACGATTTTTTTAACGCAAAATTTTCAGATGGTGAAAATTGCAACACTTTTTCAAGTTTAAGATAAAATTTTCAACAATTATTTAAGTTTAAGTGAAATTTGATTAAATCAAAAGTTTATGATAAATGTTGATACACCTTGCCAAGTTCATGGTAGAAATTGTTCTTTCTCCACAATTTTTCCATAGGGAAGAGAATTGTATTTACTAAAAGAAAACATTTTAATTCTAGAATAATCGAATTTTGAAAATAGGGGACAAAAAAATGGGAATGACTAATATGAGAAAATTTAACAAGGAAAATATTATATTTTACTTGCTTCATATAATAAAACTAGAGAATATTTCACGATGACATTATTGAAAATTACAATAATGTAGTATTGTTGACTATGGCCACCTCTTCCGGTCAAGTTGCAAAATTTTATATTTGTGATAATTAAAAATTTAACAAAATATAAAATTAGCCGAAAGAAAAAGTCAAAGTCGTTGCCCTTTTAGCAAATTGGGCCGAATCATTTAGTTCCCGAGTTTACTTGGGCCATTCTAGAAAGCCCAAAAATGGGCTCCATACGATTAGGGAACGGATCGGCTTCGAAAACGCTCGGCATTATGGAGAAGACGACCCGTAAAAAGAGGCGTCTTCAAAAACCAGAGCCAGTGGCCGATTTTCACTCGAATGGACCTCGAGCAAAATCAATCAGAACTGTTAATGGCTTCAATTGCTCAACCAGTGACCCGTTTCCGGCTCATTCTTCGCCCACTTCAGGCGAATGTTTGTCCGTACGAGACGATCTGTTGAGTCTTCATGGTTTTCCCCGAGAGTTTGTGAAGTATCGGGATGAGAGAGAGAGGTTGAGCGAGTGCTGCTCCGTCGTGGACGGCGGCGGCGGTGAGGGATCGGATAATGTGAATTCGGAGCTGGTTGATGAGAAGGAGAGCGTTTTGGATGGGTTAGTTAGAACTGTGCTATCGCAGAACACTACGGAGGCTAATTCTGAGAGGGCTTTTGCTTCTCTCAAGTCTGCTTTTGCTACCTGGGAAGATGTGAGTCTTCTGCTTTCTTTGGATGGCTTCTAGCGCTTTTAATTGGATTTTGGCTGCTTTTTTATGTTGGAAGAAAATGTTCTTGGTGTTGATTGTACTGTTGATTTCTATTTGCAATGGATAATTGATGAACAGGGTTTAGGAAATTGAAACTGGATGCTCTTAGTTCTTGTTTAGTGAATACTTGTTACCCAATACTTGAGATGTGTTGCTATTTGTCTTCTAAGTTATCTGTATTGTCAGTGCTACCTATTGAAAATTTTGACTATCATTTTCGAGATGGACAACTTTTTGCAATGAAGCTTATCATGATGCAGAACAAGTGGGTTTCTCCTATTTGAAGTGTTGCTGGACCATAAGTTTTATTAGTTTTGGTTGTGTTATCATTAATGAAAGACCTCAAATCAGCCGTAATTAAAAATGTAAGGCTAAATTGTAGTTTTTTTTTTTTGTCTTTAAACTAAAACTATGTTTCAATCCTGCCCTTGAGCTTTTCTATTTTCTGATCATATCAAAATCATCTTACATATAGTTTAAGGGCAAAATTGATATCTAAAATTGAAATATGGACAATGTGATTGGAGTGAGACTTGGAGTATATATGACAGGAACCTTCAGTGAATTTTTCCTGAAATCTTGAAATGTGCCTTTTGATTTATGTACTCATATTTTGCTGTAGGTTCTTTCAGCTGAATCCAAATGCATAGAGGATGCCATAAGATGTGGAGGATTAGCACCTACAAAAGCCTCTTGCATTAAAAACATATTGAGTTCTTTGTCAAAGAGAAGAGGCAAATTATGCCTGGAGTACTTGCACAATTTATCCATTGATGAAATAAAGGCAGAGCTGTCCACTTTCAAAGGAATTGGTCCCAAAACGGTATTGTTTCTAAATAAACAAGCCTTCATAGTCTAATTTTAGTTTAATTGTTAGATCTTGTTGTACATGGAGCTATAGCTTAACTGTATCTATTGGGATCCTAGTTGTGAAGTCTTCGACTGAAAAATCTTTGTTCTATTCACATCTGTTGTGGCTAGCTATGGCTTGAAGGCATCATAGATTATAAACCAGATCGCCTTGGTTTGCGTCTTGATTGCCAGTGTTATGAATGAATTGAATCAATCATACAAGTTATAATTGACAGGTGGCCTGTGTTTTGATGTTCAATCTTCAGAAAGATGATTTTCCAGTAGACACTCATGTGAGTAACATACAGAGTTGTAATTGAATTCTCATTTCTGATGAGTTTGTGTTCCTTTTTCTTTAAGACCATTGGAAGATTTTGATTCTCCAACATGTTTGCAGGTCTTTGAGATTGCGAAGTTCATCGGTTGGGTCCCGGATGAGGCAGACAGGAACAAAACATATCTTCATCTCAACCAAAGGATCCCAAATCATCTCAAATTTGATCTCAACTGTCTTCTTTACACTCATGGCAAGTTCTGTTCGAAATGTACGAAGAGAACAGGCGCTCGACAGAGAAAGGGATCGGAAGACCAGTCTTGTCCCTTGTTGAAGTACTCCAAAAGCCCTTAAATCTGTGAATATAAATGTATTTACAAGAGTTTATTTATGAATGCCTCTGATCCTCTTTTTATCCTCCCTTTTGTCCCCACAAAAGTAGAAAATGCTATGTCTGCATTTTGGGATGCTTTTTCTGTAAATAAATTGATGCTTTTTTAAATACTTAGAGCATGTTTGAGAGTGATTTTGGAATGACCAAAATCACGTTTGTCATGCCCTATTTTGAAAATTAATTCCATTCGTTTAGTCGGCTTATAGAATAGTTCAAATCTTTTAATTTGTTACAAACTTTACAACACTTGCCAAAATTAAGTATGAGTGCATTGATTAGGTGGTAAACGTTTAGTATAATTTAGCCTAGTCAATAATATTCTAGGTAGCAAACTTTACAACACTTTAGGGCCAAAATTAAGCATGAGTGCATTGATTAGGTGGTAAACGTTTAGTATAATTTAGCCTAGTCAATAATATTCTAGGTAGCTAACCCATAGAATTAGTCAAAGAGAATTTTCTTTCCTTTATATTTTGAGACTTTAAAAAATAGGTTAAATTGTACCCAATACTTGAACTTTGGAGCATTGATTAGTTTTATTTTTATCCTTGAACTTTGAAATTTGCTCCAAAAAATATCATTGGAGTTTTTTTTTTTCTCATTTAAATTGATGTGATACCTACTGCTTGCTTATGTAAAAATTTCTAAAATAATATCATGTACATTTTTTAATTTTTATACATCAAATGTCACGTCAAGTTTCATCTTCTATTTTAACAAAATAGATATCTTTTGGAACAAATTTTAAAATTTGATGGTAAAATTAAAATTTGAATCTTTTTAAAATTTAGAGGCATAAATGAAACATATTATAAAGTAAAGGGATATTTCATATAATTTAGACTTAAAATATATATATGATGGACAAAGCGCAGGCTGAGGGCCAGATTCTAAAATACATTATCTAAGACGCAACTGAAAGTACAATAAAAAAAAAAAAACATATAAATAAAGATATAGGAAATATTCATATAATGGGAAATACATCATCGCCATGAAAAGCATCGTATAATTCCTTATACTACACCATCACAACTGATCACGAATTCCCGTCGTAGAAAGGAAATCCAAAACAAACAAAACACCAATTTCCGAACCAAAGATAAAAATACAAAAGAAAAATAATAAATAAGAAGTTCAAGAAGTCAAAAAATTGAATTTTTTTTCCTTTTTTTTTTTTTTTTTTTGCCCTTCTTCTTCTTAGAGAACAACATTGATTTGCAAATTCTTTCCTTCTTCCTTTTTTGTTTTGTTTATTTTGGTAAAAAACCAAGAAAAAAAAAAACAAGAAGAGAACTCAATCCAAATATCTAACACACACACACAAATTTCATGTCTGAATAGAATTGAAGAGGTCACACCTTCGTCGAACCTCTCCTTTCCTTCCCGTCTTAATGCCGTAAACGCTGAGCTTCTCCATAGCGTGAGCAAAGTCATTAAAAAACGCCGTTTGGTTAACGGCATAAAGATCGACAAACGGCTTGGTCCTGGGGTCCTTAATGAGGGCATTGTCAGTGGCCAATAGTCCGAGGCCACGTGCCAGGTTTTGGAAGTACATGTTGTCAAATTTTCCAGGTGTCATCACGTCGTTGAATGCTGACATGGCAGTGTCGGTTTGGAAGTTGGCACACATGGCCTTGAGTTTCTCTGCGAATTTAGGGTAAATGTCGGGGTCAGTGTATGACGTGGTGCTGAAGTTAAAGAGGCGGTCGGTAAACTCCTTGCAGTGCGAGAAGCCGATGGTGTGGCCGCCAGAGAGGGCGACCAATTCTTGGATGGTGAAGCCTTTGGCATTGAAGAAATTGATGAGTTGGTCCATTGTGTGGTTCACTCTTGGGAGGTTCCCTTCTACGTTTCCTACTTTTGAAATCAACCCATCTTTTCTCCCCAAACGAACGTTGTAGAATGGGCCTCCCACCATCACCAGTAGGTCTCGGGTTGCCTGAATTGACAAGAAGACTTAGTTTGGAATTGTAGTAATTTTTAAAACATCTCAATTGGCTATAATATCAAGTACATCATTGTTTCCTAAGTTTTATTAACATTTGGAAAATCAATCCCAAATGCAACATAACAAAATGGTATAGAATCTCATGTTGGATTTTAAATGTTTGTTTTAAATACAATCTAAATACTGTTTTTCATAAATAAATCAATCAAATACATGATCACCTGTGCCAAGATGTCGGAACAAGAGACAATGCCGGGGCAAGAGAGTTCGAGGTTGGTCTTAGCATGAACGACAACGTCAAAGGCATCGCCAGAGAGGGAGTGGTTGATGTCGGCATCACGCTCAGCTTGGTTGAAAGTATTGGAGGAAATGAGGATGGAGGCGTCGCAGCCATCGACCATGCAATCGTGGAAGAAGAGGCGAAGGGTTCCCGCAGCGGTGACAGGGCTAGTGATTTGCTTATTGGTGACGGTCTCGCGGATGATCTTCTCGAAATCGGGACACGTTTTTTGGTAATAATTGACAGTGAGTTTGGACTCGACAGAGAAGGGGATGGAGAGGAAAAGGAGAAAAAGTAAAGGAAAAGCCATGGGGTGGCGGAGGGGAAAAGGAAGAGGAAGAAGAGAAGTTTTTGCTTCCTCCTTATCTATTCCTCAATGGGGAAGCCTCTTCCAATGGAGGGCAATGAAGAATAAGAAGAGGAAGGAAGCAATAAACTAAAGAAAAACAACCAACTTTTGGACCAAAATTAATAAATGGGGTTGAGAATAATTAATGTGAGAAAAAATGGGATCGAGATAAAATGGTGTTGTCGATTGGACAGGAGAAGTTTTTGGAGTTTCAGTTATCAACACATTTCTTTTATAATTTACACATTCAAAACTCTGAGATTTGTGTTAATAATGTGTCAACGGACTTTCCTATTTTGCACTAATGGATGGCTCTTGTCGTTACGAGGATTATGTCTGGTTTTTGTGCCATTTTCTATTTTTGCATTTGCCGAATTTGTCACCAATGTAATTTTTGCATGCATGCATGCTCTAAATTTAGGTTGCTTTTTTTTTTTTTTTTTTTGAGAATGGCATGTGGAATGTTCATTGATTTTTGGTAATTGAAATATAAATATGCATACCTATGTTCTTAATGCGCATCAATTTTGTAAGCTTTTGATTTAAATTATTAAAGTGTTGATATAACTAAATTTACAATAATTCATCAACTTAAGCTTTTATGTTGATTAATGATTTAACATAGTATCAAAACATGATGTTTTGTGTTCGAACCCCTGTAATGTCATAGGTTAGTTGAAGTAAGGATTGAATGGAATAAAGATTAATGACAATGACTAAAATAATTATTTATTAAACATATATTTTAATGTACATAGACCAAAATAAGAGAAAATTTAACGAAGTTGAATTACTAAAATGAGATTTAAACCTACAACTTTTTTCAAAGAAAACTAAAATTTCATCCGAGTAACATTTTTCATTCTAACTTTTATATAAACACTATTTCAATTCTAAAGATTGGGGTGCACTAGAGGAAAACAAAAATTAGACTAACTATATATGATTTGGTGTATTTGAACTTCTGACCTTAGAAAAAAGAGTAGATATATATCAATTATGACGGAAATGGAGAGACAAGTCTTGGAATGGGATGATTTCTGAAATTTCTTAATTTTCTTTTTCTACAATATTATTTAATTCTTGCCCATAATTTCTTGCCAACTATGTATTTAATAATTGTCAAAATAAAACATCATGACGAACAAAATTTCTCCATCTTGTGTTCGTTGTGAAGCCACACATTTCTTACCCATTCTACGTTGGTGAAAGAAGATTTCCCTTTAACAGCCAAAAATTAAAACAAATTAAAATTAATTAATTAAAAAGAAGATTTCACTTTTGGGACCATTAAAAAATAAAGAATAAAAGACTGAAGAAAGAATAATTCTTCTTCTTTTTAGAATGTAACATATTGTAAATGTAGACAAAAAAATGATTGATATGCTAATGTCATATATGTTTCAAACCAATTATTCAAATAAATTACTACACATTTTTATTTTTAGGTTGAAACCTTTGCTTGTGCTACGAGACCCAAGAGCCATTTAGAATAATATTTAAGAGACTTCTTCACACGAACTTATGTCATGTCATAACATGTATTGCCTTATATTGCATATATCTTTTCGAATGATATTCGCACAAACTCCCTTCATCCAATGACACGATGTATTGCTTCAATTTTATTTATTTTTTCTTTGTATATATATCCAACCACAACCACAATACTCACATGTCTTCTAAAAATATCTTCTTTATTTGAATTTGAATCAAAACCCATCTACAAAAATCCAAAACATCCACCAAGCCCATATAAAAAAGAAAATTAGAGATAAAAACTAAACCAAAAGCTCCAAAATCCACATTTATAAAAGGATTCCTTTTATTTATTTATTTATTTCAGTAATAGAGATTCGGATATCTAACGTCTTAATCTTCGCCGAACGTATATGTCTTAATTAGTTGGATTAAGTTGGATTAAAAAATGAAAATGGGAAGGAGAGAAAAGTGGCTTTTGTCTTAGCCCGACAGGTCGGAATCCAAGTAAAAACACAGTGAGTGTGGGTTTTGGGATTCATTTTCTGCAACTTTATTATTGTCGTTTTGATCAAAACAGTGGAAGACAGCAGGTTCGTGGGAGCAGCACCCCAAGCTGGTTTCCATTACATTTACAAATACCAGCTGGAGCTGCCTCTCTTCACTTTAATCCTCTCCATTTTTGTTTTTCTCAATTTCAAAATTTATTCCACTTCTATAATTAAAATTCATCTTTTAAAAATTAAATTTAAATCTTATTTTTTGTCACCGTTTTAGTCTCTATACATGTATGTTTTAGTTTCCTTACTTTCAGATTTTGCATCTGTATTTTTTTTAAGTGGACATTTTCATTCCTATTTACAAAATTTTGACGTAAATTCTAAAAAAAAAAAACTATGACAGTATTTCAAGAAATTTGTTGAGTATGACGTTTTATTAAAATTTTGATTTTAAAAAGTGAGATAACAAAAAAATAAATATTAAAATATCATCTTGGTTCCTATACTTTATAACTCATTTCATTTTAATTTAATTTTTATCAAATTTAATAAAATAATAATAATTTTGTTGAAAGTATAAGGACTAAATTTAGACATTGAAAGTAAAATGACTAAATGTCCGGAACCCGACATTTAATTCAGAGTTAAATTATAATGAGCTTGAACGAGCCATTTGGCGTGGGATTTTGAGCAGTCACTGCATAAGAATATGAAATGTCTATTTTAGGGAATCCAAGGACCCAAATGTCCCCACGCCACAGGCTTTCCAGCCCTCTCACTGTGACTGTCCTGTAATTTAAGCCACAAATCATGTCCATTTTTGGAAATTCACCACACCATACAGTAACAGAATCTCTTTATATGAAATGACTCAAGAAGAAGTTGCAGTATGTGTCTCGTACATAACGTTTTGAAAAGCCATGGCGGTTCGTTTCCTTCTTCTTCTGGGAGTTTTCGTCTTCCTCTGCCTTTCACAGGTAAACTTTCTCCTTATTTCCACCAAATTTTCTAATTAACCCCAAGAAAATGCTTCTATATGTCCGACTAACTTCGACTCTATTTCATAACTATTTGATTTTTTATTTTTAATTTTTGAAAACATAGATAAGAAGTAGATAATAAAACAAAAAAGTAATATTTATAGCTTAAATTTCGTTTTTTTTACAGATATTAGAGATTGAGAAGTCTCTTTCTTCTCTCCCTTCCTTTTTCTTGTGTTAGAAATTGTCCCTCAGTTGGCAAGGAAGCATTGTTTTGGTTCTTGTGTTTGAAATTGTCCCTCGATTCGCAAGTAGGCATTAACAATTGCAAGGATAGAGAACCAAATCATCAACATTTAGAATGATAATAGATAGCCTCGTTATATCTTCTAAGATAAGCTTGAATTGGCTGAGAAACATTATTCTACACAAATATAGTCTGAAAGAAATTTAAGAGACAAGTATATTTTTTTTATCCTTCCTATTTTGCCCTTGGCCTGAAAGACATTTAAGTTCTACTGATTGAATTTTTTTTAGTTCAACAAGCGTGTAAGTGAGATATAGAATCTTAAAATAAGACAATAAATATCTTATCCATTAAGTTCGATTTGATGCAGGTATCTTTTGATGGATACTCGGAAGAACAAGAAGGGATGATGGAGATGGGAGATCATGAGGAAGTGGTGAGAGGGCCAAACAGAAGGCTGATGCAGAACATAGGTGAGAAATTAATGGAAAAAGAACGATGAAGAACATGTTTGATAGTGTTATTGAAATGGTTAAAATTACTTTTGTGGTATTTAAAATCACTCAAAAATATATTTTTAATTATTCAAAATCAATTTTTATGATAGGAAAATCGCATTTAAAATTGTAAAATCAACATTAAGTTAATTTTAAATGATTAAAGATATGTTTCGAAATAATTTTGAAGGTAAAAAAAGTGATTTTAACTGTTTCAAAATTATTTCCAAACACGTCCGAAACATGAAGGAATAATTAGATTTTGGTGCACGTTTGTGTTATTTTTGCAGATTGTGGATGGGAGTGCAAGCGGCGGTGTGGGGCGCATTCGAGGCCGAACCGGTGCCTAAGGGCGTGCGGGACGTGCTGCTTGCGGTGCAAGTGCGTGCCGCCGGGGACTTCAGGGAACCGTGAGATGTGCGGCACTTGCTACACCAGCATGACCACACATGGCAACAAGACCAAGTGCCCTTAATTAAAGTCCCTGCCCTTTCTGAATTTTTCTCTTTTCCTTTTTCCTTTATTTTGTCCATGTTTCTATGCTTATGCTTCCATTTACGTACGTCTCTGTTCTAACTTCTTTCCAATTACTTTTTCAAAGTAGCTTTAATATTAGCATGCCTTCCTAATGGTTAATTCATTAGGATATTAGTAACTTCTCATGTACCTTTAAATTTATGCTCAATAGTCAAAGTGAGTTTAGTTTAACGGTGATTGACATATACCTTCGACTAAGAGGTTATAGCTTCAAATCCCTCACTTTCAAATTATGTTGAACTAAAAAAAAAATTTAAACACTTATGCTCGATATTTGATGGTATATTAAAAATAATTTGGTGGGGTTACTAACTACATAGTTTAGTGGATAAAAATATCAATTATCATTACAATGGTAGATGGTTTGACCCTCACCAATTCAATTGTTGAACTTAAAAAAAAAAAAAAAAAGTTGTTATGATATTATTCTCAACTGACATGAAATATGTGTTTATGACCAAGAGATCATGGATTCGAATCCCTTCACTCCCAAATGTTGTTGAGCTCAAAAAAAATTTGTTGAATATATATATATACACACACACACTCCTTTCATCTATAATAAAAATGTGAATTTTACAAACTGTCTAATAAACTTTTAATTTTTTTTTTTGTAAAATAGATTTTTGAAATTTCAATTTGTGTCTAATAAATCATTAATTTATTCAAAAAAAATTTTAAAACTATGGATCTAATGGATTTGTTCGAGTATTTAAAAAAAATGTCAACAAAGTCAGAGACTTATTAGACACAGAAGTGAAAGTTAAGGTCTTTTTTAATAATTATTTGATTTTTGGTTTTTGGTTTTTTAAAATAAGTTTATAAACATTACTTCCATCTATGGTTTCTTTATTTTGCTATCTACTTTTTACAAATATTTTCAAAATCCAAGCTAAGTTTTGAAAACTAAGGCCCCGTTTGATAACCATTTGGACGTTTTTGGTTTTTGAAAATTAAGCCTATAAATACTACTCCCACTTATGGTTTTACTTGTTTTATCATCTATTTTTTGCCTTATGTTTTCAAAAACCAAGCCATGTTTTGAAAACTAAAAAAAGTAGTTTTCAAAAACTTGTTTTTGTTTTTCGAATTTAGCTAAGAATTCAAATGTTTCATTCAGATATATGAAAACCACAATACAAAATAGTGAGAAAATAAACACAATTTTTAAAAATTAAATGGTTATCAAACGAGGTCTAAACAATCTATTAAACACTTTTTAAAGTTTTAGGACTTATTTTACATAAAATTTAAAGAAAACACTATTTAAAGTTGAGAAACTTATTAGACACCATCTTTAAAAAGTTTAAAGACTAAAATTGTAATTAAATTTAATAAAAAAAAATATAGTCTTAAAGAATGGTGGTATATTTTCAATTATTTTTCTATAAATAACAGGTCTATCTACAATTATTTTGTAAAAAGAACATGGCCTCAAAATTTTCTAAAAAAATAAACCCTAATTTGTGGAACGTATTAAAGTTTATATTCTGAAATTCAAATTGAGCTTGGCCGTCATGTGGTTTGGTCTCAACTTTCAACAAGTCGTCATGTCGTTTAGTAGGTTCCGTAAGATAGAAGCCCATAGAAAACTAAAACAAAACCCAAGTCCACTTAACGATGTTGATTCGGTCCACATTTCATAGTCTTTTCAAGTTCCAATGGAATGGAAGATTTTTTTTTTTTTTCCTTTTTAATTCTTCTTATTATTTTTGCGTAGCAATTTTTCTCATGAAGTTTTCTTTCTAATGGTGAATTTATAACATTATCCACTTCACATAATGATACGACACCTATATATAAAGAAGAAATATAATGAAACAAATATCTCTAACTTTTTTCATTCACAATCATTCTCGTTAGGAGATCATTTCTCGTGAAATGAAATATTAATCAAACTTTAGAGTGAAAATTTGTCAAAAACCAAGAAAAGAAATCAAACCTTAGAAAGATATCAATCTCCTAAAAAGCGAGTTGTTGAAAGAGAGTTGTGAGTTTCTTTCTTTGAAAGCAAGCAAAGGGCAAGTGGGAAATTCAATAGTAATCATTTTAGGGAATGGTTGCCACAGATTGAAGAATTATTCTATCTCTTAATGCACAAACTCTTCCTATGCTATTTATGAAGGCATTCACCAAGTTGAAAGAAGAAATATAAATATGTATTTATTTCCATTGTGGGATTTGATTATATCATGAATGAATTCTATGAACTTTTTTTGTACTTTTTTTTTCAAATCTTTTGTACCAATTGATTCATATTATTGCTTTTATATAGGATATATTAGGGCTAATATGGCTATTTCTAGGTATAAATTATTTGATCTCGTCTACATGGACTTTAGGCAATTCTTTTTATTATATGATTGAATATCTTTTACAAATTTATCATTTTAAATTCTTTGACCCATCAATTCAAAATAATTCCCACTTAAATCACTATAACAAATTTCTCACTCAAAAGTTCTTACTTTTATAGCTTTGGCAAATCTAGTTCTTTTTTAAAACTCTAATTAAAATTGTTAAAATAACAAGCGTCCACTATTTCTCTATATTGATACAACTTTGTCTACTTCAAACTTAAGTTAGACACATATTTTCTTTTAGATCACTTCTCAAATATTTTAAAATAATAATGATGTCGTTACTTACAAGCTTACAAACTAATTTACTTTTAATCATTGAGGGAGTTTGGTTGCACTCATGTCCTTAATATGGTTAACTCTAAGATTATTTCTACTACGTACGCTACATCCTCTCTCACATATAAAACTATGTGTAAATAAAACTATTTATAAATAACATTAACAATTCTTCCATTTGCAAGCTGCTAGACACAAAAAATTAGGGATACAAAACATATACAACCAAAATGATTCAAGTCAAGATATTTGCAACTTAACATATGATAGAGAGTGCGAAAACGGTATAAAATGATTCAAAGGGAAACTCGATGATGATGACGGTGAAATGTTGTGAATATAAATACACAAAAAGCTAGAGTGAGTCCAATTTTGTCTACACTTGAAGCATGATGAGGCGTAATGAATGAATTGAAAGTGTATGCTACAAACAAAAGCAAAAGTGAAACATGTTGCTTTGTCTTTGAGAATGCATAGTGATTGGCACTTATGGGGTATGTTTGGAGCATGCTGCGTGGCCGTGCATGGCACAGAAAGACAAGCAAAAAGAGCACGCACTCTCTCTTTCTTCCACTCTCAATGGCAATCAATTCCATTTTTTGGTCAAAATCTCATCCCCTTAGCTACATTATTTCCTTTGCTTAAACAATGTCAAACATCCTATGTCCCACTTCATTCCCATTCTACTTTCCCATTCACTTTGTCTCTAAACTTTTGCTTCCTTCTCACCCCCTAATCTTTTATCCATCATAATCTAAACCAGACATGCTATCGATCTCGTCATAATCTAAACCAGACATGCTATTGGTCTCGTCTTGTGTCACTGATCTTTCAAATGTATTCCATTTAGTTTTTGTGTTGGAGATGCCAAACATATAAAGTCTCACATCAACTGCCAATCTGAACATAGTTCAATTGGTTAAGATATATATCATCGACCAAGAGGTCAGGAGTTTGAATGCTCCCTCCTCCACATGTTATTGAACTCAAAAAAAAAAAAAAAAAATTATCACGTCAGCTAGGAAAAGAGAATTGACATAAGTAAATTGATATGAGTTTAGACTTAAAGATTTTTTTTTTTGAAACAAAAGAATTGTACTTTTGTTGACACTACCTCCTTAGCATTAGCAAAAGTAGTTTTTGTCGACGCTAAGGAGGTAGCGTCATTAAAACTTCTGTTGACGTTATCTAGCTTGGCGTCGATAGAAACTCTCCTGATGAGGCTCTGCCAACGCCACTATCGATTATCATTTTTTCATTGGAAAAACCTTTTCCGACACTTTTTGGCTTTTCTTGATGTTTTTTGAGTCACCAAAAGCCAAATTCTTGTAGTGGTAGTTACTGCTGGCATAGAAAAGTTATTCAAAAAGGCTGAAACAATGTGGCAAGTGATTTTATATAGTTAGATGTAGGAAAAGAAACTAAAAAACATAATTTCATCAAGCATCCGATGGTTCGGAGAGAGGCAGTTGCAATATACTGTCCATATTGAATAATTTTTTGTGTGACATAGATGTGGCTAGCTAGAGTGAAAGAAAGAAGGATGACAAGAGGATGAGGAGGGGGTGTGGGGTGCAAAAAGGAATAAACATTGTAAGATTTTCAAAGTGTAATTATGAAAGTTGTTAATTAGAATTTAGAAGGGGGTTGGATTGTCCATGTCCAACGTTGTAAATAGAATGGCCCCATGCTTTTCTTTGCCGAAAAACAGAACACATCTCAATCTCATAATCTTGTTCTTTTTTCTTCTGTTCAATTTGAATTTGGAATGCGTACTCAATCCCAATTTCTCTAACTATTTTTATTTCCATTTAAACTGTTTTTCAAATAGGTCCCATCCCCACTATAATATTCTGTTTCCAATTTCTGTGTTTTTAAAAAAAAAAATAAAAAAAATTCGCAACGTTTTCTGTTTTTCACTTTTATGGTAAGCCACTTACTCTGCCTAGGTAACTTACTTTTATGGTAAAATTTTAGCTAAATTTGAAGAACTAAAATAATATAGTTTTCAAACTTTTTTTTTAAAAAAGAATCTTAATTTTTTTTTCAAAAAAGTTGTTAATCAAGCTCAATTGCTATAAAACCTCTAATTTTTCAGGATTTAAACATATTAAAGTTTTTTTTTTTTTTTTCAACAATGACAAGTTGAGAGATTAAATGATCAACCTTTGATATAGTAATCAATAATATTATTATTGTTTCTATTTAGCTAAAAAATTACACATTTTATTTACATTTACATCTAAATCTTAAAATTAGCCCTAGAAGTTAATTTTTATGAAATGGGTTAAAACGTTAACTTTCATCGACAGAATAGTTGACATACACATTTTGATTTTTCCGTAAAAAGGAGAAAACAAAAACAGGAAATGTTCATCTATCACAACAAGAATCAAGAAACAAATAGGAATTATTTCAATCTTCCAAATCCAATTTTCAATTCCTCAAATGAAATTCAAAGTACAGTGTTTCCTTTCCATATATCGACTCCTCTCTCATTTCCCTTTCTTTTTCCTCTGTTCTGTTTCTGTAATGAACTACTCCTTTCCTATGCACAAATCTCACTCTAAAACTCCCACACTTTCTTTCTTAAATCACATATCACAATTCCTCAGCTTCCACCCTCTGAAATGCTTTGCAGAGATGGCTGCCACCCTCTCGATTTAGCCGCCGACGACACTGTTGAATTCGATTTTTTCATTCTGTTTCTCTCATTTTTTACCACCTGAATTTTTTTTAAAAAAATATTCAGATTTCACCCATGAATAATGAATTTTCCAGGAATCCAAACAGGAATTTAAAAAAAAATACCCACCTGATTAATATCTCCTTCAGATCCCTTCTCCAAATTTCCCACTTTTCCTTCAAAATCCAACGAGTTTTTCTTCAATTTCGCTTCCTGTTTGGCTCTCAAACCCTGCAAAACATCTAACCCACAACGCGAAATTAAGAACCCAGTTCCAAAATCAGAGGATTTCATTGAACAAAACAAAAAATTAAAGAATTAAACAGACCTTGGGTTGTGACGAGGCGGTAAATTTGGCCGAGAACGAGGGAATCGGTGGGCTTGAGAAGCTTGATTCGGGTCAATCGGACCGAGTTGAAATTGGTGCTGTTTGTTTGGGGTTCGTTATCGAGGCGGCGTCGGTGGCTGGCGGTGCTTTCCGATGAGCAGATTTTGGTGGAGATGAGAAGAGCGACGTAGTGGCCGGGATTTGACTTCATGATCTCGCCGGCGTTTACTGGCCAGTATAATCGGTCAACTTTACCGGTTGGATGTTGTATGATTAGAGATGCTGTGTCTACGGCTTGGCAATTTCCCATCGGATTTTTTTTTGCTTCTCTCTCTACTGGTACTCTGTTTTTCTCTCTAAGAACTGGGAACTATGGCTATGGCGGCGAGGATGAAGAAGAAGATCGAATTTGAGAGTGGATGGATGAGCACCGACCTTTTTTATAGCCTGTTAAGTGTCTGTAAAACGGTGCGTTTTGGTTAATTGGGTAATTTGGTAATTTCGTTGAAGGGGAAATGCGTCACTTCACTTTAAAAAAAAAACTGAAGCGCTTTGCACTTTGGGGGAAAAAAAGGGCGCTGTTATTTTTTTCTTTTTTATAGTACAGATAAAATCAGGTTTAAATTTATTTCCCTTCTATACTTTTGTTTTTTTGTTTTTTTTAATAATTTGTTTGAATTCCTTTTGGATTTAGAAGTGTTTTCATTTTAGTTCTTTAGACTTCTATATATTATTATGTTTTAGTTTTTAAATTTTTCATAGAAGTTTTAGTTAATCGGATTTTTTTTATTAAATGTCTAATAAAAATTGAATTTATTTCGTAACCTATCCATTGATCTACAATATATTATATAACTTTTAATACTTCTTAATTCATCCACATGAGTATAAGTTAACTAGTTAAAACATATATCTTCAATCAAAAGGTCAAGAATTCGAATCTCAACTTCCACATATTATTGAACTAAAAATAATAATTTTCTATACTAGGGATGAATTGATAAATTAATTTATATAAAAAAAAAACACTAAAACTTTTTTTCTCTGTTTAACCTTACCATTTTTTTATTCAACAATTTTTTTATTTACTTATTTTAAAAGGGGAGTCAGCCTTTGCCAGTTGACCAAGAAACATTGCAGTTATTCGTGTCTTTATTACTTTCACACTTTTTACCCTAGAGTTGACCAATTCCTTGTATGAAAAAACATTAATCCACTGTGTGACATCAATGATCTTATATCTATGCAACTGCCAACATAAGGGCATGGAATTTTCATGGGAAACATTTCAAGACATTCAAAGAATTTAATTGGTTTTTATTTGAATAAGGTTATTTTATATTTTTCCTGTCTAATCTTGCAACATGTAAGGAAACTTATCTGTTTTCTAACTTTGGTTGAATTTTATATTATTTCTACTTTTCTCTTTTTCCTTTTTGAATGTTGAATCAATCTGAACATCAATATATCATAATTGCTTAAAACATGTTTTAAAAAAAAACTCTCTAAAGGTTGAAAATTTGAATTTTTATACCTTATATCATAAAAATATAATTAATTAAGTCATATGAGCTTTAAAATCTCAATTTTTCTTAGTACTTTGAGAGTTCAATTTATTTTCTTCATCCTTAGAAAAAGAGTTTAATAGTTGCACAAAATACCCATAGATGTGTGTAAAAAGTGTGCCAATAACTTTTTTTAGTTCATCAACAATTGTGTGTGTGGAGATTTGAACCTCTAATATATTGATCGAAAACATATGCTTGAACTAAGTTGAGATATGCTTAAGTTGGAAATTTCTTTTTAAATCTATATATGTGGACTTTACTTAAATATTTATTACAATCTTTGTCATTTTATTCCTCATTGTATATTTAAAAAGAAAAAAAAAATTATGTGAACTTGATCTCTGCTAGATCATTAAATATGAATTAGACGACCAAAATAAGAGTCAAACCTATCAAGTATCAACTTTTATTTGTTTGGTTTAGTCCCTTTAGGACAATAGGATTTTTTATATTTCAATAATAGTATTATATTGTCTATTATTCAAGTATATACTCGCAACTAATCTAAACATAATTCAGCTAGTAAAGTAATAGGATTTTTTATATTTCAATAATAGTATTATATTGTCTATTATTCAAGTATATACTCGCAACTAATCTATACATAATTCAGCTAGTAAAGTAATAGTAACTTTCTAAGAAGATTATCGATTCGAATCTCCACTTTTTTCTATAAACAAAAATTCTTAAACGAAAGTCTAAGGCCCTAGCTATTTGATAACTATTTCAATTTTTTATTTTTAACTTTTACAAAACAAAAACTATATACGTTGGGTAACTATTTTAAAATAGAGAATCAAACATATTTAATAATTACTTTTGGTTTTCTATCTTTGATAGTCACCATATCTATATTTGTAGCTGATCTAAACATACTTCAGCTATCTAAAGATCATAAATTTGAATCTTCTTTTTTGTCTGGACAAAAATTCTAAAACGAAAGTCGAAACGTGCATAATTTTAAAAATTATCCACCCCAAAAATGAAACTAAAGTGAATGGAAGAAGACTGATACATCTTCTCCATGTCCATCTTTTTTTTAACAGTGGACCAACACAATGTCACAGTGACATTGGATTTAATGGGGACCCATTAACAAAGGTTCATTGCCAGGTTGTAGCAGGCATTGGGAACCAACAAACAAACATTCATTAAAATATCTGATGCTAAAGTCCACTGAACCAACACTCTTGTCTGATTTTCTGTCTTCCCTAAAATCTTCTTATCTCTTATTAATTATATGTTCTTACATTACTAACTAATTAATCTCTCTCTCTCTCTCTAGAATTGTCTTGTTTTCTTTTCTCATACCAACTAATCTTTATTAAGATCTCATTAAAAGTTTATTATCATTGCATAATTTGACACCCAAATCACCAACCCTTTCTGCTTAAAGGGGGTTTAATTATTGTGTATTGAACCTAATCTTTTCTTATATTATTAGATCCCTGCAAGTACATGGAATTTCACTATTTCAAACGTTCCCATTTTTGCTTTGTTTATTTTGTCTTACAGCTTTCCTTGCTAAACAGGGTTTAAATTACAAATAACTTATCAGTATCAGAGCTTTAATCAAAAGATAGAAACATTAATGAATCCTTTTAATATACTAAAAAAAAATCCTTTTAAAACTTAAGGACGCATAAAAACTAAAGTTTTGCTCCATGGGTTTAGGCACATACCTTCGACTAAGAGGTCAGAAGTTCAAATTCTTCCATCTCTACATGTTGTTAAATTCAAAAAAGAAAGTTTAGAGTTAGATTAATGATAAAAGTAAAGTTAATTTAGGGATCAATTTAGTCTCTATAGTTTGGATTTAGTTTTAGTTTAGTCCATACAGTTTAAAAAGTTGCAATTTTGTCCCTGTGGCCTAGTCAAGCTTCACAAATCATCTATGATGTTACTATTAATAAATATTTTTCATGTGAAATTTTTCTATTTTGATAACTGTGATAGTTGACTGTATTAGGGTTTATGACTAAATAAAAAGAAGGTGAATTTTTTGAGTGGGTAGAATGCAATTTAGGGACCACTTATGATGTTTGACCAAAGTAGGGACCTAATTGAAACTAAACTCAAATCATAGAGACCAAATTGAAACCTTTAAAATCATATAGATTAAATTGAAGCTAATTCTAAACTGAAGGGACTAAATGGATTAAATTGAAACTTTGAAGATCATAAGGACCAAACCGAAACTTCACCAACCAAATTTATAATTTAACTTTTTAACTCGGTCACATTTCAAATTTTGAAATAGAAATTTGGGTATAGCATTAGGTGCATATAAGTGGGTAGGGTCCCTAATTAATGCCATTCAACATTCCCTGCCCTTGTACCAAACGGCACATTAAGTTAAAAAGCACTTTGAACGATCTTCAATATTGGGGTGCCAGTGCCACAACCAACACCACAAGACAACCACGAAGGCTTCTGAATTTCAAAGTTCTAATTTTTTTGGGTTGGTTGGTTTTAACCATATGCAATTGTAGGTCTAACAAAGGACATAACCCCAGAATTTAGCTTTGTATTTTTGTGCTGGAACTGTTCGTATTACAAAAAGGGACCAATAAATAAATACCCAAAAATTGGTTACGAGCCCTGCCAGTGGCAAAGGCAGAGGAATCTGCTTTTGCAAATTGCAGAGAATGTTTGCTTTCTAATGTTCTTAGTATAATCCAAATCTTTCTGAGCTGCCCTTTCTGTGTTCTTTCATGGATTGTCTTGTAACCCTTTTTCTCCTTTTTCGCAGAAATACTGCTCCTTGTTTTTTTCGTTTACCTACATTCAACTCCAACAGTTACTTCCACAAATTTCTCTGAAACCTGAGGATTTTCTGTTCATTTTTTCAATCTTTGGATTATATGAACGAAAACGATCGAAATGAAGTGCAATCTACAAGGACTAAAATGGTATTTTAACCAATTTCATCGAGTATTTGTATTGTCAATAGATTTTAAAATTAGTCTCTATTGTTAGTTTATGATTATTTTTTTAAAAAAATTGATCTCTATTAGCATATTCTCTATAAATTTTAGAAATGTACTTATATTGTGATTTTTCTTGAATGAAAATTATTATTATTATTTTACTAAGTTTCATACAAATTAATTTCAAACTAACAATAATGACTAATTTTGAGATTTATTGAGACTACATAGACTAGATTTGAAAATTTGAAAGTATGTAGACTAAAATGGGATGAGTCTTAAAAGTACAAGGAACAAAATTGTATTTTAACCCATAAATAATACTTTGTCGAAAATAAAATTGGAAATGAGGAATCGTTTGATCATTCTCTCTAATTCTTGTTTTCATTCTTTGGTGAAGGTTTGTAAGTGAGTTTTGTGATGTGATGTTACTTTGCATTTGTTGGCTAAAACTAAAAGGATTAAATTGTAAATTTGGTCCCTAAAAGTTAGAATTTAGTCCTTATAGTTTAAAAAGTTAAAAGTTCGTCCTTATGATTCAATAAAACCTCATAAATAGTTTCTATGGTTTAATAAAATTTAAAAAATGAACCCTATGTAGGGACTATTTATGAAAATTTTATTAAATCATAGGGATTAATTCTAACCTTTAAAACAATAGGGACTAAATTCTAACTTTTTCAAAATTATAAATACCAAATTTACAATTTAACCAAACTAGAAGCACATATTCCATATTCCATTATTGGAAGGTTCAATTTTCAATCCTACCTTTGTTAAACTTAAAATTGAAAGATATACCATCATTCTTATGTTTACTCACTATTTTTTAAAATCACATGAACAGTTATTAAACATGCATGATAAACATTAAACATGTTTCCTTTTTTTAATTTAATAACCGTAAAAGGCATAAAAATAATGGAGGAAGATTGTGATCCTAGAATTGAAGATACGTAGGTAGAGGTGAAAAGTAAAATCACTATTATAGAATCAACGATTAATTACGATTAATTATTCTACTTTTGTAGGTTTTACTAAAATTCTAGAATCAAAATATTCTTCTATTCTTTTTGCGCTTTTTACGGTTATTAAATTAGAAAAACATATCATGTTTAATGTTTACCTTACATATATTATATAACAATTATCATGTGATTTTTACTGTACATATTTAACAATGGTCGACTAATCAAGATATTATACGCTCAAAATAAAAAATAATATTAATGTAATAAGCAAATACAGGAATTATGGTACAATATTATCTACATGTATGTTAATCTTCGTTAATTTTGAATGGGCCTCCGGCTTGTCTGAATGGTCATTATTGATTATTGTGTGAAGTTAACATAATTGAGCCCAAATTAGTTACTTTTGGGCCTGTTTGCAGAGGCCCAAATTGTACGATGCTTCTGCCTCAGCAATGCACCGGTGCATTGCAGACTTGGATGTCCATAAGTAATAGATGTCTGAAAATAATAAATATTTGGGAATAAGATGACTATGTTTGGTTCTACATGAAAATGATATTTATATTTGTTTGATGAAATTAATATATGAATCATATGTAATTGTGATACATTAAATAATGAATTAATATTTCAATAAATAAATTCAATTCAATTAATGTACTAACAATATAGTTTAATTGATATGTACTACTTTCTTTGGAGTCGAAAGTTCAAATCTCCAAGCCATCATTTGTGTTGTACTAAAAAACAATATAGTTTAATTAATTATAAGTAATAGATGAAGTAGACAGTAAATATGTTAGATCAACATTTTGCAAGTTTGTTTCATGAGAGATAAGCACACAATGGAGGAAGAGAATTTTGATCATGAACACCACTCAAGAAGAACGAGAGATGGAACTTCCCAAACGATGGTGACACAGTGTATATATCTTTAATGATCTTGCTGGTTGATATGTGTTTACTGCCATATGATATTAGCAGAATAATTGATCATCTGAAAAATGTTCTTGTTACCTCCACTAGATTGCAAGCATGATTATTTGGCTTAGTTTAGAAGACAACAACTAGGAGAGATGAATAGACATATTAAAAATGATAGAAAAAATAGTATACATTTTTGTGTTTCTATCCAGATTTTGAATTTAAAATTTTAAAATGCAGAATTATAATAAAAAGATAAACACTTTAATAAATATAGTATTTCATGTTATAAACTCATTTCATTTTTGTTAAATTTAAATATATATAATATAATATATTATAAATTATATGATAATTATAAAATAATATTTATACAAAATTTATAACCGTATTTATTAACCGTTGCAATAGAGTGTACTGAAGCAGTCACATTGCAGCATGTGTGGCACCGTTGCAATATTTTAATACAATGAAAACAGTTTTACTAGCAACATATAAACAAATCGTTGCAAATGTGACAATTGTAGTGGTTTCAGTTTAACGTTTTTTTAAAATTGTTGCAAGTTTATATAAAATTGTAGCGGTTTTCTAATGAAATATTTACAAAGTGTTGCCAATATATCTATTGCAATGCCTAATTAGCAACAATTGTATTAATTGTATCTTTCAACCACAAAAAATATTCAAATAGACAATTATATTATGTAAATAATGTGCAAATTTATTTTATGAGATTAATCTTATAAATCTTATATAATTTAATAAAACAATAAAAATGAATTTAAAAAAAGAATATAATTTTTTTAAAAGTAATAATTAATTGTTAATTGATCACAAATAACTCATGAATAATTAATTATAATGATCATCCTTACCATCAATTAATAATATTTGTAATTAATTGATTAACATAATATTAATTAGTGACTTAATATTTTCACAATAGATTTTATAATGGATGTTTATGCTTGTTTTATGAAATTAATGCTAAAAATATTATTTTGATACATTATTTTATGAACTAATCAAAATTAATTTCAACCAATAGAAATAAATAAATAAATTATAAATATTTTTAATAAAATATTTAATTATTGAAAATGAATATATATATATATATAAAGAAGAGAGAGATGAAGAGAGAGAAAGAGAGAGAGTGGGTGGGTATAAAGAAAATCACCCTTCTTTAAGGGTATAGAAAACTCATCTATCATGGAAAAAAGTGATGCATAGGAATACGTAATACTCATGTCCATGCTTGCAAACCTTGTTCCAAACAATTATATCTAAAACCCTTATCCATTCCTATTCAAACGACCCCTAGGGTTTATTAGTAACAAGATTTTTAAAGTGTGCAGTAAAAATAAAAATAATGTATTAAACAGTTGTACACAATTTAGTGGTTAAGCCATATCTAATTTCTCTAAAAAATTTGTGATGTGATATTTAACAATAAGAAAATTATTTATAGTCAATTTAGGGTCAATTAATTGAATTTAAACTTCCAAATACAATTAATCTTAAATAATAGTTGAATATGAATGAATTACATAGAAACTACTTTAAAAAAAAAAAAAAAGATTAGTCAAATGAACTCTCAAATTTACCCTTATAATAGGAGCATCACTCCATTCCTTTGTCAAAAAAAAAAAAAAAAAAGCATCACTTCATTCCAAAATAGTTTGTGCAAGTTTGACTTTTCACACCTGATTTCTTTTTAAGTTTCCATAGCAATATTGAGTTTTTTTTTCCAACAACATGTGAGGCACTTGATCAATAATGTTATTTCTTAACCAGTTAAGTTATGCTAAATTTGACAATACTAAAGTTTCGTTTGATAACCATTTGGTTTTTAGTATTTTATTTTTTGAAAATTAAGCTTGTTTTCTCCTAATTTCTTTACCATGGTTTTCATCTCCCTTAAGAAAGCATTTAAATTCTTAGCCAAATTCTAAAAATAAAAACAAATTTTTGAAAACTACTTTTTTGAGTTTTCAAAACATGACTTGATTTTTGAAAACATAGGTAAAAGGTAAATAACAAAACAAGTAAATCCATGGATTGAAGTAATATTTATAGGCTTAATTTTCAAAAACCAAAAATCAAATAATTATCAAACGGGGCTTAAGTTATTTACTTTATTCAAAACAAAAAATATAACTTTAAGCTTGAAACAACATGCATGTACATAGCCACAAAAAAAGTAAAAAGTTTATAAAGAATGTTTGAACAGAATATGAGTTATAACTTACAACGACAACTTTTAAAATTGGAATTTCGAAAACTATAGGCAATAAGTTCAAAGTGAAAAACGAAAGTTAAACCACTATTATAGAATCAATTATTAATAGTTTTACTTTTGAATCGCCTGCATAAAATTCTAGAATCAAAATGTTCCTCCATTATTTTCATGTTCTTTTAAAAAAAAAACATATATAATATTTACCACGCATATTTTAACAACTGTCAAGAGGTTTTTAAAAGCAATAAGTAAATATAGGAATCATGGTACAATATTATGTACATATATTAATCTTTGTTGAATGACAAGAACAGATTGACTGCATAGATAGATAGTCTATTTGAAGATCCAATTTATATATATATATATATCTATTTTTTTAATAAAAAAAAATTAACTTTATCAATGACCTCACTGATTGAAGCCTAAAAGATGATTGAATTTACATGTGTTCATTATTATTATTATTTTAATAAATTGCACATTGAAAAATTAAAGATAGAAAAAATAAATTGGTAGATTTTCCACCAAAAACTTTTGTATTCATCTATCTCTCTTTTTTCCTTTTTCGATTTCTTAGGCCCCGTTTGATAATCATTTGGTTTTTAATTTTTTGTTTTTAAAAATTAAGCCTATAAATACTACTCCCACCTATAGTTTTACTTGTTTTGTCATATACTTTGCCTATGTTTTCAAAAACCAAGCCATATTTTGAAAACTAAAAAAAGTAGTTTTCAAAAACTTGTTTTTGTTTTTAGAATTTGGCTAAGAATTCAAATACTTCCTTAAGGGAGATGAAAATCATTATAGAGAAATTAGGAGAAAACAAGCTTAATTTTTAAAAATCAAAAATTAAAAACCAAATGATTATCAAATGGGACCTTAACATTTCAATAAAAAAATAATAATCCTCTGCCTCAAGAACAATCACTCTACAGGGCTCGATGGCAGCAATTCCCATCTTTCTTCAACACCCATCCTGCCGACAGAACACATCTTCCATTTGGTCTCCTCTGCCTCCATCGACACCAAATCCCTCCGATTCACCATAGCCACTTCCGTTAAATTTTTAACGCATTATATTGATATTAGTTTATATATTTTAATATTAAATTTGTTAAATAATATTTTTGGTTCTTAAATTTTTAAAATTGTGTCTAATAACTCTTTGACTTCAAAAAGTTTATAATAAGTTTATTAACTTTTAATTTTATGTCTAATTAATCCTTGAATATTTCAATTTTATATTCAGTAGATCCTTGAATTTTAAAGAGTCTAATAGGTTAGAGATCCATTAGACATAAAATTGAAAATTTGAAAATTTATTAGATACAAAATTGGAAGTTTAAAAAAAAAAGGAAACCCGTAATCAATCTCAATTTAAAGAAAAAAGTAAAAATACAATTTTGGTTAATGTACTTTGAGTTCCATTCCATTTTGGTCCATATACTTTCAAATGTCTAAATTTAGTTTTTACACTTTCAATAAAGCTTAAAATTGATCTTGACGGTTAGTTTGAAGTTATTTTTTTATTATTTTTTTAAAAAAATTTTTTAATCAAATTTGGTTAATAATAATAATAATTTTCATAAAAAAAGACACAATGTGAACATATTTTCAAAATTTATAGAGAAAAGATTAACACTGACTAATTTTTTTTTAGAAAAGTTAATAGTAATCTAAAAGTATGGACCAATTTAAAGCTTTATTGAAAAGATACTAAATTTGTTCATTTGAAAGTAGAGAAGACTAAAAATGGAATGAAACTCAAAATATATTGACTAAAATGATATTTTTTAACCCAAAAAAAAAAAATCGCTCACTTCAAAAAAAGAACCAAAAAAAAGAAGAAAATACGCCCAAGTTAAAATCAATCTCAAGTTAAATTAAAAAAAGGTAAAAACATGCTAAATTCATGGAAAGGCTGGAGAACATTGGCGGGAAAAAAATTAATAAAAATCGAACTAAATTTGCACAAAGTCAAGCTTGGACTCAGACACTGATAATTGTGAGAGGGAGCTTGGTCCACTAAGCCATTAGACAACACTAATATTATGTTGCAACATAATATACTAATTTATAAAAATTGGAAAGTTAAAGAGGGGGCTCAAGCCACCCTGGACCCAACGTAGATCTGTCGATGGCCACTTCCTTCCCTTACCTTAAATTTCAAGTCTATCTATTTGACATACACCACTGTCGTCGATTTAAATCCGACAACGAAGGTAAAATATATATGGAGTTCATTTCTAAGATTTATTTTCAAATTTCAAGTATATATGGATTTATTTTATATAATATGAGAACATCAACTGTATTTCATTGCTTATTTTCCATAATTATTTCATAATTTTTCATCGTATTAGCATGGTTAGAATCAAACACATTAACATTTTAGGAATGATTATAATACCTTCTAATTATAGTAAAGATCATTTTGACAATGTTAGTATATTATGGTATATGTTTTATATATTAGGTATGCTTTATTGAATAACACATAGGATCATTGAGTGTGTCATCGTAGGAGAATGTGACATCACTGGAGAAGCTCGTAGCATGGGTAGTCGCACAATCGCTAGAGAAAATAGTTTTTTTTTTTTTTTTTTTTTTTTAAATAGTAAGGTTCTCTGTGGTTGTATAATTGTTTCGTATGATGAATATATTTTCTAAATACAGGGGTATGTTTAATAATATAAGGTATATATTTTGTATACACATTTTTTTTTTGGGAAAAATATATATATTTCAAGTATATATTGCAAATGACATGATGGTGGTGATGAACTAATATACCGATATATTTGCAAAAAACTAAATATACTGAGTGTATATGATGAAATCTGTAGTAGTTTGAATACATATCTCAATAAAGATAGAATAGTATATATAAACGTAATATAATGTTAGATTATATTAATTTAATATTATCAATTATATTGTTGTGTTTGCAACCATATGTATGACAAAAAAGAATCCAATATATGTGGCTACAATAATTAAAAAAAAATTGTGTACTCAATATATATGGAGTTACATATAAATGTCATAATGAAAGTAAAAACATTAAAATAAACAATTATTTTTTCGAAAATTAGACATGTAATAAAGAGATGAACTGTTTGACTTAAATGAAATTTTGGACGAATTTTTCGACTATAAAATTTTGAATATTGATGGAAAAAACAAAATTATTTCTTGAAAATTATGATTGTATAATAATTATGAAATATTATGTATAACAATTAAAATAATATATTTTCAAAAATAAGATTTATCATTATTATATGAAATAACTACCTTAAAATGAAAATATGTATATTAGGAGGTATAAATTCAAAATTAAGAATTATTTATAGAGGAATAATATTAAATGATGGTAAATTCGTAAGGAAAAAAAAAAAGAAGAAAAACCTCAACCAAGCTAAAGTGAAAATTTTCATACAAATTGACATTCGTGAAACAGTCTTAAAAATTGACCATTTGACATAATTTCTGAAAAAAAAATATATTAATCTTTGTTAATTTCGAATGGGCCTCCGGCTTGACTGAAGGCTGATTATTGATTATTGGGCTCGCCTCTGCCGTGGAGTTGACGTAATTGGGCCCAAAGTAATTACTTTTGAGAATTTCTTCTTCTATTATAAAAATGTTATTTATTTATTTTTCATTTATTGTCTAAAATTTTAAAATAATTACTTGTACATAATTATTTATGTTTATATGAGCCTAGTTTAACAGTAATTTTCATGTACTCTTGATCAAAAGATTAGAGATTTTTTGGTTAAAATACCACGTTAGACTCTGTCTTATGGATTTCATTATATTTTAGTTCGTGTACTTTCAAATATCTAAATTTAGTCCATATATTTTCAATAAAGCTTAAAATTGATACCTACTGTTAGTTTATTGGTCTTCCCTCTATAATTTTTTGAAATATGTTCACGTTAGGTATTTTTTTGCATAAAAACTATTATTATTACTTAGCCAATTTCGATATAATTAACTTCAATCTATAAGTAGGGGCCAATTTTAAGTTTTGTTAAAAGTACATGGACTAAATTTAGACATTTAATAGTAGACTAAAATGGAATGAAGTTCAAAGTACATGGACTAAAATAATATTTTAATAATATTTTATTTATTGACTTGAAACATAAAAATATTATTTTAAACATGGAATGACATGCATGTATATGGTGCAGTGGCAAGAAAAGCCAAGAATTTGCAAAAGGATGTTTGACAAATACGAGCTACAATACAACGACAGTCTTAAAACCGAACTAAATTAAAAAAAAAAAATATAATAATAATAGACAACAAATTCAAAGTGAAAAAACAAATAGTTCAAAGTCTTCTCTTGAGTTAAAAAAGGACTTAAGATTGATCCCACAGGCCACAGGAAAAAATAATTCATAGAAAAAAAAAAAAAAAAAAAAAAGAGTTTTGTAAATTTAAATAAAGAGAGTTTTCTTGTTAAATAAAAAAAAAAGAAGTTAGAAAGTTCATGTATAAATTTAAGAGATGGAAAGAATTATATAAAATGAGACTTATAAACAGCGGAGCCATTTGATTTTGGGCTCTCCGATCCTCCTTTTGGCTATTCTGAATTTCAGGGTTCAGTGGAACAGCGGATATTGAAAACCCATTCTTTCCGTCCGATAAACCCTCAATCTCTACCCGTCAATTCGGTCGGAAATGGGAGAAAACAAACGTAAAAGAGGCCGAAAACCGAAAGATTCCAAGCCGGAGGCCCTAGATTTTACTCCGCCGACCACCGCCACTGCCACCAGTGTTGCGATGGCCATGGACGACGTTTTTTCAGTCAGCAACGTCGAACTTATGGACCCAGCCTCCACTTCCAAACACCACCAGAACCGCCGTGGGAGGCCGAAGAAGCTTTCGAAGCATGTGGAAAATCCCGACAAGTTCCCGCAATTGTCTCCCTCTAGACGTGGCCCTCGCGGCGTCGAAAATGGCGAATTTACTGCTTCCGTCGACGTTTTGTCGCCTGCTATCATTTCGGAACGGGCGCAGCCGGAGTGGCCGGGCATCGCGAGAGTCGTGCCGGCGATGGACGCTGTGGTGAAGGTGTTTTGTGTGCATACCGAGCCGAATTTCTCGCTTCCTTGGCAGAGAAAGAGGCAATATAGCTCGAGTAGTAGTGGATTTGTGATTGGTGGAAGGAGGGTTCTCACTAATGCTCATTCCGTCGAGCATTATACCCAGGTCAAGCTTAAGAAGCGTGGGTCTGATACGAAGTACTTGGCGACCGTACTAGCGATCGGGACTGAATGCGATATCGGTAATGGGATTCTTTTTCCTTGACTCCTCCCCGCCTCCCTTCCTTGTCTTGGGTTTTTATTCAATTCATGACGTTCAGAATGGAATTTGACGGTGAAATCTTCACACTGTCATATCTGACCTATTTTCTATGTTTATCTTAATCTGAAATTGTGCGAACGCTATCATGCATTGCGGTTGTTCCAGATTTTATTGTTGCTAGAGTTGAGAATATTAGTCATTTCTTTGTGGGCTTAAGTGCACGGAAACACATTATGTAGGCTTAGGAAATGGCGAAATGCATGTTGGTTTAGGAAATGCACGAGGTATAGACACTAAACTTGGTTACTTAAAATGAGATTCACAGTGTGCATTTATGTTTCAATACTGTTAAGAAACTTGATAATACACAGATAAATATGAAAGCTTAATAAGAAATAGAAAGACAAGGGTTGATAATTCTCTCCTTCATTTAAGATGAATGATGTAACTGGATCGGGATCCATGTAATTTTGTGTTTAAAATTTAAACAAATCATTTATCTCATTATCTTGTACTTCCATGAATTTATTGTTCCATTTACTTATTTTGTTGTGAACTCAAAGCATTGAGTATTATGACGCATTATGTTGCAGCAATGCTGACCGTTGACGATGATGAGTTTTGGGTGGGAGTTTCACCTGTAGAATTTGGGGAATTACCTGCTCTTCAAGATGCGGTAACTGTGGTTGGTTATCCAATTGGAGGTGATACAATTTCTGTCACAAGTGGGGTTGTATCGCGGATAGAGATCCTGTCTTATGTTCACGGGTCTACTGAGCTTCTGGGTCTGCAGGTTTTGAGCTTTTGAGACTAGACCAAATTTGCTGCTATTTAGTTTTTTAGGAATAGGGATAATATGGCTGATGTTTGCTTTGCTTCAACCATTTTCTATTGTAGATAGATGCTGCTATAAACTCTGGTAATTCTGGTGGGCCTGCATTTAATGATAAAGGCAACTGTGTAGGCATTGCATTTCAGTCACTCAAGCATGACGATGCAGAAAATATAGGTTATGTCATACCAACACCAGTTATCTTGCATTTTATACGGGATTACGAGAAGAATGGAGCATATACAGGTATTTGGGCACTTGGAGTGGGATGAAGATCAGACTGTGGTCCTTTTAAGTTACAGTCATTGATTAGCACTGGTCTTTGTTATGATTTACTTGGTTTTTGACTTAAAGCAATAACATTTCTTGGATGCCAGGGTTTCCAATTCTTGGTCTTGAGTGGCAGAAAATGGAAAATCCTGATCTTCGTGAGGCTATGGGCATGAAACAAGATCAGAAGGGTGTCCGTATTAGGCGTATCGATCCCACTGGCCCAGAATCCAAAGTTTTGAAGCCTGCAGATATTATTCTCAGCTTTGATGGGGTTCATATTGCAAATGATGGAACAGGTAAATATATGTTTTATCATTTTTACACAATGTAAAAACATCATCCTTGAACTTGGTTCAACCATCTATTGACTAATTTAGCCTCTCCTTGAATAATAGTAATTACATCTTTCGATTACTTCCATTAACACTGACAAGATTAGCAAAATATACCTATATACATATAAGGCCTTCTCATGAAGATTCTTTTTCTGAGAAAGAAACAATTATATTTATATTCACTAATTACCAAAAGTACAAAGAAAGGTAGATAAAGTATTTTCACATTGACTAACCTAACCAATAGGATTACGGAGTATCTTCTGATTAGCAATATGTGAGGGCGAATGATTACAATGTCCATTCCAAAGTACATCAAGATGAAGTCAGAGAAATAGAAACCTCCTATTTATAGCAAAAATCACTTCCCTTCCCCACAAAAATTGTTTTGTTTCTTTCTAGCTATAATTCCCAAAGCCAAGACGACAGCACTTTGACTTTCTTCAAGAAGGGTAAACCACCAATGAATTGAGTAAAAAGCTCTCCTATGGTAAAAGGCTGAACCAGGTTAAAGCATAATTGCTGACTACCGTTATTTGTAGCAATGTTTTAAAAAAGCAAGCCTTTCTCATCTTTGTTTTTTCTTTTCTTCTTCTAAATACTAAGAAAAAGATATGTTGGATGCCTATTTCTTTAGAAAATCTCTTACATCATTTCTTTAAATTTCCTTTATGTCATGCTTAATTATACATTATTTTTCATATGATTTCTATTCTTTTCACCTCACTTCACTGAAGCTGGTTTTTTTTTTTTTGGCATCTTCAGCACTCAATATGCCTGGTGCCTTTAAAAAACACTGATTTGCGTGTCTTATGCAAGTGCATGGCAGAATCTAACCCTTAGATTGTTGCTTCTGTGTCTATACACGTTATAACCTTATTTTGTACAAGGAATTCTGTAGATTCCTCTTCTTATTTCTTTGATAACCCACTCTCTCATTATTTTACAGTTCCTTTCCGGCATGGTGAGCGTATTGGTTTCAGTTACCTTGTCTCCCAGAAATATACTGGTGATAGTGCAACAATAAAAGTTTTGCGCAACTCTGAGGCACTCAGTTTTACCTACCAGCTTGCAACTTACAGAAGGCTCGTTCCTGCACATAATGAGGGCAAACCCCCTTCTTATTACATTATTGCAGGATTCGTTTTTACTACTGTATCAGTTCCTTATCTCCGTTCTGAGGTTTGTAACCCAACATACTTCCCCTCCTCCCTCAAATTCTATGACAAGGCTTCAGCAGCTTTGATTTTTCTTGATGATTTTCTCTTCTACCTTCTCCAGATTTTACATGATGGATGTCAAAATGATATGAAATGCAATTTTAATGTGTTGGACGTTCTGTTAACAAAATTTACCTAGAATTTTGAAGTTGATTGGTTATAGCAATCATTTTGTTAGGCATGATTCTCTTATTGTCCGTGCAACTGCTATTGCTCTCAGCTATCTATGCTCAGTTTTTTACCTTTTTTTTTTGGTACTATTTCATTATTCTATTGTGAGTGCACTGTAAATGAAACGTTGAAACTTGTAGCAGCATCATCCTCAAAAATGTCATAGCTGTCTTGATGTGTCGGATTTTAGTCCTATTAGCTTTGCCTCTAAACCCTAAACTTAAAATAGAACTTCCTAAACAAGGGGCATTATAATGTCCTCCATTCTTCAGTGATTCAAAGAACATTTCATTTGTGGAATGAATGTACCATTCAGTTTCTCAAGCCGCTTTCATTGAAGGTTGTGAAATCATAGATCCCATCTTGATTACTAATGAAACAAGATGAATGGAGAAGAAACAACAAAAGAGGCTTAGTTTTCAAGATAAACTTTGAGAAAGTGCATGCTAAATTGGTTGTGTACTGAATTAATGTTCATTGTCATTGCGGGAGAAATTCTCCAGCTTGTATAAGGCTGTCATGTGGGAAGTTCCCCTATTGTTTATTATTTGTGTTGGGAATATTAATAGGGAAATATTAGGGATATTATTAGGATATTAGGAGGACATATTTGTCATCAATAGGAGGGAGTTAGTTAGTGTGTTATACGTAGGGTGAGTTGTTAGGAGGGTTTGGAGGTAGGCAGAATTTGGGGAGAAGTTTTTTGAGAGAGTCCAGGTCTCACAAAGTGCTTTAGAATCGTTATTTTTCTTTATTATTTCAATAATATTTTCTATTCATCTCCGTTGCAATTTCTGGTTCCTATCAATTTGGAATCGTTTTGATAAGATATTATTTTACGAAAAAGGTCAATAAATGATAAGGAGCTAGGATCCTGTGTTGAAAGATTCACTCGTGTTGTATGTTCTCTTGAATTTGCTAAGGAATTGGATGGGTTTTATCGGGGATTTGTTTTGGAAGGAGCTAATTTGGTTGGTGGTTTTCATTGAGTTAGTTGGAGGATTACATGCTGTTGAAGGAAAAGGGAGGTTTAGCATTGGAGGAAGTATGGGAAAAAGAAATATTGCCCTACTCTGTGAAAGGGCTTTACAGGCAAAATAGACAAGAGGATTCTATATAGCATAAGGTGATTTGTTCTGTTGAAGGAAAAGCCCTGTTTAGACAAGAGGATTCTATATAGCATAAGGTGATTTGTTCTGTTGAAGGAAAAGCCCTGTTTTGACCCGAGTGTATGAACGTTTTGGAACATTGTTGTACAACAAGTCGTCGGAGCCACTTTATTTTTGCTGTTATGATACACATTGATGGAACGATCCTGAGTGTTTGAGGCTTAAGCAAAGAAATTCGAATCATTAGTGAATGGTGACATCACAGTACAAAATGGAATAAATTTGAGTAGAGATCACTAAAATCACTATTAATTCATAAATGTTCACAATTACGAGTTATGGTGTGTGTGTGTGTGTGTATCTTTCAGTATCCCATCCCTAAAAAAATTGTGATTTGTAGTCTTCTACTGATTTGATGTTAAGTTTGCATACACAATGATACTGAGCTTTCTGAAAAATGCTTGGTATTGTAGTACGGAAAGGATTATGAATATGAAGCCCCAGTCAAGCTTTTGGACAAACTATTGCATTCAATGCCACAATCACCAGACGAGCAGCTCGTAGTGGTTTCTCAGGTCTCTCTTTTACTCTCTCCTCTTCACTTCAATGCTCTATATAATGTTGTGTATTTTTCTCAAACTTTTTACCGCTCAACCTTTTCTCCTTTTATCGTATAAATGTCTTGCAGGTACTCGTGGCTGATATCAACATTGGATATGAAGACATTGTTAACACCCAGGTTTGGATTATATCTTTCTAATAGCCTTCGGAAGGATATCATTATCATTGCAAGTAATAACGGTAGCTTGCTCATTTTTGTGCATCATAGGTTCTTGCTTTCAATGGTAAACCTGTGAAGAACCTCAAGAGCTTGGCCAACATGGTCGAAAGTTGTGATGATGAGTTTTTGAAGTTTGATTTAGAATATCAACAGGTTCTATCCCCCCCTCCTTCATTAAGGATTATCTCAATTTTATCAGCGATATCTCAAGTCTCATTGTTTGTTTGCTGCAATCTTCCAGATAGTTGTCCTTCGTACAAGTACAGCCAAAGCAGCCACTTTAGATATTCTGGCAACACACTGTGTACCCTCAGCTATGTCTAACGATCTCAAGACCTAACTTCAGATTGAAAAATTAGGTATACTTGATTACATAGTTTTTCGTACTCTGTTTTCCACCCTGCTGATCATGTCAAGGTTCTGAAGGGTTCCATTTGAAGTATGTGTATGCTTCCATACTTGATTACATAGTTTTTCGTACTCTGTTTTCCACCCTGCTGATTATGTCAAGGTTCTGAAGGGTTCCATTTGACGTATGTGTACACTTCCCTTCTTCGTGACGTTGGATGTACTGCAAACGGTAGGAGATAGATGTTCAGAAGGATTAGAATGAAGGATAGAATGAATCAGGTGTTAGAATTGCATTATATTAACTTAGCTCTTGGAAGTTTTGATTAAATGATATTAGTAGCCGGTTAGGCGAATTCGATAGCTTGCTCAGTTAATCAATGCACTCTACTATTGAAACTTTTACCATTGATAATGCAATGAAAATTATCCAGTTGATATTGAAAATTTTACCATTGTATAGTGTGGTTTCCCAAGTAACTATTGACGATTTTGGGTCAGGACCGAATTGTCTTATGCGATTGTGCCTGCATAATAAAGCTATAGAATGTAAATCTGGAATGAGGGTTGTGTGAACTAGAACCAGGTTCATGCAATTTGGTTTCTTAGCAAGCATTTGGATTTTGCTACCTCTGCTGGGACTGCTAGAACCAGGTTTATGAAATAGTTGCCATTTGCATTGGCACAATCGCTATTTCTTCCTTCCATGGTTCAAGTCAAAGCCGATGTGAACATGACATTGTGAAGCAATAGAGGCTTTCCTTTTGCTGCGAAAACATTTTTCAATCATAATTTTCTCAACACAATATTTGTTACATCTTTTTACAGTTAAAAATGTTCTTTCTTCCTATTTTATTATTATTTCTTCTTTTGATAAAGATGTGGATGTGGGCCTCTGGGAGATTTGAATTTTAAATGGAAGCTTCAAATCAACTGTAGTTTATTAGATAGGTCTTCTTCTACAGTTTCTTTTTCCTCAAGGGATTGAATAGGTCATCTTTAACAATAACAGATAATGAGGGACTTTTTTTTCCTCTTACATTTTCGTTGCAGGTGATTTTCCCATTATTTTTTAAGAAAACTATTTTTGTTTTTGGTACAACAAATATGGGATATATATGGGATGTATAGAGATTTGAACTTTCGATTGCAAGACGAGTACATGTCAGTTATTGTTGAGCTATGCTCACTTTGACAAACCATTACTATTCAATTTTAAGTTTTAAAAGTACTTTTGTCGTGGAATAGTATAACTCTAATGTTATTTGAATATCTATAATAATTGACATGAATTAATTTTGGGCTACATTATAAAAAATATCCTTGAACTTTCAAAAGTTTCATTAATACTTTTAAACTTTAAAAAAAAAAATCAAAAATATTTTTACTGTTAGTTTTGGATGGAAATTGTTAGTACTTTGTTTAAAAAATATCCTTGAACTTTCAAAATTTTCATTAATACCTTTAAACTTTAAAAAAAAGTTTTAAAATACCCTTAAACTTTTAAAAGAAAGTTTAAAAATACTCTTGTTATTAGTATATGGACAGAAATTGTTAGTATCTCGTTTTAAAATATTCCTAAACTTTCAAAAGTTGTATTAATACCTTTAACCTTAAAAAAAAGTTAAAAAATGTCGTTACCATTAGTATATGGACGAAAAACATTTATCTACACTTCATTATCACCCTCTTTCATTTCTTTTCTCTCTTGATTTGTTTCAATCTATAGTCTAACACTTTTCTATTTTTCTTTTTTTTTTTCCTTTCTTTTTCAATACACTCTTTACTCTCTTCTTCAAATTTTCAATCTCTAAAACTACTCTATTCAATCAAGGTATATAGACTATAGCAAGGAGAAAGGATAATAATGGAACAATCAATAGACCATAAAACTTAAATGCTTTAACAAAGTTATACGTTAGTTTGTTTGGGTTTAATACACAAAAATTACTAAAAATATATTTCATTACAAAATTAAGGCTTAATTTTGTGATGAAATATATTTTTAGTAACTTTCGTTGTGGAATAACTTAACGTTATTTGAAGATTTATAGTAGTGGACACTGATTAATTTTGGGATGAAACATATTTTTTTTTTTTAAAATAGTGTGAGAATATTAATTTTTAACTTAATCTCATTCTTGAAACCAGGAAACTGAGAACAAAAACCCAATTCTTGTAGAAATGGTCGGCATCCGAAATTTCTTTTAGTTAATATTTTGAAATTATTTTCTAAAAAAGAAACAAAACACAAAATTCTGCTAATTTAAGTATAACTATATGAATAAAGGCTTCATTACTTTTTTTAGGTTGAAAGTTTAATCACTCGTCATTGCATTGTTATCTAAAAAAAAATTAGTTAAATTATAAGTTCAATCCCTGTACTTTCAAGTTTGTGTCAAATAAGTATTTGAACTTTTAATTTTATGTCTAATACGTCTCCGAACTTTAAAAATTATCCGATAAGTTTCTAAACTTTCAAATTTGTATATAATAAGTCCTTGTCCTATTCAACATTTTTTTTAAAAAAAATTATGAACTATTAAACACAAAATTGAAATTAGACGTAAAATTCAATTTTATGTCTTATAGATTCATTAATTTAAAAAAATGTAAAATATGCTAGAGATTTATTAGATATAAAATTAAAAGTTTAAAGACTTATTCAACACTTTTAAAGTTTATAAATCCACTAGACACAAAATTAAAAGTTGAGAGACATATTAAATATTTTTAAAAGTTGAGATCTATTTGACACAAAGATGAAAGTTCATGGGTGAAACTTGTAACTTAATAAAATAATAATAATAATAATAATAAATTACTCTTCTTTTTAAATAGAAACCATAAACAAAATTATTGTCCATTTCTCAATTTGTTCTTATTTCGATTTTTAATCGGAGAGCCATACATTACTCAAGTTAGCATTAATTTCTAACTTTTCTTTTTCTCTTTTGGTACAACAAATGTAGGGTATGAGAATTTAAACATCCAACTTTAATGAAAGAAGTACGTGGAAATTTTTTAGTATTGCGGTAGCATACATACTCCTTCCATTTATTACTTACCACATCAACATTCTTTTAAAAATGATGTAGGGTCCACTAACATTAAAAGAATATTTATGAAGGCAAAATTATAAAGTAAACAAAAGGGACTATGTTACTACCATAGTACTAAAAAATTGTCATAAATACATATCGATTATCTCTAAACTATGCTCGCATTTGACCATGAATTTCTAATTATGTTCTAGTCAATCTTCTATTTTTCAAATTTTCCATGGTTGAAATAAGTGAATGGGCCCCCCGACCCGCTGATTCGTGCCCCATTTACATCCACACCCGGTCGCACTTGTACGAGGGGAGGAAGCCAAGGCGTCTACCTCTTCCTTCCAATTCCAAACCAATTCATTCTGGGTCAGTAGCTTTAATCCTCTACGTTTATTGTTTTTGATTCAGATTCCTCTCTCTTCCCACATCAATCAACACAGAAATGAGCTCAGAGGAACCCAATTTGGACGAATTCTTCGTAGAGAAGAAGCGCGCTAGGAACCCGTTGGTCCCCGTCGGTAATTTTCCTCCTCAGTATTGCTACTTCTTCAATTCCTTAGGATACCTTTTTCCGCCTTTGAATTATGTCAGAGGGTTGTATTGGACGTGCTGAATTGTGGGTATTTCGGAATTTTCTTTATTGTTTTTCATTCCCCCTTTGTGCAATTATAGAGCTCCCGGCCGATTCGGAGATGTTTAGCATGTTCAATGAAATGAAATGGGGGATTATAACTACAGATTGTTTTGTGAATATCTATTGGTTGCTATTGTACTCATAGGCTATGTTGTTACTTCAACTAACGAAAATCAATTAAACGAAACGAAAATTGGAGCCGGAGTGAATTGAAGAAGTATTTTGAAGGTAATTTAAGCTTTGTTTTCCAATTATGGGTCCACAAGCATGGAGATTTTTAAGCAGATTGTAGGAAGTGGGAGATTTTCCTTCGTCAATACTAGCACAAAAGAGTTTCATTTTAGTGCTGTACATGAGTGAAATTGCTTGTGAGAATCAATGGTTGTTAATTCTAGGCTATAGAGCTGTGTTCTCTTTTCTGTGTGGCAATGGTGTTATGCGTTTTCCTCTTTTGGTTTCTGTTTGATAGAATTTAATATTCAGGTGCCCTTGTCACTGCTGGAGTTCTCACTGCTGGATTAATCAGCTTTAGACAAGGCAACTCTCAATTGGGGCAGATGTTAATGAGAGCTCGTGTGGTTGTCCAAGGTGCTACAGTAGCACTGATGGTTGGCACGGCTTTCTACTATGGAGAGAATCCCTGGCGAACGAGTTAAAATGTCCATGTACTGCTCTTTATGATTTTATTTTCGGCGTCTTGTTTTACACCGAGAGATTTCAGTAACAACGAAATATTGTTGTCTTCCAATCTTTCTTTAGGTATAACAACATGTTATTCAGTGATTTGGTGACAATACTTATATATACTTGAAATAATTCATCAGGAAAAGCAAATGTATTATGTATTGCCTTCAAAGATATAAATCTTGGTATTATGTTGGAACATTGAAATTATAAGAGAAAATCATTGGGTATATACTCAATATCTTCATCTTATTTTGATGAGCATCCATATATTATATATATGCTTCTGTTGTCTACACAAAAGGGATGAAATCTGATGGAGGAGCTCACTTACTCTAGTTTTCTTCTCTTCTCCTTTATGTTGAGCATATAACATAGCTATTTGAAGAAAGTTGTTCAAGATTCTTGGTCCCTTCCGAAAAGCAAGTCGCCTTATCAACATCTAACCACCCTTCTCATCCCTTACCCCCCAAGCCTTGCAGCCAAATTGTCTTCTCCCCATTGGATCCAGATTTCGTTTTAACCAAAGGAGTTATTCACTTGACAAAAGACCCTACTATTCCTCACGGTTCTTCTCCCTCACATGGTGACAATTCTGATGCTGAATCCGTTGTTAGCATGAGTAGTGTGGATTCAGTTTTACAGCTTTTGGATCCTAACATGGATGATGCTATTATTGAAAACCCTCTGAAGCTTTTGGTTCATTATTTTACGATTGTATCAGGGAAACCCCTCATCTTCCTCCATCATCAGTACCTTGCAAATTTGCTTCTCTTATTGAAGCTTGTGGTCTCGAGATGCGTGAAATTCCTCCATTGATATTAGAAGGAAACCATTTAGGGGTTTAGTTAAGCCGAGATTTACTTGGATTAAATGAGGTTTTTGGAGTTCTACCCCTTTTGGGTTGCTTCGTTCTCTTCTTTCAAGCTTCTCTGCCCTGTTATGGGTTTATTCTTTCAAGCTTCTAAGTGCCTTTCATTCGTTTGTTAGCAAGGTTGATAGCTCAGCTTTTATTACAGATGGTCTTTCTTTGTGGCTAAAGCTTTGATTAAAGTTTCTTTTCAGCTTGTTTCGTTGTTGATCTCCTATTTTTGGATCGTTAGGTCTTTAGAAGAGCTTCCCTGGTATTTTGTAGGATTTTTTTTCTCGTCTTCGGTAGCTTTTTTGCATTTTTTCAGAGGGCTTTCTTCTGTATTTAAATTTAGGGGTTTCTTTCTTTGCAAGCATTTTCTTTGGTTCTATGCTTTCTTATTTGTGGTATTAGAGAAACATGGGGTTCCATCTCAAAACCAACTGACAATGAGAGGAGTAACTCATGCATTTTATTAAGAATGTGAAGTCTTCCAATCTTTCCAATGTGGGATCCTCAATATGCCCCTTAAGATGGTGCCCTTTGGATTCACCATTCTTGGATTGGATCCCAATTTTAATTTTTGGACTGAATACCCGTTTGGGTTTTATGGGCTATGATACCATCTTAGAGAAACAAGAGGTTCCATCTCAAAACCAACTAGCAATGAGAAGAGTAACTCATGCATCTTATTAAGAATATGAAGTCTCCCAATCTTTCTAATGTGGGATCCTCAATATGTGGGGTTTTGAGTTTCAAGATTGGTTCAAGCCTCAAGATCTCCGCAAGCTTGTTCTATTTAGTTTCTTTCTTTGCAAGCATTTTCTTTTGTTCTATTCTCTCTTATTTGTGGGATTTCGAGTTTCAAGATTGGTTCGAGCCTCAAGATCTCCGCAAGCTTGTTCTATTTAGTTTCTTAGTTCAATATTGGAGCGTGTTTATGTTCTTTTTGTTATCCGTTTTGTTCTTTTTTCACTCTCGTGGAGTTTGTATCTCTTGAGCATTAGTCTCTTTTGATTTTTTCAATGAAAAGTTTCGTTTCTGGTTCAAAATAGAGATAAGAGAAAGATACAGACAAGTTATAAGCTAGACATGTGCATGTTTCACTTCCTTTCTTCCGTTCTCTGTCAATTCCACATGGTATCTATTTGGTGGCATTGAAGTTGTGGCTGTAGATATGCAATTCCTACATCTCATTTTCATGTCAAGACCAAGAACTTTGTTATGAGATTTCGACTTGAGATCTGTCACTGCATCTTCTTTGGACTCAACAAATGGGAATGTTTCATTATGAGTTAGGACCCTGTTTCTCCTCTAATCTTCTCAACCTTCTCATTAATGTTATGCTTCCACCTGTTTCTGAATAATTGAGGATGGATAGTGCATACCGTCTTCTCCACATGTTCTCATCATCCATTGAGCGGTTTCTCTATCTGCTTTCAGCATTGAATGAAATTTGTCTCTCAATCAGTCAATACCAGTCTGCAGATGTATTTGTATAGATTAATGAAAATATGGTACATTGTATAATTAGAAAGACCTTTAATTATGCTTGATCGATGAATCACGAACAACTTGTTATGTTATGTTTTTTGAAATCTGAAAGTTGGAATTATTTTATATCCATCCCTTATGTTACTTTGTTCTATCTGTTAAATATAGAATGAATCTACTAGATCCCATAATGTTTGTTTGTATCTATATTCATGTGGTTTGCTGATTTTAGTGGCTAGGAAATTTAGGAAGAAAATGAATGCTGATAAGAACTGTATTAACTTTTAGTAATTTTGCAATGTTTTGAATTGATTCATTCATCTGTTATTTTACATTCTTTCGTGTGCAACCCAAATAGTTGTAGAAAACAGAATTCCACTTCCCTTCTCTTCAAGGAATTGGGATAAGTCACAGGTTGTGGGTGATGTTAGCAGTTCCGATGGTCGACTGCGGACGTGTACAGGCCAAGTAAGCCGGCACGTGAGCTGAAGGACAGCTGTCGGAATTCTGGGAGGTGCAGTGGCAGTTGTCTGTCAATTTCTGGCAAACAAACTAGTGGCCATGATTTTGCATTCAATCGCTGCCTGACACGTGTACATAACCCCTCCTCCACACCCATACAAGATTGCCCACATGGAACTACAATCCCCCACCTGAAACTTCATTTCTCTTGTTCTTATATATACAAAACTCAAAACTCATATCCATTTGTCCTTCCCTTTCTACTCCTTTCATTACCTTTTGTATTGGGTTTCTTCTAATGGCTTCACCGGATTTCATGGCTAATTCCAGTTCCTCTTGCCATCATAATGTGGCTGCTTTGAGCTTGAAGAGGAAGAGGAGAGAAGCACGAGAGGTTCGTCGGAAAGTGCAGAAGCTCCGGTGGGTGGTGCCTGGTGGCCGAGGGTTGCGACGGGAACATCTCTTCGCCAAGACGGCTCATTATATATTGCATTTGAGATTGAAAGTTTGTGCTCTTGAAACCATTCTTAAATTGCAGGACGAGGCTTGACAATTTGTCATATGATATGATTTTTCTGTCTTTTTCTCTTCTTCAACTCCAAGGCTCTTCTTTTATATAAATTTGTTTATTTTTCTTTAGTTTTGTTTCCTGTCGATCTAGTTAACATCAGAACAGGCATCGGTTATTGGTCATCACATTGTGGAGTGTTTATTATATATTTGTGTTGGTAAATATATATTCAAGTAGGAGCATCTAAATTTTTTTCTTGTTTTCCAACTACAGGTAAGATGGAGGGATTCAAATCTCTTGCTTCTTGGTAGAGGAAATATACTTTAGATTGGTATATTTAAACTTACTTTTGGGTTCAAAGTATGGTAGATGTTTGTTATTTTATTAAAGTCAATATCTATCGATTTAGAATATGATTGCCAATACCCAATAATGAAAATATGGTCATGAATTAGTTATTTTACTAAAATCAATATAAACGTAGTTCAATTGTTAAGGTATCTACTCGGTTGGAAGTTCATGGATTCAAAATTTAACGTTAGAATATATTTTTTTTTTTCTTGAAGGTAAAAGTTCAAATCATACTTATCTCAAAAAGTGCAATTGTCGACTAAACTAGATTGAGACTAGAGATGTCCATTTTCTCTACGGGGATGGGGCCATGCAGGGACCCGCCTTAACGGGCGAGGAATCCTCGTTTAGGAGGTGAATGGGGGAGGGAGTGGGAGAAAAAAAATTCCCGCGAGCTAAACGGGGACGGGGCGTCCTCGTTCCCCTTTCCCCGCCCCGTTTAATTATTTTATTTTATTTTTAATATATATATGTATATATGTGTATAATTATATATATGTCATTTTAAAAGTTTATTGTTAATGATTTAAATAATTGGATATGTTTGAATCATATAGTTAAACATTTTAATTATATGTATGGATTAATTGGATAATTTGATATGTAATATTGTTTTGTTTTTATTAGGATGTTCAAGAATTTTAACTTTAAATAGATATTTTTTTAATAGAAAATTAACTATTTAAATTAAGATTTTTGATAAATAATTAACAATGTAATTGAAAATTAATGGATATTTTTCATAGAAGTTAACTATTTGAACTTTTATTAAAAGAATTATTTGATTCTTAAAAAAGAAAAAAAAAAAACTAAACGGAAAATAATTCTCCACGGGAAACCCGATCCCCGCAAAATTGGAATGGGGATTCAAATGGGGGTGGGGACGGGGACAGGGAAGCCATCCCTGTTTCCGTCCCGCCCTGTGGACATCTCTAATTGAGACGAGCTCTTTCACTACGAGTTTGCTTATCAACTGGCTTCTGCTGCTAAGTTCATCCTACTTAGCTGAATAGCTAGCATTTTCTTACTTTGTTTAGCTTTAACTCTTGGCTTGACCTTAGCTCTAAATTAAGTTTGGTCTTTCATGTCGCATGTCATTTAGTGCCACGTGGTTTTAGTGAACAAATTTGGGCTACAATTTTGGCACCTTTGTTTTTAGCCATTATCTCTTTAATATGTTTGGGTGTTGATTCATTTTTCCATTAAATTATTTTTGACAAAGTACTTTGCTAAACTTTTTTTTTCTTTTAAAAATTCAACAAAGGGCAAAAATGTTTTAAACTTTTTTTTTTTGACAATATGCGGTGTAAGAAATTCGAACCTTTGATCTCTTAGTCGATGGTACATACTTTATGCCAATTGAGTCAAGCTCATGTTGGTGAGTGTTTAAGACTTCTAACCTTTATAAAGATAACTAACACCATAATTAATTGAGTTGTGCTCAAGTTAGCAACTATGCTAACTAAATTGATATAATATTAACACTTTAATCATCAAGTTCATCTTAAGATATTATCACAAATATAAATAAACGTATTAAAGGTGCTATATAAATTAACAAAATCTAAAAGACAATCTACATTTTTTTTTTTTGGAGTTCAATAACATATGCGAGTGAGAGGATTTGAACATCTATCTTCTTGGTCAAGAATATATACTTTAACCAATTGAATTATGCTTAAGTTGACAAAGAATGTCTAATTATAAATGTCATCTAAAACAAGATATTCATAAAGAAAGGAAATCTCAAACTTATATTGATCATGGATTTAGAGCGAGAATTGAATCTAAAAAAGATCAACATTGACAATAAGTCAGAAAGGACATAAAAATTTTCACCATATGAAATTTATAAAGTGACACAAAATGCAATGCACTGATATTTAACATTTTTAATCCCTTTCATTTCTTTTAAAATTTAATGATTCACACTTACGACCTCTTTAAAAAAAATAAAGGCACTTTGACGCTTGAGCTGACATATTTCCTCTCCCTACTATCCTAACAAATTACTTATCTTTGATTTTGTTTAGTTGCCTAGGATTTTGAGTAATTTCAATTTTTTTAAAAAATCAAATAAATTTTGTTATTTGTTATCATGTAAATGATTTAAAATTTGCCAAAGTGAGCATTACTATTGAGCAAGAGGTCTGAAGTTTGAATTCCCCACCCTCAAAATTCTTTTATATAAGTGATTTTAAATCATGCTTTTATATAAAATTCTTTTATGAAGTTTGCAAGATTTTATGCATTTTTGAGGTAAATTATTTATGGAGAATTACTGCTTACCACTCACATGCACCAATACAATAGGGACATGTGCCCATTTTTATTTTTATTTATTGTTTATTCAATGTCAAAATCTCAACAAAGTCTCATCAAAATCTCACCTAACAGATTTTTCTTTTTTCTTTCATCTTCTTTCTCCCTTTCACGCTATCTCCAACGCTTCAAATCCTTCATTTTTTTTTGTTTCACGGTTCTCTCTCCCTTTCTTATCTTTTAAATGAAATAGTATCATCTATTTTCAATTTAATTAAATTGAAAGCTTCAAATAGTACCATCTATTTTCAATAGAACGTGAAAGTGAAAAGAAAAATTTGTTATGTGAGATTTGGATGAGATTTTGACATTTAATAAAAAATAAATAAAAATAAAAATGGACACATGTCCCTATTGTATTGGTCCATGTGAGTGGTGGGAGGGAGCAACTAGTTATTATCCATTACTCTTTTTTTTTTTATACAAACTATTATCCATTACTTATTGAACTTTGTTGTATTTTTATTTTAGTAAACGTTTTATTTTCTTTTCTTTCCCAATCAACATCTAAACAAAAAATGTTATATTACATTCTTTTCACATCTTTCTCATTATAAATAACCTAAAAAATTTCAAATCACAAAATTTTAAATTATTTCTCGAATTTTGATTCCAAAAGAAGGGTTAGTTACATCCTCCTAATGTTCAATAGAAGCAAATTAAATACACACATAGAGAAAGTATAAAAGGCCACTCCTTCATTGCCAACTCGTATTCCCTTTCAATGCAATTGACAACAATTCTTTTTTTTTTTTTAGTATAATTAATTGACAGCAATTTTAAGGTACGATATATTTAAATTTTCGAGAACAAAAATTCAAGCATTTACTAAAAGTCTAAAACCAATATTGTATCCGACTTTTCGTATAAAAATTTGCCTCTGATCCATGCGTCAATAATGAAAAATTTATAACTCCTCTCCCATTTCTGTACTTGTTCTCTGTTGCCGATGAAACCTTTCTTCTTTACCATTCCAGAGTTTTGCCCTTGTCTTCTGAGCTTTCGTCATTGAACTGGGATTTTCTCGCCTGCCCTTGTAAGAAACAAGCCCTCCCTTTTCTTTTTTTTTTTTTTCTTAGGGCCAAAGAAACATTTTCAATCAAAAATCAATATTGGGTCAAGTGGGTTGGACATGGATCTTCGAACAAAACCTGTTTTAAGCCATTTCCAAGGGGCTTAAATTCTGGGATGTCTGTATAAAATTGTTTCCTTCTTGTTGGTTGGATGTCTGGTGTAATGCTTCTGTTTGGTTAAGTGGGGGAGGAGGAAAAGGCTTATTTCTTTATTTATTATTGTTGATGATGTTGTCCTTTTCTCATTGTCTAATAAATTAAACAAGGGGCTATTTGTTTAGAAACTTTATTTTGGATGATGGATTATACCCTTTGAGTCTGCTATTGCTGAGGCATTGGAGTCATCTATCAGACAACTTTTAATATAATTTTCTGCTGTATAAGATGTTGAAGATTGAATTCTGATCCGCCTGTCTAATTTAGATCTTAATGGAAAAGGGGATCTAGTTTCTTGTAAGCCTTTGTTATTAGATGATTTATTTCAAAATTTACATAGTTTGCGGAGTTATATAAGAGTTACTGTAAGTTTGCTTTATTTGTTTCTGTGGATGCATTTGGCAACTATAGCTGCATGATACAGCCCCTTGATTATCATGTTTTTTGTTTATGATATTAAATCTCTGTGGAATTCTTGTATTTAAGGTTGTCTCAATATTTTGCTTCATTTGGTTCATGAAAATGTTTGGCTTCTGGTGAGAGAATATGATGCTATGGTTTTACTTGTCTGAAAAGTGAAGTGATTCCATTAAGCAATTCTTGGCAGGCTTTCTTTTGGAATCTTTGAGGTGTTGGAATTCAAAATGTCGTCTCCAAACAAGCGGAGAGATATGGATGTCATGAAATTGTGAGTTGCTTATTCATAAGTTTTCTCATTAGTTTCTGTTTCATTGTTGTTACAATTGCTCTCTAGTTCTTTTCTTGCATGTTAATATGTTCATACAATGATATTGACTGCAAGAAATTAATGAAAAACTAATATGAAGGTGCTAATACCTGATCTTGAGAAATTATCATGGAATCCAAGATTTCGGATATGCAATAGTGGGACAAGAATCAACCGGGAAAAATAGTAGTATTGCTAAAGTTTAATCACCTAGAAACTTGAATGTATGTGGTGTTGGTGCTAATGCAAAAGTTTTTCTTTTTCTAGAAAATTTATTTTTTTAACAAGTAGATAAAAATGCTGAAACCATTTACCCTTGATGAATTGTAAGATATTAATGAGTGATTTACTTGGTTATGGTTCTCTGGCTTATCATTATGAGGTAAGATGATCTTAGGGAACTTAGTTTAGACATAAATTTGGAGTAGTGATCTACTAAATTTTCACCTTATATCCATGGATCAGCTGGAGAGAAAAAATAGTTACATATATTTACAAATTGACAGAAATAAGAATTGAATCTTATCTTGAAATCCACATGGGAAAATAAGTATTGCACGTAATTGAACTTTGGATGGGCATGATGATTGAATCATTCACAAAGTTTGTCAGTTTATTTGATTAATGGGAGAAAATTTAGTGGTAATCTTCTATATACTGCAATAATAGATGGCTCTTTTATGCACTAAAGGTTTGTAATTCTCTTCTCATAGATTCCCATTATACTTTCTTGTGTTGAAGGTATTGATATTATTTCTTTGTTTCAATTCTCATATGCTAAATCCAGGATGATGAGTGATTACAAAGTGGAGATGGTAGACGATGGGCTAAGTGAATTTAATGTCGAATTCAATGGTCCAAAAGAAAGTATTCCCCATTCTCATGCTTCTGCTTCTATTACAATGTATTTCTAATTGCTCCAATGGGTAGGGCTATGCTGAGTAGTATACTGCAGGTTCCAAGTGATTTTTCCATTTCTTGAGACCTTTAGTTTCTATGATTATGCATATGTATGGATAGCAGAGTTTTCCCCTTAACTAGTGGTGCCACTTCCAAATGACACTCCATAACCATTACCTTGTTAAATGCTTTTGGCACCAACCGTTTTGACTTAAATTAGTCTCGTGTAGAACATTTTTGTACATAGTTACATACATCATCCTTGAGCTTTATATAGGCTTCATAAGACCCACAAGTCTTGAAATATTTGACTTTTATGGTGACTTAAGATTCAGATGAAGTTCTCATATGTTTACTTCATATACATTACCCATGAACAGTTTATTTGCTTCAAACCTTCTTGGAAGTTTATTGTCATTACTTGAACATTCTAATATATGAAATGCCTGCATCAATGACAGGCTTGTATGAAGGTGGAGTTTGGAAAATCCACGTTGAACTTCCCGATGCATATCCATACAAGTCCCCTTCTATTGGGTTTGTGAACAAGATATATCATCCAAATGTTGATGAACTGTGAGCAAACTAGACCTCACATATTATGGCTCTCAACTTCTTTAAGATTGTTATGCTTTCACTCTAGGTGCATTACTGATTCTTATTTTTATAAGGTGGAAGTTTTCCAATGGTTTTAAAACTCCTTTCTACTTGCAGATCTGGTTCTGTATGCCTGGATGTGATTAACCAAACTTGGAGTCCAATGTTTGGTAACTTTAGACCAACTTTCATTTTTGTTATTCAAGCTCAAAACCTGACATGAATGCTGACTAACAAGTTTTTTTTTTCTTCTTTACTTCTTTTCTGTTGCATACTTCCATTTTCCAGACCTATTGAATGTTTTTGAAGTTTTCCTTCCACAGCTTTTGCTCTATCCCAATCCTTCAGACCCCCTTAATGGCGATGCAGCGTCTTTAATGTTAAAAGACAGAAACCAGTACGATCAAAAAGTCAAAGGTATGAATTTATTTTGGAAAGTATAGAGCAAATGTTATGTTATAAGAATACCATATTGAGATTGTAAATGGATATGGATGTCTGAGTAACACAAATGTCCATTTGTATGCTTCTTTTGGCATCTGTATACTTGGTATTGTTGAATGTGCAGCTCCTCCATAAGATATCAACTTCCCATGTACAATTTTGGCTATGCATCTGTACACTTATGTCGTTTTCGTCCTATACTTTCAAATCGTCTAGTGTGATCTTGAGTTTTGCGATAAAAGTCTATTTTGATCATTATTAAATTTCTATGTTGCGTTTAACAAGAATATTGCATAGCGTCATGTAGTTTAGGAATGAGCAAGTTAGGATTTTGTTTACAATACATGTCTAGGACTAAAAATGGATTTATATGCAAAGTTTAGGAAATGAAAATAAAATATATATGAAAGTACAAGGATGAAAACAAGATCTTCGAAAGTGTGAGAATCAAGTAATAAGTTCGAATATTTAGAGATAGAGATAGGATTTACACCTAAAATTTTATGAGATCCAAATAGAAGTGCATATTGTTAGCATGTTGTTTGGTTTGACAGAGTACTGTGAACGCTATGCAAAAAGGGAAAATGTGGCGAATACGACCGCAGAAGATGAGAGTGAAGAAGAAGTAACTGATGAGGAAAGTGATTCAAGTGACAATGATATTGCTGGTCATGTTGATCTCTGAAGGCTTACTAGATTCACATTATCCCTCATTTAGACAAAAAAACATGGAATTGAAATGTTCCATTACATGGCTGCTTGTTAGTAATGAAATGATATTGCTGGTTGTTTTGGCAATTTACATTTACATTTAGGCTGTAAAATTATGAATGGTTTTCATGTTTTGGGGTCAGTGGAAGTACACAAATAGATGATGTTGAAATGTTGAGTCTGGTTTGTTTTCATGATGTGAGTCATGGACTCTACTTTGCTTTTCTAATATTTTAATAACTTTAGGAGAAAAAAGGGAGATGCCCGAGTTGTTTTTCGACACGTGGAGGATTATCTTTTTGATTGAAATGATGTTAGAAAAAGAGAAAAATTTTGAATCTAAATATAAGTTTCTGGTATTGTATTTATTGTATTTGAAAATGTTTGGGTTAAATTACAAATTTGGTGCCTATAATTTGAGAAAAGTTAGAATTTAGTCTCTATGATTTTAAAAGTTAGAATTAGTTCCTATGATTTGAGAAAATCTTCATAAATAAATCCTACCTTAGAGACTAGTAACGAGGATTTTATCAAACTATAAAGACGAAATTTTAACTTTTACAACTATAGGGGTTAGAGTCTAACTTTCTCTAAACCACATAGACTAAATTTATAATTTAACCAAATGTTTTTTGTGTAGAGAATATTGGAAAATAGAATTTGGTAATGATTTCTTCATGTTGCCTCATCGTTGAGGCTAATTTTTATGCACGTACAGACTTATGTTTGTATAAATTTAGTAGGGAAAAAAATTAATTTTTATCTCTAAACTTATCAAGTTGTATTAATTTTTATTCTTTCAATTTTATTATGCACTTCAAATTTAGATAAATGTTGCAAACTAACTTTAAACTTGAAAAAATGTTTCAATTTTTACTTTTTGGTAAGTTTTTTGTTTGAAAAGTTGTTAAAAAAAAGTATTTTCATATGCTTTCAATGAATTATAAAACATTTGCATGATACAAATTTAATAAAATTTCAAAGAAAAATGACATTAGAGCTAAATTTTTGTTAAAATTTGTGAGTTTTCACAATGTTATTCAATAGTTAATTTGTGCATTAATCAAACTTAAATTTGTAAAACTTGATATTATTATAATTAGTGAGTTTACATTAGTTTTTACATTGTTTTTTTGTTAAAATTAGTGGGTGAATGGTTAGAAATTGAACATGGGTAGAAGTTGCTACACTTATTGTTCAATAGTGAAAATTCATACAACTTGACAAGTTTATAGGTAAAAAAGTGAATTATTTACATTTAGTTATTTAAAGTAAAAATTATGTTTTTAATTGTATTTTTTAAACTCCAAAAGTATGTGTGTGTGTATATATATATATATATGTTTAATTTATCAAAAGTAATTGTGCTTTAAATTTTAACATGATTTAATGAGCAAGATTTTACTAGGTATCCGACATCTGTCATAAAATTTTAGTTTTCTTTTTTTTTTTTTTTAAAAAAAGACCAATAATTATAATTGAAAAAAAAAAAGAATACAATTCCTTATCTTTCAAGTTTGTGTCAGATATGTACTTAAACTTTAAAAAGTGTCCAAAAGATCGACCTCTAACTTTTCATTTTGTGTCTAATAGGTCATTGAACTTTTAAAAATATATATATAATAAGTCCCTAAACGTTTGAATTTGTATCTAATAAATCCCTAAGCTTTTAATTTTGTGTTTAATGTCCAATTAGATACAAAGTTCAATTTTATGTCAAATAAATTCGTTAATTTTAAAAAAAGTTGAATATGTTGGAGACCTATTAGGCTTGAAAGTTTAGAAATCTATTAGACATTTTTAAAGTTCAAAGATCTATTTTGACACAAATTTAAAAGTTCATAAACTTATTTGATATTTTTTAAAGTTCAATGACTTATCAAACACAAACATGAAAGTTTAGGGACTAAACTTATAATTTAACACAATATATATATATATATATATATATATATATATATATATATATATATATATATATATATATATATATATGTATATATATATATATATATATATCATTGCTAGAATCTTTGCAAATAATGGGAATAAAAACAAAGCTCAATATATGATTTAAATTTGTCAGTAATATTGGGTTGTTTTTTCAATTTAAACATATATTTATCCTAAGATCATTCAAAAAAATCGGAGGATTAACAAAAGGAAGAGAGAAGAAATATGAACTACATATCAATAATTTGGGGCGAGGAGATTCTAAACCAGGAACTACGTAGAGGAGAAAAGTATTTAAAACTTAATAACAATAATAAAAGTAACATTATAATCAGAAATTTTGTTTTATAATTACCCATTGACCTCAATGAACATTCCATTTGTCTAAAAAAATAAACTAATAAACAAGGTCGTAATTTGCAAGAAAGCCAGTTACCATTGGCGTTAATGGCAGATCCTAAACATTCTTTGAAAAGGTAACAAAAACCTTTTAAACATAACTCTCTGCACAGTCTGCCAAATACTTGTAGCTGTCAAATGAAAAATTATGCAACACCGCCATTCAATCACACCACCAACAACCACCATTTTCGCAACAAACCAAGCAAAATCCAAAGATCTCAATCGTTTTAGTATTAATTTTACGAGCAAAGAGAAGCTGTAAACTGTTAAATCATTAATCAATCCAAAAATTTAAGTTGATGAGTTATGGTAAATTTAATTATATCAACAATCCAACACTTCCCTCACTTATGGGCTTTGAAATTTGTAGAAGCCCAACAAGTGGAAATCAATATCAAATGGAGAAGAAATGACATTCTAGGGGTTCGAACACAAAATCTCATGTTCTGATACCATATCACAGATTTGAGAGGAAATGTAATGATCTAACATGGTATAATTAAATTTACCATAACTCATCAGCTTAAGCTTTTGGGTTGATTGATGATTTAACATGGTATCAGAGCGAAAGCTTCCCCTGTGTTTTTTTTTTTTCCGCTCTCCTTCTACTTCTTTGTAATCGTTGTTCCCTTCTTCAACCTTCATTTCCAAGGGGAACAAGGCAAGTGCAAGCAACGATGATTCAACAAATATCGATGCGCAACTCAATCCTTATCTCATGCATCATTCTTTCGCTTTGACAACTATCCTCGTCACTCAACCTTTGATTGGAGCTGATAATTACACCTCTTGGAAGTGAGCGATGATGATCGCTCTTTCTAGCAAGAATAAAGAAGGATTCATTGATGGCACCATCAAGAAACCGACTAATAGAAAATTGGCAGCGGCTTGGAAATGTAACAATGATATTATTACATTGTGGATCATCGATTCTGTTTCGAAAGAAATAATAGCAAGTATCGTGTATACCGACTCTATTAAAGATGTTTGGGATGAACTTGCTGATTGATTCAAGGAAAGTAATGGACCTAAAATTTATCAATTGAGGAAGGAACTAATTACGACGACTCAAGGTAGTATGTTCGTAGAAGCGTATTTTACCAAATTGAAGACAATTTGGCAAGATTTGAATGATTTTCACTCTAAAAATGACTATACCTGCGGTAGTTTGAAACCTTTTCTTGAGCATCTACATTCAGAATATGTATGATCTTCCTCATGGGATTAAACGACTCATGCTACTGTACGAACTCAAATTTTGCTAATGTATCCCATTCCTTCAATCAACAAGGTATTTGCTCTTATTATTCAAGAAAAACGTCAAAGAGCTGCTAGTAATACTCCCATTTCCTCATCAAATGATCCAATTGCATTATTAGTTGCCAAGAACTCGAAGGTGTCTATAAATCAATATCGCAAGAAAGATAACCAACGACCTGTTTGTTCACACTGTGGAATTAAAGGTCATACAGTTGATAAATGCTACAAGCTCTATGGATATCTATTGGGCTATAAAACACGAAATCCGAATTCTAATGTTGCGGAGGCCAATTCTTCCAAGTCAGTCAGTTGTCCTTTAGTCACATAGTCTTCTCAGCCTAATTTTTTCTCTAGTCTCAATGCTAGTCAGTATTCACAACTGATGGAGCTTCTCAACACACACCTTCAAGATGCCAACACTGAATCTGTCACTGCCAATATTGTTGTAAGCCATGTTTTAGGTATATGTTCTGCCTCTTTACCTATCAAACCATCCTCCACTATTTGGATTATAGATTCTGGCGCGTTTAGACATATATGTCACTATCACCACTTATTCTATAACTGGCATCGAGTCCATGATGTGTCTGTTGTGCCTACATCTTTTCGTGTTAACGTTGAGCATATTGGAGATGTTCAGATTTTTGATAGTTTGGAGCTTCGTGATGTGTTATATGTGCCAAAGTTCTCCTACAACCGCATATCAGTAACTGTTTACTGCTCTCTGATAATATTTCTCTTCAATTCTTTGGTGCATCTTGCATTATATAGGACAAGCTTCATTTGAAGATGATTGGCAAGGCTAGTTGCCAAAATGGACTATATTTTTTGTCTTCAGCCACTAATGTTACTATTTGCCTAACTATGACAACTACTTGGAACGATCGCCTAGGTCATTTGTCATCTAAGGGGTTAGAATTGATGAAAGATGTTTTAGAATTTTTTGATTTTCCTTCCAAGTCTTGTCATATTTGTCCTTTAGCCAAACAGAGAAGGTTGTCTTTTTCTTTCAATAATAACGTTGTACATAACGTATTTGACTTAGTGCCTTGTGATATAGGGGGCCTTTTAAAGTTCCCACGTACGTTGGTTATAGATATTGTTTGACCATTGTTGATGATTGTTCCCGTTACACTTGGGTGTACCTTATGCGTGCAAAGTCTGATGTCATTTATATAATACCACGTTTTTTCAAGTTGGTCCAAACTCAATTTTCAAAAGCCATTAAAGAGTTTAGATCTGACAATGCGTATGAACTCCTTTTTAATGACTTCTTTGTATCAACTGGCACTTTACACCAATTTTCTTGTGTTGAAAGACCACAACAGAATTCTATAGTCGAAAGAAAGCACCAACATCTCCTTAATGTAGCAAGAGCCCCTTTTTTTTTTAGTCTCAAGTTCCATTACGATTTTGAGGAGATTGTGTTTTGTCTGCTACTTATATCATTAACCGGATTCCTATGCCTTTATTGTCTAATGCAACGCCTTTTTCAATACTACACATACAAGAGGTCAATTATTCTTTGCTGCATACATTTGGTTGTCTGTGTTATGCCTCCACTTTACATGCTAATCGTGGTAAATGTGATGCACGTGTTAGTGCTTGTGTTTTTATTGGGTACCCTGCTAGAATGAAAGGCCATAGACTCTATGACATTGCTAAACGCCAAGTTTTTATATCCAGAGATGTGGTGTTCTTTGAGGAATCCTTTTCCTTTCATACTTTATCTAAAGTAGATGATTTTCAAGTGGAGGATATTCTTTTAGATGTGGTCTTACCTTGCCTTACATCAGGCTCTGTTCCAGGCCTTGATTTGCCTTCTCATATCCTTTTACCTACTCATGGTGTTCCTCCTTCTGGTGCTAATGACCTTGCTGATCAAGCCCCAATTTCAATTGATGATCATAACATCATACCATCTGTTTTATGTCATTCTGATGAATTATCATCTGGTTCCCCTGCCATTAGAGATGATTCTCAACATCCTACTAATGCAATACCATCTAAGCCATCACATCCTCATATTGATGTTGTTCCTTCAACATCTCTCAGAAGATCATCAAGACACTCTCATCCTCCAGGTTTTTTTACAAGCTTATCATTGCAACTTATTGCGACACATTGATCCTCCTAAGGATAATAAATACTCTTACTCTATCCACAATTACATGTCTTACAATAAGCTTTCCACTGCTCATCAACATTATATCCACAATGTTTCAACAACCTTTGAACCATCCTTTTTTCATCAAGCCATCAAATTTCCTCATTGGAAAATGGCTATGGATAAAGAGATAGCTGCCATGGAACGAACCAATGCTTGGAGCATTGTTCCTCTCCCTTCTGGACATCATATTGTTGGTTGCAAATAGATATACCGTGTAAAGCGCAAGGCTGATGGTTCTGTGGATAGATATAAAGCTCGCCTCGTGGCCAAGGGTTATAGCCAATAGGAAGGTATAGACTATTTAGATACCTTTTCTTTTGTCACTAAGATCGTCATAGTCAAGTTATTATTCTCCCTTACTGCAACTTTTGGCTAGAGTCTTGCTTAAATGGATGTTAACAATGACTTTCTTAATGGTGATTTGTTTTAAGAGGTATATATGTCTCTTTCCTTAGGATATTATTCTGAGCAACGGTCTTCTAATGGAGCTCCTCTTGTGTGCAAATTGCACAAATCGATTTATGGGCTCAAACAAGCATCGAGGCAACGATTTTTCAAGTTTTCTCATATTTTAACATCCAATGGATTGTCTCAGTCAAAAGCCAATTATTCCCTATTCACTAAAGGCAGAGGTGACTCGTTTGTTGCACTTCTAGTCTATGTTGACGACATACTGATTACAGGGCCTTCTACTACTGAAATTGGTGGTGTAAAGTCTTTATTACGTTCCCATTTCTTATTGAAAGACTTAGGAAGTGCTAAATACTTTTTGGGATTGGAATTATCAAGATCTTCTCGTGGAATTTACATCTCCCAGCATAAATACTGTCTTCAAATATTAGATGACTATGGTTTTTTGGCTACTAAGCCAGTTACTCATCCAGGTACCTAATCTTCATTTATCAGTAACTTCTGGTGTCCTACATACTGCAGTTGAAGCTTTGGACTATAGGTACTAGAGTTGTCCACGAGACGGGGCAGGGATGAAGATGGCTTTCCCATTCCCATCCCCACCCCCCATTTTAATTCCCATCCCCGCAAAATATTCTGTTAAATCTCTGGGGATCGGGTAGAGATTCCCCGTCGAGAATTCGGGAGGATCGGGTTCCCTATGAGGAATTATTCTCCATTTGTTTTTTTTTTATTTTTTAAATCTCAATTGAATAAAATAATTCTTTTGATAAATTTTCAAATAGTTAACTTTTCATGGGAAATATCTATTATTTTTCAATTAGATTGTTAATTATTCACAAAAAAAATCTTCATTTAAATAGTTAATTTTCTATAAAAAAAAATCTCTATTTAAAGATAGAATTCTTAAACTTTCTAATAAAAAGAAAACAATATTTCATATCAAATTATCTAATTAATCCATAATATAATTCAAATGTTTAGCTATATAATTAAAACATATCAAATTATCTAAATCATTAACAATAAAACTTTAAATGTCATATATATATATATATATATATATATATATATATATATATATACACACTAAAAAATAATAATAAACGGAGATTCTCGCCCCATTAAGGCAGGTCCCTATAGGAAAAATTAACATCTCTAATAGGCGCTTAGTTGGTCGCATGCTTTATCTCCAAATCTCACGTCCATATGTAACATTCCCTTGCAAACCGCAAATAACTTTTAGATGAAGGCCTTTGTAGATATTCTGACTGCGGTCTTGTTTAGATACAAGAAAGTCCATTACCAAGTTTTGTATCTTTTTGGGAGAATCTCTCATTTCTTGGAAGACTAAGAAACAAGCAACGGTCTTGAGATCATCGGCTGAAGCTGAATATAGAGCACTTGCAAGTGTCTCCAGTGAAATCACTTGGATAACTAGCATTCTCACAGATATGCATATTTCCTCCCCTGCTCCTGCTCTAATTTTTTGTGATAATCAAGCAGCTATATCCATTGCATCCAATTGCACATTTCACGAACAAACAAAGCATATAGAAATAGACTGCCATTTTGCACGGGATAAAATTGAACGAGCATTATTGTTATTGAAATTGCTGCCAATCTGATCGAAGTCCCAATTGGCTGATTGGTTTAGAAAAGCCTTGCCTCTTACTGTCTTACAGTCGTTCATGGTCAAGAAGGGAATTTTGAATCTTCATGGGAGACCATCTTGAGGGGGATATCAGATATATTCATGTATCATATTAAATCATTTAGTTTACTGTTGTCATATTGTTACAGTAGTTATTTTCTATTGTTACTGCTGTTAGTAATTCTGTTGTGTAAACTAAACAGCTGAATAGCTCTTGTATTTAAGAGGGGAATATTTCCATTACATTAATGAGAGAGATCATTACATTTCCTCTCAAATCTGTGATATAAACAATCAGAGAGTTCCACTTGTTCATTCATGGCTGTGCATTGATTTTCAAGTCACTTTCCTTTCATAATATATGGAACTGTGATTGTAGCCAATTCAAACGAACGTGGTTGCTCATAACAAAGACCTTTTCCACATTTTCTGTCTTGAAATATAAAGGGATTGGTTTTTACAAAATGAGTACCTGAGCCTGTAGTCATATTGGTAATTACAACACCACTTTTCTTGAAACTATAAGAGATGCATCGAATTTGCAGAAGATTGGTAATTGTTTTGATCATCTTCATCTTTCCGAGGATGAACTCGGAGGAAGAAGAAGAAGCAGCAGTGAAGCAGGCGCTCAGGTGGTTCATGGTGAAAATGTGCAGAGAAGTAGAGCAGCTGGGCTGTGAAGATACCTGAATTCAACTTCTCCAGCCTTCAGAGTGTAATGTTTCTAACAACATCTTCACTGGTTCAATTCCTGATGTCAAAGTCCGTTTCAGCACATACAGTTTTGTGGGCAATCCTGGACTTTGTGGGGAACCTATAACAAATGCCTGCCCACCAAAGAAATCCTCCTCAAGTGGTCAGCTTCTATCTACTGTGGCTATATAATCCTTAGTCTGATTACTGGAATCATCCTTTACCTTCAAATTTCTTTGCAAAAAGAAGCAAAAACAGCAAGAAATGAAAGCTTTCCAAATGAATTCTTGGCTGAGGAAAGATCAGAGAGTTCACCCACATCTTTTGGAAGTGGAAAGAACTCACCAATCATAATGTTGTCTAGTCCAGAAGCCAGAGAATTGAAATCTGAGGAGATTCTTCAAGCACCAGCTGATTTGGTGGGGAGAGGAAAACATGGAAGTCTTTACAAGGTCATGATTGATGATGGGTTAATTCTGGCTGTGAAGAGAATTTTATTGATTGGGAAATTTCGCAGGAGAAATTTGAAGAAAGGATGAACAAGATAAGCAAGGTGAAGCATCCAAACGTATGCAACCAGTTGGATTTTACTGTTCCGATCAAGAGAAGCTGTTGATTTATGAATATCAGCAAAATGGTAGCCTTGCCCAGCTTCTACATGGTAAGTTTTCAAGCTACAACTCTATTTTTAATCCTGAATTCATGGAAAGTTTTGACATCTGCAAATTCTTTTCATCAAACACCTGGTGGGTCCATTAGTAGGACCAAATTGAAATCATAAACGAAAGAATTCAATCAGTTGAAACAAAAGTATCATTCAAGAAATAGAAGATCAAAACACAAATAATCCCAAAACTACCATTGATATTCGTTTTCAGGGTTCAAAATGGGGAGGCATTCGACTGGGGAAGCAGATTAAAAGCAGCAGTTCAAATTGCAGAAGCCCTTAATTTCATGCACGAGGAACTAAAAGAAGATGGGATTGCTCATGGAAACCTGAAATTTTCAAACATGAGCCCTGCATCAGCGAATTCTGGCTGATGGTGGTCGAAGACGAAGACTCATCCTTTGCCAATCCACTCGACAGCTTCGCGAGCCAAGACATGGAGGTAAGTGTCTTCAAGCTCGATATCCATGGCTTCGGCGAGATTCTTCTCGAGCTTCTGATAGGGAAAGTGGTTCAGTGCAAAGGGTTCCGATGTAGCTTCGTGGGTTCAATCTGTGGTGAGAGAGGAACGGACAGTGGAAGTGTTCGACGAAGCACTGATTTCAGAGGAGTGGAACGAGTTGAGAATCATTGATTTGTTGCAGGTGGCAATGAAATGATGCATAAATGCTTGCGCAGGGGAAAGGCTAAGAATGAGACAAGTTGCAGTGGTTTTGAACTCCATGAAAGAGGAAGAAGAAGAAGCTAAATCCAAGGAAATGCGATATATTTAATGTGCGTGTGTTCCATTACAAGGAGGAAGGAAGACCAATGCCTTCCTTATTCCTTGTAATTGAACACACACATTAAATTTTTTCTTCTTCTTCTTCCTTGGATGTTAATGGAAATGCGATATATTACATTTTTAGTTTTGTATCAAATTTGTCCCATATCTCAAAAAATTTAATGTGTCTTTTTTTTTTAAATTTTGGTTCAATTACAAGTTTAATCTTGAACTTTGAGGTTTGTATCTATTTGGTATCTAAACTTTCAAAAGTATCTAATAAGTTCTTAAACTTTAAATTTTATGTGTAATAAATTCCTAAACTTTTAATTTTGTGTCTAATAGGTCCCTGTCAAATTCAAATTTTTTAAAAATTAGTTGATCTATTAGATATAATTTGAATTTTGTGTCTAATGGAACCCTAAAATTTGAATTTTGTGTCTATTAGACCTGTAAATTTTAAAAAATTCGAAAGTCTAAGGACTAAATTTGTAATTTTGAAAGTTCGGGGACTAAATAGATACAAACCTTAAAGTTCAAGGACTAAATGTGTAATTTAACCTTAAATTTTTTAATGAAAACTGAACATATGTTTTTGTTGTTGTTGTTGTTGTTTTTTTTTTTAAGAACCATATGTTTTTGTTGTGAACGAGAGATAATAGAAATTTAACATGGTGAGTTTGCGACCTTGTTTGATTGAGTAAAGCGTCAGTTACTTAAAAGGATATTATTTTAGGTGAATATTGAGAATCTCATATTGGAAAAATAAGATGACCTCACATTCTTATAAGATACATGAGTTACTCCAATCATTGCCAATTAGTTTTGAGATGAAACCCCATATAATCTAATATGATATCAGAGACCATTAAACCCAAACGAGTATTCAACCCAAAAATTAAAATTGGGATCCAATCAAAAAATGGTGAACCCAAAGAGGCATCATCTTGAAGGGGCATATTGAAGATCCCACATTGGCCTTTTGCATGTTTGGCAATGCTATCAGCCGTTGGATTGAATGTTTTTTTTTTTAACATTTTTTACAAAAAGGGTTTAAAATTCAAACAATCATTGTTTGATTACATTTTCTCAAGAGCGTTTATATACACAAGTTTGTTTGATTTGCTCTACATTCAAAATATTTCTACAAATGTCAAATTATTATAAAGAACGACTATTAAATACTATGAATTAATAACTTCAAATTTGTATTTAAAACACTATACTAGATGTGGTGGTCGGCGAAGCGATTGCCGACAGTGAGGTGGTAGAGAATTTGGTGGTAACTGACAGCAGGCAGCGACAATGAGATGACAACAAAATCCAGTGGTCGCTGGTGGTGGTTGCCAACAGTGAGATGGTGGTGGACAGCGACAGAATTTGGTGGTCACCAGCTACAATCGCAGTGGTAGGCGACGAAATTCGATTGTTGTCAGTATGTGTTACCAACAACTGGTGGTCGCCAACGACGTTAGCAGTCACCGATGGTAGGCGATGACAACCATGGAGAAGTGAAGGTAATGTGAGGGCATTTTGGTCATTTTCATATTTCCAATTAAACACTTAAAACAATTTTTTTTTTCTAGAATTTGAATTTAAGTGTTTCACTCAAAATAGCTTATTTCTCAAACTCATTTTGAGTGGTTGCTAAACAATACAAATCTTATGAAAATGACTTTTGTTTTCAAAATTAAACACTTTAAAAAGTCAATTCAAATACACTCTTACTCTCTCGCAATGTGGATAAGGGAGAGAACCTACTTATCCAGTAGTAAATGCAGAATTTTAGAAAGCACTATTTTGACTTATATTAGGTTCTCTTCTTCCTCTCGCAGTAGGTGAATAGAAGATAAGGAGTTTGATTCAACGATAATAGAGAAATGGTCGATTGGCACAAGCATTTTAAACCCTTCAACAATGGCAGCCAAATCCAAAACTTTGATCTCCTAAGTGCTAGAGATCGCTTTTTGTCCAACTTAAACGAGACCACCATTATGATCTCAAAGAACCCTAGGCCCCTCGACCCGTTTCGCTATTCCACGACATATCAATATTTAGCTTCCAATGACCCGTTGGGGGCGGTTGCCATCTCGTTGTCGCTCTTGCCGTGGCTTCATGCTTGTAGAGGTTGCCTTGCTTGTTTGGCATCACTTCTAAGGAGTTGGTTACAAATTGAGTTTTTAATAAGAATGGTGTTAGTTTGGACTCCCTGAAAAATGATTTCATTTCTATACTCCCAAAATTTTGAAAGCATGATCATAAATTTCTCCACCTAGCCATCCTCATTGTGCTCAAAGAACCACTCAAAATAATCTATTGTGGCACACTGTTCCCTGTGACCAAAAAACAAAAAGCACAAACATTATGATTAAAAAAACTCTTTCCACAACTCTTTGGCCAACTTACTGTGCCAAAACAGGTGTGCAGTCGTTTCAAGCTCCTTCTGGCATATTCTACACCAAGACTCTATACTCATCCCTTTATGGATTAAATTAGTGCATGTTGGAAGAGCATTAGAAATCACCCTCCATATTCATATTATAAATAATACTAGAACTATTCTTTTTGTTTTTAATCAAAAGCTTGTGTTTTAGGCCCATTTAAAAACTATTTAATTTTTTATTTTTGAAAATGAAGTTTATAAATACTACTTCTACCTAGGTTTCCTTCCTTTGTTATCAACTTTTTACATGTATTTCCAAAAACCAAGCCAAGTTTAGAAAACTAAAAAAAGTAGTTTTTGAAAACTTTTTTTTTTTTTTGTTTGAAATTTAGCTTAGAATTCAAATGCTTCCTTAAAAAAGATGAAACTCATTGTAGAGAAATTGGAATAAGCCTACAACAAGAGCTCAGTGTCATTACGTTATTAAAAAAATGGCTTGAGAGGGATGATAATAAATTATAAGGTGCTAAAATAAGCATAACTCAACAGTAATTGACATGTACTCTCAATCAACAAGTCAAAGATTCGAATCACTCCACCTCCAAATGTTGTTGAACTAAAAAAAAAAGGAAAAAAAAACGTGACCACCATGGTTTTCAACCCAATCCCTCTTAAAAAAAATGGTTTTTTTATAATGGGCCTGAATGGAAACCCATGACAGTCATCACTTTATATCCAATAACGTTAAATTACAAATTTAGTCCCTAAACTTTGAAGTTGATGTCTATTTGGTTCCTAAACTTTCAAAATTACAAAATTAGTCCTTGAGCTTTTGAATTTTTTAAAATTCATGAATCTATTAAGCACAAAATTTAAATTTTAGGATTTCATTAGACATAAAATTCAAATTTATATCTAATAGATTAATTAATTTTTAAAATTTTTGAATTTGTCAGAGACTTTTGAAAGTTCAGGAACCTATTAGACATTTTTAAAAGTTCAATGACCAAATAGACACAAATCTCAAAGTTCAAGGATTAAATTTATAATTTAACCATCAAATAATGAAGAAATAATGACACTTGACTCAAATTGAAGTTAAGATTAAAACATAAATATTAAATACGTAATTTACAAAATAGAGAGGGAGATAGCATGCATGTGAGAGAGAAAAATAAAAATCAGTATAATTTGAAAATTTGGCGAAATTTTAAATATAATATTCAACTTAATCAATAAAAGTTTGGATGGTTCTGAAATCAAATTTGATTACGAAAGAATTCCAAAAAAAAATGATTAGGAAACAACATGAACACCAAGATACAATATTTTAATATAGATCATATTCATTATGTAATGGCATGAACACCAAAAAAGTTTCCAAAAAGAAAAAAAAGGTATGAACACCAAAAAGACCAGATTGCAAGGCATTAAAGGTCACGTCCAAATCATTATACTTCTATGGCATAATGATTTTTTTTTCTCCAATGAAACAAACAAAATAAATAATTATTTCTTTGAAATAAGGAAGTTTGACCTCTTAATTCTCGCGAGATTTACACCATCAAGTTCATAGAAAAGCCAAAAGTTTTGCCAAAGGTGGGTGAACAAATTTAAGAATCCCGAGAAACAAATAAAAACCTTTTCAACTGAACTACATCCTCTCTCTCTCTAGTATACATATATATGTAGATATTTTCTTAAAAAAGTCTCTTCTTCAATAATATGATATTGTTTCCCTTAACTTTAAGTTCGTATAATTTGACTTTAGGATTGTACGCATTTTGACTATTTCCACGGGACAATTGTCTAACCCTACTACATTTAGTTATCAAGATAACTCGTACAATATTACATCCTAAATCGATAGTCATCATGGTTTGAACTCACTAAATCCTTTATTATTTACATGATTCTTATTAACCACTAGGCCAACCTAAGGTAGTTTAGTATCGAGATGTTTTTGAATATACATCCAAGATATTCTCCACTTTGAACCGATGTTACATTAAGTTTGTATTTTTGACATCTTTTTTTTATCTCACTGGGCAATAGAGACAAGGGTGATACAGAAGGCGCATGGTGAAGGGTGTTGAATGGTCATAATCAAAGAGGGTATTTTGAAGGCCATGCGTGCAAGGAAAAGGCAGAAAAGACCCCACATATCACCCATTTCTCTAAGCCCTTCATTTTATTCCTTTGTCATATTGCTTGAGTTTTAGTGACATATCAAACAAAATTCTTGTGTTCTGATACTTTCAAATCTCTGCTCTGCCCACATTTCTCTTTCTCTGGTTTGGTCACTCTCCTCTTTGCACCTATTCATTTCCTCTTCTCTCCCATTATCCCTTTAGGATAATTTCTTTGTTAGTTTTTGACTTTGTCTCATATCACATGGAAATCAAAGTAAAGGTTTTCAGTTTTCACCAGCTGCCTTTAGATTCATCTTCTCAGTTAATGATGTTGTCCAACTCCAAGTCACCATTAGTGGAGAGAATGTTGTGGTTAGCAGGGTATAAGACGGGAAAATCATCATTGAAGGTTGATAATTTTATTGTTTCTGATAAATAAAGAGAACACAGGCTCCTGTGGGCAATCAAGCTGCTATTTTAATGGTGGACCTCCTCTCAACTCACTCATTCCCAATTTTCTTCACACATCCTTTACCTCTTTCTACCATTTTTTTTCCTAACCAAAATCTTTGACATTCAGGGAAACAGGATAAAGAAAAGGACTCTCAAATATCAGGTTTTTGTTGAGAGCAGGTGAAAGAAAGTCGTACCTTGTGATAGTTTGGTAGAAAATGGGCCTTCAAAATTGGGAGTTGTTTTGTTAAAATGTATGAAATTCTCTAGTTTCTTCATGTCCTGTTGGAGCTTTGGTTGTTACAATCACTGTAGGGCTCAACTGCCACTTTGATTGATGGCCAATCTCAGCCTCACCCACCTTGGCTTTCACACTAAAAAAAGCCAATCAAATCCCAACCCTCTTCCTCTTCTTCTGTGGCGCATAAACAATGGAAATCTGCAGATCCCATCTTCATCAGCCAAAGACTCCCTCAGTTTTTTAATGGCTTCCTTCATTTTCTGCATCAAATGGTAGGTTAGGTACAATGCAACCTCCTTCAACTTAACATTCTTTCTTCTCTCTCTCTGTTTCTCTTTCAGCTTTTTTCACTCAAAAAGCAGAAAGTTTCATCATCCATTTCCTGGAGAAAAGAAAAGGGAGTGGTTATTGAGTATTATATCTCCTGAGATGTCAAGATTTTCAAATGAAATGAAGCAAAAAGATGGTAATCTGATATACCCATCTCCTCTTTCACCTTTTGATGTTGGTACTGATCCAAAAGCAAATGATTCCACACCATCATCATCTTCTTCTTTCAGCAGCATGAGCCCAATCCTTCTTCTAGTTATAGTAATTCTAGCAGTCATCTTCTTCATCTCTGGTTTACTCCATTTGCTCGTTCGATTTCTGCTAAAAAGATCTTCCCCATCAATCTACCATCAGTCCAATCGATACTCAGAAAGGCTTGGATCTCACACACTCCAAAGACAGCTCCAGCAGCTCTTTCGCCTTCACGATTCAGGCCTCGACCAGTCCTTCATCGACGCTTTGCCAGTGTTCTTGTACAAAGATATTATGGGTTCGAAAGAGCCCTTCGATTGCGCCGTTTGTCTCTACGAATTTTCCGATCAGGACAGGCTGAGATTGCTCCCAATCTGCAGCCATGCTTTTCATATCAATTGCATAGACACATGGCTGCTCTCGAACTCCACTTGCCCTCTCTGCAGAGCCTCCCTTTTGGGCTCCAATTTTCCTCTCGAAAACCCTAATTTCAACGAGATTTTAGGGCAAGGAAACGGCTCTCACAGACACCCAGAAAGCCCCCTTTCTGGAAATCATCAGAAACGAGTAACAACAATCGAGGAATCTGCAAGGCAAATGAGAGTCTTCTCTGTGAGACTCGGCAAGTTCAAGAGACTCAACGGCGAAGAAGAACAAGAAGACGAAGAACAAATAGAAGAGAAAGGAGAAAGTAGCAGCCAAAATAACCTAAACGCGAGAAGATGTTACTCAATGGGGACTTACCAATACGTTGTTGGGGATTCTGATTTACAGGTGATGAAGGAGAAATTGAACCCTGAAATTTTTCCGGGAAATGGGGAAGTTGAAGGAAAGAAAATCAGTGGGAGAAGTAAAGGGGAAAGTTTCTCGGTGTCGAAGATTTGGCAATGGTCGAAAAAGAGTGGGTTGCCAATTCCGAGCAGCTCGAACACTCAATGGAAGCCGGAATTCGTCTGAAATCTTCTTCGGTTTTGATCGATATCAATGGAACTTGGATTGTATCAGAGAAATGATCAATGATTTGTTTCTTCTGTTTGATTGGAACTTGGTTTTCTGAGAGGGGGAAGAGTTTGCCTCAAAGTGTTTTTCAGTTTAAAATGATCGTCTCTCTGTACGCCATGTTTGTATAACTTAGCATTCTTGATGAGGAATTAACATTCTGGTCTTTCATATTAATTTCTTAAGATTTATTTTTATAATATTAGAGCACGTTGGAGTTGAGTTTTTTTTTTTCAAACTAAAAAAACATGTAGAGGAAGAGATTCAAACTTGATATAAGTTGGTTGAATTGAGCTACGTTCAGTTGGCGGTAGGAGTCGGACTCAAACTTATTAAGAAGTTATTAATTTCTTAAGTTTTTTTTTAGCTATGCAAGGATCAAACTATCAATTTTTAGAAATGATAATATGTAGAAATGATAAGGTGTTTTTTTTAAGAAAGTGATGTGTGTTCTTAAGTTGATAGTGGATTGTTAGCATGTAGGAGAGTTGAAGCTGAATGTAGTTGGTGCATATATTGAATGGATCAAATATTATTTTTATGAAACATTTATAAATTAAAACATAGCGTATAGGCTCCCTTTATGTAACAATTTAACCACTAAACTTTATTTAATGATAATTTAGTCTATGTACTTTTGAATTGTAACAATTTAATACCTAATATAAAAAATTTCATCTAAATTAAATGTCAATTTTTATTATTTAACAATTTAGACTTGTAGCTTATAAACATATTGGGTCCCTAATTAGTTTATTGTTCTACCTATGTAAAATATCTCATTAAATGTTAACAATATTTTTTACGAAAGAGACTAAAGTACATGGACTAAAGTATTACATACTAAAGTTCATGAAATAAATTGTTACAAAATTGAAAGTAATGTGACTAAATTATTACTTTCATGAAAGTTCATAGACCAAAAGTTATTTTTAACCCTATTTTTTAAAGTTTGTTTTTGTATTTTGAATTTTGGTTAAGAATTTGAATGTTTCTTTTATGAAAGGTGAACTTCATGGTAAATAAATTATAAGAAAACAAGTACAATTAATAAAAGCAAAGTCATAATCAAACGGCATAATAATTCTATTTCCTAAAATTTTCTTGAAATGTTAGAAGTTTTACTTGAATTTTTTTTTAAAAAAAATAACACTCACAAGTTTGTAGCATTTATTACTACTATTATATATATATATGTTCAATTTATGAGTGTAAAATAATGATGACCACAATTTCATTGACATTCTAATAAAATAATTTTGTTTTTAGTTGCTAATTTGAGCATAATGCAATTAGTTAAAATATCAAAATTCAAATTCTAACTCTCACGCTAATGTGAACTTTAACTAGCATAAAACATATACTTTCAACTAAGATGTCAGAGGTTCGAATCTCTCACCCCACATATTGTTAAACAAAAAAAAAATGTCAATCTCACATGGTATTGAACTTAAAAAAAAAATATATGCTTATTCGTTTAACATTGTGTGTGTGAAAAAGTTTTAAAAATTCGAACCAATTTTGTTTTTTAAATTTTATTAAGATTTAGAATTTTGAAAAATAAAACATTTATTCCATGAGAAATTTCATTAAGATATGGTAGAATGCGAACCTAGCAATATAGGCTTTGTTCTTTTAACCAATGTCAATACACATATTATACTTCTTTTTTTCTTTTTTCAAAGAACATATCATACTTATTTATACCATACCTAAATGTCAACATGAATAAAGTTCAACTAATTAAAACATATATTTTCGAGCAAGAGGTCAAAAGTTTGAATCTCCTCAACCCACATGCTGAACTGAAAAAAATAATAATAACAGTAATAACTATACAATAAGAAAAATTAAGTTATTTTCGATAATTGGATATCACATTCTTCATGTTCTGAGTCGAAATTTCACCTCTAGAGTGCTAAAAAGACTATGCTGCTCTCACATTAATTTCTTTTTTTTTTTTTAGAATATTACAACACATTTAGAGGTTGAGATTCAAACCTACAACTTCTTAGATAAAGTAAATATGTCTAAGCTACTATTAATTTCTTCTTCTTATTATTTTAAAGTTAAACAATTATGGAGGTTGAGGATCAAACCACCAATAGAAATGACAATAGTTGATTATTCGCTACGTTATATTTGAATGGACCATAAATTTCTTAAGCTGAAAGTGAAGTAGAAGACAGTAGGTCTCAAGATGTCCATTTTTCATGCAGAAATCTCCGTTTAGTTGGGGAATGGGGGAGGGAAAAAAACATTTGAATTATTTGATTCAATAGAGATGTCCAATGTTTGAATTATATGGTTAAACATTTGAATTATATTTATGGATAATTAGATAATTTGATATAGAATATTATTTTGTTTCTATTACGTGGTTTAAGAATTTTATCTTTAAATAAAAAAAATGACAGGAAATTAATTATTTAAATGAAGATTTTCCGTGAATAATTAATTATCTAATTGAAAATTAATAGATATTTTCCATGAAAAGTTAACTACTTGAAAATTTATCAAAATAATTATTTGATTCAATTGAAATTAAAAAAGAAAAATAAAACTAAACGGAGAATAATTCCTTATAGGGAACACGATCTCGACGAATTTCCCGTGGAGAATCCCCGCTCGATCCCCATAAAATTTAATGAAAAATTTCGTGTAGATTAAAATGGGAGGCGAGAACGAGGAAGCCATCTCCGTCCCTGCCCCGCCTCGTGGACATCCCTATTGTAGATCATGTGCTTATATAAATTAAAACATAACATTTATAGTAATTCTATTTCCTAAAATTTTCTTGACAGGTAGTTTTACCTGAAAATTAGTTTTTTATTCACGAGTTTGTAGCATTTTTTTTATAATTATTATTATAAATTTTCTAACCAATTTTGCATTTTTTTTTGAATTTCTTTAAGATTTAAAATTTTAAAAAACAAAATCTTTATTTAGTAATCTTTTTTACTTCAACAACATTTGGGGTGGGGATTCAATATTTGGTCTATTGGTCGAGGGTATATGTCTTAACCACTAATCTTAATTTAAAACAAATAAATATTATTAAATAATATACATATTTTTCTCTAAATAGAAATGATAGATAAAAAATAAAAAAGTAAATGTTATCAAATAATTTTATTACTAATTCTATAGTAGCTCCAAATTTGTAAACGATAGGTTTTTATTTTTGGTGTCCTTAAAATGGATGATGTTGATCTTGAAATATAGATCAACGGTAAATTTATATAAAGATTGAAATCGAACGAGTGCATACAAAAGAGTTGTACACTTCGATGCTCAAGTTAGTATCGAATTTGTGAATAGCTTAAGCAGTAGAGTATGATTATTTTGAATGTACCCCTTTATAACATCTTTTCCATGTATTTATAGGGAGATTTTGTAGAGCAATAGAAGACATTATCCCAACCAAAAAATCCCGCAAGATTTTCGAGATACTTTTATGAGAACAGTGAAAAAAAAACATTGAACCGAGCTTGGGGCTTGATTCCAGCCATGGCCAACTCCCATGTGGGTCAGCCTTTTGGGCCTTGGGCGACCCTCATGTGGGTCAACCTTTTGGCCTCATGAGGATTAGCCCTTTGGCCTTGGTCGACTCAATGAGTTTGGGTCAGCTCACCCCTTTGGTGACTGTGGGCCATATCATATGAATTGGATCCTTTCCTGCTCGTTCCACTAGCCTCATCTTTGGGCCTTGGACCTCCTATGGGCTTTAGACATGACCTGGTTGACAATCTCACCCCTAATAGATGACACTTGTTAAAAAGAAAAAGAAAATAAATGGTTTTAAAAATAATATCACCTCTTTAAAATCTAGATCTCTAGGTTTAATTTTTAGTGGATGTCGATGTTCTTGCTATCAGCATAAGTATAGATAGCTAATGTGATTATGCACCTATACTTTCTATCATGAGTAGTCATACATTGAATTTTAGCTTCCTTACTTGTCATATTTTTTTTAAAAGAAAGTCGCCGCTCATAATATAGTATATAAATTCATTTATAGATCAAATAGCTATCATTTTTTTTTAATTTCAAATAGCTATCATTTTTTAATTTTTTTATGTTTTAAGTCACCTTCGCCTTTAAAATAATTTGAATGAAATACAAATTGAGTTATATATATTTATTTTTTGATGAACCAACTTGATGTATATTGACAAAATGCAAAACTATTATGAAGTGAAATCATCCAACAAATGCCAACAAAAACATAGTTCAACTAGCATAAAGTATGTACTTATGACCAAGAAGTCGTGGGTTCGAATCCCCCCACCCACTAATGTTGTTGAATTCAAAAAAGAAATAAACAGCCAACAATAAATTGATGTGATAAAAGAAATAAAATTAATTTAATATGTCAACTTAATATATATATATATATATATATATATATATATATATTTAAAATGATCAACTTAAAATATTAAATGTACTAAAAAATATATTAAATTATTTTAAACTAATTTTTTTCAACATAAGAGCACTTTAAATATTCTTCTATTACAAGAGATCTCTTTCCTTTGAGTTCAACAACATTTGAGAGCAAGAGATTCAAATCTCTGACTTTTTAGTCGAAATACATGTCAATTACTGCTGATCTATACTCACTTTGACTATTACAAGAGATCTTTATTAACATGAAAATGTTGAGATTGTTGGGAATGCAACAAAAGTCTCACATTGACTAGATAATGGGAAGATCATGGATATATAAGTGAGGGGCAACATCTCCATCGGTATGAGGCCTTTTGGAGAACCAAAAACAAAGGCAAGACGGCTTATGCTCAAAGTGGACAGTATCATACAATTGTGGAGATAGATAGATGGTCATTATGAGATAAACACAAAGTTCTTTTGGACAATATCATACAATTTCATTTGACAAAATAATTAAATTTTAAGGGTTAACTACATGAATAGCATATTTGAAACCAAATTTTACATAAATGGCACGTTTTGTTATTAATATCGATTTTGTCACTTTTCAAGCCAAATAGAAGTCAAATCTAGAAGAACATTACTCATTTATTCCTCTATTTATTGCTAAATATACAAAATATATATAAAAGAAATAAAATATAGGATACTTACCATAACCGTTGAAACCTATATCCTTTCCTCCAAACATCATTTATTTTGTATAAGAAATAAAATAGAGGAAAGATTTTCACGATTTTTTTCCTAAATTTTAAAAACTAGACAACCATTTCTAGTATTGACGGTTTCATTCTTCAGACGTATGTGTATATATAATATATATTTGAGAATATAGTCGGGGTATATATAATATATATCTGAGAATATAATATGATTATGATAATTCTCATTTATGAGAATTATTTGGCATTTATACTTAGTTATTCTTGTTATTTTATGTGTGTTATTAGATAAAAAGGCTAGCAAATAGTTGGTTTAAATTGAATTATTGTTGGAAGCCTTTTAAATTAAGTAAATGGAAAAAAGAAAGCAAAAGAAAATGAAAACCACGCTTACTTGATGTTTTTGTGCAGGAATTTGAAGAATGCAACAGAAATGCAATTGCAATTTTGATAGATCTAAAAATTAAAGGAAAATTTGCAAATCTCCTAAAATCTAGGAATTTTGTGAGATATTGGCTCCACGATTTTAGCTGTGATTTTGGCCATCATTGTGCATCATTCAAGAAGGAAACCCTAGCCCAAATCTTCTATAAATATGGGAGGAGAAGCCACAAGAAGGGGAATCCGTTTACTGCCGTTTTCAACCTCAAGAGTTGCTGTTTTCACGATTTTCTGTTGTTTTCTGTTGTATTTGCTGCTGTTTTCTGCTGTATTTTCTACTGTATTTTCTGTTGTTTTTAAGATTAGTTGCTGCTATTTTTTTTTTAAAATTTTTCCAGCCGATTGAGCTTCAAAATTTGATCCTTCCTCAACGAAAGTTGAAGGAAGTAAAGACTCGATTCCCTTTGAGAAAAGTGGGATTGAGTCGATTGAAAGAGAAGTAAGAAAGACGTTTATTTGTCATTTTTCTTAGAGTTTATTTTCGGCACTATCTAAGTTTATTTGATTTAGTTTTAGGGATTTCGTTGCTGCTGTAATTTTGATTTTTCAGTTGTAATTTCGTGATTCGAACGAGTTGTTAAAGTCCATTTAAGTTTCAACATTGAGTTTATTTAGCTTAATAAAATTTCCAGTTTATTCTATTCTTTTCTTTTTACCCAAATTCATTCTAGTTTAAGTTCTTAAGTTTGGGTTAATTTATTTTCATTATTACATTCTAATTTTTTTCTTCTTCCTTTTAAATTCAATTATGTGTTTTTATTACTTTAAAACTTTGTTTTTCAATTTTTCTATGATGAGCTAATTTTTCTATGGGATTCAAGTTTGTGAATGCCCTAGAGGAAAGATGTAAAGCTCGAGAGTAAAAATAATCTAGCTAATTCTTGAACTATTGTTTGCTTTTGGTGAGTTAAATGTTGGGCAAATCTAGCTGGTCATCTAGTGTTGCTTGTCAAGCTATCACTTAATACCGAAAGGGTTAAGGGAAGCGGATGTAGCAAAAGCAATGGAGGAAAAGGCTTAGACATAACTCCGAAACATCGACCCTAGACATAGGGCGAGACTCCAAAACCACTAGAATTGTGCACAAAAATATCTAAGTTAGATTAGCCATAGAAATATAGGTTTAATCACTTAGTCTCCTAAAGATACTTCATAGAATGTCGAATAGGAGTTGAATTCGGTTTACTTAGTTCTTGAATTAGCTACGATTGCAATTGCCTTTTCGTTGCATTTTCTTTCAAAAGGGGCATTAGCAACTTGAATCCCTTTTTCATTTCCATTGATCTTTTAAAAAAAAATTCTCTTTTAGTCAAAACATCCCTCAAATCATTTTCACCTACGGTTACCTTATAGTTGCAATTTGTCTATGATTGTGTGCCATTTTAATAAATTTTATTAAAACTCGTTCCCTTGGATACGATACTCTGGAATACTCCAGTTTCTTTATTACTTCGATCACATGCACTTGCGTGTAGCGAAAAGCACCGATCAGATTATCATATCATCCCAAACATATAAAATGATTACATACTTATGTATATATTATATACCTCAACATCATATATATTTATGGGTACAATATACAACACAATATATATTTAGAAACCCATTGAACATTATATATTACATACAATAAATAGAAAATGGATAGATCATGTTATGACATTATAGCTATATATTATACGGTTATCTCAAAATTAATAGGATTATTACCAATACAAAATATATGACAATTATTTACCTATTTATATAATATATGTCTGTTAATATAACTATACTTATTGCCTATATAAAATGCAATAGAATTATAAACATATGTATATATAATATACTTCTATGTATATTTATTTTTTACAGTATACTTAATATTATATATTTGACGTTGAATATTTTCAAAAATGTTTCATATCACTGATGATGTTTATAACACATATACTATGTACAATTTCATTATTTTATATTATATTTAACTATAAAAGTTTATATATAATTTCGAGGAAAAAATAATGAACATTAATAATGAATATGAGCAAAATGATATATATGGTGGAGTTTATGACAAACAATACATAATAAAACATATGTTCTAAGTAAATTGACAATACAAAAAGTGATTCATGGAGAAACATTATTCATATTTCAAGCAATTGAGGTTGAAGTTGCTACCAAAATGAAAACTGTAGCAATGATAGTTTGCTGTTAGAATGAAAAATGAGAGAGGAAAAAGAACTTTGTCAAAACAATTTTTTTCTAACCGTGGACGACAAATGAGTAATGTTCAAAATTTGGCGTTATATGAAAATTGAGCTTTTTGGCAAAACAACTCATTTTTAGTTGTATACGACAAACACAATTGGAGCATAAATCTAAAAAAATTGAATAAAATATTCAAAATTACAAAAAAGAATCTATATGTAATTAATGGTATAATGATTTGCCTAAATTGAATTATTTCATTATGGAAACATTAAATCACATTAATATTTATTTAAGGGTATAAATGGAATAAAATATTTTTATAAGGATGAGTCATGCTAAAGCTGATATTATCTTTTAAAATTGATAATTTGTAAAATATATGGTTGAAAATTTTCTATTTGGCATATTTCCCTAAATTTAATTTGGTCAAAATTGGGTCATATGGAATTTGGGTCAAAATTAAACAAAATCCAAATCCAAATGACTAGGTCTAAATTTAGCAAGGTCCAAGTCCAACGGTTGGGCCCAAAAAAGCCAATATAACCCAAGCTCACATGCTCATAGAAAACTCTATAAATAAAAGAGTTTTTCTTCATTTTGAGGGTTCAGAAATTTTATTCTCCAGAAAACTCAAAAAGAATTGAGAGCAAAGAAGACCAAAGTCTTTAGGTGTTGAATGTTTCCTGAAGAACGCTTCAAGACAAGTTCTTAGATGTTAAACCCTCTTAATCTTCAAGAGGATCAACATGCCAAGAGCCGGTCCAACGATCAATAAGCCAAAGGCCGATCCAAAGATCAATAAGCTAAAGGCCGATCCAAAGATCAACAAGCCAAAAGTCGATCAGACACAAACATCACCATTTAGTTCCTAAATTTGTAATTCCACCAAAAAATATATGTACTTTTCACGCTATAAGAGTTTATGTAAATAAAAATATTTTTGAATTATACAAATTTAATTGAAAAAAAATAAACAAAATCATATCAACTATAAGAATATAAACACCAATTTTTTTGCTACACGTCACCCCCACAAAAAAAGTAAACTATCTTATTGAATACGTGTACCGCCGCCATTGGCGCCTCCTAATTCATCGCAAACGGTCAACTTCCAGCTCATCAGTTGAAAAAAGATACGTTATAATCCCCCACCGGACGGAAACCGCCTGTTCAACTTCACCGGAAAAAGAAAAAAGGCCGCCGGCTCCGCCGCAGCACCCTATCCAGCCACCGCAGCCGCCGAAGACTTCAGCGGCGCCGGCATGGCAGCAAACCGGCCGGAGAAGTTTTGAAACCCACCGTTGTATTCATCCCCTTCGAAATCCACATCACCGTTATTGCCTTCGTCGAAATTCAAAGCGTAACTGATGGGATCGTATTGGAATTTCCCAAGCTTCACGGCGGCGGGCCGGTTCCGGTTGAACCGACGAATGAAGGTCTTCCATCTCGGACCGGCGACGATCTCAGACCATTCACGAAGCTTCTTGAGGGATCTAATTCCTCCGGTCCACCAGTGATCGTCGCCGTCGAACTTCGTAGCTTTCGCTTTCGCCTTCGCCCGTTCCCACCAAGAGAGCTCGTCGGAAGCCGACCGGCGAGGTCCAAAGCAAGGGAAGCACAAACAACTATATCGTCTAGAGGCCAAAAGCGCATCGGCGCCGTCGATTTCTCCACTGGATTCCAATTCTTTGAAAGCTCCGTCACGGTCCCCCATGGCCGCAACCGCAAAGAGCGAGATTAGGGATTCAGAGTCCGATTAGGCTCCCGTATATAGAGCCAACGGGTTGAAAGAAAGAAACAGTGGGCGACCGGAGACTGCCGGTAAAGTGGAGGGGCCCAGTCGTTGTTAGCCGGTAGTTGGATTATCCAAAAGCTACAGCTACAGAGCCGCGACAGGGAGAGAGAGCACTAAAGATTAAAGAGTAATTATTTATCATGGAGAAAAAAATGGAAAACGGGATTTATGTTTTTTTAGAGCCGTTGTGGGAGGTGGGATATGATCTGGTGCTTCGCGGACAGAGACAGTACAAAAAGGGTGGGGCCCGGGATGAGTTGGCATCAGAAGGATGTGGTTAGAGAAAAGAGGCGATCATGTGGGGATGTGGGGTCCCACTTACGGAATCTAATTTCGCTGGCGCTGCTATCCACTAACTAATATTCACTATTTATTTTCTATATCTATATCTTTTGTATTGATTAGATTAAATTACAACTTTAATTTCTATGTGTATATTTGGTTATTAAACTTTTAAAATTATAGTCTCTAAATTTTAAAATTTACGAAACTATAGTACATAAAATTAAAAATTTAGAATTCTATTAGACATAAAATTTAAATTTATATCTAATATATTAATTAATTTTTAAAAATTTTAAATTTGTCCAACTTTAAAGTTCATGAACTAAATTTGTAATTTAATCTATTGACTATTATTATTATTTTATTTTTATTTTTATGTTGGATATTGGAAGTTTCTTGTTGGCTTTTTTTTTTTGGGGTTGGAATATTGACTTTTAAATGTTATTTAAGAGAAAAAGTGTCCCTATAGCTCAATTTTCAAAAAGAACCAAAAAAGATTGAGTTATATCTCAAGTAGCGTTTTTTTTTTTCTTTTGACGGAAAGTGGACTGCTTTTAAATGTGAGGGACAAATTATGTGAGGGACAAATTATCCTGCACTTGATAGGTTATATCAATTTTAATCATTAATTTTTAATTTCATTAATTTAAACTTCAAACTTAGTAGATTGTATCAATTTTAATCCTAAACTTTCAATTTTATCAATTTAAACCTCAAACTTGAATAAGTGTATCAATGTAATCCCTCGGTTAGGTTTTCATTTCAATACCCGTTAGAAAGGTTTCTCACACATGTTCAAAGCCACGTGTTGCTCTATAATAGATATGTATTTGTATTTTTTTTTAAAAAAATAAAATTGTTGAAGAAAATTGGAGTAGACTCACCATATTATTTTTCAATTTCAGAGCATAAATTTTTTTGTTCACTTCTTATCTTTTTTGATTATGGTACTTTTTTCATTTCATTAATTGAGGATTTTTCAATTTTAAGGTAGGATTCTACTAAATCCATCGATTTTCAGTAGAAACAAAGCTTATTTGCACCATATGTTGCCTCAATAGAGTACTCCCATTCTTGAATTGGTTGCCAATATTGATTTTTTTTAATTTCTCTTCGGCCTCGAGCTCAATTTGTCCTCCATCCGCCACAACGGACGTAGGGCTTTCAGAATCACTCTCGTCGGAATCTTTGTCTCATTCCTCTCCAGTATCGTTGTCACTTTAATCTTCCGTAAGACTGTCAATGGGGCCAATAAGGGTTGATTACGATCAGTTTCATAGTGTTCATGGGTGTCACTCTGTCCACCACCGCCTTCCATATTCTCTCTCGCATTTTAGTCAAGCTCAAACTCATCACCACTAAAGTTGAAGAAACTGCCATGGTTGTCGCCGTCTTCAATGACGTCACCACTTGGATCTTCCTCACACTCGTCGTCGCTGGTATTGACGCCAAAGACGAGGGAAATACAAGAGTCCATTTTGTTTTCGTGTGGGTCCTACTTTTGAGAGTCAAGTTTGTAGTTTTCATGATGGTGATGACCCGATCTGGAATGATTTTATTATTTTTTTTGTAAGGTTTTTTAAAAAAATAACAAACAAGTACATATCATAAAGCAACACGTGGCTTTGAGCATGTGTGAGAAACCTTTCTAATGGTGATTAAAATGGAAAATTAACCGATGATTTAAATTGATACACTTATTCAAGTTTGAGGTTTAAATTGATGAAATTGAAAGTTTAAGGTTAAAATTGATATAGTCTGTCAAGTTTTAGGTTTAAATTGATAAAATTGATAATTCATGGTTAAAATTGATACAACATGTCAAATTTATGGTCAAAATTGATTCTTTTTCATAAATGTTATTGGCTTTGTATTATCAGTGATAGGAAAATAAAAGTAGTAAAAGTAATAATAATGAACAACGAGAAAAGGAAAAGAAATTGGCGGAAGTTACAGCCGGGAAGTTGGGCCGTGGGCCCTATGGAGGTGCCTGAAGTTTGGGTTCTCTAGAAAGCCCAGTTCAATATTCATAAGCCCAAGAGGTGCTTCAGAAATAGCCCAGAAGGCCAGATGAAAGTCAAACTCTGGCATCACCAGAAATTCAAACACGAGGCAGTCATCGTGTCTCACACGGATCCCCCTGGCACAACATGTGTGAGATAGCTTTAATTAGAATGGGAAAACTACTTATATTATAGGAGTATGGATACTTCTTTCATTTATTATTTATCACATTAACATTCTTTTAAAAATAATGTGAAGTATATAGCATTAAAAATTATTTATTTATCACATTAACATTCTTTTAAAAATGATGTGGAGTATATAGCATTAAAAATTATTTATAAAGGCTATTCATAGTGTAAACAAAGTGAGTATAGTACTTTCGTAATACTGAAAATTTTCTTAGTTAGAATCATAGTATTTCGTTATTTCTATTTTTTTTAATGAAAAACAAAGTTTATAGTACCTTATTAATTTGTTGGGCAAAATACACTTTTGAGAATTAATGTTTGTGTTTATTTGGTCTCTAAGATTTCAAAATGTACCATTTTAGTTTAAGATTTGAAAAAATAATTCTAAATGGTTTATTAGCTTAAATTGACGGTTAGTTGCCTGATGTAAATATGATATAGGGCACATAGTGATTTTGAAATGTCAAAATCACTTTTGTTATGTATTTTGAAAAATATATTTTTTTATTATTGGACAATATGAGACATCTTTTTCCTATTTTCTTCTCTTCTTCTCCTTCTCTAGCAACAGTTGCCTGCACCACCGTCAACCTCCTTTATTGCACATTGATATTAAATTGAGTTTAGCCTTGGAGATAAGTCATTCATTATCTTTCTTAATATTCAAGGTTTGAGCACCTCCCTCGTATTTATTAAATTAAAAAATCATTTCATTACAGCTAACATACACCTAGTAAAAAAAAACCTAGTACATGAAAGATTATGACAAATCATTGTGAGACAGATGTTTTAATTGAGGAAGATGATGTTTGATGATAACCTAATTGTAAAGAGCGATTATTATTTTGATTTTACAAATTTATTAGGAAATTTTGAGATGATTTGATCTTGGTAATAAATGTTGGTTAAAATTGTTTTATAGGTTTTGTAATTTAATTGAAGTAACAATTTAATCATTTTTAATTTCCATACTTTAATTTGTAATGATTTAGTCCCCTAAACTTGTTAAAGTGATAGTTCAACTGTAATTGACGTGTACTCATTCCTTAAAAGTAAGAGATTCAAGTCTCATACGCAGGACGTTTGTAACGATTTAATTCCCTAAATTCGTTAAAGTGATAGCTCAACCGTAATTGATGTGTACTCATTTTTTAAAAGTAAGATATTCAAATCTCATGCGGAAGACTTTGATATTTTGGTCCATCATATATATAACCTTTGATATTTTTAGGTTGACACAAATGTTAAATAGTTACAAATCTGAGAGTGGAGAAGTAAATCAGTAAAGTTGAGGAACTGAAGTTCAAAACGTACTTTCAAGTTTCAACCTTTCACAAAGCCAAATGGAGTTGATGGCTTCCTCTCGGCTCCATTGACAGAGTTCTACAGATCGGAGACTTGGGTACAGACAGTGATCGTCGAGACGGAACCATGCCTGGACCTGGGCCTCACATGCTCTACGCCATGGGCTCAGGCATGGCTCTGATGACTCTCAGCGACGGCAAATTCAGCCCCCATCATACCCTCATTTACACCGTCAACGCCTTCTTCGGCCCCGACATCGGCTCCTTCTCCGAATGGCTATCCTCTGTTCTGGGTTTCTCAGGATCTTCAATTCCCGATGCAATCCACCATCCCTTCTTTTATATCCTCATTCTGGGTCTTCCTCTCTGCCTCTTCTACTCTTGGCTCTCCTCTATTCTACTCCAAAAGGGGTTTCTCGATTCTGTCTTTGGGGTGAGTCAGTTCACTCAATGAGTTCGTCCTTTCATTGATCGGATTTCTTAGAACCGTCTTGTAGATGATATGGGAAGATTTTGGAATTCTGTGTTCAATTGTTGGATCATTGGTGTGGAAGACCTAATTGGGTCTTTCATTTTTTCCCACATAATTTCACTTGTTCTTATGGTTTGATTTGTTGTTGATTGATTCTATCTTGTTTTTTCTTTGTTGTATGATGATTCTAAAGTTATGTTCACGTGGGTTGATTGCAAGCATGATGATGAAATTTTTAGAATGATGTGGTATTTGTTTTGTTAGTATGGTTTGAAATTGTGCTTTGAAATATACTGTTTCTTTCTTTTAATAGCAAGTGCATTGCTCAATTGACATATATATGAGTTGGCTTCATTTTGTGACGAAATGGAAAAATATTGTCAGTGTTTTATAAGATTGTATTGAAATATTTGACCTTCATTCTTGTCTATTTTGCTCTAATGATGTAGGTTTCTCTTAATAGGAGGCAATGCTTGTTGTTGATCTCAGCGGGTTCTTTTTCACACTTTTTTCTTGACCATTTGTTTGAGGTAAAGTTTACATCAAGAATTTAAATTGCCCCATCACCAACTTTTCTGCCTCTATAAATTCTTTACCTCATTTTTCCCCATTGCCTACTTCTTGAATGATTTAAACAAATATATATTCTTGCTTGATATAATAATGCTGCTAAATTAAGCATCTCCTCCTGTAAAGCACCCGTCATGAAGAGATGTGACTTGTGTTCAAATGAAGTTTTCTCATTATCTAGGAGGATGCAAGGGAAAGTCCACCTTGTTATTACTATCTGGTTAGTAGTGTTTGAGGTCTTTGTTGTTTGAACAAGTTACTTGAAAAACGTTGTCCGATGAGATGAGAAGTACAACTGATGTATCTTCTTTTTGACCGTTAGTTCATCAATGTGCAGCTTTCTTTAAGTCATGTCAACTGGTTTATATTTGAACTGTTTAAATTGAGAAGTAGGTAGTTATGAAAGAGAGAGAGATGGGGGTTAGGGGTTGGCAATCTTCAAATCGGAGGTCTCTGGAGTGGGATTGTTCTTGCCTGTTTCATATTGCCCAGAAACTTATGCAATTAAACAAGATGGGTTGTACTATTATATCGGTATTGCCAAACTTGCAGGAAAACGGGCATTCGTCGATGTACACTTGGATACTGAGCACTGGTTGGTGGGTGAACCGAGCGCCAATCAACCCAGATGCTGTTATGGTTGTTGGCTTCTTGTGCACTTGCTTAATTGGCGGCTTTGTTTACATTAACAGGTTTGTGAATACCAAATATATTTCATTCTATTCCTGTACTCCGGGTGCCATTTGAGTCTTAATAAATATTTAACATGCCCTCACTATATCATTCATGCTTTTTATGAGACAGAGTGAAGTCTGCAAAGTCCATTTCGAGACAATCGTATCAGTCAGTAAAGCTTATTGTAGTAGTAGCTACCCTGTATTCTATGTGGTGTGCAAGCCAGATTTACTGGGCTAACCCTCGTCGACCTGCAGTAGGTGAAGAGGCCGACCTTGGAGTTTTAGTGTTTCTGGCTGGCTATTTTTTTCTACCTCATTATCTTTGTATAAAGTCTATGCACCCAAAAGATCTTGAAATCAGACAACTCCCATTGTGATAGATGAAATATTCATTTTTTTTAGAAGAATCTCAATTGACAACAATTTCCTTTCTTCACTTTGAGATTACAGGTGAAAAACCACTAAATTTGCTAGACTGTAGTGTGTAGGCTGTATGGCTAAACTCAAGCCTTTTGTTTTCCTAGATCCATGGCCATTGCAAACATGACATCTCATATTGATAGAATACAACGTTCATGCATAACTTGTTATCATACGTTCAATCCTGAGTTTCTCATGCGTACTTGGAACCCATCGCTGACTTCGCGAAAGCGGGCAGACAAAATGCAGCAGTATGGATCTAAACAGCAGAATTAAACAGCCAAGTTAGAATGGGTATGCATAGCGTAGATAAGTGAAGTGCAGAAACAAATCTTATGAACAGATGTGGGCAAAAAAAGCCACCTCTGAGTTGTAGAACTTGGGGGGTCCTTGTGCAACACCAAAATTTTCTGGATCCAACAGGTTCACCGGGTGTTTGAAGTCGACTGAAGGACCGTTGGTTGAACAGAGCATGAAACCGATCGCCCCACTGAGTTTGGATCATTTAGCAGGGAAAATAAACCATCAGAAAAAATCCAGATTTTGCTGAATCAAAAGTAAAGAACTTTGGAAATCAAAGCTATGGTTTTTGGTTGGTTTGCCTTGGATATGAAGGAACAGAGGTCCAAGCGTAGTTTACAGAGCCCTTGAAGATGTTACGACAGAGAGCTATGGTGTCTTCCATGGCAAAATTCTTGAGCCACATGCTGTCTGCTGGAGTCGACATTACTCCGCCAGGCTTCAGAGCCTTTGCTATTGATTTAAGGAAGTCTTCATCTGAAAGCTCAGTTGCATGAGCCCCTGATACCCATATCAAACAATAGCATAGCTTCAGCTACCCTTGAAGGTAAAAGCCCATCATCATATTGAACTTTCGAGTTTAAGGTTTCTTTTTAGAGTCCGTTTGATAACTATTTTGTTTGTAGTTTTCTCTTTTTTAGAGATATGAAGTTTTGAAGAAAGGGGTGAAGAAAAGGCATACCCATGCCCTGAAATGCATCAAGTATAACAGCATCATAGGTGCCTGGAGGAACAGACTTGATGAATGCCACACCTAAAACAACAAGCTTTACGACAGTTAGACGACCATACGACAGACAAAATCCGACAACACTCTTTGAATGACATGTAGTTTTCTGTTTCCTACCGTTGCCTATGCATACATTCACTCGGGGATCCTTGTATCCGATAGCAATGTCTGGGAAATACTTCTTGTAAACCTAAAGTGAAACCATTTCATGAGCAAGGGAAAAGTTTACTTGTTATGAGTTCTTGATATTAAGTTATAGGATATTTGGGAGTATAACTTACATCTATCACCATTTTGTCGAGATCACAAATGTCGATTTGCTCCACGGAAGAGTGTCGAGATATTTCTCGAAGAATACCTCCATCCCCACCTCCGATGAGCAAAACCTATAAGTAAAGTACAAAATTTTGTATTCAAATTAACTCATAATACATTTTAAATTTAGTTAAGTTATCATATGAAAGAAAATTACCTTTTTGGGATTGGAAATTGAACAGAGTGGGAGATGAGTGAGCATTTCTTGATAAGCAAACTCATCCTTCTCTGTTAGTTGAAGAGAGCCATCCAAGACAACAACCTTCCCATGTGTTGGTGACTAAATTCAATTATAAAAGTAAAAAACTTAGTAAAACTAATCAACAACAATAATCAATTAAGCAAAGTACAATCAACATAAAAAAATACCTGAAAAACAAAAAGATCTTGATACTGGGATTTCCCCTGAAAAATAACCTTCTCTACCTTATAGACATGTGCCTCCTCTATTGAATAAAGTCATAAAAAAGTAGATAAGAATGGATTATGAGTAGACAAAAAGGATTTAATGAATATATATATATATATATATATATATTGAGACTAACATTGATATATTTTGTCCCTCTACTTTATTTGGCGTAAATTTCATAGTTACCTTCTTTATTAATTGAGAGTTGGTTCATACAAGTTTTTAAATGTCAACTAGAGTTAACCTGAACATAATTAAATTGATTCATACATATTTCTTCAACCAAAAAGTCAGAAGTTTGAATCTCCACCCCTACATGTTGAACTCAAAAAAAGAAAAAAAGAGAAGGTCAAGCAAAGAAAATACCAGGCCAATCGGGAGCAAGATCAGCATAGCAACCTGGAAAGACAGGCGAAAAAGAAGCCCTATTTTGAGTGTCATTTTGAGTTGGAGAAAAAGAAACGATTTTTATGGGCTTAATGTGATCAGTCCCAACATGGAGTTGAGCTTTTGTGGGGGAAGAAACTCCATTTTGAAACGCCATTTTTGAAGGGTTAGTGGAATTTTGTGTGTGTATTTTGTTGGATTTTGATGAGTGTGAGTTCAATTTGATGCAATGGGGGCATTTTTATAGTAATTGAAAGCTTTGAGTAAACAATATTTTGGAAAGAGAAGAAAAGGAAAGTTGAGAAGTAACAGTCAATGCATGAAATGTGAGTGGTGGATTAGAAGTTTGTAATTTGCCACTTTTCCACTCTCACCGCCTAATGCCTAAGATGGAATGGATAAATAGTTGGTGCAAAATCGCTTCTTTGATTTTTTCTTCAAGGTGAGTTGTACTTTGTTTTTGGGTTTGGATTCTCATGTGTTGAGCTTATTTCTTTTTGCGTTAAACTGAAGTTGTTTGGTGCACAGAATTGAGAGATCGAAACCGGTAAAGGTTTGTGATATTCTTGTTTGGTACAAGATTTAAGAGGTTGGCCATGAAAATAATGTATTTCGAGACATTACTTATGTCCATAGAAAAGAATATTCTATACCCTTACAAAAGTATGGGTTTTTTCTTTGCTTGTCTCTTCTTATGCTTTTTATTTTTATATGTAATGTTATTTTAAATATAGTTAATTAATTAATTAACTAATTGATATTGAATTACCAAAATTAATACAATCAATTATTTAATTAGTATTTTCAAAAAAAAAACATTTAGTTAGATTAAATCAATAATAATTTATTAAAATATATACTTATTTCATTATTACAAATAAAAGTTTATTAAATGGATGTAATTACCTATTTACTGAAATTTTAATTAATTAGTTGACAATATATAAAATATATTTATTAGTTTATTAGAATTATTTAAATCAACTTAGTATAAAAATTTATTTTTCAATAATTATAATTAATTATTTATTGATTATATTTGTAATCAATTAATTATTTCTTGAGATTAATTTTGATTAGTTCATATAATAAGTATAAAATATTTTTAGAATATTTCTTATTAACCTTCATTATTAACATATCATCTTCTAAGGATATTTATTAAAAAATTAATAAATAATTTTAATTTCTTAAATTAACTCTATATACATACTCATTTTTTATACTTATAATTAATTATTCAATTACAATAATTTATTATTATTAATTAATTAATTTTATTAATACTTTGAATCAATTTTAATTGTTTTATTACTTAATTTATTAAAATTACATAAGGTTGTCGAGATTAATTTCATAAAATAAATACAAACATAATTTGTTTCATCCAATCCTTGTAGCATTTTCATGCACAACTAAACACAATAATTTTTGCTTCCCCAACAATCTTATTCTTAGGCATGTTATTCTTAGACATTTTTATCCATGAGCATTTACGAAACCTTAAACCAAACGACTTGTTTTATGGTTGCAGGTGGAATAATGGAGACTACTCACTCACTCCTAGAGTTGTTGATAAATTACAAGACTTCGAATATGTGTGTTAACATATATGAAAGTCAAATAAACTAGTTGAGATGAACATTTTTGTTTCAAATATGACATGGTCGTTATTTTAAAAGTTGGTTTCGATTACGATAATTAGAATTGATTTTGTGTGCTAGAAAAAAATTTGGAAAACAAGAGAAGGGATGAGACAATTGTAAGAGAAGGGGTCTTTAATTTTAGGACTTGCAGTCCCCATGCAAACTCTTAAGTCAAAATTCCCTACTTATTCTATTACCTCCCCTAGGGAGCAATCCTACAAAAATAAACATATGCTTCTAACAAACCTACTTAACACGTCTCCCTATTACAAATAAGGGATTTACACAAATACTTGTTTCATGCAATTAATTATATTCTTTTTCTTGCCCATTTTGAAAAGCATACAAGTCAGAAGCGGATCTAGATACTAATGTTTGGGGTCGATAAATTATATTATATAAATATAATAAAAAAATTATCACATCAAAAGGTTAGAAGTTCAAATCTACACTCCCACATTATGTTGGCCTAAAAAAAATTTAAAAAAAAAAAACAAAAAAACAAAAACTATGATCGATAAGTTTTGATCATAAGCACCCAAGGATTCAAATAAGCATAAATTCCATTGAGACATCATACTTCCATTACATTTAATGAATTATATAATACTTATAGTATACAATAGTATATAATCTAGTGTATTAAATTCAAAAATTTTGGGAGGCATGGCCTGTCCTAGTCTCCATGTAAATCTGCCCTTGATACAAGTGGTCTCGTATCCGATCCTTCTTAGTGGGCGGTTTGTTAGGTGGAAATTCGAGACTCCCCTAAAATGGCTAACTATCTAGATTTTTATGTTTGTTTGACAAAAATGTTGAATACTTGGGCATCTAAGCAAACTGTGGATGCCCTCAATTTTGAGTTTTTAAGATTTTCATGTTGAGACTATTGATTTCATGACAGTTTACTAGGTGGGAATCCAAGATTCTTCTAGGATGTTTATCTAGATTTTTATGTTTGTTTGACAAAAATATTGAATACACGGGTATCTAAACAAACTTTAGATGCCCTCATGAATCTTGAGTTTTTAAGATTATCATGTTGAGCGTATCATTTCATAACATTTTTGTCATTATTTTCTATTGTGTTTATATATTTATTATTTTACCCCTTTTCTTCATTTCTCATTTTTATTTAAAAACAATTTAATATATTCATTTACTAATAAACAACTATAGACAATCATATAAATTTAATATGATGACATTATCAAATATAATCCACTAAAAACTCCATCAATTATACAATTGTCTTCTGTTGAAGAAGTTTGAAGTTAAGATTGAAATTAATAGGCAGTACTAGTACTAAATATTTTATAAAATTTTCAAATTAATATTAATTAACTTGTTTTACAAAATAACATATAAAATTAATATAAACTAAATTGATATAAAAACAAAACATTAAGGCCTCGTTTGATAAAATTTTTGTTTTTTGAAAATTAAAACTTGTTTTCTAAAAAATTCTCCACAGTAGTTTTCATCTTTCTTAAGTGAACATTTGAATTCTTAATCAAATTCTAAAAAAAAAAAAGTTTTTAAAAACTATTTCTTTTAGTTTTCAAAACTTAACTTGATTTTTTAAAACATTGGTAGAAAGTATATAACAAAAACAAAAACAAAAAAAAAACTTATAGTGAAGCTTAACTTTCAAAAAATAAAAAACTAACAACCAACTAGTTATCAAACAACTCTAAATTAATAAAGAAAAAATATTATATAAATTCAAATTATATTAAATTGATAGATAAATTATTTGACCATTTGTAAGAACATTATTGAAATAATATATATTTCTAAGATATTTCTAAATCTAGAGATCCTACAAAAACAAACATACATAGTTATTCAAATATTCTAAAACATCTTTAAAAAGATTTATGCAAAACAAACAAAGTTATCTAAAGATATCATACATCTATATTTTTAGACATCTAAACTTTCAAATTCTCTAGAAACAAACGTCACTCATGACAATTACCATAGTTTTTTTTTTCTTCTAATAAACCACACATTTTTTTTTCCTATTTTTCACGTGAGAGAAAAAAACAAGGGAGAGGAATTAAGTTTGTTGTGTGGGTAATGAAATATATAAGCGCGTTTGAAGTGTCGAAAATCTATTGGATAATTCAATTCAAAGTCAAATCTGTTTTTTTTTTTTTTCCTTTTGGTTTTTTTAAAGATTCAAATCTGTTGCTTTCTCTCTTGGCAACGTCAAGTTTAATTTTGTTCTAATCGAATCAATGCAACCAAATTCAGCGACTACGTCCTATTTCTAGAATCTTCTCTACCATTATTATTATTATTATTATTATATGATTTTTTTAAAAAAAATTGTTTTTCTTTCTTTTTTGATTTATTGAAAATGACAACTCCATGCTCATGAAGCCACATAGTCATTACTATATGACCCACGCACTTTTCAATCAAGAAAAAATATCTAATTTTGAATCCAATCGACCATATTTTATATCTCAATTTTGTTTTTATTTCCAATTTATCTTATTATATAAAATATTATCTTCTTTTTTTCTTTTAGTGCAAAAGATTTCTATTCTAACCTTAGAATGCAATACTTCCTAGATGCTTCTAAATGAGTTTGTTGACCTTATCAATTTTTTAATTTTTCTTTTGTTGAAAAAAATGAAAATTTTATTGTTTATTTGAAAGAGGGCAGATTGTTCTTTCTTCTCCCTCCTTTTAAACATTTGAAAACGAAGGTTTTTTTTTTTTTTTTTCAAATATGGTTTATTTTAATTGAAATTACAAAATTGGTTCTTATGGTTTTAAAAGTTTCAATTTAGTTCGTATGATTTAAGTTGAATTTCAATTTGGTTTTCATAGTTTGAGTTTAATTTTAGTTTAGTTCCCATAGTTTTAAAAAGTTCTAATTTAGTTTCTATAGTTTAGTTCACAAATTGTCTATATGATCCCTAATATTACTGTGCTAATGGTTTCTATTTGACTAACTATATTAATTAACTATATTAGAGTTTATGAATGAATAAAAAATATAAGAAAATATGTGGACTTTTCAAGTCACATAATTTAGAATATTTCATTAAAAAAAAAAAAATCGGTAAGGTTTAACCAAATTGAAACTAAATCCAAACCATAAAAAATAAATTAAAACTTTTAAAATTATATGGACCCAATTGAAACCATGCCTAAACTATAAGGACTAAATTGAATATTCTAAAATGATAAAAATGATAAAGATTAAATTAAAATTATAGCCAAATCAAAGTAAGCTTTATTTTATATTGTTGTGTGTGTTGAAACAAATACCCAAGTCTATGTTGTAAATTTTTCAAAAAAAAAAAAGTCTATGTTGTAAATTAATGCAACGAGGTAGCTAGCTGTCCTTAGACAAATTCAGGAACCTATCAATTATAATTAATTAATGATTTGAAGGTAACCATTAATTAAAGGCAACTATTACTTGACGCTTTTAATATATGCTTATGATTAAATAATATAATTAGCACTTACAGAGACTTCTGATTTAATATATCCCAATCCATTACCTACCGACAGCAATGGTTGGAAATCTCCTTTCGAAAAAAGGGGAAAAAAATTTTAAAAAAGAAAGAAAAATTGTTGGAAATCTAAAGCAACCCTTTTTTTTTAAAAATAATTTTATTTGACTATTTTGTTTTACAATTAATATTATAGTCTAAAACTAAACACTGTTTAAGTCAATACTCCTCAGTCCTCACGAGCATACAAACCAATATTTGCTTCTTATATAGCAAGACTCTCGTGTCATTTGCTTTATTACTTTCATTAATTAGTTTTGTTTTCAAATGATAAAATGTTTTTATTTTTATTTTTATAGTAATTTGGGTTCTAGTTCTACAATTTTAGAAATGTAACTTTATTTCTTAAATGTATAATTAAATCATAACAAGAAATAAATTATATAAAAATCAAACCTATGAGTATTTAGTCCATTGAACATAGTTAAATGGTTAGATGTATTTGTATCTCTTTCTTTTCTTCTAAAAAAAAAAAAAAATCTCATTTTGATCCTTCAACTTTAAAGATTTTCCTATATGTTGATTCTCAAAATTTTAAACAATCTATTTTGGTACCTAAACTTTTAGGCCCTCTTTGATATCTATTTGGTTTTTGAAGATTAAGTCTATAAATATTACTCTCATCCATGTATTTACATGTTTTGTTATCTATCTTTTACTTATGTTTTCAAAAACCAAACCATGTTTTGAAAACTAAAAAAAATAGTTTTCAAAAAGTAGTTTTTGTTTTTAGAATTTGACTAAGAATTCAAATGCTTCCTTAAGGGAGATGAAAACTATTGTAGAGAAATTGAGAGAAAACAAGCTTAATTTTCAAAAATAAAAAACCAAATGGTTATCAAACGGGGTCTTAGCTTTTAGTTTTGTTTTGATCTTTGAATTTTTAAAATATATCTACTTTAATCATCAAACTTTAAAAACACACATTTTAGTTCAATTTATGTGTAGAAAGTAGAAATAGTAATGTAAGCTTGTATTGAAGTCAAATAAGTTGACTAAGACAAGAATGAGTTAGAAGATATTACATGAAAGTATAATAATGAAGATAAAAAATAATGTTGATTTTTTTAGTTTATAGATTAAAATAGACATTTTAATTTTTTTTTTATCGAAATGGAAAGGTCTTGAAAGTTCAAGAATCAAAGTAGATTTAAATCTTTTTTTTTCTTTTTGAGTTCAATAGTCATAGAATGGAAAATCGAACCATCTACCAATTATTTACTAATTTGTGCTTGCTCAAAGTCGCTTAAACCAAATTTCCTTTTATGGTTTACGTTTAAAGTATTATTTAAAAGAAGCATACCAAATATATACAAAAGGGAAACGACAAGATATTCTAAATATGTCTTGACCTTAATTGCTAACATGCATAACTCAACTGACATAAATCATGTATTCTTGATCAAAGGATCTGAAGTTCGAATCTCTTACACTCCCTCGTATTGTCAAAAAAATCCTTAATTATATTTTCCAAAATTTAGTATTTTTTAAAAGAATTATTTAGGATAAGATTTAAATTTGACTTGAGCTCAACACGCGTCTAGCCACGAGTCGGGTCTGACGTTGCTTAGGCCAAGCTGACAATACCTTTGCCGCAAGTAACATGTCGTCATCCCATTCGTCCACGTTTGCAGGTCGGTTTGTGGACCCCACAATTATCCGTAAACCCGAATCCGAACTCTGATGCCGAGCAGGATCCACGAAGCCACTCATGCCCAACCAAAACCCTCCACGCGTCATCCTACACGTGTACATATTTTCGCGGCAAATCCAACCCACCTCCATCCTTTTCACTTCAATTGAAATATCCCATAATCCATCCATGATTCTCCATTTCTTAAATTTCGGACTTGTTCTCTAATTTTTCTGTTCAATTACAGAGCTGGTTCATTTTTGGTCTCTTCAATGTTTCAAAATTCCGGCTACTCAGACCGTCGGATTCTCACTTTTCCGGCGGTTCATCCATGCGAAGCAATTTCTCCGGCGACCCTTTTGGCCTCGTTGATCGATCTCTGCCGTCAAATATGCAATCACCAAACGAAAATCTTCGTAACCCAAAAACGGAACGCTCGAGAAACGATTCGACAAATCGGAATCTTGTTGATCTTCTTCGAGGAGCTTCGCGACACGTCGTTGGTTCTTCCGGATTCCGCCGTGCTCTGTTTTTCAGAGCTGCACCTCACGTTTCAGAAAATCTTGTTCTTGTTCGAAGATTGCTGTCGTTCCAATGCGAGGATTTTGATGTTAATGAAATCCCAATTCGTCGCCACTCAGTTTTGGGTTCTGATTCGAGCTCTCGCGACGGCTCTCGATGTGCTGCCGTTGAACCAGATCGATGCGAGCTATGAAGTGAAGGAATTGGTTGAATTGGTAGTGAAACAAGCTCGAATTGCGAAGTTTGGATTGGATAAAGATGATGAATTGACGATGAAGCGTCTTCAATCGATTTTGCTGCAGTTCGAAAAGGGGATTGAGCCGGATTTGACCGTCATTAAAAGTATTCTTAATTACCTCGAAATTCGACGGTGGAGTGATTGTAACAAAGAGATCAAATTCCTTGAAGAGGAGATTGATTTTCAGTATTCGGATTTGAAAGAACGAGATGTTCAGATTTTGAGCAGTTTGGTGGGTTTTATCAGCTATAGCAGAGTAACTCTGTTCGAAGCTCTGGATTTTCGAGACAAAAATCAAGGGGATTTGAAGTGCAATCCCGAGACTCTTAGTTGTTTAAACCCAGAAGATTTTCGATGCCCAATTTCTCTTGAACTCATGATTGATCCTGTTACTGTATCCACTGGACAGACTTACGATCGAGCTTCCATTCAAAAATGGCTTTCCGCCGGAAATTTGATCTGCCCGAAAACAGGGGAGAGGCTAACGAGCTCAGAGCTAATTCCAAATTCGAGTCTCAAGAAGCTAATCAATCAATTTTGTGCCGATAATGGAATTATTATGGCCAAATTCAACGGCCGATCTCATGATATAACCCGAACCATAATTCCAGGCAGTCCGGCTGCCGCCGAAGCCATGAAATTCACATCGGAGTTTCTTCTCCGGCGACTGGTTTTTGGAACAATTGCAGAAAAGAACAAAGGGGCCTACGACATTCGTCTGTTGGCGAAATCGAACATTTTCAATCGGTCTTGTTTGATTACAGCTGGTGTAATTCCGCCATTGTTGAATCTTATCTCGTCTTTTGACAAATCCACGCAGGAAAATGCCATTGCTGCTGTTTTGAAGCTCTCAAAGCATTCGATGGGAAAGATTTTGGTGGTGGAAAATGGAGGATTGATGCCGATTCTCTCTGTTTTGAAATCTGGATTTTGTTTGGAATCTCGTCAATTAGCGGCAGCCACATTGTTCTACCTCTCGTCGGTGAAGGAGTACCGGAAATTGATCGGCGAAATTCCGGACGTCATTACAGGGCTGATCGAACTCATCAAAGAAGGAACAACTTGCGGGAAAAAAAACGCAGTGGTCGCCATTTTCGGACTCTTACTTTACCCCAAAAACACCAAAACGGTTCTTAATTCTGGCGCCGTTCCGGTTCTAATAGACATAATCGCCACCTCCGACAACGGCGAGTTGATTTCTGATTCACTCGCGGTTATAGCGGCGTTGGCGGAGAGTTCAGAAGGAAGCAATGCGATTCTTCAAGCTTCGGCTCTGCCTCTGCTTATAAGGACACTGAATTCTGCGAGTTCGTCGGTCAAAAAAGAGTACTCCGTTTCGGCGCTACGTTCTCTGTGCAGCCACGGCGGGGAGGAGGTGGTGGCGGTCCTCGCTGGAGACCGGTCCGTTGCGGCGGCGCTTTATTCGGTTGTGACGGAGGGAAGTTCGGCGGCCAGCAAGAAGGCACGGTCACTGTTGAAGATTCTGCATAAGTTTAGGGAAAACGATGCGTTGGTTGCTCAAGAACGTTCAGTTCAAGTTTGGTGATTCGATTGGAAAATTGGATTATTGATGATTAAAGTTTTGTTTGTTATTTGATTGATATTTTTGTGGGTCAGTTTGAAATTGAGCTCGGTTTTTAGAAGAGCTCATTGTTGTGTTTGTTTTAGGTAGAAAATAGTGTTATATACTTGTATATAAAACCATACTTTTATATCGAGAAATTCATCGTAGTTCATTTAATCTTTCTAGGGATTTGTGAATGTGTAACCTTGTCTACTTAGTTCACTTAATAGATATGGATTGTTTAGCATCTCATCACCAAAGGATGTCCATTTCATTGGAGTAATCGATCTTCCAACAAATTGGTGCATGCAATGACTCACATTGCGATTGATTTTGATGTTGGACCTGGATGGAAGATGATCATAATTTTGTATGCAATCTGTATGGGGTGGAGTGTCCGTCAAATGTCTCATTTTGTTTTTTTTTTTTTTTTTTGAATTCAACAATATTTGGGAGTGGGAGATTCTAATCTATGAGTTCTTGGTCATAAGTACATACTTTATGTCAGTTAAACTATACTCTTGTTAGTCTCATCTCGTTTGATAAGGTGATATGTTACTTATCTGTCATATGACTTTTTTTATTTAATGAGGGGTCAAGTAGTTAGTGTTTAATGTTTTTTTTTTTTTTTTTAATGTGATGGATATTTGTAATTCTAATTAGTATACAAGAGCAATTTGGAATTAATCAACAAAAGCTACAAAAGACACTTATTAATGAAGTCCTCTAACCAAAATGGGAGTTCCCATCGCCTACTCTTTGTGATGTCCCTATCCATTGCCCTTCTCGCTAGAGCATTTGCACCACTTGCAATTTCTTAGCAATGGACTGACCTTCTTTGATGAAGGGTTTTGTTGGAACCACATCCTCATGGTATCTTAGGTTTCGATAGTGAAACAAATCAATTCAAATATAATACTATGAATAAAATATCTTTTATTTTATCGAAAGTTATATGTTTGATCACTCATTCCTACTTTGTTAAATTAAAAAAAATATTTGAGAACTACTATGAAGATATGATAAAATATTAGTATTTTTTTTTTCTAAACAAGGTGAATAAAAAATTTATTAAAAGTTTTACAAAATTTCATGACTATAATTTATATTTGAGACTAGTAATTGAAAAGAAAGGGAGAGAAAATTTAAAAGCAAGTGAAAATCCCTAGACTCGAACACAAGAACGCGTCGCAGCGTCAGCGCTTTGACCACTGGGCTATGACCTGATAATTAGGGCTAAGTATCCATTTGCTCAAACAGCAAACTTCTTCCACCAGCTTTCTGTCTCTCGTCCACGTCCCAGTAGAACGAAGGTAATGTTCTGCACTGTTCTTCTCTAAAATCTAAATCGATGTGCATTCTTGCAATTTTACGAATTCTTTGTTTAGATCTGTAATTTTCTCTGGAGTTCTCGAGTAATTTTATTCGCAGTCACATATTTCGGTTCGGATGTACTGATTCGATGTGTTTTGCTATTTCCATCTCTTTATTGCACTTATGAACGAAGAAGTATTCTATTCACTATGCAACTCTTCATGATTTTTGTTCATCTTTGATTTTAATGCTGAATTTTCTTGAGTCATTATGTATATTTTCTTTTATGACATTGATACATGTTTTTGTGAGATTCTGCAAAATACATGACCCAATCCGACCTTCATTGGGTTTTTTTTTTTTTTTTTTACTCTTGGTTCCTTGTGTGATTGGCATCTTAGATTGGAAAAGTTAGGGTTTCACTAGATTTCACTTTGTTATTTTAATGCAAATTCGTCAGTTATAACTAGGCATCTGATTTTATTTCCTTCTCACCGTAAATCAAGTTAATTCTCGTGCAACCAGCACAATACGACTTCTGATTTGTAATTTTTTTTTACTGATTAATGTGATTTATTGCTGATTTTTGTTGAATACTACATCCGTAGACAGTTCAAACTTTGTGATGGCGACTGAATCCAAAACTGCAACTGAGGAAGTTAAGATTGACCTCTTTGAAGACGATGATGAGTTTGAAGAGTTTGAGATTAACGAAGGTACGGTTTATGATTTACTACTTTCTTTCTAAATTCCTCCCCTTATTTGGATCCACACTTCCTGTGTACACTCTTTCTCATTCATGGTTGCCCAACGTGCAATTACTTGCTTGATGTTCCAGCCAAAAGAATGTGAATGCAATAAACGGTCTGGGCAGTCCTGTTAATGACTTGGTGATAACTGCTATAGCATTCTTTATTTGGATCACCGTACCCTAATAACTGTTTCTTGTTCATCCATGGCCACTATTTTGTATTATCTGATACAATTACAATTACCTGTACCCTAAAATGAGTCGGAATTGTATAAAATGCAATTACACTAATAATAGTGATTAATGAAAGAAACTGTTCTTTAGAGAGAAAACGGTCAGAATAACCTGCCTTTAGGATTGAGTTGTCAGTGCATAGTTCAGAGGAATGCGAATGTCCTTACTATATCCCAGGTTGGCATTCTACTGTTAGGATTTAGGAAGTCCTTTGGAAGTATTAACCTGTGGCAAAGTTTTCATGAAATTTGTAAATTACTGTGCGCTCAAGAATTCCATGAGTTCTGGTTGTATATAAGAAATTTGGAGGAATGATCTTTGTCGAAGGCTCCCGGTTTACTTTTGGACCAAATTTTATAGATGTGGATTGGTCAAATAGTGGTCTTGGTGGTGTGGTTTTTTATTTTTATTTTTAAAAATGTTTAGATTTAAAAAAAGTGAGAGAGAGAGAGAGAGGCAAAATCCTCTTGCAGTCAAACCATTTCTAATTGTTGTATTCAAATGGTGATTATGCATTGATCTTGATCTGCCTTCAAGGAAAGAAGTAGAAATTCTTGTTGAGAGGCTCCTACTTTTGCAGATGGAGGGTGGGGGTGGGGAAGGAGGTGAAGTAACATGCTGTGCTGCTTGATTGGAATCCTCCCATGGGCGATGCATCAGTGTTTTCAGGAAGGAGATTAGAGGCCCGAGGCCAAGGACAAGGCCAGGGTTGAACCATCACTCCATGGTTTGCAGTGGGTGCATTTCCATTATATTTTAGAATGTGGTTAAAGTAAGTGTTTAACAATTGGAATGTGGTTAAAGTTACCACTATTGTCTAGGAGCAATAGAATATCTTAAATTAAGCGTCCCAACAATATGCTTGGTTACTTGATGATCTTGTCTCATCTGATTCTTAGATTCTTAGATTCTACATATCCTTAAACAGAAAGAGCTAAAGTGATGTGGAAATGTTGGAGTTGTTAGGGGTAGCTATGTTTGTCTTTAGATCTATATATATTAAGACCTTGCCCATGCCCATTTTTCTTGATATATCTAGTTGATTTTTATCCCAATTTTTAAACTCCCTAAGATGTGCAATAGCTGTTTAGTAAGCTCCTATGTTCTGTTCATCCCATTTGTCACATCAACTTTTAAGACCCTAGTGATGTGTAGTCCCTTGCTATGTTCTATGCTTCTCTTTGGGCGTTATTACCAACGTGGTTATTTTATAATTATTTCTTAGGGGCTGTTTGGGGCACTGAGTGTGTTATAATAACATGGGTTATAATAGTCTGTGAAATAATATAATATTGTTTAAAATGCAGAGTTATTTAGTCTGAGATTATAATAGTCTGTGTTTGGAGTGCAGAGTATTCCACAGGTTATTATAACACAGGTTATTATAACCCTTGTCCCAAACAGCCCCTTAAGTCTTATTTTACTTGATTGGAACCCCTTTCTTTAGTGGAATTTCCTTTTGTGGGCTTGGTTTTTTGGATGCCCGTGTATTCTTTCATTTTTCTGAATGAAAGTTTGGTTCTTTATAAAAAAAATATATCTTGAGCTCTTGAAAGATGCAGAAGTTGTTTATGTGCTAAGTTGCTAACTGATGTGTAGGGACTTGAGTAATTGCTTGTAAAGCTTGGAAGTGATGTTTTAGCATGCTAACGTGAGTAGATTGTTTTTTGAGTACCTTCACCACTTAAAGATGAAGTCGTTAGAAACAGAAAGAGAGAGAGCTTCTCTTGTAGGGGAAACTTACTTTTTAGGTTCTGGCAATTAGCTACTGGGTTGATCACAGAAGGGAAAACACTGTGACACTCTGTGATATATGTCTAGTCCTAGTAAATCGATTCTAATCATAACAAGTAACTGGAGCTCATATCTCAGAGACCTTCCTCATGCTGGTGTAGAGCCCTTCTTTTTTTTTTTTTTTTTTTTTGAGAATAAACCGAGCTTTCATTGAGAAAAAAATGAAAGAATACAAGGGCATACAAAAAAAGAGAGCCCACAAAAAAAAGGGGAGGCGACCTACAAGAAAGGCCTCCAGCTAAACAAAATAAGACCTAGTGTATAAGTACAAAAAGGCTTTGCTGGTGTAGAGCTTGTTACTTGTGGCTTCTTGTTCTCCCTCTCACTGATAAAAAAATAAATCTGCTTCTGTTCTTCATGGGTTTGATAGAAATTTGGCTGCATAGGGATGCTAATCTAGGCATTCTGTTATTATAATCATTTCTGATGTTATGAATGATCATATCAATTACAGAGTGGGAAGTCAAAGAAGAAGGGAAAGAAATTACACAGCAGTGGGAAGACGACTGGGATGACGATGATGTCAATGACGACTTCTCGTTGCAGCTTAGGAGAGAGTTGGAGAGCAATACCGAGAAGAAATGAGAAGAATTTTTGTCCTTGTGTGTTTTCATCTCTTAAGATGTAAGTTTTAACTAGGTCTTTTGATCCCAATGTAGTTTTATGTCGTCGTCTATCCTTGAACATGGTGGTATTATGAACATGCTTAAAATCCTAAAACATTGTTACCTTCTCAGATCAGAAATTTGAAAAATTGTGACCTTTGGCACTGACGAAAACAGCACATTTTTGTTGTCTTGGACCATGATCTTCGTTCACGAATCTTGCTATGATTTGCTTGTGATTTTATAATATGTTTCGTCTAAAATGTTTGCAGAAATAGAAATAGTTTGTAGTTGGTTTGTTCATTGCGTGGTGGCAGAAAAGAAATGGGTTGTTGTCTTGTTGAACACATTTGAATTAGTTTCAAATGTGCTCATTCGTGTCACATTTCGAGCTTATCATAAAATATCCCTCTATATGTTAAGCTTTCTCATTATTTTTTTTTTGCAAATCGAGATTATCAACATTGTAAGGGAATCTTTTGCCAAATAGATGTCCGAAATGTTGTTGAAATGTCAGAAATGTCAAAGAAATTTGAAAATGTCGACAGTTGTTGGAATGTTGACAAATTGTCTATCTTAGTCACGAGAGGTGGAGAAAATGGGAGAAAATAAGAAATGACATGAATATATATAAATTTACTTGTGCTTTTTTTTGGTTTCCCTAAAAGCACACATGTTCAACCACCGTTAAAATTTCCACAACTAAAAAAAGTTTCAATTTTTCATTTTTCACTTCTTTTTTTCTAGCTGTCAAAACTTTAACGATGGTGTGTAGAAAAATACTTACATATTGATATACAATTAAGTATTGTTCTTGTTTTAAAATTTTTATTTTCATCTCTTGCACTCACACAATTTCTCTCTCTACTGCATAAATTGTTTTCACTTCTTCCCGTTTGTGCCTCTCGATTTTATAAATTCAAAGCAAGAAAAAGTGAATGAAGTGAAATTAAAGGAAAAAAACTTAACGAGATAATTATATTGAAGGAGAAATTAGAAAAAAAGAACTTCTCAATACTAACCTTTTCTCTTTAGGAGAAAATAACTTTTTTTTTTAATAACAAGACATTCCAAATTATAAAAAATGAGCATAGTTTAATAATAATTAACATGTACTATTCGACTAAAAGGTTAGGAGTTGAAATCTCCCATTTTAAATGTTGTCGAAACTTTTAAAAAAAAAAAAAAAACTATTTTTAAAAGGTAAAAATCAAAATAGACATAATCATTATTTATCTATTATTTTTCATCATTGAAATAAGAGCCGCAGATGGCAGTCTCGTGAGACCGCGTTCGAGAATCCACTACCATAAAGGCATAAACCTCAAATCACAAAACTGAGAAGAAAAAAAATAGACCACAATCTCCCAAAATTCCTCACCTTCATACATTACAAAACTAAATCTAAAAAAAAAAACAAAAACAAAAAAACCAAATATATAACAGAAAAAAAAAACAAAAAAAAGTTACAGACAAGAAAAATATTCGACCACAATCCCCATCCACAAAAAATTCTCCATTAATACCACTTTTTCCCCCTTCTTCTTCTTCTTCTTCTTCTTCTTAGCCCATCCCCTTTGCCCAAAATTTCAACCTTTTCACCGATTACAGTAATAACTTCCAACCCACTTACAGACTGCAGCAGCGGCGGCGGTCCTTCTGAACTTCATCTTATTCTGGCCACCGCACACTGGCTGTCACTTTGTCAGCTGAACTTGATTGAAAAACCTTCTTGAACCACTGACAAAAAAAAAAAAAAAAAAAAGAAAGAAAAACACATACCCTTTTCATCTTCCACTTATAAATGGGTCATCAATGAATTCAATTCAGCTCAATTTGGCGGCGAACCCCAGCATTTTGCTGCTCCAAAACTAAGCCAATTTTTGGAACAGCAGCATAAGTTCTACAAATTGGGCAAATGGGTGTCTTCAAAAGCCAAGAATCTATGCACTGAACGTGGAAACTATGGCTGCAATTTGGCAACAATCTGCATCTTTCCCCCATTTTGAAATTCTCCAGACAAACCACACATTCCAAATCCAAATCAACTCCATTATTTGTTCTCTGTTTTTCCCCCAATTTGTACTCATAACAAGGAAGCTCCTCCAAATCCTCATTTGAAAGTCTCTTTCCAAAATTGCTTCTCCAAATAATCCCTTCCCCTTCTCCTCTGAAAGCTCTCCCAACAATACACACATGAATCACCACCAAAACAGCGATCCCAACCAGCAACAGAACAGCCGACACCACAATCTCCATAACCATAGTACTTGAATTGGAAAACCAATCAATCCCAAAAGTTTCTGAGGGGAAAAAGTGGAAAAACCAGAAAGGTTTTGTGGGTCTGTTTTTGTTTTTGTTTTGTTGAGCTTTGTGTTTGAAAGTCTCTGTCAGTACTCGTGGAAATCACTCATCTTGGATCTTCAATCTTACAGCTTTTGCTTTGATTTATTGACAAAGAAAAGGGTTGGAGAAATCACTGTAGTAAAATCAACATGTGACGGTGATGATTCTATTGAGTTTGGTGGGTTTAAGTTTTAAGCAGAGAGAAAGAGAGAGAGAAGAATTTGGTAATGAACAATTGAGTGTTCTTCTGGCTCTTGTCCTTTTTTGGGTCTCAAATTTCTCAAACACCCTTTTGGAAGCTCTTTTGTTTGGTTCATTTAAGGGCAGTTTTCACCACAGGAAATTACAGAACCACCCTTCATGAAATCTAAAAAAGACAGACAGAGACCGAGCAATTGACAACTAAGTTCCATCTTAGAAGAATGCCATCACTTTAAGGTATCTTAGAGAGGTAATAACATTAAAGTTTTTGATTTATAATCTCATGCTGCAATTAAAGTTTGCTTCTTTTTTGGTTTTGTGTCAAAAATTGATGGGAGAGACCACAAAAGAGGTTCTTTAACTAGTTAAGTCATATATATATTCAACCAAAAGTTCAGAGATTCAAATCTCCACTCTCACGTATTGTTGACCTCAAAAAAAAAAAATTCCTTTAAATAAAGTGTAAAAACCAACTCTTTAAAGTCAACAATATTTTACCGTAAAGTCAACATCTTGTTGTGAAACACGTAAGTTAGAAATTGTTATTTGGATTCTCTCAATCATAAGTCTATGTACACATTTATTGAATTTTTAACCCTTTCAACCCTTCTAGCTTAGATGTTGAACACATAAGTTAGATATTGACAATATTTTACCATGAATACAACATCTTCACTGATACGAAGTCTCGTAGTAAAATTTAAGGTAGACAATACCATACCATTCGTAGAGATACAGAAAGGTTCCCTATCTTAAATAATAAAAAAAAAAAGATAGTTATACGAAAGCTTTATGGTAAAACTTATAAAGCGTTGGAAAGGCGAGGTTCACCAATGATTGGAATGGTCCTTTTCCAACGCCAAATATGTGCAAGAGAAAACAGGTATACGAAGAATTGGATGCCAAATTGAAGGGCTTCATAGGCCAGTGTTTTTAGTATAAACACAAACCATTATTCATAGCCCCCACATGACATGAACTGATTGGAAAACCATTTTTTCTAAAAAAAAGACAAGTGGAAGAACTTACACGACATCTCTGAATTTGAATAGTTTTTAATTTTAATTGTAAATTAGAAGAATCTAATCATGTGTACAAAGTCTTATGATTGAGAGAATCCAATCATTTATATGTACATCAAATTTTTGATTGTGATTGGATTATTCTCTGAGGTCATTAACTGGCCCAAATTTGGATCAAACATTTTTTTTTTCTTTATAAAATTTCTGCCATGGAATTTCATTTTTTTTAAATAGTGTTGGGTCAATGTATGTTCCTAGTTTTGGGCTTTAATGATTTATGATTTGTTAATAAAGTATTTGATATTTTGTATTCATACATTTATTATTTTTTTAAACATTACACCATAAGTATGGAGAGTTCGGATTTATGTCCTTTTAGAAAAAGTAGAAATATTTTAACTACTTAGATAGACTCATTTTGACAATACATTTATGGGTTTTTGAATCAATAATGTTTTTTAAGTCATGTTAAGTAAATGAAAAAATTGTATTGATGAACACAAATTAAATTAGACATGGTGGTGATGTTAAATATTAGAAAAGAATTATTGTACATGGTGTTGATGTGACATTAATGTGTTTAATAATTGGACAATTATCTCGAGAGAGAAGCATAAGAGACTCTCGGAATATGATATTTGAATTAACATGGTTAAACTTTATGAGAATAACATTTGTATCGTCGAAAATGTTAAATGTCTTACGTATTAAACTATGTTTAGGTGAGTGAACAACATTTATGTCCAATTGTCGTCATGTTTGAAGAATATATCATGCTGAAAAAGGGTTAGAATATTTGCTATTAATTAAGAGTTTCTTCAATTTTTTTTTAAAATTTTATATTTGGTTTAGTGGTTCAAATTGAAACTTGAATGAGTGATGAATTAATGCCTCTTTAATTAAGTTGTTTATTTTTTATTTTTTCAAAAATATTTTGTAGCTAGGTTGGAGCAATTTTGTGGTCAAATACATTGTTTCTACAATGGCTAGTTTTTATATCTTTGATGGAATGTGTTTGTTTTGATTAGATTTTATGGGCATTTGGTGTAGGTTCTTTCATCTTTACCCATCCATTTTGGGTACTCAATTTTTTGTGGCTAGGATTCAACCTTTTATAGCTAGCATTTTTTTTGTGACAATATTTTTAATATTTTAATACAGCCAAGAGATTTATTGGTTAAATTATTTTTGACAATTTTCTTCCTTAAGAAAACCATTAATTTCATAATTTAAGTTTAGAAGTCCACATGTAAAATAAAATCATTGAAGTTAAAAGTGGTTAGAAAAAAAAAAAATTCCCATACTAAAGGAAAATTAGTTAATCAAGAGTAGTTTGTAAACTGAGAATAGATCAACTTGTTAAGACATATACCTCGACCCAAAGATCTTATCCCATATGTTGTTGAACTTAGAAAAAAAAAACGGTTCCTTCATACTAAAGGAAAATCTTTCCCATACTAAAGCAAAATTAGTTAATCAAGAGTAGTTTGTAAACTGTTTTGTTTCTTTGGCCAAGCTGAGTATAGATCAACTTGTTAAGACATATATCTCGACCAAAGGGCCTTATCTCATATATTGTTGAACTTGGAAAAAAAAAAAACAGTTCCTTCATTGTCGTATAGCCAATTGAATTAATTGACATTTTTACCATTTAAAAATAGTAATAATGGATGAGTAGGGTCCTAATCCCTAAACCTTCTTTTAGATATCCAAATGGCTAAAATACATCACAAAAAATTCTAAAATTAGACTCCAAAAATCCCAAAACAAGAAAAGAAAATGCACTTTAATCCATGTTAGTGAGTAAATTAATCGACAATTAGGGAGGTAAAAAGTTAAGATCTCATCCAAAAATTTGACTTTGTCTTCTGTCAATTATTACAGCATTATCACTCGCTCAGCTATTTACGTTCAACCAAGTTTGGCCTTCAAAAAACTCTCAACCATTAAATCCCAACTCCCAAATTTACCCATATATACACCCACAAACATGATCATTTTCATAAGCAACATTATCTTTTTATCTTTTTTCTTTAAACAAAAAAAAAAAATCCCCCACCAAAAGAAAGAGACAAAAAAGTTTCATCTTTTCCTTCTCTTTCTTGTGATCCTTCTTATTTTCTCTACTTTCAAAAAAAAAAAAGTTACATTTTCAAGTTTTTCCAACCCTTTTTCACTCTTTAAAAAAAAAAAACTTTTTGTTTCCCATTTTTGTTACAATGGTGAGTGCAGCGGCAGCAAGAACAGTCATTGGGATTATAGGTGAGAACTCTAATCAAATCATCATCATCATAATCTACAATCAATAATCAATATGAATTAGGGTTTAAATTTGTAATGCTTTGTATTATTTTTTTTTTCAGGAAATATAATCTCTTTTGGTTTATTTACCTCTCCAATGTAAGCTCTAATTTCTCTTCTATTCTAATTTTTCACTAAAAAAGATTGTTACTTTATTGTTTTGTCATTGGTGAGATTGTTAATTTTTGAGAAACCCAAAAATGCAGCCCCACATTTCTTCAAATAGTGAAGCGCAAGGCTGTGGAAGATTTCAAGGCCGATCCTTACTTGGCCACAATTCTCAACTGTGCTATGTGGGTGTTCTATGGAATGCCCTTTGTTCATCCCGACAGCATCCTCGTCGTCACCATCAATGGTCTCGGTTTCATCATCGAGATTGTCTACGTTTCCATCTTCTTTATCTACTCTCCATGGGTAAAGAGAGTAAGTTTAGACCTAACCAAATAACGATCATAAACTTACAAGACTCAGGTCGCTTGAGAGAAAGTTTCTAATTTCTCTTTTAACTTTTTAAGTAGGTGACATAGCTTGTTTTCTCATGCTTTGGTTTCTTGTGTGGATTTTTTTTTTCAGAAGAAGATATTGATCGTTCTTTTAAGTGAAGCTATCTTCTTCGCCATCATCGTCCTCATTACACTTCTGGTTTTCCACACCACCACCAATAGATCTTACTTCGTTGGTATCATATGTATTATCTTCAACATCGCCATGTATACTTCTCCATTGACAGTCATGGTACTTTATCTTCCATCCTCTTCCATTATATATTAAAATGAGCATTTTAAGCCTCGTTTGATAACTATTTGATTTTTTATGAGTTTCTTTGGGTTGTTATCTAATTTCTAAAAATATTTTTCAATATCCAAACCAAGTTTTGAAAACTAAAAAAGTAGCTTAAAGTTTGTTTTTGTTTTAGAATTCGACTAAGAATTCAAATGTTTCTAAAGGTGAAAACCACATTAAAGAAGTTGTAAGGAAATAAATCTAAATTTTAAAAACAGAAATTAAAAATGAAATTGTTATCCGACGAGAAGCAATGAAATTAGCCTTTTGTTTTTTCTTTCCTTTTTTTTTTTAATAAAAAAAATTGTTGTATGTGTTTCTTTTTCAGCGACTAGTCATCAAAACAAAGAGTGTCAAGTACATGCCATTCACTCTCTCGCTTGCCAACTTCTGCAATGGAATCGTCTGGGCCATTTACGCCATTCTCAAATTCGATCCTAACGTCTTGGTAAAGCCTCTAATCCCAGAATCCATCAATAAAAATTTAACATGATATCAAAGCACAAGATCTCGTGTAATGAATTTTTTTGTTTTTTTCGCAGATTCCAAACAGTTTGGGAGCTCTTTCTGGGTTGATACAGTTGATTCTGTATGCAACTTATTACAGAACGACGAATTGGGACGATGACGACAGGTCGTCGAAGAAGCCAGAAGTGCAAATGGCCGACGTGTAGTTTTGGGAGGTGGAATATGATGGGATACGTTGCAAAGTCTCGACATGTCGTTTGCCAATTCCTGACCTCCTTTTTGGAGCTTTGTTGAAGGCTCAGCTAAATAATTTGGTGTAATCTAATTAATTGCATCGATTCTCTTATTGCTGTGTACTTCTTTCCCCCACACCCAAATTATTCTTACAATATTCTTTATTGGATATTCAATTCAACAACAATTTTCCCTCTCTAATTCTTTATTTTAGGAGTTTTATTTATAATCCCACGAGCTACTTAAACTTAAATTAACACGCAATATTTAGCTTTCAAAAATAAAATCTTTTATATACTGTGAAATGTAATGTTCTATTGTCAACGTTGTTACTTAAATGTCAACTTGGATTAGCAAAAGTTGATTTAGAAAAATAAAGTAAAGATTAAGTGGAACAAAATTGACTAGCCTGACTCGAAGAAAATAGGGGTGGGTGGTCCAAAAAATGATCGGTTAAATTCCACTAACTTGTCCCGATCAAACTTTTTGGTTGCTCTTATTTTATTGCCTATTCCCTTATGTCATAAAAAATATATAATTCCACTAGCTTGTCCCGATCAAACTTTTTGGCTTGTTTTTATTTTATTGTCTACTCTCTTATGTCACATCATATCAAATTATCACTAATTAATTTAAGGGAAAAAAATCATTTTTAACCCTGAACTTTGCATGTTATATCAATTTTAACCATAAACTTTCAATTTCATCAATTTAGACCTCAAACTTGGCAGATTGTATCAATTTTAACTCTAAACTTTCAATTTCATTAATTTAAACCTCAAACTTCACGAAGTGTATCAATTTACACCATTAGTTAAGTTTTCATTTCAATCTTCATTAAAAAGGTTTCTTACACATGTCCAAAATCATGTGTTGCTCTATAACAAATACATATTTGTTTTTTTTTTTTTTTTTAAAATTGCTGAAGAAAAATTTGAGTAGACTCGCCATAATGTTTTTCAATTTTAGAGCATGACTTTTTCTTCACTTCCTATTTTCTCTAATTTTGCTGGTTTCTTTTTTTCATTTCATCAATCAAGAGTTTTCCAATTTTAAGGTAGGATTCTACTTGATCCATCGACTTTTAGTAGAAACAAAGCTTATTTGTATCATATTTTTTCTCAATGGAGTACTCTCATTCTTGCATCAGTTTCCAATATATATATATATATATATAAAATTTCTCATCAGTCTTGAGCTTGATTTGTCCTCCATTTGGCGCCTCGTCGGAATCTTTGTCCCTTTCCTCTCTAGTGTCGATGTCACTTTAATCCTACGTAAGACTATCAATGAGGCTGATAAACTCGGCTATGACCAGTTCATTGTGTTCATGGCGCCACTTTGTCCATCACTGTCTTTTCTGGATCTCTCCCTCATTTTCGTCGAGCTTAAACTCCTCACCACCAAAGTCGACGAAAACGCCATGGCTTGGATCTTTGTTATACTCGTTGTTGTTGGTATCAACACCAAAAGCGAGGGGGAACACAAGAGTCCATTTGTTTTTGTATGGGTCCTACTTTCGAGAGTCAAGTTTGTAGTTTTCATGATGGTGGCGACCCGATTTGGAATGATTTAATTATTTTTTGGTAATTTTTTTTTAAAAAATAATAAACAAGTACATATCATATAGCAATAAGTGACTTTGGGCATATGTGAGAAACCTTTCTAATGGTGATTGAAACGGAAATTTAATCGAGAGTGTAAATTGATACGTACACTTATTCAAGTTTGAGGTTTAAATTGATGAAATTGAAAGTTCAGGGTTAAAATTGATACAATCTGCCAAGTTTGAGGTCTAAATTGATGAAATTGAAAGTTCAGGGTTAAAATTGATACAATCTGTCAAGTTTAGGGTCAAAATTGATTTTTTCCCTTAATTTAATTAGTAGGTTAAAAAATACTTTTAGTTCCTAAACTTTTGTAAAAGCAACAATTTAGTTCATGAACCTTATTTTATAGCAATATAGTCTTTGTATTTTCAAATTTATAATAATTTAATTTTTGCCATAAAAAATTCTATCAAAATTAAATGTCGACAATTTTTATTATTTAAAAATTTAGACTTTGTAATGACATATTTGAGAGTGATTTTGAAATAGTTAAAATCACTTTTGTCATGTTCAAAATTACTCCGAAACATGCCTTTAATCATTCAAGATCAACTTAGTGTTTGACTTTACATCTTTAAACATGATTTTTATACATAAAAATTGATTTTGAATAATTAAAAGCATGTTTAGAAGTAATTTTGAATACGGCAAAAAGTGATTTTAATAATTTCAAAATCACTCTCAAACAATTTAGGATAGAGACTAAAGTCTTACAAATTTTAAAGTACATGGCTAAATTGTTGACTAAATCAGTCCAAATCAAAATTCATGGACTACAATTGTTACTTCCCTAGAAGTTCAAGAACTAAAAGTGATTTTTAAACTAATTAGTATCATATTAATATTATGCCAACAACATGGATTTTATTAGAATCAAAATAACAAAATTTAAGATCGTAATTGAAACTTCGTTTGGCTAAATTGACAAAGACATCTAAGCTTCTAGAATAAATTTGTTTATTAAGATAGAGTCTAAAATATGTAAAAGCTAAATGTCTTTTGACTTTTATAAAAAACATGAAAATAGTGTTAAAAGTTTGTTTTTTTTTTCTCCTATGATTTTTCCTACGTTGGATACTGAAAGGTGCCTGTGGATAAAATAAGTTGATCCTCAGTGTTACAGTTAGTCGTCTAATTAATTAAGGGCTAACTACGTATCCGACTATTTTTTATTTCATGTTTTAAAAAATGGCCAAGCGATCCAAGATTTTTAAAAATGATAAAATCATTATTCATAATTTTAAATATTAATTATTAAATGACCAGACTACCCCTAACAACTTTCATATCTAAGATTCTCTAATTATTGTGTAATTATAATAAATTTAAAACCCAAATCTAAAATAAAACAAATAAAACGGATTATCTAAATAACAAAAGATGTTAGGATTCATTATCTAAAATCTAAACAAAAATTCAAAAATTCTTAACGATAAATTAAAAAAATGGATCTAATATGGAAAAAATATACATCAATTAACAATTGATTACATAACAAAAAGATTAAAAAAACTAGTTAAACGAATAGATTAAACAAGCAATAAAATCACATGCAACCTGAAATATAGTTTAAACCCAAAATCAAAGTAAATAATCATTTACACATTGCCCTGTACAATACTAATTAAAATTGAAAACAACATTTGAAAAGAGATTTACCTTTCACTGCAAATCGAATGAGTGATTCTAGGGTTTTTTCTTTTTCGTTTCTTCACACAATTTCAATCGAGTTTCAAAGCTTCAAAGCTCCCCAGATCATTGAACCCATCTCCTTCTTTGGCAAAGTTTGAAATCTTGTTCAACAAGGTGATTCCTAGGCTTGTCTGGCAAAAAAGGTAAGAAATACTCACTCTTTCTTCCTTTAAAACTCAAAATCTTGCCTATACATTGGGAAATAGTGAAACTCAGGTATAAGAAAAGTAAGAAATTAATTAAAGCTTGGCTCCAATGGCAGAATACTCTCACCGAGCAAAACACACAAGATAAGAAAAGGAAGAAGGGACAACAAAGACCTTTGAGACCGAAGATTAATGTATTTACAAAAAATAATTTAAAAATATTCTCTGATCTTTAGAGAAGAAACAAGGTAGAAATATATCAAAATATAAATAGATTATATTTTTTTATTATATACTTTAAATTAGCTAGTTTGTTATACCTAATGTACTGAGATTAAAAGATTTTGAATAAACATTTGAAGGTATGGTAAAATGAACGATGCAAACTAAATATTATGTTCATTACTTGTGTTATATTATGTAATGTTATCTTCTATTATTTAAAGTGTAATTCCATTGCTCAGTTTTTTTTACAAAATAACAAAATTTTATGTTAATTAATTTTGTTTTAAATGTTTAGATCAACCAGAACATACAAAAAGATGCATCTAGTGGTTTAAAGTCAACCAGGATATACATTGATGTTTTATGTGGAACATATAAATCAACTGATGACGCACATGACACATCCTTGACAGATGGCCCTACATTCGACCTCCACCTCAACCAGACAAAAAATTAATGAAAAAATTCAGGAAACTCAAGACTCTTTAAGAACTTCACTTTTGATCATAAAATTAGGTTTTTGTTAAATTTTTAGACTGAACTGCTTTTAGTATACTTTTGTTAAATTTATAGACTGAATCTTATAGTATTTTGGGATTATTGACAAACTAGTTTATAATATGAATTGTTGTTGATAATTTCTGTGTCTTTAACTGATTTTGCTGGTTAATGTTTTGAAGTGATATAAACTTCTGAAAGTTTCCAACTTGTGAACACATACAATTTAAATAAGTAGTATATGTCAACCTACAGTATTCAGAAAATACAAAGAATCTAAATTATAGAGTAGCTATTACTATGAATTATATAAAAAAATACAAAGTACATCCTACAATTTTGAAAGTTCAACATATAATAATAGTACACAACAAAAAAATATAAATTATACAGTAGCTAGATCATGCATACATAGAAAGACAAAAGCTGAATTGAGTCAAACAAAAGAATATGGAAATACAGTGTATTTGAATTATATAAAAATTACAAAGTACTTCCTACGAATTTGAAATTTCAACATATAATATTAGTACACAACAAAAAATATAAATTATACAGTAGCTAGATCATGCATACATAGAAAGACAGAAACTGAATTGAGTTCATAAAATAACATAGAAATATAATGTATTTGAATTATATAAAAATTATGAAGTACTCCCTATGAATATTAAATTTCAACATATAATATTAGTACACAACAATGAATGTAAATTACATAGTAACTAAATCATGCATACATAAAAAAACAAAAGCTGAATTGAGTTAGGAAGCAAAGGATGGGGAAATACTATGTATTTGTAAGAGATAAATAGAGAATTTTAGAAAGAATAAGTATACTATAATTGTTCTTAGAATGATCCAAATTTTTACCTACACTATAATTAGAGTTAGTTGTATTTGAACAGTCTAATTCGACAATTTCTGAATAATCAACAACAACATGAAAATTATTAGCAACACTCTTTGAAATAATAGAAAGGACCCATATAACATTATTGTCCTCAATAATTCTAATTTACTAGATTTATTCGAACCATCCCTACAAACAGTCAACCAAGTAATAACTTGGTGACTCGAAAGATGAAGTTTGTTACGAATACAATCAGTAAAATGCATTAAACTAGAATTCAAACGAACCAATATATTAGTAACCTTAAAATTCTGGTATCGATTAGCTTCATCATAGATCCCGTCATACAATATACTTACGGATTGGAAAAACATCTGAACCTAAAAAAAATTTATCAAGCTACAACCTGGAAAATAACATAAAGAAGAAGAGGAAAACCAAAAACAGTAAAAAAAAAACATATACAAACCTGAAAATTGGAAAGAAGAAATTGAAATACGAGTCAATGAATGGAAGTGAAAAAAACATAAAAAACATAAAGTAAAGGTACGAAAAATAATAAAAGAAAATAAATTAAAAAAATTTGTATGTCGATAAGGACTTAAAAAATAAGAAAATCGGATTAAAAAATTGAATCTTATAAAATAAAATCTTTAGAAATTCAAAATTTTAAACGATTTTAAATATGTATAAAGATACTAACTGCAATGTAAATATTTGAAATTTCAGTTTAGATACACCTTAAATAAAATAGGAGAGATAATGCTTTTTTTAAAAAAAAAATTGGGAATGTGTAGATACAAAGGGGCAAACCAGGCATTTTTAAAAGAGTACACCACATGTGCACCTCACGTGTGGCCATAATTAAAAAAAGAATGCAAATGGCCATTAACCAAAATCGCCAATTTTTTTTTTGTCATATCTAGAATTATCCCATTAATTAATTAATATACACGGATCATATGTATATATATTGTTGATGCAGAGATTTGGTTGGAAGGAGTTGGTGTGATCGGCTCGGAAGTCAGAGGTCTCGTTCGCAATCCTTTTTGGTCGTCCGAGCTATCCTGCACATAAAAGATCTTGTACCGGTGTGGAGCTTGGCCCAACACTCTTTGATGTTTAAGTCAGCGACAAGCACGAAGTGACGTCAAGTTGACCTTAGGTTAGGTTGCGTATCTTAAATGGAAGTGGGTCTCCCATATTTATAATATTTTATCATCTGTAGATGGGTCTTTCTCCAGGTTTTTTGGGAGTTGGATCCGTGGGCCTGCAACATATATATTTACATATTCAGTTTTGTTTTGATTAAGATGATCTTTTCCAAACTTTGTCAACAAATTTTTTAAACAAAAAAACCAAGAAGAAAGGACCTAACTACTATTTATTTCGTGACATAATTTATGATTTTATATCTAAGGATGGTTCTATAGAGATGTGTGCAAAATTTTAAATATATATATATTTTTTCTATTTCAACAACATAGGAGATAGAGATTCAAACTTCTGACTTTTTAGTCGAGGATATATGCCTTAACCAGTTGAACTATACTCAATAACAATAATTGTATTTGTTTTATGAGTTTATTGATGAAGTATGAAGATTTAAACTTTTGACCCATTGGTATATATGTCTTACCCAATTTATCTTATTCTCTATATCATTTTAATTGAGATATATCTCACAATAAAGCAACTTAAATTACATTATGATCTGTTTTTTTCGAGAATGTTAATGTAATATTTTATTTTATAAATCATATAATGTTTTTTTTTTGTTCAACAATAAGGGTAGGGGATTGGAACTCATAACCTCTGGTCATAAGCACATACTTTATGTCAGTTGAACTGTGCTATGGTTGGCATAAATTATATCGTGTTAATATTTCATTTTATGTAAATTTAATTTAAGTCTAAATCTTATTTTGGTATTTTGAGCTTTTATGTTTATTCTGTTTTAATTTTTAAACTTTCTAAAAATATGTTTAAGTTAAACATTGTATCACAAACTATTTTAATTTTTTGGTTAATTATCCATAAATCATTTGATATAAAACTTGAGACGACGTTGTTTTTTGTTCATACATGATGCAAGGTGTCTAGCTGGAAAAATGTTTGGTATCATACGTAATAATTTAAATTTAAATTTAGAGATCACTGAGATAATTTTTTTTTTTTTGAAGAAGAGACTAAGATAATTTAAATGTTTAGAACTTAAAATTCAGTATAATTACCAGTTTTGTATCTTATAGGTTCTTAAACTTTGAAAATATTAATTTTGAGTCTAATAAATCTTTGGCATATTGGATATTTTTTAAGATTAACGGACCTATTAAATATAAAATTGAATTTCATGTCCAATATTATAATAATTTTTTTAGTACAATAAATGTGGGGTATGAAAATTTGAACATCTGATCTTAAGACATGTCAATTACCGTTGAACTATGCTGATGTTGGCATCCAATATTAGAATCCTAAACTTTCAATTTTATATCTAACAACTTTATGAATTTTAGAAAAAAAATCAAATAAGTCAAGGATTGATGACAGAAAATTAAAAATTAAAAGTGTGGAGATTTATTAGACATAAAATTGAAAGCTTAAGAACTATCGGGTACCTTTTAAATTTCAGAAACCTATTAGACACAAAATTGAAAGTTTGAAGATTTATTAAGCACTTTAAAATTCAAAGAACTATCACACACAAACTTAAAAATTTAAGGAGTGAAGGGATGACAAAAATATCTGTGGTGTTGGGTCCCTATCCCAAATAGGGTGGGGAATCCTCAGTTTGATCGGGTATGGAGGTCAAACTGGAGATTTTTTTTTGGGTCGCGAGTCGGGGACGAGAAAAGTATCCCCACCTTCAGGCGGATCTATAGTAGGCCCAAGGGAGGCTTGAGCCCCCCTGAACTTCATGATATATCCTATTATTATATGTTAATTCATACAAATTAAAAAAAAAAATTCCTTTGTCTCAGTGGCATGTGTGCTCTAGCCCCCCTACATTATAGGTTTGAATCCTGGATTATGCATATTTTCATTTCGTTTTTGCATTATTTATGTGGGCGCTTGAATTTCAAAAAAAAAGAAAAAAAAGAAAAGACAACTTCAACTTGGGCGCTTATTTTTTCCCGACTTCAACTTGGGCACTTATTTTTTCCTTTATATGTATATATATATATATATATATTATATTTAGGTTAAAATACCATTTTATTTCTGTACTTTGGGTTTCATTCCATTTTAGTTCATTTACTTTTAAATGTCCAATTTCAATTTCTGTATTTTTAATAAAACTTAAAATTGGTTCCTGTATTTAGTTTATTGTTAACTTTTCGAAAAAAATTATTCTCTATTAACTTTTATTTTATAAATTTTGGAAATATGTTTGCATCGTGTCTTTTATTGAATGAAAACTATTATTATTGTTTAACCAATTTTGATAAAAATTAACTTAAAACTGATAGTAGGGGCCAAATTTTAGCTTTATTAAAAGACAGTGACTAAAATTTTACATTTGAAAATACAAATACTAAAATGAAATAAAACCTAAAGTACATGGACCAAAATGATATTTTAACCTTATATTTATAAAAGAGTATTATTTTCATTGATTTAAAAATATATAGAAAATTGTTCTTTTAATCTAAAATAAATAATTTAAACATTTATTTCTTATATATTTGGAGGGTAAGTTGCATCCTCTTTAAAAAAAAAATCAACCTATAAAGTATTTACAATTTTCAAAATATAAATAATAAAAAAATATTTTTATATGTTAGTAAATTATTTTTAAGAATTAATTCTATAAGAAACTAAAATAATTATAATTATTATTTGAAGTTTCATTTTTTTTTATGTACTTATATAAAAAATATCAATCATATTTTTTTTGTAATCGAGAGTCTGACCTTTACTCCCCTATACTCGGGAGCACCTGAGCCTGCCCCAAGCCCGGACCCAGGAGACATCAAGGGTTTTTATTTATTTAGCTCACCCGAGAAATCGAACCTGACATAAAAATATATGAAGGCCCTGACATTTTTTCTTTTTTTTTTTTTAAAAAAAAACTATGACATAAACTTTTGAATCAGTACTAATATCAAAATATATTAAGCCCCCTGACATAAATTTCTGGATCCGCCACTGCCTACTTTGTATAATTTTTAATATCAATTTTTAAAATATATTATAATTATTTATAATAATAATATTATTATATATTTTATTATATAATATTATTATTAAGTATAACATTATATATTTTTTTTGAAACTTAAAGTCTCTTATGCTCTATTTGGCGGATAGATTTAGTAAGAAGTGATTTCAAATTCCAGATTTTTAAAATATGGAAGTGATTTCAAATTCCTATTTGCGTTTGGAACCAAATTAATTTTTTTTTGTTTGGATGCTCACGAAAAATGAAAAGAAAGTATAACATTTTACTATTATTCCCTTATGGATTTTGTAGGAGATTTTTTTAATTAATAACAAAATATTTTAATATAAATAACATATAATAATGAAAACATACCATTAATCAAAACAAATCAACTTATTACATTAAAATTTACAAATGTTATCATTATTGTTAAAAATGAAAAAAAAATTACAAATGTCTTAATTTAAATGAAAAAAAAATGGACTCAACCGAATTTAAACAAAATTCATCAAAAGAGATTTAATTTGTTATGTTTAGCATGGAGGAAAAAAAAATCAAAAGAAGCAATTTTTTTTTTGTTGATTTCTTCTCCAACCCAATAAATGAAAACATAAAACTAATAAAAAAAATCATACTGGAAAAAAAATTGATTGCATCAATATATAAAAAGGAAAAGAAAACATATTATTCTTATGAAATCAATAAATAAATAAAAAATGTTTAAGAAGATGAACAAAGCAAAAAAAAAAAAAAAAAACTCACCTTTAGTTTGCTTATCTATAAAAAAATAAAAACTTGTTGAAAATTGAAAAGTTGCATTGAAAAAAAGCGTGGGGTAATGGATAAACAAAATAAAAATCTAACATTGAGTTTGCTTTAATGACGTTGAGTAAGAATATAGAAGAAACTATCAATAGGTATGCAGTTGAATAGAGAAAAAACTATACAAACTATCGTGAAGAAACTATCGTAAGACGTGGGGTAAAATTGAAAACATATTTTTTGAAACTTAAAATCTTGTCAAATCCGACTTATTTTGAATGGAAAATGTTTAAAAAAAACAAAAATTTGAAATCACAAACGATTTCAAATCTCTCACTTTTTTTGACATCCGAACGAATGAAATGATTTCAAATCATAACTGAATTGAAATAATCCAAAATCAAGGGGTTTCAAACAGGAGGTTACTATAGTTACATTTTTATTTTCTTTTTAATTTAATTTAATTAATTTATATGTGTTTATTGTATTTAATTTCATAATATAATAACTTTTATATTAAATTTATAATAAAATGTTAAATATTTTTTAAAACTAATTATTTAACTAAATAAAACAATAATAATACTAACTTTAACCTAAAATATTTATAATTTTAATATATTTATCAATTTTTAATTAATTTTAATTAAAAATAAAAGATAGAAAACGAGAATTTTTTCCCATGGAACCCGATCCCCGAACGGAGATTCTTCAACCCCAATCCCTGTTGGGTTTTGTGTCCTAAAACTCGTGGTTTTGTAAACTGAATGTATATTCTATTTTACTATAAAGATGTTATTGAGGTTTATTCAGTAAATGTGTTATTGAATAAAGTGAATTGTGTATTCTATAACCCAAATCCAATGAACAAAGAACCCTTGGCTATAGTATGTATACTTGAACTTTATGTATGACATAAAAGTGGATCAAGTTCGAGTAATAGCCAAAATGGTCTATAGTATAAGGATAAGGCTGGATACCTTATTCTGGGGACACTATGGACGCGACCCACTTTGTATAGTACTAACGATGTGATCCATAATCGTTCATGTGGAGACATGTGAGTGGGGCCGTCCTATGCAATGAGTTTGCATAAGACCGGACCGCGAAATAGTCACGTAGACTTTATAACTCCGTTTACTGTTTTAACTGACTATATTCATACGATGACCTAGGTAACTCGATCTTAATCCTGAGCGTGCTATGAACTCCTGTTTATTCGGGATTATCCTTAGATTTGCATGGGTGAGAGTGGCCCGAGATCGCCGACTCAATAAGCCTCCCATTTTGGGGATAAGACCGGATAGATAGTTGAGAACATAGTCATGCAAGATGGAATTCACTCCTACCTGCTTTAAGGATTAGTAGAGAGGTTGTTCCCTTAAGTGCTGACTCCGGGTCTTGAACAATGGGCCTACCCTCTCATTGGCCCGAGAGGGATTCGATTTGTTGGTTGGACCACAAACTAATTGTTCATTAGAGGATCAGTGAGACTTAAGGAACAAGAAGTAATTACAGGGGTAAAACGGTTTATTTGACCCAGCTGTAATTACGAACAACCTGTGAAGGATCGACTTACTAATCATGGTTATATCGAGTGGACAGAAATATATCTACAGTGAGGAGAGTGCAGCCACTGGGCTTTAGTGGAGTGTCCTGGTGGTTAACGAATGTTGATTAGTTAGGCTAAAGAGTTTGGCCGGTTAATCTCGTATCATTGGAGCTCATGATCTGTAGGTCCATTAGGTTCTCCTTACTAGCTCAGACTAACCCTTGTAACAATTTGAGAGAAAGGAATTTGAATTGTTCAAATTCGAATTTGGGAGAAAAAGTTAATTATATGCGATATACTTAACGTTTCATAGCTTAATTATGAATTAAACTATGATAAAGAAGAGGTGGAAATATTTAAATATGATTTAAATATTGGTTCGGTTTAAAACATGAATAGGGATTCATGTTCGAACGTTCGTTTTGAGAAATTGGGATTGGTCCAATTATTTAATTTGATATTTGATATTAAATTAAATAATTTTAAAATTAATTAAATTGTTTAATTAATTAAAAATTGATTTTAATTTAAAATTAATTTTATATTAATTTTGAATTAAAAAGAAATCAATCTCATGTGTTGGCTTATTCTTGAAGCTCAAAGAAGCTTGGCAATCACTCATGTGTTGGCTTATGCTTGAAGCTTAAAGAAGCTTGTGGCCAACTCCTCTATGTATTACTCATGTGTTGGCTTCTTCAATAAGCTTAAAGAAGCTTATGATTTGCTATATATAGAGAAGAAACACAATGGGTAAGTAGATTTTTGAAGAAAATTCTCTACCCCTTCATTTTAGACCTTTACTCATTCTTCTCCCAAATTCTCTCAATCAAAGATCCCACAATCTGTTCCAAGGCCTGAGGATAGTAGGGAATACTCTAGAGGAGGTCCACAACTCGTTTGTGTTCAAAGAAAGCCCACGGATTAAGAGAATATTGAGCTACAAAGGTTTGTGTTCTTATTCTCTGTTTTTCCAGTTTTGAGCATATTTTTTGTTTGTTAAAATTGATCAAATTAGAGTGCTTAAGATCCAAAATTGCTTCCACATTTTTAATATTAACTCCTACAATCCCGATTTTTCAAAACAAAAAATGAGGCGGAAATGAGGATGAAAAATCCTCACAGAAATGGGGCTGGAGAGTGCATCCTAATCTTCACGTTGTCGTCCCTATAGTGAACTTGTAATTCAAATGAAATTATAATAATAAAAAAAGCAACTTTTCATTTGCATTTAACAAATGGGATAAAATAAGAGTCAAATGTGTCAAAATTGGATGCTAATTAATGATATGAAAATGTAGACGTGGGCATCTAAATAACCTCATAATTTGAAGGCTTCTCTTTCTTTTTGCCTTTCCTTTTTTGTTTTTTTGTTTTTTTGGTTTGAGAAATTGACATCCATTGATAGGCATGCATTAAATAATCAAAAGTACCTTAATTTATAAAGGAGCCAAAATAAGGGGGTTTAGTTTTACCTTTTATGTTTAATTTGACATATTTTACTTCATATCAAAGCGATTTTTTCCCTTTATTTAATCATCAAAACCTTGGGTTTGGTTTGGTTTGATGTCCCATCTCGTCTTTAATTTTAGGCTTTTAAAATTGAATTTGTTTATATTCAAAATTTCTTTAATTTTTTCTTTTTGTCTTTTCCTTCTTTGAAAATACTTTTGAGTTTCGAACTAAACTTAGAAAACAAGGACAATTTTTTTTAAATACTACTTCTTTTAGATTTTTAAATTTCGCTAAAGTTTTTAAAAACATTTTAAACAATTGATTAAAAGACAAAAGAAATTATTGCTAAATAAGATGGATTTTTAGGTTGAATATATTATTTGGTCTTTTTTGGTTCTTGTATGGTCCTAAAATAAACCATTTTTCGAGTTTTTATTTGATATTTTGAAAGTTTCAATTTTACCTTTAATTGATCCATTCATCTTTGTATTTTTTTTTTTAAAAAAAATGATCCATTTCATCTTTTTTTTCTTAGGAAATTTTTTTTTTCACATAATTAGATGTATCATCATAGAAATCTTTTACGTTTCACTTCTTCCATTCCATAAAAAATAATACTTTTTTAATAGTATATCACTATTCGTTGTTGAATTTCAATAACATTTTAAAGGTCGGAGACTCGATTTAAAAAGATAAATCCAAAACTTTAAAATATTGCAAAAGAAACTAAAGGATAATCTTGTCCTTACTTGATACACTAGATAATTAATATATTTGACCTAACGATTAAAAGAAACCTTTACTCTTTTTATTCGAAATTAAAGCATGCATGCAAAAATATGAAATCGTTCAATGAACCACCAAAAAAATGTGTTTCATTACTATAAAAATGCTACTTTCAAAGCTTAACAAAATTCAAATCAAAATCATAGTAAACTTGAAAGCTGTCTATGAGATAAAAACCTATAAGTATAATTTTCATAATATAGAAAACTGATTTTATAATTTTTTTTTAAAAAAAAAAAACTATATAAGTTTGATAAAATATACAAAAGGTTCTTAACCTTTTGGATAATTCTCATTTTTGTTTTAATTTTTTAAAATTTTGATTTTATCTTTAACAGTATTAAAAATTATCATTTAGGTTCTTCCAAAACAAAAATTATTAAAATTTATTAATGAAAAGTTGATGTATCATTAAATTGATATTTAATTTACTTAACATGTTTAAATTCATAGATATGACTTGACACATAAAAATACATCTACCAATCATAAAAAAATCCAATCCAATAACAAATCCATTTTTTCTGAGTGAGAGAGATGTTCAAGTGTCCTTCTCAAATGCCTAAATATATTATTAAAACAATAATTTAACAAAACACAAGCTTTTTGTTAATAAATTTTAACCTTTTTTTTTTTTTTTTTTTTCAGATGACTTAATTGTGAATTTTTAATATATTAAAGGTAGAACTTAAAATTTTTAAAGATTAAAGATCAGGTTGAAAATTACTTAAAAGATTAAGAACCATTTAATTAATATATTTGATCTTGTTTTTATCTCAAGTTAAAAAATTGTGAGAGTATGTGTGTTTTTTTTAATCTAACTATAAGGGTGTGTGAGAGATCAAACCATTAAATTTGTTAGATGATAATACTCATTAAAATATGTTGGAATTGACAGTTGCCATGAGACAGTTGCCATATCCCACATGCTGACAAAATTTGAAAAACATTGGACGCGATCTTAGTCTTAAAACTACATTAATACTTACGCATGGACCAGCTGGAAAAACAAATTATCTTAAAATTTCCTAGCTTCCTAACTTTTTTTTTTTTTTTTTTTTTGTCTCAACTTTTATATTCCATATATATATGTTCATCCTTGATGGAGAAAAAGAAGATTGAGATCCTTTAAATCATTTTCTTGCTGATTAGTTAGCCCATCCATCTTCTTGAACTCTGATTGGCTTCTAGCTGTTTATCAAAATTTGCAATCTTTTTCGTACTCTCGAAGTCTCTATCCCAACCCTGGAAATTTTAGCCTACAGCAAAATAACAAGAATAGGAATAATAAGATTGAGTTTACTGTAACTCAACAAGTTATCGCTTAAGCTTTCAGTAAGACATCTTACTTACTTCGATGTGAAGGGAGTGGAAGACCTTGTTGCCAAGTGTGGAGAAGCTAGCGCTGACAACTTGGCCACCTTCCTCTTCGACGATACTGATAATTTGGTAGGGCATGACGCTTCTATTGATGCTAGTAATAAGCATTACGTGAACGATGCCGTTGCCCAAGTCTTTCAGCTCAATTATCGGCAACCTAGAGTCATTGGGTGTCGTCGTCGTCGCGGCGGCACCGAGATTAGCTTGATCATTATGAGGATTTGTTTGTAATTGTAAAGCCTGTTTCTTTTTCTCCAAATTCTCCACTGTTTCTTTCAATTCCTTTATGTAAGCAATCACGTAGGAGATTTGATTCTGTTGTGATAGCAAATCCTGTGAAAAAATATTAAAAAAACACACACACACACAATGTTAATGGATCAAGGGGAATTAGAAGATGAATGGATTTTTTCATCTGCGTATATATTTGATAATGTAATCATGAATTCCCATCAATTTTTTCATCTCTTAAAATAACAGTAGAAGCCAACTTCAGGCTAATTCAACTCCGACAATAAATGTTTTAGTCTAGAATATTTTTACAATTTAGTCCTGGTTGTTTATCTGTTGCAACAAAATAAAAGTTTATCATCAGCCACTCTCTTAATATTCTCTAGACTAAATTGAAAAATGTTAATACATAAAGGATTAAATTGAAACATTTTAAACAAAAAGGGCTAAATTGAAGAGAGAAAAAATGGGTATTGGGATTTTTTTTCCTACACTCCCTCCCAACCCATTCTTCGCCTAAACATAGATTTCTCACCCCGTTAGGGGCAAGTTCCTGTCTTTGTAGAGAAAATGAACATCCCTGTTAATGCTTATTATTTATCCCTTATATATATAACAATTTTCAATTTAGTCTCTCATTTTTCAATGAATGTTAAGATGATAAACTTACTTGTCACAAAAATTAATTAGTGATCAGAATTAGCCAAAATTTATCATCACCACTCTTATCATTCGCTAGACTAAATTGAAAAAGGTTAATACATAAGGGACTAAATTGCAAAAAAAAAAAAAAAAAAAAAGTAAGTAATCAAACATGACGAGAAACTAAAACATATATTTGGCGGATTGAAAAAGAATTAGGACGAGAAGCGGGCGAGAGAGGAAAGAGGGAAGAGAGAACCTTGTTGATTTTGAAATGGGAGGGAGGAACAAGATTAAAAAGCTTAGAACAGAGAGATTTCATATGAATTCTTCTATTTTTCTCGACAGTTTTGCGATCGAGTTTGAAAGAAGTTTCACCATTGCCAGCCATCGCCATTAAAGCGTCTTGAAATTAAGAAAGGAAGATAAATATTTTAACAGAGAGAGAGAAAGAAAAAAAACAGAGAGTTGAGTTTACGGACTAGAATTTGGTTTTAAAGAGATATATATACACAGAGAAGACTGAGAGAGAATTGAAAAAGGAAGAGGAAGAGGAAGACGAGGAGGAAGAAGGGGCAGTCACTTTCATAAATGGGGAAGGGGATTGGAGTTGTCCTTGGCTGCCCGGGGGCGGGGCCCGGTCATACGGTCAGGAGCAAAGCAATGATGTGATCTGATCCGATTCCATGCACCAGTTCCAGTCACCAGTTGGCCTACTGGGTCTCCCATTTTGACTTTTTCGTAATGCTTCCACGACGTCGTTTTTACTTCCCCGCGCTTTCTTTTCCTTTCACCGACCACTTTTTGGTTTTTACTTTTTTCCCATTCTCAGTCTTCTAGGTATGTACAAATAATTTGGTAACTCAAGCAACTCGGACTACTCAACTTAAATTGTAAGGATTGGGTTAGGTTAGATTTTTTTTCGGTTTGGATTGAGTTAAAATTTTAAAGAACTGAATTTTTGGGTCGATTCTCGGGTTGGCTTTTTTAGACTCAGGTTGATCCAACCCAATCCAACCCAACCCAACTCAAAGTTTGTTTTTTTTTTAATATATATATACTTATAAATGAACTATTTATGAACTTTTAATGTTTTCATTTAGGATTGTAATGAATATTAAGATGTTATGAACTTTGAAGTTTGATATTTCAATTTTATGTCATGTTAGTTATTAATTCAAGTAAAAATTATTTTAAATAATTAAGAAATTTATAAAAAAAAATAAAAAAATCAACCCGGTGACCCAACCCGAAAATATAGGATTGGGTTGGGTTGCAATCCTTGATCGGGCCATTCGGGTAGCCAACCCGACCAACCAAAATTTTCGGGTTGGTTCCAAAAAACCCTCCACCCCAACTCAACCCGACCCGTGTACACCCCTACTGTCTCCCTCTCTCTCTCTTTTTTAAAAATTTAATTTTATCAAATTATCCATTTCTTTTCTTTTTCTTTCTTTAATTTATTTTTGTTCTAGATGTTTGACTGGATTTGTGATGCAGAATGGATGACAATTTTATACTATATACGAGAAAAGAATTTAATAAAATTAAATATTGGATTACATATTTAGAACTCTCATTTTTTTTGGTATAATTTCAATTTGGTCTTCATGATTTTTAAAAGTTTCGATTTAAATGATTATCTAGTTTTAAGTTGGATTTTATGTGTTAGTTTTAGAGAAGGGAAAAAAAAGAGAGAATACAAAAGACGATTATGGTTTAGTGATAGATTTAAAAAATATATATTCATTCCCATCTATATATTAACATGTGGAAAAAATATTTACCAAATTTAAATAAGAACCTCTAACTTCAAAGAAAGAAGTACATGTCAATTATCGCTGAGTTATGTTCACTTTGGCTATATCTATATATATACTAGTTAAATAACTAAATACTATATATTTGTTAATATTTCAATAAATTAAATTTTATTAAAAATATATATATATGATTTACCAGTTGAATTTATAAGAGGTAAAAATTTTAAATTACTTACTTTCAATAAATAAATAAATAAATATATATATATATATAATAAGAAATGAAAGGCATCGTTTGAGCTTCTCTAGCTCTGCTTCTTGTTGTTTGCCTAAATTATAGGAACCAAATTTATAACTAGACAAAAAAACAATAAAACTTATTTTAAACTTGCTTTTGTATAAGGATTATTTGTATTTGTTAATTTGTATTGATAAAGAAAAATATCTTATTAATATCTTTTTTTTTTTGAGTTCAACAACATTTGGGATAGGGGAATTTGAACTTAAACCTCTTGATCACAAGTCCATATTTTATGTCACTTGAGCTATACTTTTATTGGCCTTATTAATATTTTTTTAATCATTATTAGGATATCCCTATTATTAGTATTATTATTATTATTGTTCGTAGATAAGGAGATCACTACTCAGTGATAGTCAATAATTTCGTATGATACGTGTATTAAGCATTTTCCTAAAAAAAAAAAAAAAAAAAAGTACATGGTAGCAATCATTTTTTTTTCCGCCAAGGGCAATCATTCGAATGTAGAAAAATTATTTGATAGAATAAAAAAAAGTATGTAATATTTTAATTGTTTTATATAATTAATTATTTTTAAATATAATTTTACTTAAATGTTTCATATTTTAAAATTAAAATAGAGAAACAAATAAGTACAAATACGATAGCAAAATTTATTCTTTTTCCCAATTAAAAATAATAAAAAGCAGTTTTAAAATGTTAATCTACAAAATTATGGATGAAAATGAGTATTTACATGATTTACAGATAGATAATAGACTTTAAAGTAGGTAAAAAATTAACATAATTTGCTCTAACATTTAGCTTAAAAGTTTTTTTTTTTTTTTTTAGTACAACAAATGGTGAATGGAAATTCAAACATCCAATCTCAAAGAAGAAGTAAATATCAATTACTGCTAAACTATGCTTACTTTAGCAAAAGTATTTAATCTTTCAAAGATTTATTAATTAACATTAATAAAATATTTTTAAAAAATCACTTAAAAAACAATAAGGGCATGTTTAACAATCCGTAATGGATTTGTGCGTAAACATAATAAGATTGTAGGGTAAACGTAATGGTCCATCATGAAGGAAAATTACATTTGACATTGTTTACCAATAGTAATTGATAATGACAATCCACCATTATGCCCTCCTAATAATAAACAAATTAATCATTTTACCAATATCGATCTCATCATCTCGATTAAAATATGGCATGACCAAAACTCACATATAAAAAATATATATTATTGATTTCATCTCGATCAAAATATAAAAAATATATATTAACGATTTCGATATTGATCTCATCATCTCGATCAAAATATAGTATGACCAAAACTCACATATAAAAAATATATATTACCGATATCGATTTCATCATCTCGATCAAAATATGGCATGACCATAACTCACATATAAAAAATATATATTATCGATTTCATCTTGATCAATATATAAAAAATATATATTAACGATTTCAATATTGATCTCATCATCTCGATCAAAATATAGTATGACCAAAATTCACGCATAAACATATATATATTATCGTCTCATCTCAAACAAAATATATGACTGTCAAAACTCAGCATAAAAAATATAAATTATCGATATCGGATTTCATCATCTCGATCAAAATATAGCCTAACCAAAACTCACGCACAAAAAATATATATTATTGATCTCATCTCGATCAAAATATAAAAAATATATATATTATCGATATCAAAATATGGTCATGCCAAAACTCACGCATAAAAAATATATATTAAAATCGCGTTATCGTTACCACATACCTATGCCGATAAACTCACATTAAAAGGCCAGCGATATTGATAAGAGTGTCAACAATTAACATTGAGGAAAATCACCACGAGGACAAGAGAAAGGGAAATTCATGCTTAACAATGGTACCACGTGATAAATTCCTATAATTGGATTGAAGACGATTTTGGGTGTAATTCGATTACAGGATGAATTAAAGATTTCAAGGTGGGTCCACACCTCATTTTCACTATGGGACACAATAAACACAAACAAACATAATCAAGTGGGATCCACTTTTATTATATTTATGGATTGGTAAATGCAACCGATTTATTGTATTTACGTGTTGATAGACACACCCTAAATTATCAAGAGATTCAAATTGTACAACGTAGCAATATACAACACGTAAGTGCAAACGTCATCGTAAAAGAAATTCTCAAAAAGCCAAACAAACGTCATTGAAAAAACGAAAGATTACAGTTAATCCCAAATGTAGGGGGGCTTTTTTTTTATTCTTTTTTTTTTTTTTTTGTTGTCTTTTTCTCACTTTCTCCGTTCAAACAAATGGTAATTTAATTTTAAACATCTAAGGCCCATTTTATAATTATTTAATTTTTAATTTTTAATTTTTAAAAAATGTACTTATTTTCTCATCAATTTTTTATCATAAGTTTCATCTTTCTTAACAAAATATTTAAATTCTTAGTCAAATTCCAAATCAAAAATAAAATTTTGAAAACTATTTTTTTTTTAGTTTTCAAAACTTGATTTAATTTTTGAAAATATAAGTAAAAAGTTGCTAACAAAATAAGGACTATAAGTAAAAGTAATATTTATAGGTTTAATTTTTAAAAGTCAAAGGATTATCAAATAAAACCTAAATTTTTAATCGAACACAAACTTTAACTAATTGACCTATGCTCAGTTGGTAGAAAAACTTTTTTGTAGTTTCTATTATAGATGTAGACTTTAATTTTATTATTAATGCTTTTGGTTTTATATATTTCTAAACTTTAATAATAACAAATAAATTTTTTATGTCACTATCTCAAGCTTCTAGATTTTTTTTTTTAAAGTATGATAATTTGTTCTTTTGTTTTTTTGTTTGAAGAAATGACAATTTGTTCTTATTTTCCCATTTCAAGAATTCTCTCTTGATCACTCGGTTTTGTTTGATTATTATTTTGGCTTTTTTTTTTTAAAAGGAAAATTTATTAGCAGATAACGAGTATGAAGAGGATTGAGTTAGTTTCTTCCCTTCATTATTGCCTTGATTCTTGTCCTATATTTTTCATAGTATTTTCAAAAGTAGAAAATCGAACAGAAAAAACATATTGAGAGATAATATTATTTTTAAATATTAAATTTGTTAAGGAGACAAGTTATTAACTGACAGTGCTGGAACAATCATCGGATGAGACAATAGATGAAAATTGAGGAAAGATAAAGGAAGAAAGCGCGTATAAGGAATAATGAAAAAAAAATTCAAAGGAGATAATTATTAAAAATAAAAAGTAGACGAGGAATTTAAAAGTAGACGAAGAATTGAAGTAAAACAATATGTAAAAAACACGTTTAATAAAAGAAAAGGTTTTTTTTTAAAAAAAATTAAATTTAATAAGAAAACCCTTTTGTTTAATCTATGAGAACAAGAAGTATAAAATATAATTAAATAATAAATGAAACATTCGCACAAATAAAAGTGAAAAACATAGTCATTTTTTTGAACTACTACCCAAAAGTAATAATATTTGAACATATAACAAAATCACTATTTGACCTCCTTTAAAATATTCCCGCCCCATATAATCTTCCCCCAAATATTAATCAAAACTTGTGGAAATATTTCAAAATTTTGTCAAAAAAATTCTTCTAAGGTTTAATGTGTATTTACTCATATTAACCTAAGCATAATTTAACTAGTTAAGGCATATATATTATTAATTAAAATGTTAGAAGTTTGAATCTACAACCCTGCACGTTGATAAACTAAAAAAAAAGAAAGTATATATACTGATTTTATTATTCAAACTCATAAATCATATGGACACATTGTTGACACTATTTTAAAAACATAAAATATGATTTAATATGTCCTTTTAAAAAGCGACTCATAAATATTCTATGTAAGGATGAAATTGTTTACCTGCCACTTTCATTATCGTGTTGATGCTAACTTTTGATTATTTGACTATGTGTTAAAGCATAATGTACCCTCTTTTAATCTCACAGGTCAAATAATATATAATTATTCTACAGTTCATTTCGTCATTTACAATTCTCTTGTCAAAACAAAAATTCACTTGATCTTTCTCAAAAAAAAAAAAAAAAAAAAATCACTTTATCATTTCCATTTCCATTCATTTTCACATTGCAAGGAGACCAAATCTTACTTGAACAACTATGTTCACCAATATATTCTATTTGTAGAAAAAATATGAAAATGAGATAAATCTATAATGGTTTAACGGGTTGTGATCTAGATGGTAAATTGTTCAAGTTCTAGCGGGTAAATTCATCATTAATTTCAAAATACTCTATCAATGGGTAAATGAGAGTCTTTTCCATTACCTTTATATTTTTAAATTAAAAGTTCACTTTTTGATATTTAAAAAGCCAGGTATGATTAGTAAAGTAAGCAAACTATAAAGATGCAGCTAATTTGAATATAGTTCGGTGGATAAGGTTAATCCTCCACCCTTGCAATTATTGTATTCAAACTGTAAAAATGTAATTTGTTATGTCAAGTGAAAATGAACGTAAAGTTAAAATAGATATGGCTTGTTTAAATTATATTTGTTCATATTAACAAATAAATTATATACAAGAACTAGACAATGTAACAAATTTTTTTATCACAGTAATAATCATTATAATTTAGGTTAAATTATAAATTTAGGTCTTCGAATTTTTAAGATTGTGTCCAATAGGTTCTTAAACTTTAAAAAAAATGCCTAATAGGTTTCCAAACTTACATTTTGGTGTGTAATAGGTCTCTAAAGTTTAAAAGTGCCTAATAGGCTTTTGAACTTTCAATTTAGTGTCTAATAATGGTCTTTGACCTATTCGACAATTTATAAAATTCACAAATCTATTAAACACAAAATTAAAAAGTCAGGATCCTACTAATACAAAATTATATTTTTTGTCCAATAAATTCATGAATTTTAAAAAAAAATTAAACTTTAGAGATTTATTGGTCACAATCGTGAAGGTCCAAGAATTAAACTTATAATTTAACCTATTATTTAATTTTGTTTTTAGTACAATAAATATGAGATATGAGGGGATTTGTATTATGTTTTTTTTTTGGAAAAAAGAAAAAGAGATTAAAGTTTCGCTCAATAGTCTGTACATGGAATTAAATGACGCAAATGTAGGGAAAGGAATTTTAGAAGTTTTCCATATATTGGAGTTGAAAAATCTAGAATTGAGTGAGAACACATGGTTGCGTTTTGAATTGTAATAACTAATGAAGAGATAGAATATTCACAGTCTATTTTCTTGTTAAGATAAGGATGACTAGTTTTCCATGGTTATAAATTCCCGACAAACAAACAAGAGGAAAAGAGGGAGGGAAAAGTAGGTATTACAGTAGTACAGTAATTGAAAATTTTCCAATGAACAAGTGGGTAATTAAATTTATGATATTATTAATTAAAGTTAAATTAATAGAAGAAATATGCTATTGCCCATTCGACTATAAATGTAGAGGAGATCAATATTGGAAGCTGAAGAGGCAATTGAAGAAGGATATCATCGACAACCAACCTTAGATCGAAAAATAGGCCTTGGAGCAATTGTTTGCAATTATAATGGTGAAGAAACAATATATCACTCCCATTGACCTATTGTTGCCGTGATGAGGGACAACCTTCCCATCCTAATTGAAAATTTTGAAAAATAATTGAACATTTCATCAAATATTGTCCCTCACCAATGCACATCATCTTGCTATTTGGGTTAAACATCACTCACATTGATCTGTTGTTGCCGTGATGAGGGACAACCTTCCCATCCTAATTGAAAATTTTGAAAAATAGTTAAACATTTCATCAAATATTGTCCCTCACCAATGCACCTCATCTTGCTATTTGGGTTAAACATCACTTCCATTGACCTATTGTTGCCGTGATGAGGGACAACCTTTCCATCCTAATTGGAAAATTTGAAAAATAGTTAAACATTTAATCAAATATTTCACATCTAGATTTTAGTTTGTTGTTTCTAGCTATATATATATATTATTTTTTACATCCTTGTCCTTCTACCTAACTCAATTTTTCTCTACATTGTTTTCCTTCTTTTTTTTAAAAAAAAAAAAAATAAAATCTTCTCTCATCAGCAAAATATTTTTCAAATCTCCTCTTATCTCCCAAATCTATTTCAAACCTATCAACATTTTCTAAATTTAAATATTAACTGTTCTTTTCAAAATTTATAATGGAATTTTTTCTCATTCCTTTTTTCTATCAACAAAATATATTTTAAATTTAACAAGGTCAAAATTTAAATTAGAATTTGGGCTTTTCATGTTTTCTAATTTTTTTTTTGTAATTCCCACCGAACACTATTTCAAATTTCAAACATTCTCTAAATACAGGTATTAATTGTACTTTTTCAAAATTTTTAGTGAGAATTTCATTTTTTTTTATTTAACAATAAATGTTATAAACTACTTTACTTTTGGGGTGGATGATTCGAATCTCTGACCTCTTGGTCAATGACACATATTAATTACCATTGAGCTATGTTCACTTTGGCGAAGCGTAAAGGTCATTGTTAATATGTATATTGCTAATTAACTGAAATGGTGATGTAAATAAAGAAAATTACACATTTTAAAATTTGCACCAAGATCATTGTTTTGTAAATAGAAAATAACATGGTAAATGTTATGGTGTACTTCTTGTTTGTTGTCATCTTTTAAAATAACTTGATACGTGGATTCCAAATATCTAAGATACCGACAAATCAACATAAATAACTGAATATTTAAATATTTTGTCGAACATTTAAATAGAAAGAACCCACATGGATGACCCTTAAATGGCTGCAATAGAGAACCACCTTGACTGCTGACCCTGCACCACTGCAACAATTCAAGGACTTTGCCATCGCGCCCAACAAGTCTTCCTAACTCACGTTGTTTCTTTCTATTATTATATTTAGCATTTACCTTTCTGTTTTTTTAGCTCATGTTGCTTTCTTCAAATTTTAAAACATTTCAAAATTTTGAGATTTTATTGAAATCTTTTGCCATCAATATTGACATTTACCATTTTGTACTTTATTTACAATTTTATTTTTTATGAAACACACAAACTCAAATTTAAACGATATTCTTCTTTTTTTTTTTGCTCCTCTTTTTGGATCTTCTTTTTTAGGTGTTAGTTTACCATGCAAATTTATTTCAAGTTTTAGAACAAGGAGAGAGAAGATTGTTACACTGGCATATTTGTCCTATAGAAAAATAAATAAAATTTAAAAAAGCATGGATGGCTATATTTGAAAATTTAGATTCTTTTAGTCATTTAACAAAATTTACTGAGAAGAGATTCAAACCTTTAATCTCTCCATCGAAGCTATATGTCTTAACTAGTTGGTGGTTGAACTATCCTCAAGTTGGTTAAGAATTTTGTTGAAATTGTCCTTTTCTTTTCCAAATATCATATTATATTTTAATTCATTGATGAATCATATATATATATAAAAGGCATCTCTATTTTTTTTAGTGATTATAATTGAATCATTTCTCTTATATTTATTGTTATGGGTGAAATTGGATCAATAAGAATAGACTAGCTAAAAGGTTAATAATAAAGCGTCAAACGAGGAAAGAAACCTAATACAAAGTCAAAACGGACTGAAATCGAAAGAGGACCAACCTAGGACACGAAAGGATGAAGAAACGAGCTTGGACCGAAGTCTAAGCCCATGGTCGGCCTCATCCGACCATATGTCAAGGCCCTCCTTTAGGCCTTGCCTTGGTCCCCCATGGCCCGTACCTCCAGTCTAGCCCCGTTCGGTCATTTCGTTCCCAATTGAAGACAGAAACCCACAAAATCCCTAATTAAGAGGTATTTAAGCTCTTTCTTGAGGGGAGGGCAAAGTAAGCTCATTCCAACCTCCAAAACTCTCTCTCTAAACCCTTTCTAACTTAAGCATCGAAGCCTGTGTGGCCTACACCATACTAATGCCTAGTTTTTCTTATCTTGCATGTCGCGTTCTTCCCCCAAGAATACAAATTCACAGTCGTTGTGCGTGGAGGTCATGTGTAATTTCTCATATTGTCTAAAATTTGGCAACAACAGTTGGCGTCGTATGTGGGGAACGACAGCGCTTGCTTGGAATACCTTGTGCTTGAGTCATTCTTCCAATAGAGATGAGAAGAATGCTGGAAAATAAACGCTGGAACAAGGATAAATGACGATTCTGATCAGGACCGTCGCCTACAACGAACGCCGAAGAACACACCTCCTCGGCCTTATACCGAGGCTGAGGCCGACTAGATCATTTAAGCTACATGGCAGCTCGGACCAGAAAGATCGTGTGAAGAATCTAACATGTGTTTGTTGGCTGATGCTGACTGCAAAAAGGCCAAGGCCAACAACATCTGAAGTCCGAAGCCGACCAGATCGTTCAAGTTATATGGCAGAGCAAACTTGAAGGATTACAAGAAGAAATGACAAAGAAAGCCACTGACTAGCTCCTCACCCCTGAGGAGACTGAGGCCGATTAGAAGGGACAACCCGTCGAGGAACTGGAATTTGTCATGCTCACATAAGAGGACATGTGAATAAACATTGGAATGAACTTAGGGCTGAAAAGAAAGAAAACTAATTAGTTTCCTCATGAACAATGCAGATTTATTCGTCTAGTCTCATGAGAATATGCTAGGGATAGATCCCAACGTCATGGTGAAAGATATAATCGAATTAAACCCACAACGGAAGTGTTGGAATCCACTTTGATTTTATTTAGAATTAAACAATAAAAATTAATTAAGGTTAAGCAAAACATACCTTGAAAATAATATGGAGATATTTTCTGACAGTTCTTTACTTCTCGTGTTCCAAGACTTCCACAAAAGTCTTCCTTGCTATAAATCGAACACAGGACCAAAGCTTGTGGGAGCCTCTTGAAAGAAAATCTATAAGTAATTTTTGAAGAAGAGGTCTAGAGAGAATTATCTAATTCTCTATTGATGAGATATGTGTCGTGTCTAATGGCTCAAACCAAGGGTCCTATTTATAAAGACCAAGGGAAAATCTTTGCCATAATTAAAATATGATATTTTAATATCTAATATATTAAAATATATCTTATACTTATTTGAATCTCATTCAAATCTCCTACGATATTTATTTATTTGAATCTTATTTAAATTTTATAAATAGCTTTTTTTTTAATGTATCTAATATACATTCATTATTTTAATATTTAATATATAAAATACAATAAATATATTTTTCTCTTTTATATTTAATATATCTAATATATTAAATATTAATTTGAACATTTCAAAATTTTCTTTCAACTAAATTGATCTTTTAGTGTTACTATGAGCTAGCAAAGTGACCTTATAGACCTACAGATTATAAGTTTCAATGATACAAAATCAATTAATTAAACTCTTTAATTAATTAATTTTCATTCATTAACTATAGGTCACTCCACTATATACCTAGAGTTGCACTCTTATGCAATGTAGGACAAGTTGTGTCCCTAGATATAATCACTACATGCAAATTGATCATTCACGAGTTGTTCGTAATTACAGCTGGGTCAAAAGTCTGTTTTACCCCTATAATTACATATTGCACCTTAAGTACCATTGATCTTCTAATGAATAATTTGTTTATGATCCAACCATAAATTAAGTTCCTCTCGAGTCAGTGAGAGGGTGAGGCCTCATTGCATTCAAGTCCTGAAATCAATACTTAAGGGAACTACTCACCTTATGAGATTATGTTCTCTGCTCCCTATTGGTCAAGTCCCCAAAATAGTAGGCATATTGAATCGACTACAAAAGCCACTCTCACCAATGCAAATCAAAGGACAATCCCTCAATGGGAGGAGTTCATAACTCACTCAGGATTAAGATCGAGTCGCATATGATCATCTTGATAAAATATTAACCTTCTTAATTAATGGATTTATAAAGTGAGATTAAATATTTCGTGGTCCAGTCTTACACAAACTCATTGTATATGATACCCTCACTCACATGTCTCCACATGAACGATTTGGATCAAATCATTTGTAACTATTACAAAGTGAGTTGTATCAATAGTGTTACCAAGATAAGACACCAAACTTTATCCATATACTATGACCCTTTAGGTTATTTCTTGAACATGAACCTCTCGTATGTCAACCACATACTATTTAAAATTACACTAATAACCTTGAATTTTTCATATAATGGATAATATTATATTGCAAATAAAATAATCAAAATTATTATTAATTATTAAATAAATCATTATTTACGAGACTTTAGAGCATAAATCCCAACAATCTCCCACTTGCACTAAAGCCAGCGAGACATGTATCCTAGGGCATACTCTATACCCAGCATGTTCTCCCACTTGCCTTAGTAAAGATGAGACATGTCTCGTAATCTTAGATATTCTAGGTGACTCTCAAACACTTTAGCCTGGAGAGTAGTCTCTTTATATAGATCCAAAGGACTGCCGTTAAAAGCCATCTTGGTCACTACCATGATGTTTTCTCTCTCTCGATATGATTCCCTATACATTGATGTTTTCTAATTTCTTTAATATTAGTCTTTGCACCACTATTATTATAATAAAGATGATGGACTAAATCATATTTGAAACATCTTTCATATTTTCAAGGAACTATTTAAGTCATACAAGTCCTTTTGTTGCTTCACAATCAAAACAATTAACTTATATACCATATTCCACCACCTAGGGTAAAATTTTACTTTACATAGATTTTCTAAATATTTGTAAGAACTAGTGTATCTTGTAAAGATTAAATCTTTAACTCCATATACAAAAATTTCTCATTATCCATAAATAATTTGGGAAAGTTTTTAATTTTCTACTAAATGGTCATACTATTTGTTTAACTGATATATGTTAACTAATTATATATTAAATGTTCATTCTCGTTTATGCATATCATATACTCTCAACATTTGAGGTGTTTTAGGATACTCTTCCTTGGACAAATATTAAATATTTGACAACAATTTTGTTAATATAAGATGTTTGAGACAAAGTTAACATTTTGTTCTTAAAATATCCATTTTGGACATGTAAAATATACTGAGTCATTCCAAATCACTAATTTGGAATTGGTTACTTAGTCAACTTTTTATGTTAGATACACATTTTACATCATTCATAATGAGTAAATATCATCAACATAAAACATGAGAAAAACCCACTAAACAATTAATGGTTTTCTTGTCTATACAAGCTTCATTAATACTTATCCAAAGTCATATATCTTGATACTTTTATCAAACCTTATATTCAAAGATCTAATAGTAAAATTCATTTCATAAATGAACATTTATTATTTTGCAAATCTTTATTCTTCCGATCTTTGAAAATAAACCTCTTTGATTTATTTGTGTAGATGCATTATTTAATATTTCTTTTCATAAAAGAATTCTAAACATTCATTTTTATATCTCATATGCAACAATGAATTAAATAATATTTACAAACTTCAATATGACAACAAGTGAGAAAGTTTACTCGCAGTCTACTCTCTCCTATTACGTTTAACCATTTGCCATTAGTCTCACTTTGAGGGCAATAAGCCTTCAATTTTGTCATATAACATGATAATTTTGGGCGTCAATTAAGTCCTTGTAAAGGTTGAGTCATCTCATAACTCTCTCACTACGATGAGGCTTATTCAATTCATGACTATTTACTTTTTGGCCTTTCATCTCAAATAAATTAATTTTAATTAATTAATTAATTAATGTTGTGGAGCTATGGGGAAGTGACACATAGTGAGATTTTATTTGTTTTAAAATAAAAGAAAAATAAAAGTGTGTGTGTGTGTAAATTAATTAATTAATTAATGATGTGGAGCTATGAGGAAGTGACACATTGTGGGATTTTATTTGTTTTAAAATAAAAGTGTGTGTGTGTGTGTGTAAATTGTGTGTAAATTGTGTGTAAATTGTGTTAACGGTAACCTTGTTTGAAATTAAAAAAAAGAATCAGAATGCATTTAATGCATCTAACCGTTTGAGTTTTAAAAAAAATTATATATAAATACTTCTTTTACTGTTACTGTTGTTGTTGTTGTTATTATTATTATTATTATTATAATAATATTATATCTTTTATTTATTATTTACTTTTTATTTTATTTTAATCTCCACCATTCATTTTATTTTTACAACAATCCAATGGCCCAAATTAAATTTTGATTTTTACCTTATTTCCCTCTATTTTTATACCATCTTCTTCTCCAAAATTCAACAACAAGTTTTACAAGTTTTTCAATCCTCCAAAATCTCAAAAAACCTCATTGTTGCTCTCTCCAAGCTCTAATTTTTTTTTTCTTTTCATCTTATTATTGTGTTGTGAAGATTGATTTGTAAGAGTTAAATTTGTAAATCCAATCTATTGAGAGAGTTGTAAGTGTGTTCTTTAAAAATTCCAAACTTTGTAACGATTTGATCCTAACCCGTGGAAAGGATCAAGTTTGCTCTTTTACTCGTAAAAAAAGCGGTGTAGCGGTTGGACTCTAATCCGTGGAAAGAGTCGGTAAAGTTGTTATTCAAATTTCCAAGAGGGGCTTGGGGAGTGGAGTAGGTCGAGTTTGATCGAACCACTATAAAATTACGGTGTCATCCTCTCTAACTCTTTCTTAGTTACTTTTGTAAATTAATTGTAGTAATTTATTACATGTTTTAATTTGTTTTTAATTGTTTATTGTGTTAGATTCAATTAATTTTTCATACTTTACTTATTGCATTAATTATCCTTTTTATTTGTTTATAAAAAGTTTGATAATTAGATTATTTGTGCATACTTAGGAAAAAGTTTTATTAAACCCTTTTCACCCCCCTTCTAGGGTTGCCATACCGATCCAACAATGACTAGGATCCATTTGACTTTCAAATGTAATTAAATTGTTAACAACTTTGGTTAACTATTTAATGGCTTCACTTGGAACTAATTTATTAATATTATCTCACTGATCCGCTAACACGCAAGTGCACGTGATCGAAGTAATAAAGAACTGGAAGTATTCCAGAGTATCGTACCCAAGGGAACGGTTTTAACAAAATCTATTTTGAATGACACCAAATATGTTTGCAAATCTCAACGGAGGTAACCGAAAGTTCAAAATGCGAGAGTTTGGTTTTAACAAATGAGTAAAAATTCAAAGAATAAAATAGGGATTCAAGTGATGCAAGCACCTTTGGAAGAATGCAACTCACTTTGCAATTGCAATCATAGTTAACATGTGAGACTAAGTAAACCGGGTTCAACTCCTATTCGATTTTGATTCAAAACCTTTAGGAGACTAAGTGATTAAACCTATATGTCTATGGCTAATCTAACTTAGATACTTCGCACACAACCCTAGTGGTCTTGGAGTCTCGCCTTATGTCTAGGGTCGATGTTCATGACTTATTTCTAAGCCTTTTCCTCCATTGCTTTTGTGACATCAGCTTTCCCTTAACTCTTTCGATATTAAGTTCGAGCTAGATGAGCAAGCACTAGTTGGCCGGCTAGGTTTACCCAAAATTAAATTCAACAAAAACAAACAAAGTACACATGCTAACTAGATTGTCTATGCTTTAGAGCTCTACATTTTTCCTTAGGGCATTCACCAACTTGAACCCCTAGAGGAAATTTAGCTCATTGTAGAAAAAGTAAAACTCCCAAAATAATTTGTTGAAAAATTCATAGTTTTAAAGAGGAGATAAATAATTTCAAGAAACCTAATTAAATTACCACAAGGAAAATATCAAATTCTCTAAAATTAGCTACTGGAAACAAATCTTATTTTCAAAAGAAAAAGGGAAGCATATGGGTAAAATAAGAAAAACTTTATAATTCAATTTCTAAAAAGAAAAACTGGAAACCCACGGGAGAAAACCAAGAAAAATACTGGAAATAAAATTCTGTTTTAAAAGAAAAATGAAAACCCACGGGAGAACAGAGGCGAGAAAAACTGAAATTAAATTTCTATTTCAACGAAAACCTGCTAGAAATTCGAAGAGTGGCAAATGTTATTCAAATGCAAAAGAAATACTAAGGACAGATCTGAGAATGATAGAAACAGAGAACAATGTCAAAAATAATGGAAAAACCAGTAACAATGCAGAAAATTCTCCTTCTTGTCGATTGAAGCTGAAAATCGGATGATCTCCGTGAGTACAATGTAACAATTAAACACCAAATTGAAATGAAACTGATCTAAAACAACATGGAATTGAAATATCCGCTGTCTACGAAGAGAATTAACAGAACAATTGCTTAAAAGAGAAGAACATAAAGGAATCCCAAGAAAAACTGCTCTCGGGTAAAAGAAAAACAGAGGCTAAAAACCCAAAAATGAACTTTTAACTGTGGGCGAGCAGCAGAAAACCCAGCCACCATTTGCTTCGTTTTCCACCATTTTTATAGGCGTTGAAGGCTAGGGTTTCCATATAAATCATCCTCAATCCATGGGCTAACTTCTAGGAATCAAATCGGGATGAAAATCTTCCAAAATCGTGCACAAAATCCATGATTGGCGTGATTTGCGTGATTTTCGGACTTGGTCTGTAATTCCAGAGAATGCAATTAGATTGCAATTGCATTCTCCTTCCTCTGTTCTTCACGTTACATTGCAAATGGATTGCAATTGCATTCCCTTTTGCAAAGTCTTCATTTCTTCAAATCCAAATTCTCCATAAACTGTGCAAATCACGCAAATCTTGGTGATTCCCGCGAATTTCGAGCTTGACTTGTTGTTCCATAGAATGCAATTGGTTTGCAATCGCATTCTCCCTTCCTCTGTTCTTCTGGTTACATTGCAAATGGAATGCAATTGCATTCCTTTTGCAAAGTCTTCAATTCTGCACAAAAGACAACAACTTAAGCTACTTTCTTTATCTTTTCTCAAAATTCTTGTAATCATCAAGTTTCAACAAGCTTGCATGAATTTATACAAAATGTTACTTTTATCTTGCTTGTTGGTCAACAAAAATCCTCAAAATTAGCAAGAACAACTTGGTTTTAGAGTTGAATAATTCTCATAACTGAGAATTATCACTCACCTTATTAAAGGTTTATAGTATTTTATTTGACATTCCTTATAAAAATGATATTTTTCATACAAATATCTTATTCGTTTTAGGACTAGATAAAATACCATTTTGTACTACTTAGGGGTGGCCTACATTTAGGCTTATCTTTGAACATATACAAGCTTTTTATGCTTGTTTTAGCATGTGAGTTTAACATTCCTAAATGGTGAAGTGTTGTAAACCAACTTTACTATTCTTCTATAATATTAAAATTGTACGTAGACACTTTTAGAGGGAATAATGTTCATTATACAATCTCTATTGCATATCCTAACCAGAGTCTTGTAATGGCGTGTAACTCACAGACCATGTCCAACACGGTTTTATTTCTCCTCTTGTAATACAATTTTTACATAAATGTACATGGTATTTAAAGTAATTGGGATAAAAACCCATTTTCTATCAATTAGTCTTAGTACGTAAGATTTTTGTACTTTCTATTATGATCTGATCATAATGTCTTGATAGACTTACCTAATCAATTTTCAACTTTAGCCTTAATTTTCTTAAACTTTTCAAAAAAAAAAAAAAGAATTAGACTTGTGATGTATTAGGTAAAGATAATTGTACCTTGAATGATCATCAACTAGAGTGAATGAAATATTCATGACTTTATTTGGCCTTTTACATTCACTAGACCACTTGTGTCAGAATGTGTAAGCCCAAAGTATTCTTTGGCCTTTTAGTCTTATCTAATAAAGACTCAATGATTATCTTGCATAAAATGAAAGATCTACATACATGTAATGTAATTAATTCTAACTTTTAGATAATTACCTCTTACTAGTCTTTTCATTCGATTCAAGTTGATGCTAATCAACCTTAAATGCCAAAGTCAAGTATCGTCTTTTAAGAGAAAACAATATGTCTTTCTATTCTGGATTCTATAATCCTGAATATCTCAGTATTTTGTAGTATGATATAGTCAACATTTTAACATATACAAATTGTTCTTATTTTCAGCTGAATATATTTTAAAACAATTTTAAAAATATAAAAAATAATTCATACTATATGAACCTTTTAGTAATAAAGTTTGAGAAATTGAATTTCTATTGTGGTAATAAAACACCACATTCAGCATTAATTAACAATTATTATTTAATGACATCTTAATGTCTCCCACTACGCTAACTGAGATGGGCTTCCTGATGCTAACCTGTAGAAACAATTCTACATATTAAGTATTTTCCAAGAATTACATATTAAATATAATAAAGAATAAATCTTGATAGTGGATCTTGTATCAACTATCCAGGTAGCGTTATTTATTCTTCACCAAAAATCTAGTAAATCAAATTTACTTTCATTTATATTTTTCTTCCTATAGAGGTATTTCAAAAATTCATCTCAAGATGATTGTTCTGACTAATTTAGGAACTATTTTCTTTAATATAACTTTAGTCATTTGATTTCTTTTCTTGGATTTTTGTAATACTTAATTCGAGATCATTTAAATAATTATCTAAATTTTGCTTTTATTGACTTCAACATCTCATATGTTATTGTCATTTTCTTTATCTTCTAAGCTTGACATCTAACATGTCAACTAGAAGATACATACAAGCTATCTCGTTTACTTTTGATTCATTAATCATGTGCTTCAAGAATAATTCGAAAAGCATCAGCAATAGGTTTTTTAGAACATTTCTCAATAAAGACAAATTCAAAATTTTACACTGCTATTATAGTGCTAACTTTACTTTTCCAAGTAATAAAATTTCTCAATTTTGACTTATCAGTAATAAAATTAAAAATTATGAGAGAAACTGACATAATATTGAAATATATATAAAATATATAATTTAACATCATGCAAACAAATTATCCATTCAATTTTAGCATAGAAATAAAATAATTTGAAAAATGAACCTATAAATCATTTCTAATACTATGGTACTTTAGTGAGTTATAACAAATGCTGTCATAGGGTAGGTCAAGTGTTCTTTTACTAAACTGAGACAATCTCAACCAAGTATTATACAAGAATAACTCTTATTCCTATAATATTTAGTTACCATTAGTTTGGTCAAGGACATTATTAACAACCATAATGAGCCTTTTGTAAGTGTGACCTTTCATTTTAAATCTTGTAGTTTGATCCCAACAAGTGCCGCTGTAGGGTAGGTCAAGTATTGGAAACAAAACTACAATCTTATCCTTTTAAGGAGTTCACCTTGATGTTGACTCATGCAAACACCTTCTGTAGAGGTGCAGTCCAAAAGCCGCTATGATGCCCCACATGAGTCTCACGATATGAACCAATGATGGAGACCGTAAGATATGTTGACATATTTCTTTCTCCCACTTACTATTTTGAAATAAGGTTGCCTCCTACTTAGACAAATTAGGCTAATCTCATTTATCTAAGTTTTGAATTTATCTTTTGTAACCCTTATGTTTGTTGGATTGATTTTCATATGAATTACCAAGTTTTATTAAACTATTTAAAAAAACTAATCATATTATGAACATGCTTAATAAAAATAAATAAAATTTGAGTAATTCAACTCCCATATCAGTTCCCAGTTAGGAGTGTTCTCTTTTGGTCTGCTTAAATACTCACGTCTAGACAGAACCTTCCATAGACAAAGTTCCCTTATAGTTAATTTTTATTTCAAAATAATTAATCTTTAATTAACTATTAATTACTAGATTAATAAACTTAAGTGAATTTAAACAATATTTTTAATCCTATTAAAATCTAATTCACTTCATGGATAATCTTGAAATTCTACCATTTGAAACTCCTTAAAAAAAAATAAAAAGATTATTGTAAATTCTAATCCCATTAGAAACAAATAAAGATAAATTAAATTCAAATTTTAAACTATTTAAAACATGAATAGGAATATCTTTATTTTAAGGAAACCTAATCTTATTAGGAAATATCCTAATCATATTAGGAAACATGGATTCCAATTATAAAAGGAAATATCCTAATTTAATTTTCCAAATTTAACAATTATCTTCAAATATATGGAAAATATAAACTTATTAGGAAAGCATCTTAATTCTATTAGGAAAAACATCCTAATCAAAATTTTTAAATATAACAATTATATTCAAAAGTAATGAAGATGCATGATCATGCTTAACATATGGTGAGATTTTAATCTAAACGGCATGCTTTATGCAACAATCAAATAATTTAAAAGATATATCAACATGTATAATTAAATTAAAACAAAGCAAAATTGAGCGACATATTTGGCATATCTTAGAAATTAAAGACTAAATTCAAAATTACACGATTTGAATTTCCTAGACATATCTTGGTCTTCAATTTCCTTTCTTGGATCACAAAATTTAGGGTTTTGAGACCTAAAATTTCCTAAGTTGTCGCCACAAGCTTCATCTGCTGCCAGCACCTATGTTGCCAGCAACATCAAGATTGAATACCCTTCATCCATCGAGTGAAGAATACCCACAATTAGGAACACCACCCCCAGTCATCTCTCGCAATTCTGTTGAAACCCACACACTAGCATAATCATCCCACTATGATTTTGTGTGTTGCTAACTTTAATTATATATATAAATATATATATATATGGTACTTGGATCAATCCTTGGCACATCATGAAAGTTTAACATCTAGTAACTTTGATCAATTCAAATTTTCAGTCGCATGAAGAAAAAAAATTATGGCATTCCATTGCGTGAATTTGTGGCACTCATTTAATCCAATCATCGATCAATTGGCTGCGGGCTATATCTTTTTCCTCTTTTTCTTTCAAATTACAATAATAGTCGAAAGGAAAAAAAGTGCAAAGGACTCTACAACCCATAAGGGTTTTACAATTTGATCTAATCAAATTTAAAGCAAAACTAATGTCCAAATATGCCTAAATAGTCAATTTGCAAACATATCATATATATGAAATTAAAATGCCCACCATAACAAACTTTAATTCTAAATAGAAATCAAAGTCGGCTCTGATACCAATTGATAAGGACAACGACTCTCCACATATTTTCACAATGGTATGATATTGTCAAATTTGAGCATAAACCCTCATGGCTTTATTTTTGGTTCCCCAAAATGCCTTATACCAATGGAGATAATTGTCCTCACTTATATACCATAAATCTTTTCCTTCCCTAGCCAATGTGGTACTTTGTTAGCACTCCTAACACATGGTACATCGACTGAATGTGGACATAGATTTCAAGCCTGTGAAACAAAAGCAACGCGCATTCAATCATGAGCGAAACGACATTATAGCCAGCCAAGTAGATGATTTACTAAAAGTCAACTTCATTAGGGAAGTTCATTATCCTCAATGGCTATCCAATTTAGTTTTAGTAAAAAAGTCTAATGGCAAATTGAGAATGTGCATCGACTTTACTAAGTTGAATAAGGCATGTCCTAAGGATAGTTACCCTTTGCCTATGATAAATCAGTTGGTAGATGCAACAGCAGGCCATGAATTATTAAGTTTTATGGATGCCTACTCTAGATACAATCATATCAGGATATATGAACCTGATCAAGAAAAGACCTCTTTCTTTCATTACTGATAGGGGGCTTTAATGTTACAAAGTCATGCTATTTGGCCTCAAGAATGCAAGAGCAACCTACTAAAGAATGGTAAATCGAATGTTTGCTCCATTGCTGGGAAAGAATATGAAGGTGTATGTGGATGATATACTAGTAAAAAGTATTAAAGCACATCAACATGAAATTGACCTCCATGAAACATTCAAAATACTTCGAAAGTACAAGATGAAGTTGAATCCAAGCAAATGCGCTTTTGGAGTAACATCAGGAAAATTCCTCGAATTCATGGTACACCAAAAAGGAATTTAGGCAAATCTTGACAAGATAAAGGCCATCCTAGAGATGCCCTCTCCAACCAATCTCAAGCAACTTCAGAGTCTTAATGGGAGAATTGCAGCATTGAACAATTCGTTAGTAGAGCTACTGACAGATGTCAACCTTTCTTTAAAATTTTGAAAATGGTCTTCAATTTGAATGGATTAAGGAATGCGAGCAAGTTTTTCAAGAGTTAAAGTCTTATCTAAGTTCAGCTCCCATCCTTGCTAAACCTAAGAAGATGAGTTACTACTTTATGTAGCAGCTTCTAACACCATTGTAAGTTATGCACTAATCAAAGAAGAGAATGGTCACCAAAGACCAGTCTATTACACCAGCAAAGAAATGGTGGGGGCTGAAACTAGATACCCTCATGTGGAAAAACTTGCACTTGCCATAGTTACCTTAGCTAGAAGATTACGTCCTTACTTCCAAGCACATAAGGTCATTGTCCTCACAAACTTCCCTCTCAAGTAAGTGCTGCAGAAGCCATAAGCTTCAGAACGCCTCATGAAATGGGAAGTAGAGCTTAGTGAACACGATATTCACTACAAATCGAGGACATCAATCAAAGGAAAAGAAGTGGCAGATTTCATTGCTGAGCGCACTCCACTGCAAGCCGAGGCCAACCACATTCAATGCGTAATGGAGGTAGATGCATCTCATCCAAAAGATCCTAATCTGTCTTGGACACTTTTTGTTTATGCGGATCCTCCAACGTCAAAGGATGAGGAGCATGAATTCTACATGAATCTCCAGAAGGAGAAATGTATGAATATGCTCTCAGATTCTGTTGGGATTTATGCCATAAAGTCTCGTAATTAATGATTTATTTAATAATTAATAATAATTTTGATTATTTTATTTGCAATATAATATTATCTATTATATGAAAAATCCAAAGTTATTAGTGTAATCTTGAATAATATGTGGCTGACATACGAGAGGATCATGTTCAAGAAATAACCTAAAGGATCACAGTATATAGATAAGGTTGGGTGCTTTATCTTGGTAACACTATTAATACGACCCACTTTGTAATAGTTACAAATGATTTAATCTAAATCGTTCATGTGGAGACATGTGAGTGGGGGTATCTTATACAATGAGTTTGTATAAGACTGGACCACAAAATATTTAATTTCTCATTATAAATTTGTTAATTGAGAAGATTAATATTTCATCAGAATGATCATATACGACTTGATCTTAATCCTAAGTGAGTTATGAACTCTTGCCTGTGAGAGCTTGTCCTTTGATTTGCATGGGTGAGAGTGGCTTTTGTAACCGATTCAATATACCTACTATTTTGGGGACTTGACCAAATACGGAGTTAGGAACATAATCTCACGAGATGGAATTCACTCATTCCCATATAGGATAAGTAGATGAGTAGTTCCCTTAAGTACTGATTTTGGGACTTGAACAATGGCCTACCCTCACACTGACCCAAGAGGGACTTGGTTTATGGTTGGATGATAAACAAATTGTTCATTAGAGGATCAGTGGTACTTAAGGTACATGATGTAATTACAGGGGTAAAACAAACTTTTGACCCAACTGTAATTACGAACAACTCGTGAAGGATCGACTTGCATGTAATGGTTATATCCATGGACACAACTTGTCTTACAGTGCATAAGAGTGCAACTCCAGGTCTATAGTGGAGTGACCTATAGTTAATGAATGAAAATTAATTAATTAAACAGTTAAAGTAATTAATTTTGTATCATTGGAGCTTATAATCTATAGGTCTATAAGGTCCCCTTGCTAGCTCATAGTACACTAAAAGATCAATTTAGTTAAAAGAAAATTTTGAAATGTTCAAATTAATATTTAATTTGAAGTGTTCAAATTAATATTTAATATATTAGATATATTAAATATAAAAGAGAAAATATATTTATTGTATTTGATACATTAAATATTAAAATAATTAATGTATATTAGATACATTAAAGAAAAGATATTTATAAAATTTGAATAAGATTCAAATAAATAAATATCGTAGGAGATTTGAATGAGATTCAAGTAAGAGGACCGGTTCAAGACGCGAAAGGACCAAAAAACAAGCTTAGGCTGAAGCCCAAGCCTGTGGTTGGCCTCAGTTGCCTTGGTCCCTCATGACCCGTGTACCCCCGATCCATCCCTGCTCGATCCTTTTGTTCCCAATTGAAGACGGAAACCTACAGAAACCCTAATTATGAGGTATTTAATCTCTCTCTTGAGGGAAGGGCAATGTAAGTTCATTCCAGCCTCTAAAACCCTCATAGAACTTCTAAATTCTCTCTAAACCCTCTCTAACCTAAGCATCGGAGCTTGTGTGGCCTATACCACATCGGTGTCCAATTTTTCTTGTCTTGCAGGCCGCGTTCTTCCTCCAATAATACAAACTCACTGTCGTTGTCACGTGGAGGTCATGTGAGATTTTTCCTGTTCAAAATTTGGCGACAACATTTATGATGTAATATTAAAAAAAAAAAGGATCAAACCTAATTCAAAATTAACATACATTACATCAACAATTTTGTAGTTCAAAAAATAAAGGAAAAAAAAAAGATTTGAGCATCAAACTATTAGAGAGATAAGTCATGTCTTTATTAATTGAGTTACGCTCTAAGTCGACAAATTAAATAAACAAATAAAATATATTAAAATAATTTTAACAGATTATAATTTTAAGGAAAAAAAATAATTTATACTTTAAATTTGGTAGAGTGTATCAATTTTTATCATAAACTTTCAGTTTCACCAATTTGAATTTATTTCAAAAAGTGTGGAAAATTTTACCTTTTGACGGAGATGTCTCACTAATTTTAATTTTAAAAAAAAAGTAAAAATCTTATAAAACTCACGACTTCCAACAAAACTCAAGTCTTGCACAAAATTAAACTTGACCATCGAATAAATCTCCCAAAGCTCACAAATTTCAACAAAAAGCTATCTTTGTATGTTGCTTTTCTCCAAAGCTCCATCAATTTCCTATCCAATATATTTCATTCATCAAACACACATGAATATATTTTTTATTAACAAATTTTCAAACCAAAGTTTATTAAATTGCAACACTCACTCAAGTTTTAGGTAAAAATTGCAACATTTATTGAAGTTAAAAAATAGGTTAAAATACCATTTTGATTATTATAGTTTAAGTTTCATTCCATTTTAGTCCATGTATTTTCAAATATCCAAATTTAATCATATACTTTCAATAAAGCTTATAATTGGTCTTTACTATCAGTTTATTGTTAACTTTTTAAAGAAAAATTAGTCTCTATTAACCTTTAGTCTATAAATTTTGGAAATGTCTTTCCTTTCATGAAAATTATTATTACTATTTAACTAATTTCGATAAAAATTAACTTCAAATTAATCAATACTAAGAAAAACTTCAAACTACCGGTGGAGACTGATTTTAAGATTTATTGAAAGTACCCACTAAATTTGAACATGTAAAAGTACGGTATCAACAATAGAATAAAATCCAAAATATATTCACCAAAATGATATTCAACTTTAAAAAAATACAATCTAATAAATTCAAATTTTATACCGTTTCAAACTTTATCGGTATGTATAATTTGAACATAAAAGTCCATTAGAATTCAGATGTCAATACCCCCACGTGAAGAACATAAAAATCCTGACAAAACAAACAAATAAATAAATAACCACAACAAATCCTCCATGTTCAAAAAAAATCCTTCCCATTTTGTGGCGGCCGCTAAAAATATTAGAAAATTGATGATATCATCACGATAGTAAAAACCCACCGATCAAACTTCGACGAATAATCGATGAAACAAAAAGGACAGATAAGGCTGAGATTGAAGAAAGGTCCATTGAGGATTTTTCGCCAACACGCCGCCGCCTGCTAAAATGTACGCATCGTCCTCCGTTTCGATTGCTGCCCTTCCCCGTCCACGCTTGCTTCCGCCTCCATTCAAGCCGTGCTTTCAAACTTCTTTCAACCGACGCCTTCTGATTACCACTCTGGTTTCTATATTTACCCCCTCTTTTGCTGATTTTACTCTGCCCTGTTCTTCCGATTTTGCTGAAGCTCGTGGTCTGTTTCAGATGCCCCCTGTTCGTCTCGTCAATCGGTGATTTCACTAACCCAGAATTGTTTTTCGTTTTATTTGGCATTTGGAGGATGATTAAGGGGTTTGAACTCTTTTGCATTTTCCTTTGAACGATTTAACTTTTATTGGGAGATTGGGAAAAAGAGATTGAGTGAAACCCTAGTTATTTACGCTGCTGGATTTTCGATTCTGATGCTAGTAGTCATCCAAATTTGTTTCTAATGTCTATTTGTTTGAATGTACTTTCTGGTGAGGGCAGGGGAGGATGATAAAGGGGTTTAGTGGTTTGAAGGGTTTGAACTCTTTTGCATTTTCATTTGTACTATTCAAGTTTATTGTGGAATTGGGAAAGAGAGATTGAATGAAACCCTAGCTATTACTGCCCTGATTGATAACTATTTGATTTTTTCTTTTTAAAAATTGTGCTTGTTTTCTCACAATTTCTCTATAATATTTTTCATCTTCTCTGCAATGGAACATTTGAACATTTGAGTTTCTAGCCAAATTCCCAAGACAAAAACAAGTTTTTGAAAATTACTTTTTTTTTTTTTAGTTTTTGAAAACTAATTTTCTTTTTTCAAATCTTGGTTTGGTTTTTGAAAACATATCTAAAAATAGATAAGAAGACATGGAAACCTAGTCATTTTCGAAAACCTAAAATAAAAAATCAAATGGTTATCAAACGGGACATACAAGCTGAATTTTTTATTCTGATACTAGTATTCATCCAACTTTGGTTCTAATGTTCTTTGAACATTTTTTTGGGGGTGAGAAGATACTTTTTGGTGAGGGCAGGGGAGTCTGAATTCGACAGCTTTGGAATAATTAACACAAACCCAGTTGCAAAAACATCTGTTGATAGTGGATTGTCTGAGGAAGGGAAGAAGCAAACTGTTAAAGCGGCTTTTAAATTGAAGGAAATGGGGGCCTGTGAAAATGGTTGCTGGATATGGCCCTCCATTACGCAGAGAGCTTATCAGGCAGCGGAGATTATTGCATCTGTTAATGGCGTGAATCGAAGGTATGTCGATCGGTATAGAGCAAATCGATCCATATTTCTCAAAAATTGAAGTTCATGTCACCCTGGAATCAGATCTTGTTATTGTTATTGCTGTTTGAAAATTGTCTATGCCAATTGCCTTCTATTGTGCTCTTCTACTAGATTAAAGGACTGCCTTGTAATGAATAGTTAGTTTAGCTATTACATTGATACAAATGACAATTTATGGTTGCAAAGCAAATGAATGGTCTTCTTTAAAGTGAAGGTTTCATTCGCTCGAAGCTTGGCTTATGATGTTTCTTACTGTATTTCCTGTTTACGTGTTTTCGGCTGTTCTTTTTTTGTTTCTGCGATTGTTGTCATTTGTTGGGCGAAAAATCTTTGGCTTACCAATCACTTCTGTTGGTTTCAGTTATATAGTTCCTGAATACAGTTTTCTTGATGCCCGTGGGCTTGGAGCTTATGAAGGCAAGAGATTGGAGTCTGTGTCAGAAGTATGTTTTCATTGTTCCTCTGTTAACAAATGCAACCAATGATTTGTTTGGAACTTCTGTCCAGAAACAATTTGTTTCATTGTTCTTATGAAATGTGTTTGAAAACAACAGGTATATGCTTCAGATACCATCTCTTCAAGTATCAAACCTCCTCCAATAGATGACGGAACCCCCAACGAGAGCGTATCTGATGTCTTCGTTCGTGTAACACAACTGATGTCGATACTTGAAACTCAATACTCTGGCGATACTATCATCATTGTCTCACCAGATTCTGATAATTTGACAGTTCTTCAAGCGGGTTTAATCGGCCTCGACTTGCGAAGGTAGCTGCATGTCTGAAACTTTGCTTTCATAAGCATGATCTTTTTAATGTGTAATCTGAATAATTGACAAGCTAATCTTCTTTTCGCCTCGAATTCAGGCACCATGATCTTTCCTTTGCTCCAGGCGAGGTTCGCTTCGTTGACATAAGCAGCATCCCTTCCTATAAGCAACCACCTTCAGCTGTATATAAATGTTTAAACCCTCCTAATTGTAACTGACATAGCATTCTTGTCTATATTATATACACAAGTCTAAGAAATTGTCACAGATCCTCTGATTATGATGAAATACAATTGTTCATTGTCATCATATTGACTCAATTTGAAAGTTGCTGAATCTGAGTGTTCCAACAGAGCATTTAAACTAATAAAGTAAGACATTAAGGCTGTGTTTGATAATTGTGGAGTGGTTTGGTAATAGATTCTAAGTTACCAAAAAACAAGAAGCAAGAATTTAGAAATGGTAAAAATAAATTTTAAAAGAATTTAAGGTTAAGTTACAAATTTAGTCTCTAAACTTTTAGGTTTGTGTTTAATAGATTTTTGAATTTTAAAATGTTTCTAATAAATCTCTAAACTTTTAACTTTGTGTCTAATAGATCTTTAGAATTTTAATTTATTGTCTAATAGGTTATTAAGGTCTCGTTTGATAACCATTTAGATTTTGGTTTTTAGTTTTTGAAAATTAAGTTTATAAATATTACTTACACTTATAAGTTTTTATATTTTTTTTTATCTACTTTTTACAAATGTTTCAAAAACCAAACAAGTTTTGAAAACTAAAAAAATTGTTTTAAAAAACTTGTTTTTATTTTTGGAATTTGGCTAGAAACTCAAAAGTTTTCTTAAGAAAGATGAAAATCATTATAGAGAAATTGTGAGAAAACAAACATAATTTTCAAAAATCAAAAGTCAAAAACCAAATAGTTATCAAATGGGGCCTAACCATTTACTTTTATGTTTAACAAGTCTTTGACCTATTCGATATGTTTTAAAATTCAGATATCTATTGCATACAAAATTGAAAGTTTATAATCCTATTAGATACAAAATTCAAATTTAAATCTAATAGATCTGTCAATTTTTAAAAATATCAAATATGTCAGAGATCTACTAAACACAAAATTGAAAGCTCAAACATTAATTGGACACTTTTAAAAGTCTAGAGACCTATTATACACAAAAATGGAAACTTTAAAACTTATTAGACTCTTTTTAAAGTTTGAGAACTTTCTAAACACAAAACTTGAACAACTTGTAATTTAACCTATCAAATGGATTTTTTTAAAATAAAAAATTAAAAGTATAAAATTAAAAATGAGAAATGAGAACGTTGGAAACAGTGCAACTATATAAATGCATAATTAAGGGTGGAAAACCATCGCATTCACAGTCTCTTATTTTTTAGAACATGAATCTAGTTTCACATTGACTAGAAACAAAAACTTCCAACCTCGGATTATAAACAAAAACATATTTGTTATGAAAACCTTAAAATGTTACATAGTTGTTGCAGTACAAACAATATAAGACAGAGACACTGAATTCATCCCAGTTTTAAACTTACAGCCGACAGTTTCAAAGAGAAAAGTTTAAAAAAAAATGGTTGGCTGATTAATCACATCTCGACCAGTGCTAGATGGTGGAGAAAGAAATAAGTTTTGAAAAACATTAAAGTTTAAAAAATCATCTTAAAATCATTCCTTTTTTCTTGTTACATCACTGTCAATTATTTCTGATTCTGCTATATCTCACATTCACACCTTACCTGTCCTCTAAATAACTAGCATTCATTACCCTCTTTTGCTGGACCACTGCCATTGATTTTGATAGCTAAGTTTGCATGAAATCTTCTTATTTTATTTCCTCTTCCTTTTCATTACTAATCATTGCTAATTGCTAATTTAACATTTTATTAAACTTTCTCCAATCTCTACTTTATGGAGCATTATTCAATTTGATTCTAAACTATCTTTGTGGTTGATTAGGTCATGTTTGATAACCATTTAGTTTTTGAAAATTGTGCTGGTTTTTTTCTTAATTTCTCTACGATGAGTTTCATCTTTTTTAATAAAACATTTGAATGCTTCGTCAAATTCTAAAAACAAAAATAAATTAAGATAACAAAATAAAAAAAATTATAGGTGGTAATAATATTTAATTTATAGGCTTAGTTTTCAAAAACTAAAGTAATTATCAAACGAAGCCTTAGTTTTTTTTGTAAAGTTGGTTCATGTGACTTGTTAATGAGTGGAATGAATCAAAACCAAATCGAAAAAGTGATATGGATTTCAGTGATGTAAGTTATCATTATCCCTGTTGATGATGTATTATCAACTCATGTGTTCTTCTTCTTCTTTCTCCTTGTGATTTCTTTTCTTGGGAAATGAAATGAAATGCAAAAGAGGAAAAGAAAATGATTCACTCTGTTGAATTATGGGCATGTTAAAAGTGAAGAGAAGATGAAAAAAGAACACATTTTGGAGGGGCATTTTTGTTGGGCTTGGAGTAAAGTCGCTGTCTTTAGTTTTGCATAATCCATTGATGAAAGCAACTTGCATCTGCTGCATTTCTTTGTGGCCCCACACACCCAACTGTTGCAGATAAATCTTCCTCTGTAATCTCATCTCAATTTTATACTAAAACTTTTTGGTAACCACAATTTCAAATTTTGGGAATTGTTGGTTCTCCCCTCTTAAACAAATTGTAATTTTTCATTTTTCCATCTTAATGTTTTGGTTGAACAAGGTGTAACTAACTTTGCCAAACAAAACTGTGAGAGGAAAAGTTGTTTAATTTGAAATTTACTTTTCTTTTTTACATGGAAAAGAATAAAAAAAAAAAAGAAGAAAAAAAAGTTGCATACATACTTTAATAAGGGTAGATATTTGAATTTGCAGACTTGAGGTTACAATTATGCTCTGAAAATGGCAGTCATATTACGCTTTACAGTTGTACAAGCAACGCTGCAGAGAAGAAATCAGTTAACTGCGCAACCCCATGGCCGAAACGGGATCCATTGTAGCTCTCTCTCTGTTTCTTCACCTTCTTCAACCCCTTTTTCTCTTTTCCACTCGCCATAATCGTCTCTTTTTCCATCTCTCTGTTCATCGATGATACGACCCCAGAAGAAATTTCTGCCCAAAAATTCGAGTTCGTCTTCGATTTCTCTTTGCCTTGCGGTTCTTCAATCGTTTTTCTGCCCTCACATGGCGACCCTTTAGCCATTTTTTACAGTTCCGAGTGTTTTTGAGTTTTCTTGTTTTGGTTTTTGGTTATGGCTATTCGAGGAGTCGATTTCAAATGGTAAATCTCTTTCCCATCGTTTCATTGGAATGTAAACTTCCCCATGTTTGATGGGTTTTTTACTTGCTCGAGTATTTTGGGGTTTTTCAGGTACGATGGATTCTTCTTATCGATGCTTGCTACTAGCATGTATCCTTTGCCATGCTAATGGAAACTGTTGTTATTTAGGCTTTGTCTTAACTTTGTTAGAACTTTGTAATGGGAGATCAATCTGTGAGATTAATCTGTTTAATCAGAAGCTCTTTCTTCGTTTTTCAATTGTAATATATAATTTGAGCTTCATAGTACGTGAAAACACTCTCATTTTTTACTAGTTTTCTTTCATTTAGTCAAACAACGCAGTAGTAACTAGCCAAAACAACACTCTCGTAACTATTAGATGTATGGTTAATCATTCGATATCGATCCTCGAAACGACATCCTTTTTTTGCTTTTCCTTTACCCCAACTGTGTTTTTACATGAGCTTTTATAGCACTCAAATGATTATATATGGGGTGTAAGTTTCATTTTATCTCTTCTTTTTCTTAACTGTTTTGCTTGGTAGAATAATTGTGACCATCAATTGGAGGCGGTACAATACCTGTACATATCCGTTGCACATATGGATCGTGGTATGCGTTCGAGTTTTGAAGAAGTGATACAAGTCTAAGATATATCTATGATTGCTTGCTGATGGCTATGTATTTTACTTTCTTCATTCAGGTTGATTATACCTCTGTGTTTGCTTTTCGCCTTTTGCTGTTCATAGATAATGCACTTTCAGCTGGAATGGGATTGTAAGGCCTTCTCTTTCTATCTCTCTAGGATTTTTCCCCTCTAAATTGTTTTTCAAGATCAGTTTCTGTTCAATGAGTTCAATTAGGACCAAATATGCAAACAATTCATTGTTGCAAATCTTACCAAAAAGTAAAAAGTTTGTCATGAGGTTCTCCTTATTGTTCTCTTCCCCATTATAGCAAATTTCCATTAACTTACATGCTACTTGTGGATTTTTTTATCTTTGAAATCATTAATGGAAGCACCTAAATTCCTCTGTTTATGGTGTATTTCAGATTCATAAGTGATGCCATATTCTTACTGTTAAATGTAAATTTCATTAGGGATTTTGGATGGCAGCAACGATATGCTCGGTTTTGTGGAAGAGTTGTGGTTCTTTCTATTCTCTCTATATTGCTCTACCCGTTCTTATGTGCGTGGACTGTAATTGGAACTTTATGGTTTAGAGATGCTAAAGACTGTGTAAGCTATACTATTCCTCAGCTAACATTGGACAAATTCTCCATTTACAAGCTTTGATTATTTAGTTCGTCTTGTCGATGCATGCAGTTGCCCGAAGAAGGACAGAAATGGGGTTTCCTCATTTGGTTGCTTTTCAGCTACTGTGCCCTTCTTTGCATTGCCTGCATGTCAGTGGGAAAGGTTATTCATTTTTTGTGTACTCGTCCTCCATTCTTTTACTTAAACTTTGCTGGTTTGTTACTTAACTGAACTTTAAGCAAGTTTAGGCCATTAATTGAGGGCCTGAGGCATGCACCATGTAACCGAGCTATTCTTCTTAGTTTGTGTCTAACTTGAACTTTTCTGCTGACCACAAACTTAGTGCTTCAAAATTTTCTTATTTTGTACTAAATGCTTTTCTTGTCGCTTCTAAAATCGTTTTATGCAGTGGTTAGCGCGTAGACAAGCACACTTGTTACGTGCCCAACAAGGCATACCCGTATCAGAATATGGGGTAAGCTCAAAAAACTTCTTCTTGTTGAACCACGGAATGGTTGGTAATGTCCAAGAAGGCATTCCTGTATCTTTTTGTTATGTTTTTTTTGGCATTGTCATACTCTTTAGTATTTTATCAAATGCTCTAGTTGAAAGATAATGTAAAAATTCTTTGATCTGGGTTCATATGCTCACATGTCCTTAAGTTTGTAACTATCAAACATTGAATTGACTAGCATTTTTCTGCAAACCAGGTACTGGTTGATATGATTAGGGTTCCTGATTGGGCATTTGAAGCTGCAGGACTGGAAACACGAGGCATTGGCCAAGATGCTACGGGGTACCATCCCGGGCTTTTCTTAACCTCTGCTCAGGTAAATAAACGTGTGAAGCTTAAATTGATGCATATGGAAAACTTTTGCCTTTGGCTATGGCTCTGCTGTAATAACATGTAGTCAAGTAATGCCATTTCACGAACAGTATGTTAAAGGGATCCCATAACATGTTATGTACGCAAAATTCGAGAGTGAAGTGGAAGAAAATCTAGATGGAACTTCTTTACCTTAAGAATGTGTACTTAAAAATCAGTAGGCTTGCTCTTTCTTTGTTTGTTATGAAGCAGTGGTTTGTCACAGTAATCAATAATCATCGGCGTGAAGTTCTTACAAATGCGCTATTTTTCTGGAGTTTGTGCAGAGGGAAGCTGTGGAAGCTCTCATCCAGGAACTTCCGAAGTTCAGGCTGAAGGCGGTCCCAACTGATTGCAGTGAATGCCCGATTTGCCTCGAAGAGTTCCATGTAGGGAATGAGGTAAATTGTTTGCTTCATATTTCATCATTCATCTTAAAATAATTACTTCGCTTTTCTTATTTTGAACTTCTATGATGCAATTGTATTCATTCTATTCAAACATAAACTGAAGAAATTATAGGCATATCCATTTGATTTTGGTGATGAACTTTTGTCATGAGACAAATGAATGCAAACTGTCCTGTTCTCCTGGACTTCGTGCAGGTTCGTGGTATGCCGTGTGCTCACAACTTCCACGTCGAATGTATCGACGAGTGGCTTCGTCTGAATGTTAAATGTCCTCGATGCCGCTCCTCAGTCTTCCCAAATCTCGACCTCAGTGCTCTTTCTAACCTGCGCTCGGACACAGAACAAACAACTTCCAATGGTTTTGTAACAAGCCAACCTCCAAGTCTGTTGAGATCCAGTCCAAGCCCTGCCGCTCATTTGGACAGTGTCTTAGATGCAGTGGAGAATGGGAGCTCACCCGTGCCATCTGGTTCTCGACATTAATCGTGTACAGAACAAACCCCGCCTTTTTTGTCACTCAAGTTACAGTTATTATAGCCACCCTTTGAACCATCTTAACCAAAACTCCTCTGAAACCTGCCCACCGTGGAAACCCTCTGCATTCCTCAGAAAGCTCCAAGGTTTCTCCCCTTAAAATAATCCCCACATTCACCACTGATAAACAAAACAAAACAAAAACTGACATTTCCTGTAAAAACAAGCCATTTGCATTTGTAAAAGGAGGTTTGGAAGAAGGGGAAGAGGAGACAAATTTGGCCAATGAGTCAACTTTTTGTTAGGTTTCTAAAGATGGTTATAAAATGTTTATGAATTCTGTCAGTGAGCTTCAAAGGTTCAGTCATGGAGGAAAGAAGAGTTTTCACGTGGGTTTCTTCCATTAGCCCATGTTCATGGCTCGTGGTTCGTACAGATTCCTCACTACTTGACAAATATTCCCCATCAGATCCTCCCTTTCCATTTCCAACCCATCCTTTTGTCGTCTTCTTTTGTTCTTTCTTTTTTTTTTTCCATCATTTTAAGGTTACATATAGTTTTTATGTGAAAGATATATGTAAGTTTGTAACATTAATCATAGACATTATTACAAGCTAAAATGCCCTTTGGCGTAAGCGTGACGCTCGTCACGGTCAATATCAAATTGATTGTAATCTTGTTTTGTTTGTGAGGAGATTGGAATGAAACTCATGATTTATCTGCAACTCTACATAAGCTTGTTGTGAGCAATGTATCAAATTTTCGTCGACATGTCGATATTTTCATTGACATTTCCACATGTCACTGAGTTTGACATTGACATTTCCATTATACTCTAATGAAACCGATAAAATGTAAACAAAATAGCAACAAAATATAACTAATGTGAAGATACTACTAATAATAAGTATTTTAACTTATTTACAAAATGTAAAAGATTTATTAATTAATTTAAATATATATTTTTTTTTGTTTTAAATATATTTTTAGAAATATCCAATGACATTGACCTTTTATCGATATTTTCATCGAAATTTCTATAAAATTAAGACCTTAACGTTTTCGTCAACATCGACATTTTAACCCTTGGGTATGAGGCAGTGAGAATCATAGAACATTCAATCAAATACAAATCATCACTAAATGAGATACATTAAGATAGAGTATAGCTCAGCAGTCAAAGGCAGCAACCTGTGCATATAACTCAATTGGTTAAGGGCATTATATCCTAGACTAAGAGATCAAAGGTTCAAGTCTCGATGTCAGATGTTTGAATCTCACCTCACATGTTAAATTCTAAGCAAATTAAATAAAAATAATAATAGCAATTAAAGGCATCACGTTTTTTTTTTTAAGGTCAGAAGTTCAAACCTCCACTTTTATATTAGTTGAACTCGAGAGAGAAAAACAAAATCACTAAATCAGATGGAAAGTAGGCATTTTTGAGTGGGTAATCTAATTTTTAGTGAGCTTATATTCTTAATATCTTCATCTTATTTTTAGTGAGTAATCTAAGAGTAGTGGGTGAAAAACGATAAGAGTAGAAATGAAAACATTTGAATGTTGATTAACACTATATAATTATATCATTATAATAGATGATCCACGCATGCGCATGACCACATTTGACACAACGTTTTATTTATTTTTATTTTTATAATGTACTTAAGTGGACCAACTAGGAAATAAATAAATGAAGAAAATCAGATGATGAAGATTATTATTATTATTGTTATTGTCATTATTTTGGATGAAGATTGGTTTGGTTAATACATATCTATTTCTTTTGATAATGAAAATGATATAACTAGTGGAAAAAAAACAATTAATTAATTAATTGTATAGAGATAATGATTGAACCTTAAAGTTATTGAGATCCTAAAACCCTTTTTGTACATTATTTTATGTAGCCAACTTTGGGATGTCAATCTAATCCTTGATTTTAGATGTTTTAAATAAACAGCCAAATTCTAAAGGGAGGAATCATATCGAGAAATCAAAAAAGAAAAAAACAAATCTTTTTTCTTTGTCCAACATTAATTACAACTCAATATCTCGACTATTTAACAACAATAATGAATGTTTTTTTAAAATATTATTTTAGTCCCTATATTTTGAGTTTCAATCTACTTTAGTTGTATTTGAAATGTTCAAATTTAGTTTTTGTACTTTCATTAAATCTTAAAATTAGTTTCTACGGTTAGTTGGAAGTTAATTTTCTCAAAATTAGTTAAATAATAATAATAATAATTTTCATGCAAGAAAAGACACAGTGGAAACACATTTTCAAATTATAGAGAAAAAATCAATAGAGACTATTTTTTTTTTAAAAAAAAGTTAACAATAAACTAACAATATAAATCAATTTTAAGTTTTATTGAAAGTATATGTGTTAGATGCAGACCTTATAAACTAAAATGAAATTAAATCTAAAGTATAGTGACCAAAATGATTTTTTTTTTTGAAAAATTGCAAAAACTACTCATGAACTTTTAATTTGATCAATTAGCCTCCTATATATTTGTTAAGTGTTTCAATCACACTCCTGAACTTTTAATTTGATCAATCAACACCTGTACTTTGTTAAACGTTGCAATTTGTCCCCTGTATTTAGTTTTTTTTTTACGTTTTCATTTTTTTCCAGATATTTCAATAATAAGCTTGCTCTTCCTTACTAATGTGTGAGTCATACATGTAAACTTCAGTTAAACGATAATTTAACAATAACTAACAAAATGAGCTGATTGCAACACTTAACAAATATAATAATTGATTGATTAAATTATAAATTCAAGAATATGATTATAACAAACTCTAAAATTTAGGGATGATTCGTGTAATTTTCCCTTTGTTTGGAGGGATAAAGTTCCGAGTACTCATGTCCACGTCAAAGGAAAGCGTGGTTGTTGAAGATGATTAATAATTGAATATTGAGTAAAGAGAGGTTAATTAAGGAGATTAGTTTTAATTAATTAAATAAATAAATAAAAATTAGAGGACGAAGGAAAAAAGATTCTGCTACTGTAATGTACGGACAACTCTTTTTTGCCGCAGTAAGAAAACAAAACACTGTCCATTCTTTCTACGTGAGGGTGGGACCCACTCTAGGCATACTTTTAGGTCCTGTGAACTTTATGGACCTAGCTAGGACATTTAAAATACTGCCTAATTTTTTAACTTTTATATTATATATGCTAAATTCAATTTCAATTTCATGTTCTTTTTCCTCGTTTCTTTCAAATAATATTTAATAATCTTTTTCAAATAGTCGTCTATTTGTAATCTTTTATTGTACGCTGCATCCGATAGTCATGGTATTAAATTTTCGTCGACATGTCGATATTTTCATCGATATTTCTACATATTCATAGATTCGACATCGACATAAAGAAGAAATCGACATTTTCACTACACCATACAAAATTGATGAAATATTAAAAAAAAAAATAGCAATAAAATATAACTTAATGTGAATATAATATTGTAACAAGTATTTTAACTCATTTAAAATATATAAAATGTTCATTTATTAATTAAATTTTTTTTTTGAATTTTTTGTTTTTAAAATTTTTTCAAAAATATCCATCGACATCAACATTTTATCGATATTTCCATAAAATTGAGACTTCGGCATTTTCGTCGACATCGACCTTTTAAACCTTACCTATAACTAGTTAATAGGTTTGAATTTTCACTCTATTTTGTAATGTAATAAATAAAATAAAATAATTAATGCGTTAAAAGTTCTGATTTAATTCCTAATGACTTTAGATTAGTTAGATTAAATAATAATAATAATAATAATTTTAGATTAGCTTTAAAGTTAGTTTCATTGATCACGGGAGGTTGAATTTAGTCTCTAGGTTTTGATTAAACCTCACCAATTATTCATAAATCGTTTTTTATTCCCTTAAAATTGAAAACCTACCCTTTTTTTCCATTTCTTTGTACTTCAACTTTAAATCATAACATGATAAACTAAAAAGTTAGCTAAATAAATGATAACAATTCATTGTCGTAGAAAATATGTCACTGCCAAGATGAGCTTAGCTTAACGGTAATTGACATGTATTCTCGATCAATAAGTTAGAGGTTCGAATCCCTCACACCAAATGTTGTTAAATTAAAAAAAAAAAAAAAAAAAGGAAAAATAAAACATGTCCACTAGTTGTCTGTCCATAATCATCGAAATCACCTCCTCAAGGTATAGATAGAAGATCATCGGCATTGAGTAGAGCAAAGCCTTCACGAAGATAAAAGTTTATTTAATTCAACCCTAGTCTTTTTTTTTTTTGCTTTCTTTTTTAAATCTTTCTATATTAAAAATAAAAAAGAAAACGTGCCACATTGTGATAATTTGTGAGGTTTGATCAATTCATAAGAACCAAATTAGAAATTTTTATTTGAAGCTAAACCTAAATTATAGGGATGTAATTAGAATTCTTCAAATCATAGGAACCCAATAAAAAAAAATTATAAACTCAATCTTAAAATAAGAACCAAATAAAAAGTGATCCTAAACTCAACCTTAAAATAAAAGCGAGTTCCCCTTTTTAATATATAAACAATCTGGTTTTTATAATTTTAACTAACCTACTTGACTTTAAAAACACAATTTAAATTATCGATAATACCGAGTAAAAATATATTAAGATAAGAATCTAAACCTAAGAATCTTGTCAGAATTTATGCTTTAAATTTGAAAGTGGTCCAAAGAACCAAACAACTCCACATATTATAATAGAAAGAAACTTTTTAGTTCTTTAAATTATAATTAAGACTTTCAATTAAAATTACGCGCCTTTTTGCATGGGATTATTCTAGAGTTAGTTATGACTATAATATTTTCCTCAACTGTCGAGTTAAACAATTCATTATTATTATTTTAACAAACCAAGAAAAAAAGTTGGGTGGAAAAGAAAAAGCAATATGGCACCCTAACCAAAAAAATAATGCTAATCAATGTACTAAATTTTCGTCCCTATGTTAACATTTCTATTACATTTCTACATGAACATGAATTCGACATTGACATAAGAGGTAAATCGACATTTTTATTATATCATAAAAAATCGATAGTAACAAAATGTAACTAACTAATGTGAATATAGTGCTTAAAAAAACCCAATGTAAATATAATATTAATAATAAACATTTAACATATTTAAAAAGTGTAAAATGTTGATATATTAATTTAAATATCTTTTTAAATTTTCTTGTTTTCAATATTTTTTCAAAAATACCCATCAAACATCGACATTTTCATAAAATTGAGACATCGACATTATCAAGGTTTAAAAGGTCGATATCTCTATTTTATGAAAATATTAATAAAAATATCGATAAAATGTCGATGTCCACTGATATTTTTTTAAAAATCTTAAAAATAAAAAATTCAAAAAAATATTTAAAATAAAAAAATAAATATTTTACATTATTTAAATGGGTTAAATGCTTATTAATAATAGATTATATTCACATCAGTTATAATTTTTTGATATTTTTGTTAATATTTTATTGATTTTATATAATATAATGGAAGTGTTGATTTACTTCTAAAACTCATAGACATGCGCGAATATGGATGAAAATTTAATATCTTAATGCTAATTGGATAGCTAGCTGTCCTACTTCATAGCAAATTTAAATGGCACCAATAGTGAAAAAGAAAAAACGAAAAAGAAAAAGAAAAAATTTAGAGAAACTGACGGTTTTATCCTTGAAAATAAGGGGAGGTTTGTTAAGTAACTTGCATGAGATGCGGGAGATATTTGGCACGCGCCCAAAAAGTTGATGATGGGGCCCACGGCAGCTTTTTTTGTTTTTTTTGAGATAGCCACGGCAGCTTTTTTGAGGGGTGATTTAAAAAGAATATAATATAATAAAATAATGAGAGAAATTTTTTTAAAAAAATAATGGTGATAATAACCGGTTAGGGTTAGTGGTAAATCTAGAGAGAGAAACACGCGCAATGGGGGAAGAGAGAGAAAGGCCGTATACGGAAGAGGACCATACGGCTTTGTCCGACAAACCCACGGATACCTCACTGTAACGTGGGTCCCACGCCCACGCCCCCCCCCCCCCCCCCCCCAAAAAAAAAAAAAAAAAAAAAAAAAAAAACTCTTCCCTCTTCTTTCTTATTCTCCCTCTTCCGTTTCTGTTACTTCACCCAACTGCCTCTCTCTCTCTCTTTTTTACCCCTACCGTTTTCCCCTTTTCCCCGTTGTACCCTTCTATTGTTTTTGTTAAAAATTCAAACATCTACTACTTTGGCGTTAACAATTTGATTCTTTGTTAGGTTTTTGAAGGGGTTGTAACAATATTGATAAGTACTTTTATAATCATACATTCAATGATTAGAAGAGCAACAACTAAGTTGCAAGGATTATAATTTTTGAAGGGGTTGTAACAATATTGATAAATACTTTTATAATCATACATTCAATGATTAGGAGAGCGACAACTAAGTTGCAAGGATTACGATTTTTTAAGGGTTGAAATAATATGACTAGTAGTTTTACAATCATATATTCAATGGTTAGGAGAGCGGTAGCCATATTGTCAATACTATTTGACATTCATTTATAAGAATTTGATCATTTGATGGAGTTTTGAAGATGTGAAACAATGTGACTAGTAATTTTTACAATCATATATTCAATGATTAGAAGAATTGTAGCTAGGTTGCAAGGACTACCTGACATTCATTTGTATGAATTTGATTATCTAATGCAAGGCTTTTGAACCATTAGAACAATATGACCAATTGTCTTAACCATCAAATATTCAATGATTAAGAGAGTGAAAGTCAAGTTGCAAGAACTACTTAAGCATTCATTTGTACGAATTTCATCATTTGATGGGTTTTCGAAAGGTTGGAACAATATGACTGGTAATTTTATGATCTTTTATTCAACAATTACGAGAGCAACATCCATGTTGCTTGTACTACTTGACGCCCATTTGTAAGAATTTGAATATTTGATGGGTTTTTGAAGGACTAATACAATAGGATCGATACATTTTACAATCATGTATTCAATCATTAGGAGAGCGGTAGTCGAGTTGCGGGGACTAAATTTTTGGTAGACATGGGGGAGGGGAGTAAATAATTGAGTGGCAAGATGGAAAAAAAGGAGAAGGTAGGGGGTGAAAAGGGGAAGATGATAGGGTAGGGGTCATAATCAAAGAGGACCAGGGTTGTCCCCTACGAAGAGGATCTTTACACGTTATGAATGTAAAGAGTGTGTGAAGTGAAGGGCATAAGCCATTGGCATTAGAGCTTTGGGCTTGGCTTACAGCAAACGAAGGAGACGAGTCTTTACGCACACACAGACACACAGACACAGAGAAAACCCGCCAGCTCTTCCCCATATGCTTTCACTGCACCACCAGAAACAACAACTACATCTCAACCGACCCTGTTTTTTTCCCTTTCCCTCTCTGTCTCTCTCTCTGTCTAGCTCTTTAGCTGTAAACCCTTTCTCTCTCAATCTCTCTCTATTGGGGAAGAAAACCCAAGTGAAAAAAAAAAAACTTCCCATCTTCTTCTTTCCCCCTTTCTCTCTGTTTCAGCTTCGAATTTGGATTGAACCGAGTGATTCTGTTTCTAACAAGAGCGAGTTCTTTTCTTCTGCTGAGTCCGAGATATGTATATGAATATGTGTGTGTATAATTTGAATGAAACTTAGCTCCATCTGTATCTGATGCGTGAGTTTGAGAGGGAGTTTTTTTTTTTTTTTTTGCTGGGATGAGTTTCATTCCACTAGCCTTTTCTTTATTCTTTTTTGCATGAGTATCGCAAAAGGAAAATGTAGTTAAAATAGTGAATGCATTAAACGAGGTGGGTTCTGTTTTCTCTTTATTTCCAGCTATAGATCTCGTTCTCGCATCGATTGATTTACCCAAATTTGGGGTCGATTTAGAATCTACATTGGGTAGGGAAGGATTGACGGGGGGAGATTGATGATTTTTTTAAAATTTGGCCACACCCCATGAGGAATTTGAACTGGTTCAAGCCAATTTCGATCAATGGCAAGCCTGGGAGGAGGCTTTCTCTTGGAGAGTACGAGCGGGCTGTGTCGTGGTCTAAGTACTTGGTGTCTTCTGGTGCAGAGATTAAGGGAGAGGGAGAAGAAGAATGGAGTGCAGACATGTCCCAGTTGTTCATTGGCTTCAAATTTGCTACAGGAAGGCACAGCAGGATTTACAGAGGCGTGTATAAGCAGAGGGATGTTGCAATTAAGCTGATAAGCCAGCCTGAGGAGGACGAAAACTTGGCTAACTTTCTTGAGAATCAGTTCATTTCAGAGGTGGCATTGCTCTTTCGACTGAGACATCCCAATATCATCACTGTATGTTTCATTACTTGGTTTCCTTCATGTGGGTCTGTGTTATTGAATGTTTTCACGAAAGGGAATAGTAATGCGTTGAGATAAATTCCTTCTTGTGTTGTTTAGCCTTTTTTGTGTTGTGTTATGTTATGTATCTCCAATTAACAACCTCATTTCTGAAAAGGGTTTCTGATAAGTTCATGTATTTTACTGATTTCTGTAGTGCCGTTTTATGGCAGCATGCAAATGATAAAGATAATCTCCTCTTTTACCATGGGGAACCTCTACTACATAATGTCAGATTTCCCTTGGAGATCCCTTCTCTTTATTGAATGTGATTTAGTTTTGAGATGTAATTAAGTGCTTTTCCCCTTTAAGGAGTTGAACCCTAATCTTAGCCCAAGTAAAAGGATGTGTTGCTGCTCCCCCAAAGATAAGATTGAAACTTAAGCTACTTTCCTTAATCTCCCTTGTTCATTTGCCTTCTTTATACTCTACAACACGATGATCTCCGAAAACGGAACTATTGGATATTAGAACTAAAGAAGACAACGCAAGAATCTTTGTTGCAAAATGAACGATGGGAAACTAAGTAAACCATTGATCTAAGTTCATTTGTTACAAGGGGTTATGAGCAATGGTTTTACTAGGACTTAACCCCACCGAGGAATTTACACATTATTGTTTTTGGTTCCCATTTCATGTAATTTTCATTGTTGATTGTATAAGATTTGTCCAGCTTTATTAGAAATGTTATTTGTTGTCATTGATTGATTTGCCCTGTTGGTTGATACTTGCATTTCTAACCTGTTATATTAAGAACTCTGAATTAGATCTACACACTTTTGCATAATTGTATCTATGTTGCTTTGAAGTTTTGATAGGCTTTAAAAACATCGATAAGATCTCTTTTATTGCTAACAACGCTTGTTTCTGCTTTCATCCTGCAGTTCATTGCAGCTTGCAAGAAACCCCCAGTTTTTTGTATTATCACGGAGTATATGGCAGGGGGTTCGTTAAGAAAATATCTCCATCAGCAGGAGCCACATTCCGTTCCTCTCGACTTGGTTCTGAAACTAGCCCTCGACATCTCTCGCGGGATGCAGTACCTTCATTCTCAGGGAATACTTCACAGGGATCTCAAATCAGAAAATCTCTTACTTGGTGAAGATATGTGTGTTAAGGTAGCAGATTTCGGTATCTCGTGCATAGAATCCCAGTGCGGAAGCGCAAAGGGATTCACTGGAACTTACCGCTGGATGGCACCTGAAATGATCAAAGAAAAACATCACACCAAGAAGGTTGATGTTTATAGCTTTGGCATTGTCTTGTGGGAGCTCTTAACTGCATTGACACCATTTGATAACATGACTCCTGAACAAGCAGCATTTGCAGTCTGCCAGAAGGTAAACAATTCCTTCCTTTTATGTTTCTTTAATCAACAATGTCAATCCTAATCTAACAAGGCACTTCATGTGCTAAATTTAGCTTCAGTCGATAACGATTTCGTTCATAGTTCGTTGATAGCATTACACATTATACATATCTTTCATTCGGTGTAAATGATGATATTATCTTATGTCTCCAGAATGCAAGACCTCCTCTACCTTCGGCATGCCCGCAAGCATTTCGTCATCTGATCAAGAGATGCTGGTCGAAAAATCCCGACAAGCGACCGCATTTTGACGAGATCATTTCAATTTTGGAAACTTATATGGAGTCTTATAATGAAGATCCAGAATTTTTCTGTCACTACGTGCCTTCATCTAGATATACTGCTTTACAATGCTTACCAAAATGTATTACCTAACAATTGTCTGCTTCCTTGAAGCCTAGGAATTCATCATCTTGAATCTTGTATAATTGCCAAATATAGCAATCTTCTTATCTTGCAATCAAGTCTTAGGGTATTATTATTAAATCAAGGTTGTGAATTTTTGTGCCCTTTTGTTATGCGTTTTAAAGGAACAATTATTTTATTTTGATGATGAAAATAGATTCCATTTTCATTCTTATTTATTTGTTTTTTAAAATTCCAAGGCTGATAGAAATAGGTTAATTTTCGATACTGGTTTTAGCATATCGACAGTTTGGCCGAGTGGTCTAAGGCGCCAGATTTAGGCTCTGGTCCGAAAGGGCGTGGGTTCAAATCCCACAGCTGTCACAATTTTTCTCTTTTTCTTTAATGGGCCTTTAAAATAATGAAGCCCGGCCCAATATCTTGGTGGTGGGCCCATGAAGATTTGGCGGTGGCGGCAGTGATTAAATTATTAATTAATGTTTAAATAAAGAAACTAATCCGCTTCGAAATGAGCAATTGCGAGGCTCTGTTTCGCTTTCCTGATCTTCGTCTTCATTATTATCTTCTTTTTTTTAATAAAATTCTTCGTTATAATCAAGTGGGAGCATTTGCATTACTCGAAATTCGTACCTTTACAAGTGTTTGAAGCTTTGATCCGTCGGCTCCGCCATTACTGGTGTGCTTCTATCTATGTTCATTTTGGGCTAGTGATTTCTAATGTGATTCTGTTCGCAGAAGGTTATTGTTATGGCGTCTCAATCAGGAACTCCTCCGATGGCGGCTGAGAATGTGCAGAATTCAGGTTGAAAGATCTCTTGCATCTTTTCAAGATTGAGTTTCTTTTTCTTTTTGTGTGTTGTGACTGTTTATTGGAACTTTCAATTTGAACTGTTCTTTCCTGATTAGGCGTGGAATTTTAGGGCGATGTCAGTGTTGAGTGAGAGTTGGTGTTATCTTTATTGAAACTGTGAATTTCTTCGAGTCATTTAATTGACGTATCGCGTATGCTTTTCAAGACTGTTTGTGTGGATTCTTGCTTAGCGTCGGTCCAAATTTTTATTTTGGACTGTAGATAGAAACACGTGTTCCTGTTAGAAAAGGACATGATCTTGTAATCTTGAAAAAAAAAATGCATCACAATTAAAATTCCGCGATAGTTTCGTCAGCTTCTTACTTCGTTTTTAAGTATCAGACAAGATTAATATTCTGTACGAAGCTTGTTGGATTGTTCGACTCTGATTACTAATTTATGAAGTTCAGTGGGCTGACTTATGTACAAGCTTTAGAATTGAGGAACCATGTTCAATTGTGCATCTTGCTTCTAAATTGATCGATATTCCATCAATGAATTCATTGTACTTTCTTTTAATTTGTAACTGTTATTTCTAGGAATTAGGTATGCCAACCTTTGGGATAAACTATTCATATCCATTCCTCCTGTTTCATTTTTTTTAATTGGATCTTTCTGCATGATGGGGCAATTTGTGCCGTTATATCTGCAATGGATTATTAGTTCAACTTTTAACACCGGAAGTATTAGTTTGTTTTATTGCATCCTAAGTATATAATTGTTGACTTTGTTATAGCATTCGATTTTATCAGTATATCAGTTATGCCATTCTTAATTTGGATGACCCATCGATTTTAACCTCTTTAAAAGAGAGTTTTTGCTTGCTCTGTTCTTCAAATCGTCAAGGATTGATTTTTATACCTAATAGTATTGCCAACACTTTAAGATATCAGACGAGTCTTATAAGCACTCATCTACATTGAAGACTATCAAACTAATAACTATCAAAACTATTGGTTCTGGACCATAAATTATGAATATAATATAATGCTCCGAGATGCTTCTCTGCCACTTTAAAAGTCTTATAGTTTCTCTATGTGATATAAGGACTTAATCTCTTTATTTTGGCTACAGAGCCTGACCAATCACAAAAAGAGGTTCAGCAAGATGGGAAAGCTGAAGTTGATGAACTAAATACAACCCCCTTGCTTGTCAAGCCTGAACCCATGCGAGAGGAACAAGTACAAAATGCTGTGAAGTTCCTTTCACATCCCAAAGTAAGGGGCTCTGCTGTCATCCATAGAAGATCTTTTCTTGAGAAGAAGGGCCTTACAAAGGAAGAGATAGATGAAGCATTTAGGCGTGTGCCTGTAAGCAAATGTTTTATTCTATCAAGTCAGATTTGCATGATTTTTTCATCCTAATCTTCGTGTACCATGAATTGCAACGTAACATGCTTCTCAGCTATCTATCTGATCTTAATATTGCAGTTAGATGTGATTGATATTAATATTGTATCTGACTTTTATTCTCATGGGCAAATCCCAGGACCCACCTCCAACAGAAGTAGCATCTAATGCAAGTCAAGGTAATCAATGGACTTTAGAAATTAGCTTGTTGTTTTGCCATAAATTTTTTGAATTACTACATCAGGTCGCTTTATAATGAACAGATGGTCAGGTGAAGTCACCTTCAAACTTTCACTGGTCTCATGTAATTCTAGCTGTAGGACTGCTCATATCAGGTGCTGGAACAACTTTAGCAATTAAGGTACCTGTCCAGTATAAATTCCTACTGAAGTTGGACATTCTAGGGAATTCTACTTTATTTGCAGTAAATTTCATGTTACTGTAGCTTCTCTGATCTCCTGCTGACACTGTTATGGAAGATTGCAATACATCTTAGATGGATCGGAAATTCATTAATGCGTATGTGCTTGCACTGCATCTGATTTCATATTCCCTGTTTCAGAAAAAAATAATTCCAAGATTGAAATCCTGGATACACAAAATTGTAAAGGATGGAGATGAAGAGTTTGTGAAGAGAGAGGACTCCAGACCAAGTTTGGAAGAAGAAGCAGCTGCTGCTGCGAAAGCAGCTTCAGAAGCAGCAATTAATGTAGCAAAAGCCAGCCAGGAAATGTTGAACTCAAAATCTGAAGGTACGACATGGATTCTCTATCTCATATTCTTCAAAATACTAGCCAACTATCATCTTTAACCTATCCCTACCCTCTTGTCAACACACACACACACACACACATATATCTTATCCCTTTTCTGTAAATTGGAACTGTCGGAGATTAATTATTTTTGTGATGACTGAATCTCATTTTGTACGTTGCCAGAGATGAGAAAAATTGAGGAAATTGTTGGCTTATTAAATATGCAACTATATGAAATGAAGGAGCTGACAAGTGCCATATCGAGTTTGGGAGGTAATGCAGTTATTATGATTGAACTCCTAAACTACTTTCGTTTCTGTCTATCATATTTTTCCTGACAACTATACAATTCATGTATGCCAACATCCTGTGCTTGTAGAGGTTTTTTCTTTACCCTCATATGATGCATTGTCAAGGATATCTTTTGGAAGGAATATGTTTTCCCTAGTTATCATCTATGCAATTTTGAGAGATACTTGAAACCTAGCTAATTTCCTTAGTCCTCCACCTTCAATATCCTACACAGGTCTGTTGGACTTGAGATTGGTTCTACATTGGATTTTGAATAAAACATTACATCTTTAAGCGTCCATAATTGCTTCTGAGCTGCAGATAAACTTGATAATTTGTGAACAAGTTTTTTTAAAAAAGGTCTTAAACAATAAACTTCCCTAGGAACGCGACTATTGAATGTCCTCTCTTCCTTTCACAATATCAGGAGATTCAGGGCGAACAAATTCCTCTGGAAGAACCTCTGTTGCTGAAGAAGGACATCATCAAGTTAATCTTGCTGTTCCAAAGGTGGGATGAAAGTTGATGGGCTTCAAAATTCTTTATGATCTTTGGAAAATATTTTAAGCATTTAGGCTATAAATTTTATGCACTTCGCATTATTGTCAATTCGTTGCTGAGTTTAACTGATCTACAGCAGCTATATGCAAACGGCAAGATGGACTATGACTTTTCCGCAGGTTGTTAACATTTATCTTGGTTCAGAGGTATATTATTTCTTTTCTGGTCCAACTTTCCATGTCATATAACAATATTTATGTGTGCAGTGAAATCATCCACTCCTCAAACGCAAGTGAAATCCTCAACTGTGCCTCATCCTAATGCGTACATGGGGGTAATTGACCTTCCAAAAGAAAAATCCCTTAAAGGTTATCTTATTAAAAAAAAAAAAAAGCAACTTCTGTAAATAGATAAAACCTCTCAACTATTTGCATATCTTTTTCGTGTGCTTTCTATGTTAATTCAATTTGCTACCGAAACATGCAAAGTTGCAAACTACAGACTTGAGTGGTTTTTTTTGAGAAATTTTTATGTCAAATGAATTTTCTGCTTATTAGTAGGTACAAGCAACTGGCATGCAGAAAGACTATGCCATACAGGTTACTAAATGACGTGAATGAATATTTTTTTATTTGATTCAAATAAGGGCAATGGATACTGTATGGACGGAAATATTTTAGTATTCTATCTATTTCACTGCTTTGACTTGCGAATGGGGGTGTCAACTTGCTTTTAGACGACTTTGGTGGGTTGATATTATTTTCTCATGCATTGTATCAATGGTCTATCCCCCAACTAAAATCAGCTTGCTTTTTAGAGATGTTCTTTTCTGGTTAAGGAATCCCCCCAACCCCAATGGAGAGGAGTTGAAAAAAGGAGAGAATTAGAGAAAAAAATGTATATCTGAAAGGAGTGCATGTATGTCGTTTTTTGGCATCTTGCATTTGAATTTCCTGAACTGATGGCCTATCCATTACATCATATTTTAAGTATGTTATTTGTTGTTTTTGCCTATTTGTAGTAGTAACCAAATATAACAAAGAATAACTTTTTTCCATTTCGATGAAATGAGACTAATCTCTATTGTGTCCACTATTGCAGCCCCCTTGGAAAGTCAGCCATGCTCCTTGTAACTCTAATCCTTTACGCGAATTGCAAAGACAGAGGGAAAGTTATTGTTCCACGATACAGAATTATGGGACGAACTATCTGTGGAACAGTGACGGTTCAGCATCTTAGAGGCAGCAACATAACGTCAGAATACATGAGCAGCCCATTAGGCGGCCATGGGTTCCTCCTCAGCCACCACCGGTCTCAATGCTAGAAGCAGCTGAAGCTATCCGAAGGTCTAAATCAACTGCCCAGACTGAAACATTGGCCAACAATCAGTTGATCAGACCTCCACTTTTGGCTAGGTAGTTGCAAGGGATTCCAAAAAATGGGGCAGCAGTTTTAGGACGAATTCAGGACTGAGTGAAATACGAGGAGGTATAGTAAAAAAGTGTTAGTAGTAAAACCAAGGTGGTGTTCAGATTTCAGAATGGTTTAATCTGTTCAGTTTGGACAATTCTCATCTGTCATAGCGCAATGGATGCTTCAAATCAAACCTGAATACTGTGAACGTACTTCTATTGCAATGTAAGTATCAAAATTTCCATTTAACAACACTGTCTATAGATCTCATATTTCTATTCACAATAAACTCTAGAGATCTCAGAGCTGCTCATCTATTAGTTTGTAGTTGCAAGGCCACTATCATGCATATGCTTAACCTATTACTCCATTCTGGTGTCGCTATCCGTTTAGACGGTGCTAATTATACCATTTTTCCTTAACTACTATACTAGTTTAGAATTTGAAAAGTAGAGCATAATCCTTGATAAAGCGAAGATCTTTATCATTTGTGGAAAATTTACCCGTAAGTCGTTGTGTCAATTATAGTTTAGTCCAGCAACATTTAATCTGATCAGTTTGACTTGATTATTATTGCAAATTGCAATCTCTTGACTTTTTTGTTATATTTGTTACACTTTTTTTTTTTTTGATGAAAAAAGCAGTTCACAGAGCAACAATCAACATTAAAGACGACACCAGTCCTCATAAAGGCACTTAACTAACCACATTGGGAAAGCAGAATTCCAAAAAACCCGTTCACCCTCCTCATCCTTTTCCAACAAGGAAACCGAATTCTGCTAAAAATAAAGGGAAGATCAGCAGCCTTTCTTGCTAGATGATGCGGATTAAGTTTTGGGAGAAATATTATGTTTTTCTTATCTTATTACAAAAGAGAATCACCTTTAAATAGGTGAAAAACAGAGAGATAGAGAGTAAAGATACACAAGGATTTTAGGGAGAAAAGTAAGATTACAACCATGCCTCATAAATGTTAGAAGGAAAAGCAAGAAAGCTAAAACAGTAAGATAAAACATAAGGTACAAAAGTACTGTCAGTGGTCAATTCTAACAGCCCCTGCAAACGAGACGTAGGTGCAAACTGAAGGGCGAGTTTGTCCCTAAGAAACTGATGACGGTGCTGGGATAACGATTTTGTCATGCAGTCTGCAATCTGGTCGTGGGAGGAAATATGCCGAATTTGGATGCAGTGAGCAAGAACTTGATCCCGGATAAAATGAGCATCGAGTTCAATGTGTTTAGTTCGAGAGTGGAAAACCGGATTGTAGGCAAGAGCAGTAGCACTGAGATTGTCACACCAAATGAGAGGACATTCTAGGGAATTCTACTTTATTCTACATTCTAGGGAATTGTAGGCAAGAGCAGTAGCACCTTCAAACTTTCACTGGTCTCATGTAATTCTAGCTGTAGGACTGCTCATATCAGGTGCTGGAACAACTTTAGCAATTAAGGTACCTGTCCAGTATAAATTCCTACTGAAGTTGGACATTCTAGGGAATTCTACTTTATTTGCAGTAAATTTCATGTTACTGTAGCTTCTCTGATCTCCTGCTGACACTGTTATGGAAGATTGCAATACATCTTAGATGGATCGGAAATTCATTAATGCGTATGTGCTTGCACTGCATCTGATTTCATATTCCCTGTTTCAGAAAAAAATAATTCCAAGATTGAAATCCTGGATACACAAAATTGTAAAGGATGGAGATGAAGAGTTTGTGAAGAGAGAGGACTCCAGACCAAGTTTGGAAGAAGAAGCAGCTGCTGCTGCGAAAGCAGCTTCAGAAGCAGCAATTAATGTAGCAAAAGCCAGCCAGGAAATGTTGAACTCAAAATCTGAAGGTACGACATGGATTCTCTATCTCATATTCTTCAAAATACTAGCCAACTATCATCTTTAACCTATCCCTACCCTCTTGTCAACACACACACACACACACACATATATCTTATCCCTTTTCTGTAAATTGGAACTGTCGGAGATTAATTATTTTTGTGATGACTGAATCTCATTTTGTACGTTGCCAGAGATGAGAAAAATTGAGGAAATTGTTGGCTTATTAAATATGCAACTATATGAAATGAAGGAGCTGACAAGTGCCATATCGAGTTTGGGAGGTAATGCAGTTATTATGATTGAACTCCTAAACTACTTTCGTTTCTGTCTATCATATTTTTCCTGACAACTATACAATTCATGTATGCCAACATCCTGTGCTTGTAGAGGTTTTTTCTTTACCCTCATATGATGCATTGTCAAGGATATCTTTTGGAAGGAATATGTTTTCCCTAGTTATCATCTATGCAATTTTGAGAGATACTTGAAACCTAGCTAATTTCCTTAGTCCTCCACCTTCAATATCCTACACAGGTCTGTTGGACTTGAGATTGGTTCTACATTGGATTTTGAATAAAACATTACATCTTTAAGCGTCCATAATTGCTTCTGAGCTGCAGATAAACTTGATAATTTGTGAACAAGTTTTTTTAAAAAAGGTCTTAAACAATAAACTTCCCTAGGAACGCGACTATTGAATGTCCTCTCTTCCTTTCACAATATCAGGAGATTCAGGGCGAACAAATTCCTCTGGAAGAACCTCTGTTGCTGAAGAAGGACATCATCAAGTTAATCTTGCTGTTCCAAAGGTGGGATGAAAGTTGATGGGCTTCAAAATTCTTTATGATCTTTGGAAAATATTTTAAGCATTTAGGCTATAAATTTTATGCACTTCGCATTATTGTCAATTCGTTGCTGAGTTTAACTGATCTACAGCAGCTATATGCAAACGGCAAGATGGACTATGACTTTTCCGCAGGTTGTTAACATTTATCTTGGTTCAGAGGTATATTATTTCTTTTCTGGTCCAACTTTCCATGTCATATAACAATATTTATGTGTGCAGTGAAATCATCCACTCCTCAAACGCAAGTGAAATCCTCAACTGTGCCTCATCCTAATGCGTACATGGGGGTAATTGACCTTCCAAAAGAAAAATCCCTTAAAGGTTATCTTATTAAAAAAAAAAAAAAGCAACTTCTGTAAATAGATAAAACCTCTCAACTATTTGCATATCTTTTTCGTGTGCTTTCTATGTTAATTCAATTTGCTACCGAAACATGCAAAGTTGCAAACTACAGACTTGAGTGGTTTTTTTTGAGAAATTTTTATGTCAAATGAATTTTCTGCTTATTAGTAGGTACAAGCAACTGGCATGCAGAAAGACTATGCCATACAGGTTACTAAATGACGTGAATGAATATTTTTTTATTTGATTCAAATAAGGGCAATGGATACTGTATGGACGGAAATATTTTAGTATTCTATCTATTTCACTGCTTTGACTTGCGAATGGGGGTGTCAACTTGCTTTTAGACGACTTTGGTGGGTTGATATTATTTTCTCATGCATTGTATCAATGGTCTATCCCCCAACTAAAATCAGCTTGCTTTTTAGAGATGTTCTTTTCTGGTTAAGGAATCCCCCCAACCCCAATGGAGAGGAGTTGAAAAAAGGAGAGAATTAGAGAAAAAAATGTATATCTGAAAGGAGTGCATGTATGTCGTTTTTTGGCATCTTGCATTTGAATTTCCTGAACTGATGGCCTATCCATTACATCATATTTTAAGTATGTTATTTGTTGTTTTTGCCTATTTGTAGTAGTAACCAAATATAACAAAGAATAACTTTTTTCCATTTCGATGAAATGAGACTAATCTCTATTGTGTCCACTATTGCAGCCCCCTTGGAAAGTCAGCCATGCTCCTTGTAACTCTAATCCTTTACGCGAATTGCAAAGACAGAGGGAAAGTTATTGTTCCACGATACAGAATTATGGGACGAACTATCTGTGGAACAGTGACGGTTCAGCATCTTAGAGGCAGCAACATAACGTCAGAATACATGAGCAGCCCATTAGGCGGCCATGGGTTCCTCCTCAGCCACCACCGGTCTCAATGCTAGAAGCAGCTGAAGCTATCCGAAGGTCTAAATCAACTGCCCAGACTGAAACATTGGCCAACAATCAGTTGATCAGACCTCCACTTTTGGCTAGGTAGTTGCAAGGGATTCCAAAAAATGGGGCAGCAGTTTTAGGACGAATTCAGGACTGAGTGAAATACGAGGAGGTATAGTAAAAAAGTGTTAGTAGTAAAACCAAGGTGGTGTTCAGATTTCAGAATGGTTTAATCTGTTCAGTTTGGACAATTCTCATCTGTCATAGCGCAATGGATGCTTCAAATCAAACCTGAATACTGTGAACGTACTTCTATTGCAATGTAAGTATCAAAATTTCCATTTAACAACACTGTCTATAGATCTCATATTTCTATTCACAATAAACTCTAGAGATCTCAGAGCTGCTCATCTATTAGTTTGTAGTTGCAAGGCCACTATCATGCATATGCTTAACCTATTACTCCATTCTGGTGTCGCTATCCGTTTAGACGGTGCTAATTATACCATTTTTCCTTAACTACTATACTAGTTTAGAATTTGAAAAGTAGAGCATAATCCTTGATAAAGCGAAGATCTTTATCATTTGTGGAAAATTTACCCGTAAGTCGTTGTGTCAATTATAGTTTAGTCCAGCAACATTTAATCTGATCAGTTTGACTTGATTATTATTGCAAATTGCAATCTCTTGACTTTTTTGTTATATTTGTTACACTTTTTTTTTTTTTGATGAAAAAAGCAGTTCACAGAGCAACAATCAACATTAAAGACGACACCAGTCCTCATAAAGGCACTTAACTAACCACATTGGGAAAGCAGAATTCCAAAAAACCCGTTCACCCTCCTCATCCTTTTCCAACAAGGAAACCGAATTCTGCTAAAAATAAAGGGAAGATCAGCAGCCTTTCTTGCTAGATGATGCGGATTAAGTTTTGGGAGAAATATTATGTTTTTCTTATCTTATTACAAAAGAGAATCACCTTTAAATAGGTGAAAAACAGAGAGATAGAGAGTAAAGATACACAAGGATTTTAGGGAGAAAAGTAAGATTACAACCATGCCTCATAAATGTTAGAAGGAAAAGCAAGAAAGCTAAAACAGTAAGATAAAACATAAGGTACAAAAGTACTGTCAGTGGTCAATTCTAACAGCCCCTGCAAACGAGACGTAGGTGCAAACTGAAGGGCGAGTTTGTCCCTAAGAAACTGATGACGGTGCTGGGATAACGATTTTGTCATGCAGTCTGCAATCTGGTCGTGGGAGGAAATATGCCGAATTTGGATGCAGTGAGCAAGAACTTGATCCCGGATAAAATGAGCATCGAGTTCAATGTGTTTAGTTCGAGAGTGGAAAACCGGATTGTAGGCAAGAGCAGTAGCACTGAGATTGTCACACCAAATGAGAGGAGTGAAAGGTTGTGAAATATGGAGTTCACGAAGGAGAGATTGGAGCCACATGATTTCACAAGCTGCGTGGGAAAGAGCTCAATATTCGGATTCAGTGCTTGAGCGAGCCACAACAGCCTGTTTTTTTGGATGACCATGAGATAAGGGTAGTCCCGAAGAAAATACAGTAACCACCAACGGACTTGTGGTCGTCAGGAGAGGAGGCCCAATCAGCATCAATATACCCAACCACATGGAAGTTGGTGGCTAAAGAGACAGATAGGCCAAGGTAAAGAGTACCGTGAAGATACCGTAGAATACGCTTGAGGGCTTACCAGTGGTGGATAGTAGGAGCCTGATTGAACTGACTTAATTTATTGACGGCAAAGGCAATGTCGGGCCGAGTATGGAGAAGATATTGTAATGAGCCAAGAGTGCTACGATATAGATGAGGGTCAGCAAATAGTGGACTGTCATTCAAGTGGAGCTGCTTACCAGAGACCATAGGAGCGACAATAGGCTTTAAATGGTGAAAATGTAACTGGGTGAGAAGATCTTGAATATATTTGGTTTGAGATAAAACTAACCCAGATTGGGTGCGATGAACTTGGATACCAAGAAAATAGTGTAAGGGCTCGAGGTCTTTACGAGCAAAATGTGTCTGGAGAAGCCGGATGAAATGATCTAATACCGCCATGTTTGAACCTGTAAGAATAAGATAATCCACATATACAAGTAGGAGGACAGTACCTTGGCGGGAATGATGAACAAACAGTGACATATCAGCTTGAGATTGTGTAAACTGCCAGCCAATAAGGGCATTTCGCAGCAGATCAAACCATGCTCGAGGGGCTTCCTTAAGGCCATAAAGAGCCTTGTTGAGCTTGCAGACAAACTGAGGTCTTAAGGGATCAACATAGCCTTGAGGTTGAGGAGTGAAGACATCCTCATGAATGGAACCATGCAAGAAGGCATTGCTGACATCGAGTTGTTTGATAGGCCAATTCCAAGTGACAGCCAAGGTGAGAACGATTCGGATAGTAGATGGTTTGATAACCGGGCTGAACGTTTCTCCATAGTCAATACCTGGTTGTTGGAGATAGCCCTTGGCCACTAGGTGAGCTTTATACCGTTGAACATGTCCATTAGCATCTCGTTTAATTTTATAAATCCACTTGGTGCCAACCAAATGTTGATGAGGTGAAGGGGGGACAAGCACCCAAGTGTGGTTATGATGAAGAGCTGCAATTTCCTCATCCATGGCAGTCTTCCAAACTGAAACAGTAGAGGCATCCTGAAGGAATGAGGTTCAATATGAAGCCAATTCGAGTCGACAGGGTTCTCAGTCAAACCGGTAAAGGGGAGTTTGGGTTTGGTGATGCCAGTTTTGGCACGAGTCACCATTGGGTGTTGGTTTTGGATAGGGAGGTTGGGCATGGGTAGGGGTGAAGATCACAGAAGGTGGGGTACAAGTAGGAGAGAGAAAAGATAAAGGCATAGGAGAAATAGAAGGGCAAGGTAAGGTTGATGAGGTATTAAATGGTGTAGGTTTGGGGGATAGTGAAGGAGAAGGCAGTGAATGGGGTGAGTTCAGAGGTTGGGAGACATGGGTAGGAATGCTATCAGTTTGTGAAAAATTTGTTGGAGCAGGGGTTAGCATAGGTAGCCACGAAATGATGGTGGTGTTGGAAGTTGATGATCCACTGCCATGCTTAGGAAATAATTCCTCATACGGAAAGTCGGATTCACTGAAGCATATGCGACGAGATATGTAGGTTTTCCCTGAAGAACTCAAGCATTTATAACCTTTATGGTGATCACTATACCCTATAAAAATACACTTTTCACTGTGGAAGTCAAACTTATGCTGTTGGTAAGGCCTTAAACAAGGATAACATGCTGAACCAAAAGCTCTTAAAAACTTGTAATCAGGTTGTTTGTGTTTTAACAGCAGAAAAGGAGACTGTCCTTCAATGGTGGATAAGGGCGTGCGGTTGATTAAATACACAGCAGTATGAAATGCTTCCCACCAATAATGAAGAGGTAGCTTGGCTTGAGCTAAAAGGGCTAATCCGGTTTCAACTAAATGCATATGTTTCCTTTCAATTCTTCCATTTTGGGCTGAAGTATGAGGACAAGACAACTGAATTTGGATGCCATTTTCCTTGCCAAAACTAATAAAAGGTCTATATTCACCTCCACCATCACAACTAACTATCTTAATGTGGTTGTCATACTGATTTTCTACTTGAATTTTAAATTGCTTTAACACCTCAAAGGCTTCACCTTTGCTTCTTAATGGAAAAACCCATGTGAACCTCGTATAATCATCTAAGAATGCTATATAATAACTGAACCCTTGAGTGGATTTAATTGGAGCTGATCCCCAAAGGTCAGTATGAATCAGTTCGAGAGGCTTAACAGATCAGGATTTAGAAGAGTTAAAGGGAAGTTTGTGTGATTTACCAAATTTGCATGCCTCACAAAATGAAATACTATTGATACTTTTGGTAGGAACTTTACATTGTTGTAAGATTTGACTCAAAACTTTTAAAGATGGATGGCCCAGTCTTTGGTGCCAAATATCCTTGTTACAAGACATTAACACATAATCAAAAGAGGTCAAATCTTCTTGGTCATTCCTGCTCATTGTCTTCATGGGAGATCATACTGCCACACAGACTTCTTCCCTAGCTCCTTTATTTTTGAAGGTCTTCAATGAGGCTTCATCCACATCCAAAACTTTGTACAGCCCATTTTCAAGTCTTCCTACCAAGGATACTTCACTGGATTTCTTTTCCTTTACAAAACAGAACAAGCTGTTAAATTCAACTACAACTCCACTGTCTTGAGTTAATTTAGAGATGCTGATCAGATTTTTCTTCATTTGAGGGACAAAAAGACCATCTTTTAATGACACGCAAGTATTAAGGATGGTAGTTCCTATACCGTGGACAGCCACTCTAGTAACATCTCCTACAATAATATTTTTGAATTTGGAGTTCTTACCTTTAAGGGATAACTTTTCAAGCTTAGAAGTCACATGGTTGCTAGCACCACTATCCAAATACCAAGAAGGGTCTTGGAGAGTTTCAGTAAATGCCATCATAGCAGTGGCTGATTGAGGTCCTTGAGAAGTAGACACTTGACCTGAGACATTTATCGGGTTAGTAATGGAAGAGTTTTCAGATTTGTCATACCTATGATAGCACACCGTAGCAATATGCCCAAGTTTGCCACATATTTGGCAAGTAGGTTTGTGTACTTGTGGGTAAGGAGAATATCGACCCCTTCCTCTTTTGTCTGCCCCCTCTGTTCGAAAAAGTGTAACCTCCACGATGTCCTTGGTGTGAGTTGGAAGAGTTTTGGTTGGAGTTGGTGCCTTTGAACCTTTCCATATTGGCTATGTTAGTTGAGGCTTGATTCACTGACACAGAACCCTTTAAAGTTTGTGACGATCCATTCTCAACTCATAGGACAACAGTTCTAGTTGGACTGTATACCAAGACATATCACTATTTCTAATCACAACTACAAGGGGTGTATACTCTTCATCTAAGCCAGTAGTAACATGGGAGATAAAACTCCTCATATCCATGGAAGCTCCAGCAAGTTAAAGATTATCATAGTATTTCTTCATGATTTTCAAGTACTCATACATTTTTATAGTTCATTTCCTCGTTTGTTGAAGCATCAACCGGTTGTAATCTTCTTGTGACCTTGATTGAATTCCATAGTATTCTTGGACAGCATCCCATAGACCCTTTGCTTCATCATGGCCCATTACTTGTGAAGCAATTTTTGGTGTCATGGAGTTGTAAAGCCACCCCACTAAGAGCTGATCAGCAGCTAACCAGACATCATATTCAGGATTTGGGGTGAGTAAACCTTCAAGATCGTCTTAGAGGGTGGTAAGCAAATGGACATTTCAGGAGCTGGTGTTTTACTAGTAAGGTGACCCTCGAGTTTGTAACTTCTGAGAATTGGAAGAACAATATTCTGCCATAGAAGGTAATTACCTCTATCCAGCTTGATTGCTGTTACTTGGTTCAGAATATTTACGAAGGTAGGGGTACCGACAGGTTGGGTTCCACAGCGCACTTGATAGGGGGTGCTTTCCTCTGAAGAAGCTGCCTTTTTAGTACAAGACATGTTGCTGCTGGTCGTGGAGGGTTGTGGTGTTTTGGAGGGATTGTTGGAAGGAACAGAGGAGGAGGCGTTGGCCATGAAAATGCTCTGATACCTGATTAAGTTTTGGGAGAAATATTATGTTTTTCTTATCTTATTACAAAAGAGAATCACCTTTAAATAGGTGAAAAACATAGAGATAAAGAGTAAAGATACACAAGGATTTTAGGGAGAAAAGTAAGATTACAACCATGCCTCATAAATGTTAGAAGGAAAAGCAAGAAAGCTAAAATAGTAAGATAAAACAAAAGGTACAAAAGTACTGTTAATGGTCAATTCTAACAATGTGCCACTAAGTTCGTCAATCTACTGCATTTCTGGAAAACCACTTTGCAAAAGCGATTGGCTAAATCGTCAATCTCATCAGCGATAATGTTGATTTCAGAGAGGTCAATTAAGACCTTGTTAATAACGTTTACGACGTCAGCTGCATCAGAATCAACCATAACTGGCGGTAAGGGTTGGTCTCCAAATGATTTGAAGATGGAAGAGCCCTTCTTTAATCGCCATAGCTTCAAGCATTTTGATAGTCTAGTGGTTTCTGATTGTCTTGTGTCCGGCACAAATTGGAGATCCATTGGAGGCACGTACTATCCAGCCGATTCCCCCCTTGCTCGCCGAATCACACCACGAGGCATCCGTGTTCATTTTCCAAGAGTCCGACGGAGGGGGCTCCCAGCTACCCTGACTCAAATGGTTCTCTAATCTGCACTCCTTTAGGTGAGAGTCTTCAGCCCTAAATTTTTCTTGTAAGTGATTATCCACCCATCTGATGAAATGTGCAACATCTGTCGCACCCATGCTTGAATTGAGTTTATTTCTATAAGACCAAATACACCACATCACCAACATCGATCTTCTAATCTCATTGTCGCTTGCCCTTTCTGTCATCCACTTCCAGTAGTCCATTGGCACCCAGTCTCTCCTACAAAGATCAACAAAGGAATTAAAAAGGGGGAGGTATTAAACCAAACTTGCTTTATGAATTTGCATTCCCAGATCACATGGGTTGTTGTCTTCGTCTTCTTTCTGCAAAACAGACATAAAGGGTTAGTGTGCATTCCTTTTTTAGCGATGTTTTCCCTGGTTGGTATTATGTCATGGAGGATCCTCCACACGCAAATTTTTGCCTTCGGTAGCAGATTCTTACACCATATGCTCTTCCATAACCCCCGATTTTGATCCTGTCTCGAGCACGATGGCATGTCAGCTCTCCCCAACTAAGACGCAAGACTATAAGCACTCTTAACCGAGAAGACCCCTTTTGAGTCTGGGCCCCAAATGATGGTGTCATTTGAACCTCTTCTACTCGGGAGCATATTGAGGATATCCTTAGCATCCTTGTCATTAAAAGCTTCCCTGATCTTTTCTGGCTCCCAATCGCCGTTTTGGTCCTTGAGGGAGTTGACATAACGACCCATGTAATTATTGCTCACCTAGACAGGTTTATAATGCCCTTCTCTTGCTAGCCAAGGGTCCTCATCAATCACTATATGCCTCCCATCTCCAATTCTCCGTCTATAGCCTTTGACAAAGAGCTCCCTACCCCAAACAATAATTCTCCAGACCAAAGAGGGGTTACGGCCAAGCGGTGCCTTCAGAAAGTTTCCATCTTTGAAGTAACGCCCCTTAAGGATCTTAGCCACCAAGCTACTTGGATTTCGAATCAATCTCCAGCATTGTTTGGCGAGCATGACTTGATTAAATAAGTTTAGGTCCCTAAACCCGAGCCCCCCTCCTCTTTCTTCGTGCACATTCTAGACTTTCTCATCCAGTGAGTTTTTCTTCTACTCTCCGAAGAGCCCCATCAGAACCTTGCACAAAGCTTGTTAATATCTTCACAAATGCTATTTGGAAGGCGAAAACAACTCATAGAATATATTGGTATGGCTTGAGCAATTGCCTTAATAAGAATTTCTTTTCCTCCTACCGAGAACAGATTGCCCTTCCAGCTTTGAAGCACCTTCCACACTTGATCTTTTATCTTTTTGAAGATTTTTCCTTTGTTCCTCCCTGTTTGAGAATGGGAGGGCATTCCCAAGTAGTCCCCTAAAGCTTCAGACACTTTCACCCTGAGGATCCTACCAAGCTCAGACGCCTGCACCATGTTAATATTTCTGCTAGTCATCAAGACCAACTTCCCATAGTTGATAGTTTGACCCGACGCCCTCTGAGAAACATCAATTACATTCTTTATCGGCTCGCCGTCCTTCCTGTTTGAGCAGAAGAAGATCAAGCTATCATCTGCAAAAAAGAGACGTGTTAAAGACGGGCAGAATTTATTAATACGCAATCCAAAAAAGTGAGATAAGGACTCTTCCCTTTTTAGCAAGGCTGAAAAGCCCTCGGCACAAAGGAGGAAAAGATAAGGGGAAAGTGGATCTCCTTGTCTTAACCTTCTACTGAGGACGAACTCTTGTTGGGGGGTGCCATTAACGCATCACTGCCCTTATTTTCTCCACCCGAATTGCATTGAAGCCCATTTAACGCATCACTGCCCTTAAGAAGCTCCATGCCACTCTATTGTATGCCTTGCTCATATCAAGCTTCAGAGCAGCGTAGCCCTCTTTCCCCTGATGTTTGTTATTTAAAGCGTGTATACATTCGAAGCCCAACATAACATTGTCAGATATGAGCCTGTCAGGCACAAACGCCGCTTGAGAGGGAGAGATAACTAAGTCCAGCACTCTTTTCAGGTGATTGGCTAATGCTTTAGCTATAACTTTATAGATGACATTGCATAGGCTTATAGGGCGGAATTCAGCCACCATTTTAGGATTTTGGACCTTGGGAATGAGAGCTATAAATGTCTTGTTGAGGGGTTTCAAGTCTTCCTTCTCGTTCAGGCACCTTAAACAAATTTGGATCGTCTTTTCCCCCACAATCTCCTGCCACCGTTGATAGAACATCGAATGGAGCCCGTCCGGGCCAAAGGCTTTTGTAGGACACATACTTTTCAGCGCTTCCTCAATCTCCTGCTTGGAAAAAGGTTGGGAGAGCATTCTATTTTGCGCTTCTCCTATCTGAGTGGGGATGATGTTTGACATCTCGTCAATCCACTCCTTACTCAGATTAGAGGAGCTAAAAAGCTTACGGAAGTGCTTTGTTGCTGTAGCTCCGATGTCTTCCAAACTCTCCACCCAAATACCCTCTTCGGTGGTTATCCCTTCAATGTTGTTTCTTCTTTTCCTTTTAGATGCTTTGGAATGGAACCATTTGGTATTTCTGTTGAAGCCAGTCTTCTCTAGACCTGATTTTTCAATACATTTCTTCTTTCTCCAAGAGGGAATCTAAGGCGATTTCCACCTCTCGAAGATCTTCCCCATTAGTGGCCTCACCACTTGACTCCAAACGCTTGATTTTAGCTTCTGTTGACTTTATTGCACCCCTTAAAGATCCCTTCAGCCTATTCTTGTTCCATCTTGACAACGTTTCAAGGCAAACTGCGTTCCTCCTCACAATATCTGTTGATGCATCCCCCAAAGCCTCCTGCCAAATCCTCTTTACCATGTCTTTACATTCATCAAAATCCAGCCAAGCCTCCTCAAACTTCTAACACCTTCCCACTGCAGGCACCCTTGACCTCTGTCGATTTGCAGACAATCTGAGCAACAATTGCTCGGTGGTCAGAACTATGATAGTTACCGTGCTCCACTTTTACCTCCTTAGAAAGGTGGTGCAACTGCTGATTAATGAGGAATCTGTCAAGCCTTTCTTTTATTGTATTTCTGGACTTTTTGCTTTTCCAACACGTGTAGGCATTCCCTTTGTACCTCGGATCCTCTAAACAACAACCATTAATCATATTTCTAAACTTTTCCATTTGCCTTGGGTTTTTGCTAGTAGTTCCAGTTTTCTCCTTCTCAAACATTATCTTGTTGAAATCCCCCCCTATTATCCACGTGAGAGAATCTTCCTCATTAAGCCTTTCTATTAACTTCCAAGAATCGACTCTTTTCGTTGGATCTAGATTTCCATAGATACCAGTGAACTTCCACCAACTCCAATTCCATCTAAACCTAACATCTATGTGACCACTTGAATAAGAGTTAATGACCACGCCCACTGACGCTCGCCACATAAGCAACAAGCCTCTGCTCTTGCCCACACACGAAACACAAAAGCTGTTTTCAAAACCAATCGTCATCTTAATTGCCTCACCTAGCCTATTATCACCTTTTGGCTCCGAGATGAACACTATGAGGGGGGATTTTGTGCGTACCTCATGATGCACTGCTCAAATCATTCGAGGATTCCCCAAACCTCGAACGTTCCAGCATAAGATTTTCATAACGTCTGGCGGGACTGGTCACCAGCCTCCGCCGATCTCATAGGGATGCAATTGCTTTCTTTCCCCTTCTGTCTCTTGCTTCGGTCGTCAATCTCCATCTCCTCTAATTGGATCCATCTTATCTTATCTCAAATTATTCATCTTATCTCAAATTATTCACTATCATAAATTGTAACCACCGGTAGATTTCAGTTTTTTTTTTTTAAAAAAAAAATAATATATGAGATGACCTCTTTTTAGGTAATAGTTGTCTGTACGTTGATCTATTTTTAGGTAACAAGTGTCAGTATGTGAATTGACATGTTGGTTAATATGCATTCTAAACAACATGGGACGACTACATTTCTCTCACATAGATATTTGACATCTTTAAATACTCTGGGGTCTTAGTCTTATTCTAAAGTGGGAATGTAGAAAATAAAGTGAGAATTTAGGGAAAAGAGAAAATGGGAGAAGTGGGGCTGCTTCTGCAGATGCACATGGGTGGGTTTTTGGTTATTGATTTTAGAAAACCTGGAAAACTAAAAAGACACAATCAGACAGAAAAAATTTTAACTTTTAGTACAGATATTGGAGCATACACTTTGAGAAAGAAACTTCATTATTCCCTTAACAACTGCCTCTCTCTCTCTCTCCCTCTCTACTACTAGTCTACCACTACTATTGGAAATTGTCATAAACAAATATGTCTGTTTTTACACCCTTATTTGACTTTCTATCTTTCTACAGAAACATTCATTCAAGGAATTGGATCCTAACTTTAGTGGTTTAAGACTGCCCACCCCTACCCTTTACACTTCGAAATTTGAATGCTTCAATAAATTATAAGCCTAGTCTTCGCCTTGAAAAGTGTCAAATAAGTCATCAAACTTGATTTTGTGTCTAATTGGTTCTTGACATATTTGACATTTTTTTGAAATTCACGACCTTTTAATTTTGTGTCTAGTGAATTTTAAAAAAATATTTAATATACCAATGACCTATTAGACACAAAATTAAACGTTTAGAAACCTAAGAAACTCTTTTGAAGTTAAGGATTTAATTAGACACAACTAAAAGTTCAAAGATCTATTAGAAATAAAACTAAAAGTTAATGAACCTATTAGACACATCTTAAAATTTAATTTAGGGATCTATTAGCACAATTGAAAATTTAGAGATTATGGGTAAACGAACTGAAAAAAGAAATATAGCATTACATGTTTTTTTTTTTTTTTTTTGCTTCTCTTTCAACCCAAACAACTGGATTTGAAGTTGTTTAGTTTGATACGACTGACATTTTTTTAGGACACCTAAACCCAGTCACCATATTACAAGTTTCAAAATTTTGTAAAACTTTCAAAATGTCAAAAATTAAATTCTAAAGGTAGGGAGACAAATTTTTTGATATTCCCTTGGTCAAACTGTGGGTGGACACTTGTTCAATTCCAATGGGAAAACTTTTATTCTACAGGGAATAAAATCAGAGTGTTGTTCTTTTTTCACCACCATGCCCTGTTCTGTTCTGTTATGTTCTGTTTACCATTATTTGCAGAGATGAGATGTGGCGGTGGACGGCGGCGCCACCACTTTGGCTGCAGGCGGCAGCCTTATTTTTACAACTTACAAATGCTGTTCGTTCCACATATAATTTTGGACTTGCTGGCTGCTGCAATTTCAAGAGCCCACCGTTTTGTAATTTTCAATAGAGAGAGAGAGAGAGTCTCATCTTCTTTAACGTCCCATTTTCCAAAGCAGAGAAAATATTTTGCTGTTGGATTATTGTCTTTGTCTTTATTAAATGATTGTGATTACTCCCTTTAATCTTGACTATAAGAATGTAATTGCACTTGGTTATTTTTTTCTTTACCTTTTTGGAAAATCTTTACACATGTCGGCTGCGAGGTAAAATCGACTTTACATTACAAACTTTTAAGTGATGTAAAGTTTAACTAATGGACTATGTTTAGATTGGCACAATGTATTTATTGATTACAAATATAGAAGATTTCTTAAATTGAAGTAATCACACTAATTTTATAGATGTGAACTTTATTTTAAAGCAGAAATCAGAAGTAAAATCATATAAGCTTAGAACTTAGATGTAGTGATGGATAATGTTATTGTTATCTTAGAGATATAGAGGTGTTCTATGTCCAAACAAAGAATTTTGCATCCTTACCCAAAACAGAATATCATTCTAGACATAGATAAATGGATAGAATATTTAGGAGCCAACATTTAATCAAAGTGGATGAAATATTCCTGTTTCGGATAAAAAGTGATAAACTTCAATTATCTTAGGCATGTTTATAGGTCATAGTAAAACTCTATCAAAGAGATGATGTGACCTAATATAAAGATTGTTAAAAAGAAACTAATTCTTTGATCTGACGCTCGTCATAAGTACGACAAGAAGAGTTGGTGATGATGAGTTTGATTGCATAGAAATGTGTTTTGAAAAAAAAGTTAACCTAATTAAAGACAAGCTATCAATGTGCATTAAAGGTTGAGGGAATGCACGATTATTTGAAAGAAGGTTAACTAATCTTTGTTTTTTGGGAGAATTCTAAGGGATGTAAACATAATGTCATATCAATCAAAAGAGAATAAAATTTTAAAGAAAAATACGTAAGGTACAGCCTAAGCTGCGCCCAAGTGTTGTGCAGCCTACTTTACAACCACAATTTCTTTTAAGAAAAAAAAATTAATTTTTTTTAATCTTATGGTTGTAAAATGGGCTGCACAACACTTGGGTGCAGCCTCAATTTTAAATATATGAAGACATTTTCATTAATATGGTAGTTAGCAATTTCCTCTTTGGTAGAAATAAGATGTAGAACTATATTAATTTAAATGACCGATTTTATTCTAATCATTGCTATTCCTAGTTAGATTACTTTCTTTTACTTCTATATGTTCTAATCACTGTTATTCCTAATTAGATTACTTTCTTTTATATCTATATATTTTAGAGAAGATATTTTTGACAAAAATTAAAAGGGATAGTGTTGATGTCAAAATAGTCTATTTTACGATAAATAGAATGAAAAAGGATAGCGTTGAAATGTCTTTCTTTTTTTTTAATGGGAGTTGAAATGTCTTGATATTAAAGAAATTTGAATAATTCAACAAAGAATTGAAAGATAAATATCCTATATATATTATAACATAAAGATTGAATTGCTTTCCAAAAAAAAATTAATAATAATAATATGAAGATTGAATCCATAGTTTTTTTTTTTTTTTTTTTTTTTTTTTTTTGAGTACAATAGGGGTTGGGGGGATTCGAACCACAGACCTCATGGTCGTTAACACATTCAATATGTCAGTTGAGCTATGCTCTCTTTGGCGATTGAATCCATAGTTCTACCTTCCTTTCGTGTTCATTTTGATAAATTTAAACCCACCTACCAAACTCGATCCTAATCAATATAAAGTCATTAATTAATACAGAAAACACATTAATTTAATATGTAAACAGTTCCTGTTGTTATAATGAAGAGCTACACACATCTTTTGATGTGGTTGACAATGATAAGAAAGATAAAAAATACCAACCAAATTAAATGATAAATTTTGGAATTCTTTAATAATATTAAAAGATCTATTTAATTACTTTTTCACAAAAGCATAGTCCACTGAGTTAGGTTCAGATTAAACTTTAAAAAAAAACCTTATATTCTTGTATCTCTTGCCATCACTTGTTAATTTATTCATCTATTTTTTTTAATATAATACAAATACCATACATTTTTATCATCGTAATTGCACAATATTGCTTTTTCTCCTTTTCTATTTTTTAAAAAATAAATAGATTATCTCTCATTTATTATTTCATATTTTAAGAAAAAAAGTAACAAACATCGTTAAATCTTTATTCAATTTAAGTTCATTCACTTTGCAAATTGACATGAAACTTCGTAAATAGATCAAGAATAATTTTTCTTCATTCTTTTTTTTTTTTTTTTCAATTATGAACCTAAAGATTAGGTGTGTTGAGGGTGAGATAATCGACTGGGCTAAAAGCCCACCAAGAATAAAAGTTCAGAAGCTAAGAGGCAAGCTCCAAGAAGGTCAAACGATCCCCAAAGGTCGAATGATCGAGTGTCGGACAAGGCTAAACCCTAGGTCAGCCCTGAACTTGAGAAGTCAATTGTCAGTCGAGAAGGATAAAACCCAGGTCTCGGCTACAGTATGAAACTGTTCAACCAAGTAACAGTCCAACTTGTAACCGTTTCCCATATTTAACGTGCTCCGAGAATCATGATGTAATGATTGTTCCCCATTATAGCAACGATTTCTAAATCGTCCTATAAGTACAACAAGTCATTATGTCAGGAATGTATATGTCCAAACTGCTCACATATTGCTCTCTACACCTATTGTCAACTAAATTATTGACTTGAGCGTTAGAGCGTTAGAGTATAGGTGGTTTAACACCAATCTTGCCACTCATTTCTTTTGTCTTGCACGTATGCTCGTTTTTTGATAATACAAATTTACTATTGATCCGTCTGACCAAAATCCAGTATCAACAACATGAACCATACTACTATTTATTGTCTATCCATTCTTATTCTTAATTTTTAAAAGGAAAGTCACAAAACACGTGATAACTATTGATTGCTTAAATGGACGAGTATAAATATTCAAAGCTACTATTATTATTATTATTTGTATTTAAAAAAAAAACAATAGGATATTATTCCACAGCTTAAACTTTAAAGCAACAATTCCAATTTTATTTTGCAAAACTATAAAATATATATATATATATATATATATATATATATATATATTTTTTTTTTTTTTTTTTTTTTTTTTTTTTTTTTTTTTTTTTTAAAAAGCACTTTCTATAAACCGAAAGTGTTCTACTTTCAAACTTAACCCAACTTTTCGAACATCATCAAAGAATATTATTAGACACAATAAACTTAACCCAATTTCTTAAAAAATATATATTAAAATAATACCAAAAAATAAACTCGTACGGTTCAAAGCACATCAAAAAGAATATAAACAAAGCATATCTCAAGAATAAAGACAAAAAACTACATGTCCAACACTTCAATTTTAACCTCATTTTAAACGAGTGGCTAAATTGATACCCACCTTAAAATCATATTAAAAATTTGCTCATAAATTTAAAAAAAAAATTGTTAAATTACAAATGTAGTCCTGAACTTTGAAAGTTTTGTCTACTTAATCCCTGAACTTTCAAAATTATAAATTTAGTCCCTGAATTTTTGAATTTATTAAAATTCATGGATCTATTAGATACAAATTGAAATTTTAGGGTTCCAAATTCAAATTTATATCTAATAGGTCAATTAATTTTTTAAAATCTTAAATTTGTTAGGTACCGATTAGACACAAAATTAAAAGTTTAAGGACTTATTATACACAAAATTGAAAATTTAAGGACATATTAGACACTTTTGAAAGTTTAGAGACCAAATAGACACAAAACTCAAAGTTCAAAGACCAAATAGACATAAATCTCAAAATTCAATGACTAAACTTATAATTTAACCTAAAAAAACCAACATAAATAAATAAATTCAATCTCGAAAATATTAAAACCTAATCTAAAAAGGTAAAAACATGTCTCAATAAAAAAAATAAATATAAAACATGTCCATCTAGTAATAAAACGCACACAATCATTCCTAAATTATTTATCGCCAACTTAAACATAGCTCAACTGGTTAAAACATTGTATTTAAAAAATGGCTAAAATATTATACCATTTATTTACCTAAAGATCCGAAGTTAGAACCTCACATATTGTTAACCTCCAAAAAAAAAATTGACATTTACAACACCTTTCAAAAACATATGTTTAAATTCCTACTCCACATTTGTTGTACTAAAAAAATACAAATCATTTTTAAAAAAATTAAAAAAAAAATGCATGCCACTAATCACAAATAATTAAAGTATAATAATTCAACAAGAGCAATTTAATTTGATAACTTATTTAAGTTGAAGGTTTAATTCAACAAAATCTAAACTTAAAAATCAAGTTTGTACAGAGGAGAAAACATAATTAGAAAGGAAGAAAGAAAGAAAAGAAGATTATCGCTTGTAATAAAGCAATACAAAACCAGCCCCAAGGTGGGTGGATGTTTGGTTAACCAAGAAGATAATGAATCAAAATAAAAATAAAATAAAAGGAAAGACAAATTGTAAAGTGGAAGGAAATGCTTTTAAAAATAATAATAAAAATAATAAAAAAGTTCCAAGAAAATGCAGGACCTAGATGTCATTTTCTCAGCCCTTTCATGTGATGCATCAATTTTGCCTTTTTCTATTTATCAAAACCCAAATTTCAGTAATTTGTATTTATTTTGGTTCACAAATTACAAAATTCCCTATCCAAAAAAAAAAAAAAAAAATCCTACCTCCCTAGATACGTTGGTTTCTTTGAAGAGAAACCCATGGCCATGAACATCCACTTTTTAATTGGGTTTGGGATAATTAACAAATATTTCTAAATAACATATAAAACAATGAATTTAATTAAAATCTATATATATAAACAATGAAGATGAGCAATAGTACAAAGTTTTGGTGAGTACTGCCAATTTCATTGCCTTTTATATTTTTTTTGTCACATTTCTCAAGCTTTTGACCTAAAAAAACAAGGTCAAAATTATATATATATATATATATATAATTATCAAAATAAATGTACAATATTACAACTCATTCCAACCATTCACACATAATATTGGCTATTTCTATTTGGTAGAAGATTGTCGTTTAACAAATTAATTATTCCAAATTAACGATGATTTTTCGCACACTAACACAGTAAAAAAAAAAACTCATTCATTAATTTTTTTCCAGATTAGGTTTTCTTTTCTTCAATCTCTGCTTCCCCAAATCAATCTTATTTCAAACCCTAATAATGTTCAGAATTGATGTGAGTTTTTGTTCGTACCATTGACATTGTTGAATAAATCCACCATTTCTTGTCTGTGTGGAATTGATGGACTCTTCTTATCCGCTCCTTTCGACGTATTCTTTACGTGTTGTCCTTCGTCAGCGGCCGTAGGAGTGACATTAGCAGCCGTCGCCGCCGCCGCGGCTGCGGCGACTCTGCTAGGTTTTACTTTTCCGGCGGTCTTTTCCTCTCCGCCCTCAGCGATTTTCTCAACTCTCTTGCTTGGTGCTAAAAACACGAAGGTGTCCTTTCCGTCGCTGTTGCTTCTGTATAGAAGGTCTCGGAGTTTCCATCTCTTCGACGATCCCATCGAATTGCTCTTTTTGCATCTCTCGAGCGATTCCTTCGGCGACCAGACGCAGTACGTTCCTGGAAGGACTCCGTCAAGCTCGTCGGCCTCAGACGACGAGCACGAATTCGCCTCGCGCTCTTCGCTCATCAGTTTCCCCAGCGACGGACGATGAACTCTCTTCGGCTTCGGTTTCTTCAAGTTTCCGTCGTCGTCCTCGCCGTCAACGTTGCTGTTCTTATCGACAATCGAACCGCTCAACAACAGATTCGTGTTGAAAACCGGATAAATCGGTCTAATCTGGCCGTTGTAGAAGATATCCTCGGCTGAGATCGTTACCGCCTGTGGCTCCCTAGGAACGACCGCGAATTCGAACTCATCGTCTCCGATTTCACCTACGACAGTCTCTGTTCCGCCATTACCATCGTGTTGAGGTTCTTGGTTGAATTCCTCCGGTTCGGGTCCGTGTTGGAGAGAAGAGGCGGCATCAGGTTTCCAGTCGAAAATATCGGGATCAGAATCGGATTCTTTTCGGAATTCCTCAACGACACGGGCGGCAATTTCTGCAAATCTGCCGGAGGAGTAGCTGCTGAAGCTAGGAGAGAGGGAAAGAAGTAGTGAACTTTCACCGCCTTGCATCATTATAGTCCCTGAGATTCTTCAAGTCGCCCCTAATTGTCTGCAACTGCAACTTCCATTTTTTCACAGAGAGGTGAAGAAGAAGAAGAAGAAGAGAGAGAGGGGAAATGACCAAAATGTAACTTGTTGAGAATTATATAGTGGGCAGTCCTTCGGGAATTATTTTTTCTGATAAATTTTTTTTTCACTTTTTTGAGTTTTCTTCTGACAACTACGCGCCACTAAAACGGAGCGTTTTAAAATTTCCACTCTAATTTTTTTCAGCCAAAATTCATTTATACCCCCTAAACTCATCAATAAAAAGCCATAAACTAATAAATATATCAATTATATCAATTTAAATTCTGATATTTAATTATATCAATTAAACTTTATGTAAATAAATTCAGAGCCTTCTGTTTAAAATAATTGACGATTTCAAATCAAATGTCTAAATTTTTTAAGAAGTTTACACACGTGTAAGAATTGATGCGATTTTCAAATTAAGAGCCTAACTTAATTTACAGTTTAGAGATTTAATTGATAGAATTATAAGTTTGCACAAGTGTAAACTAATGTTTTTCAAACGGAATCTAACAGATGGTGTAAATTGATACACTTATAAAAGTTCAGAGATTTTAATTGATATAATTATTAGTTTAGGGTTGATGCAAACCTCAAAGTTTAGGAGCATAAATTGATTTTTTTTTTTATAAAAAAATTAACACGTGAAGGTGAGAGATTCAAACTTCTTACCTCTTGATTTAGAATATGTGTTTTAATTTTAAATTCTTAAATTCAACAAATTAAATGTTAGACTCTGATAAATGTTGCAATTTTTATCTTATAAAAATGAGTTATAATTTTTACTTTTTAATAGATTTTCATTTGAAAAATAGTAAAAAAAAAAAAAAAAGTATTTGTATGTGCTTTCAATTAATAAAGCATATGTTTGGTATAAAATTGATCAGCCTTAAAAAAAAACAATATTAAAGTTTGACCTTTATCGGAGTATGCGAGTTTTGAGAAACATAATCAGGGGTTGTTTGGGACACTGAGTGGGTTATAATAGTTCTTGAAGCATTGAGTGAGTTATAATAGTCTGTAGATTATAATAGTCTTTGAGGTACTGAGTGAGTTATAATAATCTGTGAAGTTATGTAATATGTATTTAGGATGCAGAGTTATTTAATCTGAGTTATAATAGTCTGTGTTTGGAGTGCAAAGTATTCCAAAGACTATTATAACTCACCTCTCAAACAACTTTTCATTTTTCGAGTTCAATGGTTGAGATTTTGTACATTCATTTGTGATTTTTATTGAAATTGTTGAGTTAGGAAAATCTTTTATATTATTTTTTATTAAAGTGAGTGGATAAACAAACGCTTACGTTCAATTTAATGAAATTGTTAAATTGAAAGTCTTATATATATATATATATTGATTATTTGAAGGGTAGAAATGATTATTTTTCTAAAATTAGGTTAAATTAAAAGTTTATTCTTTGAATTTTTAAATTTGTATCTATTTGGCCATGAACTTTAAAAATGTTTAATAGATTTCTAAACTTTTAAATATTATGTCTAATAGGTCTTTGGACTTTAAAATGTTTAATAGACCCCTACACTTTTAATTTTGTGTCTAATAAGTTCTTAACATATTCAAATTTTTTAAGAATTAACTAATCTATTAGGTATAAAATTGAATTTTATGTCTAATAGGACTTAAACTTTCAATTTTATTTTTGGTAAGTTCATACATTTTAAAAAACATCAAAAATGTCAATGACTTATTAGACGCAAAATTAAAAATTTAAAGATCTATTAGACACAAAATTGAAAGTTTAGGTCTCGTTTGATAACCATTTGGTTTTTGGTTTTTGGTTTTTAAAAATTAAACCTATAAATACTATTACCACCTATGGTTTTACTTGTTTTGTCATATACTTTTTGTTTATGTTTTCAAAAACCAAATCATGTTTTGAAAACTAAAAAAAGTAGTTTTCAAAAATTTGTTTTTGTTTTTAGACTTTGGCTAAGAATTCAAATACTTCCTTAAGGGAGATGAAAACCACTGTAGAGAAATTAGGAGAAAACAAGTTTAATTTTCAAAAATCAAAAACTAAAAACCAAATGGTTATCAAATGAGACCTTAAAGATCTACTAAACATTTTTTAAAGTTCAATTACCAGATATGTACAAATCTAAAGGTGTAGAGACTACACTTTTTATAGATCAAATAGATACAAACCTAAATGTTAAGAGACTAAACTTGCCCTAAAATTATTAAAAAGAAGGAAAATGGAAATAAAAGTTCACAACTTTATTGATTATTAGTATTTAAAATAAATAATGGGGTCTTTTTAAGTTCTTTACCTCCGAGACACGTAACGAGCAATCAGTACACGTGGAGGATGGATATAGTTCGTACGTGTTGAGTGGATACTTTGTACGATTTATATTTAAATCGTATAGGGATCAGGGAACAATTGTATCGTTTTTATATTCTGTTGTATACAAAGTCGAATTTGGAATAATTTATTTAACCAGTATTGTTTCGTGGGGTTTAAATTAAAATAATTTTATTGTTTGATTGTACGTTTGTAACTATATATATTTGTTTATTGTGTTATGTGGTTGTTTAATTTCAAAAGCTTAAATAATGAAATTCAATCAATTTCTATAGTAGTACTTATACTATGCTTTAATTTTACTGTCTCAAATTTACAAACCCAATATAAACTATATAGATTCCCTTTTTAAAAAATTTATGTTTTAAATAAAGAGAACAAAATTTGAACTTATATGTTAATGAATCCAAGATCAAACGTCACAATCTCATTGATTGGAGCTTAAGGAATGCCAAAAATTTCTACGAGACTAAGAATAGCCTTAAACGAGAAAATTCTAATTCTAAATGTAATTGGGACGATGAAAAGAAAATAAAATGGGTGGAAAAGAATTTTTCCTCACTATAACTCTAGATTTGTAATTAATACATTAATTTTTATTTAATGAAAATAAAGTATGAGACTTCTGACCAAGAGGTTGTGGGTTTGAATCTCCCCAACGCAAAATGTTGTTGAACTCAAAAAAAGAAATATACGAGACTTCTAATTTTTTAGAAATTCAATCTCTGAACCCTAATTCTTTGATCCAGGATCGAATGAAATATTATTTAAGAATGATGTAGATGGAAGACATTAAAAAAATATTTATGAAGCAAAATTTACAAAGTGAATAGGAGTATGAATTTGGTCGTCTTTTTAACCGTCTTATTAAGAATAAACTGAAATTCCATATTTGCCCTTTTCGTTTATACTCGAGAAAATACTGAAATATATCAATATCAAGGGGGAACCTTTTGGGTTGTTAAAATTGGAAAACAGGGGAGCTCCGCGTGCCGCCAGAAAGAAAGCCAATTGGGTTAAAGTAACATGGAAGGTGAGGTAATATATGACTGTCCTCCATTCGATGATCGACACGTGTAAAGTTTGAGCGTCAAAAATGCATGTACATTGTACGCGTACATGTAATCGTATCACGTCCCTTTGCCCTTTGCTTCATCAGCTCCGTTACTAGACTACGTCGTTTAGCGAAAATGACTTGACAAATTATTCCCTCCTCAATATTCTTAGTATTATTCTCCACAGGTTACAAAAGTAAAAGAGCAAAAACAAAAAATAAAGTAATTTCTTTCTTTCTTCTCTCCTTTTGCTTTGCAATAATGTCATAAGGAAATAAAATATCCGTTTTATTCCAGCCCATACAAATTTAGGTTAAATTACTAATTGATTTTTATAATTTGAATTTAATTCTTATATTTTTAAAAGTTTAAAAGTTTTAATTTGATTCTGGTTAGATTCTACAAATGGGTTATCTCATTACTATATTGAATACGTGACACATTTTCTATTTATGTTATGATGAGTTGTTAGCTTTTATTTGACTGATTGTGTTAGTTAATTATATTAATAATAAATGTTGGATAAACACAATAGGAGAAAATGATGGGTTTGGGTGAGTAAGTAAAGAACGGTTTAGAAACAATTGATGAGATTTGACTAAATCATAGAGACCATATTGAAACTTTTGAAATAGAGATGAAATTGAAACTAATATTAAACAATAGAAGGCAAAACTTAACCAATGAAAACTCATTAAAAAAATATTCTCATCTAAATTCAATAAATTACAATATAAAGACCTCATACGAAATAAATGAGACTTAAAAAAAAAAAAACTTGCGAGTTTTAGCTCGATCAATATTGTGCATTGATTTGTAAAACTTGATTTCTCGAAGTTGTTAAAAAAAAAAAAAAGAAGCATATATCATTAATCAATTAAAAAAAAAGAATCAAAGGATCAATGTCGGTGGCTTTAGGAGCACTTAAAAAAGAAAAAAAGGGAAAACAAAAGGGAAGAAGCCATATATTATACCCAATAGAACGGACAATTTTTGCGAATATTTTTGGGGCAATGATTTGAACAAGAATATATCTCAACCATGCCCAAAGCTTCTTCTTATTCCCTCTTCTTTTTCATTTTTTTAATAAAAAAAATTTAATTGATGAAGCAACTTTAGAAATAATAATAAAAAAAATTATCTCGAGGTTGAGTTTCTGTCACGCTCTTCATTGTCACTTTATGAATCTAATCCCAATATTAAAAAAAAAAAAAAAACAAAAAAAAATGGATGAAATCTTTATTCACAAGTTTTTGCAATGAATTATCATTACTACTACAAGTAATAGTTTTTTTTTGGTCATTATTTTGAAAGCAAACTTAATTGGCCTTGGTACTCATAATTCATCATTTCTTTTCATTCACTTGCATTTCTCCGTTGATTTTATGGTAATAATAATTTCACATTGAGTAAATTAATTACCTAACATGCCATGAAAATAAAAATAATAATAATCAAATCCAACAAAGGTTGACGTTGGATTGAAGCCTTTTCAATTTGAAATCTTCCCAAAATTTATAATTGCAAGTGCTACTTTTATATGCATCACTTTTGAATCTATTCTAATTAAGATTTATGGGTTTTATTTTTTTTAACTAAGGTCTCATTCATAATGATTAGACCTTGGACACTAGTATTATATCATAAGGTCTTGTACTATTAAAATCTAAATTAAATTGATTAACATAGTATATTTTATTTTTCGAGTATTTGTATAGTATAAAAAGGGCTGAAAATGAACTTTCAAAGTTGTCGACAAACTTTTTATGTCTTATGCACTTAGTTAATTAATTAATTAAAAGATTTTTGTTTATAAACTATTGGTAGATAATGATATGTAGATGCACCCAAAAACTCCAACTAATGATAGTACAAGTTTTGCATACTTGTCTAATCCACCTTAATCGATTATTAGAAATATATATATATCAAAAACGATCATTACAAATAAACAAATTAAAATAGAATATACTAAAAATCTCCAACTAATGGTAGTAAAATTTTAGCATACTCGTCATCTAATCTTCTTAATAGATTAGTAGAGAAAAAATATATGTAAAAAAAAAAGATCACTACAAATAAAAAAGAAAAAGAAACAAATATGTAAAAAGATTATTTTGATCCCTATATTTTGGAGCTCATTTATTTTCGTCCATGTACTTTTAAATGTCCAAATTTAGTCGTTATACTTTTAATAAATCTTAAAATTAGTTTATGATTTTGTTTTTTTTTTTAAAGAAAATTGATCTCAATTAGCTTTTCTTTTATAAATTTTGGAAACATATTTACATTGTGACTTCTTTTGAAGGAAAACTATTATTATTATTATTTTACCAAGATTAATAAAAACTAATTTCAAATTAACAATGAGGACTAATTTTAAGATTTATTAAAAGTAGAGAAAGTAAAATTAGACATTTGCAAATATAAAGACTAAGATGAAATGAGTCTTAAAGTACAAAGATCAAAATAGTACTTTAACGAGAAAAATGTTACGGAATACAGATGTTCTTGTGGGACAATAACCTCTTTTTTTTTTTTTTTTGTCATATTTGGCAAAAATCCATCCATTGAGGATAATTTGATCAATGGTTGCTTGTTTTACAAATAATTTGAATTCAAGAATCAATAAAGTTGTCAAACACATAATAATTTCAATCTTTTTACAAGACAAAACATGTTATTGTGACCAATAAAGATGAAAATTGAACATTTCATCAATGTGATTAGTTGTTTGGATATGCTGTGATTTCTAAGTCAACTCTCAAAAAAGTATGCTTTTTGGGTGAGCTGAAAATTGAACCAATTTCAACTTGAACTTGGTGGTTTTGGAAGAGCAAGTCAATGGCTTAGCATTCTTTTTTAGAATGAAAGATGTTTCATGGGTCATTAGTAATCTGTCTTTTTTTTTTAAGGATTTTGGTGTCCTTAAAAACTTGTATTGGGCCACAGACCTTGGAATTGTATTTAGCCAATTTGGATCTAGTCACTAGTCATTTCATCCCCTTCCCGCTTGGACATTTCTATTCCTCTTTCACAATACAACCCACTTAAAAAAAAATACAAATTTTTTTTTAAACTATAAATTTTGTCTTGATAATTTAAGTATAGTTTCAATTTGATCCCTACCGTTTTAAAAGTTTCAATTTAGTTTGAATGGTTTGGACTTAGTTTCAATTTGGTTCTTATTGTTTGATTAAACCTCATAAATCCTCTTTGGTTCTTATTATTTGATTAAACCTCACAAATCCTCTTTAAATTGTCTATCATTTGGCCACTTGAAAAAATCTTTCTATTTTTTACTCAACCTTGTACTCCAGTAAAATGAATTTTTAAAAAAAGAAAAAAGAAAAAAAAATGATATAGATCTAACATAGTTAAGTCAAATAAAAAAAAATTACTCTATGTTAAGTAAAAAAAATGTCAAAGTTATAATGTGAAGTTTAACCAAATTATAAGAATCAAATTAAAACTAAGCTCAAACCATAGAAGTTGAATATCAGTGGCAAACCACTATATGGCCCCTAGAATTTTCGCTTTCAATAATTAATCTATTCTATGAATAGTAAGTTGGAAAAAAAAATCAATTTTGACCCTAAACTAGGTGGGTTGTATCAATTTTAACCTCAAACTTTCAATTTCATCAATTTAAACCCTCAAACTTGGCAGATTGTATAAATTTTAACCTTAAACTTTCAATTTCATCAATTTAAACCTCAAACTTGAATAAATGTATCAATTTACACCATCGGTTAAGTTTCTGTTTCAATCACCATTAGAAAGGTATCTCACATATGTCCAAAGCCACGTGTTGCTCTATGATATGCACTTGTTTGTTATTTTAAAAAAAATTACCAAAAAATAATTAAATCATTCCATATCGGGTCGCCACCATCATGAAAATCACGAACTCAACTCTGGATAGTAAGACTTACATGAAAAAAAATGGACTCTTGTGTTTCTCTCGCCTTTGGTGTTGATACCAGTGACGACGAGTGTGAAGAAGACCCAGACGTTGACGTCATTGAAGGCGGCGGCGACCATGGTAGTTTTGTCGACTTCGATGGTAAGGAGTTTGAGCTTTACTATAATGTAGGAAAGAACAAGGGAAGGCGGTGGTGGACAGAGTGACGCCCATGAACACAATGAACTGATCGTCGACGGTCTTATGGAGGATTAAAGTAACATCGATGTAGGAGAGGAAAGGGACATATATTCTAACGAAGACTATTTCGAAAGTCCTAAGTCCGTTGCGGTGGATGGAGGACAACTCAAGCTCGAGGCTGAAGAGAAATTTAAAAAAAACCAATATTGGAGACCGATTGAAGAATGAGAGTACTCCATTGAGGAAAATTATTATGCAAATAAGTTTTGTTTCTACTAAAAGCCGACGGATCTAGTAGAATCTTGCCTTAAAATTGAAAAACCCTCAATTAATGAAATGAAAAAAGCAGCAGAATCAGAGAAGATAAGAAGTGGAAAAAAAAATCATGCTCTAAAATTGAAAAACATTACGGCAAGTCAACTCCAATTTTCTTCAACAATTTTATTTTTTTTAAAAAATAACAAATATGTATTTGTTATAGAGCAACATGTGACTTTGGACATGTTACACCTATTTCTACATTTTAGAAAAATATATATAATTGAAATTTAAGAAATTAGATATTTGGATAATTATGGTTTTAGTTGGGAAGATAAGGATTTGTTTCAATTAAATAATGAAAATTAAAAAAAAAAAAAAAAAAAAAAAAAAGAGAAAGTGGGATAAATATATTTATTAAATAAAAACATGTGGCTTTAGTGAAGCCACACAAAGGGAAAAGATTCTTTGTCTAGAAATTAAATAAATAATGTTTAATAAAACAAAAAGGATGGGTATTGTTGGAGAAGATATAACATAAGGAAGAGGAAGAGGAAGAGGAAGAAAGTGAGGAGAAGGGGTGTGATTTTTGGGCTATTTTGAAGTAGAAAAGAAAAATAAACAAAGAGAACATCTCACAACCTTGGATTGAAGCTTTTGGTATGTTCTCTAACTTTTGATTGAAAATTTTCATGAGTTTTAGAACCAATTAGTGAGTTTTCTTTATGGGTTTTCTTCATTTAGTTAGAAACTCCATAAAATAGCTTGAAAACAAAGATGATGGTGATGTTTGAGTAAAAGAGGGAAAAATGATGAAAGTCATGGGTTTTATCAAAGTATAGATTGAAGGGGATTAGTTGTATGTAGAAATTTCAAGCTTTTATGGAAAAGAAAACCAATGATTGTGTTCATGGAGAAGAAGGAATGAGAAGAATGAGATTTCTTATGGAGAGGGATTACAATGGAGTTATTGGAAACTTTATTTTGGGTTATGGTCTCAATTTCTTGGTAATTTGAAGAGTAAGATGATGAAAAGAATGGTTAATTCTTGGGTTAATGAGAAATTTAAAAGCTTGGATAATTTAGCGTTGTTGCTCCCTAATTTTGGCATTAATTTAAAGACAAACGGAGATTGGAACTATTTACAACCCGAACAAACTTCACCCATAGTACTTGTGAGTGGTTCTTTTATAAAGTATTTCAATTATTTTAGTAATTTATGAAATTTGTGAGAATTGAAAATCAATTGCAATTCATACATGAATGCAAATAATTTAGTTATTGAAGATTTTGATAATTGGAGGAAATTATGTGTATTTCGTAAATTGTTTATTATTGAGATTGATGATTTACTAATTTGATAAGAAAGTGACATATGCTCACTAAATTGAATTCATGATTTAGCATATTTGAATTGGAAGAGATTTATGTTTATATGAAAATTTAGCTATAATGACTTAATTATTTGTATTATTTAAGCTTATGAAAGGTGAATTTATAGAAATCTCTTGATTTTAGCCAATTGGCAAAAGTTCAAATTATTTGAGATGAAATCAAGTATTTGGGAGTTTTAGAAATGACTTGATTTTGAATCATGATTTTAGCTGATATTTGAGTTATGGCTTAAAGTTATGAGACCTCATGATTGAGAATGTTTATGACTTTAACATGGGTTGGATGATTATCATATAGAAATTGTTTTCAAACCACTAAATGTTGTACCCATGGTGATTACCCTGTATGCTATGAGAATGTGTTTCTATAGTATGCTAGTGTGCTCAGGCCGCAGGAGATGCAGGGGAATGCTGGGGTCTTTAGATGCCGAATCCGAATTCCAAATCCTGGACCTAAAGCATTACAGATGTTAGAGTTTGCTCTACATGCACGTATGACATAATTTGCTCTGCTATGTATCTGGAGATTACTCGATGCATAGTATGGCAGAGATTTGGGTACGAGTTTGGTGATGAGTTTTGTTGGCCTATTATTTTGTGCTTACTTTTAAGAGTTATTGCTGCAAATCTCTGTAATGTTTTGCTTATCTTGTGTATTTAGATTGTGCTTAGTTGATAAAGTTTTATTGAACTTTGAATTCTTTTTTAATATAAAAGGTTTTTGTCGAGAGATTATTTTTCTTATTAACTTACCACTCACTGGGCTCTATTAACTCATTCTTTCTTCCTAAATTTTTCCTCCAGGTAGCGACTGAGTTTCTAACGAGCCTACATAAGTTGATATCTGCCACCAGACTTGATAGTTTGCATATCATTTTGTATGTACATATTTACAAATACTTCTTGTGTATCTGATGTGGCTAGTACCATTTTGGGATTTTCTTTGGTTTGTAATATAAAACCCACATGTTTATCTACTAATAAGTTTATCAGATTGTGCTGAAATTCTAAAATAGTAGTTGGAGTTTGAACATGTTAATTTGGGAGTGTATATGTTTTCTTTTCAGGTGTGTTTTACTCAGTTTTCAGGAGAAACTCTGCCGAATTTTTTTTAACAAAATTAATTAATTTTGTATCAACAAGTTTTGGCTAGCCACTTGTGATTTTCAAAACTAAGATTTATTTTGCAAAGTTTGACGTTGAGTTCCATAGTAGTAGTAGGGATCTAATGTCAGCATGCCTCATTCCAAGTTAGTTAGGATAATTTGGGGTGGGTTGTGTCAGGACATGTGTGGAAAAATTCTCTAACGATGATTGAAACGAAAACTTAACCGATGGTGTAAATTGATACACATATTCAAGTTTGAGATTTAAATTAATAAAATTGAAAGTTTAGAGTTATAATTGATACAATATGCTAAATTTGATATTTAAATTGATGAAATCGAAAGTTCAGAGTTAAAATTGATACAACATGCTAAGTTTAGGGTAAAAAAATGATCTTTTCCCTAATAAGTTTTAGAAAAACAATGATTTTCTATTCAAAATAAATATAAAGTACAATATATATATATATATATATATATATATATATATATATATAAGACCTTTTTGGTTTAACCTTATTCTCTTTTATATAAATGAGTTATCAGTAGTTATTTTAATTATTTACTTCTTTATTTCTTTTTTAAATTGAATTTTTGTTTTTAGTACAACTATATTGTTCAGGCAGACTTTTTATTATTATTATTAATATTGCCTTTTTTAAACTTATTATAAAAATATTATATTTTTCGAACTATTTATATTAATATTGTAATTTTAATTGACGATGATTGAGATGATATGTTGCCATCGGTCTTAAATTAAAAAAAAAATAAAATTGTGCATGGTCACTAAAGAGACAACCATCACATAATATTTAATGAATATTGACTACTCTAAAATCCAAGATGCATGGGTTTAAGTAACATGGAACACAGTTTTCAACTTTTCCTATCTTTTTTTCCTCCGCTTCGAGAAAGGAAAAATTGAAAACTGCTTTCAAGTTGCTCGAACCCAAGCCTCTTAAATTTTAGAGTGATTACCAGACCAATATACCAGTTGGAATATTTGTAAAATATTATGTGATGGTTGTCTCTAAGAGACGACTATGCGCAATTTTTAAAAAAAATTTACGATAGATGGCAACATGTCGTCTCTTTAAGAGACAACTATCTTCTGCACACTGTATGGTACCGTCGCTAGCTAATTAAAACTACAATATCAATATAAATAGTTTGAAAAACACAATATTTTTATAATAAGTTTCAAAAACTGCAATATTAATTAAAAAAAGTCCTGTTCTGGCTTCATCTAATTTCAATTTTCGATATTATTAAGATTAAGTTAATTTAACAAATATAAATATTTTATCCACTCTTTTAACATTTTAATGTAAAAATGTATTATGTGTACATAGTTGTAATCAAATAAAAGATTTTTGGTGTAATCATTGACCATTTTCTTTAAAAAAAAGTTAAAAATTAAAAATGATTAATTGTAATGTAGTCATTAACAATATATTTTTCTTAGAAGGATAGATTAAGTTGAAAGAATATTATTAATTTTTCTTTGAATAATTAGTATTTAATTATTCATTAATTTTTTCCGACCTTAGACATTCTTTAGTTCTAAAGTTGCCCTAAACTGAATTGAAACTCTTAAAATTATAGAAACCAATTTAAAACTATACCCAAACCATAGGAACAAATTTCATAATCTGATTTTTTTTTTCCTACTAGGAACAAGAAAAAATAAGTAGAATCATAATAGCCTTGTGCTATTTAGAAATGATAGTCTATTTTGAAAAAACATGGTACAAAACAGTGAATATACAATCATAATCTTTCATGGAATGTAGAGTAAATTTGGAAGAGAAAATGAGAAAATTTTGAAGTGGAAATCCAATGGATGTGAAGATTGTGGGGTTGAGGAAACAAACTTGAAAGACAAGCACAGCAGAGCGCATTGAGAATGAGACAATGGCATGTGTGAGGCTGTGACAATGGCATTCACCTTTGTCTAATGGGGGCATCATTTTCTCTAAGATTAATTCAACTTCTAGTGGATCCTACACTCTTCCTTATCTTCCTTCATTTCATACTTTCTAATATATCCTACACTCTTCCTTATCTTCCTTCATTTCATACTTTCTAATATATATATATATATATATATATATATATATATATAAACTATATTTCTAAAAATATGTCATGGGTTTATACATACATGTACAAATTGAATGAGGTAAAACGTAAAACTACTCTCTTAATATCTAGGGTAAAATACACTTTTGGTTCCTGGATTTGAACTTAATTTCTATTTAGTCTATGAGTTTTCAAAGCTAACAATTTTGGTCATTGAAATTTGAATTTAGATGTTTCTATTTGGTTTTTGAGGTTACAAAAGTTATATTTTTTGTTCTCGATGTTTGAATTTGATTTCTAATTGGTCCCTAAATTTGAAATTAGTTTCTAACTAGTCTTTGAGTATTAAAAATTAAAAAATATATAAAAAAAAATCCAACTCATTTGAAAAAGTCCAGTCAACATAATTTTAACTCATTTTAAAAAATACATATTAGCAAAGGTTAGTCAACATATGTTAACTGCGATGTCATCCTTTCATTAGGTCAACTAATGGTCAACTCTACTCAGGGACAGAAACTAACATTTAAACTTTAAAAACTAATTAAAAATCAAATTTGAACCTCAGGACCAAAAATGTCATTTTTAAAACCTTAAGGATCGGATCAAATAGAAACTCAATTCAAATCTTAAAGACCAAAACTATTAGTTTAGTTATGAAAACTCAAGGATTAAATAGAAACTAAGTTCAAGTTTTAGGGACCAAAAATATTTATCCAAAAATCTATCAATACTATAAAAAGGGTGATTTGACATCTCTCCCCCTTCAAATTTACCATGCAGTTGTGATAAGCATGGAAAGTTTGCCAAATACATATTGAAAATGAAATATTGTGTGAGCCTTTGTGAACAAGTTAGTAGTTTATATTGGACAAAGGAACAAGGACAAGGCCTAATAACTATTTTGATAATAGAAGTTTTAAAATGAGCAGTATGACAATCAATTTCGACATTTTATATTGCAAAAAAGCTTTTTTTTTGAAAATACAGATACAATATTGAAATGTTAAGAAATGTTAAAATATCAAATCAACCGTGCAAATATACATACTAATAACGATGATTTAAAATCACCACAAACTATTAAAATATTTATAAATTTTTTGAATTATTATCGAATATATTTTTTACTTCTTAGGTGACCTACAAAGGAAAGAATTGAAAGAGTTGTACGCTACGCACAATGTAGAGTCAACATTTAACAATTCTAGTCGTACATACAATGTTGTTGAGGAGCTGCTCAACTAAAAAAAAAAAAAACTTTCAATATTTTAGTGCATATATATCCTATGCAAACTATATATATGTTATTCTCCTATGTTCAATTGATACTTTATATGCATATTTTTTTTTATAATAAAAGATGGTGATTTAACATTCCTCTCCCTTCAAACTCACAAGATAGTTGTGAAATGCATGAAAAGTTCACCAAATAAATATTGAAAAGGAGATATTGTGTGAGCCTTGGTGAACAAGTTAGTAATTCGTATAGATGAAGAAATAACGATAAAGTCAAAGTGCTACTTCGATGATAGCGGTATTGATATGAAGAATATGACAATCAATTTCCACATTTGATACTAAAAAAAATCTCTTTTGAGAATACCTTCAAAATATGTTAAAAAATCTTAGAATATCATCTAATGATGATTTAAAATCACCGTAAACGATTGAAATATTTATAAATTTTTGGAGTTACATCAATCCATCTTTTAATTTTTGGGTGAGTTAGAAAGGAAAGACTGAGAGGTATAACTAGTTGAATTTGGATATCAACTATGCAAAAGTTTCCATATTTGAGTGCATACATGTCCTAGAATATTAAGTGTTATAAGAACATTTTTTTTAGCTTCTCCTTTGGGAATTGAAACAATAGACAATTTAGATTATACCTCAATTTGTTATCACAAATTATAAATTTCTTAGTCTCAAGCTATATGAATTCACACAAACCAAATAATTACTATCATGTTTACAAATCATAAACTCACAAATCCAATACAATCGAACCTAAATTTGTGTACTCCATTCACTTACATAATTCAAATAGACTGCACACAAACTTAGTTTTTCTTTTTTATCTTTTTAAAGCTATGTACAAACTTTGAACCAAACAACTCCAATATTATACACAAGAACAAACATTATTTTGGCCTAAGGTCAAGTTTGGTTCGATCAAGTGTAAAAGCCTGCTCTAATCTCCTTCATTAAACCATATTCACCTCTAAAATTAACAAGAAAAGGTCGTTGTCTTCAAGCACAAACATATTCTTATTCTCTTAAGTAGAAGCAGTAACAATAACATTGCTGATAATGCTACATCTTCCATTCGAAAAACCAAACTTTTTGCTGTACAGTATGGTTGACGAAGATACATGTCAGTTTAGCCACTGATTTCGATTCAAACTCATTCCTCGAATTTCCGTTGCTCCCATTTTGTTGTAAACAGAACAGAAACTGCAAACTTCCAATCCAACTACTCTAACAAAATTGGTGAATCTACACTCCCTGCTGATTTCTGTCCATTTCTTGCTCCATTTCTGCTTTCCTTTTCTTCAAATCCAACATCCCCATTACTTTGCTGCACAAAGAAAAAAATGGCCAAGTCATCAGCTTAAGGCCTTTTCATGATTCATGGAATCTACAAATGGCTTTTCCATATGGGGCTTCTATCTGGGTTGCATTTGTTTTCTAGACCCACATTGAAAATTCAGAGTCACAAAAGGAAGAAATAGATAGAACTTTAAGGGCCAAAAAGAAAGGAATTATTAATACATTCATGATGCCAAGGAGAGGTGGTTGATGAAGACTTTCTACAAGCAAAAGTAAAGATTCTACATAGCTTAGCAGGTAAGCATAGAAAAGTTCTAGGCCAGCCTTTTGCTATTATGATATGGAAGGGAACAAGTGTTTGCATTACAATAGAAAGAATTTATCTCTGTTTATTTGAGTGAACAATATGACATCAAGTCAAAAGGAACTTACTCTATAGTTGATGCCTAAGCTAAGCTAATAATCATTTACATTTGCACAGAACTAAATCCCACCCTTCTTTTCATATTCCATGGGCATATAAACAAATTCCAAAGCAAAAGAACAAGGAAAAGGAAGAATTGAATACCTGTGCCCTGAATGATTTGATTACATGTATCAACAGCTTGTCGCCCGCTATCTGCCTCACTCTTTTTATCAGCTCATGCCTCGAAATCTTATGATCCTAGAATTCAGAAGGTGAACAAAATGAGATCACCATAGCCATAAACAGTTACTTTCAAACTGGAAAACAAAAACTTCCTACATAGACAAACAAAAGGGATCAAATCAAATTTTACATACCCTGTGGTCTTTGTGATACTTGGTAATCGTGGCAATTTGAGAGGCAGGTAGAAACTTGGATAGAACAGAAATCAGAGTTGGAAATGGCATCCAAGGGGAGGTTGGCATTCTCAAAGGCTGTTTGGCCTTCAAAGTACCTAAATAATTTAAAACACCATTAAAATTAGAATCAAACCATGACCATCCTTTTCTCCTTACAACCCCAATTTTCAGAAAGCAAGTTCCAAGGTGATTACTAACCTTTCAAACGAGGGGGAGCTCTGAAACTAATTAGATACTCAGGCAAGATATGAGTGTTCATGTGTGTGCTCCAAACTATGTATTTCTTTGGTGCAAAGAGATTGTCAACACCAGAATCAAAGGCTTCAGAGCTTGGATGACTCTGTCGAGAACCAGGATGCACAAGCTCTGATTTCCCCAATATAACGCGGCAAAGCAATAGATGCCGTAATCCATCTTCATCAACAACAGTGTCTTCCAGACTAAAAAATTGAAACAAAAAACTCAAATGGGGTTCAAAATTCACAATCAGAACATAAACTCAAAAGCGGTAAAAAAGGAGAACGTGATTGTGGATGTTAAGTTTAAGACCAACCTTTCAAGTGGATGATTATCAGGGGAGAGATAAATGCCACAGCCAAGAAATTGAGAACTCTCAGTCTTGATACCATGGGCAAAACCATAGCCCAGAATGTTGTTAATTTGATCCTTCGAAGCCCCCAACCAAGCGTACTTGACATTGGCATTTCCCCCATTTTTTTTCTCTATTGCTTGCGAGTAAATCTGAAACGTGTGCAGACGGGCTTGCCCAATATGGGTTGAATGACTATTCTTGTAAACGGCCGAGACCGTAGTTTGCGGGCCAAGCAATCCGAAACCGGTAACGAATCTTCTCTTGATTAGGTCGTAAATTTTGTCTTCGTCAACAAGTTTTACCAATCCCTCATTGATCCATTCCAATTTCTCCATACTGGGCCCTGAGATCCCGCTTTCAGAGTCGGAAACCATCGAGTCCTGATCGGGACCGGTCGAATCTCCGGCGTCGGAGAATCGGTCGGAGAAATCATGGTTTCCCGAAGTCTTGGAAGACACTAAAGCCTCAACTCCATTCGCAAGACGGTGATCGCTTCCAAATTTCTGAAACTGTAACCGACATTGATCCTGATTGTTCTCCATCGATTGAAATATACAACTAACAAATAAAACAGAGTACTAAAGCAAAGAAGAAGAAGAAACCCAGATATCTAAAACAGAGACATCCCAAACTCGGCTATATAGAAACCGAAAACAATCATAAACTCAACAATGGCGGTTCCAATCGCCAAGTTAGTGAAAGAAATCAAATATACCCATAACCCAATTCAAGAAACAAGAGAAACAGAGAAAAGAAAAGCACAGAAGAAGAAGAAGAAACAAACAAATAAATGGAACCCAGTAATCTTATGCGATAAGAAAACAAACCCAACGCCGCCAAACGGAAGTCGGTTAACTACAAAAGCTTAAGATCCAAGAAACAAAACAGGTACGTATGAAACTGGAAGTTGAATTTGAATGCAAACAGATGAGAGTGGGAATTGAAGTGGGAGAAGAATGAGAATAAGAAGGGTGGGAGTTACTTGGAGAAGAGGAAGAATGAAGAGAAAATTGGCAGTTATAAGCATTTCGAAGAAGAATTGAACGGTTTCTGGGATTATGATGGGCGGTGCGCTATTAGTTTTGTTCAAACCCATTTGATTTTTTTTTTTTAAAAGCTTGTGCCGCGAGGCGGTAACTCCGTAACCCAGTAGGCGACCCCCCCCCCCCCCCCCCCCCCCCCCCCCCCGGTTTGTTTCATTTTTATTTTTGGTCGGATGCCAACGCAATTACCTTTATACCCTTGTTCGTGTCAATTTCTTCAATTACCTTTATACCCTCGTATGTCGACGGTGGAATGGAAGGGTTATTCTTTTGTAATTAGAAATTTGAGTTCAAGTCTATCACGCTTGGTAAATAATTATTATTTTTAAATAATTGTTTTTTTTAGGATAAAAAAATAATTGTTTTACTTTACCACATGGTTTGTGTTCTGTATTTATGGGATAATTTTTGAGATGGTGAAAAATGTAGGGCTCGTTTCATAATGTTTTTGTTTTTTGTTTCTTATTCATATTTTTCATTTTTTAAGAAACATACATGTTTGATAAACCATCATATTTCTTATTTTTAAATGTTTTAGAAACATTTCTAAAAAAATGGCAGATTTTGAGAAACTTTAAAAAATAGTTTCTTAAATTCTATTTCTATTTTTTTTCCAGGTTTCATGCAAGTATTCCTATTTTTCTTTTTACCTATTTCTCCTTTCTCCCTTCTCTCTTCTATATCTCTTTTCCATTCTATTTTTTTTTTCTTTTAATACTTTTTAATCTTTTTGTTTTTTTTTTTTGATTTATTTATTTCTTTTCGTTCTCTCTCTTTCATCATATATTTTTTTCTTTTTTTCTTTTTTCTTTTTACTTTTCTCTTTTCGTTTATGTTTTTCTCTTCTCTCTTATTTTCTTATTTTCTTTTACTTTACATTAACTCATCATAATCTTTTTTCTTTTAATCTTTTTTTTTTCTTTTTTACTTTTTACTTTTTACTTTTCTCTTTTCGTTTATGTTTTTCTCCTATCTTATTTTCTTATTTTCTTTTACTTTACATTAACGAGCTTATAATTATTATTTTCTATTTAATTCTCTATTATTTTTCATTTTGGTACGATAATATTTTTTTATTAAATAAATAAACTAATAATGTATTTTATGTTTACCATTAAATATAAAAATATATATACATTCTCTCTCTTTTTCTGATTTTACTTGCGTGTATTATTGACTAATACATTTTTAAAGAAAAAATAAAAATAAAGTTTATTATTAAATTAAAGAAATGTGGGTATATTCGATTGTCTGACCTTAGACAATTTACAAATTCGTCTAATTGAACTAACTCTTGTAATTCAAAATCGTTCAAGGTGAATTGATTGAAGTGAGAAATAACATTGCAAATCAAGTTTGAACAACATTTGAAGGATAAAATTTATTATTATTATTATTATTATTATTAATTAGGTGTTGGGCCGTAATAAAATACTATAACCTCTTTATAATTGTTTTATATTTATTTTAATGCATGTTATATGTTTTATTATAGTATATGTACTAAATTTTATTTTTACCAAAAAACAAGAAACAAGAAATATAAATAGTTATCAAAAATGTTTCTGTTTTTAGTTTTTAAGAAACAAAAACAAGAAATGAGAACCAAACACAAGAAACGAGAAATGAGAATGTTATCAAACGGGGCCGTAATATCTTTTTTTTCGTTCTTTCGCAGATTTTTTTTATGACTTTTTAAAGATTAAATTGTATATTTTACTTTTGATTATGTTTTTATTTATTATGTCTTTAATATATATATATATATATATATATATATATATATATATATATATATATATATTTATTTATTTATTTATTTATTTATTTATTTATTTATTTATTTATTTATTTATTTATTGAGTTTAACACTTGTAGGGTGGAACCATTAACCTTTAAGATGGTAAATTGATGTCTTATCTATTGAATTATGCTCAAATTAGTATTTGGTCTTTATTGTTAAGAAAATGTTGACATGATATATTTATTATTATGTTGGGTTATTTACCACATCAATTTTTTTTAAAGAATATTACGAGGCCATTTGAATTAGGTTTAAGTCAATTACTATATCAAATTAATTCAATAAAAGTTTATGCTTATCTACTAAACATGTCACATCAATTTTTTTTTCATTTAGCCAATCTAAACATAGCTTGATCAAGACAAACAAGAAAGGCTCCTATTCTTGTGAATTAGAAAGCACTAAAACAAACTTGTACATATAACTTGCTATCTTTTTTTCTTTCTTTCTTAAAGTCAGATAAGAAATGAGTGAGATCCGAATCCTCCCACCCCCACATGTTGTTGAATTAAAAAAAATATTTTTTATTTATGTCAACTTGAGCATAGTTCAACTAGTTAAAATATTATATTATCGACCAAGAAGTTAAATGTTCAAATCCACACTCCCCATGTGTTGTTGAAGTAAAAGAACAAACAAATTAAAAAAAAATAAAACTTTCTTCACTTATTTACCATGATTTAATTTGTTCCATAGTTATAGCCAGTCTGATGAAGCATAATTCAAATCGATGAAGGCATTAGTGTAAGAAACAACCAAACCTTCTCCATAATTTTTATAATGGTATGATATTTTCTACTTTAGGCATAAGCTCTCACGGCTTTACTTTTACTTTTACCCAAAAAAATCCTTTCCCTTATATAGCCATGATCTTCTCATTTCGTAGCCAATATATATGGACTTTGGTTGTATTCTTAAAAATTATCCTCTCAAACAAAGTACCACCAAACCCCTCTCAAATAGTCATCGATTCATCCACTCTTATTTTGGTCAAGTCTTCTCGTCTATAGTACATCTCTATCTCATAGAACTCTACCACAAATCTTTACATTACTACATTATTGAGGCTTACTACCTCTTTGCAACCTATCTATTGAGGATTCTACCAACATAACTCTGATACCACTTGTGTAATTAGAGACGATCAAACGTTCTCCATAATTTTCACAACATATGATATATTGTCAACTTTAGCCATAAATCTATAGTGATTTTACTTTTAGTTTAACTCTAAAGGCCTCATACCAATAATAATGACATTGTCCCTCATTTACATATTTTTAGTTTTCTCTACTCCTTGCTAACATAGAACTTTATTTGCAATCTCAACCATTAGTTACCTCTTGTGGAAGTTGAAGGTCTAATCTCTCTCTCTCTTTTTTTTTGTCTGAATTTTAATATTCTAAAAAAATTGTTCAGGATTCTATTAAAAAAAAAAAAAAAAAGACACTCCTAGAAGTTGGAATGGAACCAAACCATTTTGCAGCCCAAGTTGACATCTTCAACAGTATTGGCAATTTGATATGTATGTATGTCTATATATATATATATATATATATAGAGAGAGAGAGAGAGAGAGAGAGATTTTATTAAAAGAAAAAAGAAAAATAATAGATAGAAACAGAGAGGTGGAGATAGTGGCTACTCGAATAATTAAATACCAAAAGATATTTTGTCATGGGGGTTCCCTTATGTGGAATCAATCAATTCACCCACATTTTTCATTAAATTATTGGGCCTTTATCTTAATATTATTTTTTTTCTTATTAATAATAATTCCTATGACTCACCCCTTCCTTCCATAAATAAATCTTGTAGATAGGTTTGCCTTCAAAATAAAAATAAACAAATAAAATCTTGTAGATCGGTTTATAAATATGTCACGCATCTCTATAAGAAAAATATCTCTTTTAGATTAAATCTTAAAACAATAATTAAAAAAAATTCTTTCTGAGTTAAATATCATTATATCAATATTCATACTTAATTTTACTCCGGGTCTCTAAACTTTCATATGTTCTATTAGAGTATCAAACTTTTAAATATTTTGATACATGCTTGATCGAAAAAAAAAACAGTTAGATGAAAAATTAATTTATTCCTTATCACTAATCTCTTATTTAATCATTTAACAAGAACTCAAATTTGCTTTGAAATTCAACACCTAATCTACTACCCTACATATAGTTTTAAATATTTACTTTCGTAAACACTTTTTGATTAGGTAAAAAAATAATAGATGTATACATGTCAAATTTCTATCAAACGATTATTTTAAAAAAAAATCTCAAATGATTTATTAAAAGAAATTACAACAAAGGATAGAATAATATTTATGTAAAGTAAATTTGTCATGAACTCAATAAAATGCTTAGAAATTTAGAGATTAAAAGAAAATAATTTACTCTATATTTTAGCTTGAATTATTTTCATTTATTCTTTTATGGATAAGATGCCCTTAAGTGGAAGGTTCATGTGGCCAAATTGGGTATATATGGTCAACAAAAGTAGGTTCTTGTTCTTCTTCTGTGTGCCTTGGAGACGAAGAAAATACCATATATATTACGTGTGTAATCAGTTCTTTTTTTTCTTTTAATTAATGCAGCACATGACCGCCCATTAAAAATAAATTATTACTATTTAATAAATAACACCTCCAACTTATTATTAAGTTTATCATTTATATTAAATTAATAAATACATTTTGGGTAAGAATTTTTAATTTGTTAAGCATGCTATATATATATATAAATTCGGATTATTGCGTATTTAAATGTTTTGGATAGTTGTAATTTTGATAGATAGAATCGTATAAGTTTTTTTTTTAAAAAAAATGGACGAGACAACGAGTGAGAATAACTTTTAAAAGATAGTATTTGACAAAATATATTCTTCATAACTTATTTACTTTTGAAAGACGAAAAGAAAAACCTTAAATTTCTCGGATATATATTCTAGATCAAACATTTAATAAATAAAGAGTAAAATGGTATAAAATATATGGAATATGGAGGTGAAAGATTTTTGTAAAAGTCACAACTTCTTGGAGGATTCATAAAAAAATTTCAAGTGATGATTCAATTCCCACTTGGGAATTGCATGGAATCTAGTTTTGTTTTTTTTTTTTTAAAAAAAATAATAATAAAACAAGAAAGAAAGAGAGGATAAAAAGATAAAAAGGAAAATCAATTTATGTACATTTATTTGCTTCTTTAACTTTGATATATTTTTTGGTCCCTCCCCTAAGTTTTCTTATCAAATGCTTCCTTTGAATCTCATGGCTCTATTAAATGTTTGCCATTGATGGAGATTCCTTTTTCTTTTGTATTATCTCTTTCAAATATAAACATATGGTAGCGTGGGTAGGAAAAGAAAAGAATATTTAGGGATATAACTGATCTTGTTTCGTTAGATATCTTTTCACAGAGCCAAACTTCGTTGGCAAGAAAAATAATGCATCAAAAGTACAACGTATTAAATTTTCTTCCATAAATATTTTGCTGAGTAATCAACAACCAAGTTTACTTATTTAATGGAGAACTGAGCTAGAAAGGAAAAAAGCAAAAGAAAATACCTAATTAATTAGCTCAATTTTGACCGATGTGATGAAATATTATTGTTGGTTAGCATGTTTGTTAGTAGCGAAGAGTTTTTTTTTCTTTTCCTTTTGAGCTATGTGTGTCATGGTTGATAATTGGATTTAGTTCTCATATTTTAAAAATATGAGATTATAATCTAGAAAAAGATAAAGCTTACCTCAAAAGATTATTTTTATGCCTATCTTTTTAATTATTCAATTGAAATCCTTTCTTTTTATTTCTTCATATGATGTCCTATATGGAGAGGTCTTCGTAACTAAGAAAATGAATATCACTTTTTTTCCAACCATTGATTTGTCAATCGTGTGTGTTTTTTAATCAAAAAGCTTCTTTGAGATATTATAAATTCGAATCTCTTTTCAACTTTAAAAAGTAACATTTATATTTATGTTTTTGTTACGTCATGCATAGCATATAGTGTGTTTTTAGACTCTCAATATTCATATCGAAATTACATATATTATAATGTATGGTATCAAATATACAAATAAACTAAAAGGGTTTAGCAAAATAAAATGCATAAATTTGAGAAATAACCTTTGAATTTATTTTAAATAGCTTTTCTACGGAATAATTACAAAATATATTCTATAAAGAAATACACTCCCAATGGTATAAAAATGTAATTACTTACAATAAATACTTTTATCGTATTAACATGAAATCTAACTATAAGGAGAATATACTTTTGATTGTGTTAAAAAAAAAAAAGTAGAGAGGAAAAGTGTTGCATATTGGTTTTTTTTTTTTTTTTTAAAGTGTATTTTGCATAAATGAAACTGATGCTTTTATCAACATGAGCCATCAAGCCAACTACAAAGTAAAAACGAAAAAGGAAAAAAGAAAAAGTAATAAGTTAGATCCAATTAACTAAAATACTTCCGAATTTGAAATTGTATAAAACTAAACTAACATACACTAATAAACTGAATGGATCAAATTTACTTGGGTGGGTTGGTATTTTTTTTAATTAATTTAAAATCTAAAGGCAAGGTTTTTTTTTTAGCTCAACAATACGTGGGGTGGAGATTCAAATCTCTGATCTTTTGACCCAAAATTAACGTTTTATGTCAGTTGAACTATGCTCATGTTGACACAAATAATTTTAGTTTTAATATAATCAATTAATCATTGTCAATTTAATTTTTAGAGAAAATATGGTGAATTGAATTCTTCTCCCTTCTATCTCCTTCTAGCCTTCTCTCTTTTGCATGTTGGATCAAGAGGCCCCACTCCTTGAATGTGTCCTCAAAATTTGGAAAAGTGGACAAATTGCCATGATTGAGTGAGCTGAAAGTGACCAATTTTCACAAATTCAAATATTTTGTGTCTTTCATATGGGCTTCAATTTTCATAGTCCAATATGCTTCAAAGCCTTTTTACCTTAACCAATCAGAAAAGCCCATAACTCATGTCAGCTAAATTGGGCCACTGGTAGAACTCAACTTCCCCAGCCCTTTGAGACCTATGTGGACAGAAATGATCAGTTTTGATTCCATGGCTCTCATAATAACTCCATCAAATTTGCCAACGAAATATAGCCCAACCCGTTGAGACATTATTTATCCCTCTAAAAATTAGAGATTTGAATTTTCCACCCGTTGAGCTCGAAATACTACCAAATTTAATTAGTTAAAATATTAATTTTTTATATTATAAGTTAAAGGTTTAAATCTTCACTCCTTTATTTGAATGGAAAAAAAATTTAACTTACGTATTTTTACTTGAAGAACATAACTTTACTAGAAAGTTTAATTGATTAGTTGATGAGATTTGAAATTTAGTTGATCAGATCTCATTAGGCTTAATTTTTTTTTTCCTTTCATTATCTCAAAAGAAAAAAGTTAAAGTTGCATAATTTTTTTTTTCTTTTAAGTGTTCGGTAAGTTTATATGCAACTCTACTAATCTCAAGAAACAATTATTTGACTTTATAACATATAGTTTGTCAACAAATCTATATAGTGAGCATTTAAGGCAAGGTCGAATCCCTTTGAAAACGGGGCCATGGCCCCTCAAAGTTTTTGAAAATTTTAATATATATAGGAGTAATGCCTTAATATAAATAAGTAACTTTAAAGGATGAAATTACTAGGATTCAATCAATTAATACCTTAATCAACTTTTTAAATCTTAATTTCTTAAGATTTATTTAACTAAATATGATTATATATAAATCCTATGAAGGTTGATGTTTGATTTCAATTTATTGCTTAGTAAATTTTACACTCATGCACTTAGATTTTTTCTAATTTCATATGCTATTGGTGCTATCTATTTAAATCCATATTAGTGTTGTGAATTTATTTTTATTTTTCATATTGTGTCAATATTTTTCTATTTCTCCAATCCGAACATTGCTCAATTAATAAGACATCTATAATCATTTCAAAGGTTGATGGTTTGATCTTCCAATTCCACCCCACATTTGTTAAACTAAAAAAAAAAAAAAAAAAACTCAAATCTTTAACCTATTCCACATTTTCTAAAATTCACAAATTTATTAAACATAAAATTGAAAGTTTAGAGTCTCATTAGACACAAAATTCAATTTTATGTCTAATAAGTCAGTTAGATCATTTAAATTTTTTAAATTTTCAAATATGTCAGAGATTTATTAGACATAAAATTGAAAGTCTAAGGACCTATAAGACATAATGTTTAAAGTTTAGAGATTTAATAGACACAAGATTGCAAGTTTAAGGACATATATTAAACATTTTTTAAGCTTCAAGACCTATTAGACACAAATTTGAAAGTTCAAAAACTAAACTCGTATAACTTTTTTTGTTTTTTTGTTTTTTTTTCCTCTTTGATAAGACATTGAGATGGCCTGAATTATGACGGTACTAAGTTAATCGAACTTAGTTGGGAAGTCTTTGGTGCACGTATCTATTCTTATCACCAATATAACTTAAAATGGTGATTAAAAGTTTTTATTATATTTATATAACATAATTTTTCGACCCCCAAATAATACTATTTAGGTCCGCCCCTGATTTGGGGTATGAGTTCAATGTCTTAAATTTAGGAATGTTAAGCTTGAACATTTAAGTAGAGGGTTTAATTAAGAAGCTTGAGTTTAAGAAAATTATGTGAGTAAGTGAATTTAGGGGAGTAAGTTTGCAGTCATGTTGAAACTTATGGGTTTGTCCAACAAACTCCAAAGCTTGACAAACTCGAAAAGGTAAAACATGAGTTTGACGTCTTGAGCATAAAATCCCTCCAGATCCAAACACGCATCTTAAACATAATCGAAAAGTTTTCAATCCTAAATAGGCGACCACTACGAAGTTTGAACTCAGTCTCCCAAAATCTCCTTCCTCTCATTTCTCATTCCAAACAAAATCAAACAACCATATCATTTCTCATCCCCCATCAATTCAACATAACCAAAAACAAGACCCAAATCTTGAATCACTTAAAAAAAACAACAACGAAAAGAAAAGGAGAGAAGAGTCGTAAGGTTGGTGATTTAGAGAAAGAAAAGAAAGCTAAGGAGAAAAAACACTAATGGAATTCAAAGAAATGGGACCCAAAACCAAAACCCCCAAATCCAACTTACCAAAAATAAGAACACAATAAAAACAACAATCATAAGCCAAAGCAATAAACAAACAAACAAACAAACACAAAAAGGATAGAATAAAGCAATGTGGAATCAAAGAAGAAGAAGAACAAGAAGAGTTAGAAAAAGAAAGAAAGAAAGAATAATAGTAGAAGGCCAAGATTATTATCCGCCGACCCCCCAAGATTTTGTAAGACTACAATTCCTTCTGCGCCGCTGTCTACGTTTGCTTGTGTCGCGCATGCCCTCTACATGGCCCCATTTTCCCTTTCCTTATTCTATTTCCTATACCATTTTTTTGAATCTCTTTAATTCTATCCACGTAACATTCACCATTTTTTTTTGACTTCATGCATCACCTTAATTCTCTATCACCCAACAACATCTCGTGTTTGAATTTCAAACCCAATTTTCAAAAACGTCTCCAACATGTTTTTGTCTTCGTCGATGTATCGATCGATTAGGTCAACGAGTGATTTTGTTGTGTTTTTGTGTGGTTGTTGGTTTAATATGGTGATGATTGCGTATTGGATATGTTGTGTGCAACGACATGTTTTGAGTTTTGAGTTGTCGCTATTTTGTTGTTTGGTGACCTTTGATGGATCTCGTCAAATCTATTGTCCCATGAGAGAGACATTGTTGGTCTGTAAAGAATATGATTTGTCTAGTATACAAACTTGATTATGTATTGATTAAAAGCGAAAATGAGCTTAGATTTGTAAGTAAGGATAATATCTCCATTGGAATAAAACCTTCATGATAGAGCTTAAAAGCGAAATAAATAAATTTTAGACTTAACAAGAAATATAGGAAAAGGGAGATCAGTTTTCATTCAATTTTTTGGCTAATCCTCAACGACCATCTCTCTTTTTTACAACATGTGGGAGTAAAAGATTCAAATCTCCAACCTCTTCGTCGATGATATATATCTTAACCAATCGAATTCATTATGCTCATATTGAGAAACTATCAACTACTATCTCATGAGAGAATAAGAATTGTTGAAAAAAGAATAATATAATTGATTGGATACAAGAATATAGTATCAAATCAATTTTTTTTAAGAGAACATTCCATCACGTGGGAGTAAGAGATTCAAAACTACGACCTTTTATAAAAAATAAAGATGTTTTAATCATTGAATTATGTTCATGTTCACAATATATATTACAAGATCGTAGACATACAAAAGCAATATCTCATTTATCTAAAGTGTTCATAGTTGAATTAAAATAAAATTGACAACTTAGATCTCGAGAGATGAAAAATACCATTGTCTTAGCATTAAAAAAAAATAGCCACAAAAAGCATACGTTGAAAATTTAATATATAATATCATACAATATTGAGGGAACAATCCTTATAGTAGCTATGAGGGTGAAAAATAAAGCCACGTTGACTGCAGCCATAACGAGGTTGCAAAGTTTGACCAAAACCATATGAAAATCAGGACCACATTTTTAAATCTCATCTTCATGATGAAATCTACACCGTTTGATCTACATCCTTTAATCCCTTTCTTCTTCAAATCATAATTCTCATTTACACCATTTTAATATAATGTCTTTTTAGATTAGGAAGTTTAATCATTTAATTAAGAATATCATTGTGGACCAAAAGTGAAGGCTTTAAAGTTTCCGCCGGCACCGCCGCCGGCGCCGGCGAAGGAGTGAAAAGAAAAAATGATCACAACCCCATTCCCCTCTTACAAAAATTTGAAAAAGGAAGCACAAAATACAACATTTGGCAAATCGAAATTTTTAAAAAAAGAAAATAGAAAAATTCAACTTTTGAATGCGTCGATTATTTATTGGCCTTTAGGAAGCTTTCTTTCCCTTTGGTTTTTTGATTAGTCGTTTTTTTTATAAAAAAGAATTAAAAAAATGAATGGAGTTTTTAAAATTGAGAAGCAAAAGGGCACGAAAATTGAAAAGAAAGAAAGGGGAGGGTTAAAAATGCAAACTAAAGTTCATAACTAAAGAGAGATCAAAGATGCCAGCATCTTCGAGGTTGCTTGAAACTCAAGATTTTGAATATTTTTAATCTTATTTTATAATTATTTACATTGACAGAAAAAAAAGTTGGATCCAAGTGATTTTGAATCATGATGTGCCACTGCCAACAACCCATTCATGTATGAGAGATATAATTATCCCAACATTTTATAGAAATATTTTAAAATTTAGATTGGATACTCGAAATTTTAATGATTGAGAACAGTATTTTAAGTTCTAATTAAGTTTTGTAATTGGAAATAGTTTATTAGAGAACATACATAACAAGAAAAAGATATATATTGTTATTCATATTGACTAGAGAAGGAAGAGATCCATAGTATATAAGTGAGGACAATTATCTTTATTGTACGAGACCTTTTGGGGCAAACCAAAAACAAAGTTATGAGAATTTATGTCCAAAGTGGACAATATCATACCATTGTAGAGATATGAGGGTCATTATCCTTATCAAAAAAGAGCTAATGAATGATGCCAAAATTTCTTACCCAGCTTAGATATCAACATTTCCCACAAAATTAAAGCTTCCAAATTATGTGGAGGGTTTTTTAGATGCAGGGATAAGGAAGATTTGAACATACGACCTTTCAAAAGAAACAAATATATCTTAACTACTGAACTATGTATATGTTAGCAATTACCTGAAGCTTTAGAACAATAAATAACGAGACAGAGTTTTTTCCACCCCTTTCTCTCTTATGAAGCTTGTAACAAATAGAGGAAGGTTTCACCCTTTAAGGAACACAAAGATACTTCAAACAAAAACGAAATGTTTCTTGGTTAAACACAATCATCATTTGAATCGATTTCTCAATATCCTACCAGATGATTTTAGATATGTAAGCAAATACTTATAATAAGGTTTCGAGCAAGTAAGAGAGAGAATTGTACGAGTCTAACTCAATGGTTAAAACACCACTTCATTTCTTTGAGATCAGAAGTTTCAATCTCTACTCCACGTATATTGAACTAAAAACAAGTTTCGAGGGAGAGAGAATGCACATGATTGGCTGATAATTACTTCATGTATCCCAAAAAAAACTTGAAAATAACAATGAAATAGAAGCAAGAGAGAGAAATAGAAAGAGAGAAGAGAAAGAGAGGTGCATGAGTGACACATTAAGAATAAGAAGAAGAGAAGAAGAAAAAAGTTAAAAAAAAAAAAAGAAGAATAAGTTTGTAAACAGTACAAAATTAATGAATATGAGATAGGGAACCAACGTGGGGGCGCAGACTCCACTTTTGTTTTTTAAGTTTGACAGTGACTTCTCTTTGGCCCCTTTCCTCTTCTCACTCTTCAAACTAAGTGTGTTCCACAAGCTATTTCTCTCACATGCTCCTCATTTCCCCCTTTACATTTCTATATCTTAAATGTTCTCTCCAATTTCACCCCATTTCATTTCGACCCTGTTGATTGGAAAAATTAATCAACGAACACCATCACAACCTGACTACCTCTTAATAATTGTTGGATGTGGATTCGAAAATTTGTATGCACTGTCTATGAATTCAAGGATCCAACAGTACTACAAGAATTATTTTCTTCAATTTCACCCCATTTCATTTCAACCTCTTTGATTGAAAAATTATTCAACGAGACCACCACAGTTTGACTGCCATCTGCCTCTTGATAATCGTTAGACGTGGACTCGAAAATTTGCTTACCCCTAAATAACGACTCGATATGAATTCAAAGATCTAATAGTGCAAAACTACCAACTACATTGTACATGGCGGCCTCCTCGAATACTTTCCTCCTTTGATTGGATCCATGAAAAGACATCCTAAATTACACTTTACATCTCTATATTTCCCATTAAGTCAAACTTAATTAACTTTAAAAACATGGTGGGTTTTCTATGCAAAACTTATCCATATACATCCAAAGGAGAGCATTATTATTCATTGCATATATATTATCATATATGTCAATCTCCTTGGTTGGTTCTAAAGTTGATTTAGAAGGTTTTTGAAAACTTGTGTCATAAAAAGAGAAAAAAAAACACACACACACACTCTCTCAGAAACACACACACATAAAACAAAACTGGCAGTGCCCCCCAACAACAAAAAGAAGAAGGGCAGAAGAATGGTGTTAAAGCAAGATTTGGATGAAGGAATTAGTGTCATAAGATTAGGAGGCACGTGACTTACATTATGGAATTTTATAGAGAGAGAAAGAATCTATCCTTTGCTTGTAGGAGGGGGAGGAAAGAAGGGTCCCACCCTCCATTTTTTGGGCCCCCAAGTGGAGTGCTCTTTGGGGATGCTTTCTTTAACGAGGACCCAAAAATTCTCAACCATCACATTCTACTTCCACATCAGCTTCATTTTAAGGTCCCCCCCCCCCTCCCTTGAACTCATCCAATCACAGCCCTCCATTTTGCCACCTTGGACTTCTTCTTTTGGCCTCTTTAGTCTTCCTTGTGGGGTACCCTACAGACAGTGTAGGGACCCACTTAAATTGTTTTTGCCACCGACGATGTTTTGTGTCATCCCTTCTTAACATCTATCTCTCTGCTTAAGCTAAAACAGTGGCAGCCAACCCCTTCCCCCTTCCATGTCTTCAAATATACCTTTTCTTCTTCCTTCTTATTCACATCCCCAATTCTCTTCTTCTTCTCTTCTTCTCTCAAACTATCCAGAAAATCCTCTCTCTCTCTTTCTTTCTTATCTCTTTGGGATTTAATGAAGTTGTTGTTGTTGTTCATCTTATAAGTAGAGAGCATGTGAAAGAGAGAAATGAAATGGAGTGACTGTGAAGTGAAGTTTTTGTGTTTGTGTTTTGTTTGGCTGACTTGAAACATATCATTCTCTCTTTCTTTCTCTTTCTCTTTGTTCCTTCTTTTGGGAAGTTTTTTCAATTGGGGTTTCTTTTGTTTTGCTCAGTTAATTTTCAATGGGTCTTACTTCTCTTCAAGTCTGCATGGACTCTTCTGATTGGCTCCAGGTATATATCATCAAACTCTCCATTGGTTTTTGTTCTCTTCAAGTTCAGACATGAATGAGGAATATCTCAGTAATTAACTCTAAAACTAGTAAAACTTCACTTCTTTAACTTCAATTATCAAGACAGAACAGAACAAAACAATATGTTCATGTTCATTATTCTATATATATTTCATCAAACTCAATCCCTCTCATTTCCTCCCTTTGTTCACTTCTAAAGGAATGTCAGTAACTCTAACTAGTAAAACTATCCCTTCTTAGCTTCAATTATCAAAACAGAACAAATCCGAACCGAACTGAACCGAAAAGAGAAGAGCAAATGAATATGTGGGTTGAAGGGGGGGTCACATTGTGAGAGATTGACAAAAGAACTGACATATTTGTTTCTGTTTTTTGGTGACTGTGTTTTTGGTATAGGGCACTATTAACGAGGAGTCTGGGATGGATTCTTCGTCGCTATCAGGAGACATGCTTTCATGTTCAAGGCCACTGACAGAGAGGAGGCTGAGGCCACAACATGACCAAGCACTGAAATGTCCAAGATGTGACTCAACTCACACCAAATTTTGCTACTACAACAACTACAGCCTCTCTCAGCCTCGCTACTTTTGCAAGACTTGCCGCAGGTACTGGACCAAAGGCGGCACTCTTCGCAACATCCCTGTTGGTGGTGGCTGCAGAAAGAACAAAAAAGTTGCCACTACTAAAAAATCCAACAATGACCCAATTCAGAATAATCAACAACAACCCATGTCCCAAATCCATCATCACCATCATCATCAAGGCCCTTCTTCTTCTTCTTCCCATCACAACCACAATCTCAATCCCACTGATCTCCATCTCTCATTTCCAGACCAAGTACATTTCCCCCATCATTTCAATCCCCTCATGGGAACCCCTAATTTCATCTCTACCATTGGAATGCTTGAAACTCACCATCACACCACTCGACCCATTGATTTCATGGACACCAAAATGGAAGCCATTGTTGGAAATGCCCATTACAATCCCACTAACCCTGACCATTTGGCCATGGTTGGTGGCCTTGCCGGAGACCACATCGCTGCCGCCGCCGCTGCTGCCGGCCATGCCCTGTCCCCGAGTTTCCATGGCCTCTGCTCCCCTTATGGACTCTCACTCGATGGGAACGCCGCCGCCGCCATGGGACAAGGGCTGATGATTCCTTATGAACATGAACCAAATGAGGAACCGAATGCAATGGATGTGAAGCCCAATACGAAGCTTTTGGCTTTGGAATGGCAAGATCAGGGATGTTCAGACAAAGTTGAATCGTCCTATGGATATATAAATGGAATTGGGTCGTCTTGGAATGGGATGATCAATGGATATGGACCATCGACAACGAACCCATTGGTGTAAAATTTGATCAGGGAAATCAAATGGGCACTCGAATGAAATCAAGAACTATTTGCCTTGATTTGTTTTTCTATCAGTTTCTTAAAAATGTGTCTGATTTTTGTTTCATTTTAAATCTTCTCTCTAATTTGGAGTGTGGCTTTGGGATTGTCTCGGCAAATCCAAGGCTCTCTGTTAGGATTTTGTTGTAATATCGAGGAAGATTATCTAGGGAGTGCTTTTGTAGTATAAAAAAAAAAAAAAGAAGAAGAAGAACAACAACAACAAGTGTGATTTGGTACGTAATTATCATATAATTAGACTTGTTTTTTTTTTTCTTTTTTTTAAGTAAAGAGGTTATTGACTTATTGTTAAGTATTAAGTATATTTGATTATTCATGTGTATGATAATTAAGATGGAAAAGCACATGCATCAAATATTCCTCTACATTGTATTGAAAGCTTCATGCATGTCTTTTGGCTGTAAAATAAGAGACAATTGTTTGTAAGAATATAAGAATAAATAAAAACGAAATAACTTTTGAAAAATTAGTGCCAGAATATATTTTTTAAGGAATTTTGTTTCGAAAGATAGAAACTAGAAAGCTGTTTTTCAAACAAATCTTAAACATGTTTGATAACATTTTGGTTTTTGAAAATTCAACTTGTTTTCTCCAAATTTCTCTATAATAAATTTCTATCTTTCTCAATGAAACATTTGAATTCTTAACTAAATTCCAAAACACAAAAATAAGTTTTTGATTCTTGGTTTTGAAAAACATATGTAAAAAATAGATAAGAAAATATGAAAATCCATAGGTGAAAGTAGTATTTATAGACTTAATTTTAAAAAATTAAAAACTAAATGGTTATCAAACCAAAAAAAAAATTAAAAAGAGAGCTTTTCTGAAAATAATAAAAGGGATATGTAAAAAATTATAAATTTGTTATGGCTGAGTCTTGGATTTTGAATTTTGCTAGGTGGAGAGGAGTGGAGGCAATAAATGTAATAAAGTTATATTTAGGAAAAATAAATATGGGGAAATGTTTAAAAAGAGTTTTAATCTTTTTCCTTTCTTTCTTTGGTCACAGAAGAGGTTTCTTTGGGCAGTACAGTACTTTATTTCTAGAATAAGAAAAACTATAATTTATTTCTTTCAAGTCTCAATTTTTCATCTTTTATTATTATTATTTTTTTCAAATGCAAAAGGTAAATTTCAGTTCTAGAATTTACCACCTTGTCTTCATTCTATCATTTCAATCTGGACCCCAAGATGGATCTTGTGCCATTGTTACTTTTACATGTGTATCTTAATTCTTACGAGTCGTTTAGGCTTTTTATTTATTTAATTTTCAACAACATGTACGGTGGAGATTCAAACTCTCAACTTTTTAGTTTAAAATATATGCTTTAACGAGAAGAATTATGCTTAGTTTGTTTTTTATTATAGTTTAACTGTGTTAGTTTAGTAGTGCGATCTATATGATATTACAATCTATAAAAGAGATTTGAGTACATCATTTCAGTGAAAGATGAAAAAAATAGTTCAATAACACTTTATTGTGTATTTTGAGTTATTGTCAACTCAATTGTTTGTCCAATAAACCTGTTAAGATTAAAGACAAAAGTCATAGAATTGAAAAGACATGGTCTCATTACACACAAAATTTAATTATATGTCGAACTAATTCATTAATTCATGAATTTTGAAAATGTAAAATATTACAAAGGCCTATTAAATACAAACTTCAATGACCTATTAGACACACATTTAAAAGTTTAAGGACCTATTAATTAAACACTTTTTAATAGTGTAAGTTCAAATACTTTAAACACTATTAAAAATTGATGAACTAAACTTGTCATGTAACCAAAAAAAACTTACATAACACTTTATTTTGAGTTGTTGTTCGCAAACGTTTGTCCAATAACCCTATTGGGATTAAAGATAAAAATTTATATAGAATCAAAATTCAAAATCCAAAGAAACGGAGAATTGTTAAACTCACCCGACACCGATCATCGAAAAATGGTGTCTGAAGGGAGTTAACATTCCCCGTTCAGTAAAGGATGGAGATAGGGAAGGCATCTTGGAACCGAGCCCCCGACCTGAATGGCATGCCACAGAACAGGGCAATGTGTGTAATTCACTATTCATATTTATCGAAAAAGCTCCTCGTTTGCAGTTTGACATGTCGACTAAATAGTACATAGTCGTGTGTGGTGACATTCAATCTGAAGGCTTTCAACAGTGTGAAGTACGTATACAGATACCAAGTTTTTGGTAGGTAGATTTCCTCTTTGCTTTCATTTGTCAGCCGAATTCTGTTCCACCATCGCATCATTATTATCATTTCGGATATTCACCTGCAACATGTTCGTGAAAATGCTCATGTGAAATTTCAGTGTGGTTTTGAGCCGGTGAATTCTTGTACTCTTATCTGTTGAGGGTTTAGAGTTGTATTGGAACTGTGAAAACTTGATCGATGTGTGAGTACAACGATGAAGACTGTATTTTTCTGTGAAGAAATTGAGTAAAATATTCAAATCATGAAAAGCTGGAGGGAAGCTTGATTGCTCATCCACTACATGAGAGATTTTATCCGATTTCTCAGGTTCGGTTGTTTTGATAAATCTGAACTTGCATGGCATCAAGTTGAGATACTAGCATGAATTTGGATTCGCTTGAATTTAAATGGTTTTTGCTAGGTTTGTAAGCATGAAATATAATCTATGGAACATGCAAATCTGTAACCCAATGGCAAGATGAAGCAAGATTATTAAATACCTCAAGAAAGCTTGACCAATGCCATACGTGCAAGTTTTCCTGCGTGGCTTCTCCATGGTAAATTCTATGAATCTACAGAAACTGATTACGCAAGAAAATATATTGTACATACTTATATCAAGTCGGATACTCTTTGATTTAACAGAACCAACTTTACCATTCAAACGGGGCCCTAAATTATTTGCTCATTGCAAAGACCATCTTGCTACTTTTGAGGCAACGTTGATCCACAACGAAGCTGGGCTTGGAGTGGCAAGCGGTGTTATTCAAGGGATGATGCTAAGGCGAGAAAGCTCATTTCCATCAAGACAAAACGTCGTATGATTCAAACTGCACTGAAAATGTTGGATTTCCACATGGATTTCTTGAACTATGGAATCTGATCCTCGAAAGCATACTAAGCTTGTGCGCATGCTTATACTAGAATGTGAGATAAGCACACAGTTACAAGTTAAATCCATGGCTAAATTCCTTGCCTACACAAGGAATAAGATTGTCAAAAAGTATGAGACTAAATAAAGGTGGTCACCGGCAAATTCATCTCATGAAATACAAAGGCTCCACATTGCTTATACGATTCCGTAACCAAAGAAAAAAGGGGAAAACTAGAAGTACTATTAAAAACGAGAAGCTCCACGAATCGCATAGGTTAATATTTGAGTCCTCGGATACATAAACTACGCCTACAATACATCAACAAGACTAACGAGGGGCTTGATAGAACCTGATCAAAGAAAATCCACAATGGTTCCGTTACGTTGAGGAAGAACCTGCCATGGAACTCACCTTCTTGAGGAGGCCTTCAATATCGCTCTCCAGTTTGGCTCTCATATCTGGGGAGAGATTGTCTCCGGACTTCTCCAGCATTGAAGTCATCATCTGAAGATTCTTCCTAATAAACTCTATAGGCGGTGCCTCACCTGCTTGAGACCCTAATTCAGCAGACTTTGATGGGTTCAGGGTGCCCTCAGAAGCTGGATAGGCCAGTGCTGTGCAAGCCCTGTCCGAGTCCGACGTCCTGGGGGGAGCTGAGAGATGATAAAGCTGGTATTTTAAAAGAGTTGGGCCAAAAATGTTGTTCTTCTTTAAACTCCGAACGGCTTCCATAGCATCAGCACTTCGGAGGAAAACTATCTCAACAGTCGAATCTTTCAACTGTATCTCTGATTCCTTCAATGATCCAAACTGGCTAAAGGTAGTAATAATTTGCTCCCGGGGAGGTAAGGGAGCTTCTGAAGAGAAAGTCAAGAGAAGAAGAGATCCTAAGCCTTCACCATCAGTTTCAACTTTATTATAAATATATGGTCTGTCAGAAGGATTTGGTTGGTTTAAACTAGCTTCACCTTTTCTCCTCCTCCTCCTCTTAGGTTTAGTCTGATGCTGGAGGTTGTTAGTCGACTGAGAATCTTTCCCCTGACTAGATTCAATACCCATTCCATTTAAATCTGGTATATCAGAAGATAAGATTACCTTTGGATCCGCCAATGGTGGTTTCTCCTTCCTCCTTCGCCTTTTGACCGCAGACTTGCTCTGATTCTGGGCAATTGTCTGATCTTTCACTGACTGGTTAGGCGCTCCAGCAAAGTCCACTTTATTTTTCTCTGGAATCACACCAAGTGGTTGTGAAGCTGTGACCTGTAGATCAATGAAAAACGAACCAGGTTTGTTGCTGTTATTCACATCTACGAATTCAGTAGACACCTTTGAATGCGCCTTAGCAGCTCCAAGTTTCCTTCTCTTCTTTGGCTCAGACTTTTGTTGGGAAGCAACCTGGCTCACAGCCTGCTGATCTTCCACCAACAAGCCAGGTACCGAACCACTTCCATTTAAATCTGGTATCTCCGTTGTTGGTTTACTCTGGGGATGTGATCCATCGTTCTTTCTCTTCCTTCGCTTTGGTAAACCATTGGGGGAGAGGGGTCCAGGTCCAATCTCTGGTGAATCTTTTGTGACTGGGCTACTGGATGAAATGGTAATGTTCACATCTGACAAGGCAGAAAGGGATTTAGTCTTCAATCTCCCCAAGCTTTCTCTATCTTTTTTTGACTTAACATTGGAAGGCAGCGGGCTTTTTTTCTGTGCATCTCCTGCAGGACATATTTCAGCTTTTCCAGTCAAATCCACATCCTCAGAGACTAGTTTGGATTTCATCTCTTCCATTTTCGTAATAGAACTTGCCTGACTTTTTCTTCTCTTGATCCCAGATTTAGCAGTAGAAGAAGGATGCTTAACCTCAGACACCTTTCCCCCAAGAAAAAATAAATCGGGAGCCATTGCCTCATTTTGACTAGCATTGACAGATTCATCATGAAACATCAAAATTCTAAATCTGGAGAAGAACTGAGCAACCGCATCAAAGTTGTTATTTTCATTTGGATAAAGACAATTCACAGCAGTAAAATGAAGCTCAGAGAGAAACTCAGCTGGTGATACACTCATCAACTCTTGATTATCAGCGGCATCGCTCCCACTGGTGATATTCCGGTACCACTTCTTCCAGAACTTGCCACTGCATTTAGATAGCAAAGGGGTTTCATTCTCGCCCTCAACTGCGTTTTCATCCTCACCTTCGCCAGAAATTTTTAGGGCCTTATCTTCTGTTTCAGCTGGCATACCTTTCTGCCCCCAGTTTATGTATGGAAAAGATAAATATTTGCTCTTCTTCCGCTCTCTCGTCTCAGATCTCTTTTCAGACATCCCTTTGCTCCCATCATCAAAGTCTCCTACACCAGAAACCTTGCCTTCATATGCTAATGGATTGATCACCTCTCCCTTGATTGAAGAATCCATTTTACTAGATTCAAAATCTTCGAATTTGTCACTTCTTTTTCGCTTTACAGATCTTGATTCAATTCCTCCATTAGCAATAGTCTTTCTTCTGGAGCTCCTTTTCCCTCCTTCCATGCTTCCATCAAGTACCTTATTTGGATCTCCATTCTTTCCTTCCATCTTTTCGCGTAGAACATCTGATCCAATGGATAGTGTCTCTAATGGTGAGCTCTGTGTGCCACCTTCAACCTGTTCTTCATCATTTTTCACTGTAACACGAGCTTTGCTTTTTCTCCCTGATCTGCCCACCAAATTGTCTTCAGCATCATGAGTTTCCAAGAGTTGATGCAAAGGTAACTGCTGGTGCCCTATTGAGCTTTGAAAGGCTGCTAATTGATTGTACAGGATACTCAACTCTAGTGCTCCACATAGGGAAACAATCTGCGCAAGACCCTTGACATGTGCTAGGAATGTTTCTGGTTCATACTGATCAACAGAATATTTAGCAAGGAAACCAGTCTTGCGCCTAGGCAGAGAAGTTGCATCCTTCAGTCCATCATCACCTTCTAATGGGCGGTTTCGTTCTGGAATACACAAACACGTCATCTCCAACTTCACACACCTACCAAACTCATCCACAGCTTTCTCTACAGCTCCAAGGAAACTTCGAGACTTGTACTTCCCAGACATCTGCTCAAAGTTTTCGGCGAAGGGTACCAACTGAGATGGAGAGCACCATGTCATATGGCTGCTCCCAAAATACCCAACTAATAGACTATCACTCCGGCTACTTTCTTCACTTTCTGCTGCCTCTGAGGGATATATCTTTCCAGGCCACCATGTCTGACTTTTGGTCTTGACCCATATCACATCACAAACCGAAAAATTGTGCTCTTGACCATTTTCAATAACCAGCTTTTCATCTCCAGCTTCTTTCGACATTTCTTCCGTGCCTGTAGACTTGGAAAGTTCTGGTTCTTCTGGCTGAATATTCGAGAAGTCCACACTAGGTGATGTACCAATACCATCTCCAGAAACTTCCATGTTCTTCGCTGTAGAACCACCATCTAATTCCACCGCGTTGCCTTTGCCCTGGTCATCCTCAGCCCCACCACCATTACCACCGTCTTCTTCAGCACCAGTTTCTGCAACCGCACCACCATCCAAAACTTCTCTCTCCGAACCGTCTATTCCCTTTTCATCTTCCTCATTCCTCAATTCGACATTACTAGTCTCAGCTTCGTTACTGCAAGCACTAACCGCTACGCCATTCTCAGCAACCGGAATCTCCACCGCTAACCCAGCACTCAAATCAACCAACCCAGAAAACCCAGAAATATCCTCGCTAATCTCATTCGCAGGGCTTTGGGCTTTTAGGGTTTCTGGGGTTTTGGGGCCTTCCATTCTAACTCTAAACACGTCTCCCCCAAATCATCAAAACCACACCATCACATCAATGAAGCTGACCAAGTAGACCGAGAAAACATTAAGAGACAAAAATAGGACAACAAAAAGAAGAAGAAGAATTAGACCTATAGCATTAACAACACTGATAGAAAACGATCAAATAAACCTATTCTCCGATTAAAGAACATCGAGAAATAAAAAGTTATAGAACAAACTCCATCTCCAAAGACACTGAAAAAGGGGAAAAAAAAAAAACAGAAAGCGAGAATCCAAAATAGGCGATTTGCAATCGGAATTTACAGAGATCAAACTCACCCGAGTTGAAGCCGGAAGGAGAGAGATTATAGAATTACTATTACAGCGAGGCATTCGAAGAGAGAGAGAGAGAGAGAGAGAGAGATGATTTGGATAATAATTAGTAAAGTGGGAAGAAAAAGAAAGAGAAAGAGAGAAGAAAGAAAGCATACAAGTTTATTTGCAGGCGCTGAAAAGCTGAAGAAAAAGGCCGAGGATTCCACAATTACGTTGAGAGAGAAAGACACAAACAAGTAATTAATTTAAAACCAGTTACCTTGCTCTTCGCTTGAACGGTGAGGACAAATCCATATATATATATATATATATATATATATATATATATATATATTTTTTTTTTATTTTTTTTTTTTTTTTTTTGAAACCTATCCATTATTTTTCTTCATCCACTAAATCTTCGTATTGTTTTATGGGTATGAATATTAAATATATGAAATTTAAAAGTTTCAGGCAATAAATATTTGTGTTTAGATCTGTGAGATAATTATATATGAGAGTTCAATGTCTATATTTAGATATCTAGAAAAATTAATATTTAGAAACCAAATGTCTGTGTTTATTTTACTGGTAAGTTTTGTCATTGAAATTTAAATAATATGTTTATGAAATAATCAAAACTTCAAAAAAAAGACTAGAAAATTTGTCAAAAAAACCTTATTTGAGTGGATTTTTTTTCTTATAACCAAATAAAATCAAAATTATATGATTATTATATGCATTGTATACAAATAAAAGTATTAAAATTCAATCATGTTTTAAAATAAAAGTTTCAACTATGAATTTTCTTCCTAATTTTTCTTCATCTTCTATCTCTACCACTTTTATTAATGAGCATTAAACTTATATTAAAATAATTTAAAATCAACAAATATTTTTCACATTAATTAGAAAGTAATTAATGAGTAGTTTCTCTCTCCTCCCTCCTAAAAATAATTAAAATATTAATAAAATTTTATAGGTTAAATTAAAATTTTGATCCCTATAGTTTGAAAAAAGTTAGAATTTGGTTCATATGGTTTAAAACGTTAGAATTTGGTCCTTATGGAATAAAACTTCATAAATAGTCCCTATAGTTTGATATAATCCTCATAAATAGTCCCTACGGTAGGGACTATTTTTTAGGGTTTCATTAAACCACAGTGACTAATTCTAACATTTAAAACTATATAGACTAAATTCTAATTTTTTCGCCAGTTTTATATTAAATAGTTAAGATAATATAAAATAATAATTATAAATGTATTAATTATAATTCTATTAAGTCTAAATAACATATTGATATTAATAATTAATTAGGTCATATTGTTGCTATTCATCTCCCATATATAAAAATCCCACCTATATGGAGGGCATAAGAAAACCCATGTTGGATGAGTTTTAAAGTTTCTCGAATATAATATACTAAATTTTAACAAAAAAAAACCAATGAAACAAACACTGATATTAAATATTTGTCTGAAAATTCATGGCAAAACCCATGAAACAAACATACCATAAAAGTCAGCTTCTTCATCCTTCTCTGCTATTTTTCTTCATCTACTCTTTTTTTTATTAAAAAATATAATGATAATAATGATAAAGGAGTTTTTTTTTTCTTTTTTTCTTTTTTTCTTTTTTTTTTTTTGGATGAACATGGATGTATATATAAATATTTTTTGGAAGGATGGTGTGAGAAATAGAATGGTCTAATTATAGAATACAAACTCGCCTACCACTGAAAAAATTAATGAATTCTTTTCACAAACTTTGCTTGCAAATTTGCAAATTTAAAGAATTAGTGTGTAAATGTTTTTAAAACAACAAACATAAATGTTTGACTAGCACGATTAATTGATAGATTTATTATAAAAAAAAAAATTATAGAACATAGTTGATATGTGCATAGTTTAATGGATGAAAACACATTATTTGTTATTGTCAACTTATCAAGGTCAAGGTCATAGTGTATTTTTACGTTATTAACCATTTGTAAAATGCATCTGTCTTCCATAATTTTTCAACGAACAAAATTCAAATTAATTTAGAATAAAATTGATCCAAAGTCAAAATTGTGAAACAAAAAATTAAATGGATTTCAATTTATTTTCAAGCCATTATAGTTAATCTATTTATTTTGAGACATTTTGTTTACAATTCTTTTTAACAATCAGTTTTAAATACTCCAGAGGATTTTTATTTTTTTTTCCTTTTTAGATACAAAAACTCCAGAGTTATAATTAACTTGTAATTAACTTTTATCTAAAATGAGTCAAATCAACCAAATCAGACACGTTGGATAAGCAAAGCCATAAACCAAAAAAAAAAAAAAAAAGAGAGATTTAAGACGGTATTGTTTGTACATGGCAGTTGAGACATCAATTTGAATGACAATAATAAAATGAAAATAATCATAAAACTGAAATTCTCAACATTGCAGTATAAATAAATAACAATTTTTTGGAGTTTTTTTTCCCCAAACAAGTCCCATTTATTTTTCGTCAACGATTGTCCACTTTTTGTTAGGTTTTTAATAATCTGCAGTGAAGTAAATTGAAATATACATGGTACCAACAAATATTAAATTCAAATAAGATTTCTTCTAAAAAGTTATAATTTAGAGGGATGGGAGTCGAACAATGATATGCTGCTAGACACTATAATAATCTCTTTTATTTGTTGTGATGGCAAAAATGTAAATAAGCAAAGAAAGACATACCTAACATTTTCATATGTCCATAGATTCATGATTGATATGAGTGAATTGACATTTCCACTATACCGTAAAAAATAAACTAAATATAACAAAAATATCAACAAAATATTGGACCTAATATTAATACTAAGAAATTTAAACTTATTTTTAAAAAATGAAAGATTTATTTGTTAATTTGATTTTTTTTTTTTTATAAAATGTTTAAGAAATATCCATTGGTATTGACATTTTATCAATATTTTCACTGATATTTTCATAAAACTGGCATCTTCACATTTCCGTGACATCGACATTTAAAATCTTTAGACCAAGAGATCTATGAGGTCCTAAAACTATGAATTTGATGTGTTCTTCTAAATATTCGCTTTAAAAAGCTGAAGAATATTTCCAAAACTCTGATGAAGAAACTGAGAGTCACAACTTGGAAATTGGAAAAGGCCTTCTTCAGCGTGATGGTTCGTATCTGCAAATACAGTCGTATATGTTTCCTTTGATCAATTTTTCTGCCAGCCTCTGATTTTTCACCATGGCAAGCTGCAAAAGTAATCACTTTTTTCATGAAAATTTGAAGAAAAAAGTTCTTAAAAGATATGAGTGCCAGACCAGACTTCAATTGTTCGAGACTCCCTTTTTTTGTAAGTTTAAATTTTAGATGATGAGAAACAAAGCCAGTGAATGTCACCTTCAAAGCATCACATTTAAACTGCGCATTGAAGTTGGTATGAAGGGCTCTTCCCATCCCTTCCAAGATAACCTGCATCATAACAAACTCGGATATCATATGTGTTTTCTCTTCCATTTTCGTCTTTTCATTTTACAGACTGATGGCGATCCCAAATTCGTCTTGATAGTTGACAGAAAGTTTTAGTTTATTCTACTGGTCTAAAACAGTCTTTTTATACTACCCTCACTGTCCCCTAGGCTCGCCAGTGGTAACGTGTCAATCCCTGAGATGATGATGATTTGCTACTTTGAAAGGCCCCCAATTATCAAAAAGTATGACAGAAAGGGCAAGAAAGTAATTAAGGATAAGGAATCGGGGACCATAGGAGATTGAGGGCTCGTTTGTATGGAGGGAAGCGCAGGAGTGAGGTATTAGCAGGGTACCTGCACCTCTGGTTTTTTGGTTAGGAATTTTGTGGACATTTGGTCCGAGGGAGAGAACCAGCCTTTCGAATTGCTGGTGTCTTTTGCTTGTAATCTTTCCTTCTTTTTAGTAATATATTTCTGCTAATAACCCCCCTCAATATCGAAGAACTATCTATATCGAAGGGTTGGTTTCTATCCAGTTTGTGTAATCTGTTATTAGTCTGTATTTGCGAGTGGGAATTGCAGTTGAAGATTTGGATACCTAACATACTCACTACCCCTATTTTTTGAATAGATTCGTTACTATAACTTTTGAAATGGAAGAATATATTACCAAATCAGCATCTTTAGCTGCAGCAGCCAGCTCGGAGCTGACCTGTCTTAGATCTATACATGGACTACCACAGCCATTTTCAACAACCATCAAGGGAACAGATGATGAACTCTCTTTAGAACCATCCGCAGAGTTAATCATGGCATCCACAATCAATCCCCCGGCTTCAGCAGCTCTACGTAATATGTCACAGTGCTGCAAACAAAAGTTTGTTGGTTAAATTAACTGAACGGCAATCTGAGATTTGACCAAGATGTAGAATTTTCCTCCCATTAAATTGAAAGATTTCTTTTAATGCCTCTTTGGGGTATTTCAGAGTCCATAATGTTTGATGACATACAACACAATAGAAACAAGGAAACTGCAAAAACCTGGGAGGAAGTAGAGCTATAGTATGAAAAGTTGGAAGAAAATTGAGCGTCTGAGACAAGGGCTTAAGAATAGACAAGGTAATTAAATACTCATGCATACAGGTTGAACGTGCTGAATTCCAAGTTCTGATGCACAGGGAAGAAAAGTACCTTGGCAGCCTCAGCTACAATATCAGGAAGCTCCATTGCGGTAACATCATTTAGGGCAGGAAGGGAGTTTGCAACTAAAACAACCTGGAATAAATACTCCCGATCACTACTGAGGGCGTACTTTAATTGAGAATAAGTACAGAGAACAAGTTGTTGCATGGAAGGGACTAGACATATATTCTCGAGATGCCATTAAGAATTTCATCAGAAAAGACAATAAAAAGTATTAAACTTATAGAATTAATTTCCTCCAACCTATAGAATTAATTTTTCATTCAGCATCACAACGAAGAAACCTTACTTCAGTTCCACGTCGGAGGAGTTCCCTTGCCAGGGGAAGCATCCCTAGAACAACATCAGCACCTGAGTTGTCTACAAAGACAAGAGCTCTTTTATGTGGAAGGGGTTTCTTATCCCCAGATCCTAACATTCTCTCTCTGAAGACATCAAAATCATCGACCTAAAACATGAGCAAAAAATCATTAGAAAAAAGCAGTTGAATCAGCTCTGATATGAACATTTAGCTGTTAAGAACAGTTGACGTTATTCACTACATGAGCTCCTAAAGTTAAGTTTGGTTACCCGCCATGGCCTCTGCATCTTATTGCGACTCATCCTGTAAATCTCAATTATTGTCCCCTTGTGATAGAGATCAACACAGGCACGAGAGCCCCAATCGAAAATGTTTGCAGCAAGAACACCTTCAATCAGGGTCAGCAGTCTTGCTTCCTGCAAATTAACAAGCAATTTGTTTTTCTCCAGATGTCATAGAATTCGCTAGGCTAAGTGCTAAGTTAGATTAACAAAAAATTGTTCAGCAAGAAAAATGGAGAAGTGCATTGTAAACCATGAAGCAGATATATTGGATATGTCATCATAAGCAGGATATTTAAGTTGTTGATTTATAACTGCTGGACTTCTATATCACGATGGACAAGGTAGCAGTGTAAAGTATTTACAGATACCTCATTCATACTATCAAGTTCCAACAGCAGGTCAGGTAAAACAGCAAGTGATGCCTCATTCTCCCTGTTCAACCGAGAAAGGATAGTGCGTGAAGGGGGGAGGGGACATCAAGACTCCAAACAGCTTTCAACCGAAAAATACACTTACCTCTGCTTTATGGTTCTATAGGCATCAAAAAATTGGAACTCCCTCAAGCACTCTTCCCTCAATTCCAGTAGATTAGCCAAACCCAATTTTCCATATGCTGTAGGTTCCTCCATCAACCTATTTAGAGTTAGAATTTGGTAGGATAGAAATTTTTGAGCAAAGAATAGGACTAAGACATAAAAGTAAGAGGTGAATAGAGTTAAGTTCAATATGTGGAGATTATCAAACATCTCACCCTTACGACAAATATATAATGCCTTAATCAGTTGAATTATACTCAGGTTGGTAGTGCCTAAAGCATATGATGTAAGCTTTTAAGTCAATGATGTTTACTCAACATTAATAAGTATTTATAATAGCTTTTTTCAGTTGACTAGTTCAGATGACTACTAGATCAACCTTTGTAAAAAAACACTTAAAAATATCTTTTATTTTAGAGATATATCATGATAAAATTTTCCATTCTCCTAGGTTGGATTGATCATTATGATTATCACAGGTCTCAGCACTCATTTGCAACATGGTATGGTTCTAAAAGTCCCTTCAATTAATAAAGGCAGCAAGATTGGGTTGAGGATTATGGAGGACGTTAGCAACTTATGGAAGACAGGCGCACAAGAATGACTTATGAAGCAGGATTGACACAAGCAATCAATATAAGATACGCAAGATCGACAAAATTGGCTGATAAAGAAAATTGAAATGGATCGCATATATGAAAGAGTAAAAGTATGATAGTGAAAAGAAATTGAGCTACAATACCCATAGAGGATCTTAAGGTCAAACTCAAGGTGTGTGCCCTAGTGTTAGGACCTCAAGACTCAAACATTTGACATGGTTGGACTAGGGCCTTGCACCAGTCAAAGTCATGGGATGTGCATTGGGCAGCACATAGGTGAATGGCAAGACATGCGGCATATCAACCAACAAAGGGCGCACAAGGCAAACTGTAAGGTTAGCATGGGGCGTTGACACTGGCAGGCTGTTTAGAGGTTAGCATGGCCATGCTTGTGCACACCCACACGGTTGACAGGGGGCACAGTGGGCAAGCGTGCCCCAAGCAAGACAGCAGGCAAGCTGGGCACATGGCATGGGATGGGCTTTAGCAGTTGGCAACGCACGCACAAAGCAAATGGGTACGCAGGGGGCACTAGCAACAAGTGCTACCCACGATAACGGCGTGCACGTGCGACAAGCGCATGCCACACAGTCGTAGGACGTGCACAGTGCAAGGCAGCACACATTTTGGCAAAGAACTAGCAGGTGTGCACGCATTTTGGCATGAAAAACCTGGGAAGGCTGTTTGTTGGTGGAAATGACTTCTTTCTGCCCCATTTTGACATAGGGCACCTGGAATTCCATGAGGGTGGCAGTTATGGAAGTTGATAGACGATTACATGCATTTTGTGAGGCTGTTGGCAGTTGAAACACTCTAGCAATGCATGTGTGCGACACGTGGCAATGCAAGGGCAAGTAGCGCCTTGTGGATGACTCCTACAACCAAAAGGTAGTTATTTAACTACCTTATGGATAAGACCAGGTAGTTAAAAACCACTATCCTCATGGATAAGACTACATAGTTATGAGTAGTTATTTAACCACTCATTCTTATCTATCCACCCTCTCCATGTTTATATAAAGGAAACTCTATGGATTGTGTAGAGGGCCTTGAGTTAGTGTAAGATCTTTGTGCTTCTGAGTTAATAAAAGTTACAAGAGGATTTATCAACAATTGTACTCAGTTCTTTTGCATCTTTTTACTTGTTCCTTGCAATTGTGAGAGAAGTATTGAGACTTAGTCTTAAGCAGCACGAAGTGAGAAAAAAAATCTAGGAGGGACTATTGGCTCCATGACACTCAGCATGATGGAATCAACTTCAATTGAACAAAAAGATGGATTAACTAACAACCAATATGTACACAGTCATGTCTACAAAAACCGATTAGAGATGCTTCTTTAAAATAAACTACAAAGGCTCTTATATAAGCAATATTAGATTTGTAGGAAAGGAAAAACATTATCGACCAAGTATACATAAAGAAATTTTATAGGCTTGATATGAGGAAAAAATTGGCAGAAATGGATTACCAACAATAGCCCACCATATATGGTTCAACATACGAGAAAAGGCTGACTTACAAACATCAGGCTACTTGATTGAAGCCATAAGAATTGGCCCATGAGATCGAGCAACAACTTAATGAAGCCAATACAAGATTTATAGAAAGAGAAAGAAACATAGGGTTTGGGAACAGTAAGAACGAACCAACAGGACAAAAGTAATAAAACTTATCACATCATTTAAAACCGACCACGTCACCGTCACCATGGCATCATCTAACTTGTGTAGTCGTCTTTTTTTTACATAACTACCATTACAATGATTTTAGAGATGAATTTGAACCATTTTTCCAAACAATGGCCCATTCTAAAATTTACAAGCCAAACTGAAATTTTTATTTTATTTGATAAGAAACAATTTCATCGATGTATGAAATTTACCAAAGGGATCTAGGGTCCATGACAATTACAAAAGGCTTTCCCAATTGTTTAAAAGGGAAGCATCAAACTGAAAATTTTATCAAATTCAGCAAACAGAAATTATAAATTTTCCAAAATAGACTGAGGCATTAAATTTGAAGTTCTATGTTTTGAAACCCCACACAATCCGTTCTCAAGAAATATAACCATGCAGCATGTACATCAATCTAAAGTTAATAATGGATTATTTACCTCCTCAAGTGGGCAGAAAATGCCCGAGCAAATGCATCACCCCTTCTCTTAGCATCATCAGTTCCACCTTCGCTTGCAACAGCCTTACATATCCCAATAACAACTTTCTCACTCAGTAAGAAAAAATTAAGAGAAGTGTAAACAAAACTGTTAAATTAACAACCAATATCTTTCTCATGAAAAAGTCAGAGAAAGGGGAATAAGATAGACTGTTTCTTATGATAACAGAAAATCAATGCACAACATCTGTAATCAACATGGATCATTAGATTCATCAGAAAATGCTAAATTTCTTCAGATAACTAAAGAAATGAAGGAGAACTTCGGTTTTTATGAGCCACAAGGGACTTCAGATGAGTCAAAGCTCCAGAGCTTCTAAATGCTGGAAGAACCATCAATCATATAGAGAGTACCCTCATATACTAAAAGGAAGTCAACCGTAAAAAATATTTTTTGATTTGGTAAAAAATGAAAATCATTATGAAGTAACTAAGCAGGTCCTTGTTGTTTTGTACGAGATGAGGTATATATTGATCATGAGGAATGGTGTGTGTGTGTGTGTGTGAGAGAGAGAGAGAGAGAGAGTGCTTAAGACTCAGTGTTTGCCCTTGCCTTATCAACAAGATCTGCCAAATGCTCTGAAAGCACGGTGAACCAATACCTGAAGATGGATAAATATGAGATAGTTTCTAGTTGGCACTCTTAACAAATGTTCAAATAAAATATCGTTGGCTCATATGCATTCTCAGGAATATTGAAATGAGCTTTATTCATATACTTACTCCAACTCACTGTGATCAGAGAGATCAATAGTGTTAGGTTCATATCTGCAAAATACACAAGTATAAGAACTACAAGAATATATAATATAATCAAGAGGAGCAAAATTTTTAACTAAACACTTCATGCAATTTCTTCATCCAAGCAGAATTAGTAAATGAGTTTGGAAAAAGTAGGCTACCGCCTTCTTTCCCTCACATAGCTAATTCAGCAAAACCATTAAACCAAAAATATTCGACACACACCTATTGCATGACATAATCTTAATTTGTAGAAAGGAAGTGACAAAATTTGTAGTAGATAGAACCCATTAAAAGTACTGAAAAATAAATTATAAAAAAAAAAAAAAAAAAAGAGAGAGAATAGAAAACGTGCAAATAGCTTTAGAAAGACTCTGATAGGAAATTATTCGATGCAATAATAAAGGGAGTAGAATATGTATAACATACGTTTTTGGATCAGCCAACAGAGGGAACACCTCCAAAGTGGGTACTAGATGGAGAACACCGACATTTAGGGCACTTGCATCAGATCGCAGGGTCCCTCCTTTGGACAAAGGGACTTCAAAGCCTCCAAGGCCAGTTGTTCCAGGGGGAGCCATAGGGACAGGCGCAGTTATTTCAGTTCCCTTCTGCACAAATTTTGCCATCCAAGAAATCTGCATTTTTCGTACATGCCAAATTTACAAACTCATGGGAAAACCATAAAATCTAGTTCCACTATAAGATGGATTCGCAAACCTGCCATGGCCTCTTGCCTTGAGTCTCAGTAGGAACACATAAGAAGAAAGAATAAGATATATTTCACATTGCATCACAGATGTACTTGAATCTAGAAAAAGAACATACAGGGCCACCAGTATTTAGGTACCCAATCATTCATCACATCATTAATGGAATTATGGTTTTCACAAACCGACCACAAAAGCCTGCATGATTTATATAGAAATATTTTTATTAGAAGCAGTAAAAAGCCAGAGTTGTGTGTAGAATTCACTTGAATACACCACGTTGGTTGGTGAACTTAAAATCACTCTTTTCACCAGAAAGGTTCTCTTTCTTGGTCAATAATATAAAGATTCCAAACCTTCAGCTTTAAACACGGGCCACTAATGGTGCTATTTTGGATTTTTGTAAGAGAATATTCTCTTGGCATTATAATTGGTTAGGAGTTTCTCCTTTTAAAGATCGTTATCCCCGTCTTTTCAAGGTGTCTATTCTCCCTAGTGGTGCTATTTCAGACTTTTGGAACGTTTCTTCTAAAATCCTGGAACATTACATATAGAAAACACTTGAAGAATGAGGAATTCATCGAACTAAGTTCTCTTCCAGAGGATTTGGCAAATATCAAATTGGTAGAGCATGATAATTCAAGAAGACAGTCCATTGATATTTCAGGCATTTTCTCTGTCGAGTCCCTCACTAGAAAGCTTGCTATTTCTTCGTCTTTGCCAAAAGACCTCTTCTCAGTGTTATAGAGATCTAGAAGTCCTAAAAGGGTTAATACCCTTATGTGGATTTACTGATGGTACTTTAAAAGAAGATGCCTTTCTCCGTTTTGATGCCTTCAATTTGTTTGTTATGTCTTGTCTTGGGATTCAGGGAGCTCAACAATTTATTCTTTGAATGTCCTTTTGAATGAATTGCTGGTTTATGTTATTTCAAATATTCAATTTGAAATGGGTCTTCCCCAATGATTCAAATTTCAATTCTCTTCACCTTCTGCTTGGGCCTTCCTTGAATCCAAAATCACATTTGATATGGTCTAATGCAGTAAAGGCCATTGTTTCAGAAATTTGGTAAGAGCGAACCAAAAAATTTTCACGGATGTTCAGAAGCCTTGGTTCAAACAATTCAAGCAGCTAGATTGAAAGCTTCTGGATGGTATTCTCTTTCTAAACTATTTTCTACTATTTTCTGATTTTTCTTTGCAAGGTATTTGTATGAATTGGAAAGTATTTATTTCTTATTAATTTGGTTCTTTCCCTTTTTTTATCCCGGCTTGTATTTTTGAGCATTAGTCTCTTTTTATTATTTCAATAAAAAGTTTCACGTTTTTCAAAAAACACGGGACCACTAATAAAATCAGCAATATGATGCCAAAGAGAGAGAAAAATTGATACCAAGAGGTAATAGAATTTAAATCATTCTATGGAGCATTTGATTGGAAAGAAATAGCATGATTTCCAAAGGCAAGGCAAAAACATAGTGAGAGGAAGTGCTTGAGTTACCTAAATTTCATGCTTCACTCTAAAGTTTTAAATAGTGAGTTTAGAAATTATTCTCCATTCAAAATAAATTCAAATTGGGGTGAAAAGTAGAGTTACAGATGGGAGTCTCTATTTCATTGTAATATTATGTCTTTTGAACTTACGTTGAATTCACTTTGTACTTTTTACTAATCAACAAAGAGTGCATTTTTTGTCCCAAAAAAATATATACATAGATGACAACAATTATTGAACCCCCGAGGCGATTGTCGGAGGGCGAGTTCCAAACTAAACGGGAGAAGGGGCTCTGCTTTCGATGTGATGAAAAATACTCGGCTAACCACCGCTGCAAAAATCGAGACGTTCGGGAATTGAGAGTTATGTTGGTCGGCGAATTTGGTGAAATCGAACTTATACAAGGGGTTGGAGAAGAAATCAATTCACCAGAAGAGACCCCCGAGTTCAAGCATGCAAAGCTAGTCGACGCAGTGGAACTTGATCTGAAGTCAGTTTTGGGGTTTACTACTCCAGGAACCATGAAGGTACGCAAAAGAGTTGGGGAGAAGGAAGTGGTTGTTCTGATTGATAGCGGAGCCACCCACAACTTTATCTCCCAAAAGCTAGCTGAAGAACTGAAGCTACCTGTGACGGATACGGCAAACTATGGAATTGTTATGGGCAATGGGGTAGCAGTCAAAGGTAAGGGAGTCTGCAAGGAAGTGGCCGTCCACCTTAAGGAAGTTTCCATAGTGGAAGACTTTTTACCCTTAGATTTGGGGAGAGTTGAAGTGGTCCTCGGGATGCAATGGCTTAGAACGATGGGGTATATGGGGGTAGATTGGAATGACCTCACTATGACGTTTGGCACCGGGAATACTAAAATTACCATTCAAGGTGACCCTTCCTTAACAGTCACGGAGATCTCCCTGAAGTCGATGGCCAAGTTGTGGACAGATCATGACCAGGGGTAGGGATGTCCATTTAACCCGCGGGGCCCCGCCCCGAACAGGGCGGGGAATCCCCGATTACACGAGGAATGGGGGAGGGAGCGGGGAAGTTTTTTTCCCCGTTGGCTAAATGGGGACGGGGACGGGGAATATATTCCCCGCTCCGCCCCGATTCCCCGATTAATAATATATATATATATATATATATATATATATATTACCTATAAATAGAATTTTTTTAAAAAGAAAAATATAGTAGGAATTAGTTTAAGACTATTTCGTTATTAAAAAAAAAAAATTACAGTATATGTTGTAATATTGAAATTTTAATTTTTAGAAATTAAGTTGTTTCGACATTATAGTAATTTTACTTATGGTACATTATTGTTTTTATTAGGAAATTTTATAACATTTACTTTAAATAGAATTATATTGAAAATTATTCATTTAGAAATAATTTTTATTATGGTTGAGAATAAATTTTAAAAAAAAAAAAGATTAAAAAAAAAAAAAAAAAAAAGAGGGAAAAATTCCCCGTGGGGAATCCAATCCCCGCAAATTCCCCGCGAAATTAAACAGGGAATTTTGCGGGGACGAGGAATGAAATGGGGGGCGGGGACTGGGACGGGGAATCCATTCCCCGGCCCCGCCCCGCCCCGCCCCGCCCCGCCCCGCCCCGCCCCGCCCCGCCCCGTGGACATCTCTAACCAGGGGTATGTGGTCGAATTCAGGGGATTGAGGGTGGAAGAGGAAGATTATGACACCGAATCGGAAATGCAACAGGATAGTGAGGAATTGACTTAAGGGGTTACAGAGTTATTGGAAGAGTTTGATAAAGTATTCCATCTACCGCAGCAATTGCCCCCGAAGCGACTCGTAGATCATCGGATTGTGCTGAAGGATGAGAACAAGACAGTAAATGTAAGACCTTACAAATATGCGCACGCCCAGAAGACGAAAATAGAGACTTTGATAGGTAATCATCCGCTCTAGTAACAATCCATTCTCTAGCCCAGTCCTCCTGGTTAAGAAAAAAGATGGTGGATGGCGGTTTTGAGTTTTTTACAGAGCTTTAAATCAAGCTACGGTTCCAGACAAATTTCCTATCCCAGTCATTGAAGAACTATTAGACGAACTACATGGTTCACAAATTTACTCTAAACTGGATCTCAAGTCAGGCTATCATCAAATTAGAATGAGTGAACATGATATACCCAAAACAGCCTTCAGGACGCATGAGGGACATTACGAATTCTTGGTTATGCCCTTCGGGTTGACCAATGCTCCAGCGACCTTCCAGTCTTTGATGAATCGGGTATTTCGGCCATTCTTGAGGAAGTTTATTCTAGTGTTTTTTGATGACATACTGGTGTATAGCCTACGACACACATCTGAAACATCTGGCCATTGTGTTTGAAACTCTCTCCCACAACTCCTTATTCGCAAATCGTACCAAATGTGTGTTTGCCAGAGATCGAGTGAACTATCTGGGACATTGGGTATCAGCAAAAGGGGTGGAGGTGGACCGGGGTAAAATACAAGCAATGTTAGATTGGCTAGTACCTCGAACTGTCAAGGAATTGCGTGGATTCCTGGGGCACCGGCTACTATAGAAGGTTTGTGTTGAACTACAATTGGCTAGCGAGACCATTGAATCAGTTGTTAAAGAAAGACGCCTTTCAGTGGAGTGAGGAAGCCCAACGTGCCTTTAAGCAGCTCAAGCAAGCTATGATCACTCTTTCCGTTCTCGCTCTGCCCGACTTCTCCTTACCTTTCGTTATTGAGACTGACGCATCGGGCACAGGGGTGGGAGCAATCCTATCTCAGAAGCGAAGACCGATAGCTTATTTCAGCTAGTCCTTATCCGCGAGATCGCGGCTCCAACCGGTGTATGAAAAGGAATTAATGGCCATAGTTTTAGCGGTTCAAAAATGGCGGCATTACCTGTTAGGCCAGAAATTTACAGTCCTGACGGATCAAAGGGCCCTTCGACATCTGCTAGAACAAATAGAGGTACAACCCGAATATCATAAATGGCTCACCAGGTTACTTGGGTATGATTTTGAGATCCATTATCAGCCCGGCTTGTTGAATAAGGCAGTAGATGCTCTGTCTCGAATGCCAGAAAGAGAACCACCGGAGCAAATTGAAGCCAACATCAATATGCTATCAGTCCCATCCATTATAGATTATGACACCATTCAGCAAGAAGTGGAACAAGATCCCGAACTGATGAAAATTAGATCAGAGATCGAAGTCGATCCAACATCCCATCCAAAATTCTCAATACAACAGAACCAACTAAGGTACAAAGACCGGTTAGTCCTCTCGAAGAAATCTTCACTCTTACCTTCTCTCCTTGCTAATTTCCATGATTCGGTGTTGGTGGGTCACTTGGTGTTTTTGAGGACATATAAGCGAATGACTGGAGAATTGTATTGGAAAGGGATGAAGACTGATGTTAAAAACTATGTAGAAAAATGTGGAATTTGTCAAAGGAACAAGGCAGATTCGCTGTCACCAGCGGGATTATTACAACCTCTACCCGCCCCCAATGGAATTTGGGAGGATTTAACGATGGATTTTATTGAAGGGTTACCTCACTCGCAAGGGAAGAATTCTATCTTCGTTATCGTCGATCGCATGAGCAAGTACGCTCATTTCATAGCGTTGCGCCACCCTTTTTCGGCCAAGGATGTTGCGGCTCTCTTCATTAAAGAAGTAGTGAGACTCCATGGTTTTCTGAGAACAATTGTATCAGACCGGGATAAAATTTTTGTTAGTAGATTTTGGAATGAGCTCTTCAAGATGCAAGGAACACAACTACGATGGAGCACATCCTTTCATCCTCAAACGGACGGTCAGTCTGAGAGGGTTAATAGATGTCTGGAAAATTACCTCCGTTGTTTTTGTAGTGAGAAACCAACGCAGTGGGAACAATGGCTCCATTGGGAAGAATATTGGTATAATACGACCTTTCATGTATCTCTTAACACCACTCCTTTTCAAGCGGTTTACGGTCGACATCCCCCACCGCTGCTGTCATATGGAGATAAAAAGACCACAAATAATACTCTTGAACAGCTGCTCTTGGACCGCGACAGGGCTTTGATAGCATTAAAAGAAAAATTGCGATTAGCTCAAGACCGAATGAAGAAACAAGCAGATAAGAAATGGAGGGATCTAGAGTTTCAAGTGGGTGATGCAGTCTATCTGAAATTAAGGCCGTATAGGCAGAAATCGATGGCTCATCGGCATTGTGAGAAACTTTCACCGAAGTATTTCGGTCCTTATGAAGTGTTGGAACGTATTGGAGCTGTAGCATACCGACTCACATTGCCACCTGAAGCCTCTATCCATGATGTTTTTCATGTTTCACAATTGAAGAAGGCCGTAGCTGCTGACATGATCGTTCAATCTCAACCTCCTTTATTCACACCGGAGTACAAATGGACGGCAAGACCAGTGAGTAGGCTGGGTGTGCGATGGAACGAGGATTTGAAGGAAGAACAATGGTTGGTAACTTGGCAAGGAGGGGCCGAATGCAATGCGACTTGGGAGGCAGCCACCGTAATCCAGGAACAATTTCCAGATATTCACCTTGAGGACAAGGTGCCTCAACAACCGGGGGGTATTGTGAGACCTCCGATTATTAGCACTTACTCGAGGAGGGGCAAGATAGGAAAGAAAAATGAATAGTTTGTTAGGGGGTGTGGGTCCGGGAATGTTTGTGTGCATGGTGCAAGTTTTTGTGGGAGGTTATTTAGGGAGTAGGAGGGAAGGAAAGAAAGGGAGGAGAATTTCGGCTAGACGCAGGTCTAGAGGAGAGGTAGCTCTCTCTAAAAAGCTGGGAGTCTTTTATTTCTTTTGGGGATCATCTATTATGTACTGAAGTTTCCTTTTCAATACTATAACCATTGTCTATTGCTGAGATATCAATAGAACAGTGTTTCCAAGGGTATTTCGGTGTGTGTGGGTTGTTTGTCTTTGCTATTCCACAGGTAGGAAGACCGGAATCCTCACAATCTGGTATATATAATAGCAAGCCAACTTATAACCCAAAGGGTAAGTCATGATGCTAGAAAACAATTGTTGATTAATAATGTTATTAGTTACGTATGTAGATCAAAACCCCATGATCTACATACCTAAGATTTTAAATATCTTCTAGACTCTTTTCTATTAAACATTATAGATTCGGATGATAATTCCCAATCTGGCTCCGTGATCATAGAAAGGTTAGAAAAGTTTGAGCTACGAAAAATAGAAAAGAGATAACAACAGACACTCAAATGAACTTTACAATTACTCAAGCTTGACAACAGAAGACACTCAGATAATCTAACACAATTCCAAAGTAAACTCTAAGATCAAATTGAAGATTTTCCAATGCCAACTGTGCTTACCTTCTCATTCAAATCACCAAGTGGAGGCCCATGAACTTTCCCTCCTGTATATGGTGCACCCATTGGAAACCTTTCAACTAACTGATGGGCCAATAGATCATCGAGACCATGCTTTTCATAGCTCATGAATGCACCTAAGGCTCCTAAGAACCCTTCATGACGCAAAAACATTGCTTGTGCTTCTCCTTTGGACCTAAACAAAATGTACAGTACAATACTCTGTATTAAGAAAGTAAAAGGTAAAAATAAAAAACAAAAAAAACTAATGTAACTAAAAATTATAATGAGAAACAGAAGATTTGTTAATGCAGATTACCAAAAGTGAACCGCAAAGGAAATTGTATCCATGGTATACGCGTGTCCCCTGATAAAGAATCCTCCAAAAAAGATTCTCTTAAGTCCAAACCGTAGAGCATTCAAGTACGATATCTACCAGTAAAAATTCAAATTAGATCTCATAGTGGGAAATGTTATTTATACTGCTTATCTAACAAGTTATTCCAACGGATGATGTCAAATGGCTAATTTAGAGAAAACGTGACCTCCAACATTCCTTTCAATCTATTCAGCTCTTTCTTCTCCTTTTCTAACATCAGTTGAGAATGGGAAATTAGGAGTGGCCAACTTAAGCCAGAGGCAACAAGGAGTTCATCCAGACAGTAAGAGGCACACAGCCTTGGTCCTGTCTAAATTATCATCTCATTTAACTCCTTTAGTTTATTTATATTGCCGTATGCACAAATGAACTCTAACACTTACAATTTTATACACTTGCATCAAAACCTGATCCTTCATATGGAGTGTAATATAGTCATTCCTTACAATTTAATTAACCAGTTAAACACCTCCCGTTCTCCTTCATCACAAACCTTAATGGTGCAGACACTCAAGGTGAAATCTGTCTTTATTGTTAAAATGATAGACACAACCTTAGACAAGGAAAGTTGGTATTCATAAGCCAAATAACTATTAGTTACCATAGTTACTAATCGTCTCAGTAACATTAAAAGATAACCTACCCCCATGGTACAAGGAAATTTATCTGAATGGTCATCTTAATAAATAATTAGAATTTTCCTAAATAAATACATTACACCCTACATCACTTAATAATAAGGTCGAGGGACTACTTGGAAGTGTTCTGAAAAATAGATTTCTGCTATATATAACAAAAATATGAAAACATGCTTGCATATCCATTTTTTAGAAATTATTTTATTTTAGTTTTTTTTTTTGCAATATCAAAAGTTTTTTTTTTTTTTTTTTTTGAGTTTCAAAACATTTGAGGGTTGGGGGTTTCAAACCTCTGACCTCATGGTCGAGGGTACATGTCAATTACCACTAAGCTATACTCACTTTGGCTACAATATCAAAAGTTTCAATAGTGATTTCAAAGGGTACAATAACATAAGTTCATACCATTAACAAAGCCCCCAAAAGTTTTACTTAAAAGCAGTTTTGAAAATTTAAAAAAAAAACCATTTTTTCTTAGAATAACGTCCAAACAATTCTTAAAACGTCCATAGCAACTATTTCTAAATAACGATAGCAAAAGAAATGAAATCTAGAGAATAACAGAAATCAATTGCTAAACCTGAGTTAACAATGAGGATTTAGTATTTGATGATTTGGTTGATTTTGTTCGGTAAACTTTTGCATGATAACGCAATACATTGCCAAGAATGATTACCATAGCAAAGCAGAATCAGTTATCTAGATTTACTTATATATTAAGATAATTCAACCTTGTAGAGAGAACCCCTAGTAAATTTTGATTAGATCCTAAGGTATTTGAAGTACTTTTTCCATTGCAGCACTGACCTGTCCAATGTTATATGAGATCATTCGCAAGAGAGACAATGAGATATCTTCTGGTCTGTAGTCCTCAAGCTCCTTGTTCTCTGAGATGGTCTTGCCAAAACTAGATGCAATTGTTGATGCAGAAAGACCAATCTAGATCAGTAAAAGAGAATAATAAATAAGAGATCTTTTGAAATTGTTACCATAAGGAACAATCATCCCACTAACTCTCTGAAACACGGGGAAAAGTAATAACAAAAAAACAAACAAAAGAACCACAATCTGCACATTTGTACAGGAACAACATGTTGAAGCAATGACACAAATTTGGAAAGAAGCACAAAAACACAAGGAATTTGAATTTACATTTAACGCACCTTAGAGTAATCCATGCCACCATATATGTCCCCAACAAGCATGTCAATTGTGCTATTATCTCCCTTTTGACTAAGCTCTAACAACTCATCAAAACTGGAGCAGGATAAATAAATGTCAAATCTTCACAAATTTTGTAGAGAGAAGACATGCTCAATATGTAACAGCATAATTACCTATTACATTTTGTTAACAGCCTTCCTAAGCCCCAGTAAGTACCCCCTCCAACATTTGTCCCACTAACTCTCTGAAATTTCCCATCACCATCAACCTTAAAAAATGTAAAGCATATATTATAGCTTAGCATCCTTTAGTCATCCTTAAGATGAAGGGCAAGAGAATGGAATGAGGGGAAAACAAAATTAGAGATTTACAGCATACCTTGATCATGCTGACACCAGATCCAATGTTAACAAGCAGATAAGGAAACAATTCATTATGGTCAAGTTGCACGAACTCTTTTTTACCCTCCATATGAGTGAAAGCTTCATGACGTATTGCCTACTAAAACATTGTTAACAGCTAGTAACCTTTGGTGAACTATTCATCTGAGAACAGGATGAGTAACAATGCTCCATAAAAAGATATATGACTTAAGATAGCTATATAGAATTTAGCAAGTTATACATACACATATACAACGTTTTAAGCAGCAACCAATGACTCAAAATCTATGAAAGATGAGAGAATCATGTGATTAGACAGCAATAGATTCATAATTTGACCATCAGAAGACATCCCTTGCTTTGCATATTCCTGCACATTCTGCAATTTCAAAGTCCAAGATTTGGCATTTTTACACCAACAATTATCCTTTGCGGTTAACAACCCAATTTCCTCAAAGAGGTATCTAGGCATTCACGTGTGACTGCTATTCCATAAGTGAACTACAAATTTGAGATCTTAAAATAACCAATAAACAAGCTCAAGGATCAAGCCCTCAGACCTTCTGAATCATTAGCATGCCATCAACAAAGAAATGTCAAAAGTAAAATACATGATAGTAATTCAACATGTAACTCAGACAATCTTTAATTAAAGGATTCATTCTTTGAAACAACTGGCATGATGTAGGGCACAAAGAAGCAAATGAAACCGTGAAATTCAAAGCTTTCAAGTAATCGAAAACACAGGTAGGTAGTAAAAGAACTGATGAAAATAAAAGCATAATTTAACTTCTTTTGAACTATAACGAAAATAAATAAATATACCCAAAAAAAACCTTTATACTAGCAAAAAAAAGAGTTAGTGTTTGAAATCCACCTTAAGCAGAAAATTTGCTCCAGCCACAAGACAATCCATTTCATCTTCTTTATCAAGGCTAACTCCAAGTCTTTCTTTAAAAAGATCTGCAAACTTGTATGCCCCTCCACCTGTAGCCTTCTTGGAGCAATTGTTACAGGGTAAGAAGTATTATCTAAATAAATGGTGAATCACATTAATTAAGGAACACACCCTTTCCCAACTCTTCACTCCACTTTTTTTTTCTTTGGTTCGTCAAGACAAATGAAAACATAAAAACTGAGAACAGAAAAGACACAAGGCACAGGCACAAAAAAAGATGCAAAAGGGTACCCCTGGGGCAGGGGCGAATCAACCCAATGTGCAAAAATTTCTCCATTTGACGATTTAAAGCAAGCTGATACATGCAAAGGAGTTCTAAGAAAGAACGTCAATAGCTGAAAGTAAAAGTTATTCTTATATTTCTAAAGAACGTCCTAGGAAACTGCATAATTGGAAATATTCTTATACTTCTAAAGGTGGTAGGTATACTCTTATACAGGCTACTCTATCAAGTTTGCCCATTTATTATTTTTCTTTGTGTAAACTTCCATCAAAGGTGGCCAAAGAATTGGATAAACTTGTTAGAGATTTTTTTTGGGAAGGTTCAAAAGGTGATGATGGTTTACATAATATAAATTGGGAGAAGACTCAACTTCCCCATTTATTGGGAGGTCTTGGTATTGGCAATTTTACTCATCGAAATTCAGCTCTTTTGGCTAAGTGGATATGGAGATTTTTGCATGAACAAAATGCTTTATGGAGGAAGACTATCGTGGCAAAATACTATGATAGAAATGATTTTAATGGCTAGCCTTCACCCATTATTAGAGCATCTCACAAATCTCTTTGGAAGTCCATTTGTTGTTTTGTTGATGCTGTGGGTAGTCGTATTCAAAAAAAGACAGAAAATTGTTTGAATACTTTATTTTGGCAGGATGTTTGGCTTGCAGGAACTCCGCTTTTAACAAGTTATCCACGACTTTTCGCTTAACTACTACTCCAATGGCTATTGTTTTTTTTTTTTAGAATAAACCGAGCTTTCATTGAGAAAAAATGAAAGAATACAAGGGCAAACAAAAAGAAGAGCCCACAAAAAAGGGAGACGGCCTACAAGAAGGGCCTCCAGTCAAGCAAAATAAGACCAACAGTATAATTACAAAAAGGCTTGGTCACAGAAGCCCAAAGAGAAACATAGAATCTAATCAAGGACCACACATCATTAGACGATCTCTCAATCCCACGAAAGATTCTGTTGTTTCTCTCCCCCCACAGCCCCCACAAGATAGCACACACCCCTGCCTGCCACAAGAACTTTCCTCTCCCCCGGAAAGGAGGAAAATGGACGAACTCCTCTACCATCTCACGACAACCCCTCGGTCTAGCAATAGCAATGTCAAACTCCTCCAGGAACTGGCTCCACACCTCGTTCGCCATCTCACAATTCCAAAGCACATGATCAATGTCCTCGGCCGACCTCCTACACAAAATACAACACCACGGCCCCACAAGGGAAGGCATTCTTCTCGCCACCCTGTCTAAGGTATTAATTCTCCCGTGCAGAACCTGCCAGACAAAAACTTAACCTTCTTGGGAATTTTCACCCTCCATAGAGAGGCAAAGACTGACTCCCCCAGGGAAGAGGACGGAGAGGGATTAACAAGGCAAAGAAAAAAGGACCTGCACGAAAAGCCGGTAGACGGACTAGGCCTCCAGTACCGAACATCCCTCCTCCCCGAAATGCAACGAAACTCACCCAACAAAGAAAGGAGATCAACAACGTCCGCCGTTTCCCTATCGGACAAAGGACGGATGAAGCCCAAAGAAGGAGAGGGACAAGACTCAGGATGAGCTAACACATCAGCCACCGAATGACTCTTCATTAAGGATAAATGGTAGAGGCGAGGAAACACAGAGCAAAGGGGACTATCCCCCAGCCAATTATCTTCCCAGAAAAAAGTATCCCTCCCATCACCCACAGAACAATGAACAAAGCTCGAAAAAAAGGGGTACTCCTTAGAAATGCCTTTCCAAGGGTTCCTAGCCGTGCTTCGACCTCCACACACAGTCCACTCGAACGGGGACGGCCCATACTTACTCACAATAACCTTGTGCCAAAGAGAGGAAGAGTCAAGATGAAACTGCCATAACCACTTCGCTAACAGGGCTTTGTTGCGGGATCTCAAATTACCAATACCTAGCCCCCCAAGAGCCACCGGTTTAGACACCTCCTCCCAATTAAGGAGATGGGCTCCTTTCCCCTCGTCGACACCCTCCCAAAGGAAATCTCTCATAAGCTTCTCCAGACCCTTACTAACGGACAAAGGAACACTGAAGAGCGAAAGGAAGTAGGTGGGAATCCCGCTCAAAACCGATTGAATAAGCGTTAGTCTACCCCCTTTCGAAAAGTAACTCCTCTTCCAGGCTGCAAGCCTCTTGCGAACCTTCCCCACAACAGGATCCCAAAACGAAAGAGACTTAGGGTTGTGCCCGAGGGGAAGACCAAGGTACGAAGAAGGAAACGATCCAACTCCACACCCGACCGCATCTGCCCACCTTTCTAACTTCCCAGGCTCACAATTCACACCCAACAACTGACATTTGCCCTTGTTAATCTTCAACCCAGAAATGGCCTCGAAGAAAGTTAACAAGTCATTCAATGTGGAAAACGACTCTTCCTTTCCAGAGCAAAAGATGATAGTATCGTCAGCAAACTGAAGATGTGACAAGGGAAAATTATCGTTCCCGACTTGAAAACCCTCCAGGGCTCTACACTCAACACCCCGAGAAATTATCCTGCTCAAGACATCCACCACAAGCAAAAACAGAAAAGGCGAAAGGGGATCCCCCTGTCGAAGCCCTCTTGAAGCCCAAATCCTGCCTCTAGGTCTCCCGTTCACCAAAATAGAATACCTGACCGATCGAACACAGTTCCACATCCAAGATCTCCATTTATACCCAAAACCCTTCTTAGCCAACACTTTATCCAAGAAATTCCAATCCACATGATCATAAGCCTTTTCAAAATCAATCTTGAAGATAATCCCTTCCTTATTACGAACCCTATAATCCTCAATAACCTCATTCGCAATTAGTGCTTGGTCTAATATCTGTCTACCCTTAAGAAAAGCCCCTTGAGAATCCGCAATGGTCGATGGGAGAACCTTCCTCAATCTATTAGCCAGCACTTTGGCAATAATCTTATACACACTTGTAACCAGGCTAATCGGTCTGAAGTCCCCAACTTTCCTCGCCCTCTCTTTCTTAGGAATTAAGCAGACGAAAGTTTCATTCAGGGAATTATCCAACACCCCTCTCTCAAAGAACTCACAAAAAACCTTCCAAAGGTCCCCTTTTATACTTTCCCAACAGTCTTGGAAAAAAGCCATCGAAAACCCATCAGGGCCGGGAGCTTTGGACCTATCGAAGCCAAAGACCACCTTCCTAATCTCCTCTATAGTAAAAGGGACAACCAACTCAGAGCTGTCAGCAGGAGAAATGGGACTCCATTCCACTCCTTCTAAAAACAACCTAGGTTGTGTAGCAGGGGCATACAGGGAGGAGTAAAAAGACACTATCTCCTCCTCAATCTCCCGCTCCCCTTGCAACGTCTCACCCTGCTCATTCTCCATAGTACCAATAAAGTTTTTACCCCGTCTACCACTAGCAACCCTATGAAAATAAGCAGTGTTGGCATCACCCTCAGCAGCCCACCTACCCCTAGCTTTTTGACGCCAACTCACTGACTCCTTTCTAACCAACTCCGCATACTCCCCCTTCAGAGAAAGACGCTCCTCCTTAAGGGCAACACTCAAATCACCCTCCTCCTCCAAGCTATCTATTAGATTACATGGGGTTCCATCTCAAAACCAATTGGCAATGAGAGGAGTAGCCCATGTATCTTATAAATTGTGAGGTCCCTCTACATTTTTCCAATGTGGGATCCTCAACATGCCCCCTCAAGATGGTGCCACTTTGGGTTCACCATTTTTGGATCGAATCCCAATTTTAATCTTTAGACCGAATACCCGTTTGGGTTTAATGGGCTCTGATACCATATTAGATTACATGGGGTTCCATCTCAAAACCAATTGGCAATGAGAGGAGTAGCCCATGTATCTTATAAATTGTGAGGTCCCTCTACATTTTTCCAATGTGGGATCCTCAACACTATCCACGGCTTTAATTCTACCTAACACTCCAATGGCTATTGTTGCACAAGCTTGGAATTTGATTGATGTCTACTGGGACTTGCAGTTCAAACAGAACCTAAATGATGAGGAAGCTTTAGAATGTGCGAGTCTTCTACACCTTCTCTCTTCGGTTACTATGAGGAATGTTAATGATACATGGATCTGGCCACTTGACTCATCTTATTCTTTACGGTTCGTTCATTGCTAGAGGATTTTAATTCATTCTAATGGACCAACAAGAAATAATTTATATTCGGTGATTTGGAAGGATCTCTACCCTAAGAAGATCAAAAATTTAAGTCATGGTGGAGTCAATACAGCTGATAAACTCCAAAGAAGAATGCCTCATTTCTACATCTCTCAATCTTGGTGTGTCATGTGTTGCACAAATGCTGAAAGTCCTAGTCACCTTTTTGTTCACTGTCCTTTTGCTTCACAATTTTGGTCAGTGATGAAGGAAGTTTTTGGCTGGTCTTTGGTCATGCCTTATTCTATCTTTGATATTTTGGCATTGGTTTTTGTGGGACACCCTTTTAAGAAGGTAACGAAGACTCTTTAGTTGGCTATCATCCGTGCGTTTTTCTGGTTTCTTTGGTGTGAGCGCAACAGCAGAATTTTCAGGGAGGTCTCCTTATCTTTTGGTGCTTTTATGGATTTGGTTTTATTCCATGCTTTTTATTGGTGTAAATGTAAACACCCTTTTAGTGCTTATAGTCTCTCTACTTTAATTTCCAATTGGAAGTCTTTTATGTAATTCTCTTGTATTTTGGGATTTCATCCCTCTATTTCATTTATCAATGAAATCAGTTTCTTAGACCCAAAAAAAAAAAAAAAAAAAAAGTTATTACTGTAGAATAGTAGTTCTTTGTTAACCTCATTCACAGCTACTCATATTTTTGGGCTTTTTTCTCAAAGACACAACAGCTCAGGTATGAAGTATGCAGTCATATTGAAAGAATATACCTTAATGATGGCATTTTCATTTGCTGGGCCATCTGAATGCCAATGAGGTAAATCTTTGCAAGCTGAAAATGTTCAGGCATTGCCAGAAAACAAAAAACTCAGATTATCTAAAAATTATGAATAAACTAAAAATATGATGACAACATACATACCACCACGATGTAGCTGCTTGGAATGAATGAAGTCTAAACACTCGTTAATCTTGCATGTCTCAAACTTCACAAAATGAAGCCTTCCACCAAGAACTGGATAACTTCTTCTATTACCATTGGAAAACCCCAGCCTCTGCTTCATGCTCCTCTTCCTCTTATCATCAACCGATTGATCTTCATGCCTTGAAAAGTACACCAATTTGATGAGAGATCCTGCAAATTACGAATTAATGCTATCATCAACTTACTAAAGAAACCGAAACTGTAAAAAGCTATGTCCTGTATCAACCATAATAAACTATATGTTTCTACACCTTCTTATCTTATTCACTTCACAATTGTTAAAGTACAAAACTAGATTCAATGATGATTAGTCAAGAAAAAAGTTACACCAAATGTAATATATGTCAGCAGTTAGATAATAACTAAAAGAGGAAAATGAGCAGCCAAAAAAAAGGGAATAACCCTTTTCATTCAAAAGAAAAACGAGTATTTTGCCCATTATCCGAATGTGAGTCACTCCATACCATATTATACCTTTCAATCCTTCTACTGTTTGGAATCAGATTCCCTAACAAATTTCCGCAATAATTAATTATCCAAAAAACAATGTGAATGGGTTCGTAACAGTATTTAAGTTCATCTTTTGAAGAATTTCAAACAACAAAAGATGTTTAAAAAAGTCAGCATGAGGGCACTTAGAGAAAGGAAAAATGAAAAGAATATACGTTACACATTAACCAAAAAACAAAAAACAAATTCGAGCACGCATATAAAATCTGTCCAACCAAAATCATCTTGATCATAGTGGCACATGGTTACGTGCCTTATTAAAATGTGGAGCACGTAAGCTAATTTTTTTCAATTTCACTTTTCCTTCACACCCTTCAGAAAGATCCCTCACCAGAAACTCATAATAAGAATTAACCAAAAGTAAACTTTTAAGAACAAAAAGGGAGGAAAGAATAAACAAATGGATAGAATGAACCAATCCAGATAACACGAATACACATGGAATATACCGCCGATGTCGAGAGCCAGGTGAGATATATCATCAGACTGGTTAGGCAGCAGAATTGTAGGGTCTCTCTCCTCGAAATTGCCCTGAATTGCAGCTTTACTGAGGTCAAGCTGCGGACGAGAACCTGACCTGTGAATGGAATTGCCAGTAACCGGAGCCATGTCCCTCTCACCGCCACTCAGCCCACCCTCTTTGTCAACATGCTGGTTTTTATCTTCAGCTTGTTGATTCTCTCCCTTTATACCACGAATTTCAGGATGTAGGTTTTCCCCAGGACCAGCCATTAATACCAAACCTTCAACACCCAGCTGCCTAACCCACAACTGGACTTTACTTAACCACCACTCGTCGTACGCCTATAAACCAACTAAAATTTATAGATACTTGTCGTTAAGAAGACGAAACGCCATCCAACTATGACGATCCCTTTGTCGTCATTAAAAGAGGAGAAGAAAAAACATCAATTCAAATCCTGAAAGTGGAATTCGTAATTTCTAACTTGTAAGGCCCACTTTGAAAAGTAACTTGTCTTTTACTCTCTGACGCAGACAAAACGAACTCTCAAACAAACGGACAATTGAAAACCTCTTCAATTCTTCGATTAAAACAGATTGGGTCAGGAAAAAAAGAGCCCGGTAAGCAATCAAAAGTAAACGGAAGTACTAAGTAGTATGAATCCAAATTTTGGCTAACCTCCGGCCAAGGAAGCTTGCGGCGACGGTGGCTTTAGAAAGAACGGAAGTAATATGGAATTCGGATTCCGATCAACCGACGGCCGGATCGGCGATTTGCAGTGAATGGTTCAAGGATTCTATCACTCTCAGGTGAAATGGAAGTATTGGTGAATACGAATTTCGGTGAAGGTACTTCCGGCTCGACGATCGGCAGTGAACGGCGCCGGAGATCCGACAACCGGCGAGCGGCTTGTTTAGTTCCACACAAATAGCGCCACGAAAAGTCGTGGTAGCTTCAAACTAATGGTCCACTGTATGGCTCTCCCCCAGAGGCGAGTAATAGATGCAGGACTTTCATTTTTTTATCCTTTTTTTCTAAAATTTTAAAAAACATGTTTTTTTTCGATATAATTTTTATAAATGTGCTCTAATAAAAAGGACAGTATTACAATTTTTCATAAATATGTTTTTTTTTTTTTTTGAGTTCAACAACAAACGAAAGATTTGAATTTCTGACCTCTTTACCAATGATAGTACATCTCAATTATCGTTAAGTTATGCTTGACATTAATATGTGTTCTAATAAAAAAAAACTTTTAATTAATTGTACATTCTTATATAGTTATATATGTAATTGCTATAGGTGAAATTGGATCAACAAGAACGGGCTGGTTAAAGGGCTACAATGAAGGGTCAAACGAGAAAAGAAGCTCATTACAGAGTCAAAAAGAAGCGACGCACATTCCATCAGGAGCGGAGCAAGATCATAGCCAACTAGGTAGATGATTTACTAAAAGTCAATTTCATTAGGAAACTTCATTATCCTCAATGGTTATCCAATGTGGTTTTAGTAAAAAATTCTATGGCAAATGGCGAATGTCTATCAACTTCACTAATCTAAATAAGGCCTGTCCTAAGGGCAGTTACCCTTTGCCTATGATAGATCAGTTAGTAGGCAATAGTAAGACACGAGTTATTAAGCTTCGTGGATGCCTACTCTAGATACAATCAAATCAAGATGTATGAACCTGATCAAGAAAATACCTCTTTCATTACTGACAGGGGACTTTACTATTACAAAGTCATGTCATTTTGCCTCAAGAATGCAGGAGCAACCTACCAAATAATGGTAAATCGAATGTTTGCCTCATTGCTGGGAAAGAATATGGAGGTGTATGTGGATGATATGCTAGTAAAAAGCATTAAAGCACATCAACATGAAACTGACCTCCATTAAGCATTCCAAATACTTCGAAAGTACAAGATGAAACTGAATCCAAGTAAATGTACTTTTGGAGTAACATCAGGAAAAATCATTGGATTAATGGTACACCAAAGAGGAATCGAGGCAAATTCTGACAAGATAAAGGTCATCTTAGAGATATCATCTCCAACCAATCTCAAGCAACTTCAGAGTCTCAATGGAAGAATTGCAACACTGAACATGTTCGTTAGTAGAGCCACTGACAGATGTCAACCTTTCTTTAAAATTTTGAAGAAAGGTCTCCAATTTGAATGGTCTAAATAATGTGAACAAGCTTTTCAAGAATTGAAAGCTTATCTAAGTTCAACTCCCCTCCTAGCCAAACCAATTAAGAGAGAAGAGTTACTACTGTATGTAGCAGCTTCTATCACTGTTGTAAGCTCTACACTGATCAAAGAAGAGAATGGTCACCAAAGACCAGTCTACTACACCAGCAAAGCAATGGTGGGGGCTGAAACTAGATACCCTCAAGTGGAACAGCTCACACTTGCCTTAGTTACCTCAGCTAGAAGATTACGTCCTTACTTCCAAGCACACAAAGTCACTGTCCTCACAAACTTCCCTCTCAAACCAGTGCTACAAAAGCCAGAAGCTTGAGGACGCCTCATGAAATGGGCAGTAAAGTTTAGTGAATATGATATCCACTACAAACCGAGGACATCGATCAAAGGACAAGCAGTGGCGGATTTCATTGTGAAGCTCACTCCATTATAAGTTGAGGCTGACCAAGAATGGGTCGAGGCCGACCATAGAGAAGTCGAGGTCGACCACCATCAATGCTTAATGGAGGTGGAGGCATTTCGTTCAATGCCCTAGAAACTCTTTGTTTATGGATCCTCCAACGTCAAAGGATGCAGAGCAGGAATTCTACTTGAATCTCTCGAAGGAGAAAGAGAAAGGTATGAATATGCTATCATATTCAACTTTATAACCTCAAATAATGAGAAAGAATTTGAAGCACTCGTAGCAGGATTAAAGGTCGTTAGGGGAATAGGAATCTCCAATCTCTTAGTCATGAGTGATTCTTAATTGATAGTGAAGCAAGTAACTAAGGAATATCAAGATAAATAGCAGAGAATGACAAAGTATTTGTCAAAGGTCAAGGAACTGCTTACCTCATTCCTCAAACATGAGTTTAGGCAAATTTCAAGATCACAAAACGTCAATGCTGATTCTTTAGCTCGATTAGCAGCCGCTTATGAAACTGAACTGAGTAGAATAGTTCTAATTGAAATCCTATTTGAGCCAACCATAAACAGAGATGAGATATTGGAAACTGATGCAACGGTTTCCAGAGAGGAATATGCCAAAACTAGGGACAAGCCAACCCGGGCTGCGGATAATTTGGGCGAGGCCGAGGACAAGGTGGGCGAGGCTGGGAAAGACCTTTCTTGGATAGATCCCATATTAGAATACTTGAAAGAGGGAAATTTGCCTTAAAAAAGAGTGGAAGCCAAACGGGTACAGAGGCGATCATCTCATTACCTACTCAAAGAAGGTAAACTCTATAAGAGAGGTTATTCAGTGCCGCTACTAAGGTGTCTCATACCTACTGAGGCAGAATATGTGATGAAAGAAATCTATGAAGGAATATGTGGCAATCATTCCGGAGGAAGATCCTTATGACATAAAATTGTAAGACAAGGATATTATTGGCCAACGATGCTCAAAGATGCTCAAAGATTTACAAGATCATGTGGCCAATGCCAACGATTTGCTCCAGTACCAAGACAACTACCTGAACCACTAACAAATATAGTAAGTCCTTAGGCTTTTGCGCAATGGGGAATAGACCTTATTGGAACTCTTTCCCAAGGCAAAGGACAAACTAAGTTTGCAATGGTGGCAGTTGATTACTTCACAAAATGGGCTGAAGTAGAAGCATTGGCAACAATTACATAAAAGAAGATAACTAACTTTGTATGGAGAAACATAATATGTCATTTTGGAATTCCTAATGCATTATTTCAAATAATGGAAAACAATTTGATAACGCAACCTTCAAAAAACACCAAAGATCCATCAACGTGTGCACTAGGTCCAACATGGGAAGGACCATACCAAATTGCAAGAATTATCAGACCTGGCACGGTACACTCTAATTGATTATAAAGGAATGATTCTTTCCCATCCTTGGAACACATGACACCTAAAGATCTATTATCAATAGATTAATTTTCTACGATTACTATTGTTATGTTTCTCGAAGACTAATTAATATGAATAAAGTATTATTTCATTCTTCCTCGAAACTATCATGAACTTTGTGAATAAAGGATAGACTCAACATAGTAAGATTTCCTCATCAAATGAGAAGCTACATAGGAGATATGCCTCTATATTAAACAAAAGGAATAAGCTACAAAAGGAAATATGTCTCTCTATTGAACAAAAACAGAAGCAACACAGAACGAGCCAAAAAGGCCAGAAATCCTAGATAAGCCGAGGCCGACCTCATAGGCTGAGGTCGAGCACATTAATCATTTGACTATGGGAAGGCATATGGATCTTTCTTAATGGAAGTAAACCATGTAAGCATATATGAAAGATAGAAGCAAAGAATCGTGAGTTATAGAAAACACACGAAGCAAAAGCATAAATAGAGACACTAAGGTAAAATGGCTGAGGCCGACCACCTTGGCCAAGACCAACTTCTTCCTAGCACAATGATTACATGAAGAATTTGATTCCAAATCCAACATTCAGGAAGAGTAGGTGGAGCAAATCCAATTCCAGCGAACTCTTGACTCACAAAAGAAAGACCGAGACGAGCTGAAGCTTCTAAACTCCCACAACTCTCACAAATGCTTGAGTAGTAGCTGAACGAAATTTTTTGATGGAAACTGAAAAGGAGAAGAAAATGGAAGAGCAACAAGCTACCTTCAAGAGAGAATAAGAAGATGAGAATGGTGTGAGAATATGAAGAAATGAACTCCTATTTATACGATAATGATGAGGAAAAACTTGAGGGATATTTGAATTTGAAATTCAAATTTTGAATTCAAAATAAAAAACTAAAAAAGTGATGTGACAGGCGTCGAGGCCTAGGAAAACCTATGCACGACATGCTCACATGCGCGAGCCAGAGGCCACGGGCCTAAGCTTGGCGAGCGTCAGGCCTTGGCCTCGTCCTGGCTAGTTCAGTCGAACCGACCTAGCACGGCAGAACCGAAACGTGTCAAAGGTGTTCGATGCCTTTTTGCTCCCTCAATATCCACTTCGCGGCTAATTTCCTTATCTCCTCTCTCGATATCCACCTGAAATGAAGCTACAGTTGTTCAGAAAATGCTTACGAAAAGCGAGAAGCTACGAGGCTACTGAATAGCCAAGAATTTCCTCCAGCATGAGGTTATAAATGTTGGGTTTAATGTCCTAAAACTCGTGTTTTGTAAACTGAATATATATTCTATTTTGCAATAAAGTTGTTATTGAGGTTTATTCAGTAAAGTTGTTATTGAATAAAGTGAATTGCTCATGTCATAACCCTAATCCAATAAACGAAGAACCCTTGGCTATAGGATGAATACTTGAACTATATGTGTGACATAAAAGTGGATCAAGTTCAAGTTATAGCCAGAATGGTCTATAGTATAGGGATAGGGCTGGGTACCTTATCCTGGGGACACTATGGACGCGGCCCACTTAGTATAGTACTAACGATGTGATCCTGAATCATTCATGTGCAGACATGTGAGTGGGGGCGTCCTATGCAATGAGTTTGCATAAGACCGGACCGCGAGATAGTCACTTAGACTTGTTAACACTGTTTACTGTCTTAACTGACTATTTTCATACAATGACCTAGGTAACTCGATCTTAATCCTGAGCGCGCTATGAACTCCTGTTTATTTGGGATTATCCTTAGATTTGCATGGGTGAGAGTGGCCTGAGTTTGCCGACTCAATATGCCTCCCATTTCAGGGATAAGACCGGGTAGATAGCTGGGAACATAGTCATGCGAGATGGAATTCACTCCTACCTGCTTTAAGGATTAGTAGAGAGGTTGTTCCCTTAAGTGCTGACTCCGGGTCTTGAACAATGGGCCCACCCTCTCATTGGCCCGAGAGGGATTCGGTTTGTTGGTTGGACCACAAACCAATTGTTCATTAGAGGATCAGTGGGACTTAAGGAACAAGAAGTAATTACAGGGGTAAAACGGTTTATTTGACCCAGCTGTAATTACGAACGACCTGTGAAGGATCGACTTACTAATCATGGTTATATCGAGTGGACAGAAATATATCTACAGTGAGGAGAGTGCAGCCACTGGGCTTTAGTGGAGTGTCCCGGTGGTTAACGAATGTTGATTAGCTAGGCTAAAGAGTTTGGCCGGTTAATCTCGTATCGTTGGAGCTCATGATCTGTAGGTCCATTAGGTCCCCTTACTAGCTCAGACTAAGCCTTGGAATAATTTTGAGAGAAAAGAATTTGAATTGTTCAAATTCGGTTTTGGGAGTAAACGTTAATTATATGCGATATACTTAACGTACTATAATTTAATTATGAATTAAAACCACAAGAAAGAGAGAGGGATTGATCTAATTATTTAATTAATATTTGATATTAAATTAAATAATTAAATTAATTAATTAAATGGTTTAATTGATTAATCAAGTTTTTTTTTTTAAACTTGACTATATCCAACCTAGTGTTGTCTTCCATGGGAAGACAAGTGTTGTCTTCCATGGGAAGACAAATGTTGTCTTCCATGGGAAGACAAATGTTGTCTTCCATGGGAAGACAAATGAGGCTTCCTTAGTGCCTATAAATAGAGAAGAAACACAATGGAGAAAGTGATGAGAAAAACAAGAGAATTTTGTAGAAAACTCTCTAGTTTTTTTTTTATCTTTACTCATTCTTCTCCCAATTTCTCTCAATCAAAGATCCCACAATCCATTCCAAGGGCTGAGAATAGTAGGGAAGACTCTAGTGGTGGTCCAAGTATTGTTGGTGATCCAAGATTTGCAAAGAATTTGGAGAATTTGAGCTACAAAGGTATGTGTTCATACTTTCTGGTTTTTTCCAGTTTTGAGCATGTTTTTGTTTGGTTAAATTGATGTACTTTGAGTGCTCGAGATCCGAAATTGCTTCCGCTTTCTTAATATTAACTCCATCAATAAAGCCACACGACTACTAGATGGCCAAAATTTTCTCCTACGGGAGGTCGGGAAGTCCAGAATAGTCCCTACGAGGTTTAATGGCAATCCCACTTAAATTTCAAGACGCCCTCGAATTTATATATTCTCTCCAAGAAAATGACACAGATCGTGAATTCAGATGAGAGTCTTAGCCACCAAGAAAGATCAAAATGTTCCCTACGGGATTGGATGACAATTTTGGGGAGAACCTTGGAGCCCTAAATTTTCTTTAGGATGTGGACGAATACACATCCAGAGGAGAATTTTACCCATCAGGAAGAGACCGACCTACAGGGTTAAACAGTAATCTTGGGGAGATCTGAGACGCAAAATAAGCGTCACGAAACCCTAAAATTCCTATAGGAAAACATAGAAACCAAAATGTAAGATAAACGTCATGGAACCCTAAAATTCCTACTAAAAATGGAAAAACCGACACTCTAAGAAACTGAATATCTGCACAATGATGGACAACAATAACTAGAGAGAATTCGAGGTAGACCTTGAAATGTCAACAATGGCTCCAAAACTTAATATGCTAATCCCAAGTCAGGCTCCATCCATTACTCCACACGCTCCTAATCTCAAATGCTAACTAGGGAATGTGGGCTAATGTTATGGGTGAAATTGGACCAACAAGAACGGGCTGGCTAAAGAGCTACAACGAAGGGCCAAATGAGAAAAGAAGCCCATTACAAAGTCAAAACAGACTGAAACCGACAGAGGATCGACCCAAAATGAGAGGGAGAAAAAATGGACTTGGGCTTCAGCCCAAAATGAGAGGCCGACCAGATTGGCAAGGCCCAGTTTTGGCCTTGCCTCGGTCCCCCATGGCCCGTGTACCCTCAGTCCAGCCCAGTTTAATCTTTCCTTTCCCCATTCGAAGATGGAAACCCACGAAAAACCCTAGGAATGAAGGTATTTAAGCTAAGGGAAGAGCAAAGTAAGTGGATTCATGCGTCCAAAACTCTCCGACAACTACCAAATTCTCTCTAAACCACTTAAGCATCATAGCCTGTGTGTAGAGATGTCCATTTTTCCCGCAGGAACTCGCCTTTAACAGGGCGAGGAATTCCCGTTTAAGCGGAGAATGGGGGAGGGAGTGGGGAAATTTTTTTCCCCGTTAGCTAAACGGGGACGGGGACGGGGAATACATTCCCCGTCCACGTCCCCACCCCGTTCCCCGACCCCGCCCCGATTTCTTCTTCTTTTTTTTAATATATATTTTTATATATATAATAAACCACAAATTCGAACTTTTATTCAATATTATTTTGTTTTTCTAAGGAAATAAAAAAAAAATTCTCTTAAATAGAAATCTCTTATTAAGAATCAACAATTTAAATAGAAATTAAAAAAAAAATTATTTGACCAAATTTTAAAAAATGAAAATTATAAACGGGGAGCTATTCCCCGCGGGGAATCCGATCCCAGCGAAATTAAATGGGTCCGGCCCCGTCCCGCCCCGTGGACATCTCTACTTGTGTGGCCTACACCACACAAGTGTCCAGATTTTTCTTGTATTGTAGGCCGCGTTCTTCTTCCAAAAATACAAATTTACTGTCGTTGTCACGTGGAGGTCAAGTGAGATTTTTCCTGTCCAAAATTTAGCAACAACAATAATAAATAATTGTATTTTAATACACAATATTATAATTGTGAACTTTATCAAAAAAAAAAGTGACCATTATGTCTCTTTTTTACTACAGAAAAATCATTAATTTATATCTTTGTAATTGCTAATTAACTTAACGTACCAAAAAAAAATGCTTAACGATAACAGTTTTTGTTTTTTCCTATTATAATGTAACCGTTAATTTAATGGTTTGAATTTTAATGAATTATAAAAGTCGCTGAAATTTTGTAGTGTTGGAAAATTGTTCAAGTTGACCAACTCCATGTTCTTTTCGTTACCCACTCCTTCGTGTTAGTTGCCTTTTTTTTGTTTTTTTTTTTCCGACTTGTATCCATTTGGTCTCAGTCCATCAACTTTGTCTAATAAGTCTCTTAACTTTTAATTTTGTCTAATAAATCTCTGACATATTCAAAAAATTTAAAAATGAACTAATCTATTAGATATAAAATTAAATTGACTTTCAATGTTATGTAGGTAAGTCCATGAATTTTAAAAAATGTCGAATAGGTCAATGACCTATTATACACAAAATTGAAAATTCAAAAACTTATTGGACACAACATTGAAAGTTTAATAACCTATTATACACTTTTTAAAGATGAGTGATCTGTTAAACACAAATTTGAAAGTTCAAGGACCTTAAACACTTTTTAAAGTTTAGGGACTAAACATATACAAACTTAAAGGTTTAAAGACTAAACTTGTAATTTAACATTTTTTTCTTTTAAGTAGACGCCCCTTGGCAATTATTACTATCTACACAAGTATCAAAAAAAGAATGAAGATGAAAATTAAGCACCGCTATATTGCTTACCAACCATCCTCCATCTAAAGTAGACCAAATTTGTTGTCAATTAAAGCTAAATAAAGAGACTTTATGTACAAATCCAAAACTACTTTTTTTTTTTTTTTTTTTGAAAAAAATCCAAAACTACTTCAAACTTCTTATTTGTACAACCATAATTATTACTCCATCATCATTTTCAAACAAGGAAAAAATATATATCTACCTTACCTAATCTGTTAGAAACATAGAGGAACATTACTAATGGCATGGATTAATTGGTTAATGAATCTCCAAGATAATCAATCTCAACTAGCTCAATTGGTAAATGCATTATATCTTTGAATCCTCATCCTCATTTAGTATTAAAATTATTAAAATTTAAAAAAATAAAAATAAAAAGTGATCACCTAAAATAGGTGTGTTTCACCTTGATTCAAGATAGATCCATTGAGCACCTAACTAAGTCACTATTCATAGAATGATTATTAATATCCTCACCTAGACACGAATGACATTACTTTTGGAATAAACTCTCTCATAATTAAATCTAGCATGTGCGCTCTCATATTTAGTTGAGTCTATCGTATTCAACCAAAATGCAAATTAGGCAACTTCTAATCAATCCGTGAAGGGTACCACAGTTTTTCTTTTTTTTTTTTTGGATAAATAGATTTGAACCTCTGACCTTTAAGTCGAAGATAAACGCCTTAACCAATTGAGTTATACTTAAGTTGTCAAAAGATACCAAAGTCAAAACACATACAAAATTATAAAGCTTCACACCAAATCATTACTGATATAATGTACATACTTCAGTAGAAAAAAGCAAAACTTATTGCTTGATGGGTGATACCCCGTATAGACAACCTCACAACTAAATACCAAATCCTCATCCCGGCTATCTTTTTCATCCTTCAAACTTTGTCAGAACGTATATTACTGCTTATTTTTTTAACACCAAACCCATTATCTTTAGAATAATTGTAAGAGATGCGTGAAAGCATGCACTTAAATATTATCAATCCATATTATTCTCAAAAATGTATAAATGTATATATGTGTATAATTTTTTTTGAGAGAGAGACATAATTTTCATTGATAAATGAAAGACCGCCAATAGTGGATTACAAGAAAGATTTCCAATTAAAAATTAAGAGAGACTATAGTCCTTAAATGGTTGTGAACATTTACATCAAGAAAGAGCATTAAACAAAACTAATCAACAAAGCCCTCAAATGAAAAATGAATGTCGTTGAAAATCCTCCCATTTCTTTCATGCCAAAAAGACCAACAGAAAGAAGGATTAAGAGTCAACTATAAAATTTGCACATCTCCTTGAAGGGATGACCCGCAAAAATCAGTGATAAAAGATGAAATTAAAAAAATGGTGCCCAGGCAGAATCAAACACCACCCAAAACTTTCCAAGACAAAGTTCCAACATTGAGCAAAAGAGCAGAACTAAAAAGGTGGCAATGAGATTCTGAATTTGCTTTGGAAATAACACACCGTGCAGGTGAGAGAGTGAAATAAGGCATTCGTCCTTGAAGACAAAGACGAATCTGTTGTATTGATGCCTCCATGACTAAGTTTCCATAAAAAGACTTTAATTTTCTTTGGATAAAAACCTTCCCAAATCACTAGATAAGGAGGATTAATGATAAGATCTCATGGCTTCTCTAAAGCTTCCATCACCGAGCAAATCGTAAATTCTTCGATGAGTCAAGAATGCAAATCCAAGAGTCATTCATAATCGTTAATGTAATAGATGTAGGAAAGTGGGAAAGAGAAGTCCATTCTTCATTTTCACCATCTTTTGGGTTCCTTCTAAGTTTCAAATGCCAATCTCAATTGTCAGCATTCCAAAAATCAGACAGTAGCATTTGGCCACATGGATAATCTATATAATTTTGGGTACAAGATAGCCAAGTTAGTATCATAAACCCAAACATCATGCCAAAAAGAAGTGTGAAAACCATTGCCCAACACCCTTCTAATATGAAGTTTAACCATGATGTTCAGAGATGAAATCGATCTCCCAGGAGCATTGGAGGATCCTAAATTGGAAGAATTCAACCACTGTTGAAATCCATTTGGACAAAAGAGCTTCATTCCTGAACTTAAGGTTTCTAAAACACAAACTGCCCAATTGAATAGGAAGTTAGGAAGTTAAGTTTTCGTCTTGTTCACAATACTGCATTCCACCATCCTCCTTAACAACTTCCCAAAGAAAGTCTCAATGGACTTCGCAATCACAGTAGGAATAAGGATAAATAATATGAAGGCATATTAGAATGAATATGTATAAGCGTATGCCTACCTCAGTTGAAAGTAAAAGAGAACTTCCAATTATGTTGCCTTTGTTGGATTTTCTCCACAATTGGTTGCAAAAACGAACATTTGTTGAGCTACTTCCGCCAAGATAAATGGATGACCGAAGTCCTACTTTGCAACCAAATTGTTGTGCCAAGCATTCCAACTCCTCCTGAGGAACGTGTATGCCTAAAAGTTCACTTTTGTCATAGTTTATTTTGAGCCTCACTACCTTCTTCTCAAAGATATGAATAATATCAAAAAAATTCCTTACTGCTATATGAGAAGAGAATAATAAAGTGTCATCTGGAAATTATAAGCGGATTATAAATGATTAACCACTAGAGTAGAACTTTCAATAATGTGAGAAAAGATCCAAACCAAACTAGGTCCATGTATAAAAGGCGACTAAGACAATCCAAGACGATAATAAAGAGGAAAGGAGAAAGAGAAACTCCTTGTCTAACACCTCTTGATGGGATAATTTTGCCCCGTGGTCTTCCATTGAAAATAAACAAGTAATTGGCACTAGAGACAGCAACCAAGAATCCAGTTTTGCCAAAGAGGACCAGAACCTTCAACTGTAGAACCACATCAAGAACCCACCCCCCCCCCCCCCCACAAATCAACTGTGTCAAAAGCTTTCTCCGGATCAAGCTTAAGAATCAAACCTTTTCTCTTACGAGCTCACTAATCATCAATGATCTCACTTGCAACAAGAGAAATCCAAAATTTGTCCATCTGCTACCAAAGCTATCTATAATCTTATAAGCACATGAAATGGGACTATTAGCAAAGAAGTCCATACATTAGAAGCTCTATTAGCGAAGCAGGTTTCAAAAACGCTAGAGCCATGATCATACTAAATCGTCCAAGTAAATCAACACAACACCTTACCTGTTGTATCACACAACCTTGTACCTAAGCTTCTATCTACCAATAGACACACACACACACACACACAAATCTACATAATGTACAACATAATTGCCAAATAAAAACAAAACAGTCAATGTCAAGCACAGTTTAAAAGACTTTGAATCTAATTAACAGAAACGTTACTTACACAATCAAAAGGCCGCATTAATCGTCTCATTTTACAGTCTTTATTTAACCAAAGTCGGCTTTATGAAGACAGAATTAAAACTGCAGTCCAAATCTGTATGCCGATAATATACAATCATCAAAATAGTGCCTATTGATGGAATTTCAGACGTGGGCTTGAAGAACCAATCCAACGGTCTAACACTTCCTTCCAGTTCCCCGGAAGGGGGAATCGAAGAAAACATTTAAAGTAAACTAAGGTGATAATTATGATTGACATCCCATATTAAAAACTGGACAGAGAACTCGCACCTTGGACACCAGATATTGACTATAACAGTTTTTACATCATTTACAATCATTAGTTAGCTAAGCGCTCGAAGCCTTCTCCATGGGGGGAGATTCAGCATCACCCGCCAATTTAGCACGCTTTGCTTCATAATCTTTAACAGCAGCCTTGATAGCATCTTCAGCAAGCATGCTGCAGTGCAACTTAACAGGCGGTAGGGAGAGATGTTTTGCGATTTCCCTGCAGCATTGAGTATACACCCACGTTATTTCAAAGTCAAAACCTTAGGGTAAACGCAATAATGCAATCATCAAATTCGGCATTCACAAATTCACCAATAACCAAAAGGAGAATAGTGCATTGACAGAAGGGAGTGGCTGCTTAAAACCAAGTTGATATTATTATTATTATTATTTATTTAGTTATTATTTTTTTAAAAGGGTCTCAGGAGCATCTAAAACTGCAAGCTTGTTCTGGTTCATCATCTTAAACTTGCTAATTTATGGCATGACTACCGCTGTACAACAGGAAAAAGAGACCAAATGCTTAAAAGTAAAAACAGTACAAATTCTGAATAGAAATCTCATACTGTAATGTGCAAGTTAAAAATATAGGAACCTTCAATAAAGCAAAATACCAACTGAAGTATATGGATCATTCAGTGTACAAAGAAATAAAAATTGTTAGTAGTTTGTTGTTTGACCAACAGAAACAGATTCGAATTTTAGATGTCATATGCTGTAAGCGTGAAACTCTGAAATTTAAGATGGTCGGCAGTGGACATTCCACAAATAATCCTAGGTATATTAGCTTCATATCCTATCGTTTGTAGATGATGGTTGCAGAGAACATACGTTGAAATGACTTTTGAGAATGCTTACATGTACTTTTAAAAGAAAAGGAAACAAAAACACCAATTAAAAGCTCCACCAAAAACACTTTTTATAAGTTTTGAGTATTTCTAAAAAACATTTACGATGGTTTTCACAACAGTAGAAATAGCTAAACACACTTTATACCAATTTATGAAATTATGCTACCCTCTATCTGTTCCCCAGGACCCATCATCAGACTCTTCACCACTTCTGCGCCCCCCCCCCCCCCCCCCCCCCACTGCCCCCCCCAAAAAAACCCAAAAAACCGATGGAAAAAAAAAAGGACAGATCTGTACAAAATCAGAATTCAAAGCCTACCCAAAGCCTAACTATGAACGCATAATAACATGGCGATAAAGATGAGAATAAGAAATATTACATGCTACTATTACAAATGAGGAGAAAAAACATATAAAAGAGCAGGGAGAAATAACTAGCAGACAATTGCCAATAACACCAAATCTTACAAGTGAAGTGGCAATTTCAATGCTAAAAAACTTAATGTTCCAGTATGGCAACTAACAAAAAGAGAAGGATAAAATACAAGAGAAAAACAGATGATATAACTAATAGATAAACATCAAATGAAGAATATAAGGAAAACACGTTGAGCAATAATTAGATGAAAAGTTCATGATGAATGTAACTTACGAATTTTTAATGGTTAAGGCTTCTTCCATATGCTTCCCTTTCACCATTTCTGTAGCTGCAAGTTCAAAATCCACATATTAATGAAGGTCTCTCTACACACACGTCCAGTACAAAAAGAATAAGACATAACCCCCTCAAAACTCTTTTTAAGGGCATAAATACAATTTACTGAACTCGGTCAAAGTACCAAGAGCTTGTAAAGAAACAAATACACAAAAGCAGATGTGGAGATGGATCAACCCACTCTACCCCATATAAAGAAAAACTCAAAAAATTAATTTACTTACTGGTTACTCCTAATCCTAGTGAAGGCAAGAGACAACGAGACCAAGATTTTCATTTTGCATATTCCTGAACAGTAAAGAGAGAGAATGGCACTCCCGTTGGTCTTGAGCCACATTAGATGACCATAACAGGCTCCCAAAGTCCATGGAGAGTGACAAACAATGGTGGGACTCATATTATGGTGACATTTGTCACGATAACTTCAATAATAATTTTGTCCGTCCAATGAAATTCAGGAGCAATTTATCCGAAAACCAGGCTACAGAAATTCCGGTCATCCAGATACATTCTAAATCGCCCAATTTGAATGGAATAGCATGCCGCTGGCAAGAAATTTATCCCAACGGCCAATGGAACCCAGATATCAATTTCACAACAACGATTTAAAAGAAAGGCATGAAGTTTAAAAGCCCGCCCCCTTATCTTCGAGGGCAGGAATCAGAGAAAACGTCTCCGAACCTGTCAAAACATAAAGTACAGCCAAAACTTCAAAACAGAAGACCTGAAAGAGAAATTTCAAAAAATCCAGCACAACAATGACGATTCAAGAAAAACATTCACATCACAAAATCCAGCACTAATAAAAAAATAATAATAATAACAACGCGTTCCCAATTTTATCCCCTCGTTCCAGAAATCATAACGAAAACGCAGGATAATCAACAACAAATATTGCGCTTAACTTCTCTAAGAAAGAGAAATTTAAGGAAAATAGAAGAAAAACGAACCCAAGGACGAGGAAGCAATCGCAGAACCGCAGCCAAACGTCTTGAAGCGAGCATCTACAACCTTACCAGTCTTCTCATCAACCTTGATCTGAAGCTTCATAACATCACCACAGGCGGGCGCACCGACGAGGCCAGTGCCGACCGTCGGATCGTTCTTATCAAACGATCCAACGTTTCGAGGGTTATTGTAGTGATCAATAACCCTCTCGTGGTACAATCGCGGGAAGATTTGAACGGCCGGCGACGGCGAATCCCTAGACGCAATCCCTAGAAGCCTCTTCGAACTGAACCTCAACATATCTCACCGCTTTCGCTTTCTCCTGGAGTTCTGGAGACTGGTTTTTTTATTGGTTTTTTTCTTATCTGCACGATTACAGAGCATAATAAGAAACTTGGCTTATATATAGATATACCCCCTTGCGATGATGGCGGTGATCAGTTATCCTGTAAACACGTGGACGGTTGAGATGAATTGGGAATTTTACGCTCCTTTGGCGATATCGTCGAATCTTTTCTCTCGATTCAACTGGATGGGGTTAAGAAATCTTTTCTGCCCGTAAATCGTGGGCTTGATTTACATGGGCCTAGTTTCACATATGGCCCTAAATGGGCTTGGTGGGCTTGTTTGGAACTGCCCAGTTCTAAAATCTTTCATCGATGGGCGTGAAATTGGGACAGGTAGCTACGCTGAAATGAAAAATAGTAAAAAGTTATAATATTTGGCATTATGGCTATCAATTTATTAGGAAATGAGAGTGAATAATTATTTATTCTATTTATGCCTTTGATATATACAAATATTTACGGTCAATCTTCCCATATTACTTTAAAAAAAAAAAAAAAAAAACTCAATCCTCTGTACCTGAATTTTGACTTATCGTTTTCTAGATCTTTGATAATTTAAATTTGCAGAATTTTATTTCTAATTATTTACAAATTTATTAATCTTATCTTAATTCAAGATTTTTTTCGTCAAGTTTTCAATTCTTAGATCTTTGACAATTTAAACCTACAAAAATTTATTTCTAATTATTTACAAATCTATTAATTTTACCTTAATTCAATATATTAGTCATAATTTTTTTTTAAATTTTCTGCTATTTATATTTGAATCTTTTATCAACAAACAACAGTAATCAAACTTGATTTTTCATTTCTTCAAATCATTCTAATTACACAAATTTATTAACCAGCGAGATATATTAATAATTTTCAAAAATAATACTGACATTCCAAAAATTCCGAAAAAAAATGTTGTTTTAGAATACAAAATAACTATTTTTAAATCGGATTATCGTATGACTAAACGTACCACAATCCTAGAATTCAAAAAACAAGAACACAATATGATTATTAGTGAATGTACATGCACACAAAATGCGTAAGGAGATAGATGCAAATTGTTCAAGCCTAAGAGAAACTTGAAGAAAAACCTTCCTTGGTTCCTTGGTTAAATGGAAGGAAAAAAATGTAGACAGGAAGCTTCTAGAGAGTGCAACACAAACTATGGCAAGAGCATTGATCGTTCAGCAACACAGAAGGTTGAGGAAGACAAAGAAGGAGTTCTCAGGTGGGTGTTTCAGAGTTTTCAGACATTTTTCAAATTGCCTTATTAATCCATCTGATTTGACCCCTCTTGTCCCCTCGATGAATGCAACAAGCATCACAATTAATGTTCTTCAAATTCTTTAATGTCAATCATCTCACGCTTACAGGTAAGAGTTTATGATTTCACGATAAATGAGGATATATATATTATACACTCATATTTAAACTTACCTACATGTAATTACAAATGTAATTAGGAATATATACACACTAAAAGTTATCTGGGGCACTATTTTTACCGCTTTATTTTTCTGAAATTACTACCATCATTGATCAAATTTGAAACTATCATTTTTATCAATGGTTAATACATAGAATTAGGCTAGCAATTCATTTGAAATTGTTAGAGATTTCATTTAACCTTGTTTTTTACTTTTGATTTTGTTAGTTCTACCTCTCTCTTCCCTTATAGGTTACATTTTACTAGACTAGGAGGTTGGAGAAGAGAAAGAGGGAGTTTTTGGGTGGGTGTTTCAGAATTTTCGAGTGTTTTTCAAATTGCCCCATTAATTCACCTTATTTTGCCTCCTCCTCCCCTCGGTGAATGCAACATGCGTTGCAATTAGTGTTCTTCAAATTCTTTAATGCCAACCGCCTCACACTTACAAGTAAGGATTTTTTATTTCACTGTAAATGAGGGTATATATATTTATGCACCCATATTTAAACTTACCTACATGTAATTTCAAATGTAATTATGAATATATATACACACCGAAAGTTATATAAGGTATCATTTTTCCTGTTTTATTTTTCTAAAACTGTCATCATTGATCAAATTTGAAACTATTATCATTTTTATCAATGGTTAATACGTATAATTAGGCTAGCAATCAATTTAAAATTGTTAGAGATTTCATTTAGGATTGTTTGTTACTTTTGATTTTGCAAGCTCTACCTCTCTCCTCTCCTATAGGCTGCATTTTTCTAAGCTTTATTTTAGTTGATTTAAATTTGTAGAATCTATATCAAGGGTATTTTCATCTTAGACAATTTTGAAGATTATATTAAAAAAAAAAAAATCACGTTTAGCCATAATTGAAAATTTTATTACGTTTAACCATTTTTTAAGTTGAACCATTTAAAATTAGATATTTCTCTTGTTGTCCCTCGATGGCCGTAATGGGTCTAGTTGGGCCATGAACCCAATGGTATGACAATGGACTTATAATCAAATATTTTCATATTGGTTAAATTACAAGTTTAGTTCTTGAATTTTCAAGTTGTATATTTAGTCTCTAAATTTTAAAAAGTGTCTAATAGGTTTCTAAACTTTCAATTTTATATTTAATAGGTTCTTAAACTTTAAAAATGTCTAATAAATCCTTGAACTTTCAATTTTGTGTCTAATAGGTCCTTCACATATACGAAATCTTTAAAAATTAATTGATCTATTATATATTTATATAGATTTGGATTTTATGTATAATGAGACCCTAAACTTTCAATTTTGTGTGTAATAGTTCCATGAATTTTATAAAATGTCAAATAGATTAATGACCTAAAAGACACAAAATTGAAAACTCAAGAATCTATTGAACACAAAATTGAAAGTGTAAAGACTTATTAGACACTTTTTAAAGTCCAATTACCTATTTGACACAAAATTGAAAGTGTAAGGATTAAACTTGTAATTTAACCTTTCTATTTAACCCTAATGCAAGATTATGTTTTCACTTTTACCGTCTCAGTGGTTGGCGTTTTTATTAATATTTCTTACAACAATTTCTAACATTAATTTGATAGTTATTGACATTTATATCCCTCACTAGTCGCTATTTTTATTTATACCATTTGTTGGGTGTTCTCAATATTACATCAAGTGTATAGGGTATTAACAATATTACATCAATCTTTAGAATAGTAATTAATTAATATCTTATCCACTGAACTATACTCATATTAGCATTAATAAAACTTTTGTGCGAGGGTATTTGTGAAAATAACTTAAATTTGAGGACTTAAATTTAAAATTTTCCATGCAAAAGCTTTCATGTTGAAACGTATAAGGTATAACTTCAGAGCAAATGGAAAGATGTCTGTGGTAGGGCCCTATATATTATGCATGATTGTGTGAAAGACTAATGCGAATAATATTATTGTCTCACGAAAATAGATTGTGAGTATGACAGAGTGAAATTGCAAATTTGGTATATGTTCGTCTGTCTTTAAAAATAATAATATTAAAATTTAAAAATTTAAAAAAAAAAAAATCTCACTTTTCATTATGAGAAAGTGGAATTTTGCAAGGATCAAATATGCTGTCTTGCCTCACTAAAGTTATCTAATTCAAAATTTTTAGTCCAATTTATCCATCATAACATGCTAAACAAATGTCAGAATAATATCTTAAATGTGATGATATTTATTATATAGAGATTTGTTAGGTAGTTCTAACATGTTAGAACAATGAATCTCTCTCCTATCTTCGCAATAGAGAGAACAACAATTTTTACTTTGAGCGCCCTAAACTTGTTTGACTTTTGAATTTGGACCGAAAAGTTCTTTATATATATATATATATATATATATATATATATAGAAGAGGCGTTGGAGTTCAAACTACATTATTAGGAAGGGGGAAGTATGAATTCATCTCATGAGCTAATTATCCCTACTTGTGTAAAATAACAATTTTTTGAAGATAAAAACGAATAAAGATTTTTCTAATTTGTTCACAATCTAAGATCTTCACTTTGATTATGAGAGTGGTTTAGTATTGATTTGAAAAACTGAGATAATTAACTCTTTTTTCTATGCATTCTGTAATCTCTTTCTTTTTGCAAATTGTTATTAAGATCTATAAAAAGAACTCACATAATCTTTTTTATCCAAGTAGTTGCTAAAAGTTTGAGGAGGACATACATCGAAAAGCAATTAGTTAACCGCATGTACTGTTTCAAAATTCAATTAATTAATTAATTAATAATCAAAACATACTTTTGCCTCTAATCAAATAAAGTACTATCGAATCTCGTTTCAAATAATCATTCATCTGTCCACTCTTAACATATCACATCGAGAGTTTACTTCTTTCTAGATCAACGTACTCTCTTCTATCAACGTACTCTCTTCTATAAAACAAACCGCCTTTGCAATAATGCTCGAACTTTAGAATGTCACAATTTTTTTACGTGTCATCGAAAAATGAGTATGACTAAACCATCCATATTTGTCATTGGATGATTTATGAGCACTAGATAATAGCGTTTGTGAATGGAAGTTTGGAAAATGCGCAACACCTGCAAAGGTAGAGCAAAAAAGTAGAGACCATGACCAATGCATCTTTAACAAAGCTCCCTAGTAAAAGAAAAGGGAAAGGGAAAGGGAAAAAAACTCATCATCTCAAGTTTGGAAGAGTCCTCTTTTTCTGCCAATTGATTTGAAAGCCTTCACTTTTATGCATTATTAAAGACCTATCCATATACCATATCCATCTCCATGCATATACATTCAGAAACATCCACTACCCATTTCTATTTCTAATGCCCTCGATACGTATGATAAGGTTGCTCTCGATGATTTAATTGATAAAGACTAGTTGATATGAAAATTACATCAAGAGTTCGAGTTTTCTACGATTCTTTTACTAAAAAACTACAAGTTGCAATTGAATAATGTGTAAAAACAAATGAATATGTTAAGAATCAAATCGATTGTCATCTTGAAAAATGAATGGAATCAACTATAGGAGACAAGAATCCACCCTAGTCAAAATATTTTTTATTATGAAGTTTTTGGATATTTTGTGTGTCAATTCCATAGAGAAAAAAAGTATTTCTAATTTCTCATTATGATTTTGGGCTTCAGGTTTGTCGGTAAAGATTGAAAAAGAAATTCAATATCGAGAATTATAATGTTGTGAGGTAGTTGATACAATCAATTATTGTCGTGTAACATATATGTTCAATCCTCATGAGAGACTTTCACGTCTTATCCAAATCGAAGTTCTAAATAGCTGAAAAGACCGTGGAAGGATTAATATATCCAGTAAAGTACGTATCAAGATTTTCTTCCAATTTTATCCAAACCTTTTCTCAAAGTCATGTTTCCTCTAGTTCTTAGACTTCTTAAGTAGTCCAATAATCTCGATCATCTCTCTTTATTGTTATCATTGGCCTAACTATGCATCCTCTCTATATATTTTTTTTAAAGTTATATTACACTACGAATCAGGAGAGATGGACCAACTCAAACTCTCATGCAAAATAAAGAACACATGGCCACCAAACGAATGAACTACTCATGAAAGCATAATTGATTAATGCCCTAAAACACAAGAGGCCAAAATCTGAAGAAAAAGAAAAGTTATAAAGAAGTGTTAGCTACCTTCAACTCCATCATGCATTATCATCATCATGAATAACTCACATCACACATCATTGGCCCTTGCATTGCTAATTATTTTTTAGGTTTTGCTTTTGTCCTTTGCATCAAGATGGCAATAGAATTCAAAGCCCACTACAAAATAATAATACAATGGTCTTGACTTTTGCATCAATGAACTCTTGGATATTATTTACCCTCATTTTCCTCCATTCTTTTATGATGTTAGGTTGTTGTGTTTTAACTTCACAAATCACAAGTCAACAATTGATGATCATGACTTTGAGATTTTTAAGGCAAATAGTATTGCTTTAGTGTTATAATTATTTTTTATTTTAAAGCACGGTAAAATCAAATAATTCATATATTGACTTCTAATACATAAATTATGGAAAAAAATTGTATAGGCTGATCACAAACATGCATTTATGTGATCAACACACGTAAAATTTGACAATAATATGAAAGTGTTACCTTCAAGTCATGATCAAAAGACTATTGTTGGTTTGATATTGCTCTTAAAAAGAGATTGGGATTGATGTTACTTTTGCAAAATGATTGAACTTAAAAAAAAACGACTATAATAAAATTTTAAAAAGTGCTAAAAAAATAGATTTATAGAGCCAAACAATTATTATTATTATTATTATTTTGAGTTCAACAACATTTGGGGTAGGGAATTCGAACCTACAACTTCTTGGTCGAAGATAAATGTCAATTATCGCTGAGCTATAACAATTATTAGTCTCGTCGACCCATGCATACCCTTTATTTTATTTTATTTAAATTGTTGGACATTAAATATTTGAATATGTTTATGCCTTAATTAATTTACCATTTAGCACTTGGAGGAATAAATTAATTTTTAAATTAAAATTCCTTTTTTCTTTTTCGAGTAACAACTTATTTTAAAAATTCAATTGGGATTAAATGCTAGATTATCTTTATCAATATAATTGATGTATTGAGGACTTGATTTTGCTACATAATTTGCATAACATTTATCGTTCTAAGTCAATTAAAGATTAGCTAAAACTTCATTAAAAAAGAACTTTTGATATCTCGATAAAATTGAATTTACCAACAACGATATTTATTTCTCTTCAAAGTTACCACACTAATCTAATCAAATATTGCACAAAAAAAAGAAGATTAAGTTTAGTCGAAGTTAGAATTAATTTAAGAATTGTGTGTAGATAAAATTAGTCTGATAAATTATCCAATTACCATTTTTATGGTTGTTAATGCAAATCAAAAAAAAATTAAACATACATTTCATTAACGTAAATTGTAGTCGCCTAATTTTAAAATAACATTAAGATTGTGATCTCACATTCACCGCCCATAACTCGAAGCTACCATATAAACATAAATTTGATAACCTAATATCTTTTAGAAAGAATCTAAATTATTTTAGAAGTTATAAATGATATTGCAAATGAGGTTGCATTCATTGTAACCTAACCATTTGACCTAAACTTTCCCTCACTACAACTATTTTAACAATACTCTCATCTTCCTGTCTCAATATAAAACAGCTAGCTTCTGTCCAATACCAGCCCCCCTCTTGCTTTCTTTACATGGCCTTTTGGAATTCAATATTTTACATTTTCAACCCCTTTTGCACCTAGAACAATAGGCTTCCAAAATTATGTAACCCACTCCATCTTATCTAAATCCATGTCCCATCCTAATTCACATATTTTAAAAAATTAAATGAAAGTAGCCAATCAAAACGTACATCACTAACTCTTATATAACAAATGTGATCAACTATAATATGAAAATAACTCAATTGGTGAACGCATATACCCTAGTTTAAGAGGTCAAAAATTCAAATCTGATTTCTGACCTCTACATGTTGTTGAACTATACCAAAAAAAATGTCAACTTAAGTATAGCTCAACCTACTAAGATATTAATAATCTCTGTTATAATTTGAGTCTTCACTATTATATTTGTAATGCAATTACTTTCTAAAAAAAAAAGTTTCATAACAAAATAGAAGGAAGAGATTCTTACTAAAGACATCAATATTCGACCATTTGAGCTATATTTTCAAATTTGCTAGTTTTAGTACTCAACCTCTTATAGTTTTTTTTTTTTTTTGTAATGGGATAGTTGTTATATATATATTTGTGTGTGTTTTTTCAAAGCATGACAAATTTTAGAGAAATAAATTGTAAAAATAGCATATCGATGGATATGATTATCTATCATTTTAACGTTAGCCTTTGAATATATAATCAATTTATTTACCATATATTTCAAGGTAAACTGACATGATAAGAATAACAAACAATTATTAACAATCAATCAAGATTATTATTATTATTATTTTAAATATTACAATCAATCAATAATGTAAATTGGTAAGTCAATTATTTATAATATATTAATTAAAATTTGTTGAAAAGTAAATCAATGTTTTATACTAATAATAACAACCATATCGTTGATGTTTGAAAAACTAATAATATATTATCTTCTAATTAGGTACTCTTTTGACTTTCGTTACAAATAATTAATATACAAATATATGCAACCACTAAAAATTATTATAATTAATAAAAGGATACTCATATATACATATACCACCTTTTTATCTTCTTATCCAATAAGTTCAATCATAACTTTATGGTCTCCACTATGTGTAAATTTAGCTTTTATTTTACTTCATTTAAAAGATATTTCACAACATCTTATTCATAATTAAATATATATTGAGATTAGGTTAGTGCAGTCATCATATTTGGTTATGAATTATAAAATGGAATGGGCATTGGTTTAAAAAAAAAAAAAAGGAAAAAAAGGAATGGGCATGGTTGGCAGGCGCACCTACACATATATTTATATCAAACTTGAAAATTGAGCTAAATAGATCTAATAATCCCTATTATTTTAGTTATTCTCAAATTTAGTCTAATCTTTTAAAATTTCCAATTTTATTTTTAATATATTAAAAATTCTCAATTAGAACCTTCTCTTAGAAAAAAAATATGTTAAAATTTATTAACAAAAAGTGAATGTGTCATGAAATTATTGTTTAATAATGTATTTGGACACATTTGACATGCAACTTAAAATAAATGATTCTACTAATGAGATAGGCTGAATTATGCTTATGGGTGAATTTGATTTTATGTGTAAGTAGAATTCCAAGTGACATATTTACATGTCTAAATGTGTGTTAACAAAACAATAATTTAACGATACATCAACATTTTATTATCAAATTTTAACGACAATCTGAACATAGCTCACTTGAATTAAAGGAGTCATTTTGACCATATATAGGTGAATAAAAATATATATATAACCTTCCACTCCCACACATATTGTTGAATTGAAATTTTATAGTTGTTGTAGCCACTGTGAATAAAAAATATATATATTCTTCAAAGTCGAAGGGCTTGCATGCTTCATGGTAAACTTTAGTTTATGATATCAATTTGCTTAATTTAATAATTACTAAAAATTAAGAATGAATGTATATCCACTTATTTATATATATATATAGGGTGAATCATACCAATATAAAATCAAGAGTCAATTAAAAACGTTTGATTTTTAAAAATTAGTTTTATAAACACTACTTCCGCTTATAAGTTTCTTTGTTTTATTGTCTACTTTGTACAAATGTTTTCAAAATTCAAGCCAAATTTTAAAAACTAAAAAAATTACTTTTCAAAAATTTATTTTTGTTATTAGAATTTTGCTAAGAATTAAAAAAATTGTGGAAAAACAAAAAAAAAAAAAGATTATCAAATGTGGCTAAGTGTATCAACAATTTTTGTGATCTACTCTTGTACTGCAAGTGTATGTATCTTATCACAAAGTTTTGCATATGTCTCTCACTGTCAATTTAATTGAAGTATAATCTTTCACTTAAATGACTCAAAAAAAAATCTTTCACTTAAAGTATCATCATAAATCATTCATTCCTTCAAGAAAGCACTCTTAACTCTTTTTAACTTATTTTAAGAAAGTGGATTCACACTTTAGGGGGGGGAAATACTAAAATGAATTATTTAAATATATATGGACTTCTTCTTTATTATTATTATTCAAAAGATAATTAATATTCAAATAAAAAGACCCTAGTTCCTTTTTTTTTTAGTTCAAAAGGCCCTATGTCCTGTCCTATGTGTGATGTGCTTTGAGTTAAAATAATATGTTTTTAAGATAACATATGTTTTGGGGGGAAAATGTGACCTAGAAGTATCAAAAGGGGACGTAGCAAGTTGTCCCAAAAAATTTAGGCCTCTTTAGTGTTAGGAATAGGATATACAATGGAGGATGCATAATGTCGGCCTAACATAATAAATTATTTTGAGTCCACATGCAATCAATTAGGAACTATTTGGGACACTGAGTGAATTATAATAATCTGTGGGGGTTATAATAGTCTGTGGAGTTATATATAATTTATGTTTAGGGTGGAGAGTTGTTTAGTTTGGATTATAATTAGCATGTGTTTGGAGTGTAGAGTTATTTAACTCCACGGACTATTATAACTCACTCAGCGCTCCAAACGGTCCCTTAAATGTTGACATGATTCTCATACTCTCGATGTGGATCTCATTACTGACTTTTTAATAATAAACAATATGTTAAAATACCATTTTGATCAATGTACTATGAGTCTCATTCCATTTTAATCTTCATACTTTTAATAAATCTTAAAATTAATTCTTATTGTTAGTTTGAAGTTAAGTTTTATTGAATTTTGTAAAATTATAACAATAATTTTCATTCAAGAAAAGACACGATGTGTTCGAACATGCTTCCAAATTTTATAGAGGGAATGCTGATAGAGATTAAATTTTTTTTAGAATGTTTAACAATAAACTAAGGGTAATTACTAATTTTAAGATTGATTGAAAGTTTGAGGACTAAATTAAGACATTTGAAAATACAAACACTAAAATAGAACAAATCTCAAAGTACGGGACCAAAATAATATTTTAAACTAAACAATATAATCATAAAAATAAGGGCAAAATACATTTTTGGTCTCTCAGTTTTGCATTTAGTTCCCTTTTGGTCCCTCAATTTTCAAATTGAACAAATCTAACCCTGAGTTTTGTATTTCGTATCAATTTAAGTCCATCCGTCCGATTTTCTGTTAATTTTAACAGAAAGCTGACGTGACACTTAAATATAATTAAAAAATATATTTTTTTAATTATTAAACTTAATATATATTTTCTCTTCTTTCTCCCATTCGCCGCCAGCCGCCGCCTGTCGTTGCTCTCCAGTCGTTGGCCTCCGCCAATTTTTTTTTTTTTTTGTTTCCTTCTTTTTTTTTTCTCCCATCTTTCTTGTTGTTCTCTTTCCCTTCCTTTCCCTTTGTTTTAAAAACAAAATTCATTTGTTACATTTTCCCATTTAAAAAGGTATTTTGCCAATTTTTTTTTCATTTTTTCATTTTCCTTCTTCTCTCTCCAATATTTCTTCTTATCCTCTTTCCATTCCTCTCATTTCTATTTTTTTAAACAAAATCCATTTAAAATGAAGGGAAAGGATTTCATTTCAACTAATTATTTCCTTTGTTTTAAAAAAAATTATTTAAACCAAAACTTATTAGTTTCAACTTATTATTTAAATCCCTCCGTTTCAAGTTAAATAATCTTTTTTTAAAAGTTTGGTTTAAATAATAAATACGAAAAAAAACAAGGGGGAAACCCCTCTTCAATTCGTTTCAAGTCTAAAATGAAGGGGGAATGATTTCGTTTCAACTAATTATTTCATTCATTTTAAATCTCTCCATTTCAAGTTAAACACTAAACATAAACATTGTTAAGACGAAAGGATTTAAAACGTAAACAAATATGCAATTGTTGAAACGAAATGATTTAAAACAAAGGAAATAATTAGTTGAAACGAAACCATTTTTCCTTCATTTTAAATGGATTTTGCTTAAAAAAAAAAAAGAAAGGAGAGGAATGGAAAGGACAAGAAGAAATATTGGAGAGAGAAGAAGGAAAACGGAAAAAAAAAAAAGGCAAAATAACTTTTTAAATCGGCAAATGTAACAAATGAATTTTGTTTTTTAAAAAAAAAAAGAAAGGAAGGGAAAGAGAACAACAAGAAAGATGGGAGGAAAAAAAAAAAAAGAAAAAAGCCGGCGGCCGGCGACCGGAGCACGACGGCCGAAGGCGGAAGGAAGCGGTGGCAGGCGACTGGAGAGAAATGGGCGGCGGTGGCTGGCAACGAAGGGAAGAAAGAAGAGGAAAATATATATATATATTAAGTCTAATAATTAAAAAAATTAAAAAATATATATTTTTTAATAATATTTAAGTGTCACGTCAGCTCTCTGTTAAAAATTAACAGAAAATTTAACGAATGACTAAAACTGATACGGAATACAAAACTCATAAGTAAATTTGTTCAATTTGAAAATTCAGGGACCAAAGAGGAACTAAATGCAAAATTGAGGAACTAAAAAAGTGTTTTGCCCTAAAAATAATGACATAAATAAAATAAAGAAGGAAGTTTTTTAAAATAATAATAATAAAACATTGGTTAATCAATGATCATCATAATTATAACCAATGGATATATATTTATATATTAATCGATGATTGTTATAAATTTTTCGTTCGAGGTGCACAATTGTGGAGAACCTCTAATCTTAAGAAAAGTAATAATTATTGAGCAAAGTTCGAATTGACAATAATTATTATAACTATAATTCATCGATATTTTAAGTTTCTATTGATTATATACATAAAATAAAAGAATATAAAAAGAAAATACTATTATCAAAAGTTTATAAATGATGGATGAATTTTATATATTATATTTACAATTATTATTAAAAAAATGTTACATTTTTTTATTACCTTTTATAAAAATATATATTTACGTCGATAGTAATGTACTTCAATTAGCTAATACATTATTTATCTCCTTAAAAGTTGGAAGTTCAAATTTCCTACTTTGGTTGAACTAAAAAACAGTACATATTTACAAATATTTTGGTCAGGACTAATTAGTACAATATTATAATTAAAGATGGCTTAATTAGCAATTTAGCACATTTTTATTAATTTAAATTTGTTTTAAAATTATCAAATTTTTCCATCCGTGCATCTTAAAAAGCTTATTAAATCTTAACACTTTATTTGAAAATTTTATTGCATTATTATTATTATTATTTTGAAGAAATAGTAAAAAAAAATTACTTATTATTTTTTTTTACATGTAGAAAAATTACTTTTGTTAGTAAATTACTAGATGAAATCAATATATTTTTTTTTTCAAGAACTAACGGTAAAAAATAACAAACTTCATTGGAGCTTGATTAGTTTAGGGAAATTTTCGTTAAAAAATTATCAAGGTGTTAATTTGTGCTTCTATCTTTATTTGAAAATACATATTTATTTTAGGTTATTTGTGCAAAATGCTCCTCTTTTCTTTTTTGTGTGCAAAGGTGTAATACATCAATATTGCAAAAAGAGGACTTCACAACTCAAGATCAAGGCATCAAGTAAACAACACAAAATGCACAATAATCAAACAGGAAAGCAGACAAAAAGAAGAAAAAAAATAGGGTTTAAGGAAAGAGATATCCTATGGAGGAATAGAGGAAGGATTCGAGGCACCACTCATCTAAGACGAGCAACGACCGGACAAGTCCGACTAGATAATACACACAAGATAGTTTGGGGAAGAAAATGACTTGAACCATGAAGATACAAGTTTCGCTCCCTCCAAATATGATAAATAAAATGCTCCCTTTTACAATACTATTGTTCAACACATTGAAAATATTTGCAATAAATTATTAATAATACATGTCAAATCATTAAAGTGTGGCATTATGTAATTATTAATTAGAAGATTTTTTTCCTAATTTTTTTTTTGTTTGAGTTCAACAATAAGTGAGGTTGGAGGGATTCGATCCTCAAACCTCTTGATCGATGACAATATTTTATGTCAGTTGAATTATACTCAGTTTGGTTATTGGTAATTCTATATACACCATTAACAAACACAAAATGCTTGATTTCTTTTCCTTTTCTTTTCATACATCATATTTCTCTCTTTTTTCTCTTTTTTAACTGAATATATATATTTATATATATATATAATTAGAAAGCTTACAAGAGTTTCAACAAGCAATTATCACTTAGGTGCAAACCAAATCCATTTAAAGTTGATAATAAGATTATCCCACTCAACCAAGTTGTAGTGTTGAATATTTATTTATTTATGTATTGCTTTACTTTCCACTAATTGGAATAATTTAATCACGAGGTGATAAATTTTATTTAGCAAAATTACAATTTAAATCGTGCTGAGTTAATTGTGTGTATAAGTATAAATCTGTTCTGTGAGAGTTTTTTTTTTTTTTTTTTTTTTTCAAATTTTCTACCAGCCTACTTGAAACTGCAGTTTTCAAATTTCCCTTTCTTTTCTCTCTTTTATTTCTTCCTGTACTAAAAGAAAAGTAGAAAATAAAAAAATGACTAGATGAATTTAGATACTTCACTAGGTACTTTGATCTAGTTAGTGGGTCATAGACGAACCAAGTGAGATTAGAAACACCTAATTTAAGTGGTTATGGCACAACTTTTGAGATACGAAAAAATTAGTTGGTTTAGGTAGGTTGTAGTGTAACACTCAAAATTGATCGAATAAGACACGTCTCTTTGAGAGGTCGCATCAAACATTATTCAACCTCTAGCAGCTTGTTGAACCTCACATGTTACTTTTGTTAGATATTAGAGTTATTTTCTATTTGAATTATGATTTTGGAATAGAATAGATTAGTATTTTATTAGTATAAATAGGTTACTAGATTTGTTTCTATTATGAAATTTTATATTCAATGAAATCTTAATAGTTTTTGCATTCACTCTTTATTTCTCCTCCCTAAATTTATCAACCTTCACCCACACAAATGATGCAATATGGATTGCATGCCATCATGCTCTTAACAATTTCATTTTTAAAAAGTTTTTTACAAACTACTTTTTCATTTCAAAATTTTGTTTAAATTAAAAAAAAATAAAAAGTAAATAACAAAACACAAAAACACATCAATAGGAGTGATGTTATAAATTTAATTTTTTAAAAAAGAAACAAAATAATTATTGATTTTAATATTCAACTAGAGCTTAGAATCGTTTTTCATACGTGATTCCATTTTGGAGGTTCAGAAGTTGAAACTCTCCAGAGAACTTAGAGAGAATTCATAAACAAAGACCAGAAAACTCCATAAACCTTTGAAGATCAAACACTCTCTGAACCAGAGCCTTGAAGACTAGAAAACTTTGAAGAGAGCAAACTACAAAGCTCTCGAAACAAATACACATTCGAGAACAAGTTGGGAAGCCTTCGAAATAAATCTACATTTGAGAACAAGCTGCAAAAGTCCTCGAGACAGATTCACATTCGAGAACAAACTACAAAGCTCTCGAAACAAATCCACATTCGAGAACAAGCTGCGAAGCCCTCGAGACAAATCCATATTCGAGAACAAGCTGTGAAGCCCTCGAGACAAATCTACATTCGAGAATAAGCTGCAAAGCCCTCGAGACATTTGTACATAAGAGAGAAAGAATCAAAGGATAAACATTAGAGATTGTACTCCACTACATTCAAATTAATACAAATTAAATTCATTTACACGTGTCTCATTTCTCTTTCTTTGTTGAAATCTCGTGTAAACAAATGTACTCTTGAAAATTTTGTTAATAAATAGTTGCTTTTAGAAAGAAAAAAAAGTTTTGAAACTTAAGAAGTTCAATTTATTTTGGTAAAAAAAATAGTAATTATTTTAAAAGGTGTTTTTGTGTTGTCATAGAAAGTAAATCAAAAAGTGAAAGTATATGTTTACAACTATATTTATTTATTGAAAAGAGAAAGATATATAGAATGTATATAAAAAAAAAAGTTTATTTAAGAACTTTTGATAAAATTGCATGTTCGATTTTTTTAATGAAAAAGTATTTTTTAGAAGAGAAATTAGTTTTATTTTGGTAAAGTGTGGTTATTGAGTAAACATTTGATTTTTTTTTTACTTAATAAAAACTCAAGGATTTAAAAAAAAAAACAATTTATTCTCAATATAAACTTTCATGTTAATATTTTTTTGTGATCATTTTTCTTATATTTTAAATTCTATAAAATATAACACTTTGATCTCTTTTCTTTTAGGTGAAGACTTTCAAGCATTTACGGGGCTCTACTCAATTACATTATGAACAAACAAATTTCAATCAAAGCGGAATAATCTTGACAAAAAAAGAAATTCTCAATCATTCAGCAACTTCAAATATAAAATAGAGCATACAAAGAAAGCCAATAAAATAGAAGATAATAATGACTATTCATTTCAAGTTATAGTACAATGGCCCAAATAGACCATCAACACATTTAATAAAAATAAAGAAAAAGATGAGAGAAAAAAAAATTATACCCAAACTCTTTTCAAAATCTCCTATGCATTAATTTTGCAAGACAATGGTGGTGGTGAAATGTCGCAAGAGAAAAGAGAAAAAAAAAAGGTGGAACCAAATGTAGCTTTTTTTGTTGTTGTTCTAACGTGAAGGGGAAGAAGATGTGAAGATGGTGCTGTTTGGGAAAAAGAAGAATGTTGGTGGAAGAAGAAAATAGGATCCCTCTCTTTAGAAAAATATATGTGGGAAAAAAAAAAGAGATAGAAGTTATTGGAGGAAAAGAAAGTGGAAGAAGGATAAAAAAAATGGTGGAGATGAAATTGTTAGAGAGAGAAAAAAATGGAGAAGAATGATCAAATTGTGGGGGAAAAAAATCCAAGATCCTTCCTTTTAAAAAAAAAAATGAAAAAAGATAAGGGTGAGAGGGGAAAACGTGCGAGTGAAGGAAAAGGAGAGAGAGAGATTTTCTTGGGAAGAGAGAAATATTTGTTTTGGGAAGAGATGAGACTTTGCATGAGAAAGACGAGAGATTTTTTCTTTGAAAATAGAGATCGGTTTGCATGAGAAATAAGAGAAAGAGATGTTTTGGAAAGAATTTATAACCAATAAAGAGATGACAATTATGCTCTAATAAATTTTAATCATAAAATGCATTTAAAGTTTTACCTCTAGCCCATGCTTCAATGCCATGCATGTTAGTTTTATTCTTAAAGGTCTTGGGCTCAAATCCTGTCCATGCATTTTTTTTTTTTGCTAAAGTGCATTTTTGTCTAATTCATTTTTTTTGCAAAAATATTATGAAAAATCAACTCCACCCGACCAAATATAGGGTCTACAATATAAATTTTGAATTTTTCTCTCCAATGACCTTATTCCATGAAAGCTTATCATTGACCAATTTTAACCTTCATAAACAAGGAGAAGTTAAGTTGAAAAATGTAAAAACATAAGGCAGCAATTTGATCTTTAAAAAATAGAAACTAATTAAAAAAGTACACAAACAAATATTTAGGCTTTTTTTTTTTTTTTACATTATCTGCAATAAAATTCACATTTTACAACAATGAAAGAACATTTATAACCAAAAAAAACCAAAACAAAACTTTCCAGCATAAAAAATTGGATATTTAATAACTTTAAGAAATTAGATGTACAAGATATCAAAATTAGTATTTTTATTAAAAAAACATAATTGTCGTTTTCTTTTTTACAATGAATTGTATTTTTATTAGGTTAAATTATAAATTTAGTTCTAGAATTTCCATGTTTTAGGTCCATAATTTGTCAAATAAGTCTTTAAACTTTTGATTTTATGTCTGTTAAGTCCCTCTGGACTTTCAATTTTATGTCTATATTTAAAATTTCTTAAAATTCATGAACCTATTAGACACAAAATTGGTAGGTTGATGTCTAATTTTGTCTATTAAATTTGTTAATTTAAAAAATATTGAATATGTCATAGACCTATTAGACTCAAAATTGAAAGTTTAGGCCCCGTTTGATAACAATTTGATTTTTGGTTTTTGGTTTTTGAAAATTAAGCCTATAAATACTACTCCCATCCATGGATTTACTTGTTTTGTTATCTATCTTTTACCTATGTTTTTAAAAACCAAGCCATGTTTTGAAAAATAAAAAAAGTAGTTTTCAAAAACTTGTTTTTGTTTTTAGAATTTAGCTAAGAATTCAAATGTTTTCTTAAGGGAGATGAAAATCATTGTAGAGAAATTGAGAGAAAACAAGCTTAATTTTCAAAAACCAAAAATCAAATGGTTATCAAACGGGGCCTTAGGGATCTATTTGACATTTATAAATTCAAATACTTATTAGACACAAAATTAAAAATCCAAGGACTTATTAGATGCTTTTTAAAGTTCTAAGACTTATTAAACACAAACATGTAAGTTCATGGACTAAACTTATAATTTAACTTTTTTATTACGAAGATCAATGACATGTTTACCTAAGGATGTTCAAAGGGCAAGGTAGGAAGGGGAAGCCCCATTTAATTACCCGTTCCTGCAAAGTTTTTCATTAAATTTTGCGGGGATTGGGATGAAGATCTTCGCAGGGAATTGTTCCCCATTTAATTTTTCTTAAAAAAAAAAATCAATTAAATTAAATAAATTCTTTTGAAAAAAAAAATATTTAAAAAAATATTTTTCTATTATTTTTTTTATTTAAATGGTTAATTCCCCTAATGAGTCCTCGTCTAAAGAAAGATTTCTTAGACCTTCTAATAAAAATAGAATAATATTACCTATCAAATTATCTAATTATCCTTATATAGTTGAAATGTTCAACCATATGGTTCAAACCTATCAAATTATTTAAGAATAAACAATAAAACTTTAAATTTAATATTATATATTCATAAAAAGGGTAGCTCAATGGGACTTTTTTCCCACCACTCCATTTCCTACGGGAAAAATAAACATCTCTTATTTACTCCAAATATTGGTCAACTATTGTAATTTGAAGTGATTAAGCACGGTCCTTCGACTTTGAAATTTATATGATAGTAGTAATAATTACAAAATGGAACTTTCTTTTTCAAGAAAAGCAGAAATTTTGGTAAAGCCAAACAAAGGAACAGAACAAGTTATGAGATTTTAAAATTAACGAAAGAAGTGATAAAAAAAAAAGAAAAAGAATTATTGATTAATTATTTATTTATCACCAAACGCATGATGGAATCTATATGTTGAGAAGCTTCCTCAAAATGACAACTTGGTACAATTTGTTTGTGAAAATGACACTGCAATCCGTGCTTCATAATAAATTGAATTATTCCTCATTTAAAGGCTTCACATTACTATTGGATACACCATTTATTCAATTAATTCATCTTTATTTCTCCTTCAACAGTGTTGATAATTATTCTCAAAATAATAAAAAATAAAAACAGTCTTGAGATTTTTTTTTTTTTTTTTGAGTTCAGAGAATACTTTTTTCTTGAATTAATTCCACTTTTTTTTAAATTTTATTGTATTATGCTTTAGGAGGGTTTTTTTTTTGAAATGATATTTTTCTGCTAATTCGTCCACTAATTTTAACAAAAAAAAAAACACACACACACAGTGTAAAAATCTTCCAAAACTCATTAATTTCAATAACATAAAATTTTGCACAAAAATAAGTTTGACCAATGCACAAATTAACAGTTAAATAGCTTTGCCAAAATTCATAGATTTTAACAAAAAAAAAATAACTCTAATGTCATTTTTCTCTAAATTTTATCAATTTCATATCATACATATATTTTATATTTTATTAAATGCAAAAAAAAAAAAAAAAAAAACTTTTTTTAATAATATTTAGAGCGAAAACTTATTATATAGTTAAAATTGCATGTAGTTTGAGGTTAAATTGTAATACTTATCTAAGTTTGATGTGCAATTTGATGAAATTGAAAGTTTAAAGTTAAAATTGATACAATTTGATAAGTTTAGAAGTCAAAATTAATTTTTTTTTATTATTTATTTATATTTTATTATTAAAATATAATGATGAAAAATAATCAACTCAAGTTGAACATAACCTAGTTGTAAACTTGTAATAACTCGAGGTTGAATTTTCCACAATACATTTATTTTCACTATAAATAAATAAATAAATAATTACTATATATATATATATATATATATATATAAAGTGAAAAAATAAACCATCAAATCAAGGGGTCAGATGGACACGGCGAGGGGAGTGGCCATGGCTCCCTCTTCTAATGAAAAGGGTTTTCCACCCAGAAGATTAGGTATCATATTATAAAGTTTTATTGTACTGAAAAAAAAAATTATATATATATATTAAAGTTTTATTATTTTACATTTATTGTAAATATGACACATGTAAATGCCCATTCCACATGCCCACTTAATATCCATGCCAAGTGGCATTTTCTCCATAGCCAAAGTGTCTTCTATGTGTCCAACAAAGGCCATAGATTGGTGTCCAAATGTACCACATCATGCTCTCTAAATTGCCTATAAATAGTAGTTTTTGGTGGATAAATAAAGATATAGATATTTGGAAAAGAAACCTCTCTAATTTCATTTGCTTTTAATTTGCCATAAATCCCTATTTTTGTTTATATTATATATATATACTCCACTTGTATTATTTGTTTATATTATATATATATACTCCACTTGTATTATTTGTTTATATTATATATATATACTACACTTATTATTATTATTATTATTATTTATTATTATTATTATTATTATTATATGTTTTGGTAAAGTTTTGGTGCCCGGTTTCGCCTCTCAATTTTACAACACGTTATCAGCACGAATCTCTGTCATTTTTTCCGCTAAAGGTAAGTCTTATTGGTAAGCCATTTTTTACGCATTTGGTTTATGTTAAATTTCTAATATGAATATATATTATTATTTTGATAGTGTTATTATGGCAAACCTTACAAAGCTAGAATTTGCGGCCCTGGATATTAATGGAAATAACTACTTGTCATGGGTCCTTGACGCTGAGGTCCATTTAGATTCTATGAATCTTGGAGAAACAATTAAAGAAGGAAATGATGCATCAAATCAAGAAAAAGCAAAAGCCCTGATCTTCCTTCGCCATCATCTTCATGAGGGATTGAAAATGGAGTATCTTACAATAAAAAATCCCTACGTTCTATGGCAAGGTTTGAAAGAAAGGTACGATCATCAAAAAACAGTTATTCTTCCAAAAGCTCGTTATGATTGGATGCACCTGAGGTTGCAGGACTTTAAATCAGTAAGTGAGTATAATTCCGCACTCTTCAGAATTAGTTCAAAATTAAAATTATGCGGAGAAAAGATTACTGATGTTGATATGTTAGAGAAGACATTTTCCACTTTTCATGTCTCGAATATGCTCATGCAGCAGCAATATCGAGAGAAGAGTTTTGCAAAATATTCTGAACTTATCTCATGTCTTCTCGTTGCTGAACAAAATAACGAGTTATTGATGAAAAATCACGAATCCCAACCAACTGGAGCAACACCATTCCCTGAAGTGAATGCTGTGAATTTAATAACCATGGTCGAGGTCGTGGTCGTGGTCGAGGTCGGGACCGCGGTAGAGGAAGAAATACCTATTTTCGTGGTGGGCATTATAATTTTAAGAAACCCACACGAAGTGATGATCATAAAGGAAATGCTCCACAAGATAGAAGTTCGAAAGGTGATGAACATAAATGTTTCCGGTGCAGAATGACTGGGCACTGGTCACGTACCTGTCGTACGTCAAAACACCTTGTTGATCTCTATCAAGCTTCCCTGAAGGAAAAAGGAAAAGGAAAGAATGTGGAGGTAAATCTTGCCATTCAAGAAGATAATGTGTTTGACCCCTCCAATATGATGCATCTTGATGTAGCTGATTATTTTGAATCTCCTGGAGAGAGAATTGATGCAATCAAACAAGTAGAGGATGATTTGTATGAAAATATATAATTAAATACTGTTTAGTATGTTTTTGTTGTTGTTTTGTTTGTATATATATTTAAGACTCTTTGTAATCGTTTTTCTTTTCTTTTCAATGAAGAAATATGAACAATTTCAATATGTTGAGTAACTCGAAAATGAGCAATGAGGATTTATGTCTGGCAGACTGCGCAACTACGCACACGATACTTATAAATAGAAAATATTTTACTAGATTGACAATGCTGGAAGTAAAAGTCAATACTATATCAGGTTCTGCAAATCTGATTGAAGGTTTTGGAAAAGCAAACTTTATTTTGCCTAGAGGAACAAGATTTACAATTAATAATGCTCTATTCTCTAGCAAATCAAAAAGAAACTTATTAAGTTTTAAAGATATACGTGAAAATAATTATCATGTTGAAACTGATTGTAAAAATAATATAGAGTGTCTCTATATAACATCTATTGTTTCACATGAAAAACGTATATTAGAAACACTGCCTGCTTTTTCTTCTGGATTATACTATACTCATATACGAGTAATCGAAAGTTATGCAATAATGAACCCGAAGTTCATGAATCCAGAAATATTCAGTGTTTGGCATGATCGATTGGGTCATCCAGGGTCAATAATGATGAGAAAAATTATTGAGAATTCACATGGACATCCTTTAAAGAGCCAGAAGATTCTTCAATCCAATGAGTTGTCATGTGATGCTTGTTCTCAAGGGAAATTAATTATTAGACCATCACCAGCTAAAGTGGGGATTGAATCACCTGCATTTTTAGAGCGAATTCAATGTGATATTTGTGGACCTATTAACCCACCAAGTGGTCCATTTAGATATTTTATGGTATTAATTGACGCATCCAGCAGATGGTCACATGTATGCTTATTATCAAGTCGAAATCTTGCATTTGCAAGATTACTTGCTCAAATAATTAAGTTAAAAGCACAATTTCCTGATAATACAATTAAGACCATTCGACTTGATAATGCTGGTGAATTTACATACCAAACTTTTAAAAATTATTGTATGTCAATTGGGATAAGTGTTGAACATCATGTAGCTCACGTTCATACACAAAATGGTCTAGCAGAATCATTTATAAAACGTCTGCAACTAATTGCAAGACCATTGCTTATGAAAGCTAAACTTCTTACATCGGTATGGGGTCATGCTATTTTGCATGCTGCATCACTGGCACGTATTAGGCCAGTAGCTTATAATAAATACTCCCCAATGCAATTAGCTTATGGCCAGCAGCCAAATATTTCCCATCTAAGAATTTTTGGATGTGCAGTATATGTACCGATTGCTCCACCCCAACGTACTAAGATGGGTCCTCAAAGGAGGTTAGGAATATATGTTGGTTTTGATTCCCTATCAATTATTAAATATCTTGAACCCCTGACGGGTGATGTATTTACTGCACGATTTGCTGATTGTCATTTTAATGAGACAAATTTTCCAACATTAGGGGGAGGAATTAAGAAGTTGGAAAAAGAAATTACATGGAATGCATCGTTATTATCTCATTTAGATTCTCGTAGAAATCAATGTGAACTTGAAGTTCAAAAGATAATTCATTTGCAAAATATAGCAAATCAACTACCAGATGCATTCACAGATATTAAAAGTGTGACTAAATCATATATACCAGCTGCAAATGCTCCATCAAAAATTGATATCCTAAAGGAACAAGTTGCCAATAATGAGTCTGGAGCACGCCAGAAGCGTGGTAGACCAATAGGTTCTAAAGATAAAAATCCTCGAAAAAGAAAAGTAGTTGAGAATCAAAATGATTCAATAAAAGGTATGGATGTTCCAGAAGAAATCCAGAATACAACTACTCAAAAGAGTATTGGTGAAAATCAAACGCTTGAGGATAATAATGAAATTTCTATAAATTATGTTACAACAGGAAAGAGATGGAACCGAAATGATATCATTATTGACAACATTTTTTCTTATAATGTTGCTCACGATATTATTCATGAAAGTGACGATTTTGACCCAAAATCTATCAAAGAATGTCAACGTAGAAAAGATTGGCCGAAGTGGAAAGAAGCAATCCAAGCAGAGTTGAACTCACTTTCAAAACATGAGGTTTTTGGACCAGTAGTCCCAACACCGGAAAACGTCAAACCTGTGGGATATAAATGGGTATTTGTAAGGAAAAGAAATGAAAAGAATGAAATCACAAGATATAAAGCGAGACTTGTTGCACAAGGATTCTCGCAAAGGCCTGGTATTGATTATGAGGAGACATATTCTCCTGTGGTGGATGCAATAACGCTAAGATATTTGATTGGTCTGACTGTATATGAAAAGCTTGATATGCATCTAATGGATGTAGTCACGGCGTATTTATATGGATCTCTCGATAATGACATTTATATGAAAATCCCGGAAGGATTTAAAATACCAGAAACATATGAATCAAGTTCTCGGGAATTGTATTCAATAAAGTTACAGAGATCATTATATGGATTAAAACAATCAGGACGAATGTGGTATAATCGCCTGAGTGAATATCTGTTGAAAGAATGATACCAAAATAATCCAATATGTCCGTGCGTTTTTATAAAGAAATCTCAGTCAAGATTTGCTATTATAACTGTATATGTTGATGACTTAAATATAATTGGAACTCCTGAAGAGTTATCCAAGGCAATAGAATATCTTAAGAAAGAATTCGAGATGAAAGATCTTGGAAAAACAAAATTTTGCCTTGGTTTGCAAATTGAACATTTAGCAGATGGGATATTTGTTCATCAATCAACTTATACAGAGAAAATCTTAAAAAGATTCTATATGGATAAAACACATCCATTGAACATTCCAATAGAAGTTCGTTCACTGGATATAAAGAAAGATATATTTCGACCTCGAGATGACAATGAAGAACTACTTGGTCCTGAAGTACCATATCTTAGTGCAATTGGTGCACTTATGTATTTGGCTAATAACACAAGACCAGATATTGCATTTTCAGTAAATTTATTAGCTAGATATAGTTCATGTCCTACAAAAAGACATTGGAACGGAGTTAAGCATGTACTCCGATATCTTCGAGGGACAATTGATATGGGTTTATTTTATTCTAACAAATCAAAATATGATCTAGTTGGTTATGCAGATTCTGGTTATCTATCTGATCCACACAAAGCTAGATCTCAGACAGGTTATCTATTCACATGTGGAGGAACTGTTATATCGTGGCGATCAGTGAAACAGACTATAACGGCCACTTCTTCAAATCATGCTGAAATCCTCGCTATTCATGAAGCAAGTCGAGAATGTGTATGGCTAAGATCGATGACACAACACATTCATGAGACATGTGGCTTGTCTTCAAGTAAACCTCTTCCAACGATGTTATACGAAGACAACACAGCATGTATAGCTCAAATCAAGGGAGGATATATCAAAAGAGATAGAACAAAGCATATCTCACCAAAGCTCTTCTATACTCATGATCTTGAAGAAAATGGCGATATCACTGTACAACAAATTTGTTCAAAAGATAACCTGGCTGACTTATTTACAAAGGCATTACCAACTGCAACCTTCGATAAATTAGTATATAGCATTTGAATGCGGCGACTCAAAGACTTTAAGTGATGTCTCCATGAGGGGGAGTGAATGTATTATAGTAAACTATATAAAATATGTACTTTTTTTCCTTCACTAGGGTTTTTTCCCATTGGGTTTTTCCCTAGTAAGGTTTTAACGAGACATATTTTATATAAATGGGCATTTAAGGGAGAGTATTGTAAATATGACACATGTAAATGCCCATTCCACATGCCCACTTAATATCCATACCAAGTGGCATTTTCTCCATAGTCAAAGTGTCTTCTATGTGTCCAACAAAGGCCATAGATTGGTGTCCAAATGTACCACATCATGCTCTCTAAATTGCCTATAAATAGTGGTTTTTGGTGGATAAATAAAGATATAGATATTTGGAAAAGAAACCTCTCTAATTTCATTTGCTTTTAATTTGCCATAAATCCCTATTATTTGTTTATATTATATATATATACTTCACTTGTATTATTTGTTTATATTATATATATATACTCCACTTGTATTATTTGTTTATATTATATATATATACTACACTTATTATTATTATTATTATTATTATTTTTTATTATTATTATTATATGTTTTGGTAAAGTTTTGGTGCCCGGTTTCGCCTCTCAATTTTACAACAACGTTCTATTTCTAATGTATTTCTTTTAAATTATTATTATTTTTCATTTTTCGGGTTGCGTTGCTTACTTTAAGTCTCAATAAGTGGCCGCCAGATTACATTTTTAAAATTCTGAACTAGATTTATATTCTAAGTTTTAACAATGATATGTATAGGCTTTAAAATTATAAATATTTTTGTAGTTTTATATTATATTTAATATTTATTGACCAATTATCTTACGCTTTTTCAAAAGCAGTCTAGATATAAAATTATATTTTATCAACAATATAAACTTTTACGACGTTTATGCATTGTTTTACATAACCATACAGTATTATTTTAATGAATTCGTAGTCTTCTTGTAATTAATTACTTGATATAATATTTTATAACACAAGCCTCCAAAAAAAATGATTATTGGGTCTGTCCAATCAAATCGAAACCTTATCTTAACAATTAGAAACTAAAAGTTACAATGTTTTAGTTACGTGTGTTTGTAATCAATGGGAAAAATAATAGTGATAGATAATTGACATATTGTTGTTATTTAACAAAGCCCTATAGCTATTACATCATCAATTAAGAAAACGGTATATAAAACAAAAATATTTCTCACCCTCCCCCCAATTTGTTGATAGAATAATCAAGCTAAAAAGTAACCTACGATCAAATTTATAAATATTCACTAGTTATACTATGGTTTTATTTTTATATATCTAAAGACAGGCAAACATTTGTCTAACTTGATTCATATGACACATTAAACCATCGTAATGAGCAACATCCATTAATTATGAGAAGTTGCAACTTGTGTTAAGATGACATATGCATCTTTAATATCGTCGAAGTAAATTGTAAAAAACTATGAAAATCATCCTAACTTTCATATCGCCTTATATATAAGGAGGATAGAAAATATATCAAAATATACTTTTTACTATGCTTGTCAGAAAGAAGAAAAAAAAAAACTCAAATTGATATAAGCATCAGAGAGTGTTTGATCGTGCACGCATGCTCTTTATCTTTACAAGTACATTCAACTATGTAAGTATATTCCATTAGAAAAAATGAAAGTTATTGTTCTAATATATATATATGTTAATTATGTGTAATTATTTCTTAAAAACAACTAATTTAATAATATTTTATGAGTATTAGAGAGTGTTTCATGCTTTTTATGTATAAGTATCATTTGACCACACACACTATTAGGAAAATGTAAGTTATCGTTCTATTTTTTAAAAAAAATTATGTGTGTAATTTTTTTTAAAAAAAAACTAGTAATTAAATAATATTTGATGAGATTTGGCACTAGAACTAAAAAAGTAAAGAGAAAATGGGGCTTTATGGTTTTCAGTCGCTTTTTTTTTCAATCTTACTTTCCAACAACTGGTAGTAGTAGGGGCAGGGCAGAGACCTTTCTGTTGAATGGCTCTTTCTGTGTGATCATTTTTTTTTAATGATTATTATTTTTTGAATTTGATTATTATGTTTTGAATTGGATTATTGTTGTTATTATCAGTATCAATTATCATCACTATCAATGTCTCTTAAATATCTCTTTCACTACCTAAACTCTTCCTTTGTTGCATGTTCATGTCTAATTTTCTTTCTTTATAATAAAACAAACAACATTGATAGGAAGAAGAAAAAAATTCTCTTTCACATTTTATATCATTCATCCCTCTCAAATATCTTTGATTTACAAGTTGATAAACTATAGACCAAATAGTGTTAGCCTAAACCATAGCTCAATGGTTAAAACATATATTTTCGATTAAAATATCAAATGGTCATATCTCCACTCTCACATATTGTTGAATTCAAAAAAAAAAAAAAGAAGACCAAATCATTTGAGCTTTGCATAGTTAAATGCTAGGGCAGTACAAAAAAACAAGTTTTGAAAATTTTGATTTATCTGTCGTGTATTTGATTTGCTAACTATGATATTTTTTTTAACTGTTTTTTTAATACAACAAATATGAGAGTCAAGATTTAAACTTCGGACTACAAAGAAAAGAGTTGTGTCATTTATTTCTTAAGTGTTAAGCTATGCTAAAATGAACCTATGTAGATATTCAATATATTTTAGGATCCTACACGTTTTTTGTTATCATTTGATAATTGTTATATATATATTATATATATAATTGAGATAAATGTTCTTTTACAAGTGCGCAAGCATGCCGCGTTCAAACAAAAAAGTGGACATGACAAAGGATCAAGAAAGTTAGAAATTCAGGTTAACAAAAATTAAAAGTAGATTTAAGATCAAAATTACGAGATTTTATAAAGCTTGCGAGTCAAAATTGGATTTTAATTCTACCTTTTAACCGTAATCTGTCTCTCTCCTTCAAAAAGAGAGAGAGAAATGTGCGTCTGTGTCGTCACTCATCACTGAGCAGATGAGAGTTATTTATGTGCTTTGGTTGTCACCGCACACTAACCTCATTCACGCGAAAAAAATATCATTGCCCAATTCCGCATTGCCCAATTTCTCTGCAGATTTCTCTCTTCTTGCTTTGATCCTTGTTGTTTCTTGAGTTAAAAGTTGTTCTCTGTGCATCTGAATCCTTCAATCCTTCGTATTTCTTGTGTATCTGCTGTTTCAGGTCATGTAATTGTGAACCATTTTCATTATTTTCTCTTATTGTTGCCTTCATCCTGCTTTTTGGGTTTCTTCTTTTCTGAATAATGTAATCTGGGGATTTAAGCCTTCTTGCTTTTATCTTTCTCTGTTTGGTTCATGTTCATTTCCTTGAAAGTTCTGTTCTGAAGCCGCGTGTGTTTTCAATTATGGGTTTTCGCTAATCTTGCTGTTCCTGATCAGTGGGACTGTTTTGTCAATGCCCATTTGCTTTAAGTTGGTCTGAAGTGTTCATAATGCAGTTTGGGAATATGGGTTTTCGTTAATTTTTTGAAGTCTTGTTATTGAAGCAGCTAATGCTCTTTTGATTTTATATCGATTTTAGCCATCTTTAGGATGTAAATCCCCTCCCACATTACCAAGATCCAGTGTTCTTAGTGGTTTAGTACTCTTTTGGGTGGAATTAGTTGACTGATACTTAGTAGAATACTACCGAGAAGAAATACCGTTGTCAGAGATTTTAACTTCTGTTTGTCAAAGTTGACAGTTCGTTTTGATCTGAAATGATGAAGGTTCGTTAGCCCAGATTACCTTAGTTACAATGAAAAATTCCACCCTTGTTTTTGTGTCTGATGTGGAGTCTAGAGCTATTAGGCTTACTCCTAATTGATTCATTTTTTGATTTGTTCATTTGTAGCTAGCATTCATATACCCACTATTCTTTACGAACACTCTTAAACATGTAAAGTTCTGTTAACTTCATTCAACTTTATTGCGTTACTGAAGGTAACACTAAATGTATTTCATTCAATTTTCTCACCTTTTGTTCAATATCTTTGAGAATCTAGAGTTGTTTGTTTCTCTGTCCTTAGGACATCCCAAGTTATTAGTTATGAAATCTTAACCATCATGTTGGCCTCTCGAGTCCTGTTAACTTGATTATGGTTTAGCTTACATGTTACCACTTTGATTTGTCTCTTCAATGTTACTTCCACCCTCATACTCTTAATATCTCAAAAGAAAAGGGGAAAAAGAATCCGTTCACAAACCTTCTTGTTCACAAAATATTCCACTCAACATGGAAGAAACATTTTTTCCATTCCGTGGGATTAAGAATGATATAAGAGGAAGACTTCTATGCTACAAACAGGATTGGACTGGCGGAATTCGCTCTGGTATCAGGTTTGTTTGCTTGTGACAGAAGACAATCTCTATATAAACTTCCATTTTATTGCCTCACCAAGTTAGAGCTGTATATTTATGTGCAACGTTTGTTTGTTTCAGGATATTGGCCCCAACAACGTACATATTCTTTGCTTCAGCAATTCCAGTTATATCGTTTGGGGAGCAGCTAGAAAGGAATACATGTATGGCTACTTTTTTGGTTGCTGATAAGATTTGTATGATTTATAAACTTGTCGTAGTTTGCTCAGATACGTTTCTCTCTGTCGTGTATGTCACAGATGGGACTCTAACTGCCGTACAAACTCTAGCATCAACGGCACTTTGTGGCATCATCCACTCGATCCTTGGGGGACAGCCTCTGCTCATCCTTGGGGTCGCTGAACCAACTGTTTTGATGTATACATTTATGTTCGACTTTGCAAAGGACCGAAAGGAACTGGGGCAGGAACTATTCTTAGCCTGGACGGGATGGTATCTGTTTAATTTACTGACTATATAAATAACAATATGAGAGGTACATGTCTGGTGGTGGCAACAAAAAGTTAATCTTGTATTTTTCTTCTCTGTCTATTCTAGGGTATGTGTATGGACAGCTATTTTGCTTTTCTTGCTGGCTGTGTTGGGTGCATGCTCCCTGATCAATAGGTTTACACGTCTTGCTGGAGAACTGTTTGGTCTGCTAATTGCTATGCTCTTTATGCAGCAGGCAATACGTGTGAGTATGCTTTGTGATACTTAGTTGCAATGTCTCGGTCTCAGTCTCATGACTAATTAGAAGAAATGGATAGTTGAACTTTGCTTATGATCTAGATAATAAATTCCAGCTTCTTGAGGAAGCTACAAAATTAGTCTCATAGCAGTTTGATTGTCTTGCATTCTGTTCAGAACAACTGCCATAGTCCAATGTACTATTTCCTTGTATAGGGTGTTGTGGAGGAATTCGGCATACCTCAGAGGGAAAATCCTAATCAGGTGGCGCTTCAACCTTCCTGGCGCTTTGGCAATGGAATGTTTGCATTAGTGCTGTCCTTCGGGCTTCTACTAACTGCCCTTAAAAGCCGCAAGGCCAGATCATGGCGCTATGGGACTGGTACAACCATACAGGCTTTTCTTTTGAATTTTGAAATATAGAATTTAAAAAACGTATGGTACATATAGATACAATTTCAATGATAGTTTTGGATAATATGTTGTATTCCTGTAATGATTCTGGTATGAACCTACCTTTTCTTAATTACTTTCCATCATCATGCAAATATTTATTTGATTTAGCTTTTCTCCCCTGAAATATGATCTAAAATATAGGTTGCCTACGGGGCTTTATCGCGGATTATGGAGTTCCACTTATGGTGCTCGTATGGACAGCCTTATCTTACATTCCAGTTAACAATGTCCCACTTGGGATCCCAAGAAGGCTTTTCAGTCCCAATCCATGGTCTCAGGGTGCCTACTCAAATTGGACGGTTGTAACGGTTTGTCATATTTTACTGATATCCAAGTTTCTAATAGTTTGATAGCGACAATCTGCATAAAAGCAAAGCCATACACTTCCCTGTCTCCAGGGCATGTCTAGGTATTTACACTTTTGACATATGCAGGAAATGTTGAGAGTGCCTCCATTGTATATAGTTGGAGCATTCATACCAGCAACCATGATAGCAGTTCTTTACTACTTTGATCACAGTGTTGCATCTCAACTCGCCCAACAGAAAGAGTTTAATTTGAAAAAACCAGCTTCATATCATTATGATCTTCTTCTCCTAGGTTTCCTTGTAAGCTGCCTCATGGAAATATTAAATTTCCTCTTCCTTCCCCTTTTTACTGCAAATCTTGTAGCTCTATGAAGGAGTTCTGGCCTCCAATTGAATTTGCTTTCTGATGCATGGGGAAAATGTTCTCCATCTCAATAGAAACTTTTTCTCTTCTCAGGTTATACTGTGTGGACTTATAGGCATACCACCTTCCAATGGTGTAATTCCTCAGTCTCCGATGCACACTAAAAGCTTAGCTACCCTAAAACATCAGGTAATACCTTCACTCAGTTCTTAATATATCTGATTTTTATATGGCATATATCTATTTTCTCTGCATTGAAATTTGGAAGTACAGAACTTCACATCCAGCATTCATTATGAACCTGTCTCACTCTGAATGTATGTATGCATAATCCATCCCTTTTATCACCGAGATCTCGGCTTCAACCATTTTCTGGGCTCATGGGGTGTTAGATTGTGTTTGGCAATCAACTTCCTCTTTGAATATTCTTGACTGCATCTTCTTTTCTCTGTGTTTCACCAATCAACTTGTGCAGTTTCTATGATTACACTCACTCTCTTAAAATGTCATGTAGTTACAGAAGTACAAACTTCTTTCTAACGTGAAATTAAAACAGATTGGTTATGTTTTATTTCTTCTGAAATAGCTTTTGCGGAACAAGCTGGTAGCAGCAGCGCGGCAAAGTTTTCGTAAAAATTCAAACTTGAGTCAATTATACCGGAACATGCAAGAGGCATATAATGAGATGCAAACTCCTTTAATTTACCAAAATCCACCAGCAGCGGTAATGAAGGAATTTCGAATACACTTTCATTTTTTCTGTTTTTTACTTCTTTAATCTCACATGTTGTGGCTTCAAGCAGGGGCTGAAGGAGTTGAAAGAGACCACGATCCAACTAGCTTCAAGAACTGGCTACATTGATGCACCTGTTGATGAAACTATTTTCGATGTGGATAAAGATATTGATGATCTTCTGCCAGTGGAAGTTAAAGAACAGCGTCTCAGCAATTTGCTCCAGGCAATAATGGTTGGTGGTTGTGTTGCTGCTATGCCTCTTTTAAAGAAGATCCCGACTTCGGTTCTCTGGGGCTACTTTGCTTTCATGGCAATCGAGAGCTTGCCTGGAAATCAATTCTGGGAAAGGATTTTACTGCTTTTCACTGCTCCAAACCGAAGATACAAGTTAGTTGACATCCATATACACGCACACGCTTACGCACACACTATATTAGGACTTGTTTGGAATGACTTTCTAAGTGCTTAAAAATATTTTTTTTTGCACTTAGAAACACTTTTTTAAACACTTAAAAAGTCATTCCAAACAAGCCCTTTGTCTTGTCATCACAACACTTTCAATAAGTCTTCACCCGAAAAAATATCATGTCAATGATAAGGAAACCAAATTAAAAACCTGCCAACGCAACACAACAATAATGCATTGATAACACCCAAGGTAGGTTTAACCAAACAGCACATGTAAAGGGAAAAAACTTGCATATCTTTTGTAGCTATAATCTTTGAAAGTGGCCGCTGACTTTTGCATAATATTGTTGTTGAACAAAGATTGACTCGTGATTCCTTTCACTTTCAGGGTGCTTGAGGAATATCATGCAACTTTCCTAGAAACTATCCCCTTCAAAACAATTGCAACCTTCACCTTGTTTCAGACAGTATATCTGCTGATGTGCTTTGGTTTAACCTGGATTCCAATTGCTGGTGTTCTTTTTCCGCTGTTGATCATGCTTCTCGTCCCCGTGCGGCAGTATTTTCTCCCCAGGTTCTTCAAAGGTGCTCATCTTCAGGACTTGGATGCTGCTGAATACGAGGAAGCCCCTGCAATCGCTTTTAATCCGTCGTTCGAAGTAAGCAGTCAGAACTCTCTGTTCATTTTAGTTAAATCTGTTGGCCATCTTAGTTCAAGTAATGGTTAAGATGTCATCCGCATCCCTCATTGAATTTGAATAACTTCGGCCCTGTTTGATAACCATTTGGACCCCATTTGATAACCATTTGGTTTTTAATTTTTGTGTTTTTGAAAATTAAGCCTATAAATACTACTTCCACTTATGAGTTTCCTTGTTTTGTTATCTACATTTTACATTTGTTTTCAAAAACCAAGCCAAATTTTGAAAACTAAAAAAAATAGTTTTAAAAAACTTGTCTTTATTTTTGGAATTTGGCTAAGAATTCAAATGTTTTCTTAAGAAATGTGAAACTCATGGTAGAGAAAATAATGAGAAATCTAGCACAATTTTCAAAATCAAATGGTTATCAAATGGGGCCTTGGTTCTTGGTTTTTGAAAATTAAGTTTGTAAAAACTACTTCCACCTATAAGTTTCTTTGTTCTGTTATCTACTTTCTAAAAGTGTTTTTAAAATCCATGCCAAATTTTTAAAACGAAAAAAAAAAGTAGTTTTTAAAAACTTGTTTTTGTTTTTTAAATTTAACTAAGAATTCAAATGTTTCCGTAAGGAAGATGAAAACCATGGCAAAGAAATTGTAAGGAAGCAAGCTTAATTTTCAAAAACCAAATGGTTATCAAACGAGACATTCTTTATCTGCATCTGATCCAATGTGAAATTTGAACATAGGAGGACAAAATCATCGTCTAAAATGGTGGTGTATGTGAAGCAAAAGCATAGTCCTGCCATTCCATTTTCAGTTTTGTGGGAGGATGTTTGAACTGAGTATAATGTTTCTCCTCCGCTTTGGTACTTTTCAGGATCGAATGGGAAGAACTCCCAACATTGATGACGGTGAAATACTCGACGAGATGATCACAAGAAGCCGTGGCGAGATTCGACGTACGCAGAATTCGAAAGTGACAAGCTCAACTCCAACTTCTCTAGAGGGCATCAAACCTGCCTACAGCCCACAGATACCACAGAAACTGTACAGTCCAAGGATCAATGAGCTGAGAAGAGAAAGAAGTTCTCTATCTCCTGGAAAAGGACTCGACTTTAAGCTAAGTCCTAGTGCAGAACCAGAACCAGAACCAGAAGCAGGACCAGGACCATCTTTTAGAAATTAGCCTGCTTCTTCTTGAAGAACTTTGTAACTGGTTACTTCTGCTGGGTTTTGATATTGTTAATTGTGTTCGAGAGGCCTTTTAACGTTACTTTGCTGCAGCTAAGTGTTAGTTTGTATGGGTATTATCTCTTTCTTTCTTTCCTTTTTTTTTTTCTCTTTTATTTTCTTTTATCTTTTTTAAATAAAACTAAGGAAAAACATACATATACTGTTTATGTAGCTTCGTCATATAGAATTATCTGAATGTTTAAAAAGGTGATATGATGTTATTTGCTTCCATTACTATTTTCTTTTTCCCATTTGATTATGTGATGTGATTTATTCATTCTTCAAATTATGAAAAAGTGAATGTGTTATAATTATAGGTTAAGTTATGCAAATATCTTTGAACTCTTGGTATGTTTTAATTTTGCTTCTAGATTTTAAAAGGTTTCATTTTAAATCTTTGAATTTTGAAATTGTACAAAAAAAAAAAAAAAATATTGTAGAGCTTTTTCATTAAAATTATGAATTGAAATTGATGCCAAATTACAACATTATTCATGTAAATTGGCGTAGGAGCTAACATATAAAAATTGGTTTTGGAAATGATGTTAATGATATTTTTGAGTTGAAATGAATAATAACAACGATTCTAGTAGTTGAAAATGATGTAACAACTTTTATATTCCAGCTGTCATGTTAACTATCATTTTGTCATTTTAATGGAAAAACCCTCCAAAGGTTTTTTTTAAAAAAATGATTTCAGAGTTAGGGGTTAAAATGAAACTCTTCAAAGTTCTGGGATATTTTGTATGATTTAACCTATACCCATCTAATTGAGAAAAAAAGAATAGTCATTCTTAGAAATTCTATGTTTTTCTATATCGAAAAATCATACTTTTGAATCTTTTCTAATTTATTGTTTTTATATATATTAGTTTAAAAAAAAATCTAAGTAGAAACAGGGGAGACTACCTTTTTTTAATATATTATTACAATTATGGAGGGAAATTCAAACACTCAACGAGGTTCGTTAAGTTATGCTCAGAATTACCTAGAATGACATTCTTTGAAATTAACTATGAAATCAAATCTTATAGAATCTGTCAATTTAAATTTGAAGACATAATGCGTTTTAATTATCAAGGTGGCATTTGATTCCAATCTTACCAACCCAGAATGGACAAATCATATAAAGCCAAAATGGTTCACACTTCGGTCTCCACTCTTTCATTAATTTAAAATGCCAGAGTTCGCTACCTGATGCTGCATGTGTTATGTTTTCTATGAACAAATTTTTTCAAAATCATTTATTACAGAGACTTGAGTAGATTTAGATATAACAATTTAAAAATTATTATTATTATTATTATTATTTATTTATTTTTAAAAGTTCAACGCACTTCTATTCTTTTAATCGATCCTACTTAACCAATTTAGCCTCAGATTTGACTAAAAATAAGTTCAAGATTATAAGCTTTAAAAATAATCAATACTATGAAAGCCTTTTTTTTAAAAAAAAAACCAGTAAATACTATGAACAGATTACGACATTCTAATAATAACAGTAAATCGTCAAAGTGAGGTTCAAATCCTTATACCCACATTTGTTGTATTAAATAACAACAATAATAATATCACCCAAGGTGAGCATAGCTTAACAACAATTGACATATACCATCGATCAAAAGATCCCCCAACTCAAATATTGATGAACTAAAAAAATAAAAAATTCATCGTATCAATTTTTGATGGGTCAATTCTAAATTCATTCACCCAGCTATTAATTAACGGTACACCATCTCTTGACTTCAAAATAGTAAATTAGTGGATATAGAGATTTGAACCTCCGACTTCTAGAAAGAAGTACGAGTCATGTTTACTTTGACAAAAAATAAATGTTTTAAAATATACATCTAAAGATGAATATTTTTTTTGTATTAAAAAGAGAATAATAATTTTTTGCCCATCCCAAATAAAACGGGTTTAACGGTTCGTGTTGCCGATCTACAACGCAATGAAATAATCCATCAAGAACTGTAGAATGTCGATAAAAAGGAGTTAATGAAAACGAAGATTCGCTCAAAAATGCCTTTTCCTATCGATGCAAACAGCAAAATACAGAGTCGAGGAATATTCCCAACCACCACAATTATGATGAACAAACAAACAGAACTCAAATACCATGCACGGCAACGCCAGACAAAAGTAGATGTGGGAGTCCTAAAAGCAAATAAATTGAAAATATTAGTAAGGACATAATAGTAATTAGCTAGAGATGAATAGGTTATAAATAGAGGGAGTTATAGATCTTGGAATGAAAATTATTTTAAGTATTGTTCAGTGTGAAACTTGGAGAGAGACATAACCCTCTCGAAAGGTATAATTTCTCTTTTGATATTGCAATATACTTTCCTTTTGTGTTCATATTATTGGGATCGTAACATTAAGACCACCAAAATTGGTCAAATTTCCAACTCAAAATCTTTAAACCACATCAAAGGCTTCTATTACAAATTACAAAACTTACTTCGAAGTTCGAACCAACTTACTTAGAATCTGCATCCTACTGTTATTTGAAGACAAGCACTGTGACGGCCAAATTCAATAAAGTTTCCAACTAAAGTCTATAACAGACCGGGGGTTTAAATCTGAAAGCTTAAAATGTTCACTAGCATTTCATATCTAATATTGTGGGTGCTTAAACCAAGCGAATCGTGTGGTCATGCTAGTAATTTGAAATGGACACAGGGCTGTCCAGAGGGAAGGAAGATGGCTATTTATCCACAAAGAATAAAAGTCATCCTGAAGGGCAGAAAGAAATAGTACAAAACTGAAGAGAACAAAAACCTTACAGTTGTTTTCTACATGGATCGCGCAACAACTACAAACAAATCGTCATCTAGCAAAATTTCATGGGAGGCTTTTAAGCTGTCTTCGCCTTGGCTTTGATGCGCTTAACCCTTGAATACAGGAAAACCCCAGCAAGAGCTATTCCAGTGCCTGCATTAAATCCAAGAACAAGAAGTACTTTAATGCGTCAAGAAGTGTTTGACACAAATATTCATAAACAGAAGACGGAAGCAGCGAATAGTACCAAGAGAGTTGATTGGAGAAACAGGTGTTTGGAAGAAGATAACAGAGCTCACGATGACCACAACACGCTTTACACAATTGCCAACTGAGTGGGTAACAGGCGATACTCTTTGCAATATCATGTAAGAAACCTGCAAAAGTCACCCCAGTAGCTGTCAGTGAAAGCCCTTCTATGTGAAAGGGAAATGATCAGTAGGCACAGAAGAAGTTTAAAAACTGCAAGAGCGTCAATGTCGTCGTGCATCTTCAGACCAGAACTACAACAAAAGTTCTCAGCACCACGCTCCAAATTTTCTCAGTATTGCAGAGAACTACAACATTTATTCCTTTTATGGAAATATCGAATACTTTCTCTACAAATGCGGCACATTTGTTTTTTAATTTCAAAAGTCATTTTAGCTAAATTTCAACTAGAAGCAAGATGTAGAGATTTAAAAAAACTATAAGAAGAAAAGTACATGTTCAGGAGAAAGTCAGAATGCAGATATCTCACTCGTGAAATTGGAAATATTACCTGTTGGTATGCATGGAAACAAAGGGCAGCAAAAAGAGACCTAATGTATACTTGTTTCACGTTCAATCCCTGTAATGAAAGAAATTACATTGAAGAGAAAGATATAAAACTAAAGAAAATTTCTACAGAACTCTGGTTCTTGAATTACTCACAGCTGATTGAAGGTATGCAGGAGTAAACTTGACACCTTCCATGAAGATAGCCACAGGGGACAATAAGAAAAAGGACATGACTGTTATAATTGAAAAGAGGGTGATGTTGTCAATTGACTCCTGTTTCACAAGAACAAAATGTTGTTACTTTACCACTCCAAAGAGCAAAGGATATTAATGGAATAATAAGGTGTCAAAATGAACGAATACAAAAACCAGTTGGATGCATTTGCTACCAAAAATATTTTCTCATCGATTGGATATAGAACATAAGTTCCAAATCAATACAACTGGTAACAGAAGTAACACAGGTAATTAGAAAGATACATCTGTAGTGCTTACCTCTTTTTTTACCATGACCTTTTTGCTAAGGACATTACGAGATTGATTAGACAAATTGGATGCCATTGCACTCCAAAATCCAGCCCTTTTATAAGAAATATGATATATCAGAAATTGCATAAATAATCCATTTTTTAGTCATCTACTTAAAAGAGTAGACATGAATATAGACATACTAAAACACTCGTCTTACCAGTTGAAGGAGGCCTCAGTGGCAGATGCCAATGCAACACCACCAACAATTGGCAGAAGAGATGCAACTACCCAGGGAGTAGGAGTCTTCAAGGACAGAAAGACGAACGTCAGAGTTAAAACACCACCAACAATGGGCAGAAGGGATGCAACAACACCATCATTTTTCTCAAAATTTTAAAAGGTTAATGCTTGGCCCTCGAGCACAAAAAGTAATAGAACATTTAACTGCTGAAATGCAGGACTGACAATGTTCTGATTTTGACAAAATAATTAAGAAGTGGTCGCACATAAATTCATACCTCTCCAAGAAACATTGCTGACAGGATAACTGAAAAGAACGGCTCCATAGCTTTGATTGTGTGAGTGAACGATACTGCCACTTTCCCGAGACTCATATTTGTAAAAAGATTTCCCAATGTGTGAACAAATGCCAGCGGCAGAATAGCAGCAAGCTGTTTAAGTTTAAAGAAGTCAAAACCTCATAACGAAATTTTTTTAATAGGAAACGGAAAACCTCATTACGAAATTCATCATTTAAAACAAGCTACACGTACACAAGGCTCCAAAAACCTGAAAGGGGGAAAATAACAATTACCTGAGCACCACTAATCTTTGGCTTTTTGTAGAGATTAAGTCCCCACATAAGAAGAACAAGTACAGTGCCTACAGCAAATTGAGCCACAGTGATAGTTACAGGGAATGGAAACACCTTGAGGACCTGTGAACAAGTGGTATCAAATATCATCAGCATTCTCATCTCCCAAAGAAGTTATCACCAATTTCAATTGATCTTGGTTGATGCAAGTCAAGTTGAAAGTTGAAATGAATAAGCAGGTAAAAGAGTTGCACGTATTGAATGAGCAATTTACTTAATCAGACATTAAGGATCTAGTTCGATAGAATCTGCTACTTAACGATCATTTGCAAAGAAGAAAAAACCTCTCAAGGTTATACTACTTTCAAGCATCAACATACCAGCAAGAGCTTAGTCATACCTTATCGTTCCTTTGCCATTATCAAGTCCTTCACTCAAAAAATTATATTCATACGGATATACTAGGAGATTTTGATTTTACATCTTTACGAGAACAACTTATTCTCTACTTCGTCGAAATATGATAATATCGGAAGTGAAAGGGAAAAGTTGGCGTCAATATTTCTTAAGCAAGACTCCTGGATAAATCCTCAGACAAGAATACTGACCTAGAACTTAAACACATCTTACACCATCCTCGTGCGTATTTTATTCATTATGAAGATAATTTAAGCACAAGACTAAATTTCTTTTCTCGATAGGATCCGCATGCGGAGCATTATCAAGCCTCGGTTTCTCGCGGTACAGGCACTTCATGCAAATCGAACAAAATAACCACGAATTCTAACAATATAACCAGACAAAATGCACAAACACCATAAAATTTCAAAGAAAAAGAAAACACCTAACCTGCTTGTTGTAGATGTTAAAGTAGATGTTGAAAAGGTACCAGAGGCCAAACAACAACCCGAGCTCCAACGTTTTCATTAGGTTACCGTCAGCACTGGCGGCCTCTCCTGAACTATCCGGCACCGCAGTGGCCTGAACCTTGAAATGACTCGCATCGGAATCCGAAGCAAGCAAGGGCACACCAGTCCATGGCCGGAGTTTCGCGGCCGAAAAAGGAGACGACGACAGAGTCCAAGATCGCCGGGGCCAAGAGGAAGGGAGACCAACATTGTTCAGGTCTCCGAGATCTCTGGAATTTGAGGAAGACGAAGAAGATAACCGAATTGAGTTACATCCAGAGCTGAAGGACGAACTCGAAGGCCTCCGAGGCTTGAGAAGAGGAAGAGAAGGCGAGAAAGTAACCGCAGAGCTCTGCATTTCGAAGGCCTGAGCTCGAGATCTGAGATCGGAGAAGAGAACGAAGCAAAAGAGAAGGGCCTCGGAGCGTCCGCCGAGGAGAAAGGTTGGTGAAGCAGTAGTTGGTGGCGCAATGCAATGGCGAGAATGAAGGACTAAGAAGAAGCTTAAAATTGGGGAATTAACTAGTCAAAATTGAACACCAATGACGGATATTTTAAAGCATTTTATTTCCCTATTAAAAAAATAATTTCTTAAATTTTTAATTTTTGGGTAATTGAACTTCTCGTTTTTTTTTTTGTCTTCAAAAAAAAAAAAAAAAAAAGAACATAAGCTTTTGGTCTGTTTCTTGTTTCTTATTTTTAGAAATGTTTCAAAAATGCGTGGAAATTTTATAAATAACAAAATCAAGTCTCTTGTTTTTGTTTTTTTTTATATTTTCAGTTTTTCAAACAACATAAATAAAATCATTATTTTATCATTTTTACTCCTAATTCTTAAAATACATAATAAATATCTAAAAATAATTATAACATAAAAATTTTGAATATTTAATTTTAAAAACTATTTTTTATAGAGAATTTTTATATTTTTAGTTTAAAATTTCATATAACAAGAAATAAGAAATGATTATCAAACGTGTTTTTTTTCAATAGAAAAATAAAGAACAAGAAACAAGAAATAATTATCAAACATAAATTTTTGGTTAAATTACACATTTAGTCCTTGAACTTTGAGATTTGCATCTATTTAGTTTTTGAACTTTTAAAATTACAAATTTAGTCTTTGGACTTTCGAATTTTTTAAAATTCACGGGTCTAATAGACACAAAATTGAAATTTTAGAGTTCTATTAGACATAAAATTCAAATTTATATCTATTAGATCAATTAATTTTTAAAATTTTCGAACTTGACAGAAATTTATTAGACACGAAATTGAAAGTTTAAGGACTAAATAAACACAAATCTAAAAATTCATGGACTAAACTTGTAATTGAACCTAATTTTTTTTATTAAAAAAAAGAAACTAAAAAATAAAAAACAAGAAACAAAAATGCTACCAATGTGCATGTGGTTGCTACCTCTATGTAATAAGAATATACCAAATAACAATTTATTTATTTTAAAATATATATCTTTCTTTTTTTTTTTTTTTTATTGTAATGTATGATGTACCATCACCGGCCCAAATTCAATCTCAGTGGGGGCTGCGGGACAAAGCTGTCTAAAATATAAATTACTTTTGAAAGGCAGAAAGCAAAAAAGGCACTAAAAGTCTAAAACCCATTTATTTGGGGAAAATTAAAAACACGATTTTCCACCTGCCGGCGATTAATTGGAATAACTTTCTGTCTGATCCGATCCCTTCTTTTTCCCCTTTTTCTGTGTTAATTTCCTCCCGATATTCTTAACATAAAAAAAAAAAAAAAAAAAAAAAAAAAAAAAAAAAAAAACTGGAGGATCGATATCACGGAGTTTTATTTATTTATATTATAATTTATTTTTAAAAAAAATATTAATTTCTAAACCTATTATTTAGATATTATAGTTTTAATTATCCGAATGAGAGATGACCTCTACAAAAAAATTTATAAATTAAATAATGTGTGTTGGTAAAGTGGTCACACGCGTGTACAATAATTTAAGAGAATATGTGTTCGAAATATTAATAGGCACAAATAATTTATTTGCAATTACGCACTTGACCACTCTACCAACCTAGCATATTTGTAAGTTTTTTGTAGAGGTCGTCTCTTAAAAACACCTTGTCTAGATGTTATGTTTACGACATGTGTCATGTGGTGGAGATCCAACCGACCATCATTTAGGAAATGAAAACTATAATATTTAAATAATAAATTTAGAAATTAATATATTTTAATAAAAAGTTTTAAGAATGACAATATTAATAAAAAAATCATGGATATGAGTCATGTCTATCGATGAGTTGATATACAAATTATTATTATTTTACAAAATTTATATAAAAATTAATAATACAATACATATAAATATATTGTCCAAATGGATTATTCTCATAATAATAACGATAATAATAATAATTATGAGTAGTTTTTTCTCTAAACTTCCAATTTCATTATCTCGAAAAAAAAAAATTAATTTCATTAAATTAGACTCATACTTACAAAAAAAAAAAAAAAGATAAATGTTGCAATTTTTATCATACATTCAATTTTGTTAATTTGAACTAATTTTAACAAAAAAAACAAATGTAAAAATCTCTAAAAACTTAGGCCCCATTTGATAACTATTTGGTTTTTAGTTTTTAGTTTTTGAAAATTAAGCTTGTTTTCTCCCAATTTCTCTACAATGGTTTTCATCTCTCTTAAGAAAACATTTGAATTCTTAGCCAAATTCCAAAAGCAAACTCAAGTTTTTGAAAACTATTTTTTTTAGTTTCCAAAATATGGCTTGGTTTTTTAAAACATATGTAAGAAGTTGAAAACAAAATAAGGAAATCCATAGATAGAAATGGTATTTATAGGCTTAATTTTGAAAAACCAAAAACTAAAAATCAAATGGTTATCAAACGAAGTCTTGGTAATTTCAATGAAATCTAGTTTTATTCAGATTAAATTTGAATCTTCACATCAAATCAACCATTGAATAACTATGTCAAAACTCAAAATTTTTAACAAAAAATCAACTCTAATGTAGCTTTTCTAAAAATTCTTATCAATTTCATATTAAACAAATATTTGATAATTCATTGACTGCTTTTATTTACGATTCTTCAAATAAAAACTTGTTAGAAGGTAAAAATTAAAACGTTGTTTGAAGTTTAAGGTGCAAATTGATTAAATTAAAAACTTAGGGCAAATTTTGATTTTTTAATTTTTAAGGAAAATTTGTTATTCATTTTTTTTTTTAGTTCAATTCGTTATTACATTAACCTGCATAAAAAAATGGACACTAGTTTTCAATCATGTGAAAAAAAAAAAAAAAAAAAAAAAAAACTTAGACGTTATATCTTTCAACGCCGTGTATATATTGTATAATGTTTCCGATAAGGACAAAGATCATTTTTTTTTCTTTTTTCTCTTTTGTTTGTAGTGGGGGAATCGTAATAGGTGCCAAAGAATATTAGAATATTTGCAAGTCTAGTCATAATTTTTAAAAATTTATAAATATAGCAAAAAAATTTAAATCTTCTTTCCATTTTTTTATTATTTTAATTTTACCTTCATTGGTTTATCAATATGTATATCAGTAGTATATCTGATATGTTATTGATATTCTAAATATAAAGAATATCAATAGCATATCAGTAGTATATCTGATATACTTTACATTTGGTATATCAGTCAAATGATATATACCTAAAACGAAAAATATTAATAGTATATTAATGATACACTACTGATAGATTTCTTTTTAGGTATATCAATTAAATAATATACTTTATATGAAGTACATCAGTAACATATTAAGAATATTTTGCATATTTGGTATATCACCTATATATCTAACATTGAGTATATCAATAGTATATCAGTGATTAGAGATGTCTACGGGACGGGATGGGAACGAGAAAGCCACCTATTTTAATCCTCGTCAACAAAATTCTCCATTTATTTTGGCGGAAAATGGGGAGGGGATTCCCTATGGGAAATTCACGGGGATCGAGTTTCCCGCGAGAAATTTTTCTTCCTTTTTTTAATTTATTCTAAATAATAGGATTTTTTTTAAAAAAAATTAATACATTCTAAATAGATCATTTCCAATGAAATTTGTATTTAGAGAAGAGATTATAAAACATCATAATAAAAACAATCCCATAAGCAAAAATATATATAACTAATGTCTTAATCAAAACTATCCTATAAGCAAAAATATATGTAGTTATAACGTTCAACCAACATTGTACTAAAAATAAAATGTTCAACCAATATAATTCTATACAAATTTCAACATTACAACATAGTCTTCAAATCTTTAAAAAAAAAAAATAGTCTTCAACAAATTCCTACCATAGTCTTCAACACAATCTTTAATTTAAATATTACAACCCGTCTCAATAATAAAAACAATAATATTACAACAACAACATAACTATCAATTTCCTTCTTCAATAATGAATGTTTGTAACATAGGATTCCTTAATAACAAATATTGAATAATGTTTTTAACAATATACTTCATTTAGTGATATGCTTTATTACTTTAAGTGATGAATAACTATTGATAAAGTCAAAAACTAAAATAGAATATATCAGTAGTACATATAATATAATGAATATGTAGTATTGATATACGATTAACATACTTCACATTAGATATATCAGTGAAATAATATACCTAAAATGAAGTACATTAGTACTATATCATTTATTCACTACTGATATAGTACTAGACAAGTGTATTGACTAAAAACCAGTGCACCAACAAAAAAGTAGTGACCAAAATCCATTAATAATTAGCCTGTACCATCGACTATGAAGTTAGAAGTTTGAATCCCTCACCATCAATGTTATTGAACTCAAAAGAAAAAAAAACTAAAAAAGAGAAAGAAAAAAACATGTTGGTGGAAATAAAAAATTTTTAGAGGAAGGAAAAAAATAACAACAACGTGCATATAATAATAGATAGCAAACGACAAAACTTAATATTATCACTGTTTAACTTTTTTTTTTTTTTTTGACAATATGTGAGATGGATGATTTAAACCTCTGACTTCTTAGTCAAGATACATGTTTTATGTTAGTTGAGCTATGCTTATATTGACTATCACTGTCTAACTTTTATATAATATACACACACAGATGAAATACCTATTTAGATTTCAGAGTCATATTTAATAAATGACTCATCGATATCTCTACCACAATCATTTATTTATTGAGATAATCAACCACAATCATTTAAATATGTCATTAAAGTGCAACAAATAAAATATTGATTAAGTTGTCTAGTTTAGCAGTAATTGGTATATACTCCTAAATTCCCATATTCCACATTTGTTGTGCTAAAAAAATATAGGTTAAATTACAAAATTGGTCCCTATGGTTTTGAAAAAAAGTATAATATGATTTTAAATGTTATAATTAGTTCTTATTAATATGAGCATAGTTTAATTGGTTAATATGCATTGGATTGTCGATTATAAAATTAGAGGTTGGAATTCCACTCACATGATTTTTATTTTTATTTTTTGAAATACCACTCACATGTTGTTGAACTACAAAAACATTTCAAAATCTTTTAGAAGGAAATAAATATCACCCACATGTTTTTTTTTTTTCGTTTTTTTTTCTTCATGTTATTGAACTAAAAAAATAGCCGAGACATTAATCTTTTAGAAAGCCTAATTCATGCTCTAAACGCTCTCTCATAAATAACAAATTTCCATCCCATAAAACATTTTAGAATGGAGCTACTCAGATTGAGCTTGTTTTATTACTTTGTGGGCTTGGAGCCTTTTTTTTTTTTTTTGGTTTTAGATTGGGCTCTATATTTACAAAAATTGAAAGGAAGGACCAAATACACACCCTCTTTCTGAAAATACACACCCTCTTTCTGAAATATATATATATATATATATAACTAGTGAAATATCACTAAATCGAGATTTAGCACAAACTAAGATTTAAAAAAAAAAACCAATAATAATTAATAATAACAATTTAATTAATTTAATAATGAATGGATTGATATACTCAATTTAGTATGTGTTTGGTATATCTTTAATTTAGAGTGGATTTTTAAAAAATAATAGTTTTTTGTTAATTTTTTTTTACCAATTATAAACACTTTTTAAAAATGTTCGAAATTAAAAATAGTTTGAGAAATTAGAAAACTAAGCATATTTAACTAATTTTCTTTAAAAAAGTGTTTATAGAAAACCCTAATTTAATTTTGTTTATCTATCATATTTACTCATAAAATTATGAGAGATTATAGCTAGAGTATTGATTTTCCTTTTGTGCACTTAAAAAAATATATTAGTTTTATCTAGAAAAAAATTTAATTTATTACGAGCTTTATAGTATTATATATCAAGTATGCTATTGATATTCATGATTAGATATTCATTTTTACCATTAATAAAATCATGAAGATTCATTAAATGTAGGGAAAAATCAATGTACACTCATAAACTTTGAAGTTGTATCAATAAAAACTATAAATTAATAATTATATCAATTTAAATCTTGAACTTTATAAGTGTATTAATTTATACCATCTGTTAGATTTTTTATGAAAATTCAAGAGTTTAATTGATATAATTATAAATTTGAACAGTAAAAACTAATATTTTTCAAACGGAATATGACAATGGTGTAAATTGATATACTTATGAAAGTTTATGGTTTAAATTAATACAATTATTAGTTTAGTGTTTTTATTGATACAATCTCCAAAATTTAAAAATATAAATTGATTGTTACCCTTTACTATAAATGACAAGAGAGTTAGTACAAGATATTCAAAAGTTCTTAAATTCCCTAAATGCTCGATACAGTTTTCTCATAACTCTGCTAGAAACAAACACTCATTTGGTTGGGGGGAGAGCTTCACGATTCCTCTCTCCATAAATCTCACTTCTAAAGTTTCATAACCATTTTATTTGTAGTTTTATATTTTTGAAAATTATGCTTATACCCCTATAATTTATTGGTAAGTTTTTCACTTTAATTAAAACACACATTTAAATTTCAAAAACAAAATCAAAATTTTAAAAACTACTTTTGTTAGTTTTTAAATTTTGCTTGATTTTTGAAAACGTTTGTAAAAAGTAGATAATAAAGCAAGGAAATTATATGTGAAAGTAGTGTTTATAAGCTTAATTTTTAGAAACAGAAAACCAAAAACAAAATAATAATCAAACGAGGCTTAAATAATCTTCTCTTTCTTTCTTCAAGGAGTGGACCATTCTTTGTGAACTTGTTTCAGTTTTCAAATAAAATAATGGTTAAATTACAAGTTTAGTCATAAACTTTCAGGTTTATGTCTATTTGGTCCATGAACTTTAAAAGTGTCTAATATGTCCTTAAATTTAATTTCAATTTTGTATCAAATAGGTTATTGAATTTTCAATATTGTATCTAATAGGTCCTTGACCCTATTTTACATTTTGTAAAATTCATGAACTTACTAGACACAAAAATTGCAAGTTTTGATCCCATTGGACATAAGATTCAATTTTAACTAATAAATTAGTTAATTTTTAAAGATTTTGATTTGTCAAGAACCTATTAGAGACAAAATTGAAAGTTTGGATATCTATTAGACATTTTTAAAGTTCAAGGACCTATTGATTCAATATTGAAAGTTCATGGACATATTAGACACTTTTTAAAGTGTAGGGAAATAGACAAAATTGAAAGTTCAAGGGCTAAACTTGTAATTTAACATAAAATAATCTAACCTTTACGACTACTTAAATACTTTATCTAATTACTAGAACTTTTGGTACGGTGTGTCTGTTATAATATGTTATTTTAAATAGATTTACTTTAGGTTATTTGAATAAGATTTGTTTTGTGTTCAAATTATGAATTAGGATAGTTTTTTTTTAGTTCAAAACATGGGAATGTGGGAATTCAAACCTCTAACATTTTGAGTTCATTGAAGTTGGTAGGGTAAATCAATATTTTAATTATATTTTATTAGTATAAAAAGCCATTAGTTTATGTATCAATTGACTCTTTTTTTTTTGGTAAGATCTTTATTTGTTCTTTCCCCAAATTTCACAATGTCAATATTAGTGACATAGGGAATCCTCTTCAAAGAGGAAGGTAGATTTTATCTTACAACGAGTATAAATCTAAATTGTTTTTATTCACATGAAATTTAATTTCTTTTTCACTCCTTTTTAAAAAAAAATGAAATCTTAACTCTAATGTAGTCAGGTGTCAAAATTAGTTAAATAAAAAACACTAATTCATTGTTAAGTAAATTAAAAATGTGTCATGTATTCAATATAACACCAACTTGTGATGATTTTATAAAAATAATAATTAAAAAAAGTGTAATGGCATGATGGATTTATGACAATTGACTAAATTAACTATAAAAATCATTTTGAAATTCATTAGCTTGAAAGACAGACTTAACAAGTAGTTTATCTTTTCTAATTATATCTAGATTATCCATACACTTCGACTTTGTATACTCTAAATTTGTTGTCTATTTAGAAAATTGATTGTCATCACCAATATGATTACAATTGTTAAAGTACTAATAACATTTTTAAAATATAAAGATTTAAATTATCGTCCTACCTTTGTATAATATTGGATATATATTGGTTAAAAAAAAAGATATATATGTATATTTTCAAAAGAGACGCAAGGGAGAGATTAAGAATAAAAAAAAATTAAATATTAAAGAGTCAACTTGATAACTACCGGTTAAAATAGATTAGAGGTTCATGTCTCATCCCTTTATTGAACTCAAGTGAAAAAAAACACACACACATATATATATATATAGCGACCGGAATTGTCAATGTAAAATCAACGGCTGAGATGCAAGATTGGTGCTAAATTTACTAAATAGTATTTAGCAAAGAAAAAAAACAAAAAAGAAGAAGCTCGTGTGGCCAAAAAATTAGCAGAGTATAATATCACCGGCTGTCACTCGTCTAAGATGACAATACTATGAAGGACCACACTGTATCTGACACGTGTAAATTTCTCTTCCACGTACTTAAAAAAGAAATCCTTTTACACGAACAAGGATTGAGGTCATAAAAGGAAATATCTAAATGCCATTTTCCCACAAACCCTAGTTTATCTCATCCACTCTAGCCTCACTCTAGGGGTACTTACGTAACTTCAATTTAAAATTTTTGTAATATAGTTAATCTCTAGCGTACAGTTTAGTTATGCTGAAGTACAGAGCGTCTTCACCGCCATACAGGATTCCAATTCTCACTTCATGCGACATTGAAGCCTATTCAGTCGTTTTGAACAATTTCATCAGATCAGAATAGAGAATTTCTTGATTTGAACAGTGAAAATTTCAGCAGAATTTTGGAAGAAGAGGAGAGAATGCATTCGTTGAGCTTCAAGGTTTTCGGTGATTTTAATGCGGGATCGAGGATGAATTTACCGGGACGAGGAAGCTTTTGTGTTCCGGAAATGGAGGTCGGGGCAATGAGGTGTTTTGGAGGTCGTCGAGCATTTGGAAGAACTTGTAGGATTGTAGCATGCGCTTCGGAGAGGTATGGTGATGGTGGAGAAAGCCAGAGCCAGAGCGCGAGTACGAGTCGGAGTCGTTCGTTTCTTTCCCGCAGTGAAACTTATGCACTACTGAAGCAGCAATTGGAAGTTGCCGCCAAGTCCGAGGTCTCTCTCTTCTTTTCTATTTCTATCATTACCATTAGTCTAGTAAATCAATGTGTTTAAGCTAATTGGTATAGAAAATTCACGCGTCTGGTGGAATTAATTATGTAGGTTTCCAAAATCATGAGGAAGTATGGACTGTTTCTCCTCTTTAATTTTCATTGATAATCGGATTATTGACTATTGCCGCCAGATCATCTTTTAACTGTTAGTTAGATTGACTCCGTGTAGATTTCTGGTTAAGGAGCCTTGTTATACTTATCTATGTTTATTTATGATCAGATATTCGTTTCCTCGTGTCCTATTATTTTCTATGTGCTGGAGTTCTCTCATGTCCGCAGGGTTATAGATTCTATTTTGTCTGTAGCTTTCCATGTAAAATATGATTGAATGGGAAGCCAATATCAGGTCTGGATTACGTTTTGCAATCTGAATATGCTTGTCAAGAGAAGTGGGGGTCAAGAAATTGGGGGGAGGGACATTCACTGATTCCGTCACTTGCCCTTAATTTTATGGCCTGAAAAAGTTCAAGATCTGTATGCGTCCTAGAGTTTTGATGTTTTGCCCCGCTAGAAACTTAAAGTCCCCCTCTCCTTAAAGACTACATAAGAGTAGTAGAGGTGAAACAATTGTAATTCTGCAGCTTACAAATGCTAGGTTCATTTTATGGATATTTCCTCTGTATATCACTTGTTAAATCTAGGATTATGAAGAAGCTGCAAGGATACGTGACTCGTTAAAATTATTTGAAGAGGAAGAGCCAGTTTTGCGTCTTCAAAGACTGATTAAGGAGGCTATTTCTAGTGAGAGGTTTGAGGTACACATTGTTCCAGATCTCGTCACTTATGCAATTCATCATGGAATTCTTTTTTTTTTTTTGAAGCTCCCTACCATGCAATTCATCATGGAAGTAGAACTAGAATATAAATATTCAATCCTAGTGTGATTGACAATATTTTCCCTTTACTTGAGACTTGAGAGTAGACTTTAATGAAATGTTCTATCTGCCTTTTCAGATCTTAATACTTTGTTCCGGTACTCAGTACTGCATAATTGTTATTCTGGTTTGTCATAATGCTCTGGTTGGCTTAGTTGCTTTGACTTTGTTTGATCCTGATGATAAATTCCTGCAATGCAATGAAAGACATAAAATAGACAAAAGCCACCTATTACTCTGTTCTATGAATGACTGATAAATATAATGACTTCAAAGCCGATAGACATATGCCTTGTTCAGTTTTGGCCCTTGGGGGTAATAATTTCATAAATATATTTTATTAATTTCTGTACAAGCTTGGCACAAGTCCGTGGCTGCAACCTTGACTGACTCCACAACTTTATTTCATCTCATGATACCATGTCTTCACCACTACCTTTTGCCATTGATCTATTTGCAATTTTTTTTTCAGGATGCTGCTAAATATCGTGATGAGCTGAATGAAATTGCCCCTGACTGTCTTTTGAAGTGTGCAAGTGATGCGACAACTTTGGTACATTTCTTGATCTTCTTATGAATGTTGTTGATGGATTAAATACCATACCATTTTTTTCAATTTATTGAAGTAACCTCCTCTTGCTATCTGAATCAAACATACTATCCTATTTGCTACCTAATAATGTCTATTCTTCTTTAATTCATAGAGTTAAAAAATAATAATTATTCCCTACTTCAGAATAAATTGATTAGAGAAATGGAGTGTGTAGAAGCTAGAATCTACATGTGTGAGCGGATGAGAATTTTGACAATAGACATAATATTGATTGATTCTACAGGGTATCAGGGTACAAGTTAGGAGCGTTTACATAGAAGGCCGAAGCCAACCCTCGAAGAATCAGTACTTTTTTGCATACCGAATAAGAATAACCAATAATTCAAACCGTCCAGTTCAACTTCTTAGAAGACATTGGATTATCACTGATGCAAATGGGAAAACAGAAAATGTCTGGTAAGTTTGACTTGCTTCTGTACTTTCCTCCTTGATTCATTAAGCATGTGAAGGTGTTCCCCAACTCAACCTGGACATGTTTTTTTATCTTTGCAGGGGCGTTGGTGTTATTGGTGAACAACCAGTTATACTTCCTAAGACTGGTTTTGAATATTCATCAGCCTGTCCATTAACTACTGCTAATGGCAGAATGGTTAGAATGATTTTACTTATGTGAACTTCTTGCAGTGTAGATTCTTTTTCCATCTATAATTATATCAGTTTTTCTGATCTAGTACAAGGACTGCTACAGTGTAGTTTTTTGAACTGGTTCGGTAAAATTTATAGTCAAACTTGTTTTTCATAATAAACTTAAAAAAGCTGTCACATGCTTTTACCTTATAACATGTGGAGTGCACACTTCAAACATGATTTCATTGGGAATTTTTAATTTTGGGACCTTTTTAGCGGGACATATATGATGCAATATTATTTTCTTTCTTATTTATTTCTAACAAGGTTCAGCTGTAAACTCTTGACATTTTTTAAACTCAAGACATGTCTAACAAGTCTGAACATCCTTGATAGATGAAAAAGAAAAAGTCTCACAAGGCATTTCTCTGGAAATTACATTGATGCTAAATAGACTATTATCTTTTGGTAATTGCTCGTTCACATTGCATATCACATCATGCTTTTTATCAAATTCTGCTCATCTACTCATTTTATGAGTGGAATTTTTCTTCTATATAATATGTAAAGAGATATAAGTTGTGGAAAAATACAGAATTTTTGAAATTTATTTGATTTTACATAATTGATAAAATCTTAATCTCACTTGTGAATTCATGCTTTTCTGGCATTTTGAATATGGGCTGGGAACCTGAGTTCTTACTAAATGTGGTGCAGGAAGGCGACTTTGAAATGAAGTACATCGACAGAGTGGGTGAACAATCTTTTAACGTTGCTATTGCTCCATTTTCTCTCTCCATATTAGGAGATAGCACAGATGCTTTCTGAAGTGTAAACTGCAACCTATAGTCAGCCATGCAAAGGTTTTTCGGGACATCGAGAAGTCTGTTGAAAATGCTGTTTGCAGATTTTGTAGATATTTTTTCATTGGGGATGCGGAAGACCAAAGCTTGCCAACAAATCCATGATATTCTCAAATGAATTTGGAAATGTTAGGAGCTTCTTATGTTTGTAAACTCCGGAGAGAGTTGTTGTAAAGATCAACGTGTGTATAGATTTGTTGCCACTTTTAAGTGGAATAGGTAGACCCAGTTCATTATTGCGAAGCTTTAATCAGATTGAAATTGAACCATATTGTATTCAAGAATTGTCTCTATCAAGAAAACCCATCAGCATCTCAGATTAATCTTACACCCATCTTGATGATTAAATGTGGCGAGAATCTCATATTTATATTTAGTTGTACGACGCAGTCTTGCTTTAAATTTTCTTTCTGGTAGGTTTTAATGTTTCTTCTTCGTCACACTGCTGCGTTGAATGATTGGTCAGCGGAGTGAATATGCTTGTTTAATTTGTTATTATTACTATCCTTTACCCTTTTGCTTTCCCTCTGACTTTTGTCCATTGATTTAACTGTTTTCAGCACATAAAATTTACGGGAGTTTTGCTCGGAAATCTTGAGAGTTCAATATGGGCTTGGCGCTCTCTCTTGACCAGGGCGGCAGCAAGTGGATGACCAATGCAGCAGTGAGTCGGTACAGCGTATGAATAAATGAACATTATTTCTACCAACTATTTTGCATTATTTGAAGACTCATTTACTATGTCTTTACACCTGTTTGTTAATGCCTCCAAAAATCAAACTCTCCCAATTAACCCAATACCAGGGATTCTCACTGCCAATTAAGGTGCCTGTTCTAGCTTAGCCTATCAACATTCAACCCCATAAATAATATAATCAACTTCAAGGGTGAAAAGTTATATAAAATGCCCTTTGTTTTGGTTATAGGTGTTGAGGATCCCACATCAAAAAGATGAAGAGAGACATCACAATTTATAAGATACAATATAGGCTACTCCTCTTATTGTTAATTGGTTTTGAATCCTATGATTATCTAATATAGTATTAGAGTCTATAAAGCTCAAACGCGTATTCGATTGAAAAATTGGAATCCAATCCAAGAATGGTGAACCCAAAGAAGCACCATCTTGAGGGAGAACGTTGAGGATCCCACATCGAAAAAATAAAGAGAGACCTCACAATTTATTAGATACATGGACTACTCCTCTTATTGTCAATTGGTTTTGATATGAAATTCCATGATTATCTAATATGGTATCAGAGTCCATAAAGCTCAAACAGGCATTCGATCCAAAAATTGAGATTCGACCCAAGAATGGTGAACCTAAAGAGACATCATCTTGAGGGAACATATTGAAGATTTCACATTGGAAATATAGAGAGATCTCATATTCTTAATAAGATAAGATATATGAGCTACTCCTTCCATTGCCAATTGATTCTGAGATGGAATCCCATGTGTTCTCTAATAATAGAAAGGCCACAACATAAAAAATGGAGTCTCTCTAGTTCTTGGAAAAGGGCACTTTTTTGGTGAACTAATCCTTCTCATATCCATGACTTTTCAAAACAGTGAGCTGATGTTTGCATAGTGTTTAGGTGAGTCTTTGAAGCATTGAAGAGTGTTGGGTGCAGTTTTCTTGTGCTTTTTTTTTTTTTTTTTTTTGTATTGATTCTTTTTTTCATCTTCAGTTCATTCCTTGCACTGCACTACAAACTCCAGAGATTGAAGACGTGAAAAAACACAATTGCTTAGCCATTACAGCTTAGCTTTGCATTCTTGAAAGTTTTTTCAGACGCATTCTATTTATGCATTTGCTCCTCTCTGCCCTCGCATTCTGCATTTTTTAACTGCATGGGAGTTTGTTTCAACTTTCAGTCCCTTTACCAGTGATCACCCAAAATTCCAGGTTTCTCTCTCTCCCTGTCTCTCAGTTTTTTTCTTTACAAATATGCATATTTCGATACTTTTTAAGTGTAAGACGGAGATAGAGAATAAGGATCTGCTCTTTAACATAAGTTTGTAATTTGAATTTCCTTTTGGTTCCTACTTGGCTTCATTTCTAAACAAATTCCTCTTTGTTTGATTATTAGTTTGAATAGCTAAAAAAGGGGAAAAAGCAACATGTATTTATATTGAAAAAAAAAAATCAAAGTAATTTTCTCTTGTCATAAAGGAGATTGTTTTCTTCCCACTTAATCAGAGTAACTTCGCTTTTTTCCTTTTGATTTACTGTTTATGATCTTCTCTATTTTACTTTATTCCAGCTAGCTGTGTGTTCTTTTTCTTTTCTCTTTTTGCTTCAATATAGACAGCAAGAAAAAAACAAATGAAGTTATTCATGAAATTCTCCAATTTCACAGGGAGAGCAGCAAGATGGAAGATGGACCTTGGAATTTGCTTACAGGTGATTAAAATATAACCTTGCTATTTTTTTTTAAAAATTATCTTACATAACCTAGACACTTACCCTTTACATTGGTAATCAATATACTCATTTTTCTGTTCTTTGAAATATATTTTGAAATAGAAATGTTATTCAAATTTTTGAAAAATCGGATTAATCTTTTAAAAATTATCAATTAACAAAGTGATAGGAAAAATATTATTATGTCAATACATGCACCTACATGAATCCATAATAATAGTTCAAATGTTTATATAAATTTTTCATGCTAATTTGAGCACAACTCAATTGATTACGATATATACCTTCGATCAAGAAATTAAAAGTTTGAATAATTCACTTCAGATATTGTTGAACTTAAAAATAAACGATTAAATAAATTCTTCCTCGACATGAGACATGGCACAGGACAAATGTCAATCATACATAGTCTTCAAATTAGACCGAGATGAAGAAATATCTGGTATTACCATACTACTTGAAAAAGTCTTTTGCACCATTATTTTTGGGATATATTTTTTTAATCGATAAATGCCTTTACACATTATTGGGTTTTTTTTTTTGACCAAAAGGGAAAAGGGTCCCAATGCATGAAGGACATGTGTCCTACAAACTCATTTTGTCATAAATTTTCAAATGAGGGTCAAGGTCACATGTTAGGGCCCACCCCTATACACCAAAATAAAAATAAAAACAGTAATCTCATGCTTTGTCATAAAGCTTACATGATGATTGCATTTTATAAAGACTATTTAAGACGTGAGTTATAATAATACGAATTATAATAATATTTTGTACTCTAAATATAGACTATTATAAATTAAATTAAACAATTATGCATTTTAAATAATATTATATAACTCCATAAACTATTATAATTCAGATTATTATAACCCACTCAGCATTTCAAATAACTCCTTAGATGTTAAAACGACATTATGCCCCCAATCGCTACAACATCTCTCCTAATGCCCTTATGCTTCCATTCCAACTTTTTTTCTTTTTTTACTTTTTACTTTTTTTTTTTTTGATGATTTTGATCTTGATTGATCTTGGATTGCCAAATATCAAATGGCCCAAATTCACTGGTCAAAACCTTGGTCCCACCTCCAATTATGGTGCTTCAATCACCAAATCATTACCTCACCTTTTCAATGCCTCTGTTTTGCAGCACAAAATGCCTCACAATCATATGTTATTATTATTCTTATTATTATCCTTTATAAGATTTTGTAAGCTATCATAATTGGATGAAGTGTGCGTTGTTTGTTATGTTTATTTTTAATTTAATTATACTCTTTTGTTTTAATTTATGTGTTTTTATAAATCCATTGATTTAGTCTTTATTATGAATTAAAAAATTGGCACGACACCATACGAAAACTAAACATATAGAAAGTATGGAATATTCAAATGTCACGTTTGCTTCTAAACTTTTTGACTAAATAGCCAATGTTGAAATCAAGGCTTTGTTTGATAATTATTTGATTTTTGATTCTTTTAAAATGAAGCTTGAAATACTACTTCTATCAATGATTTTCTTTGTTTTAATATCTATTTTTTTACAAGTGTTTTCAAAATCCAAGTTTTAAAATCTAAAAAAAGCAGTTTTCAAAAATTTGTTTTTATTTTTGAAATTTGGCTAAGAGTTCAAATCTTTCCTTAAGAAAGATGAAGATCATTGTAAATAAATTGTGAGAAAATGACCCCAATTTTCAAAAACAGAAAACTAAAAACGATATCATTATCAAATGAGTCTTAAATTGGCGTATTTACAAAAATATAATGACTAAAATAGAAAAAAAAAATCAAAATTCAAGAATCTAAAGATAAACAAGTTCAAAAGGGAGGACTAAAGTGATAATTTTACTGAATAAATTTCTCTTCTTTCTCTTCTTTTTATTTTTTAAAATTTCGACACTTAATAAATTTCAAATTTAGAGTGTTTTTAATGAAAATGTAAGACTTGAGTGCCAAAAATGTTAATTACTTTTATAAGTCTATGCACCTTAATCCATTCCAAAAAGCACCTTCAACTTCATGCACTCCAACACAATTATACTCTCTCTCTCTCTTTCTCTCTTCATTGGCATATTGAAAACGAAAACCAAGCAAAGGGGACAAAAATTTTCATGCGCCTTGGAAAATTAAATTAAAAAAAAAAAAAAAAAACTTGCATGGAAATATGGGGAGAGTTTGGGATTTTGCAGAGGATTCTGGTCTATTACTAATTTTCAAGATTCTGTAGTTGAGGTAATGGGAAAAAGAGAAGCTTACACTCAAAGCTCCACAGGCTTTTTCTTCTCTCTCTTCAGCTTTGCTTTATTTAATTTCTCTCCAAGCCAAAGAAGAAAAGCATCTCCCTCCTTCACACACTTCCCACTTTCTTCCTCTCCATTGTAAGTATAACCTCTTTTCTTGGCTTAGAATTTAGCTGCTTCTCCTTTTCATTCCTTACAGTATATATTATTTGTGAATGTCGGTCACTCGGTTTTCATATTTCTTTGCTAAAACTTGTCTAAAGTTTCGAATCTGTCTTCCCCCATTTCGAACATTCCTTTGGTCAAATGGGAATGGGGTTGTTCTTGTTTTAAGTTTCTTATCCATCTCAATCTTCTTTCTCATACTTCCATTATTTTATGCATTAAATTCTTCCTTAAACTTGTCGACTTTGGCTCTGATTTGCATTTATGGATTATGAAGATGTTTCTGTTCAGCTTTCCTCTTCCTGGGTTCTCCAGAAAGTTTGTGTTTTTTTCTTAAAATAACGCTATTGTTTCATCCTTTTTCACCCTTGGTGCTATCCTTCTTTTCTTTGTTAACAATATATTCTTCTATTTGAGTTTTCTGCTCTGGGTAATTGGAGTTTTGATTTTGATCATTTTGTTTCTTCAACCTCTGGTTTTCAAAAGCCATTCTTTCATTTGGGTTTTCCAGTCGCCTTCAATCCTGTCCTTTTCTTGCCTTCTGGTTCTCAGATTCCCTGAAAATAAGTGGTCACTGTCAATTCTTTTTATTTTTCTCTTCTGCCCCTGCTCTGTATTCTTTCCCTGTTTCTCAATTTATGTGGATTAACACCAGGCTTTCAAATTTTTACTCCCATTCCTTGAAACTAAGTGATTCTTTCTTACCCAACATAACCTCTCAATTGAAGAGGAAAATTTTTCAGTTTTTTCTAACATTTTGTATTCTTCATTCTTGGTGTATTCAAGGAGAATCATTTTCCTTCTCTAAACCCACATTTGGGTTATCCCCTTTACCAAAAAAGCTCCATTTTTCTAACCCTGGTAACAAAATGAGTTTTTTAACAGGGTCCCCCAAAAAATCCTGGCAACCGATCATGACAGATGATACAACAACTTCCAGTTACTGGCTCAACTGGAGGGTCCTGCTTTGCATTATATGGGTTCTGCTAACGCTGAGTTTTGCACTGTTCCTGATATGGAAATATGAGGGCCGTGGGAATAAGGAATGTGACAGAGATGAAACTCAGAAAGAAGAAGCTGGAGCTTTGTATGATGATGAAACATGGCGGCCCTGTTTCAAGGGAATACATCCTGCTTGGTTGTTGGCCTTTCGAGTTTTGGCTTTCTGTGTGCTCTTGGTGCTCCTCATTGTCACTGCTATTGTTGATGGAGGCGACATATTTTACTTCTACACTCAGTAAGTTTTCAAGAGAAATGGGAAAGTTTTGTGTAGAATTTCAAACATTTTAAGCTCAAAGAAAAGATTGAAAGTGCAAAATTTTGTTCCTTTAATGTTGCATGTTGTTACTTATATCAGTTGTTTCCTCAGTTGTTTCTTGGTTCTGTTGTTTGAAACAGGTGGACTTTTGCTTCAATCACCATTTATTTTGGGGTATGTCCATCATTTTCGAAGAGCACTTTTTTCCATATATGTTCCTCTCTATCTATCTCTGCTTTTTCATTCTTTTTTTTTTTCCTTATGATCTCCATTTTTCTGTTCATAGCTTGGATCTCTGCTCTCCATTAATGGCTGCTACCAATATCAGAAGAAAGTTAGCGGTGAGAAGGTGGATAATGTGGAGGGAGATGCAGAACAAGGCACTTCTGTAGGTGGAGGCAATTCAATTACTTCAAACACAGAGAAAAATCCATCCCTTCGTGAAGAACATCATCTCAGGCGTCAACCTGCAGGATTTTGGGGTTATGTCTTTCAGATTATCTTCCAGGTTTGTGCATTGTTGAGCTTCACCCTTTCCATTTTCAAAGTTCTAAAGATTTGATTCCATTCTCTTCATTAGCTTGCTAACGTTTTTTGCCCCTTCTGTTGTTATTGAAAGATGAATGCAGGTGCTGTTATGCTGACAGATTGCGTCTTCTGGTTCATAATTGTTCCATTTCTCACCATCAAAGATTACAACCTTAATTTTGTAAGTGCTTAACAGCTGCAAATTGAGTTTATGAAAATGCATAACATTATATCTTTGTAAACTGCTTGGGAGCTCATTCCTAGCTGTGTTTTCAAAATGCTTATAAAAAAGTTTTCAAGTGCCTTATAATTGCCTTGGAACACTCTCAACTTCATTGCTCTAAAGAGCCAATGTGTTCCTTTTTCTCGACAGTTGATAATAAATATGCACACAATCAATGCCGTTTTCTTGCTGGGAGACACCGCTTTGAATTCTTTGGTAAGTGATGAAAACAACTCCATTTTGCTTCTCTTCTCTTGTTATATCATAGCTCAGTTCTTATATGTTGCAACTTTTCAGCGATTCCCCTGGTTTCGGATTGGATATTTCTTCCTTTGGACAGTCATTTACGTGATCTTTCAATGGATTGTTCATGCTTGTGTGAGGCTATGGTAAAATCATTGGCCTCTCGTTTCTTTTCTTTTCAATTTGATCCTATTCATGTTGATACCAACAATGGTTTCTCCCTGCAAAACAGGTGGCCATATCCATTTCTAGACCTATCATCTTCATATGCCCCTCTTTGGTAAGTCTCTCAGAGCTTTCTTGTCAACTCTGTTCTACATTTTCATCGAAACTTCCAACAATGACATGAATGCTTCGATTATGTGCGTGAACTCGTGGTAGTAAACTGATTGCCTTGTGATTTCAATGAATGTGAAGGTACTTGTCCGTGGCTCTAATGCACATTCCTTGCTATGGCATCTTCACACTGATCATGAGGCTGAAACACCACGTATTTTCGACGCGGTGCCCTCAATCCTATCAATGTACGAGGTAATCAAGGAAGGCCTGAAAGATATTGTTAAAATTCTCCGAAGGAGGAAAACAAGCATAAATGCGAAAAGCAGACTTAATATAATTGATCAATAGGGAAAAGTGTTTGATGTATATGAGTTCTGCAGACATGCAAATCTTGATAGGAAAGAAAGGAGCAAAAGATTCAAGGTTTTCTTAGGCAATTAGATTAACAATCTCAAAAGAGTTGTATGCATAATAGATATAACTTATATGTATGTAACCCACAGGAATATTTTCTATTTGGTATAGAATATAAAGGGAGCTCAGCTTTGTTCTCTATCTGTGTCCACCATATTCATCCTTTCTAATGATTTGTCATTTTCATTTGCCCTTTCTCTTTTCCCAATATGAGGATTGTATTCCTGCCTTGCCAGCATGAAAATTGATAGATTAGATTCTTTGCATCGGAAAGACAATGCTCTTAAGTTTCAAATCATTTTAAATATGCAAATGCATGCCAGATGATCATAAAGTGGCAGGGGGGGTCAAAAAGGGGAGCAAGAATAAGAACATCCTTTCACTTTAAAATTTAAAGCAACTAGTTGTAAGGAAAAGTTTGGATCCATCACTGTCTGCTTTTCCCACCTTAGAAACCCATATTCAAAACTTACCCACTAATGAAAGAATGATGTTTATATCTAATTATTTCTTGGGGTGGATATCAAATTTTACTCATGACAGAGATCTTGCATATGATATATCTCTACAAAATCTATTATTGGATTGAGACTATGCAACTCTAAAAAGCAAGTCAGATGATTAAAACTCATGAAGGCTCTCTCTCCATATTTCAATTCATTGGATTCATCTCCAACATCCATATAATTAAAAGATCAACGTTACTGTCTAAACAAAACTGGAGAGGAAATGTTGGAAAGCGAGAATCAAACAATTGGCTTATAAAACAAATCTTTGAAGGTAATAGAACCCTGGCAGGGGGGGGGGGGGGGGGGGGGGGGGGGGGCCTCGACGGTTCGGCCAATAGGCCCCCCAAAAAGAGAATCTACAAGGACAATGAGAAGATTAAGCGAACGTCGATCAAGATGAAACATATTTTCTTCCTAAATTGGTAGTCCCCAAGGATGGGCAGCTTATTGTCTTCAAAACCACCAGAAACTCCTGCAAAAATGGTAGAAAGAAGCAGGCAAAAAGCCAAGTATCCTGGTTGGACATGGTCTGTATTATCACCCCACTTGACCTTGTTCTCGATATCTTGCTGGACAATGGAGAGGTGATGTCATTGAATCTACTTGTTCAACCTTTCTTCAAATCTCTCAATAGCAGCACCGACACCACTCTTTGATTCTCCATTTTGAACTGTACTAGGATAAGCAAGTGCTTCATTACCTTCATTTGCTTTCTCTACAAGTTTTAAATGAAGCCAACCTGTCATTCAAACTGTCTCTTTAGTAACAGGCACCAACGCTTTCTAACAAGCTTAACCACCACTTTTTGTTTCTTTTGTTATACTTGAAAAGGTTCTTATGATTCAGGGAATTTTCATGTGGAAAAGGACTCCTAAAACCACCCTATAAAAGATCACAGTCAACATAGAACTTTGAAGAGAGAAATATGAATAGACCATTACCAAGAGGGAAGCAAAATGCTGCACCTAGAACAGACCCCAACGCTACATTCCTAGCACGCCACTTGAGTGATCCTGGCACTGCACAGTAAGCCAAATAACAAAATAAGTTAAGGAGAAGATGCATGTTTAAGTAATTGAAATAACTCTGTTGTTCACACCGTCAAACATTTAAGATACCCAAGCTTCAAAGTAAAAATCGACAAAACTTAAAAGAGGTTAAATTACAAATCTGGTCCCTATAGTTTGGAGAAAGTTAGAATTTAGTTCCTATAGTTTTAAAAGTTAGAATTTTGTCCCTATAGTTTGATAAAACCTCATAAGTAGCCCTTACCGTCAGTGGCTTTTAATGGTAGGGACTATTTATGAGGTTTTATCAAACCAAATTCTAACTTTTAAAACCATACGGATTAAATTCTAACTTTTTCCAAATCATAGGGACCAAATTTGTAATTTAACCAACTTAAGATATAAAAAGATAAGGCGTAACTCAATGCAATTAGATCCAAGGAATAGCAAGTGAGCAAACAAATTATTCTCATTTAGTATAACTGCTTACATATTAGACCAAATGTGGCAGCTGTGGCAGAACCAGCTGCAGCAACATTGAAAACATCATGCACACCACGCTTCTCAGCCAGCAGATTTTGTAGACCATAAAATGCAGCTGTAAACATCCCAAGGCGCACACCACCAACTATTGAGCCTCGCGTAACTCTGATAAACCTTTTCTCCATTGCATCTCTGATTAACCTATATTGTTCACGCTTATCAGGTGTGCTCCCAAGCTTCAATGTAACTTCTGCATCCTTACTCTGCCACATTACCAATTGTCATAGTCCTCTCAAATTTCATCCAGTTGGAAAATTTTAATTTGCATACACGAGAGTCATTTTAGAAAGGCAAATTGCAAATGATAATGAATATGAGGTGCAAATGGCATTTCTGCATTTAGCATCCCCCGAGTATTTGTCTAACCCCTTTTTTCCTTTCCCTTTTTTTCGTACAGCCTTGGATTTAGAAGTAAAAAGTCAAAAAGATTGGAATGATAGAAACTCTCTTTTGATTACTTATATTTGTTTGAAAACTCATAAGAGTTAGGTTAAATAACAAATAAACGCCTTATGTGCCTTTGTCATAAAAGAGAAGCCTATTACCATGAAAACCTTATATGCATAAAAGAAGTCTACTGTCTACCCTTTTGGTTTCCCAGAAATATCAGCACCATGCTCTATCATTTTCAAGCGTATTCTCTTGTGTAGATGGAGTCGTCATTTGTTGCCATGCCATTTATACAATACTAGGATTACTCACTACTCTAAAATACATTGAATGCACAATTTGAGAGTTTCCATGAAATCTTTCAAATTAACACCTTCAAAATATTTACATAACTAATGAACCTAAGGTTAGAACGAATAATGATTTCAAGGAGCACAGTTTTTCATTTACACTACCCCATCGTCGTTTCATTTCTTCCCAGCTTCCAAGCATCCAAGCAGCCAGAAAAATGCCAGAAACTTCTCAAAGTCTAAAACGCAATTACAATAGAACATTGGGGATTTTTTTTTTTTCACACAAAATTTAATTAACTTACCACCGAAGCTGCCGCTTCTTTGCTTCCTCCATAAAACATCCCTGCAAACACTCCAATAGTTGTGGCCGTACCCCAGTTAACGGTTCCAGGCAATTTTTTAGTAACCTGGTTAAATGGACAATTAGAAGAGACCCTTAGATATGCAGTAAATTGATCAAGTGGGCGATCAGAAAAGCCGTTTCTAGACCCAGTGAATCATAAATAAACGAAAAAACATTCGAGATTTATTAGAAAATTTGCATTGCCTCGTCGATTCATAAACCCCAAAACATTGTAAAGAAAAACCTAATTCAATAACCGGGCAGTGGTGGATGATCGCAAAGGAAACGGTCTTCAGATGATAAAATTGCAAAAGACCAAGAAATGTTAGTTCTAAGGGAGAAATTCTTACACTTGAGGCCGTTTCTTCGGATTTCTCAGCGGCTTCCATCGTCAAATAGATCTCTCACTCTAAACTCGAATCAAATGGTAACTTTAGTGTACCGCAGGCAAGGAAACCATTGATCGCCGACAGAAAATCCTTTCGCCGTCTCGTCAATAGATAGAAACAGTACCTCAAGTAAGATTCAGACACTCTCAGAAGTCGAGACCCAAGCAGAAGGTGCTGAGCTTTGTACGACGAAGATGCAGAGGCGGAGATGGCTTCAGCTGAGTCGCGCTGTGAATCAAAGTTTCATATGTTTTTCTTTGTTATTTCGTCCATGAATTTTTTATTTTATGTTTAATAAGTGTTTGAATTAAAAAAAAATATATTTAATAGTTCTTTAAACTTTTAAATTTTATATGTGAATCAAAGTTTCATATATTTAATTTTTTTAAAAAATTAACTGATCTATTAGATATAAAATTAAAGTTTATGTCTAATACGATCCTAAACTTTTAATTGTGTCTTCTAGATTTGTGAATTTTAAAAAACTTCGAATATGTCAATAACCTATTGGACATAAAATTAAAAGTTTAAGGATCTATTAAACACTTTTTGAAGTTCAAAAACTAAATAGACACAAATTTAAAAGTTCAAAGACTTATTAGACATTTTTTAAAGTTTAGGGACCATATAGACATAAATTTAAAAATTTAGGAACTAAACTTGTAATTTGACCTTTTATGATTATTATTTGAGAAAACACTCCAAAATTACTTTTTTTTTGGGGGCTTTCTACCCAAAAATACCTTGTCAGGGGGGCATATATCTATATGGGATTAGAAATATATATATTACATTATTTTGCCTCTTTTATTTAAAAATATATATATATATAGAGGGAATGACTACCTGTAATAAAACATAGGCTAATACGAGCCTACCAGAAGAAGTAAGGCTTGGATTACTAGATCCTGGACACAATCTTCCTAGAAATGGGGAGCCTCTTGCCTCGCCTTTTCTAGCCTCTCCTTCTTGCTTGCTTAAACCTCATTTTGATTTTATCCTTGATAGAGATGGAGCACAAACAAATGAAGGAAGAAACCATGAAAAGAAGGGGCACCACAATCAAGAAATTCATTCTTGTTACGCTAACTCATGCGGATAGAAGACCTATTGCAAAGAAGGAGTTGATGGGAGATCGGCCCAAATTTTTATGGATTCCTTCTTTGTTACCGGGGTCGACCCCAAATCGTCGCTTGAATGAAGACACTTGATTGGCCCGACTTTCCAAATGCCCACCACCGACCCTTCTCCTTTTCGAGTTTAAATTTTTCGAGTCATTTCAGTTGTCGTGGTTGACAAGGAAGAAAGAAATGAATGAGTGAATGTTCTTTTGGAAAAATGTAAAATAATACACCTACCAAGACGAAAGCCAAAGGTGATTAGGTTCGTCTGTGATGCTTAGGGGCAGTGCCCTGGATCCCTACAAGCAAAGGATGATCAAATTCGTGTCGTTTAGAGAATGAGCCTATGTATAGGCATGACTTAGTCAGTTATTCTCGCAATTAAGATAAGATTCGTATCACCACTTCTCTGAAAGCATGGCTCTTGCCTCCCTCCTTAGAGCTTGTCCATTCCTTGGGTGATCCCTTGTCAAAGAAAGTGCAAAAATCTACCTCAAACTTTAGAAGTTGTCACAATCATACTATGAATCAACCTTAAACTAATAAAATTTTACTATTTTTATTAAAAAAAAATAAACTAATAAAATCTTACAACTAACCTTTTAAATGTTGTAAAAGGCACACATTACTTCAGAACTATAAGAATTATTACTATCAAACTTTCATACTATTAAATTATTACAATTCAACCTAATTCTTTTACCTCCGTAAAATTTGAAAACTATAATATTCACCATTAAAGAAAAAAGTTTTCAATCGATGTTGAGTTGACATCTCGATTGTAAGAAAAGAAAGAAAATGATGTAAAGAATTTAAGTTTGATTTTAGTGCAAGTTTTTTTTTGAACAAATGGTTTTTTTTTTTTTTTTTTTGAAATAAAAGGGATGGCTAAATATATGTTTTGGTTTGAAATGTTTGTATGTATTTTCAATTTAGTCTCCATTGTTTAAAAATTTTCAATTTAATCTTTTAAAAGTTGTTTTGAGCGCTAAGAGAGTTATAATAGTTTAAATTATAATAGTCTGTGAAATTATATAATTTATTTTTAAGATGTAGAGATATTTAGTCTGAGTTATAATAGTCATATTTTGGGTGAAAAGTACTTCACAAACTATTATAACCCACACCCCAAACAACCCCTTATGTTTTACTCATTTCCAATTATACCATTTATGTCGATGAATATTAAAAATATTGAACTTAAATGGCTTAATTGCTTTTACTAAATTTCTACTAGTTACTGAGTATCATGAATGTAAGTTTTTTTTTTTAGTTCAACAACATTTGAGAGTAGAGGAGATTCGAACTTCCACATGCCCAATTACCGTTTAGAAACAATTTTAACATTTATTGACGAAAAGAGCATGGTTAAAAAATGTTAAAAGAGACTAAATTGAAACTTTTTAAACCTTAAAATTTAAATATAATAATTTCATAGGTTTAAAGTGTGATTGATTAAATTGAAAGTTTGAGAGAGTGATTATAACAATCTACAATTTACAGTAATTTTTGCAAATTTTCCTTGTTCAGAAAAATGTGAAAATGAAAGTATAGATCATCGATAATTGACATGTACTCTAGATATGTTAGAGGTTCGAATCCCCACACTTCAGATGTTGTTTAACTCAAAATAAATAAATAAATAAATGTGAAAATGAAAATCAAACCTTCTAAACCATGCTTAACACCTAGGTCATAGAAATAAGTCAGAAGTATAAATAACATCTAGGCTATATATTTTGTTAATATATATATTTTATATTTTCAAATATTTTGATGAAATTAAAAATTTAGGTTAAAAATTGATAGAACAATAAGTTCTCTTGTTCTAGGTAGTTAATCTGAACAAAATCTGAACAAAATCTCATCTAACTAAGATATATACTTTCGACAAGGGGTTCGGATTGTCATAACCCACAGTGCTTTCTTTTTCTTTTTTCTTTTTTTTTTCTTTCTTTTTTTTTTTTTTTTTAAGAAAAAAAGAAAAGTTCTCTTCTAGGTAAAAATTGGTTGTTCCTAACAAAAAATTAATAGAAACTGGAATCTTCTGCCCTTGTTTTGTTTGTTTGTTTGTTTTTTATTTGCAAAGGAAACTTCTGCTTTTGGCTGGAAAGAATCTAAAACCTGGGAATCTCCCGCTTAATGGGTCATTTGAATAGGGAAAAAAAGTTGCCAATAAGACAGAGAGCTAAAGCTAACAGGATTTCAGAAAAAGCAGAAGAAAACCATCGACAAACAAGCTCAAAACCAAATCATACCCTCAAGAAAAAGCAGAAGAAAGAAGAAAAATCGATTCAAAGTCACAAATTCAATCCAAATTCTTCAACATCACACATCTGATTCTGAATAAAGTTGCCCTAATCATCCCCTTAAACTCGAGACCAATTTCTCCACCATCTCAAGCAAAGTATCATTTCCCCCAAACCAAATCTCTCCTCCTTCAATCTCAATTCTCTCTCATTCCACCTCCATCACCATCTCCTTCTTCAACAATGTCCACAACCACTCTCTCTCTCTTTCTCATCCTCACATCTCTTCTTCCCCTGTCCATTTCCACCGCCAACATCCACTCCGACAGCTGCCGCTCCTTCTGCGGCAACATTACCGTCGACTATCCCTTCGCCCTCCAGTACGGCTGCGGCCATCCCGGCTACCGCGACCTTCTCTACTGCATGAACGACGTCCTAATGTTCCACATCCGATCCGGATCCTACAGAGTCCTAGACATCGATTACGCTTACGAAGCCCTAACTCTCCACGACCCTCACATGTCGACCTGCGACACCATCGTCCTCGGCGGCCGCGGCAACGGCTTCGACGTCGAGGAGTGGCGGTCGCCGTACCTGAATCCGACGGCCGATAACGCCTTCCTCCTCATCGGCTGCTCCGCCCAATCGCCGCTCTTCCAAGGGTTCCCGAACAAGCACCTCGTCTGTAGAAACATTTCGGGAATGGGCTGTGAGGAGTATTATGACTGTCCGGCTTGGGATTTATTGGGCCACAGAAGACCGGGCCGGGTTTATGGGTCCGGCCCACCAGAGTGCTGTGCGGTTCCGTTTGGGTCCATTAAGGCCATAAATCTCACGAAGCTTCAGTGTGAAGGCTATAGTAGCGCGTATAGTTTGGCCCCGTTGAGGATTAATGGGCCTGATGAATGGGCCTACGGGATTCGTGTGAAATATTCGGTCCAAGCAAATGAAGACTTTTGCCGAGCGTGCCAAGCCACTGGCGGCACGTGTGGGTATGGTACGGATGGTGTTAGACAGCTGTGTATGTGTGGGAGTTCCAATTCTACCTCCACTTGTGATTTTGGTAAGTTAGGGGTCATTTGGTAATTTTCTTTTCCTTTTTGGTAATAAAAAAAAAGTTCGGTAATTTTTTAAAAAAAATTCTTATAAACGTTACCTTGGTAACATCAAATTTGGGTAATATAAAAAATAATTTTAATCATTTTATTTTAAAACTTTGTTTTTTTTAAGTAAAATTAAGAGAATAAAAAATAAGAAACGGCTATCCAACGTATTTTTCCCAATAAATATAAGAAACGATTTGCAACGATTACCTAACATTATTGTTCGTTTCTTTCTTGAAAGTTTCCTAACATTTGCAAAGTCATTTCATGCACGGTTTTATTTTTTATTTTATTAAATTATAGATTTGTTTTTTTTTTTAATTTTTTTTTTGAATATCTATTTAGTATTTAATTTTTGAAATGTTCCAATTATGTTTTTAAAAATTAAATGGCATCAATTTTGGCTCAGTTTGATAACTATTTGATTTTTAATTTTTAGTTTTTAAGCTTATAAACATTACTACCTCTATAGATCTATTTGATTTGTTATCTGCTTTTTACTTATATTTTAAAAAAATCAAATCAAGATTTGAAAACTAAAAAAAGTAATTTTTGAAAACTTGTTTTTGTTTTTGAAATATTGCTAAAAATTCAAATATTTTCTTAAGAAAGATAAAACTATTGTAGAGAAATGATAAGAAAATAAGTACAATTTTCAAAAATCAAATGGTTATCGAGTAGGACCTTAGTTAGTGATCTACCACATTTAAGATCAGTGGAATAAAGCTCAAAGTTTATAACTTTATAATTTAACAATTCTTTTTTTTTTTAAATAGTAATAATAATTTAACAATTATTACTTTTTAAGCTACACAAATCATTGAAAAATTGGAGAATTTGGATTCTTTTGATTTTAACTTTTGAGGACAGTATGTTTAACACCCACAATTGAGTTTTCTCGGAAAAAAAAAACACCCATAATTGAGCTATTCAGTGTCTCTAGACTTCGGCCCCCTTTGGGATGGTTAATTTTTAAAAAATCCTAACCATTCTAGATAGCTGGTAATACAGATTTTTTTTAAATTAAAATAAAATCACTTTTTAAATCCTTTGATTTTCAAAATCTCCTCTTTTAATTTAGCTTCCTGAATAATCAAGGTGACATTTAATTTTTACGATTTCTCATTCCTCTCTTGTCACGTATGGAAGGTTATGTTATGTTGTATATTTTTTTTTCAATTCCTCTAGCCTTGTCACTTCTATACAATTCCAGCATCAAGGTTTGTAATTAATTTTTTTTTTAAACTTTCTATTATTTTTTGTGTTTGGTCGTCATCATCTTCTTTTAATTACCATTTTCTTTTTCCTTTTTTTTCTCCCGTTCGCCCTCCAAATTGTTCATGGGTGTTTGTTCGGAGATCAAAAAATTGAGTCAATATTTTTATATTAAGAGGTATTGAATGTTACAGTATTTGATTTCTGTGATTTTTTTTCTTATTTGATTTTTTAAAATTTATTTCTTGATTGGTTTGTTTTTTCTTTTAATATTTAGTTATATTATATCCTTTAGATTTACCTTGATATTGAATTTTAAAGAGAATGATAAGTTTTGAAATGAAGAAAGAGATGAGAAGAAATGTTGAAATAGTTATAAATCGGAAATTCAAAAGAAATCTTTATTTAGAAAAATTTTAGAGAGAGAAATGAGGTTTAATTTTTTTTATGAAGCAATTTTGTTTGATGTTGTGACCTGCATTTTATGTTTAAAATTGAAATTTACCAAACACTAATTTGCTTTTTGTCACAACTGATTTCTTAAAAGCACAACTGTCGACAATTATTTTAAAAGCTATAACAATCTCAAACGAAGCCTTAATTTCATTATTTCATAATATGCAATAATTGAAATATGCAAATTTCCATTATTTTATAGTATTCCATAATTGAGATATGCCATCAATATGGTAAATGTTTTATTAGTTTTTATTTTATTTTAAATATATTACCTCATAAATGTAGAGGGATGATTGAATCTAATTCTAGGGATGTTCATTTAAACTATGGGACTGCGGCCTTGTCCTAGACAAAGCGAAGAATGGGAGAGGGAGTGTGAATGATTTTCTCTCTTAGGCTAAACGGGGACGAGGATGGAGATTATATTTCCTGTCTCCATCATTGTCTTGTTCCCGTTTCCACCTTGATTAATTTTGTTTATATATAAAAGAAACTTTCTTCTAAGCACATTATGCACACTAATTTACTAGCTCCATGTTAATTTTCCCCAATTTCATACATTTTGAGTCCACCCCATTCCTTAGATCGCATGTTTCCATGTTCTTCTTTTCTGTACTATAGCCTTTTTTCCACTTGCCAAACAATGTAAGTGTTTAAATTCATGGTTTTGGGGAGTAATTTAAGCAATATGGTTGGAAAAGATATATTCCCATGTTGAGAAAAAGTTGTTAAAGTAATGAGGAATAATTCTCTACAGAGAATTCGATCACTACGAATTTTCTGTGAAGAATTTCCATGAAATTAAATTAGAAATTTCGTAGAGACAAAGATTTAAATGGGGTGCGGGGATTTAAATGAGAAGCTTTCCCCGTTCCCGCCTCGCTCTATGAACATTCCTACATTAAACTATATTACATTGACTAATTTATACATAACATAATTCATGTAATTTGCAGTTATGAACTCATTATCAACGAGGATGACATCATGGACAATAATCAAAGCCATATTAGCAGGTAAATATATGGTTGAACTTATCTGCTTTACTTTTTTTCTTTTCTTTTTTTTTTTTTGTATATATACAACAATACCAAAAAAAAAAAAAAATTCGATGTTTTCCGTACCTAACATGTAGGTTAGTACCGTTATTTTTGAAATCTACAAACTTAGCATACTGTTAATATATATATTTTTTTTGTTGAAATCTACAAACTTAAGAAGTATAAATTGTGTACACTATGGTTTTTTTTTTTTTTTTTTGAGAGGAAACAATCTATGGTATTTCTTTTATACAATAAATTGGATACATAGTCTATTGTATTATTATCTTGAACTTTTGTATAATCATGATTTATTTGTAAATATAATCGTAGGAAGCTTGATGCTGATGTTACAGTAGACAGAGCAGAGAAGAGCCAATTATGAAGTGGGACATTGCTTGTAGCTACCCCAAAGAAAATCCGCTGTGCTAATTAATTTCCATGGGGCCTGAATATATTAATGTTTTGATTTACACGTGTACGGTCAGGAAATTGAAATCAGTTCATAAATTTTGACCAATTTATAGATTTAATGCATCAGGAGTAGAATATCATAAGCTTTTGTAATGTTTTTGTTGTGGAAAGTTGAGTGATTTTTTATCCATTTTCAAATTCGACATTTTGGTAGCATTTTGTTTCTTACCGTCAGTTTTTTTTTTTTGTTAATTACTAATCGAAGGTGACATTTGTGTTTCTTTATTAAAAAAAAAAATTTTTTTAAAAAAAAAAAAATAAAAAGTATATTTTTTAATTGTTTAAAATACAAATAAAAACATTTTAAAGTTTTTTCTTTTCTTTTTCTCTCTCTTCTTTCTCCCTCCTCTCATCTATGGCCATTGCCACCCATTGTTGTCGCTCCTTTTGTTTTCTTTCTTTCTTCTCTTTTACTTTTTCTCTTTCGCCTTCCTCCTCACTTTTCAAAAAAAAAAAAAGAAGTAAAGTTTCATATTTGAAATGAAGGGAATTCTCCTTTGTTTCACCATGAGTTGAAGAATACAGAATTAAACGACTAAAGCTATATATATTGAAAAAGGCTCATGTATTGGAATAGCCTTGTATTCCTTTATTTGTCTGTTATTGGTTAGCCCACATAAATTTTTAGGAAAACTTGGTAAATATGTTTATAAATACAAACTTCTATGCCAGCCTCATGTTATTGGTTGCATTTACGATAGGAGTCTCACTCAAATACAAAAATAAATTTGGTATTAGAGCTATCCAGCCAACATCATTCTTGCAAGATGAATCTTGATGAAGCTCTCTCGAAAACCTTTAGAGTAGAAGATGTTGCTGACACGTGCTAGAGTCACTACAAAGTTTTTAGCTTTTCCCGACGCAACAAAGCGTCGGGAAAACTAATGTATGCGTTGTGAAAAACTATTCTCGACGCAAAAGGTTGCGTCGGGAGTTATCCCGATGCAATATTGCGTCGGGATAAATACAAACTATCTCAACATTGCTTCTGCGTCGGGATATCCAACTTTTCCCGACGCAATATGCGTCAGCATAACTTATCTTTTCCCACGCTATTTAGCTATGTTGACGCAAATTTGCGTCGGGATAGCTTTAGATTATATATATATTTTTTATTTTTAAAAAAAATATTTTAGTTTGTGTAGCTTTTTCACAACCCTTTTTAACTATCTCGATGCAAATTTGCGTCGACATAGCCTTGGATAATTATGTTTTTTGTTTATTTTTTATTTTAGTTTTTGTAATTACCTGAAAGTTCATTTCAATAAAAAACAATGGTACCATTTTATTTTTAACATATATTGAAACATAATATTGTTCGTACAAAAGTGTCATCCAACATTCTGTCTAATTATAGAAAAAGTAAAAAAGATAAATATCCATGTTTAATGTCATCCAAAAGAGAAAGTTTAATTAAAATCTTCTACACTTGTTCTCTTCATCCATGCTTCCAATAGTAGCCTTCAACGTAGCTATGGACCTGAAAGAAAAAAATAAATGATATGAAAAATTCTAAACATAAACCAAAAAATGAAATAAGGGAAGGAAAAATGCACAAACGTTTTCCAAAAGAAAGTATAAGTAGCATTTGACCTTAAAGCCTTAAAGAAGTCAAAACCCAACTTTAGACAAACTTAAAGCATCTATCCCGCCCGTCGAAACCTCTAAAGTTGCCTAAAAGTGTATAAAAAGTGTCTAAATGGCCTAACAGTGCTCAAAAAGTGTCCAACTGTCTAATATGATTCTTCACTCCTCCCAAACCTACACAGTGTCCTAAATGTGCAAAAGTGCTTTAGGAAGCCAAAGCCTAACTCAAAACGAGCTTTAAGAGTCTACTTCGCCCCCAAACCTACAAAGTATTCCAAAAGTGGCCCTGGTGTATATTCATGGCCAAAATGAACTTGTAAAGGACCCTAATTGAGCTAAATATCCAACAACTTCCAAACAATGATTCAACTATAATATAACCTATTAAATGGTTCAAGAACTTCAAAAAATCAAACTACCCAACAATTAGAAAATTATACATCTATAATCAAACACTAATAGTCTAATAATCCTATAATTTGGTTTGACAACCTGATCCCTATAACATTTGTTTCTCAAGAAAAGCATAGAATTTTAATATCTTAGGTAAGTTAGAATACATAAGGTGGTTATGAGAATATTCGATCACACCCGTATATAGAGTCATGATATAATAGTAGTTAGAGAACCCATTTAACGACTTCTATATGATACATTCATTTACAACAAGTTTAGACCAACATCAAAGAACATAAGGTGTAAGACTCCAAATATCACAAACCCACTCAAACTTACTTAAAAGCTAACAAAACATATCTAACTCACTCAACTTCACTCCAAATTCAACAAACTCACCGAATCACATTCCCAATCCCATAAACACACCTAAACACACTTCAAATTTCACAAACTTACTCAAACTACTTAAACGCTAAAAAAATTTGTATAAAGTTTACCAAAGCACATTCCAAATATCATAAACTCACCCAACCTTATTTAAAAGCTTAAAAAACGTATCCAACTCACTCAACCTGACTCCAAATCCAACAATGTAGTCCAAAATCTCTTAAAAAGTGTCTAAGTGTCTTTTGAGAGCCAATATGCACTTCTGCGCACCCTAAGATGACATAATTAATGCACTTCACCCCCTCCTGAACCTACATGATGTAGGAAGTGAATATCAAATATACGAAAATGAGAGCAACAAAAATAAAAAGAAGAGCACTTAACATAATCCAAATGCAAAAATCATTACACATATCACTCAGCCTGGAATTTCATTTGCCCAAATTACACACTTTAAGGTAAAAATGGGACACTTTTAACTCTTCCACTAATGAAACCATTATATAATATAATCTCATTATTCTAATAAGAATTTACCAACATACATTCATCAGAAAAAGAAATTAAAGATCTATGGCGATAATTACAAAATTAAGAAAATGGCTCTATATTATTTCTAACCTCAGCTTTGATTAACTTCAACTTGTTGTATTTGCGCCAAACAAGGAAGAAAAATACCTACGTTGCAAATATAAGCAGTAAAATTCAAGTCAACCTCTAAAATAAAGAAACCCAGAACAAAAATAAAGAAAAAGAAGCTTGAAACTCAGAAGACTACGAAATAAAGAAATTTTTTGTTAATATGAATGCTTTTTTATTTTTTAAATTATTATAACCAACTTCAATCTTTTTAGTATTAGTCCACCGACAGGATGAGTGAAGTGAGGGTTTTTATTTTTAAAGATTAAAGAGTGAAAGGGACTGCAACTGCTTTATTTTGGTCCATGTGATTTTTTTTTTTTTTGAATATAGGGTCCATGAGAATTAAAGGATACGATGTTTGGTGGTGCATCTGAAATATGTTTTCAAAAGACAAATCAATCGAGAGAAACTGAAACATATTACTCGCAAGTATATAAACAAACCAAACAACACAAATCAGCCATCCATAAAACTCAGATCTATCAAAAGACATGATTAGGAATTGGAGTAGTACCTGCATCTGAAGCAGTGGGGAAACAAAACTTAAATCTGAAGAAAAAAAAATTCACACTTCTTGTAGAATGACACAAGATTGAGAGAAATTGATTCCAACAATAAACTCAATACAAATGAAGAGAAGAGAAATTTCACTTACCGTTGTAGCCAATCCACAGAGACTGTCACCAATCCAAATACTGAAATTAAAATAAAACTTAACTAAATCAAAAATTCATCCATCAAAGACTGTACGCCTAAAGCAAACCTCGCTGTAGGCAACCGATATCTTATGGGTACATTTATGCTTCAAGAAAGAAAATCATTCTCCCTCATTCTCATTATTTGTCCTAAAAGATGTCAGAGTGATTCGACTCAAGTTTTCCTCTAACATTATTCTTTTTATCTTTATTTTTGTGATGAGTCCTGGATTTGATTTAAATTGAAAATTCACATGTTAGTATACAAAATCCATCATCTAACACCTCTCCAATAGATTTTCATTCTGAATCTTTCTCATTGTCATTCTCATTGAGTAAAAATAAATTGGTAACAAGAAGAGAACTAGCTGCTCGATTGCCTCATGGCCAGTTATATTCAATCTGTAAATTTGAACGGAAGTAAAAACTAGAAGTGACCAAAGGCAAGCTAGCAGTACCCAATTTTGAACACCAAAAAATTGTTAAAAGAATCAACAAGTAACATCAATCTTATAAAAAATCAAGGGGATGGGGGCGGTAGAAATAGGAAGCCCAAAATGGGGAGGGAGGTGAACATTCAGGGGACATAAGTAAAAGAAACCAAAAAGAAAGAGAATGTGAATAAAATTTTAATCTTACCGAGAAAGAGAAAGAAAATAAGGGATGAGAGGCGAGGGCCTTGAGTCTGCGAGCCGCAAAATCTATCGATCCCAAGGGAGAAAGAGCGGGAAAGAGGTTGCGAAGAGGTGGCGTTTGGTCGGTTGGTCGCCGGCGCCGAGTGGTGGTTTAAGAAAGAGAGAATTTGGAGAATAACCTCGCTGTTGCCGGAACGAAGAAGCAAACACCCGACGACATATTCAAAATGATGGAAAATGATGGAGCGATAGGAAGGAGACGATGGGAAGGAGAGAAAGGAGAGGAAGACAATGAAAAACTAGAAGAAAGTCAAGTATCTTGCCTTACGAAAACAAAGAATACGATAGGAAGGAGAGGCAAACGGCGCAAAATGATGGAAAATAAAAAGAAGATTAGGGTTCTGTTTTTACACCCGACGCAAATTGTGAGTTTTTTAGTTTTGTATATTCCCGACGCACCAATGCGTCGGGATAACCTATAAATAGCATCGGTATATATAAAATTTATCCCGACGCAATATGAGTCGGGAAAAACAACCTATTTCGATGAATTTAGTTGCGTCGGGAAAAGTCTCGTCGGTATATCCAAAAATTCTTGTAGTGAGTAATGTGAATATTTCAACCATAATATGGTGTGTATGCACAAGTGTATGCACAAGTGTACACATACATTTGTAGCAAGTACTAAGTAAATTATGTATCTACAGAGACCAGCAATCTCCTATTTTACCACAAATTAAATCTCAGTAAACTCAATTCGTAACCAATAAAATTTATCAAGGAACCGAAATAAAATGAAATAACAATCCTGGAACAAAATACTTACTAAAACAAAGTTAACAGAAGAAAGATAAGTAAACAGAGAACGACTAAATTTGTACTTTGAGCTAATTAAAAGGTCTGGATTAGTTCATAGTGCAAGAAAAATAGAAAATAAATCAAAATATAGCCATAATGTAAAACAATGCTAAGAAACTAGAAGGAAGAAGAAAAAGCAGTTGAAATGTTGCTCCAAAAAGGTTGAAGCAGCATTCGGCAGTAGCTCCAATGGAAGACCTTTCCTCTTTTGGAAATATTCCAGCAGCTCCCTCTTCAGACAGCTCCCTTCTCATTTTCTCTCTGTTTTCTTGGGTTCTTCCATTCTCTCATCTTCTCTCCTTTTCCAAAATGGCTGCCCAACAAATATACCTCATCCTTTATGCAAATTAGGGCTGATTAGACAAGATCCATGAAATGGCGAGCTCCTATTGGCCGAGCTGGATCAAAAGTCCATTTTATCCTGTAATTACATCTTGCACCTTAAGTACAAGTGATCCTCTAATGAACAATTTGTTTATGATCCAACCATAAACTTCCCTCTCGGGTCAGTGAGAGGATGAGTCCCATTGTTCAAGTCCCTAAATCAACACTTAAGGAAGCTACTCATCTACTTTTCCTATATAAGAATAAGTGAATTCTATCTTATGGAAATTATGTTCCCAGCTCCCTATTTGGTCAATTCTCCAAAATTAAGGCTTATTGAATCGGCTACAATGGTCATTCTCACCCATGCAAATCAAGGACGAGCCCTTGCAGGATAGAGTTCATAATTCACTCAGGATTAAGATCAAGTCGCATATGATCATTCTGTGAAATATTAATCTTCTCAACTAACGGATTTATAAAGAGAGATTAAATATTTTGTGGTCTAGTCTTATAGGATACCCCTACTCATATGTCTCCACATGAATGATTTGGATCAAATCATTTGTAACAATTACAAAGTGGGCTGCATCAATAGTGTTACCAGGATAAGACACACAATTTTATCCATATACTATAGATCCTTTAGGTTATTTCTTGAACATGATCATCTCATATGTCAACCACATATTGTTCAAGATTACACTAATAATCTTGAATTTTTCATGTAATGGATAATATAATATTGCAAATAAAATAATTAAATAATTATTAAATAACACATTAATTACGAGGCTTTAAGACACAAATCCCAACAGTCGATGGTTCGATTTTCCACCTCACAATTTTTGAACTAAAAAACAAGACACACTTAAATTAAAAAAATGTGATGTTGAAAATGATAGAGTGACACACAAAACATTACAAATCCTAACGTTCTATTATAATTTTGATTTGTCAACTTGAGTATAACAACTTGATGAGTCTCATATTTTATGTATTTTTGGCCCTTTAAACTTAGATTATTTGCAAGAATTCATGCTTATATGTCCATAATTGTTAGTAAATTAATAGGAGAATATCTCAAAACAGTAAAAGTGTTGTTTTTTGATGAGAAAATTGAAATGAGAGGAAAAAAGTTGAATTTTACTGATTTTTGATGTTTTTATGCAGAAAACTGTCAACTATCATAATTGCGACTCCAATTGCAACTGCAATTTTGCTTGGAGATAGAATTCCTAAAAATCAGGAGGAAATCTAGTAATTCGATTTTGTGCTGATATTTGAAGATATTCTCCACGAATCAAGCTCATAAAGATCTGATTCTTGCCTTAAACATCCATAGAGCAAACCCTAGTATTTGGAGGATATAAATATGAATATTCAAGCCACAGAAAAGGCATCCACGGTCGTTTTTACGATTTGAAAACCATTTTATCTTTCTGCACTTCTTAGTTTTTGTTTTCTTGATTCAAAAGGAAGAAGAACGCTGCCAAAACTTCAATCCATCCATGTCGAAAGTCTAGGGCTGTGAAGATCTTACTCTCATTGAAAAAGGTTTAGTTTAGATCGATTGAAGATGTGAAAGTTATCTCCTTGAGTCTCGATTTTCCTTTGTATTCGCAAGTTTATTTTTCTGTTTTAGTTCTTTAATTCTAGTAACTTGAATTCTATTATTTTACATTCAGTTTACTTTCAGTTCTTTGTCTTTAATTTTTGTAGTTCTTTACTTTACAGTAAGTTTGATTTTAATAAAGTTCATTATTCAAAATATCATTCCCTCAAGCCATTCTTTATCTATAAGTTCATTACTTTATTTTCCAGTTTTTGTTTTTCTTTCTTTTTATTTCTTTAGTTAGTATGTGTTTTATTTCCTTTAATGTTTTGTTATTTATCTTCTCCATCATGAGCTAATTCCGTCCTTGGGATTTGGATATGTGGATATCCTAAGGATTTGAAGCTTGGTCTAAGATGTAAAAGTAACTTTGTTCAATTCCATAACATTGTTTGCTTTTATTAATTATCATTCTTATTGTGAATCTAGCTTAATCACTTTGGTGAACATACAGAGATCGAGTTTAATACTGAAAGGGTTAAACAAGATTACGTGTTCATACAAAGCAATAGAGGAAAGAAGCTTAGACATAAGCACTTGTTTTTGACCCTAGACATAGGATGAAACCTCTAAGACCAAGGGTTGTGTTCTCATTAAACGAAGTTCGTATTAGCCTTAAACATATGGTTTAATCACTTAGGCTTTTAAAGGTTTTTCTATTAAATCGAATAAAAGTTGAATCTGGTTTACATTACTTGGTAATTAAGTAAATATTGTAATTGCATTTTAAGTCACAATTATTTTCTAAGGGGCAAAAGCATGTTTGAATCCCATCTTTTTATCATTTGGTTTTTAGTACACTCACAACCTTCCCGATTATTTAGTATTGGTTACTGAGGTTGCTTTGTGTGAACATCTTTGCCTTCATTTTAGATTTTGTGGTATCCGTTCTCTATGGGATCGATACTCTGGAATATTTTCCATTACTACTTGTTTGACAGTGTGCACTTGCACTAAACTGGGGGACTTTTTCTATTCAAAAGTTTTCTTCTAAAAGCCTACATGTTTTTAGTTGATCACAACACAATTGGTTAAAAAAAAAAAATCAACTGGTTAAAGCATATACCCCTAAACTTTGGGGTAGGATTCAATTATGGCTATAAACTTTGGAAAGTTTCATTTTTACCCCTGAACTTTGAAATTTGTTCCAAAAGATACATTTAAAGTGTTTTTTCATTAAAACAAGATAAAAATTGTTGCGGCGACTAATGCGTAAAAATTGAAATGCATGCATGACATCATTTATATTATAACATCATTCAAGTATATTGACATAACAATTGATGAGTAATGAATTGTGTAAATGATTTTATCGATATCTTTTGAGATAATATAAATAGTAACAACGATTTATATAGTTGTAAATAATATCATGCATGCCTTCTAATTTTTACACATTAGCTACCACGTCAATTTTCATCCTTTATTTTAACGGAAGAAATATTTTTTGACCAATTTCAAAGTTCAAAGATAAAAATAAAACTCTTCAAAGACAAAATTAAAACTTACACTAAAGTTCAAGGATATTTAGTATAATTTAACCTATGTTGATTAGATGATTGTGTTTAAATGGAAAAATACAAAAGCAAAAAGAATAATTTGGTTTTGGACTTTGGTCCCCTTCCTCAATTGAAAAGGTCCAACATAGAGCAACAAGGTTTAAATGTTGATGCTGATGGAAATGTCGAGGTCTTAATTTTATGATAATGTCAATGTTGTTGGATATTTCTGAATTTTTTTTAAAAAAATCAAAAAAGATATTTACATTAATAAATAAATATTTTACATTTTTTAAGTGAGTTAAAATTGTTGGAATAGAAATTTCGACCAACCCAAAATTGCCACATCATTACCCAACATTGATGACGAAATTATATTTAATTAGGGATTAATTAAATTTGCAAAGATTCCTATATTAAATTATGGCAGGTTCAAATACACTATTGGGTTCTTTGAAATTTGGAAGACAAAAGCCCAAACTGAAGGCCCAGTCCAGATGCTAGACCCAAAGGCAACTAAGCCCAGTCCAAAGAAGCTGGCCCAAAGTCAACTAGGCCCAGTCCAAATGGCTAGGCCCAAAAGTCAACCAGGCCCAAAAGGCTGGCCCAAAGTCAACCAGGCCCAGTCCAAATGGGTTGGCCCAAAATCAATTGGGCCCAGTCCAACAGGCCCAAGCCCACCTGAGGTCCATGAAGAACTCTATAAATAGAGAGCTTCCTCCTTCATTTCAAAGGTTCAGAACTGAAGAAGCTCAGAGAGAATTCAGAAACAAAGCTCAGAAGAATCTAGAAGCTCCTGAAGATCAAATACCATCTGAACGAAGAACACTTCTTGAAGATCAAGAACGATCCAAGAAGATCAACAAGCCGAAGATTTTTAACAAGCTACAAGCCGAAGACCTTCAACAAGCTACAAGCCGAAGACCTTCAACAAGCTACAAGCCGAAGACCTTCAACAAGCTACAAGTCGAAGACCTTCAACAAGCTACAAGCCGAAGACCTTCAACAAGCTACAAGCTGAAGACCTTCAACAAGCTATAAGCTGAAGACCTTCCACAAGCTCAAAGCTGAAGACTTTTCCACAAGTTCAAAGTTGACGATTCCACCTCGAGAACAAGCGTTCCAGCCCTCGAGTCAAGTATACAACAAGAGAAAGAATCAGAGGATCATACATTAGAGATTGTACTCACTATACTGAAATCAATACAAATCAAGTTATTTACACGTATTAAATTTCCTTGTTGAAATCTCGTGTGAACAGATTGGCACGCCCAGTGGGACCATCTCTACCTCTCATCTCTTTCTCTCATCTCAAAGCACAAGTAAAGTGATGTCATTCAAGACTTCTTCGATCACCGCTGTCATGAGCAACTTGTACACGGGTTCTACTACCCATAGTTGCTCCAATGAACTAAGGTTGGAAGAAGATAAAGTAACGACACTGCTGGGGGCATTGACTAACAATAAGTTCCTGGTCAAGTGTAACCCTTTGTTCGATTTCGATTCTGACGTTGTGTCTGTCATGATGACTGAAACAAACATTATGGAAGAAAGAATGGAAAAGATGCATGAGAAAATCAACATCTTGATGAAGGCGATTGAAGAAAGAGATTATCAAATTGCATACCTAAAGAGCCAGATTGAGAACCAAAATGTCGCTGAATCAAGTCAAACTCCTACCATCAAAGATCGCAACAAAGAGAAGGTCGTTGTGAAAGAAGGTCAACCACAACCCTCCACTTCGATTGCTACATTATCTGTCCAACAACTTCAAGACATGATAACGAACTCCATCAAAGCTCAGTATGGTGGTCCTGTTCAAAATTCTCTCTTGTATTCTAAACCATATACTAAGAGAATCGATAATTTGAGAATGCCAACTGGATATCAACCACCAAAATTCCAGCAATTTGATGGAAAAGGCAACCCTAAGCAACACGTTGCTCATTTCATCGAGACATGCGAAAATGCTGGTACACGAGGAGATCTACTGGTTAAACAGTTCGTACGAACGCTGAAAGGGAACGCATTCGACTGGTACACTGATCTAAAGCCTGAGTCGATAGACAGTTGGGAACAATTCGAAAAGGAATTTCTCAACCGCTTTTACAGCACAAGACGAACCGTTAGCATGTTCGAGCTCACCAACACTAGACAACGAAAAGGTGAACCTGTTGTCGATTACATAAATCGTTGGAGAGCCATGAGTCTTGATTGCAAAGATCGTCTCACTGAACTATCTGCTGTCGAAATGTGCATTCAAGGCATGCACTGGGGACTTCTGTACATCCTCCAAGGTATAAAGCCTCGAACCTTTGAAGAACTAGCAACTCGTGCCCACGACATGGAGCTAAGTATTTCTAGTCGAGGGGATAAAGACCTTTTACTCTCTAACATGAAGAAACAAGGAGAGAACATTGAAGCGACTTCTGAAGAATCTATGGTTGTAAATACAACTCCTCTCAAGTGGTCTTCGATAGACAAGAGGATTGAAAAGCAACCAGAAAATGAAATGCACCGCCTAACTTTGAAGGAAAGACAGAAAAAAAGTCTATCCTTTTCCTGATTCTGACATTCCTGATATGTTGGAACAACTACTGGAAACACGACTGATCGAACTTCCTGAATGTAAACGACCAAAAGAGATGGAAAAAGTTGATGATCCCAATTATTGTAAGTATCATCGAGTTATCAGTCATCCAGTGGAGAAGTGCTTTGTCCTAAAAGAGCTAATTCTAAGGTTAGCTAAAGAAGGGAAAATTGAGCTAGACTTTGATGAATTAGCTCAAACAAATCATGCTGCGGTAACAACAAATACATGCAGTCAAATACATTCTAGTCCGCTTCATGATCAAGAAGTGTGCCTAGTCCAATCTGGAACCCTAGAGCCTCTATCTATTTGGTTTCAACCTGAGGTATCAAGAAACAAACTTCAAGACGTGGTCAAGCCTATCAAAGATCAAGATAAACGTTGGGTTGTTATGTCTCGTCAGAAGAAACCAGGACAACATGTTGTTCAGAAAGAACATTGCCCATTCATAAGAAAGAATAGGCATCAAAGAAAGGATGATCCAAGGAAGCCTAAACCTGAGAGGAAAGGAAATAAAAATTGTTCCCAGCCTCGCCAATTGGTGACCTTAAAGGAATTCTTCCCAAGAGATTTATTTTCCGTTGAAAAAAAAAAGAAGAAAACTTGGCAAGTTCATACTGCACCAATGCAGAAGAAATTGATGATTCAAAAGAAGCCGAGCAAAGATCTTCTGTCTTCGATCGCATCAAGCCTTCAACTACTCGACCTTCAGTTTTTCAAAGGATGAGTATGGCCGCGACAAAAGAAGAAAACCAATGTCTAACTTCTGTCTCAACTCGACCTTCAGTCTTCAAAAGGCTAAGTGTCTCCACATCGAATAGAAATCAACCTTCAACATCTGTTTTTGATCGCCTCAAAGTAACAAACGATCAACATGAAAGGAAGATGAAATCCTTGAAGACGGAACTGTTCGATGAAGTGAACAATGACAAAAAGATTCATAGTACCGTCCCTTCACGTATGAAAAGGAAGTTCTCCGTTCTCATAAATACAGAGGGTTCCTTGAAGGTGAAGAAAAATCTCGTCATTATAACGAATCCTAAAAATGACGGATCTGATCAAGACCATGGTGACGATATGGACATTTAAAATGTAAAAGCTTCTCATCGCAAGAGCCTAAACTGCATGATGCTCCTGGCCCGCATGAGCTTAAAAGGTGAACGGTCCCTTAAAAAAAAATCCATTGAACTACGTTATGACTTGATCCCTTTCGCTAAAAGTGTACGTAGGTAGCTTTAAAAAAACTTTTAAGTTCAGTCTCCAAAAAAAATTTTTATCCCAGAAACAAGGATTTGCAAGTTGGACGCATACGAGTGAGCTTCAACCCCTTCAAGATTGGTTCGTCGCTCACTCCCACTAAAGGTTGAAAGGTTTTATCGCTTCTTCTCCGAAGTTCGAAGGCGTTGTCGTCGCTTCTCCTCCAATTTCGAAGGCTTCGTCGTCGCTTCTTCTCTAATTTCGAAGGTTCGTCGTCGCTTCTTTTCCAAAGTTCGAAGGCTTCATCGTCGCTCCTTCTCCAAGTCAGAAGGTTTCGTCGTTGCTTCTTCTCTAAATTCGAAGGCTTCATCGTCGCTTCTTCTCCAAGTCAGAAGGCTTCGTCGTCGCTTCTTCTCCCAAGTTTGAAGGCTTCGTCATCGCTTCTTCTCCCAAGTCAGGATGCTTTGTTATCGCTCCACCATCTTCAAGTCAGGAGGCTTCATCGTCGTTCCGCCATCTTCAAGTTAAGAGGCTTCGTCGTGCTCTGCCATCTTCAAGTCAGAAGACTTCGTCATTGCTTACCATCTTCAAGTCAGGAGATCTCAAGAGGCTTCGTCGTTGCTTCGCCATCTTCAAGTTAAGAGGCTTCATCGTCGCTTCGCCATATTCAAGTCCGAATACTTCGCCGCTGCTCCGCCATCGTCTTAGGAGGATTCGTCGCCACTCCATCTCCAAGTTCCCAGACTTCATTTCTTCATCTTCAAAGTCGAGGTTGCCGCTTCGTCTTCAAAGTCTGGCGCTTCGCTTCATCTTCAAAGTCCGGCGACTTCGCTTCGTCCATAAAGTCTGACGGCTTCACTTCATCTTTAAAGTCAAGGTTGTCGCTTCATTTTCAAAGCCGAGGTTGCCACTTCATTTTCAAAGTCTAGCGGCTTTACTTCGTCTTCAAAGTCTGGTGCTTCGCTCTGTCTTCAAATTCTGACAGCTTTGCTCTGGCTTCAAAGTTTGACGGCTCTGCTTCATTTTCAAAGTCTGGATGCTTTGCTTCGTCTTCAAAGTTTGGCAGCTTCGCTTCGTCTTCAAAGTCTGGCGCCTCGCTTCGTCTTCAAAGTCTGGCTCCTCGCTTCGTCTTCAAAGTCTGGCGCTTCGCTTCGTCTTCAAAGTCTGGTGCTTCGCTTCGTCTTCAAAGTCTAGCGGCTTCACTTCGTCTTCAAAGTCTGGCGCTTCGCTCTGTCTTCAAATTCTGACAGCTTTGCTCTGGCTTCAAAGTTTGACGGCTCTGCTTCATCTTCAAAGTCTAGCGGCTTTGCTTCGTCTTCAAAGTTTGGCGGCTTTGCTTCGTCTTCAAAGTTTGGCGGCTTCGCTTTGTCTTCAAAGTTTGGCAGCCTCATTTTCATCTCGGAGTTAAGTATGGAGGCTTTAGTTGGAGTTAAGTTCGGCAAGTTTTGTGGGAGTTAAGCAACTTTTGTCGGAGATGAGTTCAGCGACTTTCGTCGGTGATAAGTTTGTCGACGTTTATCTTCAAGTCGGAGGTTGCATAATGCTCTGTTGCGAAGTGGGGGATAATCAGCCCTACACTTGCTTTTGTCTTCAGGTGGAGACTTCATAATTTGTTGCAGAGTAAGGAATGAACATGACGGGCACAATCACCTTTACTCGTGTTGGCTCTATATCAGTGTCACCCCTATACTTGTCTAGTTTCATTCACTGGGGGCATTGTAGAAATAAAGTTGTTCTGCAAAAAAAAAAAATGTTGTTAACAAAGGCCATAAGAAAAAAAATCAAGCATTAAAAAAAAGGTTTGAAAATAAGGGCCAAAAGAGTTGAAAAAATGTGAGATGGGATTGAAGCCAAAAGTTGGAAGAAAAAAAATTGAGTGAAAAAAAAAAATAAATACGAAATTAAAAGTAAAAAAATAATAAAAAATAAAAAATAAAAGTGAAAGTGGCGTGGAAGTTAAAATGAAAAAAAAAAATTAATTAATGCTTGCAGTCCTGTCATTAAAGAATATATATATATATATATATAATCGAATTAATGGCTCTGTGGCCTCACTGCCACACTACTATCTTCATCTTTCTCCACAGTTTCTTCTTCACTTCTTCAACCGACTGCACCACAACACTTTTGACGTCTCCACGGCGACATGCGACGGCATTTGGACAGAGACGCTCGATCCACAGACAGCTGCGACGACACGCAAATCCTAGCTTCAAAAACTGCGTTCGATGCGTAGATCTGGCGCTGTGTTCGGTATGCAGATCCGGCGCAAACCCCCGACGGCTGCGGCTCACGGCGGAGGCTTCGGCAAGCACAGTAGGCGGCGGCGTGCGGCTGCGTGACAGCTCTGAGAACACCCACGGGATCCGACGAACACAACGGTGGCAACCCACGTTTCAGATAAATCCACTAACTCAGCACGACCACCGACGTTAGATCTGAAATGGTGAATAAACCCAGCCCGCCATTGACGTTCACACCTACGAACCGTCTAGACCCACAAACCAGATCTAAAACGAGACGCGCGATTCCGATGAGCTTTCGGCGAGTACCCAATTCCGACAACCACCGAGACCTCGTGTGAATTGCCAACCAAACTCCAAAATTCTGTCGATGGCACGACTGATGATGATGAAACTCATCCATCTTCTCATATATATAGCAAAAAAATTCAGAGAGATTCTCTCATATTTCACCTAAAGTTGGTGTGATTGCATGCCAAATTTATCTTCATATCTCTCCTAGATTTGGTTGAAAAGGTTTCATGCCAAATTTAGGTGTGTAGTTGGAAAATTTGGATTTCAAATTGACTTCATTCCATCGCAAAAAAATTCTAACGAAATGGGCATAAAATGCCAATTTGTTAAGATTTTCAAGCCAATTTAAGTGGATTTCAAGTATAAATCCAAGACTTCTCTTAAGCTGAACTAGAATTTGAGTAAAATTTAATTTAATTTTTTTTTTTTAATTCAAAGGGCCTGTGAAGTCAATCTTAAATTTTATTCCAAGATGTAGATAAATTTTCAAATTTCTACATTTGGGATTATTCTACTTCAAAATTGGATGACCTTAGATTTTGCTTTGTTAAAAATTAATTCAAAGCCAAAAATTGGTACAATTTCACTCCTAAATCCAGATTTGACTAATTTTAATTTTTCCTACAGGCCAAATTCAAATTCTATTCCTAATCCAAACTCAAAGTTAGTAGAATTTTATCTCAAATCAAAATTTGGGCATAATCCAAATTTCATCCCAAATCAAAATTTGATTGAAATCCAAATTTAATTTCTATTCCAATTCCAAATTATAATTGGGTAGAAATTTATCTCAAAAAAGTAAAATTTGGGCATATTCCAAATTTTCTTCCAAAATTGGGTAAAGTCAAAATGCTGTCAAAAAAAATCTTGATAGAATTAAGTTCCTCAAACAAAATTTGGGCATAATCCAAAATTTATCCCAAGTCAAAATTGGAGAAGGTTTCAAATTTTATTCCAAATTCAAACAAAAAAATTGGGTAGAATTCCAAGTCCTAATCCAATTTCAAATAAATTTGGGTAGAATTTCAACCTTACCCAAAGTTTAGATTTTGAATTAATGTAGAGCATAAATTCTACCAAATTCAAATCAAAATTTTATGCCAGAAAAGAAAATCAAAATATTGACTCAAATTCATATTTTGATAAATTGGCATTAAAAAATGTGTCAAAAAAAAAACAATCAAAATTATGAACCAAATTCCATATTTTGATTAAATTGACACTTCAAATGGAATCCAAATTAGGAGCACCTTAAGTTTTGATTCCAAAATAATTTTTTTCAAGATTCACACACACATACTTGTGTATAAATCTCGAAAAATGGGGGATTTGTTGGAATAGAAATTTCGACCAACCCAAAATTGCCACATCATTACCCAACATTGATGACGAAATTATATTTAATTAGGGATTAATTAAATTTGCAAAGATTCCTATATTAAATTATGGCAGGTTCAAATACACTATTGGGTTCTTTGAAATTTGGAAGACAAAAGCCCAAACTGAAGGCCCAGTCCAGATGCTAGACCCAAAGGCAACTAAGCCCAGTCCAAAGAAGCTGGCCCAAAGTCAACTAGGCCCAATCCAAATGGCTAGGCCCAAAAGTCAACCAGGCCCAAAAGGCTGGCCCAAAGTCAACCAGGCCCAGTCCAAATGGGTTGGCCCAAAATCAATTGGGCCCAGTCCAACAGGCCCAAGCCCACCTGAGGTCCATGAAGAACTCTATAAATAGAGAGCTTCCTCCTTCATTTCAAAGGTTCAGAACTGAAGAAGCTCAGAGAGAATTCAGAAACAAAGCTCAGAAGAATCTAGAAGCTCCTGAAGATCAAATACCATCTGAACGAAGAACACTTCTTGAAGATCAAGAACGATCCAAGAAGATCAACAAGCCGAAGATTTTTAACAAGCTACAAGCCGAAGACCTTCAACAAGCTACAAGCCGAAGACCTTCAACAAGCTACAAGTCGAAGACCTTCAACAAGCTACAAGCCGAAGACCTTCAACAAGCTACAAGCTGAAGACCTTCAACAAGCTACAAGTCGAAGACCTTCAACAAGCTATAAGCTGAAGACCTTCAACAAGCTACAAGCTGAAGACCTTCCACAAGCTCAAAGTTGAAGACTTTTCCATAAGTTCAAAGTTGACGATTCCACCTCGAGAACAAGCGTTCCAGCCCTCGAGTCAAGTATACAACAAGAGAAAGAATCAGAGGATCATACATTAGAGATTGTACTCACTATACTGAAATCAATACAAATCAAGTTATTTACACGTATTAAATTTTCTTGTTGAAATCTCGTGTGAACAAAAATATTTGTTATAATATTCTATTCACATTAGGTTACATTTTGTTGCTAATTTTTTTTAATATCTTATTGATTTTATATGGTATAATAAAAATATCGATTCACCCTTGATATTGAATCTATGAACATGAGAAAATATTAACACATTAATGAAAACTTAATACCACAAAGGACAATTGACAAAGGAAATAAAAAAGTCTTAACGGAAATTTAATATCATGTGCGCAATCGACAAAGGAACACAAAAAAGAAAAAAAAAAAAAAAGAAAAGAAAAGAAAAAGGGTCCCACAAGGGCCACAACAAAATTGAAACCATATTTAGTTGAAAAACGAAGCCTGTCTGAACTAAAAACAAAAAACAAAAAAGGCCTGTCTTCACAGACAAATTTGGAAACCGATGGCAAAAAAAGTAGAGCATTGGGTGGGGCCCAGCGGCGGATTCGGAGTCGATCCACGTAACGACACAACGTTCGTCTCTGGTTGAAAATAGTCGTCACGTCGAATTCAGGGCCAAGGTCTGGTTTCGACTTCCATTACCAATGGCGTTTTCCTTTCGCCTATCTTCGATTTCGTTGCCGTCTTCTTTCACTTCCCATTCTGAAGCAGGCCCTTTGTGTTCTACTGCCTTCGATTGTCTAAATCCTCAAGGAAGGCGAAGCTATGACAAGTTCCGGGGTCCGAATTTCCACCTTCCGCTCTCGATTTCGGCTTCAAGAACGGTGGTTGCCGGTGCTGTGTCGCCGGCAGTAGTTGCAAATTCGAGCGTGCCAATTACTTCATTTAGTAATGTATTGGTTTAATTAGTTTTTCCCCATTTTCATTTTGTTGGATTTTCCTCGTTTGAGAGTGTACTTTTTTGTTCGACTTTAAACAGTTGATTGAATCTCTGATTAATCGCGTGGATTTGTCGGTGGACGAAGCGGAGGCGTCTCTTCAGTATCTTCTTAACGATGCCAGCGAGGCATCAATTGGTGCTTTTCTTGTGTTACTGAGAGCCAAAGGAGAGACTTATGAAGAAGTAAGTCCGTCACTTGAACTACTTTCTGAGTTTGTGTTGGTCATTGTTGCAAAGAATTTGAAATACTTTGTGCTTGTGTTGCTTGTTGTAATAAAGAATGAACATATAGTTAAGGATCGAATTAGGAAAAACAGCAGAGTAATTTCTATAATCAGCCAGATGTGTGTGTGTGTGTGTTTTTCCCAATTGAGGAAGAAGACTTGTTTTTCCTAACCTTCCATTGCGAATGTTAAGACCCAACCCCTGTTATTGTGAATGCCAAGTGTTTGATCAAAGGTCATAAGAATAAGAACAGTAGAAACATTAATGAGTAATAGAAGATGGAGATAAACATGAAGGACTAAATTATTTGAAAGTACGTTTATGATTAAGCAGATTGTGGGACTTGCGAGGGCGATGATCAAGCATAGTGTGAAGGTGGATGGCTTATTTGATGCCGTTGACATTGTTGGAACAGGTGGTGATGGAGCAAACACAGTAAACATCTCAACTGGTGCTTCAATACTTGCTGCAGCATGCGGCACAAAGATTGCGAAGGTGAGAATAAGATTTTTTTGGGTGCACCTTTGGTGCTTTAAGTTTCTTGAAACACATTTGAAAGATTATGTGTACTAAGTGGAGATAACAGTTATCAAATGCTTATATTGCAGCAAGGAAACCGTTCGAGTTCTTCTGCATGTGGAAGTGCTGATGTCTTAGAGGCATTGGGGGTAGTTATTGATTTGGGACCTGAGGTTGGTGCCTTGCTAACTTGGTTTTAAGCTTTTTACTCGTATAATGTGGTTCTTGTTTGTTGACTAAATTGTATAGATGCTTCTACAATAATATGCTAATGTTGACATCACAAGAGGATGTCCATAAATTGACAGTGCTGAACTTCACTGATATTGGTTCACTATAACATGCACCAAATTTCCTAATCAGTTAAATGCAACTGTAAATTGGAAATAATAAAAATTTATTAATCATGCATCTGTCAGCCCAGGCCAGCATATTCATTCCATTTTATGTGACCCAGTGATTACTCTGTCAGGCATTCTTTTTGTTGAGTGTAACATATTATGAAAATTAACATATATCGTAGGGTATAAATTGAAAAAGATCGTGCGAGGAATCTCAAATCATGATGCCCTTCTGTGTTTTTCTTAACCTGTGTGGATGGAAGAGTCAAGATTGTCATATTTTTGTGAGGAAATAATTTATATTCATGCCAATAATTCAGTTGTTCTGATCTCCTGAAACAGGGAGTTGCCAAGTGTGTTGATGAAGCTGGAATTGGCTTCATGATGGCTCCCAAATACCATCCTGCAATGAAGATTGTCGGTCCTGTCAGGAAGAAGCTAAAAGTAAAAACTGCATTTAACATACTGGGCCCTATGCTTAATCCGGCTAGAGTTCCTTTTGCTGTTGTTGGTGTATATTCTGAGAACTTGGTAAGTTTTTTTTTTCTTGTCTCCTCGGCTCAAGTCCTGATGTATAATCATTCCCCCATTCTCTTAAAAGGGGTGCATTTGTTATTTTCCTATACATGCATTCGTAATTTGAATGAAGCATCATGTTGCTGGATGGTTTTGTTGATGTTAATGCAATTGGTTTTCCGTGAGCATCATACTTTTGAATTAGGAGCTTTAATAAATGCCATTCGGCTGTAATTAATGCAGTCTTCAGCAGAGTAGTTAATGACTGTATTTTAAGGAGGTCATTGTATATACTCGAAATAAATTTGATCTGCATCCCTGTCTGTACTCAAGTAGCTAATTAAAAGCTACTGTAAGGCTGTAGACTAGACATGTCAATGAATGTACTTGGTGCAGAAACATCTCATTTTTTTTTGCATTTAATTCACCAACTTTGAATTTGAATGGATTGTGCTGATGTATTCAATTAAGAAATAATGTTATCTTTGCTTGCGAGCTTTTTTTTTTAGAAAGTTTGTAGTTCCCTCTTGAGTTCCTTTTCTATGATGTATATAGTGTTACTTTGCAATATCATCTTTTTGTTGGCTATCTTTCCTAATTTCATCTGAGCATGTTGTTCATTAAACTGTTCTGGATGGACAGGTCTCCAAAATGGCTAAAGCATTGCAACTATTTGGCATGAAAAGAGCATTAGTAGTTCACTCTGAGGGTTTAGATGAGATGAGTCCCCTTGGTGAGATTTCTTTTCCAGATTCTATAAACACTCATGGTCATATACACTGCTCTCTCCTTGTTGGTGCTATATACACAATTCATATCTTACTATTATGTATATGTAAACATATGTGCAGGACCAGGACTAATCCTAGATGTAACACCCAAAAAGATCGAAAAGTTTGCATTTGATCCACGTAAGAATCTTTTAAGTCTGTGTTAAGTTTATCATAGTATGGTGATCATCAATTAGAAAATTCCATCTAAAAGTCTTTAGAATTGTGCAATAGTGGATTTTGGCATCCCTCGCTGCACCATAGATGACCTTCGAGGTGGAGACCCGGAGTATAACGCAGAGGTCTTGAAGCGCGTGTTATCCGGGGAAAAGGGGCATATTGCAGATGCACTTGTATGTTTGTTTATCTTGTAATGAAGTATTTTCGATATGTTTAGTTGAAAATATGCTGAATTGAAGAATTGCCAAAACAATCTATTCAGATCCTGAATGCTGCTGCCTCCCTTCTGGTTAGCTGCAAAGTGACCACCTTAGCCGAGGGAGTCGAGTTGGCTTGCAAAACTCAGCAGTCTGGAAAAGCCATGAAGACCCTTGATTTGTGGATAGAAGTCTCCAATGTAAGGAGCAGTGTCTATTTCTAAATTTCCATCCTTTTGGTAGCCAGGAATAGTCTTCTCATTCCCAGTTTTTTGATGATTGCAGAAGCTAAAAGAAGTATAATACGAGCACTTGAATTTGAGCCGCGGAGTAAGATCAAGAAGACTGAGAGCTTGTTTGTTGAATATCAGACCAGATGATTTTCCAGCATTTATCAAATAGTAATTTTACACTACATCCGACAGCTGGAGTATTCAAAAAGTAAACTTATCTTTTTTTTTTTTTTTTTGAAACTAAGTAAACTTATCTTTAAAAAAGAAAAAATTATTTGAATAAAAGTAACTTTTTATTTCCTTTATGAAGGACAGTTGAGGGAGAGAGAATTTGAAATAAATTTCAAATAACTTAGAGCTAGGACTATACGAACATTAAGTTATAACTCTTCAAATGCTTCAAATGTTTACCATGGGGAATTATGTAGACAATCGTCTTCATAATCCTCTTCAAATGCTTCTATTTATAAAATCGTTCCTCTTCATAATCTATAGTTAAATTATGTAAGGGTGAAAATTTGAACTTTTAACTTTTTGGTCAAAATTATAATGGCTTAACAAAAAAAAAAAAAAAAGTTGAATTATGTTCTTGTTGGCGATTAAAAGTATATTTTGTACAATGTGATAGGAGTGAGTAACATAACTCGAAAAATCAAGCCGACCGATCGAACTAAAGTTGATTGGGCGATTTAGAAATAGTAGCGGTCGGGGTTGGTTTTATTCAGTACAAAATCGACCTGTCGATCGGTCAATAAGCTAAAAAATGCTCAATTCGGCCGACCAACTGACATATATTTAATAAATAAATAAATATATAATTTTAAAGCATAAACAAAACTAAAAAAAAAAACAATCCTAGTTTTATACTTCACGCGTGTGTCGCCCGCTCCCCTATTCTCTCTTGCTCTCTAACTCTCTCGTTGACACAATCCCCAACCAGTCAGCCTCCATCCATATTCAATTCTCTCAGTTTCCCGACCCTCCCCCATTCTCTCTTACTCTCTGCCAACAGTCGACACAATCCCTCACCGTCAACACAATCCTCAACCAATCAACCTCCATCACCATCGATGTTGTCTCTCACTCTCGCCTCCCGATTCACTGACGACCCCCCTAAATGCCATCTCTCGCGCTCGCCATCGCATCTTCCTCCGTCGTCTCCATCTTCAATTTTCCCTCTGACTTAGCGATCGACGTTTTCATCCGTGAAAGTCGATTTGGTGCCAAAATCGACCATCGAATCGACTGAACTGACTGGTTGATTGGTTTAATCCACATTTTTTAAAAAGTCGATTTCCAATATTTGAAAATCGACCTAGTCAGTTTGGACGAAAAATCGACCCCAATCGATCGATGATCATCCCAACAATGTGATGCTGCAAACAGAATATGCCTTATATTGCTCAATCTTTACTAAGATATTTTATTTAATATAAATTCCACATTTCTTAACCATTAATCAAGACAACATATTATCTCAAAGAAAAAACAAAAAAAGGAAGATCAAGACAACATATGCTGATGATAAAATTGTTTGCTAAATGTTGTTTGCTGTAGAAATCATTTTGATGCAATTAGAAGGATAGAAGTAATCACATAATCTCATAAATTCATCTAAATAAATAAATTTGAACAAATTCATGTCATGAATATACATTGTAACATATATGGCTAAGAATATGCATTGTAGCATATATGGCTAAGTGTTAAATTATTACATATTTTTAGATGGCTATCCCAAAATGGTTAGACAAAATTCAGAACTCAGAATATCTTAGTTTGAATTTATAAGCTCAAACACATTTCTTAGTCTTTTTGACCAATAGATCAACCCACAGTAATTCAGTCAACTGAAACGGTAAAGCAAGCAAGAAAGAAAACAATCCATTATTGTGTTCCAAATATTTTTCAAAGCAGAAACTTAACCATAACCATAGATTTCTTCCGCTTCCACATTTTAGATCATTCAACAAGCCACACTAAGGTGCTTCAAAAAAAAAAAGGTCATATTAAAGGCCTATTTGGAACGGCTTTTAAAGTCCTTAAAAACACTTTTTTAATACTTAAAAACTATTTTTTAAGCACTTGAAAAGTCTTTTCAAACAGTGCCTAAAACATAAGCATTTACACGAAAGTTTTTGTACATCTCAAATCCACCAACAAACATTTGCTTCATTACTATATAGTGAAAGAGTGAACCAAAGTTCACAGCTAAGCAGAGTTATTGGCAATGGCACCAGCATCAGCAAGAAGTGGCACCAGCTGACCTCTGTTGTGCTTCTCTGTAACCGCTGCAATGACACAAATGGAGATCGAAGATAAGAAAACTTTGGGAGAAGCACACATTAACTAGGCATTATGCAGAGAAATCAGCTGGTCTTACAATCACAACCACCGATGTGCTTTCCTCCGATAAACACGTTAGGCACTGTGGTTTGACCCGTCCACTCTGCTAAAGCTGACTGAATTGCATCTCCATCACCTTCACATAGATGAATTCCTCAATATAATGTTTGAAGAACACAGTCACAAGCAGCACAAAGAACTTGTAATGGGTAATTATACAACAGTCATTAATATTCAATTGATGCTGACCGTGATCGTAGTGACCCAAGACTTAGGCAAACACACGTCGTCTAAACAGAGATATTCATTTTACATCTTCATGTTTTATCTCGTGCATTGATTCGTCCAGAATCTGCACTCAATGTTTGATTATTTCACTCAAAACAATGAATTGGTTCTGATAATGTATTGAGCATGAGACTCCTAGCAACTATGGGGTTTTCAAGCCCACATTTTATTTCTGTAAAGAGTCTGTTGCAAAAGTTACTCTTGGGTTTATATTTGGTGCAAGATTATCTCCTCACTTTTGACACTTCAAATACTTTTTTTTTTCATTGAGCAAACTTTTCAATTAACACTAAAGAAAATTTTGACGTGACATGAATTCAAAAACATAATATAAGGATAAATTATTTCATGGAGGCTAAAGTTTAAGTGTATTACTTGCAATTAACTCTCCTTTTAAATTTTCAGTTGCAAGTATCCAAGTTGCAAATAGCAAGCATCTTTCAACTTCAAATTTCAGCCCATTCTAGATAGAGCGAGGCTATGTTATAGTAAAAGAACACCCTAGAACAAACATTTATAGACAAAACCATGGAAAGTTGTAGCAGAATCTCATACACAAATTACACTTACTTTTTTGGTCCAATTCAATGACCTTATAACTAGCTCCAAGCTGTGTGAGCAACTCCTTGACGCTCGTGCAAAACCCACAATAAGTCTTACTGCCATGTGAAACAAAGAATTATCGAATCATAACAAGAACAACCTTCCCAAACTTCAAGCATTCTTAAATCTTCACTACCGATAACAATGAAGCCAATTTTCTAAGCAATAAGAGTTAATCATTGAACATTTTGTACATAATTGATAATCACAGGATCAAACATAGTGATAAAAAGTATATGGTGGGGGGAATCAATTAGAACTTCATACGAGTAAGATCAAATCAAAACCCAAAGAGAACAAAAAGAGGGGGGGGGGGGGGTAATCAAGAGATTTTGACGTTTGGGAATTCTGTAGAACTTGAAAATTTAAGATCTCGGGTAGTAATAGAACCTGAAAACAACAACAGGGTTGGAGGAGATTATCTTCTTGGCCTCATTAAGCGCCAGTTCCAGCTCTTCTTTACTGAATTTGTTTGAGCTGAACCACGACCCCATGACCTCGCTTAATCTGAACAAACGTGAGAGGTTGAAGGATTCTTCGCTACGAAGAAATGGGTATGATTTTGGAAGTAGAGATGAACAATTAAGGTCAAAAGAGACCGTACTAATATGCTCTCTTGTTGGAATTTTTGATGTCAATGTCGATTGCTGGAAAAGCAAAAGAATAAGCTCGCATGGCCGTTCGAACGCCGAAGATCTTCAATGCCCAGAGTTCTACATCTTGGACCGTTCAAATTTATTCCCATGGTCCAGATTTCTTTCTTTTCTTATTCTTTTTTCTTTTAGATTTTTTTTTAAGTTAACATACATTTTAGTTCATGTATTTAAAACTTGTTTTATTTCAGTCACTACAATTTTAAATCTTCAAATTTAGTCTACATAATTTTAATAAATCTTAAAATTAGTCGGTTAGTAAATTAGTCTGAAGTCAAATTTTTATTTGATTTAGCAAGATAATAATCCTTTAATGTAATTATGCTTACTAAATTTTAAAGTTTACTGAGAATACAGTGACTAAATTGAAAATATAGAGACTAAAATGAAAATATTCAATGTTTATTTTTACTAAAAAAAATCAATGTTTATTTAGTTTATTAGTTAAATCATGCTCATTTTCTTAACTTTGTTTATTTAAATACCTTTATGCTAGTAAGTATCATTTTTCTCACTTAGATTCCATCATTTTTTGTATTGTGTGTATAATGTATTTTTTCTAATAAGACAATCATATAGCATATATCCTAGGTGATCATTTACTATAACTTCCATTTATAGACATTGATCTTTAAGAATGAATTAATTTTATTAAATAAATATTTTATATATAATTCATTGATAATAGTTAAATAGACAACATCTTATTGCTTTAAGTCTCCCATTTAAAGTTCAAACTGATGGTGACATGATTTACAAATGATTAAATAACAGGGAATTAAGGATAGAGCACAGAATAAAATGCAAATCTTTTGGGTAAATCTTGGGTTTCTTTTTAAGTATAATCCATGAGAATAAATCTGAAGCTCTTATACATGAACATAGAACTCACACAAACAAGATGGGATTACAACTTTAGAACCCAATAGTCTGTAATTTAAATCCCAAATGATCAACTAACAATGAATGAACTTCAGAAGATCATACCAATACATTTGTATTTTAGTTTCACTTGGATGAAAAAATGGTTTCAAACTCCTTGTATAAGCCTCCTCTGGATTTAGACCTGAAATCAGATGAACTTATGGAGGAGCTTCTGCTGCTTCTGCTCCTACTTCTCCGTCCCCAAAATCCGCTCCACCGTGTACCGCTTCCTGAAGGATCAGTTGAAGTCCCACCTTGCTCTTTAGTGAAGCTGGCCTTTGCCAGCTTCCGAAGTTGTTTCAACCACGGTTTCTCATTACTTGAGCTTCGACTACCAGACCTGTTCCTATCAGATGAGTTATCCGCGGTTTCGGAGTCTCCGCTAAGGGTCACTGCGAATATACTTTCCAAGTTTTTAGTGAATCTCTGTGGGAGAAACAGGAGGAGGAATCCAATAAAAGCCACTTTGAGTCCTGAAAAGAATGATTGCCCAGCAAAGTCAAGCTGCTTTGCCTGTTTGAACAAAGCATACCATTCATTGATCAGTTGTGGACAGTAGCCTATAAGGAACAGCACCAACATGGTTATTCCGAGTTTCGTTTGATCCCTGATCGAAAACTCTTTCTCTAAGAGAACCACACAAATAGTGAAAAGACCGACTTCACATGTGTTGGAAATGATCTCAACCAACTGAACTTTTTTCTTGATAAATGGCTTCTTGAGAACAAGGAAAAAGAGCTGAAATGATGAGATGCATAATAAGGCAACTACTGGAGTTCTGGAAGAGACTGTTTCCTTGTAGGCACCAGCCATGATTCCAAGAGTGACTCGTCTGATTGATTCGAGGAGCGTGTAGTATATTCGAAGGATACCAAACAGCTTTTGGATGAATGGTGCTTCAGCATCTTCTGTTTCATCGTCGGAGGCAATAATGCGATCGCCATGTTTGTTGGGATTCGCCACAGAAATCTGAGACAGCATATACTTTGGGGGACCCCTCAGATCTTCAAACATTGGCCCAAAAATGATAAGGTAAATAGAGCTTGGCTGGTTTTTCCAAGTCCATTGACTTCTCTTGCCAGGACCTAGAGTTACACGAACGAGTTCTTGATACCAATGAAATTTCTGACCTTCTTGATGAACTTCTTTGTACTGAAGTAGCTTCCCGAACGTGATACCGACTGATAGAAACAACAGCAAGGCTAGCAAAAGTAATGACAGAATGCCGAGCAGCAAAACTCCAACTATTACTCCGGCCAGAGCTCCACCTTGCACAACCAAAATAGAGATCAAAACAAGTTAGAATCTTTTAGAAATGCACTGTTTCTGTAAGTACATAGAGCAAAATATGACGGTTAAAGTAGAGAAATGTTCAAAATTTACCTCTAAATAGCGCGCCCGAGGCCATCGACATGGAAGGTAGAGCAACAAATGTAAGGAATATCTCAAATCTAGGGAAGGTAAGTGCTCCATAACTGCCCTGTGTGTTGTATATTTTCTTTCGACATTTCATAATAAAAAGGAAAAGCGCATGGAGGGATATCAAACAGCCAGCAAAAAGTCCAAACCAAAACATGCTTCTATAAAAATCTTGCCACCTGCTGGGATAAAATCAGCATGGTCATTTACGGAAATCGAATCTCTGTTGAGTTTCTAAACCAGATATAAAAAAAATGTATTTAAAGATCGATACACCATATCTCAACAATGATAATGGTTTCATTAGCTCATAAGGTCAGTCAACATATCTGATTTCCATCACCCCAAAGAAACACAATATGATCGAACAAAATCTATACCGCCTTTCATCCATTTTCACAAGCATTTTGTAGTTCAGAACTTTGACATTAGAACGCAAACAATGGAGAATTTTACTTTATGAGGGCCATCCTTTAATGAAATGCAGACCATTTTTTCTAATTATATTCAAAATAAAACACTTAGAAAGTATGAGGATAAACATCTTATACTGAATTTTGACTAATTTACCTGCTTACATCTTTATAAAATCTTATAAGCTCTAATGCTTGAGTATATTTCCCTTCATTTTGATCCATATTGAGAAGAAAGAACCACTATTCCATAACAAAAAAGCAAAACAAGAGAAAAACTTACTGACTGTAACTTCCCGCTCCAAAAATAATATCAGCTTGGGGTTTGATATTTTGGCTCTGCAAATAAAAATCGTCTGTACATCATAAAAGTTCTGTTTTCTTTGGCATTGGATCAGTAGAAGATAAGTAATTCCTTCTTACCTCGAAAAATGATCTGTATTCCATTGGAGTAAGAGGCAATCCATATAACTGATCAACCATAGTAAAGTTATTGCCTGGAACCTTGTTTTGAAGTACTTCTGAATCAAGAGTTTTGGCAAGATAAGGATTCGATCCAGTAAAGGGGCTATAGCCACTTATGTCGGGACGATCGTGCTCATCTTCCCATGGAACTCTAAGATAAGGAATACTCCACTGCAAACCCCTAGCAAATTCATAGTACTCAACAGGCAGCGTAACCGGCAGCCATATAGATAGCGCAAAAATTTGAATGTGGCAAGCAATTCTCTGCATTTAAGAGAAGTTGCTTAATATGTTATATTGGAGCGGTCTATTTTGGATGAGTAAACGTGTTTATGTTAGTAACTCGAGACGACGGTATTTCAAACTGGTTGGTGTTTGGATCGAACATCTATCCAAGATAGTGAAGTGAGAATTTTAAGAACTTTTGGTGCTCACAAATGAAAAAGTCATGTACCATGATTCTTCTCTCTCCAAACCAGAAAAATCATCTTCAAACATGTTCAGAATGAAGTATCTACTTTAAGCTATGGAATAGAAAAATGTAATTCAATAGTGAGAGACTGGTTCAAAGTTACTTACGAAAATATTTTTTGTAGGATTATATGTCAAAGAAGAGGATGATCTCATGAATACTCCCTCCGATTGAAGGCTAGCCGTCGATACAGTGAGTAGTCCTGCTGCAAGGGATGTTGCCGCAAATGAAGCAATTGCAAAGATCGAAACGACTCTAGATATTGTCGGTATAGAATCTGCATATTTTGTTCATAACAGATCTTATATATAACAATTGAAATAAATGAATGTAAGGAAAAGCAATTTATCAGTATGATGCAGACTAAATTATTTGAATGCTTACAGTGCCACACTTGCAGAACATTTGATGCTAGATTATGATTTCCAGCAACATCGGCTGTTACATTTTCAGGGACACTGACAGATACGACTTCATCCTCAGCTTGTACTTCAACAGAGTAAACATTCCTGCCCATCTCGCGAAAGCTGGACCATAGAAAGAGTATATAAGGAAAAAAAAGAAAAGACAATCTGGTTTCATGAAAAACTTAACCTATATTTACACACTAACTTGCCTCTGCAAACGACCTCCACGAATCGATACACAGGAAGAGTTGAAATCAAATACAGGCTTCATGAAATTCACAGTGACTGAAAATCTTTTTTCTCTCGTCCTCATAGTAGTAGTTGTACTGAGCATCACAGTGGGTCTAAGAGAATCTGAAATTCACAGTTTGTATTGAATTCTGAAATCCTCAGACTTGTGAAGTTCATAAGTTTACAAGGAGAATAGAGTATTAATTATTGCCATAGGTGAAGTAAAAAGTTTTGCTAGTAACTTCCTTGACCAAAAGTATTTTTTACCATAGAGGAAAGTAACTGGTGGACACGGTGAAGCAGGATTTCCTTGTCTGCTTATTATAGAGTTAGGCTTGAGGCTCACTGTGATTATTGCAATTCCAGAAACATTTGTAACCTGAAATAGGGAATTGCATATCAAGTAAACATATACAGATGAACATCAGAAAATGAAAACAAAAACATTTACAATGAATAAACCACTAACCACAAAGCCAAATCTGCGATTTCCAAGGCTCCTTCCACTCATCGGAAGAAACGTGCCTCCGCTTACTTCTAGAGAATTCAACACTTCCACAGATGAATTAAGAACTGGTTCTGAAAAGTACAAATACACCTTTAAGTTATCATGTTTGTTTGTTGCTTGTACCAGTCTGGTGTCACTGTTGAGTTGGAGTAGCCTTTCCGGAACACGAGTTTTCAGGTTGGCATGTAGTTTTCTTCTATCTGGCAAGTTCAAAAGTTTGTATTACAATTGCAACAGAATACAAAAATGGGAAAAATGATTAACCAGTAAGCTTACCAAAGCGCACATAAGAAATTGAATTTTCTGATCTTGTGAATACATTTCCTGCACTATCAGTACAGAAATTCTTATCCATTACTAATATAATTCTTCCATATTGAGTGGTAGATGGCAAGGCCACAGAGAGTGAATATTTGACGTTGGGCTGAAGAATTTTGAAAGATGATGGTATAACATGCCCTTCACCATACACCAGTAGCTGCAATGAATAATTTTTTGTATCAGACTTTGGTTTTTTTCCTGCTAGCAAAACTAGACAATATTCATATAACTTTTTTACTTTTAGATATCTTTACTTCAATATTCTGTAGTTTTGTACGATTCATGGGATATAACATTAGTTTAGATCCGGTTTGAGGACGTAAAGAAAAAGATCAAGAAACTTCTCAGCAATATCATTAAGCGGTACGAAAATGTAAGCAGCCACCTACTCACGTTGCAGGCCTCTACAGATGAACATCCGAAACCTCCACCACCATTACAAGGTTCAGAGAAAGAAATATTTATAGAAACATTTAAAGCGTTTGTAAATGTTGTCGAGGCCATAATAGATGCTGTTGGGGGAACTGTATCTGCAAAATAGTGGATAGTAAAGAAATTAGCAAAGTTCTTGGGAGAATACTAACATTTTTTTTTTCAGTTTGTGAATGTTATGTGTGACAGAGGGTGCAAAAATATACAAAACTAATAGAATTTACATTTCTTCAACTTATGCAACTAATTATAGGTTCTGATTGAAATGAAAACATTATGAAACCACTTTTTCTTTCCTCAGTGGGAGATTTTGACCAAATTCTATCATCTTATGTGAAGCTAAGTGGCTGATGATCCAAGTAATGTATGGACTGAGAACAGTAATGGAGATTCTTATATTCTTACCAACAGTCCAGTTGTAGCTAGAACAGCCAACTCCCTTGGAAAAATTAGTGCAGACCTTGAATTTATGCTCTCCATCCTCCAATTCAGAATAGAAAATCTTTCTGTCATTGCAGTCTAAAGGGTGGTGGCTATTATCCAGCTGCAGGAGAGAAGTAGAGTTGCAGTTAAGTTTATTATCAATTGAAGAAGCACATTGGAAAGTGAAGATCAACATGAGGAACCACATTTGCCAATTCTAACAAATCTAGACCAGAATGTTCTGTTTGAAGTTCAAATAAGCTAGTAGCTAATTCTCAGTAAATGGGAGTCAAAATCTGAAATTTCCCATCTTATTCTCAAGCAGCTAGAGCTAGAGTCTTCCAGAATTCCATTCAAGGAGTCCATCAAAATAAAGAAATCAACAGACAAAAAGGCTTTTTACAACCATGATCTTACCAAATCAGCTAACTAAACTGAAGGATTATATTGCACAAGAGGAAAAGAAATAACAAGTCAAATTTATATTCCACTGAGAGAGAGAGAAAGCACATGAAGACAAACAACAAAGCAAACAAGCAAGCTCAAAGAACAGATAGAGTTGAAGGTACCAAGCAACAGATGTTGCAGTCCTTGCAATTATTACTGTGGCCGTTCACTAAAATTTCAAACACAAATGTGGCTGACTTTAAGCGAGAGAAAGCATTAGGGGCCTCCAAGAACTTCACAGTGACCTCAGAACCATGGCAGCGAGCTCCAAAGCACAAAAGAGAAAAAACCCAACAAAGACAAACCAAAAGTGCAACTTTAAGCAGACCCATTTCAGAAAAGTACGAAATTTGCAGTCTGAGACGTGAGGCTAGGAATCAATTGGCACAAGGATGACATTTTGGAGTTATGACTAAAGAGGTTGAGCTTTCAGAGCAGGTTAGGCTGTGGAAGAAAGAAAGAGTGGTGAGGATGAAAATGGAAATGGAAATGGGAAGAGCTTAGGCAAGGAAATGGGAAGAGCTTATACAAGGATACAATAAATGGTCTTAGAAAATGTGACAGAGATATTGAAGAGGCTAATTTAGTGGTTCTTGAAGGCTCAGTTAAAGAGATAGTGAACAAGACTACAAGAGAAAGACTACGAGAGAATGACATGCAGCCTACAAGATAAGCATTCTCACTGATTAATTTAGAGAGAGAGAAAGAGAAGTTCTTTAAAAGAAAAATGGACAGAAACCAAGATGGTGAAAGAAGCACCATCGTTTTTTAGCCTAAATGGTCGTTCAGGGGCTCTATATCCGTTCCGGGCCATCCTTTTTCATTTTCTCGATCAAATATCTTCACGGAAGTAATTCGAAACAATAAAAAGATTATTAAACAGTTCGAACATTTAAAAAAGGGTTCTTTTTATTAGTTAATCTATATAGTTGCCGATCTTTTGCCCGTGGGAAAGAGCCAAAAAAGAAAGCAAACAAAACAAGACTGGTTAATAGTACATTTCCACATTCTTAATTCTACAGGCTATGCTATAGCTATAAAAAAAAACACTCCTTTATGCTTCCCAGTGGCCAGGACATTAGAATAGACCCTTTTTTTTTTTGCAATTCAATTCAAATGAGAGATTCGATCCAACAACATCGAAGACATATACTTTAATTAATTGAGTTATGTTCAAATTGGCTAACGTTGAACTTAATAGATTTTAATGCGATGTTTTATAGTTGACTAAATTATAAAAAATACCTTCGAACTTTGTCTTTTGTTTAAAAAATATTCCTATTCTTCTAAAAGTTATAATATTACTTTGATTTTTTATAAATGTTTTAAAACTATCTTTGAAAAAATTAGTTAGAATATTGGAGGAAAAATAGACGTGGCAGCAACTTAGAACGACGTAACGGTGACTAGGACGTTTGTTTGGATTAAGAATAAAAGAATAATATTCAAACACGTCAACTTTTTTACTGTAAGAATAGTTTTGAATTTTTATGAAAGGTGAAGACTAATTTGGTACCTTTTGAAAGAATTTGAAATAAATGACAAAGTTGAAAGTATATTTTTGATAATCTACCCTTCAAAGTTCTAAACTATTTTTAGAAAAAGTTTACGAAGGACCGCTACAGTACAGCTAAGTCAGTCAAGTTCTAAACTAATATGGAAGTGTTGTACCACCTCTCAAAACACTTTGTTTGAATTTTGAAAGGATCGTTAGAGATTTTTCTGGGTTCCCCTTCATTTATTCTCGGACCCCTTTTGAAACAAACGGCAAATTTTGGGGTGTCTGGCCCATTTAGAACTGCTAGCAGCGACATGACATCGCCATTAATTGCAAAATAGGAACACAAGCATTCAATAAGCAGAGAGAGATTTTCAAGTCGGGTCTGCTCCGTCTGTTTTGGGCCCATTTTTCAGGTACATGAAAACCCTTGTCGTCTTGATGAATAAGCTTGTAATTTGGCTGGCAATGGCCTTCCTTGAAAACCAAAGGCAGCCTCTGTTTCATTATCTTCTCTTACTCTCTTGAAGCACAGCCTCTGATTCATTATCTCTTCAGTGTCTCAGTTTTGATGGCCTTTGGATAAAGACTTAGAAAGTGGAAGCACAGCCTCATGTGTCAATGTTGGGAGAGAAATGGGGGAATATTGACATCAAGCCAATAGAAGGCGACAAAAAAGATAAGAATGTTGACATTAGGGAAGTAGACAAGATGTGGGTATGAGAATTTTGGGAGGATGTGTTGAAAAAAATGTAACCTTTTCTGAAAATAATATGTTACTTTGCAAGTAGAAGAGGGGAAAAAATCAACTGACACTGCAAAGAATAAAGAATAATCCAAGATTATCAGGAATTTGATGATGGGGTTAGTTGTTGAACCAAAAAAAGGGGGTTTGGATGAAGAAGAAGCCAGTTGAAGGAGGGCTTTAGAATCAGAAACATTAATGTCATTAATGCGAGAAACTGTGGATTGTCCTATATAAATGTCAGAATGTCTGGTCAATGAAAGAAAATTAATGGCATTGATGATTGAGGTTCTGGTTGTTGAACCAGAAGAGGTGGGTTTGCGTATTTTATACGATAAAGATGTCTGGATTTGAGCCATGGCTAAATTGGGAAAAGGGAAAGGAATTTCAGATCATTCATTGTTCATCTTCATTCCTTCATTGCCTTGGTTTTGCTGTGGATTTGTCATAGTTGACTTGTTATCCATGGCTTTTCTGTTGCCTTCTTGCCTTGTTTGGTGCTTGTTTAGGCTTCATGAAGGTATCAATGAGAAAAGAAGATGAGGTTCAACGAGATTGCGATGCACTTGTCTTGTCTTTTCAACACTTTCTTTTACCAGGCCTCCATTTTCTGATTCTGTTTTGTTTAACTTTGTTTTAGTGCACAGTAATCAGGTCAAAGCTTACATGGACAATTCTAGATTGAATTTCGAGTATGAAGTGCTTGAGAAGGCCACCTTTTGGTTCGATGTATTGAGGAAGTTACCGACAATGGGCGGGTGAATTCTTCAATGCGGTAAACTTGATTGGAGGAATTCAAAACAAGAATTTGTAAAACTTCAAAGTATGAACTCTGTTACATCATCTTTTATCCAATGCTTTATCGTTCGGATGTGTTTTAGACAATTTTCGAGCACCTGCCCATTCCCTTTTTGGTTATTCCAGTTGCAGCCTGCAAGACCGAATGAGTTCCTTTTGCTGCAAACTATCATTCAAGGAATGCTAAACACTTCACCATTGCTTCACTGACTAGAGATTTTTCAGTAGCAAGTTTCTGTCTTCTTAATGGACTGTGATGCCCTGATATAAGTAATACACAAGAACTTTCTGTATACTATTGGTTTGATTCTTGGAGAAGTAGATAACTTTCCGGTCACGATGGCCTATCATACCTTCAGAGAGATATAAAAATGAGCAAATTTTCTCCTTGATGAGCACCTCACTCCAAAGATTGCTGATTTTGAACTTGCCGATGTATACACAATGGATCTCATATCAGCTCCAAAATTGAGGGGAAGCTGCAAGTATAGAGAGTTCTTTTCTTGTTTGGAAGAAGATTTCCATGCTCATCATCTTGGTTGCATGCTATAAAATGATATGTGCAGAAGATACCGCATTATAAATACAGCTTATGCTTTACTTTATCAATTGGCTATAAGCTATAGCTTTATGAATAAGAAGATAACTTTTGCAATGTAAGCTTAAATAACAACTACCTATAGCTTTATGAATAAGAAGATAACTTTTGCAATGTAAGCTTAAATAACAACTACCTAGTGAACTGGAGGCGATGAGAGCTTTGAGTTAGCATTGCAATGAACATAATACTTCACATAGTACATTTTGAAATTTCAGATGCAACCTGAACATATTTCGGACAGGACATCTTCACTATCAAGTCTGATTTCTTTTCCTCTCCAAGGGTATATGGCCCCTGAATATGTGGTTTGAGGACTACTGATGGAGAAGGCATGCATATGCCTTTGGGGTTCCGGTTCTTGAGATTGTATGTGGAAAGTAGGATAATGTTTTCGCATGACGCTTGAATTCGGTTCTGTACACTGTAAGATTCATGTTGATTTTTATGAATGATATACATCTGTTTGCCAAAGGCGTATTAGTATTATATGCTGTGTGTCTTGGAAAACATGATTTTCATTGTTCTTGTAACACCTATGGAGGCATTCCTCAATGCAAGAGTTTCAAATGCAGATGAGTTGATCTGTCCAAAGCGATACCGAGATCACAATAAACTCAAATGGGAAAATATTCAACGAGACGTCGACTTTGTATACTGTCAAGTCCACCTCTTTCATCAGGACTCAATGGATAGATATATTAATAAATGAAGCAGTCATTTAAAAATAGATTACACCTGAAGTTTCTACATTTTGAAGGAAAATGTTTGTGTAAACTATAGAAAAGTGGGTCAACGAACTTGCATTCGAAGGTGATCGGAATGAGAAAAGATCTCAAAAGAATTTGGTTTCAACTGCAACTCGTTTTGGGTCCTGAAACTGCTGTGAAATGGGATGATGACACTCAGCCAGTTCAGACTTTTGTTTCACTCATATTTGGAATATGGCATGTTGGTAAATTTATGAGTACACTTTGCAGAGATCAGAGCAGAAAGGAAAAAGATTAACACCATGTTCTATTCCACTTCTGGTCTCTGTGTGAAGTAAAAACGCTTGCTTGAAATGAAGATCATGCAGATGGAAGTTTGCCATACTTTTCCAATCAAGTACCCAGAATTAGAAGATTGTTAATAATGATTTTAAAAAATATAATCGAAACTTGTAAGAGAACACTAGTCTGAAAAACTTAAAACTTTTTTACAAAAAAGAAATGATAAAAGAAAAATGCAAGTGGAACATGAAAAGAAGAAGAAGAAGATGGTAAAGTTCTTCGCTTTTGCTCTACTTCTCCTTCTTTTTACTTATCAAAAGGCATCATCATATCCTCAATCTTCTCTTTTGTCTATTACATTAAGCACTTAATATTTTCCCCCATGTTAAGCTTTTTCCAGCTTACCAAGGCTCTATTGGACAGATAACTGCAAAACAGCCAAAATTTCAACAGTAATCATACTGGGCAATTATCTACAAAGATTTCCAGTTTATTTTTACAGTCCTTAGGCACCAAAATTCATCAGTAACAAAGAATCTCAGGAAGCCTTGAGGTTTCAGATGAGAGCTCTATAGACACATTCACCATTCAAAGGAAAAAAAAAAAGAGATCTTGGAATGACCCACTAGAGAAAAACCAAAGGAAACAACTCTGCTTCTTCAATCTTGCCTTATATGGAGTCTGAATCCTTCTTGAGTTGGAAAACACACTTAGTATCTGAAGATGGCTTATTCTTAGAAGGAACCAATGTCACAGAATCAACTTTCCAGTACCCTCCTACATTCTTGTCATTTCCATGAACCCATTTCTCATCTTCTCTGCCATGTTCATTCCCACCTCCATCCGAGATCGAAACAGAAACTTCTCTCCAATTGCTCCACATTCTCAACATAATATACAGAATTATTAGACATATAACCATGGAGGTAAAAACAATAGCCACAATAATGCCAGTCACTGCAGCCTTGGATAATCTGCTTGTCTCTTGCCCTGCAGATTTTGAACATGATAACAGAGGTGGGCCACAGAGTTTATCATTACCCTTGAAGGAGCTCAATGGAAATTCTGAACAAAATTGAGGGATTGGACCTTGTAGCTGATTATGCGACAGGTTCAGGATATGCATGCTTGTCAGTTTTTCAAGTGAACTAGGGATTTCCCCCATGAGATGATTTGAAGAGAGATCCAATCTCTCCAGCTTCATTAGATTTCCAATGGAGGATGGGATTTCACCGGATAAGCGATTTTTGCTTAAATCCAGTGTTACTTGTAATTCAGTCAGCTCTCCAAGTTCTCGAGGGATCTCAGATGTCAAGAAGTTTTCAGACAGTCTCAGCTCATAGAGTTTGCTGCATTTTTGGATTGTTGATGGAATGGGGCCTGAAAGGTTGTTTCTTTGCAGGTTAAGAACATAGAGGAAGGTGAGATATCCAATCTCCAGTGGGATTATTCCTGATAAATTGTTGCTATGGAGAGAGAGCTTAAGTAATTTGGAACAGGTTCCAATTTCTGCAGGTATATTCCCATACAAGTTATTGGATGAGAAATCTAGCTCACCAAGTGCTTCTAAGTTTCCTATCAGTGGAGTGATGGTTCCTGTCAGTCTGTTGTCATTAAGCAAAAAGTGCTCAAGTTTGCTACAGTTGAAGAGTTGAGGTGACACTTCTCCTGTGAGATTGTTGTATGATAAATCAAGAAAGTTTAGCTCTGTCAATTGGCCGAATTCAGAAGGAATATAACCAGTGAGTCTGTTGTGTGCAAGGCGAAGACGCCTCAAGTTTCTAGAGTTGAACAATCTGGAAGGAATAGGACTTGAAAAACTGTTGTTTGTCAAATCCAATGCAGTTAAAGAATTTAAGCCACTGAGAGGAAAGATGGTTCCATTAAACCTATTATTGGAGAAGTTTATTATTTTTAGGCTTTTGAGAATGTAGAATGATACAGGAAGAATGCCTTCAAGAGAGTTGTTATAAAGAGTAATGGTGCTCAATTCTGAGAGAAGCCCTAAAGTGGAAGGCAATGATCCTGAGAGATTGTTGTCAGCCAAAGCCAACAACTGAAGGCTCTTGCAGTAGCCCAAACTTGCTGGGATGGGACCCCACAAGAAGTTCTGCCTTAGATGAAGCACAGCCAGATTCTTTAGGTTCCCAATATTCTCAGGAATGGGCCCTGTAAAATGATTGCCAAAGAAATCGATCTCCGTCAAGCTCGTGCAGTTTGTAAGCTCATTCGGTATGCTTCCCGACATCTGGTTTTCATAGAGGAAAATGACACTCAACTTCTGCAGCTTCCCTATCTCCTTTGGAATAGTTCCTGTGAGCTTGTTGTCAAACAGATACAGGTCCTCCAACTTGCTCATGTTTCCAATTTGAGGAGGTATAAATCCAGTGAAGCTGTTGTTGTTGAGTAAAAGATCTGTTAGGTACTGAAGATCGTCCAAAGCGGACGGGAGATCTCCTTTGAATCTGTTACCAGAAAGATCCAACTGTTGTAGTGAGGAACAGTTGAGCAACTCCAGTGGGAACTGGCCGGAGAGCTTGTTTCTGGCAAGAAATATTTGTTGAAGATTTGAATTTTTGAAGCAGAAGCTCTTCGGAATGTTACCTGTTAAAGCATTATCTGATAAGACCAGAGTTTTAAGATTCTGCAGCTGTGTATTCAGTAGGTTTATGGTTCCAGAAAGGTTGTTTCTTGACAAGTCTACATCCTCAAGGAGAACCAACTGGTTTATCTCAAAAGGGATTTCTCCATTGAATCTATTTCCAAGTAAGTTCAAGTACACCAAATTGGAAAGACCACCTAATGCAACAGGAATTGATCCAGAAAGGCTGTTGTTGGCCAAATTCAAAACTTTCAATGACCTTAATGAGCCTAGTGAATCAGGAATGTTGCCATCAAGCATATTATTCGATACCACCAAGTCTTCAAGCTCTTCGTTTCCACGAATGCTGTCGGGAATAGAACCACTGAGCCTGTTCTGCTGCAAATTAAGAGATATCAGATGCTTCAAGTTACCAATCTCAACTGGAATACTTCCATTGAAATCACAGTAGCCAAGACCCAGAACGCTTAAATTAGGCAAGTTTCCAATAAATGGTGTGATTTCACCTGACAACATGTTGTTACCTATTCTGAGAGCTTGCAAGTTCTTCAAAAGGCCTATCTCAGCAGGAAGCTTGCCAGACAGATTATTTGAATGCAAGATCAGTATCCTTAGATTGTAAAGCTGGCCAAACTCAGAAGGTATGGAACCAGAGAGGGAGTTCGAAGACAAATCTAACATTTCAAGTGAAGTGATATGCCATAACTCACTCCACTTGGAACCTGATAATCCAGACCCAGAAAGGTTTAAACTAACAATATGGGACTCATCATCTGAACATGAAATGCCATGCCAGCTACATACATGAGCACTTGGAGACCAGTTTTCAAGGACTCCAACAGGATCAGCCAGTTCTGATTTCATTTTCAGAAGCCAGTCAGAAGCTGTCGAAACCTCTCCCCAAGCCACGGCCAGGAGAATGCTAAGAATGGAGACAAAGAGAAGGAACTTCAGCACGTAAATGTCAGCCATGTTTCAAATGGAAGAATCATATAAAAGAAATGAAGCAACCAGCATTCCAGCTCTGGTAGCTGGTCCTATTTGTAGTTAAAGAAGGCAAGAAAAATGAAAGGGATGATGATAAGTTGGAGAGAATATATAATCTGTGGCTTTTAGCTCTCATGAGATTATAAAGAGTTACAGTGATGCAGCGTAAATAACCAGAAAATCTCTCCTGAATACACAAGAAAAAACCTCCAAAAGAGAGAGAATCTTTTTAAGAATCACCGATCTATTTAATGTCAGTGTCAAAAGCCAACCATTAGAATTCAGGTAGGCTATTTATAGCATAACTAATCAACTCTAAAATACTAATTAACAAATTCAAATAAAACTTGACAACTTGATTTGAGTATAACCTGAAGCTACTTATAGCCTTACAAGAAAAGTAAGTAATTAACTCTAAAATATTGATTAACAAGTGAATAGAATCTAATCAACTCAAGGTTAACAACTAGACTGTAAACTAATATATTATTCTTCTTTTCCCAGATGGGTTGTTGAATCAGCTTAAGAAAGTTCAGAATCAGAAGTCTCAAAAGTAAATGCACTTTTAATCACCACCTTTCTTTGTCGCTAATTGCCTTTTTCATCATCTTTCCTAGTTCTTCTAAAACTTTATCAGTTTTTACTCTTGTTCTTGTTTTCTTTAAAAGAGGTTCCAAAAAACAAAGTCTTTTGTTGGATGGGAAACTCTATGGAGATAAGATATCATGATGGGCATGGCTGAAGATATGCAAACAGTAGGAGGGCAGTCCCACTTGTGCTTGATGTGTAAGTGTAAGACACAGGCGTGGGCTTCCTTTAGGACCTTTTAGGGTGTTATTTTCTCCAACTCTCTCTGTTATACTTTTAAAAGGAATGGTCACAATAGTAGGATTTTAATTCACATGTCACTCTTGTTCAACAATGGCTAAATTATAAAAAAATATCCTTAAATTTTGCCCTTTGTTTCAAAAATACCCCCTATTCTTTCAAAAGTTGCAATATTACTCTTAACCTTTCATAAAAATTTTAAAACTACCATTGGAATAGAAATTCGTTAGAATGTTGGAAGGAAAGTCGACATGGAGGTAACCTGAAACAGCGTGATAGTGACTGAGACGCTTGTCTGGATTAAATTTGAAAGAACGGTGTTTCACCACATCAACTTTTCATCTAACATTCTAACAAATTTATACTTCAAGGGTACATTTTGAAACGTTTATGAAAGGTCAAGGATAATTTTGCAACTTTAGAAATAATAGGGGTATTTTTGAAACAAAGGGCAAAGTTCATGGTTATTGTTTACAATTTAGATTTCATTTTACAAGAGAGAAAAAGAGAGAGAGAGAAAGGTGCACTTTTCTGATTTGTTTAATGCAATCCTGATTTTGAAGTCCAAATATCAATATCTTTTCTTCCTGTCAACCAAATCTACCTAATACCCAATTAAAATACAAGTAGAAAAAACAGAACTAAAACTACTACTATTGTTTTTACAGTAAAGGCCAGCTACAATAGTCCTACCTGTTCAAACCCACAACACAGAGCCAAAGAAACCATGTGAGGTTTGGTGGGAGTGACTAATATAAAACCAGCCCATTTGATATCTGACTCTCTTCGAGAGAGAAAGAGAAAGAGAAATAGTTGCCTCAGCACAAAAATGATTCCTTTTGAAATGAAGCCAATTGGAAGAGGACAAGAAATTTCCATTCATAATGGGAATTATCCACTTTGATGGACAATTCAGAAATGTATTTGTTGAGCCATCACTATAAAACCTTTTTCTTTTGTTACATTGCTTAGTTTCCAAAGTTTGAGAAGCCAACAAGAAACATTGGTCAAAATGAGTTATTTGTTTATAAGTCACATCAAAAATCACAGACAAGGAAACACAAGTTTTTGCTCACTTGGACCATTTGTTGCCCATATGCTTATTACCTACCTTTTGCTTTTTATTAAGGATCAAACTCATCCTCAAGTGCTGCCCCCATCAACACAATAGTCAGATACAACTTCCAACCTTCAAGATCTTAATCCTCTAAGATATGTTCATACCTTTGCTACTGTAACAAGCAGCCATTTGAATTGAGATTGCGTATTTTGTACACTTCAATTTGTACAAGTAAATGATTGTGCGTAAACTTTTTTCTCTTGGGATAACTAGTCTCAAGCCCATTGACATTTTCTCGTATTCAAAAGTCTTATAATGGCATGAACACTTACATGGAGGAAAGGACAAAGGACAAAGTTGTGTTCTTAAACAATATGATTGTCACGTAATGTCCTCAATCAATGTACTATTTTTCTAATGGATTATTACTCGCTTTATCCAATTTCTTCGATTGGAAGGAGCGTTATCAAGCAAGAGTGATCGAGTGAACTTTGGGTGAAGAAAAGTAAGAAAATACGTTCAACCACAGTGCAAGTGCACACTGTCGATGCAAGTATTAAAATATGAGTATTCCTAAGTATCGATCCCATAGGGAATAGTGTAACAAAAATTATTGCTAAGCAAAATGTAAGGAGAATTGCAACCCTGAAAACTATAATTGCAAAAACAAGGTTGGGATTGTGTGTTGGTGAAAAGAAAATAATTGCAAAATCTAATTGCAAGGTAAAGTGGCGAAAATTGCAGCATTGAATTGCATAATTGACAATTTGCAAAATTGAGTAGCAAACTAAATAAACTTGGTAAATGAAAATTTCAAAAGAAATTTTAGAGAAAGGAGGGGCTCAAGAATGTCAAAATTGCAATTCCAACCTATTCTACACTCAATTGTTAACCAAAATTGCTACTCCTATAGTCAAAAGCTTAGGCCCCATTTTATAACCATTTGGTTTTTTATTTTTTGTTTTTGAAAATTAAGCTTGTTTTCTCTCAATTTCTCTACAATTGTTTTCATCTCTTTTAAGGAAGCATTTGAATTCTTAGCCAAATTCCAAAAGCAAACACAAGTTTTTGAAAACTACTTTTTTTATTTTCCAAAACATGGCTTGGTTTTTGAAAACATATGTAAGAAGTTGATAACAAAACAAGGAAATCCATAGATGGAAATGATATTTATAGGTTTAATTTTCAAAAACCAAAAACTAAAAACCAAATGGTTATCAAACAGAACCTTAGGTTTTTTAGGAGGCTAAGTGGGTGACTTATATGTCTATAGTCATCTATCTTAAATAATTTGGCTCAACAATTTTATGGGTTTTAGAGTCTTTAATCCCTATGTCTAGGGTAAAGAATTGACTTATGTCTAAGCTTTTTTCTCCATCACTTATGCGAAATCCGCTGATCACTAACCCCATCGGTATCAGATCTAAGCTTGAGTTGCTACCCTAGTTGATCAATCTAGGATCTCAATGGAAATTTATTCAACACAAGCAAACAATTGAGATGTAGGTTTGGTTTTTGTTGGAATTTTGGCTACAATTGCTTCTTAGGGAGTTCACATCCTTGAACCCTCTAAGAAGTTTAGCTCATATTAAAAGTAAAAATCCTACAACTAATTTTAGAATTAAAATCCATGCAAGTAGAATTGCTTAAAAACCTATTTGCAACCAAAAATTAATTGAGTTAAAGACAACTTGCTATCATAATTGAATTGAAAATTTGAATAACCAAAACAATAGACAAACATACTTAATTTCTAGACAACCCACAAAATAAACAAACTTCAGTGACATAAATTTTTAACTAAGCAAAAATCTGAAACAAGACTCATAAAACCACCAGAATCATAAACTTTCAGCATAAGTAAATTGACTTCCTCCAATATAAATTGAATCCAATGAGAATATCAAGTGTATTAGAACAAAGCTTGAAAAGAACATAACTCAACTAATGAAAACATAAACTAAAATTGAAACATAGTACTTTCAATAACGTTCGATAAATCTTCACTTCTTCTCCAATCGATTCAATCCTTCAACTATTTCTAGGAAGAGATTGAGTCTTAACAACCCAAGTTTTCACTTGAATCGGATTGAAAAAGACGAAGGAAAATAGAAGAAAGTATGGCAGCAGCTCTCGTAAAAACAGAGGAGAAAAACACGAAAAAAAAAAACAAATGAAGAAAACTGCAGAAAAACAGAGCATAAAAATGAGAGGAAAACCCACGAAATTGACTCCAAAAACGCATCCAAACCCCCATTCTTCTTCACTCATCTTCTCTCCTTTTATAGGCCTTCATTAGGGTTGAATAATGCCCAAATTTCATGCTCAAAATCCCCCAAATCGTGCAAGAATTGATGATTTTCGGATATGGGCAAATGCATTTTTTTTTTCCTTTTTTGAATTTTTCTGCTGCTTTAGAGAATTGCAACTTCATCATCGGTTTTGCAATTTTCCACAGTTCCTTACAATTGCAACTTCATTGGTTTTGCAATTTCCACAGTTCCTGCACACAAGTTTAGTTTTTAAAATTCTCTCCCTAATTGCCTCAATTCTTCTTTCTTTCTTATTTTTAAGCAACTTTTAACTATTTTCAAATGATCTTAAAACAAAACAAGAATATTTTAAGTAATTGAGAGTTAAATAAGTCTTAATTCTAAGTCTTATCAAAGAGCTATTCTAAAGTCAAAAACATTTTAAAGGTAGAATGAAGAAGACAAGTGAGTCGAACATAACCTTAAATTTTTCATCTCAAATTAAATCGTAGATATAAATAAATGGTAAACATTAATATTCTTTGTAAATAGAGTTTTTTTTTTCTTTTTAAAAATATTTGTGGCTAAAATTTAAGCATTTTTTAGCAAATTGAGTTTTTTTTTTCTTCTTAAGAAAAAATATTTGTGGAGCATTTTTTTTGGGCTGTGCGAGCATTTGTTTTAATTAGGTTTAGGTCTCTAGTGCTAGGCCTAGATTCTTTTTTATTACTTGGTTTTGTGCCAAGTTTGGGGGGTTTTATACTAAATTGTGGCTAGATATCATGTCTTATTAACCAAGTTCTAGCTAATTATTGATTAGTTTTCAAAAATTTTCTAGTTTGGTTTAAAAAATTATATTGGCTTTTCAATATGTCCATGAATAAATGGTTTTAAACTTTGAAGCAATACTTGATTACTATATATAGGAATGAAAAGTGAGTTCCTTCACCTAAAACATGTCATTACGTAGATAAAGAGCTATAATTGCCAAGCAGTACAGCCAAAGAAGAAGGTGCATTATTGAAGCTACATATACTTAAATTTTTGCATTTGACCAAAGCAATAAGTTCTAAGAATTAAACTAATCAAAATCTACATAACGGGTTAGAAGTTCTCAAGTCAAAGTATGTGCCAGCCACTAAATTGATCATATGTGCTTTAGAATCAACCTTTGACCTTGTTCTATTGGCATGCCCTTTTAATTTGTTAGCCAAATCCTGTCTGAGGGAGCTTCAGTTCATCAAAATGAATATGAAACAATACAATATGGAAAGACTGATTTGTAACATTCAAGTTGACAATGCTTACACATACATCACTATAACAGGAAAAATTCAAATTAATGTGGGACCTCTTTCAATTAAAAGGACAAGAAGGAAAAAAAATACATCCTCATCACAAAAATCAGACAACTCAAGTTGTTCTGATCCTTGATTAACTCATTAAACACCAAGAAAACCCACATGAAAAGTGGAAGGCCAGCCATGCTTCAATGACAAATCAAGCTTCTTAGATAGTGTGAGAAAGAAACAGGATCCAGCCTTTGATCTTGGTAAAGATTTGCCTCAAAATACAAACCATAGTCTAAATCAGATTAGCTCTCTTTAAAAACCTGATTGTTCTGCAGTAGTATGGCCAAATTGATTCCACAAAATCAAGGTACTTCTCAACAACCCACTCTCTTAACTCTATGAGCTTTCTTTGTGATAGTTCTTTGTAGTCTAGATTCTTAATGTTGATTATAGGTTGAAAGAAACGAGCTACGAACTCTTCTTTAAGTTTCCCTTGTACGATATAGTGATGCGCTGTCTGGTAGTAAGTGGGGGAGTTCCTTATTAATTTAGCAGTCTGCTTAAAGCTGAAGATATAGAGTGCACACAACCAGTGAAACATCTTAATGTAGAAAGCAGTCATCAAGGGCCCCAAAACCCAAAGAGGAGTCAATTCTCTGGAAACTTCAGTCCCATAAAACACGTTGACCACCAGGTACAGAGGAACACTGAAAAAAGAAGGGCATTTAGAATAACAAATATAAAAAGATTTGAGACAGGTGGTACCTAGTTTATGCGATATGCAATGTATAAAATATGGTTGGTACAGACGTATTAAATATACCATGGTAATCACAGTTATAAAAGAATTCATATGTGACGCTACAGGTGGAAGAGATGATGGTATTGTCGAGCATGTATATTCTCATCATAATTCATCTGTCCTTGTGAATATTAAGTAAAAGCATACTAATGTCCTTAGCCTGAAAACATAGATGTGATGAGAATGGGATTTTCTTTACTATTTAAAATGGGAAAAATCTCCATCACATTTACATTTGCATACTACTGACACTAGCATGCTTGTCCTTAATACTCATAATTTTACAAAGTTGCAGCGCAGATAACTACATAAATCTAGCATTAAATCCTTCTAAGTTAACCAAGGACCAACGACTTAGGATAGGAAGCAGGGAAGGGGTGGGAAAAATTACAAAGTTCAGTGAAATGTAAAGGGTTTGACCAAAACGAGAACATGATCTTTTTATAGTCGAGAAACAACAATAAGATAATGTTGTTGTCTTCTCTTTCATACTCTTTTAATACTTACTCAACCTTAAATTCAGGTGCCTTTTTGTAAACTCCTATTGGGAGATTTAACATTTTTGCTTATAACTTATTCCCTCATCAGTGATAGAATGTGTTTCCTTTGTCCAAAACACAAGCAAGATAAATCCCAACTTTCCCTTTTTCTCTCTCCTCCAATTGGGTGGACCTAAAAATAGTTAGGATTAAAAATGGAAGACGATTCAAACCCTCTGCTTCAGTATGGGACATCTAGGTCATTCTCTTGAAGTTCATTTTTCTCTCTATTGTGTGATTCCCATCAACCCAAGTCCTCTTTGCTTTATTTATTGTGAATGGTTAGAGTCTCCAAGAAAGGAAAATTCTTTGTCCAGTAGGTCTTACATGGAAGGCTTAACATTATTGATTTTCATTCAGATGTCTTCTTCTATGCTGCCAAGGCCTTGGTCATGTTTCTTCTGCAAGTGTCTTGAGGGTTTGGATCGTGTATTGTGAGGGTGTCATCTCACGAATTCAATAAGAGAGATTTTTTCCCTTAGATTTTTGGCTTGTGGCTTGTAATCGATCATGGGAGGTGTTGCTTCATCTTCCGTTTTGGGACAAGGATAGCATGGTGTCCTTGTGCATGCAACCTTTCAAGCTATTTTGTGGAACATTTGGTGGAATATTTTGCGGGAGAGAAATAGAAGAATTCTTAGAGAAGTTGAAAGCCCTCAGAGGGAGGTGTAGTCTACAACTAGGTTCAATGCCTTACTTTGGTTGTCTTTTACCAAAGAGTTCTGTAACTACCCTTTATCTTAAACATTGATAATCGGAAATTTTTTTGCAACTTTTTGTTTCTTTGTTCAGGCTCCTTTTGTGGTGGGCTGTTTGTTTTTTGCATTGACCTTCAGAATTCTTTCCCTTGTCTTAATAAAAGCTTGGTTTCTCATTAAAAAAAGGATCATTAAGAAAAGGGGACATCTATAATCTACAGCTTAAATTAGATAATAGCACAGAATAATCAACAATGAGATAACATCAAAACCATGTTACAGGAGTATGCATTAAACAAGTAAATAGCTACTTACAATATTAGCAAAGGTATCTTCACTGCTGCATTAAGTCCCAGAAAGTGGAACCAAACCCCTCGAAAAATCTCACTGCTTTCCTTTTTATTGGACTCTTGCTGAGTATCTGACATCCCTGCCGAGGGCAGATCCTCTAGAATCCCATCCACATCTTGACTTACAGGTTGTCTGCGCAACAATTCCAACCATTTCTTGAACAAATTTTGAATTGCAGGGGATGGAGCAATATCCTCATTTGCTCCAGAGGCATAGCAAAGTGGAACATTGTTTGCCTTTGGAGTTTCTGTACAGAAATCACCATCTTTAAGCTTTACAGAGTAGTTGGGAATCTTAGATCCATTTGCTACCCCACCTGTCTCATCATCTATACGAGCATTGCTTTTGAAGGCCGAAACTCTCAAGAGATTAGGCCTTGGTCCACATAATCGAGGAGTCCCTACACTGAAAATAAGTTCCATGAGTTTGTGGGGCAAGGATACACAACACCATTTTTCATGACACAAGGTTACCCATGCACATCAGAGAAACTTCAGGGGCAAGCACAACACCATTGTTTATAATGATACAAGGATACCCATGCACATCAGAGAAACTTCAAGGGAAGGCAAGCTATATGACTGGATTAATTCAATTTAACACTCAAGAAGTTAAAATCATCTCAATATTACAAGAACAGGTCTACTTTCAGCACAAACGTATCCCAAAGTATATTGGCAACAAGCAACATGGTAGAGTAACTAACCAATAAAATATGGCACAGAGAAAGTTGATAACATGGAAATGTCTACTTTAGTCACAAAAGTTTTTTTGATAACCTAGTATCAAGGGCCCCACCCTCACTAATTTGGGGGCACCCTTGAGAAATAAGGGTTTTTCTTATTAAGCTCACCCAAAGGTTTGAAAACATGACTTTGGGTAGGTGTAACTCAAAGACCGCATGCCTTTCCCAACAGAGCTGCCACTTGGGGGTCACTTTAGTCAGAAGAGTGGTGACTGACAAAGTGAGTAGAATGACCTTTTGACTATCTCCAATGGTCTTTATACTATGATGAACATTACTTGAGGTTCAAGTTTAGTTAACTATTAATTTTTCTAATTTGAGAATGGTTTACAGGTTAAAGAAAATGGATAACTGATACAAGGAAAAAAAAACTAATAGAGAGAACAATCTCCAAACCAAAAAAGATAGCTGAAGCGATTTTCAAAGCCCTTACCTTAAACAAATATTGCTCCTTAATGGTGTACGATGTTCAGCTCTCCCAACTGTGCGAACAGATGTTACATACTGTTTTAACTTCAAAGAGCCATTCCAGGACGACAATCTTGATGAAAATTCTGCATAAGAACCCTACAACACGAGCAAGGTTGTACACAATGAGGATTGCAAACGACTAAGGAAAAGTGAAATGTGGGTATATAGTCAGATGTATATGGAAGACAATATCAAGATGAATAAGGGTAAATAGTAGTTTTTAGCCAATTGATGTTGAAGAACTTTGAAAATTTCTTCATGATTCTCTAAAAACCTCATCCATAGACTATTTTTTAAAAATCTCAACAAAAGGGTTGTTTTTTAACCTAAGAACCAATTCTTTAGATATATTGAAATATAGTTCCCTTTAGTTCTTTTATTTAAGGTTTTTTTTACTTATAAATGAAAACAGTTACATACTAAAGAAGAAAATGAGAGGTTTTCCCTTTCTAAAAGTACGACCTGAAATAGATCCAGACGTTCATGGCACGAAAAGTGAGAATTTATTAACTTTAAATAATAAAGAGTTAACTTTATGATTTCTCAAATACCTGAGGATAATGGGTAATTAAGGCCATCTTCTAGACCTTAACGACCAAATCATTTAATCAACGCACCTGATTCGAACAAAGAGAAAACAGACCTTAATCGTTATTTTATTACAACAGTATTGAAATCCAACAGAATTGCTAAAACATGACACGGCAACATGGATAAAACTATCTCTGTGCCTAACTATAAACTCAAAAAAGAAATAAGATTTTATAAAACATAAACTCAAAATAGACCTGTCCCAGTATTGATATGAAGAATGTAATTCAACATGAAGAACACAATCAGCTCATATTGAAAAAGGAACCACAATCTCCAAACTACACATTTGGGGGAGTTGAATAATTATGACTATCATTACTAAGACATGTCCGCCGAAAGCATGTAACTTGGATAGTGCATAAAGCCAACTACAGATTGCACATCTTACAAAAAATTATCAAGAATTATTAAACAAAACCTTCATGCACTGTCAGAAAACAAATCAGAAACGCAAAGGCGAACTGTCATGCGGGAGAACAGAACCAACATTTAAAGGCAGGAGCCAGGGCTTCGAGTATCCAAAGGATAAATGAAAAAGAAACAATCGACCTTATCCTCCATTGTTCCTCCATACTCCTCGCAGGTCAATTACATAACTACCTAATTTCCAGCATGCACCAGGGAAAAAAAATCGCACTTTCTGATAAAGAAAACGTCCAACCGAACAGCATAGGACTTCAATATGCTAAAGTTTTAGCTTCCTCGTCAAATTATCCCGCTACCAACAGCAATTAACTAAATGACCAACAACCAACCCCGAACCCAAGGCAAAAACCGAACCGAAATTGGCAAAAGAATTCGCCAATTCGATTAACGAAGGCCAACATGTATAGCAGCAAGTAATTCAAATCCCAAACTAACCTTTGAATCGAAATTCATGCGCCCTTCTAGTTCGGCAGCAACAGAGAGAGGACCAAAACGAAATCAACAGCCTTCCCGTCGACAATCAAAGTTCTGGAAATAGAACACGCATAGGAAAAGAACAGCAAACGGAGGGTGGGGAGAGGAACCTGGAATGGGGGATTGAAGGTTTTTGAGGGACCTGAAACCGTAGACGATAAGGAAGCCACAAAAAAACCAGAGGGTAAGGTAGCGTTAATGGCTATTTCGAATGGGAAATGAGTGACCCGCTTAGGAAATTGGGTTGACCGATCTGAGTCCAAAGTCCAAACTCGGGTTGTTCCACCGAGTGAAGGAAAGAGTTACCAGTTGGGCCACGATTTATAAATTTGGGCTTTTTGAGGTCCTTCTAATTTATATTTATTTCATAATTATTGCATGAATCATTAAAAAAGGGAAATATATGATCATTTTCGTTTAATAGGTCCATGAACTTTAAAAATGTATAATAGGTCCATGAACTTTCAATGTTGTATCTAATAAGCCCCTGAACTTTCAATTTTATGTCTAATAGGTCTCTGACAATTCAAAATTTTAAAAAATTAACTAATCTCTTAGATATAAAATTGAAGTTTATGTCTATTAGACACAAAATTGAAAATTCAGGGACCTATTGGACACAAAACTGAAAGTTTAATAACTATTAGACACTTCTTAAAGTTCAGAGACCAAAAAAACACAAACCTAAAAGTTCAAGGACTAAACTTGTAATTTAACCTTCTTTTTGTATAAGTATTATTTCTTTCTCTGTCTTAATCTCTCTCTTGTCAAAGTGAGCATAACTCAGTAGTAATTGACATATACCTTAAATTAAGAGATCAGAAGTTCAAATCCCTTAAATGTTGTTGAACTAAAAAGAAAAGTCTCTTTATTTTAATAATTGACCGATGTCCCCAAATAATAGTTATGCTCAATTATTTTTGTTTCTTTTCATTTAACAACCGGGATGAAAATATGTTTTATTCCATATATGTGTGTTAACCTATTGAATTATGTTTAGGTTGACATGTTCAATGAGAGTGTTGATTCTAAATATTGTTTTAAAATATTTTTACATGACTACTTTTTTTTTTTTAACATTATACAATTGTTTTACCGTAGACTAAATGTTAGGTTAAATTGTTAGTTTGGTTTATGAACTCTTACCTTTTAGTTGAGGTTATAATAACTTCAGCCAATTGAGTTGTCTTCATATTAATGAGATGGTTTAAATTGATTCACTTATTAAAGTTCTAGATTTTAATCGATACAATTAAGTTAAATAACAAATTTAGTCCTTCAACTTTCATGCTTGTGTCTATTTGGTGTCTAAACTTTAAAAAGTGTCTAATAGATAATTTTCAATTTTGTGTCTAATAGGTCTCTAAATTTTAAAAATGTTTAATAGGTTCTAAAACTTTCAATTTTTTTGTATAATAGGTCATTGACATATTAAAAATCAAATGATCTATTAGATATTAAATTTACCAATATAATCTTTACTTCAATGTTCGAAATGTCGATGTTGATGAAAATGTCGAGGTTCAGATTTTACGGAAATGTCGATGAAAATTTTGGAAAAATTTTATGGAAATCGTGGGAATTGATGGAAATTGTTTGAATTAGTCAATGAAACTTTAATTGTGGCTCAATTAGACTATAATTGACAATTTTTAATCACCATATCTAAAAATTAAGACAATATGTAGATGTAAATGCCGATAAAGATATCGATGCCACAGGAATTTGGGAAAAAATGAAAATTGATTAAAATTGTTTGAATTATTTCATGAAACTTTAATTGTGATTTAATTATACTATAATCAAGGTTCAAAATTATAATCAATGTTCAAAATGTTGATGTCGACAGAAATTTCGGGAAAAATTATAGAAATAATGGAAATTGATGGAAATTATTTGAATTAGTAAATGAAATTTTAACTATGGAATTAGGCTATAATTGACCTTTATGATCATCATATATCTAAAAATATAAATAATATTTATATGAGGAATGCCGATGTTGGGAAAATTTTTGAAAAAAATCATCAAAAACATGAAAATTGATGAGACTTATTTTAATTAATTAATGAAGCTTTAATTATAACTTAATGATGATATAATTCATAATTTTTATTAATCATAATTATAAAACTATGAATTTAGTATTTATATATATGCCGACATTTTCATAAAATCAGTATCTATACATTTTCGTCGACATCAACATGTTGAACTTGAATCTTGATTAATAAAGATAAATGACAAATGATGGTAAAAAAATATAATAAATTCATAACTATTAAAAATTTTCACAAAGATAGATATAAAAAAACTTAATACAACACTTTGTAGATGCATGCACAATTTTCACAATACTGTATTAAACTTTTAAAAAATAACTGTATAATTATAAAAGTATATGTTGAGAGGTTGGAAGGGACAAAAAATGAATAATGGAAAGAGAAAGAGATGGGAGACCAAGAGATAGAGATAGAGATAAATTATAAGAATTACCAAGATTTCCCAATATTTCCTCAACATTTGTCGACATTTTCTCGATATTTCTCGACATCATGACATTTTCTCGACATCTCAACATTTCCTCGACATTTTGGGAAAACGATATTTTACCCCTCATCGAGATGTCGAACCCTCCGACATCTGGAAATGTCGAACGACATTTCGAGATGTCGTTCAACATTTTAAACTATGCTTTACTTATCAATAGAAAACTAAATTACGACAAGGTTAAATAATTAATTTACTTTAAAATTCAATGAATCCTACAAAACTCGACTATTTTAATAAGTTTCATTTTTTTTTTTGATTTCAAATTACTATCTTTTACATGATAACAAACAACAAAATTTATTTAAAATTCATTATGATTTGAAATCTCTCCATGAAACAAACAATTAAATTATAAGTCCCTGAACTTGCAAGTTTGTATCGATTTGGTCCATGAACTTTAAAGAATATCTAATAAATCCTTGAACTTTTAAATTTGTGTCTATTTTATCCCTAAATTTTAAAAATGTCTATTAGTTTCTTAAGCTTTCGACTTTATGTCTAATGGGTCCTTTACCTATTCGGCGTTTTTTAAAATTCACGGACCTACTAGATACAAAATTAAAAGTTTAGACATAAAATTCAATTTTATATCTAATAAATCAATTAATTTTATAAATTTTGAATATATCATAAACTTATTAGACACAAAGTTGAAAGTTCAAAAGCTTATTAGACGAGTTTTTTAAGTCTAGTGACCAAATAGACACATATCTAAAATTTGGGACTAAATTTGTAGTTAAACCTTAAAAAAAATTATATTGTTATCCTCTGAGGGCAAAAAAACATTATGGGGGTATTCGGATTGAGGAGTTGGGGGGAGTGGAGTTGGGAGGAGTTAATAACTCCCCCAACTCCCTGTTTGGTTCAAAAATATTTTAACTCCTATTGTGAGCTCTACAAACTTATTAACTTCTTCTCCAATTCCTTATTGTGGGCCTACAAACTTATCAACTTATCATCCAACTTTCTATTGTGGGCTTCACAACTTTCCTATCTCCTTTTTTATTCACCTCACCTCACTCCTACTTCTCTCTCTTCTCTCCTCTTTTATCTCTCTCTATTTTCTTTACATATATATTTTTTTATATAAATTTTCTCATCATTATTACCAATTACTAATTAAATATAAATAATTATTAAAAAATATATTTTTATTTCTATTCTATAATTTTAATAAATTTTTAATAAAAATATTTTTCTTTTTATTCTATAATTTTATTTTTTAAATATAAATTATATAAGAATACTTTAGATATAATACTATGATTTTAATTGAAATTCTTAATGTAAATTAGAATACTACATAACAGTTTTTTTAATGATAAAAATTTTCTTATCTCACTTACTCCACATGTCATCTACAATTTTTCTTTTAAGTTTAAACAAAAATTACTTATAACAAATAACAGTCTTATCTTTTTTTAACTTATTTTTTTTTATTAATAGCTAAAAAATATATATAATTTTATGATTAAAGATAAGAAAAACACATTTTAAACTAACTCGTAGTATAATTTAATAAATTAGTATTTAAAATGGTAAATGTATTAAAAAAATTAATTTTCAAATTAATCATATTCAAAGTATAAAGATAAACGATTTATCCTTCCAAAATTAATAAAATAAAATTATTACAATAAATAACATAAAATATATAGTTATATGAACAAAAGTATATATGATATTCATTTTGAATGATGTTAAAAAAAATATATTCATTTTGAACTTAATTATTTTAAAATAACATAAATATTTGATATTTTATTTTTAACTCAGTTAATTTAAAACTTTAGATAATCTATTACATTGTTTCGTTAAAAAAATAAAATCTTAAGAAATAAAATCTTAAATTATACAAAAAAATTATTTTATTAAGCTTGAAAAACAAATCTTAAATTAAAATTTTAAAATTGACAAAAACAAGTCTTTAACAAAATTGTAAAATATTCATAAAATAATATAATTTAAAATCTCAATTTTAGGATAAATCTTAAAGTTTATTTGAATCCTTTTTAATCAATGAATTGAAATCTTTCCAAATCACATGTAATATTTAAAAAAGTATAGTAAGACTTTTTTTTTATTTGAAAATTATCTAAGACAAATGAATAATTAATCTAAGAGATATTGAAAAAAGAATGTAGAGTATTTTGTTCAATTTTTAATTTTTTTTTTGTAAAATATACATAAATTAATAAAAACAAAAAATATCTCAATCGTAGAATTTATGAAAACAAATTCTTAATGATGAAATTTTGAGAAATTGTAGAAAAAAACTATACAAATAAAAAGCTAAAATCAAGTTAGACTTTAGAATTTCAAATTTAACAAATCTGCATTCCAAACACAGACTCGACAGCTCCTAAGGGATTGTTTGGAACAATGTTTGTGACCTTGGTCATGAGAATAACATTTTCCCATGCATCTCTTATACTCACGAAATAATACCCTTCCAAAAAGGTAGATTTTCTTCATTCCCTTTCTCTCTCTCTCATTCTCTCCTCTTTAATACATTTATTTATTATTTATGTATTATTTTATTTTATATTATTAAAGTTAATTAATTTAAATTTCCTTTATTCTTTATGTATTATTTTATGCACCATAATTATATAAAATTTCTTAAAAACAAATGTTGATATCACTTATTATTATATAAATCTGATAGCATTTCTATGTAGACTTAGAATCAAACACAGTTATTTTTTATTCACAGACATTTTATTTCTAGACATATATTACTCATGAACATTTAGGGGCTGTTTGGGGCTCCAATATTGGTGGGTTTGAGTGGGCTATTTTAGCCCACTCCTTGTTTGGGCCGGCGCTTAAAATAATAGGGGGTAATGGTTTTGATTACCCCCGTTTTGCTACAGTGCATCAAAATGAGAGTACCCCCATTTTGATTACCCTTTTCACTTCCCGAAATCTTATCCCTCTCCCTTTCTCTCTCTTCCCTTCCTCTTCGTCTTCTCCCTCATGCGTTCGCCTTCACCGTTTTGCCCTTTTCACTTCCCGAAATGTTATCCCTCTCCTTTCTCTGTCGTCCCTTCCTCTTCATCTTCTCCCTCATGCGTTCGCCTTCACCATTTTGCTCTCTCCCTCATCCCAAACCTGTCAAGCGTTGTATCGTTTCTCCAGTTCCATCTTCTTCCTCGTGCTTTCCTCTCATTTGCGTAAGTCGCTCAATGGTTTTCGTCTCATCCCTTTTCCTCTCTAGATCTACGGTTTCGAAAGTTTCCAGATCTGATTTTTTCTCGTCCCATCCCGTTTTGATCTATGGCTTTTAGGTTTCTAGATCTGGATTTTTTACTAGATCTGAAACCCTTTGGACTCCATTTTTCCCCTCGCCGCTTCAAAAAACAGTGTTCCCTCTCTTGCCGCTTCCTTTTGATTCCATGCATGTTTGATTCCATAATGGAGGTTGGGAGAAAGCTAGGTAGGGGACGAACGGAGCGCTGTTTTGGAGCTTGGTGGGGGGAGCCAAAACTTCAAAGGTATGTTTTCTTTCTTTTTTTTTGGTCGGCTGATGATGAGTCTTTGTTGTTCGGCTTTTCTGATTTATTTTTCTGCATTATTGTTGTTCGGCTGTTCTGATTTATTATTGTTCGGCTGTGATTTTTCTATCTCCTTTCCATCTTTGATTTATTGTTCTTTGGTCTTTGACAACTTATTTATTCTGTTTTTTTTTTTTGTGAGCAATCTGATCTTTGTTGTATTAAACATGGCCTCTGTTCCATTACTAATTTTTGTATGATTTTGTTCAATTGGTTGTTTACTCCTAATTCGCACTAATTCCTATCTCTGATTTAGTTCCCGTGATGTTATCCATTTTCGTATGTTTCATTATTTCTACTCATTTTTTTAATTTTCGTTTATGTTCTGTTATAACTTTGGTACTGTTTTTTTTTTCGTATGGCAACATCAAAATTTCCCATGAATGCATTTCATATCTATGTGGCCTTCTTGTGTATGTTTTTTTTTTTTGGGTTAAATACTCGTGTTGTTGGAATACTCGTGTTGTTTGTTTAAATTTCTCAATATTCTGTATAAGGATTGAGTTTCTGCTTTTCTATTTTTTTTTAATATTACATTGTTGGGTTTTTCTATCTCTGTTTTTAATATGTTGGGTTTCTTGTTAGATCCGACCATGATTTGTTTCAAATTGAGTATACTTTTCGAATAAAATGTATTTTGTTTGTTCCTTCTTGGTTTCTTATTTTTTTTTCATTTTACTTTGCTTTGTTTGTTGTTGTTTATGATAAAACAATATTGAGTGAAATTCAAAATTAAAATGATGAATTTCTCATCTTTGAGGCCGGTCAATCCTTTCCTTTTTCTGTGTTCTTTGTTGATACATCTTCCCATGAAAATTTTCTATATCTCATTTTCTACTTTTTTGTGTTGTTATAAATGAGGTGGTTAGGCCTATGTTTTCATTGAAGTGGGTTGGCATTTGAATGACATGCATTAATGAGTGTGTTTGTTGTTGTTTATGATAAAACAATATTGAGTGAAATTCTAAATTAAAATGATGAATTTCTTACCTCTGAGGCCGGCCAATCCTTTCCTTTTTATGTGTTATTTGTTGCTACATCTTCCCATGAAAATTTTCTATATCTCAGTTTCTACTTTTTTGTGTTGTTATAAATGAGGTGGTTGGGCCTATGTGTTCATTGAAGTGGGTTGGTATTTGAATGACATGTATTAATGAGTGTGTATTTAAAAAACTCCATTTTTTGTAATAAAAATTTGTATTAAAGTGTACTTGTCCAACCATTGTAATAAATATAATGGTTAGGTGCACTTATGATATTAAGTACACCAATGTGCTTTTGCCAACCACCCCCCCCCCTCCCCTCTTTAAATAAGTTCTCATTTCATTGAAAATCTTGAGGACAAACCCACTCTCCACACTACTTCTGTAAAAGGCAACCGGTGAGTCTCCTTTACTCATACCTTTCATTATTTCATTCTCTTTTTTCAAGTTTACGAATGCATCCTTATTCCATTCTTTTTTTTTCACTTACATCGCATCATGTGTCACGGTTATAGGGTTGGTCTCCTTTCAAATCCTTCACGTTCTCGTCATTGTTGATCGACCATTACCTTCCAAGGTGACGTGTCTTCTTCTTGTATTACATTCATTATAGTCAAGTTAAGTTAAGTATTGATGTATATTTTTGGTTTCTTCACAGGTTCAAACTTAGAACATTGGTCGACATTAGTTCGAGATTTGTTTATGTTAATGCATGTAAAAATTCTCTTGTATATTTTATTTGTTCACGAGAATAAGGACATTTGTCTATGTATTTGTTTGTACCCAAACACAGACTTTTTATTTTTGTATGTATTTCTTTACTACTTATTCTGTATTTGTTGGACAGTTTTGTTATTTGTGGAAGAATGTTTATTTTTTTTTATTTTCTTTGTTCAAAAATCTTCCTCATGTATTCATTGGACATATATATATATTTTTTAAGTCGACTGTAATTTAATCGTATTCATCTGTTTTTTTTCAATTAGAATGAAAAAAAAAACTTTCTCGAAAAATAATCTGAAGTTAACCAAGAAGGGGCTGTTTGAATAAAATGTTTTTATAGTTGATTTACCATGATTAGTTAATCACTCTTATTCACATAACATTTTAAGCAAACAACTTTGAAACATATAATTTGATGTTTTATTTCAATGAAGCATATTTAGGTTGATGACTTTTTAAGGAAAACCAAAAAAAAAAAAAAAACTGCACCCCTATTTTGGATTTTAAATAAATGATGTTTGAATGAGAAATATTATGATCGAACTTTTTATTAAATAAAGCAAATAGAATGTCAAATGAAAAAGAAACAAAGGTAATAGTTTTTAACACAGAATATTATGTTTTGTTGAAAGTAATGTCTTGGAACAGTAAGGAATATATATATATATATATATATAGTTCATTGTTGCAATAAATTTTTCTTCAACAAAGCAACATTAATCAAATAGAAGAATATGGTTCATTAGTATAATTAATTGTTCCTAGACAATGCAACAATAACCAAAAAATAAAATATGGCAATTGGTACAACCAATTTTTCATAATATAACCATGTTTTTTTTCTTCTTTGAAACTAAGTTCTCAATTTTATTTTTTTAATGAATATTTCATTTGTTCATGTATGTTTTCCAACTATCGAACTCAGTTTCAAGTGTGGAGTTATTTACACTTTTTATACAATGGGGTTTTTTTTCAAGTCTAGGGATGATTTGAAGTATGTTTTTTCAAGTACATATACTAGATATAGTTTGCTCTATTCCACTCACTTTTTTAATAATAGTATATTTTTTTATTTATTTGAAACCCAACCCACAAACCCCAAAACTAACCCACAATCCAACCTAGTCCACAAAATGAAGACTTAATCCTAAACCCAAAATTTCAAAATCAAAATTCAAAAATCGAAACTCCAAACCCTTTACATAAAACTTAAAAATTCAAACCATAGACCCTTTACATAAAACCTTTAGACCCTAACTCCATACCCTTTACATAAAACTTTTAGACCCTAACTCCATACCCTTTACATAAAACTTATAAACCCTAAACATAAAACTCTAACCATAGACTTGTACTAGAATGGAATTCAAGTTCTATGTCACCTTCATTGGACGTAACCCACGGATTTACACATCATGGGTTGAATGCCACCAAGAGGTTTTCATTTAGTGGAGCGGTTCAGAAGTCATATGTAAGCTTTGCGCAAGCAGAGTATGCAAGACTGTAGTATACGGTGGCGAGAGACGCTAAGTACTATACAAGTGATTCTCATGTATAGTTTAGGAATTATGTTCACTAGCAAGTGATTCTCATGTGACCTACAATTTTCGAGGGTAATAAATAATGTATCAGTCTTTTGTCTTTCAGGAGCAAAGGTAAATTCCTTCTTATATTATGGACCCACTGGAACTAGTTGCCATATTGGCAGCCTTCAACTCAACACAACATCAATTACTTCTGATCTTAGACATGTATATGAACGATCATAGGAGAATAGAACACCAATCACCCTTACTCAGGCATCACATTAGGCAACTAGCATTCTTCCGACTCATCCACGAGTCTGACTTATGTTGTCGTGAGAGTACAAGGATGGACATGAGATGTTTCTCCATACTCTGTACCTTACTCAAGACTGTAGGCGGTTTAGTCGGTACAGAAATTATAGATGTGGAGGAAATGGTAGCCATGTTCTTGCACATCTTAGCTCACGACGTTAAGAATCGTGTAGTTCGTAGGCAATTTGCAAGGTCTGGTGAGACTGTTTCTAGGCATTTCAAATCTGTCCTTAACGCAGTGTTGCGGCTACACGATGTACTGCTAAAGAAACCGGAACCAATTACTAACATCTGTACGGATGAGAAATGGAAATGGTTTGAGGTACATATCACTTTTTCATTCACCGATTGTAATCATGATGTGGGGAGTTCTCGAAGTAAATGAATATTCCATTCCTTGTGTGACCGCAGAATTGTCTGGGTGCATTAGATGGTACGTACATTAAGGTCAATGTCAGTGCTACTGATCGACCAAGGTATAGGACGAGGAAATGTGACATTGCAACTAATGTGCTTGCTGTGTGCGATACTACCGGAGACTTCGTATTCGTCTTACCTGGGTGGGAAGGGTCTGCAGCTGATTCTCGAGTGCTTAGAGATGCAATATCACGCACGAACGGGCTGAAGGTTCCAAAGGGTAATTGAGCACTTTCTTAGTTAACCTTCGTAATAGTAGACAATTGATTAAACCTTACACATTGTACAAGATATTATTATCTATGTGATGCTGGGTACCCTAATGCAGAGGGTTTTTTGGCACCGTATAGAGGTGAACGATACCATCTGTCTGAATGGCGTGGAGGAGGGAATGCATCGACTACTCCAAGAGAATTTTTTAACATGAAACATTCTTCTGCAAGGAATGTGATTGAGCGGGCATTCGGACTGCTAAAGGGTAGATGGGCTATTATTCGAGGAAAATCATACTATCCGGTACAAATCCAATGTCGAACTATCACGGCTTGTTGCATCCTTCACAACCTTATTAACCGAGAGATGGGAGAAAGTGAGATGAACGATGACTTGGACGAGGATGACTCTGATTCAGCTACGATTGGAGGAGACCACATCAATTTCATCGAGACATCTAATGAATGGAGCCAGTGGAGAGATAATTTAGGCCAACAAATGTTCTCTGAATGGGAGTTACGTAATAATTGATATATTTTTTCTTTTTTGTTTGTTGTATTAGGACTTTTTCTTCTATGTTGTTGGATGTAATTGAACTATAATTAAGTATGATATGAATTTTAATTACACAGTCAAACAAACAATTGTCTTACGTTATAACTAAACTCTATAATAATAAACGTATACATTTAGCAGAATGTCAGGTGCACCGAGAGCCCCTAAGCACTCATGGACGAAGCATGAAGATGCGAAGTTGGTGGAGTGCCTTCTATACTTGGTCCAGTCTGGCGGGTGGAGGTCAGACAATGGGACATTCCGACCTGGGTATTTGATGCAATTGCAACGTATGATGAGGGAGAGGATACAAGGCACTGAAATTCAATCAACCACCATCGATTGCAGAATTCGAACCCTAAAAAAATAATATCATGCTATTGCAGAGATGCTAGGGGCATGTTGCAGTGGATTTGGTTGGAATGACGAATTTAAATGCGTGGAGGTGGAGAAAGAGACTTTCGACGGATGGGTAAAGGTAAGGTTGCATAGTCCCTTTATATATAACTGTTACGTGACAATGTATAACATAACAATTTATTTTTATGCAGGGTCATCCGGCTGCAAAGGGGTTGCGCAACAAGCCGTTCCCCCACTTTGATGATTTAGCCCTTGTCTTTGGCAAAGATCGGGCTACAGGAGCAGCTGCAGAGACCCCTACGGATATGACATCGAATGTAGGAGAGCATATGGACGACGATATTCACTTGGACGGCTCCCAGGAATACTATGTCCCAATTCCCCTAGTTTCAACCCAAAGAATGGACATGTCTCAAGATGAGATGCATGGAACACCAACAAGTCGGAATAATGCAGTAGGTGCTTCAGCATCCAGGGGCAGCAAGAGGAAGCGATCTCATTATCACTCTGAGATGGTTGATGTAGTACGAGATGCTATGGATGTCAATTCGTCCCACTTAAAGATGATTGCAGAGTGGCCTAAAGAGAAGCGTGCAGTGGAGGTAGAAGTACGCTCAGAAATTGTGGCGCACCTGTACAATATCCCAGAGTTGGATAATCTGGCCAAAGCGCAGGTTATGAATATCCTCTTCCGTGATGTCCAAGCGTCAGAGAGCTTCTTGTCTGTGCCTCCAGAGTTGCAACTGGAATACTGTCAGATCCTTATTGAGAAAAACATCTGATCAACCCTCATTCAGAAAAATTATCATATTTTAGTTTGACGTATGTATGTAGTATCTTATTCTTTTGTGCCATCCTGGTGGTGGCTCGACATTGACAATTCTCACATGTAGAAAAACCTTTTTTTTTGTGTACCTAGTGAGATAGATATCAGGATATAGTTGTACAACTCCAAACATGGAGATTATGTAAGGAATGGTAACAATTCTTTTGTTCAACGACAATTACAAACTAGTCAAAGTATGGAACAAATTTTGTATTTAGATTTTGAAAAAAGGAAATTTTAATATAACATTACTTGGGCAATTCAGAAAATGTTGAAAAAAAAAACAGTAAGCCTAAACCCAGCATTCAGAACTCCATGTTATAATAATCTGCACCCCAAACACAGGCTATTATAACCCGGACTAAAATAATCTACACCCCAAACACAGACTATAATAACCCACAGACTATTATAACCAACTCAGTGCCCCAAACAGCCCCTTAATGAAACCTTAAACCAAACCGCTCTTAAAAATTTTTAATTTTGCACCCCAAACACATATTTTCTGAACTTCTTTTAAATGTCCAGACTTACTAACTTCTCCCCAAACAGCTCCTGTATATGGTCAGGGGCGCGGCTGCGCGGGTGATGCATCCGATGACCATAGCCACCCTCCCTGCGATCACTCGCTTTGGCGCGAGAGAGGGAGAGACACAGTGGCGGTCTTTGATGGGATTCCGAAATACTATCTCAGTAAGTTCCATCTCTCTAAAGTTTCAGATACTTCCAAATCAAACGATTTCTTTGGAAATGTGAGATTTTCTGCGAATTTAGTGACTCGCCATTAGTAATTTGACGAAGAAGTATGTGCAATTGGTGTGGTTTGTTTTGATCTCATTAGGGATTTCAGAAACAGTGATCCCAATGCCAAACCAGATGCCAACGCGATTTGTCTGCATATAATTTTAATGGATATGCTTGATTTTTGATCTATCAGATTTCTTTGCCCTCATAAGGCTCTGTTATTGGATGAACCCTATTCAGGGGTTTGGCTTAAATAGGACTTAGCTGCTATTCCTTCCATGACATTTTGGGATCTAATAATTCAGTCATCTGGGCGTTATGTTTGAGCTACTAGTGAGTTCGTTGATATTTTTGACGGAAAAGTGTCAAGGGAAATGGGCACCTAGGAACTGTAGATCTTAGCATGCTTACATCTTGATGTTTAACCATGGATCCCAAGTCGCCTTCGAAACTTAAGATGTCACCAACGAGATTCTCTAAGCATAAATGGATAGTAAATATAACTGTTATTGTCGTAGTAACATTTGTGATTTCACGTGGTGCAGTTTTAGCATTTAAATCTCGGGTTTCTAATGCACCAAAAGAGCTTTATTATACTGTGGTCGTGGACTGTGGAAGCACGGGCACACGAATAGATGTATATGAATGGACATTGGGGGTGAAGAGTGGTAGTGACTTGCCTGTTTTATTGCGTTCTTATCCTAACAATTCAACTAAAAATCCGCTTCGGAAGAAATCTTGTAGTTATCACTGTATGCAAACCCAGCCAGGATTAGATAAATTTGTCGGCAATATTTCAGGTGTAAGGGCTTCTTTGAAACCATTGATTGAGTGGGCAGAGCATGAGATACCGGTTGAAAGACATGCACTTACTCCTATTTTTGTTTTATCTACTGCTGGACTGAGGAGGTTGGCAAATGAGGATGCCAAGCAGGTTTTGGAAGACATCGAGTTTGTTATAAAGGAACATTCTTTCTTGTATAGAAAAAGTTGGATAAGAGTGCTGAGTGGTACAGAAGAAGCTTATTATGGTTGGGTTGCTTTAAATTACAAAATGGGGAGCTTTAGAAACAGTTCAAGGTCAGGCACGTTGGGAATTCTTGATTTGGGAGGTTCCTCATTGCAGGTTGTGATGGAATCAGAGAGTAAAAGAGAAGAAAGGGAAGAAATGCACTTCATGAGATCAAAAGTTGGGTCCATAGAGCATCAGGTTTTGGCTTTCTCATGGGCAGCTTTTGGTTTGAATGAGGCATTTGATAGGACGCTTCTTTTGCTCAATCAAACACGGCAACATGGAGAAAGTATCATGCCTACAGAGGAGCTCAGACATCCTTGTCTTAGTTCAAGTTTTATGCAAAACTATACTTGCTACAATTGTTTAAGTCATAACCTGTTCAAGGAAAAATTGAGTCATCAAGTCCGCAAAACTGGATTGCCTTTTTATCTGGTCGGGAACCCAAATTGGGAGCAGTGCAAACGAATTGCAAGGGCTGCTGCAATAAATTCCAGCACTTTAGCTTGGTCAGAGCCAATAGACGCTTCAAAATGTCTTGCTAGCTGGTCATCTTCAAATGGTACGTATCACACTGTGTTTTACCCGGTGGCAATCCTCTTAACATGTTCCTGATTTTACACATTGGCAGAATATATATGTTTATTTTCTATATTATCTCAGGACTCAGGAGTAAGGTAGAATTTCTTATTATCTATTTATAAATTAGTAGCATTAATTTCCTGACGTTATCAATTTTATTTGGCAGATCAAATTGTGAATGGAATGCATAACTTACTATACTTATCTGCTATGTGTATTACTGTAAATATTCCTCCATTTAGGACCAGTTGTTAGTCTTTAGGATATTTACACTTCTAAGAGCCATTTGGTAGGATTTCACACTAAAAGGGAATTTTTGTCATTTGAAATGTTGAACATCGGCCATTTTTACCAGGTCTTTCTTTTTTTCTTGTTCACCTTCTAACTATTTTTTTCCCCGAATGGAGAGATTTTACGAGATTCAGGTTCAAATTCTCATTTCACTTTCATTTGTGTAATCGCAGGCAGTAATAATACAGTTGTGGCCATTCCCACGACACGTTTTCATGCTTTATCAGGATTCTTTGCAGTCTATCAATCGTTAAATCTGTCTACAAGAGCCAATTGGACAAACATATGGGAAAGAGGTCTGGAATTGTGCTCCTCTTTTCAAGCTGATATGCTGAGAAGTATTTCGGGAAACCAAAGTAGCTTGTGGCAATATTGTTTCCACTTACCTTATGTGGCATCACTCATTGAGGATGCTCTTTGTCTTGGCGATAAAGAAGTGATTTTTGGTCCTCCAGATGTCTCCTGGACTCTAGGAGCTGCACTGATAGAGGCAGAGTACTTATGGTTAAGTTCAAGTACAACAACTATGGCTGAGAATCACACTTCAACTTTGGGAAAAATTGAGCCTCTATATGTATTTTTGTTACTTCTGTGTCTTCTATTGGTTGTTTATTATAATCAAATCAAGCTACCTATGTTAGGCAGAAAAGCAGCTGCGGCCGGGGCATCTTTGCCATCTTATGCCCTTCCAAAACACAGGCCGAACTGATTCAGAGGTGGTCTAGTTAGTGTTATATACATTTGATTCATTCTTTAAGATTGTTGTAGTATCAAATATATCAACAGTATTGAACAACATCAAGAATGTTCTTTTAGACAGATGTTATACTTTTAGTGATTAATATTGAGCAAGTTCCATTCTTTTTGAAGTTTTCAAGACCCCATCATTGCAAAGTTTCCATATAACTTTGTAGACTTGTTTACAAGGATAATGTGTTAGACATCAAGTTGTCTCTGAAGTCATGGCACATAACGTGCAGGACCATATGGAAGTGAAACATTTACATAGGCAACAGATACACAAAGCAGCATGTTAACCGAAACTGAAATACATGTACAGTAAACTTCATATGCACATATTGAAGCATGATTCTCTTTTCCCCACCGCTTCAAACTTAGAATGCAGCAATGGCACTGGATTTACATCCATCCAAAACGGCTGCATCGACATCGACCCAGACTTCATTAACTCGTCCAATCAACCGAAAAGGAGAGTTGTACTGGGCAATGGCATATGCATAACCCCTTTCGGAGGTGGGTTTCGCCGAGGGGAATCTACTCAAGCTGGTGGCAAGTTTCTCTGCCTCCTTTATGACCTTCTCATCTGTTGCAAATCCAGAGAACTTTCTAACTGCAACACAATGAGCTTCCCAACCATTGGGCTTCAGTTTCAGTTCAGGAAGGGGAAGAGGTGGTGTAGCTTGAAACTTAACGGGCAGATAGAGTTGAACAAGATAAGAGGACGAGTGAAGGGGGCCAGCCCCAGGGACAATGCTGGTCAAGACAGGAGCAGTCATGGCAATCCTTGACCAATTCAGATTGGCTCCTTGTATGTACTGGAACAGTCTGTGCAACATGATCAATATAAAAGTTAAATGACTGGTTTCATGACCAACCAAAGGAATTGTAGTTTGGTGATGGTAGCACCCAAGAACTGGATTGAAGATGATCACAAACACAGTTTTCAGTAACTTTTAGATATGCTTTCTTCTTTCCCAAGTTTACCCAGATGCCATTTATGAACAATTAATCGATGAGGACGAGAAAAATTTGGAGTTGATGGGATTGAAATATGTGGTGGAAATGGAATTACCTGTGGAAACCATTTTTAGTAGCTTTCTCAAAGGATGGGTCTTCGACGGGAGCGGACATCCAAGTGGACTTTCTGTAGAATCTGATTTCGAAGTCTGATTCTGAATGAACAACAGCGTATTGGGGTGATTCGATGGCGATGCAAAGGCTGAGAAAACATAAGAGGTTTACAAGGAAGATCGATAATTTCGGATCCTCCATTCCAGTTCGTCCCTCGCTCTCTGACCTCTTTCTCTCTCCGCCCTCGCCCCCAAATTGGCAGTTTCAGTTGCCTGTAGTTTCAGTCAGAGCAATCAGTCAAAACTCAAAAGCACCGTTTGGGCCGTATCGAAGTCTAACAATGTTGCAGACCCATTAACCAACGACCATGGCGAGGCCCATTTCAAATAAGCCCAAGATCTCTCTCTCTCTCTCTCGCTCTCTTTCTCGCGCTCTCTCTCAATCATCTATCACAGCCCACAGAATTCTTCAAACCAAGTCCACCCAGATTGTAATCCGTCCGCCCGTTACAAATTTCAAGTTCGTCGACTATGACTTCTTCATCTATTTCCATTTTCTTTAACTTTCAATTATCTTTTGAAGGTTTACTCGACTCAGAGTGGTAGCATCGGCGGTAAGTGATGAGAGAGAGAGCATCTTGATGTTGATATCCGTCGGAAATTGGAAAACTTATGAAAATCCGATATCGCGGGAAGGTGGAACGGGGAACATTTTGTGTTTTGTGAAGATTTTAATCAATATCTGGCACCATTGTGGTTTTCAATCAATGTTCGACTCTCTCTTCCTCTCACTCACAGAGTCACTAGACGATGGTAATCTTGATTCTTGATATCGTATGGGAAAAATGAAATATGAAAATGAATTGTAATTATTCTTAAAGAACTTTAAAATTTTAAGTAAAACATGAGTTGGGTAGAGACTTGGGATCTATTGCTAAAAGAGTGGAAAGAAAGGGATAACTTCTCACCCACTATGAGATTTGGTCCTCCACTACTTCGAGTGGCTGAAAATTATTGATTAGGCTCAAACTTTTACTTTTGAACTTTTTATATATTTGGTTTCGTCTCTGACTATTTTCTTTTCCCATTGACAGTCACCAAGCTATGATTATCAATTATCTTTCTTCGAAAGTCTGTGATTGCCAATTTTGGTGAATATTATATTTCACATGTAGGGTTTATTCATTATTGGAATTCCAAATTTCCAATCACCCCACTTTTCTCTGCTTCAGACCATGGAATCATTCCTCATAAAAATGATGGGAATCTAAATTTTGTGATTGTGTTTCACCTTGCTAAAGAAAAGGGAGTTTGACCAGTTGCGTCTTCATCTAACTCTCTGTCTCTAACACCAACAACGAGTTCACCTTCAATTGAAGGCACTAATTCATTGATGGGGAAAGCAGTAGTCAGTCCATTGGAAAATTTTTACACAGAAAAAGCTATAAGTTCGTTAAAGAATTTACCGGTGAACAATCCTGTAGTACAATAAACATCTTTTCTCTAGTCTAGTACGATTAAGCTTCTTTTTGATACTTGGTTTTGGTTCTCATTTTCCACTGTAGCTGGACAATCATTTATATTGATAGTTAATTAGCAAATCTTGGTGTGTTTATTATCTGTTAATGCTCGTTTAAATTTCACTTCCTCAGTACTTTTGTTTTGTTTTTCCCTCGTTTTGATAAGAGGAATCAGGAGTTGGGGGGTTTAAACTTGTATGAATTCTTGATACTGATCGGCTTATTGTTAGTCTAATTATGAAACACCTCTCTAACATATTTGTTATATATTATAGTCAGTTTAGTCAGTTTTCCTGACATATCATAGCTAGACATTTTAAGCTTTGCTTGTTGAATATGCTGCATAAGATATCAGATTTTTGTGTATCCAAAACAAAGTAGTTGCTAAACAGGAACATATTATTAAGTGCAGGTTTTATCTACGCCAAGCTATGGTGATCATGAAAGTAAATGACATCACTGACATTCCAGAAACAGACTTGCTCTTGGGTGGAGGCCAGCATCTTTCAGAGTCATATTCATCTCATTCATACCATATACTCTTCTTGGGAAGCTTGCTATCAATCTGTAGTTTTGAGTATTGGGCAGGCTGAGCGAATCAATGTAACTGTAAATTGATTTCACCTTGTCCATGCTTGAAAAGCTCTTCTCTCTCTTTTCACCGTTTGGAAACCTTATTAGTATCTGGACGATGAATCACGTGTTAAGTAGACTTAAGTTCAATTTTAGAACAATCTTAGATTGAAGTTCTGCTTTTGTGCAGTTACGTACCTGGGTGATAGGCTGAGAATCCTTTCCTTTACTTGCAGGATCCTTGTTTGGAGTTTCACGAGTAAAAGTAGGTTCTTTCACTCTACCTTGCTGTTTATTTGGAGAATTCTGCTTGAGCCTCTCATCACTTGCTTTCTTCGGTAACACCACCGGAGGTAGATTTTTAAGTCTTTCCCTTTCCTAGATCAGGCAACCAGGTTGATTTATTGCCAAATTTTGAGTTTAGATTAAAATATTTTATTTGGGATATCACAGAAGAATATACCTTATCTTCTTGAAGCGCAGCGTGATATGCTCTGTCTTGCTCTTCTCTAATCCTGCGATCCGCTCTTATCTTCTCTTCTCGCTTGAGTCTGGAGCTACCAAAAGCTGCCCCCTGCTCCTCACTTGTCCTCTGTAGAATCTCCACCAACTCAGCTGGAGAAAGTGGCCCTTCAAGCTAGTTATAGATGAAGTAGAAGATCAAACTTAGGCATCATCTTAATCTTTGCTTTCTGAAACTTAATTGGCGAAATAGAAAATTTAGAACTCAAACCAGACTAACCTGTTGCAGGACTGTTATGCTTTCGCCTGGAGCCGGAGCAATTACCGCACAAAATGGGAAACTGGAAGCTCCCAATGTTGTAGCCAATTGTAGACCCTCTTCTCTGTTTGCAAGTGCTCCCCAACAGATGAAGTTAGCATCAAGAAACTGCACTACTAGCTCTGAACGCAGTGTTTCCTCACAGAAAGAGGGCGTGAAAGGGTGATCTGGTGAGTGCAGATACAAGAATAAGAACTTGTGATCATCTTCTGCTATCTTCATGGCTTCTGCAAACCGACAGGCGTAAAAAAAAGGGTGCACTGAGCCATACTGGTACTCGAAACTGGTCAGGAAAGACCATTCTTCCGGTAAGTTTGTTGTTTCCTGCAGAATCTGATATTGGTAATTGGATGGCAGAGTCTGGTCTCTTCTTCCTCCGCCCATTACTCTTGAAAATCCTCCTAATATGCTTCTGGGAAGACTAACCATCCGTCGGACAATACCATTGATTGAGGCCTCAGCTAATCTCGAAGTTTCCCTAATTGTTGATGACATTGTTTACAGAGAAATTGCAGTAGCAGAGAAGAAATATAACAAAAGTGATGAATGAAGAGAGAAAATAGATGACAACTACGAAATTGACGCCTGGCTTTTACTCTACTTAACTGGGATTATGGTACTACTAGCGATGGACTGATTGACAGTGGCGGTGACCTTGAGAAGCTTAAGCAAGAAATTTCATTCTCAAAATATCAGTCTTTTCAGATACCGTTTGCAAGAGAATCAACTGTCACTTAGAAGAATGTGCAGGCTGCTTTCTTTCTTTTCCTTTTAGCTTCAATGAAAGTTGGATTGGATGCTTTGCTTGAAACAAAATCAACCGTGAATATTGAAAGAGATGGTTTTTACAAGAATAAAATTCTGAAATTCCTTCTCTCTTGAAAGTTCAAGAATCAACTGTCACTTAGCATACAATTGAACAGAACAGTGTGCTAACCCTTTGTTTTTTTTGATAATTTTCACTAACAAATTTATACTGGAAAAGAGCAGGTATAAATTGCCCAATCATATATTATTCTATTTTTTATTAGAAGATTGATTCCATACTTCACTTGCTTCCACAATAGATATGCCAACATTACAGAAAGAAACATGAACCAGATCCCTGCACATAAACCATGCTGCACCAAAGTTCACTGCTTTCTTTTAGTTGCATGTTGCATGCTGCAATTAGTGATTTGTGACAACCAGGAGTTTCAATTTGATGAAACTGCAGAGATAATTATTGATCTTAGCTTTGCTAAATCGAACTGTAAATCCTCCTCATGAAGGATCTTGAGGTGGAGATCTCTTGAAAAATATTTATTCGGACGATTTAGAATGAATAATCGAAGTTTGAGAAGTCCTTCCATAGCGATTTTGTAGGAAGTACAGTACCATTCAACTTTTGAGCTAAATCTGAATACTGGTTAATGTTTTTGAATTTATAGAACTTTATACAACGTATAGAACAGATATTGTTCAAGTAAGGTCGTTGCCTTTGAGGTATTACTTCTGAGCATTGTACTCCCTAAGTTTTAACCTCACTCAAACCCAGTTGAAATCAAACACAAAAACTACACCATCTGGCTTCTTTATGCTACAGGATGTTTTGTATCACAGACAAGCAGACAAGAAATCTTCTAGATTTGTCAAAAGGAAGAAATTACTTTTATGAAAAGTGGGAAATTTTACATACATGTTTAGTTTGTGAGAAAATTACAAATGGAGGGATGTGGTCTACTTATTCTTCAGCTTGAACAAAGCTCAAAGAGAGCTTTTTTTTTTCTTTTCTGATTGACAATATTCTTTACCTACCACTATGGAGAATCCAATTCATATTCCTACCACCTTTTTATCATTCCATAACCTGGAATTTATGCTCTTTGCACAAAACATGCTTATCCAACAAGGAAACACATCTACTTTTGCAGTTTCAGAGCTAGATCTTCTTGATTTTATACCTTGCAAACTTTAGCAATATTCAAAGATAGTTGTCTTATGTTCAAATGGGTGTTTAATTGCACTGCAAAGCTCTTGAGAGACAAGAAAAGGAGGGTCTTTTCTTTACTTTTAAGCCTTGGTCAGAAGCTCATTTTCCTCTAGTTCATGATTGTTGGTTGTTGCATTTTTTAATTTGTCAATTTGGGGGGGGCCAAAGTAAAACCATAGTGCTTTGAGCACTAGAATGGATTAGGAAACTGAATTCAGATTATAGTTTAAGTTTGTGTTTGAAATCATTTTAAAATACGTTAAAAACACTTTTTTTGGTCATCTATTTTCTTTTTCATAGATGCTGCAAAAAAAGCTTGTATTACTTAGTAATTTGTATTTACAGCCAAGTGCTTTTTTGACCAGCTTTTGGAATATATGTTAGAAGAACAAAACCAGGCATATATTACCTTAGCATGGCACTTTTAACCCAAAAAAGGTTTATGCCCAAGAGGATGGCCAGAAAGAATTCAAATTTACTTGAGTTCTCCAATGCATATATTTGTTTAAACTCCTTATACAAAATTTTCTAATGATACTTTTGAAAAGTCACAGAAATTTCTGCCTTTTTCTTTCATAAAGGTTGTAAAAAGAGCTGCAGGTTTTGTATTGCAAAGATGGCATCATGTGGTCTCCACATTCAGATGATCAGCAGAGCTCACATCACCATCTTCTTCAACTCTTCTTCAAGGTTTAGTGCCACTGCCACCAATCACAGTCCAACATTATTCTCTGTAAGTGGTCACTTATTGTTTCAAACAAATTTCATTCCATGCTTTAGAAACAAGCATCATTTTGCTACCAAGTGTATATGTCTTTGTAGTGCTGCCTCATAAATAGACTCTTGACAAATGAATATGAACAGTGCACAAGTTTTCACTTTACACAATTAATGCCAAAACAAACCAAATCATATAATATAAACTAATTTCTATATAAATACGAGTTGAATTGTTTAACAGCTCAAAAATTATTTTTGTCATGTTCAAAATCACTCTAAAATATAGATGTAAGACATGTTAAGGAGAGTTTTTAGAATGATTACTTTTCTTTCAAAATTGTGATCTTTGGCAATTGTGAGTCGGTGATTTCGGATGCTTCTAAAATTACTTACTAAAATTTTTATTCCTTTAAGTGATTCTTGGTCAATTGCTTGAGAGGTGATTTTCAAGTAATTTTTGTCAAGTGATTGTGAGTGATTTTGTTTTTAAAATGACTGTTATTTCATATTTAAAAAAATCTACTCTTGTTTTACTTTATTTTGTTCTAAAATTTTGAGAAAAGTTATTTTTTTCCTTTCTAATTTTTTTTTGTCTATATCTAACTTTATTTATCTCTAATTCTTATCTCTAAAGTTTTACAATGTCTATTTCTAATGCAAACATGAGTATAGCTCAATTAGAATAAAACATGTGACATCGACAAAGAGGTCAAAAGTTTGAATCTTCTATCTCACATATTGTTAAACTAAAAAAAAAAAAATCTATTTCTAACTTTATTCTCTTCTTAAATTTTTTATTCATTTTTCTCACTTTTTCTCTCTCCAACTTTTTATTTTATCTATAAATTTTTTGTTCCTCTTTCTAACTTTTTTCATATCTCCTTAACTTTTTTTCAATATAATTTTTTTTTATCTCTTTCCCTAAATTTTTGCTCTTGAACTTTTTTTCCTAAAGTTTTTCTTCCTAAAATTTGTCACTCTCAAATTTTTTATGTATATCTCTCTAACTTTGAATTCTCACTCTCTCTATTAAAATTTTCTCTCTAATTTTTTCCCTCTCTCTAATATTTTTATCTCTCCTTGTCTCTAACACTTTTTTCTCATATGTGAAACTTTTCTCTAGCTTTCTATTCTTCTCTCTTAAATTTTCATCTCTTTTGATAATTTCGTCTACCACCTTCTAATTTTTTTTTATCTCAAATTTAATACTCTTTTAGTAATTTGATGATTCTAAAACCAACTTTGAAAACAAACATTAATCATTTAAAAAAAAAATACTTTTGATTAAATTAAAATCACTTTTACAAGTGTAGAACCAAATATTAAAATGATTTGTAACTAAACACTTTTACAAAACTAATCATAAATAATTAAATCACCTAGCTTAAAACACTTATTCTAAAGTCACTCCAAAACATGCTCTTAGTCATTGAAGATCACTATTAATAAAAGTGTAGAACCAAACATTAAAATGATTATATGAAAATCACTTTTAATAAATCAATTATAAACAAATTGACTTTGCTAAAACCACTATTTCTAAAATCATTCAAACTCAATTTTGATGATATGTAAATTGTGTTTTAAAAAGTAAAACCAAATATTAGAATGATTTTGAATGATTAAATGTATGTTTTATACTAATTTTGGATACGACAAAAGTGATTTTAGCAATTTCAAAATCACTCTCAAACATGCACTTATACTAGCCTAGAAGTTTGAGGCCAAAGGTTATGTTGTACCTAGAATTTCTACAAGTTCACAACCGATCAAGCCTTATTAAAACAATTAATAATCACACAGCTCCAAAAATGTAAACAAATAACAAGCAAATAATCAATAATTTCACTGGAAAAAAAGTAAATAAATAACAAGGAAACAATCAATAAAAGTGGCAATGGTAAAATAATGTAGGCTCACTATTTTTGCCTCTTTTTTTTTTTTTTTTTTTGGTCCATTCAATATCCAAAAGGAATATACAGAGACCAGATAGGAGAAACACCCCAAGAAAGAAATATACCTACCCTACTTCTAGAACAAAACATTTAACACCATCCATTTTTTTAAAGCTAATTATAATTACTAGCTAATGATGCTTTGATTATTTAAAGATGGTGAAAAAGAATAATTCTATTCTGAAAATATTCATTAAAAGAACATGAAGTAAATTTGTACTCATGGGTCTCACATGAGAGTCACTTTGTAGCCACTGTTTCCAAGACTCAAAAGTGTAATTCCACATTATCTCTTTCAGGTTAATTCATATATATATATATATATAATAACAAGTTGCAAATTAGGTATATTTTAAAGGCAAAGTTAAGTTGCCTTTTACCAAAACCAAAGTCAGATTATTTTATTAATTTATTGTATAATCAGTACCCAGAACTGACAATCTTATTGTAAACTGGCATAGTTTTGATGACATGTGTTTTTCTTTCAAAAGGTAATCTTTAAATTAAAATAAAAAATAGTGAAGAATCTAAATATAATTCAATATAATTGTTTTTCATATTTTGACTCGGACGAACTTTAGGAACAAGGCATGGTTTCACAGTGCAAGAACTTGACAAGGCTGTTTTATGTGTTGGTTGTTGGTTCTAATGAGAATGACTCACTGGGGAATATGGACCAATATTCCTCCACTTTGTCCTTTATAGTTTCTTTTGCTGTTGCTGAGGTGTTTTGAAGTTGTAACTTGTAAGTGGGGCTGCCTGAAAAGAAGAGAGAATTTTTTTTTTTAAATTTAAAAACTATATATTAAAAAAAATCCTAGCTAGCAAATAAAGGGGAGTTCTTGAAAGTGGCAAGCATGAAGCACCACTTCCCAGAGCCCCAAAAAGAAAACTTGGGTAATGTCCATTCCCTTTTGTTCCTATGCTAGTGCCAAGCCACATTTCATGGGGCATCGTTACTTTTTAAAACAAATGGTACTTGGATATAAACATTAGATGGATTTTAGCCCTTTTTCTTTCCAAAATTTATGTGGCTAAATGCATGCCTAATGAGTGCATTTTTTGTCACATTATTTTAAATCGAGACGATGAGTTTAGTCAATAGTTTAACTTAGACTAAGTTAGCCATTAACTTTATATTATACATCTTATTTCTCATTTTCAGTAAGGATAATAAATAAACTCTTTATATTTATTTGTATGATACTGTTCACCATGAATTTAAATTTTCATGTTTGGAGATATATCTTCTGTTGGACAACCCAACAATGTGTGACAATAGATCTCTATCATAGATAAAGTAGCACGGCGTGCTTCGGTAAAGAAAAGTTGACATGGATAAGAGCAAGATTTCTATGTGCTCGAGAATAGTTGGATGGATGATTATTTGAAGGAGACCTAAAAGGGTTAGGTTCATTATTCCAACAAGATTTTATTCACTTTGAGACTGTTGGACTTTAATCGTATCCTTAATCATGTCCACCGACTTTGGAATGTAGAAGAGAAGGAAAAAAAGAAAATAGATTTCACAGTTGTACAGGAATGGACAATATGAATGGCAGAAAATGAAGGGCAAAAAAAATGAGAAGTACTGTTTGTAGCATCATAATGCACAAACATATGGGCACTCACATATGTCTATGGTGAAGATTGGATTCTTTTTCCTCATGGAGTTGAAAGGTCCATGAGATTAAAAAGCAAAAATCCACTAGTCACTTGTGCCATTCCTAAAGTAAGTTTTGCTTTGAATAAAATCTCATTCTCTTCCAATTTACCGATCAAGATAGTGGAATTTTTAGCTGTTAAATATTCCTTTATGCATTTCTCTTAGTTTGGGAACTCTTACAAGCCAAGTAAAAACCTTTGTGAAGTTTTTTGAGCTTCAAGATAACTCTTTCACCTTTTTGTCCAAATTGTATTTGACCCATCAATTTCACACTCTTGATTTACTGTTCATATTGTTTAGAATCCATGTAATTATCGCTTGAATCAAGATTGACAATAACATAATAGAAGATTTTTTAATTTAGGTTGATTTAAGAGTGATATAGAATTATTGACTCAGATGCCAATCTGAGCATAGTTCAGTGGATAAGAAATTGATTAGCATCTCAAAGTCAATGGTTTGATCCAACCCTTGTAATTGTTGTACTATGCTCAGATTGTGTTTTGATAATTTTCAATCAAAAAAGAATGCAGAGATGAATCATAATATGCAATGGCCAACCATGATGAGAAAATTGCAGGTGGACCAACAAAATCATTTCTCTTTGGTACATGCTGCAAACAAACATTTTACTCAATGTTCTGTGAAAATTGGGCAAATGGAAGACATGATTTAGCATTTATTTAGGATGATGATCATTCCATTTATAAGCAACAATATCTTTAACTGATTTCTTGATGGAAATGTGCACATGGGTTAAATGGATTTGGGACATAAAAATGTTTATTTTGATGGTAAAAAAATGAACTGATTACATCAGAAAGTAAAATCTCTCAATCCCTCAATTCCCAACAGTGTTCTTTGATTGAATTATTAATGGAAGTGAGCAAATGGGTAACATGATTTTGCATAATCAAAAAACAAAAGATCTATTTTTGATGGTCAAAAAGAATTGCACATAGCAAAAAGCAATCCCCCCACCTCTCTTCTTGGTGTGGAAATAATCATTGAAAATGACCCACCACAAAAATTGAGTTGTTTTCTACATCAATCACCACTTCAAATTTTTGCAAAAAAAAGCAACCTGAGTTTTTTTTTTTCCTCAAAAAGATTTTCACCATCCATCAAATTTTTTACAGTTGCCCATGAGAGAGAAGGACACAACATTAATGTACTGAAAAATTGCAGAAAAAAGCATTGAATGGAAATGGAGTGGGTTTGGCCACTTGGTGTAGGTGTGTGTCTTAAAGAAAGCACAATCATTTTCAGACATAGCTGTAGTTGAAATTGAAGCAATAATAACCTCAAAGGAGGTTAATTTTCACTGATGTTTTAGGAAAAATCATGTCAATGAGACATATTTGGATGTTGATTAATCAAACCCATTTGACAAAACCAGAAACCTTCATTAAAAACACAATTTTTTTCTGAGAATGGGAAAAAAACAGAATTTCCAATTTAAGGTTTGAATGTGGCTTTTCCCCTTTTAGTTTCTCTTGGAATTCAAAAGATTGTTCCAATTTCCAACTGTGGTTGGCCATTCCATTCCACCCAAATCTTAACTGTCTGCAGCACAGTACAGTCTAAAACTTTGAATCCCTCTCCCTCTCTCTCACCTCTTTCTCTCTCCTCTTTGGTAAGAAATGAAATTTGAAGCACTGTATTTTTTGAAGTTTTGACTGCTTGATATGAAAAAGTACATGGCATGATGGCAAGTTAAAATGGGTCTATTTTAAGACCTTCATGCCTGAAATTTTTTAGAAAGCCAAACCCTTTGAGAGAGAGAAAAAAAGAAAGAAAGAAAGAAAGAGAGAGAGATTGTTTTATATTTTATGTTGGGAATGGTGAGGCAGAGAAGAAGAAAACAAAACCAAAGTTTGTGTTTTTGTTAGAATGGTTATTTCTATTTTGTAAGGACTTGAACTAAGATTAGAGAGAAATGAACTATGCTATGTGATTTCTTTTCTTTTCTTTTATATTTTTTCTTCATCACACACACAACCAGACAACCTCAATACTTACAAATCACAAATGATTACAGTAAAACAAACGACTTCAACGAAACATTCCAACCAAATGGCTTCTTCTTCTTCTTCTTCTTTCTGTTCTTCTTCTTGTTCTTCTTCTTGTTTTGTTGTTTTCCTTCTGGTTTTTACTTCTTTCACCTCTGTTTTCTCAACTTCCATATCCCATCAAATGCCACAAAAAAACGAAACTTTTTTCCACCCCACCAAAGAGCTGAAGAAACTAAGGCACATCAGAGCTTATTTACGCAAAATCAACAAGCCTCCAATCAAGACAATTCAGGTATAAGAATACAAACAAAAAAAAAATCTTCATTTTTTCTTAAAATCTCGATTGTTCTGCAAATTTTACAATCTGGGTTGTTGTGTTTTTTGTTTGTTTTGTTTTGTTCTGTTGCAGAGCTCAGATGGTGATGTCATAGACTGTGTTCTTTCTCATCTCCAGCCTGCTTTTGACCATCCTGAGCTCAAAGGACACTCTCCATTGGTAACCAATTCAAATCAGAATCTTCTTCTCTGTTTATTTTTTTTGTGGGTGAAAATTTTTGGGTTCATTTATGAATTTGATTGAGAGAATTGGAAGTTTCTGATGAACAGGAACCGCCTGAGAGGCCGAGAGGGAACAAATCCATGGAAGAAGTGGTAGAGAACTTGCAGTTATGGTCAGCTTCAGGCGAATTTTGCCCTGAAGGGACAATTCCGATCAGAAGAACAACAGAGAAAGACATTTTCAGAGCAAATTCTGTTCGAAGATTTGGAAGAAAACCCATTCGACGTACGAGGAGAGATTCTTCTGGCAATGGCCACGAGGTTAGAATTCAAAACCAAATCATAGTTATTGAAAACCGAAAAACTTATCCCGATTGGACAACGATTTCGTTTTTAGTTTTCTATTTTTGAAAGCAAAGCTTTTTTTTTCACAATTTCTTTGAATTCTTAACCAAATACTAAAAATAAAAACAAACTTAATTTTCAAAACACAAAAATAAAAAAGTTATCAAAGGAAATTTTAGCCACCTCAAAAAAAATTAAACAAACTAACAGATGAAAATGATGTTTATAAGCTTAATTTTCAAAAATAAAAATTTAAAATGATATCAAACGAAACTTTATCCACCACAAGAAAGATTGCCTATTTTCATGATTTGGAATAAAATGTTTAAAGGTAACATAAGTTTTATCCCCTCAATTATGTCGAAATTCACAAATTGCTTTCCTTTTTTTCTTTATTCTTTGTTCTGGGTCCAATCTCAAAGCAACTTTATTCATACAAAAAAGGTGTTGTTTTTGTTTTTGTTTTTGTTTTTTTTTTTTTTTTGAGCTGAAACGATGGAAATTGAGCTAATTAAGAGTGTTGAATGATTACAGCATGCAGTGGTGTTTGTAAATGGAGAACAATATTATGGAGCAAAGGCCAGTTTAAACATATGGGCACCACGTGTAACTGATCAATACGAATTCAGCTTATCACAGATATGGGTCATTTCAGGCTCATTTGGCAATGATTTAAACACCATTGAAGCTGGATGGCAGGCAAGTTTCTTAATGTGTTCTTGTCTCCCTTATTTTCGCCTTCAAATTCTTCTGCTTTAATCATCATCTTCTTCTTCTTCTTTTTGTTTGGCCTAATTTGTTTAGGTTAGTCCTGAACTTTATGGCGACAACAATCCTAGGTTCTTTACGTACTGGACGGTGAGTTTCGTGTTTTGAACTTTGATTATGTTATTAGGGGGCGTTTGGAGCACCGTGTTGGGTTTGGATGGTTTTGGAATCCAAACCTAAAACATTGTTTGGCTATTGTGTTCAAAATCCAATGAATTTGAAACACAAACCCATGATTTTTAACAGTGCACTCCAAATACTATTTTCTGATTTTCAGACTTAGTGTTTTTGATTCCTAGGGTTTCAAACTCTCTAGAACAAACTTCTCAGGGTTCCGATTCCAATGATTCTGGTTTCAAAATGGTGTTCCAAATGCCTCCTTAAGATTTTGAAGAAGTGGAAGAACATAAATAATTAATGTTTTTTTTTTTTTTTTTGGGTAGACTGATGCTTACCAAGCCACTGGGTGTTATAATCTACTTTGCTCTGGCTTCGTTCAAACCAATAATAGAATCGCCATTGGAGCAGCAATTTCGCCTATTTCCTCTTACAGTGGGAAACAATTTGATATTGGTTTGATGGTTTGGAAGGTAAGTTAATTACTTTTTTTTTTTTTTTTTAAATTATTAATTTTGAGTTCAATGAATGTGAGGTGGAAAAGTCAAAACTTCAAGTAGGTACAGGTACAAGTGTCTTAACTATCAACTATGTTATTCTTGTTTTTTGTTTTTTGAAAAAGAATTAGATTTGGTAAATGTCTCTTTTTTTTTTTTTTTTTTTTTTCATTGTATTGAAAAATTTTAAAATAATAATAAAAAAAAAATGTGTTTCATTATTAGTTTTTTGTTCTCTACCATTCTAAATTAAGAAAATTAACACTTTACATGATAATTGGTTTTTTAAAGTCAAATATTTAAAAGTTTAAATTATAAATTTAGTTAGGACTCAAAAAAAAAAAAAAAAAAAAAAAAAAAAAAAAAATATATATATATATATATATATATATATATATATATATATATATATATATTTAGTTTTTCCAACTTCCAATCTCTAAATTTTGTTGTTTTATATCTAATTATAAGTCGTTAAAGTTTAAAAAGTATTTAATAAGTCTTTAAACCTTCAATTTTGTATCTAATATGTTTCTGCATATTTGAAAATTTTTAAATTTTATAAACTAGTTAGATATAAAATTGAAAAGTCATGGTCTTATAATAAATCTATGAATTTTATGAAATATCGAATATGATAGGAACATATTAAACACAAAATTGATATTTTAGAAATTTATGAGATACTTTTAAAAAGTTCATGACTTACTAGATAATTTTTAAAGCTAAGTCACACCCTTGAAAGTTTAAAGACCAAACTTGTAATTTAACCTCTTTAAAATGATGAAATTATATTTAATTTTTATATATTTATCATACAATTTATAAGTAAAAAATTACAAATAAAAATATTTCTTTTATATTAACCAAAAAAACCAGAAAAAAAAAAAGATTTCATTGTTTCTAAGATCTTAGAACTCTTTCTCATCTTTAAAAAAAAAAAAACAAACAAAATAGTTATCAAATTCTTACGTTTCTCTAAATACTCAAGACAAGATCAGAAATAAGGGAATAACCACTAGAACGTTACAAAACGAGCCCTTAAATTTTCATTTGTTTTGAGCATGACGATGTTCAAATATATATATATGGACACATGTAGGATCCGAAGCACGGGCACTGGTGGCTCGAGTACGGGTCGGGGCTGCTCGTCGGGTACTGGCCAGCATTTCTGTTCAGCCATCTAAGGAGCCATGCAAGCATGGTACAATTTGGAGGGGAAATAGTGAACAGCAGATCCTCAGGGTTCCACACAGCCACACAAATGGGGAGTGGGCATTTTGCTGAAGAAGGCTTTGGCAAAGCTTCTTATTTCAGAAACTTGCAAGTGGTTGATTGGGACAACAATTTGCTTCCTCTCACAAATCTTCATGTCTTGGCTGACCATTCTGATTGCTATGATATTAGACAAGGCAGCAATAATGTTTGGGGCACTTATTTTTACTATGGAGGTCCTGGTAGGAATGTTAAATGCCCTTGAAATATAAAAATTATTATTATTAATAATATTGTTCAAAAGGTTATTATTGTAGGATAGAATGTAATTTATAGTTTTTTTTTTTTTTTTTTTGGGGTTTGGTTTTTTTTGGTTTTTGATCTTTGTTTTTTGTCCTAGAGGCCTTGAGGTATGGTTTGGGGTTTTTTTTTTGGCTTTTGGCTTCTTTTTTTGTTTTCTTTTTTATTGATTTCCTAATATTAATTATAGAGGATGAAATTTTTGTAATTATGGGAGAATACAAAGAATTAGAAAGGTTGTTCTCTCTTATGCTTCCCTCTCCCAATTCTTAGCGTGTGTTTGCAAGAACTCTAACAACACTTTTTTGTGCTTTTTATCTATTTTATAATTTCTCAAATCTCTGTTGATTAATCAACAATTAAAAAAAAATTATCATTATCTAAAATTTTAACCAAGTACTATGATTTTATTTTATTTTTATTTAAAAAAAAAAAAACCTTTTAGGCATCTATAAGTGGTTAGTGTTGATGACTCCAAACGTAGAAAAAATTACAAAATATTACATTATAGATACGGAGATGAGATTTGAACTTATCTCTGAAAAGTAAAAATTTCTTAATCACTAAGGTCTCATTTGATAACCATTTGATTTTTTGTTTTTGATTTTTGAAAGTTGAGTTTTTAAAAGTAGTTTTTGTTTTTTAGAATTTGGCTAAGAACTTAAATGTTTCTTTAAGAAAGATAAAAATCATTGTAGAGAAACGGTGAGAAAACAATTATAAATTTCAAAAACCAAAAACAAAAAACCAAATGGTTATCAACGGAGCCTAAATTTAAACTGTGTTCAAATAGAAAAAAACTACTTTAAAATGTTGTAGGGAGTACTAAAATTACCCATATTGGTCTCAACCAAATCTAACTTAGGACATGTTAGATAAATCACTTTCCCAAAATCATTTTTGTCATGTCTAAAATGAGTGATTTTGAGCATGACAAATTAAAGTAATTTTTGGTCATTCCAAAAACACTCCCAAACATCTCTTATAGAAATCAATTTGTATGAATGGGTTTTCTTAATGACTAAAAAATGATTATATAATCTTGGTTAATATATGGAAGAGAAAGCTTGTAAGCAACAAAGGTCAAGGCCAAGGCCAAGCAATTTGTAAGCAAATCAAAACAATATTATAATTAAGTAGTGGAGAATATTCCAGTGCTGTTTTTCAATGCTGGAGATTAAAAGTTTTATGGGGAATGGATGATTATTACAGGCATTTAACTATTAAAATATAAGGTTAAAGGTTTAAAAATAATGTTAAAGAAGGAATTTGAGTTTTGAGTCTCATGATCATCAGAATATATATGGGGCAGAAGGAAGTACACAGATTCTGATAGTGGAAAAAGAATAGAAAGATATTGGAGAAGCATCAAAAGCTGTGTTATATGGCTCTCGCGTGCTGCTGCTCCATTACTTTGCCATTGCTATATTGCCACTCTCTCTTTCTATTCTTACTTTTTTCTTTCTTCTATTCTATAATTTTCTAATCTAAATATGCATGCAACTTTCCACTACTTGCTAGGATAACGAATCTTTTCGTATCTTAATTTATGATGGTATCACGAGACTAAGTCCATATAGATATAGGAATTAATGTCAAATTTACTCATCGATGCGAGACCATTCCATATCTTCATAATGGTATTGTGAGACTAAGTCCACGTAGGTAGGGGGCGTCAAATTTCCTTAAGGTGCTCTCTGTCTCGGATGAGACAAGAATTTCTCATTTTATTAGATGAGGGTATATAGGAAAGTTCTTTTTTCCCATTTTAATTTTATGATCCTTGAAAATAATAGTAATTATGTATATAACAAATCCAACTAAAAAAATAATTTTTTTCTCGTAGGGAACTCGACCCACGGCTTTTTTGATAGGAAATCTCTACCTTTTATTCTTGACCAATCTAATAGAGATTTTTTTTGAGACAAAAGTGATTTGAGGACTAGGATGGAGATCATTCCTTGCCCTTGTCTCGCTGGTTGACGCTATGCATGGGTTTGTTTTGAGATTATGTAAAAAAGAAACTCTCGTGTGTTCAAGATCATTCTTATTTTAACTATATGAGACTATGTTTCATTAAATTAAAATAAAATACAACACTAGCTCTTCTAAAGCCTTCTTAGAGTTTCTATATATTGGAATTTAAGAAGGGCTTAGAAAAACATCAATTACATGGGTTCAAAAGGATCTCTTTGCCTATAAATTAATAGGAAGTGTGCACCCACACACATATTAGGCTAGTAAGTAAAGTGAGTGAGGAAGCAAAGGAGCAAAGTTTATTATGGAGTGTAATCTCTCAAGAGCGTGATACTTGTATTTTCTTAATAAAAATTCTTTCATCAATAGTTACTCTCTTTGTCCTCTTGTGCTAATTTCTTCCATGTGTTCATATCCCTAACAATAGTTTGGTAGAAAAACATAAATAAAGATTAAGAAAAGGTAACTATCAAACTCACTAAAACGATAATTTTTAGGCCCCGTTTGATAACAATTTAGTTTTTAAAAATTAAGTCTATAAATACTATTTTCACCTATGATTTTCCTTGTTTTGTTATCTACTATTTACCTATGTTTTCAAAAACCAAACCAAGTTTTGAAAATTAAAAAAAGTAGTTTTCAAAAACTTGTTTTTGTTTTTGGAATTTAATTAAGAATTCATAAGTTTTCTTAATAAAGATGAAATCCACGGTAGAGAAATGATAAGAAAACAAGTACAATTTTCAAAAACCAAAAACAAAAAGCTAAGGCCCCGTTTGATAACCATTTGATTTTTTGTTTTTGGTTTTTGAAAATCAAGCTTGTTTTCTCCAAATTTCTGTACAATAGTTTTCATCTCCCTTTAGGAAGCATTTGAATTCTTAGCCAAATTCTAAAAACAAAAACAAGTTTTTGAAAACTAATTTTTTTAGTTTTCAAAACATGGTTTGGTTTTTGAAAACATAGGTAAAAGGTAGATAACAAAACAAGTAGATCCATGGATATAAGTAGTATTTATAGGCTTAATTTTCAAAAACCAAAAACCAAAAATAAAATGGTTATCAAACAGAGCCTAAATAGTTATCAAATTGGGCCTTAATAATTAACATATTTCTTTCCTCACAAAAAATAAAAGGCCAAATATATGTTTTAGTCCCTAATGCTTGGGTACTTTTTCAATTTTATCCCTATTGTTTAAAAAGTTTCAATTTTAATCCTTCATGTGTTAATATTTTTCAATTTAGCTTTGCATTGTTGTTGAACGTTAAAATTGACTGATGATAAATTTACATGCATAATAGTTAATGAAATGACTGAATTTTAGAAGAGAAAAAAAAATGAAATATAAGAAAAGAAAGCTTGCAATCTTTTTCAACTTCTCATAAGTTTGAATAAGAAATTAGAAACTTTCGTTGTTTTGATGACATTTTTTCTCCTTTAAATTTATGTCAATTCACTAAGTATTATATTATGCAAGTTTATCTTGACCAATTTTAACATCAGTGAGAGATTAAATTAAAAAAATGTTAAAACATAAAGAACTAAGTTGTGAAACTTTTAAAATTATAGGGACTAAGTTGAAAAAACAAACATAGACATGAGAGACTAAAATATATATTTAGTTGAAATAAAACTAGCCAAACAATATATTTTTCTTTTTTTTTGGAAGAATACAGTCAAATAATAGTTAGCATTATTAGTAATGAATCTAATGATTAATGAAATTTTTTTTTGGAATATATATATATATTTTTTATTTAGAGATCTATCGAATAAATATTTCATTTTAATTTTTTTATGTTGTAAAGCCTAACATAAATTAGAAATAAGAGGAAATCACTAGTCTAAAAGAGAAGACGACATATTCCTAATCGGTGAGTCCTAAAATTAAAAATTCATATATAAATTTAAATGCAAAAGTGAACATAGCTCAGTAATTGACATACACTTTTTTCTTTAAATTCGAAGGTCTAAATCTCTATACCACCACATTTATTGCACTAAAAAAACATAAATTTAAGCATATCATAAACTAGAAAAAAAAATTCTGCAAAAGAATATCGAACTCATTACTAGCAACATTTTCTTCCATAATAAGTAACAACTTAGATTGTTTAAGCCATGTATTAAAAAAAAAATTGTTAAGACGATTTATAAATATTAATATTAATAATCATTTTTTTATAAAGAATATTATTAATCTCTTTTTATATATTAATAATTTTTTTTGAAGAGTATATTAATAAATGTTATTAATCTTACTATTTACAATAATTATAAAACATCCAATATGATTAACCATCATTCTTCCCATTGGCACTCTCTATCATAATTTGATATCAACACAAGAACCATCAGCATATTTTCCAAATAAAGTTATAGTAAGTCATTCTGTTTTCTAATAAATCAAAAATAAAATATAACATTAGCATTTAAATAAAAGCATTTTTATGGCGCGAAGCTCTGCAATTAGGTCACGGAATGATGGGGATTATCGGAAGAAGACGAGTAAGCAAAAGAGCAGTGACTGAGAGTTCTCGCGTTGAAGATGACTAATACGACTGAATTTCGAATCTCTTCAACCTATTACCAGGTTTGTTGCCCTTGATCGTCATCATCGTTGATTCGGTTTGAATTCCTCTCAATAATGCAGTGACGTCCTTCATCGTTGGGCGATTATTGGCGCGATGATTGGTGCATAGAAGGGCGATTTCGAGGACCTGAAGCATTTCTTGGATTTCGGCGTCGGGATGGGGTTTAAGCTTTGGATCCAAAAGCTCGATTGGATCGTTCTGGCTGTATAGATGATGTTGAACCCATTGGATTATGTGTTGGCCTTCTGGAAATGAAGGATCGGCAGGCTTTTTACCGGTAATCATCTCTAAAAGCACGATTCCGTAGCTATACACATCGCTCTTCTCTGTTACTTTCAGCATACGACCATACTCTGTCAATAAAATCACCATTAGCCGAAAGTTAAAATTGATTGAAAAATTAGGTTTACCAAACGGAAAAATCTGAACACAGTGCTCGCCTGGTGCAATGTAGCCGTAAGATCCGACGAATAGCGGATTGGCCGACGACGAGTCGTTCAGATTGTCTTCAGTAAACCTAGCGAATCCAAAATCTGTAAGGCACGCGTCGTATTCATCGCTCAACAGTATATTTTGGACCTTCACGTCCCGGTGCGAAATCGCCGGCACGCAGTCGTGATGCAAGTAAGCCAATCCGTCCGCCACTCCGATCGCAATCTTGAACCGAGCATTCCAGCCGATGAGGTAACCGCCGGAGCATCGCTCGTGTAACAAATCGCCGAGGTTTCCGTGCGGCCAATAGTCATAGAATAGCAGTTTCGTTTTCCGATTCGCTGCCCAACCGAGCAACCGGATGATATTCCGGTGCCGGATACTGGCTAGAGTCGAGATTTCGGAGGAAAATGCGGCGGCGGCGAACTTCTCGGATGTCTTGAACCGTTTGACGGCGATTGTTAAACCGGGCGGGATATTGACCTGGTAAACGACGCCGGATCGGCCACGGCCGAGGATGTTGCCAGCTGTCAGTTTCTTTGCCACGTCAGAAATTGATAGGTCGAGCTTCTGATACAGCGTCATCTCCCATTCGAGCTCATTGCCAATCTCCAAGTCGCTATTGACGCCGTCGCCGTCGTGGTCACCGTAGAAACGTCTTTGGGCCCTTTTTTTGGATCCGAAGGTCATGTAAAGCGCCGCCACGAGAAGCGTCCAAGCTATGCACAGTAGCACCACCACCGCCACGCGAGACGCTGATTCACGCCTTGAGTTTTTCCCTCCATTTTCGTCGGTGCATTGGCTGCCGAAGCAGAGGTCTGGATTGCCGGAGAGGACGCTGGGAGGGAGTTTTTGGAAGAAGGAAGTCATTGGCACTCGGCCTGAGAAGTTGTTGTCGGAGATGTTGAGTACCACGAGATTCTGCATTACGGCGATGGTTTGGAGGTCGCCGCTGAGGTGGTTGTGTGAGAGATCCAAGATTCCGAGTCTGTCTAAATAAGCGAACTCCTTCGGTATCTCGCCGTCAAGTTGGTTCCAACTTAGGTTTAGAGCGATCTCCAGCGCTGGAATTTCTCCCAGCTTTGCCGGAAGATTACCGGAAAGTTGATTAACACTGAGGTCCAGTAACTGTAACTTCAAGCAGGAACCGAGCTCACTAGGGATTGGGCCAGAGAATTGATTGTTGTACAGAATGAGTTTTGTGAGTGAGCTTAACAGTCCGAGACCAGGATCTAGATTCCCTTCGATTAAATTATTTGAGAAGTCAATGATTTGAAGGGAAATAAGGTGGTTGAGACCTGAGGGTAAAGCTCCAGTAATGGAGTTGGAGTGTATATCGATGAATGTCAGATTCTTGCAGCCAGAAATCTCATCAGGTATTACTCCATTGAACCGGTTCTCTCCAAGGTCCAAGAAACTCAGATTCTTCAAATTCCCAATCTGTGGTGGGAGAGCGCCGAAGAGCATGTTGTTGTTAACTCTGAAACGATTGAGCGATGAGCAATTTCCGATCTCTGGAGGTATAACGCCCGAAAGATTGTTGGAGAGGAGCATGAGGCTGTTTAGCTTCTTGAGGTGGAAAATTTCTCCAGGAATGTGACCCGTCAAGCCATTGACCGATAAATCCATCTCTTCAAGCATCTCACAGTTGGAAATTGAAGACGGAATACTTCCCTCGAGCTTGTTATGCCACAAGAACAACATTCTCAATTTTTTCAAATTCCCTAGTTCTGAAGGTATCAAACCCGTGATTTGGTTGTTGTCAAGCATCAAATGAGTAAGTTCCCTCCAATTTTCAATCTCAGCCGGTATCTCGCCTGAAAGATTATTCATTCCCAAATTCAATTCTTGTAGCGAAGTCAAGTTACCAAATGTGGTTGGAATGCTTCCCGTCAAAGAATTCATTGAAATGTCAATATCTAATAATTGATAACAGTTTCCAAGCCCCTTTGGCAATGTGCCTGTCAATCTGTTCCTGTATACAAACAGATTTAGCAGGTTCTGAAGACTCCCAAAACTGGTTGGAATCGAACCTGCGAGCAAGGTCTCATAGAGAAACATGTATTGGAGCTCACTGCAGTTTCCAATTTCAGGAGGAATTTGGCCAGAGAGAAAGGTTGTGTACAATGCGAGTGTTTTGAGCTTCTTGAGGAGGCCTAAACTGGGTGGCAGAGAGCCTGAAATTCTGGTTTCAGCAAAGCCTACATAAACCAAATTAGTACAGTTCCCAATGTCTGGAGGTATATTGCCTTCGATGTCTCTGTTCCCTCCAGCTCTAATCACCTTAAGCAGCTTCAAGTTTCCTATGCTTCCGGGAATTTGACCGCTAAGTTGATTATCATGAAGACCAAGCTCTTTAAGAATCGTAAGATTCCCAATTCCAGCTGGGATCGAGCCCACAAGTCTATTTGAGCTGAGGTCGACTTTTTCGAGCTTGAGCAAACCACATATCTCCATTGGGATTTCTCCTGTCAAGCCATTGCCACTCAGGTCCAATGTATTCAATTCCCTTAGATCGCCAATCCCTTTAGGAATTGTACCAGTGAGGTTTGTTCCCACCAAAATGAGCTTGTTCAGGGTCAACAATGAGCTAAAACTAGTGGGAACTTTACCCCACAATTCTACGTACCTGAATTCCATTTCCACAACTTCCTGTTTGAAGTTGCAGGTGATTCCAAACCACTCACATGGAGTTTCATCATTGGAATCCCAATTGTTCAACTCTTGGGCCGATAAATTCAGAGACTGTTTCCATGATAGGAGAGCTTGACCTTGATGGTTGACGGCAGAAGCGATTAAAGAGAAGGAGAAAAGAAGGAATAGTATGAAGAGGGTCCACTGTTTTGCATGCATTTCTACAGCTGTGCTTGGAACTCAAATGGGAAAAGCAGAAAAGTGTGTCTGAACCTAGGCAACGGGCGAGGACATATCATGTCCTTTTAGCTTATCGTGTTGCTGGATAGCTCTGAACATATCCATGTTCTCCGGATCCAACGGACCTTCCAGTTTTTGTTGTTCGAGCAAAAGCAATGAAATTACAGTTGGCTTCAGTTCATTTTTATGAAGAAGGTGAGTTCTGTTCTTATAGTTCAAAAATCAGAGGGAGAGTGAGAGTGAGAGAGAGAGAGAGAGCGGGAGGGTCCTAGGGAGAGACTAGAGAGGAGACTGAGAGAGAGAGAACTTATTCAAAGTTAAGTTAAGCGATCCTGTAGAGCTGTTTCAAAACAAATAAAACTATTTAGTCTGGACAAGTTGATGTCCAAACAAAAACTTACATGCATTCATTTTGTTTATAAATTATGTAGAAGAAAACCTGAAAACTGCATATAAAACTTTGAAATTTAGAAAAAAGTGATAGTGGAATTAGGATGGATTGGTAGGTATATTATCTGTTTGAAAGTCCACTTGTACATTATTTGGATGCGTAATCATATTCTATGCAGACCCTGAAACATATAGGTATGTCATCTTAAGATCTCTAGAGAGATCTGTTCCAGTTGAAGAAATTGTAGCAGTCACAAAACCAGTGGTAATGGTAACTCATAGACTCAGCCTATTCTACATATCTTTTGTTCCCCATTGTTGTACTCGCTACTTTGCATTATTACATTAAGGTTTCCCAAGTTTATACATATAAACCGAGCTTGAATTTATACCCTTTCACTAGATATTTTCTTTACTCAATGTTTTGTTTTGTTAACCATTGAGATTTGTATGATTCTAATTTATATTTTTCTATTTATTATGCAGGACCATACAACCAATGCAAGCTTAAAACAAGAATTCAAGTGAGTAAAGTAGAGAATTGAGCACTCGAGCACTACGGAAAAGTATTTTCCACGATGGTAAATACAAACTTCAAAACATTCATTCTGTCACATCATAGATATTTGTTATAGATTGATACGAACAAATATTGTGATATATATTCAACAATAATATGGATTGTTACATCTAACTTTTTTCAGAGAGAGATTACAATATCGAAACAAAAGCTTTAAGGCAAAAATAAACTAATTTGAAATGTTGGAGGAATATGTAGTTCAGATTCCTTTTCATGCAAAGCTATCAACTAATGGATGAATAGGTGTGCTGATACTATTTCTGGAACTATATATATAATAATGATCTTTGCTTTGTGTTTTTTGGCTGTGGATGTGTCATGATGAAGGCCTACGTCCATGGGGTAATGTTTTGGCATTCTAAATCCTCTGTTTTGTAATATCTTTTATTTTTTTCTCTTTCTGTTTGCTTTTGTAGTTTTGAAAGTAGTGGTATTTAAATATCTTTGGGCAAAATACATTTTTGGTCCCTGAGGTTTGAAGTTGATGTCTATTTGGTCCCTGAAGTTTCAAAAGCAACACTTTGGTCCCCAAGGTTTGAGAAATAGTTCTAAATGGTCCCTCAGCTTCTTTGACCGTTAGTCAACTAACGGAAAAAATGATGTGGTGTTTAAATGTATGACTGTATCAGTTGATTTGGCAAAATATTTTAATTTAATAAATTTTTTTTTGCTGATTGGACTCTCTCTCATATTCTCCTCTCCTTCCTCTCCCAGCAAACCTTGCCCTCGTCGGAAGCTTTCAAATATTTGAGCTATCTGCAGCACATTTGAGGACTTTATTTTATCACTTGTCTATCACAGTTGCTGCTCCACCAATGAACTCAAGAAGTTTATTAAAGAAAGATTTTCGAAATCTGAAAATTTTTCTTCCAGATCTAGCCAACAATAAGAAAAAAATGGAAAAAAAATCTCTTTAAATTTTGGCAAAAGAAAATCTAAAAAATTCCTAAAATCTCTCAAAAACTTCCAAATCTCACCTTAATATCCTCATAATCATGTCAAATTTTGGAATGAAAAGAAGTCATTAATTATGACTCTCCTTTCCTAGAAAGAGTTTTTTAGAAGAAAAAATTTTACTGATATGAAGGAGTCTGTAAAATTTCAGATCTGGAAAAAAGTTTCCAGATATTGTGGCTGGATTGATTGATTTCAGCCAAGCCACCTCCGCCGCCGATAAATTCGGCGGTATTGTGGCTGGATTGTTGCAGAGTTCGGTGTCGTCGGCGAAATTAGAAGTGGGTTTTTTATCCTTCTTTGACGCCGGAGTTGGAATTTTCTCTGGTCGGTTCTTTTTCTTTCTTAATCCCAAACAAATTCTTCAGCCATCTCGTCGCTCTCCCCATTTTTCTCAGAACAAACCGAGGAAGAGAGAAGAAGAAAAGAGATAAGAAGAAGAGAAAGTGAAGTTAAAAAACAGAGTAGGCTAAAAAAAACGACGAGAGGACAGTGTAGCAGTGTGAGGGTTAGAAAAAATGTTAAGACTCTTGCAATGTTATAAGATAGATCTGGACAAACTTCTCAGAAATGGCCCATTCTGGCTTCCTTAAAGTCCTCAAATGTGCTGTAGATAGCTCAAATATTTAAAAGCTTCCGACGAGGGCAAGGTTTTCCGGGAGAGGAAAGAGAGGAGGAGATGAGAGAGCGTCCAATCAGCCAAAAAAAAATTATTAAATTAAAATATTTTGCCAAATCAACTGATACAGTCATACATTTAACCACCACATCATTTTTTCCGTTAGTTGACTAACGGTCAAAGAAGCTGAGGGACCATTTAGAACTATTTCTCAAACCTTGGTGACCAAAGTGTTGCTTTTAAAACTTCAGGGACCAAATAGACATCAACTTCAAACCTCATGGACCAAAAATGTATTTTGCCCAATATCTTTTGTATTTCTTGGCTCTTGATTTTAGAAAATCTTCTTGAAACCGTTTACGAATTTTTGACAAAAAGGGGATTTGGTTTCTTGTTACTGTCACCCGTTTTCAATTTTACAAAATATAAGTAGGATTTCTATTTGTTAAAATTTAGTTTACAAATCGCACTATATATGAAAGATTGTTTGTGAATAAAAAATGCAGTTCTTGATAGGTAGAAATGAGAGATATATTAATATGCTTTATACTATAATAAGAACCTTGAAGGTATGTTAGGGAATAAGATGTTTGTATATTTGAATTGCACATGAATAAGCTTTTTTTTCCCCTTTAAATGAAAAACCAAGCTTCCATCAAGACAAATGGATGAAAACAAACAAGAATTACTGAAAAGAAGAAAAACCTTCTAGATGAGGTGCTTCCATGATGGAAATAACCTATAAAAATTACTAACAATACGAATGGTCGAGATCAAAAGATAAAAGGATAGTTGCAAAAATCCTTAGAAGTTGACATCCAAAGAGAGAAGTGAAACCTAGTCATTAGCCCACATCTCCTTTTGAAGGCCTCTAAAAATTCTCCAAATTCTCTCAAGCTAGATGTTCTACAAAGTTGCACACTAAAGAATCTCTCCATTGTCTCAAAATGGTGGGTGAAACAACACTTCCTCCCTAATTAGACGAAAAGATCAATTATGCACTAGAAAAATGTTAAAAGACTCCAAAAATGACCTGATAGATTATGAGCAATAGATAAATTGATTATGAAAGATAGGTGTAACATTTGGTTTCTATCAGATGACAAGGTCAATTATGCACTAGACAAATGTAAAAAGGCTCCAAAAACATCCAACTTAGTTACGAGGGATAGGTAAATAGGTTATGGAAGATAGGTGTAATATTCGGTTTCTACCACACAAAATTAAATCAAGTGGGAGAATCCGCATGCGTTTGAAACTAGGTAGCCAAGTAGCTGAGAAAAGACCCTAAACTTTTATTTATGGTATTAATGAGCGTCTATCTTAAAACATAGTCTTTGTGATCATCATCTCCCTATCAATCATAGTAAATATGTTTCCATCAATCTACATTTCATCCCATTTAACATTTTTCTCTTGCAATCTTCACCTCACATCATCAAATATAAATCCATCTTGTACAGCTTCTATTCTTTTTAAGGGGAAATGTTCAGTGTATGTGTTCGTTTACCTTATAAATAACATATCAAGAGGTTGATTTTTTTTTTTTTTATTTAAAAAGTGACAAGAAAAATCTTAGCTAGGTTTTTTAGATGAGAAGAAGACCTGTTTGACGCTAAAGATGAGATAAGCCGCCGATGCATGAAAAGAAATCTCTTACCCATCATTTTTGTTTATATATACTGGCTTTATGATTGATTTTTTTTAAAAATAAGTATTTGCATTTAATATAGATCTTTATATAAAATTAAGAAATGAAAATGGAATATTAATCATGAGTTAGTTGAGTAGTCATTCATAGAAGTATAAAAAGTAAAGGAACTTTAAAACAATATGTTCAATTTCGTAGTGATTACCTAATCTCACTAATTTCATAACAATCAAATTTTGTAAGATCACACAATTATTTAATGGAATCAATCGAGGTATCTAAGTTGGTCCAAATACTTGAAAAAAAAAGTGAATATAATACTTTAGTTTATACAATTTGGTATTTTTTCAATTTAGTCTATATTGTTTACAAGGTTTCAATTATACATTTTAACAATTTTCAACTATACCGTTTTTGTTGGTGAATGTTAAAATTAGGTTATGATAGGTTTATAAAATATGATATTTAGGCTCCATTTGATAACCATTTGGTTTTTGAAAATTGTGCTTGTTCTTTTATCATTTCTCTACAATGAGTTTCATCTTTCTTAAGAAAACATTTAAATTCTTAGTCAAATTCTAAAAATAAAAACTATTTGAAAACTACTTTTTTTAAGTTTTCAAAATTTAGCTTGGTTTTTTAAAACATATATAAAAAGTACATTACAAAATAAGGAAACCCATAAGTAAAAGTAGTATTTATAATCTTAATTTTCAAAAACTGAAAATTCAAAATCAAATGATTATCATAGGAGACTTTAATAATTGATAGAAATTTAAATAAGAAGTTAAGTGGTCTAAAAGAGGAAAGTTGGAAATTTCATCCAACTACTTCTAAATTTGGATAAATCATAAACTTTCCTCTTACAGTCTTAGGTGGCTTAATCCATCCTTTAAATTTCCACCAACTCACCAAATATGTCATAAAAACTTATTATCAATTTTATACCCAATAGCCATTAACTTGCTAGATATTTTTTTAAAATTTAAAGATTTATTAGGAAAAAAAAAAAGAAAAAAGAAAAGCCACTCAAGTGTCAAAAGACAAGCTGACATTCAGCCCTTAAAACAATGGGGAGAGGGGAGAGGGGAGAGTGAAAGCTAAAAAAGAGCATAAAATTAAAAGCTAAAAGGTCAATTATTTGGATGGGACAGGCCTAGGGCTTTGTGCATTAAAAAAAAAAAAAGTAAGTGGTGGGTAGTGGAAAGAGAGCGGGGGGGCGGCCTCTGAGGATGAATGTCAGAGCTTAAATTAAGGGCAAAAAAGAAACATGCAATGTCATGTAAATCTACCTACTTTATACTATAAAATAATTATTCAATATTGTTCTCGTCAATTTTTTGATCATTTTCACCTTCAACCATTTTCAATTTTCATGCATCACTTTATTCGTCACCCACTTACTGTTTATTTATTTATTTTGGTTAACATACCATTTTCGTCCATGTATTTTGAGTTTAATTCTATTTTAGTCTACGCACTTTCAATAAAACTTAAATTAGTTCTTATTATTAGTATATTGTTAACTTTTCTAAAAAAATTAGTGTCTATTAGTCTTCTTTCTATAAATTTTGAAAATATGTTCACGTTATGTCTTTTTTTATATAAAAATAACATCAAATTAATGTTAGAAATTAATTTTAGGATTTATTGAAAGTACATGAACTAAAATCATCATTTGAAAGTACAAAAACTAAAATAAAATGAAATCCAAAGTGTAGGGAGACCAAAATAATATTAAACCTCTTTCTTTTAATGAATTTATTTTTTTGACAATATGTGGAGTGGGGGAATCGAACTTCTGACATTGAGATCGATAGTATAAGCTTAATATCAGTTGAGCTATGCTCATTTTGGCTCTTTCTTTTAATGAATTAGTTGCTCTCTTCTTGTCATATATCCTATACGACATAAATCTTAGCTCTCATTATCATACCGTTTTACTTTTTGTTTTCTGAATTTTAAAATTGAACCCCTGAAAACTAGTTGTACCTATATGTTCTTTTTCTATTCTTTTGCTTACCTTTTTCTTTTTTGAAATATTGGTAAAATCTTAACTAAATTCTAAAATGATAAATATATATATGGTTCTTTTTCCTTTTTAGTTCATGTTTTTATGCCAATTGAGCTATGCTTAGGTTGATCTAATGTTTTATTGTTCTTTTTTTTTTTTTTTGGTCCTTAATCTTTTAAAAGTTTCAATTTCATAGATTAAGTATTGATTTTTTTAATTGTCCTAATAATCACTAAATATCAAAAGATTGATGGTATATGAATTTCAAAATAGTAGTTATTGTACTTTTTTTGAGCTCAACAACATATGTGAGTAGGAGGATTCAAACCTTTGACCTCATGGTCGAGAGTATATGCCTACATCAGTTGAGCTAAACTCATATTGACAATTATTATAAATTTGATAATCATTGGTATACCAACATTTTAATGGGTTAATTTTCTATAACAACAAGCATTTTTTTTAGTTCAACAATTATAGGAATGGGGAGATTAACCATCGTCCTCTAGGATGGTAATTGGTTTCTTATCCACGGGGCTATGCTCGGATTGACAACAATGAGCAATTTATAGTCAAATAAGTTACTACATACTTAGTCATATAAAATGAGTAAGTTTTAAAATTTATGGGTGAGTGATGCCTATTTTATCAAATAAAAAAATAGAGTACTTTTAACTAAAGTGCAGTTTAACATTACATCATTATTTTGTTACCCTAGGGACTCAATTGAAAAAATCTCAAAAACTATGGATGAAATTGAAACTTTTGAAAGGTTAGAGACCAAATAAAAAAACTACTCAAATATTAGATACCACAACATATATTTAGCCTTTTAAAAAATATAAAACATATTTTTTAATATTAATTATCAACGTAATTGTAATGTAGTTGAATTTAGGTTCCGTTTGATAACCATTCAATTTTTAGTTTTATATCTTTTTTTAAATTATGCCTATTTTTTCCTCAATTCTTATAGTATATTTTTACTATTGATGCAAATACATTTAAATTTTTAGCCAAATTTCAAAAACTAAAACAAAATTTTAAAACTATTTTTTTTTAGTTTTTAAAATTTGACTTAATTTTTAAAAATATTTTTAAAAAGTGGAAGACAGACAAAAAGGGCATAGTTGGAATAGTGTCTACAAGTTGAATTTTTTTTAAAAAAATACGAAACAAAAAATAAAATGATTATCAAATGGAAGCTTAATATTTGAATTCAATCTCACCAAGGGCAAATATGTAAAAGGCAAAGCTCATCCCATACCTAAAAAACCAACCACCAAGTATATGACAAATGTAGGGAAAAACATCTTGATTGGGCAACAAACGATGTTTTTCCTCAACTTTCTCTCTCACTTGTTATTGTTTTTATTCTTAATTTCTTCTTTTCAGTAATGAACCGTTAAAAGCTTTTTCTTTTTTCTTTTGTTTTTTGGAAAGAATATATCAACTACAAAAAATTGCTCATCAGAAGGTACAAAATTAGTAAACAAATATTCTTTCTTTTTTGGTCTGCAATGCCATTATTGGGAATATACATTTAGTCCACCAAATATTTATATGTAAATCCAAATTAAAAAATAGCTGTGTTTTTTTTTGGTTGTTGGCAATCTTATTAGAACGTGAGGTGTTTCCCTTGTTATTTGGTATCTCTCCCAATCATAATGATTATCCACGTGCTCCTAAGTTTTGTTTTATTGTTACTTAATTCTCACAATCATTGGCTACATTAATACTATTGGGGAAGATTTTTTGATCCCCCTAAGTATAATTATTGAATGTTGGTCGTGTAATATTAATTATTTAAAATATTAGATTTGTATACATTATGGGAAAGGAATTGTTATAAAAAAAAAATGTAAATTGAAGTAGATAATCTTAGTATAGCTCAACTAGTTAAGACATACATTATCGACTTAAAAATTAGATGTTTAAGTGTCCACTCCCATGCTACTGAACTTTTTTTTTAGTTCAATAATTGTGGAGGTGGAGTAGAGATGTCCACGGGGCGGGGCGAGGACAGGGATGGCTTTCCCGTCCTCGTCCCAGCCCCCCATTTAAATCCCCATCCCCACGGAATTTTTCGATAAATTTCGCCGTTATTGGGGCAGGGATTCTCCATGGGAAATTGGTGGGGATCGGGTTCCCCGCGGGGAATTATTCCCCTTTTAACTTTTTTTTTTCTTTTTTAAGAATCAAATAATTCTTTTGATAAATTTTCAAATAGTTAACTTCTATGGAAAATATCTATTAATTTTCAATTACATTGTTAATTATTCACAAAAAATCTTAATTTAAATAGTTAATTTTCTATTAAAAAAATATCTATTTAAAAATAAAATTCTTGAACCTCCTAATAAAAAACAAAACAATATTACATATCAAATTATCCAATAAATCCATACATATAATTAAAATGTTTAACTATATGATTCAAACATATCTAATTATTTAAATCATTAACAATAAATTTTTAAATGACATATATATACTTATACACATATATACATATATATTAAAAAATAAAATAAAAATATAAAAAAATTAAATGGGGCGGGGGAACGGGGATGAGGAATACATTCCCCGTCCCCATCCCCGTTTAGCTCGTGGGGAATTTTTCCCCCATTCCCTCCCTCATTCCCCGCCTAAACGGGGATTTCCAGTCCCCGCGGGAAAAATAGACATCTCTAAGTTAGAGGACCAAACTATCGACTTTTGAGATAGTAAGTAGTGTCTTATCCACTTAGCTATACTTGAATTTGCAGAACTTAGAAAAAAGCAAATTCGGCCCAGTAACTGGGCCTAGTATAGGATCTGTTCTTTATTGGACCCTCATCTGAGGCCTGTTATTCTAGAATTGGGCCTATAATCTGCAATTCTCTGATCCATTAATTGGTGGGCTTATAAATCAACGAGGCCCAATTTCTCCATTCCTCTCTCTCTCGACTGAAAATGGAGTAGAACCAGAACAGGGGAATTTTCAGAAAAAGCGCGAAGAGGCCGTCAATGGTGGTGGAGACTGGAGAGAAAGAATTCACTTCAGCGGCAAGGCTGCTTGATGCGACTATGGCTACGTTTCGGCAATCCTTTCGTATCCAATTGTAAGGTGTTCGAATTCGAAGTTAATTTAGGCGAGTTTTTCAAATTTCCCCTGTTTCTCCATGGTTGCGAAGTCCATGATAGATTATTCTTGTTGTTTCTGATTAATTTAGATATTCTGATAGCATGGTGTTGATTTCGATTGTTTCGTTAGGGTTTGGAATTTATTCTTCATATACAAAGTTCAACTTCTTACAGATCGAGGGAGTTGTTCAAGAAAATGGGGCTATTTTATTATGAGATCTTATTCGAGGAACTTCTCTAGGATCTCTGTTCATTTACAAGTGCATAGAATTATATATACTATTCTCTTGGTTGAAAATTTATAGATGATAAAATAGAAAGCTTAGTTAAGTAGCTCAAGCTGGTTCACCAAGTTCTCTGAGAATTACCGCACGAGTTTGCATCCATAGCGTTCGTGCTGCTAACTCGTCATTGGCTAGAGATGAACACTTGGTTTCATTACAATCTGCAAAATATTTTCCTGTTTTTCTTTCTGTTTGTGGGCTTAAAGCCACATAGCATGTTGTAGCAGCACCCTGCAGGCACAAATCATTGTCACTAGCTGTTTGTATGAAAAAGCACTACGAAAATCCAAACCCTCTGCACTGATCTTACTTATGAATATACCTGAGGAATGGACTTTAGTAACTTTGATGCCATGAAAAAGAGAGAATCTGCAAAAGATGTTAGAATATAGTTATAATAGTTAAACACCCTCTTCTGCAAATTCCTTTAGGTAGTACTAGTTACAAGATAACAAATACATCAGGAATTAGAAATGATCAAATAGTTCATGCCTGTGATAAATCCTCGATGTGCCCTGATAATAGCAGTTTTTACAATCCCTGGATGCACTGCATTAATTGTCACATTAGCATCTCTTTCCTGTAAAAATGACTGGAATTTCAGAACATGGGCTAATGTTTGTTAATTGTTTGCAGAAAATGTAGAAGGTGAAGAAACAAGATAACCTTCAACTGTCTTGCCACCTCCTTGGCATGTAAAATGCAAGCCAGTTTTGATTGAGCATAAGCACGCGTGCCATTGTATCTGCAGAAATCCCAAATCCCAAACAGGGGTTAGTTTGATTCTCTAACCATGGCTGATTATTGAGCCAGAAACCAGCTAGAGAACTTTTTGTGTTTTGAGAAAAGAAAGGACTCAGAAAGAAGAGAATCTAAAAAGGGTGCAAGTTTTCTAACTTGTTTGGATTGAGCAGGTGACTGAAGCAGAGCCCGTCCTTCTTCACCCAGCAGTGGACAACAGAAGAGACGTTTATAATTCTTCCTTGGATGCCTGTTCTTTTTGATGTTTCTATCAATTTGTCTAAAAGCAGTTCTGTCAGAAGGTAATGCCCTGCGGGAAAAAGAGACGAGAGATTGAATAAATTGTGCAGAGAAAACAACATTTTTAAATTCATTTTATGTCCTTTGATGTTAAATTTGGCATCACTGCATTCTTCTTTAGCTAAATTATAAAAATACTCTTGTACTTTATCCTTTGTTTCAAAAATACTCCAATTCATTCAAAAGTTACAATATTACCTTTAACCTTTCACAAACGTTTTAAAACTACTCTCGGAATAGAAAAACTGTTAGAATGTTAGATGAAAAGTCGACGTATTTGAATGTCATTCTTTCAAACTTAATCCAGACAAACGCTTGAGTCAATGCCATGTTATTCCATGACACTGCCACATCAATTTTTTTCCTAAAGGATATCTACTCTAAGACTAGATTATGAAAAGTCAAGGGTAATATTACAACTTTTAAAAGAATAAAGTATTTTTGAAACAAAGAGAAAAGTTCAAAGGTATTTTTTTTTTTTTTTTTATATATAATTTAGCCTTATTCTTTAGCCATTATTGAGTAAATTCATCTTTCTAAAGAATGTTCTTACTTTGAAAAAGTAATTCATTTTAATCATTGCTTACAAATGATGTTAAGGAGTTTCTAGAGTTGACAGTTTACATGGAGGTGCTTCATAAGTATGTTCCTTTTATAATTCAGTTATCTATTTTAATGTTTTCCATTTGTTTAGTAGATATGTGAAAAACTCGTTTGACAGTTCCTTAGGCATTTAAAAGAAATACAAAACCTATTTATAATAATATCGCATTATAATGTTTAAAAAATTGAAACAATGAAAGAAGAAAAAGTGTAAAAATCACTCATATACTATTTAGAATAAGTAGAATCACAATCTTGAAATGTATAATTTCTACAACAATGTTTACAAATTGGAGTTTTAAGAATGATGAAAAGAAAGAAAGGAAGAAGAGAAAAGAAATTTAATTACCCAAATAATTAGTAGCAAATGTCAATTCAAATTTGTCGTCGGAATACTCCAAATTAGGAGAGAAAACCCCACCATTGTTTCTGCAAAAACAAAAAATGTGGAAAAAGAGATGAAGTTTGAGAGAGAATTTGGTTGGGAAAAGTAAAGGCAAACTCACATGAGAATGTTGAGTGGTAGCCCTAAAGCTGCAAAATCCATACAGAACCTCCTTACAGAAGCCAAAGAGCTGAGGTCTATTTCTGACACTAAAATTTCTGCCTCTGAAGGACTTTCTCTTTTGATCCTCTCTTTCACTTTTGCTGCCTTCTTCATGTCTCTTGCTGCCATTACTATTCTTACTCCTTTCTTTGCTAATACTCTTGCTGTTTCTTCTCCAATTCCTGATGTTGCCCCTTTAATTTTCACCAACACACCCACAAAGAAAAAAACCCCATTTCTAATCTGTTAATTAATTCTCAATAGTCAATGTCATGTGTATAATTTTCCTATTGTTTTCCCATTATTCTTGTGTTCTTCTCTTGATCTTATGATTCTTTGGCAACCCATTGATAATGTCAAGATTTTAATGAAGTTTCGACCATAAGACATTATAATCAATTTGAGTATAGCTCAATTTGGTTAAAGTATTATGATTGTGATCAAAAGATAAGTGGTTTGAATCCTCACTCCACGTATTGGTAAACTCAAGAAATGAAAACTTATGAGAAATGAAACAAGAAACCTAACTAGACCGCCTACGATTTGGTTTGATTCTCCCATAGACACACATATATGTTCAACTCAACTTGGTTTAGTTTGGTTTTTAAATTTTAATTTCCACTTATTTTAAACTAAATCATATAACAATTCGGTTCAGTTCAAACCCTTTTTATGGTTTTTTTAAGGTATCCGCTATACAAAAATTAAGTTGCCTTAACTTTGCAAGTGACCACAACTTTGAACTTGACACCATCCAAAATAACCATACTAAGTTACAATAACTTGCAGAATAACAAAGTGAATTTAAAGAAAAACAGTACAAAAAAACAAAAATTTAGTATGAGAAAGAAAGAGAGAAAGAGATTTTAATAGAGTTGTATTTGTAAAAGGTTTTGAAATACTAACCAGTGATAATGGCAGTCAAAGGAGAAGAAGACTGATCAAAATGTTCAGTAACTTGCTCTGCTGTGGATTTAGAGCCATACCCACTTGGCCCTGCTATTCCAACCAGATACCTTAAAGCCTCCTTCATCACTCTCTTCAATCTCTCAAAACACCCTCCACAAAAAAAAAAAAAAAACACCAACCCTAAATATTTATACACACCATAAAAAACAAAAACCCATGAAAATTTTATCTCCTACTCCCAAGGCCACCCCATTTTCCTGTTCTCCCCTAATAATAATTACCCCATAACCAACTTTTGGGTGTTCCCTTTTTTATCTCAAGACTTCAAATTTCTATCTTCATATATATATATATATATATAATACTTTCATGTTGAAACAAACAAGGTTTGATTTCAAATTACAGGAAAAAAAAAGAAGGGATCTTTATTTATTTCATCTATATACGACAAGGTGTCTCACTTAAATGAGAAACCAAAACATGGCCTTTTTGTCTCTGTCTTTCTCAATTAATAATGCTTTTTCCACATTTCGTTTTGTGTTTGAGGGCCACCTCGAGTTCTCCATTCATAATCTTGACACCGTTTTTGCTTAGAAATTTTCAAACCCCATCTTCAAAATTAGTCAATTTTAGATCCGGTTTAATAGCCCTTTCGTTTTTTGTTTTTTGTTTTTGAAGGTTAAGCCTATAAATACTACTTTCACCTATAGATTTCCGTTCTTTGTTATCTACTTTACCTTTGACATATGTTTTCAAAAACTAAATCTAAGTTTTGAAAACTAAAAAAAATAGTTTTTAAAAACTTATTTTTTTTTTTTAGAATTTGATTAAGAACTCAAATATTTTAGATGAAAACCATTGTAGGGAAGATGAAGAACTTTGCAGAGAAATTGTGAGAAAACAAATATAATTTTCAAAAACAAAAAACCAAATAGTTATCAAATGTAACGGGACAGTTATTATTTTTTTTGGCATGCGGTAGTTTCAATATTAATCTTGCCGTCCATATAATTTATAAGATTTAACAGTGATCAGGACATTGCAATTTTTCTTAAAGGACAATTTGTGTCCTTTCCATGGCTTATAAAGCTCAGAATAGAAACCTTTCTGAACCCAATTTCTAAGGCAAAATAGTAAATGTCAACGCTATTATTCAATAACCAAATAACGATAATAATTAACGCTATTTTTCTGTTGAAATTCTTTATATTTTTGTTGAGAGTTGTAAAAAAGGAAAATGTGAAGATGGGTTTGCTTACACGTGTGATTTGCATGCAGAAGTGGAAATCATAATGCGAACCCATAAAGAAAAAAGCAATCTTTAGAGAAAATTGAGAAATATTTTTGGTGTGAAAATATGAATTCTTATATATATATATATATATATATATATATATATATATATATATATATATGATAATATGTCGTCTGGGACAGGAATTACTTTACGCTGCATGCGGCCTTTGTCCCAAAGTTTCAATCTTTGTCCTTAAAAAAAATGATGGCTTTTGTTGGAGCCTTGGTGGGTTAAAGTTGAGGCATTGAGTTTGACAACTTCACTACTACGATTTAATTTCTTATCTTTCTATTTCTTGTGTATTATTCTAAATTATCTATTAGAAGTTTTGAAGAAAACCCTAAATTCTTCATCCACAAAGTCAAAAAGAAACAAAAGAGAATAGTGCAAAATGGAAAAGAAGTTGTGTTAAAGGTTTATTTAGATTTACTTTTAATTGGGTTGTCTTATTTCTGGAAGCTCGATAGATATTATTATACATAATGGTAAAGATCATCAAAGAAAAGAATATAATATGTACGTTCTTGTAAAACTCAATCTCACCATCTTTAAAGAAATCACGACTTAAGTTAGCATTTTTCCTCTCTATTATTTTTGCAAGAAAGTTTTAAAGTTCTTGTAAATTACCTACAACTTTGTTCGTTCTTGAATGCCCTATATTTTTTTCGAGTTGCATCTTAAATAGACTTGAAAATTAAACCCTTTATATAGACCAAAAATTGGACTAAGAAAAATGACACTTGAGAGATGTGGGATGAATCTTAATGTAAAAAAGTTATCTATCGCTCTTCGCCACTTTGTCTTATTTTCGATTGAGGATCCCACATCGGAAAGATGAAGATACCTCACAATCTTTATAAAATACATGAGTTACTCATCTTATTGTTAATTAGTTTTGAGATGAAACCTCTATTTTATCTAATATGGTATCAGAGTCCATAAATCTCAAACATGTATTTAGTCCAAAAATTGGGATCAGACTCAAGAATTGTGAACCTAAAGATGGACCATTTTGAGGGACATGTTAAAAATCTCACGTTGAAAAGATGAAGAGATGCTTCTAATGTGCAACGCCCTTATGCATATAATATGCACTCATCTTTGAAAAGCTGCTTCGCCTAAATTAAATATATAATCGAACTCCCTCTCAAATTATTGTGTTTAAGCATATACCGTTGCTGATTAGACTTTAAACACTGTTGACATCTCTATTATAGAATGTTATTTTGGGACAAGGAGGACCCATTGTGTTTTAGAAATTTGATTCACTTGGGTTGAAGCAATTGTGTCTTAATTTGACATGTGAAGTTGGGCTTGTGTCATATTGACATGGAATTGGATAGGTCATTTCAAAGCATATATATATTCATGGCATGTCTGAAAAAGTGTGGAACAAAAAAGACTGATTAGAAAGCTGGTCTGATCTACCTTTTGCTTGGCATGCATTGTGTTTACATTATGTATGCATTTTGTAAAACCTTGTTTCATACGTACTAGACATGAAATTTTAACTCCCAATATTCAATTAATGTTTTCTACTTTTCTAAGTAACACTCGTAGTTTCTCCAAATTATATATATATATATATATATATATATATATATATATATATATATATATATATATATATTAGTTAAACCACAAGTGGGGTAGAGAATTTTTTTAATATATATATTAGTTAAACCACAAGTGGGGTAGAGAATTTTTTTAACTCCCAATATTCAATGAAATCTTTTTTTTTACTTTTCTAAGTAACCCTCATAGTTCCTTGGAATTAGGGTTTTCTTTTTTTGTTTTTTCTTAGTTCAATAACAACTAAGGAATAAGGATTTGAATCTTTGATCTCTTAGTCGAGAGCATGTGTAAAAATTAGATTTAACATACGATGTATAGTATAGAATCAATTTTCCCTTTTAAAAATGTTGAGAAAATAATGTGGAAATGAAACAAATTACTTATAAAATGTCTAGGTTTTTTTACGTATAGTTTTTGTTTCTTGATTTTATCATTTACGATTATCACTTTTGAAACTTTATATATATATATGAAAAAAACATTCGTTCTGAACTTTACTTTAATTCATACTATAAAAACAATGAACTTAATGGTTAGGACAATTCTTCTTTTTTGTGAAAAAAAAAACATGCATGATAAGTATAAGTCTAGAAAACAAAGTTTTTCTTTGAGAATTGTAATTTGTTTGAAGAGCAAATACAAGTTAAAAGAGGTAGATGAGAAGAAATTATTCAAGAGCATGAAAATTATTGAATTCACATTCAACAGTTATTATGAAACAGCCACATTGTGACGGCCTCACTGAATAATTTGTATATATATATATATATATATATATATCCTATGCCTCTAGAAGAATGAAAAAGAAAGCTTTGGTAAAAGAATAGAACAATGTAAACACATATATAAATTTATTAATTTTAATATGCCAAGATTCCTTGTGCAAAAATGAAACATATTGTTACAGTTGAAATTTGGACTTAATTAAATATGATAAATCTAAAAAGAATAAGAGTCCAAAGGAGAAATAGCCCCAAGAGAACCATGCATGCCCATATTAACCTTTTCAAATCCAGTTCCTAGATAGAAGGAAAAAACCCTTTGAATCCTTATCTTGAAAGAAATAGGAATTATGCCAAAGAGCACGTTTTCAACAATATATTTTCACAAATGTCCCATTTAAAAAAAAAATCAACTTTAGCAATAAATAGAGGGGTAAATGAGTAATGTTCCTCTAGACTTGACTTTTATTTAGCTTGAAAAATGACAAAGCCGATATTAATAACAAAACATGTCATTTATTTAAAATTTGGTTCCAAATATGCTATTCATGTAGTTAACCCAAAGGAATATGGAAAACCTAGATCAAAGACCTTATAAATACGTTATTATGACTTAAAAAAATGGAGTTCAACTTAACCCTCATTCTCTAAACTCTAGTTTGTTACTCTCAAATTCTCCTTGCTAACTTAAGCATCGAAGCTGGTGTGGCAAATGCCACATCAATGCCTAGCATTTTCTTTTTTGCAGGTCACCTATTTCCTTCAAATTACAAATTTACAATTGTTGTCACATAAAGGTTAAGATTTCTCGTGGCCAAATTTTAGCAATTACACATATAAATTTATTTTAAATTAATAAAAGGTTTCAAGGGTAGGGATCATGGAAGCAAAGAAAGCAATATCTTCAAAGAAACCAAAAAGTAAAAGGCAATAAATAAAGCCACCTTTTTTTAATTTGAATTTGTTAAATTTAAAAAAAAAAAAAAAAAACAGATTGATGAGAGTGATAACCAAACACTACATATTGAGATGAGTGATAACCAAACCAAATACAACACATTGATGAGATATTGTCTTTCACACGTGTAATCAACCAATAATGAAATTACATTTGGCAGTCCAATCATGTAAGTGGTCCCACTCATCACCCCTCTAGCTAATATATATTAATACTTTATCATAATTAACATTTATCAATGCTTTCTTTACCATCCAAGCAATTACTAAATCAATCCTAATAATATTTGTAAAAAAAGATAATACTAATCTTAATTACTTCAAATTACTTCTTATATTATTATTCTAACTTAATAAGTTCAAATTCGTGGCATAAGATTTCAAGAAAGGGTTGTTGACTTCTAGTCAAATTTTCTCTTACTATATGTAACTACTAAATTGAACATAACTCAACTGGTTGAATTATCTAACTTTAATAAATAAAAAAAAAAAATTAGAGGTTCAAATCTTCTCCCTTCACATGTTCTTCAACAAAAATAAAAAAAAAGTGCAGGCAACTAAAACATAATTTTAAATTTAGCATAATTGAAATGAAATGCAACAAAAATATTAGCTAAAGATAATTACATATATACACACAAAAAAAAAAAAGTAAAGCACACATATAGCTACCTACAATAAATCAAATCCACGTAAATTATATCATTCTAAGTCCATACCTATACTAATCATTTATCATCAATTAAAATCAAAAAAATATTTTGAAAAACAAAGCCACTCACTCAAATTTAAAAGGTATGTTTATATGTTTTGGACGTTTTGGGCAAATAAATCGTCCGAAACACATAATTTCGGAAAAGGATAAAAACGAATTGGGCCGAACACTTGTATGGCAAGGCTCAGAGGTTGGCCGTTGATACCCTCTTCAGATAGTTGGGAAGGCCAGCCCCATACCCGAAGGAGACGACATTGTGGATTGGGCTTAATATATATATATATGTGTGTGTGTGTGTGTTTTTTTTTTTTTTTTTTTTTTTTAAATAAATAGGTAGATGATAGAAACAAATTTTTTCTTGATGATATATGTATAACAAACATATCTTAAAGATCTATGTGTGTATACACACATTTTAAAGCGGGATGAAAAATTAAGAAAATAATATATTAAAAGTAGAAATATATTTTTAAAAAGTATTGTTAAATAAAAATCAAGATGAAAATTATAAAAAAAGAAAAAAGACAAAAAGCATACACACACAAAAGCTATTAGTTCAACCAACAAGGAGGTAGATATCCATGTAAAAAAAAAAAAGTAGAAATGGAAAATTTTTAGTTGTTTATTTTTAGCTGTGGGGTGGAGAAGGGCAATTCTTCTTCTTTTTGCAAGAATTTTATCCAATAACATAAATTTAATATGTAATTAAAAATGTATTTTTTTGACAATATTTTATTAAAAAATGTTATAACTTTCTTTTTATAGTATTAGTATAAGCATGACTTTCTTTTCTTGTATATTATATTATATTTAAATTTGAGTTGGATTTAGATTATTTTATTTTTATAAAATTTCGAACTTTCTGCTAATTTTGAAAATACATATTTATTTTATATGATTTACTTTAAATGCCGTTTAAAAAAAAAAAAAATTCTCGTTCTTGGAGACAAGACAAAGACAGCTGCTAACTGGGTTGACATGTTGTGCAATCGTGGCGGAGAGTTAGCTAAACACTTTGACACAAGACACTGGAGGAAACAGCTGGATGCAAATACTATAACACATTACTCTACAAATGTTTATTTATTCACAGTTTAGTGAAATAAAAGACCGAACCATCAATTTTTAATATGACAATTTAATGCGATTTGACTCCTTTTTCACTGACGTAAAAAAATAACAACGAGAGCGAAAACGAGTACAACGTTCGAGTGATGGCAAATAATGTTTAATGCGAGAGCGAGTAGAACATTGGTAGAGTGACGAGTGAGAACGAGTACTGCGAGAATGAGTCAACGTGTGCGAGAGCGAGAACGAGTCAATGTGTGCGAGAGCGATTCTCCAAGGGCGAGAATCTTGTAAGGTCCAAAATTTTGTTGATGTGGCAAACGAGAATGAGAACGATAATGGTCAGCGAGAGCATTACCTTATTCGAGAGCGTGAACAAGCGAGTCGGTCTCATACTGCCATTCTAGGTAATTTTGTGCGCGTTGCCACGCCAGAATGAGTCATATTTCATTAAATTGGGATGACAGGTCAGATCGCATTAAACCATTGGAAAAACGGTCATCCATACAAAAACCCCCAACATTTTGACACAAGACACTCGAGGCAACAGCTGGATGCAAATACTATAACACTCTACTCTACAAATGTTTATTTATTCCCCAATTTAGTGAAGTAAAGGATCGAACCATCAATTTTTAATATAACAATTTAGTTTAGACTAAATTTTAAAAAATACTCTAACTTTGTTATTTATTTAAAAAATACTCTTATTTTTTAAAAGTTGCAATATTATCTTTAATCTTTTATAAACATTTCAAAACTACTATTGAAGTAGAAATCTATTAAAATATTGGATGAAATTAGACAAAATCAACATGTCACCTCCACTTCAATAGATAATAATTCAGTCACCATTCTAAAAGTTAGTTAAGTCAGGGACTATTTAGAATCACTTTACAAACTTTAGAGACTAAATTGTATGTTTTAAAACCTTAGGGTTCAAATAAATATAAACTTCAACCTTAGGAACAAAAAGCGCATTTTATCCTATAATATTTGATAGGCTAAATTATAAAAAAATTCTTTGAACTTTGTCCATTGTTTCAAAAATACCTCTATACTTTCAAAAGTTGCAATATTACTTTTTCGTAAATGTTTCAAAACTACACTTGGAGTAGAAAAAACGTTAGAATGTTGGACAAAAAGTCAACGTGTCTGAATGTTGTTCTTTCATACTTAATCTATACAAATGCTCTAGTCACCACCACGTCGTTTCAGATTATCACAACGTCGATTTTTCGTCTAACATTATAATGGACTTCTACTCCAATGGTAGTTTTGAAACGTTTATATGAAAGGTCAATGTTAATATTGCAACTTTTGAAAGAATAGAAGTAGTTTTTAAACAAGGATCAAAGTTTAGGGGTATTTTTTATATATAATTTAGCTTATATCATAAATTATACGATATTATAAGATAATAGTTATACAAAATTTATAACATAAAACATGTTCACAAATTAATTAATAATAGTTGATATTCAACGCCTAATATTTAGTTGGTAATTAGAATTATTTTTATGGGTTATAGCTATATTGTCAAATACATTTCAAACAATTGTTTAAATTAAAATCTAATTTCTAAATTTTTTACCAAATATATTCGAAAACACTGAAAACATGAAACACACATCTATTTTTCACGAAATTCCTTGATTTCAATTTTTTATTTCCAGAGCTACCAAATTATACATCCTTGGCTTATCAAAAACTTCCTTCGAATGTGGTTTTGGTGCTCATGTAATTTAACACAAACCGACAAACCCAAACCCATTGCTTGACTTTGTCTTCACTTGCAACCAGCTTGGTAAATTCCAAATTAATTTGCTTTTGCATCATCTCTCTTTTGTCTTTACTTGAGTTGCTGATCAACTTTTTTTTTTTTTTTTTTTTGAGGAAAGAGTTACTAATTAAAGTGCCCATCTTTTCTCTTCGCAATAATACCTTTATTCTCCCGTTGGAATTGATCAACCGCTTAGAATATAAACAACTTCTTTTTTCTTTTTCTGTTTTTTCTTTCAAGATAGGAGTTTTGAATTTCCATAGTTTAAAAAAATACAAAAAAAGTTAAAATTATAAATTTATTAATTTTAAAGTGGTGTCTAATACATCTTTTGGTTTATTAAACATGTCAAATATATGTCTAAACTAACTTTCAATTTGGTCTAATAAATTTATGATTTTTTTTTTTTTTTTTTGCATTTTAGAAATTCATTAAAAACTTTTTAAGACTAATAACTTATTAGACATGATATTGAAAATTTAGAGACTTATTAAAATTTTCTTTTACGATACAATAATGTAGTAGACACAATTAAAATTTTTGGACGAAACTTGTAATTTAACTTTGTTTACGCGTAATTTCAAAATAGAAAGAAATGAGACACGTGTAAATAAATTTATATTTGTATTAGTTTGAATGTAGTGGAGTACAATTTCTAATTTGTTCATCTGATTCTTCCTCGGAGTATTCTAATCTTTGTTTCTGAATTCTCTCTAAGTTCTCTGGAGAGTTTCCACTTTTGAAACTCTGAAATGAATGAGTGAGCTCTCTATTTATAGAGTTCATGAAGGTCTTCGGGTGGGCTTGGGCTTGTCAATCAAACTGGACCTGGTTGACTTTGGGCTTAACCTCTGGACTGGGCCTGGCTGACTTTAGGTTTAGCCTTTTGGACTTTTGTCTAAAATTAGCCCAAATTTTACATAACCTAATTGTATATTGGGATTTGCCATAATTTAATTAATTCCTAATTAATTATAATTTCGTTATCAATATTAGGTAATGATGTGGCAATCTCTGATTGACCAAAATTTATATTCCAACAAATTTGAAAAAGGAGTGGCAAACTTGAAATTCTAAAAAAAAAAAAAAAAAAAAGAAAGTGAGAAAATTGAAGAAGGGAGCTGAGTTCACGGCTCTAATTGTTTGGTGCCCAATTATTATGGGAACTTTCCTAGAATAATTAAGGTAATATCTAGAAAAGCAAGATGCCTCCAGAAATTACTCAATAAAGATTGATTTTCTTTTTTCCTGAGAATAATTCAAAACTTAATTCTTGGGAAAATTATTCCCACACCCCCGCTTTTTTATTTTTATTTTTTAATTTAACGAGCAGTTGAATTTTTTTTCTCTGATAATATATGCTTCAACCATTTAAATTAGGTTCAAATTGACAAAAACAATTAGAATATTTATTACGTACTATTTATTGATTTCACAAATTTTATTATCGGACTAAATGTTATCGTGGATAATAGAATATTAGTAGAACAATTTTGTTGGATACACTTTTCCTAGTACTAGTTAAATTAACTACTTAATTAGTGGTGAATTCGAGCATAATTTAAATAATAGATAAGAGAAAGAGACCAATAATCATCTTAAAGATCAATGGTTTGATCCCCACCCCATAATTATTAGAAATCAAATTTTTTTTAAAAAAAAACTTAGGTCTCATTTAATAACTATTTAGGCCCCGTTTGATAACTATTTGGTTTTTGGTTTTTGATTTTTGAAAATTAAGCTTGTTTTCTCCAAATTTCTCTACAATGGTTTTCATCTCCCTTAAAGAAGTATTTGAATTCTTAGCCAAGTTCTAAAAACAAAAACAAGTTTTTGAAAACTATTTTTTTTTAGTTTTCAAAACATGGCTTGGTTTTTGAAAACATAGGCAAAAAATATATGACAAAACAAGTAAAACCATACGTGTGAGTAGTATTTTATAGGCTTAATTTTTAAAAACCAAAAATCAAAAACCAAATGGTTATCAAATAGGGCCTTAGTTTTTAGTTTTTGGTTTTTGAGAATTAAACTTATAAACACTACTTTTACCTACGAAATTCTTTGTTTTGCTATTTACTTTCTACTCATGTTTTCAAAAACCACACGAAGTTTTGAAAACTAAAAAAAAAAAAAAGCTTTTAAAAGCTTGTTTTTGTTTTTATAAATTTGTTAAGAATTTAAATATTTCTTTAAGAAATGTGAAAAACCATGATAAAGAAATTGTAGGAAAACAAGCATAAATTTCAAAAACCAAAAACTAAAAATCAAATAGTTATCAAATGAAATCTTAATTAGTGGATTAACATATATTATAAATAATGTAGACACTTGGATTTGAACTTTTTCTTTTTAATTTAATAATATGCAAAAGTAGAGGAATTCAAAATTTTGAATCTTGGGTTGAGGGCACATATTTAATGTCAATTGAACTATGTTCAGTTTGTTCTCTTGCCTACAAACTTTTGTATGCATAGACGATATTGAAATAAAATAATTTTTCTTAGTGGGATTTATTATTACTTTTTTTTAGAGAATTATTGGATTTATTTTTGGGCTTAGACCCAGCACAAGGATGCATCTCTATACTATTGTAAATGCGTACAAGTACAAAGTTGTTGCGTATTAGGAAATACCATAAACTCAATGTACGATGCCTATTCCCGATAAGATAACATTTGCATATATATTTGTAAAATTACAAGTTTTTGTCTATCAACTTAACTAAGGGCGAAGCTACAGTAAGTTCAAGAGAGTTCAAGCCTCACTCAATTTAAAAAGGATCGCATATTAATATTACAAAGTTCGATCGTTTGTTTAACATAGAGACATGTAGTTGAGTGGCAAAGCGCCAATCCCCCCTCCCAACGCTTGGGATGAACACTCATGGAATACATTCCCATTGCTTTTTTTTTTTTTTTCTCTCTTCTTCTCCCTCTTTCTTTTTTTGCTTTCTTTTCTCCTTTTCTGTTTTTGACTCTGCTGGTTGCTAGTTTTGAAGTAATAATTTCCTTTTTCATATATATTATATAAAATGTTAATATTTTAATTGATTTAAAAATATTTTTTTTCTATTTAAAGGAAATTGTTTAGGTTTTCTTTAATTTCTATATAATTTTTTTTATATTTAAATAATAAACTACACTCCTTTAAATAATTCTATCTACAAATATTTGCAATTTTTTTACAATAAAAAATATTTACAATTTACAAATATAAAATAATAACAAATATTTCTATAAATTTATTTTTTTCTTGATATCAAATATAAAAAATAAATAAAATGTTTTTAGTTTTTAGTGATTTATTTTTGAAACTATAATCATACTATCTTAAAAAGTGGTTTATTGGAAAAATCATTTTTGGACTATTATGTCTAAATACTAATTTTTTAATTCTAAATATGTCCTTTAATTCATTTTTAGACTATTATTTATTGTCCTTATTTAATTCCTAAATTTACAAAGGGTGCCATTAACAATTAATTATCAACCAAAAATAAATTATTTAAATATAATACGTAATTTATATATACTTTGTATATTGTGGTATACATTGTTATTAAGGAAATGGAAATGGAGGGTTAAAAGAAGCATTCAAAACATTATTAAGCCCACTTACTGACATGTACACTGAAGTGATATTGTGGTATACGTTGTTATTAATTAAGAAATGGAGGGTTTAAAGAAGCATTTAAAAGATGTAAACTGAAGTGATGTTTAATTTAAATAAATAAGAAAGTAGGAAGGAATTTGAAACGAACGAAATTGGAGTCTCTTGATAAATATATACAAATTTACTAGCATGGTAGAGAATAAGATGTCTCTGATCTCACCATTCCGTTGGGATAGATTCTCTGCTTTTGAAAGATTACATTGAGATTTTGTGGGTTTATTTTGTTATATTTTCGTTACCATTTTAATTATTCTCTCATTTTTGTATATTTAATAGCTGCTACAGTAGCAAAAACTTTGCCAAAGTGAGCTTAGCATGTACCTTCGACCAAGAGATCCCAGTTTCGAATTTCCCACCCTCAAATGTTGTTGAACTAAAAAAAACAGAAAGTTGATAAAATCTAAAATGTCAAGTCTGAAAACTTTAAAACCATACAACAACTTCAATAAAACCTAAGGACAAAAATGTATTTTTCTCTATTGAAAATTACTATTAAATAAAATGAAATCAAAGTAATAAATCTTATAGATATTTTTGTATTCACTCAACCTCTTTTTAAAATATGGAAAAAATGTCAATTTTATTATTTTTTTTATAAGAAAAAATTGCCAATTTATACTATGTATATAAAGTGGGTAGGTTTAAGATTTTAATTTTTTTTTACCGAGCCCCATAGTTAATTAAAAAAAATTAAGGAAAATTTAAAAAAAAAAAAGAAAAAAAAACTTATAGGTTTAACTAAAGCACATGGACAAACTCAAAATGAAACAAACAAACACATGGACTAAATTAAAACTTTTAAAATATCACTACAAGAATTTTGCCAAATTAAAACTTTTAAAACCCTAGAAACTAAATTGCAATTATGCAAGATATTGAAACTAAAATTTTAATTAAACATAACTTCAAAAAAAATAAATAATAACATCTGAGAAATTGTAATAAAAATCTATTTTAGTTGAAAATTATTGTTTTTATTATCGTATTTTCAAATTTCGTGCTAAAAAAAAGTAGAAAAATGTTTTATAACTCTAAAAAGATGTAATTTTTTCAAACATATGTCGCATTATCAATTTCTTTTAAAACATTATTAATAATAATGATTACTTAGATCTATAATTAAATTCTTCAAAATATTATATTATTAGAAAAAATATCATGCGCAACGCACGTGCTAAAATACTAGTTCTTGTAAAACAAAGAATTATACTTATTATTCCAATGTTTATTCCCTTTCTTGTATATTTATATAAGAATATTTAAAAAACATTTTTAGTCTTTGAACTTTTCTCTGGAAGTAACAATTTAGTCTCTTAATTTTAGTTGGTAATGATTTGGCTCTTGTACTTTCAATTTTGTAACAATTTAGTGTTTGAACTTTAGTATGTAACAATTTAGTCTCTGTATTTTAAAATTTATAATAATTTATCTCTATCATAATTTTTTTTTGTTAAGATTTAATGGAATTTCTTACATATGTAGATCGATAAATTGATTAAAAACTGAATGTATTTATAAACAACAAAAACTAAGTCGTTACATAATAAAAATTGATACTTAATTTTAATTTGATCAAAATTTTTAAAATAGGGTTAAATTGTTGTAAATTTAAAACTACAAGAAAAAAATTGTTGCAATCCATAGTTCATGAACTAAAATTGTTACTTTTATGGAAGTTCATAGACCAAAAGTATTTTTAACCTATAAAAAAACGAGACATGTTTTTTATTGAACCAACTAATATGAAAATATATCAAGCCCTACCTGACATAAATTCTGGATTTGCCGCTGAACTTAATAATATTTAGTTGTGTCCAATAAACCTCTATACTAAATAATTTCCAACATGTCCCTAACTTTCAAACTCAGTTTTACTTAGAAAATTTTCTAACCAATTCTTAAGCCTCATTTGATGAAATTTCGTTTCTAGTTTTTTGTTTTTGAATAGGGTACTTGTTTCCTTACAATTTTTTAACTATAATTTTTACTTTTTTTTTTTTTTAAAAAAGTTTGAATTCTTAACCAACTTCTAAAAACAAAAACAAGTTTTTAAAAACTACTTTGTTTAGTTTTCAAATTTTAACTTGAATTTTGAAAACATTTTAAAAAATAGATAACAAAAGAAAGAAATTCATGGGTGAATAATGTTTATAAGCTTAATTTTCAAAAACAAAAAACTAAATGGTTATCAAAGGGCCAAACTTATCAACTTTTATTTTTGTGTTAAAGATCATTTAGAATTATGCAAGTCTTAGTTCAATCTATTTGCCAACATGAGTATAGTTTATCAATAATGTACTAAAAAAAATTCACCCTATAAAATCATACATAATTTTATCATTCTTGAAATTCCATAATAATAATTAAATCATGAAAACATTTCATAAAATAAACTGCTCACAAAACTATTGTCGTTGTCGCTTCATATCATAAACTATTCTGATTTTTGTCCAACCTAAAATTCCAATAACCACATCACAAATTATTCTCCAAATCATGTGATTAGAAAAACAATAATACCAACTAAACATCAATTAAACCAATTTCTTCAACATTAAAACTTTACTCATTGGTCCAAACTTCAAATTACACTTTTTCTCTCATACATTTTTTTAGTTTAACAACATTTAGGATTTGAGCGATTCAAACTTCTAATCTCTTAGTCGAAGGTATATGTCAATTACGGTAGAGGTATGCTTACTTTGGCCCTAATATATTTATTACCAAAATACATTTTGTTCTTTTCTCTCATTAAATATTATTTTCTTCTCTCACCTCATAAATCAATCTTTTGCTTAATAAAAATAATTTTCTCTCGTATTATCATCCTTACCTCCCATGAAAGCTCTATATAGACAATAGTGATTTCTCCCTCCTCATTTAACCAATGGGTACCCTTGCCTTTTTCTTGTTTCTATTCTTATTTCCTTTTTTTTTCCTTCTCTTTGTTTCTTGTCAACATCCTTTTCCACCCTCAATCTCTTATCTTTCTTCATTTACTCTCTTTGTACCATTATTCTTTTATTTTAATTTCTTTCAAACCCTTTTGTCTCTCCAACAATCCTTCATCTTCCTCTCTCCACTTCTTCTCTTTTTCTTTTTCTTTTTGCTTTTCCATCATTTTGGTTCTCTTAATTAGATCTCATGCATGGTCCTAAGGCCAAATCTCCTTAATTTCCTTATCTATTTTCTCCCTTACAACAACCCATTCTCCATTAAAAATGAAGCTAATTCCTTTTATAGTGTTGGTATTTAATCCAAACCCAACAAATTCTAATATAGCCTTAGCCACCACTTGTTTTGTTCACAACCATATCAATGAAGCTTTAAAGATATACACAAGTTATCCTATTGTTGATTTTGGCCTCCCAAGTTCAATTTCTCTGTTTTCTCTTTATTTCTTGTGTAATTCAGCTCTTCTTCCATCTCTCTCCATGGATTTCATGGCCATGGCTGGAGATTTAGAAAAAAAAAAAAACCAACTTTCTAAATTTTGCTTCTCTTCCCTTTTTCCTTTCCTGACCATGACTAACTTTCATTTTATTTCCTTTCATGCTCAAGTTTTTCTCCTTTTTGATTTACTGAAATTAAAACCAACAAAACAACCAACCTTACTCCAACTTAATTCAACATTATTTTCCATTCTTCCCCTCTCTCCCTTACTCCCAAATTCACATATTTCCTTTTCATTTCTTTTACTTTAATTTTTAAAAAAAATAAAAAAATAAAAAAACCAACCCTTCAGCCACATGTCACTTCACCTACACAACACACCCAACACACACATGCACTCCCATGAGAGCCATTTGTCCCAAATTCAACGTTTTAAAAACAATGTTTTAATGTTTTAATGTTTCATTTCTTTTTAATAACTAATTTCAATGTTTTAAAAACAAATCCTTAAGGACAATTGGGTCCTTACATAAGCTAGAAGCTTCTCAGTTCTCACCCCCCCTTTACTCCTCTTTGTCACACTCTTTATACTACATTTGTAAATATTCCATGTCTCGTTTTTTCTATATAAACCCCTTCTCAAACCTTCCTTCTTCATCAGCCCAACTCAACAAATAATCTCTTCCTCATGATCTCTCTGCTCCGATTTCTAAACTCTCACATTCTTCCCCATGGCTCCACCAAGCTTAACCAAAAACTCCATAGATGACGTACTACCCTTGCTCGACGACGCTCCCTCCCCTGATCTCTCAATCACCTTAAAAGGCTCCAATTTTGTTGCAAATGGCCACCCAATTCTCACCCATGTCCCTTCAAATATCATAGCCACCCCTTCCCCATTCATCTCCTCCTCCGACAACACTAACTCCCTTGTCGGCTGTTTTGTCGGCTTCGACGCCGACGAGTCCAAAAGCTGCCACGTGGCCCCCATCGGCAACCTCCGAGGTATAAGATTCTCAAGTGTCTTCAGATTCAAAGTCTGGTGGACCACCCACTGGGCGGGGACCTGCGGTGGCGACGTCCAGCACGAGACACAGATGATGATTCTCGACAGAAACGATCAGGGCCGTCCATTTGTCATCTTACTTCCGATCATAGAAGGGGGCTTTAGATCTTCGTTACGTCCTGGTGGCGATGACGGTGACAGCGACAGCGTGGCGTTGTGGGTCGAAAGTGGGTCCACCAGCGTCCAATCGTCGCAGTTTAGAAGCTGCTTGTACATGCAAGTCGGTGAAGATCCGTACAGTTTGGTCAAAGAGGCGATGAAGGTGGTCAAACTCCATTTGGGGACCTTTAAACTTCTAGAAGAGAAGATCCCACCAGCCATTGTGGATAAATTCGGGTGGTGTACATGGGATGCATTCTATCTTAAGGTGAACCCTCAGGGAATTAGGACAGGTGTCAAATGCCTAGTGGACGGTGGGTGCCCTCCAGGGATGATTCTGATTGATGATGGGTGGCAGTCTATTGCCCATGATGCGGATTCCATCGTCGATCACCATCAGGAAGCTATGGATCTAACGGCTGCTGGTGAACAGATGCCTTGCAGGCTAATCAAATTTGAAGAGAATTACAAGTTTAGGGACTATCAAAGTCCTAGAAAGGGCTCTGGTGTAGGGCTGGGTGCCTTTGTGAGGGACCTAAAGGAGGAGTTTAGGTCAATAGAGCATGTGTATGTGTGGCATGCCCTTTGTGGGTATTGGGGCGGGATTAGACCCAATGTTCCTGAAATGCCCCTGTCAACGGTCATTAGTCCTAAGCTGTCGCCGGAGTTAGAGATGACAATGGAGGATTTAGCTGTAGACAAGATTGTCAATAGTGGCATTGGATTGGTCCCACCTGAGCTAGCCCACAAAATGTACGATGGACTCCACTCCCACCTCCAGTCGGCAGGCATCGACGGCGTTAAGGTTGATGTTATTCATGTAAGTTTGCACAAAACTCTCCCCTTTGTTATCCTGCATTCATTTTTCCATCAGCAAAGCTCAAAGTAAATAATACATTTAATTATTTAGTAATAAAACAAGTTGGAAAAGGTTCAAAAGTTACATTCAAAACATTATCCTATTTGAAACTTGATGAATACCGAAGCCTATTAGAGGATAGAGCAATTCATTCAGTACTTGATCATAGAGCTTAAATTAGTGTATAATTCATAGTTTTAGGATTGAAAATTAAGCACAAACTCTATAGGTTCACTAGTTGGTTAGGAGTTAGAACATGAATTGTTTATATATGGGGATATGTTTTGTTTGAAGAAAGGGAAGAACAGTATACAACCTGGCCTTGAAATTGCAGGGCATAGATTAATTGGATTCTTGCAAGCATCAATGAATTGGGAACTTACTGACGTCTTCATTTTTCCATAAGGATCTCAATATTGTTGGTTTTTCAGTCTTGAATCAACAAACATTCCTACAAATTTCCAATATTCCTCGCTTTGGTTGCTGGTTCCTGCTGTTGAGGATCTCACATTGGAAAAATGTAGAGAGACCTCACAATTTATAAGATACATGAGCTACTCCTCTCATTGCCAATTGGTTTTGAGATGGAACCTCATGTAATCTAATATGGTATCAGAGCCCATTAAACTCAAACGGGTATTCGGTCCAAAAATTAAAATTGGGATCCGAGCCAAGAATGGTGAAACCAAAGAGACACCATCTTGAGGGGGCATGTTGAGGATCTCACATTGGAAAAATGTAGAGAGACCTCACAATTTATAAGATACATGAGCTACTCCTCTCATTGCCAATTGGTTTTGAGATGGAACCTCATGTAATCTAATACCTGCGTACACGTCAACTGTAATGGACAGTCTTTCTCTAACTCTTATAGGAAAATACAACGTTGAATCAACGTCCCTCATTCCCCTTGAGGGTCCTTTTTATGGAATATGTTGTTCTTTTCTCTTTGGTTGCATATGTTGGAATGTTTCTAATCCCAGCTTTTGTGTTGATCATGCAGTTGCTTGAAATGCTATCAGAGGAATTCGGAGGTCGAATCGAGTTGGCTAAAGCTTATTACAAGGCACTCACTGCATCTATCAAGAAACATTTACAAGGAAATGGGGTTATTGCTAGCATGCAACATTGCAATGACTTCATGTACCTTGGAACTGAGGCCATAGCACTTGGACGTGTTGGTATGGCCTTGTGAAACCCCACTTATCCAACAAGACTTCAGGTAAATTTTTTAAATCAGCATAAGCCTTTTTGTATGTTCATACTATTTCTCTGTTTACAGGAGACGATTTCTGGACGGTGGATCCTTCTGGCGATCCATATTGGCTGCAAGGGTGTCACATGGTGCACTGTGCCTACAACAGCTTATGGATGGGCAATATCATTCACCCAGATTGGGACATGTTCCAATCCAGCCATCCCTGTGCTGAATTCCACGCAGCTTCAAGGGCCATCTCTGGAGGACCAATCTATGTAAGTGACTCAGTCGGTAAGCACAACTTCAAGTTACTCAAAAGCTTAGTTTTGCCTGATGGGTCCATACTGCGATGCCAACACTATGCCCTTCCTACCAGAGACTCTCTATTTGAAGACCCACTTCACAATGGAAAAACCATGCTCAAAATTTGGAACCTCAATAACGTAAGATGAAACAATCCTTCCCTTAATCATCCTTTTCAATTCATAGGCCCATATCTCGTTTTAATGCTCAACTTTTTGGTGCGGCATTTAATCAAACACATTGTGGTCAATTTCCAACAGTTCACAGGCGCATTGGGTTTGTTTAATTGCCAAGGAGGAGGGTGGTGCCCCAAGACAAGGCAAAACAGAAGGACCTCCAAGTACGCTCGCACATTAACCTGCATCGCCAGTCCAAAAGATATCGAGTGGAACCATGGAAAGAATCTCATTTCTCTGAAGGGAGTGAACTTGTTTGCCATATACATGGTTCGGGAAAAGAAACTAAAGCTATTGAAGATATCGGAAAATTTGGAATTCTCAATCGCTCCATTAAATTACGAACTGCTTGTAGTTTCCCCTGTCACAATTTTATTGAAACCATATATGGAATTTGCTCCAATTGGGCTGGTGAACATGTTGAATTGTGGGGGTGCGATACAATCATTAGAAATTGAGGAAAATGATGGTTTGGTAAAAGTCGGAGTAAGGGGCTGCGGGGAGATGAGAGTGTTCGCTTCAAAGGAGCCTAGAAGCTGCAAAATCGACGGAGAAGATGTAGAGTCTGAATATGACGATGATGATAAAATGGTGAAGATTCAGGTCCCATGGCCGAGCTCTTCAAAATTGTCCCTAATTGAGTATCAATTCTGAGCTTCGAAAATCTCTATTCTTCAAAAACCTACGATCAACGTGAATGTGATGTGAGTTAAAAATCCAAAAAAAAAAAAAAATCAGGCGTGTAACTTATTTTTTAATATAAAATTTAAGTAATATGGCTAATTGAGCTAAGCTCATATCTGACTAAGGGTTTTTTTTTTTTTTTTTTTTTGAGTACATGTGTTATTGTTAAAATAAGTCTAGTTATTTCACCAACTAGTATGTTCGTCCTAAGCTTGAATTAGCTTAGTATGTTCGTCCTAAGCTTGAATTAGCTTCTACTTCTAAGTCCGACCTACTTATATGCATTAGTTCACATCTTAGGCCCGGCCTTAGATGTTGATATCAGTCCATATTAGGTATCACAGGACTTAAGATACTTTTACTAACAACATATGAAATGGAATGATTGAAAATTTTAAATTTTTTGTCGAGATATATATATTTATGCTTAAGTTGACATAATTGAAACATTTTCAATGGAGGGTAAGTTTGAATCAAATTGTAATATAATTATAATACAAAATGTAAATGGAGTATAATTAGTTGAAATTTTCTATTTAAGATGGAAATCTGAAATCAGTATGTGGTGGTGCATTCTAGGAAATCTCGATAAGTGCTCTTTTTTCCTTTTATTTATTTATTTATTATTTTTATTTGTTTTTTGGGTTCCATTCTTTTGTTTAATTTTTTTTTCTCTAAGTTAAGGGAGGAATAGAATATCTAAATGGAGGGCATATACTTTATCTAATTACACTAGGTTTAAATTTAATATTTTTTTTAGGTTTATGCCCCCAAACTATCTTTCGACATGATATATTACGACATGTTTGGTATGCAATGATTATGTTTATGTTTTTAGATTCCTTGATTCAACAAATATCTATTTGACAAAAAAAAAAAAAAAACTGGACTCAAAGATTCAAATAGTGAAAAATTCTAAAAATAACATTTTTTCATATTTTCATTGCATCTAAATTTTGAATTTGAGAATTTAAAATACAAGATTACATTAAAAATGATAAACATTTTGATAAATACAGTATTTCATGTTATAAACCCATTTCATTTTTGTTAAATTAAAAAATATATATATAATATAATATAATATAAAGGATAATTGTAATGAGTAGCAAATTATGTTTTGATATTTGCGTAAATTTTAAAAGAATTTGCAAATATGGAAAAACTTCAAAATAATATTTCATTATTTATTTTTTGCCCTTATTTTAAAGGAGAAATTTGTTTTGTGTGCGTTCTTCTTCTTCCTCAAATTTTCTGCATTTTTTTTCCTTTCGTTCTTTTTCTTCTTCTCCAATATAGTGGGTTCTTCTTCCTCATTGTTTCTGCGTTTTGCTTCGTTTTTCATCGTGATTGAGTGTGTTATTTGCGTTCTTCTTTTTCTCGTTCTTCACTATGAACTACCTTTTCTTATTGAGGATTTAGTGCTTAGTTTTTCAATCGTGGACTCTGACCTACGTTTTTGTTGCCTTCTAATGTGTAGCTCAATTTTCTTAAACAATTTACACGAGAATGTGCAAGTGTACACAATAATTGTAGCAAGTGATAAGTAAATTATCATTCTCCACAGGGATTAGTGCAAGAGAATTTACTGAGCTAAACCTAATTTTTAGTGAACTCAACACGGTAACCAAATAATTAAAATTGGGTTAAAACCTAATCTAATCATGCTTAAACGAAATAAAAGCAATAGTAAGGGAATAAAACTCAGAAAATGCTCAAACAAAAAATGCGAGAAAAACTTGTAACAAGATATGTAAAATAGGCTCGGATTAAGAATTGTTTATATTTTCTCAAAATAAGAATGCTGCGGCAAGAACTTTGCTCCATCAACCCACACAACAATAAACACGAAATCCTCCCATATTTTCAATAGTTTGTGGTTTAATTCTCATTAACTCACGCCAAATTAAGTTGTTGTAAATGTGCATTAGGTGGGTACATCCCCACGTAGCTAGCTACTAACCCAAACAATGAGCTAATGTGGTTTTGAGTAATCAGCCTCCCATATTTTTTCTAAAACTCAAGAAGACAATTCCCAAAATGGTTGACCAAACGAAATTGAGCATAAATAATAAAAACACTCTAAAACCAGATTGAAGAAAGCTAAGGATCCTCAACCCCTCAACCCCTTATTTAGATTAATACAACATTTCTAATCCTCACCCAAAGGTGATTTAATTCATGTTACAAGCTGAAAATAAAGGAAAACTGCAGTAAAATACCATAATGTAGAATCTAATTACAAGAGAGAAACCAAAAAGTAAAAGAAAATAATAAAAGGGAGAAGAAAAGCCCGAAATAGAAGCTCTTGATGATGATTTCGCTTACCTCCAGCTCCTTTTTTGCTTGGATTTTCTTCCTTTAGCCCCTTTGTCGACTTTTTCCTCTCAAAATTCGATTTCTTCCCCTCAATTAGGTATCTCCTTTCCTAAAGACGGCTGCTTGCTTTAAATACCAATGCTCATCTTGATTTTAGGGCTAATTAGGTCAAACAAGACACGTGGCAACTTCTCATTCGATGGATGGCATCATTTTGGTTAATTTACGATAAATCAATTAATGAATTATTTTCTCATGTGATGTATCACGTGTTGTCTTTCTGTAACTCAAAATGCCGAATATTTTGCTACAGCAAATCCTTCGCTGGACAAATGCTCCCTCATAATTCTGCTAACAGAGTATTTAAATTACGACATGCAGCACTAAATTAACATAATTTAGTGTTTTTTTAGCTCCCAATTACGTAAATACAACAATTAAGAATCTCTAAAGAAGTTATTCCAATAAACAATGGTTTTAGGGGATTTCAAGCATGAAAATACTAGAATTAAACTCAAATAAAGGAAATTTAGGCATAAAGGACTAGCTAATAACTCTCATTTGGAGAGTTATCAGTTTTTGATCATGGATCGTTCACCAGCGGCTTGGTATTTGCCTTTACTTTGAGATTGTGCGATTGTTTATGATTTTCACGTTTTCTAGTCATGGATTGTTCTAATCTCTGTTTTCCGATTGTTTTTCTGATTTCTCTTTTGTCTCTATATTTTGTTTATTATTATTTTTGATTTGTAGGTAATGGATTTGTCTATCAGTGATAGATCTTGATTTCTCTTTTATCTTCATATTTAGTTTTTCTACTATTCGTGATTTGTAGGTAATGATTTTGTCTATCATTGATAGATCCTGATTTCTCTGTTGTCTTTGTATTTGATTTCTTTTTCTCTATATTTGATTTGTAGGTAATGGATTTGTCTATCAATGATAAACTTCAATGTGTTATTTAAGTCTATCGTTGATAGACTAATATTAAGTATTTATTTATTTTGCATATCAGTATTGAAGTCTATCAGTGTCTATCACTAATAGACTTTTATTATTGATAGAATCCTATATGTATCGATAGTCACATATAGACTCCAATACATAAAATTCTATTAATGAAAGAAGTCTATTAGTGACTATCACTGATAGACTTCTATCAGTACAGATAATTTAGTTCCTAAGTATCTAATTACATATTAACATGTAATTAACGTCATTTTCAGGTTGTTGGAAAAAAGAAACTAAAAAATATAAACCTAGGTCAACTTCGGAAGGGACCTTGCTCCTGCTTTTACTCCTGAGAATGTTGTTGCTGTGAAGCCAAAAAAAAAACCAAAGCCAACAAAAAAAATCTTGGAGAATACAAAGAAAGGCAAAAAAAATGAATCTCCAAACAAACAGAGACATTCTCCATGATTGAAACACGATGGTCATTCTTTTGATCTCAAAATATCTAACGAGAATGAATTAATACTTTTTAAACTTTTTGATTAGAACTTTTTTGTAATACTTTTTGAAGTATCATTTGATTTTTTGAAGGTTACATTGTAATACTTTTTTTATATACTTTAATTCTATCAATGATATTGATTCATTTTTTGGGATGGTTGGTAATTATCTGGTGCTTAGGAACTTTACGAAGATTCCTTAATATTATAATGCATAGTTTATTGTTGTACATATTCCTTATTATCCTAATGATTAATGCTCAAAGAGAGATAGTCAGGTGATTAATGTTCAATGCTATGTGTAAAATACAAGTAAATCGGCTCCCCAAATGAACCCAACCCCTTAGTTACTTTAATTTATGTATCAACTTTCGCCTAACTTCTACATATAAGAGTATAACAATGATTAAATACCAGTCTATCAGTGATAGAAGTAGAGATGTCCACGGGGCGGGACGGGGCTGGGGAATGGATTCCCCGTCCCCGTCCCCGCCCCCATCTCCATTTAATTTTGCGGGGATCGGGGCGGGGATTCCCAGAGGGGAATTCGCGGGGATCGGGTTCTCCGCGGGGAATTTTTCCCCGTTCTTTTTTTGATTAATCTTTTTTTTTAAATTTATTCTCAACCATAATAAAAATGATTTCTAAATGAATAATTTTCAATATAATTCTATTTAAAGCAAATGTTATAAAATTTCTTAATAAAAACAAAAATATACCATAAGTAAAAATACTATAATTTCGAAACAACTTAATTTCTAAAAATTTAAATTTCAATATTACAACATAGTCTTTAATTTTTTTTTATAACGAAATAGTCTTAAACTAATTCCTACTATAGTTTTTTTTTTTTTAATTTTATTTATAGGTAATAATTAATATATATATATATATATATATATTATCAATCGGGGCGGGGCGGGGAATCAAGGCGGGGTTGGGGACAGGGAATATATTCTCCATCCCCGTCCCCATTTAGCCAACGGGGAAAAATATCTCCCCGCTCCCTCCCTCATTCCCCATGTAATTGGGGATTCCCCGCCCCGTTGGGCAGGTCCTCGCTGGGCCCCGGCCCCGCAGGTTAAATGGACATCTCTAGATATAAGTCTATCACTAATAAACTTCTAACTATTATAACAGTTTATCAGTGATAGAAGACTATCATTGATAGACTTCAATCACAACCTAGACTCTTAATTAACCAACTCAACTAAGTAAAAGAAAAAAAAAATGTGAATATCTACTAAACACATATTGATAGTATTAATAGTATCACAACAACAAATGTATATTGATGTCTATCTCGAAAGAAGAGAAAGGTAAGTACTTATTTACGTTGCATAACAGTATTGAAGTTTATCAGTGACTTTCACTGATAGATTTCTTTATTGATAAAATTCAATATGTATTGAAGTATACCACTTCAGTTGTTGGAGTGGGTGAATCTTTTTGGGATGGTTGTTGATAATCAAGTGCTTAAGAAGTATGGTATCTCGCTTCACCAATTGATAGCATCCTTTGTTGTCGAGGATTCTTGCTTGATGTTTAACAACTCAAGGTAATGCGTTCATTTCAACATCTATAGAGCTCCATTCGAAATGATTTCCAACTTGACAAACTGAACCTCTATAAGTTGATGATAATACTGTTGAAAAATAATACTTAGACACAAAAAAATAAGTATTCAAATTAAGTCTGAGAAGAACAACAAGTGCATGAGCACATGGAATTTCATCGAGATCCCAAACACGACAACTGCATGATTGGGAATCCAACTTTATCACGAACTAATTATCTACATCAATTACTTTATATTCAACATTGCTAATATGATCAACTTGAAAAAATAGCATAATCAATGAGATAAGAATACCATTGTGACTTAAGTCTATCAGTGATAGACGTCACTGATAGACTATCACAGTTAAAAATATATTAGTGCTAGAAGTCATTACAAGAAAATTGTGATTTTTCGACATGTAAAATACCGACGCACTTATACACGTCACCCCATATAGCTTTTCCCGATGCCATGTTTATGGCTTCATGAGAGCCTGTATACAAGGCCTCTCCTGACGTGCTAAAATTCTTGCGTCGGGAGAGGTTTTTTGAAATTGGTTTTGCCGACGCACTATTGAAGCGTGTCGACAAAACCAACTTTTCCCGACGCACTTTAGTTGCGCATCGGGAAAAGTTCATTAAAATTGTCTATCAATTCGCGTAGCCCTAACATTTTTTCTTCTCCTCCTCTTCGACTTGCCTCTTCGCGTAGCCGTCTCCTTTTTGGGTTCTCTGTTGTCGCCATCAGCCATCGTGAGTGTGGGTTCTGGTCATCGGCATCTCTTCTGTCTCCTCCGTTGTTACCGCCGTCTCCCCCTATCTCAAGCAAGCCGTCGCCGCCTTCTCCTCCATCTCAAGCAAGTTGTCTCATCCGTCCCTCCCTCTTTTCTGATTGCACCGCCACCGGTTGTCATTAGCGTCGCCACCTCCGTCGGTAATCTTCCCTCTCTCTTTTTTTATTGTAATAGAAATTTAAGAGCTCTCTGTTTTTGTGTCATTTTTGTGGAGATTTATGTAAATGGTGAAGAAATATTGATGGGGTTCTTATCAAAACTTTCAATTTTATATTTTATTGGTCTTTAAACTTTTGATTTGGTCTAATAAATTTTTACATTTATGAATTTCTTTTTTACATTTTAGAAATGTATTGGAACTTTTTAAGACTAATAACTTATTAGACATGATATTGAAAGTTTAATGTTTAAGATATCATAATTTATTAGACACAACTAAAGTTTTTGGATAAAACTTGTAATTTAACTTGAAAAAGAGAGTGGCAAACTTGAAATTCTAAAAAAAGGAAAAAAAAAGTGAGAGAAAATTGAAGGGAGCTAAGTTCACGGCTCTAATTGTTCGCGCCCAATAATTATGGGAGCTTTCCTAGAATAATTAAGGTAATATCTAGAAAAGCAAGAAGCCTCTAGAAATTACTCAATAAAGATTGATTTTCCTTTTTCCTGAGAATAATTTATGACTCAATTCCAGGTACGGAACTTGTCATTTACGTGTCCCCTTCGATGTTACGGTGTTACCTTTATTAATTTTCTTTATTTTCTTTATTCTTCTTTTAAAGAAAGAAAAAACTTTCTTTCTAAGAGAGCTGGCGACAGGAAAAAAAAAATAACTCGATGGTATAATATTAGAAATTAGTGGGAAAAAAAAAACATGTCTAACCTTTTCTTTTTAAGAAACAAATAAGTAAAATTAAAACATACATATATTTTTGGGTCAGTTGCACAAATCGCAAAAAATAAAAGTCCAATTGCACACTTGTCTACCCTTTATACCTATTGCAAACGTAGAAAAAAATTTCGACACAGCTTAGTAGGAGTCTGCAAAATGTCCAAAATAACTCTCCCATGTAATCATTCGTGTTTGCAATATGACGTATATCAATAGTCTACCGGTGATATATTGTTGATATACCCCCCAATATACTTAATATGAAGTATATCAGTGATATACTACTTATATATTTTATTTAAGTATATCAATGAACTTGAATTCCTAATACTCAATATATCAACAATATATTAAAAATAGCTAATATGAAGTATACCAAGAATTAATAGTGATTTGTATTCAGTATATCAGATATACCAAATATGAAATATATTAGCGATATACTATTGATATACTTAAGTATATCAAAATAACATGAGATATACGTAATATAAAGTATATCAATGATATACTACTTATATGCCTTATTTTAGTTTTTGACTTTATTAATCGTTTTTGTCACTACATTTTTATTGATACACTTGTTTTTAGTTAATACACTATATCAGTAGTGAATGAATAATATAGTATTTGTCACTTAAAGTGATGAAGCATATCACTAAATGAAATATATCACTGATATACTATTGATATACTAAGTGTTAGGTATATAAGTGATACACCAAATATGCAAAATATCCTTGATATATTACTGATATACTTCATATAGAGTATATCATTTAACTGATATACCTAAAAATAAGTGTATCAGTAGTAAATTAGTAATATACTATTAATATACTTCCTTTTAGGTATATATCAGTTGACTTCGTTGAGCTTCTCCTTCGTTTCAGAGGGACACTCGGGGGTTTCAGATATGAAACGACGAGCTTCTCCTTCGTTTTTGTCGCCGACGAGCATGATGGACACATGGGGCTTCTTCACAACACCATCATTTTCGTCTTTGCAGCGAATTATGGGTTCTCTGTTGTATGTTTGTAGTGGCTAGGGTCGTTGATGTACTCGATCAGAGACCTCTTCTTCCTGTGAATTTTAAGATCGAGAAATTCCTTAAATCGATCGGAGAGAAATGTGAGTTTATTTGGCTATGAAAAAATCCTCGTTGTTTCAAAGTAGTACTCAACGGAAATGATGGTGCTGTGAAGAAGCCCCCGTGTGTCCCTAGAAGCTCGCCAGCGACGAAAAAGAATAAGGAAGAGGAGGAGGAAGAAGAAGAAGAGAAAATGTAAGAGTAAAAAAAAAAAGAAAAAAAAGCCATGGAGGGGAAGGGTGTCACGTCAAGCATTTATTAAAAAAATTAAGAGACTCAATAACTAAAAGAATATTTAGTTCTACTAATTAAGATGTGTTAAGTTTACTTCTTGGCGCAGTCTTAAATCTTGATAGGTTTTAGGGGTGATACAAATAACCGAAAACCGACCAAACCGAACCGAACCGAACCGATCCATTGGATTGGTTCGGTTTTTTAGCACAAAATTGGACATATCTGTTTGTATTTAGAGAAAACCGAAAATTTTCGGTTTGGTTCGATTTTTGATTGAAAAAACCATCCAAAACCGAATCGAACCGAGGTATGTATATATATATACCCTTAAACATAAAACCGAACCATTTGGGCCTAAAATCGAAAACCGAAAACCCTTTTCTTTTCTTTTCTTTTTTTTTTACACAAAGATGGGAAAAAATGAACAGTGGGTTAGAAAAAGAACAAAAGCCCATTTGGGCCCAAAACCGAAAATCGAACCGACCAAAAACCGAACCGACCAAAAACCGAACCATTGGTTTTATCCTTTATTGGACATCGGTTCGGTTCCCATTTTCTCTAAACCGATCGGTTCGGTTCGGTTTCAGTTTAGTGTAAAACCGACCAAAACGGAACCGATATCACCCCTAATAGGTTTAGTCCATTGGGTTAGGTATTATGTGGTTTAAGAAAACTCCACTCATAAAAAATATGTAGCTTTTGAAAAGGTGCTAAACAAAAGAAAATAAAGTTCTTTTTCTTTTCTTGGTGAATAAATATCAAATTATCTTAAAAAGAAATCCAAAAATTTTTTAGTTCTACTTCAAATTTTCTGTTTGTTTGAACTTTGACTTGAATTTTCTTTTAAAAATTAAAAATATTTATACTTAAAACAGAATTACCCATAAAGTAGCATAACATAGTTTTTTTTTTTTCAATCTTTTGACTTGACTTGAGTTTTTCTAAAAAATTTAGGAGACTCATATTTATGTATTTTATTAACTAAAAGTGTATATACATATACTCTCTAAGTCTCAAAAAAGTCCATAAAAAACTAACATTCAAAATTTTATTTGCGACGTAATTTTTTTTTTTTTTTTTTTAAAACCACTCATAAAGTAACATAATATAATAATAATTTTCTCTTTTAGTTTAAATTTCCTTATTTTATTTCCAATAATTGATGAGAATTTACAATCTTGGAATAGGTTTCTTGCAATTTTTGGTTCACATAATTTCCTCACATTACGATTGTTCTGACCCTAGGTCTACGCAATAAATTCTACAATAACAATAAATACAATAATAAATACTTAATAAGCCCTTTGCCTTGCCAAAAAAGAAAAAAGAGTGGACATATCTATTATATACAAACTTTATAATAGATCTATTATTTATATCTAATAGATCTTTTTTTTTTTTTTTAAAAAAATTGAATATATTTAAGGGCCTACCATTAGATATAAAATTGAAAATTCAGAAATCTATTATATACTTTTTAAAGTTCAGGATTAAACTTGGGGCAAGACTTGGGTGCTGCCCAGGCATCATCCAAGTGCTGTGCAGCCCACATCTAAGCCACACAATTTTCTAAAAATAAAAAATAAAAAATTTCAAATCCAATGGCTATGAAGTGGGCATTACCATACTTGGGTGCTGCCCAGATAACACCCAAGTTTTTTCCTTAAACTTGCAATTTCAAACTTTTTTTTCCCAAAAAAAAATGGAATTAGAAATTTACTATTTAATAGAGTGGTGAAGATCTGAAACTAATATCCTTCATTGTCTCATAACGAACTAATGGGATTGAAATCCAATAATAGAATTAGTTTGTTAATCTGACAAATTTCATTTCTCTCGTTGATTCAGATTCCTCCAGTTCCACATTTAGGGTTGCTCCCCAAATAGTTAGCCTCTATTTATTCAGCTTCCAAAATTTGTAAACTTTGCCGGAAAATGATTTGTGGGATTTTTTATGTTCTTAATCAGAATTAAGTCATAATTATCCCCGGTCAGGCCATTGGGTGGATCCTTCCACTCTCTCTCTCTCTCTCTATCTTTTTCTTTCTCTTAATTCACTCTTTAACCTCTCACAAATTATCTACTTAATTATTTAACCGTTTGAATATTGTAGAGAAAATACTGAATATTCAATACTATGTTCAATTTTTGCACTTGTGTGAATTTTAAGCAAGAACTGAGGTGGGATATCTATATATATGCTTTTTTTATATATTATTGTTTGTGAAGATCAACTTTATGGGTTTGTTTTTTATATTTGTGATTTGGTTATTGTAATTTCAGCGACGAGGAACGGCAGATGGAGTCGCCGGTGAGGAAAAGAGAGTTGAAGAAGGGTATAAAGGAGACATGTAATGTTCCTTTGGCTTTGGTTTCTCCCTCGGAACGTCGAGATTATGGGGAGGATCGAGTTATCAATCTAGACGCGTAAGTCTCCGATCTTTGTTTATTTTTTTTATTTTGAGTTCAACAATTGCGGGATGAGAGATTGAATCATCGACCTTTAGAATGATATGTTTAAATTGGCAAGTCTCCAACGTTTATGTTTTAGCGTTTTCTCTCTAGTTTATCCTTTCTAAATCTTCAAAATGGTAAGATATATAGCATAATTGCAAGTTTAAATCTCATTTTCATCTTGAGGTTTTTTTTTTTTTTTTTTCTGAACTATTATTTTGGATCCCAAGACCGGAAAAATAATTATTTTTGTTTTTATTATATATATATAAGGATTAAAAATGGAACAAAGTTAAATTTTGAGAAATATTTATAATAGGTGTAAAACTAGTTGCCATATTTGCAAATTTGTTATAGAGTAAAATAATTTGCTAATGTCATACTTTTCTCCCTCATATGTAATCGATACATTATTTTTGTATAATTGATATAGGAGTTCTTTCATTTGTATCATCATTTCAAAATATTTTGTTAAATGATAAATCTACTATTATCTAGATTAAATTTGCTATATATTATTGCAAAAATCCTTCAAAAATTTAGAGTTCAGTTAAAATTGTGCACTTTTACTTTTTTTTTTTTTTTTTTTGCCATAATCCCAATGCAAAATTTTGCATTCGAATTTTTAATTTAAAAGGTTGTTGGATACAAGGGATTGGGAGATGAGAATGAATAAAGGTTGTGATACCTTTGTTCGATATAAGATTTATGGAGTTGGACATAAGTATAATGTATTCTCAGACATCATTTATACCCATGGTTAAGGGTATTCTATACCCTTACAAAAACATGGGTTCTCTTTACCTCCTTTTTTTTCTTTACTTTTTATTTTTATATGTAATTTTATTTTGAATATAGTTAATTAAATAACAAATAATTAACTAATTAATATTGATTTACCAAAATTAATATATTTAATTATTTAATTATAATAAATCAATAATAATTTATTAAACTATATACTTAATTTATTTTTACAAATAAAAGTTTATTAGATGAATGCAATTATTATTTACTGAAATTATTAATTAATTAGTTAGCAATATCTTAAATATATTTAATTAGTATTAGTTAAATTAAGTTAGTAAAAAATTCATTTTTCAATAATTATGATCAATTACTTATTGATTATTTACAATCAATTAATTATTTATTGAGATTAATTTTGATTAGTTCATCATTATTAACCTATCATAATTATAAAACATTTTTGGAATATTAATTTCTTATTTACATTCATTATCTTAACTTATCATCTTTTTATATCTTCTTCCTACCTTCTTTTTTGTGTATTGTTTCTAAAAATACATTTCTTTATACTATTTAATTAAAATTAATTGATTTGAATTAAATTTATAATTAATAATACTGAACTAAAATTAATTAAAATTAAAGAAATGTTCCATTATAATAAATAATTAATCATATATGTATTTACTTCAATTTTATGGATATAAATATATTAAATTAATGTAATTAAGGATATTTATTAAAAATATTAATTAAGTTAAATTAAGTTAGTATAAATATTCACTTTTCAATACTCATAACTAATTATTCTTGATTATTAATTAATTATTATTATTAATACTTTGAATTGATTTCGATTGTTTTATTAATTAATCTTGTCATGATCAATTCCATAAAATAAATACAAACTTAATTTGTTCTCATAAAATTCTAATAATATTTTCATGCATGCACAACCAAACAGTAATCTTTGATCTTAGACATCATTTATCTAAGAATATTTATGAAAATCTTAAACCGAACGCCGCTATATAAGAGAGTAACTAAGAATATAATTGCACCCACCTCCCATATTGCTTTTGCACGGTTTATATTAGAATTTGTTTAGAGTGATGATTAGGTTTAAAAAACAAATTGCAGTGGAGACCCAACAATGTACGAAACGTTTTGGAAGAAAATGGGGAAGAAGGCGACGATAGTGATACCAGGGTGGCGATCTATGAGTTACTACTCCGGCGGCCAGAGTCTTTGCTGGTTTCTTGAGCCCGATTTGTGCCAGCAAATTCTCCGACTACACCGTGTCGTCGGCAATGCCATAACCGAAGGCCGCTACATCGTCGTCGGGACCGGCTCCTCCCAGCTGATACTGGCAGCGCTTTACGCCCTCTCTTCGCCTGATTCTTCCCAGCCCACCGACGTCGTCTCCGCCATCCCATACTACTCTGTGAGTTGTTTTAAAAACTTAAACCAAACTAAAATGGTAGGACGTGTTTGGAATGCAATTTAGATTTTTCTTTTTAAAACATGGAAATTCTAAAATCTAAAACTTCTATAAATTCAACATTTTCAGATATTAATTTGAAAATTGAAAATATTATACCATTCCAATGTTATAAATTCATGTCACTTTTGTTGAAATTAAAATGGGTATAATATAATATTATAAAATAATAACTATATAAAATTTATAACATAAAATTCATTAATAATATTTAAGATTCAATAAAATATCCCATTGGTAAATACCCATTACTTTTGATGTAAATATATCACGAAACACACTTTGAATGAATTTTTTAATTACATCAGCCTTCTAAATCTAAATCTACTACAAAACTCATATAATCTGTTCTTTGGTTCAATCTCTTGTTTTCAAATTTCTATATATAACATTGACTAAAAAAAAAGTCTGATTACATGTGTTGAATATTGTTGGATGTTTTTGTTGCAGTCATATCCATCGATGAGTAACTACTTAAAAACAAGTCTTTTCAAATGGGGTGGAGATGCTACTACATATGAGAAAGATGAACCCTACATAGAAATCGTCACTTCACCCAACAATCCAGACGGTTCTCTACGTGAACCGGTGGTGAACCGGAGTGGAGGCCAAGTGTTGCATGACCTTGCATACTATTGGCCTCATTACACTCCAATTACTGCTCCAGCTGACTATGATCTTTCTTTGTTCACTGCCTCTAAGTGCACTGGGCATGCTGGTTCTCGTATCGGGTTAGTTCTCTAAACTCTTTTTTAATTCAACAATTCCAGAATGAAAGATCGAACTATTGACATTTGGAATGGTAATTGGTATCTTATCCACTGACACTGAACAAATTAACAATCTCCAAATTTCTTGTTTGTTTTGTTTGGGTAACTTTTAAAATGTTAAAATGATACAAACATTTTAAAATAATAATTAAAAATAATAATCATTTTGATCATTGTTATTATTTTTTCACCAAATATATATGCTACTCTCAAAACTTAGTGTATTAGGCTGTTTATGTGACTCTAATATATGTGCCTAGCTATTAACATGTCAATACACGTACTCAAAATCATGATATTCATTAGTTAAAGCAAAATGAAGATATAGGACCAAAATTGATGTCTTTTAAGAGAAAAAAAAGTTTAGGAGCTAAAATATTTATCATGAAAATTAAGAGACCAAATGTGGAATAATCTTGAAATTAGCTTAGAGATTAAAATAAACAATTTGGAAGTTCAGGCAACAAAAAATGAAAATCTTGAATGTTTAACCATAGAGATGGGATTTAAATTAAAATTGAAATTTATCGCAACTTATAACTTATAAACTTAAGTTGCTAGGTTTAAAATCTATTATTTCCCGATTAATATCGATAGCCACTTTCATTACATATAAATTTTGAATTAAAAAAAAGGTAAGTTTTAAAAACTTTTTCTTTTTGAATTTGACTAAAAATTCAAATCTTTTCTTAAGAAAAATGATAACCATAATATAGAAATTGTGAGAAAACAAACTTAATTTTCAAAAATCAAATGGTCATCAAACGAGACCTTAGAGATTAAAATAAACAATTTTGAAGTTCACACAACAAAAATAAAAATCTTGAAAGTTTAAGCATCAAGATGAGATTTAAATTAAAATTAAAATTTACCCCAACTTATAGACTTAAGTTTCTAGGTTTAAAATCATCTCTTCTCTTCTATTCTGATTAATATTGATAGCCACTTTCTCTACGTTCGTTCCCATGTTCTTCTTTCGAGAAACTATTGGAAGAGGTTAGAACAATGCGACAAGTAATTTTACACATTTGAATTTTAATTCAAGTTTATATCTAATGGTTAGATTATTAAACGGTAGCATCCACAGATTCAATAATTTGTCCTCTCTGACTCTGTTTTGCTTAGGTGGGCTCTTGTAAAAAATCCAGAAGTAGCGATGAAAATGGTGAAGTTCATTGAGCTGAACACCATCGGAGTGTCTAAAGATTCCCAACTCCGAACGGCAAGGATGTTGAGCGTAATATCAACTAGTTGTGAACAGGTTGGGAGTTCAGATCATAGTGAATCCTTTTATGGATTCGGCCACCGCCTTATGACGGAGAGGTGGCGCCGCCTCCGTCAGGCCGTCAAACACGCCGGAATGTTCACTCTCCCCGACTTCCCTCCCGCTTACTGCACCTTTTTCGGCCAACATACCGAAACCCGACCCGGTAATCCCATACTCTCCCACCTTAATTACTGGCACTGCATCCCTAATATTTAGTTTTTTTGTTTTTTTGTTTTTTTTTTTGTTTTTTTTTTTTAATTTTTAAATTTAATTCCTATACTTTTCAAAACTTATCCTACATTTTAACATTTTTCAATTATATCATTTCTGTGGTTAAATATTAAAATTGACTCTTAATAAATAGAGCTTATATTATTTCAAAATAATAATAATAAATAAATAAATAGAGCTTATAATATTTAATGAATCGAAAAAAAATTTAGATCCTGGATTAGGCCATTATAAAAAAGAAAATTTGGAGAATGATTAAAGACTTTTATCTCTTAAATGACCTAATTAATTATTTTTTCCTCAAAATTTCTATCGACACACTAATTACCAACTAACAGAGTAAAATTCCAAAACGTTAAAAAAAAAAAACTAAATTAACACTTTTCAAGACTAAATTGACCAACAAAAAAAAGCTCAAACATTAAGAATCATGACTAAAATATATACTCTACATTAGTATGATATTGTCCACTTTGGACAGAAGCCCTTATGACTTTATTTCTAGTTTTACTCAAAAAGACTTTATACCATGAAGATGATTGTCTTCTCTTATATACCCATGATCTAATTCTCTTTATCTAGTCAATATGAGACTTTGGTTGCACTCACAACAATTCTTCCCTCAAAAAGTACCACCGAGCCAGCCTCCCCCTCAAAAGTCATTTCATCAGTCCAACTCTTTAGCTTCATCGAGAGTTTGCTCTTATCCAACTCTTCTTCTCTAGAGTATGCCGCCTATCTAATAGAACTCCACTGCGAATCACATTACAGGTGACATGGTGTAGACCACTCCTTATCGCACCCTTAGCAATTCTTCCCTCGAACCACACTTGTTCAACATTTGAGGATTCATCCACAAATTCTACATGACTATGTTTATCTAAGACTCACCATGTCTTTGTTTTGTACTTGAGGATTCTACCGACATGGTATAAAAATATCGAGCAAGAGAGAAAAGACACCAAATATATATATATATATATATATATATATATATATATATATATATATATATATATATATATATATATATATATATAGTGCATTTCGATCTTATCTCCAACATATTTAGCAATTTGTTTGAATTCATAAAGCTTGGATTAAGTGCTACATCATAAGCAAATTTTGATTTTTATTAATTTGTTGTTGGGTTAGCTTTTGCATGGCTAAAATGTGAAGACGAAGAAGAAGACTGTGCAAGTTTACTCCGACGCCATAAAATAATAGGTCGAAGTGGAGCAAATTTTGGATGCAGTGAAAAGTTCGTACGTGTGAGCATGATGGATCGAGACGACAACTTCGACTTGTTGGTCCAAAGAATATCGAAAATTACTGTGCCTTCTGAAGACTGAAGAAACGACATGTCGATCGAATCCCATACGCTGCAAGTTTCCAATTACATATGAACGTGAGAATAAAAAAGGACGAGAAACGACCGAGCCGAGCCGAGCCGGAGAAAAAGGAAATACTACATGGGAGTTGAAGCCCAATTATATATAAATATTTTATTTTTATTCTTTCAATTTCATTTTGCGTATCTTTGCGATAAATATAGAAAAAGGAAAAAAAAAAAAAAAAAATGTGCTCGTAGTCGAGTACTGCTCTCAAAAAATACAAAGAAAAAAAAACTTACAAATTATGAAATCACAAGGTGAACAAACTTTCATGAATTAAAAGAAACATGATAGAACCATTCTATTTATTGGTTACTTACTTTCACTTTTTTATTCGGCAATATCTTCTTTTAGTTTTACTTTAATAATAATGTTATCGTTTTTTCTTTCTTTTCATTTCCTTTTCTTTTTCTTTTTATAAAGATTAGGACTAAAAAACTTAAGAATAAATAAACAAGTTCGTAATTCATAGAAGACAATTTAGTAGAAATTGCCTTTTCAAATTATTCTAGTTAAATTTAAAATTCATTTTTACTTTTTATTCTTATTCCTCTCAATTTGAATTATAAATCCGCCTTTATTAACAAGAATAAATACTTTTCAACAAAAAAAAGAAGAATAAATAAACTTAAGGATACTTGGGATGAAATAATACTTTTATTTATTGTAGATACATTAGAGAATACAGACAGCAAGGAATTATATTCCAATATCTACTTTCACTCCTTTGTTTTTTTTTCCTTTTTTCTTTTTTAATTCGTGGAGGTGAAGGAAAAAAAGGCACACGTTACTCAGAATTTCAAAATTATTAAATTATTTACATATAAAGTACGAAAACTTCATCGGATTTGGGCCATCAGTAGTTCAATGGGCTCACTTCGTCATGTCTTTCCTCCTCCTTGGGCCTTCCCACCTTCTTGGGCCTTAACCCCTTCTTGGGCCGATTCATCCTTAGCGGCGGTACTTTTCTCTTGGGCCGTTCCACCTTCTTGGGCCCGAGCGCTTTGTTCAGCCCTCCCTCCTTCCTGGGCCGAGCCCACTTCTTCCGTCCTCCCTCCTTCCTGGGCCGGGCCCACTTCTTCACTTTTCCCCCCATCTTGGGCCTTGCTCTGAATCGCCTGGCCCGCTTCCTTGGCCGTTTGGGCCGCTTGGGCCGCCGTTTCACGGACCCATTGCTTGGCCTGCTCGAGCTGAAGAGGAACTCGGGACCTTCGTAAATTGTTAGCCATCCATGACAGAGAGGATAACGCCGTGACCCCAAAAGCCCCGGACGTGAGAAACCCAGCGACCGCCAAGGCGATGACGACGGCGGCGGGGATCAAAATGGGGCTGAAAATGACCAGAAGCGGAGACGAAACCGCCAATCCGATGACGGTTCCGATAAAGGAGATTCCGGCGAGGAAAAGGAGGAAGGCGCCGATGGGTAAGAGAGTTAGAAGTGCCAAAAGTTGGGAGGTGGAAGGAGCCTTATCGGAAGGGATGGGTCGGCGCTCATAAGTAGGCTGATTTTGTTGCTGAAAATCGGCCATGGAAGTGGAGGAAGAAGAAATTGGGAAATTGAGGAATTGGAAATGGGAAAATTGGAAGAGAAAGAGGAGTGTTTTTAAGGGGAAGAGTGAAGAGGACACGTAGAGAAAAGGGACAGATGTAAGACATTGAAGGATTCGAGGTTTGCATGAGAAACATGTCGATCGGGGTTGGATCTTAGTTGTCATCTTCATGTTTTTGTCCCATTTTCCCACTGGATTTTCATTTCCGATATTTGGATTTTTTTTTTTCCGTCGGTCTGATCGCAACTTCTCTTAGGAATTTGGCCAAATTGTGATGCAGAGGATCGGTTCCATTCGTAATGTTTATAAATCACTCTCTTCAATTTTACATTTAACTTTCAATCTCCTTTGGGTTTAAGTTCAATTTGGGCATGGGTTTTTAATGTTGTTTTAATTTTGTATCTATGGACTATTAAATTTTTTTTTTAACATTGTATGGAGATCCTTACCGTACGATCTTTTAAAGTAGAGATGCTTTTATCGTTTAACCTATATTCGTTGGAAAAAATTTGCAGCGTAAAAAAAATTTCGTACAACATCCATTTATTATTTGTCATACAAAAAGCATTTAAGAATAGTGTAAGACCCATAAAATAAAATAATATACCATCAAATGATGCGTCAAATATTAAATAAAAGTAATATATACCATCATGGTATTAAAAATGTTAATGTTGTACATATTAAACAAGTATTAATTGATTTAAAATGATGTAATAAATAAATAGACAGTAGTCAAAGTCTTGAAGTTAGAGGTTCAAATTCCTATAACCACATGTTTGATGTACTAAAAAAATGGACAATATGATTTACCAACAAAATACTTTAAATACTTGTTCGAGAAATTATTTCACTAATAGTTTCATAAAAAATACTCATTATTGGTGAAAGTTATTCCAAATATGCTAAAATAATGTGCTAGATTAATTATAAGTTTGAAGTATGCTCCTAACTCTTAAGCTTCTCTAGGTATTTAGGTAGGTAGGTGAAGTGGTTTTCATATACAATATTTTATATGTTTGATACAAAAAGGCTTTATATCTATAATCTACACACATTTTAAAAAATGCTTAAGTGGATTTCACACATTATAATGTATTTATATATTCAAGGAATAAAGTGATCAATAAGAGCATTAATTTTTTGATTCAAGCAAGTCTTCCAATTGCATCTTTTGCAGAAACATTGAACACAAGCCTTCCTCAACCACTACAAACTTTGTATTATTGAAAAATATAAGGGCTATTAAAAAGATTGATTTTTTATTTATATGGTTGAATGCCCATTTTTAAACACTCAAAATTTGGGTTTATTTTGTTGGGTATGGAGTGATTGAATACATTTTGATCACTTAACAAAATGATTGTTCAAAGGGAGAATAGAAATGTGAATAAATGCCAAAGCCAAAGGCAGTGTGTGTTGGATTTGGTCATAATGCCATGGTGTGGCTGCAATCATCATGCCTATCATTATTGGTAGTCTTGACTGAGTTAATACCTACTTTCTTCACCTTAAAATATATAACAAAGTCTTGGAAATATATTATAGTTTCTTGTATAAAATTTAGGCCTAAAAGACTTTTTCAAGACGCATGCATGTGAAGCTTTCAAATTTGAATGGTTTTGGGCCAAAGGCACTTCTCTCTCATTGCATTGGTATGATTGTTCGAGGTCAAATTAAATCTTTTAAGAACATTATGTGACCGTGACGGCATGAGTCTGTAACATTATATTTTGGACAGTGAAGTATTTTTATGCTATGCAATCTTCATAATTTGTACTTCTCAAAATAACATTTTTGTTTGGCTATGTACAATGTCTTTACATAAATAAATTTATGAGCTATAATTAAGATTAGGAATTTCAGCCTCATGAATTCTTAGTCAATTATGATTTTTTTTTTCTTTAAAGTATTTTACCCTTATCGTTACTCATCTATCAAGTTACTTTTATTTCATAATAAGACATCAATTTAACGAAGGAAGCCATAGAATATATTTAAATTATTCTCTTTATAAATAAAAATTTCAATTAGTGATTCAAGATATAAATATATTCTTTCATGTGAAACAAATGGTGTCTTGTTCTCCTAGTAATCTTCTCACACACTTTGACATTAATTCTCACTTGATTTACTAGAATCATTTAGACAATAGTTCAATTTCAAATATCTTTCAATTTTGTAGTTCATGAGATTGAAAAACAAAATATTCTTCAAAATTAAAGTTCATATATGTTACATGATAATAATGAAGATAAAATTGGCATTAGTTTTAGGGAGAATGTCGGTTTGGATGATATTGTTCTAAAGAGTAATTTGGAGCATATGATTAGAAACGTCCCACCAAAAAGTTTAGAATCCAAATCTTTCGATCAATTCTCTCCTAAGAGTCCAAAAGGAATGAACACAAATAGTTATGTTAATTTTAGAGGGTGGGCCTAGCGGTGCCCATGCTTGATGCTTTGCCCCTATTTTGGAAGGTTCTTACTATCTAATCAGTCCTTCCCCATTTTCTTTTTTTGTTCTTTGCCCTCTCTCTCTCTATCTTTCAACACATTATCATATCTCACTCTTTTAAGTCTAAGTTCATTTAATTTTGCTTTTAGGCTCTATTTAATTGTCTCCTATCATAGCTTTTCTCATTTACGATTCTTTCACTTATGATCAATGTGAGAATAAGTCTTGTTAGAGTATTCAATATTATGCTATTTACTTTACCTCAGTTTAGTGTGGCTGAAACTCTAATCTAATACAGCCTCTATTATTCTCATTCCTCTCAATTCTCTCTCTCTCTCTCTTTTTTTTTTTTTGAGTTCAACATCGAGTTTGCTTCAACTTTAAGAATGGTAGTAAGTACTTTATTCATTAAGCTATATTTGGATTGACTATGAGAAAAGGTTTAACATTCTTAACATCTATCTAATAAATTTTTGGCCAACTTGAATACAGAAACAGCTAAAGCGTCATTAATATTCTTTGTAGTAGATGGTTCAAATCCTCACCACCCTCAAATTTGTAAAGTTATATTATTATAGGAAGAAAAAAAACTAGCAAAATTATGATATGTAGTTACCTCCATATCATAGTTTTTTTTTTTCATTTATGTACCATTATTTCACATATAATTGATATAAGAGTATTTCTTTTTTTAAGTTTAGAAAATGTGAGAGTAGATAACTGAACCTTTAAAAATAGTAATGAGTGTCTTTCTCATTAAACTACACATATTAAAATTTAATATGTTTATATTATTTAACATATATATAAGTAATAAAATTTCGGCCAACTTGAATACGGTTTAGCAGATAAAGCATCAATAATTTTCTTTATAGTCCATGATTTGAATCCTCTCCTCAAATTTATGAAGTATTATATTATAAAAAAAACAATAAAATTCTGTAAGTTTCGATTCACATTATTCAATGTCTAAATCCCTCGACTAAACTCCTTGTACTTTTGTTAAAAAAAGTTGTGCAAAAAAGATGTTGAAATTGATTGGTCTATAACTAATGTTGACATATCAAATTAATTAACATTCTAATCTGAAGTTGAGATTGATTCCTTTTTAGAAAAAATAGTGCTAAAGACGACGATATTTGATTTATTATGAGTGGCTAATATTAATTAAATGGGATATTCTCCACTTGCATTTTATCGAAAAGTCTTTAGCACATTTGAATAAATTATACTATACCTCTACACTAAAATATGAAAAGAAAAGAGCCAAAAAGAAAATAACAGAAACTTTTTAATCATATTTTGATGGGTAATACGTTATATATCAAGCTAAAGCTACATGATTTTCCATTTTGTTGTCTATGGTATAGTAAAGATTTTTGGATTCTTCCTAATTTTTCAAATTCATTTTCCTAAAGAAAAACAAATATACGGGTCATTCATCAATTTGAATGTAAGAAGCTTGAGTTTGTATAATATAATATATAAATTAAATGTGAGTTTCATAATGTCAATTTTTGTAATTAAGCAAATTTATACACTAAATCTAGGTTTTGATTTTTTTAGCTTGTCCAAACCTAAAACATAAACAAAATATGTTAAGTTACAAGTTTAGTCTCTAAATACTTTCAGGTTTGTGTGAAATAGGTCCTTCAACTTTAAAAAGTATCTAACAAGTTCTTGAACTTTTCAAATTGTTTAATAAGTTCTTAAACTTTTGATTTTATGTCTAATAAGTCCTTAAGCTTACAATTATGTGTTTAATAGATCCTTGAACCTATTCATCATTTTAAAAAATTCGTGAACCCAACTATATTGGACACGAAGTTAATTGAAAGTTTAATATCTTCTTAGACACACAATTCCCTTTTATGTTTAATAGAGACTCATTAACTTTAAAAAAAAATGTTGAATAGGTTAGGATCTCCAATTAAAAATTAAAAGTTCAATTACCTATTTTGACATTTTGAAAGTTTAGAAACGTATTAGGCACGAGCACAAAATTTTGGAGACTAAACTTATAATTTAGCCAATAGAATACTTTTTTTTTTTTTGAAAAGAGCCAATAGAATACTTATGAAAAAGTAGATAGAAGAAGAGATGCATGTTGCACTGTTGTATTAAAGCTTATAAACTATTTACATACTTATGAGACAATCAAAAAGAGTTGTTTGTTTTTCCTTCTGCTGTTACATCTAGGGAGGTGACAAATGAATGGTTCTTCCAGAAAAAAGCTGCAAAAAACCATCATTTGACAGATAAAATAAACAGTTAATATTCGGCCAAATAGAAGCTGATAAATTAATAATTGCAACAGAAGATTAATGAACAAAATAAAATTTATATGGATCACTCACATTAAACCTAAAAAGCTTTAAAAAAAACAAGAGTGAGTAACTGCCTTTCCCAAATCTAAGTTGAAGAGATGCCAAATGAGCAACTTTAGAAGGACTTTATGCTAAAAAGTTCAATTCAATGTTTATTAGTGATAATTCCACTCTCATAAAGTTCAATTCCACGTAGATTCATTTGAGTATAACTAAATAGCACTTGTACTATCTTTCGAAACGGTCGTTGAATGTTTATTAGATTCCCATTTCCATATTTATTGAACTCAAAAAAGAAAAGAAAATTTTCATTTTGATTCTCTCATTTGTTAAAAAAAAAAAAGACATGGCTCTCAAAAGTAAGACTTATTTATTTATTTATTTATTGAGTTCAACATATAAGAGAGGAATTTGAACCTATGACATTTTGAACAAGAGTATATACCTTAATAAGTTGAGTTATACTTAAATTAGCTTGAAAAGTAAGACTTAAAATAAAAACTAATTAATACAATATAATTTAGCTAGGTTAAGTAGCATAAGACTATTTGATTATATAGATAGAGAGAATATTTATAACAACTTCCACAAGCACAAGCACATGCCTAGAGAGAGTTGGCTATAACAACAATAATAATAATAATATGATACAATACAATAAAACCCTAACAACAACAAAAACAGCAATCCTTTGTAGGTAGGCTACTACCCATCAACCACATAGAAATCTCAAATGCTGAGTTCTTATCAAAATATTAAACAAACCCATTTCTCAAAACCTTCCAAAACCAAATTAGAGAGACAGACATAGATATTATTCCAGCTACCTGCTTCAACTCACCACATGGAGCCTAATTCCTTCAAATTCCTCCATTAAAATACATAGAAGAATTAGCAGAAACAACATCATAACTATTATTATTATTATTATTATTCCAAATCAGTGGAGGACTAATAATCTGAGGCTGAGATGAAAAGGGAGCTGAAAAATCAGTGCAAGAGTAGAGAAAAAGGCGAGCTTTAGCAGCATCAAGTTCCTTTTGGAGCCTTTGGACCTGTTTTTGGAGGAAGAAAATTGCATCAACACAGCCATAAACAGGATCTCTGATTCTGGCCTCGGCTTCGTAGGCGAGCGAAACGACGGTGTCTTGTCGTTGATGAGGAAGAACTTCTTTGAGGAGCTTGGCCACGTTACTGGCTCCAAAAACCTTGTGGACATTGGCGAATTTTTGAGGTTCCTCTGGTGGAAAATATGGTGCAAAAACACATCCTGGTAAGCATTTTCTTCTTAGGAATTTGCAGGCTGCACAAGGACTGTAATAATGGCTTGTTGTTGTTGTTGATGATGATGCCATTTTTTATCTGCAACAAGAGAGAACTTTTGGAAATGGAAATTTTTGTGAGAAGTTACTAAGTAAATAGCGTGTTTGAAATAACTTTCTAAGTGCTTAAAAATACTTTTTTTTACACTAAAAAAACATTTTTTAAGCACTTTGGAAGTCATTCCAAACCGCTCTAAGAAATTAAAAATGGTTGACTAGTCTATACCAAGACTAGAGTTTGTGTAGTGTTATACGTTTGATTATTTGTTCTTCTTTTGTCTTAATTAAATTACACATTCTTTTCCTTTCTTTTTGTTGATTTTTTGTTTTTGTTTTGAGTTTATTGAATTCGAGTTTGTTCTGTGATTTGATTTGGGAGTAAGTTAAACGGGAGGAAAGAAAGGATAGTTGTTTGAGGTAGTGAGTTTTAGAAAGCATAGAAATGAATTCATAAATATTAAGAAATAATCTCAAGAACAAGAGAAAGTACTTCTACCAACCAAGAAACTGCTAATTATAGTTTCACTTCAGAAAGTACTTCTACAAACGAAGAAAATACTAATTATAGTCTCGTTTCATTATTAGAAGTCCTCTAATACGGGAATCGAAATTTCAATTAAATTTTAAATGCTAATTAACAAAATAATTAACTAAAATTAACTCAATAAAACTAAATCAACAGACTAGTTATCTAAAAATCTTCTTCCAACACCAATTTACTCATACAAAGAAAACAAAAAAGATGACAACTTTGTAGATTTCTTTCACATCTCCTATACTAAATTTTGTAAAAGCTTCAAACTTTAACATCCCCATATAAACACACATCTAAAAATAGTCCTAATTTTTCTTCCCCTTATCTTCCTTTTTGTTCTTTTGTTACTTTTATTCTGTGTTCATATGAAAACTCTGAGAACTCTTTAAATTCTTAAAGACCTTCTGTCAAATTAACGTAGAGTTTTTTTTTTTTTTTTTTTTTTTCTCTCGACTCGACATGTCTGTTGAAAGGTTTCAACTTTTTAACCGAGTTTTCTCAGTTGCATCATCAGCAAGCTCTCAGAAAACATGGCAGTAATCCTCTGAATTTTAGCAGAAAAAAAAAAAAGATTAGATTTGACATGTGCATGCTTTCAAAAAATTTAGTTCAATCTTTTCCACTTCAATTGAGACAGTTTCTCAAATCAACAATCACTGCCCATCAAAACCCACATTCAAAAATTCATCTTTTCAATATATTTCAAGAAAACAAAACAAAGTTCAAAAAAATAATAATAATAAGATCCTCCTTTTCTAGGTTTTCATAGATCAGGGAAAAAAAAGAGATTTAAAGAAACTACCTTTTGGGTTGCTTAGAGCTGTCAATTTCAAGACCCTTGCTTTGTTGCTTCTTAGAAGAAATAGGCTGCAGGCAACTTTATTTGAAAACAGCACCCAATAAAGCTTAAATTAGATGAATGAATTCATAGGCTTCAATTCTGAAAATGAACACTCAAAGAGAAACCCTAATTTAGAGAGAGAGAGAGAGAGAGAGAGAGAGAATTTAGTGGAGGGGAAGAAAAAAAGATAGGGAAATGAATGGAAAGTACAGTAAAATAGGAAGGAAAGAGGGTGACACTGCATCAAATCAAATGATATTATTTCAGAGATTTATCCTCTACTTTGACATTCCCAATTCCATAATCAACCATATCTCTGAATCTCCATACATACACTTAGAAATGGAGAATACAAATGCAAACAAATGCTTCTTCTTCTTTTTTTTTTTTTTTTTTTTTTGGGTATATGGGCAAACCCCAAATTGTATATAATTTATATAAAAACTAAGTTTGAATGGAATACCAAAAAGAAAACCAAAATCCAATCATAAGTCATTGGACTTTCCTTTATTATATATATAAGAATTATGAGGTCACTTTTTCCATAGAAGAGGCCATAAATATAGAATTTCTTTCTATCTCTCTCTTTCTGAATTGGGGAGTTAGGGTTTAGGTTAGGGAAAGGTGCATGTGCCTAGCAACCCATAATTATGACATTACCTTAAACCATTATAGGACAAGGAGGAGACCCAATTTGAATCATCTTAACAACTTTAAAATTTTTTCCCTTTCTTTTTTTTATACAACAAAAGTGGGGTATGAGGATTTGAACAACAAGAGTTCAACAATATATAGGATTGAAAAATTCAAAATTTTGACATTTTAGTCGAAGATATATGTCTTAATTAAGTAATTAAACTTTGTTCAGATTAACTACTACTTTGGTTTGGGAACAAGAACGGTATGTATGATTAGGGGTGGTTTTAAAAAAATGGTATGTATGATTGACCATATTTTTGTAATATTTGAAGGGATATTGTTAATTACCTTTCCATAAATTTAAATAGAAACACAGCAGCTACTTTAGTCATCATATTAGTTTCCCTTTTGGTTAATTAATTTCAATGATCCTCTTGATTTTTCTTTATCTGCTTACTTTTATTGTGGGTCATGGCAAAATTGGAAACATTTTTTAGATTAATTAATGGATTAATTAAAATGGACCTAATTATTAGAGACATGCCTTTTATGGACCCCACTTTATTTAGATGTATATTTGGTGGATCTTTGATTAGATTGTATAATTTGTATTTAAACCCTGCTTTAAATGAATTTAGATTATTTGAAACAGCAGAATTTCATGATAACGATTTCTTAAACTAAGGGAAAAAAAGATAATTTTTTAAAAATTAGTTTCTTTTAAGAATATTACTGGAAGAGAGGATTTGAATAATCTACCAGGAAAAAAAGATGCAATTGAGCTATTTTAAAAAACAACTCTTAAAACTTTTGAATGTGTTGAGTGTTGATCATCCTTCATTCACAAAGAAAGATAACATATGATAGGCAGATAAGAACCTTACATAAAATCGCTTGTATTTTACTTATAAGAATAGTGGATAATCTATTAAAAAGATTAAATATATGTTAGTTCAATGGGTTTTTTTTTTCATTTATTTTTTACGTTTTACACTTCAAGAGAAGAAGAACATTTTCTAATATAGCAATTTCAATCAAAATAATTGCAAATATAGTAAAAATCATATGTAAATATGTAAATTAGTGATTATAGTGAACCAATACGTAAATAAATATGTGATTGTTATGATTTTATTACTTAATATCTAATTTAATTATGAAAATATGGTAATCAATAACTACCATATAAAAATAACAGCATACCAATTATAATTATTTAAATTGATCAATTATTTATATTTTTAAAAATATATTATATTTATAATTATTTTTTTAAAACATCACATATTTATACAATTTTTTTTTTTAAAAAAAGAAGCTACTCAATTAAATTTTTGGGTAAAATATAGTTTTGATCCTCGAGATGTGATTTGGTCCCTAAAATTTTAAAACTTACACTTTTGATCATTGAGATTTAAATTTAATTTCTATTTTGTCCTTGAGATTTCAAAAGTAACGTATTTTGTCTTCAATGTTTGAATTTGATTTTTAATTTACCAAAAGTGTTAGCTTTAAAAACTCAGGGACTCAATAGAAATTAAGTTCAAATTCTAGGAATCAAGAGTGTATTTTACCTTAATTTAAAAAAAAAAAATTACATATTTACATATTTTACAAGTCATTCACTTTTTAAAAGCAAGCATAAGTCAGGACTGTCCACGCTTATATATATACATTAAAAAAAAAACTTGCTAAGTAATTTTCCATATATATAGAAAAAATAAAATTTCAAAATTTGGGAGGCATGCCCCCTTACTCATACTCACGATGTAAGTCCACCATTACTTACTTGGTATGGTATATCCAAGGATGCAAAAATCGATATCGGTACCAATATTGGTAACTCAAATTTATGGTTATATCAATGGATATTTGAATATCGATAGATATTCTGGGAAAACCCACGGATATCATGAAAACTTATAAAAATATTGTGAATTTTTTTATGAAACTTTAAAATATTTAAGTAATAAACTACTATTTTAGACATATATATCACTAATTATAAGCCAAATATGAATATTAATACAATAATAGGTAACATTAAAGACTGAAAAATGAATGAACTTGAATACATCATCGATATAAAATTCTTGTCATACAAGTACATGGTTTAGTAATAAGATGATGACCTTGGAGGTACTAAACCAACATTAATATAGTTCATTTGATAGTGACAGTATTGCTCCCAACTCAAGTTATTTTCAAAATTTCTAACATAATTTGATATATGTCACACATGAGTATCATGATCAACTCCAATGACAACAATAGGAGGATATCTTTCATCAAACCATGTCCCATCTAAATTGAGATGTTGAATCTGAGTCTAGATCATCTTCAGGTAGAAGTTGTGGACCCCGTGTATAGATCGATGTATTTTGTCCTTGACTATAACCATAAGTATGATCACTTGAATGATTATAGTTACTATTGCTATAACCATAATTATTATTGTTATAGTCATAGTTACTATTGTTGTAGTTGTAGTCATATTGTTGATGCCCATATTCGGTATCCAAACTCATCCCCTCTAGACTTGAAACGAGAGATTCTTCATCAAATTGAGCATTGTAATTTGTGGATCTTCTGCAAATGAAAGGTTTCCTATTGCTCCAATTCCTCGTCCACCAGCTCTATGGCCATGGTCGGAGAAGGGTGTAAAAGAAGAGTGGTGTAATGGGGGTATTTATATTGGTAAATTAGGTATTTTTTGTAGTTTTTTTTAAAATAAAAGTGTTAGAAATATAAGTTTTGGCTAATCAAACAAGCAAAAATCACTTCAAAATTGATGTTGAAGTGAAAATACAATGTAAAAGCTTACAATATCATGTTGGAAATAAGAAGTATTTCACAAAAGTGTTGGAAATATAAGTATTGGCTTCAACATTGATGTTGAGGTGAAAATACAATACAAAAAGCTTACAATACCATGTTGGAAATGACAAGTATTCATAAAAATGTTGAAAATGTAAGTTTTTAACTAGTAGTACAACACGCAAAAATCACTTCAACATTGATGTTGAACTAAAAATGCAATGCAAAAAGCTTGCATTATCATGTTGAAGGTTATAAAATGAAACTTATAACATGTTGGAAATGAGAAGAACTCATAAAAGCTTCATGTTGGAAATGAAAACTCTCATGACAAAAATGTGGATATTCTGTAGATATTTTCAAATATTTCCACGATATTTGGCCGATATTCTGTCTATATTTCCACGATATATCCACGATATCCAAAGATAAATCCACGATTTCTTCTGGAATGCAAAGATATATCCACAAAACGATATATTGTCGATATATCGTCGATATTGACCATATATCGCCAAAAATAAGGTAAAAACAACTATATCTCCCATATCTCTATCGACTGCCCTAAACTACCGATATATCGACAAAATTTCGACAGATATCGGCGATTTTTGCATCTTTGGGTATATCAAAATCTATGCTTTCTCAAAACCAAATATGAATTAGACAGTTCTTTGATGAGATTTGATGAGATTAGTTGAACTCAACTGATTAAGGCTATACCTCGACTCGAACAAAAGGTCAGAAGTTAGAATCTCTTCACTCCACATATTGTTGAACTCAAATATATATATATATATATCAGAACTTCTCCTTTTTTTTTTTTTTAAAAAAAAAAAGGCTAAATTATATAAAGTACTTATCAAGTTTGGTTTGTTAGTTTTAAAAATACTCTTACGATTGTACCTTTTACTTTTCAAATTGTTTAAAAAATGCCATTGTCACTAACAGGAAGGACAGAAAAGTGATGTGACTGTTAAATGTAAAGTGAGGAGTTGTTTGGGTGAGAAAATATGAGAAAATGCGGCCACAAAGTTGAAAAAAAAAATGTTAGGAAAAGAAAAACGCATTGTTTTAAGAAAGGGTAGGGAAAAATAGGAAAGAAAAATTTTGTTGGAAGCTACCCCCGTTGAATTTTTAGAGGAAATCGAAGAAATCTAATTGGTGATTTGGTAATATTCCTTGTCAAGCTTTTCTTTAAGAGAAGATATTTTAGTGATTTGATTTTGTAGTCTTGCCCATTTTGTCTAAGTCAAATTCCAATAGGTTAAAAAGTGTAAATCTTTCGTTTTTCTATTCCTTGGATAGCTTTTCACATGAAAATGGTCGACTTCACTTTTTAGGTTAATCTTTGTATGTTTCATTTCCCTCTTATGTTGTTTGTCAAGACTTGCTGTACCTACTATTTTTATTTACAATTTGACACATCATTAAATAATATATTAATTTATTTCATGGATACTAAACTATTCTTAAATATTACTATTATGGCTAGCAGAGTTTTTTTCCTCTTCGATGCATGCTTAGTATAGAGATATCCATTTAACCTGCGGGATCGAGGCCCCAGGAAGACCCGCCCCGAACAAGGCGGGGAATCTTCGATTACACAGAGAATGAGGGAGAGAGTGGGGAGAGTTTTCTCCCAACGAGGAATATATTCCTCATCTCTAACCCCAACCCCACCCTACCTCGATTATATATATATATATATATATATATATATATATATATATTATTAGCTAAATTTAAAAATAAAAAAAAACTATAGTAGGAATTAGTTGAAGACTATTTTTTTTATTAAAAATAAAAGTTAAAGACTTTGTAATATTGAAATTTAAATTTTTAAAGATTAAGTTGTTTCAACATTATAATATTTTTACTTATAGTATATTATTGTTTTTATTATGAAATTTTATAATATTTTCTTTAAATAAAAATTATATTGAAAATTATTCATTTAGAAGTCATTGAAAAGAATTAATATTATGGTTGAAAAAAAAAGGGAAAAATTCCCCAATGAACCCAATCCCGCAAAGTCCCCACAGCGAATCTCCACCTCGATCCCGCGCAAAAATAAATTGAAATAGGTGGCGGGACGAGGATGGAGAAGGCGGACATCTCTACTTAGCAGCCACATTACTGGACAATTGGTCAGATCTAATATGGATCGTAGTCGGCGGCTCTCTTAGGGATCCCCATCCTTCCCTCCAAGTTCTAACAGTAAGGACGTTTTTGAAACAATTTGAAAGGTGGAGGGCAGAACGTAATAAAGCAGAGTCGATCCTCTCTCTGATTGTTGCTTATAACTTGCAACTTGCAAGCTGAGTAAAGCAAAACCTTTACCTAAAACTGAAACGGTTCATAGCTAAAAGTCTCTACTTTAGCCTAGCAATTTTACTTCGACCAAATCCCACATTTCAGTTTCCAAAACTACACCAATTCACATCACACCTGTTCATCGACCAGATAGAACACATTTTTTTCGTCCTTGCAAATGTTATTGATTTCACAACTCAAAGATTCATCAAACAATCCTCAAAAAGTGATTCGAGATCAGATACAGAAACAAAAGAATCTTCAAAATTCTTACGTACCACTATACAGAGTCCACATATCAGTATAGAACCTCAAAGAACGAGGAAGCGACTTCTTCCAAGCACCAATGTCAGGCAAATCACCAGTGAGAGCCAAAGAACTGTCATCCTCACCATTCCCAAGTCTCAAAACCCACAATTTCTCTTCATAAATTTGATGCATTGCCTTCAAAGTTTCTTCCATTACAACTTTCCCATCTCTCCTCGAGTCCTCAGCCTCCACACAACTGCCCCCAACGTTCACCATCACTCTCCCGCCTTTTATCAAACACCTTTCGAGCATTCTCCATGTCTTTGGATCCTGAAGTTCCGGAATCAATCTCCCTTCACAAAACAAATCCACCAAAATCCCTGCAAATCCCCCTTTCACATTGGCTTTCAGACCATTCCCAATGTAGATAAAAAGCCTCTCCGGGTACTCCTTTTCCAGCTTCGACAGGCCGAAAAATTCCCTCCCAACGGCGATTACAGACGGATCGAGCTCCCACCCATGAACCGTTACCTCGGGATATAGCTTTAGGATCGATCGGGCCGCGGAGCCGGCGCCGAATCCGAGGATTCCGACGGGTCCCGGCGGCAGAATCGGCGGCAATGTGGCGAAAACGTCGAAATAGGTGTTTGTAAGTGATTTGAAAAGGAATGAGATGCTGTGGATGTTACCGGGGCCGTCGAGAAGGAGTAATCTGGAACCTGAAAATGGGTGCTCTGCTTTTCGAGAAACTTCGAGAACTCTGATGAAATTGTGGCGCGATTTGAATTTGGCGAGGATTTTGACGTCGTCTGATGGAATTCCGTCGTCTTGGGTTCGTTTTTCAGGGTTTGAAGATTGGGTTCGGTGGAATTTGACTCTCAATCGATCGAATTTGGGGCGTTTGATCTGTTTTCTTTGAAAGGAAATGAGATTTGGAGATACGGGTTTGAAAGAATGGAGGGAAGTTTGAGTTGGGTGAAGAATTAAAGGGATTTCGCTGTTCAATTGAAGTCGCATTTTTGCTTTGATGGAGACGAAAGGCAAATACTAGTGATAATTTGACGAACAAGCTTTGAGGCTCGAGAGAAGAGATATTTCTTATTTGGGCTTCGCGGCCCAAAATGTATCAGCCCAACAGGCTTGCACAGCCCAGAGATGAATAGGCCCAGTACAACATCCGTAGCCCATTTTTATTAATGATTAATTATTAATTATTATTTGAGAAATTTGTGGCAGGTGGAGTTGTGGACGGTTTCTAATTTCTATATTGTGATTTTTAAAAATGGAAGTAGAATTTTTAAATTTTGCATAGTGTCGATTAGTGATTTGTTATTTTAATCATGTTAATCAGCATAGTAAATTATTGATTAATAATAATTGCATGTTTACTGTATTAAGACCAACCAACATGATAAGGAATAAAGATAATATATATAATTTATGAATTATACTTTCATGTCAACGAATTAAGATTGTTATATCAATGAGTACTTTTGCTATTAATTTATTTTTTAAAATTTCGTTTGCCAAATTGCATTATCTGCTCATGACAAATTATTTTATGTGTCTGTATGTCGGTCATCTTTCCATAATTTCATAAGAATGAAATACAAGTAGATTTAATAAACTCAAATAGATTTTAAGAGAATTATGAAGAAACTCAACCTACAAAGTTTCACTCCATATGAATGAATCCAAGGCTGATTCGGCACAACTCATATAAATATGGTCTTTAATTATTTATATACCTAAGGCTTTTCTTACTTCTAAGCAATGTGAGGCATATTGAATATTTTGTTCACTGTAGTTATGATTTAAGAAATAAAATAATTTTTTAAAAAAAAAAACGAGTAGGTAATAATTATGACAGGTTCTAATCTATAATGAAAAAATAATAATTAGTAGCTAGTAATGATGTAAGTGGAATTAGATTGATTAAGAAAGGATTAGTGAGGAAATTATAAAGCAATTATCAAGAAATGAAAAGAAGGTAAGAACAAGTGGACCAAGAAAAGAGAGGGGGTAGCGAAAAAAAAAACTTTAATTAGAGTCAAATATTGGTGTCAAATCGGAAGCTGTTACCAATTGAAGACATGGAAAACTTTAATCAGGATTATCACATCAATTGCTAATTGGGCCTTTGGCATTGGCGATTTGACATTTAAGCCCCTGTTTTTTATGTGAATTCCAAGGGCACTCTTATTGCTGCTTTTGACTTCCTTGTAGGGTGGGACTGCCCTGGGCTCGACCAGAGGAATCTTGCAACTTTCCGGGTTTATTTTATAATTTTTATTTATTTATTTATTTGTAATAGCCTCTAAATCAAGTTAACTTAACCAACACAATTATGTCTTTTAAATATTTTATTCCACTGTTGCAATTATTAATTACATCAATTTTTTTTCCTTTAATTATTCCCCCCTCTTATTTTTTTTTTAAACTTATTCACCACCTTCTTCTAATGCCCTTCTACTTCTTTCCCCTCTAAACTTATTCTCTTTCATTATTATACTTTTGATTTTTTATTCTCCCCACCTTTTTTGTTCTCTTATTTTTCCCAAAGGAGCTATAAAAATAATAAATAAATAAAAGATTAGAAAGTTGATGGAACCGAGTAAGTTTAGTTGGTTTGAACTTATCTAAGCCAGAAAAATAGTCAATGAATTTGTTTGTATAGATTTGTCGATTTTGCTTGATTTTAATTAGTTTGGTTTTTAAAAAAAAAAAAAAAATCTTAAATCAATAGATTGGTTCCTTCCGCGTTGATTTTGGAAAAAAAATAGACCCGAGCCAACTCACTGAGACATAATACTTCAATATTGGAGCTTGATTTTAACAATTCTACTTTGTACTCTTGATTTCTATTTCAATTATTTCAATGTTGGAAATAGTGTTTGTTTTGTCAAACTCTCTTGATGCATGTAATTAATTGAGAGACAAGACTTAGCCTAACAATGTTACTATTCAAGAATATATATATATTTCTTTTAAAAAATAAGCTTTATTAAAGAGAGAGACTAGATTACATGGAAATTATCTTCAACCTTAGCAACATTCATGTCCCAAAAGCACAAAAGCCAACCAATTTGGAGGACAATGTTGAAGTTCTTCCTTGCATGCATGAATTTCAAAGAGATCCCATGTTCTTTGACAGGTGATTTAAGTGGAAATTGAAAGTTCATAATACCTCAATCTTTTAATGGATAAATTAATATTAAAATCTTTCTTAAATTATAATTTTAGTTCCTAAACTTTTAATTGTATGTCTAGGAGGATCCTAACTTTAAAAAAAAAGTGTCTAATAAGTACTTAAAATTTAAAAAGGTCTAATAAATCCATAAACTTTTAATTTTGTATCTAATAAGTCCATGTTATATTCTACATTTTTTAAAATTCATGGAGCTATAAGACACACAATTGAATTTTATGTCTTATAAGACCACTACTTTTCAATTTTATGTATACTAGGTCTGTGAATTTTTAAGACGTTAAATATGATAGAGACCTATTAAACATGAAAATAAAGTTTAAGAATCTATTAGACATTTTTAAACTCAATAGATCTATTTCTAAAATTCGGCTACCTATTAGATAGGTACTAAAAAAAAAAGTAACTATTAACCAAAATGCTAAGAATTTAAGGACTAAACTTACCTAAAATATAATCTTATAGTATTACAAGTTACAAATTCAATCCTTATAGTCAAGTGGTTTGATATTTATTTGTTAAATACATGTCAATTGATAATGTAACATCAAATCATAAAGAGTGTGTTTAATAATAAATTAAGCCAAAATTAGGGAATATACTTTTCGAAATAGCATATGATATTCATTTATGTCTCCTGATATTTACATCTCATGCATGATTATGTTATGGCCAATGATGAAGAATAAGAAAATACACACCAATATTGAATGAATAGCTTAAGTATCAGTGGGTGCTTGCCTCACATAACATGTTTAAAACATTCATTTGTCATAAATACAATACAACAACATTCTTTCAAGAAGTATATATATATGCTTTTGGAGAGTAACAATGGTAGTTAGAACATCTACAAGATTTGATTCCCAACAATTTTCGAAAAAATTCAATCGACTTTTGATAAACAACAAGAAACCTTTCTCATTATTTTTGCTCTTTCTTTCCATTGTCACGGTTCTAATTAGAAATGTTGTCTCCCTATATATCTCTGACCCCACGAGAAATTTTAATCATGGTCTCATCTCATTTTTCTCAAATTTGAAGAATTTGTGATGAGTTCAATCATTTCAATGTTGGATTCTCCATCCAAAAATTCATTATTGCTATACTTTTTTTTAAGGGAAAGAACAATTGTACATCTCATAGTTTTAAAAAGTCCTTAAATACTTACAAATATGGCAAATTAATTTCCTAAATCATTTATTATTTTGAATAAATTCAATAAATATAGTAAAAACAAATAAAATTTAAATCTTGTTTTAGTTCATGAGCTTTTAAATTTGTTCTATTTTGGTCCCAAAACTATCAAAATGTTTGTTTTGGTACTTAAACTTTTACGTTTATTCTATTTTGGTCCTTGAACTTTCAAAATGTCTATTTTAGTTCCTAAACTTTTAAAAGAATAACCATTTTGGTCTTTGTTACGTTCTTTTCTACCTTAAAATCTGCTTTGTTCAATATTCATCTAACTTATTTGGCTTGAAATCATACTCATATCGACATGCTAGTACAACTTATTTGGCTTGAAATCATACTCATATCGACATATATATGCTAGTAAATACTCGAAGTTTGGTCATTAATCTGTTAAAATTAAAATAAAGGTAATGACCAAAATAATTATTTTTTTGAAAATTCAAATACTAAGATAGACATTTTAAACTTTCAACAGCTAAAATGGAACAAAAAATCAAAAGTTCATACTAAAATGAACATTTTAAAAACTCAGAAACCAAAATAGAATAAATGTTAAATTACAAATTTGGACTCTATGGTTTGGAGAAAGTTAAAATTTAGTCACTAATTGTTTTAAAAGTTAGAATTTTTTTGTCTTTGATACTAACAAATAGTCTCTACACATAGAAGCCACAAACAAATTGAGTACATGGAAGTTAGTTGTCCATATGTCAATAATGTGCTCTTTTGTATTTAGCTGATTGTGTGAGTTAAGTAGTTGATTGCATAGAAAATGAGTTGCCAATTTCCAAATAAGCTACATTAAATTACCAATTTTCAACTCATTTGTTAAAGCAAGTTGCCTTTTCAATATTCTTTTGTACTTCTTTTACTATTTCAGTTTTCTTGCTCTATTACTTGCATTTATTAATATTAGATTTCTGACAGTGTTCATTACTTACCTAATTTGTTTGTTTAGTCCTCTCACATTTATTACCCTTAGAGGGAATGCTTTTAGTTAAATAGAAGCTCCTCTATATGAGCTAAAACATTCAAGCAAGTAATAACATTCGAAGAGTTCTCTTCTCTGCTTTCTCTACTTCTTTCTGCTCACTGTCAACCTTCCAAAATTCTTCCTGGTATCAGAGCTTTCAATGGCTGGCCCCTCTACTTCAAAAATTGAGACCAATCCCACCATTTCAGTGACTGTGTCTAATTCTCCCAAAATCACATATATAGTTACTTTTCAAGAGAAACCAAAGACCCACGTTGAGGCACCTCATGACAAGAAACGGTATCAAGTTCGCTTTGGGTACTCCTCAGTGGGAAACCCTTCCTTCGTCAACCTTCTAAATCATGTAACCTCAATTAAGCTTGACCAAAGAAACTTTCTTCTTTGGAAAAGTATAGTTATACCAATACTCAAGAGCTATAAGCAAGATGGCCATTTGAATGGGAAGACCCCTTGCCCTGAGCATTCCATTATTATACCTCCCTATGAAGATGAACCAACCAAGTTGGCACAACCAAACCCAAAATATGACGTATGGGAAAGAAAAGATCAACTACTTGTGGGTTGGCTCTATAACTCCATGCCACTAGAGATCGCAGCACGAGTGATGGGACATGACACTGCACAACCGTTGTGGCAAGCTGTCGTAGATTACTATGGAATTCAATCTCGATCCCAAGAGAACTATATAACCGACAAATGTTACAACAAATTAGGAAGGGAAGCATGAAGATGGAGGAATACTTGACTGTTATTAAGAGGTATTATGATAATCTTCAACTCTCTGGCCACTCCATGAAAATAAGAAGTCCAATCTCTCATGTTGTTGTTAGTTTGGATGAAGAATACACTCTTATTGTATGTGTATTGAGAACTTAAGAGATGTCCTGGCTAGGCATCCAAAACGAGCTGCTGTTGTTTGAACTGAGACTCAACCAACTTCAAGTTGGGATTTATGCCCTAAAGCCTTGTAATTAATAATTTATTTAATAACTAATAATAATTTTGATTATTTTATTTTCAATATAATATTATCCATTATATGAAAAATCCAAGGTTATTAGTGTGATCTTGAACAGTATGTGGTTGACATACGGGAGGATCATGTTCAAGAAATAACCTAAAGGATCATAATATATGTTAAGGTTAGGTGTCTTATCTTGACAACACTATTAATATGGCTCACTTTGTAATAGTTACAAATGATTTGATCCAAATCGTTCATGTGGAGACATGTGAGTGGGGGTATCTTATTGGTAAGCCTTAGAATTAAGGCTTATTTAACTCCCAATTGCTTAAAATATTCTTGTTTTGATTTAAGACCATTTGAAAATAGTGAAAGATTGTTTCAATTTAAGAAAGAAATAAGTATGACGGTATTTGGGATAGAATTCTAAATAAATTAATCTTGTTTGTAGGAAACATGGAAATTGCAAAATCGTGATTCTGCAATTCTGGACAGCATAAAAATTTGAGAAAGAAATAAAAAAATTATGGCACAAAAAATCCATTTACGAAAGGACTAAATTACCGCCTGAATTGGTGGAATTGGAGCGCGATTTTTGGCCAATTTCAACCCTAGGAAGATCTACAAAAGATGGAGGAAGAAGAGACGGAGGGATTCATTCGATTTTTGGAGAATTTGGCTGGTGGTTCCATTTTTGGTTTTTACACACTGTTTTTCTGAAAATTCTGAAGTTTCTGTTTTTGCCGAGGAGTTCCAGCTTATGTCTTTCATTTTTCTTCAATATCTATTTGTCTTATGGATAGTGTTTACAGTACAATCATTGTTCCTCATTTTGAATTCTTCTTGTATTAAGTTTAAGTTTTAATCCATTCTATGCTCATGGGTTTTATTCAACAATAATACTTTGTTTCTCTGCATTTTTTTTTTTGGGCTCTTTCTATTTTTGCCGAGGGTTCAGCCTTCTATCTTTATTTATTTATGTATTTATTTATTTTTCAAATTTTTCTTCTTGTATGACGATGAGTCGTTGGAGGTACACACTTGTTCTTCATTCGGAATCAGTTTGAATTAAGTTTGTGGCTTAATCCAGCCTATGTTTGCAAAGTTTTGTAGGATTCCTCTTTGGAGGTACACACTTGTTGGAGTCTTTGATTCTGTTTTTTATTTTTATTCAAGTTTTCAGAGTTGTTGGAGTCTTTGATTCTGTCTTTTATTTTTATTCAAGTTTCCAGAGTTGTTGGAGTATTTATAAGCCATCAAAATCAAAGGTAGAAGGAAGAAGATTTAATTTCTTATTGGAAGCCATTGATTATCTGTTTTTAAGAAACTTAGGATAGAATTTTGTATTAATTAGCATTTCACTCCACTTGCTATTATGAATTTTTCTTCAAAAATTAGTTTTAAGTTTTTTATCTTTAATATGAGCTAAAACTTCTTAGGGGGTTCAGGAATGTGAATTCCCTAAGAAGTAATTGTAGCCTAAATTTCAATAAAAACCAAGCCTACTTCTCAATTGTTTGCTTGGTTGAACAAATTTTCGTTGAGATCCTAGATTGATCAACTAGGGTAGCAACTCAAGCTTAGATCTAATATCGACGGGGTTAGTGATAAGCAGATTTCGCAAAAGTAGTGGAGAAAAGAGCTTAGACATAATTCAATCCTTACCCTAGACATAGGGATTAAGGACTCTAAAGCCCATAAAATTGTTGAGCCAAATGATCTAAGATAGAGGGACTATAGACATATAAGTCACTCACTTAGCCTCCTAAAATCTAAATTCTAGGTAAATAGGAGAAGCAATTTTGGTTTACAATTGAGTGTGGAGTAGGTTGGAATTGCAATTTTTGCTTGCAATTACAACTTAGGGCAATGACATTTTTAAGCCCCATCTTTATCTAAATTCCTTTTGAAATTTTTAGTTTGCTATCTCATTATTGCCATTTCTCGATTCTATAATCCTTGTCAATTCAATATTGCAATTTCTTGATTCTGCAATCAGATTCTGCAATTTTTTCAACACGCCAACCCAACTTTATTTTTACAATTTTCATTTTCAAGTTGCAATTCCCTTACACTTTGCTTTACAATATTTTTGTTACACCATTTCCTTGGGATTCGATGCTTGGTACTCACATACCATTTTATATTACTTCGATCGCGTGCGCTTGCGTATACACCGATCACTTATACAATGAGTTTGTATAAGACTGAACCACAAAATATTTAATCTATTTTTATAAATTCATTAATTGAGAAGATTAATATTTCATCAAGATGATCATATGCGACTCGATCATAATCCTGAGTGAGTTATGAACTCCTGCCTATGAGGGTTTATCCTTTGATTTGCATGGGTGATGATGGATTTTGTAGCCGATTCAATATGCCTACCATTTTGGGGACTTGACCAAATAGGAAGCTGGGAACATAATCTCACAAGATGGAATTCACTCCTTCCCATATTGGGTAAGTAGATGTGTAGCTCCCTTAAGTGCTGATTTCGAGATTTGAACAATAGGACCCCACCCTCTCACTGGCCTAAGAGGGACTTAGTTTATGGTTGGATCATAAACAAATTTTTCATTAGAGGATCAGTGGTACTTATGATGCAATATGTAATTATAGGGGTAAAATGGACTTTTGACCCAGCTGTAATTACGAACAACTCATGAAGGATCAACTTGCATGTAGTGATTATATCCATAGACACAACTTGTCCTACAGTGCATAAAAGTGCAACTCTAGGTCTATAGTGGAGGGACCCTAGAGTTAATGAATGAAAATTGATTAATTAAAAAATTTAATTAATTAATTTTGTATCATTGGAGATTATAATTTGTAGGTCCATAAAGTCCCATTATTAGCTCATAGTAATACTAAAAGATCAATCTAGTTGAAAGAAAAATTTGAAATGTTCAAATTAATATTTAATATATCAGATATATTAAATATAAAAGAGGAAACTATATTTATTGTATTTGATACATTAAATATTAAAATAATTAATATATATTAGATACATTAAATAAAATATATTTATAAAATTTGAATAAGATTCAAATAAATAAATATCATAGGAGATTTGAATGAGATTCAAATAAGTATAAGATATATTTTAATATATTAGATATTAAAATATAATATTTTAATTATGACAAAGATTTGTCCTTGGTCTTTATAAATAGGACCTTTGGGTTGAGCCATTAGACATAACACACATCTTTTCAATAGAGAATTAGAGAATTCTTTCTAGATCTCTTCCTCTTCAATTCCTTGTGGATGTTCTTTCAAGCAGCTCCCACAAGCCGTGGTCCTGTGTTCGACTCATAGCCAGTAAGACTTTGTGGATGAGATAAAGACCCGCCAGAAATATCTCCATATTTACTCCAAGTAAGTTTGCTTAATCTTTTTTTTTTTATTTTAATTTTAAATAAAATCAAAGACGATCTAATGCTTCCGTTGCAGTGTGAAACGTTTATTCCTACACTTCAAGCTTTGAAAGGGAATGCATCTAGTTCACAAATCTCGGTCAACCTCACCACAACAGACAAATGAAAAAATCAAACTCAGTCTAGCAATACCTCTCAACCTGCTCGAGTGGGCTATATGAATACTGGAAAAGATGGTAAGTTCAAGATAAGAGGACGATACTCTCCCTATCTACAAAACTACAGACCTACCTGCCAAATATGTGGAAAAATAGGTCACATTGTAGCTATTTGTTATCACCGGTATGAGAAAACTGAAGTTCAGAACTCTGTAAACCTAGTGACTAACCAAGCGATGGTCACTCCTAACATGACAATAACTGCACCTTCAACCGCTCTTATGGCTTATCCTGAAACCTTACAAGACTCAACATGGTACTTGGATAGTGGAGCTAGCAACCATGTCATTGCGGAGCTTGGAAAGCTGAGTTTGAAAGGTATGTGTCATGGCTTAAAACATATTATGGTGGGAGATGGAAACAAATTACCTATTAAATGCTTTGGAACAACATATTTAAAGACTAAAGGACTAAATTTAGTTCTTAAAGATGTGATGTCCCATGATGAAAAAGAACCTAATTAGTATCTCTAACCTCACTAAGGATAATGATGTGACTGTTGAATTTCATGACTTATTCTTTATTGTTAAGGAAAAAAAGTCCAAGGTGGTATGGCTAATAAGGAAACTTGAATATAGGTTGTATTGGTTGGAAGAAGCTTAAACGAAGGCCTCATTTCAAGCTAAAGGTAATAAATAAGCTAACTACAGAAGTCTTTGTGTGGGAACCCCTTACTCAAAGAAGTCAAGAACAAACCAGAATGAAGACTTGACAAGTTTAGAAAAACATGTTTGAATTTTTTTTTTTTGTACGAAGGACATATGGCATCAAAGATTAGGTCATCCTTCTCCAAGAATTTTTAGTCAAGTCCTAGAAATTTCTAATGCTTCTATCAAGAGGAATGAAAAAGTTACTTTTTGTGAGGCTTGTACATTTGGTAAAGTTCACAAACTCCCCTTCTCTTTGTCAAACTCTCAGGCAACTCAATGTCTAGAACTTATTCACATGGACCTCTGAGAATCAACTCCAATTCAATCCAATAGTGGCTATTGGTATTACGTTGTCATCTTAGATGATCATAGTAGATTTACGTGGCTATATCCATTGAAACATAAAGGTGAAGCCAGTGGAGTATTTCAACTATTTAAGAATATGGTGGAGAAATAGTATTGTACTACAATCAAAACTATAAGATGTGATGGATGAGGAAAATTTAAGCCTTTAATCAACCTTGCTGAACAACAAGGCATGACAATGCACATTTCTTGTCCACATACCTCAGCACAAAATGGAAGAGTGGAGAGGAAGCATCGCCATGTTGTGGAAACTAGAATCACTTTACCAGCCCAAGCAAGGATGCCTCTTCATTACTGGTGGGAGGCTTTTCACATAGCATCATACCTCATTAACCACATGCCATCTTCAGTAGTCAATAATTAATGTCCATATCAAATTCTCAAACCACAGCTGCCAGCCTATGAGCATCTCAGGACCTTTGGAGCTGCATGTTATCATTTTCTCAGACCATTCCAGCAACACAAACTCAATTTTCACACTGAAAAGTGTGTGTTTATAAGCTACAGTGATCATCACAAAGGGTACCGATGTCTTAATACTATAGGGCACATTTATACCTCACGACATGTCCACTTCAATGAGATTAATTTTTCCTTCACCCAACTTTTTCTTCATGAACCTGATATGCTTCCCCCTACCTCAGATTCTGTCATATCCTCGCTCCCAGTTCATCCAAACATTCCTTCGCAACCTTCATGAATCACATCACCTACTACCTCACTAAATCCTCCCATCTTAACTCCTTTTTCACCTACCTGAGACCTCATTAACTTAACCTTAACTACATCACCCACTATATTAACTGTTCTCCCCAACATAGATTTTCTCTTCCCATCTCAACCCATTCCCACTTTCTCACCTCCGCCTTCATACTCTCATTGTCCAATCTCTTCTTTCAATCAACACCCCATGACTACTCGTGCCAAATTCGGCATACATAAACCCTGTAATTTCTTTGGTTGCCTCACACAACTGGCCCCCTCACTGAACTGGAATGAAGTTGAATTCATTCATTTTTGCTATTACTTCGGTTGCTTGGTAAAGGGCTATGGATGATGAATTTTCTACCTTACAAAGGAATCATACTTGGACTTTTGTTCTCCCACACTCCTCTTAGCACATCGTTGGTACCAAGTGGGTCTACAAAATCAAACATGATGCTCTCGGTAAGATGTACCGCCACAAGGCCCGATTAGTGGCTAAATGGTACCTCCAGACCCCAATTATTGACTATAGTGAGACGTATAGTCCTATTATCAAGCCCTCTACTATTAAATTGTGTTAACCTTCCTCACTTGGAAATGGCCAATCCGTCAGCTTGAAGTTGAAGTCTTCACTTGTCAACCTTCAGGCTATGTTGATCCCACTCATCCTACTTATGTTTGCAAACTTCACAAAGCCCTATACGGCTTAAAACAGACCCCTCGGACCTGGTATGAGAGTTGAAGTTGGCTCTCCACTCCTAGAACTTTGTTTAATCTAAAACATACAGCTCGCTCTTCATCCAACATTCAGGCCTAGGTACTATTTTTCTGCTCGTCTATGTTGATCACATGATCCTAAATGGGTCCTCCTCTGCTGTCCTTCGTCAAATTTTATGCCAATTGCAATCTGTTTTTGCTATCAAAGATCTTGGGTCTTTGCATTACTTTCTTGGCATTCGAGCTCTTCACTTACAAGATGGCCTAGCCTTATCTCAATCTCAGTACATTCAAGACCTACTAGCTAGACTTTATCTTTAACACCTTAAACCTGCACCTTCTCCCATGGTGACTGGCTCTCAACTCTCTCAATTTGATGGTGAGCTTCTTAGTGATCCACAGCTATACAGAAGCATGTTGGGGTCCCTACTATACCTACAACACACTCGACCTAACATAGCCTTTGTCGTGAACAAGCTTAGCCAGTTTAATCAGGCTTCTCATCCCCCTCATTGGCGTGCTCTAGTTTTTCATTATCTCTATGGTACTCTTCACTTGAGTCTTCACTTATCTCCAACTCATAGCATCTCTCTCACAGGTTTCTCTGACACAGATCAGGCTTCATCCCCGGATGATCGAAAATTAGTTAGTGGCTATTGTGTGTTTCTTGGCTCCTCTTTGATATCGTGGTCCTCAAAGAAATAGGTTGTTGTTGATTGATCCAACACTGAGTCGGAATACTGTGCTCCCTCCCATGTGGCATGTGAACTCATGTGGCTTCGTTCTCTCATTGTTGATCTTCATGTCACACTTTCTGCTCCCCCCATTGCATGGTGTGATAACATCTCCGCTACGACATTTGCTCGGAATCCTCTTTTCCACGCACGTACCAAGCATATAGAGATTGATGCCCACTTTATTCGTGACTAAGTCCTCTCTCATCAACTTGATCTTTGCCATGTTCGTTCTCAAGACCAAGTCGCTAACTATCGAACTAAACCATTTTTGGCACTCGTGACAAACTCAGTCTCTACGTCTACGTGTCGCCTTGTTTGAAGGGGGCTATTGAAGCAAGTTGACTTTTCAGTATTCTTTCTGTACTTCTTTTACTACTTTAGTTTTCTTGCTCTATTACCTGTATTTTATTAAGATTAGATTTATGACTGTGTTCTTTACTTACCTAATATGTTTGTTTAGTCCTCTCACGTTTATTACCCTTAGAGTGAAGGCTTGTAGTTAAATAGAAGCTCCTCTGTATGAGCTAAAACATTGAAGTAAGTAATAACATTCGAAGAGTTCTCTTCTCTACTTTCTCTACTTCCTTTTACTCACTGTCAACCTTCCAAAATTCTTCCTCGTTTTTTATCCAATCAGCTACTTAACCTACATAATAAGCTAAAATAAAAAAAGACCATCTCATTTGACACAGAGATAGTTAACCACCAAGTACTCAATTCGTCAATGGTTTCTAAAAATAAGAATATTTATAATGTTTTATCAAACCATATAGACAAAATTCATTTTAACTTTTAAAACATAGAGACTAAATTCAAACTTTTTCAAAATGATAAGAAATAAATTTTTTCAGCAACCAAAATAGGATTACTCATCTTGAAATTCAACGAAAGAATATGTGGGCATTTGAAGCAGGTCCCATCGATCGAGAAAATTGTCACTCGTGGTTCGTGGTTCTTTCTATTTTGTGTGTGTTTTTATTCCACAAGGGGGGATGGGGGCTATGGAGACAAAAGCAAAAGGGTTATATCAAATTGACAAAGAGCCTAATCATTTGGCCAAAAAAAAAAAATTTAATAAAAAACGAGGCTTCCCAGAAACCCACCCTTTACTTTACTTTCCCACCATCATTTTTGTGATCATCATATCTTTAAAAGGAAGCTTTATTGTTGGCCGATGGACACTCCCTTTTGAAAATGACCACTCCCTTTAAATCAAATACCATACACTTAATATAAATTATTATATCATCTCATTTCACCATATTTTCAATTTCATTTCACCCCCTCATGTCGCAAGCATATATATTTTAAATTAACAAGATTTTTATTAGTATATGAGGTCATTAGAGAATTAGATATATTCAAAAGAAGTGATATTATACTGTTGTGAAAATATATGAAGACGCCTGTTGATTCATAACTTGTTAACAAAAAGGAAAAAAAAAACTAATTTATACCCTTAAACTTTATAAGTTGTATTAATTAAAACCTTAAACTTTCATAAGTGAATCAAATTAGACTATTTGGTAGTGATTCATAAATATTTTCACTTAATTTCATTTAAAATCAACTCAAAACTACATAAATAACATTATTCTTCTCCCAAAATCCTACAGAAATAGCAAGAAAAAGTATCATGTAACACTTCCTAAATAAGTAGAGAAAAATAGAAGATGAAAAACTGTTCATATGAATGAAAATGCTACGCTACCCACTCGATAATTACAACATTTTTATTTAATACTGCATTAACATCTCTATATTTAAAGAAGTCTTATACACGTGGGAGAATTATGCATTAACAATTTTAAAATAAAATCCTAATGTAGAGTGCATAAGGCTCTGTTTGATAACCATTTGGTTTTTAGTTTTTGATTTTTAAAAATTATGTTTATTTTCTCATCATTTCTCTATAATAGATTTTACCTTTCTTGATAAAACATTTGAATTCTTAGTTAACTTCTAAAAACAAAAACTACTTTTTTTAGTTTTCAAAACCTAGCTTTGTTTTCGAAAACATATGTAAAAAGTAGAAAACAAAACAAGAAAACTCACAAGTAAAAGTAGTATTTATAGGCTTAATTTTCAAAAACCAAAAACTACAAACTAAATGGTTATCAAACGGGGCCTAAATTGTTTCACTTTTAAAATTTCTAGGTTTTAATTAATGTAATTATTAGCTTATAGTTTTAATTGATTCAACTTGCAAAATTTAGAGGTATGAATTAATTTTTTTCCAAACAAAAATCTCAAATATGAACTCGATACACAACAATGTCGTACTTTTGGAAATTTATATGGTCGAACACGAGATATTATTTGGTTTTTTTTCCATCAATAATATGTTTAATTTGAAATAAAATGTATAATGGTCAATTTAGCCAACTCCAAGTGGTACTTTGAAATTATGATATAGAACATACACAATAATTAATTGTAGGGTGTCCCACACTCCAAACACCCTAAACTTCACGAAACTAAATTCAAGGGGGGTCTAGCTATTCCCTTTTTTTTTTATGTCACATTTAAATATTGTACTACTTTGTATTTTTGTTCTATCAAAATTAAATTAATTCTTTGTCGAATTTATTATTTCATCTCGACCATTTAAGGCCATATGTAAGAATGTGACCACAAAAATCTTATCTTTTTTAATATCCACCGTTCTAACGTATGTGTTTCTTTTTTTTTTCTTCATAACATATTTTTAGATATCCTACGTACCATAAATCAAAATGCTATTGTACATTTTTAGAATGACAATCTAGGTTTTTCGATTTTTTTAAGTCGCTATTTTTGTCCAATAGCCAGTGAAAAACTTTTCGAAGAAAGGGTGACACATCATTTTTGTTTTTTTAAATTAAAAGTTCGAGGATTCTCATAGAAGTTGGATAAGTCGTTTGAGATTGCGTTTGCATGAGGAAAAAGTGATTAGGGAAAAATCACATCTCAATTTACTCGTTCAAAATCACACTCATACTAGCTTTTGAATTTAGCTCTTCTAAAAATTTGATATACTCTCTATGTTGAGGATCCCACATTAGAAAAATGTAGAGAGACCTCACAATTTATAAGATATATGGGCTACTCCTCTCATTGCCAATTGGTTTTGAGATGGAACCCCATGTAATCTAATATGGTATCAGAGCTCATTAAACCCAAACGGGTATTCGGTCCAAAAAATTAAAATTGGGATCCGATCCAAGAATGGTGAACCCAAAGTGGCACCATCTTGAGAGGGCATGTTGAGGATCCCACATTGGAAAAAATGTAGAAAGACCTCACAATTTATAAGATATATGGGTTACTCCTCTCATTGCCAATTGGTTTTGAGATGGAACCCCATGTAATCTAATACTCTAACTAAATTTTAAAAAATTCAAATCTATCCTTCCATTTTTTTTTACATCTATTCTCCTATATTAACGAAATTTGGGTTGATTCAAGTTTTTTAAAACAATTGTTTTTCCTAGATTTTTATCAAATAATTTAGATTAAACAGAGTTAAATGTAATTTAATTAGATATATATTTTTAAATAATTATTTTATACTAAATTTGATATTTTATATTGATATAAAAATAGTTAAAATAATATGTCTACTTTGGTCATTATGGCTAAACTACAACAATTTCTATTAAATTTACCAAGAGCTACGACCTACTTTTCTATATTTAAAATTAAAATTTACCAAACACTAATTTGCTTCATATGACAGCTAAAAAATCACAGTTGCCAGCAATTATTTTGAAAGTTTCACTTTGATATTTGGAAGTCTTCTTGTTGTGGCTTGATCTTGGCCATGAGATTTGTTTTTCTTCTTTGTAATTTTATGAAGGTTTAAAACTCATTTTGATTCCTTTGTTTTTAAAATGTCTATTTTAGTTCTTAAACTTTAAAACTATAACTATTTTGGTCTTTGGAATATTATTTTGTCACCTAGTATTTGCTTACTCAATTCTCATCTTCAACATTTGTGGCTTGACTACATGCTCAAGTTAATACTTTAATATGCATACTTGAAGTCACTTTACCAATTTGTTAAAAGAAAAATAAGTTATGAACTCAAAGTGATTAATTTTCTAAAGTTTAGATACTAAAATAGATATTTAGAAAATTTAGGGGACAAAATGGATAGTTTGAACCTTTTATTAAAGACTAAATATACCAAGAGGTCTTTAGTCTTTTAGATAATTCTCAAATTGCTCTTGAATCTTTTAAATTTATCAACTTTACACTTACATATTAAAAATTCTCAATTAGGTTATTATAGAAAAAAAATCTAAAACATTTGTTAACAAAAAGTTAATGTGTCAATAAAAAAAAGTAAAGTGTAAAAAGTTTTAGACATGTGAAAATACCACACGGAATAACTTTTTGTTAGATTTCATGTGTCAAGTGATGTTGGAATGACATGTCTACATGTCAAAATATATTAATAAAATAATAATTAAATGTATAATAACTTTTTGTTAACAAATATTTATCATTTGTTACCTAATGATATAGTTAAGAAATTTTAATACATTAAACATAATATTGAGAATATCAAAATGTTGAGAACCAAAATGAAAACTAACTAAAAGAAAACATTAGCCAATCTATTAGACAATTGATCGATTACCTTTTGAAAGATTAATGGTTTGATTCCACCCACAATTGAATTATAAAAATTAAAAAGAAAAAAAAACATCAAGTGACATTTTTTTTATAATTAGCCTATATTAAAATTTTGGAAGTGAAAAAAGAAATGTTAAAATATCATTTTAGTTCCTGTACTTTGGGTTTTGTTCCATTTTAGTTATTGTATTTTTAAATATCCAATTTTAGTCTCTATACTTTCAATAAAGTTTAAAATTGATTTCTTTAATGAGTTTGAAGTTGATTTTTATCAAAATTGGTTAAATAATAATAACAATTTTAATACACGAAAAGACACCATGCAAACATTTTTCTAAAATTTATAAATGGAAAGTTAATAGATATAATTTTTTTAAAAATAAAAGTTAACAATAAACAAAGAGTAATGATCAATTTTAAACTGTGTTAAAAATACAAAAATTAAAATTAGACATTTGAAAATATATAATTAAAAAAGAACAATGTTCAAAGAAGGTGGATGAAAATGGTATTTTAAACAAACAAAAAAAAATAAAAATCTCAAAGAAGTACCGGAGGGAGAGTGAGGGAGACAGATATGTCGGCGACATCACGGTGACGCAACAAGACGGTGACAGTAGAGAGAGAGGAACGGATCGGGTCGGGTCAAAGCTCAAATCGGAAAACGTAGGAAGGGCCACACGAGTTCGTACACGTGGCGAAAAATGTTTGGGCGGTGACAGATTACACGCTTGCAATGTCACAGTCGCAGTCGGAACATCATTTTCAAATTCCGTACTGTTTTCTCATCAGTAGGCTTTGAATGTATTGGGACCATTTCTGTGGATTGAATGTTCTCCAAACTTTCCAATACCAATTATCCTTTTCTCTTTTTTTTTTTTCCTTTTTTTTTTTTCAAATCTCCCATGTCCCTTTCTTTTATTTTCTTTTCCCTTTTTTCTGCTGGCTAAACTCTTTCATTACCCTTTTTTTTTTAAATCAGAGTTTGGATTCGCAATTTTTTCTTCCTTCCCAATTTTTACATACAATACACGAGTTCGGCTCTGAATTTTAGGTAGAGATTTGTGTTCTAAGCAATATTAAATTATCTCTTTCACTTTTATATAAGTTATATAACCAACGCTTTCAAAATATCTATTAAATTATAAATTTACTCTCTGAACTTTTAAAGATAGGTCAAATATGTCTCGAACTTTAAAAATAGGTTCATAAATCTTTCACTTCTATATCTAATTGGTCTCTAAATTTTAAAAAATGTCTAATAAATCTCTAAACTTTCAATTTTGTATCTAATAAATTTTTTAACTTTCAATTTTGTTATTAGACATTTTTTAAAATTCACAAACCTATATTGGACTCAAATTTGAAAGTCTAATGTTCTATTAGATACAAAGTTTAATTTTATGTTTAATAGATTCATTGATTTTGAAAATTGTTTAATATGTCAAGGACCTATCACATGCAAAATTGAAAGTTTAGGGATTTATTTGACATTTTTAAAATTTAGGGACCTATTAGACACAAAATTGAAAGTTTAATAACCTATTAGATGTTTTTTTAAAGTTCAAATACCTATTAAACACAAAATTAAAAGTTTAAGGACCTATTAGATGCTTTTTTAAGTTCAAAGACCTATTAAACACATACATTAAAGCTTAAGGACTAAGAGTGTAATTTAACCTAAAATATAATTATTTGAATTGATTTTGCAATGCACATTATTTACTTCTCCATTGGGGAATCCAATCGGTTTCACGCAATATCTAATATAATATTAATTTTCTTTTATAACTACTACAACTTCAATGCTTGCAAGATTGAATATAAAACTTGTAAAAGAAATGATATTGGTCATAAAACTAGAGAAACTATATAGGTTTAAATATATATTTAGTCTCTAAATATTTAAGTTATTCTATTTTGGTCTATTCACTCTCAAAATACTTACTTTAGTTCTTGAACTTTAGAAAACAACTATTTTAGTCCATAAACTTTTAAAATGTCTATTTTAGCGTATAAACTTTTTTACAAAATTATTATGCATTTTTGCTATTATATTCTACTAGATAGTATGTATACATATCTAATGCCATCTCAACCAATTTATGTGGTACCCATACATTGCTCTTGTCAATACATCAACACACATTAGAATCACATTATCTACTTGTTTAACAATTAACAAAAATATTAGGAGAATCAAAATGGTTATTTATTTTAAGTTTTGAAACTAAAATAGTTTTTTTTTTTTTTTTAAGTTCAATGACTAAAATAGGATAAATCTACAAGCTATAGACTAAAAATGGAAAATTAAAAATTTCAAAGATGAAATCATCACTTTCATAAACAAGAAAATGAAATCTTCACTTGATTTTAAGGAAGAAGATATTCTTCAATTTTTAAAATGGACAAATGAATAGTTTTGTTACGATTTTACAGTGATTTTATACAGGGAATTTCTATTATTTGATTGTGATGGAAGTTCCCTTCAATTTTGATCCAAATTACAGGATTTGAACCAATCAAATATTTTTCCCAGCCAAAAAGAAATGTCTATAAAAAAAATAAAGTTGAAACTTGATTGATAGAATTAAAAAAATATCCATATTCTTCAAGCTTAAATAATTTCAATTATTCCCTAACTGGATTTTGTATTTTTATTTGACATTTGATAATTGATTATGACATTAGGAGAAGGTAGAATCATGAATTAATTACAACTTAATATGCCAACATGATTATCTTTTAAACTTTCTAATCCTTTATTTTATTCTCGATATGGAATTTTTTTAATATTAGATTTTTGGACTCTTGCCAGCATAATAATAATAATAATCATGGAAAAGGTACGATTGACATACATAAAATAAACCTTGAATTTTCTGTCGATAAAACAAATTGAAGAAAGAAAATATTAGTCAATTAATAAATAAAAATAATAGATATATATTTAAATTATTAAAGACAGATAAGAATAAATATTTAATTAGAACATATAACACCGACGGCGATACGAATACGTTGCTTCTTTATAGATATCGACAAATTTTAGATTTCACGTGTGATGGCGAGATCTTATGGCCCTCAAAATATAATGTTTCATTTAGAAAATAATAATAAATATTATGATTATTTGAGGGATTTAATTAAAAAGGAAAAAAAAAAGTTTACAAAAAAAAAAACGACCGTGGGGTGGGATGAAATAATTGTAAAAAATAGTTTTGATGGAAAGAGAGACAAAAAGTGTGGGCCAATCATTGGGCCGATTCGGCGTATGAGGGTAGTGTTGAGCTGGCTACGTATTTTCGAAGATAACGAAAGAAACTGTATTTATGTCGTCCGACGTGGACGTGTCGGTTATAATTTTATTTTATTTTTTAAAGAAAAATGGAAAAACAGGTCTTTGTTGACAGCCTCCAATCATTGACGTTTTCATTCAAGAATGGGAGGTCGTAGAATGTGCATCGTGTCACGGTCGTAACTTTCCAACCGCGCGGCGCCATGATTTTTCGCCTTATCGTCGCCTGTACGTGTATGTCCAAGTATACTTCCGCTGCATCAAAAGATAAGCTTGGTTGAGGAGGATTAACCTCGCCTAAGGTCCGACGAAACCACGAAAGGATGGGCGAAAAATAGATTGGGGCTTGAGTTCCCCTTAAGGCTGGCCATGATAAGGCGAAAAATCATGGCGCCGCGCGGTTGGAGAATTACGACCGTGACACATCGCTCACACCGTAGTTGTTGTACATACGGAAACTACATTGGTGTGTTATGGAAGTTATTTTATACTTTTACTTTAAGACTTGTGATAAAAATAACGTAATATCAAGAATTAATATTTTAAAAAATGGAAGCTTTTTCTTTTCTTTTCTTTTTTTCGGGAGGTAGCTAAGTAATATTTATACTTCAATGTTGGATTATCAAGTTAGTTTATTTTTGAAAATTATCGTCTCGATCACTCGATGTCAAGTAGAGAGTGCAAAAAAAATTAAGGCCCCGTCAAATTGTTTTTAAGAAAACCATATAAAAACATTAAGATTTTTTTTTTAAAAAAATTTACTTCGTCTTTCCTAAATTTTCAAAATTAAAGGATTATATATATATATATATATATATATATATATATATATATATATATATATATATATATATATATATAAAGTGTTTTTGATTTTTTCTTAATTGATATATAGTTTTGGAAAAATAAAACTAACACAAACCTATATATACAAATTAAAAAATGTTATTTTTTTTTATTTATTTTTTCAATTGAACGACATGTGAGATGAGGCCAGGTTCGAACTTCTAACTTTTTTATCGAGAGTACAATTTTAATGTTTAAACTAGTTGACATATGCTTAGATTGGCAAAATGTTGCTTATTATTCTATGTTTTCTGTTGATGAAAATGAAAATTATAACAAAAATGATATAACATATTACTAATTTCTAAGGTTGAAAAAAAAATTAATGGCTGTTCCAAATTCAAATAGGTTCCCAGGGATGTTTAAGTTCACAAAAAAAAAAATTATTTTTTAATTTTTTATTTCCCAACATTTTGATAATTTTGATTTGATTATTATTTATTGCTGTTATAACTATAGTACTACTATTATTTTTATTTCTATAATACTTAATATATAAACGTATATAGATAACATGCCCAAAAGTAATTAAAAACAAAGATTGTAATAGTAAATTGAAATTTTAAAATCTAATGTCTGAAACATGAAAGTATATAAGTATACAATAACCTAAATGACATTTAAGTCAAATTTTAATAATATGAATTCTAAATTCATATAATACTTTATTTGCACAACATTGGTATTTTATGTATGGACTTTATGGTGCACAATATAAAATTTATTCTTTTTACAAGAATGTAAATATTTCTTACAATAATGTAACTAAATGCCTTATTGATAAACATATTTACGCATATTTACATTTAAAATAAAAGTGGAGATTGAAACATCTAAGCTATACAAGAAGTCTCTAATATAATGATTTTTTTTTTTGGTGGAGTTTCTAATACAATGATTAACAGCATAAATTGAATATCTTTTAAGGAGCAAAGTAAAAGATTGTTTTAAGATAATTAAAAAAAAAAGTAATAGTAAAAGAATAGTGGAAAAATGAATAAAGAATAGAAAAGAAAAGGCATGGAGCCCATGCTTGTGAATGCAAAGGTGTCGGCTGGACTTTATGACGATTAGAATTCAAAAGGGGGTAAACATCAAATTATAAAATATTTGAACAAATATTTTTTAATACTAAAAAGAAAAAAGAAAAGAAAAACATGCGCCTAAATATTGCGTAACAGTAGATTGCACGCAATTCTCTGTTTAAAGTTTTAACCCCAAAATTATTATTTAATTTATGAAAACTTTGAACCCTCGAGTTTGAAGTAAATATATAACTACTTTTAATTTATTTTGTAGCTGTTGCTTCTAACTTAAATATCACTCAATAAATCTTTTTCTTTTTACAACATGTGATGTGACATGAGAGATTCGAACATCTGACCTTTTAATCGATATACACTTTATGCCAGTTGAGTCATATATGTTCATGTTTGCAATAACATTATATGATCAGTTCTTAATAATTCACTTGTACTTAATTTCTTTTTTTTTATTTAAGTATTATAAACATGAACCACATGATTTGATCCTCCTTGTTTTAATTGTTATTTATTTACATATTTTAAATTAATAATAAAATGAAAAAATATTTCTAATTTTATATAGATTGATAATTTTCTTAATTGCTTGCATTTGATTTTATTGAAAATAATTATTTCTAAACGTAACTTAAGTGTTAGTGCCCACTCTTATAAGTTGTAGGTTTGGATCTCATCTCTTTATTTATAATGTAATATTTTTTAAAACATCTATCTTTAGGCATTTTACGCTCTGTTTGAATTTTTTCCCACTTGTGAAATTATATTTGAGATAAATATTCATGTTTTGAATCAATAAAAATGGTTGCTCTTTTAAGTTAATTTTTAAAGGACATGATGTATCTTAATATTTGTTTTTGTCAACCTATTAACTTAAGTTTTTTAGTCAGTAATGTTATTTTTTTCTCTAACTAATATTTTTTTAAAAAAGTATATTAACTTTAAAACATATACAAAGAATTATTTTTCTAAAGTTTGATTTTTCTTATTTTTCTTTGGTGGGGTTCTCACATATAGACCCATCTAAAGAATAAACAAAACCATTTCTTTCTCAAAATACATATTTTACGAACAAGGATAATTTCAACACGTAGAATAACATTAACGTTTACATCTCATCTAATAAAATTTATCAAAACAATAATTGAAGCCTTTTTTTTTTTAAAAAAAAAAAACAAATTTGGAAACACTCTCTAAAATTTCATTGCATCTAGAGCAAAAGATCAATACTATTATCATGATGATGGGACTTTTTCTATTATTATTTTAGAGGGGAAATGCATAATCATAATTGTAAGCTGAAGGATTTGTCATATAGACCAAAATACAACAAAAAGTTAAAAAACTTTTTCTAGGTTATTGGAATTGGGTTAAAAAGGGGATGGCAACAGCACCACTGTCTGTTGAGATTTCAAAGTCTAAACTCTCTTTTATGGTTTCTTTGCTTTGATAATTACTATTCAGAAGAAGACAAGACATGAAAGAAGAAGGGGAAAAAATGGTTAAAATATCATTTTAGTTTCAAATGTCGAAATTTAATCTATGTTGGACGAAAAGTCTAAATTATCCTTGACCTTAAAACAATAGACATTCGTTACAATGTTGGACGAAAAGTTGAGATGGTGAAAAGCCGTTCTTTTATATTTAATTCAGGTAAGCGTTCCAATCACCATCATGTTGTTTCTGGTCACTGTCATATCTGCTTTCTGTCCAACATTCTAACAAATTTTTTACTTCAATGGTAGTTTTGAAACATTTATAAAAGGTAAATTGTAATATTGTAACTTTTGAAATAATAGAGGTATTTTTTAAACAAATGGCATAGTTTAGGTGTTTTTTTTTTTTATAATTTAGTCTAATAATAATAATAATTTTCATTCAAGGAAAGATGTAATGTGAATATGTTGTCAAAACTAAGAAAAAAAAAATGAGTATAGCTCAATAGTAATTGATATATACCAGATATTCGAATCTCTTATCCTAAATATTGTACTTTGCAAAAAAGAAAAAATTATAGAAGAAAGTTAACCCTAAACTAACTAGTTTTGAAGGTTGATTGAAAGTAAATCACTAAATTTTGATATTTGAAAATATCCAACAAGTCTCAAATTTTAACCCAAAAAAAAAAAAGAAAGAAAAAACAGGGCAGCAGCCATATATTTATATTTTTTTTAAGCTTTCAAGTACACGTTTAAATGGTTTAAATTAATTTACTTCCTTGAACATAATACCAACTTCCCCCTTTCTCATTTTTTCTATGTTTTTTTTTCTCTCTACATTTCCATACATAGAGATTTCTTAAAACCCAATCTTCTACTGTGCAAAAGCAGCACCAAATTTGCGTAAAACCCACTTGATTGTTCGATCATCTCTCTCTCTTTATAACTTCAATCTTAAGTATGATTTATCCTTCAATTCATTAAATTCTTGGGTTTCCTTTTTCTTTTTTCTTTTTTTGTCAACTCTTGTGACAACCCACAAAAAAAAAGAAAAAATCACCATATATATATTTCTCTGTCCTACGCATTTGGAATCCGCCCATTAATTCACATAATTTTCTCTGACCATAATGGGACGCCATTCTTGCTGTCTGAAGCAGAAACTAAGGAAAGGCCTTTGGTCGCCTGAGGAAGACGAAAAGCTCTTCAATTACATAACAAGATTTGGCGTTGGCTGTTGGAGTTCTGTCCCAAAACTTGCTGGTATTTTATAATTTTATCAATTTTTTCAAATTCAACTCTTTTTTCTCTTCTGGGTTTGCTTCAAAATTGAAACTTTTCTCTGTTTTTTTTGTTTGGTTTGTTTAAGGTTTGCAGAGGTGTGGGAAGAGTTGTAGGCTGAGATGGATAAATTACTTGAGGCCTGATTTGAAAAGAGGAATGTTCTCTCAACAAGAAGAAGATCTCATTATGAGTCTTCACGAAGTTTTGGGCAACAGGTAAAAACCAAAAGCCTTTCCCTAGTTTGTAATTATCTTATCCAGTTGAGCTATTTTCAGCATCATGTTTAGACTTGAAATTTGAAAAATGGGGTTGGATTTTTTTTTTTTTTTTTTTTGCAGATGGGCACAAATTGCAGCTCAATTACCGGGAAGAACGGACAATGAAATAAAGAATTTTTGGAATTCGAGTTTGAAGAAGAAGCTAATGAAGCAAGGAATTGACCCAAATACTCACAAGCCAATAATCAACATTCAAGAGATTAAAGAGAAGAAGATCTTCGAAGACAAGGAATTTACTCAAATCCCACCGGTTCAAGGACTTTCCGGCGGCCTCTCCGCCGTGGCCACTCAAGGTCCAGCATTTCTCCTCGGCGGCGCCGATTACTACGACGGAGGATTGACGGCGGCGCCGATTCGAGACCATTTCTTAAACAAACAAGCGTTCGACTCACTCTGTTATTTCGAATTCCAAACAGGGCTCGAATCCTGTGGCTACAACAACAACAACAACTCGAATTTCGAAACTCAGTACCAATCGAATGTGCAGAATTTCTCCGACACGAATTCGAATTTCGGATTCAGTTCAGTGCCGAGTTTGACAAATTCCGACCATGGGAGCTTGTCGGGGACAGAATTTTCAGACAATTCGGGGTCGAACATGAGCAACTATGGAGGATTCTACATGAACAACAACAACAACAACAATGGAGTGGATAATTCGACATTTTGTTCGTGGGAAAATGAGAATAAATTGGAGAGTTTTTTCCAGATTCATGTGAATAATAATAATAATAATCATAATAATGGGATAAAATCCGAGGAATTGAAGACAGTAACAGCAAGTTCAGTGCTTGATGGGCAGCTAATTCAGAGTCGAAGCTCAGTAGATTTCAGTAGCTATCCATTAACGTCCCTGTCACAACACATTACTGGAGGCAATTTTGATGCTTTCCACCATTTGTGAACAAAATGTATATTCAATCCTTTTTTTTTTCTCTCTCTCTTAAAAAAAATACACACAGATGTTGATAGTAATAGGGGATTTCCTAAAAAAAAAAAGTTTGAGGTGAAAATATTTCCCCCCTTTTTTTTTCTTTTTTTTTGTTCTTGTAATTCTCTTCTATTTTTCCCCCCTTCTTTTGTAATATTTGTTTTATGATGAGTTCAAATAATGTGAAGAGTGAATCCTTGATTTCTATTCTTTTTATTTCTCTCTATTTACTTCTAATTCTTTGCATTTGGATAAGATTCACGTCCAAAATCGAATCAATTTGAATATAGATAAACTAGTTAGAACATTTACTATCGATTAAAAGATCAGATATTCGAATCTCTCCCTCTTTAAAAAAGATCAGTATATACTTGACTTTTAAGGTAAGAACAACCTTTGATATATGAAGTATTATTGATATGAAAATAAGGAAAAGAATATATAACATGTTAAATTTATACGATTAGACGTGAAACTATTTGAGAGAAATTGATGAAGTGAGATGAAATGAGATGGACAAATAATGCATTATTGGAGAGATGGAGAAAGGATTGAAAGGATAGGGAGATGGGGTCTGTGTAATATTAGATAAATGGTGAAAATGAAATTAGAAAAATTAGATTTTTGGGAATGGTTTTTGAAGTTTATGGTATATTTAATCTATTTTTGAGTTTTTTTCACTCACTTTTATGAAGAGAAATTTGGGTTATTTGGTTTTGTCTGCTAAGATCATGGCGGTGTGTTGAGAGACAAAGGGGGGCCTGATGGGCTGGTCGGGGGTTGGAAGAGAAATGCCAACCACATTTGTGTTCTTCTTTTTTTTCTTTTTTTTTTTTTTCTTTTACATAATCTTAATTTTTCAAACTTTAATTTTAATTAATTATTATATATTCTAATTTTGTGTGATTGTTGTGAGGTTTTGTGTATTGCATTATTAATATATCAAGATGAGATTCCTCTTCACTTTCATTTTGAGAGATGATGTTCATTGTATTAGACTAAATAATTAATCAGGTGTCCTTAAATTATTCAATTATATATTATTTCTTGTCTTAATATCTATTTTTGTTTCATTATTTTTTTTAAAATTTTGATTACGACATCCAAATTTTGATAAATGATGGAATCAATGCTTTTTTTAATTAAAAAAATGTTTAATGAATCACTTTTTTTTAAGTTCAATAATTGCAAGGTAGGAGATCTTTTTTTTTAGTTCAACAATATGAGGTTCTCTTGGTCATAAGCACACACTTTATGTCAATTGAGTTATGCTCTTGTTGGCACAAAGTAGGAGATCGAACCTTTGGCTCTTAGGATGGTAATTAATGTCTTTATCCACTAAGTTATCCTCATATTGACACTAATGAATCACTTTAAATGTACTAGCTTTACGTATAGATTTTCACTAATTAAGGTATTAGGAGATTTTCTTATAAATTTGAACCTCTAATTATATTTATATTTTGATTAAAAAAAATACCCTAAATACATATCCAATAAAGAGACAAGATTAGTTCCACATCCAAGTAGCTAAATACAGTTTAAAAAAAACACACAACGAGAATCCCTAGCCATTGTATAGAAAATCAACTAATTAGAGGATTAATTTCATTACTTGCTCCAGTTGATTCAATTTCATGAAACGAATATCTTTTTTAATATCTATTTTAATTCACTCAAGTAAGCGTAGAGGTGAAAAATCAAAATTTGCCTTTATTTTTTTTCTTTCAAGAATTAATATCGAGGATATAAGTAGTAAAAATGTGATGTTGCATTTTAGTTTGTCTGAGTATCCAAAAATAAAAAAAGCTTAGCTTAAAAAGGTCTTCACTTTTCATTTTATAAAAGTAAAGTATAGATTTACAAAAATATCTTTTCTATTTTAAGGATAATTTCTTTCATCTCATGGAAGTCCGAAAATTTAAACAAAAAAAAGGTTCTTTTTTGTTTGTTAGTTATTATATTATTTTGAGCCACAAATCCACCACCGCTCTACCTAAGATGTAGTATAATCTTATTGTAAAATGGGAAAATTTTAAGTAACTTATAGGTAATGGCAAAACAAATAAAATAACTACAAAAATAGCATATATATCTAAATTAAGTACATCAATTATTAATAATAGTTAGCCACTGATTTATTGAACTCAAAATTCAATTTATCCATTTATTTCTATTATTCAATTTATAACTATTATTTCATCTTTAATTTTATTTTAACTATTTGATTTTTTTAACAACCCATTAGAGTTTTACCTTAAAAGTTTGAAAACAGAGTATAAATGTTGACTTCTCATCCTATTTTTATACCTAAAAAAAAAAAAAAAAGAACTTTCATGAATAGAAGAAAATTACTAGTAAATGTAGAGATAAAAGTCAATTTGGGTTCTATTGATGTTGAAAGTTGATCAAACTACAATTTGGGTTCAAGCATTAAAAGTATTTAAGAAAAATCGAATCTAACACTACAAGTTTTTTATTTTTTATTTTTCTACAAGATCTGTCCATTTCAGTTTGATTTCTTTAATATAAATATCATATTTTTCATTTTTTAAAAGTTTAATTTAAAATATTTTAAAATTTATCTAATATAGTAACGATTAATATTGGGAATCATATTAAAAATTAATTATTATATTAAATTAGTATGGTTTAATTACAAACTTAATTAAATTATAACACAAGCTATCCATATTCAATCCAAATCAATTCAACGTAAAACAGGTTAAAATTTATTAGGCATTTGTTCATTTCCTAATATTTTTTAAAAATTATTTTTTCAAATCCCTAAAAAGAGTGAATTTTACTAACGTCGCTAGAATGTTTACTACAATATAAAAAATGTAAATTCGACAACACTAACTAAATATAGCTATTTAAATATACTAAATAGCTAGGAGCGTTCAAATCAACTGTTCATATAGCATCACAAATATGAAGGTAAAGATTTGAACATTTGACGCATAAGATATGTTACTAATATCTTAACTAGTTAAATTATGTTCCAATGAGCTGTTTTTCTTTTCTTTTTTTAGTACAACAATTGCAAGGGTGGAAAGATCGAACCATCGACTTTTGGAATTATAAGTAATGTCTTATCTATTGAACTATGTTTGGATTGACAACAATTTTTCTAGTATACACTTTAAAAGAGTTTTTTGTTTTTAATTTTCATAATGACAAATTGATTAATAAACAAAGACAATTAAAGAGGAAAAAAGGATTAGAGGAGGCTTTAATTACACTCATTGTGATTGAAAGAGAGGAGTTTTAACAGAAATTGATGTTGGAAAGTTTGGTTGGAAAAAAAGAAAACAAAAGAAAAAAATGGCCCCAAAAAAACACCATCTTAACAACAGCTTAAACCCAAGTTGCTTTCTCTGTTGTTAGCGTAAAAAACACAAATTATTTTTATTTTTTCTTTTTTAAAAAACAGCTCAAAAGCGTGTAATTCGGGTCAGCTTGGGAATGGATCCGACATAATTAACAGCTAATTCACAAGTCAATCAGCTAATCAAATCCCCACTTAAGCCTGATCAAACTCTTATGTCATTTCCCCCTTCATTTCAATACAACTTTATTACTTTTCTTTTGGTTAAATTATCAAAAATGTCACTAAACTATGGGATTGATTTCAATTATATCCCTAAACTTTGAAAAGTTTCATCTTAACCCTTGAACTTTGATATTTGTTTCAAAAATACCCTTGAAGGCTTTTTTTCATTAAATTCATGGTCAGAAAATGATGTTTTTGCATTTATATTGTTGCTTATTTGAACATATACATTGAAAAAAAAATCAAAACATATACAAATACATCATTTTTCGTCCATAAATTTAACGAAAAAAATCTTCAATGGTTGTTTTGAAACAAACTTCAAAGTTCAAAAGTTAAAATGAAACTTTTCAAAGTTTAAGGGTATAATTGAAACCAACTCCATAGTTCAGAGGTATTTTTAATAATTTTACCCTTTTCTTTTTTTCTTTTTTCCTTTTTCGTCGGTTCGGTTAAATAGGTTGAACTTTTAGATTTGTGCTAAATAGTTTCTTGAACTTTAAAGGTGTCTAATTAACTTATGAACTTTTAATTTTGTGTCTAATAAATTTCTAAATTATAAAAAGTATCTAATGAGTTTCTAAACTTTCAATTTCATGTCTAATAAGTCGTTAGGCTTTCAATTTTGTATTTAATAAATTTTCTGGCATATTTGACATTTTTTAAAACTCACAAACCTATTGAACACAAAATTCAAGAATCCATTAAAGTTCAAGGACAGACCATACAAACATTAAAGTTTTGGGACTAAATTTACAATGTAAACTTTTTCTTTTATGTTTGTGTTTGTGTGTGTATATATATATATTACTCTACTTGCTTTCCTCCTTTTTCTTTTAGTTTTTTAAATACCCACATGAAAATTATTTGTTTTAACCCACTAGGAACCACTAATACCATACAATTTTGTCTTTCTAATGTGAAAATCATTTTTTTTATTATTGACTTGAAGAGATGGCCATAACATTAGTTTAGAAGGGAATATGGATACGCATACGCCTTAGTTTTTGTTTTAATTTCTTTGTTTATTTATTTTGACGACGTAGAAGATTTTAACTACAAACATTTTGAGTGGGTTAGAGTTATCAAATGAAATCATCCATCACCATCAATACTTTGACTAAGTGGATTATACTCAAATCTGAATTTAACATGGTATTATTAGAGTAAAACATTATGCATTCAAAGTTTTAAATTCCTCTAGTATTATTTTCATCTTAATCATAAATAATATTGATTGTCCACTTATAGTGGTCCATGTTAATTTTCAAACCTAAAAGTGAAGGTTAAATATAAGATATAACCTAATCAACTTAAGGACCTGTTTGGGGTGCGGGTTATAATAGTATGTGAATAACTTTGCACTCCAAACACTGACTATTATAATCCAAACTAAACAACTCTACATCATAAACACATATTATATAACTTCATAGACTATTATAACTCACTCAACGCCTTCAAACAGCCCTTAAATTTTTTATATTACCAACCAAGGCATAGTTTACTGGTTAAAACATATCTATTTTTTCTAAAGGGTCATAGGTTTGAATCTCATCCTATATTTGTGATAAAATATTATAAAAGGAGATTTAAACTTAAGCTTTTTTAAGGGAAAAAAAATACTTCCATGCACATAAGTTAGTAATGATCATATAATGTGGTGTATGTTTAGTAGCTTTAAAAGTTTTAGTGAAGTCCACTTATGTACTAAATACAATGAAAGTAAACCAATAAAAAACAGTACGATATCCTATTACATGTGTGTATGCAAGTATTTTTCTTTATGAGGTTCGTTATGGCTTAATGAAAATAAATACTCTCTATTCTTGTATTCCTTGAGTCATAAAATATAATAAATAAGTTTCAAATTAACAAGATTACATATTTTCAAGTAGCTATTTAAAATTTGTCAAAAAAATGTAGCTATTTAAATTTTGGTGATCTGCTTCGTGTGATTGGGTTTTGAAGATACAGAGATTAAACTAAAATTATTTCAATTTTTTTCAAGTTATCTAATTTATAACATAAAATAACCTAATCAATGAGAAATTATTCAAACAAGTTGGAACAATGTGTTTGATAATTGATCTAACGGGTTGAAGGACTCTAGTAAAGGTTATGTGCTAAAATCTATGGTCAATTTTTTTTTTTTTTTTTTTTTTTGAGTACATGGTCAAAATAATATTGATACGATATCGATGGTCCAAAATATAAAGCATTAAAGCTCAAATGCTAATAATAAAATATACGATTAAATCTAAGTCTAAGATTCTAAATATTTGGGAAAAAGCAAACTTAATCAATGTTTATAAATCAAAAATGGTTTTTCGTGCTTCCTTTTAAAAAGTTAGGACAACACGTTTCTTTTCCTTTCCGACAAAAGATCCTTGCCTGCCTTTAGCTCATCATAAACAAATTACATTTAAAAATCACTTGTTACATTTGTAGAATTAACACATGGTAAGTTTCAATAGTTAGATTATATTTTTATATTTAGATTATGATTCAAGATTTATTTCATCTAAAATATTTTAATATTCAAACTTATGTCTATTCATTTTGCTACTGTTCTCTGTTTTCTTGTTCTTTACAAGTTGTGTGAAAGATTGAAACTGTGTTCTCAAAGGAAATTGCTTCCTCATGTAACCTAATTAAGAAGCCAAATAAGAGAAATGTGAAGAAAATTCTCCATTTCTGTTTGTATTTTGGTCAATCAGTGCATTGAAAATGTCGGGAAAAAATATGAGATTTCATCAATTAAACATAGAATTCCCCAAATTTCAAACAAAAACATTCATCCAACCAACAAAAACTCTAACAATGATGACTAGAAGCATCGAAGTAAAAGGGATAAAAAAAAACACTTTCTTAATATGAAAGTCATATTAGTTCTAGATAACGCTTGTTTTCAAATATATGATTTGCATGCATTTTGATTGATTATTTATTTACTTCGTCGTATATGACTATGACTAATATGAAAGTTATATTAGTTCTGCATAACTAGTTAAGATTTTTCGATACATCTACTAATTCGAGTCATGAGGAAAAAGACATTTAAAAGAATATGAGCGATGCATAAGCACCGAGTAAATATTCAGTTTATGCAGAGTAATAGAAGTCTATACTTTGAATTTAACAAAAATTAGGTACAACCAGAAGTGGCTTTGAATTCTTTATAAACTTTGGCTGGGAGTCCTTTGCTTACAGCTGAAACATGATCCTGGAAAGAACTTTGTGTTGTATTGGTATCTTTCTCTTTACCTGTCTCAAACTTTTGAAATGAAGAACTCCCTGCAAAATCTACAGTTATTGACCGTATCAAGCAAAATTCACATCAATAAAGTTTTTGCCCCAAATGGTATTCGTTCGCAGGAAACGATTCAAGCAACAGAAATCTAGAGAGTCAAAAGTATAGAAGCAAATCATCTTGGAACAAGGGATTCGAGATAAACTTTAGATATGTCAACTTGAGCATAGCTCAACTAGTTAAAACATACACTCTCGATCAAGATGTCAGAAGTTCGAATCTCCCACTCTCATATGTTGTTAAACTCAAAAAAATATATATATACTTCAGATATAATCACAATTCACAAATATCTTGGGTGATACAATATTCTTGTTTGTTCACTTCCTTTTACTAGCCTCAATGCCCGAGTACTGCACATACAAAATTCAATATCCCGTTCGCGTCGTCGTATCTGCACTCGGACGTCGAAGGAACTAATCTTTCCAGGTTTACTAATGTGGGGCAGAACCATGTTCTTATCCTCTAGATTCAACACAAATACAGTATAACTATTGGAGAGACTTGAAAACATGTCTAAGGCAACTGACTACAAATGTAACATCTTGTGTGATATGTTCATTTCCTTCTGAACTTCCTAGAAAGAATGCCTACTAAAGTAGTGATGTTGATGAAACAACACAATTCAATCAATGCCAGACAACTACACATAAGGAACCTGGAACTACAGTGTAATAACAGCAACTGAGAGAGACGAAACAAAAGCGTGGTAATTGAAAGAGCAGTGGAGCCTGCAATGTCACCTATATTTCTCAAGTTCTAGTTTATCTCAAACTATGCATTCCATAATACTATTGAGTCAAGATACACGGCGCGTTAAAGGTTGACAAAAAGTAAGATCGTATTGCTTTTTCCTCCAAAACCTGAAAAGCTGTAAACAGCATCCAGGCGAGAGGAGAAAATCAACATCAATCTGGATCCGATGTGTCCACGGATGTAATGGCACCGAGGGACAAGCGCATCGAACTTCTTTATCAAGAGATCCAAACAGAAACTGGTGGATCCATGTTTCTCTGAAATTTGTCTAGGAATATGCTAAACTTCAGATGATTGGCAATGCAAGGGACTTCTTAATGGATATAAACAGATCAAAAAAAGCACTGATAAACTGCACATATGTTGAACTACAAACAAGAATGAAACAAAAGTAAACCAAGACTACCAGCTACCAATAAATAATTCACTCATACCAGCAGCCTACAATGTTATCAAGACTTGACATACATTGAAGACAATAAATCTAAACAATTATTTCGAAGCGGTTATCGGCTCCTCATGACTCGAATATTTCCTTTCTGTTTCCTTGTTATTGTGTAAGTAAGCAAGAATCAGAAAGCAAGAGCCAGCAAGTTAAGAGTCCTACCAAGACCACCTTTGAGATGAAGGGCGCCAGAGCCAGAAGCAATAGGCTGTTTCATCAAGTGAAAATTGTCCTTCAATGTCTTGTCTCGATCACTACCCCAGGCCATTAATGGTGCAACTCGTGCAGTTGGAGTTCTGTGTGGACTATACCTGACGTATCTCAGATTGTGAAGAACTTTGAACACCCTCCAATTTGTTTTAATGTACAACAACATCGCTTGTTAAGTTGCTTGAGATAAAAATAAGCTCAGGGTGAAAAACTGTGCCTGTGGATATGATGAGCTCCAGCCTGATAAAGAGTAAGGTGGTGTATGGCTTTGGCAAACAACTCGTGCAAGTCGGGACGAGCGAAAACAACACGAGCCATCCTCTTCATCTCATTCAAGGCATGAGCCTGCTCTAGAGCCTTGCTATTGCCTGCACTCAGTGCAAGATAACATAGCAGCTTTAGGCCAGACACTTGAGCAGGCTCATATTGTCTTAAAAGTTTCATTAGAGGAGGAACGCCATCAAACTCGATAATCGACTTTGAATGTGCTATGCAGTTATAATTTTCGGGGCAAGCAAACTTCCCTAATGCAACTGCAGCCTCTGTGGCCACATCCATGTCCATACTCTTCATCTGCAAAACCAAAAGATTGATAATCCGTGATTCCTTTGCAGGAAAAATCCTGGCAAGAGAACCAATCGATTTGATCGCGGGAAGTCGCAACCTTGGATCACTTTCCATTTGAATCATTCTCGAAAGTTGATCAAGAACCGCTTTCGGAGCTGGTGAAGTGATCTTAAATGCAGCATGTCTGAGGTCTGGCTTGGACTCTGCAACAGCCGTTACCTCCATCACTGTCATCAAGCAATTGTATTGCAAATCCCCTTCTTCACTCTCAATAATCTTGGCCAAACACAACAACCCTTTCGTCTCCGTGATCTTTCGACTATTCGAAAAGCTCCCTTTGGAGAGTCTCCACAGAGCTTCAGCACAATTCACCTTGAGCTGAAGCTTAACTTCAGAGCTCTCAACCTCTTTCTCTTTCCTCTGATGGCCCCCTCTGCTACTACCATCAGAATGTGAAGAAGACGATTTCAAATTCAGTGAACTATTCAAAGCTTTCCCAGCTAGCTCCTTCTCAATCTGCACCAGAGAATGAAAACTCGTCTTCCCCAATTGAACTTTAGGATCATCCAAAACCATATCAATCGACAAACAAGTAACTAAAGGTTTAGTCACGTTCTCTCTAGCAAACTCCTCCTGAGCAAAAGAGCTAAGTTCCGCCATTTTCGAAACCAAATTCGCCACAACAATCTGAACCCTCATGGGGGAATCATTAAGAACCTGAACAATAATCGGAACCCCAGGAATATCCACAATTGATTTAACCCTATCGGGAACAGAAGCAACATTGATAAGAACATTAGCAGCAGCGATTTGAGCATCAGGGGAAGCGAAATCCTTAAGCAATTTAAGCAACGGCAGAACCCCACCTTCTTCCACCACGATTTTCTGATTCCGCTCGTTCCCACGAGTGTGTAACGTCAATTGATTCGCAGCTTCGACCCGATTCTTAACCGAACCCATTTGGATTGTGGCGATATTGGGCCAAATATAGGCCAAAGTTGGGTCGTTACTCGCAATCGGCGGCAGCCCAACAGTGCCATCGGAATCAAAAATCGAAAGAAGCCATTTCATGTCTCCAATGGAAGATTCGAGAAGACTTGAAACCTTACGAAAATCAGCGATGGTGGTCATCGAGAAAACTTGCCTAAGAAACCCACTATGGCGGCACTTGCTGACGAAGTTCCAAGCACGATCCAGATTCTTCGAGACGTCGGCCACGATTCGGCGAATTGGGCGCTCGTACAGCGGCTGCGAGGTGGTGGTGATCAGCCGAACGGTGGCCTGAAGCATCCGGTAGATTTTGTCGACTTGTTGGGCTAAGTCAACGCATTCTTGCCTCAAAGAAACTGCTTCTTGGGCTAATTTCAGAATCTTATCAGCTAACAGAATCGGAGGAGTGAACTCGTGAAGAATTGCTCCTTCTTCAGCAGCCGGAGGAGGAGCTGCGGCAGCCATTACTGCAACAACAACAATGAAACGCAGTTACAATTTCTTCTTAGAATCTGTGCTTGCCCTGTATTTCAGAGCTAAAGTAGCTCGGTGTGAAGCTTTTTTGCAGCCTTTTTTGGAGAATTGAGTATAAAGTGATGAAAATCGGAGGAATTGGTGAAGTGGGTCAATGAAAATTTCTCAATTTGCACTGTCTTTTTGCTTCTTTTTTTTTCTCTTTCTCGTGTGGATACGTAGTTTGGTTCCTTAACCTTACCGTGTCGTTGGCATTTGGTGGAAAAGTCATTAAAGAAAAGAGACATTGGTTTAAGAAAAGAAGATGTGAAGAAATTGCGAGGAGTTGACCAGTCAACTGGTTGTGATAAGATAATTAAGTTTATCCAACGGCTTTGGGTGGAATGGAAATTCAAAATTCGTTAGCAGGAATCTGAGATTCTTTGAAATCAACATGATCAATAATCCTAAAGGGATGTAAACTTAGCTAAAAATGGTTACTTTAATGAGAAAAAGGAAGTTAAATTTGCAAAAATTGAGAAATATCTATATAATATTTATCTGGTCTCGTGATTGAGGAAGAGAATGTGTTGTGGGGTTTGTGGAGCTGAGGGTAATGATAAAAAGACAGACATTCTTCGTGAAGAATCACCGCAGAGGCAGAGACAGAGAGGCATTTGTCTGTGTGCCTTCTCCGTCACCCACTGAGAATGAGCTCTTTTATACAAACTAGTTGTGTATCATAAAGTTAAAAAATGAAATATAATATAAAAGTTGAATGTAGTATCTTATACATATAAAAAATAAAGAATAAATATTTTGGTTAACATCATTTGATTACACACTTAATTTCAAACTTTAATTTAAATCAAAAAATTATTATTTTTTCTATTTTTTTTAAATTTTGTATACTTAATAATTGGGAGAAAAAAAATTCTGAAAGAAATTTTGAAGAGATCTATTGGTCAATTTATTTTTGTTTTACAAAAGTTCATTGAATCGAGAATATCTATTAATAAATTAATTTAAACAAAAATATTATTTTTTATATCAAACTTTAAATATAATAAATTAAGAAATATTGAGTTTATTTTTTAATCATAAAATTGCAAGGTAGAGAATCTCTCATCAAATAAAATAATTTTTATAATCTAAATATTAATTGTTACCATAACGTTGGAAATTATAATAAAATTATATTTTTAATAACCATTAGTAATTATATTTGAATATAATACAATTATATAGATATGAAAAAAATGCAAAATTGTGATTAGACTTTTATAAATCATAACCTAGGAAACTCCTATTTATCAAAATAATAATAATAATAAAGAAAAATAAACAATAAATAATAAAATAATACAATTACATCAAATTGTCTATTATTTTCTATTTCCAAACCAAAGATGCAATTGTTTTCTTCTCCACCATTTTCAATGATCAATAGATGAATTGGTGTGTATTTACAAATTTGAGAAGAGAAAAAGAAAACTACATAATGAGTAATTTACATTAAACCAATCTTCTTGCCATTTGCAGAAAAAAAAAATACAAAAGTACATATAAGCAGTAAATTACATTAATCACTCTCTTTCTCAGCCATTTGAAAAGAAAAACTACAAAAGCACATAAAAAATAGTATATTATATTAAATCTCTCTATCTGAGATTTGCAAAACAATTGGAGAGAATTAATGAAGTCTCTTCAATAATAAATTGCTTGAATCTTGAGAATTGGAAAATTGGATACGTTAAAAAGAAATATTAGGTTTATATAGCCATCAAATGAAATAGGAAAAATCAAAATTTCTCCCCTACATAGTTTTTGGAATCACTCTAGAAGATAGGGAAGAATTCAATTGTGGGTGGTACTATATATAGACAATATATGACGTTTAATTTATTCAAATATGCAGACATGATATAGTCGATTTGAATAGATTTGTGATATATATTAATCAATTTGTCTACAAAATATAATATTTTTATTTTTTATTTTTTTAATAAATCGTGACATATTTTTTTTAGAGATGGGTGGAGATTATTTTGTTAATCACCATTTAATATATGGATAAGATATGAGTAGAGATTTTAAAACATTTAACTCAAATTTTATATAATACAATTTTTATTTTTTTTAACTCATTTATTAATCTATTTGTGTATAAAAATTATTTTTTTTAATAAACCGTGATATGTGTAGTTTTATCTTATCTTTTAATATTTATTTTAATATTTTAAATATGAATTAAAAAAGTTTTAAATATTAATTTATAAAAAAAATAATATGATTAGAGATTCGTAGAGATTACTTTTAAATATTAATTTATTAAAAACAATCTCATCTTTTACTCTTTATTCTAAATATGAATTTAAGAAGTTTTAAATATTAATTTACGAATATTCATTTAAAAATTAGAGATTCATAGAAATTTTAGGATCTTTATTCAAATTGATGACAAAATTAAAAATCTTTCAATTAAGGACATAATGAGAAGTTTTCAAATTAAGAAGGGACAAAAATGGAAATTAAAAGCTTCTCCCCTCAAGAGCCATTTATATAGTATATTTTAAATATGAATTAAAAAAGTTTTAAATATTAATTTATAAAAAAATAATATGATTAGAGATTCGTAGAGATTACTTTTAAATATTAATTTATTAAAAACAATCTCATCTTTTACTCTTTATTCTAAATATGAATTTAAGAAGTTTTAAATATTAATTTACAAATATTAATTTAAAAATTAGAGATTCATAGAGATTTTAGAATCTTTATTTAAATTGATGACAAAATTAAAAATCTTTCAATTAAGAAGGACATAATGAGAAGTCTCAAATTAAGAAGGGACAAAAATGGAAATCAAAAGTTTCTCCCCTCAAATGCCATTTATATAGTACTAGTTTGATACTATGTGCGTTGCACGTGTTTCATAATGTTGAAAATGCAATGTATATATAAAAGTTGAATATAAAGTCTTATACATATGAAAAATGAAGAATTACACTTTAATATTATTTTTTTTATTTTGATTAATATCATTGATTACCTACCTAGTTTCACCTTTTAATTCAAACCAAAATATTATTTTTTTTTTTAAATTTTAATTTGCATCATTTGATTACCCACTTCATTTCAAACTTTAATTTAAACAAAAATATTATTTGTTTTTCTATTATTTTTTTAAATTTCATATTATCTAGTAATTGAAAAAATATTGTTTGTAATGAACTTTTCGAATTCAAGGGAATCATTAATTAGATAGTGGTTCTTAATTTTAAAACTCTTTGAATCTATGAAAGAAGCTCTAATGAGATCTATTGCTGAATTTATTTTTATTTACAAAAGTTTACTAAATCAAGAAGATCTATTAATAAATTTAATTTTGTTTATAAAAGTTTAATTTCAAACTTTAATTTAAACTAAATTTCAAACTTTAATTTAAACCAAAATATTATTTTTATCTTTTTTTTTTATAAAAAAAATTATATTAATTATCTAGTGATTGGAAACATCTTTTTTGCAATGATCTTTCCTAATTTAAGGGAATCATTAATTAGATACGTGGTTGTCAATTTTAGAATTCTTCGAATCTATGAAAGAAGTTTCAAAGAGATCTATTGGTCAATTTATTTTTGTTTCAAGAAGTTGACTAAATCGAGAGGATCTATTAATAAATTAATTCAAACAAATATTGTTTTTATTTCAAACTTGAATAATAATAAATTAAGAAGTATTGAGTTTATTTTTTTAGAGAATTCAATCTCCATCAAATAAAAAAACTTTTAGAATTTGAATATTAATTGTTTCCATAATATTGAAAATTGTAATGACATTATATTTTTAATAACTATTAGTAATTATATTTAAATATAATATAATTACATAAATAGAAAAAAAAAATGCAAAACTATAATCAGGCCTTCCTAAATCCTAGCCTAGTAAACTCCAATTTATTCAAAAAAAAATTGAAAATGAAACAAAAATAAATAAAAATAAAGAAGAAAATAATACAATTACATCACATTGTCTGTTATCTGCTTCTCCTTCTACCTTAAGGAACCAGAGTTGCAATTGTTTTCTTCCTCGTCCTCATCAATATGCCAAGGATCAGTAGATGAATTGGTGTGTATTTACAAATTTGAAAAGAGAAAAAGAAAGCTACAAAAGCAGTAAATTACATTAAATCACTCTCCTTAAAAAAAAAATACAACAGCACGTAAGCCTAAATTACATTAAATCACTCTCTTTCTTTACCATTTACAAAAAATAAAAGAATTACAAAAACACATAAAAATGAGTAAATTACATTGAATCACTCTCTCTCTTTATCTGCCATTTGCAAAAATAATTAGAGGTGGAGCTCATTTACTTGTCAATCTCTAACAACTAAAAATAATTGTTTTAGTTTTTGTTATTAATTTTTTAAATTATCATTAAAAAAATAAATATTAGTTAGTTGGAAGATTAGAAATTTTAAAATATTTATTCAAATTAGAAATTACACAACTTTTATTCAAATTGAGGACAGAAAGAAAAATTTTTTAATTAAAAATGTCATAATGGAAAGTCTTCAAATTAAGAAGGGACAAAAAAGAAAAAAAAAAATTTCTCATTTCATGCGCCATTTATATATAGCATAGAAAGATGAAATGATGAAGACGCAGAAAAGGAATATAACTTCACGGCTCCCATAAACATTTTTATTTAGTTTTTTTTTGAATTTTTTAAACAATTTTAATAGTTCTTTGGCACAATCTTGGATTTTTCATATTATTCAGTTTCTTTGGCAGGATCTTGGAATTTCTTTGTTAATTTAAAGGTTAAGTTACAAGGTTAGTCTTTAGTCTTTGTACTTTTGGGTTAGTGCCTAATAAAGATCTTCAAAGCTCGTTTGATAACTAATTGATTTTTTTTTTTGAAAATTAAGCGTGAATATTACATTCACTCATGAGTTTCCTTGATTTGTTATCTACTTTTTACATATATTTTTAAAAATCAAGTCAAGTTCTTGAAATTTTTTTTTTTTTTTTAGTTTTCAAAACTTGACTTGGATTTCGTTTTTGGATTTTTGCCAAAAATTCAAATGGTTTCAAAGATAAAATAATTGTAGAGAAATGATGAGAAAACAACACAATTTTAAAAAACAAAATAGTTATCAAACGGGACTTAAACTTTTTGTGCTCAATAGGTTTTAAACTTATTAAACACAAAATTGAAAATTAAAGTCTTATTAAATTAAAAAAGTTGATTACAAGTTTTATCTCCGAACTTTAATATTTGTGTCTGATAGATCTTTGAACTTTAGGTCTCTAAACTTTAAAAATATCTTTGGCATATTCATTCTTTTTTTATAATTAACAAATCTATTATTCATAACATTGAATTTTGTTCTTAATAAGACATTAAACTTTCAATTTTATGTCCAATAAGTTAGTGAATTTTAAAAAATGTCAAATACGTCAGGAATCTATTAGACATAAAACAAAATAACAAGTTTAAAGACCTACACTTTTTAAAGTTTAGGACACCCACAAGATTGATAGTTTAAAAACCTATAAAACACTTTTTAAAGTTCAGATGCCTATTTGATACAAATTTAAAAGTTCATAATACTTTCGATCATACTTTGATATATCATATTTTCCTCTATCTTTATCTTAATAAAAAGCATCATATATAATGCTAATATATTTTTTATTTTTAATAAATTTTTGAGTCCACAATATTTCACTATAAAATTCCCTTCATATTCTCTCAAGTTTAACATATGGCAATAACAATAATCAAAATTGGTGCTTGACAATTCTACTACCATTCATACTCATTATTTCAATGCAAATTATGCTAATCCCTATCTCATTCTCATACTCTAAATACTATATCACTAAAACAACCATTTTAATATTCCAAGCACAAATATCTCATCATCAACGATATTATTCAAAGTTTCCATTCTCACCTTCTCAATCTCAAGCTTTCAATTTTGATACCAACATTTCAAATGCCCTTCAAAAGTTGGCAAGACTAATAACATTCCAAATAATGGTCAACGATATTTGTCATTTGCCTGGTGCTTGAATGCTATAGCTACAGCAGCCTTGAAAAAACATCCTAACCTTAACTTTAATCTGAGCCTGAAGCTGTTTGCCTTTACCATCCTTTTGACATCTTAGGCCATGAATGTTACATACAGCGGCTTTGGTTGAAAATAAATTATGAAACAGAGCTCCCAAGTTCGACCTAAATTGTTGGTATTAATCAACATCACATATTTAAGTCATCAGATAATCAAGGCACCTGTGCATCCAAATAGTTATATTAATCAGTCATTTCCATCGCTCTGATACTTTCTCCTCTAACATAATCACATTCCTCCTCAGATGATTGTTTGGAAAGAAATGAAGAAAGTTCCTTCTTATTTATTTGGAGGGCTCCCTCCATAAAACTACAAAGAGGATTTAGGATTGGGGTTTTAAACTTGCAGGTCATAGCTATAGAATTTGTGCAGAAAGAAATTTGGGTTTTCAACCTATGTTATGAAACATTAGAACAGTGCAGCTTTGAAAGGGATAAATGCCTGAAAATGGAGCAGTTTTAAGAAGTAGCTGCAGAACAGAGATTGATCATTCTATACACAAGGTAAAAACTTACAAAAATATTATTTTTTTCAAAAGAAACCAGGCTGCCAGATATAAACAGTAATCTCTGTGGTCATATCAATTGAACAACATTCATTTTTCCCCTGTTAGGATCTGCATGGTGGAAACATTTAAAACCAAATAGATACTGAACACAGAACACCCACATACAAAAGAATACCATTACCATCAATTGTCAGTGATGTTCTGGGTGTCTATCTACATAAAATTCCAGTCTAATTGTGGTACTTCGAAGGTTAAGAAGTCATAGTTTGTATAAGTAAATCAGCAATCTTCTCATAGGGATAATTACAGATAGGACATGATAACAGACTTTGAGACAGAACGGTGAACCACAACTCTGCAGCTCTAATGAAAATATTAGTCATCTTCGAATTCGCTGCACTGAATACTTTTCAATGGAGGTAGCAACCTAAAATAACAAAACTACTTCCAAATCTCACAAGTTTGAGGCTGAAAATTAAGTTACTAACGCCGGCAAAACAAAGAGTCCAGCTGATGCTAGAAAGAGAAAGTATTCACAACAGCAGATCTTTTTGGATAAAAAATTGCACTGTTTCCATGGAGACAACCTAGTTCTTTGTTAGTAAGTCGGGTAAGATCTAATAGAACGCAAGTAGCATTCTCAACATTTATAGACTTCACTAATGATAGCAAAAGCCCATAAAACTAGTGAAATTAACAATGTATAGCATTTCAAGTAAAATGATAATTCAAGAAACACATTCAAAATCGACTGAGTTCACAGTAAAGAAAGAAAACTGAAACACAAACGTTTGATAACATTAATCCAATACTTCGAATAACGCCACAAGAAATATCAAAACTAATTGTGAAACAAAACCATAACTAACAATTACCCAATAAACCTAAGCCGTAAGGACAACCGCACCACCATTCTCTTTGATCTTCTTCTCGGCAATTTTGGAGATGAGCTTGGCTTTCACAACGACGGGCTGATTCTCGGGCAAAACCCCTTTGCCCAAAACTTTGAAATACCCGAACTGGGTAACATCAATCAATGGGACATTATCCTTGGAAGCCTTGTCCTTGACTTCCTGAGGGACGAGGGACCAGAGCTTGTCGACGTTTACAATGGGGCAATAGAATTTGTTTCGGAGCTTGTGGAAGTACCTCATTCCAACTTTACCGAAATAACCAGGATGGTATTTGTCGAAGAGGATTCTGTGGTGGTGCATACCTCCGGCGTTTCCACGACCACCGGGATGCTTACGGTGCTTGCCGATACGACCATGGCCGGCGCTCACGTGACCGCGCTTCTTCCTGTTCTTCTTGAAGCGGGTCGTCATTTCGTCTGCGAGTGGTGGAGAATTAGGTTTTCAGAGTTGCAGGGAGCGGCGAGCGCGAGGAAGTGAGATTTAGGGTTTGGATGGAGTTTATAGGACTCAGAAACGTAGACTGAACCCTCTGAGGTTTCGGCCCATGAGATTATGACAACTCGGCCCAAGCCCATGAGTTTGGTGAACGCCTCTTCTTGTTGGTATGTTTTGATTGATATTAGGTTAAATTTTGAACTTTTCAAGGTTGTCTGATAAGATAAGGATCATCATTAAGACCATCATACTTGCCGACCATCTATGAATTGATCGGATTAACCAACCAAAGTTAGCTTCCATCATTATATATTGAACATAAGCAAAAGCCTCAGTAACGGTCGGACGATAGTAAAAGGTCATAGCAAACCCCGTAGCTACTTGTACTAAAAAACAAGTAAGCGTAATTCCTCCTAGACAAAAGTGTATGATAAGTCGTCTTTAAAGCTTGTGTCTCATAAGTTTTTGAGCTTTCTTTTTTTTTTTTAGATACAAATAAAAAAAACAAAAAAACAAATCAGACATGCATATTTAGGGGTGAGCAAACAAGGTCGATAAATTGAGCCTGCCGACCAAAACCGACTGAACCGACGTTGGTCGATCGTTTTTATGCTATTATCGGGCTGAAGTTGGTTTTACTATTGGTCGGTCGATGAGCCAAAAAATGCTCAAACCAACCAACCAACTATCTTTATAAAAATAAAAAATAAAAATGTGGCATCAGATGTGTGTGTTGCATTTAATGTTGCACTTGACAACTGACAACTCCTTGGGAAGACCATTGGTTTTCTCTAGGGGTTTGAATACTTTTTATATAATTTTTTTTTCTTTTTCCAGCTTATTCGTTTTTTGCATTCCTCTTTTCTTCTCTCCATCTCTTATCTTCTTTCTCAATCTTAGGCACAACCACAAAAAAAGCTAGCACCTGTAAGCCTCACCTTCAGCCTCCCTCTCTACCTTTCTTCTCCCTCATGCACGATAGCACATGGCTCACGACAACCATAGGTCCAGCTCAGTGAGCAAAGGCGTCCCACTTTGGCAATAAGCAACGGCTCTGGTTCGCAGCGGCGGATTTACAAAGGGCCCAGGGGGGCTCGAGCCCCCCTTAACTTATGAAACATTTAGTTATTATACTAAAATGTTAGGGCTTGTTTGGTAGGCAATCTAAAAACCGAATTTTGAAAACAAGGGATTCAATGAAAACAGAGTTGTATTTCATGTTTTCAGATATGTGTTTGATAGCAGATTTAGAAATTGGATTCCAATTTAAACAATTGTTCAAAATGTGTTCTATAATATATTTATAGACCATTAACTAATTGTAGTTGCAAAACTAAATATTAAATTGAATATAATCCATTATTAATTAATTTATGACATGATTTTTGTTATAAATTTTGTATAATTATTATTTTACAATATCATATAATTTATAATATATTATATTTTACATATTTTAATTTAACAAAAATAAATTGAGTTTATAACATGAAATACTATATTTATTAAAGTTTTGGTCTTTTCTAATGTAATTCTGCATTTTAAATTTTCAAATTCAAAATTTGGATACAACGAAAACATAAAAATGTTGTTTTCAGAATTTTCACTATTTGGATCACATAATCTGGAAACAGTTTCCGAAAACACGTATGCCAAACGCATATTCACTGACTTTAGTAAATCTGAAAATATAAAACAGAATCTGAATTGCCTACCAAACAGGCCCTTAGCTATTTTTTATAAAATCCTACTTGGCCCAATGGCAAGCCCCTCCTGCTTTTTTCTTAGGTTCGAATCATGCTGCAGCCATAAATATATGAATGTTTTTAATTATATATATATATTTATAGACCAATAGAATTCTCTTAACAAAAAAATGTTATAATTTCTTATTTCTTGGCTTCTGGTAAATAATTAAAACCTATTTATAAAATATTTACAAATGTGTAATAATAAAAAATATTTAATACTCTATATTATTTTTTTTGTTTTAATCTATTCTTAAATTTATATATATTTTTTCTTGGAAAAAAAAAGTCTTACTTATTATTTCAAGTTTCATTCTCTTGTATGTTTATATAAAAAATTTAGTCATACTTTTAATATTGAAATATATAAATTTATATGTTAAAGTATCATTTTGGTTCGCGTACCGTGAAATTTGTTATATTTTAATCTCTATATTTTCAAATGTCCAAACTTAGTTTCTATTTTTCAATATAAATCATAAAATTAGTTCACACGGTTAGTTTATTGTTAACTTTTTCAAAAAGAAAAATGTAATCTCTATTATTAGCCTTTTGTCTATAAATTTTGGAAACATATTCACATTGTATCTTTTTCTTAAATGAAATTATTATTATTATTATTTTACCATGTTCGATAAAATTAACTCCAAAACTAACAATAATGACTAATTTTAAATTTTTTTGAAAGTACAGAGACTAAATTTAGATATTTGAAAGTGCAGAAACTAAAATAGAATGACACTTAAATGGACCAAAATGATATTTTGACTAAACTAATATCAATGTGTTCAAAATAGTCTTTATACAAATTCAAGCCCCCCCGGACATAAAGTTATGGATCCTCCACTGTTGGTGCGATTAACGCCCAAATCAGGCATCAATTTCCCCTTTTCTCTGTAACGGTGTCCGACGATGCCCTCTCTCTCTCACCAACTAAAGCTGACTGGATGGTCGGTCGGTGTAAACAACCTCTCCAAAACTAACTATAACCGACTGCCGAAACCGACATATCGGTGGTCGGCATCGGTTCGAGCCCAAAACCGACTCCAACCCATGGATGCTCGCCCCTATGCCTATTAAAAGAAAGACAAGAGACAGCTTCTTCAATAACCCATGTGGTGATGTCAATCGGTGCAGTAGGAGGAATCTCCTCTAACCAGACCGCTTCCATTCCCCTCTCCAAGGAAGCACCATGTGGATGTGCCGCCCGAATTCTCGTTCTTTTGCATGAAAATAACGCTAAAGACTTAAAATGATGAGCTAAATTTTGAATCTCCTCAATGATCTGACACAACTCTAGCTCATTTGGGGATTCCCTCGTTAGAAGGTTGAAAACTCGACTTCAAGATCACGAAAACCTACCTCCAAGGCAACTATCAAGCTCTCATGAACGATAATGGCTTCCACTTTTCCCATCACAGTTCCAAAAGGCACCACATTCATCAAGGTACCCATCACTTCTCCTTTCTCATTTCTGTAAATTTAATTTTATATCTAATAGATCATTTAATTTTTAAATACAAAAAGAAGCTCAAAAACCTATTTGACATTTTTAAAATTCAGGTATCTAGTAATTAAATGCAAAAGTGAAAGTTCAAAGACCTATTAAACATTTTTTAAAGTTTAGAGACCTTGTAGATATAAACTTAAAAGTTTAGGAACTAAACTTGTAATTTAAACTCTAATATAATATTATCGCATGTGATTCTTAAATGAAAGAATTTCAATGGGTTAGTTATAAAAACAAATGAGAGAAAATACAATAAAAACCATGGTTGAGTGGCCAAGTTGAGCATAGTTCATCCAATCAAGACATTAGTAACTCTTTTATAGAAGGAAGATTCAAATTTCTATATCATATTTGTAATAACATAACTTTTTATTTTTAAAAAAAAAAACATAAAAAGGAGAATGATTTAAAATGAACCAAAAGGAGTTTTTTTTTTTAAGTTATATTCATCCATCAAAGTAACATCGGCTCCAGAGGCACATAATTTGAAACTGGGTTGTAAATTTAACGATTATAGAAACTCTGGCTTTCCAAAGTGACAGATTTTACAGTGAACAAAAAGAAAAAATGATTTAGTAATACACAAGCAAATTGAGGATTCTAAAGACAAGAAAGGACACAAAGATGCAGAATAGTTGTAAGTTTTAACCAGTTTCCTGCTCAAATTCTTCAGCCTCAGATTCCTCAGCATTGTCAGCATCATCATCTTCTGCCTCTATATCTTCCTTATCATTGTCACCAGTCATTTTGCCAATGACCACCAGGTTGCTGTTTGTCTTCCTGATTTCATTGCACTGCCATGATATAGTAACATACACAAGTGAGAGCAGGAAGCAAAAGGCTATCTAGAGGACCCTAATGAAATTGCAAATTTGCAATTATGCACAAGGAGAATTGCATAGTTTGTTAGCTCCTCCGAGTCGGGCTCGGGGTTGGGGTCCAATTGAGTTAATAAGAGAGTGAGAAGTTTAGCCTCTCCTTCTTCGTATGAGGCTTTAGGAGGGTAGTTGAATGAGAGCATAATCACCACCACATTTATCACAGAGAAGGAAGAGAGAAGGTAGTTAACAGAATTTCAGAATAACACATCCAAGAAATCACAATTGACAAAGGAAAAAGTAGAACTAAACCTTTTTAGTAGATGTTTGGCTCGCGGTTTTCATAAACTTGGGTTGATAAAGTTTGGAGTTAGGGAAGTGAATTGACAAGCTGTGTAAAGGAAAAGATTATAGAAATTCAAGTTGGTGTAAACTGTGTGTTCGGTGTGTGGATTAATAATAAAGCATGCAATATAAAAAGCAGGCAGAAGCTTGGGTTTATGTAGCCCTTGGACTGACAAACCATGGCCCCAGTTCGGAAACCACCTTTTAATCTTTAGTTAAACAAGCCTCACCCATGGAAAATACCATACTACATGCCCATTGGAGCATCCCCTTCTTTACGTTTGAACTTTGAACCAAAAGGTTAAGGATGAATATCATATTCAAGCTAATTCTAGAGTGGTAACAGATCGTGCTCGTGCTCTGTAACAAACCCTTCCAAGTAGGGTATCAACAAGTTTTCTCTAGGGTTCCAGTCTCAAATGAACAAAGTATTGATGAAGAAGAAATTAACAGCAATTCAGTCAAACTTTGAATGATTATAGCAGTGAATTCCTCATAAACCAAGAGAAAATTGTTCAGATGCAATTGGGAAATGTGAAAACCGTCTATACTCAGGTCAGATTCAACAACAGTCTCTTCCCACTGGTTAGTAAAGAAATAATACAATCTCCCAAAATAATTAAATTCTATCACGAGTTTTGTTTGTATTGATTTCAATTCTTTGGAGCAAGTGCCGATTTCAATTAATTACACTACCTCGAACAATGCATTCGATGTATGTATGATCTTTGCACATGCATTGAGTAGTTCGATTCTCAGAATACCGCAAAATGTCATTCGTGTACATGGAAGCAAAGAGCGGACACGCATCGAAGAATCCACAATATGCCGTAATTAAACCAAAATCAACTTTCCGATCATTTCACTATCGATTACTTCGCATTCTCTAATTCTAATCAGGGGATTGTTAAAACAAAATAGCAGAGAGGGAGAAAGAGCAATAGGGTTTTTCAACAGAGAATGTTAAGTACCTTTTCTTCGAAATCAGACTCTTCCATGGCGAGCAGTAGCTCTTCGTTTTGGGGTTGGGGCCATTGAGACTGCAGTAGAAACGACGTCGGAATCGTCCTTGTAGACCATGGGTACTGGGTCATGAAAGCCGGAAACTGCAGCATTTCTCTCGCCGGAGCTCGAAACTGGAGAGAGAGGAATGGGCTCTCAGTTGCGGAATGCGAAAATCTCCAGCGTCGTGTTTGGCAAGTGGTTTATTTCTGTCCCAATTGCGGTTTGAGTTTTGACCCTGCCCTGTTTATGCTTGTCGTCCGCTCGATTAAATCAAGGGGATAAATTGCTTTCACAATTCACACTATAAATTTAGTCAAAAGGTTTGGTATCGACTTCGTTTTTTGTTTTCTGTTTTTTAAGATTGTGGCTGTTTCTTCCCAACTTTATTTTATTTTAGGAAATATTTGAGTTTTTAACTAAATTTTAAAAATAAAAACTACTTTTTGAAAATATTTTTTAGGGTATAAATAGCTTTGACTAAATAGATTAGGTCGGGTTAGATAACAATTTCATTTTTTGTTTCTGATTTTGAAAATTGTGCTGGTTTTTTTTCAATTTTATATTTTTTAAAGAAATATTTGAATTTTTTAGCCAAATTTCAAAAGAAAAATTGTTTTTTGAAAAAATGTATTTTTTTAAGTTTTCAAAACTTGATTTGGATTTTGATAACATCCGTAAAAAGTACATAACCAAAAAAACAAAAATTTATACATGGAAATAGTGTTTATAAGCTTAATTTTTAAAAACTAAAGACTAAAAATCAAATGGAGTCTTTAGTTTTTTCTCGGTACAATATATGTGGGAAAAAACCCTCAGTCTAGTGCAAGTGCACACTGTCAAACAAGTAGTAAGTGAAAATATTTCAAGTTTCGTGTCCCAAGGGAATGGGTACAACAAAGTTCAAAGGATGGATAATTAACTTTCAAACTCAATGGAGACAATAAATGTGTTTGTACACTATGTTTAGCTTGACTAAAATAATTAGTTTAAAATTTCCTTCTAGAAGGATAATGGTAACAACATTCATTATATGCAATGCTCAAAAAAAAAATTCTTAGTTCAATGAGTTTTACGAGGGTTGTTACCATTATCCTTCCATAAATAAATCTTAAATTTAGAACAAGGAGAAAATATTTTTTTAGAGTAGTCAAACGTTTCGTTTCAATGAATTCAATGAGTTTAATGAAGGTTGAAATAATTAAGCTTGTTTCATTTTTCAATGAGCTTGACTTCTACTTTGTTGGTGAAGAGACTCTCATAAAAAGTTGGTGATAAAGATTTTTAGAAATTAAGATACTTAAAAGCTTCTATAATCAAACAAAAAAATTAGAATAATAAAAAATGACTTGCTTAGAGTAATAAAATGTTCAAAATAATTAAGCTCGCTTCATTTTTCTATTAAGGTTGATTTCATCTAGTTTAAAAAAAAAATCATCATCATCTTTAAATGCGGGTGGTGATAAAACCAATTCTTTGACCGCAAGAAAGGTTTTAAATGGGAATCTAACCAATATTAAAAGACTCTTAGAAGAAGTAGTTGATGATAAAAGACTATTAGAGATGAAGATGCGTACAAGTTTCAATATACTTTTTACTATGGTAAGAGTTATGCATGAATTTAACGAATAGATTATACGATGCATAATTTGTTGGTTAATCTTATGATTCTTAAATATCTACCTGTTGTTGGTTAGATGTCTAAAAGCTTTACAATTTTTGAAGGTTATATTTGACATCCACTTCCACTTAGTTGGCTCAAAGTTAATCAACACAAATGGAACAACTTTGTTTTTAGATAAAATAGAACAAATCTCTAAACCTATGATTTGTGGGTTATGATGAAAGAGTTTTTTTTTTATTTTATTATTATTATTATTATTATTATTTATGCTTGATAGAGAAAATTTATTAAGTATTGTTTTGTCATTCTTTTAAACGCTGGTTAGGAGTAAAATTAAACTTTACTATTCATTCGATTACTTTTTCTTAAAATTATTATCAAACATTATTATGGTTGAAAAGTGATCATACTTATATAGTTCTCATCCTTTGCTCATGATCTCATCAAATTATTTGGTGATAATATTTAATTTAGAACAAATATTTATGTTCACTTTCTAAAATGAAATTCGTCATTACTCATGTATACTGAGAAGACATTAATGTTACTGATTCTCTAACTTTTGAGAGTCTTAATATTATCTCTCCTGCTCATTAGTAATCTTTTCCAACATTTTGTTGAAACTTTGTTTGAAAGAAAAAAGAAAAACTATGAGCAATATCTTTAGAGATGAGACATTAATTTATATTTTACCTCCTACAAACTTATTTAGTTCGAATTTTTAATAACTTAATAAAATATAGTATCTTATCTACTTAATTAGGTTCAAAAAAAATTTATAGGACAAATGTGCTACTTGGAGTGAAGATTATTGAACATCCATTTGCAATTATGTTCTAATTAACACTTATGTTGTATTAATATGCTTGAATGATGTTTTTCTTCTTATTCTTCTTGATAAATATGCTTGACCGAACCTCTTCAAAAAAAAAAAAAGTATGCTTGACCGAAAGAAATAACATTTAATTTTTTTGAAAATTTGTAAAAACTATCCATGAGCTTTGGAGTTTGTTACAATCACATTCCTAAATTTTTAATTTGATTAATCAGTATTTTGTTAAGTATTGCAATCACATTTCTAGTCTTTTAATTTGATTGATCAACTTCTGTAGTTTGGTAAGTCTTGCAATTAGCACTTGTATTTTTTTTTTCTAGATCTGTCAATAATAAGTTTGTTATTCTCTGTTAACATGTGAGTCACACATGTGAAGTCCAATTAAACAATAATTTAACAGTAACAAACAGAAAAGACTAATTACAACACATAACAAAATACATGAAGCTAATTGATCAAATTAAAAATTTATAGTGTGATTGCAACACTTAACAAATAATCAGAGATTAATTAATCAAATTAAAAATTCAGAGATGTAATTATAATAAACTTCATAAATTTTGTGCAATTTTTTTTAGGGAGAATAAGAGAAACCCAAGAAATCGTGGATCACATTTATCTTTTAGGCACGTGAAAGCAACGTTTCACATAAACCGTATCATTGGATATCCCAATGGAGAAGAAAAAGATAAGCGAATGCAAGAGAATTTGATTCCATACGTGATTTGCTTTGGGAAATGCAACAACCACAATCACCGAAGCAAATTAAGAAGGTTGCAGAATATTTTGTAGCCGAAAACCAATCCAATCCAACCGACTACTTCGACCCTTTTAACAGTTGTTCTGCTTCCTTCGTCCTCGTGTCTTCTTCCCACATATTCCACGTCTCTCGCCATGGCCGCTCTTCAATTTCCCCCTCCGTACCGACTGCACTATCAACCCTCTCTTCATTGCTTTATAATCCCACCTACCCATCTACCCATTTGCGCTAATTTCCAATTTCTTGCTGAAAATTGAGTGTTTAATCGAGCAATGAGGCTGTATGTTTATGTATTGGAGGTTAAGGACCTCCATGTGAAGAACTCTTTTGTGAAGCTTCGTGTTGGGAGGCGTAAGGCTAAGACGAGGATTATGAGAAATAGCTCTAATCCTGTTTGGAATGAAGAGTTCGTTTTCAAGTTTCGTGATGTCGATGAGGAACTCGTTGTTTCCGTTTATGAGCACAGTGATGAATCCAACTTCTTCCATGGCTCATCGGGTTTGATTGGTCGGGTTCGGGTACCGATATCGACTGTTGCTGCTGAGGATTCACAGACCTTGCCGCCCACTTGGTTTGATGTGCGAAGGTCCAAAACCGAGAAATTTATCAATGAAGTAGCTGGTGGGTTTCTCTGTTTTTTCCTATTTCTATCGTTGATTCTGTTTTTTTTAGCCTTTTCTCAGTTTGAATTACTTGGAAGTAAAATTGAACTTTAATTGCCATGTCCATTTCTTCATTGTATATAAATGTGTTATTGTGCTGTTTTATAGTACAACAAATGAGGGAGTGAGAATTTGAAACTTCGACTTTGGGGGAAGGAGTTGATGCCTTAACTGCTGAATTATGCTCATGTTGGGATATAAATGCATTATAGTTGATGGTGTGGAACTTTGTGTCTGAAAATACAAGAAAATAGAGCAGAGTTTCTGTGTTGTTGAGAAATAGTACCTTCTTTTAACTATCTGCAAATGAATGTTTGAAAACATTAATACCAAGTCTTAGTAAGATTATCACGTTTGAATTTGATCTTACTGTTATGGCATTCTTGAGATAAGAAAGTTCAAATTGCCCTTTCAGATTATCTTATTTCATTCGTACTACTGTATTGCCCTTGAGCTATTTGGCTATTATTATTCATGCAGGGAAAGTGCTTCTTATTGTCTCATTACATGGAAAAGGCGATGTACATAATCAATCAAGTGTTACTAATCATAAACAATTGGAAGACTCGTCTGCAATTTCACAGGATTTGGCTGGCGCCGAATCTTCATCCAGCAAGGCTGTCAAAGGGAAGCGTAACAAGAAGACCCTTGTGAACCGTTTGGAAAGGCTGTTCCATAAGAGTGATGAGGATACACGAACGGATAATTCTTCAGAGTTATCAAGTGCCATGACTGATAATGATGAGCGCATTAATGGGCATCCCTCCGAATGTAGCTTTGATGAAGCTATTGAGGCACTGCAATCGAGAAGCAATGAACAGGAAATGCCGGAGAATCTATTGGATGGCATTCTTGTCGATCAGGTATATGTAGTTTCACCTGGTGATTTGAACAAACTTCTCTTTGCTCCAGATTCCCAGTTCAGGAGAGAACTAGCAGAGCATCAGGGAACAACAAATTTGGAAGAAGGAAATTGGTCTTGGAAACAAGGGGATGTACCATGTCTATCACGGATTGTTTCTTACCGAAAATCCGCAACAAAGGTTGTTGGAGCTATTAATGCTACTGAGGAGCAAACCTACATTAAAGGGGATGGATGGGAATTTGCTGTCTTGGTAAATGTAAGTACGCCTGAAGTTCCGTTTGGTAATGCATTCAATGTTGAGTTACTTTACAAGATAATGCCTGGCCCTGAGCTATTTTCTGGAGAAGAGACTTCCCATTTTGTAGTCTCTTGGGGCATAAACTTTCTCCATAGTACAATGATGAAAGGCATGATTGAAAAAGGGGCCCGACAGGGAATGGAGGAAAGTTTTGTCCAATTTACTAACTTGCTGGCACAGCATGTAAAAATACCGAATTCTACTGAGTTATCAAACAAGGATCATGTGTTGTCGACTTCTGAAAGTGATCGCCAATCAGATTTTGAATTGGCCAGCCAATACTTCTGGAAATTCACTGTAGTTTCTACCATTTTCATGCTGCTGTACGTACTTGTGCATATTATACTTTCTAAATCCAAAACAATGCAAGGCTTGGAGTTCACTGGATTGGATTTGCCAGATAGTTTAGGAGAACTTGTTACTGGTGGGATTTTAGTCCTTCAGTTGGAACGTATTTATAACATGGTCTCACATTTCATTCAAGCTAGGCTAAAAAGAGGTACAAGAAACTAATTTCTAGCTTATAGATATCTATTTAATGTTGTTGGGCCTATAATACTCTGACTCTCTCATCTTGGCATCATGTCTATTGCTTTGCATGTTTGTAGGAGGTGACCATGGGGTCAAAGGCCAAGGAGATGGATGGATAATAACCATAGCTCTTATAGAAGGAGTGGACATTTCATCCTTGGATTCTTCCGGACCCTCGGACCCCTGTGTGGTTTTTACATGCAATGGTAAAAAAAGAACAAGCTCCGTTGAGCTTCAAACTCATGAGCCTCAATGGAATGGTAAGACTTTTTTGTCCTCTCGTTGTTGGCAATTATCATGGAATGAGAATCTCGCCTTCTTGATTTAATTTTCTATTGCCAACAATACGACTTGAAAGGACGTCATATTAAGGATGAAAATACTTGCCTTCTCAACAGGGATAGTTTTCTTTATTTAACCTTCTACGGTCATTAATATCATATAAGGTTCTGATTTATTATGTAGTTCTTCATCTCAATACCAATAATTTGAATGCTCGTTAACTCAAGTATTAAACCAAAATTTAATTTGATGTGCAGAGATTATCGAGTTTGATGCTATGAAGGAACCACCCTCAGTATTATATGTGGAGGTTTTTGACTTTGATGGTCCATTTGATCAGGCAACTTCGCTTGGGCATGCAGAGATTAATTTCCTAAAATATAAATCAACTGAACTTGCAGATATATGGGTTCCCCTTGAGGGGAAGCTTGCTCAGTCTTCTCAGTCAAAGCTACACTTGAGAATCTTCCTAGATAATACTGATGGAGTTGAAACGATGAGACAGTACTTGTCTATGAAGGGAAAGGAGGTTGGGAAGAAGGTGAGCACATTTCTCAACACTTCTTTTCCTTTGCCAAGTCGATTAATTGTCAAAGAGATGCAGTCCACTCCCATTTTTCTGTTGTGAAATACGAATAACCATCTTTCATTTTACTGTGGCGTTTAGTTGGTTGTGAGTCTGATCTTGAACCTCTACGCTGGTCTAGTTACTTCAATGGTGGACTTTGGCTAACTTCTTTCTTGGGTGCTTAATAGCTGCATCCCAGGTCACCTTACAGGAATTCAACATTTCAAAAACTTTTCGGTTTGCCAGCAGAAGAGTTTCTTGTCAGCGACTTCACTTGCTCTTTGAAAAGAAAAATGCTTCTCCAGGTATATTACAGTTGCTATGCCAGTTTTTGATGATTTCATATGGACTATTATCATATGAGGATCCTAATTATTTGATTTATTTCTTCTGTTAGTCTAAGGATTCTAATAGAACTATAGGAATTAAATCCCGTAGCTCTTTCACAATTTAAGACAAAGTGTTCTGCTGAGCTGAATTAGCAATTACATCTCAGTGTACCCATTCGTCTTGATAAAAAATATCATCTGTATCTCTTTCATTTGCTTGCTCTTAATACCCTGACTGGAACTATTATCTGGTCTATTATAACGATCTGATTACTTGTGATTCTCTGGTACAGGGGAGATTATTTCTATCTGCCAGAATTGTTGGGTTTTATGCCAATTTCTTTGGACAGAAAACAAAATTTTTCTTTCTCTGGGAGGACATTGAAGATATACAAGTACTTCACCCCTCCCTTTCCTCTCTGGGTAGCCCATCATTAGTCATAATTCTTAAAAAAGGTCGAGGTCTTGAAGCAAGTCACGGTGCAAAGTCTCAAGATGAACAGGGGAGGCTCAGATTTTACCTCCAATCATTTGCCTCATTCAATGTAGCCAGCAGGTAACTCCATATATTTCTCTGTCATACTCTTATATTGGAACTTACTTCCATATACGTTAAAGCTGTTGCGTTGGCAGGACGATTATGGGTATGTGGAGAACAAGAACATTGACCCTTGATCAGAAAGCACAAGTTGCCGAAACGCTGAATGATTCGGAAGAAAGGTCAGTTTTGGTGGAGGACATGGAATGTTTTTTGGAAATAGAAGATACAAAGATGTCAAAGTTGTATGATGCAGAACTTCCTATAAATGTGGGTGGTTGGTTTTATAATGTTCTTTGTAGCATCTATTGAAGCTTGAAACCAACTCAAGGTCCAATGAGATGGTTCTGCTTTAGCTCCAGTAACAATTGCCTGACTTTACTAGGAAAGTAAATAATCTGTTGGTTGAAAACTCTCTTTTTTGCTACAATGTCTGCAGATAAAGTCATTGATGGAGTTTTTTGAGGGTGGCAAGCTAGAGCACAGAGTGATGGAAAAATCTGGCTGTCTAAACTACACGACGACTCTGTGGGAATTCGTGAAGCCCAAAATCCTTCAAAGACACATTTCTTATCAATTCAATCACAGCATCTCAATCTTTGAAGGTAAAGTCACATGTATTCAACAAAAACTTCCCATGGCAGCAGGCAGTGATGAAGAACAATGGGTACTAAACGAGGTCAAGAGCTTGCACGATGTCCCGTTTGGCGACTGTTTTCGTGTATGTAATGTAACAAAAATTTGTTCGCTTCATTGTTTGTTGTTGAAACTCTCCTCATCTTGAGAGAGAGTGATTAATTTGTGCTGAGCTTTTTTATGATATTCTGCAGATTCATTTCAGGTACTGTTTTGAGGATTCTGTGCTAGCTAAAAATGCTTGCAAATGCAAGGCTTTCTATGGAATCACATGGCTTAAAAACACCGAGCTTCAGCAGAAGATCTCCCAGAAAATAGCTGACGAGTTTGCACATCGACTTAAAGTCATATTTGAACTGGTCGAGAGGGAGATTCTTCTTGCAACCCAACAAAATCTCATTTCTTAACTTAGTCTTCATTTTTTTTAACAACCATGAAAGTATCAGAATTTGATCTCAAGGGAGAAGTAATGTCAATTAATTTGAGCTATGTTCACTTTTAACTGTTCAAGGCTTAGTGAATGAGTGATAAATTTTAGATTTTAAACATGAAAAAAGAAAAGTTTGGTTAGGGTGTTTGATAAATTAATACTATTTTTCTTTAGTTCAACAACAGGGAGAAGTGGAGGAACTTTTCTTTGAAATTTGATCAAAGAGACATTACAGTTAAATTTTTGTTGAAATTTGTAAATGTTGGCAAGGTTATTTAATGATTAATTTGTGTATTGATCAAGTTTAATTTTATGCAAAACTTAAAAACTTGATTTTATTGAAATTAATGGGTTTATAGAGTTTTTTACATTAATTTTTGTTCAAATTATTGGGTGAATTAGTGAAAATTGAATATTGGGTTAAAATTGTAACATTGTCTAAGGGTCCAATTAGATGGAATTGAAAGTTTAGACTGAAAATTGATATAATTTAAGGGTAAAATTGATACAATTTAAGGTTAAAAAGGATATTTTAACCTAAAATAAAATAAAGAAATTGGGAAACGGAGTTGAGTTTTTTCTTTTTGGTTTAACAATGGTGGAGGTAATTTGAAAAAAAAAAAAAAAAAAAAAAAACAATGGTGGAGGTGGGGATAACTTTTGATATGGTACAATTAAAAATTTTCCTTTAATTTAAAAAAGTGATTAGGAATAGAATGGTAAAATCTGTTTAAAATCTTCAATAAATAAATTTCAGTTTTAAATTTACATTTTGAAATGGTATAATTCGTCTATTAACCAAACCCAATTGGGAGACTTGAAGCGTCGCTTTCAGTGATGTGCGAAATTAATTTTAAAATGTAAAATTAGAAATACTTTAGCATTTAATCCTCGAAACTTTCTTCCGCGTGAAGAAACCCCGAGAATAATTTCTTGGTCGCTAAGCCAAACACGCCCTATTAAATCAAAGCACAAAAAAACTGATGGAACTCCATTCACATTTAGATTTCACAAAAGAGAATTTTGAGAGCGATGATTCCGGCTTGGCTTACGGATAGGCTTTGAGTTCTTTTCTTCTGATATTTCGAAAAAAGATCCAACTTCCTAAGCTCAAGTTTTAATAATCGGAAGAAAATCTTTCGATCTCTTTTTATTATTAAAATCTTCACCCAATTCAATCGGGTAGTCGGTTTCAGTATTTGATATATAGATATATTTGTTGCTTCTCCCAGTTCCTATCTTCTCCCTCACCCCTCTGCGAGGCCGGGTTCCACGCTCATTCTGTTGGGTTTCTGAAGCCATGGAGTCTACTATGGTGATTAAGGTTCGAATTCTCGTCTTTATTTTATGGGTTTTTGTTTGTTTACTCGATGATGATTGTTATCGTTGTGTTTTGCCTCTCTTTGTGTGTCTATGTGATGTCTTTGTTTGGGTGTATTGAAAAAGCTCGTTTCCCCGAGGAAATTTGTGTTTATTATTAGGCGCGGAGGATTTTTCACTGGGTTGTTGTTTGTTCCTGATCTCTATGAGTTTCTGCGTGCTGGGTTTGAGAAAATTGTTCATATTCAATTCACCTTAGCGGACCTCAATTTTCCATTTCGTCGATTGCTTTTTACGTTTATATTATTCTGTGTTTGATGAGAAAAAAAATAAGGCAAAGCTTAGATTGAGAATTGGGAAATTAGAGAGGTTTGACTACTCAATTGGCGTATTATGAATTGATAATTGTACGTTTTCACGCCCAATCTGTAAGATTGAGTCCATGTTATTTTGGATTTTTGTACCAAATAGGGTTATACCTCTTACTCTGGAAGTGAGAAATCTACTGATGTTTTATACCTGAAATCACAAATTTATGTGGTTCCAATTTCCAAATTGGAAGGGTTATAGACGAAGGCTTCGATTTTCATCTTTGATGTCAATATCGAGCTTGGAGCAGTACAGATGCATGTTTACTGTTTGTGCATCAAATATGAAATCCATATCTAAAGAGCTTTTGCACTGTAATAGACTCTTGCTTTTTTCATCCATTGTAGTTAGTCATTATTAAAAACTGGACGAACCTCCATTCATTCTGTTTTCCAAGTGCATTTCTTCTTTCTTTCTTTTTTTTTTCTGCTAAGATGTTATTGCCATTATCTATTTTTTAAAAGGCTTTGGAGGCCTATGCTCGAGGCTCTTATTGAGGTGTAGTGCATTTTTATTCTTCAAGGTCTATAGCTTCTTTAATTCATTAGAGGCACATGCCTCCTTGAGGGAACATTGAGGATTAAAGCCTTTGCACTTCACCTGGTGCCTAGCAGTGGAATAATATTAACTGACTGCCTATTTTTTTAAAAGAGAAAGGCCATCTATCATTTATGTATGATCAAACATCGGTTGTGATAAATTAGCATGTTACTACTACTATTAGACACCAAGGCTTTAAAGAACAAAAGAAAAAGCTTATAAAGTTCCATACTCTATTAGGGGTAATGATGGCGATATGAAGGGCGTTTAAATCTTGATTGAAGTGACAATTAACTGATTTTTGTTTTTTGCAGAACCTTTACATGGTCAGTATCTTTGATGGTAAATAGTTTATATGTTTATGATTATGATGTTTACCATTTTTCTTCAACTTGTTTGTGAACTTTATTCATTCAACATTAACTGATTTTTAGATTGACCAGGTGACTATTCTCTCATATGATTCTTGTACCTACACCCCCCCCCCCCCCCCTGCCCCAAACAAAAAAAATGATTTATTTTTAGCATAATTTGGCAGCAAAAAACTTGTGCGGTTCCCAACTTGGAATTAGCATGCTGATGACTTCTTCCCCTGACATATTTTCTCTTACAGGTTAAACATGGAGACATGCTAAGGCGCTTCAGTGTTAGAGTCCTTGAAAGCAATAAACTGGATCTTGACATCAATGGGTTGAGAGCAAAAATACTTAATCTCTTCAACTTTTCTTCTGTTACTGATGTTACACTGACTTATATTGATGAAGATGGTGATATAGTGACCCTGGTCAATGACGATGATCTGCATGACGTGATGAGGCAACAGTTGAGGTTCTTGAGAATTGATGTGCATGTAAGAAATGAGAAAAATGACCAATCCCATGATATATCAGATGGAAGTTCTACCCCTCTGACATCAGCACGTTCCTTTCAAAATGTTCGTAGTGGTATTTCTGAGGTTTTGAACTCCCTGCCAGAGCCCTTACCAGAAATTTGTTCACAGTTCCTCCTTGATATTGCTTCAAAAGCTGCAGTTACCAGCCCTGTGCTTGCTGAGCTTGCTCAGAGCTTTATTCGGTTGGGAAACTCACACCTGAACTCAGACTCCCAGTCGTCATCTGTTCTAGAGACGAGCACACAGAATGTGGCCACTGAGAGTTCTATGGCTCCTCCTGGTTTAGCTTATAAAGATAGTAAGGTAATTAACAGTGGAAGTGTGACAAAGAACGTTGATGTAGATGCACCTGCTTCTGTTGATCTTAATGCCCTTCCTCGTGCTTCTATTGCTTCTAGATTTTCCATTGGGAAATCAGATATTGCTGCCCCTTGCAGCAGCTCTTTTGATGGAAAGACAGAGGAAAAACGCAATGATGCATGTCTTGATCCCCTTCGTGAAATGCATGTACGCAGTCTTCTTTCTACATCAATGCATGATAACCCACGATATTCACCAGCTGCTTATCTGAATGATAATATTATCAACGAGTGCCCTTTCAGTGGAGTACCCGTGGCTACTGGACCATCTATGGATGGAACTGTAGATCCAGTAATTAGCCACAGCGGTTGCTTTGAATCTGTGGGAAGTATGTTCCCTAAAGGTCCAATGATTAGCAGCAGTGGTTGCATTGAATCTAGGGGAAGTATGTTCCATAAAGGTGTTATTTGCGATGGCTGTGGAGCCCGTCCAATCACTGGTTCGCGGTTCAAATCCCAAGTGTAAGAATAGAACACAAACCTATCCATCAACTAATTTACCTTTTTTTCCCCATTCTTATCTGTTCCTAATTACCCAACATCTTTGCGTTTGGCATTTGTCTTCAGGAAAGATAATTATGATCTCTGTAGCATCTGCTTTGCTGAAATGGGCAATGAGGCTGAATACATTAGAATTGATCGTCCTGTCTCTTGCCAGTATCCAAGAATGAAAGCATTCCATCGTAGTAGAGTATGCAGTTTTTTGACAACAGAGCTATGCATCCTTTTTTTTGTTAATAACGATTTTATTTTGTTTTTAACTTCATTCCTCTTTCAATGCAGCATCTATTTGCTGGCCACCGAATAATTGATACATTGAAAAGTTCTGGAAAGCAGACCAAACTTGACGGTTGCTTCGTAGCCGATGTTAATGTCTTGGATGGCACTGTGATGGCCCCATGTACCCCATTTACCAAGATATGGCGGTTGCGTAACAGTGGGAGTTTGAATTGGCCCCGTGGTACACAGCTAGTGTGGGTTGGAGGAGATAAGTTCAGTCATTCAGTATCGGTTGAAATAGAGGTAGAAAAAATTTTAAACTTTAATGCTAGTCTATGGGCATTTCTTTTTCAGGTTTTTGGTGACTGTATTTCTTCATCTCTTTATTTTCTAAAATTTTTCTTACATCCCATTTATGTCAGGTTCCTGCTGATGGACTTCCTCTGGGTCAGGAAATTGATGTTGCAGTTGACTTTACTTCCCCTACATTATCTGGTCATTACCTCTCATACTGGAAAATGGCATGTCCATCTGGCCAGAGGTTTGGACATCGTGTTTGGGTTCTCATTCAGGTATTTATATGCATATCTCAGTTTTCTAGTTCTGTATATACTATATGCTGTAAGTTCATATGATTACACTGTTGCATAAGTTCAACTTATATTGTTTTCAAACATGAAGGTTGATCCAGCACTTGACAAGCTAGATTCTGATCATTCCCAAGCTTTGGACTTAAATTTACCCCCCATAGTCCTAGGCAGTGATGATTCGAATGGCCATGAAGATGTAGAAAATAATTCAACTCCTGCCATTTCTGATGGTGTCCCTTTCCCTCGCAAATCCAGCCCCATTGCCGAACCAGGAAAACCCAATCATAATCTACCTGAAAGTGGGACTGAGCAACGATTCGTCATAAATAACGATTTGCTAGTTGGCAAGAGTCCTGCTACTTCTGCTAAGGAGGAGGATAATTTGCTCTCTTATCCTACTGTTGATTACCATGGAGTTCTACATGTTTCAACGACCAAGTTTCCCTCTGTGTCATACCCGTTTATTGATTTATCTGAACCAATTCCTGCTGCAACCCCACCTCCAAAACCATCCCCCAAGGTGTCTCTTTCTCCAGCATCATCTGAAAAAGTCGCTGCTAATAACGTTATTGAAGAAACTCTTCTTAAAACACTCGGGGATATGGGATTCAAACAGGTCGATCTGAACAAGGAAGTACTGAAGAGGACTGGGTACGATCTGGAGAAGTCAGTGGACGAACTCTGTGAAGTTGCTGAATGGGATCCAATGCTTTTAGAGTTGGAGGAAATGGTTGGTAAGCCGTTTTAATGAAGTTGCTAATCCTTGATTTCTTGGGTCTTGGTTTATGATGGTAAATCTGGTGTTATAGGGATTCGGTGATAAGGAAATGAACAGAATACTTCTGATGAAGAACAATGGCAGCATGAAGCGAGTAGTGATGGAACTTATCTATGGGGACAAGGCTTAGTTGAAGAAGAAGGCCATCAAAACTATGGATTAGAATGTAAATATATATATTTTTTAAAACTAAATAAATCAAGGGGGATGGTTTGCTCTGGAACAGGATTGTTTTATGCTTATTTGAGTGGTTTTTAGTCCTTTTTAGTTTCTGTTCATCTCTGTGACTTTCCCTTTGCGAAGGTATGTATCCTAATCTAATTTTTCTGGACCTTTTGATTTGTAGTTATTTATCATTTAATTGCTCAATCATTTGAGCCACATTATTGTGGTGGCTAGTGATACTCCAAGGTCAATTCAGTGGTAAGTAATTAATCTGAAATTATTTACTGAAAAAATATTTTTAAGTGGAGATCATTCTAATTTTTGGTTTGATTCAGTAGACATATCTAAAACCTTAGGCCTCGTTTGATTTGTGATCCGAAAATATTTTTTGAAAACAAAGAATTCAGCTGAAAACAAAAATAAATTTCTTATTTTCATTATATCTGAAAACAGTTTGGTTTTAATTTAAAAATTTTAAATTTGATTTCAAAATTTGAAAACTGTGTTTGGTTGAAATTTGAAAATGTAGGAAAAGATTAATATGTGTTTCATAGAATCAATTCTTTAAGAAAAAACTAATATAATTATTTTTACTATAGCAAATTTGAACTTATTGTTGCCGAAAAGGAAAAGGAAGATTGTGGAGAATAGCAAAGATAGCAGAATGAGAGATGGTTCAAAAGATTTTTGGTTTCTTGAAATGCAAGCAGTAAATTTTTTCAACCAAAAAAAGGAAAAGAAATTTTTTCTAGTAAGAGAGAAAAAATCATTTATCGAACATGATTAGTGTTTATAGAACGTTGTGCTAGTTAAATCAATAGTATAATCATTGATAAATATTTTCAATAACTTTGGTTTGTTGAAAAAGATAAATTGTAATATTCAATTTTGTTGTTTTGATGAAAATTGTGTCTCCGTTGTTTTCATGATTTTCAAAAACAAAGAAAACAACAATTTTTCGTTTTCGAAAATAGGCAATTTTTGAAGTTGTTTTTGAAAACCGTTTTTGAAAATAATTGTACTAAACGCATCTTCATCGTTTTTCTTATATTTTTTGTTTTCGAAAGCATAAAATGAAAACAAATCACCAACCAGACGGGGCCTTAGTTTTTCTTTTAGCTGTAATGTTCAATCCTTTCACCTTTTGACGGTGCTTAAAGGGTAGAAGCGGATGTTACAATTCACAGCTTTTTGGTTAATGCAGCATGTAGCTGATAAATTATTTTCGATAAATTATTTTCTTTTTGTGGGAATAATTAGTCTTGATAGGATCATTATTAAATTTCTATCAATAAAGGGGTGAATGACATTTCCATTATACCATAAAAAAATTGATAAAACACTAAAAAGATAGTAATAAAAAAATTATTAATGTGAACATTATATTAGTAAGAAGATTTTTTAAAATAAATGTGAACATTATATTAGTAATAAGCTTTTTAACTCATTTAAAAAAGTGTAAAATGTTTATTTATTAATTAAGATACTTTATTTTGTTTTTTAAATTTTATGATTTCTCTAGAAATATCTATTGACATTGACATTTTATCGATATTTATATCGACATTTTCATAAAATTTAGACCTCGGCACTTCCATCAACATTTTAAACCTTATGTTAAGTCAATTGGTTAGATTTGTGATTTATTAAATTTGACTACAATATTAATTATGTTTTTTTAAAGTTTTGCTTTCACTCTAGGACATTTTTATCTATACTATTACTGTAAGGGGATAAGAAAAACAAGATATAATTTAAATATTATAAGGTAAATGTAGTTCAGAAAAACAAGATATAATTTAAATATTATAAGGTAATTGTAGTTCTGCTTTAAATAGAGTCTTGCCAATTCCAACACAGCTCATTGGATAAGGCACTTTTTACTATCTCAAAGGTCGATGGTCCAATTTCCTACACTCGTAATTATTGAACTAAAAAAAAAAAAGTAGTCTAGTAGATACAAGAATTAAATATTATAAGTTAATTGTGATTGAGCTCGGGCACGCATATATGGAGTTATATATATATAGGGGCAAGAATTCAAACCTTCGAATTGATATATGAATTATGTTGGGATAAATTAACTTTAGCTTTTATTTTATGTCAGGTTAAAAAAAAGATTTAAACTAAATTCATGTGTTTTTTAATTGATGTCATGTAACTTCTCCATCTCTACTATCTTACGTAGTAAGAATTAATTTACTATTTAGAAATGATTTGGCTGCTTATATTTTCTACAAATCACAAACTCAAAACATAAGAAATGATAAAACTAAAAGAAATGAGATCAAGATTATAATCTAATTATTCTCATCCCAGCATCATCTGTGGAATAATTAAAGTAGCAGAAAAAGTGAGGAAAAAAAAAAAAGAAGCTAAATTATAATTAATGTACATATGGTCAAAACTCAAAGTGACAGCCACAAATTTGTAACTCTGATCACTCAAAATCAAAATTAAAACAAAAATCAAAACCCATGGAATCGTATTCCCAATCCCAATCACTCAAAATGATTTATCAAGAAATCAAATTTCATTCATCGGTTCCTTAGGGTTCGAACTTCGAACGCCTACTTCAAATTGAATCTCCTCGAAGAAGTCCTATTGAACAAATTTCTCAAACTATTACAACTCTCCCGCCGTTTCCGGTGAATCCGCCCGTCGCCGTCGAGCACCAGCTCCCTCTCCAGCCTATTCGACACCGTCACGATCTCATACGAGTCCCACAGCGACTGGGCGAAGTCCCATCGCAGGCCGCCGCTCCGGTTGTCGGCGGAACACCGGCTCCGCATCGCCTCAATCTTAAACCGAGATGGATTGGCTCTGCAATTGCGGCGATGGGCGTTGAATTCAGTTGCGGGCTTTGAACTGCCGGTGTGGCTCTGCCAGGCCTGCGCCACCGCCTTGAGGATTTCGAGATGACGATCGTCGTCTTCAAGCTCTGGTTTCTTCTTCATAGTGCTGGCAATTAAGGAATTGAATGGGCCATGTTTATCCTGTGCCTCATATTTGGCATCTCCGAGAGAGGAGGGTTTTGATTTTGGTGCTTTACACTGTGGACCGTACATTTTCTCAGTAATAAATTAATAATCGGCCACCGAAATAAACTGTCCAGTCTTTGGCTTCTGTGAATGTGATTTTTTTTTTTAATTCTAAGTCTTGACTCTTGTCATCTCCTCTATATTTACAACATTAATTTAAGGTTGAATTATAAAAAATATCCTTAAATTTTATCATTTATTTTAAAAATATCTCCATTTTTATTAAGTTACAATATTTCCTTTGACTTTTTCTTTTTCAAAACTATCTTTGGAGTAGATAAAACTTAAAGTATAGAGACTAAAATGGTATTTTAATATTTAAAATAACATGATTGTTTTTTAAACAAAATGCAACATTTTCTTTTTTAATAATTTAGCCTTAATTTAAACATCTCGATAGAATTCTAAAAATTTGCATGATTTTTTTTTCATTACTTGTTTTAGTAAAATGTTAACAAGAATTTTTTAGGTTAAATGGTATAAAATATACCTAAACTTTGAGGTAACTATCAATTATGTCTCTAGACTTTAAAAGTTTCATTTTTAATCCGTAAACTATGAAATTATTCCCAAAAAAAATGCCCTTTGATATTTTTTTTCATAAAGACAGAGAATGAAAATTGATAATGTACAAAAATTGGAAGACATACATGACATCATTTTTTTAGTTCAACAATTGCGGTGGGATCAAACCATCAATTTTTGGGAAGGTAAACATCTTATCCATCGAACCATGCTTAGATTGGCTCATACTTGACATCATTTACGATATTATTCATGTAAATTGATGTGACAGCTAGTGTATAAAATGATTTTGTGATTGATGTCGTAAATGATATCTATATGCTTTGAAATTGAAATGAATGGTAACAACAATCTTAATATTTTATATAGTTGAAATTGAGTTGTAAATGATGTTATGTACACCTTCTAATTTTTACAATCAACCACGTGTTAATTTTTGTCATTCATTTTAATGAATACTTCTTCAAAGTTCAGTTTCAAAGAAGAGGGTTTTTTTTGGAACAATTTCAAAGTTCAAGTGTTAAAATGAAACTTTTTTAAAATATAGGAGTATAATTGAAACTCTTATCCCAAAGTTCAGAGGTATTTTGTATAAATTAGCCACAATCTTATTAAACATAAAATTGGAAATTAAGAACAAATAAATATAAAATTTTAAATGGATAAGAACAATTTTTGTTCCGGTACTTTCATTGAAATGATGATTTAGTCTTCGAACTTTAGTTTGTAACAATTTAGTATTTGAACTTTAGTATATAAAAATTTAGCACTTGAACCTTAGTATATAACAATTTAGTCAATGTATTTTCAAATTTATAAGTATTTAGCCCCTATCTAGAAAAATGTTGTTAATATTTAACGAGGTTACTTACATGTGTAGATTGATAAATTGATTATAGATTAAATGTATTTGTAAACTATAAAGACTAAATTATTTTATAATAAAACTGATACTTCATACTAAATTGCTACATACTAAAGTTTAGAGACTAAATTGTTACAAATTTTGAAATACAAGAATTAAATTGCTACATACTAAAATTCAAAATCTAAATTGTGACTTCAATGAAATTACATGGATCAAAAATATTTTTTTCACCTTTAAATTTTCAATATATATATAAACTAGAGACTATTTAAATGTCATTTTGAAGTGACATACATGTAATTTATAGGTAGTTGCAAATAGCAATTTGGTCCAAAATAATAGGAAATTTAACACAATATCAAAATACTTGTAAATGTGGCAAAATTTTAAGTCCATCCCAAGTATAAAATTTGAAAAACATTATAAAAAACTCACTAACATATCTCAAATATGCGATTAAACAATTTTATCACTAAAACAAGTGACGAAAATGTCATGACTGAGTTGTAAACAGACCAATAGTGGACATATATTAAAAAAAAAAAGTGTGACAAGCATCGATAACCACTAGGCAACAATTACTATAGGAGTTGTTAAAAAATAAAAAATAAAGGTTAAAATATCATTTTAGTCCTATATTTTGGTTTCATTCTATTTTAGTCTATGTCATTTCAATTGTTCGAATATAGTCTTTGTACTTTTAATCAATCTTAAAATTAGTTATTTCAAGTTAATTTTTATCGACATTGATTAAATAATAATAATAATTTATATATATATAAAAAAAGACACAATGTGAATATATATTTCTAAAATTTATAGAGAAAAGACTAATAAAAATTAATTTTATTTTGGTAAATTTAATAATAAAGTAGAGACTAATTTTAAGATTTATTGAAAGTACACAGACTAAGTTTGGACATTTGAAGGTACATTGACTAAAATTAGAGATGTTCATGGAGCGGGACAGGAACAGGGAACCCTCATTTCATTCTCCATCCCCGTGAAATTCGCCATTTAATTTTGTGGGGATTGGAGCGGGGATTCTTCACAGGGAATTCGTGAGGGTTGGGTTCCTGCCGGGAATTATTTTTTGTTATTTTTTTTATTTTAATTAGAATAGTTGTAAAAGAAATATTCAATTAAATTATTAATTACTCAGAAGAATCTTCATTTAAATGGTTAATTTTTTTTATAAAAAATTTATATTTTAAGATAAAATTCTTAAAACTCCTAATAGAAACAAAATAATATTTTATATTTAGTTATTCAACACAAAAGTTCAAAATATCCATCTATAGTCACAAATGATTCAAATCTCTCTCTCTCTCTATATAACAGAGCAGGGACAAGGACAAGGAATAGTTAACGGAGAATTTTTTTCCCCGCTCTCTTCCTCGTTTAATTGGAGATTCCTGTCTTGTTTGAGGCGGGTCCCTGTGGGGTCCATCCTTGAGGGAAAAATGAACATAACTAAAATGAAATGAAACTCAAAGTATAAGAACCACAATGATATTTTAACCAAAAATAAATGACAAACATGGCTTGAAAGTGATTACTTATGGTACTTGACATGTTTGTTGTTCATTTGTTTTAAGTTACGTATGTCACTACTCCATTTAGTACTCAACTCAATGTATTATTGAATGAAACTAACCTCAAAATTAAATAGCATTTTGAACCGTCAACTTGAGCATAACTCCTTTTTTTTAGTTCATCAACATATGGAGTTGAGGATTCAAACATCTAACTTATTGATCAATGGTACATGTCAATTATCGTTATACTATACTCACTTTGGTAACTCAACTAGTTAAAGACATGGTTGATTTTTTTTTTATTTAAGAAAAGACATGGTTGAATTAAAAAAAAAAACAAAAACTTGAATAATTTAGCCAATAAATAATAAATTATAGCCCATATTGTAGAGCGATTTAATCTCCCGGAGAGATTTCTTTGTCCGTCGCGTATTTTTCCCGCCCATTCTGCCAAAACCAATACTCCCATTTTCTCTGCTCCTTCCGGTAGGTTTCGGCCGCCGATCTCAACTCCTCCGCTCCATTTCAGTTCCATGTTATACATTTCCCGGCGTCCTACGAATCTTCAACCGTTCTGAAACCCTCTTCATCCCTTTCAGTGAATCGAACGAAAAATGAGTGCTCCTATGGAGATTTCTCTGCCAAACCCACCCTTAGAATCCCAGATTTCTGAATCAAATGGCCTCGTCTCCGAGTCAGCTGCTTCTTCTATTGTAAATGAAGATAAAATTCTCGTTTCAGGTTCTTCTCTTATAGTTTTTTTTGTCACATTGTTTCAGACATTTTTACATGTTTTCAATTTCCGAGCTTTGAGGTCTGTTTCTTACTTCCTTTGAATGTTGTGTTTATTTTAGTTGAGGTGTGCTTAAAATCCTCCAGCACAGCACGGATTGAAGATGTCCGGTTGGCAGTTGAGAGGTATGCTGCTGGCAATACGTATTGAGCTTTCTGATATTTGATGATTTGGTTAGGGATATTAGATTTTGGGTTCTTGTGTTCCACTAACTCTGGAAATTTTTAAACTGGAGGTTTGCTTAATACAATTTACATTGCTTGAAGATGAGGAGCTCATTGTCAATATTGTGTGTTCTAATTTGCAGAATGCTTGAGAAGAGAAGTTTAAGCTATGTTGATGGGCCCATTCCAGTGCCGCTCGATGATGCTTTTCTCGCAGAAAACGTGCAAGGAATCCGAATTTGTGACTCTGGTATACTCTTTTTTTTTTAATTTTTACGCATCACTGTTTAGGTATAGAGGATCTGGAGGGTATGGAATGGGTAAAGGAATTAGTAACTTAATCTCTGGAAAGTAAGTAAATTTTGTCAGTTTTGTAGTTTATAGAAGTTCTGGAAGAATTAGCTTAAAAAGTAATCCATCCGCTCGTGGGCTAAGGGCTTTAAATGCTTGAAAAATGGAAAATTTATTAGCAGGGAGTATGATTCTTCTATTAATTCTTGTCAGCGGGCTTGGAGTAATCGATTAGGTAGATTTTTCGTTAGTCTGGTTATGATGCTTGTTTATTTTGCAGATGACGGTATGCAAAACCATGATATCCTCTTATTCTGGCAAGTCAAACCCGTTGTTCATGTCTTTCAGGTGAAACTCACTCAGTCATTGATACAGGCCTCTTTCGTATTCACCTTGATGAATGATTCACTCTATTAGTTCAATTCTTTATTATAACCGTTTTTGTTGCACAAATGACCGCATTTGTTCTTTCCAAATTCTATATCACGAAATGACAAAAGCTTCATTGTTCACAGTATATGATGCTAATGCTATCCTTCATTTCTTGGCTCTGTTTTCATTTCCACTATGTCGGGACTCTTTACTTTTTCTTGTTGTGATTAGATTGATGGATATTATTTGTGCATTGCTTGTTCAGCTTAGTGAAGAAGGACCCTGCGAGGAAATAGGTGGGGAAGGACAGATTTCTAGTTTTAATGAATGGATACTTCCTGCCAAGGAGTTTGACGGCATTTGGGAAAGGTTTGCCATCACTTATTTATTTATTGTTTTTTTACGTCATTTATACCCAAGCTTCCTTTTGACGAAGCAACATTTTCAAATTCACCTGCAGCTTAATTTTTGAGTCTGGTCTCAAGCAAAGGCTTCTGCAATATGCTGCTAGTGCTTTGTTATTCACTGAGAAGGGTGTCAATCCATTCCTAGTGTCATGGAATCGGTAAGGAAAGACTTGTCTGTTCCTAGGATAGGATCTGCATTTAGCATTAGGATGGTTTTCAGAATCTTACAAGGGCGGACATAAGACATAATATTGATTGCTGAATTATTTGTAGAGTTCTCTGTGATTAGCTTTCTTTTTTTACTTTCCTAAAACCAATGTGTGTCAACTAAACTTTATCTTTGGGATTGTATATATCTACTAATATTTGTTGTGTGCATTTACTGGGTAATAAGCAGAACTCTCATTTTGTATTCTTTACCTTTTTGGCACGATTTTTTACATTTTAGAATGAACCCTCAAAAAGAAAGGACATCTCCATGTATATGGAAATGGCCCTCCGAAATCCTAATCTAGACATCAAAATTGTGTGAAAATCACGAATCTCATCTAATTGATGTTGGCGTCTAGCCCTCCAGGGTTCTAAAAGCGCTACTGCAAATTCAAGGATGCTTTACCATGTTTCACATAATGTGCATTTGCTTGCAGTTTTGTCAAGAAGACCTAGACGTCTGATAGGTTAATATATACTTCTCGTCTTTTTACGTGCTCACAGGATTGTCCTATTACATGGACCACCAGGGACTGGTAAAACCTCTTTATGCAAAGCACTGGTTCAAAAACTGTCAATTAGATATCTGTCGAGGTTGGTTGATAGACATTGCTCCAGTATTTATTCCTTATTATTAATATAATGAAGATACACCTGACTCTTATTATTTATTAGTTTCATTTCCCATCATATTCAGATACCCACACAGCGTACTCATTGAAGTTAATGCACATTCACTGTTTAGCAAATGGTTTTCTGAAAGTGGCAAGCTGGTATGGCTTTCTTCATCATTAGATGACCTGCATCCTTAATTAGTTTTCATTTCGTTCTAGGCGGATACGGTTTTAAATTTGATGCAGCGAAAATTTTCATATGTTGGGTATTGTTGACTCTCGTATTCAAGAATACACGTTTCCCTTAATAGGTCGCAAAGCTATTCCAGAAGATTCAGGAGATGATAGAGGAAGAAGACAATCTGGTATTTGTTTTGATTGGTGAGACTTACTTTAGAAGGTTGTTAATTTCATGCATGTCCTTCTTCTACTTCATCATTTGTATTTATATATTTGGCGGTCTGTAGATGAAGTGGAAAGTTTAGCCGCTGCTAGAAAGGCTGCTTTGTCTGGTTCAGAACCTTCAGATTCCATTAGGGTATGCTATTGTCTTTTGTTTGGTCCCTCTTTCCACCCTTAATCACCCTCTCTGACCAAAAGAAAGTAAAAAAGAAAGGAAAAAAGAAAGAAAGAAAGAAAAAAGAAAGAATATGCTTGTATAAATTGTTTAGGCCAGTAGCTTTGACACTCAGCTGATGCATATTAAACTCTGAACTGGAATATTACAGGTTGTCAATGCGCTACTTACACAGATAGACAAGTTGAAATCGTCACCAAATGTGGTTATTCTGACAACTTCCAATATAACAGCAGCTATTGGTGAGTTAATAATCAAATGATGTTAAGTAATATTTATCTTTGCAAAATAAAAATTTTGGTAGTGTAATTACAAGTTGAATTGCAAACAAAAAAAATACTGAAACTGTTCCAACTTTTATATTCTGGAAGCTACAGTTTCTGATCCTCATGCTCTCTCTCTCTCCCCCCCGTTTTTTTTTTTCCAACTTTTATATTCTGGAAGCTACAGTTCTGATCCTCATGTTCTCTCTCTCTCCCCCCCCGGTTTTTTTTTGTCTGTGTGTGTTTAACTAGTCTGTGATCACTGATCAGGATGTTTTTGGCTTGTGTAATCTTATTGAGTTTCATTCTTTCTTGAGCAAACAAAGAATCCCTGAATGTGTAGCCCCTCTCCAAATCTTTCAATTCCCCCTCGTTTTTTTTCTTTCTGATTTTCTATTTCCATTTTCTCCTACTTAAAATCTTAATACTTGAATTAACCAAAATCTGGATGGCAGATATTGCATTTGTAGATCGAGCAGATATCAAAGCATATGTTGGTCCACCAACTCTGCAAGCACGTTATGAAATTCTAAGGACCTGTTTGCAAGAGCTTATACGTACTGGCATTTTGACAATTGCTGAGGTCCATACACATCTAATAATTGCACCTTTAGCATTTTGTTTTGGGTGCCTTGGATTCTTGTTGAAATAGAGTACATCGGCATTCATGATTCTCACCATTTCTAAATTTCTTAGGGTTGTGACCACTCTATGCTTCCTAACTATGCTGGTTTGAAAGAGAAAATAAGCATTCCAGAGACCGAGAAGGTTGACGTGCCACTTCACGTCTGCAAACTATTGCTTGAGGTTGCTGAAGCATGCGAGGTCTGTGACAGAAATCTTGAGTGCCTATTGATTCTGCGAGTCCTTGAATGATCCTTGAATTATTTTGTTGAATTCTGTTCACAGGGTTCTAGTGGACGTTTCTTAAGAAAGCTCCCTTTCTTAGCTCATGCGACTCTAGCCAATCCATGTACTGCTGACCCTTCAAAGTTCTTGTTCGCAATGTTGGAAACTGCCAGGAGGGACCGAACAGAGTTACTTGAATGAACATGTTAAGAAGCTTCTTGTGCTTGTAATTAATGTTGTACTCTGATAGGAATCTTATTAGGGTATTAAAGGGTATATTAGTAATTAGCTAGACAGGTTGTTAGGGTATTTGGATATAAATAGAGGGAGTGGGAAAGAAGGAAGTTAGAGAATTGTTTAGTGGTTGACCCCGAATTACGTGGCTTATCTTGTAGTTCTTTACCTTTTATATTTCAATATCATTTTAAGTCTGTTCAGATTTTTATTATACTGATAACATTTACAAACACAGTATTATACAGATAACATTTACAAACACAGATCTAAATCTGGGAATCAGTTGTAGAAGCTGACGCTACTTGAAAAGCCTACTGAAATACGTTATGGGGGCTTCTTTTGAAACTGTCACAGTGCAGATTTCCCTGTTGTTTTTTAGTATTTCCATTCTCTCTAGTCTCTCAATAACTCAAAACCCCACGAAATCAACTTTTAATATGGACAAAGATATATATGCAAATGATATGATTAAAGTTTTGTCCATGTTTTAGAGCATAGGGCTTCATTTTTTTTGTATTTATGAGTCTGTATGTATGATCAGTTAAATACATGGAATATTAGCTGCTAACTTGCAAGGAAAAAGGCAGAAAAGAGGAGGCCTACATGCCAGAACATGTGAGAGAGGAGAGCCCTAGAAAAATTGGGTTCACTTTGACACAACCGACCAAAAGGGAAAAGAAAGAGGAGCCAAAAATTTAAACTACATAGATAAAGACCCTTTTTTGAAGGGTCGTCTTTAACAGAAAGCCCAGCTTTGAGAGTATCATGCTTTGCCTAAACTGGACCCTCCATAAAACACTCTCTCTCTCTCTTCACTTTTCTTTTTTACCTGTGAAAACGTGCCCTTCCACTGTGCATTAAAGGGAAACATGCATGCGGGAATATAAAGATCTTAGAGACTCCACTGTGTGCTTGTTCCCACGGCTGCAGCCTGATCATAATATCAATGTTTCTTGTTCTTTGTTATAGAATCCTCTAGTGGAAAAATTATATGCATCTGAGAAGAACTAACTCTTTTTCTCTCTTACAGAAAAACCTGCTTGTTCTGTTTCTGTCTGCTATCGCCATGTTTCTTGCTTTCAACAGTTCAAGGACGAAGCCATTGAGCTTTTTTATTGCCGCAATGGAGAAGAAGCCACAGAGGGTTTTCTTGCAGTCTTTTGAAATGGTAAGCTTTGTTTTTGAGGTTGGAAAATTTAGACGACGTCCTTGTAAGCAAAGTGTTATAAGATAGGAGGAAGAGGATCTTATCCTTTGCAAAGGGGAATCCAGCGTCCTGGTCCGATTCATGAAGAGTGTTCTTTTATTTTGTGTCATCTTTAAAACATGCATACTTGAGTTTGTACCTCTCTCTCTTTTTCTCTTTCTCTATCAATTATCTAATCAGATCTGTAGTAGAATATATATATAGTTTATGTTATTTGCAAGTGTTTTGTTTATATCAGATATATATTACTGTATTGAGTGTAATTTCTCTGCATGCATGTCTGCATCTGCAGCTGATTGATGTAATAAAAGTTTCTTCTTATTCTCGGTTTTCCTATACATTAATTGCGCTTAACCTCTTCTTCCTTTGTTTTTAATTTCTCTATCTATCAATACATATCACCGGTTGATAATGCGACTCTAAGCATAGCTCAACCGGTTAAAGTATACATTCTCGATAAAAAGGTTAGAGGTTTGAATCTCTAACTCCACATGTTATTGAACTCTCGAAAAAAATACATATCACTAATATTTATTATTTTGTATACTGAATATTTGTTTATCTTCTTCTTCTTCTCTCTCTCTTATTTTTTCATATCCCTCTCCCACAGGTTTCTTTTCCTTATTAGTTTGGTGCTTGTTCTTTCCTATGATTGTTAAGTGTAGTTTTTATCTCTTGTGTTGGCATCATTTTGATCTTCAGTGCACAATCCAATCAAACTAAAGGAAGTCTCATGTGAAGCTGGTTTTGTTTTGTTTTGTTTTTTTTTCCTCTTTTTCATGAAGTCTAGACGTAGACTTGGGACGAGTTTAGAAAATATTTGTCGCAACTTTTGCAACCACCACACCGATGTGATCAAGTTCAATATTTTAAGTTCTCCCTCTTGTAGATGATAAAAAAAAAAAAAAAAAAAAAAAAACTTATCGTCGTAATCTGCCTCTACATGAATAATCAAGAAGGTTAAATTGTAAAGATTTTGAAATATCTACCTACTAATTATAGAATATAAAATATAATAGTTTGCAAAGTATGATTATGTTCAACTAACCTGAGTATAGCTCAATTGGTTAAAACATATATCATCGGCCAAAAGGTTAGATACTCGAATTCTCATACTCACATGTTGAACATATTCGTGTTTATAGCTCAACCATAGATGTTGCATTGTCTCTATAAATTTCATCTAATCATAATCACAATACATCAATATTGTAACAGTGATATATATTTGTAATACATGCAACTCAAGAATTATCAGTACTTACAAGTTTTTATTACCCACTATATAAAAGTTCCATTGATCAAAAACAAAATTGTGTACTGAAAAGAAGTGTCTCTCCACCAGTGGATCTGATCAGGTATCTGCAAGTTTGATTTCTCAAAAAGAAGTCCCATAATTTGACTGTAGAAGTTCAGGTTATTCAGAGAGATCATCAGCTGAGAGACAAGGTGTGTGAGGTTCCAAAACAAAACATACTGAGTTCTTTTCTCTGAAACCATTGACCAATCTCAGCCTATATAAGAAAAGTCAGTCTCATGAACAGTTCAAGTGGGGTAATATGCAAAATACAGGCACTGTGGCTACAGTTTAATGATACTTTTTATGTAGGATATGGCACTACTTAAAACCCTAGAATATTAGAGGTTAAATTACAATTTTAGTTATCCAAATTTCTGGTTTGTGTTTATGTGGTCCCTTAATTTAAAAAAAAATTATCTAATAAGTCTCTAAACTTTCAATTTTGTGTCTAATAAGTTCTTAACATATTTGAAAATTTTAAAATTAATTGATATACTATTGAATTTTATGTCTAATGGAACCATGAATTTTCTATTTCGTGTCAAGTAGGTTCGTGGATTTTAAAGAATATCGAATAGGTTAATGACCTATTAGACATAAAATTGAAAATTCAAGAACCTATTGGACACAAAATTAAAAGTTTAAGAATATATTAAATACTTTTTAAAGTTCAAAAACTTGTTAGATACAAAATTGAAAGTTTAAGAGCTTATTAGACAAGACTAAACTTGCAATTTAACCATATTAATAATTGAAAAAACTTATGCTCTCTCTCTCTCTTTCTATAGCATTTCTTCAACCACATCAAGGAATGTACTTTTAGTTGACACCTTTTCTGCCTTAAAGATCCCCAAATTTCCCTTTTCATTAACTTAATCATGGCAACATTAGACAACACAGTATAGTTTGGAGACCAAGTTTTGGGGAATAAATGGAAGGTCATTATCAATTTAAGTCCACTAGCAGTCTATCCAATAAAAATTTGACACATGGCAAGATTTCCACCATTAGTTTCTTGATGGCTCCTATCTTCTTTTTCTTTTCATGTGTGGATCTCAAGACAAGAAATTTCCCTCTTTCTTTCATTTCAGACTGTAACATGCTTGTTCCTTATATTATTAATAAATATTAAACTTCAGAATAGTGTTAACTTTTTTGCTCTTTCAGGTTCCACACTCCCTCAGTTGAAGTTTGTGAATATACTAATTGCAGATCAAACTGAGAAATGTGCTCTTTATTGGTCAATGCAAAGTTCTCTCCCAGTGGCTTCTGCAAACAGACAGAAATTTATTATTGTTCAAAGTTCCACATAATTGGTAGGTTCAGTATTTGGTTAATTTGGTTCTTAATTTTTGATTTTTGAAAATTATACTTGTTTTCTCACATGTTTCTACATTAGTTTCCATTTTTCTTATAGAAACATTTGAATTCTTAACCAAAATTCCAAAAATAAAAACAAGTTTTAAACAATAACTTCGTTTGATAACCTTTTAGTTTTTGGTTTTCGGTGTTTGAAAATTAAGTTTACAAACATTACTTCCACTTATGGGTTTTTTTGCTTTGATATTTACTTTTTACAAATGTTTTCAAAATCTAAGTTAAGTTTTGAAAACTAAAAAAAATAGTTTTAAAAAGTTTGTTTTTGTTTTTTAAATTTGGCTAAGAATTCAAATGTTTCTTTAAAAAATATGAAAAACATGGTAAGAAATTGTGACAAAACAAGTCCCATTTTAAAAAATTAAATAGTGATCAAATGGAGCTTACTTTTTTTAGTTTTCAAAATTTGGCTTGGATTTTGAAAACAATTTTAAAAAGTAGATAACAAAACAAAAAAACTTATAAGTGAAAGTAGTGTTTATAAGCTTAATTTTCAAAAATAAAAAATTAAAAACCAAATAGTTATCAAACGAGGTCTTAGATTTTAAATTCAGGCTTCAAACTTCAATGTTTTATAACTAAGTAGAGGGTTTTTATGTAGGGATATATGACTCACAATTTTATTCAATTTAGATTTATGTAATCTAGAATTAAGAAAGCTAGATTTACTGATGTATTTGGTTCATAGATTTGTGGTTTCAAGAGATTGAATTTATGTAACTTTTGAGAGTAATAAATTTTCAACTTTTGATCTAACAAACATACACTACAAACTTATACACTGTTCGCTAAAGTGAGCATAGCTCAGCAGTAATTGACATGTACTCCTGTTTGAAGTTGAAATCTCCATGGTCTCGTTTGTTGTACTGAAAAAAAAAAAAAAAAAAAAAAAAAAAAAACTGTCCCATTACATTGGTAATGCAGATCCTTGATCCATCAACATCATCAGATTCTGTAAGCCCATGGTTCAAATTGGGCTTCCATGCTTTGAAGCAATCCACATGAAGGAAATTTATGCTCATAGCTCTTAGATCTCATGTGATTGATTGCATGCATTCACTATAAATGATCGTTTGGGGTCGGGGTCGAGGTCGAGGTCAAGATCAGAGACAGGTGAGTTGGAAATCAAATGCCCAACAAATGTTGGAGTGTGTGTTTGAGATTTTTCCCTCTCAAATTCATCGTCTTCAAGTTTGTATATACTTTTTAGAGTAAAACAAATGCGAAAGTAAGGATTTGAATCTCTGCTGAGTTATGCTTGCATTAAAACTCGAAATTTTTATATTTTTTATTATTAACTTTTTTTTAAAACTTTTGTCAATAATCAACTAGCTAAACTGTTCACTACCCATGTAACCATTTCAACATTTATGTCATCTTTTCCCAATAAAGATAGAGTACTCTTTCAAATCAATATTCCTTAAAAAAATACATGTCAATTTTAACATGTTAACGTCCAATTCTTTCACATCTCACAATCTATTTAAGCACCTAGCATTTCAATGCAAGTGCTTGTTTCCAAATAAACCAAAAAGTCCAACCAAAACGTGTAACTCAAAAGTGCCAAAAACATAATATATATCCTTTTCCCATGAACACAATGGAGAAAGTTTTGATTTTTAAAACATTATCATATGCGACGAAGCAAAATGCAAACAGTTGGAACAGTAAAGAAATAGAATCTCCCACCTTTATTTATTATTATTATTATTATTATTATTTTTACCTTTTTTTCTTTTGGTTTGTTGAGTCAGCAATGAAAACAATATTTGATTTTGGCCCCATAATACAATTTTTATTGATTTTAAAGAGAGAATGACCCACCAAAATGTGTCGTTTTTGGTTGTGAGATCCACCGCCCATCGCTGAAAGCCAATGCTCAAAGTCACTCTAAAGCTTTATACAACAAAAACAACTTTTTTGCTAAGCTGTAACCTCTTGCCTCAGTTTGGTTGTCTCTTCCAAGCCTTAATTGCCTTTTCTTTTTCTCTCTTTCTATCTCGAACAATTATTTGAGGAGATTGCTGCAATATAATTGACAGGTAAAAGTTTTACACTATTAAAAATATGAGAAAAAAATTGAAAAAGTACTTCGAATTTGTATTCAATCAGTTATTAAAAAACATGCAAATTTTTTATTTCACATAAAAAAATTAGCTATCTTGTGATGGGTTGAATAATTTATCCTCTCTCTCCATTATTTTAAAATTTTTATTTTGGCTGGCTTGTTTTGCTTTGCCTTGCTTTTCATTGGCCTTCAAAGCCAAATGTTTTGTGATGATTAATCTTAAGTTCTTTTAACAGATTGGTTGACGAAATGAAGTGATTAATTAATGAGTGGAAAAAAGTGAAAATTTTTGGTAAAACCCACGTGTAATCCAATAGGCAAGCAGCTTTTGTGTGTCAGAAAGCTTTCGGCTTTTGGAAAAATTGGGTCAGTATATGAACAAGCGGACACCGCACCACACAACCCAGCCACCAGGCCCAGGCTGATGACAAGGATAGTTTTTTTTATTTCTTTTGCCTTTGTTGCTCTTTTTCTCTCTTCTTCCCGAAGCTATCGACACCCATTTGCCCAATTGCTCATTTCACACACTTGTCCTTCGAAAATCTGACTTGAAACTTGCTCTGAAACACACAAACACAGAGAAAAGCAAGAAGCTATGGAGTTCAATTTTTGGGCCTCAAGGGTTCACCCCACTGAGCAACTTTCTGCTGTTCAAGCCGCCATGCTTCATTCTGGTACTTGCTTTTCAACTTTTTGAGTGATTTTCTCATCTGGGTTTCTTGATTTTGCTTTCATTTCTTACTTTATTCGATTTTCTAGTCTTGATTTAGCAAGCAAAGAGAAGATTGGGGAGGGTGGGGGTAATTTGATTGTGTTACTTTTCAAAAATGACATTCTGAGTTATGATTTTGCTTTCTTTGAGTGTGAATTGAGCTTTTTAGCTTCTGAATTTCATGGCTTATATGATTATATTTTGAATAGGTAACCATATAATTCTGGATGATTCGGATGGAGAAGACGATTCACGAGCTTACTTTTCATGCCCTTACTGTTATGTTGATATCGAAGTTCCAGTACTCTGCAGCCATTTGCAAGAAGAGCACTGCTTTGACTTCAGAAATGCAGTAATTACATGCTTTTAAAATCCCTTGTTCTTTTCCCCATTCAATGATTACTTCTTTTGGCGTACGAGTAATTGTCTATGTACAGATAATTTTGTGCTTGCTGCTTGGTTTTTTAAACTGATTATGAACTGTTCAATGAAGTTAGACTTTGAGTGTTTTTACCTTTCCATATGAAGCTAGAAAGACTCTGAGTGTTTTTGCTTGAAATAAGGTTTCATCTGCCATCTGTATTTGAATGAATAAGGAAAATTTTGACATTCATGTTTATTCTATACTTATGAGAATCTCTAAAGCTAAAGCAAGAATGATATAAAGTGGACGATGCATTTTAATAGATTTTAGATTCAATAAGAAGGAGCTGCTTTGACATTGCTTTCTTTCAGGTTTGTCCCCTATGTGCAGCCAGTCTGGGGAAAGATGTAATTGGGCATTTTATAGCACATCATTCAAGCTCAATAAAGGTATTGTCTGTTGTTCAACTCATTGCATCCATGGCTGTAATTATTGAGCAATTGCTTAAAGCATTATATTACCATCTTTGCAGAGGAGGAGAAGACCTGAGAGATCTGTCTCTTCTGCTTTTAATTCCAAGAAGCTGACAACAAAGAGCAGGGGAAATAAAAATGGGTCTGCACCTGATCCCCTTCTACCCTTTATCTGCAGCATTCCTTTCTCAGACCCTGAATCCGTCGAGAGAGATGACCTTTCCGAAAACGATGCCTCCGTCTCCACTGATGTCGAAAGGTGAGTTTAGTTACTAGTTCAAACATAATTGGATTTGTTCAGGGTGGTGATCTTTTGAAACTCTACAAATTATTTCTATTAACTTTACCTTTCAGTTTTGTTGGTCTGTCTTTTGCTAAAAGTTTAACCTGCAACTTTAATGGATAGGCTTAGTGTGATCATCATTAACTTTGGAGAAAAAAGAAGCCATTTTTCTGGTTGAAGTGTACTTTTTCAATAGTGGTTTGTAAGGATCCAAGAAAAGTAAAGTAAAAGAAAAAGGAAAAGATTCCTGACAAATTTGATGGGACAATTGAAATTCTTGAAGTACTGCCATCCTACTGATACGAACTTAAGCTAATATATTTGCAACATCTTATCAAGCATAGTTTGGTTCCATTTAAATCTTTTATGCAAACAAAAGGCTCGAAACTGGATCGTTGTCGATATTGCCTAACCTTTTACATTACACTATAAAGACATCAACTTGCTGATGCAATTACAGTCTTGTTTAATGCGTTACCATATCGATTCTTGCTTGCGACTGTGCTTTTGGTGATGTGATAGCTCAGCATATTAATGGTTATTCTTTCGATTTTCTTTTTGGTTTGCAGTAATAGGTCACACTTGCTGGAAAGAAACCAGAACAGTGAAGAGTTGAATCAGAGAGCATCTTTTGTACAACAATTGATCACATCAACCATTTTTTAGGTCTCTTCCCATCTCCTGTGATTGCTTCTGTGGTGCTGCAGTTAATACTCATCACTAATCGGTCACCGGGGAAGTTGTATCGATCGGCATAGTGTTCTACCTCTGGTCCTTGATTTTGATAGGAAATATTTCAGATATCAGTTAAGCCAGGAGAATTTTGTGGTCAACTGTTCGTTGATACAACATTGTGTCAACATTATGGCAAAAGCTGCTGTTTTACATATACGATTATATATAGATATATATATATAGATGTATCATGTATCATTGCCAACTTGGTAGAAACTCGAACTTTAACTATAACTGCAGTTTACGTAAGAAAATCAATTGTAATAATACAAGAATATTTTTACAACAGTTACCTTAATGTGAAGTATAGGTAGGATTTATCAGATCCGGAAAAGTCACCTAGAGATTAAGTAAAGTCATTTCCAACAAGTCTATCTTTTTATAATCGGATATGTGACCCAACACAAAGCACTTATGTTTGTGTTTTTAATAATACAAAGGTAGAATTTTAGATAACTACTTCTAAGTTTAAAACTCATAATTTGTGAATTGTAGTCATGAGCAAACCAATAGAATTTTAGCCTCTTAGCTGGAAAATTTTGGGTCTGTATATATATTAATCAATTACAAAAAGAAATATTATTTTCTTTAAAAGACAACTGAATCCTAGAAAGGGAATTGTTCTTGGTCATCACAACATCAAGAAGAAAAACAAGTAATTGACCATTCAACCATGGAGAATGTGGAAGAACAAACATGCTATATTTAAAAGGCATAGTAATTCTCATTCAACACCATTTATCAGACTGAAACGAGTGTTCAAAAGAATAAATAATATTTGGTCAACTTATATCAAATCAACCAAGTAGAAGAAACCAGAAATGAATAAAGCATGAAAATTTTATTGTCTGTACAAAAGTCTATCTAAAAGAATTTCAACTATCTATGTCAGAGTATAGTATAGAATAACTAATAAAAATTCAGTGTGTTACGTCTTCTCTTCTCTCTTGGCTCAGTATCTTCTGAAAACTTTCTAGCATTGGCATATTACCATCACAACACATAACAAAACAATGTCTCACCCATGTTGTGCTTAAAAAAGAGAACATTGGCAGCAGATCTTTGTGCATCATGTGTCCGAATCGCTTTATGAGAGATGTCTGATACATACCAAAAAGTGATGCCGGTAACAGTTTACAGCTTCGAAATTCATTAGCTAGCCTCTCCTTGACATCTTTCAGCATCATACTTCATAATTGGATCAACTAACTAGAAGATTCAGCTTCAAACTTTCAAAGATAGAAAAAACTAGTTTCAAGATTAGACACTAAATCTTCACTAAACAAGAATGTGTAAATTGATTTACATTCTGAGAGCAATGAGGTATCATTATATTCAAGACACAACCAGAATCTTTTCAGAGAACCAACTCAAAATCAGAATGCTTTAGCTTACACATCTCTAAAACCTTCTGATAGGACTCAGGTGTAAGTTCAGTCAGAAGTTCTGAAATAGCTAATTTATGTTTGTTCTTTAGTTCATCCATTTCTTTTTTTTGCTGTGTCAACAAATTTTCAAGTTTTTCAGCCATTATCTCAACGTCAATTGATTCATCATGTTCTGAAACTTCACAATTCTCTTCTGAGGGATGGGAGCTAGCATGAAGATTTGTAGTTGGGTTACTCTCATCCTGTCCATCATTAGCACCATCCTCGAACAAAAGCTCACTTTCCAATCCCTTAATTATTGCGGCATGATCTGGATTATATCCATGCATGTGGCTACTAGAGGGTTCAACATCCAAGGTAAAAGAAAAGTTTGAAGGACCTGGCTTAACTGGAGAGCATCCACCCATTCCCTTTGGAGAGTCAGACCAATACTTGCGACCTGAAGGCATTACCTCTAATGCAAGGTTACCAGATTCAATAGACAAGGGAGATGCAACATTCTTTGTTTCAGATGGAGAGCTATCAGAAATTGCAACATCTGCTTCTACATTATCTACAGAATAGTCAATTGATGTCCAATCTGGAATGTAAGATCGAATTTCCGTTTCAATCATTTCAGAAATCGTGGAGACATCTTGATCTGAAAGATCCAACTCCTCAACCATTTCACTAGCAACGGAAATTGTTGTGTCGGCTTCAATATCAAATGGGAAATGAATATTGCGGAAATTACCTAAAATAATTGAAGTTGTTAATGAAATATCGACAATTTCAATAAAATAGTTTTTCTCTAATAAAAGTACAAGAATTGAAAAGAAATGACAAGAAATATGAATTTTACCCATAGAGTCTGCAATTCGTAGTTTGAGAAATATCTTGTTAACATCTTTTCTCTGACCATGCATGCTAAGGTCTCTACTAGTTTCAGCAGAAGTATCATCTACACTTCTATCAATATCAATATGCTCTCTTTTTTCTTCAATAATGGTCATGTCAATTGTCATGCGGTAAAAGAACAATATGTTACAATTTTAGAATTTCTATCGAGTGAGAAATATTTTCTTAAACTTACCTATATGATGTATTTTGGGATGTAAATGACGAGATATACTTTCATGATCATCATCTGCTTGAAGAAATGGATCTCTTAAAAGATCTTTTGCAGGCAAGCGATCAGAGACATTTGCAATACATTTTTCTATAAATGCTTTAACTCCTCCATCGGTGACTTTTGCTAATGAAGCTGGCTTTATCCCCTAGGAACAAAAGGAAAATAATAATTCCTTAAAAGCCTTCTCATGGAACCTTTATATTTAAAGAACTTGCAAAAGATCGGGTTAAAAAATGACAGATCTAATCTAGACAAACAATATTTGACTTTAAAAGTTAGCAGTATTTAAATTGTAGAACTCCAAGTATTTACCAATTTAATGTACAAACATAATTATCATCTATTTGATAAAACATTCTAAATTTTCAACCAGAACTACAATAAATTTGACTTTTAACAAAGGGTGGTGGTTCATTCTAAAATTGAAGTGAGGAAAAAGAAAGGAAGAAGAAACTTGCACAAAGTAACACATCACATGAAAACAGATGTAAAGCTCCTTGTTTAAATGTTAGAAAAGTCCATTAGGAAACCTAGGCTCCATGAAAGTAATTATTTATATAGCAATTGAAAAATCATACCAAAAACTAACCTGTGGATAACATAATATAACATAATATAACATAATATATTTTCTCTAGCCATCAATTGAAGATCATATATAAGAATTAGATAACTCAAGCTTCAACGATTGAATAGACAAGAAGACAATTGCTGCTTCTTTGTCATAAACTATAAGTTTTCACAGCTTAATGAAATCTTAAAATGAATGGACAGGGGCTTTCTCATAAAGTTAACATATTATAAATGAAAGTAGGTCAAATGTATCATGATAAACATAAGGTTTGATAGAAAGTCCGAGTTGAACAATGTACATGATGAAACTCAATCATAGACTATTTTCAATATGACATGGTGTTTGAGTCCTAATAAAACCAACAAAGCATTAACACGCATGGTAAACTAAATGGTAGATCAACCCCAAAGACATTGTACTTAAATGTCAGAAAGAAAGTTAAGAAATAAACAAACATTATTAGTATCTAGTACTAGATTGGATACAAAGAGGAAAAAAAAGATCTAGAGCCCTTACTGATGTGACCTTCTTATATATTTGAGCAGCATTTGCACATTCAATATACGGATATTCAAAGGTTACAAGCTCAAGCAAACACATGCCAAAGGCATAAATATCCACAAGCTCATTGTATTCCTCCTCATACAGCTCTGGGGCCATAAACTCTGGTGTCCCTAAAATCATTAAATCACAACTCCACTGAAAACATTCACTCAACTTTCATATTATTATTAACAACTATGATACCTTATTCAAGTTTAGAATCCTCACCAATGACACTGTGAGCTGAACGAGCTTGTTGAAGAATGGCAGCAAGTCCTAAGTCACCAATTTTCACCTCACCTTGGTTGCCATTGACAAAGATATTGTCACATTTTAAATCTCTATGTATAACTGGAGGGTCATGACTATGAAGATACAGAAGGCCCTCTAATATCTGCCTAGACCACTTTTTCAGTGCTCTCAAATCAACATGCTTGTGTTTCTTTCTATATCTACATGTATTCAAAATATATGTTAAAAGAAGAAAAAAAAACAGAATCTGAAGAGGCCAGCCAGGACACAAGAAGACTCACTGCCGTAGTGTCCCTGAAGTGAATATCTCAGTAATGAAGTTGATGTTTTCATTTTTCGTATCAACCCATGAATTGTAAAATTTGATTATGTTCTTGTGCTTCAATGTCTTCAGCAAATGAACTTCTGAATAGAGTCGCTCCAAATCTTCAGAATTCCGCAATAGATCTGTTACTTTAACCTGATTCCAAGCTACTTCAATTCCTTCCAACTCATCAAAAGCCCGATATCTAAATAACCACATCTTGATCAAGAACACACAATTTCATCCCAAACGCAGGCAGATGCATAAATTTTAATTTCTTTGATAGAAACAGTACAGATAGAAAACGCACAAAATTATACTTTTGATGGAATCACTACCACTAACATCAAAACAAAGAAGGATACACTTTTTTGAATGCCCCTTTCCCTAAAATTTCCTTATACTGCAAAACAACCAAAGATTAGGAGAAATAGCCGAACATTAATAAGTGTAAGGAATAACCCATCCTGATGAATATTCTGAAAATCTGGAAGTTCAATCGCCATAAAAGCATTTACAAGAAAAAAGTTCAGCCCAGTACCAATTTAAGAAATAACAGTACCAAAAAGAAAATGTTAACTAGAATGCAAAATCAGAAGCTGTAGGAGTATTTACCCGTCCATATCGACCAGTAGGATCAATCTCCACGAACTCGGGATCAGATTCATCCAGGTCTTGATCCAAAGACACATCCTGAGACATTCTCGTCTAGGATCAATCACTCAAAATAGAACCAAATGAAAAGAACCCAAATTTCTTCACCACTGGAAAAACAAATTCATCAAATATTGAATCCAACTCAACTCCGACCAAACCCCACAAAGAATACCCAATGTGGATTTTAGGAAAAACCCACAAAGTAAAAACTATTTTTCAGATTCGAACAAAACCCAAAAATAAAAATAAAAATAAAATAAAAAAGAGGAGGAATTTTACGAGGAATCAACAAAAGCGAAGAGAGAGCAAAAAAGAAGAGCTTCGTCAAAGAGGAGGCGCTAATTTGGGTTGGGGTCAGGGATTAACCGACTGTGACCGACCGTGACAGACGACTCGCATATCCAATTCGAAATTTTTTATTTATTTTATATTTTTTTCCAAAACAAAAAAAGTCAGCTCTGGCTCTTCATCCAAAAAACCAGAATCGCAATAATCTTCTGAAAGATAAAAAATCTGCCAGCGAGTGCATCTGATCTGATAGATTATATCTGCATCATCGGAGTGAACCTAATTACTAATCAATGGCTTGATCTGAATTTTATTGTGAGTTTAATTATATTTGTTTTAAAAATAGTTTGATTATAATTATAGAAAATTATAAATTCAATTTATCAATTTTTACCCTAAACTTTCAATTTCATCAAATTGAATCTTAGACTTAATTAAATGTTGCAATCTCTATCATCTATTTAATTTCTTCTGATTCACGCACTAATCTATACATATATTATGTAAATGACGCTTGAGGGGAGAAACTTCTGATTTCCATTTTTGCCCCTTCTTAATTTGAAGACTTCATTCTTAATGGAAAGATTTTCAATTTTGTCATCAATTTGAATAAAGATCTTAAAATCTCTACAGATCTCTAATTTTTAAAAGAATATTCGTAAATTAATATTTAAAACTTCTTAAATTCATATTTAGAATAAATATTAAAAGATGAGATTGTTTTCAATAAATTAATATTTAAAACTAATCTTTACGGATCTCTAATTATATTGTTTATTTTTTTTTATAAATTAATATTTAAAACTTTTTTAATTCATATTTAAAATATTAAAATAAAAATTAAAAGATAAGATAAAACTACACATATCACGGTTTATTAAAAAAAATATATATTAAATTTTTATACACAAATCGATTAATAAATGGTGAGTTAATAATAATAATAATAATTTTTACTATAATTATAATTATTTAAGCAATTATTTTAGAAGAACATCTAAGCTTGAGCCCGCCCACCAAAACCATCTCACTTTCTAAGTCTTAGCAAATGTCGATTTTACACTTTTGTCTTAATTTCATCAACCAATTTGTGAACACTCTTAAACTTATAATGTAGTATGTGACACATCAAGAATTGCTCATTTTTACTTTTTGCCAACACAAACGAAAAAACTCATTATCTGTGAATTGTGTATTAACTTTAATTTGGTCATGGGCAAGCTAAGATGATTTTAGCCCTTTAGTTGGCAAAGTAGCTGGAAATTTTGGGATTTGTATATATATATATATATATTTAGGAGTACGGATCAATATCATCAACTTAAAAGGTATTTTTCTTGTGAAATATTGTAACAAGTACCTATTGTTGTTTACGCAAAAAAAAAAAATTACTATAAGGGGAATTGTTTTAAGCATCAAGACATTAAGGGATTTGAAAAACAAAAAAATAATTCAACAATCCAACCATGGAGGATGTGAAAGAAATGTATGTTACAACAAAGTAATTCTCATTCATTATATATTAAGCTTGAACAAGTTTTCAAAAAAAAAAAAAAAAAAACAACATTTGGTCAATTTATATCAAGTAGAAAAAAAAGAACTAGAAATGAACTGATGGAAAATTTAATCTACCTTCGATCAAGAGGTTAGAGGTTCAAATCCCCCACTCTAAATGTTGTTGAACTCAAAAAAAAAAAAAAAAAAAAGAATTTTAATCATGTATACGCAAGGGTATAGTATAAAATGACTAATAAAATTCAGTGGCCCAGTTTTAAAAATTTCAAACATTTGCATATCACCATCACAACTCATAACATAATAGTATCTCACCTGCTAAAAAAAACTAAGAGAACAAATGTCAGCAAATCTTTGTGTCCCATTATATGCACTAATCTCTTTATGAGAAATGTTTGCTGCATATTAGGAAATGTTTACGGCTTTTGAAATTCATTGGTTCATATCGATTCGTAGGATCAATCTTCATGAACTCAAGTTCAGATTCATCTACAAATCCCGAGACATTTTTATTGAGAGTGAGTTTGTCGAATGACTCAATCAAATACAATTTATAATATCAATATAAAATTAACTACTTGTAGTAATTAATAGTGGACTAAGTCGAACCACAGAGAACCGAACTAAAAATAATTTCTATTAATTGGATTTCTTATTGACACTGATTAGAGGGAATTAAGCATAAAATAGACAGAAGGACTGAAAGCAGTAAGATAAACGCTAATGGTTAACCTCGGGCACCGTTTTGGGATAAAACTCAGTACAATGCTATTTCTGATCACAAAACGCCTAAATGCAAGCTATTTCCTAGCCCTCTTTTACCTAATCGACTCACCGGTAAAGTCGGCTAAGCCCCTAAGAAAACTTAGGTCCCTAAAATCCCAATTAACCCAACCTAGCATCAAGTTAATTAGCCTAATTAGCCCCAATTAGCTAGACACGATAGCGTTCCATACTAACGTAGCTAATCGCCTTAAGTTCTAGGGATTGATTAAGACCAATTAATTAAACTACGCATGCATTCCTAATTTAATTAATTAGCTCTCTTGATTCTTAGGTCCTATCATGCAATCTACATGAGAGACTAGCCTCTACGATGCAAGCATGGGTTGATCCTAGTGTTAGCTAAACTAATGATCATGTATTCAATCAACGCGAATAGGTTGTCAATCTATCTACGAAAGAATACATGGCTATGGGCATTCAAGCAAGAATCAAGAAACAATAGAACATGCTGGAAAATACTAGAAATATAGAATAAATCTCACAAAAATACATAGTACCTTGTTTACAACCCAAAACGACTTCAATAGTCTAACTGAACATCATTACAATGTTGCCCGACACCAAAGATTAACCAAAAACTCCTAAATTATCCTATTCTATTGAAAACATAGAGAAACAGCCTTAACATGGTCTCTTGGCAGCAAAGAACCGAGACAAAATGACCTAAATTGCAAAAGAATCTATTTATATAAATCAACGAAGCGTCTAGATGCTTTGGACAGCATCTTCCTAGCGTCACAGGGGCTCGCCGCAGCGTCGAGCGAGGCTTTAGGGAACTGTCGATAGCGTCTAGATGCTCTAGACAACGTTTATACGCTACCCAGCGCGCAACACTGGTCATTTTTGCTCTAACTCTTCGCTCGAATGTTCGAATGATGCATTGGAACAGTAATTCAATGTAGAATCTCTCGAAACGTGCCTTGCACTCAAATTCCTACGAAATGATCAATTAATTACATTAAAACCTCCAAACTAACATGATTGAAGAATAAAAATATAGGACTATTTTGGTCTTATCACTCATCTCGGATCAATCACTCAAAATAAAACGAAATTAAAAAAATTCATTTTCCTTCACCACTAAAGATAAATTCTTCAAAAATTCAATCCAACTCAACTTGAACCAATCAATACCAATGCCATTTGAGCACACAAAGTTAAACTGTTTTCCAAATTCGAACAAAACCAAAATTAATAAATAAAAGGAGGGCAAATTTAACAAGCAATGGACAAACAAAAGGAAAGAGTTTTGGTCAAAGAGGTGTTGGGTTGGAATGGGGATTAACCGACTATAACCAACGGTCGACTCCATATTCAATGCCAAATTTTCTATTTGTTTAATTTTTTCACTGAAAAAAAAAAAGAGAGTCAGCTTTAGCTCTTTTTCCAAAAAAGAAGAATCATAATAATCTTTGAAAAAATAAAAAATTCTACTAGCATGTGCATTTGATCTGATGCATCAACAGTATTAATCAATGACTTTATCTAAATTTTATTGTGAGTAAAGACCACAACTTGTCTTAACTAACGAGAAAAGTTTAATTATATTTATTTTAAAAATAGTTTAATTATAATTATGAAAAATTATAAACTAAAAAAAGAAAAAAAAATTATGGAATATCAAACAATGAACAAATTCATTAGACATTAATTATTAATTTCTAAAAAAAGGTACTCTACTTAATTTTCAATATAAAAAAATTTTACTTGCTATTTATATATAAATTAAATTTCCAAAATCTAAAATCTAAACACATTTTGAATAATTTAGCCAAAAAAAAAAAATTACTTACTATAATTGTTTAAATATTATAATTATAATTATAAAAGAACACCTAGGCTTGGCCTGACCTAACGGGCCAAAACCACCCCACTTGCTTCAGCAAATGTAGATTTCACAATTTGATCTCATTTCACCATTAACTCTAACCCCTCTTAATTTAATAAACTAACTTTGAACCCTCTTAATTTAACGAAGTGTAAAATAATTTTAGTTGATTTAAGTTTTATGTCTATTTAGTCTCAACAGTTTTAAAAGAGACACTTTAGTCTTTAAAGTTTAAAAATAATTCTCAATGTATTTTCGAGCTCAAATTGATACTAAGCAAATTATATTAATTTTGTTGTACTTTTTGGTGATTGAATAGGTGAGTTAACATTTCTTGAAAAGTAAAGATCTTGAAAAGACACTCATAGTAGAACAATTTTTAACAAATTTTTATCTTTTTATAATGTATTATGTGACATAACACGAACGGGTTTATTTCTACATTTTAACCATAAAAATGAAAAAAAAATTTTAGTAAGTACTTTTAGGTTTAAAACTCACAATTTGCAAACTAGTATTGACTTTTGGTTATTAAAAAGCTGAGAGAATTTTAGCCCTTTAGCCGGTAAAGTGGCTGAAATTTTTTGGATGTGTATGTATATATTTTTTATGATTATTTGATCAGTCCCATCAGCTAAAAAGTATTTTCTTTTGAAATGTTGTAAAAAGTACCTAATATTATTCTTGTTAAAAAAAAATTCCAATAAGAGGAATTTATTCTTAAACATCACAACATCAAAGAGGGCTCGGAGAACAAACAAATTAATTAAGGCCGATTCATAACCATTTGATTTTTAGTTTTTGGTTTTTGAAAACTAAGCCTATAAATACAACTCATGGATTTTCATGTTTTCTTATCTACTTTTTACATATGTTTTCAAAAATCAAACCAAGTTTTGAAAACTAAAAAAAGTAGTTTTCAAAAACTTGTTTTTGTTTTTGGAATTTGGCTAGAAACTCAAATGTTTTCTTAAGAAAGATAATAGAGAAGATGAAAACTATTGCGGAGAAATTATGAAAAAAAATTTAAAAACCAAAAACAAAAAACCAAATGGTTATCACACGGGGCAATTCAACTATGAAAAATGTGGAAGAACACATTCTATGTGTAAAAAGTAAAGTCATTCTATTCATCGCAACATTTATCATGCTTAAATGAGTTTCCAAAAGAATAAACAATATATGGTCAACTTATACGAACACAACATGAAAAATTTAGTACAATAATCAATTTGAACTATCTATGTAAGAGTATAGAATAGAATGTCAAAAATTTTACTATCTTTTCTTCTTTGTTGGCTCAATATCTTCTTAAAAATTTCTAGCATTTGCATATCATCATCCCAACACATAATCACCTATTATGTGCTAAAAAAATAAGAGAACATTGGCAGTAGATTCTTTCCATTTTGTGCTCGAATTGCTTTACTAGAGTTGTCCAATACATACTGAAAAGTGATGATGACAGTATCATTTGCGGCTTTTTGAAACTTGATAGGAAAAACTAATTTGAAAATTAAAAACTAAACTTCACTAAACGAAATTTGTATAAACTGGTTTGCATTTGGAAGTAATAAGGTAACATTGCATTAGAATACAAGAGCATAATCTAAACTTAGAATTTTTAGTGCATATTGGAGAACGAGCTCAATATAGCTAATTTATGCTTTATCTTTAGTTCATCTAATTACTTTTTGTGTTGTGTGATTGAATCTTCAAGTTTTTCAGAAATTATCTATGATATTTTATGATTCATCATATTTCGAAACTCCATAATTTTCTTCTGCCCTGGAGCTAGCATGAAGATTTGTAGTTGAACTCCCCTAACTCATTTTCCTCATCATTAGCACCATTCAGCAGACTCACTTTTCAGCCCCTTAATTATAAATCTAGATTGTTTGTCATGCATGGCTGCTAAAGGATTCAAATAAGAGGTAATTAAAAGACAAAATTTGAAAGACAAAGCTTAACAAGTCAGACCAATACTTGCAACTTGAAGGCATTGCATCTATTGCAAGGTTACCAACTTCAATAGACAAGCGAGAGACAACATTCCATGCTTTAGATCATGTAGAGTTGTCAGAAATTGCACCATCTACTCTTACATTATACAACATCTACAGTATATTCAATTGAACAAATTAAAACACACCTTGATTTCTAACTCCTCAACCATTTCATTAGTTGTTGACTTCAATATCAACAGAGAGATGAATATTGCATAAATTACCTTTAAAATTTTGATAAATTATATACGAAATACTGCCAATTCCAATAGAGTAATTTCTCTTCTAAAGAAACTATAAGAAATTTGAATGTTATCGAAGAATTTGAGAAATATCTTATTAACATCTTTTGTCTAACCATGCATATTAAAGTTTCTGCCCAATCTCATTAGAAGATCTACACTTCTATTAATACCAATTTGTCATTTTTTCTTTGGTGATAGTCATGTCAATTGTCGTAAAAGAACATTATACAATATGTTACCACCAAAAATTTATATAAAAATTTAATTGGTAGCTTAAGTTGTAAATGATAAGATAAACTTTCATAATCTTGGAGAAATGGATCCCTTAAAAAATATCTTTTGCAGGTAAGTGATCAAAGACATTTGGAATACATTTATCTATAAATGTAATTGGTTTTAAAATAATAATAATAATAATATAAGTGACTTTTGCCAATGAAGTTGGCTTTCTCCCTAAAAACAAAAGAAAAATAATAATTCCTTAAAAGTTTCTCAAGGAATATTTTAAAAAAACTGTTAAAAAAAAGGATGAGTCTAATTTAGACATACAATATATGATTTAAGAAGTTAGCAGTATTTAGGTTGTGGACAGTTTCTTGACATTTTAAGTATTTACCAATTTGAAGTACATACATAACTATCATTTATTTGATAAAATATTCTAAATTTTCAATCAGAACTATAAAACAAATTTGCTTTGAACATGGGTGGTTCATCCTAAAATTAAAGAGGGAAAAGTAGGAAGAAACAAGAAACTTGCACAAAATAACACATATTACATGAAAAGACAACTCCTTTAAATGCTAGAAAAATACACAATGAAACCTAGATTCCATAAACGTAATTCTTTATATATAGCAATTAGTAAATTATTTCAAAAACTATTCACCTTGAGAGAATATAATATTTTTTCCATATATATTAACTGAAGACCATATATAAAAGTTAAATGGTTCAAGCTTTGAAGATTGAACAAACAAGAAGATTACTTAGGCTCCGTTTGTTTCATTGGTTTTGAGATGAGTTTTGGCAATGGTATAAAAAATCAATGCGTAATTATTACCCATGGATAAAAATAACCCATGCACCATGAGATTTTATTATCCATGTAGCAGATGAGTTTTTTTTACTTGTGACTTTTTTCCTTAGAAAATGGAGAAAAGAGAAGAGAGAGAAAAGTAATAATTAAACTCCCAAATATTAATTATCATCCATATCCAAACACATACATGAGTTATGTTTTAATTTTTTTTAATTAAATAGTTAGCTTTCCACAAAACTTTCATTTTCATTTTCATTTAAATGGTTGAAAATTTGCATTTAAAGAGAAATTTCTTAAACCTTCTAGAAACAAAATAATATTATATCAAATTATCAAATTATCCTTGTATATAATCCAAATGTTCAACCATATATGATTCAAACATATTAAATTATCTAAGTCATGAAACCATAAAACTTAAAATTTATATATATATATATAATCACAAAATAAATAATAAATAATAATAATAAGTAAAAAAAAAAAAAGGCAAACATGGCGAGGATGGGGACAGACCCGTCCCTGTCCCCATTTAGCTAGATTTTTTTCACTCACTCCCTCCGTTAACTACCTAAACATAGATTCTTCGTAGGAAAAATGAACATCCTTGACTATAAGTTTTCATATCGAAATGAAATCTTAAAGTGAATGGTTATGAGATTTCTAATACATTATAAATGAAGGTAGGCCAAATGCATCATGGTTGACATAAGTTTTTTTTTTTTTTTTTTGAGGGACGGTTGACATAGGCTTTGATAGAATAATCTAAGGTTGAACAATGTATATGATAAAACTCAATCATGTACTATTTTCCTATATGATATGGTGTTTGAGTCCTAATAAAGCCTAAAAAAGCATATCATGCATGTCCACACTTCACCATCAACCCCAAAGGCATTAAACTTAAATGCTAGAAAAAAAGTTAAGAAATAAACAATCATTAGTCCAATTACCAAATGCTTAAGGCAGCACATTCAGATTGAGTTTTATATTTTTAGTTTATCAGTTGTAATTACATATTCTTGGCATTTGAAACGTATCAAGGAAAGTATATCATGATACTTCTCTTTTGTCACATTTTAGACACCTTATTCTTGACGGTGGATTCCTTGATGCTTTTAAAAGCTTCAAGGTATTAGAATTTGACATTCCAAAAGCGTCAGTAATACAATTTTTCTTGTAGTATAAACTTGTAATTAGTTGTAACTAAGTTTCTTTTAGTTATTGTTTTGCCTTTTCATTTCTTTACTTCTACCTTTTTGTTAATAGACTTTATTTGCATATATATAAATACATACACTTTTGTTTCCTCCATTGAATAATACTAATACACTCCGTAAATTTGTGTACTGTGAGATACTACACGAGATATATAAAAGTAAAAAAGGTGCATGAGCTCTTATAGATAATGTGACCTTAATTATATATTTGAGCAACATTTGCATATTCAATATATGGATATTCAAAAGTTACAAGCTCAAACAAAATACATGACCACTAGCATAAAATATCCACAAGCTCATTATATCCCCTCTTCAACTCTAAGGCCATAAAATTTGGTGTCCGTAAAATTATTAAATCACAAGTCACTCTAAGGCCATAAAATTTGGTGTCCGTAAAATTATTAAATCACAAGTCATTTTACTACCACTACTGACAATATTTACCCTCAATTTTGATTTTAAGTAACAACTACGATGGGTGATTCAAGTTTAAAATTCTCACCAATGACACTATAAGTTGAACGAGCTTGAATGACAATAAGTCATTAGGTCACCGATATATTTTACATTTTTCTTTCTATTATAAGGAAAAAAAAAGATTTGTTTTTTTCTTCAGATATAAAATGAGAATAATTTATGCCTCATTTTGATAACTATTTGATTTTTGATTTTTGTTTTTTGTTTTTAAAAATTAAATTATAAACACTACTTTTATCTATGAGATTGTTTGTTTTGTTATCTAATTTTTACCCATATTCTCATATATTTAATTAAAGTTCACAAATAAGATTAGATTAAGTTGATTAACAAAATAGCGTACGAAAAAAATGTATAAATTATTTAACATGTCTCTAAACTTTGAAGTTAATTTCAATTGTACCCCCGTCATTTAAAAAGTTTCACTTTTATCTTTTTTGACTTTAAAATTGATTCAATTATGTCTCCAAATTAAACAAGTTTACAAAAAATTGAAATGGTTGTTTAGTTACTAATAATCACTTGCAATCACTTCTCAAGTCACATTTTTGCTCATTTGTTAATTAATAAAGAAATTTAAAAAAAAAATGTTAGATTATAAATGCATATATAAAATTGACAAATGAAAAGAACTTATAAAATTGTAATATAAAAAGTTTGAATACAAAAAAGTTTTTGTCAATTTAGGTTAAATTATATAAATACCCTCGAACTTTGGGGTATGTTTCAATTACGCCCTTAAACTTTTAAAAGTTTCATTATTTTTACCTTTTACTTTGAAATTTGTTCCAAAAAGTACCATTAGAAAGTTTTTTTTTTCATTATAATAATATGGAAATTGACGTGACAGCTGATATATACAAATTAGAAAGCACACATGACATCATTTACAACATTATTCACGTAAATTGACATGACAACTGATGTGTAATAATTGATTATGTAAATGATTTGAACAATAATATCTTTTGAGATGAAAAAAATGGTAACAACAATCTTAATCTTCTATATAGTTGTAAATAATATCACATACCTCTTCTATTTGAAGACATATGTTGCCATGTCAATTTCCCCGAAAAAAGATATATATTTTTGGAATAATTTCAAAGTTCAAGGGTAAAAAAGAAATTGGGGCATAATTGAAACATACCTCAATGTTAAGGGGTATTTTATATAATTTAACCTAAAATTTAATTCTAAAATCTATAATTTTACCTTTAATTATAATTTAATAATGTAATATCAAAAGTTGTTACATTATTTCTAAAATTTATGATTTTACTTTTAATTCCAATTAATAATTAATAATGAAATGTCAAAAGTTCTCAAAATTGAATAGTTGAATAATTTTTCTTTTGAAAAAAGTAAAAATACATTTAAACTAATAATTTAAATGTAATCATAAAATTCAGGTTAAAATACCATTTTAGTCCATGTATTTTGGATATTCCATTTTAGTCTCTGTACTTTCAGGTGTTAAATTTTAGTCCATGTATTTTCAATAAAGGTTAAAATTGATCTCTATTGTTAGTTTATTGTTAATTTTTCTAAAAATATTTAGTCTGTATTAGTCTTCCTTTTATAAATTTTAGAAATATGTTCACATTGTGTCTTTTTTTACATGAAAATTATTATTTTAATCAATTTTGAAAAAAATTAACTTCAAACTAACAGTAGAGACTAATTTTAAGATTTATTGAAATATAAGAACTAAAATTGTACATCTAAAAGTGCAGGGACTAAAATGAAATGAAATCCAAAGTATAGGTATCAAAATGATATTTTAACCTAAAATTAACCAACGACAAAACTATGAAGATGGAACATAAAAATTTGAATATTAAAAAGTTTGTCAATTTATTCCCAAAAATGAGTTAACAATTTGTAAATTTATTTGTAATTTATATAATGAAAATTTAAAAGTTTTGCAATTTGAATAATTTTGAACTTCTACAACCATATAAAAAACTCTTCTTTATTTTTTTCTTACACAAAAATTTATGCTTAGTTTGCTTTTCTTCCCCTCGATTCACTCTGTGGGGCATAAATAGTGTTGTCTGGTATATACTCAACCTTTTTAAAAAAAAAAAAATTAATCTTAATATATAATGAAATGACTATCATGATAAAATAATTAGAAATATTGTAACGACCGATACTTTCAGGTATTAGTTAAGACTTTAATTTTGAAATTTAAAATTAATTGTAAGGTAAATTTCATGCTTAAAGTTGTGTTGGAATTTAATTTTAGAATTAGCATATTTGAAATTAGAAAAATTGGAGGGTAGAATGGGAAGAAAGAAGGAAAAATGGGATTTAATTGATGTTTGGGGCATTCTTGTAAATTAAGAGTCACTAAGCCAAGCCCAAGCCCATGTTTTAGCCAAGCCCTAATATCCATCTCTATTATTTTTATACTGCACGCAGCCCTAGGTCAAACCAAGCCGTCATCTTCTCTAACATTCTTCTCTTCCTCCATGAAAAACAGTCTCCACCATCAATCTCTCTCTCTCTCTTTCACCACAAAAAGACCCATCCATTCGAAAGCTTCTTCTTCTTCAACAAACATCCATCGCCGGATTTGTCCTTCACGTGCGGGTACTGTTCAGGGGGAGGGGGGGTACTGTTCATACCTCGATTACTGCTCATACCGCGATACTGTTCACGCCGCCGCCGTTCCGATCAGCCTCTTCCAGTCCGACGAGCCTTCAATTGTGGGTAAGCAATTAGTTTCTACATAGTTCTTTGATGATCTTAGTTGGGTAAGATTTAATTCATGAATCTTGACTTTGTTTCAAGGATATCCATTCCGTTCCGGCATCAAAATCACGAGCGTGTCGCTGTCCAATAGGATTTGGACTGTTGGAGCGAAATTTTCTGTAAGTCACGGAGATCCTTGAGTTTTAGGCTGTATTGTTGATCAATTGAAAATAAGATTAATCCATGGATCTTATGACTTAAATTCAGTTTTACCCACCAATTTGCGATTAAGTTAAATGCTATAGAATTAATTCTAATTTTGGGAATTTAGTTGGTGGAAGAAACTTTGGGCTCAATTATGAATTTTAGGGATCTTTACTAACCTTAAGGATGACTTTGATTAGGCCCTAAATCGTTTGATCGAGGTTCAAGGCAGTAGAATTTTTGGTGAGCATTTGGGTGAATTGGATTCTTGAGCTTAGTCAAGGTAAGAGACTTTATGCCGGTATGCTTAAATGCAAGTTAGGAACTGAATTGAATTTTTTTTTTAATTATTTCAAATGAAAAGTTTATAAATGTTTTTAGTTGTGATTTCTGATGAATTTTAAAATACTTTATTTTATATGAAAATGGAGTTGCACGTGTATGATTGCCATATGTTCTTATGAATGTGATGCATGTTATATGATTTATGATATGAGGAATGACATGAGAACTTTGTTTTATGTTGCATCATGAAATAAAAAATTTAAAATGCTTTGGGACCTCATGCATACATTATGTTTTCATGATAAAAATGATTTCAAAGGCTATGACAATTACCCCCTAAAATTATTGATGTACATCTATATGAAAATGAGCCTTACGAGGCTATATGAGAAGGAGCCTTACGAGGTTATATGAAAAGGAACCTGAAAAGGTTAGATGAAAAGGAACCTGAAAAGGTTAAATGAAAAGGAAATGTTAGGTTGAGTTAATTGTCCACATTAAGCCGAAGAGAAAAGTTGAAAAAGAAATGTTTCCGCTATGAAAGAAATTTAGGACCCACCAAAGGAAAGAAAGAAAATGTTTTCGAAAACTCATTATGTATGTGTATGCATATCCTGACCCGGTAGTGAGGTCACTTACTGAGTATTTTAAATACTCATCATTTTTCAAAATGTTTTTCTTTTCAGGTAAAGGCAAGAACATATTTTAGGCGAGTGGCAAAGTGGTTTGCTGAAAGGGTCATGGGTGTCATGAGGGGTATAGCTTCCGCATCTAGTTTATGTTTTAACTCAAATTATTTTGTTTAGTAAACTTAATTGAAGTGAACTATTTCATTTGATTTAACGTTTTGATTCAAATTATGTTTTGCAATGGTTTTTAAAGGGATCTCGAACTAAAAGATTTTGATTATTTAGCAAAAAAAAGTTTAATTCTTTTTGTCTTTTACCAAAGATTTCTAAATTCTACTAGCATGCATGTAGTAACGTCCCTAGAAAGTCTAACAGGAAAAGTCCGGTTGTTTCAAATATCATGGGTAGAGCATGTGTTAAGAAAAAGTCTCCTAAGTCCGCATCTTATATAATATATATCATTTTTTTAATCTTTTCAATATTCAGAAATGTTCTTTTTCTACAAAATAAGAGTTTGAATTTTGGAACTACAAAATTTACAAATGATCTTAATCAAAATTCAAACTCTTCTGAATGTCTCTTAAAACATTAAGAAGAGTTTGAATTTTGATTAAGATCATTTGTAAATTTTGTAGTTCTACTTGCAAACTAGTAATTGATTTTCGCTATTTTATTGGTTGAATTTTATGTGATAATTTCTTCATTGATGGGAGGTATTAATTTTAGTTTAAAGTTCAATTTAATAAAATTGGTTTACAAAGTCAAATGATTTTGTAGGGTTAATAATATAAATACAAAATGAACTAAAAAATAATAATAATATAAATACAAAATAAATTAAATAATAATTATTAGAACATAATTGAAGACAAAATTGTTGCATAAATTTTGTCCCTAGAGTGCATATAATAAATGCTTTCAGCGGTTGCAACGAATGCGAAATTACTCTTTTTATTTGGGACAAAATCACCAATGGAGCATATGAACTGCATATTTATATTGTGGATAAAAGTCTTGAATCAATTGAATTTTGTAAATTGAGAATAATAATCTATAATATATTAAAAAGCAACAATCCATGCAAAACTTTTTTGGACTCTTATACCCCTTCAATTTCAAATTAATTACAAAAAATGACTACCTTTTAGACACTTTGATCGTGGTTCTTCAATTCCATTACTCAATCTCTTAATTTTCTCTCAATTCGTTTTAAATTCATAAAAATACATACCCATTAATCCATTAAATTCAGACGTTTCACACAAAATTAATGTCATACAACTGAATATATAAATCTATCGATTGAGTTCCATGCTTGAATGCATAAATTTGAACTCTCTTACGTCTCCCAATTTGCAACTACCCTCTGTTTCTCTCTCTGTATTGTTTGATCTCCATCTCCACTAGGTTACATTCTATTTTTTTTCCTCTATTGTACTATTGTATTTTTTTCATGATTTGAGATTTGGGATTTGAGATTTGGATTTTTGGGTCTTCTAAACTTAAATCGATTGGGGAGAGTTTTCATTAATTCCTCCAACTGATCTTAAACTCTTACCAATCGATTTCAGTATCCAACTAATTATTCCCATGTTTCTTGAAGAAGCTTCAAGATGTGTGAATCACAAGTGACACTGATGAATACTTCATCTAGAAGAAGAGGAACGAAAAAAATTAAAACTTTCGTGGAAATTTGAAAATTGAGGGAAGAAAATCAACACGGTGTGGGGATCTGAACGATGTTGCAGGAGTCAGAAATCTGTCATGGACGACAGCAAGAATCAAAACGACGACGATTTAAAAAGGGTTGAGGTTGGGGTGATGCTTGGAGGGGACAAAATCAAAAAAATATTTTGCTACAGTTAATTTGTAGTAAAATATATAATTAATTCAAAGGCACTACTTACACAAGGGTAATTATATGTTATATAAACTTATTAACTTCCCTTTATAAATTAACTAAGTCCCTATATAAACCTAGGTTCCAATATCTATATATAGCAAACACAAAAACTTGCTTCCTTACCATATATTATCTATGGAACTTCTTCATAAAATGACTCACATTTCTTTCTCACACATCTGCTAGCTCTTGCCTTCTCATTCATAGCAAAAATTAGACCAAACTCTATCTTGTGCCTTGCGAGTCAACACATGACTAATAGATATTAGATTGTTGGGATTCTCTGTTTGATCATCTTCCAACCATAAATATGTGATTAAATTGTTACATTCTTCTTAAATTGTGAAACTGACATAGGTTCCAATTGTTGCCTAGCAATCAAGATTATTCACTATATGTGTTGGTTAGCGTTGCTCAACTCATTGAGAAATACATAGCAGAAGAGGGTAACATCCTAGAGAGACCATCAGCACACCCTTTTGATCATCACCACCACCTCCATGAAACATGAAGGTCTTTCTCCATTGAAAAGTAAAGTGGTCTCTTTGCAATAGAATAATTGCGAGGTGACTATAACCATTATAAGTTTATGTTTATTTCTTATAAAGTTTAGAGCTAGAGACATATATTGGGTATTTTGCATCATTTTCAAGTAATATTATTTCACTAAATACTAAATATATAAAGGTTGCACTTATTTTGAACTATTAATTATATAATGTCATCATATTTACAAGTGTATGAAATATATATATGAATGACAAAAAAAATATAAAAACAAGAGTGAAAAAAGTACATGTTTCTTCCCATACCTCAAACGATGCAAGCCTAAAACCACAATGAAGATAACATCATTTTTTTAATTGATGACATTAACCATCCACGTTTTGGTAAAAAAAAAAAAACCATCCACGTTTATAAAACTCAATATACATCGTTTTACTATTTACTATAAGTTATACACGTTAAATGAACATATGTTATCATAATAAAAGAAATGTTTGATTCATAATATGAAAGCTAACTTATAAATTTATTTCCATGGATCAATATTAGTTATTAAAATTACAAAGTTTGGCAACTTAGCCAAATTAAACATGCTTGGGTTATATATTTAAGTTGTGCAGTAATAAGATTAGTCGTCTCGGTTTTTGAAAAAAAATAAAACTTAGAATCTTCACTCTCACAGTTATAATACTATATTCTAAAAAGATTAAAAATAATACTTAAGGAAGTTACATAAAAAATAATATTACAAGAAATACAATATGTAAAATAAAAACGTTCAACCAACTAAATAAAATAAAATTATAAAAAGATATTAAAATGAATCTTAGTTTTAAACAAATAATTATATTATTTGATCCAAATTATATAAAATTTAATTATTTTAAAGTTAAGAAAATACACGTGCAATGCACTTGGTAATACACTAGTCAAACAAAATGCAAATGGGTTCCGGAATTAATTTTTCTTTTCAAATAAAAATAACACCATAAAAATGATCAATTCACATATCAATGACACCAAAGAAGAACTTTATAAATTAAAATATTCAAATCACATTATAAAAATTAGAGGAGAAGGGAACTTTATCAACTCCTCTCACAAACTTGATTTTAAGACAATTACTACTTGATCCTTCTCAAGAGCACTTCTTTTTTTTTCTTGTTCTCCATTATTCAATGTGCCAAGTTGATGTGTAGCTTATCTGTAAAACAAATACAATAATTTAAATTAATAAGGACGATTAAAAAACATTTAAATTTACAAATAAAGTATTTCACCCTTTTAAAAGTTTTGATTTTTAAAATTATGTTCACATTAGTAATATTTTGTATTTTTGTTATGTATTGTCGATTTGTTACGACGGAGTCAGGGAAATGTTGATGAAAATATAAATCTAATAGCCTTATTAGAAGGGAGTGAAGAGAGAGTACCGGCAACTTCCTTTTCATTGCAATCTTCATCACATTTAACTTCACAGAAGCTTTGGCCACTGCCATTTTGGATGCATTCCTTCTCGCAAGTTTCGTAGCAAGACTTGAACCTAGCATCAAATTCGGTCTCCTTGACCTCGACAGTGGCCGTGGAAAACTGCAGTGCAGCCACCACGACAATGCACATAAAAAACACTGCAATTATCTTCTTGGCCATTTTTCTTGCCTTTGGTGACGCTTTAAAATCTTCTTGGGATTTTGTGCCTTTTCCAGTGCTTTTGCGAGTGGATGAATGTTTGAAAAGATGAGAAGCCTTTTATAAAACTCCAATAAAACTAAATTTAGATCCATAACAAGATAACCTAAAAAACTGTACTAATTTAAAAGAATAATTAGAAAAAAAAAAAAAAAAACAAGATAACCTAAAAATAGATTCTGATTGTGTAACAGAACAAGAATTGTATGCCATCCATTTATAACAAACGTAATGAACTAGTTATTAAGTTTCAGTTTATGTAAAACTAAAATAGTATATATGTTGGAATATTTTAATTATAATTATGAAATATTATAAACTCAAAAAAGACAAAAGAAAATTATGGAATACCAAACGATTGACAAATTCATTATACATTAATTACTTATTTCTAAAAAAATTACTCTACTTGGTTTTCAATATAAAAAAAATTCTACTTGCTATTTTTTTACTAAACTCATTTCTCAAAATACAAAGTCTAAATGCATTTTGAATAATTTAGCCAAAAAAAAAAATACTAACTATAATTGTTTAAATATAATTATTATTATTGTTATTGTTGTTGTTATTATTATTATTATTATAAAAGAATACCTAGGCCAGGCCTAACTTGGCGGGCTTGCTAAGTCAGCAAATGTAGATTTCACAATTTGGTTTCAATTTCACCCTCAACTCTAAACCCACTTAATTTAAGGAATTAACTTTGAACCCTCTTAATTTAATGAAATGCAAAATAAATTTGGTCGATTTAAGTTTTGTGTTTATTTAGTCTCTAAAATCTTAAAATATGCACTTTAGAGTCTTTAAAATTTGAAAATATTTCTAAATGAATTTTCAAGCTCAAATTGATACTAACAAAAAAATGACATAACAATTCATTGATGATTAGGCTTATTGACTTCACAAATTATATTGATTTTGTATTACTTTTTTGGTGATTGAATTAGATAAGTTGACATTTCTTGAAGAGTAACGATCTTGAAGAGAGACACATAGTAGAATCATTTCTAATTTTTATAAATCTTTTTATAACGTGTCATGTAACATAACATGAATTGTTTATTTCTATTTTTCAACGATAAAAACGAAAATAAAATTTTAGTAAATACTTTTAAGTTTAAAACTCATAATTTGCAAACTGGTATTGACTTTTGGTTATTAGAATTTTAGCCCTTTGGCTGACAAAGTAGCTGAAAATTTTTGGACGTGTATGTATATTTTTATGATTGTTGATCAGTCCCATCAGCCAAAAAGTATTTTTTGAAATATTGTAAAAAGTACCTAATATTATTTTTGTTAAAAAAAATTAGAGGAATTTGTTCTTAAACATGACAACATCGAGGAGGGCCAGAAGAACAAACAAAGTAATTAAGCAATTCAACTCTGGAGAATATGGAAGAACAAGCATCCTAGGTGTAAAAAGCAAAGTCATTCTATTCATGACAACATTTATCAGGCTTAAATGAGTTTTCAAAAGAATAAACAATTAATATATGGTCAACTTATATGAATACAACATGAAAAATTTAGTACAATAATCAATTTTAATCATCTATGTTAGAGTATAATATAGAATGTCTAAGAAAATTTTACTATATTTTCTTCTCTCTTGGCTCTATATCTTCTTAAAAATTTCTAGCATTTGCATATCACAATCCCAACACATGACAGTACTTACCTATTCTGTGCTAAAAAATAAGAGAACATTGGCGATAGATTCTTGTCTCCATTTTGTGCACGAATTGCTTTATGAGAGTTGTCCAATGCATACTTTCTAGCATTTGCATATCACAATCCCAACACATGACAGTACTTACCTATTATGTGCTAAAAAATAAGAGAACATTGGCGATAGATTCTTGTCTCCATTTTGTGCACGAATTGCTTTATGAGAGTTGTCCAATGCATACTGAAAAGTGATTACGGTATCATTTGCGGTATTTGAAATTCATTGTTAGCCTCTCCTTAATATCTTATCATACTTCATAGAATCAACTAAGTAGAAAATTTAGCTCTTCCAAACTTGATAGGAAAAACTAATTTGAAGATTAGAAACTAAACTTTCACTAAACGAAAATTTGTATAAATTGGTTTGTATTTGGAAGCAATAAGGTAGCATTGCATTAGAATACAAGAGAAGATTCTAAACTTAGAACTTTTAGTGCATATTAGGGAACGAGCTCAATATAGCTAATTTATACTTTATCTTTATTTCATCTATTTATTTTTTGTGTTGTGTCAATGAATATTCAAGTTTTTCAGCAATTATGTCCAACATTTAATTTTATGATTCATCATGTTTTGAAACTTCATAACTTTGTTCTGCCCCTAAGAGCTAGCATGCAAATTTGTAGTTGAACTTCTCTCATTCTACTCATCATTAGTAACATTTGGCAGACTCACTTTTCAACCCCTTAATTATAGATATAGATTATTCGCTATGCATGTGACTACTAAAGGATTCAAATAAAGAGGTAATTAAAAGACAAAATTTGAAAGACAAAGCTTGGTCAGAGATCAATACTTGCAACGTGAAGGCATTGCATCTATATATTGCAAGGTTACCAAATTCAATAGACGAACCAGAGACTAACAGTTCTTGCTTCAGATGTAGAGCTATCAGAAATTGCACCATCTGCTCCTACATTATAAATCATCTACATAATCTTCAATTGAACAACGCACATCTTGATTTCCAACTCCTCGACCATTTTGTTAGTTGTTGAACTTCAATATCAAAGGAGAAATGGACATTGAAGAAATTACCTTAAAAAATTAGATAAATTATATACGAAATGTTGTCAAATTCCAATAGAGTAATTTTTCTTATAAAGAAACTACAAGAAATTTGAATTTTACCTAGCAACTTGAGAAATATCTTATTAACATCTTTTGTCTAACCATGCATATTAAAGTCTCTTTCAATCTTATTAGAAGTATCATCTACACTTCTATTAATACCAGTTTATTTTTTTTCTTTGGTGATGGTCATGTCAATTGTCCGTAAAAAAACATTATGCAATATGTTACACCACCCAAAATTTATACAAAAACTTAATTGGTAGGCTTAAGTTGTAAATGATGAGATAAACTTTCATGATCTTGGAGAATGGATCCCTTAAAAAAATCTTTTGCAGGTAAGCCATCAGAGACATTTGCAATACATTTTTCTATAAATGTAATTGGTTTTCACAAAATATATATATAGATATATAGTGACTTTTGCCAATGGAGCTGGCTTTATTCCCTAAGAACAAATGAAAAATAATAATTCCTTAAAAGTCTTGAAGGAATATTTTAGAAAACGGTTAAAAAAAGGGTGGATCTAATTTAGACATACAATATATGATTTAAGAAGTTAGCAGTATTTAGACTGTGGACACTTTTTTTGACATTTTAAGTATTTACCAATTTGAAGTACATCCATAACTATCATTTATTTGATAAAATATTCTAAATTTTCAAGCAGAACTACATAACAAATTTGCTTTGAACAAGGGTGGTTCATTCTAAAATTGAAGAAGGAAAAGTAGGAAGAAACAAGAAACTTGCACAAAATAACACATATCGCGTGAAAAGACAACTCCTTTAAATGCTAGAAAAATACACCAGGGAAACCTAGATTTCATGAACGTAATTCTTTATATGTAGCAATTAGTAAATCATTTCAAATACTATTCACCTCGAGAGAACATAGTATATTTTCTATAGATGTCAACTGAAGACCATATATAAAAATTAGATAGTTCAAGCTTTGAAGATTGAATAAACAAGAAGATTATTAATAATCTACCAAGTACGAATGTTCATGGGGTGGTGTGAGGATTGGGATGACCTTCTTGTCCTTGTGAAATTTTTCGTTAAATTTCACATGGATCAGGTAGAGATTCCTATGGAGAATTTGGGAAAATTATTTTTCATTTAGTTTTTTTAAAAAAAAAACACAATTAAATTAAATGATTGCTTTTAATTAAATAGTTAGTTTTCCGCAAAATTTTCACTTTCATTTAAATGATTAAAAATTTGCATTTAAAGAGAAATTTCTTAAACCTCCTAGAAACAAAATGATATTACCTATCAAATTATCGAATTATCCATATATATAATCCAAATGTTCAACCATATGATTCAAACATATTAAATTATCTAAGTCATTCAACCATAAAATTTGAAATATATATATATATATATATATATATAATCACAATACTAAATAATAAATAATAAGAAGAAGAAGTTTAAAAAAAGGAAAATAGGGCGAGGATGGGGACAAGCATGTCCTGACACCATTTAGCTTGATTTTTTTTCCCTCACTCCCTCTCTGTTACCTACCTAAACAAGGATTCTCTGTAGGAAAAATAGACATCATGACTATAAGTTTTCATATCGGAATGAAATCTTAATGTAAATGGTTATGGAATTTCTAACACGTCATAAATGAAAATAGGCCAAATTTATCATGGTTGACATAAGTTTTTTTTTTTTTTTTTTTTTTTTCCAGAAAAAACGGTTGACATGAGCTTTGATAGAATAATCTAGGTTGAACAATGTATATGATAAAAGTCAATCATATACTATTTTCCTATATGATATGGTGTTTAGGTCCACACTTCGTCATCAGCTCCCAAGGCATTAAACTTAAAATGCTAGAAATAAAGTTAAGAAATAAACAATCACTAGTCCTATTACCAAAGAAGAAAAAAGTTGATTGGGCTTAAGGCAGCACGTGAAGATTCGCTTTTATATTTTTGGTTTATTAGTTGTAATTATTTGTAACTAAGGGTCTCTTTGATAATGTTCATATTTTATGTTTCCTGTTCCCGTTTCTTATTTTTTAAGAAACAAACTTATTTGATAATTCATTCCATTTTTTGTTTTCAAATTTTAAAAAATGTTTCTAAAAGTAGGCATGAATGTCATAAACTACTAAATGTAGTTTCTCTGTTCCGTTTTTATTTTTGATTCTTATATAAAAACGTTCCTCTAAAATACTAAAATAGATCTAAGGTTCATTGGTCAAAAATGTGCTTACCTTTTTAGGTCTTTGTTTCAAGTCCTGGACAAAACAGCTTGATTTTTCATTTTATTTATTAATTTTGCAATATGTATATAGCTTGATTTTTCATGTTATTTATTAATTTTGCAATATGTATATTTATATATTATTTTTATTTATTTCATAATTTTACAATAGGAGCCCTTAGTTTCTAAAATTTAAAATTTATTTCTATTTGATTTCAAACCTTTTAAAGGTTTTAATTGCATCTTTAAAGCTCTCAATTATGTTTCTATCTAGCCAATGTTCTTAAAGACACTAAGACCAAGTTGATGTGAAGTTCCATTAGATAAGTTTTGGTTGTATTGGTGAAGTGTAACAAAAAGTTAGATAGACAAATGAGCATGCTACATTAGTATTTTGTTAATGACAAAGATTAAATAGAAACGCAAATCAAAGTTCAAGAATGTAACTAAAGTTTTTTAATGCTCGAGGACTAAATAGATATAATCTTCTTTTGAGGTAACTAGATTTCTCACACGTGCGTTGCACGTGGTTTTTCTATTTTAAAATTTAATTTTAATAGTATAAAATTATATTATTATATAATTTAACATAACAATATAATTATGAATTGCAATTTTGTCATTAAATATTTATAAAAATATAGACTGACCACTTGAATTATGTTCAAATTGGTGAAAAAAGTTATTAGACATAATAGTTAATACTATTTGTAAAACTAAATTAATTAACTATTAATATATTGAGTAAACTTTTGTTTATTATTATTAAAAATTTGTCAAAAACTTAGTTATTGATGCACCCATAGTTACATCACTAAGAAATGAAAAGTCATAATGAAATTAAAAAATCAGAATGGTTGATTAAGAACAATTAAATGAGAAAATAAGAGGGATATTAGAGAGGGAAGATAAAGATAATGGATAAATGATTGAACACTATATTGTATTATTATTATTATTATTTTGTATTTACAATATTGGAATTAATAATCCTAAAGTGAGTAAAAAGGTTTAACATATTTGTTTTTTTTTTTGTTTGATTATATATGAAGAATAAGTCGAAATTGTTGTGCTATATATATATATATATATATATATATATATATATATATATATATTGTAAGTTATTTTCTTATTGTCATCTCACTTTATTGAAAGATAGATTTTTCTTAAAAAGATGTTATAACATTATAATTAAGAGAGAGCAACCGAAGAATTATTCTCATTATTTACTCTATTGAAAAGGAGTTGAAGTTGAAATGACTTAGATAAACTATGCACCCTAAATGTTTGATTATTAAAGAAAATAGTCTCTTTTTTTTTTTCTTTCTAAAAATGAAATAGTTCTAATTGAAAGAGAGTGAGCACCCAAAAGATTGTCACAATATATAGCATATTTGATTATTTTTAATTAATATTAGTTAACAATTTAGACTAATTCATTCCATTAATTTATTAATTAGTATTTTAGGATTTTTTTTGAATTAAAAGTTTCAGGATTTATTAAAAAAATTATTTGCATTTTCTTGTAATTAGAGTGTTATGGAACATTAAAAATATAAGATTTTTTAAAAATATATAGAATATAAAAGTTTTCATAGATTTTTGAATTTTTATAGAATTATTTTCAAAATTATTCCATTAGATTGAGGTTGAAACCTTCTATTGGTTGAGTGTCTCTATATGATATCTTCTTTGTCCAAATTTTAGGTTTTTTTTAACACATTGTCTCAAGTGCCAATTTATCAAGAAATATATACAACCCAATAAATTGTTGATCTATTTGTTGAACATCCAACACTCCATGAATTTCAATCATATGATAACACAAATTATTCACACCCTCCATCATCTCATTTAATAAGTATTCCTTCAATTAATTTCAACTTTCTCAGAATTCCCAACACATGAGAAAACGAACCTTAAACAAATGAACTTTGAATACATTAATACATATTGTCTCCAATATAAATCAAACCTAAAAAGAAAACATAATACATTAGTTTACAAATCTCAAAACTGTAGAGTAATAGATATAATATTTGAGACATAATTTTTATGAAGTATAGTTTGATCACGAATTAGATATATAATACATGATTTACTATCTTTTTTTTTTTTTGCCTTCGGGATACAACTAACAAATGCATGAAAAAAAAAAAAAAAAAAGCACTATGAACATTTTTTAAATTTTTTTGAAATTTGATATTCTAAAATCCATAAAAAGAATTGAAAAAAAAAATAATATATTATGAACAAATAATACCTCTTCATTCTTTTGGGGGAAAAATCTTTTCATGAATCAGAAAAGAATCTGACATTTGTACTGGATCTCGACGGTTTGTATATGTTTGATCTATTGTTCATCTTCAAATTACCATGATTTTTACAATCCATTCCTTTTGAAACATAACCAAAAGATATAAACTTCTAAAGACATGATGATATAACAATTGCAATAGAAATAATAAAGTTGTAAATTGAATAGAGAATCTAGAGAAACTGATGAATGCTATTTGGTTCTAACCTAGAAAATGTCTATATTCATAGTGATGAAATGAGCAAATGAAAAGTATGTTGTTAAAAACTTGAGGAAGATGGAAAGCTTGAGAAAGACCATACTGAGGTTATAATTTACATGAGGGTGTGTGGGTTTTAATATGTCTTTTAAGTGGGGTTTAAGTAGTGGTGGGGTGGGTTTTAATTAGTTATTTTTTTCAAAAAATTAAAATTAAAATCTCTTTCATTCTTTCCCTCAAAAATATCTTATTTCCTTACGTTGAAATGATAGAGAGAATTTAAGGTAAAGAGAAAAATGAAGTTATTTTATGTGAGTGTGCGGGTTATTGTTATTATTATTTGAAAATAATGTGTGAGTTATAAAAGTGATTTAATTTCAATTAGTGGGGGTGTGGGTTTTAATAAAGAGAGAGTGGGATTTAGTGGAATTTGGTTAGAATTCTCTTGAGTGGGGAGGGAGAGGAGAGATAGGGGGAGAGAGATGAAATGAAACTCAAAAAGAAAGAATTTGGAGAGTTGGTATTTAATTTAATTAATATATATTTTTTAAATTTGAAGGACAATTTAGGTATTATATAAAAGAGTTTGGACAAAATAGTCTAAAAATGATTCTCTTCTTTAGTCACTTTTTAAGATAGTAAGAAGTAAGATAAGATAAAATGTATATTTATATATTTTTTAATTTTTTTTGAAAGATTTAATTTTGATTTTTTTTAGTACAATATGGGAATTGGGAGGATTCGAACTACAGACCTCTTGATTGTCAAGACAAACTTTATGCCAAGTTGAGCTATGCTCTCTTTGACATTTAATTTAGAATTTTAAATTTTGCAATATGTATATTTATATATTATTTTAGTTTTTAATTTTGAATTTTCCAATATATATATTTATATATTATTTTAATTTTTAGTACACTTGGAACTAGTTATAATTTTCAATATATAAATTTTGCTCGCTAAAACATGCATTTAGCCTCAATTTAATATTTTACAACCACGACATTTACAGAGCAATATAATTGAATTGGATCTAAGTCAACATTATTTAAGGAGAATGACTTGAGTGAGAGATAACATTGCATATCAAATTTGAACAACATTTGAATGATAGAAACAATTTTATTATTCTTATTTTTTAAAGAAATTTTTATTATTGTTGATAATTTTGCATCAAGACTTATTTGTATTCGATAATGTAAACTTTTGATAATTTTTTTTTATATGTTTTAATGCATGTTATATATATTTTTATATTATATAACTAAATTCTATTTAAACTATAAAAATGAGAGAGAGAAAAAAACAAACAAAAAACAAGAAATAGTTATCAAACAATTTTATGCATCTGTTTCTTTTTTTCCAAGATACAAAAAACATAAAATAGTTACTAAACATATTCTTATTTCTAGTTTTTAAAAAACAAAAAATAGAAAACAACAAACAACAAACAATAATAAGAAACGTTATCAAACGGGACCTAGGTTTCTTTTAGTCACTTTTTACCATTCATTTCTTTGCTTTTACCTTTTTGTTAATAGGCTCTATTTGCATATACAAACATAGGCACTCATCCATCAAATTGTGTATGATGGACCTTCTTAATTATATATTTGAACAACATTTGCACATTCAATATATGGATATTCAAAGGTTACAATCTAAAACAAATATAGATGACCACAAGCTCATTATATTCCTCTTTCATCTCTGGGGCATAAAATTTGGTGTCCGTAAAGTTATTAAATCACAAGTCATTTTACTATCTCTGTTGACAACATTTATCCTCAATTTTGATTTTAAGTAACAACTATGATGGGTGTGATTCAAGTTTAAAATTATCGCCAATGACACTATAAGTTGAACGAGCTTGAATAGCAATAAGTCATTAGGTCATCAATATATTTTACTTTTTTCTTTCTATTATAAGGAAAAAAAGATTTTTTTTATTCAAACATAAAATAAGAATAATTTAAATATTTAATTAAAGTACACAAATAAGATTAGAATAACAAAATAGTGTACAAAAAAATATATAAATTATTTAAAATGTCTCTAAACTTTGAGGTTAATTTCAAATGTACCCCTATCATTTAAAAATTTTCACTTTTATCTTTTTGACCTTTAAAATTGATTCAAATATGTCTCTAGACAAGTTTACAAAAATTGAAATGGTTGTTTAGTTGTCAAAGTGTATCCTTGACCAAGAGTTAGAACTCAAATGTCGTTGAACTAAAAAAAAAAGTTGTTTAGTTATAAATGGAGCAAACATTTATGAAAGATCAAAGGTAATATTGCAACTTTTGAAAGAATAGAAATATTTTTAAATAAAAGGCAAAATTCAGAGATATTTTCTATGATTTAGCCAACAATTTATTAAGCTTCAATATGATATATTACTATTTGAAATTGAACACATATATATGCTTTAAATTCATAGGTGTTCTCTTTTATAATTGGTTCTTAGCTTCTTTTATATATAATAATAAGAACAATTATGATAATTATGATGATGATGAAACTATATATATCATCATTAAAATTTTATATTTTAATTTGTAATACAATACTTTCTCCTCTTTTAACCACGTTAATAAGAAACAACATTGTTGTCTCTATTTTTCTTTTCCTTTTTTATAGGGGTTTTTTTTTAATGAATATTGTTACATTTTTTAAGCACTCTTAAAAATTAACTAAAATAAAAATATTTAATAGTTTTAATATTTTTTTCTTTAAAATAAACACAATTTCTATATATTATAATTTTTTTTCTATTTAGTATAATTTTGCATACAAAGATCTATTGTTGCATATTATATAACATTTAATACATTGTGAAAGTAAGCATAATTCAGCAGTAATTGGTATGTACGCTTTCCTTTGAGTCGGAAGTTCAAACCACATACCCTATATTTGTTGTACTAAAAAAAACATTTAAAACCTTAAAATTGATAAGGGTTCTTAATAATATGTTTCAATTACACCCTTGGACTTTTAAGAGTTTCATTTTGATGTGGTAACTGATGTGTAAAAATTGATTATGTAAATGATTTTAACAATATCTTTTGAGATGAAATAAATGATAACAACAATTTTAATCTTCTATATAGTTGTAAATAATATTATCATGTACATCTTCCTATTTGTACTCATCAGTTGCTACGTCAATTTCCATAGAAAAGAGATTTTTTGGAATAAAAATGAACTAAGTTTGGAGCATAATTAAAACTTTACCTCAATGTTCAGGGGCATTTTATATAATTTAACCTAAAATTGAATTCTAAAATCTATAATTTTACTTTTAATTATAATTAATAATGAAATTTCAAAAGTTTTTAAATTTTAAAAGTTAAATAATTTTTTGAAATAAAAACTAAAACTACATTAAAACTAATAATTTAAATACATTTATAAAATTGATAAATGAAAAATGAGTGAAAAGTTTGAATATGAAAAATACAAAGGAAAAAAAACTATAATTTAATTGTAAGTATAAAATTGACTATAATATAAAACGTTAGATTATGAAAAAGTTAGAATAAGGAATTTTTTAAATTATTTCTAAAATATATGATTTTACTTTTAAGTTTAATTAATAATTAATAATGAAATTTCAAAAGTTCTCAAATTTTAATAGTTCAATAATTTTCTTTTGAGAAAAGTAAAAATCATTTATTAAATTATTTCTAAAATTTATGATTTTACTTTTACTTTTAATTAATAATTAATAATGAAATTTCAAAAGATCTCAAAATTTAATAGTTCAATAATTTTTCTTTTGAAAAAAGTAAAAATTCAAAATTAATTTTAACCAATAATTTAAATGTAATCATAAAATTAACCAAAACTGTGAGAAGATGGAACATGAAATTTTGAATATTAAAATTTTTTCCAATTTATTCCTAAAAATGAGTTATACAATTTGTAAATTTATTTGTAATTATATAATGGAAATTTAAAGGGTTTGCAATTTTCAATTTGAATAATTTTGAACTTCTACAACTATATAAATTAATCTTAATATATAATGAAATAACTATCAATATGATAAAATAATTAGAAACGCCACGTGTAGAGCATGTGTTAAGAAAAAGTCTCCTATAAGTCTGTCCCTTATATAATATATATCATTTTTTCACCTTTTCAATATTCAGAAATGTTCTTTTTCTACAAAATAAAGTGTAAATTTTGATTAAGATCATTTTTAAATTTCATAGTTCTACTTGCAAACTTATGTAATTGATTTTAGCTGTTTTATTGGTTGAATTTTATGTAATAATTTCTTAATTGATCGGAGCTATTAATTTTAGTTTAAAGTTCAATTTAATAGAATTGGTTTACCAAGTCACAAGGGAAAAACCATTTTTTTAGTGTTAATAATATAAATACAAAATAAATTAAATAATAATTATTAGAAAAAGAATTGAAGACAAAATTGTTGCATAAATGTTGTCCATGTAGAGTGCCTATAATAAACGCTTTCAACAATGCAAATGGGCGTAGAGTTAATCAACAATGTTTAGAAAAATTAGAATAAATTTTTCTTTTCAAATAAAAATAACACCATGAAAATGGTCAATTCACATATCAATGACACCAAAGAAGAACTTTATAAATTGAAATATTCAAATCACATTATAAAAATTATAGGAAAAAGGAACTTTATCAAATCCTCTCACAAACTTGATTTTAAGACAATTACTACTTGATCCTTCTCGAGAGCTTCTTTTTTTTTTTTTTTTTTCTTGTTCTTCATTATTCAATGTGCCAAGTTGATGTGTAGCTTATCTGTAAAACAAATACAATAATTTAAATTAATAGAGATGACTAAAAAAAACTAGTTGATAATAGGTCAACAATCATAAAAATGTCAAGATCTCAATTTTATGGAAATGTCGAATATTTCTAAAAAAATAAAAAAAATTATTATGATGGAGTCATATACATATGAAAATTTTGATGAAAATATAAATCTAATAGGCTTATTAGAAGAGAGAAGAGAAAGTACCAGCAACTTCCTTTTCATCACAATCTTCATCACATTTAACTTCACAGAAGCTTTGGCCACTGCCATTTTGGATGCATTCCTTCTCGCAAGTTTCGTAGCAAGACTTGAACCTGGCATCAAATTCGGTCTCCTTGACCTCGACATAGGCTGTGGAAAACTGCAGTGCAGCCACCACAACAATGCACATCAAAAACACTGCAATCATCTTCTTGGCCATTTTTTTTTCTTGCCTTTGGTGACGCTTTAAAATCTTCTTGGGATTTTGCGCCTTTTATGGTGCTTGCTTTTGCGAGTGGATGAATGTTTGAAAATATGAGAAGCCCTTTTATAGGGTTCCAACAAAGCTAAATTTAGATCAAATAACCTAAAAATCCGTACTAATTAAAAGGAATAATAGCAAAAAAAAAAAACAAGATAACCTAAAAATAGATTTTGGGTAACAGAACAAGAATTGTATGTCATTCATTTATAACAAACTTTATACACGATGAACTAGTTTAAGTTTCTGAGTTTACCAAAAATTGTGGAAGACTTGTGTTGATTTACGTCTATTGATAAATTGTGACTTAATATACTAAGCTCAAATCTTAATTTATTTAACATTTTTTCCTTTAGTTTTGTGGGTTTGTTCAAGCTTTTGGTGAATCCATTTTTATATGAAAGTATTCCACAATTTTGCGAAAGGTCATTGACATCCATTTAAGGACCAATGTTAGAAATGTCAAAATATGGAAGCTATATTCATATAAAAGTATTCCTTTTGATTACAAACTGCGGCATGGCATTTTGAAAAGTTTACCCCCGGAGGAGGGGATCAAAAGTGTTTTTTTTTCCCAAAATAATAAAGATAAGTAAGGCTCTGTTTGATAACTATTTGATTTTTGAAAATTAAGCCTAAAAATATTACTTTTACATATGGGTTTCTATGTTTTCTTATCTACTTTTTACCTACGTTTTCAAAACCAAACTAAGTTTTCAAAAACTTGTTTTTGTTTTTGAAATTTGGCTAGAAACTCAAATGGTTTCTCAAGAAAGATAGAAATCATTGTAGAGAAGATGAAGAGAAATTGTGAAAAAAAACAAGCATAATTTTCAAAAACCAAATAGTTATCAAATGATGCCTAAATAATTAATTTCAATTTCCAACATGAGTGTAACTAAACAGTTAAAAATATTTTTAAAAAAAATTATGAGTTCATAGGTTCAAATCCTCCCGCCTAATGTAATTTTTTTTTAGTACAACAAATAGAGTATGAGGGATTTAAAGCTCCAATCTCAAGGAAAGAAGTGCATGCCAATTATAATTGAGCTAAGCTCACTTTAGCCTAATCTAATATTCTAAAGAAAATAACAATTCATTTCAATTTATTCAATTACATAATCAATTTTTTACCTTGCCATAATTAATTAAAAGAAATAAAAAAATAATTATTAATTTCAATTTATTCTATTTAAAAAAAATAAGATAAACAATTTAAAAAAAAATAGCACCATCCTCTTCATCATGTTCGGTGAAGATTATTTATTGAAGAGTACATTCCCCTAATTGAGGGCAACAGAATTTCAGAAATCAATTTTGAAACAAGATAAAAGAAAACGATAGGATTGTGAGAAATTAAAACGCACACATGATGTGAGTCGTTTGGCAACATTCTCATTTCTAGTTTCTATTTTTTGTTCATACTTTTTTAGAAATGGAAGCACTTAGATCCCGTTTGATAACCATTTGATTTTTGGTTTTTGGTTTTTAAAAATTAAGCCTATAAATGCTACTCCCACCTATGGATTTACTTATTTTGTTATCTCATTTTTACCTATGTTTTCAAAAACTAAGCCATATTTTGAAAACTAAAAAAAGTAGTTTCCAAAAACTTGTTTTTGTTTTTAGAATTTGACTAAGAATTCAAATGTTTCCTTAAGGGAGATGAAAACCATTGTAGAGAAATTGAGAGAAAACAAGATTAATTTTTAAAAACTAAAAACTAAAAATCAAATAGTTATCAAACGGGGCCTTAGCATTTGGTTTTGCATTTAATAACTTGTTTTTTGTTTCTGAGATTTGACTAGCAATCATATGCATTAAAAAAGCTGAAAATTATTGTAAAGAAGATGGAACCATTATAGAGAAATTGTGAAAAAATAAGTCTAATTTTCAAAAATCAAAAATAAAAAACCAAATGATTATCAAATAAAGTCTTAGCAACTGTTCATGTTTCTTATTTCTCATTTTTCAAAAGGGTTTCCAAAATTGTGTAGAAATTTTACAAATAAAATCAAGTTTTTTATTTTTTGTTTGTCTATTTTTCGTTTTTTCTAAATCATGAATAAAAATATTTAAAAAAAAAAAGATTTACTTCTAAAATGCATAATAAATATCTAAAAATAAATATAACATAAAAATTTTGAATATTTAATTTTAAAAACTAATTTTCATTTAAAATTTTGACATTTTTAATTCAAAATTTCAGAGAATAAAAAACAATAAATGGTAAAAAACATGTTTTTGTGTTTTTTTTTTCCAACAAAAAAAGAAAGAACAAGAAACAATTATTAAATGCAGATAAGTCCTTTATTAAAAAGAGAAAACGAGAAACAAGAAACAATTATTAAATGCAGATAAGTCCTTTATTAAAAAGAGAAAACAAGAAACAAGAAACGAAAACATTATCAAATGAGCCCTTAGGATTTCCAGCATTAAAAAACACTTCAACAGAATAAGAGAAGTTTATGGTTGACCATGGGTCGGCTCAGAATACTGTCAGTAACTCAGACAACCAAACTGCCTACCAATAATGCAGTTTAGTTTACAGCCTGAGCCTACACTCTATTTTATAAGCAAGAACTCAGCATCATGCATATTCTTGTCGAATTGACAATCAAAATAAGAATTACAATAGGGAACAACATGGGGAAGGATTGCAAGTAATGGAAATGCTGTAACTGATAAGTAATTGATCCTTCATTCAAAAAGATGATAATGTTGATCGATGGAATGTATAACAAAAGGCGCACACATTACAAACAGCCTAATATCAGCAAGTTGTACGTTTCCTATTACACTTTATGGGTAAACTCTTTGATATTCCAGAAGGGGGAGAAATAAGGCAACCGATCACCAATAAGATAAAATGATGACATGGTTTGCTTAAACAACTAATCATGAAAAGAAAGAACATTTCTTCTAGAGGCAATCAATGATGACTTCATTTTTTTTTTAATTTCAGCCAAAGCTGAGTGTTGCACTAAATTCTCAGGTCGGTCCTCCATGCTTAAAACAGGATAAGATAATCATGAAAACTAGTGAGATTTCTTGCCAAAAATGATTACATCGCATCATGTTACGAACACACCTCTGATCCCATTGGATAGAAAGGTTGCTAATGCTTCTTAAGCGCGTTCATTTTGTCCCTAAGATAGTAAAGCTTGGCCCTCCGCACTTTCTTCTTGTCCAACACCTTGATCTCTTTTATGTTTGGTGAGTATCTGTCATGCATCAACCACTTGTTTAGTCATAAGCGAAGAGCCATCAGAAATAGACACAGGCGAAAACCAAATGTGAATCACAAAACCAGTTAAACTGATCTAAGTAATCAAGCTCTCACATAACTAAGAGTTTGATTTCATTTTAGTGAAAAGAACATCTATAAAGAGGAAGGCTACACATATGTACATTTTAATACACAAACTTCTACAAGAAGTGTGTTCCTCTGTTATTGAAATAGAGTATTGTCCACCATGTACTATTCATTTTTATCAGAATTGTATTACTTTCCTGGTGCTCTTTTTTATAAGATGTTACACGAATCTACACAACTATAATAAATAATTTAAAGCATGCGGACTCAAAATTCATAACGGTACGTGCCTGAAAGTTAATCATTTGTGTTAAATTCTTTAACCCCATTACATTCCTTGATCTAACCTAAAGGAGGGCATGAACGAAAGATAAACACAGAATATGCTTCTTCATCACAAAGTAGAGCAGGGACAAAAACAATGAAATTGAGAAGGTAACTTTTGCAGAAAATAATAATAATAAATCAGCATTACTTACAGAGGGAAGAGAGACTCAACACCAACACCAGCAACTAGCCTCCTTAATCTAAAAGTTGTGTTTAGGCCAGCATTCCGTCTGGCTATTACAATGCCTTTCAATGTTGAGACACGTCGCTTGTTCTCAGGTACTTCCTGCTCACACATGACAGGAAAAGCCAGAAAACTGTTCAATAAGAACATTATCTACAACCAATAAAACAACATGATATAATATTTGACTAAAACGAACTCTACCACTTTGAGCTGGACAATATAGCCTGGCTTTATATCTGGAATTTCTCTCTGTGCTTTTACCTCCTCAATAGCTTCCTTGTCTAAAATCTGCGGGAAAAGAAACAATATATTGAAATCAAACAGATGGGAAGACGAAATGAAATTTCACATATTTTTCAAAAATACCCGGAAATGTGAATACCTGCATTATGTGTTTTGAGGTTTTATCAAGCCTCTTAAATTTGATCCGAGGAGTTATATCAGTATCAATTGCAGGAGATCCTTGTGGAGCTGATTCCATTGAACTTGTGGTCGCAATGCCCCTGCTAGAAAAAGGAGCTGCAATTTCTGCCAACTGAAATAAATGCGGCCTGGGGCTTTGGAAAGCTGAACAGGTTGAAGATACATGCTTTCTCAAACGCACAAATTCCATTTGAGATCCCATATTTTTCTGCTAAATAGTTGTATAAATTGTTAGAAGTGATATATTCCAAAACAGACTCTTAAATAAATAGATATTGCTTCCAACCAGTACCATAAACCAGCAGAAAGTTCATATACACAAGTTTCCGAAAAATTTTCTCACGAAGGTAGTTGATAGTTTCTCTGTTTTTTCTATTCTTTTTTGTAACTAAAAAACCAGCAATATTGAAAGAAAGAGGTAGAAAAGACGAAGATAAGCAATCTCCATAGATGCCAAGGAAATTCCAGAAAGGCTATCCAATTGGCAAGGATCATAGAAGCGAAGAATTATAATCACATTTTTTTTCCTTGAAAAAGTACATCAGCTTGACGCAAGCTAATTATTTTTCAGACAGAGTAATTACAGAATGAGTAAGTGATTCTGTATACTTTATTTGTTGTGAAGGAAAATAGAATACATAATAACTAAAAGTCTAAGACAATAGTGAAGTCCATAGTTCCGTCGATTAAGCCATTATTGACAGAACTATGGACTTCACTATTGTCCATAGTGAAGTGCATAACGTACACAATTTATAAGATTATATACATGTTACGCTCGTCCCTACCGCCAAATCAGGTGTTGGCAAAGATTAATACCATGTCATTTAATTTTGTCTCATTGCTTATGAACTTAAACATGAAACATAAACGAATGCGTAAAAGCTTGTAATTTGAACTAGACTAAATGTCGCTAATCACATTAAAAAACCCAAAGCAGTTTTACAGAATAGAACCTCTAAAAAACAACGCAAGAACAAATCATACTAATAAACGACCATAATGCCGAAAAATAGTTTAAAATAAACAGAAATACATACGAAGGCTTCCGAATATTGATTCCGCAACTTCGAGAAAGACCTGAAGAGGGAACCATTCAAAGACCCATATGGATTCCCAAAAAGACGAGGAACAGTAAAACTACTTTCCATCGACATTGGCGCCGAGCAGCTACAGCCAGCATCCCCATTCAGAGGGTAACCTCGAATCGACTTGAAATAAGCATCGGGACTTTGCCTTCGTACCAATTGATTAATTATGCGAAAACTTTGCATTCTCGCGCTAGATTTCGAGCTGCATAACCCACACAAAATCCATGAGCGTTGAGTAACAGAAAACAATCTCCATAGAATTGTTACATAACAAGCTAGTGAAGTAGCGAATAAGTAATGTAGCTTAAAAACAGATTGCACTGATCAAGATCGCTGGAAATGCCGGAGATTATTCCAGATCACCAGCAAACACAGAATTCGAATAACCAACCGGAAAAAAAGATCCCACTCACCGATCGAACTGGGGGAGAGCTACTGTAATCTCTCGCTGAGAAGAGATCTTGGAGCCTAAAGCCCTAAACTGAGAGGTTTTTGGTCGAGCAGGCGCTCTTGCAATGGAGCTGGACCTTGAGTTTTCCTGCTTTGAACTATGGGCTCCATCAATGGGCTTTCTGCGAAACCGTCGCTTCTTCCATTCTTGGGCTTTGATTTTTTTGCTTTTTCTGTTTTTTTTCCCCAATATTTGCATGAGTAACATTTAAAAATAATAAATAAATAAACAATGCGTCAGCAACCTCATCTAAAATTATAATTAAAAAAAAAAAAAGACAAAAAGAGTTGCATTACGATTCTTAGTCTCTAAACTCTCAAGCTATGTCTAATATTATTCAAAAAAAAAATTGTGTTTAATGAGTCCCCAAAATTTAAAAAGTGTTTAATACATCTCTAAACTTTCAAATATGTGTCTAATAAATCTTGAACAATACTACAATCTTTTCCAATTTCAAGGCCCGATAGATTGCATTAATTAGATTTTGGGGTTGCAGTCTCGAGAGCGTCCCTTTGTTATAGTCTCATATTGTTTTGTCCAAGGCTACCCTAATCTTTATCAGTTGTTCTTCCACTATCAATATGACAAAAGAGATGGATGATATGAATCGATTGTAGTCATTGTGGGTAATACTCCTTCGTAGCCCACGTCGTGAAAAGAATGAGCTAGCTAAAGCTTATGATGATTTTGACGGAGATCTTCATTAGATTTTTGTCTAATAAATTTCTAATTGTGTGTCTAATAGAACCTTGTATTATAAATGTCTAATAACATAAAATTAAAAGTTCAAGATCTACCATGCACAAATTTGAAAGGTTGGAAACTTATTACACTTTTTAGTTTAGGAACAACTTGTGTTAAAGTTAATTAGCACGTGTAGTACGAGTTTCATAATCTTGAATTTACGCAACTCTACTCTTTTTTTTTTTGTTTTTTGAGTTCATATTTGAGTGGGAGATTCAAACTTCTAACTTCTTGGTCGAAGGTATATGTCAATTACCGTTAAGCTATTGTTCACTTTGGCAACTCTACTCTTAGATTAGCAAACTCACTAACATAGAATAAATACACCCATGTATTAGTTTTAAAAAAAAAAAATTCTGACATGAAATTATACAGTAGAATTTTTTTTACAGAAGCACCATTCGTAATACCAATCACAAAGTACAAGAATCTGAATTTCCAGCATCTGGTGACAACAGATACCAACATAAATAAAAACGTTTATGAATCTTCCTTTCAGAAGAATCATCAAAAGGCTCAGAGCTACTGTTACTACAATGCCTAATACACTGCCAAGAACCAAAAAAACATGTATTTGTGAAAATGTGGGACAAAACTCAGATCATGGTGAACCGATCAACTACTCAAGAAAGGACTTAAACCAATATGATTCATATTCAAATACTAGGGATCTCTGAAACTCAGCTAAAACTCGATCGAACCAAGCCAATCTTATCTCATTTCGACCCAAAACCGAACCATTTTGCCAGGAAATTTTTATTCTTTCCACGAGATGTGTTGGGTGCTTCTCTAGCTGGTGTTTGAATAGGTAACGAACTGGGTTTAGCTGCAAGAGAAAAATTAGGACAGTTTCCATGTTAATAGAATCTCTCATTAATGTAGAATGCAAAAGGGTTATAGTGTAATTGTATGCTGTTACACATGTACCGGATTTCGGCGAAACCCTGCAAGTTTTGGCAGTTCCAAAATCATTAGGTTTCTTTTGTTGGTTAATTGTGTCACCATGGGGTGAGATGGATGTTCGATTCCTCTCCGTGATACGCTCTGCACGCCCCACGCCATTGTTACTACCTACAGAAAGGTTACAAAGTCATACGTATAGACACGAAGTTGATACAAGAAAGTCAAGAGAGGAGAGAATTATGCTCGAAGTACTTGAACTGATGCAACTGAGAGAACGTGAGCAAGAAAAGTTATGCATAAAATTTTCAAGATGAAAGAATAGGAAGCTGACCATCATTAGGAGGCTTCCCATAACTTTGTTGCAAGGCATCCAAAAATGGACGCTCCTTTTGAACTCGCATCACTAATATGAAACAAAACCAGAAAAAAATGGTTGCAAGATTGATATTTCTTAACAAAGAATGTGCTGGCAAACGCACAAAGAGATGGTAAAACTATATTGCTGAAGCATACACTGATCATAAAGTCCATTCCTACAATTTGGGGCTGAGCCAACCAATAGCAACTGAACAGCCTCCGCATCTCTTGTCATGGATGATTGAGCCGACGCATTGAGATTTCTTGTGTCCAACAGAATTCCTGCGAGCTGGAAGACATGAGATGATCGTGAGAAAATCAACCCAAATATTGCTTCTATCAGAATCGGTTACAAGAGAATGTACAATTAAATCTGGGGACAAATAAGAAGAAATGTTCTGTATGATAAAAGTTACCAAGAGATTCTTCAACAAAGGGGTTTGAAGTAAATGATAGGCATCCTCACAATAGTTATCTGTAAGAATGGTGCACTGAGATCCAACCTAAGGAACAAATAGTAAAGAATGAACACCCTAAATACGACAACTATGAAGGGCTTCTCAAAAGATAATTTACAAGTGAAATTCATTTTCATCATTATAAACTCACCCCATCACTCATCTTAAGGACATCTTGCCCTACCACAAGGATGCTAATTCGACCAGCCATCATCAGACTTTCTAAGTCCACCTGAACCACATAACAATAACTAAGATCAGTACACTACTCATTGTCAATGGTTATGGTACATTTGTAGCATATCGATCAATGTTCTCTAGATTTATTGACTTTACTACAATACAACTGAAGTCTATGTATTACTCTGTATCAGATGCTACATTTTTTTAAAATGATTAACGGATATCACTAAACACATAAGATTCTTCAGTTCATAGTTACCATTTCTTTTTGTTGATGGTTCGGATTCGAAAACGATCTATCAAGCATGGCAACAAAATCACAAGGAAAACAAGTACCTCATCAGTGAAAAGAATTGAGGAAGCATCAAGTCCAAGGTGATAAAAGAGCCAAGCAACCTGGCGTTGGTTCCACATCTTTCCCCTCTGCATATTCATCACAGGCACCACAAGACACTCTCGACCACTGTCGGCATTCCGCTGCCTCATTTTGTTCTCTAGTAGCCAAGCATAGCAAACTGCCGCCACCATTGAACTGGTGCCTGCATTCCCAAAATGTCAAAAGCTTTTTCAACACAGAAACAAGCAAGTAACCCCATCTCTACAATAACACGCTTCAACTTCATTCTATACATTTAGGGCACAAAACACTCGCAATTTCTTCTTTCTCAACAAAACTATCATCAATTCTTCTAAAAAAGATGCATCAAATAGATGTATAATTCTACATTTTAGGAGTATACTCAACTGTTTGAAGGTCCGGATACAATGATTTTAACTTCGACATCAAGCTCCCCATTCGAGATTTGTTGAATCTTTCTCCGCTGTTCTTTGAGGAACCCATTAAGGCCAAATTCAAGGTCTCCAAAATCGTCCCTCAATAACCCATTTAGATTGGATTTGGGTCTAATCGATTGAAGCGAACAGGCTGGCGATGAGACCGTTCTTCTCGGAGTCGGATCGTTCAGGGCCTTGGGCGGAGAAAGAAGGGCATCTGGCGGAGGAATTGGGAGGTGAGAAGGGGGAAGATCGGTGTGGAATCGAGATTTGCGAGGAGTGGGAGGAGGATCGGAGATTGGGAGAGGGGTGGAAATGGGGGGATTGGAGGGTTTGAGGATGTTGGATATCCATTTTTGAACGGCGGAAGTGGGATTTATCGGCTCCTCCTCGGCAGCGGCGGCGGATTCGGATTTGTTGCGACTGTGGCGTACGACTTTGGAGAGGATCTCACCACTGAAGTTGTCCACAGCTCTGTGCCTGTTGTCGCCATTAACAACCAGAAACGATGGACTTAGCGATTTAACTATTTATACGTTTTCTTTTCTGAGAGTCCCCAACTAACTAATGTGAGAGAAGTTTTTAGTAGGGACATGAAAAATTCTAGTATTAAATTAATATATGACGTAAAATTATGAGTGAGAGGACTACGTATTATAATTTTTTTTCATTTTAAAAAAATAAATTATATGTCACATTGTGATTTTTTTTTTTTTTTTTTTTGAGAACATGTGTTGTGTTATGATTTTTTTAATAAATAATTATTTAATGTCTATAGATCTTACATTATAATTAATGAGATTAACATTCATACTTTTTTAGTATTAAAAAGTTTTTGTCGACTTAAACATAATTAAACTGATTAAGGTACATATATTCGACCAAGAGGTTTGAATATGAAACCCCACATCATATGTTGAGCTCAAAAAAAAGTACAATTTTTTTGAGAGAGTCCAAGAGAAAACTTAAATCTTAAATTTAATCGGTGCGTAGGGTTTCTCTACTAGCCACCATTATAATTTTGACAAGTGGAAGAACGAAGAATAAATCATTGTCAATTTTTCAATGATGGATTCTTGCTGACCAGTTACTGTTAAGACGTAAGTTTTATTCTTCAAAGAGAGATTGAGAAATTGAGAATGTGTGTGATAAACAAATAAGTGAATTTCATAGCTTTTTATCCATTAAAAATAAAAGCTAAATTACAAATTTGGCTCTAATTATTTGGGCATTGGATCATATAATTTTTAAAGTTTTAATTTAGTCCATAGAATTTAAACTTAGTTTCAATTTGGTTCGTATATGTTTAAAAGTTTAATTGCGTCCCTTTGTTCTAATCAAATTTCATTGGCATTATTATTTGTTATTGTCATTATCATACTAAATATATGACATATTTTTTATTCACGTAGTAGCCACTTTTTTTTTTTTAATGAACATTTTTTTTTCTTTTTTCTGAGTTCATTCTATTTGACTATTGATATTAAACTGAATGTATTAAGGTTGAGTAAAAATAAAGGGAAAAAATAGGTAGGTAAAAAGTGGTTGTAAGATGATTTGTAAGTTTTAACCAAATTATAAAAGCTAAATTGAAACTTTTAAAACTACATCGGCTAAATTGAAATATAAACTTTTAAAACAATAAAATCCAACTCTAAATTAAATCATGGAAACTAAATTTGTAACAAAATAAATCACATCCAAAAGTAATTAAGGATTTTTTTTTTTTTTACTTTTTGTGATGACCTAAGTAATAGCATATGTGTAATAAAATATTTTGTAAACATGTCATACAAATCTAAGAACTTGTATATGAAAGAATGTATTTTATATTAGGTATATTATTGATATAGTACAAAAATGGTATATTCATTATTTGATTTATATTAAGAATATCACATGTATATCTTATCGATGTATAAAATGATATATTAGTTTATCAAAATATGACGACTAGTTTTGTCACCCATTAATTTTTTATTTTTTTTTGAAAGACCACTTGTGAATTCTAACTCCCAAATACTTACTAATACTTTGACAAATTACACGAGCACAACAAAACATCACAATTTTGCTTTTAATTTAGAGAAAAAAAAAGACTTACCAATATTTCGAGTCTCTATCCTAAAATAGAACACATTATCTAAATCATAATTATCTAACACATCAACTATTCATGCACAAGTCTACTTTTTGAAGGTTATGCACTCCTCAAACCAACCCTAAACCCTAGTTCTACTTTTCAATTAAAATAGGTTTTAAAACTTTAAGTTTACGGTTCATTTTTTTCATCTAACACAGCTTATCTAATCTTATATCATTAAAAATTATCACGTTTGGATTTCCATCATCCTAGGAATGAGAATAAGATGACCTATTTGGTATACAATTCATATTTTGTTTCTTGTTTTTTAGATTTAGTGAATATTTGTTTGATGAGTTTGTTTTTTAAACTTGTTTTCAAATTCTATGATCTAAACAGTATAAATATTGAAAACAAAATTTTTATGTTTTCAGTGATTTTTAAATTTTTTTAATGTAAAGTTACACTAAAAAGGAGAAAAACAATTATGAATATACTATTTCATGTTATACACTCATTTTATTTTTGTAAAAATGAAAACATATATAACATAATATATTAAGAATTATATAATATTATAAAATACAAATATAAAAAATTTATAATATAAAATATGCTAATAAACTAGTATGCAAAAATATGTTGCATAATTCAACTAACCTGTACTTCTTCCTTTTAAGTTAGAGGTTTATATATTAACTTATTTTCATTAAATCCTATTTTCAATTTTCCCTTTTTTTTTTGGAAACGCACTCTAATATATAAAATTAGAGAGTAACAGAAATTTGAAAATTAGGATTTAAATGTCCCTCGTTTGGTGTGAACTGTGAAGTACCTTCTAGCGGACCTTGAGAGTGGATCTCTCCGATCATTAATCGACGCCGGCGATCTGCCGTTGACGGCCGCAAACCTCGGCGATCCACCAAGCCGAGCCGACGAATTAGACCGCGAAGGAGAAGAAGTCACCAACCGGCGCGCCTCATCCAGCCACTCCTCCGTCAATTGGCTGTTTCTACTTCTGTTGCTCCGATCAAACGATTCTTCTTCTTCTTCATCATCTTCATCACCAGTCAAATTATAGTTTTTCTTGTCCTTGTTTACGGTTCCAAAGAACATATCGTTCATAAAATCCGTCAGATCGGGAGCCTGCTGCTGAGCCTTGGGCCGAGAATTTGCGAGTCTCGTTTGCACGATTTTGTGCCCTAATTTTGCCATTTCTCTGGAATTCTCTCTGTTCATTCTCGATTCCATTGCTCTGAACCTTAATTTAGAGCTGTATCTTGCTAACTGGAGTTTGAATTTAGAGATTGCGAGTTGATTTTTGGTAGATAAGGTTATTAATTTGTACTTGAAGAAGGGATTTAATTTGTTAATTCGAACATTGGAATTATCATTTTTTGGGGAGATTTTTTTCCCATAGATTATGGCCGGCGGTTTCGGTCTCTTGTCTTTTCTGATGAAGAGAATTGGAACTTTGTTGTAAAGATGTGAGAGATTCGTCTTTGTTCTCAGCTGATCCGTTGCTGTATTCAAAAAATATTATTCAAAATTTTGTTTTTATTTGGATGTAGGTTTAAACCCAGTTTTGATTTTTTTTTTTTTTTTTCTTTTTTACAATATATGGGATGTCAGTTCAACTATGCTTATATTAGCTAGTTTTGATTTATTAAACCTCAGAAAGTTTATTGAGAATAAATTAAAATAATTACATTCATTAGCTGTAACTTACCAAGTTTTGTGGACACCTGTGTCAAGAATAATGCTCTAAAAGTTAGATTTTTTTTTTATATAAAAAAAATACAACAAATATGAAGTAGGTGAATTTGAGGCTCTAACGTTAAAAAAAGTATATGTCAATTACCGTTGAGCTAGACTCATTTTAGCCTCTAAAGGTTGGAGTTCAAATTTTCGCCTCTAGTTTGTTGAAATAAATAAATAAAAACGTATTAATTTTATTTTGGTTAAATTATAAATTTGGTGTTTATGGTTTAGAGAAAGTTAGAATTTAGTTCTTATAGTTTTAAAAGTTAGAATTTCGTTCTTATGATTTGATAAAACCTCACAAATAGTTTCTATGGTTTTATAAAACTCTCATACCCATAGAGATTAATTCTAACATTTGAAATTAGTCTCTAATGATATCTCCAAAGATTGGAGTTCAAATTTTCGTCTCTTATTTGATGAAATAAGTAAATAAATAACTTACTAATTTTATTTTGGTTAAATTATAAATTTGGTCCCTATTGGCTTGGAGAAAGTAAAAATTTAGTCCCTATAATTTTAAAAGTTAGAATTTCGTTCTTATGGTTTGATAAAACTTCATAAATAGTCTCTATGGTTTGATAAAACCCCTCATAACCATAGGAACTAATTTTAACATTTATAACCATAGAAACTAAATTCTAACTTTCTCAAAATCATAGTGACCAAATTTGTAATTCAACATTTTATTTTTTTCAGCTTAGTAATAATTAATATACTAATAGAGCAATAGTTTCGAACCAAATGTAATATTATTTCTTTTCCTATCTTATGTGATAAATATGTCCTAATTTAAGTAAAGCTTAGTAGATAAGTCATTTATTATCGTCTTCAAAGCTAAAGGTCGATGCTTCGATCTCCTACACCGAAATTGTTGATTTAGAGTCTCCAACGTACTGATAATGATATACAAGCCCATTTATGAAGAAAAATGTCAAGAGTACATTAAAATATAATAACTGTTTTCAAAGTAATTTATTAAGTGTAACTTTCTATTACTTTTGAATTTAGGGTTGATGTGATAGAAATTTGGATTTTGATTATTAAGGACCGATAACCCTTTGATTTTTTAAAATTAAGCTTATAAACACTACTTTTACTCCCAAGTTTCTTTCTTTTGTTATCAACTTTAATTTTACAAATGTTTTCAATTCTAAGCTAGGTTTTAAAAACTACAAAAAAAAAAAAAAAAAAAAAAAGTTTTTAAAAACTTGTTTTCTATTTGGAATTTAGCTAAGAATTCAAATTTTTTTCTTTGAGAAGGATGAGAACCATTGGAAAGAAATTGTGAGAAAACAAGTAAAATTTTCAAAAACAACTCTTCAATGCGTAAGTTAATGGCTTGGAGATGAGTTAAGAGTGAAGTCATGTACCTATACATGAGACAAGCACCACTACCACAACGCACAATGCACAATCTTACATCATATATTAGCTATACATATATTGTTACTTTAGGCTCGTTTAATAACTATTTGACATTTTTTTTTTTAAAATAAGCTTATAAAAACTTGTTTTTGTTTTTTTGAAAAAAACTAGCACAATTTTTAAAAATCAAGCAATCACTATTACAATTATGACATGAATTGAAACTTAAGGAAATTATTTTGAGGAGTAAAATTGAAATTTTAAATGCTAAAGGACTAATTTAGTGTGGATAAAAAAAATTCAAACAACAAAATAAAATTGTTAAAGAAAATGGAAAATCAAAATAGAAAATAGATTAAAGAAAATCAAACCAAATTCACATATATATTATAAATAGTTAGAATAGAAATTAATCGTGTAAAAGAATAAATAAGAACTACGTGACAACAAATAAGAATTTTGCAGTCAGATTTTGTTCTCAAACTCAAATCCATACATAAAAGTTGAAATAGTTGGAGAAAATAGAATATTATATTATTTAATTACAAGAAAGTAGTTTGGATGTATAATGTATTTATATTAGGGAATAATTAAGCACATAAATTAAATTAGTCATTTTTTTAATACAATTTATGCGTGTTGGTTTGCTTCTTTTAGATTGATAACTACCTTTGGTTTCTTTTACTTTTAGCTTTCTTATTTAAAACATTATATTAATTTATTAACAATTTCTTTGCCTAATACTTTTAAGTTCAACACTTCAATAAAAAATTTGCCCTTTAAAAAAAAACGCAACTATACATTTTTATAGATAAGGAGTGCATTGACTTTTGATAAGGACTAACATGAAAATATTTATACTACTACTGAATTTTGTGTTAGATCAATGGAGTTTTAAGTTAATATTTTACCCAAAAGACCTTTTTTTTTTTTTAAATTAAGATGTTGTTTATATAACTTCTTTCTTAATTATAATCAAGGTAGAAGTGTATTTGCATCTCCAACCATTTAAAACTTATTAATTTATAGACATTTTAGTTGACATTTAGAAAATTTGAGACCCACCAAAATAAAACCATTAAATAAATAGAAACTCCTATGGGATATGAATAGTAATAATATGAAACCACTTGAAGCTTACTAATTGCATTGACTTTAGATAAGGATTAATATGAAAATATTTGTACAACTATTGTATTATGTGTTATGACAATGCATGTCTCGTATTGAAAAAATTATAATAATGCATCTCTCCATATCTTTAGATATTATCTACTTTGAGCTTAATTCCACATAATTTTACTCATCAATTTCACCAAAAAAACTTCATATCGAAATGTAGTCTTACAAACTCTTTTTTGAATTATAATATTCAACATAGATTTATGTTTTTTATCTCTAATTAATCAAGGATTAAAATATCATTGATACAATATATCATAAAATCATGGGCTCAACAATGATACGAGGGGAAAGAATCAATTTTCTAGAAAATTGGTGATATATCATCGATATTTATGAATATCTGCTTATATTTATTGATATTTTATCAATATTTTTTATTTTTTGATAATAACCAATATTTTTATTGGATGTTGAATGTCAGAATATATCCGAAATATTTTGTCGATATTTTATCTATATTTTAATTTTTACCATTGTTTTTCTCTTCCTACTACTAACACATAATTACATAAATCAGTTTGCTCACTTTAAAAAGTCTCCATGGGTTTTTGGTTTAGGCAAAAAAACATGAGGGTCACAAATCCATACACACAAATAATAATAAAAAAAAATCTCAGACTTCTTTTCCTTGTCTTTCTGACATATTTATTAATAACCTATTGATTAATAATTGTGTACACTACAACCCAAAAAAAAAATCTTATTATTATTAAATAATGTATTTGTTTGTTATGACATTCTATTTATAAATAAATTAATAGTTTTTTTTTTCATTTATTGATATTCATTACTTTACCATCTATTCCTTTTTTTTTTCTTTTTTTTCCTTTAAATTACAAGTTTAGTCTTTAAACTTTTATATATATGTTTATTTGATCTCTAAACTTTAAAATATGTCTAATAATAATAGGTGCCTGAACTTTCAATTTTGTATCTAATAGGTTTCTAAACTTTAAAAATGTTTAATAGGTTTGTGAACTTTTACTTTTATGTCTAATAAATTTTTGACATATTCGAAATTTTTAAAAATTAATTGATTTATTAGATATAAAATTAAATTTTATGTGTAATGGAATCCTAAATTTTCAATTTTGTGTCCAGTAAGTCTATGAATTTTAAGAAATGTCAAATAGATCGATGACCTATTAGACACAAAATTGAAAACTCAATGATCTATTGAACACAAATTGAAAGTTTAAAGCCTTATTAGACACTTTTAAAGTTCAGAGACCTATTTGACACAAAATTAAAAGTTTAAGAACCTATTAGATACCTTTTAAATTTTAAGAATCAAATAGACACAAACCTAAAAATTTAAAGACTAAACTTGTAATTTAACATTTTTTCTAAAGATGTTTTCTTATATTATTGTATATGTAGTGTTAAAAAGATATAGTTATGAGTTTATGACTTAAATAAGCTTTTGTTAAAATCGTATTAAGAAATTCACAAAATTATTTAAAAAAATTGATATCTAAATATATGTCGGTATATGACAACATCAATATTTTCATCCTTGTCTTCATAACATAAAATTCATTAACTTTTAGCCATGACATTAACATATAGAATTTTTTAAACCCACATAAATAAAACCATATAATAGATTGAGAAACTCCCACAAAATGTGAATAGAAATAGTATGAATCCAATCAAAGCTAACAAAGCTCTATTTTTTAAATTAATAAAGTATCTCTCTCTCTTTTTCTCTCCATTGGGGGTGGTGGGGGAGTAAAGTTGACCATTGCCACGAGTTAGATGAAAATTATATAATAAATGTGTGACTCTGAAAAAATAGACAAGCCAAGTACCATTGCCCTTTGCCTTTTCCCTGTCTGCAAAGCTCAACTAACCCCACCATTACGATAAATAAATAAATACATATATATATATATATATATTAATTTTTTAAGTTCAACAATATCTGAATGTAGAAAATTTAGACATCTGATCTCTTGATTTATGGTACATATCAATTACAATTGAACTATGTTTACTTTGATATTCGATAACAATTTATGATACTACGTGAATATGAATACTTCTTCCCTTCACTGCTTGTCATGTACGCAAAAAATTATTCGATGAGGCTATTGCAATGTGGCTGACAGTTTTTCACTGTTGGATGTAGAAAAAGAAGTACCTCAAATTTATATCTAGTAATTATTAGGGAGTATGAAAATTATTGAATTCATATCTAATAGTTATTATGAGGGAGTCACATTGCGTTGGACATCATTTTAAAAATGATTTGAGATCCACAAGACAAAATTTTCTATATTATGGTAGTATGAGTACTACTCCCATTAGTTGTCATGTCAACCTTCTTGCAAAAATGATGTGGAGTTTATCAACATTAAAAAAATATTTATAAATATAAAAATATGACAAATTATTCAATGAGGTCACCTCTCAATAATTGTTGGATGTATATTGACATAATATGTCTGTCTCTTAATAACCATTGATTACAAAAGCAAAATACTTTTATAATTTCTCTCTCATATATCTAACAGTGCAAAATTATCAGCCACATTGTGGCTGTCTCCTCAAATAATTTTTCTAAAATTATAGTGTGAATATAAAAGAAGTATGATATTCTCGTAGTATTAGAAATTTTTAAATTTTTTTCATTTACGAGCATTAAAAAATTTCTTATAAGAACAAAATCATAATACAAACAAACAGAATAGTCTTTTTAGAAATTTTCCTAGGTGGCCTTCGCCCTTTTCGGCTGAGCCCCACCATGTCCAAATTTTGCAATCTCTCTTTTGGTCTTTCCAACTCCACAAGGGGACAAACCCCTAAATTCTGAATCCAAAATGAACAATCAAACTTTATGTAATCAATCTTTACATTCTGTCCTCTCCAAACAATAATATCTGTATAATACAGATGTGTAAATCCAAAGTCAACCCATTAAACTAAACCCTAATCCCCCTTTCAATTCCATTTTTTCAAAGCCAAACCCTTCTCCTCTTCTGTCTCTTCATTGCACTTGAGAGCCAAAATTTCCCTGATTCTTATTATTTAAAGAATATTCATCTTTTTAATCAAGTTCTTCCTCAAATTCCCTCTCAACTTGGGCTGCTTTGACTTGTTCTTTCACCTCTTGTATATAAACAAAACCAAGGCCCAAGTTCTGTAATCAATTTCATCATCTTTGACAAATCTGAGATTCACTTCACTTTTTGCTGAAACTTTGAGAGGTTCATCAACATGGCTACTCATGAGTTTCTCTTGGCTGCTCTGCTTCTGTTCTGTTTCTTGGGATTCTCTCATGGAAATATCCTTTTTTCTTCTCTTCCAAGAAGTTTGGAGGTCACTGCTTCTCCAAAACCTGGACAAGGTGAGATTTTTCAGCTCCCAGAACTCAAAATTCTGATTCTTCCATGAGAGATCTGAATCAAAAACTCAAACTTCACCAATTTCTAGAAACTGGGTTCAACAAAAATTCGAACTTTACCAATTTCTAACAACTGGGTTGTCTTTTTTTTTTTTTTTTTTTTTTTTTTGTTTTTTTCTGCAGTTCTCAAAGCGGGTGTTGATAAAATCAGAGTGACTTGGGTTCTAAACGGGACTGTCAAAGCCGGGTCGGATTCGGCTTACAAAACCGTCAAGGCGAAGCTCTGCTATGCGCCGGTGAGCCAAATGGACCGCGCGTGGAGGAAAACAGAAGACCATCTATCAAAGGACAAAACTTGCCAGTTCGAAATCGTGGAAAAGCCGTACAATCCGGCGAACAAGACGGTTCAAAGCTTCGAGTGGACGGTGGAGCGTGATACTCCGACGGGGACTTTCTTCGTACGCGCCTACGTTTACAATTCCGCCGGCGACGAAGTGGCGTACGGCCAAACCACAGACCATAAAAAAATTACAAACTTGTTTCAAATCGAATCCATAACTGGCCGCCATATCTCCCTAGATATTGCTTCTGTTTGTTTCAGCGCTTTCTCCGTGTTGTCTTTGTTCGGATTCTTCATCGCCGACAAGAGGAAGGCCAAGAAGGCGGCGGCCCAGGGACAGTAACTTAAGAAAGGTGGGAACTTTGCTCTGTTTTGAGGTTCCCTTTTAAGCTTTGCATCAATGGCGATCTGATTGATGAAGAGTAGATTTTATGAGTTTTTTTTTTTCTTTTCTTTTCTTTTTAAGTATTTGGGGTTCTCTTGTACTGTAATCTTCTAGGGGCAGAAGGTAAGTTTGTGTTGAGAAAAGGAACGATATGATATGATATATGGTAAAAAGTGTATTAATGTGCCTAATGTTGATGTGGAAATTTTAAATGACAATATTTGAATATTTGGACTTTTGGGTTTTCATTTATTGGGTTAGATTCATAGCTGGAACATAGAAAGTTGCAACCATTGACTGAGATTGTATGTTTCTTTGACTCAAACCTTAAAAGATGGTGGAAGACAAGTTGGGTGATGATGTTAGGTTGGTTTTGATGTGTTTTCATTTTTCTACCACTGGTTTTTGATCTCTTTTACAACCTTTTGTTTAAAGAAAGTTATTTTATTTTATTTTATTTATTATTATTATGATTATTTCTTATTTCTTATTTTTGCTGAGGCTTAAAAAAGTTATTTGATTGTTTGTTAATTTGAAAGCAACTAAAATCCAAAAATGGTTTTGACAATTTTACCATTTAAATGAATGGCTCAATTCTCTCTTGGGTCTTATCAAAGATGACTTTTCAAACCTAAGGAAAGATATATATAGTTCACAGAAAAAGAACAATTGGGACTTTTTTTTTTAATAATATATTTTATAAAACTTATTTTTAGAAAAGCTTATTTTAAGAATATTGTAGTTGTAGTGTTAATGGGGGGATTGCCATGTCAAAATAATAATAATAATAATAATAAGGGGGATTGCAAAATATTTAAAAAAAAAAAAAAGAAAATATCAAAATTTACCTTGAACTTGACAAAATGTGTCCATTTTATCATTTTTTTATTTCAACAAATGTTGGGTATGAAAATTTGAACCTCTAATCTCAGGTGAAAGAGTATGTATCAATCATTCTTACTTTGACATGTATCTATTTGTATCATAAACTTTTAATTTCATTAAATTACATCTTAAATTTTGATTAATGTTACAATTTTTACCTTAAATAAACGTTGTAATTTTTATCCTTTAATAGATTTTTATTTTTGCAAATCATTAATGAAAACATCCCTACGTACATTTAATGGATATAATATAAAGCATATGTCTTGTAGGAAATTAATGAACTTTCAAAGAAAAATGATATGAACGGATTTTTTTTTTTTTTTGTTGAACTTTATGAATTTTGAAAATTTTGTTCAATCATTGATCTAAATTAATCAGGCTTAATTTAGTGAATAACTTGATTTTTTTTTGGTTGAAATTTGTGAATTTTTTAGAGATTTTTTTAAAAAATTTAGTGGGTGAATTTAGAAGAAATTGAACCTACGGTAAAAATTGCAATATTTAAGTTTAGTGTTTAATTTGATAAAATTATAACTTAAAGTAAATTGTCCTAACTTGTCAAGTTCAAAGGTAAAAATTGAATTATTTTTCCTTTTTTAAACTATGCATCGAGTATTCATAAAAGAAATTGTAAAATATTAGGGTGCATTTGGTTGGTGATATGAAAACAAAAATTTGAAAACAAAACAAGGGATTCAAATATGTGTTTGATAGCAAATTTAGAAATTAGATTCTAATTTAAACAATTGATTAAAATGTGTTTGATAATATATTTATAAACTATAAAACTAATTGTAGTTACCAACTAAATATTAGATTGAATATAAACTATTATTAATTAATTTATAAACATGTTTTATGTTATAAATATTATATAATTATTATTTTATTATATTATATAATTGATAATATATTATATTATACATATTTTAATTTATAAAAAATGAATTGAATTTATAACATAAAATACTATATTTATTGAAATGTTTATCTTTTTTAATATAATTCTACATTTAAAATTTTTAAATTCAAAATCTAGATACACTAAAAACATAAAAATGTTGTTATTTGAATTTCCACTATTTGGATAACTAAATCCGAAAACAATTTTTAAAAATATATCTACGAAAATATAAAACAAAATCTAAATTGCCTTTATTTAAACTATGCACCTAGTCTTATCGAAAAAAAAAAAAAAAAAAAAAAAAAAACTATGCACCTAGTATTCCTCACAAAAGGGAAAGTCGCTAGCAATATGAAAAATTACGAAAACGTTTTTCATTTTCCTCTTCCACCTGATATTTGACAGCAGGGAAAAAAACCACAGCTCCTCAGCCATCTGCCATCTCTAAAACAGCATCTAACTCAAAATTTCTTAGTCTTCCCTTTTCGAATCGCTATAAACTTATGACCATGAAATATATACATTATAAATGTTTTATAATGTAGGAGTTAAAGGGTCTGTAATGTATCCATTCTCACAGTCACAAGTTTGATCGGAATCGAAAAGCATTTTCGAGCTGCTCATCCGGTCTGTAGCAGTAAGATATAAACCATCATTGTACACATCGATGTACCCGAACGCATCGGTGCCGGGGGGACACTCGAGGGCAGCTTCGAGAACTCTATGATGTATTCCATGGGAATCAATTGCATATCCACCTTTATGATCATGCCCAGCTAGGCAAACTTTGACACAATTGTAGTTGTGTATCAGGTCCATTACTTCGTCGTAGTTCCATAGAAGTGCTTCAAAAGATGTTGCCTCGGGATCAAGAGGCAAATGACAGCAAACAATCACTTTTTGCTTTAAATTTGCTGCTTCTTGAAGTATACCATCTAGCCATTTCAATTGTTCTTTACCAACTCCTCCATTGAACATAAGGTATCTTCTTTCTAAACCAGTCAATCCTGATGGGCTATTCTTGTCTGCATTTGGGTTTCTTTGGGATAGAATTTTGAGGGCCTCCACTGATTTAGGATGACCCTGAGGCCAACCAATAGCACTTATATCATAGCCATCGAGTATGACGAATCTGAAATCCGGAGTAGGCGAAAAGTCGTAATAAGCATGACCTCCCTCAAGTTTTGGAATCTTCAACAATGGTAGTAATTCTTTGCGAGGAAGATTGTAGAGGCAATGGTTTCCAATCATATGATATACCAGACCATTAAAGTTATCAAATTCACCAACTACTTTCTTTATAGAGCTGAGAGATTGGTCCTTGGGGCAAAATCCATCAACAATATCTCCAAAATTTAGGACAAATTTAAGCTTTTGTTGGTTGTTCCAGTTTTGAACTGCCCTTTTCAGAACAAGAATACTATGCCGATAATAACGGGGAGTTCCGAGGAATGAGCGACCATCAGGAATATCGGCATACTGAACATCAGAGATAACACCGAAAGAAAATAAAGGCTGCTTTCCTTGAATACTTCCTATTCCATTTGCAGTGGCCATATTGTAGATAACACGTGAATCCTATCAGAACAACATGAATTATAAGAATAAGATGCCATAAGAGAAATTTTTGAAGAAACAAATAACAGGTTGTTTGCTTCAAGTTCAAAAAGAGGTCATCATGCAATTAAATGAATCAGCTACCAACGAGGAGAAATTTTCCTAAGGCTATGTATACTTCTGGGAAGATAGAAGAAATAGGGAATAAATAGGTCTCATCAACAAATAGAACAATAAATTTACTAAGTAGAATCCTAACACGGCAAAAATAGGTGGAAATAGGATGAAAATTATGGGTAAACCATACTATGGGAAACTTTTTCATTTATTAGCATGGTCCTCTTCACTGAACAAAAAATGTTACCACCTGATTATGATTTTCATCTGTATCTAGCATCTAACATCTAGCACCATGTGCCTTTTCAATGGCATGGCTGTTCTATTAGGCTTGTCTCATTTGATACCAAAGCAGCAAAACCTTACGTTACTTTGTCTTATCTATAATGAACTGGGATAATTGACATTCTTAGCCTTGTTTCTGCATTGTGCTGAACTATCTGATTTTCCTTTCTTCCTTTTACCTCTTTGTGGGTTTTTCTTTTGGGGTGGTGGGGGTATGAATAAAAGAGTAATTATAAGGAGAAAAAAAAGTTCTTTCCTTTTTCTTAATGTGTTTTCATCTGTTTTTAGATATAAAAAAGAAGCATAGAAACTTTGCAAAGGGACCTTATTCTCAAGTTTCCTGACTTGTCATAATAAGAAATTAAGTATTGATCAACCAAATGTGCAATAAGAATTTGAATATACATATTCTTTTATGATGGATAAGACACCAAAAAGAAAGGAATGAAGGATACATGTTTTATGAAAAACTATCCAATCAACTTGTTAATACTCTTCCCTCACTTTTCCACAGAAAAGAGAAGACAGGGGGCAAACGAAAGGTTAGAGACAGATATAAAAGGTCTGGCTTAGCACTATGGTGTATTCAAAACTTTTCTGATACAAGGAGGGATAGGAAAAAGTTATGAACTAGAAGCTTCATCGTGACATTCAAGTATAAAGCCACCAAGCCGTCGATGCACTTTTCCAAAGAAAATTAGACACGGAGTATTTCTTTTGACTTGATAAATCAACATCTAGCCATAAAAAACTCTACCATCAATTCACTAGATTGTTGTACATTGTTCAAAATTAAACCCCAATCATCAATCAGAGAGCACAGACATAAATAGCCAAGGCATTCTAAAATCCTCTACTAATAACTAAACAGAACAAGTATATCCATATCGTGAAAAACCCTAAAACCTAAAAAACCAGCAATCAGATAGTAGACCAATAACCAAGAAGTTCGAACTGGAGAAAGTTCCCAATGCAGCAACATATCGATGAATAAACCATTGAACTCGAAACTCGAAAGCAAAAAAAAGTTCTTAAAGAACAAATTGAAAGCAATCCATGAACAAAACGATTGAATACTCAGGCATTATGCTAAAAAAAAAACTCCAAATTAAGCCATAAAGCTCTGCGAATAACGAAGAACATCAAACGCTAATTGCAAAACAAATTAGAAAGAAAATCAAACTCTTCGATGAATGAACAGGGAAGAGTGAAATCGAAGGAAATTCGTAATTCAAATTACCTGAATCTCGAGAGAATTGAAAAAGGAAAAAAGAAAATCAACAATGTGTCGTACTTCAGGAAAATTCCGAGGAATAGAAGAAAACAGAATGGAGAAGGTGTTGAGTTTATATCATATAGCTGGTGAGGGTCGTTGTTAAATTCAAACTGACCGAAATAGCCTCAAATATATATTGTAATGACCATATTGCCCTTTGACAGACTCACACGTGTCGGTTGAGAGGTGCTTACGTGGTCCAATCGAATCAACGAGGTTTTTTAAAAAACAAATCAATGACAGTCAGCGGCTCGATTTCTTTTTTCTATTAATTGTTGGGTCCCACGATTTACATTATGCGACGCCTTTTTCTCGTACAAAGATCGGCCGACTTTCAAGTAATATTAGCAAATAGATTAAATTAAAGATAAGTCTTCAACTTTAATGCGGTTCAAAAAAAAAAAAAAAAATCTTCATCTTAAACTTTTAATTTTATGTTTAAATTTTAAATTTTGTGTTTAATTAGATATTTAAATTTTATATTTAATAGGTTTATGACTTTAAATTTTTTATTTGAATAGATTGACATATTAAATACAAAATTGAAAGTTTATAGAACTATCAAACACATTTTAAAATTCAAAGATCTATTTGACACAAGTTTAAAAGTTGAACTTGTAATTTAATCTTTTTTTAAGTTTAAATTTTATTTATAAAAAAAATTAACCAATGAACTTGGTATGTTGTATTAATTTTCAGCTTAAACTTTCAATTTATTTGAGTTAAACTATAAACTTAAACATGTGCTTGTAATTTTTACCCTATGTTACTAAATTCACCTACTAATTATTACAAAAAAGTAAAGTAAAAATCTCTAGGACTCACTAATTTCAACACAAATTAGCCCATCACAAAATTAATCCCGATTAATGAACAAGATCAACAATGAAATAAATCTTTCAAAACTCACTAATTTCAACAAAAATCTAGCAACTAGCATTGCTCTCATTTTTCTTTGAATCTTCATTAATTTTGTATTAGATATACGTTTTGTATTCATTAAATGTACATAGGAATGTTTTCATTGACAATTTTTTTTAAAATTAAGTATATAAGGGGGTTAAAATTTATTCAAGTTTGAGGTAAAGATTGCAATATTTATCAAAGTTTTAAGGTGAAATTTGATAAAATTGAAAGTTATTGGTTCAAGTTGAAATTTGATATTTTTCCTTTTATTTTATGCATTATTTGGATGCTCATGATTTTGGAGGGATTTCAAATCATAACGGATTTCAATGAATTCTGATCTTTGTTATCACAAGAAAGAGAACAATTTGAAATCTTGAGTGATTTCAAATTATAAAAAAAAAAAATCTAACTAAAATGGTTGGATTTTGCAAAATTTTATATGATTTAGAAGTAAATTATTTATTTAACCTTGTTATACTTCAATTTTCTATTAATAAATTAGAATTAAAAAACTATATTACTAAACTTATTATTTTATTTTATTTTCTAGTTACCATCCAAACACAAAATTTTAAATATATTTATTTCAAATCTTTCTCATTCCAAATGAGATGAAAATTTTTAAATCATTTCTTGAACTTTCTTAGTTTGAAACAAAGGGTTAATCTTAGAATTTTAACATTTTCTATTTAAAAATTGTATTATACTCTTTAAATTCAGAATTTTCATATTTTCAATTTAAATATTGTATTATACTCTTTAAATTCGGTATAAAAACTATTTTAGTAGTTACTTTTTAATAAACCATTAATACTAAACAAAAACTCGATTTTGTTTTGAAACCTTTGACACATTGTAGATAGACACATGCTTATCTTAGAGTCATGTTAAATAATTTAAAAAAAGTTAGTGATAATAACTAAAATGAATTTTTGGGTAAAGTCAGACAACAATTAAATAGCCAATATGAGCATAGCTTAAAGGGATATATCTTCAATCAAAACATTAGAAGTTCAAATCGCTACATATTGTTGAACAAAAAACAATTGAATAAATATGAAGATTCAAAATCTAAAATAAATTTTAAAATTAAAAAATTTACCCTGTAGGTTACATTGTGAGAGATCTATATAGTTTAAAAGGATAACATGTCAACATCAGAGATTAAAAGGTTAAAAATTGAAAAAGTAGAGTTAATAATATAAATATTAATAATTAAGATGATTTATTTATGAACTTCGATATTTATTCAAACAATTTACGACACAAGCGATAATAAATGGGACTTGTCGACTCTTACCAATTAGTCAATCACTTCACCTCCAATTTAGGTTTGATTTTGTTACATTAGTTAGCTTTAGAAAAGGAAAAGGCAAAGATCCAAAGATGATATGATTGAATATTCTTGGTATGATCCATTTTTGTAAGCAACTCTTGTATGAAAGATGGTTCTTAGTTTCATTTTTTATGAAAAAGAAAAAAAGTAGTATCCATTCCATTTGATAATCAAATACAAAATAGAATTATCTATGTAACCTATACCAATAATTTGACATTTTTCTTTATTACTAAAAATCATAATTCTGTTGCCGCGAATAATTTGACATTGATATTGATATTAAGGTTCAAGAATTGTTACTAATAGTTACAATTAAATATTGCATTCTATATCATCTTAAGCTACTAGATTTAGTTTAGTAGTGATTTAACATTTATATGAGGTGATATATAAAGGGTTTGCTATTGCTATAAAGTGGATTTCATTTAATTCCACTAATATGATATGTGAATATTGAAAACAAATATATCAAAATATTCTATAAGATTAGCTATTTTCTCATTCAGGGAAAAACTTAGCTCAGAAGAGAGAATCATCCTTGAAGACTGGAATAAAGAGTCTGCATATATTCAGGCTCAACAGCAACGGATGAGAAGAAATTGGCACGGTTTGCTCTTCATGTAGGCATGGGTTGACTTGCTAAAACTGTCCCCATTGCTATTACCGATTCATTATCTGATGAACAAGTTTCTCTGGCAGCTGTTTTGCAGCCTGAAAAAAGATCCAGTGAAGAAGAATCCAAGACCAATTAGCTCATACAAGTGAATAGGAGAATAATAAAGACTGTCTGGTAATGTTGTTTTTTATTTCTCATTTTCTATCTACTCAAAAACTGTTACTAAACACTTCTATTTCTGAGAACTGGAAACAAGAAACAAGAACGTTACACCAAACGACCACTAAGAGATCACAGATTCGAAGGAACAAACCTGAAAATCTCTCATGTGCAAAATTGGTTCACACCCAATATCTGCAACTGATTTTCCAGTTACTGTGTGCAGTTTGAATCTCTTGGCTTCATAAGCTGAAATTGCACTTTTGTTATCGGGTAGATCTTGACAAACTTTCATAAGAGAGCTGAGAGAATTCATCTGGATAATCCCAAACAAGACAGTATTAGAATTCTAGACAATGTCTCATTTCAGAAAGATTATGCCAAGAGAGAAAATTCAACGACTGCTGTAGGTAACATTTCTTGTAACCAGAAAAAATATATATATCTCTTACTCACAGAATACAAGTTCGATCAGATCAAATGAGCCCAACTTCCCCATGATTTGACTTCTGCCAATTCATATATCTTTATATTAACAGTTCCACTTTGAAACCATTGTTAGTTGTGCGGTTCCTAGAACTTAAGGATACAATTACAACCTATAGAATAGATCTTGTTCAAGTAAGCTCGTGATTCACTTTCTCGTTCCTTCGTCACTTGATTAGTAAATCCCCCTTCCTCTTACCCTAGAACGTACATATTCGTCTCAATCTGTCTCTTTCAGACTCATTTGCCTTGGACCTATGTGCGAATAAGTATGAACCTCTCTCTCTTTTTTTTTCTTCAAATCATCAGCCATTCCAAACTTTTTCTGAAACGGTTCTGTTGCCTCTGTTTTGTCAATACATCAATGCCAAATTACTCTTCATTTCCATCAACATACTATATAATCTCCAATAATCTAAAATTTGGATCCCTTCCAAAAACGATGTTCTGGTACCACACAGTTCCAGCCTACCAAAGTATACGAAATAGCTATAAAGAACATAGAAATACAAACAAAAATAAAGTTATCTATTCAAGAAGCCTAAAAGCCTTTCCCTGAGCCAAACTCAACACAAACCCTTGATGATAATAAATAACAATACTCCTCAATCCTCATAGGCATATTCTCTCTAACTCTAACGGATTCTTACTATTTCACATACTGAATCCAATGGGCCATAAGTACACTCCAAATGCCTAATAAATTCTTAGCATCAACCTCAACTGTATTAGTGAATCAACCCTGTAGTTTAAAAGCTTCCAACCATAAGCACACTCATGGAAGAAAAGATCACAACGAACTGACCAAAACAAAATTTGACTATCTCAGAAACTAACTAGCAAACTAAGGACATCATTTAGTCTTGCCAAGTTCTTTCCCTCCAATCAATTTGAGGGTGGAAAAGAACGAATGGGTTTTAGTCTGGATTCCCTCTTTAAAATTGAAACATGCTACATACGCCCCTGACAACATTATCAATATTAAATGAGGCTATGATTTCATGAGAACAAAAATTACTTAGTTGCTAAGGCCCCATTTGATAACCATTTGATTTTTGGTTTTTTGTTTTTGAAAATTGTGCTTGTTTTCTCACAATTTCTTTATAGTTGTTTTCATCTATTTTAGGAAAACATTTGAATTCTTCGCCAAAAACAAGTTGTTACAAGTTAAGAAATTTGAGATTTTGAAAACATAAGTAAAGAGTAGATATCAAAACAAAGAAATTCATGGGTGGAAATAGTGTTTATAAGCTTAATTTTCAAAAACTAAGAACTAATTGTTCATCAACAAGTCCTAAATTAACTACAAATACTAACCTTCATGTACGGACAAGATGCGCAGCCACCGTGAATAGAACATCCCTCCCCGCTGGAAACTCCAGGTACTACAGGTAAATTGATCTCACCGAGTACAACCGATTTTTGGCCTGAGGATGAACTTGATGACGTGCTTGTCACTGAGTCTGATGACACAGGAAAGACAACCTCCACATTGATCATTGCTCCTCCAGAAGTGGAGTTTGCAGAACTTAATAAATTACGAACAGCTGCAACAATTGAAGTTATCATTCCAGATTCTGTTCCCAACACAAATTGTAGATGTTCATTGACATTTCTGTCTAAGGCCTCTTGCACCCTTTGTTTTATGAAATCTAATATATTCTGGGTGGAACCTACAATTCCCATTCCTCTCCTTTTTGCTTCCATCGCTAAAGCAAACATTTCTCCAGGGACTTCAAAGTGTGCAGTAAGGAATGCATCACAATACATTTCATTTATCTTCTCCACAACTTCATGCCCGAAAAGATGATGAACAATGCACGTACCTTCCTGAAATTAGAAGACATCAATTATATCAAATAATAATAATAGAGGTCAAATAGGTCAGTGAAGGGGCGGCAATCAACACAATCTAGGATGAAAAGTATTAAGAAAAGGTGCCAAAATCGGCAAAGATAACATAATCCAACAAAGCAATTGAGGCACAAGATTTATGCATGCACACTCAATCAAAGCCTATGAATAAGAGAAAGGGTGAAAAGAGAGCAAAAACAGGAAAAAACACATGTTCCAAAAAAAACCTGAAAATAGTGCAGACGAGGGAGCAATGATCTAATTGAGTCCCTATTATGTTTTGGATGAATCTTTGCAATTTCTTCATCGGTCATCTTGGTCATCTGCTGCAACAGCTCTACAATATTTGCACCCATGTAGGAATCAGGCCCATACCAAACATTTAATTCGGGTACTTGAGCAAAAGCCTGTCACAAGATATTTTGAAGTTGATTTTACTTGCTGCTAAAAGATTGATAAGAATTTGAATGAATGCAAATCAGAGAATATTTTCTACCTGCAAAATTGTTTGCATGACATTTGAAGAAGTACAGGTAATTGTTGGCACAAGCTCATGAGCATAGGCTTTAGTTTCTAATGATGTGTTTATGTAGATAACATGCAGGGAGGGAGATTCCCTTGAAGCCATTTCAAGATAATTCATATAAGAAGGAGTAGCTGCAGCATCAGCCAAAGAACAACTGATCCGTTCATCAGACATCCTGTACACACCTACCTGCATATATATGGAATCATTATCAATACATTAATCGTTCCACCACTAAATAATTGGCCCAGCAACACGTAAATTTATCTATAGATCATAAAAAAACATATTGTGATGTAAAGTGAACAAGTTATATCTATACATTGGAAGGTTAAAAAGCAACTTCTTACAGAGAAAATTCTTGAATTAGAGATGATACTAGACTATTAAAAAGGCTTTCATAGTTCATAAAAAGGAATCTTAAGGGGCATCCGGCATTGGAAGGTTCAGATATCAGGAACAGAAAGTAGGCTTTCGAATAAGTTACCTTCTGACTTACTTTCACTGTCAGTTCATCTTGTATACAGATAACGTTTAAAAGTTAAGAAATTCGAGAGGAAGAAGATGCACCTCTCCAAAGCCAGCTTGATCAAGAATTGCACGCACATTTTCTGACATGAAATCTACACCCAATACTGTTACAAATTGGCAACCATCTTTTGCCATCTTGACGGCCATATCTGCCATTACCAATGAATCAGATATATAAATGTGAGGCCATTCCTTCTGGGCAGCAGTTAAGACCCCTTGGACTTCAGGATCCATGTAAAAGTGTGCAACAACACCAATCTTTTTCTCCTTTAGCACTTTGACAAGTTCTTTCACCGTAGAATCATTTGGGAACAAATACCTTGCCTGAAGAGAAACTTAATAAATGTACTACTACCAGAAAACAATTACAACATACAGGATAGAGTTCTAATTAATCACAATGAAAAAACTGATGCAGTAACATCCAAATCTGCCACCCATAACAAACAAAACATCAACAAATCAAACCAAATTCTAACTTTTTCCAAAAGTCATTACACACAGCAACCCCACTACAGTGAAAAACATGTTCTGATCCATGTGCCTAATGAGCGAAATAGAATAATGTAGAAAAACAGAGAGATACCCATGCAGGGTTTTCTATATTCACAAAACAGGAATGCACAGTGCAATAAGTCCAATAAGCTCTTTTTTTTTCTAACTCCAAGAATATTGTTTTCAGATTTTGAACTTAAAATTTGTTTGTCTTTAATAGTAAATCTAAATCCTTAACTTTTCTATCTCATGGACAGTTTCTCACCTCACTTAAGCTCTCTCTCTCTCTCTCTCTCTCTTTTTTGTTCTGTTGTTTTCTTTTTTTTTTCTTTTCTTTTTTTTCCATTCACAGTTAAATCTTAAAAGATTACTGCATTTCAGTAGACTACATGCTGAGTAATCACCAGTGACTAATATCAGTAAAAGTTTTGACTCGCGAAATGAAAACTAATTCTCCACTCAAACGACAAAGGTTTCAAGTTCCAACCCTATCAAAAAAAAGGAAAAGATATTTGGCAGTCTAAATGTCCTTTTCCTTTTCCCTTCCATCACCTCCACAAGTATTTAATGTTTAATTAATCCATAATCTATATTTAACGTACCATCACTAACCTGAGCTTCAGCATAGCTTCCTTTTGCATGAATCCCATCAGCAGTCACAACCAGAGATGGAAACGGCTCAAATGGCGACTTCCCTTCAAGCTCCGCAATCAAAGCCTTAGTCCTCTTTTGCATACTAATCAAAACATTGTACCAAGTATTAACTCTCGATCGCTCTCTACCCGGCAACCCCACATTCAGAGCTGCCAAATCGCCCGTCTTCAACCTCAGAACATCCTCTGGCAACGCACCATCAAGCACCGAAACTAAACACGAGCAAAACCCTTTAGAGATCTCCGAATCACTATCCGCTGCGAACCTCACCTTGCCCTCTTGATCAATCCTCACCTCCAACCACACCTGCGCCGTACACCCCATGACCCGATTCGAGTCAAGTCTCGCAGCGTCATCTAAAGGAGGAAGAAGATTCGCATACCGTAACAACCGCTTCACTCTATCGACCGGCTCGGATATAGACTCGAATTCCTCAATCAGGCGCTGAAGCTTAAAAGGAACGAGCTCAGTGGTAGAAGACGGAGAAAAAAGGGTCGCAGCAGAGAATGAGAATCGAGAGCTGAGACTTCGGGTACTGGATTTCAGTGATTGAACACATTTAAGGGTCTCGCAGAACGGTGTGGGAGTCTTTTGAGCGAGAAACTTAACATGGGTACACTTAGAATTAGGTTTCGAACAGAAAGAGAAAACAGAAGAAGAGGTAGCTCTACTTGCCATGAGCGTAGAGGATTCCATTGCATGAAGGGAACTAACCAGAGGGTCGCAAAATGAAGAAAGGTAGAAGGAGAGAAGGATAAAGGGGCAGGCGGTGAACTAGTAGTGGGCCTTAAAGCGCGATCCTCGGGGGCATCACAAGAAAAGTCTGACACGGAAAGAGAGAGAGAGTGGCGGAGGGAGCAGAGCCATTAATTAAATGCAAGGTCGAAATCGCAGATGATGACAATGGCTGCGCCACTGGTTTCGTTGGCCATTATGCTCCAATTCAAGCAGGGAAAAATGACAAATTTGAAGCAAATCATGGGAATATTTTACAGAGATGAAGAAATGAGAAGTGGGAAAGTGCATGGATTAACAGGAAAGTTCATTCCCTTTTCAAAAGAAAAACAGGAAAGTTCATTAGATGGCTCCTCAGTTTAGGGAGGGCGTAATCTAGACAAAAAAAAGGTTTAATAGAGAAGAGAAAAGGCCGCCATAGAAATAAAAAATGAAACAAATCGTTCTCATGAACGGATCTATGTTATGGCCCTCCGCCACCGGCATTAGCGGAACGAAAAGTTGTTTTGTTTTGTTTTTGTTTTTTTTTTTTTAGAAAATGGCCTTTCATTAAAATTATGTTCTTAAACAATGAGTTTTCAAAAGAATCCATATTTAAAATCTACATCTACCTAGCTTATCGGCCAACATATTTAAATCACGCTCAGTATGGCTGAACTTCACTTACTGAAATTCCTTCTAAATATAAGCAATATCAAGAAGAATATTCTGCACCTCTAACGTCAAATGCATTGCCACATTAATCATTGACACAATAGATGAAGAGTCAGAGAACAGATGAACTCTCAAAATCCCCAATCTTTGCGCCAATTGAAAACCTTCGAACACCACACAAGCTTCTGAACAAGCTGGAGAAACAAAATTATTATAAGAGTTCTCCATTGCAGCCACAAGATAACCATTTGAATATCTAATTACCGCATCCAAACCAATTTTGCGCATATCTTCGTTACAAGCTACATCCACCAAGACATTTATCCAATCAACGTCTAACCAACTTATTGATTAGATTGATTGTGATATTGTGCCCTTTCAAACACCGCCACTTAAATTTTGGTAATCCTGCAAATACTTCATAAGCCAAACATTTAAAAGTTGTTTTTGGTTGAATCCCAAGCTTAGATTCTAACTTTTATTATAACTCAAATGATTAAGACATATTTATTTGGTTAAGAAGTCAAAAATTTGAATCTCTCACTCTACATCTTCTCGAGCAAAAATTGAAGGACTCCACATCTACCTAGGACGTTTCATCAACGTTTTGGTGCCTCTTGCCTTTGGCTCAACGAGTTGGAGGCTCGAGTACTCTTCCTTCTAAATTCTTTGAAATGGGAAGTTTCATGGATTAACAAGAAAGTTCATTAGATCATAGATGGCTCCTCAATTTATGGGAGGGCGGAATAAAGAGAAAATGGTTCAGCAGAGAAGAGAAAAAAGCCGCCATAAAATGAAAGCGATGGCTGAAATTGAAAAAGCAGAAACAAATTGTTCTCATGATTGGAATTATGGCCCAACTCCACCACTGCCATTAGCCTCCCTCTGGTGTTCAATTGGATTTTGCCACGTGGCCTTCTCTTCTCAGTTGGGCCAGGTTGCAGAATTTTAGAAAATATTTATTTATTTATTTACTTTCAATTTTATGATTAATAACTTCTTTAACATAAAAAAAAATGTCTAATAAATTTTAAAATTTATATTTAATAAATTCTTAAAATTTTAAGTTTGTAACTAATAGTTCTCTGACTTATTTAATGTTGGACTTGTTATATATAACATTGAAAGTTTGGAGTCCTATTATACACAAAATTTATTTTATGTTTGATAAATTCATTCATTTTAAAAAAGATTGAATATATGAAATACCTATTTGACACAAATTTTAAAATTTATAATAGACGCAATTTGAAAGTTATGGGACCAAAAATGTCCATGGCAAGTTAACTTTCTCTAAACAATATGTTATTAAAAAATTAAAAAAAAAGGTTTGTATCTCAAACTTTTATTTGAACTTTTTATTATTTTTAGAAACAGTTGGATCAATCATAATATTAGAGTTAACAATTTTCCTTTTTCCACCCAAACATAGTTACTTAGTTAAATTACTTGAAATATAATCTTTCTTGAAGATTCATAATCTTCAGTTTCATGTTTGAATTATGATTATCGTTGAAAGATAACAAAATATGAATAGAGTATTATTGTGAACATATAGTTAGTAGTTCAATTTGTGACAACGGTGATAATGTAGGGAGCTCAATTAAGGATTTGCATTGATGTATATACACATGAATTATTGATAATATGTTTTGAAAAGTTCACCTAATAAATGTCAACTTGAACATAATTCAACTGGTTATTATATGCTCGAATCTTTCTACCTACAATCTGGTTGAATATATATATATATATATATATATATATATATATATATATATATATATATATATATATATATATAAACACCTAAAAGATTTCCCAAAATGAGAAAAAAGAAAAAAGCAGTATCGGATGGGTTAGTGGTATATAATATAAATCATGAGTCATGTGTATTATATTTGGTTGCCATTGCATCAAACTATCCATTTTTTATTTGAGTAATTTATTAAACAACATATACTTAATGATTTTATTTGAAAACATAGTTTATTGCAAATTTTAGTAATTGTAAATTTTGTATTTTCTTGCCTTTTATGTTATTTTTTCTATCTACAGTTTAAGTTTTTCAACAAGGATTGAAGAGATAAAGGTTAACAGCATTTTTACCAACATAATATCTTAATGTCAAGGCCACCATACAATTGACAACCACTCATTTGAGAGGCAAACTAGGAGAGAATTCAAATTTCTTACCTTTTTTATTTAGTAACGAACTATCGACATTGAAAATGGTAATTAATGTCTTATCTATTTATCTATGCTCATGTTGGCCAAGCTAATTGAATTATGCTCTGTTGACTATAAACTATAGTCTAAAACTAACGGTTACCACGAAAAAAAACATTAGAAATAGAGGAAAAAAAAAGCTTAATTTCTTTTTTACCTCTATCTTTTATCGTGTTCTCTTTATTACGAATGTAAAATTTCATTAGTTTAAATTTTTTATAAAAAGTATATATTTATCACTCAATTTTGTGAAAATAGCGAGGTGATGGGTCTCAATCTCAATGCTTGAATTAGAATTTATTTTTGGTTAAAAAATTATCATTATATCCGTAAGCTTTCAAGATATGTCAATTTAACTTTAAGTCATTGAACTTTCAATCTTGTTCAAATAGATACATGTATTTAGTCTATAAATTAGTTTAACAATTACGAATTGATCATAATTACTCCACCACATAATTTTAAAATAGTACACTCAATGTGCCACAAAAATATTAAACTGATAGAGTAAAGAAATTCATTAGTCATAAACTTAGAAAGTTCATAAACTATTATAAACCTTTTTTTTTTAAAATACATAAATCAAATAGATACAATTTAAAAAGTTTAGAAATTTATTAAAAATTTCTTAAAATATTAGGATTGAATGTGTATGACTTTAAAAGTAATTTAACTTTTATATCTTTTGTTTTTTTTTGGGGTAAATTACAAGTTTAATCCCTTTATGGGTTGCTAACATTTGAAAAGTGTGTGATAAGTCAACTTTTAATTTTGTTTGTAATAGGTTCCTAAACTATAAAATGATATCTAATAAGTCTCGATCTATTTGATATTTTAAAAAATTTATGAGTCTATTAGACACAAAATTGAAAGTTCAAAGACTTACACACAAAATTCAATTTTGTATTATTTAATGTTCAAAAACGCTAAATATGTTCGAATATATTAGACACAATTGAAAACAATATTAAGGACAAACACAAACTAGATATATATGCTCGACCAAAAGATTTGAGGTTCAACTCTCTCATGTGGTTGAAGTTGAACTAAGTAAAAAAACATAAAAATGAAAAACGTAACTATTGAAACTTTTTGGTTAAAATATCATTTTAGTCCCTATATTTTCAATAAGCTTAAAATTGGTCCTTATTGTTAGTTTATTGTTAACTTTTCTAAAAAAATTAGTCTATATTAGCCTTCATTCTATAAATTTTGAAAATATGTTTACAGTGTATCTTTTCATGCAGGAAAATTATTGTTGGAATAGAAATTTTGGCCAATAAAAAATTGCCATGTCATTAATTAAAACTTGGTGACAAAATTATTTATTTAATTAGGGATTATTTAAATTTGCAAGCATCCCTAAATTAAATTAAGGCAAACCCAAATATGCAATTGAGTTATATGAAATTTGGGCAAATTTTAAACAAAGCCCAAATGGGAGGCCCAGTCCAACAGTCAGGTCCAAGCCCACTGGGGGCCTTGGGGAACTCTATAAATAGAGAGCTCCCTCCTCCATTTTGGAGGTTCAGAAGTTGAAACTCTCCAGAGAACTTAGAGAGAATTCAGAAACAAAGACCAGAAAACTCTCTAAACCTTTGAAGATCAAACACTCTCTGACACGAGAGCCTTGAATACTAGAAGACTTCGAAGATCAAGGACAAGCTGCGAAGCCCTCGAAATAAATCTACATTCGATAACAAGCTGCAAAAGCCCTCGAGACAGATTCACATTTGAAAATAAGCTACAAAGCCCTCGAAACAAATCCACATTCGAGAACAAGTTGCGAAGCCCTCGAGACAAATCCACATTCGAGAACAAGTTGCGAAGCCCTCGAGACAAATCTACATTCGAGAATAAGCTGCAAAAGCCCTCGAGACAAATCCATATTCGAGAACAAGCTGTGAAGCCCTCGAGACAAATCTACATTCGAGAACAAGCTGCGAAGCCCTCGAAATAAATCTACATTCGAGAACAAGCTGCAAAAGCCCTCGAAACAGATTCACATTCGAGAACAAGCTACAAAGCCCTCGAGACAAATCTACATTCGAGAATAAGCTGCAAAAGCCCTCGAGACAAATCCATATTCGAGAACAAGCTGTGAAGCCTCGAGACAAATCTACATTCGAGAACAAGCTGCAAAGCCCTCGAGACATTTGTACATAAGAGAGAAAGCATCAGAGGATAAACATTAGAGATTGTACTCCATTAAATTGAAATTAATACAAATTAAATTCATTTACACGTGTCTCATTTCTCTTTATCGGTTGAAATATCGTGTAAACAATTATTATTATATTATTTAATCAATTTAAAAAAATTAATTTCAAACTAATAGTAGTGACTAATTTTAAGATTCATTGAAAGTACAAAAGATTAAAATTAGACGTTTGAAAGTACAAGGACTAAAATGAAATGAAATTCAAAGTACATGACCAAAATGATATTTTAACCAAGCTTTTTTTTGAAAAATTTGACTGAAAGACCTAAAAATCAGAGAGCTTTTTCAATTTGACCTAATTTTTTAAAATAAGGCTTTCTAACCGTTTTTTTAAATATTTTTCTTGCTTTCTTTCTCTTCTCTCTCACCTCCCTTTCCGTTCCACTACTTTTCTTCTTCCCACCCTCCCAACGTTGGCGACCCTCCTCTTGCTGACGACCTTCCCTCTATTGACAACGAGAGGAGGCCTTCAAGACTTCAATTTTTTTTAGATCTGGAAAATTTCTCAAATCTGAATCAAGATCTGGAAGTGAAATTTTTCACGTCTGAATCAAATATGAAATTTCCCAAATCTTCGAGGTGGGATCCGCTGTTGTTTATCGATGAAGAAGAAAGGAAAAGAAGAAGGTAGAGCAAGAGTGAGAAGGAAAAATAAGGAGCCTGAGCAAGAGTGAGAGGAAAGCAAAGATCTCGAATGAGAGGTAGAGCAGGCAGAGCGAGAGCAAGAGTAAAAATATCTTTGCTGATGGCAGCAAATGGAGAGCCCAAACGAGAATGAGAGCAGGCAAAGCGAGAGCGAAAGTGAAAATATATTAAAAAATAGGTTAAAATACCATTTTGGTCCCTGTACTTTGGGTTTTATTCCATTTTAGTCCATATACTTTCAAATGTCCAATTTTAGTCCCTGTACTTTCAATAAAAATTAAAATTGGTCCCTATGACAAGTTTGAAGTTAATTTTTTTTAATCAAAATTGGTTAAATAATAATAATGATTTTAATACAAGAAAAGATATCATGTGAACATACTTTCAAAATTTATAGAGGAAAAACTAATAGAGACTAACTTTTTTTTAAGAAAAATTAACCATAAACTAATGGTAGGGACCAATTTTAAGCTTTATTGAAAGTATATGGACTAAAATTGGACATTTGAAAGTACAGAGACCAAAATGGAATAAAGCTTAAAGTACAGGGACCAAAATGGTATTTTTACCTAAAAAATATGTTATTAATGTTTAGTGACAAAGGAAGAAGAGGATCGGATACAAACAGGAACAGTTTCTTTGGTAGTTTTGAGCTGGTAACCAAGAAGGAACAGGACTAACAAAATAAAACACAAGAAGAAAGCACATTACAACAATGAACATAAAACATCACACGAATAGAATAGACCGCCGCCATTAGATTAAATTGAACATGTTGTTGGCTTAAGAAAAAGGGGATGTTTCTTGATGAGAGCGAGCCCCATAGCTTCACTCATGTCCAAGTCTTTAGCCATCATACTGTCATCAGGCAGCTTCCAATCAGACCACTGTAGAAGGTTAGCCAACACATATTCGATTGTTGCAAAAGAAAAATTCATCCCTGGACAGATTCTTCTCCCACCACCAAATGGGAGGCAGTGACAGTCTCGTCCTTTGAAATCAACTGGGTTGTTCATAAATCTCTCTGGGATGAAATCCTCTGGATTTTCCCAGATTTTTGGATCCCTTTGAATCGCCCAAATATTGAAAAACACTCTGGTTTTTGATGGAATACAGTAACCTCCCAGCTTTACCATTTCAGATGTTTCTCGAGGTAGTAGTAGAGGAGCAGGTGGATGGAACCTTAGCGATTCTTTGATAACACATTTTAGATATTCCATTTGAAGGATATCATTGTCATCTATCTTTGACTTTTTGCCCACCACTCTTCTTACTTCTTTTTGTGCTTTCTTCATTATGGTTGGATTTCTTGCTAGCTCTGCAATTGCCCATTCCAATACTGATGCAGTTGTATCCGTTCCAGCTATAAACATATCCTGAAACAATAACACTGCTAGATTGAGCTTTTTCTATTTGATTATATGTCTGTGTGAGTTGTGTGCGTGTGCTTGTAGGGAAAGAGAAATACCTCTAACACTGATTTTAGACTGTCTTGAGTAAATTCGAAACCGAGATCATCCTTCTGCTGAATTTGGAGCAGTATGTCCACAAAATCTTCTTTGTCACCTTGAAAATGGTCTTTCTTCTTTGTCTTGTGTTCTGCAATCAACTGTTCAAGAAAAGTATCAAGTGCTCGAGAAGTTTCTTTCAATTGCCCAATTAAGCCTGTGATATTGTCAACCCATCCTAAAGCAGGGTAAAAATCTCCCACACTGAAAGCCACAACTAACTTAGCCATCCTTCTTGTTAGTTCACCAAATCTGCTCTTTCCATTTTCATCTTCAAACTTCTCTCCAAATATGCATCTTGAAACTATGTTGTTCGAGGTTGAGGTAATCAACTCACTAAGATTGACAGATAAACCTGTAGAGCTGGCTTTTTGCACCTTATTTACCAAGATTTCAACTTCTTCTTCCCTCACATACTGAAATTCATGTACTCTTTTCTGACTTAGAAGTTCAAGAGTGCAAATCCTTTTTAATCCTCTCCAGTACTCCCCATATGGAGAAAAGCCAATATCTTTGTATCCATAGAAAAATAAATTGCCAGCGGTTGATTTGGGCCTGTTAGAGAAACTGATATCATGATTCTTAAATATCTCTCTGACCATAGATGCTGAGGAAACCACAAGAGTTGGAGTCCATCCCAGTTGCAGAAACATGAGAGAACCATACTTTTTAGAGAGAGCTTGCAGCGATCGATGAGGATATCTGCCCAGCTGATGAAGGTTTCCAATTATTGGTAGCTTTGGTGGTGATGGAGGTAAGTACACTTTTTTGACTCTAAACAACTTGAACAAAAGAAGGAAAAATAGGAAAATTAGAGAGCAATTCAAAAGATTGAACCGATCCATATGATAGTCAAGTTGTAGAGCCTGCCACTGCTGCTGTAACTTTGATATTAGATCCATCATCTTTTCTGGATTAGTTAAGCACATATTATGCTACCCATGTTGCAGTAACATTGGAAGGTCAACGCTGCAGGCCCAGAAGAATAAAAAAATACCCATATTCGAAGCTGCTTTGTGGGTTATTTATATTATATCTTCATTAGATGATTTAAATATTACAAAATGTGCCACACCCCTCGATTAAGTAATAAGTCAGGGTTGGTTTGACCTTGCGGAGTGTAGCTGTTCCTTGTAGTGTAATCTAATGAGAGTATCAACTAAGAAAAGTGACGGGAACAAAATATCTTAAAATATTTATGTGATATAAGTGAAAGGTATCGAGCTTCCAAGAATTATACATGATATTTGAGTTGGAAATAAGAAATTTTGGTTGGGTCAGTAATCATTTTGAGAGTTAAATATGAGTGAATCTCACTTCACATTTTGAATTGTTCTCGGTAGATATGTGGCCTTTTAGGTGAGATTATTAAAATGTAATATGTAGACCCGTTTGATAACAATTTCATTTTTGATTTTCTGTTTGTGAAATTTATACTTGTGCCCTCATAATTTCTTTAGTATAGTTTTCACCATTCTTAAAGAAACATTAGAATTCTTAGTCAAATCCTAAAAACAAAAACAAGTTTTTAAAAACTAATTTTTTTAGTTTTCAAAACTTGACTTGATTTTTGAAAATATTGATAGAAGGTAGATAACAAAACAAAGAAACTTGTAGGTGGAAGTATTGTTTATAAGCTTAGTTTTTAAAAACCAAAAATCAAAAACCAAATGATTATCAAACAGGACAGTCATAAATGAAATTGAAATACATGTAAATAATAAAGGGCTGAGAGGAAATAAGTTCAAGTTATGGTGGCTTAGGATTTAATAAGCTACAAATTACCCGAGCAACCAAATGTAGTTGGGTCAGACTATTGTCTCATGAAAATAGTAAAGGTGCATGTCCGAATACTCACGGATATAAAAAAAAATAATAATGAAATTGAGATGATTATTATTGAAAATTATTTATTAATTACTATTTTTTTTGAGTTCAACAATTGTAGGAGTGAGGGAATAATAATTAGTGTCTTATCTATTGAGCTATGCTCGAATTGATATAAATTCAAAATTTACTTTATTCTCCTTTCTTGCTCTAACGTAGAGAGTGAGAGAAATGAAGCTGATAAAGATAAATAACACAATTCCAATGATACAAATTAAAAGTTACAAACAGGACAGCACATCACCATATTAAAACCGAGCAACAAACAGAATAATATGTTAGAAGAAAGTGCTCCCACGTGAGAATTTACTATATTTTACTAGATATATGGCACTGACTTGAGATGCAGGGGGATTTTCTTGCAAACAGTGAGTCCATTTTCTTCTTCAGCGTCCAACACACAGCCATCGGGAAGCTTCCAATCAAACCAGTAAAGAAGATTTGCCAATGCTTGTTCAAAGGAAGCAATTGCAAACGCTATTCCAGCACACTTTCTTCTCCCACTCCCGAATGGAATGAACTCATAGTCATGACCTTTGTAATCAGTTGAGTTCTCAACGAATCTCTCTGGGATGAACTCGTTTGGCCTTTCCCAGTTCTTGGGGTCCCTTTGAATTGCCCAAACATTCACAAAAACGCTGGTTTTGGATGGAATGTGGTAGCCTTCAATCTCGACATCTCCCAGTGATTCTCGAGGCACTAGGAAAGGAGCCGGTGGATGCAATCTCAGAGATTCTTTTATCGCACAGTGCATATACTCCATCTTTTCGATATCTTCCATTTCAATCTTTGGCTTCTTTCCAACTATTGTTCTGATCTCTTCTTGGACTTTCTTCATCACTGATGGATTTCTCATCAGTTCCGTCATTGCCCATTCCAAACTTGTTGCAGTTGTGTCGCTTCCTCCTACGAACATGTCCTGCAATTTGGAGACAAAAAATGAGCTCAATTTAATCAACTCCTCTCACGTTGTGTGTATATGCAACAGAGAGAGAGAGAGAGAGAAAAAAAAACCAGTAACATTGCTTTGAGCTTATCTCGACTAAAATGATAGTCGAGCATGTCATCCTGTTGGAGCTGCAACATGATATCCACAAAATCCTTTTTATCATCAGATTTACCAACATTCATCTTTGTCTTGTGTTCTTCAATTATCTTTTCAAAGAAGCCATCCATTGTTTTAGAAATTCTTTTCAGTTCTCCAATAAACCCTCTAAGTACATCAACCCATCTAAAAGCAGGGAAGAAATCTGCAACACAGAACTCTGAGATTAACACCAACATCCTTCTCGACACCTCTCCAAATTTACTCTTCCCATTTTCATCCTCAAACTTCTCTCCCAGAACGCATCTCGAGATTATATTGTTCGAGGTTGATGCAAACAACTGGTTAAGATTCACAGGTTCACCACCAGCACAACCTTTATGAATCCTATCGATAAGCAGACCAACTTCCTCATCTCTCACGTACTGAAACGCCTCCACTCTTTTGGCACTTAAAAGCTCAAGAACACACATTTTTTTGGCTTGTCTCCAGTACTCTCCATATGGAGCAAAAGCCATGTCTTGGCATCCATAGAGCAAGAGCTTTGCGGCCGTAGTTTGTGGCCTGTTAGAGAATTTGATGTCATGTGTCTTCATGACTTCTCTAGCCATTTTTGCTGATGAAACCACAAGAGTTTTGGTCTGGCCTAGCTTTAGGAGCATCAGAGGCCCATATTTCTTAGAAAGAGCTGCCAGAGATTGGTGTGGCAGGGCCCCTAACTGGTGAAGATTGCCGATGATCGGAAGTTTGGGTGGCGAAGGAGGGAGGTTGGTCTTTTTGCCTCTGAAAAGCTTCAGTAAGACAAGAATGAAGAAGAAAAGACAGAGAGAGAAAGAGATGAGATCATATGGAGCTTGAAGTTGTGGCTGAAACTTTGACATCCAATCCATTTTCTCTGTTGACGAGATGTGGGTTTGAGGATTGCAGGTTCTTCAAGCTTTATTTATGAGGAAATGAATGTTAAAAGTATAGTCCATGCAGTACATGCTTTGGTATATTATATGGATATTTTTAATTATTTTCTGAGCCAGGAACTATTTACATCAGAAAAATTTAGCATGTATAAAAACGATTAAATAGGATAAAGAAATGATCCCGTAGATCTAACTTGAAATATCCTTTGAATAGATATGAAAAGTTGATTTAGCTATTATATGAATTTGATAATATATGAATTTGATAATTTACGCTTATTATCTTTCTTGAGATTATAGGTTTGATTCTCATCTACATTTGTTGAACTAAAAAAAATCAATGGATAGAAAGTTCTTTCTTTCTTAACTAAATTATATAAATACTCATGAATTATGAGTCTCATTTCTATTAATACTTCATAACTTTAAAAAGTTTTAAAAATACTCCCTAGCCTTTCAAAAATGTTAAAAAAATTCACTACACTTATCATTAAATTTTGGATGGAAAACCTTAAAGTTTCATTAATAACCTTAACCTTTCAAATTTTTTTAAAAATACCCTTACTGAAAACGTTTCTCTTCCTCCCTTTGCAAATTCTTCCTCTATGAAAAACTTTGCTTATTTGCTATGAAAAACTGAAACCATTCATAGACCATGAGTTTTTCTTCTCTTTCAACACAACATCTCAAGAACCTGGCTTCAAGATAACTTTTGCTTCATTGTTCTTGAATTCTTCATGTCCTTGACTTGATTTTGTTGATAGCCTTTTCATTGCTATTTCCTCACTAGTTACTACCCACTATCCTTTCGTATATTCATTTTAGACAAAATAAATGAAAATATTGTCATATAATGGTTCTAACACTTCTTAAATATTAAAAAAAAAAAATAATGTATCAAACGTTTGATTAATTAAGCTTGTAAACTAGACCAAACCTGCATTCTTTAAGTTCATTAGCATCTGAAAGGTTATAGCAACAATTTGGCCAAATAAGCTTCAAAAACCCAAAATCCATAATTATAATCCTCTCTCGTAACTCTTCAAAGACAAAAAAAAACACTTATCTCTTCTTTCACCACTCATTCATCATAATTGAAAATCACATTAATCTCCAACTTATCACTAACACACATACAAACATAGAGAGAGAAAAAAAATTATGTTTTTTTCTTCCACTTATCTTTTTTATACTTTTAAAAAGAGAAAGTTCAATTTCAAACTTTTTTTTCATCTGGTGTTCTGTTGCACATAGTCTTTATAAGCAAAGTTCCACATCAATTTTCATGGAAGAAGAATTTGCAGAGAGAGGAAGAAAAAGAAGAAACGTTTTCTAGTAAAAATATTTTTGAATTTTTTTGAAAGGTTAAGGGTATTAATGAAACTTTAATGTTTTCCATCCAAAACTTAACGGTAAGAATATTTTTGAACGTTTTTGAAAGGTCAAGGATATTTTTAAAATTTTTTAAAGCTTAGGAGTATTATTGAAATGAGACCTATAGTTCAAGAGTATTTTCTAATTTAGCATTCTTTCTTTATAAATAGCTTATCTCTAATAAATAGGTTTGAAATTCTAGATTGTCTTAGATTCAAAGCTTTCATTTGTCTCCGACACTGATCATTTAATTATTTTAATTTAGTAATAGTTTGAAATTTATTTTACGCTCTGTTATTAATTTATCATCGTTTGAAACTTGACACCACACCTACTGCACGTGATTTGAAATATTTGTCGTTGGTATAATAAATATGAACGGTTTTTTTTTTTTTTTTTTGACAGGCAATAAATATGAAAGTTGATAGAACTAAAATAATATTTACACTTAAATATAGAGAAACTTATTTATTTATTAAACATAGTTTAAATAAACCTTATTTTAGATGGAATTGAGTTATTACTAGTTCAAGTCAAAGAGTTGTGAGTTCTTCCCAAATTTTGGACAAATTGCGTTGGGATTGTATTTCCTTTCATTATTTGCTACATGTAAGTGGAAAAATTTCTAGTACTACCGCGTGGTATACATCCTTTTTATTTAGCTTTGATATGTCATTTCATGATATATTGTTTTATTTTATGGTCTCACACCATTTTTAAATGTTTCTTTTATTGCAAACAATGAATGGAGGTAGTATAGAAAATTTCCATACTGCAATAGTACTAGAAAATTTTCCATATATAAGTAGTATTTAAAACTAGTATGGCTTGTCTCTAGGACTTCAATGTCTTTGCGGCTGTAGTTTAGGGCCTGTTGGAGAATTTAAGGTCATGGATCTTTATGACTTCTTAGCCATTCTTGCATATGAAACTATATTTCTTAGAAAGAGCTGTCGAAGATAAAGAGATGGGATCAATGAGGGCAGTTTGTTTTTTTTTTCCTCCCTCTCTCTCCCCCTCAGTCTCTTCTTCTTTTTCTTTTCTCCTCCTCTTAATAGCTTCAGCTAGAGAAGGAAGAAAAAAAAAATAGAGAAAGAGATGGGACTAAAAATGAAGGATGCCTCATATGGAACTTGAAGCTGTTGCCAAAGTTGTTGAAACTTTGACAGGGGATCCATTTTGATGACATGGATTGGAGAGTTCAACGATTGTAGAATGAGATATTGAACTATCAACTTTTAAAATGGTAGAAAGTGTCTTATTCACTAAGCTGTATTTGGATTGACATTAATCTTTATTTCATTGTTTGTAATATATTAGGTTTATGGTAAGTTGCCTTGCCATTGAATTAGACTATTTTAGGTCTTTGATACCTGTTCATTCATGCTCTCAAAACTCTTTGTTTTTTCTTATATATATACATATATCTTAAAAAGTTAATAAAAACCTTTTTTTTTCCATTAAAAGTAAATAATTTAAAATTTATTTTTATTTTATAAATTTGAATTGTTAACCATTTAATGAATTCAAATCAATATGAAATAATTAGCAATGTATTGTATTCTAGTTTTTATTTTAGTTTTTCCTTTAAATTTGATAATCTTTTAATAAATTATTTTTAAAAATTAAATGTATAAAAACTATAATTCTAATAAAGAAAAAAGTCTACTAAATATTTTAATTGTCAATATCTTTCTAATATATTTATATTGATAATTCAGGCATATTTTCTATTAAAAAAACTAATATCAAACTATATATTTCTTGTATTTATATTAAACAAATTAATATTAAGCACATGTATATATATTTTTGGAATTTTTACACAAATAAATATCTTTAAAATAGGTATTTACATTAATATAGAAAATATTTGAATTTTTTTCCTATCTAGATTTTTTTAATGTATTTTCGGACTATTATACCCTTCTCTCTCTTTAATTAAATAGTGTAGTAATCAAGGTATTAAATTTCCGTCGACATGTCGACATTTCCATCGAAATTTCCACATGTCCATGGGTTCGACATGTCGACATTTTCATCGAAATTTCCACATGTCCATGGGTTCGACATCGACATAAGGGGGGAATCGACATTTTCACTATACTGTACAAAATTGACGAAATATTAAAAAAAAAAAGCAAGAAAATGTAACTTAATGTGAATATAATAATGTAACAAGTATTTTAACTCATTTAAAAAGTGTAAAATGTTCATTTATTAATTTAAATATTTTTTTTTGAAATTTTTGTTTTTTAAATTTTTCCAAAAATATCCATCCACATCGACATTTTATCGACATTTCCATCGACATTTCCATAAAATTGAGACTTCGACATTTCCGTCGACATCGACATTTTAAACCTTGATAGTAATTAGGGTTTTTTTAATTAAATTTTTTATCTTATTCATAGGCCCACGATTTAAGGGATTTGTCTCCCTCACTTTTCCATAATTGTAGCATTATCATATTTGTCAACCAATACCATTTCACAATAAACCTTCTTCTAATTTTTCATTTACAATCCATTTATCCTTTTCATTCACAGTAAACCGACACCCCATTTCTCGTTTCAACCTTCAGCATCATTTCTCATTTCTCAACGTCTCTCTCTGAGCCTCCATTTTTGTTCAACAAATTATTGTTCACCCACCATTTCACAGACCCATCTTCGTGAACGTCATTCCAATGGATATGAAATTTTCTATTCGTTGTGTTTTTTCACTGCAGAATCTCATTTATGTTCTTTATCGTTTGATATGAGAATATACTATGTACATTGATATTTAAATATACCATGTAATTATCTTTAATGTACATTATACTCTCAAACATACAGTTGAATATTCAATATACATATTCATGTAATATCGAACATACCATAGTATATAGTGTATCCATAGTATCGATACATTGTAGTATATATTGTTTTATATACTATGTTCATGTATACTAGCTTATATAGTTTGATATAAATGTATAGGCAGTTGTGTTGTACCGATGCTATAAGACGGATCTTGGATTGAGATTAATAATTATGTTTTATATACCATGTACATTCATATTAGTTAGGAATTAATGTATATACTTATTAGTTAGGAATTAATGTATATACTTAATAGACGATAATATATTCATCTTGTTTCCAAATATACCATATAAATTTGTGGTAGTTAGTAATGAATACAAATATACGGTTGTATAGTTAGGTAAGATAGATGTTACTGCTTATAGACCATGTATATTTGTACATATATACTAGTTCATATGTTTTTATATCAATGTATATGTAGTTTTGTTGTACCAATGTTATATGAAAGATCTTGGAACGAGAGAGATAATTATGTTGGTTACAAAGTATAAGAGATTGTGTTGTATAATAGAATGTTCTTCCTTGAGTTATAACAATCTATCATGCAAAAGTTATGGAGTATAAGTGATTTGGATTTTTGAATTGACCTGTGCACATTCATTCATATCTTAAACATATCAAAATAACCTTTTTTTAACTACTTTTGATGTTGTATATCAACCTGTTTGAAGTTCAGAAAAAAAGTGTTTACCTTGATTATACTTTTGAGTAGACACATTATATGTGATGTTAGTAAACTACTCATAATATTATACTTAACTACGAATGTATTTTATATACTTTCATATATTTTTTTTGACAATATGTGGTGTAAAGACCCGAACCTACTACGATACTCTAGAGTGGAAGCATGACCTAGTTACCTCGCTCATGCCCGAAATTTCGGCAACATGACGGCGTAACTAGGAGAAACCAAAATTTTACAACACCTTGATAAGAATGAAAAACACTTCTATAACTCAGATAAAACGCTCAGCATCCAACAAACTACGACAAGTATGCTGAGCTTCACATCAAACACAGGATTTTAAGAAACCCTAACCAAATACACGATAACTAAAGAATATTTGGAATTTACAGACCAAACATACATCAAGGAACAAGGAAACAAAACTAAAAGTTTAAACAGGGAAAAGAGATTTTGGTGGAGTCTCCATAGTCTCGTCAAGTCGTCACCTGCGTCATCCACCCCGAGAATGTGCACAATCTGCAAAACAAACAATGTAGCAAACATGAGTATAAACATACTCAGTAAGTAGCCCATTTAAGGGTCCAATGTATAAAGAAACCATACCAAGCTCTTACTCAAGCTCGTATTTAGATTCCAAATACTTCCTTCAATTATTTTAAGAGTCCATTTAACCTTTCACAACATTCACTACTATTTGACCCTAATTTCGTGTCATACCTGCGAGTCCTATTACATAGAGCCCAAACCTGTGAAGGTATATAACCCTCACACTCATCTCATTAGATAAATCACCCCTAGGCTTGCACACAGGCGCTAGGGAACGCATTCCCTACGCTCAACATAATGGGGAATCATCTCTCAACTAGCACACGACAATAGGAAACATATCCCTATGCTCAACACAGTGGGGAATCACCCCTAAGCTAGCTCACAGGCGCTAGGGAACGCATTCCCTACGCTCAACATAAATCTCTGGGGTCCTCGCCCCTATGCTAGCACTCACGGCAATAAGGATCGTAACCCTTATGCTCGTCACAACTCTCTGGGGATAACGCCCCTATGCTAGCCTCATCAACACAATTCTTGTCCGGGCACGTATATCTGCCTCTTAATCTCAACTCATCAACCATCCAACTACCACTAGCACACCCTACCTGAGTCCATCCCGATATGGCATTGTCTTGAGCACTACCAACGAAGCCAAGTAACTTAGGTTGACTAAGGCCGTGAAAGAAAGTAACTCTCACGCCTCCATACAATAGAACATCACCCCTCTATGCTAGCATGCAGGCAATAAGGGACGCATCCCTTATGCTCAACATAATTGGGGAATCAACCCTAAGCTAGCATCACAGGCGCTAGGGAACGCATCCCTACGCTCAACACAGTGGGGAATCACACATAAGCTAGCACACAGGCGCTAAGGATCACAATCCTTACGCTCAACATAATTGGGGAATCACCCCTAAGCTAGCACCACAGTGAAGGAACACAATCCCTCACTCTCATCACATCTAGTCAACCTAGAGTTACAGACTCGCCCAGGAGAGACATAAGATCAGGTGGCTCTAATTTTATCAAGCTCCTTACATTTTCGCACCACTTTTGGAATCTCGAGGGTAATCTACCGTACCAAAATCATTTGTTATATCCGGACCACATTCACAACCTGGCCCATAGTTCACAAGCACATACCTGTGCTAGCGGCACATAGCCCTCCATCCCTTTTAATTCAGAATTCAGTTCCATAACCATTCTAGAAATCAGGACGACCAGTCACCCTCTACTCACATTCGGACCCATCCAAAACTTGTTAAATCAGCCCAAACATAAGGCCATTCTGAACACATAAAATACGGTCCCCGACCCTGAGTATGGCATACTTTAGGGTGCTCTACTACAGCCCCTAACTCAACCTGAACCCAAAAGCATTGAACCCAATCAACCAACCAATCTAAAATTCAAGTTTTCTGCACTCCACAGCTAACCAAACATCTCAGAAGTCCAATTCATCCTTCCACAACTTTTAACACTTTCCGACCCTATCTTCGAGCCATAACTGCGAGTACTGTAACCTAGAACCCAACTCGTGAAGGTCTATAACCCTCATACTCATTTCATTAGCCACACAGGCAACCAGGGAACACATCCCCTAAGCTAGCACACGGCAATAGAGAACGCATCCCTATGCTTATCACAATGGGGAATCACCCCCTAAGCTAGCACACGGCAATAGAGAACGCATCCCTATGCTCATCACAATGGGGAATCACCCTCTAAGCTAGCACACGGCAATAGAGAACGCATCCCTATGCTCATCACATCACAGGCGTTCTAGGCTTACAAACTCGCACGAAACAACAGAATTAGGGTTGGAAGCATCAATCTAACGGGCTTTCATACTTTCACAACACTTTTGGAACCTTTTGGGTCAAACCACCCTACCACATTCATTCATTCACTTGTAACTTTGAATCCCTTAACTAAAGTAGCAACAAGTTTCAGGCAATCTTAAGCCCAGCACAATAATTCTTATATTGATTTAACCAACTACGACATCGCGCACATACTCATAATTTAGGCAAGAATGACTATTCACAAATCACTTCATTCATGTCCAAGCTTGCCCAATTACAACCTCGAACAAATTCTTAAAGAGGTTCATATGCTAACATATTAAACTTGAAACTTTAAGCCACTAATTCCTTTATGACCACAACTTAGGCCCTTTTAGCTCAAGATTACTTCTAAACATAACCACTAACCTTTTTATATCTCATGACCACGGCTTTCAAGCATGCTTTCGAAATTATCAAACTATCAAACATACAATTCAATCTCAAAGGAATTTAAATGGCTTAAATCCAAATGACTACTTACCTCGAATAAAGTAATGAATATTAAACTGGCAACAAAACCTCTTCCAAGCTATGGTCTCCTCTAATTCGAAAGTTTGATCCTTCAATCGATATCCCAAATTGTAACACGATCGTAACCGGGACTGTTCTGGCTCGAAAATTGGAATCGGAGACGGCGGCGCGTGCAGCGGCGGATGGCGGCGCGTGGCCGGCGCGTGGGACTTCCGATCGGCGCGTGAGGGTTCGTTTTCGTGCGAGACTCACGGATCTGGGTTTTCCGGCGACTATGTCTTGCTCAGTTGGAGATCGGCTACGCGGCGGTGAGCGAGGAAGAAGGAAAAGACAGATGGATGGGGGGGTTTTGGCTGTGGCTGTCGACAGAGGAAGAAAACGAAGAAGATACCTGCGATGATCAGTTGAAGCTCATGCGAAAACCGGCGACCGGCGAGTCTTCAACTCCAGCGTGCGGCTTGCGTGGGTTTTCCGGCGGGACTTGCAGAAGACGAGGAAGAAGAAGAAGAAAACCGGCAGAGGGTGGGTGTTCGGCGGCTGCTGCTCGGTGAGAAAGAAGAAGACAGGTGAAGATGGGTGTTCGGTCAGAGAGAGAGAGAGAGAGAGAGAGAGAGAGAGAGGAAATTATCGTGAGAGAGGAAAAATCGAGGAAGAAGAAGAAGAAGAGAAGATGATAAGGATGGTGAAATTTTATTATTATTATTATTATTTTTAAATTACTAATATGCTCTTTTACCACTATTTCTTTCCATTTTTGCCCTCCTAACCTTCCAAAATTTCAAATTAACTCTAAAATCAATATACTTAAGAAATTTTATTCCACTTGATTTCCATAATTCGAAATTAATGCCTATAAATAAGCCGGGCGTTACATGTGGGGTGGGGGAATAGAACCTCTATCATCGAGGTCGATAGTACAAGCTTAATGTCAGTTGAGTTATGCTCATTTTGACATATACTTTCGTATATTGTTCCTATAGAAGGTATTGACTTATGGACATTCATTCATATCCTAAATATATCAAAATAACATTTTTAAACTACTTTTGATATTGTATATCAACCCGTTTGTTCAACTTCCTCCTCACTCTCTTCTTCGGCATTTTTTTTTGTAATTGTTTCTGTCTAGGGATGAAATCACGAGCCATATCACACCAAACAAATGATCGAAACTTGGTGAGTTCGTGGGTACACTAACTTTATCTGATCGAACCGTTCTAATTTCTAGTATCTCGTCCTACAATCATAAGTATATATTATGTCGTTATCAATAAATACTTTACATAATAAATTACAATGTTATATATCAAACAAATCTTACATACTTCTGATTCTATTGTGACAACCTCATTTTCATTCTTTTTTTTCGTTATTTTTATGCTAGTACTATTTAAAATCCTTTGACTTTTTCATTTATTGTCATTGTTTCTAATGTATTTTACTCTAGTTATTACCTATTATATTTGTTATATACACACTGACATATAACTATTATATACATATATAATGTTATATATAAAACACACAATGACACATATTCAAAAAATATATATAGAGAGAGATATATATATACACTTGAACATAAACTAATTTATTACATACATATACAACGTAATGTATTATACCTATAATGTTACATATATATATCATGATATTAGCCATATATATCACGAATATATATGAAACATAACCAAATAGCTATATGCACAAAAATGTATATATGAAGTGACACATAGGGGTAATAATCAAATACCTATATGCATATATAATGTTATATATAAAACACATAATGACACATATATTATGAATATATATAGAACATATAGAGATATATACACGTGAGAATAAGCTAATTATTCCATACATATACAAAATAATGTATTAAACCTACAACGTCACATATATATCATGATATTAGCCATATATATCATGAATATATATGAGACATAACCAAACAACTATATATGCACAGAAATGTATATATGAAATCACACATAGAGGCAGTAACCACACACCTATATGCAAAGTATATATGAAACACCTAAGGGGCCGTTTGGTTTAAGGTTTTATTGGATGCCCATGGATAATAGATGTCTGGGAATAAGATATCTGGGAATAATAAATGTCTAGGAATAATATGAATGTGTTTGGTTCTACATGGGAATGTTATCAGATTTTTATATAAACAAATGATATTTATATTTGTTTGATGAAATTAATATATAAATCTTATGTAATTGTGATAAATTAAATAATGAATTAATATTCTAATAAATAAATACAATTCAATTAATGTACTAACAATAAGTTTAATTGACATGTCAAAAGTTCAAATCTCCATACCCTCAGTAAGTAATATATGAAGTAGGCAATAAATATGTTAGGTCAATATTTTGCAAGCTTGTTTCATGAGAGGTAAGCATCTTTCAACCACAAAAAATATTCAAATAGATAATTACCTTTTGTAAATAATGTGCAAATTTATTTTATGAGATTGATCTTATAAATCTTATATAATTTAATAAAACGATAAAAATGAATTTCAAAAAAGAATATAATTTTTTTTAAAGAGTAATAATTAATTGTTAATTGATCACAAATAACTCATGAATAATTAATTATAATGATTATCCTTACCATAAATTAATAATATTTGTAATTAATTGATTAAATATAATTTTAATTAGTAACTTAATATTTTCATAATAGATTTTATAATGGATGTTTATGCTTGTTTTATGAAATTAATCCTAAAAATATTATTTTGGTACATTATTTTATGAACTAATCAAAATTAATTTCAACCAATAGAAATAAATAAATAAATTATAAATATTTTTAATTAAATAATTAATTATAATTATTGAAAATGAATATATATATATATACTAAATAATAATAAAGAAGAGAGAGAGGAAGAGAGAGAAAGAGAGAGTGTGGGTGGATATAAAGAAAACCCACCCTTTTTGAAGGGTATAGAAAACACATTTATCATGGGAAAAAGTGATGCATGGGAATGAGTGATATTCATGCTCATGCTTGCAAACCTTGTTCCAAACAAGGTGATCTAAAACCCTTGCCCATTCCCATCCTTATTTTCCTCAATCCAAACGGCCCCTAAAGGGTTATCTAATTCAGACAGAGGGTTATTAAACCATGGAACAAAAACTAATGAATTAAGTTTGTTTTGCAAAAATGGTAAAACCAGAGAAAGAAATGGATGTGGGGTTCTTCTTGAGTCGATTAATCTGCTATACAACAATGTCTTTTGAAACACCATTACCCAAGTATATTACAGAAAACAAAGTTTCTATTGCCGACAGTCCCATTTTATGTTTTTTCATCGTTTTTTCACTTTTAAAAACTAAGAAATATGAATAATACTTGTGGTTTTCTTATTCAAGCTTCTATGTTTGAAAGATTCGCTCTTCATTCATTGAAATATGAATAATACTTTTATATACTTAAAAAATCAGGAATATAATAAGGAATAAAGTTAATACCAGTGATATATTTGATCGTTTAGAGGTTTTCGTTCTTCTTCTTCCTTTCACGTTCTTCTTCTTCCGTCGAGGTTTCAGACAAAAATATCTCACATTTTTCTTTCGTCGAGGGTTTCTAGAGAGGAAAAAATGGTGTGTTTTTCGCTTGGACTAGAATCACGGAAGATTTTTTTTTTCCTTTTTGAAAGTGAGTTTCTAATTTTAAAAAGTGGAAGGCAAACTGTTTGCATTCTTTAAATGGGTTTTTTTTTTTAAATTTATGTCTTATAGAGCATGGGGGCTAAACAGTAAATAGATCACAACATTTGTGTAAAATTTATAGTTCTATTGGCTACTAATGAAATAACAGTGGATTTGGCCAAACTTTAAATATGGGTCTTATTTATAGGTTGTCTATGTAGTTATCCCTATATTTTTGTGACAATATATGGGGTGGGGATTCGAACTTCGGACCTTTTGGTTGAGTCATACATACTCATGTTGGAAAGGATATTAGTTGGTTATAGTTTAGTTCAATCTTATTTAATTTGAATGAATACCAAATATACAAAAAAAGGTTAAAATACCAGTTTGGTCTCTGTACTTTCAAATGTCTAACTTTAGTTCTTGTATTTTCCATAAAGCTTAAAAATGATATATGGCGTTAAATTAGGTTAACGTCCAGATGAGTTGGCAAAAAAATCAAAAATAAAAAAACTGCAACATACAATGAAAATGGCACAACAAACAAATTTGGTTAGAAAATCAATGGGTTTTTTTAGTGGGTCGGGTTGGGTTATTTTAATGGATAGGGTTAAAAATATACGGTAGTTTTGCTCTTCCTCAGATTTCACGTTTGAACAGAAGAGGGTTGAAGGTAAAGTTGGACACCATCGTCGTTTCGCTCTTCCTCGCCGGTGAAGAGGTTCAATTTTTCACAAATTGGAAGCAAATTGCATTGGCTACAGTTCAAAGGTTATTTCCTTCTCAACTCAACTCAAATCTCCTTAAAAAAACCATTTTGATACATCCATTTTCAAATTAAAAATGGATAAACCAAGATTCTGAAAATTCCATCCATTTTAATTTCACCAACGAAAATCTCTCAAATCCCACAATAATTTTATAGACAAATTGATTTCTCCTCCTCAATCTTGATCTGTACAATTTATTCACTAAAAAATTGGGGTTCTTACAAGTTTTACACCCGACCGTACAGATTATAATGACCCTACTCGATCCATTAAAAAAAAAATCCATTGATTTTTCAATCAAATCTGTTGATTGTGTCAATTTCATCCTATGTGGCACATTTTTATTGTTTTTTTTTGCCAACTCATCGACGTTAACATAATTTAACGTCAAGGACCATTTTTAAGGTTTATGAAAAGTACAAGGACCAAAATTAAACATTTGAAAGTACATGAACTAAAATGAAATAAACATTAAAGTACATGAACCAAAATGGTATTTTAACCTAAAATAACTATATTTCACATCAATATTTTTAAAATTATATTTATCAACGTTGCTGAAACTATGATACCAGATCCGGTTGAGGATTGCAAGTTTTTTTTTTTTAATAGAAAAAAAAACTTCATCAAAAAGCTTTCTTGATAGGGAAATGAATGTTATATTTAGTCCATACAATACATGCTTTAGAATATTTTATATATTTTCAATTATTTTGAGTTATTTACGCCTAATAGTTTAGGACTAACAAAGTTTTCATCAATCATCATAGGTATATATAAAAAAAGCTAAGCATTGACATGGGGACCTGGGGTATCTCCAAAGATAGTTAATCATGGGATATTTAATATTTAATGACTTTTTTTAAAAACCAAATATACGTTATGATTTGACTGTTATATAAATATTAAAAACCTAATGACTCACATGATATATCTCAAAAGAGAGTTAGAGACCTTAGAATATGTTTGGAATACTTTTTTTTAAAAAAATATGTTTAATAATTTTATGTCTTACATTTTTTAAAAAAGTATTTTAAATAATAAATTTATTTGGTTGTACATATTCAAAAGTGATTCTATTAATTATAAATATGTTTTTTTTTCCTTACTACATATTTGGAAGATTTTTAGATAATCACTTTTAGATAATTTATCTCTCAAATATTTCTTCAAAAATAGTTTTTAAATCACTCCAATTTTTTTGAAAAGCTTTTTATTTATTAAGATTAAAAAAAACACTTTTGAACATTTAAAATCACTTAAAAAGTTATACTAAATACACTTAATAATAATTATTTTTTTTCAAAGGTGTTTCTAGAAAATTGATTATATTTAAAAAATATTTTTTTAAAAAGCTATGTCAAACACACTATTAATCATTGGAGATTTAATATTTAACTTAAAAACAAACTAAATATATGTTATGATCTCCCATGTTTGATTTTTTTTAATTGGATCCTTAATCTTTTAAAATTTTCAATTTCATTTTTAATGTATTGATTTTTTTTTTTTCAATTAAGTTCTTATTGTCACAATCATTCTTTTAATATTCAGTGATTATAAGGATTTAAGTGAAAAAAATTCGAATGCCAAGTTAAAAAAAACTTAATATCTTTTAACACATTGTTATCTCTTGTAGTTGAAAGTTTGTGTTGGTGAATTCTCTTTAAAAATAAGTGGGAAGTGGCCAATAAACATAATACAAGAACAAGAAGTGAGGTTTTTGATATCTTAATATTATAGAAAATATATATATCGAAAAACATAAATGGTGCAAAAAGAAAAATGATGCTGAGATCCATCAACCTCATAAATGATGATAAAACTCGAGTATGAAAAGATATCTGCTGAACAATTAAAAACTTATAATGTATGATCACGAGGTTTTTATTTGGATTTTAAAATTGAATTATTTTGATAAGAAAATTGAATTATTTTATACTAATCATTAATTAATTGGAAGAAAATTGTTATGGGTAAAATTGGACCAAGAACGGGCTAAGTGAAAGACTACAATAAAGGGCCAAACAAGGAAAGAAGCCCAAAACGAAATCAAAACGAACTAAAACCAACACGGGACTGGCCCACAATGCGAGAGGGCGAAGAAAACGGGCTTGGATCGAAGCCCAATCCAGGCCGAGGCCCGACCACATGGCAAGGGCATCCCTTGGTCCCTCATGGCCCGTGTACTCTTGTTAAAGAAGTGGGCTTTAGTCCCTAATGGGCCATGCAACCCATTTAGTTATTTGATATATTCATGTGGGCTGATCTGTATTTAATATAGGGCAAATATAACTATATTTGTAAACCTCAATTACTGAATATTGGAGTATAAATACAACATATCCCCAATGACACAGTACGTTCTTTTGGGGTTTTTCTATTGAATATAGAAACCTAATATTTTCTCTTGGTATCAGAGCTGCAGCCCCTAAACCAGCCTTTCTTTTTCCCTTTTGTCTTCACTCCAATCAATCATGGCTGAGCAACGAGTTACTGTCCCTGCAAATACACAAGGAGTGATTATGTCAGGAGCACAAGAAGCAACAGATGGAGCAACACTAGTTCAAAGAACAACACTCTTTGGCAATCCCTTCAACTCATCTCTCTCAATAAAATTGACTGAGGTAAACTACCTAATTTGGAAGTCCATGGCACTTGCAGTGATCAGAGGACAAAGACTTGAAGGGTACATACTTGGTACAAAAGATGTGCCACAACAGTTTATCTCAACAGAAAAAGGGTCAGAAGTCATCAAGACCTTGAATCCACTCTATGAAAAACATGTAGCCACGGACCAAGCCCTGTTAGGTTGGTTATTCGGATCAATGAAGCAAAATGTTGCTGGTGATGTAGTCTTCCTTACCAACTCCAGAGATGTGTGGAAGGCACTAGAAGAACGCTATGGATCAGCAAATAAAGCACGAATCAGTCAGTTAAAAGCCACTTTACATAACACAAGAAAAGGTACACTGAAAATGATTGAATACTTAACTCTAATGAAACAAACTGCAGATAACCTTGCTTTGGCTGGAGAACCTGTGACAGAATCCACCCTCATCACAAATGTGATCATTGGATTAGAAGTAGAATATCTACCAATCACATGTCAACTAAATGGCAAAGTCAATCTCACCTGACACGAGACTCATGCCACACTGTTAGCATTCGAGCAAACACTCATACACCTGAATATAATATCCCAACACACAGACATTGGGAATGCTACAGCAAATGCAGTATATGGAGGAAAACATAACCAGAGCCAAGGTAATTACAATCAGTCAAATAACTACAATAAGAGAAACCAACAAACACAAGGCAGAGGGCAAAACAAATGGAATAGTCAAGGCAATTTTAGAGGAGGAAGAAGTAAAGGCAGAGGAGGAACACAAAATAACTTCACCAAACCCACCTGCCAAGTTTGTGGAAAGTATGGTCATAGTGCAGCTGTTTGTCATCATCGTTTCAAAAAGGAGTACATGGGGGTCTCTCCAAACAGTGAAGGAAGTCAAATGGCATACTTTGCACCTGAGGTGGGTACTGATCCGTCATGGTATGCTGATAGTGGAGCCTCTAGCCACGTTACCTTTGATCCCAATATGATGAACAAAAAGGTGGAGTACAATGGTAAGGATACTTTGAGAGTTGGAGATGGTAAACAACTCAAAATTTCCCATATTGGCAATGCTACATTACCTTATACTCCTTATAATGATCTTAAACTCAGAAATATCTTGCATGTACCTAAGATTACAAAGAACTTGATGAGCATTTCTAAATTGACTCATGATAACAATGTAGTTGTTGAATTTAACTCTCTTTCGTGTTTTGTGAAGGACAAGTTAACGGGCAAGGTTCTCCTACAAGGGAAGCTTAAAGATGGATTATACCAGTTGGAAGAAGTCAAGGGAAAGTTTCTGATAATTCTCAATTATGAGAATTATTCAACTCTAAAACCAAGTTGTTCTTGCTCATTTTGAGGATTTTGTTGATTACCGAGCAAGCTAAAAGTAATATTTTGTATAAATTCATGAAAGCTTGTTAAAACTTGATGAATAAAAGAATTTTAAAGAAAGTAGCTCAAGTTGTTGTCTTTTGTGCAGAATTGGTGACTTTGCGATTGGAATGCGATTGCAATCTATTTGCAATGTAACCAGAAGAACAGAGGAAGGGAGATTGCGATTGCAAAGTAATTGCATTCTCAGGAACGACGAGGAAAGTTCGAAAATCACGGAGATCTCCACGATTCACGCGATTCACATCAATTTTGGAGAAATTACAGCAAGATTATCTTCACCCACAAATCAAGGATCCAATTTTGGAAGGAGATGAACCCGAATTCGACTTTAAAAGGGAGAAGAAGCCGTGGAGGAAGAGAAGTCCGTTTTCTAGGGTTTTAGTTTCTGTTTTTGCTTTTTTTCCAAGAGTTATTTTTCGTGGGTTTATGCTTCTGCTTTCCTGAAGTTAATTTTCTGGGTTATTTTCATTGTAGACAGCAGTCATTTGAAGTCATTTTGTTATTTCAATCAATTCCATTTCAATTAATTGTTATTTTCGCTCAAGAATTCTTCGATTTTAGCTTCAATCATTCGAGAAAGTAATTTTCTGCAGTGCTACGGGTTTGTCAACTATTTTCAGTCTTCATTCTCGGCTTCTGTCGTTCTTCATTTCTTGTTCTGTGTATTTCCTTTGCTTTGGAATAATATTTGCCAATGTTTGAATTTTCCAGTGGGTTTCTTTATTTTTTTTTAATTAGAAATTAATTCCAGTTTGTTTCTTCTTTGTACTCCTGTGGGTTTTCATTTTTCTTTTAAACATAAGTTTGCTTCCAGCATATTTTTTTCCTTCCCGTGGGTATTCTTTCTTTTTTTTTAAAACTAATTTATTTATTTACAGTAGCTCTTTTAATTTTTTCTTTCGTGGGTTTCCTTTTTCTTTTAATGTAGAAATTGAATTATGGTCTTTACCCATAAAATTTCCTTTCTTTTGAAGACAAGATCTTAATTCCAGTAGCCAATTTAGTGGAAATTAATTAATTTGATATTTTCTTGTTGGAAAGTTAATTAGATTTTCTTTAAAATTTTTCCTCTTTAAAACTATGAATCTTTCAATAAATTATTTTGGGATTTCTACTTTTTCTACTATGAGCTAAATTTCCTCTAGGGGTTCAAGTTGGTGAATGCCCTAAGGAAAAATGTAGAGCTCTAAAGCATAAACAATCTAGTTAGCATGTGTACTTTGTTTGTTTTTGTTGAATTTAATTTTGGGTAAACCTAGCCGGCCAACTAGTGCTTGCTCATCTAGCTCGAACTTAATATCGAAAGAGTTAAGGGAAAGCCGATGTCACAAAAGCAATGGAGGAAAAGGCTTAGAAATAAGTCCTGAATATCGACCCTAGACATAGGGCGAGACTCCAAGACCACTAGGGTTGTGTGCGAAGAATCTAAGTTAGATTAGCCATAGACGTATAGGTTTAATCACTTAGTCTCCTAAAGGATTTGAATCAAAACCGAATAGGAGTTGAACCCGGTTTACTTAGTTTCACATGTTAACTATGATTGCAATTGCAAAGTGAGTTGCATTCTTCCAAAGGTGCTTACATCACTTGAATCCCTATTTTATTCTTTGACTTTTTTACTCATTTGTTAAAACCAAACTCTCGCATTTTGAACTTTTGGTTACCCCTGTTGTGATTTGCAAACATACATTGTGACTTTCAAAATAGATTTTGTTAAACCCCGTTCCCTTGGGTTCGATACTCTGGAATACTTCCAGTTTCTTTATTACTTCGATCACGTGCACTTGCGTGTCGTCCGATCAAGTTTTTTTGGCGCCGTTGCCGGGGAACGGCATTTTCAGCAAAGTTTATTTTTGGTACACAATTTGTGAGCAGATTGCAATTAGATTGCAATTGCATTGCGATTGCAATCCTCCTATTGCAGGAAAATTCAAACTCAGATTGCAGGTACTTGCAGGTTGAGCGTAGTGCATGCAAAAAGAGCTTCACATCTTGAAGTTTGATCCTGAAATAGAGAGGACCTTCCACCAACGCTGCAGACAGCAGAGGAGGAAGAAAAAAGAATTGCAGGAGTTGATCGCACAGGAAGTCTATAAGGAAAGCAATTTGCAGGAAGTACAAATGGACCCACCTGTAGCTGATCCTCAAGCAAATCCAGCAAATGGAGGAAATCCACAAAATGCAAATCATATGCAACAGCAAAGGGGAATTCCTCCAGGAAATCCCATCTTCATTGCAGAAGAAAGGGATAGAGCAATTAGAGATTATGCAGCTACCACTTTTCAGAATCTGAATACAGGGATTGCAGAACCCAATATCGAGGCCAATCACTTTGAGCTAAAACCAGTGATGTTCCAGATGCTTAATGCAATGGGCCAATTTGCAGGACTGCCCAATGAAGATCCCCACAAACACATCAAGACGTTTCTCAGAATTTGTAATTCATTTAAAATGAATGGGATCTCAAGTGAGACGTTGCGCCTGAAATTATTTCCTTTTTCTCTACAGGGAAATGCAGAAGCATGGTTAGACTCATTTCCTCCTGATTCCATAAGAACGTGGGACGAGCTAGTTGAGAAGTTCCTTCTGAAATATTTTCCCCCCACAAAGAACGCGCAGATTAGAGGAGAAATAATCACGTTCAAACAAGGAGTAAATGAAGGAGTAGACACTGCATGGGAACGTTTCAAGAAGTTGGTGAGGAGATGCCCACATCATGGCCTGCCAGCTTGCCTTCTTATAGAACATTTCTACAATGGATTAACACAGGCATCAAAGACTCTAGTAAACGCATCAGCCAATGGCTCATTGTTGACTAAAACGGTGAATGAAGCCAACGAGATTCTAGATGCTATGGTCTCAAACAACAGCCAATGGGGAGAGGATGAGTCTCACAACACTAGAAATGTCGCAGGAATGCATGAAATAGACTCAATAGCAGGGTTAAGCGCACAAATAGCTGCAATGAACAACACATTGAAAAACCTTGCATTAGGAAATCAAGCTCCAATTGCAGCCATAAATCATATTCCTATCCCTACTTGTGTTTATTGTAATGATAATCACATTTTTGACAACTGCCCTTACAACCCTTCTTCTGTGTATTATGTAGGGCAAAACAGATCGAACCCATACTCGAATACATATAATCCAGGATGGCGGCAACACCCTAACTTTTCCTGGAGTGGACAAAATGCAGGAAGCTCAAGTCAGAATCAATATGTGAAACAGGTTGTGCCACCGGGGTTCAACAATCAGCCACAACAACAATACACACAGAAGATTGCAAATCCAATGCAACAGCAATCGACAGTGCAGGGTCCATCCTTGGAGAATATGATGAAGGAATTTATAAGCAAAAATGATTCCATCATGCAGAGCCAAGCAGCCATCATTCAGAGTCAAGCTGCATCTCTGCGCAATCTTGAAATACAGGTTGGACAACTGGCAAATGAGATGAAGCATAGGCCACAAGGGATGCTACCAAGTACCACAGAGAATCCACAACGAGAAGGCAAGGAGCATTGCAAGGCAATCACCTTAAGGAGTGGATTAAATTATGATGGCCCACAGATGCCGACGGAACAAGAAAAAGTCAAGAAGACCAAGAGTTCTGAAGAAGAAAATAAGGAATGCAAAGAAGAGAAAGTGCAGGGACCAATTGAAGAAAAATCAGGTGAAGCGACAGATGAAGTAATCGCTAAGCACCCAAAAGAGAAAAATAAAATTTCAACAGCAAAGGAGTCTACTTCAACCAATCAGAAGTACATACCACCACCACCTTTCCCCCAAAGATTCAAGAAAAAGAATCAAGATGCTCAATTTAACAAATTCTTAGACATCCTTAAGCAACTCCACATTAACATCCCGTTAGTGGAGGCGCTTGAACAGATGCCTAATTATGTTAAATTTCTGAAAGATATCTTAACAAAGAAGCGCAGGTTGGGAGAATTTGAAACTGTGGCATTAACAGAAAATTGCAGCGCTCTAATCACAAGTAAATTGCCACCAAAGCTGCGAGATCCAGGGAGTTTCACGATCCCTTGCATGATTGGAAACACAGATGTAGGGAGGGCGCTATGCGATTTAGGAGCAAGCATCAATCTGATGCCATTATCTGTTTTCAGGAAGTTAGGAATTGGCGATGCAAGACCTACGACGGTAACATTGCAATTGGCAGACAGGTCGATAGCTCGTCCAATAGGGAAGATCGAAAAAAAACTTGATCGGACGACACGCAAGTGCACGTGATCGAAGTAATAAAGAAACTGGAAGTATTCCAGAGTATCGAACCCAAGGGAACGGGGTTTAACAAAATCTATTTTGAAAGTCACAATGTATGTTTGCAAATCACAACAGGGGTAACCAAAAGTTCAAAATGCGAGAGTTTGGTTTTAACAAATGAGTAAAAAAGTCAAAGAATAAAATAGGGATTCAAGTGATGTAAGCACCTTTGGAAGAATGCAACTCACTTTGCAATTGCAATCATAGTTAACATGTGAAACTAAGTAAACCGGGTTCAACTCCTATTCGGTTTTGATTCAAATCCTTTAGGAGACTAAGTGATTAAACCTATACGTCTATGGCTAATCTAACTTAGATTCTTCGCACACAACCCTAGTGGTCTTGGAGTCTCGCCCTATGTCTAGGGTCGATATTCAGGACTTATTTCTAAGCCTTTTCCTCCATTGCTTTTGTGACATCGGCTTTCCCTTAACTCTTTCGATATTAAGTTCGAGCTAGATGAGCAAGCACTAGTTGGCCGGCTAGGTTTACCCAAAATTAAATTCAACAAAAACAAACAAAGTACACATGCTAACTAGATTGTTTATGCTTTAGAGCTCTACATTTTTCCTTAGGGCATTCACCAACTTGAACCCCTAGAGGAAATTTAGCTCATAGTAGAAAAAGTAGAAATCCCAAAATAATTTATTGAAAGATTCATAGTTTTAAAGAGGAGAAATTTTAAAGAAAATCTAATTAACTTTCCAACAAGAAAATATCAAATTAATTAATTTCCACTAAATTGGCTACTGGAATTAAGATCTTGTCTTCAAAAGAAAGGAAATTTTATGGGTAAAGACCATAATTCAATTTCTACATTAAAAGAAAAAGGAAACCCACGAAAGAAAAAATTAAAAGAGCTACTGTAAATAAATAAATTAGTTTTAAAAAAAAAGAAAGAATACCCACGGGAAGGAAAAAAATATGCTGGAAGCAAACTTATGTTTAAAAGAAAAATGAAAACCCACAGGAGTACAAAGAAGAAACAAACTGGAATTAATTTCTAATTAAAAAAAAATAAAGAAACCCACTGGAAAATTCAAACATTGGCAGACAGGTCGATAGCTCGTCCAATAGGGAAGATCGAAGATGTGCTGGTTAAAGTAGATAAATTTGTTTTCCCTGTTGATTTCATCATCCTCGATTGTGAAGCTGATAAAGATGTCCCAATCATTCTAGGAAGACCATTTCTAGCCACTGGTAGAACATTAATCGATGTTGAAAAAGGAGAACTCACAATGCGAGTAAATGGTCAAGAAATCAAATTCAACGTACTCAATGCTTTAAGATACCCGGGGGAGATGGAAGAATGTTCAAGGGTTGATATGGAAGAATCTTTGCAATTGCATGAGTTTCAAGAGCAATCAGAAGAGGAAGAAGATTATGATGGAGAAGATGAAACAATAGCACTATCAGAGAATCTGAATAAGGAATTCAACAGAAAGGCAACAAGTGTTATTGTTCGACCCCCAATGGAAGATCTTCCCTGCAAAACTAAAGTCGAAGTGGACAGGACCTGTTTTGATTCGATATGGAGCTGTGGATTTACAATATGGAACAGAAAACACTGTCAAAGTCATTGGTTAAAGGATCAAGCTTTATTGGGGAGAAGACCTAAGGAGGAAAAGGCTAATCCCCCTGATCAAATTTGAGTAAGAGGCACCAAAAAAAAATAAAAAAATAAAAAAATAAAAATAAAAACAAAATAAAAACAAAAACAAAAACAAAAATAAAAAAATAAAAATAATTTTTTTTTTTAATTTTATTTTCTATGAATTGGTGAATGATTGAGCAATTTCTGTCTAAGGCTAAATCCTGTCTAGGCTGAGGTATTTAAGCTGACCGTTTAGGGAACACCTCTACCTGGGGATCTACCTGGGAAATTGCCCATAACATTCAAAATTCACATGGAAGTAAAAAAAAAAAAAAAAAAAAAATCTTTCATCTTGAATTCATTATACTTGTGTGAACTTTTTAACAATTTACTTGTGAGTTCAGATGAAAGGAAGAAAAGAAAAGCAAAGAGGCACTCTCGGGTCAATGAAGGAGGAAAGAAGACAGCAAGCAGTAAAGGTGACAATGCAATTGCAAACCAATTGCAATCTGACAATGCAATTGCAAACCAATTGCATTCTGCTGACATCCATTCCTTAAGAGCTGAACTAAGGAAGATGAATGAGAAAAAAACCAAAAGTATTGGGCTTATGTCAAGGAGCGAGATGCAGCCATTGCCAGAACATTTCTGGAGATATCTAAGGGCAAAGGACCAGCCTTCCCAGACTTCCCCAATGCTCTACTTTGCAGCCCAACCCGCGAGGACGAAGAGGACAGCACTTCTTCTGATGAATAGGGAGTTCTAAACCTTACTCTTCTTTTATGCAAAATGACCCGAATCTTGTTTTAGTTTTTTTTTTGATATTCATGTTTGTGTTTATCTGCTTATGTTGTTAGACTTTGGTTGTCATTAGTCTTTTGTTTCTTGCTAGGTTTAATAGATGTGCATGTTTTTTTTTAGCTATGTCATCTTTTCTTCTTACACACAAAAAAAAAAAAAAAAAAAAAAAAAAAAAAAAAAAAAGAGTTTACTTTCTAAAGGGTGAAAGAACAAAAACTCTCCATGATGAAACTTAGGACTACACTCAGCTCATTAAACACCTGCATTTGTCATATCAACTTCATAACTGCTTTACTTTCTAAAGTATTAACCCCATCACCCTTAGTTTACAACCACTAGAATTTAAGAAAGGTTTAGCTTGCTGAATGTATAAGACCTGTGAAACCACCCTCCTATATCTAGCCAATGAGGACATTGTTTGATTTAAGTTTGGGGGGGATTGCAATTGCATTCCATTTGCAATCATCATGTATATACTCCACTTCTTTGATAAACTGCATTTATACTTTCAAATTGTTATCTAGGCTTTGTATATTGCTGCCAGTGCCAGTTCTTGTTCAAAAAAAAAAACAAAATGAAATGAAAAAAAAAAAAAAAAAAGAAAAAAAAAAGAAAAAGAAAAAAAAAAGTTTAAGAGGGCTACTCCTCTTTCTAAAAGCAACCAAGTAATCAGGGAAAGTCATGATACCCATGATTGCCTCTGCATGAAAGGTTGACTTAAGAAACGAGTAGGTAAAAGCGGTGATGTGTGCTCGTAGTTAACTACCTTCACCACAAAGTGTCGGTAAGTTAAAGCGAAGGCACAATTGACTAAAGGATGCCCCTCTAAAAGAAAATAAAGTATGAATAGACTGGCAGCATGAGAATAAGTTTGGGGGGGAGTTTTCTCTCAAGAATAGCTTATATAGGAAGCAAGTGAGACCAAACTAGAAGGAAAGTGGTGTGAACATAGTGGATGTGTGGGAGAAAAAGTACTGAGGTTAGAAAAAGCTAGGAATGAAGTTGGGAATCGATAGATAGTGTTATGAGCTTGAGATATCCCCTGAGAAGAGTTATTGTTCTTTCCAAATAATTGTGATTTGATTTGAGTTCTACTAGTTGCTTGAGGACAAGCAACAACTTAAGTTTGGGGGTGTGATAATTCTCAATTATGAGAATTATTCAACTCTAAAACCAAGTTGTTCTTGCTCATTTTGAGGATTTTGTTGATTACCGAGCAAGCTAAAAGTAATATTTTGTATAAATTCATGAAAGCTTGTTAAAACTTGATGAATAAAAGAATTTTAAAGAAAGTAGCTCAAGTTGTTGTCTTTTGTGCAGAATTGGTGACTTTGCGATTGGAATGCGATTGCAATCTATTTGCAATGTAACCAGAAGAACAGAGGAAGGGAGATTGCGATTGCAAAGTAATTGCATTCTCAGGAACGACGAGGAAAGTTCGAAAATCACGGAGATCTCCACGATTCACGCGATTCACATCAATTTTGGAGAAATTACAGCAAGATTATCTTCACCCACAAATCAAGGATCCAATTTTGGAAGGAGATGAACCCGAATTCGACTTTAAAAGGGAGAAGAAGCCGTGGAGGAAGAGAAGTCCGTTTTCTAGGGTTTTAGTTTCTGTTTTTGCTTTTTTTCCAAGAGTTATTTTTCGTGGGTTTATGCTTCTGCTTTCCTGAAGTTAATTTTCTGGGTTATTTTCATTGTAGACAGCAGTCATTTGAAGTCATTTTGTTATTTCAATCAATTCCATTTCAATTAATTGTTATTTTCGCTCAAGAATTCTTCGATTTTAGCTTCAATCATTCGAGAAAGTAATTTTCTGCAGTGCTACGGGTTTGTCAACTATTTTCAGTCTTCATTCTCGGCTTCTGTCGTTCTTCATTTCTTGTTCTGTGTATTTCCTTTGCTTTGGAATAATATTTTGTTCCAAGAAGTCCAAGTGTTCAAGAGAATAACTTTTCTGCCTTTTCAAATTCCTTTGCTAATGTTGTGTCTTTAAATTCATCCAAAGAGGTTTGGCATAGAAGATTAGGCCATCCCTCAGTGAGAGTCTTAGATCTAGTAGTCAAAGATTGTAATCAAAAAATTTCTATTAATAAAGACCGTGTCTGTGAAGCTTGTGAGTTTGGCAAGTCTCATTCTCTTCCATTCCCTAAATCTCATTCTCAAGCCCAAAATATCCTTGATCTCATTCACACTGACCTTTGGGGGCCAACCCCTACTGCGTCTACTAATGGTTTCCTTTATTATATTCACTTCATTGATGATTTTAGTAGATACACATGGATTTACCCTTTAAAGAATAAATCCGACTCATTGAATGCCTTCAAACAGTTTAAGGTCCTTGTTGAAAATAAATTTAACACAACAATCAAAGTTCTACAATCTAATTGGGGAGGGGAATATAGGATCTTCACCAATTTTGTTAAAGATTGTGGGATTGAATTTCGACACTCATGTCCTCATACATCAACCCAAAATGGGAGAGCGGAGCGAAAACATCAACATATAGTAGAAATGGGACTTACCCTCCTAGCTCAAGCTTCATTACCCTTGAAATATTGGTGGGATTCTTTTGCTACTGCTGTACACCTAATAAATAGGCTACCCACACCAATATTAAATAACACTTCACCTTTTGAAAAGTTATTAGACTAAAAACCCAACTATGAATTCCTAAAAGTTTTTGGTTGTGCTTGTTATCCTTGTCTTAGACCCTATCAACAACACAAATTCAATTTCCATACAACCAAGTGTGTGTTTCTTGGGTATAGTGATAACCACAAAGGGTATTAATGCCTTAGCTCCTTAGGTCGAATCTATATTTCTCGTCATGTGAAATTCAATAAGTTGGAATTTCCCTTTAAAGATAAATTCATGCATATCTCTAAACCAACTAACTCCACTTCTCAAGCGTCTAGCACAAATTGTTTGCCCATAGTACCCATTAGTCCCATTGCTCCCATTGTTACCACTCAATCCAACTGGAATGATCCTTCGACAAGCTCCTCTTTGGGCACTAGCACGGAAACTAGTTCTTCTACACGACAAAGGTTTACTTCACACAACTCACATGGTTCTCCTAGTCAAATGACTCCACACTTGGCTGATATGGAGGGGGAAACTAATTCACCTCAGATCTTACCAACAGAAGAAGTGGTTTTTGAGATGAGAGAGAACACCTTGGTGAACTCAAATCTGACAGACATTGACTCTTCTACAACCAATAAGCACCAAATGGTCACACGAAGTAAAGTAGGGGTCTTCAAACCTAAACAGTGGGCATATAAGGTACAATCTCAACCACATTCTCTAAGTAAAGAACTTTTAGAAAGAGAACCATTTAGCACTGAAGAAGCTTTACTTAGTGAAAAATGGAAGAATGCAATGCTAGAGGAATATGAAGCCTTAATGAGGAACAAGACTTGGAAATTAGTCCCTATTCAACCCCATTTGAAAATTGTGGGAAATAAATGGGTGTTCAAATTAAAGAGAAATCAAGATGGGTCACTACAGAGATACAAAGCAAGACTAGTGGCTAAGGGATTTCAACAAACTCCGGGAATTGATTTCAATGAAACCTTTAGCCCTGTAGTCAAAGCTCCAACCATAAGAATTATACTAACAGTGGCTGCTACTTATGGATGGGACATTAGGCAGCTTGACATAAACAATGCGTTCTTAAATGGTGAATTACAAGAAACAGTTTATATGAGGCAACTAGAAGGCTTTATAGATCAAAATCATCCCACTCATGTTTGCAAGTTGGAAAAAGCCCTCTATGGTTTAAAACAAGCACCTAGTGTTGGGTTTTGTGTCCTAAAACTCGTGCTTTTGTAAACTGAATGTATATTCTATTTTACAATAAAGATGTTATTGAGGTTTATTCAGTAAATGTGTTATTGAATAAAGTGAATTGTGTATTCTATAACCCAAATCCAATGAATTAAGAACCCTTGACTATAAGATGTATACTTGAACTTTATGTGTGACATAAAAGTGGATCAAGTTCAAGTAATAGCCAAAACGGTCTATAGTATAGGGATAAGGCTGGGTACCTTATCCTGGGGACACTATGGACGCGGCCCACTTTGTATAGTACTAACGATGTGATCCTAAATCGTTCATGTGGAGACATGCGAGTGGGGGCGTCCTATGCAATGAGTTTGCATAAGACTGGACCGCGAAATAGTCACTTAGACTTTTTAACTCCGTTTACTGTTTTAACTAACTATATTCATACGATGACCTAGGTAACTCGATCTTAATCCTGAGCGTGCTATGAACTCCTGTTTATTCGAGATTATCCTTAGATTTGCATGGGTGAGAGTGGACCGAGATCGCCGACTCAATAAGCCTCCCATTTTGGGGATAAGACCAGATAGATAGTTGGGAACATAGTCATGCGAGATGGAATTCACTCATACCCGCTTTAGGGTTTAGTAGAGAGGTTGTTCCCTTAAGTACTGACTCCAGGTCTTGAACAATGGGCCCACCCTCTCGTTGGCCCGAGAGGGATACGGTTTGTTGGTTGGACCACAAACCAAATTGTTCATTAGAGGATCAGTGGGACTTAAGGAACAAGAAGTAATTACAGGGGTAAAACGGTTTATTTGACCCAGCTGTAATTACGAACAACCTGTGAAGGATTGACTTACTAATCATGGTTATATCGAGTGGACAGAAATATATCTACAGTGAGGAGAGTGCAGCCACTGGGCTTTAGTGGAGTGTCCCGGTGGTTAACGAATGTTGATTAGCTAAGCTAAAGAGTTTGGCCGGTTAATCTCGTATCGTTGGAGCTCATGATCTGTAGGTCCATTAGGTCCCCTTACTAGCTCAGACTAAGCCTTGGAATAATTTGAGAGAAAAGAATTTGAATTGTTCAAATTCGAATTTGGGAGAAAAAGTTAATTATATGCGATATACTTAACGTATCATAGCTTAATTATGAATTAAACTATGATAAAGAAAAGGTGGAAATATTTAAATATGATTTAAATATTCGTTTGGTTTAAAACATGAATAGGGATTCATGTTCGAACGTTCGTTTTGAGAAATTAGGATTGGTCCAATTATTTAATTTGATATTTGATATTAAATTAAATATTTATTTAAAATTAATTAAATTGTTTAATTAATTAAAAATTGATTTTAATTTAAAATTAATTTTATATTAATTTTGAATTCAAATTCATTTGGAAATGAAATATGGACCAAGTTCATAACTTCTTCACCAAGTTTATTGTTTGAAGCATATCTTCTTTCAATTGGCTTCTTCACAAAGCTTCTTGTTTGAAGTTTATCTTCATTCAATTGGCTTCTTCACTAAGCTTGTGGCTTTCTTTAAATAGAGAAGAAACACAATGGAGAAAGAAGATTAGAAAAACAAGAGATTTTTGTAGAAAACTCTCTAGCTTTTTTATTTAGATCTTTATTCATTCTTCTCCCAATTTCTCTCAATCAAAGATCCCACAATCCATTCCAAGGGCTGAGAATAGTAGGGAAGACTCTAGTGGTGGTCCAAGTAGTGTTGGTGATCCAAGATTTGCAAAGGATCAAGAGAATATTGAGCTACAAAGGTTTGTGTTCTTATTCTCTGTTTTTCCAGTTTTGAGCATGTTTTTTGTTTGATAAAATTGATCAAATTAGAGTGCTCAAGATCCAAAATTGCTTCCGCTTTCTTAATATTAACCCCTTCACCTAGAGCCTGGTATGAAAAGTTGAAAATTACTTTGCAGTCTTGGGGTTTTGAAAATGCTAAATCTGACAGTTCATTGTTCATTTTTGATAAAGATGGATGTGTTCTGTGGCTACTTATTTATGTTGATGATATAGTAATAACAGGGAACAACAGTGAAAGAATGAAGAAATTCATTGAAGAACTTAATGTAAAATTATCTCTTAAAGATATGGGAGATCTACATTATTTTCTAAGAATTGAAGTAAAGAAAATTGAAAGAGGACTTCATCTAAATCAGGGGAGTTATGTTGCTGCCTTGCTAAAGAAATTGAAAATGGAATACCTCAAACCAGTACCTACTCCCACGACTGTTGGAAAAGATTTACATGATAAAACCAGAGATCTACTAGAAAATCCATCAGAATATAGAAGTATAGTGGGAAGCTTACAGTATCTATGTCATACTTGTCCCGATATCGCCTTTGCAGTGAATCGCTTGAGTCAGTACCTTGCAACTCCAACCACGGCTCATTCTAACGCCCTAAAAAGAATCCTTAGGTTCCTAAAAGGAACCATGGACCTCGGATTGAACATACAACCAGTTAGTAATTTCTCCATTTCAGCTTATTCAGATGTCGATTGGGCAAATGACCCAACAGACAGAAAATCAATTAGTGGGTTTTGTACATACCTTGGAGAAACGTTGATATCATGGTCCTCAAAGAAGCAAAACGTTGTGGCCAGATCTAGCGCAGAGTCCGAATATCGTGCAATCGCTCAAACCACTGCTGAAATTGCTTGGATTAACTCGTTACTTAGTGAAATCAAAGTAACTCAACCAACGAGGCCGTTGATCTGGTGTGATAGTGTAAGTGCAGCAGCCATTGCAAGCAATCCGGTCTATCATGCAAGAACGAAACATTTTGATATTGATCTTCATTTTGTGAGAGAAAAAGTGTTAAAGAAGGAGCTGGAAATTAGATACATACCAACGGAAGAGTAGACAGCAGATGGGTTTACGAAATCTCTCTCCACACCATCTTTTCATGTTCTACAAAATAAACTTGGGCTGATTTTTCCACCCTCAAGTTTGAGAGGGAATGTTAAAGAAGTGGGCTTTAGTCCCTAATGGGCCATGCAACCCATTTAGTTATTTGATATATTCATGTGGGCTGATCTGTATTTAATATAGGGCAAATATAACTATATTTGTAAACCTCAATTACTGAATATTGGAGTATAAATACAACATATCCCCAATGACACAATACGTTCTTTTGGGGTTTTTCTATTGAATATAGAACCTAATATTTTCTCTACTCTCGATCCAGCCCATTTGATCCTTTCGTTTCCATTAAGAGACGGAAACCCCAAAAGTTATTTAAGCTCTCTCTTGAGGGGAGAGCAGGGTAAGCTCATTCCATCCAGCCACTAAAACTCTCATAGAATTCCCATAATTCTCTCTAAACTCTCTTTGACTTAAGCATCAGAGTTTGTGTGCCTTACATTATCCAAATTTTTCTTGTCTTGCAGGCTGCGTTCTTCTCTTAAAATTACAAATTCACCGTCGTTGTCACGTGAAAGTCAAGTGAGATTTGTCTTGCTCAAAATTTGGCAACAACAAAAAATTAAAATGAATATATGCCAACGAAAAGCTTTTTAATAATATTTTATTAAAAAATTAATAGTATTGACTAAAATCATTCTAACATAAAATTTATAGAGTAAATCAAAATATTTGAAAATTTAGGTGGGATAATACTAAAATAGATTTAAATCTTAAAAGATAGAGATATGTAGGTTTAAATCTCATTTTGGTCTTGAATTTTTAGCATTATTCTATTTTACTTTAAACATTCAAAATATCTATTTTAGTCTCTGAATTTTCATGTTTGTTTCATTTTAGTCGTTGAACTTTCAAAATGTCTATTTGAATCCATGAACTAAAAAAAAATCATTTGAGTTCTTATTAGCTTTTTACGTTTAATGAACCATTACCTTGACCTTGGATATGTGTATTAACATGTTGACATGAAAATGTATTAGTCATATAGATTAGATAAAGCAAGTTTTGAGTGAGTGGATATTAAGTGACAAAATGATATAGTGAAAACCAATATATATAGGTACTTTTTTCAAGTTAGACAGAATATAATTGACAATTTGAAATTTTAAAAATGACAAAGTATGTTAAGTCAAGGACTATGCCAAGAATACCTCTAAACTTTGAGAGTTGTATAAATAAAAATCCTAAACTAATAATTGTATCGATTTAAATCCTGAACTTTCATAAGTGTATCAATTTACACCGTTTGTTTGTTTGAACAATGCTAGTTTTACACATGTTTGCAAACTTTATTATAATTTCATCAGTTAAACCCCTAAACTATCATAAATGAATCAATTTAGGCTTTCAATTTGAAAATTGTTCATGCATCAATTCTCATATGTGTGTAGACTTCTTTAAAATTTTAAACCCTCTATTTGAAAATCATCAATCATTTGAAACAGAGGTTCTGAATTGATTGACTTATATATGAAAGTTCAAAAGTTTAATTGATATAATTATAAGTTTTGTAGACATGTAAACTAAGGTCTTTCAAATGAAATTTAACGGTATGAAAGTGTAGGTTTAAATTGCTCAAATTATTAGTTTAAGAGTATAAATTGATTTTTGTGCCTTTATTTTACGACTGTTAATTTTTTGAAAAAAAGAAAAAGTCTCTCCTCTTTTGTTCTTCTGTCCTATCTATAAATAAAAAAAAAACTAATGGTGTGCAGCAGAAAGTTCCTCACTAATCAACAGGAAAGTATCTGAGAAATTATAAGAGTAGGAGAGAAAACAAACCAATATAATTCCTTCAAGGTTTTCTTGGGAGAAATTGAATTCGGGCTTGTCATCTTGTTGCAGCTCCAACATGATATCCACAAAATCCTTTCTAGATTCATCACACTCACCACCTCTCATCTTTACACTAGGTTCTTCAATCACCTTATCACAAAACAAAGATAAGGGAAGAAATCCACAACACAAAACTCCGTCATCAACACCATAAACTTCCTCGATGCATCCCCAAATCTACTCTTCCCATTTTCATCCTCAAATTAAACTTCTCTCCCAAAACACATCTCGAAATTATATTGTTCGAAATCGACACGAACAACTGGTTAAGATTCACAAACTCACCGCCAACACAAGCCTTATGAATCCTATTGATAAGCACACCAACTTCTTCATCTCTCTCGTACTAAAATGACTCCACTCTTTCGATACTAAAAAGCTCAAAGGCGTAAACTTTTCTGGCTTGTCGCCAGTACTCACAGTTTGATTTCAGCAGAAAATAACAAGAAGAATAAGAAATCAGCACCGTAATTGATTCGTATTATTCGATGCTTTACATGGGTCTGCACTAATTGATTTATAGATGCATGGACCAAAGGTTTATAAGGAAAGAATCAATTGTTGGAAGGAAGGAAATAAATTAACAATCAAAGCAGTAAAGAGATGGCGTGACTGATGCGTTTTGACAGCTTCTTGTGTCAAAACGCATAGCTTCATCTAGGTGGATAAGTGAGGATGTGCTGTCATACAAGTGTGCTGTAGGCCTTCATCATCTTCCTCAATATCCCTTTGATAATTTTCATTTATGAGAATTATTTGACCATTATATTAGGTTGTGTTAACAGCTACTTGTAACTCTCTTATATTTTTACTTTTACATTTTATTTGTGTAAACAAAATCTTCCTTACATATAAAAGGAGGTTTTAATCAAAAGAAAAAAAATGAGATGAAATCAGAAAATGAAAAAGAGATCAAGTGATTCAAGTGTGAGATTTATCTGTAATTTTCCTCCAAGAGTCTGCAATAAGAAGTCGAGCTTCCCCTCCCGTGGATGTAGGCCATTTGCTGCCGAACCACGTAAAATCTACTGTGTTCTTCTTCTTCTTCAACCTCTGCATGCTGATTTCCGTTGATTTCACAAAACGCCATAGCCAAGCTTCTCTCTTCTCTGTATTTTTCCTTTCTCTTCACAAACATCGAAAGGTAATTTTCTATCTCTTGAAAGTTGTTTCTACTTGTGTGTAAGAAAAGCAAGCAACGTGAAAGCAAGTTCTTCTTTCATTTTCCAGACTCCTGTCAAATCAAGAATTGGGTAAGTATTTGGGCCATTTATTATTTTACAGCCCATTAGCCCAATAGGTTGGTTTTGTCATTTTTGTGTATTTTGTTGTATGATGAGCAAGCTAAAAATAGTGTTTATTAGTTAAATTCATAAAAACTTGTTGGAGTAATGAAAAAGAGGAAAGAAGTTAAAAAGAGGTCGAAAATTACACTAATTTGATATTTTTGTGTAGGTTTGGACCAAGTACATAAATGCAATTGCATTCCATTTTGAAAATATAATTGCATTTCATCAGGAAAACAAGATGGTGAACAAGCACAAAAATGCAATTGTATTCCAGAATGGAAATGCAATTACATTTTCTGAAAAATTTTGGAGATTGAGGGAATCATGAAAATTAACGAGATTTGAAGAGATTTTGCATGATTTGGAAGATTTTTCAACTCAAATTCAGACCTAAGAGTGGACCCAAGGTTGAAGAAGAGCAAAGATGGAAACCCTAGCCCTTGATATCTATAATAGCAGGAAGAACAAAGCAGGAAAAGGTCTTCTCGCCCACAGTCCTTAGTTCATCACTTTTTATCATATTCTAGCAAGTGTTCTTCGTTTTTTTCTCTGTGAAACTCCGAGGTTGATCCCTCCTCAATGAAAGTTAGAGGAGGTGAAGATCCAATCACCTGTGAAAGTGTATTTGGTTCGATCAAAGTAAGGAATACACAAGTTGTTCTTACACTTTGATTATTTTTTTTTTAATTTCTAGTTGTTGTTTTCATATCCTTCTTGTAAATTCTTTGGATTTTAGTTTGTGTTGAAGTTTATTGATTCTCATCTTATTCACAACAAAGACAAGTTGTTCTGTTAAACTTTATTTCCATAATATTTTGAATTTTTCTTAAGTGTTGCTACAGCTTTTTGCAATTTTCATTGAATCTATTTGTGAGTTCTTAGAGTTGTGTTATTCAAGTCAATTCATAATAAAATTTCAGCTTTGGGTTGCCTTTTTATTCTAGATTTTTATTTATTTTATTTTGGCTATTTAATTATGAGTTTTGTATAAATTAAATTGTCGTTTTTCATTCCCTCCATGATAAGCTAATTTTTCTTTAGGGGTTCAAGTTAGTGAATGCCCTACAGGAAAGATGTAAAGCTTAAAAGTACAAACAATCTAGTTAACACTTGAGATTTTGTTTGTTTTTGTTGAAATAACGTTGGATAAACCTAGTCGACCAATTAGTATGTGATTGATTGTCAAGCTCGAACTTAATACCGAAAAGATTAAAGGAAGACGGATGTCACAAAAGCAATGGAGGAAAAGACTCAGAAATAAGTTCTGAACATCAACCCTAGACATAGGGCGAGACTCCGCTAGAATTGTGCGCGAAATTACCTAAGTTAGATTAGCCATAGAAATATAGGTTTAATCACTTAGTCTCTTAAAGATTTTGAAGCAAAATTGAATAGGAGTTGAATTCGGTTTACTTAGTTTTCTTGTGTTAGCTACAATTGCAATTGCATTTTAGTAGCATTTCTTTCCAAATAGGCATAAAAAACTTGAATACCCTTTTTCATATTTATTGGTTTTTTTAATTTATTTCTTTAGCAACACCACCTCTCCACATTTTTATAACATTGGTTACCGAAATTGCAATTTGAGAACAATTTTTGCTATCTTTTGAATTTTGTTGTATCCATTCTCTGTGGGATCGATACTCTGGAATACTTCCAGTTTTATATTACTTGCATCGATAGTGTACACTTGCATTGGACTGAAGCTTTGTTTTTAAACTAATTTTTTTTAAAGCTCCACGTTTTAGTTCAATCATCCCTCTCAAACGTGAGGGAGAAGATCAAACGCAAAGTTTGTTCTTCAAGTGAAGAAAAACAGAGGGAGAAGAAGCCTTAGTGAGCACATCGGCAATATAATCTTGAGACGGTACGTACCAAATTTTAATTTCATTTTTGAGAATCTTGTCACGAACGAAGTGAATGTCTAGTTCAATGTGTTTTGTGCGTGCGTGAAACATGGTATTAGAAGCCAACCAAATAACACTCATGTTGCCGCACCAGACAATTGGCATTGTTTTGAATGCTTGGCAAAGCTCAGCCAGTAAGGAAGAAAGCCAGGTGAGTTTAGTGGCAGTATTTGCGAGTGATTGATACTCCGATTTTGTGTTGGATCGGGCGATGACATTTTGTTTCTTCGAGGACCATGAGATTATGTATGCCCTTTAAATATTGAAAAACCTGTTTAATGGCCTGCCAATGATAAATTGTAGTGGGTGCTTGCATAAATTGGCTTAGGCGAGATTGACAATAAAGAAGATATTGGGTCGTGTATGTGTGAGGTACTGAAGTCCTCTATTTGCACTGCAATAGAGAGTAGGATTGTCAAAGGGGTTGTCCTTCATATGCATATATATATTTTCCATGGATAGCAGGTGTAGTGACTGGTTTTAGGTGCTGAAAACAAAGATTCTTAAGTAGAGTGTTGATGTATTTCTGTCAAGTGAGATAGAGCCCACTTTCATTTCTGTAAACTTCAATGCCAAGAAAAAAAATTGAGGTGACCCAAGTCCTTGAGAGCAAAGGCACAATGGAGTTGGTCAATGAAGTTTTTGTTGAAATATAAACTTGATTTAGGTAATTAGTATTTGGGCCTAGTTTAAATAAAAGCCCAATTTCTAGAAACATTAAGTACTAGAATATTCTAGAGAAATATCTTATTGAAGATACTTTAGAGTATGATGTAGAATTCTCTAGAATGTGAGAGAAAAAAGTATATTTGTAAAGAACATTCTAGAGAGTCATTTGTAACCACTAGATTGTATATGTGTTGGCAAAATCATAGCCATAAGTTTAGAAGGTGCAACTAGTATAAATAGAGGTGATGTCTTAGAGTTTGTATAAAAAAGTTAGAAGTGACCAATAATACAAGTAGCCTCTTTCTCAAAAATCTATCTTTCAAGTTTAACCTCCAATCTCCAAAAGGTTTCTTTCCAACAAAATGGTATCAGAGCTTGAAGATGGCAAGTAACAACATGGTCCCATTCCAAGTCCCAGTGCTCAACAAGAGCAACTACGATAATTGGAGCATCAAGATGAAGGCTCTCCTTGGATCGCAAGATGTATGGGAGATAGTAGAGAAGGGACACGCCGAGCTGGAGAATGATGGTAGTCTTTCTCAAACACAAAGGGACAATTTGAGAGACTCAAGAAAGAGAGACAAGAAGGCTCTCTATCTAATCTATCAAAGATTAGATGACGATGCTTTTGAGAAGATTTCAGAAGCAAAGACAGCGAAAGAAGCATGGGAGAAGCTTCAAATATCGTACAAGGGAGCAGATCCAGTCAAGAAGGTACGTCTTCAAACTCTAAGAGCTGAGTTTGAAACTTTGCATATGAAAGAAGGGGAAGTCATCTCCGAACATTTCTCTAGAGTTTTAACGGTCACCAATCAACTTAAAAGAAATGGTGAAAAGCTTGATGATGAAAAAATTATGGAGAAAATACTAAGATCATTAGATCCAAAGTTTGAACATATTGTTGCCATAATCGAAGAAACAAAAGACTTGGAGGCTATGACCATTGAGCAACTCTTGGGTTTGTTGCAAGCATATGAAGAAAAGAAAAAGAAGAAGGAAGGAATCGCAGATCAACTACTCAAGCTGCGAGTTGACTCAACTATTGGAGGAATCAATCACAATGGTAGAAGCCAACGAGGACGAGGTCATGGTGAACATCGAGGACGAGGAAGAGGTCATGGACAAGGTCAAGGACGAGGTTGGAGGTCGTATGAGGACAATAACAACTTCCAAAGAGGAAGAAACTCAACAAGAGGTCGTGGGCAAGGCAACTCAAGATCAAGGTATGATAAGTCAAATATTAAATGCTACAATTGTCAGAAATTTGGTCATTATGCATATGAATGTAGAGCTGTTAGCAATAATAAAGTTGAAGAAAAGGCAAACTACATGGAAGAAAGAAATCAAGAATGTGGCACCTTATTGATGGCTTGCACGGATGACGAATGGAACAAAGATAATAGATGGTACTTAGACACCGGGGCAAACAACCATATGTGTGAAAGAATGAGCATGTATGAATCGATGAATCGAGAAGTGGTATTCGATGAAGAAGGAGAATGGAATTGGAGACAACATGATGAAGACTACAACTTCTTTCCATACTTTGAAGAAGATGACATGGAAGAAACAAGGACAGAGCAAACAAGAGAGGAACCTTCTACCCCACCAGCTTCACCAACTACAAGTTCTCAAGAGAATGAAAGTTCAAGTGGAAGAGTTCACCGCTTCAAAAGCTTACAAGAACTTTATGAGGTAACTACAAATCAAGATAATCTTACTCTCTTTTGTCTTTTTGCCGATTGTGAGCCCATGCAATTCCAAGAAGCTATGAAAAACAAGAATTGCAAAAGCTCTATGGATGAAGAGATCAAGGTGATCAAGAAGTTCAAGATGGATGACTCTAATTCGGACAACACACTCATGGAATGTGGAATCAAACTATCAAATCATGAGGAAGGAGAAAAAGTGGATCCAACACTCTTTAAAAGCTTAATTGGAAGTTTGCGGTATTTGACATGCACAAGGCCCGATATTCTCTATGTAGTTGGAGTTGTCAGTCGCTATATGGAGAAACCGATAACTACACATTTGAAGGCAGCAAAGAGAATTCTTCGGTACATCCAAGGTACGATAAATTACGGTTTGTACTATATGTTTCAGATGATTATAAGCTTGTGGGATACATTGATAGTGATAGTAGAGATATGGATGACTGCAAGAGCACGATTGGCTTTGTGTTCTACATGGGAGACACTACCTTCACATGGACATCAAAGAAGCAACCAATTGTTACTCTTTCTACATGTGAAGCAGAATATGTAGCTGCTACCTCATGCGTTTGCCATGCAATTTGGCTAAGAAATATGCTAAAAGAGTTGAGTTTGTCACAAGAGGAGCCGACGAAGATATTTGTGGACAACAAGTCAGCAATTGCTTTAGGTAAGAATCCAGTTTTTGACGATTGGAGTAAGCACATAGATACGCGTTACCACTACATTAAAGAGTGCGTCACAAGAAAGGATGTGCAGTTGAAGTACGTGAAGACTCATGATCAAGTAGCTGATATATTCACCAAGCCACTTAAGAAAGAAGACTTCACAAGGTTGAGAGGTTTGCTTGGAGTAACAAAATCAAGTTTAAAAGGGGGTGTTGAAATATAAACTTGATTTAGGTAATTAGTATTTGGGCCTAGTTTAAATAAAAGCCCAATTTCTAGAAACATTAAGTACTAGAATATTCTAGAGAAATATCTTATTGAAGATACTTTAGAGTATGATGTAGAATTATCTAGAATGTGAGAGAAAAAAGTATATATGTAAAGAACATTCTAGAGAGTCATTTGTAACCACTAGATTGTATATGTGTTGGCAAAATCATAGCCATAAGTTTAAGAGGTGCAACTAGTATAAATAGAGGTGATGTCTTAGAGTTTGTATCAAGCCAAAAAAGTTAGAAGTGACCAATAATACAAGTAGCCTCATTCTCAAAAATCTATATTTCAAGTTTAACCTCCAATCTCCAAAAGGTTTCTTTCCAACAGTGTTGAATGAGTAATGAATCATTTCCTGTAATAATAATGTTATCAACATATTTAAGTACAAGAATCTTTATGGTATCTTGGAACAAATAGAAGAGTGAAGAATCAGAGAGTTAGTGAATTTCAAGTATAGAAGAGTAGCGTGAAGTTTGTTGAACCATTCTCATGGTGCCTATCATAAGCCATAGAGAGACTTTCGAAGTTTACAAACATAGTGAAGGCAAGAGGAATCGACAAAGCTAGCTGGTTGGTCCATGTAGACATTCTCTTGAAAATCACCATTGAGAACGACATTATTAAAATCAATTTGGCGAATTTGCTAATTATAGGATATAGCCAAGGTACGTTAGGATGATTCGAACAGTTGATGGTTTATAATAACAGGACTAAAAGTCTAAGTGAAGTCAATGTCCAATCGTTGATGAAAGCCTTTTGCGACTAGTCGAGCTTTGTACTTAGAGAGAGTGCCATTCAAATTGGTTTTAACCCTAAAAACCCATTTGTTACCAACTAAGCTGCAGGAGGAAAGAAGGTGGTACCCATGTCCATGTGCACTTTTGAGAAGTGCATTGTATTATTCCTCCATCATTTTAGCTTGTCTCCTATACTATATGGGGTTCAAGATACGTTGAAGTGGATTGAGGGTGCAAAGGTAGGCTTCTGGTTTAGTGATGCCAGTTTTGGCACTGGTGATTATATGGGGTATGTTGGTGTTGGGTTAATGGACACGGTGGGAGTTAGAGTTGGTGGTGGAGATGAGGGGAAAGAGACTGAGGTGGTGGGTGGTATGGGAAGGAGCATCAAACAATGGGTGCAGTGGGTGAAAGAGGAGAAATCGTACCTGATGAAGGTGTTGTGGAGGCTACTGAAGCAGAGGTGGCCGAGGAGAGGCTGACATCAGAAGGATCTTATTGCGAACACCATGGAGTAGTAGCTGATCGATGGAAGAAAAAGAAGAGAGCCAGTGGAGATAGTGGCTGCATTGTTTGGGGTAGTGTGGAGGTTCAAGAAGCCATGAGCAAAGGGAAATTCTTGCTCATAGAAGGCTAGATGTCGTGAAAATTAGGTGCGACCGGTTGTGCTAAGACATTTGTAGCATTTGTAATGTTCGCTGAGACTAAGGAACACACATTTCACAGATCGAAAACTTAGTTTATAATATTGGTATGGCTTAGGTAGGGGTAGGTGGTGCAACAAACACTTTAAGAAGATTATAGTTTTGTTTGTGATTGAAAACTTTTTCAAATGGAGAGATGTTGTGGAGAGTGGGAGTGGGAAGTCTATTGATGATGTACACGCATGTTTTGAAGGCTTTTCACCAGAATTTAAGGGGCATAGATGCTTGAGCTAGTAGAGTGAGTCCCATTTCAACTATATGAAGATGTTTGCGCTCTATTTTGCCATTTTGTTCACTAGTGTGAAGACAAGAATGTTGAAAAAGGATCTCACATTAGTTTAGAAAGGGTGTGAAGAATTGAAATTCACCTCTCCAATCCAAATGATGTATTTTGAAATTGTTTTCCAGGATATTCTCGACATGATTTTCCGTACAATTTTATTACGTTTTCACATTTCTTACAGAAATATTTGAATTCCTAGCCAAATTTCAAAGACAAAAATAATTTTTTTTTAGTTTTAAAAACTTAGTGTCGCCACGTACTTACGACACGTAGCGGCCGACATCCTCAAAAAGGGAGATTTTAAAAGGAGTCCGCTACCAATCTTTTTAATGGTGTGATTGGACACCAAAATAGAATAAAACAAACTTAAAAAAAAAGGGTATGCGAAAACCAGATTTGGGCTCGGGAGTTGTTTGTGTATGAGGAAGGTGTTAGCACCCCACAACACCCGTTTAAAAACGGTTGCCAAATTTTAATCTTGAATTGCAAAAGATTTTAGAAGAAAAAAGCTCGCTTAGGGAAAAAGACATTTTTAAAATAATGTCTTATTTTACCTCGCATTCCTCCAATATTTGAAGTCATGATCCCATAAAATAAGTGGATAAATATCTATCAATTTGACTATATTAGAAATATTTCCAAAAAAAACTTAGGAAAAATTCTCTACCTCAAGAGTATGAGAAATTTTACAATTTCTCAACTTCGTCATAGAATAGCCTTTTATAAAAGAAAGTTTTTTTTAAAAAAAAAAAATTGTTTTAATTAAATTCATTTTTTTCTTGGGACGAAAATCTCGGACTCCCAAAGATAATGATCTCTCACCTCAAGAATTCTAGAAAACCGGACTCCCAAATATTTCTAGATTCCATCATAGGAATTTTAAAAAAAAAACGACCTTGAAAACCACTTTTTAAGAAAAAGATTACAAAAGGTTTTAGAAATGACACTTTGGTTATAAAACTTTGTAAACTCAAAAAAGAGCAAATTTACAGATTTGGAAATAATTAAAAAAAAAAAAGAAATTTGAAAAGAAAATTTGAAAAAAAAAACATTAAAGATAACCAAGACAATCAAAATGAAGCATTATATACAAATACAATTTGAAGATAAAATAAGCTCGCAAAATAAATTAATTAACTGATAGCAAGTAAACAAGCAAACACAATGTATAAGCATGTTAAAAATTTAAGAAAAAAAACATATTGAAATCGACCTTAGACTTCTAAAGAATCGAATCCTCACTTCAGGAAAACTAGAAAATCGGACTCTCAAATATTTCTAGATTCCGTCGTCGGATTTTTTTCTTTTTTTAAAGGAAGAAAAAAAACTATGAATTTAAAAGATTACAACAATTTTTATAACAAAACAAGTATATACATCAAATTAACGATTATAGAAAAAAAAATACATATACATAATAATAGTAATAATAACATTAATAATAATGATAATAATTTAAGTTAAAGAAAAGGTATAGGTGTTATTACACAAACACATATTTAATAATGATGATAATACTAATAATAACAACAACAAATAATAATAATAATAATAAAAGGAATGCACACAAAAAAAAAGTTCACGATTTTAAAAAGTACTCCCACGGAGGACACACACATATATAAATATATATATATAATAATAATAATTTTTTTTTTAAAAAAATGCAGTGTATTCACATCAAGTATGAGCATATATAATAATAATAATAATAATAATAATAATATTATTATTATTATTATTATTATTATAATTTTTTAAAAGAAAAGAGTGCATTGGTGCATACTACACAATGCACTGACGCGACCATTTAAAAAAAATCAAATCAGAAAGTTGACTGCTTCACGCAAACATATATATATAAATTTATTATATATAAAATAATAATAATATAATAATAATAATAATTAAAAAAAAAATTCAGAAAAGCTTAGTCCCTCACGCAAACATATATATATATATATATATATATATATATATATATATAACAACAATGATATAATAATAATATAAAAGGTCAAATCCATATACATATACATTATAATAAAACTTACACTATTTTTTTCTTTTTTTTTCTTTTAAACTTAACTACTTTCCTTTCACTTTCCCACTCACCCACTTCATCCTCTTCTCCTCTCTATTTTCAACTTCCTTTTTTTTTTCTTCTTCAACCTATCTCATTCTTCTTCTTTTTTTTTTTTAGAAAACTCCAATCATGTTTGGCTTGGTTACAACGGAAGCGAAGGTCCACTCGCCTCTAAGGTATGTTACACCATTTCTCGTTTGATTTTACAACACTCTACTTCCTTGTTCTCTTATTCTTTTTTTTTTAAAAAAACAATAAATTTAAGAACCTAGAAAAATGGAGAAAATAAACAAAAAAGAAAACAAAGGTAGATAAGCAGGGGGGAGATAAACGGGAAGGAAAAAAAATACGAAAACAAGATAACAACAAATCTAAAGCATAAGCACATAAAAAAATAGGTAAAATGCTCACATTGAAAAAAAAAAGACGTATGAATAATAAAAAAAAAGAAAAGAAAATGAAAAGAAAAAATGAAAGAAAACTCAGAAAAAACCCTTACTCAACTACTGTTTTTCAAGGGCATTTCGAGATAGAGATGAAGATCTAGTGGTGGGAGTCAAGAACATCTAACTTGTTGTTTGAGGTGCGGATCCTTGAGACAAAGGCCCTACCAAGTGCAACCTCCAACTAAGCTAGGGTTATTCTTGTTGTATTCTAAATTTTCGAGTCTTTTCTAAAGTATGTTTGTTGGCTTCTAAGAACTTACTTTGGAACTCTAGTTTTTTTCTCTGTGATGTGGTTGTGGTTGAGAATGGAATGGATGCTTGTAGGTGTTATGCTTGCTTTTTTTGTTGTTGCTTGAGAATGTTCTTTAGGGTTGAGAAGCAAGGGTTTATAAAACCTCAACCACTTCTTCTTTTGGGCAAAAAAGAAAAAAAAAAAACTGGCTAAATTTGTTTCAAATGAGCCCTTATATTAGAAAGGCAAGAATTTGAAATAAACCCAAATTTGACCTAATGGTTTATTCTTTGTCCACAATCTCTTCCTTTTCTCAATATCCCATTCTTCCCTCACACTTAGCAAAATAAGGTGGTCCACACAAGAAGAACTCAACAAAGAAGGAAAAAAAAAAAGAAAAAAAAATGTCACAAACATAATATACAAATATTAATTAGTCGATAATTAACACAAGTGAGCAGGACAAAATACGTGGCTACACTTAGCTTGAATTTTGTAAACATTTTTAGAAAGTAGGTGATAAAACAAAGGAACTCATAAGTGAAAGTAGTATTAATAAACCCGATTTAAAAACTCAAGAATAAAAAAACCAAATGGTTATCAAATTTTAGGTTTTCATCTTCCTACTAGGGGTGCAACTAAAAACTAAAAAACTGACAAACTGGACCAAACAGATCCAATGGTTTAGTTTGATTTTTATGTTAATTATTGGACATCTCGATTTTATATTAGAGAAAACTGAACATTGTCTGTTTTGTTTATTTTTTAGTAAAAAATTCAATCAAAATCAAACTGAATCAAGGGTATATATATACGCTTAACAAACCCTAATTTTTCAAATTTTGTTTCCTCTCATAGTATTTCTTTGCCACAGTCCCTTCCTCTTCTTTTCGCTAATCGCACATTGTTGCAGAACCTCGTCATCATAGATCTCGTCGTCACAACACCTAGTTGCCACTTATCACCATTTGCCGCCATCATCACTCACATATCAACCTTGGTAGCTCATCGCGATAATCGCTCACTGCCCAACCTATTGTCACTTGCCACCATTAATAATTCTCATTTATGAGGATTATTTGGCCTTTATACTTAGTTATTCTTGTTATTTCAATTCATAGGAACTTAGTTGATGTCTCTTTTCTTTTCTCCTTGTAATTTCCTTTGAAGTTTAAATAGTTGCTGGAGTTTTTGTTAGACATTGAATTTAGTAGTTTCTTAATAAAGTCAGTTGGTTATTTGATTTCTTTATGCTGAAATTCTTACTTCTGTTATTTTATGTCATGAATTACCAACCCTTCGACCTTCTGTTTTTCCATCTTGTAATGAGAAGCTAAATTTCTTTTAGGGGTTCAAGTTGTTGAATGCTCTAGAGGAAAGATGTATAGCTTAAAATCACAACCAATCTAGCCATCACTTGAAACTTTGTTTGCTTTTGTTAAGTTTAATATTGGGTAAACCTAGCCAAGCTTAAACTTAATACCGAAAGGGTTAAAGGAAGACGGATGTCACAAAAGCAATGGGGGAAAAAGCTTAGAAATAAGTTCTGAACATTGACCTTAGACATAGGGCGAGACTCCAAAACTACTAGAATTGTGCGCGAAATTATCTAAGTTAGATTAGCCATAGAAATATAGGTTTAATCACTAAATCTCCTAAAGATCTTGAAGCAAAATTGAATAGGAGTCGAATTCAGTTTACTTAGTTTTCACATATTAGTTATTTATTTATTTTTCCTTTTTAATATATATATATTTGTATATATATAATAAACCATAAATCCAAACTTTTATTCAATATTATTTTGTTTTTTTAAGGAAATCCAAAAAATTTCTCTCAAATAGAAATCTATTATTAGGAATTAACAATTTAAATATGATTTTTCTAAAAAAAGATTTTATTTAATCAAATTTTAAAAAATAAAAATTATAAATGGGGAATTATTCTCTGTGGGGAACCCGATCCCTGCGAAATTAAATGGGGAATTTTGCAGGGACGAGGAATGAAATGGGGGGGGCCGTGGACATCTCTAAAATTGCCCTCAGTTCGAACTCGAGACCTAGAGTTTGCAAGGCTTATCCTACAGCCAACGAGACCACTAATCTTAATTGATATATATATTTTTTTAATTTTTAATATGAATACTATTGGGTTTGGCTTGGGTTTATTCGGTTTGATTTTGCCAAACCCAAAACCAACTGAATATTATCGGTTTTTAGTAAACGTAAATCGTAACTGCCAACCTGAGCCAATTTCAACCCGAACCGATGGGTGGTTTCAGTTAGTTTAAGCGTTTTTTTTGGTTTTTCGATTTTTGCTTGCACCCCTAAAATCTACATCATTATTAAATTCATTGTAATATATCAAATTAGATTTTTAGGGTTGGCATAATTTTAGCAAAATATTGGGAATTCAAATCATTATAATATTATTTCCTCCCTAATCTCTACATTCTATTCATAATGATTTGTTAAACCTCCAACCAATATCTAAGCCCATAAAGAAAAAGAAAAAGAAAAAAAAAATCCAAATTTAGAAATTAACAATCTTCGTTAAAACTGATTCTTTCTAATCTTTTTCTTTCAAAAGCCACCTTAACAATATTTAAACGTGGGAGGAACCCTTTTTTTAATCACCGGGATTTTAGAAGAATAAAAAAAGTGCGTATTTGATCTGATTGATAAAGAATTTGTTTATATTGATTCTTTAAAGTGTGAAAGGAGAGATCTGCTGATCAATTACAAATTTATATAATATACAACCATGTGCAATTTCAACCCAGTCATATAATATGTTTATATTGAATTGTTAATTAATGATAAAAACAAGTTAAATATAATACATCATACACCCACACCAATCATACAATATGTTTATATCATGTTTTTGTTAAAACTAACAAAAATCGACTAAAAAATGATTTTTTATACCAAGTAAAATAATCATAAAGTTGAGAGAATAACAATAATTTCTAAATTTTAAAAATAAAAAATCTGGGTTAAGTTACAAATTTGATCTTATAATTTTAGAATTTTCAATTTAGTCCCTACAATTTGAGCTTAATTTCAATTTGATATCTATGATATTAATAAAGCCCCGTTTCATAACCATTTGGATTTTGGTTTTTAGTGTTCTTGAAAATTAAGTTTATTTTTTCATGATTTCTCTACAATGAGTTTCATTCTTCTTATGTAAACATTTGAATTCTTAGTCATATTCCAAAAACAAAAACAAGTCTTTTAAAAACTACGGCCCCGTTTAATAACCATTTGGTTTTTGAAATTTATGCTTGTTTTCTCAATTTCTTTATCATTGTTTTCACTTTACTTAAAGAAACATTTGAATTCTTAGTCAAATTCCAAATTTAAAAAAAAAAAACTTTTTTTAGTTTTCAAATTAAAACTTGGCTTAGTTTTTGAAAATATGAGTAGAAAATAGAAAATAAACAAAGAATTTCATAGATAAAAGTAGTGTCTATAAGCTTAATTTTCAAAAACCAAAAACTAAAAATAAAATATTTATCAAATGGAACCTACTCTTTTAGTTTTCAAAACTTGACTTGGTTTTTGATTTTTGAAAACTTTGGTAGAAAGTAGACAACAAAATAAAGAAATTTATTGGTAGAAGTAGTGTTTATAAGCTTAATCTTAAAAAACGAAAAAAAATGGTTATTAAATGGAGTTAAGGGGGCGTTTGGAGCACCATTTCGGAATCAGAACCCTTGGAATCAGAACCCTGGGGGGTTTGAAAGCCTGGGAATAAGAAAACAGTGTTTGGGGTGCAGTGTTCTAAACCCTGAGAATTAGAAAACAGTGTTTGGGGTGCAGTGTTATGAACCCTGGGAATCAAGAAACAGTGTTTGAAGTGCCGTGTTCTGAACCCTAGGGTTGTACAGTTTTTGTTTTTCCTTTTTTCCTTTGCTACTTTGGTCTCTTTTTTTTTTTCATTTCTTTATATTCTAGTGGCAATCTTTGGTTAGTTGTAGAATCCTTTGTGTAAGTTGGGTAATTTTTTTTAGTACTTTTGAACGGACCTTTTAATTAGTATAAGAATGAGAAATTTGTTACTGGAAATGCAAATAATTACTTCGTAAAATACGAAATTTGGTTAGGTTTATGACATGTATAAAAAAAATAGTTGTAATAATTTATTATTTTTTACAAAAAAAAAAATGTGAGTTTCCAATGAAAGATAATTACTTTGTCAAATATCAAATTTGGTTAGGTTTATGACAAGTATTAAAAAAAATATATTTGTAATATTTTATTATTTTTTACCAAAAAAATGTGAGTTTCCAATGAAAAATCAACATACTTTGTCAAATATCAAATTTGGTTAGGTTTATGACAAGTATAAAAAAAATATTTTTAATAATTTATTGTTTTTTACAAAAAAAAATGTGAGTTTCCAATGAAAAATCAACATACTTTGTCAAATATCAAATTTGGTTAGGTTTATGACAAGTATAGAAAAAAACATTTATAATAGTTTATTGTTTTTTACAAAAAAAAAATGTGAGTTTCCAATGAAAAATAATTACTTTGTCAAATATCAAATTTGGTTAGGTTTATGACAAGTATAAAAAAAATATTTGTAATAATTTATTATTTTTTACAAAAAGAAAATGTGAGTTTCCAATGAAAAATAATTACTTTGTCAAATATCAAATTTGGTTAGGTTTATGACAAGTATAAAAAAAATATTTGTAATAATTTATTGTTTTTTACAAAAAAAAAAATGTGAGTTTCTAATGAAAAATAATTACTTTGTCAAATATCAAATTTGGTTAGGTTTATGACAAGTATAAAAAAATAAAACATTTGTAATAATTTATTTTTTTTCAAAAAAAAAATGTGAGTTTCCAATGAAAAATAATTACTTTGTCAAATACGAAATTTGGTTATGTTATGACATGTATAAAACAAACATTTGTAATAATTTATTGTTTGTTACAAAAAAGATGTGAGATACTAATTAAAAAAAAACAATGGAAGAGACGGGAGAGAGATAAGAAAACGTGATAATAAAACATGTACCAAATGAGGAGCAAACCGGTGTGTTGGAAATCAAACCCCCCCTATTTCACTATACAAAATCATGGGGGTGTGTTTCAAAACTATTGGGTTTTGAACACAGTGGCCCAAACAAGGGTTTGGGTTTGGATTCCAAAACAACCCAACCCAACCCATTGCTCCAAACACCCCCTAAAAGTTTCAATTTGGTTAAACTTTACAAAGAGTGTCCCTAAAGTTTCTTTTACTGACCTAAAAAATCCAATTATTTTCTGCTATTTTTTACCTACCATATACTCTAATATAGTCAGTGAACACAGTTTATAACGAAATACAAAATATTAACTCCTTGCCATGTAAAAAAGTGCCAATATGATAACGGTAGAGTTGAATTGAAGGTTTAATGAAATCATAAAGATCAATATGATAACGGTAGAGTTAAATTGAAGGTTTAATGAAATCATAAAGATCTAAGTCTAAACTAAGAAATTAAATTGAAACTTTTAAAACTATAGAGATCAATTAAATCTATGCTCAAACCTTAAGGATCAAATTTATAATTTCACCAAAATATATCAATTAGGTTTAAATACCATTTTGATCATTGAATTTTAATCTTTGTTCTATTTTGGTCCATGAATTTTAAAAACATCTATTTTAGTCCCTAAACTTTAAAAAAAACAATCATTTTAGTCCTTACTATTAAATTACCGTTAATGAATCAACAGAATGATGACATAACTTCTGAGTATGTGTGATGTGGCACATATGTTGTCACTTTTCAAAAGTTGAAGGACTAACAAGGATGCTTTTAAAAGTTCATGAACCAAAATGGTATTTAAACCTATTAATTAATTTGATACATATTAATTAATTTAATACAATTTAAAGGAAAAATACACCAATAATTTCTAACTTTTAGAAAAATTTTAATTTGATCCTTAATCTTTTAAAATTCTCAATTTCCCCTTGATCTGCCAGAATGGCCTAAAACATTAAAGACAATATGATATATTTTATCAAATTTAAAATATTCCCTCTCATGGATAGAATCATAGAACTGAGTCATTCATTCCATTTCATTACACCTCAATGAGTTCCTTCCAAAAATTAAGACAATGTCGTCTTGAAATCAGGAATATGAAAGAAAAACAGATGGCAACAAGAAGAACCCTACAAAGAAAGGGCTTTAAAAAAAGAAAAAGAAACATTAAATAAAGCGTAATAATTAATTACAAAAGGACATAACTTTTAATAATGTCTAATAAAAAAAATAATTTAATAATGTAGTATAGCTTGTGACAAATGTATGGTCTCGAGGAGAGATTATTGGATGATCCAATCATAATGAAATGAGGTCCTCTTCTATTGTGATCACATGTGGTTAAACATCTAGTTAACTTTTCTTTTTTAACATATTGTCTACCCATATGCGCCATTTCTCTCCTTTCTTTTTTTATTATTTTATTATTTTTATGTTGTTACGATTTTTCTCACTTTCTCTAATTTCTTTTTTTTTTTCATTTTTTTTATTTTGTTACTATTTTTTGGTTGATCAATTTTTTTTTCCTCCTAGATTAATTAACTTTGAATTTAATACATTATTAAAAAAAAATTTAATTGATTGTAATGTTAGTTAATTTTCAAAAGACATTTTTTTCTTTCTTAAATTGAAACCTACAAATTATTATTTTTAATACAATAAATAATGGTAAGTTATTGTTGTAGATAGTGTTCTTGCTTTAAGTAAAATTTTAAATATCATTCTCGTCAATTGTAATGCATGGTTTTTGCCAACTAAATAATTTATTAATTATTATTTTTGGTAAACATAACATTTTATTTATTAATTTTGAATTGGTCAAACAAATTTATAAAAAATGATTTGAAAAAGAATGTTCAAATAATTTTAACAGTGACTATATATATATTTTAAAAAATAGCTTACCAAACAGAAAAACAAAAAAGAGAGAAACTCGATTTTAACCGAAGAAAAGTTTAGCAGCCAACTTGGAAATTTTAAATGGAAAGAAAAAAGAGGAAACAATAAAAAATCTAGATTAGTCAACCGAAAAATTTAGCAGCCAACTTGGAAATTTTAAATGGAAAGAAAAAAGAGGAAACAATAAAAAATCTAGATTAGTCAACCGAAAATCTCAACAAACCATGAAAATAACAGTGACTATATATATATTTTAAAAAATAGCTTACCAAACAACAAAAAAGAGAGAAACTCGATTTTAACCTAAGAAAAGTTTAGCAGCCAACTTGGAAATTTTAAATGGAAAGAAAAAAGAGGAAACAATAAAAAACTAGTTTAGTCAACTGAAAATCTCAACAAACCATGAAAATTTTAAAGGACATGAAAGAAGAAAACAATGGAGAGAAGTTAAATGTTGGGAAAAAACAAAAAAAAAAAAAGAAAAAAAAAAGAAATGAGAGAAAGTGACCAAAAAATCGTAACAACATAAAAATAAAAAATAAAAAAAAAGAAAGGAAAGAAAGTGGTGCAGATGGTTGGGCAAATTGTTAAAAAAAAAAAGTTAAATTAGGCTGGGTTAACTAGCTACAGACATCACAATATAGAAGAGGGTTTCATTGTGCTTGGATCATTGAATAATCTCTCGGCCTCCGGAGTAGACTTATTTTCTGCCACCCTATATGAAATTGGACTAAATGTTGAGGACAAAATATCTCGATATTTTGTATGATACAAGACAAAATCTTTAAAAAAGAAACAGTCAAATTTATGCAGGTTGGTAGTTGTGGAGAAATTACTCGAGGAGGTTCTGCCACATTTTAGTTGACACAGTTTTACAACATTAGATGTAGGAGAGAAAAAACTGTAAAAGTACTTTGATTTTGTATCAAATAGTTATCAAAGGGCATTGAGATTTTCGAATCCATATTCTAAGGTTATTAAGAGGCCATTATGGCGGCCTTATTGAATATTTTTTCGTAGTCAAGTGCGTTTTAAATATGAGTGGATCTCACTTTATACTTTAAACGGCTTTATTTTTGAAATGTGTGTTCGCTTTTACGTGAGATGATTGAAATGCAGTATATTTGCTTGCTCAAAATGTCGTGAAAATAGAAAAATGAAACTCCAAAGTGTTTCTATCTAGTTTGCGACGTTCCCAGCTCTTTTTATTAAAGTTTGTAATTACTCTTTTTATTAAAGTTTGTAATTATTTTATTCTGTAACTCTCATAGATTAGCTTCAATCGGTGAATTTTTGTTGACTTCAACTTCTTATATGAGTCAAAGGTCTGAATTTTCACCTTACCTTTATAATGCTATATTCTAAAAGAATATCAATTTTTGAATCTGATTCCATCCAAGCCATGCGGCTATTGATGGTTAAATTTTTATGGATGTAGTCCTAAGGTTGAAGAAATTAAGCTTATTGCCATAAATTTTGTATGTTACAGTTTCTTCCCATGTGAGTAGGGAAGGAAAAAAGATCTGAGTTGCTATCAATGCAGATTATTCTTTCATTATGACTCACTGGTAAAAAGAAAAAAGCACCATTCCTTCACATCTATGTAAAGAGTCTTCTTTCTGAGAATTTTTTCGAGAACAGGACTACTCTGGCTGACAAAGGTAAAAAAATTTAAAATATCAAAGATATATTAAAAACATTCAAAATATGAAATACAACTTCCGATTTTCATTAACTCCCTTCTTTTCCAACATGAAATGCAAAGTTAGATGTATAAGAGAGAAATTGAAAACTATAAATTTGTATGAGTTTTTTGAGGCTCATTTAGTAATGTTCTTCTTTCTAGTTTTTCATTTCTTGTTTTCAGTTTTTGAGAAACATGAACGTTTGATAATTATTCTTGATTCTAGCTCGTTTTTCATTTTTTAAGAAATGTTTTAATTTTGAAAATAACAAAGTCAAGAGATCGTTTAGTAATGTTTCTGTTTTTTGTTTCATATTTCTTGTTTTCAATTTTTGAAAAACAGTAGTGTTTGATAACTATTTCTGTTTTTCGTTTCTAATTTTTCTAAAATGTTTTTAAAATTGTGCGAAAATTTTCAAAACAACAAAATCAAGTTTTTTTTTTTTTTTTTGCTGAACATAAATAAAAGTGTGACTTATAAAATGCATAATAAATATTTAAAAAAAAATACAACATAAAAAGTTTGAATTTTTAATTTTAAAAATGAATTTTCATATAATTTAAATTTTTTAGAGAACAAGAAACAATAGATAAGATTATCAAATATGTTTTTGTTTCTTATTTTTTTTTTAAGAAAGAAACAAGAAATAATTACTAAATGCAATTTTTTTTTTCTTTTAAACTAAAAAAGAGGAAACGATAAATAAGAAAAACAAAACGATAAATACGAAACAAGGAAATGAGAAATAAAAATCAAGAAACGAGAAATGATAACGTTACAAAAAGGACTTCCAATTTTTGTTTCTTGTTCCCATTTTTAGTTTTTTTTTAAAAAAAAAATTATAAATAAGTTTATTATTTTATCATTTTTGAATTAAGAAATGCACAATAAATATTAAAAATAAAAATAAAATAAATTTTTTTAATATTTTATTTTTCAAAATAATTTTTAATTTAAAATTTAATAAAAAAAATAAAAAATAAAAAACAAGAAACAAGAAACTAGAAGAATAGGGTAAATTATTCAACAAGTACCTTTTAATAACCATCAGATGTAGATCGAAAAATACGTCTACCCTCCAATAACTATTGAATAAAAAAATGAAGTACTTTTATAATTTTTTTCTCACACATCTAATGATGTAAAATTGCCAACCATATTGTGACGATTTCTTCAAATACTTTATTGAAGAATAGGGCCTCAATAACTACCTCTAATTTTTTTTATCTTTTAGCTCCACTCATTTTCTCTAACTCTATATCTAAACAAAATTGAGATGAACGGTTGATTGACAGACTAAATTGTCGTGTCACAAATTTCACTTGTTGATACTGAAATTTGGATTGTTGGATCAATGGTAAGATTTGTATTACTGGGAACTAGCAATGCCTGCAAAACAAAGAACTAACATCGGTGTGGTGCTAATTAAGCCACTTAAACTCCGACGCTCAAGTTAGAACTAGAAATCGGGTTTCTTTAGAAAGCTTAGATCGTAGAAAGTAAGTAATGATTGCATGCCTTGGAATATCATATTTCTTCATCTTTTATACTCATATACTTGTAACGTATATTTGAGTATCCTGACACTCTCCAAAAATCTCGTCGGGCTGTCAGGATTGCATAATTATGAAATGGTTACTCAATCTCTTTCATTCGAGCTCAACGAGACCCCTTGAGTGCCAACAAGGCCAACCGACTAGACTGAAGAGACTGACAAAATTAACCAAACCAGCCTAGGCCAACCCTTTAAGGGGTCGGCCAACAAGACCTTTTGGCTGAGGGGTTGGCCAAACATGGTCAAGGGGTCGGCTAAACTGACCTAGGCAGACCCTTGCCGAACCTGCGAGAATGAAAAAACCAACTTAGGCTGACCCCTAGGTGAGGGGTTGGCCAAGCACGGTTAAGGGGTCGGCCAAACCTGCCTATGTTGACCATTGCCAAATTAAATCGGCGAGACTGATGAGACTGGCAAGATCGACGAGGTTAATGAAACCAATCTAGGTTGAACCTTCAAGGGCGCCCAACAAGGCCTTTTGGCCGAAGGTTAGCCAAACATGGTTAAGGGGTCGGCCAAATTGGCCTAGGCTGACCCTGGCCAAATCAACGAGACCGATGAGGCCGACGAGACTGGCAAAACCAACCCTAAGTTGACCCTTCAAGAGGCTGGACAACAAGGCCTTTTTCCCGAGGAGTACATTGGCCAAACATGGTCAAGGGGTTGACCAAACCAGTGAGACTGGCGAGACCGACGAGAATGGCGAAATCGGCCAAACTAGCCTAGGCAGACCCTTCAAGGGGTTGACCTTTCTTGGCTTGTGCCAAACCTTTGGACCGCGTCCTAGCGGATCTTTAACTCAATCTTATGGTAAATTTTTACCCTTAACATCATTGATCAATTTTCTTTTTGAGTACATACGTATCAAGTTCAATACTAGTAAGATGAGCTTAGTTTTTTGATTATTGATATGTACTCTCGGGAGTTGTTTGTGTATGGGGAATGTGTTAACACCCACAACACCCGTAAACAGTGGCCAAATTTTATCTTGAATTAAAAAAAGGTTTATTCTAAGAAAAAAAGATTTTCTTATTTTAGCTCTCATTCTTTCAATATTTGAAGTCATGATCTCATAAAATAAGTGGATAAAGATCCATTAATTTGACTATAATGAAATTATTTCCAAGACTTTAGGAATATTATCACCTCAAGAATATGAGAAAAATTTACAATTCTCAAATCCATCATAGGATAGCCTTTTATAAAATAAAGTTTTTTAAATTTTTTTTTGCTTTAATTAAATTCATTTTTTCTTGGGATCCAAATCTCGGACTCCCAAAGATTATGATCCCTCACCTCAAGAATTCTAGAAAATCGGACTCCCAATTATTTCTAGATTCTTTCGTAGGAATTTTTAGGAAAAAACGGCATTGAAAATCACTTCTTAAGAAAAAGATTGTAAAAAACTCTGGAAATAATACATTGATTATAAAGTTTATATAAACTCAAAAAGAGCAATTTTAAAGACTTAGAAATAATTTTATAAAAAGATAATAGGGTTAAAAAGAGATTGGAAAAACATTAATTAAGAAAAATCAAGAAAATCAAAATTAAGCATAATAAATAAATGCATTTTAAAGATAAATGAAGCTAGCATAATAATCTATTCATTAGCAAATTAATAATCAAACAAGCACTATATACAATCATGTTAACAAATTTAAGAAAAAAAAATATTGAAATCAATCTGGACTTCCAAAGAATCGATTATTCACTTTAGGAAAACTAGAAAATTGGACTCCCAAATATTTATAGATTCCGTCGTTGGAATTTTTTTAATTAAAAAAAGGTAGGAATTAAAAAGATTAGCACAATACTTTATGACAAACAAATACATATATCAAATTAACAATGTGGAGAATAGGAGAAAAAACAAAATTTTACATTCAAACCAAACAAAAACAACATTTAAAAAAAGCTAGAGAGAAAAAAGAAAGAAAAAAAAATGCAACACTAAAAAATAAATACAAATAAAAAAATGCTTGTTTCAAACAAAGAAATAATGATAACAATAATAATAAATTAAAAAAAAGGTGCGTTAGTACGCGACAACTCAACATAAAAAAAAAGTGCGTAAGCCTTCTTCACCTCACACGCAAACACACAAATATAATAATAATAATAATAATAATAATAATATTAATAACCATGCTTCCAACAACTTACTTTTATATATATATAAAAGGAACAAAAAGGAAAACACCTTTTGTCAATCAAATCAACAATTTAAAAACATACACATCAAAACTTCTTTTTCTTTTTTTGCTCCAAAGCCCTTGGCTTCCCCAACTAAACTAAAAGACATAAAAAAAAGTAAAGCAAAATAAAATAAAATAAAAAGATTTAAAACATAAACTTGGAGATTAATAACAAGAAGCAAACAAATGAAAAGAAAAAAAAAATGTACTGACATTATTAATTAAGCAATTGAATAAATACAAGTCGAACAAAACTAGGTGGCTACAATTAACTTGCTCAAGATGTTGTGAGAATAGAAAAATGAAACTCCAAAGTGTTCCTATCGAGTTTGCGACGTACCCAACTATTATTAACGTTTGTTATTAACGTTCCCAACTATTGTTATTTATTTTACTCTGTACCTCTCATAGATGAGCTTCAATTGATCGGTTTTCGTTGACTTCAACTTCTTATGAGTCAAAAATCTAAATTTTCACCTCACCTTTATAATGCTTATATTCTAAAAGAATATCGATTTCTGAATCTGATTCCATGCAAGCCATGTGGCTATTGATGATTAAATTTTTATGGATGTAATCCTATTCCTAGGGTTGAAGAAATTAATTAAGCTTATTGCCATAAATTATGTATGCTATAGTTTCTTCCCATGTGAGTAGCGAAGGAAAAAAAAAAAGAGCTGAGTTGCTATCAAAATTTTCGAGAACAGGACTACTCTCGCTGACAAAGGTAAATTTTTTTTAAAATAATATTTTAAATCTACTACCAAACATATATTAAAAATCATTGAAAATATGAAATAAAGCTTCAATTTTCATTAAATTCATGCAAAGTTAGATGTATAAGAGGGAAATTAAAAACTATAATTTTTTTTCTTTAAAATTTTCAAGATTCATTTAGTAAAGTTCTTCTTTCTAGTTTTTCATTTCTTATTTCCAGTTTTTAAGAAACATAAACGTTTGATAATTATTCTTGAATCTTCATTTTCATTTTTAAGAAATGTTTCCAAAATTGTGTATGAATTTTAGAACTAACAAAGTCAGGGATCGTTTAGTAATGTTTCTAAGTTTTAGTTTCATGTTTCTTGTTTTCAATTTTTTAAAAACAAAAGTGTTTGATAACTATTTCTGTTTTTCATTTCTCATTTTTTTTGAAATGTATTTAAAATTGTGTGGATATTTTGAAAACAACAAAACCAAGTTTTTTTTTTTTTTTTAACATATGAAAGCATTTTCTTCTCAATTTTGGACTTATAAATGCATAATAAATATTTAAAAATCAATATAACATAAAAAGTTTGAATTTTTAATTTTAAAAATGAATTTTCATATAATTTAAAATTTTTAGAGAATAAGAAATAATAGATAAGATTATCAAATATGTTTTTTCTTTTTTTTCAATAATAAAAAAAAGAAGGTTAAAATACCATTTTGGTCCTGTACTTTAGATTTTGTTCCATTTTGGTCATTGTACTTTCAAATGTCCAATTTTTGTCCATGTACTTTGAATAAATTAGCTTAAAATTGGTCCATGCTGTTAGTTTATTGTTAATTTTTCTTAAAAAAATAGTCTCTATTAACTTTTTCTCTATAAATTTTAGAAATATGTTCACATTGTGTGTCTTTTCTTGTATTAAAATCATTATTATTATTTAACCAATTTTAATAAAAATTAACTAATTCAAACTTATCATAGGGACCAATTTTAAGCTTTATTGAAAATACATGCTCATCAAAATGGTATTTTAACCAAAAAAGATCCAGAAGCAAGAAATAATTACAAGGGCAGTTATTTATTTATTTAACTAAAAAAGAGGAAACGATAAATAAGAAAAACGAAACAATAAATATGAAATATGGAAATTAGAAATAAAAAACATGAAACGAGAACGTAACCTAAAGGACTACACATTTTTGTTTCTTTTCCCATTTTTAATTTTTTCCCGAAAATTATAAATAAGTGTATTATTTTATCATTTTTGAATTACTTTGTTTTTAGAAATATCATTTTTGAATTACGAAATGCACAATAAATATTAAAAATAAATATGAAATAAAATTTGTTAATATTTATTTTTCAAAATAATTTTTTTATTTAAAATGTAATAAAACAAAAAAACAAGAAACAAGAAATAACCAGAAGAATAAGACAAATTATTCAATGAGCGTCTCTCAATAACCATCAGATGTAGATATAAAAATATGTCAGTCATCTAATAACTGTTGAATAAAATATCGAAGTATTTTTACAATTTTCTCTCACACATCTAATGATGTAAAATATCCAACCATATTGTAGCGGTCTCTTCTAATCATTTATTGAAGAACAGGGCCTCAATAACTACCTCTAATTTTTTGATCTTTTAGCTCCACTCATTTTCTCTAACTCTATATCTAATAGAATTGAGATGGACGATTGATTGACGGATGAAATTGTCATATCAGGAAAAATTTTCAGTTCAATATTATTTTTGAGAGTGAAAATTTTGAACTTCTAATATTTTAGATCGAAGGTACATGTCAATTACAACCAAATTAAGTTCAGGACAAATTTCACTCAATTACAACTGAATTATGTTCATGACAAATTTCACTTATCAAGTGTTTTTTTTCGAGTACACACTTGTCAAGTTCAATACTTGGTGGAATTGTGAAAGTCAAATTTGTTTTATTTTTTATCGATGACGTTGTTACTTTGGAATGCCTGAAACCTGGATATAAATATGGTCTGATCTCCATGTTGATGTGTAAATACTGTAATTCTGCACCCCACCCCACGTATATTTTTCTTTTTAATTTTTAATTTTTTGTAAATATTTCAAATGATCTCTGCTCTTTTAAGAAATTTCTAATTCAACATTAATGTTTTAATTTGAATTTCTAAATAGGCCAAGACTCTGCTCTTTTAATTTTAATTTCTAAATAGTCTAAATAATTCAAGCTCAAGCTTATTAGAAGAGAAATCAAGAGCTTTAGCCCTTCTCTTTCTTGAGCATGGTCAATGAGCAAAATCTTTTCAAGATTATGGAGAGAAATTAATATAATATAATATAGAGAGAGTGAAGCATAGGGACAACACATTAATGCTTACATAAATTAAAAGTTACAGAAACTAGCCAGTGCATCAACTTAAAAACCATACCACAATACATGATTTAACACAAAATAATAATATACTAAAGTGCTCCACATGAGAATTCTTTACTTTAATTATTTGATTAGACATATTGTATTGGCTTGAGAAGGAGGGGGATTTTCTTGCGAACAGTGAGCCCATTTTCTTCTTCAACGTCCAATTCACAGCCATTAGGCAGCTGCCAATCAAACCAATAGAGAAGATTTGCCAATGCATATTCAAAGGAAGCAACCCCAAATGATATTCCTGGGCACTTCCTTCTCCCACTTCCAAATGGAATATATTCATAGTCTTGGCCTTTGTAATCAACTGAATTATTATCCATAAATCTCTCAGGAATGAACTCAATTGGCTTGTCCCAAAATTGGGGGTCTCTTTGTATGTCCCAAACATTCACAAATACTCTTGTTTTTGCTGGGATATGGTAACCTTCGATCTCCACATCTGCTAATGATTCTCGTGGCACCAATAGAGGAGCTGGTGGGTGGAGTCTTAGAGATTCTTTCATAACACAGTGCATGTATTCCATCTTTTGAATATCTTCAGTTTCAATCTTTGATTTTTTGCCAACTATTGTTCTAACCTCTTCTTGAACTTTCTTCATGGCTGTCTGGTTTCTCATCAGCTCTGTCATTGTCCATTCTAATCCTGTTGCTGTTGTGTCACTCCCACCAACAAACATGTCCTTCGATCCAAAATAGAAATTGGGTTAGCCCATTTGGCTCCCTTTCATGAGCAAGCTTAGGGATAGAGTTAGAAAATTTTTTAAAGAGGAAAAAAATCTCTATCCTTCAATTAAATTAAAAAAAGATAAAGCTGATCAGATTGCTCATCAATAACTATCTGACAAATTTTAGAAGATAACTTAGAAAAGAAAGAGAGAAGAGAGACATTTAAAAAAAAAAAAAGAAGATAAGAACTGATCCAACACTTCGTGGTGGGTAGTCAACAAAGGAGTACTGAATAAGACGAATTAAGGGAAGAATTGTTCTTCTTTTCTTTTTGCTCTTGAATGAGATAAGAACGATTATAAGAGTCGTAGAGAGAAAACTAACCAATACAATTGCTTTGAGGTTGTCAAGAGAGAAATGATAGTCAAACATGTCATCCTGTTGGAGTTGCAACATAATATCCACAAAATCCTTTTTAAATTCATCAGTATGATCACCAGCTCTCATCTTTTCTTTGTGTTCTTCAACCACCTTACTAAAAAATGAATCCAATGTTTGGAAGCAATTTTTCAATTCCCCATTGAACCCTCTAATCACATCGATCCACCTTAGAGCAGGGAAGAAATCCCCAACACAAAACGCCGTTATTAACACCATAGTCCTTCTCGATAGGTCTCCAAATCTACTCTTTCCACTTTCATCCTCAAACTTTTCTCCCAAAACGCATCTCGACACTATATTGTTTGACGTTTGCATGAACAGTTGGCTAAGATTCACAAGCTCACCGGCAACACAAGCCTTACGAATCCTATTGATAAGCACACCAACTTCCTCATCTCTCACGTACTGAAAGGATTCCACTCTTTTGACACTAAAAAGCTCAAGAGCGCAGATTTTTCTGGCCTGTCTCCAGTATTCACCATATGGAGCAAAACCCACGTCTTGGCATTGGTAAAGCAACGTCTTTGCTGCAGTAGTTTGGGGCCTGTTGGAGAATTTGATGTCATGGGTTTTCATGACTTCTCTAGCCATTTTTGCTGATGAAACCACGAGAGCTTGTCTCTGGCCTAGTTTTAGGAGCATTAAAGGGCCATATTTTTTAGAAAGAGCTGCCAAAGATTGGTGCGGCAGGGCCCCTAATTGGTGAAGGTTGCCGATGATGGGTAGTTTTGGCGGTGAAGGAGGGAAGTTGGTTTTTTTTCCTTTGAAGAGCTTCAGCAAAAGTAAGATGAAGAAGAAAAGGCAAAGAGAAAAAGAGATGGGATTTAGATCTTGAAATTGTTGCTGGATTTTGGATATGAGATCCATCTTCTCCCTCACCGGCTTGGTTTGAGAATTTCAAGTTCTTCAAGCTTTATTATTTATAATACTTTATTTGTGACACAGATGGCTAGAAGCTCTTGTTTACTTTTTTTTCACGTATAACTTAACAAATTAATGTAAAATAACCTCTCTTACGTTTGAAAGTTTGAATCTCACTTACCCTAATAATGCTATATGCTAAAATAATAGATTATAATATTTGTAAATAAATAAATAAATATATTTATTCATTTATTAATAGAGTTTTATTATTTATAAGTATATTTTTTAAAGTTCAAGTGGAGTTAAGATTCAAACCTTTGTCCTTTAAGTCAAAAATATATACTTTCATTAGTTAAGCTATGCTCACATTGGTGTAGTTTAACATAATTTTAAATTAAGATTTAATTTTTGGATCTGCTACCAATTCACTTTTTATTAAATTCTTTACTTTCAGATTTCCAACCAAACAAAATTTCAAGCAGCTTTCATTTAGTTTAAAAATGATAAAAATTCTTAGAGATTCAGTTCTGTTGTTTCTGTTTTGAAAAGGTTTGAATAAGAACAAATTCATGTTGGTAAAACCGTACATGTATCCTGAAAATCAGCTCTGGCAGAAGTTTATTTGTCTTCAATATCTGGAAGAAGTTCCTCAGCTATCAAAGTTGTATCATGTGAATGCTTTTTAGCCTTAATTTTTTTTTGAGAGTTATAATATCACCCAAAAGTAAAGAACGCAAAAGCTACAATAAAATGGCAACCCCAACAGAAAGATGATGAAACACTTGCAAAGATGTATTGAGAGCTTCAGCAAGCAATCCAGAATGCGCCATGAATGAACACCGACCGAGAAGAAGAAAAGAAAGAAAAGATGAATGAAAGGGAGAGAGAAAGGAGAAGGAAAGAGAGAGGGAAAAAGAATGGAAAAAGCCATGTAGTAAAAAAAAAGGGGAAAAATTCACTTTTTACTTCTAAATTTGTCATATTGTATCAATTTCCACCCTAAATTTTTAATTTCATCAAATTAGACCATAGACTTAGTTAAATATTTCAATTTCTACCCTCTATTCAATTTCCGCTTATTCATGCACTAATTTTAACAAAAAGCAATGTAAAAATTTATGTAAACTCAATCATTTCAATAATATCAAGTTCTACACTAATCTAAGTTTAATTAATGCACAAATTAACCATTGAATAACTTTGTCAAAACTTAATTTTAACAAAAATCTAGCTTTAATGCCACCTTTCTTTCAAAGCTTATCAATTTTATATCATATGTATGTTTTATAATTCATTAAAAGTATATCATGATCAAAATACTTTTTCAATGAATTTTGAAACGAAAAATTTATGATAAAAATTGCGATACTTTTTAAGTTTAAGGTTAAAATTGCAACACTAATCTAAATTTGGGGAGCAATGTAAAGATCCATTTGTCATTAACCTTTTGTTTGAAAAAAATATAGAATAGAAAAGAAAAATAATTGGTTATAAAAAGAAAAAAATGTTGCAGATCATGGTTATTTTTGGACTTGTACATGTGGTATATGGTGGTGGTGTGGCGTGGGTGTGTTAGAAATTAGACAGGTGGCTTGGGTGTAAGTTAAGAAAAAAAAACCTAAGTTATAGAAAATACCCCTAAATTATGAATTTTGTTTCAATAATACCCTAAACTTTAAAATGTTTAAAAAATACCCATGATCTTTTCACAACGTTTCAAAAATACTCTTACAGTTAAGTTTTGGATTGAAAATATTAAAGTTTCGTTTCAATAATGCCCCTGAACTTTAAAAAGTTTCAAAAATATCCCTGATCTTTAAAAAACATTCAAAAATATCTTACCATTAAGTTTTAGATAGAAAACTTTAAAATTCATTAATACCTTTGATATTTAATTGTATTTGTAAGAGTCAGTTTTTACCTTTGTATTTTTAACTTATGGATTATTTGCATGTCAATCTTGATTGTTTAATTAATCGAATCGTTGGTCTGATTGGTGAAATCAACTCTTTAAGATATCTCTCTCCTGATTGTTCTCCATGTTTTATTTTATGTTTTTATTTATTTTTTATCTTATTCATCTTTCTAGTTCTTTCTCTAAATAAAATTGGGTGATTTTATTTGTGGTAATTAAGTGAACCTAGAACACCAATCCAATGGAAGATACTCTGACATATATTCTTACACTATATTAAAACTTGACTCGTACACTTGTGGTATTGCATTGACTAGTTATGCAACACCAAAGCAAAGAAGACCATTGCACGCTAATCTAGTTAGCTAGCGTTTTTTAGCTAGCTGTTGTGTTAGCTATAGCGCGCCTTAAATTTCCAAGTTTAATGCTATATTAACGATTGCTAAAGGGAAACTCTGAAGTTTAAAGCAAACACATAGTCACAAATGAACTTCAAATTCAAGTGTTAATCTTGATGTAATTGATAATTCTCATTTGTGAGGATTATTTGACCCTAATACTTGGGTTATTCTTGCCTTTTTTGTGTATTTTGATGAGGAAAGAGCAAGCCAAAGATAGTTTTGTTTAGTAATATTCATAAAAAGCTAGTGGAATTAATGAAAGAGAGAAAATAAGCTAAAAAAAGTTGGAAATATGCTGATTAGTAGGTTTTTGCATAGGTTTGTGAGTAAGTACAAAAATGCAATTCAATTCCAGAATGGAAAATGCAATTGCATTTCTTCATAGATCTGGAGATTTCACATATTATGGGATCATCGTGATTTTGGGAGATTTGTGAGATTCTTCTCCACGAATTCAGCAAGACAAGTTGACCCAAGGCTGCGCATGAACAATTATGGAAACTCTAGCCCATGAAGCTTATAAAAGAAGGAAGAAATGGTGCACGGGTCCGGTTCGATTCTCACGCAAGAAAAGTCTTTCATTATGCTGTTTTCATTTGAATTTAGCTGTTGTATTTTGTTCGTTCCAGACCCTTGAAGCTCCGAAGCTTAATCCTTCCTCAACGAAAGTTAGAGGTGGTGAAGACGCAATCACCTTTGAAGAAAGTGTGGTTGTGTCGATTAAGCAAGGGGTGAATCAGGTTTCTTTAATTGTTCTTCTAGTCATATTCTGTTTTGTCAATGCAGTTTATTCAACTTTAAGAATTTGTAGTTGCTGTTTGTTTTCCCACTGTAATTTCTTCTTAAAATAGGTAGTTGCTGAAACTTTTTGTCCCTCATTTGAATCCAATAGCCTTTTAGTAAAAGTAGTTTATTCTTGAACTTGTTATTCTAAAATTATCTTTCACTTCTGTTGTCTTACTTATGAATTACCAACCCTCCAACTTACTATTTTTCAATATTGTAATGATGAGCTAAATTTCCTTTAGGGGTTCAAGTTGGTGAATGCCCTAGAGGAAGGATGTAAAGATTAAAGCTTTGTTTGTTTTTGTTGAGTTTACACTACAACAAAATTGACATATAATGACAGTCAAAATAAAAAAGTGCGTAGAAACAATGACGGTCAAAAGAAAAACGGGTGAAATTTAAAACAAAAAAAAATTGAAGTTACAATTTCGGTCATTGACCGACATTGTTTATATAATTTCAATGAGCGCCATTAAAAGGCTTTTTACCATTTTTATATTTCATTTTTTTATCTTTCTCTCTCTCCCATATATGCCTTTGCATATTTTCTCTACCAGCCACTTCGTAGCTTCTTCTCCCTCCCCGATACCTCGTCTCTCTCACCGACATCTTCTTCTCTCTCACCGTCACCGTTCTCCGTGGTTCAATTGTTCGTCATGGGTCTTTTGTTGCCGTTCGTCATTTGAGCCACCATTCATGGAGGTCGTGGGTAGTAGATCTGGTGTTGTTGATAGCAGATCTGAAACTGTAGAGGTCGTGGGTAGTAGATCTGGTGCTATTGATAGCAGATCTGAAACTATGGAGGTCGTGGATGGCAGATTTAGTGTTGTTGATAACAGATTTGAAGTCGTGAGTTGGGTCGTTGGTAGCCGCCTTGGTAGTTGTTCGTGGAACAAAAGATGATTTTGGCTTTATCTCTAGTAAGTATTTTCTTATTGCTTATTGTTTTGTGTATTAGTTTAATTCTTTTGGCTTTATCTCTGAATGCTTTTGGCTTCAATTCTTTATTTTCCACTTTGGAAGTTGAGTACGTTTTGGACATTAGGGAAGGACATTCTTCTTTGGGGAATTTAGCATGTCTAGAGCCATCGTCTTCGTTGGAAAAAGGGCTCTAAATAACAACGACTCCCCGGCTTGTCTTCTCTTTCGCTTCATTGAATTGTGGGAGGGTTATCCTCTCTGTGGTTTTTGCTTTTTGATAATCCTATGAAATAGGATTATTTGAGCACTTTTCATGGCTTTTTATGAGAAAAAGTATGAGTGATTTGCATTTGTTTTTCGTGTTTTGTGTGGTTTGTTCAATGCTATCTTAGAAGTTAAGTCGATGTTGTTTTTAGTTTTGTTTGCTCTTATTTTGCTAGTTTTTGCCCCTATTCTAGTGTTTTCAAGAAGGTTTCTCTTATCCTTAATATTGCTTTTGAAGGTGGAATACAGAATGTTGAGGATAGCGTTTTGCTATGGGATTGCTATAGCAGAGTTGTAGCATTGTGGAAAGCAGAATGTCGAGAATAGCGTTTTGCTATGGGATTGCTGTAGCAAAGTTGTAGCATTGCGTGCTGGAAAAAGTTGCGTAAATTTGGCTTATGACTCAACTCCACCTATTTTTTAAATGGACAAAACAACCCTTAAATGGGTGACTTAACCCTCCATATAAATAGAAAACATAAAAAGAAGCAAGGGGAGAAGAAGAGGGGAGCAGCAGTCGAATTTTCTGAGAAAAGAGAAGAGAGTTGCAGAGAAGATCGTGAGAAGAAAAAGCTCAAAGTGGAACAACTTTTGCTGCAGCATTTCATGCCTCAAAACTGTTCTTCCTTCTATTTTTCGTTTTATCTCTTCTTAGATTTCACTCTAGATTGTAGTTTTTGATAGATTGTTTTGTTCTAATCGTTCTATGGATTATTGTGGCTTTGACTTTCTGCATCTAAGGTTTAATTTAAGCATGAACTAATTTCTTTAGAGTTGGGATTTATGGAACCCTAACATTTTGTGGAAGCCCTTTTGTTATAGCTATTGCAAATGTTGAGCATTTCATTGTGTGGGTGTTTATTTATCTCTCTTTCTTGCTTAAGATTGATCACCTTAGGTAGGATTCTAGTTAGTTTTTGATACTGGAAGGGTTGAAAACTAGTGGAAAGGCATAAATGATGCAAGTTCATTCATTATTATTTTGTTAATGAATTTAAGAGTATAGACATATATTCTTAGCTTGTAAAACAAATGAGATGAGGGCTTAATTGTGTTTTTATGGCTGGGTTTTCATAGGAATATGCTGAACTTAGTTATAAACTATAGCTCATGATTTTGGAAGAAGTTTTGGGCACAAATTGGTCATTTATGTTTACTGCTTAAACTTTGCTACGACTTTGCTATAGCAAACTGGGATAAAACAGAATTTAAGTTAGGAGTTCATAAATCCCGACTCGCTGCTCTTTATCATTTTTAGTTTCGTTTAACCTGCCGTTTGGAGCCCTTAATTCTAGCATTAAGTTGTTATTATTGCTTACTTTATTTTTAGTCATTCGTTGCCTAATCTTTCCTTGAGTTTCTTTACTTCTTTTTCTTTAGCATTAGTTTTTAGTGAGTCTCAATTTTACAAACTTTGCTTACTTTAGTCCTCGTGGGATCGACCTTGTCCATCAATTACTACCTACGATTGCGTATGCTTGCGTAGTGAGTTTTTGCACAACACTTTTTCAGTCCAATTAGTTTTTTTTGTAAGGCTATATTATGGTTTTTTTTCTTTAAACTATAACTATGTTTCAACTGTATCCTTGAGCATTTCTATTTTCTGATCATGTCAAAATCATCTTTAATAATAAATCTTACATATAACTTAAGGGAAATATTGATATGTAAAATTGAAATATGGACAATGTGATTGGAGACTTGGAGTATATATGACAAAAACCTTCCTCTGTTCGTACTAGTTTGTTTTGTGTATTGCTTTTCTTTTTTGTGTATTCTTTTCTCCATATATTAAGCAGATTCCTGAAATTGATATATGATTAGTTGAAATGAGGGGTCAAGCTGTTATTTAGATGAGAAGTAAGTTTGATATGAATTGACCTTGATGTTTTTAGAACGTTATAATGATTGGTTTATTTTGATGCTTTCAAAACATTTTAATCATTGGTTCAGAACATTATAATCATTGATGAATTAACCTTTTTCAGTCCATTTTTCACTGCACACTACCAATGCTTTCTCATTTCTTTTTCATATTCTTGTATGAAGAGCAGTATGTATAAATAAGGGGGAGAGTGTGGTTGAACTTCCTACTAGTAGTGATGGGTAATACTTGACCATTTGGGCTATGCTTATGTTCTTAATTTAAGTATGAATACGTCTTAATACTTGGAATGGAATTCAAGTTCACTATATTTGCATTTTTGCATGCTATATTTAACATTCCACTTCTAGTTATTCTTAAAAACTGGGTGAAACAGTTGTGACCTTTATAGTTTTTTTCCTTTAATAGTTGGCATTTCTCGAGGTTTATGCCTTTTGTCCACTACTGTTACCTATCTTTCCCATCTTTGTAACCTGTATACTTCCATCTTTGTAACTTTGTTTAGTTGGGCTAAGTTATTACATGCCATGCAAAGATTTCTACTGCTTTTGTAGAAGAGGAGAAGCTTCTTGAGGTACATATCTATATGATGTAAGTTAGAAATTTAGTATCTTAATTATTATTTTAAAATTAAATATATGGTAATTAACTATGTATATCTCTACTCAATAACTGCTCTAGGACCTTTGAGAATGGTGACATTCAGTGGCAAAGTATATATAGTACTTGTCCAAGGTAGTTTTGATCATTTGAATTTTATCTTTCTTTTTTTTTTTCAGACCTTGAAAACATTTATGAGCCAAACCAAAAACTTGCCAAGGATGTGTGTCTATGAAAGCAACTTTTTCAACTTATGGATGGTATATTAAGCTTTTATCAAGTACTTTATTGTAACGACCCCAAAACTTAGACGAAGATAAAGGACATTACTAAACTTATAACCATTAAGCTGCAAAAATTTCGGCAGCATAACGGCGTAACTATGATTTACCCAAAAATTTCCTAGTACCTGTTAGACAAGAATTCACACTTCTATAGCCAGATAACCAGATTATAATCCAAACTCCAACCACATAACTACTAAAAGTTCAAGATCTCCCTACAACTCACATCAAAACAAACAAAACTTCCCCAGTCTTCTTTAAAACGAAAAGAAAATAATGATTCAATTTAAAACAAAACAAGGCAACCTAACAAACTTATTATAACCTCCATCTCAAAAACACATTACCAGAAACTCCAACTCTAATGAAAGAAATATGACCTACCAATAATGCTCAAAGAACAACAGTACTAAAGCCATAAGCATCACGACAACTATAACTATAATTCGGTTACACTAAACTCAACGAGACGACTACTTTATGAGTAAACATCCAACTATGGCCTTTCTTCTCTCATGCCTCCTCCTCAGCATCGCCAGGGTCGTAGCATACATCATCACCTATAAAATCTAGTATTGAGTCAGTACATAACACGTACTGGTAAGTAGCTCACACATGAAGGGCCACAATCAACATACAAAACAAGACAACATGCTTGCAAGTATCATGCTTTCCATAACAAGCTAGACATGCAACCCACACAAACATCACATACAACATGCTTAATTCACAAGTTACATTCACAAATGTACCATGCTCATTTCAGGCCTATGGATTCACTATCCAAGTTCAACATTCTCACTCAAACTCCACTGAGTCACTCAAACCACTCATGTTTAGCCCTCACAAGCTACCTGAGACTAATCCTTTCGAGACACGCCGACTCCTGACCATTTTTACCCAGGGCCTCAACGACTCTCTACGGTGCTCAGCGTTCGACCCTTGACCATTTTCACCCAAGGCCTCGAACTGTGCATCGCTCCCTTGACCATTTTTACCCAAGGCAAACCATGACTTAACCACGTCGACCCTTGACCATTTTTACTCAAGGCCTCGATGTTTCTCTGAACTCAACGGTGACATACTACCCCTCGACCATTTTTACTCGAGGCACACTAGTATTCACTCCATTTTCTTTTATCTCATACAAGGTTCCCTAACCTCACTCATTCTTACTAGACTGCATGAATCCTACGCATCATGCTTTTAGTTCATGATTATGCCAAACTACACAACAACCATAACATACTTTTGCTACCAATGCCAATGACTCATTATGCATCGCTAGATTAATCGAACTCAACATGGTAAGATGTTTACCACAAGGGGAACATCACGACATGAGGTTACCAACTCATCGTAGCATACTAAACATACTCAAAGTCACCAAACAATTCAATGGAATAAGATATTCATAAGTAAGCAATTAGAACACACAACATGCTAACAAACAACAATCAAAACCCAACCGGTAGAATTCTACTTACCACGTTCCTAGGATATTCCAAGGTATTCCTAAAGAGAACTTTGAGCCTTACTCGAATATTCCAAATTAAGCCCAATCTACGAACGCAAGTTTACAAGAATTAGAAATTAATCTAACGCGTCTTATTTTAGTTCGAAGGATTCAAAGACTTGCTGAAATTTATTGGAACTTACTGAACTACTCCAAACGAGCTCGAATTACTGTTGGTTGGTGTTCGAGAGTGTTCGAATCAACATAAAATTGCAACGCAAGGTTCCTACACGTTAGGACCTAAGCCATAACACTTAAAGTGATTTGGGAAAAGTCCAAAACATGTTAAAACTTACACAACCGTGCAGAACCGACTGAAACTCTGCTGTAAATCCCATTTTTGACAGTAAATGGCTTCGAATGTGGACTATTCGGAGTCCAAACAAGCTAAAATCGCAAATAAGAGATGCTTAAGGTGTGGGTAATCCAAAACTAAATTCGATTAAGCATGGGTGAGAGACAAACCTCGTCAAACAAGAAGGAATTCGAGTGAGTCTGCTGTAAATCCCGTTTTTGACAGTAAACTGCTGCAATTGTGGGTTGTTTTGAGTCCAAACAAGATAAAATTACAATTCAAAGGTACTTAGGGTATGGGTAATCCAAAAATAACGTCGATTGGGCATGGATGAGAGACAAACCTCGTCAAACAGGAAGGAATTCGAGTGAGTCTGCTGTAAATCCCGTTTTTGACAGTAAACTGCTGCAAAAGTGGGCTGTTTTGAGTCCAAACCAGATAAAATTACAAATCAAAGGTACTTAGGGTATGGGTAATCCAAATCTAAGATCCATTGATCATGAGTACCTTGTTTTGAGGCCTGAATTCGAGTGGGTATTCTGTTTTGAGGTTGAATGAAGCTGGATCAGAACCAAATCTGTCAAACGATGCTGTTGCGTGGTCCACGATTTGCTGCTCATTCTGTGGTTAGCTGAAAACGCTGCACTTTGTCCCAGCTAGCTGATTCCCGTCGTTGGAGCACAAACGAAAGGGGAAAAGACAGCCGGAGGTGAAAAGAGAATGAGAAGAACTCGCCGGAAGAAGAAGAAAAATCACAAGGGTGAGGTAGCTTTTTCGTGGCTGCTTACGCGAACGAGAAGAAGAAGAAGAAATTGAAGAAGATGGGGGGAGATAGGCTTGTCGGTGTGAAGGATGGGAAGAAGAAGAATTGGGCTTTTGGGTTGATCTAAAAATAATTAAAGTAGAAATAAAAGATCCTTCTTAACCTAAAAACCCATTATGTAAAACAAATAAAATCAAATCAAATCCAATCAAATCAAATCAAATCAAATAAAGAACTTAAGCTATTTAAATTTTCATCTCTCAATTGTGGATCTAAATTCTCTACAAGATTTAGGGCCAATCTTTGGGTAAAGGTGAGTTTCCAAAATTAAGAGATTTGATCTAATTCGAAAATCTTTCGCTAAAGTTATAAAAACTTAGTTACTTAAATTTACCCACTAAATTTCGATACTCCTCGAGTCGACTTTAAACGAAAGATTTAAACGTTCACCAAAATACAAACATAAGATGGAAATCAATTGTACCTGAAGTTGCAGGGCGTCGCATTTATTGTCCTATGCTTGTTTATGATAACATGTTTATGTAATATCTATATTGAAATCTATGCTCAAATGAGTCTTCAACGGATAATTTTGAAGACTATACTGAAGTAGAGCGGAAAGGTGGATTTGAGAGTGTTCTGTTAGATATCTCCCAATAATTAAGTTGGAGTGACAAAACAAACTTTATACTTTCAGAGAGTTTAAGAACTAAGATATAGAATGGTTATATAAATTCAATAACTAAAATAAGATTTAAACCCTTTCTTTTTGGTAGGGGGATGTGATATTTAAAATTTTATTGTAAAAAATACACTCAGAGAACACACCTAGGGTTGTTCATTTTACCATGTTATGAGCTTTTTGATGACTTGAATTGGTGTTTGCATTAGTGTGAGCTGACTATACCTTCTAATCTAAGGCTTTTTTTTGCTTCTAAAGTTTTGAGTTCATTTTTGTCCGTTTATTGAATTGTGGATTTTGTTTTGGTTTAATTAGGTCCAGTGAGATCCACTGTAACCGAAACATTACCACAGATAAGTTCAAGATTATTGTATATGACTTGGGGCATCTTTGGAGTCCTCTTAAAAGTTCTAACATCTTTTGTGGTAAGCCCAAGATTATTGTTGCTTGATATTAGCATCTTCTAAAGGGATTTTATCATTTCAATATTAACTTTGAAGGTGGAAAACACCTTTTTATGGAGACATTAATTAGATTTTTTGTTTGGAATAGGAAAAGAAAGTAATTAGCTAGTTAGCTCATGCGATATACTTGTTTAAATATGCATGGCAAACCAGCTCAATCTTGCTTGATAGTTTCAGTGTCAAATGAGTGGTATTTTTTTGACAGTTTTTTTTCTTTTTAGGCGTGGATTTTAAGATCAAGCTGCTTAAGGGGTTGGGAAAAGATTGAAGCTGACAATCTGAGACATTGGTAATGAATAGGCTTTAAGTTGGTTTGTTGTCGATACTTAATCGATTGAATAAGTGCAATTGGAGTTTGATATATTTAATGTTTATGTTGGATAATAGCCTCTTTTGATCCCTCTTCTTCCCTTTTTTTCCTTTCAGTCTTCTGCCTTTTCAATAATTTTTTTTCTTTTCTCATGAAATTTTGTAGTTGTCACCACTTATGTTAAGAGTGTTGTTTTCAATTATTGTCTATTCTTTATTCTTTAGTTCACTTTTGAGGAAAAGCATGCTGATAATGCAACTATAGAGGAAAGTGAAAAAGATGGTTTTAGAGACTTAGTTCGACATACTATGTGATAATTCTCATTTATGAGAATTATTTGGCCTTTATACTTAGTTATTCTTGTTATTTTATGTGTGTTATTAGATAAAAAGGCTAGCAAATAGTTGGTTTAAATTGAATTATTGTTGGAAGCCTTTTAAATTAAGTAAATGGAGAAAATAAAGCAAAAGAAAATGAAAACACACTTACTTGATGTTTTTGTGCAGGAATTTGAAGAATGCAATTGCATTGCAATTGCAATTTCGAGAGATTTGGAAATTAAAGAAAAATCTGCAAATCCCCTAAAATCTAGGAAATTTGTGCCATATTGTCTCCACGATTTTAGCTGGGATTATAGTCATATTTATGCATCCTTCAAGAAGGAAACCCTAGCCCAAATTCCTCTATAAATATTGGAGAAGAAGCCTCAAGAACCAGAGCAGTTTTCTGCCATTTTCGGCCACAGTTGCTGCTGTCCACGATTTTCAGCTGTCAAATTTCTGCTGTCAAAATTTCCACTGTCAATTTTTTGCTGTTTTTATTTCTGTTTGCTGCTGTTTTTCTTCTGTTTTCCAGCCCCTTTCAACTTCGAAATTCAATCATTCCTCAATGAAAATTGAAGGAAGTGAAGGCTCAATTCCCTTTGAAAAAAGTAGAGTTGAGTCGATTGAATAAGAAGTGGAAAAGGGGCTGTGTTCTTCCCGTTCTTAGAATTTATTTTCTGTTTATTTGCTTCAGTTTTAGGAATTTAATTGTTGCTGTAATTTCAAGCTTTTAGCTACTGTTTTTTTTCTTTCCTTTTGTTTACGAGACTAAATAGTTTCTGAATTTATTTCGATTAATGGAATTTTAGTTGTTCTTTCCTTATTATTAAGTTGTTATTCAATTATTTATTAACTCTGAAAGTTTTATCACATATTGCTTCTATTTTAGTTATGCACTTTAATTCTTTTCATTCATTGTTTTTCGTTCTTTTAATTATGAGCTAAGTCTTTCTTTGGGATTCAAACATGTGAATGCCCTAGAGAAAGGAATAAAGGCCTAATATGTAAGAGCAACCTTGCTTAATCTTATAGCATTGTTTGCTTTTATTGGTTGAAATTTTCATTACTAGTTTAGATTGATCACCTAGATTAGTATATAACAATTTGAGTCTAATTCCGAAAAGGTTAGATAAAAATTGGGTTTTCATAAAAGCAATAAAGGAAAATCGCCTAGACATAGGAATTTGTTTTTGACCCTAGACATAGGGCAAAACCTTTAAAACCAAAAGAATTGTGTTTCAAAATTAACTAAGTTTCGTATTAGCCATAGAAATATCGGTTTAATCGCTTAGCCTCCTAAAGATACTTCAAAGAAGGTCGAATAGGTGTTGAATTCGGTTTACAAAGCTTAAGTATTGAGTCAAAGGATTGCAATTGCAATTAGGCCGCAATTTCTTTTAATAGAGCAAAAGCATATTTGAATCCCTCTTTTATCATTTTTATTTCTTCTTTTCGAAAACAACAAAAATCATTCCACTTATTTTTATAACATTGGTTACCGAAATTGCAATTTGAAAACGTCTTCGCTATCATTTGAATTTTGTTGTATTCGTTCCCTGTGGGATCAATACTCTGGAATACTTCCAGTTTTATATTACTTGCATCGACAGTGTGCACTTGCACTGAATTGGAGATTTGTTTTAATTCACAAATATTTTCTTTAAGCCCCACGTTTCAGTTCGATCAAGTTTTTGGCACTGTTGCCGGGGAGCGACTTTACTAACAAAATTCAATTTTTTTTGTAGTATAGATTGCAATCAGATTGCAATTGCAATTATCCTCTTTCCAAGAGAAAGCCCAATTTTTGTTTACATTGTTTTGCAGGTTGAGGGAGAGAAATTGCAAGAGGAGAAAGGCACAACATAGGATTTGATTGCTTGAGAAAAACAACAAGATGGAAGTAGGCATCATTGCAACATTGAGAGCACAAGCTTCATCATTAAGCTACATGATGGAGAATTTGATGATAAGAAATTCCATAGCTCCCGTTAACCCTATCCCTTCTATTTCATGTATTTATTGTAAAGAAGTCATTTATTTGAGAATTGTCCTTATAATCCTAATTCTTTATGTTATGGATTTCTACCCAGTTTTGCAAATCAACATCAACACCAGTGTTTCCAACAAGAGAAGATGATTCCACAAGAGCCTAGCATTGAAGAACTCATGAGGGAATACATGGCAAAGTGCGATGTTGTGATGCAAAGCCAAACCACAATTTTACAGAATTTGGAGATCCAGATGGAACAAATTGCAAATGATTTGCAGAGCAAGTCCCAAGGAATTTTGTTCAACAATATAGAGACTTTCAAGCAAGAAGAAAAAGAAGAATTTGAGGCGGTGTGAAGTGAGCTTGTCGAGAGCTCAATCAAATACAATTTATAATACCGATCTAAAATTAACTACTTGTAGTAATTAATAGTGGACCGGGTCGAACTACAGGGAACCGAATAAATTGGTTTTCTTAATGACATGGACTAACACGAACTGGGGGGGAGTTAGACATAAAATAGAGACAGAAGGACTAAACAAAGAGTAGTAAAAATAAAGATCTCACCTTGGGCACCGAATCAGGGGTAAACAAGTAGTTATGCAAATTATCGATCATTGAAACTAACCTAACAGGCAATTCCTATGTTTTAAGACCGATTGAACTCCTCGGGACACCGTAGGAGCCTCCCTTAATTAAACCAATTTACAAACGCTTAATTGGTTCTAATTTAATCAACTAATTTGGCACGACCAATACCAAAAGAATTAATTAAACGCATTACACTCAAGGGATAAGTCGAAACGAGTTAATTAATTAAGACTGGTCGATCTAAATTAACTAAGCCCGCGCTAACAATTCTAAGGCCTACCATGTACTCGTAATTAAGAAATTCTACTTAATTTAACCGACGCGGCTACCGGCCTATTTACTACTCAAATTAAGCTAGAGGCCGAGGACCCCTACGAATACATCTAGCATAGCTAAGAAATCTCTAAATTAATTGATTTTTCAGTTCAATCAAAGTAGAAATAACTAGGAATAAGCATAAGAATTTGCAAGCCATAAAACAGTGTTGGAAATTGAAATTAACAACCAAATCTCACAATAAAATGCATAATACCGTATTTACAACCCCAAAACGAAGTAAAAAGTCTAGCAATCCATCGAAACGATGTAGCCCGACACCGAGGTTTGATGAAAAACTCCTAATCTATCCTAAACTACTGAAAAACAAAGAGGAGAAAGCCTAAATTGGTCTCTTGACGGCTGAAAATCGGAGACAAATGACCTAGAACATGAAAAAATCTATATATAGGAATCGACGGAGCGTCTAGACTATTTGGACAGCGTCTAGACGCTCCCAGTGTCACAGGGGCTCTCCGCAGCGTCGAGGGAGGCTTCAGGGAACTGCCGATAGCGTCTAGACGCTCTGGACAGCGTCTAGACGCTACCCAGCGCGCAACACTGCTTATTTTTGCTCAAACTTTTCGCTCAGGTGTCCGAATGACCTCCAGTTTGATGCGTTGGAATCGTGATTCAACGTAGAATCTCTCGGAATATTCCTTATGCTCAAATCCCTACAAAATAATCAATTAATTACATTAAAACCTCCAAACTAACATGATTTAAGTATGAAAGTATAGAACTATGTTGTTTCTATCAAATAACCCCCAACCTAAATCTTGCTAGTCCTCGAGCAAGACCTAAACAAAAATAATAAAGATATGAATCAATGCTTGCATGCACGAGACTCTAATTTCAATACTTAGGAATATCACAATAACCACAAAAGAGAAGCAGGCATACACTATCCATGTTTTGAGACACTTTTAAAAATTCTTTCTATTCGTTCCCACATGTGTGTGTGGCCTTGTAAAGTAGTCTCTGCAAGCCCGGAGAAGGTCTATAAGGCTCTCAATCCATCTTCCCCCTACACTGGCACTAGGACTAGCTACCAAGCTTCCAAACCATCAAACAAGTAATAGGTTACTAGGTGCCTGAACTCAAACCCGCGGGATAAACTTGTATCACTTTAAAAACCAAAGGGTACTAGCTTTCACACACCTGTCACAGGGACCCGTATCCAGAGCACTCTCTCAATGGATGGCCTAACTGATCACGACAGGGGTAGCTCTTTTTACTCCTTGCTTCACTAAATCCATTACAAGCTTATTTTATTTTCTTCTTTTTTTTTTCAAGAATGGTCTTCTTTTCAAGCACACTTTCTTTCTTTCTTTCTTTCTTTTTCTAGGCCAATCATATTTTTACTTCTCCTAAGCAACGCATTACAAGCTATCAATCTTTCCACTCAACAACTAGCCCTATACCTATCGGGGTGACAATAGACATACAAGCTCTATAATCCCACCCTAAGCCATCAAGACTACTAAAGGAAAGGCTAATGTGTTCAGATCTTGCAGGAAAGACTAGAAAATTTTGAGAGTTAGGCACAAAAAGACTCAAAGAAGGATAGCATTCATATACTTCAGCTAATGCAATTATAGCAACATACCATGCATGTCATCAATTGTCCTCATCAAGCAACAAGCAAACACATCATCAAGCATTCAAGCTCATAATTCATACAAATTTTTTTTTAAAAAAAATCGCACAAGAATCATGTTTAACATAATTGATCAACAGTCCGAGCTCAAGTGCTCAAGGACAACATATAAGCGCAACTATCAAACCTAAAGATAAGTCCGAGCTCAGGTGCTCAAGGACTCAACCAATCATGCTAAACACATCATCAAAGCACAATAATAACCTCCACCCCCAACCTAAATTCTACATTGTCCTCAATGTACAAAAATCATTGAAAATGAAAGGACAAAAAGAAAAGGGAACAGAAAACCTCCCATGAAAACTCAGCACGTAGGTGGGTGGTGGCACGGCGGAAACCTCCAAGAATGATAATTCTTCTGCTCAAAGGTCAATTTGTTACCTACAAAACAAAACAAAACAGGCTAAGCTAGGAAAAACAAAAACAGAAAGCAATAAAAGAAAGCAACTAAATTTTCAAGCCTGGCTGCCTCCAGGAAGCGCACATTTTTATAGTTGATTGCTCGACTTGCCGTGTGGCACTTGTCAGGGCACATAAAAATTCTCCCATTTCTTCGGCCCTTTCTTCGTCGAATCTACAAAGCTCACTACACTAAGCAATCTCTTCAACATTTGATGGGCTCCAGAAATGCAAGTCTTTTTGGGATTTTTCGACTCTAAAAAAGAAAAACAAGAAAAATCAAAAGAAACTGACTCTGACTCGTGAGAACTAGAGGAACATACACAAAAGAAGGGGGAATCAAGGTACAGAACAGACGCAGGCCTTTCGGCCTCAAACTCTATCACCTGGACTTCCTCGCATTGAAGCATGGTTTCCTCAGCTTCACAAACCTGTTCTTCATATGGCAAACAAACTTCATCGTTGAGCTCTAAGCCAACCAAATCAGATTCTCGTACCCCAGGGATGTCTATAGGCGGTTGCTCTTGAATGCTCTCCACTGAATCAGCTAGTTGAATGACGGAGTCACCCTGTATCCTAGTCATCTCATCTCGAAATTGGAGATTGTTGTGCTGAATTTGGAGATTGTTAATAGCAATTTGATTAATTAAATCCTCTAAAGACATACCTGAAACTAAAGATTCGGGGGTCGGGTTTTGCTGCTCCTCCTGGTATCCATATGATCGATCCCACTCAGGACCGTGAGGATCGTGGCTCATGTCGTGCTGGTCTGGAACTCTTCCAAGACTAGAGGCATGCCATGTTTGCTCCTGCTTCTCAAGCAATAGAGAAACTGAAATGGCTAATTTAGAAATTTCAAATTTTAAATCACTAACCTCTTCATCGTGTAGAGCAGCTCCACTGAAATTCCATAAATTATTAGCCATAAAAAGAAACAAGGTATAGATTTTTTTTTATTGAAATAAGAAAACCAAAATCAAGAAATCAATTTAATTGGCGGTTCCCCGGCAACGGCGCCAATTTGAAGTGAGCTTGTCGAGGGCTCGTCAAATTAAAATTTATAAACCGATCCTAAGCTACTTGTAGCATTGAGTGGACCGGGTCGATCTCAGGGAACCGAATATTAATTTCTCAAATTAAATTTTCCAAGGAGAAAACAATTAAAAAAGGGGGGTTTTGTGTTTTTTTTTATTAATAAAATAAAACATAAGCAAATAAAAGAAAGATAAATCAAATCTTACCAAATTCCAATCCAAAGGTGCGGTTCTACTCAATTGCAAAAATTGATCATAGACACTCAAAATATTTAAACTTAACAATGCAAGCACTTGGTCAACTTATTAGGAAACCCCAAAAAGTAGCAACTTCCCTAAGGTCATTAACTCTAACAAACGTCAAGTTAACGCTAATTACCTAAACAATTTTTGACGAAACCACTCCAAATTATTTAGATAAAGGCATTACGTGCTTTGGAAGGACCAAGACAACTAATTAGATGAAATAACTTTAATCTAATTAAGATGCTCCTTTGATTCCTAGAATTAAACATGCAAGCCATGTAATATGGAAACCCACAAAACATACACATGTGATAATTCTAATGCTACCGGTTCATTCAACATGACAATTACGGATCATGATCATGATTAGCAATAAAACATGTAGAGTGATTAAGGCGTCAATTTAATCAAAATACATACTTATAAAATTAACACGAGAATCAAAGAATACTTGCAATTGAAAGAAAACTACGTTAAGGTTCAAACCTCACAATATTGCAATTGATTACAACCGACCTCTGAATTAGGAATCGTAGAAGTTTAGCCGAGCATCGTGATAAAATTTGATACCATTATTGTCTAAGGAGAAAAGAGAAAAGGAGTCTAAAAACTCTCTAAAAACGTCTAGGCCAAGAGGCCAAAAAGATCCCCCTTGCTGTCCATAAGAAGGCTTAAATAGCCTTGAAGTAGACAACTTACACAAGTATGAAACCCTAAATTCTAGAAAGATATTTTCCCAAAACAATTAGGGAATAATATTTAAAATAAAATAAAATAAAGTAAATAATGTTCTCTCTTGTAAAATGCTGGAAAATACATCTAAAACTCGAAAATCCTTCCCTAAATTCTCAAAACAAACATAGAATGTTGCAAATAAGGAAAGTTTCTGGATTACGCAGTCTTCATTATTTTGCCCATAACTTCTTCTCCAAACCTTGGATCAACGTGATATTTATATGGTTGGAAAGATAATTCCGAGATCTTTAAAATGATATCTAATTTGGATATATTCCCAAACGTGAGAAGCAAGATAATAGGAACGGAAATTGGCACAAAATATTCTCGGGTACAGCAGTTTTCCAGCAGGAGCAGTAATCACTCAAAATATCATAACTTTCATAATACTTATTGGAATGCAATGAGTCTTATACCGTTGGAAAGATAATTCAATAAGCTTCGATTTGATACCAAATTTGAATATATTTTCATCTCGAAATATCATGATATGATCAGTCAAATTTGGTATAGAAATTCAGTTGCTCGAATCACCTCCAAGTTGGTCCGAATTAATTACGAAATGGTGCAAACTCTTCAAAACACGTGAATTGCTCGAATCCCTAAAAAATAATAATAAAACACATAAAATCCTTCTAATTAACAAGAAATAAGTGTAATTAAATAGGACTTTATAGGTCCTATCAAGGTCCAAGCCTCACAACATTGCAATTGATTACGACCGACCTCTGAATTGGAAACGCGGAGTTTAGCTAAGCATCGTGAAAGTATATCTCTCAATAAACATAGTTTGATTTGCTACAATAAAAGTATAAAAGTAGAAGGAGAAAAGCTATCAAAAGCTCTCTCTCAAAGTCTAAGCAAAAGAGGCAAAAGTCCCTAACCTAAAGTGAAAAAGTGCTATAAATAGGGCTTAGGCAACGTCGAGACGCTGCCCTCTGAAATAAGGAAAGAAAAATTGCTTGTTCGTGTGGCATCGAGCGACGTTGAGCATGGCGTTGAGACGTTGCTGGCATCGAGCAAGCCAAACTGCAGCGTTGAGCAAAGACAGTAGCTTAGCATTGAGTAGCATCAAGCATGGCGTTGAGATGCTTCTGGCGTTGAGCAAGCCAAACCGCAGGATCGAGCATGACGTTGAGCGGCGTTGAGACTGTCACAACCCGCCCCAGATCAACACTACCAAACCTAGGATGAGCTGTGATGGCAGTAGACCCCAAATGTGCAATGGAATCTATTGCCAAGTCTTATTCTCTTCTTTCATTATCTAACTTCATCTATGGATATCCCATAAGCAGCACAGTAAAAAAAAAATTCCCTTTACTTACACTAAATGATATGCAATGACTTGATAGACTGGTGGCAGATTCTGATTAGCTAACTCTGATTGAAACTCAAGAGCAACCTGGTGAAAAATTAAAAACAAAAGAATGAGCTAAAAAGCTCAGTGAGTGGTGATTCATAAGAAAATACATTTTCAAGGAAATTATTCTCTTACTAAACATAAGTTCATAACTATGTGAAATAATGCAAATCACGAACAGTTTAGAAACCTTCGAGATCATTTTAAGACATTAAAGTCTGTAAATAAACATCTCTTGAAACAACAACTCTTAAGTCAACAATTCTTGAAAACGTAAGCACAAGTTCGTAAAAACATAGATAGGGAAATCTGTAATTATAGCTCTGGAAAGCATAAACATAACTAGTGAAATTTATCACCAAATCTGTACCCAAATCTCTATCATACTATGTACCGAGTAATCTCCAGATACATAGCAGAACATATCTCTGTCATACGTGCACGCAAAGCAAACTCTATCATCTAAAATGCTTCAGGACCAGGATTTGGACCAGGATTCGGAATCCGGATTCGACACCTAATGGCCCCGGCATTCCCCTGCATCCCCTGCGGCCTGAGCATGCGAGCATACTATGGAAACACATTCTCATAGCATATCGGGTAATCACCAAGGGTACAAAGATCTAGTGGTTTGAAAACCACTTCCAGCATAAACCTCTTTAACTTCTCAAACTCTTTCTGAAAACCATGCTTTTTCTTTAAACGTCTCATAAACTTGAGAGATTTTTAAATAACACTAAACATGTATAAATTCTCAAATAATAATCAAATCTCTCAATAATATAAAACATTTCTAAAATCATATTTTCTTTGAGACCACATTTCAAAAATCTTATACATTTCTCAATAAACATTAAAATTCCTCAAGCATCTCATTGATCATAAAATTTCTCAAATATTTCTCAAATAATAAATTCAGCTAGAAGCATAACATATTGAAATTTCGATGCCATTTTTAGAAATTCATAACAATTATCTGAAAATCTCTTAGCAATTTTTCTAAAATCACACATGATTTATAGAATTCTTGAAAATTCATAATAATAATCAAATAATAAAATAATTCGTAAAATAAACCACTCACAAAATTATTGTCGATCATACCCTTCGATTCGTAAATTATTCCAACTTCTATCCAACCTAAAACCCCATTAACCATTTCATTAAGTTATGAAATATTTCCAAAAAAAAAATAAACATAAACTTCACCCTAATAATCCGTTGTACTAATCTCCAATTTTTTTTTTCCTTTTATCCCAATTTCAAATTTTCACATTCTCTCTCATCTAACAATACCAATTCTTTAATTTACTAATTCTATCTTCTCTCTCCACATTAACAAATATTTTCCTTTCCTTCCTACTTAACAACTCATTTCTCTCTTGCATTAACCTCATTAACCAATCTCTCCAATCTCTAATTTCTTTATAAATTCCCATATTTATTTTTACCCATGTACACTTTTCTCTCTCCCATTCCATCTCCACTTAAACCTCAAAACCAACTCTCTCTCCTCATTAACACCATTTGTACTTCACCATCATTTTTCTTTTCCATCACAATTTGACATAAAAGACAAATATTTTCTTTCCCCATTTTAACTCCCACGTGAACACTTTCTACTCCTCTTTGATGTGACCTCATTTAATTATTATTATTATTATTTTTTAAAGAAAACTCTCTCTCTCTCCCAACTCAAACTCCACGAAACCACCATTCTTTTTCCCCTTCTCCTTCTTTTCCTTCTTCCATCTCTGTGTTTCTTTTTTTTTCTTTTTTAACACTCTGCTTTTCTATTTCTTCTTCGTTCAAGCTCCCAATTTTAAAAAAAAAACCCAAGGTAAGGTAAATAATTCCTCTTAAGTTTCTCTTTGATTATTTCAATCATGACCACACTTTAAACCTCCATCAAAGCCTAAAACCCATGTATTTCCAAAACTAAAACTTTATTTCCTTCATTATGATCTTCTAATTCCTCAAAAATTTCAACTTTTTGAAATTCTATTTACTTCTAATTGACTCTCAATCCCTTCATATACTTGAAGATTTAGAAGAAAACCCCCTAAAATATTCTATTAAGGTTTCAATAACTCAAAATTTCTCCCAAAAGATTAACTTACCGATCGAGACAAGAACTTCACCAAACATCTGAACAAGGCTTCTGACCCTCTCAAACTCTCTATCTTCCCTTTCGATTCTTGCTCTGTTTTTGTTCTTCATTTCCTCTCCCGAACTCAGCGCTCCCCCTCTCTCTGTTTCCCCTGTTTTGTTTTTTTTTAACACTTAAAGGCACCTGTCAAACCGTACCCAACACCACCACACATACACGTGTCAAAGATTCGTCCTCTTGCTTCAAAATTCAACTATCATTTTTTTTTTACTTTGCCTAACATAAATTTCAAAAAAATAAATAAATAAAATCCAAAAAGACAATTATGCCCCTGCCATAATATTAAAAAGACAATGAGGTCCTTACAGAGACGGTGCTTCCTAAACAGATTTAGTAATTTTGCTCTAACTTTTCGCTTAGGTGTCCGAATGCCCTCCAGTTTAGCTCATTTAAACCATTATTCGACATAGAGTCTCCAAACATGCCTTTTTCTCGAATCCCTACAAAATAACAAATAAGTGTGTGAGGGTAACGAAAATGTCGTAAATTAGAGCTATAGAATAGCACATTTCAAGTGCTATTAGTGATGTCCCCAGAGTGATGAAAGTGATGTTGATGTTAGCATAGGGGCGATGTCCCCAGAGTGATGTTGATGCTAGCACAGTGGCGATTTCCCCAAAGTGATGAGAGTGATGTTGATGCTAGCATAGGGGCGATGTCCCCAGAGTGTTGGGTGTGAGAGTTGTTCTCCTATGCATTAGACCAGCCTAGGATACATGACTCGCAGGTATAACACATGTAATACCAGAGGGGTTGAGCCTGAAGTAAGGTAAGTAGGCACATAGCTAACTGAAGTGAATATTGAGTCTGACTTTGACCAGAAGGCTATGAGTTAGGGTGGAACTCGTCTGTTTATGGTTTTGGACTCTTAAGTGGGTGATCGAACTGAAACGTGAGGCTTAAAGAAAATATTTGTAAATTAAAACAAAGCTCCAGTTCAGTGCAAGTGCACACTGTCGATGCAAGTAATATAAAACTGGAAGTATTCCAGAGTATCGATCCCATAGGGAACGGATACAACAAAATTCAAATGATAGCAAAATTGTTTTCAAATTGCAATTTCGGTAACCAAGGTTATAAAAATAAGTGGGATGATTTTTGTTGTTTTTGAAAAGAAGAAATAAAAAATGCTAAAAGAGGGATTCAAATATGCTTTTGTTCTATTGAAAGAAATTGCGGCCTAATTGCAATTACAATCCTTTGACTCAACACTTAAGCTTTGTAAACCAATTCAACACCTATTCGACCTTCTATGAAGTATCTTTATGAGGCTAAGCGATTAAACCAATATTTCTATGGCTAATACGAACTTAGTTAATTTTGAAACACAATTCTTTTGGTTTTAAAGGTTTTGCCCTATGTCTAGGGTCAAAAACAAATTCCTATGTCTAGGCTATTTTCCTTTATTGCTTTTATGAAAACCCAATTTTTATCTAACATTTTCAGAATTAGAATCCAACTGTTGTATACTAATCTAGATGATCAATCTAAACTAGTAATTAAAATTTCAATCAATAAAAGAAAATAAGATTAAACAAGATTGCTCTTACATATTAGGCATTTATTCCTTTCTCTAGGGCATTCACATGCTTGAATCCCAAAGAAAGACTTAGTTCATAATTGAAGAAAATAAAATCAACAATTGAATTGCTATGAATCTCATACTTGATGATTCGAAATAATGGGAATAAGTTCAATGCTACTAAACTTTCTTACAAAACCATACTTTCAGGAATAACTTTACTGGAAAATTCAATACCTTGAGGTAATCCTAATTACTCAACAAACCTATCTTAACTAAGAAGAGCGAAAATCAAAAGACTTTACATCAACTTACAAAACCTAACCTAGCTATAAAAATGAATAACACAAAGCAGAAAACAAAGGGCTTAAAATCGAATAAAAACATAGTACAACGCTACGAATGTTTCCTTGCTTTGATCAATCCAAATACCCATTCAAAGGCAAATGGATCTTCACCTCATCTAACTTTCGTTGAGAAGGGATCAACCTCGAAAGTTACAGAGCTAGGATGAAGAGAAAAATTGCTGTAAATTGACAGAAAATACGTGATCTACAAATTGTGGGCGAGTAGAAGAAAACCCAGCCACCTTTTGCTTCATTTTCTCTATTTTTTATAGGCATTGAGGGCTATAGTTTCCATATAAATCATCCTCAATCTATGAGCTAACTTCTAGGAATCAAATGGGGATGAGAATCTCCCAAAATCGTGCAAAAATCCCATAAAATCGCTTGATTTTTGTCATTCTCGGATTTTCCAGATTTTTCAGAAATGCAATTGCATTTCAATTGCATTTCCGTTTTTCAGATCTACCAAAATTTTCCAGAAATGCAATTGCATTTCAATTGCATTTCTGTTGCATTATTTTCCAGACTTGTTTTATGAAGGAATGCAATTGCATTTCCAAAATGGAATGCAATTGCATTTTGTGCTTGTTCACAAACTTGTTTTCCCGAAGAAATGCAATTACATTTTCATCAGCATTTCTGGGCTTGCTCACTATCATGCTCTTGAGCAGGAATGCTATTCGGAATGCAATTACATTTTTCCTTTTTGCTCCAAATCTACACAAAAACAACAAATTAGTTTAAATTCCATTATTTTTTCAACTTCTTTTCATTTTCCACTACTCCAACAAGCTTTCAAGAATTTCACTCATCAACACTATCTTTAACTTGCTTGGTAATCAATAAAGCATACAAAAATGACAAAAATAACTTAGTTTAGGGTTAAATAATCCTCATAAATAATAATTATCAGTGGGCTACTTACTGAGTATGTTTATACTCATTTGTGCTACTTTGTTTGTCGTTACAGATTGTGCACATCCTCGAGGCGGGTGATGAAGGCGACGACTTGACGAGGCTATGGAGACTCCACTGTCGTTCCTTTCCTATTGTTAGCTTTAAGTTTTGTTTCTTTGTTCTTTGTTCTATGTTGGTCTGTAAAACTTAAATCTCTTCTGCTTCTTTGTGTTGGATAGAATTTCTTAGTTCTTGTGTTGTTGCTTGAGCTCAGCATAGTGTATCGTAGTTTGGTGGATGCTGAGTTTGTGCTCTAAAATTTAGAAGTGTCGTTTTGTTTCTATCAAGTCTTTGAAAATTTTGGGTTTCTCATAGTTACACCGTTATGGTGCCGAAATTTCGGGCATGGGTGGGGTAACTAAGTCGTGCTTATGGGTTTAGAGAGTCATGTTTTTAGGGTCGTTACAGTTGCGAGTTTAGGGTTGTTACAATTGTGTTTGCACTTATTTATCCATACAAATCCTGAATTCTCTTTTTAGTTACACTAGTCAATAGAAGTGTCAACTTAGAGAATCCTCCAACAAAAACTAACCAACTAATCTCAAAGAGCTCAGAACCTTTATGGTAGTTATAGAATTCCCCCATTTAACTATTGTCGCAATCTTCGGGAGATCAATAAATATGCTCTTTGCATAGATCACATCCCAAACACAACTTGTTCAACCAAAACTCGTAGTTGCCAAATTTACACATTTCTATCTCTCCATGTTTATATCATTATTTAGGAGTGTCTTGTGTGCTCTTCTCTACTTCAGAATTTTCTAACATGTTGTCAATGAATATAAACACGGTTTCTATAAATATGATCCCCTTGCTCTTTGCATAGGTCCATAAGGTCCCCTTGCTATTTATCTGGAGATTACTTAATATATAGTATGACAGAGATTGCTCTGCTGTGCATATTGAGATTAGTCTATGCCAGTATGACAAAGATTTGGGTACAGATTTGGTGATGAATTTTACAAGCTTATGCTTATATTTTCTAGAGTTGTAATTGTAGATTTTCCTATCTATGTTTTTACGAACTTGTGCTTATGTTTCAAGAGTCATTGTTGACTTAAGAGTTGTTGTTCTGAGAGCTGTAATCTTTGTTGTGTTGTTTATGTTTTCAAGAGTTATTTTTACTCCTTTTAACGTGTTAAAATGATCTCAAGAGTTATTAAATTGTTCATGAATTACATTATCTGCATATACAGAGTTTTGATGTATGTTTATTATGAAAAGTGTTTTTCTAAACATTACTTTCTTATGGAATCACCACTCACTGGGCTTTTTAGCTCATTCTTTTATCCTTATTTTTCCACCAGGTTGCTCTTGAGTTTCAACAAGAGTTAGCTTATCGGAATCTACCACCAATCTCACCAAGTCATTGCATATTATTTATTATAGATAAAGAGTGATTTTGGTTGCGTTGTTTATGGGATATCCATAGATAAAGTTAGATCATGAGATAAGAGATGATAACTTAGCAATAGATTCCTTGGCACACATGGGGTATGTTGTCATCACAGCTCGTCCTGAGTAGGGTAGGGTAATTTGCGGCGGGGTGTGACACTAAGGTAGTTCCTAGGTGCTACGATAAACTTGTTTTTTCCTTCTCAACTCTCTTTCTCTTTTCTTGATTTCTTCTATCCTCGCTTGATTTAAGATTATCTCATAATCACTTTGAATATGTCTTACATCAATCTCAAATGGAGCCTAAGTAAAAGTCTATGTTATCTTTTTTATTTTAGTTTCACTAAAAATATAGTTTATATTAATAGAGATACATTATATATAAATATGGCAAATCTTCTATATGCTTCTAAATAATACAAGAGTATTATTTGCCTATCTAATAAAAAAAATACTTTTTCTTGAGACATTTAAAAAAAAAAAACTTGAGTACTAAACAAACATTCTCATCACATAGTTAACTAATCATACATTACCATTGTTTCTTAAATATATATTGTAAAATATTCAATAAGTGGTCATTTTAACAGGGTTATGGATGCATTAGATGAAGAAAATAAACGCTCATGGTATAATCAATCATTACTTTTATGAAAGTTTACGGACGGATTGAAAGTATTTTTTAATGTAACGCACGGCTTATTTAGGGGTGTTAATTTAAAATTTTTGGAGTTAAAATTTGGTTTATTTGGTTGTTCGGCTAAATGGAAATTTAGTGAGTTTGAAAGGGGAATTTTGGAATTTCGAAGTTGGTTTGAGGGCAATATTGGTTTTATTTTTTTATTTTTTTAAAAAAAGAGACAAACATCTCCTTCTTCTTCTTCTTATCTCTCTCCCTCCTGAAATCTCTCTGTTTCTCTCCCTTCCCGCTGTTCACGATTGCATGCTATACCAGATCAGAGCCCTAGGTTCTAGGTTTTGTAGACTTGCTTACATCGTAGGCATCGATTTCTCCATAGCAGCGTGTGAGAAAGTCGTCTCGCCACCTCTAGGTTTGTCTTCTGCCAAATGTGAAAAGTAGTGTAGAGTTAATGTTTGCATTATGGTTCACTGTTTCTTGGCATGTGGGTTATGAAGTAACCCTTAGGTTGATTTATGTGTGTGTGGTTGTGACATTATTAAGAAGATGATTTAAGTAGGGTAATGTTTTTAAATGTCTTTGGACATTGAGGATGGTAGTTTATAGGAAACTACCTTTCGGGTTCATTCCTTTAGAGTTTCATGAGGTTCATGAACCAAGTAAGTTATATTCGACGTTCCTCACCTGTCAGGCTAAAAGAATGATGAAGCTCGAGAGTTACCAGACTAAGAGTGATTTGGTAGGATATGTGGAATCCTAAATGAAAGAACTATGAAGGGTTGGGGAATAGAAACATGTTTTATCTTGTAGATGATACGTTTCTCGAAGATGGAAAGAGACATAATGGTCTTAATAAAGGAAAATGTGAGGAAATAGAAAAGTGTTATAGAAAAGCTTTGTTGTCTCGAGAGACAGAAAGGGAATTGACATGTTGAGATTATGAGTATTCAAGTATGACATGACTTACATTTAGAAGTCGTTAGATGTGGTGAAAGGAATCATGTTAGTATTTAACGCTCAGAACTTCGTGAGCTTTGGCTAAAGGCAAGCGCATGAGACTTTGGTTGTGCAACTTAGCTTAGTATGCAAGATCTTTCTTATAAGGTGAGCGATTAACCTCGTGAAACTCAAACCTTGGGAGAAAACTTCGATAAGACTCTATCTTAGGCTCACAAAGGAGTTGAAGGGAGTAACCTCTTAGTTGGAAACAATTATTGGCCTTAGTTGCTAAAGAGCTAGAAATGAAACCAAAAAGGTCATTCGAATATTAGTGACTCTTGTGGATGGAGTTGAGGAGGTAACAACTAGAAGTCTGGATCAGATATAAACGAATTTGGAGGCTGAGGTTGTGGGAGAAGGAACCCAGATGGTGATTCAAATGATGGTGACAATAAGGATAAACCTGCAAGCTAGAGTGCGGGTTTAGGTAACAATTGAGGTTAGAGCAGTGGTGGCGGTGTAGGGTCCTAGAATCGAGGAAGTGATGAGAAGAACCAATGGTAGAGTTGGAAGTCGAGCAATGATGTGGTGATAATTTTGGTGGTCAAGGATCATGTATGAAGGGGACACCCAATGGAAAAGAGCACAATAATTGGAAGGCATATGGTCCTTTTTTGTGGTGTGAATCATAATTCTAGTTGGAATGGTGGGACTGAGATTCAAACAGCAAAGAAGAATGTGATTGCATGTGTGCTAGCAATGCTGTAGGTTTGGGGTATAGCCAACTCTGCAGATAGAGGGAAGTTGTCATCTGGTTGGGGTTAGTGATCGATGATATTATCATAATTCAAGTGCGAGCTCTAGTTTCGGTAGATGACCTTCCTAGGACACGTGGTATCAAGGGATCGATTTCAGTGGTTCCAACAAGGGCTGAATTGGTTACCGATTAGCCTTGTCAAGTTGCCGTCAGTGAGGTTTGTGGTTTGCTAGTGGTTGTAAGTTGCTTTCCATGTCAGAGCTTCTCCAACGTAGTAACGTCTCTAATTTAGTTAACTCAGTGGTGCGGTTGTTCATTTCTTATGAAGTGAGCTTCCAAGATCTCAAGCAAGGGTGGCTTTCAGGGCTAGTGCTCACTGTGGAGCTTGAGAGTTGTTGTCCACGGTGACGCTCCTGAGAAGGGGTTGGTTAAGTCTTAAAGTAGCTTGGTAAGGTAATCAGTTATACTTCTTACCAGTTGAAAGTTTACGAATGTCCCTACTCGACATATGGTTCGATGTTAGCAACTATGGTTCTTGCTTTGAAGATTTCGAAGCATTGTTTGTTTGAGGAGAAAGTTCGCAATCTGATAGACCATATGAGTCTAAAATACTTTTCATTTAGGAGTTGAGCTTGTGGCAGCTCAGATAGCTTCAGTTGGTAAGGATTTAGGGTGTTGAGTTATGCTGACACCATATGAAAGGACATGGAGCTCGTAGTTGGTGGTTTTGCATCCCTGATGGTAGCACGATGAAGGAGCTTTGAGGTTCGGACAAAAAGGGAAGGTAACTTAGGTTTCGTTGGGTCGTTTGAGATGCTAGAGCGGTTTGGCCTTGTAGCTTATCATTTGGCTTTGCCTCTATCTCTCCACTATTTGTTTTGTTGTTTTAAATGTCTAGGTGTTGCGAAAGAACTTGTTAAATTCCGTGCATGTGTTTAATTTCAAGCTTTTGCGCTTGAACGAGAACCTAAATTATGGAGAAGTCTACACATATTCCTGCAAGGGATTAGAACTCTTGGTAGTTAGTTTTAGCTTTTGTCAAAGTCCTGTGGCAAAACTACAAGGTTAAAGGGGCAATAGGGGAACGAAAGGACGAAATGAGAGCTAAGTGACAAGAACCTTTCAAGGCCTAGGAACTTTCGAGGACGAAAGTTCTTAAGGTGGGTTGAATGTAACGCCTGACTTATTTAGGGTCATTAATTTCGAAATTTTGGAGTTAAAATTTGGTTTATTTGGTTGTTGGGCTAAATGAAAATTTAGTGAGTTTGAAAAGGGAAAATTTTGGAATTTAGAAGTTGGCTTGAGGGCAATATAGGTTTTGTTTTGTTTTTTTTTTTTTTTAAAAAAGAAAGAGATAAACATCTCCTTCTTCCTTATCTTATTCTTATTCTTCTTCTTATCTATCTCCCTCCTAAAATCTCTCTCTCTCTCCCTTCCCGTTGTTCACGATTGCACGCCACACCAGAACCGTTCGTTCGCACCGCCTGAACGCCAGCTTGCCGCCACTCCATCTACAGTCGTTCTGCACGCCGCCGGCCTCTATTTTCCACCTCTCTCTCGTGGTTTGTGCAGATCGACAGGAGAGAAGGCGTGTTTTAGGGTCTTTACATTTAACCTATTTAAAATGAAACATTTTTAACTCTTTCTTAAGTGTGATTGCTGAAACTTTTTTTTCTTTTGAGTTCAACAATATTTGGTGTGTGTTAAAATTTAATTATAAACCAACAATTTAACACTTCCTTCATAGGGTCAGACTTAGGACCTCCTACTTTGATACCATATAAAATCATCAATCAACTCAAAAGCTTATGCTGATGGGTTATGGTAAATTTAATTATATATCAACAATTTAACAAGAGTGAGGAATTCAAACTTCTAACCTCTTGGTCGAAAGTACATGTCAATTACTGCTGAATTATGCTCATTTTAGTGTTATTGCTAAAACATAGTTAAGATATATGTTTGGCAAAACTAGTGAAACATGTATTATCATTATCGTTGTGATATTTAATAACATTATAAGGACAGGATAGTTATGATGATGTTGGTGATCCCTAACCGCCAATGAGAAAGGCTTAGACTCATTCAAATAGATAGAAGACGAGTGAGATATTTTTTATGAGACTACTGACGTAAGAGGGAGGGAAATGAAGAAGAGAAGAGGTTGGTCAAATTTGGTTGCTAATAAATTTAGGGTCCACAATTGCATATAAGAACAGTTCTAGCTGCCCTCAATTAAGGGGGACGATTGAGAAGGATGGGTCGTCAGACTTGCTTATCGATTTGGAAAAAAACAAAAAGAAGGAAGCAAAGAAATGCGTTTAATGTGAGAGTCACTCTCGTTACATTAACCTTTGAATGTGGATGATCAAAACGAATAATTTTCAATTTTTCTATATGTATTAATATTTTTATTAATTTAACCGTTCAAATGAAGTATCGAATTATAGACCTTTGAGATTGTAATAGTGCTTTATGCCCCAAACTATGCTCGAATTGGCATATAGTTTAGGATATAAGAGTATATCGATAATTTTTGTGTGGGAGGAGAGAGTTTTGTAGAACTTGAGAGAGGTAATGGTTGGTATAAGTTCTTTGTTTTTGTTTTTGTTTTTTTTTTTTTTTTTTTTTGACTAAATATATGTTTTAGTTCTTAAAGTTAGAGTATATATGTCTTAAACGAGTCAAAATACTGCAACCAAAAAGTAAACAAGAGCTACATATTGTGTTAGAATGAAGTACTGTATTATAAATAAAGCCTAAAAGAACTTGAAATATTCTCAACCAAGCCGATGAGGGAGAAGATGGATCTCATATGGAAGATCCAGCAACAATTTCAAGCTCTCAATCCCATCTCTTTTTCTATATGCCTTTTATTCTTCATCTTACTTTTGCTGAAGCTCTTCAAAGGCAAAAAAACCAACTTCCCTCCTTCACCGCCAAAACTACCCATCATCGGCAACCTTCACCAATTAGGAGCCCTACCGCACCAATCTCTGGCTGCTCTTTCTAAGAAATATGGCCCTCTGATGCTCCTAAAGATAGGCCAGAGACAAGTTCTTGTGGTTTCATCAGCAAAAATAGCTAGAGAAGTGATGAAGACACATGACATCACATTCTCCAATAGGCCCCAAACTACAGCCGCAAAGGCGTTGCTGTACCAATGTCAAGACGTGGGTTTTGCTCCATATGGTGAGTACTGGAGACAAGCCAGAAAAATCTGCGCTCTTGAGCTTTTTAGTGTCAAAAGAGTGGAATCCTTTCAGTACGTGAGAGATGAGGAAGTTGGTGTGCTTATCAATAGGATTCGTAAGGCTTGTGTTGGCAGTGAGCTTGTGGATCTTAGCCAGTTGTTCCCGCAAACCTCAAACAATATAGTGTCGAGGTGCGTTTTGGGAGAGAAATTTGAGGATGAAAATGGAAATAGTAGATTTGGAGACGTATCGAGAAGGGCTATGGTGTTAATCACGGCGTTTTGTGTTGCGGATTTTTTTCCTTGTCTTTGGTGGATTGATGTGATTAGAGGGTTCAATGGGGAATTGAAAAATTGCTTCGAAACATTGGATGCATTTTTTAGTAAAGTGGTTGAAGAACACAAGGAAAATATGAGAGCTGGTGGTTCAACTAATGAATCTAGAAAGGATTTTGTGGATGTCATGTTGCAGCTCCAAAAGGATGACATGCTTGACTACCATTTCTCTCTTGACAGCCTCAAAGCAATCGTAATGGTTTGTCTTCTTTCAACAACTCTTACAATCACTCTATTTGGTTTAAGAACATATAACGAAGGAGAAAAGAGAATTTTTTTTTTCCTTAAGTTGATTCACTACTTTCTTGCTAACTGACCGTGTTTTGACATGTGCCTTATTTTTTAAAAGAAAAAAAAAACAAGTCTCTCTTTTCTCTTTCGTTCTCTACACTCTCATCTAAAATGATCTGTCAAATACCTAGTGTTAGACAGTCCACTCAGCAGAGAAAACTCATTATTTCTTTAATTTTTTAGCATTATTAAAATTTTTAGAATAAAAAGAATTAAAAAGGGTGGAATTTTATCCCTCTTTCGAAAAATTTAGATCAACCCACTGTCCATTTTGGATTGCAGGACATGTTTGTTGGTGGAAGTGACACAACAGCATCAGGTTGGGAATGGACAATGACAGAGTTGATGAGAAACGCAATAACCATGAAGAAAGTTCAAGAAGAGGTTAGAACAATAGTTGGAAAAAAATCAAAAATCGAAGTCGAAGATATTCAAAAGATGGAGTACATGCATTGTGTTATGAAAGAATCTCTAAGACTACACCCACCAGTTCCTCTATTGGTGCCACGAGAAACATCAGCAGATGTGGAAATTGAAGGTTACCACATTCCTGCAAAAACAAGAGTATTTGTGAATGCTTGGAAAATACAAAGAGATCCCCAGTATTGGGACAAGCCAAACGAGTTCATTCCAGAGAGATTTATGGATAATAATTCAGTTGATTACAAAGGCCAAGACTATGAATATATTCCATTTGGAGGTGGGAGAAGGAAGTGCCCTGGATTGTCATTTGGAGTTGCTTCATTTGAATATGCATTGGCAAATCTTCTATATTGGTTTGATTGGAAGCTTCCTAATGACTGTGAATTGGACGTTGAAGAAGAAAATGGGATCAGTGTTCGCAAGAAAACCCCCCTCCTTCTCAAGCCAATACCATATGTCTAATCAAATTGAAATAAATGATTCTCATTTGGGGCACTTCAGTGTAATATTATTTTGCATTATACAATATATATTAATTGTGCTTTGGCTTGTAAGTTTTTTTTTTTTTTTTTTTGAGTTCAACAACAACATTCGACGTAGGGGAATTAAGGTACATGTCAATTACCGTTGTAAGTTGACATTGCACTGTGTTGTGTTAGTAACTTTTAATTTATAATTTATAGAAACATAAATGTACCGTCCATATTCTGCTTCACTCTCTCTCTATATTATATCATATTAATTTCTCTCCATAGTCTTGAAAAGATTTTGCTCATTGACAACGCTTCAAGAAAGTGAAGGCTAGAGCTCTTGTCTCTCTTTTAATAAGCCTGAATTAATTAGGCAATTCAAAATTGAAAATGTTTTAGTTTGAGTAACTTAGTTTGGTTTAATTATAATTTTTTATCGATAAAATTGAATATTATTTAACTCTAAAATAAGACTCGTGTATCAAATATAATTCAACTTCACAAGTCAAATTTATATGAATTTAACAAAAAAAAAAATTGTGATTAGGTTTTTTTTAGTACAACAAATGTGAAATATGAGGATTTGAACTTCTGACCTAAAGAAAGGAAGCTAGTACATGTCAATTATTGTTCAGTTATATTCTAACTTTATATAATGGGTCAATTTTCCCCTCCAATTTCAATCACAATAAATTCAACCATATGTGAATAACTTTATATTTCCAATAATATGCATGTGAGTGTAGGAAAAAAATTAAGACAAAATATATACAATAATCCTTAATCTTTGGGGTTATTTTCAAAGGTTCTTAATCATATTAAATTCTCAATTTTACTAATGTTTTAAAAATTCTCAATTAGAATTTTTGTTAAAAATTTGTTAAGAAAAAGTTGATTGACCATTCAATTATTGTTTTATTAATATTTTTTAACACATAGACATATCACTCTCAGATGTTATTTGAAATACGGAATCTAACTCATTCACATCCAAAATCCGATCCGCGTATTACCAGCACCTCTTTGTGATAAATTTTCTTGTATAGGTGTTACGCATTTATACTTTATTTTATAACCTTTAGAAATTCAATATTTCTTTTTCAAAAATCTCATTTAATTGATGTTGTATATATTAATAATTTATCTAGAAGGAAATTAAGGCAAAAAATGCCATTAGTTTTTTTTTATTTTTTATTTTCTGCTAGCACATCATATACTTTTAGAAAGAAAAAAAAAAAAAACATATGTACACCCCGAAACTTGGGGGTTTTTATCAATTATAACTCCAAACTAATAGTTGTATCAATTTAAACCTTGCGCGTTTATAAGTGATTCAATTTAAGCCCTTTGTTATTGATTTATAACTATTTTTACTTGATTTCATTTAAAATAAACTCAAAATTACCTAAATAAACTTATTGTTCTCCTAAAATTCTACCAAAGTAGCAAGAAAATTATCATGTAATTTCACTACTATTCATTTTATTCCAATATTTTTGTCTAATATTTTATCTATCTCTACATTTAAAAAAGTCTTATACACATATAAGAATCATGCATTAACAGTTTTAAAACTAAATCCTAACCAAGGGTCTAACTTAATTCCACTAACTGTTTAGGGTTTTGATTGATACAACTACCAAAGCTTAGGGGTATAAATTAATTTTTTTCCTATATTTTCATTTAACATGTAAGTTTAATTTTCAGTAAAATTACCTTTTTGGTCTCTAAAGTTTGACCATATGTCTATTTGGTCCCTACGTGTCAAAAATTTTCACTTTCATCCCTAAGATTTCATGAAATACTGCATTTTGGTTCTTGTTGTTAGTTTTCTACTAGTCATTGTTGAATGAGAAATTTTACCTAGTCGCAAAGTGTCACATCATTATTTGAAATTTAATGACAAAATCATAAATTATTAAATTTGGGACCAATTATAAATTGACATGTGTCCCAAATTTAATTCGAAGACAAAAGTTGACAAAAGATGCCACTTCATTATGACCCCTTTAATCAAATAATTAAATTTAATTCAGTCAAATTGGGTCATATGGTATTTGGGCTAAGCTTAGAAGGAGTAGGTCCCAATCCAACAAAGTCCAAGCCCAAAGGGCTAGGCCAAAATCTAGCAAAGCCCAAGTCCAATGGTTGAGCCCAAAAGCCATGAAAGTCCGAGCCCACATGCCCATGGAAGTTCTATAAATAGAGGAGCTCTCCTCTATTTGAAGGGTTCAGAAGTTGAAAATCTCAAAATGAGAGCTTAGAGAAAATTCAAAAATAAAGATTAGAAGACTCTATAAGCTCTTAAAGATCAAAGACTCTCTGAATGCTAAAACACTTTAAAGGATTAGAAGATTTCACATCCTAAAGACTTTGAAGACTTTAACCTCGAGAACTAGCTTCAAAGCCCTTGAGAAAAATCCACATTCGAGAATAAGCAGCAAAGCCCACTACAACAAATTATGCATTTAATGACGGATGAGAAAAAAATGCGCGGGGAAACGATGACGGACGGCGAAAAAAATGTGCGGAACTTTTGTTTTTTTTAAAAAGGGTACAATGTCGGGCAATGCCCGACATTATAGGGTGTTTTTATTTTTACCTTTTTTTAAAAAACAAAGGCTTTACTTTTTATATTCCCCCAAATAGACAGCCCTAAAAGAAATGTGTCTTCCCCCCAAATCAACATCCCTAAAACAATTGATACTTCCCCCAAATCGGCAGCCGTGCATTTTCTTCACCATTGTCCGTGAGCTTTCGTGGGTTTTCATTCATCGCCGCCACCCAGTCCAGATTTTTCGCCGTTGTTATCTTGGGTTTCAGTCACCGTGAGTTTTACATCGTGGGTCGTGGTAGATCTGTGGGCCTTGGGTTAAATCATCATGGGTCGCGGTAGATCTATCTGTCGTGGATCGTGGTGGATCTGTATGCCGCGAGCTTGGGTTTTGGGAAGATGGTTGGATTTATCACCTCTAATGCTTACTTCTGATGACTTGATATTTTCAAAGATTTTTGAAAAAGGTAAATATAGTTTGAAATTGAAGAATAAGAATAACTCTCTGGATTCTTTCCTCATTTCTTTGTTGCAGCTTCATATTTACAATGTAAATTTGTCTTTTTCAGTTCAATTTTGTATTTGGAGGGGAATTTGGAGACCAAAATTTTCACTAATCCAACAACTGGTCTTGTTTCGACGTATTAGAGAAATTGCCATTCGTCGCAATGGTACAACACTTACTATTTTTTACTCACCCTGCTTTTATGAATATATACTTCCTCATGTATTCTAGCTACTTAAACTACGTACCATTAGTGTCGTCTTTAATAAAAATAATTTCGGTAAGTTTTGTTATGAACTGTGATGAAGGTACAGCCTCTTTACAATGCAAATGTCCTTTTTTTGGATGTGTTACATTTTTTTTAACTGAAAAAAGCAAATTTATTTTTCTTGTGTAGCTGACAAACCCATATTGGTAGTGACTGGTGTTTCATTTTTTTCATTTCCCGATCCTCTGTGAACCGGAGAGATTATTAAGAATTTGATAGCTTTTTTTGCGACTTGCCATTCATGCATGTCGAAATTAATGGCCCTAGGAGGATTACATATGATCTCCGTTGATAAAGTTTGGTTGTCATGTAGGCTGCCTTGTATTTTTGGGCCAGGGAGAAGATGACGTTCAGCAGTCCACTCAATCAGAATTCAAAGGTGTTGGCTATTACTAAGAAATGTTGTTCGCAATTTTTTCATCTGAAGGTTTGAATGACCCACTTTTCTCTGTAAATGTTGTGATTTCACTTCAAAATAGTTGCAACAAGGCATTCTGAAAAGGATCTACTACTTGGCCTTGTGATAATTCTCCCTCTCCCCACCCTTGGGGGATGTTTACTTTTTTTTTTTTTTTTATATGTTCAAGAGTTGAAATTGTAACAGAATGAAGGTAGTTGAGGGTGTTCTTTTCTTTTGGAACAGATCTTGAGTGTGTTATTTTCTTTTGTGAAGGGAAAAACTGCTCAAGCATGTATCTGAAAAAAATTGACACGTGCTAAAGCATTTGAGTATTCTTTTATCACTGAGAATTAGTTTAATTAGTGAGTATTGGAAATTAATGTGACTAGAGGACGTTTTTTGGTGCTAAATTATAACCCTCTTGTTTGATTTTTAGTTTCCAATTGAAATGAAGTAGTGTTTGTTCAATGTATCCTTAAAAGTGTTGGGTACTTGCTCTTTCTCTATCTCTGCAGTTATACTCTTGGTGAGTTTTTTCTATCAAACTATGATGACAGTTTAGCAGGAATTTTTGATAAGGTGTGATTTTTATCTTCTTCTTCTTACTTTTTTTTAAACATATTAATTTGCATAATCGTGATGTTTTTATCCTTAGACCAGGAAGTTGGAGTATTCCTTATGTTTTTAATATTCATTTGATTTCTATTGAGCTATGGGTATGATGGGGTGAGTTGCATTCAGCTTATTGCACCCCTTATGGTGGTAGATAGGGTAAGTTGTATTCTGCTTAATTGGTCTTTTATTTCCTCCCTTCTTGTTTAACCGATCACCAAATTTCCCAGTTCCCACTATGGCATTTGCATTTTGTCCTCCTCAGGGTATTTGATAAATTTTAATTTGGACTCTTTATGTACTGACTCCATTTTGTTCAGTCCAGAAGGTTACAATTACTAGAATTGTTTTCACTTGTATGTGTTATGTTTTAATTTGGACTCTTTAGTACTTGTATGTGTTATGTTTTTTTTTACCTTTTGATGGATACTGGCATACTTATGTTGCAAAAATATATTGTTGTAGAAATCTGCTAGGCAACCTAATTTTCTCACATTTATGACTTTGTTCATTTCATTTCTTGGAAAGAGTACCAAATTGCTGTGTCTAATTCCATAACTTTATTCCTTGTAGAAATTTGAGCTGCATTATGTTTATTGTCTGTTTTTTTTTGTTGTAATTCGTGTCTTTGTTTTTTTTTTTTTTTTTTTTTTGTAATTGAAGTTGTAATCAAATGAGTAGAGAAATATCCTATTGTGTGTTATTGTTTCCCTTTTTAATTCAAAAACATTGGAGTTTTAATTCTCTGGCCATCATTGTTAATTAGGATATGAGCTTGAAGTTGATGGGCTTGCTTTTTGAATTTTGGCAGGTATGCAAGTGGGTGATTGAATTGTAATTGATGGGTGATGGGCTTGCTTTTTGAATTTTGGCAGGTATGCAAGTGGGTGATTGAATTGTAATTGATGGGTGATGGGCTTGCTTTTGGAATTTTGGCAGGTATGCAAGTGGGTGATTGAATTGTAATTGATGGGTGATGGGCTTGCTTTTTGAATTTTGGCAGGTATGCAAGTGGGTGATTGAATTGTAATTGATGGGTGATGGGCTTGCTTTTGGAATTTTGGCAGGTATGCAAGTGGGTGATTGAATTGTAATTGATAGGGGAATGGCAATGTTTGAAGTGATTGAAAAGCTTGAAGATTGCTCAGCACTACATTGAGGCAGCTATGGACAAGATTACAATCTTGAAACTGTAACGACCGACATTTTCAAGTATTAATTAAAGTTTTAATTTTGAGATTTGAATTAATTGTAAGGTCAATTTCATGTTTTAAGTTGTGTTGAAAGTTAATTTTAGAAATTTGCATAATTAAAATTTGAGAAATTAGAGGGTGAATAGAGAAGAAAGAAGGGAAAAAGGGAATTAATTGGTTTGGGGGCAACTTTTGTTAATTAGGTGACTTTGAGCCAAGCCCAAGCCCAAGACAGAAGTCAAGCCCAAATATCCATCTCTATTATTTTTATAGAGCACACAGCCCTAGGTCAAGCCAAGCCGTCATCTTCTTCAACCTTCTCCTCTTCCTCCATGAAAAACAGCCTCCACTATCAATCTCTCTCTCTCTCTTTCACCACAAAAAGACTCATCCATTCGAAAGTTTCTCCTTCTTCAACAAACATCCATCGCCGGATTTGTCCCTCACGTGCGATTACTGTTCACGGTGATTAATGTTCAAGGACGTGGTACTGTTCATCGCGTACTGTTCACAGGGGGTGCGTACTGTTCATAACGCGAGGGGGGGGGGGTACTGTTCATACCGCGGACTGTTCATACGCGATTACTGTTCATACCGCGAATACTGTTCATACCGCGAGTACTGTTCATACCGCGGGTACTGTTCACGACGCAAGACTCCACGAACCGCCCCCCGATCTACTGCAGTTTGATTTTTGGGCGATTTTCGGTACTGTACAGCCTTGTTACGGCTTTGTTTTCGCGTGGAATACCCATTGTACGTAGGGGTCGGCTCGGCGAAATCAAATCAAATCGTCATCTATTCGGCAAGATTCGATTCTGTTTTGGGGTTGGAATTGAGGTAAAATTCTCATTCTAAAATCAAGCAAATCCTTGGAAGTTTTGGGTTTTTGGTAGATTAAACTTGAGGGCGATTAAATCATGAGACTTGTGATTTGAATTGAGTTTAATCACCAATTTGAGATTAAATTAAATGTTAAGGAATTAATTCTAATTTTGGAACTTTAGTTTGGTGGAAGGAACTTTGGGATGAATTATGAATTTTAGGAATTGTTTCTAACCTTAGGATGGTTTGAATTAGGCTCCAAATTGTTTGGCTGAGGTTCAAGGCGAAGGAATTTTTGGTGAGCATTTGGGTGAATTGGATTCTTGAGCTTAGTCAATGTAAGAGATTTTACGCCGGTATGCTTAAATGCAAGTTGGGAACTGAATTGAAAAAAAAAGTTTTATAAATGTTTTATTTATGATTTTTGATGAACTTTAAAATGCTTTATTTCATATGAAAATGGATTTTGACATGAGTGATTGCCAAATATTTTATGAAAGTTATGCATGATTTATGATTATGATTTATGATGAGTGATATGAGAATGTTGTTTATGTTGCATCATGAAATGAAAAATTTAAAATGCTTTGGGACCTCATGCATACATTATGTTTTCATGATAAAAATGATTTCGAAGGCTGTGGCAATTACCCCTAAAATTATTGATGTACATCTATATGAAAAGGAGCCTTACGAGGCTATATGAAAAGCAACCTGAAAAGGTTAGATGAAAAGGAACCTGAAAAGGTTAAATGAAAAGGAAAGGTTAGGTTGTGTTAATTGTCCACATTAAGCCGAAGAGAAAAGTTGAAAGAGAAACGTTTCCGCTATGAAAGGAATTTAGGTCCCACCAAAGGAAAGAAAGAAAATGCTTTCGAAAACTCATTATGTATGTGTATGCATATCCTGACCCGGTAGTGAGGTCACTTACTGAGTATTTTAAATACTCATCCTTTTTCAAAATGTTTTTTTCTTTTCAGGTAAAGGCAAGAACATATTTTAGGCGAGTGGCAAGGTGGTTTGCTGAAAGGGTCATGGGTGTCATGAGGAGTATAGCTTCCGCATCTAGTTTATGTTTTAACTCAAATTATTTTGTTAAGTAAACTTAATTGAAGTAAACTATTTCATTTGATTTAACGTTTTGATTCACATTATGTTTTGCAATGGTTTTTAAAGGGATCCCGAACTAAAAGATTTTGATTGTTTAGCACAAAAGTTTAATTCTTTTTGTCTTGTACCAAAGATTTCTAAATTCTACTAGCATGCATGTAGTAACGTCCTTAGAAAGTCTAATAGGATAAGTCGGGTCTTTACAATTGGTATCAGAGCCCAGAGTTATGGGTTCTGTAGACTTGCTTACATCGTAAGCATTAAGTGTCCCCATGACCAAAGAGCAAACGCCTTGTCACCGCCAGGTATGTTATTGTATAAAATGTTTGCATAAAAAAAATTAGAAAAATGTTTTGTTCTGGAAAAAAAAAAGGGTTTTGAATAAAATATGATTAATGTGATGTACGAAATGCTTGTTTGAGATGCTTGTTGATGTTATATTCGATTTTCAGTAATGGGAAGGCTTGTGTTTAAAAAGAAGCTTTCTTGGCATAAAACACTTTCTCAATTGTGAGATTGAAGTAGTCAAGTGTAGACAAGAGAAAGGAGATGAGATCTAAAGAGACTAAAGCTTTGCAAAAGACATTAGTTGATGATGTCTCTTCAGTAAGATTGTTTTTTTAAGGAATGATAAGTTATGGATAGGATTACACTTTGGAAGTTTAAGGCTTTGGTGTACTAAGGTATTTGTGGATTTTTCATGTGTCATGCCCAAAGGAATGAAAAGGGTGAAAAAGTAAAGTGTATGGGATGATATGAGAAATTTCCTTTGTATCACTTAACTTGATTAGTGTGGTTAATGAAAAAAGGTTATGTGGTTCAAAAAGGAACTTGAGACTTAAAGGAAGAGCAAATTGTTAGTTGGAATTGAAAGGTCATTTTCAAGGTACCCCAAACTATTTGGATTTTTAACCATAACCATAAAAAGGGAATCTAGTTCATGATGGGATCAAGAGAAGATTTGGTTTAAAAGTAAGGTCATTTATTAAAAAAAAAGAAAAAAATCTCACTAGAGGTTCAATTTTGAACTAGACCTAAGAGAAGATTATAAATGGAGACATGCTTTTGGTTACTGAAGATAAACCTTCCTTGGAGAATTAAAAAGAGCATCATACGTATAATGACCTTATTAAAGACAAGTATAAGTTAGAAAAAAAAAAAAAAAGAGGAATAAAGGTTTTGCATATTAAGAGTCAAAGGAAATCAAAGGTAGAGACATCAAGTACACAAGCATGGCTTGACTTTTGCATTATGACTTATGATAGGGAGTCTTTAGATTGGCTAAAGAAATCTTGGTACTATGTGGGAGCTTAGAACTTTTGTGGGTATTGATGGATTAAACTGTGGGATATTTGACTACGAAATTCAACTTTAGTATGAGATTTCTTTTCCTAACAAAGGATTAAACAAAGATATTTTGAATATTGGAATAGTTCTTTGATGAGTTTTGTATTTGTTTTAAATAGGAGTTGAAGAGAACAACCTTTAAATTGAAGTGGTTTGTTTTTAATAGTTGCCAAGGAACTATTGAAGTGAACTAATGAAGTCATCAATAATCTTATTGAAGTGAGGAATTAGGCCAACTTAAAGAGGGTGAAAAAAAAAAGTTATGTTAGTGTTAAATCAAGCAAGCTGGACATTTCAAGTTTATCACTAGCACAATACATAGACATGAGCATAGAGCTCAAGTCAAGAACAATACTCATTTTTGGCTTTGGGTGGAATGACCCTAACAAAGCTATTGTAGCCCAAGTCACAGATACATGGACTATTGGACCAAAACTTCATGTGCCCTAGCGTTTTACCATGGGACACATTAATTGTTGTTCGTTAAGAAAAATAAAGATTGGCGAACCAGGCAGTTACGCATTGAGTTTCAGTAGTTATAGAGACCTATGAGTTTATTCAAAGACTAAAAGACAAAATGAGGAGCACCTTGGGCACGTAACTACTAGGGAATGTATCAGAATGGACCCTTTTAAAATGGAATCAGTTCGTCATTAGCCTAATCCTAGTAAATGGCAGAAAGTCGTAGTTCCTTAGTTCTGCAAGCTACTCTAGGATGTCTATTTGGAATATTCCTAGCTAGGCAGCACCATTAACTCAGTTGACTCAAAAGGGAATCACTCTTGTGTGGCATGGTGCTTGCGAGACGAGCTTGCAGGAGCTCAAGTGGAGGTTGGTTTCATCCCCTATCTTGACCTTACCTGATGAGTCAAGCAATTACGTGGTGTATAGTGATGTATTTAAGAAAGGCCTAGGTTGAGTGCTGATGCGACAAAGGAAGGTAATTGCATATGCTTCTCGACAGTTGAAAGAACAATTGACTTTAGCCCAGTGTTAACTATTCTTGATGGGACGAAAAGTTTAATGGTATACAGTGATGCTTTATGGAAATGATTGGATTGTGTACTAATGTAACATGAGAAGGTTATTGCTTATGTCTCATGTCAGCTAAAGGAACCCGAGCTTAGTTACCCCCACTCATGAAATTATCAACGGTTTGTTAATGCCTATCTAGGGGACATAAAGAAGATTTTACCCTCCCTAGTGACTCAGCTTTGCTGTACCAAAGGAGATTATTATAACTCTCAAAGGATTAGCATATCAAAAAATAGTGGTTAGAGGAGGCACACAAAACTTCTTTGCATTCTAGCGTACAAAGGTGTATAAGAATCTCAAGAAGTATCATTGGTTTGCAGACGTTGTCGGTAAACGATTGGTCTGTCTGCAAATAAAAGCCCCAAGGTCTAAGCCCAGCAGGCTTGTTACAACCATTGAGCGTGCCACAGTGGAAGTGAGATGAAATCTCTATGGACTTTATGGTAGGGCTACCCCGGACAGTTAGAGGCTATACCGTGATTTGGGTTATTGTGGAATAGACTTACTAAGTCAGCACACTTTCTTACAGGGAAGCCTACTTACTCCGCAGAGAAGTGGGCACAATTGTACATGGAGGAGATAGTTAGATTGCATGGAGTTCCTATGAGGATTGTTTCGAATAGAGATCCCGTTTTACATCTAACTTCTGGAGGAGTTTGTAGAAGCCTTGGGTACTCAGTTGGATTTCAGCACATCTTTTCATCCCCAAACAGATGGTCAGATAGAACGGTTAAACAAGATATTAGAGGATATGCTACGGGTCTGTGCGTTGGACTTTGTAGGTAGTTGGGATAACCACTTGCATTTGATGGAGTTTTCGTACAATAATAGTTACCAAGCAACCATCGACATGGTACCATTTGAAGCGTTGTACGATAAAAGATGTAGGTCTCCTATTTACTGGGACGAAGTTGGTGAACGTCAGTTGTTGGGACCCGAGTTAGTCCAAGCCACAAATGATGCAATTAAAAAGATCATAGCAAGGTTGCAAACCGCACAAAGTATACAGAAAAGCTATGCTGACTCGAGGCGAAGGGACTTGGAGTTTGAAGTAAGTGACCACGGGTTCTTGAAGGTGGCTCCAATGAAAGGGGTTCTGAGGTTCGGTCGGAAAGGAAAGTTAAGTCCACGTTTTATAGAGCCATTTGAGGTTTTAGAGCGAATAGACCCCTGTAGCTTATAGATTTGCCTTGCCGCCATCACTTTCTGCAGTATACAGTGTGTTCCATGTGTGCATGTTGAGGAAATACATGCCAGACCCATCACCTGTGATTTACTTTGAGCCTTTGCAGCTGAATGAGAACTTGAGCTATGAAAAAAAAGGCCTGTGCAAATTTTGGCACGATAGCAGAAGACTCTTCGTAATCGAGAGATTAATCTTCTTAAGGTGCTTTTGCAAAACACCAGTCTGTGGAGGCTACTTTGGAGCGAGAGGATGAGATGCAGGCTAGATACCCCGAGCTTTTTCAAGGCTAGAAACTTTTGAGGACGAAAGTTTTTTTTAAGGACGGAAGATTGTAACGACCGACATTTTCAAGTATTAATTAAAGTTTTAATTTTGAGATTTGAATTAATTGTAAGGTCAATTTCATGTTTTAAGTTGTGTTGAAAGTTAATTTTAGAAATTTGCATAATTAAAATTTGAGAAATTAGAGGTTGAATAGAGAAGAAAGAAGGGAAAAAGGGAATTAATTGGTTTGGGGGCAACTTTTGTTAATTAGGTGACTTTGAGCCAACCCAAGCCCAAGACAGAAGCCAAGCCCAAATATCCATCTCTATTATTTTTATAGAGCACACAGCCCTAGGTCAAGCCAAGCCGTCATCTTCTTCAACCTTCTCCTCTTCCTCCATGAAAAACAGCCTCCACTATCAATCTCTCTCTCTCTCTCTTTCACCACCAAAAGACTCATCCATTCGAAAGTTTCTCCTTCTTCAACAAACATCCATCGCCGGATTTGTCCCTCACGTGCGATTACTGTTCACGGTGATTAATGTTCAAGGACGTGGTACTGTTCATCGCGTACTGTTCACAGGGGGTGCGTACTGTTCATACCGCCGGGGGGGGGGGGGGGGGGGGGTACTGTTCATACCGCGATTACTGTTCATACCGCGAATACTGTTCATACCGCGAGTACTGTTCATACCGCGGGTACTGTTCACGACGCAAGACTCCACGAACCGCCGCCCGATCTGCTGCAGTTTGATTTTTGGGCGATTTTCGGTACTGTACAGCCTTGTTGCAGCTTTGTTTTCGCGTGGAATACCCATTGTACGTAGGGGTCGGCTCGGCGAAATCAAATCAAATCGTCATCTATTCAGCAAGATTCGATTCTGTTTTGGGGTTGGAATTGAGGTAAAATTCTCATTCTAAAATCAAGCAAATCCTTGGAAGTTTTGGGTTTTTGGTAGATTAAACTTGAGGGCGATTAAATCATGAGACTTGTGATTTGAATTGAGTTTAATCACCAATTTGAGATTAAATTAAATGTTAAGGAATTAATTCTAATTTTGGAACTTTAGTTTGTTGGAAGGAACTTTGGGATGAATTATGAATTTTAGGAATTGTTTCTAACCTTAGGATGGTTTGAATTAGGCTCCAAATTGTTTGGCTGAGGTTCAAGGCGAAGGAATTTTTGGTGAGCATTTGGGTGAATTGGATTCTTGAGCTTAGTCAAGGTAAGAGATTTTACGCCGGTATGCTTAAATGCAAGTTGGGAACTGAATTGAAAAAAAAAAGTTTTATAAATGTTTTATTTATGATTTTTGATGAACTTTAAAATGCTTTATTTCATATGAAAATGGATTTTGACATGAGTGATTGCCAAATATTTTATGAAAGTTATGCATGATTTATGATTATGATTTATGATGAGTGATATGAGAATGTTGTTTATGTTGCATCATGAAATGAAAATTTTAAAATGCTTTGGGACCTCATGCATACATTATGTTTTCATGATAAAAATGATTTCGAAGGCTGTGGCAATTACCCCTAAAATTATTGATGTACATCTATATGAAAAGGAGCCTTACGAGGCTATATGAAAAGCAACCTGAAAAGGTTAGATGAAAAGGAACCTGAAAAGGTTAAATGAAAAGGAAAGGTTAGGTTGTGTTAATTGTCCACATTAAGCCGAAGAGAAAAGTTGAAAGAGAAACGTTTCCGCTATGAAAGGAATTTAGGTCCCACCAAAGAAAAGAAAGAAAATGCTTTCGAAAACTCATTATGTATGTGTATGCATATCCTGACCAGGTAGTGAGGTCACTTACTGAGTATTTTAAATACTCATCCTTTTTCAAAATGTTTTTTTCTTTTCAGGTAAAGGCAAGAACATATTTTAGGCGAGTGGCAAGGTGGTTTGCTGAAAGGGTCATGGGTGTCATGAGGAGTATAGCTTCCGCATCTAGTTTATGTTTTAACTCAAATTATTTTGTTAAGTAAACTTAATTGAAGTAAACTATTTCATTTGATTTAACGTTTTGATTCACATTATGTTTTGCAATGGTTTTTAAAGGGATCCCGAACTAAAAGATTTTGATTGTTTAGCACAAAAGTTTAATTCTTTTTGTCTTGTACCAAAGATTTCTAAATTCTACTAGCATGCATGTAGTAACGTCCTTAGAAAGTCTAATAGGATAAGTCGGGTCTTTACAGAAACAAATTGCAGAGGGAGACCTTGACGATAAAAAAATGTATGGTGAAGCTTTTGGATCATTTAATTGATATTTTGTTCGTCTTTGCGAATTCTATTTTTGGTTTTTTGAGCCAAGTATTGTTAGTCTTTGTGAATTCCAGGTAATTTGAGCCAAGTATACTTAAACATGAACTAGGTAATTTTTTTTTTTGTTTGATGGCAGTGTTCTAGTTGATGCAGCTCCTGCAAATCTTCTTATACTTGCAAAGGTATGAATTGAGCTTGTAATTTAATGAGTTTTTCTTTAACATACTTGATTTGAAACTAGGAAAAAGAATGTGTACTTTTAGTGAAAAACATGGACTAATGTTGTATTTATACTTGATGTTATCAGGAGGATATGCAAAGGAGAGATATCGCTTCTATAGCTGCAGCTGAAGTGTTGGAAGAGGCAATTTCTCCTTAATCGATCATATATGGAGCAAAGGTATTTTTGTACTGGTTATGAATATTGGGCAATATTTTGTTGTAAACCTGACTTATTTGAAGTCTCGTAAAAGAAAGCCTTATTTGAAACTTTTGTTCTCATAATTGTATCTCTGCAAACTTTGAAATTTGAAGTGTTGGATCCAAATTATAAACTACTTGTCTTCCTTTCCTTGTTTCAGAGCACCTTTGAAATTTGAAGTGTTAGTTGTACTTTGCTTGATATTTTTATTATATATATATATATATATATATATATATATATATATATATATAGTTCGTTAACTGTTTTGTTTGGCTTAATTTCGATTTTTTGATTGTTGGTTTGTTTGTTATTTATTTTTTTATAACGAGGTTGCTGTTTTGATATGTTTTTACTCTCGCTTGGATATTGACTCTTGGTTAGTCTTAATTTCTATCTTCGAGAGGTCGTTTTTGTTAACATATTGTATCTTTTCCTCTATACATAAGATTGCAAAATAGAGAAATTCAAAGATTAGATCATCCAATATCGATTCATGAGGTAAAGTTTTCCTCTATTCTGTTTCGTTTGGGTTTATGTTGTGCTTTTTTTTAGCAGTATACCATGAAATATCATTTGCAAAAAAGCCTCTACATGATATAGGGATGTCCAATCCATATTTCCTTGGTGTAGTGGCCTTAGTCTGTATTGATCACTTTTTGTAACTAATGAGTGTTTTGTTTTTTCTTTATTTCTTCCTTTTTGTTAATTTATTGTTGGAATCTAATATTTACTTTTCTTATGTTTAGTACTGAGAGGGAAGCACACCGTGATGTCATTTTTTAGCATCATAAAGCTCCACTCAAGAAGCTCATGTATTACTCTCTTCCTCTCACTTGTCTTTTTGTGCTTTAACAAATTTAAAATCCTAACCAAAATTTGATAACAGGAAAAGACTTGAGGTTGTGACTTAAAGAACTTACTTCAAATAGGTTTATTATATTTTTTTTGCTTGTAATTGCTTATTTCAAATAGGTTTGATATTCGACTGCTCTGATTTGGGTTTTGTTTTTGTTTTGTTTTGTTTAAATTTTGGTGTTTTGGGCTTATGGTTTGTGATTGGTCAACTTTTGCTTTTGGGTTTCAAGCGTGCACTGGGGCAAAAGTACTTGCATAATGTATATTTTCTAATTGTAGATTAATAGGAAGCGACTTTCACCATTAACCTATCGATTGCTTTTCTTTATGCTCACCATCTCTAAAGCAATGATTTTTGAATTTTGTAGGGTGCAAGTACTATGTACAAAAATATATACGAGAAATGCATATATCAACAAGAAGAAATTGACGAGGTTCAAATAGAATGGGCAGAATTTGTTGGAAGATGTGTAGACATATGAATTTGTTAATTTTGTATACATTATGCAAGTACTTTTGTTTAAATTTTCATTTAGTAGGATAGTTGATATTTTTAATTAATTGATATGTTATTAGTTAAACGATTTGTTACTTTCCTTATTGTATATTTTATTAATTAAGGTTTTTTATTGAGTTAATTATTTTGTAAAAATAATAATATTATTGATATTTTATTTTGTGCATAGGTTGAGAAAGATAAATATTTTGTGTGCAACCAATAATTTTTTTTATTAAATTATTCACGAAAAGATGACGGGCATTGTCTGTCATTAAAACAGACATTTAATGACAGACATTGACTTTTAATGTCATACATTGACCGACATTAAAAGTTGACCGTTGAAGCGAGCTTGTCGAGGGCTCGTCAAATTAAAATTATAAACCGATCCTAAGCTACTTGTAGCATTGAGTGGACCGGGTCGATCTCAGGGAACCGAATATTAATTTCTCAAATTAAATTTGCCAAGGAGAAAACAATTAAAAAGGGGGGGTTTTGTGTTTTTTTTATTAATAAAATAAAACATAAGCAAATAAAAGAAAGATAAATCAAATCTTACCAAATTCCAATCCAAAGGTGCGGTTCTACTCAATTACAAAAATTGATCATAGACACTCAAAATATTTAAACTTAACAATGCAAGCACTTGGTCAACTTATTAGGAAACCCCAAAAAGTGCAAATTCCCTAAATTCATTAACTCTAACGAACGTCAAGTTAACGCTAATTACCTAAACAATTTTGACGAAACCGCTCCAAATTATTTAGATAAAGGCATTACAAACCTTGGAACGATCAAGACAACTAATCAGGTAAAACAACTTTCACCTAATTAACAAGCTTCTTTAATTCCTAGAATTAAACATGCAAGCCATGCAATATGGAAACCCACAAAACATACACATGTGATAATCCTAATGCTACATGTTCATTCAACATGACAATTACGGATCATGATCATGATTAGCAATAAAATATGTAAAGTGATTAAGGCGTCAATTTAATCAAAATACATACTTATAAAATTAACACGGGAATTAAAGAATACTTGCAATTGAAAGAAAACTACGTTAAGGTTCAAACCTCAAAATATTGCAATTGATTACAACCGACCTCTGAATTGGGAAAGCGAAGTTTAGCCAAGCATCGTGATAAAATTTGATATCATTATTGTCTAAGGAGAAAAGAGAAAAGGAGTCTAAAAACTCTCTAAAAACTTCTAGGCCAAGAGGCCAAAAAAAGATCCCCCTTGCTGTCCATAAGAAGGCTTAAATAGCCTTCAAGTAGACAACTTATACAAGTAAGAAACCCTAAATTCTAGAAAGATGTTTTCCCAAAACAATTAGGGAATAATATTTAAAATAAAATAAAATAAAGTAAATAATGTTCTCTCTTGTAAAATGCTGGAAAATACATCTAAAACTCGAAAATCCTTCCCTAAATTCTTAAAACAAACATAGAATGTTGCAAATAAGGAAAGTTTCTGGATTGCGCAGTCTTCATTATTTTGCCCATAACTTCTTCTCCAAACCTTGGATCAACGTGATATTTATATGGTTGGAAATATCATTCTGAGATCTCTAAAATGATATCTAATTTGAGTATATTCCAAAACGTTAGCAGAAAGATAATGGGAACGGAAGTTGGCACAAAATATTCTCGGATACAGCAGTTTTCCAGCAGGAGCAGTAATCACTCAAAATGCCATAACTTTCATAATACTTATTGGAATGCAATGAGTCTTATACCGTTAGAAAGATAATTCAATAAGCTTCGATTTGATACCAAATTTAAATATATTTTCATCTCGAAATATCATGATATGATCGGTCAAATTTGGTATAGAAATTTAGTTGCTCGAATCACCTCCAATTTGGTCCGACTTAATTCTGAAATGGTGCAAACTCTTCAAAACACGTGAGTTGCTCGAATCCGTAAAAAATAGTAATAAAACACATAAAATCCTTCTAATTAACAAGAAATAAGTGTAATTAAATAGGACTTTATAGGTCCTATCAACCGTCATTGTAAGCTACGATGACGGACACCTTTTAATGACGGGCATTGCCCGTCATTAAAAAGCGTCCGTCATTGTAGCCTACAATGACACTCGAAAAGATGACGGACACATGTCCGTCATCATTTCTCTTTAATGACGGGCAATGCCCGTCATTAAAAGCCAATTTTGTACTAGTGGCCCTTAAGATAAATCCACATTCTAAAACAAATCGCAAAGCCCTCGAGACAACTTCACATTCTAGAACAAGCTGCAATGCCCTCGGGACAAAATTTACCGTTCGAGAACAAGCTGAAAAGCCTCAAGACAAATATACATTTGAGAAAAAAAATTAGAAGATTAAACATTAGAGATTGTACTACACAAACATAAACCAATACAAATTAAGTTCATTTCCATAAATTAATTTTTTTTGTTGAAACCTCGTGTGAATAGTTTTTTTTTATATTAGTTTTCTATTAGTCAATTTAACAAGAAAATAAAGTGGAATGTTTTATTATTAACAATAGTTGACGTGGCAACTTTTAAAATAATAACAATAATAATAATAATAAACTCTCTTTCTCCTCTCCACAAGAAATTATTCGATGAGGCTGCCACAATATGTGGCTCGCAGTTTTTCACCATTGGATGGAGAGAAAAGTACCTCGAATTTAGATTAAGTGGTTATTATGAGGCATAGAAATTATTGAATCCACATTCAAAGGTTATTACATAGCTGTCTCATTGAATAATTTGTCCTTCTCCATCCACCTCTTCTCCAACTTTGGCATTGCCCATCTCTGACCAACTTCACCACCACCTCCTCAAATCTAGGTTTCCAAGTCTCTTCCTCTACCGCCACCTCCTTCTTCTTCTTCCTTAGATTTGGGTTTTGAAGGTGACAATAAATTCATATGTATCTAGGCTAAATTGTCATCGCCTTGTTCTTCTTCTTCACCATAGGGGCCAACATGGAGGAAGGGGCAAAAATCTAAGTTTGGGGGTATTTTGATAGCACTCAAAAGTGTGCTATTTCTAGGATTATATTTGTGTTGGTTTTGTATGTTTACAGTGAGTTTTCATGCATTTATTTATCTATTTTGTAGATTTCGAGCCATTGGAGCTAAACCGAACTTTTGAAGCTATTTGGAGAAAAGAAGATAAGTAGAAGAAGTATTACAAGTGAGAAAACCCGAGGGTATAGCGTTGAGACTCTATATTATAGCATTGAGACGCTACGAATTGAAAAACGGTTTTTTTTACTATTACAGCATCTCAACGCTATCCCAATTTTATAAAAAAGAAATTTGACCTACGAATTGAGGGAGGCATTTTTGAGAGCCTAGAACCCTAATTTCTACAATAAGCACTATTTTGGGAACTAGAGAGCACTTTTGAGAGCTAAGGAGGAGACTCAAAGCTCGAGATCGCAGGACATCACGACTAGAACGAGTGTTGGCACGCGTCGCCCAGTTTTTTCTCTTTTCCCTTTACTTTGTTCCTTGAACTTTAGGATTTATTGTACTGAATATTGGATGTAATTTTGAGTATTTTAGACTCTTTGATGATTGTATTTCTAAACTTTGTTTGGTTTTTGAATTGTATTATATCATAATGCCTTTTATGCATCTCGAATAAATTTTCCAAGCTTTTAGCCATAGCTTTGCATGTTAGGTTAAATTTAGCTTGAGAAAGTAAATTTAACTAAAGAACTTAGATGCATGACTAGGATTAATCTATGGCATGAGAATGAATAGGTTAATATTAGAAGCCATTAAAAGAATTTCACAATGCCATGTTTAGGTGTAGAAATAGACCGAGAGGTTGATTTACTACTTTACATGAGTTCAATTGGGCTTGAGAGAGTCAATTGCATATTTTAGTAATTTTTCGCTTAAGGTTGTTACATATTCTACAATTCTTTAATCAAATTCATAGTTACACTTCATGTAATGCAATCTTCACTAGTCTCTCTAAATGGACTCCAACCTTTGTAAAAAATTAATTTAGCTTAATCTTGTTTCAATCCAAAGTTAGGTTCTCTAAATAAAAATAGGCACGAGTAACTGTGGTACTTAATTAATCTAAGAACTCTAATCCCTGTGATCGACCCTAGCCACTACTACTTCAAGTTGTAGAGGTCTGGTTAATAATTATATTTGATAGAGCCTTCGACAAGCTCTTCATCAAAGCTCTATTTTCAAATTGTGGGTAAGACTTGCTCTAGTTGATAGAATTATAGATGCTTAAGTGATGATTCAGTTTAGACATGATAAGAGAAGTGAGGAGTAATTATGAAAGATGAACTTATGCGCTAGATATAATGAGGATTTCACTAGGTTTGATTGGTTTTGTTCTGTATCTAATCACTCAAGTCTAAGGAGTGAAATAACTGAAAAAGATCTCAATTCAACTCATGTTTTCAACCAAGAAGAACAAAATGTGAATGTGGTACTTCGGGTGGCATAAATAATGGATTAAGTTATAAACAATTAAGGAATGATAAGGATTTTGTTGCAGTTTGTTATAGAGTTTTCAAATTGACGTTCCATGGTGTTGGGATTTATGCCCTAAAGCCTCGTAATTAATAATTTATTTAATAATTAATAATAATTTTGATTATTTTATTTGCAATATAATATTATCCATTATATGAAAAATTCAAGGTTATTAGTGTAATCTTGAACAGTATGTGGTTGACATACGAGAGAATCATGTTCAAGAAATAACCTAAAGGGTCATAGTATATGGATAAGGTTGGGTGCCTTATCTTGGTAACACTATTGATACGGCCCACTTTGTAATAGTTACAAATGATTTGATCTAAATCATTCATGTGGAGACATGTGAGTGGGGGTATCTTATACAATGAGTTTGTATAAGACTGGACCACGAAATATTTAATCTCTTTTTATAAATCCGTTAATTGAGAAGATTAATATTTCATCAGGATGATCATATGTGACTCGATCTTAATCTTGAGTGAGTTATGAACTCCTTCCTGTGAGAGCTTGTCCTTTGATTTGCATGGGTGAGAGTGGCTTTTGTAGCCGATTCAATATGCCTACCATTTTGGGGACTTTACCAAATAGGGAGCTGGGAACATAATCTCACAAGATGGAATTCACTTCTTCCCATATAGGGTAAGTAAATGAGTAGTTCCCTTAAGTGCTGATTTCGGGACTTGAACAATGGGGCCCCACTCTCTCATTGGCTCGAGAGGGACTTAGTTTATAATTAGATTATAAACATATTGTTCATTAGAGAATCAGTGGTACTTAAGGTACAAGATGTAATTATAGGGGTAAAACGGACTTTTGACCCAGCTGTAATTACGAACAACTCGTGAAGGATCGACTTGCATGTAGTGATTATATCAATAGACATAACTTGTCCTATAGTGCATAAAAGTGCAACTTTAGGTCTATAATGGAGTGACCCTAGAGTTAATGAATGAAAATTGATTAATTAAAGAGTTTAATTAATTAATTTTATATCATTGGAGCTTATAATCTGTAGGTCCATAAGGTCCCCTTGCTAGCTCATAGTAACACTAAAAGATCAATTTAGTTGAAAGAAAATTTTGAAATGTTCAAATTAATATTAATTTGAAGCGTTCAAATTAATATTTAATATAAAAGAAGAAAATATATTTATTGTATTCGATACATTAAATATTAAAATAATTAATGTATATTTGATATATTAAATAAAAGATATTTATAGAATTTGAATAAGATTCAAATAAATAAATATCGTAGGAGATTTGAATGAGATTCAAATAAATACAAGATATATTTTAATATATTAGATATTAAAATATAATGTTTTAATTATGGCAAATATTTTCCCTTGGTTACTATAAATAAGACCCTTGGGTTGAGCCATTCTTCACAACACACGTCTCCTCAATAGAGAGAATTAGAGAATTCTCTCTAGACCCCTTCCTCTCCAATCCCTTGTGAATTTTCTTTCAAGAGGCTCCCACAAGCCTTGGTCCTGTGTTCGAGTCATAGCCAGGAAGACTTTGTGGAGGAGATAAAGACCCGCCAGAATATTCTCCATATTTTGAAGGTATTTATTGCTTAATCCTTGTATTTTAGTTTAATTCTAAATAAATCAAAGACGATTCATATGCTTCCGCTATGGGTTTAATTCGATTATTCCCTTCACATGGAACGTCAAGTTCTAAAATTGATTCAAGTACTACATGCAACATACCTTATATGGGAATGAGTGAATTCCATCTTGTGAGATTATGTTTGATAGCACTCAAAAGTGTGTTTTTGTAGGCTTAGATTTGTGTTGGTTGTGTATGTTTATAATGAGCTTTCATGCATTTATTTATCTATTTCGTAGATTTCGAGCAATTTGAGCTAAACCGAACTTTTGAATCTATTTGGAGCTTAATTAGAGCTTAAAGACACATTTTGGAGCAAAGAAGCTAAGTAGAAGAAGTATTACAAGTGAGAAAACCCGAGGGTATAGCGTCTCAACGGTATATTACAGCGTTGAGATGCTACGAATTGAAAATTGTTTTTTTTTTACTATTACAGCGTTGAGACACTACTGTTACAGCTTCGTGAAGCTATGCAGTGTTGAGACGCTACTGTTACAGCGTCTCAACGCTGTCCCGATTTTATAAAAAGGAAATTTGACCTACGGATTGAGGGAGCCGTTTTTGAGAGCCTAGAACCCTAATTTCGACAAGGAGCACTGTTTTAGGACCTAAAAAGCACGTTGGAGAGCTAAGGAGGGGACTTAAAGCTCGAGATCGTGAGACATCACGACGGGAACGAGTGTTGGCACGCGTTGCCCAATTTTTTCTCTTTTCCCTTTACTTTGTTTCTTGAACTTTCGGATATATTGTCTTGAATATTGGATGTAATTTTGAGTCTTTTTGACTTTTAGATGATTGTACGTTTAAACTTTGTTTGGTTTTTGAAGTGTATTATATTGTAACGCCTTATATGCATCTAGAATCAATTTTCTAAGCTTTTGGCCATAGCTTTGCATGTTAGGTTAAATTTAGCTTGAGAAAGTAAATTTAACTAAAGAACTTAGATCCATGACTAGGATTAATCTATTGCATGAGAATGAATAGGTTAATATTAGAAGCCATTAAAAGAATTTCATAATGCCAAGTTTAGGTGTAGAAATAGACTGAGATGTTGATTTACTACTTTACATGAGTTCAATTGGGCTTGAGAGAGTCAATTGCATATTTTAGTAAGGATGTTGCATACTCTACAATTCTTTAATCAAATTCATAGTTGCACTTCATGTAATGCAATCTTCACTAGTCTCTCTAAATGGACTCCAACCTTTGTAAATAGTTAATTTAGTTTAATCTTGTTTCATTCCAAAGTTAGGTTCTCTAAATAAAAGTAGGCATGAGTAACTGTGGTACTTAATTAATCTAAAAACTCCAATCCTTGAGATCGAACCAGGCCATTACTACTGCAAATTGTAAATGTCTGGTTAATAATTTTATTTGATAGAGCCTTCGACAAGCTCTTTATCAATGTTCCCAGCTTCCTATTTGGTCAAGTCCCCAAAATAGTAGGCATATTAAATCGACTACAAAAGTCACTCTCACTCATGCAAATCAAAGGACAAGCCATCACACGCAGGAGTTCATAACTCACTCAAGTTTAAGATCAAGTCGCATATGATCATCCTGATTAAATATTAATCTTCTCTATTAACGGATTTATAAAGAGATATTAAATATTTTGTGGTCCAATCTTATACATACTCATTGTATAAGATACCCCCACTCACATGTCTCTATATGAACGATTTGGATCAAAGCATTTGTAACTATTACAAAGTGAGTCGTATTAATAGTGTTACCAAGATAATGTTGGCTTTTTGACCCTTCATCTCAAATTAATTAATTTTAATTAATTAATTAATTAATATTTTGATGATAACAAACTTGATTTTATTTATTAACAATTTTAGTTTTTTTTAAGTGTCAATAGCATAGATCTCGAAAAGACAAATCCAACGCATGTTGAATCGTTTGAATCGGAGCTCAAACGAAGAAGTTATGAGAAAAATAAAATTGAAGGGAAAATCCTACATGGCGTGACACGTGGCATATATGGATGACGTGGCAGATGACGTGGAAGGTCAACGGTCAACATTGATTATGTGGCAGTGACGTGGAAAATGATGTGTCACTTCAAACGGTCATATTGCTGACGTGGCTAATGATGTGGAGGATGATTGAACGATGATGTGGACCAATTAAATTTTGACACGTGACATATTTGAGTTTAAAAACAAGAAAAAGAAAAATAAAAAGAATTTATTATTAAAAAAACTCAACGGTCATATTTTGAATTTATTATTATTTTAATATTTTAATATTTTAATATTATAATATTATTAATTTTGAATTTCTTTTTTTCAGCCAATCAGAAGCTGCCACATGGCAGCCAACGGCTAGTTTTGGCTCTTCTCTTCTCCTCTATTTAAGGCATTTCCACCACTTTTTAAGCTTCTATTTTTATTCTCTTTAGCTATTTGAGGGCTTTAGTTTGTAAAAATTCTTTCTTACAAAAGACTGTGAGCTAAACTTTGTGTATCTACTCTTTGAGAGAATTTTTTCATCTTGCTCTTCACTTTCTAAACATTGTAAGGGTTTCTCTTGACCCCGAAAAAGAGGTTGTAACGATTTGATCCTGAACCGTGGAAATGATCAGATTTGCTCTTGCTCCTACAAAAGGAACATGTAACGGTTGGACTCTGAGCAGTAGAAAGGGTCATCATTGTTCTAGTGAAATACCCAAGAGGTGCTTGGGGAGTGGAGTAGGCCAGGTTGTGTCGAACCACTATAAAGTTTCCAATGTCAATTTCTCTATCCCTTATTGGATTACATGAGGTTCCATCTCAAAACCAATTGGCTATGAGAAGAGTAAATCATGTATGTTATAAATTGTGATGTCTCTCTGCATTTTTCCAATGTGGGATCCTCAACATGCCCCCTTAAGATGGTGCCTCTTTGGGTTCACCATTCTTTGGGATCCGTGAGGTCTCTCTACATTTTTTCAATGTGGGATCCTCAACATGCCCCCTCAATATGGTGCCTCTTTGGGTTCACCAATCTTGGGTTAGATCCCAATTTTTGGACCGAATACCCGTTTGGGCTTCATGGGCTCTGATACCATAATAAAAATTACATGGGGTTTCATCTCAAAACCAATTGGCTATGAGAGGAGTAACCCATGTATGTCATAAATTGCGAGGTCTCTCTACATTTTTCCAATGTGGGATCCTCAACATCCCTATCTTATTTCATTTTTGCAATTAATTTGTGTTATATTATATTGCATAAAATCAATTGTTCTTGTATGTCTATTTTGGTTGGTATAATTTTATCTTTACATATTCTTTACCAATCTTGTTTTTAGAATTAAATACTGTATTCAAAATTGTTGGTTTTAATTTCTTGTTTATTTTGGAGTGAACTTATTTGCATGATTTATTGTTTAAATTAATTATTGCAAAAAGTGTGTTAATTTAGTTAATTGGGCCCACATTAGGAAAAAGTTTTATAAATTTTGAATAAACCCTATTCACCCCCTCTAGGGTTGCTATATCGATCCTACAGATAAGGCACTCAACCGTATACATATACTATGACCCTTTAGGTTATTTCTTGATAACATGATCCTCCCATTTGTCAACCACATACTGTTCAAGATTACACTAATAACATTGGATTTTTCATATAATGGATAATGTTATATTGTAAATAAAATAATCAAAATTATAATTAATTATTAAATAAATCATTAATTACGAGGCTTTAGGGCATAAATCCCAACAATCTCCTATTGCACTAAAGCCGATGAGACATGTATCCTAGGACATACTTTATACCTAACATATTTCTCTTACTTGCCCTAGTGAAGATGAGACATGTCTCGTAATACTAGACATTCTAAGTGACCATCAAACACTTTAGCCTAGAGAGTCTTTTTATATATAGATCCAAACAACTGCCATTAAAAGCCATTTTAGTCACTTCCATGATGCTTTATCTCTCTTGATATGATTTCCTATACATTGATATTTTCTAATTTCCTTAATATTAGTCTTTGCACCACTATTATCATAATAAAAATAAACTAAATCATATCTAAAACACTTTTCAGATCTTCAAGGAACTATTTGAGTTATACAAGTCATTTTGTTGCTTCACAAGCAAAACAATTTAACTTGTATGTCATACTCCACCACTTAGGGTAAAATTCATCTTAACATAGATTTCCTAAATCTTTGTAAAAACCAGTTTATCTTATAAAAATCAAATCTTTTACTCCATACACATAAATTTCTCATTATCAATAGATAATTTGAGATAGTTTTTAATTTTCTACTCAATGGTCATATCATTCATTTAACTGATATATGCTAACCAACTGTATATTAATTGTTAAGTCTCATTTATGCATTAATTGTCTTCTAGTTAGAGAAATTATAAATGTTTAGTGTTATTTTAGAAATCTCTAAAATTTATGAAAAGTTGTTTAAAGCAAGAGAACACAATTTTCAGAAAGAGTTTGAGAATTAAGAATTTTATGTTAAAAATGGATTTCAAACCACTAGAGCTTTATACCCATAGTGATTACTTGTATGCTATGAGAATGCATTTCCATAGTATGTTCGCATGTTCAGGTTGCTAGGGATGCAGGGGAATGTCGGTAGGTGCTGAATCTGGATTTTGAATCCTAGTCCAAATTCTGGTCCTGAGGAATTACAGATGTTAGAGTTTGTTATGTGTGCACGTATGACAGAGATTTACTCTACTATACACCTGGAGAATACTCGATGCATAGTATGACAGAGATTGGTCTTCTGTGCGTATAGAGATTACTCTACGCCAGTATGATAGAGATTTGGGGGTACAGGTTTGGCTATGAGTTTTACTAACTTATGCGTATGTTTTCAAGAGTTAATGATTCAAAAGCTATAATCTCTATTTCACTATTTATGTTTTGTAGAGTTATTGTTACAAATCTTTTGATGTTTTATTTATCTCGATCATTTAAGTTGCTCTTGATCTATAAAGTTTTATTGAGATTTAAATTTCTCTGAATATAAAAGAGTTTTGTTTAAAGTTATTTTCTTATTAATTCACCATTCACTAGGCTTTATTAGCTCATTCTTTTATTATTAATTTTTTTTCTACCAGGTAGTATTGGAGTATCCAATGGGCCTATCGAGGTTGAGATCTACCACCATTCTCATGCATATTACATTTCATTTTATGTGTAAATTTTGTATTTTATTTGTCCTTGGAACTAGAGTGGCTAGCTTTATTTTTTACAACATTCTACTATTTGTGAATTTTATGATGATATGTAAATTGGAACCATTTATGGTTTTCCATTGTTGGTTTGTAGTTATGTCAAGGTGGTTGTTGATTTCTAAACTGATTATTAATTATGGCACACTTGGTAGATGTGTGGGAGTTTGGATAAATTATTTGGGAGTGTATTTTTTTTCTTAAATTTCAAGTGTGTTTTATCCGATTTTTAGGTAAAACTCTGCCAAAATTTTTATGGATTTGTTTTGATAAAGTATTTGCTAGCCACCTATTCATTCAAAAATATGTTTTATTTTGCTAAGTTTGACAATGGGTTTCATAATTTAGTTCAGATCTATTGTCGGCACGTGACGTTCTAGGTTGGTTAGGGTAATATGGGGCAAGGCATGACAATTTTAGAGAAAGAGCATGATTTTCAAAAAGAATTTGAGAAGTTAAAAGTTTTATGTTAAAAGTGGTTTTCAAACCACTAGAACTTGTACCCATGGTGATTACCCATATGCTATGAGAATGCGTTTCCATAGTATGCTAGCGTGCTCAGGCCGCAGGAGATGCAAGGGAACGTCGGGGCCATTAGGTGCTAAATCTGAATTTCGAATCTTGGTCCAAATCCTAGTCCTGATGCATTATAGATGTTAGAGTTTGCTCTGCGTGCACGTATGACAGAGATTGACTCTACTATGTGCCTTGAAATTACTCGGTGCATAGTATGATAGAGATATGCTCTGCTATGTGCTTTGAAATTACTTGGTGCATAATATGACAGAGATATGCCATGTTATGTATCTGGAGATTACTCGATACATAGTATGACATATAATTTTCTACTGTGCATATTGAGATTACTCTATGCTAGTATGACAGAGATTTAGGTACATATTTGGTGATGAATTTTTACTAGCTTATGTTTATGTTTTCTAGAGCTATAATTGCAGATTTTCCTATCTATGTTTTTACGAACCTGCACTTATGTTTTAAGAGTTGTTGTTTTCAAAAGCTGAAATCTCGATTTTCACGGCTTATGTTTCTAAGAGATTTTGTAACAGAGACTATTGTCATAGCTTTGTTGTGTTTCAATTATCTCGAGAGTTTCAAAATTGTTCATGATTTACATTTATTTTATAGAGTTTTGAATTAGGTTTGATGTGAAAAGAGATTTTCCTAGTCAAGAGTACATGCCAATTACTACTGATATACTTCATTTTAGGCATATCTAATATACTGAATATGAAGGTACTGATATACTGTTGATATACTAAATATTCGGAATATCAGTAAAATGATATACCTAAAATAAAGTATATCAGTAGTGTACCTAATCACTGATATACTTTATTTTAAATATATTTGATATACTTAAGTATATCATCACTGATATACCTAAAATAAAGTATGTTAGTACTATATCACTAATTTACTAGATCATATACTACTAAACAAGTGTATCGACTAAAAACTAATGTATCAACAAAAAACTAGTGACCAAAAACTGTTGATAAAGTTAAGAACTATAAATGGCTCCACAATTTGATCCCATCACTGACTTTCGTTTAGACATATAACATTTTAAGTTGGTGAAATAATTAACTGTCAATTCAACCAAATTGACAAAGTACTTGAAAGAACTAGTGTATCTACCAAAAAATAGTGTATTGACGAAAATGAATTTTAGAAATGGTGAAATACATGAAGGTGAATGCGAGATTGAAGGAGAAACGAAGTCGAGGAGAGAAGGTGAAGGTGATATATGTATATCGTGTGTCTATTAGTGGTTCAAGTTTTAAATCTCGCGCCTTTTCGAATGCTCGCATGTTTAAGTGTAATGAGGTGAAACAATGAGAGATGAAGGTGATTGAATTGGAAAAAACATAAACTCTTGGTAAAAATAAAGTATATTAGTAGTATATTACTGACATACTTCATTTTAGGTATATCTGATAAACTGTCGATATATTTCATATTAGTAAAACAATGGACAACATGTTGGCTAAGTTTATTTTACACTTTTCAAAGTTGTTGTTTGGATCGACCGTGCCATTTTTTTGCCATATTTGCAATCTTAAAAAAGCGATGACACAACTGCAAATACTCTTTTTTCTGTTGCCAGTCTTGCAACCAGCCCTAAAGTAAATTCGAGATTTTCAAAAAGATAAAAAGTGAAATTGAAAATTTCTTAAAAGATTAACCATCATATAAATTATTTAGAGAGAGAGAGAAAAAAAAGCACGTGAAGTGGGGAGCAAGGCGTTTAAAATGTCGTTATTGATGAAAATATTGAGGTCTCAATTTTATGGAATGTCGATGGAAATATCGATAAAATGTCAAATGTCCATGGATATTCCTAGAAAAAATACAAAAACAAAAAAAAGAATTCAAAAAATATTTAAATAAAAAAAAACATGCTAAGATGCTTATTATTTATATTATGTTCACATTAACGAAATTTTATTGCTATTTTTTTATGTTTTATCAATTTTTTTTTACAATATGATGGACATGTCAAGGTCGAATAATGTGAAAATATTGATGGAAATTTAATATCATGATTTGGAGAAGTGAGAAGTGGGGACTAAATTTACCACAAAAAGTTATTTGGAAAACTTTTGAGTTAAAGTGGGTACACCAACCTAATCACATTTTATACTTAAAAAAAAAAGAAAAAGACAGAAAAACTAATCACATTTTCAATTCTAAATAGCCTAAATAATTCAAGCTTATTAAAAGAGAGACCAAGAGGCTAAGAGCTTTAGCCTTTCACTTTCTTGAATCATTGTCAAATGAGCAAAGTCTTTCCAGGATTATGAATAGAAATTAACATGATATAATAGAGAGGGAGTGAAGCAGAATATGGACAATACATTAATGCCTATATAAATTAAAAGTTACAGATACAACCCATTGCATCAGCTTAAAAACCATACCGCCAACTTGAGCATAACATAAATAGTTAAGACATATATATTTGATCAAGAGGTGAAATATTCGAATCTACCTGTCCCACATAGAACTAAAAAGAATTAAAACCATACCACAATCCATGATGTAACAAAAAATTATATTATACTAAAGTGCCCCACAGGATAATTATTTACTTTAACTATCTGACAAGATATATGGTATTGGCTTGAGAAGGAGGGGGATTTTCTTGCAAACAGTGAGCCCATTTTCTTCTTCAACGTCCAACTCACAGCCATCAGGAAGCTCCCAATCAAACCAATATAGAAGATTTGCCAATGCATATTCAAATGAAGCAACTCCAAATGACAATCCAGGCCACTTCCTTCTCCCACCTCCAAATGGAATATATTCATAGTCTTGGCCTTTGTAATCAACTGAATTATTGTCCATAAATCTCTCTGGAATGAACTCAATTGGCTTGTCCCAAAATTGGGGGTCTCTTTGTATGTCCCAAGCATTCACAAATACTCTTGTTTTTGCTGGAATTTGGTAACCTTCGATTTCCACATCTGCTAATGTTTCTCGTGGCACTAAAAGAGGAACTGGTGGGTGTAGTCTTAAAGATTCTTTCATGACACAATGCATGTACTCTATCTTTTGAATATCTTCAACTTCAATCTTTGATTTCTTTCCAACTATTTTTCTGACCTCTTCTTGGACTTTTTTCATGGTTGTTGGGTTTCTCATCAGCTCTGTCATGGTCCATTCCAATCCTGTTGCTGTTGTTTCACTCCCTCCGACAAACATGTCCTACGATCCAAAATAAAAAAGTGGGTTAGTCTATACAAATGAGATTAGGGTTTGAGTGTCATAATGTTTTTAGAAGAGAGGATAAATTTCTACACTTTAATTTTTTTTATATCATCTTTTTATCCTAAAAAGTTTAGTGCTCAAGTTCAAGAGAGAACAAAATTTCCCAACTGATTGAATTCTCCACCCACTAAACTCAAACTACGTACATAAACTTCAAACACAGGCCTGCACTTCAAATATAAGTTTCCTAAAGTTAGGTTACATAATTCTCATGATCTACTCCTTAAGCTGCCTAAACCTCAGACTACCTTAACCTCACTCTTGGGCCAAATGTCCCCTAAGTGTTGGATAGATCTAAAGGAGAACCTAAAGTAAAGAGAAAAGAGATATTTTTTTTCTTATTTTAAATAAACAAGCACTGGTCAAACACCTAGTAGCGAGTAGTCAAAAGAAAACTATGGCCGACAAAAAACTTTAAAATCTTAAATTAGACGAATTAAGAGGAGCAAATGTTATTCTCCTTTCTTCTTTGCTCTGTTCTTAAAATAAATAGAGAGATTATAAAGAGTTGTAGAGAGAAAACAAACCAATATGATTGCTTTGAGGCTGTCAAGAGAGAAATGATTGTCAATCATGTCATCCTGTTGGAGCTGCAACATGATATCCATAAAATCCTGTTTAGATTCATCAGTTTGATCACCAGCTCTCATCTTTTCCTTGTGTTCTTCAATCACCATACTACAAAAGGCATCCATTGTTTCAAAACATTTTTTCAACTCTCCATTGAACCCTCTAATCACATCGATCCATCTTAGAGCAGGAAATTAAGAAATCCCCAACGCAAAAAGCCGTGAGTAGCACCATAGCCCTTCTCGATATGTCTCCAAATCTACTTCTCGCATTTTCATCCTCAAATTTCCCTCCCAAAACGCATCTCGACACTATATCGTTTGAGGTTTGCGCCAACAGCTGGCTAAGATTCACAAGCTCACCGCCACCACAGGCCCTACGAATTCTATTGATGAGCACACTAACTTCCTCATCTCTCACGTACTGAAACGACTCCACTCTTTTGACATTAAAAAGCTCGAGAGCGCATATTTTTCTGGCTTGTCTCCAGTACTCACCATATGGAGCAAAACCCATGTCTTGGCCTTGGTACAACAGCATCTTTGTGGCCGTAGTTTGGGGCCTGCTGCAGAATTTGACGTCATGTATCTTCATGACTTCTCTGGCCATTTTTGCTGATGAAACCACAAGAGCTGGTATCTGGCCTAAATTTAGGAGAATTAGAGGGCCGTATTTTTTAGAAAGGGATGCCATAGATTGGTGCGGCAGGGCCCCTAATTGGTGAAGGTTGCCGATGATAGGCAGTTTTGGCGGCGAAGGAGGAAAGTTGGTTTTTTGGCCTTTGAAGAACTTCAGCAATAGTAAGAAGAAGAAGAAAAGGTAAAGATAAAAAGAGATGGGATTCAGACCTTGAAATTGTTGATGAATCTTCGATATTGGATCCATCTTCTCCCTCAGAGGCGTGGTTTGAGAACTTCAAGTTCTTTTACAAGCTTTATTTATAATATAAAATTTCTTCCAAATCTGGATGAGGTCGTATTTACTTTTTGATCTAGTCAAGTGTTTCTATTGGTTTATATCTATTGCATTTAATAGGAAACTGAAATTTTTTTAATTAATAAAAATACATTATATCTATAATCCATAATCTATAATTCTATTTAAAAGCCACAATTTTTCACAATTTTTTAAAAACCTTTTTGGACTATATTATCCTTTGTCACATTTTATAATTACAAATCATGTCACCCACAATTAATTACTAATAATTATTAAATAATATATTTAATTTAATTCACATAATGACATTTAAATAGTTAGAATATAAAAAGTTCTCTTTTCTTCACATAATTACTAACTTTAATTATAGTTAATTTAACTAAAATATATAATTTAATTTAATTATATTCAGTTTTCTCTCTCCCACTCATCTCTAGATATCTCTCTCAATTTTACTGGTAATTGGCATGTACCCTCAACTAAGAGGTTAACGATTTAAATATCTCTACCTCCAAATGGTGTTGAACTAAAAAAAAAACGTTGCTTTCCTCTCGCCTATCTTCCATCCATCCAAATTCTCTCTCTTACATGTATAAATGACATACAAATATCATAAATAGGGTTTTAGATTAAAAAAAAAAAAACTCCTCAATTCACATACAAATAAAACCAACATTTTTTTTTCTCATATAATCAAACCATTTCACATTCCCATGCAGAAGTCATAAATAGAATATTTAAATAAAAAAAACTTCTTCACTCACATAAAAAAAATACATAGAAATTAATTATCATTTATAATATTGAATATCTGAAAAGTTATAGAAACTCAAAAGTTTTGCAACCCATTCATTTTCTATTTTCTACAACTATATATAAAAGTGCTCTCTCCTACTCATTTCGAGTAACAAGAATAATGTCTAAATTTAACCCACCAACTTGAAAATTGTCTAAACAAGTTTTAATTTGCAAATATGGCTAAAAGAGTTTTTAACTAAAATCTACTCACTGCATTGGGAGGAAAATGCCTTCGTTGGATATTTATAAGTTTATTCTACCTAAAAAATGGCTAACAAAAAGCAATGCATCAAAGAGGAAAATACGTTAGATTTTCTAAAATAATTAAATCTAGGGATTGAAAATTTGAAACAAAATCTAGATGAGAGAGATGGAGGTTGCAAAAACAAACATAACAACTATGAATAAAATCTAGGGATTGAAAATTTGAAAATAAATCTTGAATTAAGATAGATATATAAATTGTAATTTGTTAACTTAACATTATTTCGAATTAATTTCTAGACTCTTGATATGACAAATTCAAAGACTAATTGGAAAGACGAAAATGTGAATAGATAGGTTCCACACTAGTGAATTAACAAAGAAAGTGATGAGCACACACTGATAAAGATGATGACCTAGATAAGTACCAGTGAGGAGTATGTATTTGGAAATAACATCTGTATTCCTCATTCAACTTGAACTTTTGGTAACACTAACCATTGAGCTATATGAGCATGAAAACATGATGCAGTACTATGTGAGATCACATTTAGTAGTTTCAGCTATGAATCTAATAAAAACGAAACCTAAGATAAGTCGCAACAAAAGTATACATTCGTAAGTTTATACACAATTTTTCATTTTAACATCAAATCAGTAACTCTAAACCTTGAACATTCCTAATATAAAAATCACAATGATCGAAATGAACTACCACAATGATCGAAATGATGAACTACCTAAGAATTGACATCTACATAACACATAACTAATCTTAATCCTAGGTGAACCTCTTCTTTCTGTTGTATGCAGTTGGCCAATATTAGGTCGATTTCTCCAATTTCATAGCTCCCAACACATCATAAGAAAAATTTTCCAATCATCAATGTCAAGTCTTGCACCAAACTTAGGAAGGTCATCAAAATATGAATTGTAGATAGACAATTCATACAATAGAAGGGAGTAGATTTCTAACAAAAAAATTAATATAAATATAGCTCAATGTGCATGGAAAACATCTTCATCCCTTGTTTCACACCTCTGCCAAAATGATTCTACATACACGTCTTTTTTTTTTTTAATTTCAAAAGTATGTGGGCACATTCAAATTCATTTTCTTGAATCAAACCCTAATTTCTATAAATCTCTTTTTTCTCTCTTCTCCATCTAGAATCTTTCAAACACCTCTTTGTGTCTCATGGTTGCTCGAGTTTCTGCATCTACTGAGGATTTTGGCTATGAGTATTTAGGTCTTCCCCCAATCGCTGCCAACAAAACTGATTCTAGGTCTCATATGGGAACATATTGCTATTATCTTCATTGGCTCGTCGGAAGATCGGTCAGTCACTGCGTGGTTTCTTTAGCAAAAGATAGCAAGAGATATGGAAAACAAATATGATTGCCACTTAAATTATTTTTATAGATGACGATTGTGATTGTCATTTAAAGAGATAAATTTAGATTATGAAAATTCATAACGTATCTTAAAAGAAATCATGAAAAAAAAATATCAATTTTATGTTAGGCTGGTTTGACTATAAATACACGGATATACCAGGGGTATAAATGGAAAGAAAACTCTTCACTCTCCTATTCTAAAATCACATTAGCTAAAACTCCAAATGTGAAACATTTTTAGTCTTTTTTCATTATAGGTATTTATTTGTAGACATTACTTACAATCTCCCTTTCTAATAATAATTTGAGGTTTTTCTTCTTCTTCTTCTTCATTTTTATATTTTTCCCTCTCTGTGTTTTGTTTCATTTTTTGAGGTTAATTTATTAATTAGTGCAATAGACCTTTAGCTATTTCAATTTTCGAAGCAATGTTTTTTAGCAATCTTCAAGTTGGTGAGAGATATTTTTTTAAATATATATATATATATACACATACCATGATTTTGCTCTTTCATAATTGTTATTTTATCATATGATTATTATTTTTTTTATTTTGAATGTCTATGCATACTTAAACTTTATCTATTTAATTTTTAATTAAATTATGCTTTTCATATTTTAAATGTAAAATTGATAAAACCCTTACATTTTATTTCAAAATAGGAATACATAAATTAATTATAATTTTAAATTTTTTATATCATATTAATTAATAATTGATGTTTCATCTTTTCTCTCAAAATTCTTTCTTCCTTACTTTTGAAATAGAGAGAAGGGGGAGAGAATGAAGTTGTTGGTGTGAGTGTGTGTGGGTTTTAATGTCTTTTAAGTGAATTTTAGTTAGTGGGTATGTGGATTTTAATAGAGAGAGAAGGGATGGAGAGAGAGGTGTTTGGATTTTAATAGAGAGAGAATGGAGGGGTATTGTTTTTTGTATTTTGAATGTCTATTTAAGACTTAACTTTGCCCAAGTGAACATGGCTCAGCGATTATTGGCATGTACTCTCAATCAAGAGGTCAGAGGTTCGAATCCTCCCACCTCCAATATTATTGAACTCCATAAAAAAAAAAAACTTAAACTTTACTTGTTTTATTTTTAGTTAAATTGTGTTTTTCATATTTTATAAATGTAAAATTGATAAAACTTTGACAGTTTATTTCAAAATAGGAATACATAAATTAATTATACTTTTGAAATTTTAATATCATATATTAATTAATAATTGATGTTTCATCAATTTATATTTGTTTCTTAATGAATATGACCAATTTTATTTTACTTCCCACCTTCATATATATCATTGAGTAAAAATTAATATTTTTAGTTGAGATATATATATTTTTTGAACAAGTTTAACTGGGTAAAAATTGAATTAATCATTTATTGTGCACTTATGTCTTACCTATAAAATAATCACATTTTAAAATTTAAATAGTTTTTTGAAATAAAAGTTTAAAAGATCATTGAAACCAATGATTTAAATACATTAGAAAAACTGACAAAATGAAAAGTTAGAATTCAAACAACTTGAATAGAAAAAATACACAAAATTAACAATTTAAATATAAATTTATAAATTATAAAATTGACAAATGACAATAATATGAAAAGTTAGACTATGAAATACTTGAAATAAGAAGTCTGTCAAATTATTTCTAAATTTTATGATTTTATCTTTAATTATGATAATAATTAATGGTGAAATATCTTGTAATTTAATAGTTCATTGATCATTTTTAAAAATAAAAGTAAAATATACAATGCAACGAATAATTTAAATGTATGCATAAAATTGACAAATGAAAAAAAAAAGTGAAAATCTAGAATACAAACAACTTCCAGGGAAATAGTTTTGTCAACTCTCTTCTAAAAAATAATTCTGAAATTTATAACTTTACTTGTAATTATAACTAATAATATATTTTTAAAAGTTATGGAACTTTTAAAGTAAAGCTATAAAAACACAATGAAACTAATAGTTCTAATGTATGTACAAAATTTTAAAAGGTCAGAAGTTTGAATCTTCCCATTCCAAATGCTATTAAACTTAAAAAAACAAAATGTAGGTACAAAATTAACAAATATCAATAGCGAAAAATTAGAATATGAAATTTTTTAGTATTAAAATATTTTGTCAAGTTATTCTGAAAAATGAATTATAAAATTTACGAATTTATCTTTAATTATATAATTAAAATTTAAAAGTTTTAGAATTTCAATAATTTTGGATTTCAACAACTATATAAAAAATTGTTTCCTCTATTTTTTTTCTACACAAAAATTTATGCCTCCTCTTAGTTTGCTTTCCGTCGTCTCACAAGTCCCTTCTCAGAGTATAAAAGTCTATAACACGAAGTTTTTTGTATGAATTGTAAAATAGCGTTGTCTGAAAGATCATATATTATTTTATGAATCGTTTGTTCTATTGTAAGTATAAATAGATAGTGTATTTAATACATGCTCAATATGATAAAATAATTAGAAGTACCACGTGCAAAACACATGTTAAAAGACTAGTATATATAAAAGTGTGAATGAGAAATAAACGTTTTTTAGACAATTTTATCCTTCACTTTTTAATTAATACATAATTTATCCTTCATTTAAATTTTAAATTTAAAACAATTAACTGAAAAAAAAAAATAATAGCTCCTTCCTTAATGCCTCAAATCTCTCCTCTTCCATTTTACAAATAAATTAAATTCATAAAAAACGGCCAATGAATTAACTCCTCCCTCTCTCTTTTCCACGTTGTGCGGATCCCTCGCTCGTACTAAGATCGATGAGAATGATGGAGATTGGAGATCAAGGTAAAAGATAAGAGACATTGACCATATAAAAACCTGCTTGGAATTGCTAACCATAACCAAATATCTATTCTCCAATATTGCTTGGAAATTGGAAGAAAGAGATGAATGATTGAAATTTTGCTCCATTCATGACCATGGACGAACAATCGACCTCAATGGATGCCCTTGAGATTTTATATCAAATTCTTGGTTAGATTTATTAGTCTTCTCCGGAGTGTTTGGGTTCACATTAGAATTGACACTAAAAGATGGAGGGATATTTTATGTTAAAGATTTTTTTTTTATATGATCTTTGATCAAAATGGATGACTTAGGATTCATTTGATTTTGTTGATTCATTTTAATATATAAATATAATTTGGTGAAGATATAGATTTTTTTTTTTTAGTTCAAGATAGATAGTTGCATATAGTTGAGTTAATGGATACACCAAATGTGATGTGATCCATTGTACATAAAACATTTTGTTATTTTTAAAATCATAAAGCTGAAAGTTTATTCTTTTCTTTAATTGAATGATTTAATTTCAGATTTTTTCCCATAGCCTTCTCAAATTAAACCTACTTAGAAGATTTTTTTTTTAAAAAAAAAAGAAAGAGATTAATTAAATGGATCGATCTAGCAAATTGAGAAACGTTTACTCTATTTGTGTTATAAGTTTGCAAAATTGGATTTAAAATATATAAATGAAATATACTTCAATTTGTAAATTTTCTCCTTCAAATAATTTCATTAATCTCTAGAGAAGTTAGAAATAGTTCAATTATTTAAAATGAAATAACTTAAGTCCCATTTGATAACCATTTGATTTTTGGTTTTCAGATTTTGAAAATTAAGCATATAAATACTACTTCCACCTATGTACTTCATTGTTTTGTTACTTACTTTTTACATATATTTTAAAAAACCAAGCCAAGTTTTGAAAAAAAAAAAGTAATTTTCGAAAACTTGTTTTTGTTTTTGGAATTTGGCTAAGAATTCAAATGTTTTCTTAAGAAATATGAAATTTATTATAAAGAAATGATGAGAAAATAAACACAATTTTCAAAAACTAAAAACCAAAACTAAATGGTTATCAAACAGGGCCTTAATTTTTTTAATCTATTATATTTTTTAAATTTGTTTATTTGGTTTGTTGCTTGTAGATTCTCTCTTCATTTTTCTTCATTATTATTTTTATGATTCTTTTAATTTGTTTATTTGATTTGTTTTAGGTTTTAAGTTTCTCTCTTCATTTTTCTTCATTATTCTTTTTATGATGTTTCTCATTTCAATAATTTTGTATTTAAAATTTCTTGAAAGCAAGCTCTTTAATTTTTCTTTTCTTTAAATGTTTAAGGGATATTTACTTTTATGTTAAATTAGATTATTAGCTTTACTAAAAAAATTTAAAATGGAAAACAACTCATGAATACAAGTTTTTCAACACTTAATAAAGTGGATAATTAGACCAACTTTTTTATACTTATCTTCAAATTATGTTGTGATTAAAAAAAAAAGTCAAGTTTGAATCCCTATCCAAAATGTTGTTGAATTTTTTTTAAAAAAAATCTTTAAATTATGTTGTGATCGATTAAAAAAGTTAAAGATAAAAATGTAGATAGTGAACAAATTCTTTTGTTTTTTTTACGAAAACTAATGCACTTGAACTTATAACAAACTCTTGAACTATATTTTATTTAACATATTTTATAAATGTGAGTAGAAGTATTTAGTCATTCTAAATCAACAAAACTTTTAAAAAAATAATAAAAGAGAGAGAGAGAGAGTAGATAAATTTATAGTTAGCATTAAATAATATAAATGAATTGTTTCAATAATATGGTAAACAAATTATTTTAATAACCATTTTGTTAAATTTTAAGAATAATAATTGTCAAATTGTTTTTTTTTTTTTTTTTTTTTTGAGTTTGTATCCACGAATTACTTATTACTATATAAATAATTTTTTTAAAAAGTATAAATGGACATAATATTTGATGTATACTAATTTCTTAAAAGAATCAATTTTTTTTTTAATTCAACAACATTTAGGAATGAGGGGATTTGAATCCATTATCTCTTGGTCATAAGCTCATACTTTATGCCAGTTGAGAGCTCAACTGGCATAAAGTATGAGCTTATGACCTAGGTCATAGATTCGAATCCTCTCATTCCCAATTGTTGTTGAACTCAAAAAAAAAAAGAGCTATGCATTTGTTGGCAATCAATTTTAATATATACAATAAAAAATGGTGATGTCACATGCAAGACATTATTATTATTTTTTAGCATAGGCACGTGAAATTGTAATATAGTACCTAAATCATTACCACGTTTTGGGACTACTATGCCTTGACTTAATTTTTAAATTTACAAGCATGCCATTGATATTAATTATTAAAAAAAATTAAAATTATTAATTATTAATAATTAATTAATTGTTTAACCATTAAAGTGCAATTTATCTTTCATTAATTAAACGTTTTTTAAATCAATTAATTATTTAAATCTTTGGTTAACAAAAAGGGAATTGCAACTGAGTTATTATCATTAATTATTATTTTCTTTAGGAATTATTATCATTAATTATATATTTATATACTATTTATTCTTTTCAAATGAAAGTGGCACATATCCATTAAAAAACAAAACTTAGTTGCAGAGGGGTAGGTATTTTCCTATGCACCACCATTAAATTTTTGACAGCTACGAAAGATAAAATAAAAAAGTTTTAATTTCTGAATTTCTATCTTTCTCTCTCTTAGTTGTCAAAAATTTAATAGTGGTGTGTAAGAAAATACCTACACACCAGTATGCAGAATTGAGTTAACCAAAGAAAGTGTCCTATTTAGGACCAATTATTGCCACTACAATGTGGTTGCGACATAATAATCGTTAAATGTGGATTAAATAATTTTCATGCCTCTTAATAATTTCTGGATATAAATCCGAGGTACATCTCACTCTCCATCAAGTAGTAAAAAACTGTCAGCCACATCTTGCTCTGTTGCCAAAGAGTATGCTGGAAAATTACTCTCAGACCTAACATGCTGAAAATCGATTTGCTGGAAATGAAGGGTCAATGCCTTTATGTCTTCAACCCAAGTTCCCACTTTTTGGAGTGAATCCAAGGCGTTGGTGAGCATGGAAACAAGATTTCAGCAGTCCGATTCAACAACCACATTCAATATGAGATTCAAACGCTGAGCCAATTTCAGTCCTTCAAGCATAGCAAGGGCTTCGACAATCATTGGTGAGTAAAGAATTGGGTAACAATTTGGCTATAGGACTAACTCATATATCTTATAAAGATTGTGATTTCATCTTTTTGATGTGGGATCTTCAACATGTCTCTCAAGATGGTGTCTTTTTAGTTCATTATTCATAGGTCGGATCTCAATTTTTGGACCAAATACCCGTTTGGACTTCGAGTGCTCTAATACCATATTAGATAAACATGAGATTTAATCTTAAAATCAATTGACTAAGTAATCATATATCTTATAAAGATTATGAGGTCTCTTCATTTTTTTGACGTGAGATTCTCAACACAACTTGCTCCAATCCGAAGGAAGCCGAACCCATCCTGAAACTGTGGCCCTCTGATTTGCAGCCGAAAGAGAATTTCTACCAAGCGTCCCGCTTAAGCGATTGAAAAGGAAGCAAGGTACGTAATCTTCAATCTATTTTCACTTGGTTGTTAAACATGGAATTTGTCTCCCTTCCTGAAGGAGTTTCTACCGTTCCATAGTGCCCAACATCCAATGCACCAGAGCTCAAACTCTCTCTCGGAAAGAACATTTTGCAACATAAGACACTGATTCAATCCACCCGCGATAGCAGCATCTCCCACAGGGTCATGGATCGTTTACAACCAACAAGAGTATAAAAAATTTGTCTATGCAAGTATTGAGATTACTCTACTGGTAGATCAAATTAGTGCATAAGTTTGGTATTTTGTTATGCATGTTTTGCACTTGTGATTCCAAAGGTTTTGACACATACTTAGTTTTAACTATTGTGAGTACTTTAAATGTCTATTTCCATTATTTTTTAGAATTATGAGTTTTTGTTCGTATGAAATAGTTTTATTAAAATTATGTTCCTATTAACTATTACCACTTATTGAGCTTGTTAGCTCACAATCTCTCCTTTTTATTTTCCCAATCAAGATGGTTCTTGTAGATTATGTTATTCAACTATATTAGATTTAGTTTAGATTTGTAATTTGAATTAAGTTTGTTTCATAACATTAAGTATTTGGTTTAGATTTGATTTAATTTTGATTACTATAGATAGGTCTTTTAGGTTTGTATCTCGTTAATACCATTAATATAATGAAAACCTAGAGTTATGTGCATTCCTTTGACCCTAAAATTCTCTAAAATTTTCACCATCCTCTCGTACGTTGCCACCCCAGCCACTAGTTTCTTTAGCATTTGCATATATTTTGTATGTAAATGTAGTTTAGCTTATATTGACTTTGTAACTCTGCAGTTAGCACCTCGACATTGTGTAAGGCTATTTAGGGTTTTCTGTTATGAACAATTTAGTTCTAGTGCAATTACTTCCTTTGAGCAGAGCTTGTGTAACGCCCTAGGCCCAGGATTCAGATCAGGATTTGGAATCTGGATTCGGCACCTAACTGCCCCGACATTCCCCTGCATCCCCCGCAGCCTGACCACGCTACCTACTTGTCTTGAGCTGCTTGCGAGAGTGAAGATTGTCCCTAGAAACCAACACGGGTCCTTTCAGCATGCTTTGTCCTCACTCACATGCTTCCTAGGAAAATTCCTAAGAGGTCACCCAATATAGGATTGCTCCAAGCCAAGCATGCTTAACTTTGGAGTTCCTATGATTGAGTCATCGAAAAAGAAGGTGCACCTTGTTGGTATAAGTAGTAGCTATCAATTCTTTTAAGCCTTTCTTAACCATGTCTTGCATAGCCTCAGGATCTCTCTCATTCATATGTGGTCTCGGTTCATTCATGTACCCCTCCTGACCTTGGACGTTACAGCTTGTCTCCTTACTATTGCTTAGCAAGCATAATCTAAAAGGGCTAATAGCATTTCTACTTCAAGTTTGGAGTTGGATTCAAAGATTGTACTCTTGTTTTCTAAGGTGGGACTCCATTGTTCAAGTCCTGAAATCAGCACTTAAGAAACTACTCATCTACTTTCCCATATGGGAAGGAGCAAATTTCATCTTGTAAAACTTTTGTTTCCAGCTCTCTATTTGGTCAAGTCTCCAAAGCTGTCGCTACGGGTTTGCGACGTGGAGCGGCCAACTTTATTTCCAAAAGGTGGAACATGGAGTCGCCACCAGCCTTTATTTAGAGGGTGTGACTGGGCACCCAAAAATGTGTTGAGATGATCTGCGAATAAAAGATTTTGGATTCGGGGGTCGTTTGTGTATGAGGAAGGTATTAGCACCCCACAACACTCTTTCAATGGAACGAAATTTTACCTTTCTTGTGTTATTTTAAAAGAAAATGACCTTTGTAAAAAAAGTTTTTGGTTTTGATTTTTTAAATGTCCCATGTTTTACTGATCATTATTCTTAAATTAAATAATGAGCAATAATTATGGGTGGCATAAAGCCATTCAAAATTTATTTGAATTTAATTTGGCATCCCAAAATAAATTCATCACCTCAAGAATATTAGGGAATCAACATCTTCATTTCCTAATCTCCATCATAGGAAAGGTTTTTTTTTAGGAAGATGTTTGGTTTATTAATTTAAAAACATGTGTGATAAAATGATTCTTTTTAAGGAAATTCTTTATTATTTTTCTAATTTTAAAGAAGTGAAACTTTTAAAAAAAAAATATTTTAGATTTGATTTAATGCTTTGAAATGAAATCAATGGGATGTTTTTTTTAGAGAAATCAAAATTCTCTTTAAGAAAATCATTTTATGGAAATGTTCTTTATAAAACTATTTTTCCTTTGTACTTTTTTATGGAAAAGATTTTTTTAAAATGAAAACTTCAAATTTAGACAAAATAAAGTTTCCTAGAAAAAACTCCCTTTGATGAAAATGCTCTTTATGAAAGTATTTTTTGTATCCTTTATAAAAAAAAAAGTTTTTTTTTTTATTTTTTAAGATGGAAAACTTCAATCAAATATTTTTCCTTGTAAATAACTTCTTTTTTTTTTTAAGAAAAAAAAAACTTTTTCATGCAATTTTTTTTTTGTATTTTTTGTATTTTTATAGAAAATATAATAAAAAGGAAGAATTCATGAAAAGATAAATAATTGCAAAAAAATTTTATTGAACACAATTTTATTTATTTTTTTTTTAAGGAAAAATATTTAAATCAAATCTCGGCATCCCAAGATATTGATTTTTCACCTCAAGAACCTTAAATTATCGGCCTCCCGAAGACTTAAAGTTCCATCATTGGAAAATATCCTTATTCCAAATTAGAGTCTAAAAAAAACAATGGACTAAATATAAATATGCAAAAAAATAATAAATACAAGAATTTACAAATCTAACATATAAATTCATATGATAAATAACTCTAAGTTCCTAGATAAATAGCATGCCAACATAAAAAATAAAAAGACATAATACATGCTTGTAATTGTTATGCTAAAAAAAACAACTTAGAATTTATTCGCATAATGTCCTATATACTAAGACTTCAAAACACGATATTAACAAGCAAAGAATATCTAAACATGCTTTTATTTTATAGAACAAGAAAAAAACAACTAAACAAACAAACAAAAAAATATCTTTAAGGAATCATGCTAAGGAACACAATTGAGTAAAGGATGGAAAAATAAAAACAATGAATGAAAAATAGAATGTTCACCAAAGATTACCGTTGTATAAAGGATAGTATTACCGGAGAGAAGAAATTGTCGCAAGCTACCTTGGGAGGGATCAATTGGTTGAGTGGAGCAAGTAAAGAAGAGGATTTTCTCTTTTTACTTCAAAAAAAATTAAAAAATAAAATGTATGTTGGGGTAAAAAATCGTGAGTGAGAGAGGGGGGAGATTTTGTGGGGGGAGAGAGAATATGTGGGGAGATTTGAGAGAGAACTTTTGTGGGAGGAGAGAGAATATGTGGGAGAAATTTGGGAGAAGATATTCTATGTTGGAGGAAAAAAAAAACGTGGAGATGGCTTGATGAGAGTGAAATATGTGGGTGGCTGGGGGAAAATGTGTGAGGGAGAGAAATTGTGTGTCCAAAAGAGATGGTTTCCTCCTTTTTATAACCCAAACCCCAATTTTAATTAAGGAAAAGAATAAAATAAAACCTAAAGGGAATAAAATAAAACAAAATAATATCAAATAACACCTAAATAAATGATTGAGTTAATCCTTCCAAAAATTTCAAAATTTGATTTGCCCATAATGAAATCTCCTTTCCAAATAAAAGAATATATTTGGCTTAATTAAAAACACCAAATCTTCAAATATTTGATTTGGCAAATTAATTAGTCAATAAGATATTTGCTCTAATTAATTTTTACCAAATTTTACATATTTGATTTGGCTAATTAATTTTTACCAAAATATACTCATTTTCCTTTATTTTCTCTTTTTTTACAAAAATGCAAAATAAAATAAAATAACGGACAAATTTAGGGGTCTACAGTTTGCCCCCATTTGTTCATTCTTATCTATACTATATTAAAAAGTGAGGATGTTGGAAAAACATTTTTGGACACTTTTGTCCCTTCTTTAATTTACTAATTTACAAAATATGTCATTAATAATTAATTCTAAATAGTAAATTAATTGATTAATAATTAATTGTCAATAATAAATGTATAAGATCTAAAATGTTAGAATGTAAAAGGTTTTTCCTATAACTTAAAAAAATAATATTAATTATAATTCATAATGAAATTTTAGAAGTTTTAGAATTCAAAAAGTTATATAACTCTCATCTTCTACTACTATAATCATTCACCATTTTCTTCACCAACACTTAGAGTTCATTATTTCTTTATTTTTGTCCTCTTTACTTTCAAAGCCTCCTCAATTTTCAAAACATCTCAAGATAATGGTGGTATATTCAATTTTTTTTTAATTAGGTGCAAATAACTTTTTTAAAAATAAAAATATGAAAATACCTATATATTTTTTAATTAATATATTAAATAAAAAACAACAAAATGTAACCTAAATTCATTAATAATGTGGTAGGAGATAATGCAATTTAAATGCACGTATAAAGATTCAATGAATGTAATGTAAAAAGCCATAATGTAAAAGGATTTGCTCAATATTGATAAATTAATTATAAAATTAATATTTTTATCTAATTATATTTAATTATAGAATATGAAAGTTTTTGGAATGTCAAATGTTTTATAATTTTTTCATTATCTTCAATTCTAAATTTGTCTCTTCCACATATTTCCACAACAATTGAAAAGTTTCATTTCGAGAAATTTAAGAAAATAACTATTAGAGAAATCAAAATATATTCTAATAATAACTAAAAAAATAGTTAAGATTTTGATGCAGTGAATGGTAAACACATGGAAAAATTAGAAATACATAAATGAATTTAGATATCATTTCTTTTTGAAAAAAAAATAGGTCTCATTTCTGTCCTTATAAAAAAATGATAACTATTTTTATATAAACCACAACTAACTTAAGATATTGCATATCCTTTTTATTTTTAATTTTTTTTTACGATTACACTAATATTCAATAGCAAAATAAATTTAACAATTTGTAATATAGAAGAAATTGATGAACTTTTTATGAATTTAAAGTATTTTTAATTTTTTTTTACGATTATACTAATAGTCAATAATAAAATAGATTTATCAATCTGTAATATAGAAGAAATTGATGAAATCTTAATAAATTTAAAGTATATTATTAATTTTGTTAGATAGATTTTTTTCATGAATAGAATTACTTTTTTTTTATTATAATACAGAATAAAGTAGAAAATATATAACGTGCATTGTACGTGGTAATAAACTAGTAGAATAAATGATGGACAAAGGTGTAGACCTTAATTTGTTCGTTTTTCTTTTGTTGATCTATTTATTTACTTTTTTTTTTGATGTCAAAGAGCAAACAAATGTAGTTGCCATAAAGTGACATGCTGGGGGCTAGGGGTCAAACAAGCACCTCCGTAGCAAAGATGTCAAGGGCTAGGGGTCAAACAAGCACCTCATGACATGGTCAAACAAGTGTCATTGGAACAAAGTGATATGCTGGGGGCCAGGGGTCAAACAAGCACCTCCGCAGCAAAGATGTCAAGGGCCAGGGGTCAAACAAGCACCTCATGACGTAATCAAACAAATGTCATTGCAGCAAAGTGATATGCTGGGGGCCAGGGATCAAACAAGCACCTCCGCAGCAAAGATGTCAAGGGCCAGGGGTCAAACAAGCACCTCATGACATGGTCAAACAATTGTCATTGCAGCAAAGTGATATGCTGGGGGCCAGGGATCAAACAAGCACCTCCGCAGCAAAGATGTCAAGGGTCAGGGGTCAAACAAGCATCTCATGACATGGTCAACCAAGTGTCATTGCAGCAAAGTGATATGTTGGGGGCCAGGGGTCAAACAAGCACCTCCGCAGCAAAGATGTCAAGGGCCAGGGGTAAAACAAGCACCTCATGACATAGTTAAAGTATAAAAAAATGTGATGAAAACTTTTCAAAACATCTATAACTTAAGTGTTTATGAGTGAATGATCTTTTATTGACAAAAGCCTTTTGGTAAAGACTTATATCTGAAAACTGCCCCAGTGTTTATGCATGATTACTTAAAACACAACTTTGAAAAAGGTAAATTTTTTTCTTTTTTCTTTTTTTTTGAAAAGCCCAATTTCAAAAATAAAGTAACTTCCCAAATAAGCTTTTTAGGGATAAGAAATAATCCAAAATATTTTGGTTCTCTGCTTTTTCAAAAAGTGTTTATGAATGAAATGCATTCAAATAAGGACTCTCATATGTAATTTACCCCAGTATTCATGCATAATTTTTTTTTTTTTTAAAATAAAACCAATTTAAAAAGTGACTTTATAAAGAGATTCCATTTTTTGCTTTTTCATTTTGTTTTGCTTTTCCTTTACTTAGCCTCTAGCTCCTTAGCTCCTTTACAGACTACCAAATGATATTAAATCATGAGAAATATAGCTTTGTCCTTGTCTGAGGATAGAAACTATTTTTTTTCTTTCTTTCTTTCCCCTTCTTCTTTTTTTTTCTTTTTATTTTGTGAATGTCTTTATTTTGATATGATTGCAATTGCTTTGTTGTTGCCATGATGCTCCAATGGATAAACTTGGCGATACACAATAGCCATGATGGGATTTGGTTGGCTAAAATTGTCTCATATGCTATTTGAATGACTGATAGAAGTAATCCATAGCATCATTTTATTTGGTCTAACTATTTCACTAACTCAACAACAAGCATGGTGAGAATGAAACTTCAAAGGATAATGAATTGAATGAGTGACTTTCAAGTTAGAGACATAAGAAGGATTTTATTTTTTGAACTGAGATAAGAATGGTCGACGAGAATGAGGAACTATCATTTCTCAAAGTATTATTTGAACAACGGAAGTATGAGACACAAACAGAAGTTGACAAATGAGCACTAGAAAGTTGACAAATGTGAGAGAATGAGAGGTGTAGATGAAAGGAAGACTACAGTGAAAGCATTCTTTAGACAACTCCTCCAAGACTTGATGGCGTAGCTTCTCAAGATTTCTTTCATATGTTGCAGTAGATTTTCCATGTGTGTTGGCAAGCAGATGACTTCTCAAGAAACTCATTAGAAATGACATGCCTATGTAATCCGTCAGTAATCACTTAACTTCGTACTTTATTGGGGAAACTTCTTTTCATATGAAATTATATATTTCCTTAGTTGAGATCTTGGAGATGATGGCATGACTGTTGTCACAATTAATCCTATGACTTTAAGGATATTTCACTGCCCCAAGTAAGTGTATCAAGTAATAAATAGTCATGTAGGAGATCGTTCTTCTCATGTCATGTTCGATGTCTTCAAAGAGATTTTCAATAATATTTCTTTGGTCTATGTGTCTTTCACACACCACTTGAAGAGAAGAGTCTTGCATGTTTCCAAACTAAGTAAAAGATGTATAATATGATAATTTTATCACCTGGCATTTCTTTCATATTTCTTGCATTTGCTTCAATAGCTTCATCCGTCAATGGTTGTCCCCAACATATGTGTCCAACATATCTGACTTGTAAGTTTCTCAATAAAATGAAAATGACCCAGCTAAACATTCTTTATCTCTTTGCCTTCAACATTAAAAGAGTTTAGGAGCAAAGTCTCAAATTTCATTATCGCACTTGCTAGTCCTTGATATTCTTTTCTTTTCTTTTTGTTTTTTTTTTCTTTTTTTCTTTTTTTTTTTTTTTGCAAGGACTATTTTCTACATCGCTTACTTTGAGAAATAATAACTGGGTCTACATATACTTCATGAGAGAAAATCACCAAATGTGAATGTCAAACCTTATCACTATGGCATCACAAAATCAGGATGCTCTGTCATGACTCCTTGACACATACACTTTCTAATTTTCAGTCTTCAAACAAATATTTGTTCATTCCTCATTCCTCTTTTTTTTTTCTTTATTTTCATTCTGCTTCCCTCTTTTGGAGATCTTCGGTAATCTTCTTTGCAGCAAATGCATCACGTTACCTTGTCACTTCAGTACTTTACTCAACCAAATTGTACTTTAGAATTTAAACAAAAATTATTTGTTCCAAAGGTAGTCCTAAACCTATTGTGAACTCACTATCTGCCTGTATTTTGAACTTGAACATTGTTCTTCAATGAGATCTATTCCAAGATTGCTAGCACATCTAATCCTTAGAATTATTGTCCTCAGAAAACAACTCACTTAATTTAAGAGAAGATGAACAATAGGGTTGACTCACTTTAATCGTGGGAAAGATGAACAACATGATTGACTCCATTTAATCAAAGGAAGATGAAAGAAATGATTGACAACTCACTTTAAACAAGGAAGATGAAAAATAGGATTGACAACTCAAGGAAAGATGAACAGTAGAATTGTGTCTAAAAGAGATGGTTTCCTCTCTTTTTATAGCCCAAACCCCAATTTTAATTAAGGAAAAGAATAAAATAAAACCTAAAGGGAATAAAATAAAACAAAATAATATCAAATAACACCTAAATAAATGATTGAGTTAATCCTTCCAAAAATTTCAAAATTTGATTTGTCCATAATGAAATCTCCTTTCCAAATAAAAGAATATATTTGGCTTAATTAAAAACACCAAATCTTCAAATATTTGATTTGGCAAATTAATTAGTCAATAAGATATTTGCTCTAATTAATTTTTACCAAATTTTACATATTTGATTTGGCTAATTAATTTTTACCAAGATATACTCATTTTCCTTTATTTTCTCTTTTTTTACAAAAATGCAAAATAAAATAAAATAACGGACAAATTTAGGGGTCTACAGTAGCTATCAATTCTTTTAAGCCTTTCTTAACCATGTCTTGCATAGCCTCAGGATCTCTCTCATTCATATGTGGTCTCGGTTCATTCATGCACCCCTCCTGACCTTGGACGTTACAGCTTGTCTCCTTACTATTGCTATTAGCAAGCATAATCTAAAAGGGCTAATAGCATTTCTACTTCAAGTTTGGAGTTGGATTCAAAGATTGTACTCTTGTTTTCTAAGGTGGGACTCCATTGTTCAAGTCCTAAAATCAGCACTTAAGAAACTACTCATCTACTTTCCCATATGGGAAGGAGCAAATTTCATCTTGTAAAACTTTTGTTTCCAAAAATGTAAACTTATTGAATCATCTACAAAAGTCACTCTCACCCATGCAAATCAAAGGACAAACCCTCACAGGCAAGAGTTCATAATTCACTCAGGATTAAGATTGAGTTACATACGATCATCCTGTTGAAATATTAATCTTCTCAATTAACGATTTATAAAGAGAGATTAAATATTTCGTAGTTAAGTCTTATACAAACTCATTAGTATATGCTACCCTCACTCACATGTTTCTACATGAATGATTTATACAAATTATTTATAATTGTTACAAAGTGAATCGTATTAATAGTGTTACGAGGATAAGACATCCAACCTTATCCATATACTATAGACCCTTTAAGTTATTTCTTGAACATGATCCTCCCGTATGTCAATCACATATTGTTCAATATTACACTAATAACCTTGGATTTTTATATAATAGATAATATACATTGCAAATAAAAATAATCAAATAGTTATTAAATAATAAATAAATATTAAAAACATTAATTATGAAGCTTTAGGGCATAAATCCCAGCATTGAAGTCGTAGGTTTAAATCTTCGTACCCCACATTTTGTTGGGCTTAATGGGCTTAAAAACACACAAGGCCCAAATGAAATGCAAACTTATCTCTTTGTTTGTTTATATATGTGGATCTAAAGCAGCCACGCATAAGCTTACATGCAACCAAGGTATGAAAGAGAAAGCAAATGAAGAAAGACTTTGTTGAAGAAAATGGTTCTTTCGATGCTCTGTAGAAGATAAAGTTGAAAGGCCTTTAAGCTAACAAATATGTCAAAATTCCAGCAAACTAAGGAGGAGAAGAAGACGAAAACAAGCATGTAAGTGGTTCGGCACTAGGAGGCCTACATCCACTAAAGAAGGGAGCAAATATTATTCACTTTCTTGGAGGATTTACAAAACTCATATAAGATCTCTCAAAAATCTCTCAACCCTCCCACGTATCTCTTTCATTTTTTTTTAATAGCATGTGAACTTTTTATACATCAGTAGCATTTAGTAAAGAGTTAAGGTAATTACTAAGTTTACTGTTGGTTTCACTCAAAACTAACCAATGGTTTTAACAATCTCCACCTTGAAATAAACAGGAAATCTTCAAAAAATTACTCCCTTCTCATCTCTGATTTTATCCTTTTCAGGTAAATCGAAACCTATTAGCTCGAGATATTTTAGAAATTTGAGTTGTGGAACAGGTTTTGTCATCATATCAACTACGTTATTAGAGGTATGAACTTTAATGACTTCAATTTTTCCATTTTCAATCTGTTGTCGAACAAAATGAAACTTGATGCCTATGTGTTTTGTTCGATTGTGAAATTGTTGATTCTTAGATAGATGTATGGCACTCTGATTATCGCAATATATTTTCACTGTATGCTGTTTGATGCAAAAATCACTTAGAAGACCTTGTAGCCATAAGCCTTCTTTGATAGCTTCTGAAAGAGCTATAAACTCTGCTTCTGTAGTTGATAAAGCAACAACTGATTGTAAGGAAGCGTTCCAACTAATTAGATTATCTCTTCATAAAACAACTAACCAGATAATGACCTTCTTTTATCAAGGTTCCCTGCATAATCAAAATCCACATAGCCATATAGTTCAAGAATGGAAGATTCTGACCTTGAATAGACTAGTCTTGCTCCCATAGAGGATTTTAGATACCTTAGTATCAATTTGGCAGCTTCTCAATGTCTCTTACCCGGATTGCTCATGTATCTACTTACCAGACTTGGTGAATAGGATAAGTCAGGCCTTGTAGATATCATCAAATACATCAAACTTCACACCACCTGGGAATAGGGTATTTTAGACATGAAATTTAGGTGCTCAACATCATTTGTTTTAGGAGAATTGTTGGCTGACAGCTTAAAATGTTGAGCCAATGGGGTTGAAACTGATTCAGCTCCTTCCATATGAAATTTTTGAACCTCCTTTTCACAGTAGCTCTTTTGACTGATATACAATAGTGAGCTTCTCCTTTTCCTGATTACTTCAACCCCTAGGATTCTCTTAGATTCACCCAAATTCTTCATATCAAACTTCTTTTTCAAAAGAAGTTTAACTTGTTTTAGATCTTCTTTAGAACTTCCTGCCAAAAGCATATCATCCATATATAGAAAAACACTGTTATCAAATGAGCTTATTTTAAAATTGATCTTTGAGACAAACTCATCAAATCTTTGGTACCAACACCTAGGAGATTTCTTTAGTCCATATATGGACCTTTTGAGTAGACAAACTAGATCATCTTCTCCCTTTTTCATATAGCCTTGTGCTTGTTTCATGTAGATTGTTTCAGACAGAAATCCATGTAGAAAAGCTGTCTTTACATCAAGCTGATCAAGTTCTAGATTGTAGTTTACGACTAAGGACAGTAGCATTCAATCAAGATGGATGCTTCAAGAACCTTAACAGACAATCTTGCTGACTTTAAGAAGTTAACATCTTAATTTAAAACCCTTGGAGAAACGATTAGGAATGAAAATGAAGCCTATGTCTTACTAAATTCGCTTTCAGAAGCTTATAGAGAAGTAAAAACAGCTTTAAAGTATGGCAGAGAGTCCATTACCACAGAAGCTATAATTTCAACACATATAACTAAAGAAATTGAGCTTCAATTACAAAAGAAAGAGAATCAAGGTGCCAAAAGACTGTTCAGTAAGGGAAAGTCAAAGAATCAGTGGAAAAATGGCAAAAACCAACAAGAAAAAAATAAAAACAAGCCAAAGGTGGAAGGTTCTAAGTCATTTACAGCCACACTCAATGATAAATTTATGTAGTCAACTTCTGCAAATTTAGCTGGTGGAACAATTTTTCTCCTTTCTCTATCCCTTGCCAAGTAATAGTCTTGTAAATTTAATTATTCTTGGCTAGTTTCAACACATTCCTCTTCTTCTGAAGGTTCTTCCTCACTGTTTCCAGAATCTATTTGAGGCAAATTACCTCTAGGAAGTAGTGTATGCTCCACCTCAAATTGAGTAGGTAGTCTTTTGTGAACTTGTTTCTGTAGGAGTTTCCTTTTGCATAAACATAAACAACACATCTCTACTGTTTACACATTTTCTCTCAATAAGATGCCAAAGTCTAAAACCTTTAACACCTTCAGTGAACCCCACAAACATACATTTAGCAGCTCGAGCCTTTAGCTTACCCTGATTTTGATGCACATAGCTAACACATCCAAAAACTTTTAGGTTGTCTAATTTAGGTAGATGTTTGGACCATTTTTCTTTAGGGGTAAGTAAGTTTAGTGAGGTATGTGGGCATCTATTAAGTGTAAAAACAGTATAGGAGACAGCCTCAACCCAAAATTTTTTTGGTAGTAAAGCATCTGAAATAATGTATCTAACTCTCTCCATAATATTTCTGTTCAATCTCTTTGCCACCCCATTTTGTTGAGGTGCATACCTCACTATTCTTTGTCGATTAATGCCATGATCTCTACAGTATGTGTTAAACTCTTCACCCCAAAATTCTAGACCATTATCTGTTCTTTGGCACTTTACATGTCTATTTGTTTGCTTTTCAATCAAAGTCTTCCACTCTTTAAACTTGTCTAAGGCTTGATCTTTTGTCTTAAGAAAGTAGACCCAACTCTTTCTACAATATTCATCAGTGAGGGATAGAAAGTACCTTGAACCGCTCAATGATGGTGTTTGAGAGGGCCTGATAGCATGTAATTATGTTATCTTATATCCTATTATTTATGCTAGTTTTATGATTATTTTGTGAGCTTTTATGCCTATTTCTCTTAATTTTGTAGAAACCGAGCTTGAGGAGCAAAACCAAGTGTTTGGGAGTATTTTGGTGGATATTGGAGCCTTTTGAAGCTTAATTGAAAATTCAAGAAGATTAAAGATGTTATTTGAGCATAAGGCATATTCTGAAAGATTCTACATCGAATCACAGTTCCAACACATCAAACCAGAGGTCATTTGGACACTCAAGCAAAGATATATAGCAAAAATGGTCAGTGTTGTCTGCAGGGTAGCGTCGAGACGCTGTCCATAACGTCTTGACGTTATGAAAATTGCAAAAACGTTGTTTTTGCTCAAAAACACGCTCGCCTCTTGTTTTCTTATAGCGTCTCAACGCTACCTCGAGATTTCTTATATAAACATCAGGACAATCTGAGAGTTTGAGCCCTAATCTCGATTCCAAGCTAAAATTGAAGGTTTAGGGAGCAATTGGGAGTGTTTGTGGAGCATTTTTTAAGATCCAAAGCTCGAGGGAAATGGAGATCACGACGGGAACGCGGGATTGACCATTGTTTGCTAATTTCTTCATTTTTCTTTAGTTTTAGTTTCTGTTTTGTGGCTGTAAATTAGGAACTTAGAGGTTTAATTGTATGAATATTATTAGTATCTTTGTTCCTAATACTTGGAGTTTTGATGTAGCCATTAGACTTGATTTTTTTTTTATTTGATTAAATACCTTGATTGAATGCTTTTTGTTTCATTCATGCTTTTATGTATTTAATGCTTATAATCTCTTAATCAAAGATTATTTGCTTTATTGGTCTGAATTTATGCTTGAAAAAGTATGGTTTAGGCTAGAACTTAATTGCATGACTATTTGTAAATTCTTGCATGAAAGTGGAGAATTTTCTTAGAAGCCCTTAAAAGAAGTTGCTTAAAGCCTTGTGATCGGTGGTCACGCAAGCGCACGCGATCGAAGTAATATAAATTGGTATCTGAGTACCAAGTATCGAATCCCACAGGGAACGGAGTAACAAAGATTTTGTTTTGCAAAAGTGTAAGGAAAAGTGCAAGTTTGAAAAGCAAAAATGCAAAAATGAAGTTGGGATAGGTTGTTGGTGAAAAATCGAAATTGCTAAATCCAATTGCTAATACAGAATGGCAATGTTGGAAATAACAGAAATTGCTAAATTGAAATTGCAGATTCTAAATTGGCAATGCGCGAAATGACTAAAAATTGCATAATTAAATTGCTAAATCTAAATTGGCAATATGAAATAGCAATTTGGATGAACTTAAAGAATGAAATGATAAAGGATGGGGCTCAAGAATGTCATTGCCCTAAGTCGTAATTGCAAACCAAAATTGCAATTCCAACCTACTCCACACTCAATTGTAAACCAAAATTGCATCTCCTATTTACCTCGAAATTGGGTTTTTTAGGAGGCTAAGTGAGAGACCTATATGTCTATAGTCCCTCTATCTTAGATATTTTTGGCTCACAATTTTATGGGTCTTGGAGTCCTTAATCCCTATGTCTAGGGTAAGGAATGGCTTATGTCTAAGCTCTTTTACTCCATTACTTGTGTGAAATCCGCTTATTACTAACCCTGTCGGTATTAGATCTAAGCTTGAGTTGAAACCATAGTCGATCAATCTAGGATCTCAACGGAAATTTAATCAACACAAGCAAACAATTGAGATGTAGGCTTAGTTTTTATTGGAATTTTGGCTACATTTACTTCTTAGGGAATTCACATTTTTGAACCCCCTAAGAAGTTTTAGCTCATATTAAAAATAAAAATCCTAAAACTAATTTTAGAAGGAAACATCTTATTAAAGAAAATTGAGTAAAATTGCTACTAAGAATTAAAACTAAATAAATTGATAAAATACTTGGAGAAAAAAAAACAGTAGCTAAATAGGCCACCAAAATCTCTCACTATGACTAGAAAATTTAAGGCAAATTGGTAGCAATTTCAAATCAAAACATCAATTGTATGAAGAACAATGGCTAACCACAGTGCACATAATAAAGAAACAACAACTAACTCTTGCAACTAACAACCCAAGGAGCAAAAATACAACTTTAAACAGAACTACATTTTTGGCTAAAACAGAAAAAAGAATTCCAGAAAACAGAGCATTAAAACATTTAAGAAAAACTCATGAACTTGACTTGGAATTAAACTCGAAATTCCTTCAAAATACATCAAATGAGATTAGAAAAAGTGCAAGCCACCTCCTGTAATACAACTGAAAGAAATTGAGATGGGAATTGAACTAAAATGACCAAAGACAGCAGAAAAATATGAAAAACAGAGGCTGCGAAAAAACTACAAAACCCATGAATATTTGCTTCTAAATTCGCCTCCAACTCGACTTGCATTGCTCCTCATCTTCTTCCCTATTTATAGGCCTTCATTAGGGTTGAAGAATGCCCAAATTTCGTGCTTAAATTCCTCCAAATCGGGCTGTATTTGAAGAATCTCGAAATGGGTTTAATGCAGAATTTTTTTCCTTTTTTAAAACCCAAAGACCCACGAAATTGATCCTTCAAATCGCCCTCAAAATCCAATTAATAGCTCATTTTCTTCTTCCCTATTTGTAGGCATTCATTAGGGTTGAAGATTGCCCAAAAATCATGCTCTAATTCCCTTGAATCGTGCGGAATTTGTTCTTCCCATATATGGTTTTTTTGTTCGCGCCCCAGAAATTTCTGCCCAGAACACAATTGCCAAATCAGTTTAGCAATTTGATTTGGCAATTTCCGAAATTTCTGTTCTGCCCAGGATTGCCAAAACGGTTTAGCAATTTGATTTGGCAATTTCCGAAATTCCTGCAAAAAGAACTACATTACTTAGAACTCTCTTCCAATTGCTATCACATTTCATTCTTTCCTAATTTCAAACAATTTTCCACCATTTTCAATTAATCTTAGGACAAACAAGAGTTTTTTTGAGCACTTGTGACTTAAATAAGCCTTAATTCTAAGGCTTATCACCTTGCATGTTATTGAAATCTAGATAGAGATATTAGATTTATAACATTGCATGAGAGTTAATTGTGCTTGAAAGAGTCAGTTAACACTCTCACTTCTTGGCTTATGGAATATTTGCATGACAAATCTTGGTAGTCTTCGTTGTAAGTCTAATTGGTGAAATTGATTCCTTAGGATATCTTTCTCCTATTGTCTCCATTTATCTTTTTCTTTCTAGATTAACTCTTTAGTTTAGTTTGTTTGCATTTGATTTCTTTCTCTAAATAAAGTTAAATAAGAGTAATTACAATACTTAAATGAATTAAGAAATCCAATCCCTGTGATCGACCCTGGTCACTATTATTACAAATTTTAGAGGTTTAGGTTTATAAATATATTTGATAGAGCCTTCGACAAGCTCTTTATCAAGGCCCCCAAAGATCCGAGTGTATGTAGTGTAGAATTCCTTTAGTGGTGTGTTGAGCTTTTGTAAAACTTTGTCTTGTTGCCTTGCCCATTACACAATGTTCACAAAAAGACAAATTTTCATCAATACCATGAGGTAAAATACCCTGTTTAGATAGGACTTGCAAACCTTTAGCACTTGTGTGAGATAGTCTTTTGTGCCATAGGTCCGCTTCAGTGAATTTTAAATTTATGACTGCAATTAAGGCTGATTGAACCATCTCCACATCCTTTACAACATAGAGACCGTTCATTTTTACTCCAACTAGGACTGTCTTGGAGTCTTTAATGACCTTAAAAGTGCCACCACACCTCGGTATTCACATCCAATTGAGTCAACATGCCTAAGGATATTAAAAGTTCCTCTTTAGGTTAGGCACATGCCTCACATTTCGAAGCAATTTAACAGACCCATCTTTCAGCTTTAGTGAAACTGATCCGATGCCTACAACCTTGCAAGCATCATTATTGTCCATGTAGACCAAACCTCCATCATATTCCTTATAGGTATTAAACCATGCTTTGAATGGAGTCATATGGAATGAACAACCAGAGTCTAAAACCCAAATCTTGCTTTTCCAAAGGGCTGACTTGGTTTACAAATTCATTCGTAGTGGTGAGAGCATATGTGAAAGTAAGAGAGTTATCTCCATCTGAGACTTCTGCTTGTAATTTGCTCCTTTTATTTTTCTGATTTTGTTTCTTTTTTAGAAAGAAACAATCATTTCTCATGTGATTATCCTTATGACAATAAGTACACTTCCACTAAAGAAGGGAGCAAATATTATTCACTTTCTTGGATGATATACAAAACTCATATAAGATCTCTCAAAAATCTCTCAACAATCTCACGCATCTCTTTCTTTTTTTTTCATAGCATGTGAGCTTTTTATACATCAATAGTATTTAGTAAAGAGTTGACGTAATTACTAAGTTTACTGTTGGTTTCACTCAAAACTAACCAACGGTTTTAACACATTTGTTATACTAAAAAAAAGTTAAATTTACCATGAATGGTTGAATGTTACAATATTTAAACAATTATTTATTTATTTAATTAAATTTAAGCTAACAAAACCTGAAATTAATAACACTATACATATCAAGCTAACCATTTAATTTTATTGTCTTTATATAAGTGTTTATTAATTTGTTATTATTTTTTAAAAAAATATAAAGATAAAATTGCAATATAATCCTCACACGTGCAAGCACATTAATATTTTCTAGTTAGAGAGAAATCTTCGAATCAAATGAAAAGTAGTGGCTTTTCATTGATATGAGTAGTTTTATTTTTTCATCTTCTTGTCTTTCTCTATTTTTTTTCTCTAATTTTGGAAGAATTACAAGATAATTTTTCTTATTACTTTGGTAGGATTTTGGGATGATAAAAATTTAAATGATTTTGAGCTGATTTTAAATGGAATCAAGTGAAAATAGTTATAAATTATTAATGAATGGTCTAAATTGATTCACTCATCAAAGTTTAGAGTTTAAATTAATACAATTATTAGTTTAGAGTTTTAAATTATAGAATCCCTAAAGTTTAAGAATATAAATTGATTTTTTCTCAACAACTAAAACCATCCAGTCAAGCCAGCATGAGTCCATCTCAACCAGCATAAAGCACGCACTCTTAACCAAAATGTCAAAAATTCGAATCCTAAACAGTCACAGAAATGCTCATACAAACAGCCATGAATTTCTCAAAAAAAACTAATTTCATCGAATTTAAACTACAGCAGATTAAATACAAATAGGTAGGAAAACAAAAAGCCCCAACTTCTCTAAACATATTTTACATCATATCATAACTTCATAAGCAAACCATAAGTTAGGTCTTACAAAAGAGACTGATTGCTTCATAATTATGAAACATTATTAATACTCACTCTTTGCCTAACAATTAACGAAAAACCCAAATTACACACAACGTGGAATTGAGATAAGTTGGAGTGGAAGTTTCTTGAAAACAGTGAACCCATGTTCTTCACTCATATCCAAATCCTCTCGCAACTTCCAATCGAACCAATAGAGAAGATTGGCCAATACATATTCAAAAAGAAGCAAGCCCAAACGACATTCCAATGCACTTCCTTCTTCCACACCCAAATGGAACGAACTCAAAGTCTTGGCCTTTGAAATCAACTGAATTCTTTTCCATGAATGTCTCTGGGATGAACTCATTTGGCCTTTCCCAAATTTGGTGGTCTCTTTGTATTGCCTAAACGTCGATCCAAACACTGGTTTTTAATGGAATTTTGTAGCCTTCAAGATTCAGGTTTCTTAATGTTTCTCGTGGCAATAGAGGAATTGGTGGATGTAGTCGAAGAGATTCTTTTATCACACAATTCATGTACTCCATTTTTTTTGTATCTTTTGTTTCAATCTTTTGTTTTTTTCCAACTATTTTTCTGACCTCTTCTTGAAGTTTCTTCATGGTTGTTGGGTTTTTCATCAACTCTGCCATTGTCCATTCTAAACCTGTTGCTGTTGTCTCGGTTCCACCTACAAACATATCCTGCAGTTGGAAGCAACTAGTTACTGACCCAATTTGAAATTAAAATATAAAGACAGAAATTGTGAAAATTAAAAGGATGAAGGAGTTTATACCTCCATTTAAAAGTTTATAAAAAATAATAATAACCCATTTAAAAGCTTCTTCACATCGTTTTTTTTTTTTTTTTTTTGAAGAAAATATAGGAGAAGAGGAATTCAGTAGGTGCACCCAATTATCCCAACTAGGTTGGCACAAATTTAGCACCCTCATCATCTGTCCCCACCTCCAAAGTCAATTCATTCAAGATTCAGAAAGTATGTAAGTAACATACATAACAAAGTGTCAATGTAGGGAGCTAGAAAGCTAGAAAAAAGCTCGCCAATTCAGAGCAATGCTAGAAGCATCATAATTAACAAAAAAATTTGATTTTATGCACCAAGAAGCCGCATTGGAGATAATATCATCCCATAAAGCTGTAGCTGACTTTCCCTTCCCTTGAAAAATACGAGCATTCCTATCAAGCCAAGTGTACCAAAGCTTCTTCACATCGTTTAAATGCAATAATTCGTGAAGAACAAAAACAAGTAAGAAAATTAGGAAAATTCATGCAACTCAAAATACAAAAATAGATTTAGTTCCTACACTTTTAATAAATCTTAAAACTAGTCCTTTACTGTTAGTTTGAAGTTAAATTTTTTTTGAATTTGGTACAATAAGAATAATAATTTCCATTCAAGAAATGTAAAAAGATTTCTAAAATTTATAGAGGGAAGATTAAATAGACTCTTTTTAAAAAAAAATCAATCATAAACGAACAATATGTACTAATTTAAGATTTTTTAAAAGTATGAGGACTAAATTTAAACATTTAAAAAAATAAAAACTAAAATGGAACAAGTCCTTAAGTACAAACTACAAAGACCAATGTTATATTTTAACCGAAAAAAAGGTATTTCATTACCGACTAAGTTTGGTCATTCTTGCAATCTATCACTAAATTTTTCATAGAAAAGAGAACGCAAAGAGAGAAGAGAAATTTATCTTAAAAAAATACTAAGCACCTATAAAAAAAAAACTTAGTTGGGGACAACAAGAAATTTCAGTTGCCTAGATAGCGAAATATTATTCTATTCCTTTGATAAGTAGGTAGTAGATATTTCTTGCAACCCTCGGTTAAATTTGTTTACAAGTGTTTACCATTCTTAAGAAAAGAAAAAGGAAAAAAAAATATTTCTGTTCTCTTCCTCTCTTTGTTTCTCTATTGTGTAAAAAACCTTTGGGTAGCAGAAATTTCCTTTGGCTCGATTAAGAAATTATGGTCCATGGGTTGCAAAAATTTCCTATAGCTCATTTAAGAAAGTATATGGTCCTACAAAAATCAAAGTCTTATCAACGTGTGTGCGGAGAGAAAATATTTGATAATGCCGTCACAATATGTCTTTCAGCTTTGCACCGTTGGATGTGAAAGAGAAAAATTGTAAAAGTACTTTACTTGTGTTTTCAATAGTTATTAGGAAGTTGACATTTTTGTAATTTGCATATGAAGGTTATTAAGAGGCAGCCATATTGTGCCGACCCCATTAAATAATTTGCCTTGTACGCATGTAAGAGAGAGAAACAAAACCAGCAAAATTGGTTTGAAATCGTCCATAGTGAAACGATAATCAAGAGAGTCGCCTTGTAGCAATTGGAGCATAATATCAACAAAGTCCTTCTGACCATAGCGATCCCCACTACTCCTCATCTTCTCCCTATGTTCTTCAATCACTTTATCAAAAAGTGCATCCAGCGTTTCAAAAGTGCTTTTGAGTTTCCCATGAACCCTCTCAACACGTCAACCCATCGAAGCCAAGGCAAAGCATCACCAACACAAAACGCCGACAATACACCAAAACCTTTCTCATCTCATCTCCAAACCTATTATTCCCATTTTCATCCTCAAACTTCTCTCCCAAGACACATCTCGACACTATATTGTTCGAGGTCGACATCAACAACTGGTTAAGATTCACAAACTCCCCACCAACACAAGCCTTGCAAATCCTTTTTACAAGCACACCAACTTCTTCATCTCTTACATGTTGAAAAGACTCGACTCTTTTGGCGCTCAAAAGCCTCAAAACACAAACTTTTCTAGCTTGTCTCCAGTGCTCTCCATAGGAAGCGAAGGCCACATCATGGCATCGATAGAATATGAATTTTGCGGCTGTGTTTTGAGTTCTGTTTGAGAATATGATGTCATGGGACTTCATGACTTCTCTGTTGGATTTTATAGTAAAATTTTATGAAAGAAAGTATTGGTTTGAAACATCAAAAATGAATTGATGTTTCATTTATGTTGTTGTTACTTGACTTGAAATTCAAAGGTTTCAAAATGGTTTGAAACATCAAAAAGTGTTGATGTTTCTTTTACAAATTTAACTTAAAAGTTAAATTTGTGAGTTATGTTTGAATTTTTACAAGTAACTATACAATTGAGTTACTTTTTATGTATGTTTCATATTGTTTATATTAAATTTATTTTTGGAGAGTTACTAAGTTGCTAGTCTATAAATAGCAACTTGTTTCTTCATTTGAAGCATCTCATTCCATTTTGGAGTATCTCATTCTAATTGAAGAGTTCTTCTCTCCTCTCTTTATTCTCTTTAATCTTGAGTCAAGTTGAGAGCAAGTATCCAAGAGTTCTGCTAGATCTGAGTAGTTCAAGATTGCTGTTCTATCGAAGTTAGTCATTGTATCCTGCTGAGACGATCACTGTAGCCTGCTTGCAACCCGTGCAGAGCGAATAATTGTCTTCAAGACAGCACTTTGTAAGTGGCCTCGACTACTTATTATCTTTTATTCTTGAGTTTTGAAATTGTTATTACATACAGTGTCTGTATTATTGTTTACACTGTAATTGTTTGTTATCAATTAAGTTGTAATCAAATTTTCTAGTGTTACTCAGTTCTTATACACATCGAATTATTATTTTCAACAATCTAAAAATAATTAACTGAACTAATGGCTGCAAACTCATCCACTAATGGTACCGTTTCTACCATGATGGGATCGATCATACTCAAAACTCATGCTGAAAAACCAGAGAAATTCAAGGGAGAAAACTTCAAAAGATGGCAACAGAAGATGATCTTTTATCTCACTACGCTGAACCTTGCTCACATCTTGAAGGATGAATGCCCCATAATTGCTGAAATTTCTTAGTACCAGCATCTTCCAGCTTATACTTCTTGTCTAATGCCTCCCACAATTGCCTTGAAGTATTGTAGACATTGCAATAGACATTATATAGGGTGTCTTCAAGACCACTAAGTATATAATTGTGACATAAAAAGTCTGAATGCATCCATGCTTGCTTGGCAGCTTCAGTTTCAGGAGTGACAACTTCTGGTGGGGTAATGGGCACAAATAGTAGTGTCATTGATTCCACTAAAAATATGCTAAAATCTAACTTTGATATGAAAGACTTTGGTCTTGCTGATGTTATACTTGGAATCCGTATAACAAGAAATTCAAGTGGATACGTACTTTCTCAATCTCACTATATAGAGAAAGTGTTGAGAAAATTTGATCAATTTGAGAGTAAACCAGCTATTACTCCATTTGATCCAATTTGTAAGTTAAAGAAGAACAATGATAAAGGTGTGTCTTCTCTAAAATACTCTAGAGTTGTTGGTAGTTTAATGTACATACTGAATTGTACAATACCTGATATTGTCTATTCAATAGGAAGGTTAGCTAGATAGACTAGCAATCCTGGGCATGATCATTGTAATGCTTTAGTCAAAGTTCTAAGGTACTTGAAGTACACTCTAGACTATGGATTGCATTATACGAGGGATCCACATGTACTAGAAGGATTTAATGATGCTAATTGGATTTCTGATATCATGGAGACTAAATCAACCAGTGGGTATATATTTACTTTAGGTGGAGCAGCTGTATCATCGAAATCTTCAAAACAGACGTGTATAACACGTTCTACCATGGAATCAGAGTTTATAGCTCTTGATAAAGCTAGAGAAGAAGCTGAATGGCTTAGAAATTTTCTTGAAGATATTCCATTATGGTCAAAGCCTGTAAGCCCAATATGTATTTATTGTGATAGTTTAGCGGCCTCTATGAGGGCCAAGAATAATGTCTAGAATAGGAAGTCGCGACATATAAGATGTAGACATAATTCGATAAGACCATTTCTCTCTAATGGACTTATTTCCATTGATTATGTGAAATTAAAAGAGAATATTGTAGATCCTTTAACGAAAGAATTGTCAAGAGAGCAAGTAACATATACATCGAGGGATATGGGGCTAAAGCCTATGAAATAAATTATTTGATGGTAACCTAACATACTTGACTGGAGATCCCAAGATTTAGGTTCAATAGGCAAACTGGTTGGATAATTTATATTGACACACTAAGAAACATATAGTTTCTTCCCATTTCTATGATGTTGTAGAGTGTGTGATCTGTTGATGCTAAGGTCACGTTGATATCTTGTTTACAAATAGGAGTAATGACAGAATACTCTAAATCAATATCACCTATATGAAAGTAGAAGTGGTGTTGCTTCTATAAGGGCTTTTAAAATGGCTTATGTTCTCTAAAGCTCTCATGAATTCAGGATTTTGTCTAGGACCAAAATGGACACAAGCGTATAGAACTCAAAGATATAAGATGAGTTATGTGTGATGTATGTTGTCTCAATTTATCAATGAGAAGGATAGTTCCAAAGCTGGTCTCACTATTTCTTCTGTAAGTTCAATGGATATTCACTAAAGAAGGTTTAAGTCCAGAAGACACCTATCCTGATGCATAGCTTGTTTGTTTGCTCTCAACGATTTTGTTTTGATTTTCAAACTTTCTTTCATGGGGGGATTGTTGGATTTTATAGTAAAATTTTGTGAAATAAAATATTGATTTGAAACATCAAAAATGAATTGATGTTTCATTTATTTTGTTGTTACTTGACTTGAAATTCAAAGGTTTCAAAATGGTTTGAAACATCAAAAAGTGTTGATGGTTTGAGTTATGTTTGAATTTTTACAAGTAACTACGGGCCTGTTTGGTATGCAATCTGAAAACAGAATTTTGAAAACAAGGGATTCAATGAAAACAGAGTTGTATTTCATGTTTTCAGATATGTGTTTGGTAGCAGATTTAGAAATTGGATTCCAATTTAAACAATTGTTCAAAATGTGTTCTATAATATATTTATAGACCATTAACTAGTTGTAGTTGCAAAACTAAATATTAGATTGAATATAATCCATTATTAATTAATTTATGAACATGATTTTTATTATAAAATTTGTACAATTATTATTTTACAATATCATATAATTTATAATATATTAAATTATACATATTTTAATTTAACAAAAATAAATTGAGTTTATAACATCAAAAACTATATTTATTAAAGTTTTGGTATTTTCTAATGTAATTCTGCATTTTAAATTTTCAAATTCAAAATCTGGATACAATGAAAACATAAAAAAGTTGTTTTCAGAATTTTCACTATTTGGATCACAGAATCCGGAAACAGTTTTCGAAAACAAGTCTGCCAAACGCATATTCACTGAACTCAGTGAATCTGAAAACATAAAACAGAATCCGGATTGCATACCAAACAGGCCCTACACAATTGAGTTACTTTTTATGTATGTTTCATATTGTTTATATTAATTTTATTTTTGGAGAGTTACTAAGTTGCTAGCCTATAAATAGCAACTTGTTTCTTCATTTGAAGCATCTTATTCCATTTTGGAGTATCTCATTCCAATTGAAGAGTTCTTCTCTCCTCTCTTTCTTCTCTTTAATTTTGAGTCAAGTTGAGAGCAAGTATCCAAGAGTTCTGCCAGGTCTGAGTAGTTCAAGGTTGTTGTTTTATCAGAGTTAGTCGTTGTATCCTGCTGAGACGATCGTTGTAGCCTGCTTGCAACCCGTGCAGAGCGAATAATTGTCTTTAGGATAGCTCAATGTAAGTGTGCCTTGACTACTTATTATCTTTTATTCTTGAGTTTTGAAATTGTTATTACATACAGTGTATGTATTATTGTTTACACTTTAATTGTTTGTTGCCAATTAAGTTGTAATCAAATCTGCTAGTGTTACTCAGTTCTTATACACAGCGAATTATTATTTCCAACATTCCCTAACTAGTTTTGCAGATGGGATAATAAGAGTTGGGGTTCGACCTAATTTGAGGAGCATGAGAGGGCTGTATTTTTTAGAAAGGGATGCGACTGAGCGATGTGGGAGGGCGCCTACTTGGTGGAGGTTGCCAATTATTGGGAGTTGTGGTGGTGAAGGTGGGGAGTTAGTGGTTTTGAGTTTGAGTGAAATGAGGAAGAGGAAGAGGAGGGAGAGGAAGAAGATGAGGGAAAAGGAGATGGGATTGAAGTGAATGGTGGATCCATGGGGAGATTGAATAAGAATTTGTTGCCAAAGTTGGTGGAGGTTTTTGTAGGTTGTTGGATCCATTGTTGTTTCTCTTTTGCCCTCTTGGTGGTTTGGTTTGTGAGTTTGCATTTTCTATCAAGCTATATTTATAATGGGGAGGGAGGCAAGTGGCACTACTCCATATAGTTGGTTTTGGATTAACTAGTGAAAAGTCTAAATTCTATTTGATTTCCTCCTCTAAAGGAAACACACACATAATTATATTATATATTTTGATACAACAAATGTTGGGGTATGGAAATTTGAACTTTCGATCTTATGGAAATGAGTACATGTCAGTTACCTATATCATTGTAGTCCACTTTTATTGATATTCTATTTTTATATTTATTTCATATATCAATATTTAAATTTTCATTTACATAATTCAATTTTCTAACCATTCTAAAAAGTAAAAATTAAAAAATAAAAGTAAAATTAGTGGATGATGCAATGTGTGGGGTGGGCAAAGTGAAAGTGCGTTGGTGGCATTTATTTTCATTTTAATGGCATTAAATTTTGTTTGGGGGAGGGGTATTTTTTTAATGAAGAAAAAAGAGGCTTTAATGTTGATATCAATATAAGTGTGTGGGTATTGAAAAAATATTAATAACTTTAATTTAATCCATGTTTTTTAGTAAAAGAAATAAGGATAATTTAGGTATTATCTAAAAAGTTAAAGTTAATATCGTCCAAAAAAATATATATTCTTCATTCGTACTATGTATGTATGTACGTACGTACGTACTAGTTTTCTAACACGAGGTATTTGTATTTTATTTTATGAAATTTATAATTAATTATATTTTTTAAAATTGATTGTGTATCAATTTCGAACATATAAAAATAAAAATAAAACATATATGAATTTTGAATATAGAACAAATATATATTAAGATGGATTGTATTAACTAACTAATATATATACATACACGATGAGTTTCTTGAATTAAAAAAAGAGCGTAAATGAAAAGCGATAAATTTTAAAAATCTATATTTTGATTCAAGAAGGTAAATAGGTTAATGTTATTATTATGATCCTTTTTTTTTCAAGTGTGCTCCAATCTTAAAATAGTTTCATTATATATCATGCTTGAATTTGAATTTCCTACCAAATAAAAAGATAATAATAATACTAATATAAGATAGAAAAATAACCAAGTAAAAAGATTGTTAGAAAAATAATATTGAGTGACACAATTATATATACATATTCATCAATCAAAATCAATTTCAGGATTTCAAATGGACCTCGATGGTTTATATATATATTCTTTGTTCCCTCATTGAATGAACCATAACTTTGACAATCCAATTCTTCTAAAAATGTCAAATTCTCTACACAAGTAGTAGAAATTACAATTTTTGAAATTCCACTAGGGCATTACGGTCTGCCAAATGGATTTATCTATCGAGCATCTGAAGATAGTATGGTCCGATGTTTCAGGTTTCTTCTTACACAAAGGACAAAGCGCTGAAACCTCCATCCTCCTATTATTTAGGTGTTTATCATTGAAGACAATTATGAAAGCATCTCCACACAAAATGTTTAATTTTTTTATTGGGATTTTTTTCTTCCTTAAGGTCCTCTGATCCACCACTCTCGAGAACCATTTTCACTTGTGGAAGCCACATCGCCCTGTGAAAGCATAAAGGTTTTATATCCACTCTTAACCGAATACCTTCCATCAAAGTGCCAAATCTAGCTATCATTTGCTCCTAAATTGAAAAGGGTTTGCTCCTAAATTGAAAAGGGTAGATTAATAATTTCTTTCACATCTTCCAGACAAAAGAATTGACTCAATTTTACAACATCCCAATGTAAAGATGGCACAAGTTATCAGATTTTGGTCTTCTAGTAAACACCTTAAAAGACCAAGGCCTTGGGAGCCAAGGATCCTTAAAGATATGTATCAAAAACTCATTTTCTAGATTCATACGTAACCCTTCTTTAAGAAATCTAAACCCCAAATAAAACTCTTTCAAAAATAAGAAGATGATGATGAAGAAGAAGATATCTCAATAAGCTCAACATCGGGAAAATAACGACTTTTCAAAACCTTACACTACAACAAATTTGAGTTTTAATGACAGTCAGTATAATTTCGTGCTCGGAAACAATGACAGACGATAGAAAAACACGCAAAAACACTGTGTATGACGCAAAATTTCAAAAATTTTACTTATAATGACAGACATTGCTTGACATTGTTTGCCTATTGAAAAAAAAAAAAAAAAAAAAAACCCCGCCGGCACTTTTCATTTTTAATTTTTAATACGAGCGAGAATTTGACCTCACTCCCGCTCACTCTTTCTTCTTTCACTTACCATTATCTCTTTCCCCTCAATTCTTTGCAACTTAAATCTCTGTCTCCAATAGACTACTCAAAGACACCATGAAAGAAAACCCTGCTTCCTCCAAGACATCGACGACGACGACCTCGTCTCTTTGGCCGAAACATGGAAGCTGGAATCTCTGGCCACCACTTCTTCTCTCACCCCCTCTTCTCCAGAAGCTTTCATAGCCTCTTTGCCACCGCTGCTTCTAGACCTTCTCGATTCATTCCCATTTTTCGGATTCATGTTTCCTTTGCCACAAATCCCTTGGGATAACACTGATATCTTCATGTACAGGTTTGTTCATCTGCCATGATCTTTTGATTTATGGGGTTTCTTTCTAGGTTTTGATTTTTTTTTTTTTGTTTTGTTTTTAGTTCGAGAAATTTGGAAATTTGTTGTTGGGGTTTTCAAAACAACGGATTCAGGTTTGGTGTTGCGTTTTGATTCGAGGGTTTTGGTTTTGAGGGATTAGGAGTTTCTTTCTTTTAGGGTTTTATTTGGTTGTGATTTTGTTTTCAGGAATTTTTTGTTTGGAAAATTTTCTTATCTATTCCCCAAACAATTACTTGAAACTAGTTAACAAAATTTCTTTTTGCTTTCTCTCCTTTTCCCTTGCTCTCTCTGTTCTAGAATGAACCCCTCTTTGCTGAAGTTGAGTATGTGCAGAAAAGGTTAAGCTTTCATATCCCAATTTGATATTAATCCTTTTGGAAAGTATTTAATTTGCACATTTTCTAATTTAAGTGCACTATGCTTGTTTTTGTTGTATTTTCTTTATATAAACAAAGTATAACACATTTGGCTACATTTGGGTATTTGATTTTGTTGAGAAAAGAACTTATGTATCTAATTTCTCAAAAAAGAGTAACTACTGGGCCATCTTCCGTTATTTATTTGAGGGTGAGTAGGAATTTCTTAAAGTTAGCATAAGTATTGGAATTCTACTTAAAATGATGGAGGGTCTTAGTTGGAAAGTCATTAGAAGAATAATAAAACTCTAGGATCAGTTTTTAAGGCAACTTCAATTTCAATATGTTAGCTATGAAAATTGCCAAGCTAAGGTGATCAACTGTGCTTTGTTAGCTAGCTTTGGATGATCAATCATCTATTGTAGTCTACAATGTGACCTAATTTTTAGGAAGCTTGCTCGATGATCAATTTCAAGCAAAAGAAAGAAAAAATGTGAGTGAACATTCTTCTTTGGTAGAAAGTAGATAACAAAACAAAGAAACTTATAAGTAGAAGTAGTATTTATAAACTTAATTAAAAAAAAACAAAACTCTAAATAACCAAATAGTTATCAAATTAAACGAGGCCTAAATTACTAATTTCTCTCGTATTATCCTTTGTAATTTGTAATATATATGCTCAATTGCACTTTATTTTGAGTTTCCAATGTTCAATTTAATTTCTAAATGCAGAAATTGGACAATAACTAATGAACTTAGATGTTTGTGTGTGTGTGTTTTCTTCGTTTCAACAAAAACAAAACCAAACCTGACACTTATTTCATTGTAAATAATGCAAGTCTTTTCTAAAATTTATAGCTTTTTCATTCCATTCAGTTGGTTAATAAAATCGTTTTATACAGTGTAACTCTTGGGGATAAGGAGGCAAGCCGGAGACGAGTTCAAAAGGTTGTGCTGGAAAGAAAAGGGCCCTCAATATTTGCTTGTGGGGTAGAGATCATATCAAAGACTGAGTTGAGAGTTCATCGTAGTTTTGAAGCAACTATACAAAGTGATACTTTCCTTTCCACTTTCTCCCATATGAAGGATGAAATTCCAGCTAATGTTTAAGATGGGTATTATGAGAAAAAATGTCGAGACCCCAGTGAGACATCATTATCGGGTTGTGCAAATGACGATTTTGAGGACGAGGTAATGTTGGATGATGACGACGATGCAGTAGTTGCTGGAACTAAGAGGACACGTAAAGCTTTTGTTAATGTATATAATTGCAAAACATGCTTTATTCATTTTTCTTCCAAATGCAACCTTCTTTTTTCTCCACCTAATGCCCTTTTTTATGTTTAGTTCATTATTTGACAAAAGAACATTAGACTTAGTTTCTTATTATTGGTAACCCCTATCTTTTGTTGAACTTGAAAATCTGTTAATGTTGACGAACACTTATTGGAATACTAGTCCTATATCAACTTATTCTTTTGTTTCTTTGAAATCTCATTTTGCTCATTATACTATGCAGAAGGGGCATATCATGATGCATTGTATCAACAAAAAGGTGGTTTATTAGAAGGAGAGAAAAATGTGAGATTTCTTGCTTTCTAATTTTTCTTCCTTTTTATGTTATCATTGTATATGAACAAACTGATTATATTAATTTTCATGCTTGCAACACACGTGTATGTTGTTTGATTTTTCCTTTTTCAAAAGTTGTAGCTAAAATTTTATAAGTCTCTCCTCTCTTGCTTTCGAAGTTATCCCTTTATAGGGAGAAAAAAATGTGAAGATTCCTTCCCTTTTCCTCATTTTTTATGTTGCCTGTTGAAAAGTAATGCTAGAATTTTCCTTTCTGAAGATGTATAGAAGTTTGATGAGAACATACATGTACCTATTTTCTTTTTTTTTTTGTTAAAATTTTCTTGCCTTAACTGTTCCTTTTTTTTTTTAAATAATCAACTTTATCAATTTGTACTCCCTATTTTCCATGAGATGCTCATTGTTCTTCATTTTAAGTGACATGTGTGGTGGTATATGGAAATGGAAAGCTCTGAACAGAAAACGAGCTAAAGATGTTTACAAGTTTACTGAATGTTTAAATTGTTATGGTAAATATTCAACGAGTGCTGCTTTATTTGCATGATTTCAATTTGATACAACTTCATCACTGTTGGAAAGTAGTGCCCTATTGTGCTATTTTTTTTAGAGCAATCAGTTTGTTTTAACACTTGGAGAAAAGATTATATCAAAATAATGGTTGCTTGATATTTTTATTATATATATATATATATATATATATATATATATATAGTTTGTTAACTGTTTTGTTTGGCTTAATTTCGATTTTTTGATTGTTGGTTTATTTGTTATTTATTTTTTTATAACGAGGTTGTTGTTTTGATATGTTTTTACTCTCGCTTGGATATTGACTCTTGGTTAGTCTTAATTTCTATCTTCGAGAGGTCATTTTTGTTAACATTTTGTATCTTTTCCTCTATACATAAGATTGCAAAATAGAGAAATTCAAAAGATTAGATCATCCGATATCGATTCATGAGGTAAAGTTTTCCTCTATTCTGTTTCGTTTGGGTTTATGTTGTGCTTTTTTTTAGCAGTATACCATGAAATATCATTTGCAAAACAGCCTCTACATGATATAGGGATGTCCAATCCATATTTCCTTGGTGTAATGGCCTTAGTCTGTATTGATCACTTTCTGCAACTAATGAGTGTTTTGTTTTTTCTTTATTTCTTCCTTTTTGTTAATTTATTGTTGGAATCCATGTTTCCAGTTTAAATTTCTTGCTTTCGTTTGTTTTTATAAACCTCTAACTTGGATGGTGTTTCTTTATTTTGCTGCAAACAGTTTAGGATGACTGAGCCATCAACATGAACTATCGGAGGTCCTCTCTCTCTCTCTCTAGTTGAAACTCAATTGATAACTTTGTAATTTTGAATCATCTCTGCAAATGGCATGGTTGGATAATGAACGACAAGCAGATGGTGAGTTACCTTTTTTTCACATTAGAAATGGCTGTGATTATTGAATTATGCTTTTTTATATTGTTTAGGAGTTGGATACTCTTCCTTCTTTTTACCAAAATAATGAGTTTAACAAGATTTTGGGAGCATCTCCAAGTAGAACTATGAAATCACTGGATTCTGCAACTGACACATATTCACCTAAGAGTGAGTTTGATGATGTTGATATTTATGGTAGTGAGTAGAGTTCACTTTCTTTTTGTTCGTTTTAATTATATTAAAGTTTCACTTGTTTTCTTTTAGATACTAACAGTATATTTTCTAATTGTAGATTAATAGGAAGCGACTTTCACCAGTTGTGTTGCCACGCCTTTCACCACTCTACTTCAATTGGTTGGTCTTAAGTTCAAGTTTAAAGGTTTTAGAGTCTTGTATTTATTTTGTTTAGCAATTTTGCTTATCTTTGTAAGGTAAATGTAGTTTATAGATGGACTGAGAGTCATATTTGTATTATATGTGTATGTATAGAGAAATTGTATATTCATTTTTTTTAGGTCAATATAAGAAGTGTATTACATATTTTATATTTTATTAATTAAAGTTAAGTTTGTGAAGTTACTTGCGTAAAAATGTAATACTATCGAGATTTTATTTTGTACATAGGTTGAGAAAGAGAAATTTTGTTGGTTAGCCATATTTGCAACCAATAATTTTTTTATTAAATTATTGACAAAACAGTGACGACCATTGTCTATCATTGAAAACTACTATTTTTTTACATTTAATGACAGACAGACTTTTAATGACGGACATTTAATGAAAAACAGACTTTTAATGACGGACATTTAATGACGGACGGACTTTTAATGACAGACATTTAATGACGGACAAACTTTTAATGACAGACAAATTTTTAATGACAGACATTGACCGACATTAAAAACTGTCTGTCATTGTAGGCTACGATGACGGGCGACTTTTAATAACAGGCAATACCCGTCATTAAAAGTCGCCCGTCATCGTAGCCTAAAATGACACGCGAAAAGATGTCGGGCGCTTGTCCGACATCGTTTCCCTACAATGACGGGCAATGCCCGTCATTAAACCCTAAATTTGTACTAGTGTTAAGACCGTCAATTCAGGATTATTGAAAATTCTCCAAACTTGTTTTGCTAACAAAGCTTGATTAAAACCTTCAAGATCCCTTAATAAATTCAAACTCCCAACCTCCTTCGGTTTGTACAATTTATCCCAACTCATCCAATGGATTTTCCTTTTCTCTTCTGTCGAACCCCACCAAAACAGAGTTATCATTGTGGTCAATTGCGAGCAGAAGTTCTTAGGTAATCGAAAACAACTCATAGCATATGTCGAAATAGCTTGGGCTACACTTTTGATTAAAACCTCATTTCCTCCGCCTGAAAGCAAACGACTCTTTTACCCCTCCAAAATCTTCCAAAACCTATCCTTCAACACTTTAAAATCATCCCTTTTACACCTTGTAAAAAAAGACAGTAGCCCTAGATAAGTGCGCAAATTAGCAACAATTGTCATCAGTAAAATTTGCTGCAAAAAAACTTGGGAGTCTGTGTTTATATTTGGAGAAACACAGAATATTTTCCCAAGTTTATATATTGATCAGACGCTCTCTCATATACACCTAGAAAATATACTTCAAATTTTCGAACTCCATGGTGTTGGGCTTTCAGAAAAATTAGATTATCATCTGCAAAAAATAGATTGGTTACCTTAGGACTATGTCAAAAAATAGCCACCCACGAGATATTTCCTCTTGTAGCCGCATCCGATATATATTAGTGCTGAAAATCATTATGCACTCAACAAGAACAGATATGGAGATAAAGAGCCACCTCGTCGTATTCCTCATGTTGGAGTAATACAACCCGTAGGTTGACCATTAATCAGAATTGAAAACGTAGTTGTCGTAATACAATCCATAATTAATGCAATCCATTCCAGATGAAAACTCAACTTGGTCATTTCAGAGCTGCAATAACCCCAAACTGCCCCTACTAAGTTTTCTAAAAAAATGAACTTTCATGTCCAATTATTAAATTGTTCGTGATAGCCCTTCCTAGGATAAAAGCTAATTGCGCCTCTACTATGGTATCGTTTAGGACATTTTTTAACCTGTTGGCAATGACCTTAGTAACAATTTTGTAAGACATTACACAAACTAATTGGTCAAAAATCTGCCTCCAACTTTGGATCCTGTACTTTAGGAATAAGTACAATAATAGTCTTATTCCAATCTTCAATCGAAAATCTCCTGTTAAGAACGCTCAAGCTATTGTCCACAATTTTTGGGCCCACAATATTCCAATACTTCTAGTAAAAAACAGTGGGAAAGCCATCAAGATCAGGAGCCTTGGTCGGATTGAATCCCCTAATAGTCAATTCCACTTCTTCCTTTGTGTACGTATTCATCAAACGAGCATTCATCTCCTCTGCATAACTTTTCTTGGGATAATGTTAGTGAAACGACCCAAATTCCTACGACTCTCTAAAGCGGAAGCACGGCTTAGTTACCCCGCTCATGACCGAAATTTCGGCAGCATGACGACGTAACTAGGAGAAAACCAAAATTTTACAAAGACCTGGAAAGAGATATAAACACTTCTATGTTTCAGATCACAGACTCAGCATCCAACAAACTACGATAAATGATGCTGAGCTCAATTAATAGACAACCAAATCTAAAAGCTTCTAACCAGACACACGAAGCTAAAGAATATTTAAACTTTACAGACCGACAAACAACAGGGAACAAAGAAACAAAACTAAAGGCTAAACATAGAAAAGAAATTTGGTGGAGTCTCCATAGTCTCGTCAAGTCGTTGCATGCACCATCCGCCCCGAGAATGTGCACAATCTGCAAAACAAACAAAGTAGCAAGGATGAGTATAAACATACTCAGTAAGTAGCCCACTTCAGGATCCAACTTTTAAAGAAATCATACCAAGAAGAAAATTGCCCTTACACTCGTGCTTAGATTTCAAATACTTCCTTCTGTTATTCTAAAAGTCCATTTAACCTTCCACAACATTCTCTACTACCAGAACCTAACTTCGTGTCATACCTACGAGTCCTGTAACCTAGAACCCAAACTTGTGAAGGTCTATAACCCCCACACTCATCTCAATCGATAAATCACCCCTAGGCTAGCACACAGGCGCTAGGGAACGCATTCCCTACGCCCAACATAATGGGGAATCACCCCTAAGCTAGCACACAGGCGCTAGGGAACGCATTCCCTACGCTCAACATACTAGGGAATCATCTCTCAGCTAGCACACGGCAATAGGAAATGCATCCCTATGCTCAACACAGTGGGGAATCACCCCTAAGCTAGCTCATCGGCAATAAGGAACGCATTCCTTATGCTCATCACACCATGATAGCCACACAGGCAACTAGGGAACACATCCCCTCAGCTAGCACACGGCAATAGGGAAACGCATCCCCTATGCTCAACACAGTAGGGAATCACCCCTAAGCTAGCTCACAGGCACTAGGGAAACGCATCCCCTATGCTCATCACATCACATACGTTCTAGGCTTACAAACTCGCACGAAAGAACAGAATTAGGGTAGGTAGCACCAATCTAACGGGCCTTTGTAATTCCACAACAGTTTTGGAACCTTTCGGGTCAATCCACCTTACCACATTCATCCATCATGCACAGATCACACACACGAGCTGGCCCAAAGGTTTCAAACACTTTTAATGGGGAACCACCCCCTAATTCACATAAACAAGGAGGAAAAGCAACCCTCAAGCCTTTCCAACTTCTATATCGTCTTACGCCTCATACATATCTATAGGCGAGACAAAAATCCTAACGGACCAATCTGAAAGGCTACCTTCTTCTTAGGCCAGCACCATGGAAATCCATTTCTCTTCCTTTTAGGAAATCATTAGTAGCATATGACCCAGGCCCACAACTGAATAAACAACCTCAATCGCCTCATGGTGACCTTCCACCATAGACCGCAAACACGAATCTCAAGTAAGAACTTACCCTAGTTCAATGGTACTTCTAAACAAGAAATACATGCAGCCATAGCCCATACATACGTCGTTGACATAAAGTCCTTCATTCATTTAGTCCAAAATTAAATCCCCTAACCATGCTAGCACCAATAACAACCAACATCCTTCCGTTCACATTCGAACATATCAGATTAAGGTGCTCTACTTCAGTCCCTAACCAAGCCCAAACCCGAAAGCATTAAACTTGGCCAACCATTCAATCTAAAGTTCAAATATTCTACATTCCACAACTAACCAACATCTTAGAAAGCCCAAATGCTTACAAATATTTAGTTTAACACAGTTGTTCATACAAATGCTTATAAGGAAATACTATAGTCGAATTCATTCATAACCTCAGGCACATTTTCATCCATTTATTTGTAACTTTGAATCCCTTAACGAGAATCGCAACAAATTCAAACAACCTTAAGCCCAACACGATAATTCTCATTTTAATTTAACCAACCACGACATCCTTCACATACTCGAATTTAGGCAAGCATGGTTGTTCACAATTAATCACAAACGTGTTCAAGCAACTTAAACTCAAGGACAATTCATGATGATTCAACCATTCACACCATGACCCACATATTCATATAGACATGCATATCTAGTCACAAACATCATAAACATGGACCAAACTCATTCAAATCCAACATTGGCAAACTCTTAATACTATACCCATGCTAACTACCATAACTCAATACTTTAGGCATCCATTTATATTACAACCACGTACTTAGGCCATTTTTGGCTAAGACAACCTCCACACCAAATTCACTAAATAAATCATGCTTCATAATCATGGTTTTTAGGCTTACTTTCACAATTTCTAAACTATCAAACATACATCAATTTAAATGGAAACTTAAAGGTGCTTATATCCAAATAACTACTTACTTTTACTCCGAGGTTCAAGTTGTTCCGAACTCGAATACATGATCTTGAATCGCCCAATAAGTCCCCAAACTTCATAAAAAGGTCCTAAAATGTAGCTAATTAAATCCCGATTCACATTTAGCCTTAATTGTGTTAAAGCACACCATAACCACATGAAACTTACCCCAAAACAGTGACCAAAAGGTGCTGGACAGCAGCTCAAATGCTCCAAATTCTCCTAAATCGGCTTTCAATCACAATGGGCATTCTAAAATAAAATCCAAAATATTGTGGTTAGTTCCAAATCACTAAATTAGCTCTTCATTTCTATCTTATAACCCATAAAACTCTTCGAATCGTTGTTATAACACTTACCCACGAACCAAAAGCTTGTCAATTTGACTCCAAAGGTCTAAATTCACATATATAACATCCAAAAGCTATGAGTAATCTAAAATTAGCACAAGAACTTTATGGGTGTCTCAAATTTGCAACCACACCAATCAATAAATTGAAATAAAAAAATCAGGAAGCTTACCCACTACAAATCGAGGTCGTATATGACTGTACGAGCACCGAACTTGTCGAAATTTGACCCCGAACCACACTCTCCTTGCTGTTTGTACCAAAACCGAGAGAGAGAGAGAGAGAGAGAGAGAGAGAGAGAGAGAGAGAGAGAGAGAGAAGAGGAAAAAAATGGAGATGGGTTTTCAGGGGAGACCATTTTGGAGGAGAAAAAGAAAAAAAAAAGATATGGAGGAGAAAAAGAAGGAAATGAGAAAGAAAGAGAGGAAAAATGGGTATGGGTATGGGTATTCGGGGAGAGAGAAATGAAATTGTGGGAAGAAGAAGATGAAGATAAGAATAAGGGTATTATTTTTTTTTTTTTTTTTTTTTTACAAAATTGCCCTCATCCAACTTCTCCATTCCATATTTACCCCTTCCATCATTCTAACTTCCAAATTAACCAATTTAAAAATTAAATTTTCAAATTTTCAAATTAACTTTCAAATTTCAAAATTAGTGCTCCTGAATAAACCGGGATGTTACAGTTAGTTACCGTGTCAAATTGACAATGTTCTCCAACGAATGATTGTTGGAAGAAAAAATATCCTAAAAATAATTCAACAAATATATTTGATATTGTAGAACGATCCTCCTGTCATAGACCATTTCCATCAACAATCCCTCTAATTTTATTTTTCCTCCATCTCCTTGTTGCCATCTAGTGAAACCACTTTGTATTCTTATCTCTTCAACGAAGCCAATTTTCTCTCGAGCATTGTTTTCAATAGATCTCCTCCTCCTATAAGAGAGTATCCAGCTCCCCTTCCAAAGCATTGAATCACTTTGAAATCTAAAGGAGGAGGTTGATCATAAGTTTCCTTTAACATAAAATTCTCTGTCTTTTTATCTTTCCCGACAATTGAGAATTCATCGATATCCTTTGTGCAAACCTCCAGTTGTTTGTGCAAAGTAGGGTTGGATGCATCCAAGGATCCCACTCACTAGACCTGCGAATAAGTTCCTTACACTTCGGATGCAATTGGCCATCTATGGTTAAAGCAAGAAAAAATAGAAGAAAATACTATATTAAAATAAACTTTAAAAAATGCAATAGATATTAATTTTTTCAGATTCTATATCGAAAAATTAAATGATCTATTATAATAGGTTTTTGTTTTGTAAATGTATAATGAACATCTTTCATTCCCTATAAATAATTCCATGTATTTGTAAAGAAACTCATTTTTAAGACTAGAGTAATTGTGTTTTTTTTTCTCTGTGCTAAATTGATTGATTCAAGGCATATTTCTACCTTAAAATTTTTTTAATTCATGTTAACAAAATGTTTGTAATTGTTGCTTTAATTTTCTTTTAAGAAAAATAAATTTGGATCTCCCAATTTTATACATTTTTAATTTTCTAGGCTAAATAGATTTTATTTGTAAAGAAACTCATAGTAAGCCTACAATAATTGTTGTTTTTTTTCTTTGGTACCAAATTAATTTAAGGTGTTTTTAATTTCTTTTTAGACTATAATTTTCAATTATCATAGTTTGAAATTGTTGTGGGTGAAATTGGACTAAAGAGATAAACCAGAATTACAAGGGAATCTTGCAATATAAGATTAACCTTTTCAAATCCAATTCCTAAATAGAAGGGGAAACCTTTTATATCCTTATCTAAAAAGGAATATGGAAAACAAATGTCCTATAAATATGTCATTATACTCAAAGAAAGGGAGTTCAACTTAACTCTCATTCTCTAACTTATAACTTGCTACACTCAAATTCTCCTTGCTAACTTAAGCATCGGAGCTGGTGTGGCAAATGCCACATCAGTGCCTAGCTTTTTCTCTTTTGCAGGTCACCTTTTTCCCCTAAATTACAAATTCATCGTGGTTGTCACGTGGAGGTCAGGTGAGATTCTCCTGTCCAAAATTTGGCAACAACAATTGGCGCCGTCTGTGGGGAACGACAACGCTTGCTGGAAAAACCTTGTGCCTAAGTCAATCCTACGAGAAGATGAGCAGATTGCAGGAAAGAAAGCGCTGGAACGAGAAAGAAGACGATTCTGATCAGGACCGTCGCTTGCAACAAATGCAAACTGACAGGCCTCATCGACCTCACACCGAGGTCGAAGCCGACCAGAAAAAAGTCGAGGCCGACCAGAAGGAGGCCGAGGCCGACCAGATTGTTCAAGCCACATGGCAGCGCGGACCAGAAGGATCGCATGAAGAAGCGGGCATGTGCTTGTTGGCCGAGGTCAACCATAAAAAGGTCGAGGCATACCAGAAGGAAGCCGAGGCCGACCAGATCGTTCAAGCTACATGGCAGCTGATGCGTTTGCTAGAGCAATGTGAACAATTGTGCACTTTAGAGTGTCAATGTGCAAGTGTACACATCTTGTTTATAGCAAGAGGCAAGTAAAATTATCGTATCCTCGGAGACTATTGATCCTTCTACTTAACCTAAATTAATTCTCAGTAACTCAGTTGGTAACCATTCAAAATTATCGATAGAGATGCAATAAAAGAAATCATAACTGCTGGAACAAAAATAAGGCTAAAGCATGCAAAACAGAGTAAAGATTCAGAAAACAGAGAACGATTAACTTGTACTTTTAATTAAAGGGAAGGCTCGGATTAGAGGTAAGTCATGCATTAACTAAGTTACACACTGAGCAAACATTCATTCCATTCGATTCACTACAGACTACACGGTATTCTCCCGAATCACCGATTATATGCTGTCGCAATTAAATTACTTCAGCACAATAAACCCTCTGTACTTTGTGTGCGTTAGGCGAGTGGCTATCCCTAACCTACCCACTTAGTTAGCTACTAACCTTAACAAGAGGCTAACGTGGTTTTCAAGTTTTCAGCCCCTCCTATTCTTCCCAGAAATCAGAGGGACGATGTTTATAACGGCTGGCCAAGCGGAAATAAACTAAGAATAAAACCCCTTAAAAACCAAATCGAAGGAGATGAAGTCTACTCAACTATAACATTAGCTAACAACAATCATCCTCTAATCCTCACCTTATGGTGATTAGTTCATGCTACAGGAAAAACGGAAAAACAGTAGAAATGTAGACATAATGAAACTAAATACAGAAAATGACTAAATGACAGAAGAAAATATAGCAGGAGAAGTCGAAATGCTGCCCCAAGTTTCTTGCCCCAGCATCGGCGTCTGCTCCGACTGGAAACCTTCCGTTTTTGGCAAAACTCCGACGGTGGCTCCCTAGTCGAAGCTTCTCTCGACAGCTGCTTCCTCCCTTCTGTTATTTCGGGAACTTCACCTCTCTCCTCCTCTTCTTTCTCCACAAAAACGGCTGCCCCATTATAATAGTCACCCTTTATGAAAATGAGGGCTGATTAGACTTGTCCTATGACGTGGCGGCCTCTGGTTCGTTGAAAACAGTTGACTGGGCTGACAGATGCCAGCTCAATTAATGAATAACAGCTCCCACGTGCGAATTTCGTATAAGCCTGGAACGCGAAATTTGCTCCAGCAATTAGTTGTAAAACTGCTGTTCTTGGCTTCTTGACTCTTCATTAATCCAACCTGATTTAATCACATAAAAGGATTTAATTAGGATAAATTTGCTCTAATAAAAATATTACTATATCAAAATTAGTCCTAGAGCAAAATGACTCCAAGCTAGGGAATTTCCAAGATATATGAGATAAAATATGGCAATTTAGTCCAAAAAATACAAGCATATAACTCTTAATTTAAGAGTTATCAAACCCCCAAACTTGAATCATTACTCGTCCTCGAGTGATGCTTCCTTCACCTATACATGTCAAAAGCTACTTCTACTTGACCACTGAATTCTTATATGCATTCCCACCATTATAGTGATGCTCCAGCATCAAACTTGCTCCTTCAACTCAATACATACTGTCCTGCTTCAAGATTTCAAATTATTTTCTTTTGCACATGCCTAAGAATTAACTAGACATCTTTTAGCTCCAAAGCTTTTATCACTTAGAAGTTCTAATCCTCAAGCTCATTATGCAATCCCAAACCAAACTTACACAAGAGTGCTTCCTCTCTAAGACTAATCTTTTAAGCTAGCACCAAACTTGCACCCTTTTTTTTTTCTTTTCTTTTCTTTTCTTTTTTTTTTTTTTTTTTTTTTTTTACTACTCTCTTGAAGATCCTTGAAGTCATAGCCCTATTTCTTGGAATGACAACATTTTATGATGTCGTTCACCCTAGCTTTCAGGCTCATCACCTCATAGGCATAACACTCATTCCACATCTTTTCTAAGACTGGCCCTCATGTCACTCCCCTCTTGCTTCTCAGAATTGCAACATTTTATGATGAAGCTCACCTAAGCTCTAGGAGAGTTGTGACTATTAGGCTAACACTCATCCCTTGCTTCCTTTTTCTCTTTTTTTTTTTCTTTTCAAAGCTTCTTCATGCAGCTTATACCTTCGTTCCAGAATGCTAACACTTTTTGGTGAAAACATCTAGCTACGAGCACAAGCTACACAGAGATTGCTCTAGCAAAACCCTTTTTCTGAGCTAACGTTTTTTTTTTTTTTTTTTTTTTTAACAACCTAACAGGCTGGGTTTGCTTGCAAGGGAGAGGAGTGCATCTTAGGAGTAGAAGAGGAGTGCTCCCTAAGAGTATATCCTAAAAAAAACAGGCAAAATCTTAAAAAATGCTCTAGCAACTTCAACAAGGCCCCCCCCCCAAACTTAAATCGCTCATTGTCCCCAATGAGAGAAAGTAAAGGGAAGACCCTCAAACTTATTTCAAGCTAGCTAAACAGACTAGAATTGGACAGGAAAGTAAACTTTGTATCCTTTGGTTGGGAATGAGCATTCCTAGACTTCTAAGCTTTAAAAGGGATAGCTCTATAAGAATCTATTTAAAACTTAGGACTTCTTGTGCAAAAGATTCAATAACCTAAAATGCTAAATCATCAGCAATCATCCAGCAGCTTTGAATATAGGAACAAATTTGACTAAGTAGAAGAATTCAAGGTACAAGCAGAGCACAGCTTAATCAACATGCAATTTCTAATTATGCTACAGCAATCTAATTGCTTTAACAACAGGCTTAGGCAAGAACAATTCATTCAACATTTAATTTAAGAGCAAGGAGGCTGAAACAAGATATGCTTTCAATTACTACAAGCATAAGAGATCATGACTTACAAAATTAAAACTGGGAGCAGCTTTTCTTCTTTTCATTCTAAGGTCCTAACTTCTAAAAACTTAAACAAAACAGCAACGACTACTAAAGCAGAAATAAACATAACAAAAAAAACTGAACAAAGACAAGTAAAGGCAGACAGATAAGTAAATGATTAAAGGAAGACAGACTATATCCCTTCTCATTCTTCTTCGTTTGATGTTGTAATTCATTATGTCCTAGCCTTTGCATTATCAGCCTTTGTCATTTCAACAGAATAAGAACACCTACAACAGAAAAACAGACTCAAAGCAAACATGCAGAAAATAAAAATAACTAAAATGAAAATAAACCAAAACGCAACAAACCATCCGCGGGAGCATTACTGATTTTCAAATTAAAGTACCAATGCTCCCTCAAGATTTATGCTTCATCCACCCTCAAACAGTTGGAAAGAGGCACAATTTCCTTGCAACTCCTTCTCCCAATAATGTTCAATTCGCTGCCCATTCACCTCATGGAAAAACTTTTTCAACTGTTGTTTTGATAAACCAGGGGGCAAAATTCCATAATCAAGATAGTTGGCAAGATCAGCACACCATGGTGTTCCTACTTCCTTGATGTGGGCTACTGTAAATAACTGTTCATCAGGGAAAGAATTTTTAATTTTGGGTTGCTGAAGCATTTGTTTCTGCTGCTCTAATTTTGGAAGATGATTTGCAACTTGGTTCTTAGACTCCTTTTTGTCTTGCATCTCCAAGTTGAACTCCTGGACTAATGGCTGAGTGGGTGGTGACTTTCTATCTACGAACTCCAAAGATTTGAAAACTCTTTTATTGCTAGAAATTTCATCGACGCTCTGTAACTCATGTGCTACACTGCACAATTCCAAATCCTCATTCATAACTTTTCCAAATTTTTGAGTATGTTGCTCTTGCATTTCCAGTTCAAAACTCTCTTCAATCAGCCCTTCCGAAACATTAATAACTGCACAATCTTCGATTTCTGAAGGGTATTTCACAGCATCAAACATATTAAACTTAACCTCCTGATCACCCACATTCAGTGTAATTGTCCCTTTTCCAACATCCACTACTGTACCTCCAGTTGCCAAGAAAGGTCTCCCTAATATTATTGGTACCTCTTTGTCTGCTTCATAGTCCAAAATGATGAAATCAGCTGGAAAAATAAATTTGTCCACTTGTACCAAAATATCCTCAATCTTCCCCTCAGGATATGCGATTGACCGATCAGCTAACTGCAAAGTTACAGTGGTTGGTCTTGCCTCTCCAATGCCTAATTTCTGAAAAATAGACAATGGCATAAGATTTATGCTGGCACCTAAATCACAGAGAGCTCTTCCTACTTCTTTTCCTCCAATTGACACTGGTATTGTAAATGATCCAGGATCTCGAAGTTTAGGAGGGATAGGATTTGCAACTATAGCACTACATTCTCCTGATAATGGTACAATTTCATACTCACTTGGCCTCTTCTTCTTGGTGAGCATATCCTTAAGGAACTTCGCATACTTTGGCATTTGCTCAAGAGCTTCTACCAAAGGAATGTTTATATGAAGTTGCTTAAAGATATCGAAGAATTTCTTGAACTGCTGATCCTGATTTTTCTTCTTTAATCGCTGAGGAAATGGTGGTGGTGGTGGCACAAATGCTGGACTCACAGTAGCTGGCTTCTGTGTTACTGCTGAACGTTTTGCTCCAGCACTGTCTTCTGCTTCAGCATTCCCAGTATCCTTTGTTTTCTCAATATCCTCTGTACTCTCAGCATTCTCTATTTCTTCCAGACTCACATTTTCAGGCTCAACTGTGTCTTCCTCTGTCTGCACTGCTGATTCTTTACTTTTCTGCTTTTGCTTGCTTAACTTTTCTGTTACAGCAAGAGGTCTTCCACTCCTCAACTCAATCGCTTGTACTTGCTCTTTACCTTCTCTTTTTGGAGTCTCAGTATCTGAAGGAAGTTTTCCTTGAGGTCTAGCCTTCAACTCACTTGCTAATTGTCCCACTTGAATTTCTAAATTTCTCAATGAGGCTTGTTGGCTCTGAATTACAGCATCATTCTTGGCTATATACTCCTTCATGAGGCTCTCCAAAGATGTTCCAGGAATTGATTGATTAACAGGCTTTTGATGTGGAAACTGTTGATTTTGCTGCTGTGAAAATTCGGGAGGATACTGCATTCTTTGATGACTTTGATTTGCTGCAGCATTACTTCCTTGACCACTCCAAGAAAAATTTGGGTGGTTTCTCCATCCTGGGTTATAGGTGTTGGAATACGGGTTGTTCTTCAACATATTCTGATTTCCAACGTAATTTACTGAAGCTGGATTTCCAGGACAGAATTCAAAAGTATGCCCTTCTCCACAGTAAACACATGATTCTGCTGTGACTTGATTAACTGAGGCAGCATTCTGTGACACATTCCCCATTGACATATTCTTCAAAATATTCGCCATGGAAGCAATTTGAGCACTTAATGATGATAATGCATCAACTTCCAACACTCCCTGCTTCTTCTTCCCAGGGTTGCTTCTTACATCTGCCCATTGAGAACTATTGGTAGAAATTCTCTCCAAAATCTCATAGGCTTCATTAAAAGTCTTTGAAAGCAGAGCTCCATTTGCTGAAGCATTTACCATGTTCTGAGTATCCAAATTCAACCCATTGTATAGTGTCTCCATTTGGATGCAATGTGGTAGACCATGGTGTGGGCACTTTCTTAGTAATTCTTTAAACCGTTCCCATGCTTCACTAAATGTCTCATCATCATACTGCCTGAATGCTACTATTTCAGCTCTATACTTAGCATTCTTCGTTGGTGGAAAATACTTAATCAAGAATTTCTCTGCCAAATCGTTCCACGAAGTGATAGATCCAGGTGGAAAAGTATTCAACCATGCCTTTGCTGCATCTCTAAGAGAATATGGAAATAATATCATCCTAAGTGCGTCTTTTGATACTCCTTGCTTCTTGAATGAATCACTCACACTTAGAAAAGACTTAAGATGCAAATGTGGATCTTCAGAAGGTAGGCCATGGAATTGTCCCACCGTTTGCAACATTTGAAACATAACTGGCTTCATCTCAAAATTTGCTGCTTCAATTTCTGGCCCAGCAATTCCAGGATATAATTCATCAAATGTGGGTACTGCATAAGCCCTAATAGCTCTTTCCCTGTCATTGGCTAAAAGAACAGGGTTCTCAGCCATATTTCCCTGATTAACTAGTCGATTTCCTCTCAATTCAGGTTGTGGTTGATTCTCATCAATAGCAGGTCCTACTCGGGGTCCAGGCGGTATAAGTGGGTCTTGTCTTTCCATTAGATATCGCCTATCTCTTTGACCAGCTCTTTGAGCTCTTCTCCTTAAATGAAATGTTCTCTCAATTTCTGGATCAATTCGAAATTCCAAGTCAGAAGACTTGTTCATACACCACTAACACACCTGAAAGTAAAACCAAACAGCTAATTCATATTCAATTAAGCACCAGTTACCAAAAATCAATTTAAGTAAAAGAAAAATTGAATAGTCCCCGGCAACGGCGCCAAAAACTTGATGCGTTTGCTAGAGCAATGTGAACAATTGTGCACTTTAGAGTGTCAATGTGCAAGTGTACACATCTTGTTTATAGCAAGAGGCAAGTAAAATTATCGTATCCTCGGAGACTATTGATCCTTCTACTTAACCTAAATTAATTCTCAGTAACTCAGTTGGTAACCATTCAAAATTATCGATAGAGATGCAATAAAAGAAATCATAACTGCTGGAACAAAAATAATGCTAAAGCATGCAAAACAGAGTAAAGATTCAGAAAACAGAGAACGATTAACTTGTACTTTTAATTAAAGGGAAGGCTCGGATTAGAGGTAAGTCATGCATTAACTAAGTTACACACTGAGCAAACATTCATTCCATTCGATTCACTACAGACTACACGGTATTCTCCCGAATCACCGATTATATGCTGTCGCAATTAAATTACTTCAGCACAATAAACCCTCTGTACTTTGTGTGCGTTAGGCGAGTGGCTATCCCTAACCTACCCACTTAGTTAGCTACTAACCTTAACAAGAGGCTAACGTGGTTTTCAAGTTTTCAGCCCCTCCTATTCTTCCCAGAAATCAGAGGGACGATGTTTATAACGGCTGGCCAAGCAGAAATAAACTCAGAATAAAACCCCTTAAAAACCAAATCGAAGGAGATGAAGTCTACTCAACTATAACATTAGCTAACAACAATCATCCTCTAATCCTCACCTTATGGTGATTAGTTCATGCTACAGGAAAAACGGAAAAACAGTAGAAATGTAGACATAATGAAACTAAATACAGAAAACGACTAAATGACAGAAGAAAATATAGCAGGAGAAGTCGAAATGCTGCCCCAAGTTTCTTGCCCCAGCATCGGCATCTGCTCCGACTGGAAACCTTCCGTTTTTGGCAAAACTTCGACGGTGGCTCCCTAGTCGAAGCTTCTCTCGACAGCTGCTTCCTCCCTTCTGTTATTTCGGGAACTTCACCTCTCTCCTCCTCTTCTTTCTCCACAAAAACGGCTGCCCCATTATAATAGTCACCCTTTATGAAAATGAGGGCTGATTAGACTTGTCCTATGACGTGGCGGCCTCTGGTTCGTTGAAAACAGTTGACTGGGCTGACAGATGCCAGCTCAATTAATGAATAACAGCTCCCACGTGCGAATTTCGTATAAGCCTGGAACGCGAAATTTGCTGCAGCAATTAGTTGTAAAACTGCTGTTCTTGGCTTCTTGACTCCTCATTAATCCAACCTGATTTAATCACATAAAATGATTTAATTAGGATAAATTTGCTCTAATAAAAATATTACTATATCAAAATTAGTCCTAGAGCAAAATGACTCCAAGCTAGGGAATTTCCAAGATATATGAGATAAAATATGGCAATTTAGTCCAAAAAATACAAGCATATAACTCTTAATTTAAGAGTTATCAGCAGCGCAGGCCTAAAGAATTACAAGGAGAAGCGACAAAGAAGGCGGCTGACCAACTCCTTGCCCCCTAGGAGACTGAGGCCGACCAGAGAGGGCAACCAGCCGAAGAACTAGAATCTGTCCCGCTCACATCAGAGGACAGGCGAATAAACATTGGAACAAACCTAGGGGCTGAACAGAGAGAAAAACTAATCAGTTTCCTTAGAAACAACGCAGATTTATTCGCCTGGTCTCATGAAGATATGCCCGGAATAGATCCCGACGTTATGGTAGATCGATTGAACGTGGACAGAGATTTCAAGCCCGTAAAACAGAAGCGACGTGCATGCAATCAGGAGCGGAATGAGATCATAGCCAACGAAGTAGATGATTTACTAAAAGCCAATTTCATTAGGGAAGTCCATTATCCTCAATGGCTATCCAATGTGGTTTTAGTAAAAAAGTCTAATGGCAAATGGCGCATGTGTATCGACTTCACTGATCTAAATAAGGCATGTCCTAAGGACAGTTACCTTTTGCCTATGATAGATCAGTTAGTAGATGCAACAGCAGGCCATGAGTTATTAAGCTTCATGGATGCCTACTCTGGATACAATCAAATCAAGATGTATGGACCTGATCAAGAAAAGACCTCTTTCATTACTGATAGGGGGCTTTACTGTTACAAAGTCATGCCATTTGGTCTCAAGAATGCATGAGCAACCTACCAAAGAATGGTAAATCGAATGTTTGCCCCATTGCTAGGAAAGAATATGGAGGTGTACGTGGATGATATGCTAGTAAAAAGCATTAAAGCACATCAACATGAAACTGACCTCCATGAAGCATTCCAAATACTTCGAAAGTACAAGATAAAACTGAATCCAAGCAAATGTGCTTTTGGAGTAACATCAGGAAAATTCCTCGGATTCATGGTACACCAAAGAGGAATTTAGGCAAATCCTGACAAGATAAAGGCCATCATAGAGATGTCCTCTCCAACCAATCTCAAGCAACTTCAGAGTCTCAATGGGAGAATTGCAACACTGAACAGGTTCGTTAGTAGAGCAACTGACAGATGCCAGCCTTTCTTTAAAATTCTGAAGAAAGGTCTTCAATTTGAATGGTCTAAAGAATGTGAACAAGCTTTTCAAGAATTGAAGGTTTATCTAAGCTCAGCTCCCCTCCTAGCCAAACCAATTAAGGGAGATGAGTTATTACTTTATGTAGCAGCTTCTAACACCGCTGTAAGTTCTGCACTAATCAAAGAAGAGAATGGTCACCAAAGACCAGTTTACTACACAAGCAGAGCAATGGTGGGGGCTGAAACTAGATACCCTCAAGTAGAAAAGCTTGCACTTGCTTTAGTTACCTCAGCTAGAAGATTACGCCCTTACTTCCAAGCATACAAAGTCACTGTCCTCACAAACTTCCCTCTCAAGCAAGTGCTGCAAAAGCCAGAAGCTTCAAGACATCTCATGAAGTGGGCAGTGGAGCTTAGTGAATACGATATTCATTACAAACCGAGGACATCAATCAAAGGGCAAGCAGTGGCGGATTTCATTGTTGAGCTCACTCCACTACGGGCCAAGGCCGACCGCACAGGGGCCGAGGCCGACCACCTTCAATGCATAATGAAGGTGGAGGTGTCCCATCCAGAAGATCCTAATCTTCCCTGGAAACTCTTTGTTGATGGATCGTCCAACGTCAAAGGATGCGGAGCAGGAATTCTACTTGAATCTCCCGAAGGAGAAAGGTATGAGTATGCTCTCAGATTCAACTTTAGAACCTCAAATAATGAGGCAGAATACGAAGCACTCGTAGCCGGATTAAAAGTTGCCAGAGGAATAGGGATCTCCAATCTCTTAGTCCTGAGTGATTCTCAATTGATAGTGAAGCAAGTAACCGAAGAGTATCAAGCTAAAGAGCAGAGGATGGTAAAGTATTTGTCAAAGGTCAAGGAATTGCTTACTTCATTCCCCAAACATGAGTTTAGGCAAATTCCAAGATCACAAAACACCAATGCTGATTCTTTAGCTCGATTAGCAGCTGCCTATGAAACTGAACTGAGTAGAACAGTTCCAGTCGAAATCCTATTTGAACCAACCATAAGCAGAGAAGAAATACTAAAAACTGATGTAACGGTTTTCAGAGACGAAGAAGCCAAAACTAGGAACGAGCCAACTCAGGCCGCGGACAACTTGGCCGAGGCCGAGGACATTATGGCCGAGGCCGAGGACAATTTGACCGAGACCGAGAAAGAACTTTCCTGGATAGATCCCATATTAGAATACTGGAAAATGGAGAAACCGACACTCTAGGAGACTGAATATCCTAGCAAGGATAAACAGCAATAACTAGAGATAATTCGAGGCAGACCTCAAAATGTCAACAATGACTCCAAAAACTTAAAATGCTACTCCCAAGTCAGGCTCCATGCATTACTCTGCACGCTCATAATCTTGAATCCTAACTAGGAAGTGGGGGCTAATGTTATGGGTAAAATTGGATTAACAAGAATGGGCTGACTAAAGGGCTGCAACGAAGGGCCAAACAAGGAAAGAGGCTCAATACGAAGTCAAAACGGACCGAAACTAACAGTGGACTGGCTAGAATGAGTGGGAGAAGAAACGGGCTTAGGCCGAGCCCAAGCCCGTGGTCGGCCCGACCGAGGCCGACCAGTTTGGCAAGGCCGTCTTTTGGGCCTTGCCTCGGTCCCTCATGCCACGTATGCCCTCGGTCCAGCCCAATTCGACCTTTCCTTTCCTCATTCGAAGACGGAAACCCACGAAAAACCCTAGGAAGGAAGCTATTTAAGCTATCCCTCAGGGGGAGAGCAAGGTAAGTTCATTCCAGCTTACAACACTCTCCTACAACTCTCAAAACTCTCTCTGACTTAAGCATCGGAGCCTGTGTGGTCTACACCACACCGGTGTCCAGGTTTTTCTTGTCTTGCAGGCCGCGTTCTTCCCCCAAGAATACAAATTCACCGTCGTTGTCACGTGGAGGTCAAGTGATATTTCTCCTGTCCAAAATTTGGCAACAACAGAAATGATTAAATTTATTATACTAAGAAAGGAATTTAATCAGAATTATCAAACTAATAAAGGAATTGATTCAATATACCAAAAAGCCATGAATTGACATAATTAAATTTACCATTAGCCAACATGAGCTTAGTTCAGCAGTAATTAATATGTATTTTTTTCCTTGAGGTCGGAGGTTCAAATTTCTCATACCCCACATTTGTTATACCAAGAAAAATTAAATTTACCATTAATTGTTGAATGTTACAATATTTAAACAATGATTTATTTATTTAACTAAATTTAAGTTAAGAAAACCGGAAATTAATAGCATTACATATCAAGCTAACCATTTAATTTTATTGTCCTTAATATAGTTGTTTATTAATTTGTTATTATTTTAAAAAAATATAAAGATAAAATTGCAATATAATCCTCACACGTGCAAAGTACGTTAATATTTTCTAGTTAGAGAGAAATATTGGAATCAAATGGAAAGTAGTGACTTTTCATTAATATGAGTAATTTTTCATCTTTTTGTATTTTCTCTATTTTTCTCTACTTATTTCAAAATAATTACGTGATAATTTTTCTTACTATTTTGGTAACATTTTGAAAAAAGAATAGTTTTATTTAAGTGATACTTATAAATCACTAGCAATGGTCTAAATTTAATACCATTATTAGTTTGGAAGTTTAAGAATATAAATTGATTTTTTCCCCACAACTAAACCTATCCGGCCAAAATTAATTCCACAAACAGTCAGAGGAATGCTCATACACAAACAGCCAAAATTTCCCAAAAACACCGAACTTCGTCGAATTAAAACAAACTTAAACAGGTTAAATACATATAGGTCGATCGGAAAAAAGAAAAGCCCCAACTTTCCTAAACATATTTTACACAATATCATAACTTCATATAAGCAAAACCATATGCTAGGCTCTAACAAAAGAGGCTAATTCCTTCATAAATATGAAACATTATTGATACTCACTCATTACCTAATAATTAACACAACACCAAAAATTACACACAACGTGGGATTGGGATAAGATTGAGTGGAACTTTCTTGAAAACAGAGAGCCCATGTTCTTCACTCATATCCAACTGATCCCCCGGAAGCTTCCAATCAAACCAATAAAGAAGATTGGCCAATGCATATTCAAAAGCAGCAAGCCCAAATGACATTCCAATGCACTTCCTTCTTCCACTCCCAAATGGTACGAACTCAAAGTCTTGGCCTTTGAAATCAACTGAGTTCTTTTCCATGAATCTCTCTGGGATGAACTCGTTTGGCTTTTCCCAGATTTTGGGGTCTCTTTGTATTGCCCAAACGTTGATCCAAACGCTGGTTTTTGATGGAATTTCGTAGCCTTCAAGATTGACTTTTCTCAATGTTTCTCGTGGCAATAATAAAGGAACTGGTGGATGTAGTCGAAGAGATTCTTTTATCACACAATTCATGTACTCCATTTTTTGAGTATCTTTTGTTTCAATCTTTTGTTTTTTTCCAATTATTGTTCTAACTTCTTCTTGGACTTTCTTCATGGTTGTTGGGTTTCTCATCAGCTCTGCCATTGTCCATTCCAAACCTGTTGCTGTTGTGTCTGTTCCACCCACAAACATATCCTGCAATTGCAGGCAACTTGTTACGGACCCAATTTCAATTGAAATATAAAGAAACAAATTATGAAAATTAAAAGGAAGAAGGAATTTATACCTCCATTTAAAAATTTTCAGGGGAAAAAAAACCCCTCATTTCAACTTAAATTTCTGTATGTTTTTTCGCTTCTTCACATCGTTTAAATGCAATAATGCGTGAAGAACAAAAACATTCTAAACATTAAGAAAAATCATGCAACTCAAAAGGCAAAAATAATACTAATAAATTAATAAATACTAATTTGATAAACTAAAATATCCAAAGGGGCTAAAAAAAATGGTTAAAATGTGATTTTAGTCCATGTACTTTGAGACTTGCTCTATTTTGATCCCAATATTTTCAAATATGTCTAGATTTAGAATTTTAAAACTAGTCCTTTATTGTTAGTTTAAAGTGATTTTTTATCAAATTTGGTAAAATAATAATAATAATTTCTATTCAAGAAAAGACACCATGTGAATAAATTTTCAAAATTTTATAGAGGGAAGTGTAAAAAGACTTTTTTTTTTTGGAAAATTTAATCATAAACTAACAATATGTACTAATTATAAGATTTATAAGAAGCATAGAGACTAAAGTTAGACATTTTACCAGGACAAAAAAAAGGTCTCAAAATACAAGAACCAAATGGTATTTTAACTAAAAATATATATATTTCATTATTGACCGAGCACCATTCTTTCTACCTACCACTAAGTTTTGCTATCTATCACTAAATTTTCATAGAAAGGAGAACACAAAGAGAGAAGAGAAAATTATTTAAAAAAGTGATAAACAGCAGAGAAATTTATTTTAAAAAAGAAATAAAAAGCTGCCAAAACTAAGCTGTGAACAACAAGATATTTAGTTGCCTAGTTAGCGAAATTGTTTTCTATTCCTTTGTTAACTGGGTTATAGAAATTTCTTGCTACCTGTCATTAAACTTTTATACAGCTTTTTTACAAGTGTTTACCATTCTTGAGAGAGAGAGAGAGAGAGAGAGAGAGAGAGAGAGAGAAAGAGAGAGAGAGAGAGGGAAAAAAAAGTCTTTCTGCTCTCTTCCTCTCTCTGTCTCGTGTAAAAAATTTAGGTGGGTGGCAAAAAATTTCGTATAGCTCAATTGAGAAAATATATGGTCCTACAAAAATCAAAGTCTCATCAACGTGTGTGTACGCATGTAAGAGAGATAGAGAGAAACAAAACCAGCAAAATTGCTTTGAAATCGTCCATAGTGAAACGATAATCGAGAGAGTCGTCTTGTTGCAATTGGAGCATAATATCAACAAAGTCCTTCTCACCGGATCGATCCCCACTCCTCATCTTCACCCTATGTTCTTCAATCACTTTATCAAAAAGCCCATCCATCGTTTCAAAAGTGCTTTTAAGTTCCCCATAAAACCCTCTCAACACATCAACCCACCAAAGCCAAGGAAAAGCATCGCCAACACAAAACGCCGTCAGTAACACCATAGCCTTTCTCGTCACATCCCCAAACCTATTATTCCCATCTTCATCCTCAAACTTCTCTCCTAAAACGCATCTCGACACTATATTGTTCGAGATCGACATCAACAACTGGTTAAGATTCACAGACTCACCACCAACACAAGCCTTGCAAATCTTTTTCACAAGCCCTTCAACTTCTTCATCTCTCACATGGTGAAAAGACTCAACTCTTTTGGCGCTCAAAAGCTCCAAAACACAAACTTTTCTGGCCTGTCTCCAGTACTCTCCATAGGAAGCGAAGGCCACATCTTGGCATCCATAGAGTAATAATTTTGCGGCTGTGTTTTGGGCCCTGTTTGAGAATATGATGTCATGGGACTTCATGACTTCTCTAGCTAGTTTTGGAGATGAAACAATGAGAGTTGGGGTTTGGCCTAATTTGAGGAGCATGAGAGGGCCATATTTTTCAGAAAGGGATGCGACTGAGCGGTGTGGGAGGGAGCCTAGTTGGTGGAGGTTGCCAATTATTGGGAGTTGTGGTGGTGAAGGTGGGGAATTGGTGGTTTTGACTTTGAGTTTGAGTGAAAGGAGGAAGAGGAAGAGGAGGGAGAGGAAGAAGATGAGGGAAAAAGAGATGGGATTGAAGTGATCAATGGTGGATTCATGGGGAGAGTGAAGAATTTGTTGCCAAAGTTGGTGGAGGTTTTTGTAGAATGTTGGGTCCATTATTGTTTCTCTTTTTTCTTTTGAGGGTTTGGTTTGTGAATTTGCATGTTCTATCAAACTATATTTATAATGGGGAGGGAGGCAAGTGGCACTACTCTATATAGTTGGTTTTGGATTAACTAAAGAAAAGTTGAAATTCTATTATTGATTTCCTCCTCTAAAGGATCCAAATTGAAAAAAATTATATGTATAAAAAGTTAGAATGTCGACCACTGACTCGCCAATTTGAATATAGTTCAAGTAGTTAAGGAATTTATGTTTGATCAATAAGTCAGAAGTTCAAATTCTATCATCTCACATGTTGTTGAACTCAAAAAAAAATGTTTTGGCTTAGTTTCAAAGGGTGCATAAATGTAAGACTACATGAGATTCGAGCTTAAAAGTATAGGCTCCATTTGATAACCATTTGGGTCCCGTTTGACAACCATTTGATTTTTTATTTTTGGTTTTTGGAAATTAAGTTTATAAACACTACTTCCACGTATGAGTTTCTTTGTTTTGTCATCTACATTCTACCAATGTTTTCAAAAACCAAGCAAATTTTGAAAACTAAAAAAAAAATAGTTTTTAAAAACTTATTTTTGTTTTTGGAATTTGCCTAAGAATTCAAATGTTTCTGTAAGAAATATGAAAACCATAGTAAAGAATTTGTGAAGAAACAAGCATAAATTTCAAAAACATAAAACGAAAAATGAAATCGTTGTCAAATGGGGTCTTGGCTTTTGATTTTTAGTTTTTGAAAATTAAGGTTATAAATACTACTTCTACCTATAGATTTCATTATTTTGTTATCCACTTTTTGCAAATGTTTCAAAATACAAGCCAAATTTTAAAAACTAAAAAAAGTATAAGAAAGATGAAAATCATGGTAAAATATTGTGAGAAAACAAGCACAATTTTCAAAAATCAAATAATTATCCAAGAATTTTCAGATGATGTATTAATTTTTTTAAAATAATTTTAAGTTTTAATTTTAGAAAAGATATTGATCTTGTAACTTGTAAGTTATCTAAATGGAAGAAGGATAAATCAAAATCTTAAGTCAATGTATGTAAATGGGACAAAGGGGGCCTCGGAGGAGATGAGGCGGTGAGGAGACTGGATTTAACCGATTCATGTGCGACTGCGGCGGCGCCACCGCATGCAGATAATCCATTTCACTGTTACGTCGCATTATGAAGTGTCTTTTTCTAATATAAGGTAAAAATTTGAATCTAATTTAATGAATTGCCAACATAAATATATTATTCAATGAACCATTTCAAACTTACTATAAAAACACTTTATTTGTGATCAATTACCATAAATATATAGTTTTTACTAATACTACGAAACAAACTATTAGTTGCTGGCTGTGGGCACCAAGATGAAGAGAGCTGTGACAAAGTTAATTATGAGAGATAAAGACAAGTGAGAATGGGTTATTTCTTTGACCAATTAATTCATTGTTTTAGAAACTAATTTCTTTATTAGAGAACCCAAGCAACCTAAGCTTTGAGGCTTAGAGATATAAATTATTGCTTTCATAAATTGATAATCTTTCTACAATTTCAGTTTTCTAAAACTATTATACTTCCTCTGTTATACAACATTCACCTTTAAATGGTAAAGAGACAATACAATTTAACACTTTTACTTTCATTTTTTGTATTAATATTCTTCATCACATTTATGTCACTAGACCCTTTCTAGTCTTTTTCTTCGTTTAATGATGAATGTGGAGTGTGGGGATTTAAATCTCCAACCACAAAGGTAGTAGTACATGTCAATTACTGTTAAGTTATGCTCATGTTGGCGACAAATTTTTAGTTGGTAAAATAAAACTACTCCTTAACATTAATGTTAATCCTATAACATACATTAATTTGTATCAACATATAACATACATTGATTTGTATCTTGATATCTCATTGTCAACTTAAGTATAGTTCAACTGATTAAGTGGTGACATGCATGCCGGAGTTGGGGGGTTTAATTGAGGAGATCAAAGATTTATCTTACCATTTGCAACATTGTTCGTTAAAGTTGGTGTGATCGGAGGGCCAACGTCAAAATGGCGCATGCAACGGCCCTTTACTCAAGAAGAAAGATGGATGGAAGATGTTCTAGATGCATTGCATAGAGTGTATCACGCAGAACTCATTTCACCTGGCCCACTTCAAATTAAGTGGTCAGGATTTTGTTTAGGTTTTTTTACTTCTTGTTTCTTTCTTAAAAAAATGGATTAAGCCATATATAATCGAACAAAAATTGTTCAAATTCTTATCCTTGCATGTTAAACTTATTAGATATATTTATGTTAAAATAATTTATTATTATGTTTTCCCTATAAATTAGCCTTATGATTTTCTTGTAAATTAGCTTCATAATTCTTTGTAAATAAGCTTTATGATTTTCATATAAATTAGCCTTAATTTAGGAGATTGTTAGCCTTAAGCTCTATAAAAGAGCTCTCTGTATTCACCTTCAGTGTAATAAAATATACATAAATTATTTACATATTTCTCTCTCTCTCACAAATATTATATGGCATCAGAGCTGATCGACACACATCTTTAAGTTTTTTTTCTCAACATATCAACAATGGGTGATAATTCTTCTACTTCTTCTTTCCTAGTGACCACTGCCGCCACTTCTCCCTTGTTTCTTCTTGCAATACTAATAATACTTCTTGGTTGTCTGACAGTGATTGCAATGCACATGTGACCAATGATTTAGCAAATTTGAATCTAACGAATTCTTACAATGGGGAGGAATCTATCACAGTTGGCAATGGACAACCTTTAAACATTACACATACAGACAGTGGTACACTTTCTACATCCTCTCATATATTTACCCTTTCCAATGTTCTTCATACTCCTGAATTAGCCTAAAATCTTCTTTCTGTTCATTAAATTTGTCTTGATAACTATTGCATTTTTGTTTTTGACTCTGACTAGTTCCTCATTCAGGATAAGGTCGCTAGCAACACTTTGTATATTGGCAAGAGTGTTAATGGACTCTACCCTATTCCTTGTTCATCCACCTTGTCTTCTTCCTGCAATGAGTCACGAAAACTATGCTTTTCTTGCAAAAACTAAGTGTTATCTTTGGCATCATCGAATCGGTCATCCTTCACCAAAAATCTTATGCCATGCTTTATCTAAATTTGGTTTGTCTATGTCTTATTCTTTGAATACTTGCAAATGTACTAGTTATCTTAAGGCAAAAATGTCTAAACTTTCTTTTTCCATGTCTCACTCTTCTTCTTTTGTCCCCCCTGAACTTGTTCACAATGATGTTTGGAGCCCTTCCCCGATTATTTCTCTTACAGGATTTCACTATTATGTTAGCTTTGTGGACAATTTTAGTAAAGTTTACATGGATTTTTTCAATTGCAAATAAATCTGATGTGAGAACTATTCTTCATAAATTTGTGCCATTATTTGTTAAGAATCTTCTCTCATCTAAACTTAAAATTTTTCGTTCTAATGGGGGCAGTGAGTTTGTTAATTCTTATGTATCTTCTTTATTTGAAATTAAAGGGATTTTGCATTAAAAAAATCTTGTCCTTATACTATTAAGAAAAACGGTGTTGCTAAACATAAACATAGGCACATCATTGAAACGAGGGGTGATATCGGTTCGGTTTTCTTCGGTTTTAGGCTAAATCGAGAATCGAACCGAACCGATCGATTTGATTAAAGGACAAATCGAACCGATGTCCAATAAAGGGTAAAACCGTCGGTTCGGTTTTTGTTCGGTTCGGTTTTTCTGTTTTTTCCCATTTTTTTCTCTTCTTCTTCATTCCCATTTTTCATTCCTCAATCAAGCCTCTAATTTCAAATTCATACCCTTGAAAAAAAAAATCTCAAAATCCTCCAAAAACCCCTTTTCTCCCACTGTCTTCTTCCCCCAAAATATAATTATATAATACAGTAATACACAATTCCTCAGTTTTTTTTCCCACTTTTTTTCTCTTCTTCTTCATTCCCACTTTTTCGTTCTCATTTCTCTCCCAAAATTCCTCTGTTTTGGTGGGTTTGTTCTTTTTTTCTAATGGGTTGTGCCACCTCCAAGCAGAAACAGCAAGGATGCCCCCACTGCTGGAATTCCATTACTTTTAGATAGCATTATTAGCTTTCAGAAAAGGAAATTATTTAAAAAATTACCAGAAAATGACACAAACTCATAGATGAATCACAAGAAAACACTAATTTGAGAACGAAGGAGGAACCTGCTTGGCGTAATCATCAACGAAAGCATATCAGCGTGAGATCTGATCATTGGCCATAGTTGGAAGCGAAGATCAGTCTTGAAATCTCGGCCATAGTCGTAGACGAAAGAAAAAAAATTTCGATCTGTGCGACGCGAATCCAAGCGAAGACCAGTCTTGAAATCTCAGCCATAGTCGTCGACGAAAGAAAAAAAAATCAGATCTGTGCGACGCGAATCCAAGCGAAGACCAGTCTTGAAATCTTGGCCATAGTCATCGACGGAGGAGAAAAACATCAGATCTGTGCGACGTGAATCCAAGCAACTCACTGTTTAACTAGGAGATCGTCTGACGTCTATGGGCGGAGTTTGGCTGGAGCTCGCTAGAGAGTCGTCGATTCGAGAGGGAGAAAGGATATACAAAGAAGAAGAAGCGGCATAAGCAAATGAGATAGGGATGTTAGGTATATACAGGTTCGGTTCCGTTTTTGAGTGGTTTTTTTAGAAGAAAACCGAACCGAACCAATAATTTTTGGTTTTTCCCAAACATAAACCGAGATGTCCAGTTCTTTGTTAAAAAACCGAACCAAACCACTGGATCAGTTCTGTTTGGTTTGGTTTGGTCGGTTTTCGGTTATTAGTATCACCCCTAATTGAAACTGCTTTATATCTTTGATGTTTCATTCTTCTACATCCACTGAATTTTGGCTTTATGCCTTTTCTACGGCCGTTTTTCTAATAAATCGAATGCTCACTTTTTTTCTTGACATTCTTTCTCCTTTTGAAAAAAAAAATTGGTAACACTCCGGATTTTCTTCATTTAAAAGTTTGGATGTCCTTGTTATGCCTTACTAAAACCCTACACTAAACATAAGCTTGAACCTGAAACATCTCAACACATTTTTCTAGGTTACACACTTGACTTTAAGGGCTATATTTTGCTTTAACCCCACTTCTCGTAAGTCTATAGTACCACGTTATATTGTGTTTCATGAAACTGTCTTCCCCTTTGCCCAGCCTGAAGCCCATAGTTCCAATTCATCCTTATCCATCGAACCTACGATTCTTCTCACACAATCTCTTAACCTTGGCCCAAGACCCACCATCACCTCCTAATCAACCAACCCATTCCTCACTCTCATTGCCCATTGCTTCTACCCATCTCAATAGTACCTCCCCATCACCTTTTGACCATAATTCATGTGTTGCTACCATTCCACCTCCTGTACGTTCAATCCACTAACCAGACTCTTGTTTGTGTACCACTTAATATGTCCTTTTCTTTACCTCCTTCGCCGACTGCTACAACTCATGAGCCCATAGCTCCTGCGTTTGATTGTTTAGCCATTGATATTCTCCCACTTAATGCACATCCAATGCAGACGCGAGCAAAATCAGATATTTTCCAACCAAAGGCCTATTTGGTCCTTGCTAATTCAACGATCATCCCTATTGAACCTTCTTCGTACACTGAAGCTTCAAATTTTTCTGAGTGGAGGACTGCAATATCGAAGGAATTTTTAGCTCTTCAAGAGCAAGGTATGTGGTTTCTTGTTCCCTAAATAGCCGATATGAATGTTGTTGGTTGTAAATGGGTGTTTTGCACCAAGTTTCATCCTAATAGTTCTATTGCCCGTTATAAGGTTCAATTAATGGCTAAGGGTTATCATTAAGCAGAAGGCTTTTATTTTGAGGAAACCTTTAGTCTTGTGGTTAAAAAACCTATTATTCAAGTTGTATTATCTCTTGCATCTCATTTTCATTGGCCTTTAACTCAACTTGACTTCAAGAATATAATGCCTTTCTGCATGGCACTCTTCAAGAAGATGTCTATATGTCTCAGCCTGTTGGTTTCATTTATAAGTCTTGTCCTACTTGTTGGCTTTTTTGGCCCTGTATATCAAATTAATTTATTTTAATTAATTAATTAATTAATATTTTGATGATAAAAAAAAAACTTGCTATTAATCGAAGGTTGGTCATACAAGATAAAAAAAAATCTTTTTTTATACAATATGACCATTTGGTCATTTAATTTATAAGAAAAAAATATAAAATAAAATAAAAGACAAAAACAAAACAATGCTCACATACCCACTTTCTTTTGTTTTTTTTTTTTTTTGTCTTGATTATTGTTATATTAATATATTAATTTATTATATTTATTATATTTACTTTTTCTTTTAATTTCCACCATTCAATTCTTTTTTACCAATCCAATGGCCCAAATTAAATCTTAATTCTTCCTCATTTCCCTCTCTATAAATATCATCTTCTTCTCCAATTTTCATAACAAGTTTTCATAACTTTCCATTCTCCAAAATCTCAAAAAGCCTCCATTGTTGCTCTCTCCAAAGCTCTCAATTTATCTTTTTATCTTATTCTTGAGAGAGAATTATTGTGTTATGAGGATTTTTTTTTTGTGTGAGAAATTTGTAAATCCACTCTATTGAGAGAGTTTGTAAGTGTGTTCTTCAAAATTTTTAAACTTTGTAACGGTTTGATCCTAACCTATGGAAAGGATCGGGTTTGCTCTTGAACCGGCAAAAAGAGCAGTGTAGCGGTTGGGCTCTAATCCGTGAAAAGAAGTCGATAAGGTTTTTATTCAAATTTCCAAGAGGCGCTTGGGGAGTGGAGTAGGTCGAGTTTGACCAAACCACTATAAAATTACGGTGTCATCCTCTCTAACTCTTTTCTATTTACTTTTACAATTAATTGTAGTAATTTATTGCATACTTTAATTTGTTTTTAATTATTTATTGTGTTAGATTGAATTAATTTTTCATACTTTATATCTATCTTGCTTATTGCATTAATTATCCTTTTTATTGATTTATAAAAAATTTGATAATTAGATAATTTGAGCATACTTAGAAAAAAAAATTATTAAACTCTATTCACCCCTCCTCTAGGGTTGCCATACAGCCGATCCAACACTACTTTCGTCTATCGCTTACACAAAATTCTTTATGGCCTCAAACTGGCCGCTCCTCGAGCCTGGTTTGAATGTTTCACGAATTATTTGTTCACACTTGGGTTTGTGGCTTCTCTTGCTGATTCTTTACTATTTGTAAGATTTATAGATGGATCTCTAACTTTTCTCTTATTATATGTGGATGATATTCCAAATATCTGAATTCCAAAAATGCTCTGAGATACTTTCTTGGTTTAGAAATGAAGTCTTTGTCAACTGGTATTTTCGTGAATCAAGCAAAATATTTCCAAGATTTACTACTCAACTCTGGAATGTGCTCTGCAAAATCCTGCTCAACGCCTATGTCCACTTCTATTGATCTTCACACTTTCGCTCCTCTATTAAGTGATTATCTCTCTATCGTAAATTGGTGGGTTCGTTACAATATTTAACTTTTATACATTCTGACATTTCCTTTTCTTTCAACAGGGTTAGTCAATTCATGCAAAATCCCACAGTTGTTCATTATTCTGCTGTTAAACGTATTTTGAGATATCTAAATAGCACCAGGGATCTTGGCGTTTTATTTTGAGGCAGTGACTTGACTCTCTCTGCCTTTTGTGATCCTGACTAGGCTGGAGATGCTATTAATCGCCGATCTACATGGTTTTGTTGCCTTCCTTGGCTTGAGCCCTACCTCTTGGTCTACCAAAAAGCGACACACTGTGTCTCGTTCTTCTACAGAAGCTGAGTATCTGTCTCTTGCTACTACTACAACTGACTTATATTGGCTACGACAACTCCTCCATGATCTACATGTCTATCTGTAATGTCCCGAATTCCTACGACTCTCTAAAGCGGAAGCACGACCTAGTTACCTCGCTCATGCCCGAAATTTCGGCAGCATGACGATGTAACTAGAGGAAAACCAAATTTTTCAAAGACCTGGAAAAGACATTAACACTTCTATAATTCAGAATATAGACTCAGCACCCACCAAACTACGATATATAGTGCTGAGCCCAACCAACAGACAGTCAAACCTAAGAACTTCTAACTAAATACACGAAAGCAAAGAATATTTAGGATTTACAACCAAACGCACATCAAAAAACAAAGAAACAAAACTAAAAGCTAAACAGGGAAAAGAATTGTGGTGGAGTTTCCATAATCTCGTCAAGTCGTCGCCTGCGTCATCCACCCCGTGAATGTGTACAATCTGCAAAACAAACAAAATAGCAAGGATGAGTATAAACATACTCAGTAAGTAGCCCACTTAAGGGTCCAACTTTTAAAGAAATCATACCAAGAAGAAAATTGCCCTTACTCACACTCGTGCTTAGATTTCAAATACTTCCTTCTGTTATTCTAAAAATCTATTTAACCTTCCACAACATTCACTACTACCCGAACCTAACTTCGTGTCATACCTGCGAGTCCTGTAACCTAGAACCCAAACCTGTGAAGGTCTATAACCCTCACACTCATTTCAATAGATAAATCACCCCTAGCTAGCACACAAGCGCTAGGGAACGCATTCCCTATGCTCAACATAATGGGGAATCACCCCTAAGCTAGCACACAGGCGCTAGAGAACGCATTCCCTACGCTCAACATACTGGGGAATCATCTCTCAGCTAGCACACGGCAATAGGAAACGCATCCCTATGCTCAACACAGTGGGGAATCACCCCTAAGCTAGCTCACAGGCACTAGGGAAAGGCATCCCCTATGTTCATCACATCACATACGTTCTAGGCTTACAAACTCGCACGAAAGGACGAATTAGGGTAGGTAGCACCAATCTAACAGCCTTTGTACTTTCACAACAGTTTTGGAACCTTTCGGGTCAATCCACCTTACCACATTCATCCATCAAGCCCGAATCATAACCACAAACTGGCCCGAAGTTTCAAACACTTTTAATGGGGAACCACCCCCTAATTCACATAATCAAAGAGGAAAAGCAACCCTCAAGCCTTTCCAACTTTTATAACGTCTTACGCCTCATACATATTTATAGGCGAGACAAAAATCATAACGGACCAATCCGAAAGGCTACCTTCTTCTTAGGCCAGCACTAAAATGACCCACTTCTGTTTCTTTTAAGATGTTATCCATAGCATATGATCCAGGCCCACCCTCCATAAACAACCACTATCTCATCATAGTGACTTCTCACCATAGATCACAAACTCGAATCTCAAGTATGGACTTGCATCTTGATACCACATTCCTAAATTAGCACTTTGCATCACTATAGCCATACATGTGCCAGTGGCATATTACTCTCCAAATTATTTAGTTCATAATCCAGTCCTCTAAACACACTAGAACTTAAGACAACCACTGGTCATTGTATACCCTTAAGGTATTCTAATTCAACCAACAAATCTGGCGCCCTGCACACGATCAACTCATCTATAACTCGAGAGAACTAAACTTTAGCCAACCACTTAAGTGTTTCCAAGCATTTCGAATAAATCAAAAACCCATGCGTAAGCACTTTTAGGGGCTACATTAAGATTATGAACATTGCACAATCACAATCACCATTCATGAACCTCGAGTACAAGCTAATTTAAGGTTCTATACACTGGCCACAATGTTCAATCTTTAGTTTACAATCCTAATTCCTTTAACTAGAACAACTACACACTTAGGTCACCTTAAACTCATCACCATAATTCATATTAATTTAACCAATCACACCATCTTCCATATACTCATATTTACGCAAGAATGACTATTCACAATTCACCACAATCATGTCCAAACTCTTCCAGTTACAACCTTGGAAAAATTCATAAAGTATTTCATACGCTAACATAATGAACTCGAAACTTTAAGCCTCTAATTCCTTTATGACCACAACTTAGGCCGTTTTAGCTCAAGGCTACTTCTAGACATATCCACTAACCATTTCATATTTCATAAACATAGTTTTCAAGCATGCTATCATAATTATCACACTATCAAGCTTACATTTCAATCAAAAATGAATTTGAAGGGCTTAAATCCAAATGACCACTTACCATTTACTCCAAGATTCAAGGTTGCCCATAAATCGAGTACGTGAGCTTGCTGAAATTGATGTCAAAGGGGTCCGAACTCGACAATCCAGCCACCCAACATAATGGGTAACCTTGAATAAGATATTACACATTATGGGTAAATTATTAAACACTAAAACAGTCCCTAAATTCCACAAAAAGGCTCTTAAAACTCCTCGAAAAAGTCCTAAATCATGACTATCTAAAGCCAACTCACGCTTAACCTTAATTGAGTTGAAAGATTTGATACCCACATAAAAATTACCTCCAACCAATGCTGGACAGCAGTCTAAAGGTTTCAATTTCGTCCAAATCGTCCTTCAATCGGAATGGGTAATCTATATTGAATCCAAAATACTGTGGGTTAGTTCCAAAACCACTAAATCAATCATTCAATTCAATCCTAAAACCCATAAATCATTTCGAATAGTCATTAAAACTCTTACCTAATTCGAATCGAATCCAAACGAGCCTATACAACACCGAGCTTGCACGAAATTTGACCCAAAACCGGCACCCGTTGCTATCTGTGCAAACTGAGAGAAAGAGAGAGAAAAATCGGCGGCGGACGTGAGTCGGATACGAGCTGCACCGGTGCTCAGGCGTGCGGCGGTGAACGGCGACTGCACTCAGAGGGAGCCGGTGTGAGTGGTGGTTAGCGACAGAAGGAGTATCTCAGCTCCGGCGAGGGTGGCTGCGTGGCGTTCGCGGTTTTCAGATGGCACCTCCAGCAGCGGCAGCGATGGATGTCTTCGGCGAGGGGAGGCAAACGGAGGCGGCGGATTCACAAGAAGAAGAAAATACAGCAGTTCGAGAGAGAGAGAGAGAGAGAGAATTCGGTGAGAGAGAGAGGGAGTTTTCGGGTGAGAGGGGAAGAGATCCACGAGAGAGAGAGGGAGAGATATATTCGGTGGGGTCTAAAATTAGGGAGAGAGAAGGAGATGGTATGGAGAAGAGGAAGGAGAGAAAAAGAGATAAGGATGAGGAAAAAAAATTAAGAAAATTACCAAAATGCCCTTTGACCAACTCTTTCTTTTCCAAATATGCCCCTTTTCTCATTTCTCCAAATCTCAAATTGACTCTAAATTAAAAAAAAAAATTAATTGAGAATTAATCCAACTTGATTTCCAAAATTTCAAAATTAATGCTTCTAAATAAACCGGTCGTTACACTATCTGTAGGAACCCCCCATATTTTTGGTGTGATAATGTTTCTACAATTTCTCTTGCAAGCAACCCAGTCTGCCATGCACGCACTAAACACATAGAAATCGATTATCATTTTGTTCGAGAAAAGATCACCACAAGGATAATTCAGTTCGTTTTGTATCATCTAAAGACCAAATTGCTAATTTGTTCACCAAGACATTGTCTACACAAGCTTTCCTATCTTTACGTAGCAAACTCATGTTTTCCATTTAATCATTAGTTTCAAGGGGTGTACTAGATATATTTCTGTTACAATAATTTATTATTATGATTTCCCTGTAATTAGCCTTATGATTTTCCTATAAATTAGCTTCATCATTCCAATTAGCTTTATGATTTCCATATAAATTAGCCTTAATTTAGAAGATTGTCAGGCTTAGGCTCTATAAAAGAGCTCTCTGTATTCACCTTCAGTGTCATATACAGAAATTATATATATTTTTCTCTTCTCTCAAATATTATAAAACTCAAACAGAAAATATCTCATTTAAAACTAAAATAAAATAGATTTTGTTTACTGCCTAGAGCTGACTTCTCACAAATGGCTTTTTCAACAAAATGACTATTCTTGGACAGGATGTCAGAAAATTAATCGATTTGGGTCGGAATAATTGTTGCAATTTTCACTTTTTTTTTTTTTTTTTTTTTGAGTACAATAGGGGTTGGGGAGATTCGAACCACAGACTTCATGGTCGTTAACACATTCAATATGCCAGTTGAGCTATGCTCTCTTTGGCTGCAATTTTCACTTGTAAACTTTAAAAAGTGTTGTAATTTTTATCCTAAACGTAACTTTTTTTTTCGATAATTTGTTAGAACAAATTTAATCAACATATAGTATACAATTAATAGAATTTGAACACAAAGCTATAGAGTTGTTTTTATTTTCCCTGAAATTTGACGAAATTATTGAATGGTCAGTTTTGTATACATCATTAATAAAATTATTTTGTGCTTAAATTAGTAGTAAATTTTTTAAGTGGTTTACATCATTTTTTGTTAACATTAGCATACCAGTAGAAATTGAATAAAGAAAAAAAGAACTATAATATTTATTCAATTTCTATCAATATTTTCACATGTTCATAAGTTTGACATTGACATAGAAAATAAATCAACATTTCCATTATATCGTCAAAAAATTTGATGAAACATAGAAAAATAACAATAAAAATGTCACTAATGTGAAAATAACATAAACCATTAGCATTTTAACTCATTTAAAAAACTGTAAAATATTTATTTATTCATTTAAATTTTTTAAATTTTTTTGGTTTTTATAGTTTGGAAAAAAAATCAAATTTGATTTTTTTAAACTTGTGAGATTGTATCAATTTGGACTATAAACTTTCAATTTCATCAAATTGAATCCCAAACTTAAATAAGTGTTGTAATTTTTACCTTCAAATCAAATTCCACTAATTTTCCCACTAATTCTAACAAAAAAATAATGTAAAAATCTTCAAAAACTTATTAATTTCAATAAAATAAAGTTTTGCACAAAAATAAGTTTCACCGATACATAAATTAACCGTTAAATAATTTTGTCAAAATTCATAAATTTCAACAAACAAATTTAGCTTTAATATTGTTTTCTCTAAAATTTTATCAATTTCATATCTTACATCATAATTCATTGAACAAATAATCAAAAATTTCTTTTAATGATATTTAGAGCAAGAATTTATTTGAAAGTTAAAATTGCAACGCTTTTTAAATTTTGAAATTAAGATTACAACATTTATCTAAGTTTGAAATACAATTTGATGAAATTAACAACTTGACAAATTTAAACATCAAAATTTATCTTCTTTTCCCTTAATAGTTTTTTCAAGAATATCCTATATACATACATTTTATCAATATTTCTATGAACATTTTTATAAAATCAAAATTTATCTTTTCCCTTATAGTTTTTTCAAGAATATCCTATATACATACATTTTATCAATATTTCTATGAACATTTTTATTAAATTAATAACTCAACATTTCTCGACATCTAACATTTTAAGCCTGGTTTAAGATACAATTCCATATAGTTGATGAACTACAAACAAAAAATTCATTTTTAATTTAAGATGAAAATTAATACAACTACCCAAATTTATGCATGAAAACTTTTTTTTTTTTTAATTTTTTCTTTGTACAAAATATACAAGAGCACTCCAATTATAAAAAGCATAAAAACCAAATGATTATCAAACAATTATCAAACAAGAATAACTTTAAGTTTGTCTATCACCATCAGAGTGCAAGCATATGTTGAAAACATGTTGCAAGTACGTACATCTAATATTAAGTTAGCATATATTTCTCTGAACAATTTGAACATTGGGGAATCAAGTGCAAATTGAGCAACTAGTGCTAGCATTGCAAAAATCTGCTTTGGAGTAAACATATATATATACATCATCACAGCCAGATACTCCTCTTTTTGAGCCAGCCACAGGCATCGCAATCATCGATCAACAGACTCGCACAGCTATACAGGTTGCATGAAGTCGATGGGAGAAGAGTGTAAAAAACCCAAATGCCAGTCAGTTAATAAAGCCACTACAGCTACTATCTCCTTAAGGGATCCCTTGTAAAGAATGGATGCCTTAGGGCTTCACGAGCCGTTAGTCTATGCGCAGGTTCATATCGAAGCAACCCTTGCACGAGATGAATCAATTCGCCAGCCGAATGGTCCACATGTTGCATTATCAAGTTCTGCACGTATTTTCACAAGATAATTAGTGAAAAGTTGAAAACAAAAGGTCCAATCAAACCCATAAATCACTATCAAAATACAAACCGGTAAACGAGGCAGCTTTAGAACGGCCTTTATACTATCCCTCGAAGTTGCACCTTCTGGCCAATCTAATCTACCTCTTCTAACATATTTTTCTGCATGCCGACTATTGATATACAGAAAAAAAACGAATTTCAGCATGTTTGCTTCTGGACTGCTTTAACACAAAGGAAATAAAGGGCCAAATACTCACTCTACTCTCTTCAGCATCTCCTGTGGCAATGGACCGAGCACCCGCTCCATCATTGCCAAGTGCTCTAAGTTCTCATGAGTTTGAAACAGTGCTTCACCCTAAAAGAAGATATTGTATTGAAAACTCAATTACACATTACCTCACTCAACTATAAATTAGATAAATAGGATAACTCGTCTAGATAAAAGTCTTATTACAGACAAACGAAGCACATACCGAGCACAGTTCTACAAGGATACAGCCAACACTCCATATATCACAAGGAAAACTCCATCCAAGACCTACAAAAGTTAATAATATGGTCAAGTTAATGCACTCAACACAAATAATAACTCAAAAAGAGTTAAAAAAAAAAATTTGAAATATAATCAAAATTCCTTACCAAGAATAACCTCTGGTGCCCGATAATGGCGTGTTGAAACAATGTAATTCTGATCTTGACGATCATAAGTGGTGCTACCAAAATCAATCACCTTTATAGCACTTGACTTGGGCACCCTTTTGAAGTTGGAACTATCCCTTGGTGATCGAGACAAATTCTGCTGCAAAAGGTCAAATAATTAGAGAAACCAGCCCAAAGACAACTAAAAGAAGTAGGAAATTCCAATAAGAAACTAGATGCAAAACAAGTATCAAGTACCTTATAGTCATGTACTTTCACATAATCTGCAGAAACCAACAGTATGTTCTCCGGCTTCAAGTCAGTATGTATCATTCGTAGGTCATGCATGACTGGATTTCAAGGGTCAAAGAAATTGTTAGGATACAGAACACAAAATAATAAGAAACTGACTCGTCATACAATTTAAATAAAATTGCAGAAAACAAAATGAAACATGCAGCAGATGCTAATCATTTAACTTGAAGCAATTTGTGGAGTGTTTTGCAACAAACACAAGACACTACGAAAGGGGAAAAAAAGAAAGGACTGGGTCAATAAAATACTACACACATGCTACACACTCCAACAGTTGTCTGCCAATGTCACGAACTAGGTCAATGGGAAAGGAGCGATAATTGTTTTTCCGTAGAAAATCGTATAAGCTTGGCCCAAGCTTCTCAAACACCTGTTGAAACCATTTAAGTTCACCCACAAATTTTAACCCCCCATATTTGGTGAATCGGGGAAATTAATCCATGATAAAACAGCCTTATACTTACAATACAGATATGGTTACGATAGTCAAACCAGTTCCGTATTTGAACACAACTGCAAGGAATAAAGCCATTTAACCATAGCCACAAAGATGACAAAAGCCACAGAGTGCCAACAATGGCAGTAAGGAAGATTTAGAACAAAAAAGATACTCACCGGTTGCCACCTTTATCATGCTTTCCAAGCTGTTGCAACACTTCAATTTCTATCATAGCTGCATCACGGTATTTCCTGATTCCACGCACAATTTTTATTGCAACCATTTCCTTTCTTTCTCTATCCCAGCATTCTAAAACCTGTCCAAAAGTACCTTCACCCATTTTGCTATGTATTTTATCTGCCACAGAAGAAAAATTAACAGAGTAAGAAAAAGAAACAACCATCAGAAAAGAGATGATAATTACCAAACTTTACTATCCTAAACAATTCCATGGAATGATTTTGAAAAACATAACGAGTGGCAGATGAGTTCAATTTTGAAAAAAAAAATAAATGCAAGTCCCAATGATGGATACTGTTTTAAATACAGTCTTCAGTTGGAAGCGAAAATTAAGATTATAGCCATCATTTAAATAAGCAGAGGAACTAATTTATAAGAGAAGAAAGCTACGATGATCACAATCTTGATAGGACATAAAAATTTCTTTAATCATAGTCAAGTGTATTTACAGCGAGAAGTTAAATTATCTCCAAGCGCAAACATGTAATGCCCATCTTTGTCATCTTCTCGCCAGGGGGGAGAACCATTTCGAGCCACTCCCTTAACAAATAGTGGATTAGAAGAATGATCTGATGGTGCTCTTGAAGATGCAAAGCTTGGCATATTCGCAATCTCTTGTCCACAACATATTCCTACCTGAGCCTACACACAGTCACCCATTCATATAAAAGTTTGCCCTTCCTAAACCTAACATCCTCACCCAAAGTCTTCATTTTCCATAACACAAAAGAAATTGCAAGATTTTGTTGAATGAATACAGATGGGAGGCAAATACTTGGACAGATATGAAATATAAGCCTGATGCAAGGTAAAAAGACACGGAAGAAGGACAAGGAAAGGGAATCGCCAAATTTAAACAAATCGTGGAAAGGAACAAAAAAATTAAAGGAAAAATCATCCATAACAAGAGAAATATAATCATCCATCTAAATAAAGAACGATACTTACCGGATCTGACAAGATAATTCATTCGAGCTTACAAATAAAATAAAAATTCGTTAACTCAACAGATCAATAAAGAAACCTCAAGAAAATAGTCTAGACTCATAGAATAATCAAGAATCTAAGGGAATTAAACGTGGATCAGTCATCAGAGAAGGTAAATCTAGAATAACAAAGAACACAAAACGAAAGGCTTTGTTAAGTTACGTTGATCAGAGACGATACCTCGGTGTGTGAAACTAATACATACCTAAACAAAGAAAAATCCGGCAGATCTAGATCTACAAAACCAAAATCAACACAAAATAAAATCAGATCTGAAAGAGAGGATCGGAGATTATACCTTAGGGGCCTCGGGGACAACGTCCCAGCCCAAACGAGCCCTCTTTCGGGGCCTCCGATCAAGATGCGTGTGAGGAAACTCGATCATGCGCTCCATCTCCATGATCTCGTAGAAAGAAGCAGAGTCTTGAAAAAAGAGGATTGAAGAACCAGAGATCTGTGGGGAAGGAGATGAGAAGAAATATTCTTCTTCAGACGGAAATTTGTGGAATGGAATTGAAACGCAACCCTAATTTTAACCTAACAACGAAGCATGAGGAGGATGAGAGGAGATCTAACCGTCCACGTTGCGGAGAAGGAACCGTTGATTTAGAGGGAATCTCTTTTTCCAAACTCGGTCAATGATTTTATTAACCAATCCAGGGTTTATCCTAACCATGGTTCGGTTAGCTTTTCTTGTTTGTGTTAGAAAGTATATGCTACTGGGAATCGAGGATAAGATTCCAAGTTACGGGAAAACATAAAAATTAAATTTTAAAAAGAAATTGAATTTGTGGGCCTAGATCTGTGCTGTTCAACTGGGGAATATTCTATTGGGCCTAATGTCTCTGAAATGGGCTTTGATTTCTATCATGGGCCTTTTTCCCGAAAAAATAGAAATGTTATTCTTGTAATAACCATATTGGTTTGATAACCATTTGGTTTTTTAAAATTAAGCTTATAAATATTATTTCTATCTATGAGTTTCTTTATTTTATTATCTACTTTTTACATATGTTTTTAAAAATCAAATCAAGTTTTGAAAACTAAAGCCTCATTTAATAACAATTTGGTTTGTCAAAATTGTGTTTGTTTTCTCATCATTTCTCTATAATATGTTTCATATTTCTTATAAAAATGTTTGAATTCTTAGTCAAATTCCAAAAACAAGAGTTTTTTAAAACTACATTTTTGTAGTTTTCAAAACTTGACTTGATTTTTTAAAACATTTGTAAAAAGTAGATAACAAAACAAGAAAACTCATAAATGGAAGTAGTATTTATAGACTTAATTTTCAAAACCCAAATGGTTATCAAATAGGGTCTAAAAAAGTAGTTTTCAAAAACTTATTTTTATTTTCGGAATTTGGTTAAGAATTCTACTGTTTTCTTAAGAAATATGATATCCATTGTAGAGAATGATAAGAAAACAAGCACAATTTCCAAAAATCAAAAATTAAAAACCAAATGGTTATCAAACAGAGTCTTGACACAAATATTGAAGTGTTTATGGATTGGGTTTTGTGATATTTTGACCTTCAACTCAATTGTTCGGGTTAGAGAGTCTTATAACTCAATAGTCTTTATTAAGTTTTGAACCTAACTCAAATCAACTCATAAAAAATGAATTGGATTTTGATCGATTCTATCAAGTTATAATCAAATTTCACACCTCATAGTTGTTAGGTAAGCTATTTAGTTTTCAAATATGTATTTAATTAAGATTACTCATTCAAATATGCACAATTTACATAGTTTATAATATATATCTATATAGGATTATATATAATAAAACTACTCATTTAAAAGAAAAAAAATATGAAATATAACTATGAATATAATACATAAATGCATAACTAAAGCGATATATATGGTAAAGTTTACGACAAACAAGGTATATTAAACCCTATGTTTTTAGTAAATGGACCATAACAAGAAAAAAAAAATAGATAAAGCACAAAAGAAAAAATATAAAAACAAGCAACACAAGTAAAAAGATAACCTAATGGATTCATTTCAACTAGAAATGATTATTGTGTGTGTATTATATATATAACCCAAAAGGCCAAAATAACAACTGAATAAGAAAAACATAATAAACATTACTAACAAATAATATAATAATCAACCCAAAATGCCAAAAGAACAAAGTGAACGAGAAAAAAAAAATTAAACATCACTAAAAATCAATATTAGAGTAAAATGCATTTTGGTCCTGAGCCCTAAAGTCTGAACTTAGTATCTATTTGATTCTCAAAGTTTAAAAAGTAATATTTTAATCTAATGAAAAATGATGTGGTAGTTAAGTTGATGGATTGTACATGGTTGAGATGGCAAATTTATAGATTTGATATATTTCTTTTTAGAGTTAGCCTTTTCTCTCTTCTTCCCTTTGTCAATATTACAATTTAATTAAGGTGGAATCGTTGCAGACATTATGTTTTCATCTGTGGAATTTTTAAGAGGAGCTAGCGATAAAGAGGCGGTGGTGTGATTGGGTCCTGCATGTCGCGCGCGACTGAGTCAACGTCATGAATTTGAAGACGGAAGATATAGTGAAGTTGCCATTGAGAATGCTCTATGGGTTTCCTGGGGATTTGCCAGATTCAAACAACTTGCAAAATCAAACTTGTTTTATTTAAATTAATTGATTTAAAACAAATCTCTAGAATACGATGATCATAATTAGATTAATTAAAAGAAGAAGAAAAAAAGTTAGTGATTAGGGATGGAGAAATTATCAGTGAGATTGCTTTGAGATATAGTGCCCAGATTGTTTCCTCTCTCATTAAAAACATGAATTTATTCTTATCATGATCAGCTTCGTTCTGGAACAAACCAAGAGAAATTTCCTTCGTTATAGATCTTCAATCTGAACAAATGAAGAGTGAATAAGGGCGAAGGGCGAATGGCTTCGTTCTAGATTGCCTACAATAACGGTGATGGTGACGGACTAACAACGACGATGAGAGGAGGAGAAGGGCGAAGAGAAAGTAGTAGAAAAAGAAAGGAAGGCGAAAATGAAAGAATATTATTAAATTAATAACAGCCAACTCACTAATATATATATATATATATATATATATATATATATATATATATATATATATATATATATATTAAATCAATAAATTTATAAATTTACCAACTCAACTATGTACAACTATCGATTTAACTGTCGCATCATCTTCCGTCAATCAACTAATAGTCCAGGGATCATTTAAAACCATTTCTCAAATTTGAGAGACTATCTCGTTTGATAACCATTTGGTTTTTGGTTTTTAGTTTTTGAAAATTAAGCCTATAAATACTACTTCCACCTATGGTTTTCCATGTTTTCTTATCTACTTTTTAGATGTATTTTCAAAAACCAAGCCAAGTTTTGAAAACTAAAAAAAATAGTTTTCAAAAACTTGTTTTTGTTTTTGGAATTTGGCTAAGAATTCAAGTGTTTTCTTAAGAAACATGGAAACCATTGTAGAGAAGATGAAAGCTATTGTAGAGAAATGGAGAGAAAACAAGCATAATTTTCAAAAACTAAAAACCAAAAACTAAATGGTTATCAAACGGGGCCTAAAATGTCACTTTTAAAACTTCAGAGATCAAATAGATGCGAAGTCAAAATCTCATGGATCAAAAGTATATTTTACGCATATTATAATTAATCAAAAAAGCCAAAAGAACCAACTGAATAAGAAAAAAAATACTAAAAAATATATTGAAATTTGCCCATGTTTGATGAATGAGGTTGACGACCAAATTTTTGCTGGAAGTAAAATTGAAGCAATTGGAGTGTTTGAGACGACAAAAAAATTCTAATGACAACAAAAAAGGAAAAAACTTGAGTACAGTCTGGGCTGCACCCAAGTCTTGTGCTGCCCAATTTATAACCACATAAAAAAAATAAAAAACCAAATTTTTTTTTCTGTGGTTGTAAAGTGGACAGCACCAGACTTGCGTGCAGCCCAGCCTGCATCCAAGTTATGTCCAACAAAAAATTGGAGTGGCCGGAGTATTTTGATTGCAAACACTTGATTTGGAGAATAACATATTGAAAATTTAAAAAAAAAAGATATATGTAATTAATGGTAAAATTATTTACCTAAAATGAATAATCTCATTATAGAAAAATTAAATCTCAATAATATAATCATTATAAAGATGTGCATAATTTTCAAGAGTATAAATATAATAAAATTGTTGCATAAATTTGAGCCATATTAGAGCTGAATTTTTTTTCAAAATATGACATTTTGTGAAATATAAGATTGGAAATATGCTATTTTAAATAATTTTTTATAAAAAAAAATATTAGTCAAAGGTTTTAATTGATGCAATCTAAAAGTTTAAGGTCCTGTTTGATACCATTTGGTTTTTTATTTTTGAAAATGAAGTCTATAAATATTACATCTATGATCTACCCATGAGTTTCCTTGTTGTGTTATTTACTTTTTACATATATTTTAAAAAATCAAGCAAAGTTCTGAAAACTAAAAAAAAAAAAGTCTCATTTGATACCCATTTGGTTTTTGAAAATTGTGCTTATTTTCTTATCATCTCTACAACGGGTTTCATCTTTCTTAAAAAAAATATTTAAATTCTTAGCCAAATTCCAAATACAAAAACAATTTTTTGAAAACTAAGGCTTCGTTTGATAACATTTGGTATTTGAAAATTGTGCTTGTTTTCTCATTAATTCTCTACAAATAGGTTTCATTTTTCTTAATAAAATATTTGAATTATTAGCCAAATTTCAAAAACAAAAACAAGTTTTTGAAAACTATTATTTTCAAGTTTTCAAAATTTGGCTTGATTTTTGAAAACATAGGTAAAAGGTATATAACAAAACAAGAGAACTCATAGGTGGAAGTAGTATTTATAGGTTTAATTTTCGAAAACCAAAAATAAAAAACTAAGGCCCCGTTTGATAACCATTTGGTTTTTCGTTTTTGGTTTTTGAAAATTAAGCCTATAAATATTATTCCCACCCATGGATTTACTTGTTTTGTTATCTACCTTTTATCTATGTTTTAAAAAACCAAGCCATGTTTTGAAAATTAAAAAAAGTAGTTTTCAAAAACTTGTTTTTGTTTTTAGAATTTAGCTAAGAATTCAAATACTTCCTTAAGGGAGATGAAAACCATTGTAGAGAAATTGAGAGAAAACAAACTTAATTTTCAAAAACCAAAAATCAAATGGTTATCAAACGGGGCCTAAATAGTTATCAAATTGAGTTTAATTTTTTTAGTTTTCAAAACTTGGCTTGATTTTTTAAAACGTGTAACAAGTGGATAACAAATCAAGGAATCCCATAGGTGACAGTAGTATTTATAGACTCTATTTGATAACAATTTGGTTTTTTGTTTTTAATTTTTTAAAATTAAGCCTGTAAATACTACTTCATGTTTTCTTATATACTTTTTACATGTGTTTTCAAAAATCAAGCCAAGTTTTGATTCTTTCAATCCAAAGGCCCTGCAAAATAGAACACCCCCACAAACCAAAAAAAAAAAAAAAAAAGCACCCTTATCCCAAACCTTCAAATTAGACGTGTGAAGTATATGTTCAATAATAGCAGTGGTTTAATCTTTGACTCAAGTAATATTCATTCCCTCTGTGAATTGTGAAGCAGCAACACTTCCATGCTTTTGATATAGGAAGCTTTTACTGATTACCTATCTTTTTCTGGCATTATCTTGGTGTAAAAATGTTCGCCCTTTTAGCAACTATAGCATAAACTCTCTTCTTAATAATTGGAGAAGCTTTTTGTAACCTCTTTGGATGGGATTTTCTCCATTCTTGTATAATTTCATAGTATTGATGAAATTGTTTCCTATCCGACAACATTATGTGGTAACAGTTACACCTTTCCATTATTTAAAAAAAAAAAAAAAAAACAGTTACATCTTTCCTTAACTATAACTTCATGTATCCTGTTACAGGTTGAAAGGGAGAAAATTTTACTTAATTCAAAGTTAGCCGAGCTTGAGAGCCTTCTTCATAAGCCATATGTAACGCCATTAAATCGTGCTCCTGGCAACCAAAGCTCATTTTCAGGGACTAATTCTCTTTCAATTCTACCAACTGCTCGAAATAGCGGGCCTCCATTGTCAAGTTTTAGCCAGTTGGGTGCATCACTTAAGATGGGATTTGGTGCTAGGTAAGAAGACAAACAGCTTGATTTTATTGTTTATCTATGAGATTGTATGTAGTTTGCAAAATTGATTTGATGCTATGCCTTCTGTGTAACTCTCTGGGCCTAACATTTTGACAATTTATTTCACAGGCCCTCTAACCCACCTAATAATGCTTTAGGCCAGCCAGTTCAATTTTCAAGCTCCCCGCAAAACTCGAGTGCATTTGGAATAACCAATTTTCCATCAAGTGCTGTTGCAGCTGGAGGTGTGTTCATGAATTATTGTAGAAGTTCGACTGGTTAGTTGTATGTGATTCAAAAAAAATTTATCAGATCATTGGGAAAGATCATTTTGATTTCCAAATCAACGAAAAAGTATCTCTATGAAGAGGAGATGAAGCTGCCAATTATCTAGTCAGAGATTTTAACGGAGAAAATACCTGAGGAATCAATGCTTCATCTTTTCAAATAATCACGATCCTCTAACCTGACAGCTTCCAAATCAGAAAGGAGAGAGCTCAACTCATTGATTTCCCCATCCCTTTAAAATCTCCTATAAATAATCATCCAAGACAGACTTAGTTCATCCCAGAATTCTGAAACTGAACCATTTGGGACTAAAGTGTTTGGTACTGCATCCTTTGTAATTTGGAGAAGCTTCTTCCAAGCTTTTGGAGTCGAATAGAGCTAACATTGTTGTGGGAAACCTATGTTCTGGGTCAAATAGTGGATACCTCTGGCACTTGGCTTTCTCTGATGCATATTAGTTAGGATGTATCTCGCCTACACCACTTTTAAGGTAGGGAGTCCTTTGTATGTTTTTTTTAACAAGAAACTAAACTTTTCATTGATATAATGAAAAAAGACTAAGCTCAAAGATACAAACTCCACAAGGGAGTGCAAGAAACTGAAAAAGTAATAAAAAATTCATAAAAAAGGAAAGATAAAAGCATACCAATTAAGATTAATATCAATCAAAGAGAAATCAGCAAAAGACTTAAGAGAGAGACCAAGTAGAGACTTTCAAATGAGCTGAATCAAATCGAGCAGTCCACGACAAATACTTATCCTAAAAAATCCTCAAATTTCTTTCCACGGGAGTCCTTTGTGTGTTGAAATCCCTATGGGAGTAAATTACACTACAGATTTACCTTGAATATTACAACATTGAACCAGCGTATAGAGAAAAATTAGGCTGGGATTTTGAGAACGCCTAGTTTCAGAATTAGTAGGATAAAACGTCTGGATAGAAGTTTTACACACTTGGTGCATCGTTGACTGCTTCGTTGAAGGAGGCAGCCAGGTACTCTGCAAGGCTAGGTTGAGAGCTTGACCTGCCAGAAGAAGAATCTGAAACTCTTGCTTTCTTAGTACCAAACTTTGAAATCCAAGATTCACTGCTCAATGGAGCAATTGTCCTCCAAATACCAGGTTGCAGATCTTTCCAAGGATCTTCAAGCATGGACGCATTGTAAAATGGTTCCAGTCTGGGTGATTCGTCTGATGAAAAACGACAACCATGAGAACCAGAACCTCGTCCAGAGCCAAATCTTGGTCTGGGGGTCATATTGCCACGATGACCATGGCTGCTTCCACCAGGACTAGAACTGCCTTGATACCCTGGACTAGGGTTTGGACTATGGTAATTAACCCTGTCTTGCGTTGGATTGGAGTAAGAATTACCTCTTTGTCCAGAGACAACGTCGGGGGAGCTCATCTCCCTTTGTAGATGGCTAGGGAATTGGTTGACAAATGGGCTTCTGGGGGAGCTCATCCCCCTTGGAGGAGGGCCAGGGAAGTGGTTGCCAAATGGGCTTCTAGGTCCACTCCACATACCAGGATTTCCTTGATCCATAGGAAAAAGTCTGGGCATTGCTGGGCTACCATGGCCACCAGATCCACTAAAACCTCGTGCATAAAACGTTCTCTGGTCAGGTGAATGTTGATGGAATTGATGAGTCGGAGAGGGAGACATTTCAGGATTTCTCAATCCTACAACACAATATTATATCACAACAAGCATTAACAAAAATGATAGCTGAACACCATATGAGATCCTTCCCAATTCCACCAATAACATCACATAAGCTTAACGTAAAATATTAGCCAATAGGATAAATGCAAACTAAACTGAGTTATTTTAATACGAAGGAAATATTACTACTCCTCGTAGTTTAAACATGACTATAATACGATACCCATGTCATTTATTGTCATTTATTGTTTAAAAGTACAGCTTTCATGATCGCATGGCATTTATTGTCATTTATTGTTTAAAAGTACAGCTTCCATGATCCCATGGCATCAAACCATAGGGAGTAATTAGCAACTAAAATCAAATTACAGAAGTTATTTTGCATAAAAGAGAGTGATGCGGCATTTATTTTAAATACATAAACTTAATTCTCCCAAGGAAAGCTTGTGAGCAAACACAAATATTTAATTCTGGGACACTAATTGAAACATATCTAATTGTAGATCTTTAATAGTCTAGACATTTAATATTCATGCCATCAAACAAATAAGAATATAAAACAAAGAAACACCAACTTTTATCATTAATTTTCTCACGAGCGTATGTCTCTCTTACGATCCCTTCCAAACCAGAGGCTTTGATTAAGAAAGCAACGAAAAATTTTCTATAGGAAGGCCCGACATGGATGGAGGCCAGCCACCTTATTTGTCGGAATTTTCTTCAACACTTCAAGTAGGGAGTTCAAGTATTGGAAACCACAGGCAGAAAATCTCTGCTTCCCTCTTAAATAGGTTATGGAGTGTCTCCATTGAAACAAATGGCTTGTGGATTCTTATTTTCTTTTTTGTTTTTTGGAACAAGCAATTAAAGTTATAATCTCCCGTTTGTTTCACGGATTTTGAAAGAGTAGCTGATTTTTATAACAGTAGTAAAGAGAACTAAAATCTTGAGTAGGTTTGTTTCTGTACTTGTAAGGTGAATGATTTTAGGCCCATTAGTCTGGTCACGAGCATTTATAAAATTATTGCTAAAACCTTGACAGATAGGTTGAGGAAAGTCCTCCCAAGCACTATTTCCAACTATCAAGGGGCTTTTATTGCTTTTTTTTTTTAATGAGAAATTGTAACTGCATTTCATTGATAGTATGAAATGTACAAAAGAGGGGGATAAAGAAGCCCCAAATTACATGAAATTGTCCCAGTTGGTAAGGAGGGAAGTAAGACAATAATCACAAAAGTATGGAGAGAATTTACACCAAGAGAGGGCTATATAAAGTAAATGTTCAAAGAAAGCTTCGAAATCATGAGATTTATCCTCGAAGATGCGTTGGTTTCTCTCAAGCCAAATGGACCAAAAGAAGGCTTTGATGATGTGAACTCGCATAACAGCCTTTCCTTTGTTAAAAGGATGACCGACGATGAGAGATTCCATAATATTGAACATGGTTCTCGAGAGATCAAGGTGGAGCTGGAAAGCCTTAAGAATTCTCTCCCAAAAACGGCAAGCATAGTTACAAGTAGTGAATAGGTGTATCATACACTCACAACTTCTTCAACATAGCATACACCAGTTTGGAGAAGAGACTAACCATGGAGCTTTTTTGAGCAATGTGTCGGCTGTGTTGATGCCCTCATGGCTCAATTCCCAAAGGAAGAAACGAATCTCCTTTGGGGTCAGACTCCTCCAAATGTTCTTGTAGAAATATTTGAGAGGGTGATATCCACTGGACCCGATCTTGAGAATAAGAGATTTGGTGGAGAAAGTGTCTTTTTCACCCAAGTTCCACTTCCAAAAATCATCAGTATTTGGCCACAAAGGTGGGGAGAGGATGGATGATAGGTTAGTCCACCCCTCAATTTCATCTTCAGTGAGGTGTCTGCAGAAATGAAGGTTCCAAGATGAGCTTCTGCAGACCAAAAATCGTAGATCGATCCACTTTCTTTCCATCTTTCTTCATGGAAAGAGCAAACAACCGAGGGAAGGCAATTTTGAGAGGACTTGTGCCAATCCATCTATCAGACCAGAAAGAGGTGTGCTTCCCATTACCAACGACCATTGTCGTATTATCAAGGATGAGATCCCGTTGCTCCATAATGTGCTTCCCTGGGCCCCTATGGTAATTAAGCTTGTTGTGATCTGGATGCATATCAAAGTGGGTGGATCCATACTTGGCAATGATGAACCTCCCCCAAAGAGCTGTCTTCTCATTATGAAACCTCCAAATCCATTTGGTAAGGAGACAACGGTTCTTGGACTTCAAATCAACAATCCCTAATCCTCCCTCCACCAATCGGCACTAGACAGTTTGCCAGTTTATAAGGTGCTAGACTCTCTTTTCTTTGTTGCCATTCCATAAGAATGTTCTAAACAGTCTACCAATGTGACAGCAGCAAAAGAAGATAGTTTGAAGAGAGAGAGGTAATAGGTGGGGAGATTACTAAGTGTGGCCTGTATAAGTGTTAAACTACCACCCTTAAATATATGTGTGCTATTCCACCCTTTCAACCGATGCTCCACTTTTTCAATAATGGGTTCCCAAAGGCCTTTTGTGTGTGGTTTACCATTTAACCAGAGGTCAAGATAAACCAATGGCCAGCAAGTAACTTTACAGCTGAATTCCATGGCAAGAGACTCAACGGTTTCCTTTACCATATGAATGCCAATGAATTCTGACTTTTGATGATTAATGTGAAGACCTGATGCCTTCTCAAACTTGCGTATGGTGGAGAAAAGGCCACAAAGGCTTTCCTTGGTTGGAGTGGAGAATAGGTAGGGTGCGTCAGCAAATTGAAGGCGATTTATGGATAAGCTACCCCTTCCAACTTCAATGCCTTTGATGTTACCCTTGTGAGCTTCTTGTGATAGCATTCGGTTCAAACAATCCACCACAACGACAAAGAGAAAAGGGGAGAAAGGGTCTCCTTGGCAAAGACCTCGAAAAGCCTTAATCTTGCCCCTAGGCTTGCCATTTAAAATGATTGAATAATTTGCTGATGAGATACAAGCCCCTAATCCACCTTCTCCACTTTAAACCAAAACCTTTTGCTTCCAAAACTTTGTCAAGAAAGTCTCAATCAACCATGTCGAAGGCTTTTTCGATATCAAGCTTAATCACCACCACCTCCTTTTTATATCATGAACAATCGTCTATGAGCTCATTAGCAATGAGAAAGGCATCAATAATCTGCCTATCAGCAACGAAAGCAAACAAGTTTTCTGTGATTGTGTTAGGGAGGACATTTTAAGGCGATCTGATAACACCTTGACGATAACCTTGTAAAGGCAAGTGGTGAGATTAATGGGCCTAAAGTCAACCACCGATTTGGCATCATTTTTCTTGGGAATAATGCAGATATATGTTTCATTAAGACTCACGTTGATGATGGCGTTCGTAAAAAAGTCTTGGAACACACTCTTTATATCATCCTTGAGGATGTTCCAATCCTTTTTAAAGAATTTGGTAGTTTAGCCATCGGGCCCAGAGATTTATTTGAGCCAAGATCCTTAATAACCTTCTCAATCTCCTCTTCGGTGAAAGGGCCTTCAAGCTCGAGAGATTGTGTACTAGAAATCGGGTCCCAATTATCTATTCCAGGAAGTGTTCTAACATCTTGCCCTTTTGTGTAAAGCTTGGTGTAAAAGTCAATAATTTTTTTTTTTTTTTGATAAGAAATAATGAGATATATTAAGCACAACGGCCAAAAAAAAACAACCTAAAGGCAAGGGGGAAGAGTAAACCCCCTTCCAAAAAAACCAATAAGAGAGCTTTCTAGTTCAACTGAATCATGGATAAGTTGTAATCACAAAAAAGTTTTCGATTCTTCGTGCACCACCAAGAAGCTAGAGAATGTAAATTACTACAAAAAGAACCAAGAGAGGAGGCCCTATCTTCGAAGAGCAGACGATTTCTTTCAAGCCACAAGCTCTATAACAAAGCCCAAACAGTTGTCGTCCACAACACATTGCCTCTTTTTCTCAAAATTCCACCTCCCAAAGCCTCAATAAGCCACTCATCAACTTTGTTAGGTAAACATAATGAACGGTTAAGTTCTTGTACCAGCCACTGCCAAGCCTGAGAAGCAAACAAACAGTGAAGGAACAAGTGATTCAAAGTTTCCTCATTTTCCAAACACATGGAACAAATACTTGGAGAGATAGCCCAGTTCTCACATTTCTTTTGGAGCATATCATGAGTAACCGACCAGAGGAACACCTTAACCTTTTTAGGGGCATCATTTTTCTAGATGGCATCAATCAAGGTAACACGAATGGAAGAGGGAGAATCTAAAAGCTTCATAAACATAGATTTAGCAGTAAACTTTGCATATTTATCTATAGCCCAAACAACTTCATCAACTCCCTCCCCCACCCGAATGACGTCAATCAATTCAATCAGCCTTATCCAACTAGGGACCTCCCAATCAAACAAGCCTCGTCTAAAACCCAAATCCCAGTCATTTGCTTCATTCCTCCAACAATCTTCCACAGTGGCATCTGGTTTCATCGAAATACTAAATAAATCAGGAAATGAGGATGCTAAGGTAGCATTTCCAAGCCAACAATCCTTCCAAAAACTGATTCGGTTGCCCCGATTAGCCTTAAAACTCAGAAAACTGAAGAAAACAGCCCCATTTTTAGCAATATTGAACCAAGGCCTACATCTAGCTTTGCCTTTTGGTGGGAGGGGGCACCATACGTGATGATCAAACCCATAAATATGGGTGATAACTTTCCTCCAAAGGGCTTCCTCTTCTCTAGAGAACCTCCATAACCACCTAAGGAGTAAAGCCCTATTTTTCTATTTGTAAGCCTCAAGGCCGAGACTCCATACTTCAATTTGTCGATGACACCCTCTACTTCTGGTCTAGGAAGGAAAGTTCCTTTGTGAATCTTAACAACTTTTTGTCTTTCTTTGAAGTGATTTCTAGCCTAAAGATTAATAGGGGAAATTTTTTCATGATTGGCTTGAATTAATGCCCTTCTAAGCCAAGTTCCTGGTTGTCCTTGGTGGGGTGTAAGGTGAATCAACTCCCTTCATCGTACCTTGGGCTTCTGCTAGGTAACAATCCAAGAAGCCAAGATTTTTGGAATCTAGTTGTGGATAAGATTTAGAAAAGGTTGTCCACTTGGAGGAAGACTTTCTTCTCTAAAGCAAAAAGGCTCACTCTTATTCAATTAGTTTTGAGTGGAATTCCTAGCTATTTCTTATCGCTCTTCAAAATCTCAGTTGCAGTTAGTGAGAGCTCAAAGAGGAGAAATTTCTTGTGGGAAGGGGTTGAGAAGGGGGAGGGTCCCATCCAGTCAAGGGGGAGATGGTAGTTACGCCTATGGAGCTAGGTGGTCTAGGGATTGGGAACTTGAGTTCACGTAACAAAGCTCTGGTGGCTAAATGGTCGTGGCATTTCTTCATGAAATCTAATGCTTTGTGGCACAAAGTAATTGTGAGTAGGCATGGCCCACACCTTTTGAGTGGGTGGTTGTCGGTGGTGCTAGGGGTATGCATAAAACCGAAAAACCCAACAAACCGAGCAGAACCGAACTAAACTGATTGGTTCAGTTCAATTTTTTAATTAAAAATCAGTTTATTGGTTCATGTCTTAAAAAAAAAGTATTTCGACTCGATTCTCGGTTTAGGGCCTTAGAAAACATAATCAAACCAAGTTAATAATAATAGTATATATTTTTTATGTTTACTAATGTTTAATTCCATTCCCCAGTAGTCCAATATGAGGCCCAAGCCCATTCCCCAACAACCTTATCCATTATATACATATATTTTGCTTTTAAAAACACAACAAACCCTAATCGACGCTAATATCTCCCTTACCTCATTTCTTCTCCACGTTTCTTCAGCTCTTTCCTCTCATTTCTTTTGAGTTCATTCTAATTCCCCACTGTGTTGCGCACATCAGTCGCTAGGGGTGTTCAAAAAACCCGATCAACCCGACCCACTTCGTACGATTTGGGTTGGGTTATCAACTAGTTTGAGTTGGGTTCAAACAAATGGAAACCTTACGGATTGGGTTGGTTTGTGGGTTCACCTAAAATTAGTTTAGTTTGAACCGAACCAACTCGAACTCCTTTCAATTTAGGGTTTAGTTTAATATTAGGCCAAGTCCATGGCCAAATAAGGAAATCCATCTCAAAGTTGAGAGAAAACTCTCCAAGAACACAATGTTCTATTTTTTTTTTTTTTGAGTTCAACAACATTTTGGGGTGAGGGAATTCGAACTTGCGACCTCTTGGTCAAAGGTGTATGCCAATTACCACTAAGCTAAGCTCACTTTGGCATAACACAATGTTCTATTTCAAAACTATATTCCAAAAGCTTCCTTACAAACCTAAAAAGGGGCTATTTTAACCTTACCAAAAACATAAGCAAAATAACCAATTACAACTAAAATACTAATTAAGTACTAGATTAATCCAAAATTAACCACTAAACTAATTAACTAAAACTAGGTTAATTATCTAATATTGTCCCACATCATTGTGTAGTGAGGTTTGGGAGATAACAAGGTTTAATATCTTTGTGGACTTCGGTTACTAAGCCTTTTTGTAATTATGACATTAAGTTTGATTTTGTTGGACTAGAGTCTATTTCTGTAGTTAGTTCTTAGACTCCCCTTTTGTTTGGATTTGTTTTTTGTATGCCTTTGTTTTTCTCTCACTTTTGTCCATGAAAGCTCGGTTTCTTATTAAAAAAACATTTACTATTCCTAATGGCTAATAGCATCTCTACAGCCATTTCTAAATCTAAAAGATCTCAAAAGGTTAACACTTTAATTCCTAGTAAGTTATTGTTGGGTGTTGAATAATAGAGTTCAATCAAATAACCCTTCCGGGTAGTTTTTACCTTAAAAAGATGTATTATCTGCAAAAGCGATACCACGTCTCAACAAACTTACACTTGCTCAAGCGATAGTTATCCCACCTCCCTTGAAATTTGTCAACATGCCATGCAAAATAACTGCAAGTATGCAACTCAATACATGCCTTCATTGTCAGCTTACTACCTAGGGCTAGTCCTATCTGTATGGATCACTTAACTTATCTTTTTGCCATACAAACCATATTAAAAAGAAAAAAGGAACTAAAATTAGTTGGAAGTGAGCAGTTAGAGTTTTTCTGTGGCTGCTTTGATTAGAAAGAAACCAAGAGTCTTCCACAACAAAGTAAGAAGGCTATAGACAGTTTTTGTGACTTGGTTCATTTTACAACCTCAAGTTGGAGCACCTTTCACAAGTTTTTGTTTATAGATTACAATTCTTTATTGATAGGAAAGTTTTTTGTAACATGTTTTTACGGAGGGGAACATAATTATCTGGCACATTGTGCCATTTTTTACCCCTCTATTTACAATTGGACCCATTTTTTTTAAATAAAGCATCCATCATCAAACAAGTAGCTCGATGTCCTATTCCCATGACATGATCCTTTATATATTTCCATGCATAAGTTATTTAAGAAAACATAAAATTACCTGGGAAATTTGATGGAACATAAGTTGCTGGAGAATTATTGTGGTGGGAAGGAACATAAGTTGCTGTAGAATTATTGTGGTGGGAAGGAACATAATTATCGGACACAGTCTGATTCCCTTTCTTCTTGCTAGCAGAAAATGCAGCCATAGGGTTTGTGTAGTAGTCAAATCTTGGGGTAGTACATGGTTCTGCTTGCCTTACCATGGTGGCCAAGGACTCGACCAGTGGATTGGAAAGATGATTAGGCAGAGAAGTTTCAACATAATTAGCGACATCAGCCTGAGCAGCTTCCATTCGCATTGCTTTCAATCTCTCCCTTCGTTTCTCAGATTCTTCCATTTAACCTAAAGATGTCAATTCTCAATCACTGTCATCACTGGAAACACTCAACAGACTCGATCACAATGAAACATAAACACTCGATCACAAACCGGAAACAAAATTTTCATAGATTTAGAGAAAAGAGACAATCAAAGAAAACCTATAATCCCCTACTTGGGGGTACAAGAATGCACCTCAAGTGAAATTAATTACAGAAAGCACTGGATAGGAAACTTACGAGAAAGACCGACCGAAAAGAACTGAGATTAAACTCCAAATTAAAATTGTCACTGAAAGAAATCCCTAGGTAGCTGCTTCCTTCTCTGTAATGAACGACGAAATTCGTAATCGTATGACATCCTTCAGAAAAGTTGGGTGTATAAGGGGATACAGTTCGTTTCGGTTTTATAGTTATACTAGCTGAACCGGTTGAAGATGTCAATAAACTAGCTTGTTGAAAATTGTGCCAAAACAATCCAACTCCAACTGTCTGGTCTCACCACACAATGGGTAACCTTGTTGGTAAGCTTAAAAATACCAAAAGAATCCCTAAACTCCACGAAAAGGTGCTATACACTCATCCAATTAAACCCAACTTAAGATTAACCTTTACTATGATGATAACTTATCAAAACCCAATAAGTTCTTACCTAAAACAGTGTTGTACAGTCCCGGACAGCAATTCAAGAAGCCTCAAAATTGCCCCAAAAGGCCTCCAAACGCGATGGATAACCTGAAATTTAATCCGACAATCAAATGGTCACTTTAATTGACCATCTAACCATAAAACCAGCCCATATAATCAACTTAAAATCACCAACCACCTGGAAACTACACCGGAAACTTATCCACGTCAATTGGAGTGTTACCCACTACCTCTCCTTAGATTTTGAACTCAAATTGTTGCTGAATTTAACTCCAAATGGATTGATTTTGCAAATCCAAGACCCAAAAGTTATGGATAATCTAAAATTAATTCTAAATCATTATGGGTTCACCTCTAATTGCAAAAACAGTACCAAAAACATCCAAAAAATACAGGTAATGACCCAGGAAATTTACCCACTGATTTCAGCCTTGAAGTCAGAGCGTTCAGAGCCCGTTCAATTAAATCTTTCCTGTGAAAATAGCAGCAGGGCGACGGCGTGGGCGTGCGACAGACGGCGAACGGCAAGGCGACGGCAGATCGAGCGCTGGCGAAAGGTTCAGACGCGATCTGGGCGACGGCGACTGCGGCTAGCGGATCTGACGCGTGAGCAGCTGCAGGCGACGGCGAGCTAGGAACGACTGCAGGCGGTGCGATCGTGTGGGGGCTGCTAGGAGCGTGGCGTGTGGATCGGAGGGGAGGGGCGGCTTGACGGCGAGCTGTTCGGGTGTGGGCTACAGTCGGTGGGGAGCTTACGCGAAGAGAGAGTGATATAGAGAAGAAAAGAAGTTGCATGAAGGTTTTTTTTCTTTTCTTTTTTTCTTTTTAAACCTTTCCAAATTCCAAAACTGTCCTTCTACCCAAGGATGCAAAAATCGATATCGATACCAATATCGGTAACTCAAATTTACAGACATATCGACGGATATTTGAATATCAACGAATATTTGGAAAAAAACCACAGATATCACGGAAACTTATAAAAATATTGTGAATTTTTTTATGAAACTTTAGAATAAGTTTATTTAAGTAATAAACTACTATTTTATGCATATATATCACTAATTATAAGCAAAATATGAATATTAATACAATAATAGGTAACATTAAAGACCAAAAATGATTGAACTTGAATACTTCATTAATATAAAATTCTTGTCATACAAGTACGTGGTTTAGTAATAAGATGATGACCTTGGAGGTACTATACCAACATTAATATAGTTGATTTGATAGCGACAGTATTGCTCCCAACTCAAGTTATTTTCAAAATCTCTAACATAATTTGATATATGTCACACATGAGTATCATGATCAACTCCAATGACACCAATAGGAGGATATCTTTCATCAAACCATGTCCCATCTAAATGAAGATGCTTTGAAGAATGAAGATAATATAAAGGTTCCGAATATGAGTCTAGATCATCTTCAGGTGGAACCCTGTGTATAGATCGATGTATTTTGTCATTGACTATAACCATAAGTATGATCACTTGAATGACTATAGTTACTATTACTATAACCATAATTATTATTGTTATAGTCATAGTTACTACTACTATAGTTACTATTGTTGTAGTTGTAGTCATATTGTTAATGCCCATATTCGGTATCCAAACCCATCCCCTCTAGACTTGAAACGAGAGATCCTTCATCAAATTGAGCATTGTAATTTGTGGATCTTCTGCGAATGAAAGGTTTTCCTATTGCTCCAATTCATGGTCCACCAGCTCTATGGCCATGGCGGAGAAGGGTGTGAGAGAAGTGTGGTGTGGTGAGGATATTTATATTGGTAAATTAGGTATTTTTTGTGGTTTTTTTATAAACAAAAGTGTTGGAAATATAAGTTTTGGCTAATCAAACAAGCAAAAGTCACTTTAACATTGATGTTGAAGTGAAAATACAATATAAAAGCTTACAATATCATGTTGGAAATGAGAAATATTCACAGAAGTGTTGAAAATGTAAGTATTGGCTTCAACATTGATGTTTAGGTGAAAATACAATGCAAAAAGCTTACAATACCACGTTGGAAATGACAAGTATTCATAAAAATGTTGAAAATGTAAGTTTTTAACTAGCAGTACAAGTACAACAAGCAAACATCACTTCAACATTGATGTTGAACTAAAAATAAAATGCAAAAAGCTTGCACTATCATGTTGAAGGTTATAAAATGAAATTTATAACATGTTGGAAATGAGAAGAACTCATAACAGATTCATGTTGGAAATGAAAACTCCCATAATAGCACATACAAAAACGTGGATATTCTGTAGATATTTTCAGATATTTCCATGATATTTGGCCGATATTCTGTCGATATTTCCACGATATCCGAAGATAAATCCAATATTTCTTCTGAAATGCAAAGATATATCCACAAAACGATATATCATTGATATATCGCCGATATTGACGATAAATCGCCGAAAACAAGGTAAAAACGACTATATCCCCCCATATCTCTGTCGACACCCCTAAAATACAGATATATCGACAAAATTTCGGCAGATATCGGCGATTTTTGCATCCTTACTTCTACCTACAAATTCATTTCCTTTTTGCCATTTCAACCTCTCTAAACGTCAATTTAACCCCACTAACATACAGCTCAATCAACATATAATTTCAAACAAATAATCCACAAAAAAAAAAAAAAAAAAAAAAAGTTGTGCATTACAGTCATCATTGTAGCTCATTGATCAATGGACCTCAAAAACAACATGGTGCCACATTTCCCATAATCATCTTAAAATTGAGCTTCTCTCCTTAAATGTATTTGATATACTGTAGATTTTACTTACGTTGCACCAGAAATTTGAGCGCCAAATGGGATTGAAATATACCAGCAACGATGTAAATAAGTGGATCAATTAAAATGTGCTTAGCTCTTCCTATTTGGATACAATTTTTTTGTCTCAAAATTGATTGTTTGTCATAAACTTAGTGCATGTTTGGAAGTGATGGTTGAATTAGTGATTTTAGAAAAAGAAATTTAATTACAATTGATTTTCATATAATCATTTTGATGTTTGGTTTGAAGTGATTTTCATATATTTAGAAGTGATTTTGAATTATTATGTTTGGTATCAAAAGTGATTTTAGAATTACCAAATTACTAAAAAGGGTATTTTATATTTGAGAAATTATTTAACTAAATAATTATGATAAATATCTATTTTTATTAATTTATTTTATTGTCAAATTTTTATCCATATGATTAATATGTTAAGTAAGAAAAATACGCATAATAAATATCAAAAGAAAAATTCAAGAACCATATATCTCATTCAATCTAGAAATATTTGTATTATTATACAAACTTAAACATAATATGAAACACAAACTATAGAATAAAGATATTAATGAGACAAGAAGTTTTGCAATTCTCTCCCACTCCTTTTCAATTTCTCTTCCATGACAAGAAGTTTCCTCAGTAACACTCAATTAGTTTCTTTCATCACTTGAGGAGATCAAATCTTCATCATCGTCATAAGGCTACAAAAAATAGAAAAAAAATCAAACATTTAGATAATTTCTTTCATTTGTCAAAATCCTACAAAAAAAAAAAAAAAAAGAAAGAAAATTTATTAAACAAATGTGCAAAACAAGGGCGAGATCAATACGAAATCGTCACAATGAACATGACAGAACATGCAGGTCCAAACCAAAAGCAGGGCCATATAGGGTCCCATCCCCATTAAATGGCAAGTAGTGGAGAAGGTTATGTGATTGACCATGTGTATTCTGCAACATCCTATGAATTTTTCTCTAAATTTTTTTTAATATATATGCAATGTCTACATGTTTCAGAAAGAAGAAAGCATAGACTAAAAAAGCATGGTAATGATTGAAAAACAGAGTACAATTGAAGATAATATCACTTCACAAAAGATCAAGTTTCTATTAAAGAGAAAGATAGCTTCAACTCAAGAAACTAAGAATAGTTTCTCAAAGCTATTGCTTGTTCTTCTTGAACACATTAAAGCCAAACTTTGTTTCTTACCCAGTTTCAATGCAAGATTTAAATCAAAAAGAAAATTCACCCACAAAATGATAGCTAAAAATGGAAGACAAGCTAGGAAAAACTATAGATCAACAACCCAGACACAATAAGAATCAGCAAGGGGACAAGAAGATGGGCTATATTGTTACAATCACAGACAGAGGAAAAAAAATAGAAAAGGAGAGAAGCAAACAACGATCAGAAAAGAACCCAAATGAGAAAAACAAAGAGAAAGAAGATTAAGCAATAATTAAACAAGTCTATAATTTTAGGACCAAAATATAAACATGATTATCAAAAAAAAAGAACAAGAAGAAAAAAAAAGTAGAGAAATCGGCATTGTGCACCACATATTTAACAATTCTAGTTGGTGCTCTTTATTAAACTCCTTTTGTCAATATACCTCAACTATTATCATTACTTTTAAATTACAAACTAGATTTTATTACGATGGATAAAAGAACAAAAGAAAGCCAAACAAAAACCTAGGCTTGATCATCATGAGGACTACAAAACAAGCCAAGAAATTATCAAGAAAAAGGAGCTTAATTGTTAGCAATCAAGATAACAGAAAAGATTAGAATTCAAGTAGATGAATTATAAATCCAATATTTTAGGGTCTGTCCAATTAAAATTTCCCTTCCCATTTTGTGGAACTAGATGTGCGGGTGGGTGTGGGAGTTTTGCAGAATTAGTTGAGTTTCGTTTGAAGTAAAATCAATCATTAAAACCAACAATTCAAATGGCTTAGCATGAGCTAAATCAATCATTTAAACCAACAATTTGGGAATTAATTAGATGTCATTCTGTTTCCAAAACCATAACTTCATTTTATATAAACCAAATAACAATGGGACCCAACATTGAAGATAAGATATAAACAACCCCCCCCCCCCCCCCCCCCCCCCCCCCAAAAAAAAAAAAAAAAAAAAGAATGAATGAAAGAAAGAAACACTATTAGTACACCATCCATTGAAGGTTTGATCTAATTTTTAATTTACAACAAAACAAAATATTGTGTGAAAAATGTGTGTGCAGATCCATGACATTTCAAGAACAATCAGGCAGATGAAAAAATAAAGTTTATCAGAATGAGGTCGAAATCAGAAGCAGAGTGAAGCAAAAAGAACGATTAAAACCTGATGAAGCTTATATGAACGTCGAGACTCCGATGAACTGCGAAGCAATGGATGAAAAGGAAGATCCCAAACGTAACAGACGCCCAAGTAGAGTTCTTCGCATTACAATCGAAACAAATCAACAATGTTAACTGCATTTTTCGATTCGAAAATCGAAGAGAAATAACAAATATGAACACACTGACCTAGGGCAAAAGATTCCAGTGAGAAGAAGAATCGAAGGTGAGATTCAGCGAGAAGAGGAACGATGATTTCGAATTAGGAGGACTGCTATTCGAGAGAAATTTTAGGGTTGTGCCTCCATTCAAGAGAGAGAGATGATTAGGGCAAAAAATTCTTGTTAAATATAGGGGCAATTTCGGTATTTCAACAAATGAATAAAATGGGGGCAAATTTTAGAGGTGATTCCCGGTTAATCACATCAATAAGAATCACCTACCAACTAATTATTTAAAAATCAATTTAAAATGAATTTAGATTTTAAAAAAATCAATTTCACCATTTGCCAAACATCAACATTCCAAGGGAAAGTGATTTTGGCCATGCCAAAATCACTCCCAAACATACCCTTAGATTTATGTAAAATTAGAAAATGTTGATTGAGTTGTTAGTTAGATTTAAAAGTTCAGTTTGAAGTAGTATTTAAAAATAGAGAAGAAATATTTATTTATATAATTTGAGATTTTAATTTTACTTAACAATATTAGAGAGTCTAACCCACCTTAAGCCCAACTCTTGAAACAAACAGCACCTTCAAAGTGCTTCAAAATCAGCATATTCCATACACGAACATCTGAACTTGTTTGATGAAGTAGATGCTAAATTGATTGAACTCTTGGCTTTTAGCATTGTGAGCATTATTGAATCTAGTTTCTGTCACTGTCTGAGAATGTGTTGCACTGCGATATAATTTGTGTAAATAGATGGTTGAAATACATTGTTGTTTGATCGTTGCACTGATTATGTCGCATAACACGATGATAAACACTTTCAAACATTCAATCATAGCAGTGACAAGAGACCACTTTCAGACACTTTCTTTTCTATTTTCATTGAAAAATGTTAAACCAAACTATTCAATCATGAATGATTTTAAGAGTTTGTTGCTTCTTACATCTTGTTCAACTTACTGTACTTACGAAGTTTTGTTCGGCAGTGATATAATGTATAAAGAATATTCATGAAGTAGTTTTGAAATAAATTTAAAGCTTAACGGAAAAAAATGAAACTTTTGGTTTAATTTAGTTTCTGATCTAGACAAATACTAAACTATGATTATTGCTTTGTCATGGACGTAAATTCAACTAAACTACCTGTTGTTGAAAACCATTTTTAACTAAATTGGTTTTTGTTAATTGATTCTCTCGATTTTGGGCTTAATGTTTAATATTTATGTTATATGGTAATATTTCTGTTAACATTTCTAATATATTTTATATATCGAGTGGCTCACCTCCTACCCTAGCCTAGAAGTGAGGTTCACATGGTGAGTTGTGACTTTTACATCGAGAGACAAATTAGAACTTCAATTAATTTTTTCTATTTTTTATTTTGGAAAAAAATTCAAAATATAAACAATATTATAATATCATTAACCAACTTAAGCATAATTCACAGTTAAAACACTAGTAATTTTTTTGTATAAGTCCTTTTTTTTTTAGTTCACCAACATGTGAGATAAAAATTTGAATCCTCTGACCAGATGATCGATGTTATTATTGTAAACATTTAAGTGACAATCAAAACAATTACCACGAACGAATAACAAATAACAAAAGCAAAATTAAGAACGAGAGAAGAGAGAATCTCACACAATTGTTTACAGTGGTTTGACCTTAGTTTACATCCACTTTCGAATTAGAGGGAGAGAATTTCATTCAGCCCCCCAAAACAAAGTAGCGGAAGAAGAGGGTTACAAGTATAGGAATCACCGACTCACCTCTCTACACTAGGCTTTTCCCTTGTAGTAAACTAATAAACTAAAGTTAGTTTACATCAACGGTCAACAAACTCTCACACCCAGTTGAGTTAACAGCCACAATATTAACTATGGTAAAAGGGGTAAGAGAGAAGTAAAGAATAATAGCATATGTGAGTCAACCAATTTAACCGTTATAATGTCTTAACCAGTTGAATTATGCTTAGATTGACAATTTTTTGCATAGTCCAATCATCACCACCAATTTATAGCAATTTTTAAAAATAAGAATAATGCATATCATATAGATCTTAAAATCAAGTTATTATTGAAATAATTTTTTTCTAATTATTTTGAAATAATAGAAAACAAAAAGAAATAATTACTCAAAATACTTCAATCTATTTTTACAAAAGTAAAAAACAATAGAAGATGAATGTCATACGTAATTCTAATTTCCTAAAAGAGAAGCCGAAAAAAATGAATGAAGAGCAAAAACATCACCAAGTTTAAGAAGAACCAAATTGATTTATTTTTACAAAAATAAAAAAACAATAGAAGATGAATATCATACGTAATTCTAATTTCCTAAAAGAAAATCAACAAAAAAAAAAAAAGTAAATGAAGAACAAAAACATCACCAAATTGAAACCTCCAACAAATTTTTAAACAAACAAATAAAGGCAAGTTTATTACCCACGCGTGTTTAAATCTTAATTTGATTTTTCTTTTTGTGTGTTTATTAATTTTAGTTTCCTTGGTTAAGATGTTATATCATCAACCGATCGAAAATTTGAATTTCCACCTCTACATGTATGTTGTTGAACTTAAAAAAATATATCTGTTAGTTTCTTTAGTCTTTTCCCTCGAAATTAGTCCCACAAATTTTTTCTTTTCTTTAATTTTTTTTTGAAAGGGAACTTAGTCTCACTAAATTCAAAAGAAATAGTCTCGCTTAGAAACTACTTTCAATTTGTGTCACATAATCTCATGTTTGCCATAAACCGTAAATGTTAATGAGGGCAAGTTATTTTTCAATTTAGTTCCAATGGTTTTAGAAGTTTCAATTTGGTTCTTATGATTTAATCAAACATCACCAATCATTTCATCTATTAGTGCATTGAATGCTTGACAATTTTCTTTCTTTTTTGGAAAAATACACTTTTGGTTACTGAGATTTAAATTTTGTTACATTTGAGTCCATGAGTTTTCAAACTTGACATTTTAACTCATGAGGTTTAGAAAAATGGTTTATTTGGTCCTGTCGTTAACACTTTAGGTTGTTAATTTTATGTTATGCAGGGCTGACTAGACATTTTTTATTATTTTTTTACTTATGTGGCATAGATATATTAATTTTATATTTGTAAAATGGCTGATGTGGCAAAAATATATTATTATTATTATTTAATATTAAAAAATTAAAATTTAAAAGCTTTTGTTTTTTTCTTCTTTTTCTATTCTTTCTTTCTCCTCCCCATTTTCATCTTCACCCACAAACCCACTTTCATTGTCGATCGTTGTCGTCCACCATCAGTTTTTTTTTTCTTTTCGTTTTCTCTTTTTTTTTTCTTCCTCTTTCTCTTCCATTTTCTCTTCTTCTTCCTCCTCCTCCTTTTCCTCTTCTTCTTCTTTCTTCTTCTCTTATCTCTCTCTTCCCTGCCGCCAACTGCCATTTTGAAATGAAGGAGGTTTCTCTTTCGTTTCAGAACGATAGTCAACAGCGGGAAGAGAGAAATAAGAATAAGAGGAAAGAGAAAAGAAAGAAGAAGAAGAATGAAGAGGAAGAGGAGGAAGATGAAGAAGAGAAAAAGAAAAAAAAGGCAGTCAACGACGGTCAATGACAGCTGGCAGTGAAGGTGGGGTTATGGTGGAGATGAAGGTGAGGAGGGGAGAGAAAGAAGGTGAGAAGGGGATAGAAAGAAAAAAGAGAAAGACATTTATAATATTTATTTTTATAATTAAAAAAATATTTTTTTAATAAAAAAATTCCACGTCAACTTAAGAAAATAATTATAAAAAAAAATTCAATCAACTTCCCACTAGCTGCAGTAACGGAAAAACTGACGGTAGGGACATAATAAATCATTTTCCCAAACTTTAGGGGTTAAAATGTTGAGTTTGAAAATTCAAGGTTATAAATGTAACCAAACCCAAACCTCAAAGACCAAAAGTATATTTTTCCTTCTTTTTTTAGTACAACAAACGTGAGGGGTGGAGATTTGAGCATCGAACTTCAAGAGAATAAGTAGAGGTCTTAGCTGTTGATCTATATTCATGTCGGCTAGCTTGTGTTTTCTAATTTGACAAACTATGTTTGCAAATTATATTAGGATTTAAGTCTCAAGTAAAAAAAAATGGAGAAAATGAGTTGATTTTTAAGTAGATAAAATACACTTTTATTGATGGTTTATAAGGTTTAATCAAAACTATATGAATCAAATTGAAACTTTTAGAATTATAAGAACTAAATTGAAATCAACCCCAAACCATAGGAATAAAATCTATGATCCAACCTATTTTTTAACATAAGATAAAATTGTCCCTTCTTTTTTCACTTCACTCATGAGTTTAATCAATACATCAATGCGTCACATAGCATTAAACTGAATTAATGGCAGTGACATTAAACACAAAATTGAAATGTTTATAGACATAATAGACTTTTGGAAAAAAAAAAATCAAATTTTATCTCTCAATTTGGCAAGGTGATAACAAAACTACCTCAATTATGCATGAGAACTTTCCTTATTCTAGGTGACCCCCACACGAATAATAAGAAGAGCCCCAATAACAAGATGATAAAACAACCCCAAGAAAGTTAAACAAATTTACTTGGTAGATGATCAATGATCAAGAAGAAATGAGAACTTGTTCTTGATAGTGCACAAAGTGAGCTATTTCTAGGCTTATTTATTGCTAGTTTTGATGCTTAATTGGCCAATTTTACGTACATAAGTTTATTTTGTAGAAATTGAGCATTTGGGAGTAAAATGGAACGTTTGAGAAATATATCAATTAAATTTAGCTAATTGGACAAGAATTGAAGAAATCAAGGAATAAGAGCAAGTTATAAAGCCAAAATAGCAAGGAGACAACATCGAGACGCTACTCAACAACATTGCGATGTTGAAAACTCACAAAGTCACACATCCCACCAGTAGAGCGCCTAGACGCTAGCCGAGAGCGTCGAGACGCTATGAAATTTTAGCCAACGCCAATCATGCTTCAAGCAACGTGTGTGTCCCATTTGAGTTTGGTCCGTAATGTCGAGACACTACACCTAATTTTCATATTAACTACGCGTTTTGAGGGTAGCGTTTGAGACGTTATTCCTAGCATCTTGACACTGCCCTAACATTTTTTATAAATACATTGTTTTGGAGGCATTTTGGGGGGAATCACTTTGGAATTTTGACCAAAACACAAAATTATGACTTGGGAGGCTTAGAAGATGAGATATTGCCATGCTAGACCTAATTTGTCTTGTTACCCTTACTTTTATAGTTTTGTTATGAATTTTGGCCTAAAAATTTATTGTTATTTTATGAACATGAGTGGCTAGAACCTTTATTCTTAGGGATTGATGTAGCTATCAGATTTTATAGTTTAATTTATTGAATTTATTAATGCTTCTTTTCCATTCATGCAATTACTTGCTTAATGTTTTTAATTTATTGACTATGGACTGATCATTGTTGTCTCTGAATTTTACACTCTTGAGAGGTAATCTAAAGTAGACATTCATTGCATGTCTAAGTGAAACAAAAATCTATAGATATTTAAGATCACTTCAAAAGTTGTCTAAAGACTTAGACTTAAGGCATTGCATGTGGGTAAAACTAAATCGATAATATTGGTTTCTAATTGTGCTTGTGAGAGTCAATTATGACCTTAGTGTTCTTGACTTATGGAATATTACATGTTTGTTGTTGCCTTTAGTATAATTAAATCATAAATCCAATTTGTGAAATCAACTGCCTAAGACCTGTTTTCCATTGGTTTTCCTCATTAATCTAGTTTTTGCTATTGTTTTAATTCAATCATTCATTCTATATTTACCTCTAAATAAAATTGAACGTTAGTATCTAGGGTACTTAAGTGAGCTAGAAACCTAATCTTGAGGACGTTATCTGTAATTATTTACACTATATTAAAATTTGACATGTACACTTGTGGTATGCATTAAAATTGTGTAACCGTTCCTATCTTCAAGATTTTGAACTCTCCACAATCTAATTAATTAAACTCGATTGAAAGTTCTAAAACATTCATTCATAACAAAAGAATATGACAAAGAAAGCATAAAGCTTGAGAGAAACTAAGCTCAATATGAAATTTTCATTCAACTTCTTGTTAAAATGACCAAAATTACATACCTATTTATACTAATTGAAAAGGCAAATAAAATTAAAGGACACAACACAACCCTTGGTCTATCTAGTCTAAATTCAGCCAACAATCTTTCAAGTCCATACATGAACATTCTTAAATGAAAATACATGAATTTAAAAAAGTACATAATGCAATATTAAAGATGAGAATGTGATAACTCTCCAAATGAGAGTTATTAGCTAGTCTTTTATGCTGAAATTTCCTTTATTTGAGTTTAATGCTAGTATTTTCATGCTTGAAATCTCCTAAAACCATTGTTTATTGGAATAGTTTCTTTAGAGATTATTAATGAAGGGAATTGACGTTTCACTCCGCAGCGGAAACATTGGATCGTCTTTGATTTTATTTAAAATTAAACTAAAAATTAAGGTTAAGCAAACTTACTTGGAGTAAATATGGAGATATTTCTGGCGGATATTTATCACCTCCATAAATTCTTCCTGGCTATGACTTGAACACAAAACCAATGCTTGTGGGAGCCTTTTGAAAGAAAATCCACAAGGGATTGGAGAGGAAGAGGTTAAGAGAGAATTCTCTAATTCTTTATTGAGGAAATATGTGTTGTATCTAATGGCTCAACCCAAGGGTCCTATTTATAGAGACCAAGGGAAAATCTTTGCCATAATTAAAATATTATATTTTAATATCTAATATATTAAAATATATATTATATTTATTTGAATATCATTCAAATCTCCTACGATATTTATTTATTTGAATTTTATTCAAATTCTATAAATATCTTTTATTTAATGTATCTAATATACATTAATTATTTTAATATTTAATGTATCAAATACAATGAATATATTTTCCTCTTATATATTTAATATTAATTTGAACATTTCAAATTTTTTTTTCAACTAAATTGATCTTTTAGTGTTACTATGAGCTAGCAAGGGGACCTTATGGACCTACATATTATAAGCTCCAATGATACAAAATCAATTAATTAATTAATTTTCATTCATTAACTATAGGCCACTCCACTATAGACTTAGAGTTGCACTCTTATGCACTGTAGAACAAATTGTGTCCATAGATATAATTATTACATGCGAGTCGATCATTCATGAGTTATTCGTAATTACAACTGGGTCAAAAGTTCGTTTTATCCCTATAATTACATCTTGCACCTTAAGTACCATTGATCCTCTAATGAACAATATGTTTATAATCTAATTATAAATTAAGTCACTCCATTATAGACCTAGAGTTGCACTCTTATGCACTGTAGGACAAGTTGTATCAATGAATATAATCACTACATGCAAGTCGATCCTTCACGAGTTGTCCGTAATTACAGTTGGGTCAAAAGCCCGTTTTACCCTTGTAATTATATCTTGCACCTTAAATACCACTGATCCTCTGATGAACAATTTGTTTATGATCTAACTATAAACTAAGTCCCTCTTGGGCAAGTGAGAGGGTGGGACCCCATTGTTCAAGTCCCGAAATTAGCATTTAAGGGAACTACTCATCTACTTACCCTATAAGGGAATGCGTGAATTCCATATTGTGAAATTATGTTCCCAGCTCCCTATTTGGTCAAGTCTCTAATATGGTAGGCATATTGAATCAGCTACAAAAGCCACTCTCACCCATGCAAATCAAAGGATAAGCCCTCACAAGTAGGAGTTTATAACTCACTCAGGATTAAAATCGAGTCTATGATCATCATGATGAAATATTAATCTTCTCAGTTAACAGATTTATAAAGAGAGATTAAATATTTCGTGGTCCAGTCTTATACAAACTCATTGAATAAGGTACCCCCACTCACATGTCTCCACATGAACGATTTGGATCAAATCATTTGTAACTATTACAAAGTGGGTCGTATCAATAATGTTACCTAGATAAGGCACCCAATCTTATTCATATACTATGACCCTTTAGGTTATTTCTTGAACATGATCATCCCATATGTCAACCACATATTGTTCAAGATTACAGTGTAATAACCTTAGATTTTTCATATAATGGATAATATTATATTGCAAATAAAATAATCAAAATTATTATAAATAATTAATTACGAGGTTTTAGGGCATAAATCCAAATACAATCTTCAATAAGGCTCTAAAAGGCTCCAATATCAATCAAAATACTCTCGAACACTTAGTTTTGCTCCTCAAGCTCGGTTTCTACAAAATAGACAAAAATAGACATAAAAACTCACGAATTCATAACAAAATTAGCATTAATATAAATAATAAGATAGCACTAAATGAGTGCTATCAAGTTTACTTACCATTCTTCCCCTCATCGAAAATGATTCATTCTTAAATCTAAAGGATCTCCTTGCAAAACAACTTTGTAGTCACTGTCTTAAGTTCGTTCACACACTTAGATTGGAAATTTTTCTCTTGGATCAAATGTGAATACTTTGTGTAGAGTAATCCTCTCCCTTTGTCGTTGATGAAGAACTTCAAACTTTAACTTCCAATGCATCTTTGATGAACCATCAAAACCACTAGGAAAACAATGGAAAAAAGCATTAGTTGGAAAACAAACCCCATGCTCATTGTTATTTTCACTTAAACATTTTTTTTTCACATATACTTTTTTCTTTTTCATTCTTCTCCTTTTTTCTTTATTGTTTCACTTTTCACACTTTCATCTCTTTTTTCTATTTTCTTACTCTCCACACTCTTCTCTAGAGATTTTGTCTCCTTCTCATATTCAACACATACTTCAAATATTTCCTCATTTTCCATAATAACTTCCACCCTTATGGCGTTAGACAATCTTCATCATTTTGATTGGAATGTGTGCCTTGACCCTCCATGGTTTGGTTTCTTAAGTTCATTCTTGACATGATTCAAACATGTATTTGATGGATTAATGTGTATCTTAGCTAAATTATTTTGAAAAGCCTTCGAAAACTAATCATCACTATTGTATGTCTCATTAATTACGCGTCTTTGTCCTTGGTACGACACAGATTTGTTTGAAGTCCTTTGGTGAAACATGCTATGAAGAATATCAAATGATAATAAAAGGACCTCACAAGTACTCTCTCACGTGTTTATTCTCTTGAAAGATGAAAGGTCAATCGTGTTTGCACTAAAAAAAATGTAGAAATGCCTCTAAGACTTCTAGTTCTAATATCTCAAACTTCAACAAGTCTTGCAGTATTCTTATGAGAATCATGCAATAACACATCAATAACGCCTAGAATCCTAGAATGTGAAAAATCACAAGTCCAAAAGTTAGAAAACAAATGTGGAAAGATGATATAGACATGGTTTTTTTTTTTTTTTTTTTTTTTTTTTTTATCACAAGGTGTATTGATTTTCTCATTCGAAACTTTCAATTTCATCAAATTGAACCATAAACTTACACAAGTGTTGCAATTACACCCTATATTTAATTTTCGATAATTCACCTACTATTTTTAACAAAAAGGAAGGTAAACCTCTCTCACAAGTCACAACTCATAAATTTTTAATAAAAGTCAAGCTTGGTACAAAATTAAGCCTAACCAATACAAAAATTTGATCATTAAAAAATTATCTTATTAGAAAAAAAAAATTAAAATGTCTCCTTTCCTTATTCCCATCAATATCTTATTAGAAAATATTTTATAATTCATCAAACACAAAAAAAAAAAAAAAAAAAATCCTAATTACTTGGTAGAAAAATCAAGATATTCTTATTCCATGAACAAATTGTTCAAATCACGAGAACAAAATTATAAATCATTGACCAAAACCTTGAGTTGAGAGTCTCTAGGTGTATTCCACATGTCGAAGGTTCGATCGTTGGAACCAAAAAAAAAAAAAAAAAGATTATAAATCATTGACGAGATTCACTCCAAAAAATATCCTTTCATCTCAAACACTACTTTCCAACCAAAAAACCCAACAATGTCCATCCTTCCATGGCTTACTCCCTCCATCTTCTTCCTCCTTCCCCTTCTATTCCTCTTCCTAATCCCCAAACTCAAATCAAAAACCAACAAAAAACCCCTCAACCTCCCGCCATCGCCACCAAAACTCCCCCTAATCGGCAACCTCCACCACCTCGACCACCGTCCCCACCTCTCTCTCCGCCGTCTCTCCAACAAATTCGGCCCCATCCTCCTCCTGCAACTCGGCCAAATCCCAACCCTCATAATCTCATCCCCAAAAATCGCCAAAGAAGCCTTCAAAACCCACGACCTAACCTTCTCCAGCCGCCCCTTCCTCTTCTCCGCCCAACACATCTTCTACAACTGCACCGACATCGTCTTCTCCCCTTACGGCTCTTACTGGCGCCATATCAGAAAGATTTGCATCCTCGAACTCCTCAGCGCCAAAAGGATCCAATCTTATGCTTTTATTAGACAACAAGAAGTTGCCCGTTTGGTGAACAGAATCTCTCAGGCGCAGAATCCGGTGGATTTGTCGAGCTTGCTGGCGTTGTATGCCAATGATGTGCTTTGTCGAATGGCGCTTGGCAGAGAGTTTTCCGGCGGTGGTGAGTACCATCTTCATGGGATTCAAAATCTGCTTGAAGAGTATCAGGTTTTGCTTGGTGGGTTTTGCATTGGGGATTTGTTCCCTTCTTTTGCGTTTCTCAATCGGCTAACAGGGATGAAATCGAGGCTCGTGAAGACGTTTAAAGGGTTCGATAAGTTGTTCGATCAAGTTATAGCTGAACATCTCAATCCCGAGAGAGAGAAATTGGGGGAATCTAAGGATCTTGTTGATGTTTTGCTTGATATTCAGAAGAATGGATCTGATGATAGAATTTCACTCACTATGGATAATGTTAAGGCCATCATTTTGGTATAAATTCCTCTGTTTTTCTTTGCCATGTTATTGTTGAAATTGACCATGTGGGGGATTTTTGTAGGACATGTTTGCGGCGGGGACGGACACGACGTTTATAGTTCTTGATTGGGGGATGAATGAGCTCATAACACACCCAAAGTCAATGAGAAGAGCACAAAATGAAATTCGAAGCATTGTTGGTGATAGAGAAGTTGTATCAGAGAGTGATCTTTTAGAAATGCCATATTTGAAAGCTGTGGTCAAAGAGGTGCTTCGATTGCATCCACCAGCTCCAATTTCGGTTGCGAGAGAAACTATGGAAGATGTCACCATTGAAGGCTACGACATTCCGGCCAAAACGAGGGTTTATGTGAATGTTTGGGCAATTGGGAGAGACCCAGAATCGTGGAATGACCCTGAAAGTTTTGAGCCAGAGAGGTTTTTGGATAGCGATGTTGATTATAGAGGGTTGGATTTTGAGTTCATTCCTTTTGGAGCTGGAAGAAGGATTTGTCCTGGTATTACAATGGCGATTGCTACGATTGAGCTTGCTTTGGCTCAGATTTTGCATAGCTTTGATTGGGAGCTTCCGAGTGGAGTTGAAGCTAAGGATTTGGATATGACTGAAGTTTTTGGTATCACCATGCATAGAATAGCTCACTTGGAGGTTGTGGCAAATCCTTACTTTGCTTGACTTTTTTCTTTTAATATTTGTGTGTGTGTGTGTGTTTTTTTCTTTTTTTAACTTTGTAATGCATTTTACTTTGATTAAATAAAAAGAATATTAGTACATTTGATTTTTTTTTTTCTTTCAAGGAAATAGTCTATTCTTAAAAGGCTTATATCATAACTTACGCTACATGTAGAGACATGTTTATTTTAACTAAGCTAGACTTATGGAGAAGAAATTTGTTCTCCAAATTACAGTGTTACACTTCTTGTTTGCATCTTTGGAAGATGATCATTCTAGTTGAAGAGCTTCATTTTCTATATCAACAATTAAAGTTTTAGCTTTGTTTGATTTATTTATCAGATATTGTATAATTAATTATATCAAAACATAAGTAGAAGGCTATTTTTATTCATAGGCTAATAAAATAAATGAATGATTTTTTTTTCTTTTTTTAAAAAGGGAAATTATAGTGGTTTGATTGTTTAAATTAAGAAAACTGAATTGATTTTTTTCGATCAAATTTTATTTTATTGAATAAGTTAGTTTGATTGTTCTTTTATTAAAAAAGAAAATTTGATTGTTCTTTCCATGGTCCATTTTTCACTTCACATCACTGTGTTGGTGTTTTTTTGGACAATACTATTTTGATTTGGTATTACGTTGAAAAGTTGGTTTTGTTTGTTGATTTTTGAGTACATGTTGAAAGTTACTTGAAACTTTGAAAGTAACTCAACATGTTGAAAAGTTAGGTTTTTTTCATACCTCTCATTTCAGATCCCAACCCATTTCAGAATATCTGAATTAGGAGAATTTGTTGGGTTTGGACTCGTTGCAATGTGGCTATTATTCTCTTTAGATATATATATTCGAAAAATATTTTTTGAATTTCAATTCCATATAAATAACAACGTAGTAGCAATTACATTATGTCAGCTAAATTAAATAATTTATCCTTTAGCAAAAAATTAGATCTTGCTTTGATATACAATTACAAATATTAGTTTTGAACATAAAAATTCACTCAAACAAAAAATTTATACAAGTACGAGATATATTTATATGCATAAAAGTAATAGCTCAACGAGTTAAGGCAAATATCTTTAACCAAGAAGGCAAATATTCGAATCTCCCACTTCCACATGTTGTTGAACTCAAAAAAAAAAAAAAAAAAAAAAAAAAAAAAAAAAAAAAAAAAAAAAAAAACAGAAAAAGCTACAAATTTAGTCCCTAAAATTTCAATGTTGTGTTCAATACATCCCAAACTTTAAAAAACTATCCAATAAGTCATTAAAGTTTGAAAAATGTCTAATAATTTTTTCAAATTTTAATCTTTGTATCTATATTTGTAAATTTTTTTAAAAAAATGTTGAATATGACATAGACTATTTTGACACAAAATTGAAAATTTACGGATCTATTATATAATTTTAAACTTTAGAGACTTAGACACAAAGTTGAGAGTTTAGGAGTCTATAATTTTTGTAAAAAATGACAAAAGAAAAAAAATTCATTTTAGATGTTACACTCTCAATTAAGTGAATAATTAATTAGTCATTCTCTACATGGGTTGTGATCTTCATTACAACTCATTTTTTCCACTAGACCACGTGATTAGATTTGAAATCTCCTTTTCAACATTTCTACTAAATAAACTGGAGCTCAAAACCACAACATGTTTCTCCCAATAAATTAAAATTTTTTTTTCCTGATGAGACAAATCTCTAAAGACAATTTCAATGCATGATATGGTAGACAAATCGCATTTGAAATTAATGTCATTGTTTCTTGATTTATTAATACATTAGTCTCGTAAATCATAATCAAATTAATAAAGTATTGATTTATTAATACTTTGTATGATTTGGATGGAGATTTGATGGAAGCAAGGACCATAGGACGAAGCATATGACAAATTGCTGATATAATTCCTTCTATTTCTTTTGTACACCAAAGAAAGACTTCAAACAACCTAGAGACGCTATAGCAAAAAAAATATGAATGGATAGGGGTTTTTCGTAGTGGAAGTCTGATTTTCCAAGTTGGCATATTTATTTTGTTTTAGAAGATTGTAACCTTATGGCTTAGTGCCTCTTGTTTGTTTTCAAAAAAAAACAAAAAAAAAAAAGAATTGAATATGTTTACCATAGCCAATGAACCATATCTAGATATTTTCAAGTTCTTGATGTACTAAAAAAAAAATCTTGAAATAAAGTTTTGAGATATTCCAAATTGACCATTAATAAATATTTGAAATTCAAAAAAGTTGTTTTCAAAATTATTTCTTAAATTAAGGGTTTTTTTTCCTCCAAAATAGACAAAGTTGACGGCGACCGTGGTTTACTCCAGTATAATCTATTATATAGACCATGACTAACTTAACCATGATCTATATTATAGACTATAGCTAACATCAGCCGTGTAGTCTATGGTTGAATAGACTACGCCTGACGTTATACGTGGTCTATATTATATACCATGGCTGACGTTAGTTGTGATCTATGATTGTACAGACTATGGTTGACATTAGTCACGGTCTATATTACAGACTATGACTAATGTCACTTATGGTTTATATTATAGACCATGGCTAATATTAGCCATACTAACATACCATGGATGATGTTAGCCATGGTATATTAGTATAGACTACGACCAACATTTCTCGTGATCTTTACAACAATTAATCCAAAATTTGTTATTTATTTTTGCATTCTTTATTTATTCAAATTTTAATTAATCCAAAATTTATTAATTAATCAAAATATTCCATTGATACAAACAAATTTCACTCCAATAAACTAACAACCAATAAAATTTCTATACATAAGAGAGCGATTAGAACACAATAATGTTAACATACTAAATCTAATAGGTCAACTAAGACTACTATACATCATTTTGGGCAGGAATGAAATTGTTGAAGAAATTATTCCCACTCATTACAAATTTCATCGATCTCAACTTGAGAGCATACGCCTTTTTTCTGATAAACTGTAAAAAGAAAAGAGAATATGTATGTTAAAAAAAACAAACAGCACCAAACATACTTCAAATAGAACAAAGCAATGATTGATGAAGTAGTTAAATACTTGACATATAAACTTAAAACATTACAAAAAAAAAGTCTTATGATAGCTTTAAAAAAAATGATATCATAGACCCTTTATAGTAGAAATTCTACTGCCCAACAGTTACGATAATGTCTCTAGAAAGTCATGTACTGACTTATATGGATGCTTTTAGCAACAAAAATAGTGGTGATTTAGGGTGTTTCCTTTCCAATCATTTAAACAACTAGAATGATCAACAACTTAATTATATAATCTCAATTGTATAACTAACAAGAAGTGTTTAATCAAATAGATTTAGCTCTTAATCAAATAGATTTAGCTTTATCTTTGAAGGGATATCCACCAAAAAAGAAATGAAGCAGACTTCTCATGTCCCTCTAATGGTGTTCATCATAAATGTATAAACATTTCTTCAAATCAAGGAAACGAAGCTAAACATTCACACGATGCTCAAAGATGACGGTGATCATCAAATATTTTTCCTTGAAATAAGCACACGTGATCTTACTGGATAGCAAAAGTGAAAAACATTTTAACATTTCCAATAAAAAGTGAACATTTTTATCTCTTATTTTTATAAGTTCAACAACATCTAAAGTGGGAGATTAGAACCTCAGACCTTCTAAAATATATACTTTAACCAATTGGCTTATATTCAGGTTATAGTAGAAATTTTTCTTTCTTAAAACTAGGGTATTAATGACACACCCCACCCCATGTTATCCTAACTAGCCTAGGATGAGGCATGCCGACATTAGATCCCTACTACTTCTATGATACCCAACATCAAACTTTGCAAAATAATTCTTAGTTTTAAAAATCACAAGTGGCTAGCCAAAACTTGTTGATACAAAATTAATTAATTAATTTTGTAAAAAAAAAAATTTGGCAGAGTTTCCCCTGAAAACTGAGTAAACACACCTGAAAAGAAAACATATACACTCCCAAATTAACCTGTTCAAACTCCAACTACTATTTTAGAAATTTAGCACAATCCAACAAACTTATTAGTAGATAAACATGTGGATTTTATATTACAAACCAAAGGAAATCCCAAAATGGTACTAGCCACATCAGTTACATAAGAAGTATTTGTAAATATGTACATACAAAATGATATGCAAACTATCAAGTCTGGTGGCAGATATCGACTTCTGTAGGCTCGTTAGAAACTCAGTCGCTACCTGGATGGAATATTTAGGAAGAAAGAATGAGCTAATAGAGCCCAGTGAGTGGTAAGTTAATAGGAAAAATAATCTCTTGACAAAAACCTTTTATATTAAAAGGAATTCAAAGTTCAATAAAACTTTATATACTAAGCACAATCTAAATACACAAGATAAGTAAAACATCACAGAGATTTGCAGCAATAACTCTTTAAAGAAAGTACAAAATAATAGGCCAACAAAACTTATCACCAAACTTGTACCCAAATCCCTGCCATACTATGCATCGAGTAATCTCCAGATACATAGCAGAGCAAATTTATGTCATACGTACACATAGAGCAAACTCTAACAATTAATTACAAGCTGATAAGCCATCACAGGTAAACCACATGCCAAGCTATAGATTAAAGCATATTTATAATTTAATTTTGGCCATTTCTCCATCAATATCAACTTCAGCAGCTAAACACATGTCAAGTATTGAAAAATATCTGAGACAATGTCATGCAAGAAAACTGTTGGAAAATGCAGGAAACAATTGACCTTTATGCGAAAAAGCCCATACTCTGTCTTCATGCCAATGATTCCCTTTGAAAACATAAAAAGAGAGAGGTCATTTATTAACTGAGGCTCAAATAGATTGCGAACAAAGTCAGGATCAAACAGAAGTTTTACATTTAGCCACATTTTCGTTAAATCACCCCTAACTCATCACTCTAGGGGAACTGCCCCTATCTCATCACTTTGGGGGAAATCACCCTCTAACTCATCACTCTACCTCATGCTCATCGCTCTGCCTCATGCTCACCATCACTCTGCCTCAACCTCCTAGCAATACATGCTCGCACGGAAAAAGGTAGGTGGCACTAACCTAACAGGCTTTCGCTTAGCCACAACGCACTTAGATCGTCAAGGAATATACCACCCAAGAGATCATAAACCTCATTCTCACCTCGACCCATAGATCTTATGCATAACTGTAAACACGAACTGAACATCATGCATGCTTAGGTAGACAAAGCTTAAATATAAGTTCATTCACCACCAACGCCCAAACACATTCAAGCAAACATGCTACAAAGCGTTCAAGTAATTATGCCCCAATCACACTTGGACCAAAGATTTACAATTAGGTCCGTTTTCCAACAAAGGAATCTCGGTCTTGCCTCAACAAGCAACCAAAATCACTAACAGTGACCTTTCCACTAACCAACATTCTTGAATCTTGAGCAGAGACTCATGTATAAGCTTATCAACCATCTTAACAAGACCTCTACCTATCCATGGTCTCTACGCACGCTAGTAGCATATTGCCCTAAGCCGTTTCTTACAAACCCGACCCTTCTAGTCACTCTAGGAGCCTTAGCAGTCATCACTATAATATGTTAAGTACATCAAGTTGTCCTAAACCATTCTAACACAAGGAACATGGATAATGTCTTGGAGCATTAAATACTTTTAGAGTGTTATAGCTTGCCAAATCCAATAAGTCAGGAAAACTAAACTTTGACTAACCATTCAAGCTTTTTAGGCATGTTGTGTTCAGTTAATCATCCCAACACCTCAAGCCAACATACCTCAACACTATTCTATAACAAGGATTCCGAAACCGTTCAACCCACACCCACGTGCTCCACAAACACAATTTTAAGCATGCTTACTCATTCACAAAACTCCAAAGAAAACACATCCACCATACCAAAGATCATGACAAAGCAACAATATGTGAGCCTCATACTTGAGAAGTTTACTAGCGCGTAGTTGAAAGAACATACTTAACCAGCCAAAACATTCAACTTAAATCAACATCCACACATTCATGCATATAGAAGACAATCCTAGACACTCACGCATTCCAAGGTTCAACTCCATTGCCAAGCTCGACAAGTTCTTCCAAATTGATTACTTGCAACAACATACACATAATCGCGACCCCTCTAAATACCACAACAAGGTTTAGGGATGTTGCAAACCCAATCACAACCTTAGGCAAAATCGTAAAGCATTACACATGCTAATTATAATAAATTCGAGTCTTTAAGCCCTATTTCCAATATAGCCACATAGTTAGGCCATTATCAGCTCAAACAACCTCCACACCAATCACTAACCATTACATGCTTCATAGTCACAATTTTTCGAGCATGCTTTCACAATTCATAAATTTCCAAACATTAATCAAAACAAATAACAACTTGAAGGGGCTTAATCCAAATGACTACTTACCTCAAAGGCAAAAATAAATATTACTTCCAAGCCAACCATAAATTCTTTTAGAACACTTAGCACCACCCAAACAGTAAAATGGGTTGCTGATTTTTGCAACAAAACAACCCAAACGCAAAAGTCCGGCCTCCACACACAATGGGTACCCTCCAAACAATGACTAATCTTGCTGGACAGACCCGGACAATAGCTCAAAATGCCCCAAACAGCCTTTAAACGCGATGACTGTTCTAAAACTAAGTCCAAATATCCATAATTAACTCAAAATACTAAAAAAAACAACCAAAAAGTCACATTGTATTGAAGTTGGAAGGCTTACCCACTCCAAATAGAGACCAAAGGTGGCTAAACGAATATTTGATTCGCTGGAAAACGACCCCAAAAATGCACCAACTTGCTGTCTATACAAAAACAAAGAGGGGGAGAGGGAGTATGACAGTTCCGATGGCAATCTAGGCAGCGACGCAACACGAAGTGGCGGGAGGGGGGTTGGCAGCGCTGACAGCGTGCATGGCAGCGTTCTGGTGAACAATGAGCTTGCAGTGCAGAAGTAAGCGCAGCGCAGTTGCAGCAGGGTTGTGCAGATGGGGGCTTGAGCTCAAGAGCAGCAGCGCTGTTGAACTAATGACGGATCGATGGCTTCGGGGAACGAGTGCAGGCTAAGCACGGCGGGGAGAGAGAACAATTAGAACATTTAAACAAATGACTGAATCGATCTCAGGAAATCGAATATTAATTTTGCGAAAGAGAAAACAATTAAAAAAGAGGTTTTTGTGTTTTTATAAATATAAATAAATTAAAACATAAGAAAAAAAATATAGATCAAATCTTACCAAAATCTAATTCAAAGGTACAGTTTTATCCAATTGTAAAATCGATCATAGGCATTTAGAACATTTAAACTTAATAATAAAAAGTACTTGGTCAACTTATTTGGAAATCTCAAAAAGCAACAAATCCCTTAAAGTCATTAACTCTAACAAACGTCAAAGTTAAAACTAATTACCTAAACAATTTGGCATGAAACAGTTCCACATTATTTAGATAAAAGCATTAAGTACTTTGAAAAGACTAAGACAAACCGATTAGATAAAATAACTTCAACCTAACCAAGATGATCCTTTAATTCCTAGAACTAAACGTGCAAGCTAAATTATGGAAACCCATAAAACACACACATGTAATAATCTTAACGCTACAAGGTTCAATCAACACGACAATTACAGATAAAAAATACAATAATCATGAATAGCAATCATGCTCATAAAATGATTGAGGCGTTAATTCAATAAAAAATACATGCTCATAAAATAAATACAAGGAATCAAAGAACATTTGCAATTATAAGAAAACTCCATTAAAGTTCTAGCCACACAACATTGCAATTGGCTGCAACTGACCTTTGAATTGGAAACACGAGGTTTAGCCAAGTATCGTGATAGTATATCTCTCATTAAACATGGTTCGATTTTTTATGATAAAAGTGTAAAAGTAGAAGGAGAAAATCTCTAAAAAAAACTCTCTCTAAAAGTCTAAGCAAAGGAGGCCAAAGGTCCTTAACCTAAAGTGAAAAGTGCTATAAATAAGATTGGGCAAAGTCTAGATGCCTGGGGTAGCGTGAGACACTGCCCGTGCAAATTAAGAATATTCTATGGCGAAATCTAGGTAGCGTCTCGATGCTACCAGTTGAAGGAGCTTGTCGAAGGCTCAATAACATACAATTTATAATATCGATCTAAAATTAAACTACTTGTAGTAATTAATGTAGGATCGATATGGCAACCCTAGAGGGAGGGTGAATAGGGTTTCTTAAGATTTTATAAAACTTTTTCAAATGTGGGCCCAATTAAACAAATTAACACACTTTTTGCAATAATTAATTTAAACAATAAATCATGCAAATAAGTTCACTCCAAAATAAATAAGAAATTAAAACAAACAATTTTGAACACTTTATTTAATTCTAAAAATAAGATTGGTAAAGAATATGTAAAGATAAAATTATACCAACCAAAATAGACATACAAGAACAATTGATTTTAAGCAATATAATATAACAACAAATTAATTGCAAAAATGAAATAAGATAGGAATAGAGAAATTGACATCGGGAATTTTATAGTGGTTTGGCACAACCCGACCTACTCCACTCCCCAAGCTCCTCTTGGGTATTTCATTAGAAAAATGAATGACCCTTTTCACGGCTCAGAGTCCAACAGTTACACCGTTCCTTTTGCGGGAGCAAGAACAAACCCCAATATTTTCCACAGTTCAGGATCAAACCGTTACAAACTATCTTTTTTGGGATCAAGAGAAACCCTTACAATGGATTAGAAAGTGAAAGAACAAGATGGAAAAACTCTCTGAAAGAGTAGATACACAAAGTTTAGCTCACAATCTTTTGTAAGAAAAAATTCTTACAAACTAAAGCCCTCACATGGCTAAAGAGAATAAAAATGGAAGCTCAAAAATGGTGGAAGTGCTCTCCAAGAAGAATAGAATTTTTCAGAATTGTTTTCCCATTTTTTCTAATTTTTTTCGAGTCTTAAATAGAAGGAAAACAAAAACTAGCCGTTTCTTTCACGTGTCAGCTTCTGATTGGCTGCAAAAAAGAAATTCAAAAATAATAATATTATAATATTAAAACATTTGTCCATTTTACCCATTATATATATATATAATTTTAATTAAGAATGTCACGTGTCGCCCTTTCATTGGTCGAAATAAAATAATAATAAATATTTTGAATTTTGACCGTTGGGATTTTTAAGTATTAATAAAATTCAATTGTCACATGTTGAAATCCTATTAGTCCACGTTTTTCCATGTCATCATCACGTCATCTGCCACGTCATCATTTTGACTGTTTGAAGGTGCCAGTCATTGCCACGTAATCAAGGTTGACCGTTGACCATCCACGTCATCTGCCACATCGTCAATATATGCCACGTGTCATGTCATGTAGGATTTTCCATTCAATTTTGTTTTTCCCATAACTTCTTTGTTTGAGCTTCGATTTGAACGATTCAAAATGCGTTGGAATCGTTATTCCGAGCTCTACACAATGAATACTTCAAAAATACTAAAATTTTCAATAAACAAAATTAGGTTTGTTATCATCAAAATATTAATTAATTTGAAATGAATGGCCAAAAAGCCAACAATTAATAGTGGACCGGGTCGAACCACAGGGAACAGAATAAATTGATTTTCCTAATGACATGGACTGACACAGATTGGGGGGGGGGGGGGGGAGTTAAGCATAAAATAATGATAGAAGGACTAAACATAGAGTGGTAAAAATAAAGATCTCACCTTGGGCACCGAATTAGGGGTAAACAGATAGTTATGCAAATTATCGATATCATTGAAACTAACATAACATGTAATTTCCTATGTTTTAAGACAAACTGAACTCCTCGGGACACCGTAGGAGCCTCTCCGAATTAAACCAATCTAGAAACGCCTAATTGGTTCCTAATTGGTTCTAATTGAATTAACTAATTTGGCACGACCAATATCAAACGAATTAATTAAACGCATTAAACACAAAGGATAAGTCGAAACGAGTTAATTAATTAAGACTTGGTCGATCTAAATTAACTAAGTCGGTACTAACAATTCTAAGGCCTACCATGTACTCGTGAGTACGCAATTCTACTTAATCTAACCAAAGTGACAACTGACCTATTTACTACTCAAATTAAGCTAGAGGCCGAAGACACCTATAGGTATATCTAGCATAGCTAAGCAACACTCTAATTAATACGAGTTGTCAGTTCCATTAAAGAAAAGCAAGCTAGGATTAATCACAAGAATTGCAAGCCATAAAACATGTTGGAAAATAAAATTAATAACAAAATCTCACAAAAAAATGCATAATTACCAAGTTTATATCCCGAACCAGCGTCGAAAGCCTAGCAATCCATCAAAATGATGTTGCCCGACATCAAGATTTGATCTAAACTACCTAATCTATCCTAAACTACTGAAAAATAGAGAGGAAAAAACTTAAAAAATGTCTCATGACGGCTGCAAATTGGAGACAAATGACCTAGAGGACGAAAAAATCTATTTATAAGAATCGACGGAGCGTCTAGACGCTCCCAATGTCACAGGGGATCTTTGTAGCGTCGAGGGAGGCTTTAGGGGACTGCGGATAGCGTCTAGATGTTACCTAGCGCAACACTGGTCATTTTTGCTCTAACTCTTTACTCGGGTGTTCGAATGATCTTTGATTTGATGCGTTGAAACTGTGATTCGAAGTGGAATCTCCCGAAACATGCCTTATCTCAAATTCCTACAAAATGATCAATTAATTATATTAAAACCTCTAAACTGACATTATTTAGACATAAAAATATAGGACTATGTTGGTCCTATCACCAGCATTGAGAGTAGCCTCACCACAGCGTCGAGCAAGCCTTCTTTTCTCAATTTGGCCAGTGTCTAGACGCATGGAATAACATCTAGATGCTACTCTTGCGGGACTTCAAGCTTGATATGGCCATCAGTGTCTTAACGCCCAAGATGGCGTCTAGAAGCTTTTCTCTCGGTTTACTTGGTTTGGATGTCATCTCTTCGAACGCTCAAAATAGACCATTAGTTTCCTTTTAAACCCGATTCATCTAAAGTCTTTCAAACGGCTCTGAATTGCTCAATCCCTACAAAATAGACAAATAAACGCGTGAGAGCAACTAAATTAGTATGAAATTAAGTTCATAAAGTAGCACTTTTCCAGTGCTATCAGGCATTTTTCCAACTTGTTGCATGCTTTCTTGCTCTCAACTTCATGGTATACTTCTTGTTGCAACAATATGACATTAGATGGCTCCGGAGACTACAAAAGCATTAGCGATGTAATAGCAACCGCTCCAAACAACTCCAAGACAAGATTTTACATTTGTGTCACTCCTCGTACTTACCATGAACGAGTTGAAATTCCATCAACTAAGAAATTCATTGCTCTCGTTGGCGATAATGTATCTACAACAATTATCGTGGACAATAGAAAGAAGCAATGGGACTGGATTCAACACTAATAACTCCGAAACCCTCAGTAAGCGTCAGCCCTTCTCAATACACAAACAAAATCTAATCTCTTTTCCCTTTTTTTTTATTTGAAAAGAAATTAATTATTTATATCCTTAGACTTTGGGGTTGTATCACTTAAAACTCCAAATTAATAATTATATAAATTTAAACCTTAAACTTTCATAAATGAATCAATTTAGACCCTCCATTAGGACATCGTTTTAAAATTGTTAATGCATAATTTTTATATATGTATATAAGACTTTTTTAAATGCAAGATTAACGTAATATTAGAGAGAAATGTTGATATCACATGGAAAGTAGCAACTTTTCATTAACATGAGTGATTTTTCATCTTCTCTTTTTTTCTCTACTTCTTTAAGAAGAATAACAGTACAATTTTTTTTCTACTTTGGTAGGAATTTGGAAAAAAAAATAATGTTAATTAGATAATTTTGAGCTAATTTTAAATAGAATTGAGTAAAAATAGTTATAAATCATTAATAATTAAAGGTGCTAACTTTATGGCACAATGGGGGAGGGGGGTGTGAATTGATTTTTTTAACTAATTAACTTGATTTTCATTACATGCAGCTGTTAAAGGTGCTAATTAACTTTATGGCAGTCTTTAACCTTCAAGAACTCTGCCGGTCGTCAAAACTTCCAAGCAGTGGCCGTTCTTGACTATGCCGATATCACTGCTTATTATAAGTATATTCTCGGTTTCCAAGACACCTACGGAAGCGTCGACTTCATTTTTGGACACGGACTTGTTATGTTCCAAGATTGTAACATATATGCTCGATTACCCGACACTATTATCACAGTCACTGCACAATCAAAAGAAGAACCACGGTCCCTGAGTCAGTGGCAGATCCAGAACTTTATGCCAGGGGGGGCACAAGTTCATATTAGGTTAAATTACAAGTTCAGTCGTTGAACTTTTAATTTGTGTATATATGATCCCTGAAGTTTAAAAAATATTTAATAGATCTTTGAATTTTCAATTTCGTGTCTAATAGATTTGCAAACTAATTAATAGTAGATCTTTGAAGTTTCAATTTTGTATTCAATAGATCTCTAACGTATTAAAATTTTTTAAAAATTAAATGTTCTATTAAACATAAATTTTAGTTTCGTGTCTAATAAGTCTTCAACCTATTTGACATCTTTTAAATATATTTATTAGTTACAAAATTACAATTTATGTCTAATAGAACAATTAATTATAAGAAATTTTGAAATTTAAGATCTATTAGATATAAAATTGAAAGTTTGCGGATCTATTGGACGTTTTTAAAGTTTAATGACTTATTAAACACAAAATTATAAAGTTTAAGATCACAAATTTTAAAATTCAAGAACTAAATATGAAGTTAAACTAAAACAGCATCGTTTTTTTTTTTTGTGTATATCTATACAAAATTAAAAAAATGAAATTAAAAAAGTCTGGATATTTCGCAAAATTTAAATTATATATATATATATATATATATACACCAAATTAAAAAATGAAGTTAAACTAAAAAGAGCAGGTGGTTTTTTTGGTGCATATATATACAAAATATAAAAAATGAAGCTAAAAAAGTAAGGTTTAATTTTGGTGTATATATATACAAAATTAAAAAAATGAAGCTAAAAAAGTAAGGAGATGAGCGCTTCATGCAACTTGATCACAGGACTTCCCAATCCCAATTGCAAAATTTCACCGTGCCCCCACTTTGCCAACAGACCAAAGGATTATTTCAATTTTTAATCTGAACCAACTATTACATATATATGAAAGTCATAATGTCAGGGGGGCACGTGCCCCTCCTGGTCCCAACGTGGATCCGTCCCTACCCTGAGTGGCTACTCCTTTCAAAACTGTACTGTTACAGTTTCACCTGAAATAATAGCGTCGAACAAAAAAAAGGTTACAATTTATCTGGGTCAACCATGGAGACAATATTCAAGTGTTGTATTCATGCATGGAGTCATTTTTGGATGACGCGGTGGCGCCAGAAGGATGGAAGGACTGGCCAGGGGTACCAGAAAATCGCTTATTTTATGCCAAGTTCAACAATCGAGGTCTTGATGCTGATGTGTCCGAAAGGGTAAATTGGCTAGGTTATCACGTAATAGACAAACATTTAGCCATTAATTTTACAGTAGAAAACTTTATTAATGGGACTCACTGGTTACCAGAAACTGGTGTACCCTTTAGGTCACTGTTGTGAGATGTCTACAACAAATTACTACTATTATATGATTCATATGAACTCTTAGACTCAGCTTATACCTCTGTAGAATGGGCAACATTTGATTTTCCTTGTTCAATTCTAGGAATGTTCAGTTCTGTCATAATTCCTTTTATTTCTAGTTAAGTTAGTATCGAAAATGGAAAATTAGTCTTGTGATAGTCGACCTTGTATCAATATATATATATTCATCTTCTTAATACTCACATTGCTAAGCAAATTGAATACTATGCTAAACTAAAGAAAAAGTTAATATTGACAATACGAATGAAAAAAAAAAGTGAAAACCACAAGAAATAGGGTGTGAGGAAGCCATCTTCTTCATCTCTAACTTCTTTTTTTCCTTCTTCATTTTTTTTTTCTCTTTTTAACTAAATACTCATCATCTGCACAGTACAGATTTATAGTAAAAACATAATTAATTCCTTAAACTTTGTTGGGAAATTAATTAATTCATTTTCAAGAAGGGAAGAATTGTTTTTTATTTGCAAAGAGGGAAGAATTAATTTTGATATGATATAATTCTTTACATCCAGGACACATAATTCTTTTTTTTCTCTCTCTCTTTTGAAATTTACACAGAATTAATTATTTATTTGTATTTATAACAGGCTAAATCATGTATCGCTCTTACAAAACCTTAGAATGTTTTTGCCTACTTATTACTATCCACGTTGATTTAATTAGGTGAGGAATTTATTGTTTCGTTTTCAAATCTTCGTCCATTTCAAGTGAACCGAATGCTGGAATTTGAGAGGCGTTTTAATTGATATCCTTGTACATCTAGGGAGAAAGCGATATGAAAATTTTAATAAACTCAAAAATTGCTAGCTATTATTTTTCATATACAAAAAGGATTGCCTTAATGTTCTTCATGAGAAAAAATTGGGCTTTATATCTCAGCTTTCGCAAGTGGTGTTTCTGTATTTAATCTTATTGTTTCTAATCTTCTTTTTTTAAATATTATTGTTTCTAATTTAAGTAAAAAGTTTCATCATTATCTTCTTATGATTACTCCTATTTTTACAAACTTGGTTTTCTGTAACATCTTTAGGAAGTAGAAATAATCAGAATCTCATTATTAATTAAGGAATCAAGAGCTAGGGTATTTATATTTATTGTATTATAGACCATCACTGTTATATTGAGTAAAAATATCTTCATTAAACATTTATCACGACAATAAAATGACGAAAAATATTAAATATTGTTATATATATATATATATATATATATATATATATATATATACAGTTAAATGAATTGAATATTATGCACCACTTTAACTCCCTCCTTCCGTTTTCTTTAGAAAATTTCCCCTAATAATCCAACCCTAATTTCCTCCCTTTTTCATTAGAGATAAACTTTTAGATTCCTTTATTAATTAACTTTGATAATTATTATAGAGAAGATGTTGACTGCATTTTTTATGAAGAACAATGGGACCAGTGCCACATTTTTAGTAGTAGGAGAATCAACATCAAAATAATAAACAATATAAATCAGAAAAATCTTGACGATAATTGCTCCTAAAAGGTAGGTTGTTTTAAAAAAGATGCAAGTTGCCTTTCTTAATTATAATGAATTAATTTTTTTTATTTAAGAAAATTCACATCTATAATTCTCTATCTTCTTCTATAATTATTTGTCCCATCTCTAAAAACGTCATTTTCAATAATTTTTTTTCAAAAACCAATAATTTATTTGATAATACCATGTTTTTCTAATAATAATAAATTAATTAATAAAATACTTGGTATTAGGTTATTGGTAATTTGGTATATACTATAATTATCACTGTTTTGAAAAGCCTCATGAGTGTAGGTTTTAAACAGCGTTTTTAGCTGTTTAAGTAGTGAAGATAAACTGAACAGTAGCACATGGGTTGTGACAATTATGAGAAAAGACTGATTTTTAGAGGTTGCAATGCAACACTAACCCTAACTTAATCTTAACTTTGACTAATGACACAATTTCAATAGAATTAGTTTCACAATTTTTTTTTTTCAGTTCAACAACAGAGATTAGAAAGATATTTGAACCTTTGATCTTTTGATCAAAGGTGCATGCCTTGATCAATTGAGCTATGCTCAGATATTTTTATAAACTATTTTTACTAAAATAATTAGCCAAAGTCATGATGGTGTTAGGGGGCATGATATATTCAATTCACTTAGCAATGTAAGAATTCAGAAAATGAAATAATATTAATGCAATTAATTAAGTTTCCAAGAAGGGATCAACCTGATATAGAGCATTTTTTCAATTGATGCAATCAGAAAAATAATATGAGATAATAACAGAAACACTGCTGGCAAGAACTGAGACATAGATCAATTTATTTACAGAAGAGAATCGGACCAATTATTGAGATTGGAATTTTCTCTTTTTTCGTAATTTCTAAAAGAGTGTACTGTGGATCAAAAGTTAAAACCAACTCAGAGTGGTTATGGTAAAAACTTTTCTTTATCACTGTTTTGAAGTAGACTAGAGATAATGATAGAAACTGAAGGAAGAAAAGAAAAACCAACTTTTATAAAGAAAATCTTAATTCTTTATATATATATATGAAAAATAGAGAGACTTGTTTATTGGCTTATTCAAAATTATTGAGAACTTGATAATACACAATTAGCTGCTAAATGTCTGTCTATTATTAATAGTGTTGTATGCTGTCTCAAAAAAAAAAAAAAAAATAGTGTTTTATGCATGAAAGTGGTAAAAATAACTAATAAGAAAATTCTGCTGTTTAATAATGATCCATTGTCATTAATACTCGAATTATAATTAATTCAGTCGACCAAAAAATATCTTCACTTCTTTAGCATTAACAAATTTATTAACACAGAACAAAAAAAAAACAGATTAATTAACACAACAAATTTAAATAAGAACATCTATTGAAATTATTTAATAATTATGTAATTAACATAAGACAATGTAACCAAAAGAGTTATCCATATTGTTTTGAAGAAGTGAAATAATGATGAAAAAAATGAAGAATAAAACATACAGAAAGTTGAAAGAGAAGAGCAAAATAATTATATAATTGATTCTGTCTCAATAAAAATTATTAGGATTGAAATCAATAAAAAAAAGTACGTTCTCAAATCAAGAAAACCATGAACAGTGATAATTAATTACTAGCAAATGCTATTATCAAATCAGTAACTAGCTTTGAGAAATTATATAGTGAACGACGGGTTTGAAAAAGAGAAAAATGATATCAACATTTATCATTATAATAATTATATAAAAATTTGGCTGAGAATTAGAAACGACGCACTTCTTAAATCATAACAAATCATAATTAAGAAAGACCACTTTCATTTTCCTTAAAGAGCTTATTTCCAACAACATTAAGTGTTGTAATTGAATACAACTTTTTTCTAATTTAGATTGTTTATGATTCTGATTCTGATTCTATGCTAAAAATGACTCTTATCAAAACTGGAAATATAAACCTATTTAACTCATCCCTTTTCCATTAGAGAATTCTTCTTCTAATTTCTTAATTAATTGACTTAGTTATTTCTTGTAAACAAGACATTTGACCATTTCTCACGTTATCATTTAGTTAAAAATTGCAATAGAATGACAAAGGACAGAACATAAACATTGGTCTTCTTGATAATAACTTCCTGTGTTCTTCGAAAATAAGTTGCTATATACAAAAATCCTATTGCTTTTTCTTCGTAATTTTCTCAATTATCTCAATAGAATTTCAACTGTAACAAAATAAAATTATCAAAATAATAATTGAAAAGTACTTTCAATCAATCTAATTACTGTGTTTTCAATCAAACTTCTCATTTTAAACAAAATTAATATCATAATCACATCGTCCACAAAATTTTCACAGATAACAGTTGAGATCTCACAGACATAAACTTTAAAAAGAAACACAAAGATATGAACACAACAATTAGGGATGAATTTACACAAAAAGAACAAATGGGTTTTCTTTTTGTAAAGTTTTTCTTCCTTCATTTTCCATCATTATCTTAAGCATTAGACTAGAGTAGGTCGGCACATGGACAAGTAGTGATTCTATTTTATCCTCCATACACTGCTTTTTTTTTTTTTTTTTTTTTTTTTTCTCAATGTGTTTATTTCCTTCCCGAACCCATCAATTCCCTTCATAATTAATTAAGTTTAATTAGTCCTACTAAGTTTGTACTAGTGTATATAGGAACTGGTTTATGGAAAAACCAGTTCTTGCAATCCTCTCCTCTTTTATTCATCCAAACAGAGTTGTCAACTACTAAATATATGTATACATGATTCCATTTCCATCTATCAGAATTAAAAATGAAACCAAATTCAAATTAAACCTCTATAAAGTATTGAAAAGGAGAGAGCTCCCAAACAAGATTGAAAAGGAGAGAGCTCCCTCTATACAGTATTGGTTCCATTGGAGAATTTCAAGGTATCTGCTCTTCCGTTTCCTTCCGCTTCCATATTTTCCCTTCTCCAACTTTTAAAATGGCAGTACTGTTCTTTCAGCTTCTTCTATTTTTTCTTTCTATGTCGTGCATCTTCTTTTCTCCTGTTTGTGGCATTGCCTTCAATGCAACTGTGTCATTAGATGGCAATGGAGACTTCAAAACTGTTGGTGCCGCCATATCAGCTGCACCAAACAACTCCACCTCCAGATTTTCCATCCGTGTGAAGCCGGGGACTTACCACGAGCGAGTTGAAATCTCATCGACCAAAAAGTTCATTGCTCTGATTGGCGACAATGCATTCACAACCATTATCGTCGACAATAGAAGCAATGAGACTGGATTTAAGACCAATAACTCTGCAACCCTTAGTAAGTGTCATACCTTCTCAATATACAAACATAATATTCTTTGATTCTATTTACTGTATTTTTTTTGCACCTACCAAAATATCTTTCTATCTTCTTTTTCTTCTTCTTTTATGGTATTTCTTATCCATCAACATTCACACCCACCCTTTTGTAGATCTTAAGATTTCAATTTTGTTTTTGGTGACTTGACTTTTTCTTTGGTTGTTTTTTAACCTTCAAACGTTGTCTGCTTAGAACTTGGACTTTGATGTGTGTGATAGCCTTTTATTATTTACTCATATGAACAAGTACTTTTGGATTTTTACTAATTAACCCATTTTTATTTCATATAGCGGTTAAGGGTGACAATTTTATAGCACAATCTTTAACCTTCGAGAACTCAGCCGGACATCAAAACCACCAAGCAGTAACTGTTCTTGACCAAGCCGACCACACTGCTTATTACAAGTGTAGGTTTCTGGGTTTTCAAGACACCCTGTATGTCAAAGGACAGTACCAATTCTTCAAGGAGTGTGACATCTACGGAAGCGTAGACTTTATTTTCGGACGTGGGCTTGTAATGTTTCAAGACTGTAACATATACGCTCGGATACGGAGCAACTACATCACAGTCACTGCACAATCCAAAGAAGATCCACGGTCCGTGAGCGGCTTCTCATTTCAGAACTGTACCGTAACAGCTTCACCTGAAATAGCGTCGAATAAAAAGAACGTTAAAATCTATCTAGGTCGGCCGTGGAGACAATATTCAAGTGTTGTGTTCATGGAGTCGTTTTTGGATGACGTGGTGGCGCCGGAAGGATGGTCGGAGTGGGAAGGGGTACCGGTAAACCGCTTGTTTTATGCAGAATTCAACAACCGCGGTCCTGGGGCTGATGTTTCCAAGAGGGTTAATTGGACAGGTTTTCATGTAATACATAAAGAATTAGCCGTTCATTTTTCTGTAGAGAACTTCATTAACGGTTCGGATTGGTTGCCAGAAACTGGCGTACCCTTTAGGCGTGGACTTCTTTCGTAATGAGAATTGTTTTTTTTTTTTCTTTTTTACAATGTTATGTATGGATTATATATGCAAATATATGAATATTAGTTTTTAAAGGCAAGTACTTGATTCGTGGGATTGTTTGATATGGCCGACAAAATGATTAAAAAAAATTTAAGAAAATTTTGGTCCCGTTTGATAACAATTTGGTTTTTAAAAATTAAGCCTATAAATACTACTCTCACCTATGATTTTACTTGTTTTATCATATACTTTTTGCCTATGTTTTCAAAAACCAAGTCATGTTTTGAAAAAAACCATTGTAGAGAAATTTGGAGAAAACAAGCTTAATTTTCAAAAACCAAAAACCAAAAACCAAATGGTTATCAAACGGGGCCTTTGTTTTTAGTTTTCTGTTTTAAAAATTACCTTGTTTTTTAGTAATTTCTTTAGCATATTTTTCACCCTTCCTAAAAATACATTTGAATTGTAACCTAAATTTCAAAAGAAAAAAAAAAAGAGTATTCAAATTTTGACTTTAAATCTTGATTTTTTTTTTCCTCTCTTGATAACAAAACAAAGAAATTCAACTATTATTATAATCTTAATCTTAAGAATAAGAACAACGCTATTATTATAATCTTAATTGTTTAAAAATGAAATAGTTATAAAACCACCGGACTTTAAATAACATCATCCTCAAACTAAGTTGAATTCATCAGAAATAACATTGAAACGAAACTTATTCCAAGTAACAACGCTAGTTTTAACTAACAAATTATGGGGGGCTACATGCAAAATCACGATTACAAGTAATAAGATTTATCATTGACAATGAAAGATCCAATAATGCATAAGAGGCGTTGTAACGAGACTGCCAATCGGGAGGGACAGGGACCCCTTCAAAATCATCCACACATCCACCTACAATGTTAACAACGTTCGTCACTGGCAATTGTTCTGCATCTATACCCTTTTTCATTTGTAGTATTTGTAATGTTTCTCGTAGACCATCCCTTCCTATTTGGAAGTTCCCCAAACAAGCCTCTAACATATCTTTTGTGTCACGACTGATCTTGTCTGAATCTATCTCTTTTTGAAGGAACAACACGTTGCTGTTGAAATCGCTGATGCTATGATTCACAAATATCATTAGAAAACCCGTCAAATTTGACTTCAAATCATTGCGAGGTTCTGCATTTATCTGAGAAATGCATAACTTTTGTAGTTCATGAGTCTTATTGCAAGTATCATGAACAAAGTTGGTGATGGTGGTATTTTGGTCTCCCTTGACAAACATAGAGAGATTGAAAACAGAAAAGAAGTTGAGAAGAGTGAAAACCATAAGAAAGGATTGGGAACCCATATTGTAATTCATGATCTCTACCTTATTTTTCTCGCTGCACTCTCTTTGAGCGAATAATCATACGGGATAGTAGAAATTTATAGTGAAAAGCTAATTGATTCCTTAAATTTTGTTTAGTGAAAATCTAATTGATTCCTTAAATTTTGTTTGGAAATTAACTTCTTCATTTTCAAGAAGGGAAGAATTAATTTTGATATGATATGATTCCTTATATTGGACACCAAAATTAACTATATTGATTTTTTTTTGTTGTTGAGAATTTTGTATTGCTCTTGGATGCATGTTGTGAAACATGGGTTTTTAAAGACTTGTTTGGTAGGCAATCTGAAAACAAAAATTTGAAAATAAGGTATTCAATGAAAACATAATTGTTTTTCATGTTTTCAGATATGTGTTTGGTAGCATATTTATAAATTGGATTTCAATTTAAATAATTGTTTAAAATGTTTTCTATAAGACCATGAAACTAATTGTAGTTGCAAAACTAAATATGAGGTTGAATATAAGTCATTATTAATTAATTTATGAACATGTTTTTTTATTTATAAATTTTGTATAATTATTATTTTACAATAATTTATCATTTATAATATATTATATTAGACATATTTTATTTAACAAAAATAAATTGAGGTTATAACATGAAATACTATATTTATTAAGATTTTTATCCTTTTTAATATAATTTTTCATTTTAAAATCTCAAATTTAGAATCTGGATACAATGAAAACATAAAAATGTTGTTTTCAGAATTTCTACTATTTGGATTACAGAATCCGTAAACAGTTTTTGAAAACACATCTTCCAAACACATTCACTTAACTTAGTGAATTCGAAAACATAAAACAAAATCTAGATTGCCTACCAAACAGGCCCTAAGATTCCTATGTTGAGGGCATCATCTAATGATATTTTTGTCCTTTATCAATTTTTTTTATATTACATTTTTATTTTTATTTAAAAATACATTAATGTATTTATGCACTAATAAACGATCATATGTAGTTAGCTATATTTATATTTTACATTTAGATATAAAATAAAATTGGTTTAAAATTGAATTAATATTTAATATTAAATATTTTATAAAAATATCGAACTAATATAATTAATTTGTTCTACAAAATAACACATAAATCTTAGTATAAAATAAATTGATATACAAATATAATATTAAATTAACAAACACCAAAATGCATATGATATCAATTTAAATTATATTAAACTAATAAGTAAACTATGTAAAGGTTAGCAAGGGCATTATTGGTATAACACATAAAATTAAGACATTCTCATACATAAATCCTTGCAAAACAAACATGGCTATCTAAATATTCCTAAATAACTTTATAAATTTTATGCAAAACAAATATGGTAATCTAAAGATGTCATCTAAAATTCCAAGCATCTAAGATTTTGGGCATCGGAAGATGTTGGATATCCTAATTTTTTAAAAACACACGGCCCCAGGTTCAATCTCCACTCCCACCGAGAGAAAATACATGACCCACACCTTTTATAGAAATGCAACAACTGAAGATAATCCAAAATCTGTTATAATTCAAATATTAATTAGGTTTCCTTTCTTGCAAATGCCAATATTAACTTTCCAAACAAAGCTTTAAATAAAACATCAACATAATAGTTGTTCCAGTATATAAATATCACTATTTCCCCTCTAATAATAAGGACTATAGACTGAAAATGAGCCTAAAATAATCCAAATTCTGTTTTAAATTAAATATTAATTAAGTTTTCTTTTTAGCAAACGTGAATATTAACTTTCCAAATAAAACTTTAGAGAAAGCATCAATAGTTATTTTAGAAGAAGATTTATTATAAAATAGAAATCGATAACAAAAAGTCGTCTCATGGGGCTACTAAAAACTTAGATATGAAACCATAAAACCTTAAATAGTGGTATATTTCTTCAATCAAGAGGTAAGAACTTCGAATTCTCCCACTTTATGTTGTTGAACTCAAAATCCTAAACAGTGAAACACATAAGCCATAATTAATAAAGAATTTGTGTTAACCAAACTAAACAAAAATTAATACCAAACAAAACCTCAACTCTCCATTCTCTTTATTATCGAGTTAATAACTTATTTTTCAGAAAACCTATGGAAAACGACATTTTAAAAAATGAGAGATCGCCAAAGAGAGCATAACTCAATTGACATATTGAATGTGTTAATGACCACGAAGTTTGTGGTTCGAAACTCCCTAAGTCCTATTGTACTAAAAAAAAAAAAAAAGAGAGAGATCATTATATAGTCAGAAAATAAAAACAATGGGACAGTAAAATAAAATGGATACATCTTATAATTCGAACGATTAATTAATTGAGAAGGCTTGTTGCATTTTTCTTAGAAGAGCGTACTATTGGAAATATAGACTGAACATAGACAGAAGTAATTACGGCAAAGGCTTTCCTGGTTTACATTGTTTATGACTTTACTCTTGATTCTTGCCGTTCACATTAAGATGAAATTGTAGTTTTTGTTTTAGACATCTAATAACAGTGACTAATGAAGGTCTTCAAAAGAAGAAAATGTTGAGTAATCAAAAACCATATTACAAAGTTTATCATCCTTCGTCATTGAATGCACAGTTCAGTTTTTAATCTTTTTTTTTACATAAACTATGTTCAGTCGAATCGGTTCAGTAGATTATCATATCAAATATATATGGCTAAAATTAAATTGTTGTATTGTATTTTACTATTTTTTTTTTTTAGTGTGTATGTTGTTTTACTATTTTTTGAAATGGCAACATGTTAGGGCCTCAATCTTACATATGGTGTTAAAAATAAGGACTCATATGAAAACTAAAAAAGGAAGTGTTTTCTAATGTGGGAGATGCATCCGATTCATTCAACCTCTAGCTTCCTTTTGCATGAGATAAACTTAATTATGCTAATAAATTTATAATTGTTTACTAATAATTTAACCTTTATTAACCCATCTTTTTCTATGGAAGAGACATCAGCATTTAGGATGTGATCTAATTAAAAATTGCAAAAGAATGAACAAAGGGCATAACATATATCTTAGACCTTGTTGATCATCAACTTCCAGTTGTTCTTGAACATTATTTTGCTATATCCAACAAAATTGCCAATTTTTCTTCATAATTTTCTCAAATCTCAATAGAATTAATCATAAGAGAAAAAAAAAATTCGCCAATTAGTAATCATAAGGTATTTTCAGTTCAACAATTAGTCAATCAAATTATTGTGTTTTCCAATCAAAACAACTCACTCCCAAACTTCCCCTTACTTTATAAAATAAAATGTGTACGTAGCAAGTAATTATGATTAAGGATATTTTCTATATTCAATTTGTGTATTTTTATTATGTTGTACTTAATTATTTTCTATTTTTATCCTTTGGTTTTCATATAAAGGACCTAGATTTGACTAGAAGGGCAAAGTGGGCAACTAGAAATATTCATGTGTAAATATGACTAATTGGCTTGTGGAAACCAGTTATTCTTACAATTAGTTGAAAGAATATTATTACCATTGGTTGGAAAGAGAAAATTATGAAGTGTCCTAAAATGGATGCTTCTATAAAACAGCTTAATTGCAACTTCTTAATATGTCTTTGGAGGGTGTGATTTCCTCAGAGTGATGAGCGTGAGAGTTGTTCTCTTTCTTTGCATTAGATTAGCCTAGGATACATGGCTCACAGGTATAACTCATGGTAATATCGGAGGGAAGTGAGCTTGAATTAAGGTGAGTAGGCACATAGCTGATTAAAGTGAATGACTGAGACTGAGCTGGAGTATGTAAGTTAGGGCGATGTCCTCCTTTGAATGGAGTCGAACTTTGGACCCTTAAATGAGCTATTTACTGAGTATGTTTATACTCACTCGTGCTACTTTGTTTGTCTTTGGAGATTGTGCACATCCTCGAGACGGGTGACAAAGGAGACGACTTGACGAGGCTATGGAGACTCTACCAAAGTTTCTTTCCCGTTGTTAGCTTTCAGTTGTATATCATAGTGCTTGTAGTGTATTGGTCTGTAAATTCTTAAATATCTCTTGTTTCCATATGTTTGGTTAAAATTTCTTAGATTCTTGTGTCTGATGGTTGAGCTCAGCATATCATATCGCAGTTTGGTGGATGCTGAGTGTTTTATCTGAGTTTTAGAAGTATTTTTATTCTTATCAGGTCTTTGTAAATTTTTATTTTCTCGTATTTACGTCGTCATGCTACCGAAATTTTGGATATGAGCGAGGTAACTTAGTTGTGCTTCCGCGTTTAGTTTGTTGTGTTTGTTAGGGGTGTTACACATCTTATCTCTTCCTTCATTTCACAACTTATCCTCCTTTTGACTTCAAAATTCAATATCAAGGTAAATCTTAAGGATATAGTACAAATATATTAAAAAAAAACAAATCAATCAAGAAACAAAATTTAAAAAGTTAGATAAGAAAAAAAAGCACATATTAATATAACATAACATTCAACACCTTTAATCTAAAAATATTTTGACTCAATTTTTTGATATCTTTGAGATGTGAGAATTAAAGTACCCATGAACAATTTGGAGGGTAAATGAGATGAAAAAAGAAAAAAAAATGGTAATTAAAAGAAGTTGATGACAACAACAAAAGAGAAACCTGAACTGTTGTCAATGCAAGGAAAATTGCTAATCTTAGATGTTTTTGCTTGAATTTGCAAGTTGGAATTGTATAGAAGCGCCTTTGATACGTGACAAGGTTAGATGACTTGAAAAAAATATACAACAAAAAGATGTTTAATTATTTAGGAAGCTAAAATCAAAAGCTACTATTGAGAAGATTTTGGAAATCAAAAGATTTAAAAAGTGATTTTGTATATATTAAAAAAAATTGTATTCCTAAATACCCAAAATGGTTAGGATTTTTTCAAAAATGATTTTACCTATTCCTACTAATCCCAAACGATGTCATAGAAAGGTTGAAAATGAAAAAAAAAGAAAAACAAAAAGTAAAAGCAATGAGAAATTATGGGGAAGCCATGTTCTTCCTCTTATCTTCGACTCTTCCAGATGACATCATATGCATGCATAGTGGGAACTTATTTTCTTAAATTTAGTAATTTGAAAATTAATTTCTTCATTGGATTTTTAAGAAAGGGAAGAACTCATCTTGATATATTGGAAAGAATTAATTAGGGTGCGCACTTGATTAGGGATACATGGGGATTAAAGTGTCTCTTTGGACCAAAATTGCATTTTGTTCTAAATTAAACAAATCAAAATTGACTGGTATATTTGACAATTCCTAAAAATTTGAAAACAATTTAAATTCAAGACATATTTTGATTTTTTAAATATTTTTTCTTTTTGAGTCCTCCAAATTTAGTATGCCTTCCAAATTATAGGTTGTTCCACTGCTAATCAATTGTTCTACTGATTCTATGAACATGTACCAACCACTTTTATCCGCTGGCAACACATTCAGTTCACCACTTGAAAGGTTCAATGATATATGCTATATCAACTATTACTAGCAATTCTAGAAGTCTATGAAATTTTGGACTTGGTCCAAATCACATTGAATGGAATCTCATATATGAAACAACTTTTATATGAAGATAAAATTTGCCGTCATTCCAAATATGATGAACTCTTCTTATTCTTTCTCAAAAATACATATTTTTGAGAAAAATAAAATTACAAAAACCCTAATCAAAGCATTAAATCTTATGGCAAAAAACTTAAGCAATCAATTTACAAATCAACATATCGCTTATATGAAAAAATTAAAATATCGACTATCTTTGAACTTTAATTCTAAATACTTCAAAGAATACAGAGATAATTTATGGCGAGTATTTAGCAATTCTTGGTGTTCTAGAAAATCGACTCCAATCTCCGCAAAATCTTCTTTGATATGACTCAAATCCAAGACTAAGGCCTATGCAAACCTTTTTAGCAAAGAAAAGTGGTAGAAACTTGTGTTAATAACATGTTATGAACAAGAGCAACAAGAAGCAATAAGTAGAGAGGAGGAAAAAGTAGAGACACTACTACAAAATTTAGAATACACTACACTTTAGTTTAGACATAAGACCATGGTTTTTTTAAAAACCATGGTCTAATGTTGTAGAGATTGAACTAACCGTGGTCTAAAATAAATAAATACATATAGAGACTATGCTTAATAAAAACCATGGTCTAAAAGCATATTATAGACTATGGGGTTTTAAAACCGTGCCATGGTCAATAAAAACCATAGTCTAAAAGCATACTATAGACTATAGGTATATAAAACCATTGTCCAAAAATTAAATTTAGACCATGGTCAATTAAAACTGTAGTCTAAAAAAGAACTATAAACTACCATGTTAACAACTGTGGTCTAAGAATTAACATTACACCACGGCTAACATTAGTTGTGGTCTATAGTTAGATTGTTTCTTTACTTTAGACCATGGTTTTTTAACACCATGGTCGAAAGTGTATCTTTATACGAAATTTAATAAACATTGTTATTGTTATAGACTACGAATTTTTAAAATTGTGGTGTAAAAAGTAACTTTACACCACGGTCAATAAAAACTATGGTCTAAAAGCATACTATGCACTACATGTATAAAAAATCATGGTCTAAAATTAAATTTACACTACGGTCAATTAAAATTGTGGTGTAAAAGCCAACTTTAGATTATATTGTTAACAATCGTAGTCTAAAAATTAAATGACTAACATGAACCGTGGTCTATAGTCAGACTGTTGTTTTACTTTAGACTATAGTTTTTTTTAACACCATGGTCAAAAGTGTATCTTTATACCACGCTTAATAAATATTGTTGTTGAAAAATAACATTTACATCACAGTTAAAATAAATCGTTGTCTATTGGCCAATTATTATTTTATGTTAGACTAAAGTTATTAGTGAAAATAGTAGTCTAAAATAAAATTTTACACAATTTGTTAGTAAAATTTGTGGTCTAAACTAATTAATTTTAATTATGAATTATTTAAAAATTTTCAAGTTTGAATATTATAATATCTTGATTAAATTATAAGTATATTCCTTAAACTTTTAGGTTAATGTGTAATAGGTATCTGAACTTTCAATTTTCTTTCAAATAGTCTCCAACTTTTAATTTTGTATCTAATAGATCATTGACATATACAACATCTATATCTATATCTATCTATAATTCTGTATTTATATCTATAATCCATAATCTTTCTATAATTTATAATCTATATAAAAGTCTTTATGTGGAAGAAATTGTTTTTTACAATGATAACCTTTCTTTTTTTTAATAATACGTTAATTAACCTGTTTTTTTTTTTTTTTCAAACTCGGCCTAAAACATGTTCACGTTCCTGCCCTAATAATTGCTTGAACACAAATTCACGGAACAAGCTTAAAACTATACAGAAGAAAACCAACTTTCCAACTCCCAATAAAAGTTTTTTACGATCCTCTTTTATTCCCTTCTTCATCAGGTACGCCCCACCTCAACCTCCACCCCATTTCTCTCTGGCCTCTTCTAAGTTCTTCTTCTTCTGAACACTGCGTTTTGATGGTTGAAGATTTCACTAAATTGTTTATCTTTTCCAATAATGGATATGGTGGGTCGCTCTTCTTCCTAGGGCTCCTATGATTTACGTCGTCATTTTGAAACTTGTATGTTTGGATATCTGCATTCTTTGGTATCAATATCTTACTATCAGGTGATTTGTGAAGGATAAAGAAAACTGAAGATTAAACTTTATCTATGGTCCTATTTATGTCCTTTCATTGAGTTATAGGAAATTTGTTATGTATCGTGTGTACAATTAGGAAATTGTGCATATCTTGTAGTGATTTCGATTAAATGGTAGTACCTTAGGAATTTATCAAGGAAGTAGAAGATAATTTTTATCCATGTCATTAATTTGCAAAGTATTGAAGAAGTTAAGTGTTGATGGACATATGTCTACTCTTGACTATCCAAAAGCCACCATAAGAAGTAAGTGCAAATGCTATCTTACATCCTTGTTATAGATGTTTATGTTGCTTGATAATATTTTTTGTTGTAGGCAGGCAGCATTAAGGAATCACTTTCTGCATTTAATTTTAAAAAATGTGAGTGTTGTAGGGGTTGGTCCAACGGGGAAAAAATACGAGGAACTGAAAGAACCGTTGGGGAATCAACCAATCCATCTCAGCAAGTCAATTATCAAAGCCACCTCAACAAACTGAAAGAGTTCTGTAAGTATTTTTTAAGCTCAACTGACCTGTTATATTTTCCTCCCGTCGAAGTCAGATCTTCTTGCTGATACAATCACCATAAATCAAGGAAAATCAAACACAATTGATTTAAACAATTACACAGCAGGATCGTTGTGCTAATTTGTCACACAGGACAGATTTTCTCAATCTGTCAAAAGACTCAGATCCAAAATCTTCTCCAAAGGATTGCTGTAAGTTACCTTATTTTTCATTCCTTTCCTTATTTTTGTTTCCTATCTTTTTCCCTTCTCAAAGTTAATATAAAAAGGTTATGTATTATTTAAATTATTCCAGTAATAAAAAACATAACGACGATTACATTCATACAGCTTCCACCTCCTTCTGTCATTGAGTTTGAGAATTCATTACAGTGTCATTGTTTGAAACCTTTTCAGGAACTACTCATTTTATAGAGAAGAATCTGAGGTAATAATATTACGCACCTTCCAATTCCATGTTTTTATCTAATTGTGTTGTGTATGGAACCATTAGAAATATGGGACATTGTAGACATAGGACATTTGGTTAATGATGCTTGAAACATTTGGTTTGAGGTTAGCCATCCTTGAGTAAACAGCCACTCGAGAGACTTTCAAGAATTTTATATGGTGTAGGGAATTTTTTGAGAAACTACTAGACTATTCCAATGCCTTTAGTCTCTAAGGCCAAGTTTTTCCATAATGATTCTTTATCTTTTTTTCTTCTTCTTAAACAAGGGAGGCTAATTAGTTTTGGTGTGATATATTTTTCCATTCTTTTCGGAAAGCTTGATCAGAATAGGATTGAGTTTTTGCTAAGTGTGATTTATTTTGGATTTAGATAACAACATTTAACCATGTAATCTCTCGTCGAGTATTTTGCACCGACTTCAATGCAAGCTTATTGGAGAAGATGGCTAAGTTTAGCTGTAGGGTGTGTTGTTTTCTACACTATAACTTATGCAGCATTACTGAAATGTTTTCATAGACTTGCATTACTATGTGATGCTGCATTTTGCATTCATTATTACATTTGTGTAACAACTCACATCCTTATGTCCTACGTGAAGTTGAATTTTTCTTCACTTGTTCTCTGATATGCTTCATTTTTGTGGTGACAAGATGTCATATGTTATTATTAATCATTGATTTAAGTACTAATTTAAGGATTGAAATGAACTGTTTCCTCTAAAAACTCGTCTTTTTTTATTAATTTCTAACCCGTTGATTTGAAATATAGATATGCCACAAGTTGATCTTATTTCTTATTGCAAGTTTAAAGTTTTTCACCTGACAAAATTACTCAAATGTTAAAGACTCATTGTTTAGAAATGTTTTGTTTTGCCACTAGTCTTGGTTATTGTAACGAATGTCTAAGAAAATAGTTAGCTAATATTAATAGCCATCTATTAGCTATTAGCATGTTGGATGCATACTCAAGCATGTGTGGAAACTCTGTTGGAATGATAAAAGTGATGGAAAAGAAAACACCATAAATCACCATTATTTTGGTTGCTAAAAGCATCCATATAATGCAGTTCATGACTTTCTAAAGATGTTATCGTAATTGTTGGAAAGTAAAATTTCTACTATAAAAGGTCTACGATAGCATTTTTTTTAAGCTATCATAAGGCTTTTTTCCTGTAATGTTTTAAGCTTACATGTAAGGTATTTAACTACTGGCCTCATCAATCATTACTTTGTTTTATTTGAAGTGTGTTTGGTGCTATTTGGTTTTTTTTAACATACATATTCTCTTTTCTTTTTGCAGTTTATCAGAAAAAAGATGTATACTCTCAAGTTGAGATTGATGAAGTTCGCAATGAGTGGAAACAATTTCTTCAATAATACGTTCTAGCACAAAATGATGTGTAATAGTCTTAGTTGACCTGTTAGGTTTAGTATTTTAAAGTTATTGTGTTCGAACATTTCTTTTATGTATAAATTTTTTATTGGATATTAGTTTATTAAAGTTGAATTTGTTTGTGTCAATGGAAGATTTTGATTTTAATAAATTTTGGATTAATTAAAATTTGAATAAATAAATAATGCATAAATAAATGATAAATTTTGGATTAATTGTTGTAAAGACCACAAGAAATATCAGTTGTGGCGTATACTAATATATCATGGTGATGTTAGCCATGGTCTATAATATAGACCACGGGTGACGTTAGCCATCGTCTATAATATAGACCACGACTAACGTCAACCATTCTATACAATCATAGACCACGACTAACATTAGCCATGATATATAATATAGACAACGAATAACGTCAGGCGTAGTCTATACAACAATAGACCACGCTGACGTTAGCTATAGTCTATAATATAGACTATGGTTAAGCTAGCCATGGTCTATACAATAGACTATACTGGAGTAGACCACGGTCGCAAAACCGTGGTTTAATCGAATAAACCACGGTGATATGACCGTGGTCTAAATCAATATTTGTAGTAGTGAGAGAAAATGCATTTTCTATTAAGTTATGTATATTTGAAAGAGTTCAACAACTACTGTTTATAGGATTTACAAGATGATCTACACAATTCTTAAGAAGAAAGGAAAATCATCTCTCAATTTCAAGAAGACAATCTATGAGGATTATGGGTATATAATTAGAATATTCACATGTAATTTAGAATATTCATAATATAATATTTGGTTCTGTTTTCACTTTTTTTTTAAAAAATTTACATATTTATATAAAGCAATTTTATAATTTTGAAGGGAATTTTGGACCCAAAAAGATATGATTATATACATAAATTAAAAGGAAAAGGAAAACTTGAATAATAACAAATTTAAATTAGGAATATTTTGAGGAGGCTGCAGGTCTTATTTTTTTCTTTATTTACAAAAGTGAGGGGCGTTGTATTAAATTGGACGAAAATATGGGAGCATATAGGGCTCGAAAGAGGGACAACATCACAACCATAGTGGAAAATGTCGGTCGACATGTCGTCGAGGGGGATGTCGTTTCCCCCCCATTTTGACGACATGTCGTCCGCTTTTTCGTTTTTTTTTTTTTTTTTTTTTTTTTTTTTTTTTCAAAAACAAACATGATAAACTTTAAGGCACGGTTTAATCTTTTCTTTGTTATATTATTATTATTATTATATATATATTTTCGAATTTAATCTTTTCTTTGTTAATAAATAATAAGTTACGTCCACAGGTAGAGGGAGAGAGAATTTTATTATCTTGAGGAGAAATTGAGTACAAAATACAGAGAGCAATTAGATAAGAGTTTAAATGGTGTATAAATAAACTGATTTACATATCACTTAGGTTTCGGGGGCGTTGCCCCCGAACCCTCACCAGGGAGCTTCGCCCCTGGACCCCGACTCGCTGACCAGTCAGCAAGACCCCCGTACTTGGTCATTCGAAGCGCTAGATAATAGGTTCAAAGCATTTCTACACTCCAATTCCAATTATCTTAATTTTCCTCCAATTCTCTCAAATTCCCTCAAATTTTCTTAATTTCATTTCAATTCTCTCAAATTTCCTTCATAGTTGTCTAATTGAATATAAATATTACATATATTTAGATATATGATGTTAAGACTTAAAAGTAATCAATTATACTATAATTGAGTCACAACTCACAATTAAGGTTTCATGAAATAATTTTAATAATTTAAATTAATTTTCATATTTTTTTTTCAAATTCCTACTCGCATCGACATTTCAAATTTTCAATTGACATTTATATCTAAATGTTATCTTAATTTTTAGATGTGATGCTTAAAAATAGTCCATTATAGTCTAATTAAGTCAAAATCTAAGTTTCCTTGGCTAATTCAAACAATTTCCATCAATTTCCACGATTTCCGTAAATGTTTACCGAAATTTCCATCGACATTTCCATTTCCATCGACATTTCCATAAATTTTGGACCTCGACATTTCCATCGACATCGACATTTCGAACCTTGATCACAACACGGGGGCTACGGTAACTATTGCTAAAATGTCCTTTAAATATTGGCGAGGAATCCGGCGCTGGGCTATTCTAATCCAGTTCCCAAACACATTTTCGCGGGAACAAACGTCTTGGTTTGGCGGTTGCACACGTGGCAGGCTCATACAGCAGCCCTAGCTCCTCATCCCGCCAAAATACATACCATATATACAACCCTCAGATATTATATTATATTATACCTTAAAATAAATCACCAATTTTTCTCTGCACTTTCTCCTTCCCTTTCCTTCTTACAATCGGTAACAATGGAAGACAAGTCTTCTTCACCATCTTTACCCTTCAAATCGAAGAAAACTTGGCGCTCCAACTCTAAATCCTTACTTGATGATCAACAATCTCTGAGTTCCATGACGCCGGAGAAGCCGGCCGAGCTATCTACCAGAACTCGGAACCGTAAATTTGCGCATTCGATTAAAGAGGTTCGGCGAGCTGCCGAGAGCGTCCGTGAATCTAACCGTCGGCAGCCTCTTGATCGGAATACTGAAGGGAGTAAATCCGTCAGAAGGCAGATAGAATCGTGGCAGAATGGAAGTCCATCTACTCCATCTAAGGCTTCTGTTGATAAGTCCAAGAAATTGCCTGAGAAGTAAGTCTTTTGTTTGTCTGTTGATCTTATCGATGGCTGGATATCCTCCTTTAGATCTATTTTAAATATTTGGTGGATGAATGAATGAGTATTGTTACTCTGGTGTTTGCAGATTTGAGATTCTGTGCAACTTTTTTGATAACTTGGACTCTGGATTAAGCTTGTTACGAAAAAAACGTGTAGCATCGAGTTTTTCTAATGTATGCACGAAGATAGAGGCCCTCGGTGATAGGTACTTATCCTGGCTTCTACATTGCCTCTTCCTCTCCATTATCGAATGCTATGATCAATTTATGTGTTGAAAAATACCTACAATGGAGTAATGTAGGAAGTTCAGCACCATAAGATTGACGACTTATGTTGACAGTTTTCATTTGGCATTACTTTTTAGACTTATTTTATGACTTAGGGGAGCATTTCTATACTTTGTGTTGTGCTTGTGCTTGTGTTTTCTAATCCTGAATTTCATGGCTTTGAGTGCAGGAGGTTTACATGTGGTCATTTGGCCCAATTGAAGTTTATTTTACCTGAAGCAATACAGCTTAAGGTGGTCCGTGACTTTGATGAGCAAACCAACTGTTTCAAGCCAGGTCTTCGCATATCTTTCAATTTTGGAGTGCTAGATAATCAAGATGACCTTGAAACAGGAAGCCACAACCAGTCTATGCAATTGAGGAAGTTGTTTAGGGCACAACTTTCAGAATTTGTGAGTTCCCATCCAGAGGTATGCAGCATTTTCCTTCTCTGATTTGTAGATGTAGTATTTATTCGCATTGGTGGTTATGAATCCTAGAATGTTGGTTCTCTCTATAGACATTGGTCTTAAATGTGAAAACTTGAGGCCCCTCTATATTATTGCTACTGCTTGCCCTTTTTTCAAGACTGTACAGAATGTCTTAAAACAAAATGCATTGGTGCTTGCTGGATGTTGCTTTTCACTAATTGTAGTGTAAGAATAAAGTTGGTGGTGATCTAAGGAGTTGATAACACTCTGGTTATCGATGTTTATAGTTATCATTTATATCATGGCCTTTCAAGATGGCTTGATTTTTCTCTTTCAATTCAGAAGTCAATCTTTCCTTGTATTTTGGGAATATTTATATACTGCGTTTTCAAATTTTGTATGATCTAAGGCGCTCTTTTATATTCAGATTGATGATGTTCCAGAGCATGTGCTGCCAAAGCCATTCAATTGCCGAAGCCAAGATCTTTTTCCAAAAACCAACTCTTTATCTTCTGTCGAGACATTGATTGAGCAACCAACAACATCATCGACAAATGTCGTAGAGGAAATGCCCTTTAGTCATCATGCAGAAGAAAGTCAAGGTTTCCGTATAATTAAATCTATGGTGCCTATGACTGTTACTGGCCCGAATAAACAGAAAGAATTTACAGGGGCATCTCATTTTTCACAATCTTTTAGCCGGCGTTTCTCCCGAAAAGTTGTTAACATAGAGATGGAGATAACCGACCAAGCTACAAATCATCATGACCAAGGTTCATCTCATTCTGATGCTGAGACAAATATCGAGACAAAATCTTGTAATGTTGTCTCTTCATCTAAGCTTTCCTCCCCGGTTAAACTGCCTTCCAACTCAACCTGCAATTCAAATTGTCTTGAAAACTATGCCTCTCCAATTCAATCTTCAACATTACTCCTTCCAAAGACTAATGATATCGATTCCACTCCTGCAAAACTAGTTTCAACCCCAGCTCGGCTGATGGCTAGCACACCTGCAATGGCTCGCCCTAAAAGAAGTTCTATGAGTCCTATGAGTCCTGATGATGATTCTTCTTGCTCAACAAACAAGTTGGTTAGGCGTGGGTGTTCTAGGTCACTTATATTTGACACTCCCACAAAGGAAGATAAAAATGAGGATGAAATAGATGTTACAAGGATTGCATCACTTAACGATGATATTTTAGATGGTCTACCTCAGAGCCTTCTGCAATCGGTATGACCATTACCTACTTCATATGCAAATTTCTCTTCGTTTGTGCTGATTGAAACTATCATTTGCGGGGCCAGCATGCATGACAATGTATGTTTGCAATTGTAAGGAACAGTATGTTAAAAATTTCTTGTGTTCTTAATTTGCAGATCAGAGAGAAAGAAAGGAAGGCTAAAGAAGAGCAAATGCCAGCAATAACACAAGCTAAGAGACGACAGAAGATGATCGCCAACCTGCCCAAACTCTTCAATGCTATCTTTTTCTTGTTCCACAATCGTACAATTATTACAAAGCAGGAGCTAATATACAAAATAATTGTTGGCACTGCGGACATTGTTGACAAAAGTAAGCAAATAATGCACCTATTGTACACAGTTCCAATTTGTTTTAGCTTGTCTTGAGCTGATTCATTTCACTTGTTATACTTACAGGAGAAATTGAAGAGCAACTAGATTTGTTGCTAGAACTAGTTCCCGAATGGATTTCTGAGAAATTGGCATTGAGTGGTGATGTGCTACTGTGGTGAGCGTTTCTTACACTCTCTTACTAAGTATAGTTCTGAAAAATCATCCATTAGATAATGGACAAAAGAATACATAAAAGATGATTTTCTGACGAGGCGTTGCTTATATCCTATTTGATTTTGTTGCAGCATCAACAAATTGTCGAGTGTCAAAACAGTACGTGCTCAACTTGAAGAAGCCAAGTGAAGAAAAACTTCGAAGCTGAGAAGTTACTTGTACGCCAGTGATCGTCCACCTTTTTTTGTCAGCATCTAAGAAGCTCGTCGTGGTTACACAATTCAAATGGAAAGCTCAAAGCTCATCTATAATGTAAATTAACCAAAAACGAAGAATGCCAAAGTCCTATCTGAATGAGCACCTTTTTCTTTTCCGGTAAATATTAAGTTGTTACATCTCTTGTATCTTGATCGAGCATGAGCCAATATAGACCTCATTGTTGATGAGCCAACAGCTTGGAGAAGAGAAAAAGTGAAAGAGGAGAATATTGAACTGAAATTTGGAATACCATGATTGATGGCTATGCAATGCAAGATTGGGAAATGTGGAGTCTGAACAGTTTCTATTCAATTTAGATGCCACAGCTAGGGATATAATGTCCTGGACAACCATGATTCCTTTCTATTCTCAGAACAAGCAAGCAATATCAAGCCCTGACGATGATTTATAGTGACGCTGACGAGAGATTGAATGGGATTTGTTTCCGATGAGGTAACAATGGCAACTGTGATTTCACCTTGTGCCCATGTTGGAGCTTTTGAACTAGGAAATGAGATGCATCATTATGTAATGTGTCATTCCTTCTGTTTTATTCCATTTGTTTCTAATCACCTTCATTTCAAACTAATTTCACAATGAATAACATATATATCTGAATACAATCAATTAATCAAAATTTTATTTGTTATAGTGTAAGCTTATGACCTTCCAATTTTCACTAACGACAAGAATAGAGAATAACTAATTTAAAAAAAAAAACCATTCAAACATTAGAGTTTAAGATCTATATTTAGCTTAAATTTTTAAGACGGGAAGTTCATGGTTTTTTGAGCTAAATTTTGAAAGAGTCTTATCATTGTGGTTTTTAATAAATAAAATGGGTGAGCTGGTGCATAGGGCCCCACCTACCACGTTAAGGTATTTTTGAAACATTACTAATGTTGTGATTGCGAGCTCTCTCTCTCTACTTTTTATCTATATTTTCAAAAATTAAGTCAAGTTTTAAAAACTAAAAAAAACAATTTGCAAAAACTTGTTTTTGTTTTTTAAATTTGGCTAAGAATTCAAGTGTTTTCTTAAGGAAGATGAGGATTATTGTAGAGAAGAAGAAAACAATTATAGAGAAATAGTGAGAAAATAAGCACAAATATGCACTTAATTTACTAGTGGAAATATATGTCATGAATACCAACTTTCGCATATTTTTGAGTTATTTGGTCATTGTGCATTTGTATAAACATTGATTAGTGCTAATTGGTGCATACTTCCATTTACAAGTCTTGTCATTGCGATTGTACCAACGCTATAAAGGTATGTTTGGGAGTGATTTTGACAGGGTCAAAATCACTATTGCTATTGCCAAAATCAAATTTCTTCCAAATATTGATGTTTGGCAAATGTTGAAATTGATTTTGGAAAAATAAAAATCATTTAAAATTAATTTTTTAATAATTAGTTGAGAGCTGATTCTTGGTGAGGTGATTTTGATCGGTAATCATTATTAAAAACAAATTTTAATTTTATTGATTTAAGTTTATCTCATGCAAAAGGAAGCTATGAACTAGTCTTAATGAGTCATTATTTTCAATATAATTAAGTATATTTTTGGCATAGGAGAATGAGGATCAAAATCATAAGTAATGTAAAATCAAGAAAAGTCTTTGGCCCTAAGTTGCTCCATTTAATGTTGTTCATAGTAGTATACGCTTTTTTTTAAAAAATACAATTAGTCTTTTCTTAATTGAGTTGTTTCACACCTCTCATTCTTGGTTTGTTTGTTTGTTTGTTTTTTTTTTGTATAATAGTTATTATAATAATATTTTTTTGAACTTCGATTTGCCAATAATATCTCATGTAAATTTATAATTGGTTCGAGTTTTTATGGTTTCTAATGTAAGGGGCCGTTTGGGGCAAGGGTTATAATAACCTGTGTTATAATAACCTATGGAATACTCTGCACCCCAAACACAGACTATTATAACCTAAGACTAAACAATTCTGCATTTTAAACAATATTATATTATTTCACAGACTATTATAACCCACAGACTATTATAACCTCTGTTATTATATCCCACTCAGTACCCCAAACAGCCCCTAAGTTTTTGCAGCCCCCGTTTTATAATTTCTTGTATTGATTTGGATTCGAATATATATATTTTTTAATCTCTCAACGTTCTCTATGCTCTTTTTTTAGTACAACAAATATGAGATATGGAAATTTTAACTTTCGGCTTGAAGGTTAAATTGTCGAATAATCTTGATTATAGAATTATTATTATAATTATTCAATGATGACTCAAGAAATTTTAAGTTGAGAGTTTATGAATTTGCTAATGCTGTAGATCCTTCTAGGCGGACTCAATTAAGTATGATTTGGAAATTAAGTCACAAAGGATTATTATTAGCAAACAGGCAAAAATTTTAAAAATGTTAAACGGATATGATGACTTCAACTAAAATCTGATTTCTTTTAACTCAATTCAAAAGACTCATAGTAAGGAGCTACAATAATTAAGCTATTTTTATAGAAGCACGCATCTTTAACACACTTCATAATTTTTTTCTTTTCAACAATGGCAATATTATTCTTTCGACTAATTATAATAATTAGTTTCCACAAGCAAGTTCATATTTAGACAGCAATATTCCTTAGTCCATTCCTATTGAGAATAAATATACATGTATCACTAGTTGCCCTTTTTTCCGTTTTCTGCCAAGTCTAGGTATTTTATATGAAAACTGCAAGATAAATATAGAAAATAAGTAAGAACAACATAATAAAATTATACAAAAATTTTAATAGGAGAATACCCTTAATTATAATTACTTGCTATACATTTTATTTTATAAAATTAAGGAGAAGTTTTGGGGGTGTGTTGTTTTTCTTTTAGTTCAACAACATTTAGAGGTGTTGTTTTTTGATTGGAAGAGAAACAATAATTTGATCAATTAATAGTGTGTTTGGAATAACTTGTGAAAATAATGCTTTTTGAACGAAATTGATTTTTCTATACACATCTTTTTAAAAATTAATAATTTGAAGTAAGTTTAGTATAGTTTATTGTGTGTGTATTATATGATATCAAAAGTAATTTTTAAAAAAACTCTTAATAAATAAAAAATGCTTAAAAAAAATTGATAAATTTAGAAACTTTTTTTATTCGAATAAACACTTGATAGATGAATTATCCGAAGATGATTTAAAGTGATTAATTGAAAATTCTTAAAATATGTAATAAAAATAAAAACAACTTTATAATTAATAGAATCACTTTTGAATATAGTACAACCAAACAAATTTATTAATTAAAATACTTTTGAAAAAATTGTAAGATATAATAACATTTTTATTGAAAATATTTTTTGAAGAGTCTTTAAACTTCAGGTATTCCAAACGACCCTGATTCTTGAACAGAAAGTACTTAATTAATACTTTTGACAAATTTCTTTTGTTATGGTTGAGATTGATATATTAATGAAGAAAAGTTAGCAATTTTTCTGGATGTATCAAAATAATTTCAAAGAACACTGGAAGTTGTTCAGCACTTTGTTCATAATATTGCAATTCTTAATTAGAGCAACATCATAAATGGTGGATGTCTCCTCCATAAAAAGGGGCCGAGTTAAAATAATGAATTATTAGCCAACAATTATAAGTTTATTAGCATAAGTTTTTATCTATGCAAAATGAAGCTGGACGAGTTTGAATGAATCGGATGCATTTTTTTTTTAGTACAATAGGGGTTGGGGGAATTCAAACCACAGACCTCGTGGTCGTTAACACATTCAATATGCTAGTTGAGCTAGACTCTCTTTGGCGAATCAGATGCATTTACCATAATGAAACATTTCCATTAATTTTAATATGAGTCATTAGTTTCAATATGAGTACATTTTTGGCATATGAGAATCAACCATCAAAATCATAAACATTAATGTAAATAAAGAAAAATCTTGACCCTAGCCCCTATTTATTCTATTTATATTCCTTGTAGCAAGCTGTTTTAGGAAAAAAAATTGCAGTAGTTTTTTCTTCATTAATTTTTTTTAATTTTATTATTATTATTATTATTATTTTGGAAAAGATACTTCATTCATAAAAAGTATGTGAGAAACATACAAGGAGCATGTTAATTCTGATATTTTATATTCTGTTATTTTTCAAAAAGAGTTGGCCACGTGTTTATTATTGTGGTTACAACAGCCTCAGCTTACTTGACCGGTTGGAGTGATTATAGTAATTGTTCTATGTTTTACTCACATAAAAGCAGAGTATATTGTTTTAGTAAGCTCTCTGATGTATGGCTTGATTGATTCACTTGATTAAATAAAGGTTCTCTCTCCCTGGCGATTTGAAAGTGGATGTAGACCATAGGTCGAACCACTATAATTGATTTGTGTTCTTTCTTCCTCCCTTTTCTTTGATTTTCTTCTTTGAGTTTCTGGATTGCTTATGTCTTGAGTTTCAATTTGTTATAACAGAGCAGTTCAAAAGAAAGCTCTCCAATTTGTTATATCTCAAGCTGCTTCTTGGAGTTCAAAATCCACTCTTTTTTGTAATTATGATACTTCCACTATAGCTCTCAACTGGAGAGCTTTCTTATAGTTGCCCTCTTGTATGTTACTCACATACCTTGAATAAAGTATCCTTTTTCAAAAAAAAAAAAAGAAAGCTCTCCAATTTAGTGCAATGGAAGAAGTATCATAGTAAAAAAAAAAGAAAGACTTGGAGCTCCAAGAAGCGGCATTAATAAGCACATCCTCTCAAAGGGCACCAACGCGTTTGGATTTGTCTTGAAAGATCCTATCATTCCGTTCAAGCTAAAGATTCCACAAAACAGCTCCAAACAAATTAGACCAGAGAATGTTTTTTCTTCATTAATGAGTTGTTTTGATGTCATCCTCAGCTAGTTTATTATTTATAATAATAATAATTATTATTACACTTTTTTTTATGATGATTTGTCTCATTTTCAAAAACTAGTTTGTAATTTGATAATAATATCTAGTGTATTGTTATTGGTAATTATCATTGTTGAGGGTTCTTATTGCTTCTAACTAATTAGGTAAGTTCTTGCAGCCCCATTGAGAAATTTTTTGTATTGATTTCGATTATAATAATTTTCCTCTCTCAACATTGTGGACGATGCTATTTAATTATGTTTTATTCTTTATTTTTGTCTTCACAACGTTATGGGAACTCTAATGGTCATGTTGTCTTATGTTACAATCAGCTACTTCATTACTCTTAATGAGATTTGTAGTCTCCATTGCAAGTTCCAAAATTTTGATATAAAGCAAAGTCACACAACAACGACTATAAGGAGCTGGTTTTGATAAATACTCAAATATGTCTCGACAATTTATAATTCTCATGTATGCACAAGTTTTCGTTGTGTTTAAAAAATATGGAGTAATGTTATAAACCCAAAGATCTTTAAGTAGATGTAGAAATGAATAGAGTCTTCTTCAATATAAAAAATCTATCATATCAAAACTAATTCTTCCATACTTGAAAATATAATAAAATTGATTTCCAAATGAATTCTGAAAGATTAATTTAATTACCTTTCAATATACAAATATTCCCACCTCTACTGAGCTAGGAGAGACAGAATAGTGAATAATTGATAGTGAGAAAATGACATCTCCACTCTTTCAAGTTGTTTTTACTCTACTTTTCTTCCCCATTTTTCAATCTCTCTTCGTTAGTCAATGCCTATAGTCATTGTTGTAGACAAAATGCCTTCATTATATATCTATTATGTGAATTCAATAATGAGACTTCATCTTTTTTTGCTGCTTTATGGAATTTGTGAACAAATAAATCTTCTGGGAGAAAGTCAAAAATCTTTTTTTTTTTTAGTTCAACAACATTTGGGGTGAGGGATTTGAACTTATGGCCTCTTGGTTATAAGTCCATACTTTATACCAGTTGAATCATGTTGTTTTTGGCCCAAAAATCACACATTAATGTAAATCAACATAAATCTTGGCAGTAGCCCCTAGTTATTGTATAATTATATTCCTTGTAGCAAGCTGTTTTAGGAAAAATTGTAGTTTTTTTTTCTTGATTAATGAGTTGATTTGATTTAAGAAGTTTCTCACCACTCATTCTTAGCTAGTTTATTATTTATAATAATTATTGTTATTATTACCACACATTTTTTTTTGTTATGATTTGCCTCATTTTCAAAAACTAGTTTCTAATTTGATAATAATATCTCATGTAAGATTATTGTGGTAATTATTATTGTTGAGGGTTGTTATTGTTTCTAATGTAAGTTTTCTTTAGGCTCCATTTAATTTTTTTTTGTATTGATTTCGATTATAATAATTCTCCTCTCTCGACATTCTGTACGTTATTTAATTATGTTTTATTCTTTATTTTTATCTCACCTCTTCAAAACGTTACTGAAAACTCTCATGGTCATGGTCATCTTGTCTTATGTTACAATCAGCTACTTCATAGACCATAATAAAATTTGCAGTCTCCAATTGTAAGTTCTAAAAATTTGTTATAAACCAAAATCACACAACAACAATTATAGATTTAGTTTTGGTGAATCCTCAAATACATCTCGAAAATTTCTAATTCTCATGTACGCACCAGTGATCGGTTTGATTTTTATAAGTTTAATTTTCGCTGTGTTTAAAGAATATGGAGTAATGTTATAAACCCGAAGATCTTTTAAGTGTATATAGAAATTAATAGATTTTTTTTTAATATAAAAAATCATACTTTCATACCAAAACTAATTCTTCCTTGAAAATATAATGAAACTGATTTCGAAATCAGTTCTGAAATATTAATTTATTTTTTCAATATAAAAATGTTTTCACCTCTCCTAAGTTAGGAGAGACAGAAATAGTGAGGGATAGTGAGAAAATGACATTCCCACCATTTTCAATCTCTCTTCATTAGTCCATGCCTATAGAATGAAATTATCAAAATTGATGAGATTTGCCAAAAAGTTAAAAGAAATAAATGAGTTAGTGCATTTTTCTAAGATAAATTTAGATGGTGGTAGAGACTTAAAGTCAAGCTTGGCAAATCTTTTAACCTTATTGTTAATCAAACTATTAACCATTTCAATACCATAATCAAATGGATTGTTACAAATATGACAAGATCAATTTTAAGAAGTTACAATAGAACATATAGGTTTCCTTTTTTAGGAATAAGAAACGATAAACCCTAACCTAAAACTGAAACATATTTTAGAAATGAGACTTTCAGAACTATAATTAAAAGGAGGGAGTTAAAAGATGTGTTTAATATTCAATTCATTTGTAGGAAGATGAAACATTAATGCAATGGAGCCTCTAAAATGCCATTATTACATTTTAGTGTTTATTTCTTTTTAAAAGAGAGACAAACTTAACTGTGAATAATAAAAAGTAAATGTTGAACTTGAGGGCTGATTTTAGGAGAAGAGTATATATATATATTAAAAAAAAGCAATAAAAATTTAATATTTTTCATCATTGTATTTTCGTAATAAATGTTAAATGAAGACAACTTTTACCAAGTATAAACAGGAGAATCAGAACCAAAATCATAAACATTAATGTAAATCAAGAAAAATTTTGGCCCTAGCCCCTAGTTAGTTATTCGATTTATATTTCTAGCATTATGCTCTTTTAGGGAAAATGCCAGTAGTTTTTTTTCTTGATTAATGAGTTATTTTGATTTAAGAAATTCCCACCTCTGATACTAAGCTAGTTTATAATAATAATAAATATGCATTTTTTTTTATAATGATTTGTCTCATTTTCAAAGACTAGTAACTAATTTGATAATAATATCTAATGTAAGTTTATTGGTAATTATCACTGTTCAGGGTTGTTATTGTTTCTAATGTAATTCCTTGTAGCCCCCATTTGAGAATGATTTCGATTATAATAAGTTTCTTCTCTCTCAACATTATGTATGCTATTTTTAATTATGTTGTATTCTTTATTTTTGTGTACTTTGTTTTTATTGTACTCTCTCAACATTCTGTATATGCTATTTTTAATTATGTTGTGTCTTTCTTCAAAAAAAAAAAAAAATTATTTCATTTCTTCAAAACGTTATAGAGAATTCTTAGGATCATCTTGCCGTATATTACAATTAGCTACTTAATTACACTTGATGAGATTTGCAAGTTCCAAAATTCAATGTAAGTCAAAGTCATGGGCGTTACCAAGGAGCTGGCTTTGATGAATCTTCAAATACGCCTCAACAATTTCTAATTCGTGATTAGTTTGATTTTTATAAGATCTCATTGTATTAAAACGTACGGAGTAATGTTATAAATCCAAAGATTCCAAGTGTGGAGAAATGAATAATTGAATTTTTTAGTACAACAAATGTGGGACATGAAAATTTGAACCTCCAATCTCAAGGAAAATAATACGTGCCAATTATCGTTGAGTTATTATGCATGCTCACTTTTGACAGGAACAATTCACCATAAAAAATTCTACTTGGAAATATAGTGAAACGGATTTTCAAATCAAAAAGATTAATTTATTTCTCAATATAAAAATATTCCCAACCTCTACTAAGTTAGTTTCATCGAAATCAGTTCATAAAGATTAATTTATTTTTCAATAGAAAAATATTCCCAAGTTATGAGAGAAAGAAAAGTGAATACTTGGTAGTGAGAAAATGACACCCCCACCCCCTTCCAAGTTGTTTTTCTTTTCTTTTCTTCCCCATTTTCAATATCTCTTCGTTAATTAGCATGCCAATATAATGAAATGATCAATAATTTTATTGATGAAAATTTCAAAAAATGTAGTTGTGCATTTCTCTAAAATAAATTTAGATCTTCGTGAAGACCTATAGTCAAACTAGTCAACAAAAATATAAAATTTGGCGGTTGACGTTTTATAGCCATCAATGTATTTATGTTTTAAAAATAATTTATTTTACGATGAAAATTAAACTTTTATTGTTATTCAATTTTATAAGCATCAATTAAAATAAAAATCTGTGCATCCCCAAAGGCCAAAATTATATTAATAAAATGTGTGGGCAAAAATTTAAATTTTGTGACTTTAAGAGAAGCAGATGTAATAACAACCAAATCATATTATTACATCAAGAAAAGGAAAAGGAAATTAAAAGGGTATGCGCTAAAGTGATTTGAATGATTAGACCAGAAGTAAATCAATTTCAAGAAATTTTGTTAGAAAATTTTCAACATTTAAATGTTAGACAAGGAAAAGGGTAATTAGTAATGTCACTTATTAACATTTTAAATACGAAATATGAAAGGTAAAACAATCTCCAAACGCTCCGAATAATTTTTTTTTTTTTTTTTTTTGAAATGGGCTCCGAATAAATTTGAACATCATGAGTTAATGTATTTTATTTAGATGAGGATTATTCATATGAAATATTCTATATTGAGTGAAAGGCCTCCTTGTGACGAAAAGGGCATTTCTTTTTTCTTTTAAGTTTCGTCATGAAGTTTCTTTTCTTAATTAAATTCATAATTTTTTTAAAATTTTGATTCAAACTATTTTAAATATCAAATTTAATTTTTTTTAGAAAAATTGTATGATCATCTTTTTTCTTTATATATAATTTTAAAAACTAGGTTATATGGTTAACTAATAATTTATTGATTTTTTTAACCTATAAAAATTCTCTCAAAACTCTGGTCTAATATATTCCATAATTTTAATTTTTAAAGTAATTTTTAATTCAAACATTTTTTTTCTCAATCTCTCTAAGCAAGTCGATTCAAATCTTAATTTGTAATTCAAACACTTTCTTTAAAAATTTAATATTACGAGCAATGACTCGAATTTAAAACGTTTCCGGAAGTTATTAATGTTGGGGCTAATTAAGCTCTAATTATGGTAAAATTGGGAGACTTTAGAATTTTAAAAACGTGGTTAATGTTCTGAGAATGTTTTATAAATTCAAAAGTCAACAAATTATTAATTAACAAACCTAATTTTTAAATATATAATGTTGAGGATGTTGAGAAAAAACCTCCTACTACTATCGGAATAAGCAGAAAAATAACTGAGAAATTAAAAGAGAGTAACAAAATAAGAAACACAAGAATTTATATGGAAAAAACCACATACAGAAAGAAACTCCACTATGCGAAAAATTATTACAACCACACAAAATTCTCTCCCCAATCCCAGTTACAAAAACAACTCTATACCACTCACATCTTTTTCCCTACTCTCAAATAAGAGAATACAAAGAGGGAATTTAACTTGACGTACACCAAGCTTAAAGTGTTTGTAATTGAGATTATTTGAAACCAAAGTCATAGACTATTTTATAGTACTTAGAGCCCATTAATTACTTCTTTGCACATTTCCAATATGGAACAACTACTCTTCTAATATATTGTCAAAAATTGTACAGAGAATTTCACATTGAAAAAAAAAAGAGACCTCACAATCTTTATAAGATATACATGAATTACTCTCTTCAATGCCAATTGATTTTGAGATGGAACCAAACTCATTTTCATCTAGTAAAGACCAAAAACAAAAAAAAATGAAGAGAACTATTAAATATTTATTTTGGAAGAATTGTTCTTATTTCAAAATCAATTATTTTTAACTTTTACAACAATATCAAAAAATCGCAGCTCTCAAATATCCAATTGCCTTGAAAAGCTAAAATAAACATTTTGATGGATATAACAAGGTAACCCAAACTATTTCATTCGGGCAGAAGTCCAGATCTAAAGGGTATACCTGTTTCTGGCAACCAATCAGATCCCTTAATGAAGTTGTTTACAGTAAAATCAATAGCTAATTGTCTATCTATTACATGATAACCTACCCAATTTACCCTTTTGGACACATCAGCACCGGCACCTCGATTGTTAAACTCTGCATAAAATAAGCAGTTTACCGGTACCCCTTCCCACTCCAACCATCCTTCCGGCGCCACCATGTCGTCCAAAAATGACTCCATGAACACAACAGTTGAATATTGTCTCCATGGCCGACCAAGATATATTTTAACGTTCGTCTTGTTGGCTACTAACTCAGGCGAAACCGTTATTGTACAGTTCTGAAAGGAGTAGCCGCTAAGAGACCCTGCAGAGTCTTTTGATTGTGCAGTGACTGTGATATCAGTGCTCAGTATCCGTGCATATATGTTACAATCTTGAAACACAGCACGCCCATGTCCAAAAATAAAGTCGACACTTCCGTAGATGTCGCACTCCTTGAAGAATTGGTATGTTCCTTTGGCATTGAGGGTATCTTGGAAACCCAAAAATCTGCACTTATAATAAGCAGTGTGGCTGGCTTGGTCAAAGACGGCCACTGCTTGGTGGTCTTGAGGTCCCGCAGAATTTTGAAAGGTTAAAGATTGTGCCATAAAGTTATCACCTTTAACCGCTGCATGTAATGAAAATAAAGTTAATTAGTTTAAAAGAAAGATGGGGAAAGAGATTAGATTGTGTTTGTGTATTGGAAATGGTGGACACTCACTGAGGGTTGCGGAGTTATTGGTCTTGAATCCAGTTCCATTGCTTCTATCGTCCACAATAATGGTTGTGGATGCATTATCACCAACAAGAGCAATAAACGTCTTGGTAGATGGAATTTCAAGATGTTCATGGTAAGTGCCAGGATTGACACGAATGTAAAATCGTGTCTTGGAGTTGTTTGGAGCGGCTGCTATTGCACTGCTAATGCTTTTGTAGTCGCCCGATCCGTCTAATGATACCGTTGCATCAAAACTGATGGAATTAACGAGTAGCAGGGAGTTGAAGAAGAAGAAAAAAGAGCATGCAAGAAGCTGGAAGTATGCCATCTTTGAAGTTGGAGTCGGCAAAAAAGCAAGCAAAATGACACAATAAAAAGGGATGGAAATGAGCCGAATGTGTTGGGAGAATTACAAATAACAGAGAAAAATGGAATAAGTATTGAGAAACAAACACGTAAATAATTAAGTTGAGGCTCGAGTATTTCGCTCTCTTTAAAGGAGATTGATGTATAATTTCTTTATCAACCTCACTCTGCACAAGGAGGTTGAGCTCAAAGCTCCACAACAACGAACACCCCTATTTTGGCCAATTGTTCTTAAAAAAGCAAAATAAAGAAATATGAAAGAGTAGAGAGAAGAGAATATTGAAAAATGTTGTGTGTTTGAGAGTGTGGTAAGAGAAGTATTTATTCATGAGTTTTAGATCTAGGAATTTAATAGAAAACTAAGTAATTAAATTGTACACTTTTTAACTTATCTTATCAATAAGTTTTCTTTTTTAAAAAGATGAAAACTGTCAAAAATTAAAAACAAAAAAAAAACTCATATTTAAAAACCAATTAAATATTAGAATGTTACAATAGAATGCTTGAAACAATTTGGTGTGGTTTTTGAGCTCTCACAGAACATATATTTATAGAGGGAGCCTAAAACAAGGAAGTTTAAACAATGAAGATACTATAGCAATATCATATGAGTCATATTTATGTTTAAATTAACACCAATTTTTAGTTCTTTGTAATTTGAATATAGTTTTCCTACTTTGATAGAGGGAATCATAAATATATTTAGTAGTTGACATGTTTAATCTGGATGAAATAGGAGAGGAGAGGAGCAGCAAGAAAGCAGTTCACATATACACAAATGCAAACTTAGAAAGGAAGAATATTTTCTTCTGTTTTTCTAAAGTGTACAGCTGTGAAAAAACGAAAAGACAGAATGGATGAAAAGAAACGAATAATTATTTCCTACTAATCTTAATCCAACCTTAATTAATCTGTTTCATTAAAGATAAAATTTTGATTCCCTTCATTAATTGACTTTGATATTATTTCTTGAGTTGAGGAGCACTGGAGGAGACGTTTACCATTTCTCTCGACAATGTAATTAGGAATTGCAACAAAATAATGTCGAAGGATCAAACACTTTAGCCTTTTTAGTTCTCCATCAACTTTCAGTAATATTTAAAAATAAATATATACAAATATATCATTAATCAGGAAAGAACGCCCACATGGGTTACATTTCTTGACATAATAGCAGTAAGCCAAGGTGAAAAATCTGACAAAAAACAAACTTGAGGAAAAGGAAAAAACCCATATTTAAAAATATTCTTTATTATATCCAGTGAGATGGTGGAGCCTAAAGTTGTCTCTTTCTACAAGTTCTATATTTTTTATTTATACCAAAGCAATGGACAACTGCTTATGAAATGCCATTAATTAGTTGAGAGTAATAGAACATGAATTACACAACCTTTTTCATGAAGAACATACCACAAAGAAATCCACTTTTCAAATTTCATTTATCAACTTTAATTAGTTCAATATTTGCTAGCTATTATTTTTCATATAATAGTTCATTACTCTTGTCTTTTGTTTCAAGAATACATACCAAAGATTACCTTAGATAGTCTATTCATGAACAGAAAAAATTGTGCATTATTGAATATTAATAGTAAAACACCATACTTTGCCATTTCAAAAAATAGTAAATCAAGAAAATAACAGTAAAATACAATGCAACAGTTTTAGCCATAGATATTTGATATATATATATTATAACTATATTAAACTATATTCACATGTAATCATACTGAATACAAGTAATCAACTGAATTATATATTCTCTTCTTAAAAAAAAGATTGAACTGTATATTCAATGACCACGAAGTATAATTTGAAACTTACATTTTCTTCTGTTGGAGACCTTCATGTGTCAGTGTTCTTAGATGTCTAAAACAAACAGCTACAATTTGATCTTAATGTGAACTCTTAGACCCAACTACCATTGTCAAAGGAGAATCAACACCAAAATCATAAACAATGTAAATGTGGAAAGTCTTTGCCCTAATTACTCCAGTCTAATGTTCAGTCTATATTTCCAGTTGTACACTAATTTAATTGTTCTAATAAGATGCTTTCATCTCTGATTTTACAATCCTTTTAGGAATGGAAAGTTAAGGTTTGGTATTAATTATGGTTTAGTTTGGTTAACCCAAATTCTCATTCTTGACCATTTCGATCGAGATGAACAACAGTATCTTCAAAGAAAGTAGACAAAGCATACAACAGTTGTGGGATGATATATGTTTAACTAACTCCCTTTGGTCTACTGAATCTCAGCTTTTTGCCAATTATAATGCTTCTTCTATTGCTCTAAATTGGTAGGCTTTCTTTAATTTAAATTCTACCTATATGGTACTCACATACCATCAATAAAGTATCATCTTTCCATAAAAAAAAGTTGTGTAGGATTATTTTTTTATAATTTCATACGTAAGTTTGAGACGACTTTTAGTTATTGGTTTCTATTTTATGATAACCTTCTTTCTCTTTTCCAAACTTTCATATTGTATATTCTTTACATTTTATTTATTTATTTTATTTTGAATTGAATGACATAGAGTTGAAGATTTAAACCTTTTACTTTTTATTGTTTCATTTTGCCATTTTGTCTCACTTTTTCTTAACGTTATGGATAAATTGATTATAAAATTATTATAAAGATTAATTAAATATGACTAAAAACATTTCTACGTTGAGTTAATAGACCAATTAATGCTAGCGATGTTTCCTTGGTTGTCTCAATTAATTATGATCGGAGTAATAGTCACAAAGGATCACTAATAAACTGAAAAAAAAAAACATCAATAATAATAAAAGATTATTTTTACCAATTCATATACCCAATACTACTATTTTCTTCTTTTTTTACTTCAATTATATGGAGAGATTTTAACCTCTAATCTTTAAAGAAGTAAGTAATATCTTGACCAATTAAACGATGTTCATACAAATTAACCTAGACACAACACTATTGATATTCTGACATTTTGTGTTTTTCAACTTTCATTTATAAATTTATTGGTAACAAACATTGAAAGTCTTGTAACTACACGATTACATTGCATGAGATTCGTCATTGCCAATCCAAGATTTCAAGAATGCTCATGAAGTTTTGTAACAAGATTGCCACTCGGGAGGCACTGGATACCCATCAAAATCTTGATCACACCCACTTACATACCCATCAATGTTAAGAAGTGGTAAATGATCGATGATTATACTCTTTTCTGTTAGTAACACATTCAAAGTTTCTTGCAGATCAACAATCCCTAATTGAATGTCTCCCATACAAGCCTCAAACATATATTTCGTATCACGATCTAACTTGCCCGAACTTACTTGATTTTGGAGGAAAGAAACACTAGTATCAAAGTCTAATATTTTCACCAATTATGAGGTAGTCCTTAATTGGAAAGCTTTCTTGAAATCCTCTTTTCGTATGTATCTTACATACGTTTAAATAAAGTATCCTTGTTTCAAAAAAGATTGGTGATAGTATGATTCACAAACAGGTTTAGAAGACCTGTCAAATTTGACTTCAAATCTTCGTGAACGTCTGAGTCTACCTCAGAAATGCACAACTTATTTAGTTCAGGATCATACTCAATCATCTTGTTGCAAGTATCATGAGCAAAGTTATTGATTGTTGTATGCAGTATTAGATAAATATGTGGGGTTTCATCTCAAAACTAATTGGCAATGAAATGAGTAATTCATGTTATCTTTTAAATTGTGAGGCATCTCTTCTTGAATCTTCAACAAAGCTCTAAAAGGCTCTAATATCTATCAAAGTAATCTCGAACACTCGATTTTGCTCAGTTAGCTCAGTTTCTACAAAATCAAGAGAAATACACATCAAAGTTTGCTAATTCAATACAAAACTAGCCAATAAATGAGCATAAATATAGCACTAAATTAGTGCTATCAAATACCCCCATACTTAAATCTTTGCTAATCCCGAGCAAAGCAAAATAAAACCACATATACAAATTAACCATTACATCAAGGGGACTCATGCCTCCATGTTCCAAATAACAATATAGTTACAAATAAAAGAAATAATCAAACACCACTTTTCATTAGACAAATTTAAATCAAGGCTTTGCATTTCTTGCGTGCGTGTGTGCATAGCCCACTTAAAGTAGTCTTTATAAACCTAAAATAGGTGTATAGAGTCCTTCATTCATCTTCCCCCTACATTGGCTCTAAGTACCAATTCTCTAGCATTCTTACACTCAAGCAGGTAATATATCATTAGGTGCCTGAACAATTACGGGGTAACGCTCCCCCAAACTTGCATAATTTTAACTCGAGGGCACTAGCTTTCACACATCTACTACAGGGACCCTTACCCAGATGACTCGCTCAATGAGTGGCCTAACTGATCATAATAGAGGTAGCTCTTTTTATCCATGATCATTTTTACTCACTACAAGCTTCTTCTTTTTTTCTTCTCATTTAATTTTCTCTCTTTTTTTTTTTTTTCTAAAATTAGTTTTTTTTCTTTTGAGCTCACTTTCTTTTCTTTTTCTTGCAGGAAAATCAAATATGTTTTTTCTTTCTCCTAAGTAACACATTACACCCTATTATGCAAGTCAACCATCAAACCAGAGCTTAAGTCTATCAGAGTGACAACAAACTTCTAGACAATATAAAACTACTCTAAGCATTCAAAACTAACAAAAAATAGGCTATAGGTGCTCATAACTTTCAAGAAAATCAAAACAAAAATTTTAAATTTACTTGAATCCTAGACATGTTCTCATATTTCACAAAAAATGAAAAAAATTACTAATCAGAACACATCAAGGTCGTCTTCATCACACTTAATGCAACATGATCATCATATAATCACAAAAATTTAAAATTTTCAATAAAAGTTCAGTCATAACAGCACACATCCCTCCACACTTAAAGCATACATTGTCCTCAATGTATAAACTAATCATATCTAACTCAGCATGCTTAAGGACAATTTAAAAAAAAAAAAAAAAGAATTGAAGAATAATATTGCCCTAGAGTGCAAGAGACTCCTTGATTCAGCCTTATCAATCACTTGGGTACATTGTGAAGGAATTATCTCGAGCTCCTAAAAAAATATCACCAAATAGAAACACAAGATCAACACAACAAAACTAAAAGAAAAAAAAAGCATAAAAATGACAACGAAAAGAAAAACCAAGAGAAAGAAAGCTTGGGTTGCCTCCTAAGAAGAGCTTATTTAACGTCTTTAGCTAAACGAGACTCGTGTGGGCTCTCAAGGTACGTAGAAATTCTCCCATTTCTTCGAGCCCTTCTTCCTAGAGTCAACAAAGCAAACCAAAGCTAGCAAAATCACTAGCTTCTCATGGGACCCTGAAGTAGAAATATTTTTTCTACTTTTGATTAATAAAAAGAAAGAAGAGATATCAAAATAAAAGAACTCTCACTCTGACTCAAGTGAGATAGAACAAGCACAATCAAGAGAAAATTCAGAAGAAAGAAAAGACAAAGGCTTTTCAGCCTCAAACTCAACCTCCTGAACAACCTCTTCTAAAATAAGCTCAACCTCTATTTCTATCTCACACACTTGCTCCTGGTGTGTGCTAAAATTCTCTAATTTTTTCCCAATATTTATAACCCACTCCCTCAATTTCCCCAACCTTAGTAAAATCGAAAGAATTAGGCTTATCTTGAAAGGCTACCGATGAATCAGTGGCCAGTTGACTCATTGGATGTCCTAAAAAAGTGGATTGCCCTTCTCTCACCTCCCCTAAGTTCTGGAGTCTCTCACACAACTGTGTTGAATGCAAACTACTAGTATTAGACTCCTCAACAAAATCATACAATAAGCTCTTTAAAGGGGAATTTTTAACTGAAGGGGAATAACTAGAAAGGAAAAAATTGATGGTGGTGTTGGTTGTTCAGGCTCAAATTCCCTAAAGGGCCACCCAAAATTATTAAAAGCCATCTAAAATAATCAAACAACAGAAGTCAGGCTTTAAATTAGATACAAATACCACAATCAACACAACTAGAGCAAAGGACTAGAGCTCTAACAAAAAATAAAAGTAAAAATAAAATCAAACAAGAAAAATAAGAACAAAGCAATAAAAACCTCTAAATTAAAGAAAGTAATTTCTCCACAATATTAATCAAATTAAAATATATCAATCATCGGCAACGGTGCCAAAAACTTGATGGGCATACTTTTACGTTCCCGCAAGCGCATGGGTCAAGTAATATAAAACGGTATTCCTACCGAGTATCGAATCTACAGAGATTGGTTTTTAATTCAATTAATTACTATGGATACTCTCACTTAACTTTATTTAGAGAACAGAAATCAAAAGAAGATAAACTAACTAACAAAAGAAAATAAATGAAAGAAAATAAATGGGAGACGGGATAACTTGGGAAATGATCAATTACTAAGCTAATAGACAATTATAAACCAATGGACAGTGAACTCTTAAGTCTAGAAGCTCTAAAGCATGGAATCTTCTCTCGGTCTCATCCACTCTCAAGTACTAATTAACTAACCTAGGTCTCCCTAGCGCTAGCTAACTCACACGAGGCGTTAATACTCTTCATTACGAACTTCTAATGTCTATTTATTAACCCCGGCTGTCACACAGGTAAATAAACACTAGTTATGCAATTGGGTTATTGTCTAAGTTTCTCTCCGTCGAGTTTTCGCTTAGAAAACTAGTCAATTAACCAATGCCTAACTAATTAACCTTTATCACCAACTACAACTAATTAACTATTAATCTCGCTGTCACTCGAGTAGTTAATTAATCGCGCATTAAGCTAAACTAAGTATCCTCTTTCGAGCTCAACTTAGAAATATCTCAATTAATTAGAGAAACAATGATTAAAGGCATTAAGCAACAAAAGCATAAGTGATTCAAACCCTACTAGTCATAAACATCCGTAAACTAAGCAATTGGTCCAACAATTCCAACAATTAAGCATCCATAAACAATCAAATACAACAAACCTAAGTAATTAGGGACAAGGATATACAAATTCAGTTCAAACAACTCATAAATCTTTAATTATACAACCACTAAATTAACTATAAATGAAAGGAGAATGGAAGAAATTGCAAACAAAGAGAGATTTTCGCACTTCTGAGGTGTTATCCCAAGAATCCGAGCTCCAAATCTTCAATATCGCTCCAATCCGATCACAAAATGCTCCCAAAACTTCTCAAAATAACATGGAGTCGAGTTTAGGGCAAAACCCCTCTGTTTGGCCTCCCAAAAATAGAAGAGAATATGTTGTATTTATAGTAGGGATCGAGCAGATTTGAAAAAAATGAGTTCTGCTGATATCGTAGCACCTAGGCGATGTCACTCTGCCTTCCCTCTCTGTCTGTGGCGCCTCAGCGCCGGTTTGGGCACCTGGGCGCCGTAATATATATATTTTTTTCCAGCTTTCAACTTGAAAATCTTCAAATTTTGGCTTTCAAAATGAAATATTTCTTTCTCAACATTTTATTAATTATCTATTCTCTTCTTGAATCTTCAACAAAGTTCTAAAAGGCTCCAATATCCATCAAAGTAATCTTGAACATTCGATTTTGCTCCGTTAGCTCAGTTTCTACAAAATCAAGAGAAATGCACATCAAAGTTTGCTAATTCAATACAAAACTAGTCAATAAATGAACATAAATATAGCACTAAATTAGTGCTATCACAAATATGCCAATGTTAGCTGTCAAAAAACAAGGCTTCATAGAAAGTATCAATAGTGTATTAATATCACTACATATAGTTCTGATAAGGACTAGACATTGCTTGACAATAAAAAAAGTCTATGGTTTCATTCTTGCACTACTTTTTATCAGTTTGTTGTGTCCGATTGCTCAGACTAATCCATTGGGGGCCTCAAATAATTTCATCAACAATACTTGCAACAAATTTGAAGAGTTGAGCGAAGTATGCATTGTTGTGATAGACTCAAGTTGTCGTGACTTGAAATCAAACTTAACAGGATTGTTTGCCATCTTTATAAACCATTCCATTGCCAATGGAATCGATAATTATTTGTACTTTTTGAAGCAGCTCGAGAGGCCAAACTTGCACGACATAGGGCGAAACAACATCAATAGATGCATAGAGAAGTACGAGATGGGCATAGCTATTTTGAAATCATCGCTAGAAGCATTGTTAAAGGATCATGATAGAGATAAAGAGTTGAGTTTCAGAATGACCAATGCGTTCGATTGGTTTGTGAATTGTGAAAATGAATTTGAGTTTATATCAGAACCGACCTCTTGGTTGGCTCATTATCTTAGCTTACGTAAACATCTAGGACTCTCAACTCGAATGTAATAAAATAACAGCATGTGACATTCCATAGTATCACATGGGGCCTGGCCTCAATTAAGAATATTTCATTTAAATAATCCCCTCTAAACAAAATACATTGAACTTATGGATGGAACGTTCCAGAATTTTTGTACTAAAAACAAGAAAGATAGCATCACAAAATAGTTACCCCATACATGATTCTACAAATTTGCTGTTTATATTTCAGTTTTTTTAATAAGAATTTAATTTTAACGTAAATTTGTGTGATCTTGCTATTTTCTTCTCTGTTTTTTACCATCTATTTTTGTTGTTTTTTATGTTTGATAATGTTCCATTTCTTATTTTTTATTTCAAGTTTTTGAAAAAAAGTGTTTGATTGAGAATTGTAAGAAGTGAAAGAATATGAACAAAGGGATGTGTTTTTAATGTAATTCGATCTTGTAACCTGTCTATGAGAACATATTCAGATAATAGAATTAATCAAACAAAAAGTTGGAACAAAATACAATTAATTCAAGCTCTCTTCTTTTGTAAATATGCTGTAAAGATTGGATATTACTTTGGTCTCTTCTATTCATGTCTTTCCTATGCAATTGCACACAGTTTGTCACTTTCTTCAAGTGTGTGTAGTTTTTCCCATATGGGTTTTGAATATCACACTTTGATTCCTTGTTGACAATTTCAAATTTCTTACGAGAAATCTCGAGGGACAAAATTGGAACGATTCATAATTTCACCAAATAAACAAGAAATCTCTCTCTTGAATGAATAAATCTTTTTCTTAGAATTTTGAAAGGATAATTTCTGATTTTGTTAATATATTTTTTTTATTAATTATTATACCCGAATTGTCTCTTTTATTTTGGACACCAATAAAGTTTATTTAAGTATATATGGTCGCATGGTACTTACTATTATTTAGGCACCCTCCAAAAAGAAAGTATGGTGTTTAGGCAAAAAAGAAAAAGCCCTTCTTATGCAATTATTGCACACCCATTCGAAGCCATAGCGAGCTCAACTTAGTAGTAATTGGTATGTGTCTTCGATCAAGAAGTTAAAGATTCGAATCTCACAACTTCAAATGTTGTTGAACTAAACAAAAAAAAAAAATTACACACCCGATTCCAAACAACCTTCCATAGTGGGTGCAGTCTTCTTCATGGGTTTTAATATCACTTTAATTTCTTGTTGAAAGTTCAACAACAGAATGGTTTAAGAAATCCTTAATGATAAAATTTGAAAGATTCACAATTCTACCACCAAATAAAGAAGAAATCCTTTTCTTAAATAAATAAATATTTTTCTTAATTATGAATTTCTGCCCTTATATATGTTCATTTATTGTTTATGTTAATTATTATACTTGAATTGTCTTTTCTTATTCCTGATACCAGTAAAGTTCATTAATATATATATATATATATATATATATATATATATATATGGCATCCGTTTAAACGTTTTTAGTGGACAATTTGACCATAACTCAATTTTTTAAGGCACAAAAACTTCTTTAAAGATAGGAATTCAAACTTTCCACCCATTTGAACTAGGAAAAAAAATGTAGCAACTTATAAGCCAAATGTATAAAATAATTTAAAATTTGTTTTGAAGTATCAACGGGATTTCCTTTATTGCAAATGCAATTATTAACTTTTCCAAACAAAGCTTTGGACGAAGCATCAAAGGCTTTTCCAGTACATTCATATTTCTTCTATGGCAAAGGTTTTATTTCATTAATATCATATACAAAATAAGAACAAGAGGTCTGTTCAAGCAAATAAACAAATAAGGACTAGATGTGGCTTTCAAAAAGAGAAAAAAAAAGAAAAAGAAAAATAACAACATGAACACAGCTGAATGAAAATCATATTTCGAATCCTAATATTCTTTAAAAAAAAATAGAAAAAAGAAGTTGAAAAAAAAAAGTTAGTGTCCCATTTCTCTAATTAACCAATCAAACAACAGTCTCGAAACATATCATCAACAATACTTGCAACAAGTTAAAAATTTCAGCAAAGCTTATATTACTCTAATAAATTCAGATTCTCACAAACACTTGAAATCAAAGCTAAACAAAAATATTTACCATCTTTATAAACCGTTCTGTTCTATTGCCAATGCCACCGATAATCATCCGTACCGTCTCGAGTAGCCGAGATTGTAATATTCCATAGCATCACATGGAGTTTCATATGAAAAACACTAATCTTAAAAAAAAAAAAAAACATTCGTGGAGTTCCAGGTTGTTGCATGCCTTCTTGCTCTGTTATGCATCAACTTCTTTGTACCCTTTTTTGGCATCACTTTTAAAATCCCACAATATATCTTTAGATGGATTAGGTGATTATAAAAGAATTAGAAATACCATAGCAAGAAACTCCTATAACATTGTTAATTCTTTTACATAATCACTCAATCCATCTTAAAATATTGTAGCATTATCATTAGTGATAAAAATAAACGAGTACGGTTACAGGGAAATTGATGCATAACAGAACAAAAAGAAGAGAACATGCAACAAGCTGAACGAATGTCATACCTTAAAAGCTGGAGGAACAAGAAGGAAAGTAAAAAACAGAGAGAAGAAAGAGATGAAAGATGAACAGAAGCTTGAAACCCCAAGTTTTGGATGTTGGTTCATTCTTGTTGAGAAGAGATACGGACTTGGCAAAGGAATCGATGGGTTCTGAGGAATTATTGGGCATTTTTAGAATGTAAAGAAAGCATGCAGTGTATCAATTATTTCTTTACAGAGAGAATCACTAGCGTTGGACCACTTTGCAGACCTAGTCAAGTCTAAGGCGAAGAACAACATATTCGAAAAACCACAAATTAGTTTACAAAGAAAAATCCTTTAACTTAATTATTTATCATATTTATTCATTTTTTTTTTAGTTCATTCTTTTTTTGTAATATACATCATATTTTTGTGTAGGTTAACAAATCGACCATACAAACTTGGCCGTTACTGCATATATTTCAATAATTTTTTTTGGACATTTAAGAACAATGAATGACCTTAAGCATTTTCCTCAAAAACAAAAAGATGAAAAAAAAAAAAAGAATGACCTTAAGCACATTGAAAAAAGATTATATGGAACCGTGAGAAAGAGGAGATGTTATTTCTTAATCAAACTTTGATTTTCTAAGTAAACATAGTAATTAAATATAACAAACCTGCTACTAAATGTCTGCCTATTAATAGTGTCGTGTGTACCAAGAGGCAAACACAATCAATTGAAAATATTTGCAGTTTTTTACTAATTAACCTTTGTGAATGTTACTCAAATCATAATTAATTGAGTAGGCTAGCATTTCGGGGATTAACAAATTAATTACTATATTCTCTTTGATCTTTTTCTTAGGACTCTCTTTGGTCATTATTTAATAATTATTTAATCAAGATCACAAGACAACATTTTCCAGAGTATCCATAATCCATAATACTTTGAAAAAGTGAGATAAAAATGAAAAAGTAAATAATAAAACATAAGAAAATGAGCATACAGATTTACGTAGGAAGAACAAAAGCCTTGCAGGATAAAGCATGGTGAGAAAATGAAAGAAAACTATTAATTTCAATTGAAATCAATGCCAAAAAAAAAAAAAAAAACCCCAAATGGGGTCTAACAAAACTTGCAAAAGAAAACCATGGATGCCCTAAGACAGTGATAATAAATCAAAAAATTTAAATTTTGATACAATATCAAATCAGTAACTTCTTGTTACTGCGTTTGGGTCTTAATATCCACTTCTTTTTTAACTATAATATCTCAACCAAGTCTCTTTTAATTGGCCAAAGTTAGCTTAGCTCAGTGATAATTGACATGTACCCTCGACTGAGAGGTCGAGGTTCGAATCGCCCTATCCCAAATGTTGTTCAACTCAAAAAAAACAAGAAGCTCTTTTAATTGGATTATAAGCCTCCTTTTATGTATGTGGTTGAGCATATCTAATAAACTTATAATTATTTACTAATAATCCAACCATAATTTTCTCTCTTTTTCATTAGAGTTGAACTTTTTGATTCCCATCGTTAATTAACCTTGTTGCCACATTTTTTTTGTAGTAAGAGAATCAGAATAAATTTTTTTTCAAACAATGTAAAGCAGACTCTTTTAGGAAAGATGTTCTTAATAAATGAATGATTTTTTATTTTGTAAAATACCCATCTCTAATTCTCATGTTTTTCTTTAGTGATTTGTCACATCTCTAAAAACATTGTTTTCTATAGATTTTCTCAAAGGCTAGTAATTGATTTGATAATATTATGTTTTTCAAATAACAATAAATAAGTAAATAAAATTATGTTTTTCAAATAATAATAAATAAATAAATAAAATGTTGCCAAACTGAGCATAACTTTTAAAAGCGTCATTAGTGGGAGGTTTTTAGCTATTTGAGTAGTTAAAAAGAATCTGAATAGTAGCACATCGATTGTGACAGTTATGCTAATGGAACTGGGAATGAAACCAAGAACCTAACCCTAACTTGGACTAATGACAATCTTAACTTTTACTAATGACACGATTTCAATAGAATTAGTTTCACAAACTTTTTTTTTTACTTCAACAATGGGTTGAAGAGATTTGAATCTCTAACATTTTCTTCTTTTTTTTTTTAAACAAAACCTCTAACCTTTTAATTGAGTTGAACTGTACTCAGTTTTGTAGTTTCACCAAATTTTTCTTCCAGAAACAACTAACTAAAATCATGATGGTGCATAACATATTATTCAATTTACTTTAGCAATGTAAGAATCAGGAAGATGAAGTCCCCAAAAAAAGAATCAACCATCATAGGGCATTTTTCCAATTGATGCAATCAGAAAAACAATGAGATAATATTTTCCAATAGATGCAATCAGAAAAGGAATGAGAATAATATACATAAACGTTTCTTGCAAGAGCTGACACATAAAACCAATTTATTTAAAGAAGAAAATCAAAACCAATTACTGACATTTTGGACTTTTCTCACTTTTTCTAATATCTAAAAGAGTGTACTGTGGATCAAAACCAACTAGGAGTGGTGATGGTAAAAAGTTTCCTTATTGGTATATTGTTTATGAGTTTCATGCTAATTAATTCTCCAACTTTTAAAAATGTGGTGTCGTCCCATTGAAGAAAACTAGAGATAATGATAGGAAACGAACAAGGAAGAAAAGAAAAATAAAAACACTAATTTTATAAAGAAAATGACTCTTAACAAAAAAGAGAGATCATAAGAAAATATGTAACTAAGACAGTTATCCAATATCCCTTAACATTTTGAAGAAGTGAAATAATGATGACAAAAATAAAGAATAAAACTGAAAAGGCATACAGAAAGTTGAAAGAGAAAACAAAATTGTTACAAAAGTTTCTCAAATGGGGGAAGCAAAACTCATATTAGAACAGTTTCAGGAGAAAAAAAAAAGAAACCAATTGAACAGTAATAATTAATTGCGGTTAGATGTTATTATCAAATCAGTAAATAATTTTTGAGAAATTCTATAGTTAACAATTGTCTTTGAAAATGAGAAAAATGATATTTAAATTAAAATTAAATTTTTTTTTTTTACTTCCTTATAAAATAAAAGAAGAAAAAATATTTAATTTTTAATTTTCAAGAGAAGAATTTTATTTTACCAAAGAACAAAAAAATATTTAAATTTCATTATTTTATATATATCAAATATATATGACTAAAGTTGCTAACAAAGAGTTGTTTATTTATTTTCAGTACAAAAGTAGGATTTTTTTTTTCAATACAAACAGTAGATTTCTTAGGGCTAAGGTTTTTCCTGATTTACATAGCCAACGATGATGATAATTCTTTAAAAAAAAATTAATCGACTTTGTCCTTATTCTATTCCTTAAATTAATTGACTTTGTTGAGAAGGAGACGTTAACCATTTCTGTGATCTAATTAATAATTTTAATAGAATGATAAAGAACCAAAACTTAGTATATATTAGCCCTCTTTATTATTATTATTTTCTTTTGAGTTCAACAATATTTAGTGGTGAGAATTTGAATCTCTAACATTTTATACGAGGTTATAATATCTTAAACCAGTTGAATTATCTTCAAATTGGCATTAGCCTTCCTAATCAACTTTTTGTTGCATGATTTTTGCAATATCGCATGTGCATGAGTTAAGTTTTAATATAGTGCCAGTAAATTACGAGTATCGTCCTCATGGTTGAGTTTCTAGCTCACTTAAGTACCATAGATACTAACACTCAATTTTATTTAGAGACAAATATGTGATGAGAGTGAAATTGAAAAATAACAAAACTAAAGTAATGTGAAGAAAATCAATGGAAAACAGGTTTTAGGGTGTTGATTTCACCAATTGTATTCATGCTTTAATTTATACTGAATAAAAGTTGATAATAAACACATAACTTCACAAAGAAAACACAACAGTTGAAGTCGAAGATATGATTAGTTACGTTATTCTAAAATTTGTGGAGGTTGAAGATATGATTGATTACATTATTCCAAAATTGGTCAATATGCCCTCCAGAACTAATCAACTCTCTTAAAAAAGTTAATATCTGCTCTCAATAAGAGAGAGAACTAAGTGTATACGTAAACTGGTTTCTTGTCGCTCTCTCTTCTCCTATATCATCCAAATTAAACAATGCGTCAAGTACTCAACTACAAATTACTATAGAATAGTTCATTAAGCTTCCCAAGATTCAAAATCAGATCGAGCTCCGTCTATAAATATCCAACTTATACACAGCTCTTGTGTGTTCTTCTGCAGTATAGAATTTCAAGCCCTTGTGCTCATTTCACCTCTTTTTTTTTTTTTTTTTTTTTTTTGCCTTAGAGAGTTTCAAGCCTTCTCCTCATCATTTCAATCTCTTTATTTTCTTGTGCCCTTTCTGCTTGCATTTTCCTTTCTCCCAACTTCTAATAAGATAACATTATTGGTCCAGCTTGTTGCATGTTTTCTTGCTCTTTTATGCATGAACTTCACTGTACCCGTTTGTAGCTTTTTTTTTAATGCTACTGTATCCTTGGATGCAAGCGGTGACTTTAGAACTATTAGTGCTGCTATAGCATCCGCACCAAACAATAGCATTTCCAGATTTTACATCCACGTGAGACCTGGAATTTATAAGGAACATGTTGAAGTTGAAAGTCAAAAGACTTTCATAGCACTCATAGGAGATGATGCAACCACTACTGTCATTGTTGATAATAGGAGCAATGGCACTGGTTTTGGAACCGTCCAGTCCGCCACTTTCAGTAAGTCTGAGCTACCAAACTTTTTCCTTTTGTCTTCTTCTTTGAATTCGTTTACTTCAAATATTAATTATTTTGTTGAATTTTTTTTTTTTATTTTTATATTTTCTTTGCAGCTGTGAACGGTAACAACTTTATGGCGACATCCATAGCTTTTAAAAATTCTGCTGGACCTGAGAATGGACAAGCAGTTGCTTTTCTGAATAATGCAAACCAAACCGTATATTACAAGTCAATATTCCTCGGATTCCAAGATACATTGTTTGTAGGAAGACTGTGAAATCTATGGAACAGTAGATTTTATATTTGGGGGTGGACTTGCAATGTTTCAGGATTGCAAAATATATGCAAGATTGCCAAACACAACTATTACCATCGCCGCACAATCTAGAAGTTTTCCAGACATGGCTAGTGGCTTCTCCTTCCAGAATTGTAGTGTAATGGCCTCTCCTGAGGTTGGGCCAAGAGAACATAACTTTGAAGTTTATCTTGGTAGGCCTTGGAGAGATTATTCAAAGGTAATTTTCATGCAGTCATTTCTAGATTATGTCGTCAATCCAGCGGGATGGTCAGCATGGTCACCAGAGAGGCCTCTAAATTTATTGTTCTATGCAGAGTTTAGCAATAGAGGTCCAAGAGCAAATTTATCTAGAAGAGTAAAATGGCCGGGTTTCCATATAATAAATAATCCAGTGGAAGCCACTAAATTTATAGTGAAAATTTTCATTAATGGAACCTCGTGGTTACCTGAGACTGGTGTACCATTTAGACAAGATTTATAATTTTCGAGTGCAGAAACACATGTTCTATAAAACTTTGAAATAAGAAATTAAAAAGAGATCATTACCAAACCAAGTACTTAAAAGTATTCGTATATATGTATATACACAAAGAAATACATAGCCACACATTAAAACTACAAATCTGGTCTAAACGGTACACCAGTCTCAGGTAACCATGTGGTTCCATCAATGAAAGTTTTCACTGTCAAATTTAGTGGCTTCCACTGGATTATTTATTATATGGAAACCCGGCCATTTTACTCTTCCAGATAAATTTGCTCCTGGGCCTCTATTGTTAAATTCTACATAGAATAAAAATTTTAGAGGCCTCTCTGGTGACCATGCTGACCATCCTGCTGGATTGACGACATAATCTAAAAATGACTGCATGAAAATTACCTTTGAATAATCTCTCCAAGGCCTACCAAGATAAACTTCAAAGTTATGTTCTTTTGGCCCAAGCTCAGGAGAGCCCATTACACTACAGTTCTGAAAGGAGAAGCCACTAACTACGTCTTGTGAATTTTGAGATTGTGCAGTGATGGTAATAGTTGTGTTTGGAAATCTTGCATATATTTTGCAATCCTGAAACATTGCAAGTCCATCCCCAAATATAAAATCTACTGTTCCATAGATTTCACAGTCTTCCTACAAACAATGTATCTTGGAATCCGAGGAATATTGACTTGTAATATACGGTTTGGTTTGCATTATTCAGAAAAGCAACTGCTTGTCCATTCGCAGGTCCAGCAGAATTTTTAAAAGTTATGGATATCGCCATAAAGTTGTTACCGTTCACAGCTGCAAAGAAGATATAAAAAAAAAATTCAACATAATAATTGATATTTGAAGTAAACGAATTCAAAGAAGAAGACAAAAGGAAAAAGTTGGGTAGCTCAGACTTACTGACAGTGGCGGACTGGACGGTTCCAAAACCAGCGCCATTGCTCCTATTATCAACAATGACGGTAGTGGTTGCATCATCTCCTATTAGTGCTATGATTATGATAGTCTTTTGACTTTCAACTTCAACATGTTCCTTATAAATTCCAGGTCTCACGTGGATGTAAAATCTGGAAATGCTATTGTTTGGTGCGGATGCTATAGCAGCACTAATAGTTCTAAAGTCACCGCTTGCATCCAAGGATACAGTAGCATTAAAAAAAAAGCTACAAACGGGTACAGTGAAGTTCATGCATAAAAGAGCAAGAAAACATGCAACAAGCTGGACCAATAATGTCATCTTATTAGAAGCTGGGAGAAAGGAAAATGCAAGCAAAAAGGACAAGCAGTTGTTGATCAATTGTGTATTGTACATTCCTTCACAAAAATGAAGAAATCTTCATTCTCTCTTTTTTTTTTTTTACAAAGAAATCTTGATTGATAAGTATTACTCCATACATGATTTTACAAATTTTGTTGTTGTATTTTCAATTTTTTTTATAGGGATTTAATTTTTAACGCAAATTTGTGTGATCTTTGCTATTTTCTTCTTTTTTACCATCTATTTTTGTTGTTTTTTTATGTTTGATAATGTTCCATTTCTTATTTTTTATTTCAAGTTTTTGAAAAAATGAAATAATATTAATGCAGTTAATTAAGTCTCCAAGAAGGGATCGACCATCATAGGGCATTTTTTTCAACTGTTGCAATAAGAAAAACAATATGAGATAATATACATAAACACTATTTGCAAGAGCTGACACATAAAACCAATTTATTTAAAGAAGAGAATCAGAACCAATTATATTGACATGTTCGACTTTTCTCATTTTTTTCTAATTACTAAAAGAGTGTACTGTAGATCAAAACCAACTAGGAGTGGTTATGGTGAAGAACTTTCTTTATTAGTATATTGTTTATGAGTTTCATGCTCATTAATTCTCCAACTTCTAAAATTTGGTGTGGTCCAAGAAGACTAGAGATAATGATAGAAAACAAGGAAGGAAGACAAGAAAAATAAATACACTAATTTTAAAAAGAAAATTCTTAATTCTTATATATATAAAAAAAAAATAGAGAGACTTGTTTATATTGACCTATTCAAAATCAACTTGATAATACACAATTAATAAGGGAAGATATATTTATTTGCGGAGAATTTTTATATTCCATCAGCTGATTTCATTAGTGATTATACTGCTGAATGTTTGCCTATTCATAGTGTTGTGTGCATAAATGGGTAAAAAAACAATTAATTATAATATTCTGCCGTTTAGTAATGATCCATTATCATTAATACGCTTCCATAAAGTAAAAAAATCCTCAAATCATAAGTTTCTTTAAAAAAAACTTAAATAATAATTAGTTAAGTGGACCAAAAATTAGGAATGGCAAAGGAGCAGCGTAGGATCGGGGATGATGCACTCTACATCTCCGTCCCTGTGGAGATTTTTTGTCTCCATCCCCGTCCCATTTCCTGTTTTAGGAAGTCAGAGTCGGAGTTGGAGAATCTCCATTCGGAGATCAAGTTTCCGTAGGAAAAATTTTCCATTTGTTATTATTTATTTTTAATTAGAAATGAATTAAAAATCAGTAAATGTATTAAAATTATATTTAACACAGTATTTTTATTGTTTTATTTGTTTAAATAATTAATGTTTAAAATATTTAATATTTTTATTATAAATTTAATATTATAAAATTATATATAATAACAGTATAATATATCCAAACTAGCAAAATGAAATGAAATTTAAAAAAAAAAAAACAGATATACAGAATACCAGTAAAAAATTTTAAAATTTTTATATAAGGTTATTAATAATATAATATAATATATTATTATTATTATTATAAACAATTATAATATATATATTTTATTTTTTAAAAAATAAAATATAATTATTCAAGGCGGGTTTGAGGACAGGGAAGGGGCGGGAATACCCTCCCCGTCCTCAACCGGGGGGCCCGAAAAAAATTTGGTTTGACCCCAACTCGATCAAACTGGGGATTTCCCGTCCCATTCAGGGCGGGGCTCCACGGAGACTCTACTCCGCGAGTATTTTTGTCATCCCTACTAAAAATATATCTTGATTTTATCAGCAGTAACAAATTCATTAACACAATGAAATAGAAATATCTGCATGATATTCAAATCATTGAGTTTTGGTTTTTAGTTTTTGAAAATTATACTTTTTTCTCACAATTTTTCTACAATGGTTTGCATCTTCTCTACAATAGTTTCTATCTTTCTTAAGGAAACATTTGAATTTCTAGTCAAATTTCAAAAAACAAAAACAAGTTTTTGAAAACTACTTTTTTTAGTTTTCAAAACTTGGCTTGGTTTTTGAAAATATATATAAAAGTAGATAAGAAAACATGAAAAATCCATAGGTAGAAGTAGTATTTATAGGCCTAATTTTTAAAAACCAAAAACTAAGGCCCCATTTGATAACCATTTGGTTTTTATTTTTTGGTTCTTGAAAATTAAGCCAATAAATACTACTTCCATCTATGAGCTTCCCTGTTATGTTGTCTACTTTTTACATATATTTTCAAAAACCAAGCCAAGTTTTGAAAACTTAGAAAAGTAGTTTTCAAAAACTTGTTTTTGATTTTGAAATTTGGTTAGAAACTTAAATGTTTCCTTAAGAAAAATGGATACCATTATAGAGAAGATGAAACCATGGTAGAGAAATTGTTTAAAAACAAACATAATTTTCAAAAACCAAAAACTAAAAACCAAATGGTTATCAAACGGAATCTAAATAATTATCAAACGGAGCCTTAGCAATCTAAATTTTGGAAGAGATATTAATTAATTTAACTAGAAATTAGAAATTACCTTGAAGGAACTTGGCCTTTTTAGAATAAAAAAGGAGGAGAATATCCATGATTTTTTTTGCCGAGAATTGTAATTTGTCCATTTGACCTAGGTAGTTGGGTCTTGTTGTGGATATCTAAGACCATTGACCTAAAAGTCTTCAAGATAAGAAAATATTATGAAATGAAAAACCACCACCAACAATGTAATATTCTTCATCATTTAATTTACATCATAAATGTTAATGAAGGCATTCTACCAATGGTGATAGTCTACAACAAGACAAAACCCTAGCTTTGGATGCCTTAATTAATATGGGCATAAATAATGAAAATCATCCTAAAATAATTTTTTTTTTTAAATAGGAGGACTTATTAAGGGTGTTCTCTTATTTTTATTATGTTTTTTTTCTCCCTCTCATTTTAGCCTGCTGGTTTCATAAATTAAAATAAAGGCAGACTTGGCTAGATTAGAAAAGTGGGCAATTATTGATTTTGTTTGTGAAGAAATCCTTTATGGTTACAACCTTTTCATTCTAAAGATGAATGATTTGTTGAAAATAATTATTGTAATTAGCAGAAAGAATATTGTCATTGTTGAAAAAAGAAAAGTAGACATGATCTTTAGAATCCTAAAATGTATGCTTTTATAAAATAGATCAATTAATTGTAACTTCTTGATATATGACCTTTCTGATGGAAATTGAAAAAAAAATTAATATGAAGTATCTTTTCAAAAAAATAAATAAAAAGTTTGCTTAAAGAGTCATTATCATATATATTAAGTCTCATTATCTTAACAACAGAACCATTAATTCATTCTATATGAAAAAGAGATCAAATTAAGGTTTTTAATTAAAATTTTATACCATCATCCAAAATAATTTGGAAGGATCTGTGATCATATATAATATGGCAGAGCACAAATAGATCAACATATCAATATAATTAATCCTTTTTTGATAAGAAAGATGATATATAGATTTTTAGCTAATAGCTTCAAGTTGTTGATTATTTTTATTTTCAGAAATATTTGGCAGTTGGCAAAGTTTAAATAAATAATAATAAAAAAAAAGAGAGTGATAAAGTTAAGAATGTGGGTAAAGAATGAACTATTCAAACAAAATATATACCAACACCTCATTTGTCTTAGTCATAGGTATATGCCGTAAAACAAAAACATTTAAACTTATGGAGTCTCTGGAGTCAACATATTAACTATTGCAAAAAGTTAAGTGGTAATTTAATAAGCTTGTGTGAGGAAAAATTTAATTAAAGAAAAAGTTAAGAACTAACTATTGTAGCATCATGAAATTGGTGAGGTTTTCAATTGTTTATTCAATTATCAATCTTATAGATTAATCATATTTAATTTTGTGTAAGACGATTTTTGTTAAAATTGCTAACTTTTGAAATATTTCTACTTTTTTTTTTCTTTTTTAAAGTAGTAGGTGAATTCAGCAAAAATTGATCATAGGGTGAAATTTGCAACATTTGTTCAAGTTTAGGGTTCAATTGGATGAAATTATTAAATTACCATTGAAAACTCTTTGCAATAGCAAATATGTTCACTCCAAAAACTTCATAAGTTTAAATGTTTTTGTTTTACGACATATACCTATGATCAAGATGTTAGAGTTCTAATCCCTCAACCTCACATGTGGTTGAACTGCAAAATAAAAATGTTTTTGTCTAAAATACTAATAAACAAATTTGTTGACAGTCATTGTCACACTTTAGAGATATATAGTAATAAAGATATCTCCCAAAAAAGAACAATTATATTTTGATTTACCTATATACGAAAAAGATATGAAATTAGGTTTCTGATTAATGCTTTACACCACCATTAATTATCATCGAATTTAGATACTGAAAATGAAAAAGAAAGATACTAGAAAATCTGACCCATATATAGAACAAAATCAGCACATCAATGATCTTTGACAAATAAGGAAATATGTTTCATTTGTAGCTAAATGCTAATAACTCAATGTTGTAGATGATTTCTATTTCTAATAAAGTTTGAAGTAATTATGATCGAAATTGTCTTTATTTAACCTCGTTTTGATATGATTCTATTTGACATGCAACTATTTTATTTTTGGTTTTCCTTGTTGAAAATTGTTTCTTTTCTCACAATTTTTTTGAAAAAGTTTTCACGTTCTTTTAAAACACATTTGAATTCTAACCTAAATTTCAAAGACAAAATTAAGTTTTTAACAAAAAAAAAGAAAAAAGAAAAAAACAAGTTTTTAAAACTATTTTTTTTTTTTTAGTTTTCAAAGTTTGGTTTCCTTTTTTAAAACATTTTTAAAGAGTGATACATCCAAGGACGAATCTGAAATTTTTGTTCAGGGAGACTTTGCTAAGTTTTAGGTAAAAGTATGATTGTGTGGCTAGCAAAGACATTCTTGTAAATATGCTCAGCAAATTTGGTCTCGAATAATACAATTATAATCAAGAATTATAGTTCTTAGACTAGGATCTAGGGGTTAATCTTCAAAATTTAATTCTATGAAATATTTATCAAACTAGTATACTTTTCTTCAATGGAGATGAAAACCCATCTATTTTTTTTTATAATACTTCTCCATTTAAATTTCAAATTAAATCTACAATAACATTAATAAAAATATATAAAATAAACAAACTAAAACATAAAATAAGAAACATGAAAACTTAATTGAAACATGAAAATTAAATATATCTTTTGAAAATTAATCTCTAAATTCAACTTCTAAAAATTGCTAATGAAAATCATTATCAATTCATTATCTATGTGGGGTAAATAATGAAAATCATCCCGAAATCAATTTCTTAAAAATAGGAAGGACTTATATTAAGGGTATTATCTTCATTAAATTTGTGCATTTTTTATTACGTTGTTCTCTCTAATTTTAGCTTGCGGGTTTCATAAAATAAAGGTGTTGCTCAAATTCGCAAGTGCACGAATCGTTACAAGTAATATAGTAGTGTGAGTACTACTATCGTTCTCCACAGGGAATAAATGTTGTCAATTACCAAATTCGTAAGCTTTAGTTTTATATGAGGACCGATTAATTGATGATGGATGAAATTGAAACTAACAACAAAATAATGAAATAAGGCTCTAAAATTAACAACGTAAGACAAAGGTTTAAATTCAATTGTGAAAGGTTCTAGCTAGAGCTATGACTTCATCATTGACTCCTCCTACTCTTCAATTCATAGTTAAAACAATTACTATTTCTAGATTGTTGACAAGTTCTATCCTATAGACTCGATATTCTCTCTAAAGCAATAACGATATTCATTGAACAGTAAATTGCCTATATCTCTATGACAATTCCAACAATTCAACTATGACGAACGTAGAACCTAAATTGCCACAAAACCCGTAAGGATATCTCTATCTCAAGTGTACATTAGGGAAAACTGTTCAAGTTCATCAATAATTATTGTCTCTCAACCTCAAATTATTGACACAAAAATCAATATAACGATTGGCCAAATCTAAACATGCATTAAGCTTAGAAGAGTTTTCACAATCACAATGAAATAGAATCATCAACTATTAATTACATAAGATTAGGATTCGAAAACAACTACATCAATCTCTAGAAAGATTAAATTAGTTCATAATAAAAATCTCAATAAAAGTCCTAACTAAAATTATTGAAGTCATTACAACCCATAATAGAGAAGGGAAAAGGAAAAGAATCAAATCCGGGATATTTCACAAGTTTCCAATCGTCGCTCTCGCTCCGTTTAGTTGCTCAGATCCTCTAAAATAGTGTCCAGCCGTCTTCCACTCGTTCTCCCTCTTCAATCCCCTCCAAATTTCACAAAAAGATGTATTTATAAGCCAAAAAATCATGGACGCACATCTCGGATTCACGCTTCAAAGTTCGTAGCGCCTAGGCGCTAGTATTATGTTCTCTCGCATTATTGTCTATGATGCCTAGGCGCCGGTTTGGGTGCCTAGGCGCTGTATTTTTTTTAAGCCTGTAACTTGAAAATCTTCAAACTTTGGCCTTCAAAATGAAAATTTTTATCACCTATAAAAATAAAATAAATGTATGAATTAAAATCCAAAAACTATAGAAAAACTAATTAAAAAAAACCTAAACAATATATAATAAATAAATATAAAATGAACTTAATTATCAAAAGGCCTAGCTAGACTTGAAAAAGTGGGCAATTATTGATTTTGTTTGTGAATAAATCTTTCATGGTTACGACTCTTTTTCATTTCAAACTTTGAATAAATGATTCAAAAGCCCCACTAATATTCCAAAACATTATGAGTTAACTATCCAATTCCAAAATCACACTTAAAACTCACTTTAAGCTCCAAAAATCCAAAGACCAATATATAGCTTTTAAGTTATGGGTCCAATTGATTTGAAATAATCTACGAGCTAATTCCTTACCCAAATTTAGACTCCAAAGCTTGCTGAAATTGGTATCAAATTAATCAATCAACAATTCGTTCTCCAATCACAATGGATTTCCTAAAATCAAATCCAACAAATCCTATTTAAAATTTTAAAGGTATGAACAGTATCAAAATCACATTTATGAATCAAAAGGGTGTCTTGATTCAACACCGGAACACTTACCCACTTCAAATGAGCCAAGCTCACACCGAATCAAACTCTAAAACGTCCAAATTCAACCTTCAAAATAGCTATACACACTAGGAATTGTCGAAAAAAATTTCCAAACACCAAGAAATGAGATAAGGACGGGAGGGATAGAGAGGGAGAGGGAGTGAGAAGGTGAGGGGGAGGGAGAGCAAAACGGGAGGGATAAGGATGAAAGAAAAAAATCTTTAATATATTATTATTGTTGTTGTTGTTGTTGTTATTTATTTAATATTATTTTATTATTAATATATTTTTTTTCTTTTAATTTTTAATTTAATTTTTAAAAATTAATTTTTCTGAATAAACTAGGTGTTACACAGAGCCCATGAAGCCAAAACGGGTATTCAGTATGAAAATTGGGTCCGACTCAAAAATGGTGAACCCAAAAATGCACCCATCTTGAGGGACATTGATAAATATTAATTAATCGCATTTATTGCGTCTAATTTCCTTACATCATCTTGAGGGGCACCGATAAATATTAATTAATTGCATTTATTGCGTCTAATTTCCTTACATTTTAGTTGATTATTGTGCTTAATTGTTAAAATTGTGTTTAATTTAATTTAGGTGGTAAATTGCCAAATATTTGGTGGAATTAGTCTAAAAAGCATATTTTAGTTTAAATTCATAAATTAAAATGAAATTAGAAAATAATTGAAATAAAAATAAACAAGAAAAGAATTAGAAAATGAAAGAAATAAAAAAAGTTTATAAGAAAAAAAACACATACATAATTAATAAATGAATTATATATATATATATATAAGTGGCTGAATTTAAACTTGGGCTCAATTTGAGCCCAATTAACAAATCAAATAAGAAGTATTACTTTATTGGAAAATTGTGGCAAAGAGCACGTTTTCAACCATATAGTTCATAAATGTCTCATTTTAAAAAAAAATTATCGACTCTAGCATGACTCATATTTATGAGATCAATTTATTCCATTTGTACCCTTACAATTTTTGCATATATTTATAATAATGTTATAATTATCATCTATTGTTTCCATAATTCAATCATTCAATTTAGGTAATTAATGTTATCATTACTTACATGAATATATTTTTTGTAAGAGTAAATATTTTTTCTTCCATATTTTACTATTCGAATTAGGTTAGAATTTCTTGTTACCATTAATAACCATGCTCCATTATTCTAATTGATGGTCTTCTCCACCGGCGTTCTTCTCCGATTGTGGGTTCAATTGCCGTGTACAAATTTTTGTTCTCCAAAACGAGTAAGCTAGTCTTCTTCCTTATTCATTTTTCTTTGTTTTTCATTTGGTTTTTTAATTTAAATCTTATATTGTAGACTAAAGAAAACAGTATGGATAGTTCCTTTACATAGAAGTATATTATATATACGTATGTATATAATTCTATTATATTTTATGTAGGCAATAAATATAGTTATATTTACAGACATATATTATATAAACATAGGTAAATAATCGTCATATATTTTGTATTGGTAATAATCCTATTAATTTTGAGATAACCTTACAATATATAGCTATAATGTCGTAACATGATCTATCCATTTTATACATACTGTATGTAATATATAATGTTCAATGGGTTCCTAAATATATACTGTGTTGTATATTGTACCTATACATATATATGTTGAGGTATATAATATATACATCAGCATGTAATCATTTTATATGTTTGGGATGACATGATACTCCTATTATATTCTCAGATATATATTATATATACCCTTACAATATTCTCAGATATATAATATATATACCCCCTACATATGAAGAATGGAACCGTTGATAATGGAAATGGTTGTCTAGTTTTTAAAATCCCTAGATTTTAGGAGGAAAATCGTAAAAATCTTTCATCTATTTTATTTCTTATACAAAATTAATCATGTTTGGAGGGAAGGATATAGGTTTCAACGTTTATGGAAAGTATCCATATATTTTATTTTTATTATATATATATATATATAGCAATAAATAGAGGGGTAAATGAGTAATGTTCCTCTAGATTTGGCTTCTATTTGGCTTGAAAAGTGACAAAGCCAATATTAATAACAAAATGTGCCATTTGTGTAAAATTTGGTTCCAAATATGTCATTCATGTAGTTAACCCTACTTTATTCACGTGGCTGCAGGGTCTTCGTAGGGAAAAAGGAAGCAGATACGTGGATGAGAAATGGAAAAATTGAAGCTCGTAGTCTTCTTCTTTCATTAGCGGTTTTCCTCTTCTTGGACATAAATTGAAGGAGAACTATTCTTGTTCTTCCTAGCATATTTTTGGAAGGGGATAAACTATTTTTAGTGGAAATTTCTACCTATAAAAGGAGGGCAGTGTAGTGAGTACTGAAGGTGAGGGTTTGAGTTTTTTTTTTTTTTTTTTTTTTTGAGAAAAGTGTAGGGTGCAGTTTTTTTGTTTTAGTTGTTCTTTAAGCTTTTTTTTTTCTTTTTTTTTTGTATGTGTCTTCCCCTTTACGGTTTTTTTATTACTTTTCCACCATATGTGGCTAAGTTTTAATTTCTGATTCAAAGGTGATTTAATTTCTAATTGGAACTTTGTGAGGCTTTGGGCCAAATTGAAATTTTGTTTCTAATTCAATTCTTTGTTTCTTGTTTTTATTTTCATGATTTTGGTTGTTATTAAATTAAATTGACTCCTTAATTTAGTTTCAATTGGTTTATTGCTATCTATGATTTTGTGATCCGTAATGTTGTCACAATTGATTAAAATATGTAGCAAGGGGTTGGCTTCTGTGTGTGTAATTATGACTTTTCCATTTTACATAGTTTGCATAATAGACTCTAGGAAAACAAAGAAACAAAATTAATTAATTTGTAGTTATCTCAATTAGTTAGTTTTGGTTTAGTCTTTCTCATTGTTTTTAATGCTATTATTTAATCGATATGGAACGCTATCGTACCTAGTTGATTAAATGATAAGTTTTGATTTTGATACTTGGTTAAATCAATTAAATTAGGAGAATTTACATTTATTGCAGCTTTTCTGAATAAATTGACTAAGTTCTTGAATTTGAGGAATTGAAATTGTAATTTTTTTAGCCTATGATCAAGATTCTACCATTAAATTAGAAGTTTCATAAAATTAATTTTTTTATTCGTTTTTTTTTGTTATTCATCTTTTTAATTCCAATTCTTGTTCAAGACAATTCAAACCTCCCAGTTATTTTATTTATTTTTTATTAACTTTGAGAAATTAATTCAATTAGTTCTCTTGGGATTCAACTTGGTTCCACTATTTCTACAAATTAAATCTAGAGAACCAGTAAATATTTTGGAGGGCTTCGACAACCTGACCAAACATGTTTAATTGGTTTTGAGATGGAACCTCATGTTCTCTATCAAGGTACGAGAAGGAAAGTTATCCTTTCAAGTCAATGACGAAAAAGTAACTTTTGACATGAGCAAGGAAAAGAGGTACCCCTGCGAGGTAGACCAAGACATGTTTGTGGATGTTGTTGATAGTTTTGACTAATGAGTTTCATGAAGTGATGTTGAATAAGGATCCTTTGGGGTGGGTGCTCACCAAGGATGTCGGCGTGGACTCGTGCAATAGTTAAGTCACCACTTGAGCCTCTTCTAGCTAAAGACGTTAAAGAAAGTGCTTCTTGGGAGGCAACCCAAGTTTTCTATCCCTTTTTTTTACTTTTAGTCTATTTCCTTTCTAGTTTAGGTTGTTTGGAGTGCCATTTAATCTCGTTTCCATTTGTGCAGGACCTCAATCGTTTAGGTGTTCTCTTTGTGCTAATACTGAGGATATTTTAGAGATTTTCTTTCACTTATCAAGGCAATATTGTTCACACCTTCTTTTACCATTGTCTTTGCATAGTATAGATTGGTGATTACATTGAGGATAATGTAAATTTCAAGTTTGAGGATGGGCAGTACTTTAGAAAGTCCTAAGTTTGAGCATAATTTTGAGCATAAATTTTTAAAAAAAAACTTTAGCATTATTTGGATGATATTATTGCATTATTGGTAACTAGGATAACCTAGGATATATTCTTGAAATTGATATTTTGCAATGGTTGATATATTAGATCATAATCAGAGTAAATTTAAATTTCTTTTCTCTCGATTCCCTTACACGTTGAGAGCACTTAGTCCTCTATGATAGTTTTGAAGGCTTAGAGTAGGGTTATGCGATCTTAGATGTCTGTTGTCACCTCAAAAGGACTAGGAACCAATTAGGTAATTAACTTGCATGATAGAAAACAATTCTACACTTGGGAGAAAATTATATGTTTATATGCTTGAATGTTTAATTTGTGCTATATTATATAATCTTTAATCTATGAAAATAAAACTAACTTGCATGTTTTTAAGTTAAGGACAAAAAAAGCTACCTCTGTCGTGTTCAGTTAGGCCACTCATTGGGTGAGTGCTCTAAGTAAAGGTCCCTACAATGGAAGTGTGAAAGCTAGTGTCCAGTTAAGTATATGAAAAAAAAAATCAAGTTTGGGGATGTGCAATCCATTTGTCAGGCACCTTAGTGAATTATTATTCTCTTGAGTGTAAGGATCCTTATTAATTAGAACTTAGGGCAAGAAGTAGGGTGAAAACGGATTGAGGGTTGTATAAAACTGTTTCGAGCTTATAAAGACTAAAATAGGAGAGACTTCATACACACACAAGGGATTAGAGGATTAACCTTTAAATTTCTCATTGATAGGGTATGTTTGATTAATTTATGTTGTCGTGATGTATTGGTTGTTTAGAACATTGTGGTTTGTGTAACGACCCTAAATCATACAACTCTCTAATGCGGAAGCACGACCTAAGTTACCTCGCTCATGCCCGAAATTTAGGCAGCATGACGGTGTAACTCGGAGAAAACCAAAATTTCCAAAGACTTGGAACGAGACATAAGCACTTCTATAATTCAGGAAATAGACTCAGCACCCACCAAACTACGATATATAGTGCTGAGCTCAACCAACAGACAATCAAACCTAAGAGCTTCTAACCAAACACATGAAACTAAAGAATATTTAGGATTTACAAACCAACATTACAACAAAGAACGAAATTTCAAAACTAACAGCTAATACAAGGAAAGGAGTCTCCATAGCCTCGTCAAGTCACCGCCCTCATCTCCCGCCTCGTGGATGTGCACAATCTGCAAAACAAACAAAATAGCAAGGATGAGTATAAACATACTCAGTAAGTAGCCCACTTAAGGGTCCAAAGTTTGAATCCATACAATTGAGGGCGAACACATACTCCAGCTCAATCTCAAACATACACTTTAATCAGCTATGTGCCTACTCGCCTTAACTCAAGCTCACTTCCCTGCGAGTCATGCATTCTAGAAGAGTCCAATACAAAGGAAGAGGACAACTCTCACATACATCACTCTGGGAGAATCGCTCCCTAATTCATACTCTAGGGACATCGCCCCTATACTAGCATCATCAACACTCTGGGGGAATCACCCCCTAACTCATTACTTTCGGAACATTGCCCCTATGCTAGCATCATCAACACAAAAGTTGTCCTGGCACGCACATCTACTTCTTAACCTCAACTTAGCGTTCAGCCAACTACCACTCGCACACCCTACCTGAGTCCATCCCGTTATGGCATTGTCTCAAGTACTACCAACGAGCCATGTAACTTAGGTTGACTAAGGCCGTGAAAGAAAGCAACTCTCACGCCTACATACAATGGGGAAATCACCTCTTACGCTAGCACACACGCAATAGGAAAACGCATCCCCTACGGTCAACATAATGGGGAATCACCTCTAAGCTAGCACACAGGCAATAGGGAAACGCATCCCTATGCTCAACACAATGGGGAATCACCCCTAAGTTAGCACACAACTCGATGAAGGAACACAATCCCTCACCCTCATCACATCTAGTCAACCCAGAGTTACAGACTCATCTAGGAGAGACACAAGGTCAGGTGGCACTAATTTAATAAGTTTCTGTACTTTTGCAATGCTTTTGGAACCTTTAGGGTAATCCACCATACCAAAATCGTTCATCATTCCTAAACCACATTCACAACCTGAACCGAAGTTCACAAGCACATACATGTGCTAACGGCATATAGCCCTCTATCCCTTTAATCCAGAGTTCAGTCTTCTAACCACACTAGAAATCAGATTAACCAGCAACCCTTCACTAACATTTGAACCCCTTCTAAAACACGTTAAACATGCCCATTTTGAACACACGAAACACGACCCATGACCCTGAGTGCTGCATACGGTGATTTAAATCATGCTCCAGCCCGAACCATCCACTTCAACGCACTGCGCTCAGTCAACTCATCCCCACCCCAAGAAACTAAATCTTAGCCAACCATTTAAGAGTTTCAAGCATTCCATACTCTGTTAACACCTCAATATCGCCTAAAGACCTTTCGCAACCACTTATGATCATTCAGATTAATCCAATATCCACTACTTTCACACTTTTAGTTAAAACACTATCTTAGCCATTCAGGTATTCCAAGGCCTATATCCAAACTCAAGTAAATCGCATACATAAAACATAATGCATGTCACACCCCCTCCCGACTACCTGTTATCTTAGCTTGGAGGAAGGCGTAAAGCCAACAGGCATCGTTTCACTTCTTAACGATACCTATGACCCTTTTAATTCCTGATAAACAATCCATACCTGTATACGAGATACTATACATACCACACAGCAGGAAATTAGGAATCTTATTACACATACATACGGAGCGGTTCTGGTTAAACCTAACTTGAACAAGCCAAACACGACCAGACGTGCTTTATACACCCAAGACCACTAGTTCCATATACAACATAACTACACATCCCTATTAAGTTATGTACAATACGAGCAGACTTGCTCTACTACGCCAACCACGTACAAAAATATCAGACTCGTAGAGCGTTCAGCAGGCTGTGGCAGGATCTCAGGCACCGGGAACTCGATCTCTACCTGGAAAGTTGGAAAACATTGAAAGAATGAGCTGGAAAGCTCAGTGAGTGACTGAGTTTAAAACTATTAACTCGTAAATCATAACATATAACATCAATAGCTTTTACAGAAGTCCAGCAAGTGTGTCAAAAATATTAACCATTTTAAACATATGACAAACTAGTTTGTGTAAGCCTCGCCCAGTACAATCAACGCTCATTCTACGATGTAGTGGGGCCCGCCCAGCACTCCCATCGTCTTTTTCGTAGTGGGGCTCGCCCAGCACTCACGACAGCATTGTTGTCACGGAGTACACTCAACGTCGACAACAGAAAATGACCTGTGTGCACACGGTACTATACAGCCTCGGGCTCAGAATCTCAAACATTTACTCATTCGGGTCTCATAGAAACACATGAAAACCTTTGACACTACTTGCTAACACATGTTGGCCCGAAATTATGGTATTTTCACTAGTTCGGGTAAAATAGTAAACATATGCTCACAACGAACAATTAAATCATTTCTAGGAAACCATATATGCTCATAAATACGTGTTCAAGAGACATAAAGTCTTTAAGTAAAATTTCTCTTAGAAAGTCTTTTATTTTCGTAAGCATAAGTTCAAGCATAGAATACACTTCCGAAATTCGTTTTGTCACTCACAGCGTTAATAATAGATTCTTGGTCCGTAAATTTGTCCTATTTCTTCTTGGCCTGTCAAACAAAACAAAACCAAGCATTAGAATCTTGACCTCACGAACTTAAGGCCTAGGGTTGCAAAAACCACCCCATCAATTTCCTGCACTTTACAGATTTTATACCTTAAACTCACACACCTATAACTTTTCCATTACTTGCTCAAAAATGATGTACTTTATACCAAACTCTTCCTTTTTGAACCCTCTAAAACTTATCTGAAGGAAGGAAATTGAAATTCCTAAAGGATATGTCCGTAAATACCTCGAAAGCCTCTTCCTACAAAATCGGTTTCTGCACTTTCCAGACTCGTTTTCCTGCTACACCCTGAACTTAACATGAATTTTAAGGCAACTTCCAGTCAATTTCTAACCACGACTTCTTCATGAAAGTTATAGGAAATTAAATCATATTTCCATCCATACCTAATACAGATTCTAATTCGAAGTCTACAGATCAGCACATCTCAAAAACCAGAGGTTCCCCGGATTTGACAGCAAAAACACTCCTCTGACTTCCCTTTCAAAAACCCATAACATAAATTCAGATTTTGCTCGAGCTTCCTTCACGAAAATTGTTCTAAAATGAGTTAAATTTCCAGGAAATCAAATCTCACCTCTTAATACCTCTTGTGGAGCTCAAAATGATCCAAACATCAGATGCAGTCAGGATTGATCAAAAAATTTGTCATGCAACTTGAGTTGAACTTTTCCCTTTCTTCTTCAACAAAATACCTTTCTTCTTCCTCTCACCCTCTCTCACGAAAATATCTTCTGCTTTTGATGAATAATGACAGAATGGGTAAGACTTTTAGATGAGGTTTAAAAAAAGAAAATGGAAATGACAATGGAGCCCTTTTCCTTTCATTTTCATTTTTCTTTTCTTTTTTTTTTTTTTTAGGAAAAACAATACAACACATTCCACCTTTCTTTCTCTTTTTTTTTTTTTTATAACAAGCTTACCAATACATTTTTCTTAAGAATTTTCAAGGAGGGATTCCGGGTTTACAATGCATGGATCGAACCCCTTGTAAATCATACTAGAATTCATTAGTTCTAAGCATTTCAATATAAATTAAGCCCTAATATCATTTTAATACGTGCTTAAGCAACTTAAACTTAAGGACAATTCAGGATGATTTAGCCATTTACACCATGACCCACATATTCATATTGGACGTGTATATTTATTCTCAAGCTCCACAAACATGAGCCAAACTCATCCAATCACAATCTTAGACAAACTCTTAAGGTCCTACTTATGCTAACTTGAATCTTTGAGTCTTTATTTTCATTATAACACCATACTTAAACCTTTTTAGCTCTAACAACATTTGTACCAATCCACAATTCATTATATACTACATTAACAGAAATTTCAAACTTGTGCTTGTAATTTCCAAATTCTCAAACATACATGAAAAGCAAAATAAAGAACTTAAAGAGGCTTATATCCAAATAACTACTTACAAAAAAAATTATTCCAAGGTTCAAGACGGCCAGAACTCGAATACTTGATCTTGAATCGTCAAACAAAGTCATCAAAACAATACTGAAAGATTACTGGACAGCAGCTTGAATCAACTCAATTTCGCCCAAAACGACCTTTAAACGCGATGGATGTCCGATAATTGAATCCTATAATTAATGGGTCATTTTAAATGACCATTTACTAGATAAGTTAGCCCTTAACAGTTAGTTTAACACCTTTAAACTACTTCAAGTCATTGTCATAACACTTACCCACGAACCAAAAGCTTGTTAATTTGACTCCAAAGGTCTAAATTTACATATTTAATATCCAAAGGCTATGGGTAATCCAAAAATTAGCACAAAAACTATATGGGTATCTAAAATTCACCAACATAGCCAACCAATAATTTGAAATTAAACTTTGAAATGCATACCCACTCCAAATCGAACTTGTATACGGCTTTTACGAATACCGAGTATGCCGGAATTTGACCAGAAATAGACTCCTCCTTGCTGTCTATGCAGAACGCATGAGAGGGAGGGAAGGAGTCGGCAGTTGGAGCTGGGCGGCGTGTGAACGGCTTACACGATTGCTCCAGCGGATGGCTTGTGGCTCTGGGGGGATCAGACTGATCTGGTCACAAGTCTAGCTCGATCGGCGGCGAGGATGGCTGAACTGTGTGGACAAATCAAGGCTGCTCGACTGGTGATGCTTCCGGCTGCGTGCTGTGCGTTCGGTGAGGGATTACTGGCGACGTACTACTCGAGCTGCGGCGGTTTCCTTGCTCGGAAGGGAGAAGAGGAAGAAGAGGAAGAAGAAAACGGACGGCATACAGAAGAAGAAGAAGAAAGCAGATGGTGGATGGGTGATTAGGGAAGAAGGAGAGAAAAAAAATAAATATCCTTTTAAAAAAAAAAAAGCAAAAAAGTCAAAATTCCAATAATGCCCTTTGACCAACTATCTCCTTCCAAAATTGCCCTTTTAAACCACCAAAATTTAGATTAACCCCAAAATCAAATACTTAAATGAAAAATTAATCCAACTCAATTCTAAAATTTCGAAAATAATGCCCCCTAAATAAGTCGGGCGTTACAGCTTGAGTCCTTTGCATTTAATTATTAATTCATACAGTAGTTTTGTTTTATTTTACTCGAGGACAACAAAAGTCTAAGTTTGTGGGTATTTGATAGCACACAAAAGTGTGCTATTTCTAGGCTTAATTTCTTGCTAGTTTGTGGCTTCAATGTGTGCCTCCATATACTTATTTGTTTATTTTGTAGGATTATTCGAGCAGGTAAAGCAAAATTTATGATTTGGAGAAGATATTAGAGTATTTGGAGCCTTAAGGCATGTTTTGGAGCTTTGGAATTAAAGAGAAGACAAGCTACAACAAGAAGGCCTGAGACATCATGTTTGGATTCCTTAATTAATAATTTAATATGAGATTCTCATTATGAATTTGATGTTGATTTTCCACTATAAAAAACAGAAAGAAAGAAAGAAAGAAAGTGATGAGGTCATGTTTAAGAAAACTAGAGAGATGATGATATATAGGAAATATAAGAAAGAAAAACATAGTCAATTCGAGCTTAGCCCAGTGGATAAGACATAAATTATCATCCTAAAAGTTCATAGTTCAATCCTCCACCCTAATTGTTGAAAAAAACTAATAAAAACTCTAAGTTTATGAAAATACCTATGACTTTTTAGAGAAAGTAGAAATGGTTCACTAGTTGAGTTATGCTCATGTTGACACTTATTTATAGGGTTGTGTGTATGAAAGAAGTAAAAGTAATAAACAAACATGGATTTTTTATATAATTGCCAAAATCCTTCTCAAAAATGGTGAAACAACACAAAGTTAATCGTGTGTTTGGATTGACTTTTCAAGTGTTTAATTTTTTTAAAAAAAAAAGTCATTTTCATAAGATTTGTACTGTTTGGCAACCATTCAAAATGACTTTTTTTAAAATGAGTTTGATAAAATAAGCTATTTTGAGTGAAATACTTGAATCCAAATTCTAAAAAAAATGTTCTTAAGTATTTAATTCTGAATTTCTCCCAAAATTTTATGATATTTGAAAATGACCAAAATACCCTCACACTACCTTCTTTTCTCCATGGCCGCCATCACCCACCAATGGCAGCCATCGACGACAGCCGCCACCTAACTGCCGTCGATTGATGATGACAACCGAATTCTGTCGCCGTCTACTACAACCTCACCGTCGGCAACCTCTCCGTCGACCACCACAGCCGATCATAGTGCTTTAAATACAAATTTAAAATTGTTAGTTCACAGTGTTTAATAGGCATCCTTTATAATAATTTGACATTTGTTGAAGCATTTTGAGTGTAGAACAAATCAAACAAACTTGTATATAAAAACACTATTTTGAGAAAATGTAATCAAACATATGATTGTTTTAATTCTAAACTATTTTTATAAAAAAAAAATGTTTTAAAAAATACATTTTTGAAAAACACTTTTTCTGCGGGTAATCCAAATGGGCCCTAATAATCTTCTTCTAGAATAACTATTGATGTTTTTTCTAAAGTTTTATTTGGGAAGTTAATAACCACGTTTGCAAAAATGGAAGCTTAATTAATATTTGAAGACAGAATTTGGAGTATTTTAGGCTCATACGTTACTTTTTATTTTTCTCTTTAAAAAAGAAAACAAAATACATAAGCTAATACTTTATCTGTGTTTATTGTTTATTTGGCGAAATTTTGTGTTTCCTTTTAATTTTATCAATCAAGATTTTTTATTCGTTTGTGGATGAATTTTGAATGTCTTACGAGAAATTAAGTGATTATTCTTTTAAGCTCATGAAGAAGACTACACACTATAGACTATGGAAGGAAGTTTCACAAGGTGTACCATTGCACATGCAGTGTAATGACCCGAATTCCTACGACTCTCTAATTGCGGAAGCACGACCTAGTTACCTCGCTCATGCCCGAAATTTCGGCAGCATGACGACATAACTAGGAGAAAACCAAAATTTACAACGACTTGGAAAAGACATGAGCACTTCTATAATTCAAGAAATAGACTCAGCACCCTCCAAATTACGATACATAGTGCTGAGCTCAACCAACAGACAATCAAACCCAAGAATTTCTAACTAAATACACGAAAGCAAAAGAATATTTAAGATTTACAGACCAACAAACAACAGGGAACAAGGAATAAAACTAAAAGCTAAAACAGGGACAAGGGATTTGGTGGAGTCTCCATAGTCTTGTCAAGTCGCATTCTGCGTCATCCACCCCGAGAATGTACACAATCTGCAAAACAAACAAAGTAGCAAGGATGAGTATAAATATACTCAGTAAGTAGCCCACTCAAGGGTTCAATGTTTAAAGAAACCATACCAAGAAGAAAACTGCTCTTACTCACACTCATGCTTAGATTTCAAATACTTCCTTAAATTATTTTAAAAGTCCATTTAACCTTCCACAACATTCACTACTACCCAAACCTAACTTCGTCTCATACATGCGAGTCCTGTAACATAGAACCCAAACCTGTGAAGGTCTATAACCCTCACACTCATCTCAAAAGATAAATCACCCCTAGGCTAGCACACAGGCGCTAGGGAACGCATTCTCTACGCTCAACATAATGGGGAATCACCCCTAAGCTAGCACACAGGCGCTAGGGAACGCATTCCCTACGCTCAACATACTGGGGAATCATCTCTCAGCTAGCACACAACAATAGGAAACACATCCCTATGCTCAACACAGTGGGGAATCACCCCAAAGCTAGCTCGTCGGCAATAAGGAACGCATTCCTTATGCTCATCACATCACATACGTTATAGGCTTACAAACTCGCACGAAACGACAGAATTAGGGTAGGTAGCACCAATCTAACGGGCCTTTGAACTTTCACAACAATTTTGGAACCTCTCGGGTCATTCACCATACCAAAATTCATTCATCATTCCCAAACCTTATTCACAACTTGACCCGAAGTTCACAAACACAATCACTGGAAAAATCGCCCCCTAATTTGGCCAAGCAAAGAGGGAGAGCAATCCCTCAACTCTTTCCGTACATTTATAACACTTTGCGCCTCATATATATATATATATAGGCGAACACAAATCCTAACGGACCAATCCGAAAGGCTACTTACTTTCTAGGCCAGTATCAAGACAACCCACTTCTTTTCTTTTAAGAAATTATTAGTGATGTATGACCCAGGCCCACCCTCAACAAACAACCTCAATCTCATCATAATGACTTTTCGCCATAGATCACAAGCACGAGTCTCAAGTAAGATCTTATATACTAGTTCAACGGCAATTCTAAACAAACCTTTACTTAATCAAAACCCATATGTGTGCTAGTAGCATAAAGCCATTAACCATTTGCCTCAGAAATTGGCCCTTAGCCCGTCTCAAACAAGTTAAACACCACTCGTCATTCCAAATACTTCAAACACAAGGATTACTAGACCATTTAGTCCTTTAGCTCAACGTTCGAGGTTTTATAGCCACTTTGAATTCCATTTCAAGCCACAGATCACAACAATCCAAATATGCATGCTTATACAATCTAAACTAACTTCCCATACGTCCGTACTTTATAAGGAACCACGATCATAGTCAACTATGCATTCCAGAGGGTTAATCTATAACCAAATCCCTTACTAATTCACAAGGCCAAGTCCTTAAGAGAACCCCACTAGGAATCATGACTTATACCGAGCCACTCAACTAAATTGACAATTTCCTTTAGATTCCCGATTTTAGGTATAATAAGACAAAATCTCATTTCGAAATATTTACTAAGCGAAACATCTACGACCAACACAGTCACACTTATACTTCATACTTGAAAGAATTACACCCACGACCACTTAACATACACCACTTAAAACAACCATTCTCTTATGTGCTACTCAGGCTCATTCATAAATCATTCGAAAACTTTAAGCCCCTAATTTCCATTATAACCACATAAAAACCATTTACAGCTCAAGCAACACCTACACCAATCCATAAATCATTGCATATTTCATAAACATGATTTTAGGCATACTCTCACAATTCCCAAATTATCAAATACATATATCACAATTAAATGGAAATTTAAAGGAACTCAAGTCCAAACGACTACTTACAAATCCTTCAAGATTCAAGGTAACCCATGAATTGAACACGTGAGCCTGAAACGCCAAACAAAGGCCTACATATTATGTTAAATTTTAAATCATCAAATCAGTCCCTAAACTAAGAAAATCCTACTACATAGGCCAACTTAAATTCAACTCAAGCTTAGTTTTAATCTTGTTGCAAACTTCTATGCCCACGAAAAACTTACCTCAAAACAATGACTTAAATCTTGCTTGACAGACCCGGACAGCAACTCAAAGGGTCCAAATTCACCTAAATTGACCTTCAATCACAATGGGTATTCTAAAATCATACATAAAAATCCATAGGTTAGCTTCCAATCACCAAATCAATACTTAAAGTAAGCTCTAAAATTCAAAAATCACTTGGATTGTTGTTGACAAAGCTTACCCACTTCGAATCGAGACCAAACGAGGCTATACAACCACCGAACCAACACCCATCTTGCTGCTGTCTGTATAGAGACCTGAGAGTGAGAGAGAGAAGGAGGTGGCCGGCGGCTTGAGCAGACGACAACGAGCTGGGCGTGCGTGGCGGCGACGGCCTGACTCGACTCCACCGGCAATCGAAACAGATGTGCAGCGGCTGGGCGGCGAGGGACTACGCGAGCTGCAGTTCGGCGGCGTGTGGCTGTCGACAAGAGGGAGAGATCGAAAATAGGGAGAGAGCATATCGGAGAAAGAGAGAGGAAGACCGACGAGAGGGAGAGAGACGGAGGTGGCCGGCGGAGCTGGGCGGTGTTCTGCACGGCTGCAGGCGGAATAAAAAGAAAGAGAGATCGAGAGAGAGGCTGTCGGTGAGGCCAATTTCGGGAGAGAGAGAGTGTGTGTGTGTGAAGAAGAAGAAAGAGATGGAGAAGAAGATAAGGATGAAGGGAAGAGTTTATTTTTATTATTATTTTTTTTAATTCTTTTCCAAAAATGCCCTTAACCAAACAACTCTTTCCCAAAATTGCCCTTTTTAAACTCTCTATCTTCAAATTAAACCAAACAACATTCTTATTTGAGAAATTCTCAAATTAAATTCCAAATTTCGAAAAATAACGCCCTGAACTAATCGGGCGTTACATGCAGATTTTGCATAGAAGATATATCAAAGGAGATCCAATCCTTGCAGGCTAAAATGAGCATACCTAAACTGGGATTCGATTCTCCCACCCCACATATTCTAAAACTAAAAAAAAATCAAATCCTTGCAGCATATTACAAAATAAGACATCAGTCTAATTGTATTTTATACCACCTTAATTTTTGTTTGATTAATAATTACATTTTCTATATCCTTTAAAGTATGAAATAAAAAAAACAAAACAATCTCCAACAGTACTCCAATAAGATTGAACATCATGAGTTCATGCATTTTATTTAGATGATGATTATTCATATGAAATTTTCTGTATTGATTCAATACAAATATGGAAATACATTTTCTAGTTTTGATGCTGCGGAACAATCACAATACTAGGCGAGCCCTTGTGATCCAGCTATGGAATAATAAGGTCCATAACAAGCAGCAATTGTTTTGCACTGTATGAGATTTGCAATTCCCGTTGAGAGTTCCATAAGGTTGCGTAGGCTAAGATAACAAAATAGCCAAGATGGCGGTTCTGTTACATAGTCCAATTCAAATAAAAATTCACAATCCTCTACCGCTTGGTACACAGAACTTACACTCAAACTCAACATTTTATCGTGTTGCTTTAACAATGCTTCTAATGATGATTTAAGAGTAGCAATGCCCCTCTCATACTCGTCTACACATGAGTCAAAGACGTTTCTTGTGTGGATGTCTAGGTCCGATCTCTTGAGTTGCTCCACAAGGTACGAAAGACTATCAGTGGCATTGGCAAGAGAATGGTTTAGAAAGATGGCTAAAAGTCCTGAAAAGTTTAATTTCAGGTCTTGATGAGGATCCGATTCTATCACAGCAATGCATGCATACTTGGATGACCTTTTCTTCAAATTTGTGGCATGTGTTGTTAACAAAACTATTTGAGACCGCACTTTGATCCGTTTGAGCACTGGGACATAAACTGCTAAAAAGAAGCAAAAGAAGGATACTGGAGAGTTTTTCCACTGTCATGTTGTTCTAAATGGTTTGTCTTTCTTTTTTTTTCTATTTTCAATCAGTAGTCCTTGTTAAGAGGTAAAATAGTGATATTTATATAGTAGAACAACTATTATATTGATGTTTTCTAAAATCTTTGTTTGGAAAGTTAGTACTGGCATTTGCAAGAAAGGAAACCTAATTAGCATTTGAATTAAAACAAAATTTGGATGATTTTTTATAAAAAAAAAAAAAAAAAAAAAAAAAAAATCAAACAGAATTTGGATTATTATCTCCGGCTCGGTGTATCCAGTATTCTTTCATTTTTTTTAGTTCAACCAACGTGGAAGTGGAGATTGAACCTTAAGAAGTTGTTTGTTTGGTGAGAACCCAAGATTTTCATGAAATAAGTATCTAGATTACAACAAATTGTTCAATGAAGTCGCCACAATATAGCTGTTTCATAATAACCATTGGATGTGGATCTAATAATTTTCATGTCCCCTAATAACCACTGGATATAAATTCAATGTACTTCTCTTTTTCAATCTAACGGTAAAAAATTGTCAACCACATTGTGGCGGCCTCACCGAATAATTTTACCCTGCTTGTTTTTCATGAATGTAGGATACCTAGATATTTGAAGGTGTCTAGACATCTTAGGATGCCCATACAAGAGAATCTAACTAACTTTGGATGTCCTTTTGAATGATGGGTTGTTAAGGGTCTGTTCGCTATGCAATCTGAATTTTGTTTTATGTTTTCAACAAATATGTGTATGTTTCTAAAAAATTGTTTTTGGAATCTGTGATTGGAATAATTGCACAAACTACCCCAAAACTATGAGGTTTGTTGTAACGACTCGAATTCCTACGACTTTCTAAACGCGGAAGCACGACCTAGTTACCTCGTTCATGCCCGAAATTTCGGCAGCATGACGACGTAACTACAAGAAACCAAAATTTTACAAAGACCTGGAAAGAGATATAAACACTTCTATGTTTCAGATCACAGACTCAGCATCCACCAAACTACGATAAATGATGCTGAGCTCAATTAACAGACAACCAAACCTAAAAGCTTCTAACTAGACACACGAAGCTAAAGAATATTTAAACTTTACAGACCGACAACCAACAGGGAACAAAGAAACAAAACTAAAGGCTAAACGTAGAAAAGAAATTTGGTGGAGCCTCCATAGTCTCGTCAAGTCGTCGCATGCGTCATCCACCCCGAGAATGTGTACAATCTGCAAAACAAACAAAATAGCAAGGATGAGTATAAACATACTCAGTAAGTAGCCCACTTAAGGGTCCAAAGTTTAAAGGAACCATACCAAGCTCTTACTCACACTTATGCTTAGATTCCAAATACTTCCTTCAATTATTTTAAGAGTCCATTTAACCTTTCACAACATTCACTACTACCTGATCCTAATTTCGTGTCATACCTGCGAGTCCTGTAACCTAGAACCCAAACCTTTGAAGGTCTATAACCCTCACACTCATCTCAATAGAGAAATCACCTCTAGGCTAGCATACAGGCACTAGGGAACGCATTCCCTAAGCTCAACATAATGGGGAATCACCCCTAAGCTAGCACTCAGGCATTAGGGAACGCATTCCCTACGCTCAACATACTGGGGAATCATCTCTCAGCTAGCACACGGCAATAGGAAACGCATCCCTATGCTCAACACAGTGGGGAATCACCCCTAAGCTAGCTCATCGGCAATAAAGAACGCATTCCTTATGCTCATCACATCATGATAGCCACACAGGCAACCAGGGAACACATCTCCTCAGCTAGCATACAGGCAATAGGAAATGCATCCCTATGCTCAACACAGTGGGGAATCACCCCTAAGCTAGCTCACAGGCACTAGGGAAACGCATCCCCTATGCTCATCACATCACATACGTTCTAGGCTTACAAACTCGCACGAAAGGACAGAGTTAGGGTAGGTAGCACCAAACTAATGGGCCTTTGCACTTTCCCAATGCATTCAAGACCTCTCGGGTCATCCACCATACCAAAATTATTCATCATTTCCAAACCATATTCACAACCTGAACCGAAGTTCAAAAGCACATACAAAGGGAATCATCCCCTAATTCACATAAACACAGAGAGGAAGCAACCTTCAAGCCTTTCCAACATTTACAACGTCTTACGCCTCATATATATATATAGACGAGACACAAATTCTAACAGACCAATCCGAAAGGCTACTTACTTCTTAGGTCAACACTAAAACAACCCACTTCTCTTTCTTTTAAAGAAGTTATTCGTGACCTATGATCTAGGTCCACCTCTCATTAAACAACCACAATCGTATCATGGTGATCTTTCGCTATAGACCACAAACACAGATCTCAAGTAAGAACTACCCTAGTTCAATGGTACTTCTAAACAAGAACTACACGTAGCCATAGCCCATACCTATGTCATTGACATAAAGTCCTTCAATCCATTAGTCCAGAATTTAAATCCTTTAACCATGCTAGGACTCAAAACAACCAACGCCCTTCCATTCACATTCAAACACATCAGATTAAGGTGTTCTACCTCAGCCCTTAACCAAGCCCAAACACTTACAACATTTAATTTAGTACCACTATCTATACTTTTATGCTTACGGGGGAAAACATAATCAACTTTATTCATAACCTCAGACACATTTTCATCCTTTGTTTGTAACTTTGAATCCCTTAACGAAATTAGCAACAAGTTCAGGCAATCTTAAGCCCAACACGATAATTCTCCTATTAATTTAACCAACCTCGACATCTTTCACATGTTCATATTTAGGTAAACACGATTGTTCACAATTCACCACAAACGTGTTTGAACTCATCCAAACATAACCTTGGGCAATTCCTTAGGTATTTCATACTTTAACATGATAAAATCGCAACTTTTAAGCCCCAATTTCCATTATAACCTCAACTTAAGCCGCTTTAGCTCAAGACTACTTCTAAACATATCTACTAATCATTTCATATCTCATAACACCGCTTTCAAGCATGTTTTCACAATTCGCAATTTATCAAACATAAATCTAAATCATTTAAAAATTTATAGGGGCTTAAAATCCAAATAACTACTTACAATTTTACTCCAAGGTTCGAAGTGGCCCATAATTGATTACGTGATCCTGAAATGCCAAACAAAATCTTGAAGAATAATTAACAAACCATTTTAAACTCCAACCATGAACCCAATTAAGTTGAAACAAAGTTACCCATTAAAACTCACCTAACAACACTCTTACTTGCTGAATTTTGAAGTCAAATTGGTCCAAACTTGACAACCCGGCCTCCAAACATAATGGGTAACCTTGTACAAAGTCCAACGTATTATGGGTAAATTATAGAACACTAAAACAGTACCTAAAATCCACAAAAAGGCCCCTAAACTCCTCAAAACGGTCCTAAATCATAGCTATCTAAAACCCAACTCATGCTTAGTCTTAAATGTGTTGGAAAAATTGATACCCATGAAAAACTTACCTCAAAACAGTGACCAAAAGGTGCTGGACAGCAGCTTAAACGATCCAAATTCGCCTAATTCGACCTTCAATCACATTGGGTATTCTAGATTAAAATCTAAAACATTATGGGTTAGTTTCAATTTACTAAATCAACCCTTCAATTCAATCCTAGAACCCATAAATCACTTCCAATCATTATTAAAACACTTACCCATGCTAAAACGATACCAAACGCTTGCTGAATTGACTCCGAATTAACTTGATTTTGCAAATCCAAGACCCAAATGCTATGGGTAATTCTAAAATTAAAACCAAAACTTTATGGGTAATCTTAAAATCACTTACATAGCCAACCATTCGCTTGAAATCAACATCGGAATGCTTACCCACTCCAAATCGAGGTTGTATACGGCTATACGAACACCGAGCTTGCTGGAAATAACTCCAAAACGCTCATCTTCCTTGCTGTCTATGCAGAAACCGAGAGGAGAGAGGGAGAAACCGGCGGCGACAGCACGAAGAAGAAGAAAGAAAGAAAAAAAAATACAACGGTTGGGAGAGAGACGGAAAATTGATGGGTCTTCGGTGAGGGAAGGCATTTTCTAGTGTGTGTGTGTGTGTGTGAGAGAGAGAGAGAGAGAGAGAGTGTGTGTGTGTGTGTGTGTGTGTGTGTGTGTGTGTGTGTGTGTGTGTGTGTGTGTGTGTGTGTGTGTGTGTGTGTGTGTGTGTGTGTGTGTGTGTGTGTGTGTGTGTGTGTGTGTGTGTGTGTGTGTGTGTGTGTGTGTGTGTGTGTGTGTGTGTGTGTGTGTGTGTGTGTGTGTGTGTGTGTGTGTGTGTGTGTGTGTGTGTGTGTGTGTGTGTGTGTGTGTGTGTGTGTGTGTGTGTGTGTGTGTGTGTGTGTGTGTGTGTGTGTGTGGGAGAGACCAACGGGAAAGAGGAGGAGGAAGAAGAAGAAAAGGAGAAGATAAGGATGAGAAAAAAAAATATTTTATTGATAAAGACTAAAATGCCCTTGTACCAACTCTTTTCTTCCAAATTTATCCTTTCAAATCCATAAAATTTCAAATTAACTCAAAATCTCAAAATACTTAAGAATTATTCAACTTAAATTTCCAAAATTTCAAAAATAATGCCTCTGAAAAAGCCGGGCGTTAAATTGTTACAATCACACCCTTGAGTTTTTAATTTGATTAATCAACCCCTTATACTTTGTTAAGTGTTACAATCACACCCATGAGTTTTTAATTTGATTTAATCAACCTTTTGTACTTTGTAAAATGTTGACATCAGCCCCCTGTATTTTTTTTCCTTAAGATTTGTTAATAACAAATTTGCTCTTCCCTACTAACGTGTGATTCACACATGTCAAGACCAATTAAATGATAATTTAACATCAACAAACAAAAGGGGCCGATTGCAACACTGAACAAAGCATAGGGAACTTATTGCAACACTTAACAAAGTACATGAGGATAATTAATCAAATTAAAAATTCATGGGTGTGATTGTAACAGTTAACAAAGTACATGAAACTGATTGATCAAATTAAAAATTCATGGGTATCATTGTAAAAAACTTCATAGTTAATGGGTAGTTTGTGCAATTTTTCCGAGAATATATGATATTGTAAAATAATAATTAAACAAAATTTATAACTAAAAATATATTCATAAATTCGTTAATTATAGTTATTAGTAACTAGAATTTTTTTTGTAGTTTATAAATATATTACTAAACACATTTTGATCAATTGTTAAATTGAGATTTAGTTTCTAAATCTGCTACCAAACAAATATTCAAAAACACTGAAAACATAAAATACAACTTTGATTTTCATTGAAACCATTATTTTCAAATTTCTATTTTCAGATCACCAACCAAACCCACCCTAAAATTCTAATGTTGATGACATCCTCTAATGACATTTTTTTCCTTCACTTTTTTATATATTTTTTCATTAATTTTCTTTATTTCACATTTTTATTTTTTAATTTAAAAATAAATTAATGTATTTATGCACTAATGAATGATCTTATGTAATTAAAAATATTTATAATTTATATTTAGATATCAAATAAACTCAATATATATGGAATAGCGCAAAATACACTTTTGGTCCCTGAAATTTGGGGTTGACGTCTATTTGGTTCTTGAAGTTTGAAAATAGGAACTTTGGTCTCCGAAGTTTTAAAAATAATTCTAAATAGTCCCTATCATTAGTTGACTTAACAAAATGATTCTAAAAATATGTTTGAGTATTGCTCTTATAACATTACCATGTGTTTTAATTAACTACAGTGAAATCTTTTATTTTTGGCGGGTACTGTATAGGTAAACTTTTCTTAAAATACTATGTAAGGTAATTAATTAATCACAATAAAATCTTCCTATTCCTCTTTTTCATATTGTCAATAATAAAATAATACTAACAATAATAAGGGTATTTAAAAGAAATCTGTGTTTTACTATTTTCTTCTTTTTCGTTAAAAAAAAAACTATTTTCTTCTTTTAACTTTGTCATCTAAATGATAATATAGTTATAGTTGAAGTTGTTTGTTTAGTTATAGTTGAAGAATAATATATCAATCACATTGTTTGTTTAGTTATAGTTGAAGTTGAAGATTCGAATCTCTAACTTCTTAGTCGAGGGTTACTGGGAACTATACTCATGTTGGCTACAGTTCAATTAGATCGAGTAGTAGGGCTAAACTATTGTATATGTGGCATTTTTCATTAATATAATATTCAATAATATACAATATTTTTTCTATAAAATAACAGATTTAATGTTATCGTTCGTATATGGAAATTAATAGCAGGCAATTCCTGAATTTATTACAATTTCCATCTTACTTTATCCTTTGAAATATTGAATGGTCCTTAATGAAATATGCCACAGAAAATACAGCATATGATTACTTGAGATGGACAAAATGATACCCACAGAGATTTGAAGACACTACTACTGGGTTTTTTTTTTGTTTTTTTTCTTTAGTATTTGAATTCCTGTTGGTTGCAATTACTAATTAGAAAGTTTTTTTTTTTTTAGATTAAAGGATAAAATTCTATTAATGTAAAGCCAAATTGGCTACAAGAGTACACTGATCATCAGATTCCAGAATGTCTTGAATCACTGTGGAAAATTATTAACCCTCAAAAAAGATTGATTTCTTATTCCTCTCCTAGCTAACTTAATACATTGAACTCTCTCCGTACATGGAGAAAAGAAACATCTCTAAAATGAGTTCGAAAATTCATAATATCTCTTATTGTAACATGTACTTCCTCCTGCACAGTTTCATCTTCATTGATCATATTAACACATCCAAGCGAATCAGAAAAAATTAATTGATGAGACACACTCATCCTTTGCGCAAGCCTTAAACCTTCTAGGATAGCATAAGCCTCCGAACTCAAAGGTGTGTGTTAATAAAAAATTTAATCCCCAGACATTGCTGCCAAAAGAGTTTTTTTTTTAATCCATAAGAGCTGCTCCAAACCTTTATTTATTTATTATTTTTTTTATTTTCATCCCATGCCGCATCAGCCCACATTCAATTAGTACGTTAAAACAAATTATTATGTTCTAAAAAAAGGTTAAAACAAATTATAAGGCTATAAATGGAATGCAAGACCCTTATCATATCAAATTTAATTCTTCCGTTTTTTGTCCAAAAATATGTATTAAAGAATCATATCATATCAAATTTAATTCTTCCCTTCTTAAAATGCAACGAAGAAAGTAATTTCCAAAAATATTTTAAGACGTTAATCAAGATTTGACTATAAATTTCCACCATACATATGCTTGTTAGTGAGAAGAAAGAAAAAGAATTTGAGAGGAAGAACATGGCTTCCCAATCCCCACCAGTTCTCCTTTTTGCCCTTGTTTTCTTTTCTATTTCCAGTCTCTCTACATCTGTCAAAGCAGACAAGAATGCAACAATCCACAATTTTGTTCATGATACTTGCAATAGGATTAAGTATAATGAACTATATAAATTGTGCATTCCTGTAGTAGATTCAGATCCCCATGAAGATTTCAAGTCAAATTTGACGGGCCTTCTAATCATATTTGTGAACCATAGCATCAGTGACTTCAACCAGAGCGTTTTGTTCCTTGAAAAAGAGATAAGTTCGGGGAAGCTTGATCGTGATACAAAAGATGTGTTGGAAGCTTGTATGGGAGACTTTCAATTAGGAATTGAGAATCTACAAGAAACATTACAAATATTGCTAACAAAAAGAGAAGGTATAGACGTGGAACAATTGCCAGTGTCCAACGTTGGTAACATTGTACGTGGATGTGTGGATGATTTTGATGGGTACCCTGTCCCTCTCGAGTGGACATCTCGTTATAATGCTTCCTATGCATTATTGGATCTCTCATTTGCGATGATAAATCTCATTACATGTAATCGTGTTGAGGCATGTATTCCTTAATTACCACCAATGTTATTGAGATCGAATAAATTCCAATGTTATTGCCAATAAATTTGGCCTCTTTGCTAATATGAATTTTGATTTCTATGATTGTAAATATTTATAATCAATATCAACATTAAGCATAATTCAACTAGTTAAAATATTATTTTAATGTCTTCTGCAATATCCAAGTTTCAAATCCTCACTTTTTATTTGAAATCCCTCTACCTCTTGTTTGATTTAAGGGAAAAAAAAAAAAAAAACTCATAATCGGTATATAATAATCCATTCGAAAAAAAAAAAGAGGCATAAATAGAACAAGGTAAACTCGACCACTGTATTAATCATGATTAGAGTCCAAGTCTGAAGGGTAGACCAGTTTCTGGCAACCAATCAGATCCCTTAATGAAGTTCTTTACAGTAAAATTAATGGCCAAATGTTTATGTATTACATGATAACCTCGCCAATTAACCCTGTTCGACACATCAGCACCGGGACCTCGATTGTTGAACTCGGCATAAAATAAGCGATTTACCGGTATCCCTTGCCATTCCAACCATCCTTCTGGTACCACCACGTCATCCAAAAATGACTCCATGAACACGACAGTTGAATATTGTTTCCATGGCCGACCGAGATAGATCGTAACATTGGCCTTATTGGATGCTATCTCCGGCGAAACTGTGACGGTACAGTTTTGAAAGGAGAAGCCACTTTGGGACATTGGTTCTTCTTTTGACTGTGCGGTGACTGTGATTTCGGTGTTCAGCATCCGAGCATATATGTTGCAGTCTTGAAATACAGCAAGCCCATGCCCGAAAATGAAGTCGACGCTTCCGTAGATATCACACTCCTTGAAAAATTGGTATTGTCCTTTGGCATACAGGGTATCTTGGAAGCCCACAAATCTACACTTGTAATAAGCAGTGTGGTCGGCTTGGTCAAGGACAGCCACTGTTTGATGATTTTGAGGTCCGGCTGAGTTCTCAAAGGTTACAGATTGTGCCATAAAGTTGTGACCTTTAACCGCTGCACAAAATAAAAATGGGTAGATTAGTAAAATTTTAAATAAATATATATAATGATGTTTTAAATGAAATACTAATTTGAAGGAAAAATTTACGACACTGAAAATTTTGTAACACTCAAACTAATACTCCTTACCTAACTTCAAAGGGAAAATTTATTTCTCCTAATTTTTTTATTTTATATATATATTTTTTGAATAATTGCATTGGATTAAAGTAAAGATTTAGAAACAACCTAACATCATATAGATCTCAACTTAACCATGTCTTCCCAGAAGTCATTTTGAAATCCGTTGCTTTGACCATCTACATTTAACTTCAAAAGTAATTGTTCATAGGAGTAAATAATAAAAGGCCTACCAAACTATGTTTTGTTTCTATCACACAAAAGAAAAAATAAGAAAAATCTTATACATCAAGACCATATTCTAAACAGACAACATTTGAAAGTTAAAAAACAACCCATATGAAAAAGTCAAGTTACAAAAAACAAAATTGAAATCTGAAGATCTACAAAAGGGTGTGTGTGAATATTGATGACAGACATTTTGATACGTACTAAAAAAAAAACATTGAGAAGCATGACACTTACTGAGGGTTGCAGAATTATTGGTCTTAAATCCAGTCCCATTGCTTCGATTGTCCATGATAATGGTTGTGAACGCATTATCGCCAATCAGAGCAATGAACTTCTTGGCCGATGGAATTTCAACTCGCTCGTGGTAAGTTCCAGGCTTCACACGAATATAAAATCTGGAGATGGAGTCATTTGGTGCAGCTAAAATGGCAGCACCAACCGTTTTGAAGTCTCCATTGTCGTCTAAGGACACAGTAGCATTGAAAGCAATGCTACAAACGGGAGCAAAGAAGTTGATGCACAACAAAAAAGCAAGAAAAAATGCATCAACCTGAAACAACACTACTGCCATTTTAGAAGCTGAACAGGGAGAATGCAAGAAAAAGGAAAGAGGAAATTGAAGAGATGAAATGATGAACAGAAGACTTGAAATTCTCTAATGGAGATGGTTTTTCTAAAGCTCTCATGGAATCAATATTTTATAGAGGGAGCTCTCTCTCCTTTCAATATTGTTTGGGAGCTTAAGACTGATACAAAAAAGGACCGTACTGGAGCTAATTAATCTCACATGGTTAATTAGTGGATATTTTTATTTAATTAAGATCAGTTTTTAGAAGTTGTGATTTAAATTTAGTTTCATTATTAATTCTGATAGATGGAATCATTTATATATATGTTTAGTAATTGACAACTCTGTTTGGATGAATAAAAGAGGAGAGGATTGCAAGAACTGGTTTTTCCATAAACTAGTTCATATATACACTAATACAAACTTAGTAGCTAGGACTAAACTAATTAATTAATTATGAAGGCAATTGATGGGCTTTGGAGGGAAATTATAAACATTTTTAGAATAAAAGAAAGCTGAGGGATTTCTCTAAAAATAGAATCACTAGCCGTCCACATTGCCGACCTACTCAAGTCTTAATGCTTAAGATAATGATGCAAAATGAAGGAAGAAAAACAATAACACAAACACACAAATTTTGTTCTTTTTGTGTAAATTCATGTTTGTGGTGTTTGTGTTTCTTTTTGACATTCATGTCTATGTGATCTCAACTATTATGTGCGATAGTTTTGTGGATGTTGTGGGAGAAAATGACTTCACAGGAGTTTGGACACAAAATCTTCTGATACCATGTTAAATCACCAAATCAACCTAAAAGCTTAAGCTAATCGATTATGGTAAATTTAATTATATCAACACTTCAACAGATTGTGCTATAAATTTTGTTTAAAATGAGAAGTTTAGTTGAGTTGTTTGATTGAAAACACAGAAATTTAAATTGATTAATTGTTTAATTGAAAGTACTTTTTAATTAATTGTTTAATTTTCTTTTTTTGTAGTTGAAATTCTATTCAGATAATTGAGAAAATTATGAAGAAAGAGTAACAATTTTTTTTTGGAGGTAGGAAATTATTTTCGAAGAACACACGAAATTTTTATCAGTAAGACTAATATATATGTTCTGTCCTTTGTCATTCTATTGCAATTCTTAACAAAATGATAATGTGAGAAATGGTCAAGTGTCTCATTTACAAGAACTAACTAAGTCAATTAATTAAAAATTCAGAAGAAGCTTATCTCTCTAATGAAAGAGGACCAGTTAATGTTGAATTATTAGCAAACAATTATAACGTAATTTCCTAAGTTTATCCCAATGCAAAAGAAAATCGGATGCACATGTCACATGATTATTGTAACACTCCCATTTTCAGTTTTATTAAAAGTCGTTTTCAATATAGAGTATATTTTTGGCAAATGATCAGAATCATAATCATAAACAATAATCTAAATTAGGAAAAAGTTTGATTCCACAGTTACAACTTGTAATGCTCCCGGCAGTAATCTCTTTAAGGAAACGGAAAGTAGTCTTTCTTAATTAGCTTTTTATTTAATTATTGTAATAAAAAAAAATGTGCATATCATTTTTCTCATTTTCAAAAGATCATCGTTCTCTACCGAATTTAAAATTAGTAACTATGTTGATAATATAATAACATTTGATGTAATACATCATATTAATGATAGCTGTTCAGATATGTCTCCCATCTCCTCTCGGATATAATGGGGGTTGGCTTGAAAGGACAGTTCGGACGCTTTTTAATTCGGGAGAAGCGGAAGAAATCATGGCCATCCCAATTACTAGCTTCCTAGTAATAGATTGAACCACGAGGATGATATTATTTGGAACCTTGAGAAGTTAGGAATTTTCTCTGTCAAAAGTGCGTATAACTTTCAAGTGCAAGTTTCTTCTTGACACGAGGAGTCAATATCAAATGGGGGAAAAATTGCAAAATTATGTAAAGAAATTTGGGGGGCAAACGTGATGCCTAGAGTGAAGATTGGCAGCTGAAAAATTCTTAACAACCTAATTCCTACAGCAGAAAATCTTTTTAGAAAAGGAATCACAACTAATCTTAGCTATCTTTTTTGCAAGGTTAGATTTGAGACTTCGAAGCACCTTTTTTTGGGAATGTAAGGTGGTAAAATGTGACGTCCTTAAATTCTAAACATGCTAAGAGTGGAAATAAAACTGAGACAGCTCGCCTATGCCTGAAATTTCGGCAGCATGACGACGTATCTAGGAGAAAACCTAATCTTGAGAATCCTGAAAAAGAAGAGATAGCACACTTCTAAGATTTCAAATAAACCCTCAGCAACCAACAACTACACAAGAGTGCTGAGTTCTCAACCAGAGCCAAGTAGAACAAAAACACTTCCTAGTTTACGAAGTAGACATACAATAGACAAAACTCAAATTACAACAGTAAGGATCCATCTGACAAAATACGCAACCAAAAAAGAGCCTAAGGGTAAGCTATAGGTCACTCCATAGCCTCGCCAGGTCGTCGTTCATCAACCACCACGTCGTTGCGCATTACCTGAAAAGAGAAAGGTAGCATGAGTGAGTATTGGTATACTCAGTAAGCAGCCATCTTTGACAAAATAATTCATAACCAAACAAAACATTTTGAGAAGGAGAGATTATGCCTTACTCACACTCGTGCCTAAGCAACAATTAATAATTTCACCACATGACTAGGGTCTCATTTCTCTACCTCATCTCTGGTTTCACCAAAACCTAACTTCGTATCATACCAATGAGTCATGCAACCTAGAATTCAACCTCGTGAAGGTAATAAACCTCACGCTCATCATAAAGGATAGTTACCTCAAAGCTAGCACACAGGCAATAGGGAAACGCATCCCCTGTGCTCAACACAAGTGGGGAATCACCCCTAAACTAGCTCACCGGCCATAGGGAAACGCATCCCCTACGCTCAACATATATAGGTAATCATCCTAAGCTAGCACACAGGCAATAGGGAAACGCATCCCCTATGCTCAACACAAGTGGGGAATCACCCCTAAGCTAGCTCGCCGGCCATAGGGAAACGCATCCCCTATGCTCACGCATCATATAGCATTCTAGGTCTACAAGCTCACTCAATACAACCGAACTAGGATAGGTAATACTAGATCAATGGTTTACGATCAACTTTTCTATTTCGAAAACCCCTACATGCAACATTGCTCTCAAGCCTCTGTCACAACCTGAACCGGGGTTCACATTACCAACCAACATCTCAAATTTCACTTCCAACACATAAATAACTAGGCTTAAGCCTTAATCAAGTACTATCCATATTTATTTACCAATGATCTAGTAATTTTCCTTCTCAATCAAATATACATAAATGCAAATTTTACCAAAACAACATATCAAATATTTCCAATTGCTACTTACCTCTCAATCGACCCAAGGTCGAAATACTTCACTTCAATGGACGAGGATAGCTTGAATCCTTACAATTGAGAGAGCGCCCAACTTTTTATAACCTCCAAATTCGATTTCTAGCACGCGCGAAAGTTCCAATTATTTAATAATTATTTAAATAAATCAAAGCTTACTTCCTTAACGTACTTGGCCCTAAATGACCATTTACAAGAATTCTGAACTTTAAGGCTTACCAAATACTGTAAATATAAGCCGTTGGAACAATGCTCGATACCACCCAATTGAATAACAATAGCCTTCAATCCTAATGGTAAATCATAAAATAAGATCCATAATCCAAAAGTCAACCAAAACCACTCAAATAATACTTAATTAAGTTATTTACTAAATCTCTAAATTCCAAAGCCAAAACGCTTACCCACTGTTAAACGAGTCAACCAAACCGAAATAAGTTCTAAAATGCCCAACGACTTCCAAAACTGCTGCCCACACAAGAAAATGCCGAAAAACGCTTCGGTTATTCACAAATAGCGAAAGATAGGTAGAGAAAAAAAAAAGAGGGGAAAGAGAGAGAGAGAGAAACGGAAAGGGAGAGAGAGAGACAGAAAGGGAGAGGGGAAATTGAGAGACGAGAAGGAGGTGAGGGACGAGAGACAAGAGGGAGGGAAGTGAGGGAGGGGGCGAGAGACCGAGAGAGAGGGGAGGGAAGTGAGGGAGGGGAGTCGGTGGGGGAGAGAGGGGAGGCCGAGAGGGGAAGTGAGACAGAGACGGGGACAGAAGGTGAGGGACAGAAACGAAGAGGGGAGGGAGTGAGGGTTGAAGGGATAAGGTTGGATTCTCTTCTTCTTTTTCTTTTTCTTTTTTTTATATAAAAATACTAATAATAATAATAATAATAATAATAATTTTAAAGGATAACTACCAAAAGTATTTTAATAATAATATATATATATATATATATATTAATGACTTAAATCACATTTGTATTTATAAAAGGGTCATAAAAGGAAATTTTTTTCTTAGGATAATTTTATGCCACTCCATCCAATTATTCAATAAATTAACAAAACCAAAATAAATGCAACCGGATATTACATAAAACTTCTTTGGAAAGAGCTGTTTCCATCTAATCCTATGGTTTTATTGTTGGGTAGGGCCTCGTGGAGCTTAAAGGATTACTGGGGAGTTTTCAGAGAGCATGCATTGGGAGAGGAGATTGACCTTGCGCTTGAGCTGCTTTGGAGTATTTGGCTTATGAGGAATAGTATTAATTCAGGCAATGGGTGTTTTGATAAGCAGCAAATCTATTTTTGGATTAAAGGTTGGAAAGCAAAGGTGCAAATTAAAGGATGGAAAATTTTGACCCAGGAGATAGGAGAAGATCTCTTCAGTGGCGTACCGCAATTTGGACCCCCCCCCCCCCCAATTGCTTCAGTCTGGAATTTAAATGCCAATGTTGCCCGCTGTGATAGTAGAAGAGTGGGGGAGTTGATTGGGTCGTGAGAGACGGTGAGAGGAAGTTGATTTGTGAAGGTAGTGAGCCGGTAAATGGCAGATGGCCGGTGAATATTCTGGAATGTTTGGCTTTAAGAAAAGGGTTGGAGTCGATCAATTTGCTGTGGGAAGGTAGCAACCCTCCTCTCGAAGTGGAATCAGATGCTCTCGAGGTTATTCAGTTGATTAACAGGGCTAAGACGGATCTCTTAGAGCTTGCTATGTTTGTGGGAGAGGTGGTCCATCTACGTAGGATGCTCGAATGTGATTCAGTTTAGTCATGTCTGTAGAGAAGCCAATTCTTTGGCGCATTCAGTGGTTGGAAAAGTTATTAAAGATGGCTTTTATGGCACATGGGAAAGGGTTTTCCCCTCTTGGCTATTGATAAGCCGTGAAATTAAGGCTTATTTAAATCCTCAATTGCTCGAAAAAACTCTTGTTTGTCCTAATATTAATTGAAAATGGTGGAAAATTGTTGAAAGAAGGAAATAATGAAATGTGATAGCAATTGGAAAAGATTTCTAAGTATTATGGTTCTTTTGCAGGAATTGCCAAACCAAATTGTCAGACCATTGCCAAACCGGCGAATTGGCAATCCTGGAGCAGGGAATGTGACATTGCTAAATCAGATTGCCAATCTGGTTTGGCAATTTGATTGGCAATCTGTGTCTGGGCAGAAAATTCTGGGCGCGAACAAAGTGAAAATTCCGCACGAATCAAGGGAATTGGAGCATGATTTTTGGGCAATCTTCAACCCTAATGAATGCCTACAAATGAGGAAGAAGAAGAGGAGCCATTAATCGAATTTTGAGGGCGATTTGAAGGACCAATTTTCTTGGGTTTTTGGGTTTTAAAAAAGGAAAGAATTCTGCATTAAACCCATTTCGAGATTCTTCAATTACAGCCTGATTTGGAGGAAATTAAGCACGATTTTTGGGCATTCTTCAACCCTAATGAAGGCCTATAAATAGGGAAGAAGATGAGGAGCAATGGAAGGGAATTTCGGAGGCGAATTTAGAAGCAAACGTCATGGGTTTTGTAGTTTTTCGTAGCCTCTGTTTTTCATCTTTTTTCTGCTGTCTTTGGTTAATTTAATTTAATTCTCATCTCGATTTCTTTTAGTTGTATTACAGGAGTTAGCTTGCATTTTTTCTAATCTCATTTGATGTAATTTTGAGTTTAATTTCAAGTCAAGTTCATGGGTTTTTCTTAAATCTTTCATGCTCTGTTTTTCTTTTCCTTCGTTTCAGCTTCTGTAAGAAAATTTTCCACTTATGTTTGTACAAGTCAAGGCAAAAGGGAGGAGATAAGGAAATTTACTTAGCTACCCTTTCCATCTTGGCTTAATTTCAATTATTAGCCTTGCTTGAATACATAGGAATAGCCAACTTTTATTTTAGTATTTCATTTAGTTGATTTCCACCATTTTACCATGAATTTTATCTTTAAAATTAGTTTTAGGATTTTTATATTTAAGTTGAGCTAAAACTTCTTAGGGGGTTCAAGGATGTGAATTCCCTAAGAAGTAATTGTAGCCAAAATTTCAATGAAAACCAAGCCTACATCTCAATTGTTTGCTTGTGTTGATTTAATTTCCGTTGAGATCCTAGATTGATCAACTAGGGTTCAACTCAAGCTTAGATCTAATACCGACAGGGTTAGTGATAAGCGGATTTCACACAAGTAATGGAGTAAAAGAGCTTAGACATAAGTCATTCCTTACCCTAGACATAGGGATTAAGGACTCCAAGACCCATAAAATTGTGAGCCAAAAATTATCTATGATGGAGGGACTATAGACATATAGAGCTCCCACTTAGCCTCCTAAAAAACCCAATTTTGAAGTAATAGGAGATGCAATTTTGGTTTACAATTGAGTGTGAAGTAGGTTGGAATTGTAATTTTGGTTTGCAATTACGACTTAGGGCAATGACATTCTTGAGCCCCATCCTTTATAATTTCATTCTTAAGTTCATCCAAATTGCCATTTTATATTGCCAATTTAGATTAGCAATTTAATTCTGCAATTTTAGTCTTTCGCACATTGCCATTATGGATTAGCAATTGGAGTAGCAATTTATGTTATTTTCAACATTGCCATTCTGGATTAGCAATTGTATTAGCAATTTCAATTCTCCACCAACAACTTGATTTTTGCATTTTTGCTTTTCAAACTTGCGATTTGCCTTACATTTTTGCAAAACAAAGTCTTTGCTACTCCGTTCCCTGTGGGATTCGACACTTGGTACTCAGTTACCAATTTATATTACTTCGATCGCGTGCGCTTGCGTGAACACCGATCATCTATCCTCTCTGGCCTGTAAAGAGGAAGTTGGTTCGACAATCGGTTTTTAATGTTATTAGTTTCTGTTTAAAAAAAAAAACTAGGTTTTTTAGCCCCCATTTGAGAACCTTTTTTGAATTGATTTCAATTATAATAATTTCATTTCTGTCATCATTATTTCACTTCTTTTTTTTTTTTTTTTTTTTTGAAGAAAATACTAGAGAAGAGGAATCAGTAGGTGCACCCCATCATCTCAACTAGGTTTACACAATTTTAGCACCCTCATCATCTGTCCCCACCTATGAAGTCAATTCATTCAAGATTCAAAAAGTATGTAATTAAGGAACATACAATACAAAGAGTCAGTGGAGGGAGCTAGAAAAAAGCTCGCCAATTCAGAGCAATATTGGAAGCATCATAATTAACAAAAAATTTTGATTTTATGCACCAAGAAGCCGCATTGGAGATAATATCATCCCATGAAGCTGTAGCTGAGTTGTCTTTCCCTTGAAAAATACGAGCATTCCTCTCGAGCCAAATGTACCAAAGGATGGCGTCAAAGATATTGGTCCACAAAGTACCTTTTGAAGAGAGAGGGCGATTCTGAACTCCATATGAGATGAAATCCTCGATTATGTCCATCATAGGCACCTGTTGTTTAGTACCATCAAGAAAAAGATTCCAAATACCACGAGTGAAAGAGCAGCTAATAAAAAGATGGTCGACATCTTCTGAATGTTTCCTACAAAGATGACACCAATTGGGATTGAGGAGCATGTTTGGCAATCTTTTTTGGAGAATTTCAACTATATTAACTCCTCTATAAAACAAGGTCCACATCAAGACTTTGCATTTTTTTGGAACTAATAGATTCCAAAGATGTTGAGGCATTGGCCTAGGAATGGATGAAGCTGCATTAACAAGTGCAGATTTTGTAGACTTTATTGTAAAACCAGCGGAATTGGGCTTCCAAATGAATCGGTCTTTCGAAGTCGAAATTTTGAGGATCTTCCAGCCTGTCGAGATGCTCTCCCACTCATTATTTCACTGCTTCAAAACCTTGTGGATAAAACTCTTTTGGTTAAATGGTCATATGATCTTAATTACAGGATTAGAATCCCTCTGGGGACTCAATTGCATCAATATTTCATCTTTTCAATACTTACATTGCTGAATTGACTATATTATGCACCCACTTAATTCATCAATATTTCATCTTTTCAATACTTACATTCCTGAATTGACTATATTATGCACCCACTTAATTAACTCCATCATTAAAAAAATATATTGATGGAGGGTGAAATGTTAGATATCTAGTATAGTTTAATTATTATTAGTTTAATAGTTAATTTTATATTAATTAGTTCTTAATTAGTATTTTGGATGTAATTAGTTATTAGGTTATTTTTGTTGTAAGGCTATAAATAGCTCATTGTTAGAATTGTAAAGGAGCTTTTTGAATATATTTTGAATATAATAGTGTGTTTTTTTTAGAGTATTCTCTCTTTTGGGATGGATTTGGTCTAATCTTAAATACGTTAGGTCATATATTATGCACTCAATCTGAACACAACTTAGTGGATAAAGCATTAATTACAATCTCAAAGATCGATGATTTGATCTCCCACCCCTAGAATTGTTGTACTAAAAAAAATTGTTTTAGTAGGAATAGTTTGTGAAATTAAATTAGGGTTAGGTTTCTAGCTTTTATTTCGAATAATAAGTGACGCTCTATGTTGCATTGCAACTTCTAAAAATTGGTCTTATCATAATTGTAAAGGCCCCATGTGCTAATGTTCAGACTATATTCATTACTTACAATTATAATTTTAATGGGATGAGTTAATTTTAAATATAAAAATATCAAAATAAACAATTATTATTTTATTTGCATAACTTTTTCTCATACAAAAGTTCAAGTAAATAGGATGCTTATGCCACATAATTTTTTTTTTTTTGAAGAAAATACTGAAGAAGAAGAAGAATCAGTAGGTGCACCCAATTATCTCAACTAGGTTGGCACAATTTTAGCACCCACATCATACACCCCACCTTCAAAGTCATTTATTCAATAACTGAAAGTATGTAAGGAACATACAATACAACGATACAAAGGAGGGAGCTAGAAAAAAGCTCGCCAGTTCAGAGCAATGTTGGAAACATCATAATGTACAAAAAATTTTGATTTGATACACCAAGAAGCCGCATTGGAGATAATATCATCCCATAAAGTTGTTGCGGACTTGTCTTTCCCTTGAAAAATACGAGCATTCCTCTCAAGCCAAATGTACCAAAGAATGGCGCCAAAGATATTGGTCCACAAAGTACCTTTTGAAAAGAGCGGGCGAATTTGAACTCCAAATGATATGAGATCCTCGATATTGCTCATCATAGGCACCTGTTGTTTAGTACCATCAAAGAAAATATACCAAATACCACGAGAGAAAGGGCAGTTAATAAATAGATGGTCAACATATTCTGTTTGTTTCCTGCAAAGATGACACCAGTTAGGACTGAGGAGCATGTTTGGTCTTCTTTTTTGGAGAATTTCAGCAGTATTAACTCCCCTATAAAATAATGTCCACATGAAGACTTTGCACTTTTTTGGGACTAAAAGATTCCAAATATGTTGAGGCATCGGTCTAGGAATGGATAAAGTTGTATTGACAAGTTCAGATTTTGCAGATTTTACTGTAAACTTAGCGGAATTGGGCTTCCCAATGTAACGGTCATTTGAAGTCGAAATTTCGGGGATCTTCCATCCTGTCGAAATGCTATCCCATAACAGTTTTTCCCGATCCAACATTGGTCTAAAAGGGAAGATGTTCCAAGTTCTGTCCAAAGTATTCCAAGCTTCCTGAACCGTGAGCGTTTTATTTGTAGACAAAGCAAAAAACCTAGGAAAAGCTTGATATAGCTTTCCATAGTCCGTCCATGGATGGTACCAAAATAGGGTGGAGCAACCATTATGAATTTTGATATTCGTATTAGCATGTATGAACGGTACCATTTTAATAATATGATGCCAAGGAGATTTAGCGCTACTAAATTTGCATAAGGTAGGAAACATACCAGGACAGCGGAAGGTGTATTTTGCTTCAATGATAGAACGCCAAAGAGAGTTGACTTCAGTTAGATATCTCCAAAGCCATTTACTTAGAAGGGCTTTATTTGCGTCATTTAATCTACCAACACCTAGGCCACCATGGCTATGTGGAAGAGAAACAATATTCCATCGAACAAGGTGAGCGCCCCCTTGTGTGTCAATACCTTCCCAAAAGAAGTTCCTCATACTTTGCTCGATACGTTTGAGGATAGATGATGGCGCTCTGAAAACTGATAACATGTAGGTTGGAAGATTGCCCAACACAGATTGAACAAGAGTTAATCGACCCCCTTTCGATATATATGCATATTTTCATTTATCGAATTTCTGCTGTATTTTTTCTATAATGCCATCCCAAAAAGATTGACAGTTTGGGTTCCCACCCAAAGGCATCCCTAGATATATCAAGGGGAGAGGATGGATACTACATCTCCATATATCAGCCGCCACCGAAAGCTTATGCCACATAATAATGATGACACTTTTACTTTCAGTTTTGATAAGAGTCATTCTCAATTCTCAATATATATAGTACATTTTTGGCATAGGATCAGAATCAAAATCAAAATCGTAAACAATGTAATTAGGAAAAAGATTAATTGCAGTTACAATACTTAATTATCAATTGTTATGATTTAAGGAGGGTGCCACTTCTAAATGCCCAGCTAGCTTTTTGTATAGAACTCAAAAAAAAAAAAAAAAAGCTAGCTTTTTATATAATTATTATAATGATAATGCTCATATCATTTTTCTCATTATCAAAAACTGTCGTTCACTATTGAATTTCTGAAAAATTATTTACTTTCAATAGGTCAATATAAACAAGTCTCTATTTTTCATATATATATAAAGAATTAAGATTTTCTTTTATAAAATTGGTGTTTTTATTTTTCTTTTCTTCCTTCTTCAGTTTCTATTATTATCTCTAGTCTTCTTCAATGGGGCCACACCTTAAAAATTTGGGGAATTAATTAGCATGAAACTCATAAACAATAAACAAATAAAGAAAATTTTTACCATAACCACTCCTAGTTAGTTTTTATCCACAGTACACTCTTTTATAGGAATTGGAAATAAATGAGAAAAGTCCAAAATGTCAATAATTGGTTTTCATTCTCTTCTTTAAATAAATGGGTTTTATGTGTAAGCTCTTGCAAGCAACGTTGATGTATATTGTCTCATTGTTTTTCTGATTGCATCAATTGGAAAAATGCCCTAAGATGGTTGATCATTTTTTGGGACTTAATTGCACTAATATTATTTCATCTTTCTAATTCTTACATTGCTAAAGTGAATTGAATTATGAACCACTTTGGCCACACGACTTTTAGTTAATTGTTTCTGTAAGAATAGTTTGACAAAACTATCAACTTGAGCATAGTTCAACTCAATTGAGAGTCAAGAGTTTTCTTAAAAAAAAAAAAAAAAAAAAAAAAAAAAAAAAAAGTCAGACTTCAAATATATCTCTTTAACCTCCTCGTTGAAGTAAAAAAAAAAAAAAAAAAAGTTGGTGAAGCTCATTCTATTGAAATTGTGTCATTAGTAAAAATTAAGATTGTCGTTAGTCTAAGTTAGGGCTAGGGTTAGGGTTTATTGTTTCATTCCCAGTTCCATTGCAACTTCTAAAAATCAGTCTTCTATCAATTATCATAACTATCACAACCCATGTGCTACTGTTCAGATTCTCTTAACTAAACAGCTATGAACCTCTAGCTGATAAGGCTTTTCAAAACAGTGATAATTATACCAATAAATTTACACCAAACATTTTATTTATTTATTATTATTTCAAAACATGTTAAAATCAAATCAATTACTGATTTTTGAGAAAATCTATAGAAAACAACGTTGTTAAAGTGGGACAAATCACTATAGAAAAATATGGGAATTAGAGGTAGGAATTTTCTTAAATAAAAAACAATTCATTCATTAATTACAAAGGCAACTTGCATCTTTCCTAAAGGAGCCTACTGCTGAAAATATAAAGGAGATCGGAGTAATTAATGTCAAGATTTTCCTAATTTACATAGTTTATGATTTTTTATTTGATTCTCCTACTACCAAAAATGTGGCCTAGTCCCCCTTATTCTTCATAAAAATGCGACTTGGTCAAAAAGAATTAACAAGTTAATTAATGAAGGGAATCAAAAAGTTTTATACCAAATGAAAAATGGAGGAGTTAAGGTTGGATTATTAGAAAATAATTATAAATCCGCATTGCAAAAACTTGCATTTCCACTTTTAATATCTCAATTTGCATTTCATTTTTTACGAAGGAGAATCACATCAAACTTCAAAATCATAAACAATGTTAGGGATGTGTCCATCGTTTTATTTTTTTCTTTTTCTTATAATGATTTGTCTATTTTCCAATGACGTCCTTTTCTTTAGATTTTCTCAAAAACAAGTTTATGTTTTGATATCGTGTCAAAATTTAAATTTTATGATTTATTATCACCGTGTTAAGGAAGTTTTTTGAGACCCATTTAAATTTTGATGACTTTTTTTGTATTGAAATGGTTTTCTTTCACTTTCTCAGCATGCTTGTTCCCTGCAAAGCTTTTTTTTATTATTATTATTCTTCTACGTAAATCTGTATGCCATTTATTTTTTATTTTTTATTTTTGTTCATTTTATATCTCACTTTTTCAAAACATTATGGATTATGGATAACTCGGGAAGAAGTTGAACCGGAAAATGTTTGCTGACTATGTTCAATACTGGAAAACCATCTTGAGCATTAACACAGTAATTAATCAGTAATGCTCAAGATGTTCGCTGACTCATTTAATTATCACTTGAGTAACATTCACAAGGATTGATTAGTAAACATGATACTCTCATAGTACAAGAAATTTTTTCAAAAATCAAAATTGGAATAAGAAAAAAAAAGTCTCTTTTTTATTTATTTTATTTTTCACGGTTAATTCTATATAATCTTTTTTCAACCTACTTAAGGTCATTAATCATTCTTAAATTTTAAATGTAATAAAAATGATTTAAATATAACCCAAAGTTTTTATGGTTCGATTTCTCTAATGGTGGTGCCACATTCAAGTTGAGAAAACAACGAAGATATCTGCGGTGGGATTATCAGACCTATAAGCCTGAGAGCCCATCTTCTGTTTTATGACAATCATTACCTACACAAACTATGATGTATATGCCAAAAAATAAGAATTAAAGGGTTTTTCTTTTTCTTTGTGAAATTTTTGTTTTTTTCAAAATGTTTTTATTCGCCTTAGACTTGACTAGGTCGGCAGAGGGTGGGCCAACTAATGTTTTTTTTTGTAAAGAAATCATTGATACACTGCTCTCTCTATATTCTAAAAACGCCCAATTCCTAGGAAACCATCAATTCCTTTTTCACACCTCTTCTCAACAAGAATGGATCGGACCAACTTCTAAAACTTGGGGTTTCAAGCTTCTGTTCATATTTCATCTCTTTCTTCTCTCAGTTTTTTAATTTCTTGCCTTCTCTTGTTTCTCCAGCTTTTAAGATATGACATTCGTTCAGCTTGTTGCATGTTTTCTTGTTCTTGTTCTGTTATGCATCAATTTCCTTATAACCGTACTCGTTTATTTGTATCACTAATGATAATGCTACAATATTTTAAGATGGATCGGGTGATTATATTAAAAAAATTTACAATACTATAGGAGTTCTTGTTTATGGTATTGTTAATTCTTTTATAACGACCTCATCCATCTAAATATATTGGGGCATTTAAAAGTGATGCCAAAAGGGCGTACAAAGAAGTTGATGCATAACAGAGCAAGAAGGCATGCAACAACCTGGAACTCCACGAATGTTTTTTTTTTTTTTTAAGATTAGTGTTTTTCATATGAAACTCCATGTGATGCTATGATCTTGGCTGCTCGAGATGGTACGGATGATTATTCGGTGGCATTGGCAATAGAACGGGACGGTTTATAAAGATGGTAAATAGTTTTGTTTAGCTTTGATTTCAAGTGTTTGTGAGAATCTGAATTTATTATAATAATGTGTACTTTGCTGAATTTTAATTTGTTGTTATTGTTGTTGATGATATGTTTCGAGACTGCCGTTTGATTGGTTTGAGAAATGGGACACTGATTTTTTTTTCTACTTTTTTTTTAAAGAATATTAGGATTCGAAATATGATTTTTATCGAGCTATTGTTCATGTTCGTCTTTCTTTTTTCTCTTTTTCAAAGCCACATCTAGTCTTTATTTATTTATTTAATTATTTGAACGGACCTCTTGTTCTTATTCTGTATATGATATTAATGTACTGAAAAAAACCTTTAATGGTTTCTCTAAAGCTTTGTTGAAAATCAATAAAGATCATATTTCAAATCCTAATATTCTAAAAAGAAAAAAAAAAGCTTTGTTTGGTAAATTACTAGCTGTATTTTCACTTTAAAAAAAAGTTTATAGCTGTATTTGCCAAAGAGGAAATATTAATGTTCTGGAAAAACCTTTGATGCTTTCTCCAAAGCTTTGTTTGAAAAGTTAATAATTGCATTTACAATAAAGGAAATCCCATTGACACTTCAAAACAGAATTTAAAGCTCTGCTCGAGACGGTACGGATGATTATCGGTTGCATTGGCGATAGAACTGTTTTATAAAGATGGTAAATAGTTATGTTAGCTTTGATTTCTAGTGTTTGTGAGAATCTGAATTTATTAATGTATACTTTACTGTATTTTTTAATTTGTTGCTATTGCTGTTGATGATACATTTCAAGTCTACCGTTTGATTGATAAATTCTTTTCTTCGTCTTCTTTTTTTTTTCTTCTAAGAATATTAGGTCACATAGTATGGATTCGAAACATGACTTTTATTAAGCTATATTTATGTTTACATTTTTTCACTTTTTTTAAGCAACAATCAGTCCTTATTATCATCTCAAAAAGAAAAGAAAAAAAAAAAAAGAATAGTCCTTATTATTTATTTATTTGAACAAGCTAGCCTCTACTCCTTATTGTGTGAAAAAACCTTTCATGGTTTTCTCCAGAGCTTTGTTTAGTAAGTTAATAGCTGCATTTGCAATTGAGGAAATATAAATGTACTGGAAAAACATAAATAAGGACAGAAATTCATAAGAAAAATATTTATTTATTTAAGAAAAAGATTTCTACTTTATTTGGTGGTGGAATTGTGAATCTTTCAAATTTTGTCTTCTAAGTCTAACCTCTTGAGCTGCTCCAAAAGGTATAAATAATTATCGATTCCACTGGCAATTGAATGGTTTATAAAGATGGCAAACAATCTTGTTAAGTTTGACTTCAAGTCTTCGCGAGAATTTGAGTCTATCACCGCAGTGCATACTTTGCTCAGCTCTTCTAATTTGCTGCAAGTGTTGTTGATGAAATTATTCGAGACCCGCAATGAATTGGTTTGAGCAGTTATTTTCAAAAAAGAAAATCACATAATTATTTTAAAATAGAATATAACTATATGCTATGCATTTGTATAATATGTTACTACAAAAGCTCTCTACATTATTTGAGGAGTTAGAAGAATATAAATAGTGATCCTACACTCTTGGATGTATGAGAGAGAGAATTTAGAACCTATATATAAAAAAAAAAAGCAAATGGCTAAGGATAGACAAATTGATAACCTACATCAAACTATTACCCTATATAATTTTAATAAAAATTATTGATGTTTGAAATAAAAGAGACAATGACTCAAGAATATGATAATTATTATAAATAATGTATATTGAAGAAATTCTTCAGAAAAAGCAAATTTACTTAATTTAAGAAAAAAAGATTCTTGTTTATTTGGCGCAATTATATGAATCTTTCCAATTTTATCAATCAAGATTTTTTATCTTTTGTGGATGAATACGAAAAATTAAAGTGATTTTTAAACCATGAAGAAATTTTCATATTGTGCAAGGATATTTCAGATAGTGTACAATTACTTAAACCAGAGTTTGCATTGAAGAGATCAAAGAAGATCCAGTATCTCCTTGGCTATATATTACAAAAGAAAAGATCAGTTTAATACTAATTTTTTGTTTGATTAATTCTACTTTCTAGATATCTTTTCAAAAATAAAATCTATTTTCTAGATGCGAAATCAAATTAATTAATTAGGTTACGAAAAAGTGCTACCTTTCTTCTTCACTGTCATTGTTCTTTATCAAACACATGGTTTTGACCAAAACTTTGAAATAAGAAATTAAACGAGAATACTATCAAACAAAGTTCTTGGAATTCATTCATATATATAAGGAAATACTTGGAGGCACTTGAAGATACAAATTCAAGGGCCAATTTGAAATCACTTTTTAAAATCCATTTTTAAGCTTTAAAAAAGTCATTTCAAACAGACCCTAAATCTACATTCTCAAATTAATAAGTTTTTAGTGGCTAGTTGGTTATCTACCAATGAAGTTTTCCACTTAACCCCTTTTTTTTTAAGAATTTTTCACTCTAAACTTTGTGGATTGTTTATTATATGTTAAATTCCAGAGACAAGCTGCACTGTTGTTATAAACTCTGCATTGAACAAATTTCAACTTCAGTCTAAAAATATAGCTTTTGTGACAAGAGTTTATAAAGATATTTTAATCCTTCTAAGTCCTAAAAAACTATAAATTCAATCGTTTATTATAGATGATGAGATAGATAAAAATATAGACATAATATTGAACTAATATTATTGTACATTTATTTGCATAGAGTTTTTTTTTTTTTTTTTTTTTTTTTTTTTTTTTTATTAAAGGGATTAAAATGAGTTTTGTGGTTAAAGAAGAATTAAAATAAATCAAAAAAAAATTCTAGAAAATTTTAAACATTCAAGATTATAGATACCAAGTGAAGTCAATAAAATCTCGAACACTCCTTAGTTCAAACCATCGTGAATGTGTACTAAAACAAAACCATGATGAATGTATTTTATATTTATGATGATTATTATTTTTAACTAAAATGAAGCATTGTATTATGGGCCAAGGCCTCCTTGTGATCCACCTGTAGAATAACGAAGTCCATAACAAGCAGCAACTTTTTTGCACTGTAAGAGATTCGCAACCCCCATGGAGAGTTCCATAAGTTGCTGTAAGTTAAGATAATGAGACAACCAAGATGGCGGCTCTGGTGTATCCTCAAATACATCTTCACAAGTATCCATCTGCTTGAACGCATCAGTCATACTCAAACTCAAATTTCTATTGTGTTCTTTTAGCAAAGCTTCTAAAGATGATTTCAGAATATCCAAGCCCCTCTCATACTGCTCTACACATATATCAAAGACGTGTCGTGTGTCATTGTCTAAGTCAGACCTCTTGAGCTGTTTCAGAAGATATGAATGACTATCAATAGCATTAGCAATAGAATGGTTCACAAAGATGGCTAAAAGTCCTGTTAAGTTTAGTTTCAGGTCTTCATGAGGATCTGAATCTATCACATCAATGCATACTTTGATGAACTTCTCTTCGAATTTGTTGCATGTGTTTTTGATGAAATTATTCGAGACAGTAGTTTGATCCGTTAGAGAAATGGGACAAAAACTGCTAAAAAGAAGTAAAAGAACAATACCGAAGAGTTTTTCCACTGCCATCGTTTTGATTCTGATTAGTTTTCCTCTTTTTTTTTTTCTTTTTCTACTGAAGTCTATCGACCTTATTAGAGGTAATATAGTAATATTTATATACTGGAACAACTATATTGATATACTTCATCTAAAGCAGCTAGGTTTGGAAAACTAATAATGACATTTGGGAAGAAAGGCAACTTATTAACATTTTAAAACCGAATTTTAATTTGAATTATATTAGGCTCATCCGTTACTTTTTCCTTTTTTAACACAGAGGTGATACGTTAATATAAGAGCTAGATCTTGTATTTATTGCCTAATTACCCTGTTCGTGTTTTCTTTTATAAAAAATTTATTTGTTTCCAAAATTTTAAAAAAAAAAGACTATTATTCAGGTATAATATAATTATTATACATATATAAGTTATTGAATGAATATCTAAAGAAAAAGGATTTGAAATTAAAAAAGATATATAGTTTAGTGAATAAGATACATACTACATTTTCTAAGGTCAAAAGTTTGATGTTCTATTCTAACCTTTCATTGAACTTAAAAAAGAAAAAAAAAAAAAAGAAAAAAGGGAAAATAGTAATTTATTGGCAACTGAAGTAAATATTCAAAGAGATGAATTCGTCATAAATGATTTTTATCAAAAAGAAAAGATAAAATAAAAAAGGGGAAGTGTTGAAAATTAAACATGTACTTAATTAATTATAAATACATTGTACATATGCATCAACTAGTAGTTTATTATTTGTTTAAAAAAAAAAAAAAACTAATAGTTAATTATGTATTCATGTATTTAGAATTTTAAGATGAATTAATTATACATACATGTATGTAGAGATTTATAGGATGAGGGTTTATCATGGGATCTAGCTAGGGTTTTCCATAGGAGTCCCATAAATAGGTTGTGTTCGGTGTGTTTCAAGCAAATGTGTGAAGAATAAAACACAAGGATGTTTCCTAAAGAGTTTTGAATACAAGTGAATTTGTTTTTTTTCCAGATATTTCTTGTTTGATTATACTTTATATGAATGTTCATCGCACATGTCCAACAGGAAGTCATAAAAGGGGTACAATTTGATAAGTATTAATTGATCACATTTATTATGTCTAATTTCCTTACATTTTAATTAAATATTGTGCTTAATTGTTAAAATTGTGTTTAATTTAGTTTAGGTGGTAAATTACCAAATATTTGGTAGAATTAGTCTAAAAAGCATATTTTAGATTAAATTCATAAATTGAAATGGAATTGAAAATTTGAATATTTAAAGAAAAAAAAAAGATAAAAAATAAATAAATAAGAAAAGAGTTAGAAAATGAAAAAGGGTTTATACATAATTAATAAATATATATCTTAAATATCTATATATATATGTAGATATATTTGCAAGTGGCTGGAATTGAAATTGGGCTCAATTTGAGCCCAATTAACCATAACCAAAATAATTGCTTCATTGCAGAGGGGTTAGTCTTCAACAGAAACGAAAATGGCACTCTTTAAGGGTCAAGCCTCTTCCTTGCAGCAAAAAATAAGGAAGTCAGCATAGAAGAAAAGTTCTTCTCAGCCATTCTAGCATCATTCAAGGTTATTTTTAGTAAAAAAATCTCTCTCCTTCAACTATAAATAGGGCAATGAAGCAGCAGTGATGGACACACAAAAAGAAAAGGAGTTCTAGCTTCCTTTGTAAAAGGTTTAGAGAGTGAAAAAAAAAAAAAGTGTTTTCCATTTCTTTAGTTCTTTGAGTTTTTATTTTATTTTGTTTTATTTTATTTTTATTTATGTTGCTTCCCCTCTACAGTTTTTATTGCTTTTCCACCATGTGTGGCTAAGTTTTAATTTCTGGTTCAAGGGTGATTTAATTTCTAATTGTAATTTTGTGAGGCTTTGGGCCAAATTGAAATTTTATCTTTAATTCATGAATTCTTTGTTTCTTGTTATTTTTATGATTGATTGTTATTGAATTAAATTGACGCCTTAATTTAGTATCAATTGATTTATTGCTATCTATGATTTTGTGATCCGTAATTGTCACAATTGATTAAATTATGTAGCAAGGGGTTGGCTTATGTGTGTGTAATTATGGCTTTTCCATTTTACATAGCTTGCATAATAGACTCTAGGGAAACAAAGAAACAAAAATTAATTAATTTGTAGCTATCTCAATTAGTTAAGTTTTGGTTTAGTCATTCTCATTGTTTTTAATGCTATTATTTAATCGATATGGAACGCTATCGTGCCCAATTGATTAAATGGTAAGGTTTGATTTTGATGCTTGGTCAGAGTCAGTTAAAATAGGAGAATTTACACTTGTTATGGCTTTTCCAAATAAGTAGACTAAGTTCTTGAATTTGATAAATTGAAATTGATTTTATTTATTTATTTATATAAAGCCTATGATCAAAATTACAATTGGATGAAATTTATACCCTTGAATTGGAAGTTTCATAAAATTGATTTTTTATTTGTTTTTTTTTATTGATTATTTAATTAATTGCAATTTTTGTTCAACAATTCAAACCCCCCTCCATTTATTATTATTATTTTTTTTTTTTTCCTTTTACTTTGAGAAATTAATTCAATTGGTTCCTTTGGGATTCGACCTGGTCCACTATTTCTACAAGTTAGATCTAGAGAATCAGTAAATATTTTGGAGGGCTTCGACAACCCGACCAAAATTTGGCGCCGTTGCCGGGGAACTATTTTAGTTTCTCATTGTTTAATTTGTTTGTTTATTTTACAGTGTATGAGTCGTTCTTCTCGAAATATTGAATTGCAGTACAATCCTGAAATCGAGAAGACAGCACGTAGATTGAGAAAGGAGACTAAAGAAAGAAAACGTCGTCTTAGAGAGGAAGCCAATAGAGATTTTGATAGTGGTGACACATCTACATTTCAAGGTCAACTTCAAGAGGAAATGGCAGACAACACGGCAGAGAGAACTCTCAAGCAGCTGGCAGCACCTGATTTAAATCAACAACCTTTATGCATTACTTTTCCTACAATTGCATGTGATTTTGAACTTAAATCAGGCTTAATTCACTTACTCCCTTCTTTTCGTGGATGTGCAGGTGAAGATCCTCATAAGCACTTGAAGGAATTCCACATCGTATGCTCTGGAATGAAACCCCATGGTGTCACAGAAGAGCAAATCAATCTTAGAGCTTTTCCTTTTTCTTTAAAGGATCAAGCAAAAGATTGGCTCTATTACCTACCTTCCGGTTCGATTAGGACGTGGAATGAAATGAAGAGATTGTTCTTGGAGAAATTCTTCCCAGCATCAAGAGCTGCAAACATCAGGAAGGAGATTTATGGCATAACACAGATCACTGGGGAGACATTGTACGAATATTGGGAGAGATTCAATAGATTGTGTGCTAGTTTTCCCCACCACCAAATTTCTGACCAACTCCTAATCCAATACTTTTACGAGGGATTGTTGCCAATGGATAGGAGCATGATTGATGCAGCAAGTGGTGGAGCATTAGTAAACAAGACACCTGAAGCAGCCAAACAATTAATTTCAAACATGGCAGAGAATTCCCAACAATTTGGGACCAGAGCTGGTGGAGCTGTTCAGCAAGTTAAAGAGGTAAGTGAACTTAAAAATCAAATTTCTGATCTAACTGCCCTGGTTCGTCAAATGGCTGTAGGGCAATTGCAGACAGCAAAGGTGTGTGGAATATGCTATCTTCCAGGACATCCTACAGAAACGTGCTCTCAACTGCAACAAGATTCCTTTCAAGAAGCCAATGCCATAGGAGGATTTTCTGGTCAACCTCAAAGGAAGTATGATCCCTACTCTAACCATTTCAATCCTGGATGGAGAGATCACCCGAACTTCAGCTACGGAAATCAAGGAGGACAACAAAGACAACCTCCTCAGAATTTTGGTAGACCACCACAAGCTCCTATGCAAGCTCAAACTTCAAACTCAGGTATGTCTTTGGAAGATGTTGTTAAGACTTTAGCTAACAGTACTCTTCAATTTCAACAGGAGACAAGGGCAGGCATGCAGAATTTGGGCAACCAAATTACTCAATTGGCTACGTCAGTTAGTAAATTGGAAGCCCAAAATTCCGGAAAGTTACCTTCACAACCAGAGGTGAATCCAAGGGAGAATGTCAGTGCAATTATGCTGAGAAGTGGGAAAGAGATTCCCTCAGGAGAGATTCCACCAAAGGAGAAAGAATTAAGCAAGGAAAAAGAAGGAGAAGAAGCTTATTCTAAGGCACCAAATAGGGTAAAACTTGATCATCCTCTATCTTTTCCTTCACATACTTCACTACCTCCTTTTCCTAGCAGGTTAGCAAAGCCAAAAGAAGATGAACATGAAAAGGAGATCCTTGATACATTTAGGAAGGTAGAGATTAATATCCCATTGTTGGATGCTGTCAAGCAAATTCCCAGGTATGCAAAGTTCTTGAAGGAGTTGTGCACAAGGAAGAGAAAAACAAAAGAAAAAGAAAAAGTTGTGGTAAGTAAGAATGTGTCGGCTATCTTGCAAAAGAATATGCCAGAAAAGTGTAAGGATCCAGGTATGTTTTCGTTACCTTGTATTATTGGTAATAAGAAAATAGAGCGTGCCATGTTAGATTTAGGAGCTTCCATTAATGTCATGCCATTTTCTATTTATCAAGAATTAAAATTAAATGACTTACAAGAAACTGGTGTAGTAATACAATTAGCTGACCGTTCTTATATTCACCCTCTAGGAGTTGTTGAAGATGTCCTAGTGCAAGTTAATGAACTCATATTCCCTGTTGACTTTTACATCTTAGAAATGGATAGTAATTCACATTCAAAATCTGCTTCAATTTTGTTAGGGCGACCATTCATGAAAACAGCTAAGACAAAGATTGATGTAGATGAGGGTACTCTCTCGGTAGAGTTTGATGGAGAGATTGTTAAATTTAATATTTTCGATGCCATGAAATATCCTAATGATGAGCATTCTCTTTGTCATATTGATGTGATTGATTCAATTGTACAAGATGTATTCATAGAGGAAAATATTGAGCATGAGCATGAATCAAATGGACAATCTAGTTTAGAAGAAATGGATGATAAAATTGGTGTAGAAAAGTTGTTTTTATCAGAACCAGTAAATTCAAATGCTGAAATTTCTACTTCAACTAACAAAATGTTATCTTCTATCATGCAGGCACCAAAACTGGAGTTGAAAGCTTTGCCAGATCACCTTAAATACGTGTATTTGGGTGAAGTTGATACATTGCCTGTCATCATCTCGAAAGAACTCACAACGGAACAAGAAGAAAAGTTGGTTAGAACCTTGAAAGAATACAAGCTTGCAATTGGATGGACTTTGGCCGACATAAAAGGCATTAGTCCATCAATTTGCATGCACCGAATTCTACTTGAGGACAATACCAAAACATCAAGAGAGCCACAAAGAAGGTTGAATCCAACTATGAAAGAAGTAGTAATGAAAGAGATACTCAAGTTGTTGGATGCAGGTATCATCTATCCAATCTCAGATAGTGAGTGGGTAAGTCCAATTCATGTAGTTCCGAAGAAAACTGGAATTACTGTAGTAAGGAATCAAAATAATGAACTTGTACCCATGCGTGTGCAAAATGGTTGGAGAATGTGTATTGATTTTAGGAAACTTAATCAAGTGACTAGAAAAGATCATTTTCCTTTACCTTTCATTGACCAGATGGTAGAACGATTAGCTGGCAAACCCTTCTTTTGTTTCCTTGATGGCTTTTCAGGTTTCTATCAAATCCCTATTGCACAAGAAGACCAGGAAAAGACGACATTCACTTGTCCCTTTGGGACCTATGCTTATCGGCGAATGCCTTTTGGTCTCTGTAATGCTCCAGGTACGTTTCAGAGATGCATGATGAGTATTTTTTCTGAATATATTGAGAAATGCATTGAAGTATTTATGGATGATTTTACTGTATATGGAGATTCATTTGATGAATGCCTGGATAATTTGACCAAAATTATGAAAAGATGCATTGAAACTAACTTGGTCTTAAATTATGAGAAATGTCATTTTATGGCCACTCAAGGCATTGTACTAGGGCATGTTGTATCTTCTAGGGGTATAGAGGTCGATAAAGCGAAGGTGGATATTATTGCAAACTTACCTTACCCTACCAATGTTAGGGGAGTGCGTTCTTTTCTTGGACATGCAGGATTTTATCGCAGGTTTATCAAGGATTTCTCAAAAATTGCTTTGCCAATGACGAATTTACTGCAAAAGGAAGTTCAATTCGAGTTTGGAAAAGAGTGCAAAGAGGCGTTTGATAAGCTAAAAGAGTTGTTGACAAGCGCACCTATTATTCAGCCACCTCGATGGGACTTGCCCTTTGAAATCATGTGTGATGCAAGCAACTATGCAGTGGGAGCAGTTCTAGGCCAACGAGTTGACAAGAAAAGTCATGTCATCTATTATGCTTCCAGAACCTTGAATCCTGCTCAGTGCAATTATTCCACTACGGAAAAGGAGCTTTTGTCAATTGTTTTTGCTTTAGATAAATTTCGATCTTATGTACTTGGTTCTGAAGTTGTTGTGTTTTCTGATCATGCAGCTTTGAAGTATCTTTTGGCAAAGAAAGAATCAAAACCGAGGTTGCTTCGGTGGATTTTGCTTCTTCAAGAGTTCAACATGAAAATCAAAGACCGAAAAGGAGTGGAGAATTCTGTTGCAGACCACCTGAGTAGATTGGTAAGAGAAGAAGATGATTTACCATTCAATGATGACTTTCCAGATGAGCATTTATTTCAACTCAAAGGTATGATTCCTTGGTATGCTGATATGGTCAATTATTTGGTTACACGAAATCTACCTCATTGTCTTAGTAAGTCTAGAAAAGCAAAAATAAAAAGTGAGTCAAAATATTATGTTTGGGATGAGCCTTTCCTATGGAAATTTTGTTCTGATCAAGTGATTAGGAGATGTGTGCCTGAAAATGAATTCCAGTCTATTTTAGCTTTTTGTCATGATTATGCATGTGGAGGGCACTTTGGGCCTAGACGAACTGCTAGAAAAATCTTAGATAGTGGTTTGTATTGGGAATCCATGTTTAAAGATGCATATCAATTTTGTAAGAGTTGTGAGAGATGCCAAAAAGTAGGTGCAATAACACGTAGGAATGAAATGCCTCAAGTTCCATTTCTTATTTGTGAAATATTTGATGTATGGGGTATTGATTTCATGGGCCCTTTACCGTCTTCTTGTGGCTTTTCTTATATACTTTTGGCTGTGGATTATGTGTCAAAATGGGTGGAAGCAAAAGCCACCAAAACTGATGACTCTCAAGCTGTTGTAGGTTTTATCAAAGCTAACATCTTTAATAGGTTTGGAATTCCAAGAGCCATTATTAGTGATCAAGGAACTCATTTTTGCAATAGAACGGTCGAAGCTTTGATGAGGAAGTATGGAGTGAATCACCGAGTGGCCACTGCCTACCACCCTCAAACCAATGGACAGGCTGAAGTTTCCAATAGAGAAGTTAAAACCATCTTGGAGAAAACGGTGAATCCAGGAAGAAAAGATTGGAGCCTTCGTTTGGACGACGCGCTGTGGGCTTATCGAACGGCCTATAAGACTCCTATAGGGATGTCTCCTTATCGGTTGGTTTTTGGTAAGGCATGTCATTTACCTGTGGAGATTGAGCATAAAGCTTATTGGGCGGTTCGACGATGCAACATGGACCTAGACAAAGCTGGAGCATCAAGGTTATTGCAATTGCAAGAATTGGAGGAGTTGCGGCTGGATGCTTATGAGAATTCAAGAATTTATAAAGAGAAATCCAAATTGTTTCATGATAACATGCTTGTTCGAAAACAATTTGAGATTGGCCAAAGAGTTTTGTTATATAATTCTCGATTGAAGTTTATGCCTGGTAAGTTTCGTTCTCGATGGATTGGCCCATTTGTTATTACTAATTTATTTCCTTATGGTGCAGTGGAAATAAAAAGCTTGGATTCAGATAAAATTTTCAAGGTGAATGGTCATAGATTGAAAATTTTCCATGGGGGTGAAATTGCTCCATGTCTCATTAGCTTCCGGTTGGATCGCCCCACTTATTTGGATGAATGAAACCTTTCTTGGCTCCGTCGAGCAAAACGACGTTAAACAAAAGCGCTTATTGGGAGGCAACCCAAATGTTTTCTTTACTTTTCCAACTCTTTATTCTCTTTCTCTTGGTTTATTTTATTTTTAGTTTTTATTTTTTTGGGTTTTTTTTATTATTATTTAATTTTGTTTGCAGGGCATTAATTTCTAATAAGGCGTGACCACCCATTCTCTCAACACCACAAACTATCCAGTCCGAGTTGTTCACTAATCAGGGGAGTTTAATTTCCTTCTCCTTTTTGTCATTTCTTTTGTGAACAATCTGCTTAGTTATACATTGAGGACAATGTATAGTTTAGGTGTGGGGGAGGTTTTTGTTATACAATTTCTTTTCTTAAAAAAAAAAAAAAAAAAAAAAAAAAAAAAAAAAAAAAAAAAATTGCTTTGAATTTAGCATGTTTTAATTCGTACATGTTGATTTTTCTTTTGAAACCTTGAGTCTTTATTGATATCTTTGAATGCCTTGTAAGTTAATGATGCATCTTTGGTTTGAATTTTAATGCATGAGAGAGATGAGCATGATTAGTGTTTTCTTTAAAAATTATATGATAGTGTCTTATTGATTTATTGATTGAAAAGTGCACAAGGCTTGATGCAAATTACACCTCCCAGTGAGTTTTTGGGCCTATGAGCAACTCATTATATTTTGCTCCATTTATTTCATGATGAGTGTTGTCAAACTTAGTGTGCTTATTCTAGAACTTGCTTGTGAATGCATTTTGAGACCACATTTTTTTGGATTGATGCTTTAATATGATAAGGGCAAATTAGGATTAACCAATTTTCTAGACTCTCTCAAAATACCTACCTTTATGTTTTTCCTTCAGTTAACCACTTTGAGCCTATTTTCCATTTTTTTTTTTCTTGCTTCAAACACATTATGTTCAGCCTAAGACCTTTTCATTTGTTATCCTCAACAATTGTACCTTTGCCAAGACAAGAGAAAATTTTGCATGGTAGTTAATGTTTGAGTGAGAAAAAAAAAATCAAAAAGAGAAAATTTGTGAAAATATATATATATATATATATATATAAGGCAAAAAAAAAAAAAAAAAAAAAAAAAAAAAAAAAAAGTGCCTTAACATCAGAAAAAAAAAAGAAAAACAGAGAAAAAAAAATTAAGGGTGAAGTTCTCAAGAAAAAAAAAAGGAAAAAATATATATTTGGAGAAAATTTTGCCAAAAACATTTGAATTATTAAATGTTGCTTCTCCAAAGTTCTTAGTGCTTGACATGGAAATAAAATTCAAAGTCTTGGGTAGTGTGTTTTGTGATTGTTATGCATTAATATCATGCAATTACACAACTCTTGTCTTGATTGTGAAACACCTAAAAATTTTCCTCCTACCATACCCTTACCTAAGCCCCATTACAACCCTTGTTAAGTCCCTTTGATTTTTGCATTCAATTCATCTATAGTGGTAGAAATTTGATTCATTTGCAAGCCTATGGTAATAACATGCTATGTTTTGATTTTGAGAGTAAAAAAAAAGCACCCAAAATACTTTGAGAGTATTGAGTGAAATCATGTGAGGGTGTTAAGTCTTGTTGCATTTGATTTTGGTGAATTGATGAGATGCTTGAGTTTTTGTATAAAATGTATCCTATGAGTGCTCATTCTCTTGATTGTCACTACAATTCAATTCATTGATGTGTAATTGGCTTTATTGGAATCCTTGGATATTGAGAGAGATGAAAAGGGAGTAGAGGGGAGAATTGGTATGTTGAGTTAAGGTATGCTTGAGGACAAGCATAAATTAGGTGTGGGGGAATTTGATAAGTATTAATTGATCACATTTATTATGTCTAATTTCCTTACATTTTAATTAAATATTGTGCTTAATTGTTAAAATTGTGTTTAATTTAGTTTAGGTGGTAAATTACCAAATATTTGGTAGAATTAGTCTAAAAAGCATATTTTAGATTAAATTCATAAATTGAAATGGAATTGAAAATTTGAATATTTAAAGAAAAAAAAAAGATAAAAAATAAATAAATAAGAAAAGAGTTAGAAAATGAAAAAGGGTTTATACATAATTAATAAATATATATCTTAAATATCTATATATATATGTAGATATATTTGCAAGTGGCTGGAATTGAAATTGGGCTCAATTTGAGCCCAATTAACCATAACCAAAATAATTGCTTCATTGCAGAGGGGTTAGTCTTCAACAGAAACGAAAATGGCACTCTTTAAGGGTCAAGCCTCTTCCTTGCAGCAAAAAATAAGGAAGTCAGCATAGAAGAAAAGTTCTTCTCAGCCATTCTAGCATCATTCAAGGTTATTTTTAGTAAAAAAATCTCTCTCCTTCAACTATAAATAGGGCAATGAAGCAGCAGTGATGGACACACAAAAAGAAAAGGAGTTCTAGCTTCCTTTGTAAAAGGTTTAGAGAGTGAAAAAAAAAAAAAGTGTTTTCCATTTCTTTAGTTCTTTGAGTTTTTATTTTATTTTGTTTTATTTTATTTTTATTTATGTTGCTTCCCCTCTACAGTTTTTATTGCTTTTCCACCATGTGTGGCTAAGTTTTAATTTCTGGTTCAAGGGTGATTTAATTTCTAATTGTAATTTTGTGAGGCTTTGGGCCAAATTGAAATTTTATCTTTAATTCATGAATTCTTTGTTTCTTGTTATTTTTATGATTGATTGTTATTGAATTAAATTGACGCCTTAATTTAGTATCAATTGATTTATTGCTATCTATGATTTTGTGATCCGTAATTGTCACAATTGATTAAATTATGTAGCAAGGGGTTGGCTTATGTGTGTGTAATTATGGCTTTTCCATTTTACATAGCTTGCATAATAGACTCTAGGGAAACAAAGAAACAAAAATTAATTAATTTGTAGCTATCTCAATTAGTTAAGTTTTGGTTTAGTCATTCTCATTGTTTTTAATGCTATTATTTAATCGATATGGAACGCTATCGTGCCCAATTGATTAAATGGTAAGGTTTGATTTTGATGCTTGGTCAGAGTCAGTTAAAATAGGAGAATTTACACTTGTTATGGCTTTTCCAAATAAGTAGACTAAGTTCTTGAATTTGATAAATTGAAATTGATTTTATTTATTTATTTATATAAAGCCTATGATCAAAATTACAATTGGATGAAATTTATACCCTTGAATTGGAAGTTTCATAAAATTGATTTTTTATTTGTTTTTTTTTATTGATTATTTAATTAATTGCAATTTTTGTTCAACAATTCAAACCCCCCTCCATTTATTATTATTATTTTTTTTTTTTTCCTTTTACTTTGAGAAATTAATTCAATTGGTTCCTTTGGGATTCGACCTGGTCCACTATTTCTACAAGTTAGATCTAGAGAATCAGTAAATATTTTGGAGGGCTTCGACAACCCGACCACAATTACATACAAAGAGTTTGCATAATCATCAAAGGGCTTTCATAAAAACCAAAAAAGAAAAAAACAAAGTAGGAGATCCAATAACAACATATCACAAAAGAGGAGATCACTTAATTGTATTTTATTTACATAACTTGCTAACTTTTCGTTTGATTAAATCTAGGATGCAAAATCAAATTGTGTTAAAAACGTGTTGACTTTGTTCATCCTTTGATTACTCTCATAATTCTCGTAGATGTCCATACTCATGTTTTTCAAAACTATGAAATAAGAAATAAGTAATTAAGGAGATCTAACATTGTTGAACCAAGTAATTTAAACTCATTCATGTTAATATAAATAAAAAATATGTAGTCTCGAATTTAAGCTACAAATCAGGTCTAAATGGTACACCAGTTTCTGGTAACCATTCTGTTCCACCAATGAAGTTTTTCACGGTAAATTTAGTGGCTTCCAAGGGAGATTTTAATACACGATAACCTTTCCATTTGACTCTTCTAGAAATGCTAGCTCCCGAACCTCTATTGTTAAACTCTGCATAGAATAATAAATTTAGAGGCTTTCCAGGCGACCACTCCAACCATCCCGCCAGATTGACCACAAAGTCTAAAAATGATTCCATGAAAATTACAGTTGAATAATCCCCCCAAGGGCGGCCAAGATAAACTTCAAAGTTGTTTTCTTTTCTCAATCCAAGTTCAGGAGAGGCCATTACGCTGCAATTTTGGAAGGAGAATCCACTATTTTCGCCTTGTAATTTTTTAGATTGTGCAGTGATGGTAATAGTAGTATTTGGTAATCGTGCATATATCATGCAATCCTGAAACATAGCAAGTCCATTCCCAAATATGAAATCTACAGTTCCATAGATTTCACAGTCTTTGAAGAATACCTTATTTCCATTTACGTAAAGTGTGTCCTGGAATCCAAGAAATATGCACTTGTAGTATACTGTTAGGTTGGCATCATTCAAGAGGGAAACTGCTTGGCCATTATTAGGTCCGGCTGAATTCTTGAACGTTATGGACTTTGCCATAAAGTTTCTACCCTTTACATCTGCAATGAAAATATTTTAGAATTTTGAAAAATATATGGAAGAAATCATGAAATTTTCTAGTACTTCCAATAGTACCTACTCTCTTTCTGTTTACATGAAAATTTAAATTTTTTCTTAATGAATAATTCTTTAATATTTCCAGATCTTAACTAAGGCTGACATGGACGACAATAAATAAAAGTAGATCCATACAACGGTAGTAGTATAAATTTTCCCAAAAAATGATGGGAGAAAGAGAAGGAAAAAAAGTAGGCAACTTCAGTTTACCAAATGTGGCGGAGTCAAAGGTTTTAAATCCAATTCGGTTGCTTCGATTATCAACGATAATGGTTGTGGATGCATCATCGCCAATAATAGTAATAAATGTCTTGGAAAAAGGAATTTCAACATGCTCATTGTAAGTACCTACCATCACACGAATATAAAATCTACTGTTGCTATTGTCAGGAGCAGCAGCTATGGCATCCTTAATTCTATTGTAATTACCTAATCCATCTAAGGACACAGTAACATTAAAAGTGATGGTAAAACCAATTACAAACAAGTTCAAGCACAACACAGAAAGAAAACATGCTACAAGTTGGACGAATGCCATCTTAGAAGTTGGACAAACAACAAAACATAAAAAACAAGCAAAAGGACAGAAGAAAAGAGATCAAATGAGCACTTGAAATTCTAAGGCAAAAGAAAACAGGAGGTATGAATAATGAAACTTGGTGTCTTTCTTAGCTCATGAAACCAATATTTATAGAGGGATGTTATTAAATGGACTTTCACATACCATTATCAATATAGGAAATCTTGTAGGCGTTGTGCTCATTTGTTTTAAGACTATGATACTAAAAAGAGTTGTTTAAAATTCAAATGATGAAGATATAGTGGAGAAATAGCATATAGGGCGTGACAGTATCACTACAAGAATTTTGGTTTCTCCCGACGTTTTTTTTTTTCCGACGCCGAAAATGTCGTCGGGAGAAACGGCTTTTCCCGACGCCACCTAAACGGCGTCGGAAAAAGCACCTTTGCCGACGCCATGATAAAGTGCGTCGGGAAAGGGTGACCCTTTGCCGACGCCGCTTTAAACGGCGTCGGGGAAAAGTACCCTTTGCCGACGCCATTTTAAACGGCGTCGGCAAAGGGTGCCATTTGCCTTACATCATATGAACTACGTCCGCGATTGGAAAAAGGTCACCCTTTTCCCGACGCCGTTTTAAACGGCGTTGGCAAAGGGTGACCCCTTTCCCGACGCCTCTAACATGGCGTCTGCAAAGGGTACTTTTCCCGACGCCGTTTAAAGCGGCGTCGGGAAAAGTTTCACTTAGAAAACCCTAACCCCCTTTCTTTTTCTTCCCTCTTTCTTTCTCCCTCTTTCTTTCTCCCTGTTCGATTTTTTTTCTTCTCCTCTGCTGCAGCAGCCACCATTGCTTGCACAGCCACCCTCCTCCAACATCGTCGCCGCCCGCCGCCACCGTCTCGCCGCCGCCGCCGCCACCCATTGTTCCGTTAGGTTTCCTTTTTTTTTTTTTTTTTTCCCTTTTTCTCCCTCAACATTTGAATTAGAACAAACTCTTATTTTTTTGGCTATCTAAAATCTTGATAGAAGTTTGAGTGCTTTGAGTTTTTGTTTATTTGCTTTTGTATTTATTGATGGCAATTTTGTAATGGTTTATGCTTTTGTGTTTATTGATTTTTTTGTTTTGGCTATCTAAAATCTTGATAGAAGTTTGAGTGCTTTGATTTGTTGTTTATTTTCTTTTGTGTTTATTGATGGTAATTTTTTAATGGTTTATGGTTTATGGTTTTTTTGTTTGTTTGTGTGTTTTTAGTTTTAAATTGGAGAATGGATTTCTTGGTGAAATATTGTTTGGCAAATGATTTGATTGTGGTTTGATTGAGCATTTTGGGGGCGTGTTGTTTATTGTTGTTTGAATTGGCATTGATTATGCATTGGTTATTGTAATGGGAGGTTTGTTTCTTTCTTGAATTTTTGTTTAGGAAATCTTTTGTTTTTTAGCCTAAAAGCTTTGGTGACAAATAAAGAAATTAAATCAATGAGTTAGTGAGATTTGATAAGTTAGGCACATTTTTTTAAAGGTTAGTTTGAGTGAGTTTGTGGGGTGTGAAATGTGTAATAGGTGGTGAAGTGCCAAGAGATTGTTTTGGTTGTAATGCTCCTAAGTTTAAGTTTAGTTTTGAGATTATGTTCATAAGTTTAGATAAGTTAGTTAAGTCTAGTGGTTTTGATTGTTTTGATCCATTTAAATGGATGATTTGTGCTAAGAGATTGTTTTGATAAGTTTAGTTGTTTTTTTTAATTAAATGATGTTAGTATTCATTTTAATGTTAAGTTTGTTAAGGTATATTGTTTGTTTCAATTTGATGAGTTAGTATTCATTTTCATGATAAGTTAGTTAATTTTTGATGTTATGTTCATAAGTTTGATATGTTAGTTGTTTGTTTTAATTTGACTAGTTTATTTGTTATGTTAATTGATAAGTTAGTATATTGATCTTGTAGTGATCATATAATTAATATTAGGTTTTGTTTTTCATAGATACTTCGAGGTCGATGTTATTCTCAAAGGCTCGGGACAATGGTTCCAACGAGATGCCTTGAGGTTTGTCTCTCCTTTTTTCTCATGAACTTTTTACTTTTTGAGGCAAACCCATATGCATATATATTAGCATCTTTTGCCTTGATTTTATACTTAGCTTTGTCAATTACTTTGTCTCACATAATTCTTGTTTGAATCAATTGGTTCTGCTTTGATTTGTCGTTGAAATATTGGGACGAACTGACATTTTGTTTTTTTGTAGGTGCTTCGGGGTTGATGTGCATGCGAGTAAGATTATGGACAAGATTTAGGATGCATTTACGAGAAATTTTGTTTTTCCTAAGTGTTTTATGTAATTTTAGTTTTGTTTCTAATTTTATACAAACAGAAATTGTATGAACAAATTTTGTTGTTTGGTTGATATAAAATTTGGCATAAATTTTGTTATTATATTTGAATGAAATATGGAATATTTTGTTTTATATACATTTATTATCAGGTAAAAAAAATGCATTACAATAATATTCGAAAGAAAAAAAATGAGATTTTAAAAAAATAATATTAAAAATCAATACCAGACTTTTGCCGACGCTGGAATAGGTGGCGTCGGCAGAAGTGACCTTTGCCGACGCTAATTTTTTGCACGTCGGCACAAGTGACTTCTGCCGACGCCCTTAGTTAGCGTCGGCAGAAGTGGGTTCTGCCGACGTCACCTATTTTGGCGTCGGCTAACCCTCTCCCGACAGATCAATTTCGACGCCCCTGGCGACGCCCATTGTCGGGTCGGGAAAGCCTTTCCCGACGCGTTTTGTGACTTTTTTCAACGCTTTCGTGCGTCGGAAAAAGTCCAAATTCTTGTAGTGTATGTTTAACACTCAATTTTTCTTTTACTTTCATAGAGGGAATCACATTCCCATACAAATTTAGTAGTTGACGCGTTGTAATTTGGAAGAAAATGAGAGATGCAGAATTGTGCACCCATTTGATAACCATGGTTTTTTATTTTTCGGTTTTAGAAAATGTGCATGTTTTCTCATCATTTCTCTCAACAATGTGTTTCATCTTTCTTAAGAAAATATTTGAATTCTTAGCCAAATTCCAAAAATAGAAACTATTTTTTTTAGTTTTTAAAATTCGGCAAAGTCGGCTTGGTTTTTGAAAACATAGGCAAACATACATAACAAAACAAGAAAATCCATAGAGGAAGGACTTAGGTATTTATAGACTTAATTTTCAAAAACCAAAAACCAAATGGTTATCAAACGAGACTTAAAAGAATTGGTTTTTGCAAACCCAGTTGGTGCATATACAAATATAGACTTAGGATGACAATATTCCTTAGTTCAATTCATAATGAGAAAGATATATATATCCAAACTTAGGAAGGGAATTGATGAGTTTTGGAACAATTTTGAGCAATTTTAGAATAGAAAGATATCTATGTCAAACAAAATCACTAGTTGTTGACTTTGCAAACCTAGCCAAGACTTTGGCTTCTTTGTGAAACTCGTATGATATAGATAGAAAATGAAGGTGTTGAATATGTAACCAACGGTTACTTAGATTTACATTTACCTCTTTTAACTTTGTAAATAAAATCTACCTTACATATAAAAGGGAGATTTTTTGTCCAAGAGAAAAAAAAAAAAAAAGTGGAAATACAGAGAGCATTTTGTACTTATCTCTTTTGAAGCCTTTTCTTCAAGAAAATCAAAAAGAAAATCAGCTCCTTTCCTGTGGATGTAGGTCTTTGTACCGAACCACGTAAATCTTGTGTTGTAGTCTTCTTCTTCTTCTTCTTCAGCTTCCTCTTTTGCATGCACTCTGTTGTTCTTCTTCTTCTCGATAAAGCTCTTAGTAAAAACCCTTCTCTGTAAAAAAATGTTTGATTTGTTTCTGATTTCTGCACTTGTTTGTGTGTAAAAGGAGACTTCATAGACGGGGCAAAAGGAGAACCACTTCTCAAAACACCTGTCAAATCAACTTTTCAAATTAGTCTTACTGGGCCTCTTGTGTTTTCAGCCCAACAGCCCAACAAAAGTGGTATCAGAGCTAATCAAGAACTTCAAGAAAGCAAAATCTTGGAGAGAAAAATATCGAGAAATCAGAATCATGGCAGTAGCAAGGTATGAAATTGAAAAGTTTGATGCAACGGGTGATTTTGGTTTGTGGAAAGCCAAGATCAAAGCAATTCTGAGACAGCAAAGGGCTCACAAAGCCATCCAAGACCCTTCCACATTACCTGCCACATTAACCGAGGATGAAAAAGAAACCATGGAACTTGTAGCCCGTGGAACCTTGGTTTTGAATCTAAGTGACAACGTTCTAAGAGAAGTAGTAGATGAAGAAACAACCTTTGATATGTGGACAAAACTGAATGGCTTATTTGAAATTAAAGATCTTCCTAACAAGATGTATCTAAGGGAGAGATTTTTTACATTCAAGATGAACCCTTCAAGTTCCTTGACAGAGAATCTTAATAATTTCAAGAAATTAACTTCACAGTTCAAGAATCAAGGTGAAAAGATTGGAGATGCAAATGAAGCTTTTGTTCTATTGAATTCACTTCCATAATCCGACAAAGAAGTTAAGAATGCATTGAAGTATGGAAGGGAAAACATCACTACTGAAGCAATCATCTCAACACTAAGGGCAAGAGAAATTGAATTACAAGATCTTAAAAGGGAAAACCAACCAGCAGAAGGTCTTTTCATAAAAGGAAAAATAAAAAAATCAGTGGAAAGGAAGGAAGCAACAACAGAATGAAGAAAACATAAACAAATCCAAGATTAAGTGCAATTACTGTAAAAAGGATGGTCACTTAATCAAGGATTGCTACTTTCTTAAGAAAAAAAATCATAAGCAAAAGGGGAAACCAGCTGAAGCACAAGTTGGAGAAACCTCTCACACTTTTTCAGATGCCTTAGCAACAACAGATGAGTGTGCAAATCAAGTAAGCTCTCTTGAAAAACATGATTGGGTACTAGACTCAGGGTGCTCATTCCATATGACTCCAAATAAAGCATGGTTCAATACCTACAAAGAATTGGATTGAGGCTTAGTCTACATGGGAAATAATGATGTTTGCCAAGTAGTTGGCATCGGATCAGTGTCTCTAAAGCTATAAGATGGATCAGTAAAATTGCTTCGTAATGTGAGACATGTGCCTAACCTAAAGAGAAACGTGATATCTTTGGGTATGTTGGACTCTATCGGATGTGAATACAAAGGTAGATAAGGTACTTTTGAAGTAATTAAAGACTCAAAGACAGTCCTTGATGGAATTAGAGTTAATGGACTCTTAGTAATCAAGAATGTGTAGATTGTGCAATCTGCTTTGACAGTGACTGATTCTAAACTTACAAATGGAGATATATGGCATAAAAGGCTATCTCATATAAGCTCTAAAGGCCTTCAAGTTCTCTCAAAACAGGGGATATTACCTCAAGGAATAAGTGATAGTCTGACTTTTTGTGAACATTGTGTGATTGGTAAGGCAACAAGACATAGCTTTACAAAAGCCCAACACACTACAAAAGGCATCTTAGACTACATACATTCAGACCTATGGGAACCATCTCCAACTCCATCAATTAGTGGTTCAAGGTACTTATTATCTCTAACTGATGACTACTCTAGAAAGAGTTGGGTTTACTTCTTAAAAACTAAAGATCAAACGTTTGAGAAGTTTATTGAGTGGAAATTGATGATTGAAAAACAAACCACTAGACAAATTAAGTACCTAAGAACTGACAATGGGTTGGAATTTTGTGGTGAGGAGTTTAATAAATTTTGTAAAGAAAATGGGATTACAAGACATAGAACAGTGAGGTACACACCTCAACAAAATGGAGTAGCAGAAAGACTAAACAGAACTATCATGGAAAGAGTAAGATGCCTACTTTTTCATGTTATCCTACCTGAAAAGTTTTGGGCTGAAGCAGCCTCATACACAGTCTATACCTTGAATAGATGCCCACATTCATCTCTAAACTTCCTAACCCCTGAAGAAAAATGGACCAAACACCCACCTAAACTTCATAACCTAAGGGTTTTTGGGTGTGTTTGCTATGTCCATCAAAACCAAGGGAAGTTGAAAGCAAGAGCTATTAAGTGTATGTTTGTAGGCTTCACTAAAGGTGTAAAAGAATTTAGACTGTGGCATCCCACTGAAAAGCAATGTATAAACAGTAGGGATGTGACTTTCAGAGAAACTGAGATGTTTATGCAAAAGAACAATACTACAGTAGTTAACTCACAGACTATGACTGATAAAATTGAGGTGGAGCAACCTTATAGGCATATTACAGCTCCTAAACCTCAATCAGAAACTGAAAATGAAATTGAGGAGTCTCATGAGATAGAAGGTGATGAAGAAACAGAACATAATCAACCTAATCTAAGTGATTATTCATTAGCCAGAGATAGACAAAGAAGAACTATTGTACCTCCATCAAGATATGCACAAGCTGATTATGCAGACCTTACTCTAAATGCTTTAGAAGTTTTAAATGACCTTGAACCAACTACATTTGAAGAAGCAGTAAATGGTCCTAATTCTAGAAGATGGATTGAAGCAATGAATGAAGAAATGGACTCACTAAATTTAAATGAAACTTGGTCCTTAATGCCTCTTCCTAAAGGCTGTAAGCCTATTGCTTCTAAATGGATTTACAAATACAAAAAAGGCATTCCTAATGTTCAAAAACCAAGGTTCAAGGCACGTTTGGTTGCTAAAGGCTTTACTCAAAGGCAAGGTATTGACTATACCGATATCTTCTCACCAGTGGTTAAACAAACATCGATCAGAATGTTGTTTTCATTAGTTACACAACATAACTTAGAGCTGGATCAACTTGATGTTAAAACAGCTTTTCTACATGGTTTCTTAGAGGAAACAATCTATATGGTCCAGCCTAAAGGTTATGAAGTCAAAGGAAAGGAAGACCTCTACTGTTTACTAAATAAGTCCATCTATGGACTTAAACAGTCTCCTAGATGTTGGCATCAGCGGTTTGATGAGTTTGTGGCAAGAATTGGTTTTCAAAGAAGCTCCTATGATAGTTGTGTCTATGTTAATACAAAGTCTTTTAAGACAAATGTTTACTTACTCCTATATGTTGATGACATGCTATTAGCAGGGAGTTCTATGGAGAATTTGAATCATATAAAAGATCTCCTAAAAAAGGAATTCGACATGAAAGATATGGGTGAGTCTAAAAGGATCCTTGGGATCGAAATTAACAGGAAAAGAGACAAGTCTATGCTATACATAAGCCAACACAATTATTGTGATAAAGTCATTAGAAGATTCAGTATGGATGATGCTAAATTAGTCTCTACTCCTATTGCTCAACATTTTAAGTTGTCATCAGCTAATTCACCTGAAGAAACTGAAGTTGAGCACTTAAATGTGATGTCTTCTATACCCTACAGTCAGGCAGTTGGTAGTTTAATGTATCTTATGATATCTACTAGACCCGACATATCATATGCAACTAGTCTTGTGAGCAGATACATGGCAAATCCAGGGAGAAGACATTGGGAAGCGACTAAATGGATACTAAGGTATCTAAAGGGAACAAAAGAAGCCAGACTTATCTATCAGAAATGTGATGAATCAGAAGCTGAATTATATGGCTATGTTGATTCAGATTATGCTGGGGACCTAGATAAGCGAAGGTCTTTATCTGGCTACATATTCCTATTCGGAGGTAATGTTCTAAGCTGGAAAGCTACTCTACAACCAGTGGTAGCTCTATCTACCACAGAAGCTGAATTTATAGCGTTATCAGAAGCAATCAAAGAAGGCTTATGGTTGAAAGGATTGCTAAATGACTTCGGTATTATTCAGAAAACAGTTAAAATCTACTGTGACAACCAAAGCGCCATACATTTATCAAAAAATCCTCAGTTTCACAATTGGACAAAGCATATTGACATTAAGTTTCATTTTGTGCGTGAACAAATTGAGAAAGGAAACATCGAAGTTTCAAAAATACATACCACTGATAACACTGCTGATATGTTGACAAAGCCAGTAACTCAACTCAAATTTCAGAAGTGTTTTGAGCTAATTGGCTTTGATTTACCTGAAAAAGGATGAACAAAGAAAGTTACTAAAGGAGGAGCTGAATTCTTCGATTTTACCGTTGGTTTCAAGGTGGAGATTTGTTGAATATGTAACCAACGGTTACTTAGATTTACATTTACCTCTTTTAACTTTGTAAATAAAATCTACTTTACATATAAAAGGGAGATTTTTTGTCCAAGAGAAGAAGAAAAGAAAGAAAAAAAAAGTGTGGAAATACGGAGAGCATTTTGTACTTATCTTTTTTGAAGCCTTTTCTTCAAAATAATCAGCTCCTTTCCCGTGGATGACACCTGTCAAATCAACTTTTCAAATTAGTCTTACTGGGCCTCTTGTGTTTTCAGCCCAACAGCCCAACAGAAGGAAATAAAACATAATAAAAGGCACATAAACCCGTATGCCAATCGTTTTAATGCTTCTAGACATTTGAGTACAATGACCTTTAAGGACCTTGAGAGTAGGATTATATTGAAGAAATATGAAAAAGAAAATTAATATATATATATATATATATATATATATATATATATATTTCTTCTTCAATTTGATATTCCAAATAAATATAGTAAATAGGTAAGAGATTAATAAATTACAAAATGTTTTGAATAATATTCTTTTTAATAGTTCTTACTACCATCAAGATTTAAGACCATGTTTAACAAAGAACTTGTGTGTGTATAAAAATCAAAATAAACTGAGAATAAAATTTTTATAACGTTGGGAAGGTTATCGATAAAAAGGGTAAAAATAAAGAATGAAACAAAGAGCAGATGAGAAAGAGAAGATTATTATAATCAAATCAATAGGGTTACAAAAAACTTACATCAGAGACCATAGAATTATAATGTAAAATGAATTTTGAAAGATTAACCCCCTGTTTGGAATTAAAAAGAATTAATATATGTTAGAATTAGAAATTTTCACATGGAAGGGCAAGGTTAAGATATAATCTTGCCATTTAAAAAAACAATATAAAAATCTTAACTTTTTAATATAAATTTTTTAATTAAAAAAAATAAATAAAATAATTATACCATAAAGACCATAAGAACCCTAAAGAGCTTGTGATAACACCAATAACCCTTAATTAATAAAGATTTTAGGTTGCTAACATGGACATAACTCAACTGACAAACATAAAACATGTATCATCGACCAAGAGATCAAATGTTCGAATTCCCTACCCCACATATTGTAAAAAATAATAATAATAATAAAGAATTTGGGTTATCTAACCCTAACTATTACCAAACCCTAACTGACAATAAAATCCCCGGTGTTCCAACATTTTTCAATTTAACCATTTTAAAGGTGTGATTATCAATAAATACAGAAATTTTGAGTTTTGAACATTTTTACAAGAGAGAATCAGCATCATAATCTTCTGTAGCAGAACAAACAATAAGAAGTTAGTGTTTTATTTGAATATATTGGATCAATAAGTAGAGAACTTTTTTCATTTTTAGTTTTATCTCTTTTTTTTCTTTTTTTTTTTTAAGCTTTGCCAACTACCAAGCTTTTTTGAAAACAACTGAAAACAAAAATCGTCTACAATTTGAAGGTATTAGCTAAAAATTTGTACATATCATCTTTCTTGTCAAAAAGAAGATCATCAATATGTTGTTCTTTATGCTCTATATATGGTTGGATCCTCCAATATCATTCTTTATTTTAAGAATAATTATGGTATTTAATTAGAAACCCTAACTTGTTCTCTTTTTCATATGAAATGAATTTGTTTCTCTTGTTAAGACAATGGTGACTCTTTTAAATTAAAATTTGAAAGGAGCTTTTGCTTAACTTAATCCAAAAGGCTCATATTAAGAAGCTATAAATAATCTATTTTGTAGAAGCATGTATTTTAGGCCACCGAAAATTGCTTCATAATAATTTTCTCTTTCCTACAATGGAAAATATTCTTTTGACCAATTGCAAGAATTATTTTGCACAAACCTGTTCATATTTTTATATAGCAATATTACTTAGTTCATTCTAATTGAGAACAGATATACATGTACATCAAGGGAATTTAGCATTTTTAGAATGAAAAAGAACCTCAAATAGAATCACCTAGTTGTCTACTTTTCCAATCTGGTCAAGTGTAGGGATTTTTTTATGAAAACCACGAAATAAAATATATTAAAAAAAGGAAGACATCATAATAAAAATATACAAATTTAATCATGGAATGCCCTTAATCATAATCACATACTAACTATTATGTTCTTAGTTTTTTTGTTTTTGAAAATTAGGCTTATAATAACACTACTTCCTCATATAGTTTTCTTGCTTTATCACTGACTTTTTAAAATTTTGTTTCCAAAATCAAAGCCAAAATTTAAAAACTAAAAAGAAAATAGTTTTAGAAATTTTGATTTCATTTTTGAAATTTGGCTTAGAATTCAAATTATGTGTTTTTAAGAGAAATGTGAAACGGTTAAAAAAAGTGAGAAAACAACCCTTGTTTTTATAAACAAAAGATAAAAGCAGAATAGTTATAAAACAGGGTCTAGCTATACATTTTGTTTATAAGATTAAGGATATGTTTTGAGGTTAGGTTGTTTCGATTGGAAAAACACAGTAAAATTTGATTGATTAATTGCGAACTGTGAAAGTACCTTTAAACTAGAAATTGGAGTTTTTTTATTTTTTTTTATTTTTTTTTATTTTTTTTTTTGCTTATAGTTGAGATTCTATTGAGAGTGAGAAACTTGTTACGAAAAGTTAGCAATTTTGTAAGATATAGCAAAATATTTTCTAAGAACACTGAAGTTGATGAAGAAGGCTAATGTATATTTTCAGTCCTTTGTAGTTCTATTGTAATTATTAATTAGATCACATTGTAAAGGGTCAATATCATCTCCATAAAAAGAAGGGATGAGTTAAAAGGTTGAATTATTATCAAACAATTATAGGTGTATTAGCTCAAGTTTTTTATTATTATTATTTTTTTTGCATTAGCATAGCCTCAAATGGTTATGTTTTTTATTATTATTATTATTTTAGTTTTTGTAATTACATGAAAGTTCATTTCAATAAAAAAATAATGGTACCATTTTATTTTTAACATGAATGCAACATAATAAAAGTAAGCTTATTGGTAATTATCACTGTTCAAGGTTTTTTTGGTTTCTAATGTAAGTTTTTGTAATTGAGAACTTTTTTGTGTCGATTTAAGTTTAATGATTTTATTCTCTTTCAACATTATGTTTGTAGTTTTTCTTTTTGAACATAGTTCAACTAATTAAGGTATATATTCTCGATTTAAATATCAGAGTTCAAGTCTCCATCTTGCATGTTGTTGAACTAAAAAAAGTGTATGCAATTTAAGTCCCCATCTCGCATGTTGTTGAACTAAAAAAAAGTGTATGAAGAGTTCAAGTCCCCATCATGCATGATGTTGGGCAAAAAAAAAAGTGTATGCAGTTTGTGTTATTTTTTTTAACATTTTTTATCTCACTTCTTTTTTTTATTACTATTTTTTAAAGAAACGAGGCACTTTATCTCACTCTTCTTCAAAATATTATGGAAAACTAAACTAAGTTGTCTAATATCTTGATTATAGAATTATTGTTATAATTATTCAATGATGACTCGGGACATTTCAATGTTGAGTTCATGAATTTGCTAATGCTAAAGATGCCCTGGCTTAGCTCAATTAAATATGATTTGGGTATTGATAGTCACAAAGCTTATTAGCAAACTGGAAAATTTAAAAAAAATTATAATTACTTTTACCCATTTCAATGCACAACGCTAATAATAAGCGCCAACATGAATACAACTTAACCGTTGAAGCATTTCTACTCTACCTTAAAAGTCATTAAAATTTTTATATAATTAAAGTTTTTATTATGTTGTTCTTCCTTTTATTTTCTATCATTCTCCCTAGTCTTCTTAAATGTGACCTTAACGCTCTTCTTTCTTTCTTTGTTTTTCTTCTTCTTTTTTTTTTTGGCAATGGAAAAATCAACATCAAACATCAAAATCATAACGAGAATCTCATATTAATTAAAGGAATCTAAAGCTACGATTGTCATTATTGTAGACCATCACCATTGGTAAAATACCTTCATTGTATATTTATTATGTGAATTCAATGATAAAGAATATTAAATTGTTGGTGGTGGCTTTTCAATCCTTAATATTTCTTATCTTGAATCTAAAGGTCTTAGACATCTACAAGAAGACTCAGTTGCCTAGGCAAAATGGACAACTGTTTCTTCTCTCTGGTTAAAAGTTCATTGATGTTCTGCTCCTTTTTTATTCTAAGAAAGCCTAGTTCCTTTTTTTGGATAAAAAGAATGTCTATGTCCTTCAAAATTGCTTTTAGTTCTAGTTAAGTTAATTAATATATCTTCCAACACCAACATTTCTATATGATTTAAATAGTAAGCACTTCTTAAAACTTTCTCCTTGATTTTTAGTTCATTGTTACCGTAAAACTAGTTTGTGAAACAAGTCCTTGAAGTCATGTCATTCCTAAAAATATATTTCAGTCCAAAGTTGTGGTTAGGGTTAGGGTTTCTAGTTTCTACTGCAACATCTAAAAACTGGTCCATCTAAAATTGGCCCATCATAATTGTGATATTATTCAGACTAGCTTCATTGCATCTGCCAATTAACCCAATTCAACATCAAAAACCATAAAAATATAGTAAACAACGACGATAATTGTACCATTAAATTAGCATCTACCATTAGACGTTATTATTTTAAAAAAACTATAAATTATACCATCAAACCGGTTAATAGTTTTTGAGAAAACTTATAGAAGGCAATGTTTTTTTAAAAATGAAATAAATTATTGTGGAAAAAAAACTATAGACGCATTTTTTATTATTATTATCGTTTTGTGAAGAAAAAGAATTGTACCGATAAACTACATCAGACGTTACTATTTTTTTGAAAAAAAAAGAAAGTTATTATCAAATCAATTACTAGCTTTCGAGAAAATCTATGGAAAACAATGTTTGAAAATGAGACAGATCATTAAGGAAAAAAGAAAAAATATAGGCGCATTATTATTATTACTATTGTTTTATGAAGAAGAAGAATCACTGCTTATCAAAAAGAAAAATTGTCAATCTAACATAGCTCAACTGGTTAACGGATATCTCTTCGATCAAGAACTTAGATGTTCAAATCTCCACCTCCACATATTGTTGACTAAAAAAAGAGAAAAAAAATCAATAGTTTTACATCTAAACTTGATATTGTATCAATTTTTACTCTAAACTTTCAATTTCATCAAATTACACCCCAAACTTAGATAAGTGTGTTGCAATCATAACCCTAAAATGTGTTACAATTTTAACCCTCTAATATGTTTTCGTTTGGAAGATTGTTAAAAAAAGTATTCTCATATACATTCAATAAATTCTAAAACATATGTATAGGTACAAATTAATTGTATATTTTTTTTTTTGGAACAAGGACACTTTATTAACATATGTAAGATGCATACGAAAAGAGGATTACAAAAAAGCTTACCAGTTAAGGACTATATGATAGACCTCGTAACTGGTGAAGAGCTTAGATTTTGAAGACCAAAGAGCAGCAAAATAACAGATATTGTCCCAAAGAGTAGGATATGACCAAGATTTGTTGCTAAAGATTATGTTGTTCCTCTCTATCCAAATGTTCCATAAAGTAGCCACATGATGAGGTTAAGGCGAAAGACTTTCCTCTTCAATTTTGTATTGCTCGCAAGGGCCTCGACACAAAAAGCTTCGACAGAGGCAAGACCAAAGTTACTGAAGATATGATCCCAATAAGATTGTATAAAAGATTTGAAAGAAAAACGATATTAGATCTAAATTAATTTTAATTTTACATTCTAATCATTTTTTCATTAAAAAAAATTATTTCATTTGCATTTAATGAATTAAAAAGTATATGTATAGTACGAAATTGATATGATTTCATAGAAAAAAAACATCACTATAGCTTCTTTTTTTTTTTTTTTAAAAAAAAACTGTTAGTTTTGGTAGAGTTATTTTCAACGGTCAATTTTGTAGGTGATCAAGTTTAATTTTGGATAAAACTTTATTCTCATTAAAATTATTGAGTTTTTAAAGTTTTTTACAACATGTATATTAAAATTAATGGGTGAAGAGCCCAAGTAAAAATTACAACATTTATTTAAGTTTAGGATCTAATTTAATGAATTGAAGTTTAACATGTACATTGATACACCTTGGCTAAAAAATGATGACCTCCTAGTCTTAGACTTTAAAATCGACTAAATCATGAATCTCTCCGGGATGAAATCATTTGACCTTTCCCAATTGTTTGGGGTCTCTTTGTATTCCCAACCATTTCAAAGAAAAATTAAAAAATATATTTTTTTTTTTTTTAGTTAAGATTCAAATCTCCAATCTTTAAGAAAATAAGTAAATACCTTATATATAGCCGCAAAGATTCAATTATGTAGAAATGCCTTGAATATGTTATAGTTTAGTATTCGTTCTTGGCCTTTTTTGGAGCCTATTATGTTTAGGGTTTAAGATGGGTGCTAATAACCATCTAACTCTTATTTGTAAATATCTCTTTGTATTTTGTACTATGTTGCTCCTTAAGATAACAAAACAGTTTTTTCCTCTGCCCGTAGATATAGCTAACACACTATTAGTGAATCATGTAAATCTGTGTGTCAATTTTTGTTTGATTCTTTGCTTTTCGTTTGTTTCTGTCATAACAAATTAAATCTCCTCATGTTTGGATTAAAGAAAAACAAAGAAGAATTCTTGCCATTGTGCCTGATGTTCCATTTTCAATTGCTCTTTTCACTATTGAGAAGCCCAAGCCCAATGGGAGCATATCATACAAGTGAAAACTAGTTCGTTTGAACATTTAAAGGCTACAAGTACAACAACAACAACACATTTTCAAGTTTTTTCTCTTTCCCGTATCATTCTTTTTCCATGTTCATTTGTTTATTTTCAATAATAATGATGGTATAAAGATTTAATCAGAAACCGTAATTTGATCTTCTTTTTCATATAAAACGAATCAATAGTTTTTTTTAAGGAAAAAGCAATAGTTCTCTTTAATAAGATAATGAGTTTTTTTTTTTTATCTCTAATAATCAAATGTTACAACTGTTGAGAATCCCACATCATCGGAAAGATGAAAAGATACCTCACAATTTATGATTAGATACATGAGTTACTCTTCTCATTGTCAATTAATTTTGAGATAGAACTCTATGCAATCTAATAACAACAACTGTTTTACCCTTAAATCTACAAGAATTTCGTGTTGGAAGCGTGTGATGGACACTCACAAATAAATAATCAAAAAATAATTCACTTGTATTGAAAAACTATTCAAGAAAATACAAAATTGGTTCACACCTTTCTCTCAAATTCACAAAATTGGTTCACAACCAATTCAAATACAAAAACATTCTTAACTCCTATCCAAAAACTTATAAATACATTAACATACTTAATTAAACTATAACTCATGAATGTGATAACTTACCATTAAAAAATATATTTAACATTCAACATTTCGTTAGCTCAATCCAAATAAAGACTCATAATATTCAATCATTTTCAAAGCGGAAAGAGCAGTGGCGGATCCAGGAATTTTATATAGGGGGGGCACAATATACATACAAATTCAATAAAAAGAATCTATAATGAAATTTAAAAAAAAGATGCATAGCTTCATAAATGAACAAATTTAATACATAATACATTATAATTGTCCCCTACGAGTTTTCATGTTCTGAAATCGATCCATGATATCTTTATTATCTAACTTGTCAAATAAATCTTTCTCAATATATGCTATGAGACAATCATTCATCCATTGATCTCCCATTCGATTACGCAATCGAGTCTTCACAATATTCATGGTAGAAAATGTCCTTTCTACAGTAGCTGTTGCAACAGGTAAAATCAACGTCAATGTGAGCAATCGATAAACTAATGGATAGACCTTATCTCTATTTGTCATTACCATTTTTACAGCAAGATCACTGATGCTTTTTAGTTCAACAAACTCAATATTTGAGCGCACATCAACAATGTAATTTTGAAGTTGATCCTCAAGCATGGGGAGTTCAATAGCTGAAAAGTCTCTTGGATAAAATTGAGCAAGTCGGCTGAGTTTTTGTTTATCAAAAGCAGCAAATGAGTTACTTGGATTAATTCAAACATGCCAGACAGAGAAGTAATTCAGTACTTGTTTCAGTGAAACGATTATTCAACTCTTGAAGTTTCATATCAATGACTGTATAAAAAACTTCAACACGATAATGATGCATATTTGTAATTGATTGAGATTTTCTCCTTTGTCGTCCTCGAGTCAAAAACATATCATCCATATTAAGAACTTGAATATCATGACTATTGCAGAAATTAGAAACTACATCCAACAACAAATCCCAACTAGATTCCCTTGTAGTTTGCAGCATTTCTTTGCAAATTTGGACTAAATTCATTGCATTCACAATGTCCTGATCTTTTCTTTGTAATGCTTGAGACAACTCATTTGTGATTCCCAAGATCATTTTCATAAAATGTATATGAAAAACAAAGTCAAATTGATTGGATCAAATTTATTAGAGTCGCTGCTTCATACTTTTGTTCTGAATTTGATCCACCTTGTACAATTGTCTCAAGTACATCAACTACTGATGAGAACATTGTAATAAAACTAGTTAAAGTATTGTAATGCGATCCCCACCGTGTATCTCCTGGTCGTTTAATCATTGTCTCTTGATTTAATCCTCGACCACTTGATAGTTCACCATTATTTAAAGCTTCAAAAATTTCCATGTTATGTTTCTCTCGTAGAATATCTCGACGTGTAAATAGTTTATTGATTGTGTAAATAGTTGCCCTTATTAATCTTGTACATATTTGATTTCAAAGATTCATCTATGGTAGTCATCTAAAATAATAAAATACCTGCAAAATTGCTAAATATACCAAACATATGAAATAACATAGTTCCTAAATATATCCACAAAGTCGATTTCACATAAATCGAAACTGACAAAGAAAATTAACTAATCAAACAAATAGATTTCACAAAAAAAAAAAAAAAACATTCAAAATCAATTTGTCTAATGTTAGAAGTTAAGAAACTTACCAATAATCGTTAACCATCGCTTCTTCTATCTTCTTTCAACCCACTGTAGCAATGGTGGTTTGGGAGTAGTAGAAGAAACTATTTGGGTCTTTGGGGAACGATTTTGGATGAATGCAGTTTTTTGGAGATTTTTAGGCATAATGGAGAAATTTTTGGACATGATGATTCTTTTAAAAGGAAAGAAAATCACGTTATTATTGCTTTTTAAAAAAAAAAATCAATGAATGAAATTGTTTTTTCCATAATTGGATGAGTGAAATTGGTTTTTTCCATAATTGGATGAGTGAGACTTTTGGTTGTACGCTGAGACTTTTGGTTGTGCAGGAAGTAAATGAACTTCAAAAATCAAAATTAAAATTGCACTACGCCGGATTCGATGCCTAGCTTCCGTGACTTTCATAGTGCCCACCTTGCCAACAATCCAAACTCTTATTTTGGAAGTTTATATGTATCTAAATATATATATTATATAATAGTACTTATAATTTATATTAAAAATATAAAGACGAGATAATTTGAGGGGGGGCACGTGCCCCCCTGGCCCCTACGTGGATCCGCCTCTGGGAAAGAGAGATCATTTCATAATTCCAGTCTAATTATCTTGACAAGAAGATAATTACAAGCTAGATCAATGAAAGTTAAATAGAGAAGGGAGGTAAAAAAATGATCGACCTTAATTTACAAGTAAATACATAAGGAAACTATTAATTCTAATGGTCACAACAGTGAGAGAGCTCACTGAATGAGGCAGAAAGTGAAACTGATCTGCACTGATCAAGGGATTGCTGATGTAGCTGCTGACGTGGACGGTAGTCTGTTGAGCTGGCAGCTGTTTGTATTTGGCAAAGTTGTTTTGTTTTTCATTAGTAGCTAAATGCTAATATACCCTCATGTTGTAGATGATTTCTGTTTCCAGTGGAGTTTGGAAAAGCTTAAAAAATAAAAAAAGTGACTCAGCTACACAGAAAGTAAAAGGTCGTTGTCATCTTCATCAGAAGCCATTTTCTATTGTTGGAACTTTAAAACTGCCAATTGAAGTAATTCTGATCGAAATTTCTTCATTTAATTATAACCTCGTTTGTCATGATTCTTATCATTAAACTGCTGATTCTCTGGGGTAAAAAAAATGTTTGAAACTCAAGAGTTCTGTGTTAAATTAATAGTCCTACCTTTAAAATGATCAAACTAAAACTTACGGGGCCCTGATCGCAAAGTTATTTTCATTTTTACTTCTATGATAGAATACCAGATGGAACAACCTGTCATGCATTTTATGAAGATGTTGGGCCAGAAAAAAATAACTTTAATAGCTAAATGAAGTTATTGAGATTGTAAAGTTTGAAATTTCTCCAATGAATCACATCCATACACCAAAATTCAATGCTTTCTGTCTTCATACTATCACTCTTATAATTCTCTATCGAACACACGTGTTTTCAAATTTGAGATAAGAAATTAAAAGGACATTACAAAACCAAGCACTTGAAAGTTCATTCATATATACATACATACATAAATACAGATTGAATTACAAGTTTAGTCTTTGAACTTTTAAGTTTATGTCTAATAAAGTTCATAAATTTTCAATTTATGTTTAAATACGCTTTTAAAATACAAACCAGGTCTAACTTTTAAATACGCTTTTAAAATACAAAAGAGCGAGAGAAACATATAACCAGCTGGACCAATAATGCCATTCTAAAAGTTTGGAAAAAGGAAAAGGCAAGCAAACTGAATCACATACATATATAATAGTTGACGCATTGTAATTTGGACGAAAATAAGAAATGGAGAACGGCATGAAACTGGTTTTCTTAATGGCTGACTGTGTTTGGATATGATGATGACTCTTTTAAGCAAAAATCTGAACAGATTTTTTTTTTGTTTTAATTCAATCCAAAAGACTTTCTTTCTTTCTTTCTTTTCTTTTTTTTTTAGTTTCCAAAAGACATATTAAAATTTTATAATCTTAAGCTATTTAAAGCATACATTTTAGAACACTAAAGATCGTTTAATAATTTTTTTTTTCCAACCATGAAAATATTCTTTCAACTAATTGCAAAAATTGTTTTCCACAAATTAGTTCATATTTAGAATGAAAAAAATAAAATTAACTACAAGAACTGTAAATATATGAAGGATTTCTTTACAAACAAAATTACTAGTTGCCAACTTTTCCAATCTAAGCCAAGTCTAGGTTTTTTTTTTATGAAAATCGTAAGATAACTTTTTTTAAAAGAAAAAAAATACAAAATACAAGAATTTAATAAAGAAATACCCTTAATCATAAATTCATAATCACTTGCTATACATTTTGTTTAAAAAAAATAGAGGAGAAGTTTGAGGGTAAGTTGATTTGAATTGAAAAACATAGTAATTGGTTGATTCGTACCTAAATAAATTGGTCTGTATTTAAGGTCGTTTGATAACCATTTAGTTTTTTTATTTTTTGTTTGTTTAAAAATTGTGCTTGTTTTCTCATAATTTCTCTACAATAAGTTCATATTTCTTAAGAAAATATTTGAATTCTTAGCCAAATTCCAAAAACAAAAACAAGTTTTTTTTAAAACTACTTTTTTTGTTTTCAAAACTTAGCTTGGTTTTTGAAAACATATGTAAAAAGTAGATAACAAAACAAGGAAAACCCATAAGTGAAATTAGAATTTATAAACATAATTTTCAAAAACTAAAACAAAAAATCAAATGGTTATCAAAAGAGACCAAAGAAAACAGTTTCATATTTCTCTTCATCAGCTTGCACTTTTTTTTTTCATAATAAGTCCTTCATTTAAAAAAAAATGGATTCAGACAAAATTAATGAGGATCTCATATAATTAGTTTTTCTTTATTTAAAAAAAAAATCATATTAGGTAGGAATCCAAAGTTGGAGTTTTGTCATTGTTTGGTAGAAATTAGAATGCTTTGATTATGCATTTATTATGTAAATTCAATGGTGAATAATATATATACACTTTTTTTTTTTAAGAAAATGATGAAGAATATTAAATTAATGTTAGTGTTTTTTTTAAGTCTTAATATTTTCTTACCTTGAAGGCCTTTAGGTTAATGGTTTTAACTATCTGCAACACAAGACTCAGCTAGCTACATCGACAAAATAGATATTATGATTCTCTTTGGCCAAAAAAATCATTAATAATCTGCTCCTTTTTTTTATTTTAAGAATATCAAGTTCCTTCAAGATTATTTCTAATTCCTACTTTTTTTTTCTTTTTTTTTGAGGTCAACAACACATGGGAGTGGAGGATTCGAACTTTTAATCTCTGAGTCGAAGGTATATACTTAAACCACCGGGTCATCCAATCACAACATATATTACAAAAGAAGAGATCAACTTAATTGTATTTTATTCACTAACTGTCAAAAAAAAAAAAAAACTTAACAACTTTTTGATTGATTAGATCCAGGTTGCAAAATCAAATTATGATAAGACCGCATGTTGTCTTTCTTCATCCGTTCACTATCAAACATATGTTTTTCAAAACTTTGGATTAAGAAATTAAAGAAGATCAACAAAGTAATTGGAATTCATTCATAATTATATAAAGAAATACATCGTCCTGCCCTTAAAGTTACAAATCAGGTCTAAATGTTACACTAGTTTCTAGTAACATATGGTTTCATCAATAAAAAATTTCATTGTAAACTTAGTGGTTTCCCTTGGATTATCTATTACATGGTAACCTTGCCAACTTGACTCTTCTAGAAATGAATTACAAATCAAGTCGGTACACCAGTTTCTGGTAACTATGTGGTTCCGTCAATAAAATGTTTCATTGTAAATTCAGTGGCTTCCCTTGGATTGTTTATTACATGGAAACCTGGTCATTTGACTCTTCTAGATATATCAACTCGGCCTCTATTGTTAAACTCTGCATAGAATAATTAATTTAGAGACATCCTTGGCAACCACTCCAACCATCCCGCTGGATTGACCATAAAGTCCGAAAATGACTCCATGAAAATTACAGTTGATAGTCTCTCCAAGGCCGACCAAAATAAACTTCAAAGTTATTTTCTTTTCTTAACCAAAGTTTAGGAGAGGTCATTACACTACAATTTTGAAAGGAGAACCCACTATTTTGGCCTTGTGATTTTTTAGATTGTGTGGTGATGGTAATAGCATAGTATTTGGTAATCTTGCATGTATCTTGCAATCCTAAAACATAGCAGAGTCTATTCCCAAATATGAAATCTACAGTTCCATAGATTTCACAGTCTTTGAAGAACACATAAAGTGTATCTAGGATTCTAAAAAATACACACTTGTAGTATACTGTTTGGTTGGCCTCATCATTCAAGAGGGAAATTACTTGTCCATTTTCAGGTCCAGCAGAATTTTTAAACATTATGGACTTTCCCATAAAGTTTCTACCCTTTACATCTGCAACAAAAAGATCATGAAAATGTTTTAGAATTTCAAGAAATATATTGAAGAGAAGATGAAATGTTTTAGTACTTCTATAGTAACTACATACCCCTCTACTCACCCTAAGAATTTTTCTTACTAAATATTTTTCTTTAATATTACTGGTCTCTTTATCATTTTTAGTTGATATGGCCGACAATATATAGAAAAAACATTCATGCTACTGAAGTACTAGAAATTTTTTAAAACAAAATGATGGGAGAAGGAGAAGAGAAAAGAAAAGGTAGTCCAACTTCAACTTACCAAATGCTATAATCGACTACAAACAAGGTAAGAGTAGCAGCTATAGCATCTTCGTAATTCTTTTATAAGTTCCTGATTCATATAAGAATACAGTAACATAAGAACAGATGTTATAACCAACTATACAACCAAATTAAGGAACAACAAATCAAGAAAACATGCAAACAAGCTATACGAAATAGTAGCATCATAAAAGTTGGAGAAACGAAAAAGAAAGCGAAAGGACACCAGAAATTAAAGAGATCAAATGATCTGCAGAGAATGCCCTTCTTGAAACTCTTTCTAATGCAAAAGAACACCCAAGAAGCTACTGGTGTGTAAGTTGGTGTGGTTTCTGAGCTCTGATGGAACCAATATTTATATAGGCAGGCTTTCTTGATGGCTGCAAATAAGAAAGAAGAAAAGAAAAGGGAAAAGATGAAGTGGTTTGAGAAGAGCAAAACAAACATATACAAAGAAGAAAAATGAAGAATAAATGAGACAAGCTTCCCAAATACAATAGTTGGTGGAATTCATAAAGAGAGATTAGTATTTAGTATTTAACTTGTATGTGGTTGTTAAACCTATTCACGTGAAGCAGTCAAAACTTGAGAAAAATTGAATATTTAATTGTGGGAAAACACAAAAGCTAGGAGAAAAAGGATTTAATTGTTGGGTGGATTTTATCTTTAATCTTATTCACCAGGAGGTTGGAATTTTGGATGAAGGGAGTCAAAAAATAGTAATAATTAGGGGAAAGAATCCAAATTTTACCTTGAACTTGGTAGGTTTGTATCAATTTTCACTTTAAATCTTACATTTCTTTCAATTGAACTCTAAACTTAAATAAATGTTGCAGTTTTTATCTTCGTCCATTTTATTGAAAGTAAAAAAAGTAAATTAAAAATATCTCAAAAACCACTAATTTCAATGAAAATCAAATCTTACACAAAATTAAAGTTGATTAATCCATAAAATCAATAATTGATAAGTCTTTCAAAACACACTATATTTAACAAAAATTCAACTGTAGTATCAATTTTCTTTGAAGCTTTATTGATTTTGTACTAGCTAGACATATGTTTTATATTCATTAAATACACATGAAAATATTTTTATTGATGATTTTTAAATCAAATTCTATCCATAGATAAAAATTGCAACACTTATTCAAATTTAAGATAACAATGGCAACATTTTTCAAAGTTTAAGGTGCAATTAGATGAAATTGAAAGTTTAGGCCTTAGGGTAAAAATTGATATACCTTACTAAGTTGAAGATAAAAATGGATACTTTCCCAAATAATTAATAAGAAGTATCACATCTCCAATTTTAAAATTAAATATTTATTTATTTTAGTCTTCGAATTATATTTCAAATAAAAGTTGGGATAGTTTTCAATTCAAAAAAAAATTTCACGATATTTTTCCGACCTATTTTTATTACCAAGATAATTAGTGAATTTCTGGATTTTGAAAATAAAAGACGATTTAAAAAAACACTCCCTTCTAAAATCATGCTACAATAGTTAGTTCAATTTTTTATATAATTAATTTTTTTTCCTCACACAAGCTTATAAATTACCACTTAAACTCCTCGCAATAGAAAATATGTTCACTATAGAGACTCCATGAGTTTAAATGTTTTTGTCATAAGCTATATATATCTACGATCAAGAGGTCAAAGATTTGAATTCTTCACCTTCACATGTTGTTACTAAAAAAAACGTTTTTGTCAAAAAATACTAATAAATAAATTTGTTAACCGTTATTATCATACTTTAGAGATTGTAATAAAGTTCCTTTCAAAAAAAAAAAAAAGAGAGAGATAGTAATAAAGAGAACTATTATATTGATTCACCTTTATATGAAAAAAGATATGGAATCAGGTTTCCGATTAATGCTTTACACCACCATTAATTAACATTGAATTAAGACACTGAAAATGAAAAAGAAAGATACTAGAAAATCTGACCCATATATAGATCAAAATCAGCGTATCAATTATCTTTCACAAATAAGGAAAGATATGTTACTCATTTGTAGCTAAATGCTAATAACCTAATGTTGTAGATTATTTCTATTTCCAGTAAAGTTTGAAGTCATTATGATCCTAATTTTCTTCATTTAACGCTGTTGGTTATAATTCTAATAATTAAAGTCTCATTTCATAACCATTTTGTTTTTCGTTTTCTATTTTTAAAAATTATATTTGTTTTCTCACAATTTTTTGGTAAGCTTTAGCGCATTTGAATTCTAAGCCAAATTTTAAAAACAAAATCAACATTTAGAAACTATTTTTTTAGGCTCCGTTTGATAACTATTTGGTATTCGGTTTATGAAAATTAAGCTTATAAACATTATTTTCACTTATGAGTTTCTTTGTTTTATTATCTACCTTTTAACAAGTGTTTTCAAAATTCAAGTCAAGTTTTGAAAACTAAAAAAAATAGCTTTTAAAAATTTATTTTTGTTTTTTGGAATATGGCTAAGAATTCAAATGTTTCCTTAGAAAAATGAAAACTACCGTAGAGATATGGTTAGAAAATAAGCATAATTTTCAAAAACAAAAGACTAAAAATCAAAAACCAAATGGTTATCAAATGTGGTCTTTGTTTTCAAAATTTTGGCTTGATTTTTGAAACGTTTTCAAAAAGTAGGTTATAAAGCAAGAAAATTATGTGTGGATCGGAAGTAGTGTTTTATAAGTTTGATTTTTAAAAACGAAAAACCAAACATAAAATTGTTATCCAATCGGTCTAAGATGTTGATTCTCTGATCTAAAAAATATTTGAAACCCTGTTGTACTAATTAATAATCCCACCAAATATAAAATGGTCGAACTAAAAAAATGAATCAGTGCCATTGGGGTTGGCTTCTCCAACAGTGAGAAAGAAAGAAGAATAAGAAAAAATGGAAATAGAACCCAAATGGAACAACCTGCGATGCATTTTATGAAGTCGTTGGGTCAGAAAAAGTATTTAAAAGATGGCCTTAACTTTAATGGCTAACATTTTTTTTTTTTTTTGCAAAAAAGATACTGCATTAATTGGCGTAGTTGAAAAACATACCAAGAGGACTACAAAAAAGCAATCCACAATTGAGTGCTACGCAAGAACTATTGTAGTTAACAAAAAGATAAGAGGATTTGGGAACCATAAAGGAGTGATTAAAATATATCCTCCCAAATTAAGTTGCTCTAAAGGGTGAGAATGACCAATAAATACTCGATTATTATATGCTTAGTCATATATTTCATAAGATCAAACCAAAGAAATTTGACTATAAAATGTATTAGGTATTTGTGAGAGGTAGAGATAAGTCTTCCTGTACGAAGTCATCCACTCATCCTGGAAATGGATACTCTACATTTGAGTTCATAAGTTGAGTTCATAAGGAAATTAAAGATGTGTCATGACCAATGCAGGAAAAGATGATCAAATAGTCTTAGATTTTTTATCTTACTATCTTAAAATGTGGCTAAGGAGGAGAATCATTTTTAAACTATTTTGTCCCTTTGTCAAATCTTAAATTTACAAACATGCCACTAATAATTATAAAATTTATATATTTAATTTAACTCATAAAATAGTATTTTAAAAGTTAAAACATGGAACATTTGTTTGACAATATTATTTTTAATTTTAAAAATAATACCTAAATTCACCTTACTAAATTGATTTTTATTTTTTATTTTGAAATAACCTTACAAAATTGTTTTAAACTTAAAAAATGGATTAATAAAAAAAACAAGCCCTGCCCCATCCCTAGGTGCATCAAGTTTCAACCTTTTTTAAAAAATTTATTATATTTTTTAGAACTGTTTTATCACTTATTATTATTTAATTAAAAATATACAATAAAATTAACAGTAATTGTGCTTAACATCTTTTCACATTCTCACATCCATATATAACCTATACTTATATAAGTATTATTTTTTTTACATACCCAATGAAAATATTTGATAGATGGAGTGGTTAGAATATGAAAAGTTCTGTATCTTTATTTCTATAACTTAATTTTCAAAATTTATGAGTTTATATTTAATTATATTTAATGGTGAAATTTCAAAGGTTTTGTGACTTTTATCTCCTACAACTATATATAGAGCTCCCTTCAACATTCTTTGTACAAACATTTGAGTTTTTTCTTATGTTTAGGTTTACTTTTCTTCTTTTATTCATAGTCTTGCTTTGCCTTATAATTTTTTTTGTTGAATTACTTAATTTAACCTTCATGTTGCTTTTTCTATTGTTGCAATGTTAATCCTTTGTAATTTAAGAAAAGACTTGAAAATGTGCAAAAAAGAAAGCTTGAGGATGATATACTATCGTTTTAAGCTAAGCGTATGTATGTTTTAAGTTAAATTCATTGGTGAGTTCTTATAAATGTATTTAGTTTCTTTTATAATAATAATAATAATTGCCATGAAATTTTTTATATACTATGATCTTTTTCAATTTTTATTTGTAGTACATGAATATATTTATTGATTTTCTCCTTAAAATCACAATTTATAATCTATAATCTATAATCTCTCTCTCTAAATATATCTTATCTTATCTTATCTTATCATACTATCTTAAAAAGTGGCTCATGGAAAGAATCATTTTTGGACTATTTTGTTCAAGCTCTTATTATAGAATTCCACATATCTCCCTCATTTCATTATTTAATATTGTATAACTATTTTATCTTCTTGAATTGAATTGATTGTTAAAAATTTTGCAACTTTTCCACTTTCTTTAATTCAGTTGATTATGAATATATTGCTAATCAATTAAAATTAATATAATAATTTGAATGGTATTAAAAACAAAAAAAACTTGCATGCAAAAATTTCTAACGAAACTAGATTTTTATTTTGTGCATTTAGTTTTTGTCAAATATAATCATCTTTAAATTTTTAGTTTTGTATATATTATCAATTATATATGTGTGTAATGTTTTTATTCACAATTAATATTGAAATTTATAAAATAATTTTTAAATAAGACTTAAAGTAGGTGAAAAGTTAGATGAGTTATTCATTTATTTTCTATAAATTAATTTTAAATCTGATGACTTTACATTTGATTACAATTAATAAAATGTTGGAATTTCAAAAGTTCTGTAACATTCTTCAACCTCTACTACTATATAAGAGTTATTCCCTACTTTTTTTCTACAAAATATTGAGTATCCTCTTATTCGTTTGTTTTTCTTTCTGCCTCAATTTCTTCTCTCGAAATTTCTATATTTAGTATTTGGAGACATATACTCATTGGAGAGGAACTTGCATATTTAAAGCGAGGGTAGTAATGTTAGCCCATTACTTACAACACATGCAAGGACTAGGTATGCAAATGTACAATTTTTGGAAGAATAACCCTTTTGTGGCTGGAAAAGATGATTAAGATAGATGAATGGCCATAATTTATTTTTGTTGTCTTTTATTTATATGTCCTATTGAAAATAAAAATAGGGTGGAGTGTAATAGCCCACGGCACTTTTTTTTTTTCACTATGAAATTGTAATTACCTTTACATCTTTACATCTTTTATCTCTATCTTTACATTTACATTTACATTTATTTACAATATTAACAAGTTGCTAAGATGGAGAATCTTTTTTAGACTATTTTGTCCCAACTCTAATTTCATTATTTTAAAAGGGTCCCTCTCTTAGTCTATTTTTTTAGTCCAATAAATTCCCTCTTAGTCTATTTACTTATTTATATTTTTAATCATTTTTTTCCCTTATATCTTAAAGAAAAATGTTGAACATGGGTATTAATTCTTCCACTGAACAATTTTTTAAAAAAATTATTTGTTTTTTCAATTTTTTCAATTTTGATTTTAAGAAAAAATGTTGAACATAAAGTGGAGTTTTAAATTATTTCACTGAACAGTTGTTGTTGTTGTTATTATTATTATTATTATTATTTTTCAGTTTTCGTTTTAAGAAAAAAAAATGTTCAACGTGGGTCTTTAATTATTCCACGGAGCTGTTAAATTGCATTTTTTTAAATTATTAGGTTGTTCCATCAAGGTTACTGAAAACTTTTTTTTCTCCATTTTCTTTTGAGACGATGTATTTACGAAATATGAAAGATTTCTTTTCTTTAATTAGATTGATGCTATTGCTATAACGGCCATTAATTTTAATTTTATTTTTTTAAGTAAATGCATAGAATATGAAGTATTTTATTATGGTGAAGGAAGATAAAGTGTCTTTTTAGGGTGGAGTGGAAGTTTTATCCATGATTAAAGCGTGAAAAAAAAATAAAATAGTATATTAAAGTAGATGCAATAAATATCAATCTTTTCAAATTCCATAACAAAGAATAAAGTGATCCATTATAATGGACATCTTGCTTCTCCTATAAATAGTTTTATGCATTTGTATTGAGACTAATTGTTAAGTAAAGATTTTTTTTCCACCAAATTGATTGATTCAAGGTATATTTTCATCTTATATTTTTCTTTCACATTAATTTTATTTAAAATTTATAATGTTACATCGTGTTGCATTTGCTAAAGTCATGTTAATAAAATGTAATTTTTGTTTTTTTATGTCAAGTTGTTTTTATTTTTTTTTTTTAAGAAAATCATGCTATGCGCATACAATAACTGTCTTTCTTTTATACCAAACTGATTCAAAGTTTTTTTTTCCCATTATTTCTTCTTAGGATACAATTTGAAATTGTTATAATTTATTTAAATTCCAAATCAATTATTTCATAATTGTTCTTTTCTTAATTCTGAAATTGTAGATACAATGAACTGTATGTTAATGCGGTATCTCAAACCTATCACTAAATAATTAATTGGAGTTTCATAGCAAGTATTATTTGTAAAAGTTTTATTGAGAAGTATCAAACTAAGAAATGAGAAGTATTGAAATTCATTATCATATCTAAAGAGGCAATCTACATTTGTTTCTTTTAATTTTATTTTTCATAATTCAATATTGATTTATTTAAATAAACATTTAATATAATAACAGTATAATTACTATCGTTATATACATGTATATTAATATATCTAAATTAAAATTAAAATTAAAATGATATTTTCAAATTCTAAAATTTAAAAAGAAACGTATGTTAAAATAAATTACATGTACAACGCACGTAAAAGTTTTCTAGTGGCATAAAATGTGCCAACTTGGGTTAATCAACAAATAGGGATTTATGAGTTTGGACTTTCTCAAACGTGTTTATACCTCTATGTACGTAGGATGGTCCATATAAAATTTAATAGCTAGGTGAGGTTTATTGACATTGTAAACGTTGATTATTTTTTTCAATGAATCACATCCATTCACCAAAATATCATTTCTAAAACCTTTTTGATATGTGCAATTGTAGAAGAACAAACCAGCCAAATAGCAAAAAACTTAAACGGTTGAGAACATTGAGTTAAAACGTACCAAGCATACAATTTTTATTTATATATGGTATAATGTTATTCACTTTGAAATGAAATTAAATTCATGTGGTTTTGACCAAAATGAGCATGTCTACTTTTAACCAAGAGGGCAGATGTTCGAATTTCCACACCCCCAAATGTTGTTGAACACTTGAACTCAAAAAAAAAAAAAAAATGTGATTTTGGACCTTATCCTAAAAAGCCCTATCAATATAATTGTGTTATTGTTCACCAACCCTATCTGAAGTAGAGATGTCAATTTTTTCCGCGAGGCTCAAGAAATCCCCATTTAGGAGGGGAATAAGGGAGGGAGTGATCAAGGAAAAAATCTTCGCAAGCTAAACGAGGTTTCCCATCCCCGTCCCCTGCTCTGTTTATTTTTATTTTTATTTTTTTTTTAAAAAAAATTATTTTTTAAAAAAATTATATTTATATATATGTTAAATCATCAATCAACCCAAAAGCTTAAGCTGATGAGTTATGGTAAATTTAATTATATCAACACTCTAACACTCCCTCTCACTTGTGAACTTGAAAATTTGTAAGAGACCCAACAAGCGAAAATCAATATTAATTGAAGAGGAAATGATAACAACATATACTAATACAAAGATATGTTTATATTTTTTAATTACTTTTGATTATGAATTGTAATCTTTAAATTTAAGTTTTCAATTTATTTAATGACCTATGGGATCTTGTATGAATAATTTGATATGTTTGAACCATTTTAAACTCTTATGTATGAATAATTAAATAACTTAATATGAAATATTATTTTGTTTCATTTAAGAGGTTTAAGAATTTTTCAAGAATAATTAATCATTTAAATGATGATTCATAGTAGAGAATTAACTATTTAATTGAATTTTTTTCTTAAAAAAACATTTAGTTAATTTTTCTAAAAAAAATAAAATGGAGAATAATTCTTTGTGCAGGGAATTCGACCCTGCAAAGAACTCCTGTCCTGATCCTCGCAAAGTCATCTTCGCCCTCATCTCGCCCTATGGACATCTCTAATTTGAACCAAGTTTTTTATTCTACAATATTTTTATTTGAATAGATATTTAAACCCAAGTGGTCTCTGATGAAATTAAATTATGGTTTGACGTTTTGTTTTGTAAGAAAAATCTATGGATCAAGTCAAAATCAAAATCATTTCATTCAACTCAAATCAATCGTCATAAGGACAAGCAATTCCAACAACAATTGTAATCTTATTCCAAAACACCTCCAATTAAATCACCTATCCATTTCACCACTTTGGTAGCGAGACTTTGGATTTTTTTGAACTGATCTCTACTGATTAATACTAGGTTAAAATTAACAATGAAAATCACAACACTAACACTGAGATCATTTATCTTAATCATCCGTACATCAAAAAAAAAAATCAAGAAGAGAATTACGGTGACCAAATTTCAACCCTTCGCAGTCAAAGATTGAAAGTTTCAAATTTTCAATATGGGTGAGTTAGATATCTTTGCAACTTCAAATTGAACACACATTTCATCAAAACGTGGAAAAGGCAAATAAAATTGGTTTTCGATGAGCAAAGCCCATATATATATATATCAGAGGGGCAAATTTTTACCATCTAATTTTTTTAAAATGTAATTTTTCAATTATCACTACTACAATTTTGAGAATTAATGACACCAATGTTAGATAAGAAAAGTGAAAGAAGAAAGAAAAACGTCATAAATGACAAAGGCGTGCATTTTGGCATGAAAGCATGAGGTTTTCGATTTTCAAACTTTTATGACGGTTTGTTAGCGTCATCTCAAAATGTAAAAATCTTTTTTTTTTATTTTTTAAATACCTATTTAATTAGGAGAATTGTAATGGGTAGCAAAAACTATTAGGATATTTATAAATCTAGCAATGACTTTTGATATTTGCAAATATAGCAAAAATATTAAAATCTGATTTCCATTTTTTTCATTATTCCAATTTTACCCTCATTAGTGTATCAACTGGATATCACTAGTATATCGATATACTTTATATTTGGTATATCAGTAGTATATTTGATATACTTTATATTTTTTGTTTCACAATTTTTTTTATTATGTTATGTATCAGTTAATACCCTGCTTATTAGGTACATCAATATTAGGTATACCAGTGAAAAGCTATACCTAAAATAAACTATATCAATAGTATATCACTAATATACTTCATTTTAAGTATATTTGATGTACTGAATACGAATTACTGATATACTTTATATTAAAAATGTCATTTTATTTATATACCTAAATAAAGTAGATCATTAGTATATCACTGATATATACTTCATTTTAGGTATATATGATATACTGAATATGAATTATCGTAAGTGTATTCGTAGTATATAACTGATATACTTCATGTAGGTATATTTGACATACTGAAAATGATCAATTACTAATATACTTTTGATATACTTCATATTAAGTATATCTGATACAATGAATATGAATTACCAATATACTGTTAATATACTTCATATAGGAATGTCATTTTATTGATATACCTAAATAAAGTATATAAGTAGTATATATCACGAATATACATTTTAGGTATATTTGATATACTTTATATGCATTACTGATATACTCTTGATATACTTCATATTAGGTATTTCTGATATATCTTTGCTATATTTCATTGATATACCTAAATAAAGTATATAAGTAGTATATCACTGATATACTTTATTTTAGGTATGTCATTAGTATATCAACAGTATATCATTGATACACTCGATAATAAGTTTAGGGTTATTTTACACTTTTTGCAGGTTTCGTTTGATCTGGGCCAATTTTTTCACTATATTTGCAAATTGGAAAAAGGAGTGACACGCAAACAATTGGGCCTTTTTTTTTTTTTTTTGAGCAACAAGAAAAATGTCTAAATTTAACCCACCCAACTTGAAAAATGTCTAAACAATTAGTTTCATTTTGTAAAAATGGCTAAAAGAGTTTTTTCCTAAAATATATTATAAGCATTTGGATGAAAATACCCTTGTAAGAGATTTATAGATTTCTAGCACCTAAAATTGTGGCTAACAGAATTGAGTGTATATATCTAGGAGGAAAATGTATGGATTTTTTTTTATAATAGAAGGAAATAAAAACGTTGTAATAATTTAAATAATCGTTCCGTTAAATTCAAATCATCATTTTGTTTAATTCAAACAATAGTGTGGTGATAGCATTAATTTAGTGCTATATTTATGCCCAATTATTGGCTAGTTTTGGTATTGAATTAGTGGACTTTGAAGTATATTTCTCTTGATTTTGTAGAAACTGAGCTAATGAAGCAAAATCAAGTGTTTGAGATTACTTTGATGGATATTGGAGTCGTTTAGAGCTTTATTGAAGATTCAAGAAGAGAAGAGAAAATTAATAAAATGTTAGGCAAGAAAGTTTTTATTTTGAAACTCCAAGTTTAAGACTTTCAAGCTGAAAGCTTTAAAAAAAAAAAAAAAAAAAAAAAAAAAAATTCTCAGCGCCTAGGCGCCCGAGACAGAAGCAGAAAACAGAGGCACAGCGCCTAGGCGCTGTTTTGGGCGCCTAGGCGCTACGAATACAGCAGAACGTGATTTTTTAGATCTGTTTCAACCTCTACTATAAATACCACTTATTCTCTTCGATTTTGGGAGGCCAAACCGAGAGTTTATGCCCTAAACACGACTTCATGCTATTTTGAGAGGATTTGGGAGCATTTGTGAGCGGATTGGAGCGGTATTGAAGATTTGGAGCTTGGATTCTTGGGATAACACCTCATAAACTCGAGATCTCCATTTTGTTTGCAATTTCTTCCCTTTTCCCTTCATTTTAGTTACTTTTGTGGCTGTAAAGTAGAGATTTCTGGGTTTGTTGAATGATTTTGTATGGTTTAATCTCTACTTACTTGGGTTTATTGTTAAACACTGTTTTATGCTTGATTGTTGAAAACTTTGGATTGATTTCTTAAGTTAATAGATGTTTATTGCTTTTAGGGCTTTGAATCATTTATGCAATTGTTTCTTAATGCCTTTAACCATTGTTTCTCTAATTAATTGAGGGTTATCTAAGTTGAGCTCGAGAGAGGATACTTAGTTAGCTTAATGCGCAATTAATTAACTACTCGAGTTACAGCGAGATTAATAGCTAATTAATTGTAGTTGGTGATGAAGATTAATTAGTTGGGCATTGGTTAATCGATTAGTTTTCTAAGTGGAAACTCGAAGGAGAGAAACTTAGACAATAACCCAATTGCATAACTAGTGTTTATTTACCGGAGTGACAGTCGGAATTAATAAATAAACATTAGAAGTTCGCACCTTGAAGAGTCTTAACGCCTTGTATGAGTTAGCTAGCGCTAGGGAGACCTAGGTTAATTAATTGGTACATTGAGAGTGGAGGAGACTGAGAGGAGATTCCACGTCTTTAGAGCTTCTAGACTTATGAGTTCACTATCCATTGGGTTATAATTGTCTGTTAACTTAGTAATCGATCCTTGCTCAAGTTATCCCTCGTGTTTGTGTCTCCCATTTATTTTTCTGTTTTTATTCTCTTTTGTTAGTTAGTTTATCTTCTCTTGATTTCGATTCTCTAAATAAAGTTAAGTGAAAGTATTCGTGGTAATTAATTGAATTAAAAGTCAATCTCTGTGGATTCGATACTCGGTAGGAATACCGTTTTATATTACTTGATTCGTGCGCTTGTGAAATCGATCATCATGTGGCTACATGATTTCCTGATGAACACAAAAAAAAAAAAAGGAAAAAAAAAAATTCCAGCATACAGAACGATTAGAACTCGATGAAACTAAGTTAAACAAATGTCTAAATTAAAACATAAAGATAGTAGTTCATAACATCTGCATATACATGTATTTATAGTCCAGGCATCCACAAATAAATAAAATTTTAGTAAATAATGCTAGTTCCCCCCAAATGTAAATTAATTCATTCATAATCAAGGCACCTCAACCACTAATTTATTATTGAAAATTGTAAGTAATATCTAAAAAACAAGGGTAATGAAATATGGACAAATATGTTTCATATTTGGGATTTGAGATTTTGGATAAATGTCTCAATACTATTAATTACACAGACTCATGTACCCCTAAAAACGGAATTACTTCTGTGAATATAAGTATAGCTGCTTAATAAAACCATTTTGCTTCAAACAATGAAAAATTGTTAAATCAAAGGTCACACTTTACCTGATTTCATTTAATGCATCAATTGGAGACACTCACCAAACCTCAAGCATTTGAACATTTTTCATTGTCGACAACCAAAAAGAAGGCTCATGAAACCCTCTTTCCTCCCATTCCATCGAACAATTTTCTTGTGGTTGGAATTCTCATTACGATTGCATTTGCTCTATTCCGTTGGGGCCTTTCAGTCCCCACCATTGTATATACGATATATACACATTCTTTAGTCTAGGAAGAGATGTTGTATACATGCTATTATACACCCCTGTATTTTCTGATAATCCTCTGTATTTGATGTTATATACCAATTATATATGAGTTGTCATGCCCTTTATATTCATAGCATGTACACATCATATTTGTCATTGTATCTTTGTTAGACTAATCTACACATGATATCATTGTATGTACTATATCTACACACTCTTTAGTTTGGAAAGAGATGTTGTGTACATGTTGTTACATACCATCTACATTTGTTGTTAATCCTCTGTATACCCATTATCTATGAGCTCCCTTGCCTTTATATACCTTCTCTTAGATCCTGCTACGAACTCTCTTTATATACATCTTGTATGAGGAGAGGTTTTCTAAGGACGTGTTTTGGCCATCTGTGGAATTTTTTCCTAAAAAAACATTCTTCCAACTCCTGCTGCAATATCCCAACTTCCCCTCTGTCCAATCCATTTTTTCTCCGTCCATAGAAAAAAAATGATTTCATTTCTCCCTCTCTTTTCATAGGCTAGGGCTTCTAATTTTGCTAGATAATTTCCTCAATTCTTCCCTCGAAATGCTCCTCATGCACTTCACCTTGAGCTTTGGAGGGAAATACAGGTTTCAATATCAACATCAACCTAAGCTTCTACTTCTACAATGGTTGCCTAAACACACCAAGAATAATTTTTTTTTTTTTTTTATTTTTTTTTTAAAAAAACATCATGAAGAAGGGGTTGGGGGTTTTTCAATGCAAACCCAAAGAGTCCTTGGAACTGAAGTTCAAGATTGGAGGAAAGCTTCTGAAATTTAGTTTGAGAGAATTTGCTATTTTTCTCTCACAAAAAATGTCATATATAATCAACAAAATTTGTTGCAAAACATTAGGAAGATTTGTTTTTAGAAGATCTTGCAGTTGAATTAGGTTGAATGTAGATAGCTTTATATTTCAAGGGTAGGATGGGCAATTATTTTTATTCTCATCCTTTTGGAGTAGACATAATTCCAAATATGATTTTTATTATATTATTTATTTGTAGGCATTACTCAGAATTCTCTATTTTTTTTTTGGGAAAATTACCTTTTTGGTCCCTGAGTTTTTAAGATTGGGTGCGTTTGGTCCCCGAGTTTTCAAAATGTACCATTTTAGTCCCCGAGTTTTGAGAAATAGGTTTAAAAGGTCCCTCTGTTTGTTTTTCCGTTTGCTACAGTAACGGAATAATTATTTTATTAATTTTAATAAAATAAAATAATTATTATAATAAAAAAATAAATTTAAATAATATTAAAATAAAAAACCCCACTCTCTCTCCTCTTTCTCTCCTTTCTCTCTCCTCTCCCTCACCCACGCCCCACTCTCCTCTTTCTCTCCTTTCTCTCTCCTCTCCCTCACCTCACTCCCCCACCTCCACTCTCTTTCTACTGAAGCTCGTCGCCGGCGCCGGCGCCGGCGTCTTCTCTCCGCTACAACAAGTTGCAGTTCATCAAACTTCATCTCTCTCTTTTTTCCTCTCTTTTTTCCTCTCCCTCACCTCACTCCCCCACCTCCAACTCTTTACCCATTTTTCTTTACCCATTCCAATCGTCTCACAGAGGAGAGTTGGAGGAAAAAAGAGAGGAGAGGTCTTTACCCATTTTTCTTTACCCATTCCAATTGTCTCACAGAGGAGAATTGGAGGAAAAAATAGAGAGGAAAAAAGAGAGAGAGGAAGCCACTTGTTGTAGCGGAGAGAAGACGCCGGCGCCGGCGTCGGCGACGAGCTTCAGTAGAGAGAGAGTGGAGGTGGGGGAGTGAGGTGAGGGAGAGGAGAGAGAAAGGAGAGAAAGAGGAGAGTGGAGGTGGGAGCGTGGAGTGAGGGAGAAGAGAGAGAAAGGAGAGAAAGAGGAGAGAGAGTGTGATTTTTTATTTTAATATTATTTAAATTTATTTTTTTATTATAATTATTATTTTATTTTATTAAAATTAATAAAATAATTATTTCGTTACTGTAGCAAACGGAAAAACAAACAGATGGACCTTTTAAACCTATTTCTCAAAACTCGGGGACTAAAAGGGTACATTTTGAAAACTCGAGGACCAAACGCACCTAATCTTAAAAACTCAGGGACCAAAAAGGTAATTTTCCCTTTTTTTTTTCTCTTGTCATCCTTGCAAGTTGCAATTGACCCATTTAATTAATATACATATAGGCAAATTATAACACTAGATCACGCTCGTCCAAGCGCCCGAACACGCTGAAACGTTTCTTCTCTTCTGCAGAATCCTTCTAGACGCCGACGAACCGTCGGCATATGTTGGAGAACGCTTAAAGGAACTGGAGCAAACTCGATAAAGCCATCCCAGACGGGGCGCCTCTCTTCCGACGCCGCCATCTTCCCAACTCACCCACCTTGTTTCTTTTCTTTGTACCGATAAGATCGCAAGGTTCATTTTTCGCATTTCTTTGATTTAATCCTCTTTTATTGATATAGTTGTTGTCCCTCTTGATTATTCCCATTGAAGAGTCCATTGAAGTATAAAGCATTTGAAGTATAAAACAAGACCCATTTTCAAGAAGTAGCTTATTTCAGCGGTTGCTTGTAAAACAGAGCATTCATAAGCCAGACCAATGGTAAAACAGGGCATTCAGCAGTATAAAACAATAATACATTCCAATTTTCTAGACACACTAGATAGCTCCAATGAATTTTGAAAGGATAAACAAAAATTTTGAAAGATCTACCGTTGAACTTAGGCAACAAAGTGATTCTGTACAATTTTCTGGTATTAACCCAAAAATTCAATCTTAGTGTCTTGCAATTTTATGGTATTTGATTTTAAAAGATAGAGAGCTAATTGTGACTAAACAATTTGGAAAAACTGCAAACTTGGCATATGGATACAAATACAGGACACTTGAGATCTTAAAGTGATCTGTTGAGAGATCAATATAACATTTTCCTACTTAAACTAAATTATAGTTTCAGAATAGCAATGGAGCATCCACTCTACAGAGGGGGGCTAGAGAGAGAGATTCCTATGCCATCAAAAAACAGACGAGGAAGAAGGAATAATCAATGTAACTTGCTTGGAGATATATAAATGCTCTTTCTTATGCTTCACTTTTATTTCTTTTTGTACTTCCAAGCTTTCCCTCTAAGTAAGCATTCTTAAGCTCATTATGCTAAGGAATTTGTCTTAAAGCTTAAAAAAGGCAAGCTTAAGTATCAAATTCATCTCTTTTTCATTTAAATTTGTAAATGATCCAACCCCATGAGGATTATCACAGAAGATGCTTATCACAAGAACAGACCAAAGTACAAAGTAAACAGCAAGAAAATAATATGATAATATGAACTCAAAGAACCATCCACCATAACATGAGTAAAAACTAATTAGAATTCATGGAAAAAGAATCAAAACTTGTGAAATAAAAACAGGGATTAACTCACTTCTTTTCGATTTCCCCTCTGATTTTGACGTTTTTCGGTTCTTTTCCTTCTCATTTTCTTTGGGTTTTGAGTTAATTCCATTTTTTGTCGATCCCCCCACCCCCACCCCCCCCCCCCCTCCCCTCCCCAATCTTTCTGGTTTATCTTTCAAATTCTTCCCGCAATCATAGAATTCAAAAATCCAGAATATGACTTTCAATTTTCAAGTTCTCAACCATTGATTCAGTGATTATTCGTTAACAATTAATCTCTGTGGGATGATTTCATAGGAATTTGTAAAGATCAGAAGTCTGAAAAAATGGCAAAAGAGTATAAATGGCAAACCTGGAAGTAATGAGTTCAGGTTTCAGCAGCAAGAGGTATGATATTCAGCAGCAATCCTTGAGAGCAAAACGAGAGGAGAAGATGATTGTTTGCGTGAGTGCGAGGGCTAGGGTTTTGAAAAACACGTGTGGTTTCTAAAAACAAAAACGAAAATGCGTAAAAACGTTTTTTTTTTCGTTTTTATTTTTTTTTATAATTCTAAGATTGTTTTCAAATTTTCAAAAACTAAAAACTCAATTAGTTACCAAACATACATGTTTTTTAAAAAAAGAAAGCCAAAAACTGAAAACGAATTGATTATCAAATGAGGATGAAATAAAAACCATGATTTGAAGGGGCTTTCTCTTTCCCCCCACTCAGTTGCCCAACCAATTTCAGACTATAACGTCCCCGATGGCATCTAGAAGAATGACAGAAGGCAAAAATCTTATCAGCTCGTATGAATATAAAGAAGAATTAAAAATTATTTTCAGAACGTTCAAAATGCATGGATTTTGTTCCATAGCAGAACATTAACTAGTGTCTTTTTCATTATATATAGTAATTTACAGTACCTTGAATGATATTCATTGGTAAGCAAAAATTTTAAGTTATAAATAACAGATAAAAGTAAAACTAATTTCCTCAAAATATATATTTATAACAAAAAGTAAAACTAATTAATGTAAACTAATACATCAGTGTTTAAATAATTCTAATCATTAGCATTGTTTAAATTATTTTATAATTCATTATAGTGGGAAATCATATTAAAATATTGATGATCCGACTAATTATTTTTAATCGAGAAAGATATATACAATAATGCAATTATTTCTGTATGAAGAATCCTGAAGTTCTTAAATAGAAATTATCTTAATCTAATCCAATGCATGAAAATGTGTAAAACAAAACCTTTCATGATGGCATAGTCAGGATTAGGGGTGTAAAAATGGCGGGTCGGTTCGGTTCTACAGAAAACCGAACCGAACCGACCCGGTTCGGTTTAACTAAGAATATATCCAAACCGAACCGAACCGGTTTCGGTTTGGTTCCCTGTCGTTTTTTTTTTTTTTTTTTTTTTTTTTTTTTTTTTGCCTGCTCTCTCTGTTGAACTTCTTTAAAGAAAATCATTTTTGAACTTGATTTCGATTTGATTCAAGGATTTTATTTTTCATTCCTAGTTCTTACAAACATTTCTCTAATTTGTGATTGTAATTGACTTAATAGATTTAGAACACCATTTTTTAATTAAGTTGAGTGACCTCATTCTCCCCCCACTTAGTTCATACTAGATCAACTACCAACTAAGAAGTATTTCATAATTTTTACAATAAAAAATAGAAACTAGAACCATCTTTCAAGAACAAAATCATAAGCAACACAATCACATTTATCGCTCCAACTTCAATGGATTTCATTGTCACTCCTCGACTCTTGATTCCAGACATAACTTCAGTCTCATTGTTAGACTTCAAGACTCTACAAAAAAAATGTAGATAAATGTAAATGAATTAAAGAGTAAAATAAAATGTCATTGCTAAGAACTAAATATATATATATATATATATGGCATCTACCATAGAATCAGATTTCAAATTCTCAAATGCAACTTCCATCTCCTTTCGTACGTTTATCAATTCTAGATAAGAAAGAAAAACAATTAGCTCATCAAATGCAAATAATGAAATAAACAATTAGCTCATTACCGTCATCTATTTCTACACCTCGTTTTATAGCAAACTTTGCAATTGCACATTTTTCCCATAGCTTCCATAGCATTGGCCAAACCTTGCAGCTGTCTATTCCTTCCTGTGAGAATCAAATAAAAGATTTAAACAAGGACATCATAAACAACAAAACATGCGCACTGGCATACAATAATATGAAATGAATGTACCTAAAGCAAAATGTGGAGGCATTGTTCTTGCAAGTCTACGAAATATTGTCACCTTCTTATTCCTGAGACAGTGTCTTACCCCATGAGGCAGAAGTCTAGTTGGAGGTTTGTATCCTGGAACTAAACCAGGAAGCAGGTCCGCATCAACAGGCAATGGCTCACAGCCTGACCAATCTTTAAAACGCGGACCTATCTCATCTAACAAATGGTTCAGATCACTCAACTCCATAAGTTCCTTTTCAGATAACGTCTTGGCTTGCTTCGAAGCACCAGAAACAATTGTACTCGTAGTTCCAACTATGTTATGTAACTTCTCCTCACGTGTAGCATCATATTCTACATTATTTGACCCACCCAATGCATAACTTTTAGCTTCATTTCGTTTGGCATAAGATTGAACACAAGGCAGATGGTATGTCATTCCCCTATACAGTACTATCATACTACCGGACCTCCATATGACCAATCCGCCAGTTTTATTCTGATACAAAAAAACATTCCCATGTGAGGCACCCACATAATTTTGCATTTACATGCGATATACATAAGAAATATCCTACAGGGTATTGCTAATGAGAAAGTAAATAACTCAAACCTCAATTGGCCTCTTCAATTCTTCTAACTTCCCATTCATATAAAAAACTTTCAAAAAAGAGACAGCAGATATGATGCCTCTGCTTAGGGGAAGTCATATAATCACCAAGTGAGAACCAATCAGTAATGCTTCAGCACTTGCATTCCTTCCCTCAGCTCGACCGTGTAAGTTGAAACTAAATCAATGGGGGCTTGATTTGCAGGTGACTGTGGAGGAGGATAACATCAACAATAAAGAGAAGAGGATCAAAGCAAGTGCAGAAGAAGGAGAATTATCCAAAACCACAGATCAAAACAGCACCAAAAACAACAACTCAACCACTACAAACAGCAACAGAGAAACTTCAGCTGATACGTCAAAAGAAAACTCCAAAGCCTCAGAGGTTCAAAAGCCTGATTACATTCATGTCAGAGCTCGTTGTGGCAAAGCCACTGATAGCCATAGCTTAGCAGAAAGAGTAAGCCAAAAAAACACTCAATTTTCTCTTATGGGTTGCTTTTTCTTTCTTTGATTTATTTGTTCTTGATCGATTTGGGGGATTTTCTCTTTAACCAATCAAATTATTTTTGGTTTCATGTAGGCTAGAGGGAAAAAATCAGTGAGAGAATGAAGTACTTGCAAGATTTAGTACCAGGATGCAACAAAATCACTGGAAAAGCAAGAATGCTCGACAACAAAGTCAGATTCACCCAGATCAAACACCAAGTTGAACCAAAACGAGAAGCTAAACAACAAAAACACATTTCCCCACTGGAAATCGGGAGAATCGTGACAAATGAACACAACCCAACAATCACACGGATCATTTAATCAAGAACATAGGAAGCTAAAAACGAAGCAAATGAATCAAGGGATTACCATTTTTCTGCTTCGATGGTTGCGGAAGAACTCAACGAACAAAGAAATCGGAGACGGTGATAGATAGACCAAGAGAAAAGTGTTTGTTCAGCGATGAGAATGAAGAGAAGAGGGAGTTGAAGAATGAATGAATGAATTTTGGGGGGTTATATTCGGTGGTTGAGACTGAGACTGAAAGAGATGAAGAAAAACTCTGCGCGACTGAGATTCTGATTTTTGAGAACGTGAAGATAGACCTAGGGCAAATGGAACCGAAGACCGAACCGACCAGAGGGGTTTGGGTCGGTTCGGTTTGAATTAATAATGAAAACCGAACCAACCCGAACCGAACCGAACCGGTTCGGTTCGGTTTCTTTCACCCCTAGTCAGGATTGTTGTTAAATTTTTAAATAAAAGTTCGTTCAAATTAGGACCCTCTTAACTTATCAAATCTAATTGGTTAATTTCAATTGATAAAAGTATATTTAATTTAAAAAATTAACTAAGAAGTTAAAAGTAATAGTCAAATTACTTCAATATGAACACTCAATTTTAAATTATTAATAACTTTGTAGAAATCCAAAAGTTTATTAAACAAACAGAAATAAATGCATCTTGTATGCCGAAAACCATCTTAATCTTCAGCATCTTAAACCCATGCAAACTGACCACCTTCGAACAAAATGAGGTGATAGATAGATATAAAGAATAAAATCATTTTGAAAATATTCTAAGAGTGAGACGTAAAAAAAATTTAATCAACTTCCATATGGTAAATACTTTTAAATTTAAGCCCCATTTTGACTTGTTACCAAAGTAGGTTAATGACTGCCCCTTTTCTAATGTCTCATAATTCACCAGGGAAGTGAGAAAATATAGTTCAATTTACCTTGAGTGGTGGGTAAAGTCCAGAAAGTAGGGTTCACCAACACCAATCTACACTCGATATCATCGAGAACAGCTAATTTACTGTAGGCAGTTTCGAAAGAAGCGTATTCCCTAGTTCAAACAAAGAATCGTTTATCTCTTCAACACTAAGAGTAGAGGAAAAAGTTGAAGCCAAATAAACAAGTCCAGCATTTACCTGTAAAGCAAACACGACATCGGCTTCGTCAACTTTCAACAACACTCGCCTCATTTTATCGTCTCGAGACTGACCAAGTTTGAGAAGCCCCTGCAAAGTTCGATGTCAAAATGATTGAAGAATTGGTACCATCAGAGCTAAAAAGTGTCAAAATCTTTGTTTGAGCTACTACCTGGTCATTTAGCACTGTGAACATATTTGAAAGTTCGAAACTTCCCACCGGTGGGATTAGTGTTGATTTGCAGATATCTACGTACGATTTGTTTAGCTGCATGTAAATGTCACAGTAACAAACAATGTTCAGTCATTGCTATTTGTCTTTTAAAAAAAAGTAAACTCAAGAACCGAGCACCCACCTCTCCTATGGTTGTATCCTTCTTCCCTCTACGAACGAGTTTTACAACGGAGCATAAAATAATCTGGATACAATATTTATAAGTGCAAAAAGAAAATAGTTACATAGAACATTGAAACAATTACATTTATTGAAGATGCACATGCCATAAACTGAGTCAAATAGGACTACTTTCAGTTTTAAGTTTCACCTAATCTTTGCTATTGGATTATGATGGAACTATTTTATCCCCAAAAGTCAATTAGTTAGGATCAGAACCAGAAAAATCATTTTAGTTGACAACTTTGAATGTATCGCTTCCTTTGTAAGTCACATGTGCCTTGTAAGTTATTTTCATAAATGACAACCATTGCAAGAACCTCTTTTAAGAAAAAAATTACAATTGGTAAATCAACAATCATATTTTTTGTTTAGAGCTTCTGAATTGTACCTGTTGATGCTGAGGAAGAGATTGTATGGTTTCCACTGCTGGTGATTTAAAAGTCTTGGATAAGACAACGGCCATATGATCCAACCGCACCTATAATAAAAGTAAATATATGAAGTGCAGAGAAGCCATGGGAAAGGGGAAGAACTTAAAAGAGAATTATCATCAATCAATAAAGATGTGTAGAACATTTGGGAAATATTTTCACCAGATCTCGACTTTGCAATTCACTCAATTTATTGGCTTTGCTTCAAACTTTTAATGCTCTAATTTTTGTAATAACAATTAAAGACTTTAACTACTAAGAAAGGAGGCTTTTTTGAAACAGTAAAATCGTAATTTAACCACTTGATTTCTTCATCGCCTTTGGAGAAAGATTTATTTTGGGCTATTTGGAAGACTAACCCTCTGTTTGGAAACTTTGAATTTGGAAGGATTTCAAATCAGAATGGATTTGAAATCATTTCTGGTGTTTGGAATGAATAAAAAAAAATAGAATTTGAAATCCAAAATGATTTGAAATCTTGTTTTGATCCAAAAAATTTCCACCCAAAATAGGTCGGATTTGACTGGATTTCAAACTAAAATTACCATGATTCCAAATTTACCCTCTTTTGAGGTTGACTCAATTCAAGAAATAAAAAGAGTGAAAAAAAGAAAAAAAATATTATCGAATTGAAAGATGGAAGGGTTGTGGGTGGGTGCGACGGTAGGAGAAAAGAGAAAAAAAAGAAATGAATTGGTGTGTGGGTGCGACGGTAGGAGATAGGAGAGAAAAGAAAGAGCTACTATGTGGGGTTGTGTGGATGCAACTGTGTGGCAACTGACAAATGGAAAGAAAATGGATGGCTGCGACTCGAGGGGAAGGGGGAATAGAAAGAAAATGTGGGTGCGACTGAAGGAGAGGGGGACGTTGTAGGGTTTACTCCCTTTTTTAATATAAATATATAATTAAATTTTAATTTATTTATAATTATAAAAGGTGTAATAATTATTTTCATATCATCTAGATTTTTTTTCTTAAACAAAGAAGAAAAGATAGTTTTTTTTTTGAAACAGAGAGCAAAAAATAGATAAGGAATAGGAAAGAAAAAAATACAAGGACATAACGGTAAAATGTTATATTTTCTTTTCATTTCTTGTGAACATCCAAACAAAAAAATTTAATTTCAATGATTTCAAATCACTTCGTTCCAAACCCAAAAAGAAATTTGAAATCATTTCCATCTTTTTAAATTCTGAAATTTGAAATCATTTCTACACAAATCCATATGCCAAACAGAGCATAAGAGTCCGAAGCATATAAATATAATTATTTGGGTTATGTTAAGTGGAAGACTCGATACTTCAGAAGTTTTGCACAAGAAGTTTCCTTTAAATTGTATTATGCCTTCGGTTTGTCCTCAATGTTTCAATGGTGAAGATTACCTCATCCACATTTTCTTTGATTGTTTGTATGCCCGAGCTTGTTGGTTCAGAATGTTTGAGGTGTTTAGTTTACATTGGGTCTTCTCCAACTCCTTCAGAAGTAATGTTTATCAGATTTTGATTGGTCCTTTGGTGAATTCAAGGGCCAAATTAATCTGGGTTAATGCTGTTAAAGCAATTTTGGCAGAAATTTGATTGGAGAGAAACCAAAGAATTTTTCAAGAAAAGAAGCTCCTATGGGTGGATCGTTAGGAAGCAACTCGTTTGAAGTCCTCTCAATGGTGTTTTTTGGCTAAGTCATTCAAGGGTTTCTCTTCTCAAGATATTTGTTTGAATTGGATTGATTTCCTTTACCCTTCAAATTAGTTTCTTGTTTTTTCTGCTCTGTTATTTTGTTTCAGGCCTTGGTTGCTTTGTTTTCTTTACTGTTGTTTCCTTATATCCTTTCTTTTTAATCACTCCTCTTTGGAGTTTGTATTTTGGAGCAAAAGTCTCTTTTCGTTGTTTCAATGAAAAGTCTTGTTTGAAACAGAAGCAGAAAACTGTTTTGGGCCAAAAAACTTTAACTTCTTGTCACATAAAACTGTATATTTAGTATACATAAAACTGTATATTTAGTATACAGAAAATATTTCACATTTTGGATATATTTCACCCCTTGTGAAGAATTATTGGTATTGCTAAACAGTAATCTCGTAGACCAGTAGACCAATCTTCGCTAATTGAATTCAATTTCATTCTCTTCTTTCTTTGTTTTCTTCTTTCGATTTTCACATTCATTCCACTGAACTGCATTTCATATGATCCAGAGATCGATCTTTCCACAGGTCACTCTGCCAAGGTGAACTATTTCCTTTTGGTTGGTTTCTTAAAATAGAAAGAGAAGTTCGCGGTCATACACACACAAACCCATCAATAAGTAGATCAAACTATATAAAAGTAATTTTTTTCAAACAATAAACCACCACCTTTTCTTTTGTCAGAAAAAATCTTTTCAAGGGTTTAAAAAATATGGAATTTTAGAATGGACAAATGTTACATGGAAGATTAATTATGGCAATGACGAGCACTTACAATCTGAGGCTCTTGTCTTTTGACAAACTCAGGTGCTGAAGCATCACACCTGTCATTATGGTTCAGCTCCTTAGACGATGCTTTGAGTTCCACCTCTAACAACTCAATGGCATTTCTGTTCAAAGAAGATTTTAATTACAATGATATTATATCACGCTCAATGCAAACACTGAAAAAATTTATCTTGAAGTTTGTAGGCTATGATATAACTAAGCTTCACGTGGAAAGTTATATTGATTAATTTAAAAACACTAACCTGCAAACGTAAAGAGCTTTTCTCATATCTCCAGACACAGCTGCAACTTTCTGCAGTGTATTTTCAATCAGTTGATAGATGAAACTTGCATTCAGATACCATATAGATGAATAAGCAATAAATTAGGTTTGAACTAGTTACAAAATAGACAGTTAATTTTCACAAGACTGGTCATCAATCAATGATAAATGAAATCTAACATTTAGGCCCATTCAATGACAATTTTGTTTTTAAAATTTAGTCAAAATGTTAAATGTAGAGTGCAAATCAAAGAAGATTGTTGGTAGACAAACACGATCTTTTAGAAACAGCATCATTATCAAGAGCACTTGATTTTGCAAGATAGATTCATAAAAATTTAAGCACCAATCTTAAAAACTAAAACTTGAAGTAATTATAATGTATCTATATGCAAGCAAGTGAGGTTTAAAAAATATACAAACTAGAAGTGAAACTCGCAAAAAATCTCGTTTTCTGAGGAGCTAATTTAGAAAAGAAGATTCCATTGCAAAAATATCATCAAACGTACTCTAGCACAGAGCTCTAGTGCTTGCGGTTGAAAGACAACGAAAGGAAGCACCTACACAAAATATTATTTAGCATGTGCAAAAAAAGTAAAGAAATATTGATTGAACTTCTAAAAACGACAGTAAAATTCTAGAGTATTAAAACAAGGAGATAGAACTTACAATTAACCTTTGTTGAAGAATCTTGAGGATCTGATCCTTGGAATAAGCCCTATAAGTTACAACCTGGGGTTTGCCTAGGGACATGCAATTAGTAGAAGCAACAATTAGTATCGAGAAATCCAACTATCTACTGTACTCTCGTTAAATATGGATCAATGATAGAGGATCATAAGCTAAACTGCACATCTATTTGTAACTCACAATTCAATGCTTGAAGTCTCGGAAGAAAGCGATCTGCTAAGTCAATAGCATTCGCAATTCCTGCAAAATCCGTCAAAGAACAGCCTAATTTGTTAATTTATAATTCATGAAAAGACAACAATGAGATATTTTAAGTATCACTGTCATAAGCATACCTATCAAAATACATCTTGAAAATGGGAAAGTTGTGAGCATGAAAAGATCATGAAGCACTACTTTATCCTTTGTAATTAAATAATCCAATTCATCAGCTATTATCAACCTGATGTAAGAAAAATGGCATAAGTAAATGTTGAGATGAAATTCAAATTGCAGCAAGTAAGTTCTTACATCATCTTCATGCGAGATGACTCTGCCTTTTGGGAGTATAAGCGTTGAAGATGTTGCAAGGGTGTTAAAGAGCCATTCATTTTCTTTTGTGGTTGGGCTTCACCAATCATCTACCAAAAACAAATAGTAGATAAGCGTATGAAACACTAAAGTGACAAATATTTCAAGTGATTTACATCTGTACCTTAATGAAAATATCAGACGTATTTGCTAACGAAGTGCAGTTTATGGACAAAATGTCTGGCAGCTGAAGACCTGACTGGTAGCATAAATAATATTTGAATGTGAGATAAATTGAATCTTCAACAAGCAGACTTTTTAGTTTAGACTTGAACAGTAGATTGCATATATCTCATGAAGATGACTATATTCAACAAGTAAGAGTTAAAAGCCTACCTCCTTCACCCAAGCAGCCAACTGCTTTTTCACTTTCTCCATGGACAGAGATTTGCCAGTTCCTGGACACCCGCAAACATACAAACTACCAGCTTTTTCTTGCTCCACACAAGACTTGCAAAAATTGAGGATTCTACTTTGTTCGTCCTCACGGCACATGATTGTAGTTGGGGCTGTTGATACGTGCAACACTTCTTTTGCTGTTTTTATATGTTCAGTATCTAACAAATTGGAAAACAATAGATCGAAACCTGTTAAAAGTGCAAGAGAAATATAATCAAATACTACAACTTCATGCTACCATCACAAACTATATTCTAACCTTTAGGATTCCAACCTGGTTTGGCACTAGGTGAACTATGTAATTTAGGAAAGCCATCATTAAATGTTTTCCCCTCGCTCTGCATATGGTTAGAAGAAACGTGTATAATTCTACATCATTCGATCACAAACGAGGCTAAGAAATAATGCATTCATTTGCATAAGATCTTCAATTAATTTGTGAGATCTAACTGATGGACTAAACCTCAAAAAAATTTAAATGCAGAAACTTACAATGGCTTTCTTCTCTGCCCTAGCTTTAGCTTTCTTCTTTGAACCTTGTGTGCCTTCTTCTCCATGTCTTTCTTCTTTGCTCCAGCGGCGCTTCATAGCGAAGAGAGTGAAAAGCTTTGTTTTTTTGAAGAAGAAGAAGAGTGAAAAGCTTTGTTGTTGAAATGTAATTTGATCTTCCACAAACCCTATTTATAGAATTAGGATGGCGTGACATTTAGCCCCATTCGTAATTATTATAATAAACATAATCTAATAAATTATCTTACCTTATTATCTATAATCTATATCTATAATATATATAAAAGTGGCGCTAAAATGAGCTTAGCTCAGCTATAATTGGCATGTACCCTCGACCAAGAGGTCGGAGGTTCAAATACCCGAATGTATATATATATATAAGTGGCTAAAAGGAAGAATCTTTAGGTTGCATTTAAGCCCTCTATTTTCTAAATATGTCTATTCTACTTCAGACATTACCTATAACTTTTTAAATAACGTACATGTGATAAAGCATATAGAAGCAGCTCTTAATTCTATAAATTCAAAGCATCATTGGTTATTGTATTTGTAACGACCCAACTTCTAAAATGGCAGGAGCCAACTAGGGCCGCTACTACACATGCACGATATGGAGGCCATAAAAAAATGAAAAACAAGTTCCCAAATTTTGAGTAAAAGAAACAAAGAAACGTTAATTTTAATGGGTGAAACAGCAAAGAAACAAAAAGTTAAAGAACGAGAAAGTTTAATTGGGATCCCATGAAAACATTAAAAAAAAAAAAAAAAAGTCGAACTACTATAATTTCTAAGGCCTCAAAGAAAATAAATCCTGAAATAGGCATTTTAAATAATTTATATATATCTTATAAAAAAAAAATAAAAATAAAAAAAACTAGAACATTAAAACCAACAAAAGAATGCAAGTCTTCTAAAAAGAAAATGAGGAAGCATGTACTCCTATTTATTCCAGGGCCCTTCCAACAAATCCTGTCAACCCCACTGTTGGGGTCAGAACATGCAATTACATGCAACATGACTTTATTTTCATGACTAAAGCAAGACCTAAAATTTTGTCTCTTTGTCTCCACTCATTTCCTTTGGATTTATCGGGATGTGCATCATTTTCATATACATGATCCTATGTACATCACTTTCATACACACAAAACCCACTAGGAGTGCATTACTTTCATACACGCAATTCGTGACTTTTATGAACATACACACATGCATGAGGTCCCATACAAAACATAGATTTTATATCATGATGTAACAAAGGAGATTCCATCCATCATATACATGGCATACATGCTATTCCTTTCTCAATTAATAATCATTTGGGAATTTCATAAAATAATCCATGACTTACATGAGCAAACCATGACTTTCATAAAAGATCGTGACTTCCTATAAAATAATTCATAACTTCTTAGAAAATTAATTCAGGACTCTTTTTATAAAACTTTGTCCATGTGTGTTTTTTATACAAAATCACATAAGGCAACAGAGACCCAACCAAGGCTCTAAGGCAATCCGACAGTAGAGCCACTTACCTTGGCTTACACTTGGCAGTCAGAATTTATGACTCCTATTAAGAGATATGTTGGCCAACCTATAACCAAATTTTCCATAAATTAGTATCTAAATTTACAACCCATTAAATCATATTTACAGAACTTGCATTGACCTTAATTGGTAACTTGGCTTACCCAAAAGTACTAAAAGGAGGAGTACCCAAAAGGTTTTTGTTTTTCTCGGGGTCTCCTTCGAATCTCGATCGATTACCACAACTACAATTAAGGGTGGTCCAAGGGTTAGAACCTTACATGAAAAGTTTAAATTTGAACTTAAAAGAGCATCACCCCTTACTCTTACCAAAATTAACACCCAAATCCTTGCTGATTTTGCTCTAAAAAGGTTCAATTTCACAGATCCGAGATCCAAATGTTATGAGTAACCTGAAATAGTTTTGAAAATTCATGGGTCATAATTAAAAATCGAACCAAAGCAACACACAGTCCCACGAAACCCAAACACTGGAAAAATACCTTGCCTAAATTCACCGAAAGAAAGAAAAAAAATAAATCCGAAGGTTTCAGTCGCCGCCGTCGCTGATTGCGTGGCCGGAAACGCGCCGGAGGAGACCCGCAACCACCCGAAAACACGACAGTGAGGGCTGGGTGTCCTGGCGATCAGCTCCTCGTGCTTGCCCGTGAAGAACGACGACCCAAACTTCGCCGGAAACACTCCAGACCACATCGCCGCCGCTCGCCTCCGCTGTTTGCTCACGATCGCCGCCGGACCAGTCGAAAAACGTCGTAGGAGACAGCCGCGTGCGTTTGCAGGTCGAGGTCGCTGCTGTGCATGGTTGTTGTCGGCCGGTGCTTAAGGTCGGAGCAGGTGCCGTCGCCGGAGAGGGAAAAAAAAAAAAAAAAAAAAAAAAAAAAAAAAAAAAAGGAGGGAGGCTGCAATCGGTAGGCTGGGGAGTAATTTTTTTGTCCACCTAGGGTTCCGTGCAAGAAGATTTAAAACAGAAAAACTAGGGTTGAATTGACATCTCTACACAAAACTCTTAAAAGGTAGGAATTAAAAGATAATTGGATGATTGATTCTCTAATAAATAAAGAAGGGAGATGCTCGAAAATCCATGGTCGTAGAAACAAGGCAATTTTCAGCCGATATCAAAGAAATATACAGATGCGTTCCCTATTGCCGTGTGCTAGCTTAGGGGTGATTCTCCAATATGATGAGCATAAGGATGCGTTTCCTATTGTCGTGTGCTAGTTTAGGGGTGATTCCCCAGTATGATGAGCATAGGGATGCGTTCCCTATTGCCGTGTGCTAGCTTAGGGGTGATTCCCCAGTATGATGAGCATAGGGATGCGTTTCCTATTGCCGTGTGCTAGCTTAGGGGTGATTCCCCAGTATGATGAGCATAAGGATGTGTTTCCTATTGCCGTGTGCTAGCTTAGGGGTGATTCCCCAGTATGATGAGCATAGGGATGCGTTTCCTATTGTCGTGTGCTAGCTTAGGGGTGATTCCCCCAGTATGATGAGCATAAGAATGCGTTTCCTATTGTCGTGTGCTAGCTTAGGGGTGATTCCCCAGTATGATGGGCATAGGGATGCGTTCCCTATTGCCGTGTGCTAGCTTAGGGGTGATTCCCCAGTATAATGAGCATAGGGATGCGTTCCCTATTGCCTGTGTGCTAGCTTAGGATGATTACCCATTGTGTTGAGCATAGGGGATGCGTTTCCCTATTGCCTGTGTGGCTAGCTTAGGGGTGATTCCCCACTTTGTTGAGCATAGGGGATGCGTTTCCCTATTGCCTGTATGCTAGCTTCGGGGTAATTCTCCTTTGTGATGAGCGTGCACTTTAATATGGCGTCGGGAAAGGTTCTTTTGTCGACGTCGTTCAGGTGGCGTCGGGAAAAGCTGTTTCTACCGACGACATTTGCGGCGTCGGAAAAAAAAACGTCGAGAGAAACCAAAATTCTTGTAGTGGTGAGGGTTATTACCTTCACAGGTTTGGTTCTAGGTTACAGGACTCGCTGGTATGACACGAAGTTAAGATTAGGAAGTGGTGGAAGTTGAAGATGGTTAAACAGACTTTTAGGATAACAGAAGGAAGTATTTGAAATCTAAGCACGAGCGTGAGTAAGAGCAGTTTTCTTCTTGGTATGGTTTCTTTAAACATTGGACCCTTAAGTGGGCTACTTACTGAATATGTTTATACTCATCTTTGCTACTTTGTTTGTTTTGCAGATTGTGCACATTCTCGGGGTGGATGACGCAGGCGACAACTTGACGAGACTATGGAGACTTCCACCAATTTTCTTTTCCCTGTTTAGCTTTTAGTTTTGTTTCTTTGTTCCTTGTTGTGCGTTTGATTGTAAATTCTAAATATTCTTTAGTTATCGTGTACTTGGCTAGAGTTTCTTAGAATCATGTGTTTGATGTTGAAGCTCAGCATATTTGTTGTAGTTGTTGGTTGATGAGCGTTTTTTTTCTGAGTTATAGAAGTGTTTTCATTCTTATCAGGTTGTTGTAAATTTTTGAGTTTCTTATAGTTACGCCGTCATGCTGCCGAAATTTCGGTCATGAGCGGGGTAACTAAGTCGTGCTTTCGCTTTAGAGAGTCGTAGGAATTCGGGTCGTTACAAATTCATTCCAACAAATGCTTGAAAGAGGTTAGAGCTTCCAATTGACTAGTAAGAACTATTTTTAAAAACCTCCTTTGAAAGGCCCATAATTTACTTTTTGTAACACCTTGTACAACCTTTAAGAAATAAAGAAGCACCTATCTGAGAAGCTAAAGAAAGGCAAACCAAATGGAACAAAATAACTTAAACTAAAAACAAATAATAAGATGAGAACCCTTGGGAACCCACAATCATCATTTTAGTAAAAATCATTAACCAACTGTTGCAAGAATTAAGAAGCAAAATAAATTAAAATCCAATCGGCCAAATGAAAAATGAGAACTAAAAACATAATAATGCTAATATATTTATGTTTAATGGTCTAGCAATTACCTCAGAGAGTAAAACTTGATATTTTTTTGTTCATCAAAAGCTTCAGATCCAAAAATTAGTGTAAGCCCTGCATCGTGGAGGAAAAAAAAAATTATTTGGCGCTTTTTCTTTTTTTCTTTTTTCTTATTAACCTGGCACGTTTTTTTTAATAGCTAGTTTAGCTCTAATGCTATAATGAGATGCTATGGAAAGCAATATTTGTTGTAGTGCATATATGTGACACTATAATTTTTCATACACCACCAATCGAATATCATATATGCGAGAAGCTAGAATATAAGAGAAATCTAACCTTGTAAATAAATCTATAACATTATATTCAACTAATCTAATGAAGCCTATTGTATTATTTGATTTTTTTTTCTTTATTCCTCTTCTATATAAGGCAACGTTTGTAGTTTGAGTTTAGTAAAATTAGACTACACTTTATATTCTGGAAAAATCTCTTTATGGTGTACTTGCAATAGTGGCATATGACAATTAAATGAAAAGATCGACGTTGAACTTGAAAACGCACCTTACTTATAAATTATAAATGCTAATCAACCAGTGATACTCCACTCCCGTGATTGGTTTCCAATTCAAAACCACAAGGAAAATACAACCTGCAACTTTCCTCCAAAGGTGAGAAAGATTTTAATAGTATCACCTATACAATAAACTAAATAAAATAAAGTAACGTAATACAAGTGGCCAAGCCACACATGTCAAAACTGAACCATAAAATAACTTCAAGTTCCACAATCACATTCAATTTACAGTTTTTAGGTGAATGAGACCAATGAAAGCAAGAAAAGAGATGCTAAATCCCGCCAAATAAACAACCAGCCCCTCGGAGGATCACAACTTCTCTATTTTTTCTTGTTATGGAACAAACAAATAGAGTCACAGCAAAAGAAATTAAAATATATAGTTGGAAGCCCAATCAAATAAAGGAATCAGAATCTACCAAATTGTGAAACTTTCATATATGTGAATCCTCTGCTCAACAGCGTGGGTCACCGGTGAATATTCTGCGTCGCACGAACAGATGTCTGCTCGCCGTTTGGAGAAGTCGTCGTTCGTGGGTACTAGTGTTTGAACGTTGTGCTGAAGGATTGACGAAGGAATCGCGTTGTCAAAGTCCTGAGGTTGCGACTCTGCTCGTCGTGGGCATAGACGTCGCACAGAAGCGTCGTTTGGGTTGCTGTTCGTTGAAAGTTGAGCAAGGAGGGGAGGAAACGGCTGCAAACGAGGATGAGAGGGAAAGAAGAAGACTGAGGGGGTGGGCTGTGCGAATGCGTGAGAGGGAAAAGAGATGAAGAGTGAAAGAGAAGTGAGAGTAAGTTAGGGCTTTCTTTTCTTTTTTTTTTTTTAAAAAGAAACAACACAATTCCAAAATTGCCTTTATCCCTCTTTCTTTTCTTTTATTTTCCTTTCTTTTTTTTCCAAACTTAAACTCTAAATTAAAACCTAGGCAATATTTGAGTAAAATCCTAAGAAAATTAGGAGATAAAAGTTGGGCTTTTCAAACTTGAATTAAAAATCCAACAACTGGTTGAATTCTCAAAATTATGAATTTGAGACTTACTAAAAATCTCTCATCCAAAATTCGAAAATTTAATAATCTTAACTTAATCCACTTAAATTTAATTTGTTTAAATTGGATTTCGAGCAACAATTCTAATTAATCAAATTAAATCCAAATTTATCTTCAAAATATTAAAAAATTAGTTTAATCTGAAAATGTGGGGCGTTACATGTATACAAAATTTAAAAACCAAAATCTAAGGCCTCGTTTGATAACCATTTGGTTTTTGGTTTTTGGTTTTTGAAAATTAAGCTTGTTTTCTCCCAATTTCTCTACAATGGCTTTCATCTCCCTTAAGAAAGCATTTGAGTTCTTAGCCAAATTCTAAAAACAAAAACAAGTTTTTGGAAACTACTTTTTTTAGTTTTCAAAACATGGCTTGGTTTTTGAAAATGGAGGTAAAAATGAGATAACAAAACAAGTAAATCTATAGGTGGAAGTAGTATTTATAAGCTTAATTTTCAAAAACCAAAAGCAAAAAACCAAATGGTTATCAAACGGGGCCTAATTTTGTGAGTTTTGGTTCTCATTTTTTCAAAAACATTATTTTATCATGTTTACTTACAAAACATATAATATATATTGAAAATTTTAAATCTAACATAGAAACAAGAGGTGAACACATTTTTTTTTTTCATTTTCTAAAAAGTAGAAAATACAAGATGAGCCCTAAATTCTTAGCTTCCTAAACAACAAAAGCCATAAATTTTAAATTCTGAACCAGGAGCTCAAGTTCTCTTTCGAAGCAATTCTCATTAACAAGCTAATCACAACTAAGAGTACATAAATAGTACGACTTCTAGTAAGAGATCAGGAAAACCAAAAAAGGTCCAATCAGAAAAGGCTCAACAGAGTTCCTCAAGAAGTATCAAATATCGCATAAAAACTCTGAAAAACTAAATCTCTAAATCTGTTTTGAACTCTAATCAGCAGCAACCATACAACAACCAAGCAATAAAAGATCAGAAACAACAAAGCAAAAGCATAATAAGAGAAAAAAAAATATTAAAGTTACTGGGAGTAATCGGGTTCAGAGTTGGAGGAGGAGTGGCGGTGCCTGCGACAACGTTTAAAATGAGAGTGAGACTTCTTACGAATCCTAAGGGTGTCCAGATCTTTTTTGTAACGACCCGATTTTTCCTACGACTCTCTAAACGCGGAAGCACGACCTAGTTACCTCGTTCATGCCCGAAATTTCGGCAGCATGCCGGCTTAACTACAAGAAACCAAAATTTTACAAAGACCTGGAATGAGATAATAACACTTCTATGATTCAGATCACAGACTCAGCATCCACCAAACTACGATAAATGATGCTGAGCTCAAATAACAGACAACCAAAACTAAAAGCTTCTAACCAAACACACGAAGCTAAAGAATATTTAAGATTTACAAACCAACTAACAACAGGGACACAAGGAATAACTAAAAACTAAAACAGGGACAAGGGATTGGTTTGAGTCTCCATAGCCTCGTCAAGTCGTCGCCTACATCATCCACCCCAAGAATATTCACAAATCTGCAAAATAAACAAAGTAGCAAGAATAAGTATAAACATACTTAGTAAGTAGCATAATTAAGGATCCAACCTTTAAAGAAACCCGACCAAGAATAAAACTACTCGTACTCACACTCGTGCTTAGTTTTCAAATACTTCCTTCGGTTATTCCAAAAGTCCATTTACCCTTCCACAACCTTTACCACTTCCCGACCCTATCTTCGAGCCATAACTGCGAGTACTGTAACCTAGAACCCAAACTCGTAAAGATAGCAATCCTCACGCTCATCTCAAAGGAGAATTACCTCGAGCCTAGCATACAGGCAATAGGAAAACGCATTCCCTATGCTCAACACAGTGGGGAATCACCCCTAAGCTAGCTCACAGGCAATAGGGAAACGCATTCCCTATGCTCAACACAATAGGTAATCATCCTCAGCTAACACACGGCAATAGAGAACGCATCCCTATGCTCATCATATCTCAATAGCCACACAGGCAACCAGGGAACTCATCCCCTTAGCTAGCACACGACAATAAGGAACGCATCCCTATGCTCATCATATCTCAATAGCCACACAGGCAACCAGGAAACTTATCCCCTCAGCTAGCACACGGCAATAAGGAACGCATCCCTATGCTCATCATACTGGGGAATCACCCCTAAGCTAGCACACGACAAAAGGGAACGCATCCTTATGCTCATCACATCACATATGTTCTAGGCTTACAAACTCGCAAGAAACAACAGAATTAGGGTTGGAAGCATCAATCTAACGGGCTTTCGTACTTTCATAACACGTTAGGAACCTTTTGGGTCATTCCACCTTACTACATTCACCCTCATGCCCAAATCACTCACACAAGTTGGCCTAGAAGTTTCAAACACTTTTAAGGGAAACATCCCCTAATTCACATTATCAGAGAGGAGAAGCAACCCTCAAGCCTTTCCAACTTCTATAACGTCTTATGCCTCATACATAATTATAGACGAGACAAAAATCCTAACGGACCAATCCGAAAGGCTACCCTCTTCTTAGGCCAACACTAGAACGACCCACTCCACATTCCTTTAAGGAGTTATTCGTAGCATAAGCCACATGCCCACCTTCCACAAACAATCACAAATGCATTTCTGTGACCTTGCACCATAGTCCCCAAACTTGCCCAATCATAACCTTAGGCGATGCCTTAAGGTGCCAAACAAGCTAACCACATTTAACTCGAACTTACGCCCTTAATTTCATACTAGCTACATTCTAAGATCACTTTTAGCTTAAACATCTCCCAAACAAATCCACTAACCATCACATGCTTCAAAAACACAATTATTGAGCAAGTTTTCACAATTCAAACATTTTCAAACAATAATCACATTCAAATAACAACTTAAAGGGCTTAAATCCAAATGACTACTTACTTCGAATAGAATAATGAATAATAATCTGGCAACAAAACCTCTTCCAAGCTATGGTCTCCTGCTTAACCCAAAATTAATTAATCTCGAGAGGTGGCTGTTCATTACTAACAACCTTGCTGGAAATTAACACTTTGCCTCCAATTCGATAGTTTGATCCTCCAATCGATATCCTGAAATTAAGTCCATTGGTTAACGATCGATCCAATTAAAGTCCTTAATTAAATTCATTGAGTAACGAAATTACCCCAAATCGGAACACGATAGTAACCGGGACTGTTCAGGCTCGAAAAATTAGAATCGGAGACGGCGGCGCTTGTGGCGGCGCGTGGTGGCTCGTGGCGGCGGGTGAGGACTCCGGTCAATGCGTGGCTCACGGATCTGGACAGATCCGGTCCTTTCCGGTTAGATCTACTGGCGAACCGGCGACTTCCTGAAATAAATGAGCTCCGGCGAGGCAGAAGCTGCAGCACCAATGTGTTCAGGGACTCCGGCGAAGCTGCGGCGTTACGGTTTGGACGAAAAAGAGCTTCCGGCGAGATCTTCAACTCCAACGTGCGGTTGCTTCTTGAGAGGAAGAAGGCGAAGAAGAAGAAGACCGGTGGAGGATGGGTGTTCTTCGTGGGTTGCAGCCAACAAAGAAGAAGAAGGAGCCGGCGGCGAGGATGGGTGTTCGGCGGTCTGCAGTATGACGAGGAAGAAGAAGAAGAAGAACGGTGGAGGTGGGTGTTCGGTCAGAGGGAGAGAGAGAGTGAGAGAGAGAGTGTGTGTGTGTGTGTTAAGGATGGGGGGTTTCGGGTAGCACAGAGAGAAAGGGAGAGAGAGAGAGAAAAAAAAAATAGAGAGAGAAGATGGAGATGGAGGGATAAGGATGGTACTTTCTTTTCTTAAAAAAAATTCCAATATTGCCCCTTGACCAAACATTGAATTCCAAAATTGCCCTTTTTTAAACCATTAACTTTCAAATTAAACCCAAAACTCAAAATCCCCTCTTAAGAATTATTCCAACTTAGTTCCAAAATTTCAAAATTAAAACTCCTAAATAAGCCGGGCGTTACATTTTTCACGACGAGTTCTCCAGTGACGGCGACAACAAAAAGAAGAAAACGATGAGAATCGGAAGTGTAGGATGAGAGCGAGGTGGTGGCGAGCGGCTGGGCAACAAACGGCTGGGAGTGGGCGATGTGGCCGGATGGGGGATAAGAGTGAAAATGGGGGGAAGTGTGAAATGGGGATAAACTTGGAGCTTTTATTTAATTTTTTTATTTTAATTAATGACTATTACATAATGTCATAATGTATTGACACTAAAAAAAATGTCAACTTTTGGAAAATATGAAAATTTTTATTTTTCGCCAAAAACATGCACCTTAGTTTGACTATGAAATGATCTAAATAAAAAATACATTTGAGAAAATATTAGTTATTTCTGTTTAATGACCGTTAATCATAGTCATAATTTGGTGACTCTAGAAAACTGTCATAACTAAAAAAATACGAAAATCTCCATTTTTTTCCCGCCAAAAATGCGCTTTTTGGGCTTTTATGACACTTTTTTCTATCTCTCCCCTTAATTTGCCTAAAACCTTGTGTCATGGAAACCCAATTTTGTTGTAGTGGAGATTTGAATCGTAACTAAAAAAATATATATTTTTTTAATTTTTCTTTGAAATGGTTGGGCAATACAAAGTGACCCCAAAGAATTGGGAAAGGTCAAATGGTTTCATCCCGGAGAGATTCATGATTTAGTCGATTTTATAGTCTAAGAGTAGGAGGTCATCACTTTTTAGCCAAGGTGTATCAATGTACATGTTAAACTTCAATTCATTAAATTAGATCCTAAATTTAAATAAGTGTTGTAATTTTTACTTGGGCTTTTCACACATTAATTTTAATGTACATGTTGTAAAAAATCTTTAAAAACTCAATAATTTTAATGAGAATAAAGTTTTATCCAAAATTAAACTTGATCACCTGCAAAATTGACGGTTGAAAATAACTCTACCATAACTAACAACTTTATTTTTTGTTTTAAGAAGCTATATTGATGTTTTTTTTTCTATGAAATCATATCAATTTCGTACTATACATATACTTTTTAATTCATTAAATGTAAATGAAATAATATTTTTTTTAACGAAAAAATTATTAGAATGTAAAATTAAAATTAATTGAGCTCTAATGTCGTTTTTCTTTGAAATCTTATACAATTTTATTGGGATCATATCTTCAGTAACTTTGGTCATGCCTTTGACTATGGTTTCACTTACACTCTTCTTGCCTCTGTCGAAGATTTTTGTGTCGAGGCTCTTGCGAGCAATACAAAATTGAAGAGGAAAGTCTTTCGACTTAACCTCATCATGTGGCTACTTTATGGAACATTTGGATAGAGAGGAACAACATAATCTTTAGCAACAAATCTTGGTCATATCCTACTCTTTGAGACAATATCTGTTATTTTACTGCTCTTTGGTCTTCAAAATCTAAGCTCTTCACCAGTTACGAGGTCTATCATATATAGCCCTTCACTGGCAAGCTTTTTTGTAACTTTTCGTATGCATCTTACATATGTTAATGAAGTGTCCTTGTTCCAAAAAAAATATATACAATTAATTTGTACCTTACATATGTTTTAGAATTTATTGAATGTATATGAGAATATTTTTTTTAACAATCTTCCAAACGAAAACATATTAGAGGGTTAAAATTGTAACACATTTTAGGGTTATGATTGCAACACACTTATCTAAGTTTGAGGTGCAATTTGATGAAATTGAAAGTTTAGAGTAAAAATTGATACATCAAGTTTAGATGTAAAAATATTGATTTTTTTTCTCTTTTTTTAGTCAACACAATATGTGAAGGTGCAGAATTGAACATCTAACCTCTTGATCGAAGAGATGTCCATTAATCAGTTGAGTTATTCTTAGATTGACAATTTTTCTTTTTGATAAGCAGTGATTCCTCTTCTTCATAAAACAATAGTAATAATAATAATGCGCCTATATTTTTTCTTTTTTCGTTAATGATCCGTCTCATTTTCAAACATTGCTTTCTATAGATTTTCTCGAAAGCTAGTAATTGATTTGATAATAACTTTCTTTCTTTTTTTTTTTTTTCAAAAAAATAGTAACGTCTGATGTAGTTTATCGGTACAATTCTTTTTCTTCACAAAACTATAATAATAATAAATAAAAAATGCGTCTATAGTTTTTTTTCCACAATAATTTATTTCATTTTTAAAAAGCATTGCCTTCTATAAGTTTTCTCAAAAACTATTAACCGGTTTGATGATATAATTTATAGTTTTTTTAAAACAATAACGTCTGATGGTAGATGCTAATTTAATGGCACAATTATCGTCGTTGTTTACTATATTTTTATGGTTTTTGATGTTGAATTGGGTTAATTGGCAGATGCAATGAAGCTAGTCTGAATAATATCACAATTATGATGGGCCAATTTTAGATGGACCAGTTTTTAGGTGTTGCAGTAGAAACTAGAAACCCTAACCCTAACCACAACTTTGGACTGAAATATATTTTTAGGAATGACATGACTTCAAGGACTTGTTTCACAAACTAGTTTTACGGTAACAATGAACTAAAAATCAAGGAGAAAGTTTTAAGAAGTGCTTAATATTTAAATCATATAGAAATGTTGGTGTTGGAAGATATATTAATTAACTTAACTAGAACTAAAAGTAATTTTGAAGGACATAGACATTCTTTTTATCCAAAAAAAAGGAACTAGGCTTTCTTAGAATAAAAAAGGAGCAGAACATCAATGAACGTTTAACCAAAGAGAAGAAAAAGTTGTCCATTTTGCCGAGGCAACTGAGTCTTCTTGTAGATGTCTAAGACCTTTAGATTCCAGATAAGAAATATTAAGGATTGAAAAACCTCCACCAACAATTTAATATTCTTTATCATTGAATTCACATAATAAATATACAATGAAGGTATTTTACCAATGGTGATGGTCTACAATAATGACAATCGTAGCTTTAGATTCCTTTAATTAATATGAGATTCTCGTTATGATTTTGATGTTTGATTTTGATTCTTCCATTGCCAAAAAAAAAGAAGAAGAAAAAGAAAGAAAGAAGAGCGTTAAGGTCACATTTAAGAAGACTAGAGAGAATGATAGAAAATAAAAGGAAGAACAACATAATAAAAACTTTAATTATATAAAATTTTTAATGACTTTTAAGATAGAGTATAAATGCTTCAACGGTTGAGTTGTATTCATGTTGACGCTTATTATTTGTAACGACTCGTAATCCTACGACTCTCTAAAAGCGGAAGCACGACCTAGTTACCTCACTCATGCCCGAAATTTCGGCAGCATGATGGCGTAACTAGAAGAAAACCAAAATTTTCAAAGACCTGAAACAGACATGAGCACTTCTAAAATTCAGGAAAAAGACTCAGCACCTTCCAACTACGATACATAGTGCTGAGCTCAACCAACAGACAAACAAACTCAAGAACTTCTAACTAAACAAGAAAGCAACATAATAATTAGAATTTACAGACCAACATACAATAGGGAAAAAGGAATAAAACTAAAAGCTAAAGCAGAGATAAGGAATTTGGTGGAGTCTCCATAGTCTCGTCAAGTCGTCGCCTGCGTCATCCACCCCGAGAATGTTTACAATCTGCAAAACAAACAAAGTAGCAAGGATGAGTATAAACATACTTAGTAAGTAGCACACTTATGGATCCAACTTTTTTTTAAAGAAACCATACCAAGAAGAAACTGCTCTTACTCACACTCGTGCTTAGCTTTCAAATACTTCCTCCAGTTATTCTAAAAGTCCATTTATCCTTCCACAACATTTACCACTTCCCGACCCTATCTTCGAGCCATAACTGCGACTACTGTAACCTATAACCCAAACTTATGAAGATAGCAATCCTCACGCTCATCTCAAAGGAGAATTACCTCGAAACTAGCATACATGCAATAGGGAAACGCATTCCCTATGCTCAACACAGTGGGGAATCACCCCTAAAAGCTAGCTCACAGGCAACAGGGAAACGCATTCCCTATGCTCAACACAATAGGTAATCATCCTAAGCTAGCACACGGCAATAGGGAACGCATCCCTATGCTCATCACATCACATGCGCTCTAGGCTTACAAACTTGCACGAAACAACAGAATTAGGGTAGGAAGCAACAATCTAACGGGTTTTTGTACTTTCACAACACGTTTGGAACATTTTGGGTCGATCCACCTTACCACATTCACCCTCATGCTCAAATCACACACACAAGTTGGCCCAGAGGTTTCAAACACTTTTAAGGGAAACATTCCCTAATTCACATTAACAGGAAGGAAAAACAACCCTCAAGCCTTTCCAACTTCTATAACGTCTTACGCCTCATACATATTTATAGGCGAGACAAAAATCCTAACGGACCAATCCGAAAGGCTACCCTCTTCTTAGGCCAACACTAGAACGACCCACTTCACATTCCTTTAAGGAGTTATTCGTAGCATAAGACACAAGCCCACCTTCCACAAACAATCACAAATGCATCTTTGTGACCTTGCACCATAGATCCCAAACTTGCTCAATCACATCATTAGGCGATGCTCTAAGGTGCCATACAAGCTAACCACATTTAACTCGAACTTATGCCCTTATTTTCATACTAGCTACATTCTAATATCACTTTTAGCTTAAACATCTCCCAAACAAAACCACTAACCATCACATGCTTCATAACACAATTATTGAGCAAGCTTTCACAATTTATACGTTTTCAAACAATAATCACATTCAAATAACAACTTAAAGGGCTTAAATCCAAATGACTACTTACATTATTCCAAGGTTCAAGACGGCTCGAACTTGAATACTTGATCTTGAATTATCCTACGAAGGCCTACACGTTATGGGTAAATTTTAAAACACTACAACAATCCTTAAAACACATCAAAACTCCTAAAACATGTGCCAACTATCCCCAATCTCATTCCTAACTTCAATTAAGACAATAACCATAACACCCAAAGAGAATTTACCACAACACCAAGTCCAAAGTCCACTGGACAGCAGATTAAGCGCTCCAATTTCGCCTAATTCGATGTTCAACCACATTGGGCACTCTAAAATACAATCCAAAGTATTGTGGGTAAGTTTCAAATCACCAATTTAGCCATTCAATTTTATCTTACAATCCATAGATTACTTCGAATCAATTTTGAAACACTTACCCATGCTAAAACGAGCCCAAACAACGTTGTACCACGACAAACCCGTTGAATATTTAGCTCCGAAACAGCCTCCTCCTGCTGTTTGTACCAAAACCGAGAGTGAGAGAGACGGCAGACGACGAGCTGGCGTACAGAGCTGTAGTCGCGCGTGGCTGATCGGCGTCTGAGCGGCGTTCGGCGTGCGACGCAGATGGAGGCGTGCCCGGTGCAGCTCCACACGGTGGCTGGTCGAAAACGGTAGGGAGGAAGAGAGACCGACAGAAGAGGGAGAGACGAAACCGAGAGGGAGAAAGAGCGAGAGAGATCGAGAAGAGAGACCAACGGGAGGGAGAGGTTTCGGGAGGAAGACCCACGAGAGAGAGATTTTCGGGAGAGGGAGGGATTTTTTTCGGGAGAGGGAGGGAGAAGATCGACGAGAGGGAGAGGGATCGAACGGTGAGAGAGAAAGAGAGAGAGAGAGAGAGAGAGAGAGAGAGCTTTTCGAGAGAGGGAAAAAAAATTTCGGAAGGAGAGGAGAAAGGTGTGGAGGAAGAAGGAGAGAAGAAGGGATAAGGATGAGGAAATAATATTGCTATTATTTTTTTTCTTTAATTACCAAAATGCCCTTACACCATTTTTCAATTCCATAAATGCCACTTTTCTTAATCCAAACTCCAAATTTAACCTCAAAAATTCAAATTACCTAATGAAGATTATTCCAACTTAATTCAAAATTTTGAAATTAATGCTTCTAAATAAACCGGTTGTTACATTATTAGCATTGTGCATATGAAAGGGGTAAAAGTAATTATATATTTTTTTAAATTTTCCAGTTTGCTAATAAGCTTTGTGACTATCAATACCCAAATCATATTTAATTGAGCTAAGCCAAGGCATCTTTAGCATTAGCAAATTCATGAACTCAACATTGAAATGTCCCAAGTCATCATTGAATAATTATAACAATAATTCTATAATCAAGATATTAGACAACTTAGTTTAGTTTTCCATAATATTTTGAAGAAGAGTGAGATAAAGGATCCTCGTTTCTTTAAAAAATAGTAATAAAAAAAAAGAAGTGAGATAAAAAATGATAAAAAAAAATAACACAAACTGCGTACACTTTTTTTTTTTGCCCAACATCATGCATGATGGGGACTTGAACTCTGCATACACTTTTTTTTAGTTCAACAACATGCGAGATGGGGACTTAAATTGCATACACTTTTTTTAGTTCAACAACATGCAAGATGGAGACTTGAACTCTGATATTTAAATCGAGAATATATACTTTAATTAGTTGAACTATGTTCAAAAAGAAAAACTGCAAACATAATGTTGAAAGAGAATAAAATCATTAAACTTATTTTTTTTTGGAAAAAGATACTTCATTGAGAGTATGTAAGGAACATACAGAGAGGAGCTAAATAAAAGCTCTCCAGTTAAGAGCAATGGTCGAAGTATCATAATTACAAAAGTAAGAGGATTTTGTACTCCATGAAGCAGCAGTGGTAATAATGTCCTCCCAAAGGAGACTAGGATCCTTTGTGTTGTTGAAAAGACGATTGTTGCGCTCTAGCCAAAGTCGCCAAAGGATAGCACCAAAAAAATTAGACCACAGGACATGACAAGCAGATGATAGCGGGCCTCTAAACCTTCCTTTATAAAGTCATCAAAATTGGTCAAACTGAGGTTTTGGGCATGAGGGAAGAGTTGTAGCTTTTGCCATATGAAAGCGGCATACGGACAAAGGAGGAAAAGATGATCAATGTTTTCCGAATTCCTTTTGCACAAGACACACCAATATGGGCTTAAACAGGAAGAAGGGTGGCGTCGTTGAACTTTGTCAGCTGTATTCAGGCCTTTGTACATAAGAGTCCAAATGAAAAACTTACATTTCTTTGGATAAAAAGTAGACCATAATTTGTTGATAATAATCGAGTTGGGAGGAGCGCGTTCATCTGATAGCAGGACCTTCATGGCTTTTACTGTGAATACCCCTTTGACGTCTGGGGACCATTTAATGCTATCATTAATATTTGTAGGAGTAGGGCATGGCCAACCGGCTGAAATAGAGGCCCACCTACGAATCTCTCTATCCAACAAAGAACGCCTCAGATAGAAATGCCAAGCTTCAGAAATGTTATCCCAGGCATCATGGACAGTCAATAACTTGTTGGTAGTCATGGCAAAAAAGCGAGGATAGCTGAGAAACAAGCTGCCACATGCAGTCCAGTTATGAAACCAGAATATAGTAGATTTACCGTTGTGAATATCCCACCTCAAATGGTTGAGGACAGTGGTGCTTTGCTTGAAAACTTGATGCCAAGGAGCCATTGCACTGCCTAAAATCATTAAACTTAAATCGATACAAAAAAGTTCTCAATTACAAAAACTTACATTAGAAACCAAAAAAACCTTGAACAGTGATAATTACCAATAAGCTTACTTTTATTATGTTGCATTCATGTTAAAAATAAAATGGTACCATTATTTTCTATTGAAATGAACTTTCAAGTAATTACAAAAATTAAAATAATAATAATAATAAAAAACATAACCATCTGAGGCTATGCTAATGCAAATTTGCATTGGACTAGCTAAAAAAGCATTGGAAAAAGGGCTACAAAAAATAAAATAATTAAACAAATAAATAAAAACTACTAATTTGAAGCTATGTCGACAAAAACCAACGTCGACATAGTTAAAAAGCGTTGGGAAAACACTGATTATGCCGATGCATTCAGTGTCATCGTTGCCAATAAGTATCAATTCCCAACACCTAGAAGTAGCATCGAGAAAAGTGGCATTTCTACCTATGCTTTTAGCGTACGTATAACAGAATTTTTGCCTATGCACCAAATTTTCGTCAGAAAATATATCCCGACGTGGCTATGCCGACACACTTCTTCGTCAACAAGCATTTTTCTCGACGCTTGCTCGGGTTTTTCCGATGCTTTGTTGCGTCGAGAAAAACTGAAACTCTTGTGGTGTATTTTTGTCCAATCGAACTTAAAAAAGTAAAAAATAACAGAGATTATTATCAAATTAATAGCTAATTTTGAAGATGAGACGAATCATTATAGAAAAACAAAGGACAGGTATATTTATTTTGATAATAATTGTATATAAAAAAGAAGTCGAGACTAAGAAGGTGTGAACCATGACTTTTCTTGATTTAAATTAATATTAATGTTTAGGATTTTGATGCTTTCTCCTATGCCAAAAATGTACATGAGAATAAATGACTCATTCAGACTTCTGGCTTTCTGTTGCGTGGATAAACTTGAGCTAATACACCTATAATTGTTTGATAATAATTCAACCTTTTAACTCATCCCTTCTTTTTATGGAGATGATATTGACCCTTTACAATGTGATCTAATTAATAATTACAATAGAACTACAAAGGACTGAAAATATACATTAGCCTTCTTCATCAACTTCAGTGTTCTTTGAAAATATTTTGCTATATCTTACAAAATTGCTAACTTTTCGTAACAAGTTTCTCAATCTCAATAGAATCTCAACTATAAGCAAAAAAATAAAAATAAAAATAAAAAAAATAAATAAATAACTCCAATTTCTAGTTTAAAGGTACTTTCACAGTTCGCAATTAATCAATCAAATTTTACTGTGTTTTTCCAATCGAAACAACCTAACCTCAAACATATCCTTAATCTTATAAAAAAAATGTATAGCTAGACCCTGTTTTATAACTATTCTGTTTTTATCTTTTGTTTATAAAAACAAGGGTTGTTTTCTCACTTTTTTTAACCGTTTCACATTTCTCTTAAAAACACATAATTTGAATTCTAAGCCAAATTTCAAAAATGAAATCAAATTTTCTAAAACTATTTTCTTTTTAGTTTTTAAATTTTGGCTTTGATTTTGGAAACAAAATTTTAAAAAGTCAGTGATAAAGCAAGAAAACTATATGAGGAAGTAGTGTTATTATAAGCCTAATTTTCAAAAACAAAAAAACTAAGAACATAATAGTTAGTATGTGATTATGATTAAGGGCATTCCATGATTAAATTTGTATATTTTTATTATGATGTCTTCCTTTTTTTAATATATTTTATTTCGTGGTTTTCATAAAAAAATCCCTACACTTGACCAGATTGGAAAAGTAGACAACTAGGTGATTCTATTTGAGGTTCTTTTTCATTCTAAAAATGCTAAATTCCCTTGATGTACATGTATATCTGTTCTCAATTAGAATGAACTAAGTAATATTGCTATATAAAAATATGAACAGGTTTGTGCAAAATAATTCTTGCAATTTGTCAAAAGAATATTTTCCATTGTAGGAAAGAGAAAATTATTATGAAGCAATTTTCGGTGGCCTAAAATACATGCTTCTACAAAATAGATTATTTATAGCTTCTTAATATGAGCCTTTTGGATTAAGTTAAGCAAAAGCTCCTTTCAAATTTTAATTTAAAAGAGTCACCATTGTCTTAACAAGAGAAACAAATTCATTTCATATGAAAAAGAGAACAAGTTAGGGTTTCTAATTAAATACCATAATTATTCTTAAAATAAAGAATGATATTGGAGGATCCAACCATATATAGAGCATAAAGAACAACATATTGATGATCTTCTTTTTGACAAGAAAGATGATATGTACAAATTTTTAGCTAATACCTTCAAATTGTAGACGATTTTTGTTTTCAGTTGTTTTCAAAAAAGCTTGGTAGTTGGCAAAGCTTAAAAAAAAAAAAGAAAAGAGAAAAAAAAAAAGAGATAAAACTAAAAATGAAAAAAGTTCTCTACTTATTGATCCAATATATTCAAATAAAACACTAACTTCTTATTGTTTGTTCTGCTACAGAAGATTATGATGCTGATTCTCTCTTGTAAAAATGTTCAAAACTCAAAATTTCTGTATTTATTGATAATCACACCTTTAAAATGGTTAAATTGAAAAATGAAAGTCATTTTGTTTCATTTGGAACACTGGGGATTTTATTGTCAGTTAGGGTTTGGTAATAGTTAGGGTTCAAATTCTTTATTATTATTATTATTATTATTACAATATGTGGGGTAGGGAATTTGAACATTTGATCTCTTGGTCGAGGATACATGCTTTATGTATGCCAGTTGAGCTATGTCCATGTTAGCAACCTAAATTTTTTATTAATTAAGGGTTATCGGTGTTATCGCAAGCTCTTTAGGGTTCTTATGGTCTTTATGGTATAATTATTTTATTTATTTTTTTTAATTAAAAAATTTATATTAAAAAGTTAAGATTTTTATATTGTTTTTTTAAATGGCAAGATTATATCTTAACCTTGCCCTTCCATGTGAAAATTTCTAATTCTAACATATATTAATTCTTTTTAATTCCAAACAGGGGGTTAATCTTTCAAATTTCATTTTACATTATAATTCTATGGTCTCTGATGTAAGTTTTGTAACCCTATTGATTTGATTATAATAATCTTCTCTTTCTCATCTGCTCTTTGTTTCATTCTTTATTTTTACCCTTTTTATCGACAACTTTCCCAACGTTATAAAAATTTTAGTCTCGGTTTATGTTGACTTTTATACACACACAAGTTTCTTTGTTAAACATGGTCTTAAATCTTGATGGTAGTAAGAACTATTAAAATATTATTCAAAACATTTTGTAATTTATTAATCTCTTACCTATTTACTATATTTATTTGGAATATCAAATTGAAGAAGATATATATATATATATAGATTTTAATTTTGTTTTTCATATTTCTTCAATATAATCCTACTCTCAAGGTCCTTAAAGGTCATTGTACTCAAATGTCTAGAAGCATTAAAACGATTGGCATACGGGTTTATGTGCCTTTTATTATGTTTTATTTCCTTCATTTTCTATCTATATCATACGGGGTTTCACAAAGAAGCCAAAGTCAACAACTGGTGATTTTGTTTGACATAGATATCTTTCTATTCTAAAATTGCTCAAAATTGTTCCAAAACTCATCAATTCCCATCCTAAGTTTGGATATATATATCTTTCTCATTATGAATTGAACTAAGGAATATTGTCATCCTAAGTCTATATTTGTATATGCACCAACTGGGTTTGCAAAAACCAATTATTTTAAGTCTCGTTTGATAATATTTTGATTTTTGATTTTTGAAAATTAAATCTATAAATACCTAAGTCCTTCCTCTATGGATTTTCTTGTTTTGTTATGTATGTTTACCTATGTTTTCAAAAAACCAAGCCGAATTTGCCGAATTTTAAAAACTAAAAAAAGTAGTTTCTATTTTTGGAATTTTGCTAAGAATTCAAATATTTTCTTAAGAAAGATGAAACACATTGTTGAGAGAAATGATTAGAAAACATGCACATTTTCTAAAACCCAAAAATAAAAAACCATGGTTATCAAATGGGTGCATAATTCTGCATCTCTCATTTTCTTCCAAATTACAACGCGTCAACTACCAAATTTGTATGGGAATGTGTTTCCCTCTATGAAAGTAAAAGAAAAATTGAGTGTTAAACATACTGTCACGCCCTATATGCTATTTCTCCACTATATCTTCATCATTTGAATTTTCAACATCTCTTTTTAGTATCGTAGTCTTAAAACAAATGAGCACAACGCCTACAAGATTTCCTATATTGATAATGATATGAGAAAGTCCATTTAATAACATCCCTCTATAAATATTGGTTTCATGAGCTAAGAAAGACACCAAGTTTCATTATTCATACCTCCTGTTTTCATTTGCCTTAGAATTTCAAGTGCTCATTTGATCTCTTTTCTTCTGTCCTTTTGCTTGTTTTTTATGTTTTGTTGTTTGTCCAACTTCTAAGATGGCATTCGTCCAACTTGTAGCATGTTTTCTTTCTGTGTTGTGCTTGAACTTGTTTGTAATTGGTTTTAGCATCACTTTTAATGTTACTGTGTCCTTAGATGTATTAGGTAATTACAAAAGAATTAAGGATGCCATAGCTGCTGCTCCTGACAATAGCAACACTAGATTTTATATTCGTGTGATGGTAGGTACTTACAATGAGCATGTTGAAATTCCTTTTTCCAAGACATTTATTACTATTATTGGCGATGATGCATCCACAACCATTATCGTTGATAATAGAAGCAACCGAATTGGATTTAAAACCTTTGACTCCGCCACATTTGGTAAGCTGAAGTTGCCTCTACTTTTTTTCCTTCTCTTTCTCCCATCATTTTTTGGGAAAATTTATACTACTACAGTTGTATGGATCTACTTTTATTTATTGTCGTCCATGTCAGCCTTAGTTAAGATCTGGAAATATTAAAGAATTATTCATTAAGAAAAAATTTAAATTTTCATGTAAACAGAGAGAGTAGGTACTATTGGAAGTACTAGAAAATTTCATGATTTCTTCCATATATTTTTCAAAATTCTAAAATATTTTCATTGCAGATGTAAAGGGTAGAAACTTTATGGCAAAGTCGATAACGTTCAAGAATTCAGCCGGACCTAATAATGGCCAAGCAGTTTCCCTCTTGAATGATGCCAACCTACCAGTATACTACAAGTGCATATTTCTTGGATTTCAGGACACACGTTACGTAAATGGAAATAAAGTATTCTTCAAAGACTGTGAAATCTATGGAACTGTAGATTTCATATTTGGCAATGGACTTGCTATGTTTCAGGATTGCATGATATATGCACGATTACCAAATACTACTATTACCATCACTGCACAATCTAAAAAATTACAAGGCGAAAATAGTGGATTCTCCTTCCAAAATTGCAGCGTAATGGCCTCTCCTGAACTTGGATTGAGAAAAGAAAACAACTTTGAAGTTTATCTTGGCCGCCCTTGGGGGGATTATTCAACTGTAATTTTCATGGAATCATTTCTAGACTTTGTGGTCAATCCGGCGGGATGGTTGGAGTGGTCGCCTGGAAAGCCTCTAAATTTATTATTATATGCAAAGTTTAACAATAGAGGTTCGGGATCTAGCATTTCTAGAAGAGTCAAATGGAAAGGTTATCGTGTATTAAAATCTCCCTTGGAAGCCACTAAATTTACCGTGAAAAACTTCATTGGTGGAACCGAATGGTTACCAGAAACTGGTGTACCATTTAGACCTGATTTGTAGCTTAAATTTGAGACTACATATTTTTTTATTTATATTAACATGAATGAGTTCCAATTACTTGGCTTAACAATGTTAGATCTCCTTAATTACTTATTTCTTATTTCATAGTTTTGAAAAACATGAGTTTGATAGACATGTACGAGAATTTTGAGAGTGATCGAAGGATGAACAAAGTCAACACGTTCTTAACACAATTTGATTTTTCATCCTAGATTTAATCAAACGAAAAGTGAGCAAGTTATGTAAATAAAATACAATTAAGTGACTCCTCTTTTGTGATATGTCGTTATTGGATCTCCTACTTTGTTTTTTTCTATTTTGGTTTTTATGAAAGCCCTTTGATGATTATGCAAACTCTTTATATGTAATTGTACCCCTTTTATGACTTCTTGTTGGAAATGTGTGATGAACATTCATATAAAGTATAATCAAACAAGAAATATCTGGAAACAAAAATTTCACTTGTATTCAAAACTCTTTAGGAAACATCCTTGTGTTTTATTCTTCACACATTTGCTTGAAACACACCGAACACAACCTATTTATGGGACTCCTATGGAAAACCCTGGCTAGATCATCCCATGATAAACCCTCATCCTATAAATCTCTATATACATGCATGTATAATTAATTCATCTTAAAATTCTAAATACATGAACACATAATTAACTATTAGTTTTTTTTTTTTTAAAACAAATAATAAACTACTAGTTGATGCATATGTACAATATTTATAATTAATTAGGTACATGTTTAATTTTCAACACTTCCCCTTTTTTATTTTATTTTTCTTTTTGATAAAAATCATTTATGACGAATTCATCTCTTTGAATATTTACTTCAGTTGCCAATAAATTACTATTTTCCCTTTTTTCTTTTTTTAAGTTCAATGAAAGGTTAGAACAAAACATCAAACTTTCGAAGGTAGTATGTATCTTATTTACTAAACTATATATTTTTTTAATTTCAAATCTTTTTTCTTTACATATTCATTCAATAACTTATATATGTATAATAATTATATTATACCTGAATAATAGTCTTTTTTTTTTTTTTAAATTTTGGAAACCAATAATTTTTTTTATAAAAGAATACACGAACAGGGTAATTAGGCAATAAATACAAGATCTAGATCTTTTATCAACGTATCACCTCTGTGTTATAAAAGGAAAAAGTAACGGATGATCAGCCTAATATAATTCAAATTAAAATTCTGTTTAAAATGTTAATAAGTTGCCTTTCTTCGCAAATGTCATTATTAGTTTTCCAAACCTAGCTGCTTTAGATGAAGTATATCAATATAGTTGTTCCAGTATATAAATATTACTATATTACCTCTAATAAGGTCTATAGACTTCAGTAGAAACAGAAAAAAAGAGCAAAACAAATCAGAATCAAAACGATGGCAGTGGAAAAACTCTTCGGTATCGTTCTTTTACTTCTTTTTAGCAGTTTTTGTCCCATTTCTCTAACGGATCAAACTACTGTCTCGAATAATTTCATCAAAAACACATGCAACAAATTCGAAGAGAAGTTCATCAAAGTATGCATTGATGTGATAGATTCAGATTCTCATGAAGACCTGAAACTAAACTTAACAGGACTTTTAGCCATCTTTGTGAACCATTCTATTGCTCATGCTATTGATAGTCATTCATATCTTCTGAAACAGCTCAAGAGGTCTGACTTAGACAATGACACACGACACGTCTTTGATGTATGTGTAGAGCAGTATGAGAGGGGCTTGGATATTCTGAAATCATCTTTAGAAGCTTTGCTAAAAGAACACAATAGAAATTTGAGTTTGAGTATGACTGATGCGTTCAAGCAGATGGATACTTGTAAAGATGTATTTGAGGATACACCAGAGCCGCCATCTTGGTTGTCTCGTTATCTTAACTTACAGAAACTTATGGAACTCTCCATGGGGGTTGCGAATCTCTTACAGTGCAAAAAAGTTGCTGCCTGTTATGGACTTCGTTATTCTACAGGTGGATCACAAGGAGGCCTTGGTCCATAATAGAATGCTTCATTTTAGTTAAAAATAATAATCATGATAAATATAAAATACATTCATCATGGTTTTGTTTTATTACACATTCACGATGGTTTGAACTAAGGAGTGTTCGAGATTTTATTGACTTTACTTGGTATCTATAATCTTGAATGTTTAAAATTTTCTAGAATTTTTTTTGATTTATTTTAATTCTTATTTAACCACAAAACTCATTTTAATCCCTTGTTTTTTTTTTTTAAAAAAAAAAACTCTATGCAAATAAATGTACAATAATATTATGCCTCTCTCTCTATCTTTTTAGTTCAATATTATGTCTATATTTTTATCTATCTCATCATCTATAATAAAAGATTGAATTTAAATTTTTTAGGACTTAGAAGGATTAAAATATCTTTATAAACTCTTGTCATAAAAGCTATATTTTTAGACTGAAGTTGAAATTTGTTCCATGCAGAGTTTATAACAACAGTGGAGCTTGTCTCTGGAATTTAACATATAATAAACAATCCACAAAGTTTAAAGTGAAAAATTCTTAAAAAAAAAAGGGGTTAATTAAGTGGAAAACTTCATTGGTAGATAACCAACTAGCCACTAAAAACTGATTGATTTGAGAATGTAGACTTAGGGTCTGTTTGAAATGATTTTTTTAAAGCTTAAAAATGGATTTTAGAAAGCGATTTCAAATTGGCCCTTGAATTTGTATCTTAAAGTGCCTTTAAGTATTTCTTTATGTATATGAATGAATTCCAAGAACTTTGTTTGATAGTATTATCGTTTAATTTCTTATTTCAAAGTTTTGATCAAAACCTTGTGTTTGATAAAGAACTATATGACAGTGAAGAAGAAAGATAATACTTTTTCTTAACCTAATTAATTAATTTGATTTCGCATCTAGAAAATATATATATATTTTTTTTTGAAAAGATATCTAGAAAGTAGAATTAATCAAACAAAAAATAAGTATAATATACAATCAAACTGATCTTTTCTTTTGTAATATATAGCCAAGGAGATACTGGATCTCCTTTGATCTCTTCAATGCAAACTCTGGTTTAAGTAATTGTGTACTATTTGAAATTTCCTTGCACAATATGAAAATTTCTTCATGGTTTAAAAATCACTTTAATTTTTCGTATTCATCCACGAAAGATAAAAAATCTTGATTGATAAAATTGGAAAGATTCATCTAATTGCGCCAAATAAACAAGAATTTTTTTTCTTAAATTAAGTAAAAAAAAAATTTCTGAAGAATTTCTTCCATAGCCAATACATTATTTATAATAATTATCATATTGAGTTATTGTCTCTTTTATTTCGAACACCAATAATTTTTATTAAAATTATATAGGGTAATAGTTTGATGTAGGTTCTCAATTTGTCTATCCTCTATTAGCCATTTACTTTTTCTATATAGGTTCTAAATTCTCTCATACATCGAGGAGTGTAGGATCACTATTTATATTCTTCTAACTCCTCAAATAATGTAGAGAGCTTTTGTAGTAACATATTATACAAATGCATAGCATATAGTTTATATTCTATTTTAAAATAATTATGAGATTTTCTTTTTTGAAAATTTAATTCATAGCTTTCTAAACCGTAAACATCAATATTATCTTTCTTTCTTTCTTTTTTTTTTTTGTTTAAAAAAAAAAGAAATGAAAGTATCAATAATATTATAGAAAGAAAGACGTTGGTGGAAAATGAAAAGAGGGAGAGACTATATCTAGAAGTTAATTTTTTTTTTCTTTCTAATAATCTAGAATATAGAATTAATCAAACAAAAAGTTGGTATATAAAATACAATTAAACTATTCTAGAAAAAAAAAAAAAAACACAATTACTTCATCCACAGTGTGTTTGAATAATCACTTCCAATTTTCGTAAAATATTAAAAATTCATCCAAAAAAATAAAGAAACCTTGAATATTGATAAAATTAGAAAGGACAACAATTTTACCAAATACACAAGAATTTTTTCCTTAAATAAGTACTGTTTCTTATGAATTTCTAAAATAACTTATACGTATTATTATACATGCATTGTCTTTATTATTTTGGACACCAATAAGGTTTATTAAGATGTATATAAACACAACGCATCACAGCCTTTTATGTAATTTAGCAATAAACACAGGATCCACCTTTTATAGTAATGCATCAGCCTCAGTATCATTTAAAAAAAAGAGAGAGAAAAAGAAAGAGATGAATAAGCCTAAGATAACCCAAATTCTGTTTTAAAATATTAATTAGATTTCCTTTTTCTTGCAAAATTGCAAATGCCAATGTTAGCTGTCAAAACAAGGCTTCAAAGAAAGCATCAATAGTTTTTCTAGTGTATTAATATCACTATATATAGTTCTAAAGCACTAGATGTTGCTTGAAAAAGAGAAGAAAGAAACAAATCAAAGCAACATGACAATGGAAAAAGTCTATGGTTTCATTCGGGCACTACTTTTTACCAGTTTGTCATGCCCCATTGCTCAAACCAATTCATTGCGGGTCTCGAATAATTTCATCAACAACACTTGCAGCAAATTAGAAGAGCTTAGCAAAGTATGCACTGCGGTGATAGACTCAAATTCTCGCGAAGACTTGAAGTCAAACTTAACAAGATTATTTGCCATCTTTATAAACCATTCAATTTCCAGTGGAATCGATAATTATTTTGTAATGCCCGGTTTGTTTAGAGGCATTAATTTTGAAACATTGGATTTTAATTTGAGAATTTCTCAAATAAGTATTTTTCTTGGGTTAATTTGGAGATAGAGAGTTTGAAAAGGGCAAAGAAGGAATGAAAAAGGATAAGGATGGGGTGATTTTGGAATTTTGGGAAGTAAATAATGATTTTTTTTTTAATGAGATAAACATCTCTTTCTATCCTTATCTTTTCTTCTTCTTCCTCATCTTCTTCTCCCTTCTCCCTCTATCCTCTCCACCCAACACCTTCCCCTTTCTTCTTCATTTTTTTTTAATTTCTTTTCTCCTTCTTCTTCCTATCTCCCTCTCTCCCCGCCGTTTCCTTCTGCTACAGCCCCCGTCGCGCCGTCTTCTTCTTCGTCTATCCTCATGCCGACTGCAGCATCACGGGCCCGTAGCCAATCTTCAAACCACCACAGTCCGCCACGTTTTGTTCAGCTCGTCATTGTCGCACGCCCAACTGCAACTTTGTTGTCGCTTCTTTCTTCCTCCTCTTCTTCTCGATTTATGTACAGACAGCAGCATGGGTGGTATTTTGGGGATGTTTCCGACAAACCCGGTGTTCATACAAGTCGTGAACGGTTCCGATTCGAAGTGGGTAAGTGTGTTAATGTTGATTCAACGTGATTTTGGAATCGCAGTGATGTTTTTGGGTGGTTTTAACAATTTTGGAGATTAACTCGTAGTGTTTTGAACTTGAATTTAGATTATCCATAATCTTTGGGTTTTTGATTTGCAAAATCGGCTATTCCGAGTGGTTTTCAGCAGCGATTCGAGTTCAAAATCTAAGGCGAGTTCATGGGTAAGTGTTCCAACAATGATTCGAATTGATTTATGGGTGTTAAACTGAATTTTAAGGGCCTTTTGTGGAATTAGGGACTGTTTTAAGTGTTTTATATTTTACCCATAATGTGTAGGCCGTTGTTTGATGATTATGGATCAAGTATTCGAGTTTGAGCCCTTTTGACCCTTGGAGTAAATTGTAAGTAGTTATTTGGATGTTAGTCCCTTTAAGTTTCCATTTAAATTAATGTATGTTTGATAACTTGAGAATTGTGAAAGCATGCTTGAAAACCATATTTATGAAGCATGCAGTGATTTGCTGATTGGTGTAGGTGTTGTTTGAGTTGTAAATGGTCTTTTATATGGTTATAATGGAAATTAGGGGCTTAACGTTTTCGAATGGCTTATGATTTAGCATGAGTAGCACTCTGAGAGAGTGGTTTTTTTTGAATTGGTGTATGTTAAGTGGCCGTGGGTGTGATTCTTTCAAGTATGAAGTATACGTGTAACCACGTTGGTCGTGGATGAGTCGCTTAGTAAATAGTTCGGAAATAAGATTTTGCCTTATTGTACTTAAACCCGGGAATCCAAAGGAAGTTATCAACTTAGTGGAGCGGCTTTGCGTAGGTCATGATTCCTAGTGGGGTTCACCAGAACTTGGCCTTGTGAACTAGTAAGTGGTTTGGTTATATATTAACGCCCTGGAATGCATGGTTGACTGTGATTGTGGTTGTAACGACCCGAATTCCTACGACTCTCTAATGCCGAAGCACGACCTAATTACCTCGCTCATGCCCAAAATTCCGGCAGCATGACGACGTAACTAGGAGAAAACCAAAATTTACAACAACATGATAAGAAGGAAAAACACTTCTAAGATTTCAAACAAAGACTCAGCGCCCATCAACACTACACAAAAGAGGCTGAGATCACAATCAGAGATATAGACACGAAAGATCTCCTATAGTCAGAATTTACAAGATAACACAAGTGCAATTTACAACTGATCCTACAACCCAATATACAAGTAGCTTAACAAAGAATACACAACAAAGGAAAACTAGAAGAGGTCTACTAGTATCTCCATAGCTCCGTCAGGTCTTCGACTCGTCATCCACCTCGTTGATGTATCTTACCTGTAGAAAGACAAACAAAGTAGCATGGGTGAGTATAATTATACTCAGTAAGCAACCCTCTTAGTAAACCAAAGCTTAAAGGAATCATACCAAGAAAGATAATGCCCTTACTCACACTCGTGCTCAAAATCGAGTACTTACACCAAATGACCATGAACTCATTTACCCTACCTCGACTTTAGCCATTCTCAGACCTTAACTTCATGTCATACCCGCGAATTCTGTAATATAGAACCCAAACCTGTGAAGGCATATAACCCTCACACTCATCACAATAGAGAAATCACCCCTGAGCTAGCACACAGGCGATAGGGAACGCATCCCCTACGCTCAACATAATGGGAAAAACACCCCTAAGCTAGCACACAGGCGCTAGGGAACGCATTCCCTACGCTCAACATAATGGGGAATTACCTCTAAGCTAGCACACAGGCAACATGGAACACATCCCCTATGCTCATCATAATAGGAAAATCTCCCTTAAGCTAGCACATCGGCAATAAGGGACGCATCCCTTATGCTCACCACATCACACACGTTCTAGGCTTACAAACTACTCAAGAAAAAACAATGTACAGAGACAAAATATATTAGAGTTTGAAGAAAAATAGGAACCCTTGCAACATGACTTTATTTGTCTCTGTACATTGTTTTTTCTTGAGTAGTTTGTAAGCCTAGAACGTGTGTGATGTGGTGAGCATAAGGGATGCGTCCCTTATTGCCGATGTGCTAGCTTAAGGGAGATTTGTCTAGCCTTACAAGGGTTCCTATTTTTCTTCAAACTCTAATATATTTTGTCTCTGTACATTGTTTTTTCTTGAGTAGTTGTAAAATCTTTTTTTTAAAAAAAACTATTATATAGTCATTGTGAGTATTGACAAAGAATATTGGTTACTATTGGTATGAAATCAGATGAACATTGAAGAATGAATATATTTTTGAGTTCGAACATGATTGTTGATATTTTCACTATGAATGAATACTGAGTTTCTTATATTTTCACTATAATTTTTTTACTTGTATGTGTTTTGTGTATTTTATAGATATGGAGTACCTTTTCACCTTCTGTATACATCATGGGGGTCGATTTGTCTTACATGGTAATGGTAGAACATCATATGTTGGAGGGCAGATGCACAAATTTGATAATTGTAGTTTTGATATGATGTCCATATCTAAAATTGAGGACATATTGAGGGAGGTAGGCACATTAGAATGGACAAAGATTCATTATCTAGTTCCATGGATGAACTTTGAAGAGGGGTTAAGACTTTTGTGGGATGATAAAGACATTCTAGAGATGTCAAGGTCTTTTAAACATGTGAGGTTAATTCATATCTATGTAGAGCACTTGGAAGCGACATTAAATAAGGTAAAAAGCACTATAGATGTTCCATTGTATGAGGATACACATGGTAATGACGTTGGGAGTGACACTAGTGATACAATTGTAGCCTTAGAGAAGTTCGTGGATAGTGATTATGAGGGTGCAAAGTTTGATACCTTGTTTGAAGAAAATGTAGATTATGTTGAAGCCTTAGAGGATGGTGACATTAATGAGGAAGCTTATGATCCCCAAAATGTGGAAGAGTTTATTAATGAGGAGTTAAACCTTATTGATGGAGCCTTGGGTGAGTCTGATTGCGGGTCTTTTAGTCACTTGAACTCACCGGTTCAATCTGATGATAAAGACGGTCAGTCAAAAAAATATCCTGAATCTAATATTTCGATCTTAAAAAAAGAGATTAATTTATCCTTAGGGATGACCTTTGGTACATTGGGTGACTTGAGAGCTGCTTTAACAGAATATTCAATAAAGAATGGTTATGAGTTGATATATGTTAAAAATGAGTCTGCAAGAGTGATGGTAAGATGCCAAGAGGGTTGTACTTGGCGATTACATGCATCTAAAAGGCAAGATCAGAGTACTTATCAAATAAAGTCACTGCAAAATACTCACTCATGCTTTAGAAAAACTAGCAACAAGCATATAACTTCCAAGTGGATTGCTGATCACTATATCGATATGTTTAAGTCACATCTGAAGTGGAACTGGAAGTCTGTTGTTGACAATGTGAGGAAAGACTTCAATATTAATATTTCAAGGCATCAAGCTTATAGAGCAAGGAATATGGCTTTGCAAATTATTGAAGGAAATAACAAGATGCAATATGCCAAACTTTGGGACTATTGTGAGGAGATAAGAAAATCTAATCCCGGATCCACTTGCTTGATAAGTGTTCTTAGACCTCAGTTATATATGCAACCCATATTTAGAAGCATGTATGTATGTTTTCAAGGCTGTAAAAAAGGTTTTTCTAGAGGGATGTAGGCCTATAATAGGTCTTGATGGTTGCCATTTGAAAACTCATTATCAAGGGCAACTTTTGGCTGCTGTTGGTATAGATGCAAATGATGGGATTTTTCCAATTAGTATGGCTGTAGTGGATGTTGAATCGAAGGATTCTTGGATGTGGTTTTTGGAGAACTTGCTAAATGATATTGGGAATGCAAATAGGGGCAAATGGGTGTTTATTACTGATCAACAAAAGGTACTTGTTACTTTTTTTTTTGTTTTGTTTTATATGTTAGGTGCTATTAAGATAAAAATATGTTCCCTTACTTTTATTAGTTTTTTTTTTGTTAGGGTTTAATTCCAGCATTAGAACAAATAGCACCTGAAGCTGAACATCGTTTTTGTGTACGACATTTATATGGAAATTTCAAGAAACGTTTCAAAGGTATGTAACTACTATTTTGTGGCTAATTAATATGAATTGAACATGCTGGAAATGAGATTGATAGCTTATCCTTATTAGTGTTCATGTTTTTTTAATTTAACGCTTATAAATGTAGGTAAAGTTTACAAGGATGCATTGTGGAATTCAGCAAAAGCCACAACTAAGTTTGATTTTGAAAAAGAATTGAAGAGACTGGCTCAATTAGACAAAGCAGCCCATGATTGGTTAATTGCAATACCAGTAAAATATTGGGCAAGGCATGCATTTAGTGCACATTCCAAGTGTGATATGTTGCTTAACAATATTAGTGAGTCATTTAACGCTTATATTTTGGAAGCTAGGAGAAAACTCATACTTTCAATGTTTGAAATGATTAGGAAGAACTTAATGTCTAGGGTGGTTGAGAAGAATGAGTTCCTAAAGAAGTGTGTGGGAAAAATTTGTCCAAGAATACAAGTAAAGTTGGAAAAAGCAAAACAAATGTCTAAAAATTGGTCAGCTAGAGTATCTGGAGCTGAGAAATTTGAGGTTGAGAATGGGAGAGAGCAATACACAATGGACTTAAATAGGCGTACATGTACTTGCTATAAATGGGATTTGACTGGAATACCTTGCCCCCATTCTATACAATGCATCTGGTTCATGAGGAAACGTCCCGAAGATTACGTGCATATGTTCTACCACATTTGTACATTTGAAACCACTTATTCACATTACCTCCAACCAATAAATGGTGTAAATTTATGGCCTAGAATTGATGCAGAACCTATACTTCCCCCTTTTATTAAGAGACCACCGGGGAGACCAAAGAGATTACGAAAAAGAGATGCTGATGAGCCGTCGAATTCTTCTAAAATTAGTAAACGTTCTGGTCTAATTCGATGTAGCAAGTGTGGAATAGACGGCCACAATATACGTTCATGTAAAGGGCAAGTGAAAGGAAAGGGAAGAGGGTTTATACCCAAGTTACCGGTAATGTGTATTATGGTTTTTACTTTTAGCATGTACTATTTTGCTCTTCATTTACTATTTTTCTTGTTTATACTGCATGTTAGGAAAAGATCCACATCTATGGGATTCATGGAAGAAACAAGTTAGGAGAAGATCCACATCTATGGGATTCATGGGAGAAACAAATTTAGGATCCTAGATTACTTGCACATGTAAACATATGGCAGTTTCTTTTTTTTGGAAATGTTTCAGATGCTTGTTTCTTAAATGCTTGGCAAGTATGAGCTCTTTTGGTGGGTTTTGTGTTTGTTGGTAAGATGCACATGGTTGTAACTTGCAAGCATCTAGAAAAGTACCCTATTTTTTGTGTAACATTGTGAAAGATCCCAAGCTGACGTATTTTGAGTACATGAATTGAAATATGTTATTTTCGTAGTGGTTTTCTTTTATTATTGAATGGTGTAATATTCAAAATGACTTCATGGTGATGGCCTTTCCAATTGGTCAAGAGGGAGGCATAGTTCTAGGATTTTTGCTTCCTAGAACTATGCCTCCCTCTTAATTTCCTCTCTGCATAACACAAAACTCAAAATTAGTCATACACAAGAAGTCATTGATCTTAATATTTGAAAAAAAAAAATCAATATAAAACATCATTTTTAATAACTGATAGTGTGGACAACCAAAGAACACCTTTATGAGTTATTCAACAGGTACACATTCTCTCTCTAACAAGATTCTCTCTCACTAAACTTATTTTTATAATAAATATTTTGTTGATGAGATCTCACTACAATTAAAAGTTTTTAATGAGAAAATTAAGACTTCTATGTGAAGGAAAATACCTTTTTATTGAGTCTTTGCAGAAAATTCTCTCATACTTGTTCATTTTGGAGTCTATGGAACATTCTTTTAGCAGTAAAAAATACCCACATTTCACGCCTCTTCTTTCAATTTTCCTTTGTAATGGATGTTTTGTTCTTATTCCTTTTTCTTTCTCCTTCTCAATCAAAATTGAGGTATGTTCTTAAGATGAAATATATCATCAATCTCTTTAGACCTAACATTTTTCCATTGTAATTCAGAAAATTTTGTGGGTTTTTTCTTCAAAACCTTTGTGGGTATTTTCTTCAACTTTTTCTCCCTCAAATCAACTTCTTTAGCACTATTTTTCTCTCAGTTTGCAATCACAGTCAGCAATCTTTACTTCCATGGCTTGCAAGTGAGGCTGATAATTTCTCATCACGTTGTTCTTTGGTCTCTTCGTTCTTTGAAACTCTCTTCATCTACGAGAGGAAAAGCTTCCTCTACAAGCTTTTATTTAAAAGGCCAAACCCTTTTTTTTCTTTTCTATATGACAGATTTGCCCTTTCCCTCCACACGTGAGAATCCTTTCAATTTAATCCAAGGGGTTGATTGCAATACTTATCAAACTTTAGGGGGGTAATTGATCAAATTAAAAATTCAGGGGGTTAATTGTTACAAACCTCATAGTTCAGGGGTGGTTTGTGCAATTTTCCCATTATTTTTATTCTCATCCTTTTGGAGTAGACATAATTCCAAATATGATTTTTATTATAATTATTTATTTGTAGGCATTACTCAGAATTCTCTATTTTTTTTTTCTCTTGTCATCCTTGCAATTGACCCATTTAATTAATATACATATAGGCAAATCATAACACTAGATCACGCTCGTCCAAGCGCCCGAACACGCTGAAACGTTTCTTCTCTTCTGCAGAATCCTTCTAGACGCCGACGAACCGTCGACAAATGTTGGAGAACGCTTAAAGGAACTGGAGCAAACTCGATAAAGCCATCCCAGACGGGGCGCCTCTCTTCCGACGCCGCCATCTTCCCAACTCACCCACCTTGTTTCTTTTCTTTGTACCGATAAGATCGCAAGGTTCATTTTTCGCATTTCTTTGATTTAATCCTCTTTTATTGATATAGTTGTTGTCCCTCTTGATTATTCCCATTGAAGAGTCCATTGAATATACTACAACTCGAGAAGGTGTTTTAATGGAAAAGTCCTGATTTTGCCAAGTCAGATTGTAAGTAAAAATTATTATGTAGTATTCTCATTCGTCAAAAGCTTCTAAAGGATTACTCTTTCGATATAACTCTAATATCTTTCCTATTTCTCAATTACTCTTGTTTTCCTTAACAGTTAGGATGTTCACATTAAATTTTCTATAGGTGTGTGATTAGAGGGTTTCGTCTTGATAGATGTTCATATTGGAGCAGGCCTTCCATTACTGTATCTAACCACAATGGTATATATATCTCCAAATTCTCCTTTCAGCCAATGAGTTCACTATTTTTCATTAGCTTAGTTTTCTTTTTTCTTTGCTATATTTTTCACTTTTTATGATTCATTTTGATTTTAAGTCTCGTCTTCAAGCATAGATTGAAACAATCATTGGACTTTTGCATATCTTGAATCCAAATAATGCTAATAGTTTCCTTTAATTCTTTCCCTAATAATTTGCAGGTGTTTTGATTTCCACTAAAACGCATCCAAGTACCAAAAGTCTCTCGGTATGTATTTGATCAATTTTTAAAGTAGGGGAATAGAATAGTCTCACTTGCATAGAGTAATGGATCTTAGTTTAAGATTTTTGAGAATATCAATCAAAGATTTTTCTAGGTCTATCTAGCACTCAACTTCTATATATTGCAATTGAGATTTTCATAGAATTTTCACAACTTCTTGCTTGGGACAATATCTTAATTCTTAAATGACTTTTGAGACGTATAACTAATTGAGGCAAACGCACAAACTTTTAACTTTAGGCTTATGCTTCATTTTGTTCATTAGAGGTTTAGTCTCCATGAGAGCACACTGAGACATGGAGTTTGAGCATCATGTATTGTAAAATAACAATGTCAATTTATTTTTCATTCTTGTTCTTTATAATGTAAAATAAGCGTTCATGTATTGTAAAATAACATTGTCACTTTATTTTTCATTCTTTTTCTTTAAGATATAAAAGAACGTTTGTGTATAATATACTAATATAAATTTATAATATGGGTTACCATAGTTTATCCTTTTAATACTTCTGATATAACTTAGAAAAAAACATCGAAGACGACAGAGGTAAAAGAATAGAACCATTCTATTAGTGATCATTGTAATGATGATAAAAATGACCGTTCACAATTTTTATTCAAGGAAGTGAAAGTTAATTGTATTCTATCATAAATTCATCATGTGTTCTGATGTATATGCATGTTGTGATGTTGAGTTGTGCCCTTGTGATGTTGAATATGATGGGTGTTAGAGTTTATAAAAATATATGATAGTATGATGTTTATGCCGAAGGCATAATGTTTATGTTGAGAGTGTGTTTGTGATTATTAGAATGGATGCATGGTCTAGAGAGCCTGTATATGTCACAACCCGCCTCAGATTACTCTACCAAACCTAGGGTGAGCTATAATGACAGTAGACTCCAAATGTGCAATGGAATCTATTGTCAAATCTTTATATTATCTAACTTTATCTATGGATATCTCATAAACAACACAGTCAAAAATTTCTCTCTTTACTTACAATAGATGATATGCAATGACTTGACCAGACAGGCGGCAGATTCTGATTAGTTAACTCTGGTTGAAACTCAAAAACAACCTGGTAGAAAAATTAAAAACAAAAGAATGAGCTAAAAAGCCAAGTGAGTGGTGATTCCATAAGAAAATAAATTCCCAAGAAAAAAAATTATTCTCTTACTAAACAGAAGTTCATAACTCTGTGGAATAATGTAAATCACGAACAATTTAGAAACTTTCGAGATCATTTTAAGACATTAAAATCTGTAAATAAACAACTCATGAAAACATAAGCACAAGTTCGTAAAAACATATAGATAGGGAAATCCGTAATTACAGCTCTGGAAAGCATAAACATACCTAGTGAAATTCATCACCAAATCTATACCCAAATCTCTGTCATACTAGCGTAGAGTAATCTCAATACGCACGGCAATCTCTGTCATACTATGTATCGAGTAATCTCTAGATGCATAGCAGAACATATCTCTGTCATACGTGCACGCAGAGCAAACTCTATCATTTGTAATGCTTCAGGACCAAGATTTGGGCCAAAATTTGGAATATGGATTCGGCACCTAATGGTCCCGACATTCCCTTGCATTCCCTGCGGCCTGAGCACACAAGCATACTATGGAACACATTCTCATAGCATACCAGGTAATCACCATGTGTACAAAGATCTAGTGGTTTGAAAACCCCTTCCAATATAAACCTTCTAATCACAAATCACTCTAAAACATAAAAACTCTTAACTTTTCAAGATCTCAAACTATTTCTGAAAATTATATTATTCTCTAGACAAATCGTTCATAAACTTGAGAGATTTATGAAATAACATTAAACATTTATAATTTCTCAAATAATCATCAAATCTCTCAAATAATATAAAAATTTCCAAAGTTGATTTTATCTAAAACTACATCTCATGAAATTCATACATTTCTCAATAAACATTTAAACTCTTCAAGCATCTCAATAATCATAAAATATCTTGAATATCTCTTAAAACAATAATTCAAGCTAAAATCACAAAATTACTGAAAATCTATAACAATTTTTCTCAAACATCTCTAAACCATAACTTTAGTAAAAATCATAAAATATTGAGAATCTCCGACAATTCTCCATAAATCTCATAACAATTTCTCTAGAATCATACATAATTAAAGAATTTTTTAAAATTCCATAATAAGAATTAAATGATGTAAACTTTTCATAAATAAACCACTCACAGAACTATTGGCATTGACACCTCAAATCGAAAGTTATTACAATTTTTGTTCAACCTGTAATTTCAATAACCATACCCCAAATTACAACTTTTTCCAATAAGAAAATATCATAAATTTTACCTTAATCAAATTAAATTAATTCCTCAATCCATTTCTCTTAATCCAAATTCCAAATACAAAACCAAGTACATTTTGTCTTTTTCTCTAATTAAAAACTATATATTTCTCTCTCCTCTTTCACATCTCTTTTTATATCACAATTTTGCACAATAAAATAATATTTCATTTCCTCAAATTACCACTCTCTCTCTCACGTGCACACTTCCAAAATGAACTTCATCTCCCTTCACTCATTAATTTTTCTTCTATCCTCATTAATTTCATTTGTACTTTTCAACCATTTATTTTTCTTTTTTTTTTCCTTCAATTATTTTATTGATTTAACTCTTTCTTCAAGCTATCTTCTTCTTCTTTTTGCAATCTCTCTCCATTTCCCATCTTCTTTATCCATGGCCAAGCCTTTGGGTTCCTTTTTTTTTCCTTCTTCTAAATCTCCATACCTAGCAAGAATACATAAAAAATCAAAGACCTGTAGATGTTTTTGAGCAAAAAGAAGAAAACCCATATGTATTTTTCTTGAAAGCGGCTTACGGAAGTTGAAATTGCTTACCGAGCTTGAAAATTTTTCCTAAAAGCATCAACAATCCGTTTCCCAGCCATTTCTAGCGTAAACCACAACTTCTCTGAGTTCCGACGAACTCTAAGCTCTCTAACTTCACCATTTCTCTTCCTCATTCATTCTCTCTCTTTCCCTCTCATTTCTCCTTTTCTCAGCACAACAACCCCACTTTATTTATTTATTATTATTATTGTTTAACTACACAAAAGCTTCCTGATAGGACCTATAAAGTCCTATTTAATTACACTTATTTCTTGTTAATTAGAATGATTTTATGTGTTTTATTATTATTTTTTAGGGATTCGAACAATTCACGTGTTTTGAAGAGTTTGCACCATTTCAGAATTAATTCGGACCAAATTGGAGGTGATTCGAGCAACTGAATTTCTATACCAAATTTGACCGGTCATATCATGATATTTCGAGATGAAAATATATTCAAATTTGGTATCAAATCGAAGCTTATTGAATTATCTTTCTAACGGTATAAGACTCATTGCATTCCAATAAGTATTATGAAAGTTATGGAATTTTGAGTGATTACTGCTCCTGCTGGAAAACTGTTGTACTCGAGAATATTTTGTGCCAACTTCCGTTCCCATTATCTTGCTGCTCACGTTTTGGAATATATTCAAATTAGATATCATTTTAAAGATCTCGGAATGATATTTCCAATCATATAAATATCACGTTGATCCAAGCTTTGGAGAAGAAGTTATGGGCAAAATAATGAAGACTGCGCAATCCAGAAACTTTCCTTATTTGCAACATTCTATGTTTGTTTTAAGAATTTAGGGAAGGATTTTCGAGTTTTAGATGTATTTTCTAGCATTTTACAAGAGAGAACATTATTTAATTTATTTTATTTTATTTTAAATATTATTCCCTAATTGTTTTGGGAAAACATCTTTCTAGAATTTAGGGTTTCTTACTTGTGTAAGTTGTCTACTTAAAGGCTATTTAAGCCTTCTTATGGACAGCAAGGGGGATCTTTTTTTTGGCCCTTTGGCCTAGACGTTTTTAGAGAGTTTTTAGACTCCGTTTCTCTTTTCTCCTTAGACAATAATGGTATCAAATTTTATCACGATGCTCGGCTAAACTTCGCGTTCCCAATTCAGAGGTCGGTTGTAATCAATTGCAATATTGTGAGGTTTGAACCTTAACGTAGTTTTCTTTCAATTGCAAGTGTTCTTTAATTCCCGTGTTAATTTTATAAGTATGTATTTTGATTAAATTGACGCCTTAATCTCTTTACATGCTTTATTGCTAATCACGATCATGATCCGTAATTGTCATGTTGAATGAATCGGTAGCATTAGAATTATCACATGTGTATGTTTGTGGGTTTCCATATTACATGGCTTGCATGTTTAATTCTAGGAATTAAAGGAGCATCTTAATTAGATTAAAGTTATTTCACCTAATTTGTTGTCTTGGTCCTTCCAAAGCACTTAATGCCTTTATCTAAATAATTTGGAGCGGTTTCGTCAAAATTGTTTAGGTAATTAGCGTTAACTTGACGTTTGTTAGAGTTAATGACCTTAGGGAATTTGCTACTTTTTGGGGTTTCCTAATAAGTTGACCAAGTGCTTGCATTGTTAAGTTTAAATATTTTGAATGCCTATGATCAATTTTTGCAATTGAGTAGAACCGTACTTTTGGATTGAATTTTGGTAAGATTTGATCTATCTCTATCTTTATTGTTTATGTTTTATTTTATTTATAAAAATACAAAACCCCCCTTTTTAATTGCTTTCTCCTTTGCAAATTTAACTTGAGAAATTAATATTCGGTTCCCTGAGATCGACCCGGTCCACTCAATGCTACAAGTAGCTTAGGATCGGTTTATAAATTGTAATTTGACGAGCCCTCGACAAGCTCGCTTCACTTCCCAAATAAGCTTCACCCACTTGCCTCTCACAATTCCCTAATTTTCCTTTTTCTTTTTCTTTTCTTTTTAACAAAAATTACCCCATACATTTGAATTTCCTTTTACTTCTAATTTATTCCAAACTTCTCCTCTATCAATACATTTGAAAAATCAAATAACCATTATGCCATATAAATACTAGAAATCCAAAATTGGGTCTTACAGTATAGGATTTGCATATATAAGTTGTGAGCTTATGTAGTGGAAATTAAAATGGATTGGAGGACATTGAATATGTGTGATAAGTTTAGTTGTTGGGTTCATGATATATAAGTTTTCCTTTTATCTTCCTAAGTTTTGGTAAGTTAGTGAGTGTTGTTATATTCTTAAGTTTTGGTAAATTTAATGGTTTGTGTTCAATTTTGATAAGTTTAGTTGTTGGGTTCACGATAAATTTTGTTGTTTTGTTCTTAAGTTTTTCTAAATTAATAAATGTTGTTACGTTCCTAAGTTTTAGTAAGTTTAATGGTTTATGTTCATTTTTATGAGTTTAGTTGTAGTTAAGTTATGAGATTTTCTCTAAAGTTTGTCCTTCCTTCATTTGTTATTTTTTGGAGGTGGTTCTATCTTAGTACTTTTTAGGTTGTAATAAATGTTTGATTTATAATTGTACGCTAGTAAATTTTATTTTTTTATCTTCTCTCTAAAGTTTTCTTACAGTGAGGATGAATTCTGGTTTAGTTTTAGAATTATAATAATGGATTGTTTTGTGATTTCAAACAATGTCTTGTATAGCGTGTGTTGAGAGGTGGTTTGTTTTTTAGGTTGCAAACAGAGGTTTCACTTATGATTTTAGAGTAGTAATGTATGTGGTTACTACACTTTTTTCACATTTTTCTAAAGTTTGATTGGGGAAAGAGATTCAATCTAGTTTTGATTTTTGATTGTAGGCTATATTGTATATTCTTTTCTTTTCCTCAAAAGTGGAGGGTGGGAGGGGGGATTTGAGTTTAGTTTTTAAGTTATATATATGTGCATAGGGGTTTCAAGTTTTCTTGTAAAGTTGTAGTGAGATTTTCTCCATAGTTTATACTTTATTCATTTGTCTTTTTTTTTCCGATGGTTCTATCTTATTGCTTTTTAGGTTGTAATAAGTTATTTGTTACGAATAAACGACAAGCAAATAAACAAAAAAACAAAGAAAATTGACACATATATTTACGTGGTTCACTAATGGTGTGTTAGCTACGTCCACGAGAAGAGGAAGAAATCGTTTTATAATCTCGAGGAGCACCAGAGTACATAATACGGAGATATTTTGTAAATAAGAGTTAGAGGGTTTATATATGGCACCCCTAAACAGAATAAGCCTAAAAAAAGGCCCATAAATGAAAACTATAATATAATCTCCATATAAATTAGGTTTCGGGGGCGTTGCGCCCTCGAACCCCCAAAGTCAGTGCGCTTCGCCCATGGAACCCGACTCATTGACCGGGCAACGAGACCTCCATGCTTGGTCATTCGAAGCGCCAGATAACAGATTCAAGGCATTTCTACAATATTAATTATTTTATCAATGGTTTATTTTTACCTTAAGTTGTTCCAGTTAATTGTTTGTGTTCATTTTTTATGTGTTTAACTTGTGAGATCAATGTTTTGAGCTAGTAGATTCAAGCAAGATCAAATATTTTGAGTTGAGAATATTGTCAGTATTTAAAAGGTATATAACTAGGGATGTCCATTTAACCTGCGGGGACCCGCCCCGAACGGGGCGGGGAATCCCCGATTACACGAGGAATGGGGGAGGGAGCAGGGAGGTTTTTTTCCCCGTTGGCTAAACGAGGACAGGGAAGGGGAATATATTCCCCGCCCCGCCCCGCCCCGCCCCAATTAATAATATATATATATATATATATACCTATAAATAATTTTTTTTTTTTTAAAAAAAAACTATAGTAGGAATTAGTTTAAGACTATTTCGTTATAAAAAAAATTTTAAAGTCTATATTGTAATATTGAAATTTGAATTTTTAGAAATTAAGTTGTTTCGACATTATAGTATTTTTACTTATGGTATATTATTGTTTTTATTAGAAAATTTTATAATATTTACTTTAAAATGAATTATATTGAAAATTATTCATTTAGAAATAATTTTTATTATGGTTGAGAATAAATTTAAAAAAATAAAAAAAAAAACAAAAAAACAAAAAAAAAAAGAACGGGAAAAAATTCCCCGAGAGGAACCCGATCCCCGCAAATTTCCCGTGGGGAATCCCCACCCCGATCCCAGCGAAATTAAACGGAGAATTTCGCAGGGACGGAGAATGAAATGAGGGGCGGGGACGGGGACGGGGAATCCATTCCCCAACCCCGCCCCGCCTCGTGGACATCTCTATATATAACTCATGAATTGTTAAAATGGATATTGTTCTTGTTTTGATGTAAGAAGTATTGGGTTAAATCCTAAAATGGATATTGTTTTGTTGATTAAGACTTGGAGGAACTCAATGAAGTCAAGAAGCCATATTATAACTAATTAATGTATGGGCTTTTTTGTTTGGTTATTGGCAAAAAAATATAGTACATTCTCTCATGTTAGTTGAAGTCTAATGTAGAAATTGTTGTAATATACAAATTTGATCATAATTAGTTTGTATGTAAAAATTTGACCGAATTTTGGTAAATGTTATATAAAAGTTGTTATTTATGTTTATATTTATTTTGTGTCAAAATTGGAGTGCTTTATTTTTTAAATATGTGTATTGACAGGTATCAGACTATAATTTCTATGACTTTGTTGAACTGTCATAAATAAATAGTGATATATCACTATTTATGACGGTTCATCAAAATCAAATTATTTGAATGACAACTATTCATCATCATTATAAGCATTTTTGTGACGTTCAAAACTGCCATGACATGTTTTTCATTGATAGCCAAAAACTATTGAAGAAAATATTTGTTTGACGCCAAAATATTGTCGTTAACAAACTTTCTGTGACGTTTAAGAAGTTTTGCTAATATATATATCTTGACAGTAATATAGTTTTTATTAGTTTTGTGAGGATATTGTAGAATTGTCATTAAGCAAATTAAGGTGACATCAAAAAAATGTCAAGAAAAATTTGTGGTTTGACAGTTTTTAACTGTCATGATTAATATATTTATGACGCTTTTCTCCGAACTGTCATGCATTGAATTTTCTTAAGAGTTGATTCAATGACTGAAAAATAATGCAAGAAATACGTTTTCTACATTGTTCCACTATCACGTAAAGTCAAATTAGAGAAAATAATTTAGAGTGCAAATTAGAAGAAAATTACAAAATCTTTAATATTTTATGTATACTTTTTGAATTTAGCCCATTACCCTCCTCCATTCCTTGTTCCGTCTCTGTCAATGATTGTCCTCATTTATAAACGTGGTGATCATTTATGCACAAATGACACCTGGGAGATGACAAATACTAGTTAATCTATGAGACAAATGACACCTGGGAAATGATAAATAGTAGTACTTGATCATTAATATTTTACTACCATTTAAAGATGAATTTGTTTTGTAGTGTCATAATTCTCGATCTTATTGCAACCAAACTCAAAAGTAAATAATTGAGGCTTTTTTTTATTACAATTTTATTTTTAATTTTCTATTTTTAAAAATTACCTTTCTTTCCTCACAATTTCTTTACAACCAATTTCAGATTTCTTAAAGAAATGTTTGAATTATTAGCCAAATTCTAAAAACAAAAATAAAATTTTAAAAACTACTTCTTTTATTTTTTGAAATTTTGGCTTAAATTTTGAAAACATTTTAAAAAGTAGATAACGAAAGAAGAAAAAAAACTCATAAATAAAATTAGTGTTTATAAGCTTAATTTTTAAAAACTTATAAAACGGGACCTAAGTGATGCGAAGAAAAACCAACCCAAGATTTTATGAACCTAAAACGACACCGTTTTCTTTCACTAGGCTAGATATTTAAATCCCACATGGCACTGTATATGATGATATTTAATTTTCTCTTCTACTAGAGAACTTGAAAACCATGGATCAAAAAGTATTTATTTTGCTTGTGGAAGAACAAAGGCCAAGTGGACAGCAAAAGAGAGAAGAAATATGTTTTTTAAGGAATGGAAATTCTGATTAATCGTTAATGTCCAGCTCCAAGGCTGTCTTTTTCGAAGAGTGACAAAAAAAAACCCTAATATGAAAGCAACCACAAGCTTTTGAGGGGACAGATTCGAAGATATTTTGTTTCATGGTAATCTGGGCGAGTGTCATTTCTGCGGTTGTCTTTGCTTCCATGTTTGATCTGCCAAGTTTAATCATTGGGAAAGTCAAAAATATCTCGAAGTAATTAGAAAAATATCCCTCTTTTTATATGTAATTCACTCTAATTACTATTCACCAATCCGAACATAACTTATCAGATAAGATATTAATTACCATTGTAAAGATTGATGGTTCGATCCCACCTTACCATGATTGAACTAACAATATATATTTAAAAAAAAACTTCAATTACTTTTCTTTTTTTTTTCTTTTTAGTTTTTTTTTTTTTTTACAATTTCACTTACTTTTCACCAATTCTGCACATTTATTCAACGATGCAACACTTTATCACCAGCTTGTTGGTTCCCTTCAGTATCTCACATTCACAAGACCTGATATTGTCTTTGCAATAAATCAAGTGAGTCAGTTCATGCATTGACCTACGACGATTCACTTTTCTGCTGTCAAACGTATCTTACAGTATCTCTCTAAGTCTAAACAACTTGGTGTTTTATTTCGAAGAGGAGATTTGTCTCTCAATGCTTTTTGTGACTTTGATTGGGTTGGTGATACATCTAATCGACCGTCATTCTACATCAAATTTCATTGTTTTTCTTGAATTTCCTTCGTTTTCTCTATATTTTATTGAACGGTATACTAGCAATAAATTTTCAGCGGAATAAAATAAATCTGTTGGATAGAGAATTCTAGAATGTCGCAGACGTGTCTCCTCCTTTTAGTTCCTCTCATTTTTTGAATTAACAGAACGATGCGTTTTGAACTTTTGCTTAACATTATCCCTTAGTGATGATTAATTTAATTTGTGAAAACATGATTATCAAGCAACAAGAAATGGCTACAAAGACAAAAAAAAAAATATTATCCCTTAAGAATGATTAGTTTTATTAATCCTTTGACATTATTTTTTATTTGTCTAAATATATTTTATTCTCTTTTTATTTTTAATTCATTGATTTTTGTTTCCTTTTAAAATGATCTGATTAATATCTTTTAATTATAAGCATCATATTTATAGAAAAAAAAAATTCATTGACTATTACATTTATTTTATATTCTAACATTTTGAATATCTTCTCTTTTATGGTAGAATGACTACATAGATGGTAAGGTGATTTTATCATATATGGTTATTCGTATTTTTAAATATGTGATTAAGTATATCTTTCATTATATCTATAGTTGCCTTGTTATTTGATTAACTAATGGAATCTTTCTCATATTTGATGATTTTTTGTTTTAAATTTGAAATTTGCTGAAATTGATGGTGGGCGAAAAACCTTGTAACATTTCTAGTTAACTCTTGAAGAGTTATCTTTTTTGTGGTTTTTGTGTTACATATTGAATTCTTGATAATGTGCTTCAATTGGAGATTGCAAGCTACTTGAACGGTTGTTAAACACACTAAACATTTCACAAAGAGAGCTTGTGAACATGGAATGTCAAAGGGAGCAAGATTGCGGCATAAAATCCAAGAAGGGAGTTCTTTTAATTTGATGCATAAGACAATTTATATTGTGTACTAATCCTTTGATAATCTAATCTCTGGGCGTGGCCCCGTAGAGTAGGTTGGAGACCGAACCACACATTAAAAGTGTTGTGTGTTCATTTATTTTTATATTTTCGCATGTCTTTAACAACAATCATTGAATAGTCATTTTATGGATCGTTGATGCAATTAAAATAAATAAATATACAATAAACATTATTGTTCCAACAAGACAAATTAAATAAATTGGATAATTAGGTCTTTTCACCTACAAAGACAAAAAAATATTATCCCTTAAGAATGATTAGTTTTATTTGTGAAATATGATCAACAAGCAACAAATACTTCTAATCAAACTTCACCACGGCAAGAATGCCTAACAAAGACAAAGAGTATTATCCCTTTAGGTCCCGTTTGATAATCATTTGATTTTTTATTTTTGGTTTTTAAAATTTGTGCTTGTTTTCACACACAATTTCTCTACAATAGTTTTCATCATCCCGACAATAGTTTTCATCTTTCTTAAGGAAATATTTGAGTTCTTAGCCAAATTCCAAAAACAAAAACTACTTTTTGAAAACTACTTTTTTTAATTTTCAAAACTTGGCTTAATTTTTTAAAACATACGTAAAAAGTAGATAACAAGACAAGAAAACTCATAAGTGGAATGTAGAAGTAATATTTATAAGCTTAATTTTTAAAAACTAAAAACCAAAAACTAAGCCCCGTTTGATAACCATTTGGATTTTTAAAATTAAGCCTATAAATACTACTCCCACTTATAAGTTTCCATATTTTCTTATCTACTTTTTACATATGTTTTCAAAAACCAAGCTAAGTTTTGAAAAATTAAAATATATATATATATATAGTTTTCAAAAACTTAGTTTTATTTTGAAATTTGGCTTAAAACTCAATTGTTTAAGATGAAAAACATTGTAGATAAATTGTGAGAAAACAAGCGCAATTTTTAAAAACCAAATAGTTGTCAAATAGAGTCTTAAGAATGATTAGTTTTATTTGTTAAAATGCATTTATTTTGAACTCTTCAAACATACCATCTTTAGCATAGTTACTAATCAAGATAAAAATTGCAACACCTATGAGAGTTTAAGATAAAAATTGTAACACTCATCTAAATTTAAAGTACAATTTGATGAAATAGAAAACTTAGAGTTAAAATTGACACAACTACACATCACGTTATGGTTAATTTCAACTTTCCTCCAACAAGAAGGGGAAGAAACTAGTGCTTCGTTTAGACTCCATGTATTTTCTACCCAAGGGAGATTTTACACATACATTTTACTCACAAATGAAGAAAAAACATCCCAATTATAGAGATCACAAACAGAGATCATAAAAAATAATTTAAAAGAAAAAAGAAATAAAATCCAATATTCCTCAGACAAACAAACAAACAAACATAAATTTTTTGATATGCATACATGGAAAGAGGAGGAACAGGTAAAGATTTTACATCCTTTTTGTTTTTCTAACAAGTAGCCAATTTTTACAATGCATTAAAGCATTATATTATAATCCCTTCATCTACTCCCAAAAAGGAAAAAAAAAGTAATGATCCAAACAAAAAATTTACAAATCACACACATCCCCTGTTTCGACATTCACCACCCCAATCCCAAAACACTCACCGACATCACCATATATCATCTGTACCGTCGAGCCGTCTGTAATCTGAAGCTCCCAATCCCACGGTGGCCGATCGCCCTGTCGTCCTCCAAATCCGCCAGCTTCTTGTTGGTCAAAGAGAGGGAGGAAATCGCTTTTGCCGAAACCACTTTCCGGACAAGTATCTTCCACTGGGCGTCGTCCTTGCGCTTGGTGGTGGCGTCGTCAGCCGGAGACCGGAATTTTCGGCAGAGAGGGACTTTGCAGCAGCCGGAGTGGTCGCAGATGGAGGAGTGGAGCTTGAGGAGCTGCCACATGCGCTTGCAGCGGCCGCATCCTAGGCCGTTGATTCGCTTCTTACACGTGGCGAAGTGTTTGATCAGAAGCTGGAGGCCGTGACACGTGGAGTAGTGGGTACAGGGTTCTCTCTCCATCTTCGGCTCCACGTTGTAAGGTCCGACTATGGTGCAACCTTCTGAACATATGTGTTCTAAACATTCCATTGCTTCGTGTAGCTCTAGATATAGCTTCCTCTCTTTTCTTATCCTCCTGTTCCTCTGTTTCCTCTGCATTTTTTTTTTTTTTTTTTTTACCATTGATTGTTAAAAGATCAATTTTCTAATCAAAAAATGATTCTACATTAACCAAAAGTTTGAACAAGAGAATTTTAGTCTATTTCCAGTAATAATTTGATTTCAAAACCACGCAAAATGTAAGGAAGGAAACCAACCAACAGGGCAACAACCATAAGAAAGAATGAATCAATCTTAGCGATCAAAAACAGATTAACACTTTGAATTAGGTTCATAAAATAAAATTTTCCTCAGAATCAACTCCTCCAATTATTGTATATTAAAAAAAAGAAAAAAACGCACTGCTGCAAATTTTATCGATGTTAGAAGACGAAATTCCTAAGAACAAAACAGAGGAAGAAAGAGAAAAGGAAAATGGTGTTTACCGATTCGGTCTCTTCAATGAACTGAAGAATATCAAGCTCAAGCCAAGGATCATGATCTTGAATAAACTTCCATCCCTCAGTTTTCTCAACGAATTTAAAATGATCAACCACGAATTTCATACACTTGAGGTAAAGATCGGGCGCGTTGCAGAGCCTCGCGAGTTGCAGAACGTCCACAACGCTCTCGATCGTAAGCCGTTGAGCCAAATCTCTCGTACACATCGCCTTCAATTGCGGCACCATGTAAACGTGCGACAGAGCCAGTAGATGAATTCCGTGTTTCTCAAGATGCTCCACCGTGCACCTGCAAGGAAAAAATTCCTTTCCGTCAGAAATTGAAATCGAGATTCAGAAATTCGAAACGAAATCGAAATCGAAATCGATAAGAGATGCGGATCTAAACCTAGAACTGTAGAGAAACCGAACAAACGAAACGACGGCGTCCGACGGAACTCCAAGGATCGAAATCACTTTCTCGGTGTTTCGTTTCTTCCGCGGGCGATCGATTACGTGCTCGAGGACCGGCGAAATCGAAGCCTTCGATGAAATCAAAATCTCAGAAATCTCATTGTAATCAAAATCTATAACATCGAAATCAGGGGAGGGATCTGATGAGTTACCAGGATACCAGAGTGCGCCGGGATTCGGAGTCCGCCGGAGGCGAGGATTTGGACGTCAGGTTCAGGAAGCTCCCTGAATATGGAGGGCGGAATGGGCTGAGCGGCGGCGGAGGCGGTGGTGGCCGGGAGAGTGCTGTAGAGGTCGTCGGGAAGGGCGGTGGGAGGGACGGAGGTGGTGAGAGGAGTGGATTCCATATTGCGAAACGGGGAGCGATGGGCACGTTTCTCGGCCACAACCGGAAATGAATAAAGCCATATTTATAGACTTCTCCACAAGAAAATTCCCAAACTACATCGAGCTGTTACAGTTGTAAATCTGCCCACCTTCGTTTCAACCGCATTTGCTGTTTCCGTTTTCATCCCCCTTCAAAATCATCTGGCTAAATCCTCTCAAATTATTTGAAAGTCTAGAACAAATTTTAAATCTACGTCCGTGTTCTATTTCACTCTAATAGTATTTTTTTATTTACTTTTAAAAAAAATAATTTCATTGACAAACCATGCGACCAATGATTAACATGGCATGTCAATCAAATAAATGAAAATAATAAAAATACATAATACAACAGCAAACACCTAGATAAATTAATATGCACGCTACCTCGACGTCATGTCGTCACATTATGAGCTATAATGTTAAATGAACACATTCATATTCCTATTTCAACATTAGATGTCCAGTTTTATAGACATGTTTAATTTTTAATGAAGTGTATATATTTTTTTCCTCCATATTGTCACACCTAACATTAGAAAAATGGTCAAATCAAAAAAGAAAAGTCAAGTAACCATTAATATTGATGTATAAATGGCTTTATAATATTCATATGCATTAACCATTAATAATATATCAAAACCTAGGTCCTTTACATTTTTCATGTGTGTCTCCAAATGAACATAACTTTCTTGACAACGACAAAATATGAAGATAGTCAAGATACTATTGTAATTATTGTAGGATTGCAACATACAAAAAGACACAATCCAAGTGGAAGAAAATAGTATGCAACTATTAAGTATTAGCCGCATAAATTTCTATATATTAATACTTTTTTGTCACAATGCATGCCTCCTTGTTTTCCCATTTCTTTCCAAAATCACCAACAACTATGCATGTGTCATTTTCTATTCCCAATTAAAATTACACCAATAATGATTTTAATAATTAAAAGTGTGTAGTTAGACAACAAATAGATGTAGTTTAAAGTAAGTAATTTTAAATGATGGGATTAAGGAAAATTAATAATTAGGGGATTAAAAGATTAAATTATAAAGTAAAAGGACATTGATGATGTTTTAGAAATTATTCAATTAGACTAAAACAATATAACTGGTAATTTTATATTGTTGGACGTATGAGAGAAACAAAAAAAAATTATAATTTTATCATGCATCTAAAAAATTAGAAGGAATTACTTGTTGAATATCTCACATTGAAAAAATGTAGCGAGACCTCACGATTTATAAGATACATGGGTTACTCCTCTCATAACCAATTAGTTTTGAGATAATACACCATATTGAGGATCTCATATTAGAAAAATGTAGAGATACATGGGATAGTACTCGAATAATTTTTCGTGGATCGGGGTATGACGTGGCAAGGGGATTTGGTTGTGAGTTCTGATCCGGTGAGGATTTGTCGGACAGTTTGGACTGGTCTTATCCACGAAGGAGCAATCTATTTTGCCACGTAGATATTGCCACGTTGAGCATTTAACGATATCCTAGCAGCAGTGGTCGATAATTGTTCTTTCAATGCCAGCCAACCACTTGTTTACACGTCAAACCATGACAACTATTTTGCACAATTTTTGTTTTTTTTTTTTTTTTTTGTCGAAATAATTTTGATCTTGTTTGGTAACGTATCCAAATTCAATTTGTTATTTCAAATTCCCTTAATCAAGCGGATCAAATAACATCACTTATCCAAATAATAATAATAATAATAATAATAATAAATTATTATTGTTTGGTATGGTTATTTCAAAAGATCATACTTAGAATGTTGGTTTTTTAGAGTTTTTAAATTATAAATTTGCTACTAAATATGTATTCAAAAATATAATACAATTTTGTTTTGTACTAGATTGTTTATTTTTAAATAGTTGTTTTTGGATCACCAACTACATACACCTCCTTCTATTTCTGTCTGCAAATTATTTTTAAAAATTAGGATTGAAATTCAATAATTTGTTGAAATTGACATTATTGAAAACCTTCAACTATTCAAAGATGTATATATTGCTTATCAATAACTTCAAATATATATATAGCTTTTCCATATAGACGAATTAAATGATAGCAAGACATTTCTATACATATAACTTATCCATAGATATGAATTGAGTGATGGCAAGATATTTCAGTTTTCCAAAAGATTTGTCCAAACATTATCCTAAACATTTTCATTTTATTAAATAAACAAATTAATTTGCAATATTATTACATACTTACAATTATAGTATATTAGTCCCTAATGATTGAACCTTTTTTTAAAGGATAAAATATCTTTTTTTTTTACAATATGTAGGATGGAAGATTCGAATTTCGAGCATCTTGGTCAAAGGTACGAGTTTTATGCCAATTGAGTTATGTTCATGTTGGGAACATCATTTGTACATGAACATTCATGTACTTTGAGTTTTTATACTTTTAAGTGTCGAAATTTAATTATTGTACTTTCAATCAATCTTAAAATTAGTCTTTATTATTAGTTTAGAGTTAACTTTTATTAAATAATAATAATAATTTTCATTTAATAAAAGACATAATGTTAATATATTTTCAAAATTTATAGAAAGAAGACTAATAAAAACTTTTAAAAAATTAACCATAAACTAATAGGAATGACTAATAAAATAAATTCTAAAGTGCATCGACAAAAAAGAAACTTTTTTGTATTAATAATTAACAGTCTCATTGAATATTTATTTCAGGAGTGGTCAATAATCGCTTTTCCAATGCCAGCCAACCACGTGTTTCATGTCAAAGCACGACACCTGTTTTTGTACGGTTTTTTTTTCATATAATTTTAGGCATGTTTTATTATTATTGTTGTTTGATAATTAGGCGTGTTTGTTATATTATATTCCACTTATTATTTTTGGATTAACATAATCAAATGAATCCAATGAGTTTATGTTTAATGAGTTTATTTCAAAAAATAGTATTCAGGTTTTTTTTTTTCACAATAATTATAGGGGTGTTTATAATCTTGTCCCAATTTAATTTATTAATTTTTTATTTTGTTTCCAAAAACAATTATTAGCTTAATCAAATGAATTGAATAAGTTTATGTTTGGTGAGTTTATTTCAAAAAATAGTATTTGAATTCTATAACTTAAAAAGTGAAAATTTTGAAAACAATGTTGAGGTGTTTTTTGAAGTTTTCATATTTTAAATTTGTTAAAAATAAATGCTTTTTTAATTTGTTTTCTATTTTATTCCTTGTTTAAAATTTTTACTTTAGATCATCAATTCACACCCTCTTAATTTGTTTTTGTTTTGAAGTTTTCTTTCAAGAGTTATAATTGAAATTTAATAATTCGTTGAAGATTGACATTTTTTAATATGAAAGTTGACATTATTTAAAAGTTTCCACTACTATTTAAAGTTGCATATAGTTTATCACTTAATTCACCTCTCTTGTAAAAAAAATATTTGAATTTTTAGCCAAATTCTAAAAACAAAATAAACAAACTAGAATAATACAACTTGTAATATGATTGCATTGCAAGTACATTTGTCAAGGATACTAAAAAAAAACAAGTACATTTGTCAAGTGCTTATTTGGTATTTTACTTTGGTATACCTTAAAAAAAAAAGTAATGAATGGGCTAAATTCATTAGTCCTTAATGTTTGAACTATTTTTTAATTTTTGTCTATAATATTTAAAAGTTTGTAATTCACCCTTTTACCATTTTGTGCCGTCCAGATCTTATTGTTACAGAGGGTTAAACTTGTCATTTTTTTAGTTCACCAATGTGCAATCAAGAATTTAAATATATAACATTCAAAACATGTATATATCAACTTAATCAATTGAGTTATATTTCAGCTAACGTTGTCCAATTTGTCAATATAAGTATATATTAACAGTGAAGGCACTTGTACCCTAAAGGTTGAAGATTTAAATATGCACTCCATATTTATTGAACTAAAATTAAAATAAAATAAATGAATTGTCATAGTAGGGTATGATGTTAAATTATATTTTATTAATTAAATTGAAAACACCCTAATTTTTAGTAGGTGTATGCATATATACGGCAAAAGAAGCTCAATTGATTGCAAATACAGTGACAATATTCTAGATAAGGAAATATAGAAGGAAAAAAACAGTCCAAACTCACTAAAAAAAAAACTAGAATAGCCAATGGTAGTGATAGTTTCTTCATCTCACGATATCTCAACCACATGCGTCTATCATTGATTTACATCTATTAAGCAATCATTGATAGATGTCTTCAACTAATAAACACTAATAGCCATTAATGGACGTATATAAGTGATATACCGATGATATATATGAATAAAAAAGAAATTATATATAAAAATGTCTAAATAAACCCATGAATTTTTTTTTAATTGTTATATTTTGAAAATTTATAGTCCTATTGTTATATTTGCAAAACATGGAATATGAATTTTCACCCATTAAAAGTTTTCTTTTTAATTTAACTAATAATAATATATTGTTATAAAAAAAAATTGATTCAACAAACGTTTATATTGACAATTGACAACCTCATCAAAAGTATAAGTGTCTAAATTCACTCGTAAGCCTTTTTTTTTTTTTGCCAATATAATAATTTGATTGTTTAAATTCCCTTTTTTTTTTGTCGTTTGCTGCATTTTTTCAGAGAAGAGAAAAAAAATTACATTCTTAACTCTATAGGTAATCCTTCCATTCTAAAAATTTAAGGATGGGCAAATTAACTGGGAACTATAAAATCTCTTCAGAGTTTTATTTATTATGATATTTTTTTTTAGTTCAACAACATATGAGATAGAAAATTCAAACCTCTAACTTCATGGTCAATGATATATGTTTTAACTAGTTGAGTTATACTCAAGTTATCGTTATTGATTTTCCTTGTGTATGTGTATATGTATATACAAATTTTTTTTAGTTAAACAAATGTGTGGGGTTGGAGATCAAACTTTAAACTTCAATCTTAGTGTAGGTGTAATAAATGACTTATTGAGGGTACTTCGAAATATATATTTAATTCTCTTTTTTGAGTTCAACAATACGTAGAAATGAGAATTTAATGTCTTCATCAATTAAGCTCATGTATTAAATTTCTGTAGACATGTTGACATTTCCATCGACATTTCCACATATTCATAGGTTCGACATCAACATAAAAGGTGAATCAACATTTCCATTATACCGTACAAGATCAATGAAATATTAAAAAAAAATAACAACAAAATGTAACATAATGTGAATATAATATTATAACCAATATTTTAACTCATTTAAAAAGTATAAAATGTTTATTTATTAATTTAAATATATTTTTTGAATTTTTTGTATTTTAAAATTTCTCTAGAAACATCCATCGACATCAATATTTCTATCGACATTTTCATAAAATTGAGACTTCGACGTTTTCGTCGATATCGATACTTTAAACCTTGGACTTAAGCTATACCTATACATACTTGAGAATATATATTTCATATATACTCGTTCTCTAAAAATGAAAAGAAAAAAAAAGTTGAGAGTACCGTACCAAACAACTCCTTGACAGATGTCAATGTACAAAAATCTGTTATTTCTGGAAGGTGCAAAGCACATAGACAATTTATTTATTTAAAAAATAAAAACCTTTTTGTTTTCTGAGGCCAAAAATGCATTCAAGCACGTGATATGCACGGATGCTAATTTACCAAAAGAATGGGGAAAATATCAACAATCTATCTAATCATGGTGTATCATTATTTTATTGAAAATAAATAAATAGATTTTATATGGAAATGCGTGCTCCACGATTATTTGATTAATTAATTTTTTTATCATGTGACGGTTTTTATGTGGTCAAGGAATAATCAGAAATGTGTAAAATCGACCAAGGGGCGGGAGAAATTATATATATATATATCTTTCGGTTGCATAAATAATAAATTTTGTTTTGGGTTAGCAAATCTTTCAATTAATTTTGGTTTTGGTTGGCAAATCTTTCAATTAATTTTGTTGATTCGGTCTATTCAATTAAATCACTTTAATTAAATATTCTGATTCTAATAGTTTTTCTATTTTTCAAATCCAAACAATTAAATAAATGAAATAGTGTACTGGATAATTAAATATATTTTCCAGGGTTCTATAGTTTATTTTAATATGGATTTAATTATTATAGTATGTAATCCATTACGATTTGGTCAATTATATGAGTCTATCATATTTTCAATATATATATATAAGAGTATATCATGAAGCAAATAGCGAAATTAAATATTTAGAACTATTTCAAAGTTGTACTTTTTAGGTTAAAAAATAATTAGGTTTAAACGTTCTCGCACTTCATAATAATTGTGATAATAATTCTTTTAACAATTTAAATAATGTAAGATAAAACTATGATGCCCTCTTCTTAACCAAGTATTTAATTTTGATTTTTTTTTTAAAAAAATCATCTTTTATTTGAGTAGTTGATTAATAATCTCTCTACCTTTTTTTTTTTTTTTGAGTTCAACAATATGGAAGTAGGGGATTCAAACCCATGACTTTTTGGTTATCAATACACACTTTATGCTAGTTGAACTATCCTCTTGTTGGCAATCTTTCTATCCTCTTCAATCTCTTAAATATATCACTTTTCATTTTTTAAATTAAATACACATAACACAAAATTATTTAATTTTTAATTTATTGTATTTAAATCATTTGTATAATATAAAATAAATCATTCTAATTTTCACATTCTCATTCCACCTTTATTTTTTTAAATTCTCAAATTACCTTTTATTAAAAAAAATTAATTATCCAAAATTTATTTGGAAAAAAACTAACATAATTAAAAAAAACTTTTATTTATCATTAAAAAAAAAACTTATTACCTTGGATAAAAAAATTAATATATAATGTGCAAAGCAAATGCTAAAATACTAGTATTTTAAAAATGAAATATGGTAGGAATAAAAAAAAAAAGAAAAAAGAAATACGGTCTTTTTTTATATTCACATTTTAATGAGTTGGATTATTATTTTCTTTGGAGATTTGTGGGTAGGTGCGAGGTTTTAAATAATTGGACGAGATTGCTTCTCTTAGTGGTTTTTCTGTATTATTTTTTTCTTAGTTTCGGAAATTAGGTGGGATTTTGGTTTTTTAAAATTGTTTGATTTTATTGCTACGTTCAAATGCTCTTTTATATATATTGACTTTGAACATTTTTTTTGGAGTGTTTCGCTGGTTAACTTTTGGATGATTGATCGTATTTTTTTCTTTTAGTATTATTGGATGGTTTTGAAGTAGTTTTTCAACTTTATTTTTAATAAGGATATTAGTACAATTACATATTATCGTTCCATTTAATTTTTTTTTTTTTTAAATTGAAGTTAAATTGACTCACATAGCTCAGTCACTCAAGCGAGCATAGAAGTGGAAAGCAAAGCTTTCATAAACTTCAATTAAAATCAAAATACGACTTTCAATTTCTTAGGCTCCGTTTGATAACTATTTTAGTTTTTGAACTTTGATTTTTGAAAATTAAGCCTATAAATGGTATTTTCACTAATGAGTTTTCTTTATTTTGTTATCTATTTTTTATATATGTTTTTAAAAACCAAGTCAAGCTTTGAAAACTTAGTCTCCATTTGATAACCATTTGGTTTTTTGTTTTGTGTTTTTGAAATCTAAGCCTATAAATACTACTTTGATTTATGAATTTTCTTGTTTTGTTATCTAAATCAAGACAAGTTTTGAAAACTAAAAAAAGTAGTTTTCAAAAACTTGTTTTTGTTTTTGGAATTTGCCTAAGAATTCAAGTGTTTTCTTAAGGAAGATGGAGCTCGTTGTAGAGAAATCATGAGAAAACAAGCACAATTTTTAAAAACAAAATGGTTATCAAACGGGGCATTGGTTTTTTATTTTTGAAAATTAAGTCCATAAATACTACTTCCACCTATGAGGTTCCTTTTTTTTTATACCTACTTTTTACATATGTTTTCAAAAATCAAGCAAAGTTTTGATAACTAAAAGAATAGTTTTCAAAAACTTGTTTTTGTTGTTGAAATTTGGTTAAGAATTCTAATGTTTTATTAAGAATGATGAAATCCATTATAGAGAAACAATGAGAAAACAAGTACAATTTTCAAAAATAAAAAATCAAATGGTTGTCAAATGAGGTCTTAGTTTTAAAAAACTTGTTTTTTGTTTTTGGAATTTGGCTAAGAATTCAAATCTTTTCTTAATAAAGATAAAACTCATTGCAGAGAAATGATGAGAAAACAAACACAATTTTCAAAAACCAAATAGTTATCGAACGAAAACTTAATTTTTTTATCTATAGACAATGATTTTTTAGAAAATTTTAAATCATCTAAAGACTTGTTTAAAAACTTGTAACATTATAAGTCTACTTGAAACTTTTTTTTTTTTTGAGTTTAACAACATTTGGAGGTGAGGAGATTCAAACATTTGACATCTTGGTTGAGGGTACATGCCAATTATATATATATAATTCCAACACATTTTAAAAAAAATACATATTATCAAAGTCTAATTAGCATACATTAACTACTACGTCATCATACTAAAAATAATAATAAAAGAATTGCCACGTCATCATTCTGTTAGGTGAACTAATGTCAACTCTACTATGGGCTTTTTAGAAACCAATTTCAAACTTTAAGGACTAATTAAAAATCAAATTCAAAATTCAGAGATCCAATATGTCACCTTTAAAACATCAAGGACCAAATATAGTTACTATATAGTAACTAAATTCAATTCTCTAAAACTAAAAGTGTTAATTTTAAAAATTCAATGACCAAATAAAAATTAAGTTCAAATATCATTCATCAAAATTGGTAGCCCAAAGTTCCCACCATTCTCTCATTATATAAGAGGAAAAAAATAACAAAGTAGTGTGTTAGAGAGTGGACCTAAATTGAGAGCCCAAAGTTCCTCACATTTTATAAATTGGACTGACGATGAAGGATTAAAATATCAATATTGATATTTTAATTTTACAGATATATTGATAGCAATAGATATTTTTATAAATTAAAAATTTTATAAAAATTATTTAAATTAATAATTAAGTTGTTTTTGTTAATTTTAGGGAAACGACAAGAGAATACAAAAGTCGGCTAGAGTTTCCATTGAATAAAATGGCATAAATGAAATACAAATTTATAAATCTATTTATACAGATGAACAAACTCCCTTATCTCAAAATATAATTCAAATAAAAAATCTAAATCAATTCAAATATCCTAATTTAAAACAAATCTAATAAAATATTTTAATCTAAAACAAATCTAATAATGTCTAACATAATCTAACATCCCTCTCAAAATCATAATAATGTACTATCAATTTGCTAAATAATGCCGATGCCGAATTTCAACTATCGATACCAATGTCAATTGAATACAAACGTTTTGTAGTACTCAATTACCTTGCAAAAAAAGAAAAAAAAAAGTTTTTGAATTCAATTGCATAATGAGTTTTATTATTATTATTATTATTTTTTGGATTTGTAGACTTCTTGCGTGGTCTTTTTTTCATTCATTTTTTCTCGAGGACTTGTATTTATTCATTCAAGATGATTTTGCATCTTCGTTTTTCAAAGTTAATGTATTTTTTACTTTTTCATTATTTTAATCATTTAGCATGTACCATACCATTTATATTTTGTTTACCCATATAAACATAACTTATCTCACTATTTTATACCTGGTGCCAAATCGATCTCTTAATTTTTTTTTCATTCTTTATTTTCTTTAATACCTTTTTATATACCTCGTTTGCTCTTGCCTTATTAACATACATCTCATTTCTCTAAGTTAGTCTTTGTACTTTACATTTCATTCTATTTTAATTCATGTACTTTCAAACATTCAAAATTTAGTCGTTGTACTTTCAATTAAGCTTAAAATTGATTCCTTCTATTAGTTTCTTGTTAACTTTTCTAAAAAAAATAGTCTTTATTAGCTTCCCTATATGAATTTTGGAAATATATTCACATTGTGTCTTTCCTAACATGAAAATTATTATTATTATTTAACCAATTTAAATAAAAATGAACTTCAAGATAATAATAGGGATTAATTTCAAGATTTATTGAAAGTACATTGACTAAATTTGGACATTTTAAAATATAGAGACTAAAATAGAACGAAGCCCAAGGTACATGGAACAAAATGATATTTTAACCTAAATTCTATAAACTATGCTTTTATATACTCTCTTTCTATATTTCTCTGTTTATTCCTACCTACATGTATATCGGTTTGTATACATTGTCTATTTACCTTGTAAATTATATAAACCCTACTTTTATACTATTCACTAAGCATTCCCTTTCTGAATTCGAAGAAGATAAGAGAAGAGAAGAGAAGAGAAGAGAAAAAACAAAAAAAAAAAACAAAAACAAAAAAACAAAAAACAAAACAAAACAAAACAAAACACAAAGCATTCCCTTTCTAGTTTCTATACTCTGCGTAATTTGGCGACCCCCTTGAGTTATTGTTCTTTTTTATTGTTTTTAATTTTGTTATTTAACTCTATTTTTACCTCATTTTTAACCAATTCCATTCTTCTAGATTTAGGGTGTGTTTCACCTACCTTCTCGCTTAAACATTTTTTCTTAAAATATTTTTAATAAAAATATCTTTATATCTTACATTTTTAAAAAGTGCTTTAACTAACAAATTTGTATAGTTTCTATAAAATATAATTTTTTTTCTTAACACATATTTTGAAGATTTTTGGTTAACCACGAGTTATTTTTAGATAATCTATCTCTCATGGATTTCTTCAAAAATAGTTTTTAAATTAATTCAATTTTTAAATATTTTTTATTTATTAAGATTTTCTTAAAAAATATTTCTGATCATAAAAAGTTATACTAAATATACTTTAAATTATTAAATTTTTCAAATGTGTTTATAGAAAAAATATTTTTATATAAAAAAATATTTTTTTTTCAAAAGATATTCCAAATATACTATTAGATGGGATACTCTTTTTTTTTCTAGATTTAGTTTGAACTACTAGATGGTAGGATTCTCTTAGACTCTGTTTGGTGTATTTTGGTTACATTAGAACTTTCAAATATTCACAAAATCTTTGGCCAGTTATCAAAATGCACTATTAAATATGGGTATTTTCGATGTTTTTCCGATGATTTTGTTTTTCTTTTTCTAATGAAATTGGTTTAGTAGAGCCCAATACGAAACCCAAACCCAATGGGCCTAAATGAAAGATCCAAAAGAGCCCATATCCCATGAATATGATCACCGAATCATTATTGGGCTTCAAAACAGGCCCAAAACCTTGAAGATCCTTGGAAAACAGGCAAATCAGATCTGCAACTATTGGATGTCCTTTTATTCAAGCACGTGATACTCCAAAAAAATAATAATAATAAAAACGTGTGTATTTGACCAATTAAATTCTTAACTTCAAAATTCAAATTATTACATTCAATTTCTTAGCTTCTCACCCCCCCCCCCCCCCCCCAACGCCAATTTTCTTCTTTTCCTTAATGTTTCCACATTGTACCTTCCAAAACGCAAGGACATTAAAGTCTTAATAGCTTGTATTAAAGAAATTTATGATTCAGATCCTTGGATTGCTAGGTCAGGAAGACGAGTTTCATTCTCGATCATTCTCTTGATCGATGATGAGTTAATTGGTAAAAAGGTAAATTATTTTATAGATGAAGAAGGAAAATGGAAGGAGTCAAAAATCATATGAGGTGTGAGGGTAGGGATTTTCAAATCTTTTACCTTTAGGTTGAGCGTACAATGTTTAAACCAGTTGAACTATACTTAGGTTAGCTAAAGACATGTTTGGCTAGAATCACTCTCAAACATATCTTTAAGTACTAGATTGATTCACTCGTATTTTTTCGTTATAATTCTCTTTCACCCAAACTTGCAAATATCTATGGGATTGATTTTATTGTTAGAAATGCGAGAAATAATTAAAAGCATAAATTGGATTAATGTTTCAAAATTCAAAGAGTAACTGATTAGGTTGTGAATTAGTGATGGCCAAAAAAAAGCTTGCATTGGTTTGGGCATCATTTACTGCGAGATTTCTTTTCAATCATTTATAATCACCGTTTAAAAGTAGCCCCACATTTTTGTTGAAATTACAAAACTTACCAAAATTTATTGGACTCAAGTGGAAGGCTTAGCTAGTTTGTTTGTGCAAATTGTACCTTTTTATTAGCAAAGTACCTAACAATAAACAAAACCAACGACCCATGAAGAAATTAATTAACATCCATCCCAAAAGTTAAGGAGATCTTGTTGAAATTAATCACCAACTTGGCCCATTTGCCTAAATATCAATATTTTTCTTTCTTGTTTTATGTTTTCAAAAATTTGAAGAAATATGCACTCGATGGACTTCCTATTTCTCGTTTTTTTTAAAGAACTTTTTTTTTTCTATCTACTACAAAGATTGACCTAAATAGTTATTAGAAGAATTGAAAAAGTTAAATTACAAATTTAGTCCTAATCGGGAGAAAGTTAAATTTTAGTCCCGATAATTTTTAAAGTTAGAATTAGTGTCTATGATTTGATAAAACCCTAAAGACTATTTATGAGAGTTTTATCAAATCATAAGAACGAAATTCTAACTTTTAAAAACTAAAATTTAACTTTTTCCAAATCACAAGGACCAAATTTGTATTTTAACCAATTGAAAAGGCAATGAAACTTTGGGAGAATTAGTTTAATCCTCATATAGAGTTTGTTGTGATCATTTATGTAAGATATTAGAGTTTCTTAACAACCAAATATTATATCATCAACTAAGAGGTTAGAGGTTCAAACATCTCACTCCACATATTGTTGAATTAAAAAAATATATATAGGATCATATAGTGTTAAAGTTGTTGATATATATAATTAAATTTATCATAACACATCAGCTTAAAATTTTTTGTTGATTAGTGATTTAACATGGTATCAGAGCAGAAGGTCTTGAGTTCAAATCCCTATAATGTCATTTCCTTCCTAATTAATATTGATTTTCACTTGTTGGGCCTTCTTACAAAGCCCACAAGTGAGGGAGAGTAGTAAAGTGTTGATATATAATTACCTATAATTATTGGGGCTGACTACGCAAATGACTATTTTTTATTTTACGTTTTGAAAAATGGCCGAGCCATCTTAATTTTTTTAAAATGGCCAAATCATTATTCATAATTTTAATTAGTAATTATTAAATGACCATACTACCCCTAACCACTTCCATGACTAAGATTCCCTAATTATCGGATAATTAAATTTAATTTAGAATTAAAATCTAAATTTGAATAGATAAATTCGGTAATCTAAACAAAAAAAGTTGTTAGGATTCATAAACCAAACAAAAATTCAAAATTCAAATAGATTATCTACAATTCAAACAAAAATACACAGCAATTAAAAATTGATTACATAACAAAAAGACTAAAATAATAGTTAAAATAATAGATTAACAAACCAATAAAATGACATGCAATATGAAATACTAAACTAAAAAATAAAAGTAACCCAAAAACAACGAAGATTAACGTATTTACACATTTTTTAAAATATAACCCGATATTTTGAGAAGATACAAGGTACAAATATAATAAAATATAAATAGATTCGGTTTTTTTATTCTAGAGTTTAAATTAGATAGTTTGTTATACCTAAACCTACAATTGTCATCTATCTTTTAAGCTGTGCCTGAAATAAATATAGAGTAAAAATCAATTGAACAAAATACCTAATTCAAACAGATTATCTACAATTCAAACAAAAATACACAGCAATTAAAAATTGATTGCATAACAAAAAATATTAAAAAATTAGTTAAAATAATAGATTAACAAACCAATAAAATGACATGCAATATGAAATACTAAACTAAAAAATAAAAGTAACCCAAAAATAACGAAGATTAACGTATTTACACTTTTTAAAAAAAATATAATCCGATATTTTGAGAAGATACAAGGAACAAATATAATAAAATATAAATAGATTCGATTTTTTTATTCTAGAGTTTAAATTAGATAGTTTGTTATACCTAAACCTACCATTGTCATCTATCTCTTGAGTTGTGTATGTGTCTGAACAAAATACATAATTCAAACAGATTATCTACAATACAAAAATACACAACAATTAAAAATTGATTGCATAACAAAAAGATTAAAAAAAATAGTTAAAATAATAGATTAACAAACCAATAAAATGACATGCAATATGAAATACTAAACTAAAAAATAAAAGTAACCCAAAAATAACGGAGATTATCTATGTACACATTTTTTAAAATATAATCTGATATTTAAAGAAGATACAAGGTACAAATATAATAAAATATAAATACATTCGATTTCTTTATTATAGAGTTTAAATTAGGTAGTTTGTTATACCTAAACTTACCATTGTCATCTATCTCTTGAGCTGTGTATGTGTCTGAAATAAATATAGAGTAAAAATCAACGGAACAAAATACTTACAGAGAAATACACCGTACATAAAAAAACAGAAAGTTCGAACACTACACTACCACGAACTCATCTACCTCTTGAGTTGTGTATGTGCCTGAAATAAATATAGAGTAAAAATCGACGGAACAAACTACCTACAGATAAATACACTATAAAAAATAAAAAATAAAAAGTACGAACACTACCACGAACCTGGATTTTTATAAATAAGAGCAGCAGAATAGGCATGAATAATAAGTGAATAGAAGGCTGCAAGTAGACCATGAATAGAATCCAAGGCAAGTTCGCGACCCTCTATGCCTTCCCCATCAATGGAACCAACAACCACCTTGTCCTCAACTAACACTCTGCTCTTCATCTTCTTCAGCACTGCCTTGACCATGCATAGCAACTCAACTCCAAGCCTTGAAGATTCCTACGAATCACCTTCTAAGCTTCCAAAAAGCTCCGAATCGTTGTTCGAACTGTCAGAAAGTTGAGAAGTAAGCGACTGAACAATGATGCGCATGAAATTGGCTTATGCAGTAGCAACCGTGCCGATGGCTTGAGATTTGAGATTCGGAGAGAGGAGGATTGTCTCGGGGAGAGAAAACTGGAAAAATACCTAAGAGAGAGGAGAGAGGAGGATTGTCTTAGGGAGAGAGAATTTCGGAGAGTGGAGAAGGAAGCAACTGAACAATTACGTGCATGAAATTGGCTTGTGCAGCATCAATGGTTACCGAAAAAATACCGATGACTTAAGATTCGAAGAGAAGAGGATTGTCTTGGGGAGAGAGAATCGGAAAAATAAGTATAAAGGTACTAACTGCAATGTAAATCTTTCAAAATACAAATTAGATATAGTTTAAATAAAATAGGAGAGAGATATTTAGATTTGAAGAGAGGAGGATTGTCTTGGGGAGAGAGAATTTCAGAGAGAGGAAGATTTTCTTGGGGAGAGAGAATCGAAAAAATAAATATAAAGATAATAACTGCAATGTAAATATTTCAAAATACAGATTAGATACAGTTTAAATAAAATAGGAGAGATGGAGATTTAGTGTACGAGGACAAAACGGGAAATTGAAAAAAGAAATGCCACACATGCACCTCAGTGTGGCCATAATTAAAAAGAAAAATCGGATGGTCATTAACCAAAATAACTCATTCTTTTTAGCCATTCATAGAATTTTTCCTAATTATTGTCCTATGAAAATAGTGTACGTAGGTGTAAGTTGATTCGTAACAAGAAACGAAAAGAACAAAAAGAAATTGTTCAAGGCTGGTAATTAATTTTCATTAAATTTGTGGTGGTGGAGTACAGAGGTATTAATAGGCATTATTAAAGCCTCAACAGAAAAAACAAACTCCTAACAACAAAAATAACTTCAAATTAAGATTACATCAACTCAAATATTACACTTCATCACGTGACTAATACACATCTAGCTATAATTAAAACCCACTGAATTAGCTTAACAATTCCAACACTCACATTACAAAAGTTATCATTTCTTTTTATTATTATTATTGTTATTATTTGATATTGAATATGCAATTCATATAATAAGTCAAAAGATGATAAAGATAGCAACTTTATTCATGATTTGAGGAGAAAATTGAAAATACAAGAAAGAAAGAAAAAAACCTAGAGAGAAAAAAAGAAAAAGAGTATAGAAAGAATATAAACCTAAGTATTGAAAAGTGAAGAAATTATTGGTTTAGATGAAACGTTAAGGTCAAGGAGTGGGGTCGAAGCAAAAATGCACATGGGGCTTGAGCTTTGGTTTTGTGAAGGTCTAATTCTAAATGGTCTTAATCCAATGTGCCCTCTTAGCCTTAAACGCTCTTTTTTCCACTATCATTGTCTCCCACATGTGATTCCAACCCACAAATCTCCATCAATACCCTTTTAACATAAATCTCCCACTTTCCCTCATTTACAACAATTGAGTGGTGCGCCACACCACCTCATCCCGTTCCATTTCATTTGTGTTCCATTTCATTTGTGGACTCGAAAATTATCATCATCAAATGTAGATATGAGCGGAGCGAAGAAGAAACGAGAAGAACAATTGTTTTCTTCTTAGTTTGATGTGATTTGAAAAGTTTATATAAAATTTTGTAGTTTTCCTCTAATTTGTCCCTGCCTAAATTTTTAGGATTGAAAATTTGTGTATATAAAAAGTTAGCCTGTAACATTTTGTCTCTGTCTTGAAACATTTATGGCTTTGCTTTTGGATTTAGGATGTATTGAGTTGTGCTTCTAAAAGAAGTGTCTTTTGACATAGCGTTCGAAATATAAGGACTTGATTTGAAAACTATATATAAAATTCTTAAGATTTTGTAGTTTTGCTCTAAGTTGTCCCTGTCTAAATTTTTAAGATTGAAAATTTGCGTAGATAAAAACTTAGCGTGGAACATTTTGTCTCTCTCTTGGAAAATTTATGGCTCCACTTTTAGATATAGAATGTAGTGAGTTGTGCTTCTCGAAGAAATATTTTTTGGCATGTGTAGCATTCGTATTATAAAAATTTTCAAAAAATTAATGCTTAATAACAAATTAATTTGACGTTTGGTTCTATACTCTTAAAAGTTCTTTTAAAGTGTTTCTCGATCAAACATTTAGATTAAAAGTGTTCTACAGATGGAGAAACATTTCAAAAGCATTTTTAAGAGATACTTTGAGTGGAGTGTACTTTTCCTCATCAACAATTGAGTGGACTGCCACCATCTATTCTATTTCATTCTTGGACTCTGAAAAGTATCATCAAATGTAGATATGAGTAGGGCGAAGAAGGAAGGAGAAGATCAATTGCCCCCTTCTTAGTTCGACGTGATTCAAAAACTATATATAAAATACTTAAGATTTTGTAGCTTTCCTCTAATTTGCCCTATCTAAATTTTTAGAATTGATAAATATTTAGCGTGTAAAATTTTGTTTCTCTTTAGAAATTTTTTTGCTCAGCCCTTAGATATAGAATGTATTGAAGTTATTTACTTCTAGACGACTGAAGTGCTTTTATCATAGCATTTTAACAATGAGTACTTAGAGTAAAATTAATGCTTAGTAACAAATCAATTTGATCTTTAGTTCTACGCTATTAAAAGTGCTTATTGAAGTGTTTTTCGATCAAACATTTAAATTAAAAGTGTTCTACAAATGCCTTTTCATAAGACACAAAAAGTATTTATTTTATTTTTTTCAAACATATTTTGTATTACTCCCAAATACGATGATTTCATAGAAAACCTAAAACACTTCCAAACATAGACCGAATAAATTGAAAAGAAAATGACATTATAAAAGTTTGAACTCTTCTTTGCTAGTGGTATACTAGTTATTGCTAAACTTAAAAACTTAAATTTGATTGGGTAGGATAAATTAAATCCAACATTTTCTAAAAGAAAAACATATTATATTTGTCTCTGTCTATGCCCTATTAATCACTTTTTCTTTGAAAAGATATTTTTGGGAGATAAGAAAGGGGATCATCATTCATTTATTTATTCTTCTTTATGCATTTTAGTGATAAAATGTAAATGCCAATGCACATTCTATTTTTATTAATAATGTGTGTGGATTGGAACTGAGGCAAGGAGAGTAGTGTAGTGGTTTCTGTTCTAATGATTAAATTAACTTGAGTGTCTTTTCCTAATTTAGAACACTATGCATCTTTTTAGACAAATTAGATTAATTTTGATTCCCTTGAATTTTATTAGTATATATCACTTTCAATTATTATATTATAGAAATAAACTATGTTCCCATCATTAGTATTATCTTATAAAATTGCATTCAAGTACCATAAATAGTAATTCGCAAGTTAGACATACCTTTTATAGCTAAATCCCTTTAAAGCTTTCATTATAAGTTAACTGTTGAAATAGCCTCATTAAATTGAAAATTAAAGAAATGGCATACCCAACAAGAAAAATTGCAAAAAATTACCATATTTGATATTTGATTAACTTTAGATATACTAGTAAAATAGTGATTCTTCTTTTAATTTAACAATATGTGAGGGTGGAGATTCAAACTTCTAACCGTTTGGTCAGTAATATATGTCTTAACCAGTCGAATTATGATCATATTGAAAATTAGTGATTTATATTTAATTATGATCAGATATACTAGTTAATCAGTGAGTTAAATAGAGTCAATCGAATTGATTGACCAGACCAACATATCAACTCAAATCAATCATAATTTTAAATTACTATTAAAGAAAAAGTTATATATTTCAAAGTTTATGTGCTAATTAGGAATATTTATGTTATTGTGTGTGATTAGTTCAAGAATGTAAAAGAATGGAAGCTGATGGAGTAAGGCAGCTGAGGTCTCAGCTGCCTTTGTTAGGCCTTTTTTTTTATTTTTAACACTTTTTTTGTTTGTTTTTGGCTGGTACATATAATGAGTGAGGTGATATAATTGATGGCCTAACTAAGAGTCAAGAAGAAGCATTTATGAGTTGATTTAGGCATCATTTTAGTTGCCAACTTTCTCATTAATGCTAGTCCTTGCATCTACTAAAATCCCTATCTCCATGTCCTCATGTATCTTACTTTCTCAATAAATTAACCAACAATCTTCACTCAAACAAAATTAATAAAGTTCTTAGTAATTTTGCTTTAGTTTCCAAGTCTCTTTTGTCAATTGAAGTTGTCTAATGTTCCCATCTATTTAAAAGTTGAAAAAGAAATTTTATCTCTACATTGAAATTAAAGAAAGAGCTCCTATATAGTATTCGTTTGTTATATTACCTAATTATATTATGAATACAGTATAAATAAAATAGGTAAGAAATCAAGTTAGAGTTCGTACTCACTAACGAACAAGTAAGTTTTATCTGTGGCACCACATTTTTCAATAGTGGAGAAGATAATAATAAATGATAAACACGGGTGGAAAAGTATTATTAAAAAAATAAAACTTAGGCTAACAAACTCTTACGTAAAAGCTATCAAAAAATAATGTCTTGCTTACTTAAAATACTCGTATTAATTTTTAAAAAAACAAATAACATAAAAAGTGTATTTTACTCCAAAAGTTATTCAATACAACGAATATGATGTCGTTGTCACTTTTGCCCAATCAGAAATATGAATGAAAGAATTATATATATATATATATATATGTAATTACCATAAATCTAATACTAGCAAAAGTGGCAGTCACATTACGACACACATTAAAATTTTCAATGGGATAGTAGGGTTGTAAATCAGCATAGTCAAAAGGGCAGTGCAGCAGCAGAAGTGCAAGGGCCAAAGGGATTGATATAATGAGGAGTTTGATTTGAAGGGGAAAATGGATATGTGAGAGTGACTTGAAGACATAAATGGTGGCATGTGCTTTGGCAATAAACATGACCTGTTTTCTGAAACTCTCAATTAATGTTCACAAACAAAGCCATCATCCATCTGTGTAGTGTATTCATACATTCAATACAAGTTTTTAAGGCAATACCCAAATAATTCCAACTTTTTTGACCCTAAAATTTCAGATATATACCCATCACACCCACTTCTTCCAATGCCATGTGCTTTGCTTTTTGCCTCTACTTTCCTCTGTTCTGCTCTGTTCTGATGCCCTCTTTTTGAAATTTGAACAGTTGGTTTTTAGTTGGTTGGTCCCATAAATACATAATACCCTCTTCTCACTATACAACTTAACCAGTTGCTCAGGTGTGCAAACCTGGTCATATCTAGACGTAGTTTAATAGTTAAGATATGGTTAAATTATAAATTTAGTCTTTAAATTTTGAGGTTTATGTATATTTGGTTTCTGAAGTTTTACAATTACAAATTTAGCTCCTAAACTATCGAATTTTTTAAAATTCATGGATCTAGTAGACACAAAATTAAAAATTTAGGGTTCTATTAGACATAAAATTCAAATTGTATCTAATAGATCAATTACTTTTTAAAAATTTTGAATTTTTCAGGGATCTGTTAGACACAAAATTGAAGTTTGAGAGACCTATTAAACACTTCTGAAAGTTCAGGGACTAAATAGACACAAACCTTAAAGTTCAGGGACTAAATTTATAATTTGACCTTAAGACATTTATACCTCTCCTAAAAGGTCGAAGGCTTGAATCTTCACCCATGTATTAGTGAAGTATTATTCTAACAAAAAAGAAATGAATCGATAGTTAAAGCATTAGTAAACTCCTAAGATGAATGGTTTAAATCCTATTGAAAAAATAAAAATGATTTAAATTCTACTATGGTCTATATACTTTTACTTTTGGTTCATTTTAGTTCTTATACTTTCAAAATGTACAAGAACTAAAATGAACCAAAATTAAAAGTATAAAAACTAAAATGAACGTCTTGAAAGTATTAGGATCAAAGTAGTATTTAAATCAATAAACTTTTTTATTATTATTTTTTGGCCCTTATGGTTCTTTATTTTGAAGAATTAAAAGGAGTTTAGAGTTTTTTAAACTAATTTATTTTAGTTTGATTGTGAAAATCATTTGAAAGTTTTTATAATTTTTTAATCGACCATATATTAGTAGAAGTGAACTGACCGAATTAGACCTACCGACAGAAACCAATCAATATATATATATAACTACATGATTAATCAACCCATTTCCTTAAAAAAAAAACAAAAAACAAAAAACCCCAATTCTTGATTTTATTCAATTTGGGATTTTGCTCGATTTTGTTAAATTTGACTTTCACTCAACCTTGGTTGTAATTATATATATATAAATAAATCGATGGTGTAAAACTTAAAGTCCAAAGATTTGAAGTCAATTCAAATGATTCTTTGTGATTTTAAAAGTAATATCTTTAATCAAATAAAGAGTGATAGACGGAAGAGATTTTTTTTTTTTTTTTTTAGTACAATAGGGTTGGAGAGATTCAAACCACAGACCTCGTGGTCGTTAACACATTCAATATGCTAGTCGAGCTATGCTCTCTTTGGCATAGATGGAAGAGATTCTTGAACTATATTTGAAGTTCATTCTAATGATCCTATAAAACTAAGTTAACCATATCTACAAGTGAACCTAAAAATTAAGGTTCATAATAAAAAAATTCCATCATATATTAAGGACCCAAAGCTTTTACTAATAGATCTCACTATTATCTCAAAAAAAAAAAAATCATTATTGACTTTGGTAGAACAGGTTAAGTTAAATAATTTTTTTTTTAATCTATAAGCAAACCGAACATAATTACAATGAGATCGGTTCATTGATCTTTAAATACTTAATTACACTTAAGTTCATTTAAAGAAAAGAAGCCATTAACCTTCTTGAATAGCTGATAGTAATGTGAATGGTCAAAAGTAGGCGAAACATCAAAGTAAAATGGCACATGAGAAGTAGTGGCCTGTTTGTCTTTTTACCGAAATTCTCGTATTAAAATTCTTCTCTTTATTTTCACTTTTTCCACACATCGATGTAGAAAATAATAATAAATTTCACTCTTAAATGGCGCCAATATCGTATTAATTAAAAAAGTAATAAAGTTAATTGAAGGTATTCAATTCCCTTGTAATTAAAGGTATTACTCCACCTCATATTTATTTATTTTTTTTAACTTTCAAATGTTCCTTATTTTGGTTAAATTTTTCTAAGTACATGGGTGAAGATTTGAACCTCTAATTTAGTATTTTAAAACTGTCAATCTAGGTTCATGTTAGTATATAATTTTTATTCTTTAACATTAGTTTATCATTAATCATTTAATAATAACTAACAAATATAGAAACTAGTATTTGACCTGTTGTAGCTCTATAAATATCTATTAGTTAGATAAATGAGTAAACGATTGCTTATGAGTTATGTGAAGTTTCAATTATATTAATTTGTTTTTAAAAAAATGGATAAAACTTATTTAGAAAAAATGTAATATTAAAACAAAATATTTGAAAATTTAGACATCTGGATAAAATAAAAAATAGAATTGAGAAAGAGAGAGATTACTATATCAAATATCAACTCTTCTGCATTCGACTTGATCTGAGACCATTGAGGTTCTTAAAAGGAAACCCCCAATAGTTCCAAGAATTACATGCGGAGGTTGTACATTGTAATAATTATAAAAACAACCCAAAAACAAAAACAAAAATAAAAATGGAAGAAAAAATAAAAGAAAATAAAAAAAGCCAAAAGAAGATACAATGACAGAATCAGATTGACTGACCCTTTTTGGTTCACTTTCTTTTCTCAGCTCTCTTTTCCTTTTTTTCCTCTTTTACTTTCCCTCCATTTCCTACTGGAATTTCCCTCAAATTACCATTTCATAAAAATCAACCATTTAAACTTAAGAAACCCAACCAACTCGCTACTAGTCTTTCAAATTTCAGTTCTTTTTTTTTTTTTTTGGTTCAATTGGGGGAGCAATAATCAGCAGCGGGAACCCTTTCTGCAGTTCAGTGCACCCGCATTGGTCGTAATTGTGCCGACGAGCGACGACGGCCTCGCCCCTAAGCTCGACGCTCTGGCGTAGCTCGACGACGCTCCGGCGCCGGAGGCTGTGAAAAACGCACCGTTTACCATCAAATCTCCTTCTGACCTCCAATTCCAACTCTTCCACTCACTCTCTGGCGCATCCTCGTATTTTGTCACCTGCCATTTCACCATTATCCATAAAGATCACAACCTCCATATTTTTACTTAAAAAAGAAGTAAATGTTAAATTATAAGTTTAGTCTAATTTATTTGGTCCAATGAATTTTGTACTTATTAGATTTTTTTTTTTTAAGAACTAAATTTGTAATTTAAACAAAAATAACGAATGAGTATGATAAAATAAGCATGATTTTCAAATGGGTATTGTGTAATTTTTTTAAATTTTTTTACCTCTTTGCTGAATCTGTCATTTGGTGCAACAAATCTGTTCCCTTGACTGTTGATAGTTGGGGCTGCACTTCCTCCAATGGCGTACATTTCCCAATGCGTATAGTCATTGTTCACCACATGAAAATACCCATGCCTGCATCTGCAAATCCAAATCCAAATTCAAACACCAATTTCAATTTCGACTTCGATTCCAATTTCAAGAACACAGAGAGAAAATGGGATTTTAATTGTTTATTTTACCTGGGCATTCTTTGAACAAGGCCTTCGCCAAAGTGGTTGAAAGCAATGGTGACCTGCATATTCTTGTCCTGAGTGTACGAATCACTGTGGCCCAACAGCATCACTTTATCATGATGAGTCATGTAATTGTTCGAAATCGTGATCGCCGTGGACCCATGAATGGCGTCGATTAACCCATCGTTACAGTTCGACAATGAGCAGTGATCCACCCAGATATGGCTTCCGCCGAAGATCGAAACGCCGTCGCCGTCCGATATGGTTCTGAACCCGAAATGCCGAGGGGAATCTCTCACGTCCGTGTTTCCCCCTTGCTTGCAGTCGTGGATGTTGAGCCCATGGATTATGATGTTCGTCACGTACTGAATAGTAATGCAGGGCCCACCGGCGATGTGGACGCTGGCGCCACGGCCGTCGATGGTCTTGAAGGAGTTCATGATCAGTTCCTCTTTCAGTCGGATGACCATGTCGCGAGCGAAGATGATCCAGAGGGGTTCGTCTTGGATTACTGCGTACCTGAGAGTTCCCGGTTTGGGGTTGACGGGATCGTCGTCGCCGGCGTCGGTGACGACGTAGATTTGCCCGTCTCGGCCGCCAATGGCGTTTTTGCCGAATCCGATTCCGCAGTCGGCTAATCCCTGGCGATTCTTCTCCCAATTGGAATCGCACCGCCAGCAATCGTCGATCGGATTTCCAGTCCCGCATGATAGATACCCCAAATTCCTCCTCTTCGTGGCATTGGCTATGCTCCTGTAATCCAAAATGAGACTCACATTTCAAAACAGAGAAACGAAGAAAAAACAGAGGTGAAGAAATGGGAAATGCTGGTTTGTTTGTTTACCTGTGTACTTCTTGTACGACGAGTTCAGGGTTCTGCACGGCGGCGGGGGCCGCGGAGAGAGCGGCGGAGAGGAGGGAGAGGAAGAGGAGAGAGAGAAGGACTGTTGGCGGTGCCATTTTTGTGAGTGGAAAATTGAGAGAGTGAGAGGTGAGAAAAAACAGAGGAAGGAGAAGGGGTATATAAAGAGATTAAGGGCGAAGAGGGAGGGATTAATGGTGTGATTAAACTAAACATGTGGGGCCCATGACTGGGGGTTGATTTCTCTGGTTTTACGGGATTCCAATTGGGCAGTTTTGGCCGTTAAGTAAGCCCTGAATAATGGTAGGCGCTAGGCCCTAGCGGTTCAAAAAAAATAAAAATAACAGATTACAAATTTACAAACACAAATACACAATATAACCCCACCGTTCACCCTTTTTTTCTACTCGCTTGCACAGTGGGGTCCGACTGTGGGGCCCGGTGTTTTACTGTTTATCTTTTTTTTTAAATTAAATTTCAGGTAAAAATCATTTTTCTTTGAACCTAAACATTGGATTCTTAAATAATAATAAATATATTCTTTTTAACCCTAATTCAGTTTTAATTTTATCAATTAAATTAATAAGATTTTGTTCGTTAGTTAATAATTTTCTCAATCCAAACAAAATTAGATAACACGCTAATATTATTCCAATACTCGATAGTTCAATCCTCGACTTAATAATTGTTAAACTAAAGAACTTCTTCTTTTCCTATTTATTTAGGATTGTAGCTAAAGTGATTATGAATTATTCTATTTAGGCCAGAATGCTTGACTAGTGGTTGTGTTGACTTTTTTTTTTATAGTTTGGACGCTTTTGTTTATTGTTTGACACTATATATGTTTCATTTGATTTTTCAACTAGATTTCCATTTAAATTATATATATTTTTAAATAATTATTTTATAATAATTTTGATATTAAATATCAATATAGAAATAATTAAAATAATATGTCAACTTTAGTCATTTTAACTAAACTACAACAATTTCGTTTAAATTTACCAAACATTAATATGTTTTATATGACAAATTGACAATTGATTTTTTTAAAAATACAATTATCAACAATTATTTTAAAATTTACAGCAATATCAAAATAACTTTAATTTTATTAATTTCACCATTCTCTAAAACTCGAGTTTCAATCTGTTATAAAAAAAGTATTAATATTTTAAATACTAATAACTATAATAACGATGATACAAAAAACAGTTGTTGAAAACTCGAAATTGGTGTAGATATACCCTGACAAATCTATAACTCGTACATAGTTTATTATTATTTTAGTTGTTAATTAATTAAATTGTTTGTTTATTTATATTTTTAAGAAACGGAGTAATTTATTTTAGGGCCAATATAAAAGCATTAAATATTCATATTGATTTACAATAAATCCCAAAATAATAGCCCATATAATTGCTTTACAACTTACAAGTTATACAGCATCCACTAGACCCGCACTATTTCCAAGCCAACTAATAAATACCAATAAATTTTGGACCCTATTTTCATAACTCAAAAAAGAAAAAAAAAAATCTATACTTTGTGCCCCCAAAAAAATCCAGCCAGTACTACTATTTCAAAATATTTTCATTACTTTTTCATGGTTGGATTACAAGTTCAGTAACTTTTATGTATGTGTATTTTAGTCTCTAGACTCTAAATTTTAAAATGTGTCTAATAGATTTTTAAACTTTCAATTTATGTCTAATTTGTCATTAAACTTTAAAAATGTCTAATAAATCATTGAACTTTTAATTTTGTATTTAATAGATCCTTGACATATTCAAAATTTCTAAAAACTATATGATCTATTAGATATAAAATTAAATTTTATGTCTAACGGGACTCTAACTTTCAAGTTTGTATTTAGTAGATTAATGAATTTTTTAAAATGTTGAATAAGTCAATAATCCATTAAACACAAAATTAAAAATTTAGAGACCTATTAGATACAAAATTAAAAGTTTAAAGACCTATTAGACATTTTTTAAAGTTCGGTGGCTGTTGAACACAAATTGAATGTTTAAAAACTTATTAGATACTTTCTAAAGTTTATGAACTAAATAGACACAAATTAAAGAAAGTTTAGAGATTAAACTCATAAGATAACCATTTTTAATTTTATTGTCAATTTATTTAATAAGTTTTACACAAGTTTATAATAGTTTATGTGGATAAAAATTAACGACAATAATATATAGAGATTCTATAAGATACCGGCATTAAAAATTATTTTTTGTGCAAAAGGTTTGAGAGAGAAGTTTAGTATTTTAGAACCAAATATTGCTCCTCATCAAGATTAGAATATTCTTTCTGTCACTTGATTATATGGAATCGATCTAATATCTTCTTTTTTTAACAAAAGGAGAACAACCATCCCATTTGACCCAACAAAAGAAAGAAAAATCATTTTCGATGTTTTTCTTTTTAAAGCCCCTTCTAATGATAACATAATTGACCAACGTTACTAAAGTTCAAGAATACAATTGAAACTTTGATACAGTTATTTCTTTGATCACAGTGTCATAAAGATGTCAATCGAACAAATTCAATTCAAGATGTATTGTCTTTTTTTTTAGTACAGTAAAAACGTGAAAATATAAACGAAAAACAAAGGAAAAACAAAAGATCAAAAGAGAGGAGTTGAGTGTGCGATTGAGCGTCTTGACGAACAGTTCGACTTACTCATAGGGAGTCAGGTGATCCTCCACCCAGATTACCATAAGGTGGTTTTTTTTTTTTTTTCACATTGTCATGAGCATCTCTTTTAAAATGTATTTCGTCTTACTACCTATTTGTTTAGATACCCACTTTTATTTTATCTCTATGACTTATTTATTTGTGTTATATAGTGCCAATTCATCATTAATAGTGTTAATTGTCAACTCGAGCATAGTTCATATCTTCGACCAAGAGGTCAGAAGTTCAAATCTTCACTCTCACATGTTATCGAACTCAAAAAATAAAATAGTAATAGTGTTAATTATAGATATAATTACAAGTCATTGAAAATTAGAAACATAAATAGATGAAGACTAAATTTAATGTTGCACCAAATTTTTAATCTATGAAGTGGACAGAAGAACTAAATGAACTAAAAGATTGGTAGCATTATTGAGAAGAGAAGCGTGGGTAAGAAAAAGAGAAGACATCCATCCACTCCTGACAATGTTACCTTGTGACCAACGGCTGGAGTCACGGCCCACAGCACATTTCGAGACTTCCCATTTACTCTAAACTCTAACCCTAATAAAATCAACTCATTTCATTTTTATACAATATCCCCCCCACTATTTATAATCCACGTCACCCATTCCCCCATCATTTCCCCCCTCTAAAATCATTTATTTACATGCATGCCTCCATCAAACTTCTCCCATTCCTCAATCCTCAATAAATAATCTAAAATATATTATTAAATTACAAATTTAGTCCTTAAATTATAAGAGTTGTGTGTGATAGGTCCTTAAATTATAAAAGTGTAACAAGCCTTTGAACTCTCAATATTGTGTCTAATAGATCTTCAAACTATATAAGTGTCTAATAAGTTTTTGAGCTTTCAATTTTGTGTCTAATAGATCGCTAACATATTCGACGTTATTGAGGATCCCACATTGGAAAGATGAAGAGACCTCACAATCTTTATAAAATACGTGAGCTACCCCTCGAGATGGACCCTAATCTCGAAGGGGCATGTTGAGGATCCCACATAGAAAAGATGAAGAAACCTCACAATCTTTATAATATACATGGGCAGTTTTCAAGTTCATGAATCTTTAAAAAAAGGTTGAATAGGTCAAATATCTATTAGATACAAAATTGAAAGCTTATGAATATTTGACACTTTTTAAAGTTTAAAAATCCATTAGAGCACAGAAGTTTAAGAACCTATAAGATAGTTTTTTAAAAACAAAGACTTATTAGACGTAATTATAAAAGTTTAATGACTAAACTGGTAATTTTACCTACATTTTTTTTGTGCGCATGTGTACATAATATGTGAAAATGTTGATTCAAACTTCTGACCTTATGGTCAATGTTACAATGTTTTAACTTTTTTTTGTTAGTTCAACAACAAGTGGGGATAGAGAGATTCAGACTTTCTAACCTCTTAATTAAGAACATAAATCTTAACCAGTTGAGTTATGCTTAGATTGGTGAATGTTTAATTAGTTGTGTTAGACTCCATATTTTTAATATTTTTTATTCTCCCACCATTTTTTTTAATGTTGATTCGGGTTGTTTTCACATATTCCAACTCTAACCAACTAACAACTCACATATCATGCTCTTAAAAGTGAGGATCTTCATAAAACTATAATCTAATGTATTTATTATAAAGAAAGAGATATACAAATATCCGATTATTCGAAAATATAAAAAATATTGAATTTAAAATAATTGATAAGGATACGTACCAACTTTACTACCAATTTTGCTGCCAAGGGAGTGGAAGTATTGAATTTATAAGCACCGCAAATTGAGGGAGAGTGAAGAAAAGAAGAGGCGTGCCAGACTTAATTCGAAGGCAGAAAAAAAAAGAAATGAAATTTAGGAACAATTAATTGCGCCAAAAAATCCTCGTGACAACCGCACATGCTTTGCACTCCAAAATCAAACTTCAATAAAGCTAACGTAGGTCCTTTTTTTCTTTTTTCTTTTTTCTTTTTTTCTTTTTTCTTTTTTATATTTTTTGGAGTTATTTAAATTACTTGAGTTCCGCGAGCGCAAACCTCGCCGAAATTCCGCACGCTTTGCTGACATGGCATCGTCGTTGTCACTTTCTGCGACACGTGGCGCGGTGGAGACGCCAAGGAAATCATTTTTGGTTTGTCACGTGGTGGGGGTCTGTCTTTTAAAGTATTAACCTTTTCTTCCGGACGAATCGCCGTCGTCCGTCGTGGATTCAAACGTCCAACCAGAGGATTTAGGAATGTTATCCAACTTTTTTTTTTCCTTTTTTATGGAAAATGAATTTTAAAAAAAAAAAGAAAAAAGTTTGAATTCTGCCTTTTTAGGCCTATTCTATTATCTATTTTGGTTTTCGTTTTCGTTCATAAAAAATTTAAAATAAAGTTTTTTAAAAAAATGTTAAAATACATTTTTTTTTTGTTATTGAAGAGTTGAAATCATGATTTAGCCTCTTGAATTTTAGTAGGTAACAATTGAGTAATGTAATTTAAAATTTGTAACGGCTCAATCCATGCCATATAAAATTTTGATAAGGTGCAATAAATTCAACATGTGGAAGTGAAAATTTAAACTTCTAACATTTTGATTGGTGATATAATGTCTTAACCAATTGAGCATTGCTCAAGCTAATGTTCAATAAAGTTTTTTACATTTGTTTATGTACCACATTTGTTAGTAAACGGTAAAAACTAATTTGTAGATTTTGCATAGTAGAATTTTTTTAGTACATAGTAGAAAAAACTACTAAAGATTTTGAATTAAAATAACTAAATTATTACATACTAAAGTTTATAGCATAAATCTTTACCATTTAAAAATTATACGGATTAAAAATATATTTTTAAACAAAAAAAAAAAAAGCTATTTGAGTTATTAAAATTTCAAAATACTTACTTTAATCACAATAATTTTGTTCACTACTATAATTTTATCACTTTCATATTCTGCCACAACTAATTGATATGGCTATGATATGCATGCACATTAGTGCATCGATACACATATTTAAAGCTATATTGAATAATAAACATGCTTTTTAAAAAAATAACAAATAAAAAAATTATAAAAAAAAGTTTCAACCAAAATTGAATTAAAAAAAAAAAGTTAAAGTTTAAAGAACAATATGGAATTGGAAAGGGAATGATTTGCAAAGAGATTAGAATTTGGAGCGATGTTAGGGCCAAAATGCACCATGGTCTTTTTATGGTTTATGATAGGATAGGATCGAATGATCCTCAGGTCCATTAACCCTCATGCATGTTCCCTTCTTTTTTCTTTTTTTTTTTTTTTGGATTTGGTTTCATGAATGGTGGCTGATTACTTGACAATTACTTGGCAACCTCTCCTTATTCCACTTTCACACGTGTTATGTCCTCAGCACTCCACATGGCAATCCCTCTCAGCCAATCGTTTTTTTTTTTTTTGCCTTTTATTTTTATTTATTGGATCGACAACCCATTTCAACGAGCAAGCACATGGATGAACCCGAAATTTCAACATCAAAAATAGTAATAAATTAATCGATTAAGAGGAAATTCTACCCAATTTTTTCCCCTCCCAAATGCTTTGTCGGTGGATTTATGTGTATTATTGTTCGTATTTATAAATTATAGTGATCATTTTTAACGACCTCAAGGCTAAAACTAGGTTGTCTTCTTATTGAAAGTTTTATGTTAAATTAAACGATGAATTTGTAAATTATTTTCCACCGACAGTACATATTAATTTCTTTTAAAAAAATTATAAAGGTAGGATTTTGGTGATTTAAAAGAAAGGTTAAAAAAAAAATAAGTGGAGTTTTGTTAAAAAAAAAAAAAAAAAAAAGAAGGTTAATTAGATGATGTGAAGGCTGTAATTCAATGGCAGACACCAAAAAAGGGTACCCACTGTCCTCAAAATCTCAACCACGTGATACTCAGTGGGGTTAAAATGGTCCCTCTCCACTTCCTTTGGGGTTCCAAACAAACCTATTTTATACGTGTATATTTGGTTTTCAAACTTTAAAAATTGTTTAATAAATTCTTGAATTTTTAATTTTGTGTTCTCTTTGAACTTTAAAGAATGTCTAATAGGTATTTAAACTTTTAATTTTATATCTAATAGATCTATGATATTTCATATTTGTATCTATTTAGTGTCTAAATTTAAGAAAGTGTTTAATAAGTCATTGAACTTTCAATTTTGTGTCTAGTAAGTCTTCAAACTTTAAAAAACATCTAATAAGTCTTTAAACATTCAATTTTGTGTCCAATATGTACCTCAATTTTGAATTTTCAGTCTTATAGGTCATTGATCTATTTAACATCTTTTAAAATCCACATATCCCTATTAAACACAAAATTAAAAGTTTAGAGTTCTATTTGACATAAAATTCAATTTTATATCGAATAAATCGGTTAATTTTAAAATTTTCAAATAGGTCAAAAATTCTATTAGACACGAAATTGAAAGTTCAAGAATCTACTAGACATTTTTAAAGTCCAGTAACACATAAAATTGAAAGTTTGCGACCTATTAGACAAGTTTAAGAACCAACTAAATACAAACTTAAAAATTCATGGATTAAATTTGCAATTCAACCCTCTATTTTTTTCTTTACTTTATAATAATAATAATAATAAAAGTATGGAACTTGATTCTATTTCTCAAGCAACAAAAGGGAAAAGGAACAAACCAACAAAATCCAATTGGAGAGCTATTTTTCTCTGTTGCTGGCCGGAAAGATACAAATAAATTTTTGGAATAATGCAATTGGAATGCAATGGGGGGTATATGATTTTTTTTTTTGTGTAATTTATGGGTTTCTCGAAAGATTATAAGAAGTTCCTTTAATGATTTGGAATTAGAAATGATAGAAAAATGGTGCAATGATGTAGAGGCACGTGGTGACGGGTTTTAGTTGGCGGGGTAATTATATCATCACGTTAATTTTGGAAGGTTTGTAAACATATAAGTTAGACTTTAATCATTTGTTTACTTGAAAAAATTAAATTAAAATTTTTATATAGGTACCTATCCCGGGGGGTGCGACATTGCTAATTTTACTTTAATCGATTGTGTCGGGAAATTAGGCAAGGCTCGAGATAAAAAAAGTCAAACCTCCTTCGGTCTTCGTTTTACACTTGAAATCCGATCCTTTTATTTTATTTTATTTCATTTTATTTTTATTTGAACTTTGATTTTTGCTTCGCAAATATGGAAATGGGAGAAAAAAGAAAAGTGAGAGGAATGGGATTGAGTTGGTTGAATTGGTTGAATTGGTTTGAATATAATGTACGATGGTTTGATTTTAAAAAAAAAGTTAAGATTGAAAAAAATAACTTAATTATTAGTTTAATTGAAATATACATAGTCAAATTTTGAAAGGCAAAGCTACATAGAAAGGAATTGCCTTTTAGTTTGTCGTTAATTCAAAATATTTATGTGTATAGATATTTTAAGATATACAACTTTGCTTTTCTAATTTTTGTTTCAAAATTTTTAGAATTGAAAATATATATAGTTTTTTTTTTTTTTTTTAAGTTAAAAAATAGACAGTTAGAATGTAAAATTTTACATATATTTAAAAAAAATCTTTAACCTTTAGCTTATGCCTTTGTTAAATTTGATGTATTTGATTTGTTTATTTTAGTGTGTGTGTATATATAGTCTTAAAAGAATTTTTACCTTTTACCTTATGCTTTTAATTTTGATGTATTTGATTTTTTTTGTTAAGAGGTATCAATTTGTTTTTCAAATCTTTAGTTTCTTGCTGATTCTAAAAATCTTTTGTAGTCAATATAGGTTGGCCTGACTTTGATTTTGAGGAGGAAAACGAGTTGAACATTACAAATTTTAGAATGTAAATCTATTTTTCCTTTAATTTTTTTTTAATGTGCAATGATGCTATATATAATTCAAGTGTTTTTTTAAATATAATATTCTAACCATTTTATTTATACGAGATATTGTCAATACTTTAATTAATTAAATTATACTCACGTTGACGATGAAATGTGTTTTTCGAGTTGTTTATACGAGTAATTTTTTTAAATATATCGATTTTTGTTAAACTTGATTATGTTTGTATTCTAAAATATGTTTTTTAAAAAATTCTTTATTTTCATATATATCTAAATATCTACAAAATTTTCAAAACATTTATCACTGGTCAAAAACTACTTTTAGGATATTTAAAATAAAATCAAGCATGTTATTTCATAATCATGAGTGATGATATTAATAGCAATATATAATGAATTGTATGCTTTCACAATAGCTTAGATATGTCTCTTCCTGGTTCTTTTTTTTTTCTTTTAATTTTTTTTTAAAAAAGTTATCAGATTCAAGCTTTTTTGTTTTTTTGTGTTTTTTTTTGTTTTTAGAATTGGTCAGATTCAAGCTTTTAAATGGTTATTGTAGGTATAATTATTGTTTTATTGACAAAGATAGCTTTATGTTTTAGAAGGTGTTTCATACATGTTTGTAGTGGATGAGTTAATTTGTATAATGAAATATTGTACTTCTTGAATAGATGGTTTTGATGTATCATTAGTTGAGATTGAGAATGACCAATTTTGATTTAAATTAATAGTTCCCTCACAGTTTATTTATTAAAAATAAAAAATAAAAAAGTAAGTTCATGTTTGATAACTATTTAGTTTTCGATTTTTGAAAATTGTGTTTGTTTTCTCACAATTTCTCTACTATAGTTTTCATCTTCTCTACAAAACATTTGAGTTCTTTGCCAAATTTCAAATACAAGTTTTTGAAAACTACTTTTTTTTAGTTTTCAAAACTTTGCTTGGTTTTTTAAAACATATCTAAAAAGTAGATAAAAAAATCCGGAAAATTTATAAGTAAAAGAAGTATTTATAGGATTAATTTTTAAAAACCAAAAACATATGAAAAATGTAGATTCTTTTTGCACTGTTATTAAGAAAATTTTGTTGAGATTTTGGCAAATTAGCAAATATGATAAACCTTTTTATTTTCACTTTAAATTTATAATTCTTTTTGGTTAAGTTTTAGTTTTTTAGGTTCAATAACATAAGAGTGGAATCGAACATCTGATCTCTGGTTAAGAGTATTGTCTTAACTAAGATTTAAAGTATATGTCGGTATGTTGATATATCCGTAAATTAGAAGGTTTGACATCGATATTGAGGATTAATGAATATCTTCAATATTTTTTATAAATACACATAAGACATAAAAAAATATCATCTATTAATCCAGTATGAATATAAATACTAATAACAAGACCTGTAACTCAATTTGGAAGTAAGAACAACTTAATTATTAATTTAATTAATTTTTATAAAAATTTTATTTACAAAAATATTCGTCGATATCGATATTTTATCGATATATTTGTAAAATTAAAATTTCGATATCAATATTGACATTGATATTTTAATTTTTTTTTTTACAATATATATGAGGTGAGAGATTCAAATATCTGACCTCTTGGTCGATGGTACAAGTTTTATGTCAGTTGAGCTATGTTCATGTTAACTGATATTTTAATCTTTGACCTTAACTAGTTGAGTTATATTCAAGTTAACATTAAGAGATTGTTTGGGACATGAGTTATAATAGTCTGTGGAATACTCTGTACCCCAAGTATATACTATTATAACTCAGATTAAATAATTTTGCATTCTAAACACGTATTATATAACTTCACATCCTATTATAACTCACTCAGCACTCCAAACAACCCTTAAGTGTTAGTGTTAGTGTTAAACTACATATAAACTTCAAAGTTTAAATGGATGAGTTGGAGCAAACAAGCTACCACTGTACTTTAGAATATTATTTAGACAGGAAAATCAAAATCTTTCATATATATTTAATTGAAATTATTTTATAGAGCATCACATTTCAAACAAATAGTGAAAAATTCAAATCTATAATTTTTAAAGAAAAATTATAATGCAGTGATCAATTGAGCTATCCTAAAATCAATTTCCTTGTCTGAAGTTGTCCCATAATTCGTATATACTAATTATTTCTACTTCTCTTCTAATTTGGTTCCATAAAAATCACATACCTATTATGCCATGCAAATATTAAATATTGTTTTCTTGAAATTTAATGATATGCTCTATAAAAGCACTGCACAAATATTTTGATTTTAAAATCTGATACATGGAGTGATGGGAAAAAAAAAAAGGGAAGTTAAACCATTGAGGAGAATAGAGATCATACAGTCTTACTATTTAGGATATATAAAAAAAGTTAAATATATGTTTTAGGCCCGTTTGGTCTTAGTTTTTTAAAATTGTACTTATTTTCTCATCACTTATCTACTGTGAGTTTCATCTTTATTAATAAAATATTTGAATTCTTAGTTAAATTTCAAAAAAAAAAAGAACAATTTTTTGAAAATTATTATTTTTTAGTTTTCAAAACTTGATTTGGTTTTTGAAAACATATGTAAAAAATAGATAACAAAACAAGAAAATCCACAGGTTGAAGTAGCATTTATAAGCTTAGTTTTCAAAACCAAAAACTAAAGTCACATTTGATAACCATTTGGTTTTTGAAAATTGTGCTTGTTTTCTCACAATTTCTCTATAATGGTTTCCATCTTTCTTAAGGAAACATTTGAGTTTCTAGCCAAATTCCAAAAACAAAAACAAGTTTTTGAAAACTACTTTTTTTAGTTTTCAAAACTTAGCTTAGTTTTTGAAAACATATGTAAAATGTAGATAAGAAAATATGAAGACTCACAGGGGGAAATAGTATTTATAGACTTAATTTTAAAAAACCAAAAACAAAACACTAGAGACTGTTTGGGGCACTGAGTGAGTTATAATAACATGAGTTATAATAGTTTGTGGGTATAATAGTCTGTGAAATTATATAATATTATTTAAAATACAGAATTGTTTAGTCTGGGGTTATAATAGTATGTGTTTGGGGTGCAAAGTACTCCATAGGTTATTATAACCCACGCCCCAAATAGCCCCTAAATGGTTATCAAACGGGGTTCAAATGATTATTAAACGGAACCTTAGTTACTCATTTTTGGGTCAATTTAGTTCCAAGTGCTTAAAAAGTTTTGATTTAGTCGTTATATTTTTACATTTTTCAATTTTACTTTTTTTATCAATAAATGTTAAAATTAACCAATCATAAACTTACGTAGTATGATACTTAATGAATTTGTAGAAATTTAGAGAATAAATTAAACTACTTTAGAGCATAAAGCTTCTAACTTCACCAAAATTCTAAGGTGGGCACTCGTAGCCTACTTCTTTTTCAAAATTTTAACAAACTTACAAATTATCATGCCTATAACACCTGAGTTTATGAGGGGTACATGAATGAACCGTGACCACATCCGAATGAGAAAGATTCTGAGTATATGCAAGTATGGTTAAGAAATGCTTAAAAGAATTGATAGTTACTATTTATACCAACAGGGTATATCTTGTTTTTTGGTGGCTCAATCATAGGATCTCCAAAGTTAAGCGTGCTTGACTTGGAGCTATCTGATGTTTGGTAACCTCCTAGAAAATTATCTTAACAAGCATATGAGTGAGAACAAAACATGTTGAAAGAACTCATGTTGGTATGTAAGGATGGTCTTCACTCTCAGAAGCAGTTCAAGATAAGTAGGGTGACGTGACCAGGTCACAAGGGATGTAAGGGAATGTCAGGGCCGTCAGGTGCCAAATCTAAATTTTGAATCCTAGTCTTGGGGGCATTACAATGCCACACAAGCTTATTATTAGTATATTTTAACATTAATCAATGGAAATGTTATAATTGAAAAATATTCAGAAGTTTTAAAGTGAAAAAACATCGTGACATTACACATTTAGCCTACATAAAAATAATGGAAGAAAAAATCTCATAAATTGGGCGGCTTGTAGCTTAATGAACGAGGCCCAGTTCATACCAACCAACGAACATGAGGTCAAGGTTTTGGGCCCGAAAGAGAAAACCAATTGGGCTTCTAAGTTTGCGGCCCGAAAGATATTACTAATTGGGCTCGTGGTATTTGGGCCTATTCAGCCCAGCCCATTACTACAATTTGCGTATGCGTTTTGGAAGCGTAGGCGAAGAACTTGACAGTTCGCGCTCCAGGAGCTGCGAGCTTGGAGCATCCATGGAGGAAGTCGACGAGAAACGAAGTATCAGAATTCTGCCACACAAGTTCGTTCTCCAGAGAAAGGAGCCGGCTCTTCAATGGCTCATCGGATCGCCTTTTCTGTCGCCTCTGACTATCGTCTCCACTCTGAGATGTATCCACCATTTGTCTTCGCCTGAATTTGTCTCGCCTGATCTCTCCAAGGAAGCAGGTAAGTATGTTTCTATGAGTTTCACTTAGAGAGCCTGAATTAGAAGAATTCATTAGTTGTTCAATTTATGATAGGACCGCATTTAACTATTTAGTCTCTAGTTGAATTCGATTTTTCGCCTCTTGAATTAGAATTGAGGAACTTAATCTGCTTTTATGAGCAGAAGAACTTCGGACGTTATTATTGAAGGGTTTTGATATAATTGGAGCATTGGTTGTTGGAAATCTCAACGTCGAAGAACATGCGAGCAAGGCAATTGATGCGGCGCGGAGATTGAGTCAGCTTCTATCTCATGGTGAAAAAACAGAAAAACAATTATTGATCGGAGCGGTTGCTGATTTCAATTCCACAGATATTCATTTTTTTGTCTGCGAGTCTGAAAATGGCACGAGCTTGGATTCTGTTTCTTCTGTTATATACGAAAATAATCCCGAAAAATATATTTGGGAGCGAGGCTGTCTGTTCCGGTGCGAACTACCGATTAATGTACCGCTCTATATTCCTCTCGACAGTCCATCAGGTGAAGTTACACGGTAGCTTTTGTTTAGTTACCATAACTTATTGCATGTTAGAGGATACCATGCTTATACTTTCTCAGTTGCGGTAAATGTATAGCCTTGTTAGTTACAAATGCCTGAAATGATTTGTGTTTTCACGTTAGAAATGCTGGTTTGTGGTTTTTGTTGATTTGGCTTCATAAATCTTGCTTCAACTTGTAATGGCATTGCTGCCGTGGAGCATACATAGGACTGTGGTGTAGCTGGATTTTAGCAGTAGTCTAGCTGATATTTTAAGATTCAGCAACTTAACTCTACATGTAAAAGAAAATGTTACTACAGTGGGAATTTATTCAGGATTGTTTATATCTCTACCAGGGGGACCAATAAATCAAATGGTTTGTCAAATAACTTTGTTATATGAAAACTAAAATGTACTCTGTGTGCAGTGCTTAGTGTGCAAACTGTGCGTGTCATTTATTTCTATCAGAGACCTGCTTTGCTATGTCTTGAAATTGTTTTCTTCATCTCTTTTCTTGCTTTCATTAAATAAGGGAGATGTGTCTTAACATCAATTTGAACTCCCATATCTTTCAGATGTTCAAAAGACGTATGTACATGCCATAGAATCAGTTGTGTCCAAGTTGAATGACCCACAGGTGGTATATGTAGTGGAAGCATTATATAAAAACTCCACAGAAGACCCTTGTCCAGTCATTCTACGTGGTTCACAAATGGATTTCCAAATTAATCTCTCAAAGTTTAGCCATTTGAATGATGGCAGCCAAAATGCTGATGGAATGTCTTTGCTATGTGGAAACTTCTGTTTAAAAAGTAAAACTGAGTCCACGACATTTTCTTTACAGGTATTGAATTTTTTTCCTGATGTTATATGGCATGAATGACTTTATGTGACATAAAAGATTTTGGGTGATTCTATGAGCGTTTTGCTTAGTTTCATTTAGCAATTAGAATGCAATCTTAGCCCTAGTTTTTCAAAAGCTTTTCTTCTTAGAATGCAGATATAGTCCAAGTAAGTGTTCTTCTAAATAGCTCGGAAAAGTCTCAAAAATCTAATGCACCAGTTGTAGAGTACTTGCCAGGTAGTTATTGATGTCAGTGTTTACTTCATAACTTTACCTCTCCAGCCTTAAAGTGGTATCGAGCAGATGCTTGTCATAGTCTAGGTGTTCTTACCACTCCTAATGGAAGTTAAGTCTCGTTACTTTCAGCTATGGACAAGGCCAGGTTTTTGGTTGTCGACCTGAAGGTAGAAGTTCTCTGTTATGCTGCCAAGTTTCTTCCGTTGACTTATGCTGTTTCAATGTTGGTCATTCCGGGTTTAGTTGATCAGTTAAACTCAATGAAGAATGCAATATTACCCAACCTTTTAAAGCAACTGCCTCAGGTACAAACCAACTTCTACTTTCCTCTTTTCAATATTTTATTTAAACAGTCATTTTTCCTTCTATTTGCTCTATTTTGACCAGGCCCATACTATATTTGCACATCTCATTGGTTATAGATCTTAGGAGCCTAATTATGTCCCTACATCTGATTTCTCTTTTTTTTTTCTTTTTTTGAAAAAATAAAAATCGTATACATGGATGTTTTACTTTCTTCTGTTAACTTAAAGGATCTTTGCTTCTGCAGCTAGTGCCATATCATTTTTGCCCTCCCGGATTTTTGCATCCAATAACTGTTATCTATGAACTCACTTATGGGGAGACTGAAATGAAGCAAGGTATAAACCACAGTGCTTTCAGCTAGCTATCAAAGTGTGTGACCTCTGATATGCCAATCTTGTTTATTAACATCATATGGTTGAAAATATAAGTTAGAGTTATGGTAAGTTGTCAGTTTGTGTTTCAACTAATTGTACGGGCACCATTAGTTTGTAAGTATCCCCCTCTTTTCTGATTTTTGTAGGGCCAATCATTTGCATGATGCTTGAGAAAAATGTGATCTTTAATTTATTACTATCAGAATAGTGTATTTTCTCTAAACTGGAGAATTTGAGGAATTTGGAAGTTTATCATTTTGCAATTAATGTATTCTCCTGTTCAAATTGTTGTCATGTGCTCAACTTTAATCATTATGTAATTTTTACCATTTTCCTTATCAGTTGAACTAAGGAAAGCCCTACACTTAAGATTAGGGTTACCTTTTGATCGTCCTGTGCTAAGAATTGCTAGTGCCTTGGATTTCTCTGTTAGGAAGGACAGCTTTCCACGAAAGGGTAAGAATTATTCAGACGCACGTACAGAACAAAGCCAAGCTAAATTTGTTCTGCTTTCTCTTTTGGTGGACTTTCAATGCTAAATTTCTTGCTATTTAATGATCTTATCAGGTTCCTTTTTGCTCAAAGATGTTCATATTGGAATCCCAAGCAGCGGTGGTAGGTTGCTAATAATGGCCCTCAAATATTGTATTTTCTGTTATTCTCTTAGGCTCTTAGTTAATCAAATTTAAATTATGCAGTTTCAGGTGGCCAAATGTCTCTGGTTCAGGGGTCATATGATTACCATCATTATCTTCAAGAAGGTTTTAATGACTCGGTATTGAAACTTTCCATTTACCTAGAAGTTGTAATGTTTTAAGCTATCGAAGACACAATGAAGAGACGGATGTGCACCTGAAAGTTACAAAGTCAAAAAAAAAAAAAATTATTTTTTATGTTGTCAATGTTCTATATTAAGAATATTATCCTTCCCCAAAATTTGAAAACTTATCCGTTGAACTTGTCATTCTTGCTAAAGATGGTCTAATGATATTATAATTAGGAAGTATTTAGAGTTCATTGAGAGCAGAAGAACCATGTGAATTTGTTCATGCAAGTCTATTTCCTTGAGAGCACAAGAACCATGTAAATTTGTTCATGTAAATCTATTTATTTTGTAGAACATACTGTAGTAAATAACTATTTGACTAGCTCTCTTCTGAAAAAGAACAATGAAGTATTGAAGTCAATATAAAAGTATTCCTCAGCATAAGATAAATAGAAGTTTTGGCAGTTTTGTTTTTTTTGGAAAACTTTTTTGCTCTCTGCTGATGTGCTTCTTTGATGGTCTATGATGTGTTCGAAAGTATACCCCCTTCTCGGGTGGAACAAGATAAATATTACTTTCACCATTACTATTTTCTTCATGTTCTTCTCTTGTTTTTTTTTTTTTTGGATAAGTAACTGATTATAATTACTACTTGTTACTTGTGACTATAAATATAATTGTCAAAGCTTGATAGTCTGAAACTGATTACTTTCACTGTTACTATGATAGTCTGATTATAATTACGACTTGTGTTGTAGGGCTGGGGTTGTGCTTACCGGTCTTTGCAGACTATCATTTCATGGTTCAGACTCCAACATTATACATCCATAGATGTTCCTTCACATAGGTATGAATTGGCTTCCCCCCCTCCCCCCACCACACACACCAACGCCACTACCATAGGGTCTATTAGAACTTATGTCCATTATTTATGCAATGTTGAATGTCGGTTGTCTTGTATGTCTGACTGTGCTATGTTTTTCATTTTTTTGTTTTTTTTTTTTTTAAGAAAAACAGATTTTTCATTGATATAGTGAAAGTAATACAAAATACGGCTCGTATAATCAACCTCAGAACCTACAGGGAACCACCACAATCAGTGTTGATTAAGAGGGAGTGAAATTACAGAGAATTTGAGAGACAGTACCAATTAGAAATAATAAACTTACCTTAATTCAACGACACCTATTTTCTTCATTAAAAATTCTCTAATTGCTTTCTATTCAAATCTCAAAGAATTTCTTTTAGTGCATTTGACCGCAATTGGTTTTCCTTTCCTTGAAAACAACACCCACACAAAGATTGCATTTGATTGTTATCTACTAAGAAACCGAATGTCCAGCACAGATTGAACATACCAATTTGTTTATACTAGCAATACTGGTGGTAGGAGCAGTGGAAGAAAATGTGCTACTAAATTTCATCTCTTTGTCTACAGAATTCTCGCACTAATTTGGCCTCAAGCGCCCATTTCACCATTTGTGTTGAATTTTTTTTCACGGTGTTAATGCCTCCTAAGTAGCCATGTCCATATGAAAATTTTCACCTACTCTTCCTTTAATGCCTTATGAAAACGGTCATCAATAACTGATTCTGCAGCAGCGTTGAGAGAAGAGAGGTTTCCTAGGAAACCTCCCTGCCTGACGAGTGAAGTATATACAGTATTCACCATCTAGAATCATCCTTGTTCATCAGATTAGTGCCATTAAAGCAGCAACTTGGTTTTCACCTCAATTTCTGCTTCCAGTAACCTGGATCATCCTGACAAAGTCGTTATCATCCAAAAATACTATACTAGCCATCCTTCCTACTTGCTACACTAAAAAGTCCTGGGAACCATTCTTTTGATTCCCAGTTTGCTTATTTTTCCTCCCCAAAGTTGATTTTGCTTCCATCTCTTAGTTTTAGTTTGAATAGTTAAGAATAAGGTACTTTCGTTTAGCAATCGACCTCCAAGGGTTTCTCATACTTCCACCTTTCTATCTCTAGTAAACCATCTCATGGGCTCTTCTCCATATTTACTTCTTAATAACTTTAAGCTGCAATCTAGCTTCTAGCTGAAATCTCCAAGTCAAAACAAATAGAAAGGTGGAGAGATCTGTCCCCTGCCCTTAATCTTCTCATCACCCTCACCCTTCCTCTTGGTTTTCCATTTATGAAAATCCAAAATTTGGTATTTGAGATGCATCCTCTTATTTCCAAAACATACTCTCCTCGTGCATTTCCAATTCACCATAAATATGACTACCCGAAATGAACTTTGAATTTTGAACAACCAAACCCCTTCTTTGTCTATCATCTACAGCTCCATTTATCTGGAGAACGAAATCAACTATTTGCCTACCTGAAACAGTAGCTATTTGGTTGAAATTGCACTTTTTTTGTATAGCTATTATCTATAGTTCAATATTTGAGATTGCATGACCAGTTATCCTTTTTAGGGGAATACAAGAAGCACTAGTGGAGATCGGCGACAAGGATGATTCATTTATTGGGTCACGCGAATGGATTGGTGCCATCGAATTGAGCTTTGTTTTAGACAAATTGCTCGGTGTAAGTTTGCTATTTTGATTATGAGACATTGTCCTGTAGAACTTTTGTACCATGACTTTTGTGAAAGCAGGAATTTTAGTCGAAGTATACCCCGTCGTGCCATCCAAGTAAAGCAAAAAGATAACAGATTATCTTGCACAATAACTGTTTAAAAATAAAAAAGATCTGTGCTTTTTATAGGTGAGTTGCAAAATCATAAACGTCAGATCTGGGGCTGAACTTCCCGAAAAATGTAGAGAATTGGCTGCACACTTCGAGAATCAAGGAACTCCTATTATGATTGGTGAGTTCGTCATAGATGATTGATTACTCAGCTCCGTTTGATAATCATTTGATTTTTTGTTCTTAGTTTTTGGTTTTGAAAATTAAGCCTATAAATACCACTTCCATCTATGAGTTTCCTTGTTTTGTTATCTACTTTTTACATATGTTTTCAAAAACCAAGCCAAGTTTTGAAAACTTAAAAAAATAGTTTTCAAAAACTTGTTTTTATTTTTAGAATTTGGCTAAGAATTCAAATGTTTTCTTAAAAAAGATGAAATATATTGTAGAGAAATGATGAAAAAACAAGCATAATTTTCAAAAACCAAAAACCAAACGGTTATCAAAACGGGGCCTCAATTTTTTTTTAATCGATTGGGTAAAATTGGAATCTGCCCTTAAATTCTCTTGATCTCTTTCTATTCGGTACCATAATACAGGAGGTGGTGTTCTAGCATACACGCTCTTGGGAGTTGATTACAATGAAGCAAGTGGAGATTGTGCGTTTTTAATACTGGATCCTCATTATACAGGAAATGATGATGTCAAAAAAATTGTAAGTGGTGGTTGGTGTGGATGGAAAAAAGCTGTTGATAGCAAAGGCAAGAATTTCTTCTTACATGATAAGTTTTATAATCTTCTTCTGCCACAGAGGCCAAACATGGTTTAATTTATATGATGTGTTTTTTTTTTCCTTCCTTTTAGTAATGTTATAGGACAGAGGAGCAATCGATTTCATTTGTTGTATTCTATAATTTTTGTTCCAATTCCTAAGGATTTCAGGATATATTGATATCAAAGCAAAATAAGCATAGGAAAATCACATATTGAAGCATAAAAATTATAGTGTAAGTTGCAGATAGCACTTGCTATTAGCTCTTGTGCAACGTATATATTTTTCTTTTTATTTTAAAGAACAGCACATTTTATTTATTTAATTTGAAACAGAGATTACTTAAAATCAAGTGCATAGCTAACTATTTTCCAAAAAAAGAGTAAAAAAATGTACATAGCTAACTGAGAAAGCCAAGAATTTCTCAATCTTCCCCAAGAACAGCTTCTCTCCTAGCCAGTGCATGTGCCTTCATTTAAGACCCAGGCCTCCTTGTTTTCAGTTTTCAAGTTTTTGAGAAACATAAGTGCTTGATAACTGTTGATATTTTTTATTTTTCATTTTTTTAAAACGTTTTCAAAATTAAATAGATTTTTTTTTGAAGAATTTAAATTAACTAGAAAATTTAGAAACAATAAAATCAAGCTTCTTGCCATAAAACATAGAATTTTTTATATTTAATTTTAAAAACTTTTTTTCCATATGAATTTTTTACATTTTTAATTTAAAATTTTAAAGAACAAGAAATAAAAAATGATTGCCTACTGAAAAAGAAACAAGAAATGATTATCATACATGTTTCTGTTTTTTTTTTTTTTTTTTGCAATAAAAGAAAGAAGAAATTGTTATCCTATGCCGTTCCGTTTTTCTTTATTAAAAAAGAGGAAACAAAAAATAAATTTATTATCAAACGAGTCGTTGATGTCTTCCAATGAGTCAAACTCCATCCAAATAGGAGTTGTCCTCCCTAATCGCCTTCAGAAAGGTTTTTATGTTGAAAAAGTTGGCGAATAATATTTGCATGCTCGAAAATCTGCCTAATGAAACTTCTGCAATTTATTTAATCTTTTTAATATATATTAACAAAAAAGTTTATTCAAAGAAAAAGTCTACTATTTTTAAAATAACACTAATTTTGAAAAATAATGAAGAGGGTCATCGTTGAAGCCTAAATTGGAGGTACTTTTACAATTGGCTAAAATATATGGTCTTTAATTCAAAACGCTTAAAAGTTTCAAATTGGTTTCTTGTATTTAAATATTTTTCAATTATATTGTGACAATGGCAAAACTTACGTGACATGATACTAAATAAATTTGGAGGAAGACTTATGTCACAAAGGAGATCAAAGTTGGAATTTCTACCAAGTTCAAGTTCTTAGAGGAATGTATGAAATTTCCTCTCATAAGTGACCAAATTTGTTATTTAAATTTTTATTAACTCACTTAACATTATGATAACACTTAAATTTTCCATCAACCATTTTAGTGTCTACCAAAGAAATTGTATAATGGGAAATTCTTGAAATGTGAAAAGCTAAATGGAAACATTTTAAATATTATAGATTAAACTTTTAAAAAATAGTTAAAGAGTAGAAACTAGAACATATATTATTCAAGCGTAGTTCAATAGATATACCATATATTTTTTAATAAAGTTTGAAGGTTCAATTCTCTGCCCCACCACATATATTTATTGAATTTAATAAGAGGAAAACCATAGGTTTACCCAATGTGATTTATCTCAATTGGTTAAATTATAAGTTTAGCTTATGAACTTCCAGATTTATGTTTATTTAGTCTCTAAACTTTAAAAAATATCTAATAGGTCATTCAACTTTCAATTGTATGTTTAATAGATTCATAGACTTTAAAAATGTCTAATGTGTCTAATAAGTCCCTATCATATTTGAATCTTTTGAAAATTAACTGATTTATTAGTTATAAAATTGAATTTTATGTTTAATAGACTTTCAATTCTGTATCTAATAGATTCGTAAATTTTAAAAAAAGTTGAATAAGTCAATGTTCTATTAGATACAAAATAAAAAATTCAGGAGGCTATTGGACACAAAATTAAAAGTCTAATGACTTATTAGACAAATTTTAAACTTCAGAAACTTATTAAACACTTTTAAAAATTTATAGACCAAATAAAAACCAACCAGAGTTTAGGTACAAAATTTATAATCTAAGATCTCGATTTAATCTACACGAAGCTGAAGAACCATCGGCTCCCAATCAAACCCACCGGCAGCGAAATTAGCGAACTCGCGCGCTGTAATGGAACCCAATTGGCTCAGCCGATACCGCAATGAGCCGTGAAGTTCCCGCCTTATAACCTCTGCCAAGCTCATCACTGAGCTTCAACCTATCCGAAAAACAAGCTCCCATGGCTCTTGTACACCAACACCACCTCCCCAGCTCATTTCATTCCATTCGCAAGCCCAATCTGAACCAGTACACTCCCAATTCTCACTTATTTTTCCTATTCAATACCCAGAAGCTTGCCTGCTGCTTATGTGCAACATCCCCAAATCCCACCAGTCAATCTCCATCTCCGATTTTCCTCCCTTTTCTCGAAGAGAACGAGGAAGAAGATGAAGAAGAAGAAGAAGAAGTTGAAGGAGCTCATGGAGGAAACAATACGGAAGATTGGGACGACCCATTATTCCGATTCTTCAAATCGCGTACTACTTCAACAACGCCAGACCCACAACGCGAAAGCAAACTCTCCCTTCAAAAGAATCGCCGTTCTTCGTGGCATCTTGCCTCCGATTTTGAATTTTCAGATGAAGCTGAAATTACACTCGACGAAGACAAGGAACAATTGGGTTCTGCGAAGAAGCCGAATTCGAGGGCCTTACCGAACGGCGTCGTCGGAGAGATTTTGCGAATTGCGAGGAATTTGCCGGAAAATACGACTCTGGGGGAGGCTTTGGGAGATTTTGATGGAAGAATTGGTGAGAAAGAATGTATGGAGGTGTTGCGGTTGTTGGGTGAGGAGAATCTTGTGGTCTGTTGCTTGTATTTCTTTGAATGGATGAGTTTGCAGGAGCCTTCGCTTGTTACGCCTCGTGCTTATTCTCTTCTCTTTCCATTGTTGGGAAGAGCTGGAATGGGAGAAAAGATTATGGTGTTGTTCAAGAACCTTCCACTCAAGAAGGAATTTCAGAATGTTCATGTGTATAATTCTGCAATGTCTGGGCTTATGGTCTGTAAGAGGTACGAGATTGACCTAGTGTTATGACATTGTCATCTTTGTTTTGTGGTTGTTAACTATCTTGCTGCTTAATCTAGTTTTTCGTATCTTTTTCTTCATGGAGTAACTTGAATATGAGAAAACTTGATTGGACTTGGAGATGTTGAAGTGTGCTAAATTTCTGATAATTTGTTTGCCATGGAGATCAACTTGAGGCATGACATTTGATACATCACAACATTTTGTTATGTTTTTTCTATAATAGTGTTGGGGGCTACACTCCTTGTATTATACTCATGGCCTGCCCCTTGCTAATCTTGGGGGAGGCTTCGACGACCCAATGACAGCTCGAGGGGGCAACATGAATTTTTAGTATATGATAGCAAATATTAGTTTTTTTATAATACCTTGACCATAGAGCTATGGTCAGGTTTGGAGTAGAAATTTCTTTGCTATTCTTATTGACGTTGAGTAAAATTACACATGGTTGGCATTAATCCTTAATACACGTTCTGTTCCCCTTGTTACAAACTTATGATTTATGGGGGATCTATTTGTCATCCTTCTCCAATCCTAGAGAGATAACTTGAACAGATCTCTTTGGTATATGAGAAGCAGTAAACTTCAAATTGATTAAGAGTCATACTGTTTTGAGGGAAAAATAGCATAGTTGCATAATGTCTTTCTTAGTGTTTGTGGAAACTTCACTTAATTATCCATTAATCGTTGTTTCCATTTTATAATTTTCAGGTATAATGATGCTTGCGAGGTGTACGAGGCCATGGAAATAAATAATGTTAATCCAGATCATGTGACATGTTCTATAATGATTACAGTCATGAGAAAACTCGGCCGCAGTGCAAAGGATTCTTGGGATTACTTTGAGAAAATGAACCAAAAAGGAGTAAAATGGAGTCCAGAAGTTTTAGGTGCTCTCATTAAATCGTTCTGTGATGAGGGGCTGAAGAGTCAAGCACTTATCATCCAATTGGAGATGGAGAAGAAAGGGGTTGCTTCGAACGCGATCATGTATAACACGGTCATGGATGCTTTTAGTAAATCAAACCAAATCGAGGAAGCTGAAGGTATATTTGCTGAAATGAAAGCTAAAGGGGTGAAACCGACAAGTGCAACGTTTAACATCTTGATGGATGCATACAGTAGGAGGATGCAACCTGAGGTTGTTGAAAAGCTTCTGGTTGAAATGAAGGATATGGGTTTGGAGCCTAATGTGAAATCATACACTTGCTTGATTAGTGCTTATGGGAGGCAGAAGAAAATGAGTGACATGGCTGCAGATGCATTTTTGAGAATGAAGAAGAATGGTATAAGACCAACTTCACATTCATATACAGCTCTTATCCATGCTTATTCTGTTAGCGGTTGGCACGAGAAAGCTTACTCGACATTCGAGAACATGATGCGAGAAGGTTTAAAGCCATCCATTGAAACTTACACGACTCTACTCGATGCATTCAGGCGTGCAGGTGATACTGTGATGTTGATGAAAGTTTGGAAGTTAATGATTAGAGAGAAAATAGAAGGGACAAGAGTAACATTCAACATACTGCTAGATGGGTTTGCAAAACAGGGTCATTATGTTGAAGCTAGAGATGTGATCTCTGAGTTTGACAAGATTGGGTTACAACCAACTGTTATGACATACAACATGCTAATGAATGCATATGCAAGGGGGGGTCAACATTTAAAGATGCCACAGCTGCTGCAAGAGATGGCTGCTCGGGAACTAAAACCCGACTCGGTTACTTATTCGACCATGATTTACGCCTTCGTACGTGTTCGTGATTTCAAAAGAGCTTTCTTCTACCACAAGAAGATGGTGAAAAGTGGACAAGTGCCAGATGTGAAGTCATACCAGAAACTTAGAGCAATTTTGGATGTGAAACTTGCTACAAATAACAGGAAAGACAAGAGTGCCATTCTGGGCATAATAAACAGTAAAATGGGCATGGTGAAAGCTAAGAAGAAGGGCAAGAAAGATGAGTTTTGGAAGAACAAGAAAAAGCATTTGAAAACTCAGAGAGTTTCTCCCAATGAACAAACAAAAATGGAGACAAAAGAGTTGAATTGACTGCCCATTTGGGCTTTTGATGCATGGATGGCCAATCTCTGATCCCTCATATGGGCTGGGGAGGCCCAGAATTGATCAGATGGGCCAGGCCCTTTGTTCAAAGAACTGAGAGGAGGAAGCTTCAAATGGGCCTATCGGCCCAACAGAGGAAAAGGATGACCAAGTCGAAGCAGCTTTTGAAGACTAGGATATTTGTGCTTTGGCTTGGAAAGATTTGTAATTAATGATGAAGAATATTGTACAGTGGAAAAAAGGAGATCTAAACTCTTCTTTTTTTCACGTTTTAAAGTTATAAAGAGGTTTGTTCTCTAATAAGAAAATGAAGATTTTTTATATGATGGCTATTTTAATTTCCATTTCTTCATGTTTAAGCAAAGAGCAAATCTCAAGTGAAAAATGATCCTTCAAATTATGACACTAAAATTTTCATAACTCATTGGGTAGCGATACTACTTAATTTTTCTACTAATGCAAGATAAAATGAACATTCATATCGTTTTTTTACTTTTATGGAGTCGAAGTCAATTTTTTACTTTAATTTTTTGAGTTCGACCACATGTAAGAGTGAAAATTTAAACTTATGACATTTTAGTTAAGAATACAGTCTTAATAAATTGAGTTATACCCAAGTTGACTGAAGTCAAAATCAAAATTAAAGATGATAATTCTAAGCAATTTAAGACTATGATCAACATTTCATGACTTTTTTTTTTCTTTTTTGAGTTCAACAACTATGGGGTTGGAGATTGAATCATCGACATTTATGATGATAATTGATGTCTTATCCACTAAGCTATGTTCGAATTAGGATGACATTACGCTATTTGATTTGACTGTTCTTTTAATTTGGAGCATGAATCAATAATAGAGTGGCTCCATGACTAAGAGACCCATTATTGCTCTTGAATTTAAGGTGTGCATATAAATGCCTCCAATGCTTAGGGATCAAGGGTGACAACTGGTTTTATAGGTTGGTATTTTCTCACAGATTTAACAAATTTATTCTCAAAACCTAACTTATTGCCAAAAATTAGTTGGATAAGGAAGTATTTTATAAGTTTGCATATTTTACTTGTTTTCTTAATTTTCAATCACTAAAATCATCCCTCCTCATAGTGTAGTGTTCTTATTTATTTATTTAAAATATAACATTACAATTATAAAGGTGTACTAAAAAGTGTATATATATATATATATATATATATAATGATGAAAATTTAAACCTTTAACTTGATAGAAGGACTATCGATATTTTTTTATTTCTTTTTAAGTTCAGCAATATGTGAGATGGGATGAGAGATTCAAACTTCTGACCTCTTGATCAATAGTATATATGTTTATGTCAGTTGAGCTATGCTCTTGTTGACAAAAACTACCAAATAGGAAAAAAACTTAGCATTTTCTTATTAAATGTGGATTTTTTATGGGGATTTGACTATTTAATTAGAGATATCCTGTGAGAAATTAATCATTTAATTGAAAATTTTCTAAATAAACAACAAATAATAAAAAAAAAAAAATTACGGAAATCCCCGCATTGACCCATGTGAAATTTAATGGAAGTTTTTTGCTAGTGCTTATATTTTGAATATTACATTATGTTTAGATCATGCTATTTGACTTAGAATTATATTATGTATTTAAATTATGATATTGGCGAATCTATTGCCAACTCGATCAATATTATCTTAGAATGTAAATAGGTCATTATGCATTCATTATATAATTATCTTAATGAAATCTCAGCCATTTTCAACAATCTCTCAATTTCTCCCTTCCTATAAATTTCACAATTTATATATTCAAAATCCACTCCAAAATATATATTAAAAACCAATAAAAAACATAAAATACCGTTTTATTTTCATATCACTAACAAACACACATCTTTAACAAATAATTTTTTTTTAAAAAAGAAAAGCAAATAATTTTTGCATCCCACCAAAGTAACCCTAAACCCTAAATCCTAAAAGATTAAAATATCATTGTGATCCATGTACTTTGAACTTTATTCCATTTTGGTCTCTATATTTTCAAATATCAAATTTCAGTTCCTGTACTTTCAATAAAGCTTAAAATTAGTCTCTACTATTAGTTTATGGTAATTTTTTTTTCAAAAAAAGTGAGTCTATTAGATTTTCTTCTATAAATTTTGGAAATATGTTCATATGGTATATTTTCTTGTATTAAAATTATTATTATTATTTAACCAATTTTGATAAAAATTAACTTTAAATTTGTCATAGGGACAAATTTTAAGTTTTATTGAAAGTACAGTAACTAAAATTGAACATTTAAAAATACATGGACTAAAATGCAACAAAGTTCAAAATACATAACTAAAATGATATTTTAACCGATTTAAAACTATCAAATGAAAGAAAAAGAAAAAAAAATCAAAGAGATTGAGGGAAGTTGAGCCATAAATTGAGCAAATGGTAAGAAATTATATTAACGGGAAAAAAAAACACAAGGAGGAGCATAATATTATCTGCGGAGACGGGACCGGTTAGCGCGGTGGCTAGTGGAAGCAAAATTACGGGCAAAGCCGCCACGTGGACACCGTCACACAAGGATAAACCCAAACCCCCGTTCCCTTGATGACGTGTACTTCTAACCGTAGCCTCCATATAAATACCCCGCTTTCGCTTCTTTTTTTTATTTGCCCTCATCCATTTTCCCTTTTCCTTGCCCCATTTCTTGTTTTTTTTTTTCTCTCTCTCTCTCAACCGGCAACAAGAACCAGACAAATTCGGATCGGGGTCCGATAAACCGGCGCTCTCTGATCTAGGGTTTTCCCCCTTTCCCTTTGATTTTTGTTTCGTTTCGCATTCCATTGTAATTTTTCCCTCTCCCTTGCTGCGATTTCGAGATCCGATTCGTGTCTCCTGTCTTGGCTCGAGATCCGGGCCAAGCACAGAAGAATACCACTCCTCCAAGTGCTTTCTTTCGGTTCATTGCTCTTCTCCCAGCGCTCGCCGATAGGTTCTCTCTTTCTCTCGCTTTCTTGTGTTTTGATGTTGACTGCTTTATCTTTTTTTTTTTTTTATTTTCTAATTTATTTATTTGTTGTTGGAGGAAATGGAATGTTTAGTGATTGATTGTTGATTCTTTTCTTTTTTAAGTTGGAACCTGGGAATTTGTTAAACCTGAGGAAGCGAAGTGGTGGATGCTTCGTAGGTTTAGTTTAGGTATTTGATTTTTAACTTCGTTTTTGGTTATTTAAGGGTTAATTTCAATCTGCTGTGTGTAATATGTGTGTGTGTGTGGACGCGGTCTTGGGGGCGCATATTTCTTATGGACGGGATTTTCTCCTTTTTTTTTTTCTTTTTTCCTTTTCTGATTGATTTTTTACTTCATGGATTTCTACTTAGATTGTATTGTTCTTTTGGTTACTGTACTGTAGCATCTGGGTAGGATATATTTTTATTTTTTAGCATGAGATAGATGTAAAGATGCTACCGTTTTAATTAGTGCATGTTTTGATTATGGAATTTATTTTTCAATTTATGCTGTCTGTATGCGCATTTTTTCTTCTATGAATTTTATTATAAATGCATGTTTTTTTCTACTTAGATTGTTTGGTGTTTTGGTTACTATACTGTATCATCTGGGTAGGATGTATTCTTATTTTTTAGCGTGAGATAGATGTAAAGCTGCAGCCATTTTAATCAATGCATGTTTTTTATTATCGACTTTATTTTTCAATTTATGCTGTCTATATGATCAAGTTTTTCCCTATGAATTGTTATTAACATGTAGGTATCTCCAGCATAAATGGCCTCAAAGGAAGGATTCCTGACTGAGGAGCAGAGGGAAGTGCTGAAAATAGCGAGTCAGAATGTGGATGTTTTGTCATCCTCTCCAAAATCTCCCAAAGGCTCACTTCCTGAATATCATATAAAAGCCCCTGCTGGTGGGAAGGTAACGACGCCTGGAATTGGTGTGAAACATGTGCGTAGATCTCACTCTGGGAAGTATATTAGGGTGAAAAAGGGTAAGTTCTTCTGTCATCATTGTAGTCTTGATTTGTTGCGAGCAACGCAAGTTTGCAGAGATTGGAAATATAACTTTTGACTGATTTTATTAGAGAATCTGAAAATTTAAACTGTGTTATATTTGAACGCTCCATAAACAGCAAGCAAAGAACTCAGAATATTTATTGACTCTTTGAATTGATACTGGATGTTAACTTGTATTACATCTTTTGCTGTTCTGAATGTTATATAATTATATGATACGATTTTTTAATTGCACCAGTTTCTGTCTAATCTTATATTATTATTATATTTCTGCATTTCAGTAGTTAATATCTATGAGTATTAAAACTCGATGATTTATGCTTTAGAGTGCATGGTTTGGTTGGTTAATAAGAAAAAGGAAAATAAAAAGAAATATAATGCAGAATTGGTTTTAGGCCTACTTCCCCACCTTTAGAATTTTGGTATATAGATGTGAAATTTGTATGCTGGCAGTGCTCTTTAACTGTATGATCATATAGCTGTATTTAAATTTATTTTTAGATTGCCTGTGAATTATCTCTCTTTGCCCTTTTCTCCTTCGCCATCTCACAGTGTACATTTTCATTTCTAGTTTCTACAATAAACATTCTAATAGTGTTGAAGTCCTACCTTATTAAATTATACATGATATCATTTATATTTTTAGATGTAATTTAAGCAGCTTGTCCTGTTCTTACCTTTCTAACCACTAGTATGTATACTGCTAACAGATGGGGCTGGTGGAAAGGGCACCTGGGGTAAATTGCTTGACACTGATGGTGATTCTCATATTGACAGAAATGATCCTAACTATGACAGTGGCGAGGTAATTTCAATATTGAGTTGGATTTTAATTTTTTGTTCTTGTTTATGATTTCCCAATAAAACGCAGATGCATATCTGTCCAATTATGAACCTAAGTCTTAGAGTAGATAGCATTCCCAAATATTATGGTTTGAGGTTTGATGATAGGAAACTTGTGATGCTAATGGTTCTTGCACGATTGCCCATGTACTGCTTAACATATGGACTGGTAATAATACGGACGCCAGTGGGATTGTATTTAGTGGATTGGGATTGATGGAGAAGCTTTTAAATTATCGTTCTTTCCAAACCTAAGTATTTATTCTGTCTTTGACATTTCCTCTTTGATAGGAACCATACCAACTTGTTGGGTCGACTGTATCAGACCCCTTGGATGATTATAAAAAATCTGTTGTATCCATTATAGAGGAATACTTTAGTACTGGTGATGTGGAATTGGCGGCATCTGATCTTGGAGATTTAGGCTCAAGTGACTATCATCCTTACTTCATTAAACGACTAGTATCTATGGCAATGGACAGACATGATAAGGAGAAGGAAATGGCTTCCGTTCTGCTTTCAGCTTTATATGCTGATGTTATGAGTCCTGCCCATATAAGAGATGGATTTTTTATGCTACTTGAATCTGCTGATGATCTTGCGGTGGATATATTGGATGCAGTTGATATCCTTGCTTTGTTCTTAGCTCGGGCTGTAGTTGATGACATACTTCCCCCAGCATTTCTAGCCAGGGCAAGGAAGGCATTGCCAGAATCATCTAAAGGAACTCAGGCTATCCAAACTGCCGAGAAGAGCTATCTCTCTGCTCCACATCATGCAGAACTTGTGGAGAAAAAATGGGGGGGCAGCACACACTTTACAGTTGAGGAAGTGAAGAAAAAGATTGCTTATCTCTTAAGGGAATATGTTGAGAATGGTGATACTTTTGAGGCTTGCAGATGCATAAGACAGTTAGGTGTTTCATTCTTTCATCATGAGGTTGTGAAGAGGGCTTTGATTCTTGCCATGGAGATCCGAACAGCAGAACCCCCGATACTGAAGCTTCTGAAGGAAGCTGCTGAGGAAGGTCTGATAAGCTCAAGTCAAATGGTTAAGGGGTTTTCTCGGCTGGCAGAGAGCCTTGATGACCTTGCTCTTGATATTCCATCGGCAAAATCTTTGTTTGAATCCTTGATCCCAAGGGCGATATCTGAAGGATGGCTTGATGCTTCCTTTGTGAAATCTTCAGATGAAGATGTGGATGTTGGATCTAAAGATGAAAAGTTGAGACGCTATAAGGAAGAGGTTGTGACTATAATTCATGAATATTTTCTTTCAGATGACATTCCTGAATTAATACGAAGCCTGGAAGATCTTGGTGCACCTGAGTATAATCCAATCTTTTTGAAGAAACTGATTACACTTGCAATGGATAGGAAAAACAGAGAAAAAGAAATGGCTTCAGTGCTCCTTTCAGCTCTTCACATTGAGATATTCTCTACAGAGGATATAGTCAATGGTTTTGTGATGCTACTGGAGTCTGCAGAAGATACAGCGCTAGACATTTTGGATGCATCAAATGAGCTTGCTCTCTTTCTAGCCAGAGCTGTGATTGACGATGTATTGGCTCCTCTGAATCTGGAGGATATTGCTAGCAGGTTGATTCCAAATTGCACTGGAAGTGAGACCGTGCGAATGGCCCGGTCATTAATTGCAGCTCGTCATGCTGGTGAGAGGCTTTTGAGATGCTGGGGTGGTGGAACAGGCTGGGCAGTGGAGGATGCAAAGGACAAGATTCAGAAGCTCTTGGAGGAGTACGAAAGCGGAGGAGTCGTGAGTGAAGCTTGCCAGTGCATCCGTGATCTAGGGATGCCTTTCTTCAACCACGAGGTTGTGAAGAAGGCATTGGTTATGGCAATGGAGAAGAAGAATGACAGGATTCTAGATCTGCTGCAGGAATGCTTCAATGTGGGCCTAATCACCATCAACCAGATGACTAAAGGCTTCTCTAGGATCAAAGACAGCCTCGACGATCTGGCACTCGACATTCCAAATGCAGGCAAGAAGTTTACTTTCTATGTGGAGCACGCCCAGAAGAAAGGATGGCTCTTACCGTCTTTCGGATCATCTGCTGCTGCAGATTCTTCAGTGCTCTTGGCTGCAGCTTCCTGAGGGAAAAAAACAGAGTTTTAGATTGTTTATCTCATGCATGTTGTTGCCCGTTATCTCTGCACCGTGTTGAAGCGCCACGAGCGAGCTCTGCCTGCTTGGCTCGTCCCATCTCAAGGTAGTAGTAGAGTAGATATGATGGGTCTTTTGCTTCCTTCTTCTTCCTGATGATGGTTTTACTTTAGCGGGTTGGTCTGATAGGAGATAATACGATCCCCTGCCATTGTATAAAGCTCGGTTTCAGTTTTTTTGTTCAGAATTTTAGGCAAATGTTGTGATATCATGTTGTTTAGACAGGATCCTTTTATATCTCATAATGCTGCTGCTTCGCACAACATGAAAGGGTTGGTGGACAGTACTTTTTCACTAATCACTTCTAATTTTCTCCACGTTTGTTAGGGTTCGAGATTCGACTTTTTATTGATCTCTCTCTCTTGTTTATTTTATTTTTGTTTTAGGTCTTTCAATCATGGGCATGCTTTTTCTTTATGTAAATGCCTATTTTTGGTTAGTCCTCAAGAATGAGTTCAGATAACTATGGAGATTTGATCTTCTTTCCTTGCGGATTAATGTTTCTAACTTCAATTAGACTGTCTGAAATCATCAGAGAAAATCATTGTTTACATTTATTTTTTGAGATCGAATGCTTACATTTTTAATTATTGAATTAATGAGTCCATTGATTGCTAATTTGTATTTATGTTGATTAATTAGAACATATGTACATCCCCATAGAAATTAGTGATTTTTTTACCAGTTGAAATTCATTTGTATTATAATCAGACAATTACTAATTATCAATTAGGGCAGATGGTCTCATCGCAAAAAAAGCAACCATCTCCTCTCGTAAATGTTTTTGGTAAAAGTCAACTTATTTTTTTGTTTTATTTTTTGAGGGGTTATTATATATATATATGTAACCATCTTTATTTATTTATGTTACGAATTAGGGAGAGGTGTCAATATGAGTGTAGTTCAACTAGTAAATATATATATCCTTAACATGTTTGAGTAAAATGTTTAGTTCAACTAGTAAAGACATATATCCTTAACATGTTTGAATAAAATAAAGTGTTAAGAGAATTTTCAGGTATTGTTCATTACAAACTTGTTTAGTGAAAGGCAAACTAACTAAATAGTGCTAAAAACTCAATGTGTTTCAAAGTGATTTCAATCAACCATCTAACAAGGCGATAGAAGAATTTAAAAAGTAAGGCAGTGATGACCTATAAATTTTAAAGATTGTCTTATTAGATGAATATGAAATAAAATTCTTTATCTTTAATTCTTCTTTATTTTTCTTTTTATATATACTAATTTTATTCATTTTATTTTTATCTAAATTTTTAAGGTACAAAAATTCAAGCAGTATTGTTGAATAATAATATAGAAAAATTTGGTCACATGGATAAAAAAGATAAGACTTATATCATAAGAAATGAGAATGTAAAGTCGATCAACAATCGATATATTAATTTTCATGACAAATTGGAATTAACATTATTTTTTGCCATTGAAATTACTGAAACTAAATAATCAATTCCAAAGAGAAAATGATAGACATCGTTTCTTACCTTTTTTATATATATGACATGGAATCAATGTTAGTTTTCTTACTCTTAATTATTTATTAATATTATTTTTGTTTTATCATTTACAACTTGATTGATATAGTTATTTCAATAAAATCTACTTCATCAACCAAACAATAAAAGCAATCAACCAAGCTTTTGCAGAAAAGAGAGATCATTCAAATGGATAATAAGTATGTTTTACGTAATTAATATTTGTGCATAAACAAACTTTTTCATAATCTTACTGTTGGAATAGAAATTTTGGCCAATAAAAAAATTGTCACGTCATTACCCAACATTGATGACGAAATTATATTTAATTAGGGATTGACTAAATTGGCAAGGATCCTTAAATTAAATTATGGCAAACCCAATGGGTTAAATTAAGTTAAATTTAATTATGGCAAATCCTTAAATTAAATTATCTGAAATTTGGGTTACTTTTAGACAAAAGCCCAAAGGGCTAGGCCTAAAATCAGCCTGGTCTAGTCCAACTAACAAGCTCAAGTCCACCTTGAGGTCTTCAGGAACTATATAAATAGAGAGCTCCCTCCTCAGATGTTTAGAAGTGGAAACTCTCCAAGAACTTAGAGAAAATTCAGAAACAAAGATTAGAAGACTCATCGTACTCCACTACATTCAAATTAATACAAATATAAATTTATTTACACGTGTCTCATTTCTTTCTGTTTTGAAATTACGTGTAAACACTTATATATATTTGTAAAATAACGTAGAATATAGACCATGAAAAAGACATTGTGGGGAGATCTTCCTAAATATAAAGTACAAGAGTTAGAAGACAACATCAATAATTATTACTTCAAATTTGAAAACATTGCTCTACGAAGGTATTGATTTATCACAAATTTATTGAAGAATGCAAAATATGTTATTTTATTTGTATTATATATGAATTTTAGAGGAAATAAGTCTTTATACCACACTCAACACTCATATTACTAATGAAACTAAATTGCCAGAAACAGATGAACTATGAGAAATGTAAATTAAATAAGTTATGTTACATTATTGATTTTTTTTTTTAATTTCTTATATTTCTCATTCATTTCTTATAGGATTAAAAAAAAATTGAAGGACAAAAATATCAAACATATGATATATTCTTAAAAAAATATTGATAAAAAATCTTTGTACTAGATATTTGTTAAGATACAAATACAGATTTTATTTAATTAAAAAAACTCAAGTTTTATAAAACTGAGTAAAAAAAAGGAAAAAAAACTTAATATGAAGTATTTCATACCTACTTAAAATAGAATAAAAGAAGTACAAAAGTTAGCCATTTATTTTAGTGAATATTGTTAAACTTTAAGAATAATAATTATCATAGCATTTATTTGTTTAAAAAAATTAATTTTAATAATATGATAAACTAAAATGAAAATCGTGTTAAAATACTAGTATAAAAGAAATTTCCATTCAAAAGGGGTTTAAGCCTTTTCTTAATTTTTTTTTAAAAATCATGCATTAAAAATACTCCAAAATATCAGCAAGCCTTAATCTGTGCAATTTATTTCCGTATCCAAACAGCGGCTGAGAAATCCGCGTAACCAAACAAGGGTCTTCTTCTTTCATTCTTTACTTCTTTCGCGTCGACAGTCGCAGTACAAGTCTTTAGGCGCAGAAAAGCTCCAGCTGCTCCCGAAATGCCTCTCAAGACAGAACATGGAGCTTCGGACAGTTCCCACGATGAGAACTCGAAGACAGCCCATCCTTCTAAAGTCGTCGTTCTTGCTGACCTCAACGTTGATCCTCCAGAAATGGACGAAGACAATTCCGTTCACGTTTCAGCTTCGACCATCTCCAGGTTACTATCTTTTTCGCACTCTCTCTAATTTTTAACTGAATTTAGAAATTTTCGGTATGGGAGCGTAAAAGTTCTTGCCGAATTTATTTCTTCTCTTCTTTTCCTCCCCCTGGTGTTCCAGAGGGATACCAAATGGAGATCAATTCAGCTAGGGAGTTTTGGTGTTGAATTGTGATATATTTACTCTTAACGAATCATAATTGTACAGGAATATCGTTGAGCGGTTTGTTTCTTGATTGAGAGTAGTTTAGATTATTTGTCTGCATTGTCTTATTTAACTGGTGGAACATAGTGTTAAAGAAGTTGCTGACCTTCTTGTTACTGATTCAAAGGATGCTTTGGGGTAATGGGCTTTATATATCTACGCCCTTTATCTGCTGGTCAAGTTACCTTTTTTCGGTAGGATTTCTGTATTAGATGGTGTGAAGTGTGAAGTGAACCAAGGTATATGAAATGAAGAAAATGCATCAAAATAATGTTTCATCGACTGTCTTTGTCTTGACCAGCAAGGTACCGCATGAACTTTATTATTATTATTTTGGATGAAACAGATACATTCCACCCAAAAACATGTAAAATTGGAGGGGAACACTAGCCACTAAGAGTTCAAACACAAACATGAGATTAGCTTTGGTGTAAATGCTGCAGTTAAAGTTAATTCGGTTGAGACTTGGTGTAAATTGCTACCCTCCTACCTAATTGGAGAGGTCTTTTGTAATCTTCCTTCTTGGGGGTTCCCCTTCTTTTGTAATTTCATACATCAATGAAATTTTTTCTTATAAAAAAAACACGAGATTACCTGGAGAGCAGAAAGGGTATCTTACTAGTCATGAAAAAAGATTAGGACAATTGCAGAAGTCACTGTAATCAAGAAGCTAACAAGGCTCTCATTGTTTAAAATTTGATCTCTAACCTCATTGAAATCCCATTCAATGAAATGTCCTAAAATCTCTTCCTGTTCGTGTTCCTATTATATCCCCCGCTAAAAGGTTAAAGACAGCATGGTGACACATGATCTTAAGCCTCTTCTTACTGTTGACAATGAGGTTTAGCTGGATTACTAGGGGCCTCCAAGGTAAGTAAAGAAAATACACCTAATCTGGGAACTGAAATATAATCAAGGTCTTCACTTTCTTTGTCACAAAAAATGTACATTTTAGGGTTGAAGATTTCCTATAGGTTAATGCCTGCTCGAAGGTTAAGTTATTTTAATGACATTTTGTGGCTACTGGTTAAAAACAAGCGTGTAATTTTAGGTTATCTATGGATGAGAGCAATCAAGACAAAACTGTGGCAATTTGCAAGGATACTAATACGATGGAAGTTGAAGGTAGACGTGTAAGCAAAATAGCAAAGTGCCGTTCAAGAAATAATAAGGTAGAGTACTCTCTTGATTCTGCAGCTGATGCAGATGGTGATCAACAAGGTCAAGGTGTTTCAACTTCACGTGAAGAAAAAGTTAGCAGCCTCAAAACTGTGAGTTTCGTCAACATTTGGATTTCTTCTCATATAAACCTTCTGCTATATCACCTGTTTCCTTCACTGTTTTATTTCTTGAGTCTTCAATACGATGCACTGGATTGCTTGCCATGTGATTCCTAGGAACAATCAAAAGATGGTTTCAAAAATCTTGTGCTGAATGTAAACCTCGGAAGAATGTACAGCTATTTAATTACTTAAGATCTCTATCAGACAAGTTTACATGTAATTTCTGCATGCATATAATTTTTTAGCTCATGTGCTATATCTCTTGAATTACACCACTAAAACTATGTTTTGGTTTGTGAACTGGGGAAAATCAAATTTTTGGATGGTTTATGGGAGCATCCTTTTTCTTTCCCATTTTTTGACTTGTTCTTTGGGGGCATTGTGAAGTACTCTAGGAGGGGTAATATGTGAAATGACCACCGGACAATTAGTTAGTGGGAGCATTGATGGTTGGCGTGGGAGTGAGGACTAGCTATTAGAGAGGAGTATTCTGTTTTTGGGGAGGCAGGCTTTCTTTTGTAATAGAACAGTGTTTTGGGGAGGAGAGATTACCAGCCCTCTCGAAATTGGTTGGGTGTTTGTTTGGGTTCTTCATGTTATTGTGAACTTTGTTATTTCTCTCTATATTCAATCAAAACGTAAGGGAGATACCTTACAGATGGTAAAGTAATTTTCATTAAGACATTAGAGGATAAAGGTACAAAAACACAGGCCACAGCTGCCAAGGGGAGCCAAACAACGAAGATATTGAAAAATCCCAATAATAACTATTGCTCATGTAGTTTGTTCTCTTGAAGGATCAGTGTATGGAGTGTTGATTCTTTTATCAACTTAAATGATGGAAAACTCTTGGTCTCCTGTCTTTGCCCTCCCATTTGGATACTTGTATAGTTTGAACTCCTTGCCTCTTTCTCTGGTCATTCAGGTAGGTTTTTTACCAAATCTTAGTTTCTTCATCTCTTAGAGAACCCAGGGGAACGCTTATTTTCAACTTCTAGTGATTTTGAGCATGACAAAAGTAATTTTGGCCATTCCAAAATCACTCCCAAACATGCCCTTAATAGTTTTAAAAGGCAAAAGCACTGGGGAAAATGTAATTATTTTCTTGGTAGATGAATTGGTGGAAGACAAATACCAATGATTCCATCCAAATGAGGAAGCCAATATTAATCTTCATCCACAATGGTATATACTGTGTCACTGTGTGTTTGTAATAGAGCAATAGAGAATTCTGATCATCTTCTCATATGTTATCCAATGGCAGCCAATCATTGACAAATTCTGTTTTGCTCGAGTTCCTAATTTGAGGTGGCAGTTCTGTAAAAAGACGCTCTACTGACTTGTTTTACTTCAACTATTTTTTTTTTGATAAGAAACCAGCAAGGATATATTCAAAAAAGAGAAAGGGAAAGACAACCAAAGGGTTGGGGGAAGAGATAACCCCCCAGGGTGCTACTTACAAAGAGCTTTCCAATCACTCAAAAACAGAGAGAAAGGGTAGTTACAAAAGAATTTGCTAAAACTATGGCATCACCAAGAAGTATTTAGTTGTACAAAATCCCAAAAACTACCCAAAGGAGTAGACTTATCTTAAAAAATTCTTCTATTCCTTTCAGGCCATAAGCTCCAGAAAAGAGCTCTAGAGGCAAACTTCCATAAGATTCTAGACTTTCCTTTCAAACTCCATCCCCCCAAAGATTCAAACATCCACCCATCCACCAGTGTTTTACTTTAACTATTGGATGAGAAATATAGTTGAAATTAGAATTACAAGAGAGCTTCAAGATGAATCTTCCATTGGTTTTTTTTTTTTTTTTCAATAAAAGTTCGGTTCTTTATTAAAAAAAAAAAAAAAGCCTTCCATTTGGAGGGTTTTTTTTTTCTCTTTCTTCTTTTTATCATGAGGGACATTATATCATATTTCCTGATTTCAAAGGATTGGAGACATTTAACCTTCTTTCCTTTTTTGACCTTTTGCAAAGGTTGAATGGTTGGTCGATCCTTATTCTTTGTATGTATGATTTTTCTTAATGAAATTGTTTCCAAATAAAAGTATATTGTTGCGCTTGGGCATCCATTTTTCTGGCAGAGATTCCATATGTTATTCACTTGTTTGCAAAGCATTGCTTAAATGTTGAAGCTTCTTCTGTATTCAATGCATACATCTGTGGCCACATCTCACTCCCGCCCTCCCCTCTCCAATGATATGAACTTAGTCCCCAAGACGTGACTGCTTATTTGCTTGGATTATTGGATGCGCCTGCAGGGTTTAGTTCACGTAGCAAGAAAGATGCCAAAAAATGCTCACGCTCATTTCATTCTTGGCCTAATGTACCAGAGGTTGGGCCAGCCACAAAAGGTTGCTTCGCTTGCACATCGTACCTGTTTTGGTTAATTTTCTTGTTCTTATATTACTAAACTGTGGTATTCTTTCAGGCTGTTTTAGCATACGAGAAGGCAGAGGAGATCTTACTCCAAAGTGATGTTGAGATTCACAGACCAGAGTTGCTCTCATTGGTCCAAATTCATCATGCACAGGTTACAATTTATATCTGCGTTTTTTGTATGCCTTTGTACATTCTTTCATATTTCTCAATGAAAGCTTGGTTTCTTATTAAAAAAAAATTATATCTGCATTAGCCTTACCTCTCTCCTCTTAGATTATACTTCATCCCTCTCTGTAAATAATAGATATTACCAACCAGATCATGCTCACCTGTTTTATGAACTGTCTAGTGTCTCCTTCTAGAAAGTGCAGGGGATAATAGTTCAGACAAAGAACTTGAACAGGAGGAGCTTGATGAGATTTTTTCTAAACTTAAGCATTCAATGCAATATGATGTTAGACAGGCAGCTGTGTGGAATACCCTAGGCTTGATACTTCTTACTACTGGTCGAGTGAAGGTGCATATTTATTATTGTTCACTTCCATGGTTGCTCTCCTCTTAGAAACTAATGTGTACCCATGTTAATCTATCCAGAGTGCCATTTCAGTGTTGTCATCCTTGTTGGCCATTGTCCCTAACAACTATGATTGCCTTGGAAACCTTGGAATTGCTCATCTTCAAAGGTATAAGAATTACCGTCCATGCTTGTCTGATAGCTAACTTTCAAGTGTCTCTTCAGGTTTTTACTAACTTCAGTTACTGTAATTGATGAGGAGTTAAGGAATCAAATAGTAGAACTTGAAATCATAAGCAACTAAAGGCAGTATCAATACAGAATTGAGTTGTACACTAGTAAACACAAGTGATCGTGTAAATGAGATAATCATGGAATTAATGCTAAAACCCTTGCTTCATTAGTGTTAATAGTTCTATGCATGTTCAATCGATGATTCTCAAATTACTAAGTAGGTTCTAAGCTTTTTTTTATTTTCCTAAATAATCAGGCATGTTTCTTACTTCCAAATTTTTTTCCTAAGAAATATTCAGTATCCTTACTAGGCTTATTGCATAATAATTGTCATATGGCTGTTTGTTAATTGGAGGATTTTGAGTACCTTGGATGCTGTACATGTATTGTATGCCTTTTCACGTGTCCTGTCATGGTAGATAGTTAGTACATGTAGTTCATACCTTGAGAGATGTGCCGATTCTATTGATACTATCATACTAAGTAAATACTACTGTTGAACATATGTTGTAGTGGAAATATGGAACTATCAGAAAAATGTTTTCAAGAATTGATCCTGAAAGATCAAAATCATCCTGCTGCCCTCATCAACTATGCTGCTTTTCTGTTGTGCAAGTATGGTTCTACTGTTGTAGGTATGTGCTGAAGGTGGTTTGTTTGTTCAATAGACATTGTACATATCAAAAAGACATTGTTGTTATTTTCCCTCTTACTTTGTAAATATTTGGAATGAGTTCAGGCATCACCTTATTCCATATATATATTTTTTGCTTACTTATTAGAACCTTAATTAGTTAATACTCATTCTTCTAACTTAATTTTAAGGTGCTGGAGCAAATGCTGGTGAAGGTGGTGTTGATGAGAAGGTTGTAGGTATGAATGTTGCGAAGGAATGTTTGCTAGCGGCTCTAAAGGTAGATCCAAAAGCAACACACGTCTGGGCAAATCTTGCTAATGCGTATTTTGTGACTGGGGATCACAGAAGTTCTGCCAAGTGCTTGGAGAAGGTGCGCACAGATCTCTATTCTTTGGGGAAAGGTTTTCTTCCGTGTAGTCAGTCTAGTTTTGAGGAAAAGATGGGGTATTCAATCTTTGCAAGAATCCTTTGCAGAATTTTACCTTGTGTATGCATGGCTGTCTGAATTGATTAATGGAAGGGTCTTGATGTTTTGGCCTCAAATTAGCTAATTCTCTTTCCTTTTCTAAATACCCAACAGGGAGCAAAACTGGAGCCAAATTGTATGTCTATGAGATATGCTGTTGCTATGCACCGACTTAAGGATGCAGAAAGGTCTCAAGATCGTAGTGAGCAGCTCTCCTGGGCTGGAAATGAAATGGCCTCAATTATTAGAGATGGAGATGGCTTGACAATCGATCATCCTGTAGCATGGGCAGGGCTTTCCATGGTTCACAAGGCTCAACATGAAATTGCTGCAGGATTTCGTACAGATCAGAGTGAACTGAGAGAAGTGGAAGAACACGCCGTCTACAGTTTAAATCAGGTATCAATCTCAGTTACTTATGAGTGTGTAGGTTTTTTTATTTACTAGAAACCAGTAAAACAGTATGCTTTTAATCAATCATGCTTGGTCATAAATTTCCACTTGGTCTGTGTAGTCTTAGAGACTGACAAAAATTTGGATTTTCTCCCGAATTACTGAGAGCTGCCTAAATCAATTCTTGAAGAGTAACTGCATTTTTTCTGTAATTCGACTATTCTTTAATGATTATGAGTTACAAATGCTGGATGTATGTTAAGAAAAATTAATTTCATTTTTTCTAGTTATGTTGGCTTTACTCTTTGGGTTTAAGAAAACGAACTCCCTATATGCTGCAATGAAGCAGTTCTAGGGGTCGATGTTGATCGTTCTGGGGATGTGTTGTAATGGAAGCTGTTCTTCTAAAGATGGTGATGCGACTTGTGAAGATCTCTTATATGATAAGAATCATCTGGAAATCCCCATTTTGATTAGCCTTAACTAGTCATTGCTGGAAGATACAGCCCTAGCCTTGTAGGTCCCCAATTCTCCACCTTGATCCATACAAGTAGCTTTTTAGAACCACATCATAAATTTTTTTAATAAGGCTCTTAGTAGTGGTCTATCGACTCTTATTCTTTTTACTTCGCATAGCTTTTCGTCTTCTTGATAGCAAAGAATTCTGTTCAACAGCCCAAGGACCTGGACCACAACTTTTGTTATTTCCAGCTCTAGGAATCTGGTTTTTTGGGTATAATACAGGGAGCAAAGCTGCCTATTGATGGAAAATTTACATTTTTGTGGCAAACCCTTACACAGATAATTGTTTTATCTTTCAAAGTCTACAATTATATTTCCATCTTCTTTTATTAATGTGCTTGTTAGATTGATGGGTTATTGCCTTACTTAACCTAGGCAATAGCTGAGGACCCAGATGATGCCGTTCAGTGGCATCAATTCGGCCTTCACAGCCTTTGTACGCGAGAATTCAAAACATCACAAAGATACCTCAAGGCTGCAATTGCCCGCTTTAAAAACTGTAGCTATGCATGGTCAAATCTAGGTATGCCAATAGAATTTAATGTCGACTTTAGTAAATCTCTCCCTCGATGGCTCTCATTAGTCGATCTTGTTCCATATTCATGTATCATTAGGTATCTCGTTGCAACTCTCAGACAACCCGACACAGGCCGAAGAAGTATACAAGAAAGCTTTGTCATTGGTGGCCACAGAACAAGCACATACCATATTTTGTAACCTCGGAAATCTATATCGACAGCAAAAGCAATACGAACGTGCCAAAGCTATGTTTTCAAAGTCTCTGGAACTGCAACCTGGTTATGCACCTGCATTTAACAATCTAGGATTAGTGTTTATTGCAGAGGGTCAATGGGAGGAGGCTAAGTATTGTTTTGAGAAAGCTCTCGAGGCTGATCCGTTACTCGATTCAGCTAAGTCAAACATGATTAAAACAGTAATATCTCGATTATGTAATGGCTTATCGTCGTATCATGTTAAAGATTGAAACTTTTGCTATCGGCTGCATCCTCATTTTGAGATTCATTTTGAGATTGGGATGTAGAATATAAATATTTCTTGCAAGGAAATGTAAAGCAGCATTTACTTAATGAAGATGCTTCCTGGATATTCTCCCCAGGCAGTACTTCCTTGATGGAATCAATGTGTAAATCTGGACCATAGGTTCAATTAGTTTAGTTTCATATTTGATTCTCTCTCATAAACTGTTTGGTTGTCCGTAGTTCATAAAACTTAGGACCAAGTACAGAGAGATTGGTGTTCAGATTGGTTGATATTTTTGTGGTATAATAGAAATATTAATTACATATTGGAAAAACTATTGAATGTGGCTGTCACATTGTGGTTGCTCCTCTAAATCCTTGAATACATTATTAAACCATAATCTTTAGCTTCTCCCTCCTACGTCTAACTGCCACATTGTAATAGATTTTTCCTTGTATCAGTGTCATGAATCCATCCATATGGAGAAGTTAATTGTGTATTTTAGCTCTTATATGCTTGTGGTTAAATAGTAAATTGAAAATATTAAACTTGTTTAAACTTTTTTTTTTTTTTTTTAAATGAGAAACAAGATAATATCATTCAAACCGCAACATGCCCAATCAAAACAACCTAAGGGACTGAGGAAGGGTTACAAAAAGATCTTCCAATCTAAGTTGTTGGTTTTGAATCAACTTTTGAATGTTAATTCATTATAATATTCAAATAAAAAGATCATAAAACCAAATTCTTATCTTATCGTTTAGTTAATTATTTACTTGACCTATAGTCAGAGTACCTTTTCAAGTTTTTCTAAACTAATGAAAATTCGTAAGAGAAAAAGATCAATGAAAATTCAATGTAATATATTATTCACAATCATAAGTCATAACTACTTAGATGAACAAAATGTATAATTTAATTGGGGTTAAATTATTAAATTTTAAAAATTTTGTGTGAAAAGGAATTTTAAAAGTTGAAACAAGCAAGAAAGGAAAATAGATAAAACGTTAAGGATCAAAATAGAAGCTTAAATACCAAAATGAAAAATAAGTAAAAGTTTGGTGCATGCTAAATAAACCTTAGGTCACTGACCTTTAGATAATTTTAAAATTTATTTTTAACAATTCTCAATTAAATCATTTCATTGAAAAGAAAAAGTATTCACATATGTGACTAAATTATTGTTGTGTTAACAAATTTGAATAGTGTTTGGTGGTGCATAATAGAGATTGTTAGAGATTGTTGTTCGACGGTGGAGGAAGTCCTCTTGAATCCTCCTTTTTGAGATAAGGGCAAAGTCCTTCGGCATCTTTGTTCTTTTGTGATTATGGAGAGTATTTGGCTCAAATTTTCAAAGTTTGAAAGATTTTTGAGAGATTTCACATCTTTTTGTGGCCTTTTGTTTTTAAGAAGTTTTGTAATTATGAGTTAGGTCTCATTCTTTTGGATTAAAGTCTGTTTCTCAAATGTGTGGTATGAGGATTTGAACTTTAGACCTGAAACGAAAGAATATAAGCCAATGATCTCTAAGATAAGCTCATATTGGCTGTCATTTGAACACGTAACTTGAAAGAGATGGGTTCTTTCAAGCTTTAATAATGCATAATCTTTTTTTGTTAACAAAATTTTACCAAAAGACCTAATCGATAATTTTTAATATTAATTTATAATTTTAAAAATCAAAGATGAAATTGAAAATTCCTTAAAAAATTGAAGCGGTTTGGGTCGTGAATTATAATAACATGTGTTATAATAGTCTGTAGAATACTTTGCACTCCAAACACAAACTATTATAACTCAACTAAACAATTCTACATACTATTATAATCCATATATTATTATAACTCATGTTATTATAATTTATTTAGTGTTCCGAACGCCGATAACTTTGTATATTTTGAAAAAAGAAAAGTATAAATGTTTTGTCGTCAAGGTCCTGTGAGTCAGTGAGTGAGGGGCTTTAGCAAAGACCAGAAGCTCCGGCGAAGTATACACGGCCATTGGAGGTCAGCAAAGGATGAAACGCTTCTTTAAACCAATAGAGAAGGAAGGCTCTTCGAAGAAAGCGGCTCTCTCACCGTCGCTGAAAGACGGCGATGATTCGGAAGCATCAGTGCCGGACAAGAAAGAGCCTCTAAAATTTATAACTTGGAATGCTAATAGTTTACTTCTCCGAGTTAAAAACGACTGGCCGGAATTCACCAAGTTTGTCACCAATCTTGATCCGGATGTCATTGCCATACAAGTGAGTTCTGCGTCAATGACCTCTTTGCTTTACCTTGTGCGAAGTTTGTGGACACTGATGTTTTATTCTCTTTTCGTTTGGTTTTGGCTGTCCTGTGAATTTTCATGAATGTGTGTTTTAGGAAGTTGGCTATGTACTATTTGGGATCATGCAAGATTTTTCACTAGTAAATGCGAGTTCCTATGTTTCTTTTTGGGCTGCGAGGAATTGATGATTACTGGAATGTGCTGGTTCAGTTGCTTAGGTCTGGAATGATTTATATTTGTTTTGTTTTTGGCTGCAAGAAATTAGTAACTTGAGCTACTGGATGTGTTGGTGTAGTTGCTTAATTTGCCCTGTTTTATATCTGCCCTCTCTCTCTCTCTATCTCCTGTAAGGAAGTTCATGCAATGGATCTCAAAAAAGTTATGAAATTGAAAATCCTGTCGTTGATTTTCTTTTAAGATGGGTGTGGATGCATGTGCACTTGATGATGTCATTTTGGCGTTTCTATTCCTACGGGATCTTTACTTGAAGGTTTAATTCATAAAATATCTGTATCTGGCAACCTTTAGTTTGCATCTGTAAATGCACAGTAGAATTATTTCTTCTGGGGGAAAATTTTGTAGTTCCAGTGAAATCTTATGTAGTGAGTATCATTTTTGAAGGTCATCTATAGGTGCCAATTTCAGGACCCTGACTGATCTAGTGCCCTGTACCACACACGCAGAAGATGAACTGAATTGAGTCCAAAAGAAATGTAGAAGAAAGAAATCATAAGTTTAGATAGACCTTAAGCATAGGATGAAATGAGATTGAAAAATGCTCTCCTTTGAGCTGAAATTACAAAGAGTAGCTACAGATTTCCCTGGTAACTTGCAACCGGTTCTTAATGTCAAACCTCATTCAATGCCAAATTTCTATTCTAGATTATCTTTATTGTATAAAAAAGTACCCTATTTTTCTCTCCAAAAATTTCCATTAAACAGCCAAAATAGTCCTCATGACCTACCCAGGTCGTAAGTTGACGGGATACTTTCTTGATTTCACCTTCCCATAGTCTAGGATTTAACAGTCATATGGCCCTGCATGGATTGCAGTCAATCAGATCAGTTATTTATTTGATTAATTCATCTGTTACAGAGTTTTTTTATTCTAGTAGTCCTTCCGATAAATTATCCACTTACATGGTCTATAACTTTATCATCGACTATGTTTACATGCTAGGAAGTAAGGATTCCTGCAGCAGGTTCAAAAGGTGCATCAAAAAACCAAGGAGAGTTGAAAGATGACACAAGCACATCACGGGAAGAGAAGCAGGTAACATTTTTTCAGTTACTTTTCATTAATTGAGGTTTCTGAATGAGCGAGGAAGTTTGATGTATCAGAGAGAAAAGAAAGATGAACGAGTATGGAGACACATTGAATTTAGTATTGTTCTGTGCGGCTATTAAATATTTATATGAATAATCTTGTTAAGTAAAGCATGTGAAGATTGGTTCCAAAATTTCTTTGATGAAGTTGATGAACTAATAATAATCCAATCGATGAAAAGAAGAGCAAAAATTATTTATTTTTATTACTTTTGTTCTTTTGAGGTATAGATTTATTTTTGATAAATGTCCTAAAGCAATTTCTTAAATAACTACTTGAGTTGGAAGCCTATTGGGTGCCTTGAATTCTAATCTAATTGAAATTTTAGTAGTGGCTCAAGTCTTGGGGGATTTGTAGGTGAGTTATAGGCTGATAAATCAGTGTTCTTGGTGAAAATTCTGATTATTACTTATAATACAACCCTTAAACCATGCAGATGTTGATGCGTGCTCTTTCCAGTCCTCCCTTTGCAAATTTTCGTGTTTGGTGGTCTCTTTCAGATTCCAAGTATGCTGGGACTGCATTGTTTATAAAAAAGTGTTTCCAACCAAAAAAGGTTTTCTTCAATCTAGACAGAATAGGTATTTTCTCTCCTTCATATATTGGAACATTTGATGTAGTGATCTTTTATTGATGCATTGATGCATTCTTGTGTTCTTTTATTAATGTATTTGATGCATTCAATGTTCTGTTTTCTTATTGATGTATTACTCATGCAATGTCAGAAAACTGGTTGCCTCGATCTCATCTTTGTTAAAGATTCAAGTATATCCTGATGTCTTATAAATCATCATGTGCTTCTGCCTTACCATGAACTCTTATCATTGATTAGCACTGTTAATTCTTATATATATTTTTTTATTTAACAACTTGTTAAATTTTGGAGGAGTTTGACAGTGCTGAGGTCATCCAATGTGTATTCATGCATTCAATTACTTCTAGGAATAATTTTTCGAGATTTGGCTCTTATTACACACACATTTGGTCAGTGTACTGAGTGGATTCTTGTTTCATTTCCTAATGAACTTTATAGAAATCTTATTTTATATTCGATAAGTTTGAGAGAAATTTTTAATTTTCTTATACTTCTCCTTCTTCTTTCACTGTCTTCTAATTATCTTTTTTTTTTAATAAGAAACAAGATCTTAATTATAGAATGAACATACTAATTACTAAGTATAAAGCCAACAGCGAAGAAGCAAATTTCGTCTCCAAGTAGCACAAATAGAAGCAAGGCTTCAATTACAAAAATCTTTGTGAAGAGAGATCTAAGAGGAAAAAACAAAAATTATTCTGCTCAGAAGTGACTACTGTAGTCCTATGAATCCATCCATTAAAAGTTTCTTCTATTCCTTTCTAGTTGTAGCTCCCAGAAAATAGCCTAGTATTATTAAGCAACAAAAGTCTTGGTTTTTTATTTTTATTTAAAATGTGAAACTGCAGATACTTGAAGGAGGCTGACCGACATTACCATTTCTCAGCTAAATTTTCAAATCCATCTCTGCTGCAAGTTTCTTTTGAATTGCTGAGCTGACCATAGAACAATATAAGACTTTTTGTCAATAATCAAGATGTGCTTGGTTTCTTCATTTTCTTTTTATTGTTAGTGGGGGACTTTCGAGTCTTGCAATGTCTGTCTTCTTTACTTTTCTCTTCAAATACATTGGCCCCCTTCTTATGGCGTAAATGGTTATACTTATGAGACAAAAAGAAATCGGTCTAGTCATGTTCTCAAGTTTGAGGGATATTTTATCTGTTATTTCACTTTTGCATGAGGAAGAACTATTAAATCATACAGGTGTCCCTGTTTGTAGTTTCAAAGCATGAAGTGGACGGCCGTGTAATTTTAGCTGAATTCGAAACATTTCGTTTATTGAATACATATTCACCAAACAATGGATGGAAGGAAGAGGAGAACTCTTTTAAAAGGAGAAGAAAATGGGATAAGAGAATTTTGGAGTTTGTCCTCCAATCTTCTGATAAGCCTCTTATATGGTGTGGTGACCTGAATGTTAGGTAAGTCTTCTTGATTAATATGAAGGTTGATCCACTCCACGATCCTTCAATTTCTTCACTTTATATTGTCATCTATGTAGACTATGTTCTATTCACCATTCAAGGTTAAGCTATTCATGTGCTTCTATCTTGGTTCTTGCTTCCAGTTTTCAGACACAGAATATTGTTCTGCCTTCATGAATTAAACTTAACTCACCTTTTAAGTTGGCTTATCATCTTGCTTAATAATTCATTGGTAATCATGAGCAATGCCTGTAGATCCAAATTTGTCTCAAAGGAAAGAAAACCTTTTAAGAACCCATATTATGCAAAATCCTATAATAAATTTCACAAAGCCATGAAAGTTCGAAGCACTGCATGCTAAAAAAGCAGCCAAAAAGATCAAGCATCTGAAAAAACGGCTTACCCTTCAAAATGAGAACCTGTTCAAATTAAGACTTATTTTGCGAGAGTAGACCTCCAATTGTTGGTAATATAAAGAAGTAGAATATTCCAAATGGATTGTGTTTAGATTCCCTCAATTTTGATTCTTGTTGCATTAAATTTATTGTGCAGTCATGAAGAGATTGATGTGACCCATCCAGATTTTTTCAGCGCAGCAAAACTTAATGGCTACATACCCCCAAATAAGGAGGTACTGAAGCTTGTGGTGCAGAGCTCTGCCATATTCTTTTCCCTTAGAATTTTCATAAATGGTTGTCTCTGTTTCTCTATTAATACCAGTAAACCTTTTTTTTTTTTTCCAAAAGAGCAGGATACACTTACTTATTTGGATTTTCATTCGTTTAAAAGTATTCAATGTTATTTTGCTATTCAGTTGTTTGGCCGTAATATAGAGTATTGAAATGATAGCCATCCCATCAATAATCTATGAGAGGATGAAAAATTGTATAATGCTCCCAAATTGAAGTCATTGACTAAGGGATGCAATATTTTATGATGAGATCGAGAATTAGAACAAGACTGAGAACAAGTCCAAGATTTTTTTTAGTATAGTAGTTTTTTTTTCCAATATGTATGATTAGTTTCTTAATGGTGCAGGATTCTGGGCAGCCTGGATTTACCTTGGCTGAAAGGAAGCGCTTCAGTGATATATTGAAAGAGTATGCAATTTCAATATAAAAGTTCCCTTTTGTTGATTCTTGCTAGCGTTATCATAGTGACACTTTAATCTGCTCCTTTTAATTATTTTGTTGCTGGGGGTAGGAAGTTCATTTAAAAAGTGAGCTGTGTCAAGTTGTCATAACACAACAACCGGTTTTATAAATTTCTTATTCGATCCAAGGAAGAAATATATGATGTGAGGTTTCCTTTCTTGTTATTTTGGTAAATAGGTTGTATCTTTTGCCTTATGCGTGTATTATGTTCCAGGGGAAAGCTGATAGATGCATATAGATTCCTGCACAAGGAGAAAGACATGGAGTGTGGCTTCTCATGGTCTGGGCACCCCATTGGAAAGTAAGAGATATACTGCATGGATTACTCTAATTTACTGCTGATTTAACTAGAAGTACCTATCTGCTATTTTATTACTCTCCATATTCTTTGGCTTACCAATTATCATGTAGTGGCCGCTTTACCGTTAAGAGTGTTGGAGGTTGTTTGACATTCCTTTTAAAGTGCTAATAGATGACTAAAAGCAATTTTTTAAAAAATGATTAGGGTTTAGTTAAAATTTAACTAATTAAAAGTACTTTTTAAAATTCTGGACAAATTACTCTTTTGGTTCTAGAGATTTGGATTTAGTTTCTATTTGGTCCCTGAAGTTAAGTGACACTTCATTCGAGATTTAGAAAAGAGTTTGAGGGTGTTAGCCATTCACCTCGTTGCTCATTAGTTAGCAATGGATTTTCATGAGCTAGAGGGTGTTTGCGCACTCCTAGCTCACTGGTGTTTGGTTAAAATTTTAATAAGCCAGAGAGCATTTTTCAATGAAGGATTTTGTTGGGTGGTTAATGGCTCTAGACCACTCGCTGGTTAGATGGACACTTCCATTAACACCATACATCAAAGGCCGACTGCAATGATGTTTGGAGTTGGATGGGAATTTGTAAGAACGGGTAGAGGTACATGACCGCACAAGAAGTAGTTGAAGCAATTCACGACAATTGATAAGGAAATATCAATGATATGAGGTGCACATAAATTATTGCACATTTCTAAAAAGATGGAATGGAGGAGACTTTGATTTATAAGGCACTAAATATGAATTTCCCTTCTTAGCTTAACAATGGATAATATGGAGAAGAGTTGCAATGAACCACCAGGCTTTGATGTCTCTGATTACAGATTAAAGATAGATTTGCTGGTATTTGATAGGACAATGAATGTGCAGGGTTTCCTTGATTTGATTAAGAACTTGAAGAACATTTTTTAATACATGGATAAATCTGAAGAGCAGCTGTTAAAGCTTGTGGTTTAATTGAGGGGAGGTGCTAGTGCTTCGTGGGTCAACTGCAAATTCCAATAGAATAAGAATGGGAAAGCCCCAGTTAAGTCATGGATCAAGATCAGATGAGTGTGAGTTTTTTTCCTCTAATTATGAGTTGTATGAGCAATATCATGATTGCAAGCAAATAGGACACATGGTAGATGAGTATATGGAGTAGTTTTAATAATTGACCACAAGGACCAGCATCTTTCAATCTGAGTTTTAGCAGATTGCTCATTATGTGCATGGATTGCAGGTAACATTTTAAAAAACAAGAGGATCTACAACTTGTGCTGACGTAAGCCAATATGTTGGCAAGAAAGGTTCTTAAAGGCCAGGCCACCAATATGTTTGCACTAGAAGAATTCGGTTAACAGTCCAAGTGGATAATGAAGAAGGCAGTGATAAAGGGTGGAAAAGTAGAGTCATCCAGAACTTCAATGCCATGGTGGGAAGTCTTGAGGACCAAGTCACGAACTTCCAAAAAAAACTTCAATCCTTAATTCAGCGGGAAGGCGAGGAAATGCTTTCGTTATGGGCAACAAGGGCACTTCTTGAATGACTGTCCTTTAGAAGATAAGTAACTGTTGAGGACAAAAAAGGATAAAGATAATGCAGAAGCAATAATAAAAATTTTAATGTTTGTTGAAAAAAAAAAAGAAATGAAATGAAAAAAAAAAATGAGAGAGTGGAATCTAATAGAAGAGGGGAAAAAAGGAAAAACTTTAAAAGTGACATGAAAAATGGTGATACAAACTTCACAAGGAAGTTCACACTTGTATAGGATCAAGAATGAAATCTATTTATAACAACATTAAAATGTAGAAACTTGGAAGTCAACAAACTGAAAAGAAACATAAAAGACAAAAATTAGAAAATTAAATCAACATTAAAGAAAGATACCTAAAAGACAACAAAGTGAAAATTTAAGTATAATTTTAATTAAAAGAAAAAACTCATAACTCAACAGTAACATTGTTAGGAGAACCCATTGATGAGTCAGAAGTCTAGACTAGAGAAAATGGAAATGAAGAAGATAGTGTCTCACGAGATAAAGGTTATTACTTGCTTCTAAGACAAACTTGCATCCCTTAAGACATACTACCTTCATTGACTCGCATCCCTTGAGGCATAAAACTTGGTGTATCATCAAGGGGAAGTCGTGCAATATCATAATTAGCTGAGCTAAGCAGCAAGAACATTCCGTTCAAAACATTGGTGAAAACGTTGTAATTAAAATAAAATCTGCACTCCAAGCCTTACTAGGTGGGGTGGATTAAACTAGGTAAGCACCCTGAACAGGGTAGAGATACCTTGTTTCACTCAAGGGTGGATATGGAGACGAATAATTCTTTTCTTGATTTGTTTTTGGGAGGTGGTAACAGGTAATGTTCAGGATGGTTAACCTGTTTCTAGTGGGAGTAGAGATAAAAAAAAATTTACGATTTAATTTTGGGGGCATGGCTATGGAATGTATTACTCCCATGCCCCATCTTGCCATTGTCCCTGATCCTAAAATTGGTGAGGATGAGGAATGCTGTAAGCATCTATGCCTCCATCCCGCCCCATTGACACCTTCAATATCAGATATTAGAGATGGGCGTTTGTTACATTCTTTTAGAGAAGTATTAGCAGGATGATGTTCAATTCCAGTATGGAAGATACTCACAAGTTTACTTGGTTAGGAAAACAAAATCTGTTGCTGCCTATGACCAAATCAGATTCTATCTCCACGAAGATCAAACCGTTATATGCAGTAGTTTTCTTTGAAAGAGAATAGTAGCCCTTTATCCTCTTTGCCTGTAGCTATCAAGTGGGAGCGTGGATTATCCAGGAGGGCATTTAAACCTCAAGACATTGCAGTCGCTTCTTGATTACTTCTCCAAGAGAAGTAAACAAGCCTTCCACTGCTAAAAGACTTTTGCACCTAGTAGATCTAATAACATAGTATTTCTACCTAATTTACCTCATTGATGAATGTGTTAAAAATTAAAATGAATGCAAGTTCTTTTTTAGGAAACAAATTCTTTTCATCGTGTTTAGAAAGGAATACAAACGAGGAATGAAAATCAGATTCCCATTGTTTATTAATTTCATCAAAGAATGGAGAACAATTCCCATATATGTGAGATCCATGCCAAAATTGGAGATCATTCTTCTCAGCTTCAAAGCTGTTTTCTTCTCACTTCTACGAAATTTCTGTTTCTTGCTTAAAAAAATGATTACATATCTTCTCAGGTATCGAGGCAAAAGGATGAGAATTGACTATTTCTTAGCTTCTGAGAGTCTCGTAGGTAGGATTGTTTCATGTGAGATGCATGGGCAAGGGATTGAATTACAAGGTGCGTTTCATTTCTTTTCCATTATATATGTTTCTTCATATAATTGTTAAGCTTATAGTAATAGCTCGAAAATTGGAATCTCATGACCGGACCTACAATTTTCAAAACAATACTGATGGTTAGCTGTTTTGACAAAGTCTATATTTATCTAAAGCTGGCTATAGATGCACTCCATTATAATTACTTTCATTCCCTTCTGGGGTAAGGGCTTTGGGCTCATGGGTTTTGCCTTTCTTAGTCAAGCCTAGATTTGATCAAATTTTCTTTTATCTCAAATTACGAATTTTCTGATCCTACAAATTGAAGCGATAAAATTACACTTCTAAACTCACTTCTTAACCTACACACTAACGTATACAAATACCAAGTCCTACACAACACTTTTTATTATATAATTCGATAAGTTGTATAACTCAAGCTCCAAACTTACGAACCAACAAATGTCATGTCCCTTGGGTAGACAAACAATAAGGCTACTCTTTTTTTTAGTTCAACATGTGTGATGGAGATTTAAACTTCTGGTCGAGGATATATGTCTTAACTAATTAAATTATGCTTAGGTTGGCAATGATACTATAACTCTTATATCTCTTAATATGACCGAGTGATATTACTTTGACAGTAATCTCGAATTCATGTAGGTTTCTACGGGAGTGATCATTGCCCTGTTTCTCTTGAGCTGTCAGAAGCCAGTTCTTGTCCTGAGTCTCAAAAAAACTGATTACTTCATTTATTAAGTTATTAGCAGCTCCTTTTATTGTATAGTTGGCATATCTTTTTTGGATAGCAACACTTCCTGCAGTATGTGTATGAATACATCAGATCTGAAACTGTAATTCTGCTGGGAATTCTGTTGCATTGGACATGTACTGGCCAAAATATCTCAAGCTCTTGAAGTTCACTTTTTCTATTTGTAGGCTTCAAAATGAAGCTTTCTTGAGTTTATTATCAGTTGGGATTTATTGGGATAATCAAGTTTCTACTGAGAAACATGGAGTCGTTTTCATGGGACCAATTTTCATGGGAGTTGCTATGATTGGTGGACAGACACTACTGGAATCCCATGATTATTTCATCCCCTTTATGCTATTTTATTTTATTATAATATGCTATTTTATATTATTATAATTGAATTTTCCTTTTCTGGTTAGATATTCGTCAGAGTTGCCTAATGAGCTAAGACATATTGCTCCACTCTAGTTTCAATGGCTATTAAAATGGTTGCTCCACTCCTGCAGCTCAGATACTCCACGTTCAAAAAGGTTATTTTGAACTATTTTTTAGTTTCATTTCTGTCTATTATAAATATGAATGGTTTTGATTTGACCAGGTTGGATCATGTTTTGGATCTACTGGAATCTGTAAGTACTAAAGATTGTATTAAATAAGTAAAATAATTTATGTTTATTGGAAGATAACTTTGTTTTTAGTTTCTTATGTTTGAAAATTTGGGTAGCAATTATTATATTTTTTTATTTTAAATTCTCTAGAGACACTTTTTAAATCTTATGTAAATTCCCAAAGCAAAGAGAAATTTTTTGAGAATACAATTTCATTTTCTAGAAATAGCACGCTAAAGATGTAAGGTTAGAAACAAAGGATATTTTAAATGATTTTCTATATTTATTGAATCTATAGAAATCTATAAGACGATTGAAATTAAAGGAGCGAAATTTAGAATATTAAGCTGGCTAGTTTGATAGAAATCAAAATGGTTAATCATGAATTAATTAATCAATTACTCACCAAGATTTGTTTCATTTCTCAACTAAGAAACAATTATTTCGATATTTCACTCAAACAAGGTTGAATTTTAAAGTCAAATAATAAACTTCAGTTAAATGAAAGGAATTTTAATTAATCGATAATGAAATTAATATTTGTTTGTTTTTATCAACACACTAATATTCATTAAATTGCTAACATGAGCATAGTTCTACTGACATAAAACATGTATTATCGACTAAGAGGTCAAAAATTTATATATATATATATATATTTTGGAGTCCAACAATTTGTAGGGTGGGAGATTCGAACCTCTAATCTCTTCATCGATAAAACATATTTTAGGTCAATTGAGCTATGCTCACGTTGGCTAGTATTCATTAAATTTGAGATAAAATGAACTCTTTATCAAATAAACTCTTATACCAAAGATATATTTAGCATGCCAAAATGAGCATAGCTCAATTGACATTAAGCTTGTACTATCGACCTCGAGGTCAAAGGTCCAATTCCCCCACCCCACATATTCTATAAAAAAAAAAGTATATATATTTAGCCTCACAAATTTACCATTTTTTTAGTTCAACGACATGGGGTGGGAGATTCGAACCTCTTGGTCGAGATTATATGTCTTAATTAGTTAAATTATATTCAAGTTTATCTCACAAATTTATACCAACATAAGATGAATTGAGTCTTTTAAATACACTAAGAGAGTATTTGGATTGAGGAGTTGGAGGGGAGTAGAGTTGGGAGGAGTTAATAACTCTCCCCAACTCTTTATTTAGCCCAAGGATAACTCCTATTGTGGATCCCACAAACTTAGTAACTTCTTCTCCAACTCTCCATTGTGAGCCTAGAGATGTCCACTGGGGCGGGGAGGGGACGGGGATGGCTTTCTCGTCCCCATCCCTGCCCCCCATTTGAATCCCCATCCCCACGAAATTCCCTATTAAATTTCTCGGGGATCGGGGTGGGGATTCCTAGCTGGGAATTTGCGGGGATCGGGTTCCATGTGGAGAATTATTATCTGTTTAGTTTTTTTTTTCTTTTTTAAGAATCAAATAATTCTTTTGATAAAATTTCAAATAGTTAACTTCTATGGAAAACATTCATTAATTTTAAATTACATTGTTAATTATTCATCAAAAATCTTAATTTAAATAGTTAATTTTCTATTAAAAAATCTTTTTTGAAGATAAAATTCTTGAACCTCCTAATAAAAACAAAACAATATTGCATATCAAATTATCTAATTAATTCATACATATTATTAAAATGTTTAACTATATAATTCAAACATAACAAATTATCTAAATCATTAATAATAAATTTTTAAATGACATATATATACTTATACACATATATACATATATATATATTAAAAAATAAAATATAAATATAAAAAAATTAAACGGGGAGGGGAACGGGGAACGAGGACGAGGAATACATTCCCCGTCCCCATCCCCGTTTAGCTTGCGGTGAAATTTTTTCCCCCACTCCCTCTCCCATTCCCTGCCTAAATGAGGATTCCCCCCGACTTGTTAAGGCTGGTCCCCATGGAAAAATGAACATTTCTATGTGGGCCCCACAAGTCTCCTATCTCATTTTTTCTTCATCTTACCTCACTCTTACATCTCTCTCTTCTCCCATCTCCTTTCTCGCACTATTTTCTTTACATTGTTTTTTTTTTAATTTTTAATTTTCTTAATTTTTAATATAAATTTTCTCATCATTATTACTAATTACTAATTAAATATAAATAATAATAATTTTTATTTTTATTTTTATCCTATAATTTTAATAAATTTTCTAATAAAAATATTTTTCTTTTTATTCTATAATTTTATTTGTTTAAATATAAATTATATAAGAATGTTTTAGATATGATAATATTATTTAAATTGAAATTTTGATATAAATTAGAGTACTACTTAACAATTTTTTTAATTGATAAAAATCTCCACATCTCACTTCCTCCACATGTCATCTACAATTTTTTTTAAAAGTTTAAACTAAAATTGCTTATAACAAATAATAATCTTATCTTTTTTGAGCTTATTTTTTTTTTATTAATAGCTCAAAAATATATATAATTTTATGATTTGAATATAAGAAAAATATATTTTAAACTATCCCGTATTACATTTTAGAAAATTAGTATTTAAAAAGATTAATGTATTAAAAAATTGATTTTCAAACTAATCATATTCAAAGTAAAAAGATAAATAATTTCTCATTATAACTTAATAATTAAAATTATTACAATAAATAACATAAATATATAGTATTTTAAACAAAAGTATGTATAATATTCATTTTGAATGGTGTTAAAAAATATATATTCATTTTGAGCTTAATTATTTTAAAATAGCATAAATATTTGATATTTTATTTTTAACTTAGTTATTTTAAAACTTCAAAGAATATATTATTTTCAAATTAATTAAACTTTAGATAATTCATTACATTGATTAGTAATCTTAAATTATGCAACAAACATTATTTTATTAAGCTTGAAAAACAAGTCTTAAATTAACATTTTAAAATTGACGAAAACAAGTCTCTAACAAAATTGTAAAATATTCATAAAATAATATAATTTAAAATCTCAATTTTAGGATTGACGAAAACAAATTTATATTATTTCTAGAATTAAGAGATAAAAACATAAAAATCTTGAAGTTTATTTGAATCTTTTTAAATTAATGGATTGAAATCTTCCCTAATCACATTTAATATTTAAAAAAGTATTGTAAGACTTTCTTTTATTTGAAACTATTCAAGACAAATGAATAATTAATGTGAGAGATATTGAAAAAAATGTGGGGTATTTTGTTCAAAATTATTATTATTATTTTAAAGAAATTTGTAAAATATGCATAAATTAATAAAAATAAAAAATCTCAATTTTAGAATTTATGAGAACAAATTTTTAATAATGAACATTTGAGAAATTGTAGAAAAAAACTGTACAAAAATGCTAAAATCAACTTAGATTTCAGAACTTCAAGTTTAACAAATCTGCACCTCAAACACAGACTTCAGAACTCCTATTTCCTGCAATTCATTGCCCCAAACATAGACTTTCTAACTCTAGACTAAACAACTTCGCATCCTAAACACATACTTCCTAACTCCCTAGACTTATTAACTTCTACTCCCTGTAATTCCTTACCCCAAAGAGCCTCTAAAAAATCTTCAACTCAACTCAGAGTACATATAGAGTTGAAAGTTTAAATATATAGGTTAAAATACTATTTTGGTCCATGTACTTTGGGCTGTGTTCCATTTTGGTCTGTATACTTTCAAATATCCAATTTTAGTCTCTGTACTTTCAATAAAGCTCAAAATTGGTCATTACCATTAGTTTATTATTAATTTTTCTTAAAAAAAAATTAGTCTCTATTACATTTCCCTCTATAAATTTTGAAAGTATGTTCACATGGTGTTTTTTCTTGTATTAAAATTATTATTATTATTTAATAAATTTTAATAAAAATTAACTTCAAACTTATCATAGGACCAATTTTAAGCTTTACATGAACTAAAATTGAATATTTAAAAGTACAGAGACCAAAATAGAATAAAGTTCAAAGTACATAGATTAAAATAATATTTTAACCAAATATATATTAAATAGTGGTGAAAGAGACAAAAAAGAAAAGATAAAGGGTATTTGTAGTAATTTAATTAATGCCCGGCTGTTAGACATTCATGTCAATGCCGAAAATACATTGTTAATTATCTAATGGCTAAGACATGTTGGATAAAGACAAAATTATTGCTCTGTTTTCTTTTTCAATGTCTTTTTTTATGATTTTTTTTTTCATGACAATGAAACCACCAACATTTTAAATGGCAATAAATGTCTTATGAATTAAGCTATGTTGAAATTGATTATCTTATCTTACTATCTTAAAAAGTGGCTAAGGAGGAGAATCATTTTTAGACTATTTTGTCCTTTTGCCAAATCCTAAATTTACAAAGATGCCACTAATAATTATAAAATTTATATATTTAATTTAACTCATAAAATAGTATTTTAAAAGCTAAAACATGGAACATTTTTTTTACAATATTATTTTTAATTTTAAAAATAATACCTAAATTGACCTTACTAAATTGGTTTTTATTTTTTATTTTGAAATAACCTTACAAAAATGTTTTAAACTTAAAAAATGGATTAATAAAAAAAACAAGTTCTACCCCATCCCTAGGTGCATCAAGTTTCAACATTTTTTTAAAAACTTATTATATTTTTTAGAACTGTTTTATCACTTATTATTATTTAATTAAAAATATACAATAAAATTAACATTAATTGTGTTTAACATCTTTTCACATTCTCACATTCATATATAACCTATAACTTAATTTTCAAAATTTATGAGTTTATATTTAATTATATTTAATGGTGAAATTTCAAAGGGAACATTTTTTTTACAATATTATTTTTAATTTTAAAAATAATACCTAAATTGACCTTACTAAATTGGTTTTTATTTTTTTATTTTGAAATAACCTTACAAAAATGTTTTAAACTTAAAAAATGGATTAATAAAAAAAAAAACAAGTTCTACCCCATCCCTAGGTGCACCAAGTTTCAACATTTTTAAAAAAAATTATTATATTTTTTAGAACTGTTTTATCACTTATTATTATTTAATTAAGCCTTTAACTGCAAACATTAGGTGGGTTACCATCCCTAGTGTCCCCAATTACCTTAGAGCATGCTCCTAATCAGAACTAATGCTATACCATGCATTCAGTTTATCCATTCTCTTCCCAAAGTCAAGATAAACACAGCCTAGATGAGTTGGCCAGACAAATCCAAGCTAAAAATGAAGTACACAAGGCATAGGAGTGAAGAATATGCAAGTCTATTGTTTCATTCAGCAAGAATCAACAATAAATCCCCTAATCCCTCACCCAAGGGGTGATTAGTTCATACTTAAAAGAAAAGACAGCAACATAACAGTAAGAAAAGTCTGAAATAACATTCTAGAAATTGTCTTTAATATTGAAATGCAGAAAAATAAAGAAATACTGTAGAAACTAGGAGAAATTGACAAGAAAGGGTGTTGGGCAGCTCCTTTATGGCAGATTTTCCTCCTTTCCAGAAGTGGATCACCTCCCAAGAAGGGCTTATTCTTCTTCTCTCGAAATTCTGCCCCTCCAAATGTCTAATCTCCAAGCTCTCTTCCAAAAATGGCAAGCTAGGGTTTTATACCTCTCATCTTCTTTGAAATCAGGGCTGAGTGGACACTTTAAGACTAATGGCAACACCTCATTCGGTTAAATCAGTACAAGTGTTATAATTTGTACACATCAATTAATGAAATAACTCCCACGTGCGTTTTGTGTAACTAATCTCAGGTAAATGCTCTAGCTTTAATAATGCTTTATCAAACACAACAATTGCTCCAGCATGCTTGACCTTCCATCAACAACAAAGCTCGAGCATAGCAGATTGGATTTTCCAGACTTAGCCACCTTTACCTTCAGCAATTGGCCTGCACAAGTCACAAATAGCACAAAAAGTGCTTTTCACATGAGAATGGACTCTTTTACTACTAAGTCATCAATTTAAAGAGACTTCTAAGTACAAAAGTACCTAAAATAGTGTTTTTAAGTCACAAAATCTTCACTAAAACCCCCTAAATAGCTCTCATTCTAAGAGCTATCACTAAGAAATGAGAAGTATTGAAGTTCATTATCATATCTAAAGAGGCAATCTACATTTGTTTCTTTTAATTTTATTTTCCATAATTCAAGATTGATTTATTTAAATAAACATTTAATATAATAACAATATAATTACTATCGTTATATACATGTATATTAATATATCTAAATTAAAATTAAAATTAAAATGATATTTTCAAATTCTAAATTTAAAAAGAAACGCATGTTAAAATAAATTATACGTGCAACGCACGTAAAAGTTTTCTAGTTTTTTTTAAGTGAAAGTTAATATCATTTGTTAGATAATATTTTGAACAAAAAGTCATATCATCTACCTCTCAATACAATTCATTTGACACCCTATCACAACTTTTTTTTTTTCATACAAACTTTTTTGTTATTACGTATATTAATTTTTAAATTGATAAAATCTTACTCTCTTTTTTTTAATCATAATGACTCTCTTTTTTTAATCATAATGTAGCACAATAATATCATGCTTTTAATTGCATGGTTATTAACTCACTAAGCAATTGCCAATTCGAGCATAATTCAGTGGATAAATATAACAATTACCATGGTTCGATTCTCCACTCCTTCAATTTTTTAACTCAAGAAAAAAAAAACTCACCAAGCAATTGTCACACATTGATAGAAATTAATTTAACGTTGCATCTTTAGTCGAACACATTTAGTCTAATTATACCTAACTGCTATTGTCTCTTTATTTTTGTTGATACTTGTTATACGTAGAAGAACACTACTTGTTTATTAAAGTGCGAATAGATGCAACTCAATCAAATCCAAAATTCTGAAAATTAATACCCATAAATAAATCTAAAAATTAGAAAAAAGAATACAATTGTTACGCTTAAACTTGCCAAGTTGTATCAATTTTCACCAATTTTTAATTTCATCAAATTGGACCATAAACTTAGACAAGTGTTGCAATTTTTACCCTCTATTCAGTTCTCCCTATTTCATCCACTAATTTTAACAAAAATAATGTAAAAATTTCCATAGACTCACCAATTTTAATAAAATAAAGTTTTGAACAAAATTAAGTTTGATAAATGCGCAAATTAACCAATGAATAATTTTTCCAAAATTCATAAATTTCAACAAAAATCTAGCTCTGATATTGTTTTTTTTTTGAAATCTTATCAATTTTGTATCATACTTAAGTTTTAGAATTTATTGAGTACAAATGAGAACACTTTATTTTAACAAATTTTCAAATGAAAACTTATTAGAGAGTTAAAATTACAATATAAGTTTAGGGTTAAAATTACAATACTTATTAAAATTTGGGGTGCACATTGAAAGTGTAGGGTGTAGGGTAAAAATTGATAAACATGTCAAAGTTTAGTAGTAAAATTTGATTTCTTTTCCCTAAAAATTAAGGGCCTGTTTGGTAGGCAATCTGAAAACAGAATTTTGAAAACAAGGGATTCAATGAAAACAGAGTTGTATTTCATGTTTTCAGATATGTGTTTTGTAGCAGATTTAGAAATTGGATTCCAATTTAAACAATTGTTCAAAATGTGTTCTATAATATATTTATAGACCATTAACTAGTTGTAGTTGCAAAACTAAATATTAAATTGAATATAATCCATTATTAATTAATTTATGACATGATTTTTGTTATAAATTTTGTATAATTATTATTTTACAATATCATATAATTTATAATATATTATATTATACATATTTTAATTTAACAAAAATAAATTGAGTTTATAACATGAAATACTATATTTATTAAAGTTTTGGTCTTTTCTAATGTAATTCTGCATTTTAAATTTTCAAATTCAAAATCTGGATACAATGAAAACATAAAAATGTTGTTTTCAAAATTTTCACTATTTGGATCACAAAATCCGGAAACAGTTTCCGAAAACACATCTGTCAAACGCATATTCACTGAATTTAGTGAATATGAAAACATAAAATAGAATCCGGATTGCCTACCAAACAGGCCCTAATTGACTGAAATTATTTACATTTTTCCGTTTCCTTGCGTTTTGATGAAAAGATAAGTTAGAAAACTATTATAAATAGACAATGAAACGAAATTAGTTATTTATTTATTTATTTTTGGTTAAATTACAAGTTTAGTCACTGAATTTTTAGGTTTGTATTTATTTGGTCCTTGAAATTTAAAAAAGTGTCTAATAAATCCTTAAACTTTCAATTTTGTGTTCAATAGGTTCCTGAATTTTCAATTTTGTGTCTAATAGGTCATTGACCTATTCTTCATTTTATAAAATTCATGAACTTACTAAACACAAAATTAAAAATTTAGGGTCCTCTTAAATATAAAATTAAAATTTATGTCTAATAGATCAGTTAATTTTTGGAAAAATTGAATATGTCAGTGACCTATTAGACACAAAATTGAAAATTCAGGGACTTATTTGACATTTTTAAAGTTCAAGGATCTATTAGATACAAAATTGAAAATTCAAGGACTTATTAGACACTTTTTAAAGTTTAGGGGTAAATTCTAGGCTCCCCTTTGATAAGTTCATTTTATATTTATTTATTATATCTTGTTTAGGTTGTTTTCGGTTAGTTTTTCTATAGGTTTTGGATTTTAATTCATGCATTTCTTTTATTTTTGTAGGTGATCAAGGATTTCATTTTGAAGACCAAAGTTCAAAGATTTTCAAGTTGAAGGCTAAAAAGAAATAAAAATAAAAAAAAAATAAATAAATATAGAGCCTAGGCGCCACATACAGTGCGGGAGGCAGAACGACGCCTAGGTGTTGCGGTACTAGTTTTCACTCTTTTTTTGATAGCGCCTAAACACTGCATCGACTGCCTTAAGTGTAAAATGTCGTCTTTTAGTCGTCTAAAAGAAAAGAGAGGGATTTGGAGGCGGAAAACAGAGGAGAAGAGGCAGAAATCAGAGAAAAAAGAGAAAACACCACCTTGGAGAACCCGAGCAACCCAACAGAGCGAGAGCTACGCTTGGTTATTCATTCAATCATTTGGATTTCTTTTCTCTTTCACTATTTCTCTTTCTTTTTCTACTTGTCATGACTCCATTGATACTTTTAGTTAGTCTTGTTAAGTTTTACATTATGAACTAAGTTTTTCTTTCTAGAGCTTTGATGTAACCAATACTCGAATCCTACTCTTTCTTAGTTAATAGACGATGTTTTTATTTCAATTGTGGTTATGAAAATTCTTCTGAACCTAATTCATGTTTAGATCTGGCCATTCTTTACATTGTTTTTGTGTCAATAATTTGAGGTTGAGAGATAAGAATTGTTGATGAACTGAATTGTTTTCCCAAATTTTTACTTGAGATAGAAATATTCTTGTAGATTTTGTGGCAATATTAAGTTCTACAGGCTTAATAGTTGAATTATTTGAATTGCCATAGAGATATAGGCAATTTATTGTTTAACGAATATCATTATTGCTTGAGAAAGAATATCAAGTTTATAGGACAGAGCTTGCCAACAACCTAGAAATAGAAGAACACATTAGCTATTAATGAACAAAGAGTAGGAGGAGAAAACAATGAAGTCATTGCTCTAAACCTCTTACCAATTAAGTTTAATCCTCTGTTTTTAGTCACATTTATTTTTCAAGCAAGTTAAATTTTATTCATCTTTGATAATTCGGTGCTTAGATAAAATTGAGGCTAGATTTGGCAATTGGTAGAATTCACTCCATGTGGAGAACGATCGTGGTATTCAATCACTGTAGTACTTGTAACGATTCGTACATTTGCAAATTTGACCAACACCCTCGGAGGAGAACTAGGGCCCTCTCGTGCTCCCCTCAGAGGAGAACTAGATGAGCGTGTAGGGCAGCCACTGTGGTCTGCGATAAGGTTCCCAATTCACTGTGGAAGTGTAGATGAAAGCTCCAATCTATTATGGAACGCTCGACGTTCCACAGGAAACCAAGGAATATCAAGCTAACAGAAGAGAAGAAAGGTAGAGTACTAGAGGTTAAAGATGATGACATAGAGGAATATGTGATAAGCCGTGAAATTAAGGCTTATTTTAATCCTAAATTGCTCGAAAGAACTCTTGTTTGTCCTATTATTAATGGCAAATGGTGAAAAATTGTTGAAAGAAGGAAATAATGAAATATGGTAGCAATTGGAAAAGATTTCTAAGTATTGTGATTATTTTGCAGGAATTGCCAAACCAATTGCCAGACCATTGCCAAACCAGCGAATTGGCAATCCTCAGCAGCTGCAGATATGGAATTTTCGGGAAATCCGTGATTGATGAACCCATAATTGACAGAGAAATTCTCGCACAAATCAAGGGATTTAGAGCATTATTTTTGGCAAATGGGAACCCTATATCGGTCTACATAAGGAGATTGAAGAACGCCGAACAAAGGAGGACGATTCGAGGGGTCAAAATCGAAGCTTTGTTTGCTGTTTTTCTGGGTTTTGGACAGCCTCTGTTTTGGCTGTTAGCTACTGTCTTTACCATTTTATTCAATTTCCATTCAACTTTCCTTCAAGTTTGCATTACAAAACATTGCCTAGATACTTTGTTTTTCGATTTGTTGTATTTTCATTCAAGTTTAAGTTTGTTTCGCGTTCATTCGAAGGTAGCTTTGCTATCAAGTGCTCCTCTGTTTTTCATCGGTTTTAGTTAATTTCTTTCACCAATTTTTCAATTACAGTGCATCAACTCTTCGTTCTTGTCACAATGAATGGTTTTGGGTATTCTCCTTTTGCTCTTAAGTGAATGTAAACAAGTATTATTGCGTAGGAAACTCCAAATCCATTCGAAATTCTTGTTTTTTTTAGAGTTTTTCTTCAATTCGGATTGTTCAAGCAATTTTCTGCATCTTCCTTAGATTTCCAATCCGATTCAAGGTATTTTTGAATCGTCAAGATTAATTTCTCTCTAAAAGTGGAGGAGATTGAATTGATTGGGTAGGAAGAAGTGGGATAAACATCAAATTAAATTTGTTGACTTCTTGCTATGTTTTTCCTTATTCTTCAATTTAGCTTCTGGAGAAGGAATTAAAACAAGGAAGGAGAAAGGGAAAGAAAATTACGTAACTACCCTTGCCACTTTGATTTAATTTCAAGTAATTACTTTTGCTTGAATTTCTAGGAAAACCCAAATTACATTTCATAAGTTAGTATTTTATTAAATTTCATTATGAAATCTTTCTATAAATTAGTTTTATGTTTTTCATTAAAAATATGAGCTAAAACTTCTTAGAGGGTTCAAGGATGTGAATTCCCTAAGGAGTAATTGTAGCCAAAATTCCAATAAAAACCAAGCCTACATCTCAATTGTTTGCTTGTGTTGATTTAATTTCCGTTGAGATCCTAGATTGATCAACTAGGGTTTCAACTCAAGCTTAGATCTAATACCGACAGGGTTAGTGATAAGCGGATGTCACACAAGTAATGGAGTAAAAGAGCTTAGACATAAGCCATTCCTTACCCTAGACATAGGGATTAAGGACTCCAAGACCCATAAAATTGTGAGCCAAAAATCATCTATGATGGAGGGACTATAGACATATAGAGCCCCCACTTAGCCTCCTAAAAAACCTAATTTGAGGTAATAGGAGATGCAATTTTGGTTTACAATTGAGTGTGGAGTAGGTTGGAATTGCAATTTTGGTTTGCAATTACGACTTAGGGCAATGACATTCTTGAGCCTCATCCTTTATAATTTCATTCTTAAGTTCATCCAAATTGCCATTTTATATTGCCAATTTAGATTAGCAATTTAATTTTGCAATTTTAGTCTTTCGCACATTGCCATTCTGGATTAGCAATTGGAGTAGCAATTTCTATTATTTTCAACATTGCCATTCTGGATTAACAATTGTATTAGCAATTTCAATTTTCCACCAACAACTTGATTTTTGCATTTTTACTTTTCAAACTTGCAATTTGCCTTACACTTTTGCAAAACAAAATCTTTGTTACTCCGTTCCCTGTGGGATTCGATACTTGGTACTCAGATACCATTTTATATTACTTCGATCGCGTGCGCTTGCGTGAACACCGATCAATATGAAAGAAACCTAGAAAGTGCTCTAGCCTACAAGATACTTTAAGAGAAAACCATTAAAGAAGATGTTTTCAAGGCCTTAATATCTAAAATCTGGGATAAAGAGGAGAAAGTTAAGGTTGAAAAGGTAGGAAAGAACATTTATCTCTGTTTCTTTGCAAACAAAAAGGAAAAGAATAGAATTTACAGAGGAGGACACTGGATCTTCGATAATGCGCTCCTAATCTTTGAGGAGCCAAGAGGGACGTGCAAAATAACATACTTGGAATTCAGGTATGTTTCCTTATGGATTCACTTCCATGATTTACCTTTGAACTTTTTTACTAGGAAAATTGCGATTGGACTGGAGAATTTGATCGGAACGTTCAAAGGGGTGGACTTGGATGACGAAGAAACAATAATGAAAAAACCCTATGTGTTAGGGTGAAAATGGACATTCGCAAACCATTGAAGAGAGGGACAAATGTCATAGTTGGATTGATGGCTGAAGAGGATTGGATATCAATAACATATGAAAAACTCCCAGACTTTTTCTATATTTGTGGTAAGCTGGGACAAGGAATCAAAGAGTGTGATGAGGAGGAACCAAACCAAGAAGAGAAATCGATGTACGGTTCTTGGCTAAGGGAGCCGGGCTAAAAAAGGGTCAAACGAGCAGGAAAAAAGAGGAGAGCAGCGACAAAAACCCAACGGGAAGAGGTAGAGGAAGAGGGAGAGGGGTGAGAGGCTGGGACAGTTTTGAGGACACAGAAGAGTTTGAAGACGATAAATAGGGAAGAAATATACATAAATTATCCATAACACCATCCGAAATTAGAGCTGAACATAAATGAAGTCAGAAGGCAGGGAGGTTCGTCGGTGCTGGAGAAGAAGAAAGGAAACAAAGAAATTAGACATGGGTTCGGAGCAAGGATATAGAAATCGAGAGAGGAGATGGAGATTGTGGTAAAAAATAGGGTACGGGTGGCAGAGGTAATGATAATATGTATAATGATGATACAAAAAAGGAAAGAGTCATTGTCGTAAATAAGCAAAAAGAAGATATGGAGAAACAGACTACAGAACTAGGCCCAAATAAAAAAAAATGAATGTAATGGAACAGGCGAATGAAACGGTTTTTGGAGAAAAGAAGCCCAATTAGATGAAAAGGACAATATGTCAAGGGACAAAAGTACGGCTAAAGGGAAAAAATGGAAAAGAATTGCTCGATTTGAACAAAGTCAAAAAAAGAACTGGAACTTGGAACTGAATTTAGCAGGACAAAAACATTCTTTGGACGTTATGAGTGAGGAAAGGAAAGCGGAGCAGGAGAAAAAAAGAAGGTATGGAATTTACTTCGACAAAATCGAAAAGATATTGGCAGAGGCTGGGAGCTAGCCCCGCTGAATGCCATGAAAATTCTGTGTTGGAACGTTCGAGGATTGAAGAGTTCTTGAACGGTCTGTAACCTGCATCACAAGGTCGTAAGCATTCCTCGAGTCTTATTTTTATTTATGAATCTAAGGGTGACTTTAACAAAGCGAAAGAGGTGAAGAGGAATTTGAATTTCGCAAACTTGTTCTGTGTGGAAAGTAACGGCAGAAGTGGAGGCCTTATCCGTCTGTGGAACTCGACCTTGTCAGTTAATATTCTATCTCACTCTGGGGGTCATATGACTTTGCCATTAGTTCTCTTGGCTAGAATTGGAGATTTACCGGCTTCTATGAAAGCCCCATAATGGAAAAAAGAGTTGATTCTTGGATTTTGCTGGAAAGACTAAAAGAAGTCTCGACCCTCCCTTAGATTGTGGGAGGCCATTTTAATGAAATTTTGTTTGGGCATGAAAAGAGGGAGGAGCTGCTAGGAAAGAGAATCAAATGCAAATATTCAGAGATGCCATATCCTCGTGCAATATGATGGATTTGGGTTATGAAGGTGAAAGGTATACTTGGCGCAGAGATAAAAATGGTGAGCTAAAAGAGCAATTGGATAGATTTTTCTGTACCGATCTTGTGATCAACAAATTTCAATGCTCTAAGGTAGCTTGCCTAAATTACCACTCATAAGATCACAGACCCATTTACCTGAGTTTGGTGGAGCATATAAATCAAAGGACTTCGAACATGGGCAATCAGAAGGCTATAAGATTGAAGATGGTTGGCTGAAATGTGAGGAAACTAGAGGAATTATATAAAGAGTTTGGGATGAGAGAAACATCGACAATATTTCTTTAATAAACTCAAAAGTCCAGGCGTGCATCCAGAGGGTGCATGCGTGGAACAAAAGGAGATTAAATGGCTCGATTAAAGTGGCCATTTCACAAGAGGAAAATGAGCTGGAAATTTTGGTTAATGAAACAAATGGGAGAACAGAAATCAAATCCGTTTAGCAAAAAAGGAGCTTGAGAGGTTACTCGAAGAAGAAGAGCAGTATTAGAGATTGAGATCTAGAGAGGATTGGCTTTTGTGAGGTGGTTAGAACACAAAGTGGTTTTACTCCAAAGCCTCTCAAAGACGAAGGAAAAACAGAATTGATGGTTTAATTGATGATAATGAAAATTGGTTAGTTAATGAAGAGAGAATAGGAACTTGTGCTACCCACTACTTCAAAACTCTTTTCCTCACAGTGGACCCTTAAAATGATGAAATGGAAAAAAATCATTAAAAATATCCCTAGGAAGCTCACTGAAGAGCAAAACAGAATCCTTGCAAGGCCTTTCACGAGAGAAGAGATCGAGTCAGCTCTTAAAGGAATGAATCCTACTAAAGCACGAAGGCCAGACGAGGCTCATGCCTTGTTTTTTCAGTCTTATTGGTAAATAGTGGGGGAAGAAACTGTCAGAGTTTGCCTCAAGATTCTTAATGAAGTTTATAATATTCGACCGATCAACTCCACTTTTATTGCCTTAATCCCAAAAGTGAATCAACCAAAGAGAATGGCGGAGTTTAGACCTATAAGTCTTTGTAATGTGATTTACAAGCTTGTGGCTAAAGCTCTCACTAACATACTTAAAGGAGTTCTTGAAGAAATTATCTCGCCAACCCAGTATGCTTTCGTTCTAGGAAGATTAATAACGGACAATGTTATCTTGGAGTTTGAATGCATACATGCCTTAAACAGTAAAAGAAAAGGTAAAAATGAGTTATATAGCCATGAAAACTGACATGAGTAAAGGCTTATGACCAAGTCGAGTGGAGTTTTTTGAGGAGTGTCATTGGGAAACTAGGCTTTAAAGACAACTGGATCGAAAAAGGATAAACTGTGTTAAATCAGTCAATTACTTGGTTCTGGTGAATGGAGTCCATCAGGAGAGCTTCATACCGAGGAGAGGCTTGAGACAGGGTGACCCTCTCTCTCCTTACCTGTTCCTATTATGTGCTGAAGGTTTATTGACCACACTTGAAAGGGAAGAATCTATCCTTTCTTTTAAAGGTTTAAAAATTAATCATTACTGTCCTGTTATAACACACTTATTTTTTTGCAGATGATAGTCCTTTTTTCTTCAAGGGGAACAAAGAGAATTGCAAGAAGATCAAAAGCATTCTTAAAGACTATGAAAGGGCTTCAGGTCAAATGATCAATCTTGAGAAGTTAACGTTCATGACTAGTAGGAATGTGAGCATTGTAAAAGCCAAGGAGTTCTCCATGATTCTAGGGGTAAAACGAGCAGGAGAAAGTCCAATATTTTCCAAAAGGTTCGTAATAGAGTCTGGAAGGCCCTTCAAAGATGGAAGGAAGCCTATTTTCTCAATGAATGAAGGAATTGCTTATCAAGACCATAACTTAGGCGATTCCAGTGTATACTATGAGTTGTTTTAGGCTCTCGGCTTATATTTTAAACAAAATTAATAAACTCTGTGCCCAATTCTGGGGGGTTCTAATAGAGGAAAAAAAAGCATATTGGATTAGTTGGGAGAAATTATGCAACTCCAAAGCTAAGGGGTTTGGGTTTTAAAACCTCTGTCTTTTCAACCAAGCCATGCTTGCTAAGCTCAGTTGGAGAATCGTCAAAAACCTGAATTGCTTGCTCACAAAAGTTCTAAAGGGCAAATATTTTAGAGATGGGACCTTCTTAAAAGCAAAGTTGTAAAATAACCCATCTCTCACGTGGAGGAACATATTGTGGGGAAGAGATATTTTCCTCAAAGGTTATAGGTGGAAAGTGGGAAATGACCACCATATATCCATCATGGATGATCCTTGGATTAATAGAAAAAGCCCCTGTAAGCCGGCTTGGGTTAGAGAGAGCTTAAAAGACAAAAGAGTTAAGGACCTTATTGACAACAATGGAAGATGAAATGAAGAAGCTATTATTGGGAACTTTACAAAACTGGACGAAATGGATATTATGAATACTCTTCATGGAAACTCGCAAGCGAATGATGAAGTTATTTGGAGCTGGGACACCAAGGGCATCTTTTAAGTGAAAAGTGCTTATCCCCTTGCACAACAAATCCATTCGGAAAAATACCATTCCTCTTTTAGTTCTTGTAATGTAAGGAATTTATGGAAAGCTTTCTAGAAGATTAAAACTATCCCTCATGCTAAAATTTGTGCTTGGAATCAAACTAATATTGCTAGTAGAGGAATCAAAACTGATGTGGGCTGTGTTTTTTGCAAGAACAAGGTGGAACCAACCACTCATTTGATCTGAAAATGCAAAATTGCCAAGGTGGTTTGGTTGAATTTTTCCCCAATCTAATGCAAGTCTTTATGGATTACAGGGAAGATTGGGACCCTTTGGCGATCTAGATTTGGATGGAGAACAACATTAGAAAGGAGGACTTGCAAAAGGCGATTTTAATTATGTGAAACCTATAGAATTACATAAACATTTTGAACCAAAGCAATCATTCTAACACCTCAAAAGCCCAAAGAGTGATAGAGATGGTGGAACGTTACTTGGAGGAGGAGTCGGAGGTTAGCAGAAATTCGTCTCAACTGGAAGGCTAGAAAATAGTGCGAGTCACAATTCGTGGAGCCCTCCACTGCATCAACAATGGAAATTAAACACGAACGCCTCATGGAATGAAAAGGACAACAGAGGAGGAGTTGGCTGGATTGTTTGTGACTCTCGAGGTTTTCCAATCTGTGGCGGAATCAAGAAAATTCATAAGCGTTGGCCTATCAAAGTGTTGGAAGTTGAAGCTATTAGACAAGGAATTCTTATGCTCAAGAACTTACCTGTTGAACTGCCCTTGTCCGTGACTGTGGAATCGGACTCTGTAGAGGCAATCAACACCATTAACGACACAACTTTCGATTTGACCGAACTGAAGAATTGGGCAGAAGCTATATTAGCAGACTCTGTTGGCTTGGGTGATTTTTCTCTTTTGTAAAAATTAGCAGATTTTGTAACAAAAGCAACTCATTCTTTAGCTCAAGCTGCTGCTTTTGAGTTGGAAATTTCCCTTTGTTCTTCCCCTATGGAAGAAGAAGAGTTTTTGTGAGTTGGTTCTTTATCAAGATAGGTGTCGTCCCTTATTAATGAGGACTCTAGTTGTAGGCAGTATTTTAAATTTCGCTCGACATGTCGAGCGACATTTCGACATGTCCAGGGGCTCGACATGTCGGTGGGGGGGGGGGGAGTTCGTTTTCCCCCCATTTCGTCGACATGTCGTCGACATCTCGACGACATTTCGTTTTTTTTTAAAAACTTCAAATGTCTTCTCAACTCTCTCCTTCTTTTCTTTTCTTTTCTTTTTTGTTTTTGTATTTCTTTTTTTATTATTATATAAACAAAACAAAATACAGAGATCAATTAGAGAAGAGTTTAGAAGGTGTATACATGGCACTCTCTTAAACCGCAATACAGAATAGGCAAAATCAATAAACTGATTTACACATAACTTAGGTGACCCCCGTACTTGGTCATTCGAAGCGCTAGATAACAGATTCAAGGCATTTCTACACTCCAATTCCAATTCTTTTAATTTTCCTCCAATTCTCTCAATTCTCCTTCATAATTGTCTCATTGAATATAAAAAATTACATATATTTTAGATATATGATGTTAAGAAGAGTAATCAATTATATTTATACTATAATTAAGTCACAATTAAGGTTTCATGAAATAATTCAAATAATTTTAATCAACTTTCAATTTTTTTTTTTTGCAAATTCCTACTCGCATCGACATTTGAAATTTCTAATTGACATTTATATCTAAATATTGTCTTAATTTTTAGATGTGATGCTTAAAAATAGTCCATTATAGTCTAATTAAGTCAAAATCAAAGTTTCATTGGCTAATTCAAACAATTTCCATCAATTTCTACGATTTTCGTAAATTTTCCTGAAATTTGCATCGACATTTCCATTTCCATAAATTTTGGACCTCGACATTTCCATCGACATCGACATTTCGAACCTTGGTTGTAGGTTGTTGGTTGCTTGACATCAATACATTTCTTTAAAAAAAACCTTTTTAAAGTTTAAGAACAAAATAGACAAACAAATGAAAGTTTAATGACTAAACTTGTAATTTAAATTTACTTTTATAAAATAGTTATTTTAAATAACCACTTGGATGAACCGACTAAATTGCAATTACGAAGTTGTAGAGTCAATTTACGAAATAGGAAGTATGGATGGCAAAAGCGTAAGTAAATGGAGATACAAGCGCGATTGCTAAAACAGTTCGCAAACCCAGAATAAATCCCCCCACTCACATGTCTACTCTACTCCAACCTCTCACTCTCCTCTGCCCCCAAAATATAAAGTTTTTTTTTTTTTTTTTTCCTGTTTTCTTTTTTTCACCTCTGGGTTTTGGCTCTTCTCTTTCCTTTCCTCTGTATGATTGCAGAAACAGGGGAAATTTTACTTGACAAGATTCCCAAAAGGAAGAGGCAAAAGATTGGAATAGGGAATGTGAGAAGGTTGTTCTCTTTTGATTCTGTTTGTCTTCGTTAAAATGGGTCTTGGATGAGAAACCCTGCTGCAGTTCACCTTCAACTTCGCTTCTATTAATGGCAGCCACAGCCCTGGCCGCGGAGCCGACGCAAGAGGTACTTTCCTGGCTTAAAACCCTACCTTTGGCTCCTGAATATCACCCCACTTTGGCAGAGTTTCAAGATCCAATTTCATACATTTTCAAGATCGAAAAAGAGGCTTCCAAGTTTGGAATCTGCAAAATTGTGCCCCCTGTACCTCCTTCACCGAAGAAAACTGTAATTGTCAATTTCAATAAGTCGCTTGCAGCTCGTGCGCCCTGTTCTGACTCGAGTAATTCCAAGTCTCCGCCTACATTCACCACTCGCCAACAACAGATCGGGTTTTGCCCGCGAAAAACACGGCCGGTTCAGAAATCAGTGTGGCAGAGCGGCGAGTACTACACATTTCAACAATTTGAGGCTAAGGCGAAGGCCTTCGAGAAGAGTTATTTGAAGAAATGTGCGAAGAAAGGGGGACTTTCGCCTTTGGAAATCGAGACGCTCTATTGGAGGGCTACTTTGGACAAGCCGTTTTCGGTGGAATATGCGAACGATATGCCTGGTTCTGCGTTTGTGCCTGTAAATGCAAAAATGTTTAGGGAGGCAGGGGAATGGACGACGCTTGGTGAGACTGCGTGGAACATGAGGGGAGTGTCTAGGGCGAAAGGGTCTCTGTTGAAGTTCATGAAGGAAGAGATTCCAGGAGTTACTTCGCCAATGGTGTATGTTGCTATGATGTTTAGCTGGTTTGCTTGGCATGTTGAAGACCATGATCTGCATAGCTTAAATTATCTGCATATGGGGGCGGGAAAAACATGGTATGGCGTGCCAAGAGATGCTGCTGTGGCGTTTGAGGAGGTTGTTAGAGTTCAAGGATACGGAGGAGAAATCAATCCCCTTGGTGAGTTGATGGCTTCATTGAAGTAGGGAACTACTAGTCGAAATTTCCCTCATCTTTTAGTTTCAATGTTTATAGGAAGAAAAAGAGTACAGAATGTCAACTGCCCCCCCACCCCATCAAATTAACTTCACCACTAATTTTCATCCGGGTTAATTCTAGTCTACACATGCTTAGTTAAGTTATTGGAAGACGTCTAGTTGCATTTGTTAAGCTGGATTAATGTAACTGAAGACGGGCTTTTAAGCGAATACATTTTCACAGACACGCTATTGAATGGGATATTCCTCTGATCATTATCCATTACATAACAAGGTGTATATGCTGTTGGCATTTGACTGTTCAAGGGAAAATTAAGCCTTGTTACTTGTCTGACCAATCACATTGATAGGCTATGTAATTCACTTGAATTTTTTAGGTTTAAACTTCTAACAACTGAATGCCTGCTCAGTTCCGTGTCCCCATCTATTGTTGCTTATCATGGGTTTGGTTTTCCCTTTTGCATTTACATGGGTGTTTTTTTTCCACATAACTATGTTCAACTACTTTTTTGTTCAAAATTCTGTTCTGTATCTGTAATTTTTGTTAGTCATGGTTGCCCCATTTGCAATTTGTAGTTAAGTTTTGATTATAAGAGCGCTTCAGGAAGTGAATCATTCTTAGCTGTTTCCACTTCTTTCATATATGTGTTATAAGTAGTACAATTGTCTCTTGTCTTTCTCTTTTCTCTTTTCACAATCAATATTTGCTTGTCATGTCATTTTTCTCCCTCAATAAAGAAAAATTTTAGAGTTGTCTTCATCTAATAAATTAAGGTTGTACAGTGGAGTGATTACAATTTTAATTTGGTCTTAAAATATAGAGAGCGTCAGTTTTGGATTTTATTCATAATCAATTCCTTTTCTTTTCCTCATCCAGTTACTTTTGCTGTTCTTGGTGAGAAGACCACCGTGATGTCACCTGAAGTTCTAGTTAGCGCTGGAGTTCCATGTTGCAGGTAACCAGCATTATGTTAACCTTCTACTTCCTTGATTTAGGTATCGTTCCTCTGGGGTAGGTACCTGAGAGTTAAAGCATCAGTTATTGCTAATGGTCTTACTCTTACCAGTTGATCATGCTATTGGCCCAAAGAATATTACCATTTCTATTGTTCCCTCGCGGGAGAAACTAAAACATAAGCGATGTTGCAATTTATGAGGTTCACCTGGAACACCCCCCCCCCCCCCCCCCCCCCCCCCCCCCCCCCCCTCTCTCTCTCTCCTGGACTGATATTTTGTCTATCAATATGAGTCATATTTCTAGAGGTTCCTTGCATCATCATTTGATCTCAAGAGTAATCAGATCTGTATACTCACCTCTTTAATTGGTTTGCACCAGGTTAGTGCAAAATGCAGGTGAATTTGTTGTCACTTTTCCTCGAGCTTATCATACAGGTTTCAGCCATGGTGAGGTCTCTATAACCTTTTAACACCCTGGTTTCATGATGCATATGTGATTGATCTTTGTTGTTCATTTTATGTTTTTTTGTTTCTTAATACAAAAAAAAAAAGATTTTATGTTTTTTGTTTTTTAATTTAAACTCTAAATTGCAATTATATCTGTTTCATGTATTGTGTCTATTTGATACTTTCCTCTAGGATTTAACTGTGGGGAGGCAGCCAATATTGCAACTCCAGAATGGTTAAGGGTTGCTAAAGATGCTGCAATTCGTAGAGCTTCAATCAATTATCCTCCAATGGTCTCTCATTTTCAGTTGCTATATGATCTTGCTCTAAGTTCCAGGTTTGTTTTGCCTTCTATTTGTAACGTCCATTTTAGCTGAATGATTCCCCTCTCTTTTTCAGTCACTTGCTTTCTTTGTTATTTTATCTTCTTGGAATTAATTGCAAATCTGGTAAAATCTAAAAAACTTGCTGTGCTAAATTTTGTTATGATTGCTGCATCAAATCTATGTGCTCCTATAAGCTATTTCAAAGGTCTAAACTCATGTCATTGGGAAATCTAATGTGAGAAAATAATTGTTCAGTTAACTAGAATGACAGCAATTATTACAAATTCTTCCATCATTATCAATATTGAGTTTTTGGATTTTTGTCCCTCTCATTATATGATTTTCTCACTCACTCATTTTAGCACATCTCATGTTTTTAACATACAGAGCACCTCTGTGCACTGGTGCTGAACCAAGAAGTTCACGACTAAAAGATAAAAGAAGGGGTGAAGGGGAAACAGTTATAAAAGAGTTATTTGTACAGAATATTGTAGAGAATAACAGCCTGCTGGACATTCTCGGAAGGGGAGCTTCAGTTGTACTTCTTCCCCAAGGTTCTTCAGATTCCATTTATTCGAGACTGCGCGTTGGATCCCACTTGAGAGCAAAACCTAGATTTCCTGCTGTTTTTTGCAATTCTAAGGAAGAAGCCAAATCTCCTCAAAGTTTTGATTATGATAATCTCACGCTAGAAAACAGCCAGGGAGTGAATCGAGTTAAAGGTTTCTATTCAGCTAATGGACTATATTCTACTCTATCTGAGAGAAGCTCGGGTAATTTATGTGCTTCAAGTTCAAGGACTTTGAATACCAACAATGAACGAGGAGGTAATAGTGTTCATTGCGATGGATTATCAGACCAAAGACTGTTTTCTTGTGTCACATGTGGTATTTTAAGCTTTGCCTGTGTAGCCATCATCCAACCCAGAGAACAAGCTGCTAGGTACCTTATGTCAGCTGACTGTAGCTTCTTTAACGATTGGGTTGTTGGTTCTGGGATAACCAGTGAAGGGATTGCTATTAGAGATGGGCATGCTGTTACTTCTCAGCTGATTACTAATAGTGGTAGGTTTTATAACTAATCAATATCGTACTTACTGGCATTTTTTAATTAATAATTTTATTGAGCTTCCATTCTTTCTTAGAACGCTTATTTAACTACCAATGCAGGAAAAAGAGAAAAGTGTGTCTCTGATGGTTTGTATGACGTCCCAGTCCAGGCTGTCAATCGCCAGCTTCCAGTAGCGGATCAAAGTTACGAAGCCAATTCAAATGCTGAAAAATGGAATGAGACTTCTGCCCTCGGCATGCTCGCATTGACTTATGGACATTCTTCTGATTCTGAGGAGGATAATGCTGAAGCAGATGCTGCTATACATGCCGATGATGCTAAACTAATTAGTTGTTCTTCAGAAGACCAATATCAGTTCGAAAATTCTAGTCTTACTTCTAGTGAATATTGTAAAAACAGTGCAACTTTGAAGCATGATTCCTCGTCATTTGGTGTTAACACTGCAGATCAAATGCACTTTCAAGTCGATGACTATGAAGAATTTGGACGATCTAGATTTGATTCCAAAAACTCATTCAATTGTTCTTCTGAGTTTGAAATTGATGGCATACGTTCTACTAAGAAAAATGGCTTGTCAACTACATATCAAGATTCACATGTGAATGGCAAATCTTCCTTAGATGCTGATACTGAAAAACCAATGTTTGACAAGTCCACTGAACCAGTGGAGATTGAGAATATGCCATTTGCTCCAGATATTGATGAAGACTCCTCTAGGTTGCATGTATTCTGTCTAGAGCATGCAAAAGAAGTGGAACAACAACTTCGCCCAATTGGAGGAGTGCATATTCTTTTACTTTGTCATCCAGGTGCAATATTTAGTCACTTACTTGTTCTTGTGATATAGAATAAATGTATTGAACCCTGAACTGTTCCACCTCCCTCACACAAAAAAAAAAAAATAATAATAAGTATTAATTTTTCCCTGAAAACACCTTTGGCTTATCTGTGATTTGTGATTTTGTTGGTGGTTCAAACCTTTTAAGTGGTTTAGTAAGTTTGCTGTTATATCTGGAGGTGTTATGATATGATGGAGTCGTCCCTCCGGAAGTTTGAGTTTCTCCAGAAGTTTGAGTTTCTTTGGATTTTGGAGAAGGTTTCTTGTTATAAAACATTCAAAGGAAAGACCTCTTCTTTCTTTATTCTCGGTTGATAATATGTAAATATAATATTCAATCCTTGAATCATTTGTTTCTTTGCTGCTAGTTACAGAAGGGATTGGGTCTTGGCACCTTGCTGCACGAGTTTTATGTTTTATAGGTTTCCTTAGACAAAAATTTCAATCTCTTCGGTACTTGTCTGGAGGCCTCTTGAGAAGGGTTGTTTCTTCTATGTTAGTTTATTTTATACCATCAATGAAATGAACTTAATAAAGGAATCATAGTTTCTTATTAAAAAAAAAAAAAGGTGAGTCACCAAGTTGGTACTTGTCTCAGGGCCATCTAGAGGTATTAGTCACTATTGCTGATACTACAACTTTGAACCACGCATCCTCATTATTTTTGGTTGTACCTCTACTTTCCAATATAATATTATTTCGTTCTTATTCAAATATAGCAGGTACGTGCATTAGTAAATACTCATGATTACTGTTCATAAATTATACTCTTTTGGATTTTTTATAATGGTTATTGCAGTTTGTTAGTTTCTTCTGAATATTATGCCGAACTTGAAATTTTGGCTGCATCTAACATCGTCTCTGTCATGGAAAAATTGTTACAGACTATCCGAAGATGGAGGCAGAAGCAAAATTGGTGGCACAAGAATTAGGTATGGACCATCTGTGGACTGATACGATGTTCAAAGGTGCCACACAAGATGAAGAAAAGAGAATTCAGTTAGCTTTAGATAGCGAGGAAGCAATTCCAGGTAATGGAGATTGGGCTGTAAAGTTGGGAATTAATCTCTTTTATAGTGCCAACCTTAGTCACTCTCCTCTTTATAGTAAGCAGATGGCATACAACTCTGTTATTTATAATGCATTTGGCCGTAGTACTTCTGCTAACTCTTCTGGTAAACCTAAAGTCTATCAAAGGAGGACTGGCAAGCTGAAAAGGGTAGTTGCAGGGAAATGGTGTGGGAAAGTTTGGATGTCAAATCAAGTTCATCCTTTGCTAGCAAAGGGAGATTCTCAAGAAGAAGATGTAGACATCTTCCCTTCTTGGACAATGTCAGATGAGAAGATTGATAGGAAATCGGAAAATATCCAGAAAAATGAGACTGTTATGGTAAATAGAAAATCTGCTGGCAAGAGAAAAATGACTTATGGGAGCGGGACAACTAAGAAAGCCAAACCTGTAGAGTCAGAGGACATGGTTTCAGATGATTCAGGTGACGATTGTATTCATCAGCATCAGCATCAGCATCATAGGATTCTACAAAACAAGCGATCTAAATTTGTTGAGAGCAATGATGCTATGTTGGATGATTCTGTGGAGGATGATTCTTATAAAAAACATGGAGTTCCCATCAGCGAGGAAGCTTATTGTGAGACAGATGACACTGGTTCAGATGATTCTCTCGGAGATCGTCATAATCAGCTGCACAGAGGGTTCTGTGGATTCAAGCTGCCCAAATGGGGTGAGATAGAACCTGCAGTTTCTGATGATTCCTTAGAGCGCAATTCTTCTCAGCATCGTGGGAAAAAGAGTAAAAGCAAGATAGAAAAATATATTGAGAGACAAGATGCACTTTCAGATGAGTGTTTGGAGAGTCCTCTTAAGCAGTATAGAAGGATTCCGAGAAGCAAGCAAACCAAAGTTCTTAAAAAGAATGCCCTTTCACATGATATACGGGATGATAGTTTTCTTTGGCATCATCAAAGGACTTCTAGAAGCAAGATGGCCACTATCGAGAGTGAAGATGCAGTTTCAGAGGACTCCCTTGAAAATAATTCTCATCAGCATAGGAGTATGCCTCGAAGCAAACCAGCCAAACGCACTGCGAGGGAAAATGTATTTTCAGATGATCCAGATGAAGATGATAATTCTCTTCTGCACCATAGGAAAATTATAAGGAACGTGCAATCCAAATACATTGACAGAGAAAATACATCAGACGACCAACTTGATGATAGTGCTAATCAGTGCAGGAGGAGGGTACTACGAAGTAAGCCAGTTAAGACAGAGACCATTTCTCAAATGAAACAAGAGATTCTGCGACCTGCAAAGCGGGGAGCCTCGCAGACTTTGAAAGAAGAATTCTCTCAACCTCTAAAACGTGGAGGCCGCCATTCCTTAAAATTAGAGACCCCTCAGCCAACAAAACAACATGCCACAAATCGGCGCGGTAAGCAAGCTAAGAGGAATAGTAAATTGACTGATTTAGAATCAGAGGAAGAGCAACCAGGTGGACCTAGCACACGTCTTAGAAAAAGAACTCCAAAGCCTACTAAACTTTCAGAAGCAAAACTGAAAGATAAAAAACCAGCTGGTAAGAAAAAGGTGAAGAATGCTTCATCTTTGAAGACTTCGGCAGGCCATAGAGATTCAAAAGCAAGGGATGAGGAATCAGAATATCTTTGTGATATCGAGGGTTGCAATATGAGTTTTGGTTCAAAACAAGAACTTGTCTTGCACAAACGAAACATTTGCCCTGTCAAGGGGTGTGGAAAGAAGTTTTTCTCACACAAGTACCTTGTGCAGCATCGTCGAGTACACATGGACGATCGTCCCCTCAAATGTCCATGGAAGGGCTGCAAGATGACTTTCAAATGGGCATGGGCACGAACAGAACATATTCGGGTTCATACAGGTGCCCGACCTTATGTTTGTGCTGAACCAGGATGTGGTCAGACATTCAGATTTGTGTCTGATTTCAGTCGTCACAAGCGGAAGACTGGACATTCAACAAAGAAAGGTAGAGGTTAATATTGCGGCAGATGAATGTGTTTTAACATGAATAGTTATTCTGTTGGTCAATTGACAGATTTAGGATTAGATATAGGGATAGGTTAGAACATCCCTGTAATTATTATCATTCAGAGTAACAATTAATTCTGTTGTGCTGTCTGTGTTCATTGGTGTTATTGATTTCTGTAACCTGAGCAATTGCTTGGATCTTCAAACATTCTTCTCCAATGAATGTCAGATGCTAATCCTGATCTTGGTTGGGGGTTGGACATTACCCCTTCTGGGAACTTTGTGCAGTTTTCTTTTGCTTCCATTGAAGCAATGATTTACTTTTATGACTGAAATGCTGCTTCTGCTGTATGGCGCATCCTTTGGTTTATGATAATTGTACATAAAACACTATAGAAATCTAGTTTGACTTACTGTGGAAGTTGCCTTCTCATCCAATGAAAAAGATATTGACCAGTTGAGTTTGTTCAAGTTAATGAAAAAAGATAGGACTCTTGTCATTTGTAGTTTACCTACAGAACGAAGGACATTTTTCATGAGTTGATTTCTCTTCATATAATGTCAAAAGAGTCCTTTCTTTGACTTGGTTCTCTTTTTTATATTAATTTGAAGCTTATCTTCTTTTTTCTAGTAAGAGTTCAAAGAAACTAGCCAACATACCATGAACCAAGAGATTAGAAGTTTGAATCTTCCCACCTTCACATATTGTTATAACTATAAAAAAAAACTTTAAAGAAGCTAATATCATCTTGCGAATATAAAGGTAAAGATTCAAATGCTAAGAAAAAAAACCCTTTAAACAGCGGAATGTTCACATGGTTGATCTTTTAACATGGAAAGCTCTAATTTTAGAGCTTCACCTTGCAGGGAAATTGAACGCTGGAATCAGTCATTGGGAGACAACTTTTGCGTCCGAATCTGGACTTTCTGTCCACTTTTCCATGCCTTATTTTGAGGTTGTTTTTAGCAATTAAAACACTGCTTTAATTATGTTACCAATTTCAGCTTAAATGCATTATGATTCACAGAGCATTTCTTATGGAACCCAAAAGTCTTTTTTTTTTTTTTTCTTTTCTTTTCTTTTCTACTAGTTAATAATCCAATTCATTTCTGATATAAATAAATAATAAATAAAACCACAAGTGGCTGTTGAAAAGACCCGTTTTTTATAATTTGTATTTTGAGTATTGAAAAAGAGCTTAAAGTTTAATATTCTTTGTTCTCTCGTTAAAGGGATATTTTTTAAAGTTTTACCTTTACAAATATTACTGAGATTCATGGAAACTTGAGGTGGAAACCCTTCTCTTTACTGGTTTCATATTTTTTAGGTTAAATATTAAAAATACCCTCCAACTTTGTCATTATTTAAAAAATATCTATATTCTTTCAAAAGTTGTAATAATATCCTTGACCTCTAATAAATGTTAGAATATTGGATGGAAAGTCGACATGACAGAACACCGTTCTTTATGACTTAATCCAAGCAAGTGACTTAATTACTGCCGCGCCGTTCTAGCTTTCAGATCACTGCCATGTCAATTTTCATTCAACATTCTAATGAATTTCTATTTTAAGGATAGTTTTGAAACGTTTATGAAATGTTAATAATATTATTGCAAAAAATATGAGTATTTTTTAAACAAATGATAAAGTTTTGAGAGATTTTTTATAATTTAGCCTATGATTTTAGGTAAATAAAATCCAACCCAATTTACTTTTCTATCCAATAATGTCAAAGCACCCCACGAATCGTCTAGAAGGAAGGAAGGAAGGGAAAAAAAATGGAAAATTGTTCATAGAGAGAGAGAAGAAGTGCAAACGTGCGCCGAGCAGAAAGTAACCTTTTTTATTTGGTGCAACTTTTCTTGTTTCTAGTTCTCACTTAGTGTCAACCCAATTGCTACAAAAGTTATCTTTCACAATACCCATTTCTCCATGTACTTTATTCTCTGTAGCTAGGGTTTTTTGGGTTCAAATGTGAAGCAGAATGGAACCTTCTGAAGCTGTTTCGGTCCCTAATCACTGTGAAGCACCGGCTTCTGGGTCTCAATCTTCACAGTTTCTTGGTTCTGTTCTTGATCCTGCACCATTTGATGCACAGCATGTGCCCACAGATGATCGCATCCATGCAGAACTTCAGAAATTGGATTTGAAGGATGAGAAAGAGGAGGCGGTGAAGGATTATGACGAAGGTGGAGAATGGGAAGTTGAGGAGAATCCTGGTGAAGGTGAAGGAAATGCTCTGAAGAGGATCGATGAGAATGATCGAGATAGAAGCTTTAGGAATGAGGATGACGATGACGATGAGGAGGTAGATGCAGGCGACGGCGACGGCGGTGAGGTGGAAAAGAAATGGGAAATGAGGGCCAAAAACAACCAGTACCCAGTACGGCCCGAGGCTGAGGATTGTGCCTTTTACCTTAAGACTGGGACTTGCAAGTTCGGATCATTTTGCAAATTCAATCACCCTGTGCGAAAGAGAAACCAGGTGTGCTTTTGGCGATCTTCAGTTGATGGGTTTTAGTAATTTTTTTGCATGTATAATTTTAATACCATTACATCTATCATCTATTTAAATGGGATGCCAAACAATTTTGATTATTTTCCCTGGGGAAGAAACTATTCAGTTCTTTCAAGAGACAGAAGAACTAGTCTGCTGGAATGAAGTATATTTCAGCATTAACTTTGTCTATTTGTTTTGATTAGAAACAAATAAAAAATCATTGAAAAGTCAGAAGTACAAAAGAGGAGGGCCAAATCCAACCTACTGGAGATTGCAAAGAGTACTCCAATTGGACTTTTTAAAAGACGTATGCTGCTTGAACTAATAAAATTAGCTGGAAAGATCATCATATTTCTTTTTTTTCTCTTACATTTGAGGAAGTAGTCTTCACTTATGCATTTTAGATGCTAGTAACGTCTGAGCTGAGATTTGCCTGGTACCAGAGCATGCAGGCATTTGTCTATCTCTTGTTCTATTGGCAAAAAGATGGATTGGATCTGCTATCTTATGATATTTGAAATGTACTCACTTTGAAGAATTGATGTTTTGGGTTTGTGGTAATTTTCTGGAGGAGTACTCTAAAGCATAATTGCTTAAATGTACTTAGCTACAAGATAAGAATAAAATTAAAATTTGCAGAGCACTATGTGGTTCTTAGGCTCTTAGCTATGTCTTGGTATCTCGCAATTTTTTTTGTCTCCATTGAAAGATTCAACATGGTCGTTGAAGAAGGCCAAGATAGTCATAGTCTAGACCCATTTATTACTTTCTCACATACTTGGTCAATCTAGTCCCAAAGACTGAAGAAGTATCTTGAGTGCTCTTATTTTTTGTGTATAGTCGAAAAGTTTTTAATTTTATGCATATGAAACTGCTAATTATTTGATTGCAAGTTAGTTATAGGCTCTTCTTCTCAGCTTCTTCTTTCCTATTATTTCTCACTTCATTTCTGTTGTTTTAAATAATCTGGATTTTATTTTCCCATTGTTAATCTAGCTATTTATTTTTTTGATGACATTTTTTCTTGATGGGTTTTGTTTTGTTTAATTTGAAAGGTTGTTTCTGAGAAATTGAAGTACGAGGACGATTCAGCTGGGCAGGCGAGCAAGACAGAATGCAAGGTTTCCATTGTGGTTATGATTTCATGAAACATGTTTCAAGTATTTTACTACAATTATATGGTTTGATGCATTCCCCTGTTATGAATTTTTCTTATATTCCTTTATAACATAGGTTTCCTTGGATTATTTTAATTTCCCTTGTTTACATGACTGATTAATTGATGCTACTTGGGAAGTTTTTCTTCTAGATTTTTTTTGTGGTGTGCCTTAAGGTCAAGTATTAAGACAATACTTTCAAACAGTTAAAATTTGCAGTCTACTGCAGTCTTTCATGGTTCTTGATGTTGCTTTTTAGGCAATTGCTGAACAGAAATGTTTTATCTCATATGATTTTTGAGGTTTGGTTTATAACCAATTCAGTTGTTCATCCAACTGAAGCTTTGTATGTTTTTTTTTAAAACACTGGTAGTCATTATGTTGAAATGATGCGCTTGAATGAAGTTTGCTTATTCTTGAATTCTCTTTTACTGTACAAGATAGTGAAGTATTCATTTTCCCTTGTGATATGCATGATTTACTGATATCAGTTAACTGTTACACCTCATGAGCCATTTGCAGTATTACTTGAGGACCGGGGGTTGTAAATTTGGAAAAGCCTGTAGATATAACCACACAAGACCAAGAGCATTGGCAAATCCAATTCTAGAGCTTAACTTCCTTGGTCTGCCAATCCGACCAGTTAAGTTCATACTTTGTCACCGTCTTCCAATTTGAAGTGTAGATTCTCGATTATCTTTAAGGATTCCCTGGCTTTCATCATCAGCTTTATAGACTGGATCTCTCATCTAGAAGAATTTAATGATTTTTTTTATTGGCAGGATGAAAAAGAATGCCCCTATTACATGCGCACAGGATCCTGCAAATATGGAGCAAACTGCAGGTTTAATCATCCTGATCCTACAACTGTTGCTGTATCTGAATCTCCTTCGGGATATAATAATGGAGTGCCCCTTCAAGGTGCATCACAATCACAGATCACATCCTGGACTTCACCAAGAGTACTGAATGAAAACACAACATTTGTACCTGCTATGATTTCACCATCTCAAGATTCAGAATGGAATGCATACCAGGTACTGTATTGCCTTCATCTCAGATTCTCAGGTTTAAAGGATATCGGTATCATTTAACAAATTTCAGTACAAGTACTTCTTTGATTACCAAAAGAAGTTGAAATTCCTGTGACTGCAAAAATTAGATGAGTTTGCAGCTAGGGAGTTCGATTTATTTTCTGGTTAAGCTGACTGTTTTCCCTGTTACTTTTACTTTCACCTCATTTTTTCGTCTGCATCATCTTGGCATTTACTACAATTTCTTTTTCTCTTTTCATGTGAATAAGATTTATGGGGGCATTGAAAGAAAAGTAATTCTTGTAGGACTTGTGCCTTGATGTGTTTTTTAGAATAATTTGATTTAGTTTCTGGTACTTCTTAGCCGACTTCCTCTGTGGTTTGTTCTGTTAAGGCTCCCATATATCCATCAGAAATCAGCGTGCTTCCGCCTGCAACATATGTCGTGAACAATATAGCATCTGAGACGGATCTATATCCTTCTCATCAGCAAGTGGAAGAATACCCCGAACGACCTGGTCAACCCGAATGCAGTTACTTTCTAAAGACGGGGGATTGTAAATTTAAATCTCTTTGCAAATATCACCATCCAAAGAATCGGAACCCAAAGTTACCGACCTGCACTCTCAATGACAAAGGCCTGCCTTTGAGACCTGTAAGCTTGTCCTTCTCATTTCCTGGTTGTTTATGAAGGGTTTTTCTGTAGAGAATACTTCTTTGATCCCTTTGTCCAATCCAAGGGACCAAAGTAATACGTATTTTACTGAAAAAAATCATCATACTCAAATTTAATAATTTTGTTTAGAAGAAATTGTGAACGATTTTACATTTCTTTTGTTCTTCTCTTCCCTTGATTTGGCTTTACACTGTTTTCCAAGACTGAAGAAGGATAGTTTTTTATGTTTATGGCTTTATTTGTTTACTGATCTTTTCAAATTTTTATGTGATATTCAGGATCAGAATGTATGCACGTATTATAGTCGCTACGGCATCTGCAAGTTTGGGCCATCTTGCAAGTTCGACCATCCTATTCTTCCAGCTTCTTCAACCGTGAGCGAGCTTGAACAGCAACCTCACTATGGCAACTTTACGGCTGCAGACGGGGCTGAAATGGCCGGGGGAGGGAGCGGAAACAGCGCCACAGTTGAGCAGTCTGCATAAGAAGTTTGTGCACAGGCCTGCTAGATATAGGATTTTTCATGAGGCATTTGTTTGTTAAGGGGACAAAGGATATTCAACTCGTTTTCGTCGGGTTGAGCTGCCATAAGCTTTTCAAATGATGGCACTTATTTTCTATATAATTTTCGTTGAACAAAGAAAAAATGTAAATTATACCTAATTTTCTCTCTGTATTGACTAATACACACAATGGCTATAATCTTGTAGCTTTTAAGATACAATCTTATTTGGTGATTTGGAGATCAACTTGTGACTGTAACGCAGTCATTTCACAAAGAACACAAGGATCAATGGGTTTTTGCTTTAAGTTGGCCGATAAGAAGAATTACAGACTATTTCATCCAAAGCCTCCCTTTTCATTCTCCCAAATCAACCAACAGGTGCCTGCCTTTTCAATTAACTCCCAAATCTAAGTCAAGGGAAAGTGTAACAATCAGACATCTGTCTTGTATATTAGAGAGTGAAAAATAAAGTACGCTACAAGCAAGAGGGAAAACTAGATTATGCTAATTTATATGTATAAGTCCCCATCAAAATCCTTCGACCATACGTTGACATAAAGAACACCATGAAATTGCAATGTAATTTGTCTTTTCCATCCTGTATTACAATACAAATAAACAGAATAACATATGATATAAATTATTATATAATGTTGATACAGCATGAAAGCCAAAGTGAAAAGGGAAAAGGTATAGTATGAGTCATTTGTTGGTGCAACAACTTCGTTGGGATACAGATGTCCGCGGTTGGATATGGCTCTCAAATTTTACAGGCTTTCACAATAGATTACACAAATTCAAGATCCTGAAACCACTGTGGCTTCAACCACAGCAAAACCACCTCTTCTGCATCCAAAAACCAAAAAATAGATTAGACTTCAGATATCTAGAACAAATTGATTCTCAAGTCTTCTATTAAACAGACCTTCGGTGGAGGATACTGAGGGTAACCTTCATTGTTATAGACAGGTTCCTTTCTTTGTGGTGAAACCATATTGGCAGCAGTTCCAGTGGTCTTCTTCTCATCTCTAGCCTTGTTAAATATGACCGTGAATCCTTCTGCAGATGCAGGATTATTTACGTCCCATTCACCAAACTTTGGCAGTGGACGACCCTTGTCCTGCTGCAACAATGCAATGATATCTACATGAGACTTTATTAAGCATGCTACTAACATCTTTAAAAAATGTTTACAGTGATCTCCGCAGGTAAATGCCTTCAGATAAAGGACAACCCGCAATTAATTATTATCAACACTACAACTCTATAGCCTACAATAACTCTTCTACTTGCAGACAGAAGGATCGGCAAAAGGAACCACAGGCTCGTCCAACAGAAATTAAGCCAGGTATGGCACATTGACGGATAAAAGGGCTTTTTTTCTCTCTTCAATCTGTCAAATAAGCAATACGGACAATCCTCCCTTATCTAGATCAGTATTTGCAATTTTCTACGCACTGGGAATGTTGATTGTGTTTCCTACATGGTTTTCTTTTTGGATGAAAAACTAAACTTTCATTGAGAAAAATGGAAAAAATACAAGCAAGCTTATAAAAAGACAAGCCCAACACAAAGGGATCTTTAAACAAAAACCTATACTATAAATACAAGAAAAAAAAAGTTTCAATGAATAAAAGTAAGGGCTAAAGAATAATTATAGAACTCCTTAGAACCAGACCATAGAGAAGCAAAGAACCTAGCCAAAGACTGAGCCTTTCCAAGGCTACTCATCACTTCTAAAACTTCTCCTATCCCTCTCCACTATTCAAGAAAACCTCCCCCATGGTTTTCTTGAACAGTGAAGCTATAAATGTTGCCATTGGCCTTGTCTACTCCCAACCTATTCTAAATTCTAGAATGTTGAAATACGCTAACATTTTATTACAAGAATGGTGACCATGAATATAAGTTTCTATATATCCAAGCTAGCAACTCCCTAATCAGACTGTCTACCATGACTGAAAATTAGATCAAGTTAACAGCTCCTGAAAGAGAACTTTCACACATACATAGAACAAGCTAGGTGACACTTGAGAAAAGGAAACGACAGTGATCATTCCATATTTTCATGCATAGATTCTTATACTTCCCTGCTCATATCTTGCTGAAAATACAAACGAGATGAAATTTCTACACCAATTTCGTTCTCCAACACGTCAAACGTAATAGAACTAAGGAGAAAACCAGCCACAGATAACCATGGCGATTAGTTTTTTCATTCTAGAGCACTGTTAGCTCCAAAGGAACCAAAATCTTCCTCCTCCGTCTCAGCTAATATGGCCACCATTGATTAATCAATAACTTATTTCAATAACCAAATTCTAGGACTACGACCATATAGCCTAATCACCAATTGGTGTTTAATCAACCCCTTTTGATCATCCCAATGAACACAATCGCAATTTCTTTCGGGAAATAGAGCGCAACAGTTGAGCTTCTCCAACTAAATAAAAGTAGAAGATGTAAGAAGAATACAAAGAGCATAGAATGGTGTATGAATCTTACCGATGCCATGATTGCAGGACGCAGGGCGGGGTATCGGATTCGAGGAGACCAAAAACAGAAAGAAAACAAATTGAGAGTGCGAACAAAATAGGATGGAAAACCTTGCAAGAACACAGAATTTCTACCTTGCAAAAAAAAAAAAAATAAAAAAAAATACAGAATTTCCTGGAGAGAGAGAGAGAGTTGAGATCGAAACGCCACGCAAGATAACGTGGGATACACGTCGCTTTAAACTTCCCAACCGATTTTCGTAAACAATATTATAAAAGTATTTATTTTTCAAATGTTTGAGAATTATTTTAAAAGGGATACTTGCATAGATACTAAAATTGGCCAAAAAAAATAGCAAAAATAGTAAATCTTAAAACTATTTGTAAATATGACAAAAATTAAATCAAGCTTGCAGCAAAAGACTAAAAATCCCTCAATGATAGACTTTTATCACTGACAGAATCTATTAGTGATAGACTCCTATCACTGGTAGTCTATCAGTGATAGAAGTTTATTATTGATAGACTTAAATTATTTAAAGTCTATCAATGACTATCACTTATTGATTTCAAAATAATCAATAGAAACTTATCAATAATTGTAAGTTATCGCTGATAGACTCCTTACACTTATAAACTCCATAGTGATAAACTTCTTTCATATGAACTTAAGTCTTTTCATATTTAATCTTCTATTTGGTATTGTTTGATGTTTAGATGCATCCAAATTGTTTAATTGGTTTAATTTGCTATTTTTTCTTTGTATTATGCTTCTTTTAATATGTTTGGTTTCCTGTTTGGTTGGATTATATTTTTTCTTTGTTTGGTTGTTGATTAATCACATTAAAATGGTGCATCATTGATGTTTAGTTGATAGACTACCATTGTGAGTGAAGTCGATAGAAGCTTATCACTGATAGACTTCAATCAAAATGGCAATTATTGTTGATTAAGTGTTTTTGTACTAGTTTATCAGTAATAGATTTTGTTATCACTAATAGATTTGTACAAGAGATAGGCTACATGTGATGAATGAAGTTTATCAATAATAGGCTTCTATCACTAATGAAGTAATCACAGTAAATGTAATCTTCTATTTGATTTTGTTTGATGTTTAGTTGCTTCTATAAATCTACTTAGCACCATAATATCATGTAATACAAATTAGAGATAATCCATTTCCATACTCAATATTAGATCATATACTTTTGACTTTCATATCACATACAAATCAACGAGAGGCCATGTAATGCAAACGTGAGTCCATGGGAAGGCACTTAACACTTAGATTTAATTTTGACTTTTAGCATTGAAGATTGAAGTTTTTTTTTTCGTAATCATTGATTAGCTGTTGTTTCTACAATTGAAGTCTATTAGTGATAAACTTCTATCACTGACAGAGTCTATCAATAATAGTCTCTTATCACTGATAGAGTCTATCAGTGATAAGACTATCATTGATAGACTTTAATTATTTAAATTCTATTAGTGACTATCACTTATTGACTTCAAAATAATGAATAGAAGTTTATCAATAATAGTAGGCTAAAATTATTCAACCCTTCTACTTCATTTATTTATTTATTTATCATTGATATACTAATAAATGAAAGTGATGAGAAGCATGATGAAGAGGAGGAAAATGAAAAAGAAATAGAAAATGAGAACGAGGAAGAAGAACAGAGATGACCAAAAAAGCACATGACAAAAAGAAAGACTGGAAATGTACAATGTACTTTACCTAACTTATGAATGTATCACCGTTGCAATTATTGTTGATTAGTTGTTGTTGTACAGATCTATCAGTGATAGCAGCATATCACTGATAGACAACATATATTGTGATTGAAGTATATCAGTTATAGGAGTCTATCACTAATAGACTGCCATCATGGATTGAAGTCTATCATTGATAGACTACCAATGTGGCTAAAGTCAATCAGTGATATACTTCTATCACTTATGGACTTCAATATTATAGTCTATCAATGATAGCTACAGTACATGTATTGTGATTGAAGTCTATCGATGATAAACTTCTATCACTGATAGACTTTAATCACAATAAATGAAAAAGGAAGAAGAAAGAGGAGGAAGAACGCGTGCGAATTCATCTTTAAAATAAGGGTAAAACAGGAATAAGAAATAGTTATTTAAGAGATTTGCCATATTTGCAATTTTTTTTAAAAAGTTGCTATATTTGCAAATAACAAACCCTAATTTGCTACCCATTACAATTACCAATTTAAAAATGATTAAAATCACTTTTATCTATTTAAAATTATTATTTTGAAACATGCTTTTAATTATTTAAAATTAATTTTTATATAATGAAAATCGCATTTAAAAATGTAAAATCAAATACTAAATTGATTTTGAATGATTAAAGACATGGTTCGAAGTAATTTTGAACATGACAAAAATGATTTTAATCATTTCAAAATCACTCCCAAATATGTCCTAAATGTGACATACCTTATATCAAAGGTCAAAAATTCGAAGTCTCCTACTTCGTAGCTCACGTATTGTTCAACTTTTGTGCAATGAAAATCGTATTTAAAAGTTAAAATCAAACACTAAATTGATTTTGAAGGATTAAAGACATGGTTTGAAGTAATTTTGAACATGACAAAGTGATTTTAATCATTTCAAAATCACTCCTAAATATGTCCTAAATGTGGCATACCTTATATCAAAGGTCAAAAGTTCGAAGTCTCCTACTTTGTAGCTCATGTCTTGTTCAACTTTAAATATATATATATGTATACATACATACATACATACATATACATACAATTGTAATAGAGCTCATTTGAATATGTTAATATGAGTATAACTTAATGAATAAGATATTTATTATCTTTTCAAAGGTAGATAATTTTTTTTTAGTTTAACAATTGTAGGAGGGAAGATCGAACCATCGATCTTTTGAATGATAATTGATACATTATCTACTAAACTATATCGAATTGGCTAAAGGGAGATATTCAATCCTTACTTTGCAATTGTTGAACTCAATAAAGAAAAAATTATTTGAGCATAATTAAGTGGTTAAGGCATCTTTATTTCTACTCAAATGAATCCACATTTCGATTACTACATGTGATACAATATTTTAGAGAAAAAATGTAATCTATATGTTATCCATTTTTAATTTAAAACATAACACATAAAACCTAGTATATGTTATATACATTAAAGAAATTTAACTTAAATATTTTTTTAATCATATTTAGTTAATTTATTCCCCCAAATTAAAACTTTATTGAACATTTAAATTTATTTTTTATTTTTTTTTTCTAAAATAAAATGTTTAATTTATTGCATGTGCTTGATTGTGTTTGGTCAGACACCTACTTTATATGTAAATATATATATTTGGCTTAAAACATTTTTGATGTTTGTACTTTTATTGAAATAATAATTTAGTCCTCAAACTTTTAAATTAGTAATATTTTAGTCTCTAAATTTTAATACGTAAAAAATTAGTCATGGTAATTTAAAAGTTATAACAATTTAGTACCTATCAAGTCTCATCAAAATTAAGAGTGGTTTTTTATTATGTAATGAGATTTAGTATTTGTAGTTTGTAAACACATTCAATTTCTTCATCAATTTATTAATCCATATATATAAGAAACTTCATTAAATTTTAATAACATTTTTTACAAGAGGACTTGATCATTAGATTCATTACAAATTTTGAATTACAAAGACTACATTGTTATCAATTGAAAGTATAAGAACTAAATCGTTACAAGCTAACGTCTAAGGATTAGATCATTACTTGAATGAAAGTACAACTATATATAGAGAGAGAGATTAGCCAATCTGATGGTTCAATCTTTCACCCCACAATTGTTGGTCCCTTAACTTTTCATGTCATTAACAATTTAGTTCTTAAACTTTAGTTTCTAACGATTTAGTTCCTGTATTTTCAAATTTGTAACAATTTAGTCCCTGAACTTTAAGATGTAACAATTTATTTACTGTACTTTAAAACTTGTAACGATTTAGTTCTTGTCATGAAAAATAATATTAAGATTTAACGAAATTTTTTACACATATAGATTGATAAACTGATTACAGACCAAATGTGTTTATAAACTACAAAGACTTTTTTTTTTTTTGAGTTTTTATAAACTACACAGACTAAGTTATTACATAATAAAATTTGACACTAAATTTTGATGAGATTTTTTAGAGTGGGAACTAAATTGTTACAAATTTGAAAGTAGATTAAATTGTTACATGCTAAAGTTCAAGAATTAATTTGTTACAAATCTAAAAGTACGTAGACTAAATCGTTACAAACTTAAGTCGAATGACTAAATTGTTAGTTGTATGAAAGTTCAGAGACCAAAATTATATTGTGACCCAAATTTAATGGATAAGTTTTTGTTCTTAATTCGCAAGTATTATTTTGGTTTTTTCTTGGGCCGATACTAGCCGTGACACGAAGGTTCCCAAAATCCAGCTTCAGTGAACCGGGATCACCGTTCTCGCATTTCTTCCGGTCTTTGCAAATCGCAAGCACCTCTCTGACTCTCTCTTCTCTCTCTCTTTTTCCAGTCCTTTCAGTGCAAAACCCTGGGAGGAGTTGCATTGGAACCTCAGAGACCAGAGGGGCAAGTTTAAGGTAGCGAAATTTCCAATATTTACTTGTTTTATTCTGAATCTGCATGCTCAATACATCAATCGGTGATGAATTTTGGTGGGTTTGTTCTATTTTCTTTCCTCCATTGCTATCTTTTGAGTTTGAATTTTGAATACACAAGGTGAATTCCGAGGAATTTCGCGGTCGAAAGAGTTTAAAAGTTTGCGATCTGAATTCGATCGCCGTTTTGGGTTCAATAGGTCGTGTTGACAACGCTTCAAGTCGAGCCTGTCTTGGGAGTTTGTTCCATAGGGCATGGCATATCCGGAACCTGCTAATGCAGAACGAGAGGTGATGCAAGTCAACAATGCTCAGAGGAAACCCAGGATTTTACTTGCTGCAAGTGGAAGTGTAGCTTCAATTAAGTTTGGGAATCTCTACCATTCTTTCTCCGAATGGGCAGACGTTAGAGCAGTGGCTACTAGGGCCTCTTTACACTTCATCGATCGAGCATCTCTTCCTAAGGATGCCGTTCTCTACACCGATGAAGATGAGTGGACTGGTTGGAACAAAATTGGAGATAGTGTTCTTCATATTGAGCTTCGCCGGTGGGCTGATATCATGGTCATTGCCCCTCTGTCTGCAAACACCCTCGGCAAGGTACAGTAGTTTAACCAAGATGAAAATGTTCCAAGTAGGGGCTGAATGTTATTGACACTTGGCACACAGTTATAGGGAACCTTGCTCCTTTTCGAAATTGGGTTGGTCCCGAAATCTGCTTTTCTTTGTAAATATCTGAATTGGTTTCTAGTTGGTTTATTTGTTCTGTCCATTCCATCTTGGTTCAAGTTTATGTTGATGTCCAGCCTGTTTGTGTACTCTTTTGAATGCTACTTTGTCTGAACTGCTATTATGTCTATAGATACGCATCCATCTGGCATCTACATTGGATTTGGCTCACATGGTCCATTATAACTGGTACCATTTTTCTAAGAATTATTTTGCTGCTTTTTCTAAAGCTTCTTTTAGCTCAAGTGCTATAATCGCTGAAGAAAAAGAGTCCTTAAAATATTCTGCTTAAGGCATTGTACTCGTAGCATTGATACTTGTGTAAATCAGAGATACCTTATTTCCATATCTTATTCTACATCTTGACATGGTAGTTCCCGTCTGTATATGTGTATACTGCTATAACAAGGTAATCTACCTTCAAAATAATCCTTCTTGAACTTTTGATGAACTAAAAAACAATCCTTCTTGAACTTGATGTTGGCATTTGCTTTTGTCCCAGATTGCTGGCGGATTATGTGACAATCTATTGACGTGTGTTGTGCGAGCATGGGACTATAACAAGCCACTCTTCGTTGCACCCGCCATGAATACCTATATGTGGACCAACCCTTTCACCGAGCGGCATCTCATTGCAATTGATGAGCTTGGGATAACTCTCATTCCACCTGTTACCAAGAGGCTAGCCTGTGGCGACTACGGCAATGGTGCAATGGCTGAACCTTCCTTAATCTTCTCGACTGTAAGACTCTTTTATGAGTCACGAATGCAACAAAGTGCCAGAAATGGTGATAGTTAAGGACATGAAGACTTTATCATGAAGAGGAGGTGGAAGGGGTAGTAGATTTCCGCTCAATTAAGTATCAAAAGTTGTAACTGTTGCTCATCAATCTTGTATAAAATTCCTTCTTGTTAACCCCGTTGTGCTGAACCCTCTATTGTGCATTATGCAAGGTACTAGAAAGCCATGGAACCTTACTTTAAGGATATTTCTTAGCTTATGAATTGATCGACGTCCTATTTGGTCACAGCAAGATCTCTTTTGGTCTCTATCCTTCTAAACAACAAAACCTACTAGCTAATTTAGCAGTCTTTGACATAAACCAAATTGGCACCGACAATTTCTCTTGTCAAATACTTATGGAACACTTCAGAACGTTGGTTTTATTTTTGGTGGAAAAGGGTTGAGTTTAGCATTGTGGTGGATCAGTAAATGTGTGTAGACAAATCAGGTGACTGTTGTTAATTTCTCTGGGACGTCCATGTATGAAGTGAATTCAAAAAAAGAAAAGATCCATGATGAGAGAGAGTGGCGTGCATTAAAATCGCCACCCAGAAAGTGATGCTGGTAGTTGAAACATTGATTGGTCAATCGGCTTTTCGCACTTGCTTTCTCTAACATAATCGAGAAAGTTCTTACAGTAGGAAAATAAAGACAAAAGTTGATGATGAATCGTCCTTATTGAATGCTCAACTAATTTTTTTTCAACTACATAATATAATGGCTCCAAGGTTAAAGCTCTTATTTATGTGGTCTTTATGGATTTATGTGGTCTCTGTACTTTGAGGTTCCATTTCAATTTTGGTCTTGTACTTTCAATAAAGTTTAAAATTGGTTTTTATGATAAATTTGAAGTTAATAAAAACTAATTTTTTAAAAAAAAATTAACAACAAACTAATAGTATGAACCAATTTTAAGCTTTATTGAAAGTATAGGAACTAAAATTGGACATTTGAAAGTACAATGATTAAAATGGAACAAAGTCCAAATACAAAGACCAAAATGATATTTTAACCTTTAACAATATCTGTTGGATCAAGGGTAAAGGAAAATGACATCGTTTATGTTAGTTGAACAGCTTGTGGGGTAGAAAAATGAAACCGTTGTTGAGTGAAATGAAAATCTAAAAAAGCATTAGTTTTGCTCGATGTATATATACTATACCAAAACCACATAGAACATCCATAGAGTAAGAGCTTCTCCTCAAGCAAAAGAACTTTGAAATGATGGTGGCTTTAACATTCTACATTGTTATCTTCATTCTCTTGTGTGCTCTTGCTTCAGCTTCTCCGACTGCAAACGAGATGCATTCACATCTCTTCAATAAGATTTATGCCTTTGGAGATTCATTCACAGACACTGGCAATACAAGGTCTGTATCAGGGCCAGCAGGATTCGGCCATGTCTCTAATTCTCCTTACGGTAGTACCTTCTTTCACCACTCAACCAACCGATATTCAGATGGACGTTTGGTGATTGACTTTGTATCCCAGACACTGTCCTTGCCTTTCTTGCCACCTTACAAATATTTGAAGGGAAAAGACTCCTTTCATGGGGTGAACTTTGCTGTTGCAGGATCCACAGCTATAAACCATGATTTCTTTGTTAGGAACAACCTTAGCCTTGACATTACTCCTCAGTCTATCCAAACTCAGCTCCTTTGGTTCAACAAGTTCTTGGAGACTCAAGGATGTAGAGGGGCAGAGACAGAGACACAGTGCAAAGTTGCACTTGATGATGCTTTGTTTTGGGTTGGTGAAATTGGAGTCAATGATTATGCTTATAACATTGGATCTCCTATACCAGATGATACCATCCGTAAGCTCGGTGTCGCCAGCGTTACTGGAGTTTTACAGGTAAGTGACTTGACCTTCCATGGAGTCTTTAAGCTGTTAAATATTAGAAACTTACTTAGTATAAAGCTTAAAATGAGATGTTGAGAAAAATTCAGAGAGCTTACAGATTACAAATGATATCAACATTCTATGGCAATGCCATCCTTTGCTTTTGATTTGATTTTTCAGTCTCTGCTGAAGAAGGGTGCAAAATATATGGTTGTTCAAGGCTTACCACCAAGTGGATGTCTGGCATTAGCAATGTCTCTAGCTCCTGTCAATGACAGAGACGATATTGGCTGCGTGAGGAGCCTAAACAACCAAACCTACTATCACAATGTTGCTCTCCAGGCCTCATTGCAATCTTTAAGGAGGCAGTTTCCTCAAGCTGTCATCATATATGCTGATTACTGGAATGCGTATCGAACGGTTATGAAGAGTCCCAGCAAGTATGGTTTCAGGGAGTGCTTTAAAGCCTGCTGCGGTGTCGGTGAACCCTACAACTTTGATGTTTTAACTGTTTGTGGAATGTCTTCTGTCAGTTCCTGCAAAAACCCATCAGAATACATCAACTGGGATGGAGTTCACCTCACTGAAGCCATGTATAAAGTAGTTCATGACATGTTCATTGAAGGTGGACTTACCCAGCCTCCTTTCAGTAGCTTGTTGGACATGAAACGTCATCAGGGATAGGATGTTGACAGTGAACCAGTTTGATGGTTTTGTTAGCGTTTATCTTTGAGATCTATAAACTTTAGCTATGGAACTAACATGAGCAGTACATGGCTTAAGGCTTTCTTTCCACTTGAATGTCTTCTGATTCTTGGGTTCATTCCTTCAAAACTAAAAATGAATTACTGCAGGCAGAAATGAGTAAAATATGGCAGACCTAGTTATAACTTGTGAAATGAACCATATTTAAAATCAGATTACACCAGAATGATCATTTTTTACCATTTGAAGAAGACATAGCCAACTAGACTAACCTTGGATGCATAATTGAATTCAAACCGAAACAAGTTTTGGCTTCAATGGTTCGGTTAAATCATCGTTGAGATTTTCTTCTTTTAAGTATTTTCAGCTACTTTCCGATTTTGGGTAAAGAAGAGACAAGAAAAGTAACCAGAGGAAAAGAAGGGATGAGTATTTCTCTAATTGACTATCATTAGAATTTTAACAGTGTCATATCAACACAAAATTCCTTATTCAGAAAATACAATATATGAGATGGTAACTTCAAACAAAAGCCTCCTTTTTCAGAAATCTGATTTCTCCCCTCCTACTGCTTCTGAGATAATCTATTCGGACCGTCCACGAAAGATGTTAACTGAAAAAGCCTCCTCAATTAGACCTGTAAAAGTTCCTACCAGGAACTCCCATTCCTCTGCACCAATCCAGCAACATCTTGTTTTACAGTACTCAGCTCATAAGAAAGTTCATGGCTTCTTTCAAACTTAACAGCTATAGTCTAAAATATGCAACATGGGAAAACAGTCAGTAAGAAGAGCTTAATAGTTAATATTACTGTTATTTTTTCAGCCGACAGTATAAGAGAACAATCAAATGGTTATAAATTAACAGGAGAAAAGCAGTTCGTTTGAGCAACCAACTACTCAGCAGCTGTTAAGAGAACGGAGAACCACCCAGAATTGTAATTTATTTAATGAGTAGGTCAGGTCATAATCAATAGAGAAAAAGAAGTGGTTCTGATTTTTAAGAAGTGCTTCTGAAAGAAAATTCCTGCATCACCCACCATTGGACTTTTCCCCAAGAGAAAACAGAAAGTAAACTGATAATAGAACTTTGTATCAGGCCACCGATCACAACATTTTATTAAAGGAGGGGCAAGAAAGGGAATTCACCAAGTAACAATTAGTTAGTAGACAGGTTGTGGGAGTGAGTGCGGAGGGCTTTGGGGGACCACTTTTAGTTAGGGTAGGGTGAGTCCGTTGGGAGCCCTTTATATTCGTATTTTCTTCTACTTTTATTTTTCATGTCTTATATGAATTTGCTAGTGCAAGTGAGAGAGGAAGGAGAGATTACCGGCCCTCTCTAATAGGCTGGGTATTTTGTATTTCCTTAGGGCACAAGTTCCTCTGATTATAATAGAAAGTAAGGAGATACCTTACATATTGGTATCAGAGCATCGATCCCCTAGGAACGTTGGATCAAATGGCGCAAAAGAGAATGGAGGAAAGGTTGGATTTGGCAGAACAAGAACGAGAAGAATTGAAGACGGAGATCGAAGGTATTCAAGAGAAGGTGATGAGAATACCCGCCATCGAGGAAAGCCTTACCTTGTTGTCGAATTCAGTAACCCTGCTTGTGTTGGAGTTAGCAGGTTTCTGTTCGCAATTAGGAGTGACGGGAATGAGAGAAAGTTCGGCACCGATTTGGAAGAATACAACAGAGTCGAGAATATCTTCCACCTCAGCTACTAAGGAGGAGGACCAAACGTTTCTGAAAAAAGGAGAGGAATTTTCTGGCGATCGAAGCAAGTTCAAGAAGGTGGAAATGCTGATATTCGGAGGGGATGACCCAGACTCGTGGCTCTTTCGAGCAGACAGGTATTTTTAGATACATAAGCTTACCGATTCTAAAAAATTAATAGTCGTTGTGATTAGTTTTGAGGATGTGGCGTTAAACTGGTATCGTGGGAAGGAGGAACGAGAACCTTTCACCGGTTGGGAAGATTTGAAGCTACGACTGTTAGCAAGGTTTCAAAAATCGAAGAATGGAAGCGTGTTAGGGAGATTCTTAGCGATTAAGCAGGAGACCACCGTGGCTGAGTACTGCAATGAGTTTGAATTACTAATGGCTCATCTTCCCCATTTATCGAAGGATGTTCTGGAAAACACATTTATGAATGGCTTGAAGCCAGTGATCAAAGCCGAAGTTCTATGTTGGCGTCTAGTAAGGCTCGATGAGATGATGGAGACGGCCCAATTAGTAGAAGATCGAGAGCAAGCCCGATTAGAAGAATTTTCAAGATTTGGCCCAATAAAAGAAAAATAAGGTCAGTCAGGCCCAAAATTGTTTTCAAGTGGGGCAAAGGAATTTTCGAAAGCCATAAAACCCATTCTGATACGAACGATCACATTGACGTGGAACTCAGCCATGGTGCCACGTCGTGAGGATCAGATGAAAAGATTGACATATGCCGAATTCCAAAATCACAAAGCTAGGGAAAGTGTTTCCGATGTGATGAACATTACATTGTGGGTCACAAGTGTAAGGCTAGAAAATTGAGGGAGTTGAGGGCCATGGTGGTGCACGCTAATGGGGAAGAATCAAAGATTATAGAAGAGGAGGTTAGAATTTCGAAAACGGAAGTAGAAAACTCCGAGGAAGAAAGCGATGTCGTCTAGTTATCACTAAACTCCGTGGTAGGGTTCACGAATCTGAGCACCATCAAACTGAAAGGAAAGATCAACACTTAAGAAGTTATCGCGCTGATCGATTGCGGGGCCACACATAATTTCATTGCCCAACGGTCAGTTGAAACTCTGAAGCTACCGCTAACGAAAACCGCCAATTATGGCATTATCATGGGAAGTGGAGCCGCAATCAAGGGGAAGGGCATTTGCAAGAATGTGATGCTGAATTTAGGCGAATTGACTGTCATCGAGAGCTTCCTACCCTTGGAATAGGGGGGTGGATGTGTTGGGAATGCAATGGTTACATACACTCGGAGAGACAAACTTGCACTGGCCAACTCTAATAATCCAAATAGAAACAGGGGAGGGGCAAATCAATTTGAAGAGTGACCCAAGTCTGACTAAAACCAGAGTATCATTAAAAAAGATGATGAAGGCTTGGGATGACAGCAATCAAGGGTTTATTGTTGAGTTTAAAGCATTAGAAGCAGGGCCACATCTTGTTGAACCACCGAACATTATACCTATGGAAGAATTAACCTCCTCGATTGCCAATATAATCGAAGAAAACATGGATGTGTTTTAGATGCCTGCAGAGTTGCCTCCAAAGAGGGAAATAGATCACCACATTCACGTAAAGGAAGGAACAAATCCTGTGAATGTGCGGCCTTATAAATATGCCCAAGTTCAGAAAGGGGAGATCGAGCGACTAGTAGATGAAATGCTAAAATCAGGGGTGATACGTCCTAGTTGTAGCCCATACTCCAATCATGTTTTGTTGGTGAAGAAGAAAGACGGGGGATGACGGTTTTGTGTTGACTATAAAGCCTTGAACAATGTGACAATTCCGAATAAATTTCCCATTCCAGTGGTGGAAGAGCTTCTTGATGAATTACAGTATCCCAAGTCTATTCCAAGATCGACTTAAAGTCAGGGTATCACCAAATATGCGTTTATGGGGATGACATAGAGAAGACAACATTTTGTACTCACGAGGGCCATATGAATTTGTGGTAATGTCGTTCGGTCTTACAAACGCCCTCTCAACATTTTAGGCTTTAATGAACTGTATTTTCGCGCAGGTTTATTCTAGTCTTTTTTGATGAGATACTTATTTACAGCAAAGACTATAGGGAGCATCTAAAACATCTATCCATTGTCTTGGAGGTACTGAGGAATAACCAACTGTATGCCAATAAAAAAAAGTGCCACTTTGCTCAAGCTAAAATTGAGTACCTGGGACACTGGATTTTTGCAGAAGGAGTGGAAGCAGATTCAGGGAAAGTCCAAGCAATGTGGGAATGGTCGTTACCTCGAATGATTGGGGACTTGCGGGAATTCCTCGAATTAACTGGGTATTACAGACGGTTTGTCCAGAACTATAGGTCGATAGTTGCCCCAATGACGCAATTGTTAAAGAAGGAAGCTTTTGAATGGAATGAGGAAGCAACATAGGCCTTCGAGAAGTTAAAAAATGCAATGTTAACCTTACCGTGTTGGCACTTCCCGACTTTAATAGGCCGTTTGTAGTTGAAACGAATGCTTCTAAAAAAGGATTGGGAGTTGTGTTATCTCAAGACAATCGACCGATTGCTTACTGATCGGTGTTCACGCAAGCGCACGCGATCGAAGTAATATAAAATGGTATCTGAGTACCAAGTATCGAATCCCACAGGGAACGGAGTAACAAAGATTTTGTTTTGCAAAAGTGTAAGGAAAATTGCAAGTTTGAAAAGTAAAAATGCAAAAATCAAGTTGTTGGTGGAAAATCGAAATTGCTAATCCAATTGCCAATCCAGAATGGCAATGTTGGAAATAACAGAAATTGCTACTCCAATTGCTACTCCAATTGCTAATCCAGAATGGCAATGTGCGAAAAGACTAAAATTGCAGAATTAAATTGCTAATCTAAATTGGCAATATGAAATGGCAATATAATTAAACTTACGAATGAAAAGATAAAAGATGGGGCTCAAGAATGTCATTGCCCTAAGTCGTAATTGCAAACCAAAATTGCAATTCCAACCCACTCCACACTCAATTGTAAACCAAAATTGCATCTCCTATTACCTCAAAATTGGGTTTTTTTAGGAGGCTAAGTGGGGGCTCTATATGTCTATAGTCCCTCCATCATAGATGATTTTGGCTCACAATTTTATGGGTCTTGGAGTCCTTAATCCCTATGTCTAGGGTAAGGAATGGCTTATGTCTAAGCTCTTTTACTCCATTACTTGTGTGAAATCCGCTTGTCACTAACCCTGTCGGTATTAGATCTAAGCTAGAGTTAAAACCCTAGTTGATCAATCTAGGATCTCAACAGAATTAAATCAACACAAGCAAACAATTGAGATGTAGGCTTGGTTTTTCTTGGAATTTTGGCTAAATTTACTCCTTAGGGAATTCACATCCTTGAACCCCCTAAGAAGTTTAGCTCATATTTTTAATGAAAAACATAAAACTAATTTTAAAGGAAGATTTCATAATGAAATTTAATTAAAAAGAAAACAACTTATGAATTGTAATTTGAGTTTTCCTAGAAATTCAACCAAAAATGCATAATTGAAATTAAATTAAAATGGCAAGGGTAATTAGGTAAATTTCTTTCTTTCTCCTTCCTTGCTTTGATTTCTTCTCCAGGAACTCAATTGAAAATAACACAAAACAGAGCACATAAGCAAGCTCTCCGATTGATTCCTATTCCACTCATTCTTCTCCAATCGATTCAATTTCCTCCACCTTTAGAGAGAATTTGATCTTAACGATTCAAGAATACCTTGAATCGGATTGGAAATCTAAGGAAGATGCAGAAAATTGTTGAACAATCCGAATTGAAGGAAACTCTAAACAAACGAGAAATTCGAATAGATTTGGAGTTTTCTACACAATACATTCACTTAAGAGCAAAAAGAGAATACCCAAAACCATTCGTTGTGACAAGACCGAAGAGTTGATGCATTGAAATTAAAATTTTTGGTAACAAAATCAACGAAAACCGAAGCAAAACAGAGGACTAAATGCGAACAAAAATACCTTTGAATGAACTTGAAACCAACATAAACTTGAATGAAATTACAATAAATCGAAAGATAAGTAATTAGGCAATTGTCTGTACTACAAACTAGAAGGGAAAATTGAATGGAAATTGACTAAAAATGAAAAACAGTAGCAAAAACCAGCAAACAGAGGTGTCCAAAAACCCAGAAAAACCAGAAAATAAACTTCCGTTTTGACCCTCGAATCGTCCCCCTTTCTTCTACGATCTTCAATCTCCTTATGTAGACCAATCTAGGGTTCCAATTTGCCAAGAATAACGCATTAAATCCCTTGATTTGTGCGAGAAATTCACTGCCAATTATGGGTTCATCAATCACGAAATTCCCGAATTTTCCATATTTGCTGCAGCTGAAGATTGCCATTTGATTGGTTTGGCAATTCGTTTGGCAATTCGTTTGGCAATTCCCCGAAATTCCCGAAATTTCCTTATTTGCAGCTGCTGAAGATTGCCATTTGGTCGGTTTGGCAACTGGTTTGGCAATTCCCCGAAATTCCCGAAATTTCCTTATTTGCAGCTGCTGAAGATTGCCATTTGGTCGGTTTGGCAATTGGTTTGGCAATTGGTTTGGCAATTCCTGCAAAATAATCATAATACTTAGAAATCTTTTCCAATTGCTACCATATTTCATTATTTCCTTCTTTCAACAATTTTTCACCATTTTCAATTAATATTAGGACAAACAAGAGTTTTTTCGAGCAATTTAGGATTTAAATAAGCCTTAATTTTACGGCTTATCACACCCCCAAACTTAAGATATTGCTTGTCCTCAAGCAATTAGAAACAAATAGCAACAAACACAAGCAAACACTTCACAAAATGATTTCAAATGGTGTTTGTGAAAAGGAAAATATTGTTCATGAGAGATCTCAAACTTTTAACACTTTACACAATTCCAAGATTTTCTCACATAAAAGTTTTACTTTTCTTTTTCAAGATAAAACATTCTTATGCAAACTCACCTATTATGCTTATCCTACCTAAGTCATAGTCATAGAGTCTAGGGTGATATTCTTTGTTCAACATGCTAAGCTCACTCACATTACAAACATTTTTCTTTCTCCCCCAAACTTATGTAAAGCTGCTGCTAGGCTTCATCATTTTTTTTTTTTTTTTTTTTTTTTAGAGTCTTACTGTCACTTGTACCTTCGTTCCAACTTACTAACACTTTGTGGTGAAAGTAGTTGACTACGAGCACAAATCACTGCTAAGACTGTTTTCACATACTCACTTCCTAAGTTAACCTTTCATGCAAAGGAAATCATGGGTGTCATGACTGCCTCTGATTACTCAATTAACTCTAGAAGAAGGAGTATCGAAGGTTTTTTTTTTTTTTTTTTTTTTTTTTGTTTAGTCCTAGCAGCTGTTACAACGACAACATAATATTACAACAACATACTGTTACAACGACATACTATTACAACGACATACTGTTACAACGACATACTGTTACAACGATATAATATTACAACAATAGTATTACAAAACTCACCCCCCCAAACTTAAATGGGTCAATGTCCTCATTGACTAAGAACTAGAAGAACAGGGGTTGGGGTACATAGTTGGGCCATTTAACATGCTACACATCGAAACTAAACTCTCCTAAGTCCATTAGATGGGATAAACACAAGGGAAGTTTGGGTTCGAATGTTTTATAGAGAAAAAGAATTTATCAAGTTTTATGATTTTGAAAACTTGAAGTTGTGTGTGAAAGCACTTGAAAGTTGAGAAAACTCTATGTAACATCATTAAGAGCTTTTTAACAAAACACCAAAGAAAACAATTTGTAAATTTGATTTGAAACATGATTTTTATGGCATGCTTGTGCGAGGAGCAAAATTTTTTTTTTTTTTTTTTTTTTTTCAGACTTTATGAAGCAGATAAACTAAATAAGCATAAAAGACTTAACTAAACCTCAAACTAAAACATAACAATTAACAACGCTGGAAAGATAGGTTAAAGAGAGACTCCCCTATGCAGAGAAAAATGTGTGTTGTTGCAATCACTATCCTTGAGGTTGTTGGAGTCTTTGACAAAAAATTCTCCTGAAACTGCAATTGCAATTTGCTTTGGCAATTGCGACTACAATTTCTTCCTCCCGCTCTTTCTTCTTATATTTTCCTACAACTCAAAAGTAGAGCATCAAAAAGTTCACACAGTTTATCTCAATGCAAAGTTACCTTTTGGAAATTCCAATTTTTGAACTCAAAGTTGATTCATCAAACTCCCAGGTAAATCCCCAGGTAGAGGTGTTCCCTTAGCGGTCAACTTAAGTACCTCAGCCTAGACAGGATTTTCCTTAGACAGAGCTTTTCTAAATTAACTTCTTCATTCACATTGGAATTTCAAAAGTTGAAAGTTCCTCTTTTCTTTTTTTTTTTTTTCTTTTTTTTTTTTGTTTTTTTGTTTTTTTGTTTTTTTTTTGTTTTTTTTAATTTTAAAGTAAAAGAAAGACAAGGTGACTTATCCAATTCCAGTAGGGAGACCGCAATTGTGTTCTTTCATTTTGCACCTAGGTCTCGATGTTGGACGCGATTTCAGTCGTAATTGAGGTGCTTTGATCACAACAGGCCTTGATGACTCAAGAGATTTACATATATTTCTGAAGGTAGAGATTGTAGTTGCAATTTGTGTCAAAGACTGCATATTGCCATCCTTCATGCTCTCCTTTCTGCATTCTTCTTGATTTTGCATTTCCTGCAAACTGCAATAAGCAAAAGCAGGGCATTCTAGTATCGGGAGCACTTTGGATGTCCATTGCGGTGGAATTGCAACTGTATGGCTCACTACAACTTCCTTTTGTTCTTCCTTCTCTTCTTGAGGTGGTTTTTCTTTGGTTTCTTCTCTCCCTTTTGGCTCCTTAATGTAGTCAATTGTTGGAGTGCTTCTTGCTTCTATTGGGAGTTCAAGGTCTTTATGTTCCACTTTTGTTCTCAGTGACACCACCTCGCATTCTTCTTTTTCTTCTTGTTTTGAAGTCTTTCTGTTTTCGAGCAAAATTCCTTGGGACCTGTTCTGCAATTCATCTGCAATTTGTTCCTCATGGATTTCCAAACTTCGTAAAGATGTAGCTTGACTTTGCATTACAACATCGTTCTTTGCTCTATATTCCTTCGCGAGTTCTTCGATGCTTGGCTCTTTTGGAATCATCTTCCCTTGCTGGAAGCATTGGTATTGATGTTGATTTGTAAACCTGGGTAGAAATCCATAACACAAAGAATCAGGATTGTAAGGACAATTATCAAATAAATGACTTCCTTTGCAATAAACACAAGAAATAGAAGAGATAGGGTTAAAAGAAGCTATAGGATTTCTCATCATCAATGTTTCCATCATGTAGCTTAAAGATGAAGCTTGTGCGCTTAATGCTACAATGATGTCTCCTTCCATCTCGTGAACTTTCTCAAGCAATCAACCCTATGTTGTGTCTTTTTGAAACTTCTCTTCCTCAACAAGTGAAATTGAGATCCTCCTGCAAATAGGAGAAATTGTGGTTGCAATCTTCTCTTACAATATTTGCTAAAACAAAATTTTTGTTAAAACTGCCGTTCCCCGGCAACGGCGCCAAAAACTTGATCGGTGTTCACGCAAGCGCACGCGATCGAAGTAATATAAAATGGTATCTGAGTACCAAGTATCGAATCCCACAGGGAACGGAGTAACAAAGATTTTGTTTTGCAAAAGTGTAAGGAAAATTGCAAGTTTGAAAAGTAAAAATGCAAAAATCAAGTTGTTGGTGGAAAATCGAAATTGCTAATCCAATTGCCAATCCAGAATGGCAATGTTGGAAATAACAGAAATTGCTACTCCAATTGCTACTCCAATTGCTAATCCAGAATGGCAATGTGCGAAAAGACTAAAATTGCAGAATTAAATTGCTAATCTAAATTGGCAATATGAAATGGCAATATAATTAAACTTACGAATGAAAAGATAAAAGATGGGGCTCAAGAATGTCATTGCCCTAAGTCGTAATTGCAAACCAAAATTGCAATTCCAACCCACTCCACACTCAATTGTAAACCAAAATTGCATCTCCTATTACCTCAAAATTGGGTTTTTTTAGGAGGCTAAGTGGGGGCTCTATATGTCTATAGTCCCTCCATCATAGATGATTTTGGCTCACAATTTTATGGGTCTTGGAGTCCTTAATCCCTATGTCTAGGGTAAGGAATGGCTTATGTCTAAGCTCTTTTACTCCATTACTTGTGTGAAATCCGCTTGTCACTAACCCTGTCGGTATTAGATCTAAGCTAGAGTTAAAACCCTAGTTGATCAATCTAGGATCTCAACAGAATTAAATCAACACAAGCAAACAATTGAGATGTAGGCTTGGTTTTTCTTGGAATTTTGGCTAAATTTACTCCTTAGGGAATTCACATCCTTGAACCCCCTAAGAAGTTTAGCTCATATTTTTAATGAAAAACATAAAACTAATTTTAAAGGAAGATTTCATAATGAAATTTAATTAAAAAGAAAACAACTTATGAATTGTAATTTGAGTTTTCCTAGAAATTCAACCAAAAATGCATAATTGAAATTAAATTAAAATGGCAAGGGTAATTAGGTAAATTTCTTTCTTTCTCCTTCCTTGCTTTGATTTCTTCTCCAGGAACTCAATTGAAAATAACACAAAACAGAGCACATAAGCAAGCTCTCCGATTGATTCCTATTCCACTCATTCTTCTCCAATCGATTCAATTTCCTCCACCTTTAGAGAGAATTTGATCTTAACGATTCAAGAATACCTTGAATCGGATTGGAAATCTAAGGAAGATGCAGAAAATTGTTGAACAATCCGAATTGAAGGAAACTCTAAACAAACGAGAAATTCGAATAGATTTGGAGTTTTCTACACAATACATTCACTTAAGAGCAAAAAGAGAATACCCAAAACCATTCGTTGTGACAAGACCGAAGAGTTGATGCATTGAAATTAAAATTTTTGGTAACAAAATCAACGAAAACCGAAGCAAAACAGAGGACTAAATGCGAACAAAAATACCTTTGAATGAACTTGAAACCAACATAAACTTGAATGAAATTACAATAAATCGAAAGATAAGTAATTAGGCAATTGTCTGTACTACAAACTAGAAGGGAAAATTGAATGGAAATTGACTAAAAATGAAAAACAGTAGCAAAAACCAGCAAACAGAGGTGTCCAAAAACCCAGAAAAACCAGAAAATAAACTTCCGTTTTGACCCTCGAATCGTCCCCCTTTCTTCTACGATCTTCAATCTCCTTATGTAGACCAATCTAGGGTTCCAATTTGCCAAGAATAACGCATTAAATCCCTTGATTTGTGCGAGAAATTCACTGCCAATTATGGGTTCATCAATCACGAAATTCCCGAATTTTCCATATTTGCTGCAGCTGAAGATTGCCATTTGATTGGTTTGGCAATTCGTTTGGCAATTCGTTTGGCAATTCCCCGAAATTCCCGAAATTTCCTTATTTGCAGCTGCTGAAGATTGCCATTTGGTCGGTTTGGCAATTGGTTTGGCAATTCCCCGAAATTCCCGAAATTTCCTTATTTGCAGCTGCTGAAGATTGCCATTTGGTCGGTTTGGCAATTGGTTTGGCAATTCGTTTGGCAATTCCTGCAAAATAATCATAATACTTAGAAATCTTTTCCAATTGCTACCATATTTCATTATTTCCTTCTTTCAACAATTTTTCACCATTTTCAATTAATATTAGGACAAACAAGAGTTTTTTCGAGCAATTTAGGATTTAAATAAGCCTTAATTTTACGGCTTATCACTTACTATAGCCAGACACTATTTGCTCTGGCTCAAGCAAAATCTATATACGAATGTGAATTGATGGCAATAGTATTAGCTATACAACGCTAGCGTCCATACTTGTTGGGACAGAAATTCATAGTTTGATCAGTGTGTTCTCAAATTTTTGTTGGAACAACGAGTGGTGCAACCCCAATATCAAAGGTGGATAGCTAAATTGTTGGGGTATGATTTTGAAGTCTGTTACAGGCAGAGGTTCGAAAACAAAGCAGTCGATGCTCTTTCAAGGTAGTCGTCAACAACTCAACTAGCTCACATGTCAGTTCCTATGATCTTGGATGTTGACACAATGAGACAAGAGGTAGCTAATGACTCTAAACTACAAAAAATTATCCACAAGTTGAGGGAGGACAAGGATAGTGTAACAAAACTCTCAATTCTTCAGGATAAGCTACTGTACAAAGAGAGGTTGGTTTTATCTAAGTCATTCTCTTTAACTCCAACTGTCTTGCACGCTTATCATGATTCGATACTCGGGGGACATTTAGGATTTTTGAGAACTTATAAACGGTTGACTAGGGAACCATATTAGGAAGGGATGGAAAAGGATGTCAAGGAGTATGTGGAAAGATGTTTGATCTATCAACAGAACAAGACATGATTCACTTCACCAGTAGAGTTGTTGATACCATTAGAGATATCAGAGAGAATTTAGGAGGATATTTCAATGGATTTCATTGAAGGATTGCCGAAATCAACGAGCCTCCAGGTAATTATGGTGGTGGTAGATCAGTTGAGCAAAATGGCCCATTTTTTGGCTCTGAAGCACCCATTTTCAGCTAAGTCAGTAGCTAAAGTATTCATCCAAGAGATAGTCAAACCTCATGGATACCCCCGTTCAATTGTTTTAGATCGTGATAAGATCTTCTTGAGTCACTTCTGGAATGAGCTGTTTCGTCTCCAAGGAACTAGGTTGTGTCAAAGCACATCATATCACCCACAATCTGATGGGCAAACGGAGATGGTTAATAAGTGTTTGAGACTTATTTGAGGTGTTTCTACAACGAGCGTCCTAAGCAATGGACTTCTTGGTTGAGTTGGACCGAATTTTGGTATAATACCACCAACCATATTTCAATTAGCATTGCTCCTTTCCAGGCTTTATATGGTCGACCGCCCCCATATTTTCTCTTATGGAGTAACGAAAACAACTAACGCTACTCTAGAACAACAACTCCTTGAAAAGGATTTGGGCATAGATATCTTGAAGGAACATTTAAGAATGGCACAAGATCGAATGAAGAAGTTTGCAGATAGGAAGAGAACAGAGCTAGTGTTTGACAAAGGGGACTGGGTTTTCCTGAAAGTGTGACCATATCGCCAAGCATCATTGGCAAAGAAAATAAATAAGAAGTTATCACCCAAGTATCTTGGGTCGTACCATATAGAAGAGAGAATAGGGCCAGTCACGTACAAGCTGTAACTACCCTCCGAGGCAACAATCCATTCCATTTTTCATGTTTCTCAGTTGAAGAAAGCGTTGGGAAATCATCAAGAAGTCCATAAAGGATCTCCAATTCTGTCTGAGGACTTTGAATGGTTAACAGAACGTAATGAAGCAGTGGCTTATAGAATGAACGAACAGGCGGGGGAAACGAGGTCTTGATGAGTTGGAAAGGGTTAATGAGCATAAGGCTACCTAGGAGATCATACGGGGAATTTCGCCAGCAATTCCCCAATTTCAACCCTGAAGACAAGGTTCTTTGGCAACCGGTGAATAATGTTAGGCCACCGATCACAACATTTTATCAAATGAGGGGCAAGAAAGGGAATTTACCAAGTAACAATTAGTTAGTGGACAGGTTGTGGGAGTGAGTGCGGAGGGCTTTGGGGGACCATTGTCAGTTAGGGTAGGGTGAGTCTGTTGGGAACCCTTAATATTTGTATTTTCTTCTACTTTCATTTTTCATGTCTTTTATGAATATGCTAGTGCAAGTGAGAGAGGAATGAGAGATTACCAGCCCTTTCCAATAGGCTGGGTATTTTGTATTGCTTTAGGGCACAAGTTCCTCTGATTATAATAGAAAGTAAGGAGATACCTTACACTTTGATATAGCTATAATGTTGAAATGGAAGAACACAACTCAAACTCAAGAACTATTATATTATGTTAGAAGAGAACGTCATATATAAACTGCATTACCGAAAACGAACGATGTGCAGCATTCCATGCAACAATGAAACGAGTGTGGATATCAGAATGAAAACCAGCCCTCCAAATTGTGGATAATTAGCAAATTCCTCTAATGTACAATGTTCTAGTAATTTGGTTTTTTACAACAAGTGTTCATAATACCTTAAGAATAGCACATCAGGTGTATCCTCAGGTAGGTTGTTTATAAAAAGATAGAAGCCTAACATATCTTCCTTCATGATAGTACGAGTGTTGACAACATCATTGCTGCACGTGAGAACCCACAGATCCCCTGAGGCTACTTTCTTCAAACTTCCTCGACAGAATGGGCACGATTCCGACTTCGATTTCCTGCAATAGATGAGGGAAATGAGCATCAAAGTCTTTTCTAATAAAAGTACCTTCAACCATCAACAATGTACTGAGTTAAACACATGGATATAAGAGTGAAGCCTTCTTTACCAGTCATGGTAGCAATTTGTGCACATGGCATGGCAACAATGCGGCAAGACAATTTTGGTACGTGACTCCATACAGATCCCACATTCATCTTCTCTTTCTATGTCCAAGTCTAAAAGTTCCCTCTTGTGTTCTAATCGCTTTGAGATCGCCATTTCCTTGGTGAGATCTTCAATTCTATCTATCTGTGATGCATAATCACAGAGTCGCTGCAGGGATGGTAATATAATAGCTGCATTCATGTTAAAATGTATTAAGATCAGTTTTAAACTTGAAGTACATAAGAACTAAAGTTTTCTGGTTGTTTTAACCGTACAACATGCAACCACATTTTTAGACGTTTACCACAAATCCTTTCCAGAAGAGAATTGATGCAGAAAGATGATTGTTGTCAACTGATATACAAAAGAACCATGCCAGAACAAAGGCACATTCAAATTTTTTGGTTGACATATTTTGAACAATAAGGATATGAAACTACCGTGAGTTGGCCTAATGGTCAATAAGGGCCATGTAAATACTAAAAGGCTTGGAGGGAATGGGTTCAAGCTAAGATGATCACCTAACTAAGATTTAATATCCTACGAGCTACCTTGACAACCAAATGTAGTAGGGTCAGGAAGTTATCCCGTGAGAATAGTCGAGATGCACACAATTTGGCCTTAACACTCACGGATATCAAAAAAAAAATTAAGGATATGAAGGAGCAAGAGAGACAGATCACATACAGTAGAATTCACTTATAGTTGCTTTCCTTCCACATGATGAGATATCTGGCCTTCCATTTGAGTGCACCTAGAGATTAACACTGTTAAATCACCAATCAACCCAAAAGATTAAGCTGATGGATTACTGTAAATTTAATCATATCAATACATTAACGTTTCCCCTCACTTGTGGCCTTGAAAATTTGTAGAAGGCCCAACAAGTGGAAATCAATATTAAATGGGGAGTAAATGGCAATATCGGAGTTCAAACAGAGGACCTCCTGTGCTGATATCATGTTAAATCACTAATCAACCCAAAAATTCTGAGTTGATTGGTGATTATCATGCACAAATGATCAAACTTCATTATTCTTCTCTCTTCTTCTACCCTTTATCGTTTCTTCTTAAACTTGCTCACCTTGTACAAAACTATGTGGAATAGGTTAAAGTAACTCGTAGATAGATATGAACATGAACAATCCATCCATTGAAGCAAGTAAAGAATAACTGGTGTCAAATGGTTGCAAACTAATTTCATCTGGAAGGATGAACCATCCTTGCCTCTTGGAAACGAAGCTGCACTGCATCATAGAAAAATTTCAATATAAGAAAATTGCTTCATTCCCATATTTAAACCAACATTTTTAGTTAACAGAGCTAAACATATCTTGACATTGTAAATATGCTAGAAACTCCAGGACTAATTATTATGCAACACAATGCATCTAGTTTCTACTGGCAACATATATATGAGAAATGGAAGGAAGCAGCTATTAACTATTGTCCTCAAATGACCTTTTTTTTTTTTAATAACCGAGATATCGAACACCTCCACTACTTGCATTATGCTCATGGACCACCTAACTAACTCTGGAGAGACTTCACCTACTCCAAAGTTCACTTTGAGAGACCACAAGGATTATAATTCATTGAGATTTTACGATGGGCATTAACCAGGATCTAGAAGGTTATCTCCAAAAAGTTTCATAATGAGTTTTTTTAGTCCTCACTTTTTCAGCAATAACATTCCATAGACCACAAAAACATTTTTTCAAGCATCATCAAAAGCAGAGAAAATCTCATCTTCTTCTTCTCTCCTTCAGAAGCACAAACCTACCAGTACCAACTATGGAACCAAAACCAAAGCACCATTAAGGAAAACCTTGCTAACTCTTACCAGCCACATTTCCATTAACTTTAAAGGACATGAAAAAAGTGTTTCATACCACAAATGTATAAAGAAATTTTTTTTTAAGTTCAACAACTTGTGGGGTAGGATTCGAGCCTCTAACTTTAACGATATATGTCTTAACTAGTTGATGCTCAGTTGGCTATAAAGTAAATTATAAGATACAAAATTTTTGGGATGCATGAAACCCCACAACAAAAGATGCTATAACCAAAATTCAAAGAAAAATGTATATATATATATATATATATATATATATATATATATATATATATATATATATATATATATATATATATATATATATATATATATCAGAGAGAGAGAGGAGCTCACAACGCATTGGCATGGCGAATATCAGCTTCAAGAAACTCAAGGAAATCTTTGTAAGAACGCCCAGAAGAAAGCCTCTGATAACAATCCAACATCCTCTCCGTTTGAAATTGTTGTTGTCAATGCAATGCCAAGGCGCCACACGTATAAATATGATAAAAAAGAGGAATATGAATATAGTTTATTCTACGAGAGAGAGAGATAGAGAGACTGAGTCTTGTCTTCTCTGTACTTCTTTGAAAATTCAAACCCACTCGCTTACGGACTGTTATGAAATGATTCTGTCTATCCACTTTGATCCAAAACCCATTAACTCGTTGGGTTGCTTTTGATTTTGTTGGTTGAGGGATTAAATGACCACCTAACTTGGGTAAGTTTCTTTCTTTTCATGAATAAAGAATGGGTTTCTTTGCTGTCGGGCAAGTCATCTTTTTTATTACAACAAATCTAGAAGTAAAGAGATTTCAACTTCCGACTTCAAAAGAAAAAATACATATAAATTACAATTGAATTATGTTTATGTTAGCAACCCGTTGGGCAAGTCTTAACCTCTCGTTGAGTACATTGACCATTTAATTGCCTATAATTGGAAAGAAAAACCCAAGTTAAATGCCTTATAATAAGGGAAAAGTGGAAACTTTGAAAAACTGGCATCTTTTTAATTCAGTAGCTAATTCTTTTCTACTTGACCGACTTGGTGCTTGTGTATTGTGTTTGAAAGAAAAAAGGGAGTCATTAAAGGGGGATAGTTTATTCAAGATTCGCGGCTACAACTTCAATGGAATGGACAGCAGCAATAGGCGGCAATGGCAATGGCAATGGATTAATATTGCTATCCGTTCACTTAGATTAAAAAAAAAAAAAAAAAATGGTTTTCCCAGAGGGTGGGGATAAAAAAACAAAATAGTTGGTGGGGATAAAAAAACAAAATAGTTGGTGGGGATAAAAAAAAAAAAAATAGTTTGAAAAATGTGAGTGGTAAGATTTGAACCTCTACCTCAAAAAAAAGGAAGTAGTGCCTTAAATGATAAGTTGTGTTCATATTTGCGTGAAAATCAAATCATCGACCTTATAGAAAGTAACAAATGTGAGGACAGAGATTCGAACTTCTAATCTTAAAGGAAGGAAGTGATGTCTTAACCACTGAGCTATGTTCATATTGACGTGAAAATTAAATCTACGACCTTAGAAAAAGTAATGAGTTTTTTTTTTTTTGGGTATTCAACAACTACGAGAGTGGGAAATCAAATTATTGACTTTTGAAATGGTAATAGATGCTTATCTAGGGACAAATGCTAGAATTGGCCAGTGGTAAATTGACTTAGGGTGCGTTCGACATTGCTTTTGAAGACTATAAAAGTGATTATAAAATAAATCTTAATCATTTTTAGTGTTTGGTAAAACTGATTATAAATTGATTTTAATAAAAGTACTTTTTCAACACGTTGATGTGCAAAATCTAATTAACAATCGCTCCTTAAGTCAGCATTCCTAAAATCTTGTTAATTTGTTTAACTAACCATTTATCTTCCATGTTTACACGTTGTTGAGACGTGATTCACCATCAATCCTTAATTTTTATTTTAAATATATTTTTTTTATTCTATTCTCTTATATTCAATTGAATTGATTTGTTCCTACTCTTTTTTTATTTATTTAAATTGAAATGACATTTTTCAATATGATTTTTTAACAATTATATTTATTATCAAAATATAAAAATATGTAGACTAAACATAATATTGTAATTTAAATCAGATAAATTTTAAAATAATTATCTTGTAAAAACTTTGAAATTAAATATGAATGTAACATTATGCATATTGAAAAATTATACCTAGCTGCAACAATTTAAGTATTAATTTATCAAATACTTTAATTTGCTTTTCTATCTTAAAAGCTAAAACTTATCGAATACTAATTTACTTCATATTACAACTGATTTTTTTAAAAGTACAGTTGACAACAATTATTATAGAAGCTACATCAATCCTAAACTAAACCTTATTTTTTGATAAAGTTGGCATAAATAAAAGCATGGTTATGTGCGGAGGGGATGATAATAAAATTTTGCGTCAAAACATAAATTTATTCTCTAAATTCTGATAATCGTGCCAATTCAAGCCTTTACATTTTAAAAATATCTTAGTTGTATTTTCAACTTTGAAATATTATCTAACCTTATATTTTTAGTTTTGTAATTGGAATTCATATCGATTACTAAGATTTAAAATAGAGATTGCATGAGTCTAGATATAAGTAGTAACCCTTAAATGTTGCAAGTTTAAAATATAACATCTTTGTTTAATTTTGAATACTTAAAAAAAAAATCGAAACTCAATCTCTCAAATTAAGGTCTCGTTTGATAATCATTTAGGCCCCGTTTGATAACCATTTGATTTTTAGTTTTTGGTTTTTGAAAATTAAGCTTTGTTTTCTCTCAATTTTTCTACAATGGTTTTCATCTCCCTTAAGAAAGCATTTGAATTCTTAGCTAAATTCTAAAAACAAAAACAAGTTTTTGAAAACTATTTTTTTTAGTTTTCAAAACATGGCTTGGTTTTTGAAAACATAGGTAAAATGTAGATAACAAAATAAGTAAATTCATGGATGGGAGTGGTATTTATAGGCTTAATTTTCAAAAACTAAAAACCAAAAACTAAGGTCCCGTTTGATAACCATTTGGTTTTTAGTTTTTGATTTTTGAAAATTAAGCTTGTTTTCTCTCAATTTCTCTACAATGGTTTTCATCTCTCTTAATGAAGCATTTGAATTCTTAAACTACTTTTTTTAGTTTTCAAAACATGGCTTGGTTTTTGAAAATATAGGTCAAAGGTAGATAACAAAACAAGTAAATCCAAGGGTAGGAGTAGTATTTATAGGCTTAATTTTCAAAAACCAAAAACCAAAAACCAAATGGTTATCAAACGGGGCCTTAGTTTTTTGTTTTCGGTTTTCGAAAATTAAGCCTAAAAATACTACTTCTACCTATAGGTTTCCTTATCTTGTTATCCACTTTTTACCTATGTTATCAAAAACAAGTTTTGAAAACTAAAAAAAAATAGTTTTCATAAACTTGGTTTTGTTTTTGAAATCTGGCTAAAAATTCAAATATTTTCTTAAGAAAGATGGAAACCATTATAGAGAATTGTAGAGAAATAATGAGAAAACAAGCACAATTTTCAAAAACTAAGAAACTAAAAACCAAAGGGTTATCATACAGAGCCTAAATAATCCAATCAAAACAACTACTTCAACAAAGATCATGCGGCCATCATGTAACAAGTAAAGAAACATGTCACTCGTACCTTAATGTAAGGTAAATTGTTACATCGAGGGCAAATATGTAAAAGACAAGCACAATAAAGTATGACAAACTTAGAAATGAAATATTTATACCCAAAAAAATAACTTTTGAAGCGTTTGGAAGAAAAAAAATTTGGACATTTTTCACATTCAGATTATAGATATTGCCATTTACACCCACTTTCCAAGTGTTTTTTTTACTCTTTTTTTTCTTTTTTTTTTTTTTTTTTTTGCAAAGGATCCATTTCCCAAGTTTTTTTTCAGCCCACAAGCGTCCAAGGCTCAAAAGGAATATTAAACCTTGGGCTCGGCCCAAAAGCCCAGTCTTTTCTCTTAATCTCAATTAATTTCGTTTTCCGTTTCATCTCCTTCGGTGAAACTTAGCGACTTGCAGGTTTGCGACCGTCACTGAACCCGCCGAGTAAAAAACGGAGCCCCCTCTGCGGAGCCGACTTGGGCACTGGTTTTAGAGCAAGAACAGAGGCTCGTGATTCTGGGACTTGATCATTTTCCATTAAAGTTCTCACCTTTCCCAACTTTTTCTTTTCTTCTTCTTCTTTTCCCCTTTAGTTTTTCTGTTACTTGATTCACGTTCAGATTCTGATTGCGACATTGTCCTTTAGTTCACTGTTTTTCTTGGGAAAATTCTTAGCTTTATCTATTTATGGACTGAAACTTATATGCATGGCGCATTGGCTTAATGCGAGTTTGAAATAAATAATGCTGGGTTTTTTTCGTAATTGGGAATACTGAGGTTCTTAGAGGCTGTGGATGCAAAGAAACCCTTTAGCTAAAATCTCTCATTTGAACTTTTATTTTTTACTTTTCTCAGTTCATTCCTGGTCAAAAGACTGACATAGAAAGCGATGAAGCTTAACCTTTTGTTTTTTTCCCTGTTGTGACTTTGTTTGGAACCCCGTTCAATTAACTGTTTGTGGACTTATGAGGCTACCATGTAATTTTTGTTTGGTGGAGAGGAAAGAAGTTGTGTTTTTCACTTTTTTCTGATTTGAAAAATGTTAATGCATTGAAGGATCCTTCAAAGGGTTGATCGACGCTTCAAATGAAAGCTCGAGGAAGCTTTCTGTCTCGTGGGCATCTGAATGAGAAGTGCATTGTAGTTTGTTTATGAGGCTGAACTTGGTGGGCATCTGAGTAATACTCCTTGGAAGTTGAAGCCACTTCAAAGTAATGCATTGTGGATTATTTTTGCTTTAAGGTCTTCTTTTCTTTCTTGTTCGAATTGATTAATCGCACTCTTTATTTATTCTGTCACCTAGCTTAGTCCGGTTCTATTTTTCCTTTTCTTTCACCTTTGTTGTTTAGCTTTTCTGTGCCTTTTGTTGAAAAAAGAAGTTCAAATGATCGGCTTTATCTCAAAAGATGTAATTCTTTTTCTTTTTACTCATCCTTCAACTGCTGTGGTTTTAACTTCTCTTGTGCTTGCATGGTGGATTTGAAGATGTATAAATTGCTCTGAAAAGGGATAGATGTAGATGATGTACTTTTCAAATCAAATATCTAATTACTTCATAGAATGCATCTTTGAAATATAGGAAGTGGAGTTCACCCATTAGAGCACCATTTTACCATCATTATTTGCTTCTCTGAAATTTAATATTCCACCTCTTTGTTTTGTATAATAGCCTCTGGGGTTTTCTTTACTCTTCTTTATCTCTGTCCTAACAATCATTCTCCCATTATGTGGCAGGTCTTTTTCATCTTGTTTCAGTAGAGAGCAGCAAGAGATGAGCAGCAAGGTAGAAGCCTGTCCAGAATGCACCCAAAGATGCTTACATCTTCATAGAAAGACAAGGAATTTATCATCTGTTACCTCATTCTTCAAAGTTATGTTTGGAGATCGCTTTTCTGAAGTTATGGTATGATAATATTTTCAAAATTTTGTCTCCAACTTTCTAAATTTTGGTATTTGTACATGATGGCTCTTTGCAACCTTGATGTCAGTTTTATCCAAAATGGTAACTTGCTAATTGTTTGTGGCGTTCTCCATTCTTCTTTTCAAATATATTTAAAGAACAGTGCCTTGTTTAAGGTGTTGCAGTTCTTATAACTATTATATATTGAATGGATTGAGATCTTTCCTTATAGCAAATCTCCCTGTAACTATTCTTATTTTGTTAGTGTCTATGAGTTCATCCAGTTCCCTTGAGTAGTCTTGTGCTACAGCATACAATTTGTTCTGTGCAGATTCTTTTTGGCATTGATGCTGTGTTCTGTTATTTTATTCTTTGATAATTACATTCTCTTTTGCAGTACTTCCCACCCATGTTTGCAGCTACAGTGTCGAGGTTGGTTAATAAAAAGGTTGTTCTTGAGGATTCTCTTGGACAACAATGGAAGGTAACAGTTTCTAATTGTGAAGGATCTCTTGCTTTTCAAGAAGGGTGGAGTGCTTTTTCATCAGAGCATAGCCTAGAAATTGGGGATTTTTTGATCTTCAATTACATCATGGACTTGCACTTCAATGTTACTATCTACACTAAAACTGGTTGTGAAAAAGTGGAGTTTGCTAAAAAAAGCAATATGAGGAAAAGAACTAGAAGTACTTGTCCTGTACTTGAGACAACTAATGAAGGTTTGACCAATCCGCAAGCTTCATGCCCCTCTGTGGGTTCTGGATCCAATGCGGCACTGTCTCAAGATAAATGTTGCATGATTGGTTCTAGAAACGTGAATGTGAACCGGGACAAAAGGCCAAGGTACCAGAGCAATGATGAATGGCACAGATCTCTCTGTAAAACAGACATTGTTGATGATTCGTATTGTTTCATCAACCGGAACAAGGATGTAGGACTGGAGGAAAACAGAAGCTCCTTAGACTTGTTTTCCATGGAAATGCAGATGATTAATTCCTGCATCAATGAGAATACCACAAATAAAGTTGCTGGGGATGAATTAAATCCTAACTGTGCCTCCACATCACTGAATGCTGCAATTGATGTCAGCCCAGTGAACAATGCTCAAGTAGATATAAAAGGAGACATGGAAGTATTGCCTTTGAATATATCTGCTAATGAGATAATTGATAAAAGTCAGTGTTTTGAGGAGGCTGAAATAAAAATGAGTGTCTCTGACAGTGATCCTTGCCACGATAAGACTATCGAGGTTCCTTTTATTACATCTGCAATTAATTCTGATATAAATATGGAGCATTTTTGTGACACGCCATTAAAAATTGTGAAAGACTGCCAGAATGTACCAGCAATATGCGACACACCATCAAGTGAGTTCATGCATTTCTGTTATGATCTATATTTGAGACCACTTTCACAACTAATTATGCGTTTGAAAAATATTTCAGCAATTACAAGACATGATCAGGAGTCTAGTAAGAAACATCCCACCGACCATTGCCATGGTGTGAAACTTGAGTGTACTCCAAATTCCCTGGAGGTTAAAAATTGTCCGCACGGTTTGCTCTCTATTCTGGTTACTCTGTATGTTGTATAAATGTCGATTTGTTCTTGTCTATAGAAAAGAAACTTCATTTCTTGCCCTCCAGAATCTGAAATTTTTTGTAACATTATCTTATTGTGAATGCTGGATTCAAACAGGGGACGTGACAAAGACCATTAAAACGGAACCATTGGAAATTAAAACAGAAGTGAACAGCTATGAAGACTTCATTAAACAAATATGTAATTCAACTTAATTTATCACATCATTTTCTTGCAGTTTGTGGTTTCAGCAGGTCAAAATTGAATTTGTTTTTGGTTACAGTGGAGCCAAAAGTCAAGGAGGAGTTCCTTGAGAAGTCTTACCAAAGTGGTAGAGATGATAATGGTGTCACTAATAATGTAGATTCGATTGCAACTCCAGCCCATATCTCCTGTATAGTGGCTAAAGATACTTTATCTTTTCTGGTATGCTACTGCCAACTCTTGCTTTGTTTAGTATGTAAAATTCATTCATATAAGTTTATTAAAGGTTATATGACAAGTTTGAGTTTATATTTCTCAGAAAATGGATATTGATATTGATAAAGGACTTCTTCATTTGAGTTTCATTACCATAACCATTTAGGATTTATAAGTTTTTCTTGGTCTTTAAATGTTCAATTGAATTGGTTTTCAACACTTCTATCTTCCATCTTCTGTTATAGCCATATTTGGGAATTGTACGTAATAGAGAAAAGGGGAAGTACAGTACTATATTCTTTATTTGGATTGAAGTTTTCGTAAATATAATGATTTTCTCTTCATTAATTTGTATAAGAAAGGGGTGTGGGATTTATGGCTGTGTTTAGCAAGTGAGATGACCTGTGGATAATAGTAATACAGACATAGACATATACACGCATATGTGGACATATTTATGTGTGATATTGTGTGATGCCTGAGTGTACGAATCACGTACGAACGACCAATAGATGCATCATCACAATCCATGCTTTGTATCTGTACTCGAAGAAGTTTAGAGATTCACAGATGATTTTCTTCATATTTGATAGTTCTACTCAGTCATTTCCTATGCGATATGAGTTAATTACATAATTGACTGTTTACCCTTTCTCACTTTGTTTCACTACCGATAAAGGAGCTACCGACGAGTTTGCACTTCCCATGTTCGAGAGGCCGAAGAAATCCAGAGAAGAAGAAGTTAGTGTTTCTTCGGGATCCGAGGAAGAGATTGTGGCCAATTCTTTACCATGAGATGCCTAATGTTCAAGTTCTAACAAGTGGGTGGGAAGCTTTTTGCTCTGCAAATAAAATCCAATCGGGGGATGAGTGTTTGTTTCATGTCGAGGACGAGTTCGAGCGCATATATGAAGTTAGTGTTAGGAAATGTAAAAACTAGTTGTATTATATGATTCTAAATCTCTTCTACGTTTTGGTTTCCTGCTCAAATCTTTTGGTAAAAATATCATTTTTGTTGGCTCTAAGACAATGGTGGAAACTGTTGCAGTATAAAGCTTGGGGAAAATCCTGTTGATTACCATATTTGTTGGCTCTAAAACTTTCCCCTCCTAGTTTTAGAAATCTTTGTTTGTCATTTTCTTTTTCCCTTTTTGAGTGCTTTTTTATGGATGAACTGGAATAGTATTGTTTGTACAAACGGTTCCATAAATGCAATGATTTCCCTGAATGGAGGTTTTTGTATGCTTACAAATCTAATTATTTTATGTTAAAATACCATTGGTGGTGGTTGTGCTGTGAGACGCATTTCCTTTTAGTCCATTTTCTTTTAAATATTTAAATTTAGTTTCTATACTTTTAATATATCATAAAATTATAAAATTAGTTTTTATGGTTTGATTAAAGTTAATTTTTTGACAAACTTGATAAAATTAAATAATAATAATAAAGCACAAATTACCATTCTAAAAGTCTAACAATTGTTGAATTCAAAGAAAAAAAATTAACAATAAGGCTAATTTTTAATTCTAAAGGTCGATAGTTTGACCATTTCATAATTGTTAAACTTCAAAATAATAATAATAAAATAGAAAATAGTTTTAAGATTTATTAAAAGTTTAAAGGCTAAATTTGAACATTTAAGCTAAATTTGAACAAATTTCAAAGTCTAGAGAGTAAAATTGTATTTTGGCCATTATTTTATTTCAACTATAATTTATCGATATTTCTATCAGTATTTTCAAATGTTTTTAGATACTTTTCAGGTTTGCTAACGCGAGGTGTGGTGTACTACCAGCCAACTAGGAGATCAATTCAAAACTCAACTAATTCTGAACTCCAGTGAGTAATTCACATCAGAAAATAAATTACATGAGAGCTCAGAAGAGTTGATATGAGAATAGTTTTCTTTCATTTTCTGCTATTTTCCCCTAATCCAGTCAATATTCCACATTGGAGGGGAAGGGGATTTTGATGGTACCCTTTGAGAAATCTGAAGGAAAAACAATGTTTTTTGCCTTGAATGTACTGTTTGCAGATTCTAGCGTTCGAGTGGTTTGGAGAGCCATCTCAGAGTGGAGTTGCAGACATGTCATAGCCATCTACCAACCAAATAAGAAATTAGTGAAGTGAGCAACTGAGCATGCTAAGTTCTTAGCCAAATTCCAAAAACAAAAACAAGCTTTTGAAAACTACTTTTTTTAGTTTTCAAAACTTGGCTTGGTGTTTTTGAAAACATATGTAAAAAGTAAATAACAAAACAAAGTAACTCATAGGTAGAAGTAGTATTTCTAAGCTTCATTTTCAAAAATAAAAAATCAAATGACTATCAAACGAGGCCTAAACTAATGTAGTAGGATTAGTAATTAATTAGATATCTTGGTCAATTCCTTGGTTAATTAGGATTAGGATGAGTTTATTTAATTCCTTGGTTAATTATGATTATGATTAATTAGTTTAATTCCTTATTTAATTAGGAATATGATTAGTTTGTTTTTCAATTCTCTATAAATAGAGAATTGTTCTCTTGTTTTCAATAACTTTTGATTCATAATAAAGATTTGATTGATTCTTGGAGATAATTCTCCTTTTATCCTCTTAGGCTACACCATAAACTTCCAAGAAATACCATCTAAATTCACAGATGATACTATCAACCTTGATGGAAACCTAATGCATGATTTCTCAACTTTAAGCTTTAAAATTGCTTACCATATAGCATTCTCTGTCTGGGTCTGAGTCGGCCACATCAAGGGACCATGTGCGAATCCATTCGAGCCCTTCGGATATTTCAACGTTTCCTTCGAGCAAGCTAGATACTATGTAAGAGGGATGTATTGCTACCAGTATGCATGAAGCTGCAAATAGAACAGCTCGTCTGACATATGCTTCCTTGTGATGGCATACCTCACTGCATAACATGGAAATTTTGCAGTTAAGAAAACTATTAACAAGCATAGAAGAGCATTGTACGATAGGAATGCTATTAGGATAGAAGTGAGAATATTATTAGGTATTTAGGGTATGTTAGAAATTAGCTACGGAGTTTGTTTAGAGGGTTTGATTATAAATAGAGTGAGTGTAAAAGGTTGAAGGTAGGCAATTGTTTAGATGGTTTAAGCTCGAGTGATCTCAAGTGAGGGAGGGTCCAAGTACTCGAATTACTTAGCTTACCTTATAGTTCTGTTATCTTTCATATTCCAATATATTTGAATTCTATCACTACACTTCAATACAGAGTCAACCTAAAAATAACCTAATGTTATAAACGATCTACTAATCCAACTAGTCAATTTCACACATTAGAGAAATACCTGGATCTTAACATATCTAAAAGAGGAGGGGCCAGTGCAGATGCTTCAGGATGCATGGCTGCACATTTCATGCACACACCAAGCATATATATGAGTTTTCCCAAGACAATGAAATCCCTATTCAACAAGTCAACGCCGTGTCTTTTCTTATCAAAGCCTTGCATAGCTGGAAGCATAAAGGAAGCTGCATGCCCTGGGAACTTATTGTGAGACAACTGCATTTCATTATCTTGCATTTTAGCTGATTTCAGGCTCCAGCGTCTTGTCTTTCCTCTCTTGACATGACCAGGTTTTAAGGGTAGTTCTCGCTCATAACTATTCGACCAGTTCAGTAAAGTTCCTGTTCCTGATATCTCTTTCCAGGAACCAGCTCCGGGAGGGCCTTTACTACTTGGCAAGAACCATGGTTGAGTCTCGGCAGTGGTAGTTATGAGAGTTCTTGACTGATGTTTGGGCTTCATAGTCTTCGCATTAGAAAGCTCCTGAGCTGCCTCTGTCATGATATCAAGAATCATCAGGCGCTGACTGGTATCCACATTAGGTGAGTATAGTAGTTTATTGATAATATTAAGAGATTCAACTGGGCACATAACAATCAAGGCAACCAACGCTCTTTGCCTCTTGTCTTCAGCTGAATCTTCCTCTCCTTCAACAGCTATGTCGGAGCATCGGACTTGAACAAGAGTTCTCACAAGATCTGATGCTACATGTCTCAGTTCATCAGGTGATGCTCGTATGAGCTTTTCAGAAACATCTAGAGCTCTCTCTACCTGCAAAAAAGATGGTCAATTTAATGTCAAGAAAAGAACTTTTATCATCTTCTAAATGTGATAAACCATATGATCTCTAAAACAAAATGCTGAATAATACGATCTCAAACAAAGCTAATTTTGACCAAAATAAGAAAGCATGATCATAACTCCTGGACATCAACCACAATGAAACTTGAATGACTCACCCCTTCAACATCGTCAGATTTTCGCAGCGACCCAACGACATCGACCAACTGTGATAATTTTTTTTTAAGATCTGTGTCATCATCAGACAAATCATATGGCTGTAATGATGAGTCACTGGTGGAGTCAGATATATCACTTTCATTATCGTCATTATCATCCTCAGAAACAGATCCACAATTTAAGCTAGCTGGATCAACGATCTCATCTGGATCAGCCAACTTAAATTCCCAAATTTTCTTATTTTTACTCCTTATATTATGCCCAATCCCCTCTTTGGCTGCATGAGTAGCTTCCTTTTTCTGAACCAAACTAGTAGACGCTACTATTTCTTCGGAACCAGTTTGTGCACCAATTGTGCAATTTATAGTCCCTTTTGTATGAGTAGTTAACCCAAACTCCCAATCTATGGTGTCTCCCATGCAACTATCATCAAGATACAGAGGATTCTTGGGGTCGATGACTTTAGAGAACACTAGAGCAACATTGCAAGCCATTTTCCGAATCCATAGATTAGGATTCTCCAGCCTACCTGAAAATGAACGAAAACATTACAGGAGAAATTACACTTCCAAAAATGAAATTCTATCAATACTACTAAAATAGGACTTACAGCTAACTCCTTGAAGAATTAAGTGCATAACGGTCTTAGTTTCATCAAGTTCCTCTTTAGACATTAATTCAAGAGAAAGACCAACAGCTGCAGATATATCTAATAGTTAGTTAATCCAAACAACTTTAAACAAGTGCAAAAAAATACAAGACCCAGTGACTACACAACTCATTCATTATTTTCACTTTGTAGTCCCACTATAATAAATGGATCCAATGGGATAGGGCCTAGAAAAAATGAAAATGTGGATACAAGCTTGCTGCTCAATCGTGGCTGATTGGACGAACTCCTGTTTAGACCACACTTCTACCAGACGCTGCACTGTCATTAAGAGGTTGCTATTACTATGACCTTTCTTGAGACAATTGGCATCAGGTGGGCATTCAAGAACAGCAAACTGTAGAAGCCAGCGCAGGCAATGAACGGGGAATACCTTCCAGACCAAAAATTTGTCAACGAAAATGGACCTACGAAAGTACATCATTAAAAATAATCCCTGTGCTCAGTTAGACCATAATCAACTAATCCCCCCAGAGAACTATTTTTTATTAAAAAAAAAAAAAGAGGAAAAAAAAAAGAATCATTTGTTCACATCCATTGTTGGCTAGATTATTCAACAAAGTACAGGGTGAAAAATGAGCTCTAGGTGTGGACATTTTTATGAAAGAACGAAACGAATTAACTCAACAAAGTACAGGGTTGAAAATTGAGTTCTAGGAAAAAAAAAATTATAAAACCAACGATCATAAATTCAACCACCTACATTGCAGAAATAGGAAGCACTCCACTCTCCTAGTTATAAATTGTTTCTCTTCTCAAAACTCTCCTAGTTATAAACATCTAAAATTATATGAATTGATCCATGATATGGTACACATAATTAACTTGTAAAATATACCATCAAATGAATGATTTGAAAATATATCTAATTTTCTCTTTTCTTTCTTTCTTTAGGTGAAGGGGGGCAGGGAATACATGTATTGGACCTATTGATCTTGATCACTGACCTTACTGACATCCGAAGTTTTAAAGTACGATGAAAAAGTAGCCAAAGCACCCAGTAAGCATCAACATCACTCTGACATTTAGCAGCTAGCTGATGTAAAAGCTGCTCAGAAATTCTTTCAACAGCATAATTATCTTTAATTGTTTCCATTATCTTCAACCAGAACTGGGAATTAGGGCTTGATTCAAATACATCAGAGACAACTGAATAAATATTTGACATTACAACATCATGAACGTGCTTCATAACACGTGGAATTAATTCATTTAGTAACAAGTCTGCAAAAACAGAAAAGCCAAATAATTTGGTTATGCATCCTGTGTGATGAAATAAACTTAACATAATGTAAACAAACGCCTGAAAAATAAGCAAATATACTGATTACACAAATATGTGAACACCGTTGACAATCTAATTCCATTCCCATTTGATGATTCTTCGCTATATTTTATTTTCTCTAAAAGGAAATATACAGATTCACAGTCAGATAATCTAAAAAATAATGGCTTTTTGCAGTTTTCTAATTAGGTGTTGAGGGTCCATGATTGTCAACCATAACCAGGCATGTCACCAGTCCTAAATGAACATTATCCTGTTGCTTGGATATCAGTTTCATGCAAGGTTAGTAGCATCATAAAAACCCTAGTGTCACCCAGAATGAAAATGCCATGCTATATTATGACATGAAACGTAGCTTATCACTTGTATGAAATTCCTATTTGATTTGCGAAGAACATGACAACTATAAAACAAGATACAAAGAAAGGCGTGGAGCACATCCCATTTTTTCTGCAATTGATAGATTTATGGTCTCCAACAGTTGGATGGTGGCATTGCCTGTTCTAGGACCACAGTGATCGTCCTACTATAATGGATTGTAATAGGAGTCTCACCTATTTCTGCTTTAAAGATACGTGGTTGCTTCATTTGGGGTTTAGAGACTTAACTGAAGTAACAATTTGGCCAGATTTTACTTTTATGGAAAAACATAAAGCTCCTAAGAGACAAATTATTGCATGAAGAAAGAGGACTTAGCAACGTGGAAGCTGAAAAGAAACTAATTTGGCTCACTCAAAAGCTTGGATGGTTTAGGCAAAAAAATAAGGCCCTTGAACATTGTTAAGAAGATTTGGTGGTTAGAGAAAAGGTGGAGATCAAGCAAACAGGTAAAGTTCAACGAGGGGGACCAAAAACACTAACCTTTTTCATAGGGTAGCTTGGTAGAACAGAGGTAATAGTTGCATTCTCTGACTTTTAAACTCTAAATGTGAGCCCTTGGCCCAATTGAAAGGGAAACTATTGTATTTTTTTTTTCAAGGGGGAACTCTAGAGGTGATTCCTTTGGCCATTGTTGGCTCCTTGACAACATTGTGCCTAGAGAGAAGTTTCCACGAGGAAGCAATAAAACTTTAGGTGCATGATTTTTTTAAAGAACTTTTTCATTCTAATTGGGATTGGATCAAGCGAGATAAAGACAGTTTCTATGACTTCTTTGAGAAGGGTGTTTCTAGAGCTTGTACTAATGAGATTGACATAGCCCTCAAACCTAACAAGATAGGAGTTTGAGAACCCTCAACAAAACAACAGTCCAAGAGCCACCCAAAAACTAAGCTGGATATTAAAAAAAAAAAAAAAAGGACTTCAATCCAAGAGAACAAGCCCTAAAGGATAGTTATAAAATTCTTTAGAATCAGACGCCTAAAGAGATGCATTAAATCCAACACAAGACCACATCTCATCCCAAGACCTCTCAATCCCATTAAATATTCTCCTATTTCTTTCAAGCCAAATCTCCCACAAAAAGACAAAGAAAGTCGAGTGTCAAAGACCCGCCCTTATCACGAAATGGGGGATGGAAGAGCACCTCAAGAGATGCCAAATATAATTAAAAACTTTAGACCTATTAGCCTTGCTACCTTCCTATATATAATTAACACCTAAGTCTAAGCTACAGGCACAAAGCCGTTGTGCATCAAACTATCACAAGGGACAAACAGATTTTGTTAAAGGGAGACGAATTATCAAATTCATACGTATTGCTAAAAATGACAAGGAAGTGGTGGATGATTAAAAATTAGAAAGAAAAAAGGTTCATCCCCAAACTTGATACTGAAAAGGACCATAAAAATAGGGGGACATTCTCGCTGAAATCAAGAAGGTTGACGGCAATGGTAAGAACCAAAACTTGGTTGTGCCAATTGCCATGGACAAAAATGGTTGGACAGCTTTAAACAGATGATTGGTTCTTCCCTCCCAAACCTTCCTACTCAAACTCTTTTGGTCCTCTCCCTCCTAAAATTATAATATTTCATATAATAAGCAGTTTGAAAAAATCCAATTCCACTATACAAATCAACTCCCAGATTTAGTCACATAAAAATTTTGCTGACCTGCAGATCCACGTCGACAAATGCGAGACAATGTCTCCCCTACAAACATCATGGTGCCATCGAGGTCAATATTATTAAAAGCTTTTGCTTCCGCTAGAGAAAGAAGTTGATTTGTAATCTGCTTAAAGAACGAGCTAAAGATTTCTTGTGAAGAAAAACAGTAGATTGATGACACTCATTGAGAAAGGAGCATAAGGTGGATAGTGGAAAATTTTCATAATTCTTTTCGATGCAAAGTACATAATACTATTTCATGTCAGGTAAGTAGATAAAATATTAAAATGTGTAAATACTTATCCCCGTATGATACTTGTTTATACATATACAGATTCTTTGAAATATGAGCCCCCCACACCAGGAATTAGAGAGATAAGGATACTGCGATGACAATGAGCTGGATGCTCTCGATTGTGCTTTGTCAGGAATTGATGTAACAATTTGTGAAACCTTAGAAATGGCTGGTATGATGCGTTCAGTAACAAAAATCTCATATTTGCAGGATGCCCCAAATTCTTTTGCCATCTGAAGCACTCCATCCTTCTCAAGCAAGCATATTACAATCAATCTGTCATAATAGCAATGAGAACAAGGTCAAGAATTAGCTGTATAAGTCAATAGAGGCTCTCATATCTATTGATAACATTGACCTGGAAAGAAAAAAATTCAGCCAGGAGAGGAAACTGAATATTGGGAAGAACATAATCATCGAGGCTACTGACATTTTTAAAGATTGGCAGATGTGATTAGTTAATTCCTTAATCAATTGTTATTACAACCAAAATCAGTTACCATCCCACACCTTTCAGTATTTGAGCGTACAGCTTTAACATCAACTCCATCACTTGCATTTGGCTGTAGACAAGGAACCAAGCTCTGAACAACCTCAACGGCAGGTCCGTCAACAAAGAAAATGTCATATAAATGCTTCTTTGCCAAAAAAGGGAAACACGCCAACCAACTGGATGCAAGCTCTGTACAGATTGGAAACACATACACAATACAGCTGTTTATAATAATACATGACTTTTTTGGGCTATAGATCGAAATGCTGTCTAACCAGCCACTACAGAAGCTAAACTAAATACTTTTAGATTCAGAGAATTAACTAACAAATTATTTTAATTTATGAGTAGCTTTGTAAACCTGAATTGATCAACAATTCCTTCCAACTATAAGAAGCAACACTTTTGTGCCGTTAATAAGCTAAGTATGAAATTATTTCATTGATAAATTTTCAATCGGACACAATTCTCAAATTTGTAGTAAATAGAAGAGAAACTTATATATGCAATAATGAAGCCTCTCCTTTGCTAAAGGCTGCATTCTTTTCCTGATTTAATTCTTTCAAGATATAGGAAAGCATGATCCTAAAGCACAGTGGGAATCCTTGCCCATCTTTCCTTAGAAAGAAAAGGAGCAATTTGCCCCAAGATCGCGGATCCTTCCATTACGTACTTCTATACATCTCATTCTTTTCTGTCCATACTAGCGTGAGTTACAGAAATTATCTATGTTTTCATAGAAAAATAAAAATTGCTCCTGATGTGGCTAATCCACACAGCTGAAACACAGTAATAGAAAAAAAAAATGATTCAATAAAAGATAAACAAACACTATAATAGGGAGAAGAAGAAGAAACATTACCAAGTAACAAAACCCGGGACAACGCTGAGAATGCAGCTCCATTATAGAATGCATTCCAACACTCCTGCCTCTCACTTATTGAAGAAAGACTCGAACTGAGGATCTGTATGCACCACAAGCAGAAAACCTTACTACCTGATGTAAGGAAGACAGCAATTCCCAAAAGAAATGCTGGCTTGATTTTGAAGGTTTGATTTCATAAATGATATTAACCTGGTCCCTGTAGCTCCCACCAACACACTCTGCAATTTTTAAACGCATAAAACAAACATATAACTGATAAATGGACTTCTAATGAGATTTTAAAGCAAAAATTTTAAATTTTGCAGTAAAAATAGAAAGTATGTTAGAAAGAGAATAAAGCACCAACTAGAAGATGATTAATTCTAACAATTCATCAAACTTTGATTTTAGGCCAAAATAAGAACATTGTATTGTTCATAAAAGAAATTTTGTTTAGTCTCAGCCACTGGCACAGCCCCCAACCAAGGGAGTGGTTACGTCTAGTATGTCCCCCCTTATTCTCAACATGCTATGGTGCCCCGGGGTGGGTAGGAGCGAGTCGAGTCCATATCGCCACGGAGCACAACCGCGTCCAGTTAACAACAAGGTTAAAACTTTCATTTATGTTAAAAGGGAAGGAAACCTTTACAATGGCAAAAACATAAACCAGAGTAAAGGCTAACTACCAAGGTGCAGAAAAACTAAGTACAAACAGAGAAAAAAGACTACACCACACAACCGAAAATTGAATTATTCTAAGAAGTTAACGACCATGGGATGGTACAGCAGTAAAGGGGAACTGTAAATTCTATCTGAGGCTACGTGTTCATAGTGGTCATCATACTATGAGTTTTTCATAACCAGATGTATCAAGTGGATGAAGTTCTCCTAGTGGTCAATGGTGTGTTCAAGGTGCACGTAAACCACCATGGGTTGGCAAATAGCAAAGGATTTAAAAGGGAGGGTTCAAATGTTGTTCTCACTGTTTTGGAATACCTTCTAATTTAAACACTTTTGAAAAAATATTTTCAATGAAAAAGTTATTATATCTTACATTTTTTTCAAAAGTATTCTAAATAATAAATTTATTTGGTTGCACATGCATGATTCTACCTCTATAAGTATTTTTACAAAAAAAAACAAGTTTTTAAATTAATTCAATTTTTTGAAGCACTTTTTATTTATTAAGTTTTGTTTTAAAACCACTTTTGATCATCTAAAATCACTCAATAAGTTATACTAACCTCATTTTAAATTATTAATTTTTTCAAAAGTACTTATATAAAAAACAATATTGTTCAAAACACATTTCTTTCACAAGTAATTTCAAACACACTATCAATATCTCTTAGCAACCAAATGCAGGAAGGTCATATAATTACTCCGTGGGAATAGTCGATGTCCAAAAATGGTTGAAGTTGTCTCATTTGAGTAGGCGGGCGTTAACTAGTAGAGACTATTGGGAGAAGGAAGGAAGGAAGAAAAAATAAATAAATAAGGTGCAAAAATGTAGCTCATAATCCACAGATATGAATGATCATAAGTTTCTTTTAACACGTTTCCTAGCTACCATAATCAACTCGTTAGCAAACTCTGAAAATGAGAAAAAATTGCAGGCTTGAGAATCGAGACTGACCGGCGATTACAGACGCATCTACATGGAAGAGAAGAACAGCTAGGGAATGAAGGGCAATTATGACTTGGTCGACGTGCTTCGCATTCCTTATTGCCGAGATAACCTCCGCCACCTTCTCGACGACCTTGGCCTCTAGCTCCCTCCTCTTTCCGCTGTCCCCCATGGTTAAAGCTTCAACTTCTGCAATTTTGGTGCGAAAGTCTGTTTCTCAGAGGAAAAACCGGGAGCATCTGAAAATTTGCAAATTGGCAAATGCCCCAATTTGTGGGCTGGGCTCCATTCCATCGGCCCATGGCTGACCCAATTTAGCCCATTAGCAAAAGGTCCAAAACTCAAGACCTACGTTTCACCTGCGCGACTCAGGCCCGGCCGCCGGTCCGCAGAGGAAGTGGAAGACGGGACCACCGGTGAGTCGCCATGGCCGCCGCTGCAACTTCATCTCTCACGAAGTTCTTCTCTTTCCTCTCCATCTCGAAATCGTCACCAGTACACCGTGAGTCCGTCTCTATAAACTTTCAGTCTCTTCCGAAGTCAAAACCGGCTCGGTTGGCTGCCGCCAGGGGCTCCGTTGCGTCTTCTTCCCCAGATTCCCCAGAACCTACTGCTGTCTTCTTAGGCATAAGGAATTACAATGTTCTGATCACCGTGGACGATAACGAGTCTGAAGAGCAGCTGGTGGGTCGGTTCAGGAGGCAGGTCTTGAGAGCTGGGATCTTGCAGGAGTGTAAGAGGAGAAGATTTTTTGAAAACAGCCAGGCGAAGAGAAAGAGGAAAGCTAGAGAAGCTGCTAAAAGGAATCGCAAGAGGTTGGTTGATCTCGTTTCTAAAGTAAAACTTGATGAGATGAAATGACTGCGTTTGGTTTTTGTGTGATTTAGTTATTTTGAATTGATTAGACTGTTGGAATTTTCTTTCTTCTTCGCCATGGTTGAATCATATGTTTCTTTCATTTTCTGGGCAACCAAACAGTGGATTTCGATTTCAATTTCTTGAATAAGTTCCTCTTTCCAATGTTCAATCCAAACCTTGAGGTCCTTGATGCACTAGCTCCACCATTGTTCTCCTGGGTTCCCTTTTCTCCTCTTGTCTAGATCTCAGTAGCCAACCTTCGATTGATCAATCTCAGTTCAAAGAATTAGCTTATTAAAACTTCTTCCATTTTAGTGGGAGAGGAAAAGAGAGGATAGGGAAGATTGTTCAATTAGAGGTTGAAGCTCAAGTAATTGAGCTTGACCAGCTTAGCTTATAAAACTAAAGCAATGGTGAATCATTGAGCAAATGGTATTTCAGAAAAGTTGATGTCAAAAAGGAAATAGATGGTTGAAAAGTTCTGAAAGAAGCAGCTTAAATTGAAAGAGGCTGCTTAGTTACAAGGTGACCCAGGATTTGTATTAAGATTATTGGTTAATAAGGTCACTTCTATGTCTGATTTCCATAATCCATCTTTCTTATTATAACTTTTGTATTTAAAGAAGAATCTTTTCAGCTTTGATTTGGATTGTCTAAGGCCTCGTATGATAACCTTTTAGTTTTTGGTTTTTAGAAATTGTACTTATTTTCTCATCATTTCTCTACGATAGATTTCATCTTTCTTCATAAAATATTTGTATTCTTAGCTAAATTTCAAAAACAAAAATAAGTTTTTGAAAACTACTTTTTTTAATTTTCAAAATTTGGCTTGTTTTTTGAAAACATATGTAAAAGTAGATAACAAAACAAAAAAAAAAACTCATAGATGGACGTAGTATTTATAAGCTAAATTTTCAAAAATTAAAAGTCAAACGGTTATCAAACGGAGCTTAAATAATTCTGACACAAGGAAGAACACTTTCTATGATTTCCATGAAATCAACAACATTGTGGGTTGTGTTGCTGTTATGTTCTCTACCATAGTTTTCTTTTTTGTTTGAAATCTGGTTATTATTAGCTATCAAAGGTACTCTTTTTATTTTTTTGTTGAGTTCAACATGTGAAGGTAGAAAAATCTCTAATCTTTTGATCAAGGGTATAATTTCTTAACTAGTTCAACTATGTTCACTTTAGCCCACTCTTGTGTTCATGGTCCACCCTACTAATCCTAAAAGCACATCGTCCACCCCAAAATAACGCCAACTCCAAGTGACAACTAGTTTTCAATATAGGGGTTTGAATTCAAGAATTTAAAAGATATCTCCAAACATCCCAAGCTCTTGCGACGAGGTTAAATATGTTTTACATCTCCTTGGATTTTGTGTTAAAAAATAGAGAATGGGCAAAATGAAGATTGTTTCATTCAAATCACTCTCATTGCAGACTCAAATTTTTGTGTTGCCATTTTGAATGCAAGCAATGGTTTTAAAGTAATGTATGTGATTCTCCAATTGCAGATGGTTTAGGAGGCCTCAATCAAGAGCTGAGCAGCAGCCAAAACAGGAAACCCCTAAGAGGAAGAATAGAGATAAGGAAGATGACAACTGGGACTTTTACCAAGTAGACCTTCCATACTGTTCATAGAAGAAGCCCACTGCCTTGAAAGTTGAAACCAATATTTCTAATGTTTTTGGCTTAGAACATCTTGCTGTTGATATTAATGTCATTGAAGATATTCTGCCCATCTCAAATGGATGTTTTACAATGCAGTCTGTCTTCTACTTTGAAGTTGAACTGGTGTAGTTAGCAAGACAACAGAACATCTGTTCTGAAAATGTAACAAGCAAAGCAAGATTATTTTGTAGATGAGTATCAATTGCAAAGCTTTGGTGTTTCCAGGAAAATAAATTACAACCCAAGAAAAAAGAGTCAAATAAATTATAGAAAATGTAACAAATTTTTTTTCTTTTTTTTTTTTTTTGGATGAAAATGGGAGGACAAAGATTAAGGTCATGTTTGATAACAATTATAGACTTAATTAAAGAATTGTATTTGTTTTTTCATACTTTCTTTACTATGTTTTTATCTCTCCTCAAGAAACAGTTGAATTTTTAGTCAAATTTTAGAAACAAAAAATAAGTTTTTAATACTACTACTTTTTTTTAATTTTCAAAACTTGGCTTAGTTTTTTAAAACATTTTTACAAACTATAAAGTAGATAACAAAATAAATAAATTCATGGGTAGAAGAAGTATTTATAAGCTTAATTTTTAAAAATAAAAAACTAAGGCCCCGTTTGATAACCATTTGAATTTTGGTTTTTGATTTTTAAAAATCAAACCTATAAATACTACTTCCACCTATAGCTTTCCATGTTTTCTTATCTACTTTTTAGATGTGTTTTCAAAAACCAAGCCAAGTTTTGAAAACTAAAAAAAGTAGTTTTCAAAAACTTATTTTTGTTTTTAGAATTTAGCTAAGAGTTCAAGTGTTTTCTTAAGAAAGATGGAAATCATTGTAGAGAAGATGAAAGTCATTGTAGAGAAATTGTGAGAAAACAAGTATAATTTTCAAAAATCAAAAACCAAAAACCAAATGATTATCAAATGGGGCCTAAATGATCATCAAACGAGATCTAAATTTTTTGTTTATTAGAACAAAATGTTACCTAGTGAAACTTATTTATCACATACTCACAAGTCACACCTACAAATAATTTATCGAGTTAAATTTTTGTTACACCTAAATGATGTCATTGTTAAATTTTTGTTATACCTAAATGATGTCATATACATCTATAATAAGCTTTGACCAAAGCTTAATGGTGACAGTGAAACTTTTATAGACCAAATTATAACTAAGGTTCAAGCATAGACCACCATTTCAATTCAACCGAAAAACAAGAAAAGCTTGGATAAATAAAGATACAATTTGATTTTACCTAATTAAACTCGACATTTTAATTATTTCAACTAATTGAAGGGCCTTTTTGGAATGACTTTCCAAGTGATTAAAGTGTTTTTAAGCATTTGAAAAGTCATTCCTAACATGCCCGAAATGAAACCTCAAATTTCATCCATTAATTTGGACTTTCTAGACTGGCCCATTCTTTATGATTCAAATGGTTCCTTCATTGAATTGAATTCAAAATAGGTTCATGATTCGCCAAACCAAGATTTAACAGTGGAAATGGCTCCTCTATAGTAACATCATATGAGCAACTGCATTTACATACATATCAAAAGCGAATTGGAAAACCCAATCAATTCATCAGGTACTACTCTTAGTCATGAACCTAGATGATCTACATTTAGTAAATGAGCCAACTATGAATGCTGCTCATTTTACAACAAATCCTCCAATTCAAAACACACTAAACTACGTCAGGAATTAGCGACCTTTGCTATACAAATTTTCTCACGGAGCAGATGACAACTTGACCGTGCCAAGGATGAACATCCACGCGTCTAGCACAAATTAGAGACAGATGTCGTCTTCGAAATGGCCGAATGTCTTGTAGAATTGGCACACACCTTCTGCTGTAAACCAATTCTCTTTCATCTGCAAGGCACCAATCCACATCGTTAATGGAATCTCTCCAACATTTGGAAGATTTTTTTTTTTTTTTATGTGGGGTAGGGGATTCAATCCTCTGACCTCTTGGTCGAGGGTACATGTTTTATACCAGCTGAGCTATGCTCGTGTTGGCAACATTTGGAAGAGTTATTGTGGAAGAAAATGTCATTTATGCATATATTAAAGTGGAAGTGCGTGGAATAGAAAGCTCACAAAGGGTAGTCCTTGATGCTAAAATTTTCTGGAGCAGCCTCAATAAACAAATGAATGAAGAAGTACAAAACAAATTTGCCACATTCCTCACCATTTTTCTCTCCAACATTTGGAAGATTTTTTTTTTTGGGGGTAGGGGATTCAAACTTCTGACCTCTTGGTCGAGGGTACATGCTTTATACCAGCTGAGCTATGCTCATGTTGGCAGCATTTGGAAGAGTTATTGTGGAAGAAAATGTCATTTATGCATATATTAAAGTGGAAGTGCGTGGAATAGGAAGCTCACAAAGTAAGGGTAGTCCTTGATGCTAAAATTTTCTGGAGCAGCCTCCATAAACAAATGAATGAAGTACAAAACAAATTTGCCACATTCCTCACCATTTTTCTGTTGTGGCACCTGGAAAGTTCGTGGGCCATGTAATTAGTTAAAAGTTAAAACAAAGGACAGGATCAGAAGACAGTTCCACCACGACAATTACAATTACCTTCGGCACCATGAGAGGAATTTTGCAAATAACATTCAAGTTTTTGCATCTGCCATCTTCTTTGAAAATGTCCATCACAAATCTGAAAAAGATTGCAAAAGCATATCAATGACTGAGAGAAAGGCATTTACAATAATAGAGAAGAAATATATTAACACCGAAAGACACACTTTCTAATCTCTGGTTCAAGCCGTCTTGGGTTTGCCTCCTGAAGTGAATCAAGCAATAACATGCATGGTTTCCTAGTTTTTGACTCCAGCCTCTCATCAAAGTGGCAAAATATCAAGAGGCTCCAGTGGCTCCTAATAACAATTAGTTGATTATAAGATACGATATGATGACAATAAGAGACTATTTACGTCAGGAGTGGGGAATAATCTACCAGCAAACAATAGGAACAAAGACATATTTCTTTGAAAATATTTGTTTGTCCTTAATCCATTTCAGGACCTTTCTTCTGTGGGCTGCTTTCAAGTACAAGCTAAACCATAAGCAGTCAAGGTATGTAAACTGAATCTTCTTCTCTTCTGGAGAGCTCCTCCATAAATTCCTACACATTTCAATATGCCAATCAAATTACATCAAACGTCTCAGTATGTTTAGCAAAATTATAATAAATGTTACTTACTGAAAACAATATTCAAAAGCTCGAGAGTCGAGCTTCCTTTTTCGACTAGGAATTGCACCATTGCATCCAGCTTTCCTTGTTGATTGCTTGCGACGACAAATAGGCCCGACGTCTGATATGGAGGGGGATACAAGCTGAACAGTTTTAACATTCTCAGATTCTTCTAAATCGTTCACGTTGCCATGCCCTGATAATTGATATAAGAGGTGAGTGACATTTTGAAACCTGAATCCCACATGCCTCTGTCAGTAAGCAAACAGATTTGTTACCAAAATCCCTTCTGAGAATATCCAAAATAAACAAACAGAACTTAAATGGAACAATGACAGAAAGTTATTATAATACAGGGGATCTAGATGGTTATACTAAAAATCAACCTCTAGTACAACAGGACTGACATATTTTCCTCGCTAAATTCAGCAAAACAATTTAACTTAAAAATAAATTAAAAGGATTTAAACAGAGAAAACTGAAACCATAGTAGGCCATATAGAAACAACAAACAAAAAAAGATGAAGTCATTTTCTCCATAAGATAAAATAGAAATTGTTTACCTAGACTCCCAATTGTAAATTAAAGAAGAAAGACTGTAATCCTTGCCAACATTTACACCAAAAAAAGAGCATTAAATAAATCTAAATGAAGAAAGCCCTCGAATGAAGAATGAATGTTGTTGAAGATCCCCCCCATTTCTTTCACACCAAAGAGACCAAAAGAAGGAACGATTAAAGACCAGCCATAAAGTTTTCGCATCTCCTTTAAAAGGATGACCCAGAAAATCAGTGATAAAATATCAAAGATGGTTCCAGGCAGAATCATACAACATCCAAAACCTTCCAAAACGGAATTCCAAAAACAATGTTGATGATTAAATATTAAAAAATGCAGGTAGGTGGTTGCAGCCTTTCGAACTCTACCATAAAACTTGGTAGTACTCTACTCTGATTTATAGCGTATAAAAATAAGAGGAAAAAAACAAAAAGCAAACAGTTTCCAACAATCAATATATCTTCAATACAATAATCAGCTGGTTGAGATATCTAGTAACCCTGCAAAAAAATTGGATAAGTAACCATAGGTATCTTCCATCTCTATTATTGAGATATATCTAAAATTTCCAGATTAAAGTACTGAACCACATCCAGAATTCATTGACAATGATGCATAAAACTAGTCAAGTTTAAACAGAGACCTTCATCATTCTTTGAAATGAGCCCTTCCTAAATTTCTAATATGCAAAAAGTTTAGCATAATACATGACAAATGGGCGTGCGGTTAAAAGTTCCACCAAACAATTAACATACATAGGCCCTAATAATTTCACACCTCCATTCACTTAGTTAACAAAATTCCAGATAGTCTATAAGTTTTGGTTTCTGAGCAGATACATCAAAGAACATAGTTCGAGATTCTGCCTCCTATTATGAATTGTCACCACCCCGCAACTCGAAAGACAAAAATGTCTACCGAAGTCTATCCAACGCCCTTCTAACTGATCATTCAAACTACATAGCTATAGAACTTCTTCCCCCAATAATCTTGGTAGCCGCCAGTTGCAAAGAAGAAACATAATACTAGCTAGTAAAAACAAGCTCCCCATTATCACCATCCCGCATCGCGAAGAAGCAAAAATGTCAGCTAAAGTCCAACGAACGCCCTTCGAATCGCTAATTCAAACTATACGACTGTAAATTATCACCCTCCAATCTCCAATCTCTCGACAGCAAAACGATGCCGATTGAAACTAAGCAAGAAGAAGCTACTAAACGGACTGATAGAATTTTACCTGTGGTCGGCTGATCGAGGTCAATGAAGTTCACCGGTTGTGGACGCTTTCGCTTCCCCATTGATTGCGATACTTTTCAGAACTTCGCCGGATCCTTTTTCTCAGTCGAAGATGAAGAATGGGGGCTGCCGGGCTGGGCTAAATTTGGAGGCCGGGGGGCATCTGTATCGCTCCTGCGGTGAACGAAACGACATGTCGTAATTCGTAATTCGTACTGAACTTTTAATGAACTCGATCAGTATTGGTTAAGAGCCGTTGGATTCATTAATTTTTGTATCGATTAGATTGGAATTTGGATCCCATTGAATTAAAAGATTTTTGTTTTCTCAAAGAAAAGAAAATGTTTTTTTTTTTTTTGGAAAAGCTAATACAAGGGACTTATCTTTATTCACTTTGATATTAATAAAGTGAGAAAGTTTACTAAAGAAAAGCAAATGATTGATCTTTTCGAAAAAAAAAAAAGAAAAAAAAGGCATTTGAGGCATTTGTTGGGTGAGAATCAAGATTTTCATTGAATGGGGCATCTGGATTACATAGAATATGGGTTTATGGATCTCGCAGATGTCGATATGGGAGGCGTCTAATTCTGGATGTCCTTTTGAATCATAGGATTTTAAAATTTTCATGTCGATGACATATTCTAATGACATTTTTGTCCTTCGTTATTATTGTGTATATATTTTTGTTGTTAGGATTTTGCAATATTACATTATCCATTATATGAAAAATCTTAGGTTATTAGTGTACTCTTGAACAGTGTGTGGTTGACTTATGAAATGATCATGTTCGATAAATAACCTAAAGAGTCTATAGTATATGGATGAGGTTGGGTGTCTTATCCTAGTAACACTATTTTTTTTCTTCGAAAAACCTGATAACACTATGGATATGACCTGTTTTGTAATAGTTACAAATGATTTGATCCAAACTGTTCATGTGGAGACATGCGAATATGGGTGTCATATACAATGAGTTTGTATAATACTGAACTACAAAATATCTAATCTCTCTTTATAAATCTGTTAATTGAGAATATTAATATTTCAACAGGATAATCATATGTGACTCGATTTTAATCATAAGTGAGTTATGAACTATTGCATGTGAGGGTCTATCCTTTGATTTGCATGGGTGAGAGTGACTTTTGTAGCCGATACAATAAGCCTACCATTTTGGGACTTGACCAAATAGAAAGCCGGGAACATAAATTTCACAAGATGGAATTCATCTTTTCTCATACATGACAAGTAGATGAATAGTTCCCTTAAATGTTGATTTCTAGATTTGAACAATGGAGTCTCACCTCTCACTAGCCTGAGAGGGACTTAGATCATGTGTTGGAAGTGATTTTGAAATGGTTAAAATCATTTTTGTCATATTTAAAATCACTTTGAAATATGTCTTTAATCATTCAAAATCAAGTTTGATTGTATGAAAATCATGTTTAAAAGTGTAAAACAAAACATTAAAATGATTTTGAATGATTAAATGCATGTTTCAAAATTTTGAATGATTAAATGCATGTTTCAAAGTGATTTTGAAACATGACAAAAAGTAATTTTAACAATTTCAAAATCACTCCCACACATACCCTTAGGGCGTGTTTGGGAATAATTTTAGAAATAGTGATTTTAGCACAATTGATTTGTCTATAATTGATTTATGAAAAGTGATTTTCATATAATCATTTTAATGTTTTGTTCTACACTTTTAATAGTGATTTTCATACAATTAAAAGTGACTTTCAATGATTAAGGGCATTTTTTAGAGTGACTTTAAAATAAGTATTTTAAGCTAAGTGATTTAATTATAATTAGTTTTGTAAAAGTTTTAGTTATAATCATTTTAATATTTGGTTCCACTCTTGTAAAAGTGATTTAAATTTAATTAAAAGTATTTTTTAAAACAATTAATGTTTTATTTTCAAATGTGATTTTAGAATCATCAAATTACTAAAAAGAGCATTACATTTGAAATTAAAAAAAAAAATAGAAGGTGGTAGAAAAAAGTTATACCGAGAGAACTAAAAAATTAAAAGAAAAAAATAAAGCTAGAGAAAATTAAAGTTTCAAAGAGAAAAACATGTTGAAGACATGGAGGGATAGAAATTTTAGAGCGATAGACAACAAATTTAGAGAGATAAAATTTTAATAGAGAGCGAAAAAATCGAAAGATAGATAAATAAATTTAGAGAGATATACAAAAAAAATTGAAGAGAATGATAAAAAATTTAGGGAGAAAAACTTTAATGAAAACAAAAAAAGTTCAAAGTCAGGGACAAAAAATCTCAAGAGCAAAAAGTTATAGCAAAACGTCAAAGATAAGAAAGAAAAAAGTTAAAGAGATACAAAAATTATAGAGAGATGAACGAAAAAATTTAGAGATAAAAAAAGTTAGAGAGAGTTAAAACCATTGGAGAGAAAAAAAGTGAGAAAGTGAATAAAAATGTTAAAAAGAGAATAAAGTAAGAGATAGACATTATAAAAATTTTAGAGAGAAAAAAATTGGCATTTTTTAAATAATGATGGATGACCTCAATGGTGACGGTTTTGAGAATACATGTTTTTTGATGGAAATTAATGAATTTTTATAAAAGATGACGGTTTTTACCCGTCACAAAAAAGTAAGATTGTTTTAAAATATGAAATAATAGTCATTTTAAAGACAAAATCACTTAGGAATCACCTCCCAAGTGATTGACCGGGAATCACTTAAAGTGATTTTGGATGTTTCCAAAATCACTTTCTTATCATTGCCAAACATCACAATTTTGAAGGAGAAATGATTTTGGGCATCTCAAAAGTGATTTTGGGCATTCCAAAATCACTCCCAAACATGCCATTAGTTTATGATTGGATCATAAATAGATTGTTCATTAGAGGATCGGTAGTACTTAAGGCATGAGATGTAATTATCGGGATAAAATAGACTTTTGACCCAATTATAATTACGAACAACTCGTGAAGGATCGACTTGCATGTAATAGATATATCCATTGACACAACTTGTTCTACGATGCATAAGAGTACAACTCTAATTCTATAGTGAAGTGACCTAGCGTTAATAAGTGAAAGTTAATTGATTAAAGAATTTAATTAATTAATTTTGTATCATCCAAGCTTATAATTTGTATGTCCATAAGATAAGATCTTCTTGTTAGCTCATAGTAACACTAAAATGATCAATTTACTTGAAAGAAAATTTTGAAATGTTTAAATTAATATTTAATTTGAAATGTTCAAATTAAAGTTTACTATATTGGATATAAAATGAGGGAAAATACATTTATTGTATTTGATACATTAAATATTAAAGACAATAATATATTAGATGCATTAAAGGAAACAATATATATGAAATTTGAATGAGATTTAAATATGTTAAAAATATATTTTTTAATATAATGATATTAAAATATATTTTTTGATTTTTTGGCAAAGATTATGCCCTAAGTCCCTCTAAACAGGACCTTTGAGTTAAGCCAAAATAAGACATCTCGTAACCAAATAATTCTCTACAAATTTTTCCTCCCTATGGATTTTATTTCAAGAGGTTTTCATTTGAGTTGAAAACTTTGTTGAAGTCTTGGAGATTTGACTCACTAAAACACAAAATGTAAAGACATGTCACGAATTCTCCACATGTACTTCAATGTAAGTATGTTTAACTTTGTTTTTAGTTTAATTATAAATAAATAAATAAATCGTTTAGAAATCATATGTTTTTACTGCAAAGTGAATCATTCATTCCTATTATTTCTTTCATCAATTTTTTTATTTCACATTTTTGTTTTTTATTTAAAAATAAAGTAATGTAATTATGCACTAATAAACGGCCATATGTAATTAACTATATTTATATTTTACATTTAGATATAAAAAAATTAGTTAAATTAAATAATATCTCGATCTATTTTCAATTGAAATTTAAAGTGCAATATTCGTTTTATTTTACTTTTCCAATAGACGTTGCTCAATACTTTTGCAGTGAGTTTTCTCTTTTGTATATTTATTGAAATGGTTTTTTTAGTTATTTATATGTAATTAATCTTACATTAATATTAATTACACACAAAGACCCAACAATTATATTAATGGTCTGTTTTCAAAAATATATATATTGTCTTTTCTTTTTCAGAGCAATGAAAGATGATTGCAAGAGGATTAAGGAAGTGCTCAAAGTGCATGAGAAAGCGTCTAGTCAATCCATCAACCTCCAAAAATCTTCCTTCATGACAAGTAAAAATGTCAACGAGGATTAAATAGAGGAGTGTAGCAGGATCCTAACTCCATAGGGGAGTACTTGAGAATGCCAGCACATACTGGAAGAAATAAGAAAAGGCTCTTCCATAAAGTAAAAGACAGAGTGTGGAAAGCAATACAAAGCTGGTGATCGGGTGAACTTTGGGTGAAGAAAAGAAAGTAAATACGTTCAACCCCAGTACAAGTGCACACTGTCGATGCAAGTAATAAAACATGAGTATTCTTGAGTATCGATCCCATAAGGAACGATGTAACAAAAATATTGCAGAGCAAAATATAAGGAGAATTGTAACTTGGAAACTAAAAATTGCAAAACCAAAGTTGGGTTTGGTGTGTTTGTTAAAAACAAAACAATTGCATAATCTAATTGCAAGTTAAAGTGACAAAGATCGCAAAACTGAATTCCAGAATCGAAAATTGCAAGATTGAATAGCAAACTAAACAGACTTGGTAAAAGAAATGAAAATTGCAAAAGAAATTCTTTAGAGAAAAAAGGGGCTCACGAATGTAATTGCCCTAAGTTGTAAATTGCAATTCTAACCTATTCTACATTCAATTGTAAACCGAAATTTCTACTCCTAATCACCTTGAAATTAGGTTTTAGGAGACTAAGTGATTGACCTATATGTCTATTAGGGGTGCAAGGAGAACCTGAAAAAACCAAAAAATCGCTTAAGCCGAGCAAAACTGACTTCGGTTCAGTCTTGAATCGATTCGATTTTAGCGGTTTCGGGTTGCATACAAGAAAATCGAATTAAATTCAGTCGAGTTCGATTTGGCAAAGTGAATTAGGATAAACCGAACCGACTGATATATATGTATATATATTAAAAATCGAATACTAATTGGTGCATTAGTCTTCCAAATGCGTTGTGTTCTCAGGTTCACGAGTTCGAACCTTCGAAATTGCCTTGTCATAGGTATTATTTTCTATTCCTACTCATGGACAAATGTTTAAGCCAGCGGGCCCAATACATCGCAAGCCCAACAATGTCAAAATCGACCCAACTCACGTGCGTTTCTTTGAACTATATGCAAACGGTGAACCGACAAACCAAATCGATTAAACCGTTGGGTAATTGGTTCGGGCGGTTCGATTATGTATCATAGGACGGTTCGACTAGGGTTTTCTATTTTTCTTTGTATTTTGGCGGTTCGGTTTCAGTTCGGCCTCCAAACCAAGCCGAACCGAATCATTTACACCCTAATGTATAATCCCTCTATAGGTAATTTTGACTCAATAATTTCTTAGGTTTTGGAGTTTTTGATCCCTATGTCTAGGGTAAAGAATTGGCTTATGCCTAAGCTACTTCTTAGAGAATTCACATCCTTGAATCTCCTAAGAAGTTTAGCTCATATTAAAAGTAAAAATCCCACAACAAACTCTAAAAATTCATTCCGTACTTGAAGAATAAATTAAAATGCTAATTGCAACCAAAATTTAAATAAATTAAAGACATTTTGCCATCCAAATTTGAATTGAAAAAAAAGAAATGATAATCATTTACCAACCCTCTGGACAACCCATGAACAAAAGAAAAGGCTTCTGGAAGCAATACCCATGAAGACAAAATTCCATAAAATTGCTTTCAATCGTTTCAACTATCTTAACTCAATTCCAAAAGCTTAAAATAGTAGGTGAGGAACAAAAAAAACATGAAAATTACAACCAAATGACTAAAACAGAAACTGAATTGAAAATAGAGCAATTACACAACCATTCAATAAATTGTTCATAAATCTTCCCTTAATCTCCAATCGACTCAATCCCTCAACTATTTCTAGGAAGAGATTGAGTCTTAACAACCCAAGTTTTCACTTGAATTGGACCGAAAACATCGAGGAAAAATAGAACTAAACTTGCAACAGAATTTCGATAAAAAACATATGAGAAATTTGCAAAAAAACAAAGCAAAAAGGGGAAGAAACCCACAAGTAAAACTCCATTAAAATGCCTCGAAACCCACCACCGTTCTCCACTCCTCTTATTTTCTTTTGTAGGCCTTCATTAGGGTTGAACAATGCATAGAATTCGTGCTCAAAATCTCTCAAATCGTGCAGCAAATGAAGATTTCCGTATATAGGTTGAATGCATATTTTTTCCTTTTTTGAATTTTTTTTCTGCTGCACCAGAATTGCAACTTCATTTTACAATTCCGGTTCTGCAATTTCCACAATTCATAAAAAAAAATTTCTGCTGCTCCAGAATTGCAACTTCATCTTGCAATTTCGATTCTGTAATTTCCACAATTCCTGCACACATGTTTAGCTTTTAAGATTCTCACCCTAATTGACTTCATTATTCTTTCTTCCTTATTTTTAAGAATCTTTTAACTATTTTCCAATGATTTTAAGACAAAACAAGAATATTTTAAGTAATTTGGAGTTAAATAAGCCTTAATACTAAGGCTTATCAGCTGGAAAGAAAACTTGTTTTCTCAAGGGGGAAAGGAAGTCCTTATAAAATACATCACTCAAGAAATCCCCGTTTATACGATGAACTGCTTTAAACTCTCCAAAAGCTTATGTGATGTTATTAATCGTTATTATGCAAACTTATGATGGGGTTCTTCAAAGGAGAGAATGAGAGCTAATTGAGTTAGTTGGAAAAGAATGTGTGATAGTAAGGCTTGCAGGGGAATGAGCTTCCGCAATCTCTCAAAGTTGAACTAGGCTCTCTTAGCCAAGATTAGTTGGCGCATCTTGAGGAACCCAGGTAGTCTATTGACGAGGATGTTCAGGGGGTGGTACTTTAGAGATGAAAATTTTCTTAAGGCCCCTAAAGGCTCCAACCCTTAATTGATGTGGAGAAGCATCCTTTAGGGGAGGGAGCTTTTCCAAAAAGGCTATAGGTGGAAGGTGGGGTGTGGGAGGCACATTAAGATCGATCAAGACCCTTGGATGGATAGGGAGGGGACCAAAGAGACCAATTTGGGTCAAAAAAGAGCTCCGGAATAAAAATGTTAGTGTCCTTTTTAATGAGTCCGGAGGGTGGAATGAAACTTTGATTAAAGATAGCTTTGTGCCTATGGATGCCATTGATATTCTTAACACCCCTCCTGGTAGAAAAAAAAAGCCAAGGACGAGATCATTTAGAGTGGGGATCCGAAAGGCAACTTCTCGGTGAAGAGTGCCTATCGACTGACATTAAAGTGTGAGGTGGATTCAGGGAAGCCACTTTTGAGGACTCCATGGCTAATAAGGAGTGGAAAAGCTTTTGAAAATCTAAGGCCCTCCCTCGTGCCAAGATCTGTGTGTGGAACGTGCTCAATAAGGTCATTCCCTCTAACCTTAATATTTATAACAAATGCATTGACATTAACACTAGTTGTTTTTTGTGCAGGAAATGAGTGGAGTCCACGAATCATGTTATTTGAGAGTGCAAAGTTTCAAGGAGAGTTTGGCAACACTTTCTCCCCATTCTAACTGATTTTTCTTGGCTTGCAAGGACCATTGGACTCCTCGGGACTACTGGGCGAAGCTGATATCAAAAGGAGCCAGATTGTTGGACGCCACCGCCAACCAGTTGTTGGAAATTAAATGTTGATGCCTCATGGTTTGAAGATCGAAACAGAGGCAGAGTTGATTGGGTGGTTCGTGACTCTCGAGGATCTTCGATCTGTGCCGGGTATCAAGCAATCAAGGCAAAGTGGCCGATTAAAGTGTTGGAGGGAGAGGCAATTAGGCTAGGTCTGATTGGTATGAAGAGATGTGTCACGGATTTCAGGCGGCCAATGTTCGTGGAGACCGAGTGCAATGATATCATAAACGCCATTCTCGCTAAGTCGAATTCATGGGAAGAGGTTGTCTTTGTCAGGTGCAGGCGTGATAACAACGGAATTGCCCATCGTTTGGCCAGATTGGGAGCAAAGTGTGTTTCCCCCCAGTTTTTTAACAAGCCATCTTCTTCTTCCTCTCATGAAGATGATTCGGTTTTTTTGTGTAATGGTTACCCTCCCTGAGCGGTTTTCCTCTGCCATTAATAAGGAAAGTAGATGTATTTGTTCTGTTGGCTTCTAATGAAATTCCTTCTTCAAAAAAATTATAATACTATATTATAAAGAAAACATTTGCAGTGTTTTTAGTTGATTTTTTTACTTGAGTGAAATTCGAAGTTACTTACGTCTGGTTTGATAACCATTTGATTTTTTATTTTTTGTGTTTGAAAATTAAGCTTATAAACACTACTTTCACTATATATATAATTTTATAAATTGGATTAAGAATTCAAATGTTTCCTTAAGAAAGATGAAAATCATTATTAAAAAAAGTGATAAAATAAGCACATTTTTTTTAAAACAAAAAACAACAAATCAAATGGTCGTCAAACAAGACTACTACATTGTCCTAAAAACAAAATGTAAAAAAAAGAAAAGGAAGTTGTTTCTAAAAATGTAAAACTATAGGTTATACACCGTTGTTTTAGTAAGTGGAGACTTGAGAAGTAAATTATATCTTATACACACACAGTTTAATAAGTGAGTGGAGACTTGAGAAGTAAATTATATCTTGACTAGTTGAACTAAATTCATGTCAATTTTAACTTCTAAACTTTCAAGGTACTCGATGTTAAATTAGTCATGTACTTTAGAAAATTTATTAGGCCTCTAAAACATTTCAAGTTGTGTCCACTTAGTCTAAATAATGCTTTTAAAAATTTTTAATAGGTATACGAATTTTCAATTTTGTATCTAAACAACTATTTGTAGTTAACTCTTATAGAATAATCTTCATCACTAAAATATACAATTATAGTTTTTTAAATAGTATAATCTATATGTTTTTAATTATTTTAAATCATGTTCATTATGTAATCCACTAGTATATCAAATGTCACCAACATGAGCATACAACTCAATTGATTAAAATACCACAACTTCGACTAAAGGTCAAATGGTCGTATCCCACCTCACATATTTTTAAACTAAAAGAAAACATAGTATATTGAAGTTTGACGGTTAAAATGAAACATTTCAAAGTCATTACCTTAAGTGTGAGAGTCAATTTTAACAACTTTCAATTCTATCAATTTAAATATCACACTTGAATAAGTGTTGCGGTTTAAATTTTATACTTAAACAAGTGATGCAAAAAAATTTTAATGTACCATCAATTAGTTATTATTATTTTTAATATATGTGACTAACTATATAATTATAGCTCAATAGGACTATTTTGAAAGTACTGATTATTTTTATTGCATCGAATGTCTTTACTTAGCTGGGTTTTGGCTCTTTGTTGCTGAGTTTGAGTATTTATTATTAGCTTTATTTCATATCTATATTAAAAATTTAGTTGTGATTGAGTTTGGTCATTTATTTGACACAATTTCGAGTGTCTGTGGGTTGAATTTCGTATAATTTAAGGGTTGCTTCATGAACAATTTTTAAATTTAGTAGGGACGAGGTATTGATTGCAACACTTATTAATTCAATGACTTAAATAGATAATAATAAAAGTTTTAGAATCGATTTATGAACCTGATTCAAGGATATAGATTGAAGTTTTCTCTAAAAAGTAGTTAAAGTGAGCATAACTCAATGGTAGTTGTCATGTATTCCTTCCCTTGAGGTTGGATGTTCAAATCCTCATACTCCATACTAAAAAAATCTAAAAGGTATAAAAAGGCAAATTAACATTTTTTTTAGTACAAACAAAAATGGCTAAATTATAAAAAAAATATCCTTGAATTTTGTCATTTGTTTCTGATTTCAAATATTGGCCTTTCATAAGCGTTTCAAAACTACTATTGAAGTAGAAATTAGTTAGAATGTTAGACGAAAAATCGACGTGAAGGTGACTATGACGTTTGTTTGAATTAAGTCTAAAAGAATGACATTCAGACATATCAAATTTTCGTTCGACATTTTTCTGCTTCAAGGGTTGTTTTGAAACCTTTATGAAATGTAGAATGTAATATTGCAATTTTGGAAAGAATTAAGGTATTTTTGAAATAAAGACAAAGTGGAAGGATATTTTTTGTAATTTAGCAAAATGCCCCTATGATCAATCACACAGGCCTCACTTTCACAATCCATGGGCTTCAAGATTGGGTCAGCCCGTACGCAATCAAAATTTCCCCATTTAATATAATATAGACATTAAAAGAAAGAAGAAAGATAAAAAAAAAAAAACTATATACTAGAAAATTAAAGCACTCCATTTCCTTCAGAATAAACCGCACTTCTATCTTGGTGCCTCCTCCTGCAAGAAAGGCATCACAGAGACGAAGCTCAAATTCCTCACTCGGCGAGTAATTTCTCAGTCGTCATGGAAGGCCAAGAGGGAGCTCAGCAGCCTCATCTCGTGCTTGCTCACAAGCTCTTCCTTCTAACTCATCCCGATGTTCAAGATATCGAGAAGGTCCGTCTCAGAGAGGAAGTATTGGCCTCCGTTAAAGCTGATGGTAATTCGCGGATTGCTTCATACTCTTAACGAGTTTCATCGACTTAGCATTCTGATTTTTGTCTCACGAAATGGGATTTTTTCTTCTTTGTAATTTGTATTGTGTAGATATGGCTCCGTTATACGAAACCCTAACCGGCAATTCGCTGTTGGATTTGGATCGGAGCCTGTTGGACTCGATGCGTGCGAAAAATGAGGAGGAGTTGAAGAAGCTGGACGAGAAGTGAGTTTTTATATTCTCGTTGGTCTGTTTTTTCGAGTGTTCTTTAGTTTGAGGATTATGTAGGAGAGAACAACTGAAGTTCGTTGAATATACGTAAATGTGGATTATTTTAATTATTGTTGAATTGGGCATCGATTTACAGTTTCACACCCACTCAGTGACCTTAATGGCGGAGTTGTTGTTCAATCCATATCAACATATAGACTTTTTACTTTTAGTGAATCGGAATTCCCATGGAGCTGTAGATCTCTTCTTTTTGAGGCGCAGTTCTACTTTGCTTTTGGATCTTATTATACTATATTTGATCTTACATTGCCAAATTCCTAATTGATGAAAGGTTAAGCTGCTGTTGAATATTTTGATTTTGTATGGAGACTTTCTTTGGTATTTTTTTTAGTAGGGCACATATGAGTTCAAAACCTTGTTGCGCACTGATGGGAACTAGATTTCCAATCCACTAAAATATATTGAACAACCAACAACACCAGTAGAAAAAAAGTGATCTGGTAATTTGAGGAACCTAGCGAACACCCCTTGATTCAACCTCAATTGAGACCCTCAACGCCTCTCACTGCATTATTCCTTTATTTATAACCAGTTTATCTTAGAAACTCCCCACTTAATACATAGCCACACTGGATTTGGATATCCCATTAATTTCCTGAAAGTCAGGGGCAATCTATTGTTTTGGTCTAATGAACATAAAAAAGAAAGAAAGAAGCTTAAAACATATCTATGTATTTCCCCCCCATGATGAATAAAAGAAAAAACAATAAAAACAAGGAACCTAGAAGCCTTCCCTCGAGACAAGCTCAATTTAAAACCCTTGATGCCTCCCCTCATTGCAGTCTTCCCTTGTTTATAACCAGCTTATCATGGAAACTCCCAACTTAATGTATACCCACGCTGGATTGATATCCTATTAATTTCCTGAAAGTTAGGGGCAGTCTACTGTTTTGGTCCAATGAACTTAAAGAAAAGCTTAGAAGTTATCCCAGTATTCCTCCCCCATAATGAATGAATGAAAAAACAATAAAAATAAGGAACCTTTGCATTGTTGATCTCAGCTTTGTGTAGATAATGGCCATTATTTTTGTAGCTGTTTACGGTGCAATACTGCTGCGTGTTACTTTATTTATAATTTTTATGCCACGTTTATATATTTAGCCATTCTTCAATCTTGTACATAGGATTGCTGATGCTGAAGAAAACTTAGGTGAAAGTGAAGTTCGAGAAGCTCATTTAGCCAAATCACTTTTTTTCATTCGTATTGGTGATAAGGTTGGCTCAATTTTTCTCCCCCATTCTTGTAGGGTGGTTCTACGACTTCCACCTAACTTTGTAGATTTTGAACTCAGGACAGAGCACTGGAGCAACTCAAGGTAACTGAGAGCAAAACAGTTGCAGTTGGACTTAAGATGGATTTGGTTTTCCATACTCTACAGCTTGGATTTTTCTACATGGATTTCGATCTCATCTCCAAAAGTATTGACAAAGCTAAAAAGTAAGCCATGATATGAACTTATAAATCACACGTGGTATTTTTTTTAAATGAATATTTGCATGTTCTTGGTTGTGATTATTTGCTCTGTTTGCCAGCTTGTTTGAAGAAGGTGGTGATTGGGAAAGAAAGAATCGTCTGAAGGTGTATGAAGGCTTGTACTGCATGTCCACTCGAAACTTTAAGAAAGCAGCCAGCTTGTTTTTGGATTCCATATCAACTTTCACCACATATGAACTTTTTCCTTATGACACATTCATATTTTATACTGTTCTCACAAGCATTATATCATTGGATAGAGTGTCTCTAAAGCAAAAGGTACATGTGATTTCCACGAATTTGCATTCAGTTTTTTTTAAGAAACTTTTTCTTTCTGTAATGTGGATAATTGGCACGTCTTCCAATTGCACTATCAATTTTAATTGATTTACTGTAGGTAGTTGATGCTCCTGAGATATTGACGGTGATTGGAAAAGTCCCATATCTTACTGACTTTTTGAACTCTTTGTATGACTGTCAATATAAATCATTTTTCTCAGCCTTTGGTAAGCAGGAAATCTTACATCATGTTTAAATTTTTGACTGATGGCCTACTTGTTTTGTGTTTCTCATTTATTTATTTCATCTGTATAAATGCAGCTGGTCTGACAGAGCAAATAAAACTAGACCGTTACTTGCATCCGCACTTCAGGTACTACATGAGGGAGGTCAGAACTGTTGTTTATTCTCAATTTTTGGAGTCCTATAAGAGTGTCACAATCGAAGCAATGGCAAAGGCGTTTGGAGTATCTGTGGAATTTATTGATCTGTAAGTGGTCATGCATGGATATTTCTTAATAGAAGCTTTGCTATAGGGGCATGATGTCTAAATGACTGTTTACACTCATAAATTTGTTTTTATGATGGTGCCAGGGAATTGTCTCGTTTTATTGCTGCGGGTAAACTTCATTGCAAGATTGATAAAGTTGCAGGTGTTCTTGAAACTAATCGTCCTGATTCAAAGAATGCTCTGTACCAAGCTACCATCAAGCAAGGAGACTTCTTACTGAACCGTATCCAGAAGTTGTCTCGTGTAATTGATTTGTAACTAGGCTTTTTAGTTTATTTGAAATTTGTTTCGTTGATGCACGTTTCCTGCAATACAACATTCGAGCCTAAAGCCACATTGCACGTATGAAATTTGAGCATTAGAACTTCGTGAAAATGGCATTGTAATTTTGTTCTAAACCTATTGACACCTCTGGCTTACTGTTATCAGTGTCACTTGATTTTGACTTATCAATCGAATATCTTGTTAGAAATTCTATGAGTGCTTATTCGAAGCCTTTTCATGTCTTTTTCTTCTTCCATGTGCTTGTTTGTTTTTTCTTCCCGTTTATATTGACTTTTGAATACTGAGTTTAGTGAATGAATCCACTGATGATTTAACTGCATGAACCACACCCCCACTAGTACTAGTTTGTCCCAATTCTCACTCCCAAGACACTTGACGTTGGACATGGAGTTGTCATAACCGGGAAACTGTTTTGATTGACATGTCTGGAGTCATGATGAGTTTAACAATTGTAGCTGTTTATAGTAATTGGTACTTTATTCACTATATTATACTTGTTATATATGTCAAATTATGGGTATAACAGCCATTTTCAGCAAGGATTAATAGGCTTCCTGCTTTGAGGTGATTGTGAAAATGAAAAACCTGCACTCCATGCAAATAATTTTGACAACTGTTGTAAGTACTTGTTAGGTGGATAACTCTTTTGGTTGAAGATTGAGGATAAATGTCAATTATCGCTGAGTTATGCTCACTTTGGCATAATATGGTATTCATTGAACTGAAAGTACTTGTATATGTAAATGTACTTTGGATATTCATTAAAGTTAAAGCACTTGCAAGTCTGGTTTTTTGAAAAAAAAAAAAAACAAAAAAAAACTGTGGTAGATAGTTTGTAAGGATTAAGGAATGTAGTTTTCTTAAAAATAATTATTTGAATAAAGTGTTCTGAAATTGGAAATTTATTGGTAAATGAATCTCTCATGAATCCCAATTGACTCTTTAAAGCCGGATTGAAGAGAACTTCGAGAAAGGATGAGGATATGTTCGGCGTTAATTCTAAAACAAAAGAAGACAGCGAAGAAGAAGTTCAGCTGGTTAAAAAACTCTCTTGAAATGATGGGAGAATTTGGTTTTGTTCACATTCAAGATCAGGATTTGGAAAATTTTATTGGTAAGCCGATCATTTTCTTTTTTTTTTTTTACTTAAATTATAAGTTTAGATTCTAAACTTTAGTCTCTGAACTTGTAAAAGTATTTGATACAATCTTAGTATTTAATAGATCTCTTGAAATGAGGGGAAGAATTAATTTTGTGTTTAATAGATATCTTGAAATGACAGGAAGAAGTTTAGCTGGTTAAAAAAATCTCTTGAAATGATGGAAGGATTTAGTTTTGTTCACATTCAAGATCACGATTTGGGAAATTTCATTGGTAAGCCGATCACTTTCTTTTTTCTTTACTTAAAATATAAGTTTAGATTCTAAACTTTGGTCTCTGAACTTGTAAAAGTATTTGTGTTTAATAGATCTATGAACTTTCAATTTTGTGTCTAATAGGTCTTAGACAAATTCAAAATTTTTAAAAATTAATTGATCTATTATATATAAATTAAAATTTTATGTCCAATGGAATCCTAGAATTTTAATTTTGTGTCTAGTAAACCCGTGAACTTTCAAAAATTTGAAAGCTTAAGGACTAAAGTTATAATTTTGAAAGTTTAAGGACCAAATAGACATAAACCTCGAAATTTAGGAACTAAATTTGTAATTTAACATTTTTCTTTAAATGGACTCCAAATTCCTAATTGAAGAAACCATATGCATGTTCGAGGATTTGCCACTGTTTCTGGTTTTGTTCACATTTAAGATCACGATTTGAGAAATTTTATTGGTAAGCCGATCACTTTCTTTTTTCTTTGCTTAAATTATAAGTTTAGACTCTAAACTTTAGTCTCTGAACTTTAAAAAGTATCTAATAGATTATTAAATTTTTAATTTTGTGTTTAATAGATCTCTAAACTTTTAATTTTGTGTCTAATAAGTCTAAGATAAATTCAAAATTTTAAAAAATTAATTGATAATTTTGTGTCTAGTAAATATGTGAATTTTAAAAAATTCAAAAGTTTAAGGACTAAATTTATAATTTTGAAAGTTTATAAACCAAATGGACACAAATATCAAAATTTAGGAACTAAATTTGTAATTTAGCATTTTACTTTAAATAGATTCCAAAATCCCAATTGAAGAAACCCTATGCATGTTCGAGGATTTACCACGGGTTCTCAGCCACAATTTCTGAATTTTTATATATTAGTGTATTACCACGTGCAAAATGCATGTGTATTTTTTTTTAATTTTAAAATAATCAAACTTTTAAATAATATAAGTGTCTTTAAAAAATGATTTAAGCAAAATATTACCAAATATAATTATTTTACATATTTATTATTTATTTTGATTTCAAAATTCTAGGATTCATTTCAAGTATCATAATTAAAATCATAAAACAAAAAAATAACTTTAGTCAAATAGGTTTTAAAAATTTTAAAGTTTTTGTCTTTAAGTTACTTAGATAATTGTTTGGTTGTTGTACAATTATAAATACGACAACAACTTAATATTTAGCATAATTTTTAAAAAAATTTATGAGGGGTAGTTTAAAAAAAAAATTAATTGTGATAATTTTTTGGTTAATGAATTTTTTCACTAAGGAATTAGAAATTTTTAAAAAATCAATTTTGATATTATCATAGGGGATGTAGGGAATTCAACCCTAATTGATGAAGTGAATTAGGTAGGTATTTGTTTCACCTAATCATGTTGATTGGTCCAAATCCAACTGAACCAAATAATCATGTTGATTGGTCCAAATCCAACTGAACCAATTAAGAATGGTCCAATTAGTGATTCAACACATAGTATATATTGACGAAATTGAATCAATATAAAATTAATTATTGTTATTTCAAGGGCAAATTAGACACACATCATCCTGTGAATTATAGGAATTGTTACAATTGCAGCCACTAACTTTTAATTGTAATTAAAAATTAAGCCCAAACTTGTTCGAATGAAAAACATTGTATCAATGATATTTGTTGTAAAAAAAAGGTTCAAACTTTCATAATTAAAAAAATTGGAGGCCTTTGTATTATCTCTGTCACATTTCCTCTCTCCCCCTCCTCCGTCTCCCTCCAACTTTCTCTTTCCCTCTCTTGCATAGATATTGGATCAACCATTGCATATAAACTTAGAGAAAGAGTGTGAGGATTATACAAATCTTTCACATATGCATGTTTATATAGTGCTTCATTTGGCTGTGTCATACGTATGAGTGCATAGCTTTCGCCAAACATTAAAAATACCAAAAAAACCATTGACTTGTTAGTAATGTGTTTGCATCTATTTATAAGATTTCAGATATTTAAGAAGAAATTGAATGAATTTTAAATTTTACAGCATGATTAGATGTGTGTTTCTATAATTTTCTATAAAGGGAATTTAATTGTTGAAACAAGAAATAACATTCTCATTGAAATGAAAAATAACATTCTCAAAGACCAATATATTTTTGCTTTATTTATCTCTTTGTATACACATATCCATGCAATTCTGATTATTTAGTTCAATATTAGGATTAGGATTAGGAGTTTAAATATATATATTCTTAGTGGCAGTTTAGTAATTTTAATGCAAGTACCTACTTTAAAAAAATAAAAAAAAAGTTACGAAATAAAACTAAACTTCAATGGCTTTTTTTATATATAAAAACTAACTTTTATCAAAACCCTACCTAGCAATCAACATTTCTTTTTTCAAACCTATGTCTTCTCCTCATTGCCTCCATTGACATTCTCTATTATTGTTTGTGCTATTCATTTGTGTTGTTTGATATGCAATCGTTCGTCTCTTTTCATTTGAGTTTTTTATTTGTCCTCACAATAACAACGGTCTTCTATTTTGTGGTAGATAATACATTTTTCTCTATTTACAATGACTCACACTTCGACAATCTCCCTTCTTTATAATGTTTGGTTTCTCATATAAATTAAGCTACCATATTTATATGTTTCTTTTGACAATGACTGGAATTTTAATAGATGAATGTTTTATTTTAATAATAACCATAATAAAAATTAAACTTATTAAAAGTAATTCATTAGTCGGTTACAAAATAAATTTATTATTTATTTATTAATAGAATATGACTTTTATAATCCTTTTTTTTTACACATTATAATTTTAATTTAAATTAGAACCGTTGCTTAAAATTCAAATATTTTGTTAAAATAAATTGAATATATATTTTGAAATTCAAAATTTAAAAATAAAATGAGTCTTAATATATATCTTATAAGAAATAATATACATGTTAAGTTTGTTATAAAAAAATTGAGATAGTTAAAAATGATTAATTTATATGATTCATTAAGTACTTTATCATGAATAATTAACTTTATTTCAAAAAGAAAAAAAAATATTTAACTTTCTTTTATTAATGATTGGAATTCTAATAGTTAACGTTTTATTTTAATAATGATCATAATAAAAACTAATGTTATAAACCTACAAAAATTGAACCCTCATGTAAGAGTAATTAATTAGTAGATTTACAAATAATTTGAATATTTAATTATTTATTATAATATAGAATCTTAGAGTTCTAATTAAAATGAGAACCTAGCTTAAAATTAAAATACAAAATATTAAATTTATTTTGAATTTCAAAATTTTAAAAATGAAATGACATTTAAAATTAATAAATATATTATCCGAAAAGAATAATATAAAGGTTACGTTTGTTAATCTCAAAAAAAAAAAAAAAGATAGTCTAAAAAAAAAAGAGGTTAGGTTTGTTTGTTTGTTTTTAATTCATTTGATTTATTAAGTACTTTACATTGAATAATTTACTTTAATGCACTTTAATTTGATATTGGAGTTATATGTTTTAAATTAATGTAAATGATGTCTAAATTTATTAATTTATTAGGACTAAAAGAGGGAAGATGGTTGTTGAACTCAAAAAAAAAAAAAAAAAAAAGGTTACATGTAAATGATATATAAGAATAAAAGGAATAAAATGATCTAAATAAAAATGATCCATTTGTAATATAACAAAAACGAAAGGGGTAAAGTAGTCTATAAATGTTTTAAAATATCCTTGCTTTTTAATAGAGTATAGATATAGATGATAGAATTGTAGAATTGTAGATATAGATTATAGATTATAGTGTAAATCCATTACCCAAACAAAACTTATATATTTTTTTAGGAAAAAAAATTGTTATATATATATTTTTTTAGAAAAAGAAAAAAGTTGTATAAAATTAGTAGGAAACAATTTTATAAACATATTAAATTTCTTATAGAATTTGAATCTACTAAAAATTAAATCAATAAATTTAAAAAAACACAAATATTCCAAATTAAAAAAAACAAAAACAAAAACAAAATAACAGTAACTACAAAATAACAAAAAAAAAAAAAGTAATGAAGAAAATTAGGATATGTCAATACACAACTTCCTTAAAATTAATTTACATTTTACTTAATAATAGTAAAAATCAAAGATCATATAATTCATCAAACTAAGAATTGAAAATATGGATATGGTTCGCATCCGACACGTGCATTCCATGCTCTCTAAATGAATCTTGTAACATTTGGAAGTATTTTCAAGATTGAAGTGATTTAAAAAGCAACGAAAGAGAACTACAAGTACCGAAAAAACACCAAAATAGTAATAATAATTAAAACACAACAAACAAAAGTAAATTAAAGTTGTTGCAGTCTTCGTCTAGCTTCAAGTTGAACGACTGTTTGCATAAGCTTTTGGAAAAATCTTCCATCCATTCCACATTCCATCTAGTAGTGCCATCGAAGCAAGCAAGTAGAGATGTCCAAGGGGCGGGGTGGGGCCGGGAATGGATTCCCCGTCCCCGTCCCGGCGAAATTCCCCGTTTAATTTTGCGGGGATCGGGGCAGGGATTCCCCGCGGGGAATTCTCGGGGATCGGGTTCCCCGCGGGAAATTTTTCCCCGTTCTTTTTATTATTTTTTTATATATATTTTTTATTTTTTAAATTTATTCTCAACCATAATAGAAATTATTTCTAAATGAATAATTTTCAATATAATTCTATTTAAAGTAAATGTTATAAAATTTCCTAATAAAAACAATAATATACCATAAGTAAAAATACTATAATGTCGAAACAACTTAATTTCTAAAAATTCAAATTTCAATATTACAACATAGACTTTAAATTTTTTTTTTTTTATAACGAAATAGTCTTAAACTAATTCCTACTAAACGGGGACGGGGACGGGGAATATATTCCCCTCCCCGCCCCGCCCCGATTAGGTAATATATATATATATATTACCTAATCGGGGCGGGGCGGGGAGGGGAATATATTCCCCGTCCCCGTCCCCGTTTAGCCAACGGGGAAAAAAACCTCCCCACTCCCTCCTCCATTCCCCGTGTAATCGGGGATTCCCTGCGGGTTAAATGGACATCCCTACAAGCAAGTGAACAACCTCATTTTTCTATCCCTGTTTGGAGTCGAGTCACTCAATTCATATTCACACATTCACACACAACTAAAAAAGAGCTTTAGGTTGGTAATGAAAAAAATGGTGAAAGAAACTCCATTTTTATAGTTGAAGGTGATGGAAAAGTTACAAAAACTTTTAAAATTCAGAAAGCATTAAATTTTAGAATTAATTATAATTAAAAGCCAAACTTTAAATGTTATAGAAAATGAAAAGACAAAACCTTAGAATTTTTTTAACTCCATATATTTATTACAATTTTAATAATGTTTGCTGCTATTTTTTGTATGATGATGATTAACATATCCCTAAATTATTATTAAAAACAATATGCATATCCTAAATGTTTATCTAAAAAAACCATATTTGTAAATTCTATCATATAAACTGTCAAAGATTAAAAAAAAAAAAACGGTCATATTGTTTAAAATAATATTTTAAATTTGACATATTAATTTTAATAAAGAAATACATTTGAAATTTTTTTAGTATAAAATACATTTGCAATTAATTGAAGAGAAATTACACTTTTAACATTTAAATAATAAATAATAAAATAATTATATTAAATAAATAAATAAATAAAATAATTATTGATATTTAATGTTAATGACATGTTTGTAAATGTAGGAATTAAAGTAAGGACAATAGTCCAAAAATGTTTTTCAAAGATTGTGATTTTTTAATATATTATAGATATTATGAATATGGCATATGTAAATGCCCATTCCACATGCCCATTTATTATCCATGCCAAGTGGCATTTTCTCCATAGCCAAAGTGTCTTCTAAAGGCCATAGATTGGTGTCCAAATGTACCACATCATCCTCTCTTAAATTGCCTATAAATAGAGAGATTTTTGGAAAAGAAAACACACCAATTTTTCTCCCATTTTCTCTAATTTTTGTGTTTTATAAATCTCCACTTTCTTTTGTTTATACTGTATATATATATATTCTTTTTATATTTCATCTTTTGTATTATTATTATTATTATTATTATTATTATTATTATTATTATTATATGATTTGGTAAAGTTTTGGTGCCCGGTTTCGCCTCTCAATTTTACAACACGTTATCAGCACGAATCTCTGTCATTTTTCCCGCTAAAGTGTTATTATGGCAAACCTTACAAAGCTAGAATTTGCGGCCCTGGATATTAATGGAAATAACTACTTGTCATGGATCCTTGACGCTGAGGTCCATTTAGATTATATGAATCTTGGAGAAACAATTAAAGAAGGAAATGATGCATCAAATCAAGAAAAAGCAAAAGCCCTGATCTTCCTTCGCCATCATCTTCACGAGGGATTGAAAATGGAGTATCTTACAATAAAAAATCTCTACGTTCTATGGCAAGGTTTGAAAGAAAGGTACGATCATCAAAAAACAGTTATTCTTCCAAAAGCTCGTTATGATTGGATGCATCTAAGGTTGCAGGACTTTAAATCAGTAAGTGAGTATAATTCCGCACTCTTCAGAATTAGTTCAAAATTAAAATTATGCGGAGAAAAGATTACTGATGTTGATATGTTAGAGAAGACATTTTCCACTTTTCATGTCTCGAATATGCTCCTGCAGCAGCAATATCGAGATAAGGGTTTTGCAAAATATTCTGAACTTATCTCATGTCTTCTCGTTGCTGAACAAAATAACGAGTTATTGATGAAAAATCACGAATCCCGACCAACTGGAGCAACACCATTCCCTGAAGTGAATGTTGTGAATTTTAATAACCGTGGTCGAGGTCGTGGTCGTGGTCGAGGTCGGGACCGCGGTAGAGGAAGAAATACCTATTTTCGTGGTGGGCATTATAATTTTAAGAAACCCACATGAAGTGATGATCATAAAGGAAAGGCTCCACAAGATAGAAGTTCGAAAGGTGATGAACATAAATGTTTCCGGTGCGGAATGACTGGGCACTGGTCACGTACCTGTCGTACGTCAAAACACCTTGTTGATCTCTATCAAGCTTCCCTGAAGGAAAAAGGAAAAGGAAAGAATGTGGAGGTAAATCTTGCCATTCAAGAAGATGATGTGTTTGACCCCTCCAATATGATGCATCTTGATGTAGCTGATTATTTTTAATCTCCTGGAGAGAGAATTGATGCAATCAAACAAGTAGAGGATGATTTGTATGAAAATATATAATTACGTACTGTTTAGTATGTTTTTGTTGTTGTTTTGTTTGTATATATATTTAAGACTCTTTGTAATCGTTTTTCTTTTCTTTTCAATGAAGAAATATGAACAATTTCAATATGTTGAGTAACTCGAAAATGAGCAATGAGGATTTATGTCTGGCAGACTGCGCAACTACGCACACGATACTCATAAATAGAAAATATTTTACTAGATTGACAATGCTGGAAGCAAAAGTCAATACTATATCAGGTTCTGCAAATCTGATTGAATGTTTTGGAAAAGCAAACTTTATTTTGCCTAGAGGAACAAAATTTACAATTAATAATGCTCTGTTCTCTAGCAAATCGAAAAGAAACTTATTAAGTTTTAAAGATATACGTGAAAATAATTATCATGTTGAAACTAATTGTAAAAATAAAATAGAGTGTCTCTATATAACATCTATTGTTTCACATGAAAAACGTATATTAGAAACACTGCCTGCTTTTTCTTCTGGATTATACTATACTCATATACGAGTAATCGAAAGTTATGCAATAATGAACCCGAAGTTCATGAATCCAGAAATATTCAGTGTTTGGCATGATCGATTGGGTCATCCAGGGTCAATAATGATGAGAAAAATTATTGAGAATTCACATGGACATCCTTTAAAGAGCCAGAAGATTCTTCAATCCAATGAGTTGTCATGTGATGCTTGTTCTCAAGGGAAATTAATTATTAGACCATCACCAGCTAACAGTGGCGGATCCAGGATCTTAGGTTAGGGGGGGCACAAATTCATGTAAGATTTGAACTTTTAGATTTTGGTCTCTATGGTCTCAGAACTTTAAAAAACGTCTAGTAGGTCTTTGAATTCTCTATTTTGTGTCTAATAGATCTTTAAATTTTTTATTTTGTATCCAATAAGTCTTGCATATTCAAAATTTATAAAAATTAAATGTTATATTATAAATAAAATTTAATTTTGTATCTAATAGGTCTTATTGGATATTTTTAAAATCTATATATTTATTAGTTACAAAATTCAAAGTTCAAAGTTTCAAATAGACAAGAAATTAAATAGTTAATTTTTAAAACTTTTGAATATGTTTGAGACATATTGGATATAAAATTGAAAGTTCATGAATTTTACTAGACATTTTTAAAGGACTTATTAGGTACATAATTAAAAGTTTAGAGCATTATTGGACACAAATTCGAAAATTCAAAAACAAGGCACCGTTTGATAACCATTTGGTTTTTAGTTTTTGGTTTTTGAAAATCAAGCTTATAAATGCTACTCCCACCTATGGATTTACTTGTTTTGTTATCTCATTTTTACCTATGTTTTCAAAAACCAAGCCATGTTTTGAAAACTAAAAAAAGTAGTTTCCAAAAACTTGTTTTTGTTTTTAGAATTTGGCTAAGAATTCAAATGCTTCCTTAAGGAAAATAAAAACCATTATAGAGAAATTGAGAGAAAACAAGCTTAATTTTCAAAAATAAAAACAAAAACTCAAATAGTTATCAAACGGGGCCTAAACTTATAATTTCTTCACATCAATAATTTTAAATGTATTGATATATAATATTTATATTAAGTAATATTAATTACAAAATTTAATAAATAATTATAGAATTATCCACCTAAACATATAAGCAAATAATGAAACTTGAAATATTTATGAAATAGAATTAAGTTTCTTTATACTATTAATTTTTCTTAAATATTTTATCTAAGATTTAAAAATATTTGTATATTATTATTATATACATATGTGAAAAAACTGAAAACATAATTAAATTTTTTTAACCAGTATCAATTGTAAACAAATAAAAATAATATATAAATATATGTATTCCAAAATTTTAAAAATATTTTTATCTAAGATTTAAAATATTTGTATATTATTATTATATACATATGTGAGAAAACTGAAAACAGAATTAAAAAATTTTAACCGGTATCAATTGTAAACAAATAAAAATAATATATAAATATATGTATTCCAAAAATTAAAAAAAACTGACAATAAAAGATGAGTTCACGCTTCTATGCAGTATCGAACGCATAACCATCCCAAGGCTAAGCTCCCTCCTGCCCCTTCAACCAACAAGCCAATGTAAGATTTTGAATTTTCAAGTGTAAATACATATAGATATATCCAAAAACCATGACTTGAGGGCGGGCACGTGCCCCTCCTTGCCCCAACGTGGATCCGCCCCTGCCAGCTAAAGTGGGGATTGAATCACCTGCATTTTTAGAGCGAATTCAAGGTGATATTTGTGGACCTATTAACCCACCAAGTGGTCCATTTAGATATTTTATGGTATTAATTGACGCATCCAGCAGATGGTCACATGTATGCTTATTATCAAGTCGAAATCTTGCATTTGCAAGATTACTTGCTCAAATAATTAAGTTAAAAGCACAATTTCCTGATAATACAATTAAGACCATTCGACTTGATAATGCTGATGAATTTACATCCCAAACTTTTAATAATTATTGTATGTCAATTGGGATAAGTGTTGAACATCCTGTAGCTCACGTTCATACACAAAATGGTCTAGCAGAATCATTTATAAAACGTCTGCAACTAATTGCAAGACCATTGCTTATGAGAGCTAAACTTCCTACATCGGTATGGGGTCATGCTATTTTGCATGCTGCATCACTGGCACGTATTAGGCCAGTAGCTTATAATAAATACTCCCCAATGCAATTAGCTTATGGCCAGCAGCCAAATATTTCCCATCTAAGAATTTTTGGATGTGCAGTATATGTACCGATTGCTCCACCACAAAGTACTAAGATGGGTCCTCAAAGGAGGATAGGAATATATGTTGGTTTTGATTCCCCATCAATTATTAAATATCTTGAACCCCTGACGGGTGATGTATTTACTGCACGATTTGCTGATTATCATTTTAATGAGACAAATTTTCCAACATTAGGGGGAGGAATTAAGAAATTGGAAAAAGAAATTACATGGAATGCATCGTTATTATCTCATTTAGATTCGCGTAGAAATCAATGTGAACTTGAAGTTCAAAAGATAATTCATTTGCAAAATATAGCAAATCAACTACCAGATGCATTCACAGATACTAAAAGTGTGACTAAATCATATATACCAGCTGCAAATGCTCCATCAAAAGTTGATATCCCAAAGGAACAAGTTGTCAATAATGAGTCTGGAGCACGCCAGAAGCGTGGTAGACCAATAGGTTCTAAAGATAAAAATCCTCGAAAAAGAAAAGTAGTTGAGAATCAAAATGATTCAATAAAAGGTATGGATGTTCCAGAAGAAATCCAGAATACAACTACTCAAAAGAGTATTGGTGAAAATCAAACGCTTGAGGATAATAATGAAATTTCTATAAACTATGTTACAACAGGAAAGAGATGGAACCGAAATGATATCATTATTGACAACATTTTTATCTTATAATGTTGCTCACGATATTATTCATGAAAGTGACGATTTTGACCCAAAATCTATCGTAGAATGTCAACGTAGAAAGGATTGGCCGAAGTGGAAAGAAGCAATCCAAGCAGAGTTGAACTCACTTTCAAAACGTGAGGTTTTTGGACCAGTAGTCCCAACACCGAAAAACGTCAAACCTGTGGGATATAAATGGGTATTTGTAAAGAAAAGAAATGAAAAGAATGAAGTCACAAGATATAAAGCGAGACTTGTTGCACAAGGATTCTCGCAAAGGCCTGGTATTGATTATGAAGAAACATATTCTCCTGTGGTGGATGCAATAACGCTAAGATATTTGATTGGTCTGACTGTATATGAAAAGCTTGATATGCATCTAATGGATGTAGTCACGGCGTATTTATATGGATCTCTGGATAATGACATTTATATGAAAATCCCGGAAGGATTTAAAATACCAGAAACATATGAATCAAATTCTCGAGAATTGTATTCAATAAAGTTATAGAGATCATTATATGGATTAAAACAATCAGGACGAATGTGGTATAATCGCCTGAGTGAATATCTGTTGAAAGAAGGATACCAAAATAATCCAATATGTCCGTGCGTTTTTATAAAGAAATCTCAGTCAAGATTTGCTATTATAACTGTATATGTTGATGACTTAAATATAATTGGAACTCCTGAAGAGTTATCCAAGGCAATAGAATATCTTAAAAAAGAATTCGAGATGAAAGATCTTGGAAAAACAAAATTTTGCCTTGGTTTGCAAATTGAACATTTAGCAGATGGGATATTTGTTCATCAATCAATTTATACAGAGAAAATCTTAAAAAGATTCTATATGGATAAAGCACATCCATTAAACATTTCAATGGAAGTTCGTTCACTAGATGTAAAGAAAGATATATTTCGACCTCGAGATGACAGTGAAGAACTACTTGGTCCTGAAGTACCATATCTTAGTGCAATTGGTGCACTTATGTATTTGGCTAATACCACAAGACCAGATATTGCATTTTCAGTAAATTTATTAGCTAGATATAGTTCATATCCTACAAAAAGACATTGGAACGGAGTTAAGCATGTACTCCGATATCTTCGAGGGACAATTGATATGAGTTTATTTTATTCTAACAAATCAAAGTATGATCTAGTTGGTTATGCAGATTCTGGTTATCTATCTGACCCACACAAAGCTAGATCTCAGACAGGTTATCTATTCACATGTGGAGGAACTACTATATCGTGGCGATCAGTGAAACAGACTATAACGGCCACTTCTTCAAATCATGCTGAAATCCTCGCTATTCATGAAGCAAGTCGAGAATGTGTATGGCTAAGATCGATGACACAACACATTCATCAGACATGTGACTTGTCTTCAAGTAAACCTCTTCCAACGATGTTATACGAAGACAACACAACATGTATAGCTCAAATGAAGGGAGGATATATCAAAGGAGATAGAACAAAGTATATCTCACCAAAGCTCTTCTATACTCATGATCTTGAAGAAAATGGCGATATCACTGTACAACAAATTTGTTCAAAAGATAACCTGACTGACTTATTTACAAAGGCATTACCAACTGCAACATTCGATAAATTAGTATATAGCATTGGAATGCGGCGACTCAAAGACTTTAAGTGATGTCTCCATGAGGGGGAGTGAATGTATTATAGTAAACTATATAAAATATGTACTCTTTTTCCTTCACTAGAGTTTTTCTTTCCATTGGGTTTTTCCCTAGTAAGGTTTTAACGAGGCATATTTTATATAAATGGGCATTTAAGGGGGAGTATTATGAATATGACATATGTAAATGTCCATTCCACATGCCCATTTATTATCCATGCCAAGTGGCATTTTCTCCATAGCCAAAGTGTCTTCTAAAGGCCATAGATTGGTGTCCAAATGTACCACATCATCCTCTCTTAAATTGCCTATAAATAGAGAGATTTTTGGAAAAGAAAACACACCAATTTTTCTCCCATTTTCTCTAATTTTTGTGTTTTTAATTTTCCATAAATCTCCACTTTCTTTTGTTTATACTATATATATATATATTCTTTTTATATTTCATCTTTTGTATTATTATTATTATTATTATTATTATTATATGATTTGGTAAAGTTTTGGTGCCCGATTTCGCCTCTCAATTTTACAACAATAGATTATATCTTTTACGGGCCATCGTCCCGTTAGGCTTTTGAACCGTGACGCTGAGCACTGAAATGAGAGGACCATTTTCAGATAGGAGCTAGAAAACCACCATGTTCCCTCGTTTTGATTTTAGAGATGTTCAAGAGAAGATCTCCACGCAGTTCAGACCTTGGGAACGTTCTTTTCAGTTCTGGGTTCGTGTTGCAGACATCTACACTGGTTACAAGGTCTGTCGTTATGCGTGTAACATAGGTTCTCGGGTTTTGGATAGTTGGTGGTTGAATTTGCTTTGTGGGTATTGTAGGTGCTTCAGCTTCGAGTGAAATTCGAGAAGGATGTGCAGAAGCAGGAGGCAATGTGGGAGAATCAGCATGAACATGCAGCTGATAAGATTTATGCTATGTGCTCTGAAATGGGTGGTTTCTTCCTTAAGGTATTCTGTTTACAGACCCTTTTATCTCTCTTCCCTTGGCCCTTCCTCCTGGATATATTCTTCATTTTCTTCCCGTTGAGCGAGAAAGTGAAGTGCCTCAATTGATTTGTTATAGACCCCGTCAATTTCATTTTATTGTTCTTCAGCTCTGATGCCTTCCCACCCCCTTTCTTTTTTAGAGTTGCAGTGAATTTATGCCTTGTTTCTTTTTAATCGTACGGTTTTAGTTTTAGAACAATTGACTTACTTGAAGCTGGATTATATGAATGAGGTTGCTCAAGTTATTGGGAAGCCGGATTTGGCCCCAGCTGCATGGGTGAAGAGGCTTGTTACCCTCTGTGATCAAGCACCAGCAACACCTTTTGATGTTGTTCAAAATGTTGTGGAGAAAGAACTGCACAGAAGTCTTGATGAAGTCTTTGAAAAATTTGACCCTCACCCTCTTGGCTCAGCTTCAATTGCTCAGGTATCTTTGTGATTCTACTTATGGGGACATCCATCCAGCTAACAGAAGAAATTGTTGTGTTAACAACTTGAATTCGTAACAGTATGAGGTGGTCATGACTAGTTGGGTTTATTACTTGTTTTTGGAGAAAATACGTTCATATTATCTGCAGGATTATTTTGTATTTCCTAATCACATTGGCTCCTCGGAAGAAATGGAAAATACTTTGACATACTAAGAATTTAAATATATCGCTTGGTTTGTTTGACATTAATTGAAAACTACATTCATTGCCATTTCAAAACATATGGCTTTTACTGCTGCGTTTCCTTGCTTATATTCATCTCTTTTTAAATATTTTATCCCCTGTAGTAATAGCTACCATGTGCTTGAAAGAATTATTTGGCTGTGGTTATTTGATGTTTTTAATAAACTGGTAAAGTTTATCCCTGACATATCTTTTCTGCTTAAATTAGGTTCACAGAGCTAGGCTAAAGGGTGACAAGAATGATGTTGTGGTCAAGGTAAGGAAATTCCCTATCATGTTCTCATTATTTATAGTCTCTTAATCTCTTACTCCAGCATAATTCCTACGCGTAGGTGCAACATCCAGGAACTGAGGATCTAATGATGACAGATATCCGTAATTTGCAAGCCTTTGCCTTGTACATGCAAAAGACAGATATCAAATTCGATCTATTTTCTGTAACTAAGGAAATAGAGAAACAGGTGCAATTCTTCCTCTTTTGATTTTGATTACAGAAAATGGTGTTATTCTTTTTGCCACTTGTTTTTCCCTTTTCCTTCTGATGTTAGATTCTAACAGTGTCGTTTCTTCAACTTTATTGCAAATCTTATACCTTACTTGTCACAACCAATTATGGAATATTTAAATTTGATCTGGGATGACGCTTTTAGGCTATTTCTCTATAAAGTATGATGACATTAACAAAGCTTACATTTGACGTTAGAAAATTCAGAGAATATTTAGTATCTTACACTGGTAACCAACCATCAAGTGTTATGTTGCCCTCCTTGACCACTAAACCAACCCACTATGGTTAATAGTCGGAAGATTCTAGATTTATTTTTGAAAGGAGAAACAAAAAGCACATCCACACGTTTCTTCATTCGCCCAACCAAATGAGGGATTGATGGTTTGCTTTGCCTTTTGCCTTTTGCCTTCTTTCTGTAAAAAGCACGCAAGATGATCAAAATGATGTATGGAGATCTGTATGTATTACTTTTGGCTAAACATATCAAGGTTAGGTGAGAGCTGCAGCATCTATCTAGCATATTTCATTCTTGAATTTTCCATTCATTGTTTCAGGCTCTTGATTGCTTCATTTCATAATATCAAACTTTTGCTTGTCATCTTTCTCACGATGATGGGTTCTCATCTTGGAATCTCTTCCTTCTAATCTTTTCAAGATTGGTTACGAATTTGACTTTGAGAGGGAGGCGAATGCTATTGAGAAGATCCGACTTTTTCTATTTAGCAACAACAAAAAGAGTCCGGTATTGGTGCCTCGAGTGATGCGGAATATTGTTACCAGGTACATGCAATGAACAATTATGTTAGAACTCGATGAGACTAAAGTAAATAATTTGATGGGACTAAGGTAAATAAATGAAACTCTTGAAGCAACTTAATACCATCATGATTATTTAAAATTTTTGTCTAAATGGTAATTGAATTTTTTTTTTATAAAAAATATTCAATAAATATGGTCAGCAGACATAGATTGCCACTTTTTCTGTTGCTTTTGGTTCACTGGCTCCCATCCTGGGGACAGATAATTTCTCTTTGAAAGTTTTGTCTGGCTAGGTATTTATTGAATTTTTCCAATAAAATAGAATGAGAAATTCATCTTAGAGTTGGATGAGTTTGTAGAACGTTGAAATTAGAACCAAGGGGTTCTGCAGTTGGTTTTATAAATGCTGGGAGTGAAGACACTTAAATTTTTATTACTGATTAAATGCTGCTATCCAATCAATGGTAATCTTCCCACTATCACATAGGATGCCGAACTTCTTTGCCAATCAAGCGAACTAGCACAACATACTTCTTAATTCTTTTCCTGTCTGAATCAGCTTAGGTGGTTCTACCTCTGTGAACTATCTTTTCTCATTCTGTTGCAGTTATTTGTTAATTGGTGGAGATTTTATTAGTAATTAAGTCTCTTTTGTTTGGTTAGGAGGGTGTTGGTGATGGAATACATTGATGGAATCCCAATCCTCAATCTTGGCGATGAAATAGCAAAGAGAGGCATAGATGCTAGTGGCAGGATTGCTTTAGCAGCAAAGCAGTAAGCATCGATACTGAGAGCTTCTCCTCATTTCAATTTATTTTTTCTTTATTGACATGGCTGTGGTGTCTTGTCCACGAAGTTTCTATTTGGTTGACTGTTTCCCTTGCAGTTATTACCAAATTTCGGGTCTGAATGGAAAACGGAAAACAATTGTGTCATATGGATTACAAATTTACTTTTGAAATGACAAGCCATTGATTTATATCCCACATTAGTATTTGAGATGACTTCTCTATTTCCTGTCTTATAACCTTGAGAAACTTGCCCTTCTCCACGAACTCAAATTTTTACTTTCCATATTTCCTCTCAACATCTTTTGGAAGGCATGTCTCATTGATTCTCCAGGTTTTACATAATTTTCCGACCGGGATTGGCTGACTATTTAATTCAAGTTTCCTATTGCAAGCCCTTCTTTGAGGGACACATTTCCAACTATTCAGTAGTATATTTTCTATCTCTCATGAGAGGTACTTAAACACTTTTGAGGAAAATTTTAATATTGCAGGAAAATTCTTAGTTGTTTGACACTGGCATATGGGCAAATGATTCTGAAGAGTGGTTTCTTCCATGCAGATCCTCATCCAGGAAATATACTGATCTGTAAAGGCTCAGAGGCAAGTCAGCTACTGGAATTTTCTAACAAGTTCTAAATAGTAATTTTTCGTTTTCATGAACTGTCATGCTCGCATCTTTCTCGGACTATTAAAAATGTGGTATGTGGAAGATGATCAGGATTTCAGTAGTTGATACTTGGGTGACTTTAAGATTGGCTAGCTTAACGTCTTTACTTTTCATTTTCCCGTTTCAATCATGAATTCAGCTGAAACCATAGTCTTGTTACTCCATTATATCAGGTAGCATTGCTTGATTACGGGCAAGTGAAGGATCTTCCGGATCAGTTGAGGCTTGGTTATGCTAAACTTGTTCTTGATATTGCAGATGGTGACAGCACAAGAGTAGCTGATAGCTTCAGGTAATAGTTGAGTCTTGTTTTGGGAAAAGGAAGTAAATTTTGTTTGGAAGGAAGCTTCTTACCAGAGTTGGCTATGAGATCTAAAGTTGCATTTTTGGTGTTCCTAAAGATTTCATTGTTAAAGATTAGGAGGTTTGGGAAGTAATCTTTAAAAGATCAATGAATTAACTAGTTCTAAGAAATATGAGAATTTCTTGTGGGGTTACTGAACAAAAGGTTGCTTGAAGGGTAATCGAAATTCTGTTTCATTTTGATACTGAAGAATCTGTGGAAAATATGTCCTCTTTACGTAATGGATCGTCGTCATACTAATTCTTTTATTTCTTTAATGGTTCTGAAGGGAGCTTGGGATAGATACAGTAAGTAATTGCGAAAATGTACAAGAAGAACTATTTAAGCTGGCACAGATAATGTTTGATACAAGGTTACCCCCTGGAAAGGTGTTGATGCAGCCTTTCGCAGATGACTCTTCAATTAAGAAAGTTGGTGTTCAGGTACAGGCTTTGCAAATTGATAGTGCTCCTCTGTAGAGGCATATGTATTTGTATCAGTAACTAAAAAGACGAGTGTTTTTCTTTTTCTGTTTTGCTACTGTAGTCGTTTCCAGAGGAACTCTTTTCCATACTTCGGACAATCCAAATCCTTAGAGGACTAAGTGTTGGTCTTGGGATCAATTACTCGTGTGCCGAACAATGGCGACCCATTGCAGAAGAAGCTTTGTTGCTTTCTGGTAGGCTAGAAGGTGATCCTTTTGAACTCTCTAATCTAAAACAAAAGTGACCCATCTGTTTGTTTTCTGGTAGGATTGTTGAATGAACTTCACTTCATTATGTCTGTATTCATTTGTGCCAGTCTTTTCTTCATCCCCTTCCTGATCTCTTTCAGGTAGGAAAGTCAATACAACCCGTAAACGTGGATTCTTAAAGAGATTGTTTTTGAGATCAAGCTGATTCGTTTGTGACAAGATAGGCGATAGATATGAATCGATCTGGATGCATCTGATTGGTGACAGATACATCGAAAGTTACTTATTTGTTTATGGAAATAAATATTCAAATTCATCTTCGTCATTGTCATTCTTTAACCACCAACCACAAGCTCCACCATGATAGGCTTTTCAAGCTGCAGCCTTTGTTTGGTAATGTATTCCTTTTCTTTTTTGAGAGATGAGTAGGAGAATGGCCCAATGTTTATGAACTTGAGAATGGCCCAATGGTAAGATTGTAGTGCTTGCCAGTTTTTATGTTCAATAGACAGAGACCTTATCTATAGAGATCCCCAAACCCATGAAGCATTTTTTATGTATGGAGTTACAATCAACTCATGAACATGGTCTTGCTTCTTGTCAATTAGTCAGTTATGTCTAATGGGGTTATAATATTAAGGGGTTTTTTGATATGTGGGAGTTTTGAGAATAGGATTTTGGAGTTAATAAGAATAAGATTTTAAATGTTTGGGAATGAAGGATAGTGTTTGGTATTTGAAAACAGGTGATGTTATAATAATTTGCACCAAAATGAAAAGTTTGAACATTGAATGGTTGGAGAGGAATGTGATTGAAATTCAATCTCATGACCCATGTTTGTGAAAAAATTATTTAATGAGATTGTCACAATGTGGTTATTCTTAATAATTTTAATGTAAATTCACATGCTTTCTAATAACCATTCGATATATATTTGAAGTATTTTTTTTTACTGTTTCTCTCTTGCACATCTTTATACACAGTCACGGTTTCTCTAATAATTTTTCCATGGTATACTAAATACCTCCTAAATGTTTTTTCACATTATTTTGATAAGATCGAAATAATAATAATAATATTGAACTTTTTAATTATGTTGGCCCACTTATTATGGATTGGTATTTAGTTTATACTAATGTTATAAAGGTTTCTTCACAATGGGATTTGGTTCATATTGTAAAAATTGATGCCATTATTTTAAAGATCTATACATGTATATGGGTAATTTTTGCACACATCTATATTCTATAATATATATAAATAGGGTTATGGAGGAGAATTTTTGTCTTCCTTTTTTGCCCTTAAATTTTTCGTAAATTTCTATTTGCCCTTATCTTTTCTGGCGAGATGCAACTATTTAGGTCGAGGTGTCTGTTGATAAAAATTAATCCAATGGATGTGTCTGTTGAAAAGTTAATATTTAAGTCAAATTTAGCATAAGCTGAATAGTTGGAATTTTATGTTGACGGGACACAATTTTCGGGTGAAGGTAAACATCAAAGCGGTGCGTCCATTCGTCTATGGGTGTCATTTGAACTATAGATGTGAAACGTCACGATCTAACAGTGTATATGTACTTAAAATGTTTTAGTTCACTTTTATTGCAAACACATGTATAAAAAGAAAGAAATTGGTTGCCTATTCAATTGTCTCTTTTTTCCTTTCACCCAAAATTCGTACTTGGAATGTCAGATGGTAGCAAAGATTTTTCTGTTATTAGAGAACTCAAATCTAAGGGAAATATTTGAAGCATGTCAAAATGAAGACTCGAGAATCCAGAAACTTACTTTAGTTGATGAAGAGGTAGAGTTCAAAGTTATATATTCATGTTATCTTCCTTAAATTGGTTATTCCTTTTTTTTTAGACAAAGATAATCATATTTGTTTATTAATGAAAAAACATGTAATCCAATTATGTCTATTAGGGATGTGTTTCTAATTTTAGTTTTATTCATTTTCTGTCAAAAAAGAACAAAAAAAATTTGTGGTAAGGGATTTGACTGAGTGTTTCATTTGGAAGAAACATTATACATGCTAAAGTAACAATTGGAGAATATGCAAGAAAACAAGTTTTCGCACTGCTAATTTTATTAAGTTCATCTAATGATTAAGGGTATTCATTCAAATTCAAAAGGAAATAATTTCATGTCTGATTATGTTTTGCAATGATAATAAACAAAGCACGAGGACAAACAGTTACGAATATTGAAATATATCTTCCTCAACATATATTTTCACATAGACAACCATTATTAATGTCAAAAACAAAAATTCTTATTGAATCACTCCATGATCAAAATTTATCTTTTAGACATGAAATTTTTTTTTATAAAGAGATTCTCCTTTAATTAAGCCCAGTTTATTAAATACTTATTTTAATTTTCATCCGTTTAACTTATATAATTCTTATGAAATATATTTATTTAGGTTTGGTTTCTTTCCTTCTTTTTTCTCCAGAAATCAATCCCTTTAAAGAACACCAGTGAATTACCCATGAGGTAACAAATTATCTTATTATGCCACTTCTTTCTCAATTTTACTCCACAACTATTATTTCAGTTACATTATATGTATTTTAATTTTAATCACCTATTTGTTCTTTATCAATTTTCTCTCTTTCATTTATGTCAAATATTTACTATTTAAACTCAATGAAGGGTATATTCATTCAAATTTGAAATTTCACAGTAAAAAATTATGTTCTAAAGATTTTAAACTGTGTAACACATTTCACATTAATTCTAAATTAACCTAAACCGTATATATAGTTGTAAACACTATACATATATATAGTTTCAGTTAGAAGGGTGAGATTTTACGTGCATCGCACATATGTTTTAACTAGAATATATAAAGAAGCTATAGAGGAGAATCTTTGCTTCTCTCTTTTGTCTTTATAATTTTAATATATTTCTACTTTGCCCTTTGTTAATGGGACACGACTTTTCGAGTGGAAGTGTCTGTTGAGTCCTATAGCTGCAATTGATGCCAACGGGATGCGACTGTTTAAGTGGAGGTAGTTATGCATCAAATGGGTACATCCATTCGCATATGGATGTGTTCCATGTATTAAAAAAAAATAATTGCATGTTTACATTTAAAAAAAATGATTTCATACGATCCATGCTTAAAAGTTTGTGTTCTTCACAACGAAAACATTGAACCGTCCACAATGAAGCGTTGAAAATTCATAAACTTATTTTAGTCGATGAAGAGGTATTACTATCTATCATTTTTTATTTTTTTTGTCATCAAATATTATTTACATTATATTCTACATTAATTCCTTGAAGTAAAAATAATTTTTGATAAATCATAAATTCCTTCAAGTAAATATTATTTTTGAAGGTTGCATTAAACATTTCTAGATCTCAATATTTTAAATATGGTTTCCAATAGAATTCAGTTATATTCCCAACAAAATTAGTTATTTAAAAGTGTAGCAAAGAATTTGAATGCATTATAAGTCTCAAAATTACTTTTGTTGGGTGCATCTTGAATTTGGAATGCTTATATCAAAAATGATTTGATGCTATATGCATTGGGGTTTATGCTTTCTTCTATTTTATTTATGAGCACATTTATGTTTTCCTTATTGCATTGTACCTTTTTTTTTTTTTTTAAATACTATTGTATTGTAGTTTTAGTTTGTTACCAAAAAAAAAAAAACACAAAGTTTTACCTTGCTAGAGACTATAACCAGAAAGAAGTGGTCCAAATACCTCTTCATAAATTATATATTTATTTAACTATTTTGATTTAAAAAACCTGAGAAGTTAAATAAAAATGTAAATCTTTTTAGTAAGAAATGAAAATTTTGGAGAACATAAAATTTAGGACAAAAAAAGTTAGAGATGGACAAAGACTTTAGAGAGAAATACTTATTAAGAAATTGATAAAATTTTTAGAGAGAGAAACAAAAGTAAGATAAACAGGAAAAAAATTAGAGAGAAAATTAGCTAGAAAGGTATGCAAACTTTAGAAAGATGTTAAGAGAGTGAGAGACAAAAATGTTGGAATGAAAAAAGTAGAGAGAAAAGTTAGAGACATGAGACATAAAATTTTAGGATAGAAAGAAGGTTAGAAATAGATGGAGTGACACGTTTTAGAGAGATAAAAGTTAGAGAAATGAGATGCAAATATTTTGGAGATAAAAAATAGTTGGAAAGAGAAAATGACAAAAACTTTAGAGATTAAACTTTGAAAGTGAAATAAATTTAGAAAAAAAAATTGGGGATAAATTTACAGGGAACAAACCAAGTTTTCAATTTTCTTTTTAAAATTGTAAGAACTTTTAAGTAATAAAGTTTATAAAATATTAACAGTACAAAAATTAATAGAGGAAAAAGAAAATGAAATAAAAATTTAGGAGAGAAAAAAGTTTCAAAAAATTTTTAAATACAAAAAGTGGGACAAAAATTTTAAAAAGAAAATTTTATAGAGAGAAACAAAATTAAAAAGTGGGATAAAAATTTTAAAGATAAAAAATACAGATAATGAAAGAAAAAATTATAGGAATTTTTTTTTAGAGATTTGTAAGAGAGACAAAGAAAAAAGAACAAAAAAAAAAGAGTTAGTAAAGATGAGGGACAAAATTTTTGAGGGAGAAGTTTTTACTTTTTTAAGTATGCATATATCTTTTTTAATTTTTAAAAAAACTTTAATAATGAACCTTTTTAATTTCGATTTATGAATCAAATATATATATTTTCACCAATTCTAATATTTATCACTATGCATTAACAAACCTTTTATTCTAACTACATTTATCAATTACTTTTCTACCTTTCAAAATGTACAAAACTATGTTTCACTGCCTATAACTAAATTTATATAAATTATTTTACATAATTATGTTCTTCCAAAAAAAAAGGTAGGTTCTATTAGGAGAATCAAAACTGTTGTAACAAACCTCAAATCTCTCTCTTGCTGTTGTAGATTCTTGTTAGCCTTCTTATAAAAAGGCTCACTTGTACTCCGTAAAATACATGAAGAATTACATCTCTCTATTTCACTCTCTGTGTACTTCATCTTGGTATCAGAGCACTTTGACAGACGCCCTTTTTTTTTCCCTTATCCATGGCAACCAACACTTCTTCTTCTCCTTTAACCACTGTTGGATCTACTCCTCACTCCCTTCTTGCCAATATTTGTAATTTGATTCCTATTCGATTGGATTCATCGAATTATGTTCAATGGCGAGTCCAAATTACAGCTGATCCGCTAACACGCAAGTGCACGTGATCGAAGTAATAAAGAAACTGGAAGTATTCCAGAGTATCGTACCCAAGGGAACGGTTTTAACAAAATCTATTTTGAATGACACCAAATATGTTTGCAAATCGCAATGGGGTAACCGAAAGTTCAAAATGCGAGAATTTGGTTTTAACAAGTGAGTGAAAATTCAAAGAATAAAATAGGGATTCAAGTGATGCAAGCACCTTTGGAAGAATGCAACTCACTTTGCAATTGCAATCATAGTTAACATGTGAGACTAAGTAAACCGGGTTCAACTCCTATTCGATTTTGATTCAAAACCTTTAGGAGACTAAGTGATTAAACCTATACGTCTATGGCTAATCTAACTTAGATACTTCGCACACAACCCTAGTGGTCTTAGAGTCTCGCCCTATGTCTAGGGTCGATGTTCAGGACTTATTTCTAAGCCTTTTCCTCCATTGCTTTTGTGACATCGGCTTTCCCTTAACTCTTTCGATATTAAGTTCGAGCTAGATGAGCAAGCACTAGTTGGCCGGCTAGGTTTACCCAAAATTAAATTCAACAAAAACAAACAAAGTACACATGCTAACTAGATTGTATATGCTTTAGAGCTCTACATTTTTCCTTAGGGCATTCACCAACTTGAACCCCTAGAGGAAATTTAGCTCATAGTAGAAAAAGTAAAAATCCCAAAATAGTTTATTGAAAAATTCATAGTTCTAAAGAGGAGAAAAATAATTCTAAAGAAACCCTAATTAAATTTCCAACAAGAAGAATATATTAAAAAAAAACAATGACTCCTAATTTAGCTACTGGAGTTAAGATTTTGTTGTCAAAAGAGTAAGGAAATCCTATGGGTAAATAATAAAAATACCATAATTCAATTTATACTTTAAAGGAAAACCCACAGAAAAGAAAAGAAAAACTACTGTAAATCAATTTTCAATTCTAAATGAGAAAGGAAACCCACGGGACAAAGAAAAGAAATACAAAGAACAGACTTTGGAGAACGACAGAACTGCAGAAGTCGAAAGCAAAAATAAGGGAACAACTCGCAACACAATGCAGAAAAATGCCTTCTTGTCGATTAAATCTAAAAATCGGAGGATCTCCGTGAGCTACAAAATTGAATTCGAACTGAACTAATACAAAATTGAAATTCAAATGGCTGCTGTCTATGAAGAGAATAAACCCAGCAAAACTGCATAAGGGAAAGCAGAAAAATAAATCCAAAAACTACTGTCGGGAGAAAAATAAAACAGGAAGTAAAACCCAAAAGAACGAACTTCTTAAAAAAAAAAACAAAACAGAAACTGAAACCCAAAAACGAATTGCCTCTTCCTCCTCGGCTTCTCCCCTTTTTAAAGTCAAAGTCGAGCTTCATCTCCTTCCAAAATTGGACCCAGATTCGTGGGTAAAATCTGGACAAGATAATCTTGCTGGAATTTCTCCATAATTGGTGTAAATCGCGTGAATCATGGAGATTTCCGTGAATTTCGAGCTTTCCTTGGCGTGCCTTAGAATGCAATTGGTTTGCAATCGCATTCTCCCTTCCTCTGTTCTTCTGGTTACATTGCAAATGGAATGCAATTGCATTCCTTTTGCAAAGTCTTCAATTCTGCACAAAAGACAACAACTTAAGCTACTTTCTTTATCTTTTTTCAAAATTTTTGTATTCATCAAGTTTCAACAAGCTTGCATGAATTTATACAAAATGTTACTTTTATCTTGCTTGTTGGTCAACAAAAATCCTCAAAATTAGCAAGAACAACTTGGTTTTAGAGTTGAATAATTCTCATAACTGAGAATTATCAACAGCCATTTTGAAAGCCCATGCCTTATATGGTCATGTTGATGGAACCACTCTTCCTCCTCCCGAATGCCTTACCACTGCCACCTCTTCCACATAACCAACCACCTCCACCACCGAATCCAGAACACCAAACCCGAAATTCCTAAATTGGACGTATCGGGATCAAGCTCTCATCACCTTTATTAATGTCACATTATCTTCATCTGCCTTCTCCGATGTCACCTCTGCATCTACATCTCGTGCACTATGGCTGTCATTGGAGACTAAATACTCATCCAAGACTCGGTCTAACATCCTCGCCCTACGATCATCTCTCTATGCGATCAAAAAGGCGCCTGCAGAAACAATTGAGAACTATTCAAGGCGTGTAAAGGATATTGTTGATAAATTAGCTGCTGCCTTGGTTAAAATCTATGATGAGGAGACTCTGTTGCATATTTAAAATGGTTTACCTGCGAAATATGCCTCCTTTCAGACTTCTATTCGGACGAGAAGCACCACGATTACACTGGCTGAACTTAAAGTCTTACTCGATGTTGAAGAGAAGAGTATTGAAAAGCTTCATCCTTCTGTCGAACCAACACCCACAACAATGGCGGCATTTTTCGGGTCTTCAGGACGTCATTCTGCTGGTGGGCGTGGAGTAGGACGAAGCGACGGCCGTGATTTCACTGGTTTTTCGTGGAAACGGCGGACTCAACCTTAACAATGCTGGACGTGGATATCGGGGCACTTCTTCCTCTGGGCCAGTTTCTACTAGGGTTGTTCATCGGTCGGTCGGTGTCGGTTTTCTGCCAAAACCGATACCGAAAACCGACCAGTCGGTTTCCAGTAAATGGAAACCGACGATTTTTGGAGACATTCTGCCACAGACCGAATCGAAAGTCGGTTCGGTCGGTTGGTTCTATCGGTTTTTGTATTTTTAGTTTTTACTTTTTTTTTCTATAAATAGAAAGGCGATTTTGGATTTTCATTTGTTTCATACACTTTTGAATAAAGAAAGGAGAGGGAAGAGGCAACGACGTCAAATGAAGAGGGAAAAAGGCAAGACGACGACGACAACAACGGAGTCGGCGAGGCAGTGAGACGGCAAGGCGGTGGCGACATCAAATGTGGAAGAGAAAGGGCGAGGCATAGATAGCAAGAGACGACGAGGCAGCGACAAGAACGATGGAAGAAAAGAAAGAAAGGGAAGAAATAATAAAGGCAAAGGAGAAGAGAAGAAAGAGACAGGAAGAGTGGAGATGGAGAAGAAGAAATGATTTGGGAGAGAAGAGTAAAGAGATGGAGAGAGAACGAAAAAGACAGCAAAGTGAAAAAAAATATATTATTTTTTTAATATCAAAGGACAAAACCACTTTGTAAAGCCAACAATCCTTGATTTTTTCAAGGTGGTTTTGGTCTTGGGAGACCGTGCACCTGCAAAAAAGCAACAATAATTATCTTTTTCTTTTTTTTTTTTAAATATATATAGATTCTCAAAATATATATATGAGATTCGGTCGGTCGGTTGGTTTTTTCTATTTTCATTGAACCGACCGACCGACAATCGGTTTTGCCAATTGACAAAACCGACTCCGACCGATTATGGCAAAAAACCGACCGACCTACGTCGGTTCGGTCGGTTTCGGGCGGTCGGATCGGTTTTCGGTTCAATCTTGAACACCCCTAGTTTCTACCCACATGGGCTACTCCCTTCATACAGCCTAATGCAATTTTTAATATGAATGGGCCATCAACGCCAGCTTCTTTTTTTCATAATAATGGGCCATTTTCTAATATTTCTGCAGGTGTTCTTAGGCAGCCCAATTTGAGATCAAGTCAGTCCACTCATTCCAGTCCGCCCAATAATAGAGTTCTTTGCCAGATTTGTTCAAAGTCTGGCCATAGTGCATTGGACTGCTACAATCGGATGGACTTTGACTATCAGGGTCGACATCCACCAGCTCAGTTGGCAGCCATGGTGGTAAATTCCATGTTTTCTCCCAATTTTTCATCCTCTAATAATTATTGGTTGTCTGATAGCGATTGCAGGCCAACCTTAATCTTTCTTCCACATACAATGGCGATGAGTCGGTTACTGTTGGAAATGGATAGCCTCTGAATGTTACACATAGTGGTAGTGGTATACTTCCCACACCAACTCATACTTTTTCCGATCTTTCTAATCTTCTTCTCGCTCATGATTTAGCCTCTAATCTCTTAACCGTTCACAAATTTTGTGTTGACAACCATTGCATTTTTATTTTTAATTCTGCTTGGTTTCTTATTCAGGATAAGGTTTACGGCCGCACTTTGTATGGAGGACAATGCGTCAATGGTTTATATCCTATTCCAATCTTTTCTCCATCTTTTTCGTCCGCAATGCATCCAAAAACTTGTGGGTTTTTAGCAAATAAGGATTCTTCTCTCTGGCACCATCGTTTAGGACATCCATCTATTAAAGTTTTGCGTTCTTCTTTACATCGTTAGGTCTTTCTTCTAATAAATTGTGATCCACTTATACTTGCACTAGTTGTTTGCGTGCGAAAATGACAAAACTTTCTTTTCCTATGTCACATTCTCTGTCTTTGCATCCTCTTGCTTTAGTTCATAGTGATGTCTGGGGACCCTCTCCAATTATTTCTCTTAATGGATATCGTTACTATGTAAGTTTCATTGATGATTTTAGTAAATTTACGTGGTTGTTTCCCTTGGCTTACAAATCTGATGTTACTACTGTTCTCCAAACTTTTGTGCCTTTTGTTGAGAATCTTCTTTCTATTCATTTAAAAGTTTTTCGGTCTGATGGGGGTGGTGAGTTTTGTAATTCTCGTGTGTCTTCTTTATTTTCCTCTAAAAGGATACTTCATCAAAAATCATGCCCTTAAACTCCAGAACAAAATGGGGTTGTGGAACGAAAGCATAGGCACATTGTCGAAACTGCAATGTCTCTACTCTTTCATTCCTATATTCCTCTTGAGCTATGGCCATACGCTTTTTCAACTACTGTTTTTCTCATCAATCGAATGCCTACCCATTCTTTAAATATGGTGTCACATTTTGAAAAATTGTTTGGTTATTCTCTTGATTTGCTTCACTTAAAAGTTTTTGGGTGCGCATGTTTTCCTCTTTTAAAACCATATAACAAACACACACTTGAGCCTAAAACTTCCCCCCATGTTTTTTCTTGGTTACACACTTGACTTCAAAGGTTATATATGCTACAATCTCGTGTTCAAAAAGTCAATTGTCTCTAGGCATGTTATTTTTCATGAAAATGTGTTTCCCTTTTCCCAATCTTCACTTTCGTCCTCTTCCCTCCCTCTTTCTTTTGCTCTTCTCCAAACTCTTATAGATCTTTCTCACTCTCGTTCTCATAATCCCCTTTCTTCTTTTGGATCTGACATTTCCTGTGCATCACCTGCCAATGTGTGTAACTCTCTGGAGTCATCTACTACTGTCTTTCTTACGCTATCTGATGCTTGTCCATTGCCTCCAATAGGCCCTTCATCTATCCCTACGTTACCTACCCCTCATGCATCATCACCACATGTTTCTTCGGCCACTGTTTCTGAACCTCTGGTTCCTGCTCCATCACTCCTTCCTACTACTACCCACAATCTTCACCCCGTGCAAACTCGTTCTAAGTCTGGCATCTTTAAGCCTAGCGCATTGCATGTTGCCACCCACACCACTCTCCTGCCCGACCCTGTGTCTTATACTGAAGCCTCTAAACATTCTCATTGGCGCTCTGCTATGGCTGATGAGTTCATGGCCCTCCAGGACCAGGGTACTTGGTCACTGGTTCCTCGCTTACCAGACATGAATGTTGTTGGCTGTAAGTGGGTTTTTCGAATAAGTATCATCCAAATGGTACAGTTGCTCTTCACAAAGCTCATTTAGTTGCCAAAGGATACCATCAAATTGAGGATTTTGATTTTGACGAAACATTTAGTCCAGTTGTAAAGCAGCCGACGATTCGGGTAATTTTCACTCTTGCTGCTCATCATTGTTGGCAATTACATCAAATGGATGTCAAAAATGCCTTTTTGCACGGGCACTTACATGAAGAGGTTTATATGTCCCAACCAATTGGCTTTATTGATAAAATTTAACCTGATCATGCATGAGCTCAAACAAGCTCCACGTGCGTGGTATGAACGTTTTTCCACTTACTTGTTGACTATTGGTTTTGTGGTATCATCTGCTGACTCCTCTCTCTTTGTACGTTCTATGGGTGTCTCTTTGTCTTATCTGTTACTCTGTGTTGATGATATTATTGTAACTAGGCCTGATGTCTCTTACATTGCTACCTTAAAACTTACTTTGGCATCTGAGTTTCAGATCTCTGACCTGGGTCGCCTCACGTATTTCCTTGGTCTGGAAATTCACTATCTCTCTGATGGTATATTTGTTAATCAAGCCAAGTATCTCAGTGATTTGCTCTATTCTTCTGGCATGTCTAATGCCAAGTCCTGTTTGACCCCAATTTCTACTACGATTGATCTTCATGCTACCGCTGTTGTTTATTCGGATGTCACGCTTTACCGCCAGATTGTTGGTTCCTTGCAATATCTTATCTTTACCAGATCGGATATAGCTTTTGCTGTAAATTGTGTTAGTCAGTTTATGCAGCGACCCACTGTTGTTCATTACTTTGCTGTTAAGCGCATCCTGCGATATCATAGTGGCACTCCTGATCTTGGCATTCAGTTCAAGCCTAGCTCGCTTAGCCTTCAGGCCTTTTGTGATGCAAACTGGGTAGGCGACTCCTCTGGTCGTCGGTCCACCACTGGGTATGTTGTTTTTCTTGGCTCCAGTCCTGTTTCCTAGTTAGCCAAGAAGCAGTCCACTGTGTCTCGTTCCTCTACTGAAGCTGAGCATCACTCCTTGGCCAATACTGCTGCCGATGTTTATTGGCTTCGTCAACTCTTATGTGATCTAAAGGTTTTTCTGCATGAACCTCATGTTTTATGGTGTGACAACGTTTCCGCTATTTCTTTGGCTAGTAATCCTGTGTTTCATGCCCGTACGAAGCACATGAGATTGATTATCACTTCATTCGTGAGAAGGTAGTTCGCAAGGATCTTATTGTTCGTTTCATTTCTTCCAAGGACCAGGTGGTTGATCTGTTTATTAAAGCTCTCTCCATCCCATTGTTCAAAGTTTGTACAAGCAAACTCTTGATTGCCAAACCATCATGAGTTTGAGGGGGTGTATTAGGAGAATCAAAACTGTTGTAACAAACCTCAAATCTCTCTCTTTCTGTTGTAGATTCTTGTTAGCCTTCTTATAAAAAGGCTCACTTGTACTTGTAAAATACATCAAGAATTACATCTTTCTATTTCACTCTCTGTGTACTTCATCTGGTTCCTTAAACATCTTAAGTACTCCTAGATTAAGGGTATTCATTCAAGTTCAAAATGAAACAATCTTCTGTATGATTAAAGTTTCTTTCTTTTTCTCCAAAAATCAATCTTTTCGAAAAACTAACAAAGAATCACCAATAAGGTAATAAGTTATCATATTATGTCACTTATTTATCAATTTTAGTTTACAACTTTTATTTCAATTACATCATGCATATTTTAATTTTATCCATATATGTTCTTTTTCATTTTTATCTCATTTGTTACTTTTAAATTTTATGTCAAATATTTATAATTTAAACTCAATGAAAAACCTATGAATTCAAAATTTATATTTCGCCATAAAAAATCATGTTCCAATGATTTTTAACCACGTCCAATTCATTGCAAATTAACCTAAAACAAGATATATATAGTTTTAGCCACTATTTCTTTCATGACTTTTCCGCAATGAAAAATAAATTCATTAAAAAATTAAAATTTACCATACAAATTTATATGTTTTAAAAAATTTTGACCACGTGTCTTTTAACTTGTTTTAATTAAAAGCTAACAAAATTATCATAGGTCATTATAGCAACGTATCCTGGAAAATGGGTCGTTAACGTCTGAAGTGGCCCAATCCATAATAGATGGGCCAATATCAGCCCAAAAAGAAACGGCCCATATTATAAAAGCCCAAGTAGGCCCAAACTCAACCGAATAAAGAGTGCGGTGTAAGCTTCCCGCCCTTTCACGATTCATTAGCGCGCCACTGAAATCTGAAATCCATATTTTTCATTTCTTCTTCCAGAGGAGTGTCTGTGCGGCTAGCGGGTTAGTGATTGGAAGTGAAACGATGTTCGGGAGAATCAGATCGTCTTCTTCACTGGATTCCTTGGAGCGGCCGCCTTCCAAGGTTCTCAAAGATGATTGTCTCTCCATCTACGGTTCGTTCTCTATCTTAATCGTTCTCTTTAAAATAATTATGGATTCACAAGTTACTCTTCAACGATGTTCCATTTTTTTCCCTACTTAAATTAAATGCGATAATATGATTGGATTTGAAAAATGTCTTGCTCTGGCGCCTTGTTCTTTTGTTTTCTTTTAGTTTTTCAGTTTTTTTAGCCACTTAGTAGACTGAAAACCAACGTCTGAACTACTCGGCGGTGAAAAGTTGAATTGGTTAGTGGAGAGTGTAGGAGATCTGGGTTTAACGATGTTTAGAGGTAAGAGCAATTAGACGTATTTAGTAACTAACAAGGACAAGGAATCAGATTCGAAAATTTGAATGGGTTATTGATATCGTGTTACTTGGAATGACCATCGAGAATGATTCTTGAATTTGATAGATAATGAAGTTGCTCACAATAAAGAAAAAATTTGTTTGAATTAATTTTCTTTTCATTGTTTAAAACTTAAAAGAAGGTGGATCTACTGTACCGGATTATGTATTTGAGAGCTGTTATTTTCCGGGTCATTCCTATTTGTGCTGAAGAGTTCATTCAGGTTATAGCTCGGAGTTTCAGGAGAGATTATTAGTTCGGCTTCTGTTGGCAAGTCTACATCTACATTATTGTGTTGATTTGCTTATCTTGGGCAGATGATTTAAAATCCCAGTTGTTGATTAATTAAAATTATACTTATTTTTGAAACCTACTTCTTTGACTATGCTTTGGCTTCCTTTAACGAATAGAAGGGGGAATACCTTTTTTTTTTTTAATCACAAAAAATGTGAGAATGCAGATTTGAACCTCCAATCTTAAAGGAAGGAATACATGTCAACTATTGAGCTAAGCTTACTTTGCAGGGAAAATACTAATTGATACACTGTTTTGTGACTTATGTTCACTGTAATAGCATCTCTATCCACATGTTTAGCTAATTAGACGCATTACCTTGCTATGCTCATAGGAGAATTTTCACACAATTTGCTCCATTTATTTTTTCTATTATATGTTAGTTTTCTTTCATAAAATTAGTTAGTCGGCTTTGACTGCGCAATGGTGGATTCTTTAGGATTATTAGATAACAGTTGAATTTGTTAAGGATGTTAAGTTATAAGTGATGGAAATTGGAAACTGTAGTGCCTTGTTAGACTTAGAACTAACAAGTTTTCTTTGTTTACTCTGGTATGCTTTTGGATTTACCTTAGGCATAAATGATATGGTTCGGTTTCTCTTAAAATTAGACTGCAGTCCAGAATTTGTAGAAATAGTGATTTAGTTTAGGAATTCAGATTTTTGGGTTTCAAGACTTTTTATGAGAACAAGTGGATAAAGTTCTATACAGTTCTCATTTAGTTCCTTCTTGCAGAGACCACCCTAATGAAGCTTAAACTCGGTTCTCAACGTGAATCAAGCCCACTCATCAAAGAGGATGCCTTAGAGGAAGGAGAAACTGACTCTAACTCAAGTTCATCGTGTGCTGAGGCAATGAACACAGAGGCATGCTACAGTCCAGCAAGTGTCCCAAAGGATTCTCATGAGTTAGCCAACGCAACCAAAGAAGACTTGATGACTGTAGATTCAGATCATTCGACTACAAGTACTACTACACCTGAAACTTCCGAGGTTTTTCAATCACCAGAATATTCAACACAACGTAGGATGAAGAACTCTATTCTTTACCTATTCTCTAAATTCAAGAATTCTCCAGGAATTCCAACAATCATGGAGGTAACGGCAACAGAAGACATCTGTTGCGTGGTTATGTCACCAAGTTCTAGTTCAGCTCAGTCTACTGACAATGGCGAGCTACATTCGGAGGAAGAATCCATCGACTCTTCGACTGTGTTATCGGAAAAGGTTTTATAACTTGGTGGCATGATCAAACATAAGCCATTCCAGATCCAGATTCAGTTCCCTTTGGCAATAAGTTTTCATTCATGTTTACTTCAAACCTGTTGAAATCATGTATTTTCATGGTCACGATGCAGAATGTATGGGAAATGTATAAATCTTACATCCAAACATGAGATGTGCCTTTGATTTTTTAATTCACCACTTTTATTACTTCACATCATTTTCATAATTCAGATGAAAATTTCTGTGGAGTCTTGACAATCAAAATGGATTTCTCCCCTTTTTTGCACAAGCGGTCCTGTGACGAAGATTACAAGGGCTCTGCTGGGATCTTATTCTATAATTCAAAATTACAGATAAGAATAATCACAATTGTTTGAGGACATGGAGGCTGAAAAGACAACTTCACTCTATCAGCCAAGGTGCAAGAGCTGGCTCCCACTCGACCAATTCGCCTTCTTTGAACCAGAGAGCTGCATAGACAAAGTCTAGGATTTAGAGCAAGGGGAAAATATTGTAGAAAAAGGCAAGATCTAATGAACTCTCAAGAATTCTTAGTCCATTTAAGGGATACTAAACTAGTGGTGTAAAACTATGTCGACCTCAACTTGATTTCTGCAGCATCCCTAAACTATAAGAAAATCAGATTTTCCGAAAATATGCAAAATTGTTTCTAATTCGAGTGGAACTTAATCCTGAAGATACTACTTTTCTTTTTAAAAAGTCGGCGCCTGCCTCAAGACCTAGACTATGGAGACATCAAGAGTTTTTCACTTTTCCTAATTAAGCTTGCCTGAAGAATGCAAATATTTCATTTTGCACAAACTTTTATTTCCAACTCGTTTCCATCAACCTCTCAAGCCTTTCTTTTCTGCTTCTAAAAGAAACTGATAATTAGCAAACATAACCCTTTTGGTTCTGAAGCGGGTTATTTCGTCCTAGATCCAAGGTCCAGTGTGTTTGGTAAAAGACTACCAACAACAATTCGACGAGTGAAAAACAAATGATTTATTTTGGGTAGTTTCTATCTCTGAAATATGAGAACTCTACCATAACAATAACAAATCCATTGGTTATAGTAATATAATCGAGAATGTACACAAGTCAAGTCATTTTAAAAGCACAGAGTTTCTTACCTACTTCACGCTTGCCACTCTCAGGACTATCACTCCCATGAATCACATTCCTGCCAATATGTTCAAATAAGTTCTTTCTATTGTACATACCATTGCATTTAATCATTACACCAAGAATCAAAGTTTTTAAGGTCAAACCTTCCTTTTTGAATAGCAAGATCCCCTCTAATTGTTCCTGGCTCAGCTTCGAGAGGATTTGTAACTCCGATTAACTTACGTGCTGATGCCACAACACCAACACCCTCCCATGCCTATATAAACACGGTTAACATCGACAGGAAAGCTATGAGATAGTTGTTTACATAATAGGCCGAAATACAGCAGAATAAAGTTATGAGAAACATACCATACACACAACAGGACCTGATGTTATGTACTCAATTAAACCAGGAAAAAAGGACTTGCCCTTAAGATCCTTATAGTGTTCCTGTAATAATATATGATTAGTTTGAATAGAGATTTTATGGAGTATTCTTCCAAAGTTGTTAAAAGAAATAAAATAAAACTCTTCATACTTTCAATCTTTTGAGCTTATTCCAGTAGGCTTAAACTAGAACAAAAATCAAGTTATACAAGGAACTTCAGAATCATAGTGGGAAAATGAACGTCGTTCAAGAACAAACCTCAGCCAAATCCTTGGAGCATTGGAAGAGCTTCAAGCCAGTAAGCTTAAATCCTTTCTTCTCAAATCGCGAAATTATCTCTCCAACCTAAAACAAACTCAGTTAAAGCAAGAAAACTTCAGAATGCACGTCAAGCAGTTCTCAGATTTAATTACAGACGAAATTGTGGATTTCTTCAATTCTATTTCTGTTTTTTCTGTTTAATTTGACATTATTCAACACGATGGAACTCACATTCAAGAATAGAGACCTTAATAGCACAGGAACTGAACAATGAACAATCAAGTGCTCCGAATTGCAAAGCTCGACAGCAACCACAGAGAAAAAGGGGGGAAAACACAAATTAAGGCAAAATTATCAAGTTTTAGAGGAAACTCACAAGGCCACGTTGAACACCGTCAGGTTTCACCATAATGTAGGTCTGGTCGACTCGTTCCTGCATCTCAAAAGACAAAGTCGATTAATCTTCAAAACAGGCCAATTGAAAACCAGTTGAATCGAACGAAGAAGAGAAATAAAAGTGAACAAACCAGGGAGGCAACCAAATGGGGCAAAAAAATGAAGGATTCATTGTCAATGGAAGCAGCACGAGAACGAGTAGAAAGTTTGGAGAAGAGATTAGAATTCGAAGGGAATGCTGAAAGATGGTCGCGGCGTCGGGAGCGGCGGCTCAGGGCGGCAGTCCAGGAGGGGGCTAAGCTGCAAAAGGTTGTCGTCGGCGGCAGAAGAAGCGGCGGAGCTCCTCTTCCGAACACGGCCACAGCGTCCATTTCGCCCTCTACTGAAAAAGCCCAATCCGAAAAGGTAAGTGAAAAGGCACGCAGCCCCCAGTCCCACCCCTTTTCTCGAAGGAATTTGAATATAAAAGATGACTTTTTATATTATAATTTGGTTTTTTAGAATTTAGTGCATTTATAATTTTTTCTCTTTGGTAATTAATTTCTACATCAGAAATACTTTTTTTTTCTTTTGGAAAATAATAAATTTTACTTGTATTGATTTTTATTATAATCTTTCAATTTTATCATATTACACCTTAAATTTTAATGAGTGTTGCTAATTTTACCTTTTGATAGATTTTAATTTGAAAAATCGTCAATGGAAATATTCTCAAATATAATTAATGAATATAAAACATACGTCTAATATGAACTTAATGAAGAAAAACAACATTGGACCTAGATTTTTATTGAATTTTGTAAGTTTTGAAATATTTATTTAATTTCAATCTTATGTATTAATCGGGCTTAATTTTGTGCAAAACTTGATTTTGCGTTAAATTAGTGAGTTTTATATATTTTTATGTTACCTTTTATTAAAATTAGTGAGTGAATTTGACGAAAAGTGAACATAAGGTAAAAATTGTAACAAATTTTTAAGTTTAGACTTTATAGCATATTTGGTGGAATAAAAAGTTTAAAGTGAAGTTAAAATTGATACAACTTCTTCTTAAGTTCAACGCTAAAAAATATATATTTTAAAATTTTTTAGTTTGTCATGTAGTAAAATGATGTGTTTTTCAAATATGTTATTTATTTTGGTATTTTTATAATAATAAATTATGTAATTTTCTATTACTAAAAAAAGAATTATGTAACTTTCTTCAATAAAATATTTATAAGATGTTATGGTTTATTTTCTATTTTGCATTTCGTAATTTTTGTAAATTTAGAAATGAGATGCTATAAATTTATATATTATTTTTATTATACTAGCTTTGTAATATTTTCTCTTTATTTTCTATTTGTTACAAACAATGCTTAGTCTTGTCAAATTAACATTGAAATTTATGGGGAAAAAATGGAAAGAGAGTAAATCTCTAATGATAATGACAATAAAAAATGACAGTTCTCATTGGAAAAGAAAGAGGCCTAAAAGTGGAAGAAAAAGTAAAGTACACATAGGGATAGATGGTAAGTTAGGTAAAGCATATTTTGGTCGATAGAAATTTATCAAGTATAGGCAATAGATGTTAATAGGTTAAATTACAAGTTTAGTCTTTGAATTTTTAAGTTTGTGTCTAAAAGATCTTTAAATTTTAAAAAATATTTAATAGGTCTTTGAATAAAAATGTCTAATAAGTCTCTAAACTTTCAATTTTGTGTCTAATAAATCTTTGATATATTTGAAAATTTTAAAAATGAATTGACCTATTAGATACAAATTAAATTGAATTTTTGTGTAAAATAGAACCTTAAACTTTAAAAATGTCTAATAGGCCCATAAACTTTCAATTTTATGTCTAATAGGTTTGTGACATATTCGAAAATTTAAAAAAAAAATAATCAATCTATTAGTTATAAATTAGATTGAATTTTTGTGTAAAATAGGACTCTAAACTTTAATTTTTGTGTCTAATAAGTCCATGAAATGTTAAAAAAATATCAATGTCAGACCTACTAGACACAAAATTATAAGTTTAAGAACTTATTAGACAATTTTTAAAATTTAGGGACCAAATAGACACGAGTTAAAAGTTCAAAAACTAAACTTTTAATTTAACCTATTATGATAACAAACTTTATGGATAGTAACTAATTGGAACCATATACTTTAGTTAAACTTCATGAATCGTCACTACAATTATAGATGATTATTATATTAATTAATTATGTGACACTGTGTTTTTTATTTACATGACAATAAACTAATATTTACTATTTAGCTAATTATGTTGACCGATTATATGGAGTGTTAGGTTGAGTAAAATTGGTGGATTTTTGAAGAGGTAAAAATGGTCATTATAGATGAGTTATGAAGTTTAACTAAATTATAATAATTAAATTAAAATTTTTACGATCACAATATTCAAATTGAAACTAAATCCAACCTATAAAAAGTATATTGAAACTTTTAAAACTGTTGGACCAAATTGAGATTAAACTTATAATCTTGCTTATAATTATGTAGCATGAATACACTATTCCTTATAATTACTTCCATAATTGTCACACTAGGTTTCTAATATGAGATGTTTAACATCAATCTATCTCACCAATTTTTTCTTGAGATCAACAAATCTAGAGACGAGGACTGAACTATTAACTTTTAAAATAGTAATAGATGTTTTATCCATTGAGCTATATTCAAATTGACCGTCTCATCATTTTTTATATCATGTCAATTCGACTAAGGGTCGTCTATTTGGAATGATTTCCAAGTGCTTAAAAAATTATTTTTTAAGTATAAAAAAAGTATTTTTAAACATTTAGAGTCCGTTTGATAATGTTATTGTTTCTGATTTTCTATTTATTTTTTCAGTTTTTTGAGAAAATGAAGCTTTTGGTAATTGATTCCATTTCTTGTTTCTCATTTTTTAGAAACATTCTAAAATTATATAGAAGTTTTGGGAACAACAAAATCAAATTTCTTGTTTTTTGTTTCTATTTCTAGTTTTTTATAACACAAATAAAGGTATTAATTATTTTATCATTTTTATTACTTCTAAAATGCACAATAAATATCTAAAAAATATATATAACATAAATTTTTTCGATATTTAATTTTAAAAATGTATTTTCATATAAAACTTTTACATTTTTAAGTTATAAATTCAAAGAACAAGAAACAAAAAACGTTATCAAACATTCTGTTTTTTTCAATAGGAAAAAGATCAATAAACGGTGATTAAACACACTTTTGTTTTTCTTTATTACAAAAGAGGAAACAACAAACGAGAAATAACAAATGAAAACGTTATCAAATGGGCCCTTAAAAATCATTCCACACACACTATATCATATGATATAGGTTAAATTACAAATTTAGCCCCTAAACTTTTGAATATTTTAAAATTCAATGATCTACTAAACACAAAATTAAAATTTTAGGGTTCAGTTAAACATAAAATTGAGATTTATATCTAATAGATTAATTAATTTTTAAAAATATAAAATTTATCAAGAACCTATTAGATACAAAATCGAAAGTTGAGGAATTTATTAGATACAAAATTAAAAGTGTAGAGACTTATTACATACTATAAAAAATTTAGAGACCAAATAAACACAAATTTCAAAATTTATGTACTAAACTTGTAATTTAACTAATAATATAATATATTTTTCAGCAGCTATATGGAGCAGCAGGCAGCAGCCGTCTTCAAAAAAACAAAAAACAAAAAAAAGCAGGCAGCAGCCGGCAGGCTTTGATGTCAAGCGCTCGAATCTTTCGTTTTGTATCCTTTCAGATGACACTGTTTTGACAACAGCGTAGACACCAAATTATCCCTTCCGATCATCTTCCGCCGGCACTCTGATTCTTTTCAACATCTGCAGCAAACGACGGACGGCGGCGGAGGTGGTCAGAAACTGCAGCCGGCAACGTCATACGAACCAGTGCTCCGGCGACGGTGGCCCAACCAGAAGTCCAATAGTTGGACAGAATTCTCTCCCTCAACGGTTTCCGACACCAAAAAACTAACATCAAAATCACTACAAATCTTAAGGCTTAAAACCTCTTCGTTTCTCTCTAAACCAAAACCGAGCTCCATATTATAAGTTCATCAATGGTTCAATGAAATAATCTATTGAGCTTGAATCCACTTCAAAATTCTGGTTCTCACTCACAAGAAATCCTAAAGGGCTTCCCCAATAAGGCAATCAACTTGGGAAATTGTGAACAACCTTGGGAAAATCGACAATGTTTGGTCTCTATAAATAATGATCCCATCGCACACAAGGTTTAGGGGCTAATTAGAAGAATAATATTATTTAAAAAAAAAGGGTAAAAATGAGTGGATTTGAAACAAATTAGGAAAATGTGACTAATTTTTTGTCCTTATTACAATGCGTTTCTTCCATATAGATGCATTCATTTCAGCAAGGTGGCAACGTTAAATGCATATCTTCAAGAGATGTATTATATTTAACGAAATGAGATAATGTACAACAACATGATGGTCATTTACTATGTCAAATTTATAACTGAATGCATTTCTTTGAAAGACGCATTCCAATTAAATGCATCTTTCAAAGAGACGCATTCCAATAGAATATATCTCTCAAAGAGGCTCACTCCAATAATGACAAAAAAAACTAGTTTTATTTAAATAGTTTCAAATCCACCTGTTTGTTCCAATTTTTTTTTCTATAACAACAATATTCATCTAATTTACCCCAAGGTTTAGTGTTGAATGTTGACATTATCTAATTGTCCACATTAAATAGGCACAGTTGAGTTTTTATTTAAAAATTATATCATTTGTGGGGTAGAGATGACCTCTTCCTCAATAAAGTAAAGATGCCTTAACCATTCAATTATGCTCGTGTTTAGTCTGAATTTTTATGTTTATTTTGACCCTAAATTATTAAACTACATTATGGTTTTTGTTTCTAAATATTTCGTTATTCATCTGACAAAAGTTTCGATGCATTTCAAAAATAATCTTATGCCTAATTAGATATAATTTTAAAAAATTTAGCAATATATTTGTCTGTTAAAAGAATAATACTTTCCTCCTGCTGCTTTGGTAGCAAAAAGTTCTTGACATTTCTATATGTTCATATATTCGATGTCAGCATAAGGGATATGAATCAACATTTCTAATACATCATTAAAAAATCAACGAAATATAATAAAAATATCAATAATGTGGATCGAATATTAATAGTAAAAAATTTAAATTTACTTAGAAAAAGAGTAAAATACTTATATGTTAATTTAAATATTTGTTAAGGAATTTTTTTATGTTGATATAATTTTTTCAATAATATTCATCGACATCGACATTTACATAAAAATAATACTTGAACATTTTCGTCTACATCAAATTTAAAATCTTGCCTTCGACTAAGTATATATCTCAATGCACATTGACCTACATCCCACTTGTAACCCATTAAGGTAAGTATTATTAGCAAGTTAACGGTAGCTGGTAAATAAAGATATAGAGATAAAATTGTATGCATGAAGTAAAGATGCATTTATATTAGGTTTGTGCCAAAATGAGTATAACTAAGCGATAATTGGCATGTACTCCATTCCTTAAAGTCAAAGGTTCAAATTTTCATATTGTACTAAAAAAAAAAAAATCATATAATAAAAAATAAATTAAATTAAGATTTTCTTTATAAAAAAGTTGATCTAAATTATTTTTTAAATGATACCCTAACAACCCTAAACTTTGTTTAATTTATAAGGGGCCTTTTTTTTTATAACGTATAATTTTGGAGCTTTTCACCTGCTATTTACTTTTATAGAATTAGTTCACTGAGTCATACCAGCACTTGTGTGACACGACACCGTTTGTGGGATAGGCCACCGCATTTGAGTATAAGTCATATATAATTCAAGAGGTAAATATTTGATTATGGAAAAATATTGTCCTTTGCCATGCAATAAACAACTAAATAGGTTTTTGGCCAAAAATAAAAATAAGTATAGTTCAGCAGTAATTGTCATGTTTCCTTAATCAGAAGATTAGAGGTTCGAATTCCAACCCTTAAATGTTGTTGAACTAAAAATAAAAATAATAATAATAATAATAAAATAGATTTCTAAACTTTTTTATTTTGTGTCTAATAGAATATTTTTTAACTTTAAAAGGTGTCTAAATAAGCTCCTAAACTTTGATTTCGTATCTAATAATTTTTTGAGCATTTTGTTTTTATAATTTGTGGGTGATAAGTTCTTGAGATTTCAATTTTGAGTCTAATAGGTTCTTGACCTATTTAACCATTTTTAAAATTCAACGAATCTATTAGACACATATAATTGAAAGTTTAATGTTCTGTTAGACACAATAAAATTCAATTTTATATCTAATAGATTCGTTAATTTTAAAAAATGTTGAATATGTCAAAGATTTATTAGATACAAATTTCAAAGTTCAAAGAATTTATTTGACATTTTAAAGTTTAGGGACTTATTAGACACGATTGAAAGTTTAAGAATCTATTAGATATTTTTTTAAGTTAAAGAACCTATAGACACAAACATGAAAGTACTAAAACTAAACTTGTAATCTAACCTAAAACTAAACTTGTAATCAAACCTAATTAATATTAATGTAATAAAAAAATCTCTATAGCTCTAATCCTCAAAAGATCACCCCTTCTTTTTATTATTTGAATTAAGTTTTGTTTTAGTTTTGGAGAATTTTAATTTTAATTTTTTTCTTTTGAAAAAAAAATAATTTTAATTTATATGGTACAAAAGCCAACGTTTTTGTTTTTTTTTGAGAAGGACAAAAATCATCTTCTTGATATAAAGAATCTAATTCCAAATAAGTTTTTTTCGTCAATAGTGACATTCAAATTAAAATCGATCATATCTTTAAAGTATTGCACAATTTTAATAATGTAATTGTCAATTCGAGCATAGCTTAGTAGAAAATTTTTTCACTACTTCTATATTCCCTTCTATTTATTGTTTGCCAAATCAACATTCTTTTAAAAATGATGTGAAATCCACCAGCATTAAATATTTATAAAAACAAAATTATAGTGTGAACAAAAGGAGTATGATACTCTTATAGTACTAGAAATTTTGCCTATCTTAATAGATAAGACACTAATTATCATCCCAAAAGTTGATAGTTCGATCTCCACCCTTGCAATTATTGAACTAAAAAATAAACTTTAATAATTCAATTAGCAAAACTCAATTAATTTTGTTCATATTATTTCATTATGTGCTTAAAGTACATATTGTCAATTTTTTAAATAGGTCAAGCTACCACAATAAATAATAGTTATAAGTCTATAATTAAATTTCTTTTTTTTGGAAAAAATCAATTTTGACCTCTATATTTATCAAATTGTATCAATTTTACCCATAAACTTTCAATTTCATCATTGCACCTCTTACCTAGATAAGTGTTGCAATCTTAACCTCAAACTTTAAGAAAATATTGCAATTTTAACCCTCTAATAAGTTCTCGTTCTAAATATCGTTAAAAAAAGCTTTTTCTTATGCGTTCAATCATCAATGAATTATAAAACATATGTATACAATATGAAGTTGATAAAATTTTAGAGAAAAATGACATTAGAGCTTTTTTTTGTTGTTGAAATTTATGAATTTTGGTAAAATTATTTAATAACTAATTTGTGATTGGTCAAACTTATTTTTGTGTAAGACTTTATTTTATTGAAATTAATGAGTTTATGAAGATTTTTACACTATTTTTAACTGAGTGTAAACATTGCAACACTTATTTAAGTTTAGGGTCAAGTTTGATGAAATTGAAAGTTTTAGGGTCCAAATTGATACAACCTCTCAAGTTTAGGGTGAATTTTGATCTTTTTTTCTTTTTTCTTTTTTTAGTACAACAAATGTGATGTGAGAATTTGAACCTCTAGCTTCAAGAGAAGAAGTAGATATTTTTTACCATTAAGCTACGACTTTATATATATATATGTTTATGATGTAACCTGCAATTAATTATATAGGTCAAATTTTACTTTTCTTTTATATAAAAAGCCATAGCCAATTTTCATATGTCAAATCTTTCTAAAATAATATCTCTTTAATATTACTAATTTGTATTTACAAAAAAAAAAAAAACTTACTATTTATTATTGTTTTTTTTAGTACTACTATTTTGTATTTATTATTCATGGATGTACAAATGAAAGCTTCTCAAATCAAATCTTTTATTATCAATGCATATCTCTCACCAAATCACATAAAAGTATTCATTTTCAATTTCAACTTCATTTATGTAGGATCGTATGACAACACTAGAGGGGGTGAATAGGTTGCTTAAAAAAAATTAATTCTTTTTTAAAGAATTAAACTAAAACAATGCAATCCAAACTAATCAAAATAAATACCCTAAAAAATTCTAGAAATATAGAACAATTTTCCTAAGCATGCAATCTACTCACAAAAATATTAAGCAACAAAAATTTAAAAGAATAGAGAGGAATAGATAACACCGAAAATTTTATAGTGGTTCGAAAATCCCTACTCCACTCCCCAAGACTCATTCTTGGGTATTTTATTGCGATGGTCCTCTTACACGTGAGAACCAAACTGATTGTCACTCTTTTTAAGGGTTCAAGAGTCAACCCCCAACCGATCATTTTGCAGGTTCAGGATCCAACCTATATCGATCCTTTTAACTGGTTCATGATCAAACCACTACGATCCTTTTACCGGGTGCAGGATCAAACCACTACAAATCCTTTTTCGAGTTCAGGATTAAACCGCTCACTCAAAATCCCAAGGTGTACCCACATCTTAATACAAAACTCAATTGAAATGGTGAAATAATTTAAAGACCCACAAAGAAACTCTCACAAAGAGTATGTTTACAAGTTTTAGCTCAAAAGAAACAATCTAATCTCTCATATAAAATTATCTCACAAGAAAAATAGAAAAGGATGGAGCTTTGAAGAATGATCAACAATGGAGAATGTTTGAGAGAAAATTTCAGCAATTTTTGGGGATGAGAGTTATGAAATGAGAAAGAAAATGATGTTTAAATGGAGGTGTAAGGAATAAGTTTGATCCATTAGATCTAGGTTAAGATGGATCAAGGGTGGAGGAAATTTGAGAGGAAAATGACAAAAGAATGATTAAAAAATAATTTTAAAATGCCTCTAACGGCTATTTTAAAATGTCACATGTCGCAATATTATTCGTCCACGTCATTGCTAAATAACAGTTTTTCTCAATCTTCTTTTGGTCCTAACTTTCTCGTTTGAAGTCCGATTTAAGTGATTCAAAATGCGTTGGAATCGTCTTTTCAAGCTCTACACTGTGGACACTTTAAAACACTAAAATCATTAGTAATTAATAGGTTTGTTATCATCAAAATATATAGTCGTATGATTGAAGCTCGTAAAGCTAACAATTTCTTCTTTTCTTCTTTTTTTCTTTTTTCGAAGTAAAGTTTTGGGCCACTTGCATAAATAGAAAAAAATATATATTTAAATTGCAGTCATGTCTACTGTTTTTTCCATTTACAACAATAGCAAAAAAAAATAATAATAAAGGCCCAACCCAAACAAACGACGCAAAAAGTTAAAAATAACCCTATATTTCTTGTGCGCTTTTTTCAATATGAAGTATATCAGTAGTGTATCAGTGATATACTGCTAATATACCTAATATAAAGTATATCATTGATAAACTATTGATATACAGTTATATAAAGTTTATCAAGAGTATATAAGTATATCACATATGATATATACATAATATAGAGTATATCACTGATACACTACTGATATACTTTATTTTTCATGCGTTTTTTAATATGAAGTTTGTTAGTAGTCTATTAGTAATATGTTGTTGATATAATAATGATATACCTAATATAAAGTATATCATTGATATACTTATATGAAGTTTATCGAGAGTATATCAATAATTCACATATGATATTTACATAATATAGATTATATTACTTATACACCACTGATATACTTTATTTTTACAACATGCATTTTTCAATATGAAGTTTGTCAGTAGTCTACTATTGATATCTTGTTGGTATACTAATGATATACCTAATATAAAATATATCACTGATATACTGCTAATATACTTATATGTTACACCTATTTCTACATTTTGTATTTTGTTACACCTAGTTCTACATTTTGGAAAATATGTATATAATTGGAAAGTATGAAAATTGAGAAATTGAATATTTGGATATTTATGGTTTTGGTTGGAAGATAAGGATTGGTTTCTTTTTATTAATTAAATAATGAAAATTAAAGAAAGAGAAAGTGGGATAAATATAATTGTTTATTAAATAAAAACATGTGGCTTTATTAGTTATTGTTTAATTAAAAAAAAAAGAGGATGGGTATTGTTGGAGAAGTATTCACGTAAGGAAGAGGAAGAGGAAGAAAGTGAAGAGAAAAAAGTGTGATTCTTGGGCTATTTTGAAGTGGAAAAGGAAAAAAATAAACAAAGAGAACCTCTCACAACCTTGGATTGAAGCTTTTGGTAAGTTTTCTAACTTTTGATTAAGGTTTCTCATGAGTTATAGAACCTATTTTGGTGGGTTTCCTTATGGGTTTTCTTCCTTTAGTTGGAAACTCCATAAACTAGCTTGAAAATTTAGGTGGTGGTGATGATTGAGTAAAAGAAGGAAATTTGATGAAAGTCATGAGTTTTATCAAAGTATGGATTGAAGGGGATTAGTTGTATGTAGAAATTGTAAACTTTTTAGGGAAAGAAAACCAATGAATTTATTCATGGAGAAAAAGAAATGAGAAGAATGAGATTTCTTATGGAGAGGGATTACAATGAAGTTATTGGAAACTTTATTTTGGGTTATTGTCTCAATTTCTTGGTAATTAGAAGAGTAAGATGAGGAAAAGAATGGTAAATTCTTGGGTTAGTGAGAAATATAAAGGCTTGGATAATTTAGTGTTGTTACACTTTAATTTTGGCATTAAGAGGTTAGTAATATGTTGACAAATTATGATTTCAGGGCAAGCGGAGATTGGAACCATTTACAACCCGAACAAACCTCGTTCGTAGTAGTTGTGAGTGGTTATTTTATAAAGTATTTCAATCATTTTAGTAATTGATGAGATTTTATGAGATTTGAAATCAATTGAAATTAATATAAATGTAAAGGATTTAGTTATTTGAAAATTTGGAGGAAATTATGTGTATTCCACAAATTGTTTATTATTAAGATTGATGATTTGCTAATTTGATAAGAAAGTGACATATGATCACTAAATTGAAATCATGATTTAGCATATTTGAATTTGAAGAGATTTGTGTTTATTGAAGTTTAGCTACAATGATTTAATTATTTGAATTTATTAAGCTTATGAAAGGTGAGTTTATGAAAATCTCTAGATTGTAGCCAATTGGCAAAAAGTTCAATTATTTGAGGTGAAATCAAGTATTTGTGAGTTTTAGAAATAACTTGATTTTTGAATCATGATTTTAGTTGATCTTTGACTTATGGCTTAAAGTTATGGAACCACAATTTGAGAATGTGTGGGGTTTGAGAACTTACGATGATTATTATATAGAAATTGTTTTCAAACCACTAGAACTTGTACCCATGGTTATTACCCGTATGCTATAAGAATGTGTTTCTATAGTATGCTAGTGTGCCAAGGCCGCAGGGGATGCAGGGGAATGCCGGGGTCATTAGGTGCCAAATCCGGATTCCGAATCCTGATCCAAATCCTGGACCTGAGGCATTACAGATGTTAGAGTTTGTTTCACGTGCACGTATGACATAAATTTGCTCTGCTATGTATCTAGAGATTACTCGATGCATAGTATGGCAGGGATTGGGTACAAGATTGGTGATGAGTTTTGTTGGCCTATTATTTTGTACTTTCTTTAAAAAGTTATTGTTGCAAATCTCTATAATGTTTTATTTATCTTGTGTATTTAGATTGTGCTTAATTGATAAAGTTTTATGGAACTTTGAATTCCTTTTAATATAAAAGGTTTTTGTCAAGAGATTATTTTTCTTATTAACTTACCACTCACTGGGCTCTATTAGCTCATTCTTTCTTCCTAAATTTTTCCTCCAGGTAGAGACTGAGTTTCTAACGAGCCTACAGAAGTCGATATCTGCCACCAGACTTGATAGTTTGCATATCATTTTGTATGTACATTTTTACAAATACTTTTTTTTGTGTAACTGATGTGGCTAGTGCCATTTTGGGATTTCCCTTTGGTTTGTAATATGAAACCCACCTATTTATCTACTTTTAAGTTTTGTGGGTTTATATTGAATTTCTGAAATGATGGTTGGAGTTTGAATATATTATTATGGAAGCATATATATTGCTTTTCAGGTGTGTTTTACTCAGTTTTCAGGGGAAACTCTGCCGAAATTTTTATAAAATTTGGTGTTAATAAAGTTTTGGCTAGCCATTTGTGGTAAAAAATAATAATAATAATAATAAGATTTTGTCATGAAAAGTTTGACATTGGATTCCATGGTTTAGTAGGGATCTAATGTCGGCATGCCTCATCCTAGGTTAGTTAGGATAATTTGGGGTGGGGTGTGTCATTATATTAAGTTTATCAAGAGTATATCAGTAATCCACATATGATATATACATAATATAGAGTATATCACTGATATACTTTATTTTAGTTCTTTACTTTATTAATGGTTTAAATTCACTAGTTTTTTTTTTTTTTTTGTTGATACACTAGTTTTTAGTCAATAGACTTGTTTATTCGATACACTTGACTAGTAGTATATAATAAATTCATATTTAGTATATCAAATATACCTAAAATGAAGTATATCACTAATATACTACTGATATACTCAATGTTAAGTATATTAGTGAAATGAACATACTTAAAATGAAGTACATCAGTGATATACCAAATATGCAAAATATCCATGATATGCTACGGATATATATAGAGTATACCATTTAACTGATATATCTAAAAAGAAGTGTTTCAATAGTATATCAGTAATATACTTCTAATATACTTTGTTTTAAGTATATATTAGTTGACTGATATACCAAATATAAAGTATATCACATATATTATTGATATACATGCTGATACACCAATGAGAGTAAAATTGGAATAATAAAAAAATGAAAATTAATTTTTTAAAAATTTTGTTATATTTACAAATTTCAAAATCATGGCTAGATTTACAAATATTTTTGCTAGCCATCACAATTCCTTAAAGTTTTTATTATCCATTGTATTTGTTGTACAAATGATAGCCTCTCAAATCAAATTTTTTATTATTCTAAAAAAAAAAAATCAAATCTTTTATTATCCATACATATCTCTATCCAAATCACATAAAAGTACTGATTTTCAATATCAACTTCATTTCTTCTTAACTTATACAACCGCTCCACAATCAATAAAATATACAATTGTACTACCAAATACAAAAATAACATACTTTATTCCTCAAAAAAAAAAAAAAAAAAACGTACTTTAAGTTTTTTTGTTTGATTAGGACTCTGATATTTGTTTCATTTTATATTCTTAATTGCATTTTAGCCCCTAAATTTTTTAAAGTATTCTTTTTTGTCCTCAAATGTTTAGAATTATTCTACTTTAGTCTATAAAATCTTAAAAGACTATTTTAGTCCTTAAAATTTGAAGTTTATTCTATTCTTAATTTCTAAACTTTTAAAATGTCTATTTTAATTTTATCTACAAACTTTAAAAATAATAATAATTTTTCGTTCTTGTCATTATTTGCATTTAACTATTTACCATATAGATGAAGTTTGAATTCAAATATTTCATAAATATGTACTAGAATCACATAGGTTTGTTGAAGCAAATATTGGATGATTAGATATTAAATAGTACTATAATAATAACAAAAATAAATATAATTTGACTAAGAGTAAATGAAATGATGTGGTGATTAAATTGTTACCTTTAACTTTAACTTGCTCATGTGATAAAATATAATAATTTAATATTATTTTTTATGAGGTTGGCCTTCCTCTCCCTTTCCTCTTCTCCTTCATTTGTCCTTCTTCCTTTCAACCTAGCTGCCACCATCCACTCAATTGTCTTTGCCGTCGTCGTCACCTCCCCGACTGAAACTTCATTCAATTTAAAATGAAGTCGTTTTTAGATTTGAAACTCCCTTTGTTTCCAATTTGTCTAAAACGAAGGAGACTCTTCCATTCATTGCAACGAGGAACGTACTTCAATTTTCATAGACTAAAAATGTATTTAATATGAGATTTAATTCTTAATATTACTTATTTAATTAAAATTAAATTATAAATTTAGTCCTTCAACTTTAAGATTTATATCGATTGGTTCTTGAGCTTTCAAGAGTGTTCAATAGATCCCAAAACTTTCAATTTTATGTTTAATAGGTTCCTAACAAATTAATTTTTTTAAAAAAATTAATTGATCTATTAAATATAAATATAAATTTTATGTCTAAGAAAACTTTAAAATTTTAATTTTGTATTTAGTAGATCTATGAATTTTAAGAAATTAAAAAATACGGAGACTAAATTTATAATTTTAAAAATTTAGAGACCAAATAAATACAAACCTCAAAAGTCAAAAATTAGATTTGTAATTTAATCCTTAATTAATTAATTAATTAATAACAAAAATTATCACAAAACGAGCAAGCGGCAATGCCACATTAAATGAACATAAATGGCTAGCCGGCTTTCAAACGGCGTCGCTTTTCACACCTCGATATGAGGTTCCACAACTGACTGTTCCTTTTGACCGCGCTATATGTTTCTTTTGACTTCATCATAATACTTTTTTTTTTTTTTGACAAATCATAACTTATATTATATTAGATTGATTAAATTCACAACTGATTATTAAAAATAATAATTGCAAATATATATTATATATTTACTCCTTGTCAATATATATATATATACATACTAATTATCTTGCCCACCATATTTTTAAAATATCACTTCTTCTAACTTGCACTGTTTCCTTCTTTTGGCTGCCCACTTCTCCTAACTTTCACCCATATATATTCATTTTAAAAATGGAATATTTTTTATTATAATGTGTTTGGAGTAATTTTGAAAAAAAAAAAAAGCAAAGGTTTTAAGTAATTTTTTTAAATAAATAAACTTTTAAAAGTTTTGTTGGATTTGTAATTGAACATTATAAAAAACTTATAGAATAAATTAAATGTCAATTATTTTTTAAACTCTATACTTATCTTTTAAAGGTGTCTATATTACCAACATGACCATAATTCAACTGGCATAAAACATGCATTTTAAAAGTTTCAATTAATTTTAAAGTATAAAAAAATTTCAAACAGATTCTTACACAATAACATTGTTGAAATTTAATGAAAATAATAATGAAGTTCCACTTGAAGATATTTCTTTTTTTTAATAAGTTGATATCTTTGGAATGTTATCTTATTATATATTTAAATTTACCAAATTAAAAAACCAAATCTTGCCCTAACTAAATTTTCTAATTATATAAAGCAAAGTAAATATTTAATATTAAAAAAGTAGCATATAGAAAATAATATTTTCAAGGACGATAGATTGAAAATTTATGTTAATTGAGCCATCATAAGCTCGACATTAGTGATAATTGAAATGTACTCATTCTTTTGAAATTAGATATTCAAATCTTCATATCTCACATTTATTATACTAAAAAAATTATGTTATTTGAAGTTCGTCTCAAAAAATTACTCAAAAGTAAATTTTAAATTTTAAAAATACATATAATTTAGTAGCTAAATCATATATTTAACTTTTAAAATATTCTCCTTAAAAAATCTTTTAAAATATTTAAAAGTTATTCCAAGTCGATTGAATATAAGCAAGCCATAAAACGATCCGTCAAGTGCGCAATACTTTGACTCGTTTATGTGGGGGAAGCATAAACCCGCAGTTTTGTAAACATTTGACCCTTTTTTCCTTTTACATATTTGAATTTTAAAATGGATTTATTAATATTGCCATAAAGTTCACCAATGAATAGAACTCAAAAAAAAAAAAAAAAAAGTTTACCAATGAATAATTTTAAGAACAGCAATAAATTTGGTCAAATAATTTTTCAAAACACATTTACATGAGGAGCATTATTTTCCAAATCGTCGATTAAATTAAATGAGTTGCGTTCTGAATTCAACCATTAAACAATGTATGAAGTGAATAATCTCCAAATTTCTGATTAATTTAAACAAAACCACAAGCAATAAACTAGATTAATCATATCTGAATTACAATATATTAATTCCAAAGCTGGACTGGTCAATTCAAAATTTAAAATAAGGAACAAATAATCAAGATCCTCAGATTAAAGATTTTTTTAATTAAAAATTGACTAGTCAAGTTAAATTTAAAGTAAATTATAATATTTTGTTTTTTAAAAAAACAACTATCAATACCAACAATGAAGATGAGGAAAAACTCTCCATTTCAATTCACTTGAAATATTACTTTTTTCTTAGTACCAGTTGAAATATAATTTGGTCACCTAAAAATCAATATATCAACTACTAGTCAATTAACTTCAAAAAAATGTGTATTGATAACAATTTTTATTTTTATTTTAAAATTTTAAAACTGAAATTTATTTGCTATCACTTTCTCATTTAATTTTTCTCCTCTTGAAATTCTAATAAAAAGTTTTAAATGTATATATTGTTATGGATGAAATCAGACCAAGAGGACAAACTTGAATTGCAAGAAAAATCAATAGCCAAATAAGACAAAAATGTCCAACACGAGACGAAAACGGACCCAAGCACAGAAAGAAATAGACAAAAACCCCAAAAGGACCAGATAATACCATTCTTTAATGCGAAGAAGAGAAGTCCTAAACTCTTTCTAATCCCTAAACTCTTACTACCACTCAAAAAAGACTCCTAACTAACTTAAGGATCGAAGGCAAGTACCACATTGGTGCCCAAATTTACTTGTTTTGCAGACCTCATTCTTCTTCCATCATATGAATTTTACTTGTCACGTGAAGGTCATGTGCGTTATCGATTTTGACAACAATATATATATATATATATATATATATATATATATATATATATATATATATATATGTACTTTAAAAAACAAAATGAGTTCAAAATTTTAAATTTTACTTTTGGAGAATCAAGCATCGTAATATAGAAGCCACAATAAATTAACAAACAAAACCCATAATCATTTCGTATAAAGTATTGCAAGAATATATATATATATATATATATATATATATATATAGATACATATGTACTTTAAAAAACAAAATGAGTTCAAAATTTTAAATTTTACTTTTGGAGAATCAAGCATCGTAATATAGAAGCCACAATAAATTAACAAACAAAACCCATAATCATTTCGTATAAAGTATTGCAAGAATTCGAGAAAAAATATTTTATTCAAACCATAAATTATAACAAGACTTGGTAAGCAGCATTAATTTCCAGCTATCTTATAAATAAATAAATTAATTAAAAAAGCATCGTTAGGACATCAACTTCCGGCTCAGCTTCCGTCCGGCAGCAACATCCACATCGGTCTCCATTCAAGTTTCAAACCATCAACAACAAGAAGAAAACCCAAATCTTTAACCTTCAAAAAAGCAAAATTAACCACTACAACCACCAGTTCATACTCGATAAAAGTCTTACAAACTCACTTAATTAAGGATCATGTTTTTTTTTTCCAAGTAAATTACAAGTTTAGTCCGTGAATTTATATGTTTGTGTATATTTGATCCATAAACTTTAAAAAATGTCTAATAGGTAGATTTCCAAACTTTTGAATTTGTGTCTATTTAGTCTCTAAGTTTTAAAAAATATCTAATAGGTCATTATTCGTTTTTGTATCTAATATATCATTGGTTTATTTGACGTTTTAAAATTCTCACAAATTTACTAAACACAAAATTGAAAATTTAGAGCCATATTAGATATAAAATTTAATTATATATCTATTAAATCAATTATTTTTTTAAAAAAAAAAAAGAAGAATAGGTTAGAAGTCTATTAAACACAAAATTGAATGGTTTAAAGTCTAAAGTCACCTTTTAGACACAAATTTATGATTTGTAATTGAAGTAAAGAAAAGGAAAAAAAAAAAAGTTAAATGACAAATTTGACTTTTAAATTTGTGTCTAAAAGGTGACTTTAGACTTTAAACCATTCAATTTTGTGTTTAATAGACTTCTAACCTATTCTATTTTTTTTTAAACTAATTGATCTAATAGATATAGAATTAAATTTTATATCTAATATGACTTTAAATTATATATATATTAGTTCAATTATCGGTTAAGTACAATTATAATAATAACACATAAACCACAATTTAAAAATTCCAAAGTACTGACCAATTCCAATTCCTTCATCCACTATATAAACCATAAACCCTCGCAACCTATCTCCATAAAAACACCCAAAATTAGCCCCCCCCCCCCCCCCCCCCCCCCCCCCCCCCCCCCAAAAAAAAAAAAAACTCAAGCTTTTTCACAAAAATCAATAATGGAGATGAACAATTTGAAGGTCGAAATAATTTCAACAGAGTCCATAAAGCCCTCATCTCCAACGCCGCCACAAAACCGAGAGCTCAAGCTTTCATTCCTCGACCAAGTTGCCCCCAGCAGCTACACGCCTCTCCTCTTCTTCTACACCGCCGATCAGCTCCACGGCGACGACCACCGCGACCGCTGCCGGAAGTTGAAGGAGTCGCTGGCTGAGACCTTGAGTCGATTCTATCTTCTCGCCGGAACTCTGGTGGAGGCTTATTTGGTGGAGTGTAACGATGACGGCGTGGAGTTTTCTGAAGCGAGAGTTTCTGGCCGGTTGTCGGAGGTCATGGAGAAGCCGCACGACGTCGTTTCGTTGCACCGGCTGCTGCCGTTTGACCACGATGCGGTTCTTGAGAGGGAGTGCATTTTGGCTGTAAGGTATAATGTGTTTGAGTGCGGCGGCGTTGTGATTGCTCTTTGTGTTACTCATAAGATCGTCGACGGGACGTCTGCCACCATGTTTACGAAGGCTTGGGCCGCCGCTTGCCGGGGAGACGACGGTGAGTACTGCTGAATTCAAGAGCTTAAACTGTTAAATTATGATATATTTTTTGATATTTATTCATCTTGAAAATAGAAAAGAAAATATCAGCCAACATATAGATAGAATTACTCCATAAAATAAAATAAGCTAACTTACTCTTCTTAAATCTTTCAATATTTCTCTATTGACCAGGTAGAAGAGTGTTTATTTTCTCGAAAAAAGAGAGAAATATTTGTTTTCGCTTCTTATTTGTATTTTTCTTTTACTTATAAAAAATTTAGTTGTATACTAGATAACAAATAACTATTTTGAAAATATTGTTTACAATCTTGTATACTTGTTTCAAATTAAAAATTTGTTCTGTCAGGCCAAATAAGTTATCAAAATGGACAAAAGAAGGAAAGTTGCTTCCTTTTAATTTGCCTTAAATTAAAGAAAAAAAGAGATTTTATAGGTTTTTTTCTCTAATTTTATACTTAAAAATTTCTAATTCATAGATTATATATATGCAAGGATATAAAATTTTGTCCATTATTGTGAAAAATTCTAATTCCGTTGACATTAATTAAAAAAAAGATTAAAGACGTCTCATTTTAGTCCAATATTTGATTACTACTAACTAAACGTCTTTATTTAAAAAAAAAAAAAATGTTGAAACTTTGTACCAAAAAAAAAAAAAGGTTAAAAGTAACATTATGCATTTTGACAAATGTTACCATTTTCAACTTTTGACCAAAAAAATTCATTTCTTCATGTTCATAACAGAGTACCCGGTGGTGCCGACATTCGAGGCGGCGGAGCTATTCCCGCCGATGGAAACCCGCGGCGGCAACAGACGGCAATCCCGAATGGACAAAATCGTGACAAGAAGATTCATCTTCAACAAATCCAACATCGCCGCTCTCAAAAAGGAAGCCAACTCCGACGCATTTCTAAACCAACGACCCCCTTCCCGAGTCGAAACCATCTCCGGCTTCCTCTGGAAGCGCTTCATGGCCATAGCCCACCAAAAACCCCCGACCAAAGCGAAGCGCTTCGCCGCCATCCACGCCGTCAACATCCGCAACCGCATGGACCCGCCGCTGCCGCCGCACTCCTTCGGCAACATCTGGTGGTTCGCCAACACCGACGCCCCAATCGACGAAGAACAGCCCTTCCCAGTCTTAGTCGCCAAAATCAGAAAAGCGATCAAAGAAATCGACGGCGATTACATCAAGACCTTGCAAGATGCAGAGAAATCGATGGGGGCCAAAATGAAGATGGGCCAAATGGTTTACTCTGGCGAATTGGAGCTCTACAGCTTCACGAGTTGGTGCAGTTTTCCGCTTTATGAATCGGATTTCGGTTGGGGAAAACCGATATGGGTCTGTAGCCCTGGGCGGCCGTACAAGAACGTCGTGCTTTTTGTGAACACTAGCGATGGGGAAGGGATTGAGGCGTGGGTGAATTTGGAGGAAAATGACATGGCGGTTTTCGAAACTGATTCGGAGCTTCTCTCTTACACTTCATCATCGTGAAATTTGGTTAATTAATGGTGAGGAAATTTTATATTTGGAAAGAAAAAAAAAGGTAATAACTAATAAGGATGATGGATGATGATGCTTGTTATCGTTCATCCAACTTCAAATTGTTTTTTGTCTTTTCATTTGTTCTTGTTGTTGCAACTTGTAAGCATGTTTTTTTTTTTTTTAATAATGGAATAAGAAAGAAGATTTATATTTGAGGTTTGTGAGTCTGTGACTATGGCTTGTTTTTATAAGTAAAGGGGAAAAGAATATATTATTTGACTTTGTTTTTCTGCCGTCCTTTATTTTGAAATTAATTGTTTTTGCTTTGGAGAATAAAAATGTAATTTATTTGCTTTTAAAAAAATGTAGTTTATAAGCACACTTCAATTTCGAAATAATGGATGATGACAAGGAACCGTATTTAGACTTTTTATTCTTTATTATCTCATAGTAGTAGTAATAAGACAAGGCATTTTTTTTTCTTATTATAGTGCTTGTTAAATGATCGCAGATTGTCACGTCACTTATTTAAATTAATGACAAAAATATATATTGTTAAATATGAGACTAATTAGAAACATTAACAATTAGCAAATCCAAATTAATAATGTCATTTGTGTATCATATATTCATTGGATGACATGAACTAGTCTAATTAGATTGTGCCACATAGTGGTTGGGGCTCAAAGCTAATTAATCTAGCTTGAGTTTGTTAATGGGATTGGGTCGAGCTCAAATAATCCAAGGATTAGGTAAAGTCCAAACAAACTGAAGCCCAGGGAATGGGTCTAAAGTCAATTAAGCATAAACTCATATAGCACCTACCAAAACTCCATAAATATAGAAAATGTCACTCTTCATTCAAAATAGAGGATGTCACCCTTCATTCAAAAAGAAGAGAATTTAGAGAAGCTCTTGAAGATTGAAGCCTTTTAAAGACTTACGACTTGAAGGCTTTGAATGTTAGAAGACTTCGAACATCAAAATCCCCTTTGAAAATTTGTAGATTTTGAAGTCAAGTTGAAATCGTCTGATCAACAAGCTAGCAAGTTCATTTAAGAAGATTAATAAGCCAAAAGGCCGATGATCCAAAAAATCAACAAGCCAACAAATCAATACAAGAAACAAGCCAGCAGATTGATCCAAGAAGATCAACAGGGAAGTAGGGTCGATGCAAGAAGATCAACTAGCTAGCATGCCGATCCAAGAAGATCAACTAGCCAGCATACCGATCCAAGAAGATTAACTAGCTAGTTAGAAGGCCAATCCAAGAAGATTAATAAGTCAACAAGCCAATCTAAAAGGAGCAATAATTAGTTAGAAGGCCGATCCAAAAAAATCAACAAGCCATAGGCTGAAGCTTAACATACTTGTGAGAAAAATCAAAGGATAAATATTAGATATTACAATACTTATACAAAATCAATAAAATCAAATTCATTTTCACAAATTAAATATCTCTAAAAATTTCATGCGAACCATGCTTATTGAAGAGGATTAAGAATGGTCACCCTTTGCTATGGTCTTCTCTCTCAAATAGTAAATTGATCTTCAAAGATTTCACTATGGTTTTGTTTGAGAGTTAGCAAAAGAAGCTTTAAACACAAGGAAAGTATATTTCCTTTATCGACCGTTGACTTGGATTATAAGGTTTCTCCTACTAATAGTTTTGAATATATATATTCTTTTTGGTAGTTTATGTTTTGTTCTTTGATCGACTTAATTTCTTTACTTTAGATCTTGTTGGCTATTTGGCCGCGGGTTGCTTATAATTTGTCTCTAATTTTCTAGTCGTGCCTTGATTTCGAGTCTATGAGATATCTTTCTATTGCAATAAACATGACTTTTGGAAAAAAAAAAAAAAACAAATAATAATAGATTTGTTTTTTTTTTTAAAATTTATTTTCTTAGAGATTTGGAAGAATTAGTAGTTAACTTCCAAAAAATTTCCAATATTATTGTTCTAATAACATCAACCATTAACAATTACAAAATTACAAAACTGATAGTAGAATTTAAATTTTAAATATCCAATATATTAACCCTTATTTTAATAAATTTGATTTTATGTGACTCTTGGAATTATAATTAAATAGATATGAAGTTTGATATAAATACTCTTATATCTAGCTCTGCTCTTAGCTTTGAATAGTGATTTTGGTTTACACAAGTTTAATCATAATAGGTATAATTATTTGAAAAAAGAAAAAAAATAATTAAATAACAATATGAGAACATGTGTTTTTAAAATTTATAATATGCAATTTATCATTGCAAACTTTAACATGTCAGTTAGATTCTTTAATTATTTTTTTTTGTACATATTTATCAACTTCAAATTATTTAATAATTCATAACGGATGGGACCATGAGATATTTGAATATTTAAGTTAAGAACAAAATTATACAATATTACATTATTTTAAAAATAACACATGGTACCCTTAAATGCTAATTTTTGGTTAAACTTTTAAAAATAAATTTTCAATTTTTTTTTTTTAGTTCAAATCAATGTTCGATTTATGTATACATTCGTGAAAAGTTTTAATGGGAACTCTTCGTTTTAAACTTCATCTACATCATTCAAGATATTAGCAAAATGAATGTGAATATATTGATTTTTTATGTTTTTGAGTTTATAAAATTATTTCTCTAAATTTTATTGAAAAATATTATTTTAATATTTTTTAAAAGCGTTTGTTTTTCTGACATATCTGCTACATTCACGTTGTAGCAGAAAATATCAACATTCAACGGGTCCCAGACATAAAAAAGTTGATCAAAATGTTTATTCGTAGTTTTTTTTTTTTTTTTTTTTTTTTTTTTTTTTTTTTTTCTGAAAAATCTTTTTTGTTATTTGTAATTAAACGATTCATATGGAGTTCAAATCCCTTCATTTCTTATCCTTTTGAACATACAAGAATATATCAATATCAAATTAATACGGTAAATGTTACAAATAAGCATAACAAAATGAATTTTGGAACAAAAATTCTGTAAAAAAAAGTGTTTTACTTGTAAATAGCTGTCTTAAAAAAAAAAAGTCTTTTTCCTTGTTTATTTTAGTACGTTTTCATCCATCATTCATATATATATATATATATATATATATATATATATATATATATATATATATATATTTATGGGATACAAATAAACTTGTTATTTCACTTTAAATATCAAGAATATGTAAATGGTAATTCTAGTAACATGCATCTTTACCAATTATTGTCATTTCATATATATATATATATATATATATATATATGTGTGTGTGTGTGTGTGTTTGTATTCATTAAATCATACCTCTTAAAATATAATTTTAAAAATAAAAACATAAAAGTTAATTTTTTATTTAGATTACTGTTACATGTAACTAAACCCAATATAGTTGTGGGTGGTAGCACAAAAAAGACTCAAATCACGTTGCAATCATATTGAATAATTTTGTTGACAAAGAGGATTGTCACTCACCTTAATACCCGAATCAACCCATTAACTAAATTATATTTAATAGCTAAAATGAATTTAGTTCAACAAATAGTAATTAGGATGTAACTTCGACCGAGAGGTCTCAAATTCCTTTACCCAAATAGTGTTCAACTCACAAAAAAAAATCATATTTAATTAAAAATAAAACAAAAACAAAATGTGCAAAGAATAACTTAAAACTGTAAATAAACTATATTTATATAGCGAAATTATTTCAAAAGTACACAATTAATAAAACGAAAAGAAAAACTAATTAGGGAAATAAAGAATATATCTTAACGATATAATTATAATACTCCTAATCAGAGAGAATCTGAATGAAAAGCTACGGCGGCGATTAATAGTATATACTCAGAATTAGCTACCGGAAGTTGCCTCCGACGACTGACGAAGAGGCAGAGAGACAATAGCTAATCTCTCCTCCGCCGTCTTCAGCTGGCGACGGGGCTAAAATCGGGGGCAAAAGCAATGCAAGCAAGCAAAAGAATGGCGGAAGAGGCGCCATCTTCTTCAACATTGGAGCTACTTCTCTTGAACTTCGGATACTTAGCTTTATTGCACTGGATTTGCTTCGCCGTCGCCGCCGCCACCTGCGGCTGCTGAACTTGTTGCTGCTTCCTTCTAAGGGTTTCTTCTACTTTAGACACCATTTTTTTTAATAAAAAAAAGCTCTCCAAAGCAAAACTTAAAATAAAGATTTTTGATCGAAATGAGTAATTTGATATGATTTGTGCTGTGGGGAACATCCCCGCAGAAGCACTTCCTTTTATAGTGTATTGGGAGGACGAAAATGCCCCTGCCAATTGGCTTAATTTCTGTTTCTTTCTTATCCCCTTTGAAATAATATTTTAATTATTATTTAAAGTAAATGATTTTTAAAATATACTCAGATCGATTTTATATTTATTTTAATGGTTTTGTTCGACTGAGTTTGGACTAGGTACATTTATCCTTCTGAAACTTCAGTGTATGGGCCCTTAAAACTTCCTGGCTTCTAATTCTTCATCTGAACAAACAGTGCCTAAATTGTTGCCTAGTGAACTAAAATTATTTAACGTAGTTGGCACAATGGTATCGGAGTTTTTGAATAAGTATGTGTGTAAAGTGTCGTGATAATTCATATTTCACAATCAAATTTTGGCATTGATATCAGATATTTTAGACCAAGATAACAATCAAATTTAGGCGTTGATATCGAATATTTTAGGTCAGGGTACGAGATAAGTTCTTTATAAATCACTTTGAACTTAAATTTGAATAGTTTTACTTATTTGATTTAAAAGGCCTTATATCAACGCAAATGCTATCATTACTTCACACTCAAACTCTTTTTCACTTTTTAAGTTTTGTGAGACTGAGACTTTCGGGCTATCATCTTTGAATCTAAAGCATAAGCATGTTAAATTATTATCATTTTATCATTTTCTTTTTCATTTTCTAGAAAATCCTAGCCTAATTTTGAAAACCAAAAAAAGGGGCAGATATACTGTACTTTTCTAAATGTAAGGTTGTAACTCTTCTTTTAGAAAGAAAAAAAAAATTGAATTTCATTTAGTTGATTTTAAAAAGAAACTATGTGGTTGTAATTACTAAAACAGATGCTAGCAAATAAACTTAATTTTTTAAAGAAAAAAGTGAAATTACTATCAAACCAACTTTAAAGGATCAAATGAGCATAGTTCAATAGTAATTGGCAGCAAGTACTATTTCATTTGAGGTTGGAAGTTTAAATCCTTAGCCTCACATTTGTTATACTAAAAGAAACAATCAACTTAAAGATGAATATTAATATAATCTCCAAAATATTTTTTAAAAAATGTTGGGGCCAAGTGTATTAAACTTGTAGAATATTTTTAGATATATATAGTTCAAAGTTTCAAACGGCCGTATCTTTGAACCATGGATTTGAAGTTCTTTTAAAACTATATAATATTTGTGAACTTATTAATATATAATAAAACATCACACCCATTCCATTAATGTCTTCCATGAAATGATTGAGTAAATATAAATATCACAAATAGAAGCATTGGATTCTCTCTTTGAGTGGATTGGATAGCTAATTAGCCATATATATTCCATGCCATGAGCTGGGTTTTATCTATAAGTGTTACATTAATTAATTATGTCTTTTGAAGCATATTACAATGTAGCTTAGGAAATAGAAGTATAAAAAGTCAAAGATTAGACCCCAAAAAAAAAAAAAAACCTCATAGTTAAATATAACTCAATTAGCTAAGATATTTTTAACTTTTTGTATAGATTAAAGATTGAATTTTTCATCCCTTATATAGTTATAAACTTATAATGTTATATAATGGAAAATGTTAAATTACAAATTTAGTCCTTAAACTCTAAAGTTTGTGTTTAATACGTTCTTGAATTTTAAACATGTCTAATAGATTGAATTTTCGATTTTATGTCTAATAGGTCATTGTCATATTATTCGAAATTTTAAAAAATTAACTGTTGAATTGTATGTCTAATAGAATTTTCAATTTTCAATTTTATGTCTAGTAGGTCTATTGAATTTTAAAAAATGTTGAATAAGTTAATAACTTAATAGACACAACATTGAAAATATAGGAACCTATTGGACAAAATTGATAGTTTAAGGACCTATTAGATTTTTTAAAAGTTCATTACCTATTGAACATAAAATTGAAAATTTGGAGATTTATTGAACACTTTCTAAAGTTTAAAAACTAAATAAGTACAATCTTGAAAGTTTATAAACAAAACTTATAATTTAATATAACCTATAGCAAAAAAAAAAAAGAAAAGGAACTCAATGTTATTGGGGTTTGAAGGGGATGATGATGGAGAATTTGTCATATAGTATTGAAGAGAGACTTCTTCATGTGCAACACCCATGTGATCATGTGTTACTTGTTCCTCTTGTCCTCTTCTCTTTGTAGCATGTTTGTCTCATTGGTCTTCTTTCTCTCTCTCTCTTTTATTTTGAGTCAAGATGCATTGTATGCATTGAAGTGAAAACTTTAGAATCAAGAATTTTGGAACATTGAGAATGTGATTTGGATGATTTTTTTATAAAAAAAAAATTATTGACTAATGGTACAATTGGAGGGGAGAGATTCAAACTCGAGATGAATACTTCAAATCAACTAAATTTTATCAATTTTAGCAATCACTGAACTAGTTAGTTTGTGCAAAAGTATTTGAAAATGCTCTCTTAAAGGTAGATTTGGCACTATACTATTGATTATAAAAAGGGTATTATAGAATTGTATATTTTTAGTACAATAATGTAAGGATAGGAGATTAAACCTTCAACTTCAAAAAAAGTAATAAATGTCTGTATCTGCTTGAATTTTTTTGTTCATATTTTGTCTTATAGAATTGTATTTGTACATGATCACTATGTAAATTTTGAAAGAAAAAAAAACATTTATATTGTTATTTTATAATTTCACTTGTCTAAAAGTTGTGCTTAAACAAATAACACACACTAATGATAATATAAATCATTGGTGGATTAAAAAAAAAAGCTTAAACTTCTTAGCTAAATTATTTTTTTTAAGACTTAATTTGATTTTTTTCCTCTTAAAAAAATGTTGAACTTTTTAAAAACAAATTATTTAAAAAAAGAGGTAAATTAGGAAGCAAAGGAAAAAAATCTATAATATTTTAAGTCGATGTATATCCTTAACGTATTTATATATTAGGTGATTCTAATTTTGGTCCTTAATGTTTTAAAAATATTAAAAAATTTCAATTAGGTCATTCCGTTAAAAAAAAAGTTGTTAAATTTTGTCAATAAAAGTTTATTTTTATTACATTATTGTTTTGTTAACATATTTAAACAAACGTATATATCACTCAAATACTAATTGACACATAAAACACTCAATTCATCTATTAGTAAAGTACGATCCACCCATCAACAAAGTCTATTTATTTCAAGTGGCATGTCTAAGTGGTATGACAACTTATCCAAATATATCAATAAACAAAATTGAATGAGACATAAACTTTTTACTACCACATTTTAATTGATTTTTATCATGGAAGGACTCAAATGAGAATTTTTAACGTATTTAGAGTAGAGGTGAGATTTTTAAAGATCAAGGATAAAATTAGATTGTGAATTATACCTAAAAATTAGGGATATTTGATATATTTAGCCAATAATTTTGCATGGTTCTTTATTTCATCAATCATGAACTAATCATATGCTTTTAAGCTAGGTTAAATTATCAAAAATATCCCTGAATTATGGGATTAGTTTCAATTATATTCTTAAATTTTAAAAAGTTTCATTTTAACCTTTGAACTTTGAAATTTGTTTCAAAACAACCCTTGAATGTTTTTTCCATTAAATTTATGGACGTAAAATGACGGATTTGCAAATGTTTTAATTTTTTTTTCAACGTATATGTTCAAATATGTTCACATAAGCAACAATACAAATGCAAAAACATTATTTTTCGTCTATGAATTTAACGAAAAAAAGTCTTCAATGATTGTTTTGAAACAAATTTCAAAATTCAAGGGTTAAAATGAAACTTTTCAAAGTTTAGGAGATAATTGAAACCAATCTCATAACTCAAGGTTATTTTTGAATATTTACCGTTTGAGCTAATCCAAACAATAACACCATTTTGCTTTATTTATTCTTCAAGTTGTTATTTCTTTTCAAATCAAATTAACCCACGAATCCCATTTATTAAAATTTTGGTTTACTATACATATCAATTCATGAAAAGACCTCTTGGACGTGTGATGATGTTTACTTTAAATCGCCAGCTCTCCCTAATTAGACAAAATATTAATTAATATAATTAAATTATATTTATTCCAAAAGTTAAATCAACCCATTTCTTTGGGAAAAGAAATCGAAAAAATTATTTCGATCAATAATTTAAAATTTTGAAATTAGGTTATAAATTAGGTTACTTACAAGTTTAGCCTCTAAATTTTTAGGCTTATGTCGAATTGAACTCTAAACTTTAAAAATTGGCTAATAGATCATCTAAACTTTCAATTTCATCTCTACTAGATATCTGAACTATAAATTTTTTTAATAGATCTTTAAATCTTTAATTTTGTATTTAATAGATCCCTAAATTTTCAATTTTATATTTAATAAGCCCTTTATTGACTTTTTTAAATTTACAGACATACTAAACACAAAATTATAAGTTAGATCTCATTAAATATAAAATCCAATTCTATATCTAATAAATAAGTTAATTTTTAACAATTTTGAATATGTCAATGACCTATTAGACACAAAATTGAAAGTTTAGTAACCTATTAGACAATTTTAAAGTCCAGAGCCCTATTGATATACAAAATTGAAAGTTTAGGAACTTATTATACATCTTTTAAAGTTCGAAAACTAAATAGACACAAATCTATAAGTTCGAGTACTAAACTTGTAATTTAACATATAAATTATTATTTGTATCAATATTCACATTCATTTCAACATTCAAAACATTTCTTCAACGTTTCTATAGTAAATTGAAAATGATATCTCTCCTTAATGTTCATAATGTTATCGAGTCCTTCAATTTATGAAAATATCAGCAAACATGTCGATAGAATTACTCCATAAAATATGCTAAAGACCTAAAACTTATGCAAACTAATGTCTGATGTATTAGAGGAAAGAACAAGAATTATAATATGAATGGCAATAAGAGAAATGGAAGGTGGTTGTAATAATTGTATTAGACAATGAACTTTAAGGTGAGTACATGAACCCATAATTCTGAACAACAAGGGACCATTGTTTTAGAAAATGGGATGTTTGCCATTTTCACTACATAAAATTTTGGTTGGTTTTCAATGTCTTTTGCTCTCATCTCACTTCATTATCAGATTTTCTCAATCACTATTTCATTATTTCTTCATCATCTTTTTATTTGGGTTTAATTGAATTTTGCCCATTTTGTTGGGTGCATTTTTTTTTTTACTATTATTAATATTTTAAAAATGAATTTTGTTTTTATTATACAGTCTGGATCTTTGTCTTGGAATCTACCTAGGATCCTTGGTTTAGTTCCATTATTGACTTAATTAATTATGAGGCCTATTAATACTTTTCAAAAGATTCTTTGAATTTATTCTAAAATACAGCTAGCCTATTTTATATTGCTTCAAATATAATTCAAAATTAGCTCATGATTGCTTATTATTTCCATTCATTTAGGCGAATTCGGCGTCTATTATTTTCAGTTTTATGCTACGAAAAATTAAACATGTTTACCTCTGCATAGTGCATACTATTTTAATTTTTAATAATATTTTTCAAAACCATGGTCCAAATTTTGGACCTAAAAAGATAATTTGGCTAAGAATTTAAAAATATTTTTAAAAAGGACAATTTAAAAAATAGTGGTTAAATAAGCATAATTTTTAACCACTATTTGGTCCTTAAAATTTTTATTTTTGTCTATGAACTTTTAGATTAAATTATAAATTTAGGACTTATTGGACATAAAATTTAAAGTTTAAAGACTTATTAGATGCAAAATTGAAAGTTTAGAGATTTATTAGACATTTTTTTACAAGTTCAGAGATCTATTAAATACAAAATGAAAAGTTTAGAGATATGTAATTTAATATTTTTAAAAATATAAAATAAAAAAAATGAAATAGTTGGGGCCTGCATGCAAGTCCGTTTACTTACAACTCTAGGCCTTCCAGAACTTTCTTAAAGGTTCCAGCCCAAGTTCTTACCGGAGCCCAAAAGGTTATTGATGGACAATCCATTGACTTAAAACTATGGGCCTTCAGCCCAAGACATTTACTCCAAACTGTTTTGATGGGCCAGGAGAGTCCATTTACAACTCTGGGCCTTCGGCCCACAACATTTACTCCTTGCTACCACCGGCAATTCCAGTGTCCCGTCTAACTCCTTGGGTTCTTTCTGCATTTCAACCGCGATTGCCACTTGTCACTTTTCAGTATTGATTTTGCACTCAGCTTCTCACCGCTGTCATCTCTCTCGAAGTATCTGGTTGATCTCTTGCGTAGAACAATGGGTAAAGGATTTGGAATTTTTTCCCTTGGTTTAGAAACAATGCTTACTTCTGTAATTAATGTTTTTCATTTTGATGTTAATACGTTCTTTCCGTTTGATTTTGATTTTACGTTAATTTGCAGGCAAGATTAAGATCGGAATCACGGTACAGTATCCGATCAATCTATGTATATATTTTTTAAGTTATTAGACGCTGTGACCTGATTAATTGTCATCTCTGCTTGGTGTTTTTATGGCATTGGAAAATGATAAACCAGGATTTGGAAGGATTGGTAGATTGGTGGCAAGAATTGCTTTGCAGAGAGACGATGTTGAACTTGTCGCTGTTGATGATCCTTTTATCACCACTGATTACATGGTATTTACTTACTTCCTACCCTAGTTTTCTTTCTTTTAATGTCGATCATAGGGGAAAATGCGAACGGTTTGGCTGATGGCTCTTGTTGTGAATTTTGTGGACTTTGAATTTCTTTTGTGTTTTTGTTGGAATAGACCTACATGTTCAAGTACGACAGTGTTCACGGTCAGTGGAAGCGTGGTGAAGTGATGGTACGGGACTCTAAGACCCTTCTGTTTGAGGACAAGCTCGTCACCGTATACGGCTTCAGGTAATCGTAATTTGTCCATGGTAGGCGATGTTAACTAGTTAATTTAGTTTACTTGTAGTTGGTTTGATGTGATTAGTTGTACGTTTAGTTACATAAATGTGTGTTTATTTGTGAACTCACAATTAATGAAATTCAGTTTCTATTTTTTCAAGTTTTGGTCCCACCTTGTTTGTCCATTGTCCAAATCCTGGTTCATTAGACATGAGAATTCCTTTAAAACTGATTGATGTTGAATAAAATATGAGTTTAGGAATCCTGAGGAGATCCCATGGTCTGAAACTGGAGCCAAATACACTGTGGTGTCCACTGGTGTTTTCACAGAGACAAGGCTGCTGCGCATTTGAAGGCTTGCCATTCCAACAAGTGGCTTTTCTTATCATTAGTTTGCAAAATGTATTGTTTCAATCCTGAGATATCTTATGGAAGCAATTAACTCTTAAAATTCTTGTATTATAATCTTTTCTAATGACTTATATGGTTCTTCCGTTGTACTTCTATTTACTTTGTCACTTTAATTTGAAGTTTAAGGTTGCTTTTGAAACCTGTTGTAGGCTTTTAATATTGGTGATATTTGTATGTATTTTATTTGTGAATCTCTACATTATAGGAAGCTACCACAATACCATGGTCTGAGTTCTGATACAACAGCATATGTATTAGCAATCCCATCATGTATTTATCTTAACCAACATTTTATAATTGATGCAGGGCGGTGCAAAGAAGATTATCATCTCAGCCCCCAGCAAGGATGCTCCCATGTTTGTTGTTGGGGTAATGAGAAGGCGTACAAGCCGCTAGCCAGAACTTAATATTGTTTCTAATGCTAGGTGCACTACCAACTGCCTTGCTCCACTAGCAAAGGGTTTTCTCTACTAATTCTGTGTAACTGTTAATCTGTTGTTATTGCTGGTTATCGATAGTCTTCCCCAACATTCTTAGTTGTGAATTTATTTTTAATTTTCACATGAAAACATTTGCAGGTAATTCATGATAGGTTTGGCATTGTTGAGGGTCTGATGACCACTGTTCACTCAATTACTGGTGGGTCTTCAGTCTTTGGTTGCTTAAATGGAGAGGATCAATCACGCATACTCATTTTTTGCCCAAAATTAATTCTTTTGTTTGCAGCCACTCAAAAAACTGTTGATGGGACCACCTGGCAAAGACGGGAGGGGTGGAAGAGTTGCTTCCTTTAACATCATTCCTAGCAGTACTGGAGCTGCAAAGGTATTGAAGTTTTGCCTCCCGAACATCTTTTGAGCTTTGTCCTTCCACTTGTGGTTATATAAATTTCTAATGTCCATCTGAGTCTCTGACTGTCTTCATTCTCTGTTAAGGCCCTGGGCAAAGTACTGCCTGCACTAAATGGGAAATTGACTGGTATGGCCTTCTGAGGTCCTACAGTTGATGTCTCTGTGGTCGATCTTACAGTGAGGTTGGAGAAGGCAGCATCCTATGAACAAATTAAAGCTGCCATCAAGTAAGGTTTTTTCTTCTTTAATAATTATTTTTCAGTTTGCCATAACTTGATCCAAGTGTTGTTTATTTCAAACTAGTATCATTTATTCTACGTTTACATGCCTGAGTGATTGATTTGGTTATGCTTGCTTTATATGGTTTAGAAACTTTTCTGATCATCATTCAATACACTTTTAAATGACTTGCTTCTTCTAATTCATTCCTTTTGTTTATTCCTAGGGAGGAATCTGAGGGAGCTCTGAAGGGAATTTTGGGTTACACTGAAGACGATGTGGTATCCACCGGTTTTATAGGTGACAGCAGGTATGACTTGCATGCAATTCCCCTAAATATTTCTGCGAGAGTTGTATCTTGTATGATCTATCTATAATTTAGAACAACCGGAAGGAGAAAACGACAAAAATATGGCAGAAGATCATGAAATTCGTTCAAGAAAAGCCAAATGTGTCGTAATTTTTACTGATAATCTAGAAACTAGCGGTACTTTTACTAATACCATAGATACTAATAATCCTGATCAAACATATGCTTGATGGTAGCAATTTTTTTGGGCTACCATGATGGTAGTCATTCTTCTAAAGGTGCTATTGAAAAAGTTATTTTATTTAAAAACGATTTTTTTTCAAAAACTATCCCAAACACACTAGAAACTGTTGCCCCAATTATTTATTTGGAGTCGAATTTGTTCAATGTGTAAGATAATTGGTTCTTTCATTCGATGTGTGATGATGCTTGTACAACCATCCAGATCAAGTATTTTCAATGCCAAGGCTGGGATGGCGTTGAACGACAATTACGTAAAGCTTGTCTCGTGTTATGACAATGAATTCGGATACAAATAATACATTTTTCATTTTTCCTGAATGCCCTTGTACTTTCATTGTTTTCATTTGTCCAACTTTGAAATATCAAAAGCTTAAAGTCTTTATCTGATCTCCATTTTCCATGGATGGCATTCCTGGATGAACCTTACTTGGCTACACACTGGTGTGTGAGTACCTTTCTACACACCACTTTAAAATGTTGACAACTATTAAGAGATAGAAAGGTAGATAATGAGATTTTTTTTCCTTTTCTCTATCCTAACAGTCAACATTTTAATGGTGGTGTGTAGGATGATATCTAAACACTGGTGTGTAGTGTAACAAAGTATTGTTCTTCCTCAATTCCCTTTTTCGGAAAATGTATGAGAGAAATCGTTACGGCTATATAATTCAAACTTTTGCTTTTTTTTTTTTGAGTACTCGCGTTGTTGACTTGATTGTGCACATCGCATCCGTCCATTAAGATGGGTTAGATGAAGGTTTGGAACTCTCTAGTCTTTCTTGTTCGGTTCTAGAGGTTCGGCAGCGAGTATGGGTTTGAATAAAAACAATATGACTTTGAAGACTTAGTTGCCTCTTGGAGTTCTGGACTTGCAACTTTTCTAGGTCTTGTTCGGTTTTACATGTAAATTTTTTATGAATGTAGTGTATGTATTATTCAAGGTTAGATTTATTTTTGTTTTTTTCTTTTAGGGGCCGTTTGGCCCATGGGTTTGGGTTCCAAACCCAAAACCATGTTTGGCACAAGGTGTTTCAAAACCCTTGATTTTAAAACACAACCCCATGGGTTACAACAATGTAACCCATGGGGTTTGTGCCATGTTTTCCTCTTCCATTTGCCGTTTTACATTTTCGGCGACCACTCCGACGACAACTCCGGCGACCACTTCGATGACAACTCCGGCGACCACTCCGACAACAAACTCCGGCGACCACTCCGATGACAACTCCGGCGACCCGACCACCGCTAACAATTACCTCCGACGACCACCGCGATGAGAACTCTAGAGACCAGTTCCATTTACCATTCTCCATTTCTAGCGACTACTTCGACAACAACTCTGATGACAACTTCGGCGACCACCCAACAACCACCGATAACAACAACTCTGACGACTACAACGGTGACCTGACCACCGCTGACGATTACCTCAGACAACCACTGCGATGAGAACTCGAGAGACCAGTCTGACGATTACCCCTGTGACTTGACCACCCCAACAACTAGACACCCCGATAACCCAACCACTCAAACAACCAGACTTGCCCGAACCACCGACAACAACCACTTCCATGACCCGATCACCCGACAACCATAGTTGACGATCACCTCTAAAACCTGACCACCTAGCAACCACCTAATGACCACTCCGATGACCTGACCACCCTGATGACTACTTCAGCAATTATCCCGACGACCTGGTAACCCAACCACCCAAAACCACTGTTGACGACCACCTGGTGACCACCATGGCGACTCCAACAACCCAACCACTGCCACAACCACCCAGCGACCACTCCAGTGACATGACCACCCTGATGACCACTCCAGCGATCCGACAACTACTGCTGAAAACCACCCAACGACCATTCCGGCGACCTGACCATCGTGCAATCACCATCGGCGACCACCTCGGCATACCCAAACACCTCATCAATCCAACCACCCCAACGACCACTCCAACAATCACCCTAGCGACCCAACCACCTAGTCAATATTTTAAAAGGGCCAGCGTGGACGAGCTATATGCAAAACTAAAGGCGATCCCAGGGATGACAAAGCAAGACTGAATGGCTGTTGCAAAGACTATTCTCTCGGATAGTATGATGTTGAACTCCTTCTTTACATTCACCCCAGATTGGAAGTATGATTACTACGTGAAAATTTTGGGGAAAGCACCTAGAACCTAACTCTCTTTTCATCACTTTCATCAACCACTCTTATGACTTACATTTGTGTTTGGACAACTACTTCTACTTTCTTGTCATTTCATCTGGAATGTGTGTTATGATATTTTTAGAACTAGATCTTAGTTCTAATTTTTGGTTTTACTTTACCATTGGCAACATCATTCTTACATTGCACCTATTAATTATCTGTTGCTACTCATAATCTTCAATTTTATGTCATCATGAGTGGAGTGAATGAGATAGCATATAGTTATACAAACTACACATAGTATAATTCAAATTGAACTATAGTTGTAACAATTGCTCTACATAATTGGTTAAATAGTTGGTATGTAACACACCAAAAAAATTATGAAGTTAAAAAAATGGAGTAGGAAAAAAAAACAGTGTAAGATTTTTTTAAAAATAATAAACAGTTTGAAAAATTATAAAAAATAAAAAAAAAAAACAAACCCAGCCCAACCCAACCCTGCACCCCAAACACAGGTTTCAGCAAACCAGCCCAACACAACCCTGCACCCCAAACACAGGAATCAGAAACCCCAGGATTTCTGATTCCAGCCAAGAAACCCCAGGGTTCCAGAACCCCAGGATTTCTGATTCCAAACCAGCGCGCCAAACAGCCCCTTAAAGGTTCAGTTTTCTGCTCTTCATGTGCTGTCTCTTTCTTTGCTCTTCCGTGTCTTTTTCTCTCTCTTCTTGGTCTTCAAGCGCTCTCACACATTTGTCTCTATATTTTAATTTTTTAAATATTAATAGTTCCTATCATTTAGAAAATAGTGTATATGAATTATGATTTACAAGTTTTCAAAACTAACATTAAAATGTCTACTTCAGTCTAGCTGACCATAACCTTGCCTACTTTTGAAAAGACAGGTGATGTTTTTCTTACTCAATTATGATGCAACAATTTTATTTTAGATAGGACATGTTTGTGAGTGATTTAGAATGACTAAAATTATTTTTGTCATGTTTACAATCACTAAAAAGGGCATTATGACAAAAGTTATTCTAAAATCACTCTCAAATATATGCTAATAGACTGGCTATAAACATCTAGGAAAAAAAAATAAACAGGACACCCTTCAAATTTGTGAAAGCTAGCACTTAACCTTATAGTCCTACAAGAAAATAACTATATAAAAGCATAATAAATTAGTTTATTCCTTAGCTTGGTTTTGGTACTGGAATTATTAATATGGACTAAGTAGATAGTGTGTTTGCAAATAGCTTTCTGGGGGAAAAAATAAATAAATAAGATCACTTTTTCCATAAATATTTTTAGAAAAATTAATAATCTGTCTAGTATAACTTATTAAGTGCTTTTATATGATGAAAATAATTTTTTTTAAAACCTTAATGAATAAAAATCATTAAAAAATGTGGATTAATTTTAAAATATATATTTTTTTTCCTGAAAAAAAGACTTGGAGAGAGAGATTATAAGTAATGATGAGTGGTCAAAAATCTAAATAGGTGGTAAGAAAAAATTTATTTGTAATTAATATAATCACTAGTGCAACTATACAAATTTATTATTTAGAGTACTTTTTGAAAAAATGTAAGATGTAAAATCGTTTTTACAACAAATTTTTTAAGGAAAAGTGTTTAAACTAAAAGGTATGACAAATGCACCTAAATGTCAATGTGTGTGAATTGTGAATTGTGAATTTTCTTCTATGGTGTGTTGTATGAAATCTTCCAACCTCATAATAACGCCACCTCACAGAAAGGTCATTCTATAAAGTTGATTTCTTTTGTTATACATTGTATTTATATTGAACGGACCCCTAATTTGTCAATCCAGGTAGAGTTGTTGATGATAAATTAGAAACAAAAAAGATAAGTCTTATATGCTTAAAAAATACTTTTTTTTTAAAATTAATAATGTTGACAATTAACATGATACATTGATTTAACGTTCTCTAAAACATTCTAAATTAACTAAAGTTTACTTAACAAATATGCCTCGTTAGCAATTTCATTTGTGATTGATGGTAGAATGTGGAGATGCAGTAAAAATTTTGAACTTTTTATGCCTCATTTGATAATCATTTGGTTTTTAGTTTTGAAATTAAGCTTATAAACACTACTTTTACCTATGAAATCCATCAATGTTTTAAAAAACCAAGTCAAATTTTGAAAACTAAAAAAAAAGTAGTTTTTTGAAACTTATTTTTGTTTTTAGAATTTAACTAAGAATTTATATGTTTCTTTAAGAAATGTGAAAACCATGAGAAAGAGAGTCGTAGGAAACAAATTATAAATTTTAAAAACAAAAAATCAAAGGGTTGCCTTAATGTTCTATATTAAATAGACATATTCACATCAAGTGAATAGTTTTATAATTTATATTTCCAATTATAAATTTAAAAAACAAAAAATCAAATGGTTGCCTTATATATTTTTTACTTAATGAATATGTCTTGTTAGCAATTTGTTTTTTGTTTTGTTTTGTTTTTTTTTTAAAAGATAGTTAGCAATCTGTTAATGATGGTGAAGTGTAGAGATGCAATTAAAATTTCAAAATTTTAAATTTTATAGAATAAATAGACATAATATTCATCAAATGTATAATTTTATAATTTGATTAAAACAAATCTAATAATAACCTTGTGAATGGTACAACAAAAGTATAAAAAAAAAAAAAGATTTGATTTAACTTTTTAAATAGCTTAGAAAAAACGCAATTGGGAATCCCTTAATTCTACTTGTATCCTATAATATAACAGCATAAACTATATACCCTAATTTTTTTTCGTTAAAATACCATTTTAATCTCTGTATTTTAAGCTTTGTTCCACTTTGATTATTACAATTTTAGTTCTTGTATTTTCAATAAAGTTTTACATTTATCCATATTATTAGTTTATTGTTAATTTTTCTTTAAAAAACTAGTCTAGCTTTTCTTCTATAAATTTTGAAAGTATGTTCATATTGTATCTTTTCTTATGTTAAAATTATTATTATTGTTTAACCATTTTTGTTAAAAATTAACTTCAAACATATTATAGAGACAAATTTTAAGCTTTATTGACAGTACAATAACTAAAAATTAGACATTTAAAAATACGTGGATCAAAATTTAAAGTACGGTTGTACAAGGACCAAAATCGTATTTTATCATTTTTTTTCTTTTTTTCTAATATATAGTTTCAAAAAAAAAAACCCGAATATATATGTTTTAAAAAATTGTAATATACCTTTGCAAAGTAGGTATATATATATATATATTCAAAAGATAATCATTGGACCGCCTTTCACAGATGCTTGCGAATCAGCTGGCGACATACACAAGCATTTAGTCAAACATCATGTTTGTTTTTTTCTTTGGAGAAAAAAAAAAAGAAAACTATATTTGTAATAACCTAAGTCATGTGAAAAAAAAAAGAAAAAAGAAAAAGAAAAGTCAACTCTAACTTAGAAATAGAGGGCTGCATGTTCAGTGCATTTTTGTAACAATACAACTCTTTGAAAATGACATCTGGCTACCCATTATTAAAATTTTCTTACAATTTAAACCATTTTAAATATTTACCACGTCATCGGTGACAATATAAAAAAAATTAGCAATTTATTTCTTATTTGACACATATATTTTTTTAATAATAATTTAAAAAAGCATGGTTCCCAATTGGTATTCGGATGCATCAAGAAGTTGGTGAATCTACGTCAATGTTATACAATGAACATAAAAAAAAAAATATTTTTTTATTTTATGTTAAATGTTGCATAGTTTTTAATATAAGGACTGAGGAGTGCTATGTGATGTCGGCAAGAAAATATCTTGCGAAATATATATTTGTTTTCCGTGTATATATATATATATATATATATATATATATATTGTTCAAATACCATTATATTCATTGTATTTTGGATTTTATTTCATTTTTAGTCATTGTACTTTCAAACGTCCAATTTTAGTCACGTACTTTCAATAAAACTTAAAATTGATCTCTATTGTTAGTTTGTTGTTAATTTTTCTATTAAAAAAAAAGTCTCTAATAGCTCTTATTCTATAAATTTTAGAAATATGTTCACATTGTATCTTTTATTGCATGTAAATTATTATTATTATTTAACCAATTTTGATAAAAAAAATAACTTCAAACTAAACTAATTTCAAGGTTTATTGAAAGTAATATTTGAAAGTACGTGAACTAAAAAATACAAGACCAAAATAGTATTTTAACTTATATTTTTAATATGTTTGGCGAAGTCACGAATACGACCAACGAAATTTTTTTTATCTTTTTGTTTCCTTAAAAATAAAAAAAAACTTTTTGTCAAAAGGGTGAATAACAAAGAATTCGGGACGAAGACCTGTTCCATTTTTAATACAAGGAGAAGAAAATCTGGGTATCTTTGAAAATATTTATAGACAAAGAAAAGTCAACTAACAATTAATCACCGGCCATATTTTTATTTTGCTCCAATTCAAATGCAAAAGAAAAAAAAAAACTATTTTGGTCCCTTCGCTTTGAGTTGTTCTATTTTAATCTATATATTTTCAAATGTCCAAATTTAATCTTCAAACTTTCAATAATCTTAAAAATAGTCTCAATTGTTAGCTTACTCTTAACTTTTCAAAAAAAAAAAAAAACCTCTATTATTATTTTCTCTAAATTTTATAACATATAAACATTGTGTATTCTTTTGCATGAAACATATTATTATTATTTAATCAATTTTGATAAAAATTAATTTCAAATGACTAATTTTAACATTTATTGAAAGTATAAATATTAAATTTGAATATTTAAAAATACACGAACTAAAATGAAATGGAACCAAAATTAAAGGGACCAAAATGATATTTTAACCCCAAAAAATAAAAGTTTGTCATATAGTATTTTTTTCTGTCATATAGTCTTTATAAGTTAACAAGAGCCAAAATAGTTACTTAGGTTTTTTTTTTTTTTTTTTTTTTTTTTTTTTTTTTTTGTTTTTGGTGAAGTCTCCAAATTTGAATAGATTCTTTTGAAATTAGTTCACAAATTAAAATCTAAAATCTAAAAGTAACAAAAAAAAGGCCAAAATGAGATTTAAAGTGGTCCATCATCATCAAAATCTATTTTTTAAAAGTGACATACCCTGTCTAAATTTGTTAATAAAATAATAATTTAACGAGAAACTAATTTTTTTAACATTTTTTTTTTTTTTTGCAAAAGTAAGCATAGGTCAATAAATGGTAATTGATATTTACCATCGACTGAGGATAGAAGTTCGAATCTCCCAACTTCAAATATTGTTGAATTAAAAAAAAAAGAAACTAGTTTTTTTTAGTTACAAAATCTTTTTGAAAGAATTTAATTGAAAATTTTCATTACATTAAATACAATTGAGAATCAAAAAAGATTAATAACCAAATTGAGAATGGTTCTAGCACTAGAATTTTGTCCTTTCATGTTAATAAATGAGCCAAAAGCCACATGGAATGGAGCAGTTGAAATCGGGCCTGAGAACAGGGCCATTCATTTTAGAACTCTGGGCCTCCGGCCCACAAGTAAAAACACAGGGAAAGTGAATGAAGAAGAAGCTTCCACAATCACGGAAATATTGCCTGCTTTACCTAAAATTCTAGGCTTCTAGCGCACTTTCAACAATTACCGATTCAGCGGCACGGACCATAGATTTATCCCCATAATACCACCGGCAGTTCCGGTTTCCTGTCTCCTTTTCCTTCGAATTTAAAAACGCACGCTCCCCACTCAGACCCCGTATTCAGTATTCGCCTATTCACTACTTTCTCTCAAACTTTCGGACCGATCACTTTACTTTCTCTCAAACTTTCGGACCGATCACTTTACTTTTTCACCAAGCCAATGGGTAAAATTGCCCCTTTTTTTTTTTTTTTTTTTTTTTTTTTTTTTTTTTTTTTTTTTCAGATTTCTCTTAGAGTAATGGATTTTTGTTTTATGTTTGGTTTCGATGATCGGTCATGTTTGTTATTTGACTGATTTTTTTCTCTTTTTTTTGTTGGGTCTTGCGTTGATTTGCAGCCAAGATCAAGATCGGAATCAACGGTACTACTAGCTTGATTTATTTCTTTATAACTTGTTGGAGATGATTTGCTGGTGTGGATCTGATTGATATTCTATAATGTTTTGTGTGTTTTTTGTTGTGGAAATGAAAAACCAGGATTCGGAAGAATCGGGAGGTTGGTCGCCAGAGTTGCTCTACAGAGAGACGATGTGGAACTCGTTGCCATTAACGATCCTTTCATCACTACTGATTACATGGTATTGTTAGTCTCTGGATGGTTAGGGTTTTTTTTTTCCTTTGTTTCATGATCGATCATGGGAAATTTGGCAAGTCTTTGTATGAGCTGCATCTCGTTCTTATTTTAGTGGATTTTGAATGGTTTCCCGTTTGTTTGGTGGAATAGACCTACATGTTCAAGTACGACAGTGTTCATGGCCACTGGAAGCACAGTGACGTAAAGGTGAAGGACTCTAAGACCCTTCTTTTTGGTGAGAAGGCCGTCACCGTTTTTGGCGTCAGGTATCATAATTTTTTCATTTCCTGAGAGCTAATTAATTGGATATGAGAGTTCCTTTGCAATCGATTGAATGTTGAATAAATCATGATTTTAGAAATCCGGAGGAGATCCCATGGGGTGAGACCGGAGCGGAATACATTGTAGAGTCCACTGGTGTTTTCACAGACAAAGACAAGGCCGCTGCTCATTTGAAGGTTTGACATTCCTCTGTCCTTTTTTCCCTCTGTTATTTGTTTAGTAGAAAATTGTTTTCAATTCTAATGCTTTTTCCTCAAGCAGTCAACTCTGTAATCTGTTTATCAAAGACACATAATCAGTCTTACAAAGATGGGCTGGTTTCTTCTGTTGCACTTCTTTTGATGTTAATCTAAGAAATTTAATTTCGGATCTCTTCTAGGTTACGTTTTTATCATTTTTTATGCTTGTTAATGTTTCGCCAGTGATTTTTGAGATTTTTGGACCAGCAATTCAATGGTTGTAAAAAGACTTCAACATTAGCATATACCAAGCCTGTATTTATTCAAACTTAGCTGATCTTTATCTTTAATGGCTGATGCAGGGAGGTGCAAAGAAGGTTATCATCTCTGCCCCCAGCAAGGATGCCCCCATGTTTGTTGTAGGAGTCAATGAGAAGGAATACAAGCCAGAACTTGACGTCATTTCTAATGCTAGTTGCACCACCAACTGCCTTGCTCCTCTTGCCAAGGTTATTTTCTACTTGCATGACTGTTCAATTCTGTTGTAATTCCTTGTTATTGATTGCCTTCCTGAACATTCTGTCTTGATTTCTTTGCAGGTTATCCATGACAGATTTGGCATCGTTGAGGGTCTGATGACCACTGTTCACTCAATCACTGGTGGGTCTTTGATCTATTTTGACTTCTTGTATCGAGAGTCTTTCTAGAATTGAATTTTGTTTGTTTTTAAACTAACGCTTTTGTTTGCAGCCACACAAAAAACTGTTGATGGGCCATCTAGCAAAGACTGGAGAGGTGGAAGAGCTGCTTCATTTAACATCATTCCTAGCAGCACTGGAGCTGCCAAGGTACTGAATCTTACACTCTGATGCACGTCTTTTGAGCATTATATTGCCTCTGATTTGGTTTTTAGGCACAACTAAGGTTGTCGATTCTATCTTTATTTAGGCCGTCGGCAAAGTCCTCCCAGCATTGAATGGGAAGTTGACCGGAATGTCTTTCCGTGTTCCTACTGTCGATGTCTCTGTCGTCGATCTTACAGTGAGGTTGGAAAAGAAGGCTTCTTATGAGGATATTAAGACAGCCATCAAGTAAGAATATTTTGTTGTTTGCACAACTACTGAAATGAGTTTTACCTGCTGAAAACGTCCCTGGTTATTCAACTCTAGAGATATTATTGAAAATCCATTCTTTGTGGTTCTTAGGGAGGAGTCTGAGGGAAAATTGAAGGGAATTTTGGGCTACACTGAAGATGATGTCGTGTCCTCTGACTTCGTTGGTGACAACAGGTTTGGCTTCACATCCTCAACTGTTCTTAGCACCATCTATTAATTAAAAGAAACAATTGTCCATTGTCCATTGTATCTGATGTTACTTATGCAACTATTGCAGGTCAAGCATCTTTGATGCCAAGGCCGGGATTGCATTGAACGACAACTTTGTGAAGATTGTCTCGTGGTACGACAACGAAGTAGGATACAGGTACAATTTTGAACCGAGTCTTCCTCATTTCTGGAATACCACCTTGTATTCCACTGCATTTTTTGTGATGTTGATGAACCAACTCCAACTTTTGTTTGTTTTTTTTGGCAGTTCTCGTGTCATTGACCTGATTGTCCATGTGGCATCCCAGTAAGAAGTTGGCTTGATGATGAAGGGTTTTAGCTTCCATGGCTTGGTTCTTCTTCCCAGTACTAGAGAGGCTCAGCGATGAGCGAGAATATGAATAAGACAGTTTTCATGCCGCCGGTTGTTTCTTTCCAGTTCTTAAGTTGTACTGTCTGATCTTTTTTTTGTTGGGATGAGGTGTGGATTTCACCCCTTTGTGTGTGTATTTTGTAATGTTTTTGATGTGTAGCAAAAACTCCCTCCTACTCGAAATAGATTTGCCTTTTCCATCTCAAATAAATAGCTCCTAAAGCTTGTTCTTATTCTAGTAAGTTCCTTTTATGAAACTGTTGAAATAATTCAGAGCCCACCATTAAAACAAAAACAGTACATTATGGGCTCAACGTAGATGTGTGGATGAAAATGGAAAAAACTAGAAAATCGACCCAATTTTAAACTAAATATCAACGTCATTTTTCATATCTTACGTCATTATTACTAATATTCATAAATTTATACAAGAAAATCACAAATTTGTGGAAAATCCAGAACCACTACATTACTATCGCCAGTCCTATCCAAAACTCAGGCCTGCAATTCAATTCCAAAGGAGGGGAATCAAAGCCCCTTTGGAATTCAAACGCTACGCTAAACAACAACCATGCATTTGACAAGCGACATCGACCCACCACTTTCACCTTCATTTTTTTTGCCCACTTTTCAAGGCTCCCCATTTCTTTCAGCTACCTGTTCCGTTTCAGACCAAAGTTATCCCGTTATTTGCCACCGACCGCCGTTTCCACTTTCTTGTCGCTTCCTTTCTCTCTGCAGTTTAAAGAACCCTTTCCTCGCATTCTCAGCCAGTAGTCATTTTGCTCGCTATTTTCACTTCTCGCCTTATCTCTCCAAGTCCTCGTAGTTCTCGTTCCAATGGGTATGATTTCGATTCTGCTTTCTCTTTTACTTTCTGAAGTAATTTCTACTTCTGACATCGCCTTTTTTGATAACTTTCTTGATTGGTCTTTCATTTGGTTGGATTCTGCCTCTGCGTTTATTTGCAGCCAAGATCAAGATTGGAATCAACGGTACTGCATCTGATTTGCTCTTTTTGTTTAAAGTGATTCGAATGCCCCAGATCTGACTAATCTTATGATGTTTCTTGTTATGGAAATGAAAAACCAGGATTTGGAAGAATTGGGAGGTTGGTTGCGAGGGTTGCTCTGCAGAGAAACGATGTTGAACTCGTTGCTGTTAATGACCCTTTCATCACCACTGATTACATGGTATTCTTACTCTTCTTTACAGTCAAATTCTTGTTTGTTTTTACAAACAATTGCTGTGGCCCTTGGTGTGAATTTACTGGATTTTGAATGGTATTTTGTTTGTTTCTTTGGTGGAGTAGACCTACATGTTCAAGTACGACAGTGTTCATGGCCAGTGGAAGCATCAAGACGTGAAGGTTAAGGATTCTAAGACCCTTCTCTTTGGTGAGCAGGCTGTTACAGTTTTTGGCATCAGGTAACAAATTAGCACAGTTTGTCTACTTCCCCAGTCCTGATCTGTTAGAAGATTTGAGAGTTTCATTTGAACTAATGATTGAATGTTTTAATAAAATATAACTTTAGGAATCCTGAGGAGATCCCATGGGCTGAGGCCGGAGCTGAATATATTGTAGAGTCCACTGGTGTTTTCACAGACAAAGACAAGGCTGCTGCCCATTTGAAGGTTGTTTCTGTTTCTGCATGTGGGATTTTGATCAATTTCTTTAAATATTATTTTATCGAGAGAGTTTGACAAATTTGTTTTTTAATGTTTTATATTTTGAACTTTACATTTTAGTCCTTAAATTTTGTTAAAAAACTAGTTCTTATCAACTTTCATCACTTAACAAGAATTTAAATCTATGTGAACACTCCCTACTCCCTAGTCCATCTTTGATTTTTATTAAATAACTTATTAACAATTATTGAAAAAAGCTAATATGGGTTTTTTTAGGAACTAGAATCGAATATTGATGGTATTTGGTACCGCTTTTTTGATGTCTTAAACTTTATCTTTTGTCATCCGAACTCAAGTAGATTGAAAAACTAGCATACGTAATGATTTACTTTTCTCTTCTGTATTTGGTGTTGTGTGATATGGGTTTTAGAGTTTTGGGCCCATATGGGCTTTGAGCCAGTGTAGTATTAGTCCATTTACTGGGTTAGTAAGTTTTCAGTCTTCTTAACTAGCCTATAAATATGGGGCTTCATTTGTACAATTCTTAAAATACGAACTCAGATTCTTGCTACATCAGTATTGCTCTTAGGGTTTCTGTTAATCTAAGAACAATAGTCCAAGTTTGCTTCTTCATGCTTTTTGTTATTTTTCTTATGTTCATTCATTAGTTAATTTCTGATGATTTTAGTATCTATCAGTAGTCAACCCGTTTTTTGAACGTATGTTGCCTTTGACATTCATTTGAGCTAATCTTTGATAATTTGATGCAGGGTGGTGCAAAGAAGGTTATCATCTCAGCTCCAAGCAAGGATGCTCCCATGTTTGTTGTTGGAGTCAATGAGAAGGAATACACATTAGATCTTAATGTTATATCTAATGCTAGCTGCACTACCAACTGTCTTGCTCCTCTTGCAAAGGTTAATTTCCACTTCCATGACTTGTAACTCATTTTTTTTTTCTGAAAAGATAAAACTTCTTTATAAATTGTTGGACTTTCTTAATATTCTTGGTTATCATCTGACTGTTTAAACCTAAAATGTTTGCAGGTCATTAATGATAGATTTGGCATTGTTGAGGGCCTGATGACCACTGTTCACTCAATGACTGGTGGGTTGGGTTTTCCATCTTTGGCCAAATATAGATATTAGCTACTTGACTTCAGAGGATTTACCTGGTGTACTCATTTTGTTTGCTTTCTGTTAACTTCTTGGTTATAGCCACCCAAAAAACTGTGGATGGACCATCTAGCAAAGACTGGAGAGGTGGAAGAGCTGCTTCATTCAACATCATCCCTAGCAGTACTGGAGCTGCTAAGGTATTGATGATTGATGAGCTCTACAGCTGATATTTTGAGTATTGTCTTCCCTAGCATATCTAAGTTCTGTTATCTTCCAATCTTTGTGTTTGTTTAGGCTGTCGGCAAAGTGCTGCCCGCATTGAACGGAAAATTGACCGGAATGGCTTTCCGTGTTCCTACTGTTGATGTCTCCGTAGTTGACCTTACAGTGAGGTTGGAGAAGGCAGCATCTTATGAAGATATTAAAGCTGCCATCAAGTAAGCATCCAGTTGTTTACTTCATTCATAACAAAACCATTAGTTTATGATTGAGCAACTGATTTTTGACGTTTTGTTTTACGTGGTTATTACCACTTGTTTTTTTGGTTTTAAGAGGAGTATTATCTTCTTTTGATTCATTTCTTTTTGTTGGTTACTAGGGAGGAGTCTGAAGGAAAATTGAAAGGAATTTTGGGTTACACTGAAGATGAGGTGGTGTCCACTGATTTTGTGGGTGACAACAGGCATGGTTTCTCGTGGTTTTGTCACACTAATACTTGTATAAATTTGAAGTATTTTGGCATTGTGATAAGAATAAAGTTCCAATACATCTCTTTAGGATTGTAAAGATCCAAGTCTATGGTGTCAAAAATTCTATTAATTGGAAAATCTAACTGAAAACTAACCCGCCATGTCTATTTAACCTGATTGGACAGCTTCCTAATATAATATACATGGAACCAGCTTCGTTGTGATAGACGTAATCTATTTGTTATTATTTAATGTGAATTATTAGGACTTAATCTCGAACTTACTTTGAACAGATATGTTCTATAAGTTGTACAACTATGTCCTAGAGTTCTTAGGAGACAAGATCTGTTAAGGACAATATGTCTCTATTATTTCTAAGACATGTTGCTCTGCAACCATCCAGGTCAAGTATTTTCGATGCCAAGGCCGGGATTGCACTGAACGAACACTACGTGAAGCTCGTCTCGTGGTACGACAACGAGTTAGGCTACAGGTAAAATGCAAAATTTTGCTGTTTCTCTGCATTAATCCTGACGGGTTGACGAGGCTCCATTTCTGATCCAATCTTTGTTGCTTTCTTTGCAGTACTCGTGTTATTGACTTGATTGTTCACGTCGCATCTGTCAATTAAGATACGATGCTTTCATCAAGTGCCTTTAGCTTTCTTTTTCAGCAGTTCTTGAGGCTCCATCGATGAGTGAGTTGAGAAATAAATGAGTTTTCAAGCTTCTCTTTTACTTTTTGAACTTCTTCCGTTTATGAAAGCTTCGTTGCTTTGAAATGTGACTTCAATTTTCACCTCATGTTCTGTTCTTCCTCAGTGAAGATATCGATGTTTTCTGTGATATTTCCCATGGACATATTCGTAAATTCGAGTTATGGATCTTGGGTGTTAGATTATTGATGATCCATATTATCTACAATATTTCCTCGCATTATAATATCCATGGAAACTGGTTGTTATGTTGGATCTTATGGATGCTAATATGTCCATTTCATATTGAAATATTAGGCCTCATGTTGATGTGTACTTAAAAAAAGAAAAAAAGACATTAATGTTATTTAACATATCAGGTCAATTTCTATATGAAAGTAATTTGTTTTTAAAATTTTAAAATCCTAGTTATTGTTTACAGTGTAAGTTAATTTATATTCTCTATCAACTTTTACACAAGTTTTATTAGTATGATTTAGATATTACAGATGGGTCTGGATTAGCGGATTATAACTTAAATGAGGTCTAATATTTTAAATATATATGACATTGCCGGCTTAAGATAAGAAGTTAAATGGTAATTAATAAACAAATCAACGCCGGATGTATCATATATTATCATGTCAAAAATTGGAAAATAAAATTTTTCTTTAAATAGTACATCACCAATGTTCTCTTCCATGAGCTGCTCATATTTCTGGTACAAGTTATTCGGTCATGATTTGTTTTTTTTAAAAAAGAAATACATTGAAAAGGTTATATCACAACTTTGGTCTTTATAATTTGAATATAGTTTCAATTTGGTCTCTATAATTTTCTAATTGTTTTCAATGATTGAGTTAAATCTCACCGTCTCCAAATTAGTTATTGCTCAACTAAAAAACTCACCTTTTATTTATTTTTATTTACTTTGTATTTATTTTTACTTTGTATTAATTTTTTTTTTGAGTTATTTAACCCAACAAGTTAAATGGAAAACATCATCTCATCTTTACGTTAAAAAAAGGGCACTTTGGTAATAATAGGGGCAAATTGTAATCATAAATACTAAAAACCAAATTAAAATTAAATTTAGACTTTAAAGACAAAAAGGGTAATTTGCCATTTTTATTAGGGAAAATATCAAAATTTACCCATTAAGTTGGTAAGTTGTATCAATCTTTACCTTAATGGGTTGTTTGGGGTTTGGGTTATAATAACTTGTGTTATAATAACTTGTGGAGTATTTTGCACCATAAATACGTCTATTATAATCTCAGACTAAATAATTCTATATTTTTAACAATATTATATAATTCCATAGACTATTATAACTCATGTTATTATAACTCACTCAACGCTCCAAACAACCCTTAAATGTTTTCAAATTACATCTTAAATTTTGATAGTAAGCGTTGTAATATTTACCTTTAAACTTGAATAAATGTTGCAATTTTTATCTTTTATTAGGTCTTCGACTAAAGATTTGTTAGAAAAAGACTTTCAGGTATTTTTAATGAATTATAAAATGTTAGTATAAAATTGATAGAATTTCAAACAAAAACAACAATGGAGCTAATTTTTAAAATTGTTTTTCGAGTTTTAGCAAAATTGTTAAATGGTGGATTTTGCACTTGATCAAACATAATTATATAAAAACAAACTTATTCTTTCTATTGATATTAGTAAATTTTTAAATATTTTTACACTGTTTTTTTAAAAAAATTAATTGGTAAATTATCAAAAACTGGTAAAAAATTACATGAAATTTAAAATTTAGGACGAAAATTGATACACAGCCTATTTATTAAATTCATGCGCCACCGTGGACCATACGCGACCGCAGCACAGCTACCACATTCAAATTTCATATCATTTTCGATCTCTCCGCCAAATCACGTTACTAGGCTCTTCTCACTCTCTCTCAATGGAATTTTCTTTGACTCCTTAAAATGCCGAATTTCAAATTTCAAAATCTTCAACTGTTTCTTTGATTTTGATCACAAATGGCGTCGTCTGCTTTCAAATCGACGACGAAACGGACGCCGATCGGAGCATCGGTGGATTCAAACCATGACTCCACTTCCACCAATCGGAGTTCGATTCACCGCCGCTCTCGAAGTCTGAGCCGATTTTCGCACCCTCTGCCGTCGTCTCCCCTCGATAAGGGCTTCGGTGAGGGTTCAGCCCGCCGAGGTAGGTTTGTCAACACGTCGAGAGGCTCGGGATTTCCCGAGATCAGTCTCGATGACTTAGCGGTTGAATTCTTCGGTTCTGATGATCGAGGACGCTCCGCTGCGCGGAGTTCCGAGTCGAGTGGTGCTACGAGTTCCGCCGCGGCTTCGCATAGACGAGGGAGGTCGGTGTCGAGACACGGTAGCGTTAAAACTAATGGCGGTGGTAGCGAGGGCAAAGGAAGAGCCGATTATAGCGTAGGTGGGGGGAAAGTGGTTCCTGAAAGTAATTCGAGAAGAAGACGATCTCTCTCGGTGGTTCGCTACCAGATTAGCGATTCGGAGGTGAATATTCTATTTCGTTTTCTTCGGTTTGGTTCTGGTTTGAATAATTTCCTACTTAGCTATTGCATCAATATCAATTCAATTTTGAAGGTCCGAAGAAGAGTTGAATTTTTATTCCTATAGAAGCTTACGATAGGACGGTTCCTAAATAATTATTAGTGTTTTTTTAACGGAAAAGGGGAAAAGTGTCCAATGTGTTACTATGAATGCTTGAGTTCTAAAAGTATGTAGAAATGGTAAGCTTATAACTACATGCGGATACTGTTATATTTTTGCACATATATATGTGTGAGTTTGCCTTTTGTAGAATTAATAGTTTAACAATAGCTTGTAAGATGGACGTATTTGTTATCCAAGTATAAATTACTCAAAACCGTTCTGAATCTTCTTTAAGGAAAACTTTTGTATTCATTCTTCTTTGATCAAAACGGGGACTGAGAGCCAGCATTTTCTGCTTAAGCTTCTTCCTTATGTTATAAATATCCTATTTCCTTGTGAATTGAATGGGTGCTAGTGCAATTATATTTTCATAAAAGCAAACTTTATGTTTTGATGGATATAGTGGGAAGTTGGTTCAGTAATTCTTTTACTTACCCCATGAAAACTTTCAAACGCAGAGTGATCTTGATCGATCTCAGAATTCTGGAACTCGTGTCAAAGAAAAGAGCTTTGGTATTGGAAATAAGCAGAAGCCAATATCCCACAAGGCTGATGATTCAAACTGTAGGCCAACGTTGCGAAGATCTCTTAGCCAGAATGATTTCAAGTTCCATGATGGTTATTCAGTAAGCGCTTCCGCCCTTTTAATCACGGTCTATTATATTCCCTCTTCGCTGGGGATGGGGAGGAGGGTTTGCATTATGTAGTTTCCACCCTTTTTATGATCACTTCCTATTACAGAGCCAGTCTTCAGTTCTAACTGATGATGAAGGGAAGGATGCTTACTTCAGTAATAATGTAATGGAGAAGACTATTCGATCAATTTATGCAAGAAAGGTCCATTACTCTGTAATATATGAATGTTATACACACCAAATTTTAAACTTTCCATCCATTACATATCTGGGTTTTCTTCATATCCTTCAGGCAAAGCAGCTCAATGGGGATGTTGTTGACAATGGCTTGTATGAAGCAATGCGGAAAGAACTTAGACATGCTGTGGAAGAGATAAGGGTGGAACTTGAGCAGGTGTGTGAGATCCACTTTAGTGGTTCTAGTTCTATTCTGCGGTTGCAAATAATTTTTATTCTGAACTGAGTTATCCTAGTCGTTTATCTAGACTTCATCACAATTCCTTTCAAATAATACAGGAAATGGTGAACAGAAATTCGTCTGTTGGAACTTTCAGTGATGACTTGCATTCAAGTGATTCTGGTGTTCGTCAGCATACATCTCCATTTAAAAGAAATTATTCAACAAAACAAGAACAGGTAAGAATACACGTGTTTTTCTCGTGATTTATCCCGATGTTTTCTATAATTAATCCAGTATCAGATCTGCCCTGACATCAGCTGGAAACTTCTATTGTGGGTTATGGGTGTTCATCTACCTTTTAGTTTTTCTTCCAGTTATTTACCTTTGTCTTCTCTTCTCTGGCATTCTATTATAATATCTCATATCAATTAAGTGATTCATTACATGTCTGATGGTGACCAAAAACCTATGTATGCAATGACAGTCGGAGAAGCGCAGAGATTCATTGGCTAAGATGGCGCTGGAGGAGCAACGTCATCAAGAACTTCCAAAGATGGCTAAAACTTTGCCTCCTGATCTGAAGAATGTTGTTGCAGAGAACTCCTCACGAACCAGAAAGGTGCTTGATTCTTTTTTTCACTTTGACAAAACACAGAGCCAAGTTATCTTAAATAATTGTTCTCATCTGGGAACATGGTCAAGTCACTTTTGTGACGACTATCCCACACATCTAAATAAGTGTCCATTTCTTTTTACCTCTATCAAGGACGGGAAATGCACAAGGACACAGTTAGAACACAAGTGTAGGACACTTTCATCTGAAATTAGAATTTTAACTGTAATTTAGATTGGACTATTCACCTACTTCCACCTGAAATTAGAATCCAGTCCCTCTAATAAAGAAGTTTCAATCTCCTACATCACCTTCACCTACTTCCACCTCAAATTGGAACCTGGTTCTTCTGACAAAGAACGTTTTACCTCCTGTAACGAGTTAGAATCTCTCTTATGTGTAATGTTGATGATTATTTTTGTTTCTATCTTTCAGAGGAGCAATGACCGGAGTAGGATGTCTAAAAGATTGAGTGAGGAAGCAGAAAAATACATCGAGGACTTCATTTCCAATGTTGAAGATACAGATATTTCATCTCTTGATGGCGATAGGAGTGACACCAGTTCATCTTTAGGGGGAAAAACAAAACCAAATTTCAAAATTCCAGCAGCCAGCAAACATGTTCCTCCTGGAATGGACGGTGTCCTACTTCCATGGTTGCAATGGGAAACCTGTAATGATGCTACTCCTTACCCTCGAAAGAATACGATTGAACCACCTATGACTCCACAAACTTTTCCATGGGATGTAAATCAGGTAAATCTATGCCAGGAGTAATCTAAAAGTTAAGGTTAAGTTACAAGTTCAGTCATTAACTTTTCAGTTTATGTCACATAGGTCTCTAAACTTTAAAAAGTGTCTAATAGGTCATTGAATGCTAAATTTTGTATCTAATAGGTCCCTAAACTTTAAAAAGTGTTTAATAGGTTTTTGAACTTTCAATTTTATATTTAATAGGTTCCTTAACTTAAAAAAGTGTCTAATAAGTTTATAAACTTTCAATTTTGTGTTTAGTAAGTCCTTGAACCTTCAATTTTGTTTGACCTATTCGACATTTTTTAAAATTTCAGAATTTTTTGGACACAAAATTGAAAGTTTAATTTTATGTCTAATAGATTCGTTAATTTTAAAAATGTTAAATATGTCAAGATTTATTTGACATTTTAAAAATTCATAGACCTATTTGACACAATATTGAAAGTTCATCTACCTATTAGATACTTTTTTAAGTTCATGGATCTATTAGACACTAATATAAAAGTTCAGGAACTAAACTTGTAATTTAACCAAATATTAATATGCTTTGTATTGATAGTTTCTAGCAAGCCCTCTCTTATTCATAAGAAATTTTATTGATCTTTGAATGTACACCTAATGGATTTGCGAAAAATTGGTCTGAAACGAAGCACTTCGTCCATGGACATTGTAGAAAAATAAAGTTGGGAGTCTAAATCTTCAGAGTCTTTACCTCTAACCTTTAGAAGTTGGGATATTTGTCTTAGGAAGCAAGCAATGCACAAGATCAATGCAACCATTCTGCCAGCAGCCAAGGGAGTTGGAGCCCTGGAGTTACCACTGGCCTTTCTGGGAAAGTTGTTGAAGATTTAGGAAGTAGATTCAAGAAAACTGGTAGTTATCAGAATCAGTCTTATTTGGAATCAAGAGAATCCCGGTTCGATATCGACGAATATCTAAAGCGTCCAAGCAATGAAGATTTTCTCCTAGAAAGATGGAAGCAGCAACACAAAATCAACTGCAGTGGTCTTTTGATCTGTAATCGTGTATTTTTATAGTTTTTTCTTCTCTCTCTCACATTTATACTGTTTTCTTACCCTCTGTTCGTTATGTTTTTCTTCCTCTCTCGAGTCTTGATGGGTTGTAAATTAGAATTCAGTATTTGGGCAAATTATGAAAAGGGTTCACCACAAGTAGAATTGTAGAAATTCCTAAAAGAAATTTATCATTTTTGTAATACTCTTTTTAGTCTGGAGTAGGTAAGAGAAATTATTCAAGTAGGTTGTCACAATGAGACTGATAGTTTTGTACCCTTGGATATGAGAGAAAAATTGTAATAGTATTTCGAATTTGTATCCAATGGTATTTAGGGGCACGTAACTTTTCGTATCCACATCCAACGATTATTATGAGGGCAGTAACATTGTAGTCATTGAATAATTTTTCAATAAAGGTCATTAGAAAAAAAAACTGAGTGATGGTTCTGTATTTTTAATACTACTTCAATGGTATATGTTTTCTCGAATTATCTCAATATTAGGCCTAATTTTATTTAATAAAAATCAATGAACTCAGAGTAAGTTTGGATGACTTTTATTTTGTAGGCATTTTGCAAAAAAGTAATTAAATATTTCATCTAAAAACACTTAAATTTTTTATAAATTTGTTTTACAAATTTTCAAACTTTTTTTATTATCAAAAATTAAAAAAAAAAAACCTTTTTATTGGTTAAAAAACTCTTTAAAATTTTACAAAAAAAAACTTTTAGTTCATGTAATTGGTTGGAAAGGAAAAAAAAAAGGCTAAATTACAAGTTTGATCTATAAGGCTCCGTTTGATAACCATTTGGTTTTTGAAAATTTTGTTTGTTTTCTCATAATTTCTCTATAATAGTTTTCATCTTTTCTACAATTGTTTCCATCTTTCTTAAAGAATCATTTGAGTTTCTAGCCAAGTTTCATAAACAAAAACAAGTTTTTGAAAACTATTTTTTTTAGTTTTCAAAACATATGTAAAAAGTAGATAAGAAAACATAGAAATCCATAGGTGGAAGTAATATTTATAGGTTTAATTTTCAAAAACTAAAAACAAAAAACCAAGGCCCCGTTTGATAACCATTTAAGTTTTTGTTTTTAGTTTTTGAAAATTAAGCTTGTTTTCTCTCAATTTCTCTACAATGGTTTTCATCTACAATTTCTCTACAATTCTTAGCCAAATTCTAAAAACAAAAACAAGTTTTTAGAAACTACTTTTTTTAGTTTTCAAAATATGGCTTGGTTTTTGAAAACATAGGTAAAAAGGAGATAACAAAACAAGTAAATCCATAGGTGGGAGTAGCATTTATAGGCTTAATTTTCAAAAACCAAAAACTAAAAACCAAATGGTTATCAAACAGGGCCCAAATATTTATTAAACAGAGCCTAAACTTTCAACTAAAAGGTTGTAAACTTTAAAAAGTGGCTAGAAGCTTCTTAAACTTTCAATGTTGAGTTTAATGAATCTTTGAACTTTAAAAATTAGGTTCAAGTACTATTTTGATTTATGTAATTTCAACTGATTCATTTGAACTCATTTTAGTCTATATGAAAAATTAATAAAAAAAACTTTTTATTGGTTAAAAGAACCATTTAAAATTTTAATCAAACACTACTAAAAAAAAAAAAACTTTTAGTTCGTTGTAATTACTTTAAAATGCACGCCAAACACAATTTATGCAATTGGTTGAAAAAAAAAGAAGCTAATTACAAGTTTGATCTCTAAACTTTTCACTAATAGGTTGTAAACTTTAAAAAGTGGCTAATAACTTCTTAAACTTTTAATGTACTTGAGTCTAATGAATCTTTGAACTTTAAAAATTAGATTTAAGTACTATGTAACACTCGAGTTCAAAAGGGGTATATGAATGAACCGAGACCACATCCGAATAAGAGAGATCTTGAGGCTATGTAAGACATGGTTAAGAAAGGCTTAAAAGAATTGATAACTACTACTTATACCAACAAGGTACACATTCCTTTTCGGTGGCTCAATCATAAAAACTCTAAAATTAAGCGTGTTTAGCTTGGAGCAATCTTATGTTGGGTGACCTCCTAGGAATTTTCCTAAGAAGCATGTGAGTGAGGACAAAGTATGCTGAAATGACATGTGTTAGCAGTTCAAGACAAGTAAAGGTGGCATGGTCAAGTCGCAGAGGAATGCTGGGGCCATCAGGTGTCGAATCCGAGTTCCAAATCCTGGGCCTGAGGCGTTACAGATGGTATCAGAGCGGAACCTCTCCCAGTAAGATGTGGTTCGGGGACGAACCAAGGAGAAAGCTGGTGGGCATGTAACGCCCGAGTTCAAGAGGGGTACATTAATGAGCCGAGACCACATTCGAAAGAGAGAGATCTTGAGGCTATGCAAGGGATGATTTAGAAAGGCGTAAAAGAATTGATAGCTACTACCTATACCAACAAGGTGCACATTCCTTTTCAGTGGCTCAATCATAAAAATTCCAAAATTAAGCATGTTTGGCTTGGACAAATCCTATGTTGGGTGACCTCCTAGGAATTTTCCTAAGAAACATGTGAGTGAAAACAAAGCATGCCAAAATGACATGTGTTGGTTTGCGGGGACAATCTTCATTCTCACAAGCAGTTCAAGACAAGTAAAGGTGGAGTGGTCAAGTCGCAGGGGAATGCTGGGGCCATCAGGTGCCGAATCCGAGTTCCAAATCCTAATCCAAATCTTGGGCCTGAGGCGTTACATACTATGATTTAAGTAATTTCAACTTTGATTCATTTGAACTCATTTTAGTCTATTTGATTTCAAAGAGTCTGTTTTGGTTCCTATACAGTTAAAAACTGACTGTTTTAGTCATTGTTTGTAAAATTCAAATACAAAATTTATACACAAAGTAAACATTTTGGTACAAATTTATAGCTACATTAAAGGAGTTTATTTAGTTGGAATGTGGTGTTGAAATTGTGATAAAGAAAATGAAGAGACCAAAATGTTCACTTTTTAAGTATAGAGATCAAAATAGACGTTTTAAAAGTATATGAACTAAAATGGGCCAAAGCTAAAAGTACAATGACTAAAATAGATGTTTAAAAATGTATATGAACTAAAATGGACCAAGCTAAAAGTACAACGACTAAAATAGATGTTTCAAAAGGGACCAAAATGAATAAAAGCTGAAAGTACATTCAAACACACAAAAGAAATTTTATAGTTCAATTTTTAAGAGAGAAAAATTAAGTTTAATGAATTTATTTATAAGACTTTCTTTTTTCAAAAAAGTAAATAAATTAATTTATTTCAATGATTAAAAAGAATTAGAAATTATAAAATACGTTTATTTTATGAATATTTTTTTTATAGATATTTAATTATATAAAAACAAACCAAAGGGCCACAACATCATTCGTTGGAGGGAAATAAAGGTCTGGTTAAATTGCCACAAGGCCCAAAAGTTTAAGTTTTAAGATTAGAACAAATTTAATTTTTTTAACAACCATTAAATATGAAATCCAATCTAAATTTTAATTGTAAGTCTTTGTTTGTTGATTATTAATATAAAATTGGAACAAAATATAAAAAATTTATTCTATAAAAAGATATACTTAATGTTATGGATAAAATTGGACAAAAGGAACAATTCTGAAATACTAAGAAAGTCCAAGGCGAAATCACTTAGAAAAAACCCAATTAGGAGCGAAAACGGGCCAACACATACACACAAGGCCACAAAGAGAAGAAGAAGAGCGGAATTTAAGGCCCTCATCGCCGACCACCAAGTTGGCCTCCTTCGGGGGCATGCGACCAACATGCTCTTGGTTCGTGGTTCTCTGATTCAGTCCGATTCAGTTCACCAATCTTCCTAATTCGCGATGGATAGACAAAAAATCCTAATGAGAGGTCATATAAATACCTTTCTTCAACCTTGAGAAGGTAAGTCCTATTCTCTTCCAAAACCCTAACTTGCTGCACTCATATTTCTTTTAGCTAACTTAAGTATCAGAGACAGTGTGACAAGTACCACACCAAGAGTACCCAGGTTTTGCTTGTTTTGCAGGTCACGTTCTTTTCTTGAATGCAAATTTTACGGTTGTTGTCATGTGAAAGTCTGGTGCGTTACCCTATCGAAATTTTGACAACAACACTTAATATTTTTCAGTTCTTCAAAAGTACACAACTATATAACTATTTGGGAGAAAACACAGAGGAAAAGGCATCAAACCTCCAATAAAATATATAAGCATCAAAACCATGAATAAGAACCATTGAAGAACCTTTCCTTGTACCACACCATATCCAGAATTTAAAATAGTTTGGTTTCAAGGGTAATCTAATTTCTATAAGAATGATAATGAAGCAAATTAAGTTAACCAAGCTGATTAGCCCAAGCATAATTGATCAACTGATTAAGACATTTATCCTCAATCAAAGAGGTTCAAATTCCTCCACTCCAATTATTGTTGAACTCCAAAAAAAAAAAAAAAAAAAGATGCAGTCAATAAACCAACACACAGATAGAAGGCAAAACCAACAAAAGTCAATAAGCCAACACAGAAGGCAATTTTCAACTCCTTGCAGAACCAACAAATTCTGTAAAAAATAATAATGAAAAAAGAGAATGGTAAAAATTCTGACTTTGAGCAAACTCAAACAATCTAGCATCAAGTTTTGGAAAATAGAAATAGCATAGAGGAAAAAGGGGGAAAGAACATTTGCAATAAGTCTTACTAGGAAAAAGATTATGCAATTAGTTGGGTTATAAACTTGTGTCTTGAGTGACATTGAAATGCGCTGTTGAGCGAGGAAACCATAAAAAAAAGGAAATATATTCTATGATGTTCGTTGTAATAGAAATTAAGATGCTAAGCTATTAGTAACAAAACTCCTACCAATCAAAATATAATTTAGTGGATAAAGGCACGAACTATCATTCTAAAAGTTGATACAATCTCATATCCTGACATTGTTGTACTAAAAAAAAGTAATGAAACTCTTAAGCTTAGTATTGATGTTGTTTAGAAATGGAGAGTAGGCAAAAGAAGGAAGAATAACATCATATGCTCTTGCCCCATTAAGATCAAATTCTTTTTATAATAGTATATCTTGTCTTTTTACATGTATAGACTTTTCATATTTCTCACCTTTTAAATATACTAAATATCTTGTCTTTTTATATTTTTCACATTTTGAATATACTTTTTCATTTTTCCAATTGTATTGGAAATTACATCTCATTAATTACAATTTAAATTATTTTTACTATTCAAATACCTTTGCACGTCTTTCCAAATTATTTTAGAAACCTTTCAAATATATTAAATACCTTTGTCTATGTTTAGTATTTTCATATTTTTCACATTTTAAGTAAAATATACTTTTTGTTTTCTGAAATTGTATTGAAAATTACATTTCATTAATTATTTTAATTATAACTTTAAATATTTTATTTATTTATTTATTTTAATACAACTTTAAATAATTTATTATTAGATTAGAATATCATTTTGGTCCCTATACTTTGAACTTCATTCCATCTTAGTTCCTATAATTTCAAATGTGTCCAAATTTAATTCATGTACTTTCAATAAACCTTAAAATTAGTCTCTTCTATTAGTTTGAAGTTAATTTTCTTTTACCGAATTGGTTAAATAATAATAATAATAATTTTCATGCAAGAAAAGATACAATGTGAACATATTTCTAAAATTTATAGAGGAAAGACTAATAGAGACAATTTTCTTTTAGAAAAGTTAACAATAAACTAACAATGGACACTGTTTACACGAGATTTCGACAGGAAAATTTAATACGTGTAAATAACTTGATTTGTATTAATTTCAGTATAGTGAATACAATCTCTAATGTATGATCCTCTGATTCTTTCTCTCGTTGTATACTTGACTCGAGGGCTGGAACGCTTGTTCTCGAGGTTGAATCGTCAACTTTGAACTTGTGGAAAAGTCTTAAGCTTTGAGCTTGTGGAAGGTCTTCAGCTTGTAGCTTGTTGAAAGGTTTCAGCTTGTAGCTTGTTGAAGGTTTTCAGCTTGTAGCTTGTTAAAGGTCTTCGGCCTGTAGCTTGTTAAAGGTCTTCAGCTTGTAGCTTGTTGAAAATCTTCGGCTTGTTGATCTTCTTGGATCGTTCTTGATCTTCAAGAAGTGTTCTTTGTTCAGAAGGTATTTGATCTTCAGGAGCTTCTAGAGACTTCACAGCTTTGTTTCTGAATTCTCTCTGAGCTTCTTCAGTTCTGAACCCCCTGAAATGAGGGAGGAAGCTCTCTATTTATAGAGTTCTTCATGGGCCCCAGGTGGGCTTGGGCCTGTTGGACTGGGCCCAATTGACTTTTGGGCCTAGCCATTTGGACTGGCCCTGGTTGACTTTGGGCCTAGCCATTTGGACTGGGCCTAGTTGACTTTTGGGCCACCTTCTTTGGACTGGGCTTAGTTGCCTTTGGGTCTAGCATATGGACTGGGCCTTCAATTTGGGCTTTTGTCTTCCAATTTTCAAATAACCCAATAGTGTATTTTAACCTGCCATAATTTAATATAGGAATCTTTGCAAATTTAATTAATCCCTAATTAAATATAATTTCGCCATCAATGTTGGGTAATGACGTGGCAATTTTGGGTTGGTCGAAATTTCTATTCCAACAGACACCTTGTCAAAAAAAAAAAAGATCAATTTTAAGCTTTATTAAAAGTACTAAATTTAAATATTTGAAAGTACAAATGTTGAGTTTCAAAAAAAAAAAAAAGTACAAATATTAAAATAGAATGAACTCATATATAAGGACCAAAATGGTATTTTATCCTTCTTTTTGTTATACAACAAAACATATTGTTATTTGATACGGAATAGGAATTAGGAATTAGGTATTATAACTTTATCCAGATAGAAATAGGAAATGCAAAGAAGGCGATTTTGCAGAAGGAAATTGATAATAATAATAATAATAAAACTTTTTAATAAAAAAAATTCAATTTGTTATTATATATGTTATTAATTAACATCCAATTAAAATTCTCCGTCTGTCAAAAAAAAAATCAAATTAAAATTCTCTGAAGATCAACTATTACTTTAACTTAAAAAAATAAATGTAAATTTAAAAGATGATCTAATTTTTTTAACGTTAATGTACCCTTTTGATTCCTGTATTTTGAATTCATTCCATTTTACTTCATAAATTTTCAAATGTTTGTCACTATACTTTCGATAAAACTTAAAATTACATGGACTAAAATGTAATAAAGTGCAAAATAAAGAGACCAAAATGATATTTTAATATATATATTTTTAAATATTGCTTTTCCAAATTAAATAAGAAAACTAGAAAACCTATTTCCATTATGAAGGACAAAAATCAAATTTAACTCTAAATTTATTTGGTTGTATTAATTTGGATCCTAAACTTTCAATTTCATAGAAATTAATATTTCTCCTAAAACCTAACAGCTCGTTATAAATACCCCCTTCCAACTTCATCGATCTTCCACTAACAAAAATTCTGAACTCTGTAGAGTGAGAGAAAAATAAATAAACTGAAACACTCTGTAGAGAGAGAAACAATTACTGAATTATCTGAAATCCATAGAGAGAGAGAAAATGGAGAACAAAGAATCAGGAGAGCAAACACCTGCAACTGATCAGGCGAAGAAGAATTTGAACGATTGGCTTCCGATTACGAAATCCAGAAACGGAAACTGGTGGTACTCTGCTTTTCACAATGTCACCGCCATGGTCGGCGCCGGAGTTCTTGGTCTCCCTTACGCCATGTCACAGCTTGGATGGTACGTACGCCGCCGTTTCCTCTTCTTTATTTTGTTTATTCAATCCATAATTTTATCGCACAATCTTCAAGTGCTAGGGCTTTTTTTTTTTTTTTGACTGAAGAAATTGACGACGAGAATCGGATTTTAGTTTTACTTGCGCTGTTTTGATTTTTTTTAATCCACATTGTTGATTGGATGAATTGTCAAAACAATTCATATATTTCATTGTTTTGTCAAAACAATTTTATCGCACAATCTTCAAGTGCTATGGCTTTTCTCCTCCTTTTTGTATTCCTCTCTAAACATCTAATGCCTATTTTGAGAATTATTAAGAGTTTTTGATTTTTGATTTTTGAAAATTTGCTAAAAATTCAAATCTTTTCTTAAGAAACACGAAATCCATAGTGAAAAATAACGTAAAAACAAGCCCAATTTTTAAAGTACTCAAAGATTTAATTTTCTTTTTAAAAAAAAACTATTGAATTTGTGAATATGACAAACCCTAATTTGAAGACACTAATACTAGTTTTACTTTTTATTCCTTTTTTTGGGATTTGATTCTTCGACTCAAAAAAGATAATAGACGTCTTATTCATTGATTTGTTTGCAGGGGACCTGGAGTGGCGGTGATAGTACTATCATGGATAATAACGCTGTACACGCTATGGCAAATGGTGGAGATGCACGAGGTGGTGCCCGGGAAGAGGTTCGACAGGTACCACGAGCTCGGCCAGCACGCCTTCGGCGAGAAGCTGGGGCTGTGGGTGGTGGTGCCGCAGCAGCTCATGGTGGAAGTTGGCGTCAACATTGTGTACATGATCACCGGCGGCAACTCTTTGAAGAAGATCCACGACCTGGCCTGCCATGGCTGCAAGCCCATCAAGACCTCTTACTTCATCATGATCTTTGCTTCTGTTCACTTCTTTCTTTCCCATCTTCCCAGCTTCAACTCCATCACTCTCGTCTCCCTTGCTGCTGCTGTCATGTCCTTGAGGTACACTTCTTTCTTTTTCGCGCTTGTTCTTTCATTTGTGTCCTGTACTTAATCAAAAATATTTAATTTAAGAATTTATGGTGTAGTCTAAGGATTAAAGGAGAGAATTCTCCTGAATCAAATTCTAAATCTTTATTACGAATCAAAAGTGTGTCCATACATGAGGGAAATCCTTTATTTATAAAGAATTAGAGAGCAAACTAAAATCCAAGAAATACAAAAGGATAGTTAAAAAGAGGATTAATCAAGGACTTATCCTAATTATCTAAGATTAACCTGATCTTACTACATCAATTCTATTCCTCCCAAAAAAACACCCTTAATCGAATTTTAAAAAGAAAATGAAAATAGGAGGAAACAAACAAAAAGGAAACGAGCTCCAATCGATGGTTGCAAAATGCCCCAACTAAAAATTACTTTCTAAATTCATCAACATGCCAATAAAGTAAACCCAACTGGTCATTGCTTATCAAAGTGAAAAATAATTCTTGAAATGCAAGTTCTTGAGTCAGATGCTTGTGGTACTGCCAGAATTCCTCCAAATACACAAACTTGTTCACAAAAATAATTTGTAAAAGAGCAGACGTGAAATTTGTGAAATGTTTTCTTTAAACCTTCTCAATTTGTCGGCCAAACCAAAGAAGAAAGTAGGATTAGGATTAATCAACGAATTATCCTAATTATTCAAGGTTAACCTAATCCTACTACATCAATTTAGCTATTAAACACGTTTTAAAATTTAGGAACATGCCCACCACTACTCACTCTAACCTCTAAAAATTTATGAATGAAATTTATAATTTAATCTCTTTTTGATATGAAATTTTATGACCCGTTTGATAACCATTTGATTTTTTATTTTTAGTTTTTGAAATTTATGCTTGTTTTTTTTTTTGCAATTTCTTTATCGTGGTGGTCACATTTCTTAACAAAATACTTGAATTCTTAATCAAATTCCAAAAACAAAAACAAATTTTTAAAAGCTATTTTTTTTGGTTTTCAAGACTTGGCTTGATTTTTGAAAACATGGATAGAAAGTAAATAACAAAACAAAGAATTTCATTGGTAAAAGTAGTGTTTATAGCCTTAATTTTCAAAAATCAAAAGCCAAAAGTCAAATGGATATCAAAGGGCCTTATTTATTAGGGTTTTGTTGGAGAAGGGTTTTTAGGTTGGGTTTTATCATGCTTATTTATTGGGAAAGTTTTAGGGATTTAAGAATTTTTTTATGTATTTTTAATTAAAAGGGATTTTAGAGTTTTTAAAAACAAATTGACTTAGAGATTTTGAAAATACTCTAATAAACAAGTTTAGTTTTAATTACAATTAAATTATGATATATTATTAAATATGAGATAATACTTACCTTCTCACCGGTCAATAGTATTAATATTTTCTTACATACTATTATTAAAAATTTGATAGCTATTTATTTTTTCGAAAAAAGAAAATATCTCTTTTCTCTCTCTCTCTTTCGGCATTTCTAACACAAATCATAGTGAATAAGAGTTCATACTAAATGGTGATAGGATGTAAATTTTATTTTTAAATATGAATGAGTTCATTTCTACTTATTATCCTATCAACAAACTCATTATTCCAAAGACAAAATTAAGCAACAACCTCATTTAGTCTAAAAATAAATTCATAACCACACTTGAAAATTAAAAAAAAAAATTAAAAAAAAAAGCTAATGTTTTGCCTACATACTCAAAACAAACACTAGAACTACGAGTAGAAACAAGCTAATGGTTTTTTTTCCCCTCATTGGCGTTTTTGCAGCTACTCAACCATAGCATGGGCAGCATCAGCGCACAAAGGGCCACTTCCAGACGTGAGCTACGGACACAGAGCCTCAACCACAGCAGGCAACGTCTTCAACTTCTTCTCAGCCTTAGGCGACGTTGCCTTTGCATTTGCAGGCCACAATGTGGTGCTGGAGATTCAAGCCACCATCCCTTCGACCCCGGAGCGGCCGTCGACCAAGCCCATGTGGAAGGGCGTGGTGGTGGCGTATCTCGTGGTGGCGCTTTGCTACTTCCCGGTGGCGCTGGTCGGGTACTGGGTGTTCGGAAACTCCGTCCAAGATAACATCCTCATCTCCCTCAACCGACCCGCATGGCTCATCATTGCTGCTAACCTCTTCGTCGTCATTCATGTCATTGGAAGCTACCAGGTCTTTGCTATGCCTGTTTTTGATATGTTGGAGTCTTTCTTGGTTAAGCAGATGAAGTTCAAGCCCTCTTGCTGCCTTCGCTTTATCACTCGAACTACTTATGTTGGTACGTACTATAATATCTTCTTTACTTTATCTATCTATCTATTCACGTGTCGATCTGAGCATATAACTAAATAAATGATACATCAATGACGTACTATTTAACCATCATGAATTGACTTAGGGGTAAAACGAATGAAAGAGAACTTGTCTTTTATATTAAAAATTATAGTTTTAAAAACCTTAAAGATTTTAAATAAAGCAAAAGATTATACATATAAAAAGGTAGAAGGGAAAATTTACTCTTCTTATTAAATTGTTTGACTTCATCCCTAGTCAATTTGACTTCTCCCCTAGGTTGGCTGTGTAGTATTGTAGTGTCTAACTAAAAAAAACTTAGAGAGAGAATTAGTTCAAACCTTATGGTAACCTTATGTTTAAAATATTAATTTCTACGGCAATCAAATATTGTATGGTTAGACACTTATTATATACGATTAGTACCTCATCATTGCATGGACGCTAATGCTCACGGTTATAAAAAAAATATATATTAACTTTTTTCTCACACACTACCATTATAATGCTATATTCTCATCAAATTCTTTGGTCTATCGTAAAATGACCATTTTTTACTTGGTTTTAAACATTCTAATTTTCCTCTACACATTTGATGAATTTTTGCAGCACTTACTATGTTCATTGCCATGACTTTCCCCTTCTTCGGCGGACTTCTCAGTTTCTTTGGAGGCTTTGCATTTGCTCCCACAACATACTATGTAAGCTAATTAATTAATTATTTTTTTTTATACTCTTAGCTTTTTAATTTCCTTTGAAAATATAAACCCTCTTGTATTTATCTGTGGTTAATTAATGTGTTTTTACAGCTGCCTTGCATTATGTGGCTTGCTATCAAAAAGCCAAGACGCTATAGCCTTTCTTGGTTTACTAATTGGGTAAGAGCTTATAACTCCCCTCTCCATGTTCATTAATTAATTTCAATAATGCAAACAAAACTTTATATTATATTATTATATGAAAAAAATTATCCCATCAGAAATTTTATTGTGACTAATTTTAATTTGAAATTCAAATCTCAGATTTGCATCATTATTGGAGTGTTATTGATGGTGCTGGCCCCCATTGGAGCACTGAGGAATATCATTCTTCAAGCTAAGACTTTCAAATTCTACTCTTGATTGATTCATCTTCCTACCTTCATCTCAAGATAAAAGCTCTACTCTTGGTTTCAACAGGAACTGAGTTGTAAATTCTTTTTAGGCAGATTCTCCAACATGGGTTTCTTTTTTTTTTCTCTTTTGGTTGTTAGATAGTTAATTACATTAATTTAAGTTTATATTAATTTGTGCATTTGGGAATTTTTCTTATAAAAGTTAATACATTATTCTTCTTAATGTCTGTCTTTTGATCTGTCTTTTTAATTAAAAAAAGAAGGCGAATCTTTTGAGTGATCAAAATCAAGTTTATGTACGGAAAGTCTAGATTAAAAAAAAAACAGCACCAAATCAATGATTAGACCCAAACTCATATAGTTTAGTAAGGTTAAGACCCCCCAAACCAAGAATGGGGCCTTGAATTAAAAAAATGTTCGGAAAAAGAAGTTTTTTTTTATACCAACCTTCAATACTTAAATGTTAACTGATTATTAAATGGTGTTACAAAGTTAATGTTTTATTTTATATCCCATGATCTCGAGCCTTACCTTACTATAATAGAGAAATATTTTGAAGATTTTGCATGTCCCAAACACCAATCATAAAAGTTGTTATTATTTATTGAGTTTTCCACTTAAAAAGCTCGAATCTGAGCCACTCTCCAATTTGTTGAAATAGAAACTTTTTAATGAAAATAAAATTTAAAATTAATCATAGGACATAGAAAGAAGCTAAAGTTTAAAAGTAATTATCAAGGCGTCCCTCCTATCTTTGCTTCAGGGTCATCTTTATTTATAATTCAAAGTCTTTATGACAAAGAAAAATAAAACTTATGGCTGCCCACTTAATGGATAAGGCCCCATAGTCTTGCTTGTTAGGTAGGAGTGGAGCATAGCATAGGGATGAAAATGATAACAAAAATTGAAGAGAAAAAAAATATATAATTGATTAGTTTTAATATGGTTTTAAAAATCAGTTATTAAGGCCCGTTTGATAACCATTTGGTTGTGGGTTTTTGGTTTTTGAAAATTAAGTTTGTTTTCTCCCAATTTCTCTACAATGGTTTTCATCTCCATTAAGGAAATATTTGAATTCTTAGCCAAATTCTAAAAACAAAAACAAGTTTTTGGAAACTATTTTTTTTAGTTTTCAAAACATGGCTTGGTTTTTGAAAACATAGGTAAAAAGTAGATGACAAAGCAAGTAAAACCATAGGTGGAAGTTTTATTTTAATAAAATGAGTTATTAAAATAACTGTGTATCAACCAATTTTTATCAATCACGGTAGTAGCTTGATCTACTTATCAATAAGAACTAATTTAAATAAGGTTCAATTACAAGTTTAGTCCTTCAACTTTGAGGTTTGTGTTTATTTGGTCTCTAAACTTTCAAAAGTGTCTAATAGGTCTTTAAACTTTTAATTTTGTGTCTAATAGGTCCTTAAACTTTTAATTTTGTATTTAATAAGTCCTTATCAAATTCAAAATTTTAAAAAATTAATTGATTATTAGATATAAATTTGAATTTTATGTCTAATGGAACCCTAAAATTTTAATTTTGTGCCTTTTAGATCCGTGAATTTTAAAAAATTTGAAAGTCCAGGGACTAAATTTGTAATTTTGAAAGTTTCACTAAATAGATACAAACCTCAAAGTTTAGAGATTAAATATGTAATTTAACTCTAAATTATAGTTATGGTTGACTACTTAAGAACTAATTTAGATGATAAAGAGCCTAATAATAAAAAAATTAAAAAGAATAGATTAAAGCTATTGATCATCACCTATCTACGATATATTTAATATTGTACAAATTTTATTGGCAAAAATAAATATAGTAAGAGCGACTAAATATAGTTATATGGCTAGTTTGTAAGAATAGTTAAAGTACATGCATATTAAAAAGAAAAAGAAAATATTTGTATCCTACACAAAAATTTGTGAAACGTGTATATTTTTATTCCTTCCTTTCTTGACACGACAAGGAAGGCTGCAGAATTTATTTAATTTTATGTTGAAATGTAAAAGTGTGTTTAGAAAATAAACAAAAGTAACTTGATGAGATGACAACTCAAGATATTAAAAAATAATAATAAAATAAAATAGTGAAAATTATTTTTGAACTTTTTCTAAAAAGTGATTTGATATGTAGGAGAAAATGAAATACAGGTACTGAAAGGGAAAAAAAGGAATCTTTATTGGTACTTGAATCTTTTACCGGTTACCAAATCAGATGGGTAAAAAAGTCCAACCCTTTCTTCCTTCAATATTTTCACTATTTTTAGACAAAGTTAGCATACCTCTCATAATTAGGCCACTGAAAGGTCAAAAATTTAAATTCCTTTTATATTCTTGATTTAAAAACTCTTTATATTCTATCAGTATTTTTAAACCTTGAAGATGATTTCAACTAAAAAAATACACACATTTTACTAATTATTAGTAAAAGATCTTTACATCACTTTTTTTTTTAGATTAAAAAATCTCTACATTACTAACTATTATACTTGATAAGTCTTTTGATAGTATACTTCAAACCACATGACACTCGTTTGAATTTAGATCAAATCCCTTACCCTTGAGTCTTCACTTTACTGCTTTAACCTCTCAATTGAAATTTACTTTTTTTTTTTAATTGAATTTAAATCCCTAACCTCTCAATTGAAACATGACGTATTGAAATCGATCGTACTAGCGTTTTCAATTTATTGTGTTATCACCCTTTTACAAGTTAAATCTCCCCTTTCATAATAATCATGATATAAATCTCCCCTTTCATAATAATCATGATATAGGTTTATTTTTCCACCAAAAATGCATCTCATTGCACAAAAATAGCACTTTCTAAATTAATGTTCATGTTTCATGTTTGGATATTTCAATTTTTATCTTAAATTTCTGTATATAAATTGACTTTTACCTGCCGGAGTGACTTTTAACCCGCCCAAGTGAGCGGGGCAATAATTGCGCTGTAATCCTCCTTTCAAATTCTCATATCCCAAAAAGAAAAGAAAAAACTTGGATGCATCCTTTTCATCCAGCCCACTCAATTGATTTGTCCCAATGTACAAATTGTGACAAACTCTTTTCTTTTTCAAAAAATATTTTAAATTTTTTTCTACAGTGTCATCGAAATTGACGGCAAAACGAGGGGTGCAGCTCAGAAGGGATATATGCTAGTGAACTATTAAGTCAAAACTATCATAAATGATATATAATAAATTGATATTAGCCAATATATATTTACGAAAAAAAAACCCATCCCTGTCAAATTTATACCAAATAATTTATAAACGAAACGAAATAAACATCCAGAGCATTTAAACCTGAATATAATTCATAACACAAAATCCTCCATTTCGTCTCTCAACACTTTTTTTTTTTCTTTTCAAAAATCAACATATTTTCAAACAAGGTTGAAACCCCAATATTTACACGCAAAGATAGAGAAAGAAAAAGACGATTCTAGGAAATGTAATGTAAAGAAGAAGAAAGAAACACAGTTTTAATTTGATTAAAACCTGAGCACTAAAAAAGCCCTGACCACTATTCACAATTTTCTCATAAACCTCCCAATAAAAATCCAACTAACCCAACACTCACTGGCCGAAGCCGAGACTGAGCGCCGCCTTAACGTCGAGCCTCCAAGCAAACCCACCGCCGTCCATCCTCCATGCATCACACGGCGCCGTCAACGAGCTCCTCTCTTTCCCCCACCGGCTCCGGTACTGCACCTTCACTCTGAAAGTGAACGCCGGCCACCGCTCCTCCGCCGTCTCCTTCATCTCCAGCCACACCCTCACCGCCTCCTCCGCCGTAGCCCCCACCATCTCCCTATACGCTTCGTTTGTCCACGTCACCTTCCCTCCACCGTCCGATATAAACCCGGGACACGTGTCCCTCCCCAGATTCCTCCTCCTCTCCTCATCCGTACTCCCCAACTCCTCCCCTTCCCCCCACGCGATCTCCGCCACGCGCTCCACCGTCACCGACGACGCCACCATCCTTACCGCCTGCGGCACCGCCACCACCGCCGCCGCCTCCGTCCGATCCTCTCCACTCTTCACCCCTTCAAAACTCAACCAAACCGGCGCGTTTCTTCCTTCTCTCTGCACACAATCCGGCATCTCCGGCAGAAGCGGCAACGTCGTCGACCGCAAAACGACGTCGTTCGCCACACTCTCCACGGACGCCTTCTTCCTCCGGTAATTGCACCGCTTACTTCCAGTGTCTTTACCGCACCTCCTCTTCCCTCTACCGGTTCTTCCAGCAACCTCAGGTTTCTCCTGCGTGGAGTCGGCAGAGCCAGATCCGGAAGAAACCGCCGGCTTAGGCGCAATGGGGCGGAACCTGAGCATGATTCTGTCGACCTTCGACATGTCGTGCGGTGGGCCGACGTATCGGGCGATGCAGCAGCCTCCTCTTCCGTTACCGTCCATCAAGGAACAAACGAACGGAGCAGATTGAATGATAAATGTAAGGAGAAATTCTGTGAGGTGAGGAAAATGGAAAGGGAAGGAGAGAGATTTATAAGAAGGAGCGATTGGGACACGTAGTGGTGCAGCCACGTTGAGTGCAGAGGTTCGAACAGCGCACATCGCCATTGGGTGGCAAAAATAGAAACGTGGCGTTTTTTTGCTTTTTTTGGGGGGGAGGGAGTTATTACGAGTGGGGCCCAGGCTCTTGGGATTATGATTGGGCCCCACAGGGAGACCAATCACAGGAGGAGAAGTGTAGGGTATAGAAGCCGAAAGCCAGCCACGTATGCGCTCTACTCTACTCTATTGTAATAATCTCTCTTTCCATTTTTGTTTTTTTTTTCTTTTTGATTTTTTTTTTTGTCTATATCATATTTCGGGGTTTTTAATTATTATCATTTTGAGGTTTTTTTTAGTTTGACAGTTGAAGTGGTGGGTTGAACTATCAATCTTTGAAAGGATAATAGACATTTTACATGAGTTATGTGTTGATTCATAATTTAAATCCATCCATCTAATATTAGTTATTCACTTGGGTTAAGATTTAGCTATCGTTTTTTTACAGATTGAGAAGATATATTTTGATCCTTTAAATTTTAATTAATGGTTTTTGGTGGAGATAATGGTAAGGATGTATATGTTATATATTTCTTGCATAAAAATTGAGAAATTATAGGGTTAAAGCTTGTTAAAAAGAAAAAGAAATAGACATAAAAGTCATGTTAATCGAGAGGTTGAAAGTCCCTCCATACCACATGTTATTGGATAATTTTTTTTTTTTTTTGTAAAGTTGTTCAAGCAAAATGTTTGTTATTTGTATCTATTTTATACAATCAACCACCTATAATATGAAGCCTTTGTGCTAGCAATGTCAATATCTTCAAAGGTTCAAACTCTCAAGCTTGAACCATCATGGTACCACTCACTCATATCCAATTTGGCCTTATCTTACTTGACCCTTAAAACCCGACACTATCCACTTGAGTATTTGAAGTCTTCTTTACCATCATCTCAACCCATTTAAAACTCAACATATTATAGTCTCACTTGTTTCAATACGTGTTTTCATCAACCATTCTCCACAATTAGTAAGTTGTATGGACAACTCAATGGATAAAATATAAATTATCATCTCAAATGTCAAGGAATCGATCCCCTACCTCCACAATTATTGAACTCAACAAAAAAAAAATACTCATCTTATGATCATGGTTTTTTAGCTTTACACAATAGTGTTGAGCTTTAGAGTTTGGCTAATTAATAAAACTAAGATAGAAGTTGTTGTACCTATTCAATCTTTTATTTCTAATTAATAAAGGTTGCCTCATTTAAGGAAAAAAAAATCAAATCACCAACTCGATTATTATAGAGTCTGTTTGTAACGCAAATGTAGAGAAAAATATTTTTAAGTGAAAAAAAAATATATTTTAAAGTATTTAAAAAGTTATTTAAAACAAGTCAATAATTTTTTAAGTATCATATAAATCTCTATGAACTCTCAAGTTTAGAATAAACCAAGGGAATTTTGTGTGATTTTTTTAAATTTTTTTTGCTAAATATGTTTTTTCAAAAGAAAAAGGTGGGAGGGGAGTTATTAAATTTCAAAATCTATGGAAGCAAAAAGTCAAGATCTAAATGCCTACCAACCTAAGATATTAATAATCTACAAAATAATTATAATTAATTTAGTTAATAGTGTGATCTCAAAAATCGAGGGGATGAGGTGTACATTTTGGGAAGGTAAGGTGGGTTAACGCGTGGGCCAATAGGAAATGGATAGAAACGAGGCCCAAGAGATTTGAGATTTCCATAAATAACTGCCAATCAGACTCTGCCAAATGGACGGTCAGATGGGACTCTCCCGTCTTCCCTTGATGTGATGGCCTCAGATTGATTGGTTCTCAGAAAATAAAACGTTAAAAATCACTCCTTGTCTTTGTTCATGTTTCTCTGTCCCCTCTGATTGGATCAAATGAAGAGGTGCAAATTCTCCAAAATACCCTTTATTTCCACGGCCCAAAATAAATATCTTTTTTGCTTTAGCTCAATTTCTATAAACGACCAAATTTCGACTTAAATTGGCAAATTTTTGTTAAAATTAAAATTTTACTTCTTTTGGTTAGTGATTTTTTTCCTTTTGTCGTGTCAAAACAAAATTATAATTATTAATGGCATAAAATTTTGAATTGGAAAAAATAGATTGTATTATTTGGCTGCAATTTCTAATGACATGGTAGTAAAAGCACTTTATCAGTGATTTTTTTAAGGGTTTATAGAAAAAAGATTATAAGTACTACTTTTAAAACTTATCTTAAACTTATATATTGTAAATGATTTTATTTTTAATGGATAATTTTTAAAATTAGGCAACCACTTTGTTTCTTTATTTACTTATTTTCATTTTTTGGAATTTTAGACAAAAGTTGTAACAAAAAAAAAAAAAATCTTTTAAGACTACTTTCTTTAGTTTTATACTACTACAACTTTTAGAATGGTATTTAATGTAAATTATATAACAAAGAAAATCTTTACTAAGTACCATATTCTTAAAAAAATGAACTCAAAAAAAAAAAAAAAAAAAAGAAGAAGAAGAAAAGAAAACTCAACATCTAATTTATGTGTTATGTGGGAATCTCGAATGGTCACAAATATTTCACGAAAGCTCTTGGAATAGTTATTTAAATACAAAACCATTTTAAATTAAAACTTTATTTTCTATGGGATAAACATGACAAATTTTTCTATACTCATCCGCCGGCTAAGGGAACATTTGAACCAAAAAAGTTTTAAAAAAATATCCATGATATATTATTATTTTAATTAAAAAAAGGGAAAGAATCCAGCTAAGATTGACCTACCATTTTGGTCTAGTATTTCACAAGGAATAGATATATATATATATATATCTAAAAAAAGGAATTAAAAACTATGGGGAAAAAAAGTAGGAGCCAGTTTGGGTAGAAGTGATGATGTTCTAGAAGCTTATTTGATGGCATAAAAAATTTGCAAAACCACAAATAGTAAATCAATTATATATGTTAACACTTAACTTTGCATTATTAATGCTTTTGAGAGGCTTTGTATTAATTTGCATTTTTATTGGATTGGGCAGAGCAATTATTGATCATTCAAACACATCAAACAACCAATGGGATCTTGCCATGTCTAATACATCAATAATTAAGTTATCTTCTTTAATTAATAATAAAGTGATGAACTTGTCTTGCATAATTAAAGTTTAACGTCATCTTCATCTATACTAATTGGTAAAAATTGTATATTAAAAAATTTTAGGATAACCTTTGATTTTTAGTTTTTAAATTTTGAAAATTATGTTTGTTTTTCTCACAATTTCTCTAGGATGGTTTTCATATTCTCTACCATGGTTTTCATATTTCTTAAAGAAAACATTTGAGGTTCTAGCCAAATTTCAAAAATAAAAACTACTTTTTGAAAAGTTTTTTTTTTTTTTTTATAGTTTTCAAAACTTGGCTTGGTTTTTGAAAACATAAGTACAAAGTAGATAGGAAAACATGGAAATCTATAGGTAAAAGTAGTATTTATAGGCTTAATTTTCAAAAATCAAATGGTTATCAAATGGGACCTTAAATAATTTATTTGATATAATATTGAATGAATATAAGTATGTAATGTAGCCACGACTTTTCATCATGAATTGATCATTTATATATGTAAATAGAATTAGCTAGATGTATAAGAGAATTTGAAAGGAATTTGATGGAAAGAAAGAAAAGAAAAAAGAACAAATATTTTGAATAAAATATAAATGTTTGTGTTGCAATTTTATTTAATTTAAGAGAGGTGGTTGTGGTTGAAATTTTTCTTAGAAAAATTTCAATTTTGACTCTTAAATTTGTCAGGTTGTATTAATTTTAATTATAAATTTTCAATTTCATCAATTTGCACCTCAAACTTAGACAAAATGTTGCAATCTTAATCTCAAACTTTAAAAAGTGTTGCAATTTTAATCCTCTAATAACTTCTTGCTCCAAATATTGTTAAAAAAAATTTATGCGTTCAATGAATTATAATTAAAACATCTGTAGGATATAAAATTGACAAAATTTTAGAGAAAAACGACATTAGAGCTAAATTTTTTTGGTTGAAATTTATAAATTTGGTGAAGTTAGTTAATGGCTAATTTGTGCATTGGTCAAACTTTTTTTGTGTAAAACTTAATTTTATTGAAATTAATGAATTTATGAAGATTTTACACTGTTTTATATAAAAATTAGTGGGCGAATTATCAAAAATTGAACTGAGGGTAAAATTGCAATACTTATTTAAGTTTAAGGTTCAAAATTCGATGAAATTGATAGTTTAGGATCTAATTTGAGATAACTTATCAAGTTTATGGTCAATTTTGATTTATTTCCCTTTCTCTTTTTACTTTGAGTTATATTTTGAGTTTAATGCCACATATATCATTTTTTTTTAAAAAAATAATACTAAAAGAACTTTAAACCATAACCATTTATTTCTTATAAATTGTTAGGAATAAAAACTTATTAGATATATATATATATATATATAAGTTTTAAACCGGCCAACTCAAACCAATGCAAAATAAATTTATATCTCAACCCAACTAGAGCTATGTAGATTAGAGCTAAATTTAATAGAGTTAAATCTTGGGCGCGGCTTCTTTCTCCTACTGCCAGTGGCGCACTGCATTGCTCGTGAAACTTGCCGGCCGGCGAGCTCTTTTGGTCAGAAGTTCAGAACCAATCTTCCATTTTGGAAGAGGCCAGAAGGGTTTTTTGGGATTCTGTTTTTCTACGGTGGTTGTCCTCTGCTATAAATGAGAACCTCTTTGCTTTCAATTTGGTGGGTTTATCTCTTGTAATACAGTTATCTCTTTATATATATATATATATATAAACTAGAGCTCTGTAGATTGGTTTAATTTCTTTGAATAATTAAACGTTTTTTTAATATCTCTATAGAAAAAAATATCAATTTATATATTTAAATTTCGTGGGTTTTATCAATTAAAACCTTAAACTAATAATTATATCAATTGTCACTCTAAACTTTTGTAAGTGAATCAATTTAGACTCAATGCTAGTGATTCAATTCATAACTATTTTCAATTATTTCATTTAAAATCAACTCAAAATTAGCTAAATAATAATAGTTTTTTTTCAAAATTCTACCAAAGTAGAAAGAAAAATTATCATGTAATTCTTTCTAAATAAGTGGAGATATGAATTTTTAGCATGTACAACCATCAAACTAAAGAACCAAATCTGAACTCAACAAAACAAAAAGTATCATGGCATGTCATCCTTCCCTAAAATGGAACTTTCATTATGGAGCAAGAACTAGCATGAAAGAACCGTTCATAGTAATGAAAACTAATGCTACCTACTTGATTTCAACATTTCTCGTTGATAATTGCATTAATCTCTACATTTAAATAAATCTTACACACAAGTAAGAATTATGCATTAATGATTTTAAAATAGAATCTTAATGAAATGCCAAATTTTTTTTTATGAAATTGATTCAGTTTTTAAAAGTTTAGGATCTTAATTAATTGATATAATTATTAGTTTTGAGTTTTAATTGATTAAACCCCTAAAGTTTAGGGGTATAAATTGACTTAATTTTTCCTAAATCAATAAAGCTTGGCTATTGACTAGCAAGTATCAAGAAGCTTAGCCACAATAAAATCTAGCCACATTTGTCAAAATTTGAATCAAAATTTTAGTGTTTTCTTTTCATGTAAGTGTGACATAATTATAAAAAGGTGACAAGATCCCCAACTTAAGAAAGTGAGATAAAGGCTTCCCTAACTTTACCCTTTAAATCAATGTCACACCATCTTTTCATAGTACTACAAATTTGTTAAATATTTATCACTAAAAAAAAATGCTCTTTTGAAAGCTCAAATTGTTGTACGTAAAGGCCTATATAAAGAATGGCTTTATTTTGCATATTAAAAAAACCTAAAGTTGGGGACTGAGAGTTTATTACTTTATTTAATTAATATGCAATATATAATTAGATCGATAGTATAATTGACACATAAAAAATTATTCGCATATTAGGGATTTTTCTAGTCCAAATCTTTAAAAGTTAGAATGTAATTTTCAAAAACCTTATCTTTCATTTCAAAATTTGGACTAGAAATTAACAGCTTATTATGAAGAATTAGAAAAAAAAGATTATTATTATTTGGTTAAAATACTATTTTGATTCATGTATTTTAATGCTTGTTTTATTTTAGTCTCAGTACTTTCAAATGTCTAAATTTAGTTCTCGTATTTTCAATAAATCTTAAAATTAGTCATTATTGTTAATTTATGGTTAACTTTTCTAAAAAAAAAAAAAAGTATCTATTAGCTTCTCTCTATAAATTTTGGAAACATATTCACAGTATGTCTTTTCTTGAATGAAAAATATTATTATTATTTTACTAAATTCGATAAAAATTAACTCCAAACTAACAATAATGACTAATATAATTTTAAGATTTATTTAAAGTAAATAGACAAAATTTAGACATTTGAAAGTACGCAAGGATTAAAATATAGAACAATAACTAAAATATAGGGACCAAAATTGTATTTTAACCTTATTATTTTGTTTGCTATATATTTTAGAAGTAATTAATTTGTATGGACTTATCTCATCATGTGTTCATGACAATAAATTTAAATGGTCGAACCATCTTGTGGAAAAATATCACATGACTATCATGTCAATACTCGTATGTCTAGCGAGACTCCATAAAAGTATGTCACTACTTAAATTATGTTATATGAATCTCAAAATATAGTAGCACATTTTTATGTTCCATGACAACTACCTTAACTTGTACTATCTAACATTATTTTTGTCTCGACCATACACAACCTCCATAGCATCTTGTACGATAGCTAGCTCACTTGAGCTTGTCATAAAAGTTGTGTCAATCTTAATTCGTTAATCAATATAATCTTCCAATTTGCTAAAGCGTACACTATCATCCATAAAGAAATTTAGCATCTTCAAATATATCAATACATCTATTGCTTTCTTTTCTTATTTGCTATCAATCACATTCACTTGAAAATTAAAGTCACTTTGATAAATGCCACCCAAATATTTATTGAATCTTTGAAGCATTTTACCTATTATTTATAGGTTAATGAAAGACCAACCATGAAATTTTTGTGTCCACGAAAAAAAACTTTTGAATTCCAACTTATTATTATTATTATTATTCGTTAAATTATAAGTTTGGTCCTTGAACTTTTAGATTTGTGTCTATTTAGTCTATGAACTTTAAAAAATCTCTAATAGATTCATGAACTTTCATTTTTGTGTTTAATAGGACACTAAATTTTAAAAGTGCCTAATAGATCCTTAAACATCAATTTTATGTCTAATAAGTTCATAAATTTTCAATTTTGTGTCTAATAGGTCTTTGACCTTCAACACTTTTTCAAAATTCACGAACTTGTTAGATACAAGATTGAAAGTTTAAGATTCTATTAAACACAAAATTCAATTTCATGCTTAATTAGCCAATCGCTATTTTCAATTTTTTAATATTTAAGGAACTTATTAGACAACAAAAAAAATTAAAAGTCTAAGGAGCTATTAAACCTTTTTAAAGTTCAGAGACCTATTAAATATTTTTTAAAGTTCAAGAACTTATAATAAACTTAAAAGTTAGGGACTAAATTTGTAATTTAATCCATTATTTTCAAATAAAGACAATGTTGGCTGGTTGGCCCTTAATATCAAATTAATTAATTAATTATAATTAATTAATATTTTGATTATAACAAACATGTTATTAATTACTAACAATTTTAGTGTTTTGAAGTGTCCATAGAGTAAAGCTCAAAATAACGATTCCAATGCCTCTTGAATTACTCAAATCAGAGTTAAAACGAAGAAGTTATGGTCAAAATAAATTTGAACAAAAAATTCACGATGAGATGACGTGGCGGCTAAGTCAGCAATATGAACCAATCAGAGGGTTGACATGTGGAGTCATTAGAGGAGTGGATTTTTGTTTGTTTTAAAATAAAAGAAAAATAAAATTATATATTATTATTATTATTATTATTATTATTATTATATACACCGTTTGGTCATCTAATTTAAAACAAAAAAACAAGGGTGACATGCTCACTTTCTTTTGTTTATTTATTTCTTATTATATTAATTTATATTTCATTTATTTTTTCTTTTAATCTCCACCATTCATTTCTCTTTTATTAATCCAATAGCTAAAATTAAAATTTGATTTTTCCTCATTTTTCTCTCTATATATACCATATTCGTCTCTAATTTTCATAACAAAGTTTTCATAACTTTCAATCTTCCAAAATCTGAAAAAGCTTCCATGGTTATTCTCTCCAAAACTTTCATTTTTTCATTTCATCTTATTCTTGAAGAGAGAATTATTGTGTAGTGAGGATTGATTTGTGAGAGTTAAATTTTATGTATCTACTATTTAAGAGGGTTTCTCTATCTCGTTCTTTGATTTTCTAAACTTTGTAAAGGTCTCTCTTGATTTCGAAAAATAGAAGTTGTAATGGTTTGATCCTAAACCGTGGAAAAAATCGGGTTTGTTCTTGCTCTGGAAAAAGAAACATTGTAACGGTTGGACTTTAAGTTATGGAAAGGGTCGTCGTTGTTCTAGTAAAATACCCAATAGGAGCTTGGGAAGTGGAGTAGGTCGGGTTGTGCCGAACCACTATAAAATTTTCGGTGTCAATTTCTCTATCCTTATCTATTTTATTTTTGTAATTAATTTGTTATTATATTTTATTATATGAAATTAAATGCAATAATTTGTTCTTGTTGTTATTGCTCATATTGGATTATTTTGATTGGTAGAATTGTTCTTTGCATACTTATTATCATTCTTGATATTAGAATTTAAATAGAGTGTTTGATGTTGATTTTGTTAATTCTTTGTTTTTAATTTGAGGTGAATTATTTGTATGAACTATTATTTAAATTAATGATTGGTAAAAAGTGTGTAATTTTGTTTAATTGAACCTACATTAGTAAAAAGTTTTATAAAGTGTAGAAACATTCTATTCACCCTCCTTTAGAGTTATCATACCGATCCTACAAAGAAATGATTATTCAAACAAGTTACTCTATATTTTAAAGAATAATATGATTGTCAAACAACCAAATTAAACAATTATGCAATAAACATGAAGCCTTTAACTTTTTAGTCTAAAATAAAGAACCTTAAACAATATGCTAAAAATAATGCCACATTAGGCCAAAAGTGGCATACCATTAGAAGCAAAGTGCCCACTAAACCATATAATAAATTAATCCCTAAAATACTCTCTTTATTTTATTTATTTAATAAATGCCATCGAACTCGATTCGCCATGCATGCTGTTTGTGTACGGCTGTCGGAAAAAATAAAATAAAATAAAGACAGTCGCAACATGGACCAATAGAATTTGACCACGTAGACAAAAAGAAAAAAGAAAAGAAAGAGAAATATCCCATCGTTTTTAGAAAGATTGCAAAAGAAGTATGTCTCTGAATAATTTGATCTCTCAAGAAGGAAGTGGGTCTGCGCCACGTGTCCCTTAGGGGTAGAGGTCCTACAATTGGAGGGTATCTAGGTCGAAATCAATTGGTTTTGGTCTGAATTAGGTTCTTTGTCTGCGGCCAAGTCAGCAAAAGGAGACCATTGGAATAAGGGCAGAAGAGAGAGAAAGAGAGATGAGAGAGAAAGGCCCTCTTTGGAAGGTGCAAGGCTGTCTAGAAATGGAGAGAATCTAATTGTCCTTGTTTATTTTTTTTTATGGAAATGGGGAAACTTTTATGCAAAAGTTACATTCCAACTTTATTAATTATAATATATAAAAATGTATATTGTTTTTTTTTTTTTATTTAAAAAATTGCAGTTTTGGGATAAGGGGGAGATGATTTTTGAAAAGTTGATCCAACATCATCAAGGATAAACTCAATTTGAAGTCTTGAAATGGCCCATAATACTAATCATAAAAGCTACTTTCTTTTCCAAATAGGGTTTCCTAGTCTATAAAATTTAAGTTTAGTAACATTTAAATCATGAATTGACGTGGGTATCCCGGGTATAAGAGAGCAAAGCTCCGACTCCCGATTATCCAAAAAAAAATTCTTAAATTTTCAAACTTGACATTTTTAGCCCCTGAAATTTAGGATAATGTCTTTTTTGGTTCCTTAATGTCATATTTCTGTTAAATAGTGCTGATTAGGAATTTCTTTATTATTTTCAAATTGACGTGTCATAAAAATATTTAAATATATAAATTAAAATATAATGTGGCATTAATTTATTAAAAATATATATTTAATTTTTTTTGTAAATTAAAGTAAAAAAAATGATAATAACAAAAACATTAAATTATAAAATGAAAAAAACAAAAAATAAATAAAATTAAATGTTCTCATCTTTCTCCTTCATCTTTATCTTCCTCATATTCATGTTCATCCTCATGTTAATCTTCATATCTATCATCTCTCTCTTTTTTTTTCCTTTTCCTCCCTTTCGTCTTTTTTCTTCCCCTTCTTCCTTTTTATTTTATTTTTTTATTTATTTATTTTTTGACATTCATCACCCTCAATGATTTAGAACAAAACAAATTGTTCCATTCCAGATATGAAACATCCAGATCTAATATGTTCTAGATCTGAAACCAACATGTTCCAAATTTGAAACGAGATGAGGTGGAAAAGAAGAAGAGGAAGAAGGAGAAAGAAGAGAAAAGAGAAAAGAAAGAAAATTTGTTTTGTTTTATTTTGTTCTGTTCTATGAAATTAATCTGAAAAAAAAAGGGACAAAAAAGACAAAGAGCATGTTTTTTTTATTGTGTGTGTTTTTTCAATTTTCTTATATTTAATATTTTGTTTTATTTGAATGCTTTGTTGTTAATGAATTAAAATATATAAAATTATTAATTTTGTTAAAAACATTTATTTTTATTTTAATTTAAAAATTAAAAACTATTTTTTAAATAAATAAAATGTACACATCATCTTAAGAAAACAAAAAATATATATATAAAGTTATTGAAAGCACGCTAGTAATAGATTAAAACATATATTTAGCGAAAAATTTAAGCCATTCAATTATAATAGTGTTTAATCCATTCCTAGTGTGTTTTGAATAACTTGTGAAAAAATGTTTTTTAAATTAAATCAATTTTTCTATAAGCATCTTTGAAAAAATTAATAATTTAAGATGTGCCTAGTATAATTTCTGGAATGATTTTAGATGATGAAAAATACTTTTTTTTTATAAAAAAAATCTCAATAAATAAAAAGTACTTAAAAAAAACTTGTATTAATTTAAAAGCTATTTTTTAAGAAACTCTTGAGAGATTAATTATAAAAAATGACTTTTAAGTGATTAACTGAAAACTTCAAAATATGTATGTTCACACGTAATTTCAATAAAGAAAGAAATTATACATGTGTAGATGAACTTGTATTTGTATTGATTTCAATTTAGTGAAGTATAATCTCTAATATTTATCCTCTGATTCATTCTCTCTCTCAAGTGTAATTTGTCTGAGGGTTTTACATCTTATTCTCAGACGTAGATTTGATTCGAAGGCTTTGCAGCTTGTTATCGAATGTGGATTTGTTTCGAAGACTTTTCACCTTATTCTCGATCTTCAAAGTCTTCTAGTCTTCAAGGCTCTAATGAAATTTGATCTTCAGGAGTTTAGGGAGTCTTCTAATCTTTGTTTCTGAATTCTCTCTTAGTTCTCTGGAGAGTTTCCACTTCTGAACTATTGAAATGGATGAGAGCTCTTCTATTTATAGAGCTTCCATATATATGTGGACTTGGGCCTTTCAGGCTTTTAGGCCCAACCATTGGACTTTGAACTCTGCCAAACTTAAGCCTAGCCCTTTGGGCTTGGATTTTGTTGGACTAGGGCTTCTCATTTGGGTTATGTCTCAAATTTGACCCAAATTACACATATTTGGATTTGCCATAACTTAATTTGGGGATTCATGTAAATTTGCAAGTGATCCCTAATTAAATAAATAATTTTGTCATTAACTTTAAATAATGACATGACAATTTTTTATTGGCCGAAATTTCTATTTCAACAATGTAAAAGGAAAAAAAAAGACACATTTGTAATTAAAATAATCACTTTTGAATATAGTATAACCAAAATAATTTATTTTTGATTAAAGTACAAATCTGGTCCCTATAGTTTTGAAAAAATTAGAATTTAGTCCCTATAGTTTTAAATGTTAAAATTAGTCTTGATAAAACTCTCATAAATAGTCAAACTATTTATGAAGTTTTATGAAACCCTAGGGACAAAATTCTAACTTTTAAAATCATAGGGACCAAATTATAACTTTGTCCAAACCATAGAGACCAAATTTATAATTTGACCTATGTTATTTATAACATTTTTAAGAAGATGTACAATATAAAAACATTTTCATTGAAAAAATATTTTTTTAAAAGTGCTTAATCTAGAAGTTAGAACGGTACATAGGTTGGGATTAGGTTGGATTTTTTTGGACCTAACACGAAAATTCGAGTTGGTCGATTCTACAACCCGTCCAACCCTCGCAATTTTGGGATAGGTCGGATTGGGTCATTCAGGTTTTGCCATAGCATAGAGATTAAAACCTAAAGAGAAAGAAAAAGAAGAGGGTGAGTGTTGGACAGCAACATAGCTGTTGCAAATGTTGGTGTGTTGGAATTCGCTCGTTCGTTGATCTTTGGAGTAAGTTCGAGAGGAGGTCTTCATTTATGTGGCGTTAGGAGATCTTCGTAAGAGAGAGAGATTGTTCAACATCTAGAGATCGTTCATAGAGAGAGAGAGAGAGAGAGATAGAGAGAGGCCTGAGTTAGCAGTTGAGAGCCTAAAAAACTGAATACATATTGAATAAGAATTTTGACTTGTTGGATTCAAGTTGAACCAAACCTTAATTTTCTGAACCCATGAACCGAATCGAATTGGTCAATTCTTTAAAATTTTAATCCAAACCAAATCGAGAATTTACCTAACTCCATTGGATTTGGGTTGGGTTGCTCGGATTTTTCAGATTGTCAGTTTTTTGAACACCCTTACTAAAAAGTATTTAAAAGAGACCTGTGTTTGAGTATCTTTTTAATTTAGTCCTTATTATTTAAATTTTTTTAATTTAGTCCCTTATGTATTAGCATTTTTCAATTTAGTCCTCTCAGTGTTGGTGAATATGGATTGACAAAAAATTAGAAAAAGAAAATCACCCAAGAGAAGAAAACTCAATTCTTTTTACCACTTTATGAGATTTTCTCCTTTAAATTTTTTCAATTCATTAAGTATTATATCATGTAAGTTCATCATCATTTAATTTTAATATTTACCAAAGATGAGAAACTAAATTGAAACTATTTAAATATTCGGGACTAAATTGAAAAGACACTCAAACATTATGAAACTAAAACATATATTTAGCCTAAATTACTTTTATATGAGTTTTATTCATCAAATCAAAATTTATATTAAAAAAGAAGAAATTTTATACCGGGCAAAATGCACTTTTGATCTCTGAAGTTTTAGATTGATGTCTATTTGATCTCTAAAGTTTAAAATATACACATTTGAGCGATTTTGAACTAATCTCTCTATTAGTTGAAATGTCACTAAGGGATCCATAAAGTCTCTTACTTTGTTCAAATATGGCGTTCTAAAATTAAAAAAGAAAAACAAAACAAAAATGAAGGTCATGTTTGATAACCATTTGGTTTTTGGTTTTTGGTTTTTAAAAATTAAGCCTATAAATACTACTCTCACCTATGATTTTACTTGTTTTGTTATATACTTTTTGTCTATGTTTTCAAAAACCAAGCCATGTTTTGAAAACTAAAAAAAAATAGTTTTCAAAAACTTGTTTTTATTTTTAGAATTTGGCTAAGAATTCAAATACTTCCTTAAGGGAGATGAAAATCATTGTAGAGAAATTGGGAGAAAACAAGCTTAATTTTCAAAACCCAAATGGTTATCAAACGGGGCCGAAAATTTCACATTTTGATTTGATATGGGTGGGTCTTAATAAAAGTCATTGAACTAATTCATAATTTGTTCATTAAAAAGTTAATAGAAAATTAATATATCCATCCAAATCAGATCAAAACCTTAAAATTATCCACTTCATTACTTGATCTTTTTCTTTTTGAACTTCTTATTGCAATTCTATATTGGGTAAGAATTAGGTATGCATTTGGAAAAGCATTCAATGTCTCTTTAACCGACAGACAGTGAAGCCAACCCTAATCTAAATATAGTAACTGTCTAATCTTAAGTCCTACATGTAGCCGAACCTTATCAGTAAGATTTTTCCCATTAATTTAATGGGCCCTTATTAGTAAGCTTCTTCCCATTAATTTAACAATATTTTTTGGGATATGGGTTTTTATCCTTCTAAATCATGTCACTTCCATATCCTGAATCTTGTTGTAAAGATTACTTAGATTTAGTCTATATTTTTGTACACTTAATTCATTGCTAGCTTAAAATTTTTTTAAAGAAAATTTCAATTTTTACTTGCTAAATTTATTCAATTATATGAATTTATACCCCTAAATTTTCAATTCTATCAAAGGTAAGTGTTGCAATTTCTATCATTGGTTCAATTTTTACTAATTCACAATATTTTTTTTTTAACAAAAAGCAATACAAAAATCTTTATAAACTCCCTAATTTCAATAATATCAATAATATCAAAATTTACCCAAATTTTAGTTTGATTGCATAAATTGACCATTCAATAACTTTATCAAAACTCATAATTTTTTTTTTAAAAAAAATTGTTGTAATTTTTATATCAAGTTTAAGATTAAGATTACAACACTTAAAAGTTGAGATGTAATTTGATGAAATGGTAAGTTTAGAGTAAAAATTAATACAACTCAATCAAAATTGATTTTTCTCAGAAACTTACCAAGGTCCAACCTTGGATTATAATACCTCATTGTATTATAGGATCTAAACTTGCAAGTTACACCTGATGTGAAGGTTTAAAGAAAGTCAAATAAGCAAAACGACAAAATATTGGAATTATACAGAGTTCCATTTGCTTGCAATTGCTGAATATCTTCAAATAAACCACACAACTTGAAAAGAAATCGACATACAAACAAGTTCATACAGTACAAATACGTTATTCTCACCAACAAGAAGATAAGGGAAGCAAAAGAATTATTGGTCATGTGGACATCTTCAAAAGAAGGCAATTTCATGAAGTTCTGGTTTTCAGAGCCTGGACAACTCCCTTGGATGATGTATCACAATATGATTGTAAGCATCTAAGGTCAGAAAATCATCTAAAGTTGGAGCTGTGCATTGCCTTGTGAACATCTTGCAAGCCACTTTGTACATTCCCTTTCTGAATTTCTCTTTCCCAACTTCTCTTTCAATCCTTTCCATCTCTTCTTCCACTACTCTCCCAAACAGTTCCTTGTTCACTCTCACACCAAGCCCATCCCCATCCAATTCCACTCCATACTTCAGCCATTGCCAGTTTTGGACCCTGCTGATTTCTGCTGTGGCTGCATCTTCCATCAGGTTGTAGAGAGGCACAGAGCCCGTCCCGGTCAGCCATGCTGCCAAGTACTGAATCCCGACTCGGGTGTTCAAGCGCAGCCCTTCCATTGTGCGGACACCCCTTGGTCGCTGTAGGAGGTCTTCCTCGGTAAGGTTTGCAGCATCGTCTCGTCTCATGGATCGAATCTGGTTGGGGGCATTGCCCATGTTGTTGGTGAAGACTTCCATGCAGGCTGGGATTAGTCCTGGGTGTGCCGCCCATGTTCCATCATGTCCTGCCTTTACCTCTCTCAGTTTGTCCTTCCTCACTAGCTCAAGTGCTACCTCGTTTGCCTTTGGATCGTCTCTAATCGGAATTTGAGCAGCCTGTAAATGTAAAGTATTGTTTTTAGAATCTAGAAACTGCCAACAGTACTAATTTTCCTTTTGAATGGGATGCAATGTTGCGATTGCACATTGTACATACCATGCCTCCCATGGCGTGCATGCCACGCCTGTGACAAGTCCTGATAAGGAGATCAGAATAACTCCTCATGAAGTGTTGGGCCATACCGACTTGAACCCTGTCGGGTAACAGGCGATCCGGGTGAGCCTGGAAGGTCTTGACATAGCTGAATATGTAATCCCATCTACCACAGTTTAATCCCACAGAGTGATCCCTTAGCTCATAGAGTATTTCATCCATTTGAAACACTGCTGGAAGTGTTTCAATTAGCACAGTGGCCCTGATGCTGCCCCTCTCAATCCCTGCCATCTTCTCTGCTTTCTCAAATACACTGTTCCATATTTTAGCTTCCCTGCAGATGACATATCAGACACCTTGTAATATTGTTTGAATGTGGTGACCTGAATCTATTATGACCCAAGTAGAAAGGCCCTTGAATTGACTTTTTAAGAAATTTTCTTTGTAGTCTTTGACGATAAGATCAGGTCAATAGGATTTTCAATTAGCACATAAGTTTCAAACTTTGTAGATGCAATTGTAAAAGTAAAACTCTGCTCTCTTGTACTAATTCTCGATATAGTGTATTTATTCTCCTTAACCAGGTCTTTTTTCAAGGGTGTTCATTCTTTACATATTGATATCTATCTAGCCAATTTTCATAACAAATTATCAATCTCTACCACACCATTATGCATCATTTAAAGGAGATTTTCATTGCAAACAGAGCTCAATTTCTCAAACAATAAACTCAATTGATAACAAAAGAAGATTTGGACTGTTAAAATGTTACCTGGAGTGCTCCATTTTTGGAAGGTAAAAGAAAGGGCCAGAGCCTTGACCTTGAGAGCGCCGGAAATTGGCATGGTTGTGATAAAAGTAGAGCCCAAAGTCCACAAGACAGCCAGTGGCAGGCTCGCCGTCGATGAAGATATGAGCCTCAGGCAAGTGCCAACCTCGAGGGCGAACAAAGAGCTTGGCTGTCTGATCGTTCAGCTTATAGATCCTGTTTCTAGCTGTGTCATGGAAGCTTATAGTCCCATCTACTGCATCCTTCAGATTAATTTGCCCTCTCATCAGATTCTCCCAGTTTGGTGACAGTGCATCTTCAAAGTCCGCCTGTTTTGATTATTTCCCAACAGTCAAGAAATTAATGTGTTTTTGCCCATCAAACTACATTCTCTTAAGAAATACAAACAAATTCTTGAGCAGGGAAAAGAGAACGGACCATGAAAACTTTAGCTCCAGAATTGAGTGCGTTGATGATCATCTTTCGCTCCACAGGTCCGGTGATCTCCACCCTCCGATCAGCAACTGCCGGCGGGACCGGTGCACATGTCCATTCCGATTCCCTTATACACCTGGTCGCCGGATCAAACCCCGGCAACGCCCCTTCATTGTACCTCCTCTTGGCTTCTCTGCGGCATTCCATCGAATACTTGATGTGGTTTCTGAAAGTCCTCTGTAAATCAGCCACAAATGCCAAGGCTTCCTTGTTAAGAATCTTGGCAAATTCTTCATCGTAACGCCCTCGAATGTCCACTCCCTCTGGAACGTCGTAGCCTCTGCCACTCTTCTTCGTTACTGCCGATTCAGAATACATTCCAAGCGATCCCATTTTCTTCTTCTTTTTTCTTCAAGTGAGAGGTATTTGGTGCCTTTGTACATCTACGGTGCTGTATAAATATGAAGAACAATTCTGTGGGTCTTTTCGGGTAGGATAGGAACGTTGAGGATTATCGTTATGGAGGTTCATGGCGTATTCCAATGCAAGATAATCCCGTCTGACGCAAGAAAGATAACAACAAGCCAATCCACCATCTATCGAGTTCCGTGCCAACATTGGGAACTGCAGAAGAGTAAATGAAGACGATGATATGGTGGGCTGTGGCCATCTCCACGTGGTGAATCTCCAATTTTTGGCGGTGAATTTGGATTAATATTAGCTGAGGTAAACAGACAAAGTTCAATAGTGGCTCCCAACCGGAACATATTTTGAGCAGAGAGAAACCAACCATGGGAGAGTCAGGGACCTGAATTTGAAGCTCCAATCGCCACCCACAAAACCCACCGGAAGTGAGAGGCTCAGAGCAGCAGAATCCAAGGAGTCTGAGATAAAGTTGTTTGAGTGCTATGGCTGCATTAGCTGGTTGAATATATGAACAAATACTGGAGATTTTCGGCTCAAAGAGTTTGTTCATTTTAGTGAAGGGTGTTCATTCAGAATTCAGACAGTTCTTCAAATTATAAAACAAAAAATATGTAGAAACTTTAACCGGACTTCTACAGAAGAGAGTGCGCTGCCAAGATGTCAAGAAATTAAACCAAGTTTATTTGTTATCTTTTGGGAGTGCAGTAGGTTGTAGATGAAAATGCTTGTGAAGTAGCCGAGAAAGAATGTATCTTCATGGCCCTTTCTTTCTTACAACTTATTGGAACCGTGAGAGAGAGCACGTTTGACAAGTTCTCTCCTCAGAATCTTCCCTGAAGGCGATTTTGGGATAGCACTGATAAAAGACACTCGCCGAATTTTCTTGTACGGTGCAACCTGCAAGATGAAAATGGTCCAATTAGAAATAAGAAGACAGAGAAAATAGCAGACAAGCCATGATGACTAGCAGGTCTCTAATGTGCAGTGTCCATTTCAAGTTTCCTTGAGGGATGGAGAAGTATGCCCGTTTTGCAATGAAATCAATGACTTGGACCTCACTGATATTGCTTCCAGGTTTTCGAACAACACGTAAGCCATGGGAATCTCTCCTGCTTCTTCATCAGGATAGCTGCTCAACAGAAGGAAAAATATCATCAAGAAGGTTTGTTTGAAATGAATGTAAAAGCTCATTCTTGACAAGTTTCCCTCCACACATAAAATTCAATAGTCTACTAACTAAATAGTAGAGAACGGAAGATGCATACGGTATCACAGCAGCATCAATGATCTTAGGGTTGGATTGAAGAAAATGTTCCAATTCAGCAGGTGGGACCTGTAATTTGTTACAAACATAAAGGACTTCTATTACTGAAGAGGTTATTAAGGCAACAATGACTTGAGATTAGTTCATGGTTTACAATAATGACTTTTGACATTTGTAATTGTATCTTGTACTAAAAAGTCACCTGATAATCCTTGTACTTGATCAATTCTTTAATCTATCTACAATGTAGAGGAATCCTTCAGAATCAAAATAGCAAAGGTCACCAGTCTTTAGCCATCCCTCCGGATGCAAAGCTTCAGCAGTTGCCTTGTCATCTCCAACATAACCTGCACCAAACACAATTTGATCTGTTCATCCAACAAGAACCGATGTAATAGCCTTTGTGTCTGGAAGCCTATACTCATACAACACCTTGAGCAATTAAGGGGCAAGTGATGTTAAGAATATATGAAATAATTAGTTTCGTTTGGGTCCAGTGGAAGTTCAACATGGGAGTAGAGTAGGTTGCGTACTAATAACTTGCTGACATTTGAAAGCAAATATGATGTAGAGTAGGTTATTTAGGCTTCATGAATCAAATTGAATCCCCAATTCTGACATTTGAAAGCAAATATGATCATGTATTAAACCACCCTCATCCTAGGTTGGTCACGTAGTCAATAAGAACCATGTAAATATTAAAAGGGCTTAGAGAAGATGGGTTTCAGCCATGATAGCTACATAGTAGTTTTCAAGAAGCTGAATCGAACATTAACAAATATAAAAAGATGATGAAGTATTAAAAACATTAGAAGAATATGGAAAACCTTTCATGATTCCTGGTCCTCCCAACCAAAGCTCACTTCTCCAGATGCAGGATTCACTATCTTAGCTTCAACACTTTCAGGTAAGCGACCTACTGAACTTGTGTTCTTGCTTTCCTCACGCCCCAAAGCCCACGTTACCGCTGTACTCTCTGTCAAGCCATATCCCTAATCAACAGAACAGAAGATTTAAACTACGACGTAGTTTTTAATCCAAAATAAAATAAAGAACATATTTGAATTTGGCAATCGATAGGAGTCATTGGAAATGGAGAGTGCTTATTTGCTAACCTGTAAAATTTCTACGTTGGGAAACTTCTTATGGAATTTCTCGATGACTTGTTTCCAACAGGAGCGCCGCCGCATCACAAAAATCGAAGAGAACTCAGGTCGTACTTCGCCACCAACTCCGATTAAGCCAACGCCACCACGAGCGGCGGAGCAACTGGTATGTACGTGACCTTATACTTCTCCACCGCTCTTAACATCCCCACGAAGTCGAATCTCTGCATCAAAACCACGGTATCGCCTCGTGAAATCGCACGAATCAACATGACGAACCCGAAAACATGGAACAGAGGTAACAGACACAAAAACACAGGATATTGCTCCATCTCTTCTGAGTTGACCATCAAGTGGAAACCATGAACGCCAGCGTTTGCTGCAATGAAGTGCCGGTGAGTCAGTAGGACGCCTTTCACTCGCCCTGTAGTGACTGACGAGTACAGAATCGCTGCCGCGTCGGATTGATTGATTTTGACATTGTCAATTCCATCCGATCGATTGCTTTCAGTCATCATAGAGAGAAACTCCGACGAATCTATCAGAATTCTCCCAAGCTCCCTCGGGAGCTCGTTCGCTGTCGAACAGCGAAGGCAATGACCGGTTTACTGAGTTTCACCTGGTGAGCAATCTCCGATTGGGAACCGGTAGGGTTAGCTGGAGAGATGGTGACACCTAGAGATAACAGATCGAAATACAACACGGGGACTTGCAGAGAGGTCGGTGAAAGAACAAAAGCAACTTGACCATTGGAGAGGGAGGTTAGGGCTTTAAGATTGGAGGCGAGGATTCGAATTTGACGGAGGAAAAGGGCGTAAGAGACATGTACGCCGGAGTTGAAATCAACGAGAACGGTGGTGTTTGCAGGGGGAGGGGATGATTGGAGGAGAGAAAGAGAGTGTTCAGTAATGGAGAGAGGCTGAGATATTGGTGGAAGTGAGAGTGGTGGTCGGAGGCTGTGAAAAATCTTCGTTTGAGGACAGAAACCGCTTCGAGGATCAACGAAATGGGCGGCGTTGAAGTTCCGATTCCGATCTGCCATGGAAATGAACTCGGAAGAAAGTAATGTGTAGCAGAGCAAAGCAAACGGATACTCACCGATCAGATGTTAACGAACAATAAATTAATGAAAAAAAACAAACGATTGTACCCGAAATTTGTGGAGAACTTATACTTATATCCCGTATATCTTAAACATTCAGTTTCATCAAATTAAACACTTGAAGTTGATATGAAATCAGAAATTTGAAAACAACACTTCAATGAAAATCAGAGTTTATTTTATATTTTTAATGTTTTTGGATCCGTTTTGATAATAGATTTAGAAACTGGATTCTATTTTAACAAAAGTTTAAAATGTGTTTAATAATATATTTATAAACTATAGACCCTCAATTAAATATTAGGTTGAATTTTGATTATTTTTTATTAATTTGTGAACATGTTTTATGTCATAAATTTTGTATAATTATTATTTTACAATAGTATATAATTTGTACTATATTATAGTAAAAATTGCATGATATCACCTCTAAACTATGAGATTTGTTACAATACAATTACACATTGAATTTTTAATTTGATCAATCAGCCTTGTACTTTGACAAAGGTTGTAATCACACTCATGAATTTTTAATTCGATCCATAAGCCACATATATTTTGTTAAGTGTTGCAATCAATCCCTTGTGTTAGTTGATATTACATATGTTATTAGGAAAGAACAAATTTATTATTGACATATTTGAAAAAAACAAATAGAGAGAGTTTGATTGCAACACTCAATAAAGTACGAAGATTTTTTAATCCAGTTTCAAGAAGGATGTTTATTCGGAATCCGCATGGTTCTTTAAATTTAACAATAATTATTCAGCTTGCCATCTACACATAAGACATTTCCAACAAGAAAATGAAAAGTAGAAACATTAACCTAATGTTATCTATACTGCAAATGAAAATGCTTCTATGGTTTCCTATCAAAAATTAAAAGGGAAAAAAAATTGCTTCTTGTTAGGAGTTTTTTGGTGGAGCCAAATTGAAGCTACGGAAATTACCATAATACCCTCACTATTTTGAAGCAACACGGAAGTAATTGGTTTTATGTTGAAGACTTGGCCCATTTAGCATTTAAGGCCCACCATGGTCAATTTAGGTTTTGTGACTGCACATATAGGGACTGTTTGGAGTACTGAGTAGGTTATAATAGTCTGTGAAATAATATAATATTGTTTAAAATGCAGAGTTGTTTAGTATGAGGTTATAATAGTTTATGTTTGAGGTGCAGAGTATTCCACGGGTTATTATAACACATGTTATTATAACCTTTGCCCCAAACAGTCCCATATATATACATGTATGTTGGCCGAAATTCAGTAGCAAAAACCGAGAAGAAAAACCAGAAGTATTGGCCTTTGAGTTTTGAAAAATACAGTGTGTATTTTTCTGGTATTGTTGTGCGTGGCAGTGCGCTTTTGTGAGAAAAAAAGTGTTTTTCTCTTGTTTGAGAGTTTATTTTTCGTTGTTTATCCCAAGTTATCGAATTGTGATATTTGAAAGTCAATAGCTATTATTGGACTATTGAGAATTGATTTGTAGCGCGATTTTTTAGGCTTATTGTAATCTCTCATTTAGTAGAACCTGCAGTTGCAGAAATAGTACGTAGTCCCATTGGGGCGAATTGTTTGATCGACTTATTCTGTGAAACGGGAGAATTAATATTGTAGTAATTTTATTATTATATTACATTATTATTTTTCTCCCAACACTTCTGACGTAGCCGATAAAGAAAAAGGGCTTGGAAAGTACAATTGCTATATACATATCCATGGCCCTTCCTTTCTTATAACTTAATAGAACCATGAGAGAGAGCATGTTTGACAAGCTCCCTCCTCAGAATCTTCCCTGCAGGCGATTTTGGGATTGCGTTGATAAAAGACACTCGTCGAATTTTCTTGTATGGTGCAACCTGCAAGATGAAAATGGTCCAATTTGAATGTAAGAAGACTTGAAAAATAGCAGACAAACCATAAAGTGATTTAAAGTTTCTTGAGAGATAAAACTAAAGCATGCCTGTTTTGCAATGAAATCAATGACTTGAGCCTCTGTGATATTGCTTCCAGGCTTTCTAACAACATAAGCCATGGGAATCTCTCCAGCTTCTTCATCAGGATAGCTGCTCAACACAAGTAAAAATTAAGCTCATTCTTCACAAGTTTCCCTCCACACATGAGATTCAACAGCCTACTAAAGAGCAGAAAATAGACAAATGCATACGGTATCACGGCAGCGTCGATGATTTCAGGGTTGGATTGAAGCAAATGTTCCAATTCAGCAGGTGGGACCTGTAATTTATTACAAACATAAAGCACTTCACTTCTATTATTAAAGAGGTATTAAGGCAACAATGACCGACATTCATTGTTACACCGATGACTTTTGACATTTGTAATTGTATCTTGTACTCAGACTTGTGCAATGGCTCTGAGTAAAAATGTCACCTGATAAGCCTTGTACTTGATCAATTCTTTTAATCTATCGACAATGTAGAGATATCCATCAGAATCAAAATAGCAAAGATCACCAGTCTTTAGCCATCCCTCTGGATGCAAGGTTTCAGCAGTTGCCTTCTCATCTCCAACATAACCTGAATCAAACAACATTTGATGATCTGTTTATAGGATAAGCCTTTTCATCCTAATATCACCTATCGAAAAGGAAGCCCGGTGTAATGTGTTCTTCTCTACATGGTCTCCCTATCACAACAAGGCAGATGGGGGCAGAATTTTTTTCCTTTAGTTCAACGTGTGGGGTGGATTTCTTTTTTTTTCAATTCAACATGTGGGATGGAGAATCAACCTCTAACTTTTTAGCCAGGCGTGTAATGTGTTCTTCTCTAAATTGTCTCCCATCACAACAAGGCAGATGGGGAGCAGATTTTTTTTTTTCTTTAGTTCAACATGTTGGATGGAGAATCGAACCTCTAATCTTTTAGTCGAGAATTTAGTGAGCCGAGCATGTTTAAGTTGGACAATCCAAGATAGTAGTTACAAATCTAGTATACACATAAAGTAAGTAACATATAGCATGTCTCCTTCTCCACTTCATTAGCGATTGGGCGATGTCCAACTAACAAATTAAGAGCATGTTTGAAAGTGATTTTAAAATAGTTAAACTAACTTTTGTCATGTTTAAAATTACTCTAAAACATGCTTTTAATCATTCAAAATCAACTCAATATGTTTGATTTTATCCTTTTAAAAGCGATTTTCACACCATAAAAATTGATTTTAAATAATTAAAAGTATGTTTCGAAGTGATTTTGAATACGAAAAAAGTGATTTTAATCATCTCAAAATTACTCCAAAACATGTCCTAATTAAGAAGCATGTGATACTGATTAAAATACAAATGATTCAATGGGATCCAGTAAAAATTCAACAGGGAAGTAGTGGGACTCCCAAGTTTAAATGTATGCAATGTCTTTTCTACCATATTTCATATTAAGTTATTAACCTGTAGATTGTGTGTTTTCCAAGTATTAAATATGATGGAGTAGAAGAAAACATGAACAGAACATTGCTAACCTTTCATGATTCCTGGACCTCGCAGCCAAAGCTCTCCTTTGTGGCCAGGAGGTAAGGCCTCTCCAGAAGCTGGATCCACTATCTTGGCTTCCATACTTTCTGATAGGCGACCTACTGAGCTTGTGTTACTGCTTTCCTCAGGCCCCAGAGTTCTTGCTACCCCAGCTGAACTCTCTGTCAAGCCATATCCCTACTCAAGAAAACAGAACCATTGCATCATTCTTAGTTCTTCTTTTTATGCCCCTCAGTATCAAGAAACATGTTTAAACTATGGATCAGGAAGAAAGAAAGAGCAGTACAATTTTTTTCGCATCGTGATTGGTACCAGTGAGTAGGATACAGAAATGGATGAACTTTGTTCACTACCTAAAAATAAATAAAAGAGACCCGTTGTTCTTCTTATTATCATTTTTTATTTTTTTAGTACAACAAATGTGAGGTGGAAATTTGAACTCCCAACTACAAGAAAAAAATATGTTTTAACGAGTGAACTATGCTTATGTGACTATCATTATTTTGGACCTTTAAATAAAGTTTAATTATCATAATTCATATCAAACTTTTCTTTAGAAATAATTCATATCAAACTTAATCCATATAACTAGAATATAAATGATATTGTGTAATATCTTTATCAAACACACTTATAAAAATGAAAGGATAATTACAAAAATAACCCCTAAATTATAATGATGGTGCCTTCCAACTATTTATTCTAGGTTAGAAAATCTTGCACGTACCATTAAAAGTTTATTAGTGGTTGGAATTAATTGCTCAATTAAATATAACCATTAATGAATTACAAAGTAAGGTTTAATTCAACGCATTCATAAGTTTAGAGTAATTTATTGGAATTCAAAGTTTCTTTTTTCTAAACTTTGAAGATAATGATAACAACAAGTAAGCTAATCTGGACATAATTCAATCAAAAAGTCAGAAATTCAAACCACATCTCATTTTATACTGAGAAAAAAATCACCGATAATAACAAGGAACTAAGTTGGAAAGTTTAGGCTCAAATTTTTAAATAATAAAAAAGAAAGAATAGATTCGAATTTCGGCGTAAACAGGACGAAATGTTCATCAGATACACATGATTCGAGGAAGAAACAAAGTCTATAGCATACGAATCATTGTGCAAACAGTAAAAGTATTTGAATGTTGCTAACCTGTATAATTTCAACATTGGGCAACTTCTCATGGAATTTCTCGATGACTTCTTTCCCAAGGGGAGCGCCGCCGCTTCCCAAAATTTGAAGAGAACTAAGATCGTACTTCGCCACCAGCTCCGAATTCGCCATCGCCACCACCAGCGGCGGAGAAACCGGGATGTACATAACCCTAAACTTCTCCACCGCTCTTAACATCCCCTCGAACTCGAATCTCTGCATCAGAATCAACGTTTCGCCTCGCGAAATCGCTCGAATCAACATAACGAATCCGTAAACATGGAACAGAGGCAACAAACACAGAGACACCGGATGTGGCTCCACCTCCTCCGAGTCGACCATCAATTGGAAACCATGAACCCCAGCATTAGCCGCAAGAAAGTTCCGGTGAGTCAGTAGGACGCCTTTCACTCGCCCTGTAGTGCCTGACGAGTACAGAATCGCCGCCGCGTCGGATTGATTGATTTTGACATCAGCAACACCATCATCTACTCCATCCGATCGATTGCTTTCAGTCATCATTGAGAGAAACTCCCACGAATCTATCAGAATTTTCCCAAGCTCCCTCGGGAGCTTGGGCGCGGTTGAAGACGTAGCGAAGGCAATGACCGGTTTACAGAGTCGAACCTGATGAGCAATCTCCGATTCAGAACCAGTTGGGTTCGCCGGAGAGAGAACAACACCGAGAGACAACAGAGCGAAGTACAACACAGGGACTTGCAGAGAAGTAGGTGCAAGGATAAAAGCCACTTGGCCATTGGAGAGGGAGGTAAGGGTTTTGAGATTAGAGGCGAGGATTCGAATTTGACGGAGGAAAATGGCGTAGGAGACATGCATGCCGGAGTCGGAGTCGATGAGAACGGCGGCGTTTGCAGAGGGAGGGGATGATTGGAGGAGAGAAAGGGCGTTCTCAGTACATGAGAGAGGCTGAGATATTGGCGGAAGTGAGAGTGGTGGTCGGAGGCTGAGGAAAATCTTCGCTTGAGGACAGAAACCGCTTCGAGGATCAACGAAATGGGCGGTGTTGAAGTTTGGATTCCGATCCGCCATGGAAATGGACTCGAAGAAAGTAATCCGTAGCAGTGTAGAGCAAACGTGTACTAAATCTGGTTCTGGCGCTAACAAACAATAAAACAAACAATTAAACAAACGGGAAAAATAAAGTTGGACTCAACTGTTAAATTTTGTTAATTCATCTACTAATTTTCTCTCACAAACTCACTAATTCTAATAAAAATTAACATGGGAGAACTTTAATAAAAATTCATAAATTTCAACAAAAATTTAGCTATAATTTCAATTTTTTTCTTATAATCTTATCATTTGTGTATTATACATATATTTTATAATTTATTGAACACATCATATTTTTTTAACAATCATTGGAACAATTTCTTCTAAAAAAAAAACAATCATTGGAACAAAAACTTACCAAATGGTTCAATTTGCAACAAATGGTAAAATTTAAGGTTAAGGTTGTAACGATCGTTTACATTTGAGGTACAATTTGATGAAATTGAGGGACCATTTGTTTAGTGGAAATTTAAGATTTCCATGGAATAGACAAAGGATTACCCTATTTATTTTGCAAGAATATAGGATATACAAGCATCTCAAGAGCTTTTAATCTCTCCTAAATCATGGGTTTCCAAGATTCTCGTGTTGAAAGAATGGTATGCATAGTTCAGTTCGATCTGGTTTTGGCTGAAACTAATGACCAAATTGAACCCCTAGTTCTTAAAAGTCCTAAATCGAGAAGATCGAATTTTTCAGTTTTGATTTAAAACCGAACCAGTCAGTTTCAATTCTTAGCAATTTGATTCATTGTTAAACCAATTTTTCTTTTTTCTTTTCTTTTTTACAACAATATTATAATTTATAACTTTTGTTCTTGAGGAGGAAAAAGGAAAAGAAAAAAAAAAACTTCTTGCCGCCCAAAAAAGAAATACAAGACAGGAAAGAGAGTGGAGAGGAAGAGAGAAATGTGGGTTTTGAACTGCAATGGCTTCGAGTGAAGGACGTCGAAAATTAGATGATGGCGACGAGGCAAAGGGGAAGGACGGCGACAGCTTTTGACTATGCAGGGAAAGACAGCAACAACAAGAGGAAAGGGCAGCGGTGGATCGTGAAAGAACGAAGGTTACGAAGAAGAGTGAGAGAGACGAAGAGAGATGGAGGGAATACGGTACCTAGTTAGGTAGGTATATATATTGAGAAAAAAAACTTATACATGCTGACTGGGTGGTGCAGACCACTTGAACACTACAATTTTTTTAAAAGGCACAACTTGAATGTAGCATGGGCTGCACTTAAGTAGAGGTGTACAAAAATCGACCCAAATTGACGAACCGAGCCAAATCGACTGGTTCGGTCAGATTTCTATAAATTTTTTAATTTTCTCGGTTTAAACTTTTAAAAAACTAAAATTTTCGGTTCAGCCTTCAGTTCATCTTTTTAAAAAATTAGAAAAAATCGAACCTAACCAAACTTTATATTTAACTTAAAAATCCTTTAGTCCAACCCACCATCCAATGGTTAATACCCAAAGCCCAAAGTCTAAGATGTCACTTTCAAATATTAATTGCACTCTTCCTTTCAATCAACCATCAATCTCCCTAACTTCTTCTCTTTCTCTCTCTTTTCCTTTCTCACATTCTCATCTTCTTCTTTTCCTCTCATTTTTTTCTCTTACAACTTAATCTTTTCTTCTTCTTCTTCTTTTCCTATCATTTTTTTCTCTTACAACTTAATCTCTTATTCTTCTTTTCCTTTCTTCTTTTTTTTTCTCTCCAACTTTAGCTCTTCTTCTTTTCCTTTCATTTATTTTCTCTCCAACTTAATCTTTTCTTGTTCTTTTCCTTTCATTTTTTCTCTCCAACTTAATCTCATCTTCTTTTTTTCCACTCCATCTTTGCCCCTACCGCCGCCAACGTCTCACTCACGCAACCACCTACAACTACCGGCTATGCTACTTTTTTTCTTTGTTTCCCATTAACCTCATCTTTCAACTCGTTGCTGCCCCTTTCCCTTGCCCTCATCTCTCGTCGGACGTGCAAGCAAAAGTCAATTAAAAATCGAACCGAACCGGTTGAAATTGAAACTGATTGGTTCGATTTTTAACCGAAACCGAGGAAAACATCGATTTCCTCGGTTTATGATATCTCAGAACCGATGTGTTCGGTTCGGCCATCGGTCCCGATCAAAATGGGACCAAACCGAACCGTGCACACCCCTACACTTAAGTGTGGTGCTGCCCACCTTACAACCTTAGGATTTTAAAAAAAAAATGGATGTGTGTGGTTATAAAGTGGATAGCACCACACTTGGTGCAGCCTAGGCTGCACCAAGTTTTTCCTTTTTTTTTTTTTTAAAAAAAAATAATAATAATAAATTTAAAAAAAAATTCTTGTAGTATCCAATGGGCTGCACAAACACTTATTTTTCTAATAGTGAAATAAATCAATGTATTCATTTAGTAATAAAAGAAACTCCATGCAATTAACTATATTTATATTTTTTATTTACAAATAAAATAAACTATATTTAGATTGTATAATATATAACTCAATTATTTTCAATTGAAATTTAAAGTGAAATTTTTGATTTATTTTACTTTTCCAATAGTGATCATCCAATATTAAAATATATATATATATATATATATATATATCATTTCTCTTAAATTTTCTCTATTTTAGTAATGTATAAATATAACCCACTAAGAAAAACACTATGAGCTATATATGACTTTTTTATTTTAAAAAAAGTTCAAGTATTTGAAGTTAAAATCGAAATTAATATTTAATACCATGTATTTTAGAAAAAGTTCAAAACAATATAAATTAACTTGTTTTACTAAATAACATGTAAAATTAATATAAACGGAATTCATAACAATAAAATATTAAATTATTAAAGATAAACATTGTGATATAAATTCAAATTATATTAAATTAGTATATAAATTATTTAAAGATAGGTTAGGGTATTGTTGGTATAATATATTATTTTAAGACGTTTCCATATAGGAATCATACAAAACAAACGTTACTATCTAAATATTTCTGGACATCCTTACAAATTTTACTAAATGTTGGACATCTATATTTTAGGCATCTACAATTTTAGGCATATGAAGATTTTAGCTATCTAGATTTTCAGAAAAAAAAATGACCCCCTAAAAATATATGATAAAAATTGATATAACTTGACAAGTTTACGGGTAAAAATTGATTTTTTTTTTTACCTAAAACTAAAAAAAGTTGCAAACTGTTTTGAAACTATGTTTGTTTCCTTTCTCTGGAAAGGTGCTATTAAGATGGAAAATGCAGCTGGGATTGGGAACTCACTTTTTCTGTGATTAATAAATACTTTAACCAAAGAGTTTGACTTTTAACTCTAATATAACACCGACATATTGGAAGTGTACGGGTTATTGAAATTGAAATAATAGAAACTTAGAAGTGGTCCAATATGTTGAACTTGAACTTTCACTTGGATGTACATTTTTGATTTAAACCCTTTAAATCTGAAAACTGGCTTCTCTTTTTTTTTTTAGGGTCGGTTTGAAATGTCTTCTAGTTAAACATTTTTTAAAAAATATTTTCAATAAAAATGTTATTATATCTCAAACAACATACTAGGACTATAGAAGATTAATTTTCTCTTTTGGAGAGAAAAATAAAAGGAAGTCTTCATTTGCTTCCATGCATTCCTTGTTAACAACTCCCTCGTCAAATTCAGAATCCAAAAAGTATAAGAAAAGAGAAAAAAAAAATGTCAAGCTGGCTCTTTGCATGAATGTCTCTTAAAGTAAATTACAAGTTTAGTCGCTACTTTTTTAAGGTTGTATTTATTAAGTTTTTGAACTTTAAAAAGTTAATAATAAATTCTTAGCTTTCAATTTTGTGTTTAATAAATTCTTAAATGTCAACCTTTACTTCTGTGTTTAATAGATTTTTGAATTTTTAATGGTTTTTTTTGACATTTTTTATAATTCTACATACACAACTAAAAGTTTAGAGCCAATTTTATTTCTTATAGATCCATTAATCTTAAAAAATGTCAAATATGTTAAAGATCTATTATATATAAAATTAAAAGTTCATAAATTTATTAGACAGATTTTAAAATTTTAAAAATCTATTTGATACAGTTAAAAATTTAAGACTAAACTTGTAATTAAACCGCTCGGAATCTCAAGTCTCTTGAAATGTTACTTTTAAATTTTCAATAATTTCTTCCAATTTGAAATGGGTAATTCGGCTCTGAACCCAAACAGAAATCAATTTCTTTCTACTGTTGATTACTTTCAATTAATTTCCTATGAAATTTCGAAGCCATCTATATAATAAACCTTTGGAAGTCCAGAACCGACCATATTTTTTGGGGAATCTTGCCAGATATGGGGATTTCACTTTTCATTCATTTTCATGAAGGATGTTTATTCAGAATCAAACATAGTTCTTTATATTACAACAATATATAATCATTCAGCTTGCAGCTACTTAAGACATTTCCAACAATAAAATTTAAGGTCCTGTTTGTTTCATTGGTTTTGAGATGGATTTTGGCAATGGTATAGAAAACCAATGTTTGTTTTATTGTTATTTACTTTTTAAAACCCAAATAATTATTACCCATAGATAAAAATAACCCATGAACCATGAGATTTTATTACCCATGTAGGAGATGGGTTTTTTTTACTTGAGACTTTTTTCCTAGGAAAATGGAGAAAAGAGAAGAGAGAGAAAAGTAATAATTACACTCCCAAATATTAATTTCCATCTATATCCAAACACATATATTTATTACCCATGTATTTAAATCCTAAGTTTTTAACTCCTAGATATTCTATATTTGTAAGGGTTTTTGCAGTAGTGCAGAGGCTGCAAATGAAAATGCTTCTGTAATAGCCTAGAAAGAATGAGGTCATGAAAGTGCAATTGCTAAGGTCTCCATTGACAACCATTTTATTTTTAGTTTTCTGTTTTTGAAATTTTAGCTTATAAACACGACTCCACTGATGAGATTCTTTGTTTTTGTCTTCTACTTTTTAAAAATATTTTCAAAATCTAAGTCAAATTTGAAAAATAAAAAAAGTAGTTTTTAAATTATTATTATTATTTTATTATATTTTTTTGCTTTTGAAACTTGACTAAGAATTCGAATGTATTTGTAAAAATAGTGAAAACACACCAAACAAATTGAGAGAAAATAGTCATAGTTTAAAAAAACAGAGGCTCCATTTGGCAACCATTTAGTTTTTTAAAACTAAAACCTGAGACACCGATTGATCATCTTTACAATGGTTTTCATCTTTCTTTAAAAAAAATCATTTGAATTCTTAGCTAAATTCTAAAAACAAAAACAACTTTTTTTAAAAAAAAAAACTTGGATTGGATTTTGAAAACATTTGTAAGAAGTAAGAATAAAACAAAGAAATCCATAAGTGAAAGCAGTGTTTATAAGCTTGATTTCAAAAATAAAAAATTAAATAGTTATCAAACATGGTGGAATTGTTATCAAACAGGGTCTAAACTGCCCAATTTCTGAGGTAAAACCATATACATTTTAATGGCCATTTCTTTCTTACAACTTACTAGAACCATGAGCGGGAGCATATTTGGCAAGCTCCCTCCTCAGAATCTTCCCTGCAGGCGATTTTGGGATTGCATTGATAAAAGACACTCGTCGAATTTTCTTGTACGGTGCAACCTGCAAGATGAAAATGGTCCAGTTTGAATGCAAGAAGACTTGAGAAATAGCAGACAAACCATATAGTGCAATGTTCATTTCGAGTTTCTTGAGAGATAAAACTAAAGCGTGCCTGTTTTGCAATGAAATCAATGACTTCAGCCTCAGTGATATTGCTTCCAGGCTTTCTAACAACATAAGCCATGGGAATCTCTCCAGCTTCTTCATCAGCATAGCTGCTCAACACAAGTAAAAATTAAGCTCATTCTTCACAAGTTTCCCTCCACACATGAGATTCAACAGTCTACTAACTAAAGAGCTGAAAATGTCTATGCATACGGTATCACAGCGGCGTCAATGATTTCAGGGTTGGATTGAAGCAAATGCTCCAATTCAGCAGGTGGAACCTGTAAATTGTTCCAAACAAAAAGGATTTCCAATCAGTAAAGAGGTACTAAGGCAAGTACAATGGCTGTTGACATTTGTAGTCGTGAAGAAGAAGAAGAAGTCACCTGGTAAGCTTTGTACTTGATCAATTCTTTTAATCTATCTACAATGTAGAGGAGTCCGTCAGAATCAAAATAGCAAAGATCGCCCGTCTTTAACCATCCCTCCGGATGCAAGGTTTCAGCAGTTGCCTTGTCATCTCCAATATAGCCTGCATCAAACCCCATTTGATGATCTGTTCATCAGACAAGAACCAGTCTAATATATGGGTTTTAGCCAGACAACCTATTCTCAAACAAAGCCTTTCCATCTCAATATCATAAAATGAACCCGAGTGTAGGGCCTTTTTTGAATGATTTTTCAAGTGTTTAAAAAAGTATGTCTAAGTAAAAAAGAAATGTTTTTAAGCACTTACAAAGTTATTCCAAACAGTAGTGTTTTCTTGTCTAAATTACCTCTCTATCACAACGAAAAAGGTAGATAGGGTAGGACGGGTTACTAAATCTAGTATACATATATAGTAACATATAGCATGCCTCCTTCGCCTCTTCATTAGCGGTTCAGCGCAATCCCACTCCAAGTACTTAAAAAGCAAGTAATACTGATAAAAATATATTAAATGATTCAAAGTCTGTTTGGAATGACTTTTCAAGTGCTTAAAAACACTTTTTTAGCACTTACAAACATTTTTTTTAAGTACTTAGAAAGTCATTCCAAACCGACCCTCATTTGGATCCAATAAAAATTCATCAGGGAAGTACTAGGATTCTAAAGTTTAAATGTATGCAATGTCCTTTTCTCACATATTTCATATTAACAACTCACTCTTCGTGAATTATATTGTGTGTTTCCAAGTACTAAATATGATGGAGTAGAAGAAAACATGAACAGAACATTGCTGACCTTTCATGATTCCTGGACCTCGCAGCCAGAGCTCTCCTTTGTGGCCAGGAGGTAAGGCTTTTCCAGACGTTGAATCCACTATCTTGGCTTCCATACTTTCAGATAGGCGACCTACTGATTTTGTGTTACTGTTTTCTTCAGGCCCCAAAGTCCTTGCTGCCCCTGCTGTACTCTCTGTTAAGCCATATCCCTAATCAAGAAAACAAAATCATGCATCATTTTGAGTTCTTCTATTTATGACCTCATGATCAAGAAACATTACTAGAGTGTGGTTGATTCGTTCAAACTATGGAATGGACCACGACAAAAGAAGCATAAATGTTTTTTTTAATCATGATTAGTACTAGTGAATAGGATAGAATGAGTGGAAGAACACTATTCACTACATAAACATAATTTCTTTTAAAGAAATAAACATGCATCATTCCTCGTTCTTGTTATCATTTTGGATCTTTAAATAAAGTTAATCCTTGTTTTTTTTTTCTTTTCAGTTCGAAAACATTTGAAGGTGGGGAGTGTAACCTAAGACCTTTTGGACAATGATATAATATCTTAACCGATTAAACTATACTTAGTTTTTTTTTTTTTATTTAGAGGGTAGAAAATTGAACTATCAAAATAGGTGTCTTATCAAAATAGTTTTTTTTTTAGTTCAACAATTGGGTAATTGTTGAAAATGACCCAAAAAGTTTTGAGTTTTAGAAAACTGACCCTTAAAAAATAGTTTCTACCTTCTCGGTTACGATATCGATCGGAAAGGCGATCGAGAAAAAACACCAAAGGAAAATTGGGAGCAAAGCTTCATGGTTTGTTTCCCAATTGCCTTCCCATCCGGGATCGTGACCAAGAGAAATGGCAGCAAGGTGAAAAGATATGCCTTGATGTCTTCCTTCCCAGGCAGGATCGTGATTGAAAAAAAAAAAAAAAAAAAGGAGATTTTTTTCTTAGAGAAATGGGTCAAAAAAAGTTAAGTATTCCATCTTCGTTTCCAATATCCTTCTTCATCTTCTTCTTCAACCAAAATAAACCTAAAATAACTCTCACAAACCAAACCCAAAATCTCAAACCTCATTCCATTTCTTTACCCTTCAATTATTCTCTAGCACCAAAACCCTACTCCTATAAATAAAGGTTGAAAATTTATGTGGGTTTTCTTCTCTTTGAACTAAGAACTTTTTTCACCTTGATGTCATTTTTTGCGATCACGATCCCCCAAGAAGGCAACTAGGAAATAACCATTGAGACTTTGTAGTCATTTTTCCTTTGGTGCAACCCAATAATTACCCTGAACAATTGCGGGGTGGGATGATAATTGGTGCATTATTTACTAAATTATATTTGAATTGGGTAGCTTATTATTGAACTACGAAACTTAATCCATATAACTTAAAATATAAATGACATTATATAATGTTTTTATCAAACACACTATAAAATTGAAGGAAAACTACAAAAATAACCCTTAATTATAACGATGTTACATTTATAAAATTTTCATTTAAGTTATTTTCCCTCGAGTTAGAAAATCGCCAACCATCAATGAATTTATAATGGTAGTTTTTCATCAAAAAAAAAAAAAAAAAAAAAAAAAACCGTTAGGGTTTAATTCAACTCTTTCACAAGTTTAGAGTAAGTTTCCAAACTTTAGAATTAGTGACAATAACAAGCAAATCGGAAAAAGTTCAGGTTTAAATTTCTAAATAAATTATAAAAAAAAAAAAAAAAAAGAAAGAAAAAAAAAAGATCATTTTTCTCCTTCAACTTGAGAAGGGTTATTAATTTTTGCCCTCATCTTCCAATTTTATCAAATTTAATTTTGTAAAAAATTTAATTTTTGTCAAATTAGTGAGTTTTTTGAGTTTGTTACATTATTATTTGTTAAAATTAGTGAAATTTGAATAGAATATAAAAACTGCAACAATTATCTAAATTTTAGATTTATACTCTTACTGTTTACTAAATTTAGATAATTGTTGCAATTTTTATACTCTATTAAAATTCCATTAATTCACTCACTAATTTTAACAAATAATAATATTAAAAAATTCAAAGAACTCACTAATTCATGAAAGAGATTTAAATCTCCAATCCCCAAATTCGTTGGACTTGGAAAAAAAAATTCGTATACAAATAGGACGGAATGTTCATCAGATCTAAGTGAGCAAACAGTAAAAGAATTTGAACGTTGCGAACCTGTATAATTTCAACATTGGGCAACTTCTCATGGAATTTCTCGATGACTTCTTTCCCAAGGGGAGCGCCGCCGCATCCCAAAATTTGAAGAGAACAAAGATCGTACTTCGCCATCAGCTCCGACTTCGCCATCGCCACCACCAGCGGCGGCGAAACCGGGATGTACATAACCCTAAACTTCTCCACCGCTCTCAACATCCCTTCGAACTCGAATCTCTGCATCAGAACCAACGTTTCGCCTCGCGAAATCGCTCGAATCAACATCACGAATCCGTAAACATGGAACAGAGGCAATAAACACAGAGACACCGGATGTGGCTCCACCTCTCCGTTGACCTCCGATTGAAGACCACGAGGCCCAGAGTTCACCACAATAAGGTTCCGATGACTCAGTAACACGCCTTTCACTCTCCCTGTAGTACCAGACGAGTACAGAATCGCCGCCGAGTCGGATTGATCGATTTTACCGTCGGCAACACCGTAATCTCTTCCATCAGATCGATTGATTTCGGTCATCATAGAGAGAAACTCAGGCGAATCGATCAAAATGACGGTGCCGAATTGAAGCCTCGGGAGCTTGGACGCCGTTGAGGACGTGGCGAAGGCAATGACCGGTTTACAGAGTCGAACCTGATGAGCAATCTCCGGTTCAGAACCAGTTGGATTCGCTGGAGAGAGAACAACACCGAGAGATAACAGAGCGAAATACAACACAGGGACTTGCAGAGAAGTCGGTGCGAGAATAAAAGCCACTTGACCATTGGAGAGGGAGGTTAGGGCTTTGAGATTAGCGGCGAGGGTTCGAATTTGACGGAGGAAAATGGCGTAGGAGAGATGGACGCCAGAGTTGGAATCGATGAGAACGGCGGCGTTTGCAGGGGGAGGGGATGATTGGAGGAGAGAAAGGGCGTGTTCAGTTAAGGAGAGAGGCTGAGATATTGGCGGAAGTGAGAGCGGTGGTCGGAGACTGTGGAAAATCTTCGTTTCAGGACAGAAACCGCTTCGAGGATCAACGAAATGGGCGGCGTTGGGGTATGGATTACGATCCGCCATGGAAGTGGACTCGAAGAAAGTAATGCGTAATCGAGCACGCGGATACTGATACAGCTTATTTTATTCAAATTAGTTAAGGATGTTTTGAGAGGTTGAATTGAATATTCAAATTAGTAACTCAAAAATATATATATATATATTCAAATTAGTCATTAATGTCCAGCTTGAATCAGCTATTGATGCAGCTTGTTCATACAAATTATTTAACACCATCAAAAGCTTAATTCACTAAAACTCAATTATTAATAGGTATTAAAGTAAGAGAGAATTACAGAACAGTTTTCAAACTTTGTACGTCACTTTATAACTCCTGTTAAAAAAGCTGCCATGTTTGGAGTGTTCGCTAACAAATTTCCAAGTTTGAAAAGTAACCTCTTTTGGCTATGCTTCGTGGTAATTTTTTTTTTTTTAGTTCAACTATGGTCGGTGGTAGTTGGTATAATATACTCCAAAGATTTAAATCTTCCTACTTCTACAATTGTTGTATATAAAAATAAAAAAAAAGTAACCTCTTTTCCCTCTTTCTAGGATTAAAAAAGAACAAAGAAAAAACCAATCAATTTGAATTTTAACTCATCAAAACACCAACCTCGAAATAAAGGATATTTTAAGACTTGTTTTATTTTAATTTCTATACTTTAAAAGGTTTATATTTATTCTTTGTAATTTTAATAAATCTTAAAATTAGTCTTCACTATTAATTTATGGTTAATTTTTGTCTTTATATTAGAAATTTGGAAGATGTATTCACATTGTGCTTTTTCTTAAATGGAAATTGCTATTATCAAGGATAGATCTATAGCTAAAGTTTTGGAGGGGCCAAACATAAATCACAATTTGGTCTTTGGTCCATTTGTATTGAAGCTTATAAACAATCTGTTTTAGTTCTTAAACTTTTTTTTTTTTAAAAATCATAGTCATTTTGGTCATGAACTTTTAAACAATCAAATTTAATTTAGGAGCCTTAAAAAAATAACCATTTTGATTTTTATAATTATTGTCTTGCAACCTAAAGTTTACCCACCCAATACCCATTTCGGTCTAACATTAGCTCCAATAAATGTTCATGTGGTGAGTATGTGAATCATTAATGCATATATATTTCAAACAATGATATTCATCCATTAACTAATCAACAACATATAATAACTATAAGAATGAAAATAATTAATCTTTTAAAAGTTTAGGAACTAAAATAGATATTTTAAAAGTTTTTGAGCCAAAATATAATAAATTTAAAAATTTAGAGCCAAATATTGATCTTTTGAATGTTCATAGACTATAAATCATATGTATGGTACAAATTGATAAATTTTAAAAGAAAAACGACGTTAGAGCTATATTTTTGTTAAAATTGATGAGTTTTTGCAAAGTTATTCAATCGTTAATGTGTTAATGTGTGTCTTAATCAAACTTAAATTTGTGCCAAACTTAGTATTATTGAAATTAGTGAGTTTACATAAATTTTTACATTGCTTTTTGTTAAGATTAGTGGGTGAATTAGCAAAAATTGAATAGAGAATAAAAATTACAACATTTAATTAAGTCTAGGGTCGATTTATACCATGAGACAAGTTTAAGGGTACAAATCAAATTTATATATATAATTGCTAAACTTATTTATAGTAAAACTTTTTTTTTTTTTTTTTTGAGTTCAACAACAACATTTTGACATGGAAAGATTTAAACTCTGACCTTTTAACAAGAGCACATGTCAATTATCACTTTAACTAATGTAGGTCCGTTGTTGGCTATTATTGTCTTGCCAAGTCAAATAAAAATTATAGAGATAAAAAGTACGGACAAAAATGGTAATTTAACATAAAGAATCTTCCAAATGATAACAAATTCGATTTTGGTATCTGAATTACTGAGATAAAACAAAGGTCAAACAAAAAAGGTGTCGGTTTGTTGAACTTGAACACGTGTTCTTTTTTGCATAAAAGGAACGTTTTTAATGAGCAATTTAACATTTTAAAAAAAAAAAACTACCGACTTTAATTGATGAGGCGTGTTATAAATACACTATTGAATATAGTAGATATTCATTACTTGGAGCCTACTCACTTTACTTGGAGCCTACTCGCTTTACTTGGAGCTTACATTGGATTACTTGAAGCATACTCATTTGGAATTCTATAAATATGTGTAGTATGAAGGTTTTAAACAAGAGTGAGATATACCAATAAGAAAGATTCACTTGACAATAGAAATTCATCTACTTTGCTCTCTTTTTCTACATTGTGTTTTTATGTTTTTTAAGTTGTTATTGTTCACAAGAAGTTGTTCTTATTCACAACAACGCGCACTTTATTTCTTTCTTTTCTTTTCTTTTTTTTTTTAATTAAGGTTCTCCAATCTTGACTGCATCAAAATTTTCATTTTTTAATTCAACAACAATTAAGGTGGGAGGATTTGAACTTCTGACCCATTTCATTGTGAAAGTATATATGTTAACTAATTGAACTATAGTTAAGTTGGCTATAAAATATTTCATTTTTTTAGTTCAATAACATTTAAAGTAGAAGAATTCAAATTTTCAACCTCTCCATCGAAAAAAGATATGACTTAACTAATTGAGTTATGTTCATATTGGACATATAATTCTTAATTGAACATTCTTTTACTGTTGGTGACTACAAAGAATTCAACTTATTTCTTTGTTCAGATTGCATCTTTCAATAAGCCAGTTTACTACTCGCAATTCTTCCTCAGGTCGAATCACCTCTCCAATTTGAGTTTGAGTGCAAATCTTGTCAATTTATTCATTTAATTCTATGAATGAATACCCAACCAAAAAACTACAGGAAGTACGTTGGGTTCGGCCCCTTTACTTTTTAAAAACATTTTCAATCTTTTGAGACAATCCTATAAATTCTTTGTTGATACTAATCATTGTTCTAATAAGTTGTTTCTCTTTTTTTCCCCTTTGAAAACAGGGTGTCTTCCCTGTCAAAAAGAATGATCAAATAACATGGAAATACTATGAAAGTGGCTTGAAGAGGGAGATCGTAATTCGGAATCGGATATATTCATAGGAAAAGTTCTTCGCGTTTAAGATGGATCTCGTACGAGAATCCGAAGAGTCTGAAGAAGTTGTTCAAAGACTTTTGAATTCACTTTCAAGAAGGATGTTTATTCAGAATCAGCCATAGTTCCTTCCATTAAAACAATAAGTATTCAGCTTGACAACTACATAAGACATTTCCAACAAGAAAATGAAAAGTAAAAACTTTAGCCTGATGTTATCTATACTACAAATGAAATGCTTCTATTGTTTCCTATCAAAAATTAAAAGAAAAAAAAATGCTTCTGACGTAGCTGATAAAGAATGAGGGTTTGGAAGTACAATTGCTATATACATTTCCATGGCACTTCCTTTCTTATAACTTACTAGAACCATGAGAGAGAGCATGTTTGACAAGCTCCCTCCTAAGAATCTTCCCTGCGGGCGATTTCGGGATTGCGTTGACAAAAGACACTCGCCGGATTTTCTTGTATGGTGCCACCTGCAAGATGAAAATGGTCCAGTTTGAATGTAAGAAGACTTGAGAAATAGCAGACAAACCATAAGGTGCAATGTTCATTTCAAGTTTCTTGAGAGATAAAACTAAAGCATGCCTGTCTTGCAATGAAATCAATGACTTGAGCCTCAGTGATATTGCTTCCAGGCCTTCTAACAACATAAGCCATAGGAATCTCTCCTGCTTCTTCATCAGGATAGCTGCTCAACACAAGTAAAAAATTCATGAAGGAAGATCTACTTGCAATGAATGTAAAGATCTGATTATTGACAAATTTTCAACAGTCCAATAAATAGAAGAGAACAACAGATGCATACGGTATCACAGCGGCGTCAGAGATCTCGGGGTTGGATTGAAGCAAATGTTCCAATTCAGCAGGTGGGACCTGTAATTTGTTACAAACAAAAAGGATTTTCAATTACTAAAGAGGCACTAAGGCAACATTTATAGTTGTATCTTGTCAAAAACTAGAGACTTTTGTGACGGCTTAAGAGTAAAGAAGTCACCTGATAAGCCTTGTACTTGATCAATTCTTTTAATCTATCGACAATGTAGAGATATCCATCAGAATCAAAATAGCAAAGATCACCAGTCTTTAGCCATCCCTCTGGATGCAAGGTTTCAGCAGTTGCCTTCTCATCTCCAACATAACCTGCATCAAACACCATTTGATATGTTCCTCAGACAAGAACCAATCTAATGCCTTTATAGTTTAGACAAGACTATTCTCAAACAAAGCCCTCCACTGAAGAGGGGAATGGGGACTAATCTAAGCATACATATAATGTGCCTCCTTCACCACAGCATTTGTGGCTCAGTTTCATCCAACTCAGAGCTTTTAAGAGGTGGGTGATGCTGTTGAAAATATACTAAATGATTAAGCTAATTTGAGTATAGTGAAAGTTCAACATGGAAGAATGATGTGACACCCAAATGTCACTATTGGTTATATTTCATATTAATACTTCGCTGGCCAAATTTCGAACATGTTTAAAAGTGATTTTGAAATGGACAAAATCACTTTTAACGTGCAGGTTCTCACAAATTGAACATTGTGAAGTAGAAGAAAACACTAACAGAATATTGCAAACCTTTCATGATTCCTGGACCTCGCAGCCAAAGCTCTCCTTTGTGACCAGGAGGTAAGGCCTCTCCAGATGCAGGATCCACTATTTTGGCTTCCAGACTTTCGCATAAACGACCAACTGAACTTATATTACTGCATTCTTCAGGCCCTACAGTCCTTGATGCCGCTGCTGAACTCTCTGTCAAGCCATATCCCTAGTCAACAGAACAAAATCAAGCATCATTGTTTGTTCTTCTTGTTATCATTTTAGATGTTTAAATAGGTTAAAATCCTTCTTTACTCATGGGTTATTCAGTATTTAATCGATATCATTCCTAGAGTCTAGTGGTGATTTGAGCAAGAGGCTCTAGAGTTTATTGCAACTATTTCTTAAAGTGGGGTAATTGTTGAAATTGAAAATTTAAGACCATTCAATAACATTTAATGTTAGTGATCATAACATGTAAGCGGGGGAGTTTAGATTTAAAATTTGCATTGAATAAAAAAGAATATAGAACAGATTCGAAGGGGGAAAATTGACAGGATGGAATGTTCATCGCATTTATTGATTGGAGGAAGAAGGAAAGTGTGTGTTTCTTGCTAACCTGTATAATTTCTACGTTGGGGAATTTCACATGGAATTTATCGACGACTTCTTTCCCAAGAGGAGCGCCGCCGCATCCCAAAATTTGAAGAGAACTGAGATCGTACTTCGCCACCAGCTCCGACTTGGCCATCGCCACCACCAGCGGCGGAGAAACCGGGATGTACGTGACCCTATACTTCTCCACGGCTCTTAACATTCCCTCGAAGTCGAACTTTCGCATCAGAACCAACGTATGGCCTTCTGAAATCGATCGAACCGTCATATAGAACCCGAAAACATGGAACATAGGTAACAGACACAGAGAAACGGGATGTGGCTCCGTCTCTCCTTCGTTGGCCGTCGTCTCTAATATCTGAGCACCAGAGATCGCCGTTATGAGGTTCCGGTGAGACAGTAAGACGCCTTTCACTCGCCCGGTAGTCCCTGACGAGTACAGAATCGCCGCCAAGTCGTTTTGATTGATTTTGACGTCAACAACTCCATCATCCACTCCATTCGATTGACTGCTTTCAGTCATCATAGATAGAAACTCCGGCGAATCTATCACGACAGTGCCAAGTAGAACCCTCGGCTTCGGGAGCTTGGACACCGTTGAGAACGTAGCGAAGACAATGTCCGGTTTACATAGTCGAATCTGGTGAGCAATCTCCGATTCGGAACCGATTGGATTAGCCGGAGAGACAACAACACCGAGAGATAACAGAGCAAAATACAACACAGGGACTTGCAGAGAAGTCGGCGAAAGAATAAAAGCCACTTGACCATTGGAGAGGGAGTAAGAAGTTCTAAGATTAGAGGCGAGGTTTCGGATTTGGCGGAGGAAAAGGCCGTAGGAGACAGTGACGCCGGAGTTGAAGTCGACCAGAGCGGTAGTGTTCACCGGAGGATGGGATGATCGGAGAAGAGAAAGTGCGTGTCCGGCAACGGTGAGAGGCTGAGATATCGGCGGAAGCGAGAGCGGTGGTCGGAGGCTATGGAAAATCTTGGTTTGAGGACAGAAACCGCTCCGGGGATCAACAGAATGGGCGACCGCGTTGAGCTTTCGATATTGATCCGCCATTGAAGTGGGCTCGGAAGAAAGTGAGAACGCGTGGCCTAACGCAGTCCGAGCAAATATTAGTACTGATAGCAAGGACGGAGAGAAAATCCGACACAACACAAGGATTATTTATTTATTATTTTATTTTTTTGAAATTCCCTCTAACTCAAGGATTTAAGTGTGGAATGGATAATGGATATCGAGATTTCGTATTTATTTCAATTTTATAGATATTATAACTTTAAAAAAAAGGGAAATTATAGATATTATAGAAGATATTAAAATTAATAATTGAATATGTCAATCATCAAGATATCGATAACTATTTTAATTTGCTTATACAAATTGGTTTTTTTTTAAATTGCCTACACAACAACAAATTTTTTCCAATATTATAATTTTGTTTAAATTAGAAATTTAGTCTCTCAACTTTTAAAATTACAAAATTTATACAAATTAGTTAAAAAAAAAAGTTGCCTATATAAATACAAAATGTTTCCAATATTATAATTTTGTTTAAATTACAAATTTAGTCTCTAAACTTTCAAAATTACAAATTTAGTCTCTGAATTTTCAATTTTTTTAAAATTCATAGACTTATTAGACACAAAATTAAAATTTTAAGATTCTATAAGACATAAAATTCAAATTTATCTAATAGATCAATTAATTTTTAAAAAAATCAAAAATTTCAAGGAACTATTAGATACAAAATTGAAAGTTTAGGAACCTATTAGATATTTGGCTAAATTATAAAAAAAAAAAAAAAATACCCCTGAACTTTGTACTTTATTTCAAAAATACCTTTGGACTTTCAAAAGTTTCATTAATACCCTTAAACTTTAAAAAAAAATCAAAAATATTGTTACTGTTAGTTTTGGATGGAAACCGTTAGTACTTTGTTTCAAAAATACCCCTGAACTTTCAAAAAGTTTCATTAACAACCTTAAACTTTCAAAAAAAGTTTTAAAATACCCTTACCGTTAGTATATGAACAGAAATCATTAGTACCTCGTTTTAAAATACCCATAACTTCCAAATGTTGTATTAATACCCTTAATCTTTAAAAAAAAATTAAAAAATGTATTTACCGTTAGTATATGGACAAAAAACATTTATCTATACCTCATTACTTCATTCTTTCATTTCTTTTCTCTCTTGGTTTATTTCAATCTATGACCTAACACTTCTCTATTTTTGCCTTTTTTTTCTCCCCTTTCTTTTTCAATACACTCTTTACTCTCTTCTTTTATTTTCCAATATTTGAAATTAATAATGGAACCACCAAGGAATCTTAGGACTTAAATATTTTAACTAGATTGTACGTTAGTAATTTAAGTTAGTGTGTTTGGGTTTAATACATAAAAAGAGAGACATGTTGAGAATTTGAGTTATAATTTTGAGGACGTCTAGTGGGAGAGAAAAGAAAGAAAACATATGCATTACCAAATTTGTAGCAGATAAAGATTTTGTTAATCCTTTTTGCAGTTCAAACTAGTCTATTTGTTGTGGTCAGTTAAGAAGGTTCTCAATGATTGAAAATTTGACAAATTGAGGAAAAATGAGAGTATCTATATGAAAAAAAAATGATGGTATCTATATGAGTTGTTTTCAAATTGGTTTTTTTCCAACTTAAGATAACTTTAAAGACATTGGCTATTTGAGTGTTGAAATTTCTTATTTATGTTTGGGCATGCTTAAAAATGAGAGAGAGTTCCTCCTGTTTATTTAAAGTTCTAATATTTAAGAAGATAGGAGAAATGATGGAAGTTTTAGAGATTGAAAAAGGGAAGAAGAGAGTAAGACGGTATTGAAAAAGAAAGGAAAAAAATAGAGAAAAAATATAGAAGTGTTAGGTCATAGATTGAAGCAAATCAGAAAAGAAATGAAATAAAGGAGGGAGATAATGGGGTGTAAATAAACGGTTTTCGTTCATATACTAATGGTATTAATGCAACTTTTGAAAGTTCAGGGGCATTTTTAAAACGAGGTACAAACGATTTCTGTTCATATATTAACGGTAAGAGTATTTTTTATTTTTTTTTAAAGTTTAAGAGTATTAATGAAACTTTTAAAAGTTTAGAAGTATTTTTGAAATAAAGTACTAACGGTTTCCATTCAAAACTAACGGTAAGTGTATTTTTAATTTTTTTTTAAAGTTCAAGAGTATTAATGAAACTTTTAAAAGTTTAGGTTTTGAAACAAAATACAAAGTTCTGTGATATTTTCTATAATTTAGCCTAGATACTTTTGAAAGTTTAGGAACGAAATTAGATACAAATCTCAAAATTTCAGAGACTAAACTTATAATTTAACCTATAATTTTCTTTTGTTCCTAACCTTCCTTTTCGGCTTGATGTCTCCTGTCACAAACTTTTCCATTTTAAAAGGAACATACTTTTTAATCTGTTCATTGGATTTTTCTATAGAGATGACTTTAAATTTTTAAAGTAGTTTTTGATGCCTTATAAATTCATCTTTATGATTTCCAGATATATGAAACTTTTTGTTCTCATCTTTAAACTTTGGTTAAAGTATACAAAATCACCTAAGTTTTAGGGTAATTATTAATTATCTTTCATTTTTACCTTTAAACTGTAAACGTGTTTCAAAACTACAATTTTGTCAATTTTTTTTAATTAAACTGAAAACAAAAAGTTGACGTGCAGGGGCGGATCCATGTTGGGGCCAGAGGGGGTACGTGCCCCCCCTGAAATTGTAGACTTTATTTATATGTATAATAGTTTTCAGTTAAATTGTCAAGAAAACTCATTGGTTCGTTGGTTGGAGGGGGCACGAAGGATCCAAGCAGTCCAAGGTTTGAGATCCAACTACTGCGCTTTGTGTTTAATTCTTCCTTTTTCCATTTTGGAGGTCCCCAGGTGAGTGTTTACTGTTTAATTTTTCCCTTTATTCCAGATCGGCCAGTTAGTTCCCACGGCTATTGAATTTAATTTTCTTTTTTCTTTTTTTAATTTTATAATATATATATGTTATTTTAATTTTCAAATTTTAAACTTTGTAATATATATATTTATACATTATTTTGTTTTTATTAAATTAAAAATGGTTAGAATTACAATATACAATAATAATAATAATAATAATAATAATGTTTAGTAAATTATTTTAGAACATAAGAAAACTTGCAGCTAATAGGTCTTTAAATTTTCAATAATGTGTCTAACAAGTCTTTGAACTTTAAAAATGTCTAATAGATCCATAAAATTTTAATTTTGTATCTAATAAGTTTTAGACATATTCAAAAAAAATTAATTTAACTATTCTATTAGACATAAAATTAAATTTTAATTTTGTATCTAATTGAACTTTAAACTTCCAAATTTGTAACTAATAAATACATTAATTTTAAAAATTATTGAATAGGTTGAGGAGTTATTGGACACAAAATTAAATTTTGTCTAGAAGAACAATTAATTTTTACAAATTTTTAATATGTCAGATACCTATTGGATACAAAATTGAAATTTCAAGGATCTGTAAGACACAAAATTGAAAATTCAAGGACCTATTAGACAAAGTTAAATGACTATATAGATACAAATCTAAAAGTTCAAAGGCTAAACTTGTATTTTAATCTAATATAAACTTGTGCCCCCCTAGCATAAAGTTCTGGATCCGCCACTGTTGACTTGCAATGATTGTAAAATAGTGGTAGGTTTTCATTTTAACTTTTAACCATTGAAATTGTTTCAAAAATCACTTATTTCATTAGCTTCGTCTGACTTAAAATAAAGATAGAAATAGGACTTGGTGAGCTATAAAAAAAATATCAAAGAGTCTTTGGCTTAATTTAGGATTGCTATAAAGTGTTGAAATTATTGTTGTTGTCGTTGACTGTGCTTTTAAAAAAACTAGTGTGTTACCACGTACAACGTGTATTTTTTAACTCTAATATAATTATTAACAACTTGGAAAAATTATTATTGTGCATAATTATTTTTATTATTAATTAAGATTATTTTTTATATCTATTTATTTTATAATAACACGTGTATGTTTAACATATATAATTTATAGTAATTGGTAAAATAATGTATGTTGAGTCTATATATGCAGAGGATTGATGTATTAATTAAGATTATATAAATTATTTCAAAAATAGTAATAAATTGAATATATCATACGTTTTTCTTTTGCATATCATAAATTATTTATTTATTTTAACAATTAATATAGCTTAATAAGTATAATATATACAAATAGTAATATATTGATTTCGTTGTTGTTATTAATATTGTTATTGAAAAAGCAAGATACAACTTAAAATTATGTTTGATTTTAATTCAATTTCCAAGTAGAAAATCAAATTAACTAAAATTTGAGAATCAACCAACATTTGATACATGAAAAAATAACAACCTTAATAATAAAATAAATTAATAAAAAAACAACAGTAGAGAATGAGGAATATGATCAAACTTTATACATCATACGATTCATTTAAAATATAATTCAACTCATATTGCTTTGTTTTTGCAACTTTGATGAATCAAAATTTATTAGTTTAAATGTATTGAGATAAACAAAACTAAATAATATATATATATATATATATATATATATTTAGCTCACCAAATGTGAGAAGTATTGGGAGATCGAACATTTAACTTTAAAGTTTATTTTAAATTATGTGAGGTAGGTGTCTTCTCTATTGAGTTGTGCTTATATTGGTGGAAAAATAGCTCTTTTCTTTTAGTTGTAACTTGTAGAAAGTTGAGAAGTTGCAAAATGTCTTGAATTCTGCAAGTAATATATGTTTAAATTTTTGCAAATGAATACAAAAAAAAAGTTAGTTTACCTTATGAGTGCATTAAAATTTCATTCATCCATTATAGTTTTCAATCAATTATAATTTTTTTTATTGTAAGATTTAATAAACTATAAAGTTAATTTTTGAGTATTTCCAACATCTTTTTTTTTTATTAAAAAATAAAGAGCCATATATATATATATATATATATATATATATATATATATAGATCAGTCGTTTTTATAGTTATATAAGAAAAATGAAGAGTTACAAAACTTTTGAAATTCCAAAACTTCATTTTAAATATTCCACTATGTATATTTAAAATTGAATAAATGAATACAAAATTCTTAATATTCTACCTCTTTACATTCAATTTATTTATCAATAATTATAAGTGCATTTAAATCTTCATTCATTATCCCATCTAATTTTCTATCAATTGAATTTGTTTATTGTAAGATTTAATAAATTATCAAGTAACTTGTTATTTTCAACATCTCATTTTTTGTAAAATATTTTATTTGACTAATTTAAATATTGTGTTGTAGTTATATGTATTTAAATATAAAATTTTTCACCAAACAATAAATCACATTTTTATAAAATATAATTAATGAAAGAAAATATAAATCCACATGGCTTCTAAATTATATAGTGCATAATAAAAGAAATTGCATTTCTTTTAAAGAAAATATTTCAAAAAATATATATAGAATATTATTTTTAGTTAATTCATTTTTTATATACATAACAATATATATAAAATTTTCATTTTAAAAAACATGAAAAAATGAAGACGGTAGTCTTACCTCCTATTATTATGGTCAGAATGTGAAAAAACTAATCATTAATCATATTAGAATGATAATATTAAAATTTACGTAAAAATTAAAAGAGTTCTGTCATGTATAAAATTTTAGAACAATAACACAACAATATTAAATAAAATAATTGAAAATACTTAATAAAATGGATTGATACCTATGATTGAGATAGTTTTGTTGAAACACATGTTTATATTCATCTTCCTTAATCATCTTCTTCAGCCATGAAGGGTTATGCTTCTAAAAAGTCATACATTCATATAGCTATTCTTTGCACTATTTTTTTAACAATGGACTGACATTTCTATATTCTCTTCAAAACATTTTCGCCTTCTCTTCAAATGTTCCTCTTCAATGAGTTTATATCTCATCTTCGTATCTAAATAGAAAAATTTTGAGAGAAGAAATTGAGGAATAATTTAGCAAAAATATGATTGTCTATGCGCAAGTGTACACATATATTGTAGCAGGTGTTAAGTAAATTATCGTATCCACATAAACTAGTAATCTTCTACTTTACCACAAATTAACTCTCAATAAACTCAATTTGTAACCAATCAAATTATCAAGGAGAATGAAATAATAAAAACAACAATGCTGGAGTAAAATAATTGCTAAATCAGAGTTAACAGAGGAAATGCAAGCAAGCAAAGAACGACTAAACTTGTAATTTGAGCTAATTAAAGGCTTGGAATTTCTGTTTTTAATCGATTCTACAACTTAAGTATATATTCGTTTCTCTCAACCCACAACAGCTTACACGACATTCTCTTGAATCACCTGTTTAAGTCTTGTCTGAAATTACAAGACTTTAGAGAATGAGAAATTTTTTTTATTAGGCCATTATTTTATCTATAGTTTCATCATTTGAATTAGACTAGTTTTTTAGTGCGTTCTTTGCACGCTATTTTTCCTGTTAGAAAAATAAATTTAATAGTATATCTTTTAACTTATGTAAGAATAATAATTGTATAATTTAACTTAACAATATTATGAATTATACATGAAAACAATTAGCACCATATTTATAAATTTTAATCTTAAGAATGAAGTAACATCAAGAAAATTTTTTAGTCATAGGATACATATAGTTTTAGAATCACTTATGAATAGAAACGAAATGTTTAAATGAAATTCAAAAGTCAAAATGGTTAGATTGCACATACTGTTAGGTAGAGAAAGTAGAAATAGTAGAGATAAACAATTGAGCACCACATTTGCATTGATTTTTTTAATTCATATTATTGAAAGAGAACCTAAGGCAAGTAAAAAAGGCTTAATTTACATATTTTTATTTCATTTACATATTTTTGTATTACATATTTGCATCATTATTTTATTAGGCCATTATAAAGAAATTAGAAAAATAAAAAGTAAAATCTTTCAAATTTTCCGTCTAAAAAACAAAACATTTACCAAATTTAAAATTTTCAAACAATACCATTATTTACCAATACTAAAACCTCCTAAATAAATTAATTAACATATTAAAAAATAAAAAGTAAAACCCACCTTCCAAATTCCCCGTCTAAAAAACAAAACATTTACCAAATTTAAGATGTTTTAAATAACACCATTATTTACCAATATTAAAACCTCTTAAATAATACAAATATTACAGAAGTAATAAATAATTAATTAATTAAGGGACACATTTAAAATTAGAAAATTAACCTTTGGACAAAATAGTCCAAAAATGATTCTCCAAGTTAGCCACTTTTTAAGATAGTAAGATAAGATAAGATAAGATAATAGATTTTTTGATATAATTTATTATTGATAATGAATAAATGAATTAATTTACTATTTATAATGTATTAAATATTGTGTGAGATATAAGGCTCCATGATTTTTTTCCCTCAACAAAAGAAATATAAGCTTTAATTCATCAAAACATATATATATATATATATATATATATATATATATATATATATATATATATATATATATATATATATATATATATATATATATATAACATTTTAAATAAAAAGAACAATACACTATTTATGAGAGAACAATAAAAGAATAAATAGTAACAAAAAATGCAAGACTTTACATATACATTCCCTAAAATAGATTTGTCTACTTGATAAAAAAAATAATAACAATGTTGCTAAACAAACACTATTATTCAACTTCATCTAAGTGGAGTTGCAAAGTTGTAAGTCTAGGATCCGAGACGACTCGACACATGCATCATTTGCAACTTGAATTTACCACCAACGTCTTCATATCAGATTTAGATGCTTTCAAGATTGAAGAGTCTTAGAGATTGAAGAGAACTTGAGAACAATGGATGAAGATAACAAAAAAGAAGAAGAAGAAGAAGAAGAAGAAGAAGAAGAATAAGAAGAAGAAGTATTGGAATCTAAGGTTGGTGAAAAAATGGTGAAGAAGCTCATTATTTATAGCAGTAGATGGTGAGAAGTCATAAAACTTTTTGAATTCTTGAGCTTTTAAAATTCTATTATGAATTATAACTAAAGAAAAAAAATATTTAAGTTGTAAGAAAAACTTTTTACATTCCAACCTTTTAAATTCTATACATTTATTATTGACAATTAAGTATTAATTAATAATTATCAATTAATTAATATACTATTTATAATTAGTCAATAATGACATATTTTGTAAATTAGTAGATTAAAGAAGGGATAAAAGTGTCCAAAAAAGTTTTTTCAATGTCCTCACTTTTTAATATATTATAGATCAAAAGTTATTGTTTGGTAAATTTTTAAGTTTAGACATGGAAAATTAAGTTATAGTGTTTGGTAAATTAATATTAAATTGTTACGAAATAGCTATAATGACTAAAATAAACATATAACATAGCAGAAGATCTTGCGTTCGAAGTCGAGTATGTTACAATATAATGGTGTTCAGCTCCATGTCAGTGACATATCTTATCATATCTTGCTGTACTTATTCAGTTACTATTGAATGTTGACAAAGTGTCCTCGTTAAGTCTTGTCCTAGTTGTAGAGTGGTTAAGCTACTTCTTGTTAAGTCTTATCTTCTTCTCCTTGTATTTGTGTTTAAATGGCTCTCTGGCTTATGAGCAAGTAAGGAAGAAACAAGACAGAATACATCATTCTCTCAGTTTCTAGTATTCTCTGTTTTCTTATTTTCTGCAATTTGGTATCAGAGACTTTCAATGGCTAACACCAGACAAGTTCATATTCCAAAGAACCCAGATGCTTATCAAGTCAAATGTGGAAGTGTTCCTGTTGGCAACCAATCCTTTGTCAATCTGCTCAACCAGGCCACGTCCATCAAAATGGATCGAAACAATTTCCTGTTATGGAAAAATATAGCTCTTCGTCTGTTGAGGAGTTATAAACTTAAAGGACATCTCACTAGAGCTCTGAATGCCCTGAAGTTCCTCTTTCAGAGAATGATCCTCAGGGTATCTTGACACCCAACCAGGAATATGATATTTGGAGTGTTGCTGATCAACCTTTGGTTGGTTGGTTATACAACTCAATGACGGTGGAAGTCGCATCACAAGTGATTGGTTGTGAGACAGCCAATGAGCTGTGGGATGCTCTACAGGAGTTCTATGGTGTTCAAGCCTCATCCCAATAGGACTATCTGAAAAGAATGATTCAACAAACCAGAAAAGGCAACATAAGAATGGCTGAATATTTGGCCTTGATGAAGAGTTTTGCTGATAATCTACAGCTGGCAGGTTCCCCTGTTCCAAACAAAGACTTAATCTCTTATGTGGCTGCTGGTTTACATGAAGAATACACACCCATTGTGTTGGTCATTCAGGACAAATCGATGTCTTGGCATGAACTAAAATCTCAACTCTTTACCTTTGAGAGGCGTTTAGATCAACTGCAAAGTTTGAAGTGTAGGATCGTATGACAACACTAGAGGGGGGTGAATAGGGTTGCTTAAAACAATTAAAACTTTTTTTAAAGAATTAAACTAAAATAATGTAATCCAAACTAATCAAAATAAACACCCTAAAAAATTCTAGAAATATAGAACAATTTTCCTAAGCATGCAATCTACTCACAAAAATATTGAGCAACAAAAATTTAAAAAAATAGAGAGGAAGAGATAACACCGAAATTTTTTATAGTGGTTCGGAAATCCCTACTCCACTCCCCCAAGACTCATTCTTGGGTATTTTATTGCGATGGTCTTCTTACAGGTGAGAACCAAACCGATTGGCACTCTTTTTAAGGGTTCAAGAGTCAACCCCCAACTGATCCTTTTGCAGGTTCAGGATCCAACCTATATCGATCCTTTTAACGGGTTTAAGATCAAACCACTACGATCCTTTTACCGGGTGCAGGATCAAACCACTACAAATCCTTTTTCGAGTTTAGGATTAAACCGCTCACTTAAAATCCCAAGGTATACCCACACCTTAATACAAAACCCAGTTGAAATAGTGAAATAATTTAAAGACTCACAAAGAAACTCTCACAAATAGTAGGTTTACAAGTTTTAGCTCAAAAGGAACAATCTAATCTCTCATATAAAATTCTCTCACAAGAAAAATAGAAAATGATGAAGCTTTGAAGAATGATCAACAATGGAGAATGTTTGAGAGAAAATTTTAGCAATTTTTGGGGATGAGAGTTATAAAATGAGAAAGAAAATGATGTTTAAATGGAGTTGTAAGGAATAAGTTTGATCCATTAGATCTAGGTTAAGATGGATCAAGGGTGGAGAAAATTTGGGAGGAAAATGACAAAAGAATGATTAAAAAATAATTTTAAAATGCCTCTAACGGCTATTTAAAAATGCCACGTGTTGCAATATTATTCGTCCACGTCATTGCTAAATAACAGTTTTTCTCAACCTTCTTTTGGTCATAACTTTCTCGTTTGAAGTCCGATTTGAGCGATTCAAAATGCGTTAGAATCGTCTTTTCGAGCTCTACACTATGGATACTTTAAAACACTAAAATAATTATTAATTAATAGGTTTGTTATCATCAAAATATATAGTCATATGATTGAAGCTCGTAAAGCTAACATGAAGAGCCTAGTTTCTATCAACCAACCTACTGCCAACGTTGCATCTTCCAACTTATCTTACTCTTCTATCTCTCAACAAGTGTTGAAAAATCAAACCCCAGGTCTTCAGAAAAATTATCGTAGCAGAGGAAGAGAGCGGTTGACTGGATCAAGGCCCATTTGTCAAGTCTGTGGCAAAACAGGACATACAGCTGCAATATCCTTCTATCACTTTGAGCTTGGCTTCAACAATTCTAAAAACACTGGTGGGTTATCTGGTAGCTCTTCCTCTTACAACAACACTGCAAAGAATTTCAATCGATTTGCCATGATAACAACCCATGAGCATGTCTGTGACAATGCCTGGTATCTGGACAGCGGTGCGAGCAACCATCTCACCTCAGATTTGGCAAATCTCTCACTAAAGTCTGAGTTTACAGGTAAGGAATCTATTACTGTGGCAAATGGAAGTCAATTACTTATTTCTTATGTTGGTAGTTCCTTCATTCAATATGATGTTAGAAATTTAGTTCTTAAAGAACTCCTACATGTGGCTTTGATTACCAAGAACCTGATTAGTATTTCAAGGCTAACCATGGATAATTTAGTTATTGTTGAGTTTTATGATTCCTTTTGTGCTGTTAAGGACAAGGAAACGAGGAAGGTTCTTCTGGAAGGGAGTCTTAAAGATGGGCTGTATCAAATCTCTTCGCCGGGTGGTGCCTCTTCTCATGAAAATCAAGAAGTCTCTAAGAAGGATTATGTTTTTGTTGCTTTTGTTTCCTGTATGGAAAAGAATAGTCATGGTGATCCTAGATTATTAACATCTCCTGGCAGTCATAGTATCTTGTATTGCTCTAAAGACACATGGCATAATAGGCTTGGCCATCCGTTTTCTAGAGTTTTGAACCATATTTTGACTTCTTGTAACATCAAAAGGAAAATGAATGAAAATGTTAGTTTTTGTGAGGCATGTCAACTTGGTAAACCTCATAAGTTGCCCTTTCCACATTCTAATTCTTGAGCAAATAAGCCTTTAGAACTAATTCACACAGACTTGTGGGGGCCTATTAGCTCAACAAATGGACATCTTTATTACAACAGTTTTGTTGATGATTGTAGCAAGTATACATGGATATTTCCTTTGAAATTGAAGAGTGAGGTTGTTCTTATTTTTAAACAGTTCAAGGCTTAAGTAGAAAATTTGTTTGATGCACACATTAAAACTTTAAGGTGTGATGAAGGATGAGAATTTAGACCGATCATTCAGTTTGCCTCAGAGTGTGGTATATGTCCTTATACATTAGCTCAGAATGGTCAGGTTGAACGAAAACATAGGCATATTATTGAGACAGGACTGTCATTATTGGCTCATGCTAAGATGCCCTTAGTCCGCCAAAAACTTGATCCGACGACACGCAAGTGCACGTGATCGAAGTAATAAAGAAACTGGAAGTATTCCAGAGTATCGTACCCAAGGGAACGGTTTTAACAAAATCTATTTTGAATGACACCAAATATGTTTGCAAATCACAATGGGGGTAACCGAAAGTTCAAAATGCGAGAGTTTGGTTTTAACAAATGAGTAAAAATTCAAAGAATAAAATAGGGATTCAAGTGGTGCAAGCACCTTTGGAAGAATGCAACTCACTTTGCAATTGCAATCATAGTTAACATGTGAGACTAAGTAAACCGGGTTCAACTCCTATTCGATTTTGATTCAAAACCTTTAGGAGACTAAGTGATTAAACCTATACGTCTATGGCTAATCTAACTTAGATACTTCGCACACAACCCTAGTGGTCTTGGAGTCTCGCCCTATGTCTAGGGTCGATGTTCAGGACTTATTTCTAAGCCTTTTCCTCCATTGCTTTTGTGACATCGGCTTTCCCTTAACTCTTTCGATATTAAGTTCTAGCTAGATGAGCAAGCACTAGTTGGCCGGCTAGGTTTACCCAAAATTAAATTCAACAAAAACAAACAAAGTACACATGCTAACTAGATTGTTTATGCTTTAGAGCTCTACATTTTTCCTTAGGGCATTCACCAACTTGAACCCCTAGAGGAAATTTAGCTCATTGTAGAAAAAGTAAAAATCCCAAAATAATTTATTGAAAAATTCATAGTATTAAAGAGGAAATAATTTCAAGAAAACCTAATTAAATCACCACAAGGAAAATATCAAATTCTCTAAAATTAGCTACTGGAGTTAAAAATTCTCAAAGGAATAAGTAATCCCACATGTAAAGAAAAAAAAATAAATGTTGAAAATCAAGCTTCTGTTTAAAGGAAGAAAGAAAACCCACGGGAAATAAGAAACAATACCCAAAGAAAAGAAGAAAACAAGAACAGAATTATAAAATTGCAGAAGCCGAAAACAGAAGTTGGAAAATAATGGAAGCAGTAAACGAATCTGCAGAAACTGGTTTATTGAAATTAAATCGAAAAATGCTTGAGCTACAATGTAGAGAAGAATTTCGAAAATAGCAAAGAAATAAACTGGATTGAGCGAATAACAAATGACGTCAGTAGCTACTGTCTTCGACAAAATACACCAGACGCTTGTGCTCTCGGGAGAAAAGAAAAAAAAACAGAAACTAAAAACCCTAAGAAATCGAACTCTTAACTGTGGGCGAGCAGCAGAAAACCCAGCCACCATTTGCTTCGTTTTCCACCATTTTTATAGGCGTTGAAGGCTAGCGTTTCCATATAAATCATCCTCAATCCATGGGCTAACTTCTAGGAATCAAATGGGATGAAAATCTTCCAAAATCGTGCACAAAATCCATGATTGGCGTGATTTGCGTGATTTTCGGACTTGGTCTGTAATTCCAGAGAATGCAATTAGATTGCAATTGCATTCTCCTTCCTCTGTTCTTCATGTTACATTGCAAATGGATTGCAATTGCATTCCCTTTTGCAAAGTCTTCATTTCTTCAAATCCAAATTCTCCATAAACTGTGCAAATCACGCAAATCTTGGTGATTCCCGCGAATTTCGAGCTTGACTTGTTGTTCCATAGAATGCAATTGGTTTGCAATCGCATTCTCCCTTCCTCTGTTCTTCTGGTTACATTGCAAATGGAATGCAATTGCATTCCTTTTGCAAAGTCTTCAATTCTGCACAAAAGACAACAACTTAAGCTACTTTCTTTATCTTTTCTCAAAATTCTTGTAATCATCAAGTTTCAACAAGCTTGCATGAATTTATACAAAATGTTACTTTTATCTTGCTTGTTGGTCAACAAAAATCCTCAAAATTAGCAAGAACAACTTGGTTTTAGAGTTGAATAATTCTCATAACTGAGAATTATCAGGGAGGCATTTCATACAACAGTTTATCTCATTAATAGGATGCCTACAAATGTGATTGGAAATAAAACACCATTTTATTCATTGCACAAATAGAAACCAGATTATAACAGACTCAAAAGTTTTGGTGCAACTTGTTATCCATGCCTTAGACAATATCAACAACATAAATTTGATTTTCACACTACTAAGTGTGTTTTTATTGGATATAACAGTAATCACAAGGGTTATAGGTGCTTGAGTCCTACAGGCAAAATTTACATATCACGACATGTTTGTTTCAATGAAAGAGAATTCCCCTTTGCTCATGGCTTCATGGCCAATGCTTATTCACCTTCAGTACACACTAACATCATCATTTCTTGGCTTCCCATTTAGTATACTGAAAGCCACACAACCTCATCTTCCACTGATATTACGCCTACTGCAGTTCATTTTCCTGATGTGGCATATTCGACCTTGAATGGTTTCCCATCTACCAATCTACAAATTACGCCAACTACTATTAGCCGTATTGATTACTCCAGTCCCTCTACTGATTCATCGAACAGATTATTGATTGAGGCATTCCATGAGGATTCTCTTGCCTCCTCCACTCCACCTATTGTCGCCCCTACCATCAATGCTCATTCAATGGTTACTCGTGGCAAGCTAGGCATCTCTAAGCCTCGACAGTTTTTTGATTGCTTTCCCAACAAACTTCTCCTTCAGTAGATTGGACACACACTAAACCTCACAAATTTTTTTTATGCTAACTCAGTTCCAGCTTGGCAACATGCTATGAAAGAAGAATTTCACGCCTTAATGCGCAATCATACAGGGACTAGGTTCTGCCTTTTGCCTCTCAGTCTTTAGTGGGAAATTGATCGGCTGTAACACGCAAGCGCACGCGATCGAAGTAATATAAAATGGTCTCTGAGTACCAAGTATCGAATCCCACAGGGAACGGAGTAACAAAAGTTTTGTTTTGCAAAAGTGTAAGAAAAATTGCAAATGGAAAACTAAAAATGCAAAAATAAAGTTGGGATAGGTTGTTGGTGAAAAACAGAAATTGCTAAATCCAATTGCTAAATCTAGAAATGGCAATGTTGGAAATAACAGAAATTGCAGAATTGAATTGCAGATTCTAATTTGGCAATGAGCGAAATGACTAAAAATTGCAAAATTAAATTGCTGAATCTAAATTAGCAATATGAAATAGCAAATTGGATGAACTTAGATAATGAAATGATAAAGGATGGGGCTGAAGAATGTCATTGCCCTAATTCGTAATTGCAACCAAAATTGCAATTCCAACCTACTCCACACTCAATTGTAAACCAAAGTTGCATCTCCTATTTACCTCGCAATTGGGTTTTTTAGGAGGCTAAGTGAGAGACCTATATGTCTATAGTCCCTCTATCTTAGATAATTTTTGGCTCACAATTTTATGGGTCTTGGAGTCCTTAATCCCTATGTCTAGGGTAAGGAATGGCTTATGTCTAAGCTATTTTACTCCATTACTTGTGTGAAATCCGCTTATCACTAACCCTGTCGGTATTAGATCTAAGCTTGAGTTGAAACCCTAGTTGATCAATCTAGGATCTCAACGGAAATTCAATCAACACAAGCAAACAATTGAGATGTAGGCTTGGTTTTTATTGGAATTTTGGCTACATTTACTTCTTAGGGAATTCACATCCTTGAACCCCCTAAGAAGTTTTAGCTCATATTTTCAATGAAAATCCTAAAACTAAATTTAAAGAAAGAGTTCATAATAAAACGATGCAATTTAATTAAATAAAACACTAACTTATAAAATGAAATTTGGCTATTCCTAGGAATTCAAGCAAGGATAAATAATAGAAATTAAGCCAAGGTGGCAAGGGCAACTAAGTAAATTTCCTTATCTCATCCTTTCTGCCTTGACTTGTACAAACATAAGTGGAAAAATGTTTTTTCTTATAGAAGCTAAACGAAAAAAAGAAAGAAGAAAAACAGAGCATGAAGAATTTAAGAAAAACCCATGAACTTGACTTGGAATTAAACTCAAAATTCCTTCAAAATACATCAAATGAGATTAGAAAAAGTTCAAGCCATGCTTCTGTAATTAAACTGAAGAAAAAAACTGAGATGGAATTTGAATAAAATGACCAAAAACAGACGCAAAATATGAAAAACAAAGGCTGCGAAAAAACTACAAAACCCACGAACATTTGCTTCTAAATTCGCCTCCAACTCCACTTCCTTTGCTCCTCCTCTTCTTCCCTATTTATATGAAGGAGTCTATATCAGATTAGCGGAAGCGATTTATGGATCTAAGCACTCTAATTAGATTAATTTTGCAAAATAAAACACATGCTCAAGCAGAAAACAGAGGATAGAAAAACAACCTTTGTAGCTCGAAATTCTCCTCAACCGTGGGCAAATTCTGATCACGAACACTTCGTGGACCACCATAAGTGTCTTCCCTACTATCCTCAGGCCTTGGAACAGGTTGTGGGACCTTTCCTTGAGAGAAATTGGAAGAAATGTGAGAATGGTTCAAAACCGAGAAACAGAAACTTTTTCTGAAAAAAAATCCCCCTTCTTTTATCTTTCTCCTCTATCTAAATAGATCATTTTGCTTCTCAAGCAAGTGGAGTTATGACATCAAAGAGATGAGAATGACTTTAATGTAGGAGGTGAGTCATAGAGTGAAGGAGAAGCTCAACACTCTTATTGGACCAACATGAAAGTAAGTGGAAGTGGATAGAACTTCCCATTATCACTCTCTAATTTTTAATTCATAATTAAAAATTAATTTAATTTAATTTAATTTAATTAATTAAACAATTTAATTAATTAATTAATTAATTAATTAATTTAATATCAAATATCAAATTAAATAATTTGGACCAATTGCGATTTCTCAAATCGTATGTTCGAATATGAATCCCTATTCATATTCTAAACCGAAACAATATTTAAATCATATTTAAATATGTCCTCCATTAATTTATCATAATTTAATTCATAATTAAACTATGAAACGTTAAGTATATCACATATAATTAACGTTATCTCCCAAATCCGGAATTTGAACAATTCAAATTCTTTTCTCTCAAAATGTTACAAGGCTAAGTCCGAGCTAGTAAGGGGACCTTATGGACCTACAGATCATGAGCTCCAACGATTCAAGATTAACTAGCCAAACTCTTTAGCCGAGCTAATCAACATTCGTTAACCACCGGGTCACTCCACTATAGCCCAGTGGCTGCACTCTCCTCACTGTAGATATATTTCTGTCCACTCAATATAACCATGATTAGTAAGTCGATCCTTCACAGGTCGTTCGTAATTACAGCTGGGTCAAAAGAACCGTTTTACCCCTGTAATTACATCTTTGTTCCTTAAGTCCCACTGATCCTCTAATGAACAATTGGTTTGTGGTCTAACCAGCAAACCGAATCCCTCTCAGGCCAATGAGAGGGTGGGCCCATTGTTCAAGACCTGGAGTCAGCACTTAAGGGAACAACCTCTCTACTAATCCCTAAAATGGGTAGGAGTGAATTCCATCTTGCCGGACTATGTCCCCAGCTATCTACCCGGTCTTATCCCTGAAATGGGAGGCATATTGAGTCGGCAAACTCGGGCCACTCTCACCCATGCAAATCTAAGGATAATCCCAAATAAACAGGAGTTCATAGCGCGCTCAGGATTAAGATCGAGTTACCTAGGTCATTGTATGAAAATAGTCAGTTAAGATAGTAAACGGTGTTAACAAGTCTAAGTGACTATCTCGCGGTCCGGTCTTATGCAAACTCATTGCATAGGACGCTCCCACTCACATGTCTGCACATGAACGATTCAGGATCACATCGTTAGTACTATACTAAGTGGGCCGCGTCCATAGTGTCCCCAGGATAAGGTACCCAGCCCTATCCCTATACTATAGACCATTCTGGCTATAACTTGAACTTGATCCACTTTTATGTCACACATATAGTTCAAGTATACATCCTATAGCCAAGGGTTCTTCGTTTATTGGATTAGGGTTATGACATGAGCAATTCACTTTATTCAATAACAACTTTACTGAATAAACCTCAATAACAACTTTATTACAAAATAGAATATATATTCAGTTTACAAAACACGAGTTTTAGGACATTAATCCCAACATTATAGGCCTTCATTAGGGTTGAAGAATGCCCAAATTTCGTGCTTAAATTCCTCCAAATCGGGCTGTAATTGAAGAATCTCGAAATGGGTTTAATGCAGAATTTTTTCCTTTTTTTTTAAAACCCAAAAACCCACGAAATTGATCCTTCAAATCGCCCTCAAAATCCGATTAATAGCTCATCTTCTTCTTCCTCATTTGTAGGCATTCATTAGGGTTGAAGATTGCCCAAAAATCATGCTCCAATTCCCTTGATTCGTGCGAAATTTTCTCTTCCCATTTATGGGTTTTTCGTTCGCGCCCCATAAATTTCTGCCCAGAACACAATTGCCAAATCAGATTTGGCAATCTGATTTAGCAATTTCCAAAAATTCTGCAAAAAGAACTAAATTACTTAGAATTCTCTTCCAATTGCTATCACATTCAATTCTTCCTTAATTTCAAACAATCTTCCACTATTTTCAATTAATCTTAGGACAAACAAGAGTTTTTCGATCATTTGGGAATTAAATAAGCCTTAATTCTAAGGCTTATCAGTGTACAAACTCAAACGTGCCTCTGATGGTACCATTCACCGTTATAAAGTTCGTTTAGTAGCTAAAGGCTACTTCTAGACTCCTGACATTGACTTTCATGAAACATACAACCCTATTATCAAGCTTGTGACCATTCGAACTGTTCTTACCTTAGCCGCTACTTGCATTGGCATGTTCGACAACTTGACATTTCTAATGCTTTTCTCAATGGCACCTTACAAGAGGCCGTTTTCATGCCACAACCTCAAAGTTTTTATTGATTCTTTACTACCCCATTATGTCTACACACTTCGGAAAGCTCTTTATGGCCTCAAGCAGGCTTTTCGAGTTTGGTATGATTAGCTTTGTCGTACTCTTCTTCATTGGAGTTTTTGATAATCCAAAGCTGATTTTTCCCTGTTTTACTTGCGCGTCCATGGACAATTCATAATGTTACTTGTGTATGTTAATGACATCCTCCTAACTAGCTCCTCATCTTTGGTTCTTGATCGATTCATTCATCGGCTGCATCAAAGATTTGTGCTTCGTGACCTTGAGCATGTACATTATTTTATGGGCATTTGGATTGATAACTCTTCTTCTGGCTTTGTACTTTCTCAAGCCACTTACATTAAAGAAATTCTCACACGACACTTCATGATCGCCCTTAAAGAGGTTCTTACTCCCTTATCCACCAGCTCTCGACTTTCTGTCACTCAAGGGGATTTATTCGCTGACCCGGCTTTGTATCGAAGCATTTTGGGATGTCTTCATTATGTGATTCTTACTCGCCCTAACATTGCATTTGCAGTTAACAAGTTGAGCCAATTCTCTCAGTCTCCAATGATTCACCATTGACAAGCTCTCAATCGGATCCTTCGGTACTTGAAAGGTTCTTTACATATGGGTCTCTCTCTTCAACCGCCTCCATTTCTTACTTTGACTGGCTTTTTGGATGCCGATTGGGCTGCTTGTCCTGATAATCACATGTCTGTGGCGGATATTGTGTTTTTCTTGGCTCCACTCTCATCTCATGGTCTTTCAAGAAGCAGCATGTTGTAGCCCGCTCTAGCACCGAATCAGAATATCGGGCCCTTGCTCATGTTTCGAGTGAACTCACTTGGATCCAATCTCTTCTCTTTGAACTGTCTATCTCCTTGGCTGCCCCTCCTATTACGTGGTGTGACAATTAGAGTGTTGCTGCTCTTGCTAAGAATCCAGTGGTTCATGCTCGCACCAAACACATTGAGCTTGACATCCATTTCCTTCGAGATCAAGTCCTTAGACATCAACTTGATATTCATTATGTTCCTTATGTTGATCAGTTGGCTGATTGTCTTACCAAGCCTTTTCATGCCAACCAGTTCCATTATCTTCGAGACAAACTCGAATTGACTTCCTTCTGCCCTCATTTGAGGGGGAATGTTACAGTCTAATAGTTTTCAGCTCCATGTCAGTGACACATCTTATCATATCTTACTATACTTATTCAGTTACTGTTGAATGTTGACAAAGTGTCCTTGTTAAGTCTTGTCCTAGTTGTAGAGTGGTCAAGCTACTCCTTGTTAAGTCTTATCTTCTTCTCCTTGTATTTGTGTTTTAAATGGCTCTCTGGCTTATGAGCAAGTAAAGAAGAAACAAGACAAAAGACATCATTCTCTCAGTTTTTGGTATTCTCTGTTTTCTTATTTTCTGCAATTGAGTAAAGTTGTTTCTAAAGGCAGTATCTTAACCTTCCCGTTATGACGAGTTTTAGACCAACGCGAGATTCTTAGTATTGTTACTGGTGTGCTATCCCAAATCGATCAGAATCGAACCGGACTGAACAAAATCGAACCGACGGTTCCATATTAGACACTCGTTCGGTTCGGTCTTCGATATCGGGATTAAAAAGATCGATTCGGTTCAGAATTAAGGAAAAAGCCGAGAAAATCGTTTCCTTCAACCGAAGCTCACCCACAAATTCCTTCGGTAGGGTTTATCAGTCCAGCGAAGTTCTCTCTGTCTCAATCGATTGCAGAATATGCCTCGCACGACGAAGGTTGATTGCCCCGGCTGTCCTCCGCTTCGTGCCCTAACGTTCGATGTGCTTGGTCTCGTCAAAGGTAGCAATGGCATCTAAACTTCCTCCTTCTTCACTGTGCACAATTTTCTCTGTATTTTGTTTTTAATTTGTTATTCCCGCACTGCACAGTCATCGAAGCTCGGGGCAAGGAAGGCGAGATTCCAAAGGTGGTTGAGAGGTGGGGCGAACCTGATTTATCCAAATCAGTGCTTGCAGCTTCTCTTGTTGATCGTAAATTCGACCCTGTACGTATCTTTCTTGCCTCTCTTCAATCCGTTCATTGTTATTATCTTCTCCTTGTACAAACTTTTTATGTGGTTGCAGTTGCTATCTAAGTGTTCTAATTTTATTTGTGATTGTTATGGATTCGTGTTTATAATTGAATTGGGAAGTGATGATTTGACTTCTTGAATTGTGACTACTTTTTAGAAATAAATATCAGTATGCTTTACTTGCTTGCAGTTTTATACGGTCAAGCTTATGTTAAAATGTCGATTTGATTGTCACTGGAAGTTTTTCGTTTACAGTCTTTTGTAGGCTGTGAATGTGCTTTGTTTTTCTGGCCTTTACAAGTTACCGCCCACGTCACATAATGATCAAAGTAAAATCATTACGTATTCTTTTTGATAAATAATTATTTTTCCAGCTGCTTGATGAAGCTCCTGAGTTCTGAGAAAAAACTCTTAAAAGTTTTCTTCCCTTTTGATATGTTTTATTCTTCGTTGATTAGTGGGGCCTATACTGACCTATACTGGGTTGATGATGGAATGTCTGCTGATTGGCAGATTCACTTCTTTCAGTTATGGTCAATTCAAATGCTATATCGTTCTTAGTGCACCAAATCACTTGTATTTATTTATTTTTTTTTTTTTGCAGTTACTAGCTGTTGCTCGAAAAAATGGTCAGGTAAGTTCCTTGTTCAGATTTCTAGTAATGTGAATCCTGTACACATTTATTGAATTTTAAACATACTAGTGCACTCTTTGCATAATCATGTCCTGCTGTCTGCTGCAGATTGAAGTACTTAATCCTTTGAATGGAAATCTTCATGTTGCAATTTCGGACAATATTGATACTTCTCCTCCACCAAAAGATGAAGCTATTGTTGGAATGCATTTATTTGCAAAAGATGAATTGGAGTTGGGATCTAGGTTATGTATCAATTTATAATTTATGAGCTTGTTATATTGTAATTTGATAGAGGTGCAAAAGATATCATCCTTTTGTTAATGATGAAATATCAAATTTCCTCTTAAACTAGCTTGCTACTTCAACAAGACATCTATGCTGAAATTCCTCTTAGTTTGATTATTTATTTTTAGGCGCTGCACCTTGCTTTCATGTACAACAAAAGGAAATGCGAGCATGAGGTCAATTGATTTTTCTAGTTCATCTTCAAAAGATACCTCTACCAATCTTGTGAAAACGTGGAAAGTATGTGGTTCGGGTGATGTTATGTGTTCTAAAGTTGATGGAAGTGAAACCCATGCATTGTTTGGAGGGTGAGTTGAGATCATGTTTGAATTTAAGTGCTATCTATCTGTTGGCATTAACAACCTTTAGCTTTTTGTATGTGCAGGAAGGGTGTTGAAGTTAATATGTGGAATCTAGAACAGTGTACTAAGATTTGGACAGCAAAAGCAGTATGCTTTCTAGTTCTCCTTTGCATGTTTGTACAAAGCAGCCAACATATTTCTAGAGAGTGTTTTTTCATTTCCTTTTGAAACATTTTGATTTTATTCAGCCGAAGAAGAACAGCCTTGGTATTTTCACACCAACTTGGTTCACATCAGCGACATTTCTTAGTAAAGATGACCACCGTAAGTTTGCAGCTGGTACCAACGGCCATCAGGTAATTCATGTCTGTTTCTCATGGTAATAGTAATACAAGTTACAGAATAGGAAATATATTAAAAGGAGAATGCAGAATGACAGGGAGTTATGGAGACAGAATTTCAAGGGAAGAAGTTATGAATTAATTGAATGAATAGTGTCTGATATGGTCTTTGATTTCTATTTCAAATATAATTAATACTTTATTTTGAGCCTTTAAGAGAATTATTGATATCTGATTATAGGTGAATCATGAATGCATCACAACTCTTGTACAATGTATCATATGACCTCTTTATTTTTAATTTGTATTACCATTATGATATAGATATAAACCAGTTATTTTGATGTATAAATCATCACTGATTTTATTTTTCTTAACTTTTTTTTTTGGGGGGGGGGCGGGGGGGGATTGATCTTCTTTCTCATTCTATAACTGAAATTCTGGTTAACCAATACAGGTTCGACTGTATGACATTTCTGCTCAGAAGAGACCTGTCATCTCATTTGATTTTCGAGAGACTCCCATTAAAGCCTTGGCAGAAGATGTAGATGGTAACACAATATTTGTGGGGAATGCAACTGGTGATCTTGCATCCTTCGATATTCGCAATGGTAAAATTTGTTATGTGCTAGAGATGGTGATCTGTCTGATTTAATATTCTGGGTGTTCTATAATCTTTCACACAGTACTCTTGTTTCAGAAAGTTTAATTCTTGACTTACGTGGGCTCCTTTTATCTTTTATTTAGAAAAGATTGGTTGTTTTAGTGGTTGGGTCACAATTGTTGAATACTACCACAATGGTTTATTTAAAAGTCCTCATTCCACGGCATATTGTAGCATACCTAACTTGACATGTAGGTGATACAGTCGTGGTGTCTTAAAATATATATATATATATTGAGAAGAATGGTGTCTTAAATGTTTAGCTGTAAGTGCACAAAGATGTGAGCTTGTAGAGTTTATGAATTATGACTTAGGAAGTTTGAGCATGCTGCCTTCTAATTTCACACAATGTTTGCTCCGTGTCCTAATTTGAGCTCCTCTATGCTGGGATTTACTCTATGGTCTTTTACCATACCACTGTTACATGATCACTTCAATACCTTGAATTACTTCACAAGTGTCACTTTTTTCCCCTGTTGATGAGGTAATAAAAAGAGGGAGATGGAGCACAATTTTCTCTAGCATTTTTGTATGGATCTTGCTTCTACCAAACAGAGAACTGAAGTCTTGACTGACACCTACCTCCATTAGAAAGGAAAAAACAAACATTTTTTCTATACACCTGCAATTCCCAGTAGTTTTCAAACTTTTTATTTCACCCTTAGTCTCTTTTTCTTCTTCTCGATTTCTGTTGTGATCTATTTGATTTTTCCCTAATGGTCGTGAGTTTTTATAGATTATGTTGCACTATTATTATCTCTATGATAGTTGTAAATAGCAGTTGATTGAAGTTTTTATTAATGGAGTAAATTTATATGCAATATTTTATTTGTTTGACTTGTTTCTCACAGGAAAGCTATTGGGTTGCTTCTTGGGGAAATGTTCTGGCAGCATAAGATCCATCGCCAGGCACCCAGAGTTCCCGGTCATAGCATCATGTGGTGGGATATATTTTCCAATATGTCAATTATTTAGCATTTCTCTGTCTGCTGCTACACATGAAAATCTTGTATTTTTACAAGGACTGTGTTTCTCTTTTTACATGCTTTGAAACATCCATGTAAAAAATCCTCTCTGCATAGAGCCCACACTCACCTTTTATGCTAAAAAACTAACATTTTTATTACTTAATTTGAGTGGGTTGGTTAGGAAGAAACAGAAGAAAAAATATTGATTCAAACTTATTTATAGGCATCTACGACTCATGGGTACTAATTAGAATTATAAATATTTATTTGTTTTTACATTGCAATTCATTAAGTTGTGTTGAGTCCAGTGGATAATGTGCAGCCGGATTAAAGCCGCCAGGACATTGATACAGTCATAATAATTTTCCTGTCACATTTCCTTCTATGTATCCGTACTGCACCAATTATTAGCCTTTTCTTTTCCTGCTATAGCTAGACTTATTTAAACTCTGCTATACAAAAAGTGAGAGACCAGAATAAGAACATATCATTTTTTTCAATGTGGAATCTACTTATGGGTGATGTTGAAATCTTTTTCCAGGACTGGATAGTTATGTGCGCTTCTGGGATATAAAGACAAGGCAACTTCTGTCTGCGGTAAGTTTTCACAATTCTAGTAAATTATAGGTTGTTTAGAAGCATCATTCAGAAAGAACGATGTAGAAGAAAGTTTTTCAGAAAGTACCGGAAATAACATTTTAGAAGAAGATAATGGTAGTCAATCTTATGGACTAATTTGCACCATTGATGTGATTGTATTTACTGACTCAGAGCTTCAAAAATGGTTATACTTGATGTAGCCTACTGGATGTTACTCTTACTAAACTGAAACAATATTTCTAGCACTAGCACTATAGTCACGTCATTCAGCTGGTACTTGCGTAAATATATTGCATCTAGTAAAATCAATCGAGACTTCTAAATCTCTCAACCGGCTTCCTTCTTAAAAGTTTTTAAGAGTCTATTTAATAATGCAACTTATATATTTATACCACAAAAAGGAGAAGAAAAAATAGCGTTTGATGCATAAATGTAAGCTGGGACAACATAGCATATGATTATATTGGTCTTCATTTGTGTGCAGGTATTCCTAAAGCAGCATCTTAATAGTGTTGTCTTTGATTCCCATTTTGTTGAAGAAGGTTAGATTTGCTCATCCACACTTTTCCCCAAGTGTACCATCAAATTAATGTTTGGTATCAAAATCAGATTTTATGTTAGGCTTGTTTTTAGTTTGTACTGCATTAGTGCATTTTATTTAGTTCCAGCATAGTTCTCCTAGACCCCAAATGACTGATTGAAAGCCTATGATCTATTAATTTGTTCTTTATCTCATTCATATTTGTCTGAGCAGATGTAACACACTCTGCAGTAGAGTCAATCCAACAGGAAACAGCGGTAGCCCAAACTGTCAGCGAGGAGGAACACATGCCTCGGAAAAGAAAAAAGTCATCTAAAGAAGACGGTGAAGGCAAAAAGAGGAAAGGTAGCAAGACTGCAGGCAAAGAAAATAAAAAAAACAAAAAGAAGTCACATGGAGAAACTGAAAGTAAGCAGAGGTAGGAGTTAAAGTCAAAGAAAGGGAGGAAGTTTAAAATCTAATGCTCTTGGTTCTTGCGAAAGCAGAAAGGTTAGTTCTTGTTCTGATCTATTCAGTCTGCAGATAGTGTGGGAAATTGGAGGGTAAAAGATAAAAGTTATTTATCTCACCAACGCATTAAATTTTGGCCCAAATTATGATTTTTACTCGAGAGGCTCAGGGTAAAAACCCGAATGCTGGTTACGCGGGCTCCATTATTTTTGGATTTTTGTCCTTCGATGTAGGAATGATTTCATTGGAAGCAGTTCAAGCACGTACTACTTGAGTCTCCCATGTGAAATTTTATTTTATTTTTTATATTTCTAGTGGTTCGTAGTATTTTAGTAGGATACATCAGTTATGAGCCCCTTCATTTTTGGACCTTGTTATTAGAAAGTTGGGACAGCGTAACTTATGATCTCATCAATTTTCGAGAACAATTCAGTAAGTCCTTGAAATATTAGTTCTTTTACAAAGTAAAATATAAAACCGATTTGTATTTGTGAGTTCAATGTATGGACATTAGTTACTAGACTTTTGTAATTCTCAATACGGTTTTATTTTTTGGATTAGAATTCCTTCTTGTAGTTAGTTGTGGGTTTTCTTTTGTTGGACTTTTTTTTTGTGTTTGTCCATATATATTCTTTCATGTTTTTCAATGAAGGCTCAATTTCTTACGGAAAAAAAGATAAATGACCCAAAGCAACCGAGATCAATTTTGACTTTGATGTTAATGGTTAGACCGGGTGAGCATATGAACTTTTTGATTGGAATATTTATGTTAGTTTGGGATGACTCCTACCTCAATCAATGAAGGCCTTATTCTTTACCAATTATAGGTTGATTTTGCTTACACCAATCATTAACTAATGTAAATGTTGAAATATTTCTATAAGTAAATGTCTATAAACATGCCTCATATGGTCTGGTTCCACTATTTTGTACTACAACATATCAAATTCTCGACTAGGTATTATAATTAAATCAATGCTAACTATTGTTCCTGACTGGTCCACATTAACAAGGTAACTGCAAGAACTTTATTGAAGAAATTAGCCCATCACTACAGTCAAAGTTTACCCAGTTCTGCCTCAAGGACTTGTCTATTTTCAACTTTGGCCATTCTCTATAACTTTCTTTCTTGATTAGTATTCAAAGATGGCGTTGCAACCAAAATGCACTCTCTTATGTTGAATTCAAGCTTAGGTATGTCCTGAACTGTAATAGTATTGGTAAGTTTCAATCTAAACAGGACCAATGTTACGTTTGCACATGCATTCTGGCACAGGGTATGCAACAACATCACGGTCTTTCCTCTTCGTCCTTGGCTCAGGCTGACCTCGAGATCGTTTGTGCACCTTCCTCATGATGCTTCCTAGCTCTGCATCAGAAATAGATGCATCATCAAAGTAATCAAACATCGCTCGTTTGTTGGGCTTGATGTACTTCCTATGTCCCACGTAGGCACGATGCCCCTATTGTCAAAACAAACACAATATCAAAAGAGAATTGAAATTGAAACTCCAATCAGTTTAAGCGAAAGCTTAGAAATGAACCGAATTACCTGCATAGCTCGACCCATGTTTCCACCGTGCGATGGCATGAACACATTGCTGCTCAATGACACAATGTAGTCAATGGCAGCCATAGCAGATGACTTATTGATGAAGGGAGAAAGCTCTCCTTCTCTTGCCAGTGTGTACTTTGTTACTATATTTGGGAATTCTGCAATAAGTGGTTGCAGAGCCTTCTTTCCTCCAAATGGCTCTCCTCCTGCAGTGTAAATCCTTGCTTGTTTTGGTGCTCCAAGAGCCTTTAGGAGCCTATAATCATCACCAACACATAAGTTTCTTCTCATTTCTTCTTATTCAAAGTTCTCAAAAGTCTCAGTTTCATTGTTTTACCTTGCGATTTCCAAAGCATTTAGAGGGCATAATCCCGCACGCCTTTGCTGAATGTGACTCATGTTTATCCTTCCCGTAAGATACTCCGGTTGCGAATTCCGAATTTCAGCAATGACGGTGTCATAATCCGATCCCAAACCGGTACGACAACCTGATCTAACCCAAACATCCTTCTCTAAACGGAGATGGATGGCTATATATGGTCCTTCAATCCACATTCTCCTTGTTAGCTGATTTCCAAGCTCCTGAATTGGAGCTGCAAATTTTAGTGCATGGAATGCAACCTGATCATAGAAGTGAATAGAAAGTTTTAAGTAAATATGAAGTATTCATTCAAATATCAACTCACAAATTCAATGGTTCCCTTGATTGAGCTAATTTAAGTTTTCAAGTTTACCTTACATTTGAGCTTTTGCAGGTCAAAGGGCAGATTCTTTGAGAGCTTAGAGTCCAACCCATTTAGCACAAGAAGCCCTTCTTTGTTGAGCTACAGGAAGAACAGAAAGTCTTAACAATTTAAGGCCATCAACTGAAAAATGTTCTGAAACTTCTAATTTCAAATGCAGAAGAAATGTTGGAAGAGTTTCTCACTTGGGTTCTAAATCTTGCTCGAATCCAATGAGGAGAAACATCGTGAGGAATCTTGGTCTCTTTTGACTTGAAATGTTTGAAGGGAAGAGAAGACACAACTCGAACATCAGCTCGTAATGTCTTCTTGAAATGTTCCACATCAAAAATGTCCGAAAATTTACTGCAAAATTAACAAAAATCCACTTCTAAAAACACTCAAAAAAAGAAGAAGAAAGATAAGTTATAAGTTTAGTTCTTCAACTTTTAAGTTTGTAGCTAATAAGTCTCTAAACTTTCAATTTTTATTCAATTGGTCTCTAAATTTTAAAATGTCTAATAAATCTACGTCATATTCAACATTGTTAAGAACTAAGAGATACATTAGATTTAAAATTGAATTTTGTGTTTGATGTGACACTATACTTTCAATCTTATGTCTAATAAATTTCTGAATTTTAAAAAATGACAAATAGATTGAGGATTTATTATTCACAAAATTGAAAATTAAGGAAAAACTGACCACCTATTATTAGACATATAATTAAAAGATCATAGAACAATTGGATACCTTTTAAAATTCAAAACCTATAAGAAAGGAACTTGAAAGAAATGAACAGAACTGAAAAGAAAAGTGACTGACCTTTCATCTTTCCATATGAGATTGACCTTCAAAACAGGGACAACCAAAGCAGCCTCAAGAATCCTCGCAATGACAACAGCATCAGCAATTTGGTTCCTCTGCTGATTCAATCCCCCAGAAACCATCACCATCAAGAATCTCCTCTTCTCTCTCGCAATCTTCGCAGATGCCTTCCTGTACTCAATACTCAAATCCAGACACGGCCTGTACCCTTCGCCATCAGGCTGTTTCCAGAACTCTGTTTCTTCATCGGAAAGATTCGAAGAAACTCCATGCGCCGGCAATGGCACCATCGCGCTCGCCGACAACTTGGGAAATTTCTGGTGTCCGGTCGAAGAAGAACCCACTGGAGAAAGCAGAGAGAGAAGAAGGCGAGACTGAGAAAACGACATTGAAGGGAACGAAACAGAGGATTTTGGAGAACAGGGGTCTGCATAAAATGGCGATGTTTGAAGGAAATTGACGGTGGAAAGTGCCAAGAAAGCGAGGGAAGTTAGAAGAGAGAGAAATAAGAGAGAGAGATATGGGTTTAGGGTTCTTGGGAGTTTCTTGGGGGAGAAGAGGGAGGCGAGAATGGTGAGTGAGAGTAAATCGAAAAACGGTGGTGGGTTTGGAGTTGAGAAGGAGATTCTGCTGTTTCTTGGTCTGGCCATGGCGGATTTTCAATGTCTCTGTAAATTCAGTGAGTTTCGAAAGAGAGAAGAAGAAGAAGAAGAAGAAGAAGGTTGCAATGTAGATTTGTGAGAAATGGTGTTTTGGATTTGAGATCGGATGCAGCTCAGGGACTATGGCCGTTTTTTCAGTTGAAGGATGAGCTTTTGAATTTGGCGGCAAAGTGAAGAACAGCTAAAGACTGAACGCAATATGCTCCGATAGAAAATAATTTACAAACACATCTTTGATAATCAATATTTTACCAGTTTATTCTTCAACCGTTGAACTTATCGTAGTATTATCTAACGATTAAATTTCTCATAATTTTGAAAAATTATGTTTGTAAGCAGTGGCGGATCCAGAACATTATGCTAGGGGGGGCACAAGTTCATATTAGGTTAAATTACAAATTTACAAGTTTAGTCCATAAACTTTTAAATTTGTGTTTATATGGTCTCTAAGCTTTAAAAAATGTTTAATAGGTCCCTGAATTTTCAATTTTGTGTCCAATATTAGATCCTTGAAGTTATAATTTTGTATCCAATAGGTCTCCGACACTTTCAAAATTAAAAAAAAAATACATTTTCTATTAGCTATAAAATTTAATTTTGTGTCTAATAAGACATCGACCTATTCAACAGTTTTTAAATTTAATATATTTATTAGTTACAAAATTGAAAGTTCACTGTTCAGTTAGATACAAAATTAAATTTTGTGTAGTAGAACAATTAATTTAATTTTTTTAAATATGTCTAAGACTTATTAGATACAAAATTGAAAGTTTAATGACCTATTAGACACAAATTTTGAAATGTAGGGATTAAACTTGTAATTTAACTTTCATATAAAAATAGTTTTAAATGCATTGATACATAATGTTTCGATTAAGTAATAACAAGTACAAAATTATAATAAACCATTGTAGAATTATCCACCTAAATATATAAGCAACAAAATTAAACTTAATATTTTTTTAAAGTAGAATTGAAGTTTTTTTTTTTTTTTTTTTATGAAATGAATTTTTCTAAAATATTTGCTAAATTCTAACCGCAAACTTACTAAAATTAAGTAGAATTAAGTATTTTTTAAATATGTATGTGTGAAATTTAAAAATGAACTATATTCTAAGTTTCTAACCGCAAACTTACTTCTTTTTTTTTTTTTTTGAAAGATAACCGCAAACTTAGTAAAATTAAAATAATATATAAATATATGTATATGGCAAATTTGGAAATAAAATAATTATATATATATATATATTAAGAAATCAAAAAATGGTTAAAAACTCGAAGGAGGCGCGCTCCATGGGAATTGAACCTTGGCCCCGCCCTACAGCCGCACTACCTGTGCCCCTAACCAACAAGCCAAAGTATTCTTTCATTACTCAGACTGAAAAACCTAATTCATATATAAAAAGCACTAAAATTTCAGGGGGGGCACGTGCCCCTCCTGGCCCCTACGTGGATCCGCCCCTGTTTGTAAGTAAATCATGTTAGAGGAACGTCCATTCTCGGAGTGTGGTAACTGGCATAACTAAACATTTTTTTTTATGAGTAATGTCTCAATTAATTTAGCTATGCTCAAGTTAGTACTAGTATAATATCTATTAATGGTAGTTCTTATGATTAAATTAAAGGTAAATTATTTAAGGTTAAACTATCATTTTGATCTCTGTATTTTGAGGTTTGTTCTACTTCTATTTTAGACTTGTTCCATTTTAACTTTTCTAAAAAAAGATTGGTCTTTTATAAGCCTTCCCTCTAAATTTTGAAAAGATATTCACATTGTTTGTTTTTTTTAATGAAAATTATTATTTCTATTTCACCAAATTCTACAAAAATTAACTTTAAGCTAACTATAAGGACTAATTTTAAGATTTATTGAAAGTACAACGCCTAAATTTGGATATTTAAAAGTACATGAACCGAAATGGAATGAACTCCAAAGTATTGAGACTAAAATGATATTTTAACCCTCATTTAACCAGTAATTGTATGCTAGGATTGGAAATCACTATATGGAAACTCAAGACAAGAAAACGATGTATTTATGAGAAATGTTGAGGATATGGAATGACTGCGGAGGATTAATTAGATTAAGCTTATGATTGACAATATCCACATTTTGTAGGACTGGAAGCGAAATTTGCCCAAATCGTAAATAATTTACAAACCTACCTCTAACAATTTAACCATCCATAGACAACTTGAGTATAGCTATGGTTAGGACATATATATCATCAACTAAATGTTAGAGATTCAGATCTCCACCCACACGTTGAACTCAAATAAATAAAAACAAAAACAAAATTTTAGCATTGTCTAACGATAAAATTTCTTGTCAAAGTGAGCATAGCTCAATGATAATTAACATGTACCCTCGATCAAGTGATTGAACGTTCAAAACCCCCACCTCCAAATGTTGTTGCACTCATAAAAAAAGGATAAAATTTCTCATAAATCATGTTAGATGAATGTCTATTCTTGATTGTGGTAACTTCCATAACTAAAGATTTTTTTTTTGGTTTAATAATATAAGGGTAAAAATTGGAACATTTAACATTCAGGACAGATGTATAATGTTTTAACCGATTAAACTATACTCAAATTGATACTAATGTAACATCTATTAATAATAGTTCTTATGGTTAAATTGATGGTTAACTTTTTAACATAAGGCAATTATATGCTAGAATTAGAAGTCACCATGGAAACTTTTTTTTTAGTTCAACAATTACGAAGTAGGGGACTGGACCTGAGCTATGCTAATTGAACCTTTAGGATGGTAATTGATAGCTTATCCATTGAACTATGCTCAAATTGGCTCACTATATGAAAACTTAAGAAAAGACATGTATTTACAAGAAATGTTAAGGATATAGGATGACTAAATTAGACTAAGCTTATGGTCAATAATTTCCTTACTCATGCAATGAGCATTAGTCATGGCTGTGGCCGTGATGGTTTACCATCCAAGCCGAGGTAATATGAGTTTACCATCGACTTAGGCAATTTGACATAGTCATATGAATGTAATGGTGCACCCCAACTTGTCCATGCAATGTGTAATGTGTTGCTATAATTCCCACACGATGATCGGGTAGGATGACGAGTTGTGAACAATGGGAACTATTCTTTCGCCTCTTACTGGAGAATAGTGTGTGAAAGTGCCAATTTTAGTACAATGCTCTCTTTGTCCCATTGAAAAGCTGTTTTGATCTTTTCATTTGTTATGTTTCCCCATCATTGCAACATATTTTGGTACAGCAATTAGATTAAGACATAGAGAGATATTTTCATTTGACTTCATCACCTGCCCTACCATATCAATGGATAGAAATCAATCAAGACAGAAGAAATTCATCCAACTCAATCATTTCATCAGAAAATCAAACAATGAAATATTACAAAAGGCAGATTTCTTCAACAAAACAATAATAATAAAATATAAAGAAAGAAAAAGAATAGACAATCAAACTCAATTAGTGCATGGTCATTTTTTATCCAAGAAAACATTTTATTTCTAATGATTCTCGACTCATTCAGCCCTCAAAAAGTTCGATAATAGCAGCCGGAAAATGGAAGTTCGAAAATTGAAGAACAAATGAGAAAGGTTATCAGACAATTCAACAGTAAAAGGACTAGAAAGTAGTAAAAATGACCGGGGGCTCAGAAACTTAGTTTTTTCCCGTGCAAATGAACTCTTTCTATCATTCATTCTATGAGAGCACTTTCTGAACCTCAGCTGTGACTTCTTTTGGAGGCTTCTCAGCATGCAGATTAGCAACAACACCCTTTTTGGCATAATATTCAATCACCTGCAATGCCAGAACATTTAGAAACAACACCCTTTTTGGCATAATACTCAACATCTCCCAACCACCCGTTAGAATTCAACTTCCAAACTAACGGCATTGACGAACCATGCTAGTGTTTCATGAGTTATAGTTTATTTTATTTTTTGATGTCTTTGACTGTTCAGGCCAACTAGCGCGCACCTCGACTATTCTCATGGGACAATTGTCCGACCCTACTACATTTGGTTGCCAAGATAACTCATAGGATATTAAATCCTAGGTAGTGGCCACCACAGGTTGAACCTATTCTCTCTACTACATTTGGTTGCCAAGCTCCCATCATGCCATCACTAACTATGACAGGAATACCCCCACCCGACGGGACAGCATATTATGTAGCACAAAAGAAGGCACATTTTTTCCATTCCTAATCGAACAGATCAAAAGAAAAACATAAAGCAACCATACCGGCTCGGTTTGCCTGTGAAATGCCTCCAGGCGTGACTTTAATACAGCGGCAGTATCATCTTTGCGTTGAATCAAAGGCTCTCCAGTTACCTTGAACAGAAAACAAGTTGGATATGAATAGGTACTGCGGCTCATCAAAACGCATATAGTTAAGATGGGGCAAAATATCGACTTCTATTTGATTTCTAGCCAAAGTTATATCAACTTCTATTTGATTTCTAGTTAAAGTTATTTTATGGATTTTCTTACATCGTCAACACCAGGAGTCTTTGGAGGAGCAAATTTTGTGTGATAACTTCTGCCACTGGATGGGTGTATCCATCGCCCAGTGATCCTCTCCTCCAAAATTGCATCATCAATAGCAAAGTTGAGCACCTTGTCAACTTTCACCCCTTGCTTTCCAAGCACCTCATCAAGCTGCAATGGAGTAATTAAAAAACATAATACTTGCACATGAACGTAAAACATATAAAGTGGCAAAGAAATTAGAACATGGATGTTGATTCCAATGAATCTCTCACCTTCTGCGCTTGAACTACAGTTCTCGGAAATCCATCAAGAATGAAGCCTTTCTGACATGAAGGTTTCTTCATTGCTTCATCAATGATGCCAACGACCAAGTCATCAGACACAAGTTCACCCTAAAATATAGACTAAATTAAGACCTTTAACGAGATAGCAAAGATAAAATTAGAATGAAGCATGGAAAAGAAACTAATTGCAGAAAGCATGAGGAAGAATCTACCTTATCCATAGCCTCTTTAGCTTTGACACCAAGAGGAGTTTTAGCAGCAACAGCAGCTCTTAACATATCACCAGTAGCCAAGTGACACAAGCAGTAATCATCCTTGATGATTGGTGATTGGGTCCCTTTACCTGATCCAGGTGGACCTGTAACACACCAGATATTCATGATTATGATTAAAAGCAATAAAGTATAAACTGATAAAATCACAACATACCATACAATGCAATGAAAACCCATTGACTAGTGTGGCAAACACTCCAAACAGAATTATATTACAAATACAAAAAAACTAGGATTCTGTCCCACTAGATGTCTTACACGTCCAAAAGAAACATACGACTCTATCCACAATCCTCACCACATTAGTTTCCCTTCCAAATTCTTTTACACCATTGGATGTCTTTGAAAGCACAAGAGTCCCTATAATCCCTTTCTGCATCAGTTTTGCTTCTAGATTCCTTTATTCATTTTTTCTTCTCTCAACAACCATGGACAAACATTTTCATTCCTTAGCATAGATTTCCAATGAAGTCGTGATTAGGAGTTAGGAAACAAACATGGTTGCTGAGTTATATCCAGTATTCTTAAAGCTTGGCAAACCATTATGAATTAATTCAAGAAATTATCACATAATCTATTGTACTTGGGTGTTTTGCAATGTGCAAACAGATATTAACTTGAACCATGTGCAGCGGCATCTCATATACACTTTTAGTTGATTTACCATTTTTTTCACTAAAAAATTCGTGATTGCATACTGAAAACGATAAGATATTGAAAAGATAAGACACTAATAATTTTCTCTCCGACGAAAACAATCTGTTCGTAACTGAACACCGGCAAAGAGAACTACAAAGAAGATAAGTTCCCTTTTCACCTAGATCTGCATAAAACTTAAATCCCTTAACCTTTTACTCGAAATGAAAATTTCAAAAGAACCTAAACCCATCATCCATGACAAAAATAACTTGAAGCAAGAGTTAAAATCCAGATTTCGAGTCAGCACCCTAGCAATTTGAAAGAGAGAAAAACAAGATACAAGAATCACAAATGCAAAAACCCTGGCCCCTTTGCATCAATCCGACGCCTCAGCTCCTCAAAGATTACCACGAATTGATCCACAAGAACCAAACATAAAAACAGAAATCCAAGTATAAAAGCATAAATCGAAAACCCGAGTAAGACTACCGATGAGAATGAGGCGCTTGTCGGGCTTTGACGAGCATTTCATGCGGCGGAGAAGCTCCGTCATGAGATCGACGGAAGGCACGTCTTCCAAGGCCACTGATGCCGAATTGCCCGCCATTGTTGCTCTGCTTTCAAGCTCTTTTTTTTTTTTTTTTAATAATTTTTTTTTTGTTCTGTCCTCTTAACGGATTTTCCAAAAGAGGTTGGTTTCGGGGGAGAAGAACCCTAAAGCAGAGATTTTGAAGGTCCGAAATAAAGCTGTGCAACGATGCTTTGAACTCAAGCATCGGTCGTTACTAATTATTGTCGAAATTACTGTTATGCCCCTCCACTTTGAATCCATGTTTTGTTGAAATGACTGCTACGCCCCTGGCTTTTGACCAAGGGATCTGCGGTTCCCTCAGAGTGACGAACTATTTTTGTCCGATTCGAGTTTTCATTTAAAATTATTGTTGAATTATTTTTAATTATTTTAAAGATTTTTTTAAAATTAATCAATGAATATTGAATGCCCTCTTATTAAAATTTATTTTATTACCTAACGTTGATTAATTGGATTGATTTATATGTCTTAAATCTAAACGTTTATTGTTTCAAAAAAAAATTAAAAAAATCTAAACGTTTATTCTATGAATAATTTAAACGTTCATTTTCACTATTTCAATAACATTACTTTTTTTTCTTAGTCGCTTTATACCTATTGGAATCGTAATCAATTAAATGCAATTTGAATCATGGATCCCACATTATTACAATGAATGATATTTATACGGAATAATTACGTGAGACCTACTATCTTTTTGGCTTATTTTTCCTTTATTTTTCCTTCCTCCTCTTTTCTTCTTCTTACTTTTTTTTTTTGAATTTCTTCAAGTTGATAAAAAGCATTAAAACCCATAATTATTTGCATGACTTTATTAAAAGTTTTCTTATCCATTTTCTGGACTATTGTTTTGCCACAATTTCTAGTCATCTTTAGTTGGATGAAATGCACTAGAGAAGAAGGGATTTAGGGATTCTTTCTTAAAAGTTATTGTCTGTGATTTTTTACCATATTTGAATCATTTTTTAAGATCGATAAAATGTTTTTTTATGCATGAAATTTGCCCAGGCCATATTTGCGAGACCGAGGATCTATTATCATTTTTGGATCATTTTTTTATACATCATTTTTGGTTTGCTCTTTTATATAAAAAAAAAAATCATTTTAGAATAAATTAAATAATATTATTTTATTAAATCAAAATAATTGTATATTTTGTTTTGTTTTTTTTAATATTTATATCAAGATTGTTTGTTTTCCCATATTAATATTAAAATTTGAATATGAATTAGATGAGTGAAATTTAGAATAATTATTATTTTATTTTATAAAATATTACATTTTTTAAAATTTAAATTTAGGTATTAAATTTGATAAAATTGAAGGACATCTTAATTCTGGTAGCATAGTTATTGTATTTTAATAAATTAAGAATATAAAATGACATTATGATAATCATATCTATTTCAGAAGTAAGCAAAGTAAACACAATCAATCGTAATTCCATTACGTTTCATCATGTTTAATCCCAATTACATTTGCGCCACAATCTCATTACGATTGCACCCAATTCATTACGGTTTAGTAAATGTGCCCTAAGTTCAATTTCATTTTCAATTTGGTCCTTTCAAATTTCATAATTTATCATCTTCTTTCTTTAGTTGAAATTTATATATTTTCGTTGTTAAAGAAAAGTAATGAAAACTCACGGTAATGAGTTATTTATAGTTGAATTTCTAAGGAATATTAACCTAACTTTGTTTTTATTTGGTTAAATAATCAAAAATACCCTTGAATTATGGGTTTGGTTTCAATTATACTCCTGAACTTTGAAAAGTTTCATTTTAACCCTTGAACTTTGAAGTTTGTTTCAAAACAACTATTGAAGGCTTTTTTTCGTTAAATTCATGAATGGAAAATGATGTTTTTGCATTTATATTGTTGCTTATGTGAACATATTTGAATATATACGTTGAAAAAAAAATCAAAATATATGCAAATACATCATTTTTCGTCCATAAATTTAACGAAAAAAATGTTCAAGGGTTAAAATGAAACTTTTCAAAGTTCAGGGGTATAATTGAAACCAAGCCCATAGTTTAGGAATATTTTTGATAATTTAACCTTTTTATTTTTCTATTTTTCGAATGAAATAATGCTTTAAAATTTTACTCAAGTAGTCAAGTTCATGTTTTCAAACTAATATTACCATGAGACACATCGTTTATATAAAATTATTGCATTACAAAATGTCAAAATTCATCTATTCATTCACAAATAATTTGCAGTAAACAGCTATTATTATCCTCATCAAAGCCACATCTGATAAATTATAGAAGGTTAAATTATCAAAAATACCCCTGAATTATGGGGTTGGTTTCAATTATATCCCTGAACTTTGAAAAGTTTCATTTTAACCCTTGAACTTTGAAGTTTGTTTCAAAATAACCCTTGGAGGTTTTTTTCGTTAAATTTATAGAAGAAAAATGACGTATTTTCATATGTTTTGATTTTTTTTTCAACGTATATGTTCAAATATGTTCACATAAGCAACGATACAAATGCAAAAACATCATTTTCCAACTATGAATTTAATGAAAAAAAGCCTTCAAGGGTATTTTTGAAACAAATATCAAAGTTCAAGGGTTAAAATGAAAATTTTCAAAGTTCAAGGGTATAATTGAAACCAACCTCATAGTTCAGAGGTATTTTTGATAATTTAACCATTATAGAATATAGACTATAAGAAACATAAAAAAATATAGGAATCAAATGGAAGTATATATATATATATATATATAATTTAATTAAAAAAATTACTTGTCCATCATTTAAAAAAATGAAGCCCATGATAAAAACATTAACATTATTTTATTCCCATGAACAAGAGACAGCTTTTATATTTCCATAAAAAATATCAATGAAGTTATCAAACATTTTCAGACATGTCGTCATCATCTCAAAGAAACTTCAAAACAAATAGTTTTTTTTTAATATTTTCCTTCAACCATTCATTCATGGAATTTCCTGAAAAAATAAATAAAGGAAAAAAAATAAAAGAAGGGGAAAAAGGAGCCAAAATCTACCTTCCAATAAAGAAAGCAAAAGTCTAAAGTTCCCACTTATTTCTTCTGCTAACAACCACACTATATTAAACATAATATAGACAGAGAGAGAGAAAAAAAAAAAAAAAAAAAAAAAGCAAGAAGTCAATGTTGGCTCTAATTTTTTATCCCCACAACCAAATAATATTGCCTCTAACCATTTTTTTTTTTTTAGTTCAACCATGGGTAGAAGTGAAAGATTCATGCTTTATTTGATAACTATTTATTTTTTGATTTTTGATTTTTGAAAATTAAGCCTATAAATACTACTCTCATTCATGAATTTATTTGTTTTGTTATCTACCTTTTACCTATGTTTTCAAAAACCAAGCCATGTTTTGAAAATTAAAAAAAGTGGTTTTTAAAAACTTGTTTTTGTTTTTAAAATTTGGCTAAGAATTCAAATGCTTCCTTAAGGGAGATAAAAACTATTGTAGAGAAATTGAAAGAAAACAAGCTTAATTTTTGAAAATTAAAAATTAAATAGTTATCAAATGGGACCTCAAATTTCTGAACTTTTAGTTGCGAGCATATGCATTAACTAATTGAATTATATTCAAATTGGTACGTGCAGCACATAATTTCACAAGTGGTTCACATCGAAACTAACTTTATTTTGAAATTCTTATTATTCCAATTGTCCTCTTTAAGGCAAGGGTTAATGCTTGCAAAGGTGGGTGGGTAGGTGGGCTGGTTGGGTTAAGTATTGGTTGTTCTCTCTCTATTTACTGCCCATGGGGGGTTGGTGAGAATGGGAAGCACACAATTCCAAACATGTACCAAACAAGACTACATAATTAAAGGACCAAAAAGGAAAATGACAAAAGTAGATCTGGTTGTTGTTCCTAGGCTGACGAACTCTTTAAATTAAATTTAGGCTAAATAAATGTTTTAGTTCCTAATTTTTGACATTTTTTTTTAATTTAGTCTATTATGTATTAACATTTATCAATTTAATCTTTTATTATTGGTGAATTTTAAAGTCGATTGATGATAAACTTATGTGGCATAATATTGAATTTGTAGAAATTTAGAAGAGAAAAAGGATCATCTATGAGAAGAAAACTTGAAATTATAACAATTTCTTAGAAATTTAAAGGAGGAATTATAATTTTTTTTTCTTTTAGATGATATTTTTCCTCTAAGTTTCTTCAAATTCACCAAGTATTATGTTAAGTAAGTTTATCACCAACCAATTTTAACATTTACCAATGATGAAAGACTAAATTGAAACTTTTTAAATAATAAACTATAGCCTAAAATTTATCTTGAGAAAGCTGGACTTGCAAATTACAATTTGAAGACTTCATATACCAGATGGCATCTTAAGGTAACCTATCAAGCTGATATTCATATTTCAGCAAATACAGGCCAGGAATGAATACCAATTAATAGCCATTTGACTTTGCTTTCAATCCCAATTAATTTCTATCCACAACATTTAGAGCCTGTTTAAAATAATTTTTTAAGCGTATAAAAAAGTATTTTTAACTACATATACAGTGTTTTTAAGGATTTAGAAAGTAATTCCAAACAGACTTTTACTCATCCATGTTCTCGTGGCTGACTTCTGTTTTTTCTTGCCATTAGTGGCACTCTCCTGCCCTTCTCCATCTTTCCTTCTTCAACTTCTACATCATCCAAGTAATTAGGAACTAGATCCTGATCAACTTTTCACTTCCATTTTCTTCTTCTTTTCAGATTTCAGAACATCAGAAGGATTGGCATTAGGAGTCATTCGCTTTTCCTTGGCTATTGGCTCAACATCTTCTACAGATATAGTTTTTAAAGGTTAAAATATCATTTTGGTTCATGTACTTTGAGTTTTATTCCATTTTAGTCAATGTACTTTCAAATATTCAATTTTAGTCCCTATACTCTCAATAATGCTTAAAATTGGCCCCTACCGTTAGTTTGAAATTAATTTTTATCGAAATTGGTTAACTAATAATAATAATTTTCATGCAATAAAGGACACAATGTGAACATATTCCAAAATTTATAAAATAAAGGCTAATAGAGACTAATTTTTTTTTAGAAAAGTTAACAATAAACTAACAATAAAGACTAATTTTAAGTTTTATTGAAAGTACATAGACTAAAATGGAATGAAATCTAAAGAACATAGACCAAAAATGGTATATTGACCGTTTTTAAATTTATTTTTCTTGTTTTTTCCTCCCTGAAGCTTCAGCATCTAAATCTGTTCCTATCGCTGTGCTAAATTTCAAACATGAGAAATTGTTTCCACACTAGTGCAACGACATATATCAAGGAAAAAGCTGGGAGACAAATAGGAAGGGAGGTGACACTTAAGAGTTGACTCATTTAATATGTATTGTTTATCTGTTTATACAACATATTCTGGGATTTACTTTTCGGGTTTGTTTCCAGACTAGAGAAATGAATAAACGCCTGCATTCTCCAACAAACCAAATCAACTAACATAAAATGAAAGGCCTAGTAGAGTTTTTCATGCAAGTCATGGCACTGATCAATCAGCTTGACACATCAAATCCCAGGTGAAAGGTCACACAAAATAATAATACTCGTGCAGTACGCTCAATTAGACAGTTTGAACTTCAAATTATCAATAAATCAATTGCATAAGTAAACAAAGAAAAAACCATAACCTAACACCTACTTATTCCAACACATACCGTCATTAGCAGCACCTTCAATAGCTTTCATAACATCTATATTTTTACGAGGTGAATTCCTTGATTGTAGAAGTCGGGTCGCATGAAGTTTCTTGCGAAAATGATGTTAAGGAGTGCAAACAAATGTCTCACATTGGCTAATGGGTATATAAGTAATTATCTTCATTGGTATGAGGCCTTTTGGAAAATCAAAACCAAAGCCATAAAGATTTATGCCCAAAGTGGACAATATCATACCATTGTGGAGATATGTTGAGGGCCGTTGTCCTTATCAATTGGTATCAGAGTCATGGTCTTAAACCTAGCTGTGTGTCAGAGAAATCCTCAAAGTGAACAAAGATTAGTGAGCCTTATAGTTATACGACATTGTGGATGAATCTCCAAATCGAACAAAAAAGAGCTTGCAGCAACAAGCAAATATAACTCTATCATACGTTTGCCTGATAGAGGAGGTAGATCTTTGTTCGAGGGGGGAAATTGGTAGACAGTGTGATCGCCGCGATCAAGAAATATCCCACAATGTGATCCGTGCCTTGTGCTCTATTTAGATGTTGCCTCGAGATGAAGAGCAAGCTCAGTTGGGAGTTGGATGGATTTGTTCGAGGGGAGGCTCAAGTGTGGTACTTTGTTCGAGAGAAGGATTGTTAGGAGTGCAAACAAATGTCCCACATTAGCTAGGGAAGAGAGTGATCATGGATATATAAGTGAGGACAATTATCTCTTTTGGTATGAGGCATTTTGGGAAACCAAAAGCAAAGCCATGAGAGTTTATGCTCAAAGTGGATAATATCATACAATTGTGAAGATATGTTGAGAGTCGTCGTCCTTACAGAAAATGGAAAGGTAAAATAGTCGGTGCGAGTTGCAATTGAACACTTGTTTGCAAGATAATGAGCCACTAAAGAGGAACAGAATATTAAAACAGCCACTTTAGATAATAAATGCAACCATCAAGCACTGAACCTGACAGTCAAATGAATAGAACACCTGACGATAGCCGTCTCTGCACCAAGAATCTGAAGCGTAAAAGAAGAGCACTTAGCCAAATTTGTAAGACTACGGGCACTGGAGATCAAACGAGCCCCAAAAACTTCACCAATCATTGAGAGCAATATCATTCGTTTTATCAAAAGAGTAATCACATAGCTTCTTCCAGTACTCAGACAGATCCATCACTACTAACTATCGAACATTTATCAAGTCAACTGGAGACAAATCCTGCCCTCCAATCAATTAAAAGAAAGCAGAAAAAATCATCATAAAACAGGAAAGAAAAAAGTTACAACCATAATTATTGTAAACACCGCCCAATATCTTAATAGCCTCAAGAATCTCCTTTGATTTTTCTTCATCGTGGAATATCTCAATGAACCCTGAGATTTTAACTTCAGAGATTTTTTATTCATTCTCAATAAATTTTGTACTTTCACACAGAGATACTTATCATTATGAATATCCACCAGCTCCATAAAATGCCATGAATGCCATTCTCTGGGAAAATGAATCAAATAGAAAAATCACCATCAGAACTTTCCAAGAAAAAACAATTCTAAGAACACTCAGAAAAGAAAAATCAATGAGGTATGCTCTTTCAAAAATTTCATCTGAGAACTCAAGGACACAGTTGTACAACCTATAGAACAAATTCTGTTTAAATAAGATCATTAAAAATTCTCATCTTAAATGCTACCCTATCTATATTGCCCGAATCTCATGGAAAAATAACTTGTATGCTTATCAAGAGAATCTAGAAGAAAAAACCAGTCTAATCCTTGAGCATCTATATTCTCAAATCGGTTCACATTGAACTTAACATTAACCCTGATGTAGCTATGCCCCATTCCAAGTGCCTTTTCTAGGTCCTCAGCCTAAATATAGATGGAGACAAGTGCTCAAAGAAGAATATGAATCTTGTAGCTACTCATGTACAGGCACCAGAAATGCTAGCCTTCACTTCAAGTCCTTGATAAACCTATCAAAATGATATCAACCTAGACATGGAGTAAGCAGTCTCACATCAGACAGAGCATGGTTTTAGCCATATTAAAGATCAGTTGGACGAAGTAGGGAAGAAATTTTTGAAAATGAAGTCAGGAAGAGCAGTAAATATACTCATCCAATTGCCTGGTAGAACCGTATAACTAAAAGTGATAATTCTGAAATCCGAACTGCAATTGAAGTTTTCTTATAAAGAAAACAATAGGATAAGATTAATATTTGAGGCATTAAACGGAATTTCATCTTTTAGGCTCTTGTCTAATAAATCCCAACCAAAGGGAACAAACTGGTTGCGATCAATCGATACTAATGATGTAGAGATCAAAACAAAGCACTGTCTCATCAAGGACCAATCAAAGCATATCTAAAATCCTAAATTAAAATGGAATGTTGAATGATTCCGTGAGCTCAAGGACAAGTTCAGAACCACATAAATAACTTATCGAACGTAAAATCCTCAGTAGATACCTTGTTTATACATGATTGAAAGAATCGCGTTACCTTCAGAGACCGAACTCGCAACCTTCCCGAAACGGTTGAAATCGGAGATGGAGTTTCGTACAGCCTCAATGTTATGCTCAAATTCATTATGACTAAAAAGTGAGTTACCTAATTTGGCGACGATTTTGAACAAAGAAATAGATTGCCATATGTCAATCTCATAAAGGGATCGGCCTAGACTGATCGACTCCTGACTGTTACGATTATAAGAATATAAAATACGAAGGGATACGACATCGAGATACGCAATCATTACTTACTTTCTACAATCTAAGTTTTTTAAGGAAAAATTCATTCGATTTCTAATTTGAATGTCGGAGTTTAAGTGGCTTAGCACCACACCGATGTTAGTTCTCTATTTTGCAGGTATTTTCATCTCTCGATAATATAAATTTAAGGTTGATCGGGCGATCCAAATTCCAGCATCATCAAAGGCCATGGGCATGAACCAAATCGAACCTCGAAGCGAATTCCAAAAAGAATATGTAATGTGTCATAATCATACTCTTTCGCAATGGGACAACGATTGTGCGGCACTTACTCTAACCCTGCGAGCAAGTCAACCGTACGAAAAATGGAAGTTGCATACTACTTTCGTATAGGGTTTAGCCTCCACTCACGTTGCGGGAGAAAATGTTTTATTAAAACATGAGAGAGAAATTACATGAAAACATTTGAAAATAAGTTTGTTATACACTAGCAAGCTAATAAAAGACAACCACGATGAATCATACGCCAATAAAAATATAAAAAATAATAAATAACAAAGCTAAATTAAAGGCATAGAATGAAAGTATGATAGAAAAGAATTAAAATGAGCAAGTATGATCGTGACATAATGCACGCTAAATTCGAATGGAAAACGATTCTCAATTCGCCAGCCGCTTGGTATATAATCCGCGACGAAACGGGTCATTATTCGCGCCATTTTTTTTTTTACGGAACTTGCTCTGCAGCTTTTTTGTTCAAATTCTATTCATTTGAAAATTAGAAAAATACAATTTAGACCACGATATTTTCTTATTTTACTTAAATTATTGACTGCCTTGTAAAATTTAGTGATAAATTTGCGGTTAAATTACAGCTTTTATTCTTATAGTTTCTATGGAGTTAGAATTTAGTCCTATGATTTATGTAATTTTAACTTTTAAAACCATATAAACTAAATTCTAACTTTATCCAAATCATAGGAATTAAATTTATAATTTAACTTAAATTTTTTTTAATCTTCTTCAGAAATATTTTTCTTTAATTCTTTGAATTTAAAGGCTTTTGAAATAGTCTGACAGCATGTTTGAGAGCATGTTTGGAAGTGATTATACATAAAAATTGAAAGATTATACATAAAAAGTTAAAAAGTAAACTACGAATATTTTTGGCTTGGCTCCTGATTGAATCCATGTCTCCTGATTTCTAAGTTGCCCTTCTATTAGATCTACGTGGAGTATATTTATAATTACTGTAATGTTTGATAAAATATATAATTTTTGTATCGTCAAACCTTCATTTGGAATCATGAAAGTGCATGAAATTATTTAAAATCCTACAAATTGAGAGATGGTTTTAATTTCTTTATCTTGTTTGGAACAATCAAGATTTAAAATGAATATAATTAATTTTATTTTGTTTGGAGCTGAAAATGTGAAGAAAATAAAAGTTTCACTAATATATCAATGTTAAATAATTTACCTCAAAAATTTAAGAAATCTTACAAAATATGATTATTTTGGTATGACTTTTTTTAACATAAAAGTATCATTCTATTTCATGTGCTAATATGCAGTACAAATCATTAGTATTTGAAATCACTCAAAATCGTAGACAAACAAACAGAACACATTTAATTTTTTTTTTAAAAAAATGAAGCTATAATAGAGACAGAATTTAACTATGATGCTAAGGGTGAGTTTGGTTAGTGGCTTAAAAATTTGAACCTCCAACTTTTAATAAAGGAGTATATGTCAATTATTATTATGCTCTGATTTTTAAAATTTGTATTTAAATGATTGATTGGTCGGAGTTTGAAATACAAAAAAATATATTAATTTTTTTTTTAGTGACAACATTATTGATAAGAATATCTCAATCTGCTGATACTCTTATAATCAGTAGATATGTTATATTATATTCATTTAATTATCATAGAAAAACGAATCTCTTTTCAATTCAATAGCACTTTAAAAAATACATTATGTCTTTAACAACAGATTTAGAACCTGAATCTATAATTTATAATTTATGATGTTATACATATTTTAATTCTAACAAAAAATAAAACTATAAATGAAATAGTATATTTATTAAAGTTTTATATTTTTATAGTTTAGTTCTACATATTAAAATTTTAAATTTGGTTAGTACTTTTAATAAATTTTGAAATTAGTCTCTACTAGTATTTCAGTGTTAACTTAAAAAAAAATTATATTAGCTTTCCTTCTATAAATGTTGGAAACATATTAATATTATGTCTTTTATTGCATGTTATTTAATCAAATCTGATAAAAATTAATTTCAAAATAACGATAAGATTTATTGAAAGTATAGAGAGTAAATTTGGATATTTGAAAGTATAAAGACTAAAATGAAATGAGACCCAAAATACATAGACCAAAATAGTATTTTAACCTATAATTTATAATTTATTATGTTATACATATTTTAATTCTAACAAAAAAATGAAACAAACTTATAATATGAAATAGTATATTTATTAAAGTTTTATATTTTTATAGTTTAATTCTACATATTAAAATTTTAAATTTGGTTATTTTAAAAACATAAAAATATTGTTTTTAAAATTTTTTACAGATAGAATAAAAAAATAGTTTAAAAAACAAATTTACTAAATAGATATTCATTAAGATTATTTAATTTAGCGAATCTAAAAACAGAAAACAAAAATTGAATTTCATAGCAAACTAACACTAAATTTCTACAAGCAATAATATGAAGAATATTAGTTTGTAATGGAGTTGTAGTTTGAATGAGAATAAAAGATTTTCCTCAAACATCCTTTACACATATTTAATGAAAAAAAGTGAAATAGTTTTTATGAAATTAATTTGTTATCTAATAGACAAAAAATAGATAAATAAATTGTGTATTTTTAAAAAACAATAGAATTAATTAAAAATAAGGATTTAGATTTCTTGGAAATGTATGTAATTATCTAAACTAGATAATATATGAAAATGAAAATGAAAAAATATTTTCTAGAGTATAATAACTCCAACTCACTACACTATCATCATTATTTGACAATGGATAAAAGCAATAAAGTTAAAAAGCAAACTATTGTCATCAAAAACATTATTGACAATTGAGAGAAAGTTGTATTATTGTCATTAGATAAACTTTTCAATGCACTCTAGTACAACCACAGAATATGAAGGGCTTTCTTTTCACATATTTTTGAGAGACTGGACTTGAATTTGCCATTTGAACTAACCAAGCTTCTCAAAAAGGCCAATCATATGGATTGACATAATAGGATTACAATCAAATAATGAATTCTTAAACTTACTTTTGTTTTTAATTCAACAAAAATTCAAACATTTGACCATGTAATCAAAGATATAATGTCTTAATCAATTGAGCTATGCTTAGATTTGAAAAATTAATCCTACTTTTCAAACTGAACACTAATTTTTATATATTTCAAACCTACAAACTTAATACACGTCCAAAACTAGACTTGAAAATCTTTATTTTTTTAGTGTAATATAAATATGATTTACTCACATCTATATTTTCCAACTTCAAACTAGATTATAAATCCAAAATTTTAACCCAAACTCGTAAAAATTATGGGCATTTGATTTGTGACGGTACCAAAGTAATGGTCTTTATTCTTTTTAAATGTTCAAATTTACCCTTCATATTAAAAATGAAATTTCTTTTGTTAAAATTTAGTAATAAAAAGTTTATTACTGTCAAATTAATTTTTCAATAATATATGTAGACTCATAGACATGCAACTTGGGTATTATGTAATACATAAAACATTCTTGTCAATTTGTTAGCAAAAAAATTATTCTAAGTGGAATCTTTTAAGTGGCATGCTCACGTGTCCAAATTCATTATTAAAACAATAATTGAATGACACATCAATTTTATTAATAAATTTTAACATATTCTTTTTACAAAATGACATATTTGAGAACTTTTAGGAGGTGTTTGCATATATGGCAAAACAAACCCAATTAATTGCAAATATAACAACATTTTAGATTTATAATATACATAAAGTTATAAACCCACTTATAGAAAAGATTAAAATAGTGTTGAAATCTCAAGTAGTTATTCTCTCATGATGTCTCAACTTCACATGCCTATTAGTGATAGAGTGATTTACATTTATCAATTTATTAGTGATACACTTCTATTAATAATATACGTATATCAGTCTTTCCACGTCTAATATTAATGATATACGAGGGTAAAATAAAATTTATATAAAAATGTCTAAATGGAAAATTACAAATATAACAATATGATTTTTTTTTTTTTTTTGAATTCAGCAATAGCAGGATGGAAATTGAACCATGAGCCTTTGAAATGGTAATTCATACTTTATCGAATAAACTATACTTAAATTGATATAATAATGTCTATTGTCATCCATAAACAACTAAATTTGAGAATTACCTTATGATACTTTAGTACAGCGAGACCTTGAATTATCTGAAAGCTTGGAAGATGGACATTAATCAGTGAAAAAACAAATCCAGTTGTCGGTATTTCGATTTATGATTGGTAAAAAATATCTCAGAATTATTTGACGAAGACATTACCATTTAAAAAAAAAAAACAGAAAAGAAAAAGATGGTGGGGCGGCGGGACCCACGTTGCCCGGTCAAAGGGAAACTTGAAGCGCTTCCGTTGTGCCACGGCGGCAATCCTAAGGAATACGGAATCCAGAGCCACGCCTATAATTATCTTGACACGACGTTTTACTATTCCAATGCCCAAACAAGAAACTTCTCACAATAAGTGTCCCTTTACCTACCCATAATCATAATAAATCAAACATAATTTATATTGTGGGTCTCACATAATTACTTAATGGTATTTACTAGAATCAATTGTGGCCCCACATTATTTTATAATAGAATCTGATTACATCTAAAAAGTTATGTTATTTGATTATTATGAATATTATGTGAGATCCACCCATCTTTTTTATTTATTAAATGCTTTGTCTTTTCTCTCTTTTAAGCTTGATTATTGTTTCTTTCTTCTTCATCTTCTCTCTTTCTTCTTCATTCTTCCTTCTTCCTCCTTCCTCCTATCTCCTCCTTCTTCCTTATTATTTCGTTTTCTAAAATTTATTTAGATTGATAAAGAGCATTAAAATTTAAAACCCATAATTATTTTTATGGATGTATTAAAAATTTTCTTATATGTTTTCTGGACCATCGTTTTGTCTATTGAGAAAAAGGATTTGTTCTTGAGTTATTGTCTGAGATTTTTGGCCCTATTTGAATCGATACGAGATTAGACTTCGTTTGATATTTTTATGCGTGAGTTTTGGCCAGACATATTTTGATGGATATCGATATTTAGATGAGATCGAGGCCATGCCATATTTTGATTGATATCGATGATATCGAAATCGAGATATTTTTTTATGCGTGAGTTTTGGCATACCATATTTTGATTTTTATGCGTGAGTTTTGACTAGACATATTTTGATTGATATGATTGATATTGACCATATTTTGATCGACAAATCGATATTTTTTTATGCCCAAGTTTTTTTTGATCTATTGCAAAAAATCATTTTAGCAAATTTTAAAAATCATTTTAGAAAATTTGAATAAGTAAATAAAATTGAAAAAGGGTATCTTCATTCTTATAGCATAGTTACTGCATTTTAATTAATTATAAATATAAAAGAGCATCATGGTAATCATACTTATTTTATTCAAATTCCAGAGGTAGATAAAGTAAACACAATCAATCGTAATTTCATTGTGTTACATTCCGTTTTATCCCAATTACGTTTGTACCACAATCTCATTACGATTGCGCTCAAATTTATTACGGTTTAGTAAATTCACCCTAAATCTTTTTTGAGGTTTATGGATTTAAAAAGGCTTTCTCACAAACTTACTGTACATACTAAGTTTAAGATTTATTGAAAGTAGAAAGACTAAAATTGAACATTTAAAAGTATATGGAATAAAACTCAAAGTACGTTGACCAAAATGATATTTTAACCTATTTTGTTTTTTAATACACCTAAATTGTTTTTTCATGTAATTTACATATTCATTTCATTTTATTCCTAACATTTATATTAAACTCTAATTTAGTTAATGTTGAAATTCCCTATTATAATTGACATGAATTTAATTAGTACTTTGATAGAACAACCACCTTTTGATATGTATTTATTGGCATATTAAATACCCTTCCTCTGAGTAAACCTAGAACAGGGTCCACAAATCTGCATGTCCCTAAACATAGGCAGAGTCATTAATTTCTTGTCCATAGGGAAGTTGGAAGATATGTTGGATTTTACCCTCCCATTTGTGCTTCTTTTGGCATTTTTTGGGAAAAAAAATTACTAAAATAAAATTAATTTTAAATTTGCAACCAGATAATTTTATATAAATTGTCCTTTCAGAAAGTTGTCTTATTCATGCAGTAGTTTCTTGAGGAGACAATTTTGACAAGTAACATAACCTAAACCAAACTAAGGATATGACAAATCAAAATGAAACTTTAGAAGATCATTTTAAAAAACGAAAAGGTACGGTCAAATTTGATAGTAATTTAGGCTCCGTTTGATAATCATTTGACTTTTGATTTTTGATTTTTAAAAATTGTATTTATTTTCTCATCATTTTTTTTACAATTCTCCACAATGACTTTCATCTTTCTTAAGAAAACAATCAAATTTAAAAAACAAAAACAAATATTTGAAAACTACTTTTTTTAGTTTTCAAGATTTGGATTGGTTTTTGAAAACATATGTAAAAAATGGATAACAAAACAAGGAAACTCATAGGTGGAAGTAATATTTATAGGATTAATTTCCAAAAACCAAAAACTAAAAACAAAATGGTTATTAAACGGAGCCTTAAGTTTTGATTTTTTAAAATTAAGTTTATAAACACTACTTCTAATTTTACTTATAGTTTCATTATTTTATTATCTATTTTTTACAAATGTTTTCAAAATTCAAGTTAAGTTTTGAAAACTAAAAAAAAGTAGTTTTTAAAAATTTATTTTTTATTTTTGAAATTTGTCTAAAAACTTAAAACATATTTTTAGAAAAGATAAAAATAATAGTAAAAAGATGGTGAAAAAACAAACATAATTTAATCAAGGTTAGACGTTGCAAAGGATCTATTTAAAAAATTTTCCTTTTTCTTTTTGTTTCTAAACAAGCTATAACTATGATATTACCTTGTTGTTCTAACTAGCAGGCAGCCAAAGAAGAGTATGGGTTTTTTGTTTTGTTTTGTTTTGTCTTGTCTTTTTTTAATTCATATGGAAGACAGGCTGTCAAATTTGGAAGGAGCAATTGTTGGTTCCAACTCCAAGAAGGGCAACCCCAACATTTCACCATATATTTATTGGGTTTAAATTTTAATATAATTTAATGTTGGATTGGAATTTGGAAGTATCCAAACAAGTTGCTTAATTAGTTTTGATGTTTTTTTAGATGCTATGTAAAAAGAAAAAGAATGTTGCTTCACCTAGCTTTGATTTTTTCATTTTTTTAGGAATTATTATGTTGATTTATCTCTAGTACCATGGGATATGCATATGCTACAACCAATAAATATATATTGCATTGATGGAAGTCACAACAAAACAATTACATGGTCCTCTCCTCTACAAATGGAGAAATATTATTTATGCTAATTTTAGGAAGGACAATAATTTATGTGGGTAGGGTAGGAAAAATATTTATTTAAAATCGGATTGGAATTAGGAAATAAATCTTTGATCTCATCCTTTCCTATTTTCATTCTTAGCTAATTTTAAATGGTTGAACTTCAATGAAAAACAAAAAAATAAAAATAAAAATAACCTTCCAACATTAAAAATTGAGATATGTCAATATGTAAAAGTTTGTGAGTTAACAAGCAGAATCAACAAATAGAATGATAGAGAAGATGCAAAAATTAAAAACTATTAAAGAAAAAAAATGGAAAAATTATATTACGAAGAATATAATTAAATGACGTAAATCTCTTAAAGAGTGATGGTATATTTCATTGATTTTCTATAATTTTTTTTAAAAAAAGTATGATAAACATAGGTTTTTAAAACAAATATGATTTCACATGTGGGGTTGGTGAGACATTATTATATGAGGGTGCCATAATATGGCTGGAAGTTTTGCATGGTTGGATGTGAGATAGAGAAATGGTAAAATTGCTTCGCTTTTGTGTCCAATGGTTACTAAGGGCATGCATATTTTTTATCTACATCCGACGGTAATGTGGATGGGACTTCGTAAAAAGAATTTGTAATAGTCCAATAATAATTCCATTATTCTTTTCTCTTTTCATTAAAATTAAAAAAAAAACACAGACACACACACATGTCAAACTTAAAAATAACTCAAAGACATCAAAATTTGTCCAAAAGGTTAAAAAGTTCTAATCTCCACAATCCAACTAGTTAAAGAATTATAACTTTGACCAAAAGATAACAAATTTGAATTTCTACCATTCAACTTATTAAGACATTATACCTTTGAGTAAAAATTAGACGGTCAAATCTTCATCTCATATATCGATGAACTAAAAAAGTTTAAAAAAACACAAGAGAAAAAATTTTGAGTGCATCCTAGGCTACACTCATCTTTTTGCAGTCCATCCAATTGTCCATCCACAATTTGTCACGTGGTAAACTTTTTTTTTTTATAATATTTTTGAGTTTTTTCTGTTGTGTAGATGGGTATCGTATAGCGGATGATAAACCCAAGTTTTACTCAAATAACAAAAGGAATCTAAATATCACTTTTGTTTTACGGATATAAAAGCACTTTTAAGTGAACGCATTTGACTTTATGGGTTACAAACACCACCATATACACATAAGACATCAAATTTTTTATGACCCTATCAATGTAGCCGAAGCTGTTTTCAACTAAAATATGAAGAAAGCAAGATTAGATCCCAAATTGCAGAGTATAATAATGGTGGCCTGTTGGATTCCATTCACAGCCATACCATTACCCTCATCTTTTGCTCACAGCCCCCAGCTCAGAAAAAGACTGAGACTTTCCAACCCAACACCCATTCCAATCCTGCCTGTGCCATATCCCATTTTCCATTGTTTTCAAGAGAGAGAAAGAACCATGTGCTAAAACTAAATGTGTCCACTTCAGATACCCCACTTTTGCATCCTTCTTCACTGCTTTGTGATTTTCTTTTCCAATGACAGTCCTGAGAAGAGGAACAGTGAGCACATACTCTCAGTCTTGGCTGGGTTTTGCTTCAATAATGACTCGATTTGATCGTCCTCTCTTGTTCTTCTAACATTTTTCTTGGTGGGTTTTGCTTCTTTTCCTTGAAATCCTTCGCCATTTCAATCTTCTTTGATTATTTCTGTTTCTGTTTCATTTATTGGGTTGTTGCTTGGCGAGCTTCGCTTTTCAGTTTTCAGTGTGAAAGTTTGAAAAACTGGCCGCTTCCCAATCTTCAATTTTCCTCTTCTTCTTCTTCTTCTTCTTCTTCTTCTTCTTCTTCTTCTGTTTAATCACTCACAAACATTGGGATTCACCATTTTGATGTTTCTGAAACAGAGGCTGCTTGAAGAAGAAGCAGACAAGGTCACCGTTTGAAGAATCTTTCATGGGGAAGTATGATTTGTTATTACTTCTCAGCTTTTCTTGGACTTTCTCATTTGCTGGAGCTTACCAATTGCAAGCCTCTCAAGCCCAAGTGCTTCTCCAGCTGAGGAAGCACTTAGAGTACCCAAAGCAGTTGGATTCATGGACTGATCACAGAGTGGATTTTTGCACACTGTCTTTTCTTCCTCTGGTTAATGTTACATGCCAGGACAGTGTGGTTACTGAGCTCAGAATTGCGGGTGATACTCAAGGCAAAGTTGATGAGTTCATTGGTTTTGCAATACCAAATCGAACTTTATCAGAGAGCTTCTCTCTTGATTCTTTCATCACCACTTTGACTAGACTAAACAGCTTGAGAGTTCTTAGTCTTGTGTCTTTGGGCATCTGGGGTCCACTTCCAGACAAAATCCGTCGATTATCTTCACTTGAATATCTGGATTTGAGCTCAAATTATCTTTTTGGTTCAGTTCCACCTAAGATTTCTACCATGGTGAAGCTTCAAACTCTCAAACTAGACGACAATTTCTTCAATGATACTATGCCTGACTGGTTTGATTCATTGTCTAGTCTGACAGTGCTGAGCTTGAAAAACAACAAGATCAAGGATTCATTTCCATCTTCAATCCTGAGCATCAGTACCCTTACTGAGCTTGTCATGTCTGGCAATGACATATCTGGTGAATTACCAGATCTAAGTAAATTACATGGCCTGACTGTGCTGGACTTGAGCTGGAACAGAATAGATTCACCGCTGCCTCCGCTACCGAAGGCATTGGTCGTCGTTTTACTTGGAAAAAACTCGTTTTGGGGCAAGATTCCACAGCAATATGGCCAACTTAGTCAGCTGCAGCAGCTTGATATATCATTCAATGCATTGACTGGCATTCCTCCTGCTACAATCTTCTCCTTGCCCAACATCAGCCACTTGAATCTTTCTTCGAATAAGTTGTCTGGGTTGCTGCCAATCCATCTGAGGTGTGGCAACATGCTTCAGTTTGTTGATATATCTAACAATATGCTTACAGGAGGATTGCCTTCCTGCTTGGGGATTCAATCTGATAAACGAACTCTTAAGGTAGATGGGAATTGCTTATCTGTTCATGTAGGGAAACAGCATACAAAATCATATTGTGATACAGAGCATATGAACCAATATCAGCACCAGGAACAGTCTAGAGCCAAAAATGCAGGGGTTGTAATGGGATTACTTCTTGGTATATTGTTATCAGTGCTTCTACTTTCTATCGGGTTTGTTTTATGTAGAAGATGTTGGCCTAGAGGAATATCAGAGCAACATTTATTGCCGAAATCAGTTCAGGATAGTTCAACAGCAGGATTCTCATCCGAACTTCTAACAAGTGCAAGTAAGTTCAGCAAAAGTTTCATTTCCAGTTATTCGTTTAGTCTACTGTGGAATATGGAGTCTTGGAAAATTAGCAGACTCCATGACTAAAAGATGTTGAGCTTTACCATTGCAAAGATTCCTTCTTGCAGGGTTTGTTTCTGAAGCTGCAAAGTTAGGAATTCAAGGTCTTCCATTGTGTCGAACTTTTTCGTTGGAGGAGATAAAAGAAGCTACAAGAAATTTTCACGACTCAACTATCATTGGTGATGGTTCATATGGGAAGGTAACATTCTAATCATTATATTTCTTTAATGAATATGGATCAAGTTCAACTGTTTGCGAATGGCTCATCTGCCAAATAAGCCGAGGAAATGAAAATGAGATGGATTCTTTCATTTTTCTCAATGAAAGCTCGGTGTCTTACCAAAAAGAAAAATATTCAGAAGCAAAACCACACATTTGGAGTTTGGGCCAGCTGTTTGTTATTTATTTAACAGTATCTGACTGTCGATGTTCAAATAGAAAGTTTCTTCTAGTTGAAAGTTGAAGGTGAAATTTCACCAAATGGGAAATGCACTTAATCAATGATGATTAAAAACCACAGTTATATTACTTTGTAATTCTAGGTATAGTTTTTCCAGTCCAATAGGTTTCCATCTTTTTGCCCATGCATGTGTATTTCAGTTATTCTGAATTTTTTCCCAAATGTCTAAGCAAGAATTCATCCACTTGAAATAGCTCTTGAATAGTTGAACTATAATCATGCCTTTTTAATATGTTTTGCAGCTTTACAGAGGGAGACTGGAGAATGGGACTCAAGTTGCCATAAGGTCCTTGCTTATATCAAAGAAATTTTCAATTAGAAATCTTAAGCTTAGGTTGGATATGCTTGGAAAGCTCAGGCACCCAAATTTGGTCTGCCTTTTGGGACACTGCATTGATGGAGATGGACAAGACTATCATGACGTCAAGGTCTTCCTCGTATCCGAATATGTTCCAAATGGGAATTTTCGTACACATCTCTCTGGTAATTTAGAAACATTTTCGAACTGAGATTCTTTAAATATATTCGACTTTCACACCAACCTTTCCCTACTTGAGAGAAATATTTCTCTTTTGTCTAACAAATTATTGAACTTATAGAGAAGGTTTTGAACTGGTCTGAAAGATTAGCAATTCTAATCAGTGTTGCCAAGGCTGTACACTTCCTGCATACTGGAGTTATTCCAGGTTTCTTCGACAACCAACTAAAGATCAACAATATCTTGATTGATGAGCATAATGTGGCAAAGTTAAGTGATTCTGGATTGTCCATTATCTCAGAAGAACCAGCAAAATCTGTGGTATGTAGGACTTGATTATGACTGCTGTTGAATCATTGATTAATGCTGATTACTTGGTTTCTGTTCGTGCAGGCAAAAGGAGAAGGTCCTCAAGCTTGGTAAGAATGCTTTTTAATCATTTAGGTCATTTTTCCCAAGAAAATCAACTGATTCTAACTTGGGTATCTACCTATCCTCAGGCAAATGATGAACTTGAAGGATGATGTATATAGCTTTGGGTTTATACTACTAGAGGCACTTGTAACGCCTTCTGTTTCTGCTAGAAAAGACCCCTCTATACTAAAGGAAATGGTAAGCCATGAAGATTATAGCTTTATTGCTTTATTTGCATTATCATAGCATTTGGTTGTCAAAATTAATCAATCTTGGTAGTGCATAGGGCTTAGGCAACAGCAAAAACAAACAAAGCTCTCATTCTCTTCCATTTCTTTTTAGCTGTTCAGTTCAAGATGTCCTAAATGATTTTCCATACATACAGCTGAGTTTAAACAGCCAGGACGGACGGAGGCGACTCATCGATCCAACCATTCTAGCTACTTGCTCGCAAGAGTCTCTATCGACTATTATTTCCCTAATGAACAGATGTATTTCCCCTGAAATGAGTCGACCGTCCATGGAGGATGTTCTTTGGAACCTACAATATGCAAATCAAGTCCAAGATGCCAGGGATGGTGATCAAAGATATAGTTCTGCATCACAACAATGATTATTTTTCTTCCTGAAGTTGTTCATGAAACCAGCCTATCTTCTGAAAAGCAAGAGATTCTCAGAAAGCAAATTGCTGAAGAACTTTGTCTAAAGCCTTTTTTACCTACTCTTCATCCTCAGAAACTCAAGTATTTTTTTTTTGAGAACTTCAATAAGAATATATGCAGATTGATATTTTGGACATGTCATCTCTTGACATTGATGTTAAAGTGTAAATCCACTCAAGTATAAAAGCCCCTTTTTTCAAGCAAAAAACTCTCTGTTCTAATAGTGTCCTAAGTCGATTTCTTTATTCTGTGTTGCCTTGTTCATGAACGATTCTATTTTGATGAATTATGAATCTAACACATAACTATACACTAAGGCTATGTTTGATAACCATTTGTGGGAGATTCGAACTTTTGACTTTTTGGTTGAATATACATGTCAATTATTGTTGAGTTAGGTTCAGTTTGGCACCCAAAATTTTGTTAGTTTAATACGTTACAACATACTAATTATTAGTTCAATACATTACAACATATTAATTATTAGACCAACTCTTTAAAAAGAGAATTTATACGGTATTTTGAGAGATGTGAAGTATTTATTGCTCAAATAGTAACATCTTTATTCAACCCATGCTTAAGTTGAGTATCCTCATTGAAAAATAACATGCCTCAAGCCTTGCTACAGTCAATAATCTTTAATGATTGGACAATATAGTGTGCTCAACCATACATGCTATGCTAGTCAGTAGACTCTTCAGCTAGGGCTTTATCTTTACAGCTCCTGGCATTTCACTGATTAAAAAAGTGACAGAGTTTTTGACTCTATTTCATGACTCTTCCCTCAGAAACTCGTGTGATGAGAAATACTACTTCAAGGAATAAACCACACTGCAATTGGACTTTTCACTCTATAAATGGACTTCACCAAGCAATTGACGTAGACATTTTTTATGTGATGTAGATTTTGTCCTTTTTTGCCCTTCTTTGTCACCATCCCTAGATTGATAGGTAGCTAAAACCTCTTTGGCCTCCCCCCCCCAGTTTCTTGTATTTCATTAGAGTTTAAATAAGAGTATATATTTTATAATTAGTGTTTTCAAATTTCAAGTTTATTCAAAATATTCAAAATTTCTATTTTTCTATGATTTTTTAAAAGTATATTATCATAATATTTAATAATGCATTTATCGTGATTTACATAGATATACCTAATGTGTAATGTACATAATTTTTTTATATCCATCATAACACATCCTACAATTTTTTATTGTACTATATGCTCTCCAAAGAGCTATTCTTCTCAAAATTTAAAAAGTTACCCATTCCAACTAAGAATTATTATAGTTTCGAATGATTCAACTATAAGAAAACTGGGAATGAAAAGCTTTCTCCTTTTTCACCAACCTCTTTTGGTCTTAAGAATTCTGATTTTAAGAATGAGTGATTATCCTTCTCCAACCCTTCCTAGCCAACTCGAGAGCATACAACTAATGTGTTTCCCATATTAAACAGGGTTCTATGGCCCGTCCATGGCCCTAGTTATCGAAAGCGTCCTTAGGATAATCTTGTAGTTTCAACAAGATGGAGAAGATGGAGGCAGTTCACAATTTTCCTTCTTTCTATCACATTTCACTCAAAACGTAATCTTGTGCACCAAGCTATTTGTAAGGGCCAACTTGATCCTCTTTTCGAAGGATCCCAAGAATCCAAAAGCTAGCTTACTAACACTTTGATAGGATTGGTATTAAGGGCATATTAGTAAATAATTAGGGAGTTTGTTAGGGTGTTTGGTTATAAATAGAGGGAGTGGGATAGGGAGAGAGGAGGCATTGATTTAGTGAGTTTAGTTTTAGGGCTTGAGTGAGAGTGCTCAAGAAAGGGGAGGGTCAAAGTTCCTCAAATTACTTGGCTTATCTTACTTTTTTGTTGTCTTTCATATTTCAATACATTTGGATTCTATCACACTTCAACTAATTAATCTCATCAGACAATTGTACAACCTTACAACATTCGATTGTAAGAAAACTCGTAGTATTTTCATACCTCAAATAGATGTTCACCAAGATATTTGAACTCATACTTCCAAATTTTAGTATATTTTTGGTCGGCACTTTTTTTTCTATCCATTTATTTTCTGTTCTAAAATATTTTCACATTTTTTAATATTTCTATTTGTCAAGAAGTGAAATCCCTTCCCAACCAACTCCGAACAGTTAGTAACTACGATGCTGTTCATAAAAGAAAAAACTCCATTTCATCGTGGAAATTGTAAATCAGGGAAAATTCAGAACGCAATCGTCCTGAATAGTTCAAGAAACCTCCATAACTGCTTCCTCAAGTATACATCCTAGAAATCTCATTTACAAATTCTATTTCGCTATTTCCTAGCATACAAGTTGTACGACGCCATCAACTTCAACGTTCTTTCGTTCGTTGAAGTTCACACTAAGCTATGGCTCGAAGACTACTAACTATATAACATAGCATTTCAATTTACCAGTAATTATGCCTAACTATACAAAATAGTTTGTGATTGGATATGATCCGTGGCAGTAAGCGATTTGTACCGGAATGATTTCTATGTGATCTTTTCTGAAGTAGGATCCACAATCAAATGCTGGAGGTGTAATTCCACCAGAAGTTCTCGCCAAGTTTCCCTGGGTGTATTGCCAACTTCAATGTTGATAAGTTTCTTTTGTTTCCTGTAGTAATCTTCCAGAGGCTTGGTCTGTGGAAGGACAACAGAAGTCGTCATGTTCGTCCCATTCAATTCGACTAAAAAAGATGGATGATGCAATACGCGCTGCCTTTTAAAATTGACATCACCATTAAGATATAAGTTTAATAACAGTGCCACCAGCGAAAAAGAATACAAATTCAGGATATTGTGTGTTCGTGTTCGTGTCCGTGAGTAAAAGAAAGTCAGCAGCGTATTAGAGGAGCAACAAAACAGTTACAGCCTGAATGCCCTTGACAGAAAATTTTCCACGCAGCTCCAAACATAAGCAAGAAAGTCAGCAGTGCATCCGAGAGAAAATTAGGAACAAAAATGGAGTTTAGTCTAGTTGCATTTCTGAGATTAAAGCATGTGGCTTAATGCCTGTACGTTCATTCTCACATTAAAATAGGTTGATAATGAGGATGGAGCAAGAGGAATTTCCAGGAAGAAGATTAATGTTCTTTTAAATTTTTTAATAAGAAACGAGGGACATGTTTTAAACAACCAGAAAGAACAACCTAAAGGCCTACCTCGGAGTTTGCAACCTAAACAAGGGTCATGTAATGAAGGAAATGGTTGAGAACACTCAAGAGGTTTCAACCAACTTATGTTGAGGTGATGAAATGCCAGATTACATTAATATAAAAAAAGTACCTGCTCAGCATAGATTTGGAGTTCTTTCTTCCAAGCATCTTCTGCATCTAATTTATCATTAAGCTTTAGTTAGCCTTACAGATTTATACCATCGTATGTACAACAGAAGCTCGTTTCTCACAAGGATGGAAGGATAGGAAGATAAACTACCCATATGATTTTTAACGGAACAAAAGTTGAAGCATCTGAAATTCACGACCAGATCGACCATGGCAAGTTGATCGACAATCTTCTGCTAGAAAAAAGGGAAAAAAGAATGAAGAAGAATGAAGCCACTGTTAACCAGTAAACTTACTATTTATGAGATCCTCGAGAATGGCAGAGCAAACAAATGTGCAAAGCATATGCTCGTACGGGGAATTATGTTCTACTGCTGAAATCATTTGTCTTGTTTTCATAAAACAGTCCCATTTTTTCATCATAAAGTACATTATTTAAAATCATATAGACGTGAAGTTTTAGATATATTTAACATCATGCAGTTATAGCTTAAAAAAATTGCATGCTCTAACTCAAATTTTTTGCTGGAAGCCTCAAACATCGAGTAAACCTGGTCAGTATACATCTATTAAGCAGTAATCAATAACCCGTCTAAGTCTTAACGAGCAATTGATGCAAGTAAATCTAGGAAACAGTAAAAGGGCAGGGTCAAGTTTATTTGAAATTATTGGAATAAAGAACTTACAGCTTGGTAAAGCGAACGGGGAATTCCATCCAAGATAAACCCGCTTTCACCTTTGTCATAACCATCGCTCAGCCTCTTGGAGAGCAGACCGAGTATTATGTCTTCTGGCACAATCGTCCCATGATTTACAGCATTTGCAATCTACTATCAGAGATTTAAAAATAAATATAAAGTAAAATAAAAGAAGGTAGCTTCTTGTTGAGAGGATCGGTCTGACAAAAACGCCTCTTCAATGCAAAAGCCAGACTAGTAAAAACTACTTTCCAACTACGAAAACTAATTCATTTTGCAATTGTCCATACAGAAAATCTGAATACAGTTTATTCTTCAAAAGGAAAAAAGAACCTGAATACAGTTTATGGATTACTGTATATAATTTCCTGATATACAAAGTCACAAAGGCGTTAAGAGCAGAGTTTCATATCGATGGATAACAAGACGCAAGATTCAGAACGGGAGTGAACTTTTCGTTTGCATAGCTGAAAGAGAGCTTTTAAGGACACAAAGGAATAATCAAAGTTAAAAGGATATCGTCCCTATCAGAAACAATCAAGAAGGTGCTGTAAGCCAATATCTATACCATTATATAGCTATAATCGCATTCCTCAAACTCATCTGGACTCGTAAAGAAATGTGAATTAAGAAGACGATGATCCACAGAATAAGATCAAGAACGCCGCAAACAGCTATAAGATTCGGAGCCGGAATACGGCAAAACGCAAGACGTTCTAAGTGAAATTCCACGAAAAAGATGCTAACAAGTTGAGGCGTAAATTCTTGACTCGTTAATTTCTTGGCGAAAAATATCGAGCTGAAAATAATTAAACATTATGGAGTTATACCTGTCTATATAAGAACGAGCGAGGGCTAAGTTCTTGGCGAACCAAGCTGGCCATGGAAATATGAGGAACCGCTAGGAGCTTCGAGAGCTTCTCCGCATAAAGATGCTTCTTCGTGCGGGGGCTTCCAATGAACACAAACTGCAATTCTCTCATCGGGACCGATCCTTCCGAGTCTTCCATATGAGCTACCGCGAGTCGATCAAAGCGTGGTTCGCGCTCTGCTCTGTAGTCGTAGCAGTAGTATTCATAATCGAATTGCGGTTGAGCTGCAGAGGCACAGGTCGCGGTAGAAATGAATCGTCTTAGATAGGAACGACGGAGCAGAACTGCGGCGGCCTCCGTAACGCCGGCGGCAATTTTGGCCGTTAAACAGCGAAGTCCGGCCATTGGGCGAAGAGGTGAACTGGAATTAGGCTTGTTATGTGAGCCCAAGGACCAATCATGCAAATGAAAAGAGAAGATCGAAGCAGTTAGTGATATTTTTTTGGGTTAACTACGTGAATGACATATTTAGAACCAAATTTTACACAAATGACACGTTTTGTTATTAATATTGGCTTTGTCACTTTTCAAGTCAAATAGAAGCCAAATCTAGAAGAACATTACTCATTTACCCCTCTATTTATTGCTCTCTCTATATATAATAAAAATAAAATATATGGATACTTTCCATAAACGTTGAAACCTATATCCTTCCCTCCAAACACCATTAATTTTGTATAAGAAATAAAATAGATGAAAGATTTTTACGATTTTCTCCTAAAATCCAAGGATTTTAAAAACTAGACAACCATTTCCATTATCAATGGTTTCATTCTTCATACGTAGGGGTATATATATATTATATATATGAGAATATAGTATGGGTATATATAATATATATATGAGAATATAATAGGAGTATCATGTCATCTCAAACATATAAAATAATTACATGTTGATGTATATATTATATACCTCAACATATATATGTATGGGTACAATATACAACACAATATATATTTAGGAACTCATTGAACATTATATATTACATGCAGTATGTATAAAATGGATTGATCATGTTATGACATTATAGTTATATATTGTAAGGTTATCTCAAAATTAATAGGATTATTACCAATACAAAATATATGACGATTATTTACCTATGTTTATATAATATATGTCTGTAAATATAACTATACTTATTGCCTACATTAAATATAATAGAATTATATATATACGTATATATAATATACTTCTATGTAAAGGAACTATCCATATTGCTTTCTTTAGTCTAAAATATAAGATTTAAATAAAAAAAAAAACCAAATGAAAAACAAAGAAGAAGGAATGAGGAAGAAGACTAGCTTACTCATTTTGGAGAACAAAAATCTATACACGGCAATTGAACCCACAATTGGAGAAGAACGCCGGTGGAGAAGACCATCAATTAGAATAATGGAGCATGGTTATTAATGGTAACAAGAAATTCTAACCTAATTCGAATAGTAAAATATGGAAGAAAAAATATTTACTATTACCAAAAATATATTCATGTAAGTAATGGTAACATTAATTACCTTAATTGAATGATTTAATTATGGAAACAATAAATGATAATTATAACAATATTATAAATATATGCAAAAATTGTAATGGTACAAATGGAGTAAATTGATTTCATAAATATGAGTCATGCTAGAGCCGATAATTTTTTTAAAATGAGACATTTATGAAATATATGGTTGAAAACGTGCTCTTTGCCACAATTTCCCTATTTTTTTCCCGCACAGACGAAGAAATTATTCAATGAGCCTCGTATAATGGAGGTAGCTATAATGTGATTAACAATTTTATACTGTTAATGAAATTAAAATTTATGATCTTTCCATGCATTCAAGAGTGTCATATTTAAACTAAAGTATTTTTATTTAATCACTTAAATATTTCATATGTTTGATTTTTTTTTTTTGTTTTTAAATAATGATATGTTTGAATTTTGAACCATATGATATCGTTGAACATTTGAAATATAGCTGGTGATAGATAGTTATCTTAATTTGATATACATATGAAATATTATTTTGTTATTATTAGAAAATTCAAAAAATCTCTGGATTCCCCTAATTGGGAAATTCGTAGGGAATTTTTGTTTGATCCTCACGAAATGGGCAATTGCACAAAGATAGAGAATTAAATGGGGGATGAAGGTGAGGATGTATCCCACACATTTTTAAATGATATTGATGTGGCTAACAATCAATACCATAGAATTTTTTCCCACATTAGTCCACTATTTACAACCAATTGCATTTCTACTACAATTCGATTGAAATGTCATGTCAAGTCTTTGACTTTGCATTTCTAGTCGATGTTATATTAATTGATAAATTGAATTATCTCATTTATAAATTGTTTTCTAATCTTAAAATGTTGTTTATAATTAATTAGCAAAAATGCCATAATTAAAGAGAGATGTCTTTTAATTTGAGTAAAGTTCTCTCTTCTTTTTTTTTTTTTTTAGTTATGAAAGTTTGGGTAAAGTTAATAGACCTTAAAAGAAGAAGAAAACGGAACTCGAAAATGAAAATATTCTGAACCATAAACTAGTAAATCATGGCCAACCATTAGCTGCATTACTTATTTTCAGCCTCTCCCAACTGCTAAAAGCATTGTGATCACGTTTTAGGAAATGTAAATGAAATTAATTAATGCATTATACATCACATGTTAAAATCTACAACCCACATCATTGAACTCAAAAAGAAAATAATTGAGTTTCAAAAGAAAATTTAATAATACCTCACAGCTCAAAATCTACACTAACATATTTGAAATACTATCTTCTACAAAAAGAAATATATATATATATATCTTAAAAACTTGCCATATTAATTTAGCCTAGAATAATGCATCAGCAATGATGTCATGTAATTTTTTTAAAAAAAATTAATAAAACTAATCGATTAGACATCTCGTATATATTATTCACCAAAAGATACGATCAAGTGGAGTTTATCTTAAGCATCTAATGTACATTTTTCATGTTTAGTTAGAAAAATGGTTGCCCATCTCATAAATCAGATCACATCTAATTATTTTGCTTGAGGAAAAAATCGCTGTCTAGAATATATATAATATATTATAGAGAAAAGGGTGAGAGAAAAGTGAACAAATAACCAAAAACCCAGCAAAATTTCACCCCTTATGAACCTAAATTAACTATAGCAAAAATCAAATTCAACCTAATAAACAGAAAAACCTTGCAAATGCAACCCTAATTCCATATATAATCTTCTAAATTTAGTTGCATTACAAAACAAGACATGTACACATTAAAGCAAACAAAAACAAACAGACAGATATATCGACTGATTAATTACCTTTTAGATTCTTGTGCCAAAGGCACATCCATATCATCAGAGAGGGGGCTCAGAACTGCTTTTCCAGCATTGCTCGGACCCTCGTCGGAAGGCCATAAAGGCGGATGAAGCCGGCGGCATCAGCCTGATTGTAGATCTGCCCATTTTCAAAGGACGAGATATCTTCCCGGTAGAGACTGTAAATACTTCGTCGGCCAGCCACATGGACGGAGCCTTTGTAGAGCTTGAGAGTGACGGTGCCGGTGGTGGTTTCTGTGATCTTCTCCATGAAAGCATCCATGGATTCGCGAAGAGGGTCGAACCATCTGCCTGCATAAACCAACTCTGCATATTTGAGGGCGAGGGAATCTTTGACTTGAATGGTTTCTCGGTCTAGGGTTAGAGATTCCAGCTCACGGGTGGCTGCGAAAAGGATGGTTCCTCCTGGGGTTTCATAGACACCTCGACTTTTCATGCCGACGAGACGGTTTTCAACCATGTCAATTCTGCCAATTCCATGCTTTCCACCAATTTCGTTTAGTTTGGTGAGAAGAGATGCTGGTGAAAGAACCTGGCCATTGACAGAAACAGGGAGTCCTTCGACAATCCCTATTTCCACGTACCTGCAGAAGATGATGGCATGGTTGAGCTTGTTGAACAGAAAATGGCAAAAACCCATCAAAGAGACTAAGGTATTCCAACAGAGCAAACGATATGAGTTAAAAAATTGTTATCTTTTAATCTTATGAATCTCAAACTTGGAAATTGGATTCTTAGAAGTACCTCTCATTTTCATACTATTTGAACTCTTAATTTTCCAGTTGTGTATGGTAGAGCAAAAGATGGAAACTTGATTTTACGACTGTTCATATTAGTCCTTTTTCACAACCACTTGTGGGTGATAAAATTTTAAATAGTTGAGGACAGATTCAAGAATAAAATCATTATTGCAAAGAATACACTTCTGGTGATTCAGAACAAATCTCAAACAAGAAAGTTTATATGTAAAGGCCAATTTTTGAAGTGAAAACCTATAAGATTTGAGTTAAAGAGTAGGCAAGAGAGTAAAACTGGTATTTCAAGAAAAGAAAGTTTACTCGGGTTCGTTTGGTGCATCTTCTGGATCTGTAGACATCATGTACATGTCCCTTTTAGGTTCGTTTGCTGGATCCTCCAAAACGTCCCCCTTCAGTTATAATGCACAAGAGAACATCAGCAAGAGAAAAAATTCATAAAGAGGTCAAAATTAACCCAGTTTCTTGAGACATCCTAGAATAGAATCGTCACTTAGGTTGATTTAAACTTAATAGTGAGCGAACTTATGGACATTACTTATGAAGATGGTTGCCACATCACTTCCATTTTTTCCCTGTGCTTTCATCAAGAAATCAGGTCAACTTGATCAGCTGATATAGCATATCAAATTTATAGCCTATCCCAAAATGCGTGGGACCATGAAAAATTCATATAGGCGGAGGATGGTTCAGTATCCAAAACATTTTATAAAAAGGTTGCCAGAAGATGATCTGATAAATGCTGAGCGAAAAGTACCCAAAAAAAAAAAACAACTGACAACCCCCCGGCCCCCCACAAAAAAAAAAAAAACAAATCACCACGACCTAAAAAAACAACCCCTCAAAGATTAACAGAAAACAATATATCAATTCATTTAATTTCACCATCATAGAGGATAGAGAAAAGATAATAGACGAATGATGAACCAATCGATACTAATAAGCATTACCTCATGACTAAGATGCCACAAGTTCCGGTCTCGACTGTAAATTGATTTCTTTGTCACTGGAACAGGTATATTATGCTTCTTGGCATACTCAATAGCATCTTCTCTTCCAGTAATATCCCATTCCCTCCACGGTGCCACCACATTTAGACTGGGATTTAGAGCAAAGAAGGCCAACTCAAAGCGTACCTTAATAGATATACCAGACCAATTGTATTCATCAGTGAAAAGAAAACACTCACATATCCAAATCACAGTGTAAGGGCATACCTGATCATTTCCTTTCCCAGTGCATCCATGAGAAACAGCATCAGCTCCAACTTCTTTAGCAACATCCACCATGGCCTATTTTTTCCGCATATCAAAAGAATATGAAAAGGAATTACCAAATACCAAACCAACAAGTAAAAACCATGAACATGATAAACGTGATTGGAGCTTACAAATCACTTAGAACCTTCAATTTATTTATTGTTGGGAAATCCACATCACTAATACAACTTAGAAGTCAGGACTACCTGCAGCAATGCTACAAGTTAGAACTTACCTTTGCAATAACTGGACGGGCCATTGATGTCCCAAGCAGGTATTTTCTTTCATAAACTGCACCAGCACGTAAGCAAGGAAATATGAAGTCTCTCACAAATTCTTCCTTTAAGTCCTTCACCACCAATTGACAAGCCCCACTTGCTCTAGCCTTCTTTTCCAAACCTTCCAATTCCTTCACGCCCTACAAGTTGAGACCCACGAAGAGATGCAAAAAGATAAATTTCACAAGGTTACCAGTCAAGTGGGTCATCCTATAAAAAAAAAACCACAATACAAGTTCACATATATTACATACTTGACCAACATCTGCAGTAAAACATACAACTTCGCAACCATAATTCTCCCTGCAATACATACAATAATTAATTCCCATAGGAAGAAAATAATTCAGAAGCAGTGGAAGGAGATACTAAAATGGGCTGCACAAATCCCCAAAGAGGAATGCAGAAGGAGAATTGAAAGTGACATTGAAAAAATAACTGAAAGCTCAAAGCAAAATCCACGCAGTACAAGCAAAAAGGGAAGGGTTATAACTCATAAAAAGTTGATGTACTGAAGAGCCAGTATCTATCTCTCAGTTCTTCAATATCCTCAAATCATGCGACTACTACCACTTACTGAATGAGTATTTGTTAATTTAAAAGTCCATGGCTAGATCAATAAACAACATTAAACATCTGACTGACGTTTAATAAGTTCTCACCCTTCAACCCCCCCCAAAAAAAATAAATAAATAAAAGAATAAAAGGAAGGAAGAAATAAGATACTCTGGATCGTTGAAAAAAATGAAGACCTACCTCAGCCAGGGGACGATGACTGATGTGTCTAAGCCACCACTGTATGCCAGAACAACCTTATTCAACTGCCCTCGCAGACCTTTAGTCCCTACACCATTGGTTGTTTCAATCTCTCTCTCACTCTGCAATATTGCCTGAATAACTGTATTCAACCGTGATTCAAAAAGAAAGGTTAAAAGTTTAATAAACTCGATACGAAGGGAAAAGCATAAAAGCACATCTTATTAAGCATCTACGAACGTCATTACGATCTAGTGACTCCATGATTAAAAGCTCGATCTGATAAAAACTCCTTCGGCTTCTCCAAACGACTTAAAAGTGGTGAACCCAACTACCCAAGAATTAAGCACAGATCAAGCAAACAAGGGGAACCTCACCGCTTTTCTTATTCGACCGCAGAACACCAGCCCTGTTACTAGCTATGCTATTGCCATGAAGCTCACACGTTTTTGCACCCAGCTGCAGCCACGAATGCAATTGAATAAGTCCAAGAAGCAGATAAAACAGGCCGATATTCATAATAATCATTTAAGCATAGAAGGGAGAGCATAATTGATTCAAATACCTCTTGGAATGAATGCATCTTCATCGGGCCAGATATTCTGCAATAATTCGCCACTGACTCTGAAAATAAGAACAATCTCAGCTAATGTATTTTAAAAACCACAGACCACAACATACGATTAACAAAACTCAATCGAACCATATTCTTCACAATCGACATTACACTAGTCCATCCATCTTTCCAAAATAACATTACAGGGTAGCCAAAAACTCCAATAAACAAATGAAAAATGTTACCAACAAACAAATCCATTCCCATTCCCATTCCCATTCCCATTTCCATTTCCATTTCCAATCTTATTCTTTGAATGACAGAAAAAAGAAGATTTCAAACGAAATACCTGTTTTGGATGGATGAAAAGCACCAGAAGCGGATGAGAACAGAGAGCCTCCCATTAACTGAGCCATGGCGTTGGCGGCGATTGCCGTGAACTTCACAAGTTTCCGAGATGAACAATCTTCTGAGTTCTGACAATCAGCTTTCTGAAAATGGCTAAGACGCTAGGGTTTAAAACAAGCGACAGCCGTAGGCCATCTATATAATGCCGCGTAATATATAATGCCGCGTAATAAAGACGACCTAATGAGCAAGGAAATCACCATTAATCTGGTAGTTAAGCGTCTCTTTCACATGTAATTCGTTTTCATCTGACGATTAATCGGCTCTCCAACTACGCTGGAGATTCTATCCTTTGCCCAATATTATATAAAAAGAATTCCCCACTTTTTTATTTTCTTTATCAAAGTTGGCACTATTTTAATTTTTTTTAGATTCATAATTATCACAAAAATAGTTAATTAATTACTTATAAGAATCCCTCAACCAAACTAGTGTATTTACACGTGCATTTTGCACGTGTATTTTTTAATTTTAAAATTTATTTAACTTTTAAATAATTTTGTCATAAATAAATTATTGTAAAGCTAATTTGAATTAATTTTAGTCTGTTTTTATGTTTTTACCGTACTCTAATTAAATAATTTTTATATTTTCTTACTTAAATTAAAATTTATTTATTAACTTAATTGAGGTTTGAATTCAATATTTTTTTAAATATCAAACTATTTTTTCAAAAGGCTAAATTTTTTTAAAATGCTATTTTCCTTTAAAAAAAATGTTAATAAATAAACAACATATTTAAAAATATAACACTAAATTCATAGTTGAGGTTTGAAATCTAAAATTTATTCTATAAATAAAATAGGTTTTAAAATTTGTAAAATTACTCTTTTTAATTTTCTTGGAATAATCTATTTATTATTTATTTTATTTAGGTAACTATTTGGTTATTCTTATATAAATATGATTGTGATTGGGAAAGTAAGGGCATGTTTGGGAATGATTTTAGAAATATTGATTTTAGCACAATTGATTTGTTTAAAATTGATTTGTTAAAAGTGATTTTCATATAATCATTTTAATGTTTGGTTCTACACTTTTAATAGTGATTTTCATACAATTAAAAGTGATTTTCAAAAGGCATGTTTGGGAACAACTTTAAAATAAGTATTTTAAGCTAAGTGGTTTAATTACAATTAATTTTTTAAAAGTATTTAGTTATAAATCATTTTAATATTTGATTCAACACTTGTAAAAGTGATTTAAATTTAATTAAAAGTATTTTTTTAAAAAATGATTAATGTTTGTTTTCAAATGTGATTTTAGAAGCATCAAGTTACTAAAAAAAAGTATTGCATTTGAGATTTAAAAAAAAAAAAAAAAAAGAAGGTGATAGACAAAAGTTATAAGGTGAGAACTAAAAATTAAAAGAGAAAAAATATAAAGCTAGGGAAAATTTTCAAAGAAAAAAAAATGTTAGAGACATGGAGGGATAAAAATTTTAGAGGGAGGGACAAAAAATGTAGAGAGAGAATTTTAATAAAGAGAGCGAAATTCAAAGATAGAAAAATAAAGATAGAGAGATAAACAAAAAAAATTGAGCAGAATGATAAAAAATTTAAGAAGAAAAACTTTAATGAGGCGAAAAAAGTTAAGAGTTAGGGACAAAAAAGTAGAGCAAAAGGTAAAAAAATTAGAGAGAAAAAAGTTAAAAAAATGAAAAAATTATAGAGAGGAACAAAAAATTTAGAAATAAAAAACAAAAGTCAAAGAGAGTTAAAACCATTAAAGAGAAAAAAAAAGTGAGAAAAATGAATAAAAATTTAAAAATATAATAAAGTAAGAGATACACATTATAAAAATTTTAGAGAGAGAAAAATTGTTATTTTGTAATCAATGACGGATGAACTCAATGGTGACGGTTTTGAGAAAACACATTTTTTGATGGAAATTTATGATTTTTTACAAAAGATGACGGTTTTTACCCGTCACCAAACTTATATTTTTTTAAAAATTCAAATAAAAGTTATTTTAAATCACAATCACTTGATAAAAATCACTTAGGAATCACCTCCCAAGTGATTGACCGGGAATCACTTATTTATGTTTGCCAAACATTACAATTTTGAAAGAAAAGTGATTTTAGGCATGTCAAAAGTGATTTTGGCTATTCCAAAATCACTCCCAAACATGCCCTAAACATTTTACTAATTATTTGATTCCTGGCATTTTCTTTATAAAGGGTAGTTTTGAAAAATTTTAAATGGAAAGATTATGTTGGTTAACAGATTATTTTAGGAGTTATTTATTTATTTATTAATATTGTAAGTTTGTAAACTTATTATAAAAATATTGCAAGTTTGAAACTATTTTAGAGAATATTGTAGTTTTAAATAGTGGATCAATGTCGTCCCTTGGTGGCGTGGTAAAAGTCGTCTCTTTAAGAGACGGCCTTTACTCGAGTTTTTAAAAAAAATAGCATATTAATGCCATGCGTACAACGAGTTACACGTTGCGTACAGAGAGACGACCATCGTGATTTCCATTGAAGAGACAACCTTCACTCGTGTTCAAAACAATAGCAGATGTAGGTAAAAAAAAAAAAAACCATAGAGGCGACCTTCACTCGGGTTTAACAGCACATATTCGCCACGTGTAATTGTGTTGAAAAAATGCTACTTCGTGATTTCTGCAAGAGGTTTAAATGAAGGTCGTCTCTGACCTTCATAGAACCAAACGCCTATTTTTCATTTTAACAAAATCTGTCTCACTTCCTTTTCATTTTAACTTCCCTCCCTCGTCCCTTTCTTTTTCAACTCTTTATAGCAGACAAAAAAAAAAAACAAAAAAAAAAAAAAAAACAACAACAACCCCACAACTTGATTTCTCTCTTTTTTTAGTCCCCACTTGAAATATTTTATCGCCATTTGAGGTAGCAAGCTTGATCTTTGTCAACATTGGAGGAAATAGAGCGTTTTGTGGCAGTTGGATACACAAAATCCATCACATTTGAGGACAACCAAATTTGTTTAGATTCGTGAGTTTTTTTTGACCATTTTCACTAGTTTGTTGTGATTTTAGTTCTTTTTATTGTAGATATATTAAATGAGTATAGGATTGGTTAGATTTGTGTATTGAAATGCAAACAACTTGCTGGATTTTTTTTAAAGATTTGTTGAATGTGTGTTTATTTTTCTAATATTTATTGGATGTTTTTTTTTTCAGGATTTGTTAGTTTTATTTTTTTTTTCTTTCAAGATTTGTTGGATTTTTTTTTTTAACTTTTTTATGTTGTTGTGTTTAAATCTTTTTCAAAAGATTGGTTGGTTATAATTTTTATAAATATTTATTTGTATGTATTTTTTTTTAAATGTTGGATGAATATTTTTTTCTAAGATTTGTTGGATTTTTTTTAAAGCACTTGTGTTGTTTAAATTTTTTTAAAAGATTGGTTGGTTTTAATTTTAATAAAGATTTTTTGGATATATTTTTTTAAAAAGATTTTTTTATGTATTTTTTCTTTTTATTATTATTATTATTTTTAAGATGTAGAACATTATTCTATTAATTACATAGTTGACTTTAGTTTACTTAATGAAATGGTGTTTACTTAATTGAAATTTAGTTACAATGGTAGTTTACTTAATTAAAATTTAGTTACAATGGTAGTTCACTTAATTGAATTATATAGTTGAATTTTAGTTTACATAGTTATTTTAGTTCTAATTTATATATTGTTTATTTTTTCATAGAAAATGGGTGATAAGTGTTTTGGGATTTGTTTTGCATACAAATGGTTGTATGATTGATGGGGTAAATGGAGTTGATTATGACCAACCAGTTTGTAGAGGTTTTTCTGTTAACGTTAATAGTGGAGTCGTGTTTGAACAGTTTGTTGAAATGGTGGGATTGTCACTTGGTGTAGATGTGATGGCAAATCAGTTGGAGATAGTGTATAGACACCCTAGACTAACACTATCATGATCAGTAAAGTATATGCCAATACCAATTCCCAACCATCAAGCAATGAACTTAATGTTTTCAATTGCGATGTCAGTTCCGAATTTAGTGCATTTATATGTCACTATGAGAAAGGTGGACATGAATGTACAAAACTTATAATAAACCCCCTAGCCAATGTATTGACCCTAGCCATTGTGTTGACTCCGACCCTAAATCAGTTGCCCCACCATGTGATGATGAAGATATAGTGGTAGATAATACATATAAGGATTTTAGAATTGAAACAGATGATGAATTTGAAGAACTGGACTTTGAGGGTAGTGTACATGTTATCCCTTCAAATACATTCAAAGAGTTAGATAACAATATAGTTGATAGCACTATAGAATATGATCTTATCCAAAAACCAGTGGTCGTTGAAGGGAACCTATTATATAAGAGGTTAATATGCAACAACAAAGAAATTCTCCAACATGTGGTAAAATGTTTTATTGTTAAGTGTCACGCACCATATGAGGTCATGGAATTAACACCTGTGATATGGGTAGTACGATGCAGAAAATGGGAAAATAGGTGTAGATGGTGACTTCATGCCACTAAAAAAATCATGGCTTTTTTGAAATCACCCAGTACATTGAGCAACATACTTGTTTCTATTCAGAATTAAATCAGAGTCATGTGCAACTAAATTCTTCAATGATTGCCATTGAATCATGTGAAACTGTGAAAAATAAGCATTATGTTAATGTATCACAACTACAAACTGACATAAAAAGCAAGTTTGGTTACCATGTTCCTTACTCTAGGGTGTGGGAATGAAAAAGAAAAGCTTTGGCCAGAGTGTTTGGTGATTTAGATGATTCCTATAAGTTTTTACCTAAGTGGATGTACATGGTGAAACATACCAATCATGACACACGTGTGGAGTGGAAAGTAAAGTAGTTTGGTAAAAGTGCAGGTCATGTCATCCTTACTTCTGTGTTTTGGGCCTTTGGTCCTTGTATAGAGGCTTTCAAAAAATGTCGACCCATTATTAAAATCAATGGCACTCATTTGTATGGCAAGTATAAAGGGAAGCTATTAATTGCAACAACAGTGAACTCTAATGGAAAATTGCTTCTACTTGCATTTGTCGTTGTGGATGAAGAGTGTCGTGAAACTTGGGGCTGGTTTTTTAAACAATTAAGGCAACTTGCCACACATGAAGATGTGTGTTTGATCTCAGATCAACATGGTGGCATAATTTATGTTGTTAACACTCCACATAACGGTTGGGCAGACGATAAATTTCATCACAGGTTTTTCTTACGACACATTGCTAGCAACTTCAATAATAAATATAAGTCTAAAAAGTTGAAAGACTTAGTTTATCGTGCTGGGTGTCAACACCAAATTCGTAAGTACAACAAATGTGTTAAAGAGATTAAAGCAATAAATAGCTCTTGTATGAGCTTTTTCAACAACACTAGTGTTAAGAAATGGACTCAATCCCATGATGGAGGATTTAGGTATGGGTGGATGACAACTAATCTGTCATAGAGCATAAATGGAGTTCTTAAAGGAGGTCGCATGTTGTCAATCACTGCACTTGCTTAACTTACCTTCTATAGGTGTGTAGAATATTTTGAGAAGAGAAGAGAAGGAACACGAAGTGCTTTGTGTCACGGTCATGCTTGTCCAGGGCGTGTTGCCCGTGGCCGCATGCCCATCTCAACCCCTTTTTATCATGCTTTCATCATATGTATGTCTTATTGCTTTCTAGTTAGCTTTACTTGTATTTTTGTGGCCGTATGACTCCTCGCCATTTTCATGTGCAAGCCTGTCATAGCCATAAATCCTAGAATGTATTATAGGGGGGTATGACTAGTTGTCCATCCTTCCTACCCGGAGTTATATGCAATCTAAGCCGTTGTTGACCATTCTCTCGCTTATTGCCTATAACAATTATATGAACAAAAACACTTTCTCAAAAAGCTTTCAAAACACTTTCTCTCTCCTGGTTTTCTAAAACATTTTCTCTCGAGACCCGAGGGGAGGCTAGACCATATACGGAAGCCGTCCGCAACTTCCGTTTTCGTACGGCTGACTTGCTTGTCGAGCTAAAGCAAGTGCCGCACAATCGTCTGTCCCGCTTCGAAGAGTGCGATTGTGACAAGTGGTATCAGAGCCTAATTGGCTCCTCTGATTGAAAAGTAGCGATCATGTCCGTGACCGAAGAGTTGGGCGAGGCCCATGTCGACCGACTGTCCGCTTTTGAAGAGCAAATGCTCTTGCTAAGAGAAGTCCCTGATAATGTGCGGTTCCTGGAATCTCGCCTGGATGAGATTGCCAAGAAGGCCGACACGATTGATGCGGTAGCTGGCCGCTTAGACGGGATGCCCGTCAGAGAGTTGATGGTGAGGGTTGAGGCCCTGGAAGATAGAGCCACAAGACCTGTTGGCTTCGAGCGTGGGGATAGCTCGTCGGGCTCTGTTGTCCAGTTAGAGGAGCGCGTCGAAAGTCTAGACGGCGCGCAAAGAACAATATTTCAGATGGTGTCTGAACTATCTGAGGACGTAAAAGCTGCCATCGATGTAGTGAGGGCAGAAGTAGCAGACTTGAGCGCCCGTGTGAATCTCACCATGAGAGCGGTGGGAAATCAATCCCCAACTGGGGGCGTAATTCAGTTGAACAAGGTGAAAGTGCCTGAGCCAAAGCCCTTCTGTGGGGCTCGAGATGCAAAAGCCCTGGAAAACTTCATTTTTGACTTGGAACAATACTTTAGGGCCACGAGTACAACGTCCGAAGAATCAAAAGTTACTTTAGCGACGATGCACTTGACGGATGATGCCAAGTTGTGGTGGAGGTCCCGATACATGGATATTCAAGAAGGATGATGTGTCATAGATACATGGGAAAGGCTTAAAGAAGAACTTCGTTCTCAGTTCTTTCCAGAGAACGTTGAGATCCTTGCAAGGCGTAAGCTACGAGAATTGAACCACACAGGGACAATTCGAGAATATGTCAAACAGTTCTCTGGAATAATGTTGGACATCCGAGATATGTCAGAGAAAGACAAGGTATTTTGCTTTGTGGAAGGATTGAAACCTTGGGCAAAAACCAAGCTTTACGAACAGAAGGTGCAGAGTTTATCAGAAGCTTATGGGGCCGCAGAACGTTTGTTTGATCTCACCACCGAAACATACAGCGAGCAATCTCAAGGTGTGAGACAAAGCCAAACTTCCCCGAGTAGGCAGCATAGAAATTCTCGGCCTAACTCTCCAAAGAGTGGGGGAGGGGGCCAGATGACAAGTGGGGGAGGAGATATTAGATCGTCCCAACAGAATGGGGGAAATTCGTGGCGAAGGCCACATTACCAGAATAACAACAACCAAAATCCCCCATATTGCTACATATGTAAAGGGGCCCATCGTGCGTATGAATGCAAGAATCTAGCATCCTTCAACGCCTTCCAAGCCTCATTGGCAAGTAGTTCAGGGGCAAAGGATGAAACCTCTGAAGAATATGGGGGCGACACCCGCATTGGAGCATTGAAATATTTGTCCGCTTTACATAAGGTGGAAGGAAGCAAAGAAGCCACTCCACGTGGTCTTATGTATGTCGCCGCGTGGATTAATGGGAAACCCACAAGAAATACCATGGTCGACTCAGGAGCGACCCACAACTTCATGACCGAAGCAGAAGCACATCGGTTGAACCTACATTGGGTCAGAGACGTGGGAAAGATCAAAGCTGTGAATTCCGCAGCCCTACCCATTTTGGGTGTCGCGCGAAGAGCGATAGTGAAACTCGATGCTTGGACCGGGCAAGCAGATTTCGTGGTCGTCAAGATGGACGATTTTGATATTGTGTTGGGGATGGAGTTTCTCCTCGAACACAAGGTAATCCCTATGCCGCTGGCAGAAAGTTTAGTCATCACTGGATCTAACCCCACCGTGGTCCCCGCGAAGCTAAGACAGCCGAATGGGGCGAAATTGTTATCAGCCCTTCAGTTGAATAAGGGTCAGGAGGGACATTGCAACACCAAGGCCCGTGACGTTGATCAGCCTTGGAGAAGAAAGAATCAGCACAATTATAACTCCTCTGTGGAGTTTAAACCAAAGCCAGAAGTTGCTCGGAAGAATACAAAAGAAGAACCAGTGAGTACAAGAGAATGGGTCGAACGAAGATGGTACAGTCCGTCGGGAGGACAAGAATCGTCGATCCCACCAATCACCTTGAAGAACTCTTTTGAAGCTTTGGTCGAGAGGGCACCTCAAGGAGCGAACCAAAGCGAAAGTATGAAGAAGTTCCTCGAAGACTGGAAAAGAGGACAGAACACAGAGGTCCGCTGGGACCGCCTTGACAAGACCTGAAGAGAAGACGCTCGTGCGGCTGCAGAGTTCGAGCGGGGGGACGGTTGACGAGGACGTCAACCATTTAAGTGGGGGAGAATGTCACGGTCATGCTTGTCTAGGGCGTGTTGCCCGTGGCCGCATGCCCATCTCAACCCCTTTTTATCATGTTTTCATCATATGTATGTCTTATTGCTTTCTAGTTAGCTTTACTTGTATTTTTGTGGCCGTATGACTCCTCGCCATTTTCATGTGCAAGCCTGTCATAGCCATAAATCCTAGAATGTACTATAGGGGGGTATGACTAGTTGTCCATCCTTCCTACCCGGAGTTATATGCAATCTAAGCCGTTGTTGACCCTTCTCTCGCTTATTGCCTATAACAATTATATGAACAAAAACACTTTCTCAAAAAGCTTTCAAAACACTTTCTCTCTCCCGGTTTTCTAAAACATTTTCTCTTGAGACCCGAGGGGAGGCTAGACCATATACGGAAGCCGTCCGCAACTTCCGTTTTCGTACGGCTGACTTGCTTGTCGAGCTAAAGCAAGTGCCGCACAATCGCCTGTCCCGCTTCGAAAAGTGCGCAAATTCGTAAGTACAACAAATGTGTTAAAGAGATTAAAGCAATAAATAGCTCTTGTATGAGCTTTTTCAACAACACTAGTGTTAAGAAATGGACTCAATCCCATGATGGAGGATTTAGGTATGGGTGGATGACAACTAATCTGTCATAGAGCATAAATGGAGTTCTTAAAGGAGGTCGCATGTTGTCAATCACTGCACTTGCTTAACTTACCTTCTATAGGTGTGTAGAATATTTTGAGAAGAGAAGAGAAGGAACACGAAGTGCTTTGCAGCAACAAGCGAAATATACCGGGTAATCACGCTACTTATTTTCGTATTAGTCAAATTACCTTATTTCAACATACTCATCACCCTGAATCATATATATCGAGTATGCTCTCGATAAGATTGTGAGGTGGGCATCAAGAACCAGTAAGCATGAGGTAGTGTCCTATGATCGAGAAAGCGATGTGTTTCACGTGAAATCTGGGCTACATTACTTCAATGCTAAAGGATGAAATATCCAATTTCTGAGATTAACTCGAGAAGAAAATAGAGAATTCATTATTGTTCATGCAATAAGTGGCAATCTTATGGCATTCCATGCTCACATTTCATGGTAGTTTGCTCACACCTAAAATTGAACTTTAAAGATTTCATTGAGGACACATATAAGCTTTCAACATATACTGCATGCTACTCTTCTCAATTTCAACCGATCCCACATGAGGATTATTGGATCGCACCTCCTAATATATCCATTCTATATGCTGACCCGAAGTTGTTAAGAGAACCTAGTAGATCAAAAAGTTCCCGCTACCATAATGAGATAAATTGGAGAGAACCAAGTACTCAACAACGTTGTGGTCTATGTAATCAATTGGGTCACAATTGAATGAGCTGTCCTTCGAGACAAAAAGATGCACCTGAAGGGAATAATCGAATTAAACCCACAGCGGAAGCATATGAATCGTCTTTGATTTATTTAGAATTAAACTAAAATACAAGGGTTAAACAATAAATACCTTGAAAATAATATTATGGAGATTCTTCTGGCAGATCTTTATCTTTTCCACAAAGTCTTCCTAGCTATGACTCGAACACAGGACCAAAGCTTGTGGGAGCCTCTTGAAAGAAAATCCACAAGGGATTGGAGAGGAAGAGGTCTAGAGAAAATTCTCTAATTCTCTATTGAGAAGTGTGTTGTGAAGAATGCACAATGGCTCACCCCTAGGGTCCTATTTATAGTGGTCTAGAGAAAATAATTAAATAATATATTTTAATATCTAATATATTAAAATATATTTATCTAACCAATTTGAATCTTATTCAAACCATTTAAAATTTTCCTACGACATTTATTTCCTAATTTGAATCCAATTCAAATTTAATAAATATCTTTTATTTAAAGTATCTAATATACATTAATTATTTTAATATTTAATGTATCCAATATAATAAATATATTTTCCTTTTTTATATTTAATATATCTAATATATTAAATATTAATTTGAACACTTCAAATTAAATATTAATTTGAATATTTCAAAAAAAATTTCAACTAAATTGATCTTTTAGTGTTACTATGAGCTAGCAATGGGACCTTATGGACCTACAGATTATAAGCTCCAATGATACAAAATTAATTAATTAAACTCTTTAATTAACTAATTTTCATTCATTAACTATATGTCACTTCACTATAGACCTAGAGTTGCACTCTTATGCACTGTAGGACAAGTTGTGTCCATAGATATAATAATTACATGCAAGTCGATCCTTCACGAGTTGTTCGTAATTACAACTGGGTCAAAAGTCCGTTTTACCCATATAATTACATCTTGCACCTTAAGTACCACTGATTCTCTAATGAACAATATGTTTATAATCTAATTATAAACTAAGTCCCTCTCGGGCCAATAAGAGGGTGGGGCTCCATTGTTCAAGTCCCGAAATCAGCACTTAAGGGAACTACTTATCTACTTACCCTATATGGGAAGGAGTCAATTCCATCTTGTGAGATTATGTTCCCAGCTCCCTATTTGGTCAAGTTCCCAAAATGGTAGGCATATTGAATCGGCTACAAAAGCCACTCTCACCCATGCAAATCAAAGGACAAGCCCTCACAGGCAGAAGTTCATAACTCACTCAGGATTAAGATCGAGTCGCATATGATCATCTTGATGAAATATTAATCTTCTCAATTAACGGATTTATAAAGAGAGATTAAATATTTCGTGGTCCAGTCTTATACAAACTCATTGTATAAGATACCCCCACTCACATGTCTCTACATGAATGATTTGGATCAAATCATTTGTAACTATTACAAAGTGGGCCGTATCAATAGTGTTACCAGGATAAGGCACCCAACCTTATCCATATACTATGACCCTTTAGGTTATTTCTTGAACATGATCCTCTCGTATGTCAACCACATACTGTTCAAGATTACACTAATAACCTTGGATTTTTCATATAATGGATAATATTATATTGTAAATAAAATAATCAAAATTATTATTCATTATTAAATAAATTATTAATTACGAGGCTTTAGGGCATAAATCCCAACATTATAGGCTTAGCAATCTCGCGTGAATCTAATCGACTCGCGTGAATCTAATCAACATTATAGGCTTCTCCAATTGATGCCTATGGACATACAACTCCAAACTATATGAATTTGTATCATAATATTACCAGGTACTACATCACTCATGAGGGAGCGTCCTTTGGTCAAGCGGTACAAGTTTCATTTAATTTTTAAATTTATCTTTACTTTAAATTATAAATTCATTCTAAATATTGTCTAATTTTTCTTATCATTTGAAGAGGTCGTGCTTCAGACAAATTTGAGATCTTTCACAAAATTTAGAAATTATTCTTTTTGTGCGACAGTGGGGAACAAAATATGGACCAATTACATTATATGTATAACATTCCTATTGCTCATCCTCCTGGTCCTAAACATAGAATACATGTTCGAGGCAGGAAGACATTGAAGAAGAGGAGCAGTTGCCCCGAGATGTACCAGCTGAGTTCGATCATGAAGTTGACACATATGCCTCTCATCACTTAGATGCAGAACAGTGCAGTTCCACTCCGATGATGATGATACGAACTCCTAGTACACGATATCTTCATACATTAGACACACATGCTTTTGAGGCTAGTCCCTCATCATCACATGTTGGTTCCTCATTGGTTGGTCCCTCATCATCACATGCTCGCGTACGTGGATGTGGACGTGGAGAGCATGATCAATATTTATATCCTACTGGAGCACAAGAGGAACCAGAATAATAACACACATAAATTATAACATCTCAATATTATAGTGAAGTCTGATTGTCTATCGTCAATTAGGTTGCTTCGAGGGGAGGATGAAAATGTCTCTAAAATACTCATTTATTCCAAGGAGGTCGGATTTCATCAACAAAACTCTGCAATATTTGCGATTTTTTGCACATCAAGAGGGAAAGAAATACAATTGCTAATGCACTTGCTAGATATGAAATTGAGGAGTGAACTACCTTTTTGGGTTACCACTATGCTTCATGAGAAGGAGTTGTTTAGGCTCCCTTGCTAATCTTATGTTGTATTGCTTTTGTTGTTTAAAAAAAATAACATCAACTATAAAATAACTAAAAAAAATAATAATAGCGACTAAGAAAGATAAGGCATCATTTCACAATATCAAATACTCTAAAATCAACGAATTTTCATCAAAGAAAAAAATGCAAAGAAATAAGATGAAACTATGTGTTTGAGATCAAATGAAAAATAAGTCATTTTTATAATAATAATAGTAGGAAATTGAGGAGTTACAAAACTTTTAGCATTTTGAACCCTTTTAAATTCCATGAAGTATCATTTAATTTTTATAAATAAATGGAAGGAAAAATTGTTGATATTCTACCCTTTTATTTTCCCTTCATTTATCAATGATTATAAGTGTATTAAAGCAATGTAAAAAAAGTGTTAACTTCCGTAAAAAAAAAAAGAGAAAATTTTCTTATTTATTTTTTGAGTTTAAAGATCTTATTAATGTAGGTGTTAACTAACGTGAGTGTGTGAAGAGTTTTGTAATTTAATTAGTATTCTTTTAATAAAAAAATAGGATATATTATCTTTATTGTTATGTATTTTTTTCCAGTGTTGTTATGTAACTTCTTTAAACAATAAAGAAAATGTTATATTAATGTTCATTTTTTTTTCTACTATTATAGCTAAAAATGCTATTAATGTACATGTTTTTTTAGATAATTAATGTTAATGTTAGTGTGAGTGTGTGAGGTTTTTTTTTTTAATTTTAAAAGTTTCTATTTATATAAATTAAGTTTATTTATTGAATAGATGAATAAGAGAGAAAATGTCAAGAGTTGAATTGGGAGAGTGGAATTCATGATAAAGTGGATGTGTGAGTGTGTGAATTTTTTTTGAATATATATATATATATATATATATATATATATATATATATATATATATATATATATATTAAGTTTATTTATTGAATAGATGGGTGGGAGAGAGAGAATATCAAGTTTATTTATTGAATAGATGGGTGGGAGAGAGAGAATATCAAGAGTTAAATTGGGAAAGTGGAATAAAATAAATATACAAATAATAATTAATTAAGGTATACAATTAGAATTACAAAATTAACATTTGGACAAAATAGTAAAAACAATAATTATTCCTAGTCCTCAATACCCACTTTTTAAGATACAATACAATTAACCTTTTAAACTAAACGAAGATAAAATTAGTTTATTAATTTGATTTCATATTATAATTGATGTTATTAATTATAATTAAGATTTTTTTAATATATTTGGGAATGAATGATAAAATTTTGTGTATTTCAACCTTTTAATATTATTTTTTATTGATGAACTCAAAAAAAATATTGATCATGAATAAATGAATTAACTTACTATTTATAATTTATTAAAAATTTTGTAAGACATAAGGCTACATGATTTTTTTTTCCTCAACGAAAGAAATATAAGCTTTAATTAATCAATCTATACTTTTATTTTTTTAACAAACATTTTAAATAAAATAACAATACACTATTTATGAGATAACAATAAAAGAATAAATAGTAACAAAAAATGCAAGACTTGCATACATTCCCTAAAATAGATTTGTCTACTTGATAAAAAAAAAAACTACAATATTGCTAAACAAACACTGTTATTGAACTTCATCTAAGTGGAGTTGCAAAATTGCAAGCCTAGGATTCGAGATATCGACTCGATACATGCATCATTTGCAACTTGAATGTACCACCAACATCTTCACATCATATTTAGATGCTTTCAAGATTGAAGAGTTTTAGAGATTGAAGAGAATTTGAGAGCAATAGATGAAGATAACCAAAAGAAGAAGAAGAAGAAGAAGAATGAGACTCTGAAGTTGGTGAAAAAATGGTGAAAAAGCTCATTATTTATAGTAGTAGATGATGAGAAGTTACAAAACTTTTTGAATTCTTAAGCTTTTAAAATTCTATTATGAATTATAATTAAAGAAAAAAAACTATTTAAGTTGTAGGAAAAACTTTTTACATTCCAACCTTTTAACTTCTATACATTTATTATGAATAATTAATTAATTTACTATTTATAATTAGTCAATAATGACATATTTTGTAAATTAGTAAATTATAGAAGGGACAAAAGTGTCTAAAAAAGTTTTTCCAACCTCCTCACTTTTTAATAGATTATAAATTATAGATATAAGAGTCTGTTTGGAGCATTGAATGAGTTATAATAGTTTAGATTATAATAATTTATGAAGTTAAATAACTATGCACCATAAACACAGAATTTTATAATTCAGAATAAACATCTATGCATTTTAAACATCTATTATATAACTTCATAGACTATTATAATTCAGACTATCATAACTCACTCAGAGTACCAAACAAACTCTAAGGGGTCGTTTGGTTCGCAGGTTTGGGTGGTTTGTTAAACCTGGGTTTATTAAGTCTGGGGTTGTTAAGTCTGGGTTTGTTAAGTCTGTGTTTGGATGGTACAAAAAATAGGTTTGTTAAGTCTGGGTTTGTTAAACCAGTGTTTGGATGGTGTCAAGTCTGGATTTGTTAAGTCTGTGTTTGAATTCTAATGTATTAAGCTTGAGTTTATTAAATATATATTTGGTTGGTAAATTTAAAATTTGTAATAAATAATATAAATTATTTAATTAAAGTAATAAAAACTATGTATTAAATTATATTTAAAATGTAACTTTTATTATGAAAGTAGAGAGTATTATTTTAATAATAAATAAAATATTTTTAATACATTTGTCCACTTAATTTTCTTCCAATAATTATCTTATAGAATAAATATTTAATTGTTCATGAAAATATTTTCAAACTATTTACCAGAGTGTGAACAAATATAAACAAATTTTTTTATGCAAATGTATCCAACATAAAATTAACCATAAGGAAAATGTAATCAATTATTTATTTAATGATTTATAACTTGTGCTAACAAAAGTTATTTACTACTTATCACGAAAATTACTATTAAACTTAACTTTCTATATTTAACTAATACATAAGGTTATAAAATTAAAGTATTTTAAATAATATTATTTTAAAGCTATTAACTTCAAGATACACTAACCAAAATAGTTTAATTAATTAATTTTACAAATATTATGTCTTTAATTGACTATAATAACATGATTTTTACATTTTCACTAGAAAATGAGTTTAGGACAGTTGTGGATTTAGAGAAATGAACTTTTTTTATCAAATGAAAATTGACGTATTAAATTTAGGTTTATATAATGTGTGTGGTTTGGAATTTATAATAAAATAATTTTTATTATAATTTATATGTTAATAAAAATTTTAAAATTTAATAATAAGTTTCTTATAAATTATGAACTATTACTTTGTAAATGAAGAATTTATTTTTTAATATTTTTATTAATCTGAATACTTTTGAATAATTATTTTGTAAAATAAATATTTAGTTAGTTTTGTATTTTTTTTTCTAATATTTGTCAATGTAGGAACAAAATATAAAGAAATTCCTTCTTATAAATACATAATTATAATTGCTCTAAAATATGAAATATAACAAAACGGACATATCGGTTTATAAATTAATTATTACTATTTGAAATTTGAACTAAATTTATTTACTTATTTATTATAAAGTTATCATTAATTAATTATTTTTATCTAACTAATATATTTTTATTAAAAATTTAATGCATTTTAAAAGCATGATTAAAGATAAAATTGGGAGAAGAGAATCAAGTGGGTAAAGTGGGTAGTGTACAAACTTGCACAAAATCTAAAAAGCAAACAAGAGGGTTTAGCAAAATGAGAAGAGAAAACAGGGGTTAAGTTACTTGGCTACATGGGTTTGTAAAACTGGGAACCAAACAAGGGTTAGGGTAACTAAACCCAAACTCCCCCTTTAGTACCTGGGAACCAAACACCCCCTAAGGGGCTGTTTGGGGGTCCAATAACCATGGGTTTGAGTATGTTATTATAGTCCACTCTTTGTTTGGGCCTCATGTTATTATAACAGGCCACTTCGTTTTTTATAATTCCCGTTTATGTACAGTACCCATTAATTGTAACCCCTGGTTTTCGAAATTTCCTTCCACCTCTCTCTTTCCCGAAATCTCATTCCACCTCTCCATCTTTCCCGATGTCTGGCTTCACCTTCCTCGTTGCGTCTTCGTCTTCGCTCGTATCTTTTCCCTTACCGCTTCGTCTTCTCTCACATATGTTCATGGCTTCATCTTATTCATTCGACCTCTTCTTCATTCGACCTCTCCCTCATCTTCCATTGTCTCATCGCTTCGCGTTCGCCCCTCTTCGTCTTCGTCCGTGTACTGTTTTTTAGGTTTTCAGTTCAGATCTGGATTTTTTTTACGAGATCTGTAAACCCATCCATTCGATTTAGGTTTTCAATTTTTCATATTTCCTTTCATCGATTTGTAGATCCAATCGATTTATGTTTTCAGATCTGTCTTTTTTATCAGATCTGAAAGCTTTTTCGACTTTCTCCTCTTGCCGCTTCCAAAAAATCGATCCATCCCTTGCCGCTTCTTATCGATCCCCTGTTTCGGTGAAGCTGCATGTTTTATTCGATGGTGGTTGTTTGGAGAATGCTAGGTAGGGGATGCATGGATCGATTTGAGGAGCTTGGTAGGGGGACCAACTTCAAAGGTATGTTTTCTTTTCCCTTTTAGACCGGCCGATGATGAGTCCATGTTACTGAAATTTTTTTATTTTCGTTTTGATTCTCTCTGATTTACCCTTGTTGCTGACTAGTATTTGCCTGTCATCACCGATTTTACTGCCTGTTTTTTAGCAAATTATTGTATTCAACATGCTGGAATAATCTATGAATGCATTGATCCATCCCTCTGTTTCTCAATTTTTTTTCCTGTTACTTTATTGCCTGTCATCACCGATTTTTCTGCCTGTTTTTTTAGCAAATTATTGTATTCAAAATGCTGGAATAATATATGAATGCATTGATCCAGCCTCTGTTTCTAAATTTTTTTTCCTGTTACTTTATTGCCTGTCATCACCGATTTTTCTGCCTGTTTTTTTTAATCAAATTATTGTATTCAACATGCTGGAATAATATATGAATGCATTGATGCAGCCCTCTGTTTCTCAATTTTTTTTCCTGTTACTTTCATTGAATGGTCTGTTTTTAGGTTACTTTCATTGATGCAGCCTGTTTTCTTTTTGTTACTCTCATTGAATTTGTTTTTTGTTCATTTTCTTGTTAATATGAGAAATTGAAATATTCCTCATGAATGAATTTCATATTTCTGAGGCCGGTTTGTCTATGCATTTTGTTTTTCAATTCTCATTTTGTTTGCTCATAAATCTCACCATATGTTATATGCGAATGTGAGTTTCTGTTATGTTCTACAATTTTAGTTTAGTTTTGTATTTTGTTTATATTCATGCTACTTTGAGAAAGTGAAATACCACTCATGAATGAATTTCATATTCCTGAGGCCGGTTTGTCTATGATTTTTTTTGGTCAATACTTGTTTTCTGTGCTCTTAAATCTAACCATAACTTAATTTGTCATAACTTTTGTATTTGGGTTGGAAGGTGGTTGGTTTGTATTAAAGGAGTCATGTCAATGTCTTTTCTCACTTGTTTTTCATAATTACTTTCTATTGATAATTTGTGTACTTACAATATTTTTTTATTTTTTATTCTCTATTTTTATTTAATATTGTCGTTAGGTGCGCTTATGATAATAAGTGCACCAATTTGTTTTTGTCAACTACCACCCCCCCATCTCCTCTTTAAATATGTTCTCATTTTATTCAAAATCTTGAGGACAACCATCTCCAAACTACTTCTCTCAAAGGCAATTTGTGAGTGCCACTCTCTTGTACTCATATATTTCCTTCAAATTTTCTTCTTAATCTTCATTCATATCTTTCCCCATTCCATTCTACTTTACTTTCTTACTAATGCATCATCTCTTTCAATTATAGGGTTGAAGTCCTTCCAAATCCATCACGTTCTCCTCATTGTTGATCGCTCCTTACGTCTTCTAAGGTAACACGTCATCTTCTTCTACAAGTTTTATTATAGTAAAGTTAAGTACTAATTTTCTTTTGTATGTCTTAACAGGGTCATAACTAGTTCATTGGTCCACCTTAGTTCGAGGTTCGTTTATTTTAAAGCACGGACATTTGCTTTTTGTATATTCAGTTTGTTTAGTACAAAAATATCATTTGTGTATGTATATTAGGTTTGTATATAAGAAAAATACTATTCGTGTATGTATTTCTTTATATGGAATATTTGCTTATTTGTATATTCACTTGATTGATTTGTTAGTATTGCTCTAATAATGTGTTTTATATGGAAAAAAAAAACATTGCTAATGTACTGCTTGTATTATTTGAAAAAAATTATATATTTTAAATGTAAATGTAATTTGATTATGTATGCGTTTCGTTGTTATAATAGACTTCATGTTATTTTAAAGGTGAGAACTTGATTATAATGTAATGGGATTCGAATGAAAAAAAAAAAAAAAGCTTTCTTCAAATATTATTTTATATGTTCTTTGAATAAATGGTTTTTATAAAATTGACTATGATTTTTCACTCCAACAAGCTAAAATGCATCACTAAAATGAATATGTTAAACGGGAAACAAAGTTAATTTATTGAAACCAAAAATATGGTTAATACTCCAATATTTGCATATTTTCAAAGTCATGTCTTAGAGCAAAAAAAAAAAGGGGTTAATTGATGCAATTATTTTTTTCTAAATTAAGTAACAATAAGGAAAGAAAAAAGTTGTTTTTAACAGGAAAAAAAAAAGTTATGTTTAACAAAATAATCTATGTTTTTTACATAAAAGATTGTTCTAATACAATTGATATCATAGGAGAGTGACCAATTATACATAAAATATTGTTATAATACAATTGGTATCATAGGAGAGTGACCAATTTTAAAACCATAAACCAACCAACTAAATTTTAAAACCAAACATTATACTCATAAATCAACCACATCAATTTCAAAACCAAACCTTAGACTCTTTAAACAAACCCCAACATTTGAATCCTATAATCAATCACTTAACCCAAAATTTAGAAACCAAAACATAGACTCATAAACCAACCAACTAAATTTTAAAACCAAACATTATACTCATAAATCAACCACATCAATTTCAAAACCAAACCTTAGACTCTTTAAACAAACCCCAACATTTGAATCCTATAATCAATCACTTAACCCAAAATTTAGAAACCAAAACATAGACTCATAAACCAACCAACTAAATTTTAAAACCAAACCTTATACTCATAAATCGACCACATCAATTTCAAAACCAAACCTTAGACTCTTTAAACCAACACCAACATTTGAAAATTGGGGGTTGTTTGGAAATCAAAGTTCTATGTCGTCTTTATTGGACGTAACCCAGTTATTTAAACATCGTGGGTTGAATGCTACCAAGATATGAACTGATTTAGTGGATCGTTTCGATCGATGTAAATAATATATCAGTCGTCTGTCTTTCAGGAGCGAAATTAAATACTTTCTTATATTATGGACCCACGAGAACTAGTTGCCATTCTGTCAGCCTTCACCACAACACAACATCAATTACTTCTAATATTAGACATGTACATGAACGATCGTAGGAGAATAGAATACCAGTCACCCTTATTCAGAAAAACTATCTTATTTTTGTTTGTAGTATGTATGTAGTCACCTATTCTTTTGTGTCATCCGAGTGGTGGCTCGTGATTGCCATTCTCACTTGTTGAAAAAAACATTTTTTGTGTGTACATGGGGAGATAGATATCATGTTGCATTTGTACAACTCCAAACTTGGAGATTATGTAAAGAATGATAACAATTATTTTGTGCAACTAAAACTCCAAACTAGTCAAAGCATTGAACAAAATTTGTATTTAAATTTTGAAAAACTGAAATTTTAATATAACATTACTCGGGCAATCCAAAAAAAATGTTGAAAAAAAAACTGACATTCTAAACCCAGCATCAGAACTCCATGTTATAATAATCTGCACCCCAAACACAGACTATTATAACCCATACTATAATAATCTGCACCCCAAATACAGATTATTATAACCCCCAGACTATAATAACCCACAGACTATTATAACCAACTTTGTGCCCCAAACACCCCATAATATATTATAGATGTTAGAAATGTTTCCACCAACTTTACATTAGCACTTACACGCCCTTTTCACTTGACAGCATTTGTGGTTGGATTTTCTCTTTTTGTTTGTCGGTTTGTAATTTTATATAATAATATAAATGTACTTCTGCCATTTAAAAATAATTTAAAATTAAAAAATTTCTTTTAGATATCTGTGGCGTGACGTTGACAATGTCATGGTAAAGATAGCTTGCATATTTTTACAATAATTTGATATAATATGCTTTGAATTTTGGACTTAAATTTCATTAGAATTTTCGCTGAACATAACAAATGGTTAAGTCATATATTTTCGACCAATAGATCAAAAATTTAAATCTCTCTCACATGTTAAATTACAAAAATAATACTCGTGGAGTGTGATAAAGTTGTTTTTAAAGTTTTTATACTACTGAAAATGTTATATATATATATTCATAAATTTTCAGTTGCACTCTTAAACTCTAATGGATAAAATGTATTACTAATGTTGTACTCGTTGGAATTTTTCAACCTATGATTATGTTTAGGTTAAAATGTCATTTTGGTCTCTATTTTAATATTGGTACTTTCAAATGTCCAAATTTAGTCTTCATACTTTTAATAGATCTTACATTTAGTCGTTTTTGTTAGTTTATGGTGAACTTTCTAAAAAACAATTAGTCTTCTTTATATAAAATTTGAAAATATATTCACATTATCTATTTGTGCATTTTCTTAAATAAAATTTATTATTATTATTTTATCAAGTTTGATAAAAATTAATTTCAAACTGATCATGAGGATTAATTTTAAAATTTATAGATAGTATTTTAAAAGTATAAAAGTTAAAATAGAATAAGTTACGAAACCAATGTGACATTTTAATCTTGTGTGTAGCAAAAAAGAAAAAAAAAAAAGCTATTTTTTCTATTGTAATAGTTTGTGTTCATTGATTTAATATATGATTCACTTGCTTTTTAGTTTTTAGAAAAGATATTCAAAAGCTATAGAATCTTTGATTGGGGCCAGGTGGGCCAAACACTGGACATTGTTGGAAGAAAACAGATATAAAAAAAACCTTGTAATTATCTTTTCTTTCTTTCTTTTTTTTTTTTTTCAGTCAAGGTTGTAATTCTCAGTATATTTATTTTACTTATTTTCGGTGTGTTTTTTTTGACAATTTTCCATGTTGTAATTCTTTTCCCTCGGAAAAAATATTGTGATTGGGGTGAGTTTTACATGCTTTTCTAAATTAAAAAATTTTTGGAGAATCAAAATTTAAGTGATTGTTAAAAAAAAATTGATTTTAAGCCAATTTAATTGTTTCAAAAAAAAATTTATTTCTTACCAAACACTCTAAATTTTTTTATTTAAAAAAACCAACTTTTAGCCATTCAAAACCAGTCGCGGACCATTTGTTTTGCAGGAATCCACGAATCTTGGAAATTTTTCATGTGTTGAATTGTCGTAATTTGAAAATTCTCATATATCTTAAAATGACATCTTTTAAGTTATTTTGATTTCCGTATAAAACATTGATTTTTAACATTCTATTCATACATGCATGTGTAAAATCACTTTTTTTTTACCCCTAACCTTTATTATAATTCAAAAAAAAAAAGCTTCCTTAATTTATCTTCTCCTTAAGTTTTATCTAACATGTATTAAAGTTAATATTTTGAAAGAGTGATTTTTAATAATATTTAGTATCATAAATATATTTTTTTCAATCATAAATATATATTTTTCAGCCAAAATATACAGTGATATTAGGAAAAAAAAATTTAATTTTATAATGTGATGAACAAATTTCACCAAATATACCATCAATTATATAATTGTCCTTTTCTTAAAGAAAAAAATTCAAGTTGAAATCGGATATAATATTAAAGATTTTTATAAAAATCTCAAATTAATATAAATTAATTTATTCTACAAAATAACAAATAAAAATAGAATATTAACTTATGCTCAAGTGGATAGTAAGAACATTGGGGGAACAATATATAATTTTAAGATATTCCCATGAAAATTTTATAAAATATAAATATAGTTATTTAAATATTCCCAAACATCTTTATATATTTTGCTCAAATGGTCAAACATCTATAATTATGAACATCTAAAATTTCTGGATGTTAGCTATCTAGATTGCCTAGAAACAAACAACCAAGTTAATAAAAAGGAAGGGTAAATAGTAAGTTTGACCTTTGACTTTTACATGAAGTGCCCATGTTGTCTTCTTGAAAACTAAAAATTCAATAATGGAGATTCAACTTCTAACCTTTTGATCAAGGATATATGTCAAGACATATACCTTAATCAGTTGAGTCATGTTAGGATCTATCGACAGTGTTATATATATATTTAGAAGATTATATTAAGGAAGGTAGAAATGCCCATAAAAATATATTTTTCCATTGAACTTTCCTCAAGTTGCATATTAAAGTAGTTAATATGTAATTAGTCATGTAAAAACAACTATTTATTTAATACAAAAAAACGATTTAGCACAATATTTTAATTTATAACCCATAGCATAAAATGGGAAATAAAAATTATTAGCTAGAGAACAGGGATCCAATGAAGTGACATTGACTTTATTTTAGGTGAAAAACAAAACAAAAGTGTCCTTGTTATCTTAATAGAGGAAGGTGAACTAAGAAAAGAAAGAAAAAAACTACAATTTATTTTACAGAAGTTGATTACTTAATGTGATTTGTAAAATAATGAAACATGTTATTAAAACCATAATTCTTAAAGAAGTTAGATACAACTTGCAAGCAATTGGTAATACAAACATAGAAATGAGAATTTAGCATGAAGCTGCAAGAAATCTTACTAAAAACTATCACCACACATACAGCAAACATGAAAGTTTGAAACAGACCCAGAATAAAAATGAAAAGTTATATCACTTACAGTCAGTCCAAGATCATCAAAAGATTAATGGAATGACAATGGATGCTTCTCCCTCGTCCTTGCAACTCGATCTCTTTCATCTTTTCGTTTCTTCGTGGACGAGTTAATTTTTCCAGGCCCGAACAATCGAATCCGCATTATGTCTAGCAATCGTGATTGAAGATGGTTGTTCATCTCCATTACTTGCTTTGTCATTCTGGAAGCCCACATTCGACTTCCTAAACTTGTTTCTACTTTCATCTGTATTGCTGCTGATGTCCCTTCTGTCTGAACACAATGGAAAAGGAGTATGAATATATTGATAATATAAGCTGCATTTTGTCCATTTGACTTAACGAGCATTACTATTAGCAGCTATATTAAGGCCACAATGTAGAAAGATTGAAAGAGAGAGTGACCTTCATATCAAATATTTGCCGACTCAATGAATCAGTACTTGTGAATCCAATGGAATTTGGATTCTCCCTGATGGGTTGGAGGGAGGGAAAGAGGGGTATTGTGCTCTTCAACAAGTTGGCAGGCTGAGGATACTTGTCGAGTGAGGACACGGAGAAATGATTCAAGACTCTCTTCTTACGGTTTGACATAGAGATCAGGGACGACTGTGGAATTGCTACCAAGTTGGTTATTCTCCCTGTTAATGGACAAAAAACAGCAATCCGATGCATGTTTAGAGATCCCAAATAGATCTTCTGAAGAGAGAATTTGTTCATGTATATGCATGCATCTCTGTCGTATGGCAGTGATGGTGATAAAATATATTGAACTCTGTTGAAACAATCAGTTCTAATCTTAGTTCAAGTTTCCAGAATTCATATATAAACCAAGAAAGTTTTTAAATCTTCAAAAGCCAGAAGGATGGTAAATTAGATAGCGAAGGGAAAAAAGGCGGGAAGTTCACGTTCAACAACAAAAGGCAAAATAAAAGAACTTTAAATTGCCTCCTACCAGCAGAATCATCGAGTTATTACCTTTCTTGTGGTCAAGCTTTTGAATGATCCTCTGACCGCTGATGTCCCATATGCAGACAGTGCAATCCTCAGATGCAGAAATTAGATCCAACTGACTGAAGGCCACAGCAGTAATAGCTCCTCTGCATTAATGGTGGAAACTTGAACATGAAATTGCTATTAAAGTGTACAAAGGAAAGGCACAGAGAATGGGCTTGCAACATGTATAATATTCATTGTTGGTCAGAGGAAAAAACAAAACTAAGTTGCAAAACGGCAATAACTAGTAATGTAAATCTGCTGATAAACCAAGAGGAGATCAATTCAATGGAGAACGCATTTTCTTTACTCAGATAGACATAGAAGTATGTAGAACGAAAATAATCAGAATTTCAAACATATTTCAGAAAAGGAAAGTCACACTGCAATCAACACAGAAATTTCAAGTACCATACATTACTTGTGTCCTTTTGGTGCAAGTAATTGGTTTTCTTTAATGGTAATGCAGTTATCCAATCCAAATTCAAGCCTGCTAGCAAAAATTTGCCCGTCAACAGTCCCAGAGAACAGAAGTTGCTCAATTGGATGAAGAACAATTACACCGATCCCTTCTATATGAGCTTGAGTTCCCCTGACCATTCCTGACATTAAATCCCAAAACTGCACCGAGAAATGTTAATCAAGTTATGAGCTCATTAGAGCTCAGCAGAATAATAGATACAATGTTATTATCTAGGCTTTTAGCAACCTTTAAACTGCCATCGAGGGAGCTTGAAATGATCATCGACATCGAGCAGCCAGACATAGTGAGTAGACCAGTTAAAGACGACTTATGTTCCATGAGACAATACAATATTGGCTGTGAGCTTCCCACGAGTTCCACATCCAGCAAACTTGCATAAAGTTTGAAAGGAAAATCATGACAACGAAAAGCTATCTAAAATGCTTCAATCAAAGAGGTTTTAAAAACATTGTGAAGAGAATACATTTACCTAATCATGGACCAGACACAAATCGTTCCATCGGCTGAACCAGTAATGAGAAACGAATCGTCCCAAGAAAACAGGATAAATTTTATGGGTTTATAGTGACCACTCCAAAGCTTGAGCAATTTACCACTACCAACCTACAAATTGCCACAACCAAATGAGACTCTGAGGTGAAAATAGGGGAAGGGGAACTTTAAGTTCTGAAGGAAGTATATGTACATACTCACATCCATACATACAGATATACAATATTGAATTAAAAAATATATATATATATATATATATATAAAACCAATATTGTATTGTCTAATATACACATACAGATAGCCACATACTAGATTAAAAAACAAAAAGGATTTCAGCTAATTACTGACCTCCCAAAGATGAATATTTCCAGAATGAGCTCCGCCTGCAAGATACACGCTGTCCTTTGTTGAGGCAAGTGGTCCAATGGGCTCCAATGGATAGTTCCTAAGAGGGGGTTGAGGCTGAAAAGGTACAATGATTAAGGCTTAATATTGTAAATCGCCCCTAAAATCGAACAAGTGAATTATGAATATCAATTGGGAGGATTTCACAGGATTTCACAGAGCTTGAATACAGGACTATGATAACGAAAATTCCCTCGAGTTCAAATCGTCCATGATTCTTCAAACAATGATAGAATCTGAAAGGACATGTCTATTCAAAGACTCATCTGGCTTCTAGCCGATTAATCAATAGTTCAATACCTTGTTCAAGGACCAGATGAAGATGGATCCGCCACCAACGGACCCTTCCTTGCGAGTCTGAGAAGCAACGAGGAACTCGTTTCTCAACAAAATCAAACCGTAAGGAGGCGACGCGCAAGTCGGAATGTGAAGGAGAGTTTCCCCTGTTTTTGAATCCCAAATCGTAATCCCTGGTCCCATGTTCTTGTCGCTGCACACAGCCAACGCCATTCTTTCGCCTCCATTGCTCATTTTCTGACGTTCAAAGAGAGGGAAGCAAAAACCCTCCCATCAATGTAGGCTATGGAGGTCTGCATGGGAAGGCCCGATTGCTAATGGGCGTGCATTGAATTGAATGACGCCTGTCAATTGAAAGAGACAAAATCAGTTGAACAAAACTTTAAACTTTCGGTTCACCTTCCAAGTTTGGCTTCTCATTTTCAGGGATCGACGAGCGAAAATCTTCTCGGAGTTAGTGAACTCCATGCAGTCAATTTACATGCCCGCCGCCCGCTCGAACTTTTTGAAATCAAGAAGACTCTCAATCTTGTAAAGTAGAAGAAAGGTTGAACAAGGTTAAATTACTAGTTTAATCATCTTTGAAAAATGAAAACTGTAACAAGTCCTCAACTTTTAGATTTATAGATATATATTTTTTGAGTTTAACAATATTTGGGAGTAGGGAAACTTGAATCTCTAATCTTTTGATCTAGAATACATGTCTATTTAGTCTCACCTAATTTTTAAAAATTTCAAATATGTTAATGTCTTATTAAACACAAAATTGAAAGTTCTATTAGACATAACATTAAAAATTCAAGAATTTATTAGACACTTTTAAAAATTTAGGAACCAAATAAACACAAACTTGAAAAATAAAATTTAACTTAGACAAGTGTAGCCAATTTCTTTTTTCAAATTTCTATTTTACCCCTATTGTATCAATTTTTGCCCCTAAACTTTCAATTCATCAAATTGAAACCTAAACTTAGATAAGTGTTACAATTTTTACCCCCTATTCAATTTCTTCTAATTCACTCACCAATTTAAACAAGAAAACAATATAAAAATATCATAAATTAACTAACTTCAATAAAATCAAGTTTTGCATAAAATTAAGTTTGATCAATGCACAAATTAACTATTTAATAACCTTGGTCAAAATTCAAAATTTTCAACAAAAGTTTAGCTCTATTTTCTTTGAAATCTTATCAATTTTGTATCATGCATATGTTTTATAATTTATCTAATGTATATGAAAATATTTTTTTTAACAATCTTTCAAACAAAAACTTATCATAAGGTTAAATTTGTAACACTTTTTAAAGTTCAAAGTTAAGATTGCAACACTTATTTAAGTTTGAAGTAAAAAAACAAGCAAATAAGAACGATGAGAGATTGACTCAAATAACAAAAACCCAATTGAATACGAACCATTTTCTCAAAATAAGTTTTTCTAACCATTTGCTAATGTCATCAAAACGTTTTTTTTTTTCTTTTTCTTTTTTCTAATTATTTTAAATATAGCATCACAAATATATATAATAATGGAGCCTATAAGATATAGTATGTTCCTAACATTTTATGTTTGGGAATTCCAAAATTCCCATTTTAGACTAACTTGAGCATAGTTCAACCTGAGGGTGAATGCCAAGATGGAATTTATTTCTCGAATGGAACAACTACAGTTATCAAAAAAGGAAGTTTGTTGAAGTTGAAGCAAGCGAATTGGGACTAAAATCAGAAGAAGCACAATTGGAATGGAAACCGAATAGGGTGAGTTATCAAAGTGGGAAGGGATTCTGAGGAGACGATTGTTGTGTTGGGATTCATGCCCTAAAATTTCATAATTAATGATTTATTTAATAATTAATAATAATTTTGATTATTTTATTTGTAATATAATATTATCCATTACATGAAAAATCCAAGGTTATTAGTGTAATCTTGAACAGTATATGGTTGACATACGAGAAGATTATGCTCAAGAAATAACCTAAAGGGTCTTAGTATATGGATAAGGTTGAGTGTCTTATCTTGGTAACACTATTGATATGGTCTACTTTGTAATAGTTACAAATGATTTGATCCAAATCATTCATGTGGAGACATGTGAGTGGGGGTATCTTATCAATGAGTTTGTATAAGACTGGACCACAAAATATTTAATCTCTCTTTATATATCCGTTAATTGAGAAGATTGATATTTCATCAGGATGCTCATTTGCAACTCGATCTTAATCTTGAGTGAGTTATGAACTCCTGCCTATGAGGACTTGTCATTTGATTTGCATGAGTGAGAATGACTTTTGTAGTCGATTCAATAAGCCTACCATTTTGGAGACTTGACCAAATAGGGAGCTAGAAACATAATCTTACAAGATGAAATTAACTCCTTCTTATACAGGGTAAGTAGATGAGTTATTCCCTTAAGTGATGATTTCAAGACTTGAACAATGTGGCCCCACCTTCTCACTGGTCCAAAGGGACTTAGTTTATGTGGTTGGATCATAAACAAATTGTTCATTAGAAGATCAATGGTACTTAAGATGCGAAATGTAATTATAGGGGTAAAACAGACTTTTTACCCAACTGTAATTACGAACAACTCATGAAGAATCGACTTGAATGTAATGGTTCTATCCATGGACACAACTTGTCCTACAGTACATAAGAGTGCAACTCTAGGTCTATAATGGAGTGACCTAAAATTAATGAATGAAAATTGATGAATTAAAGAGTTTAATTAATTATTTTTATATCATTGGAGCTTATAATCTATAGGTTCACAAGGCCCCCTTGCTAGCTCATAGTAACACTAAAAGATCAATTTAGTTAAAAGACAAATTTAAAATGTTCAAATTAATATTTAATATATTATATATATTAAATATAAAAGAGAAAAATATATTTATTGTATTTGATACATTATATATTAAAATAATTAATGTATATTAGATACGTTAAAGAAAAGATATTTATAAAATTTGAAAAAGAATCAAATAAAGAAATAAATATCGTAGGAGAATTTAAAAGATTTGAATAAGATTCAAACAGATTAAATATATGTATTTTAATATACTAGATATCAAAATATAAATTATTTAATTATGGTAAAGATTTGTCTCTATTACCTTTGAGTTGAGTCATTATAGCACACATTTCTTCAATAAAGAATTAGGAATTATCTCTAGACTTCTTCCTCTCCAATCCATTGTAGATTTTCTTTCAAGAGGCTCCCACAAGTCTTGGTCTTGTGTTCGAGTCATAGCAAGGAAGACGTTATGGAATTCTTGGAACACAAGAAGTAAGAACTGCCAAAACTTTATCTTTATATTTAAGTCAAGGTATGTTTTGCTTAGCAAAAATTATTTCTCATTTAATTCTAAAATAAAATAAAATTCGATTCCAACGCTTCCGTTGTGGGTTTAATTCGATTATTTCCTTTAGTTACCAAGTTGATGAACCTGTTTTACCCATAGGATGTCGATATCATTCATTGTATTCCTCTTCGTGACCTGATTTGCTCAGATCTATTTTTTGGCACTATGATAAACGTGGTGTATATACTGTCAAAAGTGGTTACAAATTAGCTTACTCTATCGTGTGGGAAACATCAACATCATTGACTCAAGACATGGATAAGATGTGGAAATCTTTGTGGGCCTTAAAAATCCCAGCTAGGATTTAAATATTCCTGTAGAGACTTTGTCTGAATGCTCTTCCTACTCGAGTCAATTTTGTTCATCGGGACATTGTGGCAACAGAGGAGTGTCCTTCATGTAGGCATGCACAAGGTTAACAATTCATGTCATTTGGGCTTGCAAGGGAAGTCAAAAAAATTGAAAAAGTTGGCTACCGAGCACGAAGCTAGGTAATGTTCAATTTTCTGATGTTGTTTCTTTGTTTTGCAGGGCCATACAAGTTTTCAATCCCATGGAATGTTTCATCTTCTCCTTCATTGCCTTAACTATATGGAAAACTAGAAACAACCTAGTTTTTAAGAACACCATGAACTCTTTAAAGGACCCGGTGACTTGTGGGCACTTGATTTTGTGGCAAAAATGGAGGGTGAAGACGTTAAACATTTAGATGGGCGCATTAACTTACCAAATGAAGGAGATCCACGACAACATAGTAGAACCCTAAGAACAGAAGATCAGTCTACCCTCCACAAATGGCAACCACCCCCAATACACTGTTACAAATTGAACTCAGATGCAACATGTTTAAACACCTCAGTTGGACTAGGCGTACTTATCAAAAATGCCAATGGGGAAACGATGCTTGCAACAGAAAACTATTGGAAACAAGAGAGACTAGTTGAACTTGCAGAGGCGGTTGCGTTGTCATATGGCATATCCAAAGCAATTGAGGTTAGCTTGTATCTTTTTTATGCTGAGGTGGATTCGCCGATCCTTTGGAAGTTATTGACTGGAAAGGAACATTTTATGAATGAAACACAAAGTTTTGTTGATGCCATCCGAACTCAATAAAACCAAAATCTGATCATGGGATTCCTTCTCGTCAATCGTAAGGGCAATGTAGCAGCTCACGAACTTGCAACCCATGCTTGACGTTTTCACCACTCAAAGATATGGTTAGAAAACACCCTCAGCTCACTTGCCAGTCCAAAGAGATAACTTCTATATGTAGTGTTGTTTTGTACTCCAAAAAAAAAAAAAAACATGAGGTGAATGGATGCATGCCTAATACTTTTAATGTTTAAATATTGTTTTGATCCTTGTACTTTCACTTTTGATTTATTTTGGTTTCTATACTTTTAAATTTGGTTCATTTTAGTCTATGTACTTTTAAAAGGTTTGTTTACCCTTTTAAAAAACTGGTCATTTTAGTTTATGTTTGCAAAATTTTAATATAAATTTTACATATAACGAAAACCATTTAATATAAAGTTATGACAATATTTTAAGAATTTTTTTTATTAACATAATAACATTGTGTTAAACCAAAAAGGTCATTTTTTAAAAGTACAATGAGCAAAACAGACATTTCAAAAATAATACATAGACTAAAATTGATCTAAACTAAAAGTATAGGAATCAAAATGAATGTTTTGAAGATACATAAATTAAAACGTACCAAAATAATATTTAATCCTACTTTAAAAGTCGAACAAGTTGGTTAATATGACTATAACCATCCAACACGCAAACTAGTCATATCTAATGTGTTTGTCAATTGTTTGGCCAAAGGCCCCATTACAAGTCAAATCCACGTGTGAGGCAAAATGGACATGATGTCTCCTTCATTCTCAAAAGGTTACAGTTCTATTTATCAAAATCCACTTAGCTTCATATGACTACAAGTAAGGACTTAATTGTCTTTTTGGCTTTTTAGTAAATAATAATAATAAAATTTTAGTTATGAAAAGGTAGTGGAAAAAAAAAAAGGAAAATTTTGGATTATACACATGTTGGATGTGGTGGTGTTTTGGGTGTTTGACATGTGATTGAAATTGTTTTTAAGGATTAAAAAAAAATGGGTGTGTTGCCGTGGGTTTGATTTTTGGGTGAAGGTTAGTTGTATCTTGATGGTTGAGATAATTGGAAAAATAAATAATAATTAATAAGAAAAAAGAAAATTTTAAAGGAAGGGGAAAATGAATCGTATATGTATTTCAATTCCAATGTCTTTTGTGTTTGCCTAGAAAAGGGAAGATGTATTTGTATTACCAAAAAGTATTTGGTGGTGTGTATGGTGTGAAGAAGAATGGAAGGAAGAGAATTAGGTGTACTGGAAAAGAGGAATAGTTTTGGGAAACGAAAATAAAAAGATTTAAGAGTGGTCACATCAAAGGACCAATTTTCTTTTTTTTTTGAAAGGAAACTAATAGGCCTTCACGTGGAGAGGTACTATGGAGAAAATAAAATGTCATTTTGTTTTAAGAAAAGAATAGTTTATGAATAGAGAGAAAGAGATGTTTAATTGGAGAAGAAAGACAAAATGTACTCTATTAATAAATGGATGAGAGAGAATGAGTAATTTGAAGTTTTGGACTATTTGGTGAGGTTTAAGGGTAATAAATTGGATTAGTTGACATTTAATTCATGGTATGGTTTTTCAACTTGGAGGACGATTATTGGTATGGTTATTGAAATTTTAGGTTGAACAAAAATTGGGAATAGCTTGAGAGCCAAAACGTTAATGCTAATAAATATGTGAGTGGTTTATTTTACGATATGTTTTTATTATTTAATCTTTATTGTGGAATTTCAAGAGGTTATAACAATGTGTGATTTTAGAGAAATTGTGAAGAGATTTTCAAACTATTGTTATGGATTTTCAATAATTTTATGATTATGTATGATTTGTTTTAAGAGAACTTTTATGAGATTTTTTTTAGAGATTTGTTATGAGTTTTCAGTAATTTTATGGTTTTGACTAGAATTATCGTTTTAGAGATATATTCGAGATATTTTATGATTATTGAGATGTTTGAAGAGTTTTAATGTTTACTGAGAAATGTATGAGATTCATGATATGTGGTTTCAGAGAAAATATGACGTTGGAAATGTTTTATATTATTTGAGAGATTTAATGATTATTTGAGAAATTATAAATGTTTAATGTTATTTTAGAAATCTCTCAAGTTTATGAACGGTTGTTTTAGAGAAAGAATATAATTTTCAAAAAGAGTTTGAGAAGTGAAGAGTTTGTATGATTTAGAGTGATTTTTTTATTTAAAAGGCTTATGTGAGAAGTGGTTTTCAAACCACTAGATCTTTGTACTTGTGGTGATTATATGGTAAGCTATGAAAATGTGTTTCTATAGTATGCTCGCGTGCTCAAGCCACAGGGGATAACAATTAGAAGTTTGTTCAGCTAGTTAAGACATTATATCATAAGGTTAGAAGTTTGAATCGTTATCTCCACATGTTAATAAACTAAAAAATAATAATTTTGGTGGCAAATAATAACAATAATAATAATCACGTATACCACTGTTAAGATGGGAACATCTTCCTTTGAGATTGATGGTTCAAATCTCCAACCTACATTTATTTAAAAAGAAATTCATAATGGGAACAAAAGGCAATAATGATAGTAGTGCAATAGAGTGGCGAAGTTTTGTATTTAAACTAAGTTGTCATCCTCAAGCGTCAGTTTTGTGCATGCTGTCAATCTTGAAATTTTCGAAACGACAAAGAGAGACGCAACATTCCTCTGTTTTCTCTTTTCAGTTGGAGAATTTCAAGTCGAGATCTATCATCTCATGTTAGATCTTAATTATTGTAACGGCTGTAAAATTGCTAATCTCAATATATTTTCTTCTCTTCCTTTTTGTATCTTCATTTTCTTCTGTGAATCGTGTATGACACTGTTCTTAACAATGTCTAAGCGCACGCCCCCCATTCTTCTAGCTTATGGCTCTCTACAAACCCTAGGAAGAGATGGAGAGAACTGTTCTTTCTTTCCTATACTCCATTTTGGCTCACCTTTTGCTTGGGAATTGTCGTCCCTTATAAATTCTAGGTGCTATTCTTTAATTTGCAAACTAAAATGAGGCCTATTATACTGATTCTTTTGTTTGATATTAGGAATTTCAATGGATTGTGGAGCTTGCTTGAGAATCTTGGAAGAATATGATGAGTTGACTTTGTTCTTTGTGAGGAGGGGAATGGGGTTGGTTGTTCTCGCTTTAAGATACCAATGGTGTGGCTTAAAGAGATATAATTGTTGGTAATTGGTGTCTTATCTATTGAGCTATATGTTCAAATTGAGCAAAAGTTTGAATCTTCATTGTTGAACTTAAAAAATAGGTTCATGTCGGTCCAGGTCAGGTCAGATGGATTAAATCCCAATATCTTTTGGTTTTCGTTATTTTGTTAATTGGTTTCTTTAGGTTTCATTCAGAACATCATTTTGTGTGGCTTGAATCAGATTCTTCTGATAATTTGAGTTTTTTTAGAACGTGATTCTTGAGACTTTTGTTTGTGATAGCACTGAATTAGTGTTATATTTATGCCTTATTTTAGCTAGTTCTACGCTATATTTTTGAGTTTTTACGTTGATTAATTGTTGATTTCAAGAATCCAAGCAATTCTAAGCAGAAATTTCAATTTTGGAGCTTTATGTTGAAAATGAAGCATAATTAGATTTTTTGGAGGAGCGAAGGACAATAAGAGTTGAAGCACAAGGTGTTGGGGTTGAGAGGACGGCGTTGCAACGCCATAATTTAGTGTGCAAACCCGAGAGCTAGCGTTGCAACGCTAGAAACACGCTGGAATGTGGAGCTCCATCCGAAGCATTGCAAGTTAGTAGCATTGCAACGCTGCATTTGTACAGTTGCGAAAGCGCCATCATTTTGGGACAGCGTTGCAACACTATCCCTAGAGTTGCAACGCTGTCGCGATTTCTGCTATTTATTCTTCGCTTCGTTTTCGAATTGGAGGAGACCATTAAGGGGGTTTTAGCCCTAATTTCGATAACTTGCCTCCTTGGGACCTGTGGAGCTCGAGACAGAGTGTTCGAGAGCGGTGTTCGAGGCTTGGGGTCGCGAAATTCGAGGCGGGAGTCAAGAATTCAGCAACAACGGTCTTATTCCCCGTTATCTTCTCTCTATTTTCTGTATCTAGGGACTTCAGGATGTTGTACTGTGTTGTTTTAATGGCATTTATGGGCTAAATCTACTTGTTTGGGGTTAATAGCACATTTAGGATTGAATTTATGGATTAATTGTGATCATTGACTTTTAATTGCTTGATAATTGCATTTAATTGGATTGTTCTTAATGCTTCTATTTATTTGGCCAATATTTAGTTGAACATAGTCTTAATTGAGCTCGATAGAGGAAATTAGAACAGAATTAATCCAGTTAACAACCTTAAATTACCGATGTGACATAGGAGTAACAATTGACAGATGAGGCTAATTATGAGTGGGCTTATTCCAACTAATTAATCAATTAACATTAAGGACACTTAGGCAAACGATTAATTAAGTGTGTTCAGATGAGATCGACAGGAGATTTCGACTGGTTTTGCTCTAGATTTATGCAATTAAGCATGTTTAATTAACTATCAGATTCAATTGTCATAAGTCCAACCTAAATTGTGCTCGATCCTCTAAACATTTCCTTAATTTGGTATCTCAACCCTTTACATTTCTTTCCTAGTTAGTTTAAATTCTTAATTTGGTATCTCAACGCTTTACATGGGCCTTAAATAATTTCAATTTTGAGTATTCTTAATAATTAATTAGCTTTAAAAAGAAGATCCATATCCACTTCTCTTGGGATTCGATACTTGGTACCCACGTACCATTTTATTATTAATTCGATTGCGTGCGCTTGTGTGTACACCAATCAATTTGAATCGAGAGCTTATATTGTAATGGTGCAAATAGAGTTGAAGCTTGTTCAAAACTTAGCGCAATTCAAAGTTTGGGGACTCGCAAATGAAGTCTCTTATTGTTATTATTATTATTATTATTATTATATCAATTCGAACAAGCTTGAGTCTAAGCAAACCCCAACTCAACAAAAGCCCCAAGGAATCATGTTCTAAAAAAAATAAAAATAAAAATAAAAAAATAAAAATAAAAAGCTTATCAAGAATCCAATTACACTAATGTCGGAAGAAATCTACTAACGAAGGCCACGAAGAAATAGACTGAAAACCAACGTGATACCACCATGAAATCGATTGAAAAGAAAAAATTTAATAGTGGAGGATCATACTCCCTCCCATTTATTGCTTGTCACGTTAGCCTTCTTTTTAAAATGATGTGGAGTATCATACTCCCTCCCATTTATTGGTTGTTCCTTCTTTTTAAAATGATGTGAGGTCCACCAATATTAAAAAAGTATTTATAAAGGCAAAATTATAGTGTGAACAAAGAGAGTATGTACTCCTCAAAAAATTGTCCCTGCTAAGAAGAAACCACAAAAAAATACTACAAAGAAACCTAAAAATCAAATATTGGAATTTAACCCAACTCGATCTGACCCAAGCCAGACCAACTGAGTTATTTGGCAGTTAAAATGGCCAGGGAGCTTACTCATCTATAATATATTAAAAAGCAAGCATCTTTGAAACACATTTTTATAATTATTAAAATTATGCACAAAGTATATAAAATAGTCAAGGTCCCACGTTTGATAACCATTTGGTTTTGATTTTTTATTTTTTAAAATTAAGTATATAAATACTATTTCTACCTTTGAGTTTCGTTATTTTCTTATACTTTTTACATATGTTTCAAAAACCAAGTCAAGTTTTGAAAACTAAAAAAAAAAAAGGTAGTTTTCAAAAACTTGCTTTTGTTTTTGGAATTTGGCTAAGAATTCAAATGTGTTTCTTTAGAGAAATGATTTGTTTAAAAAAAAACACAATTTTCAAAAATAAAAAACTAAAACTAAGGCCCCGCTTGATAACCATTTAGCTTTTTATTTTTGGGTTTTGAAAATTAAGCCTATAAATATTACTTCCACCTATAGATTTCTTTGTTTTGTTATCTATTTTTTACATATATTTTAAAAAATCAAGTCAAGTTTTAAAAACTAAAAAAAGTAGTTTTTAAAAACTTGTTTTTGTTTTTGGAATTTGGCTAAGAACTCAAACGTTTTTTAAAAAAAAATGAAAACTATTATAGGGAAGATGAAAGCCATAGTAGAGAAATTATGAGAAAATAAACATAATTTTTAAAAACTAAAAACTAAATTGTTATCAAACGAGGCTTAAATAGTTATCAAATGGAGCCTAAATAATTGGTAACTACAAACTTACTTCTAATTGTCATTATTATTATAATAATAATATAGTAGATAACTATTAGGTGTCGTTTGGTTCGTAGGTTTGGGTGGTTTGTTGAGCCTGCGTTTATTAAATTTGGGGTTGTTAAGTATGTGTTTAGATGGTACAGAAAATAGGTTTGTTAAGTCTGGATTTGTTAAACCAGTGTTTGAATGATGTCAAGTCTAGGTTTATTAAGTGTGTGTTTGAATTCTAATTTGTTAAATCTGAGTTTATTAAAAGTATATTTGGTTGGTAAATTTAAAATTTGTAATAAATATAGAAATTATTTAATTAACGTAATAAAAACAATAAATTAAATTATTTAAAATGTAACTTTTATTATGAAATTAGAGAGTATTATTTTAATAATAAATAAAATATTTTTAATATATTTGTCTACTCATTTTTCTTCCAATAATTATTTTATAGAATAAATATTTAATTGTTCATGAAAATATTTTCAGACTACTTACCAAAGTGTGAACAAATATAAACAAATTTTTTTATGCAAATATATTCAATATAAAATTAACCATAAAGAAAATGTTATCAATTGTTTATTTAATGATTTATAAGTTGTTGTGCTAACAAAAGTTATTTACTACTTATCATCAAAATTACTATTGAACTTAACTTTCTATATTTAACTAATACATAAGATTATAAAGTTAAAGTATTTTGAATAATATTATTTGAAAAGCTATTATAAAAAGAACACATATACTATAATATTTTAAAAAATTTTAAAACTACCCTTATAATTTATTTTTTTTAAAAATATTTATTGAAACTTCTACTTTGTCCATCACGTTTATAATTTTATAGGAACTATAAAACAGTTACATCAATAAAAATTAAAGCTTCTAATGTTATTACCCATTCTTGATAATAAGTAGTTAGGAATTTGTACCCATAGACATATAATTTCTAACCCACCACTAATGTTAGATAGGTAGTAAAGAAATTTAATTTTATAGGTTTAGTAAGTAATAAAACTGCTACTAAAAAAAAGTAATTAAAAAATAATAAAATTTCTATAAAGAAGGTTTTTAATGGATTAACATTTTCTTAGTTATTATATTAATCATTTTTTTTAAATAGTTTTTTTTAACCAATTGAACCTTTATTTGGTTTATATAATTGTATATTTACTCCAATTCGTACTAAAAAAATTAATTCAATTTATAGATTTAACTATGTCATGTTCTTAAGTAAGTTACTAATTTTGACTGCAAATAAATTTTATAATACATCAACCATCGCACGTATATAGATTCAACATACATTATTAACTATTTGCTATGAGCAATTATACGTTAAACAAATATGTGTTATTATAAAATAAGAAGATATAAAAATCAACCTTAATGAATTTTAAAAATAACTATACTTAATACCATTTTACCCATATCGTTTAATAACTATAAAAAAAACACACACACACACGCGTGCTTGCACGTGGTAATTCACTAGTTTCATAAACAAAACAAAAAAAAAAACCAAAATGAACACATTTTAAGAGTACAAGGGCTAAAATGGACATTTAAAAGTACTTGGCCAAAATGAACCATCCCTATAAGTACATGACCAAAATAGTATTTAAATCTAAAAACAAAGGTTAAAATATCATTTTAGTCCCTATACATTAGTTTTGTTTCATTTTAGTCCCTAATTTTAGTATCATTACTATCAATAAATTTTTAAAAAGTTAATTTTTATCAAAATTGGTTAAATAATAGCAATAATTTCTATGCGTAAAAGACATCACGTGAATATGTTGCTACTCACATTCGCTCCAAAAGAAATTCATAAACGAAGCTGGCATCCTCGAGCGTCCACTTTGTGCTGTCAATCTTGGAATTTTCGGAACAACAAGACGCTAGCACTCCACTCCTCTGTTTTCTCTTTTCAGTTGGAGAATTTCAAGCGGAGATCTATCAACTCAGTTTAGATCTTAATCACTGTAATGGTGGCCGGTAAAATTGCAGTGTCTTTTCTTTTCTTCGTTTTCTTCTCCCTTCGAACCCCTGTATGACACTGTTCTTAACAATGTCCAGATCGAGCGCACGGCCCCTCTCATTCTTCTAGCCTATGGCTCTCTACAAACCCTAGCAAGAGATGGGGAGAATTGTTCTTTCTTTCCTATACGCCATTTTGGCTCACTCTTTGCTTGGGAATTGTCGTCCCTTTCAAACTCTATGAGGTGTTCTTCTTTAATATGCAAACTAAAATGAGACCTATTATACTGATTCTTTTGTTTGATATTACTGCATTTTGATGGATTGTGGAGCTTGCTTGATAATCTTGGAAGAATTTGATTTGTTGGCTTTCTTTGTTCGTTGTGAGGTGTGGGGACGGGGTGGGCTGGTTGCTCGTTTTATTGCTGAACTGAGCAGAGGTTTCTCTTAATTGATTTCTCAATTTTATCTTCTTTCTGTTCACATTTGGATTGGTTTTGAAGAAGTCAACCAAGAAGAAAGGAAGAGTCGCATATTCTTGATTTATATATCTGGGGATTTGGGGTTTTAGTCAATGATTTGCCTTTGTTTTTTTTTTTTTTTTCTCTCCGTCAAACATTACCATTTATTATTTTCTTGTAACCGATGATTATCTACAAATTGCTTTGAGTTCAACTTTTCTCCCCTCTCTCTCCATTATCAAAAGTCTAAACATCCATCGGTGTCCTGATTGACAGAGTTTTACGGAATTGGAATATTTGCTTCTTGGTTTGGTAGCAGTACTTCCTTCCTTCTTGATACCAGTGGTGTGGCCTGGAGAGGTACAATTTACTAGCTCTTCATTTTTTATGTTCTCTCTGCATTTCTATGATCCTATAACCAAAATTCCTTCACATGTTTGTTTATGGGAACTAATGGATTACAAGTTAACTGATTGCACATCCAACCATCGGTTAACTTTATGGGACAGGAAGATTTGCTTCTGTCTAAGATTGGTGGTTCTCTTAGATTCAAGTGTCATGTTCATTTTGAAGACGATGTGAAACTGAATATTAGTCACTAAAAAAAATTTCAAAAAATCAAGATCAAAGAAGAAGAAGACTTATCAATTCATCACCTGTACCTTGAGATACACAAAGTGACAAAGTGATCTTATTTACTTGGAATTGGTTGCAGGCTGACAGCAATTTGCCTTGGAAAGAGCGTTATTGGGTAAAGGTTGGTTTTCTACCATTTTTGTATGTGGATTACTCTTTGTTTTTGCAATTCAGCAGTTCAGAAGAAGCAGCTATATCATCAAAGCAAATTAAGTTTGATAAATGAAAAGTGGCTTCTTTGGCTACAATCTTTCTTCTTCTTCCTCCTCCTTTTTTCCACTTAGATCCTGCTTTTTCATGCCTACTCTTTCCAATCAGTATAAATACTCTGATCGACGGCTTCATTATTCGTTGCTGCAGCCTCTTTGGGGCTATGAAATTTCTTGTACATTTCAACCTCTACTCTTTTTTGCTCACTTTGCGGAGCCAAATAATCTATCAGCATTCGTTTGCATTTTTAATGTTAATTTAGCATTTCCAGTAACGTGTTTCTGACTGAAACTACTTTTCTAAGCATATTCTATCAGATTTTGAGAATGACATTGCGGTAGAGCAGCATATAATCCGATTTCTATAGTGTTGTATCATTTAACTTAACTGTCAAACTAAATGCTACCAATCAGTTTTTCACCAAGGTCGGTTCTTAAACTCTACATAATGGATTTTTTCTTCTTTGTGGCAGGCTAGTCTTTGGATAGTAATCTTCAGCTATGTTGGAAATTACTTTTGGACCCACTACTTTTTCACTGTTTTGGGGGCATCTTATACCTTTCCATCATGGAGGATGAATAATGTAAGAATAGCAATTGAAAGGAAAAGTAAAAAAGAACATAAGATTGCCTACTTCTATTTCTAATAAATGATTTGTTAATCGCAGGTACCACATACGACCTTTCTTCTTACACACGTCTGCTTTCTGTTCTATCACGTCACATCAAACATGACTCTTCGTAGACTTCGGCATTCTATCGCCGACTTACCCGAGAATATTCAACGGGCTACGATGGTTGCATGGATTGTGGCACTTTCATACTTCATTGCATACTTGGAGACTCTGGCCATTTCTAATGTAACTTCACATCTTTCTCCTCATGTTGTCAAAAAAATATCTTTTCAATCTGTCTCGTGTATTTGGTGGTAAAGTTATTTTTAAACTGTCAAGAATTGAGAACTTGAGCATGTTTTCATAAAAACTATTTCCAATAAACTCTTTCTGATATATGCTTCGAGAAATAGAAATCTTTTTATTCTTTCGGTTGTAATTTTTTTTCCCTGTTCCTTTTTTATTTTTATAACTTGAATAATCTGAAGTTTTAATTATTATACATTGAAGAAATTGTTCTTCCCTATGATTTTTTAATACACATCTTACTTTGAGCGTGTGCAGTTCCCTTACTACCAATTTCAGGATCGGGATTCAATGTACAAAGTTGGCTCTTTGTTTTATGCCATCTACTTCTTCGTTAGCTTCCCAATGTTCTTGAGGTAAGATTCTCAATCCTAGTGCCTTAATATGTACAAACCAGTTTTTTTTATAATAAATAGAAACCACACACAAGTTTGCCATTTTCCCTTCATGAGTTACAAAAACTAGATAAGGGAAGGAAAACAACGACGACTTGCAGAACTTATAATTTTTTGGGGCACCCAAATTTTCTATGATTTTGAATCATCTTCTGTAGTTGTTATGCATGAATTTCTGTAGTACATCGACTCTTATCTTATCCCAGTAGTTTGTCCAATGGTGTTAAAAGTTTAGATGACTTTTACCTGTAGACAAGATTAGCTGCCACACCCAAGGGACTGCTAAGTTCGGACCTTCATGGCTCTATTACCACCCATTACATTAGCCGCAATTTCATTAGGATATCCAATACGCATGAAGCCGTAGGGGGCCATATAAAGCAGGCTATCAAAGGAAAATATTAGATAAACATGGGGTTCTATCTTAAAACTAATTGACGATAAGATGAGTAACCCATGTATCTTATAAAAATTGTGAGGTCTGTTTATCTTTTCGATGTAGGATCCTTAACAGATAGGTCCTACAAAAATGGGCATGTTGGAGACTAAAATTAATCAAGCAGAAGTGTAGAACTAGAATAATTGGTATCCTCCAGATTATTAGGTGGTAACATATAGTTCACGGCCTTCTCCTTTGCTCCAACTAACCTTGCAACGTGAAGAAATCATTGTCTATGTTTTCGGCTTTCGAGTTTTCTTTTCTATTAGTCTACTCTGCTTTTGGCTTCCCCATTAAACTCATTCTCTGAAACTGAAATATATTTAGGAACAGAATGCGTTTGTTTCAAAGGTTAAATTCTACCTCTTTTTGTCTAATATCTTTCCATCATATTGATTCAATACACAACAGGATTGACGAGAAGCCTGGTGATCTTTGGGACTTGCCAAGAGTGACTGTTGATTCTCTGGGAGCAGCAATGTTGGTGACGATAGTACTCGATCTATGGCGCATCTTCCTGGGGCCTATTGTACCAATTCCCGAAAAGCAATGCAGTGAACCAGGAGGGCTGCCATGGTTTCTTGAACAAACCAAATGAAACTTCAAAACTGCATGGCTGAATGACTCTGTCTTGTGTTGTACTATAGGGGCTATCATCGTAGTTTTAGTTCTCTTTTTGGACATTCTTGACGACTTCATTGTTTTAGATACTTTTGATCAACCATCCTTTCATCTCATTGCTTACCTATTCATTTGTCCTGTGTACGTGTCGAAGTTGCAACCTTAACTTAACAATGTCCCGTCAATTTCGTCCTGTGTACGTATCAAAGTTTCAACCTTGAACACAACACAATTTCTATTATTCACATCCCCGAGTTTTGTATCAGATTCTCAAAACTATAATATAATATGATCAACAATCCACAGAGGGGAACGGGTCAGTGTAATTTCTTATGGATTGCCACCTTCCATTGGATGCAATTGATCAGGGTTCCCTCACCAATTGATAAAAAGAGATGGGACAAAAAAAAAATTCAATATGCTACTCTTACCAATAAAAACAACTCAGAGACTCGAGATGTAATCAAACTCAAATTAATTTTAAGGAGTAAAAGTACATTTTTCTATCAATTGATCTATTAGATGTAAACTTGAATTTTGTCTAATGAAACTCTAAAACTTTAATTTTGTGTCTAGTAGTAAATTTAAAAAAATTCGAAAGTTTAGAAACTTAATTTGTAATTTTGAAAGTTTAAGAGACTAAATATATACAAATTTCAACATTTAAGACTAAATTTGTAATTTTATTTTTTTTTATATACAATATTACTATCATTAATATTGTTAAAAAGTTCTTTTTGTCTTTTTCTATTTTAATTTATGATATAGAAATGGCAGCCACCTATACTACCACAACCAGTCGGCCAAATGTTCCAACCTATTAATGAATCATTAAAAAGCTTTAGGAAATTTGTGGTGGATGGCAAAATTAGTTGCCATATTTGCAAATATGTCATACAAATAAATAATTTGTAAATATGTCAATTTTTGTTTGTAATTTTTTGCATGCCTATTTTAATAGTTTTTACATAATTTCTTTTTGACCCTCGTCAATTACTGATATACTATTTTTTATGTCTATTACTGATTGACCATTTCTACGTCTATCACTAATAAATGTCTATTATTGATTGATCATTTCTATGTCATCACTAACAGATGTCTATTACTGATTGACTATTTCTACTTCTATCACTAATAGATGTCTATCATTAATAAACAATTTTTATGTTTATTGCTAATAAATAATGTTTATGTCTATTGTCAGGGTATTTAAGCTGACCGAAAGGGAACACCTCTAACTGGAATCGACCTGGGAGTTGAATTAGTCAAATTTTATTTATTTTCACTAAGCATGCTCATAATGTTATTATTATTTTTTAAATAGTTTAAAAACTTAGTAATTCACATTAAAATCAATCTAACAACATAAGGGTTATGAAAGGTAGATTGAGGAACTTAGATAAATGAGATTAGCCTAATTTTTCTAAGTAATAGAAAACCCTATTTCAAAATACTTAGTGGGAGAATGACACATGTAAAAAATCCAACGGTCTCTATTATTGATAGATGACTATTAATATGTTTATCAATGATAGATTTCTATTATTGATAAACTACTTTTATGTTTATTAGAGACAATTTTTGTGTTTGATAAACTACTGTTGTGTCCATCATCGATAAAACATTTCCATGTTTATCATTATAGACCATTTCTACGTCTATTCATAATAGATGTCTATTAGTGATATGCATCTATCACTGATAAATATTATATAAAAATATATACATTAGTAGCTTACTATATTGATATACTTAGACTTTAATAAATTATTGATATACTTAGACTTTAATAAATTATTGATATACTTAGACTTTAATAAATTATTGATATACTTACAACATTGAGATATACTGATGGATATTTTTTACTGTACACATGTTTTAATTTTGGACTTAAAATTGTACCATATTTACAAATACTTTTAACTTGTTCTAAATTTGCTATTATTTTGTATTAGATTGCCATATATAGGAATGATATTGATTCGATTTTCATCGGTTTTAGGCCAAACCGAGAACCAAACCAATCCAATCAATTTTAGCAAAATAGGAACCAAACCAATGTCCAATAAAGGACAAAATCATCGGTTCGATTGTCCATTGATTCGATCTCTCTTCAATTCGATTCTTGATTTTGTCTTTTTTTTACAATTTTTTTGTTATTTTACTTCCTAATTAGAGCCCCTATTTTAGTGTTTTTTACTCCAAAATTTCTCAACATCTCAATAAGAATTCATAGAGCTAACAATCTCATTTTGCTATTTTCAAGTTAATTGAAAGAAACCGAATGAAAAGACACAAGAATGAAGTAGAATTCGATTTATGGCTTTTTTTATATATATATACCCAAATCGATTTTTTAATAGTTTTTCCAAACAAAAACCGAACTGAACCTACATTTTTCAATTTTGCTAAAACAAAAAAGATGTACAATTTTCTTCTAAAAAATCAAACCAAACTGCTAAATCAGTTTGGTTCGATTCGATCGATTTTCAGTTAAGACTATCACCCCTAGTCATATATGCCATTACTCCAAACCTTTAAAATCAACAATATTCTACTTCATATAAGAAAACTAAGATCTGAGGTAAATCATTAAGCAATTAGTATTACACCAGCCCTCTTTTCTTCTCACGCCCTTGCATCTCCAATGTTGATTTGCATCATTCTTCTACGCTGTCACTCTTTAAGATTAGGAAAAACTGAATCAACACTTTAATGTAGACAATCGGGGGATAGACGACCTCAAGAAAACGAAGTAAATGCCGCCAAATGTTAACAATTTAAATTCATGAAACTTGATAACTATTAAGATTATTTCCAGAAGCCCGCTTCAAATCAGTAGAAGCAAGTAACAAAACTGAGAGGGCCTACACCACAAATAAAAAAAGCTGGAAAGGAAAGTCAAAACCGTAGACAAAACAAGTTTGAAGAGGTTGAAACGCGAAACAGACCGAAAACAAATAATAAAACATCTTCCCCAGACTCAGCAACATCTTTGAAACATCTTCACCGAAAAGCTCAAAATTCTGCACAACAGTTAGGAACAATAGTTAGTTTGAAAGAAAAAAAGAGAAACGGATTCAAGATAGATCATAGTAAACATAAAATTTAAATAGCTTATGTGCAAGTGCAACAAAATAAAAATGGGGCTTACATATTTTGTTGAAGGCCACAATATCACAGCTCTGGACATGCTCGTTTATGGGTTCAACTGTCAGACGTTCCTCAATGAGATTGTCAACAGACACTAGGTCATCCACAATTGTGAGCATTATCTGCAACTTCTTAATACCATATCCAACAGGAACAAGCTTGGCTGCATCCATAAGGTGTAACAATCAGTTGCATTACACAATAATAAAGTAGTAAATGGCAGATTAAGTTGACACAAGATAATGCTTTTATGATAGCACCTAAAATGTGTGTTTATTTCTGTTTTGTAGGGATCAAGCAATTTGGTGGTGTGGAAGAATCGGGATAAAAAAGAAGCTTTTCAGACCCAATTCGAGCAACCAAGCCAAGTGGAAAAAGAAAACAAGCCAATTTTCCGGAGGGGATATTTAGACAAGCATAAAACGGAATCATATAGCATTCTCCTCTTGATCTGCCATCTACTACTTTATTATTGAAAAGCATGAAAACTATGATGTGAGGAATCGAGACAATTAACTTGGATCCAAGGCAACAATGGAATAAAGAAGGCCATTCATTTATATCCATGCCATTGCCAATAACAGAAAAGGGACCGCAGGAGGTTCCTTCCAACATTATGAAGAATTATCTTAGCTATATACTGATTACAAGGAGAAAAGAACTTACATGCTCCCCAGAGCAAACCTTCCATCTCAACGCTTCTTACAGCCTCTTCAAGTTTCTTCATGTCAGTCTCATCATCCCAAGGCTTAATATCCATCAGAACTGATGACTTGCCAGCTGAAAAACGAGCATGCACCACATCATGAAAATCAGTTATGCAAAGAAGTTTTTCTCAAACAGTGGTAAAGAGTGTTGCATAAAATCACTATGAAAACTCACACTCCTTCTTCTTTGCAGAAGCCTTGATGGCAGCTGCACGCTCCTCAGCAGCCTTCTTTTCCTCTTCAGTCTCTTCTCCAAATAGATCCATATCATCATCATCGTCATCATCAGCAGCCTGATAAAATTTTCAGAATAATTAACAAGATGAAAATAATATAGAAAATCTAAGAAAACATTAGGTAACATGGAGCACACATAACATATAGACATAGAAAACATTAGGTAACATTTTCACCTTTGCGTCCGCGGCCGGTGGGGTTGCAATTGCCGCTGCTGATTCGAACTTAACCCCAGAACCCTCTCCAAAAACAGAACTAGAAAACCATTATCGAGCCCAGTGGTTATAGAACAATTATTAACGAGAACATAACCATAAATTCATGAACGTGAATTCTATGAACCCAAGACGCAAAATTAAGCATTTCGATGACTTACGAAACTCTCAAGAGTGCTTCGATGTGATTGATCCACCTAGACACGTTAACATATTCGCTAGATACGGGTTTGGAGACAGCTTCGTAAACGGTAACGTCATCCTTTGAAGGCAGATACCTGAGGATAATCGTTCATGAATGATGAAGCATATAAAAACCAGATCCACACAATACTTTTCCACTCTTTACTAAGAACGAAGGTAACACAATATCAAATCAATCAAACAGATACAAGATCATGAACGAACCCGGTAATGTAGCTACGACTAAGTAAGTATTCATCGAGTTTTTTTAGACCAGCTGCCGACTTGACATCATGGAATGCGACCGCCATTTCAAAATGATGTGATTTCTCTCTGTACGAAAATTCGAATGTCTAGTTATCAGTTCGTAATTTTGTCAAGAATTAAACTTGTGAGAGAATTCGAGAGGAGTGGATCGGAAGCTTACCGCCGGCAGGGACGCTGCAACTCACAATATGAAGACGAGGCTGGATGCCGATAATTGCTAAAGCCTGTTTGTGGTGTCTAGGGTTTTCGGCTCTGTCTATTATTTAAAGGAGGAAGAAGGGCATGATCTGGTGTGTCGCATGCATACGATGTTATTGAGCTCCACGCCAATCGATCTCTAAATTCGGTTAATCAATCTAAATTTATTTTGTATTGAATTACAGAGGTTTTTTTTTTTTTTTTTTAAATTAACCTTTATATTTAATTATTTCTTTATTGATTTTAATTTTGAAAGTTTTGTTTAAATATAATTTTGATGTCACATTTTTATTTGTTTCTTCATTATTGAATTTAAAAATACAATATTTTTAAGTATTGTTATGTTTTAAAGATAACAAAATATGCAATAAAGCACATATAAAAAACATGATATTGTTTTTAGAAAATTATTTTTACAAATAATTCCATCAATTAAGATTTCTACATCACAAAAGTGTTTATTTTTAAATATAATTTACAAACACACCCCTAGTCTTTATTATCAAATCATATTTTCACAAATATTCAATTTTTTGAAAATTTTCAGGCTTATATTTGCTGGAATTTTTTGGGAGATCTTTTCACTGTTTTACCCTCTAATAATTATGATTCTCAGTCAATGTGTATTAAGTTGATTCAATTTATTTATTCCCTATTCAACTCTATTCTTATATGGTAATATGGCTATTTAATATGGAAAAAATATTTCAAAATTTAATCTCTTTTCAATTATATTTATTTACGTTTTAATTTTTTTTTTTGAGTTCACGTTTTAATTTAAATTGTATCCTAGATTCTGCATTTTTTTATTCTTCATTCTTCTCCCCACTATTACTATGATAATTTTATCATATATACTTAATTTATTTTTACCATAGTTTTATTCACAAATAAGTATTTCCTTGAACATTTCATTAAAATCATGAGTCACCCTATAGATTACATTGTAGCCATTATTGTTTTAAATAGTACTCAAAATCTTTTTTTTCCCTTCTTCTCTTATTGATTAGATTATTTTAAGTGTTCAACATCTGTTATAAATTAAATACAAGATAAAACTATCACATTATATTTTTCAATAATTAAAAAATAAAATTCTACAAAAGAAAAAAAACAATTATGCTTGAGTTGGATATTAAAGTCTAAAATTTAAGGATTCAAAGACCACAATAACTAGTAAGGAAATATTTTGAGACAAAATCATGTTACAATTTAACATTTAGATAACATAACTTTGAACTGTATATTTAAAAAAAGAATGAACTTGGGACAATATAAAAATTGAAAATACACATGTTCTCATCTTATGCCCACTACTTAGATCTTCTTATATGAATATTCTTTGCTTTATTTAAAAACAAGTACTTTTATTATATTTATTTAGCAAAGGAAAAAAAAAAACTTTTTGACACTTATCAAATTCAAAATGTGATGATTTATACATAGTTCTCGTATATTCAAACTCCCTAGCCAACCTGAGCATACCTTAATTGGTCGAGGCATATGCCCTCAACTAAAAGGTCAAGATTCGAATCCTTCCACCCCTACATGTAGTTGAGCTATATATATGTGTGTGTGATAGTGAAAGTGAAGACAGTATTCTAACATCTTCAAAAACTAAACATTTATGAATACATCTTCTATCAAACTACGTCCATCGAAGCCTCCTTGTTGATTCTACAAAATTTTTGAATCTCATTATGAACAACACCTGCGACCAATTGGGGTGGGAAAGAATGTATTCAAAGTGATACGGCAAAAATTTACCAATTAAGAGATCTAGAAAAAGAAATTCATCCACAAAGCCGATAATTGAATATCAGAAACTAATGGAGCTTTGCCTGTCTGTAGGGGCAACACACTGCCAAAATGAACGGTATGCTGCAATACTCGCCGCTTCAACCCCAAGGGCTGAAAGGTTGCGGCCATACTCCTGCAACGAAAATTGACACAGAAAATTCATACAGGTCTCAGGATTTTAGGTGGCTTTTTAGTTATTGATTCAATAAGCAAAATTTAAAGACATAAGGGAAATAAGAATTTAAACATTTGGACTTGATGCATATTAATATGGTTCCATTGCAGCCATTGTAGTTGACAATCCCAGAAAATAACAATTTCTGCATATTTCAGGGAACAAACTACTGAAGCACCATTTTGACCCAGCAAGCAATTACAATCAAAACAGTGATATTTACCTGAATATCAAGAAAGAGTTGCATGCAAATTTTGTCAGTGTCAGAGATGTTATGGTCTGAAACATCTGAGCTTGCTCCAGCTCGTCTTTGTACTTCCTGCCGGATTTTCTGGAGTGACGAATCTGTTTTCCTAGCCTGGCCATGAACATTAGTGAGAAGAAGAATCTTTTAAGATTAATAACTAGGATGAAACTAAAGTTTGGTATATCCAAACTAACCAAGCTAACAAGATCAGCTGCTAGCTCGTAATAACGTCCAGTAATCTCTGTCACAGCACCGATCAGCAGTGCACTCCTAGTTTCTGTTGTCAAAAAAGTCGCCGCTCTCTCTCCATCTAATAAGACCTGATGGAGTTTACATTGTAGCATCAAGTTTACAAATAAAGAATCATAATGTCACTTTAGTTTCCTCAGATATGAAGCTTAAAGCAGTCGGAACTAGAAAATAAACTTCTACCCCCCACGATCCAAGCATCAATAGATGGTAAAAACCAATATATTTGTATAATATAACAAAAAGGCGAGTAGTCCAGTTTATACAAAAAGCTCAATATACATCTTAAAAGGAAGTATTAAAACGATATACAAAAAATAACTCTTTTAAGCCTATGCATATAAATTATATAAGGCCTTATATGCAAAGTTCCTATAAACAAAACAAAAGGAATGATGAGGAAGAAAGTACTGAAGAGGAAGAAAACGAAGAAAGAAAAATCAATAGTAAACGTTTAAAAAACTTCAAAAAAAATTTGTGGGCATCATTTGCCAAAGAGAGGCTACCCTGGTGCCCGGTCAGCCAAGGCACTGAAAGGGTGCCTGAAGGTGCACGCTTAGGTATTTGGGTGTGATTCCTAAAGTAATGTCCATAAAGAGCCAGATTCGTCAAAGATACACCAAAGAATGCGGCAGTAGTTTATTGTATACCTTCAGGGGGCGTAGCAGCCCTGATACATAGGGCGAATGCCTTACAGGAAGTGGTTTGTTGGTCATCCTGTATGTCGCTGTTATACCCTTCAGCTGTCTCAAGTCCTAAATTAAGTTCAGAAAACTATGCCAGTCAGAAGATCCAGAAGACCGATATATAGAACAGTCTAGAGAAACTTTCAATCTCGTGCACACTGAGCATACATGAGAATCAAACATTTACCTCAACAGACTTCTCAACCAGTGAAGCAATTATAGCACCAATAACTTCGGGCATTAAATTATTCAATAACTTTCCACAGTGCAAAATGCTCTGATTTACTGAATCAAGAACATCCGCAGTGCATGATGATAGGTGCTGAAGTACAGTTTCCAGGAAGTTTCCAGATACCACCGCGGCCAGACAACCAAGGTCGTGAATTATCTGCATATCCAACATTTCTTTAGTATTGCGTGTGGGATTATTCTTAATCCCCAATCTTGTGACTATGTTTTACATTTCTTCTACTACTACTACTACTACTACTATTTTATTTTTAGGCATGATGCTCACATATATTAAATCATCAGGGGAAGCTGCTACGGCCCATTCAGAACCTGAGTTGGAGCCTGTACCCATCTTACGGGCCGCTAGACCAGATGACAACCAGTTAGAGTATCTGTTCACATTAAACAAGTGCGCAAGCCAGTCAGTTGTTTATCAGTACAATAGATATGTACATGTCCAAACCATCCAAATTAGCATACACTCGCCTTGAAAGGAGCTGCAAAGATAGACGAAGAAACTTGTCAGAACAAGAAAGGACGAGAACATCCTCTCTCCAGCATGCTGTCAGGCAGTCTAAAAGCATTACACTCTGCTTTAATGTTAGATCCTGAGTATTTCCCTGGCCAGAAGATGAAGTTTGAATGGGGGTTAGACTGGGTGCTGAAAGGGATGAATCCAAAGCCCCAGCTATTTCCTGAAACCTGATGTTGAATGAAGTTATTAGACTTGAACCCAATGAATATGATGTTTCTATTAGAGTATAATCATCAAAGACTTGATGAAGTTAAAACGGGAAACAAAAATTGAATTGATTACCTCAGAGAAAAATAAACCCCAGTATTCCATTGCTTCATGAAATCATTATACACAGCTGCAGCTCGAAATTTAGCAACAGCAGATCTGGATGGACAGTAGCCTTCAATGCCAATTGAACAATGTTAATGTAATGCAGAAGATATCCTTCATCAAAGATGCAATAATATGATCTCTAAATGGTCATTCAAAAGTAATATGTTCGATTTCCAAATTTAGTGCACAAGATTATCGTTCAAATCCCCAAAAATAACACAGAAAAAGAGTTAGATATCTACCTTCCAAATATGCCAAGAAATCAACGCTTGATTTGTAGTTCTTTAAAAATTCAGTAGGTCTTCCTGGGGAAAATGCACCTGGTTTTGCCTTTTGGATAGCAGAGAGAACCTCTTTCAGGATTGAATTAGCCAAGAAGTCAAATACATGTAGTCCTGAGTTTTCTGAATGAATAAAAGTTCATAAGCTTAATTACGCCATCGTAATAATAATATATTAGTTCATTAAAGGATTGACTATTGCAGTAATCTTCTGCAAAAGACTATCACAAAAGGAGCTATTAAAATGAACGTAAAGAGTGTAAGAGCATGAAATAGTTCCCACTTTTCTTTGACCTCAATAGTCAACGAACGTCAAAATGATGAGCTTGGCAAGTGCTAATTTTCAAAAGACTAAAGCGATACGCATGATTAACGGTATACTGGAAGTACATGCATAACAAAACAAGAACAATACCATCCCAAAGTGATAATTGGATTCTTTTCAAGCAACATAAAATGACAAGGAAGATTGCTGTACGTTGATGGGAATAGATCAGCAAGAAAAGGCAAATGACCTGTAGCAGATATTTCTAACAAAAATTTGCAGTCTTTATCAATATATTGCTTCATTTGCTTGTAATCATTCTCCAAATCGTCACCAGATGATCCAGCATCCATGCCTGAAACTCCATGCGGAATAACTTTATGAATTGATGGTGCTACAACAGTAGTGCGAAAAATTTCTTCTGCACTTGTGGTGTTATCAATGGCAGCATAGGCACGTAAGCAATTGTAAATAGCATTTTCATCATGATGTTCAAGTCCATCAACAAAACAATGTCCCAAGCTCGTGTCCAGCAACAGGCTAGCACTCTGAATCCTCTTGTCCATATTTTGAATGAAGGGAAGATTCTGTACTGGCATAACACAGAAAAACAATAGGTATGGAAACAGAAGGATCTTCAAGATGAAGCCATGACTACTAACAACGTATCAGAGTTTATTCTCCCCATCTATCATTCTCATTGTTCATTAAATTAGTAATTGAATGAGGAACTATACTGAGATGGCCTAAACTAAATGTTAATATAAAGAAAGTAAAAGGCAAGACAGAGTTGCTAGGTTACAAATATCCCCAGTAGTTGAAATCAAAATAGGTGGGCCATCAACATGGGCTGATGAATAATTACGATACAAAGCCATTCAGATACTTGGGAAAATTTTGATCTCTTGGCAGTTCCAAAATTTAACAGATGTTTGGAATGCAGTAATAGAAAAAGGACAATTGATTTTAGAAACTCATATCAGTGCATGGTCTAGCTACTACTGTTGGGCATACATGGAATGGTGGAGGATTTTTACTTTTCTGGGTCTTGCACTAAATGGTCTTGATAACTAAATATGTCTATTCGTTAAAAAATAAATTAAAATATAAAGAAAGTAAAAAGAGTGGAAAAGAAAAAAACAAGTTTCATCAGGTTGGGGGAATGAAACTAGAAACAAATTATGGCATCGCCCACATATTCCAGGGGAAATTATTTACTGAACAATGATGTTGAGGACAAAATTGAAAGTTCCATAACCTCATCTTTTAACCCATGAGAAAATCATCTTTGTTCTGTAAATTTCACTTGTGCAAGAATACAGACATAATTGGTTCAGTTTGTGCAAGAACACCCAATCCCTAAATGCGTCATGTAAATTCAAGAGAATTCATCACTAAATTTTTCCAAGAACATACACTATGATGGCATGATAGTTTTATGAAGAGTGTAGATGAGACCTGTGCATGAGCGATGTAAAATTTCAGCCGATTCATTTCACTGGAAATTCTTTCCAAGAGCATGCTTTGTGTTTCTCTAAGATTTGTTCCGTTCTCCATGTGCAGTAAAGAAGTACCATTACTTAAGACACTTTTATCTGTTAAATTCATATTTCCATTTGAGCCATCAGCAGGTGCACTTGGAAGTTCCTTGATCAGTTTTTCAACCTGCATCCATCAAGATCCAACTGAGTAATGACAGCTAGAAAATAAGTATGAAGCTACTTGCACAAAGATCTAGGGAAACAAGATCAATAAACATTGAATCACAGCTTTGTAAAGGCACAGATCAATAACACTTGCAATGGTTGAGATGAGTATAGCTATAAATTGAATTTAGGGCATAATCTTCCTACTTTACATGAATATATTATATGAGCATATCAATCAAAGAGAGAGAGAGATTTGACGAACTTCCCTTGAAATTTGACTTGCCTTGTCCAGCCTTTTCTCAAGGGTGAGGTTCTCAGTTATTGAAATTCTTTTTCAACAATGGAACAAGACAATCTTATAAATGGTAAACATTTCTCTTCCCATTATATTCTCCAGAAGGTGCTAATCCTAGAAAGTCTGGAATTTAAGCAGCACGTATATATGATGACATAGAAATGCACAAGAAAGTTTATGAGAAGCTCTGATACATGTCAAATTTTCCAGAAAAATATCGAAATTATATTTTTCCATTGCATTCGAATAAAACTTAATTGATGTAATAAACAAATGACCCACGACAATGACAATGTTAAACACCTATAAGGATCAAAACACTAATACTTGCACACTTTCCCTTCTGCAAAACTCAAACACGACCTAAATGTGTATACACGGGCCACGATGAAATACTACAACTCTAAGCGAACTTGTTGCCGGCATTCATGAGAATTATGAAGTTAATGGTAGTCAACACTCTACATTCCAGTCTATGCAACTGTCTAAAAACTTCTTAACATTTTGGAATCCAAATTCCAACTGAAATGCACTCTACCTTAGTCATCAATCCCATATCCCATCAAAATGAAATTTGAAAACACGCACTACCTTCGACACGACGTGAAACGTATCGAGCAACAATTCCAAGACCTCTCTGGCCGATGCTGCCTCTGATCTCTGCCGCAATCCATTCTGCAAAGCTGAGAGAGAAAACTCCACAGAACCCCTGAATTGCTCAATTTTCTCCCTGAGTTCAACCAAAGGAGCTCGCATGCGCACGACTGCCGCTTCCACATCGACAAGCTTTGTGCTCAGGTTGACAAAATCGGTATAGTCACGATTGATCAAATCTATGAGCTCACGGTTCAGAGCAGAGAGATGAGAGTGTAGCTGAGATCGGAGGGTGTCAAATGGGACAAATGTCCGAAGCTCAGATATGTAGGACTCGGAATCAAAATTCGGGGAGAGAAATAGGTCGGGCTTGAACCAGAGAGGATGGGAATCAAGTGGATCCGAAAAGAGGTCGTTGGCCGATCTATGAGGTGGTGGAATCAGATCCGCCATGGAATTTGGTTTTCCTTGTAGCTCTCCGGTCGCTTCAAATGGTGGCGAACGTCCGGAACAATCTCCTATCGAACTCTGAACAATGAAATTGGAAACGTCAGATTGAGATTACAGATCAATAAACCAAATTCTGAAGAGGAGAGTGGAATTTAAACCGTAAACTACCGTCACTACAAACAACTACAGAATCATCCTTTTTTTAGGAGATAAAAATGAGTTCGTTCTTGCTAGAATATGACTGACCCGAAAAAAACCGAAACCGATTCGAACCGAACTAGTTCGGTTTGGGTTCAAATGGATTTTGCTCCATTTCTACGATGTGCAATTGGCATACAAGGGCGACTGGAGAGCTTAAATAACTTCGGATTGGCGTGGCGGCGTGAGGTTGCAGCAGAGAGAAAGAACGGAGGAGAAGAAAGAAAGAAGTGGCGGTGGCGGCGTTCCGGAGAGCGACAGCGGCGGAGAGGGAGATCGGAAAGAAATGGCGGCAGTACCAAGATGGGAGTGGGAGAGAGAAACAAATCAGGCGGGGGGAAGAAGGGACCGTACGTACACGTAGGCCGATCTATTTGTTTTTTTCGTTTATTTATTATTTACAATTTCTTAAATACCTCCTTTTTAATGAGTATATTTTTCCTAATATCTATATTTATATCTAAATCTATTATGCTTAACATTTGTTTTTTTTTTTTAAATAATTTGTGTATTATTGTTATTTTATTTGATATTTGTCTTTAAAAAAAAAAAAAAGGAGAAAGATCATTTTTTACCATGAACTTGGCAGTTTGTATCAATTTTAACCCTAAACTTTCAATTTAAACCTCAAACTTAGCCGTTTGTATCAATTTTAACTCTAAACTTTCAATTTCATCAATTTAAACCACAAACTTGAATAAGTGTATCAATTTACATCATCGATTAGGTTTTCATTTCAATCCCTATTAGAAAGGTTTCTCACACATGCCCAAAATCACGTGTTGTTTTATAATAGGTATGCATTTGTTATTTTTTTTAAAAAAAAAAATTGCTGAAGAAAATTTGAGTAGACTTGCCATAATGTTTTTCAATTTCAGAGCATGACTTTTCTTCACTTCTTATCTTCTCTGATACTGCTTTTTTCATTTCATTAATTGAAGATTTTTCAATTTTAAGGGAGGATTCTACTTGATCCATCGGCTTTTAATAGAAACAATACTTAGTTGCACCATATTTTTCCTCAATGGAGTACTCCCATTCTTGAATCGGTCGCCAATATTAGTTTTTTTTTTTAAATTTCTCATCAGTCTCGAGCTCGATTTGTCCTCCATCTGTCGCAACGAACGCAAGGCTTTTGGAATCACCCTCATCGAAATCTTTGTCCTCTTCTTCTCCAGCATCGATGTCACTTTAATCCTCCGTAAGATTGTCAACAGGGCCAACAATGTCGACTACGACCAATTCATTGTGTTCATGGGCATCACTCTGTCCACCATCGTCTTTCTTGTTCTCTCCCGCATTTTAGTAGAGCTCAAACTCTTCACCACCGAAGCCGACGAAACGGCCATGGTTGTCGCCGCCTTTAATGACATCACCGCCTGGATCTTCTTCACACTCGTCGTCGCTGGTATCGACACTAAGGCAAGGGGGAACACAAGAGTCCATTTGTTTTCATGTGGGTTCTACTTTTGAGAGTCGAGTTCATGGTTTTCATGATAGTGGCGACCCGATCTGGAATGATTTAATTGTTTGTTTGGTAAATTTTTTAAAAAATTAATAAATAAGTACATATCATAGAGCAACATGTAGCTTTGGTTATGTGTGGAAAACCTTTCTTACAGTAATTGAAATGAATATTTAACCATGGTGTAAATTGATATACTTATTCAAGTTTGAGGTTTAAATTGATGAAATTGAAAGTTTAGGGTTAAAATTGATACAATCTACCAAATTTGAGGTTTAAATTGATGAAATTGAAAGTTAATGGTCAAAATTGATACAACCTGCCAAGTTTAGAGTTAAAATTGATTTTTTTCCCCAAAAAAACCAAGAGGTTGATTTTCAAATCTCCCACCCTAACGTTAAACTATAAAAAAAAAAAAAAAAAATGAGTAATATGTCTTACAATAGAAATTATTTTTCTAGTGCAAACAATTCTTATAACTGTAACTTAAAATAGTAAACGTTAATTAGTTCTAGTTTGTCAACACGAGCATAGTCAACTATCATAAAGTACATACTTTCAACCAAGAGGTCAAAAGTTTGAACCCTCATTCACAAGTCGTAAAAAATAAAAGTCTCAACCTTTTTAGGAATCTATATTCCTCAACCTAATTTTATCATAAAAAAGAAATAAGGCCCCGTTTGTTTCACTGGTTTTGATATGGGTTTTGGCAATGGTATAAAAAACCAATGTTTGTTTCATTGATCTTTACTTTTTAAAACTCAAGTAATTATTACCCATGGATAAAAATAACCCATGAAACATGGGATTTTATTATCCATGTAGGAGATGAGTTATTTTTACTTAGGACTTTTTTCCTTGGAAAATGGAGAAGAGAGAAGAGAGAAGAGAGAGAAAAATTATAATTAAACTCTCAAATATTAATTATCATTAATATCCAAACACATGCATGGGTTATTTTTATCCATGAGTAATAATTACTTGGGTTTTTAACTCCTAAGTTTTTAACTCCCAGATATTTTATATTTGCAATCCCAACTGGCCCTAAGAGTAGTGGAACAGTAAAGTAAAATAAAGAAATAATTTGAAAATTCATTAAAAAAAAACCAATGTAACGGAATTCGAACAATATATCTAATCAGTGAGGCGCTATTTGTTTTTTAAAAATCTAGATAACTGGAATCTTCATATGCTTAGAATCATAGATATCCAAAAATATAGATGCCTAGCATTTTAGATAGTTGTGTTTGTTTTAAAGGAATAATTTATAAGAATGTCTGTGAATATTTAAATAACTATATTTGTTTTGCAAGATTTGTGTATGTGAATGTCTTAAGATTATGTGTTATACCAATAATGCCCTTGCAAATTGTTAGGTAATTTACGTATTAATTTAATATAATCTAAATTTATATCACATGCATTTTGGTCTTTATTAATTTAATGTTATATTTGTATATCAATTTAGTTTATATTGATGTTTATTTGCTAATTTGTGGAACAAATTAATTTATATTAGTTCGAGATTTTTATAAAATATTTAATATTAAACATTAATTCAATTATAACTAAACTTTATTTTATATTTAAATGTAAAATATAGCTAATTACATATGATCGCTTATTAGTGCATAAATATATTAATTTATTTTTAAATAAAAAATACAAATGTGAAATAAAGAAAATTAACAATGGACAAATATGTCATTAGAGGATGTCCTCAACATGGGAATCTTAAAAACACATGTTTCAAAAGGGCATCCAAAATTGGTTAAATGTTCCCCGTATGGGCATCTTAAGATATCTGGGGTATCCTACATTCTTACCAAAAAAAAAACGAGTAATCTAGATGCCCATCCCAAGAAAATCTTAGATTACTATGAAACAAAAGACCCCTAAAAGTAATAAAAATAACAATTTTTCTACTAGTTTTGAAATATCATTAGCAAATAAACTCAATTTTAGAGAATTCATACTCTTCTTCAAACTTAAAAGCATTTATTCTTTTTTTTTAGTACAATAAATAGGAGTGGGAAGATTTGAACCTCCAACTTCAAGAGGAGGTATGTACATGCCACTTACCATTTAACTAAGCTTGCTTTAGCTAAAAGCATTTATTCTGATCCTATATGACTATATCCATATCTCTATTCAATACAATCTCATATTTTAGAATACATACAATAGAATTTTAATGGTTTCAAAATAAGGGGAAAAAAACTATAGGAATTTATTATTATACTAATTAATGAACATTGGTAATGTTTCTATTTGACATTCAAACAAGAAACGAGATAACTAGAGTGTAGACATAAAATTACTTCTCATGTTGTAACTAATTATTATTCACTAACATAAGCATAGCTAAACTAGCTTAACGCATACGTCATCGACCAAGAGGCCAAAGGTTCGAACCCCCACCTCACAAATTGTTGTACTCAAAAGAATAAATAGAAATATATATATATATATATATATATATATATATATATATATATATATATATATATATATATATATATATATATATAGTTATAGTTATCATTCAACCTCAAAAAAAAATTATTTATTTATTTTTGTTTAGTTCAACACAACATTTAAAGGTGAGAGTTTCGAATATTTGACCTTTTGGTCGAAGGTATATGCATTAACCAATTAAGCTACCCTTAGGTTGGCCAACCTCTAAAAAAGGTAAAAAGTATAATTTAATTTTTTTTTTATAAGAAATCAAGCTTTTATCAACAAATGTGAAAGAATATACAAAGGCATAGAAAAAACCCAATCCCAAAAAGAAGTCTCAAAGGCCAAACTAAGAAACATACTCCTATCCAAGGCAACAACACCTGATAATTACAAAAAAGTGGAGAGACCAAAGCCCAACCTAAGGGAATAAAGTAAAATAAATAAATAATTTGAAGGTAGAATTTAAAATTAGTTTAGTTGTGACAATATGACTACCATTTTTTTTGCTTATTAGGTAAGGAACATAAACTAGCAATGACAATATGACATAGATGAATGAGAAGTTTGTTTTGCTCAAGATCTTTTATCTCCATCTGCAGGGTACAATATGCTACCAAAGGTTATTGTTCAACCCAGCAAAGAATGAGAGGGAAAATGTTAGAACATGGTGATTCTTTTCCTCTGCTTCAAGTAAATTAAAGTTCCAAATTTACGATACATTTTTACTGATGGCACAAAACACAAGTTGCAGATGACCAAAACTATGATCAGCTCCATTCCTATACCAATCATTCTGAACTAACTTTCAAAAAAGAAGAAGAAGAAGAAAAGAAAGAAAAAAAGAAAGTTACAAAAACCTATACTTTCATGCTAGAGAAATTGGCTTCCAGAAAGACCCCATGATAAATTAGATTTGGATGAGCACTGGCGTCCGGAGAAGCATGGAGGAAATTAATGAGTCGAGGATTTGTACAAATATCACCTTACATGAAGTAACTAAGAGCCTTCTTTCTCCTAGAACCCCCTTCGCCGTAGAGCTCGTTCCACTGTAACAGCTCGGTCATGTTTACGGACTCAGACGAAACGCTTGCGCATACCTGATTTGGTAATTTTCTCAACATATAAGACAAGCCAGAAAAAGGGCTGAAAAGATGAATTCATATAATTTGAGATCTCCTGTTACCCGTTCATGAGCATATTTAAAGTCATCCATATTTAGAGGCCGAATATCCTCGCTTCCACTAAGGGCCGGAGCAGGCCTGCCATCTGCGAGAGCTGCAGCACGCTCCTGTCAATGCAACCACAGCAAGTAACCAATATGATGAGCTTGTTCGAGAGGGGATCGTCAACGAGTAACTTCATTAGCAACAGCAATATAATTTACATTTTTTAATCTTCAGAATATAAATTCATGCAGCAGCCCAAGAAAGACTTCAATATTAATTAAAAGTAAAATAAAATATATCGCTCATCTAAACTTTTCAAGTATGAGAAATCAAGCTCACTCATAATGGAAGAACTTGTCTCTTTTTCCTTTTCCCATGTTTCTTTAAAAATATTGTTTTGAATCATCAGAAAAACATCGTGCAGCAGGACAAAGAAAGATTGCGACAATGATAAACTGAATCCTCTGTGTCATCTAACATATCTATGTACAACGAATCAAGCATGTGGCAACTAGCTAACTCATAATGAAAGAAACTTGCCTTTTTTTCCTTTTCCAATATCTCTTTAATTGGACGATGTGCAGCAGCAACACAAAGATTCTGTTGTAAAACATAAATAAATAAGTTTGTTGCAGGCGACAAACCATCTACAAAAAGTCAAAAACGGTAAAGTATTCACCTTAAGGTCACTCCCAGAATATCCATCTGTCATACTAGCAACCGAATCAAAATCGAAGTCCTGAGACAAATCTTCTTTTGCCAAAATAACTTTAAGTATCTTTGCTCTGTTAGGAGCATCTGGCAAATTCACCATCAACCTGCAGATGAAACAAACTGTGGGTCTTCTACAAATGAACGGTACTAGCACAATAAAATTAAGAGATTATAAGGAGACCATGTGTTTCTCTCAGGACATAAACAGACAGCGTGCTCTGAATCCAATTAGCACTTTTTAGGTAACTGTTTACCTACGAGGAAGCCTTCGAATGACAGCTTCATCAAGGTCAAAAGGTCTGTTTGTGGCTGCAAGAACCAGCACCCTTTCTGTGTCTTTTGTTCGCAAACCATCCCAGTTCACCATAAATTCATTTTTCATCTTTCGCATGGCCTCATGTTCTCCTGGATTTTCTCTTCGACCCAACATGCTGTCAACCTAATGAACACCATCAATTAGAAAAGAAAACTCATGGTGAATAGATACCCATAATATTAGGAATGATTGATAGACAGGGGGTATGAGAGGTTTACTTCATCAACAAATACAACACTTGGGGCAATTTTACTGGCTAGAGAGAAAACAGCTTTCACATACTTCTCACCCTCACCAAACCACTGCAGAAAGACAGAATTTGTAAAACATGGAGTAATGGAGTAAACCACAACTGAAGACGTCAAAGTCAAGATCTATAATAATTGTTTTGCTGTTAACCTTTGACGTAATGCTTGACATGGAAATGTTGATAAAATTTGCACCAGCTTCAGTAGCCACAGCTTTTGCGAGCATGGTCTTACCTGTTCCAGGTGGGCCAAATAACAGAATGCCCTTGCATGGCTTCACATACAATAATAGCTAGTGAGATTCTTTCACCAAAAAAGGTTGTTCAGTTATATAACCAAGCTATATAGCAGGTGTTGGAAAAAGATCTAATTTCTGAAGTACAAAAATAACGAGCAGATATTTAAGCCAACTAAAAAATATTGACATTGTAGTAACTTGACACGAGAAAAATTTCCTCTAACTGACATCCGTTTCTTCTTTTCTTCCTTAGGAAGCTTTATGAACCCCTATGGAAACATAAATGTAATAAGAAAGTTAACATTTTCCTCTGGCCAGTTTTCCTGGGTGGCATTAGTACCTACAATAATGGACAAGCAAAAGAAAAATCCTTATTGTGCTCTTCAGCCCAATTGATTCAATCTCTGTAGAAGATTCGCTGAAGATGTCGATCATATGTTTACATACTGCTCCTCTGCCCAAATGCAGTAGCTTTTAGAGTGCAATTAGCCTTCTCTTGTTCAGGGCAAGACTAATTCTTAACCCTGGGCCTCGACAGTTTTCACTTCAAAGAGCAGGTTTTTGATCTTACCAAAAGAAAAGGTCCTTTGGTTAAATGTTGAGTAGGACAGAAAAATTTTCAAGAGGTTTGTTTTGTTTAGATATTCTGTTGGTTTCTTATCAAAAAAATATATATATATTCGGGAAAGCATACATTTTGTAGTTCCCAATACACACCAAAGAGTTCTTAACTTGTCTTTTTCTGATGTTCCTAATTACTTCTCTCTATCTAGAATATCAGCTAGGTATTAGGAAAAATATACGGAAAAGATCCTAAGAACTTCATCTGGAAGGGAGCTAGTGATGAAAAGAGTTAGCACCTCGCTAGCCAGCAGTGGGCCTCCCTCCATTTCTCTCTTGGTGGTATAGGAACCAAAACACTAACTAGAGTTGTATTACAAGCAAGAGAGAATTGCCTAACTTCCGAGAGGTTTGGTGCTATCTCCCCTTCTTCCCCTAAAGCTCACCTCAGTGTTCACTTCTAACTACTTGCCTATCTGTTATAAATAGAATTAGCATTTGAAACTAATTAGTTCAACGACACTTACAAACTAAACAGTCAGTTGAAGTTCTAGAAACTGCATTAAAAATGGAGATGAAAATGCAATGAGTATCAGTTTAAAAATAAAATAAGAAAAACCAAATTACCATGAATATGGTAAAGTAAAAAAGAACATGAATGCAGAAGATCCATGGATTGATATCCATTAATTTCTCCAAACTAACAAGACATCCTATGAAGCAGGATATATTTATTATTTCTTATACCTTAGTCAACTGCCCCTTGCAGAAAAGTTCGGGCCTTTGTAAAGGAAGCATCACCAACTCCTTTAGAGTATCCTTCACATTTTCAAGAGCTCCAATATCATCAAATGTGACTCCTATATCACTGGGTGGGATAACGTCTGCTAAAAGCCTTTTCTCAAATTCATTCTCCGTAACAACATCCTAAGTTTACAAAAAGAGTATGGAAATTATTAACATAGTTAACCAATAGAGTTGTCGTCAAGACTTTATTTAGAAATAAAATGAAATGGGAAAAAATAAATTTTGATTAATAAAAAAGCCAGCAGCAAGAATTTGTAATAGAAACCTTAAGTGACTTCTTCAAGCACTTAGATTCATTCTGGATAGCCTGTAAGATGCTGATCCCGTATTGAATGCTGCAAGAATTGCAAAACAGAATTACATCTGCAATTAGATGAACTGATATGGCAGAAAGAAATATATTCAAAAGGGAAAGAGGCAGAAGGCGTAGACAACCTCTCACTAGACAAAAGAACTCTAGAATCAGGATCGGCTTCTAGATTCTGCATTAAATGATGGCTTAAGGCCCATCCAACTACCTTCTCTGCGCCTGCAATAGATGAGAAAGTAGTACTCAGAAACGATGATAACAGCAATTAGTTTGGTTTCATAAAAATGAGTTACAACTCACTCTCATTCGTAAGTGTTTGATCCTTGATGCATAGTGTCTCTAGACCTTCACAATCCATTCCACTCCTACTCAAAACCTGCTTTTGAAAATGTTGACTATGAGATTACAATCTAAAAACACTACATCAACGAGGCTACAAGAAATGCATTTATCCAAAATTTAATTAGCAAAGGAAAATGCTTACAACGCGCAATTGATTAAGATTTCCCTTCATTTTGAGAGTTTCGGCATCCCGTTCTAGCTGGTGCTTCCATGATACAAGAAGGCCCTCATCCTGCCATTATAAAAGAACAGTTTAAAAATTATCTCCAAAAGGGATATGAAAAACCATAGCTATCCTTTCTCATAGACCTGCGGCATGTGGATTGTAACTTTATTGGGAAATAGTTTAGTAAGAAGTTTTGTTGCTTTTGGGACTTCCTTCCCTCTGTCATGCAGTCTTCCAAAACTATCCTGTGAAAACCACAAGAACGTAAAGCAGCATCATGCATATGTAAAACAAATATTCCAGCATAATCACAGCACAATAAAAAAAAATTAACATAAACAAAATAGTGACAGTTACAAGTACCATAGTCAAGATTTTCATTATCCTGTCCTGAACACTTTTAACAAGATTTCTATTAACCCTAAAGCTTATTATTACTCACCATGGATAATTCATTTTACCAATATGGGACAGGGATTTTCATTATCCTGTCCTGATCACTTTTGTCATACGTCTTATCCACAAACATGGGAGACTGTCGGAAGTCATGCATTCAAAAGTCAACAAAAGAAATCACAGATAAAACCCCCATTTTAAAATAAAAATGACTATGAAGTAAAACCAGAGAACAAGGATGATGTGAGATCTAATAATTATAAAAACATTTCTAGAAACCGCCTCTTCTCCATCAATTGCACAAGTAATCAACACCATTGACACATTCAACAAAATGCATCAAAGTCATGAAAAGTAGAGAGCAGAGACTGGTACTGATATTTTTTCTTAAGTAGGCTATAAATGATCATTACCGGAAATGCCAAGTCAAGAAGAGCAGTTTGATTGCTGCCAAATTTTGTGAAAAGCAGGCCACCAGGATGCGACTGCAATGGAAAGAAGAAAAATTATGCAGTAAGGACATGATAATATTAATAATGGAAGTGTGGATTGAAATTACAACTAAATAATTAAACCAAGAGGAAAGATTTTTACATTCCTTTCTAAATTAAACCAAGTTTAAATCAACAATTTTCAAATTTTATCAAATATAGTAAATGGACCAAAATCTCCCCCTTTTTTATAAATTTTAATGATTCTAAGCAGAGTACAGTGTTCAAAAGAAGTTTTATTTCAAACGGGTCAAGTTCTAGTCTGAAAATCTTCACACATACTCACTCACATTCTCAAATATCAATGCCTGATATTAGGGTTTTATATTATGAACGCCATTTTTTTGGATAAAACTTTTAAAAATGGATAAATCATCACAGGAAAATTAATAAACGTCTCAACAAACAAATTGGAATAGAATTAAAGGTAAATCTAAGCTCAAACTCCAGAAAAGTAACATTAGATAGGAATCACCTTCTCCTTGCGGTTGTCAGTATGAGTATGAGAGCCAATTACTATAACATTGTCGGGAAGCTTTTCAAGTCTACTTTTGAAAGTAGAATATGAATCTAAATTTCCAACAAGAGACTTCTCAGCATCTTTCATGAATAAAATGAAAGGAGAATTTCTGCTTTCACTAAACACCGCCTGATTAGACAAGTTAGAAAGGCTAATAAGATTAACCAAGAATTGTGAACAAAAGAAATTTATTCTTCTAAAAAGGAAACTACAAGACTAAACAAACAAAAAAAAATCTACCTCAAATAAAATATCAATAAGTATCTTATCCAATTCTTCCGCGCCAGAGTTCTCCAAACGAAGATCGGTAGCTAAGGAGATGAAAAAGAACATGTCACTCTCACAGCCAAGAGGAAAATTTGCAACTTAGTACCTTGTTTTAAAATATAGTTTCATAGATATTGTTTAAAAAAAAAACAACTTAGATCAAACTTGTAGGATAGATATGCAAGAAAAGCAACTTACTTCTAACTAATAATGAGGGTCAGCATAGTTGTTTTATAAAAAAGGAAAAAAAAATCAGCTTTCATTAAGATAAATAAAGCACAAAAGAACGGCATAAATCAAGAACCAAGCCCAAGCACCATGGAGATTACCAAAAACCTATCTACACGTAAAAGAAGGATCTCCAATTTCTTTCCAACCAAATATACTAAAGAATAGTGCAGATATTAGCTTTCCATAATTAACAGCCTTTAGCCCAAAACAAAGGGTTCAAGACAGCTTCCTCCATCAGCAAGCAAATACTCATTCTTTTTTTAACAATCAAATACTCAACTAGAAACGATGGAAATGTTAAACATCTACCTCAATTGAAACAACACCTTGGAAGTAAAAGAGCAAAGACATAGCACGTGCTTTAACTCTTTAGAGGCACACTTATACATAATACATCAACTAAGGCCAAGGACAAAAGAAGAGGTGCTCTGGAAAAAACTAGTCAATTAGACAGATACTTACAAGTAAAACACTAGAAAGATCAAGAGACAATGCACGATAATCCTCAAGCTAAAGAAAAACATTGACTCTATGGATAGTAGAGAAAGGGAGCTGACTAATTGATTTTTCCATAAAAAATGGTTTATGGAAACAAAGTTCAAAGAAAAAAGATCGAGAAGTTATATGTCAGGCACAAGGAATATAGAAGGGAAATTTGAAATTTAAAACTAAAGAATATTATTTTGAAGTCAGGGTCCTCCCAAAACCAAACTTCACAACCATCTACCCCACACAATATTAACAAAGAACAAAGAGCTTGATAGATAATACAAGACCTGTAAATGTTGGCAAGGGTTAGCATCATTGATTTAACACATTATAAATTTTCACTAAATCATTTCAACAGGCACATTTGGGAAATTACATGAAAAATACATGATTTTTATGCAACCAAATTTATGGAATTTGCATAATCAAAAAATAATACCATTACAGAAATATCCATAGCCTCCTTCACAATATCCCCCAAGATCAACTCCATCAGGTATAAGTTTATCAAACTTAACACCAATTTTTGATGAAGAGTTGTTGTCAAAAGTTAATACAATCTTTCCACGAGTTCCATTGGGTGGGCCCCTGGAAAGTAAGAAAAAAGTCATTATTTACGGCAAAACAAGCAAATGAGTTCTCATCGTGCCAAAGAGAAGAAGAGAAAAGTACAACCCAAGAGCAAGTAGAAAAAGAATTTCTGTTATGCGTCTTGTACGCACAGAGAATAAAATAAACATACATGCATACAAGCAAAAGTCAAAAGGTGCCCTACGTAACACTCACATTAAAAATTAATAAGGTTTGATAATATGAAACTAATATTACGTATGTTTAAGTTCATATTTAATAGGGAATTCAATGTCCATGCTTATACAGTGCACACAAATAGTTTTGCTTAGATTAATGAAAAGGATATAGTCACTGGATCAAAGACAATAGCATCATATACCCTCGCTACAATGGTAGGATTAATCTCCCAAATCTCTGAAATCTGTTCCAAATATATACTTCAACAGAACTTGTAAACCCGAATGTCCAAGAAAATACCATTTTTGATGTGAAAAAACTTGCATTAAAATATGAAGTCACAAAAGAATATAAGATGGCATCTTCCCCAAGAAACCAAACGGAATTATAGAAAACTGCCCAATTAGTCAGAATAGAAGAAAGCACATAACTATAAAAAGTTCTACAAGTCATACACCAAGGAGAACTGAAGATGTAAAATAAGTAATAATTTCCCAACAGTCAGCAGAATTCCTATCTATCCCTTGGAAGATCCTTCTATTCCTGTTGAGCCATAAAGCCCACATAAAGGAGAACTGAACTAAAGAAATTTATCAGATGTCCCCAACGGGACAACTGAACTGAAGAATTTTACCTTTCCTCTAAATTCTTTTAATAAGAAACCAAACTTTCATAAAGATGAATACAAAACAGGCAAAATAAAAAGGAATCTCTCTATAAAAGGGGCCCAACAAAACAAAAGGAAATTGCATTGAAAACTCCAATGATTAAAATAATTTTGATAGGAAACCATTAAAAAAAAAACCTATTTTGTAGCTATCTTTTATTTTTACAGAACTCTTTATAAACACCCAAAGGAAATCATTAATGCAAACTCTTGCCCACATCTCTACCCAAGAGCCCTCTAACCCCCTAAAAATTCTACTGTTTCTATCCAGCCAACTGTTATCCAGCCACCTTTTTTTTTTTTTTTGATATCGATGAATGTCCAAGCCAACTTGCACGCACCTTGACTAATCTCACCGGATAACTGTCTGACCCACCATGGATTAAACCCATTCCCTCTTATTTCCCCAAGGCCCTTAGGACCACTAGGTCAACCCATGATGGTTCTATCCAGCCAATTGTTATCAAATAACCAAAGAACCATTTTTTTATCCCAAAAAGGCAGATCAAGAAGCGCTCATCAAACATCACAACATGACCTATTATAAGCTAGATTCACTCCAAAAATTTACTCCAAATTAAAACCGCAGACTGACTCCTCTACAGTAAATGATCCGCACATAACACCACCAAGGACACAAAACCATAGAAGAAGACCTCTGGACAAGATCAATGAGGCCGGTCCTCCTATCCACATCCAACCAAGCAAAAAAAATAACCTTCTATTACCCACCATAAATTTGTACTCTAAAATGTGGGGTCAAGCTGTAGACAGAATTTATTTTTTAATCAAGAAACTTAGCTTTCATTGAAGAAGAAAAAAAGAAAGAATCTTGAGGTTGAGGCCCAAAAAGGAAGTCAAACAACAACAGACCTGACCAAACAAAAAACAAAGGCTCAAACTCAAACGGAACCTTGAGGTTGATCAAGCTGCAGACAGAATCTCCATAACAAGACTGAGAACTAAGGCCAAACCAGTTAGAATTTTTGCTCTAAAATGATTATGTATATAAAGGCTCAATGGATGAGAATTAAAGTAACAAGAAAGTTTAAAACATCTATGTAAGCGAAAGTAGTCAACACCTATGTAAAACTCAATATTCAATCCTCAACCATAAATTAGGAAAGTAACAGTGAGGCTGTTAGCACATCAGTGGGTATATTACGTAAAGCAAACAACTAAAAACATTCTGCATACACATACACAGCAAAGTTAGTCAATATTTAAACAAAAATGGGCAAACAGCAGTACAATGTATTTGCTAACAAAGAAGAAGTTATACCGTGAGAGTACATAAGTATTAGTCTCAAGGAAGAAAAAACAAAAAACAAAAACAGAATACGTAAGTATTGTACCTTGAGGGAGACGTTGTTGGATATATCCCACAAGAAGCCGAACCTATAAATCTTACTCTATCACCTGAAATTTTCATACTTGGGTAAATTTCTCACGACTAAATCAAGGAATTCTACAACATGCTAAAAACAAAAGAACAAGAAGCTAGGCATAGATGCATAAAAAAATTTAATCCTATACCAATTTTTAAAAAATTATTCTTTGCTGTCCCAGAGGAAGATGGTATTGAGTCCATCTCCAGCTTAGGTTGAGAATCAGGGGCAAATAAAGTGGCATTTGGAGAGCTCGGTGTATCTTCTTCACCAGTCATTTGATCTGTGTTCTTGGTGATCTCAGTAGATACGATACTCTGTTTAGAACAATTACAAGATTTTGCTGCATTAATTCCATCCTTCAGCAGCTCTGCTTCCTTTGATGATAAACCCTGCAACACATTGGAGCAGTCCTCATCACCTCTAACAAAGTGAAATTTCAAAGGGAAAAAATGAAGAATGAATGAAGGGTGATATCTGCTTCATGGAACAGGACTACAGGCATAATGTCAAATACCAAGTACAAGAAAGCCATCAAATAGTGAAATGAACATTCAGACAAAGCTTGACTGGGATAACAAATCAAAAAAAGTAATCTCAATCTTACACCCAAAAATGAATGGCTATCAAAGATGAGTAGCTTGGCCCCATAGTAGTTGGCAAGTGCCTTTGCTAGCATCTCTTGATATATCTCTGAACCTGCACAACATTTTCCAATGGAATTCAAGTATTCTTAGGAATATAGACAACAGATTTTCCAACCTTTAATACCAAGAGGGCTAGAGAGAGAGAGACTAACCAACGGGACCAGAAAGTAGAATTCGTGGATTCACCGTATTTAATTCTGAGGTATACTTTGAATGTTCTTTATGCTTCAAGTGTATGAAAGAAGCAGCAATAAGCACATTCTTCGTATTCTCACTGCAAAAAGCAAACAAAGTTACCAAAATTTCATACAGAGTGCTTATGAAAATGTTAGAAAGTCTTATTGGGATTAGTTTAGTTTAGTCAATGTTCATCAATATCTTAGTTTAGTTCAATATTGAAAATGTTTCTACCAGTTGGTAGTTTAGTTGCAAATAAAACTTCAATAATGTATTTCATTTTTTTTTTACTGTTAATGTGCATCATCCTCCCTTACAAGCTCAATTTGGTGCCTCCTGTATCACTAATTTTTCAGATCAACAGAGCCTCGGAAAAACCACGATCCAACTTTTATCATCTCAATGGTCTCTTCTCATGTGCCATTTACAAAAGACATCTCTTCATACTAAAAAGTCACCCCACCCACTTTTTTAATCAAAGTTTATTATTTAGAATTATTGCCTTATTCACAAGCTTAAATACATTAAGGAAATTTGTGAGAGTTGTAAAATAACAGTGCAAAGTAGGTGGTTTGAGGAGTTTTCAACGCAAACATGTTAGTCCTAACTCCAAAGTATGGTGTCTGTCCCTCTCAGTTATCCTAAGGACAAGCAACAAAAAAAATTCACGCAATTTACAAATCACCTAGTCTGTCCCCTACAAGACACTTCATTTTGACGTAGGACACCCAACAATGAAGCACATCACACTATTTTGACCAGAACAATGGTATACACATACCAATGGTGACACTCAGGCGTGTGTCTATGGAGTCTCAAAAGAAAAAGAAAAAAAAAAGATATTGGATGCGTCCAAACATGTGATGAACATGCTAGACACTTTTTATAAAGAAAAAATGTTGAAAGCTGACATAGAAATGGTAACTTAATCACACAACAATTAAAACCACATATGAAGAACAAAACATGTAATGATGGGATGTGTACCTCAAATAGTATGGAAAGTTCTCAAACGAAACTTCTAAGTCTCTTCCATCAACAATCCCCGCATGAACATCTTCTTTAAATGCTGCACACCGCAAAGACATTCCCGAGGTTGATGCTGGCTGCAAGTCCCCAATCCACTGGTTTCTTTCTTCCATTACCTGTTTACAGATACTTTTGCTCAATTTCAGTTTACAACTAGTTGACTGAGCTAACATCCTGAACAAAGGCCCTATCAAATCATTCACCCCAGAGAGTTTTACATTGCCTGCCTCTATGACAGCGTCTGGATTGGAGCTCGGATGAAGATTCCTGTTAGTTGTGCTTGAGTCTACAGCTTTATCGTTTCGTACTTCTGGATTTGAGTTGGCTTCAAGAGCATCAATTTCAAGTTCCATTGCATCATGAACAACAGAATTAGAAGGTAGTTCAGCACCTTGGTGTGGTTTACTGCTGGTCTGAGAAGGAGGCTTCCAACGTGATATATCCTGTCTGAGGCTTGAAAGAGAAGCCAAAATCGAGGCCCCAGCCACAGCAGAAGGATCACCAGTCCTCTTTCCAAGCTGCAAGAATTTTCCAACACCACTCTGAACCTCTAAACCTTTAACTGAAACATCATTCATAAGTTGCTGAAATATCTATGTTGGTGGAAATCAAGAAAAATGTCACGTTCATTGAAAGGCAATGAGCAGGAATTGGTTAGATGGAGAATAACAATAGATAGACAATATATAAAACAAAACAAAACAAAAAAATGAACTGATTTGATAACCGAAGGATACATAAGCATGGTTCCCCAAAGCACCAAAGACCACCTCATCACCAGAATTAAGCACACAGCTGGTGTTCCTCTTGACTGTCAACCCATTAACCATCACCGATCCCTTGCCTCCCGTACTTTCAAGCACAGCTACAGCACTACCCTCACGCTGTTCACCCCCAGAGTAAAAGTCCAATCAATTATTCATAGTTTATTAACACGTACTAAAACAATGGCAGTAAGAAAATGTCTAGGCACTTGAGAACGCTCTATTTTAGTTAATTGAAATACATGTTCTACAGTATGTATGTTTAACATCAACTTCTTGTTTCTATATTTAATGAGCTAAAGAGATTTTTAAATAGGAGCACTTCGAAGTTACCTGAGTGTGCTTGATCTTGCAAAGTGTCCCGCTAATTGTGTGATCCTTCAAGGGAAAGTTGCAACCTCTACTAGAACCAATGGTAAAATATGACGAGAAAATATCAACATTGGAGTTCTGCATTTAAAACATTGCTCAAAATCCCATAGATGGAGTCCACATAATACTATAAATCATAAATTTAGTAAGCAATGAAGATGTATCGAGCATATTTGAAGAACGGGTGGGAATTTAATTTGACTTGGATCTATAATTCGCGACTTCAAAACTAATAAATAAAAACCAAATGATATGTTTCAATTCCTTGAATAAGCGTTGAATTACCTGACCGAACTGTGAGAGAAGCCTACACCAAGGAGTCGTCGTCTCAAAATTTGGATTCTGCTTCGCAGCGTAGAGACTCCAGGATGAAAACGAACTCCTAGGCTTATCCCCCACCAGCGAAGTTCCTTCAACATTTGAAACAAACCAAATCAAACCCAGACGTCGAAAGTCACCCTTCACTCGACATTCTTATTTTTAATCAATTAAGACTAAAAATTATGACCACTCAAACTTGGGAGTACGAACCACCTACCCTCGGCGATAGGAGTGGTAACAGCGACGGCCGCTGGTGCAGCATCTTCCTTCAAAGAGCTCACACCTTCTCCAGCATCAACTCCGGCGATCGGACCACCGCCAGGTCCATGCTCTCCGGGATCCACGGTCGGCGGGGTGCATAATTCCTTAGAATTCTCCGCCGCTGGCATCGATTTCTCTGAACCACAGCCATTTTCCACCTGAAACCCAAAATCTCTAAACAAATCAGGAACCAAAACTCCCAACAAGCTCCAATAATCGTTCCAATAAACCCAATACTGGCAAAACAAAGACTTGGGCAACAACCTTTTGACGCTTCGGTGACGATGGCTTCTCCTCCGAGGACGAAGATCTTTTGCTATTGCTACCAGAGAGAGATCCACTTCTTCTCGTTGAAACCATGACTCTCTTCTGGGTTCCCCTTTTTTCCCCCTTTTTTTTTCCTTTTTTTTCTTCCCCTTCGATTTCCTATCTGTTTAATGCCAAATAGAGGACACAAGGAAATTTTATAGAAATGTCAATTTTGTATTTTATATTTTAAAGAAATTCCGGTGTTAAATGGTTGCATGGAGATTCAATACCCCGTTATCAGACCCTTCAACAATTTATTACGGCGTAGAACATTTTTTCTCTTTCTTTTTTTTTTTTCTTTGATCATACAACGGCGTAGAAATTCAATACGCGCATTTTAGCGACTGTTCTGGTAAGAGAGTTGGTAGCGTATTTTAGCAGTAACAATGTGTCTATGCTAATGTACGCTGCCAAATATGAAACTTCTCCGTATCGTTAGGTTACGCAGCTTTTAGATGGTAAGGAGTTCCATGTAAATACAAATTTCATCAACCTTCCATTTAAAAATTTACCCTCCGCTTTTTATTTCAATTATCACGGCTTTTTCTTTTCCTTTTAGCCCGCACGTTTGAATACTAAATTAATAACTATAATTATTATTAAGAAGAAAAGTGTACAAAACATATCTTTCAAAAAAAAAAGTATGCAAAACATATGTTTTCTTTTTTAAAAGAATATTATATTGTAGAGATTTGGATTAAATTTTAAACTTATACTAAGAGTTCAAAATACCGTAACTATTAAGCTATGCTTAAATTGATAATTAGGGAGGATTTTAAATTCAATATAATTTTTTTTGTAGGATATGTTTTTGCTTTTCTTGATTGAATGAACTTTTTTTATATATAATAATATAAATATTTGTATTGTGTAATCTATATAAAAGTGGTAAAGTCAAAACTCATTTATTATATTCAATTACTTGAAACTTTTTTTTTGGTGGGGGGGGGGGGGGGGGGGGGGGGGGGGGGGGTTTAGCAAGCAACTAATTGAAACTACATACTTCAACTAGCAACTAATTGAAACTACATACTTCAACTAAAGTTTGTGTCGGGTAAAGCTAAGTTTAGAATTGCATACCTTGAAAAAACAACATAAAGAAAGGGAATAATGGAGAAAATCAATGAGGAAGAATTTGTCTTCTCTATTCACTTGTAGAGAAATAACGGGGCAAATGTTTAAGAAGATACAGAGGCTCAATAAACCCTACACGTGTCGCATGACTAATGGATTTAGAGAGCAAATACAAAAAGTAAATAAAGAAAAATAAAACATAAATTACAGCTACAATAAAACATGAAAAGATAAATAACTTCATGGTTTGACATCCGCCCCGCAAGCGGACTGGATGATGAACCACAGTGAGCTTGGTTCGTAAACTTTGGAAACGAGTAAATGGTAAGCCTTTGGTCAAGATGTCTGTGATATACTTTTGTTGAGAAAGATGTAAACCACCATTAACATATGAAACATGAATGCCAAGAAAATAAGATAGGGTGCCAAGATCTTTAAGTGAAAATTAACTATCAAGGTTGGAAATCAAAGAGTTAAGAAGGGATGTGTCACTCCCGGTAACGATGATGTCACCAACATATACGAGAATGATTAAAATGGCTGAATACCTATGCATGAAGAACATTGAGGTATCTGATTTTGATGTTGTAAAACCCCAATCAGCAAGACAATAGTTGAGCTTGATAAACTAAGCTCTTGGGTTTTGTTTGAGACCATACAAAGCTTTGCGTAATCGAAAAACATAGTGCGGATGTATAGTATCAATAAAACTAGGGGATTGATCCATATATACCTCTTTTTATAAGTCACCGTTGAGAAATGCGTTGTTGACGTCCTATTGTCGGATAGTCCATCTAAAAGTGACGACAAGAGATAGGACTATGCGAACAGAGGCAGGCTTTACCACCAGACTAAAAGTGTCAAAATAATTAACCCCGAAAGTTTGGTTAAACCCCTTTGCAAAGAGGCAAGCTTTGTGTCGCTCTATTTGACCACAATGTTTCAATTTCAACCGAAAGATCCATTTGCTACCAACGGTTTTACATCCATGGGGCAATGGAACAAACTGCCAGGTTTCGTTACTGTTCAATGCTCGAATCTCATCTTCCATAGCCGATTTCCAAGCTGGACATGTTAGAACAGCCTTGACAGAGGATGGTTCACGATTAAAAAAAAATCAACATGAGGTAAAGGAGTGGTAACTTGCCAAACTTCGAGTTTAAAGATGTCATGTTTAGCGTGTGTGATCATAGGATGGGTATTGGTTGGTTGGTGGGTAAGCAAAGCATGAGGTGGTGAGGACGAAGAAGATGGTTTAGGCAAGGCATAAGTTAAAAGGGATGGGTTGTCAAGTAAAGACTAGGTTGGAGTAGGCATAGGGAAGATGACGATGGGACTAGTGGGAGATGGTGTACCTGAAAGAATCAATGTTTCACTCTATAGCGGAAGCATTGAATCATCTTTAATTTTATTTAAAATTAAACTAAAAAATAAGATTAAGCAAACTTACTTTGAGTAAATATGGAGATATTTATGGCAGGTCTTTATCTCATCTACAAAGTCTTCCTAGCTATAACTCGAACACAGGACCAAAGCTTGTGGAAGCTTCTTGAAAGAAAATCCACAAGGGATGGAAGATAAAAGGGTCTAGAGAGAATTTTCTAATTCCCTATTGAGGAGATGTGTGTTATATCTAATGGCTCAACCCAAGGGTTCTATTTATAGAGGCCAATGACAAATCTTTGCCATAATTAAAATATTATATTTTAATATCTAATATATTAAAATATATCTTATACTTATTTGAATCTCATTCAAATCTCATACAATGTTTATTTATTTGAATCTTAATCAAATTTTATAAATATATTTTATTTAATGTATCTAATATACATTAATTATTTTAATATTTAATGTATCAAATGCAATAAATATATTTTCCTCTTTTATATTTAATATATCTAATATATTAAATATTAATTTGAACACTTCAAATTAAATATTAATTTAAACATTTCAAATTTTTCTTTTAACTAAATTGATCTTTTAGTATTACTATGAGCTAGCAAGAGGACCTTATGGACCTACACATAAGCTCCAATTATACAAAATTAATTAATTAAATTCTTTAATTAATCAATTTTCATTCATTAACTCTAGGGTCACTCCATTATAGATCTAAAGTTGTACTCTTATGCACTGTAGGACAAGTTGTGTCCATGGATATAATCACTACATGTAAGTCGATCATTCACGAGTTGTTCGTAATTACAGTTGGGTCAAAAATCCATTTTACCCTTGTAATTACATATTGCACCTTAACTACCACTGATCATCTAATGAACAATTTGTTTATGATCCAATCATAAACGAAGTCCCTTTCGGGCCAGTGAGAGGGTGGGGCCCTATTGTTCAAGTCCCGAAATCAACACTTAAGGGAACTACTTATCTACTTATCCTATATGGGAAGTGTGAATTCCATCTTGTAAGATTATGTTCTCAATTCCCTATTTGGTCAGGTCCCCAAAATGGTAGGCTTATTGAATCGGTTACAAAAACCACTCTCACTCATGCAAATCAAAGGATAAGCACTCATAGGCAGAAGTTCATAACTCACTCATGATTAAGATCGAGTTGCATGCTATCATCCTGATGAAATATTAATCTTCTCAATTAACGGATTTATAAAGAGAGATTAAATAATTCGTGGTCCAGACTTACACAAACTCATTATATAAGATACCCACACTCACATGTCTCCACATGAACGATTTAGATCAAATCATTTGTAACTATTACAAAATGGGTCGTATTAATAGTGTTACCAGAATAAGACATCCAACCTTATCCATATACTATGACTATTTAGGTTATTTCTTGAACATGATCCTCTCGTATTTCAACCACATACTGTTCAAAATTACAGCAATAACTTTGGATTTTTCATATAATGGATAATATTATATTGCAAATAAAATAATCAAAATAAGTATTAATCATTAATTACGAGGCTATAGGACATAAATCCCAACAGTATCCTAGGTTTAATCGGCGATGGGAGTAGGTAGAAGGTGGGGAGAGGCTTCTAAAATTTAGTGAATAGCGGGTTATAGGGGGGACATGTAGTCGGTGAAGGATGTGTGGTGGGAGATGTTTAAAAGGAAATAGGTGAATATGGTGAAATAGGTAAGGTGGGTGATGTGGCCGAAGGTGGGGTGGCATGTGAAAAAGGTGAATGATGTATGGGGAAGGTGGCTGAAAAAGTGACAAATGTATGGGGAAGGGAAAAAGGAAAGATGGCTTGGAAGGTGTGGTGGGCTGTCGGATTGTGGAAGATAAAGGAAAATAGGAAAAATTAGGTGACGGAGCAGTGAGAGAGAAAGTGGAAAGAGGAGAAACAAAAGGCTTGGCAAAGTGATCATGGTGATAAGAATGAACAGAATGAGATGAGAAAGTATGATGGGATAGAGGGAAAAAATCCTCAATAAAAACAACATGGCGGGACACATACAAACAACCAAACAAATAGTTAAGAAACAAGTATCCTTTGTGATTAGAATTATAACCAAGAAAGATGCAATCGGTGGATCAAAATTGTAGTTTATGTTTGTTATAGGGGCAGAGAAAAGGAAGGCATGAGCACCCATATACCTTTAGAAGACTGTAATCGGGTTGAAAATTATAGAGCAAAGTGTACAGAGATTTATTTGAGAGAATCGGAGTTGGTAAGCGATTGATTAGATCAATGGCCGTTTGAAAAGCAAATGGCCAAAAAGAAAGAGGAATGAGCCAGGAGAGAGAGACCAACCTCAACCACATGACGATTCTTTCGTTCAACCTTGCCATTTTGTTCTGGAGTATAGGGACAATAAACACGATGAAGTATCCCAACGCCAAAAACTTGTTGCTTAGCAGAGTGTATGCAATTTTAGAATGGAAACACCCTAAATGTGCAAGTATACACAATCTAATGCAGTAAGTGATAAGTATATTTATATTGTTCTCCTCAGGGATTAGTCTATGAATTTTACCAAGCTTGAACTTACTTTTAGTGATAAAAGGGGTAACCAAACAAAAACAACATTCAAGGAGTTTTTTAAAGAAATCAAACAAGTCTAACTTAACCAATAACAAGCTTAGAATAACAGGCAAAATAACTAAAACAAGTAACAGCATATGAAAATTACTTAAGAGTTAAAAGCAAGCTTGGATTAGGGGTTTCTTATACTGTTTCGAGGACTCAATGTTGTAGCAAAACTTATGCTAAATCACACCACACAACATTCCAACACGGAATCTTCCCAGATTTCCTTAAATTGTAGCTAAATTCCCATTTAAACTACTCAAAATAAGCTCATTACTTGTGTGCACTAAGTGGGTGATTATCCCTAACCTACCCATTTCACTACAAGCTTAACTTGTAATCAGTCTTAGTGGGAATTGAAGCAATCAGTTTTCTATTCTTCTTCCCAAAAGTTAAGAAAACAGTAGATGAAAAATGTTGGCCAAACTTAATTCATCATAAACATTAAAAGTACTTAAAATCAGTGTTCAACAATATAAAACCACATAGCTTGAACCTCTCTACAATATAAGAGTTCCCTAATCCTTACCTTAAGCTAATTAGTTCATAATAATTGTAACGACCCGACTTTTCCTATTAGACTTTCTAGGGACGTTACTACATGCATGCTGAAGAAATTTAAAAATCGTTCGCAAAAGACAGAAAGAATTAAACTTTTTGCTAAACAATAAAAAATCTTTATGCTTAGGATCCCTTTAAAAATCATTTCAAAACATAACATGAATTATAACGTTCAATTAGTTGAAATAGTTTCACAACACATTGTTTACTAAATAAAATATGTTTTAACTAACACACTATCTAAATGCAGAAGTCATGATCCTCAAAGTTACCCATGCCCTTTCAGCAAACTGCCTTGTCAATCGCCTAAGATATGTTTTTGTCTTTGCCTGAAAAAGAAAAAACATTTTTGAAAATGGTGAGTATTTAAAATATTCAGTAAGTGACCTCACTACCGGGGTCAGGATATGCAAACACATACAAAGTGATTTTTAAAACATTTTTCCTCTAATAGGACCTAAAACATTTTCATAGTGGAAACGTTTTCTTTTAACTTTTCTCTTCGGCTTAATGTGGACAATTATCCCAACCTAACATTTCCTTTTCATTTAACCTTTTCAGGTTCCTTTTCATTTAACCCTTTCAGGTTCTTTTTCATTTAAACTTTTCAGGTTCCTTTTCGTTTAGATGAACATCTATAATTTTAGGAGGGTAATTGTCATAGCCTTCGAAATCATTTTAGATGAAAATACACATGTATGCATGAGGTCCCAAAGCATTTTAAATTTTCATTCAATGATGCAACACAAGGCAACATTCTCATATCATTCATCATAAATCATAAACCATAATTCATGCATCACATTCACAAGAATATTTGGCAATCAACAAGTGAAAATCCATTTTCATATATAATAAAGCATTTTAAAATTCATCAAAAATCATAATAAAACATTTATAAAAGCTCTTCATTTCAAATGTAATTTTTTCAATTCAGTTCCTAACTTGCATTTAAGCATACCTGCATAAAGTCCCTTACTTTGGCTCCATTACTTCGCTTTCTCCTTTTATGGAGTTCTTTCACCTCAACCTATAATGATTTAAAAGAACTTATTACTTGACCTACTCAACTCATGAACCTTAGGCAAACTACTCAAATTACTGTATACACACATGAACCCACCATGAATTTAACTACATTAAATTCTTCAACAAGAATATTCACCCACCTAGGTAGCTAAGTTTACCCCCATCTAGTTACCAAGATAACATAATTTCATTCCTCTATTATTTCAAGTAAGTCCTTTTGATAATACACATGATTCTCCAAATCTTTAAGCCCTCTATTCCAACATAGCCATAAACTTAGTCAAAATTTAATTCTAATTTACCCTTAGTAAGATTTCTCTAAATATGGCATGCTTCCTAATTATGAATTTCATGCTTTCCTTCTAAAATTCATAATAATAACCAAGTCACAAGTAACTTAAAGGGCTTAATCCAAAATTGAATCGGAATCGAAATTTACCAAATCATAACGCAATCGTGGCACTATTTTGGATTCGAAACGCTGATCGGGAGACGGCTGTGTGAACAGTACCCGCGATGTGAACAGTACCCCCCTCCCCCCTGCGATGTGAACAGTGCGCACGACGTGAACAGTACCCCCCCCCCCCGGCGGGGTGAACAGTCCTCGCGGCGTGAAACAGTAATCGCGCGTGAATAGTATCGCGACATGAACAGTGTCACGAGTGAATAGTCCCCGCGCGTGAAGGACAACTCCGGCGATGGATGTTTGTTGAAGAAGAAGAAGCTTTCGAATTGATGAGTCTCTTGGTAGTGAAAGGGAGAGAGAGAGGGATTGATGGTGGAGGCTGTTTTTCATGGAGGAAGAGAAAAAGGTTAGAGAAGATGACTGCTTGGCTTGACCTAGGGCTGCATGCAGTATAAAAATAATAGAGAGGGATATTTGGGCTTGGCTTCTCCTTGGGCTTGGGCTTGGCTCAAAGTCACATAATTAACAAAAATTGCCCCCAAACCAATTAATTCTCTTTTTCCCTTCTTTCTTCCCAATTCACCCTCCAATTTCTCAAATTTCAATTATGCAAATCTCTAAAATTAACTTTCAACACAACTTTAAACATGAAATTGGCCTTACAATTAATTCAAATCTCAAAATTAAAACTTTAATTAATACCTGAAAATGTCGGTCGTTACAATAACATAAATAAAACTCCTAAAAGCCTACTGAAAACTCCATTACAGCAATCAAGAAAAATGGAAAAGCAATAAAAGAAAGAATAACAATAAGAATAGAAGATAAATTCTGAGGTGAAGCTTCTAAAGGACTCCTCCTTCTTCCTCAGCTCCTTTCCCCAAGTAAAAGGCTTCTTTTCAGCTCCCTCTCTTCTCCTTTTCGTAAAACTCCATTTTCCAGCCTCCCATTTTTCAATTCCAACAAGCCAAACTTAAATACTCCATCATTTTCATCAAAATCAAGGCTGAATAGACAGGGAATGAAATATGGCAGCATCTTATTGGTCCACATCTCTCTAGCTAGCTTAAATTGGACAACTTAATTAATGAGAATATTCGTTACACGTGTGAGATTGGGAGCTGTAGTACTGGGATAGATTGTTGCAGCATTTCAACTCATAAGACTTCATTGTATTTCCAGCTCTTCAATAATTAAGTCTGCATTCACCTGAGGCATGAATTGTAAGATTAAGTTCCCAATTAACCAGAATTAAGCCATTTATCAATATTGTTAGCTCAGCCCAACCAAACAATCAAAAGTACACTAACTTAGGGACTTGAACAACCAAAAAACTACCAAAATACCTTAAACAAGCAAGGTTTAGAAAGAGAATTCAAGTAAAAATAACTCTGCTATGAAGAGTTATCAAGTATCCCACCAGAAGCCAAAAAGGGAGATATTGAACAAAATTCACCCCCCAATCAGTTTGAAGAGCCTTAATATTGCGAGAAAATTGAATTTGAATCATTTCTTTAAAGCGTAAAAATAAAGGGAGTACTTCATCTTTTGTTTTCAAGAGATAAAGCCACGTATAGCACGAAAAATCATCGATAAATAGTAAAAAATAGTGGGCACCATTCACATAATTTTCTGGGGAAGGACCCCATAAATCAGAATGAACAATGTCAAAAGGTCCCAAACTTAAACCCATAAATCAGAATGAACAAGGTCAAAAGGTCCCAAACTTTTACTTGTACTTAGAGAAAATGGAAGTCTATGACTTTTCGCCTTTTGACAAGAAACACATGTGTTAGACTCATTGATTGAGCTACAATCAAGGTTACATAGTTTCAAATTTTGCCTAACAACTGAAAAAACAGGATGACCTAATCTAAAGTGCCATAAAGAGGAATTAGACTTGGTAAGATGAACAACAGGTGAATAGCTTGAACGGACTGAACTTGTTGTGGAAGGCGGCAATGAGAGTTTGTATAATCCACCCTCAATATGACCCTATAGAAGGATTTTCTTGGAGAATAGATCCTTTAGGTCCTGTTTGTTTCACTAGTTTTGAGATGACTTTTGGCAATGGTATAAAAAACCAATGTTTGTTTCATTGATCTTTACTTTTTAAAACCCAAGTAATTATTATCCATGGATAAAAATAACCCATGAACCATGAGATTTTATTATCAATGTGGTAGATGGGTTTTTTTTACTTAGGACTTTTTCCCTTGGGAAATGGATAAGAGAGAATAGAGAGAAAAGTAATAGTTAAACTCTCAAATATTAATTATCATCCATATCCAAACACATATATTTATTATCTAGATATTTAAATTCTAGGTTTTTAACTCCCATATATTTTATATTTGCAATCCAAACGGGTCCTTACAACAAAAAAGTTTGGATAAAATTTAACAGATGCCATATTATATTTGCAGAGTTTAGATATGCTAATAAGTTTATGAGAAATAGAAGGAGTAAATAGAACTTGATCTAAATAGATGGAAAAACAATTAGAATATAATATAGAAGTATTACCAACATGAGATATGGGAATAGATTTATCATTTTCAATGGTGACTTGCTCAGCACCATTGTAAGGAGAAGGATTGGACAGAGAATTTATATCATGAGTGACATGGTGGGTTGCACCGAAATCTATGTACCAAGCATCATATACGGGATTGGGAAGAGATGGCTTGAAGGAGTGGTTTGATAGTGCTTGTCACACCCCGCCCCAGATTAACTCTACCAAACCTAAGACGAGATGTGATGGCAGTCGACCCCATATGTGTGCAATGGAATCTATTGCCAAGTCTTTATCTCTTTTCTCATTATCTATCTTTAACTATGGATATCTCATAAATAACGCATTAGAATTTCTCCCTTTACTTACAATAAATGATATGCAATGACTTGACAAGACTGGTGGCAGACTCTGATTAGCTAACTCTAGTTGAAACTCAAGAGCAACCTGGTGGAAAAATTAAAAACAAAAGAATGAGCTAAAAAGCCCAGTGAGTGGTATCTCCATAAGAAAATAAATGTTCAAGAAAAATTATGCTCTTACTAAACAGAAGCTCATAACTCTGTGGAATAATGTAAATCACGATCAGTTAGAAACCTTGGAGATCATTTTAAGACATTAAAGTCTGTAAATAAACTTCTCATGAAACAATAACTCTTAATTCAACAATTCTTGAAAACATAAGCACGAGTTCGTGAAAACATAGATAGGGAAATCCGTAATTATAACTCTGGAAAGCATAAATATAACTAGTGAAATTCATCATCAAATCTGTACCCAAATCTCTATCATACTATGTACCGAGTAATCTCCAGTTACATAGCAGAACATATCTCTGTCATACGTGCACGTAGAGCAAACTCTAATATCTGTAATGCTTCAGGTCCAGGATTTGGACCAGGATTTGGAATCCGGATTCGGCACCTAATGGCCCCGGCATTCCCCTGCATCCCCTGCGGCTTGAGCATGCAAGCATACTATGGAAACACATTCTCATAGCATATCGGGTAATCACCAAGGGTACAAAGATCTAGTGGTTTGAAAACCACTTCCAGCATAAACCTCTTAACTTCTCAAACTCTTTCTGAAAACCATGCTTTCTCTTTAAACATCTCATAAACTTGAGAGATTTTCAAATAACACTAAACATGTATAAATTCTCAAATAATAATCAAATCTCTCAATAATATAAAACATTTCTAAAATCATATTTTCTTTGAGACCACATCTCAAAAAATCTTATACATTTCTCAATAAACATTAAAATTCTTCAAACATCTCATGGATCATAAAATTTCTCAAATATTTCTCAAATGACAATTTCAACTAAAAGCATAAAATATTGGCATTTTCATACCATTTTTGGAAATTCATAACCTTCTATGAAAATTTCTTAGCAATTTCTCTAAAACCACACATGATTTATAGAATTATTGAAAATTCGTAATAATAATCAAATAATAAAAATAATTCGTAAAATAAACCACTCACTAAACAATTGTCGTTGATACTCCAAATCGCGAGCTATTCCAATTGTCGTTCAACCAATCTAAATCTTCTCACTTGAGCCTCTCAACACCACTTTCAATTTCATGCTTGGCATGCTTAAACTCCTCAATTTCATTTATGTGTTGTTTCTCTCTCTTGAAGCAAAGTTTCTTTTCTCCTTCTTTCTCTCTTTGGTTTCTCATTTCTTCTCCATCCTTCCGAACACTCATCTCTTTTCCTTTCTCTCCCTCTCTCTTTTTTTTTTTAAAACCAAAAGCTACCACTAGAACTTTCTATTATTTTATATATATATATATATATATAATAATAATAATATATTTTCCTTTGTGGTGTGGCTTCCATAGAGCCACACAATTTCTTTTCTTTCTTTTCTAAATTATGCCATAAATAACACAAATTTCTCTCTTTTCTTTTTCTTCCAAAAATTACTTCTTTTTTTTTCTTTCAATTCCAACATGTACACAATTCAATTTCCTCTAATTCTCTATTTTATTCCATATATCTTTAATTCTATTTTGTCTTAGAATATCTCCTCCATAATAAAAATTCCATAAATCAAAACTTATATGCCTTATATATCCAATGTTAGATGACCAAACTTGGGTTTTACAGTGCTGGACTGGATAATTGAGGGGCTGGGCTGGGCTGGTGCTTAAGTTGATGAAAAAGGGCTTGTGGATGGTTCTGTTGATTGGAATTAGGCTGAAACTACAAATTTGTTCTGTGATGGCAAATAAGAGCATTGTGACCAAACTTCCCACAAATTTGGCACTGAATTTTACCATGATTGGAAGATGATGAACAAGAGACCAACGTTCTGTGTTCTGTTTTGAATGTTGTGGTGAACCAAGAATTCCATAACTTGAATTTTGTACCCTTTGAGTATATGGTTGAAAACGTTGATTTCTCTTGGTATTTTGGCTAAAATGAACATTAGCCAAATTTGCTTGAATATTGTTTGGGTGGTCCACAGAGTTATGCTTTTCAAGGCGGTATTCATAGTTTAGGAGAAAAGTTCGAACATCTTCAAGAGCTGGTAGATGAACACGATTCTTGATTGAAGTTACAAACGGATTGTACGGCCTCAAGACCCTCCAAAATATAAGATATGTGATCTTTATAAGAGATGGATTCTCCAATCGAGGCCAACTTGTCAGCCACCTACTTGAACTTAGCCAAGTATTGTGTAACCGATATGTCATCCTTCTAAATCTTTTGTAACTGTGATTTTAGACTAAGTACTTGAATGAAGGACATGGACTCAATGATTTTCGCAAAGACTCCCAAATTTCAAAAGCAGTAGAGAAGGAAACTATTTCACCCATTTTTTCTTCCATAAGAAAAGAGTAAAACAGAGACATTAAAGTGTGATTGGATCTTTGCCATACCATAAAATCTAGATTCACTTAACCGCCAAGATTGTCAAGATATTTAGGTAGACATTGGATGCTTTAATTGATAAACCCTTCTAGGCTGAAAGCATAAATCAGGTTGAAAAGTTGATTTTTCCACAGTAGATAGTTGTTGTTTATTAGTTTCACAGATAATGACTGTGAAATGTTGGGGATCATTGGAGACGATATCATAGGAAATGGTTGAGATATGGGAGAAAAAGTAGAAGGTTGAAACATTCCAAAGTGAGGACGAGGGATGATGAACCTTGGTGGAGTAGGAGGAAAAATAATAGGTGTAACAAGTGAGCGTGTTATGGGATTCACCGTGGGTTTGCTCATGCGTGGTAGTACCGCCGGCAATTGATTTGAAGAAGAACCCAAGACCTGTTGCTGAAGATGAAGATGAATTTTCCATTGATTGACAGCAAGAATGAGCCTAAAAAAATTCTCTGATACCATGAAAAAACAACATAGAGAAAGGGAATTGTGGAGAAAATCAAGGAGGAAGAAGTTGTCTTCCCTATTCACTTGTGGATTTAGAGAGCAAATACAATAAGTAAATAAAGGAAAATAACACAGAAATTACAACTACAGTACAACGTGAAAAGATAAATAACTTCATGGTTTGACATACCTCAAATGTGATGCTTCTTCTTAGGAGTGTTATTAAGGTCGGACGAGGAACGGAAAGCCTCCATCTCCCAGATAAATTATTCTGTGAGGCCGCAACAATGTGGCTGATAGTTTTTCACTGTTTGATATGGAGAAATAAGTACATTGAATTTATATCCAGTGGTTATTATGAGTCATTGGAAATTATTGAATCCACATCAAACGGTTATTATGAGGCAACTACATTGTGGCGGTCTCGTTGAATAATTTTCCATCCCGCCACTTATTTCATTCTCCATTTCGGAATAAAAAAAATCAATAAATTTCATGGGATTGAAGCAAAATTCTATATGTGGATCTCGATCTGGATACTACTTTCTCGTTTATTTTTCTTTAGGAAATTATCAATTAAATGGTCAATTCTCCACAATGAACATTCATTTGAATGGTTAAATCTGACGATGAATCTCTATTATTAAAGGAGACTTTTCTTAAAACTTCCTAATAAAAACACATATAATATTTTATTTTAGTCCAAATATATTAACCCGAAAAACCCCCTATGATCCCCTTAGATCCTTGCGAGGAAAAGTAACACCTCTACTTCTTAGCGTCTTTTATAAATTTATAGATAGAGTTGCTTAGGATTTCTTTTACTGCATAACACACGCCTATTATGTCATTCTTACTACCAACTACCAAGCACTCTAATCATCCAAGATCTTCGATGACGAATAATACTCGAGATTTTTGATAATCCCTACAGATGCAAGTGTTATTCATGTTGGTTGGAGGCCCTCAACTAGAAGCCCTTCCCTTGTTAAAGTGGAGAGTCTCAACTCCTCGCTTAGCTTCTAGAGCCTTGGCAGCCACACCTTCCATATCAATTTGATCTTTCTATATCCATCTCCAGAATTGTGTTTACATGACACAGGAGTTTAACATAATCCTCATAGCAATATCAAATCTTCACTCCCACCTCCTAGTTGAATTTAAAAATTATTATTAAAAAAAAACTAAAAAACAATTTTGTTGATGCACAATCAGCGAATGTATAACTTATAAATCTATTTACGGTTTGAAATTATCTAAACTGCAACTATTTATATACTGTCATAGTAATTTGTAATTAATTTAACAGTTTAAGGATTGATAATCATATTGTTTTAAAAGAAATACTATATTGTGATGTGTTTATGTATATGGTACACGAATTATCAAATAGGAAAACAGTAATGTATGGGGTTTATTGGTAAGAGCAAAAGGTTTAATATTTGTTTAAGAATTATCAAATTATGAAGTGGACAATAATGTCTAGAAACATTTTATAGCTAGTATTCTCTCTTATCATTGGCATGGTCAATGATGGTTAAATTTTGTATCTATCAAAAGCGTGAAATATCTTAATATAAATGATAAATTACAATTATCGGCATAAAAGTTTTTAATAGCATGCTTAGAACAACCAACATGTTATGTTTTATTTTATTTTTTGTAATATATAGATGTAATTTTATAAAACATACTCTAATTTCGTAACTACCGACCATAGTTGTTATATTATTAATATAAATTTTGTGATATTACTAACTTATTTATATGGCTTTTATGGATCAATCTTAAACTGATGGTGACTGTTCTTGGTAGCCAGAAAATGTAAAAATTAAATTACATTTATCATATTCGTTTGAAATGAAGAGTCTGCTAGATTGTTTATCGTGTCTTTGTGGAGTTTATTGATAATGAATAATTTTAACACTCTAATGTATTAGTGCACATATACACTCGTATAACTTCTACTATAATTGTCAAAATAAGCTTAACTTGGCAGTAATTAATTGACATATACCATCGACCAAGAGGTTAGAGGTTTGAATTCTCCTACCTCAAATGTTGTTGAACTAAAAAAAAAAAATTACTATAATTAATGTTTATTGGTTCATTAAAAAAAAAGACTTTTTTGGTAAGTTGAACAACAATCTAATATCAATGTAGGTTTTTTTTCTAAGTGAGATGTTTTTCAAAAATAGAATTTAAGATCACACAATTTACCTAACTTGCCAAAAAATGTTGTGTATACGGATGTTTACATGACTGGGCGGTGATGGGGATAGCCTCCATCCTCGTCCCTATTTAATTTATCATCTCAAGTTCTCAATTAAATTTCTCAAGGATCATTGTGGAATTCCTTGTCGAGAATTCATAAAGATTGGATTCTTGTAGGATTTATTTTATGAAAATCAATTGAGTTAAATGAATTGTTTTGAATTTTTTTTTTAATTATATAGTTAATTCCCATTTAAATTCCCTTTTTTAATATAATTATGCATTTTAAAATTTCAAATTCAAATTTTGGATACAATGAAAACATAAAAATGTTGTTTTCATAATTTTCATTGAATCATAGAATCTGAAAACAATTTTAAAAAACACGTATGTCAAACGCATATTCACTGAATTCAATGAATCCGTAAGCATAAAATATAATCCATATTACCTACCAAAAAGACCTTTTATCTTCTCACTCTTTCATTTTTTTCTCTCTTCCTCACTTATCCCTTTCTCTCTCTCTTGGTTATTGCTTATCTTCTCATTCTTTAATTTCTTTTTCCTTGATTAATTATTTCTAAAATATTATATCTAGTCCGTTCTTCACCCCATCTCATTTTAAATCGCTATATTGCTGTGAAAATTGTTCTCAAAAGTGCAATGTAATGAGTAATTCTAAAAACTTAGGCCCCGTTTGGTTCGTGATCCGTTTTCATTTTTATATTTTCGAAAACAAAAAATACAAGAAAAACGATGAAAATTCGTTTGGTACAATTGTTTTCAACAACAGTTTTAAAAAACAACTCTGAAAATGGCCTATTTTCGAAAACGATAAATTGTTGTTTTCTTTATTTTTAAAATTATGAAAACAACATATACACTCCTCAAAAAACACGGTTTTCATCAGAACAACAAAATTGAAGATTATAATTTATCTTTTTTCTTCAAAACTCACAAGCGTATCTCTATCTACAAAGTGTATCTATCATTAAATTTTTATGAATAACTTTTTAATACAAAAACCACAAAAAATAAAGATTAACAAACCAAAGTTATTGAAAATATTTATAGATGATTATACTATTGATTAAACTAGTACAACGTTGTATAAACATTAATCATTTTCGATAAATGATTTTTTTTCTCTCTCTTACTGGAAAGAATTTCTTTTCCTTTTGTGGGTTGGAAATTTTTTATTCATTTTATAAATTTTATCGCTTGTATTTCAAGAAACCAAAAATCTTTTGAACCATCTCTCATTCGACTATCTTCGCTATCTCCATGATCTTCCTTTTCCTTTTCGGCAACAATAAGTTTAAATTCGGTATAGTAAGAAATAATTATATTAGTTTTTTCATAAAGAATTGATTGTATGAAACATATATTAATATTTTTCTACATTTTTAAATTTCAACCAAACACAGTTTTCAAATTTTGAATTCAAATTTAAAGTTTTTAAATTGGAACCAAATGTGTTTTCAAATATAATGAAAACAAGAAATTTGTTTTTGTTTTCAGCTGACTTCTTTGTTTTCGAAAAATATTTCCGAATCACAAACCAAACGGGACCTTAAACTTCCGTTTGATAACCGTTTAGTTTTAAGTATTTGGTATTTGAAAACTGTGCTTGTTTTCACATTATTTATGTATAGTTCTCTACAATGACTTCCATTTTTTTCAATACAACATTTGAGTTCTTACCCAAATTTCAAAAAAAAATAATAAGTTTTTGAATTTTTTGTTTTTTTAGTTTTCAAAATTTAGGTTGGTTTTTAAAAACATATACAAAAAGTGGACAACAAAACAATGAAACCCATAATAAAAGTAGTATTAATAAACTTCATTTTAAAAAACCAAATGATTATCAAACATGACCTAAACAAAAACGTAATGTTGATATAAATATTTTTAAAAGTAAAAAATGTTCATCGAAGTTATGCAAGAAAACAAAATTATACAAGGAGATATTGAAATGAATATCTAAGAAGATAATACGTTATTCTAAAACATTCCTAAATTTTATTTTTATTGAAATATATTTAATTCTGTTTATTTCTTTAAGTATAAATTAAAATTTGTTATTGTTAAATATTCCAGTTTTACTATTATTTTTTTGGAGATTTGAACTTCTGAGCTTTTGATATGTAGCTTAATCGATTGAGTTAAACTTAGATTGACATGATTTAAGCTTTATTGAAAAATAAAATTTATGATTACAATTTGAATTTAATAGAATAATAGTGTTTATTTATTAAAAAAAACAACATATTTCAATCTTATTTAATTATGTAGACGATATTATTTTATTTTTTAAAAGATAGTGAGAGAAAGCTAGAGAGTGAGAGTGGGAAAAGAAAAAAAAAAGTCCTTAATCCTATGAGCAGAAAATCATCGAAAATGAGTGAGAGAGAGCCAAGAAAAAAACAGAGAGAGCAAAAAAAAACTTTATGCTGTGCAAGACGTGTGTGTGTTTTTTTCAATTTTTTTGTTTGCGCAGGAACAGTGCAGGAGTTGTTGAATCTTCCCAACAATGGAAAACAAAATTAGAAAAGTCTCAACAATTTTGGAAAAAATCTAGAAAAAAAAAAACCCAACATTTTTCAATGTAGCAAATTGAAATTTTATTTTTGAAAAGACTCATATGGTCGAAAAGAGAGAATTAATATGAAGATAAATCATAAATATTATTCTATTACTCCTCTCTTTTCCGACCGACATGTAACAAAAAAAAAAAAATTTAAATAATGGTTTATTAGTACCCAAACAATATTATTGTACTTAAAATGTAATATTATGATTTAAAGGTTCCCTTCATGGTATTAAATTTCTGATGACATGTTGACATTTTCACATGTTTATGAGTTTGACATCGACATAAGAGATGAATCGATATTTCCATTATACCGTACAAAATCAATTAATTATTAAAAAAAGTAACAAAGTGCAACTTAATGTGAATACAATATTATAACAAATATTTTAATTCGTTTAAAATGTGTAAAATGTTTATTTATTATTTTTTTTTGAATTTGTTATTTTTAAATTTTTTTCAAAAATATCCATCAACATCGACATTTTTAAAAAATTTAGAACTTGGCCTTTTTGTTGACATCGACATTTTAAATCTTGACTTGTCTTTCATTCCATGCATAATAATTTAAAAAAAAAAGAAAAAAAAAAGAAAAAACCTACATTAGTGCATCATGGATTTAGTTATGGTCAGGCTTACTTATTTGAGTTGTGGTTTCCGTGTAAACAAAATTGCAATCTCTAATCTATATTATTAAAAATTAGTTCAACTCTGCAATATTATAAGTTTCTAACTTGACTATGAATATATAAATATAAGTTAATTTTCTTAAAAAAAATTGTACAGATTAAATATCATACTTTAACAAATCAATCGTAATAGTCGCATAGTTTAACTAATATAAAGTATGTACTATCGACCAATAAGTCATAGGTTCAAATCTTTCATCCCACGAGTTGTTATGAAAAAAAAGTCATAATATTCTAAAGAAAAATAAATCACAATGACTAAACATATAAAACCACAGTTGAAGAAAATACAATTAAAGAAAGGGTATAACTTATTAATTAATTTGAATTAAAAGTAATTTTAGAACAATAAATGCCACCCTGAGCTGATACATACCCTAACTAAGAGGTCATTCTAATCTCCACTTTTGATGAACTAAAAAAAAAGAGCAATAATCTTAAAAAAAAAAAAAATACAATAAGGGGCATTTGGAGTACTGTGGAGTATTGTATTGGGTTTGGATGGTTTTGGAATCCAAATCCAAAACGTTGTTTGGTCCACTGTATTCAAAACTCAATGGTTTTGAAAGACAACCCCATGGTTTTCAACAGTAGACTCCAAACGCTGTTTTTTTATTCTCAAGGTTCAGAACACTGCACCATAAACACTATTTTCTGATTCACGGGGTTTCAAACCCCGCAGAACAAACTCCATATGGTTCCGATTCTAAGGGTTTTGATTCTGAAATGGTGCTCCAAAAGTTCCCTAAATGGATATTATGTAAAAAAAAAGGATATATCGAACGTTATTTGGTCTAGGGATGAAAATTTTCGTCGATATATCTGTAAATAAGAGGATTTAACATTGAAGATTAATCGATATCTCAAATATCGCTTGTGAATACCAATAAAATATAAAAAAAAAAAAAAAAAAGCATGCAATAACCACAATATAAAAATAAATACTAATCACAAGATCTATAAGCTTTTTTTTAGTTCAACAACATTTTGGGTGATTCAGACATTCAAAAATACATGCCAATTATGATTGAGCTAATCTATAACTTTTTTTTTTGAAAGGAGCTAATCCATAACTTAGTTTGAAAACTAAAAATAACTTAATTATTAATTTAAATAATTTTTATAAATTTATTGTGCTTGGTCCTCCTAACTCCCATATCGTCGAAATCCAAAACTTGATTTGATCCGTTGAAATCTCCACTGTTGATCGGCGAGGACTTCAATAAACGGTTCACGCGCGATGCAGTAGATCAAGCCCCTCTCGTTGCTTTAAATAATGGACAAGCCGAAACCCTAGAATTCCCTCTGCCTCTGCAACACTTTTTTGTGATTTCTAGCGTTGCTGCCGGCGGTAAGCTTCCGATCTCCCGTTTTCGAATTGGCTCGTACAATTATCATTGGAAAATTACGGATTGTTAACTAGCTGTTTAAATTTTCGAATAGAAAGACATCAAATCAGTTAGCAATGGCGGTCTCATTGAGCGACGTCAAGTCGGCAGCCGGTTTGAAAAATCTCGACGACTACCTGCTCAGTCGTAGCTACATTTCTGGGTGTGTTTATCATCTTCTATATCTTTATTTGGATATGTTGTTTGCTTTGCGTTTTTGTTCATTGAAACACATTTGATTGTGCCAAGGGTGGAGAAGTGTTGAAAGCGATAGTAAAGGTTTACACTTTCTGTATCGAATCTGATCTTTATATGTTCGACGAACGATCATCCTCAGGTATCAAGCTTCAAAGGATGATATTTCTGTTTACGAAGCAATCTCCAAACCCGTTTCCTGCGAATATGTCAACTTAGCTAGGTGGAGCAACCATATCGAAGCACTCTTGAGAGTATCGTAAGTCACCAGATTGAGTAATTTTGCAGTTTAGTTTCATGGAATTCATGTTCAGAAATGTATGGTTTTGTTCTCGCTACTAAGTTGTTTTATGAACGCTGGATTTGATTATGGTTTCACAGTGCTGTTTTTGGAGAGGGTTCTGGTGTTAAGTTCGAATCAGCAGAAGCAATTGCAACCCCTCCGGCCGCTGATGCAAAGGTGAAAATGTTACGCAATGTTCTTGTTTCTTCTGTGATATGTGATCCATATACACGCGAAACGAGACATTTTGCTTTATCCTGTTTTTAGAATTTAAGATTTACTCTGAAACAATTGCCAGGCTAGCGCTGCTGCTGATGACGATGATGACGATGATATGGATCTGTTTGGCGAAGAGACTGAAGAGGAAAAGAAGGCCGCTGAGGAGCGTGCAGCTGCCATCAAGGCTTCTGCTAAGAAGAAAGAGAGTGAGTTTTTTTTTTTGTTTTTTTTTACAACTGATCTTGAAATAGTTTTCAATTGTCCACTGATTTTAATGTTGTGTGGTGTGTTCTCTTGCGCCTTTGTTTTCAGGTGGCAAATCATCAGTTCTGATGGATATCAAGCCTTGGGATGACGAAACTGACATGAAGAAACTTGAAGAGGCTGTAAGAAGTGTTCAGATGGAAGGCTTGCTTTGGGGAGCATGTATGTTCTTTATCCTTACTATCAGATGGAAGGAACACTCCATTTTCTGGTTACTGTGACCTTATTATAACTAAATGAGAATCTCTGTTTCTCTTCACTGCCCTTGAATCTATTTGATGGGTTCATTGCCTCAAATTTTCATGATTTTTATATCATTCTTTCTCCATCCACATCAGTTTACTGCCTAATCAAGAGGAAAATGTAATATAAAATTTATTCAGGCTCCTTTTTTATCCCCTTTTATAGTTGTCCAAAGCGTGATCTTGTGTCAATGTAATCTCTCATATAACGTAATTGATTTTTATATCTTTGCATGGATTTGGTTTGAACCTTGTCATTTAATGTGCAGCCAAACTCGTCCCTGTTGGATATGGTATTAAGAAATTGCAGATAATGCTCACAATTGTTGATGACCTTGTGTCTGTTGACAATCTCATTGAGGAACATCTGACAGTTGAACCCATAAACGAGCATGTCCAGAGCTGTGATATCGTGGCCTTCAACAAAATCTGTAAGTACCATGTGTTATTTTGTTACACAACCTCGTTTAGTAGTTTACAGAATTTGAATTTTATGTTCTGGAATGGGGCTGTTAAGTTAAAGGTACTGAATACCTATTTCACCAGATCTTGAATCCGTCTTTTTTTAACAATTGGTTGTTAATTGTTGCAGAGATTTAACTTTTTGTCAAAACCCAAGAGCAGAAGGTTGCAAAGATGAGCGAATGATGAATACGTTTTATTATCTGTTCAAGACTGTGTATGCCTGTTTCTCGTTTTTACCGTTTCAAACTTGCTTTGTCTAAACTTGTTTTGTACTTTTGTCTGCGGTTCCATGTGCTATACGAAGTCATATTTATTTTTGGTATCGCCTAGGTTATGAACTTTCTTTATTATTTGAAGAAGTGAGAATGAAAGATGGCCAAATAGACCATGCACCTACTGAATGGGTTAGATTATTAATTAGTATTATACGAAAATATTTGATTCGGTAAGTTTAACTAACTATTTACCTAACTATTGAAATAAAGTGCTAGTTGGTCGCACGGTATTAAATTTATGTCGACATTTTCACGTCTTATGGGATTTGACATTTTCATTATACCATACAAAATTGATTAAGTATTTAAAAAAATAGCATCAAAATGTAACATAATGCGAATATAATATTATAAGTTTATCATAAGTATTTTAACTCATTAAAATATGTGTTTTTAATTTAAATATATTTTTCAATTTTTTTTCCAGAAATATTTATACATGGCCATTTTCATAAAATTGATATTTTGACAATTTTGTCGATATCGGCATTTTATACCAACCACCTTGGTTGGTATTGAGTGCACAGAACAATGGGATACTGAGAAACTGAACTGAATGAACCGAATTGAACCCCCATGGTTTGGTTTTTTCACATTGAAATTAAACATCTCTGTTTTAAATTTGATAAAGTAACTTTTTTTTTTGCTTTAGTTCAGTCTTTATTAAAAAAGTCAACTAAAATTGAATCAAACCAGACCCTATCCTCTCCTCTGTGTGTCGTCCCACCAACGACGGCCACTAGCCCCTCTCCCTTTCAATATGCGGCAGCAACCTCTCTACTGTCTTTTCTGAAATCGACTAAAATTGAATCGACAAGAATCTTGAATCGAACAGATTAGTTCAACGGTTTGGTTCTTGTTTTTGCATTAATGGTTTAGTTCGGTTCAAAATTGGTAGAACTAAACCGATGTTCATCCTTAGTAGTGAGTTTTTCCAATTAGGAAGAGTTTTAGCACCGATGGAGATTATTTATGAGAGTTTTATCAAACTATGGAAACTAATTCTAAAAAATGTGTAATTTAACCAAAAATCATCTACCGCATTTACGAAAGCAATATTGTTGGATCAGTTGTAAATCCCACTTCAATTTAGGTTGGGGATCAGCAGTTGGAAGTTGTTTAAAGCTTGAACTTTGAATCCTCAAGGGTGTGGTGCGTGATCTTTGATATCCAAGATAATTACCAAAAAAAGAAAAGAGAAAAAAATGGACATGGCAATAGTGCGCGACATGAAGAATAAAAGTAGATTTTTTAGTACCTTTTGGCTGGGATATTCCCATAGATTTCTATAGATTGAAAAAGGAAAATTTATGTACTCATTAATGGACTAAAACCATTAGAATTCCGTACATACAAGAAGAACTAATGATAAAAGATCTCGATAATAAATGTCAGTTTTTTGTTTTTGAAAAGATGGAAATGGGAGGTTTTACATACATACATACATACATACATAATAGAGTTAAAATATCAGATTGGTCTGAACTAAAAAAAAAAAAATCAAATTGGTCCTAGACTCCAAAAGTTTTAATGTTATGTCTATTTAATCTATATATTTTAAAAAGTTTCTAATTAGCTTTCAAAATTTCAAAATCATGTCTATTTAGTTTTTATGGTTTTAAAGTATTCTAATAGGCCAGCCTCATATCAACAATTTTAGTTCAACAACATATGAGGTAGAGAGATTCAAATATCTGATTTCTTAATTTGAGGTATTTGCTTTAATCAGTTGAACTATGCTACTATGTTGAAGTTAACAAATACTTAAAATTGCTTAAAAATACACCTACAATGTAATCATGAAATAATACCGAAACCATGTCACATGGTTAACTCCACTTCTTAAAAATTTGGGATATGTTGTTTTAAGAAAATATAAATATTATCAAGTAACAAGGCATTCTAGACAATTCATAATTAAGAGGTTATTTACGTCAATAACTATTTTTTCTTCACTGAAATGAGAGTCGAGGAAGATGATGGGCCTTATTAACGAATGGGCCTGCAGCAAACCATTCTAAGGGGCGCTCGCCGATGTTACAATTTTGGGCTTCTTTTCAAGTGTGGTCAATGTCAAACGAAACACAGCCTTACCTTACCCGAGAAGAACGAGAAGGAGAAGCGAGGAGGAGGAAGAAGAAGAAGAACTAAGAAGCCATGCCGAAGAGAACAACGCATACATACTCGAGCGAGGACGCCGCTCCAGATGGACCAGACTCTGATCTCTTCGTTTACTACTGCAAGCATTGTGGATCGCACGTCTTAATCACTGGTACTCCTTCGCCTGGGCTCTAGATTCTGTTTGTTTTTCCTTGCCATGTTTGTTGAGAATCAAATAAGAATAAATTTATTGCTTCAATGTGTAATTAATAGCTAGAGATGATGTAGAAGGTTTTTATTATTGAACTGCATGCAACTTGATGAAAATATACGTTCTATTTGAAGGACGGATGTAGTCTAGAGTAGGTTTTTGTTCTGTTTTTACTGTCAATGAGGAAATTTAGGGGCACTATGTGCTATCTTCATGCCGAGTTGGTTTCTTCTTGAAGCACAGTATTCGTGAATTAGAATTTGTGAACTAATGACCAGGATTGTTTTATTTTTCTCTCCTAGCGATCATTCCAAGAAATAAGCATTTCGTATGGTATTTAACCGTACTGAACATATATACTATAAGATACTCAATTGCAGAAAATGCCAAAAAGGAAGACGGACAAGGCTTTTGTGTTGGACAAGAAGAAACATCTTGCAAGGTTAAATATCAATGAGGCGGGAAAAATTCTATTGAAAAGGTAACTTTAATCTCTCTATGTGTGTGTGTCTCTATATCTATATATATTTGTCTATTTCACTTATGTATTGAAGGATGCGAATAAATTTGCAATGGAGGTGGTCGAGGGTCAAAATTCAAGTTACCTACAAGATTTCACCTTTAAATTGATAGTATGTTTGTTCTTTAAACGGTCTAAGACTGATATTTATGAGGCGATGTAACCAATTTGAAAGTTCGGGATATATTAGCAAAGTGAGGTTCAACATAAGGTCAGCTTTGTTCTCGGATGTTGCCCATTAAAATATGTATGTTTCCTACATAGTTATATGTAACATGACCTGATGAAAATATTCATTCTATCTGAAGGATGGATGTAAAATTGTAATCTAGAGGGCTCTTTCTGTTTTATAACTTTTATTGGTTAAACTAAGCTTGAGTCAGGAAATCTAGGTGCACTCTGTACCATCTGCATGTGGAAAGATGATCTGGCCTAGTTGCCTATGCCTTCTTCTTTAAGTAAGGCACCGTAAACAAAAAGAATAAACATGAGATTGATAATTTTAATAGAGAAGAGTATCAGGCATGGATCTTCATGTACAATATAAAATGACAGCCACATTCAGGAGTGGGCTTTCCCTCTTTTGGGAGCAATTGCTGATCTCACTGTCAAAATAGAGTCTAGATATGGGAGATTTTTTTACAAAAAAAACTACGATTTATTTATATACCGAATTATGATGGGAAAATATGGAAACTTGTTGAACCAAGTAATGTGTAGCTTATAATTATTTTTCAGGGGTGAAGGGAAACTTGAAAGGCAATACCGTATGAACTGTATAGGCTGCGGACTTTTTGTGTGTTATCGCTCAGAAGAAGATCTGGAATTTGCTTCTTTCATTTATGTTGTTGATGGTGCACTTAGTACAGTGGCTGCTGAAACCAATCCACAGGTATGACGGTCTATTATAATAATGGCTACCACTATATGCATTGCTCATATTGCTGGTTTTTCACCATAAGCATCTTCCTATTAATTCCAATTAAAAGAACTTCTCTAGTATCTATAGCGACATTGGGGGGGGGGGACTTTTTGAAGTATTGCTTTTCGAAACAGGCTTTCAATCCATTATTTTGTTGTTTTACCAATGGAAGTTTTCTTTTTTACAATACAATAAAAGCTATACAATTCTGAGTTCCATTCTTGAAATATGTCTCAAATATGAAGAAATAGTTGTTATGCTTCCGCAATGGAAAAAAAATATACAGAATAACATGATTGTGAGTTGATTGGCCAACACTCATCAAATGCATATATATATTTTCTTTAGTGCCAGATAGAAAAGATTTGAATATTTTATTACCATTTGAAGAACCCATTGCTTGCAGTTTATTGGTATGTTGAGCTTTAATTGACTCCTGGTGGATATATCGTATAGTACGGACACTTCTTAAAAAATGGGTTGCAATATCTTATTATTATTTTGGGAGGTGCTCGTGTTGCACACCTTTTAAATATCTTTATTATTATTTTGATAGAATACAGCCTTCTATTATATTATTATAAAAATCATTGAGATGAAAATGATGAAAGGTCTTACTAGTTCTTACCTTCCTTTGGCTGGTATTTTGAGCTTTAATTTTTTCTTAATGCACATACAATAACAATGTATAGTATTTTCTTTACAAAGGTGTTCCAATATTTTTTTGTGATTTGTAAACAACCACATCAATTCTCACTCAAGAAAACAACTATATTAGGATGCTCCTGTGCCACCTTGTATATCTCAACTTGAAGGAGGACTTGTCCAAGTGGCCATAGAAGTTGAAGATCGAGCACAGCGCTCAGCAATTACAAGTATAAAAGATATAATTGATGTCATATTTATCTTTATGCATGTAGTCTTTATTTGTAAAGTTGGATTCGACTTTAATTTTGTTATAGACAGAATGCAAAAGTTCTACTTCATTGCATGTAGTCTCGTTATCTGAAATCCTAGCATGCGACTGTGATTCAAGTATTGTAATTAGATAAATCCTTTGATGATTTATCTTTGTTATTGTGTAACAAAGAAGAACAAGAGAGGTCAAATTCTGGAACGTAAGATAGAGTATGATTTCAAGAGGTTTGTGTGAAACTATAAAAATATAACAATATCGTAGAATTTTTTACTAGAGATCAAATTTTATTTTGAAGGCTAGCTCATTAGCGTACTTTCACTGATTAAAGAAAAATAAAATAAGTTGTTATTCACTGGGGAGGTCCGTATACGAAGCATTATGCATACTATTAAACATTGTGATACGTATCCTATAGCATAGCCCATTATGAAGAACAATCTCATGAAGAACCAAGTCCTAACAGAACTGCGGGATTAATCTGCAAGATAAATATCTTTAGGTGGGAATTTGGTTGGTGAACTCTAGGATCTGTCAGTTTATGCTGAGAGTAACTTGTGTACATTTTTATCCTTAATGTGCTGCATGCTACCGCACGTATTTTATTTGGGGAACTCCCAAAGGAATAAATATATGTCCTAATTTTTAGGCTGCAACTTTTGATTACCTGTTCACATATAATATTGTTTTTCTTGATTATAAACTCTCTCTCATACACACACACGCACACTCAAAAGAATGATATATTTTCTTTTTGCAGGAGTAAATGCTGATGATGTACGCGTTGCTGTTGCTGCGCCTGCAGCGCGTGGAGAGGCCAACAATGAGCTTTTGGAGTTCATGGGCAAAGTACATTCTGATTCTTGTTAAGCTATTAATATATGTTTTTAGGTTCTGGATCTTCAATACCTGCATGGATTTTGCATCCTCTTTCAGCTTCTGCATGTTCTTCAGCCACTTTCTTGCACTTAAAAACTAATTTCTTCAAAGCAGGTATTAGGACTGAGGCTTAGCCAAATGACTCTCCAACGGGGATGGAATAACAAATCGAAGCTTCTTGTGGTGAGTTATCACAGTTAATGACACTTGATATTCAACTGCTCTTTTACCCTTCTCATAGAAAATTACTCGATGAGGCTACTACAATATGATTGTCTCTTAATAACACTATTGGATGTGAATTTGAAAATTTACATGCTCTTATGATAACCACGGATGAATACAAAATTAAAGTAATTTTATAGTTTTTCTTTCATACATCCAACGATGTAAAACTGATAGCCTTCCAGAATAATTTCTCCTTCTCATTCTCATGAGTGTTCTTGCTTGTTACATTACTCACAATCTAGTTTTTTGTTAACTCAAATCTGGCACCGCATTATCAGTCTCAGTGATGGTCTTGTTGCTTGTCAGTACATCTTGTTGTATTGTAACATTGAGGTAATTATTTCAGGTTGAGGATTTGTCTGCCAGACAGGTGTATGAAAAACTTCTCGAGGCCGTGCAACCTTGAAGAGATGTAGTTTTATTGTGCGACATTTTTATGCTTTGTGATAAGATAATAATGTTATGTTAGTTTTGTATTATTTTTAAAAATTATGAATCTGTGATTGATAGGTGAATCTGAACCTGATATTAGTTTAGTTTGGATGGAACATTGCATTATATATACTTTCAAAAACAATAGATTTTAAAAAGATTTATTTTTAAATGCATTAATCATTGGATGCTTATACATTAATTAACTGGAGAGGTTGATATAACAGCACTCGATAATATATTTATGCTTTAACTTTAATTACCGATATCTTCTCCAAAAAAAAAAAAAACACTTTAATTACCGATACATTTATTAATACAATAATTGGTAAATCTTTTTTTTGCAAAATACAATTGGTAAGTCTTGATTGCTTATATTAAATGATGCATAGAGTTTTTTAATTTCTGTTATATTTATAAATAATTTTTTAAATTCTCTTTTTCAAATACTTAATATAAATCATGGTAGATTTGCAATTATTTCTATTTATGATTTCTTTTATACAAATTCATATTTACAAATACTTAGTTTATTCAAGTTTTAGGTTTGTTGGTGAAGAGTTCTTATGTCAAGTTGAACGCCGGCAATATTTAAGGATGTGATGCTTATATGAGGATGGCAATATAATTCCCAAGAATAAATTGTTAAGTACAGAGATTCAATATAAACGTCAATCCTTTTACAAAATAACTTAAAAATGGTAGGAAAATGATAGGTATATTCTTTTTTAGTTCAACATTTGAGGTGGGAGATTCAAACTTCTTACCTTTTGGTTGAAGGTATATATCAATTACCGCTAAACTATGCTAAACATGTATTTTATCGCTACATTGGTTTTAATTTAACTAATATACTCTCCCACAACATTTTGTTATCAAATATCGTAAAAAATATTCTCCAGCATCCTCTAAAATTCGTTGGCATGCCCATACGTGACCGAATATCAACATTTTAATTAAATTTCTAATAGATTCGTCAGATCCGGTACTCTATTACAGAGTGGGAAAGCAGGGCAATAGGGCCACAAGATTCACTAGTGAACAAGGTAAAAACCTGGCAGTGGCTTAAAACTTGGTCCCATATACCATACCCAGAGTGATGTCAGTCCCCAAAGTTTCTCAAATTATCTGACTCCTTGAGACTTAGAAAAGTTGGGGTCAAGCAATTTCTCCAACTCCACTAAACTGAAAGATTCAATGAAATTTATAATCAAATCATCCCATTTTCTTTGAAAGCAAGGTGTAATTTAACAAAAATGAAACAAAAAAGTCAGATTGTAAACTTACATTTCATATTTTCGAAATGCTTCCTTTCGTTTTGCCAAATATACATCACTGTCTTTTGGTAGATCGCTAAATGAATCACCTGCAATAACATAAGTAAAATTCGAGCTCAGAGTCGAGTGGCCATTAATTTCAGAGAGCAAGGACCATTTTCTAATTGTGTTTTTAATAATTAACCTTCAGTTCCACTCTTCAGAAACTGAGTCTGAAAATAACTAAGTATGCTTATAAGAAAGGTGAGAGGACAAGAAATCTTTTAACCCCAAACTTAGGATTTAAGAAAAATATAGCATTCAGAAAAAGTTTACGTGGAGGCAATGCTGGTTTCATCACAACATCCTTGTGCACTTTTAGAGGAGACTTTTGAGGAGACTTTTCAGGCAGCTGAGAACCCTGGCCAAGAAACAATGAAATTTCATAAAACCACAAGGGTCCAATTGATCAGTTTATATATGATATTTCTTCACTACAATTCTGCAAAGTCACGTGCCAGATCTGTAGAGGTTATAAGTTACTGGCAAACAAAAATAAGTCAATGAGATTTGAAGAACTTAAGAACACTGGACAAAATCATCAGCAGAATCTTTTACTAAGGAGCATTAGCCGACTCAATCAGTGCAGTGAATGCTCAACAGTTCATATGACAGAAGAAACTCATTTAGATACCTTCTTCTTTTCCTTTCTCTTCAATATCTTCAGATGACACTTCTTGATGTAGTGCATTAAATGATAGCGAGAATGTCTTGAACACAACTGATCTCTGATGGAGGGATTTTCAGTTAACCAATCGGATATTTCCTTTGACTTGACAACCTCATCTTGTTGTAGAGACTCTAACCAAGAATAAACTGGTATCCACTGGTCAGTGCGTTGAAATCGAGCATGAGGAAGGTCGCCCTGATCACCTTGATCACCCTGAATCTCTTCCTTTCCCTGTCATGGAACATAATTCGATTGGCAGGAGATATATTTCAAACCATAGTTTTCATATAGTGTTCATAACAAAACAAAATGTACCAACCACAGATTGAATGGCTAAAGGGAGGACAATGAGGGGAAAAACACTGCATTGCCTTAACAGTCTATCCACTTTATACCATTTTTTATAAAATTACATTTTACTTCTCATCTTAACCAATAACCTGAATCAGGAAGTTATTTATCCATCAACAAAAGGACTTGGATAACAGGAAAACCCTTAAATCACTCTGAATCAAATGTTATGTCAACAAGCCCTAATAGAATTTTAACACTGAAGAGTATGATCTAAAGATGGCGTTGCATGACAAACCACCTCTAAAAAAAAAGCCATAACTATTTAGGCTCTTGCTAAAAATTTCTTAGCACGATAAAAAGCCTAAGTTCTGATACAGTACGATAAATTATAAAGAACTACAACAGCATCTTTGAATAATAAATGCAAGAGAAAGTGCTGTGAAGAATCGTAACCTGAGTGGAAAGTCTCATTAAATTCTGGATAGAAATCAGCCTCTGGCAAAGGTCGGACCGGGGCATTGATTTGAGGTTTCCAGGTAAAGAGGCATGGTTGGAGTCAATCCAAGCTTCAACCTCTTCCATGGACCCAGCTTTGGCCTCGGGGAAGGAGCAAAGCCACGCTCGCGCCATGATTTCCCATTCTTGAGAGTGATCGTTTTGGTCGCTAGGGTTTAGATCAGATGGCTTAGGCTCTTCTCCTTTTTGGGTTTGTTCCGCTGGATTCGACATTTTTCTCGCACTTGTCTCCGATTGTTTTAAACTGCTCTGATTGCGATTTCCTGTATCGCATTCTTCATAAATCCAATTAACGAAATTTTTTGCAGCATTAGAAATCTAAAAGTGGAAGAAGAACACCTGCTCATCAATTGGTTAAGCCACAAACAGCATCGCTATCGCTTTCTTTCTCCTTCATTTCCCCATTTCTATCAGTTTGCCTAACATGAATAATGTTATTTAAAAAAAACATTTTTTTCAAAAAAAAAAAAAAGAAAACATGATTAATGAATTTACTAATTGATTTAAATTTTAAAGAGATATTTTTAGTACAATTTAAATTTTAAAGAGATAAGTTACCATAAGTTTTTTTTTTTTTTGTCAAAGAAAGCATAGCTCATCAGTAATTGACATTTAATTTTGATCAAAATGATAGAGTTAAAAAAAAAATGATAATTTTTTTTAACCATAAGTTTTTTTTTTTGTCAAAGAAAGCATAGCTCATCAGTAATTGACATTTAATTTTGATCAAAATGATAGAGTTAAAAAAAAAATGATAATTTTTTTAAAAAAAAATTCTAGACTAAAAAAAATAGTCGTTTTTTTTCTTTTGAACAATACTTGGCTCCATGCTGGTGTGCATCAATCTTCTTACACACCAACATTAAATTTTTGACAATTAAGAAAAAGAGAGTAAATTTTTTTTAATTTCTCATCTTCCACCTTTCTCTCTTAGTTTTCATAATTTTAATGGTAGGAGATACCTAAACTTCTGTACGCAGTCAAGTATTTTCCTTTTCTTTTTAATTTTTTTAAAGAAAATGTAACATTCCATTTTCATTGAATTTTTTTCAATAAATAATTTTAAAAAACAACCTAAAATATTTTAGGTTAGATTTAAATTCAATAAATTATTAAAAAAAGCAACCTAAAATATTTTAGGTTATATTTTCTTAACTCCCGTAGTTTGTGCTATATAATTAAATTAAATCTTAAAAAATATTACTAAATTACCAAATACTTTTTAAACAATTCTCTTTCTGTGACAGGCTTTGGTTGAACTTAATTTTTTTTAAAAAAAAAAGGGATAATACATTAGACTTAAAAAAAGAAAGGCAATGAGTTATTATTATTATTATAAGTTTTGAGTGCGATAAATGCATAGTAAAAGATTAAACCTTCAATTTTAGAGAGTAATACGTGCATAACCCATTGAGTCATGTTTTGGTTGGCAAAAGGCAACCAATTGAAGTGTAATAGGTAATAAGTTACATCGATTGAAAAACAGAAATTTAGATTGAATTTTAAGACATCAACTATATTTTTCAATTGCCAAAGTGAGCGCAGCCCAATAGTAATTAGCATATACCTCGACCAAGAGGTCAGAGATTCAAATTCCCTCACATCCAAATGTTGTCGAACTCAAAAAAAAGAAAAAAAAAGAAAAAAGAAGGTTACTCAATTTTTAATGCAACTCCAAAAAATATAAAATAAAATACCTATATGTTAGTTCTTTTTTTTAGTACAAAAAAACTTTATATGTTGAAGTTTGTTATTCCTTGCTGATGATAGGAACTTTTAACAATTTAATTAACTAAAAAGTACTTTTAAAAAGGTCAAAAGAAGGCTCCTCAAATCAAGCCATTAACCATAACCACACAGTATCATGAATCAAGGAGATTGGCCAGTGCATCATTAACATTTGGCACAATTTTGAGGCATCAAATAGTGGATAAATGGAGCTTTCTAAGCTTTGATTAAGGCTTGATGCAAGTGGTTCATGGTTTAAAAGGCAATTTAAGGTGTCTTGCAAGCCAAAGCCAAAGCACATACAGGATCTTCATACCAGAACAAGACATCATAATTCCCCCTCAGAATGATGAAAAACAAGAGCTACCATTCATATAAAGCTAATTTACATTCTTTGAACATCGGAATAGACGTCGTTTCTCGACAATACGCGTGCGCAGTTCGTTGGCTATAACATAAATAGGAAGGATATGTACCTCCCCCATTTGGATAAGCTGCTGAATAGGATGTTTCATTCAACTAGAGAATACTAGAAGGTAAAATAAAGCAACCAAAAGCCATAAAAGGCTATAAAATTGCCACCAACAAGACCTTCTAAATTGATTGTTTCCCCATCCAAACTTCTCAAAAACCATAGCTGCCAACCAACAGAGGAAATAGTATGATCATCCAAGAGTTTCAGTCCCCACAATATCAGTACTTTAAAGCGCTAAATTAAGTAAACCAAATGAAAAACTGTTATCTTTGCAACTAACCAATACAAAACCATAGAAAAAATATTCAACAGAATCTATGACAATGTCTAAATATTTAAGGTACTTCCACGTGTCTCAAAGACCACAACACCGATGATCATGCATGATTTCCAACACCTTAAAGCAGAGACTACTTCAGCAAAAACTCTTTTCTGAACACCAAAAGACCACATGAGGGAAAACCATTAAACCAATAGAAGTACGATGAAACACACAAGCCAATTAGTACAAATCACTTAATAGATCAAGCACTTTTGTGGGGTGGCAAATAATATTCTGGAGGGATGCTACAATCAGCCCTCACACTAGATTACTGAAAGTACCATTTAAGATCTGCAAGGAGTAAGAGCACTGTCGGACAAACCTCAGAGTTAGTCATAGAAGCACTTAAATTCAACCAGGCGGATCATAGTTATGTCCTGCTGCAATAACCTACTAGGGATGTTAAAATTTTTCGAGCATATTATTCAATATCCAATGTTAAAATTGTAAGTGAGAGTCCGGTTTTGATCTTAAAGAACATGGTATGCCTTTAAAAGGCTACAAAGAATATCATTTGTTGGACAGGATTAAAGATTATTGATAACAGTATAATTGATTTGGCTGTCCTCCAGTTATCCAGTATACAATATGCATTTAAGAATGTTTCTTTACAAAAGAGAGAGCGAACGATGATTATTAAGTAGCAGTTTCATGTACATAAGGTAAAATCCAAAAATGTATTTGACATTATAAAAGATTCCAGGTAATAAATGCACGAACCATGACAATACAGATACATAAATTATAGCCTATAAAACATGTACATCAGTCTTTCTGACCCTATTGTATTAACACCATGAAGAACAGAAAATATCAGGAAACTACATTCAACAGGTCAACCTCTTCAATGGGTCATACCTGTCAGCGGAGTCGGTCCAGTATCTCTCTATGAACTACTTCTTCTTCGTAAGTGGTGTATAACACAGGGTGATCCTTCAAACAAATCCAATAAATAGCTCTCCAAGTCATCCGATGTGTACTTTATATACCTCCCAGCATGTCTTGTATTCTCTAACTGACTTCCATGTCTTCCCAAGAAGGCACGATATGCAGGTAATGCCTTTGCCGATATTGAAATTCGAAGCTCTTCTCGTAGTTGAGGATCTGCAACCTTCCAAGCTGTCTGAATTCTATAGATTTCCTCAAAGCCAGCATTGAAATTTTTGAATTTTTCCTTTAAAGCAGCTTGTTTCAGAGCACTATTGGAGCTCCCACCAGTACCTTCTTCCTTCAAGAAAGATAATAGTTTGCCCCAAGAAGCCCTAAGATAGCTTGTTGCATATATGCGAACCTGGCCTCGGCGCTTGCGGACCCAGCGGTCACCCAAGAGCTTTCCAAGCTCAGAATCTTTCACTTTCTGCACAATGTATTGTATATTATTCATGAGAAATATATATTGTATTGAATCATCACCATAAAGTTTGGATTTCCTCTCAAGATTGGACTCCAGTGATGCTATCAATGAAAACAGTCGACGACCTAAAGGAGACATGGTTTCTAACTCCAAATTGTCAGCACCATCACCCCCTAGATGATGCAAATCCTCATCGTCGCCTTCTAAAAGTTCATCCAGAGTCTTACTATAAACCACAAGCAATCTTAAGTAATTCATGACATAACGGGTGAGGGGGTGAATCTCAGCATTTAATATTGTTTTCTTCGAAGTCTCACTCCGAACAGCATTCTCAAATTCAGCAAATGTACCTTTAGCCGCCTCTCCCAGCCTAGAAAGCACTCCTTTTGCCTCCTCAATCACAAATTCATCAGTGACCATAGCCTGCAAGTCCGGTAAAACGTATGCCAGAGCTTCATACATATCAAGAATACGAAATAGCTTCTCCACTGACCTTTCCCCTATAGCAATGGCCTCTGCAAAATTCAGTAATTGCCTGATGCACCCTTTTGCAGTCTCATTGAAACAAACTTCCTCAGAGTCGTCAGACCCACTAAAGATATAGTCACACAGTCGCTTCTCGCCCGTCAAAAGTACTCGAACACTGACCTTAACAGCTTGGATCCATTTCTTCATCTTCTCGTCCAAAATTTTCCAGTCAATTTTCTGAACATCCTCAATACTTAGCTTCTCAACTCCAAGAACCACCAAGCACTCATCTAAAGCATCGCGTCGGACACCAGTATACACATTCACACACTCTTTCTCGTATCCAGACCGAATCATCCGGTCCGCGATCTCTTTCAAATCAACAACAGCATCAGGATGGATCAAATCGACCCGCAAATCATCGCCCAAACTGACACCACGCTCATGGAAAATTCCCGAACCACGGTCAACATCGGCAAACGACTCAAATTCATAGGAATTTTCGGCGTCGTGTGAAGCAAAAGAGAGGGAAACCCTCCGAATTGAACCGTAGAGATGCTCAGCATCGAGAGGAACGGTGCTCCGAATCAACATATGACGAAACTCATCCTCAAGCCTCGACATAGCGATCTGGATCGCGTTCTCAGCACGGTCGACGATCTCAGGAGAATCAGAACGAATTGACAAGTCGTCAATCCACTGAATGATATCATCAACCGCCGATAAGTACTCAGCTGCCTCATCCGGCGAGTCCTCCCAATAAAGGGAGTTCCGAGAAGCTCCATGACCAGAATCCCAACGAAGAATCACCTTCTCAGCAGCTTCAAATCGATCCCCCTCCCTCTTCGAATCCCCACTGTTGACCAAACTGGTGATATTAGAGAGACGATTGTCGAAACTAGAGAAGATCAAAAGCATGTCGTCTCGAACCTCCTTAGGGGTGGTGTTGAGGCTCTTGAGTATCTGCTGAGCCGTAGCCATAACTCTATCCTCCCCACCGCCACCGCCACCGCCGCCGCCGTCGCCGCCAATACTGGTGGTGGTCGTCGTCATTCTTTACAGCTCCCGTCAATTAAGCTCTCTCCCTAAAGGGTTCCCCAAACAAGACTCAACACCCCAAAAGAAGAAGAAGCAAAAAAAGGGTTTCAGAGAGGAATAGAAATGAAAGATAAAGGGTCGAGAATATATGAGAGAGTTGTTAACAAAAATTCATCGGAAATGTGAAACGCAAAATCCTTCTTTCTTTTCTTTTATTTCTTTTTTTATTTTTTCTTGTTTCTGACTTTTTTTTTTTTGTTGGAACAAATAGGAAATGTCTGTGCTGTGGGTCCCACTCCGACTTAAATTCTCCAACAGCAGCCGGCTTGTTTGCCTGACGACTGCAATAATACCGTTAAAAGATATTTAATTTGAGATTTTTTCTTAAGTAATTCGGTGAATTACACGATAATTTTTAAATATATTTGTAATTTATTTATTCAAAATTACAATTTGAGCTTGATTGGCGTGGACTGATGACTTTCAGGGCGGTTCGTTGGTATGCGTGCGGTTTGGTCCGGTCGATCGCTTTCCAAAACCGACCGGTCTTCTTGGTCTCGGTGTCCCACGCCGCCCGATTTTGACCCATCTTAAAAATATATATCATAATCGCGGACTAAAATTATTAGATTTGAATTTTTATCTTATTTCTTATATTTTTATATTTGTGTGAAATTACAAGTTTAGCTATTGAACTTTTTAGATTTGTGTTTATTTAATCTTGAACTTTCAAAAATGTTTAATAGGTTACTAAACTTTCGATTTTGTGTCTAATAGGTCATTGACAAATTCGAACCTTTAAAAATTAATTGATCTTTTAGATATAAATTTAAATTGTATGTCTAATAGAATCTTAAAATTTTAATTTTGTATCTAGTAGATATGTGAATTTTAAAAAATTCGAAAGTTCAAAGACTAAATTTGTAATTTTGAAAGTTCATGGACCAAATAGACACAAACTTCAAAGTTTATGAGCCAAATTTATAATTTAACCTTATATTTATTTTATGTTAAATTACAACTTGAAAATTCAATAATAAATATTAAAATGATATTTGTGGATATATACTTGATAGCTCATTTAGTTTAAATAATATTGAAAATAACTTAACTTTACGAAATAAAATGTGGGAAAAAAGAGATCACAAAGAAGTGGCATGTGCCTACTTTTCAAAACTAGACTCAATATCAGAAGTCTTTTTTTGTCTTTTTATTATTTTAAAGTAAGTTTTATCGTGTAAAACTTTATTTCTTGAATGTTCTTTGACCTTCTTTATTGCTATAGTTTTTAATCTTAAATAATAGTACTCGCAAATTATGTTTTTTTTTTTTTTTAATATCGCAAATTATATTCTCGTTTAAACGAAAAGCCCTAAAATCTACTAACCACAACTTTTTATTTAAAAAACAATTTTGAACACCTAATTAATTTTGTGAATCATTAATAATAAATATATTTCTGTTGAAATTTATCATTTTCTTAAACAGAGTTTTCTTTTACCAATCAACATTAAAAAATAAAAAATACAATATTGTAATAATGATATACAAATGTTGTTAAAACTCCAACATTGTATTTAAAAAATTCAGAAGTTGAAAAAAAAAATTATAGATGGTAATTTATCAGTCAACGAAGAATATGACAAATATCTGTTTCAATCACTCATTTTCATCTTTTTTCGTCTTTATATATTTTTTGCACCAATTATAAAGGAAACGAATTTTTCTTGGGATCCTATCTCATCCAAATTGAAGGGTCTCTTTTCAATCTGTGGAATTTTGTGGCTTCATTGATTGTTATTTATAAAATTGGGAGGATTCTTGAAATATAAATTGAATTAGAATTTGCAATGTTCTAAAACAAGAAAATAGAATAATTTTTACACTTGTATTTAATTCAATAGGAAATTTTAATTTTGTTTAAACCTTAGTTAGACCGAAATAAGTGGTGAAAGTATTATTATATTTTACAAAAAAAAATAAAAAAAAAACAAATTCAACTGGCTAAGGTACTATACATTTTTCTTAAATGTAAAACATTTGAGTTTTCACACTTACATTGTTGGAATAGTTTTTTTTTCCAATGGTATAAAAATATTATCTTAGTCCAATTATGAAAAAACAAATTAAGTAAAAAAAAATCAACAACAAAATAATCAAACTTAACTGCAAACATGCGGAAACATGAGTATAATTCCTCAGTTAAGTCATCTACTAATTTTTTTAAAATCGAAGGTTCAAATCTCCACTTCCACATTTGTGGTACTAAAAAGAATAAAATTCAACCCAACAAAAGAATAAAAAAGACATGCCCTCATACATGGAAAATTATTCGATGTGGCTATCCCTTTCTAAACCCTTGGATGTATAGTAAAACTATAAATTCTTTTTTTTTTTTTTCTCTCCTGCATCCAATGATATAAAAATGCCAGTCTCATTGTATAAGCCTACTTAAAACATTTCTCCTCAAATTTAGTTTTCTCAAACTATAAACAAACACTTGCAATTATTTGAAAGTACCCAACATAACAAAAAAAAAAAAGCCCACAGACGTAGCTTTCTCGAACCACAAGAACACTTATAGTTACAGCTAGTTACAAACTTTTCAAAATGGGAAGTCGACTCATTGAAGATATTAATTTCACAGCTTAATTTTAGAGTTCAATTTGATGAAATTACACATTTTGAAATTAAAGTGAATAAAATACTAATTACCATTTCAAAAGTTGATGCTTCTATCTTAGTATTCCCGCTCTCCAATAGTTCAATTTTTAAAAAAAAAAAAAAAGACATTAAAGTGGACTTAGTAAAATGGGTGCAAAATTGAAATCCTCTCTCTACAAGTACATACATATTTATTGTCGTTAGATTTGGAAATGAAGTGGGACTCGAAAAAATCCAAATTGTTGACCTAGAAGCAAGCAACCAAACAGCCCAACATCCACGCGGTCTGCCGCGGTTTGACAGTGTGGCGCCGCGCCGAGTGCCATTTCGCGTATGTTTTGGTCATTGAATCGGCGCACGCTCCTTAATACTTCATCTGCCGTCTCATTCACGATACTCTCTTCTTACCCGCGGTTTATGCCTTAGATTTTACAATTATACTATTCTAACATCAAACTATGATTCAATTATATAAAATATTTCATACTATAAACTAGTTTTGATTTATGACTCATATTATTTTAAAAGTTTTATTTTCACCCCTTTTTTGAGCTGTTTAAAAAAAAAAATCTCTTTTATCTATTTGACAATTATCTGCAATAGCACAATCTTCTTCTCTTTAATTATACATAGTGAGTTGACAATCATCTCCAATATCACAATCGTCTTCTTCTTAATTATACACATAGTAAGTTACTCTTCTTGCTTGTTCTTTGACATTTTTCAATCCCTAACCATAATTTTTGTCAATTGTTGTTTTTTTTTTTTGGAGAAAAACCAATTTATACTCATAAACTTTAGAGCTTGTCATTAATCAAAACATCAAACTAATAATCATATCAATTAAAACTCTAAACTTTCATAAGTGAATCAATTTAGACCCTCTATTAAAATTATGTTTTAAAATCGTTAATGCATAATTTCACATATGTATAAGACTTTTTTAAATGCAGAGATTGAAGTAATATTATAGATAAATGCTAGTATCAAATGGATGATAGCAACTTTTCATTAATATGAGTAGTTTTTCATCTTCTCGTCCTTATATGTTTTTCTAAAAATACCCTTGAACTTTGCCATTTATTCCAAAGTTTATAGGTATCAATTGATTTTTTTCCTTTTTTATTTTATTGTATATATGTGTATGTGTTTATTGTATATATGTGTGTGTATATATATTTGTGAGTGTTTAACTAGATTTGTGCATACTACAACTATTCTCACGGGACAATTATCTAATTCTATTACACTTGGTTTCCAAGAAAACTCACGGTATATTACATCTTAGATATGTAACCACCGCGCCTTGAACTCATTTTCTTTAAGCTCTTTATTATTGACATTAAACCTTATTGACCACTAGACCAATCTATAGTGGTTAATTTTTATCCATTGATTATGAGAGAGAGACTTTGATTTTTGTCTGAGAACCAAGTGAGAGAGGAAAATAAAGAAAAATAATAGCCACCTATGCTCTTTTAGGGTGCGTTTGATTGGTGATTTGAAAATCATATATGTTAGGAGTGCAAACAAAGTTTCACATTCGCTAGGAAAGAGAGTGATCATGGATATATAAGTGAGGATAATTATCTCCAGCGATGTGAGGCATTTTGGGTGGAACCAAAAACAAATCATATGATCAAAATTGTATTTCATGTTTTCGTGTTTGTGTTTAGTAGCAAATTTAGAAATTGGATCTCATCCCAATATTACAATTATTCAAAATGTGTTTGATAATATATTTATAAACATAAAAATAATTCTAGTTACCAACTAATTATTAGGTTGAATTTTAATTATTATTAATTATCAATTAATTTATGAATATGTTTTTCATATGTTATATAATTATTATTTTACAATACCATATAATTTATAATATATTATAGTATACCTATTTTAATTCAATCAAAATTGGCCTAAAAATAGCAAGAAGGTGCCAAGCTGGAAGCTTTGTGATTCCAACGTGAAAATTTTGGAGATCCAGAATCATCTCAATTATATTTATAATCAAACAATTTGAAGTCAGACCAAACGAACACACAGTCTCCATTTCTCAATTTTCCAATTTAAAAAATGGGAGAGATTTTGAATTGAATTGTTTGTGGTTTTCCACTTACACGAATGCGACAAGGAACAGTTTTTAGATTTGTGAATTATTATTGAGAAATTGAAAGCTTTCTTTTTTTTTTTTTGAAAATAAGGCATAATATTAAGTTACCACCTGTCGTCAGGTTCGAAACCGCGGCACGTTTTTCCAACCAAACCCTTTGCCTTTCCCACACAATACATAATTGTCTCGCCAAGAATGCCACTCAATTTTCCTTTTAAATGGTTTTAAATTTGCTTTTGTCTGCACAAAATGTTCATATTTTTATACGTGTGATCTTTAATTGTGTTTCATTATTAAAGTCGTCTGTTCTGTTCTTCAGATTATTAATTTGTTGTTGGTTTAGATGTCAACATTTTTCAATATTTTAGTCCTATTATTGTTTAGATGTTGATTTTTAAAAAAATGTATTGAAAGGTTAAATATTGAAAATTAACTAGTCCAAGATAAAAATATTTTGCAAATATAAAAATTATGAATGAAAAGTTAAAAGTAAAAAAATACTCATCAATATATTGCAAACTCACACGCCTATTACTGACTACGTTTATTAGTCTATCGTTGATAGACATATGTCACTAATAAATGTAAAAATGATACATTAGTTATATAAACTATAAAAATACTAAATAGTATATTGATATACAAGGGTAAAAAGGAAAATGCAAAAAAAAAAGTCTAAATAAGTGCATTTTTTTTCTATCATATTTTAAAATTATTTTTCATGCAACAAATTTGCAAATGTAGTAATCAAGGTTTAAATGTCGACGTCGACGGAAATATCGATAAAATGTCAATGTTAATGAATATTTTTGAAAAAATTATAAATATAAAAAATTCATTAAAATATTTAAATTAACAAATAAGCATTTCATCATTTTTAAATAAGTTTAAAATTTTTATTATTAATATTAGGTCCACAATAGTGATATTTTAGTTATATTTCATCTATTTTTCTATGATATAAAAGAAATGTCGATTCACCCATTGATGTTAAACCTATGGTTATATAGAAATGCCGACATATCGATAGAAATTTGAAACCGTAGTAGTAACCAATTTTGTTGCGGGTTATAATTTTCCTATTGAAAATGACCTCATATTATGTCAAGGGTTAACAAGATAAATGGCCAAAATTTAATTGCGTGTTTGGAAAAATGGCAAAACATCTTTGTTATTGAAAAAATGGTAAAACGTAATATTTTAATGTTAAATTGAATTTACTACATGACTAAAATACATTAAATCATAAATGTTGGCCCGAGAGCAATAATTACAGAGTAACTAATTTAAATCTAAGATTCAAATAAAGATAAAACATAACAAAATCCATGAATTACGGGGTATTTTTGACAGATTTGAAAAAAAAAAAACATAATCAAGACAATAAACTAATAAAAAATCCATTTGAATTGCAAGGGATATAAAATCTAAGCTAATAAAAAGTGTTAATTTAAATTTAATACAAATCTAACATTGGGGAAATGAAAATAAACAACTAAAAACGGAATCAAAACAAGTGATAAAAAACAATTGAATTGCAAGGGATATAAAATTTGTTAATTTAAATTGAATACAAAATCTAAGATTTCGGGAACGAAATAAACAACTAAAAATGAAATCAAAACAACCAAGTAATAAAAATTGATTTGAATGGCAATGAGATATAAAATCTAACTAATAAAACATGTTAATTTAAATTTAATACAAAATCTAAGATTTTGGGAATGATTTCTATTTTTCAAAATCGAAACGAACAGATGGTTTTTTAAAATTGGAACTTATGGCTATGGGGACACAAATACCTAGTATTGGGTGTATAGAATAAGTATTTGAATTATTTGCATTATCTATCTTGCAATAGTCAGCAACGACACAGATATCATTCGAAATATTATTTGATATAATAGAGACAAATGCATCCCTATCTTCGATAATTCTAATTACATTGGGTTTATTTGACCCGTTATTGTACATGTCATTGGGAGACAATGTGGTTACCCCTAAGGTGAAGTTTGTTCTTCATGCACTTGATGAATTGTTCTAGGTTAGAGTCGGCTGAAACTTGTACATCGGCCATCTTAAGGTCATGGTACTGCTTGTTATCACCCCACCTTCCATATGTGCTGAAAATTATGCTTCCCATAAAGAACATTCTAGGCAAATAAAGACCAAACATGCAATTAAATTAACACAAATACCTTGTACTTGCGAAAATTTTGAAAATATATATTTGTTGAAAACCACCAGCCTTAGAGATGAAAAATCAATCTATACCAATGAAATCATATGAAGCTCCTAGGCCTCCCATGACACTTCAGGAGCTAATTAGTCAAGCGAGTGATCATCTAATTATTTGAAAATAGAACTTCTTCCTAATGCAATCAATTAAGTGTTGTAATGTGGAGTCCATGGAAACCGATATATCAACCATTGAAAAATTGTGGTACTGATTATTTTCATCCCATCTTCCACTGTACAATATGGTTATCTATTGAAGCGACATCTAAACTAAAACAAAAGCAACATGTTTTAATTAGTAAGAATGAAAAAACTTATTGAAGAAGGAAAACAATAGCTATACATGAGTTATAGTTGATGATAGATATGTGTTTCAGCAATAATACAACTACAATAGTTGACCGAACAATGATTGTAGGTTGAGTTCATAACAATCGTTGATGATGAACACCAAAAGGAATAATTGTGAATAATTTCAAAGAAGTTATTAATTAAACAATGGATGAAGGGAATAAAAAGATGGAAAATCTTAAAAAGATAAATATATGATTAGAAAATTGAAATTTAAAAATCTTACCGAATCAATATATTAAAAAAAAATTAAAATATCTACACTGAAAATCCAAAGAAAAAAAGGATATTCAGTTTTAAAATCTAACTACCGAAATATTTGGGACAGGAGAGGGCGTGATTCATGGGATAAAAACATTCAAATACCTCTTCTATAAAACCAGGGAAAAATCTCATATAACTAACTGTAGGGACAAAATGGACAATTACAGTATAATTTCAAAGTCATGCTAACGTTAGTTTGGCTAAAAATTAGACGTTTCTATTTTTGGCTATTTTTCAATTTAGCACTCCGGTTTTGGCTATACACTCCAATTCCCCTAAAGTCAAATTGGGTCAAATCAGATCACCCAAAGCTAAGTGTTGACCCAAATCCATCTGTGTAATGGGCTTGTCCAAACTCAGCCCTTTTTTGGATGGGCCGAAGGCGAGCCTAGTTGCAATTTGCAAATACTTCCTCTGTCTCTCATTTTATTTCTAATAATAAAATAAACTCTCAATTTTTTTTTTCCCGATCAAAAGTCGAATTTAGACTTTAGAGACATCTGTGGAAATTATTTTTTGATTGACTCAGTCTAGCTCTTGCTTGAAGACTTGATCGAGCTTTTGACACAACGTTAACATTTTCTAATAAATGACAAATAACTTTACATATTTGATTCTATAAAGATGTGAATGAGCCCAACACTACAGATGCGATGAAAGAAAGAATGAGGCAATTTCTCACTCTTAATTTGTTTTAGATTGAAAAAATTTATATTAAAAGTTATGATTTTCGAAGTTTTCTCTTTAATTCGTTCTCTTCAAATTTTCAAAATTATATTTATAAAAAGTTAAAAGGTAAAATTTTAGTATTCTCTATGAAAGTTTCTAGCATGCAATGAACATATTTTCTAAGTTCCAAAAGATATGAGGTCATTGTGTTTTGTTAATTAACACGTGTACCGCGGGATATACTATTGACCAATTAAGATTAAAAAAAATGAAGTATGAATTTAAGATAGTTACTTAATATGTGATGTGCTAATTTGAGCTTAGTTCATTAGATAAGATATCAATTACTATTTCAAATATTGGTGATTTGATTTCTTACTATGCAATTGTCGAACTAAAAAAAAGTGATGTGTGCGCAAATGATGAAATATAAATGGTGGAATAATGCACTCATATTATAGGTTTATTATCTAAATTATCATAAGTATCTCAATTTCCTATATATTAAATCTTAAAATATTGTGATGTTGTAGAGTTGAGCATCCAAGTCCATAAAATATTTGAGAAGTTAAAACTTAAAAGAGAGACGTGGGACCAACACTTTACCATTACATATTGTTGAACTAAAAGAGAGAGAAATATAGGTATTCCGTAGATAATATATTGGAAAAATTGTACAGATAGCCTAAAATCCAAGCACAAAATGTAATCTGCCCCACATTTTGAAATTAAGGTTATATACCCCTTTGCTGGCATCAGTTAAATTTAGGAGAAAAATGCAACAAAGAAAAATAAATGTGAAGGCACCAGGAATGAGTCTGAAGTTCTACCTTTGTTATTCAACAAAGCAATATATAATACAAAGTAGTTACAAAGTGGACGATAAAATAGCAGCCCATTACTAACACTTTTGACCCACTCTTACACGATAGAACCAACCTTAAAAATAGCAACTAACAGGCTAAAACTTAGGAAACAAATCTGTTACAAATCGTTTGGAGGAGATACTTTAACACCCCCCCTCAAATGAGAGGGTGAGGGATTCACACTGAGTTTGATTCTCATATCATTGAATCTGACCTCCGAAAAAGGCTTGGTCAAGCCATCGGCAACTTGGTCTGAAGAAGAGACATAGCGGACCTCCAATTCATTTGCTAATACTTTGTCACGAACGAAGTGGACATCGAGCTCCACATGTTTGCTTCGTGAATGAAAGACAGGATTAGCGGCGAGAGAGAGAGCACTAATGTTATCACACCAAACAACAGGAGTGGCGCGTGTTGGACAACCCATTTCATTAAGAAGAGCTTGGACCCAACTGATTTCAGCGGCTATATGTGCAAGAGACCTATACTCACTTTATGTGCTGGATCTAGCAACCACATGTTGTTTTTTAGATGACCATGAAATCAGAGATTGGCCAAGGAAGATACAGTAAGCTGCAATGGACCTTCGATCATCAAGGTTGCAGGCCCAATCGGCATCTGAATAGGCCATGATTGAAAAACAATATGATTTTGGAATGCGCAGCCCATAAGTAGAGGTTCCCTTCAAATAACGCATGACCCGTTTTGTCACACCCCTTCCCAGCTTACTTGCCTAACCTAGGAAGAGATGTAAAGACAGAGACAATCAACCCTCTTACTAGCTCTCCCTGACCATCCCAACATATACCTGAAAATGAAGGCAACACAACACGTTTGAACAAGTAAGTTTGAAACGCTCAAATACACATATGAGCAAGACACATTCACTTTCAGTACTATGTTCTTTAACAAGTCATAACATTTTATAGTTATTACAACCCCGCTAAAATGCTTTTACTACAAACTATATACATAAGAAAGTGTATATACAAGGAGCTAAAACGGCGTGGTGGCAAACAGGTCTTGTCAAGGCTAAGCACCGGGAACTCGTCTGCTACCTGGAAAGAGAAAACATAATGAAAACGTGAGCTGGGAAGCCCAGTGAGTGTCTATCTTAAAAACATTATAAGCTCAAAGGTGAAGCATAATGATGGACAAGCTACAAGTTAGAGATAACTTATCACTTATTTGTAAACATAATCAAACCATGCTACCCATTTACAGGTTTAAGTCACCACATTATGTATAGCATAGAAACTCATAATGTAGTACCATACTGAAGAATAGACATTTCAAAAGCGTAGAAGCTCATAACAATAAAACTCATAACATGATACCACTTTCGAACCTTAGCTGTGGTAGAATCATCTCTATACCAACAACGTTCATACCTCTCTCACGTGCATGTGGAATGCCATTGAACACACTGGTCTTCCCTAATACCTTCTCTATGTCCTTCAGTATTGGGGTTAGACCAGTTACTACCCGAATACCTTCTCTTTGTCATTCAGTATCGGAAATCATGATTCCTCCCTCCCAAGTACCTTCTCAATGTCCTTCAGTACTGGGGGTTAACAACATACCGGGGCATACTTTGATTACCTTGGAAATCATGTTTTGATAACACAAACAACAAATTCTCAACATTTGCACTTTTCCTTTCTAAACATGTTTCCAAGTGGATTTACATAAGGCATTTTCTAAAGGAAGTCATACTTCCATAATTTAGTTTCCATGCTTGAATGTGTAGTTACAAACTAATTCAAATCATGCTTAAGTTTCATCAATGACATTCTATTAAAAGCTCCATGAAAAATATAAAAAAGTAAGTCAAGCATGTTTCAATGATCAACATTTATGCTTTTGAAGAAAAACAAAGGTCAAGCATAGTTCTAAAATAGAGTCACTCACAATCACCAAAAGGGTTCCAAGGATTATAAGCTATTCCTATCTCCGTTTGCCCTGAAAAAGAAATTAATAATATTAATTCCTTTCCTTATACACCTTAAAAACATATCTAATTCAGTCCCATAACTCAATTCATAATAACCATACGCACTTGGGTGTAAGATATATAGAAATGGAAGCACATCTCCTTCAATCTCTTGCTAGCAGTTTTTTTTTTTGCACCTAAAATTCCAGGTTCAACTTTCAGCTTGGGTTCCTCAAAATTTAGCAAAACAACTACCTAATATTTTTTGATAAACCTCAAGTACAACATCTTAACTTACTTACCTCAAAGTTTCAGCTTCTAATTCCTCCTCAAGAGCTCAAAAGAAACTGATTTCTTCACCATGTTCTGCTACCCGAGAACTGTGAACACCTCTCGATTTTCTGCAATTTTCACCTCCTTCCTCTTCGTATTTTCAAAACAGCTTCCCACTTTCGTATTCTACGCTCAATTTATGAGATTTTGACTAAAAAATCATCGAATTTGGTGTAGTAAATTAAGAGATATGGCTGTTTGAAGTTGATCCTCTTCCAAAAGCTTCCAGCTGGACATCACCTACTTGCCAAAGACAAATCCGTGGCTCCACAAATTTTTGCCAGCTCCTACTTCCTCATTTACATCTTAATCCCATTTTTTTAAAACACCAAAACAAGCCAATAAATTCACCTAACACATTTAGCCAACTTTACTTAAGTTTGTGAGAAATAAGAACTTTCATTCAATACATAATGCACCTAAAATTTACCCAACTTGTTAATGACCTTAACTTAGTTCAATTCAACTCTTAATATGCTTATTCAATGGCTTACCTATCTCCTTATGAAGCTTTATACACATTATAGTTCACAATCCAAAAGATTCCCAAATCCCATCACGACATCTTTTAGTGCAACCTATATCAATTTGCATATGTCAAAACATCATATATGAGCACAATATGATCAAAAGAGAGTTTAGGGCTTACACGTTTGACTGCCTGCCAATGTATAGAAGTTGGTTTTTGAAGATATTGGCTCAACTTGTTGATGATGTAGGATATCTCAGGCCGTGTATGAGTGACATACTGTAAAGCTCCGATTGCACTTCGATATAATCGTGGATTAGTCATTGGTTCGCCTTCATGTAATGAGAAATTCTTACCAGTTACAGCAGGGGTAGGACAAGGTTTCACATGTGATAGCTCCAACTTATCAAGTAAATCCAGAATATATTTGGTTTGATTGAGATAGATGGCTTCCTTATCTCTCTGTGCCTCAATCCCCAGAAAATAGGACAATTCTCCAAGGTCTTTTAGTGAAAATTCTTGACTAAGTTGCAATACAAACTTGTTAATGGCAGCCGTGTTGTTTCCTGTTACTAAGATGTCATCTACATAAATAAGAACATATACTTTCACTGTATGAGTAACAAGAAAGAAGAAAGAATTGTCTGCTTTAGAATTCTTAAAACCCCAACTTAACATCACTGATTTTAATCGTTCATACCATGATCGTGGTGCTTGTTTGAGTCCATATCAAAGAATTGTCTGCACGATTCAATTTACACACATGCATAGGTTGTCGTGGATCAACAAAGCCTTCAGGCTGTGCCATATATACTGCTTCTTTGAGAAAACCATTGAGAAATGCATTGTTGATGTCTAATTGTCTAATATTCCAATCATTTTTCACAGCCAAAGTTAACATAATCCGAATTGTAGATGATTTTACCACAGGACTAAACGTTTCTATAAAGTCTATCCCAGGATTTTGATGGAAACCTTTAGCTACCAACCTTGCTTTGTATTTTTGTATGCTGCCATCAGGATTTTGTTTGACTTTAAACACCCATTTGCACCCAACTAAATTGTAATTGGAAGAAGAGGGAACAAGTGTCCATGTGTTATTTTTATTGAGAGCAGCCATTTCTTCTTCCATAGCTGATTTCCACTCTATTGACTGCATTGCTTCCTTAACTGTTCTTGGTTCCTGCACTACAGTTCCAGTCCCTTGAGGTTCTGAGTAGTAGGTAAATTGGTCATGAAGTTTAGGCTTAAAAATCCCACTTTTAGAGCGAGTTTGCATTGGGTGAGTGAGATTAACTTGAATATGTCTATCCAAATGTGCAGTACTGTGTTCTTGAAGGTTAAGTGAATTTAAACCATCCATGTTGCTTGAAGAAGGATTGGGAGATGGAAATTGTTCAGTTGCAATTGGACTCTCAGTGGACATGGGCTCAACACTCCTTGGTTCAGACTCTAGTATAGGATTGTCACTATTGACAGAAACATTATTGTTAGATTTGGGAAAGTTAAACCAAGAGATAATTGTTTCATTTGACTGCTGTTTGGACAAGGAGTTGGTTAGAAAGCTGGATTGAATGGGAATTCTTGTTCATTAAAAGTGACGTGCCTGGAGATATACATTCTACCACTTGAGCTTAAGCATTTATAACCCTTGTGTGCCTCACTATAGCCTAGAAAAACACATTTTGTGCTATGGAATTGAAATTTATGAGTTTGATATGGTCGTAGGCAAGGAAAACAAGTACTACCAAATACTCTAAGTAGGGTATAATCAGGTGGTTTAAAGTAAGCTTTCTCCCAAGGTGATTGATTTTGTAGAGTTGGTGTTGGAAGTCTATTTATGATATAGACAGCATATTGAAAAGCATCCCACCAATATCTAAGTGGCATGGAGGCTTGTGCAAGTAGTGTGAGTCCCATTTCTACTATATGTCGGTGTTTTCGCTCAACTACACCATTTTGTTCACTCGTGTAGGGACAAGAATGCCTAAACTCTATCCCATTTTGTTTAAGATAGGTTGTAAAAGGTCTAAACTCCTCACCCCAATCACTTTGTAAGGTCTTAACACGATGGTCTAGCTTGTTCTCAACTAAGGTTTTATATTGAACAAAGGCTTGTAGTGCTTCTTCTTTATGTTTTAGTGGATAGATGTGTGTTAGTCTAGTGTAATTATCAACGAAGCTAATGTAATAACGATAGCCAACTGTCGATGCTATAGATGAGGGTCCCCAAAGATCACAATACACAAGCTCAAGTGGTTTATTTGTAAAGGAAGTAGAAGATTTAAAGAGCAAGCTATGTGACTTTCTATATTGACACGCATTACAAAAGTTGGATCTATTATTAGCAAAGGCAACTACATTGACACTTTTAGGGGCTGTTTGGGGCGCATAGTTGGTTATAATAGTCCGTGGGTTATTATAGTCTATGGGTTATAATAGTCTGTGGGTTATTATAGTCTATGTTTGGGATGCAGATTATTTTAGTCTGGGTTATAATAGTTTGTGTTTGGGGTGCAGATTATTATAACATGGAGTTCTGAATGCTGGGTTTAGGCTGTCAGTTTTTTTTTTCAATATTTTCTGGATTTCACAAGTAATGTTATATTAAAATTCAAAATTTTCAAATTTTAAATACAAAGTTTGTTCCATAATTTTACTATTTTGGAGTTTGAGATGCACAAAAGAAGTGTTATCATTTCTTATATAATCTCCATTTTTGGAGTTGTACAACCGCAACATTATATCTATCTCCCCATGTACACAAAAAAAAAGGTTTTCCTACAAGTGAGAATTGTCAATCATAAGCCACCACCATGATGGCACAAAAGAATAAGATAGTACATACATAATTCAAACGAAAGTAAGCTCATTTTTCTGAGGAAGACTTGGTCAGGCGTTTTTCTCGATTAGGATCTGGCAGTATTCCAGTTGCAACTCTGGAGGAACAGACAAGAAGCCCTCTGACGCTTGGACATCACGGGAGAGGTTATTCATAACTTGTGCTTTGGCCCGATTATCCAACTCTGGGATATTGTACAGGTGGGCCACAATTGCTGAGCGTACTTCGACCTCCACTGCACGTTTCTCTTTAGGCCACTCTGCAATCATCTTTAAGTGGGACGAATTGACATCCATAGCATCTCGTACCACATCAACCATCTCAGAGTGATAATGAGATCGCTTCCTCTTGTTGCCCCTGGATGCTGAAGCACCTACTGCGTTATTCCGACTAGTGGCTGTTCCATGCATCTCATCTTGAGACATGTCCATTCTTTGGGTTGAAACTGAGGGAATTGAGACAAAGTATTCCTGAGAGCCATCCAAGTGAATATCTTCATCCATATGCTCTCCTACATTCGATGCCATATCCGTAGGGGTCTCCGCAGCTGCTCATGTAGCCTGGTCTTTACCGAAGACAAGGGCTAAATCATCAAAGTGAGGGAACGGCTTGTTGCGCAACCCCTTCGCAGCGGGATGACCCTGCATGAAGATAAAATTATATGTTATACAATGTCACGTAACAGTTATATATAAACAAGGCTACGCAACCTTACCTTCACCCATCCGTCGAAAGTTTCCTTCTCCACGTCCACGCACTTAAATTCGTCATTCCAACCAAAATCACTATAGCCTGCCCCTAGCATCTCTGCAATCGCATGATATTATTTTTTTAGGGTTCGAATCCTGCAATCGATGGTGGTTGATTGGATTTTAGTTCCTTCTATCCTCTCATTCATCATACGCTGCAGTTGCATCAAGTACCTAGGTCGGAATGTCCCATTGTCTGATCTCCACCCGCCAGACTGGACTAAGTACAGAAGGCACTCCACCAACTTTGCATCCTCATGCTTCGTCCATGAGTGCTTGGGGGCTCTCGGTGCACCTGACATTCTGCTAAATGTATACGTTTATCATTATAGGGTTTAGTTAGAACGTATGACGATTATTTGTTTGCTTGTCGAAGTAAAATTCATAACATACTTAATTATAGTCCAACATTGTGATTCCAAATCAACAGTTAGTTCAATTACATATCCAACAACATGAAAGAAAAAGTATTAATACAACAGGAAAAAAAATCAACCAGAATCAATTATTACATAACTCCCATTCAGAAAACATTTGTTCGCCCAACTCATCTCTCCACTGGCTCCATTCATTAGAGGTCTCAATGAAATTGATGTGGTCTCCCCCAATCGTAGTTGAATCTGAGTCAACCTCTTCCAAGTCATCGTTCATCTCACTCTCTCCCATCTCTCGATTAATAAGGTTGTGAATGATGCAACACGCCGTGATAGTTCAACATTGGATTTGTACCTGATAATATGATTTTCCTCGAAGAATGGCCCATCTACCCTTTAGTAGTCCGAATGCCCTCTCAATCACATTCCTTGCAGAAGAATGTTTCATGTTAAAAAATTTCCTTGGAGTAGTCGGTGCATTCCCTCCGCCACGCCATTCAAACAGATGGTATCGTTCACCTCTATACGGTGCCAAAAAACCCTCAGCATTAGGGTACCCAACATCGCATAGATAATAATATCCTGCACAATGTGTAAACGTTTAATCTATTGTCTAGTAGGCTTAAGGTTAACTAAGAAAGTACTCATTTACCCTTCAGAACTTTCAATCCATTTGTTCGTGATATTGCATCTCTAAGCACTCGAGAATCAGCTGCGGACCCTTCCCACTCAGGTAAGACGAATACAAATTCTCCATTAGTATCGCACACAGCAAGCACATTGGTTGCAATGTCACATTTTCTCGTCCTATACCTAAGTCGATCAGTGGCACTGACATTGACCTTAATGTAAGTACCATCTAATGCACCCATAAAATTCTGCGGTGACACAAGAAATGGAATATTCATTCACATGGAGAACTCTAGGAACCCCGAATCATGCTTATAATTAGTGAATTAAAAAGTGATATGTACCTTAAACCATTTCCATTTCTCATCAGTACAGGTGTTAGTCATTGGTTATGGTTTCTTTAGCAGCACATCGTGTAGCCGTAACACTGCGTTTAGGACAGATTTGAAATGCCTAGAAACGGTCTCATCAGACCTTGCAAATTGCCTACGAACTACACGATTCTTAACGTCGTGGGCTAAGATGTGCAAGAACATGGCCACCATTTCCTCCACATCTACGATTTATGTACCGACTAAACCGCCTGTAGTCTTGAGTAAGGTACAGAGTATGGCGAAACATCTCATATCCATCCTTGTACTCTCACGACAACATAAGTCAGACTCGTGGATGAGTCGAAAGAATGCTAGTTGCCTAATGTGATGCCTGAGTAATGGTGATTGGTATTCTATTCTCCTACGGTCATTCATATACATGTCTAATATCAGAAGTAACTGATGTTGTGTTGATGTGAAGGCTGCCAATATGGCAACTAGTTCCGTGGGTCCATAATATAAAAAAGTATTTAACTTCTCTCCTGAAAGACAAACGACTGATATATTATTTACCACCCTAAAATTTTTTGGGTCAAATGCGAATCACCTACTATTGAACACAATTCCTAAACTATACATTACGACGATTCCAATAATGAACCCCTACTAGTAGTAACACGCTACTATGTGATCTTTGTTCCCGACCCATACTCGAGTGTGGTGTAGGACATGCAACTGCTTCATGCTCAATTGTAGAGTAGTTAGCGTCTCTCACCACCTTATACTGCATAAATGCATACTCTGCTTCCGCAAATCTTATATATGACTTGTAGACCGCTCCACTAAATTTATTCACCTCTCGGTGGCATTCAACCCACGTTGTGTAAATTCCTGGGTTACGTCCAATGAAGACGACATAGAACTTTGATTTCCCCATAACCCTAATATTGAAGTTACAATCAGTGCATCAAATTTAATTCTACTACGAATCTATGGTCAGATTTTTTTACTTTTGCTTTTATGGTTCTTATGTTTTATGTTAGGGTCTTAAGTTTTATGTTTATGGTTTATAAGTTTTATGTAAAGGGTATAAAGTTAGGGTCTAAAAATTTTATGTAAAGGGTCTATGGTTAGAGTTTTTAAGTTTTATGAGAAGGGTGTATAGTTTTGATTTTTAAATTTGGATTTTTATTTTTTAGGTTTAGGATTAAGTTCTGCCTTTGTGGGTTGGGTTGGTTTGTGGGTTAGTTTAGGAATTTGTGGGTTGAGTTTAAAATCAATGGACAATATAATATTGTTCATAAAAGTTTGTTAAATAGAGCTTATTAGGATTTGTACTTCATTTTTAAGTTTTGGATTTAGTGATTGGTTTTTGGGTCTAGGGTTTAGTTTTTAAGTTTTGGATTTAGTGATTGGTTTATGGGGATATAGTTTGGTGTTAAGTTTTGGATTTAGTTTATAAGTCTAGGGTTTGGTTTATGAGTCTAGAGTTTTATATTACTTCATCGCATTCGCTTGTGCATTTCACACCGAACAAAACATGAAATTTGTTGAATCCAAAATTGAAAAGTCATTTCTTTTTAATTTAGCAAATCATGATATCAATGTTGGAATTCCCCAAAAAAGTATATTACTTTTTTGTTAAAGAAGTATATCATATTTTCCATGTTCATATCAATGTTGGAATTCGCTAAAAAAGTAGATTACCATACGTGAAACAAATATCTCATTTTTTTTTTGTTAAAAAAGTATATCATATTTTCCATAAAAGTTGTATTGCTTGAATTGAAAAGGATAGATTGGTCATCTTTTTTTTTTCTTCTTATTGATTGAATTAAAAAATAAAGATTACTTTTTTCTTAAAAAAGAAAGCAGATTGATTCTTGCTCCAAAATCTCTTTTTTTTTTTTTTTTTCAATTCATTAACAAAAAATAGTACTACTGTATTTTTTATATATACATTATTCTTTCTTTTTTTTTTAAACAATTTCCATGAAGTTTACAAAAACAGTTTTCATTTATCTTTTTATTTTTTAAACAAATGTAGTGGACCATGTGTATATGATTGGCATTGAATGAACGTAATCATAAAAATAAAACGGAAAAAATGCACTAAAGAATCAGTCCATGGCATTCAATTAACAAATAAGTCTTCAAGTCCTTGTTCAAAAAATAAATCAAATAAAAGCGTCCAACATGTACATGTACAAAAAAAAAAATATCAATGATACAGAATAAATTTACAAGCAAATGCATCTTTAAATCGACGAACCTCAAAACCAAGGTCCAATTTGGTTGTATGTCCGAACCTATGAAGAATATACAAAAAGAAAATAGATTATCATTACGTATTAAAGTAAGAAGAAAGTAACATAAGGAAAAAATGAGAAAAAGAAGAAATCACCCACCTTGGAAAGAGGAATGGCCGAGAGGGAGGGGGAGAAGTGATATCTTTGCAGTGAAGGTTACAAGCAGTTGGAATAGAAAGAAATCAACCATTAGTAAAGGAATAAGAAAAGAAAATAGAAAGTAGATATATATAAATGGAAGGAACAAAATAGAGAAGAGATTGAGGATTACCAAGTCGCCGGTAAAGAGAAAAGAGTGGAGTGGATGGGTTGTCCTCAAAATAAAATCAACATATGTGCCCAATATATAAAGAAGGGAGTGGTAGTTGGCATTTAAATGGTGCACCAACCACATTCAATTGAAAGACCCCAAATTTATATCGAATGAACAGTACCGACAGGTAGGATTAGACATGCCCATTTATTTCAAACAATCAAATATTTAAAAAAGCAGTTAATGCAGTCCAACCAACTTCATTCAAGGCACAAAACCACCCATAAGCTTCCCATCAGAGAACAAAATAGCATCAATGAAAGGAAATGATTGAAATCCCAGCCTCAGAGAATGAAATTCATTCATGGTAATGAAATTTCATATATTCCTTTGTCCCACAATTAAGGGTGAACATGAAATAAATAAACTTACCCTAAAATAGAGAGCATAACACAATGCACATAACCACCCTTAAGCATAAATTAGAGAAGAAAACAGAGTACAAATCAGAGAAGAAAACAGATTAGGTAGTTGAAAAGATCAATTACAAACCATTATAAAAGAGACCAATGAGAATGAAAATGAGAATAGATCAACATCAAAACAGAGACCATTAGAAAAAAAGTAGAACAAGTATGAGAATATGTAGCAAAAAGAAATCAGAAAAAATTAGTTCAAGTAGTCGGACAGATCAACATCAAAACAGAGACTACTAGAAAAAAACTAGAACAAGTATGACAATATGTAGGAAAAAGAAATCAGAAAAATTAGTTCAAGTAGTCGAACAAATCAACATTAAAACAGAGACCAATTAGAAAAAAATATGAACAAGTATGACACTATGTTATAAAAAATCAGGAAAACTTATTAAAAAAAAACCAAGTATGACAATAGTTTATAAAGAAACAAATGAAGAACGAGTATGACAGTATGTTAAAAAAAAAAAAACAGGGAACTCATCATCGACCGGGTTAAAGAAAGAAAACTTACCGTAGCTTCGTCTTCCCACCAAGCTTCGTTTGGAAGATCCCCTACCAAGAAAACCATGCCTGATTCCAACACAAGGAATAACATGGAAAGCGGCAAGGGACTCTAATCGGGGCAGAGATTTGAAGTGGTGAGGCGAGTGATGGTCAGGGTTTTAGATCTGAAATAAAAACACAGACGTGAAGTATGGTTTTTGGGTTCGAATCATGGATTGGTTGGTTTAGGGTTTTGAATATGCGAAGAGAAAAAAAAATAGGGTGTTATGGGTTAGAGGGTTTCAACACAAATCGAAACTTGGTAAGTCGAGGATGGGAAGTCAAAGGTAACAAAGAAAAAAAAATAAACAGGGCATTATGGGAGAGACAACGAACCTGGTAAATCGAAGAAAAACGGAAGAACCACCATAAAACCCATACGAAGAAGAAGATTGAAACGAAGAACCACTATACGGAGAAGTAGATCGAACCTGGTAAATTGAAGAAAAAGGGAAGAACCACCATAAAACTCATACGGAGAAGAAGATCGAAACGAAGAATTACCATACGGAGAAGTAGATCGAACATGGTAAATCAAAGAAAAAGGGAAGAACCACCATAAAACCCACACGGAGTAAAAAATCGAAACGAAGAACCGCCATACTGAGAAGTAGATCGAAACTGGTAAATCGAAGAAAAACGGAAGAACCACCATAAAACCCATACGGAGAAGAAGATCGAAACGAAGAACCACCATACGGAGAAGTAGATCGAAACCTTAACCACCATGCGAAGAAGAAGATAAAGGAAAGAAATGAAGGGAAGATGGAGAAACGAAGAGGAGAAAGAGAAAGCCTTCGGGCATAGTGAAACTAAGAAAGAGAAGAGAGTTTGTTGAAACTGGGGGCAACCCATACAATCTACTGTAGCAAAACGGGGGTAAAAATAAAACCTACCCTTTATTATAATAATACGTGCCCTGAACGTGGAGTGGGCTATTTTAGCCAACTCAACCCCACGGAAATTGGGGGCCCAAACAGCCCCTTAGAGATCATAGACAAGACTTTGTCAGAGGGGTAACCTAATCTTTGATGTCAAATTTCTCTACAAACATTTGACTGACTAACAACAAAAGAATTAATAGACTCTTTAGAATTTGAAATGACAGGAGAGCAAACAACATTTTCAACAGGTGCTTCAAAATAGACTCTAGACTTTTTATTAGAAACTGACCGACTTCTAACAGACTGGGGCTCGGATTCTTGAAGAGGTAGCATCATCTGATACAATCCATTCTTAAGAGTCCCTTGCAGTAGAACATTCTTGGTTACCTTGTCCTTCACCAAGTAATAGGTAGAGTGAAATTCAACAAAACATTCATTATCAGCAGTAAGTTTAGCCACACTCAATAAATTCCTCTTAATCTTAGGGACATGCAGGATATTTTTCAGAACAAAAGGTGTTATATGCTTATCATGCTTCGAATGCACAACATTATGTCCTACATGTGATATTTTCAATTGGCTACCATCACCAACAATAAGTTTTTTGTTACCTGAATATTCGGCCTTTACATTCAGGTTTCCAAGGTCGGTTGTTATGTGATTCGTGGCCCCACTATCTGCAAGCCAACTAGGATCAGTGACCACCTCAGGAGTGGCTATGTAGGCTGAGTGTCTGCTTCTATTGTCTGAATTTGAATTTGAGGTGCTAGAGGAGGAGTTGTTGTTTGGCATTATTCCAACGTACTCACGATTGAACATGTTATAACAAATTGCTGATGTGTGACCATATTTTCCACATAGCTGACAGGTTGGTTTGGAAGAATTTCCCTTGTAATTTTTCCTTCCACGTTCTCTACCTCTTGAATTTTGATTCTGATTAGAGTTTCGACCTTGATTTTGGTTGTTTCTTCCAGCTGAGTTTTGCCTGTTATACACATAATTGACGCTTGGATTGTCCAAGTTATCATTAGAACTGACAACATTCAGTCTAACAAGATCATTTTCAAAGGTAAGTAAAATTGAATAGAGATCTGTCCACTTCATACTTTCCTTTCCTTGAATTTGACACACTATGGGAAGGTACTCAGCTTCTAATCCGGACAACACACATGACATTAAATAAGTAAAACTTAAGACTCGCCAGCAAGTTTGAGACTTTCAGATGTTTGTTTCATAAAAGCCAAATAACCACACATATTCATGGACCATTTTTTGGTAGTTTGAAGTATTTGTCTAAGTTGAATTATGCGCACCTTGCTTGCTGCACCATACTGATCTTCAAGAGCTTTCCATACCTCCCTTGATGACTTTAAATCAACTACATCACATGCAATTGAGGGGTCATAGATCCAAATAACCACCCTAATAAGGCTTGATCAATAGCATGCCATTCTTCATACTGGGGATTTTTTTGGGGATTTGAATTTGATGTTCCTTCATTGCTAGTTGCTGTCAAGAATTCTGGAGGTTGCTCTTTAGTGCCAAGAATGTACCCATCAACCTTTTGACCACGAAGTACAGCGAGGACCGTTCCTTTCCACAGGGAGTAGTTTTTATCATCCAACTTGACTGTAAGTACGGTGCCAAGTGGATGACCAAATGATAAATTGATTGCAGTGGATGATGGGTTATTGGTTACTGCAGAGGTACCTTGTGGTTGGGTTGAGGAAACTTCATCGTCAGCCATAACAACGTTTGCCTTGGGGAGCTCTGATACCAAGTTAAATTTAGGAGAAAAATGCAGTAAAGAAAAATAAATGTGAAGGCACTAGGAATGAGTCTGAAGTTCTACCTTTGTTATTCAACAAAGCAATATATAATACAAAGTAGTTACAAAGGGGACGATAAAATAGCATCCCATTACTAACACTTTTGACCCACTCTTACACGATAGAACCAACCTTAAAAATAGCAACTAACAGGCTGAAGCTTAGGAAACAAATATGTTACAAATCATTTCGAGGAGATACTTTAACATATCAAGATAACATGGGATTCCATCTCAAAGCCAATTGGCAATGGGAGGAGTAACCCATATATCTTATAAATTGTGAGGTCACTTTTCATCTTTCAGAAGTGGGATCCTCAACATGTCTCCATCGGTCCGTTTGAGTTTTATTGGACCGAATACCAGTTTGGGTTAAGATGGTGCCTTTTTGGGTTCACCATTCTTCGATTTTTATTTTTATTTTTTTTATTGGACCGAATACCCGTTTGGGTTTTATGGGCTCTGATACCATATCAAGATAACATGGGGTTCCATCTCAAAGCCAATTGGAAATGGGAGGAGTAACTCATATATCTTATAAATTGTGAGGTCACTCATCATCTTTCAGATGTGGGATCCTCAACATGCCTCCATCGGTCTGTGTTTTGCTTTATGAACACGTGCTGGTTCCTGATCTCGCTTCCCGCTCACATGTTTTGCTTTTGTTTAGTGTTGCTTTATTTATTTTAACTTTTTTTTCCACTTTCGTGATGATTAATGTCAGTGTACGTATGTGGCAATTTGCTAGTTTACGAGGCGAAACCCAATCAATTTCATCTAATCAACTGCCAACTTTCAAATCAATTTAACCCTAACTATTTAAGCAAATCTTTGAACTCGAAAAACAATTTCTACACACTTCTAACTTTTGAAAAATTTACTTTCTTTCTTTAACAGTGTTTTATATGTTCTTATCCCAGTCCAAGCAATCATCAAATCAATTTTTTTTTTGCAATCAGGTACGTACAGAAACATTCACGTAACTTTGAAACATTGTTTTGTTTTTTGTTGTGTGTGGTTCAATGTGATAGCCCATTTAGCGATAACGTGAGAGTTACGTTACTGATACTTGGATAGATTTTAAAATACAGAGTGAGCGAGAAGCTTGAGCGAGAGTCAGGACCAATGTCAAGAGCAAGTGAAAGAAAGAGACATAAGCAAGAGACGAGATCAAGAGATGAGTGTGAGAACCAATAGCAAGAGGCAAGAGTCGAGAGACAGTTTATTATTTATTCATTTCTTATTTTGTTGTTTTTTTAGCTGCGTATTGAACTTTTTTTTATACTCTTATTTGAATGATGGACAAATGTTTACTATTCGATATGGGGGTACCTAGGATGAGAATCATAATTGTTATATTGGAGGTTGTTTGAAAGGAATTGTCGTGTCGATCACATTGAAGTATGAAGAACTGAAAGGTCATATATATGAAATTAAAAATATGTTAGTTCGTCAGACTTTGACATTATAATGAGGGTGAAATATAAGTTAGACTATAAAGCCCTTCCACATTACATGATTGACAATGGAGATGTTCGTTTTCCCCTTGTCGCAAGGATCTTTCAAAAGTTCAACTATTCATAACGAATATTGGAATCAACAATGTCAATGATGACCATGTGGGTGTACACATAATATTGAAGCTCATAACATTCACTTACCAAAATGTGATGGACCATGGACGGTTGAAATCAAGTCAATGTCTACAAACCACTCGAAGACAATTCTCATGAACATGTCAAAACTGTCTGGGGCTAAGCTTTTCCTTAACAATCTTGTTTCACATTCCCAATGTGTGACAAACACGAAACTTGGGTAGGAAAACGATCGACCTCAAAGATCTTTAGAACTGGTGCCATTTCAGTCCTACATGTACAAACAGTCGAAATAAATCTCACAAATCAAAAGATAAAGAATAAAAATGAAGTTCACAAAGTAGTATTACAATTATGTCAAACTCTCGTTCATTGCTCTCGTTTCTTGCTCTTGCATCTCGCTTTCATGCTCTAGAGTCTCTCTTATCTCTTGCTCTCGTGTCTTGCTCTCTTTACTAGCTACCATTTCTTTCTCTCTCATGCCTCACTCTCAGGTTTCACTTTGCAAGTGCCTCAAGTCGTCTTTTCTCTCTTTCCCCCCACTATTTACATGAACCTAGCTCATACCAGACTAGAAATGCAAAAACGAACATGCAATGTTAATCTCTAACCCTAAAACGCTAAAATGAAAAATGCAACAGTTGAGCCACCCTGAATCGAAATTGAAAATGAACAATAAACTGCAAAATCAATCCCCTCTTTTTACATGCAACCAACTCAGACCAACAAAACAACAAGAAGAAAATTGTGATTTCAACCAAAAAAAAAAACGACACAACGAAAAAATGAAAATGCAAATGGAAAATGACGATTCAACTTCAGCCCTAAATTATACAAACACACGAAAACAAAAACAACATACTGATGATGGGTTTCGATGATGGTTATGACTTGTTCTAAGACGAATGGATGACGTGAGGATCGTTTTCAGTTTTGGAAGCTCAAACGGTCAAAGGGGAAGATATGAGAACGAATGAGAGAGAGGGAAAATTAGTCAAATTTTGTATGTTTTAAGGAAGGGCAACGAGCTAATTCAACCTTTGATGATGAGGTATATAACCTTAGTTTTAAAAAGTGGGGCAAATTTCATTTTGGGCCATCCATACAATTTTTCCATAATATATTGGAGATAGAGGATGTGGTAGAAGGCAAAGTTAAAGTATGAGATATATATATTTTTAAAGAAAAAAAAAACTAAAGTTAATATATCATTTTGTCCATGTATTTTGAGTTTCATTTCATTTTAGTCCCTTTACTTTCGAATGTTCAAATTTAGTCTTTGTGTTTTCAATAAATCTTAAAATTAGTCCTCCTAATTAGTTTGAAATTAACTTTTATTTAACTCGAAAAAGTAAAAATAATAATAGTAATAGTTTTCATTCAAGATAATGAATGTGAATATGTTTCCAAAATTTATAGAGGGGAGACTGATAGAGACTAAGTTTTGTTTGGAAAAATTAACCATAAACTCATGATATGGATTAATTTTAAGATTTATTGAAAGTAAAAGGAATAAGTTTGGACATTTTAAAGTACATGACTAAAATAGAACAAGTCTCAAAATACATGAACCAAAATGGTATTCTAACCAAAAATCAATTTATACCCTAAATTCGATGGGATGTTTCAATTAACACTGTAAACCTCCCTTAAAAATATATATATATATACACCATAAACTTTCAATGTCATCCATTTGAACCTAGATTAAATGAAGTATTTTAATTTGTACCCTTTGTTCAATTTTCACTAAATTCACCCTCTAATTTTAATTCAAAAACCTTTTAGAACATATGAATATCAACAAAAATTAAGTATTGCATAAAATTGAGTTCAATTAATGTGCATGATCGGTCATTAAACAAATCTTCTAAAACTAAAAAATTTCAACAAATATCTAACTTTTGTGTCATTTTTTTGTTGAAGTCCCATCAATTTCATATACATATATATATATATATGGGTGCTGAGTGGGTTAAACTAGTCTGGAGTTGTTTAGTCTGTGGAGTTAAATAATTTGTGTTTGGATTGTTTAGTTGTGTTCAGTCTGGGTTTAGAAAGTATGTGTTTGAGGTGTAGAGTTGTTTAACGTGAAATTCTATGTTTATACTGGGTGTTTTTTTTTCTACATTTTTTGTTGTACTATACAATTAGAGCTATATTATATATTAATTTTTCAAATTTTAAATAATACAGATTTGTTTCCATCAAAGGAAATATTTTTTCATTTCCATTTTCACCTATTATCTGATTTAGATAGGTAGAGACATTTTTCAAGGAATTTCCTTCGGAATTATCATAAAAGAAAATCATTGTTTTTAATTAATTCTATTATTTTTTAAAAATATATAGTTTATTAAAGATATTTGTTCTAATGACCTAAAAGGTGTGTGTATATATATACATTAGTTTATAAAATTAATTGCATAAAAATGTTTGATGTTTAATGTAAAAGATTGTTGAGGAAAATATTTTGTTCTAATTTTTACTTCAACTCCATTGCATATCTATTGCTAGCTTATAGAAATTGACCATTTTATATATGGTTAAACTTAGTATCTATTGTAACTGCATCTTTTAAGGATGGTTTGTTTATCTATGATTTCAAAACTTAAAAAGTTTTAAATGAATTTTGTTGTTTATTATCATTTGAAATTAAATGATATTTTTATATAAGAAAAATTACAGGACAATCATATTTTGCCAGTTTTTCTATAATTTTAAAATTATCATTTAAACACAAATTTTAACAACCTGATATGCAAGTATTTCATCATTGTAATAGTCACTAATGAAACATAACCTTAACAATTTTATAGTTAAACTTTTATCTCTATTGTAGCTTCATCTTTTTTGGTCTGTTTATGTGTAGGATTTTGAGTGATTTCAAATTCTAACGAATTTTAAATGAACTTTACTATTTATTATCATATGAAATTGAATATTTTTTATGTCAAAAAAGGTTATTACCAAAATAGTCATATTTTGCAAGATTTCCTAGAATTTCGAAGTAAGTTACTTAACATCAATGTTTAAAATGTCAATGTCGACAAAAATATTGAAGTCTCCATTTTATGGAAATATCGATAAAATGTCGATGTTGTTGGATAATTTTGAAAAAATTATAAAACAAAAATTAAAAAAATTAAATTAATAAATAAACATTTTACACTTTTTAAATATGTTAAAATACTTATTATTAACATGGGAGGGAGAGAGAGAGTGGAAGATGGAGAGTGGGGAAAAGAGGAAGATGGGGTTTGTCGATAAATGTGCAGACTTCAATAGTGAACACTATTGAAATTGGTGAGTTGGAATTATTTACCTATTGTATTGTGAAGTATGTGGGCCAAACAAGGAGTAAGGTAGTTTAACCCACTCCAAGTTGGTGGGCCAAACACTCCCTAAACTATTTTTTAAATGAAATTCTATTAAAAGGTAAAAAGCTATGACACTCATTAATATCATGATAAAGATTGCTACAAAGATTGCCGTACTAATCAAAGTTTATGGTGCACTTTGATAAAATTGAGAGTTTATGATAAAAAATTAACTCATTTTATCAAGTTTAGGAGTAAAAAAGAATTTTCTCCCTCTTTTTAATAAAGATGTTGATGAACTATATTTCAAATTAGGCAAATAATAACAATAAAGATGGATGAACGTGTCTACGATAGTGTAATTATCCATGTAATTTTAACATATGATTTGCACAAAAGTCATTTTTTAATTTAAAAGGGCATAGTTATGATTACACTTGCAAACCCTTAAATCATTATAATCAAATGTGGGATTTGAAATATTGTTTTAGTCTTTATATGTGAAACATTATAATTTAAAGGTACGTTTCAAAGTTTTCTTTTGTTGTAAAAGTAAAAAGAAAATGGTAATATATTTTTTAGGGGCTGTTTGGAGCAAGGAGTTGTAAAGAGTATGAGTTAAGAAGTCTGGGGAGTTAGGAAGTCTGTATTTGGGGTGCAAAGTTGTTTAGTCTGAAGTTAGGAAGTCTGTGTTTAGGGTAAGGACTTGCCGGGAGTAAGAGTTTTGAAGTCTGTGTTTGAGATGTAGATTTGTTAAACATGAAGTTCTGAAATCTGAGTTGATTTTAGCTTCTTTTTTTTTTTTTTTTAGTTTTTTTCTACAATTTCTCAAATTTTCATTATTAAGAATTTGTTCCTATAAATTCTAAGATTGAGATTTTTTGTTTTCATTAATTTATGTATATTTTACAAATTTCTTTAAAGAAAAAAAAAGAATTTTGAACAAAATACCCCACATTCTTTTTTCAATATCTCTCATATTAATTATTCATTTGCCTTGGATAGTTTTCAAATAAAAGAAAGTCTTACAATACTTTTTGAAATATTACATGTGATTCGGAAAGATTTCAATTCATTAATTTAAAGGGATTCAAATAAACTTCAAGATTTTTATGTTTTTATTCTCTCAATTCTAGAAATAATATAAATATGCTTCCATCAATTCTAAAATTTAGACTTTAAATTATATTATTTTATGAATATTTTACAATTTTGTTAAAGACTTATTTTGGTCAAATTTAAAATTTAAATTTAAGATTTGTTTTTCAAGCTTAATAAAATAATTTTCTTTTGTATAATTTAATATTTTATTTTTTTAACTAATCAATGTAATGGATTATCTAAAGTTTAATTAATTTGAAAACAATATATTATTTGAAATTTTAAAATAACTAAGTTAAAAATAAAATATCAAGTATTTATGCTATTTTAAAATAATTAAGTTCAAAATGAATGTATATTTTTTTAACACCATTCAAAATGAATATCATATATACTTTTGTTCATATTACTATATATTTATGTTATTTATTGTAATAATTTTATTTTATTAAGTTTGAAAAGAGAAATCGTTTATCTTTTTACTTTGAATATGGTGAATTTGAAAATCAATTTTTTTTAAATATTTATTTCTTAAATTGTAATACGAGTTAGTTTAAAATATGTTTTTCTTATATTCAAATCATAAAATTATATATATATTTTATCTATTAATAAAAAAAATAAGCTAACAAAAGATAAGTTTGTTATTTGTTATAAGTAATTTTTGTTTAAACTTAAAAAAAAAATTGTAGATGACATGTGGAGGAAGTGAGATAGGAAGATTTTTATCAATTAAAAAAATTGTTATGTAGTATTCTAACTTACATTAAGAATTTCAATTTAAATAATAGTATCATATATAAAACATTATGATATAATTTATATTTAAAAATAAAATTATAGAATAAAAAGAAAAATATATTTTTTTAAATTTATTAAAATTATAAGATAAAGATAATTTTTTTAATAATTTTTTATATTTAATTATTAATTAGTAACAATGATGAGAAAATTTATATAAAAAATAAAAAATAATTAAATTATGAAATTAAAAAAAGGTTAAATTACACATTTAGTCCCTCAACTTTGAGGTTTGTATATATTTAGTCCATGAACTTTCAAAATTACAAATTTAGTCCCTGGACTTTCAAATTTTTTAAAATTCTCGGGTTTTAATAGACATAAAATTGAAAATTTAGGGTTGATTAGACATAAAATTCAAATTTATATCTAATAGATCAATTATTTTTTAAAAATTTTGAATTTGAGAAGGACCTGTTAGACACAAAATTAAAAGTTTAGAGATCGATTAGACACTTTTGAAAGTTTAGGGACCAAACAGACACAAACCTCAAAGTTTAGGGACTAAACTTGTAATTAAATCTTAAAAAAATTATGTAAAAAAATAAAGAGAGAGAGGAGAGGAGAGGAGAGAGAGGTATGAGTGAGGTGAGATGAAGAAAATAGGATATAGGAAAGTTGTGGGGTCCACAATAGAGAGTTGGAGAAGGAGTTAATAAGTTTGTGGGACACATAATAGGGAGTTGGAGGGAGAGTTATTAAGTTGGGTTAACTACATGAATGACATGTTTGGAATCAAATTTTACACAAATGGCACATTTTGTTATTAATATTGGCTTTGTCACTTTTCAAGCCAAATCTAGAGGAACATTACTCATTTACCCCTCTATTTATTGCTCTCTCTCTATATATACAATAAAAATAAAATATATGGATACTTTCCATAAACGTTAAAACATATATCATTCCCTCCAAACACTATTAATTTTGTATAAGAAATAAAATAGATGAAAATTTTTTACGATTTTCCTCCTAAAATCTAGGGATTTTAAAAACTAGACAACCCTTTCCATTATCAACGGTTCCATTCTTCATACGTAGGGGGGTATATATATTATATATCTGAGAATATAGTAGGGGTATATATAATATATATTTGAGAATATAATAGGAGTATCATGTCATCACAAACATATAAAATGATTACATGCTGATGTATATATTATATACCTCAACATATATATGTATGGGTATAATATACAACACAGTATATATTTAGGAACCCATTGAACACTATATATTACATATAGTATGTATAAAATGGATAGATCATGTTATGACATTATAGCTATATATTGTAAGGTTTCTCAAAATTAATAGGATTATTACCAATACAAAATATATGACGATTATTTACCTATGTTTATATAATATATGTCTGTAAATATAACTTACTTATTGCCTACATAAAATATAATAGAATTATATACATACGTATATATAATATACTTCTATGTAAAGGAACTATCCATACTACTTTCATTAGTCTAAAATATAAGATTTAAATAAAAAAACCAAATGAAAAACAAAGAAGAAGGAATAAGGAAGAAGACTTACTCATTTTGGAGAACAAAAATCCGTACACGGCAACCCACAATCGGAGAAGAACGCCGATGGAGAAGACCATCAATTAGAATAATGGAGCATGGTTATTAATGGTAACAAGAAATTCTAACCTAATTCGAATAATAAAATATGGAAGAAAAAATATTTACTATTACAAAAAATATATTCATGTAAGTAATGGTAACATTAATTACCTAAATTGAATGATTTAATTATGGAAACAATAAATGATAATTATAACAATATTATAAATATATGCAAAAATTGTAAGGGTACAAATGGAATAAATTGATCTCATAAATATGAGTCATGCTAGAGGCCGATAATTTTTTTTAAATGAGACATTTATGAAATATATGGTTGAAAACGTGCTCTTTGCCACAATTTTCCTATTAAGTTTGTGAGGCTCACAATAAAAATTGAAATATCAATGGGCCAAATAAGGAGTTAGGGGGAGTTTTTAACTCCTTCCAACTCCACTCCCCTCAATTCCTCAATCCAAACACCCCTATATGAAAAATAGCATTAAAAATTAGTTACAATACTATTTTCAAAACATGAAACTATGAGCATAGATGATAGAACTTATATTTTATTAATTATAGTATTTTAAAATATAGGTCGAGTTACAATACAATTATTTATAAATTAATTAAAATTTCGTTTTAATAATTAAAAAAATAGCATTAAAAATGATCTTAGGCCCTGTTTGTTTCACTGGTTTTGAGATGGGTTTTGTCAATGGTATAAAAAACCAATGTTTATTTTATTGATCTTTACTTTTTAAAACCCAAGTAATTATTACCCATCGATAAAAATAACCCATGAACCATGAGATTTTATTATCCATGTAGGATATGAGTTTTTTTTATTTGGAACTTTTTTCCTTGAAAAATGGAGAAGAGAGAAGAGAGAAAAGAGAGAAAAGTAATAATTAAACTCCCAAATATTAATTATCATCCATATCCAAATACATGCATGAGTTATTTTTATCCATGAATAATAATTACTTGGATTTTTAACTCCTAGATTTTTAACTTTCATATATTTTATATTTGTAATCTAATCGGGTCTTTAGAGATGGATTTTTATAATAAAACCCTAAATGGACTCCAACTGTCATTTTCACAAAAGTCAAAAACATTTATTAAATTTTTTTTACAATACATTAATTTTAATTAACATTGCACGTAGTGTCTTGAACCAATCAACAATTCCTTAAACCAAATAAACCTTCCTCCTTGAATGTATTTTTAGAATTGCTAAAAAAAAAGAGTATTTTTCGAAAGAATAAAAGAAATTAGCATTGATTAGAAAGTATTTTTTTTTAGTTTATTAATGGTGGGGTAGAAAAGAACTGTCAATCTTTAAAATTGTAATATTTATCTTCTATATTGAACTATGTTGGAATTAACTTTTTATCATTAATATTTAATCACATGATTAGTTTATATATTATTTTCTTAGGTAGATTTTACCTAATTTAAAATATAATTGGCGTATATAATTTAAATATAACAGAGTAGGGTAAAATGCATGGCATTTTCAAATTTAAATATAATGTATGCTCATTCATCTAGTTTGTTGGTGACAAGATTTTGAATAGGTTAAATAACAAATTTGATCTATATGATTTGAATTTCATTCCAACGTGGTTCTTTATGGTTTCAAAACACAATTGTTATAATTTAGGTTTAGTTTCAATTTTTTTTATTTTTTTTTAATTCAACAACATGGAATGAGAGGATTCAAACATCTGATCTCTTGGTTGAATGTACATGTTTTCATCAATTGAACTATGCTCAAGTTAACAAGTTTAGTTTCAATTTTGTTTTAATAGTATTTAAAAGTTTTAATTTGGTCCCTATGATTTAGTTAAATCTTACAAATCATATCCCTCACTCAAAAATCTGTTATATTTCACGTAAATAGAAAGTATCAACTCTTTGAAATGACCAACATGAGCATAACTCAGCAGTAATTGCTATCTACTCATTTTCTTGAGGTTGGGAGTTCAAATCTCCACACCTCACATTTGTTGTACCAAAAAAAAAAATTGACATGTAAATAAAATGAAAAAAAAAAAAAAAACTTCACATATTCAATATGACAAGTAATAGGACAATTCATGAGATTTAGTTAAGCTATTCCAAATTGAAAATTTTAAGGCCATAAAGATCAAATTGAAATTAAGTTTAAATGATAGGACTAAATCGAAACTATGTCCATATCATATAGACTAAATTTGTAATTTAACTATTTTAAATATTGAAAACTTAATTATTATGTGTTTTAAAAAGATTAAATTACAAATTTAGTCCCTAAACTTTTAGGTTTGCATATAATAAGTCTTTGAATTTTAAAAAGTTTATAACAAATCCCTAAACTTTTAATTTTAGATATAATAGGTCGCTGAATGTCTAATAGATCCCTAAACTTCTAATTTAGTGACTAATAGGCCATTTAAATTTCAATTTTGTGACCTATTAGTTTTTTTTTTTCAAAATTCATGGATCTATTTTAAACAAAATTAAAAGTTTATGATCCTATTAAGCACAAAATTCAATTTTATATTTCATAGATACGTTAGTTGTAAAAAATGTTGAACATGTCAACGACTTATTAGACACAAGATTGAAAGTATAGAGATCTATTAGACACTTTTAAACTTCATGAACCTATTAGACATAAAATTGAAAGTATAGAGATCTACTAGACACTTTTAAACTTCATTGACTTATTAGACATAAAATTGAAAGTGAGATCTATTAGACACAAATATAAAAATTAAGATAATAGAAAAACTTTGGCTAAATTATAAAAAATACCCCTGAATTTTGCCCATTGTTTCAAAAATACCTCTATTCTTTCAAAAGTTGCAATATTACCCTTGACATTTTATAAATATTTCAAAACTACCATTGAAGTAGAATTTTGTTAGAATGTTAGACAAAAAAATTAGCGTAAATGACATGGCAATGGCTTGAAATAACGTGGCGGTGACTAGGATGATTGTTTGGAAGAACGATATTTAGACACGTTAACTTTTTGTTCAACATTCTAACGATTTTTTTTACTCTCAAAGGTAGTTTTGAAACATTTATAAAAGATTAAGAGTAAAATTGTAACTTTTAAAAGAATATGAGTATTTTTTAAACAAGGGGCAAAGTTCAAAGATAATTTTTTTTTATAATTTAGCAAAAACTTTTAACCTAGAAGATTGTTTATACGCATTTTTTTAAAAAAAGATATAAATATACACATTTTAAATATATATATATTAAATCAACAGATGATATGAAAAGTAAGATAATAGAAACGTGTTTTAAGTTTTAACCTACAAAATTCTAGATATACACATTTTAAATTTACATTTTGTACGGCCAAGTAAGTAGAAAATTAGAAAAAAAAAACGGTAGCTGTACAGACAAAAACCTTAGAGATGCCAACTCCATGTTAAAAAGAACGAGAAAGTAAGAAATAAAATAAAATAAAAAGAATTTTAAAAAGATAAATTGATGTCATAACAAAAGTAAGCTTTGCCTTTAATCATCAAATATCATTCAGATTCCACATTCTCACCGTCTTCGAACTGCTCTATTCTGTTTACGCCGCCGCCGTCGTCGACTTCGAGGTCATCGTCCTCGATCAGCCACCGGTCGAACGGCGCACATTCCGTCTTGTGCCGCAATTTCCAGTCCAGAGCTTGGCAACCTCGTGAGCAATAGTTTACATTACCACAAACCGAGCACCGCCGGAATTCATGAAGCCGAGTCTCTGGCCTTCCACAGCCACTATTCGAGCAGAGTCTCAGTCCTTCAGCGATAAATCCACTGCCCGACGCGAACCAATCTCTTAAAAATTGGTTCGCCGGATGAGCCTCCGGCGCCGGAATGTTGCAGCCGAAATCACTGAGAAGCGATCCGCTGGAATCCGTCGTGGACGGACGGTCGCCGGAGCAGTTGAGAAGGCGAAGGGAGGAGTTTGTTATGGACGCGAGCTCACGCGCGTTGGCTTCGATTAAGAGACGACGTCCCTCGGATGCGTTTTGAGCGACGCCGTAACCGTCTTGAAGGCAGTGGCCTAGTTCACGAAGCGCGTCGATATGGCCGAGATAAGCGGCTCGTCCACACAAAGCCACACCGGCACGGAGATTCTTGTCGCTCTTTGAACCACCGCTTCCGTTAAATTGTACGATGGCGAGCGAGTAAAGCGCCAACGGATGAGATTTAATCGCGGCCTTCGCCATTAGCGAAGCTCCACTTCCTCTGTTCTTCAAACAATAAAATTCGATCTGAAAAAATGAAAACAGTAAACAACACACAACCGAATTGAGATTCAAAATCGTCACAGTTTGAAGTTGCAGAGAGGAAAATTAATCAATTACACGGACCATTCCGAGAGTGTAGCATGCTTCCACGTTACCGGCAGAAACGCACAATTTGAGAAATCGATGAGTCGTTTCGCACCAATTTTTGGTTCTGATTTCAAATGCTTTAGGTCCAGCTTTCGATAGCACCATCGGATGCAGAGCCAATCGATTGAACCTTTTACATCTATGATTCGCCAACAAAATATCACATAAACATCAAATGAAAATTACAACAGAGACTGAGAAATTAAACAAACCACAAATTAGGCGATTCTTACGATAACATAACGTTGACGAGATCGGAAGGAGAAGAAGCGTAGGCGCTAAGCTTGCCGAGGACGACGACGACTAGATCGTCCGGCAAACCGTCGAAGAGATCAGAAATCCCGGCGCCGGTGCAGGTCGAAGTTCTCCTCCTCTTATTGCACACCATTCCGGAGTGTAATAGATTGGTCCTCGTTGTGGCCTTCACCTTGAAAATGAAACCGCCATGAAACGACTGCAAAAATGGAGGTCCGTTAAAGGAGGATGAAATGAAGCCAGATTTGGATCGTTGTTAGAGCAAGTATGTAGTGAGGGCAAAATGAATCGGGTGCGTTAAATTTATATCTCTAAGCGAAGCAGCAACGGCGGGGAAGAGTCGAGACAGATTTGGATGGGTCCCATGGTTCGGGCCAGTCAGCTTGTGAAAGGAAATAAAATAAATATAAGCTTTAATTAATTAATTCGGCTTAGTAAGACCGTAATCACATGACTTATATCTAATTCGACCGAGTAAAAGTGTAAAACTCAACCTCATTTTTCAATTCCTAAAAATGAAAATAAAAACTTGCAAGCTACTCAGCCATTTACTATTTTCATTCGAGTCTTTAAAAATAAGAATATGAATTTGTTTTGTTATTTTTTTTTCAAAATTACTTGTATATAAATACTGCTTATTAGCCTATGACCCGATCTTTATGTGTAATCTCTGCAAGTTAGTTTGTTTAATCATTTTAACAAAATTTTTGCATATCACACACAAATAATAAGTCATTTACTTCTTTGTTTTTGTTTTTGAAAATTGTGTTTGTTTTCTCGTAACTTCCTTACCATAAATTTCATATATTTTTTTATTGGTTTATTGGATAATTTCTGTGTGTATTACAAAGGAATATACAAGAGAACTTGTACACAAAATAAGAAAAGTATAAAAGGAAAGCGGCATAATTTACTCCTAAATTACAACCCATAATTTACGTTAACACCCTCCCTCAAACCCAAGGTGGTAGAGTAGTGACCAACTTGAGTTTGTGAAGTAAATGAGTCAAGTGACCGAGTGACAAAGCTTTTGTGAAGACGTCAGCTGGTTGCTCTGCAATGGAGATGGATCGTAAGAGGACATTGTTGCTCTGGAGATGATGACGAACGAAGTGACAGTAATTTTCAATGTGTTTGGTACGTTCATGAAATACATCATTGTGAGCAATCTGAATAGCACGTCGATGGTCACAATAAAGTATAGTAGTAGACTGTTTAGGAACACTCATATCAGCAAGAAGCCATCGAAGCCCTAGTAACTCAAAAGTAGCATCGGCAAGTGCTTGATATTCAGATTCTGTGCTCGAACGTGAAACAACTGTTTGCTTCTTACTTCACCAGGAAATGAGGGAATCGCCTAAGTAAAAGCAATAACCTATGGTAGAACGTCGATCAATGGGATCACTAGCCCAATCAACATCAGAGTAGCTAGATAATACCAAAGATGACTGGGAAGATAATTGAAATCCATGACCAAGGGTGCCTTTGACATAACGTAGAATGCAAATAACAACAGTAAAATGTATAGTTCGAGGAGCAGCCATGAATTGACTAACAGTGTGAACAACATATGCAATATCAAGGCGAGTCATAGCCAGGTATATAAGACTGCCAACAAGTTATCGATATAGAGTTGCGTCTTCGAGAGGAACACCATCAAAAGGGGTCAAGCGAACATTTGGATCCAGAGGTGTTAATGACGTTGTGGAGTCGGTGAGACCAGATCGAGACAGAAGATCAGAAGCATATTTAGCTTGAGATAAATAGTACCTATCGGAGCAGAATGAGACCTCAAGACCAATGTAGTAGATGAGTGGTCCCAAATCTTTCATCTCAAAGTTCTTTCCAAGATAACATTGCAATCAAAGATAGCTTGAGGATCATCATCTGTAATAATCATGTCATCAACATAAAGAAGGAGAAGAACCATACCCCGAGGAGTCTGATGTGTAAAAAATGTTGTGTCATGAGGACTGGAAGTAAACCCAAGTTGGGTTATGGTAGAGCTGAACGTGACAAACTAAGCTCGTGGGGTTCGACAGAGAAGACACACTTTTTGAGGTGGAGCAGAAGTACTAGGAGGTGGTTTTATATACACTTTTTCAAAGATAGTGCCATTGAGAAACACATTTTTAACGTCCATCTGAAGAATAGGGCACTGTTTAGCAACTGCGACAGCTAAAAGACTACGAACAGATGACATTCTAGCGACTGGTGCAAATGTCTTTTCATAATTAATACCATATTCCTGAGAGTAGCCTTTTGAGACACGACGCGCTTTATACCGTTCAATGTATCCATCAACGTGTGTTTTGATCTTATAAATCACATTACAACCAATAGGTCGTTTGCCAAGGGGTAGATCTACGTAGTCCCAAGTATGAGTCTTTTCTAAAGCTTGTAGTTCCTCATTTCATTACTTTATGCCAAAGAGGGTTAGTATTGGCCTCAGGATAAGACGAAGGTTCAACTAGAGACATAATAGTGGAAAAACAGTGATAGTCTTAGAGATGATGGGGACTTTCTCTTATCCGAGTGAAGCGACGAATGGTGGTGACATGGGCAAGTTCAGGTTTTGCAAATGAGACGGATGTTAGATCTGAGATAGCAGAGGCAAGAGCATATTGATCAAGCTGAGGAATATGTAGAGGGTCAAGAGATGGAGCTAGATCATTGAAAGTCAATGTCAGGTCCAGAGGAGTAGAGTCAGGGGCTAGGTGATCAAGGTCGGGAACACATAACATAGATGATCAAATGGAGGAAAGAGATCACTGGAGAGATTAGTAAAAAATGGTTGGGGATTGGAGCATGAGGCATGGAATGAGGAGAGCCTGGAGAACATACTATGTTCTCAAAAGGTAACTTGTTGAGAGATACGTAACCTTTTAGAGATAAGGTCCCAACAACGAAAACCCTTGTGCTCAGTGTCGTAACCAAGAAAGCAACATAGTCGAGCACGTGATTTAAGTTTGGTATATTCATGAGGTTGAAGAAGGACAAAACATGCACAACCAAACACTTTAAGATGAGAGTAAAAAGGAAGAATACTATATAAGCGTTCAAAGAGAGATATTCTAAAGAATGGAAGATGGAAGACGATTGATGACATAGACAGAGGTGAAAACAGCCTCCCCCCAAAACTTCTCAGAGCAGAATGTAGAGAGAAGTTGGGCACGAAAAGAATCTAAAATATGATGATGTTTGCATTCTGCTCGTCCATTTTGTTAGGAGGTGTGTGGGCACGAGCGTTGAATAGGGGTGCCCTGTTGGGTAAGAAAGGAGAGAAGGCTCGAATCCTTATTCTCCATGACATTATCTGTGCGAAGAATTTTAATAGTTTGAGAAAATTGCATTTGGACCATATTGGCAAAAGCAATATAAATTTGAGATAAGGCATAACGATTTTTTAAAAAATATATCCAAGTAAAGAGAGAATAATCATCGATAAAGAGAATAAAATAACGATAGCCACTAACAGTAGGAGTACGAGCAGAACTCCAAATATCAGAGTGAATCAACCCAAAAGGAGCATCACATGAATATGATGAAATAGGAAAAGACGGAGTAAGTTGTTTTACAAGTTTACAATCTAAACAGTCAAAGGGAGCAAATTTTGAGACATTATTTAAATTGCTAACTAACTTGTGAAGTTTGTCAGAGGAGGTGTGACCAAGGTGAAGATGCCATTGATACATAGTGGAATCAGTGGCAGAGGCAGAGATCGATGGAGAAAAAGGGAGCTAGAAAGATGTGAGCTTAAACAATCATCTCACTTTACATCATGTACCAACTATCTGTACTGTTTGTGAATCCTGAATTTGACAACCATTAGGAGAAAAACAAACAGTTAGGCCAAGGGCATATAGTTGACCAACTGAGGCAAGATTAAAATTCAAATTAGGGACATGGTAGGTATTGGGAAGAGTTAAAAAGGATGTTACAATAGTATCAATATGGAAAATAGACATACAATTTCCATTAGCAGCATGAATATGGGGACGTGAAGGAGTAGAAGTTGAGAAAGACAAGAACGAAATGTCAAGCTCATGTGGTTGCAACAAGCAGAGTCAAGAAGCCAAGAGTTATCTGATGTGACCGCAAGGGCAGAAGAATTGGAGGAGATTACCTATTTCAGTAAATTCTGAATGTCACTGATTGGAAACCTACAGTGAGGAGGATCATTAGAGGAAGAGGCAGCAACAATAATAGATGAGGAGGAATCAAATTTAGATAAGTTCCTTAGTTTGGTGGATCTACTTGGAGGGCGAGGTGGTCGAGCATGACAATTTTTCAAAATATGACATCGTTTGTAGCAATACCTGCACTCAATTGTAGGACAATTTACAAATTTATGATCATGTAATTTACAATTCGTCAGACGAGAGACTCATAAACTTTCGCTATTAAAACAATGAAGGAATTGGTTTGCATGAACTGAACCGATCTGAGTGAACAAAACCATTTTTTTAACGCGTACTAGAAGAGGCAATGGAGTGAGCGATATATCAGGACTGAGCGAACGACAAGTCTGAGTGATTTTTGCAGTGAACGAAATGAGCAGATCTAGGAGAGTCAATGGAACGAGCAATTGATTTGAGTAACATGAGCATAAGGATCCGAACAGATCTAGATATGACGGATTCGAATTTGGATCGAGTGGATTTGTATCCGAATGGGGATGGTGGGGGTCGCGCTACAGGGGCGAGGATTCAAAAGTTTAGGCTGGGCCGCACATAGGTATGGGTAGGGGGCGGAAGTTGCAAACGCAAAGGTTGTTTACACAGGTTGCATACGCAAGGGTCATCCGTCGCTGGGTCCAGAGGCTTAGAATTTACTGAAGCAGAGTAAAAGGAGCGTTGAATGTCTGATTTGCTGGAGAAGAAGAAGACGTTTGGTCCTCCGCTGGTTGGGCCTCGCTCGAGAATAAGGTGAAGATGGGTAGAAGGTTTATTTTTTTTAGATATGTAGCTCTGATACCATGTTGGTTTATTGGATAGTTTCTGAGTGTATTACAAAAGAATATACAAGGGAACTTATACACAAAATAAGAAAAGTATAAAAGGAAAGTGACATAATTTACTCCTAAATTGCAACCCGTAATTTACGTTAACATTTTTTAAGGAACATGTGAATTCTTAGCCAAATTTCAAAAATAAAAACAATTTTTTAAAATTACTTTTTTTAGTTTTCAAAACACTATTTGGATTTTGAAAACATTTCTACAAAGTAGACAACAAAACAAAAACAATTCATAGGTAGAAGGAATACTTATAAGTTTCATTTTCAAAAATTAAAAACTAAAAATTAAAGCCCAGTTTAATAACCATTTGGTTTTTAGTTTTTAGTTTTTGAAAATTAAGCTTGTTTTCTCCCAATTTCTCTACAATTGTTTTCATTTCTCTTAAGGAAGCATTTGAATTCTTAGCCAAATTCCAAAAGCAAATACAAGTTTTTGAAAACTACTTTTTTTAATTTCCAAAACATGGCTTGGTTTTTGAAAACATATGTAAGAAGTTGATAACAAAACAAAAATGATATTTATAGGCTTAATTTTCAAAAATCAAAAACTAAAAACCAAATGATTATCAAACGGGACCTAAATAATTATTAAATAGGCCTAAGATTTCAAGTTCGACACCTTTATCCATGAAGTTTAAAATAATCTCGTTTTGCTTCACGCTTTCAAATTTTATTTACTAACAAAAAGTTGATTGGACAATTAATTTCTCTCCTAAGCTGTAGTGCTATTGTTTATGAATATAAGGTTTACGTGGCATGACACAATAATTTATTTAATAAATTTATTATAAACTAAACATTCCAAAAAGTTGTTCTTAAAAAATAATTTTATTAAACAACAAAAACACCTTCTCTCCTTAAAAGAGAAAGTCGATAAGATATTAGTTCATATTTTACTTATTCACTCGTTTAATTGGTTGCCTATGTGAATATTATATTTTTATTATATTCAATAATATGAAAAATTATTTTTTTTTTAGTCCAACAATAGTAGGATGGGAGATCGAACTATCGACTTTGAGATGATATAATTAATATTTTATTCAATGAATTATGTTGGACTTGAAAAAAATCTTAAAATTAAAAAAAAAAAAAAAAGTAAATAAAAGGAAGGCTTACATAATTAGCAAGTTGTTAGCGGCCACTTAATGCAATATAAACAAAAGACATACATGATTGATTAAAGATAAAGGTGTGGTTAAAAAGGGAACAAAAGAGAAGTGGTATTGTATTTAAAATTTTTAATTATAAGAGTTGGAGACGTAAAGCTTGTTTGCAAGTTTAAATACCAAGAAAGGCAAAATTGCGGCCGTACATGGAAATTTGGTTTATATATAATAAAAATAAAATTCAAAACATAGTTGATACTTGATACGATAGATATATAATGGATTGCGTTTCTCTGAATAGTTTTGGGTAAAAAAAAATCACTGATTTCTATCGGCAAGGAAAGAAATGTCATGATACACGTGACCTTGACTGGCTAATTTTTCTATGGTATGATTAAAAAAAAAAAAAAAACTCACGTCTATCTCTCTATAGATGATTCATTATTTGATTTCATGGCTGGCAGAATTTAATATCACAGCTACGCTAAAGAGCTTGTTATCGAATAATTTATGGTTGGCTCTATCAAATAAATTATACATTCTAATAAAAAAGAATTGGCTGAGATAGGCTAATTTTTCTATTGGTATGATAAAAAACATCTCACCTCTATCTCTCTCTAGATCATTCATTATTTGATTCAATGGCTGGCATGATTTAATATCGCAACTACGCTAGAAGAACTTGTTATCAAATAATTTGTGGTTGAGCTCTATCAAATAAATTATACATTTTAATAAAAAAGAATTGGCTGAGATAGGCTAATTTTTCTATTGGTACGATAAAAAAAAAATCTCACCTCTATCTCTCTCTAAATCATTCATTATTTGATTGCATGGCTGGCATAATTTAATATCGCAGCTATGCTAGAAGAGCTTGTTATCGAATAATTTGTGGTTGAGCTCTATCAAATTGATTATACATTCTAATAAAAAAGAATTGGCTGACATAAAATTAAGATATTGAGGTACATGAGTATTAAAGTATTGATATAATTAAATTTATCGTAATCTATCAATTTAAGCTTTTGAGTTTAGTAGTGATTTAACATGATATTAGAGTAGGAGGTTCTGTGTTCAAACATTTGTAATGCCATTTTCTTTTTGATAATATTGATTTTCATTTGTTAAACCTTCTATAAAATTTCAAGCCTACAAGTAAAGAAGAACATTATATATTGATATAATTAAATTTACCACCAAATTAACCATGAGAATCGATGAATGCATGACTATAAAAAGTCCAAATATAATCCCATATCTACTAAAAGTATGGTAGATCTATGATATATAAAGTAAATACACTATTTACATAGATATGAAACATTTTAATTGAAACCAATATCACAACAAATCTAATTATAATAAACATTTTTCGTAGCCTCGTGGGTTTTATAATTATATATTTATTATAACAAAAATATTTTTGTAAGTTGACAGCATTTTGAATATTAAAAATCACCCACAACGCATTATTGATATATAAACTTTTATATATCGAGAAGCTAGAACATTTTGTAGAAATATATATATATATATATAAACACATTATTGATATACTGTAGTTATAATAATCACTAATTAACTACGTATTAATTATCAATTGTAACAATATGTTTTGCATATATTTTGATTTTTTCATAGTTCAGTGGTAATTGACATGTACTGGTCTTGACTGAAGTCAGAGATTCGAATCTTCCCAATCCAGATGTTGTTGAACTCAAAAAAAAAAAAAAAAAAAAAAAATTAAAATGAACTTATTCATCCAAAAATAGAAGTTAAAAGGATAATTATACCCAACCTCTCCTTTGCTTGGTTCCACACCGGTCAAAACAATCAAACATCTTCAAATAACAATTACATCAAAATTGAAACAAAAGAAACTTAGGTCTTTTTTTTTTCATAAGCATCAACCATTTCATGATGACGAAAAGAAAAATCATGCTATATATGTATTTATGTAAGTGCATATCAATTGAAAATCATTAATGTAGTTACATTATATAATGAAAAATTACAAGAGAAGTGGTATCTTTCGTCATTGAAAATTGATTTAGACATAAAATTGCCCCCAACTTGTTAGCAAGGTGGGAGCACGCACAAGTTGCAAAAAAAAAAAAACATACCAAATAAATTATATATAAAGCAAAAGAAGCAACAAAAAAGAGTTTTGCAAATTAAGTTATATTTATAAGCAAAAAAAAAAAAAAAAAGCAAGAAAGAGAAGAAAACCAAATGATTAGAGATATTTCAGTGAATATGTATGAACATTTTATTATTTTTCCATTTAAAACTAACCAGATAAACTTCGACTTCTATTTTATCCAATGAGATAAATGATTGGAATATAGAGCTCTGTTCGATAGTGAAATATCAAACAAATTACAATTCTCTCTCTCTTCCACTTTTTTTCTCTCTCTCTTAATGCAATGGATAAGGCTCTTGAAAAAATATGTGGGAGTTGGTGGCTCATCCCATCCTCTAAATAATTTTCCATACCCACAAAATAAAAAATAGAAAAAAAAAAAGAGATATTTAGAGAGAGAGAACAAATTAAAGGCATGGGGAATCTTGTAAAGTCTTAGTTTATTATTATTTTTTAAATGATTATAATCTCACTAGTGTTTATTGTTGCGTGTTAATTACTTAATTTAATGGAATAATCAAGGATTTTTTGGGTTTCGTCTTCGACTATCTATAGTTAATATTCCACTGCCGTTACATATACATATGCATATATATTCAACTATGACATCAACACCATATTTTATTACCGTCAAAAATTTAAAAACGAAATAAAACTACATATTTATTACCGTAAACATTTAAAAAAGAAATAAAAACTACATATTTTATATAGTTTAGTTTTTCAATAATTGACAGAATGAATTTGATATTTGGACTACTATATGTCGATATATGTGTGATATTTCTGTAAAGATCTTCCCACTAGAATCAAAGCAAAAGCCAACCATGATTTGATCACCTTTTTTCCTTTTCCGGATTAGATGTTTAAATCAAACACAGTTCTCTATGTGCTTAAGTTATTGAAAGTTTTATACATAGAACCTATTTGTTTACTGTTTTTTTTTTAAACAAAAATTAGAAGCTTAGTCTTAGAAGTTTTATGTTTGTGTCTAGGTCCTTGAACTTTAAAATTATATCTAATAGGTCTTTAATTTTCAATTTTGTGTCTAATAAATCTGTGAACTTTAAAAATGTCAAATAGGTCACTGAACTTTTAATTTTGTGTTTAATAAGTCATTGGTATATATGTTTAGAATTTTTTTAAAATTAACTAATCTATTAGACATAAAATTGAATTTTGTGTCTAATTAAGATATTAAATTTTAAATTTTGTGTCTAATAAAACTGATGAATAGGTCTTATTACAGATACAACATTGAAAGCTAAGAGATGTATTATATTAAACACAAAATTGAAAGTTTAAGAACCTATTAGATTTTTTTTTTTTAAAGTTTAAAGACGGATTTATTTGACACAAACTTAAAAGTTGGACGACTCGTAAATTCAAAGGAAGAAATTAAAAGTATAAACATAGTTGGTGATTATCTTTTGTTTCTTGTTATCTTTGTGTTCCTAAAAAGAAGAAGTCGAAATACGTTTGATAATTATTTTATTTTTAATTAGTTTTCCTTTGGTTTAGTTTCGTATTTGATTTTCTTTTTCATATTATAAAATCTGGTGGGGGAGTATTTATATTAACAAAGAAAAGTATTATACTATTCAAACTAATTTGATGAATTTCAGGTTCTAGTTTGAACCTCCATTGATTCGGTATAGAGAATTCGAAATTGGTAAATTTGAAAAGAAGCAAAGAATGAAAGACTGCATGTGAACAAGGACAAAGCCTCGAGAATTGTTACACGAAAATCATTTGACCCATTTGCTCCCCCTCTCCCCCAAGCATTCCCTTCGCCATTTTATTAACATATTTTTAGAGGATGTTCAATTTGACCCACAATTTATATTTGTGTAGTTTAAAATTGAAAAGTCTAAGTCTTTGTTGTCTATATATTTAAGTTTTGCTAAAATAAAATAATTCTAAATATCAATGTTCAGAGTATTTTTTTTTTTTATAATTAAGTTCTTATAGTTAAAAAACAATTCAATTTAGTCTCTCATATTTTAACAATTTTGAATTATGTTTTCTTTTATCGATGAATATTAAAATGAGAAGATAATGAACTTATATGATATAATATTAGTGATTTTACGAAAATTCAGAAAGGGAATTAGATCTAAGAGAGTGAATTTCTAATTCATCCTCCAATTTTCTAAGTATCGGAGTGTGTTAGGCACAACACCATACCAGTGCAAGGTCTCTTACCTTGTAGGACTTTAGCTTCCTGGAGCAACTTACATCTCTAATTCGATCTCAACCTGCTCGACTAGATTTACACATAAGCATAAGGGATCACTAAATTAAAAAAGATATATACAAAAATATGGGAGACTAGAACACGTATTTAACTAAAAAAAAATTACATAAACTTAATCTATGTAATCTACATTTGATTTGTGAATTTGCTATGGTAAAGATAAACATAAAAATGAGTTTCAGAAACTTGGGTTTTGTAGAACTCATCCTCGTACCAAACATAAACTATAAAATTAATATGTAATGAATTTTATAATAGTATATAAATTTGACGGACAGTAAAGTCAAAACGTTCCTTTTAAAGGCTCCCAATAGACACGAAAACCAAATTACAAGTTACAAACAACCAAGGTTGATAAGAAAACATTTAAAAAGTGGACCCGTCCATTATGGGTTTCTAAACTTCTAATTCAAAGTCGATGGCTTTAGCTTGGAGCCTTCAACTTGGTTCTGTGTGATGGGCAGTGTAATATTAAATTTAGTCAAATTGTTCGAGGACCCCATATCATATTATCAATGGTCTAAACCTAGGGGCTACATGTGATAGGATTGAAATCGAGTGATTTATATATTAAAATGGACTCAAATCAAATCAGTAAATTAAAAAATAGTCTAGGGTATAGCCTGTGGGTAGAGCCATGAATTTTTATAGGGAGAGACATAATTGTACCTTCTCCTTATAGAGAAAAAAACACTTTAAAATCTTAACTTTGTCACATAATTTTTTAATCTAAGATAAATCAAGAGTGTGACAATTTTCCTCACTCCTTTCTTCTTTGCTTGGCCTATGAATTAAGAGAGCCATCATAGATTGTCCTAAAAGTATTGGTGTACGTGAAAAAAGTAGAGTTATTGTAGAAGAATAAGTTTAAATTTCATGACGAACCCTTACCTAAGATATTAAAATGGCATTTTAGTCTCTATACTTTCAGACTTGTTTTATTCTAATTATTGTACTTTGAATTGTCCGAATTTAGTTTCCTATACTTTCAATAAATCTTAAAATTAGTCACAATTGTTAGTTTTATATCAACTTTTACTTGACAAATTTAGTTGTATAAACTTTTCATCTATAAATTTGAGAAACATGTGATGTCTTTTCTCGAATGAAAACTATTAGGCTAAAAAATACTTTTGATTCCTAAACTTTTGTGAAAGTAACAATTTAGTCAATGAATTTGTTTTGTAACAATTTAGTCCATGAACTTTAACATGTAATGTAATTAAGTACATGTACTTTCAGATTTGTAACAATTTAATCTCTATCGTAAAGGATTTCATCAAAATTAAATGTCGATTTTTATTATTTAACAATTTAGACTTTGCAAATTATAAACATATTGGGTCCCTAATTTGTTTATTGATCTAACTATGTAAGAAATCACATAAATCTTGACAACTTTTACGATAAGAACCAAATCGTTACAAATTTTAAAGTATACATGTACTAAATTGTTACATACTAAAGTTTAAGGGCTAAATTGTTACAAAAATGAAAATACAAGGCCTAGATCGTTAGAAATCAAAGTTTAGGGTATAAATTGTTATTCTTATAAAAGTTCAGAGACGAAAAGTATTTTTTAACCAAATTATTATTAATACTACGTCAAATTAGATAATAACTAACTTCAAACTAACAATGAAGACTAATTTTAAAATTTATAAAAAAGTAAAGATACTAATTTTAGACATTTGAAACCAAGTTTCAAAGGTAAACCTGAGCCTAGCTCAATAGGCATATATTCTCGATCAAGAGGTCAGAGATTCAAATCTCCGATTCCATATGTTGTCGAACTAAAAAAAAATAAATTTCAAAGTCTTAAAAAGCAAAATAGTATATTAACTTATTAAAACTCTACAAATCATTTTATTAAAAGATATTGTAAGGTCAAATAACCTTCACGAATATTAAAAGAAACACTATAGAGGATACATGGATGTGGTTTGGTTGAGGGAATCGAATGTGTGGGGGACTAAAAACGAAGCAGCGGCAAAATATTAGCGAAAGAAACTGACCGCTGAAAGTGGGCGTGGAAGACGTATCCACCCCGCAGAATTGGGCATTGGGCATAGCCAAATACAATTCCAAGCTTCTGTTTCACGCCAAAGGGCCCTCCATGGGTTCAATGATGGTGCTGGGGGTATCAACTCTAAAAATTTCCACAGTCAATGGTACAAATTCTCCATTTATTATTGATTAAACTATCCGTCTTTGAATTTTTAAGTTTCTATAAATAAGACTTTAAACTTTAAGGGACTGTATTTGGGACAAAGATTATAATAGTTTGTAGAATATTTTTGCATTTCAAACACTCAAACTAATAACTCTGCATCCTAAACACTTATTATATAGCTCTACAGATTATTATAACCTACATACTATTATAACTCACTCAGCGTCACCTTTAAAAGTGTCTAATATGTCTTGAAGTTTTAAAACATATGAACTTCCGATTTTGTGTGTTAAATCACTAATCAACCCATAAGTTGATGGGTTACAGTAAATTTATCAATACTTATTTTTTCTCACTTGTGGGGGTTTAGAAATTTGTAAAAGATCCAACAAGTAAAAATGAGATTCGAACATAGGACTTTCTGCATTGATACCATGTTAGATCACCAATCAACCAAAAAGCTTAAATTGATGGGTTACGGTAAATTTAGTTATATCAATACTTTAACAGAGATTATTGAAGTTTAAAAGTGTCTAATAAATTCAAACTTTTAATTTTATGTCTAATAGATCTTTGACATATTCAACTTTTTTTTAAAATCACGAACGTATTAGATATAAAATTGAAAGATCAAGATCCCTATGAATTTTGTGTCTGATAGACTCATGACTTTTAAAAAATATCAAATATGATAAAACACAAAATTAAAAGTTGATTAATTAAATTTGTAATTTGACATCTATTATTTTAGTTGATTTCTTCTTTCAAACCCAAGAGCCCAGTCACCATCCTAGAGTGCAAAATTTTATAAAATCTTGGGATAAATTTACTTTTACCCTTCAGCCCGGGAGAATTTACAAATAGTTATCTTTGGTCCTTAATTTCCACATTAGTAATGGAAAGATGAAGAGATATTTCTTTTCCAGTACAACATGCAGCATAATAATTTCACAATTTTTGAGAAAGGTAGTAAAACAATTTACTTACATAGCGCATTCTTAATAAGAGAGAAATAAAGAATGAATACTAAAGATATAAAATGGTTCAAAAGTCTACATCCACTATCAAGAAAGTCCAATAATTCATTAATAATACAATAACAAAGGTACAATTTATAGGCATTCCACTTAGAAACAAACTTCAATTTGTCTTCTTGTAGCAGATGATGAAAAGATCTCGAAGAATCTTAGGCTTTTAAGACTCAATTTGCATTCAAAAAGTGTTGCATGCGTATTTTAGATATTAAAAAGAGGTATTTATATATCTCCCTGTTCTAACGAACCTCATCAATTAACGGAAACAGATAACAACCTCAATTTAACTATTGAGCTTCAATAAATCTTATTTCTAAATTTTTTTTTTTTTTTTTTTTGGTTGAAACAGAGACTTCATAAAGAACCCAAACACCAACCTACAAGCAGCCCCTCTCAAGAATGAGGGGTGTAACATCCGCTGGAAAACAATCTTTCCAGACCAAAGAATTACCAGAAGAAGAAGCCAAAGCAGCTAAATTATGGGCCGCTTTGTTCTCTTCCCTAGGAATTTTACAAAAAGAACCATAGTGCACAACCTGAGATAAGCTAAGAGCTTCATCGATAAACAGACTAACCTCAGAGATGTCCGAACTAGAACGGTTCAAAAGGCTAATGACTTCTAGAGAGTCCGATTCTACCACAAGCGGAGGGTTACGACCCTCCCAAAAAGAAACAATCTGCTTGAGACCGTCCACTACGGCTTTTGCTTCGTCAAAAAAGAAACAATCTGCTTGAGACCGTCCACTACGGCTTTTGTTCTTTTATCTTTGATATGTCACAATTTCAATAACAATGATATATCAACATGAACATAAACTCAATCGGTTAAAACACTAAGTAATCTCCCTAAAGGTGGGAGGTTCAAATCCCCGCCTCACCCGATTTGAACTAATAAAAAATCGCAATGATATAATGTTGTCCACTTTCAACCTAAGCTCATATGAATTTTATTTTGTTTTCGCTTAAAATATCTCATACCAATAAAAACATCATTCTTACTTATGTACCATAGATTTTTCCACTCATCCGAATCCTTGACAATTTTCTCTCACCTCTATTTTATCGTTGTCCAAGTAGAGATGTTCACAAGGCATGCTCGAGAATGGCTTCATTGTTCCTGTCTCCTCTCCTATTTAATTTTCCATCCCTACTGAAAATTATTCATCGTCTATGATTTTTATTTTTTTATTTTGAGTAAATAAAATAAATATTTTTAGAAAATTTCTATTTAAAGATTTTTTTGTAAAAAAATTCTTTTCTAGAGAAATGAAATAATATTTTATGAAAGTTTAAATTTAGGGTTTGTTATATATATGTAAATATACATATTAAAAGAAAATAAAGAAGTCGAGTAGGGACTAGGAACCGGAAAAATTCTCCCACTCCTTCTCCCATTCTCACAAAAAAAATGGACATCTCTATGTCCAATTCCCCCTTTCTATCGAACGCGCTACTTTCGAGCACAACCCCACTCTCCTTTCCCTATAGTTTAAGTTTGTTTTTTTTTTTTTTTGACAAATATGGAATTTGAAATTGACAAGTCGAAGGAGGATTGTGTGGCGTATCAAAAGTGTCCTACTTTTGAAGTCTTTGGGTAGCCAGCCAGCTAGGGTGGAGCAACTTGTGATAGAAACACTTGTAGGTTAAATCCTCACTTCCTTCTTCCCTTTAGATTTGTATATATGTGGTCGTGGGTTCCATTTTCATCCCCATATCTAGTTTTATTAATTAATCACTAAAAACTTTTTTTTCTTAATTTTTTTTTGGCTTACTCATATTTCCGTAGCGTAATGGAAAAACCATTAACAGTATTTCTTCCTTTTTTTTGGTCCACACCATTTATAAGTTTAGATAAGAATGGAAGCTTTGTGTGTTTCATAATAAAAGCAAATATTTATTTATAACACCACACCTAATCAAACTCTTATTTACATTTATATGTCACGTGTGAAGATTTTTTTTTTCTTGAAACAACGTGTAAATATTCATTTTATGCAAAATTTATTATTTCGTAATCTAATTTCCTTATAGCATTTATTGTGTATCAATAAAAGTAGTTGAAAATCTTTTATAGATTTGAATTACACTCGGATTTCGAATTGTAATATTTTAAAAAAGAATGTCCAATAACAAACCTTCCATAAAATTTATTAATGGCTACCCTCTAATCAAGAAACCTACCATCTAAGATAGAATTAAATTTCACTTATATGCTAATCTGAGTTTAGTTCAATTGGTTTAGGTATGTATCATCGACCAAAAGGTCAGAGATTCAAATCTCCCTAACCCCACATGTTGTTGCACTTGAAAAAAAACATTTATATTATAAACAATAGTATAGTCTAGTGGTAAGTACATTTCTTTATATATTTTTTTAGTTCAACAACAATGTGATATTCTAAAAAGAAATGTAATTCCTATCCTTATATCTCAATATTAACAAAAAAAAATCTCAATACCAATATGACATCACTAACATGAACATTGCAAAAAAAAATCTCAATACCAATATGACATCACTAACATGAACATTGCAATATTAAGATATCTACTCTTTCTCTTGAGGTCGAAGATTCAAATCTCTACCCCACTATTTATTACAATAAAAAAACGCATATGACATCAAAATTTTAGTGAGTCAATCATTTTTGTAATGAATGTGTACATATGGGCTATTTTTGTAAAAATTCCATCATAAAACCAACAAAAAGCCCACTAGACTACTCCGGGTTGGTTCTACAAAGGCCCATAATTTGCTTAATGGGCCTAATCGCAGCCCAAAAATTTCCAAACTTCGATCACTTTAGGAACAAACAGAAAGCCGATCTGGGACAGCACGCCGGTATCTTTGAATGCATTACTTCGGATTGGCAGATTGTGATAAATAAAATAAAACGGCGAATCGAATTTAAGAGGATACCATCTGAATCTTAGAGATTTGTCGAACAATTTCTCGGACTGGTGATTTCTGTGTAGAGACAATAGGAGCTCCTCCAGAGAGCGAGAGAGGGAGCAGAAATGGAGGTGGAATTGAAAGAGATGTGGGACGATCTCGAATCTCTGAAGCAGTCGCTAACCGATCCGTCTCTTCGAGGTCCGGTTGATAAGGTATTTCTGCTTTTCCGTTTTGCGTCAATTTCTTTTGATCCTTCAATTCGGAATTAACTTTCTGAACAATTATGCCTCTGTGCTGGCTGGAATTTTATTTTTGAACTGAATCATTTGATTGTAGAATTCTTTCTGTACGTGGTTGATCCTGTTTTACTTGATGTGTTCGTGTGAAGTTCATATTGGACTACATTCTCATTGTAATGAAAAATCCTCTTTTTAATTTAATTTACCCCTGGGTCCTGCATGTATGGTTTGCTTCTTTTTGGTCTTGAGAATTTTCTTCTGCATGATTATTCAAGTGTCTTTAACTATGGAGAATTGACAACATTCCTCTTTCATAATCTAAAAGAGATTACGTTAGCGAGAAGATAGTTTTGTAATTGTGTTGAGTGTTTGATTATTCACTTTTGAAAATTTTAACCCTGAATGCAATTGCTCTCCGGCTATGTCCAATTCAGCTTCAATTGCATCTAGAGCGTCTCACAAATCTTTCAAAGTCAGGACCAGTTCGGCGATCAAAAGTTAAGGTATTTTCTCTATGCCCTGTCATCTTTGGGTTTCTTCCTTTGCCTTTCAATTGCAACTTTTAGTTATATATTGATAACACATGCATCAAATAAAATGGTGGCAGGACATGAGTGCTGAGGTGGTAGATAGCAATCCTTACAGTAGGCTTATGGCTCTTCAGAGGATGGGCATTGTAGAAAACTATGAAAGAATACGGGAGTTTTCAGTTGCCATAGTTGTCTGTACTTATCTCCTCTTTCTTTATCTGTTTTACTGCCCAGTTTTCTCTAGAATTCAATTTTACAATTTGTGACATACGTGGTTATGTATCTTCCCTCATATATTTGTGAAATATTTTTTCACTGTGGAAAGTTTGAAAACAAAAGTTCTAATTTAACGAGCCATAATGAAACAATGAGCTGCTTTATATGTTATTCATCTTTCAGACATTTTGTTGTTTAATGTTTTATGATGAAGTGTTATGTTATTTCATTCTTCTCCCAAAGGGAATTGGAGGTGTTGGAAGTGTTGCAGCTGAGATGTTGACAAGGTGTGGAATAGGTCGCTTGTTGTTATATGATTATGATAAAGTGGAGTTAGCGAACATGAATAGGCTCTTCTTTCGGCCAGAGCAGGTAATCATTTCAGTACTTCATCCTCCTTTCTTACCTGGGGATCTTGTGTGGTTTAAGACTTGGATGTGCTTACTCTTAGTTTTGATCTCTTCCTGCATTTAGTTGTATATCTGTATGTGAATTTACATTTTCATCTTACTACGCTCTCACTCTTCAATGTTCTGGAATTTGTCTTTCAGTTGGAAAAGTTTTTACCCACACATAAGGCACAGTTAAATGTATAGTGGGTAGTTTGTTCACTAGTTTACCTTTCCCGATATATTTTCAGGTTGGTATGACAAAAACTGATGCTGCAGTACAGACTCTTGCAGATATAAACCCCGATGTTGTACTTGAGGTTAGCCTTTTATACAACTGCTCTATTACCTGCAGCAGATGATGAGTAATAGTTTGTGTATATGAACCAATTTTCTATGTACTTGACGCAAAATGAATGGAATATTCATGCTCTCACAAAGAATAGTTCTAAGAGGAAAAATATAGCTTTGCAACGTATAAATTACTCTTCATTCTCACTTTAATTCACAACATTTAAATTATGGAGAATATCTGGTCCATTTTGTTTATTATTCCTCATTCTAATTGGTTCATCTTATTTACAGAGCTATACGCCGAATATTTCCACTGTGCAAGGTTTTGAAACATTTATGTCAAGTTTGAGAAACAAATCATTCTCCCCAACTAAAGAAGGCAGTGGAGTGGATCTTGTCTTAAGTTGTGTTGATAACTATGAAGCAAGGATGGCTGTTAATCAGGCAAGTTTCTCTAGTTTCTACATTTATATATATATATGAATAAATATGACTATTTACGTTTTTGTACTTTGACATTAATATTTAAAATTTTGTATACAGGCTTGCAATGAGCTAAATCAGACATGGATGGAATCCGGTAAGCAAGAAATATTTTTATTTTGATAATTCGCCAGGAACAAATTTTTATGCATGGTCCTCCCTTTGTGCATTCATTTAGATAGATTTCAATAAAGTTAGCTTGTAGACTGCCAAAATATGGACAGGTGGCTTATGCAAGTGGTCTGGTTATATTTTCACTTACTACATAACACACATAAATGAGTTAGAATACCTAAAATCTTAATTTTGATGTATATTGGATAAGAACAAGGAATTATATATTGATGTCGACAGAAATTTAGAAGTAAAACACTCAAATTTATGAAAACATTGATGGAATATTGATTAAATGTTGGTGGTCTACAGATATTGAAGGAAAACTATGGAAATCTCAAGAATTCATAAAATTGTTTGAATTTAAGCTATGACCCATCATTATTATTTTATATTCATGTTATTGATATTATAAAAGTGATAAATGTGAACTAACAAACACAGCTACTACCATTTTGACAATCCTAGTAGATATTTTGGAAGCATATGTTATGCTTGCTTCATAGTTCAAATCTAAATAGGGCATACTAGCAACCATTCTTAGATTAACAAAATCAAACTCATCTTTATATAATTATATTTTGGAAGCATATGTTATGCTTGATTCATAGTTCAAATCTACCCCTTGTATTCTGTATTACATTTTGAAGTAATAGAATCGTGGTAAGGAGATACCTTACAATTTGGTTTGAGAAGCTTAAACAAGCCATGGTTACATTACTCGTATTGGCCCGGCCTGATTTTAATAATCCTTTCGTTGTTGAGACTAATGCTTCAAGAACGGGCCTTGGGGCAGTACTTTCACAATAGGGACGACCAATTGCCTATTTCAGTCGCACACTGTCTATGAAAGGGAGTTGATGGCAATTGTTTTGGCCATGCAAAAACGGCGACCCTACTTACTAGGACAACGACTTATAATTTGCACTGACCAACAAGTGCTAAGGAATTCAGTAGAACAACGCGAAGTTCAACCAGACTATCAAAAGTGGGTTTTCAAACTTTTCGTATACAATTTTGAGATTCAGTATCAACCAGGACCCAAAAATAAGGTTGCTGATGCCTTATCATGTATGCCGCCGACTGTACACTTAGCCAATCTTACTGCTCCAGCCATCCTTGTTGTGTCCATAGTCCAACAAGAGGTGAGTGAGGATCCATACTTGATGAAAATCATCATAGACTTACAAAGGGATGAAATTAGTCATCCTAAATTCTTTTTTCATTCGAATAAGCTTTTATACAAAGGCCGCTTAGTGCTTTCAGCCAATTCCCACTTGATTCCCACCATTTTGCATACCTATCATGACTCAGTAATGGGCGGGCATTTGGGATTTCTTCGTACTTACAATCGTTTAATAGGTGAAATATATTGGCAAGGAATGAAGTCGATGGTGAAGCGAAACGTTGAAGAGTGTATGGTTTGCCAACAGAATAAGACTTTGGCTGCAATGCCTGCCGAATTGCTTCAGCCCTTACCCATCCCAGATCGGATCCGAAAAGATATTTCTATGGATTTTATAGAAGGATTATCACGTTCCCTGGGAGTGGATACCATATTTGTGATCGTAAATCAACTAAGCAAGCATGCTCACTTCATTTCCCTATCTCATCCTTATACGACTAAGACGGTGGCGGCTCCTTTCTTAAGGAAATTGTCCACCTTCACGGGTTTCCCCATTCAATTGTATCAGATCGCAAAGATTTTCCTTAGTAACTTCTGGGCTGAACTATTTCGACTCCAGGGAACGTAACTAAGATGAAGTACTGCTTATCATCCTCAAACGGATGGTCAATCAGAAATAGTAAATAAATGCCTTGAAACACATCTTCGGTGTTTCTGTGGAGAAAGACCGAAACAATGGTTGCCTTGGTTAGCATGGGTAGAGTACTGGTATAATACCACTTATCACAGTTCTCTTAATACTTCTCCATTTAGGATAGTCTATGGTTGAGATCCTCCACCACTCATCCATTATGGGGATCAACGAACTACGAATGCTACATTGGATCAACAATTGAGCGATCGAGATTACATATTAGCAAATCTAAAATGGCAATTGGAGCTTGCACAAAATCTTATGTAGAAGTTTGCATATATTCATCGACACGAGCAGGAGTTTGTTGTAGGCGACTGGGTATTTCTTAAGGTACGACCTTATAGACAATTGTTGATTGCTAAATGACGCAACGAGAAGTTGTCTCCGAAATTTTTTTGGACCTTATCATATTCTGGAACAGATTGGTAAGGTGGCAGATTGTCTGGATCTACCTTTTGAAAGTATTATCCATCCCTATTTCACATCTCATAGTTGAAGCACGCGTTAGGGCCACACAACGAAGTACAGCACAATCCGCCAATGCTGTCCGAGGAGTTTGAATGGGTGGCTATACCCGAAGACATTATGGCGACACAAAGGAACCCGGAAACCCAAGAGCTAGAATTATTGGTGCAATGGCAAGGATTACCGGAACATGAAGCAACTTGGGAGACATTGGACACAGTCTGTAACAAATTTCCTACATTCCTTGAGGACAAGGTGGATCTTGAACGGGGGTATTGTTAGGCCTTCAATTGTCAATACTTGTGTTAGAAGGGGTAGAAGGGGAAATTCACCCCCCTCTTAAGAAGTTGGTTTGCGTAGCCGGTTTAGTAGTCAGTTTAATAGTTGGTTTGAGGAAGTCGGTTTGGGTGGGTTTTGATATAATTATGTGTTTTGGGCTGTGTTTAGGGGTTTGTTCTGGTTTTTGGTGAGATTGAGCTGAGAGAGGAGATTGTCGACCTTCTCAAAGTGGTGGAAGAACCCCTTGTATTCTGTATTACATTTTGAAGTAATAGAATTGTGGTAAGGAGATACCTTATAAGTTTAGACCTTGAACTTTAAATTTTATGTCTACTAGGTCCTTGATTCCTTGACCTATTCAAGTTTTTTTAAAATTCATGAAGCTATTACTATTAGACATAAAATTGAATTTTGTGTCTAATAGGAGCATGACCTTTCAATTTTGTGTCCATGAATTTTTTAAAGTGTTTAATAGGTTAGGAACCTTTAGACATAAGATTTTGAAAGTTCACGGACATATTAGACACTTTTAAAGTTCAAAAATTTATTGGACACAATTGAAAGTTTGGGATCCTATTAGATACGTTTTAAAGTTTAGAGTCCTATTAGACAAAATTCGTAAAAGTTTAGGGACTAAACTTGTAATTTAACCTAAAAAGAAATAATTACTTTGCACATATATCTCTAAGAATTTACAAATTGCAATTTGTTCAGATGTTTCTTACTTTGCACGTATATCACTAAGATTTTACAAATTGGAGATTTGTTCAGGTGTTTCGGAGGATGCTGTATCTGGTCATATTCAGTTGCTTATTCCTGGTGAAACTGCCTGTTTTGCTTGTGCACCTCCTCTGGTATTCCTCCTCTCTCTAATAAAGATCGTGAATGTTTGGAGATTTCTCAATTTTAGTGTAGATGTGATGTGGTGTATACGTATATTAACTACATAAGCCACGTTTCTGTTGTTTCTTAACTGCAATAACTTTATTTATGTGGTTCACTTGATGGAGTACTTTGTTATTTGTTATTTGTTCTTTTTTCTGTTTCCTTTCCTGATCATCTCTTTTTGATGTCATTTCTCACTGGTGGAAGGGTTTATTTATTTATTTTCTTTGTTCAGGTTGTAGCATCTGGCATAGATGAACGAACACTCAAACGAGAAGGGGTTTGTGCTGCATCTTTACCTACAACAATGGTAAGGATTTTTCTTGTCTCTGATATAATTTCTACACTGTATGCGTTAACAGGGGAGATGCAACCCTCTCTCCTGTAATCAAACACATAATTCCTAGGTTTCTTCAAATTAGTTTTTATAATTATAGTTTCATATTCCCATCTATGATTTCGTTTTTTGTTATATTTTTCTAATTGTAAAAACTAATTTGATATGATTTTCAGGGAGTTGTTGCAGGCCTATTGGTGCAAAACACCCTCAAGTTCCTGCTAAAATTTGGGCATGTTTCTCCATACTTGGTGAGTATAACTTGCTCCACTAATCTTTATTCATTTGAAAAATTGTGATAACGAAGACACACACCACTGTAATAGGCATTTTCATTTGACCAAATACGAACCAACCGTTTAATCAACTAGAAAGCTACCTAACAATCCTAAAACTAATTAGCATAAGGCAACTAATGCAACAAAATAGAAAAGCTCAAACAGTAGATGTAAAGAAAATTTGATTTTTCCTCGTCTGTTTTTAATTTCCTACCTCAAAAAGAGCTCATGTTAGAGTTTAAGATGCAGCTGTGGAAAATATCTAAGGCAGTCGAGGAACCCTTCTAAACAGAAATTCCACTTATGATGTGGGAAGAAAAAACTTCTACCTTCAGCTCATTTAGTTTATAACATTTGCATTTGAAAGACTAGATGAAAGAAGTTGAAAGGTTGAAGGAACGAATTGCACATTTATGATTATGCAATGGCAATGCCTTGCGTCAAAATCTTTTAGAAAAATCTGGAACCAATTTAATATTTTTCTAAAATGAGTTGACATCCTATAAAAAATAAATAAAGTATGTTTATGCTTGGTTTTACTCTCTTTTCCTTTGTTTCTTACTGATTATATTCATTGCAGGGGTATAATTCTCTAAAAGACTACTTCCCGACCATGGAAATGAGGCCCAACCCTCAGTGTTCAAATGTGGCTTGTCTGGAAAGACAGGTAAGTTTAACTGTTGGATAAATCAGCTAATCTCACAGCTTTTAAATTCCTATTGTATATGAATAATATCTGTGGTGCAGAAGGAATACATTATTGCAAAACCTGCACGAGATGCTGCAGCTAAGGCAAAGATGGAAGCAGAAGCATTGACGGTTGAAGAAATCCCACTGCATGCTGATAATGAATGGAACATAAGGTGTTAGTTCTAACTCGTAACGTTATACTTGATGCAGTTTTGATTCTTCACTTCGTTGTCTTGATTTGTTTCTTTTCACTTTTAGATTAAATATAGTTGAGAAATTCTATTTGACAAAGTGATGTAGATATTTTAAATTGATGACATGCTTTGAAGAGATAATATCTCTGCCTTTTGGTCTTGTCAGCCAACCATAATTCATTAAGAACTTCTGCAAAAATTTTACAGATTCTGGACATTTATATTTGAGATTTAGCATTAGCTAAAGTGTCTATCATGATTCCACATTTGGTGTCTTAAGTTATTTACTGTTGATTTTTCAGTGTTGTTGATGATGTTGAGATTGAAATCGTGGGAGCAACCAGTTCAGGTGATCTTTTATCCATTTATTTTAATTTCAGATTTTCTTTCCGTTCTCTTTGCCTCCCTCACAGATCATGTATATGGTCCCGCAAGTTCTTCATTTTCATTATAGTTTGCTAATCGCTATGTTCACCATAATAATTGCTGATATTGATTCTGTACAAAATGCGTAATATTTTATGCTGGTAAATTAACTGGGACAACCTTTTTAAACCGAATGTAGTCATATCAGGTATCAGCATTGTTTCACCTGGTTATACGAATTGATTTTGATCTTGTAGTTAGTTTCAACTAGTGGAAATCAGAGTAATTTGTTGATTATTACTTTATAGCAGGATTTTTGTTCTTTAGTTGTGGTAAAAATTCTACATTTCCATTTGTTCTGCAGCTAGCTCAGAAGTTTATCTTTCTATTTGATATTCACTTGATTTGTTTTTCCTCGCAGATGCCCTTCCAGAAGGTCTTGTTCGCGAGCTTCCAAATGCAGATGAGTCGCATCATCCGCCTCCTACAGAATCTGCAGGCCCTTTCTCAGATGATCTTGAAGATCTGAAGAGACAACTTGAGGCCCTTAATTCTTGATCTCCAAATGATGGTCAGCTCTTGCTCTCCTTTGGATATCACCATTTTGCTCCCCTCTGCAAATTGAATATGTCCATCCAGTCTGAGTTATAGTGTACAATTGCATTCTAGGGGGTTCAAAAGGCAACCCCCAAAAAAAAGGAAACGGAAGAAAAAAGGGGGGGGGGGGGGGGGGGGGGGGGGAACTACAGCTAAAGGTTACTGAATACTGACGTCTAGAGTTCATTTTTATTTGTCTTAAATTTTGCAAGTCAATTTGTAACATCAGTAGTTTGTCACCGAAAGTATAGACAGTTCGTCAAAACAAGCAATTCATTTCTGGGCAAATGTTTGAATAATTACTTTCGACTCCGTTCCGCATTAATTTTCTTTTGATAACTAATAAAGTAATTCTTCAAATTCTGAGGTTTACTTAGCAGGAGATCTCGATGGAAGCTGAGCTTAAGAGGAGAAAATAAAAGTAAAAATTTTGATCTAGTTGGGGAAGATTGTTTCAGCCAACTTTAATCACTATAAACATCTTTTCAGTGCTCGTGTTCATCTAACTCATGTTCGTACAGAATCTCATCCCTGTTAAATCCTTTTCCATTGGTCCGTCAGTTAAAGTTATACAATGTGGTTGATAATTTTATACAATTAGATATTGGATATAAGAAAAATTAAAAATTATAGTTTCATCATACATTCAACAGTTTAGAAGATAGCAGTTACATCAAATTCTGGGAGGTTTGCTTAGCAGGAGATCTCGATGGAAGCTGAACTTGAGAGAAGAAAATAAAAGTAAAAATTTTGATCCAGTTGGGAAAGATTGTTCCAGTCAACTTTAACCACCATAAACATCTTTTCAGTGCTCGTGTTCATCTAACTCATGTCCGTACAGAATCTCATCCCTGTTAAATCCTTTTCCATTGGTCCGTCAATCAAAGTTATACAATGTGGCTGATAATTTTATATTATTAGATATTGGATATAAGAAAAATTAAAAAGTATAGCTTCATCATACATTCAACAGTTTAGAAGATAGCAATTACATCAAATAATCTCGCCCCATTAAAATACTTCCTACTAGGTTTTATTCTTGTAAAAAATCACATTGAAAACAATTTACAATAGGAAATTAAATGCTGACTTGTGGAGTAGAGGATTCAAACCTCTGATCTTTTAATCAAAAACTTGTGCCTTAAACCACCAATTGAGCACCTCAATTTGACAAATTAGATACTTCACTAACACTAAATCACATTATCAAATTGGATATGATATTATTCTTCATTTCAAACAGATTCTGGGGTATGATTCCCTTCTCTTGCAGTTTACTGTCGAAAAAGAAAAGAAAGTACATCTGAGTTCTATATTCTTGGCTGTTCCTATTCCGTGGAGGTATTTTTTTTTTTAATTTAAAAAAAAATCCGTACAGGTCAAATGTGAAATCACATAGATAAAAGTTGCAAGCTTCCGGCTCCAATGTTCTACAAGAACATGAAATGGAATTTAGACGCACGAAGGAATACTTTTTCATGTACGAGTATCCTCGAACTTGATCAAGATCTGATTTGACTGGGGTTGATGTTTCCTAACCTGCAATTACAATTTGAAAGGCTAAATCAGTCCCTTGCAAGGGAGATAACTTGCAACTTAACTATGTCATTTTCAATTCTTTACAAAAATTCACTTTTCTAGGGTATATAATAGATTCTGCAAGCTAACACGTAGTGTTTTTACTTCACCATACTAAAGAGGAAAACAAGGTGTTTGGGTCGTCTTTACATGTTCTATCACACTTTCAAGCCGTAATAGACCTTTTGGTTATCAGATATTGAAGTTGAAGGAACTTCAAAAAAGAGATGTGTTCAATAAAGGAGTTGTTCTAAGAGGTCTAGTGAAAATATAACTTTTTTTCCTACTTCATCCAGATAGAGCTAAATCCTTGATTGTTGAGCCTAGTTCCTTTAAAAGTCATGTTGCACTATTATAAAATTTGAAGTTAAGAACATCAGTGTAACAGAGCAGGACTTACTTTTACACCAGCCATTGATAGCAATTTGTGAGAAGCAATATATGCAATGGAATTGTTCATCCTCTTCTCAATAAAATAAATAACTTCAGAGACGCCAGACTGTAACAAAGTCCACAATTTAGTCCAACGAAGTAGTAAAAAGAACATACAATAGTCTATATCAGAAATATGGTTGTTTTGTGGAGTAAATAGCATTTTCAAGGCAAAACCTATATGGCATTGGGTTTACAATTTTAAGTGAAAATATATCAGTTTTCATCTTCAAACTCTATAGTCTAATCGGTTTTAGTAAAAGTAAAAAATGATTACTCGACCTGAATGATTAATTTCGCACATTCGTTACAAGGGAACATGGTCACATAGAGCCTCTGCAAAGATTACACAGAGAACAAGTATTGATCAGAACAGTAGCATTAAAAGCTGCAGAAGCCTAATGAAAGAAAAACAAATAAACAACAGATTCGCAGGTATGCAATGGGGATGGTTAAATTTCATTTCATTCTTTCTATCCAGTTATGAAGTAAAGCATTCAAATATCAATAGAATGTCTCTGTCCGTGTGGCTCTGTGAAGCATAACATTCATAAGCAGACAAGAATTTTCAAAGCGATGCAGAATAGGTGAAAACAAACATACCTGTCCACTAGCCGAAGCATGATTTGTGTTTAGGATGGCATTGACTTCAGCATGACAAACATAGCTATAAAAAGGATTTTAAAGCCAAGAGGTTGAGGGGTTGAAAAATAAATCATAAAAAAGAGAGTGTGACTATTTTGGCACAAGGATCTATAATTATGAAGAATAAGCAAATATAGCAAATTGAATGAAATTATAAGTAAATGCAAATTGCATGACTTCTAGTAGACAATTTAATTGGATAAAAAAGCTTACATATTCATAAACTTACGGATACTTTGTCTCCAAAGGATTGCTGGTTTTTGATTTCTGAACATAAGAAAAAGTACTGAGATGTTTGTTAATAAGTTGAGAACTCAGTTTGCCATGAGAAACTAACCTTTGCCCAAGGAAGCTTGTCATCAGGGCAGCCTCTTGGAAATCCATTATATCCTATGCCTATCACAGATGAATAAAATTGACTTGATTATGTTAACTGCATCAACTCAATATGACAGGCTACTTAAAAATTGTGTCATAATTAATACTATTGCAAATTTGTAGATTTCATCTTGAGATCACCTTATTGCAACACAAATATAGGAATGAAAAGAACAATTTCGAAATAGTAGACATTACATATTCAATCGATGTGCATTACCTTCATGAGACAAGAAAAAAAAGAAAATTTGATCTCGTTGCATGCAGAACAACATTTAAAGTATTTACTGAAGTTCACAATTACGAACATTAGCTATTACTTGCCACCAGTTCTTGTTAGAAACATTGATTCACATCACACAACCAAGTAACCAACAATGCTTAGATGTGTATGGACCTTGAAGCAGACTTACCAAGAATTACTCCATTTTGACTAACCAAGCAAGCACCAACCTACACCATAGAGCACAAATTCAAACATAAAACAACATGAATAAATAAATAAGGGGACACAAGTTTTGATTGATACGACAAACCCTCAAAACATCTAACCGTATAGAAAGACTAATAGCATATACACTTAAACAGAGAAATTTAGAAATGAAAATAATTGATCCCATCGTTTTACTCTTTCAGGAGTACAAAACAATAACACCGTTTCAGAAACAAATACAAAAATCCCAGAAGGAACATGATAGTGACCTGCCGATTGGGATCCTTCGATCTTTCCGCCGACAGGAATGCAATGGCCATGAAATAGTCATCCCATGACAAATACCTGCAAATAATTCACACAATTTTAAACTGGGTAACTTCATCAAACAAAAAGGCATGTGAGAATCAAATCAGAGGAACCACACAAATACACTAAAAGTTATGAACAGAAACAAATAAAATCCTGAAGACTCTAAACCCTAAAAACGTTAGTGGGCTTAATGGTCGGTACAAAAGCAGAGATCTACAAAACATGAAAGCAAACACATCATAAATTTTCTAACCCTTTGCGTTTGGAAGGATCGAAAGGACACTGTGAGTGCCCGTTGTTCAAGAGAGCATCATTTCTCGACAGATCGAACTGAGGACGTTGCTTTTTAGGATTGAAGAAGAAGCGACAGGCAATAGACGAAGCGAAGGCACCAAAAATGGCTGCTGTGGAGACGAGTGCAAGCTCGCGAGAGTTCATGGTCCGAAAAGTCAGCAGGCGAAAATGGATCTACAGCACCGCAACGCGGCTACTATTTCTGCTCTGAGCTTCGCTCCCAAAAAGAAGCGGGAAATTCAGGAGAAAAGAAACCGTCATTTTTGGCGCGCAATCCTTCTTTCTTTCAATTTGAGTTATAAAAAGTGAAAAACCAGTGAAAAGTGGAGATGGCCGAGTTGGTCTAAGGCGCCAGATTAAGGTTCTGGTCCGAAAGGGCGTGGGTTCAAATCCCACTCTCCACAATATCATTTTTTTTTTGAAATTGTAATCATCTAAAATTTAATTTTATGAAATAAAAATTTAGGTTGAAAATTCCATAGAAAAATCATTGGGGTAGAAATTGATTTTTCTGCCCAGCTCGTCGTCGTCGTCGTCACACAAATCTGAGTTTCCCGCGAAAGCCAATTTTTATTACCAGTTGGATAAGGAGGAATTACCACTCATCTATGGAATCAATGCGAGCTTCCGAAGAGGCCGATTGCAAATCCTAATTTCAAAGTCGCCATTGTGAGACATGAACCACGATCGGTGCATAATATGAAGAAAAAGGAAAAGAAGAGCGCATACGAGTACTGCCTCGTCTGCAAACTAAACCACGATCAAGGGCAGCGCCATAAGTATTTTCCCAACCACAAAAAATCTCTTTGTACTTTCCTATCTCGGTTCGAGGCCAAGCTCTCCGATGTTCGCTTTTTTCTCAAGACCCCTTTTCGCCTCTCGTCCGAGTATGCCTCCCGCAATCGGTTTTGGTGCATCTTCTGCAATTCTGAAGTCGATGAGAATGACAGTTCCTTCGCATGGTATTAATCCGCTGGCTATCTTTTATACTTCTTTGTTCCTTAAAGTAATTATGATGCATATTTGTTGTTGCTGGGAAATTTGACAATCAATTCTGCTAGGTTATGTACTAATTACGGCTGAACTCCTGTGAGGGTTTTTCTTTTTAGACTGAATTTCATTAATATAACGAAATATACAAAAAGGGAAGGAAAGTCATAACCGATGCTAATGGGGTTTAAAGAAAAATGCCCTCCAATTAGTACATGGTTCTTTAGAAGAGTAATTACAAAATACATTGTTAAGCTTACACTAAGAGGCAATTGTAATAAAGATGTGAAAGTAGAGCCACATTACAATTGTCAATTGTAATTACAAAATACATTGTTAAGCTTACACGTAGTTTCTTCCCAATCCACTAAAATTTGTGGTTCCTCTCCCCATCCAAGCATTCCATAAGAAGCTTCTGATGGTGTTGAGCCAAAAGGAATTTAGTTCTCAATGAGCGAAATTATGCAGTACGATTTTCACAAAGACCATTAGGCATGCATTATGTTGGTAAGGCCATTGGTCTAGTAACTGTAATTTTTCTTAAGGGTATAGTTAGAGAGCTTCAGGATTTTGTGTATTTTACTCGTTCTCTAGATGGCTTTTTTTAGATCGAAATTTTTGCAGTCACTCTGTTTCAAATTAATGTTACATGGAGAGGGTTGTTGAAGTTCCGTTGGCCCACTGCTAGGTTTGGTAGATGCCTTGTCTTCTTTTCCTTCCTCAGTGCAGTAGCAGTTATTCTTCATGAATATATTTTTCTGTTTCTAATTTAAAGAAACGTATGTAGTGCAATCTTCATGTTTTACTTTCTTCATCTCATGTTTTAAGATATTGCAACAGTAGCAATGCAATTAAACACCTGGCCAGTTCGGATCATCTGAAGAATTTGAAGCATTTCTTATGGAAGTATGGTGGTGATATGGATCGTCTGGATAATTATAGGATTTTGGAAACTGAGGTAGCAAAGGTAACCACGAGTCTTCACTTTTTATAAGGTTCAAATTAATTGGAACTATATGATAGGAATGGTATTAAGGGTATATTAGTAAATAGTTAGGGAGTTTATTAGGGTATTTGGTTATAAATAGGGTGAGTGGGAAAGGGGAAGGCAAGTATTGATTTAGTATTTTGGAGTTAGGGCTTGAGTGAGAGTGCTCAAGAAAGGGGAGGGTCCAAGTTCCTCAAATTACTTGGCTTATCTTATTATCCAGATGTATCATGCAGTCCACATTTAGTTCTCTTATATTTAATTGAATTAACAAAGAGAAACATGCCTAGTATCCTATCTGCATTTTTCTGTGTCATGTTTGAAAAACAATGAGATGCAGAAGTTCATTTTTACTGTGATTAGTCTATTAATTTGAATCAATGTTCGTTGATGACAGTGGGAAAAGAAGTGCAAAGTACAAAGCGTAGCTACTTCATCTAGTCGTGGACCTACAAATGATATCCACAATCAAGTCCAACATGGAAATTTTGATAGTTTTGGGAAAAATAATATCCACTCTGTTGAATCTAGTTCATCAATTAGTGTTTTGCCTTTACACAATTATACAAATGAGTATCAGGTGTCCAATTCATCCTATTCAGGATCCTCTGGTGTTTCGAATTTCCTTTCGTTTCCACATGATTCCACTGTACCTTTGCATGTTGGTTCGTGTTCTGGTGCGAATGTATGGAGCTCAAAGAATTTAACACGTAAGCTTCCCCTTTATATTAACCTGTTGTCTTTGATTTCTTATCAGTTATTGAAGTTCTAAAATAGTGTACAAACTTGTAACATACTCCTGCTATATTGACTGTGATTCAGCTAACGAGGACAACAAGCATTGCCATCTGAATGGTGTTAGAACGTGCACTCCCAATGGTCATTTCAGTGGTCAGGAGGTAAGTTTGGTTATTCTCTCTTCTACTTGAGCAGTGGAGCTCTGTATTTCCTATGAAGTAACGTGGTTTTAGTGCTAGAAAACCTTCAATTTTGTCTTGGTATGGAGTGGCAGTAGCTGGTGGGGCTTGCTTTAACTGTAATCTTTTTTGTAACTTCTCCTCTGGGTCCTTTATTTTGTAAATTTCATACGTCAACAAAATAGTTGCTTATCTCAAAAGGAGAAATGGTTAACTAACTGCAGATTAACAAGTTCGTTAATAAATTTATAGAGGCTCAAAGGTTCCAATCGATGCTGGATGGGATTACACGACATCCTGTTATTTTTCTATCGATGAATCTCTGGCAATCAACTCTTTGTTCTTGGATAACATCTTCATAGTCCATTTGATGTTATGTCTTTTCTTTCTTCATGAGTATGATTCTTTTTCATACTATACACAAATTGTTTACTATTGACATTTCTAGTAAATTTATGACCTATTTGATATAGATGTACAAGATGCGTCAGAATGCAAGAACTGTTAATGAAGAAAACCATTCTCAGGGTATGAAATATTATGAAATCTTATTCTCATTGTAATATTACTCAACTGATTCATGTAGTCTTAATGATACTTTTGCTAAAAAGGCAAACTGGAACTATACTATTAAAATTATGCACATTTCGTACTCTGAATATATCTTAATCTACACTATATGGTGGTGGTGTGGTTTGCATCTATGTGCTATCTTTATTCAGGTTTGCAGACCCTCACTCGGATTTCTAATATTGTTTCTGGAGATTCCGGAGGAAATTCTGGGATGCCTCCTTGGCTTGAAAACTCTGAAGATATTGGGTTTAAGGTTCAAATAAGACCAATGGTTGGGAGTGGTGTTTCTTCTTTGAATGAATCTGCAAAGTCCAAGAAACTGAACCCCAAACGGGTAGGAGCTGCATGGGCAGAAAAAAGAAAGATGGAGCTGGAAATGGAGAAGAGAGGAGAAATTGTCCAAAGTTACGGTGATGAGAATTGGCTTCCTAATTTTGGTAGAGTGTGGCAATCTGGTAGCCGTAAAGAATCTAGAAAGGAATTTGAGAAGGAGAAATCAAAATTCCTGATGGCTGAAAATCCACCTGAAACAAATGTCGATATTCAGCCATACATAAGTAAACGGATGGTGAGCTCCATTTTCAGCATATTTAATGCAGTTCTGATGTTTCAATTTATACATATCATTTTGACACATTTTTTGTTCTACATCTACTGTTCAAAATTCCTCCACGTTTATATATATATATATATATATATTAATTTTTACATTAAAAAAAGTTAATTTTTATAAAATGTTATTTTACCACGTGTTTCCAACTGGGCTTAGTTTTTATTATGCCATGAGGAAGTGGGAAGTTCCAATATGTGACAATATTTTTAAGGTGATGTTTTGGGCACTCTATTTTCTGGATAAATAAACCATCAAGTAGTTACAAAATATGAAATTTAAGAAAAAAAATTTAATACAAAGATATCCTAGGATTTTTAGTCTCAGACTCTAAGCATCTCTCTGCTTTTCTTGAGACCGGGATGGTGATAGAGGAAGGAAGGTCGTATAGGATACCTAGAAAGTGATTATTTTTCCACATATATTTATGGATCAATACATTTCTACACAAGAAGGAAAAAGAAACAAAGAGAGAGAGAGGAAAGAAAAACGAGGTTGAATGAACGGAAACTGAGCACAAGTTGTCAAGTACTCTCTAGTCTCTTCTTGCATCTTGAATATCTCTTGTTTTTTTTTTGTGTATGCGACTTTTTAATTGCTGCAAGTTTGTGCTTGTGGCGGCATTTGCAGCTAATAGTGCTTCAATTAATCTATATGATATGTTGTACCATGCAGGGACTTTTTGCAATCATTACTACTTTTTGTTTATATTTGGATTGCTTTCTAGACTGATTTACATTTTATGTCACTAATCTTTGTTCTTGCAGCGAAGAGATCGGGAGACTGAGGATGATACTGCCAATCACACGAGCATATAAAACAATGATGTTCAAAAGCTTCTCATCTAGAGAATCACTGTATATGCACATTCCTTGTCAAGCTTTGGAGATAGAATTAGGCTGGAGTTTGATAGGAAACTTCAGAAGCAGACTGAGATTCCATCTCTTCATAGTTTATTGGCAATTCGCTCAAATCTTTTGTAGTAAACATGACTTAAATTTTCTCAAGAAATCCGATGAAAAGGATTTCTGAAGATATCAGTGGTATTTGAGAACAGGATTCTTTTAACCTATACTGCATCATCAACGTTGTACAAAGGATGAAATTGTGTTGGATAACTCTGGACATCACTATTGAATTTAATTGCGAAATAGCGTTTGACCACACTTTTAAAGGCATTGCTTTATGTTTTTATCCCCCATTGCACCAACTCCTTATATCTGCCGCTATCGAAGTTGTAATCTGAAACAAGTATATTATTTAGTAAATATGTAGCTTGACAGCCTTTTGGTTTTCTTCTGCAATGCTGGTTGGGCAAGGCGCGAATGTAAATCTTGATCTTACGTATGCAAGTCAGAATATATAATTACTATTTTAGAACAATTGTTTCCCCCAAACTCCTTATATCTGTGTTTGGTCAGGGAGGGCCGGATCCAGATTGTATAATTACTATTATATGATCATTATGCCAAACAAATGGAAAGAATGTCTTTTCTTATGGCAGTGGCTGAAATTTGATTCAATAAAATGTCCCTGTTGTTCTGCTTTTGCAGTGGCCAAGCAGCTGTTCCATATCTCCTGTCTCCATCTTTTTCCAATTGCAGCCAAGAAAGGTGCACGGGGACTGATTGCATGCTTGTTTCTCTGTACCTTCATCTCAGCAGAAAAATAATCTCATTACTGGATCACAATGTCTTTGTCAGGGCAGAATCTGGTATGATTTATCTCATTTCTAATCCTGAAAATCCAGAGTTTCCCTTTGGAGGAAATCAAGTTTTCATCACAAAGGAACTCCCAAGAATACCACTTTTCGATCATACGATCTACGTTGTGTACAACTACATCAGTGGTGTTCCCTTCTCTTGCTATCACAGCAGCACTGTAAATTGTTGCCATTCGCCCTGGTGCCTGAGGACTATCTCCTCTTGGTCCATCCACGACCACCACATCCCATTTGACTTCATAAACTTCTCTTGGAAGATCTGTCAAGGCAAGTTGGCACTTAGATGAATTCCTGAGCCCTGAGTTTGGTGTACATGCTTTGTTTCGTCTTGCATGCTTTAACAACTTGTAAGCTTCTTCTGCATGAAGATTGTAATCAACATTGTACATTCGTGTGTGATTTGAGTTGATTTTGAATGTGCTCAGTTTGTAGGGATCATCCTCCAGAAAAACATTCTTTCCACCATCATTGATTGCCGAGAGGTTAAGGTACTGTGATTCTAACCCAAAAACAAGTAGATTGCAGGGTGCTTTTTTGGCAATCAGATCTGAAAGAAGCTTGAATTCCTTCTCCGAAATGGCAGCTTCATTTGTAGATGGTCTACCATGACTTTTTGAGAGCCCTGATGTTGGGCGTTGATGATTTGGAGGCAATGCAACTGCTAGAAGTGGAGAAGTATAAGATGTGGTAAGTGCAATCCTAACAAGTCTAAGAATGGAGAGACTAGACAGAACCAACAAAAGAACAGGTATGATTTTGTTTCTCGTAAAATTCATGCTTTTGCTTCCCCTACTGTTTTTGAAGCTTTCTGATGGATATGACGGCTGTGAGGGTGAGACAGAGGGGGTAGAAAACAACGATTCTGATGACACAAGTAGGTGACAATCCGCTACTTGTGGAGGCATTTTCTCTTACTGTTGTTTGCTTTCAGCCGCATCACAGCCACCATCTTATTCTTATTGGGGCAGTGGTGGGGGTGTTGCTGGGTGCAAGTTGTTATGCCTAATAACCACTTGAGTGTGGAATAAGCAAAAGCATTTGCTTATTCCCAAAGCATTGCCTTTTTGTATTTATCAGTCGGCTGTGCTAATTTTTGTGGTCACCAACTTGCATTTGAGAAATCAAAAATGGCTACTGCTGAGCCTTGAAAGGATTTAAATTTCAAAGAGGTTGGTATTTCAATCATAGATTTCAGATGGTGACTTGGAGTTTCATTTAGACATCTGTCATCTTTTAGGCCCGTTTGGTGACCATGCGTAGAGTTGAAGGTGGCTTTCCAGTGGTTGCTGGGTCATTCCCTTCCGTTTTGACCTTCTCGAATCTTGCTATTTTCCTCTGTGCTCTTCTTGTCAAAGGTAGAAATACTTTTGCCGGTCATTCTTCAAAATGACTGACAAAAATTTGGTGAATTCAGACCCTTGGAAGGCTGGTAATTGATCTTTAATTACTGATTTCTGATACACATTTTGCCTAAAATAGTCAATGAATAGCTCATCAGTCACTATTTCCCAACTGTTCACCAGACCTGGTCGAAAAAGAAAGACGATCGGCGATCACGGAGGTGGTAAGCTGAGGAAGGAAAGGCAAAACCAACCAGAAAGTTTCAACTTGTAATTCTGTGATAAAGATAGTTTTCAGGGGAAATATACAAAAAATGGCCACATCCCTTTTTAAATTGCACACAATTTAACATTTTACACTGAATCTATTAACTGATGTATGTATTTAATTTACACATGCATATGTTAAACAAATTGAGGTTAGGTATGTATTTTATTGGTCATTTTCAAGGGAGAGCTTCGTGGAAAGTACCAAAGCAAAAGATTTAACAGGAAAGAGCTGTTTGAAAGGTGACTCAATGGAAAAAATAATTAAATTAGAACATCAATAACATTAACAGTGAGCTTTTTTTTTTTTTTTTTTTTTTTGTGTATATTATAAATAAAAGTCGTAGAAAAACAGAGAATCATTTTCTTGCAATGGAAACGCAGGTTTTGTACACGACCATGTCTTGTATGAAATAATGGCTAATATTTAATGTCAATTTGGTGGAGTAAAAGGTTTAAGGAGGATTTTATATTATCATATGACGATTGTCTGTTTGTAATATGTTTGTTAGAGCATCTCAATAACGGCATATTCTCTCTGATCTCTTCACAATCATACAAAACCCAACTAACGTCAATAGCTCTTCTGCACCAAGACATTTCAAAAATAATTTGCCTAAAACTTAGCACAACTATTAAAATGAGGCCTACTTTCTGTAGCAGTTCAACATTTTCCTGTTTTGGTGCAAAGTTTTCAAGTATGTTTCCTTTCATTGATACTGATCGATGAATGTGAATGAATAAGATCAGCTTAAATTTCAAAATTCAAATATACAATATAGAATTAAAGATTTGTTGGTGTTTGTGGACATTTTTCATGGTAGAAAACAACAGTTTAATCTTTTATGTTCAATCCATTTAGATTTATTTTTATGGAGTACTTGTGAACTTACCAATGACCAGTCAGGATATGTTAAACTTGTCTATCTAGCTTTTGAATACTTTAAAGTTCCGTTTGATAACTATTTGATTTTTTATTTTAAAAAATTAAGCTTATAAACACTACTTCTACCTATGAATCTCTTTATTTTGTTATCTACTTTTTACAAATATTTTCAAAACACAAACTAAGTTTTAAAAACTAAAAAATATAGTTTTTAAAAACTTATTTTTGTTTTTGGTTGTTTTTGGAATTTGGCTAAAATTTCAAATGCTTTCTTAAGAAAGATGAAAATCATATTAAAGAAATTGTGACAACACAACTACAATTTTCAAAAACCAAAAAATTATCAAATGAGACCTAAAATTCTTTTCTTTTTTTTTTTTCAATTCAGGACTGTGAGAATTGTTTGTCTTGTGATATTAATGTAATAAGGTAATTAACATTTTACATAAGAGTTTTTAGAGCATTGTTGTTGTCTATTTCAAAAGTAAAATTATCTAGTTATTTTCTATTTATCTTTGCTTGAATTTTCCTCCCGTTTAGATCTACGTCCCTAAGGCCCCGTTTGATAACCATTTAGTTTTTAAAAATTAAGTCTATGAATACTACTTCTACTTATGGGTTTCCTTGTTTTTTTATCTATTTTTTACATATGTTTTCAAAAACTAGGCTAAAATTAAAAAAAAAAAAAAATAGTTTTCAAAAACTTGTTTTTGTTTTCAGAATTTGGCTAAGAATTCAAATATTCTCTTAAAAAAGATGAGACCCATTATAAAGAAATGATGAGAATACAAACACAATTTTAAAAATCAAAAACTAAAAACTAAATGGTTATCAACGGCCTAAGTTAAACAAATGTATGAATGAGTTTGGCCAAGTCTTCTCAACTCCTACAAATATTTTTTTTGTTGTTCCTAGTGGGGCTTTATTAATTTATTTAGAATCCAGTTATACATATACAGTAGGTCTTTCTCAGTTTTGACTTGTTAATTGCTACCCTTCTCTCCCTTTTTTCTATCATCTCTGCCATGGAATCTACCATCATTTCATAGATGGTGTGCTCTTCTGCTGCAAGCAAAAGCTGGATTTTTTTGGTCAAGCAATAACCTTTATGAGAGAGTTCCTCTTGTAGCCTGTAGGTTTCTTTTCTCTGTTTCTGCTATCTCTATATATCTTCTAAAGAGATGATCATAAACCTGGTAAGGAATAAGTTTGAAGATTGAGGTGGGTTTCAGAGGGAATAAACAGAGTGGGGAAGAAGATAGAAAAACAATTTGGTTTGAGGAAGAACATAGGAGAATAATTTAGTTTGCTTATTGGATCTCAGGTATGGATTTCTAGCTTCAACCTCTCTCTCTCTCTCTCTCATTTGACTCATTGTTCATAGTTTCAAAAAACTCTAAAGTCTGATGGTTTTTTTGTTTACAATGAATTAGGCCTTCATGGAAGGTGAAAGTCAAGAATCTACCAATGCCTCTGAACTCAAGCCATCTACAGATGTTTTCAGGCCAAGTAGTATGGGGGTCAAGGTAAATCTTCTTGATGAACTCTTGTTCAAAATAAAAGTTCTTAATTTTTATAACCATCCCTTGAAGATGAAATTGTATTTGCTTTAATTTAGCTGAATTTTGGCTCTATACAGAAAGCTCTTACTATGATACCTCCTCATATCATAGCGGAGGCGATTTCGACCCTCACTGGCCTTGATCTCAGATGGTCAGGTCCTATAACACCAGCAGAAAGACAATATGTAGAACAATATGTATTGGCCAAGTACCCACAGTACGCAAGACTAGATGGAGAAAAGATAGACCTCTCTTGCCTTTGCATCAATGAGGAGCCAACAGATCAAACCATGCCCGACGATTGGCGAAAGTCACCTAGAAATATCCCGAGAGAGCCTTCGACGCCATCGTTCGGAAGCAACCTCCCTAACTTGGAGGGTACCCCATTGGAACCATCGAGATTGTTAGACATTCTCAACAAGAAGTCTTCCTTTCCAGGGAGTTTCATCTCAATCCCAGAAATTCAAGCTCAAAACAAAGTTCTAAGGCACTGTGGATTGCCTGATGAAGAGTACCTTGCTCTGTTCACTCCAAGCTACAGGCAGGCCATGATGCTAGTAGGAGAAGCTTATCCCTTTTTCAGGGGAAACTACTACATGACAGTTCTAAGAGAAGAACGTGATTGCATTAAAGAGTTTGCTAGTTTCAAGGAATCCAAAGTGATAGAAGCACCAGAGACTTGGTTGGATTTGAGGATTAAAGGATCTCAACTTAGTCAGTACTTCAGAAGGAAGTGCAAGCACAGTCCAAAGGGGTTGTTTTCTTATCCAGCTGATGTAAACGGGACTCGATACTCACTGCATTGGGTTTCGGAGGCTCATCGGAACTCCTGGCACGTCCTTCTCGATGCCACTGCTTTTGTTGTTGGTGAGGAACGTTTAAATCCTCTTCTACATAGGCCTGACTTTGTGTTGTGCAGTCTTGATAATACACATGCAAATCCCTCTAGGATCATTTGTCTTTTAATCAGGAAGAAATCTTTTGATGCTACAATGGCATCGTCCCAAGCAGCTGAATGATCAGCAGTTTGTTATATGACAATGTAGAAGAATATGTTTAAGCTTGATTGTAATATCCATTTTATGCCATGTAAGATCTCTTGAACTGTAACAGATTAAAATTTCCTTCATATATATACTAAATAAATTTGGACGGATTCTTGTTACTAAAGCATCATGATGACACGAGAGAAAATAACCACAACCAGAGTTGAAATGGCATGCAAAACAACATCATTAAGCTAAATTTGAGGCTTCAGTTATCATACAAATGAACTACCATCTTGATTGTTTTTGTTTAATGTTAGCTAAACCATAGGAGTTATTGTTTTTCCTAATTGAATGCAACACTTGATGCTTCTTCTTACTCTCTGTTGAATCCAGAATCCATGAGAGAGATGATAGAAGCCAATTAACTCTTCAAAGGCTTAGAAGTCTAGAACTCTATATAAATTGAGATTATTCTTGTCATTTCTAGCTGCTCTCTCTTGGCCAAATTACAGGATTTTGTTTACCCACAAAAACAAGGCATCATTTTACTACAGAGGTCTAGCCATTCAAGAACTATACATGGAATTGTACACCCTCAAAGTTGTGCAGGTTTCTTGTACAATCCACATTCATTTTTTTAGTAAAAAGAATTCTTGAAATTGTTACATCTGGTCCATTCTACTGTAACTGTGAAACACATTAACTTAATGACTTGTTATCCAGGTATATGTGGAATACAATAGCACAGCAAGGTAAATAAAAAGGATGGAGTGACCACTCACCACTGCAGCAGATGAAACAACATATTTAACTGATCTTCCATCACCATTGGCTATCATATCCTTCATCACTCAGAATCATTGACAAGAAAAGCTTTTGATGAGGCATGAGCATGATCATGTCCAACAAAGCGCAGACTGTGCTCATTTGTTGTGTTCTTCTTTGTTTCACGAGAATTAGGAATCCCACAAACATCTGCAAAGTTGTTGACATATTAGGAAAATATCAGACTCGTTTAAGAGGTTTTCAAGAAATATGTAAGTTTATTTAGTCTCGTGGAATCTAGTTTCCCATTGAAGAACCATACCCAAATGTTGGTCGTGAGTATCTTAATGTGAAGATTCTCCACCCTGATGGCTGGCTATTCCAGAACATTTCTTGAATTCAAAGCTTTTAGCGCAGTCATTGTCAACAACTATCGCATCAAGATCTGTAGATGGAGCTGGGATAGCAGCCCACCTCGGATGGAGTTTCTTATTTTTGTAAAAATAAGCTGCAACCCACATCAGATGCTGCTTTAATACGAGTACTTCCAAAGGAATTCCTTTTCAAGTTTGACAAACAATGGGAATATCAGTTTCAAATCGATCAAGCTACAAAAGTCAGGATTGGGCTTCATTACTTCTTCAATACGATCCAAAGGAAACAAAACCCACCCATATCTGCAGAAACGAAAGCATAAGGCAATTTGCTCTTTGAATCTCTCTACTGATCGGTATCAATATCAAGGTCCAAGTATATTAGTTTGGGAAGTAAAGGCCTCGAGTTTACCAGCCCACGAAGAGATCAAATCTCACTCCAAATCAGATTCTTGCCCACTGCATAATTAGCATTAAGTTCTATTCAACCAAGATCTCGCGAACATCTCTCTCGAGATGAGATATCATACGTTGATCTTTCATTTTGTTCTTGCTAAATGAAGCATATTATGCATATTTTCTTAAGTTTGAGTTTATACGACACAAATAGATATTTTAAATGATGATGGCAATACAAGAGAAGTCGTTTTGCTGACGATCATTGAAATTTTTACACATCGATAGTAAAAAACGATTGTCTTGCATTTCAATCTGGATGGCAGTGCTAAAGGGGATAGTTTGCATTTGGATCGTGAAGAATATCAACCTGGTAGTCAAGATGAGAATTTCGAATAGTGCAAAAAGGGAACATCTTGCAAATTGCAGTGCAACCAAATATTTGTTGCTATGGAGATCGAGGTGTACTAAAATGACATGTGCAAAAATGACCTAATAAACTTGATATTTTTCTTTGAACCCACCGTTATAACAATTTTTTAAAAAAAAAAACCTGGAAAAGCCCCGTAATAAAGAGTGTATTTTGAAGAGAAGCAATCCAAAAACAAAATTATATGAACCCGATTGAATTACGATCTCCCTCCTTTTAACGGAGATCAACTGGATACGATGAACATGATTATTCTTGCCTACCAGTATAGCAGCTATACAGTCGCTGTTTGAATAACAAATTTCCAGACGAATATTTGACCAAAAGAACATGTTATAACATTCAAATATAAATAAATGAGTGAGTTCATTAATGTGACAAGAAAATTTTCCACATATCCTGGGGTTTACTCAATTTACGCATGAGGATTTAAAGGTTCTAAAGGAGAGCTAAATGCTAAGTATTCCTCAGTGAGTGAACACAAGTATTCCTCAGTGAACACAGGTTGCACTAAACGTGACCGCCAGCCGCCATCACCTACGTACTTCATCATGACCTGAAAATCCATAGGCAAAACAAAGTTAGGGTCTAAATTAACTGACCTTGTAAGATTGTGAATCGGGTGCAGAGGCTGGAAGGGAAAAGAAATGATGGGGTTTGTTGTAGAATTAAACAAAGGTACACATTTCCATCCTTGCAGGCATCAATAAGAACACCATAACAAATTTTTCATGTATTGAGGATGTTCCAGTCATATTAATCAATTTGAAAATACGTCTAAACAAATCCATTATCAACTTAAGACAGACACCACCTTCAGAATATTATCTTCCAGGGGTCAATAACCCACTGGATTGAATGTACATTCTTTTATAAGAAAACCAGTAACCGCTTTCACAAACGACGCTAAACGCATAAATTTCACTGGAGGGAAAACAAGCAGATTGAATGTGAGAAATATCAATCAGCAATCACAACTTGAACAAATTAGGAGAAATTGAAGGTCCCAAAATAATGCAGTAAAGGTGCAAACTGCACCATTAAAATTATAACTATGGACCAGAAAGAAATACTTTACCACATGGAACTTTTGCTTAATCGATTTTTTTTTTAAAAGAAACTACATACTCTAAGGTACATTTGATCTGCAAGCACGAGTCTTGTAGGACCAGGTCTTACAATTGTATTGTTGGCATTCAAAAACACAGCATCCAACTCCTAATTGTTAATTTTCAGACTTCTCATTCTCATGATTATTACTAATTAATCTTATTCTCTACTTCCAAAGTTTCCAATTCCAATCTTTGTGTTTCGATGTTTGTTAGCAAACTAAACACTCCTTTAGCAGATACTCCTCAGCTTTAATATCTTTACACTTAAAGCCTCCATCACTTTCCATCTCCACGTCAATCTGACCCACCTACCTCCAACATTCAAACACTATCTACACCAATAGAATGGCTAGATTCTAGTAACATATTTTCCCAAATGATGACCAGATACCGCTAGGATCAGGCAGTGTTGCTACAAAAGGTAGCTAGAAATAGTAAAAACCTTGCTTATTCTTTCAACTAACGTAAGATGACTCTTTGATATGCTCCTCCTTCCCCTCCATTCAAGTATTCAGTTGAAGAAAAAAAAGAGTAAAAAATGCAAAGATTTTTTTAACTAAAGGGGTAAATGAGGGAGGAATTGAAGGTAGAAAAAAATGGTATACCTCTGAGGGGCAGAGCTACAAAATTTCTTAGAGGGACAAATTTTTACCTTCGAACTTTTTTTTTCATATAATCTTTCAATCCTAAAAGTTTGTTGGGGTAGGGGGATTAGAGGAAAATTACGAAATCTTGAGTACTTAATATATACTTTTTGAGTTTACAGCAAACTAAGAGGGGCAATTGCCCTCCTCCTTCCTTCTTGGCTCTGCCCTGCTCTCACATCTAATCAACAAATGCTTTTCAGATGAGTGAGATTGAATGTGCATGCACACAATGAGATGGGCGAGTAGAAGGAATGCTAACAATCCACAACCGGTTCATAATATATGTCATTGCTGTCGGGTAAATAATTCATTTTCAAAGTTTCTCCGAGAAGTATGCTAAAGAATACACTAATTAAGTTGTTCATTAAGTTTCAAAGAAGATGAAGGCAAGTAGCAAACTAACTAGGGCATTTAGAAAAATACAAAATACAAAATCTATAGTTTAATATACAAAGAAGATAGGGGAACTACAAACTACACTTAGATATTGAAACCACATCATCTGAAGATCGGCACTCATAAAAATTCACTCCTACACGGATAGAAGCGTGGGAGTAAGCTAACAGAATGCTGCTTCTATAATGTTTCCTAACTATTCTCAATGGCAAACAAAGTCATCTTGGAAGGAAAAAAAAACGTAAATCCACGGCTAGAATGTCTTGAATATTAGGAACATTGTGATCTAAAAAGCATCAATGCTAGTCGTATGATCTTCAATCGTTTAGATCGATCATGCACGAAGATACAATGTCATAAAAATCAGCGAATATCGCATGCGCATGGATCGAACGAAAATTTAAGAAGTAAATTATCCCATCGTAAAGCAAACTAAAAATTTCACGAAGCAATCTTCTATCATCGATCCGTCCCATAATTGCAAAAATCATCAGTAATATGAGCACGATGCAGAACAAATATAAACCAGATCGAAAAGGAGAAATAGAAGATCTATTTTGGATTGGATGCATACCTAATCTAACCAGATCCGACGATGATGTTGTTGATCGGAATGAAGATTAGCTTGACAAAGAACCCTACGAATCCCATCACAACGAAACCGATGGCGGTACGGACGGCAACCTTGGTGAATTCTACACCACCACAACGTTGAATAAGTCAAATTGAAACGGGAAAAAAAAAATCTACGACCTCAATTGAATCAGATCCATGCAATACAATGTCAAAGAAAGAAACATACCCTTGCGATCGGGTTTGTGACACCTCTTAACCAGACGAACGCTGTCCTTGGCGAACTCTCTGAGAGGATCGACGACTGAATCTACGGCATCCATTGCTCCGAGATGCGAAAGGAACGTCAACAATTGAAATGTGTTTGCGAAATTTGGTTTCGGGCTCGAAGAGGTTGTGGCCGTGTTGGGTATATTAAGGAAGAAATACTTTGAGCGCTGCGAGACTAGGGATTGATTGGGTCAAAATTGATGGACTGTCGCAATATTTGAATTCCCGGAAATACCCTTGAATCATCGACTACGGTGGCTTGCTTGGGGCTAAAGTATGGTAAATATGAAAGGATGGAAAAAGATCAAAGTGTTTGGACTTTTTTTTAAAAAAAAAAAAGGCAATTGATTGGATTATACTTAAATTGAATTATAGGAATCTACAACTTGAAGGATTAGGTTGGGTCTAAAACTTCACAAAATCTAACTCAACCCAACTTATGAACACTCCTAATTTATTTTCAAAAGAAAAAAAATACTCCTAATTTAGATCTAAGTGGTAGATTTCCAAATTATTTTCCATTTTTAATCTTTAGAGTCAAATCCTTATATATTAGAACATGCTTATAAAAAAAGTTTTAAATTAGAGGGTAAAATATATTTTTAGTGGACTTGAACTTAGTTTCTATTTGATAGTTTTCAAAACTAACACTTTTAGTTATTTAGATTTAAGTTTAGTTTATATTTAGTCATTGAAATTTCAAAAGTGACATGTTGGATCTCCAAAATTTAAATTTGATTTATAGTTAGTTTTTTAAGTTTGAAATTGATTTTTAAATGATCCCTAGTAGAGTTGAAATTAGTTGACCCAACAAAATGATAATGTGGTAGTTAACATATGTTAACTAGACTTTGATTATATTTTTTAAATGAATTGAATTTTTTTAATATATTTTCTATTTTTTTAACTCAAAGACTAATTAGACACAAATTTCAAACTTTAAAGATGAATTAGAAATCAATTTCAAACTTTAGGGATTAATAAGAAATCAAATTCAAACCTTAGGACCAAACATGTCACTTTTGAAATCTAAGGTTCAAATAGAAACTAAATTCAAATCTTAAGGACCAAAAATGTTAGTTTTAAAAATTTAGAGATCAAATAAAAAAGAAGCTCGAATTCGAGGGATCAAAAGTTTATTTTACCCTAAATTAAACTATGTTTTATACAACAACGTGATCTCTCATTATTTATCTTTCCAAATGTCTTACCTATTTCAAAGTCTTTTTTTACATCCAATATATAAATAAAGTTTTTATTTTTAGTTAAACAACATGTGAAAAGTGAGAGATTCCATCTTCTGACCTCTTTAATCTGATATATACTTTAACTAATTGAGCGATAAGTTTTTATTTATATATTAACAACAAAATTAATGGGTCGGATCAATTTTTCCAATCAAAGCATAAATTTGGGCCAACAGCATGTAAACTTTAAGAGACTGTTTGGAGCACTTATTGGATTATAATAGTCTGTGGGTTACAATAGTTTGTGGAGTTATATAATCTGTATTTAAGATGTAGAATTATTTAGTATGAGTTATAATAGTCCGTGTTTAGAGTGCAGAGTACTCCACAAATTATTATGACCCAGACTATTATAACCAAAGCTCCATACACACCATAAAGGCTTTCCCCCCTCTTGTTTTGACGGAGGATCCAAATCAAATAGGTATTTCCCACCCTACCCCATTCCATTGAAATATTCTCTAAATTTATCTCTTTTTTTTATATATATATAATTTGAAATTACCGTTAATTATATGTTAAGATTCATATCTGCTTTGAAATGGAAAAATCAATAGTGGAATAAAACGTTTCAAATTTAAAAATCAAACAAATCGAAGTTTCAGAGGACTACCCCATTGAAGCTGAATATCCACTTTTCACCAAATCCATTATTAAAAATTCATATTAAAAAAAAAAAATCTACCCCTCTTTTATTCATTCAACTACTTGCAAAAAAAATCAAATAAATAAATAAAAGTTTAATTATTATTATTTTATAGTTTCAATAATGTGAAGTGGCTTAACCAATTTAGCTATACTTGAGCTAAACTCTTGCAACTTTTGATTATTTAAAATATAATTCACAAACATTAGTGATATAAATAACTCAACAAACATTAAGAAGACTAATTATAGATGACATGTCATTGAAATAACTTTTTTTTTTAATTGACGCTAAAATATTTGCAGCTGAAAATGAGTTTAATCAGAGTGGCTGAAAACGAATGGGAAGAAAATAAAGAATATAGAAGAAACAGAATTTGTACTACTCATTCATAGAATCGAAGGTTGGAGAATACCAATCCAACTGGTCTATGATCTTCTTCATTCGTTCTTCCTGTCCTTTGGAGTCCCCTAAAGCAGTTGTGAATGGATACACATAAGTCACTTTTGTTGCCATAATTCTATAAGCAGCCACATCCCCTTTCACCAAAAACTCAATCACATCTCGCCCAAAGTTCCCATCAACCTCAGCTTCTAAATACTGACCTGTGATAATCATCCATGCATGTTGTTGTATAAGGCATAAGCATACTCTCTCTTATGTGTTGGCTCGAGATGTTAACATGAGATCTAATCTAACACGTTAGCCGAATAGTAGGGAGATGAGAGGAAGTGACATTATAAGGATTTGAACTAAGGATTTACGTTAAATTATAAGTTTGGTTTTTGAACTTTGAGAGTTACATCAAATAAGGCTAAATATTTAATAGGTTCTAAACTTTCTATATTCTATCTAATGGATCTTTGAATTTAAAAGTGTTAAACAAAACAAGTCCTTGAACAACCATCATGGGTTGGCCTAGTGGTCAAAGGACCTTGGGGAACTAAGAGGGAATGGGTTCAATCCATGGTGGCCACCTACCTAGGATTAAATATCCTACGTGTTTCCTTGTCAACCAAATGTAGTAGGGTCAAGCGGTTGTCCGGTGAGATTAGTCGAGGTGCGCGTAAGCTGGCCCGGACACTCACCGATATCCAAAAAAAAAAAAAAAACAAGTCCTTGAACTTCCGATTTTGAATCTAAAAAGAGCTCCACAAACTTACAATTTGGTGTGTATTTTATTTTTTTTTTTAATTTTGATATCGGTGAGTGTTCGAGCCAGCATATGCGCACCTCTACTAGTCTTACCGATCAACCACATGACCCTACTACATTTGGTTGACAAGAAACACGTAGGATATTAAATCCTAGGTGGCCACCATGGATTGAACTCATTCTCTCTTATTTCCCTAAGGCTCTATTGACCACTTAGCCAACCAAACCCAGGATGGTTACTCATTCCCTTTTATTTCCGAACCCATTCCCTCTTGTGTGTAATAGATCTTTATCACTTGACTTATGAGATTTTTTTTTTCATAGCAACAATTGCCTTAGGAGACATTGTTTAAAGTTCGAAAACCTATTAAACACAAAATTGATAGGTTAACGGCATATTAGACACTTTTTAGAGTTTCGAGACCTGTTAGATATAACATTAAGAATTTAGGGACCTATTAGATACATTTTAAAGTTGAGAGACAAAACTTGTAATTCAACTGAGGATTCACATTCTTTCTCTATGTTAAAGCACTATTGAATTTAAAAGAATAAGGTCAACCCTGAGCATAGCTCAACTGGTCAAGGCATATACCCTCAAACAAAATGTTCGGGTTTGAATCTCTCCCACCCAATATCTTGTTGAAGTCAAAAAAAAAGAAAAAGGAATTCAAACGAATATGCCAATGGGTTGGCTCTACGGCCAAATCTACTATTGGTAAGTTCAGATTAATTACCATATGGAGTATCTTCCAGAATCTGAATTTTTGCATTCCTCTGCGTTTCAAGGATCACTTCCTGCAGCTTCTGCAAATAAATTAAGTTGAGCATAAAAATGAAAAGCAAGACCAAGAGAAACCAAACATCTTGAACAACATTAAAGCAAATCATGCACAGCTTTCAGAGAACTAAAACCTGAATTGGATTCCCAGTAAAACTTTCAGGAATGCTTAAGGGGAATGCAAAGGATGACGATTTAGGGTTTGTAGAAACACAAGACGGATTGGTTGATGGGCAGGGCCTAATTTTCCTGCAACATAAAGAGAACATTTAGCTACATTGTCAATGATTCAGTTCAGAAACCAATGTAAAATTAGGGCAGACAGAAACTGGCAAGAAAATTGAACAAAAGCAGTAGAAATTACAACAGTTCATGCTGCGAGCGAGACAATTCAGAGAAATTACAAAAGGAATCAAGGGATTAACGAGGAAAGTTCAGAGCGTACCCGTTTTCAAGTCCGATTGGTAAGTCCTTGGATTGAGAAAATGGAGTGGTGGGAGAAAGTGGAGAGGAGAGGGAGTTAAGAGAAGGGATTGCGAGAGAAGGAAATGGCGAGCTTAGGGTTATGGAAAGGGCGAAAGAAAGGAGATGAGAGAGGAAAATGGGTTTTTGGTTTGAATTTTGAAGAGCCGCCATGGAAGGGAGAGAGTGGTACTGGTTCTTCTTCTTCCATGGCGAAACCAGCGGAGGGCGAAATAGGAGTGAACTCATGTTTGATTCTGTCCTCAATCGTGTCGCCTATCCAGGTAATTGAAGTAGAATAAAATATAATTATATAATAAAAATTTGTAATTATTAACAAAAGCGTCGATATGTCCGAGTGGTTAAGGAGACAGACTTGAAATCTGTTGGGCTTCGCCCGCGCAGGTTCGAACCCTGCTGTCGACGATTTTTCATTTTTTTCTTTTTAAATTCTCTCCTTCTCTAAGGCCCAAGTTCAAGCCCATCTAACATAGCTCGGTCGTACTAAATAAATATATATATAGTTTTTTTTTCTTTTTAGTTCAATATATATAGCTTTGTTGGTTTTACAATATTTGTTTATGGAAATTCTACAAATTATCCAGAAAAATTAAATAATCATTTTTGTAAGTATTAGTCCATAAAGATGTAGGTTGAAGTTAGAACTACATACAATACATACAATACTATTAAGCTTCTAATAAGTCTTTTTAAGTTTAAAGAAATGTCTAATAATTTTTTAAATTTTTAATTTTGTGTCTATAAATCATTAAAGTTTAGAAAGTGTCGAATATGTTCCTGAACTTTTAATTTCGTGTCTAATGAGTAGAGATGTCTATTTAACTCGCGGGGTCGGGGCCTCGCGGGGACCTGCCCCGCACGGGGAGGGGAATCCCCGATTACACGGGGAATGGGGGAGGGAGCGGGGATATATTTTTCCTCGTTGGCTAAACAGGGACGGGGACGGGGAATATATTCCTCGACCCCACCCCGATTAATAATATATATATATATATATATATATATATATATATATATATATATATATATATATATATATATATATATTATTACCTATAAATAGATTTTTTTTTTAAAAAAAAAAAACTATAGTAGGAATTAGTTTAAGACTATTTCGTTATAAAAAAAATTAAAGATTACGTTGTAATATTGAAATTTGAATTTTTAGAAATTAAGTTGTTTTGACATTATAGTATTTTTACTTATGGTATATTATTGTTTTTATTATGAAATTTTATAACATTTACTTTAAATAGAATTATATTGAAAATCATTCATTTAGAAATAATTTTTATTATGATTGAGAATAAATTAAAAAAAAAAAAAACGGGGAAAAATTCCCCTCAGGGAATCCCCGCCCTGATCCCCCCAAAATTAAATAGGGAATTTTGCGGGGACGAGGAATGAAATGAGGGGCGGGGACGGGGACGGGGAATCCATTCTCTGGCCCCGCTCCGTCCCTTGGACATCTCTACTAATGAGTCTTTATCATATTTGAAAGTATTTAAAATATATGAACATATTAGATAAAAAAAAATTGAAAGTTCATAGACCTAGAAGACACTTTTAAACTTTATAGACCTATTAAACACGAAATGAAAGGTTTAAAGATCTATTAAATATTTTTTAAACTTTATAAACTTATTAGACACAAAATTGAAAATTTAAAGGATCTATTATATATTTTTTAAAGTATTTATTAAACACAATCTTAAAAATTTAGAAATTAAACTTGTATTTTAACGTGAAGATGTACAATATTTACTATTTGATCTACAAATACACTAATTGTTAATTTGTTTTATATAAATTAAATTAAGATTACTTTGTCATATATAATCTTTAATAAACCCAATCATATCGTCAAAAAAAGGTAAATAATCATGATGTTTGAAGTTTGAACGAAAAAAAAAAAAACTGAGAAAAAAAAGTGAATAACCATGTGCTGTCGGCGGATTTTCTGTCTTTTTTGCTGTTTAATTCTCTCCCTGGCTTTCCAACCCACCAAATGAGACAAATACTTGAATTCTAAGGCTTCGTTGGTTTTACAATATTTGTTTATGGAAATTCTACGGAATATCCATAAATATTAAATAATCACTTTTTGTAAGTATTAGTCCATGAAGGACTCAACTGACATAAATATTAAATAATCATTTTTTGTAAGTATTAGTCTATGAAGATGTGTCAACATGAACATGACTTAACTGACATAAAGTGTACACTCTCAAATAAGAGGTTAGAAGTTCGAATCCTCCACCCCACATGTCAAAAAAAACATGAAGATGTGGCAAAATGAGTTTAGCTTAGCTGTAATTGACATGTACTTTGGACCAAGATATTAGAAGTTCAAATCTCCCCATCTCCAATTGTTGTTGAACTAAAAAAAAAAAGCTCATGAAGATGTAGATTGAAATACAAGTTTAGTTTCTAACCTATAATATTTAATAACATTTTCAAATTTTAATTTTGTGCCTACTATGTAAGTTGAAGTTTAAAAAGGGGCAAATTACACTTTTGGTCCCTAAGGGTTGGAGATGATTTTTATTTAGTCCTTGAAGTTTCAAAAATGACACTTTAGTTCCTGAAGTTTTGAAAATAATTCTAAATAGTTCCTAAAATGATTTGACTATTAGTTTACCTAATAGAAATGTGACGTAGCAGTTAAGTGATGACTAAATCTTTGTTGATGTGTACAACTTTAAATGATGTGGCACATTTTAATAATTTTATACTCAAATTTATTAGGTGGCCTCTTTTTTTTTTTTTTCTCTTTGGGGGCTCTCTTTCTCCTTAGACGCCATCCATGGCTCTAGAAGATCGCTCTTTTCTTTGTCATTACCGTGGTTTTTAAAGGAAAAGCCAAATCTCTCTCTATTCTATTGTCCTTGAAGAAAATCCAAAATGTTCCTCCCATTTACCCATGGCTTCAGAATGAAACCCTAATCCAATACTTTAAGAAAACTCAATCACCTAAATCCAAGACAACATCTTCTTCTTTTTGTTCTTCTTTACCTCACATTTCTCTCTTCTCAAATCTAGAGAGAGAAACTTCTTCTTGAGGCTCTACACACTCTGATCAAATTAGATCAAATAAAATCACACTTCTTTGATTCCTTCACTCCCCTTTTCTGCATTTCTCTTCCCAAATCTTCACTCTGAACTCCCCATTACTTCCCTCTCATTCCCAATCCTTCGTTGCTGCACATTCTAATTATTCAGTCTCATTTTTCGGTCTCCGTTGGGTTATGGTAAATTTAATTATATATCAACACTTTAACACTTCCCCTCACAGGACCTCCGGATCTGATACATGTTAAATCACCAATTAACCAAAAAGCTTAAGCTAATGGGTTAAAGTAAATTTAATTATAGATCAACACTTTAAGTGTTTCCTATATCCTATAAAAACCTCTTATCGTACATATATATACAATTAAATAAGGCCAACTAAATCTATAAACTAAAACTATCTAGTTACAACAAACTAAGTTTGGTTACAACAACAAGATTCACAAATCAAATAATAAATGAATTGATATCACTAAAACTCCCCCTCAAGATGGAATGTGCAGATTCAAAATACTCATTTTGGACATAAGGAAGCGTAATTGAGTTGCACCCAATGCTTTAGTGAACATATCTGCAAGTTGCAAGGAAGAATGAATTGGGAACAACTTCAAAAATCCATTAGTGACCTTGTCACGTACAAAGTAACAATCTATTTCAATGTGCTTTGTACGTTCGTTAAAGGTTGGATTAGAGGCACTAGAAATTGCAACCTGATTATCACAATAAACCAAGGCTGGAAAAGGGGAATAAATATGGGGTTCAATTAGCAATTGATGAATCCAAACCGACTCACTAGTAACACTAGCCAATGCACGATATTCCGCCTCAGCAGATGAACAAGAAACAGTCGACCATTTCTTGGACTTCCACAAAACCAAATAATCTCCTAGAAAAACACAAAACCTCGTAACAGAGTATCGTGTGTCTAGATAAGAACCCCAGTCTGCATCAACAAAGGCTTACAACTGAAAATAAGAGGAGACCTTAAGAAAAATTCCTTGTCTTGAAACCTTTCAAATAACGCAAGAGATAATGAACAATAGCCAAATGACCGGAACAAGGTTGTTGAGGGTATTGACTTAATCGGTGAATTGAAAATAAGATGTCAGGCTGAGAAATCTGAAGATAAAGTAAGCGACCAACTAAACGACGATATAAAGTGGCATCATTGGCTGATAGTTGGATCACCAGAATCTTGAGATAATTTGAGATTTGGTTCCATAGGCGAACTAACAGGCGTAGACTCAAGAAACCCAACGTCTTCAAGAATTTGTAAACAATACTTCCTTTGGGACAAATAAATTCCTTGTTGAGAATGAGAAAGTTCAAGCCCAAGAAAATACTTCACTGGACCCAAATATTTTAGCATAAAATGAGAACGCAAGATGGTTTTAAGTTCTTAACATAATCAATTTCAGAAGAAGATGGACCAATCAACAAAATCTAATCAACATACACCAATAAAGAAACAAAGCTAGAACCTGAGCCACAAGTAAATAAAGAGTAGTCTATCTTAGACTGAACAAAACCATGTGTAATTAGAGCTGTGGAAAACTTGGTAAACCATTGCCTAGAAGCTTGTCTCAAACCATAAATTGACTTATGCAATTTACATACCAAGTTTTCCCCCTTACTAATACCTTCTGATTGATACACCAAAGGCAAAGACATGTATAGTTCTTCAAACAAATCACCATTCAGGAAAGCATTGTTAACATTCATTTGAGCCAAAGGCCAAGCAAAAGAAGTAGACAATGTCAACAAAATTTTGACTGTAGCAATCTTGGCAATAGGGGAAAAAGTATCAAGAAAGTCAATACCTTCTTGTTGATTAAACCCTTTAGCAACAAGACATGCCTTGTAACGATCCACCGTTTAATCAGCTTTGTATTTAATACGATACACTCATTTGGACCAAATGGGTTGCTTTCCCAAGGGAAGAGGAACGATGCTCCAAGTATGAGTTCGTTTCATAGCGACTATTTTATCTGCCATAGCTTATCGCCACTGAAGATACTTCACAGCTTGATGGTAAAAGACAGGTTCGAACTCAGTAGAGACATTGAAGAGAAAATGACAATGATCAGCAGCAAACTTACTATATGATAAGTATTTATTCAAAGAGTATGGAGAAGAAGAAGAAAGAACTTAACCAGCCAAAAGACTGCAATAGAAATCCTTTAGGTAAGTTGGTGTTTTTCGTACACGATTGAATTGTCTAGGTACAAGAGAGGCAGTTGGTGCACCAAGATGATGGGTGAATGAAATTTCTTTCAATTTTTAGTGATGATCAATTTGATGTCACGTGACTGATTTCTGTCCCTGGTTCGGCCAATAATCAAATGAAGAACAAAAAAGGGAACCTGGCTTTTTGCAATTGTTAAATGTTGAAGATTATGAGGAAGATTTGTATCTAGTTTGTGAAATTAATTCATGCATACACTACAAGAATTTTGCCATTTTCCGACGTTATTTATCCCGACGCTTTAAAAACGATCGGGAAAAAGTGGCAATGCCGACGGTTTTGAAAACGGTCGGCAAAAGTGGGAGAAATGCCGACGGTTTTGAAAACGATCGGCAAAAGTGGGAGAAATGCCGACGGTTTTGAAAACGGTCTGCAAAAGTGGGAGAAATGCCGACAATTTTAAAAAACGATCTGCAAAAGTGGGAGAAATGCCGACGGTTTTGAAAACGGTCGGCAAAAGTGGGAGAAATGCCGACGGTTTTGAAAATGGTCGGCATTTCTCATCACATTTGCCGACCGTTTTCAAAATGGTCGGCATTTCTCTTCACTTTTGCAAATCGTTTTCAAAACCGTCGGCATTTCTCCCACTTTTGCCGACCGTTTTCAAAACCGTCGGCATTTCTCCCACTTTTGCCCACCGTTTTTAAAACCGTCGGCATTTCTCCCACTTTTGCCGACCTTTTTTTAAAATCGTCGGCATTTCTCCCACTTTTGCAAACCGTTTTCAAAACCGTCGGCATTTCTCCAACTTTTGCCGACCGTTTTCAAAACTGTCGGCATTTCTCCCACTTTTGCCGACCGTTTTTTAAAACCGTCGGCATTTCCTCATTAATGGGGCTCAAAAATGAGCCCCCTTTTCCCTCCCATTTTTGAGGCTTTTCCCCCCATTTTCCATCTTCTTCCCCCCATTTTCCCTCTCATTCCAAAAATTTCCCCCCTTTCTCCTAACCCTTTCATCTTCTCCTCTTCCTTCCCTTCTCTCCCATCCACCCACCCACCCTCTCACCGATCGCCGCCCCCTTCCTTTCTCTCCTCTCCCTTTCCTTCTCTCCCACCCACGCCCCCACGTCCCGCCGACACACTACCACCCACCATTTTCTTTGATTTTGGTAAGATTGTAAAGTTTTTTTTTTTTTTGAGTAGTTAATAGATTCAAGATTATTTTGCAAATCTATTTAGGTTTATTGTGTTTTGGTTTGTATAATCTCATATTTGCGAGTTCGAACACTTGGAACTTGAACCAACAAAGTTTCTAACTTCTTTGGTGAACAAAGTATGTAGAAATCCCCTTTTAAATCTTTTCAAAGTCAAAGAAAGTATGTTATATCATTTTCTAACATTTGAGAAGTCTTTTTTTTTTTTTTGTAGTTTCAAACTCATTCGAACACTTTTGCTAATATTTCGAACACTTTTAACCAAAGATTAAGTGTGTTTTGGTAAATTTTAGGTGATAAATCTATGTTTAGGCTTTTTAGAACATAGTTAAAATAGTTTAAATTGGAATCTAACCTTGAATTCTTTTGTTTTAGGATTTGGTTCCATCTCGAAGTGTTGAAAAAAAATTTAAGATAGGTTTGGGTTGATTTCGAATACAGTTAAAATAGTTTAAATTGATATTTAAACTTTGGAACTCTTCCTTTCTATTCTCTATTTTGAATTTGTATTTTATAGTTTATTGTAAATAAGTAGATCTACATATGGTTAATTTGTACTTTAAATTTTATTTTTAGTTATTTTGTAATGTTAATTATTCTTATTCATGGGTATGGAGTTGAACATTACATATGGTTGGTTAGACATTTTACTACTAATTAGGTTTGTTGAGTTATGTAGACAACATGAGTTGGTTAGATTTTTTATGTTGTAGATGAGTTATATAATTATGTTGGTTATATAAGTATGACTTATGTTGATTATATATTTATGTTGGTTATATAATTATGACTCTTATGTTGATTATATATTTATGTTGGTTATCAAGTAAACAACATAAGTTAGTAGATGTGTTGGTTATTATGACCTATGTTCGTTAGACTTTTTTTATGTTCGTTATCAAGTAATTAAACATGATAAATTCTAGATGAATTATATAATTATGTTGGTTATATAATTATGACTTAGGGTTGGTTAGACTTTTTATGTTGTTTATTTAAATTTTGAAGATAAGTAGAAATTCAAATGAGTTCTATTCATTTTGACTAAATTATATATGCTTTAAAATAGGGCATTTCTGTTGAAGGATTAAAACAAAGTCTTCAAACGGACTACATATTCAAGGTCAATTCTCATCCTCTCAAGCTTGCTTTTACCTAGTCTATACTTTTCCTACTTTTTTAGTTTAATTGTAACAATTTTATGTTGTTTACATTTACCTAGCTTATACTTTTCACACTTTTTTTTCATACATATACTTTTCATACTTAAGTTTTGCTTTTGATAAGTAGAAATTGAAATGAAAATTTTAATAGGTAGCTACTTGATAAGTAGACTTGTGTAGCCTCCGAGCAATGCTTACACAATTCATCCACTCACAATGATCATCTAAATAGGTATGATCTCTCTACAACTAATTTGTGTATGGCTATCCTGCAGTAAAGGTAGCCAATGATTTGAGCATTGAGGGGGGGTTAGTATGCTTTGATATTTAATTGAGATACTTATACATAGTAAGACAAATTGTGTATGGTTAATTATCCTGCAATAAAGGTAGCCAATAATTTGAGTTTATTTGGTTTGTATGTATGTTCATGATATAGTTGAGTTTTAGATGCTATGTTTTGGTTAAATTGTGAGTTTAAGTTCTTAAGTTTTTAATTTATTTGGTTTGTTTGAGTTTATGTTCGTGGTAGTTGGTTTTCGAAATAGTTGCTTATTATGTTTAGTAACTTTTGATTTACTTGGTAAAGTTAGTTTATTTGGTAAAATTTTGATTGTTTGAGTTCGCAACGAATGATTATTTGGTTTCTTTGAGCTTATGTTCATGATGGTTGAGTTTTAGATGCTATGCATGTGTATTGAGAAGTTTAGTCAAAACTCATATATATGTTTTGTAACTTTTTTGACAAAGTAAAGTTAAGTTTTAAGTGTGTTTGTAATTTTTGTTTTGTAAAAGTTACTTGTAATTTTGTAACTTTGGTTTTAGTTGGTTATAAATTTGATGTGTTGATTATTTGGTTTCTTTGAGCTTATGTTCATGAAGTGGGAGTTTTAGATGCTATGTATGTCTATTGAGAAGTTTTAGGTAATACTCATACTTTTTGATAAGTCCAAGTTAAGTTTTAAGTGCGTTTGTAATTTTTGTTTTGAAAAAGTTACTTGTAATTTTGTAACTTTAGTTTTAGTTGGTTATAAATTTGATGTGTTGATTATTTGGTTTCTTTGAGCTTATGTTCATGAAGTGGGAGTTTTAGATGCTATGTATGTCTATTGAGAAGTTTTAGGTAATACTCATACTTTTTGATAAGTCCAAGTTAAGTTTGAAGTGCGTTTGTAATTTTTGTTTTGAAAAAGTTACTTGTAATTTTGTAACTTTGGTTTTAGTTGGTTATAAATTTGATGTGTTGATTATTTGGTTTCTTTGAGCTTATGTTCATGAAGTGGGAGTTTTAGATGTTATGTATGTCTATTGAGAAGTTTTAGGTAATACTCATACTTTTTGATAAGTCTAAGTTAAGTTTTAAGTGTGTTTGTAATTTTTGTTTTGAAAAAATTACTTGTAATTTGATGAGTTTATTATTAGTATACTTAGTAAGTTAGATTAATTTTGTTGTTTTGATCGTTTACTTTGTTATATTCATAGGTTTTGTAACTTTAGAAGTTAGTAGAAAGTTTTGATTGTTTTTGTTAAATTATATTAGTATTAGGTCTATATGTTAAATTATATGTAAATGTGTTTGTGCTTTTGGTTTAGAAAAAGTAACTTATATAGTTCTGTAATTTGGTTTACTTAGTAAACTTAGATGAACTTGGTTGCTTTCTCAAATTTGGCGTTTTGCTTATATAGTTTTGTAACTAATTAAATTTTGATACTTTTGAAATATTAGTTTAGTTGTTATGTGTTTATAGTTTTAATCTTATGTTCATGTCTTTGTTTTTCATAGGTGTGTTGAGTCGACATTATTCTGAAAGCAGGACAAAGATTTACCATGAAGATGATGTGAACTTATATTTATTAAATTTTGTTTCTATATTAGATTTATTTGTGTAAAAGTTTTATTTTTATCTTGTATGAATTTATGAACAACGTGTAATCAAATTTGGTTTAATATAAAATATTATTTGACTTATTTTGTGTACAATTTATTATAAGTACAACATGTTTAAATTATAGTAAAAATCTAGGCAAAAATTTCTTGAAATTAATAAAATATCAAAGATAAAGTAATGCCGACCAAATTTGTGGTTTGGTCGGCAATTCAAGGATTTGCCGACCAAATACAATTTGGTCGGTAATTCCTTGAATTGCCGACCAAATTTGTGGTTGGTCGGCCTTTATGGGAAATGCCGACCAAATACAATTTGGTCGGCAATTCCATGAATTGCCGACCAAACATAGTTTGGTCGGCAAATCCTTTAATTGCCAACCACAAAGTTGCGTCGGCATTTCCACCAAATTTTGGTCGGCAAAAGCTTTCCCGACGGGGATATGCCGACGATCGTCCCGACGCTGTTTTTTTCGTCGAGAAAGGTATTCCCGACGGTTTTTGGACTTTTCCCGACCATTTTTAGCGTCGGGAAAACCCAAAATTCTTGTAGTGATATTCATAATTTGATTTTGTTGAATGTGGGAGAGAGAGATGGAACGAACCTAATGAAACGAGAAAGTAGGGAGGAGAAAGGCGTCGGGGAGAGAAAGCTACAATTTTAAAAAAAAAGACACATAATAAAATTTAAATATTAAATTATTAAATTTTGCCTCGTCATTTAAAATGGTACACATCATGAAAGGCTTATTCGCACTTAACTGTCATGTCACATTTCCATTAGGTCAACTAACGGTCAAATCATTTAAGGGACCATTTAGAACTATTTTCAAATTTTCAGGAATTAAAGTGTCATTTTGTAAACTTCAAGGACGACCAACACATATTTGCAATTCCCAGGATAAAGGTTGAGCAGATGCACATCATCAATTCAGTGTAATTTGTCCTTTAAAAATTGTAATAGATTTTTAAACTTTCACTTTTTTATCTAATAGGTCCATGTCATTGAAATTCATAAACTTATTAGATATTTATAAACTTTAGACTTATTAGACACAACATTGAAAATTCTAAAGCTAATAAATACTTTTAAATTCCAATGCTTCATAGACCTATTAGAAACAAAATTGAAAGTTTGGAGGTGTATTAAATATTTTAAAACTTCATACATGTATTAGACCTAAAATTGAAAGTTTAAGGACCTATTAGACATTTTTTAAAATTCAGTGCCAATTAAAAGCAACCTTAAAATTTTAGGACTAAACTTATAATTTAACTAAAAAAATAATAAAATTTTCCCTTGATCTAAAATACCCCCAATAGTTAATTTATTTTATATAAATTAAATTCAGATTACTTTATCATATATAATCTGTAATAAATTCAATTATAAGATTTAAGGTGAACAATATTGGTAACTTTAGATAAAATGATTTACGCTAAATTATAAAAAAAAAAAAATCCCAAACTTTGTCCTTTTATTAAAAAAATACTTATATTCTTTCAAAAGTTGCAATATTACTTTTGGCCTTTTATAAACATTTCAAAATTATCTTTAAGAGTCGTTTGTTTGGTGGGCATCTAAATTACCCTGTTTGTTTGGCAGTAATGTAAAATGGTCAGACATCTTAAGATGTCCAGTCATCTTAGGATGCCCATACGGGAGGCATCCAAGAAGATTTTGATGCCCTCTTGATACATGAATTTCTAAGATTTCCATGTTGAGGGAATCACTTATTGACTTTTTGCCTTTCGTTTTTCTTTTACATATATTTTATTTATTTATCAATTTTTTAATTTTATAACTAAAATAAATTTGTGAATTCGTTCACCAATAAACAACTCTATGAAATTAACTATATTTATATGTTTCATTTACATATAAAATAAACTCCATTTAAGTTCTATAATATATAGCTCAATTTATTTTTAATTGAAATTTGACGTGAAAATTTTTATTTATTTTACTTTTCAAACGATGATCATCCAATATTTTTTAAAAAAAAAATATCACAAATTGATATTATTCCTCTCAAAATTTTCTTTATTTTGATAATGTGTAAATATAATTCACTAAAAAAGCACAGTTAACTATATAGTTAACTTTTCAAAATAAGTTCAGATATTTCAAGTTAAAGTTGAAATTAATATTTCATTCTAATTTTTTTTATAAAAATCTTAAATCAATATAAATTAACTTGTTTTATAAAATAACATATCAAATTGATACAAATTGAATGGATAAAAATAAAAGATTAAATAATTTAAGACAAAAATGTTATATACACTCAACTTATATTAAATTAAAATATAAATTGTCTAAAAATAGGTAAGAGTGTTTTTGAAACAATACATCATTTTAAGACATTTCCATATAGAAATCGTACAAGACAAACATGGCTAACTAAATACTCCCGAACATCCTTATACTACAAAACAAACACGATGATCTAAAGATGCCGACATCTAAAATTTCGGACATCTAAAGATGTCGAACATCCTAATTTCCTAAAAACAAACGACCCCTTAGAGCAGAAATCTATTTGAATGTTGAATGGAAGGTTGACGTAGCAATGACTTGGAACAATGTGGCAGTGATTGAGGACGCTTGCTTGAATTAAGTATAAAAGAACAGTGTTTCCACCACATTGATTTTTTGTCCAACATTCTAACGGATTTTCTACTTCAATGGTAATTTTGAAACGTTTATGAAAAGTAAAGATTAATATTGCAACTTTTGAAAGAATAATAATAGTTTTGAAAAAAAACAAAGTTTAGAGGTTTTTTTTTTTAATAATTGAACAAATATGGAAAAAAAATTGCCAATATATAAATCTGGAATAAGGATTCCAGTGAAAGAGGCACGTTCAAAATCCCTTCATGGGAAATGTTGCTTCAAGTTCAAATATGATGGAGGAATTTTTTAAAAAAATAATAATAAAATAAAATCAGCAGATATTTTTCTTCATTTCATTTTTGTGTTTTGTTTTTTGTTTTTTTTGAAAGTTGTAGTGAATTTGTTCACCAACCGACACACGCTCTGCCGCAGTCATTTTCCTATCTTTTCTTGTTGGGCAATAAAACTATAGAAGAGCGCCCACTAGCTTTCTTTTCTCTCTTCTCACACAAATAATTATTTATATCTCTCACTCACTGCCCACCAAATCAAGTGCTTTCTTTCTTTTTATCTCCAATGATGTTTATATGTATTACATCACATGCAATTTGTTTCCTACCAAATTATTTTGTCACTTTCTTGATGTATTTATATAATCTCTTTTTTTTTTAATAGAAATTCACGTACCTAATTACATCTAATTTATATAGTTTTTTTTTTAATGAGTTAGACCCTTCACTAAAGATGACCATTTTTTCTGCATGGACCCGTCTTAACAGGGTGGGGAATCCCCATTTAGGTGGAGAATGGGGAGGGAGTGGGAGAAAAAAATTCTTAATGAGCTAAACGGGGACGAAAGATGTATTTCCCGTCTCCATTCTCCGTTCCTCGCTCCGTTTATTTTTTTTTATATTTTATATTTTATTTTTAATATATATATGTATATATATGTATAAGTATATATACATCATTTAAAATTTTATTGTTAGTGATTTAGATAATTGGATATGTTTGAATTATATAGTTCAACATTTGAATTATATAAATGGATTAATTAGATACTTTGATATGAAATGTTGTTTTGTTTTTATTAGGAGATTTAAGAATTTTATCTTTAAATATATATATATTTTTAATAGAATATTAACTATTTAAATGAAGATTTTTCATGAATAATTAACAATGTAATTGAAAATTAATAGACATTGTCCATGGAAGTTAACTATTTAAAAGTTTATCAAAAGAATTATTTGATTATTAAAAAAAGAAAAAAAAAACTAAACGGAGAATAATTCCCCACAGGGAACCCGATCCCCACGAATTCTCCTCAGGAAATCCTGCCTCGATCCCCACAGAATTTAATGGAAAATTTTGTGAGGATGGGGATTCAAATGGGGGGCAGGGAAGCCAACCTCTTCCTCGCCCTGCCCCATGAACATCTCTACCCTTCACTGATAACTTTTTATTGTTGCAGTCTCCATTATTTAATTATGCTTGAAATGTTATTTTGCAATGTGACATTTATGAAAATTTTGTCAAATAAAGAAAAATATATTTTTTAGTTGAACGATTATATGGGACGAGGATTTGAATCATAACCATTTAGTCGAAGTTATAATGTCTTAACTACTACAACTATATTCATATACTAGAGGAAGTTTATGTATAAATTTATTTAAGCACGCAACTATACTTTTTTATATAACTAGCTAGTAACACGTGCGAGGCACGTGAATTATTTTGTTTTATTTTGCAATATAAAAAAAAACTAACCTATTAACAAAAAAAATATAATTTAACAAAAAAAATTGAAAATTACATAAGTTTAAAATTGAAAATTAAAAAAAATGATAGATATTAACAATATCTCTTAATTGACCAAAAATAAGTTTATGAATTCTCAATTGAGACTTCAATGTGGCACAATTCAATGTTTCCTTCCAAAAAATGAAAACTAATTTTCATTCTTGTTTTTGCCATCATCACTTCACATTTTGGTAGGAAAAAATAGACAGTATATGTATTTGGCAATCATAGATAGTATATGTATTTGACAATCATGTTATTTTCTTTTTATACATGGATGAGACAATATTGCTCTGTGTATAGAATGAGTAAAAGAGCTCTAAATATAAAAGACAATACATGTCTAAATATAATGAAAAGCTTGTATCAGGAAGGCTTAACAATGATTAAGAGAGGAAAATTACATGAAAGCCAATATCGACAAATATCACAAAATACTAACTTTATCAATATGATTCTACATGTCAAACCGTATAGCAAAAAATGTAAAAAAAAAAAAAAATGGAGATTAGAGATTAAAAAATCCATTATAGTAAATAGTGTAAAAAAAAATTGAAAATTAAATAAGTTTAAAATTGGAAAAAAAAAAGATAGTTAACAGTACCTCTTAATTGACAAAAATAAGTTTCTGAATTCTCAGTCAAGACTTCATTGTGACACAATTCAATGTTTCCTTTATAACAAACGAAAACTTTTAATTTCCATTCTTGTTTTTGCTATCATCACTTGACATTTGGGTAGAAAAAAATAGATAGTGTATGTATTTGGCAATCATGTTATTTTATTTTTATATATAGATCACATCTCTAGGATGCATCAATTTATTGTGCAATCACCTACACTTAAACAGTTGTGTCTCATTGACATCTATTGCACCCATACATATATACACTTGAAGAGTCATGTCTCATCAACAAATGGCAAAATGAGAATTCACTAAAAATATAAAGGCAAAAAAGGAAGGCAAAGATTCTCCTCCATAACACCTTTTAATATAGTATATATAGATATGTGTGTATATATACTTTTTAGGCCAACTAATGCTCTTAGTGGCTTTCTTAATATTATATAAATTTTTTTCCATGTATTTTGATGGTTCTAATTACTGTCATTATTCAACATGTTATTAAAATAAGGTTGAGTTTAAGGTAACAAATAGTTGAATAAGATAACCAATCCCATGTATATATAGCCCTACTGTGATAATTTATTATTTAATATTTATTTTTTGCATTCAACAACGAATAGATGAGGAATTCGGACCTTTAACCTCTTGGACAAGACTATATATCTTAACCAATTGAACTAAAATTAAGTTGGCAAAATTACTATAATTATTGTTTATATTTGTTGACACAATAATACATAATATGTTATCGTATCATAGATCCTTAGTTGGTAGGCTAAAATAATTTCTGGTTTAAATTTCATCTTGGTTTGGAAACTTTCAAAATCATTTTATTTTGGTCTCTAATCATTCAAATTGATTCTATTTTGATTCATAAACTTTTAAAATATTTACTTTAATTCCTCAACTTTTAAAAAATAACCAGTCAATCCTTAACTTTATTGTACTTTTAACAATTTGATAACATAGCTTTAATGTGTACTAATGTGTTCATGTGAGCATTTATTCAAGCTTCGTGGGTTGGAATCTAAGTATTGAATAACTTAATATTGGTGAAAAGATAATATAATAAGGACCAAAATTGTTATACTTAAAAAGTTTATGGACTAAAATAGACTTTAAAATTTAGAAATCAAAGGGAAACAAACATAAAAGTTTGAGTACTAAAATTGAACAAATTTAAAAATTGAAGAATCAAAATAAGATTTAAACATAAATCTAATTCTAAAAAAAACAGGTTATGAATTTATAATTGATACTCACTAATGACGTCTTAGTTTAGTTTTGTTTGTTTTTTTGTTTGTGTTTTTTTTTTCAACTGAGGACTCTCTTATTCAATTGAGGTATGTTAAATTTATAATAATGATTTTTTTAAAACAAACCTAGGAATTGAGTGATCACAATTTCAAACTTGATGAAAGTAACAACTATTCACTATTTTTTTTTTCTTTTTTGAATTAATCAATTGTAAGGGTGGGAGACCATACCATAATGTGGGAATGGAAATCCGGACCTCCATCCTTAAGAAAATGAGTAAATACTTCAACCGCTCAGTTATGGTCGAATTAACAAATTATAATATTGAACTAATTATGCAAGGGGAAAAGAAAGGAAAAATGAGAAGATGCGAAACCCAATGAAGAAGGGCTCTTGTGGAATACAACAATTCACATAAACAAAGCTACAAAAGGCAAACTCAATTCCTTGAAGTAATTGCACTTATACACGAAATGAATAAAGCGAAACACTAACTTTATTTTTTTGCAGATCCTTTTTGAACGAATCACCCCGATTAAAATTCTCAAACCCTAATTGCAAAAAAACATTTGATTAACAGTCACGGCAGTGGAAATTAGAATCAATCGAAATCCCAACAGGACCTCTATAAATAGAAGGCCAAAGGCTCAGAACAGAGCAGCCACCTCCTTTTGTAACTTGTTGAATGCGTCGCCGGTGCCGGAGGAACAATGTTGGACTGGGCGCCTGTTCTGTTCGGGTTACTCCTCTTCATTCTCCTCTCGCCGGGGCTGCTCTTCCAGTTGCCCGGAAATGCTCGCATGGTGGAATTTGGAAGCTTCACTACCAATGGCAAGGCCATTATCGTCCATACCATTCTCTTTTTCGGCATGTTCACCATTCTCATTTTGGCCGTCGATATCCATATCTTCACCGGCTGATCTACTGAAATGACTCTTCTGTCCCTTCATTTTTCTTTTTTTATAACTAAATATTTGTTTTAATCTTCCATGTTTGGTGTTTTTTCAATTTAGTTTCATTGTTTAAAAATTTTCAATTTAGTCCTCAATATTTTAACATTTTTCAATTTAATTTGATGAATGTAAAAATAAGTTGTCGATAAACTTACATGGTTTAGTATTATATGGCTTATAATACTAAGTGGATGGGTAAAAATTTAAAAGAGGACAAAAGGCCATCTAAGACAAAAAAAAAAAGTTTTTAATTTATTCTTTTTCAAATTTATGAAAAGTTAGTAGAAATCTGTAGTTATTTTTTCCTCTTAGATGAGATGATCTTTCTCTCTCTACTGAATTCCCATTAATTCATTGAATATTATGCTCTACTAAATTTCCATTAATTCATTAAATATTATATAGCATAAGCGTATCATCAATTTAATTCTAATATTCACCAATGATGAGAAACTAAATTAAAAAATATTAATGCATAAAAGATTATTGAAACTTATTAAATAATAGAGATTAAATTTTAAAAAATACTCAATAGTTATAATATATATGTAGCCTTTTTCTTTTACATCCTTCCAATTTTTGGGGTCTTGTGTTTCTTTTTAACCCTCTCTTTGGGAAAAAGAGGAGAGAGAAACGGTGTGTTTTGTGTTATTTGATATTGGTTACTTTCTTGATTGGAAATAAAATGAATAATAATTGTGATTAATAATGTAGAATTGATTTAGGATCCTAAGATCTTCTTAGGTTCCAAGCTAACCTATGATCATTTATTTTTAACCATATTAAACATTCCGCTTTCAAATAATTATATGCTTTTTTAATTGAGAAAAGATGGCAGTCATTTTGGTTTCTTCACTCTTATTTGAAGATGTGATTGAAATTTTGATGAGGTGTATTGTAAACTGATGTGTCTGCCACATTGATTCTAAATTTCACTATCTTAATTTGAGATTATAATAAAAATACACTGAATTTTATCTTCTCACAAGGTTGGAGAATATTTGTCAACTTGTCGTTGGTTAAATGAATTCAAACTTAAGTATTGATTAATTGAGCAGACAGATTTTATAAATTTACCATCGATATGACAACGCTCACTGTAGTACATTGATGTGCTTGCCTATCATGGACAACCACTTCAACTTAAATTAGGTACTCTGGTTGTCTTCCATTCCCACATGGGTACTTTTCAACCTAGACAAACTCTAAACACTTTTTTCTATAAGATTTGAATTTATGTCATGATTCTTTTATCAAATAATTTCTTAATTTCATTAGGAACCTACCCTATTAACAGTTTCTATAATCTTCAAACGCTTCTCTTATAAATATCATATGTTGTTATAATCACTTGAGACAAGTTTTTTTTTCTCTTCATGTAATTCATAAGTTTTATTGAATTATCTCCACACCTTTTTGGCATCGCACACATCACTCTAAGCATAAGATTTACTTCGGCAAATACCCCACTAAATATTAGGTGAATCCTATGCGTTTTTGTACTTTACAGATCATCAAATAGTACTGTTAGTAGATTTCAACATTTACAATTAAACGCAATCTTCCTCTTTACACTCAAACATTTAGTTGATTTAAAGTTACACAACGAATGCAAGAAAAAAGATAAGATAAGACTCATGATGTGTGGAAAAAAGCTATCTTGATGTATCATCATATTCCTCACTAATTAATGACAGCGCATCATACAATAAGATTATCAAACACAATATTCTTCCAACATGTTGCAATTGTAGAAATTTAATGTGAAAAGAAAAAGAATTTCCCTTTTGGAAAAAATATAAATGGGATTGAAAATTATAAGCCTCAAATAGGGGGGGTGGGGGAATGCTAGTTTGAATGTAAAACGATTGGAGCACCAATAATAACATCATAGGTTTTGTGTAATAGTGGAATAAGGCAATCTTGTTGGGGCTTTTAGGGGACATTACGGCTGGAATCCCCCCCGCGCCTCCAAATGAAGGAGATAAGGACACCTGTCATGGCCCACATACTTTTGTAATATTTCAAATGGAACCCCCGATCGCCCAATCACATTTCGTAACGTTTGGATTTCTTTTAGGAAAAATGTGAAAAAAAGTTGGTCTAGTGGGACTGAAAACTCCTTTTTGAATTTGCAGCCAAACGCGGTCTAATCCGACGATGGGTTTACCCATCACATCTGACGGTGATGACGTGTCACTCTCTCATTCATTCTCGTAAAATTCTGACAAGGTTAGATGCAAACGTGTCAAGTTTCTGTGCAATGGCGACTGAATTTTGGTACCACGTATGGTGACCCAAAGTGCTCTCCTCCTTTTCCCTTTTCATGTTTAACGCCGTAAAGATTAAAGATTTTTTTAAAAAAAAAATAAAAACAAACTTGCTAATTTTACTAAAATAATGAATTTGGGTTTATTTTTAAAAAAATATATTTATTAGCTATACTATACGTTGCATATAGTTTTAAAAAATAGTTCTGGCTTAAATTTGGATTGAACGAGGATATATTCTACATCTTCATTTTTATGATATAATATTAGAGAATAAAAAAATATTATCATTCTTTTCCTTTAAATCAATGTGTGAATTTGATAGTTGAGATGAGTGTGGCGGGAATTATTGACGTTAATTTTGTTATATTATGTCCACTGAATTGAATAAATACTAGATAAAATTGCATGGCCATTTTTGTTATATTATGTCCACGAAAAATGATGTTTTTGTATTTATATTGTTGCTTATATGAACATATTTGAACATATACGTTAAAAAAACATCAAAGCTTATGCATATATGTCATTTTTCGTTCATAAATTTAACGAAATTTTTTTAAGGGTTGTTTTGAAACAAACTTCAAAGTTCAAGGGTTAAAATGAAACTTTTCAAAATTCAGGGGTATAATTGAAACTAACCCCATAGTTCAGAGGTATTTTTGATAATTTAACCCAAAAAAATATAAGAAATGTTAAAATACCATTTTGGTACGTGTACTTTTAGTTTTGTTCTATTTTAGTTTATATACTTTCAATAAAACTTAAAATTGGTCCCTATTCTTATTTTATAGTTGATTTTTTTTATAAAAAAAAAATCTCTATTAACTTTTTCTCTATACATTTTAAAAATATGTTTATATTGTGTCTTTTCTTTTCTTAAATTATTATCATTATTTAATCAATTTCGATAAAAATCAACTTCAAACTTATCTTAGAGTAAATTTTATTAAAAATATAAAGACTAAAATTAAATATTTAAAAGTATAGAAATCAAAGTTAAAATAAAATAAAACTCAAAATATAGTTAGCAAAATAGAATTTTTACCGAAAAGAAATGAATGGAGAAAATGGGAGAATCATTGCAAAAGGTAATTTCAAGTTGGAAAATGAAAATGGCGTCGCATCACACGGCATCATGGTGGCCCCCACTTATCTCTATTATTCCATCACTTCCTTGTCCACTTCGAATCATCGAATTTTCTCTGTCTTCTTGACGCCGTCAAATTCTTTTTCTTTTTCTTTTTTTCTTTTTACATTTTATTATTATTATTATATTATTATTAAACGCCGCCAAATCTAATCCATGTATTTCCTTTTTCCACTTTTATTCCCTTTTTTTATGTGTCTACCTATAAATATATGATGTAACCTTAATTCTCCATTGCATGAACCTCACACTCTATCTATTTTATTCACAACATCGTTCTTTTTTCTTTCTTTCTTTCTTTTTCTTTTTTTTTTTACCGCCGATTAAAAAAATATATATGGGAAGAGGCAAAGTTGAGCTGAAGAGAATCGAAAATCCGACAAGTCGGCAAGTGACCTTCTCGAAACGTCGGAATGGGCTGTTGAAGAAAGCTTATGAGCTCTCTGTTCTTTGTGATGCCGAAGTTGCCCTTCTCATCTTTTCCCCTTCCGGCAGAGCCTACCAATTCTCTAGCCATGAGTTCGTACTTCTTTTTACCTCTTTTTTTTCATCTTAGATTTAAACAATTATATGACCATTTTTAGATTTTAAAATGTTTTCTCTAACGTGGGCTTTGATTTCTGATCATTATCGAAAGACAGATATATATGTAAAAGGTAAAATTTTTGTATCTCTATAAAAATTTCTAGCTTCGTCCCAGTTTATATTTTTAGTAATAGCATTTTTTTTCCTTGTATTTCATCTTAGATTTAAACAATTATTTTCTCCTTATATATAAAATGTTAGAATGTAAAATTAGTGGATCTCTGAAAAAAAAAAATTCTGGCTTTGTCCCTGTTTGCGCCTTTAGTAATAGCATTTAATTTCAAATTAAGTATATAAAAATAAGAGAAAAAACCCAGTAATGACGTGTTTTTTTTTTTTTTTAAAACATCTAAGTAAGATTTGTTAATATTTTGATTTTGTTTAATTGGCCGCAGCATGGACGGAACCCTAGCAAGGTACAGGAATGACATGGGGCTACCACAATCCAACCATCCACATTCACGAGCTGTGGTATTTAATTAGTTAATTAATTATATTTATGAAATTGGATTCTCTCTCTGTATTTAATTAGTAAAAGTTAATTTAATGAGAAATTGTAGATTGGTGTGATGAAAAATATTGAGAAGAGATTGTAGATTCTTGAGGGCTTTTATGCAATTGTTTATTAATTTGTGGGTTGTAGTTTTGGAAGAGTGAGATGGAGGACATGAAAAGATCAATAAGCAGCTTGGAGGCAAGATTAAGGTACATTTAAATGTGATTTGTGATTATTTAGTTCATGTTTGATAACCGGTTTTTAGTTTTTAAAAATTAAGTCTATAAATACTACTTTTAATTATGAGTTTATTTATAATTTTGTTATCTACTTTTTACATATGTTTTTAAAAACCAAGTAAAGTTTTGAAAACTAAAAAAAAAAAAAAAAGTTTTCAAAATTTTGTTTTTTTTTAGAATTGGACTACGAATTCAAATGTTTTAAAAGATGAAACTCATTGTAAAAAAATGATGAGAAAATAAATAGACTTTTCAAAATTTAAATGGTTATCAAACAGACTTAATGGTAAAAGTGAATAAAAATATAGTAATTTTGTTTAATATACATTATGAAAATATGTATTGACTACTATACAGGCACTTTGCTGGAGAGGATCTAGGACCGTTGAGCGTGAAGGAGTTAAAACAGCTAGAAAGACAACTGAGTGTGGGAATTGAACGCATCCGCTCTAAAAAGGTAAATTAGCCTTTGCAAATTTTAAGGTTGTGTCTAATAAATCTTTAAATTTATAAAAAGTGTCTAAGTAGTTCATAATCTTGGTATCTAATCTGTCCATGAACAACTTTCATTTTTGTGTCTAATATTCATAATTTATATGAGACATTTTTTTTTTAAAGTTCATAGACCTATCCAACATAAAATTAAAAGTTTAAAAACTTATTAGACACTTTTTAAAATTTAAAAACTTATTATACACAACTCTCAAAATTTATGAATCAAATGTGCAAATTTAACCCAAAAAGATTAGTTTGATAACAATTGTTATAGTCTTTTTTAATTTTAACAAAGTTTAAATTATATATGGGTTTCTTAGTTTTTTTTTTTTTTTTTTCCCTTCAAGTTTAACAATGTCATCATAGAGATTTGAACATCTGAACAAATATATATAATCATAAACCAATTGAGTTAGACTCAACTCACTCAACTCGGTGGATTCTACTCTTTCATATATATTATTCCCTTCAAATTCTATGTAGAACATGCTTATTCAAAGTGGAATATACTATTCGGTCTAAAATTCAATGAGTTGGATTCAGAGATCTTTAAAAAAGAAAAAAAACTGTAAACATTGTGATGTACTTTCTCAAGCCGTTTTAAAAAATCTTAATTAAAATTTAAAAGTCTTCAAGAAATTTCAAAATTTTGGTTTCTAATTTCTTACATATATGACAAAGATTTTTAATACGTATTTTCTTTATCGCAACAACAATGAAAATTTGAGTTAAAATTAGTGTTGCGAATTATGTCTTGAGCTGTTTGCGAAAAGGGTTTATAATTTATTGGAAACCGATTTTTACATATTTAGAAACGAAAAACATCGAAAAGGCCTTTAAAACCATGCCTCAAAAGATTAGGGTTCGCGCATTTAGGTTTTTGGTGGGTCAGTTGCTTTGCTTATCACGTGTTTTTTTTTTTTTTTTTTTTCTTTCTTAAATATGATCGACAGAGACGCATCATATCAGAGCATATAAACCTGTTGAAAAGGAAGGTAAAATCGTCAATTCTTAAACATCAAATTTCTTAGCCATTACAGTTTCAAACAACATAAACGAAACACATATTTAAGATTATTAAATGTTGGGTTGTCGTTTTAATTTAAATATATGGCAGTACAAAGGTCTGCAAGAGGAGCACAGCCGTCTGCAGAAAAGAGTAAGAAATTTATTTTCAAAATTGCACCTAAAAAATTCATTTACAGAGACAATTTTTTTTTTTAAAAAAAAAAATGTGTGTTTGTTCTTATTAATTTCAGTTGAATCAGCTTAAGGATGTGGCTGTGACAACTTCAACAATCTCAGATGCCAACGGCAACTCTGCACTGGAAATGTACGTGTGTGTGTGTGTGTATATATATATATATATATGGCTAACTATTCTTAATAGTCTCTAAGATTTTGCTGATTTGATCTTTAATCTTTTAGGCCTCGTTTGATAATCATTTGGTTTTTGATTTTTGGTTTTTGAAAATTAAACTTGTTTTCTCCCAATTTCTCTACAATGATTTTCATTTCCCTTAAGGAAGTATATGAATTCTTAGTTAAATTCTAAAAACAAAAACAAGTTTTTAAAAACTATTTTTTTTAGTTTTCAAAACATGTCTTAGTTTTTGAAAACATAAGCAAAAAGTATATGACAAAATAAGTAAAACCATAGGTGGGAGTAGTATTTATAGGCTTAATTTTTAAAAACCAAAAATCAAAAACCAAATGGTTATCAAACGGAGCTTTAAAATTCTCAATTTTACCCTTTTAGAAGTAATTTTCATTAAAAAAATTTGTTGATATGAAACTAATTATTATTATATTAACACATTTGGACATATAGGCATGCCACATAGACATAATACTTGAAAGAATAAATTTTTTTACATCAGCATGTCAGAATTTTGCTAATAAATAGGTCTGGTTTCATTAGTCTAAATATATTAATAAGACAATAATTTAATGATAATTAACTCTTAGTTAGCCAATGTTTTATGAAATGACTTAATTGAAGATTTTTAAAAATTGAGGACCAAATTGATAACGGACTGAAAAGATTAGGATCGTCTTGTATATTTAATCTATAAATAAATATAACTGCTTATTTTTGTAGAACATTTCATAACAAAGCTAGAATTCAAATGCAAATTTTATCTGGGAGTTTACATGCAGGGCTTTTCAGGTGGATGGGGTATTAATTTGAGCAATATGGCCAAACCCGTCAACATTTGGAGTTGATGATCATCAAGCTTTGTCTTTTGATAAAACTTGTGTAATTTTATTTTCATTTTCTGTGATCTCCAACTATTTGACAGCACAAAGAAAAGAAATTACGTTTGCCTGCACAAAGAAAAATCTTTAATTACTTTTGTGTGGGAATGCCATTATCATTTAGGTTAAATTACAAATTTAGTCCCTGTTGTTGCCAAAGTCTGGTCAGGAGAAATCTCACCTGACTTTCATGTGACAACAACTGTAAATTTGTAATTTAGAGGAACGATGTGACCTGCAAAAGAGAAAAAGTTAGGCGCTGATGTGGCATTTGTCACACCAGTTTCGATGCTTAAGTCAGAGAAGAAGAAAAGTGTAACAAACTAAAATTTAGAGAATGAGAGTTAAGTTGAACTCTTTTTTTTTTTTGAGTCATAATGGCGTATTCCTTTTCAGATAATGGTATGAAAGGTTTCTTCTTCTATTTTAGAATTGGATTTGAAAAGCTTAATCTTATCTTGCAATTCGAGTTTACCTATTTAGTCCAATTTCACCCATAACATTAGCCCTCACTCCCTAATTAGAATTTATGATTTAGCTTTGCTGTCATGGGTTATTAGCATGAAGACTGATTTGGGAGTATAACTCTTTTTAGTTAAGAGTATAATGCATTTTAAGCTTTCCAAAGTCTTGCTTCGAATTAACCTTAGGATTTACAAGTCAAACCCCGTGAGGTTGGACTTAGTCTTCCATAAGTTTAAGATTCTCCTTTGGGAAGTGTATATCGATTCCACTGGAGAAAATTTTAGGGCTCCAAAGTCTTACTTCAGATTATCCTTAGGATTTGCAAGTAGAGCCCCGTGAGGTTGGACTCAGTCTTCCATAGGTCCAAGATTCTCCTCTGGGAAGATGAATATCAATTCCATGGAGAAAATTTTAGGGCTCTAAAGTCTTGTTTCGGACTATCCTTAGGATTTGTAGATCAAACCCCGTGGCAATGACTCGGTCTTCCATAGGTCTAGATTCTCTTTTGGAAAGATGAAGATCGATTTCCTGGAGAAAATTTTAGAGTCCTCCACTTAGAAAAATAAAAATCAATTTCTTGGGAGGCTATCGTTGTTCGTTATTCTCATCATTTCTTTTTCTTTTTCATTCGATTCAAGCCCTCATGTCTTCATTCTTGTTCAAGACCTTTTACTCTTCAATTGGATCTTGATTTTCTTGATCTTTGTGTTGGTAAAGCACTCACGATCCCCACAGACGGCGCCAACTGTTGTTGCCAAAATTTGGCCAAAAGAAATCTCACATGACCTTCATGTGACAGCAACTGTAAATTTGTAATAATTTGAGAGAAATATATGACCTGCAAAAGAGAAAAAGTTAGGCACTGATGTGACATTTGCCACACCAGCTTCGATGCTTAAGTTAGAGAGGAAGAAAAGTGTGGCAAACTAGAATTTAGAGAATGATGGTTAAGCTGAACTCCCTTTCTTTGAGTCATAATAGCCTATTTATAGGATCTTTGACTTTTATATTCCTTTTCAGATAATGATATAAAAGGTTTCCCTTTCTATTTAGGAATTGGATATTAAAAGGTTAATCTTATCTTGTAAGATTATCTTGTAATTCGATTTTACCTCTTTAGTCCAATTTCACTCATAACAGTCCCTATGATTTTAAATATTAGAATTAATCTCTATGGTTTGATAAAATCATCACATTATAGAGACTATTTGTGAGTTTTATCAAACTATATGGACTAAAATCTAACTTTCTCCAAACTATAGAGACTACATTTGTAATTTAACCTATCATTTATTACTTAGCAACAAAGTTAGAAAATTTCGTGGGAAGAATCCAAATTTTAACTTGTTTGAAGAAATAATTTAGAAAGAGATGTTTAAAATCTTAACTTTTTATATAATTTTTATGATCATTAAAACAAATTAAGAGACGACAATTGTTGTTCTCCTTCTCCGCTCCGTCACTATTTTTCGTAATTTTATTCAACACAAACTTTCAAGCTTAAAACACTGTTGAACGAATGAGATGAAGCTTGCAGCTCTAGCATCGATGCCAATTTCTTCCAAAAACATGTAATTTTTTCGAGCTTCCATATATGCCACTGCAAGATTGATCTTTTGACAACACAATATCAGATCTTTGTATAGAAGAGTTGGCATCGGAAGAAACCTTGCTTCCGGCGCCGGCGCTGGAACAGCCGACGGCGATGCCTTGGCTGCCTGATTTATCGACATTTCTTGAATTTTCTTTTTCTTTTTCTTTTTTTTCCCCCTTTTTCTGAACTGAATTTTAAGAGAATTTCTTCAGATCACTTGCCTGCTATGAGGTTTTGGAGAATACAAAATATGTAATTTTGTGTGGAATTTATAGCTTCTCGGTAAATTAAGCGTATACGGTTCATTTTTGTACGTATAAGGGTGATACACATTTCGTAAATATCTAGGTAACGATGTGGATAAGATCAAGTAATAATTCGATACGCATATATAAAAAAAAAAAAAAAAAAAAGAAAAGAAAAAGAAAACAATATTCTTAATTATCCTTATCTTCTACCTTTAAATATACTCACTTCTACTTTTAAATTTTAATTGCGGTATTGATAAAAAAAAAAAAAACATTTTGAAAACATTTTTTTTTTCATATATGATACTTATCCATTTTTTAAAAGGATGGTTGCAAGGATGGCAAAATTTTATGGGCTTATTACGTGCGTGACTTTACTTTTGGGAAATTATAAGTAATAGCTAGCAAAAAAAAGTCATAATGAAAAATAGCTGAAAACTGATGATATTCAAAATTATGGCTACCATGATTTTAGAATGAGAGAGTGAATACTTTTTGTTCCATTATACCTTTGGTATATACTCGTATTCACAATCAACCCTCACAAAATAGATTTCTTTTTTTAAAAAAAAAATATTCTCAATATTCTATCATCTCTCTTTGCCCCCTAAATTTATGCGTTTTTAAATTCTCTTATTTTTAAATTTCTCCATTTTCAAACACTTCATCTAATTTTTCAACGTTCTTTGTGGTTTCTTTAATTTTCCAAGATGCAATGTTCACATACGAAAATTGTGCATGAGTAAATGAAATGAAAAATAAATGCAGAGAAGAAGCTGCAGGATCATTTGATTTTTGGAGGTGGAAACGATGGTAGATAGAAATATATACCTCGAGAATGTGATTGGTTCAACGACTCATGCTCTATAGTTTCTATCGCTAGAGGCCAAGGGGAGATGAAACAAAGTTAAAAATTGAAGGAAATCCAATGGATATGAAAGTTTCAAATGAAATGGGTTGTCGGGGAAGATGAAGAGCATTTTTCGTCGTTTCTTTAATTTCCCAAGGCAGTGTCCACAAATGAAAATTGTGCTTGGGTAAATGGAAGGAAAAGAAACCCAGAGAAGAAGTTGCAGAAACGACAGTAGATAAAAATATATACCTCGAGATTGACATTTGCGTTGCAGATACTAATATACATAGGGATGAGGCAAGCCTAAAGGAACCAGTAAGCAAAAGAAAATAATAGCAAAGAGGTCCCTGTATACCGTGGGTCGTCAAAAGGAACTAGTAAACAAGAGGAAATACATAATTGAACTTAATCGGGTCCAACAAGCATCTATACATGCCTTAATGCAGGGTTGAGCTTCGTTTGTTAGTGACAAGGGATGAGGGACAAGGGTTTGCTTTATTATTGGGTTTGGAAAAAAGCAATGGTATAAACAATGAGGGAGACAAGGGGGTTTCAAGTGGAGTATTAATTCTGGAAAGTGGTTAATGATGTCATTTTTACCTATGTTAACGATGTATGTGAGGTATTAATTTTTATATTCAGTTTAATTTTTGCACGCTTAATGAGTAATTACACATATTTCCATTTCATTAAATTAGTATAGATGCATGGTCTAGTATATACCATAAGTTAGATGCAAATTCAATAGCTTTTCATTTAAATCGTTGTGTTCATCTATGTAACCTATGCATTGTTCTACAAAATTAAAAGATTTAGTTCTTTTCTTTAAACTATGTTAACTTCATAGTTTAGATTTGATTCAAGTTTGTCGTATTTTGTAGACTTAGAATCCTCTTTCCTTAGAATCCTGCTTTTTTGTAGGTTTCTCTTTAGTTATTTAGGGAGTGGAAAATGTAGGTAGGGGTATTTTAGTCACAATATAATTACTAAATCATAATATAAATCATGTAAAAAAAGATGTAGACATTTTTCCAAATATAAACAATTTTAGTTATTTTTCAGTAGGGGCTATCAATATTTAGTTATTCTTCTTGTTGCCCCTTACTTTTTTTAGTTTGCAAATCTGGCAAAAAAAATCAGCCTAGCCCAAAAGCTAAATCGATAGAAGTCTAAATTGCCCTTCCTAGTGTTTTTGCGTGTTTTACTATTATTAAGTATATCAATGGTATATCAGATATACTAGTGATATACTATTGATACACCTAAAATGAAGTATATCACAGATATACTACAGATATACTTTACTCTAGTATATCAGTGAAATGATATTCTTAATATGAAGTATATCAACCGTATATTAGTATTTCATATTCATTATATCAGATATACTTAAAATGAAGTATATCAGTAATATATCATTAATATACTACTAATATACTTCGTTTTAGATATATATCAGTTGATCGATATACCAAATATAAAGTATATCAAATATACTACTGATATACATGTTGATACACCAATGAAGGTAAAATTGGAATAATAAAAAACGGAAATCAAATTTAAAATTTTTTGCTATATTTGCAAATCTAAAAAATCATGGCTAAATTTGTAAATATCCTAATATTTTTTGCTACCCATTACAATTCTCTTTTTTAAAAAAAAAAAAATAATAATAATGCGATAAACCCTAATTTCAAACTAGCCGTTAAGTTGAAATGAATTAACGGTGCTATTTAGTGTGATTTTTTGTTTTAATTGTTGCAAACCCAAGATTGTTAAGTCTCTTGATATTTTATTTTTTTTTTGACCAATGGTCTCTTGATATTGACAATAAATAATCGAGAAAATTAATTTTTACATAAAGGAAAAATGGAATTAGTTTCCCATGTCGTATTCACCTTTTGTTTTTTCCCCTAAAGAACATAGTGATACATACAGGACCTTTTTCTGGCAAAGAAGATAGCTACAATGTCAATTTTATATAAAAGATGCAAAGGTTTATTCTATTTCTTCATTATGTATTATTTTGTCAAATCCTAAAAACCATGTAGGATACGTATTTATTTGAGCTCTTCTCAATCATTTATTTGAGACCATTTTGTACTATTGAAATAACTATTTACAGGAAAATTATATTTTCTCATCATTTAATACTTGAGTTTGATGGTATAATTAAGTTCAATTTTACAATCATGTGCGCCCAAGTGTTGTGCGAATTCGATTGGATGCCATGCCATGTATATTTAAATGCCTCATAACTTTAAGTATTTAAGCTCAAGGAGAAAGTATGGTAATTAACAACTTTTTTATTGATAAAATAGGAAAATAAGAGTAAATTATTATTAGTAAAACAAATATATCAATAATTGTAATAAAATGAGCACCCATCTAATTTTTTTTCTATATATATATTTTTTAATATTGAGCCCATCTAATTGCACTCCTGGGGCAAGTTAGGTTCACATATTTGGAAAGCTTGATTTTATATCATATCTTAATTGTGATTTATAAATTTGAGATGTAGGTTCGCATAGATTAGTATATATAGTTTTGATTAACGTACTACGTAGAAGATTAGCAAATAGATATTTTAAGATATAAGCTAGTCTACCTATCTATTATTGTAGTTAATTAAAATGAAGTCTAGTCTTTATCTTTCTGATTTCAAGAGATAAAAACCTAATAAATATGAGTCGCAACAATCCCTTAAATGTGCCATTTAATCATTTTATTTGGTTGAATTGTTCGGATATATTGTGGAATATGTAACCTTCCTTGATTACATTATTATAAAAAAGTAATATATAGTTTCAAATTACAATAACTTGTGAATATTATTAATTTCATACTCTTATAATTTGTGAATTTGTAGAATCATATTCTTCTAGTAATTCAAAGTTGCTAGATTTTAATAAAAATGGATGAATAATCTTACTATATCCACAAAACAAGTCATATATGTTAAAACACATCAAAGTATGATAAACAAATTTGAAATGCCATACCATTATATATAATGTGCAATTATTTTCATAACTAACGATGTTTATATACAACTAATTCTTTTACACCATTCTAATACATAATTTACACAAATCTAAACGTTTTATTTCAAATTTCACAAATCTAGACTATCAAAGCTAAGACAAACAACCTTAACGTAATCTAGACTATTGACTTTTTTTTTCCTCCATTTTTCTGTGATAAACTATATAACACATGAAATGCTACAAGAGTCTGTGAGTCTTAATTTTTTCACGATCTTCATCAATATGTGTTCTACTCTTTTTCTACTCCATCAATATGAGACATCACTAGATAAACAGTGCTATAAACATGCAAGCAACGGCGAACAGAATCGTCATCGTCATCGTCATTGTCTTCCTCCTCCTCCTCCCTAATCGACCTCGAAAAGGCCCGGCCAATTTCCCCAGCACAAAACATTCCGGCCAATGGAACTCTGGGGAAATTCAGACTAAACGGCGACGTATTGACGTTGGGACGTCCAAAATATGCCTGCCCTCGACAATGGCAGGAGAAAATGAGGCCTCCAAAAACTTTTTCATTTTTTGGGGGGGCAGAGACAGAATTGGCGGCGGCGGCGGCTCTGGTTATGGGCAGTGGCTTTAGAGTTGCAAGATTTTCCAATGCAATGTAAGAGGAAGAAGAAGCAGTTTCGGAATCTGAATGGTAGAATAAGAAGGAATCTCCTGGCCGGATCCCAACGCCGTCCACTACAAAACACTCCTTGTCTCCTCTGTTCAAAACCACCTCCAATTATTAACCAATAGTTGAAGAAAAATTGTTGCCTTTTTTTCCTCCGTAAATGAAAACGTATATATAATAACTTAAAGATTGGATAGTTTTCGAGAAATTATTCTGTGAGGCCGTTACAATTGGCTGGCAGTTTTTCACCGTTGAATATAGAGAGAAAACTATCTTGAATTTATATCTAGTGGTTATTATGAGACATAAAAATTATTAAATCTACATCTAACCGTTATTACGAGACAGTCACATTGTGACGGTTTCATTCAATAATTTGTCGTAGTTTTCCTCTAATTTTTCCTCCTCAAAATTTTTAGAATGGAAAGTTGAGTCAGCAAAATTTTACCCGTTCCTAAAATAATTTCTAGCATTGTTTCCATGGATATATAAAAAAATGGTAATATGTAATGGCTGTTAAATATTATTTAGTTTTTTTAGTATAACCAATGTGGAGTATGAGGATTTGCACTTTTGATTTCAAAGGAAGGAGTAGATACTAATTATCGATAAGCTATGTTCCTGTTGACAAATATTATTTAGTTAATTAATAATATTTTTGTGTGTTTTCCTCATTTACTCTTTCTTTATTGTTTTAAAAGGTTTAATTTAATACTCATCTTTCAAAGTATTCAAATTATGTCACTTACCATAACACAAAAAATGAAAAAAAAAAAAAAAAAAAAAGTTTCCAGTCACACACATTTAACCCCCCACCAATACAAAAGGACATGGGAAAAAACAAATGGTGGGTGTTAATGTGACTATGGAAACCTTTTTTTTTTGTTCTGACTATGGTAAGTGACATAATACGACTTTGACAAAAATCTGGAAGAAGAGTATAGTTACCCATGAGAAGAAAAGCTTGAATTTTTGCCAATTTCTTCTAAAGTTAGAAGATAAATTAGAAAATTATCTCTTTTAGGTGCTCTAATTTTTTCTCTATATTTATGTTAATTCATTAAGTATCATGTCACGTAAATTTACCATCACTCACATTTAACTTCTATCAAAAATTTAAGCTGAATGTAAGGGATATATATATATATATATATATATATAAAAGAAAGAAAGAAAAGTTAGTAAGGGATTAAATTAAAACTTTTTAAACAAAAATGAGCTTACCCTAAAACTTTATACATTGCCAAGGATGTGGAGGGACCCAAGTTGTGTGAACCAATGCTCTGTTGTCTTTCTTGCATGACCCCAATGAACAGATCAGTTTCTAAATCGTCGTATTCAATCTGCAATTTCAACTTATGAGATAAGAGTCAAAATTCACAAAGTTAACGAATAAAAACAAAAAACAAAAAACAAAATTGACTCATATCCCACCTCTTCCTTGAGAGCCTTTAGAATGCTCTGTCCATAAAGGATTTCATCATCTCCTTCCATTAATGCAGAGAGCCACGTGAATCTCGACCCTCTTACACTTGTGGAAACCACTTTCAACTCTGGCCCAAAAGGGATTGTTCCACTTGATGATGTGAAATGGAATATTGTTTCTCCTACACCTATTACCAAAATGAGATGTATATTTATTCATAACTTTATCATCTTAGACCTCATTCCAATTTTCTAACGTTATAAGACCTGCAGCCTTGTTTTTTTTTTTTTTTTTCTATTACATTTTGATTACCAAAGTCTTAGGTTAAACGACCCTTCTTGACCACTAGACCAATCCATGGTAGTTACCTTGAGGCTTGTTTTTGTCGTTTGCAAGTACTAAAGCTACAGCATCAAGTGAAAACCCTTCTATTTTGTTGCATGTTCTTGTACTTTTGCTCAAGAAGCAGCCACACGCATCACCCACAATCACGGTCTCTTCATCCATAGCAGAATCTGAACGAAGGAAGGAAGGAAGAAGAAGAAGGGGAAAAAAAATCAATCAGGCTATTTTGTGTACTTGAATAATTGGAAATAAATTGCTTGTTCATATAAAAAGATTAAATTTTTAGGATTGATATGAAAGTTTGAGTAATGGGTAAATAGCGAATTGATTGGTACTCTACTTACCCAGCTTTGCAATGATGGGTTTCATGTCCACGTGATGATCCTGCAACTACTTAATCAGCAGTCATAAAAGGGATTTGAAAAACAAGCTAAGGGTTAAAAAGAACATGTTTGAATTATTTTCAAGTGTTTAACAATGTTTTTTTAACGCTTAAAAACTCCGTTTTAAGCACTTGAAAAGTCATGGTCCTAAACTTCACTGTGAAGTTTAGAAGTTATTGAAACTTACTCCAAACATTATGATACAGGAAGGAGATGTGGAATCAGAGACAGAAGCCGTAAAGTCCTTTATATCCATGATAAACTCGTCAACCATAGCTCCTTGAGACACCTGAAAATTGGGGATTTTTTTTACAATGAATTTTCCTCCTAAATTATGAAGAATCAATGAGAAATTTAAAATTATTTAAAAAGAGATGTTGGTTAGTTAATAGATGTATGTTTTTTTTATAAATTTTTAGAAATATCTTTTTGACATCTATTTTATTAATATTTTCATTGACATTTGCATAAAGGTAAAACATAAAACTTTGACGTATATACCTTATTTGGGCGGAGGAGTGAGATTTCATCGACCTTAAATCCGGGCAGAAATCCGACGGCCAAGACGATGCCTCTGTTTCGATTGGAGATGGAATTGTATTCTTCAGTTTCAAGATCATAATCAGTTACTGATTCCCATTTCACCTGTGACTTTTGTTTGTTAAATATAACAACAACGTCGAAATTTGTATAAAATGTGAATTTAAAGCTCAAGAAACTGGGATGAAATTAAACCTCCTTGACTTCATTGGTATTAACATCTAAGCCGATTATGCCCCTTGTTGCGTTTGTTATAACAGGAGTTCTTGAGCCCAATGCCTTTGTAATCTGAGTCCAACCCATAATAATTAGGACACATTTGGAAGTGAATTTGAAACGGTTAAAATCACTTTTGTCATGGTTAAAATTACTCTCAAACATGCATTTAATCATAAAAAATGATTTTAAATAATTAAAAATATGTTTTGGAGTGATTTTGAATACGACAAAAGTGATTTTAATTATTTCAAAATTACTCCCAAACATGCTTTAGAAATAGACGCTCAAAGAATACATAGGTTCATTTAATGTAAATTTGGATATATATATAATGTAATCTTTTTCATTTAAATTTTTGTGATGATTTAATCCTATCAACTGTAACTTTTTTTTTTTTGCCAAAATGAGCCTAGCTTGTTAAGGCATCTGTTCCTTGTTCAAATATTCGTTCTACATTTGTTCTACTAAAATGTAACTATTTACTCTTTTTTTTGTCAATTTAAAATTTATAATAGGAAAGATGTTTTTAAACTACAAGTACTAAAATTTAGTTCCTATCATAAAAAAAAGCATGGATTTTAAAACACAAATGTGTTAAATATATCAATAACAATTTAGTCTATCCCATAGAAAAATATGAGTTATTATCATAAATCGTTCAGGGAAGAAATATGTTTTTAATTCACTGAGATTTTATCCCTTTTCTGAAAAGTTAGGATTTCTTATTACAGATTGAAACACAATTGTATTATGGGTACTAAATCTCAACATAAGATACTTTTCACATAATATTAAAAATTTAAATCCTCAATGCAAACTAAGTTTCCATTTAATAACTATTTTACTTTTAATTTTTTATTTTTAAAAATTAAACTCATAAACACTACTTCTGTATTTTTGTTTTATAGTCTACTTTTTAAAATCATTACCAAAATCTAACCTAAAATTTGAAAACTAAAAAAAAAGTTTTAAAAACTCTCTTTCTTTATTATTATTATTATTATTAGAAATTTGGGTTATAATTCAAATACATTTTTTTAAAAAAAAGTGAAAAACATGCTTAAAAATTGTAAAAAAAAGAAGAAGCATAATCTTCAAAAACAAAAAGGGCCTATATCATTAGGTTCAAGAATTAAATCATTTAAATTTACTAGAATTTAGAGAATAAATCGTTAATTAAGGTTAAATTATAAATTTAGTTCGTGAGCGTTTGTGTCTATTTATTTGTTGAATTTTTAATTTTATATTCAATAGATCTGTGAGTTTTAAAAAATTCTTCAAGTTCAAAGATTCGATGAACACGCTTAAAAGTTTAAGGACCAAATAAATGAGACTCAAATTTAAAGACTAACTTGGTTAAGGACCAAATAAATGAGACTCAAATTTAAAGACTAACTTGGTTAAACTAATTACACAGTACATCAATCATTCAGACGAAGAAGAATAAACCAAAAGGGGAGAATGAGAGAAATACGAGATGGTGAACCGCTTCCAAACTGAACTCCACACCGATACAGGCAATAGCGAAATGCGGCCGAATCGGCTCCGACAGAACCTTATAAAGAACCTCCTTCACCGCCACCTGCAACCAAATTACACGACGGCCAGAGCAATTCATACATCCGTTCATCGGAAAATCAAACGCCGAGCAGTTACCAATCAGTAAATTGACGAAAGAAAGAAAAGAGTAACAAAGCGAACGTGAAGAGAGGGATTGAGAGAGACGGCGGAGGCGAATTTAGGGCGACAGAGGATCCGATTGCAAACAGAGTTCCATGTTTTACAAACGCAGGCCGCCGATGCGAAGGATCGAGCCGGGAGCCTGCCGAAGATGTTGTGAAGAATGTCGTCGTTCACTGGAGAAATTCCTCCGCCTGCTCCGACGGCCGTTTCCATTGGCAATGGAACAGAGCAAAAACGACGACGTTTGGACGGTTAGTGCTCTGTTTCTTTTTCTTTTCCTGAAATGATCCGTTTCGTTTTGGCGGGTTTATTATATGGATTTTGGCGTGAGCGGTAGGTGAGAAGGAAGATCGAGCTTGTGAATCGAAACGACGGCGTTTCTCCCCAAGGAATTTAATATATGGGAACTGTTGCACTTGGACGTTTCGGAAATAGTTTTCAGAAAATAGGTGAGAATTTTAAAAACAGTTTTTCCCCCTATTTTTACTAGTAAAAATATATTTGAATAATTATTTTGAAATAGTTTATGATTCATCTTTTAGATTTTTTTTGGTTCAACAAAAAGCATGATGGAAAATTCAAAAATCTAATCTTTTAAATTTTTTTTCTCTCATGTCGGGTTGAAGATTTATTCGATTGTTTATTCTAAGCTATCAAGTTGTGGTGTTTGAAAGTTGATTAGTCATTTGCAATCTTTATTATGGTAAAACTTGCAATTGCAAAAAAATAATTTTCAAGTTTGGAGCGAATCAATATATCTCCAGTGTCGTTTCTCTTTTATTTGTTGTGATTTATTAACTTGATTGCTATGGAGAGAATTTTCTCCCAACACAAAGACTTATTAACCACAAAATAGTAATAAACCTAAACATAATTAAATTAGATAAAACCAAAATATTTAAATGTCTACTTTGTTAAACTCAAAAGAAAAAAAAAACACTCATAAAATAATAAATTTATGGACCTATATAACACTTTTGAAAATTCAAAAAACACAAATCAATTTGGAGATTAACCTTATAATTTAACCTACCAAACAACACCAACAAATTTTAGTATTCTGCTCAGATTTTAAAAGGACGATACAAAGAAAATTCATGGAAATAATTGCAGTGCAGAACAATTTCTTGAGATTGAGAATCCAGGGTGCAATTAATAAAGAGTATCATCAGAAAGAAAGAAAGCAACAGAGAGGTTGGGTCCATTTGGAAACGAAATCTGAACCATTCGATCCCATGATAAAATCTGGATCATCAGATTTGATAGAGGCTCGTAACTTGATAAAGTGTACCTTAAAACATGGGATTTTAATCACCAAGGAACTGCTTCCTTAAATGCGGATTTGGTGTTTGAGGATCCTTTGGATTCTATTTGAATTCAATGTCTTTTGGCCTTTTTCCAATTTTTGCAGATTGCTCCGAAACTTTTTCCTTAATTCTTACTTTTTTCCCCCTCGGTAACCGAAATTTGCATTTTTGACACCTCTCCTCGTATATCTTTTACCAACATGGACGACTTTCGATATGTTTCTTTCTCCATTCGCAAGGCCGTGGAACTTTTTCTTTTCCTTCTTGTCCTAAATTATAAAAGATAACTATCATTTTTTTCTTTATTTTAAAAATACTCATTTTTTAAAAAATTATAATATTATTCTTGACTTTTTATTAGCCTTTCAAACGTATCATTGGAGTAGAAAAATCATTAGAATAATGAATGAACAATCGATGTGTCTGAATGTCGTTCTTTCAAACTTAATTCAAACAAACGTCGAATCACTGCTATGTCATTCTACGTCACCACCACGTCGATTTTTCATTCAACATTCTAAAGGATCTCTACTCCAAGAGTAGTTTTGAAACGTTTATAAAATGTTAAGGGTAATATTGCAACTTTTAAAATAATAGAGATATTTTTGAAATAAAATGCAAAGTTCAAGGCATTTTTTTTTTTAATTTAACCTTTTTTTTTCTTTTCCTTGAAGAACTGCTAGAGTTATTTGGAATGTCATAAGTTAATATAAATTATAATCTTAGTTACAAAGCTTTAATAATTTTTTTTTAATTTACTTATCGTTTGATAACTATTTTATTTTTTATTTTTTATTTTTAAAAATTAAGTTTATAAACACTACTTCTACGCATAGTTTTCTTGCTTTATTATCTACATTTTAAAAGCGTTCTCAAAAAACCAAGCTAAATTTTGAAAACTAAAAAAATAATTTTTAAAAGCTTGATTTTATTTTTGAAATGTAGCTTAGAATTCAAATGTGTTTTTAAGAAAGATGAAAAGCTTACTAAAAAGTTGTGTGGAAACAGTCATAATTTTCAAAAACATAAAATAAAAAATAAAATGGTTATCGGGGCCTTAATTTATAAATTTTAAAAAGTTTTCAACTACATTTCTAAACTTTCAATTTCGATGACAATAAATGTATATCATTAAAACATTTTTTTAGTTCAATATGTGAGATTCAAACATTTGATTTCTTGATTGTATGTGTCTTAACTCACTAAGTTATGTTCTAGTTGACAATGTATATCATTGATATAGTAACATAAATATTGACATGTGTTTTTTTTTTTTTTTTAAATTCAAATGTTGACATGTTATGTTGAATTGTTTCTTCTTTTTAGCCTTTGCTCTTGTTTAATCTAACCTCTTGTCTTAGAACCATCACATGTTAATTTAATTAACATATCAAGTAAATTTAGATGACAATTACTAAACTTATAATTGAAAGTTCAAGAATGGAATACAAAATTTTTAAAGTTCAAAGGGTAAAATGGTAAATACATCCATTCAAAGTTTGGATGCCAAATTTGTTGTTTCACCTATAATTTATAATAGTATTCAATTAAATTTTTTTAATAATATATTATAAATAAACGGAAGAGTTTTTTTTTTTTTTTATTTAAATAATTTTGTTTTGTTTTGTTTTTTTTCCAGAAACGGAAGAGATTCAAAATCCATCACCAATGTGAACTAAATAATATTTATTTAAACTATCATGAAAGTATGCATGATTTGAAGTTTGTCTTTTTCTTTTTCTTTATCTTTACAATTTTCTCTTTTTTTCTAAGGGCAAAACTAACAAGAAAATATATTTAATTATACTTTTTACTCAACCAAATTATTCACACCTTATCCTATCATTCCCTTCCAAGTGGTGCATTTCTGAAAACCTCCCCCATTTAATCGAGATTTGGATGAAAAGTTATATTCTGCATGCTTTTTTTAAATGATATATATTATGTTGATTTTATGAACAATTGATTAATGGACTAAATTTAGTAAAGTGAGCAAAATTCAATGGTAATTGATATGTACTTTTTCCTCTTGAGGTTGAATGATCAATTTTCCATATCCCATTTTTGTTGTGCTAAAAGAAATAATTAATTGATTAAATTTGCCTTAACTTAAGGTCTCAACATTTTATAATTAGTGGGGTTATTTAATAAATTCATCAAGAAAAGAAGAATAGCGAGATAAAAAAGAAACTTTTTTTTTTTTTTGTGAAACAGGAGAAAATATTAGTAATTAATGTTTTCTTATGGCAAATGGTAATTTTTTTTTTAATATAGCAAATGGTAATTAATGTATACAACGTAAGTGGTTTAATAATTTATCCAGCCATCTTTCAAAAAAAAAAAAATTTATCCAGCCATCATCGATTTTGATCGGAATCTTGTCAGTTGTCAAAAAGCAAGTGAAAATAATGAACACAATTATGGATGAAAAGAGAGAAAAAGAGAAGCAAAATGATAGCAGAAGTTGCCCAAGGAAAAAAAAAAAAGTCTTGATTCTTGTGGAATTTGGAAAAACAAATTTTAAATTTTAAATTTTAAATTACCCGCATCAAAAGGGGTAATTTTGGTAAAATTAAAGTAAAATTTAAAAGTTAATCTCAATACATCTCTATAATTTTAAAGGTGTGCTTAGTTTCAATTTAGTCCCTATAATTTTACAAGTTTCCATTTAGTCCCTATGGTTTAGAGTTAATTTCAATTTGACTCTTAGTTTGGTTAAATCTCATAAGTAGTCCATAAAATGTGTTTTATCCACTTGAAAAATCTATTTTTTTTTTCCAGATTAAAATACTATTTTGGCCCTTGTACTTTGAGTCACGTCTCATCTTAGTTCTTATACTTTCAAATGTCTAAATTAAGTCCCTATACTTTTAATAAATCATAAAATTGGTCTTTATTGTTAGGTTGAAATTTATTTTTATCGAAGTTGGTAAAATAATAATAATAATTCTCACTTTTGTAAAGACAAAATGTGAGTATATAATTCTAAAATTTATACAGAAAAGGCTAATAGAGACTAACTTTTTTGAAAAAGTTAATAATAAACTAACAGTAATGACTAAATTTAAGATTTATCAAAAGTATAGAGACTAAATTTAGACATTTGAAAGTACATGGACTATAGAAGGCTAAATTATATATAAAAAAAATCCCTGAACTATGGGTTTTGTTTCAAAAACACCCCTAAACTTTAAAAAGTTTCAAAAATGCCCCTGAACTATGAAAATGGTTTCACAAATGCCCATACCGTTAACAACACAAACAGAATGCTGAGGTGGAAAGTTAACTGTTGAGTTGGACTTGTGTGACATAGAAAAATGAAAACGTGGCCTATGTTAAAAAAATCATGGAAATTGTTGCTCTCTTCTTCTTCAAAATCCTCATCGCCACCATCTTCCTTTGTTTCCACCTAAACCTCCCACTTCTTACTAAAATCACGGCATAAATCGCAGCATTCAGAACTCTGGTGCGATTGTTCTCCCACTCTCGCCAGGATGGCTTCTGATGTCAATACATAGTCGCATTTGGGAATTAAACACAACATTTCGTCGTCTTCGAATTCGTTCAAGCAAATGGCGCATTCTAGGCCACTTTTACTGATTTTGTGCTCTTTCACTTCTGAGTAAATCAGAGTGGGGAAGGTTTCGATTAGGGCAGGATCGACTCCGCGAGTGGCGCGGCGGGAGCGTCCGGTGGCGACAAGAGGGCAGACAATGTTGGATTGGGAGTTGTTGTAGTGGCAAATGTAGACGGAGAAGAAAGCCATGAAGAAGTGGGCGACAATGAGGATTACAATGATGACACCCATGGAGCCGCTGAGGCGGTATTGATAGGGGTTGGATCTGGGGTCCAGGGAGAGTTGGGACTGGGTGGAGACGGAGAGGAATCGGAGGAGGAGGAGGGTGAAGAGAACGCCATGGGCGGCGGTGTTAGAGAGAGAGGACATGATTATTTTGATCGGAGTTTTGGAGGTGAAGAGGGTTTTATGTTCCACTGTCACCCTCTCTCTTTCTTTTTATGAAATCGGTGTTGTTGGAAGCTATTTTTCAGAGGGTTGACAATATCGACAACATTTTTGCCGAGATTAGATTCTTCCCTTCTGTTCTTTTCCTCTCGAATCTATAGGTATAATTCTCTTTTTGTTTTTGTTTTGTCGTGTTTGAAAAAAAAAATAGGGGCCACTTTTTGAAAACAAAGGAAGATGATGGTGATGGGGATTTTGAAGAAGAGAGTGACAATTTCCATGATTTTTTTAACATAGGTCACGTTTTCATTTTTCTATGTCACATAAGTTCAACTCAACATTTAACTGTCCACCTCAGCATTCTATTTGTGTTGTTAACGGTATGGGCATTTGTGAAACATTTTTCGTATTTCAAAGACATTTTTTAAACTTTTTAAAAGTTCAAGGATATTTTTAAAACAGAACCCATGGTTCAAGAGTATTTTTTATAATTTAGCCTAAATAGAACACGTCTGAAAATATAAGGCTGGAATGGTATTTTAACATATTTTTTACTTAGCTCTAAACCCTAATACAATCCACTAATAAAGTTACCCAAATAAAAGTGAAAAAAAAAATATTAATATGGTTAAGATAAGAATAATTTGTGAAGTTTAACTAAATTATAGGGGCAGAATTCAAACTTTTGAAATCAAAATACTAAACTAAAATAAACTTAAATTATACCGATCAAATTGAAACTAAATCAAATTCGTATAAACCAAACTAAAACTTGTAAAATGAAAAGATGTAAATGGAAACATACAAACTAAATTTGTAATTTAGCTAAGATAGAAAATCATCCTCCAATCCATCATAAGGAAGATGAACTCCGTTTCCAAGATAATAAAGACGCAAAGAAAGAGAACACACGAGAGAGTTCGTCAGGTTTATATTTAAAATTGAAACGATCTGCAAATTCAAATAGTCATTGCAAGATAGAATGAGGATCGTAGTAATAAAAATTGGTGTTAATAAAATTAAATCAACAAAATTACGATGCTGAAAGGCAGAGATAATTTGGATTTGTTTCCTTTTTCGTTTCTATCTACTCCCAGTGAAATGGAAGAGTCGAAGGGGATTCATTTCCAGCATTGTCGGAGGTTATTCCAAAGATTCCGGGGAAATTAACAGCCCCTCCATGACTGTCATTTGGAATCCGAACTGAAGAAGAATCAGAATTCTCAAAACTGTTATGGCTATGGTGGTGGCTCAATGGCTGCAGCAGAGAAATGGCGGCGTTACGCTGTTCGATTCTGCTCAAATCCAAATGCCCAGAAGAAGAACCACTCTCCGCCTGCTGTGGCTGATGATCAGTCTGAGTTTGTGGAGATGACAGAAGAGAGAGAGCACAATCTGATTCACTAACCCCAATTCTGAACCTGTCGTATATCATCTTGTTCCTTTCCCCGCCGCCGCAGCCGTTTTCCGACAGGGTATTGATGGTCCGGAGGAGGGGTTGGCATGTTGTCGGCCCTCCGTGCAAGAAGGCCAGTGGTTGCGCCGCTTTGTAGTTGTTGCTGCTGCTGTTGCCCGAAGGTTCCACAAAAAGGCTCTGTTTTTCGAGGAAATTTAGCTGCTGGTGCCGGCTGTGAAAGGCGGCGGCATCTCCTGCTCCGTCGCTCACGGCGGAGGACCAGCCGTGGCTGCTCACCGTGGTCGATGGGAAAACTTGTGAGCTTGTAAATGGCAACAAGTGAGGACCTGCAATAAATTAGCACATTGACATTTAAAACCCACAAACAAATTTTGCAATTTCTTATGAAAATTTCTCTCGAAAAATGGTTTAAAAAAAAAAAAATCTAACCTTGATGATAAGAGAAAGGACCACCAGATCGAGGCAAGAGGTCAGTTTGAGGCTTTCTCCGTCGCCGGTTGTGGCCGTCGAGTCGTTTGCGGCAGCTTCTTTTTCCTTCGTCAAATTCTTCAAGTGAATGAAACCTATGGAAGAAAAACAAAAAGAAAAAGCAGAGCAGATGGGAATTCAATAATGCCTAAAACTTTAAGATGAGCAAAATCTAGAAATTGGTAAAAAAAAAAAAAAAACTGCAGGTTTTGGACTTTCATTGCTAAGTTATCTCAACTTTTAAGCTGTGTAAGAAGAGAACAGAGAACTTTCTCATGAAAAGACTCAAAAGCGCATCTAATTCCAGCGCCATGCGTTCTGGAAAAAAACTTTTAAGCACAAACAGAGAACACAGAGAGAGAGAGAGGACAAGTTTCTTCAGATAAAACACCAACAGTTCCATTTCAAACACACAATTGGTTGATTTATTCCAAAAAGAAAAAAAACTGTCCATTTTCTTGCAATCTCTAGTGATTGGTTTACACAAAGCATAAAAATGTTCCTCGGAGCTTTTCTTCCAGAATAAAATAATGAGCAGTGCCCAAAAGTTGTTGACAGAGAAGAAAAACATACCATATTTTGATTTTTAAGGGGGAAAAAAGGCAAAAACCAAAAACCAGCAAAGTTACCTACTACACTGCTGGCAGAACCTCTGTTTAAGGCCAGCAATTGTGACCTGAGGAGTCTTTGAATGCAGCTCACAAACCTTATGGCGCCTGTGGTAATCTCTACAGTTGCTTAGATCTGAATTGCAGCCATCTACAAGGCAAGAAACTGGCTGACTCCCACCATTGTTAGCTCCTCTAGCTCTCTTTGATGATCCTGATGTTGATGATGCCATTTTTCTCAACCTCTCCCCTGCAAAAATTTTCACTCAAAATTCTTAACCCTTGAAGCTACTACAAGACATATGTTTGTGCAAAGTTTTAAGGCAACCCATAAAAATGCTTACTTTGTTGTCTTCCAAGAAGATTGGAACTTGGAAGTTGCAAAAATTAAAAAAAAGAAAAGAAAAGAAAGGGAGGTAAAATGGGGGAGAAAATGAAATTAAATTAAAAGGAAAGAGAGAAATAAATGAATGGTAAGAGTTTGTTCCCAAACTAGTGCAGCAGAAGTGGATTGGTTTGTTCTTTCCAGTTCATTCACTGACATAGATTCCATTAAATCCAATAAAGTAGATTGTCAAGGGGGCAAAAGAAAAGGGGTAGAAAGAAGGGCAAGGCATTAAAAAAATAAAGAAGGAACTTGTTGGTTAAGACTTAACACACTTACCGAATCACATGCTAGCTAGACTAAAATATACCTATCAGTAAGGTGTCATTCTTGGTCTGGTTTAAAGCATTCAAGAGAAGAAAAGAAGAGAGAGAAATATGGAAGGTCAAGGCCAAGGGTATGAGCTTGAGAAAAGCTAAAGGATGATGATGATGATGATAAATGAGGATGCGGCTGTTGCTTTCATCTTTTTTTACTAAGGCTCTGTGTGTGTATGAAAATAACAAAGTACAAAGGGCTTGAATGCTTGCTTAACTTACGACAAAGTAATTGGCAACCTGTTTTTGTTTCACATTCTATGGCATGCAAAACCCCTTTTGCATAATCCTTTCACTACCTCACCACCTAACACATGTGTGAACGTCGTGGATTCAACTCTCAATCTTTCAATTTTGTGAACTTGTTGATAAAAATTATGGGAATAGAATTAGTGGAGATGGGATGGAGCCTATAGCTTAGAGGATCATAGCACATGGCTATGAACCGCGGTGTCGAGAGTTTGAATCCCTCCTCGCCCACAACCAGCTGAAAAGCCGATGATGATAAAAACCCTAGGAACACAAATAGAGACAAGATGAGGGCGTGTAGCTTAGAGGAATTTAGAATACGTGGCTACAAACCATGGTGTCAGAGTTCCAATCTCTTCTCACGTACACCCAAGCCAAAAAAAAGTTGTAGATGAATATACTATGAAAACAAAAAAATCAAAATAACTATTGAAATTCAAATTAAGAGTTTAGAACTTATGAAATGAACTACTAGGGATGATTATTATGATTTATGTTCTTATTTCAACCCTTGGTAGGTAATTCTACGATGTTTAAAAAAGAATACATATATTTCTTTAATTAATAATGACATTGAGTCTTTTAATTTATAAAAAATGTAGATTTATTGATACAATGCATTATTATAAAATGGCCATAAGTTTTGTGGTCCTAACAGCCTAGCAATACGAGACCTTTGCAAGTATATCATTTTCCCTGAAAATTTTGGAGCTTTTAATGTCAAAACACACAATCCAACGACTGGATAGAGACGCCAACCAAACCGTGAATAAGAGGCAAACACATGTTTAAATTTTGACAAAAATAAATACGTGAATGAGAAAAGGAAATAGCGTTATGATTTTTCTTTGGTACACGTATGGGAATTTGGTCTCAATGTATAAATATAAACTTTAAAAAACAAATTAAAATTGATTTCTTTTTCTTTTTTTTAAGTTCAACAATTACATGAGTAAAACATCGAATTATCGACTTTTAAGATGATAATTAGTGTCTTATCCATTGAACTATGTTTTTTTTTTTTTTTTAAATATTGAACTATGCTCTTATTAAAATTGAATTGGTTGGATAATAAAAATGGTGATTGAATATAAATTATAGGTTAAAATATTATTTTGGTTCATATACTTTGGGTTTCATTCCATTTTAATTTATGTACTTTCAAATATTCAGTTTTAGTATTTGTACTTTCAATAAATCTTAAAATTAGTCTCCAATGTAAGTTTGAAGTTAATATTTTATCGAAATTGGTTAAAGGATAATAATAATATTTTTCATGCAAGAAAAGATAAAATGGGAACATGTTTTCAAAATTTCTAGAAGAAATGTTAATAGAGACTATTTTTTTTTTTTAAAAAAATGTTAACAATAAACTAACAATGTAGACCAATTTTAAACTTTATTGAAAGTATAAGGATTAAAATGAAATTTGAAGTATAGACATCAAAATGATATTTTAACCTAAATTAAAATATTGAGAGATGAAATTTAATTATAGTAAAGAATGGGATGGGGTCTCCCCATAGATTATTATGTCGACCCACAAAATCTTCTTTTGTGGTCCGAGGAGAGATTGATTGGGGTTTTGGTTTTGGCCTCAAAATCCCCGAAAATGCACATTTCGCCTTTTTTTTTTCCTGATATTTTTTCGGCGACACATGCTGGTGGCTGTGGCAGATTCTGTAATAAAACTCATTATTAGAGGCTACATTTGGTATATATATATATATATATACAAAGTATTATTAACGACAACATTTGGAGAGGGGTATTCGAACATCTGATCTCTTAGTCGAGAGCATATTCTAATTACCGCTGAACTAATGCTCATTTTTACTACAAAGTATTATTATCCCAATCTTAGAATCGGAGGGAGGGTCAGGCAGGCACGTGTCCCCTCTTACGCTAATATTATCTAGGTTTAAATTCTTTACTTGTCCTTATACTTTTTAACTTTTACCTATTTTGGTCCCTATTTAATTTAATAAGTTTATTTTAGTTATTGTCCTTTTATACCATTTATTTTGGCATGTGTACTTTTGAAAAGTGATTGTCTTTAAAATGGTAACATAACTTAAGAAGTTACTAGTGCATTGTTGGGTTGAAATTGTGATAGAAAAAATGGATGAAAACGTTTTTAAAATAAAGTTATTAGATTAGATGAAAACCTTAAAATTAGGACATTATTTCAATAAAGTTATTGAATGTAGTGTTTGTGATGAAACTATAATTGAAAAATTAGATAAAAATGAAATAAATAGTTCGAAACAGTCACTTTTTAAATATACGAAGACTAAAATAGACGTTTCAAGAGTATATGGATCAAAGTACATAAAAGTTAAAAGTATAAGGACCACAATAGGCAAAAATTGAAAGTATTGGACAAAATAGAATTTAGACATTATATTTATATGCAAAATTTGAAGAAAAAAAATCTGCAAATGTGTAGGGTAGGTCAGGCAACTCCAAGGTGCAAAATATCTTAGCTTTATATATATATATATATATATATATATATATATATATATATATATATTTGAAAGCTATCTTAGATTTATATTAAATTATTTTAATCCCTTGTCATCTACTCTTAGGATGGTTTTCATATTCTCTATAATGATTTCATTTTTTTAAGGAAACATTTGAGTTCTTAATCAATTTTCAAAAAAAAAAAATTATTTTTTTTAGTTTTCAGAACTTGGATTGGTTTTTAAAAATATATGTAAAAAGTAGATAATAAAATAAGGAAACTCATAGGTGGATGTAGTACTTATAGTCTTAATTTTAAAAAATCAAATAGTTATCAAATGAGGCCTTAAATATTGTGATTTCAGATTATTTTCAATTTGGTCCTCATAGTTGTTAAATTTTATTTTCATCCCATGATTTTGTTAGGTCTTACAAATTTTCAATAAGTTCATTTTAGTTTTTGTCCTTTCAAAATGTTTATTTTGGTACGTGTACTTTTAAAAAGCGATGATCATGCAACTTCTTAAGTGTACTGCTTGTGTTGAAATTGTGATAGAAAAATTGGATGAAAACCTTTTAAAATTGAAGTTATTAAATTAGATGAAAAACTTTTTCATATAAAGTTATGACACTATTTCTATAAAGTTATTGAATGTAGTGTCATGTTGAAATTGAAATAGAAAAAAATAGACGAAAATGAAATAAAGAGTCTAAAACAATCACTTTTAAAATATACAAAGACTAAAATAGACGTTTAAAAAATATATAAACCAAATATAGATAAAAGTTGAAAGTGTAAAAGTCACACTAGGCAAAAGTTAAAAGTATAGAACCAAAATATGATTTAGAGCTATTTTTATATGCAAAATTTGGAAAAAAATATATATATTTTTACAGATTTGAATAAGTGCAAATATGTGTAGAGTAGATCAAACAACTTCAAGGACGCAAAAATATCTTAGCTTTATATGTATGTATACACTTTTTTGAAAGCTATCTCACATTTATACTAAATTACTTTGACCCCTTCCTCTCATTAATTTGGTTGAAGTAGATAGGTTAAATTATTAATTTGGTAATATGATTTGAAAGCTTTAATTTTAATTTAGTCATTTTAAATGTTTCAACTGAATTATTGTGATTTAAGTTTATTTTTAATTTGTACTTTTGGTCCCATAAAATCCTACAAGTTGTCTACATTGTAATAGGATGCTAACATATTTAATACATAGCATCAACTCTGGCAATGAACTAGTTTTTTTTTTCCTTTTTTTTGGACCATGTTAACTAACTGTGCTAAGGTTTGGAGTGGAGTTTTGGCCATCAATGAAATTATAACTAAACCTAAAATCATGAACATCAAATTAAAACTTTTCAAATCATGTAAACAAAATTGAAAGTAAATTCAAATCATAGAGATCAAATTGATAATTTAACTTTAAAATAATTTTTATTAGATTAAACTACAAATTTGTATCTATACTTTAATATTTGTGTCTTATTAGTGCTTCAACTTTAAAAGAGGTCAAATAGGAGCTCTAAACTTTCAATATTCTGTCTAACAGATTTCTAAACTTTTAAAAATATCTAATAAATATCTAAACTTCCATTTTTTTGTGTCCAATAGCTTTGTGAACATTATAAATTGACTCATAAATCAATTATCCATTAGACATAATTAAGTCGAATACTTATAAACCTATTAGATACAAAATTAAAAATTCAGAAATCTATCTACACACTTTTTAAAATTCATGAACTTTACTAACACAACATTAAAAATTTAAAAATTTATTAAAAAATGTTTATACCTTAAAAGAGCGGTTAAACATAATGTTGAAAGATGATGGATCAAAATCATAATTTGACGTTATTATTAAGGATATAATTAAGAAATGTGTAAGGGGCTGGCTAGAAACTTTCAAACTTTGAAGATAGTAGCTTAGCACATAAAAGAAGGGAACTTATTGAGCAAAAGGACCTCATGTTGTTGCAGCTTTTTTTTTTTGTTATGGACAGAAAAGCTGGCAGGGGATATTAAAATTAAAAAAATAATAATAAAAGTACGTATAAAAAAATAAAAAATAAAAAATAAAAGAGAGAATTAGAAGAGGAAGAAAAAGGGATAGGCTTGGAAGAAAGTGAAGAATGGAAGATAAAAAGAGTCATATAATAATGTGAATGGGAGGGGCGGCGTTTTGATTGGCAATAATAATTGTTGGGAAAAAGTAGGACCGACTGAGTTCAGACCGAGTTGGACATTTGTTTATTCTTTGATGGTTAAATTACCGTTCTAGTTTTTAAACTGTTTTTAAACTTTTAAGTTTGTGTTGAAAATATTTAATTAATAGGTTTCTGAATTTTTAATTATGTGTTTAATAAATCTTTGACGGATTCGAATTTTTTTAACATTAACTGATCTATTAGATATGAAGTTGAATTTTATGTCTAATAGAATTCTAAACTTTCAATTTTGTGTCTAGTAGGTTCACGAATTTTCAAAAATGTTGAATAAGTCAATGACCTATTAGACACAAAATTAAAAATTCATGAACTTCTTGAACACAAAATTGAAAATTTAAGGGTCTGTTAAACATTTTTTAAAGTTCAGAGATCAAATAGACATAAATTTAAAAGTTCATGAACTTATTAGATTCTTTTTAAAGTTTGAAGATCAAATAGACACATATTTAAAAGTTTAGGCTCCGTTTGATAACCATTTGGTTTTTGGGTTTTGAAAATTATGTTTGTTTTTTTTTTTTTTTTATCATTTTTCTATAATGAGTTTCATCTTTCTTAAGAAAACATTTGAATTCTTAGCCAAATTTCAAAAACAAAAAAATTCAAAAGAAAATATATGTAAAAAATAGATAACAAAACAAAAAAAAATCATGATGGAAGTAGTATTTATAGGGTACATTTTCAAAAACTAAAAACAAAAAATCAAACGATTATCAAACGAAACCTTAAGGACTAAATTTGTAATTTAATTTTTGTTTTTTTTATTGAAAAGTTCACACGTGTGAGAGTAGCGTGTGGGAAATTTGTGTATGCTGGTGCAGTGGCCACGTATTTGGTTCTCAACCTGTCACCAATTCCTTAAGACCGTACCAACGCAACATGCACACTTGTCGGCAAACTTTGTTTATTTTATTTATTATTATTATTTTTTTTTTTTGCTTTTGATGGAGTTGTCATGTGAGTGACTGACACATAAACAGTTCTCTCATCCATTGACTCATTTATAGCGACAAGCTTTTTCACATTTTACGGTTTTTGTTCGTTATTATTATTTTTTTACTATTCACGTTCTTTTATTTACCCTTTTTATTGTTTTCAAAACGTTATTGTACCACTTGTATGGTTCATAAATAGTAAAGGTCGAATCACAAGGTCCTCGAGTATAGTTTTGATTTGAGATATATTCTATATGGTAAAATATATTTTTGATCCCTATTATTTGAATTTAATTTTTATTTTATCTCTAAATTTTTAAAATTGTAGACTGAAACATTTCGCCCAATCTCCAATTTTTACGTTATTATTCTCAATTAATGACAAAATTACAAATAATTAAATTTAGGATCAATTATAAATTAACATATGTCTCAAATTTAATTTGAAGACAAAAATTGAAAAATTTTAAAAATAAAATTGTCACATGTCTTCGTTATGACAATTTGACCAAACAATTAAATTTAAGGAAGTTGTGAGTAATGTCTACAAATAAATAATTATAATGAAAAAAGGATAAAAAAAGTTTCATATTTGAGATTATGTCTACTTGATTTAGAGGAAAGAATGTGAATAAAAATAATTGTCCATCCTACACCTGAAATATATATCGTTATCTACATTCAACCCAATTCAACCGCAAGATCTTTTAAAAACAAATCTCCCTACAAATTTTGTTGATATATGGAGCCTTTTTTGTGGGGGAAAAAACAACAGATTCTCTCAAACAACGAATTATTCTTGGTGTGTTTAGGCAACCATTGTAAAAGTAGAAGCTTAGGTTGGTGTTGTTGATATTGAAACATGTATTTCCATCCATAGCTCAAGGTGAAGCACATGAGGAGCATTTCGAGGGAAGAATTGAGGAAATTCTCCGAAAAAATTTGAAGCCCTCGCCTGCAAAAGAGAGAGAGAGAAATGAAATTGGTTTTTTTTCGATGGAGGGAGAAAAAATAGATTGGACAGAGGAGGAGTTGGGAGTTTGCAGCAGGAGTTGGGAGGATGTTTTTTTTTAAGAAAAAATCTCACAAATGGCCAAAACACGTTCTTCGAAATCTCTCCTCATAGAAGATGTGTATAAAGGGAGTTCAACAAATGTTGATGGTATATAACATGTGCACAACATCTCTTTCCAAAATAAAGGGTGTGTATATATAGCACATACAATGATGTTGTCTGTAGATTAGTCTAACAAAGACACAATGATAAAAGTGATGTGAATATGCTATGCATATAAAAGGCAGAACAACTCATATATAATTGGTATATAACAGCAAATAAAGAGGATTAACAGAAAATACAAAGGTGTATAACAACATGTATACAACATCTCTTCCCATACTAAAGAGTGTGTATATATTGTACATACAATGATGGCGACTGGAAGGCCCTAACAGAATAGAGCAAATGCAATCGTAATGAGGGTTTCAACCACAAGAAAACGGTTCGATGAAATTGGAGGAAAGAGGGTTTCATGAGCCTCATTTTTGGTTGTCAACATGAAAAATGTTCAAATGCTTGAGGTTTGGTGAGTGTCTCCAACTGATGCGTTAAATTAAACTAGATAAGTGTGACCTTGATTTGACACTTTTTCATGGTTTAATTAAGCAGCCATACTCATCCAAAATCCCAAATCCCAAATATGAAACATATTTGTCCATATTTCATTACTGTTTTTTTTAGACATTACTTACTCTGTGTGTGTGTGTGTGTGTGTGTGTGTGTGTGTGTGTGTGTGTGTGTGTGTGTGTGTGTGTGTGTGTGTGTGTGTGTGTGTGTGTGTGTGTGTGTGTGTGTGTGTGTGTGTGTGTGTGTGTGTGTGTGTGTGTGTGTGTGTGTGTGTGTGTGTGTGTGTGTGTGTGTGTGTGTGTGTGTGTGTGTGTGTGTGTGTGTGTGTGTGTGTGTGTGTGTGTGTGTGTGTGTGTGTGTGTGTGTGTGTGTGTGTGTGTGTGTGTGTGTGTGTGTGTGTGTGTGTGTGTGTGTGTGTGTGTGTGTGTGTGTGTGTGTGTGTGTGTGTGTGTGTGTGTGTGTGTGTGTGTGTGTGTGTGTGTGTGTGTGTGTGTGTGTGTGTGTGTGTGTGTGTGTGTGTGTGTGTGTGTGTGTTCATCCCAAAAACTCATGTAGCCACTCTATTGTTTAAATTAAAATAAATGATGATTTGAATTTAACAGAACGATTATTTGAATTTTTACAACGTTTTTATTTCCCTCTATTATTAAAAAAAAATCTACATATTTTCCTCCTAGATACACTCAATTTTGTTAGCCACAATTTTAGGTACTAGAAACTCATAAATCTCTAACAAGGGTATTTTCGTCCAACTGCTTATAATATATTTTAGGGAAAAACTATTTTTAGCCATTTTTTGCAAAATGAAGCATGTTTAGACATTTTTCAAATTGGGTGGATTAAATTTAGACATTTTTCTTGTTGCCCCTAAATTTAATTTGGTCAAATTAGGTTATATGAAATTTGGGTCAAAGTTAACTAAAACTTAAATCCAAATGGTTAGACCCAAAGCCAACCAAAGCCAAGTCCATGGTTGGACCCAAATGTCACTAAAGCCCAAGCCCACTTGCTTATGAAAAACTCTATAAATAAAAGAGCTCTCATTCATTTGAAGGGTTCAGAAATTTTATTATCTAGAGAATTTAGAGAGAATTGAGAGCAAAGAAGACCAATGTCCTTATGTGCTAAATGCTCCTAAAGTCCTAAGGTACTAAACACTTCAAGACAAGTCCTTAGGTGTTGAGCCTTCTTTGAAGACCAAAGACTCTTCAAGACTAGTCTTTAGGTGTTGAACACTCCTTGAAATGCTGAACACTCTTGGAAGACTAAAGACCCTCCAAGACAAGTCCCTAAGTATTGAACACTCTTGGAACACCAAAGACCCTCCAAGACAAGTCTCTAAGTGCTGAACACTCTTGGAAGACCAAAGACCCTCAAAGACAAGTCCTTAGATGCTAAACGTTCTTTGAATACTGAAGACTCTTCAAAGACTAAAGACGCTTTGAAGATCATAAGACTTGAAGACTTTAAAGACCAAAATATCTTTGAAGACTAGTCGAAGACATTCGAAGCGTACAAGACTCCAATCGTATTTTCAAGAGGATCAATAAGCCAAGGGCTGATCCAACGATCAACAAGCCAAAGGCCAATTCAAAAATCAATAAACCAAAGGCCGATCTAAAGATCAACAAGCCAAAGGCTGATTCAAAGATCAACAAACCAAATGCCAATCCAACAAAGTCAACAAGCAAGCTAATCAGAAAAGACCAACAAGCGCTCTCGAGAATAAGCTTTCAGCCTCGAGACATTTGTATATGAGAGAGAAAGAATCAGAAGAACAAATTAGAGATTATACTACACACACATAAATTAATACTAATTAAGTTCATTTACTCGTGTTCTAATTTCTTACTGAAATTACGTGTGAACAAAAGGTAACACTTTTAGTCTTTGAAATTTAAATTTAGTTTCTATTTGGTCATTGAGATTTCAAAAGTGACATGTTTGGTTTTCAAATTTTGAATTTGATTTATAATTGGTCTTTAAAGTTTGAAATTAGTTTCTAATTGATCCCTAAAGTTTAAAATTGGTTTTTAATTGGTTCCTGAGTATAAAAATAAGATATATAATAAAAAAAATTAGCTCATTTAAAAAAATAAATATCATCAAAGTCTAGTTAACCTATGTTAACTACCACATCATCATTCTATTAGGTCAATTAGTATCAATTTTACTAGGGATCATTTAGAAATCAATTTCAAACTTTAGGGACTAATTAGAAATCAAATTTAAACTTTGATAGTCCAAAATGTCACTTTCGAAATCTCAGGGACCAAATAAAAATAAAAGTTGTAAGGACCAAAAATGTTAATTTTAAAAACTCGATGACCAAATAGAAACTAAGTTCAAATCTCAATGACCAAAAGAGTATTTTACCTTATTCTATATTATTTTAGAAGTTTAATATAGTATTTTATGGTTTGGGTTTAGTTCAATTTGGTAGTATGATTTGTAATTAGTTTTAATTTAGTTCTTATGATTTGATTAAATTTTACCCATTATCTTTAAATTGTATTTTACTTTCCTATTAACTTAAAGTCAGTTTTAGAATACCTTCTAGTTTAAGCACTTCTTTTAAAAAAAATATTTTTAATAAAAATGTTTTTACATCTTACCTCTTTTAAAAAGTGATTCTATTAATTAGAAATATATATATATATATATATATATATTTTTTTTTTTTTTCTTACTACATATTTGAAGGTTTTTCTGTTAATCATTTAAACTCATTTTTTATAATTTATCTCTCATGTGTTTTTTCAAAATCAGTTTTTAAATTATTCCAAAATTTTTCAGTGCTTTTTATTTATTGAACTTTTTATAAAAACACTTCCGATCATCTAAAATCACTCAAAAAGTTATACTAAACAAACTTAAAATTATTAAATTTTTTTAAAGGTGCTTATAGAAAATTTGATTTTGTTTAAAAAATATTTTTTTCCAAAAGTTATTCAAAACATACTATTAGTCAAATATAAAACATATACTCATTGTCATCTAAAAAAATTGTCAATATGGTAACAACGATTTATGAAATTTGATTAAACTATATAGATCAAATTGAAACTTGTAGAACAACATATTCTAAATTGAAACTAAACAAAAATTACAATGACTAAATTAAAACTAAGCTCAAACTACTCAATTGAAACTATGTCCAAACTAGAGGGACCATGTAATTTAACCAATAATAAATTTCCAAAATTACAAGTAAAATTATTAGAAATTGTTATTGTGGTACTTTCCAACTTTTAATTTAAACAATTACTTTGTTGACGTTACAAAATTTAGACAATTAAACCCTACCATTAAAACTATGTTACTAATTGGGGTTTTTGTTCGAATGACCCATTTTCCAGCGATTTAATGACTGATGACATGCATTCTGAAAATAATGAAATATGACCAATTTGCCACGCAAAATTACACATGAGGGCAATATGAGGCAGTCTTGTTTGCTCATGCTCTCGTACGCAGAAACGTTATCGCTCTAGCTCTCTCACTCTTGCTCAAATGAGTGGTTGAAAATTTGGAGAAAAAAAAGACAAGAAAAAATTACGTCAGAGAAGAGCTAGAGCAGTAGAGTGAGAGCGAGAGTGAGAACGAGCTAGAGCAAGAGAGAAAGTGAGCTAGAGCTAGAGCGAGAATGAGAACGAGAACGAGAGCGAGAATTAGAGAGCGATTTTCCTTGTCTCTTTCTTTTCTCTAAAATTTTGACCACTCATTACTATCACAAGCGAGAGGGTTGGAGCGAGAACTAAAGAGCGATTTTCCTTGTCTCTTTCTTTTCTCCAGATTTTCGACCACTCATTATTATCATGAGTGAGAGTGAGAGTGAGAGCGAGAGAGGAGTGATAAGTCTTAGTATTAAGGCTTATTTAAATCTCAATTGCTTAAAATATTCTTGTTTTGTCTTAAGACCATTTAAAAATATTGAAAGATTGCTTCAAAATAAGAAAGAAATAAGAATGATGGCATTTGGGATAAGTTTCTAAATAAATCAAGCTTGTTTGCAGGAAATGTGGAAATTGCAAAACCAAAATTGTTATTTCGTGATTCTGCAATTTTGAGCAGTAGAAGAATTCAAAGAAGAAAAAAATCCTGCGCATAACCCATTGATGGAAAGACGAAATTACTACACAAATTGGAGAAATTGGAGCACAAATTATGGATAATTCAACCCTAGGTAGGATCTACAAAGGGCGGATGAAGAGAGGCAGCAAGGTGCATTCATTTTCTGAAAGAATTTTGGCTCAACTCGAAGCTCTGTTTTTCTGTAGAATTTTACTATGTTTTGTTGAGAGTTCAGCTTCTGTCTTTACCTTTTTGGAATTTCTTCTTGTATTACCAAGAGTTGCTGATTGTTGCTGCTATTTTTGTCGAGAATTTCAGTTTCTATTTTTATTTTTCTTCAATTTCTTCTTGTATTACCGAGAGTTGCTTACTGTACAATCTCGTTCTTCATTCGAATTTTGTTTTGCATTACGTTTTTGTTTTAATCCAACTTCTGTTGTGAGTTTTTGTGGGTTTCCTCTTGGTTCAATCTTTATATTTCTGTTGCAAGTTGTTTAATTTCGGTTTGTACGTCAGTCTCCCAATCCGATTCAAGTGGTACTTGGATTGTTAAGACTAATCTTCTCCTAGGAATAGTGAAAGATTTAGTCGATTGGAATAGAATGAGAATCCATTGAACAACCATCAATTGTACTTCTGTTTTTAGTTAATTATGACCTTATAAAAGTTCAATAATTATTTGTATAATTATAAGTCGATTATAATTGAAGGCAGAAGGAGTAGATGAATTTCCTAATAGATGCTTTTGATTTTTTATTTCAATTGAGCATTTTTGGAAGTCCTTGTGGTTATTGCTCAGTTTTGCATTACAAATTCTTGTCCTAATTGTTCAATAAGCAAGGGCTGTCTAAGCTAGAAATTTGTATTAATTTATTTAACCTTGGTCATCATTAGTAATTTACACAATTTCTAATATGAATTCTTCTTCAAAAATTAGTCGCGAAATTTTTATCTTTAATATGAGCTAAAACTTCTTAGGGGGTTCAAGGATGTGAATTCCCTAAGAAGTAATTATAGTCTAAATTTCAATAAAAACCAATCCTACATCTCAATTGTTTGCTTGTGTTGAACAAATTTTTGTTGAGATCCTAGATTGATCAACTAGGGTAGCAACTCAAGCTTAGATCTAATATCGACGGGTTTAGTGATAAACAGATTTTGCACAAGTGATGAAGAAAAGAGCTTAGACATAAGCCAATCCTTACCCTAGACATAGGGATTAAGGACTCCAAAGCCCATAAATTTGTTGAGCCAAATTATCTAAGATAGAGGGACTATAGACATATAAGTCATTCACTTAGCCTCCTAAAAACCTAAATTCAAGGTGAATAGGAGAAGAAATTTTGGTTTACAATTGAGTGTGGAGTATGTTGGAATTGCAATTTTGGCTTGCAATTACAACTTAGGGCAATGACATTCTTGAGTCTCATATTTATCTCAAAATATCTTTGCAATTTCAATTACTAAATCTATCTCGTTTTCCATCAATATTGTCATTTCTCAATTCTGCAATCCTTGTCATTTCAATATTGCAATTTCTTGGATTCTGCAATTAGATTTTGCAATTATTTGTTTTACCAATACACCATCCCAACATTGTTTTTGCAATTTTAGTTTTCAAGTTGCAATTTTCCTTACACTTTGCTTTACAATATTTTTGTTACTCCGTTCCCTTGGGATTCGATACTTGATATTCACATACCATTTTATATTACTTCGATCGCGTGCGCTATCGTGTAATCCGATCAGAGAGCAAGATCGAGAACTAGAGAGCTAGAATAAGAGTACGATGCCCTCACGATAATTTGGACGGGATGCAGAGTATGAAAAGGGTCATATGTCATTAATTTCAAAGCACATGTCAAATGACATCGATGCGCGTGAAAATAAGTCTTTCCTTACTAATTACTATCAGCAGGTTAGTTGTAACAATTATCCAAATTTGAGGCTATGGTTACAACAACTTCCTAGTCCTAGGTGTAACCATGATAAACAATTATCAATAGTTTAAACACATTTTTCATTTCACTTTTGTTTTCATTTTTTCTCTACAAATCTGCCAAACTTTACCCTCTTTTTACACTTTCATATATTACAGCGTATAAATAATTTCATAGCTCAAGGAATCTCTCTCTTTATTTACCTTAGCTCCTTTTACACTTTTGGTCCTTATATTTACCCTCACACAGCCACAGTGCACCAAAAAAGAGTGGTTCTGTCTCACCTTTAGGCTCAAAACTATAAGGGTTTTTTTTTTTAATTAATTAATTAATTTATTTATTTAAATTAAGAATAATTGATCTAGAATATTGATATAATGTTGAATTTCATCATTAAAATTTATGTCCAATTATCAACTTCATGTGGGATTTTTTTTTAAACAACAAATAGTGATGAAAGTGAAATTTCTATACTATGCATGTCTAAATAGTCCCTTAAGAATCTAAAGTCACACATCAGATATCTCTTTCTTTTGTTTTATTTCTTATTTCTTTTTCTTTTTACTTGTCACACGATTTAAAATGAAGCCTATGCTTACAAAATCCTAATCATAGGGATGAGTTGTCCATTTCATGTTTTATATTTCTTGATTTTGTTCATAATTAAGAGAATTTTAATATCAAAATTAAAGGAAAGAGGAGAAATGGACTAGAGAAGATATTTTAAAATGTCATTTCAACCAAAAATTTAAAAGTGGAATAAATAGGCCAATTTAAGTATAGTTTAGTGAATATAGCACCAATTACCATCTCTAAAGCCAATAATTCGATCCTCTCATTTTGCAATTGTTAAACTGAAAAAGAAAAGAAAAGAAAAAGTGGAATAAATAGTCTTCATTTAATTTTGTTTTTAATTTTGTTTTTCCTTTTGAAATAGTAATGCGGAAAAGTGAAAAAATAAAGAAATTTTTGAATGTAAATAATAGCAAGATAAATACTAAATATGTTAAAAGGAATCATATCTCCCCGTAAAATAATAATAAAAAAAGTAGCATGAAATCATTTAATCAAATATTACTATTGTTAATGCATGAATTTGACACAGCCGCATGATCTCATCTAAGAAACGGGATGAGATTATCTAGAAAACATAGAGATGAGCATCAGTGTGGTGCTTGCCACATACATTACTATCAGGTTAGTTGTAACAATTATCCAAATTTGAGGCTATGGTTACAACAATTTCCTAGTTCTAGGTGTAACCATGATAAATAATTATCAATAATTTAAACACATTTCATTTCACTTTTGTTTTCATTTTCTCCCTACAAATCTGCCAAACTTTACCCTATTTTTACACTTTTATTTATTACAGCGTATAAATAATTTCATAGCTCATGGAATCTGTCTCTTTATTTACCTTAGCTCCTTTTACACTTTTGGTCCTTATATTTACCCTCACACAGTCACAGTGCACCAAAAAAGAGTGGTTCTATCTCACCTTTGGGCTCAAAACTATGGGGTTTTTAAGAAAGATTGATTAAGAATGTTGATATAATGTTGAATTTCATCATTAAAATTTATGTCCAATTATCAACTTCATGTGGGATTATTTTTTAAACAACAAATAGTGATGAAAGTGAAATTTCTACACTCTGCATATCTAAATAGTCCCTTGAGAATCTAAAGTCACACATCAGATATCTCTTTCTTTTGTCTTATTTCTTATTTCTTTTTCTTTTTACTTGTCACACGATTTAAAATGAAGCCTATGCTAACAAAATCCTAATCATAGCAATGAGTTATCCATTTCATGTTTTATATTTCTTGATTTTGTTCATAATTAAAAGAATTTTAATATCAAAATTAAAGAATAAAAGGAGAAATGGACTAGAGAAGATATTTTAAAATGTCATTTTAACCAAAAGTTCAAAAGTGGAATAAATAGGTCCATTCGAGTATAGTTAAGTGAATAAAACACAAATTATCATTCCAAAGGTTGATAGTTCGATCCTCACTCTCCCCTTTGCCATCGCCACTGTCTCTACAACTCTTCGTTGTCGCCATCGTTCCCGTCACCGCCTCCACTGCTCAACTCCATAGGTGCCCACTGTAAGTTTTTTTTTTTTTTTTTATAAAATTTTAATAATTCTAATTGACGTGATTGTTTATTATTTAAATTTTATGTTGAAATGGTATAAATTTATTTAAGTATGAACGATTGCGAAATTTATTGAAGTAATGTGATGATTTATATTGAGATTACTTCATTTAATTTGTTGATTTAGATTGAGATTAATTAATGTAATTTGTTGATTTGTTGAAATTATTTATTTTGTTGGTTTAGGTTGAGATTACTTAATTTAATTTGTTGATTTAGGTTGAAATTAATCAATTTTGGTTTTTGGTTTATACTTAGAGATTATTTTGAGTGTAGAGGGTGGGTGGGTGAGCGATTGCTTTGAGGGATTTATAGATTGTTTGGAGTATATATAGGAAGTGACTTAAGGATTGTTTTGAGTGTTTTTAATTAGTATAGGAGGGAAGTGAAAAATATGGAAGTTGATTTGCTTGTTTATGTTAGTTTCATTAAGTGTTTGTTTGGTGAGTTTAGTTTTTTTGTTTATTTGATTTGTTTTGATAAATTTAGTTGTTATGTCTATAAGTTTAGTTAAATTTAGTTTTGATGTTATATTCATGTTTTGTTAAGTTTTAGTTGTTCATAAGTTTTGAAAAGTTTTAGTTATATTTAGTTGTTATGTTTTAAAATTTTGATAACTTAGTTAAGTTATGATGATGTTATGTTCATTAGTTTTGAAAAGATAGTTAAATTTGGTTGTTATGTTTATTAGTTTTGGCATGAGTAATAAAATAAATGTTTCCTTAGTCTACGATGTAACTAGTTTGGCATACAAAATGTTAGGCACGTTGTTAGTTCCTTAAGGATACAAATTGCCTCCTAAGTAGTTTGAACTATTTTGACGCACTAGGTGATAGTTTTGAATAGTTTTAGACACATTTAGTCTTCTTTAGGCATATTGTTGGTCTTTTAATTAAGGTCCTAAAATTCCTTTTAGGTTAGTTTAAACAAGCTAGTTTGGTGCATAGAGTGGTAGTATTTAATGGTTTAGGCACGTTCTTGATTCTTGTTGTATGACTATCCCGCAGTTATGGTAGCCAATAAATTGTTTGAGTATAGGTGGTGTGTGAGTGCTTAGAGATTGTTTTGACTGTAGGGGCTGAGTGAGATTGCTTTGATTATTTTGAGTGTAAGGAGGTGGGTGAGGGATTGTTTGAGTATATGGGTGGGTGAGGAATTGTTGTTATGTTCTTAAGTTTTGAAAAGTTTTAGTTCAACTTAGTTGTTATGTTTTAAGATTTTGATTATTTGGTTATGTTTTGATATTAGTTCATTATTTTTTAAAACTTAGTTAAATTTAGTTGTTATGTTTATTAGTTTTGATAAGTTAGTTAAATTTTGATAAAGTTTAGATGTTATGTTCCTAAGTTTTGAAAAGTTTCAGGTAAATTTAAATGTTATGTTTTTTAACTTTAGTAACTTAGTTAAGTTTGATGTATGTTCATTACTTTTGAAAGGTTATTTTAATTTGGTTGTTTTTGTTTATAAGTTTTTATAAGTTAATTAAGTTTTGTTCTTATGCCTATAAAGTTTTGATTGTTTTTGTTGTTCGTTTTAATTTAATGAGTTATTGGCTTTATTTTTTTTAGATGTTTTGGGTCGATATTAACATGAAGGTGGTGAGATGAATGAAGCTTTCTTTCTAGACTACCTTAAGTTTATTTATGTTGAAATTTTATTTTTATTTTGTATTAAAACTTTCCACATACAAATTATACAAACAAATTTAGTTTAATATAAATTTTCATTCATCTAATTATTCGTGTACAATTCTTTTAGATGCAACAAACTTCGAATAATAATGGAATTCGACAGAAAAAATATTGAAATTAAAAAAAAATGAAACATAAGACTTTTGCCTACACTAAAGAGGTAGTGTCAGCAAAAGTGGCTTCTGCCGATGCTAAAGAGATGGCGCTGGCAGAACCTCTACCAATGCTACCTAGCTTAGCCTTAGTAAAAACTCTCCCGACGAAGACCCGACTATCATTTTTGCTTCGAAAAAACTTTTCTCGACGCTTTTTTGACTTCTCCCAACGCTTTCTGGCGTTGAACAAAGCCAAAATTCTTGTAATGACACTCAAATGCTTAAGTGCTAAGGCTTTTGGATAAGTGTAGCAAGGATTAGGATTTTTAAGCATATCTTAAAAAGCACACCCCTTCTTACTTATAGGAAGAAAATTAAGGTTTTGATGGGCTCGTTCGGTTTAGGGCAACCAGCCAATCAACCTTTGATTGGGTTCCAAGCCATAATGAGCCTCGTCAGCCATAGCCCAACATGAATGCTAGGTGCCTCAATCCTACTTTAAGAGAGTGGGTTGAGACCCCATGACATCACACGGTTGGAAGAGTACAACCATGACACTAGACCTCTGCCTGATTCATCTTGAATGGACTTTAAGACCTTGATGTACTTTGGGCTTTATCTTACCTATAACAACTATATTCATCTCAATCAATTCACAGCAGTTATCAATTACATTAATCGGTAATATTGAAAAAAAAAGTTACTATTATCAATTGAATTAGTTAGAGGTTTTGAAAACATTGTCTGATTATTTTTGAAAAAAAAAATTCATATTTCTAATTAATTTACAAAATACAAATATTTTAGGAAACAAGGTTCTATTTATACCCATCTAGAGAAGGGTTGGGAATATTGAACTGGGCTGCATCTTAAAAGCCCAATATACGACTTAGGCCCATAAGCTCTACAGCCCAATGTCCATCAGAATCGTGTATCGTAGCTTGGTATTTGTAATTTTCAGATTTTTTGGGTTTTTTACCTAAATAATCAGGAGTTTCTTTTTGTTCAATAGGTGGCAAGAAGATTTGAACCACTTATGAAGAAGTAGAGATGTCCACGGAACAGACGCAGAATCGAGAAATGGCTTCTCCATCCCCGCCCTCCATTTTATTTTCCTTCCTCGCAAAATTGTCCATTTTATTTTGCAGGGAACGAGGCGGGGATTCATTGCGGAAAATTTGCGGGGATCAAGTTCCCTGCAAATAATTTTTTCCAATTTATGATTTTCATTTTTTTAATTTTGATTAAATAAAATGTTTTTTTTTTAAATCTATTTAAATTATTAATTCCTAATTAAAGATTTTTTTTTAACATTTCCTTAGAAAAAAATCAATACTTCATAAAAGTTTGAATTTATGGTTTATATATATAAGATTAAAGAAATCGAAGTGGGGCAGGGTTGGGGATGAGGAATGCATTCTCCATCCCCGTCCCCGTTTAGCTAACAGAAAAAAAAATTATTCCCACTTCCTCCTCATTCCCCACCTAAATGGGAATTCTCCACCTCATTATGAGCGAGTCCCAGAAGGAAAAATGAACATATCTAGAAGTAAGTAATGACTTGACTAGTTTTTTTTTTTTTTTGAGGGGTAGGAGATTCGAACCCATGACCTTTTGATCATAAGCACATCTTTTATGTCGGTTGAACTATGCTATTGTTGGCAATGACTTGACTAGTTGGACTGTACTCGTGTCAGCATAATCTCACATATTTAATAGAATTTTGTTGTGCTACTTATAAATGCACACTAAAATATTTAAATTTCTTTGTAGAGAAGTATTGGATTGGATGTTTAAACTTATTCCTATGCAATTATTTTTTCTTTAATTTTATCCAAAACAATATTATCCAATATTTTATAAGGTTATATTTCTATTAGAAATGGTGAAACAGTTTATAAAACTTAAAACTAACCAATCAAAATTATAATTCAACTACTATAAAAAAAAAAAAAAAAACAGAAATAAAATATCTTTAGAGAGAACAAGGAAATAGAAAAAGAAGAAAAGAAATCAAATATGAGTTTATATTTAGAAATTAGTCTCACTGGCGGGTATATAGTATTTATGTAACAGTTTTTTTCTTTCTTTCTTTGGTTAAATTAGAAGTCTAGTCCGGAAAATTTTAAGTTGTTATTAATAGGATGTTAGATATCTTAATTTTCAAATATGTGTGAATAGTCAACATTTTTTAAAATCAATGGATTTATTAAATACAAATTTAAATTTTATGTGTAATAGTTTTTTTTTAATTGAATCTTAAATTTTTAATTTTATGTGTAATAGGTCCAGAAATTTTAAAATATGTAGAATACATAACTTATTAGATACAAAATTTAAAATTTATAAATTTATTAAATACTTTTTAAATTTAAGGCACAAAATTGGAAGTTGTATTAAATACAAGGAAAGTTATAGGCTAAAATTGTAAGGGGAAAATTTCAATTTTGACTCCTATAAATTTGTGCATGGATCAAACTTAACAATTTAAATAAAAAATTCAATTTTGATTCATATATTTGTGCATTGATCAAACTTAATAATTTAAATAAAATCAAGTTTCGCATAAATTTAAGTTTGATCAATATACAAATTCACTACTGGATAATATTTTCAAAATTCACAAATTTCAATAAAAATTTAGCTCTAATGTTGTTTTTTTTAAATCTTATCAATTTGGTATCACACATATGTTTTAGAATTCATTGAAGTATATTTTCTTAAAAAAAAAAAAAAATTATTGAAGCATATGAGAATACCTTTTTTTAATGATCTTTTAAAGGAAAATTAATGAGAGGATAAAAATTGTAATACTTTCTAAAGTTTAGGGTTAATATTGTATCATTTATCTAAATTTGCAGTGTAATTTGATGAAATTGAGGGTTGGTAAAAATGGATACATGTTGGGAGTTTAAGGGTAAAAATTGCCTATTTCAATTGTATTTTGACTTTTCTTTGTTACTCTAAAAAAAACACTATTCTTTTGTTTCTTTTTCGGATTATGAAAACCCAGAAATCGGTCGCCTCCTTCGCCGGATGTCCCGTTTGATCGTCGTCTTCTCAGCGGAAGAGCGAGAGCGAAGGAACTCGTCGTCTTTGCCTGCATAGCTTTGGATTTCGGTGGGAATCGAAATTAATTTTCACTATCACAGGCTAGTACACTCGCAGTGAAGGTCTTTTTTCCCCTTCTTTTTCCATTTAGCAAATATATACGGGCACGCAGCACAAGTTCATAGACATGCTCACAATCCTTACTCCTAACAGAAATTACAGAGCTCTATTTTTGTGCGGTGCAGTTTGAAGTTGAAAATGGATGGAGAGGAGTTGACGGAGCAGGAAACTCAATTGTATGACCGCCAGATTAGGGTTTGGGGTGCGGATGCACAGAGAAGGTATTTTCGTGGTGTTGTATGACTTCTCTTATCTTGATTTCAATGGGATTTGTTTTCAATTGCAAGCTCTGGAAATCCTTTTATTCTGAGTTGAAGTTTCTTTGTGGACTTTGCTCGCAGACTGAGCAAAGCTCACGTTCTAGTGTGTGGAATGAAGGGGGCTGTTGCTGAGGTAACTTTTAGTTGTTAATTGAGCTGAGTCTTGACTTTCCATTTTGTATATATTCAAATAGGATTCCTTGCATTTGATATGACGTGCTTGTTCCTCAATATCTCTCTGTATGGATTGTTAGTTTTGCAAGAATATCGTTCTTGCTGGGGTTGGTAGTTTGACATTGGTGGATAATCGGTTGGTGACTGAAGAAGCACTTTCTGCTAATTTTCTATTACCTCTTGATGATGGTGTTTTTGGCGGGAAAACTGTTGCTGAACTTTGCTGTGATTCTTTGAAAGATTTCAATCCTATGGTACGAGTTTCAATTGAGAAAGGTATTACTTTGCTCCGTCTTTCCTTCACTTCTTTCTTGTACTCGTAAATAATGTAGTTGTAGTTATAGATATTATATACGTTGTTGAGTTCTGCTCTCTGTATTTTTGTTATCAATGGTTATAATGATGAACATCCATTCTAGAGCTCTAGTCCTTAATTTGTCAACTTCTATATCATTATAATTTGTGACCCTCTGATAAAGTTAAATTTAAATTTCTGTGCTCTTAGGTGAATTGTCGAGCTTTGATGAAGAGTTTTTTAAGACGTTTGATGTTATAGTTGTCAGTTGTTGCTCCCTGGCTGAAAAAGTAATAGCAAAGGCTTCACCTTCTTGTTTGCATTTTTCATAAATTTTCTTGGGGATTTTATTTTTGACATGTTTTTTTATTATTTTTTTTTTTTACTTATTGTAGAAATCGGTCAATGAGAAATGCCGGAAGTTACCTAAGCGCATATCATTTTATACTGTTGACTGTAGAGATTCCTGTGGTGAAATATTTGTTGATCTACAAGACTATAAATATGCAAAGGTGACAAATCAAAATATATTATTCTACATGTTCTATATTTTTGTGATTGTTTTGCATTTTGTTGTCCCTACTAATGTCATTCGGAGGCCTTTGTTTGTAGTTGGCATGGGATGTTAAATTATTTCTTCGGGTTTAGTTCATCTCAAAATTTCCTTTTGGTCACTTGTTCTTGTGAAGTTGGCACTGACATTTCTTCTTTCTGGCATAAATTCATGAATAATGCTCATATCACGTTGTCTTTACATTTTCTTGACAGAAAAAACTTGATGATACTGTGGAATGCCAACTATCATATCCAAGCTTTGAGGTATACATTATTCTATCACGTTAAATATAGAACAATCAGTTTTTCGTTATCTTTTTTCTCTTTAACTCTTCAGTAATATATAGTCTTCTGAATCACGATTTTTCTCTGGAGAACCTACATGCATGCTTATGTAAGTGTGGAATTTATTTTTCGTTCTTTCTCTTCTGTCGTTCAACTTCCTATCCCTCAAATTCATCTGCCAATTAGGAAAAGGAAACTCACGCAAGTATTGTTAACCTCTTCCTTTTGAGTTATTGAGACCATTTGCGTGCCCATGTTTGCATTTTGTTACAAGAAATCTGTTGAGGCATTTATGGACTTAAGAATCTTCATTTGGTCATTTGGTCATTTGGTGATGTGGGGCCAAACATAGAGTTGGAGGGAGCTCGTTCCTATATATATATTTAAATGACTGATGATGTTAATGTACATGGTACTCATTGTACTCTTTGTTTGAGCTCCTTCTGTGGTGGGCTGTTTCTTTTTGTTTGTTTTCTGCTCTTCTGTAAAAAATGTATATTGTACTCATTTTCTTCATGACGTGCATTTGTGATCCTTTTACTACAGGAAGCAATTTCAGTAGCCTGGAAAGCACATCCCAGAAAAGTTTCAAAGCTATTTTATGCATTAAGAGGTGTGGTAAATCATACTTGTGTGGATAAACAAACAGTGAATTTATCTTTTTATTTTATAGAGTTAGATGGGAATGGAAATGGGGAATTCAAAGAATGTTATAAGGAGAAATGGTTCGTGTACAGAGCATATAGAACTTACATGTATTTTGTCATGTCTGCTAGGCTCCTCTATGGTTTAGAATCAAGGACAACGATCTTTGTTTCTATACTGGAGTTGAATTTCAATCATCTTTGTATTGCTGATCCATTTTTCCTCTTGTATATCAATACCCCGACAATAGCAACAGTGATTTTCTCATGGGTGCAGTCGTAGAAAAGTTCGAAGAGGCTGAGGAGAGAAATCCAGGAGACACTACAATATCTGATGTTGCCGGGGTTTTGAAGCTGAAAAAGGAGCTCTGTGAGTCACAGGTTGAGTTTGAGGAACATGGTTTTTTCTGTGTTTTGTTATTAACAAGTAGGAGCATTCATTCTTACTTTATCAGTAAAATATGTGTTGCAGTCACTGAATGAAGCTCATATTCCCAATGCCCTCCTAGAGAGATTGGTGACAAATTCAAAGGAATTTCCTCCTGTTTGTGCTATCATTGGAGGAATTCTTGGGCAGGTGCGTTTTTTAGGAGAAAATTTCTAGTACTACAATAGTACCTACTCCTTCCATTCATAATTTGAAACGTCATTAAATGATATATTAATTTATTTCATGGATCCTACACTATTCTTAAATATTGCTATTTTGGCAAGTAGTAAATGGTAGTATGGAATTTTTTTTTGTACTACGGTAGTACTAGAATTTTTCCCGTATCTTAGTTGGCTATCTTGAAACGTTTAATTACACTAGTAATTAATTAACAAGAGCTATGCCATTTGATAGGAAGTAATTAAAGCTATTTCTGGGAAAGGAGACCCCCTCAAGAATTTCTTCTACTTCGATGCTGTTGATGGGAAGGGTGTCATAGAGGACATATCTAGCAAGCCCTAACACGGGATGCTTACTTTTGGTGAAAGCTTTTAACCTTTCGAACTAACTTTTTTAGATTTGAATTGGACGGAATTGTAATGTCAATGGATTTCTAGTTTATTGTACGACTTTTGTTCTTTAACAGTCAGTACCACCTTTATTATAAATCAAAATTATGCAAGGAACTTTTTGTATGGAGTTGTGCTGCTTTACTGCTGATTTGAATTACATTATAAATTTTAAAAAAATAAATAAAAATTCGAGCACATCGTTGGTCGTTAATATCTCTAAAACGAATTCTGTTCATAATGGACCCAAATACTCAAGGCCCAACTTGAAGGCCCAGAGTAGCTTGTGTTAGAGGCCCATCTATTTTGGACTTCTAAAAATAATTGCCCCTTGCGCCTATATAAGCAAGATTCATAATATCTTATAGGGTTGTCTATGCAAATAGCCATTTTTTATTTCTTGTTTTGAAAAATGGCTAAGCGATCTAAGGTTTTTAAAAATGGCTAAATCATTATTCATAATTTTAAATATTAATTATTAAATGACCAGATTACCCCAAACAACTTTCATATCTAAGATTTCCTAATTATCGTGTAATTATAATAAATTTAAAACTCAAATCTAAAATAGAATAGATAAAACCAATATTCAAAAATTCTTAATGATAAAATTTTAAAAATGGATCTAATATGGAAAAAAAAATACAAAGCATAAAATCACATGCAACCTGAAATATAGTTTAAACCAAAAATCAAAGTAAATCATCATTTACACGCTGCCTCGTACAATACTAATTAAAATTGAAAACAATATTTGGAAAGAGATTTACCTTTCACCACAATCGAATGAGTGATTCTAGGATTTTTTTTTCTTTTTTTCGTTTCTTCGCACAATTTCAATCGAGTTTCAAAGCTCCCCAGATCGTTGAACTCATCTCCTTCTATGGCAAAGCTTGAAATCTCGTTCAACAAGGTGATTCCTAGGCTTGTCCAGCAAAAAAGGTAAGAAATACTCACTCTTTCTTCCTTACTCAAAATCTTGCCTCCTTTGGGAAATCATGAAACTCAAGTATAAGAAAAGTAAGAAACTAATTAAATCTTGGCTCTAATGGAAATATTCTCCGATCTTTAGGGAAGATACATGGTAGAAATATATTAAAGTATAAATAGATTCTATTTTTTTTATTATATACTTTAAATTAGCTAGTTTGTTATACCTAATGTACTAAGATTAAAAGATTTTGAACAAATACTTGAAGGTATGGTAAAAGGAATGATACAAACATGTTCATTACTTGTGTTATATTATGTAATGCTATCTTCTATTATTTAAAGTGTAATTCCATTGTTCATTTTTTTACACAGTAACCAAATTTTATGTTAATTAATTTTGTTTTAAATGTTTAGATCAACTAGAACATACAAAAGGATGCATCCAGTGGTCTAAAGCCAATCAGGATATACATTGATGCTCTACGTGGAACGTATAAACCAACTAATGATGCATAGGATACATCTTTGACATATGGCCCCGCATTCGACCTCCACCTCGCCAGAAGAAAAATTAATTAAAAAATCAAGGAAACTCAAGACTCTTTAAGAACTTCACTTTCGATCACAAAATTAGACTTTGTTGAATTTCTAGACTGAACTGCTTTTAATATACTTTTGTTAAATTTATAGACTAAATCTTATAATATTTTGGGATTATTGACAAGTTAGTTTATAGTAAGAATTGTTGTTGATAAATTTACATCTTTAACTTATTTTGCTAGTTAATGTACTGAAATGATATAAACTTCTGAAAATTTCCAACTTGTTAAACATACAATTTAAATAACTGGTATATATGTCAACCTAAAGTATTAAGAAAATACAAATAATCTAAATTATATAGTAGCTATTACTATGAATTATATAAAAAATACAAAGTACTTCCTACAATTTTAAAATTTCAACACATAATATTAGTACACAACAAAAAAATATAAATTATATAATAGCTAGATCATGCATACATAGAAAGACAGAAGCTAAATTGAGTTAAGAAAAGAACATGAAAATACAGTGTATTTGAATTATATAAAACTTACACAGTACTTCTACGAATTTGAAATTTCAACATATAATAGTAGTACACAAAAAAATGTATAAGTTATACAGTAATTAGATCATGCATACATAGAAAAACAGAAGCTGAATTGAGTTAAGAAAAGAACATGGAAATAGTGTATTTGAATTATATAAAAATTACAAAGTACTTCTTATGAATTTGAAATTTCAACATATAATATTAGTACACAACAAGAAATATAAATTACATAGTAACTAAATCATGCATACATAGAAAACCAAAAGCTGAATTGAGTTATGAAGCAAATAATGGGGAAATACCATGTATTTGTGAGAAATAAATAGAAAATTTTAGAAAGATTAAGTATACTGTAATTGAACATTAATGACTGAAAATAATACGAAACATATACTGTGTAATTCTATATCAAGAATTGAAAACGTAGTTAATCATTAAACTTCTATTTCCAACAATGAAAAAAGAACATGAACTTTATAAACAAAAAACAAAACCGATGAAAATACACAAATAATCAAACTTGTAAAAAAATAAAGTTAAATAAAAAAAAATTGAATGTTTCTAAAACAAAAATAAAAAACACAATCAATTTTTTAAAACAGAAACAAAAACACATTCAATTGAAATACATCTTAACCTAAAAAAATGTATCAAGCTACAACTTGGAAAATAATGTAAAGAATAAGAGGAAAATCGAAAACAGTGAAAAAAAACATAAACAAACTTGAAAATGGGAAGGAAGAAAACGAAATATGAGTCAACGAATAGAAGCAAAAAAATAGAGTAAAGATACAAAAAACAATAAAAGAGAATAAATTATGTTGATAAGGATTTGAAAAATAAGAAAGTCAGATTAAAAAAATGAATCTTAGAAAATAAAATATTTATAAATCCTGAATTTTAAAATATTTTAAATGCAATGTAAACCTTTGAAATTTCAATTTAGATACACTTTAAATAAAAATAGTAGAGAGAAACCATTTTATAAAAAAAAACGGGGATTTTTAGATACACATGGGCAAATTAGGAATTTTTAAAATAGTACGCCACATGTGCACCTCGTGTGGCCATAATTGAAAAAAAAAACGAATGACCATTAACCAAAACCACAAATTCTTTTTTGCTATATCTAGAATTATCTCTATCTTATATGGTTAAATTACAAGTTTAATCATTGAATTTTTAGAGTTGTGTCTAATAGATTTTTTTACTTTAAATCTGTCTAATAAATTCTTAAACTTTTAATTTTACATTTAATAAGTCTCAAAATTTTAATTTTGTGTCAAATAAAATTTTGACCTATATATATATATAAGTTATGAATGTATTCAACGCAAATTTGAAAGGTAAAGGTCTTATTGGACACAAAATTCAATTCGCATCTAACGAGCCCGTAAATTTTTTAAAATATTGAATAGGGTAAAGGTTAATTAGATACAAAATTGAATGTTTAGGTACCTGTTAGATATTTTTAAAGTCTTAATACATTTATTAGACACAATGCTAAATTTGTAATTTACCCATCTAGTTTTGTGCAATGTAATGGGCTGATACAATAATTTATAAGCTATATTCCAAATTCAAATGTCGATTTTAATTTATATTATTAATACACAGTATATATTATTTGATTATTTATATACTGCATATATTCTGTATATACATAGTAACACACTTTTAGTATATCGAATATATTAACTAAAAAATATGTCCTTTTTTTTTTTAGAAAAATTAAAAAATATAACTCAGTCAAGACTGTACATAACAACTCAAAACCACACATCCAACAATCATGGGCCGAAGCAATCACGGCCTACAACACTGGGCCCATTAAGTATTTGATTTAGACAAAAGCTTGTTCATACTTAATTAATTAATTTAATTTTGTTTTGTTTCATTTTTGAATAATGGTCATCACAGATCTTGTTAGAAAATTTTTATTTTCTGGAAATGGAAATGGACGAAACATATGAAATAATAAAATAATATTCTAAATCATACAAAAACAAATACAAAGTAAACGAAAACAAGCATCAAAAGAAAAAGGAAAAAAAAAATGAGGGCTCCACCCTAAACTGCAGGCCCATTATCACAAATCACATGCATCCCTCAGGTTTACCACTCTCATTCCCCCATGATATGTTATGCTTTTCTTAGACATCTTTCACATTTTAGCCCTCCCCATTATTTTTTGCCTTTTCCTTTTCTTATTTGACCCACTCTCTTTTTTTTCTTTTTCTTTTTTTTTCCCCCTTTATATTTCAATCCCACTTAATCCAGATGGCTCTTCTTAATTATCAATCAAAAGCTAGATTTGACTGATCAGTGGACTTGAACCCAAAAAAAAAAAAAAAAAAAAAAACCCATATATCCCAATATTCACATCATCTTCTTCTTCTTCTTCTTTCTTTCCAGTTTCTGATCTCCAGATGCTCCTTCTTACTGCAAAATCAAATCTACAAAGGGAAATTCTAGCTGGGTTTTCTTTTTTTCTCTCTTTTTTGATTGGTCAAAGTTTGATATGGCGGCTATCTAGAATCACACCACACCGCCAAAACCAAAACCCATGTTTTGTGTGGCATTTTTTAACGGAAAAATTTATAATACCACCGAGTTCAATACTCCTTTTGATCAGGATATGTTTTAATACTAGTGGATTTTACATAAGTTTCATGGCAAGTAATAAATAGGAGTAGATGAAATTTTTTTTCATATTACGGTACTATTAGAAATTTTCCCTTATTTTAGCTCACCAATATCATTCAAAGTTCAAACAAAGTTTAAAAAGTTATATATATTTTTACGAGCACAACTTGGGTGTAGCCTGAGCTGCACCTAAATGTTGTGGTTGTAAAGTGGGTTGCACCTAAGTATTTTTCTATTTTTATATAATAAGATTAAGATACACACAGTTCCCTTATTTGTAGCATTGTCGTGTCACTCGGTTGACACTCCTTGTGCTATGTTGGCTCTACGTGTACCAACTCAATGACGGTGATGTGTACCTTTGACGACCACGTGGCATCTCCTAGTCGGAAAAAATTCTAGTACGGTACTACCGTAGTATTAAAAATTTTATATACTCCTATTTATTACTTGTCACATCAACATGTTTTTGAAAATTATGTGGGATTAACCCAAAATTATGTAGGGTCCATTAATACTAAAATACAGTGTGAACAAAGATAGTATGATACTCTCGTAGTACTAAAAAAATTTCCTTCTTGTCCCATTTTTTGGTTGAAAATAGGACATTAGTTGCCACGTGGGCTACAGATATAACAAAATGGCAAGTTTCAGATTAGTTAAATCACACAGTCTTGTCTGTTAAAACGTAAAACGTATTTCGATTTTTTTTTTAATTGGGAAATCTTTATTCTTTAGACAAAATCACATGGAAATGGAGAATAGCAAATTATCAGCTCATCATATTGAGGATCCCACATCTGAATATGGGTTACTTCTTCCATTACCAATTGATTTTGAGATGGAACCTCATGTAATCATGATATGGTATCAGAGCCCATAAAACTCAAACGGGTATTCGGTCCCAAAAATAAAAATAAACCAAAGAGGCACCATCTTAACCCAAACGGGTATTCGGTCCAATAAAACCCAAACGGGTATTCAGTGGAAAAAAAAATGCACCAGACCTCACAATTTATAAGATATATGAGTTACTTCTCTCATTAGAATCCCATGTAATCTTGATACATCATACCTAGTCATTAGGTCAGTGGAAATTAGTAGGGCCTTATGAGATGGATTGGCCATCTTTTTTCCCTACATTATAACTCAAATCAATTTTTTTCTAAGATTCAATTATTCACAATAATAATCAAAACCCATTAAATTTTAGTCCTTCCACAAGCCACTGGAATCTTTGGAAAATCAAATTATTGACACCACTCTTTAATCATTTTAGAATAATTCTGCCCATGTTTACACATTAGTAATGAAAGGAAAAAAATATATATTATACCAAATATCCTAAACTTTATAGTAGATTTTGATTATATATACTCTCAGACTTTTAAAAGTTTTATTTTATCCTTGAACTTTGAAATTTGTTTTAAAAAGTACCTTTGAACTTTAAAATTTATCTAAAAATATCATTTCCATTAAAATAAATGATAAATATTAACATGGTAATTGGTGTGTAAAAATTAGAAGGCGCGATATTATTTACAACTATATAGAATATCAAGATCATCGTTACCATTTATTTCATCTCAAAACATATCGTTGAATTCATTTACATAATCAACTTTTACACATCAACGCGACGTCAATTTAGGTGAATGATGTTGTAAATAATGTCACGTACGGCTTCCAATTTTTACATATTAACCGTTGTGTCAATTTCCATCTTATTTTAACGAAAAAAATTCTCCAAGTATATTTTTTGGAACAAATTTCAAAGGTCAAAAGTAAAAATAAAACTTTTCAAGGTCTTAAATCATAATTGAAACCTATCCCAAAATTCATGAATATTTTGTATAATTTAGGCCCCATTTGATAACCATTTGATTTTTGAAAATTAAGCCTATAATTACTATTTCTTCCTATAGGTTTCATTGTTTTGTTATCTACCTTTTACATACATTTTCTAAAAACCAAGCTAAGTTTTGAAAACTAAAAAAAGTGGTTTTCAAAAGCCTATTTTTGTTTTTAGAATTTGATAAAGAATTTAAATATTTTATTAAGAAAGATGAAATTCGAGAAATGATGAGAAAACAAACATAATATCTAAAAATAAAAAACAAAAAATCAAATAATTATCAAACGAGCTTTTAACCTTTCATTTATTTGAAGCTGGGTCAGAAAAATATCAGTTGTATGATTGAATAAAAAGAAGTGTTAGTAATGGAGTTGAGAGCCTTAACCCATGGCCATCTCAGCTTCTTCAAAAAGCATTTCCATACGAAGAAGAAGCTGCCAATTTTGAGGTACAATTACAAACAGGTTTTAAAAGTGATTGATGAGGGAAAAAAAAAAGGGTATAAATGAATGAAGTGACATAAAAATGTAGCCCTTACACTGTCTCACGATCGATGAAATATGAAAAATAAAATAAAATAAAGCTGATTTGATTTTACATAAAGTTTGTAAGAGTTGTCATAACTCACCATTCACATCCAAATTCCAAATAATTGCAACTATGAAAATTAATTCACAGCTGATATATCCAATCATTTCTTGTCAACCCTCTGTGGTATTTTCTTTTTCTTTTCCTTTTTTTTTTTTTGATAGAAACCCTCTGTGTATATTTTGAAATTAGTACGGGCTACAATTTAATTCTTATAATTTTGGAGTAACAATAATCTTCTAATTTTATAAAATTTTTAAGTTTAGTTGGACTATTGGCGTGCATACTTTTGATTCCCAATATGTTAAATGCGAACAGAAATTCAAATAGTTTTATCGTTTTAAAACATATAGAAAGTCAACATCGGTATTCTATGGAAAAGACTTCAATAATAAATATATTTGTCTTCCCTATTTTTTTTATTTGGTTAGATTATGAATTTAGTCATGAAATTTTAATTTTGTATATAATAAATTTTAAACTTTAAGAATGTCTAACAAGTCCTTTGAATTTTTAATTTTGCATATAGCAGGTCTTTAATATATTCAAAATTTTTAAAAATTAATTGATCTATGAGAAATAAAATTGAATTTTGTGTCTAATAGAACTTTAAACTTTCAATTTTTATTCAATAGGTTTATAAATTTTAAAAAATATTGAATACATTAATAACCTATTAGACACAATATTGAAAGTTCAAAGACTTATAGGACACAAAATTGAAAGTGTAAGAACTATTAGACTATTTTTGAAGTTCAGAAACCCAATAGACAAATTTAAAACTAAACTTGTAATTTAACAAATTTATTTATATATTTAAATGAAAATATATCTCTATTTTACATGTTAGGAACAAACGACCATCCACAATTGTATGATATTGTCCACTTTGGACACAAGTTCTCGTGACTTTTTTTTTGATTTTCCCAAAATGCTTCATACTAATAGAGATATTGTCATTTACTTATAAACTTGAGATCTTTCTCTTATCTAGCTAACGTAAAACTTTGGTCCACTTCCAACAATCCCAACATTACATTTAAAAAAAAAAAAAAGAAGGTAAAAATATGTAAATGGTAATGTTGATTCCGAAGAGGCATTAATTGAGGTGGAAGGTCCTACCAAGGAATCTGAAAATTCTGATAAGTAGGAGAGTCTTATTGTCGGTTGATGATGATGAGAATGATGAATAAAAATAATAGTGGTGGTGTTGCAGACTGCAGAGAGCAGCAGTTGTTTTTCTCTCGAGGTTTCATTTAAAAACTAAACTATGCCACGTTTTTTTCTGAACTAAAACGACGACCAAGCAATATGGGAGCCCATTGTTTTTCTGTGTGTTTTGTTGCTTGATTTGTTCACTCACCAATACACAGTTTTTATTTTATTTTTCTTTCAATCTCTTTCTCTCTCTCTCTTAGTTTTATATTAAATATAAAGTTTCTTATGTCGTTGAAGTGGGTTTCGAATGTTTGAAGGAAAAAAAAAGTGTGTGGAGATGGGAGTTGAGAAAAAAATTAATTTACGAAAACCAAAATGAATTGATGAGGGTGATCGATAGTTGGGATGATGGGTCTAATCAGTATATCTCAACTATAGTTTATAGTTTTCCTTTTTAAGTGCAACAAATTATAGAGATGAGAATTTGAATATCCAATATCATGAAAATGAATAAGTGTTTCGACTGTCTTGAATTATAGTCATGTTAGAATATATTATGATAGTAAAATATTGTATATTTTAAAGCCAAACTTTATCTAGTTTTGTCATATAATGGATGTAGCCAAAGCCAAATGAATGGATAAAGATGATGAATTTTTGGAATAATGAGCTTCTTTCATTGTAGGTACCACGATGATATTGACTATTTGGGAATTAATTAGACTCACATAAGTTTGTTTTGAGTTATTTCACTAAAATAAAGCCTCCTACCAATGGAATATTATCTTTACATATATACCATAGATTTAGGGATGTTAATGAGGCGAGGCCCCCAATTTAATTCCTCGTTTAATTTTGTTGGGATTCTCCATAGAAAATTACTTTCCATTTATTATTTTTTAAAATTTTGTTTAAATAAAATAAATATTCTTTGAAAAATTCTATATTTCAATGGTCAATTTCTAATGAAAAGTTCTCATTTAGGGGCGTTTGGTCCTCTGACTTAAGTTGAGTTGAGTTAGGTTTTAAACCTAATTAGCCATTTGGCCCATAGAGAAATTAACTTCCTATAAAAAAACTCAATTTTACCAACTTGTTATAGTGTTAGGATATTAACTCAACTTACTTGTACAGTAACCCTATTAACATATTTTATCAATGCTTCTCCAATGACTAGCGGCCACCTCCGACGACCGATGGCCATATGGGGTAACTGATAGCCAATGACAGCCACTGCCAATTACCTTCTCCGACGATTGACGACAATTGTTGGCAAACATATCCGACAACATGCGGTTCATCGCCTGCAATTGTCTCCAGCGACTATTGCCGACAACAATTTCCAGCTACCGACAACACTCCCATGGTTCAAAATAATTTGAAATGCACATGTACTTAGTTGGTATGACTCTCTGCTCCAACAATCTTTCTTCGGACTTACGAACTCGACCCATTGTTGGCAATTACTTATATTTTGTGAACCATAATTATGTTTTGTAAATCATGTAAATAGGTCCTTGATGACCTACTAATATTTTTTAAATATTCCACTGCTACATGACACTAATGTTGAAATATATTGTCGTTTTCTTGTCATCTTGAAAAAGTAAAATACTGACATTCTCTATTCTAAAGATGTTCAATTTAGTACATGTGTTTAAACAAATGTAAACAAACAATGTTCCTTTGCAAAAAAAAAAAAAAAAAAAAAAAGTAATGGTCAATGTGTTAAAAAACTCCCTCATAATGATTAGTAATTGAAAAAGACCATAATAAGGTCCTCATTTGTAAGTTTCAAAGAAGTTCAATGTGTGTTTACCTTAGATTTCTATATTTTGATAAAAGTTCAATTTGTGTAAAAAAAAAAAAAAAAAAAGGTACATTGTCTTTTTTCCATTCACCAATTGCTATTTGTTGTTATAAAGAATGCAACATTTGATTTCTATAAATTGAAAGAAGTTCAATGTGGAATGCAAATATTTAATTTCTATAAATTGAAAGAAGTTCAATGTGTAGTAGAAAGAGAAAACAAGGCTACACTGCCAATAGTTCGAAAGAAGTCAATTTCTAAAAAAAGAAAAATAAAGAATGATTTTTTTTTAAAAAAAAGATCAATGTTGAAATATATTATTATTTTTGAAGTGGACATTTGAATTTAGTGTTGGAAAGTTGGGAAAATATGTTTATAGATAAATGATTGGAAAAAAATAAAAATAAAGGAAACAAAAACAATTAGCTAAAAATAAGTTTACTTCGGGTTACAAAAAACTGCACCTGGTACCCTTGACAACTCAACTCAACTCTGCACCCTAAACACAGACTTTCTAACTCAACTCAACCCAACTTTGCTCCCTAAACACAGACTTCTGAACTTACTAACAAACTAACTCTGCTTAACTCAACTCAACTTTGTGCGCCAAACGCCCCTTAAAGAGAAAATTCTTAAACTCCCTAATAAAAAAAATATTTCATGAAAAATTAAATTTAGGGTTTCTTTTATTATTATTACTACTACTATTATGAAAAATACACTTTTAGTCCCTAGTGTTTGGATTTAGTAGCATTTAGGTCATTGAGTTTTCAAACTTAACATTTTAACTCCCGAGGTTTGAGTTTAGTAGCATTTTGGTACCTCTGTCAAGTTTTTCATTACAGTAGCCGACAGAGCTTACGTGGCATTTTTTATTCAAAATAATATTTTTGAAATTTCTTTAAAATAAAAAATATATTTTTAGCTTCTTTTATTTTTATTTTTATCTTCTCCCTTTTCCCTCTTTTTCTTCCACCACCACCCGTTGGTACTAGAGATGTCCACGGGGCAGGGCAAGAATGGAGATGGCTTCTTTGTCCTCGTCTCCGCCCCCATTTTAATCCCCATCCTCGCAAAATTTCTCGTTAAATTTTGCGGGGATCGGGTTTCTTTTTTTAATCTCAATTGAATCAAATAATTTTTTTGATAAATTTTCAAATAGTTAACTTTTCATAGGAAATACCAAATATCCATTAATTTTCAATTAGATAATTAATTATTCACGCTAAATCTTCATTTAAATAATTAATTTCCTACAAAAAAAAATCTCTATTTAAAGATAAAATTCTTAAACCTCCTAATAAAAACAAAATAATATTCCATATGAAATTATCTAATTATCCATACATATAATTCAAATGTTTAATTATATAATTAAAATATATCCAATTATCTAAATCACATTTATATTAAAAAATAAAATAATAGAAAAAATATACGGGCGAGGAATGGGGAACGGGAAACGGGGAGACGAATTTTTTCCCACTCTCTCCCCCATTCCCCGCCTCATTGGGGGTAAATCCCCGCTGAAAAAATGGACATTTCCTAGCCGGCACCGACCATCGCTTCTGCCGCCGATTGTAATTTTTTTTCGTTTTCTTTTCTTCGTCTTCTTGTTTCTCTTCTTCTTCCTCCTCTTCATCTTCATTTTTCCTTTTTTTTTTCTTTTCGATTGACATCGAGGAGAAAATCCTCTCCTTCAAAATGAAAACCAAAAAAGAACAACGCAAAAACTTCGCACTCATCCAAATCCGCAACGTCTTCGTCTTTGGTTTTTGGGATTTTTTATCCGTACAACAAATTATTAAAACCTCCCCTGATAATTCTCAGTTATGAGAATTATTTAACTCTAAAACTAAGTTGTTCTTGCCAGTTTTGCGATGTTGTTGAATAACGAGCAAGCTAAAAATAACATTTTTAAATAAATTCATGCAAGCTTGTTGGAATATGATAAAAGAAGGAATTAAGTGAAAAGATGCAAGAAAGTTGGCTTAAGTTGAATTTTTGTGCATATTTGAAGAAGTGAAGAAAATGCAAATGAAATGTTTGCATGTCCTTGGAAAGGCAAGGTGATGAACAAAGAGGAAAAATGCAATTGCAATGCAATTGCATTTTCTGGACTTATAAATCAATTACGGAATTATCGGAGATTCACCAAAATTCACGTGATTCGCTCAATTTATGGGAGAAATTCCAGCCTGAATCTCACGCCCAAAGTCTACCTAAGAATTAAGGAGCCCAAGATGGAAAGAATAGGCCTCGAAATATCTTTAAAAGGAGAAGAAGGTCGAAGAAAAAAAGGAAGGCGTTGTTTTTGGGAAGAACTCTGTTTTTCTGGTTTTAATTTTCTGTTTTATTCAAACAGTACCTAGCAAGTTGACGATTTTCTATTGTTTTCAGTATTTCATTCTTGTAGTTTCGCTCAATTAAGTTCTGAGTTTGATTCATCTTCAGCCAAGAATTCGATTTTTGCACTTTAATTTTGATGGGTTTCTATGTTTTCTTAATCTCAAACAACTGCTGTTTAAATTTTCATTCTCTGTTTTTCTGTTATTAGTTTATGTTTCGGCTTGCTCCTAAGTCCTGAATTGGATCTCTCCTCAACGAGGGTTTGAAGAGGTTAAGATTCTAGAATTTGAAAAAGAATTCTGAATCGATCACAGTAAAGGGGTTTCGGTAGCTTTGTTCCGTTTTGGGTTTAATCCCTTTCTGTTTAATGCTTCAAGTTTTGCTAAACTTTTAGTTATTGAATTAGTTTGGCTGAATTTCCTTTTCTTGTATGTGGAATAGTTGAATTTTAGATTTCAAATTCATCTCTCCCGAATAAAAGCTTGTTCATTCCTAGGTTCTTATTTATTTACAAGGGTTGAATTTTTCAGTATCTTGATTTATGCAATTTTAATTTTAATTTTACAAAATCCAGCATTGTTACTTCTTGAAGGACAATTTTCTTTAACCATTTAAATCAGTTGTCGTAAGTTTAATTCCCTTATTTAATTTTATTAATTATGAATCTTATGGCAAGTAAATTTTGGTTTTTCATTCTTTCCATAATGAGCTAAATTTTCTCTAGGGGTTCAAGTTGGTGAAGGCCCTAAGAAAAAATGTAAAAGCTCTAAAGTATAACCAATCTAGCTAGCATGTGAACTTAGTTTGCTTTTGTTGAGTTTAGATTTGGGTAAACCTAGTTGGCCAACTAGTGATTGCTTGTCAAGCTTGAACTTAATATCAAAAGAGTTAAGGGAAAGTCGATGTCGCAAAAGCAATGGAGAAAAAGGCTTAGAAATAAGTTTTGAACATCGACCTTAGACATAGGGCAAGACTCCAAAACCACTAGAGTTGTGTACGAAAGTATCTAAGTTAGATTAGCCATAGACATATAGGTTTAATCACTTAGTCTCCTAAAGATTTTGAATCAAAATTGAATAGGAGTTGAACTCGGTTTACTTAGTCTTCACATGTTTAGTCAAGATGGCAATTGCATTTGAATAGCATTTTTCCAAAGGTGCTTGAATCACTTGAATCCCTATTTTAACTCATTGATTTTTCACTCACTCTTGTTAACAAACCAATTCCTTATATTTTTACATCTTCGGTTACCACAATTGCATTTTGTGAACAATTTTGTGCCATCTTGGTAAGATTTGTTAAAATCCGTTCCCTTGGGTACAATACTCTGGAATACTCCAGTTTTTATTACTTCAATCACGTGCACTTGCGTGTAGCAAAATTCACGATCATCCCCCGCCAAAAATCCAAACCCTATCAGAGTCCTTTGGTCTCGACATTCAATAGCGTCCATGGTCGTTGCCTTCAACAAAACCCTAAATCCTTTCCCCCAATCTCTAATAACCTTCACCAAAACCTTCGCATGACTGATCAAACTCCCAATTTCTCACAGATTCAAAAAGAAATGCTCACCGTTGGATCTAGGTCTCGAGCGGGTTGATCGACCCGAATGGGGGCAAGATTATGGAGCTTCTCGTGGATGAATCCATGCGGGCTTCAAAGAATTGGGAGGCTTTGAGCCTGCCCCGAATCAGGTTCTTGTGAATCGTTCTGCAATGGGTGCACGATCTAATATCGTCCATGGTTTCTTCGAATCAAGTTCTCGCGAATCTGAATCAAGCCGTATTTCTGGGTTCATGAGAGAATCTTAGTTCCTCCAAATGCTTCATTTCAATATGTGACGGCGGCAACGGACGACAGCCATGGGAGGAGGGAGAAAGATGGAAGGATGAGGGAAAAAGAAGAGGGAAAGGGATGGAGAAGAAGGAAGAAAGACAAAACGAAAAAGAATTAAAAATGCTTTTTTTTGTAATTTTAATAAATTAAAAAATAGGAAAAAATATATGTTTCAATAAAAAAATATCATTTCAGCTTTACGTTAGTAATTAACGGAAAAATTGATGGAGAGACTAAAATGGAACCAACTGCAAACCTCAATGGTAAATTTATCGAGTTTGAAAACTCAAAGACCCAAATGCAACCAAATCCAATCCTCAGGGACCAAAAGTGTATTTTTCTCCGCTCCCCCATCGTAGAAAAAAAGAACATTCACAATAGATCTCCTCTCTTTCTAGTTGATTTGAAATTATATTTGCCTTCATACTTTTACAATCTTATACTATCGTTTATGTTAGGGAGTGCAAACAAAGTCTCATATTGGCTAGGAATGGGAGTGATCACAGTTATATAAGTTAGGACAATGATCTCTATTTGTATGAGGTTTTTTGGGTAATTCCAAAAACAAAACCAAGAGAGATTATCCCCAAAGTGGATAATATCATACCATTGTAGAGATATGTTGGGGTCGCTTGTCTCTAACAAGTAGTGTCAGTGGCATGCCCCAAACCTAGTTGGATCTGTGTGTGCAATCTTGAGTGATGAACAAAGGCGGTAATCGATGACATAGTCATAATGATTTGTGGTTAAGCTTGACGGACAGTATGGTCCAAAAGGAAAGAAGTATTAGTCTAGATAAAAGCAAACTCTCGTTGACGCTAGAGAGGTGGACATATAAATGATTATTGGAGAGGAGGCTATGTGTGGTCCTTTTTGTTTAACGAGAGGATTATTGAGAGTGCGATCAAAGTCTCACATTGACTAGAAAAGAGGAAAATCAATTATACATATCAATATTGTTGTGATATCCTTGACTTATCTATTCAAAAATTTTATCATTTCTAATAGTTACGTGACTATATTCGCATTCTCAAAGTGAATTTGGGTAAAAAGAAGAAAAGAAAAAAAAAATGCGAATGATGGATAAGGTAATGGGAAAATTCGTTGGAAAAGGGCGGGAATTGTTTGGATTGACACAAAAAGAAAGGAACTTGGAAGTTGCAATGCAACAAGGAAATGAAAAAAAAAAAAAAAAATAGGATAGAGATGAAAATTTCCCATTTGGATGTGTAAAGACAATGTATTGATGAAAATAGTTGTGTTGCTGTGTTCGAGGAAGTGGATCAAATATGGACCACAGTTTAAATTGGATGAAAAAAGTGAAATGATAGAATTCGAATTGCATGTGAGTTACTGCACCACATGCATCTCCAAGCCCTTTCTATGAGTGGCTACGAATCATACTCATTTCGCTTTCTATGAGTCCTCTGCCTTTTAATCCCTATTCTTCTTCATTTAAATCATTATTTTCTTTCACTTTCATTTGTTTATCATTTCAATTTCATTAAACATGAATTCGAGTTGGATTTATTTCGATTCTTACAATTTAAATACCATAAACTTTTTTTTTGTATAGTTGTGAATGACATGATTATAGTCTTGTGTAAGTTAGAACGTTGGTAGGAATCAGATATACAAAATATTTTAAGTAGATTTGAAAAGTAAAAGTATATAAAAAATAGGAAAGAAAATTAATTTTAATTTTGTGTTTCTAAATATCATAACATAATATATTGATTTTTTTTTTTATGTTCTTCAAAAGAAAAACTATTTTTTGTTTAATAATGATTTGTTTGATCGATTACACAATAATTTCCAAATTATGCTTTTATTTTCTAATTATAAAAAACAAAATTTTATTTTATTTTATAAATATAGTTTTCAAACTTTGTTATTATATTGATACTATCAAAATCTAGCTAGAAGAAATCTCATATGACCTTCACGTGACAGCAACTGTAAATTTGTAATTTGGAGAAAGATGTGACCTGCAAAAGAGAAAAAACTAGGCACTGGTGTGACGTTTGCCACACCAACTTTAATGCTTAAGTCAGAGATGAAGAAAAGTGTAGCAAGCTATAATTTAGAGAATGAGGGTTAAGTTAAACTTTATTTCTTTGATTTATAATGACGTATTTATAGGACCTTTGTTTTTCATATTCCTTTTTAGATAAAGATATAAAAGGTTTTCCCTTCTATTTAGAAATTGGATTTGAAAAGGTTAATCTTATCTTGCAAGATTTTCTTGTAATTCGAGTTTACCTCTTTAGTCTAATTTCACCCATAACATATATTTATAGTTATAATTTATAAAATTTTATAGAGAGACCAAAAATAAAGAAGGGATGAATTCGAGAGAGGGAGGGAAAATATTAGAGAAAGTAAGAGCAAGACAAAAAAATTCAGCAAGAGGAGAAACAATTGTAAGAATTTAATTAGAATGAGAGAAATTAGAGAGAGGAAGAAGAAATTTTTAGAGGGAGAAGTTATAAAAAAAGGTAGTAGAGAAATTTTAAAGAGAGATAAAATATATGATGGTGTGAGGAATTATAGAGAGAGAAATTGAATAGAGAAGAGACAAATTTTAAATCCACATCGAGAAAGATAAGAAAGAGATATTTTAGAGCCGTGTTAAAGAGAGTGAGCTCCTAAATAACGTCAAGATTGCAACTCGAAATTGAAAAAACATGAAAAAATTGAGTTGGTTCAATTGGTTTGAACTATACTTTTTGGTCAACTCTGAGGTGCATGTGAGTTACTGCACCACATGCATCCTTCACATGTAGTGACAACTCCATAATTTGTGTTTAGGGGGGGCTTCACTTAAAATTTCTACGATTTTCAGAATTTTTGTTCATATGAAATTCACATAAAATTTTGTTAAAATAATTTATAAGTAAGCAATCTAAAAGGAACTTAAAAAAAAAAAGGTAAGCAATTTAAAAAAAAAATCATAAATGAAAAACCTATTAATTTAATATATTGCAATTGTCTTCAATGATGGATTTAAAAATTTCTGTCAAGAGAACATAAAAATAATTTTAAACGTAGTAATATATATTGATATTGGTTTTTTCAATTAGAGACGGATTTTATTATATATATATAAATATAAAGGAAGGAATGAAACTTGAAATTTTAATAGTTTACTAAAAACTAAAAATATTTTTATTTATTTTCATTTATAGTTGATAAAAAAATCAAATTTAAAAAATAAACTAAGAAAAAAATATAATATTTATTATTGTTTCATATTTGTAAATATATTACGGATAGATTTGAACTTTTAAATAAAATATAGTATATAATGTAAATTTACAAGATAAAATATTCTAAATTATTTATTTTAAATATAAAAATGAGTTATATTTTCGAAATATAAAAGTAATGAGTGAAACATTTCAACTATAAAATTGATTTTATAGTTATTTTCTAATATATTTTTTTTTTTTGAAAATATGTTTATTTCGAATTATTGGCAAAATAGCAGTCACATGGGATCGAACTTGGAACGTGTAGGGGGGCTTCAACATGATTGCCAACTGGCCAAGTCTTAAATTGACTATTATTGATCATTATATTATATCCATATATAATATTTTCAAGATGAGGGCGGGGTCGAGTCCCTTTTAGGCCCTCTTTAAATCCACCGATGTTCACACAGATGACTACTTCTCCTTGCTAATCTTGCTTTCTTTGGGTCCTTTTAGTACATACCTATTCTCCGTCATTTAAATCATCACTTTCTTTCACTTTCCATCATTAAATTCATTAAACATGAATTTGAGTTGGATTTGTCTAGATATTTATTTATATACCATAAAAAATTTTTGTATGGTTGTTAATGATATGAATATAAAGTATATTTTAAGTAGATTATGAAAGTAAAAGTAAAACTATTTTTAAATGATGAAAGACTAATAGCAAAACATAATTAATGACATTTTTATGTTTTCCGTTTTTCTAAAAAAAAAACACTATATTTTTTTAAAATAAAAACAAACTACATTTTGTTTAATAATGATTTTGTTTTATCAATTGCGCAATAATTGTCAAATTATAATTATATTTCTTAATTATGGAAATCAAATATATTTTTACAATTTTATAATTATAGTTTCGAACTTTGTTATTATATAGTTATAATTTAGAAAATACTCTAGAGAAAAAAAAAAAGAAGAAGAAATAAATAAAAGAGAGGGGCACGAATTAGAGAGAGAGAGGGAAAGAAGACATTAGAGAGAATTATTTGAGAAAGTAAAAGCAAGAGAAAATTTTTCAAGAGGGGAGAAATTAGTGAGAGGAGGAAGAAATTTTTAGAGGGAGAATGTAGAGAAAAGGTAGTAGAGAAATTTTGAAGAGACAAAATAGAGAGTGAAGTGAGGAATTATAGAAAGAAAAATTAGATAGAGAAGTTGGAGAAGAGACGGATTTTAAATCAACTTGAAATTAGAAAAACATGAGAAAATCGACTCGGTTCAATTAGTTTGAAGTTGAACTATACTTTTGGTTAGCTCAGTTTTCTATAGTACAAAACAAATAAATACTTAAACGGTTAGACTTATGATAAATTTGGATGTTACAATCGATTCTATCTAAATTGATTTTGTTTGACTTTAGTGTCAATTTTTTTTTTTTAAATGAGTTTCAATACATATCAATTAACATTTTTACTTTCCCTTAAACCAATTCCTCAAATCAACGCTAATTTTGACCTTTTTTTTTTTTTTTTTTTACTACTCCAACTAACCTACTCCTTATACTACTATGTTTCTTTTGCTCGAGTATTAAAATTCAAATACAAGTGAAGTAAAGATTCGATTTTTAAGAGACAGGTACTAATAACTTTAACCAGTTTAGGCATTAACAAAATATTTTGGGTATCAAGTGGTACCTTATATGAACAAATTTACAATTTGAATATGAAAGTTGGGTATAAAGTATGTTGTAACCTAACTCATCCACATGCCTACATGGACATGGTATTTAAGAAAGGTTCCCAAACAAGTATTCCTATTCTGCCCCGCACAGCCAAAAGCAACAACTTATTCTGTCCAATTTCCCATTTCAAAATGGACTCCCCCTGCTCCACCAATTTAAGTTAAATTTGGAAAATTTTTAATTAATTCATGACTAAATTATAAAAAATACTTCTAAACTTATAAATTTTAAAAAGTTACATTAGTACCCTCAACCTTTCAAAACGTTTCAAAAATATTTTTACCATTAAGTTTTAGATGAAAAACGTTTCTCCTTCTTCCTCTCCAAATTCTTCCTCCATGAAAATAGAAGTTTTCTTCTTCGTTCTTTGTTTGTTTGGTTGGAGGAATAAGAAAATTATAATTTATTGGTTTTGCCTTTTTGTACATTTGGTAATAGAAAGTAGGAAGGTCTTTCCTTGTAGTGAAACCAAAATGAGAGTTCGAAGAAGACGAAGCTCATTGATAAAGCAGGAGTTACATTATGATTATATGATCGTGTTGTGCATATGCCAACTGCCAATCTTCTATCTACTAAATAATTTTTCTATTGAAGGATGAAATTCCTCTACAACTAGAAAAATAATAAAATTCCAAATTCTATTGCAACCTTTAACTTATAATTTAGAAAAAAAAAAAAAATTACTTTTTGAACCTAAACTTGTCAATTTGTATCAATTTTAACCTCAAACTTTCAATTTCATCAAGTTACACCTCAAACTTAGATAACTGTTACAATCTTAATCTCAAAATTTAAAAAAAGTGTTGCAATTTTAACCCTTTAATAAGTTCTCGCTTTAAATATTGTTAAAAGAAGTTTTCTTTTATACATTTCAATGAATTATAAAACATATGTACGATATAAAATTGATAAAATTTTAGAGAAAAACGATATTATAGCTTTTTTTTTTTTTTGAGATTTATGAATTTTGGAAAAGTTATTTAATGGTTAATTTGTGCATTTGTCAAACTTATTTTTTTTGTAAAACTTTATTTTATTGAAATTAATGAGTTTATGAAGATTTTTACATTGTTTTTTTTTTTTTTTTGGTTAAAATTAGTGTGCAAATTAGTGGAATTGAACGGATGATAAAAATTGCAACACTTATTTAAGTTTAGGATCCAATTTGATGAAATTGAAAATTTAAGGTCTAAATTGATACAACCTCACAAGTTTAAGGTCAAAATTGAATTTTTTTTTCCTATAATTTATACCCACTGCTCCATTGTCATAACTAGAGATGTCCACGGGGCGGGGCGGGGGAATGGGTTCCCCATCCCTGGCCCCGCCTCCCATTTCATTCCCCTTCCCTACGAAATTCTCCATTTAATTTCGCGATGATTCCCTGTGGGGAATTCGCGGGATCGGGTTCTCCGCAGAAAAGTTTTTCCCGTTCTTTTTTTTTTTAACATTTTTTAAATTTATTCTCAACCATAATAGAAATTCTTTCTAAATGAATAATTTTCAATATAATTTCTATTTAAAGAAAATATTATAAAATTTCCTAATAAAAACAATAATATACCATAAGTAAAAATATTATAATGTCGAAACAACTTAATTTCTAAAAATTCAAATTTCAATATTACAACATAGTATTTAACTTTTTTTTCTTTTTATAAAAAAAATAGTCTTCAACTAATTCCTAAAAAAGTTTTTTTTTTTAATTTTTATTTTTAATTTTTATATTTATAGGTAATAATTAACATATATATATATACTAACTAATCAGAGTGGGGTCGGGGTCGGAGACGGTGACGGGGAATATATTCTCTGTCCCCGTTTAGCAAACAGAGAGAAAACTCTCCCCACTCCCTCCCCCATTTCTCCTGTAATCGGGGATTCCTCTCTCCCTTTTGGGGCAGGTCCCCACGGGGCCCCCGGCCCCGCAGGTTAAATGGACATCTCTAGTCATCACATGGAGGAAGAATTTGTAGAGAGAAAGAAGAAGACGAAATATTTTTCATCCAAAACCTAACGGTGAGGATATCCTTGAATTCTTTTTAAAAGTCAAATGTATTAATGCAACTTTTTAAAATTCAAGAATATTATTGAAACGAGATACAAAGTTTAAGGGTATTTTCTATAATTTAGCTTTTAATTCACTAATCAATAAACATTCAATTTTACAACTAATCCCCTCCCTCAAATCTGTTTCTTTTTGTCTTCTCCTTTATAATTCCTAATTCACATTGTTTTGGAAATTTGTTTGTTCTTGAGTAAACTAACAAGCAACACTTTTGTTTTTGGTTAAACGTAAAACGCATTTACTTCTTGTCGTTCAGTATTGCGTTTATCTCGTTTTCTAAACCAACCATCGAATCAAAATCATCACAAAAACGCTATAAAAAAAATTATCACAAAAACAAAAACTAGGCACTACAACAAACATGACTATTCCTATAATTATCAGATTTATAGTTTCAAATAAACTTAAAAAAAATTAATGCATTATTTTATAAATATTTTCAACCCTCTAAATATGTCATTGAAATGAATAAATCAACGATCATTTTTAAATCTTGTAACCAATAATTGAGAGTTATTATTTTGATAAATACTATAATTAATCTATATATTAATTGGCTGCAATCACTAATGTACATGTATTTTCGTTTGCAAATATCTATTTTCATTTTACCATATTTGCAAATATCTTTTATTAGGTTTTATTCTTGCAATATTTTATGTAAATTATAATAGAATTGCAATTAACCCAAACAAAAATCCTCCCCAAAAACCCCCCTTAAAAATTTATGATAAATATTAAATATACTAATTACTAATTAGGGGTGTTCAAAAAACTCGACAACTAAGAAAATTTGACCAATCCAACCCGAATCTTGAATTGCGTTAGAAAAACTCTTGATTTGGGTTAGGTTAATTTTTTTTTTAAGAATTGACCGGTTCGGTTTAGTTTTGAATTCAATGAAACAAAATTTGATTCAATACGAACCAAACCGGTTAATATATATACACACATACACATACACACCTTTGTGTTTTAGGGTTTCTTTTCAAATTTTTGTCAGTCCCCTGTCATCTCCTATGCTCACTCGTTTAGCCTCATGCCTTTGCTTCACGCTTCCCAGTTCCAACGTCGCTCGTTGTTGCCATTCGTCTTCCTAGTGTCACTTGTCGTTGTCGTCACCTTTAGTGTGTATTCATCCTTCAACCGTTGTCGTCGCTTTTAGCGTTTGTTCAGCCTTTAACCATCGCCAGTGAAACATTGATGACCTGTATCTCTTGATTCTTGTTTAGTCATTGCAGTATCGTTTTCAGCGTTTGTTCAACCTCGATGGCTCAACTCAACCCAACTTGAAAATACAAGGGTTGGGTTGGGTTGATCTCCTGAACAGGGTTGAACATGTAGGGAAATTGACGAACCCAAAAATTTAAGTTGTTCCAAAAAATTCTCCTAACCCGACCCAACCAACCCAATTTGTGTACACGAGTAATACTAATCTAAACTCAAAAGTTAAGGGCTTGTTTTAATATATGTTTAAAATTTATTTATTGTTTTCAAATTCCCTTAATTAAATGAATTAATTGAATATTTGTTTGATATATTTGTTTTTTAAAACAGTTTTTCACTCTATTATGTAAAAAAAAGTTTATATATTCTCATTATATCCGATTATAAATTTAAAAATAGAAGACATAGGATTGCACTAAAAATAAAAAAATAAAAAAATACTATTACATGCTATAAACTTATGCCATTTTTGTTGAAATTAAAATATGTATAACATCATTAATAAATTTATTAATAGAATTTGAGATTGAACCAAAATATTTAGGAAAAAGAAACTTCCACCAATTTTATTGTTTTAAAACATATTATTAAATACAATTTGTATAACTTCTAAAATGGAGATCTAATTTTTAAATCGCGCATATGAGATATCTCAGTGAATAAGACACCAACTTACCATTTCTAATTCTCACTTAATCTCTTAGAATCTGTTTGGTAGGCAATCTAAAACTAGAATTTCAAAAATAAGGGATTCAATGAAACAATGTTGGATTTCATATTTTCAGATATGTGTTTAGTAGCAGATTTAAAAATTAGATTCCAATTTAAACAGTTGTTCAAATGTATTCTATAATATATTTATAGACCATGAGACTAGTTATAGTTGCAAAAATACTAAATATTAGGTTGAATATAAATCATGATTAATTAATTCATGAACATGCTTTTTTGTTATAAATTTTGTATAATTATTATTTTACAATATCATATAATTGATAATATATTACATTATACATATTTTAATATAACAAAAAAAATTGAGTTTATAACATGAAATACTGTATGTATTAAAGTTTTTTTTAATATCATTCTGCATTTTAAAATTTCAAGTTCAAAATCTAGATACAATAAAAATATAAAAATATTGTTTTCAAAATTTTTACTATTTAGATCACAGAATTCATTCGAAAACACATATGTCAAACACATATTTACTCAACTCAACAAACTCAAAAACATAAAATAGAATTGGATTACCTATCAAGTCTTGTATTTAAATCTTCGATGTCCTCCATTAAGATGTTAGAAGTTCAAATCTCCCACCCCACATATTTAAAAAAAGAAAAAAAATCATCTGATCAATATTTATAACCTAATAGGAAAAATATTAGGCAGGAAAATAAGATAAGAATTTAGGACTCTGTTTCAAGATTGGAGATGAAATTACAGAAAAGTCCGAAACATAGTGCCAAAAAGGAAGAGCATGAGAGCTGCGGCCACCATTTGGCGTACAAACATGGCTTCACCCTTGCATGTGCTCCTTATAAAATGACACGTCTCACCACCACCATACGACGGCCACCATTTTAATATTCAGTATCACCACCACTCACTCACACACATACACTCACAGATCTCTGCCATTCACTTCAGCACGCTTTACTGGCGGGAGTTTCAACTCTATACGCTCATTGAAACCAGCGCTCTATTTAACTTTTCATCTTTTTCCCTGCCCTTTGCTCTGAACAAAAACCCTCATCATGGGAGAGGTGAGTCTTATTTCTTTAATCTCAACCCATTTCTCTGTTTCTGTTCTGATTTTGGCTGTGTTTTGTTTAGGAGGAGAAGAAGCCGGAGGAGAAGAAAATGGGGGAGAGAATGGCGGAAGATATGGATGTCAAGAAACCAGCGGCTGGGGATGTCAAGGAGAAGAAAGAGGAGAGTAAGCCGTCGGAAAAGTCGGCACCGGAGAAGGAGGAGAAAAAAACAGAGGAATCCAAGGATGGGCAGGAAGCGAAGGAGGAGGCTCCGCCGCCGCCGCCGCCGCCGGAGATTGTGCTCAAAGTTTACATGCATTGTGAAGGCTGTGCCCGGAAAGTTCGGCGCTGTCTCAGAGGCTTTGAAGGTAATTAACTAGAAGCAGGAGTAAAGGAAAAGAGAATGAGAGGATTTTGATTGTAAATGTAATGGAATTAGTGCTTGGTTTTAACAGGGGTTGAAGATGTAATCACTGATTGCAAGACCCATAAAGTGGTTGTGAAAGGGGAAAAGGCGGATCCATTGAAGGTCTTGGACAGAGTACAGAGGAAGAGCCATAGACAGGTGGAGCTTCTATCTCCGATCCCAAAACCACCGGCGCCGGAGGAACCGAAGCCGGAGGAAAAAGAGAAGCCCAAACCTGAAGAGAAGAAAGAAGAGGTACAAATCAAAATACCCCTTATTTATTAACCCTTTTCTTTACAAATTACAAATCAACAAACCCCTGCTTTAACTCTGTTTCCGAAAATCAAAATTTCTTATTTTGTTTTGATGTTGCAATGTGCAGCCTCAGGTTGTGACTGTGGTATTAAGAGTCCACATGCATTGCGAGGGCTGTGCCCAAGAAATCAAGAAGCGCATATTGAGAATGAAAGGTTCCATTTCCAACCCCCCCACCCCCCCTTAATTTTTTTTTTTACTTCTAACTCCAAATTTACAGCTTCGAATCCAACTTCGAATCTCTTGAATATATAATTAATTCATTCCACTTCTGAAACATTAACAGAATTTAAGGGAAAATAAAAACCCCAATTGACTGATTGCATATCAGATTCAATTCTGAAATATCGTTTTAAATTTGTTTGCAGGGGTGGATTCAGTGGAGCCAGATCTGAAAGGCTCACAGGTTTCAGTAACGGGCGTTTTCGACCCACCAAAGCTTGTGGATCATGTGCACAGAAAGACTGGAAAACATGCTGTAATAGTGAAGACAGACCCAGAAAAGAAAGAGAAAGAAGCCGAGGCAAAAGAAGTGAAAGAAGAGAAGGCAAGTGAAGAAGGAGGGAAAGAGAAGAAGGGCGACGGCGGCGGTGACGGTGACGGAGAGGGAAAAGAGAGCAACAACAAAGAAGCCGAGGGCGGCGGCGGAGGCGGCGGAGAGGCCAAAGCCACCGGAGAAGCGGCGCCGGAAGAAACCAAGGTGGTGGAGTTTATAAAAAACGAATATCACTATTACCCACAAAGGTACGCCATGGAAATGTACGCGTATCCGCCGCAGATTTTCAGTGATGAAAATCCAAATGCATGTTCTGTTATGTGAATGTAAAAGTTGAAGAACATTCATTTGAGGGTTAAAAAAAATATTAAAAAAGAAAAAGAAAGGAAATTAGAACTCTACTTTAATGTGCTACTCAACTCATGCTGTGTAGTTTTGGTTGCCTTACAAAATTATGGTCTCTACAGAAAGGCTGTAGAATTTTGCTGGGGATTGTAATTTTTCCTTTTTAGTTGTTTTTTTTTTTTTTTAAAAATGGGGATGTAAAATAATGATATCGAATAATATTTGGCATATAAAATTTGGGAAATCTGTGGATGTTGTTTGTTACGTATGTTGTTTAATATTTAAAATTTAGTTTTTGTCTTGGGCACGCGGAATTATGGGCGCGGTGAAATGTTGTGCCCAAAACCAGAATCCAATGGTTTATTCGTTGACGGTAGAAAATGCGACCAAATTCTGTACTTAAAAATGGTTTTGTTATTATCCATATTCTAGTAACTGGACTAGAGGATGGTCCATACCTTCAAAAATTTTAATTTATTGTCACAAAAATTAAAATAAAAAATTATTTGAGTAAATCTTTTGTGAGGCTATTATAGGTGTTGATTAGGACAAATTATTTGAGGAACCTGCTACAATATTGTATTGTATGGGTAGATGTATGAGAACTTGGAAAAATACAATTTGTATTTAGTATGTATTTAGTAGTTATTAAAGGTAAGTAGATTTTTGAATTTGTATTTAGTAGTTATTAAAGGTAGATTTTCAAATCGAATTTACAACTAAGGTACTAAATTTTTATTGACATATATGTTTATGAGTTCGAATTTGACATAATGGAGGAATCAATATTTTTATTATTATTGTAAAAATTGATGAAATATTAAAAAAAATAACAACAATGTAATGAATGTAAATACAATATTAATAACAATTATTTTTAAATTCAATATTAATAACAATTATTTTAACTAATTTAAAAATGATAAAATTTTATTTATTAATTTAGATATTTTTTTTGAATTTTATGTTTTTGATGCTTTTTCAGAAATATCCACCGACATATTATCGATATTTTCATAAAAATGAGAATATAAAAATCATTTTCATCGACATCCTCATTTTAAACTTTGTTTACCATTAACTATTATTATGAGTCACTTTGGAATGATTTTATTGAATTTTTCTTTGTCTTTTTTTCTTTTTCCTTTCTTTTTTTTTTTTTTGTTTTTTGTTTTTTGTTTTTGTGGATTAGCCATTTAAATGAGGATTTAAAAAGTTATTTAAGAAAATTTATGTTGTGAGGATCTTATTGAATAATTTATTTTTTGTGCATTAGATATTTAAATAAGGAGGGTTCAAAAAGTTTTGAGTTTAAAGAAATTGATGTCGTGAGTTCAAACTCTTGCGACATTTCAAGTCAAATTTTCACTTCAAAAAGGTCTATGGTTGTTTAATCTAAAATGGTTATTTTTTAAAATTTATTTAAAATTTGAATTATATATGTACATTTGTGAGGGAAGGAGAGATGGGAATGTTAATGTGAGTGGGGACATGGTGGGTTGGTATGCCTTTCCATCCAAAGTACAATGGCTGCTAAGGCTGGGGTCCCAAATACAACCTAGAAAAAGATTAATTCTCCTTATTTCCAAATTTCCAAAGTTTTAATTTACATTTTGGAAAAAATAAATGTTATTAAATAAAATTCATTTTATAACTTATAAGTGAATGCCTTGGAACTCAACCATTTGTTGAAGACCAAGGCTTCCTCAAAACTTTTCTTTCTAATCTAATGGACTTCCCAAGAGTGGTTTCTTGGGAATCACTTCTGTTTGTCAGTAAAATTTGGGTCTGTTCTTCCCCAAACTGAGAACCTCAGAAAATGTAACGTCACCGAAAGAAGGCTCTAAAGAAAGGAACAAGAAATCAAAATCACAATCAAAATCAAATGAATAAATTTCGGGCAACAAAACAAAACACAAAAAGGAAAAGGTGAATAATGAATTTTCAGAAATTGGGTTGGATTTGGATTTGGATTTGGCACGAGATTTCTCAGCTTTGAAGATGAAAAGAAAAAAAAAAAGGAAAATCAGACTTTGAAAAAGTTTTGAAACTGCTTTGGTGCATATATAAACAAAAGTAAAAGGTGTGGTAATTGTGAAAGGGATTTGCAGTTGTGCAGGTTCCGGAACATTTAATTCGGATATAAATTTTGTTCAAAAGTCAGTGCCATTTTGTTCATTCCAACTTATTCTTTTACAACTTTTTCTGAAATATAACCTGCATCCACTTTATTTCGGAGTTTTGGTACGAACGACCCATTTGTTAGTGCTTTAATGATTAATGACCTATGTTTTAAAAATAATAAATATAACCCATTTTGATGCGGTAATGCATTCAAAATTACCCATGAAGGTAGTATGAGACAGTCTTACTAGTTCACGCTCTCGTACGCGAAAACGTTATCGCTCTAGCTCTCTTACTCTCGCTCAAATGAGTGGTCGAAAATCTAGAGAAAAAAAAAAGAGACAAGAAAAAATTAACTCAGAGAAGAAATAGAGCGAGAGTGAGAACTAGAACTAGAGCAAGAACGAAAATTAGACAGCGATTTTCCTTATCTCTTTCTTTTCTCTAGAATTTCGACCACTCATTACTATCATGAGCGAGAGCGAGAACTAGAGAACGATTTTCCTTGTCTATTTTTTTTTCTCCAGATTTTCAACCACTCATTACTATCATGAGTGAGAGGGCTAGATCAAGAACTAGAGAGCTAGAGTTAGAATAAGAGTGAGAATATGATGCCCTCACGATAATTTGAACGAGATGCAAAGTACGAAAATAGTCATATGTCATTAATTTCAGAACACATGTAAAATGACATCAAGGGGCATGCAAATGAGTCTTCCATGCAAATTTTCCCTTTATTTCCCTCTCATTATCTCCCCTTTTGAGTTTTCACCTTCCAAACAAAAGTCTAATTTTCTAATTTCATTTAGAAAAATTTTAGATAAGGTTCAAAGTTTTCAAAAAGATCAAGCCACAACGATGTGATAACAATGTCTATCCATTATCACATGATCAACGACACGAACATAACTCATCGGTTAAAACATTACTTCATTAAAACATAGTTATAGAATTATTTTCTAAATTAGTGAATAATATTTTGATGATTAGAGCTCATTATTGTACGAGAAAAGTGACATTAAGTAAGAAAATTTGGGATTTTTTCTTTGGACGAAATAATAGTAATAATAATAATTGAAACCTCCGAATTAAATAAATAGCTTAGTACCCAGAAGGATATATATTGGCATTGGGCATTGGCACATGCAGTTGCTTTGCCTTTTGGTGGTGTATAATGTTTGAAAGTGGACTATGGAGGGCTGTGCCAACAGACAACGGTACAATTAATTCAAAAACTTATTAATATTAATAATAATAATCATATGTCCTTATTTTTCCAAATAATATTTGAAACTTTTTTAATTTTTTTTTTTCAGAACTTATGGGCTTTCTTGCTCTTTTGCATCAGATTCCACCCTCACATGCTCGTTTCTATTGTAACAGCTTCTTTCTTTCTTTCTTTCTTTTTTCTTTTCGTTTTAATGGACTGCATCTACTTAATTTAAGGATTTTTTTATCCATCTTTGGAACTTGTTATGTTTCATGTCCAAACAAAAGTTTATGTACCTTTTTGATGTAAAATATTGGAAAACAATTGAAAAACTAAACATTCTTTAATTATTAATTTCACATTATTCCATGCTTGATTATTTTTATTTTCTTAGCTTGGCCATCATTGATTGAATCCGTATACACTTTTGACAGTTCTGAAGCTTAATTTTATTCATCAAAACAGCTATACTTCTTTATCTTTTTTCCCCTTTAATAAAATCTTCATTTTAAAACAAAAAATTTCCCTTTTTAGTACAACATATTTAGTGTATGGAAACTTGAACACTTTAAAAGAAGAACTCCATATTAATTACCGCTAAACTTTAGCAAACAAATCCCTTTGTGATTTTATAATTATGTATGACATTGTCTATTATAAGTTTAAGGGTATGTTTGAAATTCCTTTCTAATTAAAAAAAAAAGTCATTGCGAACCAAATTGATTTTTATTTTCAATTTTTTTTTAATTTTTCTTTGGTTGGTTTGAAAACGGTAGCCATCAAGACCTTTTTGAGAGCAGAAAGATTGGGAAGATATATGGTAATGCAAATTGGCAAGTTGAGCAATAACATAATTAATGGTGGATAGGTATGTTTATCAGCAAACTGGTTAGTAGCTAAGGTAGTGGAATATATATATAGGGGAATGAATGCGAGGGGGTGTTTGGATCAAATCAAATTTGGAATCTCATTGTGATTTCATCTTTAACTTTGGTTAGTGGAATTCATAAGAAATCAGCACAAATCATATATCTCAGTGGTTTGATAATTAAATGGGATGATTGATTGATGCAAATTGAAGTAAACTATTAATATGAGTTTTTTTTTTTAAAAAAAAATTATTCATCTATTTAAGGTTAAATTATACAAAATACTTAGATAGGCTTTTTTTTTTTTGAAACGAGTAGGCTTCATTTATACATCTAGACTTTAAAAAGTTGCATTTTAATCCTTAGATTTTAAAATTTTTCCAAAAAAATACATTTAAATTTTTTTCCATTGAAACGATGAATAGAAATTCAAGCGATAGTTAATGTGTGAAAATTAGAAAGTATACATGATATCATTTACAATATCATTCATGTAAATTGATGTGGAAAAAGCCTCCCACTTTTACCGTAGAAATAAATAGAAAAATAACTGAGAAATTAAAATTTAGTGACAAGAAATTAAAAAGAAAAATAAGAATTTACGTGAAAACTCTAAAACTAGAGAAAAAAATCATGGCTAACCAAAAAGAAACTTCATGTAAAAAAAATTATTACAATCATACATAATTCTTAGAGAATACAAATGTTCCTAATTTAAAACCAAAGTCATAAGATTATTTTATAGTACTTGAACCCCCATCACTTTCTTGTAATTTTGATGTGTGATTTCCACTCTTATTTTGCCAAAAAAGCCTACAAACTGATGTAAAAATATTGATTTTGTGAAGGATGTTGTAAATGATGTCAAAGATATCTTTTGAGTTGAAATAAATAGTAACAAAGATCTTAATCCTCTATGTAGTTGAAATTATATTGTAAATGATATTCTTTTGCAATTTTTACAATTAACTGTCATGTTAATTTTAGTCCTTCATTTTAACAAAAAAAAACCTCTAAAGGCACTTTTTTGGAACAATTTCAAACTTCAACCAGTTAAAATGAAACTTTTTAAAATTTAGAAAACATAATTGAAACTTATGTTAAAGTTCATTGAGTATTTCGTACAACTTAAGGAGGTATATAAACAGTTACTCACTATCTTCTATCATATTTGAGTTATTTCCACATAATCTTTTTAATTGGACAAGACATTTGTATGCTGTGATGAGACATGGCACGTTGCTTAATGTCTAAAGTTCCACAATAACTCTAACCCCATTGAACTGATTTTCAAATCCCTTTGTCGATACAAAAATGTATAGAAAGTTTGGTTTTTTTTGCCTTTAGATGAAAGGCCCTGCATGTGGTGGGTGCGGCTGCGAGAGGCATGCGAGTGGTGGACTGCAATTTTGAAAGAGAGAGGGCTCCACAAAGGTAGGACAATGCACAAATTTTCTTCAATTTTTTTTTTCATGAAATTTTGTTCTCATTCCAAAAGTGAAAAAGATAGAAAATTCTTGGTTTAAAATCATTTAATATTTGCTTTTAATAGACACTCTCATAATCAAAACATGGTATGTTCTTTGAATGAGATGTTCTTGGAATCCTTAAATCAGAAAATAATAGCCTGTTTTGGGATAAAAATTTAAAATATGTGTTTTAAAAAAATAATAATAAATCAGGCTGGGCAAGTGCCCCAATCATGCCAAGGTGAAGGAGTAGGCAATGTTGAGGCGCTTGGTGTCACAACCGTACTAAGAAGAGAGTAGGTTGTGACCCTCCACAGAACAAACAGTTGCAAAGGCGGCACGTGAGTGTCTCCCGTCAAGCCACGCAAGGGCCAAGAGAAGAGAAGAGCCATGATGCGACCGAGGAGGACGGTGCATCATCCAACACACCAAGAACGGTGAGCATGAATGCCAAATTGAGGTGCAAGCAAAATGGGAAACAACTATGTCGTCAGGAGTGTTAGTGACAAACTTAGTGGGAGTCAGATTGGGCCACAGGCCATAGACTGGAAAGTCGGGGTTCCGTCATTAGTTTTGACGAGCTGCTCTAGAATTAAGTCTGTATACGGGCAAGATGTAAGCTCACCAGATTTCGTGTCAATCGGAGTCCAGACGAGTGCTCCATGCTGGCATATGATCCCTCGCCAAATTTACGTGCATGGGAGTCAGACCAAGAAATCTCAATTGTCTACCATAGGGAAGGCATGGTGTTGGCTCTCCACCCCCCTAGGCCTCATGGCCTAAGTGAGCCACCACATGGCACATGCGTGTGTCATGGCGTGGGCGAGCTTTGTAAGACGAGTGTTTTGGGCATCTTCCTTTGGAATGGATTTTCCAAGGCAGTGTCAGGCAGCATGGGTGTACAGACATTGCGCCCCTTCCCATGGATCGGAGGTTATGATATAGGGCCCGGTAACGACCAGCTATATGAGAACGACTCGGCATGGACATGGAAGAGTTCATGCCTCAATATGCCTGAATGGATGGATGTTTGGGAGGCCCCAATTATGAAGACAACCCATGGGAAGGATCTCGAGAAGCATGTCCGAGCGAGTAGCGAAGTTAGATGACCTCCCAAGGCATCATTATTCATCAGTGAGACCCGATAGTTTTCGGTATTGATGGTATTTGCTCGATATGTCTCGATTTGCATTATAATGTCCCGAAAAGCTCCAGTTTGTACAGTTTGCACCCGATAAGCGTTATAAGGCCCTGATAAGTCCCAAAATCACCCGATAAGCTCCAGTTGAGCGTTTTAAGGTCATTTTTTATCCAACGAAGGGTCCAAACTCATTCTGGTGAAGTTCCAAACTGATGTAGAAGCATTATGGACATGTCTATGAAGTCGATGATGATGTTCTGCGAAGCAACTAAGCGTTCTAATGACCTTGGCCTAGTGTAGAGGCAAGGTTGAGCCTTGGGACTTGGCCTAAAGTATAGGCAAGTTGGCTAGAGTCACGTTTGAGAGAAAATACACATACGAGCAACATGTATGACCAAGTTAACTTCTTCTGCGTATTCGATGAAGCTTGGTTGAGGGAAAGAATCTCACCTAAGGTCCGATGAAGCCACAAAGGGGCGAAAAAGTAGATTGAGGCTCTTCCCTTTAAGGCTGGCCATGATGAGACGAAAAATCATGGCACCGCACAGTTGGAGAGCCACGACCGTGACACCTGGCGAATAGGCACAAGCTTTGCCACACGATCGACCTAAATGTGTAGAGATAACAACTGGTACAAATCTATTATGAACAAGGTATGTGCATATCTATTGCGCACAAGGTATGGATCGTCAGAAAGTGGTAAGGCAATGCCTGACAATTGCTCTCCTATAAAAAGTAGAAACCATTCCTTCCCAAAGGTATGCAAGCCTACTTTATTTCTAACTCACCTTGACACGAGCTCAAACTTAATACTAGCTTAAGCTTCGAAGTGTACGGGATTGAGCACCACATCAGTGTGAGATTCAATTTGCAGGTTGACACCTCAACTGATTGAAGGTCACCTTGGACTACATAATAGTAGTCCCACCTATTTCGTGATCACGCATCAACAATAGCTTTGAGCTTTTGTTGTCTTTTAGAGATGTATTTGAGGTAGTAAAACTTTCTTATAACTAGAGGGGATGAGGATGATTTGTTTGAATAGGTTAAAATGACATGGGTAATAGATTTATATGGTTGGATGTGTGAGAAGAAAATTAAAGACTATATATGTTTAATTATGGCAACCAATAGTTAAGAGGAAGTAGCTATATTGTGACATTCACATTAGAAATTATATTTTGACCATGTATCCAATGATAAGGACAAAATAGCTACATTGTGACGATCACATTAAAAACTGTATTTTAACCATGCATCAATCAAATGAGAAGAAAATAACTACATTGTGACTATCATATTTGATAAAAAAAAAATTGTGAGCCGTGAGATAATGTAAAAACTATTAGATTACATGGGGTTCCATCTCAAAACCAATTGGCAATGAGAGGAGTAGCCCATATATCTTATAAATTGTGAGGTATCTCTACATTTTTCCAATGTGGGATCCTCAACATGCCCCCTCAAGATGGTGCCTGCAGCGAGCTTGTCGAGGGCTCGTCAAATTAAAATTTATAAACCGATCCTAAGCTACTTGTAGCATTGAGTGGACCGGGTCGATCTCAGGGAACCGAATATTAATTTTTCAAGTTAAATTTGCAAAGGAGAAAACAATTAAAAATGGGGTTTTTGTGTTTTTATAAATAAAATAAAACATAAACAATAAAGATAGAGATAGATCAAATCTTACCAAAATCCAATCCAAAGATACGGTTCTACTCAATTGCAAACATTGATCATAGGCATTCAAAATATTTAAACTTAACCATGCAAGTACTTGGTCAACTTATTAGGAAACCCCAAAAAGTAAAAATTTCCTAAATTCATTAACTCTAACGAACGTCAAGTTAACGCTAATTACCTAAACAATTTTGACGAAACCGCTCCAAATTATTTAGATAAAGGCATTACGAACCTTGGAACGACCAAGACAACTAATCAGGTAAAACAACTTTCACCTAATTAAAAACCTTCTTTAATTCCTAGAATTAAACATGCAAGCCATGCAATATGGAAACCCACAAAACATACACATGTGATAATCCTAATGCTACATGTTCATTCAACATGACAATTACGGATCATGATCATGATTAGCCATAAAATATGTAGAGTGATTAAGGCGTCAATTTAATCAAAATACATACTTATAAAATTAACACGAGAATTAAAGAATACTTGCAATTGAAAGAAAACTAAGTTAAAGTTCAAGCCTCACAATGTTGCAACTGATTACAACCGACCTCTGAACTGGAATCGCAGAGTTTAGCCGAGCATCGTGATAAAATTTGATACCATTATTGTCTAAGGAGAAAAGAGAAAATGAGTCTAAAAACTCTCTAAAAACGTCTAGGCCAAAGGGCCAAAAAAAGATCCCCCTTGCTGTCCATAAGAAGGCTTAAATAGCCTTCAAATAGACAACTTACACAAGTAAGAAACCCTAAATTCTAGAAAGATGTTTTCCCAAAACAATTAGGGAATAATATTTAAAATAAAATAAAATAAAGTAAATAATGTTCTCTCTTGTAAAATGCTGGAAAATACATCTAAAACTCGAAAATCCTTCCCTAAATTCTTAAAACAAACATAGAATGTTACAAATAAGGAAAGTTTTTGGATTGCGCAGTCTTCATTATTTTGCCCATAACTTCTTCTCCAAACCTTGTATCAATGTGATCTTTATATGGTTGGAAAGATCATTCCGAGATCTTTAAAATGATATCTAATTTGAATATATTCCAAAACGTGAGCAGCAATATAATGGGAACGGAAGTTGGCACAAAATATTCTCAGGTACAGCAGTTTTCCAGCCTGAGCGGTAATCACTCAAAATGCCATAACTTTCATAATACTTATTGGAATGCAATGAGTCTTATACCGTTAGAAAGATAATTCAATAAGCTTCGATTTAATACCAAATTTGAATATATTTTCATCTCGAAATATCATGATATGACCGGTCAAGTTTGGTATAGAAATTCAGTTGCTTGAATCACCTCCAATTTGGTCCGAATTAATTCCGAAATGGTGCAAACTCTTCAAAACATGTGAATTTCTTGAATCCCTAAAAAATAATAATAAAACACATAAAATCCTTCTAATTAACAAGAAATAAGTGTAATTAAATAGGACTTTATAAGTCCTATCACAACCCCCAACCTAAATCTTGCTAGTCCTCGAGCAAGGTAGAACTAAACAATCCTATGACTAATCAGTTGCATATCAATGACTCTAATCTCAATGCTTTAGGCAACAAAATATTTGCAATGGAAGAAAACAATCAAACACATTCAATCAATGAGAATTTTAAAACTAATCCCTTCATCCCTTATGTGTGTGTGTGTATAGCTCTCCCTTATCTAAGTTTCTATAAGCCCGAGAAGGTTTTATTCGATCCTCAACTCGTTTTCCCCCTACTTCTGACTTTAAGACCAATTCTCAAGCTTCCCTACACTTAAAAGGATAACACGAAACTAAGGTGCCTTGGGGTAGGCCTACCCCCAAACTTAGATTTTTTCTTATTTTGTTGAGCGCTAGCTTTCACACATCCACTGTAGGGACCCTTATCCAGAGCACTTGCTCAATGGATGGCCTGACTGATCACAGTAGAGGTAGCTCTTTTTGCCCTTAGACTTTTAAATACATGCAATCATTTTTTTTTACTCGAGTTTTCATTTTATCACAGTAATAAAGGCAAATAAAACATGCAATTACTCCTAAGTTTCACGTTATTCAACATCATGCAAGTAGACTCTTAAACTAGTTCCTAAAATCTTTCGAGGTGACAACAAGAATCCAAACCAAATAACCCAATCTTAAGCCTTCAAAACCATAGACAAGAGGGCTAAGTGCTCAAAAAGTATAAGGGAAACAAAAGGAAAATTTTAAAATAGGCTTAAATCAAGCAAGCATTTTCAAGTTTCAACCATTTCAAATGAAATTACCTAAAGCACATCCTAGATTGTCATAACCACCTAATATGCAACTAACTCATCATGCAATTTAAGCTCAATTTTTTTTTTTTTAAAAAATTAACGCTCACTGCTCAACATGCTGATGAATAACCCTAAACATGCAAATCTAACGTTCTCCACCCCCAACCTTAATTGATACATTGTCCCCAATGTATCGCTAAACAGAGTTACACAAACAAAAAGCAGGAGGAACAGAAAAACTCTCCTAGTTTTTGGATGGCTTGTAGGTGGTGGTGCATCTTTATCCTCAATTTCTCCTCTCAAGTGCAACACCTACAAAAGAAAAATAAAACAAACTACGAAAAGGAAATAAATCATTGAAAGGAAAACAAATAAAACAATTAAAGCACATGGGTTGCCTCCCAAGAAGCGCAAATTTTTAACGTCGTTATGCTCGACAGGGTTCGTAAGTGTCAGGGCACATAAAATTCTTCTACTTTCTTCGGTCCCTTCTTGCTTGAATCAATGTAACCTTCCAAGTTTAGAAGACTTTCCTGCTTCTCTAGGGTACCAGACAAATCATTATTTTTGTTATTTTTTATATAAGGAATGAAAGGCAAAAATTAAGACTCAACTAACTTAACTGACTCAAAAGAAACAAAAGACTTTAAGTACTCACGAGAATAAAGAAAAGGCAATTCAAAATTAATAGGAGAGTTAGGGAATAGAACAGGCGAAGGCTTTTTAGCCTCCAACTCTATCACCTGAATCTCCTCTTTGCGTGTAAGCTCGGACTCCTCCTTAACCTCACAAATTACCTGTTCTTGGCATGGCCCAAAATTCAAAACTTCCTCGTCACTGTCGGTGTCGATCTCCTCAAAAAATCTTTCCTCAGTGATGTTAAAAGAGTATTGCTCTTGTAGACTCTCCAGTCTTCTCACGGAATCAGCCAACAGGGTAATTCGGTCACCCAGACTTTGCATTCCAGCGCGAGTCTCCTCTTGAAATTGGAGATTTTCCTTTTGAAATTTGAGATTTTCCTGCTGAAACTGAAGAGTATTATTAGCAATTTGGTAAACTATGGCCTCTAAAGACGTACCTAAGTCTAAAGTTTGAAAGTATTGACTCGACTGCTCCTCCTGGTATCCATAGCTAAAGCTAGATTGATCCCATTCAAGATAGGGACTATAAGGCTCAAAGTTCATTTGATGACCAGGAAACTCTTCCAAAGTGTAAGCATTTGGCACAAAGTTCCATTGCAGCTGAGGGCATGCTTCGGTGGGATGTCCTTGCAACGAGCATAATCTACATGTCTCCACTGCTTGAAGCCTCCCTACAGCCACTTGAAGAACAACAGAGGTTAATTCAGAAATTTGAGTTTTGAGCTCACTAACCTCATCAACATATGGGGCAGCTCCACTATTTGTCCAGTAGTGCTGAGAATAATCTGCCATTTAAAGAACATAAAAAAAAAACAAAAATACAAAAGAATTTTTTTTTTTTTGTTTTTTTTAGAGCAAATTTAACAAAGAGAAACTAATAGTGGTTCCCCGGCAACGGCGCCAAATTTGAAGCGAGCTTGTCAAGGGCTCGTCAAATTAAAATTTATAAACCGATCCTAAGCTACTTGTAGCATTGAGTGGACCGGGTCGATCTCAGGGAACCGAATATTAATTTTTCAAGTTAAATTTGCAAAGGAGAAAGCAATTAAAAATGGGGTTTTTGTGTTTTTATAAATAAAATAAAACATAAACAATAAAGATAGAGATAGATCAAATCTTACCAAAATCCAATCCAAAGGTACGGTTCTACTCAATTGCAAACATTGATCATAGGCATTCAAAATATTTAAACTTAACCATGCAAGTACTTGGTCAACTTATTAGGAAACCCCAAAAAGTAAAAATTTCCTAAATTCATTAACTCTAACGAACGTCAAGTTAACGCTAATTACCTAAACAATTTTGACGAAACCGCTCCAAATTATTTAGATAAAGGCATTACGAACCTTGGAACGACCAAGACAACTAATCAGGTAAAATAACTTTCACCTAATTAAAAACCTTCTTTAATTCCTAGAATTAAACATGCAAGCCATGCAATATGGAAACCCACAAAACATACACATGTGATAATCCTAATGCTACATGTTCATTCAACATGACAATTACGGATCATGATCATGATTAGCCATAAAATATGTAGAGTGATTAAGGCGTCAATTTAATCAAAATACATACTTATAAAATTAACACGAGAATTAAAGAATACTTGCAATTGAAAGAAAACTAAGTTAAAGTTCAAGCCTCACAATGTTGCAACTGATTACAACCGACCTCTGAACTGGAATCGCAGAGTTTAGCCGAGCATCGTGATAAAATTTGATACCATTATTGTCTAAGGAGAAAAGAGAAAATGAGTCTAAAAACTCTCTAAAAACGTCTAGGCCAAAGGGCCAAAAAAAAGATCCCCCTTGCTGTCCATAAGAAGGCTTAAATAGCCTTCAAATAGACAACTTACACAAGTAAGAAACCCTAAATTCTAGAAAGATGTTTTCCCAAAACAATTATGGAATAATATTTAAAATAAAATAAAATAAAGTAAATAATGTTCTCTCTTGTAAAATGCTGAAAAATACATCTAAAACTCGAAAATCCTTCCCTAAATTCTTAAAACAAACATAGAATGTTGCAAATAAAGAAAGTTTTTGGATTGCGCAGTCTTCATTATTTTGCCCATAACTTCTTCTCCAAACCTTGTATCAACGTGATATTTATATGGTTGGAAAGATCATTCCGAGATCTTTAAAATGATATCTAATTTGAATATATTCCAAAACGTGAGCAGCAATATAATGGGAACGGAAGTTGGCACAAAATATTTTCGGGTACAGCTGTTTTCCAGCAGGAGCAGTAATCACTCAAAATGCCATAACTTTCATAATACTTATTGGAATGCAATGAGTCTTATACCGTTAGAAAGATAATTCAATAAGCTTCGATTTGATACCAAATTTGAATATATTTTCATCTCGAAATATCATGATATGACCGGTCAAGTTTGGTATAGAAATTCAGTTGCTTGAATCACCTCCAATTTGGTCCGAATTAATTCCGAAATGGTGCAAACTCTTCAAAACATGTGAATTTCTTGAATCCCTAAAAAATAATAATAAAACACATAAAATCCTTCTAATTAACAATAAATAAGTGTAATTAAATAGGACTTTATAGGTCCTATCAGTGCCACTTTGGGTTCACCATTCTTGGATCGGATCCCAATTTTAATTTTCAGACCGAATACCCGTTTGGGTTTAATGGGCTCTGATACCATATTAGATTACATGGGGTTCCATCTCAAAACCAATTGGCAATGAGAGGAGTAACCCATATATCTTATAAATTGTGGGTATCTATACATTTTTCTAATGTGGGATCCTCAACATAGGCCGTATTACTGAGTTGTCACAAAAAAGGTCATTTCTGTAAAAACCACATAGGCCATATTGCTGAGTTGTCACAAAAAAAGGTCATTTCAATATCCAACATGGTAATATTACTTCTTTAAGTGTAGGTAAAAAACTGAGAGTAAATATGGAGTTTTTCCTCAGAAAAGAAACCCATTAGGCAATTACATAAATTTTTACCAGAGGTGGGTAAAAAACTGGGGATGAGGTGTGGAGCGTGCGGCCCTAAAAGGTAATAGATTCATTTGATCCTGGATCCGTCCAGATCATCAGTCTGACACGGCAGTCATCTCACCGGCAACTGCAATCCATGTCCTTGCTAGCTTCACTCATCTCCATGCGCCTAATTCCTAAACGCACCGTTTTGCAATTCTTTTCGCCCTATTTATTGTCCAAAATGACATGGAGGGTAAATGGAAATAAGTAAATACCCCAAATTAGAAAAATTATTCCATGAGACTGTGATTGATAATTTTGCACTCGGTATGTTTTTGTATCCAATAATTATTAAATCACAAACATATTTTTAGATCTACATCTCAAATTAAGATTGGTGTGACGTTGCAAGACGTGGATCCCTAATCTTATTTAAGTCCCGACCCTGATCTCTCAGATCAATACTATAGTGACAGGCCCGTCACCTTTCTCTTCTGTGACCCCCAATGCAAATATTCCACCCATCATTACATTACAAATTGCTGACTCACTTCCTCACCCCCATCACCCATCTTGCGCACGCAATGATGCTAGATTCTCTACGTTACCCCGCCGGAGTTCGCGCCGGCAACGGCGACGGAGGGAGTTTGGTAATTCCCAGTTTAAATGCTGTGGTGGGTCCCACATTATGGGTTCGTTTCGGACTATAATGTGTTTATATATATATATATATATATATATATATATATATATATATATATATATGTTGGTTGCCAAACCCACGTGACCACCCTATCTTTTACTAGGTCGATTTTTTTTTTAAAAATTTCTTTTTCGCCTTTTGTTTTTGGTATAAAGTATAAACAAAACAACACGGTGAAATTACTCTTTTCCTCGCTTCCTGTGCAGTGCCCGTCCTCTGCAGTTTGCACGCACCGACTCGCTAGTCGCTACGGCTGCTTAAAAAATTATAATATATTTTTTAAAAATCAATTTGGTACTTTTTGAATTAACTACCATTTATTGCTTTTTAATCATAAGATAATTACAAAATATAATTGATACGCGTAAATTATTAATATGATTCGAGTATGATTTCATTAGAAGAATAATTTTCATATAATATAATTAAAAAATAGGTTAAATTATAAATTTGGCCGTTATGATTTTGAAAAAAAAATTAAAATTAGTTTCTATAATTTTAAATGTTAAAATTAATCCCTAGACTATTTATGAGACTTTTATTAAATCATAGAAACTATTGATGAGGTTTCATCAAACTATAAAGACGAAATTCTAACTTTTAAAATCATAGGAGCTAAATTTTAACTTTCTCCAAATTATAGGTATCGAATTTACAATTTACCCTAAAAAAATGTGTCCAATTGATTATTCCATTAGAACTATTTTTTTTAATAATAAAAAGATTTACAAAGTTGAAGGTTTTTTTTTGGTTAATTTTGATGCTCATGAGTAGAGGTGTTCACAGTTCAATTTAGTTCAATTTTGACTGAAATTGGGGATTGAATTGAACCCTTCGGTTTGTCTTACAGTTGAACCGAGAAAATCGATCTCTTCATTAGTTTCGGTTCAAATCGAACCAGTACGGTTTCGGTTTCGATTTTGGTTTTATCCGATCTTCACCAAATCTTGTTTGAATCTAGAATGGAACGAAGAAGAAGTTGAAGATTACAGAGAGAATGATGAGGTTAGCGGTGGCTAAAGGTGGAACCGACAAGTAAGAGGCGAAAAAAGAATGTACTTTGAGATCATAAGGATGATGGTGCATGAGGAATAAAGAAGTTGGCAACGACATACGTGAGAGAAATTTGAGAGAGGGAGTTGTTAAGGAGAAAGAAAAGAATCAAAAGATGGAGGAGGGGAGGAAATCGACATACATAGGTTGAGATGAGAGAGAGATCTAATTAGGGTTTCAAAATATTAGGTTAAATTAAAAGTTTAGTCTCTGAATTTTTAAGTTTGTGTCTATTTAGTCTATGAACTTTAAAAAGTGTCAAATAAATCTTTAAACTTTAAAAAATGTCTAACAAGTCTTTAAACTTTCAATTTTGAGTCCAGTAGGTCGTTCGCAATTTTATAAATGATAAATAAAAAAAAAATCAAAATATTCATAAAAATCGGACTGAACCAATTGATTGGTTCAGTTTTTTGATTTGGGTCGGTTTTTGAACATCCCTACTCATGAGTTAAGCCATCTCACGTCCGCGGGTTTATAAAATACAAGGGAAAACTCAATTTTCTAAACTAGAGAAGAAATAAAAATCATTAAACGTGGAACTCACTTAAAAGTATCGATATCGATGTACTAACTAAATCCATTTTAATCAATGATTTGACGTTTTATTAAATGATAATGGACTTTATAATTCCACGAACAACGGTAGTTACTTTTTGACTACTCTAAAAGGAAAAAAGGGAAATAAAAAGGAATGGTTACATCAAAGTCTCACGTGGTTTTTTTATTTATAAAGGCAATCGGGAAGAACACAAAGGAGAAATCAATTTAAAAAGGAAAAAATAAACAAAGGAAAAAAAAAATAGAGAATTCATGCACTTTAGCATTGGTTATATAACATAACATGCATGAGAATAATCATCATATCATATAATTGAAAAGGCAAAAAAAAAAAAAAAAACCAATATATTATAAAGTTGAGTAGTCAATCATTCATGGACCACTGTCTTCTTAAGGTATGGTTTGGAACAAGAATGACAGAGGGGCATTGCATTTGGCATCTTCATCTAACCCAAGACAATGCCAAAACCTAAGAATTTTTTTTTTTTTTGAAACTAATTAATTATACCTTAATTAACACATTAACTTAATTTACAATCTTCTCTCTCTAGCCTGAACTTTAAGTTCTAACTGCACATTATATTTTCAATAAATTTCATTCATCTACTTTTGACCAAACCTAGTGTGTTTGGTGGAGTGCTAGGGATACTTCAAAAATGTTAGTTTTGTAGGGACAAAATTTAAGCAGCTTCACAGCTTTTTTAAAACAAAAATTCAACTAATACTTATTTAGGTAATTATTTATTAAGTTAAATTACGGGTTTAGACATTAAACTTTTAGAATGGTATATAATAGGTTTCTTAATTTTTAAAAAAATGTCTAATAAGCTCATAAGTGCCAAAATGAGCATAGCACAACGGTAATCGACATGTACTATTTCTCTTGAGGTAAGAGGTTCAAATATCTATTTCCCACATTTTTTGTAATAATATTTATAATAAATAAATAAATAAACTCATATGCTTTCAATTTAATGCCTAATAGGCCGCTAAACTTTCAATTCTTTGTCTAATAGATTTTTAAATTTAAAAATTATCTAATAAGTCTATCAACTTTTGATTTTGTGTCTAACAGGTTTTTGACCTATTAATTTTTTTTATAAATAATTTATTAGACTTAAATTTGTGTCTAATAGATCTGTAAATTTAAAAAAAATATTGAATATATTAGACCTATTTGATAACCATTTAGTTTTTTTATTATTATCTACTTTTTACTCAAGTTTTCAAAAACCAACCCAAGTTTTGAAAACAAAAAAAAAAGTTTTTTCTTGTTTTTAGAATTTGACTAAGAATTTAAACTGTTCAAAGAAATATGAAATCCATAGTAGAGAAATGATGAGAAGACAATCACAATTTTCAAAAACTAAAAACTAAATGGTTATCAAGCGGGGTCTTAGTGATTTATTAGAATCAAAATTGAAAGTTTAAATACTTATTAACACACAAGTTTAAAGTTCAAAACATGTTAGATGCTTTTAAAGTTTACTAATCTATTAGACACAATTCAAAAGTTTATGGTGTAAATTTATAATTTAACATATTATGAAAGAATAGTTTTTTTATTCATCTGTTGTAGTTTATTTTTATATGGTCTAAAGTACCATTAATGCTTTTAAAACAATGTGCTATATATGGTAAATTATGGACTGTACTTTCGTTTTCTTTTTGTTCATTAATGGTTTTTTTGATACTATTAATAATTTGGTGAGTCAGAAATGTGTGGCATTCATTGAGATGGCGAAGGAAGGAATTAATTAGTTGAAACTTTCAAATACTCAAAAGGAGAAGTGTTGAATTGTTATACAAATCTGGGATTTTATTTTCACCAATTTGTTTATGTCATAAATTCCATTAATTCTGCTTCTTTCTCTTCTTAGCTTTAGCATCTTCGTTCTATGTACCATGGTCCATGACCCAGAAAATTTAATATTAATTGGACGTAAATCCATATATAGTTAGATGTGTCATCTGACATTCTTAATTAACATGTTAAATTGTTGGGTTAACTACATGAATAGCATATTTGAAACCAAATTTTACACAAATAGCACGTTTTGTTATTAATATTGGCTTTGTCACTTTTTAAGCCAAATAGAAGCCAAATCTAGAGGAACATTACTCATTTACCCTTCTATTTATTGCTATATTATATATAAGAAATAAAATATATTGATACTTTCCATAAACGTTGAAATATATATCTTTCCCTCCAAATACTATTAATTTTGTATAAGAAATAGAATAGATGAAAAATTTTCACGATTTTCCTCCTAAAATCTAGGGATTTTAAAAACTAGACAACTCTTTCCATTATCGACGATTTCATTCGTAGGGGATATATATATATTATATATCTGAGAATATAGTAGGGGTATATATAATATATATCTGAAAATATAATAGAAGTATCATGTTATCCCAAACATATAAAATGATTACATGCTGATGTAACAAAACATATGACGATTATTTACCTATGTTTATATAATATATGTTTGTGAATATAACTATGCTTATTGTCTATACAAAATATAATAGAATTATATACAAATGTATATATAATATACTTCTATATATATTTGTTTTTTTTTACAATATACTTAATATTATATATTTGACGTCAAGTATTTTAAAAATGAACCAAAAGAAATTTTCAAATAAAACAAAACATAAATTAAAAAAAACGTAAATAAAAGTCAATAAACAATAAAGAAAATTAAAACATAATTTGAATATCAATATATTGGAGAATAAAATATATTTATCAATCTAAAATATATCTTTATGTAATTAATGGTAAATTTATTTACCTAAATTGAATGATATGGTTATGGAAAGAATAAATAACCTAAATTGAATGATATGATTATGGAAATAATAAATAATAATAATAACATTATTACAATAATGAGAAAAAATCGTAAGGGCATCAATGGAATAAAATATTCTCATAAATGTGAGTCATGCTAGAGCTGAAATTTTTTTAATAATGCATCATTTATGAAATATATACGTGAAAACGTGCTCTTTGCCATAATTTCCCTAAATTGTTTTGTTTAATTTCCATTGTGGGTTAATCCAGCTTTCTGCTGCAATATCAAAAGCCCATATTGGGCCCTTTCGACTCTTCTCATTTGTGAGTTGGATCAGTTGGTCCAATTTCCAAACCACTTCAAACATCATAAATCCTAGGTTATAATTCCATTTTGGTTCGTATTTTAGAAATTGTTCTATTTTAGTTTCTATACTTTTAAATATATAAATTTAGTCTTTGTACTTTTAATAAGTCTTAAAATTAGCCTCTATTATTAGTTTATTTTTAACTTTTCTAAAATATGGATTGAGTATATGGCCGGTCGAACTTCTAATGGTAAGGACTATTTATGAGGTTTTATCAAATTATAGGGGCAAAATTCTAACTTTTAAAACTACAGAGAACTAAATTCTAACTTTTTCCAAATTATAGAGGCCAAATTTGTAATTGAAAAAATTGCACAAACCACCCCTAAACTATTGGGGTTTGTTACATTTGTTACAATCACATCCTTCAATTTCTAATTTGATCAATTAGCCTCGTGTACTTTGTTAAGTGTTAAAATCATGCCCATGAATTTTTAATTTGATCAATCAGCCCTTTGTACTTTGTTAAGTGTTGCAATCACACTCATAATTTTTTTAATTTGATCAATCAGCTTTATGTACTTTGACTATTGGGGTTTGTTACATTTGTTACATTCACATCCTTCAATTTTTAATTTGATCAATCAGTCTTGTGTACTTTGTTAAGTGTTAAAATCACACCCATGAATTTTTAATTTGATCAATCAACCTCTTTGTACTTTGTTAAGTGTTGCAATCACAACCATGAATTTTTAATTTGATCAATCGGATCTATGCACTTTGTTAAGTGTGTTGAAATCAGTCCCTTATGCTAATTGGTGTTAAATTACTGTTTAATCGGAGTTCACGTGTGTGACTCATTCCGTGAGTAGGGGAGGGCAAACTTGTCATTTGAATATACTAAGACTAATTTGGAATGAGCCCCAAAGTATAGAGACTAAATCTGAACATTTGAAAATACTGAGACTAATTTGGAATGAGCCCCAAGGTATAAAGACCAAAATTGTATTTTAATGTAAATCAAAATATAGGACAAAAGAATCAAAATACATAGCCAAGGTCACTAGCTCGGACATCCCAATAAATTATTCAACACAACTACCGCGATGTGACTAATAGTTTTACAAATGCAATAGATGATAGAAAACAAATGTAATTCAACTATTTTTTTTTAGATTCAACAACATGTGAGGTTGGAAAGATTAGAACCTCTAACCTTTTAATCGAGAACATATGTTTAAACCAATTGAACTATGTTTATATTAACAAATGTAACTTAATCTTACATCTAACAGTTAGGAGAGTGACAGCAACATTGCGACTCTCAAATTAAATAATTATTTTTAGATTATAGAGACTGCTCTGCTCAAGAAGGCAGGCAAAAAATATTTCTAAAAACAATACAAAAGACTTGAGAAGAATGTTTAAAAAAATTAGAAAAATAAAAAAGAAAGGCTATAACAAATTAAATGATGTGAATTTGGTGGAGCTAGCATTTTAAGTTTTCTAGTTATGTTTGGGCTTGGACTTCCACTCAGTTCTAGCTCTTACAATTTCAGCCTTATTGGGTTGCATGCGAAGAAGGTGGGTGTATTGGAGGTCGGATCTGCGATTGACAGTGGCGGTGGTGGTGGTGCTTGTCAATGACTCCAGCAGATTGGATTGCCTGCATTCTCTTCGATATTCCAGCGTCATGCTCGTCAGATCAAAATCTTCCAACACATTTATTGGTACACTCTGCAGAGAAATTGTTTTTATGAGGTTAAATTACAAGTTTAGTCTATAAATTTTGAAATCTATGTCTATTTAATTTCGCAACTTTAAATAATGTATAATAAGTCATTTAATCTTCAATTTTATGTTCAATAAGTCATGAATTTTAACAATTGAAAATTTAAAAATTTATTAGATACTTTTTAAAATTTAGAGACTAAATAAATATAAATTTGAAAGTTTGGAGAAGCTAAACTTGTAATTTAACCTCCTCCATCTTCTTCTTATTACTATTATTATTATTATGTAATATGCTTATGTCATTTTTATAGAAATTTAAGACGGGTTTTGGGGCATTGTTTTGTGTACCTCCAGAATCCAACCAATGTATTTAACGTTGTTGACGTGTTGGTTGGCATCCATGTCGTTCCATCTAGGCTGCATGTTAGTGATCAATGTTAAAAACTACTTTCATAATTCAAAAAGCTTAAGCAGATATATCGAGTACATTTAATATTCTTAACCGTTAAAATCACTCGAATCTTAAAGATTAAGCTTATGAGTCTAAACTTAATCTTAAATTGCTACATTCTAAACTTCAAAGACTAAATTGTTACAAAATTGTAAGTATAACAACTAAATCATAACAAATCAAAGTTTAGAGACTAAATTGTTATGCTTTCATAAAAGTTTAGAGACCAAAAATGATTTTTAACTATGGAAAGAAATAAATGTCTTAACCCATAGTTACGAGTTATAGTTATGAGTTAGCAAAGTTAAACTTTTATTAATGTTTTTAAAATTAACAACTCCATATCCAACGAGTAATGAACAGGTGGCTGCAGAGGAAGAACAGAGAGAGAACAAATTGTTTCTATTTGTCAAAAATAAACACCAACCTAAAATTTATAATGCATTTAGTTTAGCTTAACTAGTTATTTTGGATGATGGAAAGCAGTTTTTTTGTTTATTAAAATTTTAATAGATAAAAAGTGCTTAAAAAAAGAATTATTAATTTTTTTTTAAAAAAAATACTTGATAGATGAACTATCTAAAAATGACTGTAAATTGTTTAACGAAAAATCCTCTTACACCATGTTAAAGTAGAATAGGATGAGTTGAGCTTGAGATATATACTTACAGCTAAGCCTGATCGGATTCGGTCAGCGGTTTCATCGGTGAGCTTATCAATCTTGTCACTGTCGTTTTTATGGTTGGGGATGACGGTTCTGTTAAGGTAAAATGGAGTCAACTCCTGTCTAACTTGGTCGGGTATTTTTGAGAGCCTTCTGGTTTCTCTGTTCATTATGACCCAGGTGCTGAATAATCGACAAACAAAATTTGGCAGATCAGAAATGTAATGTTAGGGGATATCATATCATATCTAATATCTATCTATCAGAGGAATTAATTAGAAAGCAAGCTATAATTAAAAATATAAAATATATGGTGGCCTGATTAGGATTTATTATACCTGGTGGCTCTGGTAATAATTTCTCGAGTATGGTAATCTCTTATGATCCAATCACGGCGCATCCCATTTTTACCTGCTGCATCCACCCATGTGTCTATTTCAACCACATCTCCCCTGAGTGTCATTTTTTTTTATTACAAAAAAAGAAAAACCTTAATTCCAAGTTGGCCCATACATTACATTTTCTTATTTAATTTGCACAAAGTTTTAAATTACCAGCAGCTATATCTTTGAACTTGGACATGAACGCGTGTAACAACCCAAATCAGTTTCCGGAGGCTCATCTCTCGCGTGGCGCCGAAGTCATTTCCGGCCAGCCCCGAGCACGTTACATGATTCAGCGCCGTTTCCTGTTTCAATATTTTCATTATCTCATCATCAATTAAACCTACTTTACCTTACATTTTCTTTTCTTATTCAGAATCTTCTTTATAATATATATATAATTAAGTTGTGATCCTATATGCTCATTTAACTTTGTTCTATTTTAGTTAATGAAATTAAACTAAAAAAATACTATTTTGACCTATGAAACTTTTATTATAGTTCTTGAACAAAAAAAAAAAAAAAAACCAATTATTTTAGTCTTTGCTATATTATTCTTTCCACCCTCCCTCCAGAATTTGTATACTCAAGTATTGTGATTTGAATACACATGTTTGCGTTAGCAGGTACGGTAGTATATAAACTCAAAAGCTATGTCATGGCCATTCATTTGTTAAAAGCAAGATAAATATAAGGACTAAAATGATTATTTTTAAAGTTTAGATACTAAAATAGACATTTTAAAAGTTTGAGTTCCAAAATAAAATAAATTCAAAAGTTTACAACATCTTGGAAGCTTAGAGAACTAAGATGGAATAATCTTAGAAATTTAAGAATAAATAAATATATATTTATGTGACAAAAATAATTTTAATTATTTCAAAATTACTTCCAAACATATCTAGGTGAAATCATCTCTAAGCTTAAAATCTTGCTGACATATATTATGGTATATTTAACCAATAACCATTTATTGATATGCATAAGAAAAACCGACCTGCAGAAGATTCATGAGAGTTTCCATGGTGGCAGTTTTATCAGGTCCAATTTCATAGGACCTAATAATAAAGGTTTGCCCATAAACAAACTTGTCTTCCACAAACCTCCCAAGGAGACAATCGTGAAGAGGCTTATTATCCCCTAATTCAACGCTGCTTTCTTCCACCCACAACGCTCCCTTTTTCTCGCCGGAGAATAACGGAGCATCGCCGACTTGAACCCCATTTACCTTCTTCCCGTTTACCAAGTCCACGCTTTTTGGCCTCCTACTACTGCTACCGCCGCTCGCCATCACGACCCGCTTTATATCACCTCCGCCGTGGCTTCTCGGAATCAAATACGGGTTACCGGCGTTGAATTTGACAGAATAATTCTTTTCAATTTTCCAAAAATGGGTTAACGATCTCGCATTAGGCGATATTGCTGCAATTGACGCCATTGATTATTGCTAAATGGATGGAGCTTGTTTAATTCAAAAGAGGAAAAAGAAATTAAAAAAAATAGAATGTGGAGAATAGGGAAAAGAGATAGGGTGGTGATCGAGATTATTAAATAATTAATGCTAGGTCATAATTATTGTTGGCTTGAAATGTGAAATAAAAAGGATATCTTGAAGTAACCCTGTAGGTGCAACTAAAGATTTGAAAGAAGGGTTTGAAGGAATAAGCTAGAAGAATAAGGAAAAAAGGGGAGGGAATATATTTATTTTTTTATTTTTTTATTTTGGGTTTGCAAATTTGGGCAAGTTATTAAAGTATGTATAGAGGGAAATGGGAATTGTTGGTGAACCACTTTGGAATGGTTGGGTGAGAAATTGGGAGGTCTTCCATCGTTAACTTACACGCAAAAGTAGAGAAATATGAATGGTTTGGCCATTTTGGTGTTTGTTTTTTCTTTTTGGAAAAGTAAAATTCTTAATTATAGACTGTTTGGGAGAATGGTTGTAGTGTAATAATATGACCAATTTGGATTGGATGTGCATAATAATATTGCTATAAAAAAGGTCCGCCTCCAAAGGATAAGAGCGGTGGTTTTTCATTTTGAATGAAGGAAGTGCAAAACTAACATTAGGTTGAGTGTGTTGATAAAATATATATATATCTATGTCATGTGTATATTGTTCCATTGATAAGAAATTTTGATCTATGAATCTTACCAACTTATCTAAGGAATAATGTCAAGAATTACCAATGAGGCTCTTCTAAGGAGTTCAAGGTGTTAATTTAACTTGTTTTATGTCAAGAAAAGTTTCAAAATAGAGTTATATTAAATGCACTCAAGCTTCATCTATGACGAACTCAAGTTGCATTGAAAGAAGTCAAGTTGCATTAAATGAACTCGAATTCAGCGTCTCTTCTTATAAGCAATGGATTGAATCTATTTTTCACTACTTTAACATAACCCAATGGTTTCAATATTTTTATTCTTTCTCATAAGTTTAAAGTTTGTATCCTGGCAAAGTAATAATCATAACCATAAATAAATAAATAAAATTATAGTCATTGCAATGGCTATTAAGCTCAGACCAGAAAAGTGCAGTGTGCACTACTGATTGGGCTGCAATCACCCTTATAAAGCTGTTCAGTGTTGGGTCATAGCCCAGCCCAATCATTCAAATATGTCGGGGTTCAGGCCCACGCTAGGAAGAAAATCCACAAAATTATGGTTGGTGAAAGAGAGTCATATCAGAATGATACGAAGTTGACACTTTTGTTTTTTTAAGAGAACTGAAGATAAGATTACCTTTTATTTTTAAGAAAAAAAAATTAATTTTTACTCCAAATTAGTTGTATCAAATTTTACCATAAATTCTCAAATTCATCAAATTGGACCCTAACTTAGATATGTACTGTAATTTTTATATTTGTTCAATTTTTGCTACTTCACACCTACTAATTTTAACCAAGAATGATGGCCTTTTTCTCTAAAATTTTATCAATTTTTGTATCATGGGAATGTTTTATAATTTATTGAACGCATATGAAAATACTTTTGTTTAACAATCTTTCTCACGCAAACTTATTAGAGGGCTAATTTGCAATACTTTTTAAAGTTTAAGGTTAATGTTCATTTATCTAAGTTTGAAGTATAATATGATGAAATTGGAAGTTTAGGGTAAAAATAGACAACTTGACAAGTAATATAGGGGTGAAATTGATTTTTTGTTGATAAGCCTTAGAATTAAGGTTTTTTTAACTCTCAATTGATTAAAATATTCTTGTTTTGACTTAAGACCATTTGAAAATAGTTGAAAGATTGCTTCAATTTAAGAAAGAAATAAATATGATGGCATTTGGGATAAAGTTCTACATAAATTAATCTTGTTTGCAGGAAATATGAAAACTGTAAAATAAAAATTGCAAAATTGTGATTCTGCAATCTGGAGCAGCAGACTTGGGAATGTGGAAATTACAAAATCAAATTACAAAATTGTGATTCTGCAATTTGGAGCAGTAGAAAACTTCAAAAAAAGAAAAAAAATCTGCATTTAACCCATTCCGAAAATCTTCAATTACAGCATGATTTGGGAGATTTTGAGCATGAAATTTGGGCATTCTTCAACCCTAATGAAGGTCTATAAAGTGGGAAGAAGAGGAGGAGCTAATGGATTCGTTTTGGAAGGCATTTTTAGGAGTCAATTTCGTGGGTTTTATTTTCAATGTTCATGCTCTTTTTTTTTTTTTTTTTTTTGCAGTTTTTTTGTTCTCTGTTTTTATATTTCCTCAATTTCTTCTTGTATTGCCGAGAGCTACTGTAAGTTTATTTCTTGTTCTTCTTTCGATTTATCCAATCAATTCAAGTGAAGAAGTTGGGGTTTGAGCTCGTTTTTTTTAGAGATTTTTGCTCGTGGGTTTTTGTCAATCGAATGTTCTGTTTTTTTTTTTTTTTTTAAATTATCTTTTTGTTTTTACAAGAATTTCAGCCATACTCATCTTGTTTTTCCTTCGAATTCCAATCCGATTCAAGTGAAACTTGGATTGTTAAGGCTAATCGTTTCTAGAAATGGTGGAGGATTGAGTCGATTGGAATGGAGTGAGACGTTATGTCTTCTAATTTTATTCAAGTTTCTGTATTTGTTGAATTATTTATAAACCCATTAGATTCAAGGGTAGAAGGAAGAAGATGGAAAATTTCTATTGAAGCCCTTGATTCTTTGTGTTTAAATTTAATTTGAGAATTTTAGAAATCCTTGTAGTTATTTGCCCAGAATTGCCTTAAAATGATTGTCCTGTATGTTCCAAGAGCAATGTTGTTTAGGATGCAAATTTGTATTAATTAGCAAGCTACTCAATTTTTCAATATGAACTTTTCCCCAAAAATTAGTTGTAGGATTTTTATCTTTAATAAGAGCTAAACTTCTTAGAGGGTTCAAGGATGTGAATTCTCTAAGAAGTAATTGTAGACTAAATTTCAATAAAAACCAAGCCTACATCTCAATTGTTTGCTTGTGTTAAACAAATTTCCATTGAGATCCTAGATTGATCAACTAGGGCAGCAACTCAAGCTTAGATCTAATACGATAGGGTTAGTGATAAGCAGATTTCGCACAAGTGATGGAGAAAAGAGTTTAGACATAAGCCAATCCTTACCCTAGACATAGGGATTAAGGACTCCAAAGCCCATAAAATTGTTGAGCCGTATTTGGATTCAAGTGTTTCATTCAAAATAGCTTATTTCTCAAACTTTGGTTGCCAAACACTACAAATCTTATGAAAATGATTTTTTTTTTTTTAAATTAAACACTTGAAAAGTCAATCCAAACAGACCCTATTATGTCTACGGTCCTTCCATGCAAATCACTGAAAATCATTCTTATCTTATGTTTCCATATTTTACCTATTAAACTGAATTGAGTATCAAAATGTATTTTCATCTTTAATTAGGCATTTTATGACACGCCCCTCTATTTTTCTAGATTTCAAAATAATTTTGTAAATACTTTTGTTTGACTCTCAACTTGTAATTTCCATTACTGACTCAAAATTGACCTTGTCACCTTATTAAATAACAATTTGTGTTTATTTTTCACAAAATAACTACTTCGTTTTAAGATCTTCGAAGCACTTTTGAATCTTCATTGATTCATAATTACATGGATTTTGAGGCACATTGACAAATCAGTATGTATCATGGCATAAAAGTTATTTCGTTTGTAATAATCTCTAATAAATAAAGCCTAAAGGCATTAACGAATAAATAAAATAATGTCCAGTTGGTTCTGCAACTTTGTGTGTGTGCGTGGAGGATCATGTATAATATATATTTGTTTGAGAGAACGTGGAAATCTTAGCTTTATTAAAAGCAAATAAAGTTTTTTAAGTTTCTTTCTTCTTTTTTTTTTTTTTGACAAAAAGTTTATTTCTTCCTTTGTCTTTTATTTATTTAAAAATCGAATTCCAAATGGACTCAATAATTTAAATTAATAATAAAAAAAGAAAGAGAAAGAAAAGAAGTGCAAATTAAGACCACTAATGGTGACTACGAGGTAGCCACGGACTACCACTATCTTGACTTATTTAAGTAGGAAAAATGTTTTTGTTTTTGTTTTGTTTTTTTAGTTCGACTAGGAAAATTGTTAATTACGAGTTGTTTAGAAATTTCTTCCGAAATAACTTTTTATTTTCTAGAAACAAAAATACAAAATCAGTATAAATTAAAATGTGTACACAACAACATTAACTTTTATGCTAAATTGAGTATAACTTAACTTTTATGCTAAATTGAGTATAACTCAACTAATTAAATGTATTAAAATTTTGTCCAAAAAGTCAGCTCGTTATCACAATATTTTTTACTTTAAAAAAACTTTTATGAGAATGATTCAACTAAAGTCGTTGTTTAATTTAGATTAAATTACAACTTTAGTCCTTAAACTTTCAACAGACTTATTAGACTTTTTCAAAATTCACAAACCTACTAGACACACAAAATTAAAATTTTAGGGTCCTATCAGACAAAAAGTTTAATTTTATATATCTAATAAATCAGTTAATTTTTTTTAAAATTTTAAATATGTCAGAGACCTATTAGGCACAACATCAAAAGTTTAGAGACCAGCTATTAGATATTTTTAAAATTTAGGGACCTATTAGGAACAAAATTAAAAGTTGTTTAGTGACCTATTAGATACTTTTTAAAGTCTATGGATGTTTTAAATATAAATTAAATTTGAAAGTTTATGGACTAAACTTATCATTTAAAATCATAAAAATCGTAAGAATTATATTTTTTAAAATCGTAAAAATATTTTGTACCGATGAGTATGTACGCCCAAGATTTTCCTTTGTGGGACAATCCTTGTGTCTCCAACCTAATAAAGATCCAAGTAAAGGAGTTTCAAAAAACACATAAACATAAGTTTTTTTTAAAGGAGAGCACATAACTTTATATCTTGTCGCGCTTCTTAGAAACTGACTTTGCAATACACATTGGATTGGACGTGTCTCAAAGTTGCTTCTTCGTGTAAATAAATCTAAAGCTATCCTCTTTCTTAATTGTTGGATCAGTTAAATATGCAAATGAACATTCCATTTGTAAAGTTATATTTGATTTGTAAAGCTTTTTCTCTCTTTTGCAAGAAGAAGCTTTACCTTCTAACTTGGAAGGAAACCCTTGTAATCAAATGGTGGAAAGATGAAGACAGTAGTAAGCCATATGCTTAACCTTTTTTTAAAAAATTATTTTATTTTATTTTTAATTATTGCAATGTAATTTCTTCTCCTTCTTTGAATATTTTAAAGCATTCCGACAAATGAGTTTTAACATTTCATACATCTCTTATGGTATGAGGACCACTTTTCCATAATAAGAAATAGTGTTGGGTTCATTGCATCCAAATAGGGCATTTAAATTAGTCTAGAATTGAGAAATGAAACTTGTATAGGTTGTTACAAGATCCATATATATCTATTGTGAAATATAATAAATAGAAAACTTTTGTATAATAATTTATGAGTGTATTTTAAGTTTTTATTAGTTGTAAAGTTAGAATAGATAATTTTAATCATGTCTATACTTTTGTCTTTAAGATAGACTTCAATATATTGTATTTTTTTTTAGTACACAATATATTGTGATTAAAGACTTTTAATAGTGAAAAAATGATTAAAAAAATTTTAGGATAAAAGATATTTAGTGTAACTCCAATAACTGCCCTTACAGTTGCCAATCAATTTCCATTACTTATGCTTTAGGGAATAAAAAGTTATATTCCAATATCTTAAAAGAAATTAGGTAAAGTGGCATGCACGTATGTTTTGTAAGGTTAGAAATACCCTTTTGATTCCTATACTTTAGGTTTTATTCAATTTTGGTATCTATATTTTTAAATGTCTAATTTTAGTTTCCATACTTTCAATAAAGTTTAAATTTGGTTCCTATGATAAGTTCGAAGTTATCGAAATTGATTAAATAATAATAATAGTTTTAATACAAGAGACACAATGTGAACATATTTTCAAAATTTATAGAAAAAAAAACTAATAGAAATTAATTTTTTTAAAGAAAAAATAACAATAACTAACATGAGGGACCAATTAGTTGATCTACACATGGAAAAAGCTTAAAATCTTTGTGGGACCAATTAGTTGATCTACACATGGAAAAAGTTTAAAATCTTTGTGTGACATATTTTTCTTATTAAAATTTGTTCACTTTTTTTTTTTTTTTTTTACAAGAGAAGAACACTATAGATTTGAAGATTCCGATGGAATCGCATTTTCTAAAACCACGATCTTGTGTTTTCAATTTTTTTAATTTTGGTTTGAAAAATAATGAAAACAATGTTTTATCATTTTCAAATCTTACGTTTAATTGAAGTTATGTTTTCAAAAATTAAACGGGGTCTAATATTTCGTTGATGTGTTAGACATTTATATAACTTTATTTAAAGTGAAATAATTAAATGGTTTATGATTTAGTTTGTTGACAATTCAACATTTTCTCCTTCAATCTTTTTAATTGAATGAATTCTTAATCTGTACTTTCAATTTTTTTTTTGAATAATGTAATTGAAAATGTTTAAAATCATACTTCTATATTAAATATTAATATAGTATTATATTTTTTATAAAGTCTTTTTTTTTAAGAACACCATTTGGGATTGTAGGATTTTACATGCTAATTGCCAGTGCACTAAGCTCACTTTATTTGACATATGTTTTTATAAAGTCAAGTCACTATGTTTGCAGTCTTGAAATAAAGTTAACACACCTGAGTTTATAATTCTTCTAAAAAGAACAAAATTTTAAAATAAAAATATATAATTTCTAAAATGACCAAAGTCTACCACATTTGCATTCATCAACAATAACCAAAATATAAAACAGAAAATATTTACATTGGCGTGTAGCTAAATATTGTTCGTCTCGTTCATAAATTGAGTTAGACTTTTATATAACCTTATTTTAAGTGAAATATTGAATGGTTTATTATTTAGTTTGTTGACCATTGAACATTTTCTCCTTGAATCTTTTTAATTAATATTCTTAACATGTACTTGCAAAAATTCAAAATTTTGTTAAATTTTATTATTACTTTTAATAAAGTCAAGCCACTAAGTTTATAGTCTTAAAATAAAGTAAATACACAGTTTATACTTTTTTTTTGGGGGGGGGGAGAAATAGCCAAAGTCTATAGTACCACATTCGCATTCATCAACCATATAAATTCGAGGACCTTTCCCAATTTTCCTCCAAGATATGGAAGCCTTAATTCCTTCCATCTTCTTCCATCCACAAAAACCCCCCAATTAGATTTCATTTCTTTACAATTTTCAATCTCCTCAACGTAAAAATCCCATTAAAAAAAAAGATGGGTCTTTCAAAGATCGAAACAAGATCTTCAATAATATCCACCTACAAATCCAACAGTGTAAATAATATCATCAACAGCTTCCTCCTCTGTTTTCTTACAGCTCTGTTTTTTAGCCTCTTATGGATCCTTCCATTGTTTCAGGATTCTTCCTCTCTTCTCTCTGTTTTTTTCTCATCTCTCTCCCAATCCACCAATTACTCAATAATTTTTCCCACACCCAAGTCCGTTTTCATCCTCGGCAATCTGATTGTCGTCCTTCTCATCGGAGAATCCAAAATTTTTTCCTCAAAAAGTTCCGATCTTCCTGGTAATGATGTCTGTTTTTATGATGGGAGTTTTCGAGAGAGTTCGATTGGTGAAGGGGAAGAAGAAAAGGCTTTGGAGAGCTGTGATGATGATGAGTGGGAGATGGATTTCGGTGATTCAGAGGAATTGAGTAAAAGGGCAGATGATTTTATTGCTAGAGTCAATATGCAGAGGGAGATTGAAGCTATGATGCTTACCTATTGTTGTGAATTGACGACGATGAAGAAGAAATATAGGAAGAAAGCTTTTAAGTCTTTGTAATTATTGGCTTCTTTAGTCTTTTTTCTTTTTTCTTTAGTGTGAAATTGTAACCATCGAACTTGTTCCAAATGCTGTAGTGTATATATACACACAATACTTCTCTATGCTAGCTGACCACTAGAAAAACACTACTAAATTTTTGTTGGCAGAGGGAGGGAGAGAGAAAAGAACTTTTTCTTTTTTTTTCCAAGAAAAATGAACTTAGGAAAATGTTCCAACGGTTTATTTCTTTGTAAAAAATTAGAAGTATCTCTTTTTTCTATTTTTTGTTCGAGTTCTCTCTTTTGCACATCAAAAACTTTAACGTGGTGAATAGCATACTTAGATATATATTAAAAGATTTCGGTACATTTAGTCATTTATTCATATCCTTGCCAAGTATTTTCTTCACTGATGGGTTTGAAAATGAGTTTTATAAGATAAAAAATGATTGTTTCTATTATTAATTGAGAGGAGTCGATACCAATTTTAAATCATTGTAAATCCAAAATCTTGAGTTAATAATTCAAGGTAAGGTTTAAGCATCTATTCATATGTTTTAACTCTTTAACATGGACACTTTGTGGTTGATTTAAAGCAGAGTAAAAAAAAACATATCGGTGACGTGAATGTTGGGCGAATCGTGTCAATGACTTAAAAGTTTCGAAAACAGGGGAATCAAAATATGAACAGAGGAAAATTAAAATTGTTACAAAACAGCGGACTCAGCAAGTGTCTGGCTCATGCAGTTTGGAGAAGGCCACGACTCTCTCTTGTTGTAAAGAAAATTTCCCAATTGTAAGATGATCTGAAAATGAATCAGTCTTTTTTTTTTCTTCTGATCGTTGTCTCTGAAAATAGAAGACGAAGACGATTAGAGTGAAATCGGAATGGAATTGATTCACAGCTTCCTGAATTTGGTGGCTCCGCCCTTCACCTTCGTCACTCTCGGCCTTTTGTTGCCGCCTTACATGGTTTTCAGGTATTTCCTCTCTTTCGTTAGAGGTCTATTTAGCGAAGATGTCGCCGGAAAAGTCGTTCTCATCACCGGAGCTTCGTCCGGCATCGGCGAGGTAATTAACAACTCTTACTTGCTTTTGTTGCTAATTCCACTCATCTAACCTAACGGCTGACGGAATGAATCAAAAAACAACTAAGAAAAATAATTTCTAACAGCTGACGGGTTACAGTAATTTTTTTGTTTAAATTTTATTTTACTCAATAAGCAAAGCTCACTATTTTGATACTTTACCTTAAAAAAATAAAAATTATTTGGTCTATAAATTTTATTGTTATAATTATTTTGTTTATTTCTATTTCGTTTGTCACGTAATATCTCATACTTGATTTTTCTTTTTGAGTTCCTCGTACTTGAATTCATGTTATTTACTTTTTTTTTTGGTAAGAAAATAAAGGCAAGGACCAAGATTGTAGACTAAAACTTTTTTTTTTTTTTTTGAAAGTGACAAACTTGAAGTTCTTTGAATTAAAATAGGCATTTTGAAAGTTTATGTAAAAAAAAAAGAATAATCTTGAGCGGGAATATGCACTTTCATTAGTTATTGACTTTGTAATTAGCCTAAAGTTCAATAAATAAATATGCCAAAATGTGTACAAGTGCCACATTTCTCAATGGTTCAAATTCTCTCACCCACGTTTTTTGTACTAAATAAATAAATAAATGATTATCAATTTTTTTTAATATCAATATTATTTTTTTAGACCATACCATCACAAATACAAGGTAAGATTTGATCTTACAACCTAAAAGAAGGAGGAGAATGCCTGAGCTATGATGGCAAAATGGTTATCAGTAATAAATGGGTTAGGACATAGAACCTTTTCCCTCCAAATATACAGTATCAAACTACTAGTAAACACAATATAAAGATATATATATATATATATATATATATATATATAAAACTTTGACTAAGAGCTCTAATTGGTGGGCTGAAAAATTAGCACAAAATCAATGGTTTGTGAGGATGGGGTTTGTATCTAAAATATGGCAGCATTTGGCGTACGAGTACGCGAAGAGAGGAGCCCAATTAGCTCTTGTAGCTAGACGAGAGAACCCACTTGAGGAAGTTGCAGAAGCAGCTCGCTATTATGGCTCCCCTGATGTTATCGCCATTCCAGCCGATGTTTCCGAGCTCGGAGACTGTCGACGAATTATCGACAACACAATGAATCACTTCGGCAGATGTAAGTATAAAAACTAATCCAAACAAAATGGATGGGATTGTTCTGTTTTTTATACTTCCAATTTTATTGCAATTGGATGCAGCAGTGGATCATTTGGTGAACAATGCGGGCATCACCAACATGACCCTCTTTGAAGAAATCACCGATCTCATTTCCTTCAAACAAATAATGGTATAATATAATAACTAATCCCCCCACCCCCAAAAAAAAACAACCCTCGTTTAATTAATTAAAAGTTTACGTATTAGCTAGGCATTGAATTTTGGTTGCAGGATACGAACTACTGGGGGTCAGTGTATACGACTTGGTTGTCAATTCCGTATTTGAGGAACAGCGGAGGGAAGATCATTGTGCTTTCTTCAACGGCAGCCTGGTTGACGGCCCCAAGAATGAGCATTTACAATGCAAGTTCTTATTTCTTACTGCAAATTTAAAAATGGATGTGTGATTATGTTTTTTGGGTTTTGGTTGAATTTGATTTGGTTTAATTTCAGGCAAGCAAGGCGGCGATTAGGAGCATGTTTGAGACATTGAGAGTGGAAGTGGCGCCGGAGATTGGGATCACAATTGTGACGCCTGGTTTTGTTGAGTCTGAATTGACTAAAGGCAAGGCATTGTATTCTGAAGGTACAATGGATGTTCATCAGGATGTTACAGATGTAAGTAATTTCTTGGCTCTTCCTCTGCTTTCTTTTACTTGCATTTGGCTTTTTGGTGACTGAGTGGGGAGAAAAAACCTGTTGTAAAAATGTTTTTAAATTATATATCTAACTATTACAAAACTGAGGATTTGTTGAGGTTGTTATTTTCATTAATTTTTCCAATTAGTCTTGAAAAACTGTGTTTTTTCATCACAATTTTTTTATACTGAATTTGACCCATCTGATAAAAAGGAATAGCTTTAAATATTAAGCTTAGTTATATACCCATGATTATTCCCTTCTCAAAAATGGTCTTACATTATATATCTCACGATTACAAAAGAGAGGATTTGTTGAGGTAGCTATTTTCAATAATTTGTCAAAGATAATTAATAAAGTAAAATTCAGGCTTACTACTTTTGACCCATCTTAAAAATAAGGGACTGCACTCAAAAAAAAAAAAAAAAAAAAAAGGAATGGATTGAATTACATGTCAATCACGAAGGTTTTAGTGTTGAAACACAGTTTTTTTTTTAATTTTTTCCGCACAATATTTTTCCACTGAATTTGACCCATGATATCAAAATGAAATAGGTTGAAGTATTAAGCTTAAGTTCACTTTCATGCCTCTAACTTGATTAACCTCTCTAAAAGGTAAGCTCACCTACCAAAGTGAGTATAGTTCAACAGTAATTGACATATATCCTCGACCAAAAAGAGGTCAGACGTTCAAATTCTCTACTTCGAAATGTTGTTGAACTCAAAAAAAGTTCACCTCCTCACCTTTTTTTTAATCTAAAAAGATAACTTTAATTTTAGAAGTCTATATATGTTTATATATATACATAAACCATTATTATCATGAGAAACATTAAAAACTTTTTTTTTCCTGCCAATTTGAGCATAATTCAATTGACATAAAATATGTACCTCGACTAAGAGGTCAGAAATTCAAATTGGTAAAAAAACAAAACTCCATTTAAAAAAAAAAAGATAGCATGTACCTCGACTACGAGGTCAGAAATTCAAATTGGTAAAAAAAAAAACTCCATTTAAAAAAAAAAAAGATAGCAGGCTAATGATCTAAAAATATATATATCTTAATTTTTGTGAACAAATCAAACCTCAATAATTATTGGAGGACATTTGCCTCCCTATTGAGTTCAAGCATTACAAATATGACGTTCAAATCCAAACTTCTTGAACCAAAAAGAAAGAAAAAATTATGTAAGGATATTCACTAGTTTATTCGAATTCAGAATACTAACAATATTATTTCAATTCATATATTATATTATTGAATTATTTGGGGCAGGCTCTGGTGGGGGCGATTCCGGTGGTGACGGCGGAGGCGTGCGCAAAGGCCATCGCGAGGAGCGCATGCCGCGGCGACCGGTACTTGACGGAGCCGTCGTGGTACAACGCCGTGTATTATCTGAAAGCGTTTTGCCCGGAGGTGGTGGAGTGGTGCTACCACATATTTGTGTACAGAAGGCCCGGATCCTCTGCCGCCGCCGAGGCGCCCAACAAACAGACGCTGTATCTGACCGGAGCCAAGAATGTTATGTATCCTCCGTCCATTCACGAGGTCGAGGTCGAGGACGACTAATTTACAAAACTCTCATCCCAAAGTTTTGGCCTTTAAATCTTTGTATATATGTATATCCTTTTCCTTTCACATTCTCCTGTTTTTGTACACGGCTTTTCTGTAGTTTTTTTTTTTTTTTTTTTTTGGCCTTCTTTGTGTGATGTGGGCAAATTAATTCGAGTTGGAAATTTCATGCCCCCTTACTAAAATTCATTGATCATCGAAAGGAGGGGCGAGGAAGAATGAGTTGATAATTAGTTTATTTCTTTCTATTTAGTTCATTAATTTTAGTGAAGTTGTTTATTTAGTTAATTCTTGTCACTAATTTGTTAATAAGCACCGAGTAATTTCTATTGTCTACCTAGTTAAAACTTAGTTGGGTTGTCACAAATATTTTTGAGTCACTAAAATAACTCACATTAAAAAGTTGAGAGTTCCTACTAATCTTTTAACTCATTGTTCGTTAACGGAATTAACACATTAAGAACATCCATATGCACCACCACCCATAGAATCAAGAAAGAGCTCTCTCACTTTTGAAAGTAAGTAGGAGTTCCTATTTACTGGACAAGTAATTTTGATGATTCCATCATATATGATTGAGTTGTGAAAACTTCTGGATAGACATTCTACATCTGAACTGAATTCTTTCAGGTTAAAGAATCTCTTTTTGGAGATTTTCTAGAAGAAATATAAGAGAATTGACTCTATCTGAGATTTTATTTCAGTTTGATACATCTACCGTATCAAGCATGTTTTGACTAGATAAAAATGGTAACTCTAGCAATTTTCTTCAGGTGGGAAGGCCAATGACTACACTGACTCTATAGTAAGTCATGAGCGATAGCCAATCCAAGCCAAACCTATAGGCGAAAGGTCAAAAGCCATTAGGTTATTCGGTCAAAAAGAAGGGACAAAAGTATGATTCGATACAAAAAAAATGTTGTTTTGAGGATTGATATCTATATATATAAATAGAAAGATATATATAGTAGATTTGTCTATATTCAAATTGATCTATATTCAACCTCTATTTTATACAATACGATTTTATACACTTCAACAACAATAATAGATAGTATGGTTGAATGGTTCATACATTTCTTTCTACCATACTACCGAATCTAATAAAATACTTCTCTGGTAGAGTACTAGTAATTTTAGTCCGCGAAATTTTAAGTCATTTCATTTTTCTTATCTTCAATCATTTTAGAACTAAAAAGTCAAGTTTAGTTTTTATGTATATTATTAGTTCTTGGATCAATTTTCCATAATTTTATTTTCAGTCATCAAAATTCATCACATGCTATGTGCATCAATATTGGTAAAGAAATATTTATATAAATGATAACAATGATGTGATAGAACAACATATATACCATATACAAAATTATATACATCCCAAAAATGTACATTTCAGGGGAGAAATGGAAAAGAAGAATAGAAGAACTGTAACGTAGCCTAATTAAGTAAAACAGTCTTTCCTTGAGTTCAAACTATGGACTTTTGAAACAGTAATATGCGTTTTATTTAATAAACTACATTGAAATTGATTACCACTCAAATAACCTAATTAAAAAATGGAAATATCTTCAGCCACGTACAAGTCGAAACATCCACATGCAAACATTACAGATTGCCTCGTCCTCGATAGTTTTGAAACATTGGTTTGTAGCTTGTTCTGTTCTTATCCGACCTCCTTTTCCAGGGTTCCATTCTCTACACACGTTCTTCCATTAAGCTCTCTCACCCCATTTTCTTCCTCTAACCAGCTGTGGATACCTATCAAATAGACACATAGACACACACCATCTTTGATGAATCGTGTCAATGGAGGCGCCGACACAAGCTTCTGCCGAGATGGGTTCGTGGGAGAGAAGTTCTGAAAACAGAGACAATAAAGAGATGTCATCGTCATCTCTCCAAATTCAGGACAAATTGAACAAACAAAGAGATAAAATTGTTAGTGTATTTGTCACCTTGGGGTTATTTCTCAGCACGTATCACTTTCCATGCATTTGGAAATCGCCACCACCTTGTTCTTCTACATTTTTCTCAATTACTTGGCTATATAATCTGATTCAATTTATATCGTCTTTTCAGATTGCATTTACTGTGTTTCTGCTCCTCTGTTTGTTTGGGGGGAGAACAGAACATGAACATCCTTCACAGTCTTCTGAATTTAGTCGCTCCACCCTTCACTTTTATCTCCCTCTTCCTTTTACTCCCACCTTACCAAGCTCTCAAATCCTTCCTCTCTTTGGTCGGTGCTCTCTTTACTGAAAATGTCGCCGGAAAGGTCGTTCTCATCACCGGAGCTTCCTCCGGCATCGGCGAGGTAACACAGAAGCAAAATTTTATATTCTAATCTTTGTATTTCAAAAAGTTTAGGAACTAATGTTTCTTTATTGCAGCATTTGGCGTACGAGTATGCAAAGAGAGGGGCTTGCTTAGTTCTTGTAGCTAGACGAGAGAATCTACTTGAAGAAGTTGCAGACATAGGTCGGTATTATGGATCACCAGGTGTAATCACCATTAGAGCAGACGTTTCCAAGTTCGACAATTGCCGGCGGGTCATCAACGAGACAATGAATCACTTTGGGAGATGTGAGTGCAAAATTTTCCACTATTCAATTCAATTGAAAAAAAAAAAAATGGAAAAAGAGAATCGTTTCTTAATTATGATATTGTGTTGCAGTGGATCATTTGGTGAACCATGCGGCAATTACCCATTTGGTGTTGTTTGAAGACATAACGGATATCGTTGCGTTCAGACAAGTAATGGTAATAACAATCACTTGAACCTTTACAACTAAAAAATGGGTTTTGGGTTTTGTGAATAAATTTGTGTTTGTGGTATTTGAAAATTGCAGGATATAAATTACTGGGGAGCAGTGTTTATAACCCATATGGCAATTCCACATCTGAGATACAATAGAGGGAAGATTGTCGCCCTTTCGGCTCCTCCGGCGTGGCTGCCGGCGCCGAGAATGAGCATTTACAATGTATGTTCTTTGTTCTACCAAATTTACCCACATTGATGTGTGCTGTTTGTTTGAATTTTTGATTTAGCATTTTGTGAGATGTTATTGAGGAGAGGATATATATGGGATTGAAATTGGAATGGGCAGTCGAGCAAGGCGGCGATTAAGAGCATGTTTGAGACACTGAGAGTGGAGCTGGCGCCGGAGATTGGTGTGACAATTGTTACTCCTGGTTTTGTTGAATCTGAATTGACTAAAGGCAAAGCATTGAACGCTCAAGGCAAAATTGAACTCCGCCAGGACATGAGGGATGTAAGCAATTTCCCCACTCGCAATCGCAATCCTCTTAAACTCAAAGTTCAAATCCTATTTTTATCTCTTAAAATACTTTTAAGATTCGTTCCGTTTTAGTCCTTGAACATTTAAACCAAAAATGAATATAATAAAGCAATGATATTCAGTCGTCCTATTTGAAAGAGATGAAAAAATGGGCAGGCATTGATAGGGGTGGTACCGGTGGAGACGGCGGAGGCGTGCGCAAAGGCGGTGGTGAAGGGAGTATGCCGGGGACAGAGGTACGTGACGGAGCCGCCGTGGTGCAACGTTCTGTATTACTGGAAGTCGTTTTGCCCGGAGCTGGTGGAGTGGTCATACCGGATACTGGCTATGCCGGCCGCTGGAGCTTCTGAATCGGACGCTCTCACCAAGCAGGCCCTGGATTTTACCGGTGGCAAGTATGTGATGTATCCCCCTTCCATTCGCTCCGCCGAGCTCAAGGCCGATTAATCCATCATCCAATTTAATTTATAAAAGCTTTTTTATTTTGGTGGTTGAATAATTTTGTATTCTCTCTCGCGTGTTCTTAATTAATTTTGTCTTTCTGTTCGTGTGGTAATTTGTAAAAAAATCTCTCAGCTTCTTTCTTACTTCCAAAATTTCAACTTTCTGTTTCCTGGCACCGTTTTTCTATTGGCTTGTGTTATTGAGGGGCCGATTTAAGGTTAGGTCAAATTCAGAAATTCATTTCAAAAGAGAGAACTCTCAAAAAAAAAAAAATAATAATAAATAAATCAAATATTCTATACAAAATATGATATCCAAAAACTCTTTTTACAATTCTAACAAAGGACTATTTATACTATTTATAGCCTTACAAGAATACTAATTAAGTATTAATTAATCTAAAATTAACTATTAAACTAATAATAATTAAGTTATGAAACATAAAATCCACAATAATTTGTCCTACATTTGAGTAAAAAGAGTAAAAGGGTCAATATCTAATATTATAAAGACTAGGCTACGTATCAGTTTTGAAACATAAAATCCACAATAATTTGTCCTACATTTGAGTAAAAAGAGTAAAAATTGTTATCATGGCCATATCTAATATTATAAAGCCTAGACTTGTAGTTTGGATGCCAATGCAAGCATTAGTTGAGTGTGATAAGATATCAACTACCATTTTAGAGATCAGATATCAATTACTATCACTACAAGAATTTCAAGTTTTGCCGACGGCAAAATTGGTCGGGAAAAGCCACAAAAACGTCGGCATAGGATTTCCCGAAGAAAAAAAAATCGTCGGCAAATTGGTCGGCAAATCCTCATCGGGGTAACTTTTGCCGACGTTTTTTCTTGACGGTCGGCATTTCCATCTTTTGCAGACCAACCTCTTTTGGTCGGGCTTTCCAAGAAATGCCGACCAAACTCAATTTGGTGGGCAAAAGTAGGAAATGCCGACCAAAAAAGTTTGGTCGGGCTTTCCAAGGAATGCCGACCAAACTAAATTTAGTGGGCAAAAGTAGTAAATGCCGACCAAACTCTTTTGGTCGGGCTTTCCAAGAAATGCCGACCAAACTCAATTTGGTGGGCAAAAGTAGGAAATGCCGACCAAAAGAGTTTGGTCGGGCTTTCCAAGGAATGCCGACCAAACTAAATTTGGTGGGCAAAAGTAAGAAATGCCGACCAAAATCGTTTGGTCGGGCTTTCCAAAGAATGCCGACCAAACTAAATTTGGTGGGCAAAAGTGGGAAATGCCGACCAAATTTATTTGATCAGGCTTTCCAAGGAATACCGACCAAACTAAATTTGGTCGGCGTTTCTTGGAAATGCCGACCAAAATACCTAAAGCGTCGGCAAAATTTGGTATTTACAATATTTCTATTTGCAATATTTATTTTTATTAATTTCACTATAATTTCAAATTTATTGTACCTAAAACAAATTGTACACAAAAGTTAACTTAAATTAACCTTTATATTAAACAAAACCAAGTTCAATTACATTTTGTTCTCATAAATTTGTACATGATATAAAATCCAATCTCTAGAAGTAAAATCTTCAAAAGATTCCTTTATCTTCAAGTAATCGTCCGTCTGCTTTCAGAATAATATCATCTACTCAACACACCTAAGAAAAACAAAGACAATAATATGAATGATCAAGAACAACCAAATTCAACTAACATTTCAAAAGTAATAAACAATAATATCAAAATTATTGATGAAGTCACCAAAATCAAAACACACATAACAACTAAAATTACTTAGAAGGATCCAATATTGAAATTAATGAACAACATATAAACCAACGAAATCATCTAACTTATAATTATAGGGAACTAAAACAATCCAACCTTAAACTTAAAACTTATCATATTCACACCTAAACTCATTCAAACTTAGCAAAAATAATCAAAATTTTAAAATAACTTGCAAAGGTTAAACCTATGTGTATAATAAGTAACTATTTCCTAATAACACAATCAAAACTTTACAAATTAATCTAAGTTTTTCAAGCAAATCATAGTTGCAAAATTACACAAGCACCTATTTCAAAACAAAAAATACAAGAAACTAGTTTAAGAACATGAACTCATACATAGCATAGTTTAAAACTTTATAAACTTCTCAATATACATACATAGCATCTAAAACTCAACAATTACAATATACATACATTGCATCTACAACTCAACAACCATATATATGAACATGAACTCAAAAGAAGCCAATTATATAAAACCCATCAAACTTATATTTACAACATATACTAGAAGCTTCAAAACTTTATAGGCATAACCCAAAACACTATCATTTCTAAACTTTCAAATCTAACCAAACTTTAAGAATTACACAAGAAACTAGTTTTTCAAAACAAAAATTTTCAAACACATTTACTTGAAGGCTTGACTTAGACATGTCAAAACATATATGAGTTTTGCCTAAAACTTCTCAATATGCATACATTGTATCTACAACTCAACAACCATATATATGAACATGAACTCAAAAGAAGCCAATTATATAAAACCCATCAAACTTATATTTACAACATATACTAGAAGCTTCAAAACTTTATAAGGATAACCCAAAACACTACCATTTCTAAATCCTCGAATCTAACCAAACTTTAAGTATGTTTCAAGAAACTAGTTTTTCAAAACAAAAATTGTCAAACACATTTACTTGAAGGCTTGACTTAGACATGTCAAAACATATATGAGTTTTGCCTAAAACTTCTCAATATGCATACATTGCATCTACAACTCAACAACCATATATATGAACATGAACTCAACAGAAGCCAATTATATAAAACCCATCAAACTTATATTTACAACATATACTAGAAGCTTCAAAACTTTATAAGGATAACCCAAAACACTACCATTTCTAAATCCTCGAATCTAACCAAACTTTAAGTATGTTTCAAGAAACTAGTTTTTCAAAACAAAAATTGTCAAACACATTTACTTGAAGGCTTGACTTAGACATGTCAAAACATATATGAGTTTTGCCTAAAACTTCTCAATATGCATACATTGCATCTACAACTCAACAACCATATATATGAACATGAACTCAACAGAAGCCAATTATATAAAACCCATCAAACTTATATTTACAACATATACTAGAAGCTTCAAAACTTTATAAGCATAACCCAAAACACTACCATTTCTAAACTTTCCAATCTCTACAACCTTTAAGTATGTTTTGGTATACCCTCCTAAACTCAATTAATTGGCTACCATAACTGCAGGATAGCCATACACAACTTGTCTCACTACGTATAAGTATGTTTTGGTTTACCCTCCTAAACTCAATAAATTGGCTACCATAACTGCAGGATAGCCATACACAACTTGTCTCACTACGTATAAGTATGCTTTGGTTTACCATCCTAAACTCAATAAAATCTCGAAGCATATTAACCTCCTCCCCCTCCCCAATATTTAACTCATTGGCTACCTTTACTGCAGGATAGCCATGCACAAAGTAGTAGTAGAGAGATCATTACCTATATAGATGGTCCTCCTTGTGAATTCAAGATTTGAGTAAGCATTGATCGAAGGCTGGCCAACTCGGTTGTAGTTCGAGTTTCAACTTCTTCCAATTTAGTTCTCGTACTTATAATTTCAGCTTTGGCACGATTTAACTCATCTTTTGTCTCATTCAACTCTTCCACTCGATGTGCATTTTCCGACCATAGTTGAGCCAATTCAATGCTCAACTCATGCTCTCGTCGTGATTCTCCACTGGATGATGAGCACTTCCTTTGTTACGGCTTTGGCCCCCAACCCATGCCTTTAACATGGCCCGATCGACTACCCAAAATGGTTTCAACAATCTCATCTTGGGCAAGTGGTTGAGACCCTTCTGGAGTGGGTGTCTCTTGCAACTCTATCATTTGACTCTATGAGACAAATTAAAATATGTATTATTCGAGTAACAAGTTTATAAAGTAGTTAGCAGTATAGGAAACTTACATGAGCAACATTGGCTGCCGGATTCACCCATCCTTTTCCTTCTTTGTATCTAGTTTTTTCAAATAACTCTATCGGTCCTAATTCAACACCTTTTGCTTTCTGTAATTCAAAGTTTTTAATTTACTAATAATATTGAAGAACAAGAAAATGATATAATTAACATTTTTCCAACTCTACCTGTATTTGCAGTATATGCATAAACGTCTTAGACCCAACACAATGGTTGAATGGTAGCTTCGATCGATTCTTTTTATTTGTCTCCGTAGTTTTCTAAAGAAATAAAGTATTAGTAAATGAATCTATAATCATGGAGACGACATTTATATATTAAGAAATATTAGTAACGTACCTTCCATTTAGGAGTCTCCCACCTATCACATAGAAAATGCCAATCATCCATATTAACCACTCGAGGATGTGGGTGTGCACGTCCTTCCTCAGGAGAATATTTCCTATAGTGTTTGACCAAGTCCGCCCTATACTCCTTAAAAGTACTTTGTATCTCATGATCGATAAACTCATGGACAACGTACTTAGAAAAATCCAACTTGAAATGGTTCTGCATAAAATTTTATATATAATTTTAGTTATATATAAAATTAGACATGATAAACACAAAGAACTAAATGGTAATATTACCAGGAGTTTGTTTTTCACGTGGTCCTTTAGATCTGTAGTCACATCTTTCCACTTTGATATACGTACTGGAAATGATTCGCGGACAATCGTGCCAATCGCATTGCTAAACTTTGTGGCAAACTCGCACACAGGTTTCTTCAAATCATCGGTTATTGATATTGGAATTTTCCCATGGAGGTGAACATATCTATCCAACTCTATGTTCCTTGAATATCCCCTTACTCTACGGGCAGAATTATCTGAAACACAAATAATTAAGATAATAAGTAAATACAAAATTATTTACAAAAGTTTATAAGAAGATTGACCTGAAGTCTCGCCGGTAGAAGACACTGCAGCGGCACTAGGGTTGGCGCTAGGGATGCTATTGGCAAAAAGATTAGTCGCCTCGTCCTCCAACTGAACAGAACTCACCATTGTCTCTATACAAGGAGACATGAAACATATGAGTGATATAAATAAAATAATAAGGATAAAAGCTTCTAAAACTAGAAATGAAACACATGGTTACTCCGAGTGCTAATCGCTATCATGATCTGAGTCAGAATTCTCATCAGGGCTCGAAGTAATCTCTGGAGAAAGTTCTACATCATCATCTTCATCGTTTATGAAATCATCATCATGATTTGATGACACTCCTCTACTCAGGTGTCCTTCCACAATTGTCGGATCAACATCATCCCTGCACAATGCGTTCTCTTGAATAGATTCATCAACTCTTATTCTACCCTCAACTTCTATCAACTCAAGTTGATCATTTCCAGTATCCTCTACCTCTGGAACATCCCACAATCGTTTATTTTGAACCACTTGCACCACCTTCCAGTTATTACCATATTTCGGATCGTCGAGGTAAAATACTTGTTTTGCTTGAGTAACAAGGATAAAAGGGTCATCAACATACCAATAGTGAGATGTATTAATTGATCTCAACCCTAAATCAAAGTGTGATCTTTTCTTTTTACTGTCTGTGTCAAACCATTTACATTTAAATATCATAACACGTCTTCTCTTTATATATTCTAAGTCTAACACCTCAATTAAGACACCATAGAAATTCAACTCGTCGCCTTGACTTTCACTTTCTCCAGACACTAAGACTCCACTGTTTTGTGTAACCCGACGATTATCACGCGTTAAAGTGTGAAAGCGCATTCTATTGACAATGCATCCACTATAAGAGCGCACTTGAGAACTAGACCCGATCGCCATCGAGTACAAATCATCAGACATGTTCCCACTATCACGCAATGAGAGAACCTGTCAATTCATTGCATATACGTTACAAATATTAATCATGATTGAAATTAAATTTATAAACTCATAACTCTGAACTTACATGAGATTTGAACCAACTAGGAAATTGGAGTTGGTGTCTTTTATATAAATCTTTGGCAGTTTGTGCTTCAGGACGAATTTGTAGCAAATGTTGTCTATTAATACAAGATACAAAAATTTACACATTAGATTTAACTTAATTGCATACTAACATTGAGATTGAGACTTATTAGAGTGTGCGAGACATACATACGATAGGACTTTATTTCATCACAATTGTTCAAAATATACCAATGTGCTATCCGTTTCTCCTCAGTTGATAATGTTCTTGAGGTTGCCCCTCCCAATGGTCTTGCACTTTGTTTAAACACTTCAAAGTCACCACAAATCTCATTCATGGGAATTTGGTCATCATTCCGTTCATCTCTATTGAATCTCGTTTCAATTCCACTTAGATACAAGGAACAAAAGTTCAATGATTCATTCATTACAAATGCTTCTGCTATAGAACCCTCAGGACGTGCTTTGTTTCGAACGTACTGTTTCAATGTTCGTAAACTTCTCTCAATAGGGTACATCCAACTGTAGCTAACAGAACCCACAACCCTTGTTTCATATGGCAAGTGAACTGCAAGATGCACCATTACATCGAAAAAAGCTGGTGGGAATATTTTTTCCAACTTACAAAGTATGAATATAATATCTGATTGTAATCGATCCAAATCACTTGTATATACTGTTTTTGCGCATAAATCACGAAAAAATGTACATAGCTCAACAATAGTAGTGGACATATCTTTAGGTAAATACCCTCGAACACCAATAGGGAGCAGTCGCTGAAGCAGAACATGAGAGTCGTGAGTTTTCAACCCCCATAGTTTTCCATCGTTGACACTTACACATCGTGATATATTCGACACTAATCCATCAGGAAATTTCACTGATTTCAAAAATTTACAGAAATCGACCCTTTCCCTAGTAGTCAGCGTGTATGCAGCATGTGGCTTTACAACCTTGTTGCCTAACTTTTGCAAGTGTAGATCTTTCCGTATATTTAAATCTTCTAGATCCAATAGAGCATTTGTCGTGTCCTTGGTTTTTCCCTCAATATTTAACAATGTGCCAACCAAGTTATCACAAATATTTTTTTCAATGTGCATTACATCCAATTTATGTCTTAACATAAGTTTTGACCAATAAGGGAGTTCAAAGAAGATACTTTTTTTCCTCCAATTAAGATCAGTTCGTTTCCTTTTCTTATCTTTCTTTGCTGGATGTTTACTGAGCACAGGAAAGTTTAGCATACAAACTTCTTGTAAGATCTCATCTCCATTCATTACGACGGGAGGAGGTCTATGCTCTGACTTTCCATTAAATTGCTTACTCCTACGCCAACTATGACTCTCCGGAAGATAACGCCGATGTCCCATATAAGAAATTTTACCTCTTATCCTAAAAGACGATGTGTCTTCTTTACAAATGGGACATGCTTGGTAACCCTTCGTACTCCACCCAGATAAGTCGTCGTACGCAGGAAAGTCGTTAATAGTCCATAACAAACTTGCGTGTAGTTGAAAGTACTCGCCACTAACTGAGTCATAAGTGCGCACACCATTATTCCATAACTCTTTCAACTCTTCAATCAATGGTCGCAAGTAAACATCTATTTCTTTTCCAGGAGATTTTGGCCCAGGAATTAGTAAAGACATAAAGAAATTGGTTTCTTTCATGCATTTCCAATGTGGCAAATTGTATGGAACTAACACCACCGGCCACATACTGTATGAAGTGCTCATATTCCCGAATGGATTAAATCCATCTGAAGCTAATCCCAAAAGAACATTTCGTGCTTCCCGAGCAAACTGGGGGAATTCACGATCAAAATGCTTCCACCCTTCACCATCAGCTGGATGTCGCAACACACCAGCTTCCTCAACACGCTTATCTTTATGCCACCTCATTTCCGAAGCAAAATGTTTCGATGAAAACAATCGCTTCAATCTTGGTATCAATGGAAAGTGACGTAAAATTTTATGTGGAATCTTCTTCCCTTTTCCATCGTTCACTTTATATCGAGACTCACCACATGTTGGACACTGTTGGCAATCGACAAATTCTTTCCAATATAATATGCAATCGAACTTGCAAACATGAATTAACTCATAGCCTAGCCCTAAGTCACGCAACTTCCTTTTAGCTTCATAAAATGAACCAGGTATACATGCACCGATTGGAAATGCTTCCTTTAACAATTGTAATAACATATCAAATGATTTATTACTCCAATTGTTAAGAACCTTAATATGCATCAATCTCACCAAAAAGTTTAATGACGAGAATCGCGTACAATTAGGATACAATTGATTACATGCTTCGGTCATTAAATCCTCGAATAAGGTTGAAGTATCGTTATCATGGACATTAGGGGGCATCTCATTTTCAAAATTATTTTCATCATCTACATCTGCTTCAGCAATTGGGACTTGAAGTTCATTTAAAAGATTGAACATCTCATTTTCTGCATTGAAATCATTAGACTCTATAGTACTTGATCTATCATCGTTTACTGACCCAACTGTATAACTTTCAAACCTCGGTAGGTTGGTAGGTTCTCCATGATATACCCATTGGCTATAAGAGGGAGATATTCCATTCGTGAATAGATGTCGCTCTACTGTATCTAAAGATTGCCACATTGCATTCATACAATTTCTACATGGACATCTTGTTTTCCCCGAGTCATTAACATGAAACTTTGCCATTTCCATAAATTGAGTTACGCCTTCTATATATTCAGTTGACAACTTGTCTCTAAGTTTAATCCAATCTTTATTCATCTTTATCCTTAATTATACACTTTTCAACTCTACTTCTTTATCGTGAGTAATAATCCTGTAGAACTTAGACAAAAAAAAGGATGGATATTAAATTGAATACTGTAGGCCTCATTTCATAACCATTTGGAATAACGTTTATAGTTTTTGGATTTAAAAATGTTTGTTGGTTTTTGGGATAATCAAGCCACAATTACTCATACAAAGGCTTAATGGGTTTGTTGGGAGTGAGGATATGAACCTTCAACCTCAGATAAAGAAACATATGTTTTAATCCTTAAATAAGCTAAGTTAAATTTGAATTCTTAAGTTTTCACAATATCTTAATAAGCTAAAGTAAATTAATAAGCTAAGATTTCAATCATAATAAGCTAAAAACCAACTAAAAAACAAAACTTTTTAACTCATATAGTTTAATAATTTATTAAAACCTTGCAACTAAAAATACAACTACGAATATAGAAAAATGAAGCTCCAAGTAAACCATAAGTTAATGTGTTGGTGTCTCAATGGTTTATTATGACCCACCATTACATCCATCATATATAGGTTAGTTATTGGTTTATGCTTCCTTTAACCAATGACTATTGCATAATTAATCAATTCATCACAATGTAATCCATCAAAAGTATCGGCTAGGTAAATGCTAACAACATAAAAAGTGTAATCAACATAAGTCATAAGTGTATGACAACCCAAATTATATAACTCATCATTACATAGTTTACACAACACCCAATTAGAAGTAGTTAAAAAGTCTAACCAACCTAATTAGCACTAAAGAGTCTAACCAATACCATGAAATTTTTAACTTGATACCCATGAATAATTATAATCAACATTACAAATTAACTAAAAATAAATTTTAAACTACAAATAAACAAAATACATATATATATCTACTTCTTTACAATAAAGTATAAAGTACAAACTCAAAGTAAGAATTATTCTCACCTCAAAAAAGAATTCACCACCAAAATCAACCCAAACCTAGCTTAAACTTTGGTTCAACACTCCGAAACGAAACCAAATCCTAAAACAAAATAATTCAAATGTTAGATATCAATCTTAACTATTTTAACTCAGTTCGACAAAAGTCTAAACATAGATTTATCACATAAAATTCACCGAAGCATGCTCAATACTTGATTAAAAGTATTCGAATGAGATCGAAATTGTTCGAAACTACTCCAAAACGAAACTAAATCCTAAAAAAGAAAATTCAAATGTTCGATACCAAACTAAACTATTTTAACTCAGTTCAAAAAATGTATAAACATATATTTATCAAATAAAATTCACCGAAACATACTTAATACTTGATAAAAAGTGTTCGAATGAGTTCGAAAATATTCGAAACTACTCCAAAACGAAACCAAATCCTAAAACAAAATAATTCAAAGGTTTGATATCAATCTTAACTATTTTAACTCAGTTCGACAAAAGTCAAAATATAGATTTATCACCTAAAATTCACTGAAGCATGCTCAATACTTGATTAAAAGTATTCGAATGAGATCGAAATTGTTCGAAACTACTCCAAAACGAAACTAAATCCTAAACTACTCCAAAAATGATCAAATAAAATTCACTGAAACATACTTAATACTTGATAAAAAGTGTTCGAAAGTATTCGAAACTACTCCAAAACGAACCAAATGATAAAACAAAATAAATCAAATGCTAGATACCAATCTAAACTATTTTAACTCAGTTCGACGAATGCCTAAACATAAATTTATCACCTAAAATTTACCAAAACATATTTAATACTTGATGAAAACTATTCGAATGAGTTCGAAAAGTGTTTGAAACTATAAAAAAAATAACTCAATGAATGAACTAACATACTAACAGTACAAAAAAAATTTAAAAGAGGGTTTCTACATAATTATCTTAATCAAAGAACCTAGAAACTTTGTTGGAGTTGGTTTTAAAATGTTCAAACTTGCAGATCTTGAGTTTACAAAAATACAAACACAACAAAGATTTGCAAAATAATCTTCAATGTACAAACACAACAAAGATTTGCAAAAAAATTTACAAAATTACCAAAATCTAAGAGTAAAGACGAGGTTGTAAGGTCCGGCGATGGCAGCGATGTGCAAGGCGGCGGCACCGGAGTGTATGGGGTAGTTGGCGGTAGGGTGGGCGGCGCTGGAGAATGGGTATTGTAGAAGAGAAGAAAAAATGAAAAAAAAAAAAAAAAGAAAATGGTGGGTGGCGTGTCGGAGTTGCCGACGGCAGGCGGCAGGCGGCGGGCAGCGGCCAGCTGGGTAGCCGGCGGAAAGGAAGCTTGGCCGGCGGAAATGGTAAGAGCAATCTGGATGGGTGGGAGAGCAGAGAAGTAGAGAAAAAAGGGGGAAAAGCAGAGAAGAGGGGGGAAATGAAATAATCTGAAAGGGAAAAAATGGGGGGCTCATTTTCGAGCCCCCCTATATTCGGAACTGCCGACGGTTTAGTTGAACCGTCGGCGGTTCGGTCAATTAATGCCGACCGTTTTTAAACGGTCGGCATTTCAATACCCATTTGCCGACCGTTTGAAAAACGGTCGGCGGTTTGGTCCCCATTTGCCGACCGTTTCAAAAACGGTCGGCTGTTCGGTCCCCATTTGCCTACCGTTTCAAAAACGGTCGGCGGTTCGGTCCCCATTTGCCGACCGTTTCAAATATGGTCGGCGGTTCGGTCCCCATTTGCCGATTGTTTGAAAAACGGTCAGCGGTCCGGTCCCCATTTGCCGACCGTTTCATACACGGTCGGCGGTTCCTCCAACAAATGCCGACCGTTTGTCTAAACGGTCGGCATTTCTTATACCTTTTGCCGACCATTTAATTAAATGGTCGGCATTTCTCCTTCCTTTTTAAATAATATCCGGCATATCTCTTTATTTTTTCCGACCAAATAAAAACTAGTCGGCATTTCTCCTCTTTTTCCCGACCGAATAATAAACCGTCGGCATTTATATTATATTTGCCGACCAAATATTTAATGGTCGGCATTTCTTCTTCTTTTTGCAGACCAAAAAATGAAATGGTCGGCATTTCCCCTCTTTTCGCCGACCAAATAAGAAATGGTCGGCATTTCCCCTCTTTTTGCAGACCAATTGGTGAACCGTCGGGATTACCTCTTTTTTCCGACCAATTTCAAAGCATCGGGATAAATAACGTCATTAAATGGCAAATTTCTTGTAGTGTATTACATTTTAGAGATCAGATATATCAATTACCATTTTAGAGATCGACGGTTCAATCCCCTCACATACCACTACAAGAATTTTTAGATTTGCCGACGAACTTTTTCCCGACGCAACACTTTTCGTCGGGCAAAACATACTTTTCCCAACGAAAATGGCAAGCGTCTGAAAATTTACACACTTTTCCCGACGCTTGCCATTTTCGTCGGGAAAAGTATGTTTTGCCCAACGAAAAGTGTTGCGTCGGGAGATTTAAAGATAAGCCGACGTATTAAAAGGTTATGCCGACGCTTTTGTAGCGTCGGGAGAAGTTAATTAAGTGAAACGCGCGTTTCACTTTTCCCGACGCTTTTTTTGACCTATGCCGACGCGTTTTTGCGTCGGGAAAAATCGGCGAAAAAATAAAACCCTAGCCCTTTCTTCTTCTTCTTCTCCTCTTCTTTTTCTTTTCTTTTTCCCTCTTTTTCTTCTTCGTTTTCTCTCCGCCGTCTACATCTAAAACTCCATATACAGTCACCTCATTTCTTCTTATTCTTCTCTATTTTCTTCCATTTTCCTTCACCCCATGCCCTCTATCTTCTATTTTCGGTGTTTTTCTTGTAGGTTTTGACGGCATGAGGCGGAAGTTCGATTTTGGGCATTTTGAGGGAGAAAATTTATGAAGTTTGCTACTTTGGAGGTATATAGAATTTTTACATTATGTTTTTTTTAGTTTATTTAAGATTTAAACTTAGTTATTAAGCCTTTTGAAGTTAAAAATTTTACTTTGAATGTATTATGTAATCAAAGTGTTCTTCTCCATTATGTTCCATTTTCCTTCACCCATGCCTTCTATCTTCTATTTTCGGTGTTTTTCTTGTAGGTTTTGACGGCATGAGGCGGAAGTCCAATTTTTGGCATTTTGAGGGAGAAAATTTATGGAGTTTGCTACTTTGGAGGTATATAGAATTTTTACATTATGTTTTTTTTAGTTTATTTAAGATTTAAACTTAGTTATTAAGCCTTTTGAAGTTAAAAATTTTACTTTGAATGTATTATGTAAGCAAAGTGTAGTTTGGAGAACACTTGTGTGGTTTGGAGGCTTTTTATGTGATTGGTGTTTAGTTTGGAGCTTATTGTTGGATTAAAGTATGATTAAATCGTGATTTTGAATTTATTGTGTGTTCGAAATGTGATTTGTAGCGTAATTATTTGATTAAATTGTGATTTATAGGCTCTTTATGTGATTAAAGTTTGATTTGAAGCTTATTGTGGGATTAGACATGTGGTTTTGAGCCTATATTTGTGTGATTAAATTGTGACATTGAGTCCAAGTGTGTGTTTATTTGATTTTGAGCATCTTGTGTGTGATTAAAGTTTGATTCTAATCTTATTGTATAATTTGATTTGTAGGCTCTTTTGTGATTTTTATCCTAGTGAGCCTATTGAACATTAAAAATGTAAGTGTTAATTTTTAGCTTACTTTAAGGTTATATATTGAGTTAGAGTGCTTATTTTGAGCTTAGTGAAGATTTTATTGTTATTTTATTCTCTTAAATTTCCTAAGTGCCTTGTATATGTATGTACTTGGAACTAGGTTGGTGCACAAAATGCTATACTCAAAGACACATTTCTTTAATATATCCTTGGATGGTTAGAATGAAATTTGTACATTAGACACTTTTGGAAGATTTTGGAGTGAGTTAATCATCTAAAATTTGTACATTAGACACTTTTTAGTGATTTTAAGTAAGAATAGATAAGTTATACATTTTTTGAGGTTTAGTTTGGGTGAGTTAGTGAGATGTGTAAGTAAGAGCTTCAATGAGTTAGGAATGTTTGTTGGTTTTTAAAATATGCTTAGGCACATTTAAGACACTTTTATAGTATTGGAGGGTGGGTTGTGTGCTTTAAGTTCACTTTAGACATTTTTGTAGCTTTCTTTAAGAGTCAAAATGATACTTAGACTCTTTTCATACACTTTTTGATAACTTTGTAGGTTTTAAGGAGCATAGTAGACTCTTTTAGGTCATTTTGAGTTATTTTTTACCTCGAAATATGCTTAGGCACCTTTAAGACATTTTGTAGCATATTGGGGTGGGTTGTGTGCTATAGGTTCACTTTAATTTTTAGGTTTCTTTGAGAGTTAAAATGAGACTTATACTATTTTTAAGCACTTTTTGGCCAATTTGTAGGTTTCGAAGGGCGGAGTAGACACTTTTAGGTTGTTTTGAGTTAGCTTTTCGCCTCAAAGTATGCTTAATCATCTTTAAGATACTTTTGTAACATCAGAGAGTTAGTTGTGTGGTTACAGCATTTTCTAAGTTTCTTTAAGAATCAAAATGACACTTAAACTCTTTTTAGTCGCTTTTTTGACCACTTTATAGGTTCTAAGGGGCGAAATAGATACTTTTAGGTCGTTTTGAGTTTTTTTTGCCTCAAAGTATGATTAAGGACTTTTAAGACACTTTTGTAGCATCGAGGGGTTGGTTGTGTGCTTAAGTTTCACTTTAAGCACTTTCTAAATTTCTTTGAGAGTCAAAATGATACTTAGACTCTTTTGTGTTTTAGTTTCACTATATGCACCTTATTTTATTTTTTGTTTTATATTTAAAATTTTTCACATTATTTTTTTTTCTTTCAGATTTGTAGTTGTGTAATTTTGAAGACCTATTTTCTAAAAAAAAAGATGAAGACGAAGACGAAAATTGAAGCCTTCAAGATTAATTGTTTTATTTCTGATGTATTTTTTTCTTCTTTCGAACTCTAGTACAAGTAGATATTGAATATTTTGTAATCACATTATTGTATATCAATACTATTATTTTTTATGATATTATTTTTTGTTTTAACATGATACTAAAATGAACTATCAAGTAGTTAATAAATAAATAAGAGAAAAAAAAATAGGATTTAGAGTTTTGCCGGCGCACATTGCGTCGGCAAAAGTAAACTTCTCCCGACGCATACACTAGTCGTCGGGAGAAACTTTTTCCCGACGCAATGCATTGCGTCGGGAGAAGTTAACTTTTGCCGATGCAACACCATTTTCGTCGGGAAAAGCTTTTCCGACGGCTCTATGCCGACGAAATCGCCGACGAAATTTTTTCGTAGTGTACTATTGTTTGAAAATTATTAGTTCATACATGTGGACTTGTAATATATTGTATTAATTAATTAATTTCTAAACCTACATAAGTTAATCAATTTAGACCCTGCGTTTGAAAATCATCCATGCATCAATTCTCACACGTGTGTAGATTTTTTCAAATGTCGGATTAATGAAATGAACAGTTTTTTTTTCCTCTATTTTTCTCTACCAATTTAGAAAGAATTATAATTTTTTTTCCTATTTCAGTAAGATTTTTGGATAAGATCAAAGTAAATTTAAGTTGAATTTAAATAGAACTAAGTGAAAATAGTTCTAGAAACATTTGTTTCATGAAAATGATAAAATGTTTGTGCAATTTGGATGACATATACTAATTTGGTCTTTTTTTGTAATGTTGTGTAATTTTATCGATGGATTGGTCAATGTCATCCAAATGAAACAGACATTTTATCATTTTCTGGAACAAATGTCTCTAGAACTATTTTCACTTCATTCAATTTAAAATCAACTCAAATTTACTTAAATAACATGGTTATTCTAAAAAAATCTTACCAAAAATAGCAAAAAAAATTATATAATTCTTTCTAATAATTGGTAGAGAAAAAATGCTCATTTCATTAATCTAACATTTGAAGAAGTCAACACACGTGTGAGAATTGATATATTGATGATTTTCAAATGCAAAGTCTAAATTGATTCACTCGTGAAGGTTCAGAGGTTAATTAATTAATACAGTATATTACAAGTCCACAAGTATGAGCTAACCATTTTCAAATAAAATATAACAGAGTGTGTAAATTGATACACTTATAAAAGTTCAGGGTTTTAATTGATACAATTATTAGTTTAGAAGTATAAATTGATTTTTGCCCATAACTCATAACTTCGCTTTCTCAAATATCCTACATTTTTTCTACAAGTTCTATATTCACACTTGATTTTTAAATGGTTGCTTATCAGTTAGGACGCCACGCTTGGACACTATATGGTGCAAATTAAATATATACACAAGAAGTCTCTTGTGATTATTATCCTAGTACACGCTCTCTAACTTTTACCTCTCACTATAATTATTCTTTTTTTTACACATTACATCATCTCATTTTTAAGAATTCCTTCACTTGGGCTTCCCTCTCGATCTAAATAAAGATGATGATAAATATTTTAAAAGCATAAGGCCTAACTTGAAATTAAAGTTAAAGTATAAGACTAAAAATGTAACCTAACCTAGATTTTTATAAGCCAATCGTAATTATTTTCAGCACTTCTTATCACCACAATTTTGTTTTTTTTTTCTCTATCATAGAGTCATTTTAAGCTACATTTAAATAATACTATATAAACAATATAATCATTTCCTATAAATCTCAAATAAATTTTTGACACTTCGTATTTTATTTATCTATTATATGATAGTTGTCAAATGAGACAAGTGGTCCAGATAATAATGAACTGATTAACCAATGCTACTGTATGGTATGACGTCAAAGCATTTAATTAACAAAGTTGTATGCACTAAAATACTCATGACTTTAAGTTTATACATATGGCTTTGCTTCCAAAATTAAATTTTTAATGTAAAGTTTGCTCTTAATTCCGTGCATCAAATTGGTTAGAATAGAACAACACACAAGTTTCGTCGATAATTTGTCTCAATATGTAGTTATGCCATACGTACCGGTCCAAGGGATTTTTTTTTTTTTTTTGTCAAAATAATGTTTTTTATATAAAATAGAAAAAATTATCTTTTTGGTTCCTGCATTTCAAAATCTCCCGAAGTTGTAAGGTTTGTAGAACCAAAATAAAGCTGTAGAGCCAATGGATCTGAGAGGACAGCATTGAGACGTTGCAAATAGCGTGACGATGTTGTCATAAAGGCAGAAGGCAGAACATTACAAAGTCCGTATGTTCACTCAACGGCAAACGTGCATGCGAAGACTCTTTTTGATACTATATTTAAATACTTAGCTTTCGGCAAGGTTTTTTTGTAAGAGTTGAAAAATAGTAACGTGCGGCAGTTTGTAAAAGAGTTCTGAAGCAGCTTACACTTTGTGGGCTTGGAAATGGTTTATTTGTTGTGTATCCTAGTCGTGGTGCTTAGAAGTCAAAGTATCAATTGTTGTGGCATCTAAGTGAGATTTGTAGTGTGATTGTGAGGGCCATTTGAAATCTCCATTATAGTAGAACCTGTCATTGTAGAAGATTGGACGTAGTGCTAAGTTTGGAGTGAAACACAGTATATTTCAGTGTTGGCTTTTCTATCCCTATCTCTTGTGATTTACTGTGTTATTATTTTTAACTTGATCTACTTTGCCTATAGAAGGGGAGATTTATTATTTTTGTCCAGTTAGATTGCTCTCATAGATGTATTAATATATATACCTTTTTTTCTCCCAACATAGGTGTTATTTATTAACCAAGATCACAACCCAAGTTTTAGTCATTTTTAAGAAAATTAGAGGTGATTATGAGCGATTTTAATTTTATGAGGATAACAGTGCTGGACAGTATTGAAAAATGCAGAAAATACAGTAAAGTTCTAAGAAAACCCAAGAATTTATAGTGGTTCGGTCAATAGACCTACTCCACTTTGTAAAGGGTCTTAGAGGCCTTTGCGAGTCAATATTATTAGAGATTCAAGCAAGAAAAGTATAGAACATTGAGGCACGAATGTAGATCTAATGAGATTTATCAAAGAAAGCAACAACTTAAAGAAAAACAGATAAAGATCAAAAAGGAGCAAAACAACCTTTGTTGAACCCAAAGATTTTACTTAAAGAAGAAGAAATCGTCTTAGCCCAACCAATTTCCTTCTTCTCTTAATGGATCTTCTTCCACCAACAGTATCAACTAAACACGACAGTAGCTCTTCGCGAATCGGCTGCTCAAGGACGGCGGTGAAGGCTTGTGAACAGCGGCAAAACGGCGGCAACCTCACGAGCACTTCTCTTACTCTCGTTCGATTTGAACCTCACGGAAAAGAAGACCCCCAATCAATTTCCATAATCGATTTTCTCTCCCTCTCAAGTGGCCGAATGGCTTTCTGATTTTCTCTCTCTCTCTTTTTGCTTTCTAACCCTAAATCCCTCCTTTTCATGAATGATGCTCCCATACACATACATGATGATATTCCCCATGCCCATACATCATATGTATAAGAAAAAATGGGCTATACGAATTTTATAATAGAATTGTCCATATTATATCAAAAAGAGGTTAAACCATAATTGGGCCCCTCCATCTTTGGGCCCAACTGAATTTGAGTATTTTATCTTTGAGAACAAGTTTTAAAGGTCCAACTTAATTTTAATTTAGTTTAATCTATTTTAATTAAGCCCAATTTGAACTTAATTAAAAAATAGATTAAACTAAATTAAACTTATGATAAATTGAAACCAAATTTATAACAATCTGAGTGAGATTTGTAGCGTGATTGTGAGGGCCATTTGTAATCTCCATTATAATAGCACCTATCATTGTAGAAGATTGGACATAGTGTTAAGTTTGGAGTGAAACACAGTATATTCCGATGTTGGCTTTTCTATCCCTATCTCTTGTGATTTACTTTGTTGTTATTTTAACTTGATCTACTTTGCCTATAGAAGGGGAGATTTATTATTTTTGTCCAGTTAGATTGCTCTCAGTTGTAGATGTATTTTTGTCCACCTTAAGTACCACTGATCCTCTCAGGCTAGTGAGAGGGTGGGGCCCTATTGTTCAAGTCCTGAAATTAGCACTTAAATGAAATATTCATCTACCTACCTTATATGAGAATGAGTGAATTTCATCTTGTAAGATTATGTTCCCAGCTCCCTATTTGGTCAAGTCCTCAAAATGGTAGGTTTCTATCACTTTGCTGCCAAACATATTTGGAAACAAGTATGGATTGATTTTTAGAAATTGATGTTTTATAATAAAAACGATATTTAAAAAGGGACATATAAAGTTAAAAATTGATGGACTAATCAACGCTAAAAGAATGAAAATGGTTTGGTTTGATATCTCAAAAACATAGGGGCGAATCAATCGTTTTGAATGTTTTGGCCTAAAATCAAACCAAATTGAATTGATACTCCAATAGAACTTCGTTATATTTATGTGTTTTCCTAAATTTTGATAACTTAGATGCATCATATAGTTTTACAATTGATAGTAACCTCGCCTTTAAAAAAAAATGCACCCAAGACATCCCTTTGATTTTAACCGCTATTTAAGAAAGAAAAATAAAATTTTGTTTGGCAAGTGTTTCTTGTGTTTTTTTTTATTGGAAAAAATTCAAAATGACTTTGATAACTATTTTCCTTTTTTCTTCTTCTTCTTTTGACATTTTGCACTTTATAAGTTAAAAGTGGACTTTTCTATTTCCAAAATTTATATAATTTTGAAAACATTTTCTAAAAAACAAGACAAGAATTAGAAAGAAAATAATAATTGAGAACCCTCCACGTGGACATCGATCGTTTGCCCTAATTTTACAAGCAGTCTTACGTGTTGGTTGTTTGCCATGCAACGGTGCCACGTAAGTTTGTTCTTATCCTCCGTTTTAACCTCACGTACTTCTCTTAGTTTCTCTCACTAAACCCACAGAATCCTATCCTATGGATCTCGTCAACAATTTCTTGAATTTCATACTTGACCGTATATCTCAAACAGCCTTCGCCTTCATTTTCCCCGTTTATTTGTTGTTCAAGTCTCTCTTATTCATAATAGGATCCACTTTCGCCGAAGATGTCGCCGGAAAAGTCGTTCTCATCACCGGAGCATCCTCAGGCATCGGCGAGGTGAACATTAATTTCAAATTGATTTAATTTGTTCAATTTTGTTGATTTGGTTGTGGGTTTTTTTATTTTATTTTGAAGCATATGGCGTACGAGTACGCTAAAAGAGGAGCTTATTTAGCGTTGGTTGCCAGAAGGGACAACCGCCTCCGGGAAGTTGCTGATGTGGCAGAGATTTTAGGCTCGCCTTATGCTCTCGTCATCCATGGAGATGTTTCCAACATTGAAGATTGCAAACGCTGTGTCGATACCACTGTGACTCACTTCGGACGATGTAAAGGAATTTTTAAAACGACACTCAATGATCTCTCTCTCTCTCTTTTTTTTTTAATTTACTCAGTTTTATAGCCTTGATTGGATGAGGGTAAGATCATATTTTGCTGAACTGTGTTTTGAAACAGTGGATTATTTGGTTAACAATGCCGGGATAACCAGCATCAACTTGTTCAAAGAATACGACGACCCCAGAAATGTTGCATCAGTAATGGTGATAATGAAATCTCAAAAACGAACTTTACTGATTTAACAAAAACAGCTGCAGAGTGATGGAAATTAATATTGTGGACAGGACATAGACTTTTGGGGTACGGTTTATTCCACTTATTATGCGATTCCATATCTAAAACAAAGCAGAGGGAAGATCATCGGAATTGCTTCCTCCGCCGCATGGCTGCCTACGCCACGGCTGAGCTTCTACAGTGTAAGATTGACATTAATTAAAACATGTCCTGTTGTCATTTTCTGATGCCTGCTCTGTTTTTTTTTTTTTTTTTAATCCGTTTGTGATGATTATTTCTGTTTTTGTATGAACATTTAATTCCAGGCAAGTAAAGCGGCAGTGATAAGCTTCTACGAGACGTTAAGAGTTGAAATTGGAAGAGAGATTGGAATTACGATTGTGACGCCGGGGCTAATCGAATCAGAAATGACGCGGGGAAAATTCATATTTGAAGATGGGAAGATGTACCTGGATCAAGAATTAAGAGATGTAAGTTGGCTCTGGTGTGGTATCATAATTAAGAGGGGTAATTTCTTTTTACAAAGTCAAAACGGTTTTTATAAGTTTCTCTCTAATAGATTCTAAACTTTAAAGATAAATATATGACATATTCAATCTTGATAAAAGTTCACACATTTATTAGAAATAATTCCACTTTCTCCTTTTATAACCATTTAGTTTTTTTAATGAAAATTAAGCTTATAAACAACCCTTCCATCCATATGAATTCTTTTGTTCTGTGATCTAAGTTTTTACCTATGTTTTCAAATTTTAGTCTAAATTTTAAAGACAAAAAATAATTTAAATTTTTTTTTTTTTTAGAATTTGGCAAATAATTCAAAACTTTTATAGGAAAAGGATGAATATCATTGTAAAACAAATTGTAGCACAATTTTTAAAAATCAATTGTTATCAATATAATTAGGTTTAGAACCTATTAGACATAAAAATGTATATATAAAATTAAAAGTTCACATATATATATGTTAGGACACTTTTTTTTTTAATGGGGCAGTTGCAACCATGGCAAAAAAGTTTGGCAAAAAAGTTTGGTCTAATTGTAAGCGTATCTCCCATTTATTCCCTTTGCAAATATGGCAAAAAAGTCAGTCCAATCCAAATGAAATCTATAAAAAGTCCAAATTAGCCCTTCATTTCATCCTGCGTTTATATATGATATACTGTTGATATATTTAATATGAAGTATATTACTGATATACTTTATTTAGGTATATCAATGAAATGAAATATCTAATATTCAATCTACCAATAGTATATATAAAAAATATTATAAATTATCTAATATGAAGTATATCAAGAATATAATAGTAATTTATATTCAGTATATCATATATACTTAAGATTATATTAATATACTTTATTTAGATATATCAATGAAATGACATTCCTAACATAAAATATATCAACAGTATATTGATAACTCATAATCAATATATCAAATATACATATATGAAGTATATCAAACGCATATCGGTAATTCATATATGAGATATACATAATATCAGTTATATATTATTGATATACTTGATTTTGAGTTTTTGACTTTATTAATGGATTTTGGATTTTGGTCAACTTTTTGTTGTTGCACTAGTTTTTTGTCCAAACACTTGTAGTACTATATCAGTGAATGAATGATATAGTATTAATATACTTCATTTTTGGGTATATTAGTGAATGAATGATATAGTATTAATATACTTCATTTTTAGGTATATTATTTCACTGATATACCTAATATAAAGTATGTCTATCGTATATTTAGTACTACATATTTATTATATTAGATATACTACTGATATACTCTATTTTGGTTTTTGTCTTTATCAATAGCTATTCGTCACTATCAATAGTTATTCGTCACTTAAAGTGATGAAGCATATCACTAAATAAAATATATCACTAATATACTACTGATATATTCAATGTTAGGTATATTAGTGATATACCAAATATGCAAAATATCTTTAATATGTTACTGATGTACTTCATATAGAGTATATCATTTAACTGATATACCTAAAAAGAAGTGTATCAGTAATATACTATTAATATACTTTGTTTTAGGTATATATTAGTTGATTGATATACTAAATGTAAAGTATATCATATATACTATTGATATACTACTGATATATCTATTGATACACAAATGAGGGTAAAATTGGAATAATAAAAAAACGGAAATAAGATTTAAGAAATTTTGCTAGATTTGCAAATCTCTAAAAACCATGGTTAGATTTATAAATATCCTAATATTTTTTTGCTACTTATTACAATTCTCTTTTTTTTTTTAATTTAAAACGTTCAAAATTTAGAGACATTCTATACAAATCTGAATGAAACCTAGGTTAAATGGCACATTTTGTTCTGAAATTTCAAAAGATAGTGTCCAAGGTTTATTCTTTCAATGTTAGGACTTTGTCACGCAATTTTATTTTATTATTTTTTATTTTTTATTTCATCTTAGACCCAATAAAGTTGAAAGTTTAAAAAATCTTAACTTAGTCCTAAAAACTTATTTGAATTTAAGACACTTTTAAAGTTCAGCACACTTTTTTTTTTTTTTCAAAACTTTAAAGTTCAGCATCACAATTTAGCAATCTTATAAACATACAAAAATCTAATAGACATGATCCCCACGTAGGCTAAATTTTAAAAAATTCCGTGATTCAGAATAGAAATGGGAAAGTTGTAAAAAGCTATTGGGATTTTTTTTTAATTTTTTATTATCTACTTTTTTACCCCTATTTTCAAAATTTAAGTCAAATTTTGAAAACTAGGAAAAAAAAAATAGTATTGAAAAATTAGTTTTGTTTTTGGGAATTGGATATGAATTCACATCTTTTCTTAATAGAGATGAAAAATATCGTAAAAAATTTGTATGAAAACAAACCTAACTTTCAAAAACAAAAAACATAAATAGTTATTAGAGCTTTAGAATCTTATGAACTTATAAAAAATTTTTTGAAGAATTGTTGAAATTGAAGGAGCCTTTTGTATAATAAATATTGGTATGCAGGCCGTAATTAGCGTGATGCCAATTGAACCGGTGGGTGGCGCAGTGGAAGCGATCGTGAGAAGCCGCAGTAGGGGAGACGAGTACGTGACGGAACCGCCGTGGATGAGGATGACGTTTTACTGGAAAATGTTTTTGCCGGAGGTGGTGGAGTGGTTAAATCGTTTGTTTATAATGACCGGAACTTCCCCCACCGACACTTTTGGGAAGAGGCTGCTTGAGCTCACTGGACTGAAGCCTTTTATTTATCCAGCTTCGGTTCGATCCCCGCAACTGGGATACAAAATAGAATAAGCTGGCTCCCTTTCTTCTAATTTTTCTGTGTGTGTTTATGGCTGATTTTGTAACTTTTTCTTTTTTTTTTTTCTTTCTATTTTTAAATATGAATGTGAATATTAATCGACTCAAATAACTTGGAATCTAAATACGAGTGGTTTGGATTGGATGAGGTAGGAATGAATATCTGTCTCGATGGAATGAAGAACCTTTGAGCACAGGTGAGTTATTTTTATTTGGCTTTTTAAGAATATGAAAATCCTATCTTGTATAGGAGATTCAATTATATGATGTTTTTGTGGTTATAGATTTAATAGTTTAAATATTTGAATGAATGAATGTATTATAAATTTGAAATAAATAATGGTAATCAAACTTTATATTCTCTTTTCCTTTTCTCTTCTTCTTCTACCTGGAAAGTTTCTGCTAACCAATTCAATTTGATTCGCAAGAAAATTTGTATGAAGCCATGTATGATTAGCACTACCTAGCTAACAACATCTAAAGATTAAGAAAAAAAAAATCAGTTAATATAATGAATTGTCCTAAATGAAAGGAGTCGGTATGTGGCAAATAAATTGTGCACGTGGTGATGGGTTGTCGTAATTTAAGAAGGCAGTCTTAGGTGTTGATTATTTGGCATGCAATTCTGCTACGTTATGATCAGTTTGTTCTTATTTCTTCCCTTTGGTTTAACCTCACCTCTTTTTGCCGCTCTGTTTCTGATCTCTAATGATCTAATCTCACAAAAAAAAAAATCCGATGGATCTCCTCAACAATTTCCTAAACCTCGTACTTCCCTTTACATCTCTAATAGCCTTCATCTTCTTTCTCCCAACCTACTTGTTCTTCAAGTTTCTCTCATTCATAATAAGCTCTACTTTCAGCGAAAATGTCACCGGAAAAGTTGTTCTCATCACCGGAGCATCCTCAGGCATCGGCCAGGTTAACAATAAAAATTAAACGTAACTCAACATTTCAAATTGATTTAATTTATTTGAATTTGGGTTGATTTTGGTTGTGATTTTTGAAGCATCTGGCGTACGAGTACGCTAAAAGAGGAGCTTATTTGGCGTTGGTTGCCAGAAGAGAAAACCGCCTCCGGGAAGTCGCCGCCGTGGCAGAGTTTCTAGGTTCCCCCTATGCTCTCGTAATTCCTGCAGATATTTCCAGGATTGAAGATTGTAAACGATGTATCCAAACCACGGTTACCCACTTCGGACGATGTAAGTCATTGGCTAAATATAGATATATATGTTCTTTGTCCATAGCCTTCTTGTTTCAAAATTAGATTTTTTATTCTCTCTTTCTCTAACATTTTTCAATTATATTTTTAAACCAAGATGATAGCTGACTGTTTTTTTTTTTTTTTTTTTTTTTGAGTGGAATTATATATAACTGACTTGGTACTTAGTGAATGGGCTAAATTTTAAAATAAAAATAGAAACTAAGCCACGAATCTGGATTCTAACTATTTTATGTTGTCAGTGTTTTCAGATTCAGTGTTTTCGAAAATTGTTTTCGAATTCTACGATTGAGATAGTGGAATATGTTTTCATTGTATTTTGAATTTAAAATTTTAAAATGGAGAATTATATTTCAAAAGATACATTTTTTTTAATAAATGTAGTATTCCATATTATAAACTCAATCTAATTTTTTTAAATTAAAATATGTGTAATATAATGTATTATAAACTGTAAAATAATAATTATGCAAAATGTATTAAAAAAAACATGTTCATAAATTAATTAATAATAGTTTATATTCAACCTAATATTTAGTTTGCAACTCCACTAATTTCATGCATCTATAAATATATTATCAAACTCATTTTACACCATTGTTTAAATTGAAATCTAATTTTTAAATTTGCTACCAAACACATATCTAAAAACAAATTTTGTTTTCATTGAATGCCCGTTTGTTTTTAGATGGCCAACCAAACCAAACATACCCTAAAGAACTTTGCCAAAAACTTTTGATTTTAAATTCTGGTCTTCAGTTGTTAATTCTTTTTTTTTTTTTTTGTTTTTTATGGGAAGTTAAATCCTCTTTTTAATTTCTACGAAATCACCGCTGATCAAATTTCGCCCAATAATATATTGCAGTGGATCATTTGGTAAACAATGCGGGGATATCCAGCTTCAACCTCTTTGAAGAATACGATAACCTCGACAATGTGGCCCCAGTTATGGTACGTGATAATCTTAATAATCTTTAGATAATTTAATATATTCGATTATTTGGTTGGATATTTAACCAAAATTTATAATACATTATCTCAAATCAAACCAACTGATAACTAATTATAATAATTCTCGACAGATTGCGGTGAGGTTTAATTTATCTCTGTAGGGGTGAATTTTAAATAACAGTAATTGAAATTTTATGCAGGACGTAAACTTCTGGGGAATGGTTTATTGTACTTACTATGCAATTCCACACCTCAAGCAAAACAGAGGGAAGATCATCGGAGTTTCTTCCTCCGCAGCATGGCTACCTGCGCCGAGGCTGAGCTTCTACAGCGTAAGATTTGACAATAATATTTTTCATTAAGAATATGAATAAAACATTTAATCACCCACCCCAAAAGTGGCCTATAAACTTAAATTTTTTTTGTTGAACTTTGGGGTTGAGTAATTTATCTTCTTTTTTTTTTCAATTAATATTGTTGATGCGTAAATCTAGGCAAAAGAAACGCACATAATTTGCACACGAATCCAAGAGTAAATTTGTATTTTGTGAGGGAAAGAGGTGACCTGTAAAACAAAGGAACATGTACACCGGTGCGATGCTCGCCACACACACCGATGCTTAAGTCAAAGAGAAAAGAAAGTGTAGCAAGCTTTAGAGTTGAGGATTCAGTAAAAGTTACGTTCATGAAGTTATCATGAGGTATTTAATTATTTGAGGGTTGATCTAGGGTCTTTAATCTTTATCTCCTCTCCCTCATAAGATTAGGTAAATGATGAATTGAAAGTTTCATGTGGTTCACTAGGCTGTGGGCATGCGAGGTGCACGCCCACATGTGCTCAGACCGGGTCAAGTCGGATCAACCAGTTTGAATCAGGTCGGGCTTCCGAGCCTTTTTAGCCCAATCTCCTCTTCTTTTCAAACCTATTTCACTCGGGCTCTGAATAAGTTCTTGTTCGACCTTTGGTTGTCTCTATCTCTTTGGATTTGATCCTATTGTCCAAATTTACCTATAACAAATATTATTAATCTATAGTCACTTGTTTGGCAGCCTTAGCTTAATTTTCAAGCCATTCATGTTAAGAATATGAATGATATGAAAATTGATTCTAACCTAAGAGTTTAAATGTTTGTTTAACCTGCCCCCCAATAAACAATATTTATTCCACATGAATCAATAGGATATTTTGCTGACTTTATTATATGATATATGAATCTCATTTTAGTGGCTAAAAATGCAAGTTAAGTAGGAAGCTAGTTTTTTCCCTTTCTTATTAAACCTTTTTTTTCCTTTCTTTCTTTTTTTCTTTTCTTTTCTTTTTTTCGTGTGTGTGTGTAAAAGTACTTGCTTACCAATACAATCTTGCAGGAAGTTTCTACTTCAAATAGTGTGTAAAAGTACTTGCTAATTACTAAGACTTATTTATCAAAAATGATAGAATTAGACTATCACTAGATACTCGAGCTTCTAGAATAGGCTTTATATTTATTTCTGTTATTTTTTTCCTTATAAGTTTGAGCTTTGTTTTATTTTAATCATGAACATTCAAGTAAGATTGTGTTATATTTCCATGAAATATATGCAATTGAAGGCAAGCAAAGCAGCAGTAATAAGCTTCTACGAGACACTAAGAGTAGAAGTTGGAAGAGAGATCGGTATCACCATCGTGACGCCAGGGCTAATAGAATCGGAGATGACACAGGGCAAATTCATGTCGAAAGAAGGCCGTTTATACCTCGACCAAGAACTCAGAGACGTAAGTTTAAATCACGATATTCTATCTTACTATATACTAAAATGGCACAATTAAATTGGGTTCAGACAAAAAAATTTGTTGGGCAAATATCTTTTATAAACAATTTGGGTTGCAGGCTATGGTGAGAGCAATGCCGATCATGCCGATCGGCGATGCGGTGAAGGGGATCGTGAGGAGCGCCTGCAGGGGAGACCGGTACTCGACGGAGCCGCCATGGATGAGGATGGCGTTTTATTACAAGACGTTGTGGCCGGAGTTAGTAGAGTGGTTTAATTACTTGATTATTATGACCGGATCTTCTCCGACCGACACTTTTGGCAAAAGGCTGCTGGAGCTCACTGGATTAAAGACATGGTTTTATCCAGAGTCTGTTCGATCCCCGGAATTGGGGCTCAAAACGGAGTGATTTCATTTGACTTTCTCGTGTTTGTGTTTTCTATACTGATTTTGGAATTTGATGGGTTTTTGTAATGATAAAAGGGTGTACATATGTGCTAAAAATTCTATCAATTAAGATCATATATATGTAAAAAAAAGTTTATTAATATTTGATAATTAAAAGATATTATATTGTTAAATTACTGTTGTATTAATTTATGCTACTTAGTTAGGATTTATCTATCAAGAAAATTTACAACTGGGCGACATCTCTCTGAGTCAATAAATTTTGGGGAAAATTGTAAATTAAACCATGTCAATAAATTTTTTAGGGAAAATTGCAAATTAAACTATAGGAACACCTCCAACTTTTCAATTATGAAATTTTCTAATTGGATCTTTAAATATTGCATGAATTGTTATTGTTAATTATCGTGAAATGCCTCCAGGATTCGAAGCCTCTCATCATCAGAAGGCTTCTCGATCTCCTCTGTACTTTTGCTTTTTAATTTTCCGTGTTTGTTGTTGCGTTTATCTCATAACCATTGCCCTTCTTTACGCCTTCTCTTAATTAATGGCACACCCTTCAAAAAACAAGGGGAAAAAAATGATAAGGACAACAAAGTCCTTATAGCTTTTGGTTTTATCCAAAATGCCTCATGTTAATATAAATAATTGTTCTTACTTATATATCATAGATCTCTTCCTTCTCTAGACATGGAACTTTATTAGCACTCCTAACAAAGAAAAAAAAAACCTAATTCTTTCAAGCTCTATAAAATTTCAAAACTATTATGAACTATTAAAAAGAAATTGGTTTTTAGTTTTTAGATCAATGTTAAGTTTTTGAGTTGCCATTTTGATTTAAGAAAACAAAAAATTGATGTAAACTATTTTGGTTTGATTGTAACAATCTTATAGTTTGAAGTATAAGATTTGATTGAATTAATACGTATAGTTTAAAAATTGGTCTGTACATTTTGTAATATTTAATGATATAATAGTAGGATGATCCATGGATTTTGGATTTAAAGGTTTAGTTAATAAATTATTGAGTAAAAGAGAACGATTAATGAAATTGAAAACGAGTATGATTATAACCCTCCAAGATTTTAAATGATTAATGACAAAATTGATAATTACTTAAGGGTTAAGATACCATTTTGGTCCATGTACTTTCAGCTTCATTCGATTTAGTCTGTACTTTCAAATATCTAAATTTAGTCTATATACTTTTAATAAAATTTAAAATTGGTTCCTACTGATAATTTGAAGTTATTTTTTTTAATCAAAATTGGTTAAATAATAATAAGAATTTTCATGTAAGGAAAGATACAAGGTAAATATATTTCCAAAATTAATAGAGAGAATGTTAATACCGATTGTTTTTTTTTTTTTTTTTTTTTTTTTGAAAATTTAATAATAAGCTAACAATAGAGATACATTTTTAGCTTTATTAAAAGTACAGATACTAAATTTAGATATTTGATGGTAAAGAGATTAAAATGAAACTTAAAATATAAGGATCAAAATGAAAATAGTATTTTAACCTTACTTAGACATTAGGAATCTTTGTGTATTTAGCCTAGCTCTGAAATATGGGCTGGAGTCTGGACCGATTTGAGAAGATAAATATGAGTGAGCCGTCTGTGGACGATTTGTGGCGGCAGGGCAGTTGGATGCTGTTGTTTTCATTTGATTTGCTCGTATTGTTGGCTAGACAGGACAGGATAGATCATGAATGACGGCTTGAAAATTGTCAAGTGCAAATTGCAATGGATATTTACTCAAATAATCACTGCACAATCCAAGACTTCCATACAATATAAAAATGCAATCTTTGTTGTTGGTTTCTTTTTTTCTTCTGTCACAACTCAAAATGTGATAGAAACGTATATTAAAATGCATATGGGTTTTATATAATAAAGATGGGGAGAACCAAAATTTCACTTTTCTTTCATTATTGATCCTTAATTCAAAAGATTTTATGGTTTTCATTTTTAATGCCAACACTCGAACGAAACGGACGCATGGATTTCAAGCTTTTTTTTTCTTTAAATAATAGATTTCAAACTTCATACGGCATGGTGATTGTGTTGACAAAAAGATAAAATAGTTTATCTTCATGAAAATATGTTTTTGAACCTTTTTATTTTGATCATTAACATATAGACATGATATGTGCATTTAAAGTGATAATTAATATTACTAATGTACTGAGGCATGAGAAAAAGGTAATAACTATCATTATTGTTTAAGCCACAATATCATGTTACATGCATAATTGAATTTGAAGCAACATAATTTCAAAAGAATTAAATTGAATAGCATACATAAGAAACCTACATTGTGGACATGAGATATACTATACTGATTTAGGGTTTATAAAACTTGGAAATTATTTTTTAAAAAATCCAACGAGATTCTCACAAGCCTAGGGCTGAGAGGGAGAAATAATATTGAGATCAAAAGAGAGTTTCTCAAACATATACGATTGCATTGACCTCTTGTGTAGTTCTAAAAATAGTTATTGGAAGCACGACAAAATACCCATATATGTTATTAGTTATACGAAAGGAGAAGATCCATGAGTATACAAGTGAAGGAAAACATGTACAATGTCTTTTGATTGAAACTAAAAATAAAATCTTGAGAGCTTATGCTCAAAGTGGGCAATATCATACCATTGTGAGGACATTAGAAAGGTCTATTAGTCCTTAATAAGTGGTATTTGAGTCATGCCCCAAACTTAGCCATGTCAGTAGAAAATCATCAGGTACCAAATAAAGAAATAATGAGCCTCAATGATGTAATCATATGGACTTCTATCAGATCAACAATGTGATTTGGAGAAGAAGAGTTAACTTAGAGAAGAGTTAGATAGATAGATGACTATTTGAAGGAGGATTGGTATAGAACTTTGTTCAAGGGAAAGATTGTTGGGTATGCAAACAAAGTTAAGTACATCATTGGCTAGGAAATAGTAAGATCATGGGTATATAAATGAGGGAGAAATCTCAAGAGTGAAACCAAAAGCAAAGTCATGAGAATTCATGTACAAAGTGGACAATATTGTACTATACCATTGTGGAGATACATTTGGAGATATTTGTTGTCCCTAACAAGGGTGCATTAAATATCTTTCAACATTAATGAATATCTTCATATTTTTATAATGTTTTGATGTTGCAAATCTAATCAATGTAAGACTATGATCATAAGTGTCCTATGCATAAAGTAATTAGTTATTTTTCTATATTCATTAGAAAAAATCCTAGTACAAGAAAATTTCCACTCCTTTACCAATCAACCATATATCAATATCAATTTGGAAATTGGCCTATTAAAAAATATCAAGACTATTTTGAAAGTTGTTTTTAAATATAACTTCTTCTATCTTGGAGAACAAAATTCAATGAACGATAACCATTTTTTTAAAATTCTTGTTTCCATTATTTGTCTTTATATTAGTTTATTCTCACTCGTGATCCATTTTTCATAAACAATTTAAACTGATATTCTTTCAAAAGACTATTGAACTTTGAAAATAGTGATATCAAATATATCATAACTATAATTTTCATTTTATCATTTTATATATTATATACATTATTTGAAACACCTATGAAGATCTCCCAGTGTAAATAGACAAGTAAAACATTAATGAGTAGAGTAATCAAAGTCATCATTTCTTTCTGTAATTTGAATTATTTGCTCTATGTATGGTTAAATCTTCTAACATGGTCAAAGTGAGCATAGTTAAGTAGTAATTGATATGTACGCTCAACGAAGAGGTTAAAAGTTCAAATATTCAACCTTGAATTAAAAAAAATCCTAGCATGACAGTTCAGTCATTATAAAACATCATGCTTACTCCACTCTCCAATACAAGTATGGGTTATTTTTAATGGCTGGTGAATCCACTTTATCCATAGGAAAATTTCTAATACTCCCATACCTCTCATAGTATTTTCTTTTTCTTTTTTTAAAAAAAAAAATAGTATCTAATGTTGCAGATGAACAGACTAGTGAGCTGAAATCTTCTATTAATCACTATTAAATGTTGGATAAATAAGAGAGATTCTTATTGATTGGTCAGAAAGAAAGTATTGTTTGTCAAATTTTTAGACAACAACAAACTAACTAGTGAGTAGGGAAAAATATTATTGGTTGTGGACCATATTCGTATCAATGTTAATATGGTACGTTGGCAACAAATGAAGAGTATAGTATCTATACTCGTTGTAGAAATTTTTTTTTTTATCTATTATATGCAATAGAAATAAACCAATACAAATAATACGCGCCAAGAAATCAGTGCGTTACTGATTAATCTACTTTCAAATTTAAGACTCAGGCCCCCGATGTTATCTTTGAAACCTCCATCCATTTATACAACCCAGCATCATCTAATTATTTCCTAATTTCCATACACGCATAAGAAGAAAGCTTACCGTATAAATATTTATATTTGTGATTTTATGTAGCAAGTCAGAGACCATTTAATTTAAGCATCGACGACGGACTCAACTGCCTATACCCGCCGCCATAGCCGCCCTGTCTACTGCCGCACCTGGTCAGCCTAAGTGGGCTACAAGCAATTAAACCACCGCCCTCCCCGGCCGTCCACGGGTGGCTCAGCCCATCACCGCCGTCCATCTCCGCCAACACATGATAAAACAGCCCGACATCACAAGGAAGACAAATCGGACCTTGACTATGATACCCATATTCCAGCTCAGCATCTTCTAGAAGCATCTGAAACAACGGATGATTCGCAAATTTCGTCTTCACCACAAACCGTTGCCTCTCCGGCCCGACGTACACGGGAAAGCAACCGTCGGGAGCCATCGGGTTCTTAAATTTGGAGCGGGTACTGTTCAAAGATTTGCTCTTTTCCGTCATCTCCTCCGGCCCGATGGCGGTATTTCCGGCCACCGATCGGCTCCGAGCCAAACCCTTGAAACTCAAATACTTACTCCATTTTTTCTTCATGCCCTCCATGTATTATAAAGCCCCAAGCTTCAAACTTTTTAGAAACCCCAAAAAGAAGTACCTAATTTCGAAAGAAAGGAGAAATTTTGGGGGCTGGAAAAGAAATGGGTTTGTTTTGGTCCAAAAGAAAAGTTGAAAGGGGGGTTGGATTTATATAGGGGAAATTGTAGCTGGGGAGTAGACTTGGAATGGAGGCTTGTAGGATAAAGTATTTTTTTTCTTTGCAACAATAAAGTTTTAATTTTTATGCAGCCTTTCCAGATACCTGCATTATTGATTATATAAAAATGGGGTCTTTGTCAACGGAGAGAAGCTGGTTTATTTTGAACATTATTAATGATATGGGTTAATTATGTTTGACAAATGACAAATGGACGTTATCCCACTGAGTTTTGTCTACAAACGAACTCTCTCTTCCTCCAAGTTGCGACCAGACAAAATGTAGTGCAAAAAACAATTAATAATAACGTTGGAAGGACAGAAAAAGAGAAAACAACCACCCATGATGTTTGGATTGTGATTGGGATGTTCTTATTTTGAATCTGATTTTTTTTTCTATACGAGCAAAAAATGACTTTGAAAAAAAGGAAAAAGAAAGAGGAAAATTTGGATTTTTACTCTTAGAACTTTATTCGTTTGCTAAACATTCAATTTTCATTAAATTGAATCTTAAACTGTGCAGTAATTTTATTATTTGTTTAATTTCTGTTTCATTCTTCTATTAATTTTATAAACAAGCTTAAATATCTATAGAATTTCATTAATTTCAATAAAAATCAAGCTCCGAATAAATTGATGCATAAGATTAATTAACTCAAGCAAATACATGCACGAAATTAACGATTGAATTAATCTATCAAAACTCTCCAATTTCAACAAAAATTTAGCTCTAATGATCTATTTTATTAAAATCACATCAATTTCAAAAGATACATCTATTTTTTAACTCATTAAACATATATCCAATAATATGTTTTAATGATTCTTCAAACAAAGTCTAATAGAAAGTAAAAATTGCAACACTAATTAAAGGCTAAAGTTTAATTTGATAAAATTTAATATTTATAATAAATATTGGCTTACTTGGCCAAATTTGAAGGTAAATCTTGATATTCTCCGGAAGAAGAAGAGGAAGGGAAAAAAAAGCCTCATTAAAAACCCAAGGTTGTTGATACAAAATAGAAAACAAAAAAGCGACAACGTATAATTATATAAAGAACATATGATCATTTCAATTTAGAGCATAGAAATCAGACAACATATAAATTAATATAGAGAAAAACTGCACGTTTTGGTTCAATATTTGTATTTATTTAAAAAAAGAAAGAAAATAGAAAGAGGATGAACATGAGCAAGGAAGATGGGTGGAAGCTAAAATAAAAAGAATAATGAAAAAGTCTTGTTTGGCAGTTTGATGATGCATGTAGGGTGGCACATTGAAATTTAGTGGTGGTAGTAGGTTTTCAATATATATATATATTTGCAAAGGAGTAGGTTTTAAATAGGTTAAAATATGGTCAACGTACTTTAGATTTTGCTCAATGTACTTTCAAATGTTCAATTTTAGTTCATGTACTTTCAATAAAGCTTAAAATTGATTCATACGATTAGTTTATTGTTAACTTTTCTTTGAAATGATTAGTCTCTATTAGTTTTCCCTCTATAAATTTTGAAAGTATATTCACATTCTGTCTTTTCTTGTATCAAGGTTATTATTATTATTAAACTAATTTTGATAAAAAAAAATTGAACTTAACTTATCAGGGACCAATTTTAAGTTTTATTAAAAGTACAATGACTAAAATTAAATATTTGAAAGTACAGAGATCAAAATGGAACAAAATCTAAAGTACAAAAACCAAAATGATATTTTTCAATCTACTTTCCTTTTGCATTTAATTATATTCAAATGTCAAATAAATGATCCATAGATGCACTCTCATCTCATTTTGCACACACAACTTTGTTGGGTTTTGTGTCCTAAAACTCGTGGTTTTGTAAACTCAATGTATATTCTATTTTGCAATAAAGATGTTATTGAAGTTTATTCAGTAAAGGTGTTATTGGATAAAGTGAATTGCGTCCTATTAACCCAAATCCAATGAACTAAGAACCCTTGACTATAAGATGTAAACTTGAACTTTATGTATGACATAAAAGTGGATCAAGTTCGAGTAATAGTCAGAACGGTCTATAGTATAGAGATAGGGCTGGGTACCTTATCCTGGGGACACTATGGACGCGGCCCACTTTGTATAGTACTAACGATGTGATCCTGAATCGTTCATGTGGAGACATGAAAGTGGGGGCGTCCTATGCAATGAGTTTGCATAAGACTGGACCGCGAAATAGTCACTTAGACTTTTTAACTCCGTTTATTGTTTTAACTGACTATTTTCATACGATGACTTAGGTAACTCGATCTTAATCCTTAGTGTGCTATGAACTCCTGTTTATTCGGGATTATGCTTAGATTTGCATGGGTGAGAGTGGCCCGAGATCGCCTACTCAATAAGCCTCTCATTTTGGGGATAAGACCGGGTAGATAGTTGGGAACATAGTCATGCGAGATGGAATTCACTCCTACCCACTTTAGGGTTTAGTAGAGAGGTTGTTCCCTTGAGTGCTGACTCCAGGTCTTGAACAATGGGCCCACCCTCTCATTGGCCCTAGAGGGATTCGGTTTGTTGGTCGGACCACAAACCAATTGTTCATTAGAGGATCAGTGGGACTTAAGGAACAAGAAGTAATTACAGGGGTAAAACGGTTTATTTGACCTAGCTGTAATTACGAACAACCTGTGAAGGATCGACTTACTAACCATGGTTATATCGAGTGGACATAAATATATCTACAGTGAGGAGAGTGCAACCACTGGGCTTTAGTTGAGTGTCCCGGTGGCTAACGAATGTTGATTAGCTAGGCTAAAGAGTTTGGCCGGTTAATCTCGTATCGTTGGAGCTCATGATCTGTAGGTCCATTAGGTTCCCCTTACTAGCTCGGATTAAGCCTTGTAACAATTTGAGAGAAAAGAATTTGAATTGTTCAAATTCGGTTTTAGGAGAAAACGTTAATTATATGCGATATACTTAACGTTTCATAGCTTAATTATGAATTAAACTATGATAAAGAAGAGGTGGATATATTTAAATTTGATTTAATATTTGTTCGGTTTAAAACATGAATAGGGATTCATGTTCGAACGTTCGATTTGAGAAATCGGGATTGGTCCAATTATTTAATTTGATATTTGATATTAAATTAAATAATTATTTAAAATTAATTAAATTGTTTAATTAATTAAAAAATTGATTTTAATTTATAATTAATTTTATATTGATTTTGAATTAAAATTAAAGAAAAATCAAATTCATTTAAGATTGATTTTTGAACCAAATTCATCAATTGATGAATAACCTACTAGCTGTTTCAAATTCACCAAAATTCTCCACCTCCTTCTTGATTTATCCTCATCATTCATGTGTTGTCTTCTTCACAAAGCTTAATGAAGCTTTTGGTTTGCTTTAATTAGAGAAGAAACACGAGAATTTTATGAATTTAGCAGAAAATTGGAGAATTTTCGGTTTTTAGACCTTTGCTCTCTCTCTCAAAAATTCTCTCAATTAAGGATCCCACAATCCGTTCCAAGGCCTGAGGATAGTAAGGAAGATCCTAAGGGAGATCCACGAAGTGTTCGTGATCAGAAATTGGTCAAGGATTAGGAGAATTTTGAGCATCAAATGTAGTGTTCTTATTCTCTGTTTTTCCGTTTTTGAGCATGCTATTTATTTGATCAAATTGATGTAATTAGAGTGCTTAAGATCCAAAATTGCTTCCTCTTTCTTAATATTAACTCTTTCAAACTTTCACATGCATATTATTATTTTATTATGTCTTCTTTGTTTGTATTCATTAATACTATTTGTCTTCTTTTTAAAACAAATAAATCAAATGTGTGCCAAAGATGAATACATGTATAGAAAATTTTTCTACATCCTTAATAAATTAAAAGAAAGGAGGTTAGAAAAATCAGTTATTTTTACCATTTTATTCCTTTTTTTTTAAAAAAAAATTATGATTTACTTCTAATGTGTTCCCATATTCAAATTATTTTCATATATTCCTAGAATATTCCCACTTGTAAAAAGTCATATATTGACAATTATGCATGCTTATGTTTTTTTTTTCTTTTTGAAGAAGCATGCCTATGTTTTGACAGGTTAGGTTTGAGGGATAATTCATTTAGTGGTTGAGAATGTTTTTAAGGTTGGTTGAAACTTTTAGGGTAATCTGATAATGTTAATGTTTTTGTTTTCTTTTTTTTAGAAATTGAAATGTTTGATAACAATTCTTGTTTCAAAGAACGTTTTTAAAATTTTGTATAAATTTTAGGAAACAACAAAATAAAGTTTTTTTTTTTCCCTTTTTTAGTTTTTTTCTAAACATAAATAAAAACATTATTTTATTATTATGAACTTATAAAATGCATAAAATTTTTTAAAATAAGTATATAACATAAAGATTTCAAACCTTTCATTTAAAATTTTAATTTTAATATACAACTTCTATTAGATTACATGAGGTTCCATCTCAAAACCAATTGACTAGGAGTGGAGTAGCCCATGTATCTTATAAATTGTGAGGTCTCTCTACATTTTTCCAATGTGGGATCCTCAATATGCCCCCTCAAGATGGTGCCTCTTTGGGTTCACCATTCTTGGGTCGGATCCCAATTTTTTGACCGAATACCCGTTTGGGCTTTATGGGCTATGATACCATATCAAGATTACATGAGATTCCATCTCAAAATCAATTAGCAAGGAGTAGAGTAGCCCATGTATCTTATAAATAAATTGGGATCCGACTCAAGATTGGTGAACCCAAAGATGCACCATCTTGAGGGGGCATATTGAGGATCTCACATTGGAAAAATGTAGAGATACCTCACAATTTATAAGATACATGGGTTACTCCACTCCTTGCCAATTGATTTTGAGATGGAATCTCATGTAATCTTGATAACTTCTACCTTTTAAATTTAAAAATTTTCAGAACTAGAAATAAAGAATAATTACCCACACACTTTTGTTTCTTTTTTCAATTAAAAAAATAGTTATTAAATGTGGTTATGTTTTTCTTTATTAAACAAGAGGAAATGATAAACAAAAAACTAAAAATAAGAAACAAGAAAAGGATTGGACGCCACTTTTTCCTCACTCCTTATCTCTCTTGTTTTTTATTGGTTAAAATACTATTTTGGTCCATGTACTTTAAACTTTGTTCTATTTTATTCTATGTACTTTCAAATGTCTAATTTTAGTTCATGTACTTTCAATAAAGCTTAAAATTGGTCACTCTTATGAATTTATAATTAATTTTTCTTAAAAAAAAGTTAGTCTCTATTAGCTTTTTTTCTATAAATTTTGGAAGTATGTTCACATGGTGTCTTTTTTTATATTAAAATTATTATTATTATTATTTAACCAATTTTAATAAAAATTAACTTAAAACTTGTCATATGGACCAATTTTAAGTTTTATTGAAAGTACATGGACTAAAATTAAATATTTGAAAGTACATTGATCAAATAGTATTTTAATTTTTTTTATTTTTTAAAAAGAAAAAGAAAAAATATGTAGGGGCGGCAACTAAAGAGACAGTGAGACTAACCAAAAGTTGCTAGAATTGCTTGACTTTCATTCATTTTAGTTATGAAAAGTGAAAAGTCATTTCATTTAGTACGAGTTTGCTTTCACACTTCAAAGTGCTTGCACCTTTCGCACGCCTATCGAAGTTTTGTTCAAAAACCTTGTTCAAGAACTTGCATAGACAACGATTTCTTGCGGCGCTGCAGTTCTTGCATACCAACTAATTAGTTGCACGTCGCTGCTATTGTTTCTTCTTTTCAATTCTTTCTTTCTTTATATACTTAGTAACCTTTTTTTTTTCTTTCTAATATTCTAAATTTTTTTTTTTAAAAAAAAAGTCTATACGAAAAATGATATTTCAAATATAAAATATTCAAAATTATTTATATTTATTTTAAAAAATTGATTATGCACGTTTTAGGTAAGAAATGATAAAATAATGATTCTGTTTATCTTTTTAAAAAAAACTTAAAAAGCAATAAACCAAATAAACTAAAGTCAAATTCTAAGAAATTAGAAATAAGAAACGAAATGCTATTTCATATATATATATATATATTTCAAAATTTTCAAGAACTAATGACTTTTTTTTTCCTTTTTTTTTAAAAAAAATGCTTTTAAAAAGTTAGAAATTTTATAAATATTTAGTATAAGACAGAAGTTTTTTTTTTTTTTTTTTTTTTTGTTACAAATAAGACAAAAGTTTATTGATAATGTGATATTTTATATGACATGGTCATTTCTTTAAACCCAACTGCAAAGTATACATAAGTATACACATCAATTATTTGAACTACTAAAAAATATATAAATGAATTCCATGATTTTGGTTTGTTTCAAATATGCAACATTTTTGTGTACTGTATTAAATTTCAAAGAGTTACATCTTTACATAAATAGTTAGATATAAATAAATATAGGGCCTCTTTATCGTCATTTTGTTTATTTAAATAAAAAGGATACATATTTTTTATATACTTAACCCCTAGGATTCTTCTTTTTTTTTTTTTTTTTTTTTGAAAAATAGAAAAATTAAAACATGTTTGAAAATACATCTTTTTTTCTTTATATAATTTGACAATTATGAAAATATTAAATTATCGATCTGGTGTCTATGGTTTGGCTCAATTTTAATTTAGTTTCTACAATTTTGTTAAACCTCATAAATTATTGTTAAACAAAGTGTTATCTATTTAATAAAATTCACACATTGTCTCCATTTTTTTACTCGAACTTAAATCCTGATTAACACACAATTAGTAAATGGTAAACACAAGCTCATTACTACCTGAAAAGATAACATGTTATGTATTTAATATGGTTTAATGTAGGAGACGATTTGTAATAGTGAAAATTTCAATGATTTGTGAAGTTTTACCAAACTATAAATGACAAATTGAAACTTTAAAGTCAGTAATATAGGCTTCTAGAAATCAAATAATAAGTTAGAGAGATACGGACTTTTTAGAAAAATAGAGGTCTTTTTAAAACTTATTACAAAAAATAAGTAGAAAACCAAACGTTTTACAAAAAACACGTTGTTTTTTTTGTCTTTATTGGAATGCGTCTCTTCAAGAGACGCATTCCAGACTGAACGCGTCTGTCAAACAGACGCATTGTGCGAAAATTTTCAAAACACACGGCAACAACTAATGGCGGTAGAATGCGTCTCTCGTAGAGACGCATTCATCTCGAAAAATTGCGTCGACTGACACGTTGATTTGCGCCAAGTGACACGTTGATGTGTTATGTCAGAATGCGTCTCTTGTAGAGACGCATTCTCCTCGGAAAATACCAACGAATATCGGTCAGCGCGAAGCATCAGTGATGTAATTAAAGATAGATTATAAATTTTTAGTCTAGTAAGTTCATGAATTTTAAAACATACGGTAGAAGTCAGAGATTTAAATTTTTTTTCTTACTATCAAAGGGATAGGCAGTCCCACTTTTTGACAAACTTTCATTTTCTCACAAAACTCTCTTTTTACAGCATTTTCTATTAACAATTTTAAAAAACAACTATATAGATGTATTGGACGTATAATAGGGAAAACAAATTAAGCATTCACTAGACATGTTTCAAAATTGAAAGACTTGTTAAACACAACTCAAAACTTACTTCAAAGTTAATCAAGGAAAAAAAAAACCAAAAAAAAAAAATTGTTTCAATTTTCTCGACCTTTCTCTATTTTTAAGGGAAATCATTTTTAGCTTTTTTTTTCTTTGAAAAAAGGTAGTAAAATTGAATTTAAAATTTTATGATTTTTTCCTAATAGTATTAAATAATAAATGCAAGGTGGGAATAGGAAGAAATGTGAACATATGACTTGTTGAATGGATAAATAGTAAAAAAAAAAAAAAATCAATCTAAATATAATTTAATGGATAAGATACCTACTACTATCTCAAAAATTGATAATTTGATTCCTTGTCACACAATTAATTTAACTAGAAGAAAAAGAAAATCCTTAATACTTTATCAGCAGAAAATAATAGAATCCTATTGGCTTTAGAATAGGATAAATATTGGTCATTAATATGTAATATTAAAAAAATCAATATATCTTATCTAATTGAATTCAAATTTAATGTAAATAAATGTGAAATTAATGTCTCTGACCTAAAATCGAACTCAATATTTATTGGACTCAAAAAATTAAATATAAAATAAATAATAAATAAAATAAAAAGGTTATCACAGCTATTAAATGAATCAGCATCCAATTTTTTTTTTTAAAGTCAAATCTATATCAATATGAAAACGTTCAAAGTGTGTTAGAAATATCCTAACGCTAAAAAAATCAAATACCCTAACAAATAATTCTCAAATAATCATCAAAAAGAAAGAAAGACAAAAAAAAAACTCCGCACAAATAATCTCACCACTTCATTGCAAACCTTATATTAAAAAAATGATAATAAAATATTACTCAAGTTCAAATTTTGGTTTGATGCCTCTAGAAAAGAAAAAGGTTCCTAAAATTCAAATTTTTGGATTAATTTTACTCACCCAATTGAGTTCAAAAATAATTTATTTTCTTTTCCCATTATTACTATCTTGAACTGTTGCCACAATGTGGCTAGCAGTTTTTTACCGTTAGGTAAAGAGGGAGATACTTCAAATTTATATCTAGTGATGAAAATTATTGAATCCACATTCAACGGTTATTATGTGGCAGTTACATTGTAGTAGTCTCATTGAATAATAACCACACTGAAAAACTTATCCTTCAACTATTCAACTATTATAGTTGGTCCGCTTAAATCACCATGTACAAAAATACATAATTTTCATAAGAATAGTTTGTTCGTGTAAGCATTACAATAAAAAAAAAATGAAATAACTCTATAAAAATAAAGTTTTTCAAAATTTTGAATCTAGAAAAATGAATATATATTAAATAGCTTCCTTGTTTCGTACCAATCCTAAATTTTAGTGCACCGACAACACAGTGTCCGAATATCGAACGCTTGTGACATTTTATATTAATTATAAAAAGAAATATTGTGAGTTAAACATAATTAAAGTCCCAACGGCTTTCTAAGATATTCCCAAAAAATAAAATGGCAATGGCAATATCTTATATTTTTAATATTTTCTATCATATAAATAAATAAAACTACAGTATAAATTTCTATGCTTTAATGAATACAAATTTAAAAATGATATAAATCCTATTTTTGTAAACTTCAAAAAGTTTTAAAAAAATAAGTACCGTATGTAGATCCTTCCAAAATATCGATTTTAATTTTTTACATTTTAAAAAGTGTTTGAAATCGAAGAGAAGTTAATTATTAACTTGTGCCGTAGTTTGATGAATATTATTGGAATTACAAATTTTAATGAAATTTAAAAAAAAAAAATGCCAGTCTAATTTTTGTTTGGAAAAGGCGATGATGGTTTTTTTTGGAAATGCCAGTCTAATTTTTTTTTAGAAATTAAAAAAAAATGCAGTGACGATGATGATTTTTCTTTTTTGGAAAAGTCAATGAAGGTAATTTTACTATTGAAACAAAATATACAACACGGTAAAAAATATGATGATGATTTTACCAATATGGTTATGATTTATAAGCTAGTAGAAGAGATCAATTGGTATAAAGATTAAAAAAACAGAGATTTCTTCATCTCAATTAAAGATTTAAACAACAAAAAAAAGATTCACTCACGATTGTATATTTTTAGAAATATATATATCATATAAAAGTGAAGTGTTTAGAAATATTTTTTAAAATAAAAATTAAAAAATAATCAAAGGAACAGAAAAATAAGAAGCCTATAAAAATGAAATGTTTAGTTAACTTAATGTATTTTAAAAAAATGAATGTTTGGTTAATGTATTTGGAAAAAATAATAACTAAAATTAAAAAAAGATGAGAAAGAAATATTTTTAAAAAAGCATAATAACAAATAATTGGTATATGTATTTTCAAAAACTAATTTTTTTAATAACTAATTAAGAAAATGATTGGTGGAAAATAATGATAAAAAAAATGATTGAAGAATGATTGGGTGGGGATAAAATTATTGTTAAATATTTATTTTAAAGAAAAATAAATAAATAAATAAATGATTGGTAGATTTGATAGGTTGTTAAATAATTATTAGTAGATTTGATGGATTATTAAATAATTATTTTTAATGTAAAAAATATGGTATTCGATTGGGGTTAAAAAACAGAAAAGAATGCATTCCTTCACCAAACGCATTTAACCCACGTGGCGAGCGCACTATGAATGCGTCTGTTTGACAGACGTATTTAGCCTAGAATGCGTCTCTACAAGAGACGCATTTCAATAAAGACAAAAAAAAAAAAAAAAAAAAAAAAAAAAAAAAAAAAAAAAAAAACGTGTTTTTTGTAAAATGTTTGGTTTTCTACTCGTTTTTTGTAATAAGTTTTAAAAAGACCTCTATTTTTCTAAAAAGTCCGAGAGATACATATATTTTTAAAAGTTTGGTAAGTTTAGAGAAAAAGTCCAAACCAATATTAGAGAAAAATAAGTTAGAAACTGTGAAAGGTGTTAAAAGGTCGACACAATGCATGATCAAGTTTAAGATTTAAGTTAGAGAGAAATGAATTATTTAATTAAAGATAATTTTTATATAGAGAGACAATAATGAGGGCTAACAACTACAGTAATGTCAAGATTTTCAAACTTTCATCAATTCCTAAATGTGGTGAACCTATCAGACTCATTAAAATGGAGATTGGAGGGAAAGTTTACCAGCTCTTCATCCAACTTATCCAAAATTCAAAACAAGTATAAGACTTTTAGCCGAAATATGAAATATACATCATCTGATTATTCATCTTGTGTACCTCTCATTGAAATTTTAGTAGCATCCATTCGCCCTGTCTCTTTCTATCTTACTTTTCTTCGAACAAAAAGTCAAGAATTTCACAAAGTTTTAGTGATCATTGACGCATAACCCTTTTAATCTCTTAGCTTATGTAAATAAATAAGAACCAATCATTTTGAAATTTTTTGTCATTGTCGATAGCTTATTATAACTCATATATAATCATTAGATTACCTATGATTAATTTATTCACCATACATTTGAGATAGAATCGTATAAATTTTAAAGATTTAAAAGTTTGAAAAATGTGAACAGTGGTTGCTGCTTCAATAGTCAAATGTATGTAGCTAGTGAAGCTCCATCTCCTTCTCTAGCTCCCTAAAGAATTATCAAAGTGTGTTCAAATGGAAAAATTATTGAAAAAAATTGCACAATGTAGACGTCCCTTAATTAACTATCTCATGTAGATTTAAAATTTATATGCTCTTTAATAATTATTAGATACAAATTAGAAATATATTTTGTAATCTCTCTCTTATATATCCAATGGTGTAAACTACTTGCTACAATAATGTGACGGTCTCCTCCAATAATTTTTTATTTAAAAATGGAACTAGATTTAGGAGATTGAGGCTAAGTCGCTCTCTTATTATAATGCCTACTGAGGAGGAGTAGGTTCGACCCTTAGTAGCTTTGACTCAAAGGAATACTTATCCAATTATCCTATTTCAAGTAGTAAGATGAATAGTGAATACATGGTATAATGTTTTTTTCTACCAAGTCTCAAGTTTTCTTAAAATATATATATATATTGCGTTACAAATACAATAATACAAATTTGACTACAGGACTTTTTAAATGGAGTAAAAATGTTTAATCGCAAAGTTATGTTTTAGAGATCAAAGTTTACAACCGATCTAATTATCTAGTTGTACTTGTATCTTAATTGTGGATCTGATGTATTCATATTTTTTATGCAATATACACAACAATTTGGGGGGAAAACTTTGGAAAAAAGAATTGTGGGAAAAATAAATATAGCTCATGTGATTTCAGGACCGTATGACCTCGCATTAATAAGCATAGAGTTTGATTAACTGAATCAAGGCTTTGTTCTGGTTGCGTATTTATTGGGGAAGCTCTATTCTAGATTTTCAATTAAATAACCTATTTCATTTTCTCTTTTTAAAGCCAATACTTTATATTATCCGGCATTGATTAACAAATATCCTTTTTGTAGTTCAAAAAAGAAAATGACCAATATTATTTTTGGGATGGGATGGACGTCTTGAGAAAAAAAGATTTTCTCCAACAAAAAAAAAATGAAAATGACCAATTTTCTTTTTGGGATGGGGTGGACGTCTTTGGGTTCTTCTAAAAAACAAGAAAAATATTAAATTGGTTGAATTGTGAATCAACCAATTCACTATATTCTTGTAGGTATGACATCGACGAATTTGTGAGCATATAAATTTATTTACCTTAAAAAATGTAGAGATGTTAAAGTTTATAGTAGTGTAGATAAATAAATTTGTTTATACGAGATTTCAACAAAGAAAGGGAAATGAGACACGTGTAAATGAATTTAATTTGTATTAATTTGAATGTAGTGGAATACAATCTCTAATTTGTTCCTCTGATTCTTTCTCTCAAATGTACATCTGTCTCGAGGGCTTTGCAGCTTGTTCTCGAATGTAGATTTTTCTCGAGGGCTTTACAGCTTGTTCTCGAACGTGGATTTGTTTCGAGGGCTTCACAGCTTGTTCTCGAATGTGAATTTGTCTTGAGGGCTTTTGCAGCTTGTTCTCGAATGTAGATTTATTTCGAGGGCTTCGCAGCTTTGTTCTCGATCTTCAAAGTCTTCTAGTCTTCAAGGCTCTGGTTCAGAGAGTGTTTGATCTTCAAAGGTTTAGGGAGTTTTCTGGCCTTTGTTTCTGAATTCTCTCTAAATTCTCTGGAGAGTTTCAACTTCTGAACCTCCAAAATGGAGGAGGGGGCTCTCTATTTATAGAGTTCCCCATGCCCCCCAGATAGGCTTGGGCTTGACTATTGGACTGAGCCTGGTGGACTTTGGGCTTGGTCCTTAGACTGAGTCTGATTGACTTTGGGCCTAGCCTTGTGAGCTGTGACTTATTGACTTTGGGCCTAGACTTTGTTGGATTAGGGCCTCCTATTTGGGTTTAATTTAAAATTGGCCCAAATTTCATATAACTCAATTGCATATTGGGATTTACTTTAATTTAATTTAAGGATATTGCAAATTTAAATAATCCCTAATTAAATAAATAATTTTGCCACTAATTTAAATTAATGACATGGCAATTTTTGATTGGCCAAAATTTCTATTCCAACAAAATTATCAAGCGATGGCTTGGTAGCAATGGAGTAGGTGAAAAAAAGAAAAGATTTTGGAAATATGTTCAATCTCCACCATCTACTATGTTTTTTATTTGATAACCATTTGGTTTTTAGTTTTTTATTTTTAAAAATTGTGCTTTTCTTAATTTTTCACAATTTTCTTACAATAGTTTTCATATTCTCTACAGTGGTTTTCATCTCTCTTAAGGAAGCACTTGAGTTTTTAGCTAAATTCAAAAAACAAAACACAAGTTTTTGAAAACATATATAAAATGCAGATAACATTGGAAACTCATGGGTAGAAGTAGTATTTATAGGCATCATTTTCAAAAACAAAAAACTAAGGGCCCGTTTGATAACCATTGCATTTTTAGTTCTTGGGTTTTGAAATTAAGTCTATAAATACTATTTTCACCTATGAGTTTTCATATTATCTTATCTACTTTTTACATATATTTTCAAAAACTTGTTTTTGTTTTTTGAATTTGACTAGAAACTCAAATGTTTTCTTAAGAAATATGAAAACTGTTGTAGAGGATATGGAAACTATTATAGAAAAATTGTGAGAAAACAAGCAAAATTTTTAAAAACTAAATAGTTATCAAATGGTGCATAAAATATTAAAATCTTACCAATTTCAGTGCCTCTCAAGTTGTAGGGTTAGATGGAATAAGAATGTACAAAAATCTTATTCTCATCTCATTGAGATGGTAATATAAAAATTGAAGGTTGTTGGATCGTCCAATGCCACATTTCCTGATCTTAAAAAATAATAAAAATAAAAATAAAAATAGTGAAAATCCAAGTTAAATCTTAATTTTGGTATAGGATATATGGATATCATTGCAAATGAATGGGGCCTATTCTTGGTGACCCAATTGAGAATTGCCATTTCAATGGCCCAGTAGGAGCTAACTGCTAATAGCGTCAGGTCCAAAAATTTAAAAGACAAACGTCGGCCTCTATATATTTTAGGCAAAAGGCTTCTTTATATCTAATTTTGATAATATAATGAACTTTATATCTTTGCAACCGTATGATCATTTTTGCTTTCAATTTAAGCCCACGTCGTTTCCTTTTTTTTTCAATCATACTAAAAAAATCTTACATTTTTTTAAAAAAATAAATCTATGGATGGTCATTTCTTGTTTTGAATTATATGGACAATTAAATTACTATCACATTTGGAGGGCTAAAATGTTTAAACAAAACGTTTTTTTCTTAAATAATAATAATAAAAAAATTTGATGAGAACAAACTTTTTTTTTTTTACAAGAAGTAAACCTAAGCCATGGAAATCCTTTGAATAATGGTGAAGATATAATATTTATTTGCATCACTGACCTTATTAATTCTTTAATGAAGAGTCAACTGACAATTACCACTTTTCTTACCTAAAAATAAATAAATAAATAAAGATCTACCACTCTGAAACAAAAAGAAAGCAGTAGAAACTGAGAAAGCAACAGCAAGACAAGATAAATAATTAAAATACATTACGTGGAAAAGTGAAGAGCTATTGTATCTTATTACATCACACGTGGCAAGACCGCACGTCATCACATATGGCCTTTATTTATTTATTTATGTTTTTGGTCCTTTTGTTTTCACATCCCAACAATTGGAATTTAACTATTTTCTTAGGAAGTGGAGTGTTATAAAATAAAAAGAAAATGGCCATTCGTTGTGTCAAAAGGGATGCTTATGAAGTGTGGTTTGGCCATCAAGTTGTCCACCATTTAATCCCATCATTTCAAATTTTATTATAAACTTTTACTCTTCTGGTTACTTCTAATTCCATTGGGTTAATTTACTGGTTAAATAATAAATTTACTCTCTAAATATTTAGGTTTAGGTCCAAGTGTAATAGGTTTCTGAATTTTAAAAAATATTCAATAAGTACTTCAACTTTCAATTTTACCTTCAATAAGTCCCTGTGTATTATTTAAAAAGTACATAATAAACGGTTCAACTTTTAATTTTGTATCTAATAAATTTTTAAACTAAGTTTGTTCCTCATAGAATATTGACTTATTCAATTTTTTTTTTCAATAAACAGATCTATTAGACTCAAAATTGAAAGTTTAACGTTCTGTTGATACAAAAATTTAATTTTATATTTAATAATTTCATAAATACTAGTAGAATATATTAGAAACATAAAAAATTAAAGGTTTGAAAATTTATTAGACGTTTTTAGAATTTCAAGATCTATTAGACACAAATTGACACTTTTTAAAATTCAAAAATCAAACACAAACTTAAAGTTGGTGGGAACCAAACTTGTAATTTAACCTAATGTAATTTTCTTTAATCCATTCAACTTTCATGATAAAATCTCATTTTCTTAAAGTAACTTTTTAGATATTTTGATGGATGGAAGTTCAATTCGGAAACAAATACTGTTCATGAAGCAAAACAAACACAGTACTCCTACTGCTGCGCTAACTCAAGCATAATAGAATGGTTACGAAAGACAATCCTACTCTAATAATAGTTGAAACTTGTAGGCTACAAATTACAATCAATGCTCTATTTGTAATTTGAAATTGGTTACAACTTAGGACTTTTTTTTTAATAATATTGTAGATTTTCAAATTTATTATAAAAATATTGTATTTTCCAAACAATTTATATTAATATTGTTGTGTTTAATGGTGCAGATGATGGTCGTCACTTAAGACGACCATGTTGTCTCGTTTTTTTTTTTTAAAAAAAAGGTGGAAGAGACGACCATCACCAATTTTTTTCTTTTTTTCCTTCTGTTTTTTTCTTTCTTTCTCATTTTTTCCTTTTTTTATTTGTTTTATTTAAATCAAATAAAATATCTTTCGTTTTTTTTAATATTTGAAGTAAATTGAATATTCTATTACAATTTATTATTTTTTTCTAAGAAATTGAAATTTATTTAAGTATTAATTATTTAAATATTTTCTTTTTTAATATGAGTGATTTTTCATTCTCTCGTATTTCTGTATTTTTTTTTATTTATTTAGAAAGAATTACATGATAATTTTATCTAAAATCAACTCAAAATGACATAAATGAAGTTGGTTTTCTCTCAAAGTCGATTGCAACATAATATTTAAATAGTTAATACTTAAAAAAAATCAATTTCTTAAAAAAGAATAAATTACAATATAATATTCAATTTACTTAAATATTAAAAAAATGGAATATATTTTATTTGATTTAAATAAAACAAATAAACGAAAAAAAAAAGAGAAAGAAAGAAAAAAAACGGAAGGAAAAAAAGAAAGAGAGAAAGCGAAGGCAAAAAAGAAATCAAAGTTGAAATCTATGTTCCACAATACTCGAATATAGGATTCTTATGTTTTAGAGTGATTAACTGACCAACTGGTATAATTATTAAAAGTTTTGTGATAATCATCTCTCAAAGAGACGATCATCCTCCTGCGCATGGATGGTCGTCTCTTCCCATTCTTCATGGCATAAAAATAAAAATATTAATATATAATAATTAGAAAATATAATATTTTTATAATAAATTTGAAAATCTACATATTAATAAAAGAATCCAATAACTTGGATGCAATTTGGTTAAATAGAAAATTGAAAGGGCTGACATGTGAAATTAAAATAATAATAATGAAAAGGGGCCCACATCAGTACACGTAATGTGTGAAAAAAATCATTGCCCTGCTCCACTGAAGAATGAAGAATTTTAAGGAATATTATATTATAATGGAGATAAATAAATTTAAAAGAAAAAAGAAAATGAATCACATCCATGATCCATCCAAGGAAGGGCGGGTTGCCCCGGTGGAAAAATATTGCACACGTGACGGTTACCTTCCCCCACTACAACAAATGGTGCCTGTCACATCTTAAATTCCATTTATTTTCATTTTTACCCCACTTTTTATTTTTCAACCTCCTTCTTCCACACTTCCCTCCCTCCTTTCCTCCGACAATCCGCCTGTCGCCGCCCATCGCCGCCGCCTCTCTAGGGTTTCACTTTTCTCCATTCGTCCTCGTCTCCGTCTGCAGCATTGTGTATGTGTATGACTTTTTCTTCAATAAATGCGTTGAAACGAAACGATGATATATATTCACTTTTTGACGATCACGGTGTTTAGTTATTTACAGGTATCCACGATTTTCGTCTGCCATTTTTGTCTCTCCTGGACGGCTGGACTGAACTTTCTGCGCCATTTTGCTCTGTACGTACCTCTCTTCCTTCCTCATTCATCCTTTCCTTTTTCTGTTTCACTTTTTCTCTCTTACTTTTCTGTCTACCTATTCTCTCTCTCTCTCGCATGGTGTTTTGAATTGTATCCGTATTCTTCCTTTTTCTGTCTCTCGTTTTTGTCCTTTCTCCTTCCTCCATAACTGCCACTTCTCTTGCACCATAAGATAAACGCTTCGTTTTCGTTCCATTTCTCTGGATCACTGCTTTGCTTTTTTGCCTGGTTTTGATTCTCTTTGAGAATTGGACCGCGACGCGTCGTTCCATTTATATTATCCATTCGTCGACTTCTGGATTCCATCTCCTGCTTCTCGTTTCATTAATTTTGCCTACGCCTAGCGGTGGGGCAACTGGTAAGTATAGTCTGAGGCTGAAACTCTGACCACTGCTCAGCCTGTGTCACTCTTTAAGACGATGGTTCTTCTTTTAAAGTCAATCAACCTCTCAGTATTATCTTCGTTTCGACGGCTCTTCTTTCTTTTGACTGATTGTATTTTAAATGCCATTTTTCTCTGATGATGATGTGATGTTTTCATTCTTTTTCCAACGCAGGCTTTTTAGTAGTTTCTCCCTCTGAACTGCTCTCTTATCAAGGATCGGATTTAACCTTCCGACTCCGAGTTCCATCCCTCCGATTTCTTTTCTTCACTGTTTCTGAAGAACAGTCCTTAGCGAAGTCTACAGGATTTCTGTTATAAATGATGAAAGATCTATCTACTACTACTCGGCGAGTTTTGGTGATTTTCGCTTCGGTTTTCTTCTTCTTCTTTTCGGCATCTGCCTTTCTTACAGGTCTGTATCATCTCTTGCACTTTATTCTCCGTCGTCCGTCCATTGTTTCCTGCGTTTTGATTTGTTATACTTATCCATAGCCTCTCTCTGTGTACCTTTCGTTTGTCTTCTTCTATCCGTATATTATTTTATTTGTTTTCTATCATTGTGCTCCTTGTCCTCGATCTCCTTTGTCTTTTTCATGCTGCATATAGAAACAAAGATGTTATTCTTATTCTAACTACTTTTTTTGCATCATTCCCTTCCTTACATGATTGCAGATCTGAATATTATTGGTTCCTTTATGGACTCGAGTCGACCGAGTTTTCTTCGATTGGGTTTAAGGAGCACAATAGTTGCCCCTCATCGCAAACTTCTCCTTGCTAGTAAGTTTTTGAAATCTGATTTAATCGCGTTTCCTAACTGTCGGTGCAAAATCGTTCACGGAGGACTCGAATTCTGAGCTTGTTGTGCAGATTTTTTTCCTTTTTGTTTTAAATATACGTTTGATTTTTGTTTTATTTTGGAATTATGATCTCGGGTTTGGGGGAAGGGAGAAATTGGCTACTCAATTGCATAAATGGTTGATTTGGTGTCAGAATTGCACGTCCGTCCATTCTTAGTATTGAAGCTAAGGCGCACCTTTTGCTAGGTAGCTTTCCAGCAATTCTTCGGCTCTTTAACCTATATGGCCTTTCTGTAGCTGTTTTTGGAGAAATCTTCTTTAATAGATCCCATATACCCACCAGGCTTTCTTCCTTTTTCTGTCCACGATTCATTGATTGCACAAAAGCAACCTTTGGCCCGAAAGCGCGGAGCATTATAATGCCTTTCTGTGTTTTAGCTTTGTAGCTTCTAATTGATTCATTGCTTTAACAAAAATGCTCTACCGTTGAGTGTGTATATAAAATTATATAAAACGATTAGCTGATGCGTGGACTCTCTTTAGTGGGATGGGTGGCGGTAGTACAGTTCTATTTGCTTTTAAATTTCATATGTATGTAATGGACGTAATTTTAAATTTTAAATTTTCTTATGTGCTAACAAATTGATTGAAATAAGAAAGTGCTAACAAATCAATTAAATTTTCTTATGTGCTAACAACTCTTATTAGTCTTTACCTCCCCTCTATTGCCTTTGAATTTTCTTTATCTATTATAATTGATTATTTAAGCTTTCTCAACACATCTTTATGACCTCCAGAAAGTGTATTTTGTGTGTCTGGAGACTTTTTCCCATTGGTGGGTCGATATTTATTTATAAGAGTAATGTTTGCACGTGGGTGGTGCCTTGAACAATGCCCAATATACGATGCTAACACATGATGTCGACCCGTTTCTTGATTTGAATGTGCTTTAGGAGAAGCAGCATTTGAGGAACCAACCAGAATTTGGGGTGAAAAGTGTACAAAATCAGACATTGTGATTAACCAAGGCCCCACAGCTCCACTTCCAACGGGTATTCCCACCTACACTGTGGAAGTGGTGAACGCTTGTGTCACTGGCTGTGACATTTATGGCATTCACTTAAAATGTGGCTGGTTCAGCTCGGCCCACCTCATCAATCCCAGAGTCTTCAAGCGCCTTCGCTACGACGACTGCCTTGTGAACGACGGCAAGCCGCTGGTCTACGGCGGCACACTCTCTTTCCAGTATGCAAACACCTATCCTTACCCGCTTTCAGTCTCCTCAGTTGTCTGCAACTGAAATGACGCGCGCCAAACCAACTAGGAGACGCTCATATGAAGCACTAGAAGCAGCAGCAGCAGCAGGTACTTTAGTCGATTACTGATTGACAGTGGCCCCCCACCTGCCTTTTCTTTTCCTTTCTTTTCATTTTTTGGGTTCTGCTTTTGCTTTATATGTGTGTGGCCTTGTGGGCACTGGCTGTTTTCTGTTGCTGTTCCTACAAAGTTTTTTTTAGAGAGGTCTGATTTTTACTGTCATCTTGAGGTTGAAGGGGGGAGGGTTGTGGTTTAATAATGGTCATGACACCAACTTTGCATATACATAGATGGTGAGATAGGGAAGAATTGATAGGAACCTACTTCATTTTAAATTTTTTTTTGGGGTTTGTGAGATTAGACATCGAGAGTAGGAAGGTCAAGTGTATATATATAGTTACATACAATCTGATAGTACGATGTTAGTGTGACAAATTCAGGAGATTTAAAGCCATTATATGCAGAATATTTCTCTGTTTGTTTGTTTGTATGCACAATTGTAGGCCATGATTTATATCAATATAGAAAGAAAGCTGGTTTTCCTTTTTGTTGGTTTTGCCTTTTTCTAACATGATAGATTTCTTCCCCTGAGCTTTTTTGGGTATGGTTTTGTCCGTGTGTTTGTGGACTGTAGCATTATTTTCTGATCATTTATCATCAATATTTGATGTAAAGGACAAAACCCGAAAGTAATCCTTCGCTAACGACAATAATATATGATATATCTAAAGACCAGGTGAGTCCATTAAACACATGGAAAGAAGAAAAAGATGATTCAAGTGTTGAATGGACATGGACTTATTTGCGTCCATCCCTAGGACATTTTTTTTCAAGTACTTTCAACGAGAAACAAGACTTTTGAATAATCATTCACTAGTCGCCAGTCGCCAAGAATGTCCAGATACTGGGTTAGGTGTCTATTAAGTCTATGATGATTTGACAATTGCTCTTTGAATTTAAAGCTTATTTTTGAAAAATGTGTCCATTAGTCTTCGGATGGATGGTTTCACGAGTATAAAGTTTTTTTTCTTTTGATTGGTACAATTCACGAGTATAAAGTTTGATTTTGAAAAATTTTGACCATTTTGGTATATTTTTATTCTAGGTTCTTTGAGATAATTTTGTATTTTGGTTAAATTACAATTTTTATCTCTGAAAATTTAGATTTGTATCTATTTTATTCATGAACTTTAGAAAGTACCTAATAGGTCATTGAGCTTTCAATTGTGTCTAATAGTTCATTCAACTTTAAAAATGTCTACGAGGTTCATAAACTAAAATTTGAAAATTTAGGGATCTATAGGATACAAAATTGAAAATTTAAAGATCTATTGGACATTTTTAAAAATTCATGGATCAAATAGATATAGATTTGAAAGTATCAGAATTTATTAGACACTTTTTAAAGTTTAGATACCAAATAGAAATAAATTTAAAAATTCATGAACTAAACTTTGTAATTTAACATTTTGTGTATTGAAATTGTAATATTTAAACGTATATAAAATAAATATAAATTCGTAATTCCTTTTGTGATTATTAAGATTTTAAAGAATTAAAAGATTATATGGTATGCCTTTTTTTTTTTTTTAAAAAAAAACACTAGGCATTCGTAATAGGCATGGACCATTTGGGACGTAGTATTTGGAAGGCCCAATGGGCCCGTACTCTCACTTGTCTTCTATTCCATATTAGATAAGATGAACTTATAATTTTCTGCTGCTGAGATTCTGGCATTTTCTTTTCATCTATGGATCATTTCTTCAAAACGGAAATTTCAATTAACATTTTCTATTGATTGATGGAACATTTCTTCAAAATGATTCAGTTGACATTTTCTATCTCTACGTAGAAATTCAAAGAGCAACTTGCAAATTTTCAGCCTTTTATTATTTTTTTTCTTTTTAGTATAATAAATGTGAGGTATAGGAATTTGAATCTCCTACTTCAAGTATGTGTCAATTATCATTGAGCTATTCTTATCTTGGCTTTAGCCTCTTATTTGCCACCTTAATCAAATACAAACTGTTTGAGGTGACTTGAGATTGTAAAGTCAATAATTCCTTTAGATATGCTTAGATTTCCAAACAAATGACTAGGATATTTAGGATTGAAAAAGGGCCTAGAAAAATATTTCATACTTGGATAAATTAGTTTTTTTAATCATTTATAATTTTATAAATGTAAGTCTTATTTTCAAGTAAGAAGCAAACTGAAAAAGTGACAGAAGTGAGTGAGAACTAGGAAGGTTTCTCTTGAAAATGATGAAAAGTGTTCATCGTTGTACTTAGATTTGATAAGTGCGTTGGTATTCCTTGATTCACTGTTCTCTTCTCTTCTTTGATTGATTTATTTTGATAAACTTAGTTCCCAAATGATTGATATCAGTATTATACTTGCAAATATACACTTCATACTTGTGGATTTTTGTCGGCCCATCTGGTAATTTGGTCAAATTGTTGGGTGGCTATCTTGTCATCCATCAATTCACTTGTTAACCATATCCTCTAAATCAAATAATTATTCCACATACAACAGCATAATGGGAAGTGGGCTAGTCCAGTCTTCATATAAGACATATTTCATGTCTTATTTGATGCACTTATCCCAAGAACAAACACATTATATATTGGATATATTCTCAATAAATTCCAGTCTACATATCGGAAGGAAATTATGGCGAGAGAAAGTAAATCTAATCTTTTGAAAACAAGTTTCTTAAAGTGAAACACATAGTTTGAAAGTTTATCCGTGTGATCCTTCATTTTATAAAGAATTTGCAAAGATTTCAAAAGATAAAAACGGTCAAAGCTTTCTGGAAAAAAACAAAACAAAAAAACACACCTTGAATATGCTCTTGTATTTATATAATCAAAACAAAAATGGAAATACAAAAAAAAATTGCAAACAAAACCGAGATGTAAGTAAATACAACAATATAAATTGGCTATGAGAAAATTCTCTCTGATTTTTCTTTTTCCTTCTACATTTTAACTAGTTTTTTCTAGATCCTCAATTCTTTTCTCTTCCAATTTTGTATTTTTCCCTCTTCTTAATTCAAATTTTAGCATTTCTTTTTTATTTTAAGTTAAATTACAAGTTTACTCCAACTTTTTGGCATGTGTCTATTTGTTTACTGAAATTTAAAAAGTGTTTTATAATTCTTTGAAGTTTGAACTTTAAATTTTGTATCTAATGAGTATTTGAACTTAATTGAAATTATAGGATTTTGTAAACATAAAATTCAATTTTATAACCAATAGATTAGTTAATTTTAAAAAAAATTCTAATACGTCACGGACTTATTAGGCATAAAATTGAAAGTTCAAAAACTTATTAAACATTTTTAAAGTTCAAGGATCTATTAGACCTAAAATTGAAAGTTGAGGGATCTATTAGACATTTTTTAAAGTTCAAGGACATTTTAAATACAAACTTGAAAGTATAGGGACTAAACATGTGATTTAACATTTATTTGATATTTAAAATTATTTTTTTAGTTCAATAACATTTGGGGCGAGGGGATTCGAATCTTTAACGTCTTGGTCTAAGATATATGTCAATAATCGTTGAACTAAGCTTATTTTAGCCCTTTATATTTTAGTGTGTGTTGCGGATGAATTTACAAGCATAGTTGGAATAAATAATTGGCTTAGAATTGAAAAATGAACTTAAGAGTGTGGGCACCATACACGTGGAATTGCCAATTGGGTCCTCATTAAAGACGATTTGGATTATGCCGGCTATCTATGCTGCATCTCTTCTCTTATTAGTTGCAAAATTTATCATATACATCTACTTTCTAGTGTTGTCTTATGATATTTATTAATTTTAAATTTAATCACATATTTTTATTCAAGGTTTTCATAGTAAACTTATCAAAACATTAAAGTTTTAAACCTAAAGTGAAGAATTGAGAACATAAATTGCTAACGTGAACGTAGTTTAGTGATAATTGGTGTGTACTCATTTTCTTGAAGTTGGATGTTCAAATTCTTATATCTCACATTTGTATTAAATTTTTGTATGTAGAACGTAAATTAATATTCTATGAGATTTGAGATAATATTGGAAAGTTTATGTATTTGTTACTTAGCAAAGAGTTTGGTGGAATGAGGGGCTTTTGTTCTTTTATTGTGTGGTGCTCAAAAGTATTCCCACAGTTCCAATTTAGGGATGCCGACGGCGAGAGAGTGAGGTCCCACAGGCCACTTCCATTTCTCTATCATTTTTTTAATTTTGTTTTTCGTCTGAGTTCTCCATTCGTGAAGAATTGTTAGGAGAATCCACTAATAGAAACCGATAGATCCATTGAAAGAGATTTTTTTTTTTTTTTTTTTGAGTTCAATCATTGCGAGTGGGATCAAATCATCAAACTTTAAGATGGTAATTAGTATCTCATTCTAGCTCAATTGACTTAAAGAGAAAATTTTATTATGCTTTAATTGGGTGATTTAGTACTTGTGATTTAAAAAGTTTTTTTGTTGACAACATGTGATGTGGTAGATTTGAACTTTAACCTCTTAGTCAAGAGTATAGGTTTTATGCCAGTTGAACTATGTTTATGTTTGCATGATTTAAAAATGTTTAATTAAGTCTCTTGTATTTTATTTTTTTAATTATACAATCTATATTACTAAATTTTAAATGAGGTCAACGCATGGTAAGCTTATATGGCACGATATTTGATGAGTTTTAATAAAATTAGAGGAGAAATTAGGTCATTTAAGAGGGGAATTTTTTATTCCTACAAATTTGCAAGAGTTTGGTAAAAGTTCAACTTTTTCTCTTTTAAATGGCATAATTTCTCCTTCAAATTTCTGCAACTCAATTAGTGTTAAAGTAAGCTTACCATTAACCACATTCAACATCTACTAAAAAAAGACGAAGGATTGGAATGAATTTTTTTAAACAACAGAGAATAAATTCATTCATGAAATTAATTCATTCTGTCATAAATGTTTTCCATCCCTATATTTCCAACCTCTTCTTAAGAGCGCCATGATGTTTAGGGCATGTAGATATGTTTAACTAATAGATATAGCAAAAGGCGATGACAAGATGATTAAGAGTCTAATAGTTAATATTTTGATCATTAACTTGCTAGGCTAATCGTAAAGATATGTATAGAGTTTCTTAACCCACATGGATACCTTTCTAAAGTAAACGATGTTTTTCAATCTACACTGATTCACATCTAAAGTCGTAGGAAAAATTATTCAATTTACTAAAATCCAAATCTCTCAAAAAAATTCCTTGATCTATTCAATCAACAAAAGACTCTATTGCGATTTGACGACCACAATTTTGGTGAGGAAGAAAAATAATTTAAAATAAAATGATATTGAGGGTACGAAAGGAGGAATATTGTAAAGGAAAAAAGTAAGAAAAGAACATTAGTGGTAGCGATTGGTACACATCTAAAAGATGAGTTTGAAGGAGGAAGAAGAAGAAAGCTAGGGATTTGACAGTGATGGATGGAATCACGCAAAGCCATGGGACTTAGTGAAGTGTACGTAATAGCCTAATAGCCAAACATTTTTCTTTTAATACCAAAAAGCAAATTCGTCGTACCAAATCAAATTGAAATTAATCTTTTTTGATTAATTTCAATAGAAACCTTAGTGCTGCAAAAAGGAATGGGATTGGGAAATAAACCAATCTCTCTCTCTCTCTTAATTAGTGCTTTATGATCATTTTGAAATTGATCAGTGACATCAATGGATATAAAGAAGCCATTTTAATCTTTGCATTATCGGATTACATGTTAGTTTATTGAACGATTTAGAAGTAATCAAACAACTCTTTGCTACGGATTATAAGCTGATTTGGTTCACTTCTTGAATTCTATATTGATCAACATATCTATGTATCTAATTTATATACGTTTGTGTTTCTTAATTTTCGTTTACTTTTGGCTAAACTTTTAAGAATGAATTATTTTAATATTTTTTGTTTCTTTTGATTTGGTTCAATTGATCTTTGTTGAATTTAATCCTCTATTCAATAGTAAAGTAGATACAATGGTATCTATCAGAAGGTATTATGAGCTGCTTGATAAATATATTTCATTTTTTGTTCTTTTTTTTTTCTTCGGGTTTTTAATTTTGAAATGGTTGTTTGGTAGCCTTTTCAGTTTTTATTTTCTAAAATTTTGAAAAAATGGTTTTAGAATGTTGAGTGAATTGAAACATAATACAAACAATTTTATAAACAGAAGTTTTTGGTTATCATTTTTTTTTTGTTCACACCTTATATTAGTCACTTTTAACACTTCGTAATATATTTTCTCTAAAATTTCTCTCTATTTTTGTCCCCTCTTTATGCCTTTTATTTTTCACTTATCTTTCTCTCTATAACTTTTTTTTTTCTGAATCTAAATTAAATTTATCTCTATAATGTTGATTTCTCTGTATATTTTTTCTATTTAATTTTTTTTCTCTCTCTTTCTACAACTTCTAACTTTTCTTTCTTTCTCTCAAGTTTTTTCTCTCTCTTTATGACTTTTCTTTCCATCTCTAAATTTTCTCTCTTTAGTCAACGTAACCTTTATTATTTTCTCTAGCACGCATATCGCTTTATTATTTTTGTCTCTCTATAACTTTTATTTCTCTCTTTATAACTTTATTTTCTCCTCTAATCAAAATTGGTCAAAAGGTTATGTCTCTATTTTGGTCTCTAACTTTTATTTCGCTCTAACTTTTCTCTTTATAACATTTCTCTCTCGGATTACTTTCACTCTCCTCTCTGACACAAAAGTTACACATCTCTTTTTATATCTATGTAATTTTACTTTCTCCATCTAAATATTTATCCTCTCTAAAATATCTCTAATAAAGTATTTCTACCTAAAAATTTTGTCAACTTCTTTCCCCTCTCTCTATCTTAATATACCCCTTAATTCACATTTCTTTCTCAAAATTTTTACAAATATAAATATAATGATAAATTTTAAAAACTATACGCGTAAATTAAAATAAAGGCTAGATTATTTAAGATGTTTCTAAACTTTGAGATTAGTTTCGATTATGCCTCAATAGTTAAAAAATTTTCACTTTTTCCATTGACTTTTAAAATTTATTGAAAATGTCCCTGAAGAATATTACCATTAAAATAAGTGGCAGAAATTAATGTGGTTATTGCTGAATTTTAAATGGAGCAATGACAAATGTGGCTTTCAAAAAATAAATCGCAAATGTAGTAAAATTGATAACCCTAGGCAACAACTTTTCAAAGGACGTTTGCCATTCATTTTTTAACCCACCGACCCTATATCAAGGATTGCCTAGCTAATGGTTATTGGTACTTATCATATTTGTCGTTCATTTTCCAAAAGGTATATATGCCAGCCACTACTTTGTAGGCAACTCAGCAGCCACATTTAATTTACTTTACTCATTGTAAAGATAAAATTGTTCAAGGGAATATTTGAATCAATTTTAAATTAAAGGTCCAAGATAAATGTGAAACTTTTTTTTAGTTCAACAATAGCGGGGACAGGGGATCGAACAATCGATTTTTGAGATGGTAATTTGGTATCTTAACCACTGAATTTATTCTCGAATTGTCAAATATGATTGAAGCTAACCTCAAAGTTTAGGAGCTTTTCAAACAATTTAGCCTAAAATAAACGTGTTATAAAAGATGTCGAGACTTTTCTTTTCTTCTCAACTTTAATATGATAACGAGTTGCTTGGTGCCCACTTCACAAAAAGTGTAAACTTTATGTATGTTTACCTATATTTTAGGTAGCTTAAATTTTGTTCACTCTAACTTTTTTATACAAAAGCAATATAAATAGTCGAGGGTAGGCATGCTTTTGATCAATTATTCTGACGGCGGATTCAAATGGGTAATCATGGTGTGTATTGATTATTTATGTGTTCAAAAGCTAAAGTACCAAAACAAAATAAACGTCAAGTATAAGATATTTAAAAATCCTCTCATATCCCACTTTTTTTCCTCTTTAATATTTTCTATAACACAAACCACAAGATCATAAAGCTATCCAAACAACTTTCTGAATTAGATCAGACATTTATTTAATTCAATTCACGTATTTATTTTCTAAGAAAAGTAAGTCGTAATGAAAATGCAACATAGATCCAAAGTTCCTGTACTTTTTTCATCAAAACACGATTGATTTAAATAAATATTAATTACATGAGAGCAAACATTCATCAAAATGACGAACTTTTGAGTACAAAACCTTACTTAATGCACATATGTACCATCACTAATCTCTAGCTATTATACATTATTTTTTACGTGGTAGCCTTAGAGAAAAGTTGGGCAAGTACATTGGCAGAAGAACAAAATTAAAGCATTGCGGACAAGCTTAAACAACAAAGAAAGAACACGAGGTCAAATTGAAAAACGGTTAAAATAGTTAAACATTGGGCTTTGTAATTTTGTCGTTGACTTTGGTAATTCCTCCCATGTTTTTGTCTTTTTGGTCTAGCTCCAATTTGTTGTCGAGTTCGGTTTCGTTGGTTATTATTACATCAATGGCGCAAACAGAAGGAGGAAGAGAAGAATCTTTGTCTTTGTCGGAGTTGGTGGTCGGAGGAATGGCGGCGGCAATCATTACAATATCTGTTGTGTGTTCTGGTAGCTTCATTTCCTTTGCTATGGCTGTTTCATGCTTCTTGTAGACTAAATAGAGGATCATTTGAGCTATCCCAAATATAAATCCCAGGACATTTGGAAGCTGGTGATGATTAAAAATATGAATTTCAATCATCAAGTTATTCATAAAAAAAAATGTATAACTTTTTCTTGCCTCATATAATACATTTTAGGTATGATTAAATGACAAGTTTAGTCAATGAATTTTAAGATTATATATTAAGTCGTTTTAATAAATTTCTAAAATTTTCAATTTTGTATCTAATAAGTCATTGGTATGTTTTATGATTCCCAAACTCTATTAGATACAAAATCGAAAGATCAAGGCGTACTATTAGAGAATTTTGTGTCTAATAATAAGTCCAAAAATTCTTAAAAATGTCAAATAGGCCAGAAATCTATTAGATACAAAATTGAATGTTCATGCACCTATTAAGCACAATATTTAAAATTTAGGTTTCGTTTGATAACCATTTGGTTTTTAAAAATTAACTTGTTTTCTCTTTTTTTTTTTTCTCTACAATGGTTCTCATCTATCTTAAGAAAACATTTGAATACCTAGCTACAAAAACAAGTTTGTAAAAACTTATTTTTATTTTTGAAATTTGGTTAGGTATTCAAATATTTCTTTAAGAGAGATGAAAACCATTATAGAGAAAATGGGAGAAAACAAACTTAATTTTTAAAAATAAAAAATTAAATGGTTATCAAACGAAGCGTCATGGACTTAAACTTGTAATTTAACGTATATTTTATATTTAGATCTTAAAAGAGAAGATTGGAGTAAAGTTTAGAGAGGGAATTGAAGGAATACCGCAACATAGATGTCTTTGAGAAATACGCCGTAAAGAAGCCATGCAATTGCACTGAGTGTGAGGAAAAGAGATAAATAAAAGGGCATGAACTCCACGCTCTTGGTGCGAATGACCAATCTCTTTTATAAAGCAAGCCCCCAAAAAGATCAAAACAAAAAAACAAATTAACATAAAGTTCTTCAAAAAAGAGAATATAAAACGATCAAACACAGTATAATTAATGAAATTAATTAGGAACATTTAATTTAATGATACTCACCATGATGCTTAATGGAGCTGCAAACACACTGACAGAAAAGGCCACACAAATCCATCCAAGAACCTTCACTCTGTTAGAGCCTTGCACTAAGAGATGAGTTACAAGTAGAATTATGCAAAACCCACCAAAATTCAGCAGAAGAACAAATCTCAACGTCGAAACCTGTGCATGGTTCATTAGAAAAAAAAAAAAAGGTTACTCATTAAAGAAAAAACACAACCTTTTTAGAATAGAAAAAAGTTGAAACCTTTAAAGTTAATTAGAGATTAACCCGAATTCGCTTTGGAGCAAAAACAATGAAGATTGCAATGTAAATAGTCTCAATAACACAGCCAACTGAGTTGATGGTAATGAGAAGGGTTTCATCAGGCTTGAATGAGGCGTAATATAACCACAACATTGCACTAAAAAGTGCCACCACATATGGGACTGATTGAAACCCTTCTGTTGATTTCTTCTTACAAATTCTCATAAATGTTGGCCTGCCCAAAAAAAAAAAAAAAAACCCACTTTGAAATCAATGTTTTAGTTCAAAATACACTATTAAAACAAAATTGTAATGAAGTTAAACTTACACGGGAGCCAAAAACACAATGAAGGAGATAATGTTACCTAAAAAAACCAACCCACAAAACAAGTAAGTTCATATCGTTAGAGCTAAGAAATATGAAAAAATGAGGAAAAGAAATATATGTTTGGAATGACTTTTTAAGGACTTAAAGAGTCATTTTTAACAAGTTCAAAGAATAAAATAATACGTACCAAGAATACCAAATACAAAAATGCCAGGGTGTTGAGTATCGAACAAAGCCATCGCTATCTCTTTGAGGTGAAGAGAGATTATATGATTGGAATGAAAGAGAAAGGTTTTGAGAGGGGACACTAAGGATCTCTCTTTGAACCAAAACCTTTGTTTTTTTTTTTTTATAAAGTTGTAATTACAAATGTCAGAAGCTCCCATATATATAAGCCTGGCTTGTTACTGTTTTCCATCAAATCAATATGGAATGCCAAAAAAGAATGCCACGTACGAATTATTATTATTATTATTATTATTATTTAGAAAAAGTTTCCATTAAGCTAAAAAGGAATGCCACGTACGAACTGTAAGAATCACTTAAGCAAGGAGAATTACGTACGTTACATAGCCAACGCAGCCTCTTCCCGCCTGCTCTTCACGTGACTTCCCCAGCACCATTCCCCTTTCCCATTTTCTTTTTGCTTCATTTCTCTTCCGTTTCTCTTTCATTTTCCGTCGTTTTTTAGTACACCAAATATGGGAGAATTATTCGGTAAGATCGTCACAATGTGATTGATAATTTTCACAGTTGAATGTAGAGAGAGAAGTGCCTCAAATTTATATCCAATGATTAATAGAAGTATGAAAATTATTGAATCAACATCCAATCGTTATTATGAGACAGTCACATTATTGTAGCAGTCTCATTGAATAATTTGTCCAAATGTAGAGTATAAAGATTTAAACCACCAACTTGAAGAAAAAAATATGTGTCAATTACTGCTACTAAATATATTAAATGGTGTCTAATCTTTTAAGTCATTTTTTATTTTTATTATTTTTTTGATAACAAGGTAATTTTTTATTTGGGGGTTAGTTTTTAAAATTTTTAATTTTATCTTTAATGTATTTAAAACTCAATTAGATCCTTCCATAAAAAAAATTGTTAATAAAAAATTCATACGTTTTAAATTATTATTTTATTAACATATTTAGACATGAACATGCCACCAGCTTGAAAGAAGTGACTTTTGTTGATGGGTCGGTCAGAGTTTGCTAATGAGTGAGTTGGATTATTTAATTTCATGTGTCAAGTAGCATCCAAATAATATCATGTTGCCAATTTGAGCATAACTCAACCAGTTAAAACATATATTTTCGACCAAATAGTCAGATATTCAAATTTCTTCACCCGACATGTTCAAATATGTTGATAAAACAATAATTCAAGGATAAATCAACATTTTGTTAATAAACCCTAATAATTTTTGTATGGAAACAGTAGTAATGGAGAATTTTAATACACAAATGATAACATTATATTGAAAATTTTAAAATACTAAAGAGTGATAAGTATCTAAAAGATTAGGAATCAATTGGTATGTTTTGTCTTAAGTAATTGCAACTAAAATTATTATTCTTCTTCTTTTATGATAAACCTTCCCCAACTCTAAATCCTAATCTGATTAACATTGTAATAGAAAGTTTGAATCCTTAACAATTACATCCTTCTCAGTCAACCCATGCATGCATTTGAATTAAAAAAAAATGTAAATGTTAAAATATTATAAATAATAGAATTAATAATTAATGCTGGCATGATTATATAATAGCGAAAGCGTGTACGGTGTATCTAATTAGGAATGAGAATTCAATAACTAAAAGCGATTGAAATTTTTTTTTTTGGGTTGATATAGATATTTTCGTTTACCAACAAATCATATAAAAGCAGGAAATATTGAAAACGTTTTGCACTTTGTGTTTACATGTTAACCTACGACATCTGTAATATTATTATCAAGATTATTATTTTAAGCTCAAGCACTATTGATTTGAAAATGATTTTATTTTTGTTTCTTTATAATTTAATTTTGTTATTGCGTTCTATCCACCCTACCTTTTGACCTTCCCATGAGTGAAGCACGGGATCCAATACCCTACGTCCAAGTGGCAGAATTCATCTAAAAAAAATTGTAAAGAAATATATATATTTTTTTCACTAAATATTTATTTATGAAAAACATATAAATATCTCTAAAAATGAACTCCCCAGCACCATATAATGGGAAATGGTACTGGTGAGGAAATAATAATAGTGCAAAAGTGACAAAAATGAAGTGGGTTTTTTGGTGGGGTTTTGGATTTGGGGATAGGGTGAGGTGGGAAAAAAAAATTAATGAATGTTTATAGAAACCCTCGGGATAAGATTTGTAAAGTAGTCGTGTTTTTTTTTTTTGGGGGGTGAATGATAAGATTAGCTTAATATATTTGACATATCCATGATCAGTGGAATTCTTAATTAATCAAATTAACCATTGTTGTGCTTATAATGTCTTAATAATAAGGTTAGATTACAAAGTTTAGTCTCTAATGTTTTAAAAAGTATCTAATTAGGTCTCTAAACTAACTTTCAATATTGTATCTAATAAATTCTTGAACTTTCAATATTTTATATGTAATAGGTTTCTAAACTTTTAGTGTTGTATCTAAATAAATTCATGAACTTTCAATTTTATGTGTATTAAGGTCCCTCAAGTTTAAAAGTATTTAATAGATCTCTGAACTTTTAATTTCAAATTTAAAAAGTGTCAAATAGTTTATGAATCTATTGCACACAAAATTGAAAGTTTATAGGAGTTATTAAACACTTTAAAGTTGAGGAACTTATTATAAGGGTTAAGTTATAAATTTAGTCCCTAAACTTTCATGTTTGTATCTAATAGGTCCCTGAACTTTAAAAAGTGTCAATAGATCTCTGAACTTTCAATTTTGTGTTTAATATACCCTTAACATATTCGAAATTTTTAAAAATTAATAGACCTATTGAAAGTAAATTGAACCTATTCTATCAATTTTGTATATAATAGATCAATGAAATTTTTTAAAAAACTGTCGAATAGATCAATGGCCCATTGACACAAAATTGAAAATTCAAAGACCTATTAGACACACTAAATTGATAGTTTAGAGACTCATGTTAGAAACTTTTTAAACTTAAAGAACTTATTAAACACAAACCTAAAAGTTTAGGCCTTGTTTGATAACCATTTGTTTTTTGTTTTTGGTTTTTGAAAATTAAGCTTATAAACACTATTTTTACTTATAGATTTCTTTGTTTTGTTATCTACTTTTTGCATGTGTTTTCAAAATTTATGCCAAGTTTTAAAAACTAAAAAAAAGTAGTCACTGTTTGATAACCATTTGATTTTTGATTTTTGAAAATTAAGCGTATAAATACTACTTACACCTATGGATTTCTATGTTTTCTTATCTACTTTTTTTATACATGTTTTCAAAAATCAAGTCAAGTATTGAAAACTAAAAAAAAAAAATAGTTTTCAAAAACTTGTTTTTGGAATTTGGAATTTGGCTAGAAACTCAAATGTTTCATTAAGAAAGTAGAAACCATGGTAGAGAAGATGAAAACTATAATAGAGAAATTATGAGAAAACAAGCACAATTCTCAAAAATAAAAAACCAAAAACCAAATAGGTATCAACGGGACCATAAATTTTAAAAACTTGTATTTGTTTTTGAATTTGGCTAAGAATTCATATCTTTTTTTAAGAAAGATAAAAATCATTATAGAAAAATGATGAGAAACAAGTATAATTTAAAAAAAAATAAAAACTAAAAATCAAATAGTTATCAAACAAGGTGTTAGAGACTTAACTTGTAATTTAACTTATTATTAGATTGTAATTTAAAAACTTTCGAGAGTAAACTTAACCTAATAATAATACATCAAGATGAAGGCAACAATGATGAAGATTGTGTTGAATTAATGGTGTGGATTTTCGTTGGGAATAGAAATGACGAAGTGAAGAGAAAATTAAATTAATGTATGGGCATAAAGAGAAGGAGATCGGAAGAAAGCAATTATTGAGAAATGAGTTGGTGAGTTTACATGATAGACACGAATACACTATTTGCTTTGCTAAAATTTGCTTTTCTTTTCAAAGTTGTTATCTTCTTCACTTTTTCTGAGGTCATTAAAGTTGCCATTTTGCTAAGTATAAACGCCTTTCGATGATATGGCAAATGCAAATCCTCAGCCCAAAAAAAAAACCCTAAAAAATTAATTACCCTCTGTTGACTTCCCATCAACTTTTTCCCAAAAGCTCGAACCTTTTCATCTTTCTTGCTGTTCCAATATTAATTTTGAACCAATATTCAATTGCATTCTTATGGTTCTTGGGTTTTGTTTTTATGTTATAATTTGTTTCAGTCTGTACAACCCTTCAACTACAATGATTGACTCATTTGTAATATAGGTGGCCTCTTCAATCAGTGGAATTTGGAAGAATACAAAATGGGGTAGGGGTGAGTTTGAGAGTTGTCATTCTCATTTGTTTTCTATATTGATCTTGTTACGCGACGAGAAATATAAAGAGGGTTCAAGAAATCTCTATAAATAATGCACATTTCAACATCATTTTCATATGTTTTTTCTATGATATCTTAATCAAAAATAAAATCACTTTATTTCAAAAGAAAGTTTTTGAAATTGAACATGAACCAAGCATTAAAAAAGAAAAGCATTACTGTTTTTTCCAAACCTTGTGCATATTATTGCTCTAAGGCCACAATTCTCTCCTATTCTTCGAGATATGGTTGTTCACGATGGAATTTCATCCGTAACAAAAGGAAAAAAGAGAAGAAAAGAGATGAGCTTTTCACTGTTGGAGCATTCATGTGAATCCAAAAATGATTCCCTAACAACAGTTGAATCCATGCATGATTGAATGATATGTAATCTTGTTAGTAGCTTTTTTTTTATTGCTATTGTTTTTTGCAACAATTATTATTGAAGTTTGTTTTTCGATTTTGATACGCAATTCGATTCATCCCACACCTCACCATCTCTCCCCACTCGTAATCACAGAAGAGCTGATCTTGATTGATTTCTACTTTTTTTTTTTAGGCAATTACAAACACTTGCAATCACATTTTATTTTATCTAGTAAAAAGTTACTTTTTGGTGATCGTCAGCAACTTTTTTATATGACAAATTATGCACCATTTATGTAAAAAAATATCCATTAATATTGATAATTGTTATGATTTTAATTTGATTAAGTAAATAAAGAGGGAGAATTAGTGGATGATATGTATGGATTCTTAAATTTGTGTGAATGTGATCCTTTTTGGTAGTGGCGGAGCTACAGTAGGCCGGGGGGGCTTGAGCCCCCCCTGAACTTTAGAAAAGCTGTATATTTGTATTAAATATTTCATCATGAATAACATATTCAAGTGTTGGCTCTGATGGCACAAATGCCTAGCCCCCCCTATTAGGCTCTTGCATGTGCCTGTGTTTGAGTCCAATTGCTAGCGTTTTTTAATTTTCTTTTAGTTTTTATACTACTTGCACGCTCGAGCTTTCAGATCAGCGTTTTTTAGATTCTTTTTTAATATACTTTATTGTTTATATACATATTAATAACTTTAATACTTTTTTGGATTTTTTTTTTATTTTTTAGTACAATACTTTGATTAAAAAATATATAAAAAATATATATTTTTTTCATTTGAAAGGAATCATTAATTAATTTTCAAAAAAAAAAATCATTAAGAATTTTAATTTTTTTATAATCATTCCTAAATCTCTTTTAAATAATTCTAGGTTAAATTACAAGATTAATCTTTGAACTTTGAGGTTTGTGTTTATTTGGTCATTAAACTTTCAAAAGTGTCTAATAGATCGTTAAACTTTCAATTTTGTGTCAAATAGGTGTAATATCCGGTTGAATTTATTTTGGTTTCTTTTAATTTATTGAATAATTGGATGAAGTGGCATAAAAATTGTCCTAAGAAAAATCCCCTGTTTATGATTTTTTATAAATACAAATATTATTTAAGTTATATATATATATATATATATATATATATATATATATCTTTATTATTAAAATACCCTTGTAGTTATCTTTCAAATCATTATTATTATTATTGTTGTTGTTGTTGTTGTTGTTGTTATTATTATATGTTTTAAATTAAAAAAGAAAAATAAAAAAATAAATAAAATTTTTCAACCTTATCCCTCCATCGTCTGCCGTCCCTCCCTCCCTCACTTCCCTTTTCCTTCTGCCCGACCCCCTCCCTCTCGTCTGCTGATCGGTTGTTCACGCAAGCGCACGCGATCAAAGTAATATAAAATGGTATCTGAGTACCAAGTATCGAATCCCACAGGGAACGAAGTAACAAAGATTTTGTTTTGCAAAAGTGTAAGGCAAATTGCAAGTTTGAAAAGTAAAAATGCAAAAATCAAGTTGTTGGTGGAAAATCGAAATTGCTAATTCAATTGCTAATCCAGAATGGCAATGTTGGAAATAACAGAAATTGCTAATCCAATTGCTAATCCGGAATGGCAATGTGCGAAAAGACTAAAATTGCAGAATTAAATTGCTAATCTAAATTGGCAATATGAAATGACAATTTGAATGAACTTAAGAATGAAATGATAAAGGATGGGGCTCAAGAATGTCATTGCCCTAAGTCGTAATTGCAAACCAAAATTGCAATTCCAACCTACTCCACACTCAATTGTAAACCAAAATTGCATCTCCTATTTACCTCAAAATTGGGTTTTTTAGGAGGCTAAGTGGGGGCTCTATATGTCTATAGTCCCTCCATCATAGATGATTTTTGGCTCACAATTTTATGGGTCTTGGAGTCCTTAATTCCTATGTCTAGGGTAAGGAATGACTTATGTCTAAGCTCTTTTACTCCATTACTTGTGTGAAATCCGCTTATCACTAACCCTGTTGGTATTAGATCTAAGCTTGAGTTGAAACCCTAGTTGATCAATCTAGGATCTCAACGGAAATTAAATCAACACAAGCAAACAATTGAGATGTAGGCTTGGTTTTTCTTGAAATTTTGGCTACATTTACTTCTTAGGGAATTCACATCCTTGAACCCCCTAAGAAGTTTTAGCTCAACTTAAATATAAAAATCCTAAAACTAATTTTAAAGAAAAAGTTCATAATAAAACAGTGTAAATCAATTAAATAAAACACTAACTTATAAAATGAAATTTTGCTATTACTAGGAATTCAAACAAGGACAATTAATCGAAATTAAGCCAAGATAACAAGGGCAACTAAGTAATTTTCTTTATCTCCTCCCTTCTTCCATAACCTTTTACAAACATAAGTTGAATTGTTCACAGAAGCTAGAATGAAGAAGAAAAACAGAGCATGAAAGCAAAATTAAATTGAATGACTAACACATTCCTTCCTATCCAATCGATTCAATCTCCTCCACTTTTAGGGAACAATTGATCTTAACGATTCAAGAAACTCTTGAATCGAACTGGATAAACTGAGGAATAGTGCAGAAATTAAATTTGACAATCTTGCATCTAAAGATGAAATCAAGAAAGAATTTAAAAGAAACTTGCAACTGAAACCGATTACCTCACAAATTGATTCACCCTTGAATTTAACTGAGAACCAAGGGGAACTCCAACAACTTGTCGGCATTCAAGAAGAAAAAGAAAAAGAAAACAGTAACCATACAAAAGAACTAAAAAGTGCAGGAAAACAGAACATTCTTTCTTGAAATAAACTCACGAACTTGAATTGAAATTAAACTCAAGCTTAATTCAAAAATACATCAATTGAAAATAGAAATTGTTCAAGCAACTATTCATAATACGAAACTGAAGAAAAACCGAGATTAGAATTGAGTTTCTTGGCGAAAACAAAAGAAGAACGAAAAACAGAGCATTCCGAAAAAAAAACTTAAAACCCACAAAATTCAATCTAAATTTGCCTCCCAATCCCCTTTCCATTGCTCCTCCTCTTCTTCCCTATTTATAGGCCTTCATTAGGGTTGAAGAATGCCCAAAAATCGTGCTTAATTTCCTCCAAATCGGGCTGTAATTGAAGAATCTCGAAATGGGTTTAATGCAGAATTCTTTCCTTTTTTAAAACCCAAAAATCCACGAAAATTGGTCCTTCAAATCGCCCTCAAAATCCGATTAATGGCTCCTCATCTTCTTCCTCATTTGTAGGCATTCATTAGGGTTGAAGATTGCCCAAAAATCATGCTCCAATTCCCTTGATTCGTGTGGAATTTTCGCTTCGTTCGCGCCCAAAATTTTCTGCCCAGACACAGATTGCCAATCAAATTGCCAAACCAGATTGGCAATCTGATTTAGCAATGTCACATTCCCTGCTCCAGGATTGCCAATTCGCCGGTTTGGCAATGGTCTGGCAATTTGGTTTGGCAATTCCTGCAAAAGAACCATAATACTTAGAAATCTTTTCCAATTGCTATCACATTTCATTATTTTCTTCTTTCAACAATTTTCCACCATTTTCAATTAATATTAGGACAAACAAGAGTTTTTTTCGAGCAATTGAGGATTTAAATAAACCTTAATTTCACGGCTTATCATCTGCTCCCTCACTTCTCTCCCTCTAGTCCCTCCCTCTCGCCCCTCCCCCTGTCTGACTCCCTCCCCTCTCTCTCTCTCGGTCTCTCGCCCCCTCCCTCCCCCTGCTCCCTCCCTCCCGTTCCCTCCCTCCCGCTCCTTCCCTCTTAGCCCGATCCCCTCCCTCTCGCTCTCCCTTTCTGTCTCTCTCTCCCTTTCCGTTTCTCTCTCTCTCTCTCTCTCTCTCTCTCTTTCCCCTCTTTCTCTCCTTACCTATCTTTCGCTATTTGGGAATAACCGAGGCATTTTTCGGCATTTTCTTGTGTGGACAGCGGGTTTATTGAAGTTATTTGGGAGTTTAAGGACTTATTCCGGTGTGGTTTGACTCGTTTAACAGTGGGTAAGCGTTTTGGCTTTGGAATTTAGAGATTTAGTAAATAACTACTTAATTAAGTATTATTTGAGTAGTTTTGGTTGACTTTTGGATTATGGATCTCATTTTATGATTTACCATTAGGATTGAAGGCTATAGTTATTCAATTGGGTGGTATCGAGCATTGCTCCAACGGCTTATATTTACAATATTTGGTAAGCCTTAAAGTTCAGAATTCTTGTAAATGGTCATTTAGGGCCAAGTAAGTTAAGGAAGTAAGCTTTGATTTATTTAAGTAATTATTAAATAATTGGAACTTTCGCGCATGCTAGAAATCGAATTTGGAGGTTATAAAAAGTTGGGCGCTCTCTCAATTGTAACGATTCAAGCTATCCTCGTCCATTGAAGTGAAGTATTTCGACCTTGGGTCGATTGAGAGGTAAGTAGCAATTGGAAATATTTGATATGCTATTTTGGTAAAATTTGCATTTATGTATATTTGATTGAGAAGGAAAAGTTACTAGATCATTGGTAAATAAATATGGATAGTATTTGATTAAGGCCTAAGCCTAGTTATTTATGTGTTGGAAGTGAAATTTGAGATGTTGGTTGGTAATGTGAACCCCGATTCAGGTTGTGACAGAGGCTTGAGAGCAATGTTGCATGTAGGGGTTTTCGAAATAGAAAAGTTGGTTGTAAACCATTGATCTAGTATTAACTATCCTAATTTGGTTGTATTGAGTGAGCTTGTAGACCTAGAATGCTATATGATGCGTGAGCATAGGGGATGCGTTTCCCTATGGCCGGTGAGCTAGCTTAGGGGTGATTCCCCACTTGTGTTGAGCATAGGGGATGCGTTTCCCTATTGCCTGTGTGCTAGCTTAGGATGATTACCTATATATGTTGAGCGTAGGGGATGTGTTTCCCTATGGCCGGTGAGCTAGTTTAGGGGTGATTCCCCACTTGTGTTGAGCATAGGGGATGCGTTTCCCTATTGCCTGTGTGCTAGCTCTGAGGTAACTATCCTTTATGATGAGCGTGAGGTTTATTACCTTCACGAGGTTGAATTCTAGGTTGCAAGACTCATTGGTATGATTCGAAGTTAGGATTTGGTGAAATCAAAGATGAGGTAGAGAAATAAGACCCTGGTCATGTGGTGAAATTATTATTTGTTGCTTAGGCACGAGTGTGAGTAAGGCATAATCTCTCCTTCTCAAAATGGTTTATTTGGCTATGAATTATTTTATCTAAGATGGCTGCTTACTGAGTATACCAATACTCACTCATGCTACCTTTCTCTTTTCAGGTAATGCGCAACAACGTGGTGGTTGATGAACGACGACCTGGCAAGGCTATGGAGTTACCTATAGCTTACCCTTAGGCTCCTTTTTGGTTGCGTATTTTGTCCAATAGATCCTTACTGTTTGTAATTTAAGTTTTGTCCATTGTATATCTACTCCGTGAACTAGGAAGTGTTTTTGTGGTACTTGACTCTGGTTGAGAACTCAGCACTCTTGTGTAGTTGTTGGTTGCTGAGGGTTTATTTGACACCTTAGAAGTGTGCTATCTCTTCTTTATCAGGTTCTTAAATTTTGGTTTTCTTGTAGTTACCCCGCCATGCTGCCGAAATTTCAGGCTTAGGCGGGCTAACTTAGTCTTACTCCCACTCTTAGCATGCTATAGAGTTTAGGGTCGTTACAATAGGTCTCTGAACTTTCAATTTTGTGTCTAATAGATCTGTAGTAAAGTCAAAAATTTTAAAAATTAATCGATCTATTAGATATAAATTTGAATTTTATGCCTAATGAAACTCTAAAATTTCAACTTTGTGTCTAGTAGATCATGAATTTTTAAAAATTCGAAAGTTCAAAGACTAAATTTAATATTTTGAAAGTTTTGGGATCAAATAGACACATATCTCAAAGTTAATGGACTTTATTATTTCAAATTTCATTCTCTTTTTTTATATAATATTTATATAAAATTCAATCATATTATATATTGAACAAACTAATATCAAAATATATCAAGCCCCCCCTGACAAAAAGTTCTGGATCCGCCACTGCTTTTTGGGCAATGATTGAGAATGGTGTATTGATCGAGTGAACTTTGGGTAAAAAAAATAAATAAATACGTTCAACTCCAATGCAAATGAATACGTTCAACCCCAATGCAAGTGCACAATGTCGATGCAAGTAATAAAACATGAGTATTCCTAAGTATCGATCCCACAGAGAATGGTGTAACAAAAATATTGTAAAAACAACAACGTAAGTAGAATTACAACTAGGAAACTAAAAAGTGCAAAAATAGATTTTGGGTTGGTGTGAAATAATAATGGAAATAAAAGTCAAACTGTAAAAAACAGATTGTAGAATCGAAATGGCAAAGGAACGGAATGCAAAATCAAAATTACAAAAACAGAGTGCAAAAACAGATTGCATAAACGAATTTGCAAAATCAAAATTGCCAAAAATGTAAAATAGAAATAAAGATGCAAGAAAAATTACTCAATGAGGGAAAATGATGGCTCAAGTATGTCATTGCCCTAAGTTGTAAATTACAAAACCAAAATTGCAAATCCAACATACTCTACACACAATTGTAAACCAAAATTGCTACTCATATTCACCTAAAAATTAGGTTTTAATAGACTAAGTGAGTGACATATATGTCTATAGTCTTTCTATCTTAGATCATTTGACTCAACAATTTTATGGGTTTGGAGTTTTTAATCCCTTTGTCTATGGTAAATAATTGGCTTATGTCTATGCTCTTGTTTCCATCACTTGTCTGAAATCTGCTTATCACTAACCCTGTTAGTATTAGATTCAAGCTTAAGTTGCTACCCTAGTTGATCAATGTAGGATCTCAATGACATTTTATTCAACACAAGCGAACAATTGAAATGTAGGCTTGGTTTTTATTGTACTTTTGGCTAGATTTACTTCTTAGGGGATTCACATCCTTGAATCCCCTAAGAATGAATCACCTAAGAAGTTTAGCTCATAATTAACTAAAAATTCTCACAAAAAATTCTAGAAATAAACTCCATATGCTAGTAGAATTGCATAAAAGCCTATTTGCAACCAAAATCTAAAGGAATTAAAAAAAGCTTGTTATCCAAATTAGAACTGAAAAATGAAAGCACTTAGAGCAATAGACAATAAATTACCAAACTTCTGGACAAACCCACGAACAAAATAAAAAACTCAAGAGGAAATCAATATTCAAGCTAAATTCTGGGACAAAACCCATGAAGAAAAAAAATTCCATAAAAATGTTTTCAATTGCTTTATCAATCTCAACTCAATTCCAATACTTGATACAATAGGTAAGAAACAAAAAACATGAAAAATTACAAACCAAAGAATTAAAAAAAAAAAATACTAAACAAAAACAAGCTGGAATGAAGAAAACTTGAATAAAACTCATTGTTTCACTTAGATTTCAATCGATTCAATCCCAACTATTTTAGGAAAGAATGAATCATTACAAACCAAACTTTCATTTGGATTGGATCGAAAAACCACGGGAAAACAGAGCTGAATAGAATGAAGAAGAAGAAAAACCCAGAAATTCATTATTTCATTTTTGGAGAAAAACACATGAAATTGAATCCTTCGTTAAGCTCCAAAATCTACCGCTTTTTTTGTTGCATTTGCTCTCCTTTTATGGTCTTCCATTAGGGTTGACAACCCAATCAATTTCATCCATAATCCATCCATTTCATGCAAGAATCAAGCGCTTTCCAAATTTGGGTTTCTTTGATTTTTTTTCCTTTCTTGCGTTTTTCATACTGCTGCATATTACAAAATCGATTCTACAATTTTCAAATTTCTGCTGCATATTGCAAAATCGATTATGCAATTTTGATTTTACAATTTCCAAATTTCATGCACAAAAGAAACTCTTCTTAGTTTATCTTTCTCTTTTTCTCATTCTTTCTTTCATATGCACTCCTCACAAGTTATTGATGTTTCTCAAGCATTTACCAAATTTCTCCTATGATTTCTAAAGCAAAGCAAGCATATTTTAAGCATATGAGCATTAAATAAGCCTTAATTCTAAGGCTTATCATATATGCATGAAATTAAATGAATGGCTTAGTAGTCCCCATCTTCTCATTAAAGAGACCAGGATCCTCACCATTTAGCATATCTTGTATTTCATCAGTATATATATTTGTTCGGTCTAAATATATATTTTAGTCCTTAATGTTTGAGTGTTTTTTTTAATTTGGTCTTTGAACTTTTAAAAGTTTAAGTTTCATCTATTTTGTTTTGGATTTTTTTTTTTCAATTAAGTCCTTACAATCACTAAATATTGAAAGAATGACTTTATATGAATTTAGAAATAGTAATTTTTTCATATTAAAAAAATAGTATTTTTTATGAGTTAGTGAATGATTAGTATACCAACATTTTAATGGGTGAATTTTCAATAACAAAGAGCAATCTCGAGTCAAATAAATAATTATACAGAAATCATATGAAAATGAGTGAAGTTTTAAATTTTATGGGTGAGTATTTTGCCTATTTCATCAAAATGAAACATAAATTATTTATAACTCAATTAATAAAGTGTATTTTGACATTACATCAACATTTTGTTAATTAATTTTAACTTTGTGTGACAATAAGTATTTAATTAAAATGTTTAATACATTATAGGGATGGAAGTGAAACTTTCTAAAGATTGGAGACCATATTGAAAAAATAATTAAATGTTAAGGAGCAAGAGATATATTTAGCCTCTTGTTAAATATATGGTTTGAATATTCAAGTTGTATATGTATATATATACATTGGAATCAAAAAATTAATCATGAAAGTGAACTATTAATATAAATGTTAGGCGATACTCTACCGTTGAGTAATATCCCTTGAATAATTGCAGAAGTGAGAGATCGAAACATCGAGCTAATTGGTATCTTATCCACTAAACTATACTCACAAATCTACTTTGATATTCTATTGATTAAATTACTAATAAACTAAAAATGTTTACTTTTGAGTTCAGCAACATTTGGAGATGGAGGAATTGAAATATCTAACCTCTTGATTGAGGGTACATGTCAACTAACATTGAACTAAGTTCTATTTGAGTACCGTTAGATTATGATAAGTTTAACTTCTATAAATATATATTTGTTGTAAAATTGAGAGGCGAAACCGGGCACCAAAACTTTACCAAACCATATAATAATAATAATAATAATATATAATAATAATAATAATGCAATTAAAGGAATATAAAAGGAGTATATATAAATATAATATAAACAAAGAAAGTGGAAATTTATGGAAAATTAAAAACACAAGAAATTAGAGAAAAATTGTTATTATTTCTTTACCAAAATGTATCTATTTATAGGCATAAGGGATAGCATGAAGTGGAACAATTGGACACCAATCAATGGTCTTTGTTGGACACATGGAAGACACTATGGCTATGGATAAAAAGCCACTTGGTATGGAAATAAGGTGGGCATGTGGAAATGGGCATTTATATTTACAATACTCCCCCTTAAATGCCCATTTATATAAAATATGCCTCGTTAAAACCTTACTAGGGAAAAACCCAATGGGAAGAAAAACCCTAGTGAAGGAAAAAGAGTACATATTTTATATAGTTTACTATAATACATTCACTCCCCCTCATGGAGACATCACTTAAAGTCTTTGAGTCGCCGCATTCCAATGCTATATACTAATTTATCGAAGGTTGCAGTTGGTAATGCCTTCGTAAATAAGTCAGCCAGGTTATCTTTCGAACAAATTTGTTGTACAGTGATATCGCCATTTTCTTCAAGATCATGAGTATAGAAGAGCTTTTGTGAGATATGCTTTGTTCTATCTCCTTTGATATATCCTCCCTTGATTTGAGCTATACATGCTGTGTTGTCTTCGTATAACATCGTTGGAAGAGGTTTACTTGAAGACAAGCCACATGTCTCATGAATGTGTTGTGTCATCGATCTTAGCCATACACATTCTCGACTTGCTTCATGAATAGCGAGGATTTCAGCATGATTTGAAGAAGTGGCCGTTATAGTCTGTTTCACTGATCGCCATGATATAGCAGTTCCTCCACATGTGAATAGATAACCTGTCTGAGATCTAGCTTTGTGTGGATCAGATAGATAACCAGAATCTGCATAACCAACTAGATCATACTTTGATTTGTTAGAATAAAATAAACTCATATCAATTGTCCCTCGAAGATATCGGAGTATATGCTTAACTCCGTTCCAATGTCTTTTTGTAGGACATGAACTATATCTAGCTAATAAATTTACTGAAAATGCAATATCTGGTCTTGTGTTATTAGCCAAATACATAAGTGCACCAATTGCACTAAGATATGGTACTTCAGGACCAAGTAGTTCTTCACTGTCATCTCGAGGTCGAAATATATCTTTCTTTACATCCAGTGAACGAACTTCCATTGGAATGTTCAATGGATGTGCTTTATCCATATAGAATCTTTTTAAGATTTTCTTTGTATAAGTTGATTGATGAACAAATATCCCATCTGCTAAATGTTCAATTTGCAAACCAAGGCAAAATTTTGTTTTTCCAAGATCTTTCATCTCGAATTCTTTCTTAAGATATTCTATTGCCTTGGATAACTCTTCAGGAGTTCCGATTATATTTAAGTCATCAACATATACAGTTATAATAGCAAATCCTGACTGAGATTTCTTTATAAAAATGCATGGACATATTGGATTATTTTGGTATCCTTCTTTCAACAGATATTCACTCAGGCGATTATACCACATTCGTCCTGATTGTTTTAATCCATATAATGATCTCTGTAACTTTATTGAATACAATTCCCGAGAACTTGATTCATATGTTTCTGGTATTTTAAATCCTTCTGGGATTTTCATATAAATGTCATTATCCAGAGATCCATATAAATACGCCGTGACTACATCCATTAGATGCATATCAAGCTTTTCATATACAGTCAGACCAATCAAATATCTTAGCGTTATTGCATCCACCACAGGAGAATATGTCTCCTCATAATCAATACCAGGCCTTTGCGAGAATCCTTGTGCAACAAGTCTCGCTTTATATCTTGTGACTTCATTCATTTCATTTCTTTTCCTTACAAATACCCATTTATATCCCACAAGTTTGACGTTTTCCGGTGTTGGGACTACTGGTCCAAAAACCTCTCGTTTTGAAAGTGAGTTCAACTATGCTTGGATTGCTTCTTTCCATTTCGGCCAATCCTTTCTACGTTGACATTCTTTGATAGATTTTGGGTCAAAATCATCACTTTCATGAATAATATCGTGAGCAACATTATAAGAAAAAATGTTGTCAATAATGATATCATTTCGGTTCCATCTCTTTCCTGTTGTAACATAGTTTATAGAAATTTCATTATTATCCTCAAGCGTTTGATTTTCACCAATACTCTTTTGAGTAGTTGTATTCTGGATTTCTTCTGGAACATCCATACCTTTTATCGAATCATTTTGATTCTCAACTACTTTTCTTTTTCGAGGATTTTTATCTTTAGAACCTATTGGTCTACCACGCTTCTGGCGTGCTCCAGACGCATTATTGACAACTTGTTCCTTTGGGATATCAACTTTTGATGGAGCATTTGCAGCTGGTATATATGATTTAGTCACACTTTTAGTATCTGTGAATGCATCTGGTAGTTGATTTGCTATATTTTGCAAATGAATTATCTTTTGAACTTCAAGTTCACATTGATTTCTACGAGAATCTAAATGAGATAATAACGATGCATTCCATGTAATTTCTTTTTCCAACTTCTTAATTCCTCCCCCTAATGTTGGAAAATTTGTCTCATTAAAATGACAATCAGCAAATCGTGCAGTAAATACATCACCCGTCAGGGGTTCAAGATATTTAATAATTGATGGGGAATCAAAACCAACATATATTCCTAACCTCCTTTGAGGACCCATCTTAGTACGTTGTGGTGGAGCTATCGGTACATATACTGCACATCCAAAAATTCTTAGATGGGAAATATTTGGCTGCTGGCCATAAGCTAATTGCATTGGGGAGTATTTATTATAAGCTACTGGCCTAATACGTGCCAGTGATGTAGCATGCAAAATAGCATGACCCCATACCGATGTAGGAAGTTTAGCTCTCATAAGCAATGGTCTTGCAATTAGTTGCAGACGTTTTATAAATGATTCTGCTAGACCATTTTGTGTATGAACGTGAGCTACAGGATGTTCAACACTTATCCCAATTGACATACAATAATTATTAAAAGTTTGGGATGTAAATTCACCAGCATTATCAAGTCGAATGGTCTTAATTGTATTATCAGGAAATTGTGCTTTTAACTTAATTATTTGAGCAAGTAATCTTGCAAATGCAAGATTTCGACTTGATAATAAGCATACATGTGACCATCTGCTGGATGCGTCAATTAATACCATAAAATATCTAAATGGACCACTTGGTGGGTTAATAGGTCCACAAATATCACATTGAATTCGCTCTAAAAATGCAGGTGATTCAATCCCCACTTTAGCTGGTGATGGTCTAATAATTAATTTCCCTTGAGAACAAGCATCACATGACAACTCATTGGATTGAAGAATCTTCTGGCTCTTTAAAGGATGTCCATGTGAATTCTCAATAATTTTTCTCATCATTATTGACCCTGGATGACCTAATCGATCATGCCAAACACTGAATATTTCTGGATTCATGAACTTCGGGTTCATTATTGCATAACTTTCGATTACTCGTATATGAGTATAGTATAATCCAGAAGAAAAAGCATGCAGTGTTTCTAATATACGTTTTTCATGTGAAACAATAGATGTTATATAGAGACACTCTATATTATTTTTACAATCAGTTTCAACATGATAATTATTTTCACGTATATCTTTAAAACTTAATAAGTTTCTTTTCGATTTGCTAGAGAACAGAGCATTATTAATTGTAAATCTTGTTCCTCTAGGCAAAATAAAGTTTGCATTTCCAAAACCTTCAATCAGATTTGCAGAACCTGATATAGTATTGACTTTTGCTTCCAGCATTGTCAATCTAGTAAAATATTTTCTATTTATGAGTATCGTGTGCGTAGTTGCGCAGTCTGCCAGACATAAATCCTCATTGCTCATTTTCGAGTTACTCAACATATTGAAATTGTTCATATTTCTTCATTGAAAAAAAAAAAGAAAAACGATTACAAAGAGTCTTAAATATATATACAAACAAAACAACAACAAAAACATACTAAACAGTACTTAATTATATATTTTCATACAAATCATCCTCTACTTGTTTGATTGCATCAATTCTCTCTCCAGGAGATTCAAAATAATCAGCTACATCAAGATGCATCATATTGGAGGGGTCAAACACATCATCTTCTTGAATGGCAAGATTTACCTCCACATTCTTTCCTTTTCCTTTTTCCTTCAGGGAAGCTTGATAGAGATCAACAAGGTGTTTTGACGTACGACAGGTACGTGACCAGTGCCCAGTCATTCCGCACCGGAAACATTTATGTTCATCACCTTTCGAACTTCTATTTTGTGGAGCCTTTCCTTTATGATCATCACTTCGTGTGGGTTTCTTAAAATTATAATGTCCACCACGAAAATAGGTATTTCTTCCTCTACCGCGGTCCCGACCTTGACCACGACCACGACCTCGACCACGGTTATTAAAATTCACAGCATTCACTTCAGGGAATGGCGTTGCTCCAGTTGGTCGGGATTCGTGATTTTTCATCAATAACTCGTTATTTTGTTCAGCAACGAGAAGACATGAGATAAGTTCAGAATATTTTGCAAAACCCTTCTCTCGATATTGCTGCTGCAGGAGCATATTCGAGACATGAAAAGTGGAAAATGTCTTCTCTAACATATCAACATCAGTAATCTTTTCTCCGCATAATTTTAATTTTGAACTAATTCTGAAGAGTGCGGAATTATATTCACTTACTGATTTAAAGTCCTGCAACCTCAGGTGCATCCAATCATAACGAGCTTTTGGAAGAATAACTGTTTTTTGATGATCGTACCTTTCTTTCAAACCTTGCCATAGAACGTAGGGATTTTTTATTGTAAGATACTCCATTTTCAATCCCTCGTGAAGATGATGGCGAAGGAAGATCAGGGCTTTTGCTTTTTCTTGATTTGATGCATCATTTCCTTCTTTAATTGTTTCTCCAAGATTCATAGAATCTAAATGGATCTCAGCGTCAATGACCCATGACAAGTAGTTATTTCCATTAATATCCAGGGCTGCAAATTCTAGCTTTGTAAGGTTTGCCATAATAACACTTTAGCGGGAAAAATGACAGAGTCTCGTGCTGATAACGTGTTGTAAAATTGAGAGGCGAAACCGGGCACCAAAACTTTACCAAACCATATAATAATAATAATAATATATAATAATAATAATGCAATTAAAGGAATATAAAAGGAGTATATATAAATATAATATAAACAAAGAAAGTGGAAATTTATGGAAAATTAAAAACACAAGAAATTAGAGAAAAATTGTTATTATTTCTTTACCAAAATGTATCTATTTATAGGCATAAGGGAGAGCATGAAGTGGAACAATTGGACACCAATCAATGGTCTTTGTTGGACACATGGAAGACACTATGGCTATGGATAAAAAGCCACTTGGTATGGAAATAAGGTGGGCATGTGGAAATGAGCATTTATATTTACAATAATATTAGATATATTTATCTTGAATCCTCTAGGGAGCTTTGTGTGGGGGACAAAACTGATTAAAGATTACATATTCATACTGATCGGAATGGCAATTTGAGCCGACATGCTTTTTTCATTAAACAATATTGTTTTCTTGTTTTTTGAGTTGTTGTTTTAGTACATTTACAACCAGAGATGGCAATGGACGGATGAGATTTATTCTCTTCCAAAATCTCATTTCTCTGTGTTTGTCCCCATCCTCTGCTCTGCACTAACACGATCACCAATTATGCAGAGAATCTCCTGAAAATAATGACATTTTTTTCAAGCATCTTTTTCAAGCAATTTCCTCTTTTCACCTTTCATATTTATTTATTTATTTATAAACATTAATATAATGGTTTTTAAAGATTAAGATGATTGATTGTCTTCTCAAAAAAAAAAAAAAAAATGATTGATTGTGCAGTGTAAGTGATATGTATGGCCAATGTAAAGGTCGATAGTTGAATCTCCATTCCTCCAATTATTGAATTAAAAAAAAAGTGATATGCATGAGTTAATTAGAGTGAAATACGAGAAAATAACTTCTCTCATAACATGTTTTTATTTAATTTTTTCTCTAGAAGACTATTTCGATGATAATCTTTCATAACGAATCCTAGGTTTAATTGAAGACTTAGTTTAATTATTTTAAATTAAGCTAGAAAGTAGCTAAATACAAACTGGTCTACAAATATTAATCAATAAAATGAGAAGGATGAAGAAAAGAACTTCAATCACTTGTTGTTGCTAAAGTGATCTTAGTTCGGCGATAATTAGCATGTACCCTCAACCAAAGAGTCTCAGGTTCAAGTCCCCTAACTCCTTAATGTTGTTGAACTAAAAAAAAAAAAAACTTGTTGCTATAAATATAACTGATCTACAAATATTAATGGGTTAACAACAAAAATGGCTATAATAAAATAGTCGTTTTTTGTTAAATGGCAGTTATGTTTAAATTTTTTAATTATGGGTATTTTTTAATTTTTAGGATAACAAATAATTTTATTGAGACAAAAATACCTTTCAACAAAAATACTTAGCAAGACGGTTATTATCCAATAACATATTTCTATTTCTAAGGTAATTAAGATTCTATTCACCTAACATAATATTTAAATAACTAAAGTAAAATTTGAAATTAAAAAAAATACTTCATGATTTTAAAAATTAAAAATTAGTTTTCAAGTAATGGCTAAAATAAATAAATAGACGAAAATAATCACGAGTTTCCCTCTTTTTACGTAGAAGGTAAAGATGCTTATTAGCACTGTAGTGTTTATGATTACATTAGATGTAGACTAATATTTATATTGGTGAATAAAGGATAATGAGAAGAATATTATTGATATTTTCATTCGCATAAGTAACTACTGGTATTTACACTGTCATTGTCAATATATTTATTAACACTTTCAGTCACCTTTGTTATTAGTGGTATATACACTCAATATATTCATTGACACTTTCATTTACCTCTGTAACTAGTGGTTACTTACACTACATTGCCAATGTTGATGAAGAAAAAAAATAAAATATCAAACCTATAACTACAAGTACTATGTAATTGAATTTCAATAAATTGGCTTAAAGAAAGGATTTTAAGAATAGTAATTTGAATAAAGTGATGTCATTTGAGAAATTTCTAACTGAAATGAAATACTTGACTCTTACCTGATGAAATGAAGGTTCGTGTGGTTCATGTGTTAAGCCAACTCTTAGTCTGCCAAGCACAGTACAACTTAAGTAAAATTCTATTTGTAACTCTCTAAATGCTCCAAAATTCTATTTGTAACTCTTTGAATATGGATCTAAAAGTTACGTTAAGAGTGGTGAAATATTTTTAAAACATTTTTTATGATTTGAAATCAGAATCTATGAAGATTTGTTTGGTAGGATGACAAAATTTAAGAAATCTTTTTATTATAGAATTTAGGGCAAATATGAAAAAAGTAGCTTGTATAATGGGCAAAAATGAAAAAAAAGATTTGCAAAATTTAAGCCTAAAATTTGGTTGGCCATATTTAAGGTATTTAAAAATCTTTTAAAACTGCCATCTAAATATGGACATCTAGTAAAATTTCCTATCTATAAAATGAGTTGTCCAAGTTGTAAAAGAGAGAAATTTTGGATCAGGGTTGAATTATAGTTTTGGGCTGTGTCAATGATGATTTGGGATTGGGTTCATGCTATATCAACCACATTCTATTTAATTTCAAAGGAAATAACTGTAGCTTTTACATTAAGAAATAATAAATGATTTAAATTTCAAAGGAATTATTCATAATTTTCAAAAATTTTGTTCTTTTTTACTATTCAATCTAAATTTTTTTTTTTTTTTCAAATTGAAAAAGTTGCAACTCTTCATTTTTTAAATAAGAGCAACTTTTTCTGAACAGAGGATGAGGAACAGAAAAGGAAATTCTGAGCAAATCAGCTCTGTTTTTACAGTCAGATCGATTGCACTATTAGGTGAAAGCACCTCAAAGTCAACTTTTTCACCAATTAGAAGAAGCACTTTCAGAGAATTCAACTTCATATGGATGCATTAGGGTCAAAAGTTTCTCCTGATTTTCATAAGAATATCATTTCCAATGTCCATAAGAAGCAGTACATGCTTAATAATAATTATGATATTACTAAAAGGCACAGCAAAATGATGGCATTTGAGCCCCATTTTGCAGAATATACAGAAATCTCCTCAGGCTTTCTTCTACTTCTACTGTGTAGATTATGTACCAAGCTGAGATGGGGAAGAAATTGATTTTGGAGTGAAGCAATAAACCATTTATAAATATTCTTCTCTATTTCAGATTTGGCATCTCAAAAACTCAAGATATGTATCTTTCTTTTATTTACCTCTAAACAACAGATCCATTGATAACCCGATCGATGGCTTCAGTGCACGGATGAATTTTCGAGATGAAGACACCGAGGGGTTATCTCTATCGGCTTTCTTCTTCCGAGAAGGTCCCCCAGGAGCTCCTGTACTTTTAACTGATCCAGACTTTGAATTAAAAATGGAGGAGCTGAATGAAGCATCAGCTGCGCCAAATGATAAATGGCCCCTCTGGGATGTTTCATTTGGCGGGTACCCCACTGCGCCATCTTGATGGGGTGGGGGAAACTTCTCGCTCTTGCTCTTAGCATTTGCTTTTGTAACATTTCTCCACCTCTGAAAATAGAGTTGAGACATTAACAAGTTAATCAGGTATGAAAAGATCGAAATGTAGGGAGGAGAATAAACAACGAAGCTCGACTTACATCTAAGTTTGATTGTATCTCTGCATTAGCTTCAGGAGCCGGGACCGCCCGACTAACCCGATCCCGTACTCTTACTCTTCTGCCACCTCCATCAACGGCTGTTGCTTTCCCACTTAGACCTCGTTGCCTGAAATGGAAGCGTACATTGCTTGTTAATACACCAGGAATGATCTAGGTGATAGAAACAAGAGCAAGGGGAAGGGAAAAAGAACCTTCTAGCTTCCTCATCTCTCAACTTTACATCCAATTCTTTGCTAGGAGGATATTTAGGTAGACTTGATGGTTCACAAGCAAGAGGCTCGGTAGTAAAAAACTGCAATCAGAAAATTAAATATGTTGTTTTATGCAAAATTAGACACTTCTTTTTCACATAAGCAATGTTACAAAGCAAAATTACTCACTTTGCAATTCAGAGCAGCAGTGGCGGTACCTCGCCCATCGGGGTCCATTGTAAGGAGAGATTCAATAAGAGGTAGAGAAGAAGATGGAAAATCCTTGAACGTATCCACAATGCAGCGTTTGTATGGTTGCTGGGGTTTAAAAAGAGTTGCATTCGGCAATTTGTATTTCTTCCAGTAATCCTCAGTTGGAGAACCACATAATTTAAATATCTTATGGAGTTGTTCAACCTAGCAGAAAAAGGTTATCCAGAATCAACTTCACACAGTGATGATGCATCAGTTCAAGATGAATTATTGACAAAGAAAATATCTTGTCAAGGCAGAATAAACTGAGGAAAACTAGAAATAAATATCAGAATAGACCCTTGCATTGTTGCATTATGAACTGGGCTTGGAAGATAAAAATGTACGCAAGCATAATATCACTGACGTCTGCAATGTATCACAATAACATGCACATTTTGTATGATAAAGAATTCAAATGATTGGCCAAAGTGAGCATAGCTCAGAGGTAATTGGTATGTACCCTCGACCAAGAGGTCAGAGGTTCAAATCCCCATGCCCCCAAATGTTGTTGAACTCAAAAAAAAAACCGAATTCAAATGATTGAAATATCAAGCATAATCAATCGACTTCTCAATATTTACACACTTGATAAAGGACTCAAATGATTGAAATATCATGCAACAGCTAAGGCATAAATAATTACATATTTAATGACCAAATCAATTATTTTTCATAATCCTCAAGTGCTCAATAATTAATAACATCATATTTAATGGATCCGGCAATTTAATTCTTCAGAGACCAGGTATACTATAGTAAGCATTAGAGAAAAAGGTTACAAAATAAGAAGATAGGTGAGGAGGAATAGAGAGATAGAAGTAGCAATACCTCTGTCCTTCCTGGCATGATTGGCCTCCCAGCGAGCAGCTCGGCCAAGATGCAGCCAGCACTCCAAAGATCAACCCCTATACCATAAAGAGTAGCTCCCAGCAATAGTTCAGGAGGACGGTACCAAAGGGTTACTACTCGACTAGTCATATGCTGCTTCTGCTCAGGATCAAAAAAAGTAGCTAACCCAAAGTCAGCTATTTTCAGTATTCCTTCGTTATCAATTAGCAAATTGGAACCCTTTATATCACGATGCAAAACACCTCGATTGTGACAGTGCTCAAGCCCGGACAATAGTTGCTTCATATAGCATTTGACCTGGTAGAAAAGTTACAGCCAGTCTTTTCATATTTTAAACATTATAAATGTGGCAAATGCCAGAAGTAGCTATCCTCTGTAGACTGTAGTATGCAAGCAACTACACCAACTTTTTAAAGAAACCTCAGAGAACGCATTAACATACAAACTACTTGGAGAAGTTTGAAAAAGTCTACTTGTACTAGGGATTTTCTGACCTAATCATCTTAGATCCCTTTCTTTTAGAACCATCAATTTTGAAATGTAGCTATCCCTTGTGGCTTAAGGAGGTAATATATAACAGAAACTAGAGGGACACAATCAATCTTGTTTCTTATTTTCTTTTCAACAAGCGACAGAACTTAAAATTCTGAAAATATAAAATCATGTCATAAGTGAATGTTTTATGCTGCTTGAATGGAATTCAGCCAAAGATCAATATTACGTGTATCTGAATCCAAATGCACAAAGATGTCGAAGAAACTAAGAACATATTTTTATCTAACCCTGTTACATTTCACTTGTGAGAATTATTAAACTCAACCCAACTGAAACCGAATTAACTAAAGGACAATATTTACTAATTCAGAAATTTACTTTATATAACTCTTTGATCTTCTTGTTGCTTATTGAAGTTAAAAGCATGAAATTAGGTAGAAAACCTGCTGAATATGTTTTTTTCAGGGGAAGAAGACAAAAGGAAGCAAAAGGGCAAAAATTTTCCGAGTGGCTTGCGGTTGCAGTAACATTGAGACTCAGAACAATTAAAGTGCGAAAAGGAAAAGAAAAGAAAAGCAGGCCAGAACATCAATTTAAACCCAAAGCAAAATCCACGGGAAAAATATCAACTACAAAAAAACAATACCGAAATTCAGAACAACAAAATGCCCAGATTCAGCCAAGATTAGAAACAATCCGTATTAATTGGAATAGATACCTGAGGCTCCGTGAACTTGACTCCTTGACCGGCAGCAAGTCCGGCGAGGTCGTGTTCCATATACTCGAACACTAAGTAAAGACTACACGACATTCTCGAAGTAACTAAGCCTTCCAGCTTGAGCACATTGGGATGATCGAGGCGTTTCAGAACCAAAATCTCTCTGGCCATAAATCTTACGCTCTCCGGTTCTAAATTATCAAACCTAACCTTCTTCAGAGCAACAATTTTCCCAGTAATAAGATCCTTCGCCTTGTACACATTGCTATACGTTCCTTGCCCTATCTGAATCACCAAGAACCAAAAATCACACAAACTTTCTGCAACTATTGAATCGAGACAAAAAAAAACGATCATGAACACGTGGCACAGACCTTAGCAAGCTTCTCAAATGTATTGGCTCGACGAGGCGTCCAGCCTTGAATCACCTCGCCGGCGACCGCCAGCAGCCACGACGGCCAACCTTGCTCATTCCTCTGGCAAAGGCCCGGCGAAGGCCTCCGGCGCTCTACAGACAAGGAATCCACGTCCTGCCGAACTCCCTGCTTTTCCACCGAAGTCGTTTGTTCCTTAACTCTCTCGCCATTAACTCCGTCAACACGAGAGTGGTGATCGGTGCTCCGGCGATCGTTATCGGCTTGTATGCCAAGAACGCAACCCATTGGGGAAGGTCCCGGAGCTCATAGAGTGGCAGTTAACTCATGAAGAGAAGAAGAAGGAAAAGGGAAAGCAATTAACATGGAAGAGAAGAAAACAGAGAGAGGTTTTGGGCATTTGGATTGCTTTGTTTGGGATTTTAGGAATCGGCGAGGTGGAGGAGACGGTGAGAGTGAAAACTTCCAAAGTCTTTTTTTTATTTCCTTTTTTCTTATTTCCTTTTTTGTTCGATTGTTATTTAAGAATTGAAATTTTTTGTGGGAAAACTGAGGCCTCGTTTTTAAACATAATTACGAAAGTGCCATTGATTTTACTTCGGTGGTTGTTGTGGAGATTACTATCAGGGGCGCCTGCCGGAGATTTCACCTACCAATCCAAACTGAAAACGGAAGAAAAGAACCTCTTCTTCCAAAATAAAATAAAGCTCAAATTCAAAATCAGTCTAAATTGTTTAAGCATAGTTTAAATTTTGACCATGTCATTTAATTCTTTTTAATTTAGTCCATTTTTAAATATTTCAATTCAATTATCTAGTTAAAATAAACCAATTGAGACAATTATATCTTAGACCAAAAAGTTAGAGGTTTAAATTTTTACCCATTCAACTAAAAAAAATAGTGAGTTGATGTTCTCAATTTAGTTAACTTTATTAATGGACCAAAGTGTTTAGAATTAAATACAAGAAATAGAGAGAAAACAAGTAAAACATAATTCAAGAATAATTCCTAAAGTTTAACCAAATTACAGGAATCAAATTGAAACTTTTTAAATTGAAACTTTTTAAATTATAGGAACTAAATTGAAAATAAGAACAAGGAAAAAAAAATCAAAACTTCTAAAGCTAGGGAACAAAATCGAGATTCTACTTAAGGGCTTAAAAAAAAATTAACACTTTTTTAAATGATTTCTGTTGACACTTTAAAACTTTTTTTTTAGAACACTTAAAAGTCATTTCAAATACACCTACTAAATTTTTAATTTAATTTAAAATAAAATTATAAAAGTAAAGTAAAGTAAACTGAAGAATTTTTCTTTTTACAAAAAGAGCAAAAGGCAGGCAACTTTTTTATAATTAAATTTGCAGTTCCAATGCGTACGGGTGCGGTAAAGTATATAATTTATGTTACATACCAACCACGGCTTGGAAGCTTTAGCTTCCACGTCCAAAAACACGTCTTTAGTTTTTTTTTAAAAAAATTTGCTAAAATTTAAAAAATAATTGTTAAATTCAATGATATTTGAGTTATTTGGAAATTATAGTCCAAATTCTTCTCAAGTTTCGCATCAAACAAAAGAAATGATATTTTCATGTTCTCATTTGTTAAAAACTATAGATGTCACTGTCTTTTAATAGAATGCAGTGATTAATAAAAATGGGAAATGGTATAGAATTTTCAAATTCAAAGTAAATAAAAACATAGGGTAGAGTCAAAGGACGGATTGTTTTTTCTTTTTTTCTTCTTGAAGATTTAAAATTAAAAAAAATATATATAATAAAGCTGTTGTGAATTAAATATTACCTACCAAGCTGAATCTATTAAAAAGAGTGTTTTTTTAAAGGGGTCGATGGGTCTCATTTATTGCTGAAAAATTGAGGCAGAGAAACAAGAACTACGTTTTGGTTCGTATTTGGACCAAAAAAGTAACAATTTTCTTTTCTTTTCTTTTTTTCAAATTTGAATTTTTTTTTTTCCTTTTTTTTTGTACACTGACAGAATATCAAATTTGTTGTATTCTACAGGCCACAGTCTCCAATAATGTCAATTTTCTCGTCAGCGGAATTTCTTAATTAAATAGAATTTTCAAGATATTTTTTTTTCTTTTTGGTAATCTCATTCATATTAAATAAATAGGACCCTAGTTTGGTTTGGTTAATTTAATTCTATTAATGTTGAGCAATTCAATTCGATATTGTTTTAATTACAAAGCACAACTGGTAGTACAAATATTTAAAGAAAGGAGGAGAGGAATGACCTCTTAATTTAATAACTAACATGAAAGAAAGTCTCAATGAATAAATGAAGGATATGACAAAAAGAGGCAAATAATTTATTAGAAATACTATATAGCTCAACTTTATTAATTATTTAATTTCATATATATATATATATATATATATATATATATATATATATATATATATATATATATTTATATTTATATTTAAAAAAGAAAAAGGGTGTTGAAAAAATATGTGAGAAGGATGAAGGTGACATTTCAAAGGCTAGAAATATGAGTAAACAAAGGAACCACCCAAAACATTCCTAGAGGTTACAATAAGTCTTTGATAGAGAATAATTAATTTTGTAATTTACTAACCTCATATTTATTTATTCAAACCTATGCTTTGGTTGACAAACCAACCTCCACTGACTTGAATCTTTGCATAATTCAAGGAAATTTAAGCCCATTCAATCTTAATTCTTTGACTCTTCCTATGGAAAATATGAAATCTACTTTATTTCGTTTTCGTTTTGAAATTATTTAAAATAATAATAATTTTTCATGAGATCAAAAAACTGGGCGTTGAAAATTTAACAGAATATGGACAAGACAAATTAGAAGTATACACTTGAGTTTAGGAAAAAATAAACACTTTTTTCTAATCTTTAGCTGTTATAGGAAGCAATAAAATCAAGGTTAGATTGCCCATTTTGGGTACAATAGTTTTAATTTGGTATCTACCATTTTAAAAGTTTCAATTTATTAATGTCTTTGGTTCGAAATTAGTCTATAGTTTGATTCCTTTTAGTTTTAAAATTTTTAATTTGAATATCAACATTGTAAGTTGTTATCATATTAAATTTATGGTATATTTTCCATTTAGTTGGCAATGAACTAGTAGCTTCTATTTTTTTTTTTTTTTGTTTTTGCCGACTATATTAGAGTTCAAAATTGATATTAAAAAGAAAAAAAGAAAAAAAAATCGTCCATAAATTGTTACCATATGAAATATGTGTTATGTTTTCTATTTATGTAGCAATGAACTAGTATATTATGTTTCATTGATTGTATTTGCCAACAAAATTAGAGTTTAGAATTGATTAAAAATATATATACTAAAATAAATCTTCACATCGTTGCAAGCGTTCTTATATTAAATATGTGGCATGTTTGTCATTTATGTGACAATGAGCTAATAACTTCTATTTGATTGTTTGCATTTCCTGTATTAAAGTTTAGAACTTGAAAAAAAAAAGATGAATTTTTGGAGGTTTAAAATGTCGATGTCGACGAAAATATTGAAGTCTCAATTTTATGGAAATATCGATAAAATGTCGATGTCGATGGATATTTCTGAAAAAATTTTAAAAATAAAAAATTCAAAAAAAATATTTAAATTAATAAATAAACATTTTACATTTTTTTAATGAATTAAAATATTTGTTACAATATTATATTCACATTAAATTACATTTTCTTGCTATTCTTTTTAATATTTCATCAATTTTATATAGTATAGTGGAAATGTCGATTATTCCTTATGTCCATGTCGAACTCATGGACATGTGGATATGTCAATAGACATATCGACGGAAATTTAATACTATAGTTCTAAGAACCATTTGCAAACTTATTTTAAAACTATAAAGATGAATTAAACTAAATTTAGACTATGAAATCCAGATTGAAAAAATATAAAATTATGAAAAGTAAATTGAAACTAAACTTATAAACTAAATAATAAGTTGAAAATCAATAAAAATGCAAATTCAGCAGCGTATAGAAAAAGAAAACTCAAAACCACATTAATTGGAGCGCTTTGAAGATTGAATTCTACAGAATGATGAGAAGAAGTGAGGGTCTTATTAATATTAAATGGCCATAGTCAGAAGTGCTGACATTTATTTTTCTCCTCCTCCATTTTCAAATTTCAAGTCTTTTTCTCTGACTTTCTTTCTGTAACTCACCCCCAAACCCCATGACATTTGGCACAACCTCAGCCCCACTGTTAGAACCACTAAGTCACAGCCAGGTGGAAGAATCATCTACTTTTGTATACATATACAATTCATATTCTTCCACTTCTGTGAAATTTTGTGTTTCTCATTTCATCTTCCTATTGTCTATTTGTAATAATTGAAGCTTTTCTTCAAAAGCAAAAGGAAAGGAAGATGTTTTATGATGATGATTGGTGAGAGAGCTCAAAAAAAGTTGGGTAAGAAAAAAGCTGAAAAGAAAGGGAATTTTTGGTGTGGGATTAAAAAGGTTGGGAATGTTGTTATTATTATCATTAAAAAGCCATTTTGTATATGTTTTTTGGAGCCTTAAAGTCCATCTTGTAAAAAAATTTGTTGGGATATCAATAAAAATGGATGATGGATTGATTGTTTCATTGGTGTTTTGAAGATTACTGTGTTTCTTTCCATTAAAAAGCAGACCATTGGTCAAAATTTTCCTCGTCTGTCTGTCTCTCTCTCTCTCTCTCTCTTTTTAAAAAAAAATTGGAAAAGAAACATTTTTATTTTCCTTCCTAATAATCCATTTTATTGTCACTTCTTCTTCAATCTTCCAAACTTGTCTCTTTGCATCTTAAATGCTTCCTCTCCTTAGTTTATTGATTTTGTCCATCACTTTGCCCATCATTGTAACAGCAATTTTCTCCTTACAGGATTTGACAATGGCTGTATCTTTTTTCTTGGTCAGGCACAACTTATTATATTTTTCTAGGACTTTGAAATAATGGCAATATTTTTTCTAGATTTGTTATTTAGGATGATTTTACAATTTTAACTTTTAGAGTATGATATGACACATTGATCTAAACTTTAAACTTAAAAAAGAATGTACGACAATTTAAGTATAGTTCAAGTGGATATGAGATTTCTTTTAAGTCATATGTTTGAATTATTTTTTCATATTTGTGTTGTAATATTTATTAAAAGAGAAATAAAGCTAAAGACCATTGAATTGCAGCCCTTTCATTTGTACATTGATTGTTATTTGTACCCATTTTCAAATATAGCATTATAAAAGAACATTTTTCTTTTTCATTTTCATATATATGTCATTTAGCTATATATATTTTCTAGAGAATCTTTTTCAAATCTAATTTAAAAAAAAAAAATACACATTATAATTACGCGGCTGGATCACCTCCATTTCGTAGAAAGAAAATCAAATTTGATAACATGAAAAAAGAAACCATTTTGTAACATTTTAATTAATTTAATGACTTCTTTTTTTAGATAACTAATTTCATGATTTGATTTAGCCAAGAAAGGAAATGACCATCAAATGCTTAATGCATTAGGGCCCATTAAGATTATTTGTCCCGTTTAACCAATGTGAAAAGGAAGTGGTGCCTTATGCTGAGCCAGTTGAGAGAGCACACTGAAAATTTATTTTTCGGAAAATTGCAAAATCCACCGATGAACTATTGGGAATTTTCAATTTGGTCCGTAATTGTTGCAATTAAACTCTTAAAAGATTGTAAAAGGCGCAAATCACTTCTGAATTATAAGTGTTGGTTCCAATCACACCCTCTTGAACTATAAGATTGTTACAATCAAATCCAAATTGTTTACATCAATTTTTTCTTTTCTTAAATCGAGATGATAATGCAACATTGATGTGAAAAACCAAATTATTTTATTGGTTAATATTCTACTTTTCAAATTTTATAGAGTTGAAAATTTTGAGTTAAATTGTAACAATTCTACAATTTAAGGTTTTGATTATTACTATTCTTATAGCTCAAGGGTAGTCTTTTGCAATTTTTGTTTACTTATTTATATGCTTTTCTATATTGGTTATCTCTGTTACAATTTTGTTAGTTGAATTTCTATATTTTACCCTTTTTCACCGTGGTTTATTTTTCCTCCTATTACAGAGCCTTAAAGCATGTATATTAATTGATATACATAGAATTCTCTCATTCTCTCATATGAATGAGGATCAAGGTTTGAAATGTCGATATCTACGGAAATGTCGAGATCTCAATTTTATGAAAATGTAGATGGAAATATCGATAAAATGTCGACGTCGATGGATATTCCTCGAAAAATTATAAAAATAAAAAAAAATTCAAAAAAATATTTAAAGTAATAAATAAGCATTTTATACTTTTTAAATAAGTTAAAATGTTTATTATTTATATTGTATTCACATTAGTGAGATTTTGTTGCTATTTTTTATGTTTCAACAACTTTTTATGATATAATAAAAATGTCGATTCACCCCTATATCAATGTCGAACTGATGGACACGTAGAAATGTCGAAAGAAATGTTGATATGAAATATAATAACATGATTGAGAGCGGATATACAGAATTCTATCATATGAATGAGAATGGACTTTTTGCTCTGTAAAAAGCACTTTTCTTTACTGATTTTTAGAGGGCCTTATTGCCCCAAGAAGGCCCAAGCACGTCTAAACTTGTGGATTTGGCATCAACTTCAATTTGAATCATCACATTACAAGCCATGAACAGGAAAGAAGAGCAAAAGATCCTAAGGCTACTGTGTTCATTACAGGTGACTCGGAACTTGAAACTCGGTCTTCCTGTGGCAAAGCAAAGAAGCCATCAAATAACATAGGAGGAAGAAGAACTACAGGCAGCTGACTTTTAGCCGCAAGCAAACAGAACAACTAGAACCCAGCGGGAGCCACATTTGTGACTAACGTGTCAAATCTTCATTTGTTGCCTACAGATTTTGGATAGAAAGTTTTATACTTCTCTATGTTGTGTTTTAGTTTTAATACTTTCTAAGCCAAACTGAACTCTTTGCAGCCTCATAATAGTCTCTCTTCTTTTCTTTCCAGGAAACAGGTTTGCTCATGATGAGAAGTTGACAAGTTTGTGAAGACCCAGAATTGAATATGTACAGAAGAATGCAGTGCTGCTCTCAATCCGATGATAATAATGTCCTGGTGGGATTGGTTGTGGCTTTGATCTTGGCTATGGCTATCTTTATTGTCTGTCAGCCCAAGACGACGAGGAGAGTTACTATCTACCATTGTTCGTAAAATTGAATGTGTTTCTTTCAGTTTACCCATGTAAATGTACCTGGAGGAAGGGAGATTTCATCCAAAATCTCACAATCTGTCGTTTGGATGGATTGAAGTTATCTTTTCCTTCTGTTTGAACTTTATAATATATTGCCTTGGTTGATATTTTCGTATACATTTTTGAGACAGATATCCAAACATATCATCGTATATCTCACCAAGTGTCAAATTTTCATCTATAATGCACTTGCAGCTGAGTTGATTCAAGCACCTTGAGGTCAACAAGCAGCAGAAATCGACGAGTCTTGTAAGAGCTAACGCCCAGGTTAGGGATCATAAACCCAACTTTAGCTCCCTTTAGCCATTTCTGTTCATCTCTTCTCTGGGAATATCGTATCGATAAAACAGCGGATAAGAAGCATCCACCATCTGATTAGTCATTGCTTCGGTATTAAGAATGTCGGAGTCCTAAAAGTTAGTAAAACGTCTCCTGGTTGATTAGACAAGGGAGTCTAATAATGCTTCTGCTAATTGTTCTTCAAATCTTAATTATAAGATACAATGGCCCCCCTCTCACAGAGGGAGTATTATCCATGATTTTGGACAGCTTTCATGATTAGATACTGGACTGGTCACTATAATTTCATCATGAAACCAGCTAGGCTACAAAAGGGCAGGACAAGGAAAAGGAAAAGGAAAAGTTCTGTTCTTCTAATCTATTAAATTGGGCCAAATCCACTATAGATAAGAATATAGGAAACAGTAATTTGTTTACTGCTTCCAAAATAAAGAAAGATATCTGCTTCAAGTGGACAACATTATGTAAAGAAGAAGAAAAGAAAAGGGAAAAAAGATTTGAGAGAATAAAATAGTAAGCTTAGCTAGCTCAGTCAAATAGAGCAATGGCTGGAATGGGCCAAGAGTTGAGTAGGACCCTTACCTGTTAAGGTACCAGCCAACAAAGACAGTCTTATTTCTGCCTTAATCAGTGAACAAAGCACATGCTTAACTACAGATGCACGTGCTTTAGACCCACAGTTACAGGGAGGATCAACATCACCAAATAGGCACATTTCAGATCAATAATGTCAAAATGATATACAATTATTCTAAAGTTCTGGACTACGAATCATGAGAAGGTAAGAAACTATTGTAAATAAGATATTTACATAAATTAACAATAGAAAAGGCAATCAGAAACCTAGCCTAATAATTTAGTTTGAAGAATATAATGGAAGAATTGAGAAGGGTCAGCCTTGCGGAATAAAAGGTACATACATGGGATTATTACCAAAGAAGACTCCAGCTTTCAAGGCAAATCAGAGTAGGCCATGCAACCTTCTCCCACCAGTTGAATTGAAGAAAAAATTCAGATGGGAATCAAAACTTTTACGTTTCAGTTCAATCATCCTGATATTGAACGTTGATTTTCTTCATTAGAATAATACAACATCAGTATGTATGTATGATAACTACAAAATCTAATATAATAGAGAACAGTTCTCAAAATAATTGGAGGCGTGTCATTGGATTATTGGACAATGAAGTTTGCAGTAATGATCACATAATCAAAATCAAGTTGGGTCATCAAACCTAGATCATGTCTGTAAAAGTCATCTTCAAATTCAGCTGGCATATAGTGCAGCATTTGACATTTCTACCACATGGAACAGAAAAAGTTATTAACTCGTGAATTAAAATCAAGACCCATTAATTAAAAATATACAAACATCTATTGTACATACAGATTCATGAATCATGCTTCTGTTTCTATACAATAAACCGAGTTTAGAAAAATGCCCTCCACGGCTAAGATCTGGCAAAGACACCCCAGATTTTACCACGGCCAAGACTTTCCAACAGCTTCTTTGACCCTTCAACATTCATTTCAACAAGCTTTTGTAGATACAAACCAGCACCAGCAGCAGCCATCTGCTTTCTACACTTGCTTGAAATCATAACTGAGGCTAATAATGAAACAGGGTACTTCTTGTCCAGATTCGAGATTGAAGGGTCTAAGAGTTGAACTGCACTTACTATCCCTCTCTCCTCTTTCTGGAAAATTCTTCTGTTAACTGTATATTGTAATAGAGAAGACAATGCCTTAGCAGCTGCTTCTTTCTCCTCCACAGACTTACCATCTAACATATTAACCAAGGGTGTAATGAATCCAGCTTCCCCCATTTCTTTTCTCGTTTTGGTGCAGAATCCAAGCTCGTAAACTGCTCGAGCTGCTGCAGTTCTTACACCTAATACTCCACAACTCAAAACTGGAAGAAGCCGATCAACAAACCCATCTGAAATAAGAGCTTCTGCGATCGGGGAGTATGAAGCCAAGAGCCTCAAAAGCTCCACAGCCACTTCGAGACTACGAACTGATGGAGCCGAATCCCAGAAATTTCTCAAAAACTCGATCCCACCTTCTCTAACGATCAAGAGCTTCAGATTAACATCTTCCACAACTAAATTACATAGACACCCAATTGCATTTTCTTGAGCTAACGGAGTTCCCGAGGCCAAAAGCCCCAAAAGAACGATAACCCCATTTTCTTCAATGAAATTTTCTTTAATTTCACTAAATGACGAAAGATTTCTCAGAACTGCAGCTGCAGAGGCTTGAGAACCGGGAGTGCCGGCCTCACAAATCTCCAACAGAGATGAAATCCCTCCTCTAGAACCGATTGACATAGCATTTTCTTTCGAAATGCTAAGAGGTTGAAGTGTTAAACAGGCCTTCTCTTTAGCAAAACCGCTACCAGAATCGAGAATCCTCAGCAAGTGATTCAAAAGCAGTAGACCTTCCGCAATCATTACATGCTTAACACCATCCACCATAGAAACAATAGAAATAGCAGCAACAGCCCTCTCCTTCAATTCTAAAGAACTGGAATCCAGTAGCCGAACAAGAACAGGAACAACCCCTTGAGCCGCAGCAATCGTTACATTCTTATCATCCTCATTCAGCAACTGCAACAGCGAGTCAATAGCCAATACCCTCGATTCATTGCTCCCAATCTGCAACCTCGTGATCAAATTCCTCGACTCCGCCCGCACAGCCTCCCTTCTAGACGACGAACTCGAAACCACACCATCATGAAGAATCTCACTTCTAACCAAAACATCACCATCTCTAAGCAGGCAGTCCAACTTTGCAAGAACCGAGTCAATATCGCTCTGGGTCTTGAGTTTACCATCGGAAAGTTCCGGATTCCGGCACTTCTGCGAGAGAGAATCCGCCTCGCTGAGAGCTTCCAAAACAGAATGAAGAAAATCGAGAGACAGAGGATTGGAAGACGAGTTGGGAAACTCAGAAACATCGATCAATTGGGTGCGAAGATCGGAGAGTTTAGCTCTGATCGAAGACCATTTGCCCTTGAAATTGTTGATGAGCGGAATATCATCAAGAAGAGAAGAAATCAGGTTGTTTGAAAGAGCAAAGTGGTCGTTTTCCGGTGGTATTTTCATGGCGTTGAGTGAAGGAGGAAGCCGGAAATTCTGCAAGCCCACAAGGAGGAAGAAAGTGGGCGTAGGTATGTAAAGCGCAGCAAAATTGCAGCTACTTCAAGAAAGAAAAAAAAAAGAAAAAAGAAAAAAAATTGTTATAAAATAGCAACTACGAGCCCCATTTGCATTTTATGACAGTGCGTTTCCCTCGACAGGCCATTGGGTTTTCTTCCTATATTGTTTTTATATACTTTTTATAAAGCTGGCATTGTAATATAATACTTTTTTATAATTTTACATCTCATATATCTATGCGTCAAATTGTCTACTAATTATTTTTTATAGTTTTGAAAAAGTTGGATTATATGTTTAATATATACACTTTTTAGAGTGGTTGCGTCTAACATCACTTTAAAGGGTGTCAGGCCTAAATTATTGTTGTAGATTTTAAATAGTTGTCCGTAATCATGCTTTAAAAAAAAAAATCTACCCGAAAATTAGTATTCAATAAATTTCAGTTTTAATTTTGAAAAAGTGAATTAATTAATACTATTTTGTTTGTAATTTTAAGCTACAATGGCTAAAGTAGATAGAATTTTATATTGAAATTTAATGTCTAAATTTATTATATTATATTTATTTAAAATTTTGGATATTTTATTTTAATCTAAATTATTTAATAAAAGATAAGAAAAAACAATTGTTATAAAAAATTTAATTGATCAAGAGTTTCATATCCATTTAAATATAAAAGAAAATAAGAAAGATATGAGGAAAATAGACGTAAAAAAAAGTTAAATTATCAAAGATACCCTTGAATTATGGGGTTGGTTTCAATTATAGCCTTGAACTTTGAAAAGTTTCATTTTAACCCTTGAAGTTTGAAGTTTGTTTCAAAACAACCATGGAAAGTTTTTTTCGTTAAATTTATGGACGAAAAATGACTTATTTGCATATATTTTGATTTTTTTCAACATATATGTTCAAATATGTTCAAGCAACAATATAAATGCAAAAGTATCATTTTCCATCCATGAATTTAACAAAAAAAAAAAGTCTTTAAGGGTTGTTTTGAAACAAACTTCAAAGTTCAAGAGTTAAAATAAAACTTTTTTAAAGTTTGAGGGTATAATTGAAATCAACCTCATAGTTTGGGAGTATTTTTTATAATTTAACTTAAAAAAAAGATGTATAGAAGGATGAAACTGAAGGAAAAAAAAAAATATGGGAGTTAGAGCCCAACCTTCAATTACTGCTTAGCTAATACTTTGCAATAATATATATGTATATGTACTGTTAATAAAATGGCCTATTTCTTTTGCACATTTTTGGTCATGGGCCCTTTATTTTAATATAAATCACAAAGTCTATGAAAAAAAATATAAAATAATAACCTAGAATTTTACAGATACACAACAAAAATAGTTTAAGCACCGCCAATTCCAAACCCCCTATCTAAAAAAAGAAAAAAGTCAAAAATAAATTGAAGTGGATTGGTATTTCCCTTTTCAGACATGAGGCTAAAATCAAAACTCTGCATATTTTTATAATATAAAAAAGATTCATTTTAGTTTTTTAGACCGAAATTCGAACACAAAGAGAGAAGGAACGAAGGCACGTGGAAGAAACAGAAAATGGACGGTGGGCTAGTCAAGTAGAACTAGAAATGTCAGCGGCGGAGGGAGGCGGTGCCGCCGGGCGCCGGACTGTAGTGGCCGGAGTTTTCATTTGTACGGACGAAAAACAGCCATTTCTTGAAATCATCACAACCAAAGGAAACTCCCAAAGGTCAGTTTCTTGCCTTTTACTTTTTGTTTCTTTTTCTTCTTTTTAGTTTTTCCCACCAAAAAGAAGTGGCTCCAATTGCAAAATGGACCTAAAAAACTCTTTTTGGTAGTTTCATTTACCGCCAAACTCTTTTTCCAGATCTCCTCAGAGTCAGACTGTTTTTACTTCATATCTGGGCCACCTCTTAAAATTCCATCTACTTTTTTTACCCCACTTTAATATCTCACTTTTATTGATTTTTGTTCCAAGAACCACAAACAAGTTAAAATTAAATAAAAGTCAATAATGATGAGTGGCAAAATTAATCTTCAATTTCCAATGTCTTCCCGTTGATCCTTTCTAGTAAATAAAGGCAGTTGGGTGGAAAAGAACTAGAACGCTTTTGTACTAAGAAAAGAAAAAAAAAAAAACTAGAAGGTTTCGTGAAACAACATTTTTAATTAACACTATTAATTTGTGCGACAAATGACAATACAATAAATAAGGAAGATACAGTGTGGAGAAAGGGTGAAACAATTCGACTTTATGTTAATTAAGAAGATGACCTCTTTTGTTTGCTTGTCTTTTGGCCCTTTTTTTTTTCTCAATTTTTATGGACATGCTAGCTGGTTGGTAGCAGTACTTGGTTGTTTTTTTTAGTTCAACAATTGCAGAATAAAAAATGGAACGATCGATTTTAAGAATAATAATTGGTGTCCTATCCAGTTGAGTAGCTACCAAATATTTTTCTTCCATATTTTTCAATTTATTTCATGTGTAAAATAGATTATTTCTTTTTTTTTTTTACTAGAGAATTTATAATATGATTATGAAATTTAAAACATGACCATTCCATGATTTTGTAATGGCATTACTTGAAATTTAGTTGAACATTTGAAAAGAGAGATGTCTTTATTCCTTGAGTGAGATAATAGAACTTCAAAATTTTTTATTTTCTTCTCATAAATAATTATGCTTCTTGTCTTCAGTTAGATCCCCTCCCTTCATGAGAATTTCTATGTTCATAAATAATTTTTTGTTTTTTTGAGCAATGTTCATATATAAATTTGGAGGACAATTAAATTATTCTTGAGTCATATTTTAATTCATAAAGTTCTGTAACAGTACTTACTTATCAATCTTTTGACCCATTCTTTTGCCCTAGTTTAAATATAAGAAGATCATAATAAAAATAAAGAATAACTATGACTTTTCTATGATATAATCCATTCTCAAGTTACAGTATTTGGGAATGTTGACAAGAGAACCAACTAAAAATAAGAATGAAAAATTCCTTCTAATATTTAAAACTTTTTACTAATTAAAAGAGATCCTGAAGTTGACTTTGAATGTAAATACTTTAACGTTTAAATATCCAATCTTCTCCTATTTTCTCTCGACAAAGAAAAACTAAATGCAAGAGGTTTGAACTCTTGATGTTTTTTCTAATATTCAATTTTAATTCACCTTATTTTATCAACCATCACACTATTTTTTTTTATTCAAAATGCTGTCTTATTCAATTTTGAAGCAATAGGGAAACATATTAGAAAAATAATGGATTATGTATGACCTCTACGAGGCAATGAGAATAACTTTTTTTAAAAAAAAAAAAAAACAAGAATGACTTTTGATGCATGTAGTATACAATTATGAATGGAGAATAAGTTTTAAAAATCTATATTTCCCATGGATATTAGCTTTTGGGGCATTTGATTTATTGATCAAAATATCACTAACAAATATACTTTTTTTTTTTTTTTGAAGTCTAACAAATATACATTTTTTTTTTGTTTTGAAGTCTAACAAATATAATTTTAAATTTATACATAAATTGATTTATAAAATATATATGTATAGTTAAAACTTAAACAATAAATAAACTAAAATCTAAATTACATTTAATGAATCTCATCCTATTCCTACATTTCCATTACAATGTACCAAACATCCCTTTAGGCTTAAAAATATCAAGAGATGCACATTATTGACCCGATTGACAAAAGTCATTAGAGGGGCCTAACAGTGAAAATAACCATTCATATGCTTTGAACTATAATATCTATGCTGCATCTGAAAGGATGTTAATAATATCCTACAAATACATCATAAATATATTTCTTTTTTAAAAAAAAAACTTGTGACGTTTGATTGTACGTGGAAACAATAATTTTTTAAACATTTAAGAAAAGTACTGGTGTTCTCATCTCATTGGCACTGTCAAGCTCACACTTAATAATGTTTGTGTTTGGTTACAGCAAACTCTGAGTGACATTTCTTTGACCAATGAAGAATTTAACAAATTTATTTTGCCTCTTTTTTTCTTTTAATAGGAATTTGCCTCTGTTTTTCCAATTTGAGTCCCTCATAGTCAAGAATTTAACAGCAGGACCCCACTTGTTTTCCTTGGGTCTATTCTGATTTTCCTCATAAAAATTGTTTAACAGCCAAGTGTTATTTATGGTTCTCTTTTTATTGTATAGAACAATTATTTAGATTTTGAAAATTTTAAATAAAAAGTCAGTAAATTCACTTGTAAAATCATTCTAAAAATAAAACATTTCACTACGATATGGTTTCTGTAAGCAATTTATAAGAGAAAAGGCTAATAGAATACTATTTTATTCCTCTCTTTTTTTTTCCATGGTGGGAGATTGAACCTTCGAATTCTAAGATGGTAATTGGTGTCTTATTCACTCACTAAGTTATACTCGGATTGGCCAAACTATTTCATTTCTCAAATTTAGAAATGTCACTAAATATTAAAAATAAATAAATAAGGCGATGACAGGTTATAGAATATACTTTTTTTAAAATATAAAATAAAAATATTTTTAAAAAATCGTTATCAAATGACTTCTACAAACCCTAAACCCAATTAAACTCATGATGCTGACTTCCAGCTTATGGTAACCACCCAGAACGGCAAATATCAGAAGAATCGTCTGACCCTTTTTCACCATAAGCAACTCCCAAATGGATGGATGAAAGCTAAAGCTAGTACACGAGGAACGTTCTAAAGACTGTAGTTTTAGATCTAATTATCTTGAAAGCTTCATTTTACAGAAGATATGGGAGAAAAATGATACTCTATATCTTTATTTCTTATCTCCACTGAATATATATACAAAATACGGGGGGGTGTTTAACAGTAACAAATTCTCAAACTAATAATTATAATTAGTTTAAGAAGTAACTAACAGTTAACTAAGTAAACTCCCAATACTCCGCCTCAAGGAGGGTGGTATACATTTGTGATGCCCAACTTGGATAGTAAAGAAAATAAGGTTGTTGCTAGAAGAGGCTTAGTGAAGAGATCTGCCATCTGAAGATGTGTCCGTATAGGCATGAGTTTAACAAATTTATCAGCAACCTTGTCACGAACAAAATGACAATCAAGTTCTATATATTTAGTGCGCTCGTGAAAAATAGGATTTGTTGCAATAAGTAGTGCTGCCTGGTTGTCACAAAACAGAAGAATAGGCTTCTAATATGGAACTTCCAAATCTTTTAGAAGATAAGACAACCATACTAGTTCACAAGTGTTGAGAGCAAGGGCTCGATACTCCACTTCAGCAGACGAGCGAAAATAACACTCTGCTTCTAGGATTTCCATGATACTAACGAATCTCCCATGAAAATGCAAAAACCAGTCGTCGATCGTCGAGTATCTAGACAAGAGGCCCAATCTGAATCCGCAAATGCACGAAGTTGAAAAGATTTGGTTGGTGTAAATACAACACCTTGTCCAGGGGCAGACTTTAGATAACGCAACAAGTGGTGTGCAGCAGCCAAATGAACTTTACAAGGCTTAGCAACAAATTGGCTAAGCTTATTCACAGCAAATGTGATATATGGGCGTGATATTGTCAAGTAGAGTAGCTGACCAATTAATCGTCTATAGACAGAAGGATCCTGTAAAATGTCAACATCAGAATGTTGGAGTTTAAGGGATGGATCCATAGGAACAACTTCTGTTTTAGCCCCAAGTAAACCAGTATCCTCCAATAGTTGCAGGGTATAATGTCGTTGGGACATAGAAATCCCTTGATTAGAACGAGCTAACTCAAGTCCTAAAAAATATCTGAGGGATCCAAGATCTTTGAGCTTGAAATGATCATTCAATGTGGTTTTGAGGCGAGTAATTTGACTGTGATTTGCTCCAGTAATAATGATATCATCAACATATACAAGTAGAGCTAAAAAAATCAGTGTCATGGCCACGAACAAACAACGAATAATCTGCCTTTGATTGGATAAAACCAAGAGAAAGAAGAGTGTCTAAGAATTTTGCGAACCATTGTCTGAATGCTTGCTTGAGCCCATAAATAGACTTGTTTAAGCGACAAGCAAGATGCTCCACCTTAGGAAAATTTCCTTCTGGTTTGTAACCAAGTGGAAGATCCATATAAACCTCTTCAAATAACTCTCCATGCAAGAAAGCATTGTTCACATCAAGTTGAACAAGGGGCCAACCATATAAAACAGCCATTGTAAGAAGAACTCGGACTGTCACAAGTTTAGCAACGGGTGAGAAAGTCTATATGAAATTCAGCCCCTCCTGCTGTGTATACCCTTTTGCCACCAAACGAGCTTTATATCTTTCAATAGAACCATCACGATGTTTCACCTTATAGATCCATTTGCACCCAATGCTATGTTTATGTGGTGGCAAGGGGACAATCTGCCAAGTATTATTGATTTCCATGGCTTGAATTTCAGCATGCATAGCTTCTTTCCAATGATCAAAAGGCAAAGCTTGGTGATAGAATTGGGGTTCATAATGAGATGAAACAGCAATGGAGAAGGATCGGAAAGTGGGGGAAAGGTTTGTATAGCAAGATAGTTTTGTATAGGATATTTGGTGGATAGAGAAGGTAAGGCAGAATTATGTATCAAGCTACAATGATAATCTTGGAGGTAAGAAGGTGGTTTAGAGGTTCTGGAAGATTTTCGTAAAGGCTGAGTTTCTGGGAGGTCTAAGGGCATATTGTCAGAAGGATTTGTAGGTGGTTCTGTGGAATGACTTATAGATGGGGAATGATCTGTGACATTTTCTGTAGGTTGGTTAAAAACAGGCTCAATAGAAGAACTGGAGCTAGGTGGAGAAAAGTTTGGAAGGGAAACATTAAAGGGTTGTGGTAAGACAAGAATAGGAAAGATATCAGGTTGATCATTAGGTAAAGTTGCCTTATGAAATGGAAAGATAGCCTCATGGAAAACAACATCTCTGGAAATAAAAGATTTGCGGCTTTCTATGTCAAACAACTTGAAAGCTTTCATCCCTGGTGGATATCCAACAAAAACAGCAAGTACTGCTCTTGGAGAGAATTTTGTGCGATTACCAGCCAATGTGGATGCAAAACAAAGGCAACCAAAGACCTTTATAGAAGAATAATCAACAGTGGCATCATGAAGTAACTCATATGGGGTTTTCCACTTTAGAACATGTGAAGGAGTGCGATTGATGAGAAAAACAGCAGTTAGAATGCACTCATTCCAAAAATGAAGTGGTACGCGAGACTGGAAAAATAAAGCCCGGGCAACATTAAGAATATGCTGGTGTTTTCTCTCTACTACTGAGTTTTGTTCTGGTCTTCCTACACAAGAGAATTGGTGAACTACCCCTTTACTTCGAAAAAATTCATCAAACAATAACTCAAGTGCATTATCATATCTAAACTTCTTGATGACTCTGCTATACTGTGTCTCAACGAGCTTAAAAAATTGAGGAACAATAGTCAATACATCACATTTCTTCTTTAGCATGAATATCCAAGTATAACGACTGAAATCATCTACCAAGGTGAGAAAATAACGATGACCAGCATAAGATGCAACAGCAAAAGGACCCCAAACATCAGCATGTATCAAATCAAACATATGTTCTGATCTATTATTATGGGAAACAAATGATAAACGTTTCTGTTTGGCCAATGGACAGATTTCACAAGGCCAAGAAGAATCAGAACATGAAAAATCATACATCAAAATATCCTTTAAAGCAGAAAGTCTAGTAAAGGAAGGATGGCCTAGCCTGGAGTGCCATAAAGACGCAGTATTGCGCGATACAGTATTGACAGCATGTTCATCAGACAAAGAATCAACGGCAGCAGGTACGTTGTCAAGCATATACAGACCATTATGCAATTTACCCTTGCCAATCGTCTTCAAAGTGTACTTTTCCTGAATAGTACAAGAATCAGTGGAGAAAGACACAGAAAAACTATCATCCGCAGTTAACACACTGATGGAGAGGAGGTTATATTTGAATTCTGGAACAAAAAGCACACGTTTAAGACTTATTGACCCGCAAACAGTCACAGTACCAGCATAGTGAACTGGGATTTTAGTATTGTCGGGTAATATGACAGAAGTGGAAATAGGCTCCAGCGAATCAAATATTATTTGAGAAAAACATATGTGTTGATGCTCCTGAATCTATTATCCAACCGGAGTCTTTACCACAGACAGTATTTGGAGAAATACCTACTATATGTGCAGTGGTGGCATCGGTATCATTCTTAGCTGCAGCTAACTTGGACTGAAGTAGATTTAGGATGTTGTGACACTGAATAAAAGCATCGTCAGAATTAATGCCTTGTGATCCTTCTATATTCACTTGATTTGCAGCAATGACGTTATGAGCAGTAGAAGTGTTCTTGAAGGTTTGACTATTTTGTGGTCCATTATTGAATCCTCGTTGATTTTTTTTTTACGATAACCAGGCGGATATCCGTGTAACTTGTAGCACTTATCAACTGTGTGGCCTTGAAACCCGCAATGCGTGCAGATAGGGCGATTTCCTTTCTGTCTATTCGGATTATTATTTGTTGGTGCAGGGAATCGATTAGATGAATTAGTAACAGCTAAAGTTATAGTTGTAGGTGCCGCATCGGACTTTTGTTGTTCCTCTTGCACGATTAACGCAAATGCCTTACTGATTTGAGGAGGAGGATCCATAAGTACAATCTGAGATCGTGCATGACCAAAATCATCATTTAATCCCATCAAGAAGAACATTAGGTATTCAAATTGAATAAACTTCTCGATCGACTGAATTCCTCCACAATTGCATCGTCCACAAGTGCATCATGGTCGATAAGAGGTGTATTCATCCCAAAGACTCTTGATCTTGCTTAGCAGTGGTCAGACTACGCTTCAAATGAAAAATCTGAGGTCCGTTTCGTTTTTTAAAACGTTCTTTTAAATCCAACCAAATTGCCTTAGCGGATTCAGTAAACATTATATTGGAAGAAATACCTTTCGAAACGGAGGTGAGAATCCACGCAATCATCATATGATTGTTGCAAATCCAAAGAGGAAGAAGCTCGCCAGTAGGTTCCGGTATGGTTCCATCAATAAAACCGAGCTTGTTTCTGATTGATAGAGCAATCAGCATCGATCTACTCCAGGTAACGTAATTATCATCAATAAGAAGTTCTAAAACAAGTATCAGGTTGGGTATCACTATGATGAAGATAAAATGGACTCTAAGTGTTCTGTGTGTTAGATGATTGTTCTTGACGAGAGATGGAAGAATCAGTCGCAGGAATTTGAGTCTCGGACTCCATGATGAAGAATCGAGAGAAGCAGCGAAAGAATTCTCTCTGATACCATTTTACAGAAGAAGATATGGGAGAAAAATGATACTCTATATCTTTATTCATTATCTCCACTGAATATATATACAAAATACGGGGGGGGGGGGGGGGGGGGGGGGGGGGGGGGGGGTGGTGGTGGTGTTTAACAGAATAACAAATTCTCAAACTAATAATTATAATTAGTTTAAGAAGTAACTAACAGTTAACGAAGTAAACTCCCAATACTTCACAAAAATATTTGAAGTGAGATTAGAAACCACTCAATATTATGTGGAGCAATCAAAATTAATTCAAAATATCTATATATCTATATTGAGATTCACTCACCTCACCAATCCAGACTTCACAGGAGAAAAGTTGTCTCTCCGGCGAGCAGGAACAAGCCTGAATGATGAAGGGAATTTGCAATTACTCTCCAAACTAAATTCCATGAACAAGGGTAAAAAAATAACCACTAAACCTCTTAATTCAAGACGCAGCAGATGAATGATCGTGCTATTGCTAGAAAGAGAAGGAAAGAATGCACCGATTCTGAAACTTTCCAAGTTTCAAGAATCCGGGTTGTGCATGCAGAAGTTTTGTACCTTGCAAAAATGTGCCTTCTTGTCTTTCAATTCTCCTCCGTAATGAAGCCTGGTTAGAAAAGAATTTCAACAAACAATCCATGGATTCAACTTGGCGGCACTGTGCAAAGAAGACCATGACCAGGACTATGCTCCAGAGGATACATGGTTGTGCCTCTCACAAATTGCTGATGAGCAGCAGCCGGCTTGCGTAGACTTGAAACTGATATAGGCTTGCTTCTGATCAGTTTTTTTATGGTAGAACATGCAGCCAATGGGTCTCTAGAACCTGCTCCAACCCTCCTATACATTTTAAGGATAAGCACCAAGAGTTTAGAAAAGGATGATATACATCTATCAAGTGTGCATGAGTTTTTTTTCTAGCATATACATTTTTTTTTATAAGAAACCAAGATTGTAAGATATCACATTCCAAAAGAAAGGGAACGACAACCTAAGGGCTGGGGGAAGAGAGATTTTATATACATTTTTTTTCTAGCATATACAAAGTCAAGAAATTATATAGTTTGCATTAGTTAATCAAATCCAGTAGAGCACCAAAACATTTGCTTCATAGTTGATCGTTGCTAAAGAGTTGCGGATCCAGTATTGGACTCCTGCAATATTTATGCATGTTTTGGTTGAAATTCTAGGCCAAGAATATAGACTTGCACACAAAGCATAAATTATGCCAACACAGACACCACAAGTCATTTATCACCTTACGCATCAACATAATTTTAAAGAGGTCTACCTGAGATGGATAGTACAGTAGCAACTAATTAAAGGAGGTAGGCCCACAAATACGTTAAATAGCTGATTCACAAAGTCTTACCATGCTGTACAGACTTGTCAAATGAGAATGAAATGGCATTCAACATTCATGGAATGATTCAGTCTAGTAGAAACAGATAAATTTATCACCCATAAACTTCTTTTTTTATTTTGGGGGTGGGTGAGTGGGTGATGTTGATAATGATCAATTACCTCAATCGTTTCTCAGATGCAACTCTAGCAGCATCAACCATCTTTTGGCTTGGTACCCACTTCACCACCCGGTTAGGATTGGGTCGCATTGGAGAATGGATTTTAACAAGCTACACAGTTTAAAAGTACTGTTACTACCGAACTAATCAAGCACAGATGAAAACATTATGGATAATACAGAACTTGTCCAGACATACATTTCAAATGTGTTTCTTAGTAAATAACAGGTTAACAAGAAAATGAAATTCCAGCGGGTGAACATGTCTTCAATACTTGAGGATAAATATTTGTTGATAAATAATCAAATAATTTCTATTTATAAACTTTGAACTCTCTTCTGCTTATTTTGAGATCTATATTTAAAATGAACTGTAATACAAAGGACTGGATTATAGAACTTAACTCATTTAATATAATCAACAAATGAAATTTCTAATATTTTCTTATTTTAATTTTTGACAAGGTCTATTCTATTATCTATCATACAATTTTGATATTTAAAAAATTTAGTTTAGCTTTGCCACCTACAGAAGGGAACTTCTCAGTTGCACTGATAAGTAAATAAAAGGCACACAAATTTCAGCACAGATGACATAAATTATAGCAGACTTACGCCCAAACATTCCATCATCTGGTAATATGCTCTACCATGCAGAGGCGTGTGACCTTGTCGAGATTCTGAAAAGTATCTTGTCCTGAGAACATTTAGTGTCATTCATCAATAAAGTATATTTTTTATTTCAAATCTTAAGAAATTATTTGTAACAACAAATCTCATACCATTCTTTATAACCAGGATCAACAGTGAAGCCATACATATCTACAGAGTCACATATAGAGAGAGCAAACTCAAGAGCCTTGAGCCCAGTTCCTTTTGCAGCAGAACCAAATGAAGCACCAAGCATGAGATAAACAGGATTTTTTATCGGAACCTCCTGCAGGAAGTAGGAGGAAAACAATAAGAAGGGTGCAACATCCAAGTTAGGAATAAACTTTACAGAAGCAGAATGGTACATAAAACATGATCTATCATTAGTGGTATGACATCTAACTCTGTATTTGACGAGTGAGAAATTGATGACAACAATAAAGTACATTAATTTCAATGCAACGATAAAAATACATTAATTTCATGTAACGGCCTCATCTTTGCACACAAGTTGGCCCAAACACTCACTATATATGTGAGTATTAATTTGAAAAAAAAAACATTTACTTCTCTTCAGAGAATTCTGAAGGGCGTTCTTTGCATTATTAAAGAAAACAGTAGAGTGAGAGAGTAATTCACATAATACTTCATATTTAAGGGTAATGAAAGCTCTTCTTCCAAGCTCCTGAATTTATTGGCTCACATTCTAGAGGATCTTCTATTACATACGGTGTCAGTTCACATTCTATATACACGTGTGTGTATTAATTTGAAGGAAAAACAACATTTACTTCTCTCGGAGACTTCTGAAGGGTGTTCTTTGAATTATTATAAATTAATTAATTAATTTAAATAAAATAAAAATAAAAAAAAAAGTGGAGTGAGAGGGCAATTCACATAATGCTTCGTATTTAAGGAAAATCAAAGCTCTTCTTCCAAGCTCCTGAATTCATTGGTTCACATTCTAGAGGATCTTCTATTACATACGGTGTCAGTAAAGCACCTTTCTTATCTAAAGGATTGAAAATATCCTAGCAGCATGTTTCCTCCTCTCTCTCCTTACCAGAAAGGAATGAATGGAAATTTCATCTTTTAGTTCATTAGAAAGATATGGGATCGTCCTCAGTCTCAATTGGTTTATCATTCCCTTCTCTCCCTTCAAGACACGAAAATTGGGGAGAGTAGTAGAAGGGAAACAAAATCTCCCTAAAATAAGCTATTAAAGAAAAAATCCTCAATGTTTTGCTTGAAGCTTGATGGAGAAGAGGAACAAGAGAAACTTCAAGGAAGTAACAAAGCATGGAGCTTGGTCCAAACCAGTATCAATTCTAGAAAGCTACAAAGCATAGATATTAGAATCATGTATTTTTGGCAAAGATCGTTAAAAAGGGAGCCACAACAAACAGTACGGGAACCTGAATCATCTTGTTCATGATGTCATGAATTGTTGTTTTGATTAACAAAACCTCCTTTCTTTTTTCTGCAAAATATGCAATTCATACTTAGTATACTTCTAATATTATGTCATCAGCACCACAACAAGTGAAAAGATATTTTGATACCATCTAACTCGACAACTTTATCCAGAGCTTTTGCAGATCCTCTATTAAGAAGACGAAAGGTACTTTTTTTACCCACATGGTCAGTATAGTTCTGTGAAAAACAGAACATAAAACAGATTAAGAAAAATACTTAAAAGGAAAGGAGCATCTAAAATGATCAGTAGAAGCCGAACCTGGATAGGGGCCCCATTTTCCCTGATAACAACATCAAAACCATCTATCTCCTTCCCAAATTTGGTTTTCAAGAGATCTCCAGAATTTCCCACAACAGCACAACGGCCATACTGTTTTGGAACATATGGTGGTGTTTCAGGAAGTACTAGGGAGAGTTTCTCCATGCATAAAGTTCTATTCTCACAGCGATTACTGCCAAAGGAAAAAAGGCCATGATGAGCACTGGCTACGGGAAACTGTCCATGGTCTTCTGATAAGGATGTTCATTCTGGAGCTCAAAACACAGCAACATCAACATGAACTTTGTAAATTCATGTGAACTTTGCAATAAACTATACAGCTTCAGAAGGACTTCTTTCCTTATGATTTATTAGAAATGAAGTTTATAAAACTAATAATGGTTTATCCAGAAATGATGGAAATCTAAAATTAAGAAAATTTATGTTCAAAATAATGTGTTTTTGCAATAGAATACAAGTCTTCAGCAAGTGCTTTGTGTCTACAAATCCATAAATTATCAATCATTTGAAGGATAAAGTTTCGTAACTGTAACTACTTACAGAAGTACTCCTTTGTTAATCCTACGCCAAGCATACTCCTCCCATCCATTTGGTAAGCTTTCAATGTACTCCCTTGTCAGTATGGTGGTACTGTTCCGCACCTGAGCAGTCCACTCACTAAATAATAATTAATTTGTAAACATGCTTATGAACCTATGTAAAACGAGAGCTCATTTAACTTCAAGGTGCATTTTTTGAAGTAAAATTAGAACTGATGACAGTCATCAATTAGTCCTAAAAAGTCAATGCGTACAATTATCAGATATAGAAAGCAGCTTACCTGTTCCCAAGTAGCCACAGCTTCGCAGAGATTAAATTCATATGATAAGCCTTCAAGTTCACCACTTTTAGGATCTTTCTGTTCACATGTAAATTTCAAACATCTAAGTACTAGTTTGTGTATCAGCTAAATGTGGTTCGAAAAAACACGGTGTGGCAGGAGTTATAAGTGGGATTTAATGCTCCAACTTAATCGGACTTCGTCTACTCAACAAATATATGAACAGTCCATCAGAGTGATCAAGAGAACGTACCCATTTGGGAATGGTATCTTGAGGAAATCTCATTGTAACTAGGCAATAATCTTCACCACCTACAGCTTGTAAACCTAACCCATTTGCACTCTGCAACACCATTGAACAATTGACGTACAAATTACCTAAGAGATTAAGGTTTTTGTTTTAAAGGAGCAAAATGTTAAACTACTTCGCACAGGATTGAGAAAAACACACAATCATCTAAGTCATATAAGACAAAGAAACATCCAAAAGTAAATATATGGCCCTAAACGTCATCAATAAGCATTCGAAAAGCACTTCAAATACAGAGAATGTGATGTAATAAGCTTCGGCCTCAATAGCCACGAGCGAAACTCTCATCAACTTGTTCTTTCCAGTTCGGAAATAGCAAATATTTGAAACAATTGGTTTCCAGAACTCACCACACACTTCTGGAAGCTGCTCCGAAGAGATTGCAGAGCTTCAAAATCCTGGTCGGAGAGTTGATAATCTCCATCTATCAATAGATATAAGCACAATTAGATGATCATACACATAAAAAAAAAATGCAAATGAAAAGAAATTCAACACAAACATAAAGGCACTTACATAGGCTAGAAACGCCTTTAATGTAGATGAGAATAGCGGCAAATCCAGAAGCTAAAGCAAGAACAAAGACAAACTGCAACAACCTCATCTATATAGAGACCGAGAAATTTAGGAATTCTGAGGACCTTTACTACAAACTTGAATGGATCTAAAGCCCCGATATGTATCAGTCCTTCGCTTAGTGGATCTCGACGAGAAGCGACCTCGATCTGTAATTTTCTGTATCTTGCTTCAGCACTCGCTGGAAAACGGTGTGAACCGAAGTTCCAATCAGCGAGATTTCACCCAAAAAAGAAAAAGGAAAACGGATGTCGGTATTTATGGGAATTGAACGATGCAAAACTAACATAAGATTAATTTTAAGCTTTTTTGAAAGTACCCATGCTAAAATTGACATTTGAAACAAAAAAAAAAAAAAGTATTTTAACTTAATTGCAAATTTAGTTCCTAACTTCTATAGTTTAAAAAAAGTTAGAATTTAAGCATTATAGTTTAAAGTTAGAATTCCTCTCTATGATTTGATAAATCTCTCATAAATAGTCATGAGGAGTTTATGAGGTTTTATTAAATTATAAGAACGAAATTTTCACTTTTAAAATCATAGGGACTAAATTCTGACTTTCTCCAAACTAAAACCAAATTTGTAATTTAACCTTTTTCTTCTTCTTCATTTTGATATTAGTATTCCTGTTTATTATACACATAAATTATCATTCCTTCGCATTCATCAATTTTTATTAAAAGGATAATACTTGGCTGTAATCTGAGGTGCAAGAATTTTCCTGCCCCCACTATTCAATTGTTGACAATAAAGAGAGAGAAAGCACAGCAAGGAGAGATAAATGTGGAAAATATTTTCTCTCCCCTTATGTGTCAGCAATTGAATGGTAGGAGGCATGGAGATTCCTGTTCTCGGGTGCAGCCAAATATTGTTCTTATGAAAATAGAAATTTACAAAAATGTACCGTTATCTTTCTTTCTTACAAGTAATGAATTTTGACATAGTAAATCGTGATGACATTGGTCAACTTTAGCATAATTAAAACTAGTTAAAGGGGTTGATAATTACATTTATAGGTGATTTGAATTCTCCCACTCACTCTTCAATTTGAGCATAGTTGAATCGTTAAGGTATTATTGTATTTTCAACCTAAAGATTGTTCGAATTCTTAGAGGATGCTCTTTGGGTGAGGGACAATAATTTCATTAGTATGATGCCCTCTAGTGAAACCAAAAACAAAGCTAAGAGAGCTTATGTTTAGAGGTAGTTCAAAATTCCAGTGGACTCTTTAGTGAAACAAAAAATAAAGCTACGAGAATTTATATGTCCACCATTATACTATTATGATGTGGAGATATGTGGAGGGTCTGTCATCCTTAACAAATTGGAGAATTTTGTTTTAAAAAAATGCATGTATAACTTATCGACCTACTCCCCTTCCAAGTTTCCAACACTAAACTAACAACTCGATGGTGTTAATATACGATACGCTAAATGTTAAAAATGGTTAAATAATGCATTTGGGCCATGTAAAAGATAGTAGAGCTAGAAATATAGCTAAATCTCTCCTTAAATATCAACATATCAAGTTAAAAGAGAGAGATGTATCACTTTTGAAACTCGCGTTTAACATGTTTATCTATTTCAATAATTGTACGTTCGCTTATGAAGAAAAAAACCTCTGAAAATTAGGAGTCGTAATCTTGGATACAAAAGATATGGTAGGGAAGTTCAATGCTCTTTTTGTTAGAGACCATCTCTAGATTTTGTTACACCTGAGCCCGTGGTTGGCTAAGAAATCTCTTAATAAGGGCATTTCATAAACTCTTCCTATCCTATTTGAATCCATGAGCTTCATACTTGGATTCGTCAAATTTCTTTAGCTATTTGAAGCTATTCTCAACATTTCTTTTAAAAAACAATCCAGTGGGTTACATATGAAACTAAAAGAAACAACATTCCATACCAAAAAATAAAAAATAATAAAAAAAAACAACAACAACATTTAGCGAAAGAATGAAGTTACTCTCAACCTCTTGGCTATTAATTTAGTTATGCTCAAATTGGCTTTGAATGAGACGTTTGATATTATAGGCATGTTTAGGATTGATGTTAAAATAGTTAAAATAATTTTTTTTAGATTCAAAATCACTCTTAAACATGCATTTTAATCCTTCAAAATCAATTTTGATGGTTTGTTAAATCACGTTTAAAATGTAAAACCAAATGTTAAAATGATTTTAAATGATTAAATGCACGTCTTGAAGTGATTTTGAACATGATAAAAGTGATTTTAACTATTTTAAAATCACTCTCAAATATGTCCTATATCATACACTAGAGGTCTTCATACCAAGATCATGAGTGTTGAAATATTTTTCTTGTGACCAACTAGAATTTTTAATTTAACTTTTGCCATTAATTGAGAACTTGGGCTCTACTGTCGAAGCCCAAAACATTAGGCCCATGTCCAATGTCAAGCTTGTATTGGGCCATAGGAATGAGTTTGCCGAGTTGGGTTGTATGGTTACTGAAGCAACGGAGGTCATACAGATTCCAGACCAATCTCACACAGATCTAGGCTCCAATTTGGGCTTACAAAGCCCAATTCTCATGAGCCCTCAATTTCAATTAGGGCATTCACATTCATATGGGACACTAGCCACTTGGGCAGGGGTAGTTTTGACTTTTGAGGCGGAATTTATGCCATTTGATAATTTTAGTTTTTTTTTTTTGACAGAGATAATTTTAGTTAGTGAATTGGGAAAAAGAAGTCGGACAATATATTAATTACATAACAACATTCATTATTACCCTTTCAAAAAAAAAAAAAAAAACCAACATTAATTATTAACTTTAACTTATTTATTAAAAAAAATAGTGGAACGACCCACATAAAGCATTTAATATTCTTCTAATCTAACTCTAATGTATTCTCGTGGAAAATGTTAAATTACAAATTTAATCCTTGACTAAATGTCAGACGTCAGATGTTCAAAATACTTTTAAAAAGATGCATTTAATTTTTACGTCTATAGTATATATAAAAGCCACAAGGAGAAATTTTTTATGTCAATTTTACCCTTTCATTATAGGCATTTTCACTATTACTTTGGTGACTTTTTTGTCCTTCAAATTCAAAATTCTAAGGTAATTAAATGCTAGGTAATCAATTTAATTTAGGAAACAATTTCCATAATTATTTGATAATTAAGAGAACTAAATGCTAGGTAATCTAATTAAGTTATTTGATAATTAAGAGAACTAAATGCTAGGTAATCTAATTAAGGAAAACAAACGTGAGTTGTTTTGAATTTAATTGAGAGAAAATTTATAACATCATTTGATAATTAAAACTGATTATGAAAATTAAACGGACTTTCAAAACATTTCGAGAATTTAATCTAGCATTAGGCAAAAAAAAAATTTAGGATACATTGTTGGCATTTTGTTTAGAATACAAATTGTTGGTTGGTTTAAAATTTCTAAAGTCATTTAAATTTCTAAATTCATTATGGAAATTAAACTGATTTTGAAAACATTTATGATCATGTTGATTCAATTTCTTATGAACGTTTGTAAATTTTCATATTTAAACATGAAGGCGATGATGATAAACATAGCAACTTCTTCTAGAATTTGAAAATCTATGAATGTACAAAATTTCAAAGATGTCTGCACTTGAGTCATTCAATTTCTTATGAATGTTTGTAAATTTTCATATTTTTATTCCATGTGTTTAGTCTTTCATCTTCCTATTACATTAACGGACAATAAATCTATGATGTAATTAAACATGCATTAATACCATTACTTAATGCTCAATTACTTCACTCAATTTAAGTTTTAAAAAGATGTTTCACTTTTGAATATATACTTAATTGCACTCAATTTGAATTGATGTAGTGTCAATTTACCATTGATGAGTAATTGAAGAAGACAATGAGTTGTACAATTTTAATTATGGAACTTGAAAAGTTTAGTCTCTTGCTTCTCCCTCTCCCTCGTCTTTATAAAGTGAATTAGATTCCAAGGCCCCTTGGCGGGAAGCGTCAATGAAAAACGGAGGTTAAATTAATTTTATGCAGAAAGGGGAGGTTTATAGATTGATGGAAAGAATGAGTTGAGGATCAATTTTGTTTCAAGTATGTTTCTTCTGTTGCATTTCGCATCTAACAGCTTGAAGCTGACTTTGCAAAGACCTAAGGGCGAGGGTGATATCAACGCTAATAATCCAATGAAGATTGATAAGATGAGACCGATCTACTGAAAAACTCATTGATTGAAATGAATCTCGAGAGGGAGGGCGATTGACGCTACCATAATTGTGATCATGATCAACGAATTGATTGCACTGGCGATCATATCGATGACATGCGAAGATTTGCAAGAAAGACATATCATTTAAAAGAGGGAGAAAGATGAAGGAAAGCATAGCAGACGTGAAAACCAAAGAGGGAGGGATGAGCAGTAGTTCTAGGATTTCATTACATTTTTTTACTTTTTTTTTTTTCAATAGAATGGACTGTGCTATTTTTTTTTTTTATCAACAGCTGGGCTATTTTGTAGTTTTGGTTTTTTCTAATTTGTATTATAAGGATTACCATGCATTTTTCTTTTGTTATTTTTTTTTAATAAAATAGGATGCATTTTTTTCCTCTTGCTTTTGTTTTTCTAATTTGTATAAATTAAATATTATATTTTAATATATTTTAAAAAATAATAATATAACTATAAAGATTTAAATTGAATGAATAATAAATTATGGATTTTGACGAGGGTGAAGATTTATCTACGTATTTGAAAATGTCAAAAATATAAAGAGTTCAAATACTTTCAGGCATAAACATACAAACAAAACTTTTATCATTTTTTATTTATGATATTTTAATAGTTTATTTTTATTTAAATAACTCATTTATGAATATAAACTACAACCAATTGAATTGATCATTCATAATATTATTGAATGATCTTTGCCATGAATTTAAAAAAATCCTATTTACTTTATATTAATTGTGAAAAAAAAAGTCTCATTTTACATAAAAAGATAAAATAAAATGACAAATTCCACGTGCATTGCACGTGTTGCCGACTAGTTTTTCTTAAAAGTATTTTTAATAATAAATTTATTTTGTTACACTACGCTACATCCAAAAGCGATTCCAATCATCACAAATATGTTTTTTTCTTTCTTATTACATACTTTGAAGATTTTCCATCAATATTTATAATATATAAAGTCACTTTTTGAGTAAACATCTCTCAAATGTTTCTTCAAGTTCACAAAGAGTTTTTAAATTAATGTCTTTTTAAAAAATGTTTTTTTATTCATTATAGATTTTTTAACAAACTCTTTTAGTTTTTTAAAATTACTTTGCAAGGTATACTAAAAAACATTCAAATTAGAATCCGTTTGAAATGACTTTTCTAAGTGCTTGTGCTTAAAAATACTTTTTTAAGCATTTAGAGAATCATCCGTTTGTAATTCTTCTAATGTACTTATAGAAAAAATAGTTTTTATTTAAAAAACATTTTTTTCACAAGCTATCCCAAACATACACAGGTTCCTATAATTTAAAAAGCTTCTAACTTAATAGGTCATTGAACTTTTAAGGTTATATCTAGATGATCACTGTTTTTTAAAAGCTTGTTATTGAATGTTCAATTATGTGTCTAATAAGTTCATGTTGTTATTTAACTCTAAAAGTTTAATTTAATTCATACATGCCACGCGTATTATTTAAAGACAACAAGATTAATTGATTTCGAGTAGTCGATTGATATTGTAAACGTTAGACTAATGAAAATAACAATAGCGACATGTTAAACCCAAAATTAAAAGTTTAGGAAACTATTAGAATTTTTTTTAAGTGCAAGATGAGATAAACACAATCTTAAAAGTTTATGAATGTATTAGAAACTTTTGAAAGTACAAAAAATTTACTAAACATTATATCTTGAAATTAGTTTAAGGACCAAACTCATAATCTAATCCATGCACACATTTATAAAGCAAACACAATTATCTGTCAACATCGACATAGCTCTTCGAGGTTAATTAAGGCACATTTTTCTATAGATTGAAGGGTTTAAACACCACAACTGATAAGACAATCCTAATTCTCAGCCCAAAGATTCAAGCTTTTGAAGCAAGAACCCTTGAATCAAAGAAATCAACACCTCCTTATACAAATTTTAGATCAACCAAGAGACAAGGCTAGAAATAGATTACCTCTTATGATAAAAAATCTAGAAGCAAGATTTGAAAATCTTGTTTTAGATTGAGTCACTCCACAATCAAACTTGATTAAGGCTTGATTGAATGGCTCACATGCATTCTACCACAAGAATTGCAAGAAAAGGGTCTCAAAGTTGAGAGTTCATCTCATTAAATCATCATAATCCCTCTTTACAAGACAAATCCCATAGGTATCTATAGTCTCCTCACAAAAGTAACTCAAAACCCTTCAAATGCCCATAAAATAGTTACAAAAGTAGTGGCCATGATTATATTGTTTAGTAACCCCCTTTCTTAACTATCTAAACTTGAAATTGAAATTTAAAAGCTCAAAATTAGACTCAAGAGTTTATGTAACTAAAATGACAAATGAAGTCTTCAAAATGATTGCCAAACTCAAATGCAATTTATGACAACTTCATGCTGAACTTCAACCTTGCAAATGTTGACCTCCGAACCTCCAAATGGTCCATCCTCACTTGAATCAACTTGTAACACATGAAATTGAGGTTGAGCCAAGCCTATCCAATTTTGTAGATGAAAAATGAATGCTTGTTGAAGTTTTTTAGCCTTGGATATTGTAATAGGTCTGGTTGGAACTTGTGGAACGCCATGATTCTTATCACAACCCTTAATTGCAACCTAATATTATTCTATTTAAAAAAAAATCAATATTGATATATTTCAATAGTCTTCACAAAATTCTCTCAAAATAAATACTATCTAAGAATGTCATACATTCATATAAAAATGTAGAGCATTCGAATTTTCTTCCACCTTTAAAAAAAGAGAAAATGAGAACGGTTCTTAATTTGATCGTAGTGCCTACAAATCGTAAACCATATATCTGAATCAATTTAATGAAAAGCGGAAATGAGAAAATGAGACAGCATTATATTTTATATTCTCCTTCCTTTACTTCCCTTCTAAATTAAGTACACCTTGCTCACGAAGATTAAAAAACTAGACAAGAGCCATGGCGTTAAAAAGTAGAGTTTTGAAAAAGAAAAGTATTTAGATCTACCAAAAAATAAAGCATCTTACTAATTAAATGCACATTATAACAATCATGTAATTAATAATTAGATTAAAGGCACAATCATATAATAGGATGAGGGTACAAAATTTTACTAAAATGTCAAAGAGTGGGGGCTATATAAATTCTTGTTTTCTTTTGAAATTCTTTTGAACCGATCAATAATCTGCCTAAGATTTTATTCCAAATTGATTAAATATATCCACTAAAAGCTACAATCAGTCCAAAACACATTTATTACATAATTATAAGGTAATCCCAAAAAGATTAAAAAAAAAAAAAAAACCCTAAATCCTAATCAAACATACTGTATCCATCATGTGTACCAATTGCATGCCGCTGCACGGCGACCAAGTTGACAAAAGCTTATAAAATATATATATATATATATGTGTGTGTGTGTGTATAAGACAAGGTCCGGGTGCATGCATGTATATATATTATTTATTGTAAAATTACATAAACAAAACATATGCAACTGCTTTTCTTGCCCTCGGTCGCCAAAATCATCTTTCTTTTTTTATACGTACTTTTGATATTGATATATATGTAGATATAGCTTGATATTATTTAATTTATGTAGTAGTTTTAATTATGGAGTTGGGGTTTTTGATTTAATTAATTAATTCGTATGGATATAAGCTTTTTTCTTTTGTTGGGTGTTGTTTCCGGTTGGGACAGCCCATGCATGAGTTAGGGTTAGATGCTGAGCGATGTGGAAACATATTATTTGTTGTTAAGAGAGGGAAAGGGACAAGGCAATTCAATGGTTGAGGGGCCGAGCCATAGGGTGTTGCCTCCAGTGGACCCTGGCCCCATTTTGGCCACAACCACCGCCCTCTCCAACCCACTGGTCCCTCCCCCAGCCCCCTCTGGGTCGCCCATTAGTTAATACGGTGACGACGACGACGATCCTCTTCTACTGCCTTGTCGTTGGCCGCCCGAGATGGGAGATTGATACCAGAGGAAAGAACCCTTTTGAGATTTTTGGTCATTGTTTTTTACTTTTTACTTAAACCCCCATTTTCAAGAGCTGAGTGAAGAAGGAAGGAAAGAAAGAGACAATTTTCCTCAGCTCGTTGTTGAGATTTTAAACTTTTCTCTCTATTTTGACTCTCCGTTTTTTAAGTTATAATATCATTTTGGATCTTGTTTTATTCTAGTCATCGTACTTTTAATAAATCTTAAAATTAGTCTCTATCGTTAGTTCGTGGTTATTTTTTTAAAAAAAATAATTAGTTTCTATCATCTTTCTCTCTACAAATGTTGAAAACGTGTTCACATTGTCCCTTTTTTCTTTAATAGAAATTATTATATTATTTTGTAAAGTTAGATAAAATTAACTTCAAACCAACGATGATAACTAATTTTAAGATCTAATGGTACATAGACTAAATGAACTAAAATGAAATGAACCTCAAAGTACATAGACCAAAATAATATATTTTAATCAAGATTATATTTACAAAAAGTTAGAAGGTAATATTTTGTTGAAAATTTTTGATCTGCCCTTTCTCGTTTCGATTGTCTTGTTGGTAGTTCGAGGAAGTAAAGTTTAAGATCACTTTTTAAAAAGATTCTTTTAACTAAAAAGTACTTTCTGAAGCACTTCTCAATGCTTCTCCTAAAAATATATCTTGAACATCTTTAGAAATTTAAAAAATCACTTTCATTATCTAACCGTTTGAAAATTCCTATACTTCAAAAGTTATTCCAAATTCACTGGCAGCGACGGAGAGGACACTGCTTGAAATTTTTTATTTATTTTTTCTTTGTAGTCTCTGCGATGCTTCGAGGAAATAGAGATCAGTGGATGGAGTGGTCAATTTTATGGCCTGACCTTTAGGGTTTTTGGCTGAAGAACTGTTTTATATATTATTTTGAAACCTCCAAAGTACATCCTTTTCCCTTTTACTGAAAAGATAGAGAGGAAAAAGACTTCACTGGCTCTGATTCATTTATTTCCTTCATTCATTCGTAGATGCCCTTAATCAAAGCCAAACAGAAGAAAGATCTCTCTGAATCTCATCGACAACCAAAATTTTCCCACACAAAAGTGAGATCCGGATTAAGCCATGTTACAAAAAAAAAAAAAAAATTCTTCTTCAAGTCGCTTTCTCTGTTTTTGTACCCATCTCCTCATTGCTTTGTGGTCAAGATTTTGATACTAATATCGATTATCAAATGATTCTTCGTCATATAATAATTTGTTCTTTTGTGGCAAAACCCAAAAACAAAAAGGCATATATATTAATTAAGTTGAATTACAAATTTAGTCCCTATAATTTAGACTACGTATCAATTTTAGTTCCTATAAAAGTTTTAACTTAGTTCTTATGGTTTTATTAATCCTTACAAATTGTCCCAAACTTGTTAAGAACCTACTCGAAAAATGTTCCTATTTCCCTTACTTTTTGCTCTGCCTTGGAAATGAGTAATAATTGTTTGATATGAGATAAAAATGAAGTTTCACCTATAAACTAATTGACAATGAGAAGAGTAACTCATATATCTTATAAAAGTTGTGAGATTTCTTCATCTTTTTGATGTGAGATCCTCAACATTTGACAATTATCAATCAAATAGAAAGCATAAGCTTACTATATATATATATATATATCATGTAAATAAACACACACATTAAGTATTGAGTATGGTAAAACTAAGGATGGTTGGTGATATTTGATCAAACCATATATAAAGACTAAATTCAAACTTTTCAAATTATAGGGATCAAATTGAAACTAAATTTAGAACCAAATTCATAATTTAAAATCATTTCTAGTTTTTTTGGGGAGAAATATATCTTTTCTAATTATTGCAACTAATTACCAACAGTGAATTGATTATGGCTTTAAAAAGTAGTACACAATAATTAATCAATCAATAAATATATAAATCAGAGTCGTATTAAATAGGGAGAGATTCTACTTCTTGTCCATATACATACAAAAGAAATATGAAAAGAAATGGACCCAAACAAAATAAGGAAAAAGAAAAAGGAAAAAGAAAAACAATTTTGAGTCAAACGATGATGGTGAAATTTCGGAGTGATGTTATGAAATAGTACAAGACATAGGCCAAACGGAGAGAAACAAGACCATACATGAATGTCGGCTACCTCACACACCAAATTAAAATTAAATAAAAATAAAATAAAACAAACAAATAAATAAATATAGATTTCGATAAGTCCTCGATATCTCCCACCCAAATTAGATGGCGACGATACTATAGCAAAAAATAAAAATCTCCGTAGAAAATAACACATTTCCCCAGAAAACAAACTTGACAAAATTTATAATAAGATGAAAAATATTAAAAGGAAATTACAGTGTCATAAATAGTAAATGGACAGAATTATTGTTATTGTTATAAATTTTGATATCAGGTGGTGACCACTCAATTAAATGGGAGGGAGGGTTACGTTAAGATGTTGGGAGAAGGCAAGAATGGTCAGGAGAGTACCGAAAGGGCTTCTATGAATATGAAAGCTCATTTACATATATATATATATATATAAAAGAACAGGAGGGTCCCTTGAAAGAGGAAATTGATGGGCTGGTGGGTTGCAAATAATTCTAATATAACACCATTTCCAGCTATAATTTTCTATTTATTATTTTCTTAAGTATGGCTAGGTTTGCAAATAATTTTTAAAAAAAAAAACTGTTAATCTAATGTACTTTCTAATCTGACATGCAATTATCAAACTTTCATTATTGTTATATAAATGTATCTAAGTTTAATAATCTAGTGATCATCAAGTTTGAGGCATGGGTTTTTTATTTAATTATTTTAAAATTTTGATTAATATAATGAAGAGGGGCAGGCAGATTCTGATATATATATTTATATAATAGGACATATGGGAGATCAACTTTGGGGTCCAAAATTATCATGATGAGAACAATTCAACATGTGGGGGCTATTGTAGACAACGGGTGCAGAACAAGGAAACCCCATTTGATTATCCATATGTAACTTCTTTTAAGGGAAGAAACAAAAAATTACATCTGCCTTTGTTTGTTTTGCTTAGTCCTGATATTAATCGACATTACTTAAAATTAATGTTCATCCCAATGCCACGGTAAAATGCTAAACTATCTAAGCTAATTCTTAATTAGGTTAAATTATAAAAAAAAAATACTTATGAACTTTACCATTTGTCTTAAAAGTATCTGTTGTTGCCAAATTTTGGACAGAAAAAATCTCACCTGACCTCCAAGTGACAACGACGGTAAATTTGTATTCTTGGAGAAAGAACGCAGCCTGCAAGACAAGAAAAACTTGGACACCGGTGTGGTGTAGGCCACACAGGCTCCGATGCTCAAGTCAGAGAGAGTTTTGAGAGAATTTATGAATTTTAGGAGAGTGTTGTAAGCTGTAATGAACTTACCTTGCTCTCCTCCTAAGGGGGAGCTTAAATAGCTTCATTCATAGGATTTTTCGTGGGTTTTCGTCTTCGAATGGGCAAAGGACATGTCGAATTGGGCTAAACTGAGGGTACACTGGCCATGAGGGACCGAGGCAAGGCCCAAAATTGGGCATTGCCAAACTGGTCGGCCGAGGCCGACCGCGGGCTTAGGCTTCGGCCCAAGCCCGTTTCCTCGTCCCTTCTCATCCTAGGTCGGTCTCCTATCGATTTCGGTCTATTTTGACTTCGTATTAGGCTTCTTTCTTTATTTGGCCCTTCATTGCAGCCCTTCAGCCAACTCATTATTGTTGGTCTAATTTCACCCATAACAGTATCTATATTCTTTCAAACGTTACAATATTACCCTTCACTTTAAGTTTCAAAACTACATTTGAAATACGTTAGGTTTTCTATCTGACATTCTAATAGATTTTTAAACTTATGTCTCAAAGTTGCAATATGTCAACTTTCAATCCAACATTCTAATAGATTTCTACTTCAAATGTGGTTTTGAAACATCTATCAAAAAGGTTAAAGGTAATATTGCAACTTTGAAAAAATAAAGATATTTTTAAAACAAAAGGTAAAATTGAATGTATTTTTTATAATTTAGCCTCTTAATTAAACTATTAACTTTTGTTTAAAAAAATTCTTTTTGAGTTTGTTTTATTTTAATTCTCAAGAGTGCTACGTTTTAAAGAACAAGAAATTATCGGGTTTTTTAAACGCACGTAGGGGTTATTATTGCTTGCCAGAGCTATTTCAATTATTCAAAGCAAAGTCCACATTTACACAGTAATAGGATCTACCTTCTAGCCACAGTTGCTTAATGATTTTAGCCAATAAGCTTCTTCAAAACTTGATTACTTATAATATTATTTAAATATATTTTTTGCTGTCTGTAATTAATGCAAATAATTGAATTTGTTTTTGTCTCTTATGTCAAACTGTATATATTTCTCATAATTAATGCCATCGTATTAATTCGTGGGTTAGTCGTAATTTTTAATTATTTTGATGGATTACTTTTGTTTTAGCCTAGTTAGCATTCTTCATACACAATCATTCCAAACCTTATCCGGTTCATAATGTAGACGCTGTTAGTATTTGTTTTTGTTAAGATCAAACCCGAAAAGTAGGATGTGACATTTAAATGAGAAAAACATATGTGATCTCTGGCGGCAAGTTTTTTTTGAGTTCTTTCTTTTTTATTTCCAATAATTTTCTACTTAAAATTGGTGCATTATTCTAAATTTTTTTTCTTCTATTTTGTGATCGGAAACAAATTTAAGTGAAATTGTGGTATTTTGGATTAATGCAAGATCGGATTTATGGAATCAAATAATAAACTACTTTATTCTCACCAATTCTCTCGTGGGAAACATGCACAAGGTCAGAATAAATAAGACTAGAAATTGATAGAGAAGCATCATGGGATTCTTCATTTTTCTTTTTCTTTTTCTTTTTTTTTTTAAAGCAAACCATGGTAGGTTGGCCAACTATATACGATGATATCTTCAATTTGAATTCACTATAACAGCCTGTTTGATAAAGTTTTTCCTTTTTCGTTTACATTTTCTATATTTAAAAATCATATTTAATCACAGACATTTTTCTTTATTGTCTATGTTTTTTCCCCCCAATAATAACTGCCTCTCAAATCTATTGTACTTGGTATAAAAAATTTGTTCCAGAAGCAATTAACCCATATTATGAACCTGGACAAGATGACCCTCTTAGGATTTCTTCACATGGAGTCTTGGAAAAAAGAGAGATTTGGTTGGATATGGCATTTTGTAAATAGCTTCATCACTGTCTCCTTTTCAACTTTTTTTTTTTCAATAGAGAGCAAAGGGTGGAAAAAATAGTGACAAGTAGACAATAAAAAAGAAGGGAAAAAAAGAAACATACCCCTTTTCCCAATTCATGAAAATTATTGTATTTTGTCTATGTCACTTTAGAATATGTCATAATTTAACACCCAAAAGTTTCATAAACAGTTTTGAATAAGATTCTTTTAAATTAATAAAAACCATCACACTTAATTATGACACCATCTCCTATCTTCCCATCTATAATATATATAAAAACTATGACACTTTAAACTATCATATTCAAACCAAAGCTTCATATCATTTCCTTAAAAATTGTAAACTTTGTGTTAGGATTTGTAATTGACTTGAGTAAACTTGCAAAGAAATATATATATATATATATATATATTTTTTTTTTTAAAAGAGAATAAAGGAAATTTATAAAGAAAAAACAAGATTTGATGGCATGATTGATGAATATATTTTGGCATTTTGTATGATCACTACACGGTAGAACTTTGACAACATCGGCAATTTGCCAGACAAAACCCTACACAATGCTCTGTTCACATAACTGCATGTTTAAAGCCTATCTTATTCACCAGTATAGTATTCTCCAAACTTCATTAAAAAATAAAAACCAACTCCAAGATTCCTCCAATTTTTCCCCTCTCTTCTAAAATTATGATATTGACGTTTTTTAAAAAAATGATATTGACGTTGTTGGTTGTAAGTTGTAACTTATTCAACTTGATTAATGAAGCTGAGAGATGGGTTTTAAATTCTAATTCGAATTATATTGTACTGTTAAAAAAAAAGGAAAAACAGGGAAAAAAAGATGAACTTTGTTGCGGAAGGGGAAAAAAATTGCATATATTAATTATTAACAGATGAATGGAAATTACATACATGAAATTAAAATGGATATAAGCTAATCAATCAGTTTTTTTTTTTTTTTAATATATTTCATCTAAGACTAATACATTTAAAATAAATAACTTTTATTTTTTTATCTAAAAAAAATTCAGTGCAGATTCTCGAAACTTGAGCAGCCACAGAGCTCTGATGACTAAAATGGGAGGGAACAATTAATCTGTTGAAAAGATCCGATCCTCTGTGTTCGTTGTCCATTGATTTTTGCTACTTCCACTTTATTCATGTTCTCTGTCCACTTTTAATCCTTCGAACCTTTTTTTTTTTTCATTTTTTTAATGGGGTGGGGGATGAGAGAGAGAGAATTTAATTTCAAATTCTTAGTAGTTCTTTAATGGAAGTAACACAAATTGTCTCCAATTCCTGATGAAATAAGAAGCTTTCGTTTCTGGTCTTCGACATCCCATGATGAAACTTTAACGTTATCCTGAAAACGATGTTTTTTTTTTAATGTTATGTAATGTCCTCCATGAATTAACCAATAAAAGATAATGTTATAGATAATAATAATAAAAAAAATTACCTGAGATTGAGAATACGCGTTTGGGCTCATCCCTTGTTGAAGTAGAAACAAATGAGCTGAGTGGTCCATTAGGGGATAATTACTCCCGGCGGCGATTGCCGGAGTTGGCGTCGTCGGAGTCGTGGTGTCGATCAACGCCGGCGGTGGCACGACGCTGCATTGCGCCAGCGCCGGTAGTTGTGGAGTTATACTACTCAATGAAGTTGTCTGTTCAAAATAATAAATATATTAGACAAAAGTTTTTTAAAAAAATTATGCCTTTTTTTTTAAGGGTGTTTTTTTTTTAATACCTCTGGTTGGATCATGAGGCCGTCCAAGTCCATTCTGAAGTCGAAGAAAATTGGGTTCAAAGAAGCGAGTTTCATGGAGAGAAACTGAAAAAGAAAATTAGAGAAATTTATGAGTAAACTTTTTTTTTTAAAAAAAAAAGGGTAATTAATAATATAGTTGTGAAAGTGATTAAAGAAAGTGGTGGTACCTCAACTTGATTTTGTAGGGACTGAACATAATTGATAATTTCATCCAACATGAGGGCCTTTCCTGTTACCTATTCATCATAAAAACCCACATGGCCATTGTCAGCTTAAAAACAAATAAATACATAAATAACCTCTAATTTCCATTGAGGAGAAACAAAGAAGAAGAAGAAGAAGAATAAATGGATATGAAATGAAAAGAACTATTTTTTACCTTGTCGCAACCGGGAACAAGTCGTTGCAATGTCTTCATCCTTTCACTAATCTTCTCTCTTCTCACCTGAAATGACACGACAAGTCGTTTTTAGTATGTGGGGTCTATTTCTTTTCTTCTTTTTTTTTTTTTTTAAAAAACTAAACCTTAATTTTAGGTCCTTGAAATTATTATTATTATTAATAATTATTTACCCTCTCTGCAAGACTGTGGCTATCAGTGGCTTGGCCCCTCCTAGCTCTGACATGAATGTAACCTGTCGTTGCACCACCTTCTTCTGAAACTTTTTTCTCCTCTTTTTTCCCAGTTTTGGTCTTTTGATCTCCTTCTTTCCTTTCATCTAACTCCCCCTTATTTTTCTGCTTCTTCCCAGTGCTCTCCTAAAAAACCCCACAAAACAAATAATTACACAAGGCTCAAAAAATTACAAAAATCCAAAAAAAAAAAAAAAAAACCAAAACTTTTCTAAACCTTGGATTGAGCAGAGCTGGTGGAGGAATTATTTCCTCGGCTCTTCCTCTTCTTACTGCAAGGGGAAGTTACCGTTACAGTAACGGCCGGCTTCAACTGATTTCCGACCGGCGGCTCGCCGCTGTCGGATTTGTCAACCAAAGTGGAAGATTCGGGGCTCTGTTTAGAGAGCTCGGGAAAATGGTGAATGGGTTGCTGTTGTTCTTGAGGAAAAAATTGAGAGAAGCAATTGGTGTTGAAATTTGCCTCATCAAAAAAGCCACCCATTTTTAGAGGATTGTTGGGCAAGAAAATCGAGTCAAGAAGAAATGGTTGGTATTGATATGAAAAGGCTGCCATTTTTCTCTCTCTCTCTCTCTGTTTTCTTTTTTTGAAGGCTCGAAAGTTGAACAATGGAAGCTATTGAATATTGATGGAGGTTTGGAAAAAGTGATTGCAAGAAATGCTCAGAGGGACAGGGTTATATAAAGAGTAGTAGGATAGAGAGAGAGAGAGAGGAGAGAAAAAAAAAAGAGAAAATTTAAAAAGAAATAAAAAAGAGGAGAGAGAAAGAGAAGATGCTGAAATCTTTAGGTAACGCATTCCCATGCAAAATTTCAGTGTATAATTGACTGGTCTTGGGTAAGTGTATGAAGGTCTGATCTGAGGCTTTTTTTTCTTCTTTTTTTGGATTTGTTTTGAAAAAGGTGAAAAAGGGGAATATATTCAATGCGTATATTTGAGTTTTGATTTATTAAAAATAGGGGGGATTAATAAAATAAAATTAAAAAAAAAAATTAAAGATGATGAGAGATCCAGAAGTAATTGCTATCTTTTCATTTGATCCGTCAAGCAAATTGGGTCAGGATCGTTATAGGACGAAAGCTGGTGACAACTATTTCAAAAGAAAACATTAAACTCCCCGCGTGTCGACTGCTTGTTTTGTTTGATTAATTAATTATTTTTAACATAGATATTTATGGGGTTGTTCTTCCAAATACATACATAAATTGTTTCTTTTTGTCATTTCAGTTTTATTTGATAATTGATTTCTACGTAGTAATTTTTGTTCACTACTATACTAATAATGATTGTTTTTTTTTTTTGTTTGAGTAGAACTAACAATGATTAGTTTTTTTTTTGCTAATAACAATGATTAGTTGATTGGTAAATAATGTAAAAATGGTGAAATCTTCTCGATTTAAACAAAATAGCTATTTGATATAAAACGTAAAAGCTGTCTTATTAAGCTTGGAAATGAAGTTATTCGTCATTGGATAGCAATAAGACCCACGTCTCCTTTGATAAGTTTTATTGATTAGGGATATTCTTTTATCCAATAAAATAAGCCAGACCATAATCAGATCATAAGCATTTACTTTTAAAAGTTTGAAAACACTTTTTTTAAGAGTTAAAGTGGTGTCTAATTTATCCAAAAAAAAAAAAAAAATTGGGTATCTAATATATTTGTAAATTTTAAAAGGTATCCAATATGTTTTGAAACTTTTAGTTTTGTTATCTAACAAGACTATGAACTTTTTTAGGTTGTTGAACTTTAATTTTATATCTAATAATTCTCTAAATTTTAAAAAGTATATATTTAATTGATTCTTAAACTTTTAATTATGTGCTTAATAAGTCTCTGAACTTAAAAGTGTGTTTGACAAATTTTTAAACTTTTAATTTTATGTCAATAAGTCTATGAACTTTAAAAGTGTCTAATAAATTATTAAACTTTCAATTTTATGTTTAATAGGTCTTTGTTCTATAAAATATTTCATTATAAACCATAGACCTATTAGACAGAAAATTAAAATGTTGGAATTCTATTTTGGTATCTATATAAGTTTATCAATTTAAAGACAAATGTCGAATAGGTGAGAGACCTATTAATTACAAAATTGAAATTTAGTGACCTATTAGACACTTTTTTTAATGACTTATTAAGCACTCTTAATTAACAAATATCTATTGGACACAAAATTAAAAGTTTAATGACTTATAAAAAAGATTAATACACTAAACTAGTAATTTAACAGATTTTAAATTATTTTTGTTTAATGAATCGCTAAAAGCCAAAGTTTGAAGTAGGAGACATACAATAAAAGGCAATGCAAAATGGCATGAGAGGTCAAAACAATATTTGATGGTAGAGAATGGAAAAGAAGTGCAAAAGGGAGTATTTAATTGAAAAGAAAGAAAAGGGGAAAAAGAGAAGGGAATTGGGAGAGAAAAGAAAGAAGTTTTGTCTAGGAAACGAAAGGAAAGAGCATGTTGATGTGTAGAGAGTTTGGCTGGAAAAAAGATTACAAAATTAGAGAGAAAGGGAATGGAGTGAGACTGACGCTGAGGGGAGAGTGGGGCATGCAGCAGCCGGTTGTTGATACCACCGAAGAGAAAGCGTCTCTGTCAAATTGTCCATACAAACAATTACAACTGCATTAATTAATTAGCTACCCATACCTATTGCCCAATACCTAATATTATTCATACCTAATAGTTCAAGTTGTAATTTGCAAACATATAAATACCAATCATTCTTTTACTCCTTTCTTTTCTTTTCTTTACCCTCTAAATTTTAATTATTGTTTTTGACCTTCACATGACAACAACGGTAGTTTTGTAATTTGGAGGGGAAGAACGCAGTCTGTAAGACAAGAAAAACCTACACACCGATGTGGTGTAGAATAGAATACACATGCTTCGATGCTTAAGTTAGTGAGAGTTGAGAGAGATTTAGGATTTCGAAAGTGTTTAGGTGACTAAAATGGACTTACCCCTCTCTCTTTTCAGAAGAGAGCTTATATACCTCCTTCTTAGGGCTTTGGTGGATTTCCTCGTCGAATTGGGACGAAAAAGGACTTGATTGGGCTAGACGAAGGTAGCAGGGGCAAAAGGAGAAGAGACAAGGCCCAAAAATGGACCTTGTGGTGGGGTTAGCCTTGGCAACCAGGGACTTGGGGCCTCAACCCGAGTCTAGTCTTCTTTCTTCTGTTCGTTGATCTGATTCCACCTTAGTTTGCCCCCTTTTGATCCGTATTGGGCTTTTTAGCCCTGTTTTACCTTTAATTTTCGTGATCTTTCTAGCTCGTCCTTATGGAGCAATTTCACCCATAACAATATCTATTTAAATTTTTAATTTTTAAACCCTTTTAATAACTATTTGGTTTTTGGTTTTTGGTTTTTTATTGGTTAGATTATAAATTTGGTCTCTATGGTTTGGACTGTGGAGAAAGTTTAAATTTCGTCTCTATAGTTTAATAAAACCTCACAATTAGTTTCTATCGTTAGAAGCCACTATCAGATTGAGTATGTGACAATTAGCTATTCATGTGTCAATGAGGTAGTCTTTTGTATTTAGCTGATTGTTTGGGTTAGTTAAGTAGCTAACTAGATAAAATTTGGATTGTCAATTTCCAAAGAAGCTGCATTAAATTACCAATTTCTAACTTTTTTTTTTTAATCCAGTAACATATTTAAACCCACACAATTAACAAAATACAAGAGACAGCCACCTCGTTGGTCACATGGATAACTAACTGCCACGTACTGAATTTGCCAGTAGTTTCTAACGTTATGACTATTTATGGAGTTTTATCAAACTATAGAGACATAATTCTAACTTTTAAAATAATAGGGACTAAATTCTAACTTCCTCCAAACCATAGAGACCAAATTTGTAATTTTATCTTTTTTATTTTTGAAAATTAAGCTTATGAACACTACTTTTACCTATGAGTTTCTTTGTCATATTATTTATTTTTTACAAATTTTTTCAAAATCCAAGCAAAGTTTTGAAAACTAAAGGCAAAACAATTTTTAAAAATTTGTTTTTGTTTTTTGAGTTCGGTTGAGAATTCAAATGTTTTCATAAGAAATATGAAAACTATTGTAAAGAAATTGTTAGAAAACAAATACAATTTTCAAAAACCAAATGGTTATCAAATAAGGCATTAAAATTATAGTACTTTAGATCTTATTTTAATTCTCCAACATTTAATAATAATCTTGAAACTTTCAAAATATTTATTTTACTCTTTAAACTTTTACGTTTTTTTCTATTTTATCTCTTAACCTTTTAAAAAGCAACTATATTTTGATCATTGTTGCTATATACCTTGCCATTAATTATTTAAAAAATAGATATAGATGTATATATTCATGTGGGTATGTATTGGAGCCCTATATATGTTGAATTAAATGTTGAGTGGGTGGACATTAAGTATAAATAAGAGCAAAGTCTAAGACAAGTTTCTCTTTTATGAGTCTGTAGATTTAAGTAGTGATTTTGAAAGTCCATGAACACTAAAATTGTTTTTTTTTTTTTTTAAAAAAAATCTAAAGACCAAAATAGATATTTTGAAAGAATAAAATAAACATGATAGTTCCTTTAATATTAAACTTAAAATTAAATTAAATTAAATTAAAAATTACACTTAAACTTTAGATTATGCATATGCTTTTAATTTTTGTTATTAATTAATATTATTAACGGCATGTTGGTATGACATCACTATTAATCGTCAAACTAAATGTTACATATAACGTGTGTGTTTATATGACCTTTTGAATTATTTAATATATTTAAATTTTATTTCAACTTCAAACTAATAGATTATAGCCGTATAGGTCATTCTTCCAAAAAAAAAACATATATAAAATTAGAAAATAAACCCAAAAACTAAATATATGTACATTACACAAATTCAGGTTCCTGTACCTTTATATCATCTAAACACTTTATTTTTTTACTCTAACCTAAACACATATAATGCAAGGCAAACTTGGACTTTTCAACTTGAGGCTTTATAAACTTAAATTTATTAAAACTTTGAGTCAAACATTTCTTTCACATTGGTCTCTTGAATCACTGTTCCATTAATGATATAAAAGCAGTAAATTGAATATATATCAAAACATTATTCATCTACCGATTTACTAGTATTAGATTACATGAGACCAGTTTAAAGTGGGCATAGTTCAGCAATAATTGACATGTAGTTTTTCTTTGAAGGTCAGATGTTCAAATCTTCATACCCTACATTTGTTATAAAAAAAAATTAATTGAGAGCAAGAGCTATAGCATTTATAGAGACCACTACTACTTATTAGTCATAGAATAGGAAGAAGTTTTGGAATAACAAATAAACAAATATAAATTACAAATATTTGCAATTTGAGCACAGTTCTTTAGTTAAAGCATTTTTATAATTTTCTTAAAAGTTAAAAGTTCGATGTCCCAATCCCACATTTGTTAAATTGGAAAAAAAATTAAATTATAAATTTAATCTATAAACTTTTAAGTTTGTGTCTATTTGATTCATGAACTTTAAAAAGTATCTAATAAATACTTGAACTTTCAATTTTGTGTCTAATAAGTCTTGAACTTTAAAAATGTCTAATAAGTCGTTGAACTTTCAATTTTGTATCTAATAGTTCCCTGATGTATTTAAATTTTTTTAAAATGAGCTAATTTATTAGATATAAAATTCAATTTTGTGTCTTGTAAGTTTATAATTTTTTTAAAAAAATGTCAAATAGGTCAATGACCTATTAGACACCAAATTTAAAGTTTAAGAACTTATTAAATATTTTTTAAAGTTTAAAAATCTATTAAACACAAAATTAAAAGTTTAAAAAAGTTTGGATTTGAAACTAAACTTGTAATTATAACTTAACCAAAAAAAAATCAGTATATTAGAAGATATTTGCAGAGGATAAAGTTGGAAACGAGTGTCATGTCTCATTTCAGGTTTGTGAGACAGACTATTTTGTCATTTTCCATAGCATAGAGAAATCAGGGAAAAGAGAAACGTAAAGAAAGGAAATGAATTATATGTCAAAATAGTGAAGCTAATAATGGGCTTTGTCGGCAGCTTTGTTGGACTGTCAGGCTTTTAAGCTCGGCCCAATTGTACTCTCCAACCCTGAATCACAAACTCCCAATCAAAACCATCCAACTGTACTCTAACTCTTTGTAACTTGTAACTGTAACGTGCATTATTCTTCAATATTCCACACTCAATTTAATTCCCATTCAACAAAATTACTTGAATCCATTCAACTCAAAATGAAGAAATGTAATGTAACACGAGTTACATGATGTCGATAGAAATATTGAACTCTTTCTATACATGGGTATTCGTGATAAGATATATTAATCTCAATAAATAATTTACCTTCAATACTCATTATTTGTTACTTATATGAACAATTTGTCAACATATACATAATGTATCCGTGTCAAAATGCTCCACTTCTAAAAATGTGACAACAAAATTATGGAGTTAGATTAAAAGTTTACTTCATTCAATGCAAGGAAAATAACTTATGACAATAGTTGGTTGTGTTATAAAATTATAGTTGAAATTAGAATTATATCTGAAATTGTGAAGAGATATATAATTATACATATTTCAAATTTCCTCAACTATGCGACTCCAGTTGGACATGGACGATTCTTCTTATTAGAAGAAAATAGGAGACCGAAAGAGACATAGTTTGTATGAAACATTATTGATTCTAGAGTTGGTAATAATAATTCTATAGGATCAATAAGTTAGCACACACCCGCCAACAAAAATATAAAATTTATTGATATATGATTAAGACAGTCAATTAAATAGTTTAATATTTTTATGGAAGATCGAACCATTGATCATTGAAATGATAATTGAAATTAAGAATTAAATTAATTAAATTATTTGCAATCTGCGTTGCGATGTTTTATGAATTTGGTAGATGCCAAACATGCTCTAGAAAGTCAATAGATCAGATCACATTCTGATACACATGTCTCAAATCCACAGTGCTACGATTCAAACTCATTAATTAAGCCAGAGAGTCTTCGATTTTCTTCTCGGCATTTCTTTACGTTTCCCAATTGCCAAACATCCCAAGAGAGTACATCCAACGTTTTCCAAATCTCATGTTTCTTTCATTTATGTTTTTACTTTTTGGCACCGTGTTCACAAGTTTCATGGATTGGTAGGTTGCATGCAAAAAGTTTAAAATTAAAATTATATAAAATACCCATATACTTCTGAAAGCATCTAATTATCTTAAATTAAGTTTCATAAACTTAACTAATAATATTTAAATTATTCATCTAATGTAACGGTGAATTAAAAAAGTAAAACAATTCAAGAGAGACGATGCATAACATTTTTAACGTGGTTCGATTTTCTAATATACTACAATGAGACCATGCCTAGAGAATAAGATTAATTAGTAAAATGTTAGTACACAATTTACAACCAATATTGACTTATGCATAAAAGAATTTCCTTAAATCATGCTGCAATAGTTAATCGATTCCTCCTTAAAGTAAATATTTTCAAACACAAGCTCTCCTTGTGTTGTGGACCACGGTTTGAATTCGGTGGATACATCTTCTTCCAAGACTTGAAAAGATTTCTAACAAATATAAAAAGATTCACACTTTTTCAATTTCACATAAAAACGTTCTTTCAACTAGATATTACAAATTTAAAACAATTGAGAGTGAATAAACAAATTTGCTCCACCAATCTACTTGTCTTACAATGCTCCAATGTCCCATATATAAAAATGGAATTGATTAAAAAAAAAAAGGAAGGTTAAATCCAATTAAACCACAACCACCTCAATTGAAATTAAAGAAATCAATTAAGTAGAAATGCCAAAATGAGAATATAGCAGTTGGACACTTACATAAGGAAAATTGAAAAACAATTTCAAATTCAAACATGCTATGAATAAAGAAAAATTAATAAATAAAACTTATGTGTTTTTGCCAAAAAAGTCAATAAATAAAATTCCTTTCCGTTCCTATTATATTCTTAGATTTTGAAAAGTTTTATTTTAGCTCTTGAACTTTAAAGTTGTTTAAAAAAAAACTCTTGAAAGTTTTTCCATTAAAATGATGATGTAAATCGACACAACAACTAATGTGTAAAATTAAACGACATATGCAACATTATTTATAGCATTATTCACCTAAATTGATCACATGACACGTGTAGTTAATGTGTGAAAATTGATTTTGTAGATGATATTGTAAATGATATCAACATTGAAATAAATGACATTTATCTTTTATATAGTTGAAATTGAGTTGTCAATGGTGTCACACACACTTTTTAATTTTATACACATTAGCTGCTAAATCAATTTATGACCGTCATTTTAATAGAAAAACTGTTTAAAGGGTCACCCTTTTTTTTTAAAAAAAAAAAAATCAAAGTCAAAGAGCTAAAAAAATGTTACTTTTCAAAATCAAAGAACATAGTTGAAACTTAATTACCGCAAAGTGTAGGGGTATTTTGTATGATTCAACTTGTTAAATTATCAATCAATCCAAAAGCTTAAAATGATGGGTTACGGTAAATTTCATTAGGCTAAATTATAAAAAATACTCCTAAACTTTACTATTTGTTTTAAAATATATCCTTATTCTTTTAAAGTTGATGCAATATTATTTTTGACTTTTCATAAATGTTTCAAAAATACTACTCTTGAAGTAGAAATCCGTTAGAATGTTGGACGAAAAGTCGTGGTGGAATACCGTTCTTTTAGACTTATTCAAACAAGCGTTCCAAGCACTCAACATTCTAATAACTTTCTACTTCAATGGTAGTTTTGAAATATTTATGAAAGATGAAATGTAATATTGCAATTTTTGAAAGAATAGAAGTATTATTGAAATAAAGGACAAAGTTTGGGGTATTTTCTTTTAATAATTTATCCCTTTAATTATATCAAATGCTCTAACCTAACCAAAAAAATAAATACAAACCAAACACAAAAGAGTACAACAACTTCGGTCCTTTTGGAATACTAATATATGTTTTTTTTTTTATATATATATTTTTTACAATGCCCATATTCGCGTGATTTGTGTGCAATTTTAGGCAGTGAAATTATTGAGATTTGTACACGGTCTTTTAGTAGGTCGGTTCTGGTGATTTTGTACTCCTCAAATTGTTTCAGTAATCAAATCAACCTTCTCATCTCTGTTCATCAGCTCCCAAATTAAATTATTTTGTCACATACAACAACACGCGCGCACGCGCACACAAAAAAAAGAAAAAAAAAGAAAAAAAAAAGAAAAAACTTTTAATTAATTATATGGACGTAGATGGGAAGGAATCAATAGTGAAGCACTATTGTTAAACACGCAGAGCCAAATAGGGCTCATAAATCAGCTTTGTTTTTGGCTACAACTTACAGGAGATCGATCAGTATCTTCGTCAAGATACGCAATCAAATTGACGGCCAAATCTATTAAAAAATTCGACAACCACCAAGCGAATCCAACGCCAATTAAGCAATGAGTCCATTTCGTCTAATCAATGTCCATTTTGTTTGATACTATAAAGCTAAAGCAACCGCCCAAGTTTCGTACGTAATCTGTAGTCATGTCAAAAGTGAAGAGAACCTTCTGTACATTTTTTATGTATTTTTGTATGTGTTTGATATATTCCAGCGGTTGACTTGGATAAGTTTTTCTTTTTATCTTTTGAAGAGTGAATTTGTTCCTCTGATTTCGTTTTCAATGGGTCGTTTTTTTACTTATTTATTGAGTAATGTGGATGGGTGTGGGAGAGTTTGTTCGTATGGGGTTTGTTGTGTTCTCATTCTTGATCTGGGTTTTTGACGAAATTTCCTGCTGAAACAAATGAAGATTGCAACTTCTGCTGGCTGAGCTTGCCAGCATTGAAATCACTTTCATAAACCACTGACGTTTTTTTCTTAAAAAAAAAAATATCCTGTTTGATATTTTCGAGTTTTGGATTCAAATAACTCAACGTGAAAAGCATGCGTATGTGTGTGTATAAGTACATCATAAATTAATCTAATATTTTTGAGTCATTTGGATCGCGAATTTGAAGAGTTTAAAAAACATAGATTTTAAGAAATGGGGCTTACCTATAGATTTGCCAACTTAGAACCTAAAACAAGATTCGCTCAAGAAACCAAGTCAAACTCAGTCCCCAAAAAAGAAATCCAGTTGACAATGGGATGAGTATATCCTTGAAAGAAGTGGATGGGTATTTGAAGAATGTTTACAATTAGATTTACAAAATAAAAATTTATGGGCCTAAATATGATGGGCTTTGAGAACCATGCAGCATTCTCGGCCCAATTACATTAATCTGGAAAAGTTCAGCCCAAAAACAGGAGCTTTCTGTGAACTCCCAAAGGGCCGGCCCAGAAGATACTTACCCACTTACATAGGGTTACAGAAGCCCGATACATTCTCTTACCCACTATACATAAGGTTACAGAAGGCCTAACAATCCTTAGGGACTGCAAAATCCGCAAACATGGAATTTCAAGAATCGGGGTGGTCTTTAGGGATGATTGCAAAGTCCCTTACAATCCTTTTGAGGCTGTGTTTGGTTGAAACTTGAGGCCCGTTTGATAATCATTACTTTTTTTTTTTATTTTTTAAAATTGTGCTTGTTTTTCCATTGTTTTTTTTATAATAGATTTCATATTTTACAAAAAAATAAAAATTGAATTCTTAGCCAAATTCTAAAAACCAAATATAAGGTCTTGAAAACTATTTTTTTTTAGTTTTGAAAATTTGGCTTGATGTTTGAAAATACATGTAAAAAGTATATAACAAAACAAGTAAATCCGTAGGCGAAAGTAGTATTTATATGCTTAATTTTAAAAAACTAAAAATGAAATAGTTATCAAACGGGGCTTAAAAGATTGGAATTTGTACGTTGGGTCTAATTCTCTCCAAATGATTAATAGGACAATTGAGGATGACAAAGTTTTAAATGAGATGAATGCTTGGATAGTGAATATATGTTCCTTGACAAGAAACTTTAAGTCACCTTTTAGTAGGTGGAAAATATCAACATAGAATCGTTTGTATGTCGGTTGGGAAGGGCATGATGCCCTCTTCTTCTTCATTTTTGTGGTTATCTAACTTTCTTCTTTGGTTTGGTATGTTGGTTGAAGATTAATGTTCTTCAAATGTAGTAAGATGATGTTGTCTTAAATAAATGAAGTTTGATTTTTTTAAAACACATGTATCCATATTAAATTTTTTAAAATAATGTCTTACAAACTCAATCTTAATAAAGACTCTAAGCATAACTCAACACATATGTCATTGAGGTTCGAATCTTTATGTCCTTACTTATTCAACTAAAATAAAGTCATTATTAAGTGAAATCTAAAATTTCTCTATATTATTTTTTATTACACAGATTCGATATTAATTAAGGCACACAAGCAACTTCAACTTTTGATTCAATTTGTTTAATAATTAATTAATTATTTTTTAGTTCAATTAGATGTGACATTATTATTATTATTATTATTATTATTTTGCAAATAACATATGATATTTCCTAATTAGAATTTTCATGTATAAAATGGCATAAAGTATAACTAAGGTTTAAAATATCGATGTCGACGGAAATATCGAAGTCTAAATTTTATGAAAATGTCGATGGAAATATCGATAAAATGTCGACGTCAATAGATATTTCTAGAAAATTTTTAAAAATAAAAAATTCAAAAAAAATATTTAAATTAATAAATAATCAGTTTACACTTTTTAAATGAGTTAAAATCTTGTTACAATATTATATTTACTTTAAGTTACATTTTATTACTATTTTTTTAATATTTCATCAATTTTATACTGTATAGTGGAAATGTCGATTCCCCTCTTAAGTCGATGTTGAACCTATAAACATGTAAAAATGTTGATAGAAATGTTGACATGTCGACGAAAATTTATTATACTACTGTGAATAATTTTATTATGATATTTTAGATAATTATTAAGAAGTTTCATGATTATACGCCATGTTCAGGCAATCGCGCATCTGAATCAAACGACCTATTTGTCAACCCCGATTCGTTCTCTACCCATCTCTTCTCTTTGGTTATTTTCTCGAGAAAATCTAGCGCCGAGAAAATTTCTGCTAATTTGGGAACGGCGGCACAATCACTTTGCATAATTCTGTAAACGGAAATGGATCGGAGGAGACCTGCTAGTCCAGTCTACGCCAGGCAGTGGAGTGGCGGCTCGAGCAGCACAGGATCGTCCTCTCCGGCGATGTCACCGGCTCATCCTCAGTCTCGATTGGGTTCGAATTCCACCATCAAGCGCGCCCAGAATGTTGCCGCCAAGAAGGCTGCTCAACGTTTGGCTCAGGTCATGGCCACGCAGACCACGGAGGACGACGATGAAGACGATGATCTCAACTTTCGATTCGCTGCCCCGACTCCTCCTCCTCCTACTCATTCGTCTTATCCGAGTGTTGTGAACAGTAACAATACCAATTCGTTTCATACGATTTCGGGTCCCAGGATTAACAGATCTCCGTCCCCCGCGGTAATTTCGGGTACCCCTGGCTCTTCTGATTTAATTAGGTGACTGGTTGACGTCAATTCTCATGAAACTTTATCTGTGTCCTTGTGGATAGGTAGTTAAATCGAGCTTTTCTAGTCTCTACCTTCTTCTTATTATTGCTTTTAAGATCTGTGTACTAGCAGCTTGGCTTGCTATCGATTGTTCTAGGATTCAGTAGAGATTGTGATCAACCCTGCGGTGGGCATTTTCCGGCGTTTTGAATTGTTTAGCATTAGCTTGTGCAACACTATCTAACGAGAAGGCGATTGGAATTTCTGGTGTTTTGATTAGTTAGGTCGGAATTTCGTAGAGCATGTTCCTCAAGTTCGATCCACATCAACTGGTAGATCATCGATGTCCGTGCGTTCAACCCAGATGGTACCACCGAGTAAATCTTCACTCAGAACTCCAATCTCCATACCTCCGATTGAACCTCCTTCTAATAGGATTGGAGATAGAAGGTTATTATAATTTATAATATGCAACACCTTGTTTTTTTCAAATACACGTGAATAATGGGGCTTATTACAAATGGGGGCAGTGTGCTTTCTTATTTCCCCATTTACTCAATTCCAAAATTTTTTGCCAGGTTTACATCAGATATCGGACAGGTCAACTCCATAGATGCAGGAGATCAGCGGGAAGCTTCTGCACTACGTGATGAGGTATGACATTATAAATTGTAGTAATCAATTTCTCCCTCTTGCACTGGAAAGATGGCCCCTCCATTGGATTGGAGGAAGCTGTTTCCTCAGTGGTTTAACTTCGTCTTTTGTTCTATGGAATCACACCACTATTCTTGAGTCAAATGCACTGAATCTGACTTTGGTCTTTTTGCAGCTTGATATGCTACAAGAAGAGAACGAGAATATACTCGAAAAGGTCTGCTCACCATTCCAAGAAAGCTTATGAATGTGAATATCAGTTCCCTTAATACCATGTTCAATTGAAATTAATGCTTGAGTTTGTTGGACAGCTTCGACAAGCAGAAGAAAAACGGGAAGAAGCGGAGGCTAGAGCTAGAATGCTAGAGAAACAGGTAATAATTAACCTGTAGATTTTTTTAATTTTGATGATAGGTTGATTGAAAAGTGAAAAATAAGTAAATCACAGTGCTTCAATAGAGAAAGATGGCTGTAATTTAATAGTCATTAGTGTCTTAGCAAGAGAGGGAGTATTATGCATGATTGCATGTATCTTGAGATGTTGGTCGGGTAGTTATTTTTTAACTGCTGTGTACCTAGCAAGTTCATTGAATTAAATTGAACTTTTGCATTTGTTGCAAGCTTTTCACATCCCTCCCTCCAACAATTTACTGACCAATATTTATTATTTTCGTATTAATACTTTCATAGGTTGCTACTCTTGGAGAGGGTGTATCCTTGGAAGCTAAATTATTAAGCAGGTATGTTTGCATCCTGTTGGACTTGCCATTTCTTTATGAAATTTTCTAGGTCTTATTGTTCCACGTTATTTATTTGCAGGAAAGAAGCAGCCCTGCGTCAAAGAGAGGTTTGTTGAGATCGTAACTGCATGAAGCATGTAGAATAGGTTTTAAGGGATCGAGTCATTTGTATTTTGTAGGCCTTTACATTATTAATCCCAGTGCTAGGAAATTGGCCAGGTTGACATTTGCTTCAGAATGAGCACCTTTTATGTCGTTGGCTCTGTCTTTTGACTTTTGCTTTTTGTTCATTTGTTTTTTTTAAATCCTGACTATTGTTCTTTGTACAGGCTGCACTTAAGGCTGCAATACCAACCAAAGATAGTAGAAACGAAGAAATTGCTGCCCTTCGTTCAGAAATTGAGGTAAAAGTCACTATCTCTATTTACTTGACTAGTTGAGTGTGTGTCCTGGTTTCAGATGTTTGATGTTGTAATTATTTTATCAGAACGTAAAAGATGAGTCATCAGCAGCTACAGAACAACTCCGAGAAGCAGAGTCTGAAGCAAAGGCTCTTCGTGTAATGACACAAAGAATGATTTTGACACAAGAAGAGATGGTTAGTGTTCAGCTATAGAACCAATATCTATGTTCATCTGTAAAGTTCTCTTTCAATCATATTTTCTTTTTCCTTTCCCCAGGAGGAGGTTGTTTTGAAGAGATGTTGGCTTGCTCGCTATTGGGGCTTAGCTGTTCAATATGGTAAAGAACATTTTCTAGTTTATAAATTCCAGATGGCATACTTGAGTTGTGTGCTTTCTTAAAGGTTAAGTTCTTTTCTTATTGGGCTGGGTTTATGGTTTGTAAAACTAAAACTGTATATTATGAAGTTCACAAAGACAAGGCAAATCGGAAATTCAAAAAGCACTTGGTGGAATATTAAGCTACTTTTGAAAGGTTGTCTCTGATAACGGTGAGAAATGAAAATAAGACTTCTGTTTGGCCAGATGTTTGGGTGGGTAATTAAGCATTGGCTGCTTGTTTCCCTAAGATCTTTGAAATTTCAGAAAATAAAGCCATGATCCTTCCTGGAAAGCTCTTTTGTGATTAGTTCTTTTGGGAGGGGGTTTTCTCTTCCCCCTGCCCGTTAGGTTGTTTTTATTTCTCTTCTCTTAATATACCTACAGGTTTCCTATAATAAAATAAAAAAATAAAAAAGAAGAAGAAGAAGAAGAAAGAAAAAAGAAAAAGAAATTTCAGAAAATAAAGAGGTGTCTATTTTTAAAGTATGGGAGGGAAATTCAAAACCATGGAAAGTCTTTGTAAGAAGAAACTTGAGGAAAGAGGCGGTGGGTGGATTTTGAGATCTTTTACTGCTGGTTGAGGGCGTTTCAGTTACTGAAAAGGAAGACAAAAGAAGGTGGGTGTTGGATGCAGCTGGCTCTTCGGGTAGTTATTTGTTTAAAGCACATTGGTGGGTGGTCCGTCTCTATCCAAGAGTTTTGTGTATGCTGTTTGGAAACTTAAATACCAGAAGGGTTGATCTTCTGGTGTAGTTAATATATTTGGAAGGCTGAAACTCTGCTGAGAAACTCCAAAGAAGATGCCCTTATCTGGAGACTGGGTGTTTGCCCAAGTGATGCAGTTTTTGTTTGAAAGTGAAGAGAATCTCAATCATTTGTCCTTTCATTGTTCTTACCATAGCAATAATTGGTAGCAATGTTTCAAGGATTCAAGCGTTCGTGGGTCTTCGACCTGGCAGTGAAAAATAATGTTCTATTTTATTCTTTGTGGTATTCAGTTGGAAAAAGAAGGCTAGATTATTATGCTTTAACATGGTCAAAGCTACTTTATGAGGTCTTTGGACATAAAGGAATCAGCGTATTTTTTAAAGAAAGCAAGATTTGTGGGAGGGAAGATGCAGAATCATCAAACATAATGGCTTCTTGGCGTGCTCTCTCTAATTTTTGTTGGGAGGCTTTTTGTTACAATTTTTGGGTTGTTCTCTGATATGATGATTTAATGTTTTTTTTTTTTTTTTGACTTTTCAAGGAAGTTGAGGCTTGAGAGACTGTTAAATTGTAATTTTTCAAATATCAAATATCAAATATTTGTTTCCTTTCAGAAAACCGTTAAACCAGTAAAACTCTGTATGATGTTTTTTTCCCCTTGTACTCCTGAACTTGATCATGGATTGTTAATCATCTTTGTAGCTACGTTTGTAGGGAAATTAGATGACTTGTTTCTTTCCCCAAGAAATTTTGAGTGCCGTTGCTTTATAGATTCCTTGGCTTATTTTCCCCTCCTATTTTCATTTATGTTTTATAAGGTTTTTAATAATTTTACTTTGGGAAACTTGTATATGCTGCTGCATGTTTGTAGTTTTTTGTCCCCCTCTTCATTGATTTGCTTATTTACAGGCATATGTGCGGATATAGCAATCTCAAAACATGAGTATTGGTCTTCTTTAGCTCCTTTGCCATTCGAAGTTGTTATTTCTGCTGGACAAAAGGCTAAGGAAGAGCCTGAAGGTTGATTCAACACTCAGCTCAACTCTCCAGTTGTATAATATCATGAATTTACTTTTATCCACTTCTTAGTACTTGATTAATAAAAAAAAATAATGTTGGGCATGCCATGTTTTTTTTTTACAACACTTTGGGCATCCCATGTTTCAGGTCGAAATGATCACGATAGGAGTAAGCTCATCCAGGATTTAAATGATCTCTCTGGTGAAGGAAATATTGAGAGTATGCTTTCAGTTGAAATGGGATTGAGGGAATTAACATCTCTAAAGGTTTTTTTTTTCAAACTTCGTTATTGTCCACTTCTCCTCTACACTCATCTGCCCCCCGTCCTTTTTTGTCCTTTTGTGTGTCTTTGTGTAAAACTTAGTTTTCTCTATGATAGCTATAATAATTACAGTATCTGCTCTTTAGTTTTATGTTTTTTCCCCTTGATTTTAGACGTGAATGATAGCTCTTTGTAGCTTGAATCATCTGCTGTATCCTTCTTGCTGTTATTGATATGCCCTTATGTTAATCTTTTTCTCAACATTCTTCATTTTTGCATTTTCCAGGTTGAAGATGCAGCTGTGCTTGCATTGGCGCAACATAGACGTCCAAGTTTGATTCATCAATCAGGTAGTCAGTTTTCCCAATAGCGCATGTACCATTCTATTATCCTCCAAACTTTTTGAACGATTACATAGCCAGTTAATTAAGATATTTTGAAGCTTAATAATTTTTTATTCACCCTTCTTAGTCATAACATATATATTACTTTGAATAATCAGAGTTTTGCTCTCTTTTATGTGTCGATCTTAAAATGGATGGATTACTTATATGTGACCTTTGTCAATGACTAAAGCAATTTTTTTTAGAATCATAACTTCGAGAATTGTTTTGGAGCTTTAAGAGTTTAATTTGCAATTATTAAGAACGGAATGATTCTTCAATTGAATCTAATAGGAATGGTACACATAAAGTTACTTATTTTCTTTCTTTTTTTTTAATCACAGATTCTAAATCACCTGCTGATCCGAAGTTTTCTGAGGCTTTTGGTAAGTTGACTATTGTGCCTTATACACATACACCACCACACTCATTAGATGTTTAAGAGATCAAAAGCGCAGCCAGATCCTTGTATTCAGCTATTTGTTATTTAATGGTTGGTGGCGGAAGGATAAGATCATAAGGGTGAGGACATGATTGACTGATAGAGCATAACATTATAAGGGTATAGGATATGGTTGCCTTGATAGAGCCTATGTACGACAAGTTTCTCCAAGTGTAGCTATAATATAATGCATAATTTAAAACGAGAGTTCTTATCCAAAAAAATAAAACGAGAGTCAGACTTTTTGACTCAACAATTTATCTCTAATCTTTCATGTGCGATCCTTTATCTTACTAATTACTCTATACACTCACTTTCTTTCATTCACTTCTCTCACTACATAGTTTCTCTTTCTTTCTTTTGCAAACATTTTCTCTCACTAATCTCTCCCTATATTCATTTTCTTTCACTTATTTATTTATTTAATTTATTTTTTATATATAATTTTAACGGTCTTCATTTTAGTAAATTGTCAATTTTAGGAATATTTGTTGTTAGTTATCATTTAAAAAATATTTTTAATTAAATAAAAAAACATTTAAAATATTAGAATCGAATAATAAAGGCCCCGTTTGATAACCATTTGGTTTTTGGTTTTTGGTTTTTGATAATTGTGCTTGTTTTCTCACCATTTCTCTACAATGAGTTTTATCTTCTCTACAATGGTTTCCATATTTCTTAACAAAACACTTGAATTCTTAACCAAATTCCAAAAACAAAAACAAGTTTTTGAAAACTACTTTTTTTAGTTTTCAAAACTTGGCTTAGTTTTTGAAAACACATCTAAAAAGTAGATAAAAAAACATGGAAAGCCATAGGTGGAAGTAGTATTTATAGGCTTAATTTTCAAAAACGAAAAACCAAAAATCAAATGGTTATCAAATGGGGCCAAAGTAATTTATTATTAAGCACCTTACTTAAACACACCTTAGCCTTAGACTCTAGCATCTATTCAAGAACAAGAAGATGTTATAATAACAACATATTCATAGAATCAAAAAAAAGAAAAAAGAACTTATTCATGTTTGCAAGTACATGATGGTTTTAGCGTTCTTCATACACACTCACACAACGAGAATAAGAAGAAAAGAAATGATAAATAAAAGGAGTGCAAGTTAGGATTGCGAGTTATTCATGATTGAAGTTCTCTCTTTGCAGAAGTAAGTGAAGCTGAAGCTGAAGATGTTCTTTTTAAGGAGGTAGTTCTATCTGCCTCATCTTTCTTGTTGGTCATGAGGATTATTTAGTTTTGTGCTATGTGAACCTCCTACTTTTATTTATCTTTTGGGATTTACATTACGCCATTATATCTCTTTGGTGAAAATCCCAATTCTCTACTTGTCTTGGGTTAATCTTTGATGTTGTTTGCTATTATAGCCTATGAGCATATTTTCTTTCCCTTTTCTTTTCTGTAAGATATTCATTTAGTTCTTTGTCCGGAGTTATTAACCTGTTAAGTTTCCTAGATTGAATATGCAAATTAATTGTTCAATTTTTTATGAACTGTTTAACAAGTTTACAATCCCATTAGTTATCTGTATCCGGACATCCTAACAATTCTTTGTCCCTACTAAAATCAACATTGAGCATCTTTGGATAACTCATGTTTGCATGAGTCAGACTTTCAAAATTTTGGGTTTAAACTTGACGGAGTTTGAAAACTTATGTAGGCCTGGCTTACATACTTTTGGAGAAGAGCCAAGGCATATGGTGTGGATGAGGATGTTGCAGATGAGCGGCTTCAGTTTTGGATCAGTCGTAGTGGGCAGCCTCCAACTTCACATGATGCTGTGGATGGTACGATACATATTTTCCATTACTGCTGTTACCGGCTTTGATATCGCTGAGTTTTATTTTCACATGTTGCATAGCTCTTCTAGTCTTGTATTGCTTGAATCTATTCTTTCAATTTTTATCATGGCATCTTTACGAATTAGTTTGCTTATCATTTTGATGTATTACTGATTATTTTAAAAAACCAACAAATGCTCTAATCATCAATATAGGGAGTTGGGCTATAACTAAAAGGATGATCAATGTAGATGTAATTTGTTTGTCTGGAAGCCTCAGATTATGCGATTTCTATCATCTGGAATGTAACTTATCTTCTGTAGCACGATTATATATAACTTCATGAAATAGCTTAAAGTCTCATATCCTTTTGGCAGTTGAACGAGGTCTTGTAGAGCTCAGAAAGCTTGGAATAGAACAACAACTTTGGGAGGCATCTAGAAAGGAAATCGATCAATCTTCTGCATTCTCACTCAGTAATCACAAATCTGCAAGGGAATTAGACACCTAATCCTGAAAGACCACCACCCGGATTTATACCTACTCAAATGTCAGTTTTTTGCCACAAATTTTCTCTGCCACCTTTCTACTTTTACCTTGTTTGCCAGAGTGGATGCAACATTTATTTTCTATCCTTATGCCGTGTGATATTCAGTTACATCCCTCAACTGAAAGTTCATAGTTAAGTGTTATTTTAGAATGCCTTGTATGATAGATATCAATTCTTTCACCCAAAAGTTCAATTAATTTTTTCCATGTTTAGATCTCCATTACAATTAAAGTCTCCAATGTGTATTTTTCCCCCTTTAAAAACATATGAATGCGAAAAAAAGGCATCCAAATTCCTTAATTTACCTTTTTTTTTCTCTTCATTATCATCATTATTTCTCTCTCTTTTAGGGCAAGTGTTCAGAAGTGTCACGAGGTGCTCTGTAATAATTATTTCCCAACATTCTGCTCAGTCTCCTATGAAAAACAAAAAAATCCGTTTATAGAAACTTGAAAGTCCATTTTTAGCCCGCAAGAAATTATTGGGTTGACCATATATTTTAACAAAATTTAATAACAAGACTATGATATGATTGATTCTAAAGGCTATAAAGATTAGGAAATAATTTTTTTGAAGCTTCCATCCATAAATCTATGGATCTGTCAGGTCTGTTTGGAAAGACTTTTTAAGGGCTTAAAAACACTTTTTTTTTTGCACTCAAAGACATTCTTATATAAGTACTTCGAAAGTCATTTCAAATCGGTTCTGAATGTGCTAAATGTCCAAAATTTTGTGGTTTTTATTTTTGTATGATATTAACCATCATTAATCTTTCAGAAAAGGCCAAGGCAACCACACATGGCCACAGCAGAGACAGCAATATTTGTCATTTTAGCAATATGTAGATCCATCATTTTCAGAGAAGAAGGCGTTGGCATATAATGAAGTCAACATTTATTCAATAATTTGCAAAGTGGGGACTCTTCTTCCAAGCAAAAAAAAGAAGAGCAAAAAAGGCTGTCTGTCAATGGCTGCTCTTCTTCACGAGGTTGCTCCAGTCATATTAATGACGCCTTTGTTCTGCAGCCTCATTTAATATTCTTTGTCCCCCATTCTTTCAGCTGAGCATCTCACCCAAAATTTGAATCTAATCTCAAGCATTCATTTCCCTTCTGGCTTTTACGTACTTGCAGAACCTCAGAATTGACATTAAAATAGGCATTAGAAAACTGAACTCTGCAACCCCTTTCTTTCTTTCAATGGCGTTTCTAAAAAGAAATTCTCTATTACACAAATCCTGAAAAGGGTCTGGATGAGGAAGAAGGTTAAGGAAAATGGAGGCTAATTGATGGGATTTTGAAGTAGGTGCGGTGAAAACTAAGGCTTCACGAGATGCATGGGGGATTACATTATTATGTCATCCATCTACTTAATTTTATTCCCTTCTTTGGAGGAGTATTGATTTAGTGCCCTCTCTTTTAGGGTCTTGTCTTCTTCTAATTTATGTTTCTGTGTAATTCAAGTTGCAGAGGCTGAAATTACCTCTCTTGAAATTAAGGACTTGTAAAATGCTGTTTCTCTTTGGTTGTGTGATGCTGAATTAAAGTTAGCCATGGCAGACACAGAGAGTTGTCTTGAGATTGGGACTGTTATTAATAGTGTTTGTCTAAGGTTTTTATTAAAGATTTTGAAGGTTTTGCATTTATTTCATTTTTTTTCTACTCTACTCGTGATTTATTAACCAACTTAATTTATTTATTAGATAAGGACTTATGGGTTGGGCTTGAATTTAAGGGAAACTTCCAATTATACCTCAAATTTGACGTGGTATACCAATTTTCACTCTAAACTTTCAATTTTATAGATTTAAACAAGTCGTAAAAATTTACTTTTTAGAAAATTTTCACTAAGTTCTCCCCTAATTTTAATAAAAAGGAAGTAAAAATCTTTCAAAACTCACAACTTTCAACAAAAATCAAGCCTTGCACATAATTGAGTGAAATTAATGCATGAGATCAATTATTGAACAAATCTTTCCAAATTCATAAATTTCAACAAAAATCTAATTTTTGTGTCGTTTTTCACAAATTAATACGCGAGATTAATCATTAAACACATGTAAGAATATATATTTAATGAATTTTTAAACAAAAGTCTATTATAAGGTGAAAATTACAATACTTATTAAAGTTGAAGATAAAAATTGCAACACTAATCAAAATTTAAGGTGTAATTTGATGAAATTGAAAGTTATAAAATTTGATACACCTTGTTTAGGAGAAAATTTGATAATTCCGTTAAATTTATCATGCTGTTGTGTTAATTGCATAACCTCGTTCTTGTGAAATACACGGTTATACACTTATTTTCCTAAATTCTAAACTCTTTGGGCGAATCTGATATAACTATTGAAGATGGTTAAAAAAAAAAAAGATTCTAGTAAAAAAAAAATATTTTTTTTAAAAAAAAGGTGTTTTTTCTAAAAACACTTAAAAAATACTTTAAAACGCTTTTAGAGAAAGCAATTATTTAATGTTTTTTTTTTCTTTCCAAAAGAGCTTATTTCAAAGTACTTTAGGTTGGACCATTTTTATCAAAAGTCATCCCAAATTCACTAGGTATTACAAATTCATTTTCTTAATTAATTGCAAACAAAGCTTTAAAAGTGTTTTTTTTAAATTTCATTGGACATGTATATGTAATTGGTTAAATTACAAACTTAGTCTATGAACCTTCGAAGTTCTGTCTAATAGGTCTTTGAAAAAGTGTCTAATAAGTTTGTAAACTTTCAATTTTGTGTTTAATAATTTTCTAAGTTTTAAAAATATCTAATAGATTCCTAAAATCCCGTTTGATAATCATTTAATTTTTGAAAATTAAATCTATAAATTACTACTTTCACATATGGATTTTCTTATTTTGCTATCTACTTTTTACATATGTTTTCAAAAACCAAACCAAGTTTTGAAAACTAAAAAAAAATAGTTTTCAAAAATTTGTTTTTGTTTTTGGAATTTGACTAAAAATTCAAATGTGTTTTTTAAGGAAGATGAAACTCATGGTAGAAAAATGATGAGAAAACAAACACAATTTTCAAAAACCAAAAACCAAAAATCAAATAGTTATCAAACGACCATAAACTTTTTTCATTGACTTATTCCACAATTTTTTTTGTAATTTGCAAATCCACTAAATACAAACTCAAATTTTGTATCTAATAGGACTCTCTTCTTTCAATTTATGTTTAATAGATCTATGAATTTTAAAAACTATCTTATAGACTAAAGACCTATTAAACACAAAATTGAAACTTTATGAACCCATTATCTTTTTAAAAGTTTAAACTAGAGGTCTATTAGACATAAAGTTTAAGACTTATTAGACATTGTTCGGATGCAAGCAACCCTAAAAATTTAGGAAATGAACTTGTAATTTAACATATACTATTAGAAGCATTTTTCAAAACTTTAAAAATACTCGAGCAATCATCTGAAAACATTTCTAAGGAGAGCATCTCTGTGAGTGTGTTTATTTTCCCAATAATAATAATAATAATAATAATTCACGTGAAAAATACTACTTAGAAAAGCTTATATGGAAAATAAAACAGTGAACAAAAGATGAAAACTTAGTTGGTAGAAGCAAATTAGTGTAACGTTCCAGTGATTGTTTGTTTGCCCAAAAAATCAGAAGAAAACAAAAAAAAGATGCTTTCTGCTTTCTTCTCCGCTCTTTCGCCTCACTTCTGAAAAATAACAAACCCATAACTAAACGCCGAATTTAAAACAAACAAAAAAAACCCAAAAAAGAAAAAAAAAAAAAAACCCAAAAAAGAAAAACAAAAAGATAATGCCCTTTTCCTTCTGCAACCTTCCTCTTTTCTTCTCTTCAATTCTCCATCTCCTTCTTTAACTCTCTCTCTCTCTCTCTCTCTCTTATTTTCCTCCCCACCTCACTGCAGTTATCTCTTTCTGTCAGCTTTCCCCCCATTTCTTTTCCCATTCCCAAGAAGCCCCTTTGAACCCAACCTGGAAAAAACACTAAAAACTCCACTCCAATCCTCTTCTTCATCATGCTTTCCAGAGTTGGGAACGTCGTTTGGATGGGTAATCGAGAGGATGAAGACTCTGCTTCCTGGACTAAAAACAACATCGACAACCATCTCAACCACCCTGCTAATTGCTCTGTTTTGGAGAACAAGGACGAAATGAGCTCTCTCTCTACCTTCAAATCCATGCTCGAGGTTGAAGACGACTGGTGCATCACTGGTAATACCCTCCATAACCATAACGACATCAATGACATTACCTTCTCTCAGAATTTCACCGACCCACCTGACAATTTGTTGCTTCCCCCTGGAGATTCGTCTTCTTCTTGTTCCCCTTCTTCCTCTGTGTTCAATAACATTGACCCATCTCAATTGCGCTTCTTCTTGCCCCCAACTTGCACTTTGTCTTCACTTCACAAGGTCATTGGTAATAACCCTTTAGATCATGGCTTTGATTTGGGGGCAGAGGTTGGGTTTCTTGACGTCCAAGCTTCAAATGCTTCGGCTCTGCTCAACAATGGAGCTGGGTTATTAACTGGGTTTACTGATTTAAGCCCAACTAGCCAGATGAACAGTCCTAATTTGTGCTTAGGCTCTCAATTGACAACCCCAAACGTGCCCCAAATGACTGAAAATTGTTCGGGTTTAGGAGGATTTCAGAGTTTCGATGAGAATTTGGGAAATGCTCTGCTTCTGAATCGATCTAAGCTTTTGAGACCACTTGAATCTTTTCCTTCAGTGGGAGCTCAGCCGACTCTTTTTCAGAAGAGGGCGGCTCTAAGGAAAAGTTTAGCTGATAAGGGAAGCAATTTGGGGGTTTTGAGCCCCGATGGCGGCTGGTTTTCAAACAGGATTGAAAGGGGCGTTGGGAAAAATGAAGTGGGTGATGAAAATAGGAAGAAGAGGAAAATGATTTATGCAGATGAGTTGCATGATACTAGCATCGACACCTCCCATTTCAATTATGATTCTGATGACTTTACTGAGAATAATAACACTAAGTTCGATGAGAGTGGTAGAAATGTTGGAAATACTTCTAACGCCAATAGTACGGTGACTGGCGGCGACCAGAAGGGGAAGAAGAAAGGACTTCCGGCGAAGAATTTGATGGCTGAGAGGCGCCGGAGGAAGAAGCTCAATGATAGGCTCTACATGCTGAGGTCTGTTGTTCCCAAAATCAGCAAAGTAAGTAAGAATTTCTTGGCATTGTCTTCGTTTCTTGCTAGTTTCATTCATTTTTTTTATTTCACGTGATATTTTCGACTTCTCAGAATCACAAGGTCATAAGAACGTCCACCGTTTCTTTAAACCAAAAGCCTCGTTTTTTTACTGCTCCAAAATGCTTTAAACTCATATGAATGATTGGAAGTATGTTCTCATTCCACATCTTGGTTGTTTTCCCGTTGATAAATAGAGATATAGCTGCCAACCTGCTATAGCTTAATTAGTTAAGTCATATACTTTTGACCAAGAGGTTAGAGGTTCAAGTCGTCAACTCCAAAAATGTAAAAAATGGAGATGGAGATGTGGGTGTGGGTGTGTGAATATAGGCCACTTGAATGTTTAGGTCCACTAGTAAAGAATGTAACTCTTTTATCTTGCTTTAGCAAGAAACAGAGGAAGGAACTCTCTAGCTCAGCTCTTTGACAAACATGGCATGTCCTCTTTCTCTTCCTTCTTATCCCCATTCCCAACCGAGCTCCGATAACGCTCTGTTTCCCCTCGGCCATCTCGTGTGCTGTCAAAGTGTTTTTCCTTGCTCAGTTTTCCTTCTGGTTTCCATTGTATTAGTATTCATTTGGATTCTCAGTCTGAATCTTCAAACTGGGTTTTTAATACATACATTTTCATCATGTCTGTGCTCTCTGTTTAAACTTGTTGATCTCTATGGCTTCCCCGACTCCCTATCAATAAGAAGGACAAAAGGATTAACACTGGATGATGCAGTGTTCGGTTGTAACTTGTAAGTTAGCCTTCTAAATTACCAATGAACAGGGTTAGAAAGGTGAAAGAATCTTTCATTTGTCCTCTTTCTTTTGGATCTATAAACTAAGGGAATATTCCAAGAAGTTCAAAATTACCGTGTGACCATGTATGTAAGAATTTTAGATTTTTGCATCTGATAACATTTGGTATGTTGTAGTTGTTTTCAGTATGAAAATGTACAGAGGTGTTTTTAAGGTTCTCTGCTCTTTTCCCTCATTTGCTTCGTATGGTAAACATAACAATGTGTAATAGATATTTCCCTCTGGCTATGACTAGATGGATAGGGCTTCAATTCTTGGGGATGCAATTGAGTACTTGAAGGAACTACTGCAAAGAATCAATGACCTTCATAATGAGTTGGAATTTGCCCCTTCTGGGACAGCATTGACGCCGAGTACGAGCTTTCACCCCCTGACTCCAACTCCGCCGAGCCTCTCAAGTCGTATAAAGGAGGAGCTTTGTCCTAGCTCATTTCCCGGCCCTAATGGGCAACCTGCAAGGGTAAATTCCTCATCTTAGGATAACTTTCCTTTGTCCTTCACATGATTCATGATCATGACTATTGCATTTGCAGTTTATTATTTGCTATAACCCTGTCATCTGAAGAAACTATTGATGATATTACTGTGTTAATATAGGTGGAAGTTCGGGTACGAGAAGGACGGGCAGTAAATATACACATGTTCTGTGGTCGTCAACCTGGTCTCTTGCTCTCCACAGTTAGGGCATTAGATAATCTTGGATTAGATATCCAGCAAGCTGTGATTAGCTGCTTTAATGGTTTTGCCATGGACATTTTCCGAGCAGAGGTGAAATTCTGTTTAAAATTAACACTTGATTATTTTGCTTGTTCCATGTTAACTTCAGAATGTAATATTTTAAAACTAATAATTCTAAATCCAAGAATAATTTTTATTTTTAGAAATTAAAAAAAAAGGGTTTTTAAGCATAAATTCAAACATATCTTTCTTCTTACTTTTCAGTTTACTTGATGACATGACTCGACCCTTATGACTTATGACTGATAACGAGTACATATTTTCAGCAATGCAGCGAAGGCCAGGATGTCCATCCTGAGCAGATCAAAGCAATACTATTGGATTCAGTTGGTTTCAACGGCGAGACATAGATTTCTATGAGACAAGTAAAGAATGCTTGTCCTTTGACAAACTGAACCATTTCAATCATATTTTACCTCGCTTCTTCCTTAGGTAGCTGCTTAGTTCTCTGTTGTTCATCTAGAAAATTACTCCATTGTTGGCTCGAAAGTAAAATCTTCTGAACTGTAATATGCACTGAACTTGCTGTTGAGACGATTATCACAATTTGATGTTGCGGTTTGTGTAACTATTCCATGTTTCAAAATGGGAATATTAGCAAAAAGAATTGTGTTAGCAATTTTAAGGACATAGCTTGATAATCGACTTTATGAATCATCCACTTTTCAAAAAGAGCAGATAATTTCACTTGTGTTCTCATCCATTTTGCTCAAGCACACCCAACTTCATCCCTACCTCTCACTCAATTGCTCAGCTGGTCGAAAGAAGGATTGAGAAGACGAATGGTTTCTTTCTTCCAAAGAAAAATAAAATAAAATAAAGAAGAATGAGCCGAACCATTCTAATATCTGTCCAGAACTAGGCTATTATGTTTACACCGTGCACATGCATATATGCTTCACATTATCAAAATGTTGTGCACTTAAACTAGAAGTTTAAATCATAAAATTGTGTTGTAAATTTACATAGAACAATTTATCAAGCTTTTCAACTGTTCACAGCTCATTTTCTGTTCACAACGAAAACCACCATTAAACATTGAACCTCGTGCTTCGACAACCTCAAATACCTAAAACAAACCAAAAGCTATGTTTCCTGCGTTTGGAAACACTTTTAATGAATTCGCATGATGCAGAAGCTTATCTTAATACCCCATACGATATCATAATCATATCATAATGGCATTACTAATTAGTATAACCTAGAAAAAGAAAATCATATAATATTGTCATTACTTATCGGTATATACCCATGTTAACTAGAGATCTGCCCACTGGGAGATGTGATTATGCGTCAGTAATATGCACAACACCTCTATCTCTATCTTCCTTTTTCGGTGCCTTTTTCCGCTTTCTCTCACTTTGAGGTTCTTTTGTCTTTAGATCATTGCAGAAAGATGCTAATGAGGCAGCCAGATGCTCGTTTCTATGGGCTGAGACCAAAATGACGCAGAAGCAAAGAGGTTCAAGCGATTAAGTACGAAATTTTGGAGTGCAAGCTGAGATCAGCAGATATCAGCACAGGCAAACTTGGGAATCGGACAATCTAACCTGAGAGTATGACGTCTTCCGTATTCACAGATTTCCGACCACCATGATGAGCAAATAACTCAAGGTCCTTTGCCAATTGTTCTGCTACACAAGTTACCATTCCGTTATCTCATTGCAACACTTTGATAATCATAAAAACAAATCAAACACAAATATGACCGAATTATCTTCTTTCCTTGCTGCCTGAGATGCAACCATAGCAGCAGAGTAAACAAAATTTTGTTTTTCTTGCATATATTATACTATTGGCAGTTCATATGATAGCCTTGTGACTACAAACATAAGCATGACCCTACACCACGGTATGAACTCAAAGTATGGTCGAAACCTTGTAAACCTACCAAATCACTCACGCATATGATGAAAGAATACCTTAACTTCATGGATATGATATAAGTATATATTTGCTTCTTTAACACAATGAATAAAGTATTCATCAGTAACAGAAAACTGACTTGAAGCTAATATATACATATAAATTAAAATAATAACTATGTCTTTTTTACGAGATTGAAATATAAACAAAGAAACATAAGATGACAAGAACTCTCCTTCCCATGGTATACCTCAAGGCGAAGCACAAATCTAAGTCTCAAGATTTACACCATTTTTGCTTCATAAGAGCCTTACACGTCCTGAGGCATGTACTTCCACAAGAGCATAACGAGGTTAAGGCTTTACACCTAACACGATCACCGTAAGGTGTGTAATTCTCAAGGTAGTATGAGGGACGTATTCTTTGTCCCTCAATATGAGAGAAGCATTGATATGAACTATAAGAACATTTGAATAGATTCCAAAAGTATCGTGCAAAGTCATTCTCTAAGTTATCACAATAGTCTCTCCATAATTTGTTCTTCCCGCAACTCTTTTCCCGACTTAAACTTGACCAAACTTAATTATGTAGTTACCTTCCAACTAGGTCACACAATTTAACTACAAAGCACAGAAAGGCATCCCAACAAACCGAATGCATGCTAAATAATAAGGAAATTTCTAAATGAAACTACATGTAAACTACCTAAAAATGATGGAAACACAGCTAGAAGAGAAGGGATATTAAAAGAATTAGCAATTAGGTTATCTACATAATGTAGAATGCAAGTCTAAAGAGGAGCAATTTCGGTGATCTATATACTATTCTGTTATCGGGTGTAATCATGTAGAAACCAAGTGCTCAAAATAACACCGCAGACTCAAAACACGCAAGAAAATAAAAGTAAACTAACTTGTATATTTGAACGCTAACTCAGCGACACAAGTCATCACAGGTTCAGAGATTTCCATGCCGCTTCTCTTCGCTGCAAAACAAACCAAACAGTTCAAAAATAGAGTAGGCCAAACACAAATATGAAATGTTCGTCTTGGCATTCAGTAATTGGAGGATAATGCTTTCTCCTTCTCCTGTCGATTCTGCTTATACTACATGTAAAACCAGACAGTCTTGAAAATGAAGAGAGTAAGATGAAGATAATTAACCTTCAGCTTCAGCGATAGAAATAGTGGAGAGTCGGAATCGGTCCCTCAAGAGTTCGGCCATGGAGTCGTCTTCTTCTATCCCAGTCTCCATTGCAGAGCCTTCTGAATCTCCCTTCCGAATCTGGACACAGAGTTCACTACATTTGGCTGCACCTGTTTCCATCCGCCTTTACTCCCTCCAGAAATGGCACTGGTGACGGGAATGGTCTTAAACGAACCGTTTTCACTTTTTCCATTTTTTTTTAAATCAATTTTTTTTTTCAAATTTTAACTTAAACTTTTAATTACATCAAATTACACTCCATGCTTAGATAAGTGTTGCAATCTTAATTTTAAGCTTGAAAAAATATAGCAATTTTTATCCTTTGATAGGTCTTCATTTAGAAATTCATTCATAAAATGTAGCAAAAAAATGTTCACTAAAAAAAAGTTACAATCTTAATTTTAAACTTAAGGTTCAATCAATTGAAATTAAAAGTTAAAAGTATACACCTTGCCCAAGCGATAAAAATTGAAAAAAAAAAATCTTTGGATCTTTTCAAGTTTTCTATTTTAAATATATATATATTTAGTACAACAATTATGGAGTGGAAATCGAACTATTGACCTTTCAAATGGTAATTGATGTCTTGTCTACTAAGCTATATATGAATTGACATTTTATTTTTATATACGTTCTATTATTGAGTTTAGTTCACACACACACACACACATATATATATATTATCAAAGTAAGCATAGCTCAATAGTAATAGCTATATACTCTCGACCAAGAGGTCAAGTTTGAATCCTCCACCCCACATGTTGTTAAACTAAAAAAAAGTTCACATATTTTTATCATTTAATTTACAGTATTCAATCAATTGAAATTTGTAAAATTTAGGTTAAATTATACAAAATACTCATTCATTTCAATTATGCCTCCTATCCTTTAAAATGTTTCATTTCTACTCTCGAACTTTGAAATTTGTTCTAAAAAAATACCTTTGAACTTTTAAATTGTTCTAAAAAATACTTTTTTTTTTGTTAAAATAAAGTATGAAAATTGATGTGGTAGTTGATGTGTAAAAAATAGAAGGCGTATTTACAGCGATATAGAAGATTAAGGCTCCGTTTGGTATTGTTTTAGTTTTTCAAATAATTGCTAGCAGTTGTGCTTTTAAGAAAATCAATGATCATAAGAAGCAAACTAGTGTTTGGTAAATTTCAATTTTTAAACACAAAAAAGCAGGTCAATCGTTTGGTAAATTCAAAAGAAATTGAAATTATAAATAAAAAAAAAAGTTCAAACCTCATTTCTCTCCCTAAAATCTTTCTAAATAAAAAGATTTTTTTTTTTGAGTTTTCAATTCATAACTATTTCAATATCCCATCTTATTTCTCTTGTCATTTCAAAACTACCCTCTTTTTGATTTATTTTGATTTCAAAATAAAGGATAAATCTAAAGGATATAGTACAAATATATTAAAAGAAAAAAAAATAATCAAAAAATAAAATTAAAAAAATTAGATAAAAAAAGATCACATAAATCAAATATAGTAACATTTAGTACTGTTAATCTAAAAATATTTTGAATGAACTTTTTATATCTTTGAGATGTGGAAAAATACCATGAACAATTTGGAGAGCAAATGGGATATAAAAAAAGAAAAAGAAAATGATAATTAAAAGAAGATGATGACGACCAAACAAAAAAAAAAAGGTTAAAAAACCTGAATTGTTGCCAATGAAAAGAAAATTACGAACCTTGATGTTTTTGCTTTAATTTGCAACGTCAGTTATGTTGAAATTGTATAGAAGCTTTGATACGTTAGAGGAATTGAAAAAAATATATACACACAGAAGCTTCAGTACGTGATGCTAGAGGAATGATAAATCTTAAAAAAAAGACCCTTGATTGTTGGAGAAGTTAAAATCAAAAGCTACTATTTAAGAGATTTTAGAAATTAAAGGATTTAAAAAGGGATTTTATACAAAATTTAAAAAAATATGTACTATCAAACACCTAAAATGGTTATAGTTTTTTCAAAAGTTATTTTATGAATTTCCACTGAAATTTCAACGCATCCTAAGATTGTTGTTACCATTTATTTTATTTCAAAAAATATCGTTAAAATAATTTACATAATCAATTTCTACATATCAACTGCGTCAATTTATGTGAGTTATATTATAAATGATATTACAAACCTTTTATTTTTTACACATAGTTGTCAAGTTAATTTTCATCTTATTTTTTAAAAAAAAATTATCAAAAGGATATTTTTTGAGTGGCAAAAGACACTTTTTAAAGTTACTGAAACAAATCTTTATAACTTAAAATTTACTGAACAATCTCGAAATATCATTTAATAAAAAAAAATATCGAAATATTAGCGACGTGTCAGTTGCACGTGAATATAAGGTTTTACAGTTGGGTAGACAAGCTCCCCTCTAGTCCCTAGTCCTAACTCCTACGATCGTAGGGCGTCCTATAGAATAGAAGGAAAAAAAAAAAAAAATCTTAAACAAAAACAACCCATCGGGAGCTCAAAATCTCGAAGAACGGAGAAATGAGCAATTCTTCTTACCAACATCAATAGAGACGAAGAACATGGCGGAGCCTGCGGCAGAGAACGACGGAACCAACAGCAAGGAAGAGCAAGAGGAGGCTTTGGTCGCTCTGATCGATCATCGTTGCCGTGAAGTTCAAAATCTCAAGCAGCGTATCTCCTACTACACTTCACAGGTCTGAACTCAACACCCTCATAGGTCTTTCCTTTTAATTCACTTCTCTTCATTCGATTTTTGCTGTAACCTAAGAGAAATTTGTTGTTCGTGTGACTAGAAAGCCAATATTATGATTACACAATTGCTGCCTTAATCGATGGAATTTCTTCTCCCGTTTTCCTTTTGGGCATTTCAACTAACCTTCGTTTCTTAAGCGGTCTGCAGCTTGAAGAAGCGGAGAAGAGATTACACGATTCAGAATCTAAATTGGCTAGGCTTCGACGGCCAAGCGATGCAGTGTCATCTAAAGATTCTCTGAAAAGTAGAGCCGTAAGTGTGAAAGTGGAGCAAACGGTGAATGAAGGTAGCAAGCCCCAGCCATTGTCGAAACCAGAGCTTGTAATTCCCGCCGTGACTCCAAAAATTTCCCACAACAGTGCATTGGCTGGGAATGGAGCACAGAGTTCAAATAGTTCCAGGGCTCAATCCAGCCCTTCTCATATTAAGAATGTAATTAAAGTTGAAGGGGACAAAAATATCGGCAACTCTTCTCTTCGAGAAACTTCGAACACTTCTGATAGAGGGACAAAAAGGAAGCTTGGTAGGATTCTCGTTGGTCAAATATTCTCTCTGTGTTAGTTTCAGTTCTCAGCTGCAACTTCGTTAGCTTTATGGTTATCCCGTACCCGTATCTGATTCACCATACAATAACTCTTTTGTGATGACTGCTAACTTTTAACTCTTTATTCCAGAACAGCAGTGGAACATAAAGAGTTGATTCGATTAATACGTAGCAGCTCATCACCCTCTCAAATCCGCTGCTTTGGGAGCAATCACATCTCCAGTCAGCATAAGAGAAAGTTGAGAAGTCTCATCTCGTGCCCAGTTAACGAACAGCTATTCGTGACCAGGTAACTGCATAAAGATTGTATAGAATTTATACTCTCAGAAAGAACGAAGAAGCCTATACTTAACACCATGACTGGAGGCTTCAGTTCCTTAAAAGAAATTTATTGTTCCTTGAGGCATAGTGACTTGTTAAATGTGAAGGGAAAGTGACACTTCTCTTTTCTGAAATCCTATTCACTTCTCCCCAGTTCCTGACAATTGTACAGTGATTAAGAAGATAATCCGTATATACTTTGTGGCGCAGCTTAACATTCCAGATATTAGGTTAAGATTAATTCAGATTCCTTATTGGACCATCATAAAATATTTAATCTTAAGATTTCATCTTTGGTTAGGCTTGCCGTATGTTAGGGTCAAAGTGATAAAATGTAGCTATCCACTGGAAGGAAAAGCAAATTAATCATTCAAACTATTCTTAATCACATATTATGGTTTTGTCATTATTCTTACTTCTCTGGTTCTTCACCCCAAAATGGTTAAATGAATAAAAAAAGGTTAGGATCCCACGTTTAAGTCTTCCTTACAAAATCTCACCTAAAAGGTTTAGATAATAAAGTTCCATTACTGGAAGGGTCCCAACCTCCAAAAAGTGTACTTACCTTATCCTGCCTTCTATTTAAATGTACAAATTCTAACTCTTTTGTGGTTTTGAAATGGTTATGCTTTACAGTGCCCTGGATGGAGTAGTCAACTTGTGGCAGTTACAGTCCAGAGGGTGAGTGCTGATTATTTCCCACTTTATCATAGATCATATCTTATCTACAGGTATCATCTTTTAGAGCTATAAGCGATGACCATTCTGGTTTGGTAAGAACTATTTGCCATGCCAATTGGTGAATCTGGAACATAGTATGTATTTATAAGAAGCCTCTTTAAATGCGAGTCAATTTCTCTTCTAATGTTTTAATCATATCATTGTTGGTTTCCATGAAATAAAAATAAATATCCATTAATCTTGTGTAAGTTAAGATGATGCTTGTAGTTGACAGATGGTACAAATGTTCTTTTGTATTTTTTTTATTAACCACCACAAATGCTCTTTTGTTGCTTTGAGATGTATAGTTAGAGTATAAAAATGCTTTTTTATTTTTTATTTTTTATTTTTATAATGTGGATGTAGTTTCCTATTGGAGGAATGTCTTTGTACGATGTTATATATCGCAAGATGTTCGTCATCCTTTGAAGTATATCTAGACGAGGCACTTCTTGATGTCTTCATAACTAGAGTCTCTTCTTTATTGCATAAGTGAGATAATCTTTTCCATTTTCTACCTAAATATAGAAATGCTTAAGCATGTCTGTTCATCTCCTCTTTTTCCACTCCCTTTATCACAGGTCTGGTGCCTCTCTACTTAGTTCTGCCGACTGTGTATCTCCAAAGCAAAGAAGATGGCCGGAAGATATAGCCTGGCATCCAGAGGGGAATCGCTTATTTCTTGTTTACAGTGCTGATGGTGGGGACTCGCAGGTCTCAATCATGAATCTGAACAAAAGTGAAGGGGTATGGATTATATACATTAGAAATCAACGTTTAGCTTTGACATGCATTTTTCTGGTGAGGTTATGATTTTAGATGTTATCTCTTTTCCAAGACAACTAAATTGTACGTTTCCATCTTCAAAAGTTGTTAATTAATTTGAGGTTTTTGTGACTAAAGTGAGTTATAATGTCTGTGCATTGACAGAAAGCACGTGTTACTTTCCTCGAGGATAAGCCTCACGTTAAGGGCATTATCAACAGTGTAATTTTCTTGCCTTGGGATAGCACATCTTTTATCACTGGGGGAAGTGATCATGCTGTCATACAATGGAAAGAGAAAGATGGAGAGAACGCATGGAAGCCAAAGGCATTGCACAGAAACCTGCACTCTTCAGCAGTCATGGGAGTTGCAGGGATGCAGCAGAAGCCAATCGTACTTTCTGCAGGAGCAGACAAGAGAATACTTGGGTTTGACGTAAATGTAGGAAGAACAGAGTTCAAGCATCAGATCGAAAGCAAATGCATGAGTATATTGCCTAATCCGTGCGATTTTAACCTATTTATGGTACAAACAGGGTGAGTTTTCTAATACTAGAAGTTGCTTGCTATGAAAAATCAGCTGTCTTCTGTATAAATGTTAGGAGTTTGTAAGGTATCTCCTTACAATTTGTATTGATGTTAGGTATTTGGTTTGCTTAACACATATGTGCTCTATTGTTTTATAAGTGGTGCAGAATGTTTAGCATATTTATTTCTAGCGGTAAATAACAGAGTGATTCCTTATTCTAGACATAAAATCTGAAGTAAACATGTTTAGGCATTTTGATGAATTGCAAACTTATTCCCAGAAGAAATTACATTCATTCTTTAGTTCTAGGACGGGAACTGCAAATATTTTGGCACATACATTTATAGCCTCTTAAGCATATATAAATTGTGTAATAGTGTGGTATCAAGAAAAAGGTTATAAGAAATTAAACTTGTATTTACCAGAAGGGGAGAACAAAATGAAAATGAGGAAACCTCCTTAAACCAATGAGATTTAGAAAAAACTAAAAGGATCCCACTTGGCTTAGGAAATTATTTGGACAGTGTACATCAAGTAGGGGGAAAAAATCTTACTAGTTCCCTGAAGTCTTGAAAAGTAGCATGGAATCTTGAAACACCCTTCAATTTCTTTCAAACCACTATATTCATGTGAAAGCCATTACAGTTTTGGACCACATAATTTTAGCTTGCTCTCTAAAAGGATCGAGAGAGTATTATTTGGAGAATGAAAGAGGAAGGTTACGATGAGTGCAGTGCAATCTTTGCTCTCTAAAAGGATGACCACAAAGAAGTTGAATGAGAGCCAACACATTGTCTTTAGGATGCACCGATCCCACAAATTGCAGAGTATCATAAATAGTTACTTTGGGTATTACCCATCCACCAGGATAGTTCATAAATTAAAACTGGTAAGTTGATTTCATATCTTGCTATCAATCTCTTGGCCTAAAAAATATATAGATCATTGACTAGAAAATTTTCCCCAACCTTTAGCTGCAAAAGACGATTGGAAGAAAAGTTGATTCTAGTCATTTACAAACAAAGCACTAACTTGGGGATAAAGAGTAGACAGGGATCGTCTGTTCTGCTTTGTTGCAAGGTGTTCAGTTGATCTTGGGCAAGTACCCACATATGGACCTTTACTTTTTTAGGGATTTTAGCTTAACAAATAGCCTTGATCATGCAATTTTGAATTATCATTGAGTTCATCCATCTGGAAGAGACCCAAGAACTAGGATTTGCAAGCATCGGAGCCTCTAATGTCCAAAACCACCTTTTAGATTCTGAAGAATTATTAAAAACGACATATTGAAGGAATTCTGTAAGAATGGCCATTCACTCACCTCTAATCATTGAGATTTCTTCTAAACTTAAGATTCCACCCCTGAAACTCCTTTGGCCATCATTGATTGACAAAAAGTTGCCAATATTCACAACTCCGCAGAGCCTCGGAAACAGCAGCCTCGAGGGACTTTCATGAAGCCAAGGATCCTCTTACAACAAATGTTATCACCTTCACCTACCTTGCATTTATACCATTTGTCCACCTGCAGGCAGTGCTTGAAAATGGCTTCTAGATTGGGAACATTCTCATCCAACTGCCAGGGGCCAAAGGATTTTTGCGAGCAATAACTTTCCTGGAAAAAACACTTGTTTCCAACATAAACCTCCAGCCTCATTTAGCAAGAAGAGCAATATTCCTCTTTTTAGAGCTCTGCCAATACCAAGGCTGATTTTATTTATAGGCAAGGATAGGTTTGGCTAAGATGCAGGACATTTCTTAGCTGGCCTCAGAAAATCTTGTAAGATTAGAGGATTTCGCCTGACTTAACTCCGAGTATTATATTATGTGAGTTAAAGTTGGTATTCAAAATAAATTAGTCTTGAGATTCTATTGCAGAATGAATTATAGTATTTGGCCAATTTTACAATTTTTTATGCTGTACTGATTTGTTTCAAAGATTTATATTACCTGTTGAAAGCCACTGCAGATGTTTCCATCATTTGCTTCCATTGAAAAAGAAACGTGGAGATAAAATCCCAATTAAATTACTTTAGGTTTAGGCTGAAATTCGATTAAGCCAGAGAAAACATAAACAAGTATTTTGAATATTTACTTCAATCTATTACGTGCAGCACTCCAGAAAAGCAGCTCCGGTTATATGATATCAGACTTAGGCAGACAGAATTACATGCCTTCGGGTGGAAGCAAGAAAGTAGCGAATCCCAGTCAGCATTGATAAATCAGGCTTGGTCGCCTGATGGTTTGTTTCTGACATCGGGCTCTGCAGACCCTGTGATCCATCTGTTTGATATCAGGTACAATTTGCACAAGCCTTCCCAATCAATAAAAGCTCATCAGAAACGAGTCTTCAAGGCTGTATGGCTCCAATCTCTGCCACTTCTTATTTCCATATCTTCTGATCTGAACATTGGATTACACAAAACAGCCTGAAGTTCCCTGCACTTGTCATCCTGGATAGTTTTTTCGCCCATTGGACTTGTCTAGCCTTTTTTTAATAGGGGATAAACTTTTGCCTAAAGATGAGAAAGTGAGTGCCATCCAGTGAAGAAGGATGTTATTTTGCGTAGTTAGAACTTACAAGCGATATTGCAAAGCTCAGTTTGTCGTCTTAATGTTTGCTAAAGATGAGAAAATGAGTGCCATCCATTGAAGAAGAATGTTATTTTGGGTTGTTAGAAGCGGAATTGCAGAGCTCAGTTTTGTTGTTGTCTCGAGTGTTTCATGTGTACTGTCTAATTTTGAACATTGGCAACCTGCTCGTGCATTGTTGTCATCTTTGTAATATTAAACAAGCATTCTTAAGCAAGCTGGAATGCAAATAATTTCATCTCATTGCGTGCGTTTGCATGGACGGACATTATACTGTTTTAAGTTTGACATCCTCACCACCATTCGAACAGGACTCAACTCATTATCCAATATTACTAGGGTCTAAGACGTGCAGTTGAGCTCATCTTTACCAAATGATCATACGACTAAACTCTCAAATAAAAGTTGAAAATTTATGCCACGGTTCATTGAAAATTGGATTGGATGCACCAAAAAAAGTCACCAAATTTATGCATTTTTACATAATACAAGACAAAAATTGGGAATAACACATTTTAGGAGTTATCTACCTGCCCAATTGGTTACATGTTCTGTAAAGCACCATTATATCACTCCCTTAGGTGAAAAGACTGGAAACTGCAGCCACTATCATTCTAAAGAATGCCTGTGGGACAAGAATATACCTCAAATTTATCCTGTAAGCCTAACCTTTATTCACTCTCTTTCCTGCACAAATTCTGCATAAGACCATAAGGTTTGAACATCAGAAGATATAACTAGGCTAAGTTATGGTTGTATCTTCAAGGGATACATATCTGAGATGGGACAGGAGGAAACAGTTACTGTGTAGTTGCTCCTGAACTGAACTTTGTAATATGTCCACTGGAGAGCATGTCTACAAGAGTGTCCAGTCGACAGCCATTTTGCTTGCTTTCAAGAATTCGCTTTTTTGACTGTAATATTACACATACAAAAACATTTGACCAAAGAACTAACAAGAGAAAAAGGAAAAACGTGAAAAGAAAATGCAAGATTTTATTTCAGATAGAAAAGGTGATGGAAATTTACACTAGATGAGAAAAATTATTAGGTGACTATTATTGCAAGACAAATGAACCCTCTATTCTTTTCTCCATGGACAGCTGAGAGAAATTTAATGGAGAAAACATGTCCTTGAGACTGGAGGCTGGAACTGGCTTGAATTCATAAGGTCCTTCTTTCGTTCCCCAAACCTGTAAGGAGCATATCAAACCTTAAATTCATTTGAGTTTTTTTCCCCCTTCTCAGATAGCAATTTACAACATTTTCTCCTTTCTTATGAAATTGAAATATGAAGTACGTAAAAAGAAATAAACCTGGTTTCCATCTTCGTCGTAACCCCTTTCCCAGCTATGTACTTCATTGTTCTTTAGGATAGCAATTTCTGAAGTACAGTAGGCTGCCCCATTCTGTCCAAAAAGGAAGGCCAATGGTCAGGGAAGGGAGTAATACTTATTACGGAAACATTCAGTTGGGATAACTAGCTTTTTCGTCTTACTCTTGGCATTCTCACAGATAAGAAAAACCAAATTATATGGAATGACAATGGACAATGGAACATAGATATGCAGATGCTCTTACCCATGAATTTGGAAAACCACCAGGAGGAGTTGAACCTTCATACAGGCAACGTTTTCCACGATCACAACGCTTAAGATGTAACGTAGTCAAATGCTCCGCAATGTCCTGTGCATAAAAATCTAGACTTGTATGAGATTCATCCAGCTACATCCAAATTCAGTTTCAGTAAGGAACAGACTTAATTTAAGAATGATAAAATACCTGTCCTATGGAACACCTTATGAACAAGAATGGATTTTGGTTTGTTCTTACAGTAAAAATAATAGTACTAATCTTATTAACTCCACAAAACTATAAACAAGAGCTTTATAAAAGATTTATAAAATACTCTGGTATATGATCCAAGCAAAATGATATTGAATAAACAAAAGGTTGAATGGTTCAAACAATAAACCGTCTAAAATAGATAGATATCCTTGGAGTTATCAAAACTCTATTTTCCACTTCTTCACTAGTTTCACAACCATTAGCTACAGTAACTTATGTCGGCCTGTTCTAACTTAATCGGAGTGTATTATTTCATCACCAAACTGCTCATTCTATGCATTAATGGGGTGTCATTAATTTATCATAAAAAAAGGAACTTGAACAGGTTTAATTGATTAAAAGATAGCAGACCACTAATTAAAAATCCAAATCAAGTAATTACGGTTAGCATTAAACTCATGTATCCATATATACAAATCTGCGGTCTGATTACCCACAGCTGCAGTTCCAATAGTTCAACCTGATACCTTACAGACACTATAACCAAACTTTGTTCTCTTCAATGGATAGTTTGGTATTTCCGTCCAACATCCATGCCCATGTTCACATTTTTTATTCTCTCAAGTCTTCACTGTGAAGCTAGGTTAAGCTACCTGAAAAATTCCCACTTAAATTTAGTTCCCTGCTATGGACCAAATCCAACTTTTTACTTGATCCAACAATGAAAAGTTAATCTATAAACATGGATTTGAGCCCCTGGTCAAAACCAAAGTTAATCAGTGAACTAAAATTTGGATAGGTTAAGACCAGGTACGACGCTGAGTATAAGTGGCTCTAAGAGAACTCTGTTAGAGATTAGGTTGGTCAGGAATAGGACTAGGACAATGGAAAAGCTAAAACAATATATTCTGAAACAAACTTATAGAGTTATATCCAAGCAATAGAAAGCCTGATGAAAGCCTTAAGCAGATGACTAACCCCAACAATTTCTTCGGGAAGAGGACGCTGGTCTTTTGTGCGATCACAAAAATTCTTGTACTCCTCCATTTCCCGAATGGCGTATGAGCTTAGCTGCAACATGAAGAAATGTAAGAAACTTTTGGAGCTCACATCAATCAGATTTCAATAAAAACAATACAAAACAGCATACCAACACCTATAGACCTTCAGAAATTTGTAATAAAGGAACATATACCCTCCATTTACACCAACTACAAAACAGCATATGTGCTCACCTCCACATCACATTTCATCTCCTTTGAACAAGGCTTCACCGTATAAAATCTCTGCAACCACAGAATCAATTACACTATTATAGATATAATGAAGGAAGGTTCAGCAAATTAAACATAGGAGTTCATCAATGTCTAACTTTTTTTTTCTTGATAAATCTTAAACTGCAAATGCTAAGGAAGAGGGAGAGATAAAAATAATACCTGGCGAAAGGGTTTTTGAGGAGTTCTGGAGAAAGCCTATCAAAACACAAAATAAAATGAGGACTGATATCTGGAAAAAAGAGCTGCTAAAGGGAATATTATATTATCGGGCAGGAAGAGTGCTACACTTACTTGTTCGAAGTATAACACCGTAGAACCATCAACCATTTCTGCTGCAGGGCACGTAGTCATTCTAAAACACAATACTTAAGCCCATCAATCAAGACTATTCATCCACAAATTTATCTAAACCACAATTCAAAACAGAGGAGACAATGAAGCCCTAATCAAACAGAATTAAGAAGGGGTTCTTCATTCAGTAGAAGACTAGAAATTGAACAATTCACAGCTACAAAACAGCATTCACATACTGCATACCTGATATTGAAGTAATTGTCAGGATCCCTAGCTGCTTGCTCCTTCGAAAACTATCAAAAAAAAAAAAAAAAAAAAACAAGAAATTCAGAAATTCAGAAAGGAGAAGAGGGTAAAGCAATTGGGGTTTTGCGAGGAGGTCGAAAACAGAAACCTTCTCGCCGGAAAGGGACTGAGAAACAAAGCGGGCATGATCCCATCGCGTTGTGGACTTAGTAAGGCGTTTAAGCAAAAGGGCACCTCCAACCAGTACCAAAGTCTTCATTATCAAACCCCCAGCTCTGTTCCACCCTACTGAGTTGTTATTATCATTGTTTGAATTGGAATCGGTACCCATAGCTTCACTTCCTGAGCTCTCAAACACCCACCATCCCTAATCTTCTTCTGGTTCCTCAAATCATTCGAAGCACGAAATCGAGCTTCGAAGAGTAGAGTCGAGAATCAGCGCACAGAGTTGTAAGAGAAAAGCTGGAAGCGACGGCCAAATGGAGAGAAATTAGGAGGTGCGCGTTTAATCAGTGTCGTCAAATAGAGAAAGAGACCCCATTACTGCACTCTCCATTACCAAAATTTGGGCGTCGGCTTGTGTAACTTCGCCACATCACGGCGGGATCTTCTATTTAGCATCTTTTCTTCAATCTAATAACAATAAGGGCGGTGGCCACAGAAAATGTGTGCACCCCAATTTAATTCGTAATTTGTAGATTCATAATATTCTCCAATATGTAAATGCCTTCAAATGTCCCTTTCTAAATTACAATTTTAGTATTTTATTTTTATTTTATTATTTTTTATTTTTTAATTCAACAAACTAGGAATTGAGATTGGAACCTCTCAACTTTTAGAGAAGCAAGTAATAGGCTTAGGTTAGCATCTCAATTTTATTTATTTATTTCTTTTAAAATATTACATCACATGTAAGAGTGAAAAATAAACCTACAAGCTTTTAGAGAGTCTATATATATATATATACATATTTTGAATACAACGAAAGAAAAGGAAAAAAAAGAAACTAAACTGACGTGGCCCTTTGTCTGCCATTGCTATACTCATTTTGAACCCAGTGAGGAGCTTCCTCTAGTCAGACATTGTCACTCCAGTGGATACACGTGTGGACAACCAAATTATTTGCTACTTGATTTGCCAAACGTGTGGTATGTAAAGCCCTTCGATTTCTCTAGCTTGTTGAGAAAATCTAATTTCTTCAATAACATTTTGGATTTCATTCTCAAAATTTTCAAACCCTTGTACCAGTTGACATGCAATTACAGAGTCAGATTCCACCCAGATTGGGTGAATGTCCGAAGCATTTGCGAACTGGATTCCTTCTCCAACGGCAAGAGCTTTTGCCATCTCCACTGAGCCGATGAACAAGCTACTCCTCTGTGATGCTACCATGACCTCACCATCAATGTTTTGGATGATTACTCCAATGCCTAAGACTCGATCTTTAATCGATGCATCAGTGTTGACCTGTAAGTATGTAAACTTAGTGCCTTCCATCTTGCTATTTGCTACTCTATTTCATTCAAATTGCTATATCTTTTGAAATTTTATTATTGTTGATATTTTCTTTTATTAAAGTTTAACGTGAATAATAAGCTTTTTTTTTTAATATGCATGGTAAGTGATTTGTAATTAAACTTTTAAAAAGAAATTACATCAATCTTAGCTATCTTTATGCTTTTACTCAAAAAAATGGTTTAAAACAAAATTAATACTCTTTTTTTTCAATCTTGACTTAAACACATGAAAATTCATACTCATATCTTGACTTACTAAACTCCATGTTATTGAAATAAAATATTTTGGGCGTAATAGGAGTATATGACCCCTTTTTTTCTTTTAAAGAAGGGGTAAGAGGATGTTTGATAAGTTTTAATTAAAAGATAAAGTTATCATTGTAATGTAATTCTTTTTTAAAAAGAAAAAAAAATCATTGTAATGTAGTTAAAAAAAAAACTTATAGTCCTTTTATCGATAATTTTCTTATAAAATCAATTGGACAAAATTACAGTTTTATTTTTTTAATGCAGAATTTGTTGTTTCATAAAAAGCGTTTTCTCACGGTCTATTATCCCAAACAAGACCAATCAAAATCAGTCGAAACCCACATGATTTGCTTCAATAACTTTCCAATCATGCTGAAATTATCGTCCGAATCTCCTCCACATATTTATAGTTAAACATCAAAATCAGGGTTTTAATTTTACTATAAATGATTTTTTACTTTCATTGTTTTTGAGTCACAGACCAAAAACGTATCTTAGGATCATCTATCTAAAGGCTTCTTTTTTTCCCTAATTATACTATAAACATCAAATACATGTAGATCTTCACGAGTAGGCTTTAGATGCAAAAGCATCTCCAATTTTGCCAAATCTTGAAAAAATTGTTCAAAGAGCTTCCGGATCTACAACAATTTTAAAGAGAACCACCAGATCTACATCCAACAATTTTAAAGAGCAGCTAGTTTTAAAGAGAACCACCAAATCTACATCCAACAATTTTAAAAAAGCAGCTACATTATAATGACCTCATTAAATAATTTGTCCAAAATCTTGAATGTGAATGGCTCCAAAACAAAAGAATATTGAAGACTTTTTTTTTCTCATTCAGATTTGTTTCTCTTGTTTTTTTATTACTAAGATTTTTTTTTACATGAAAAGAATTCTCCAAGTCCATAAAATTTACGAGCAACTAAAAAACCAAAATGTAGAAAATCAATTAAGTAACCATTATTTGCGAGCCAAAAAATGACAGGAAAGTAAAAGAGATTTGATAATAACAAAATGTTAAAAGCGAGAAGTAAAGCATTATGAGAAGCAGAAGGAATAACTTTATCATTCGACTGACCAATCAAACTGGTAGGATTTATCTAATTGAGGACTAATATAAGTTCGATATTTCTACTCAAAGAAAATTAGAAGAAGAAAAGAAAGCTTCTTTTAAAAATTTTACCTATGAAATTCGTAAAAGTAAATAAAGAAAAAAAAAAAAAGCAAAGAGGAATAAAATTTAAAAAATAGCTAATCCAAAACACTTTTTCCCTCAAAATTCTCCCATCCAGCCCTAAGTTTCACGACCCGGCACAACATCTCAATATCTAAACTTCAAAATAGTATACTTCATGATCATGTCTACCTCCAGCGACGAAAGAAAAAAAATTCAAGAATCAGCGTACAATCACAATTACTAGTTTCTTTCAATTTTTGCATTCAGTACCGCAAATTGCAAAAGACTCGATTCTTCCCTCTAATTATCTCTCCTAGCACCAGTCCTTCGACGAGGGGGTGCGGCAGCAGCAGCCTCTTCCTTCTCTTCTTCTTCCTTTTCTCCACTGCCACTTTGATCGTTCGAACTCTCTGCAGCTGCATCTGCAGCTGCTGCGCTCCTCTCCTCTCTTTTTGCCTGCAATCCAATAAAAAAAACGTAAACTCCCTTATTCCATATGCCAAGTTCTTTGCAGCTGAAAAATCATAAAGAGGGTAACATATTTAACACCCACCGGTTGCTTCTTCCCTCCAAAGACTATCCTCAATAAGATAGTGAAGAAAATCACAATTACAGAGACTATGATACCAATGGTGAGGTTTGGTTGCTTCTCTCCCTTTTCAATGACATCCTGCATACATACATCACAATCAATATAGGGAATACTAAGTAAATTACTCACATCATAAATGCAGACAAGGGCAGGACACTAGCTCACTTACATGTATTTTTGACTTGTATTGACTGAGGAAGGGGATATCCGCGACCTTGTATAGGACATCAAAGACTTTCTTCTGCAGGATATAGTCATAAAAAACCAGGCATGAGTAAAGACATTTTGATGTTGTCTATCAATGACAGAAAATTAAAACTGTGATATGTCTACCTGGTATTCTGCGAGTCCATCTGGACCAGCAGCAGCTGCTTCCTCGGCCTTCTGTTTCTCTTTCTCAACTTCAAACTTCGGCTTCCATTTGGCATCGCGGTATGAACTTGCAATTTTCTCATCTTTGGCGATCAAAATATTGTCGAACAAGATACCATCTTGCATGGTCCAGATCTCAATTCCAATTGCAGCCACAGGGTCGAAGTCAGGTTTTTCAATTTCGAAGTAGCTGGGGTTAGGAATCTGCCTAGGCTTCCAAATTCCCTTGTAGTTAGGATTGTCAATTTCTGGGGCGTGCCATTTACCCTTGTATTCGGGATTCCTCTTCATTGGTCTCTTCCATTCACCACAACCTGGAGCTATCTCACATTTCGGGTTATCAATCTTTGGTGCCTCCCATTCACCATCCTCTTCATCATCCCAATCTTCTGGCTTGGTGGCCTCAGGATCATCTATCTCTTCAGGCTCATCATCTAGCCATCCTTCAGGCTTTTCAGCTTCCTCATCTTCAATTTCCACTGGAGCATCCTCGTCCCAGTCATCTGGCTTCACTGCATTGGGATCAGGAATTTTCGCTCTCTCATCCCAGTCCTCAGGTTTCCTGTCGTCTGGATCAGGAATTGTCTCGGCAGGAATTAGTGGAGGCTCAAAATCATCCTCCGAAAGGAAATTGGCCTTCTTCTTCTCGCTCCCATCAATGAGAATACGCACGTCATTGCCAGATTCAAAAATGGCAGTGTAAACATGAGACAATTTGTCAGCTGGAACGGAAGGAGGATTCTTTAGATGATGCTCAACGTACTCCCCAGTCTTGGGATTCTTATGCTTCAAGATGAAATGCACCTTGTTAGTGGCCCCGCACTTGTCTGGTCCAAACATGATAGAGTAAGGAGATTCATTATCGAACTCCTTAGCCTTCCATCCGGCATCTTGGGGCCGTAGGTATTTCAGATAGGCACCACCACATTCAAGCCCATTTTGTAGGCGAGTCTCAAACTGGAGGACCACAGTTCCGTCCTTGAGACTCACTGGCTCATCGAGCACTTTTACAATGGCGTATTTTCTCGCCTTCTCACTCACTAAAAGCCCGTAATCATCATGTCCCTCACTCTTAGAATGCTTCCACACACCTATAAAACACAACAGAATAATAAGTTACCTCAGCAACCCTCTCTTATCAACCCGCGTGCAAGACTACATGTCTATATATTCTCTTCTAATCCTTATCCAGTATCTTAATCCTATTAACTCAATCTTGATTTAAAGCCAAATAAATCTGTTTGCAAATTAGCTAATGATGCGAGACTCCCCCCAACTATCTCACAAAAAGTCTACCATGTAAATGCCCCGAAAGAAATAATCATCCATTAAGATAAAATCATCAAAGACATAAATCTGCTACAAACGTTAATTCAACTTAAATAGTTGCGGAAGTCCATATTTTCTTTTCTCCATGTCATTGATCGAAATAATGGCTCATAAACCAGCCCTAACCACATAGAAAATGCAAGATACAAATTATCAAATGAGAGAAAAACGAAAAACGAAAAAAAAAGGAAAGCATTTCCAATATCCATCAAGTAATTGTATAGACTATGCATTCACTGTGTTTCCTCCCTTCTTTTTTGACACACAGATCAAGCAATATACACATCCAGCTAGAAATAATTCAGCATATGCAACGATTAAAGGATCAACGAACATTTTCACAAAAGACGAAAAGGAGAACTAACCTTGATAATCGTCCTTCTCGGACACGATCCAGCGGCCTTCAAAACTCTCGTCGAAGGAGTCGTAGAAGATCTGAACTCCATAAAAACAGAAAATTTTTAGACATTCGAACAACCGATTAGATCTCAATCGAAGAGAAATGAATAAGGTAATGAAGGCCAAGAGAAGCTCAAACAGATTACCTCATCGTGCGATGCTCGGAGCTGAACAAGTGAAAGGCAAAGAACAAGCAAAGCCGCAGCTAGTCCTAAAGGAACCGCCTTCATCTTCTGGATCTCAAACCCTAAACTCTGTTCAACCTTACAAGATCAGATCCCGATCAGAACAGAACTCTCTCAAAACATTTCAAAGAGTCCGGTAAACTTCTCCGCCCCTTTCTAAAATTCTATATTAATAGATCTCGAAGCAATTTCATTGCGCTGTTTCAACCAATCAAATCTCGTGCCACGTGAAATGAACCAATGGGTGTTCGCCACGTAGTCAACTTCCTCAACGACGGAGATTTGTCTGGTCTCCTTAAGTCGATTAAATGGGCTTTCTTTCTTTGGGTTTTGGAATGAAGGCCCATTTCTTCCTTAAAGCTAGGTTGTCGTTTCGTACTAAAACGACACTCCTAAGCCCATGCGGCTGTACCTGCACCTGCAATGTCTAGTAGTCCTCGCTTTTTCTACGAGTGCTTTTGTAACACGTGTCGCGATATTTCCATAAATAATTGATTTTATTTTTGACTCTTTCTTTGTTTTGTTTATATATATATATATAGATTTCCTTAGTTTGAACTTGTGGTAGGCGTTAAAATAATTGTTATTAATGGTAACTTGAAGTAAATTAGTATTCAATAAATTTCAATTTTAAACATGACAAAGTAGATCATACTATTTGGTAAAATAAGATTAAAATATTACGATTTAATTGTAATTAGTTGTAATTATTAAACAAAACTTTGTTGAAATAAAAAAAATTATAAAATTAGACTTACTATTAAAAATTGCATAATTTCTTTTGTTGATAGTTTAGAAAATTTTTAAATATGATCGTATAAAATTTAATATGTTTTCAATTTAAATTTATACTTTGTTTACTCTAAATTATTTGCTAAACTGTATTTTAAAAAATTATGGTATAACTTTTTTTAATAGATAAAAGATAAGTGATACATATGAAGTCAATCTTAAAGTTAAAATTGGAATTTTAAAATTTGTTGGTAAAAAACACCTAATTTTTAGAGAATCTACTTTTGAAAGCTGGTGGTTAATAAACTTTGCGAACGAACTTATTTGGAAAAAAAATTATTTTAATCACATTTTTCAAACGTGAAAAGCAACTAAAATTCTATCATAATCACTTTCCATGCTCTCAAAATCAATCCCAAGAGTCTAAATCTCAAAGATTGTCAATAAAATATTTTATAACTATATTGTCAAATCAAATATATATAGTTAAGTAGATAAGACACTTATTACAATACCAAAAGTTGATAGTTTGATCTCTCACTTATCACTTGTATTTCTTTAAAATACCTGTGCAAATCTAAGTCAAGCTTTAGTTCTTGGATTTTAAAGGTTATGTCTAATAGGTCCGGACCTTGAAAATGTACTTTTGGAACACCAATAGGCATTAAAACAAAGAAAAAAAAAGTATTATAGCCCACTTTGACGAAGCATAACAACGAGTTTATTGTCTTAATAAATAAGATTGGTCTTTATCATATTTTATCTTTTAGCATATTTATAAATAGATTGAATAAGTTCATAAAAAAGGAAACATAATGAATTAGGAAAATTCTTCCAAATAGGTATTTTGAATGATGAACAAATGTGTATACATTCACTCATATAAAATAGGATCAATTCCTATCCAATCTTACTTCACCATCAAGAAACGAAATAAGACTTCCATCTCCAAGTTTAACTTAGATGTAGTTCGATGACTTCCATCTTCAAGTTTAACGTAAATGTAGCTCGCTTCTTTTTGGGTATGAAGCAGTGTCAAAAAACTTTAAAAAGTGTCTAATAAGTTTATGAATTTTTAATTTTGTGTCTAATTAACCTATTCGAAATTTTTTAAATTTACGAACCTACAAAACACAAATTGAATTTTGTGTTTAATAGGACATTGACATATTAGTTTTGTATTTAATAGGTTCATGAATTTTAAGAAAAATATAGACTCAATTAGACACAAAATTAAAAGTTCAGGAATAGATTAGCTTAATACTTTTAAAGTTTAAAAACCTATTAGACACAAAATTGAAAAGTTTGAAACTTAATTATTAGACACAATTTGAAGTTTAAAGGCTAAACTTATAATTTTAAACGAGTTTAATAATGATATGAACTAAATTGAAACCCGTTCCAAATGATAGGATACTAAAACCACAAATGATATGAATTAGGCATTAATTTTTTTTTTTAGTTCAACACAACATTTTGGGGTGGGGGCATTCGAACCTTTAACTTCTTGGTTAAAGACATATGCCTTAACCAATTGAGCTATGCTCAGGTATATTAGGTATTAACTACATTACATGTGGTTTGTGGTCTTCATATTTTAATTTTACTATTATCTTTCAGTTTCATCAAATTGAACCTTAAACTTGAATAAATGTTATACTTTTCACCATCTGATAGACTTTCATTTGAAAAATTGTCATAAAAAATATTTCTATCTGCATTTAATTAATATAAAACATATGTCTAATACGATATTGATGAAGTTTCAATTCAAAGTAAATGACACTAGAGCTATATTTTTGTTGAAATTAGTGAGTTTTGAGATATTTTATTTGACTTTTTATAAAAATTATTGAGTTAATTTAGCAGAAATTGAATATAGTATAAAAACTGCAACATGTGTTTGTATTTAGGTTTCAATTTGATGAAATTGAAAGTTTATGGTGAAAATTGATATCACTTGATTATATATATATATTTGAGTTCATCAACAAAGATGAAAAATCTAGATTACTCTATTTGTTTTATAAGAATGTAGGATATATCCAAACATCATGAGATGTCCAACATCTTAGGATGCCCATATAAGAGGTATCTAAGGAACTTTTGATGGACTCCTACATTCATGAGTTTCCAATTTCCATGTTGAAGACATCTGTTCTAGACACTTTTGTTCTTCATTTTTCTTTTATATAATTTTCTTTCATCAATATATTTATTTTTCATTTTTTAATTTCAAAATCAAAATAAATCAATGTAATAGACAACTTTGTACATCTAAACTGTATGCCTATAAAATAAAATTAAGTTAAATTCTATAATATATATCTTAATTTACTTTCTATGGAAATCTAAAGTGCAATCATCCATTTATTTTACTTTTCTATTAGTCATCTAATATCTTGTGTCTAGTGAGTTTTCAATCTCTATACATCGAATTGATGTTTTTAGTGGTTTGTTTATAATAAATTATTTTAAAATTAACATTAATCATACATTTAAAAAAGTCCATCACAAACTCATATTATCCTCTCCATTTTTTGTTTAATTTTGATAATGTATAAATACAGTCCATCAAGTATATACATGTCTTTCTTTGAAAAAAACTCAAATTTAAGTTCAAAATGAAACTAATATTTAATACTAATCTTTTATAAAAGTCTTACATTAATATAAATTAAATTTATTGTTAAAATATAAGGCATTCTACTATAAAAATCCTATGAAATGAATCAACATAGTCATTGACATAATAATTTAAGGCAACTATCTCATGTACCATCGATCAAGAGATCATATGTTAATTTGACTTAATTTTGAGCATAGTTTAACTAATTAGGACATAGATCATCGATCAAAAGATCAAAAGTTAATTGGACTTAATTTAAAATGTAGCCTATTTGATTAAGACATATACTCGATCAATAGGTCAGTGGTTTGAATCCCCCACCTCATATAGTGTTAAACTCTTTAAAAAAGCATTGAAATAATTTAAACAAACATGGTTAATTTCCTTCAAACTAGATATGTAAGATTCTTGAAGCAAACAGCCGACTTAAATATTTACATGTGTATCACGATCACACGTCTGAAGTCATCAATATTCTCTGATCTCGTGCTCGTGCAACCCGTTAACTTATTCTTCACGTTTGATTCCACTACTTTCAATCGGTCTGATGTTACTGATTAATTGAAAATATATATTTTCTAATTTCAAATGTTCATCAAATTATTAATTTCATAAGTCAACACCTGATTCTTGACGGTTTCTTTTCAATAGAAGAAAACATCATGCAAGACACTACCAAAATTTCTTCAAGTAAATGCTGTCCACGTTCTGATATATCATGGCGGATCATCTCTTTCTTCTTTCTGTTATAAATGCCGATTGATGTCCAATTCCACTCACCTTCAAATTCTTCCTCTCATTCACCGATTTCTCCGGCGATGGCGCCTGCACTGGATAACTGTAACAATGAGAGGTTGATGTCTGGGAAGTTCGAGTTCGTTGGTTCAACATATTTCGCCGATGATGGCGAATGTGTGGAAAAGGAAAAGCAGATATCGGTGGATCCGATATCGTTGAGAGAATCATCGGCGAGAGAGGACATGATCGTCGTTCCGGTCATTTCAGCTCCTGACGTCGCTGATCTTCATCTTCCGCCGCCGCTACCTCCGACGCAGTTCAAGTTCTTAAGCTACAGCCTACCTAACTCCGTCAATTCATCTCCCCGATTCGGTTTAATGAAAAAGAAAGGGAAAATTGAAAATCAAGAATCGCAGCTTAAAGTCTCCAATTCGACGAAGATCAAACCGTCGGTGCAGGATATACATATTGCTCTGCAAGAGGATACTCAATTTCGAAGAAGCAAGTCGTGTGGCGAGGGCAGAGCCAGTGCTCCGGCCGATGATTTGGACCTGTGGTTGAACAAAGCAAAATTTCCAGAAACAAAGAGTTACGGCGATTTCTCCAGGACTGAGTCGAACAAAGATTGTCGTAATAGTGCAAAGAACTTAGAGCCTACAGATGACGGATTTAAATGTGGAGCTCTGTGTTTATTCTTACCAGGCTTCAGCAAAGGGAAGACCGTTAGGTCAATCAGAAAGGAAGAAGAACCAGAGATTGGAAAAGTGAGGATATCGAGGACCGAGATTGGAAGTGTGATATCGAGGACAGTTTCCATGGAGAAATTCGAATGTGGATCATGGGCTTCATCAGCCCTGCCAAATGATACTGGCGAAGACGATTCCAGTACTAACCTGTTCTTTGATCTGCCAATGGAGTTAATAACAAATAGTGTGGATGCAAATGCACCAGTCACTGCAGCTTTCGTGTTCGATAAAGATCAGAAGGGAGTTCCGAAGAACAGCTCGACAAAACTAGTCCAAAAATCACACGAATCGTCTCATCATGTACGATTTTCGGCATCGTCTCCTTCGTCAGGGCCATCCTCGCCAGCTTCTTGCATCACACCTAGACTACGCAAGGCAAGAGAGGAGTTCAATGCCTTCCTAGAAGCCCAGAGCAGCGCTTAAGCAAAGCAATGAACTCTGTTTAGGTACTAGGCTTATCATTCATGAAGAACTAGAAATGATCTAATTCATTTGATCACAGAATCATGAAAGCTTATTCAAATGAATTGTGAGAGCTTCTTAATATATTATGTAGCTATTTGATAAATTAGTACATTTTCTTTCATCTAAGGACATCATAATTTTGTTTCTTAGAACAAAGGAGCAATCATTGCTCTGAAACCAGACTGATCCTGGCCAATTAACCTATTTCTCAAGAATATGGATCTGTCTGCTTCTTCTCGTAATCCACTGTTCTAGGATTATAAACGTGCAGGAGCTGATCGCAAACTTGCCGAGATGCTGGCCTTTCTTGTGGGGCAGTTTTAGTGCATCGCAGAGCTATCTCAAGGACTTGAAATGCAGCGGATTCTTCATTGGGCGAAAGCGGCTTCAAACACGGGTCTATCAACTCCTCCCTATCAACTATACTTTGCATTTCAATGCCTGTCTCTACCCACCTTACCATGTCCATATCCACACCAAAAGCTTCATCTGTAGGCATCTTGCCACTTATGAGCTCCATCAGTACAATTCCCATGCTGTAAACATCACTCTTTTCGGTTGCCTTAAGAGAATAAGCATACTCTGGGAAATGGAAATGTGCATCAAACATTAGTAAGGCTAGCTATATATTTTAACAGATACTGCACATTTTGAAATCAAGTGAATAAAAATGGTGTTACCTGGCGCTATGTAGCCATAGGAACCAGCAAACCATGTTTTCGATTCTGTGTCAGTGTCGTAATTCTCGACGAGGGCTTTTGCTAGGCCAAAATCCCCCAAATGTGCCTCCATATTGGAATCGAGAAGGATGTTGCTTGATTTGATGTCCCTATGGATAATCTTGGGCAAACAGTCATGGTGAAGATATTCCACGCCCTGAGCTAATCCAACAGCAATCCTGAATCTTGCTTCCCAATCAAGCTTCTTTTTTTTCTTCCCATTGACTGGTTGTTGGTGCAACCAATCCCAAACACTTCCATTTTCCATGTAGTCATAAATTAACAGATTTGAGCCTGCTCCTCTGTTGATACAGTATCCCAGCAGTTTCACTAGATGCCTGTGCTTTATCCTTCCAAGTGTTTTGACCTCTCTTATGAAGCTTTTATTTGATAAAAGATCATCTTTGCATGATATATTCTTGACAGCAACAGTTTCACCGTTGTGCAATTCGGCTCGATAGATTGTTCCAGAGCCTCCCGAGCCGATAATGAAATCATCACTTAAATTGTTTGTGGCCTCCATAATTTCATCCCATCTGAAATCTCGATTTCCACCGGGGTTATGGAAAAGCGGTCTTCTCTGTGCTTGGGAAGAACTAGATGAATAAACGCAGTTGACTTCACCCCATCTTTTGAAAGTTTCTAGTTTGTGTTTATAGAGAAGGGTAACCGTAAGCACTAGAATGGCCATTCCTGCCAAAGTCGAAACTGCAGATATAGCAATCACTGCCGATTCGCTTAGACCTGATCTTCTCGTAGAAGCTTCCCCACAACGGTCAAGAGGGCCTCCACAAAGTTGAAGGTTTCCTTGGAATACATTTGCTGGCCAGTGAGAGAATTCCTTGTCCAATTTTCCTTCTAGCTTGTTGTAAGCAAGGTTGAGCTTGCCCAAACTGCTCATCTTACTAATGTCTGGAGGGACTTCTCCAGTAAGTTCATTGTGAGATAGATCAAGCGCTTCAAGTTTGGACAGAAGAGCCATAGAGGATGGAATTTCACCAGTCAGATTATTGTAACTGAGGTTCAATAAACTCTGAAGATTCTGTAGTTGGGAAATCTCAGCTGGTATTTCACCATCAAAACCGTTTCTCGACATGTGAAGCTCAAATAATTTGCTTACCTCACCAATAGCTGAAGGAATCGGACCTGAAAATCGGTTATCATCAAGGTTGAGGATGTTAAGTGATACCAGGTTACCAATTTCCATAGGCAATGTTCCATTAAGTAGATTTCCATTAAGAGAGAGCACAATCAGTTTGGAACAATTGAATAACTCCAAAGGCAGTGGACCAGTGAACTGATTGAAAGAGAGCTTAATCTCTCCTAATTGAGGCAATCTACCTAGCCACATTGGTATAGTTCCAGAAAGAAGGTTATCGTTAAGATCAAGGTGGGTCAGTTTCTTACACAATGAAAGCTCAGCCGGAATAGACCCTGTAAGAGAATTCCCAGATAAATCCAGCAACGACAGTTCATGAATCTTTCCCAATCCCGGCGGAATTTCGCCGGAAAATTGGTTGTTCCCTAACCTCAGCCTCTCAAGGGAGGAAGAGTTTCCCAATTGGGGAGGAATTTCACCGTCAAACACATTGCTCGTAAGGTCGAAAGAAAGAAGAAAAGGGGAAGCACACAATGAAGCAATGCTACCATTCAATCTGTTTTTGGATAGATTTATTCTTGTAAGGTTTGCTAAATTGATCAATGAACGAGGAAGATTACCTTCAAGAGAATTGTTGTAAAGCATAAACTGCTCCAGAGCTCCAAGGAAACCAAATGTTGAAGGAACTCCACCAGAAAGACGATTGTCCGCCAAGTCCAATATGGTCAGTTTATGGCAGTTGCCCAAAGTGGCGGGAATTTTACCCTCAAGTTCGTTTTGTCTGAGATGAAGGAAATTCAGTTCCCTCAATCTTCCAATGCTCACCGGAATTTCCCCACTGAACCGATTCCCAAAGAAATCAATCATCTGCAAGTTTGAACAATTCCCCAACTCGAAAGGAATTTTCCCAGATAACTGATTGTCGTAGAGATACAAAATTTCAAGCTCCCCAAGCATGCCAATTTCACGTGGGAGATCGCCCTGAAGATTGTTGTGATACAGAGCCAGAGTCTTCAAATTGCTGAAGTTTGCAATCGACGGTGAAATGGAACCCACTAAGCTGTTGTTATGGAGGAGGATATCAGTCAAGCCAATCAATTCATAAAACTCATCCGGAATCGACCCATTTAGTCTATTGTTGGACAAATCAATCTGCGTCAATGATCGGCACTGAATCAACTCCACCGGAATCTCGCCGTAGATTTGTATCTGAGATAGCATCAGGTGCTCTAAACTGGAAGTATTAGAAAATAACTTTCTCGGTATGACACCAGAAAGATGGTTATTCGACAGAACCAAGAACACCAAGTTCCCCATATTGCCCAACTCCTCTGGAATTCCCTCCGAGAGCTTGTTCATAGACAAATCCAGATTCTGGAGATTACCCAATTCAGAAAGTGAAATTGGAATTGAACCCTCGAGTTGGTTTCCCATTAGGTTCAAATAAACAAGCTGACCGAGCTCCCCAAGCTCCACCGGAATCTCGCCGGAAAGAGTATTGTTAGCAAGGTTCAGAATTTGGAGATTCTCGAGACGACCCAATTGCTTCGGTATCGATCCATTGAGACTGTTACCAGCAGCAGTGAAGACAACAAGGCTCGAACAGTTTCCAAGCTCACCCGGAATCAGACCCTCTAGTTGATTTTGCTGCAGAACCAAATCCTCAACTCGGCCGAGTCGTCCGAGTTCTGGCGGTATCAACCCGCTAAGACTACACGAGGCCAAACCAAGAGTAACCAAATTCGCAAGATTCCCAAACGAAGCGGGAATGGAACCAGTAAGTGCGTTGTCACCGATTCGCATAACTCGCAGACTCGTCATAGAGCCAAACTCAGTCGGAATCGGCCCACTGAGTTGGTTAGAGAAAAGCAGCAAAGATTCCAACGAATGGAGCTTCGAGAGGTTCGTTGGAATGGGACCCATTAAGCCGTTGCTAGAAAGATCAAGGTGGAGCAGGTTCTGCAACCTACCGAGTGCAGGCGATATAGACCCACCGAGCAACGAGTCAGAAAGGTTAAGTCCCACCACTTGAACCGAACCACCCGCCGAGTCAGACCCACAAGAAACACCTCTCCATGTGCAGAAATTCGGATTACTCTCAGACCAATCCAGCAAAACCTTTTCTGGGTCATCCACAAATGACTTCCTTATCTCCAAAAGCACGTTTAAACTCGAACCATCATCGCACAAAACGAACCCATTTGGAACAGAGAACACAAAAAAACAGAGCACAAGAACAAACGGTAAAAACAGAGCAGAATTAGCCATTCTGCAGCAAATGCAAGCAACACTATGTTCTTAGAGAGATTACAAGAGATGATGAAGAGTTGAATTTTGGGCGGTGCTTATGGAAGACGCGTGGAGAAGAATGGGAAGCAGCAAAGAGCGGCGCTGCATGGACGAGGAGGCTATGGTTTCTCGAACTCTGCAGATAATAACGGCTGCATATGGAAATGCTTGGGAAAACTGGTAATTGCAGAGGAGATAAAGAGAGAAATTTAAGAAGATAGCAGATCTGCCTGTCAGCCAAATGCCATAAATGACGGCCGGATTTCTACTGTGCCATTAATTTTCTTCATTACAGTTGCTCCAATTCCAAGAGAGGATCAGGATCAGATAAGTACATCTCTGCTTTGATAATTCCATAATAATAAATAGAATGTCGCCAAGGTCAAAAGGGAGAGTCAGAAAGAGCCACATTATAAAATTAAACAAATTAAAAAGGGTGTACATAACTCATAAGATATTTGTGCAATTATAACGAAATATGGAAAATTTAAAAAAGTACAGTGGTTGGGATGGAGGGACAAGATGAGGGAGATGGTGGGTTTGCTTGTTATAATGTGTTAGCTAAAAAATGGAGTGAAAACCAACTCTGTAGAGAAAGTGAGCAGTTGAAGCTCCAATTATATACAATATGAACCTAATTGGCTTGGAGTATGAGCTTGAAAATATGCAGCTTTCGAAAAAGTCAAAGTTGTCCCACACACAATTTCATTAATTCCCCACGTATGCAAAAGCAAAACCAATTCCACAGTTGAAAAAACAAATGAAAAGAGAGAGAGAGAGAGAGAGGAGAAGCCATGCAATTATTTATTACGGTTTTAAACACTTTTGTTGGCTTGATCCTACCAAACCTTCGTGTCTTATTCTGATTTTTTTTTTTTTTTGGTCAATGCAATCCTTTTTGCCTTGCTATTCGTATGTCATATTTTTACTCCATTAATATTATATATATGGTCATCTTGGTACGTAAAAACCAACTCACAAATCACAAGATCCACTGATATTTCCCTTCGCTTACCTTTGTTTTATGACCTTTTTGAATAACTCTCCCAAGTCCCCAACACAAGTTTTACATGGCTGATATTATTAGTTACCTTTTTTTTTTTTCTTTTTCGAGTTCAACAATATATGAGTTGAGATTCAAACCTTGATCTTTTGGTCAAAATTATAATGTCTTAACTAATTGAATTATGCTCATCTTAACTGAAATTATTAGTTATCTATACAAATATGCTTACTAGGTAAATAAACAAAAATATATACTTGTGTGTTAGTTTTTTATTAAATAATTTACAAAAAGTTAATAATGGTTTTTTATATGAGTTAAAACACAAGGTTTGAAAGTTAAAAGAAAGATACGTTAAAACATAAAGTTTAAGGTATTATATCCTCGACCAAACGGTTAAGAGATTCGAATTCTCACTCCCACAAATTGTTGAATAAAAAAATTTATAAATCAAAATAAGATTTAAACTTGTGGGATTGTATATCAATTTTTCTATGTTTATTATGAATTAAGTGAGATACTAAACACTATTGTGAATCAATATGAATTGGTTTAGTGGCCAATAAGAGTTATGTAAATAATAAAAGAACTTAAGAGAGAATAGATTCAAATCATGATGGCCATAGCTATACTTAAATTAAGATTTAATACCCTACGAGTTGTCTTGGCAACCAAATTTAATAGTCATGTCTCGTGAGAATAGTTGAGGTGCGCACAAATTGAATCTCTAGACACTTAGATATTTAAAAATAAAAAATAACACTATTGTAAAGTCTTAGGTTAGGGTTAACTTGTGGCATCTTATATTAAAGAATGACACGTAAAATTCCATTATATAGCTAGCTTTTAATTGTGGCCATTGATGTTGTACAGAACCCAAGAAGTACTCCATGGGACTCTCAATCAAAGGGGAAGATTATTAAAAGCTCCCAACAAACCCAGCCCATGAAGAATATATAATGTAGTGCTTGTAGATAAGGGTGGTTGTGAATTAATATTCTCTTGTCAAGTAAGAAAAAATAATTATTGTTAATTTCCTAAAAAAATAGTAATTATTGTTAATTGATTTCTTTTGATTGAATCCATCAATTGTTAGCCGTGACTTTAATACAATTAGATGCCCTAATTTTCTTATTTTTAAGAAGTTTTTCTCTCGCAAATTTGAACACAAACACACTTGTTTTATGTCAATTTTTTAATTGCAGGTGTGAGACCTTTTTTCTTCATTGTCCCTCAAAATTCTCATTCACGAGAAAGCAACAAAGGGAATAAGAATATTATGTCCTTGTCCTGGTTCCTTAATTTTCTTGGGTTCAATAGTTGAACTATTGTCCTTTCCTTGAAGAATATTTGCAGTATTCTTCACATTTATTCATCTTAAAACAAAAGGGCTTCAACCACAATTTCTTTTTTAGTTCAAACACAACATTTGGAGATGGAAGATTCAAATATTTGATATCTTAATTGAGAGTATATATATTTTAACTAGTTGAACTATGCTTAGGTTAAGATGATTTGACCACAATTGATTTTTATAATAATTATTGTTTTAATTTCACCTTTGAGAGCCTCAAAGTTGCTTGTTGAGTTTGATTTTTAGGAGTTATTGTCCTTCCTTTTGGGTTTTAAAAAATATATTTGTTTCGTTTTCGTTCTCTATTTACTTAAAAAGAACAAGTTTACACTCCATTTACGCAATTTGCAAATTTTTTTGAGTTCAAAAGCATAAGAGGATTCGAACCTTTAATCTCTTGGTCGAGGACATATGTCTTAACCAGTTGAGTAATGATCAGATTGACTGTGCAATTTGTAAATTATATGTATATCTTTTTACAATAATTGACAATCCTATAGTTATCCTTTTTCCTATATATATTTATATATTCTACCTCACAAATTGTGTTGCTTGTTTGTTTTTAATAAAATTTGAACACGAGTCGCATAATATAAGAGAATGAAACTTTGTAAACAATAGGAGTGCTTAAGATCAAATAAATTATATGTAATAATTTTATACCATACCATATTTAATATTTATTATACAATATTTTAATTTATAGTTAAATTGTTAATTCCAAAAATAGTTTAGTAAATAAGACGAATATTGCCTTCATAAGGTTGAAGGTTTAATCTCTCATTTTACATTTGTCGAATTAAAAAAAAAAAAAAAATAGTTACACACTATTTATATAATATTTTAATATTTTACCTTGATATCTTATATATATATTTCTCGAACAAAAAAAAATTATAGTTACACACTGTTTATATAATATTTTAATATTTTACCTTCATATCTGAGCTTAAAAGCGTGTGTATATATATATATATATATATATATATATATATATATATATATATATATATATATATATATATATATATATATATTATAAAGCGAACAAAAAGACATCTTGTTTTAGCAAAAGTACGTCACTTCAAGGCATGTTAATTAAATTTAGAACAAAGGGTTACAAAACTTATCTTTGAGGACCACATTCAATAAAGCTAATGAGAGTAAAATTAATGATGGAATTTCCTTTTGAAGGTATAAGCAAAGCCAATATGGTAACCTGAATCACTTGTTTGTTTGACATATATATGGGAATTCAAGGTCAAAGCAGGTAGCTAAACCAAACAAATTAATTATGTTAATTAAGTGATTTATAGAATTTTTTTTATAAAAAAGATGCCTCGCCCAAACAGAGTGTGCCAAAAAATGTAAATTAATAATAGTTTTGCAGAAGCATTTAATCATCGACACTAAGGATGGAATCATTAATTTCATGATAAGCCAGTGGCTCAATTATTCAAACCACTTTCCAGAATGTTAATGTTGTTAATAAATATATTACCTTAATTATTTCAATGTCGATTTTCCTTTCATTTGATTTTTTTTTTTTTAAATGGTGTTGGTGATAATTATCATGAAACAAATAATAATAAACCACATTCCTCAAGTTTTGAAGGCTTGATCCCACTTCTACATATGTTAAAACTCGGAAAAGAAAGAAAAAAAAAGGTGAGAACTTTTGTTCAAATTCTCTCCCTCTAGTTTTGCTTTGTTTTTTTTGTTAAATAATAATAATAATAATCAGTATTTTGAATTTTAAAAAAGAAAATCTATAATAGTTCCAAAGAATTTTTTTTTGAAAAGACGAATTTTTATACAACATGTTAACATATTTATGATAATAGATGTAATTTAGACTATTTTGAGGACTTTCCTTTCTTGCTTTCATATATATTTTATTGTATTATTCATTGTAAAGCACAAAATATTCAATAAAATACCATTGAAATCAACATGGTATCGGAGACTAGGGTTTCATATTACCACCTTTAGCCGCCGCCGCCTTAGCTACTCCTCTGCCCATAGTTGTCTTCGTCTCTGACAAAGACCCACCGACGACAAGCAATTTCAGCCGCCCATATTTGAATCCTCGGTCACCTATACCTTGCGAACACAAGTCCAGATCCGTCGCCACACTTCGCGAACACCCACCGTCTTTCTCATTCGCCGCTGTCTTCTTCCAACCCCCTTCTTCAAGCTCTTACTTCTCAAATCCTTCAATCGGCTCAACCCAACACTTCTCTCAGTACCCAACTCTTCGTACCTAGCAACTCCTTTCTCAGATCCTATCAGCCGTTATCTGTGCCCAGATCTGCACTTCGCCATTGCACTTCGTGAACACCCAGCTCAAATCCACTGTCGTTCATCCAGTTCAGCTCCATGCTCGCCGTTCGCCATTCACACTCCATCCAGTCTCTCCGATCGAGTCCTCAAATCTCATATCTCTTCGATTTGTTTCTCGCCTCCCGGATCGTAAATCCATTCCTCCTCGCAGCAAAGGTTTCAAAACAGAGGAAGAGATCTCCAGTGTGAGTGCATCGTTAGGTTAAGTCGCAGCTCAGACCGGACCGGTTCGCCCATATCAGTTCAATTCATTCACTTGGTTTGATTTGGTTCAGTCTGGTTTAAAAAAAAATCAGTCTATTGCATTCAGCTAATTTGATTCCATTGTTTTAATGGCAAAAGTTTATGGGTCTCTAGTTTGTGCGAATTGTAAACTACATGGTCATAAAGTTGCTAATTGTCCTACAATTAAGTGCATGTATTATCACAAACGTGGTCATATCTTGAAAAATTATCCTACTTGACCACCTCATCCCTCCAGGTAGTTCCACCAAACTAAGGAACTTATTTAATGTCGGTTCCTCCTCATCCACTACGGCTGTTACCTCTTCCTCTGATGACCCTCCTCACTGTAGGTTTCCAATAAGTGACATTCAGAATTTACTGAAACAGGTAGTCTCCTCCAATTCTTCTACCCTTGCAATCACATCAGGTAACTCTTGGGTACTTGACTCCATTTATTGCAACAACATGACTTTTGATATTTCACTTTTGTCTTCCTCAACTCCTGTTCCCTCACTTTCCTCCATTCATGTTGCTAATGGAAATTGTATGACTATTTCCCATATTGGTACAGTTGTAACATCATCTTTAACTCTTCCCAATACCTACAATGCCCATAATTTGAATTTTAATCTTGCATCTGTTGGTCAATTATGTGACCTTGGCCTAACGGTTTGTTTTTCTCCTAATGGTTGTCAGGTTCAGGATCCGCAAATAGGACAAATAGTTGGTATAGGACACAAAGTGGGACGATTGTTTGAGCTCACATCTCTTCAGCTCCCTACTTCTCCAGCAATCTCTACTTCTGATAACACTCATTTAGTGCTATTTTTTTTCCTTATATTTATGCTAGTTTTGTTATGAATTCGTGAGCTTTTATGCATATTTTTGTCTATTTTATAGAAACCGAGCTAACAGAGAAAAATCGATTGTTCAAGATTACTTTGATGGATATTGGAGCCTTTTAGAGCTTTGTTGAAAATTCAAGAAGAGAAGAGATGATTAATAAAATGTTGAGCAAGAAAGATTTCATTTTGAAAGTCCAAGTTTGAAGACTTTCAAGTTGAAAGCTAAAAAAAAAAATTAGCGCTTAGGTGCCACGGACAGTACGAAAAGGAAGAATGACAGTGCCTGGGCGCTACAATACCAGCAGAGAATGTGTGTGTGTGTGTGTTTTTTTTTAAAACGTTGCTCGATCCCTGCTATAAATATAACATATTCTCTTCGATTTTAGGAGGCCAAACTGAGGGTTTATGCCATAAACTCGACTCCATGCTATTTTGAGAGGTTTTGGGAGCATTTTGTGAGCAGATTGGAGCGGTGTTGAAGATTTGGAGCTTGGATTCTTGGGATAACACCTCAGAAACGCGAAATCTCGCTTTGTTTGCAATTTCTTCCATTTTTATTACATTTTTAGTTAATTTAGTGGCTGTAAATTAGGGATTTATGGGTTGTTTGAACTGAATTTGTATATCATTTTCCCTAATCACTTGGGTTTATTGTATTTAATTGTTTAGATGCTTAATTGTTGGAATTATTGGACCAATTGCACACTTTATGGATTTTTATAACTATTAGCGCTTTGAATCATTTGTGCTTTTGTTGCTTAATGCCTTTAATCATTGATTCTCTAATTAGTTGAGGTATTCCTAAGTAGAGCTCGACAGAGAATACTTAGTTTAGCTTAATGCGCAATTAATTAACTACTTGAGTGACAACGAGATTAATAGCTAATTAATTGTAGTTGGTGATGAAGTTTAATTAGTTGGACATTGGTTAATTGACTAGTTTTCTAAGTGGAAACTACACGGAGAGAAGCTTAGATAATAACCCAATTGCATAACTAGTGTTTATTTACCTGAGTGACATTCGATATTAGTAAATAGACATTAGAAGTTCGTAATGTAGAGTTTTAACGCCTTGTATGAGTTAGCTAGCACTAGGGAGATCTAGATTAGTTAATTAGTACTTGAGAGTGGAGGAGATCGAGAGGAGATTCCACGTCTTTAGAGGTTCTAGACATATGAGTTCACTGTCCATTGGTTTATAATTATTTGTTAGCTTAGTCATTGATCCTCTCCCAAGTTATCCCTCGTGTTTGTGTCTCCCATTTATATTTTGCCATTTGTTTTCTTTTGTTAGTTAGTTTATCTTCTTTTGACTTTGGTTTAGTTAAGTGAGAGTATTCGTAGTAATTAATTGAATTAAAGGCCAATCTTTGAGGATTCGATACTCGGTAGGAATACCGTTTTATATTACTTGACCCGTGCGCTTGTGGAAACATAAAAGTACAACCATCGGCGTCTGCCACTAATTCTGCCATGTATCAATGGCATCTTTGTTGGGATTTATGCCCTAAAGCCTCGTAATTAATAATTTATTTAATAATTAATAATAATTTTGATTATTTTATTTTCAATATAATATTATCCATTATATGAAAAATCCAAGGTTATTAGTGTAATCTTGAACAGTATGTGGTTGACATACGAGAGTATCATGTTCAAGAAATAATCTAAAGGGTCATAGTATATGGATAAGGTTGGGTACCTTATCCTGGTAACACTATTGATACGGCCCACTTTGTAATAGTTACAAATGATTTGATCCAAATCATTCATGTGGAGACATGTGAGTGGGGGTATCTTATACAATGAGTTTGTATAAGACTGGACCACGAAATATTTAATCTCTCTTTATAAATCCATTAATTGAGAAGATTAATATTTCATCAGGATGATCATATGCGACTCGATTTTAATCCTGAGTGAGTTATGAACTCCTGCCTGTGAGGGCTTGTCCTTTGATTTGCATGGGTGAGAGTGGCTTTTGTAGCCGATTCAATATGTGATCGGTGTTCACGCAAGCGCACGCGATCGAAGTAACATAAAATGGTATCTGAGTACCAAGTATCGAATTCCACAGGGAACGGAGTAACAAAGATTTTGTTTTGCAAAAGTGTAAGGCAAATTGCAAGTTTGAAAAGTAAAAATGCAAAAATCAAGTTGTTGGTGGAAAATCGAAATTGCTAATTCAATTGCTAATCCAGAATGGCAATGTTGGAAATAACAGAAATTGCTAATCCAATTGATAATCCGGAATGGCAATGTGCGAAAAGACTAAAATTGCAGAATTAAATTGCTAATATGAAATGACAATTTGAATGAACTTAAGAATGAAATGATAAATGATGGGGCTCAAGAATGTCATTGCCCTAAGTCGTAATTGCAAACCAAAATTACAATTCCAACCTACTCCACACTCAATTGTAAACCAAAATTGCATCTCATATTACCTCAAAATTGGGTTTTTTAGGAGGCTAAGTGGGGGCTCTATATGTCTATAGTCCCTCCATCATAGATGATTTTTGGCTCACAATTTTATGGGTCTTGGAGTCCTTAATCCCTATGTCTAGGGTAAGGAATGGCTTATGTCTAAGCTCTTTTACTCCATTACTTGTGTGAAATCCGCTTGTCACTAACCATGTCGGTATTAGATCTAAGCTTGAGTTGAACCCCTAGTTGATCAACCTAGGATCTCAACGGAAATAAAATCAACACAAGCAAACAATTGAGATGTAGGCTTGGTTTTTATTGAAATTTTGGCTACATTTACTTCTTAGGGAATTCACATCCTTGAACCCCCTAAAAAGTTTAGCTCATATTTTTAATGAAAAACATAAAACTAATTTTAAAGAAAGATTTCATAATGAAATTTAATAAAAAAAAAACTAACTTATGAATTGTAATTGGGTTTTCCTAGGAATTCAAGCAAAAGTAATTTAATTAAAATTAAATCAAAATGGCAAGGGTAATTAGGTAAATTTCTTTCTTTCTCCTTCCTTGCTTTAATTTCTTCTCCAGAAGTTCAATTGAAAATAAATGCAAAACAGAGCAAGAAATAACAATTTCAATTCGGTGTTTATCCCACTTCTTTCTACTCAATCGATTCAATCTCCTCCACTTTTAGAGAGAAATTGATCTTGACGATTCAAAAATACTTTGAATCGGATTGGAAATCTAAGGAAGATGCAGAAAATTGCTTGACAATCCGAATTGAAGAAAAACTCAAAAAAAACAAAAATTCTGAATGGATTTGGAGTTTCAAATGCAATAATACTCGTTTGCCTTCACTTAAGAGCAAAAGGAGAATACCCAAAACCATTCATTGTGACAAGACCGAAGAATTGATGCACTGTAATTGAAATTTTGGTGAAAGAAATTAACTAAAACTGAAGAAAAAACAGAGGAAACGTTGCGAGCAAAGTACCCTCGAATGAACTTGAAACAACTTAAACTTGAATGAAAATACAACCAATCGAAAAACAAAGTATCTAGGCAATGCTTTGTAATACAAACTTGAAAGAAAGTTGAATGGAAATTGATTAGAAAGGTAAAAACAGTAGCAAAAACAGCAAAACAGAGGCTGTTGAAACTCAGAAAAAACAGAAATTTAAGCTGCGATTTAACCCCTCGAATCGTCTTCCTTTCCTCCGCGTTCTTCAATCTCCTTATGTAGACCAATATAGGGTTTCAATTTGCCAAGAATAATGCACTAAATCCCTTGATTTGTGCGAGAAATTCTCTGTCAATTATGGGTTCATCAATCACGGATTTCCCGAAGTTTCCATATTTGCAGCTGCTGAAGATTGCCAAATTGCCGGTTTGGCAATTGGTTTGGCAATTCGTTTGGCAATTCCTGCAAAATAATCACAATACTTAGAAATCTTTTCCAATTGCTACCATATTTCATTATTTCCTTCTTTCAACCATTTTTCACAATTTTCAATTAATATTAGGACAAACAAGAGTTTTTTCGAGCAATTGAGGATTTAAATAAGCCTTAATTTCACGGCTTATCAATATGCCTACCATTTTGGGGACTTGACCAAATAGGGAGCTGGGAACATAATCTCACAAGATGGAATTCACTCCTTCCCATATAGGGTAAGTAGATGAGTAGTTCCCTTAAATGCTGATTTTGGGACTTGAACAATGGGGCCCCACCCTCTCATTGGCCCGAGAGGGACTTAGTTTATAATTAGATTATAAACATATTGTTCATTAGAGAATCAGTGGTACTTAAGGTGCAAGATGTAATTATAGGGGTAAAACGGACTTTTGACCCAGCTGTAATTACGAACAACTCGTGAAGGATCGACTTGCATGTAATGATTATATCTATGGACACAACTTGTCCTACAGTGCATAAGAGTGCAACTCTAGGTCTATAGTGGAGTGACCTATAGTTAATGAATGAAAATTAATTAATTAAAGAGTTTAATTAATTAATTTTGTATTATTGGAGCTTATAATCTGTAGGTCCATAAGGTCCCATTGCTAGCTCATAGTAACACTAAAAGATCAATTTAGTTGAAAGAAAAATTTGAAATGTTCAAATTAATATTTAATTTGAAGTGTTCAAATTAATATTTAATATATTATATATATTAAATATAAAAGAGGAAAATATATTTATTGTATTTGATACATTAAATATTAAAATTTGAAATGTTCAAATTTAATATTTAATTTGAAGTGTTCAAATTAATATTTAATATATTAGATATATTAAATATAAAAGAGGAAAATATATTTATTGTATTTGATACATTAAATATTAAAATAATTAATATATATTTGATATATTAAATAAAAGATATTTATAGAATTTGAATAAGATTCAAATAAATAAATATCGTAGGAGATTTGAATGAGATTCAAATAAATAAAATATATATTTTAATATATTAGATATTAAAATATAATATTTTAATAATGGCAAAGATCTTCCATTGGTCTCTATAAATAGAACCCTTGGGTTGAAGCATTCTGAACAACACACATCTTCTCAAAGAGAGAATTAGAGAATTCTCTCTAAACCTCTTCCTCTTTAATCCCTTGAGGATTTTCTTTCAAGAGGCTCCCACAAGCCTTGATCTTTTGTTAGAGTCATAGCAAGGAAGACTTTGTGGAGGAGATAAAGACCCGCCAGAAGAATCTCCATATTTTCAAGGTATTTATTGCTTAACCCTTGTATTTTAGTTTAATTCTAAATAAATCAAAGACGATTCCTATGCTTCCGCTGTGGGTTTAATTCGATTATTCCCTTCAATCTTCACCGTGGTCTTGCCTCATCAGACAAACTTCGCAAGTTAGTTGGCAATTTAAATAATGTCTCAAAATTTGCTCCATTCCATTTGATTGTTTAAATTGTAAGCTTGCAAAACAACCTACTTTGTCTTTTCCTATTTCATCATCTTCATGTGATACCTCTTTTGGGTTAATTCACTTTGATATTTGGGGTCCTGCTCATGCTCCTACTGTTAGTGGCTATCGTTACTTTGTTCTCTTCATTGATGATTATTCTCAATTTACTTGGATATATTTTCTAAAAACTCGCTCTACTTTATCTCAAGATTGCCTTTGCCAATATGGTCCAAACACAATTTTCTCAAACCATTAAAATTCTTAGCACAGATAATGCCATGGAGTATAAGGATTTGAGCCTTCTTTCATTTCTTACCCAACAAGAGACCCTTATTCAACGCTCATGCCCGCACACCTCCCAATAAAATGGACAAGCAGAACGCAAACATCGTCATATTTTGAATTCTGTTTGTGTCCAACTTCTCTCTGCATCCTACCTGGAGAACTTTTGGGGGGAGGCTGCTCTTACCTCTGTCTACATCATCAATCGTCTTCCATCTTCCGTTCTTCAAAATATCTCTCCCTTGAAAGCTTATATGGTACCCCTCATTCTTACGCTCATCTTAAAGCCTTTAGGTGTGCTTGTTTTGTCTTCCTTCAATCTCATGAACATACCAAACTTGAACCACGTGCTTGCCTATGCTGCTTTCTTGGCTACGACACAGAGCAGAAGGATATTTGTTGTTGGGATCCTATTTCCACAAGGTTACGTATCTATCGACATGTTACCTTTTGGGAATACAATATGTTCTCCAGTCTCTCCTCATTCCATGCCTCTCTCTCTAGTCACCAACCATTTTTCAGTACTCTCTCTAGTGACCTTTTTCCCTCGTCTGATCCTCCATGTGCCCCTGACCTTGATCACTTAACCCTTGACTCTACTCCTCTGACCCGACATTGGCCTCTAATGATCTCGTTCCATCTTTTGATCCTCCATATATCCTTGAGCTTGATCAATTTGCTCCTACCTCTACTGTCTCAGATCTGACATCTATCTCCTTTACGGAACCTGAATCTGCACCTGTCACCACCATTCGTTGCTCCACTAGTAAGAGAACCTCCTAATCATCTCCAGGACTATCACTGCTTTTCCACTATTATGTCTCTAGTTGAATCTTCATCTTATCATGAAGCCAGTACTAACCCTCTTTGGCAGCAAGCAATGAATGAGGAACTATAGGCGTTAGAAAAGACTCATACTTGGGATTACGTAGATCTACCCTTGGCAAACGACTTATTGGCTGTAAGTGGATTTACAAGATCAAAACACATGCTGATGGATCCATTGAACGGTATAAAGCTCGTCTTGTTGCAAAAGGCTACTTTCAGGAATACGATATTGATTATGAAGAGACATTTGCACCAGTTGCTAGAATGTCATCTGTTTGTAGTCTTTTGGCTGTCACAGCTGCTAAACAGTGGCCCCTTCTTTAGATGGACGTTAAAAATGCATTTCTCAATGGCACTCTCTATGAGGAAGTGTATATGAAACCACCATCTGGTACTTCTGTTCCACCCAGAAAGTGTTTCTTCTCCGTCGAGCCTTATATGGTCTGAAGCAAGCTCTAAGAGCCAGATTTTCCATGTTCAGTTCCACCATAACCAAACTTGGGTTTACACCCAGTCCCCATGATACTGCACTTTTTATACGTCAGACTCCTCGGGATATGGTTATTTTCCTTCTTTATGTTGATAACATGATTATTAGAAGTAATGATCCCCAGACTATCTCTGATTTGCAATGTTACCATGGGAAGTACTTTAAGATGAAAGATTTGGGACCACTTAGCTACTTCCTTGGTCTAAAGGTTTCCTCCCGCTCTGATGGGTATTATTTATCTCAAGTAAAATATGCTTATGATCTCTTGGCTCGATCTATACTTATCGATTCTGCCACGTCATCAACACTTCTGGATCCGAATGTTTGCTTGACCCCTTTCGATGGTGTTCTTCTTGAAGATGTCACTCTGTATCGACAACTTGTTGGCAATCTTATATACTTGACTGTGACCCGTCTTGATATTGCATATGCTGTTCACATCGTTAGTTAGTTCATGGCTGCTCCTCGGACTATACATTTTACTGTTGTCCTCTGCATTCTGCATTATGTCAAATGTATTATTGGTCATGGAATTCAGTTCTTTTCTTAGTCATCCTTGGTGTTATTTGGCTACTCTGATGCTGATTGGGTTGGGGATCCCACTGATCGACGTTCTACCACAAGTTATTGTTTCTACTTAGGCAATTCTTTCATTTCTTGGTGAAGTAAGAAGCAAACTATTGTTTCACGTTTCAGCACAGAATCAGAATATCGTGCATTGGCTGACGCTGCTGTTGAGTTACTACAGCTTCGCTGGCTTCTTGTTGATATAGACAATCTGCTACTATACTTCATTGTGACAATCGCAGTGCTATCCAAATTGCTCACAATGATGTATTCTATGAACGCACCAAACACATTGAGAATGACTGTCACTTTGTCCCTCATCATTTTTAGAGCAACACCGTCCTCTTACATTCCATCTCCACATAGAACAACCAGCTGACATCTTCACAAAAGCATTGTTACCAGGTCGCTTCACTCAATTGCTTCATAAACTCAAGTTGATAGCTACTCTACCACATTGAGTTTGAGGGGGGTGTTAACATGTTTATGATAATTGATGTGATTTAGGCTATTTTTTAGGACTTTCCTTTCTTGCTTTCACTACACTTTGTGTATATATTCCATTGTATTATTCATTGTAAAGCACAAAATATTCAATAAAATACCATTGAAATCAACACAACATATGACAAATTTCTGTTAATTGAAAATTAATTAAATGTATTAGAATTTTTTTTTCCGAAAGTTTTATAATTACTTGGAAAATCGCATTTTTCTTTCCTTTCAAAGGCCAATAAAGCCACTCGGAAAATAATAAAACCATCGGGAAAATACTAGATGACAAAAATAATCACGAAATGCCAGTAACTTATCTAAATTTCATATTTTTATAATTTTTTGGGAGAAAAAGAAATAGAGGACTTGAAAAAATGTCCGGGAGTTGACTTTTCTACAAGATATTATACATATTGACCTAACAAACAAGTTTTCGTTGGATCCAATAAATTCTTCTAATCTAATATAATTAAACACAAAGTTGAAAACAAGTCAACAATTTAAACTCGATTAAATTATAAGTTTAGTCTCTAAATTTTCAAGTTTCTATCTATTTGGTCTCTAAATTTAAAAAAATGTCTAATAAATCTCCGAACTTTTAGAGTTGTCTCTATTTGGTCCCTAAATTTTATAAAGTGTCTAATTTTCAATTTTGTGTTTAAGAGGTCTTTGAATTTTCAATTTGTATCTAATGGATCTTTGACCTATTCTACGTTTTTTAAAATTCACGAATCTACTAGACACAAAATTAAAAATTTAGAGTTCTATTAGATATAAATTTTAATTTGATTTAATAGATCTTTTAATCTTTAAAAAATTTCAATATAACAAGGATCTATTAGACATAAAATTGAAAGTTTAGGAACTTATTCTATACTTTTTAAGATTTAAGGACCAAATAACAAAGACAGGTCTGGACTAGTACTTTAACCTTTAAACTCTTTTCATTAAACGTTGTTAACCAAGATTAGTATATACCTAACGATTTACTAATAAAACCGATTTTCTTATATTACATTTTTAATCCTTGTAAATTTAACTCCGTTAAAGCATTATCTTAAAAAAAAAAAAAAACCGTTGAAGCATTACTATCAAATTCTTAAATTTTAAATACATACATAATTTTTAAATGAGTCACATTTAATTTTTTTTTTTATTGAACATGCATATTTCTATTTTTCTTTTTGATTAAAATGCATATTTATATCGAACACATTGAAATAATCAGCTAAATTTATTTTTTTAGTTCAATAACATTTGAGGATGAGAGATTCGAACCTTTGACCTCGTGATCGAGGATACATACTAATTACCGCTGAGCTATGCTCACTTTGACATCTAAATTTGTTTATTAAATCACTTCTAATCATGACTTCTCTCTTATATTTAAGTTATAGGAGAAAGATTTAAAATGTTCTGAGAGCTTGAATACAATGGTAGAGCTGTGTTTTCGTTTTCTTACTTCGTAATTATTTAACATCATTTTGTGGTTTTATTATGAGAAGGCAAAAGGAATCGATAAAGATTTATTAAAGCAGTGCTATATTTTTATTGAATAATTTGATTTCTCATTTTGATGAATGGTACAAAGAACAAACCCTGCATTAATAAATTTAAATTAAATTATCAATTTAGTCTCCTAAGTTTTTGACTTATATTCAATTTAATTAGTCCATATATTTTCAAAAGTTTCAACTTAATCCTTATACTTTGAATTTATTTTCATTTGATCTCTTTAATTTGGTTAAGCACTACAAATTATCCTTCAAACCATTTTTTACTTACATGAAATATATCTTCCATTTCATTCTTCTATTTTCTCTAAGCACTAAATTAAACTCTAACATAATTAGCTAAATCAATAAGCGCCCCAAATTTAAAAAAAAAAAATAAAGAAGGAAGAAACAAGCTCATTGTAATGTAAATAAAGAACATGCTGCATATTCACATAGGGCAACCGAAGATAGTTTGTATTATTTAGAAGGTTAGAAACTAAAGTGATTTTGAAAATTTTAAAAATACTCAAAATTCTTTTAAGAAAAACACTTAATTATGGCTCCTTTTGAAAGTGCTTATGAAAGGAGCGATTTCACTTGGAAAAGAATTTTTTAAAAAATGTTATCCCATGTAAACTTACTCTCTAAGCATAAAGAGAGATCTTTATTGATGATTGATTCAAAATGTGATTTTTTTTTTTTTTGAGTGAGAGAGATCTCATTGATGAGTGATTAAAAATGGTTTTTTTGAGATTAAAAAGGAAAAACTTTTGGCCTCTACACTTTCATCGGAATAACGATATGGTTATTGAACTTTAATTTGTAACAATTTATAATCATTGTACTTTCAAATTGGTAACCAGTTTAGTTCCTTGAACTTTAGTGTGTGTGTGCCAAAGTGAGCATAATTCAGTGGTAATTCATATATATACTTTCGATCAAGAGGTTAGAGGTTCGAATCCTTCCAACCTAAATGTTGTTGAACTAAAAAAAGAAAAGAGCTCTAGTGTGTAACAATCTAGTCCCTTTAGTTTAAAATTTGAAACAATTTATTTCCTATCATGAAAAATCATTAATTGTCAATTTTTATTATGTAACAAATTTAGTTTTTGTGGTCTATAAACACATTTGTACCCTCATTATAGTTCATTAATATACTAATATAGGAAACCTCATTAAATGATCTTAACGACATTTTTTTTTTATAAGAACTAAATTGTTACAAATTTTAAAATATAAAAGTGAAATTAAGATTAAGGCAAGTGAGTTTGAGAAGATTTTGAATAGGTAAAAATTTGCAAATTTGGAATAACCAAAATCACTTTTGTCATGTCCCTTTTTTTAGTAATTTTGGACATGAAAATAGTGATTTTAGTCATTTTAAAATCACTTAGGCATGTTTGGGAGTGATTTTGAAATGGTTAATTTAAAAAAAAATATATTTTTTTTATGTTTAAAATTACTCTGAAACATGTCTTTAATCATTCAAAATCAACTTAATGTTTGATTTTTTACACTTAGGCGATTTTCATATCATAAAAATAGATATTGAATAATTAAAAGTATGTTTCAAAGTGATTTTGAATACGACAAAAGTGGTTTTAACCATTGCAAAATTACTCCCAAACATGCCCTTAATGAAATGATCTAAAGTGATTTAAAAATTCAAAACATACTTCAAGTGTTTTCAAGAAAAATACTTAATTAAGGACATCTTTTGAAACAAAAAGAAGTGGTTTCATTTAAAAAAATTGTTCTTCAAAAGTTATCCTACACTTACCCTAAGCCAAGAACCATATGAAACCAAAATAGCAAACTTTTTTAAAACAACCCAAAGAGCTATTGATACCACCAACTTATGAGACATAGAGAGGTCTCATTGATGACTGATTCAAAATGTTTTTTTTTTTTTTTTTTTTATAACAAATACATAAACCTCAAATTAAATCAATTAGACTTTTGTTTTTTAATTAAACGACCATCATTTTTTTAGACTAATTAATTAAATCATCGCTAGTGAGAAACGAAAATGTTTAAAACATTAAAAATAACCAATATACAATAATTCTGAGAAAAAGAAAAAAAGAAAAATATATACATATAAAATGATTAAACTTGTCAACGATGTAGAAGAAATGCAAAAACGAACATGCTGGCAAGTCCTCCACTCATTGTAACAGACCAGAGAGGGAAGTGCGCATCACGTAGTTCCATTAAATTCATCTCTATATTTCTCTAAGTATATCTATATATATATAAATGATCTCAATATTTTGAAGATATCCAAGAGGGGCAACAGCGAGTTCTTCATTGAGTTGTTTTTAAATTATCAGAGACGAGACAAGACAATGACAAATATGAAACCGGGTGTCTTGTTCTCTGTTCTTGTCCTCATTCTGGCCTCCGCCGTCGTATCGTCGGCTGACAAAGATTACGAGGATGACGGCGAAGAATACTCTAGCCTTGAGGTTCCGCAGCTGCAGGAGTTTTCAGCTTTCGGCGACTTTCTTTCGTATGGCTTCTACCGGAAAAGTTGTCCCGGCGTCGACGGCATCATTCACCGCAAACTCAAGCAGTGGTTCGATAAAGATAGCACCATCGCCGCCAGCCTCATGAGACTCCACTTCCACGACTGCGTTGTCAGGGTAACCATCATTTCGTTTTTCTCTTCATCCTCTCTTTTCAATTTAGTGCTTAAAGTTTTAATTTAATCTCTTAATATTTTTTCATTTAATCTATCATTGATAAGAGTCTATCATTGATAAGTAAATGTTAAAGTTAGCTTATGATAAATTTAAATGACATAATATTTAGTGAATTGATAAAAATTTAGATAAAAAAAAATCATATAGAAAGAAAGGTTTCTGTTTTTTTCTTCAAAATTTTAAGAAATGAATTAAAATTTTGAGTTTTCTTTTTTTTTTTTAAATGATTTTTTCCAATCTAAATTTTCTTAAATACTTTTTATTAAAGATTAGGTACAACCTAAGTTAAAAAAACGCCTTAAGAGAAGAAAAAAAAAATAGATAAGTGTTTTAGTTATTGATTGGAGTATTTTTCAATTTACTCATTATTATTTAAAAAGTTTCAATTTAATCTATTATGTATCAATTATATGTTTCAATTTAGTCTTTCACTAAAATTATGATAATGAACATAATATTTAATAATTTTTTTTTACAAATTTTCTAAATATTATGTCATATAATACAAAGATAAAACATAGCTCAAGAAATAAGACATTAACTATTATATAAAGGTCGATGGTTCGTCCCCTCTTGCAATGGTTAACAATTTCAATATGTTTGATTTAATATTTGTTAAAAAAATGATAAATATGAAAATGTTGAAAATGAAATAGTAAAAAGGGCATCTATGAAAATTTTTTCCTATCGAAAACCACTAACATGGCCGCCGATCGGGGTGGTGCAACTGCAGGGCTGCGACGGTTCGATTCTTCTGGATTACGAGGGAAGCGAGAGGAGGGCTCCGGCGAGCAAGACGCTGAGGGGATTCGAAGTGATCGACGATATCAAAGCCGAGTTAGAGAAAAAATGCCCCAAAACAGTTTCTTGCGCAGATATTCTGACCGCTGCCGCCAGAGAGGCCACGGTTCTCGTCGGCGGCCCATATTGGATGGTACCCTATGGAAGAAGAGATGGAGTGGATTCCATTGCCAAAGAAACTGGATTGGTACCAATAGGTATCGAAGACATCACTTATCTCATTGAACGATACCAATCTCTCGGCTTGAATCTCGTAGATTTGGTCGTTCTTTCAGGTACAAAACTCTTACAACACTCTGACGACAAATTTATATTTAATAGGATTCTAAACATTCAAAATTGAAAACAACGAAGAGTGGGATCAAAGATCTATCAACACAAAATTGAATATTGAGCAACTATTGGACACAAAATTAAAAATTTAAATACCTATTAGAATTTCTTAGAATTGAAAGTTCAGTGATTTATTAAACATTTTTTTTTTAAATTCAAGGACTAAACGAGTAATTCAACCTCAAAGATGAAGCATTTTGCTAATAGTATCTGTCATAATTGAAATTTGAAAAAATGCTACTAGACATAATTGAATCAGATATATAAATCAGGGGAAAAATCCAAACCAACTAAAATTATACAAAATGATGTTGTGTTATATATGTTTCAATTTTACCAGTTTCAAATTTATCCAAACTCTTTTAATATCTGTTAGACATTTTAACAAAAAAGTTACCCGAAAAATTTTCAGCAACAAATTAAAAGATAAATTGAAAATTCGGAAACGGACAAAATTAAAATCAAAGAAGAAATAAAACTAATTGGTGTTTTAATTTGAATGAATATTCAGGCGCGCACACAATTGGAAGAGCAACATGCGGAGCAATACAAAACAGGCTTTACAACAACAGCGGAACGGGCAAACCGGACCCATCACTGAGCCCAAAATACTTAAACTTCTTGAGAAGAAAATGCCGATGGGCCTCCGATTACGTGGACCTTGACGCCACAACGCCCAAGAAATTCGACAACGCCTACTACTCAAATCTCCCCAAAAAGATGGGTCTTTTGTCCACTGATTCGGCTCTGTACACTGATCCGAGAACTTCCCCCATCGTCAAAGCCTTGGCCTATCAGCCCTCCATTTTCCGCCACCAGTTTGCTGTGTCCATGGCCAAGCTTGGGAATGTTCAAGTTCTTACTGATCTTTTTGAAGGCGAGATTCGAACCAACTGCAGTTGTAGGAATTATCGTTGATTTTGTCTTGTTCAAAATTGCTTTACTTTTTACTCGATGATCTTCACATCTGCTCGATTTTTTTTTGTTCGATATCTTTTTTTTTTGTTTGTTGGTAATTTGCTCCATTGATGTATTCTGTTTCTTTGTTAAGCACTGGTGAATTATTGCAGTGTTTCTGGTTTTCGAATCAGCTACTTGAAAGATGGATTAATGACGCTAAATGAAGTTGTATTAGTGTTTTTATCTTCATTTTTCGTGCACGGGTTGTTTCGTGTAAGAAATCCCATTAAAAATAAATAAATATTAAATTAAACCCAAATTTTAAACTATGAATAATTTTAAAAATTTACCATTTTAAACTCTCTAAAACTAAATTAAAAGATTATCCTAAATTCTAATCTTATTAGAAACAAATAAAGATATATTAAATTTAAATCCAAATTTTAAACTACGGATATAATCTTGAAATTCTACTATTTTAAACTCTTTAAAATTAAATTAAAAAATTATCAATCTTATTAAAAATAAATAAATATATATTAAATTCAAATTTTAAGCTATTTAAAGCATAAATTAGAAATATATTTATTTTAAGGAAACTCTAATCTCATTAGAAAATATCCTAATCCTATTAGGAAAATATAGATTCTAATTATGAAAGAAAATATCATAATTTATTTTTTTAAATATAACAATTGTAGTCAAAGATATGAAAAATATAAACTATTTAGGAAAACATCTTATTTCTATTAGGAAACAACCTAATCAAAATTTTTAAATATAACAATTATATTAAAAAAATAAGATAAGACGCATGATCATGTTTAACCTATGATGAGATTTTAATCTAAATGACATATTTTATACAACAATCAAATAATTTAAAACATACATCATATGTATAATTTAATTAAAACTAGTAAAATTACCAATTAAAACACTGACAATCATGTATGTGCACCATCTGGTTTAGAGTGTCTTTATCTTCTCCACAAAGTCTTTTTAGCTATGACTTGAACACAAGACCAATATTTGTGGAAGATGTCTAGAGAGAATTTTCTAATTCTCTATTGAGAAGATGTGTATACTAATAGCTCAACCCAAAAGTCCTATTTTTAGAGATTTGGGAAAAATCTTTGTCATAATTAAATAATATATATTTTAATATCTAATATACTAAAATACATATTTAATCTAATTGAATCTTATTCAAATCTTTTAAATTATCCTACGATATTATTTCTTTATTCATCTTATTCAAATTTTATAAATATATTTTCTTTAACGTATCTAATATACATTTATTATTTTAATATTTAATGTATCAAATACAATGAATATATTTTTTTTCATTTATATTTAATATATCTAATATATTAAATATTAATTTGAACATTTCAAATTTTTCTTTCAACTAAATTGATCTTTAATTGCTATTATGAGCTAGCAATGGACTTTATGGACCTACATATTATAAGCTCAAATGATACAAAATTAATTAATTAAACTCTTTAATTAATCAATTTTCATTCATTAACTTTAGGTCACTCCACTATAGACCTAGAGTTGCACTTTTATGCACTGTAGGACAAGTTGTGTCCATTGATATAACTATTACATGCAAGTCGATCATTCAAGAGTTGTTCGTAATTACAGCTAGGTCAAAAGTCTGTTTTACCCTTGTAATTACATCTTGCAACTTAAGTACTATTGATCCTCTAATGAAGAATTTGTTTATGATCCAACCATAAACTAAGTCCCTTTCGGGCCAGTGAGAGGGTGGGGCCCTATTGTTCAAGTCTCAAAATCAGCACTTAAAGGAACTACTTATTTACTTACCCTATATGGGAAGAAGTGAATTCTATCTTGTGAGATTATGTTTCCAGCTCCCTATTTGGTCAAGTCCCCAAAATAGTAGGTTTATTGACTCGGCTACAAAAGCCACTTTCACCCATGCAAATCAAAGGACAAACATTCACAGGCAGGAGTTCATAACTCACTTATGATTAAGATCGAGTTGCATATGATCATCCTGATGAAATACTAATCTTCCCAATTAACGGATTTATAAAGAGAGATTAAATATTTCGTGGTTCAGTCTTATACAAACTCATTGTATAAGATACTCTTACTCACATGTCTACACACAAACAATTTGGATCAAATCATTTGTAACTATTACAAAATGGGTCGTATTAATAGTATTACCAGGATAAGGTATCCAACCTTATCCATATACTATGACCCTTTAGGTTATTTCTTGAATATGATACTCATGTATGTCAACCACATACTGTTCAAGATTATACTAATAACCTTGGATTTTTCATATAATGGATAATATAATATTGCAAATAAAATAATCAAAATAATAATTAATTATTAAATAAATCATTAATCATGAGGTTTTAGGGCATAAATCCCAACATATATTAGATAACATGTACAGTAGTTGATGCTAAAGTGAGCATAGCCAAACAGTAATTGATGTGTACTCTTTTCTTAAAGTTCAAGTCTCCACGCCTTCCTTTGTAGTAAAAAAAAAAAGGAAAAAAAAAAACATAATAGTTGATTTTTAGCTAGGCTTTGTGAAGCCAAAATGGCACAAATTGATTTGAAGGCTCATTTAAGCCGGATTTTGCTAAAAGGGTTAAGTATGTATGTGTATATATGTATGTATGTATATATATATATATATATATATATATATATATATATATATATATATATATATATATATATATGACTAAGAATTTTTGTGTAGTTTTGCTGTATAGCTCAATGGTAATTGACATTTATATTCGACCAAGAGGTCAAAAGTTTGAATCTCATACCCTCAAATGTTGTTGAACTAAAACTAAAAAGTATTTGTGTGTGGTTTTGGTGATAATTGACCTTAGCGAGGCTGAATATTAGAGCAATTATTTCGTGTGGTAGTTGTACTTCTTTGAGGTCGGATGTTTAAATTTTCATACCCTACATTTGTTGTACTAAAAAAATAATAATTAACTACTCAGGCATCAATCTTGAATATTTCTATTATATCATCTTTTTTAGTTCAACAATATTTATGAATGATGAGATTTGAACATCTGATCTTTTAGTCGATGATACATATAAATTACCGGTGAACTATCTGACTTTAGCAATATTTCTATTATTTAATTTGTAGTAGACTCCCGGACCTCCGGTCAAGTTTTTATTTATTTTTATTTTTAAAACTATTATTATTTGGGCGGTGCATGGAAAAAACAACCACTAATTGTTATTATTATTGTTTTTTTTTTGACAACGACGAGCACTAATAATTTTTTTTTAGAATAAAAGGAAAAACAAGCACTTATTGATGTGATATTAGATTCTTCTAAATTCTGCAGCTACTCAATTATGTTTTTGACTTGTACTGGAGAGTTTTATCGTGAAAAATCTTCGTTTCTTTTCTTTCTTTCTTTTAATATTTAATTGGATTTTTTTATAAATGACAATGCAAAAATTAAAAAAAAAAAACTATAAAAAAAAATCACTTACTTTATGGACTAATCTGGGGTCCATTTACAAAATGTCTATTCATATTTTTGGGACCAACATCTCAGATGATATAAGTATATTCGTTATGTTACAACATTTATTCTTTATGGTCTCTACGAACTGTTCAAAAGTACATATTTGCTCAATAATTATTTAACTCAAAATGTTTAGGCTCAAACATGGTGTTACACTCCTACTTTTGATTATCACTATGAGACTTAATATACATATAAATTTTACCGATCTCTCTTGCAACAACAATCTTCTCTCCTTGCCAATAATTACTCAAAAATGACGATTCAATTTTGAACCAACATCTTTGACAATACCATGCATTCCTCATATATGAAAACATTTCTTCTATGCATGAATAATTTATTTAGTAGTTCCTCATAGGAATGATTTTGAGTTGCATACATCCTTCATACATTAACAAAACTATACTAATTTTATTGCTTTTTTGTAATTGGCCATGTACTTAATTTATTTAGTAGTTCCTCATAGCGCTTTTAAGCCACACCTTGACACAAATGCCAAATTTGTGTTAGATAAACTAATTATGCAACTAAGCAATAGAGCTATTTTAATATATATATATATATATATTAAACAATGAGTACTTTTCACATGAAATTTATGATCTATTAATATATAACATGTCAAATTTTCTTCTTGAAATGAGTATTTATTTATATGACCATTACAGTCATATATATATGTGTGTGACCAATAGATTTACAGCCTCGTGAAGCTAGGACGATGTACATTTGCTTTTGCTGCATTTGATCTTTATGTGGCTATATCAATCTAATGTTAATTTATATATGTATGGGAGAACCATGACTTTAGTGAATCTTTTGTCTTTAAAGTGGGTAAAGACACTTTAAAGTAATTATAATCTGTCATTTTTTTCCTTTTTTTTAAAAAAAAAAAAGCTTAATGTTTTTTTAGTTATTTTTAATAAAAAAAAAGTAGAATTTCTGACATAGCTTGTCGGTGGTTATGTATGAACACGAACTTTCTTTTCTAGAAAAATGAAGAAAAAGAAATTAATTTTTACCCTAAACTTTCAATTTCATCCATAATCTTAACTTTAAATTTGAAAAAGTGATGTAACTTATGCCCTCCGATAAATTTTTGTTAAAAATCATTAAAAAAAATATTCTCATATGTTTTCGTTGAATTATAAAATATGTGTATGGTACAAACTTGATAAGATGTCAAAGAAAAATGACATTAGAGCCAAATTTTGTTAAAATTTGTGAATTTTGACAAAGTTATTTAATGATTAATTTATGCATTAATCAAACTTAAATTTTTGCCAAACTTTATATTATTGAAATTAGCGAGTTTACGAAGATTTCTACATTGCTTTTTATTAAAATTAATGACTGAATTAGAGGAAATTGAATAGAAGGTAGATAAATTGTAATATTTAGTTAAGTCTAAGGTCTAAATTTGATAAAATTGAAAGTTTAGGATGGAAATTGATACAACATGACGGAGTAAAAATTGAATTTTTTCTAAAAATGAATGGAAGAAAGAAAAACATTCTTTGATTTTAATTTCTTTGACACGCATAATTCAATTTTTTTTTTCATTTTTTCAACCCATTCTTAATTCCGAGCCAAACTTTAGAAAATAATAACGGTCCTTTTCGTTTTAATATTTGTCTACAATTTCAAAATCATTTTTCACTTGTTGATAATGAAATAAATAAATGAAGAGAAAAATCAAATTTTTTTTTTTTTTTTTTATAAAAAAGAAAAAAAAGAAAAGAAACGAATGGGTATGAAACAACCCCATGTTTTTCCTTTTCTTAAAAAATCATGTTAATCTCTTCATACCAAAATATCAACTTTTTTTTTTCATATGACATACTTGGAAAATTTTCAATTATATGTCTAAACAAATCCCTTTAAACCATAATGAGAATCTTCTTTCTAAATACAAAGATTATTTTTCCATAAAAAAAATGAAATAGCAAGAAATAAAATTTGATAACCATATTATAGTCATAGGTGTTGTGTTGTATGGTGCTAGTGCCTTCTCCACGTAATAATCTAACATGAACTTAACTTAGTAGTTGAGACATTTCTACTTTCTCTTAAAGGTCATAAATTTGAATCCTTCACCCAAGATCTTGATTATATTTACTTAACACTATTTATTCGAGTTTAAATATATATTACCATTTACAATTTATAACTTTTTTTTACAATATTTACAATTTATAACTATAATATATATTTATAGGTTATGGAAAGTTATTTTAAAAATGAGAAAAGTAATATCTTCAACTTCATGCATTATATGAGAATTTGAATCAATTTCTGGCAATCTCATAAACCTCAAAAGAACCTGAATTACGAAATACATATAAACTTTGCCTTCATCATTCTATCATGAAATCTAATTAAGATCTTGAAAGTTTTTTTTTTTATTTTATTTTAACCTCAATGTGAGGTGGTGGAATTTGAGCCTCTTATATGTTAACCAGTTGAGCTACCCTCAAATTGACAATTAATGCTCTCGGATGCTCATGATTTGGAGGGATTTCAACTCATAACGAATTTCAAATGAATTCCATTGTTTGTTATCACAAAAAAGATAATGGTTTGAAATCTTAAAGTGATCACAAATCATATTTTTTTTACGTAATTTTTTTTTCCTAATTAAAATGGTCAAAATTTTCATGATTTCATAAGATTTAGAGTTAAATTACTTCTTTAACCATGCTATATTTTAATTTTCTATTAATAAATCAGAATTAAAAGCCTATATTAGTAAACTATTTATTATCTTTTCTTTCACGGTTTTCATCCAAATACAAAAATTTAGATACATTTATTTCAAACCTTTCTTATTTGAAAAAAGATAAAAAAAAAAAAATTATATATTATTTTTTGAATTTCAAATTACATGATTTAAATCATATCTTAAAACTTTGTTAGTTCGAAAGGGGGTAAGATCTTAAAATCAACCTTCTAAACCTTCTATAATGCACGTGATAGCAAGAAAATTTTAATGATAAAATAATATAGAGTATGTAGGTTGTTGGTTTCCTCTTTAAATAGCTAACCAGGGTACATGTTTTCCATCATAACCTTACCATTCGTATTTGCTCCATAAGATTTCGTTAACAGCCTGATTAAGTGCTGCAATATTCTTGCAGTATGGACGTCACCCATTTCACTACTACTTCTTCCATCAATTCTCTCCTTCTTGTCTCCATTATTATTCTGTGGTTTTATTGCTCCTCCAATTTATCACTTATCAAAATGAGTTCTGCCTCAACAGTTACCCATCCTATCAATTGCACTGCTACTGAGAGGGAAGCACTCATTTTCTTCAAACAGAATTTTTCAGACCCTTCCGGGAGGCTTTCTTCATGGGTCGGTGAAAATTGTTGTCAGTGGTCTGGCATAACTTGTGATTTTAATTCTGGAAAAGTTACAAGGATTGATCTACCGAACTCATTGGGCCTTCAAAATTTTCAACATGTTGATTTTGATATATATGTTGATCCCAATGCTCTCTCACAAGAGTACAACATGTCTTGTTTGGGAGGTGAGATAAGTCCTTCTCTACTTGAGCATATTTAAATTATTTGGACTTAAGTTTGAATAATTTTGGAGGTGCTCGGATTCCATATTTCTTTGGGATGTTCAAAAACTTGAGGTATCTCAATCTCTCTCATGCAAATTTTGGTGGTGAAATACCCTTCCATGTAGGAAATTTGACCAATTTGATTTATCTAGACCTTTCTACCTACAATCCATTGAAATATGAACATGTAAGAATGGAAACATTGCATATTGAAAGCTTGCAATGGCTCTCAGGTCTTACTTCTTTACAGTATCTTGATATTGGAGGGGTGGATTTGCATATTGCACAAGCAGACTGGATGCATGTGATTAATAAACTTTCTTCCTTGTCAGAGCTACACTTACGTAACTGTAGTATTTCAAGTTTTGGTAGTTCAAATGGTTTTTCAAATCTTACTTCTCTTAGAGTCCTTGATCTATCAGATAATTGGGTCTTTTCTTTGCTACTTATGTGGCCATCTAATCTTACCAGCCTTACAAAACTTGATCTAAGTGGGAATGGTTTTCATGGTACAATTTCTCAAGATTTTGTGAAATTGAAAAATCTTCAATATCTTGATATAAGTTGGAATCGTTTGAGTATTGGTGATCACACACCAAGTTCTTTACGAAATCTTTGCAAGTTACAATTTTTGAAGCTTGCTGACTACAGTGCAGTCGACGGTGGTGGTAAACTTGATGAGTTTTTGGGTAGTTATTCCTCAAATTGTTCCCACGACAATTTGAAATTACTAGATCTGAGTTATAATAAAATGGTAGGAGAGATACCAAATTCACTAGGTACACTTGTGAACCTACGATATCTGGATGTTGCATTCAACGGATTATGGGGTTCACTTCCAAACTCAATTGGTAATTTGTCTTTATTGCAACATCTAGATGTTAGAGAGAATATTTTAAATGGAACTATTCCTTCAAGTTTTGGACAACTTTCGAACTTAATTAAGTTTTACGGTACCGACAATTTATGGGAAGCAATTATTACAGAAGCTCAATTAGTGAATTTGACAAAGTTGGAAGTTCTTGCTATTACAACCAAAAAAAATCGAACTTTAGTTTTCAACGTGTCACATGATTGGATTCCTCCTTTCAAGCTCAAGACCATTTTTTTGATGAATTGTCGCGTTGGCCCTCAATTTCCAATTTGGCTTCGAGTTCAAACTCAATTGACTAGTGTCACTATCTCTAATGGTGGGCTTTTTGATTATATACCAAATGAGTGGATTTCTTTCCTGTCTTCTCAAATCATTAACTTAGATCTATCCACCAACCAGCTGGAGGGAAACCTATCTCATCTGTTGACTTATCAAGATGCAAATTCGAATGATGGAAGACATAATGTCCTTGAGGATTCAATCTCAATTAGGTATCTGCATCTAACCACCCTAAATCTCCAACACAATTTATTGTTCGGTCCTATACCTTCAAATATTGGTGATATGATGCCTAATTTATGGGAATTAAACTTGTCAGAAAATCATCTTAATGGTACAATTCCATTGTCCATTCAAAAAATGAGTCATCTTCACGTACTTTCATTGTCAGATAATCAACTTTCAAGAGGGCTCCTCAAGTTTTCGAGTAAACTCAAACAATTGAATGTCATTGATTTTTCCAACAATAATATATACGGGGAAATTCCAAGTTCAATAGGTTTGTTGTCATCCCTTGACATACTAATCTTAAGAAACAACCATCTCCACGGAGAAATTCCCAAAACTTTACAGAGTTGTGCACTCATTAAGAGCATTGATCTTAGTAAAAATAGATTAAACGGAAGTCTCCCTTCATGGATAGGAGCAATTGTGTCACAAGTAATATTGCTAGACCTACGATCTAACTTTTTTAGTGGAACTATTCCAAGACAGTGGTGCAATCTTTCTTCACTTCATGTATTAGATCTCTCAAATAACAATCTTTTTGGAGAAATTCCAAGTTGTTTGTATAATTGGACAACTTCTGTCTATAAAGACTGCACGGATGAATTGGACACCTATCTTCTGAATGACTATGGCTGCAGCAACTATGTGGAAAAAACAAAGTTGGTTACAAAAGGAAGCGAGCTTGAATATTACGGTGACCCCCTCAACAATGCTGTAATAATAAACCTTTCGAGAAATAAGTTGAGCGGTGAAATTCCAAATGAGATAACAAAGATGGTCCATCTGAATATCCTAAACTTATCCAACAATGAATTTGTTGGTACAATATCGAGAAATATCGGAGCCATGGAACAATTAGAGACACTAGATCTCTCCTACAACCATTTTTCTGGAACGATTCCTACTAGCCTAGCTTCTCTGAATTTCTTGGCACATTTGAATTTGTCATTCAACAATTTGACTGGAAGAATACCCACAGGTAGACAACTTCAAACATTGGAAGACCCCTCCATTTACGAAGGCAATCCTTCTTTATGTGGATCTCCTCTTCTAACCAAGTGCCAAGGTGATGAAAATACAAATAGCATTCCGATTTCGACAAGTGAACAAGATAGCAAAGAAAATGACTCAGAAATAATGCTTGACTTCTATATCAGCATGGCAATTGGTTTTCCCGTTGGCCTTAACATATTGTTTTTCACCATTTTCACTAATAAATTATGGAGAATCTCGTACTTCCGTTTCATGGATTGCATCAGTCACAACGTATTGGAAAAAATTGGTTTTTGTACCATTCGTGAGAGGAGAAGGAGATGGAGAAGAAGCTAATAAGGCTGCACAAGGAAAGTCTACCAACTTGGGTTGTCAACCTGTGAGGTGAAGGAGTTTCAATTTAAGATAGATTATGGTGAGAAGTGTGTTTGTAATCTTCTTTTTTTTTTTTTTTTTTTTCTTTGAGAGTGTGTTTGTAATCTTTCTATGTATGCGTGTTATATGTTTCATATTATGTTTATGGACCGTTTACTTAAATTATAATAAATGAATGAATGGATTTTGGGTTTACTTTATTTATGTTAATCATATATTGATTTTTGGAGTTCAAACAATGAGTGGGAAAATTGTTTATTGGTCGTCTAATAAGAGGTATGTAGGGTGAGTTAAATAGTGGTAACTCCTAGCCCATATTTTTTTAAGGGAAGAACTCAACTAAACTATAGAGATTGTTACTGTCACACCTTTCAACCTTTTAGGTCCGTTTTATAATCATTTTATTTTTTGTTTTTGAAAATTAAGCTTATAAGTTCTACTTTCACTTATAAGTTTTTTTGTTTTGTTATCTACTTTCTACCAATATTTTAAAAAACTAAGCCAAGTTCTGAAAATTAAAAAAAAAAAATTGTTTTTAAAAACTTATTTTTATTTTTGGAATTTAACTAAGAATCCAAATGTCCACTTCAAAAAGATGAAAACCATGGTAGAAAAATCATGAGAAAACAAACTTAATTTTCAAAAACCAAAAACAAAAATCAAATGGTTATCAAATGGGGCCTTGATTTTTAAAAATTATGCTTGTTTTCTCATCATTTCTCAACAATAGTTTTCATATTTCTTAAGAGAAAATTTGAATTCTTAGCCAAATTCCAAAAACAAAAATAAAATTTTAAAAAACTATTTTTTTAGTTTTCAAAATTTGGCTTGATTTTTGAAAACACAAGTAAAATAGACAACAAAATAAAAAAAAAAACCTATTGGCGGAAGTAGTGTTTATTATAAACTTAATTTTTAAAAATCAAATGGTTATCAAATGAGGTTTTAATTAAACACTAACCCAATCTAAACTTACAAAATTTTACAATTAAACCTTTAAATATTACAAAATGTAGAAACTACTCTTGAAATATAAAAATGGTTACAATCAATTAGCCATATATATAAAATAGAATGTGTTACAATTTAATTAACAGTTTTTAATCTATAAAATTTGAAAACTATAATGTTAACCATTTTTAGTCTATAAAATGGTTATTTAATTACAAATTTAATGGCTGAACATTCAATTTGTAATTGTTATGAACTTAAATAGTTTCTATTTATGTTTTGCAACTGCAATAATTATTTACAATATATCCGTATGAAGGATCTTTTTAAGCTCTAACATCGTAGTAATTATTTATATATCTATTGAACGACTATTTAATTATGTTTTACCTTTGAACTAGTGTATATAATCACATATCCAGCGTAAATGATACATAATTATTGCACTAGTCTTTAATGGTTTTAATTTTGTTCATTAATTCAGCGATCGTGTTGAGAAATGAGTTACAAACTAGTGCAAACCATATATATGTAGTTGTTGCATTTCTTCATTAATGCATCAAAGTATCCAAAATACATCAAATTCGAGTTTCTCCCCTCTTTCAAGAATTCTCTCTTCCTTTTTTTCCTTTTGATATTTGTTTTTGTTGAGAGCAAGTATCAAAAGAGTTATGTTAGATTCACAAAGTTCGAGGTTGTTGTTCTAGAGTTAGTTGTTGTATTTTATTGAGACGATTGATGTAATCTACTAGTAATCCATGTAAAGCGAATAACTGTCTTTAGATAAATGCTTCGAAAGTACGCCATCTATGATCTCATATTTTTGTTCATCAAGTTTTGTTCTTTTACTACTGTTGCTGCTATCAGTTTGATTATATATATATGGTTATTGCAGCTTCTGTTTTTCTCATTTGGTTCGATTCTTTTCTTTACTTTCTTGTAATTTATGTTATATATAGAGTTTCGGTGTCTTATTAATTTAATTTAGAATTATTTGTAGCTAGTGAATTTAAGCTAGTTACATTCTAATCTGTTCACTAGTTTGTGAAAATTTCTTTATACAACGAATTTGCCCAACCATGACACATCAACAAACACCCAATTTGTATCAGACAAATTAGCTATGTGATTCATGCATTGAACCAATCAAACTTTTCTTTTGCTAAAAAATGAGCATTTGTCGATTAAATTAATGATCCTTCAATATATATAATATGTCCAATTTTCTTTAGGAAAACATGAATATTTATATATAGGACCAATGGATTTACAGTTATGTGAAACCTGCAAAATCATTTCGTCCTTTGAATATTTCAGGCTTGAGAATTGTTTATATTTGCTTTTGGAATTTGGATAATTTCTTTTTAGGTTGTAGCAATATATACTAAATGTATATATAAAGAGGAGAACCACGAGTTTATTAAACCTTTTTGTCTTTAAATTGGGTCATGTAATTATAGTCTATTCCAATTTCATTTTTTTGTAATAATTTTTTTTTAAAAAAAATTAACAAATATATTTTTTTAAATCATTCATGGCTAGTTAGAAACCAAGCTTTCTTTTTTAAAATAATGAATCAAAAAGCATTCTCACATTTTATATTTTTGTCTTTAAAAATTAGATTGGTTCACTTATACTTTTCTTTGTTTTGTTTTCACTATTTTTAAAATACTCTTTTTGATTGGGAAATTTGCACAGAAGACTCATTTTCACGTGCATCGATGCCATTTGACTCGTGTTTTGAAATTAATGACATATGACCCTTTCCGTACTCTGCATCCCGTCCAAATTACCGTGAGGGCATCATACTCTAGCTCTCCAGTTCTCGCTCTCGCTCTAGCTCGTTCTCGCTCTCGCTCTAGCTCATTTTCTCTCTTGCTCTAGCTTGTTCTCGCTTTAGCTCGTTCTCGCTCTAGCTCTAGCTCATTTTCTCTCTTGCTTTAGCTTGTTCTCGCTCTCACTCTAGCTCTAGTTCGTTCTCGTTCTCGCTCTAGCTCATTTTCTCTCTTGCTCTAGCTCGTTCTCGCTCTCACTCTCGCTCTAGCTCGTTTTCTCTCTTGCTCTAGCTCGTTTTCTCTCTTGCTCTAGCTTGTTCGCTCTCACTCTCGCGCTAGTTCGTTCTCGCTCTTGTTCTCTCTCTAGCTCAATTTTTTCTTGTTTTTTTTTTCTCCAGATTTTCAACCATTCATGTGAGCGAGAGCGAGAGCGAGAGAGCTAGAGCAATAGCATTTCCGCCTACGAGAGCATGAATAAGCAAGACCGCCTCATATTACCCTCATGTGTAATTGTGCGCGTTATGTCACATCAGAATGAGTCATATTTCATTATTTTCAGAACGCAGGTCATCAATTATTAAAGCGCTGAAAAACGGGTCATTCGTACAAAATCCCTTTTTGATTCTTTTTTTTTTTTTTTTTTAAAGTTGTTAATTGTTGTAAAATGAGAGGCGAAACCGGGCACCAAAACATTACCAAAATATATAATAATAATAATAATAATAAATAATAATAATAATAATAATAATAATAATAATAATAATAATAATAATAATAATAATAATAATAATACAAGTGTTAAAATATAAATGGATTATATATAGATAATATAAATAAAAGAAAATGGAGATTTATGGCAAATTAAATAAACAAATAAATTAGAGAAAGTGGAAGAGAAAAGAGAGAATTGGAGAGTTTTTTACCAAAACTGCATCTCTCATTTATCCAAAATGAACCACTATTTATAGGCAATTTGGAGAGCATGATGTGGTCCATTTGGACACCAATCTATGGCCTTTGTTGGACACATGGAGGACACTTTGGCTATGGAGAAAAAGCCACTTGGCATGGATATAAATGGGCATGTGGAATGGGCATTTACTTGTCATATTTACAATACTCCCCCTTAAATGCCCATTTATATAAAATACGCATCGTTAAAACCTTACTAGGGAAAAACCCAATGGGAAGAAAAACCCTAGTGAAGGAAAAAGAGTACATATTTTATATAGTTTACTATAATACATTCACTCCCCCTCATGGAGACATCACTTAAAGTCTTTGTATCGCCGCATTCCAATGCTATATACTAATTTATCGAAGGTTGCAGTTGGTAATGCCTTCGTAAATAAGTCAGCCAAGTTATCTTTCGAACAAATTTGTTGTACAGTGATATCGCCATTTTCTTCAAGATCATGAGTATAGAAGAGTTTTGGTGAGATATGCTTTGTTCTATCTCCTTTGATATATCCTCCCTTGATTTGAGCTATACATGCTGTGTTATCTTCGTATAACATCGTTGGAAGTGGTTTACTTGAAGATAAGCCACATGTCTCATGAATGTGTTGTGTCATCGATCTTAGCCATACACATTCTCGACTTGCTTCATGAATAGCGAGGATTTCAGCATGATTTGAAGAAGTGGCCGTTATAGTCTGTTTCACTGATCGCCACGATATAGCAGTTCCTCCACATGTGAATAGATAACCTGTATGAGATCTAGCTTTGTGTGGATCAGATAGATAACCAGAATCTGCATAACCAACTAGATCATATTTTGATTTGTTAGAATAAAATAAACCCATATCAATTGTCCCTCGAAGATATCGGAGTACATGCTTAACTCCGTTCCAATGTCTTTTTGTAGGATATGAACTATATCTAGCTAATAAATTTACTGAAAAAGCAATATCTGGTCTTGTGTTATTAGCCAAATACATAAGTGCACCAATTGCACTAAGATATGGTACTTCAGGACCAAGTAGTTCTTCACTGTCATCTCGAGGTCGAAATATATCTTTCTTTACATCCAGTGAACGAACTTCCATTGGAATGTTCAATGGATGTGCTTTATCCATATAGAATCTTTTTAAGATTTTCTCTGTATAAGTTGATTGATGAACAAATATCCCATCTGCTAAATGTTCAATTTGCAAACCAAGGCAAAATTTTGTTTTTCCAAGATCTTTCATCTCGAATTCTTTCTTAAGATATTCTATTGCCTTGGATAACTCTTTAGGAGTTCCGATTATATTTAAGTCATCAACATATACAGTTATAATAGCAAATCCTGACTGAGATTTCTTTATAAAAACGCACGGACATATTGGATTATTTTGGTATCCTTCTTTCAACAGATATTCACTCAGGCGATTATACCACATTCGTCCTGATTGTTTTAATCCATATAATGATCTCTGTAACTTTATTGAATACAATTCCCGAGAACTTGATTCATATGTTTCTGGTATTTTAAATCCTTCCGGGATTTTCATATAAATGTCATTATCCAGAGATCCATATAAATACGCCGTGACTACATCCATTAGATGCATATCAAGCTTTTCATATACAGTCAGACCAATTAAATATCTTAGCGTTATTGCATCCACCACAGGAGAATATGTCTCCTCATAATCAATACCAGGCCTTTGCGAGAATCCTTGTGCAACAAGTCTCGCTTTATATCTTGTGACTTCATTCTTTTCATTTCTTTTCCTTACAAATACCCATTTATATCCCACAGGTTTGACGTTTTCCGGTGTTGGGACTACTGGTCCAAAAACCTCACGTTTTGAAAGTGAGTTCAACTCTGCTTGGATTGCTTCTTTCCATTTCGGCCAATCCTTTCTACGTTGACATTCTTTGATAGATTTTGGGTCAAAATCATCACTTTCATGAATAATATCGTGAGCAACATTATAAGAAAAAATGTTGTCAATAATGATATCATTTCGGTTCCATCTCTTTCCTGTTGTAACATAGTTTATAGAAATTTCATTATTATCCTCAAGCGTTTGATTTTCACCAATACTCTTTTGAGTAGTTGTATTCTGGATTTCTTCTGGAACATCCATACCTTTTATCGAATCATTTTGATTCTCAACTACTTTTCTTTTTCGAGGATTTTTATCTTTAGAACCTATTGGTCTACCACGCTTCTGGCGTGCTCCAGACTCATTATTGACAACTTGTTCCTTTAGGATATCAACTTTTGATGGAGCATTTGCAGCTGGTATATATGATTTAGTCACACTTTTAGTATCTGTGAATGCATCTGGTAGTTGATTTGCTATATTTTGCAAATGAATTATCTTTTGAACTTCAAGTTCACATTGATTTCTACGAGAATCTAAATGAGATAATAACGATGCATTCCATGTAATTTCTTTTTCCAACTTCTTAATTCCTCCCCCTAATGTTGGAAAATTTGTCTCATTAAAATGACAATCAGCAAATCGTGCAGTAAATACATCACCCGTCAGGGGTTCAAGATATTTAATAATTGATGGGGAATCAAAACCAACATATATTCCTAACCTCCTTTGAGGACCCATCTTAGTACGTTGTGGTGGAGCAATCGGTACATATACTGCACATCAAAAAATTCTTAGATGGAAAATATTTGGCTGCTGGCCATAAGCTAATTGCATTGGGGAGTATTTATTATAAGCTACCGGCCTAATACGTGCCAGTGATGTAGCATGCAAAATAGCATGACCCCATACCGATGTAGGAAGTTTAGCTCTCATAAGCAATGGTCTTGCAATTAGTTGCAGACGTTTTATAAATAATTCTGCTAGACCATTTTGTGTATGAACGTGAGCTACATGATGTTCAACACTTATCCCAATTGACATACAATAATTATTAAAAGTTTGGGATGTAAATTCACCAGCATTATCAAGTCGAATGGTCTTAATTGTATTATCAGGAAATTGTGCTTTTAACTTAATTATTTGAGCAAGTAATCTTGCAAATGCAAGATTTCGACTTGATAATAAGCATACATGTGACCATCTGCTGGATGCGTCAATTAATACCATAAAATATCTAAATGGACCACTTGGTGGGTTAATAGGTCCACAAATATCACCTTGAATTCGCTCTAAAAATGTAGGTGATTCAATCCCCACTTTAGCTGGTGATGGTCTAATAATTAATTTCCCTTGAGAACAAGCATCACATGACAACTCATTGGATTGAAGAATCTTCTGGCTCTTTAAAGGATGTCCATGTGAATTCTCAATAATTTTTCTCATCATTATTGACCCTGGATGACCCAATCGATCATGCCAAACACTGAATATTTCTGGATTCATGAACTTCGGGTTCATTATTGCATAACTTTCGATTACTCGTATATGAGTATAGTATAATCCAGAAGAAAAAGCAGGCAGTGTTTCTAATATACGTTTTTCATGTGAAACAATAAATGTTATATAGAGACACTCTATATTATTTTTACAATCAGTTTCAACATGATAATTATTTTCACGTATATCTTTCAAACTTAATAAGTTTCTTTTCGATTTGCTAGAGAACAGAGCATTATTAATTGTAAATCTTGTTCCTCTAGGCAAAATAAAGTTTGCTTTTCCAAAACCTTCAATCAGATTTGCAGAACCTGATATAGTATTGACTTTTGCTTCCAGCATTGTCAATCTAGTAAAATTTTTTCTATTTATGAGTATCGTGTGCGTAGTTGCGTAGTCTGCCAGACATAAATCCTCATTGCTCATTTTCGAGTTACTCAACATATTGAAATTGTTCATATTTCTTCATTGAAAAGAAAAGAAAAACGATTACAAAGAGTCTTAAATATATATACAAACAAAACAACAACAAAAACATACTAAACAGTACTTAATTATATATTTTCATACAAATCATCCTCTACTTGTTTGATTGCATCAATTCTCTCTCCAGGAGATTCAAAGTAATCAGCTACATCAAGATGCATCATATTGGAGGGGTCAAACACATCATCTTCTTGAATGGCAAGATTTACCTCCACATTCTTTCCTTTTCCTTTTTCCTTCAGGGAAGCTTGATAGAGATCAACAAGGTGTTTTGACGTACGACAGGTACGTGACCAGTGCCCAGTCATTCCGCACCGGAAACATTTATGTTCATCAGCTTTTGAACTTCTATATTGTGGAGCCTTTCCTTTATGATCATCACTTCGTGTGAGTTTCTTAAAATTAGAATGTCCACCACGAAAATAGGTATTTCTTCCTCTACCGCGGTCCCGACCTCGACCACGACCACGACCTCGACCACGGTTATTAAAATTCACAGCATTCACTTCAGGGAATGGTGTTGCTCCAGTTGGTCGGGATTCGTGATTTTTCATCAATAACTCGTTATTTTGTTCAGCAACGAGAAGACATGAGATAAGTTCAGAATATTTTGCAAAACCCTTCTCTCGATATTGCTGCTGCAGGAGCATATTCGAGACATGAAAAGTGGAAAATGTCTTCTCTAGCATATCAACATCAGTAATCTTTTCTCCGCATAATTTTAATTTTGAACTAATTCTGAAGAGTGCGGAATTATACTCACTTACTGATTTAAAGTCTTGCAACCTCAGGTGCATCCAATCATAACGAGCTTTTGGAAGAATAACTGTTTTTTGATGATCGTACCTTTCTTTCAAACCTTGCCATAGAACGTAGGGATTTTTTATTGTAAGATATTCCATTTTCAATCCCTCGTGAAGATGATGGCGAAGGAAGATCAGGGCTTTTGCTTTTTCTTGATTTGATGCATCATTTCCTTCTTTAATTGTTTCTCCAAGATTCATAGAATCTAAATGGATCTCAGCGTCAAGGACCCATGACAAGTAGTTATTTCCATTAATATCCAGGGCCGCAAATTCTAGCTTTGTAAGGTTTGCCATAATAACACTATCAAAATAATAATATATATTTATATTAGAAATTTAACATAAACCAAATGTGTAAAAAAAAACTTACCCATAAGACTTACCTTTAGCGGGAAAAATGATAGAGTCTCGTGCTGATAACGTGTTGTAAAATGAGAGGCGAAACCGGGCACCAAAACTTTACCAAAATATATAATAATAATAATAATAATAATAATAATAATAATAATAATAATAATAATAATAATAATACAAGTGTTAAAATATAAATGGATTATATATAGATAATATAAATAAAAGAAAATGGAGATTTATGGCAAATTAAATAAACAAATAAATTAGAGAAAGTGGAAGAGAAAAGAGAGAATTGGAGAGTTTTTTACCAAAAATGCATCTCTCATTTATCCAAAATGAACCACTATTTATAGGCAATTTGGAGAGCATGATGTGGTCCATTTGGACACCAATCTATGGCCTTTGTTGGACACATGGAGGACACTTTGGCTATGGAGAAAAAGCCACTTGGCATGGATATAAATGGGCATGTGGAATGGGCATTTACTTATCATATTTACAATATTAATTTATTTGTAGAAGTTCAAAAACATTTTTCAGGAATACATTAACAAAAATAGGTAAGTGTCAACTTCTTCAAGGAAACTCAGCTTGTCGCCAAAGCTTTATGACAATAGACCTTCCAAGAAATAAAATTTTCCAGGTTCAGAGATTTAGAATCCGAATTCGACATTTGATGGTTTCGGCATTTTCTTGCATCCCCGTGATCAGGCTATGTCACCATACTAGTCTCAAGTACGCTTAATTTTTGGAGTTTCTATGATTGAACAATTGGAAAGGAATGTGCACTTTGTTGGTATAGGTAGTCGCTATCAATTCTTTTAAATCTTTTTTAATCATGCCTTACATAGCTTTTAGATCTCTCTCATTTGGATGTGGTGTTGGTTCATTCATGTACTCCTCATATATTCAAGCGTTACATAAAATGAGCGTTGAAATTCTAAATGAGATTAGAAATTATTAATCTATTTGAATACTTTAAACTTGTCCTGGAATATATATGTTCTTATTGGGTACCATACAATAGCACATTGGAGCCATGAAGTATTTATTTCCACTTCGATCTCTCATACAACCATTTTATTGGAAGCTAAATTTCTTGACACATTTGAATACGCCATTCAGCAATTTGATAAGAAGGACATCAAGTGGAAGTTTTAATTTAAGATTGCTTATTTTAAGAAGTGTGTTTACTTTTCTTATTTTTGTTTTTGTTTTTGTTTTTTGAGTTCTGCATGCCATCCTTTTTAGTTTTTATGCATTTATGTTATTATGTCTGTGGACTTTTTACTTGATTACAATAAATTAATGAATTGGTTTTTTTTTTTTTTTTTTTTTTTTTTTGAGAACAGAATGAATTAATTTTAGTTTAATTTACTTTATTTTTGTTGATTGCATATTGATCCAATAAAGATATACACCAAGTGAGTTGGTCAATTAACTAATATATATAAAGTTAAATATGATATACATTTCTTCCAAGTAATTTATATTTGATTGGATCAATATTGAGTAATTTAAATGATGTTTCTTCGTTGTATTATTTGATGCACTGTCTTTTCTTTCTTTCTTTTTTTTTTTCCGTGAAAAATAATAATATTAAGTGATGTGGTATAAGTAAGTACTATTATTTAGGATGCAATATTAGTGTCATTAGAGTTGACACGGCCACATGATATACATATAAAATATACGTATAACATTAAAATTCAATCTAAATTAAATATGAGATAGAGAAAAAAATCATTAACTATTAAAGATAAATAAAGTTCAAGAACAAAGAATCTACGAGGTGATAAAAAGAAACCACGTAATCTTATCGTAAAAACCTAAAATATTAAAATGTCGTTATTAAGGAGTCGTTTGGTAACGTACTTATTTCTCATTTCCTGTTTCTTGTTTCTAATTTTTGAGAAACATAAGCGTTTGATAATTATTTATTGTTCTCATTGTCAAAAGCATTTGATAAACGTTTGATAATTATTACTCTGATAAGCGTTTGATAATTCTAGCCTCTGTCAAAAATGAGAAGTAGAAAATGAGAAACAACTCGTCTCCATTTTTCTCATCAATAGACTTATATTGGCATATATTTGTCAGCCTTCTTTTCTCAACCTTCTTTTAAGTTCAATTATTTCCATGTTCCTCCCCATCTATTGGAGAAAGGAGAGAGGGTGTGGGCAGTGGACTTGAGTGAAAAGGTTGAACAAAGAAGAACAAAAAATGTTTGGTTTAAGTTTTCCTTTCTTTACATGACCTAACCATACTTTATTAGTATGCAGAGAGAAAAGACAGAGGAAGTAGAGGAATGAAAATATGCTTTGTGCCCTCATTTGTGACAAAGGCTAGAAGGTTCATTAAGGAGAGGCAAAACATGCCACGTGTAACCAAAGCATTCGAGAGTACAAAAACAAAAGAAAAAGAAAGAATACAAATACAAAGAGATAAAAATAACAGCACTAAAAACAAAATATCAGAGTAATAAAACTTCTAGAAATATATTCTATCATTCCACTGCAAGCGAACGTGGTTTCAAAACAACGATGAGCTTGGTTCGTAGACTTGTAAACTACGGAGAAGGCAGTGCCTTAGTCATTATATTGGCTAATTGATCTTCAGAAGGCACATAGCGAACTAGGAGCTATTTTTGTTATAGGTGTCCAACCCATTTGTTAGACAAACAAGGTTTTTTTTTATGTTTGTGGGCCCAAAATGTTGGGTTATATGTTTAGCCCACTTGGGGTTAAACGTGTGGGCTTACCTAGAAAGCCTAGGGTTTTTTTTAGGGGATAATGACCTAAAAAAGGAGAAAGAAAATAGAGAGAGATATACATAAAACAAAAAGGGAAGAGAGCAGTTCGGTTTTTCAGAGACAGCTTCCACAAAGTTGTCAATTTTCGGAGTTTCAGCCGTTGGATCTTGTTGAAATTTGGTCAGCTTGTTGATGACACATAGGGTCATGTTTGGAATGGTTGGAACGTCGTTTTGAGTTCTAGTTTGTTGGTAATCGCTGATAGACAGAACCAAAAAAAACTGGGTGATATTTTTATCTTTCATCTCTCAATTGTTATTATCTTATGTATGGAACTGTTGGTGGGTTGTGAACCTTTGTATGACTGATTTGGGTTCTTTTTCCCTCAATTTTATCATAATAAGAGAAGATGACAAGGGTAGACTCCTCACAAGTCCCGTGGTTTTTACTCTTCACATCGAAGAGGTTTTCCACATATAATTTGTGTGTTTTCATTTAGTCTTCTATAATTTTTTGATTGTTTATTGCTGTCCATTGCTGGTTGATCGATTAAAAATTATTTGGTGAATAATTTGTGATGTATTGGAGTATCTTTTTTGGTTGATTGTCTTGGAGGAGATCTTGGTGGGTTGTTGTTATACTATTTAGGCCCTATCAGTTGGTATCAGAGCCCAAGGTTTAATTTGATCATTGTTATGGAGTCTACTAGCAGTAGTGGAGGTAATTCAATGGTTAGACTGACATCAACCAATTATTCCATTTGGAGACCGATGATGGAGGATTTGTTGTTTTGCAAAGGTTTGTACAATCCAATTGAAACAACCATAGAAGCTGATGGCACAATTGCTAAACCTTCAAAACCAGAGAAAATGGAAGAGAAAAATTGGGCTAAGTTAAAGAGGAAGACCTTGGGGACTATTAGGCAATGGGTTGATCTTAGCATTTTCAACCATGTGTCTAAAGAGTCTGACCCATATGATTTGTGGAAGAAATTGGAAGGTCTTTATGAAAGGAAGACCGCGCATAATAAAGCTTCATTAATCAAGAGACTTGTTAATTTGAAATTGAAGGGTGGGAAGTCTGTTTCTGAGCCTTTGAGTGACTTCCAGGATATTATTAACAAGTTGACTACTATGAAGATTGTTTTTGATGATGAATTGCAGGCTTTGTTCTTGTTGAGTTCCTTGCAAGACAGTTGAGAAACCTTGGTTGTGACTATTAGTAACTCTGCTCCAGAATGTGTTCTATCTTTGAATATGATCAAAGAAAGCATGTTCAATGAAGAGATAAGAAGAAAGGAGATGAGAGTTGATAATTCGAATGCTCTTATTGTTGAGAATTGTGGAAGAAGCAAGAGTAAAGGACCCAAAGGCAACGGTAACTCAAAGGGAAGGTTCAAGTCTAGAGACAAAGAGACTAGGACATGTTATTACTGCAACAAGTCTAGCCATACCAAAAAGTTTTGCTATCGTTGGAAGAAAGAACAAGGTAAGAAGCAGGACTCACAAAAGGAGAGAGATGATAAAAATAATGCAGCAACCGCTTCTACGAGTGATGGTGATGTCACTTTGATTTGTGCAACTAGTGAGTGTCATCATGTAGAGAGTTCAGACACAGAGTGGTTGGTAGATTCAGGTGCTTTGATCGGTGGTCACGCAAGCGCACACGATCGAAGTAATATAAATTGGTATCTGAGTACCAAGTGTCGAATCCCACAGGGAACGGAGTAACAAAGGTTTTGTTTTGCAAAAGTGTAAGGAAAATTGCAAGTTTGAAAAGTAAAAATGCAAAAATAAAGTTGGGATAGGTTGTTGGTGAAAAACAGAAATTGCTAAATCCAATTGCTAAATCTAGAATGACAATGTTGAAAATAACAGAAATTGCTAAATTGAATTGCAGATGCTAATTTAGCAATGAGCGAAATAGATAAAAATTGCAAAATTAAATTGCTGAATCTAAATTGGCAATATGAAATAGCAATTTGATTGAACTTAGAGAATGAAATGATAAAGGATGGGGCTCAAGAATGTCATTGCCCTAAGTCGTAATTGCAACCAAAATTGCAATTCCAACCTACTCCACAGTCAATTGCAAACCAAAATTGCATCTCCTATTTACCTCGAAATTGGGTTTTTTAGGAGGCTAAGTGAGAGACCTATATGTCTATAGTCCCTCTATCTTAGATAATTTTTAGCTCACAATTTTATGGGTCTTGGAGTCCTTAATCCCTATGTCTAGGGTAAGGAATGGCTTATGTCTAAGCTCTTTTACTCCATTACTTGTGTGAAATCCGCTTATCACTAACCCTGTCGGTATTAGATCTAAGCTTGAGTTGAAACCCTAGTTGATCAATCTAGGATCTCAACGGAAATTTAATCAACACAAGCAAACAATTGAGATGTAGGCTTGGTTTTTATTGAAATTTTGGCTACATTTACTTCTTAGGGAATTCACATCCTCGAACCTCCTAAGAAGTTTTAGCTCATATTTTCGATGAACATCCTAAAACTAATTTTAAAGAAAGAGTTCATAAATGAAATGGTGCAATTTATTAAATAAAACACTAACTTATGAAATGCAATTTGGCTATTCCTAGAAATTCAAGCAAAAATAAATAATTGAAATTAAGCCAAGGTGGCAAGGGTAGCTAAGTAAATTTTCTTATCTCCTACCTTCTGCCATGAACATAAATTGAACATTTTCTTTTTCTCTCCAGAAGCTAAAACGAAGAATAAAAAAAACAGAGCAAGAAAACAAGAAGTTGATTCGATGCCTATCCCGCTCCTTCCTATCCAATCGATTCAATTTCCTCCACTTTTAGAGAAAAATTGCTCTTAACGATTCAAGAATCTCTTGAATCGGATTGGAAACCCCAAGGAAGATGCATAAATTGTTGAGCAAACTGAATTGAAGAAAGAATTCTAAAAGATGTAATTCGAATGGATTTGGAATTTCCTACAAAATAATGCATGCTTGCATCCAATTGAGAACAAAAGGATAAGCCCCATAACCATTCATCACCTAATAAAGAAGAATTGATACACGGTAAATGAATTCTTGGTGAAGAGAAATAACTAAAAACTGAAGAAAAACATAGGGATTCTTGCGAAAAACTACCCACAAATGTAATTGAAAGTAACTCAAACTTTAACAAAAATACAACAAATCGAGATAAGAAGTAACTTGACAGTGTTCTGTGATACAAACTGAAAGAAATTGAGATGGAAATTGAAGTAAAATGATCAAAACAGTAGCAGAAAACCAAAAACAGAGGCTGTCCAAAAACTGAAAACCCAGAAGCTAATTCTTCGAATTGACCCCCGAAAATCGTCTCCCTTCTTCCGGCTTCTTCAATCTTCTTTTGTAGATCATTTTAGGGTTCAATTTTGCCAAGAATCACGCTCCAATTCCCTTGATTTGTGCGAAATTTCCTCTTCCATTTATGGGTTTCGTCATTCACGCGGTTGCAGACTTTCCATATATGCTCTGTTCAGGATTGCCAAACCGGTTTAGCAATTTGATTTGGCAATTTCCGAAATTCCTGCTCTGCCCAGGATTGCCAAAACGGTTTAGCAATTTGATTTGGCAATTTCCGAAATTCCTGCTCTGCCCAGGATTGCCAAAACGGTTTAGCAATTTGATTTGGCAATTTCCGAAATTCCTGCAAAAAGAACCACATTACTTAGAACTCTCTTCCAATTGCTATCACATTTCATTCTTTCCTAATTTCAAACAATTTTCCACAATTTTCAATTAATCTTAGGACAAACACGAGTTTTTCGAGCATTTGGGAATTAAATAAGCCTTAATTTTAAGGCTTATCATGCTTCATATCATTGTGTTCCAAAAAAGGAGTACTTCATGAACTATCAATTTGGTGATTTTGGTAGTGTGAAGATGGGAAATAAGTGTAACGACCCTACTTATCTTATTAGACTTCCTAGGGACGCTATCACATACATTCTACTATAAATTTAGAAATCTTTAATAAAGACACAAAAGATCCAATCATTTATTAAACAATCAAAAACTTTAGCTCGGGATCCCTTTATTTCAAAACATAAGAATAAACCAAAACATTTAAAATCCAAAAATAATTTGTAGAACTCGACAGTTAAAAGGTCATAAAAATAAATAAAATGCTAGCCTATAAGAGTTTGCGGAAGTAAAACTTTTCTACGTCACCCATGGTCCCTGCAGCAACTACCAAGTTATTGGCCCATGATGCCCTTGCCTTTACCTGAAAAGAAAAATAATTTTGAAAAGGGTGAGTATTTTACAATATTCAGTAAGTGACCTCACTACCAGGTCAGGATATGCATACACACACATAATGAGTTTTCGAAAACGTTTTCTTTCTTTCCTTTGGTGGGACCTAAATTCCTTTCATAGCAGAAACGTTCTTCTTTCAACTTTTCTCTTCGGCTTAATGTGGACAATTAACCCAACCTAACCTTTCCTTTTCATTTAACATTTTCAGGTTCCTTTTCATATAGCCTCGTAAGGCTCCTTTTCATATAGATGTACATCAATAAATTTAGGAGGGTAATTGCCACAGCCTTCAAAACCAAATTTTATCATGAAAACATAATGTATGCATGAGGTCCCAAAGCATGTTAAACTTTTCATTACATGATGCAACACAATCAACATTCTCACATCATTTATCATAAATCAAACCATAAACCATGCATAACATTCATGAGAAAATTGGGAAACAAACAAGTTAAAATCCATTTTTATATATGACAAACATTTTAAAAATTTATCAAAAATCCATAATAAAATATTGATAAAAGCTTTTTATTTCAAATTAATTTAATTTAATTTTTTTTATTTTTTTTCAATTCAGTTCCTGACTTGCATTTAAGCACACCGGCATAAAGTCTCTTACCTTGGCTAAGCTCAAGAAAGGATCCTCAACTCCTATTCCAGAAATCCCTTGGAACCTATAACCAATTTCAAAGCTCAAGCTTAACATTCATAGCCTTTAAACTCCGATTCCAGACTTATTCCAAGAAACCCATAGCTAGTAGGAACTCATACTCATAATCACTCATGTGTTCCAAGGCTCATACTTAAAATTCACTTAAAGTCTAATCTATGCAAAGTCCAAACTTGGAAAAAAAAGAATTTGGATTTTACCTTCGTTCCTCTCCAAAACAGAATCGAGCTTTGCCGATTGATCCATTGGTTTGATTCGATTTTGTTAAACCAACCTCCACCTACAATGGGTATTTCAAAAATAAATCCCAAAAATTAATGGGTAAATCTCCAAACTTCCATATCAATGCCCAAAATCAGAATTCTATTGTGAAATCCATGAGTATACAACACGAGTAAGCTTACCCATGCGAAAACAAGGTCAAAACGGGGCTGTTTAGTAGCGAAAATCGCTGGAAAAATGACCTAAAAATAGAGCAATCCGTCGGGCAGATCTGCAGCACGGCGGCGTGCGAGCGGACGGCAGCGGTCTGGCGTGGGTTGGCGGATCGGACGGCGGTAGTCTGAGCAGGCAGCAATGCGGTTCGGGTGTGTGGTCTGTGCTGCGATTCGGCGGATCTGGGCTCGGTCTGTAGTAGATTGGCGGCGATTTCGTGGAGCTCGGCAGTAGTTCGCGGGGGACGGTGAGCGGCGATCGGTTTGAGTCAGTGTTGGACGGCGGCGCGACGGTGGATCTGAGGTGGTGAAGAGCTTGCTGAAAAAAAATCTTCTTGCTTCAATGGCTGTCGAAAATCAAAGAGGAAGAAGAAAGAGATGAAGAAGATGGAGAAGATGATGGCTTGAAGGCTTGGCTTGAGGGCTTAACTCAACCTAGGGCTGCGTGCTAAATAAAATATTAGAGAGGGATAATTGTGGGTTTGGCTTCTCTTGGGCGTGGCTTGGCTAAAAGTCCCTTAAATAACAAAAATACCCCCATATCAATTAATTACTTTATTTTCCTTCTTTCTTCCCAATTTACCCTCCAATTATTCCAATCTCAATCATACAAATTTCTAAAATTAACTTCCAACATAACTTTAAGCATGAAACTGACCTTACTATAAATTTTAAATTTCAAAATTAAAGTCTTAATTAATACCTGAAAGTGCCGGTCGTTACAATAAGAGCTCAGCTAGCATGGTTAGGTTAGGTGATATTCGTGTGAAGACAAGTGTTGGGTGCATGCTTACATTAAAGAATGTGCGCCATATTCTTGATTTACGTCTTAACTTATTATCTGCAAATGTCCTACCTTTGGTGACGGTAAGTGAAAATTGTCTAAAGGTTCGATGACAGTTGCTCGTGGTGAGTTGTGTTACTCTTTGTATAAAACATACTTAAGGGTATGTTCTAGTGAGCTGAATGCAGTTGAAGAAAACAATTCTTTTAATTTGTGGCATCGAAAGCTAGGACATATGAGTGACAAGGGGATCAAACTGTTGGCAAGTAAATCTTTTATTCTGGTTGATAAAACAGCTTCTTTTGACCCTTGTGATCATTGTTTGGTAGGTAAGCAGCATAGAGTTTCTTTTTCTAGGAAGTCTACTAGAAGACAAAGAAAATTGGAGTTAGTTCACTCCGATATTTGTGATCCTATTGAGGTAGAGTCTCTTGGTGGCAATAGATATTTTGTCACTTTCATAGATGATGCTACTCAAAGAACTTGGGTGTATATGTTGAAGACAAAAAGCCAAGTGTTTGATATTTTCCGAAAGTTTCATGTTATGATAGAAAGGGAGACAGAAAGAAAGTTGAAGTGTCTTCGATCTGACAATGGTGGTGAGTATACTTCGAATGAGTTCAAGTACTATTGCTCACAACATGGCATTAGACATGAGAAGACAGAGCCCGGCACACCACAACACAATGGAGTTGCTGAAAGGATGAACATAACCATTGTAGAGAAGGTGAGGTGCATGCTTAGAATGTCTGATCTTTCTAAGACATTTTGGGCTGAAGTAGTGCAATGTGCCGTGTATTTGATTAATCGATCTCCATCGATTCCTCTTGGTCATGACATTCCAGAGAGAGCATGGAAGGGACGTAATCCCACTTATTCATATCTGAGAGTCTTTGGCAGCAAGGCATACATGCATGTGCCTAAAGAACAGAGATCAAAACTTGATTCGAAGACTAATCAATGTGTATTTGTTGGGTATGGGGATGAAGAGTATGGTTACAAGCTCTATGATCCAGAAAAGAAAAAGGTGGTGAGAAGCAGAGATGTAGTATACTTTGAGCACGAGAATGGTGCAGATCTTCTGGGTATAAGGTACACTTCTATTTCAAAATTGTCTTTTGATACTACTAATGGTTTCACTTCTACTCCTTTTGTTATTCAGCCGTCAAATGAGAATGTTGAAGATGTATTTGATGATGTACAGGATGATGTACATGATGATGTTGATGAGGTAGAACCTGATGGTAATGTACCAGATCATATTGATGATGATGATCTTGATGAGTCTTCATCTGATGAAGAAATCCATTGGGAAGATGTGCATGACGAAGTGATTCATGAAGAAATTTATGAGCAAGAGGAGCAATCTACCCCTCAAGTGGAGTATACACAGGTTCGAAGGTTCACAAGAGAGCGTAAACCTTCAACAAAGTATCCAAGCTCAAAGTTCATTCTAGTTAGTGAAGGTGGAGAGCTAGAGAACTATCAAGAGGTCTTGTCTCATGATGAGAAAGACCAGTGGCTTGATGCAATGGAGGATGAGATGAATTCCTTGAAAAAGAATTAAACCTATGAGCTAGTACAGCCTCCAAAGGGCAAGAAAGTCTTGAGAAACAAATGGGTTTTCAAGTACAAAAAGGATGGCGAGAAAATAGTAAAGCACAAAGCCAGATTAGTGGTAAAAGGATGCAACCAGAAAAAGAGCATTGACTTTGATGAGATATTCTCTCCGGTGGTCAAAATGACATCTATCAAAACAGTGTTGGGTTTAGTAGCAAGTCTTGATCTTGAGTTGGAGCAACTTGGTGTAAAAATTGCATTTTTACATGGTGATTTGCATGAAGAGATCTACATGTAGAAACCTGAAGGGTTTGAAGTAAAAGGGAAAGATAAATTTGTTTGCAGGTTGAAGAAGAGTCTTTATGGGCTTAAACAGGCGCCAAGGCAGTGGTACAAGAAATTTGATTCGTTTATGACAAGCAATCATTATAAACGAACTACAACCGATTCTTGTGTGTATTTTCGAAAGTTTCCTGGAGGTAACTTTATCATCCTTCTTTTATATGCAGATGATATGCTAATAGTTGGACAAGATGCAGATATAATTCAAAGTTTGAAGAAAGACTTGTCCAAGTCTTTTAACGTGAAAGATTTAGGTTCTGCAAAGTAAATTTTAGGCATGGAGATTACTCGTGACAGGAAAGTTGGGAAATTGTGGTTATCCCAGGAGAAGTATATTGAACGGGTTCTTGGAAGGTTCAATATGAAGCATGCTAAGCCTGTTAGTACACCGTTAACAACCCACTTCAAGCTAGATAAGAGAGCTTGTCCTACAACAGAGAAGGAGAAAGAAACTATGTCAGTCCTTCCTTATTCTTCTGTAGTTGGTTCTCTGATGTATGTTATGGTGTGTACTAGGCATGTTATTTCACATGCAGTTGGTTTAATGAGTCGTTTCTTATCCAATCTAGGTAAGGCTCACTGGGAAGCAGTGAAGTGGATCTTCAAGTACTTGCGGGGCACCTCCAAATTGAGTTTGTGTTATGGAGGTGATAAACCTATACTTCAAGGTTATACTGATACAGACATGGCAGGTGATCTTGACAACATAAAGTCTACCTCAGTTTATGTGCTTACATTTTTAGGGGGAGCCATCTCATGGCAATCCAAGCTACAAAAATGTGTAGCATTGTCCACAACTGAGGCAGGGTATATTGCAGCAGTGGAAGCAAGCAAGGAGATGTTATTGAAGGGAATAATTGAATTAAACCCATAGCGGAAGCATAAGAATCGTCTTTGATTTATTTAGAATTAAACTAAAATACAAAGGTTAAGCAATAAATACCTTAAAAATAATATTATGGAGAATATTCTGGCGGATCTTTATCTTTTCCACAAAGTCTTCGTGGCTATGACTCGAACACAGGACCAAGGCTTGTGGGAGCTTCTTGAAAGAAAATCTCCAAGGGATTGAAGAGGAAGAGGTCTAGAGAGATGTGTGTTGTGAAGAATGCACAATTTGAATGCACAATGGCTCACCCCTAGGGTCCTATTTATAGTGGTCTAGGGAAAATAATTAAATAATATATTTTAATATCTAATATATTAAAATACATTTATCTAATCAATTTGAATCTTATTCAAACCGTTTAAAATTCTCCTACGACATTTATTTCCTAATTTGAATCCAATTTAAATTTAATAAATATTTTTTATTTAATGTATATAATATACATTAATTATTTTAATATTTAATGTATCAAATACAATAAATATATTTTCCTCTTTTATTTAATATATCTAATATATTAAATATTAATTTGAACACTTCAAATGAAATATTAATTTGAACACTTCAAATTAAATATTAATTTGAACATTTCAAATTTTAATATTTAATGTATCAAATACAATAAATATATTTTTCTCTTTTATATTTAATATATTTAATATATTAAATATTAATTTGAACATTTCAAATTAAATATTAATTTGAACATTTCAAATTTTTCTTTTAACTAAATTGATCTTTTAGTGTTACTATGAGCTAGCAAGGGGACCTTATGGACTTACAGATTATAAGCTCCAATGATACAAAATTAATTAATTAATTTTCATTCATTAACTATAGGTCACTCCACTATAGACCTAGAGTTGTACTCTTATGCACTGTACGACAAGTTGTGTCCATAGATATAATCATTACATGCAAGTTGATCCTTCACGAGTTGTTCGTAATTCGGCTGGGTCAAAAGTCCATTTTACCCCTATAATTACATCTTGCACCTTAAGTTCCACTGATCCTCTAATGAACAATATGTTTATAATCTAATTATAAACTAAGTCCCTCTCGGGCCAATGAGAGGGTGGGGCCCCATTGTTCAAGTCCCGAAATAAGCACTTAAGGGAACTACTCATATACTTACCCTATATGGGAATGAGTGAATTCCATCTTGTGAGATTATGTTCCCAGCTCCTTATTTGATCAAGTCCCCAAAATGGTAGACATATTGAATCGGCTACAAAAGCCACTCTCACCCATGCAAATCAAAGGACAAGCCCTCACAGGCAGGAGTTCATAACTCACTCAGGATTAAGATTGAGTCGCATATGATCATCCTGATGAAATATTAATCTTCTCAATTAACGGATTTATAAAGAGAGATTAAATATTTTGTGGTCCAGTCTTATACAAACTCATTGTATAAGATACCCCCACTCACATGTCTCCACATGAATGATTTGGATCAAATCATTTGTAACTATTACAAAGTGGACCGTATCAATAGTGTTACCAGTATAAGACACCCAACCTTATTCATATACTATGACCCTTTAGGTCATTTCTTGAACATGATCCTCTCGTATGTCAACCACATACTGTTCAAGATTACACTAATAACCTTGGATTTTTCATACAATGGATAATATTATATTGCAAATAAAATAATCAAAATTATTATTCATTATTAAATAAATTATTAATTACGAGGCTTTAGGGCATAAATCCCAACAGTTATGGCTTAAAAGATTCCTTCAATAGCTGGGTTTGAAGCAAGGTGAGTATGTAGTATTCTCTGATAGTTAGAGTGCTATGGATTTGAGCAAGAATTCAATGTATCATGCTGGCACCAAACACATTGACATTAGATATCATTGGCTGCGAGATGTGATTGAAGAGAAGAGAATGAAACTGAAGAAAGTCCACACCAACAAGAATAGTGCAGATATGCTAACTAAAGTAGTTCCTAGAAGCAAGGTTGAGCTTTGTAGTAAACATGTCGAGATGAGGTTCAAGTGATCATGGATGTGATCGTGTCTTCCCCGTTATGGGGTTGGAGAGGGAGATTGGCATTAGAGAATTGTGGATGAGTCCTCAAATATCGAACAAGTGTGGTTCGAGGGAGAGGATTGCTAAGGGTGCGATAGGGAGTGGTCGCACCATGTAACCCACAATGTGATCTGCGGTGGAGCTCTATCGGACTTGTTAGGGACAACGACCCTCGATAGATCTTCACATTGTATGATATTATCCACTTTAGGCATAAGCCCTCATGACTTTGTTTTTGGTTTCACCCAAAAGGCCTAATACCAATGGAAATAGTGTCCCTCACTTATAAACCCATGATCTTCCCCTTATCTAGCCGATGTGGGACTTTGGTCGCACTCCCAACAATCCTCCCCTCGAACAAAGTACCAACCGAGCCTCTCCTTAAATAGTCATCTATCCGTCTAGCTCTTATCCTGGCCAACTCCTTTACCGGAGCACACCACCTATCCGATATAGCTCTCTACCACGAATCTCCACCATGACTATGCCTTCGGGGCTCGCCTCCTTTGTTCGGCACCCGAGGATTCTACCGATCACAGCTCAAGGGCATGGCTCTGATACCACTTGTTAGGGACAACGACCCTCGACAGATCTCCACATTGGTATGATATTGTCCACTTTAGGCATAAGCCCTCATGGCTTTGTTTTTGGTTTCACTTATAACCCATGATCTTCCCCTTATCTAGCTGATGTGGGACTTTGGTCGCACTCCCAACAATTTTTGCGCAACACATTCTCAATTGAAGTGATGATCAATTTCAATATACTTTGTCTGATTATGCATGACTGGATTGACAGCTAAGTATGTAGCGCTAATATTATCACATAGTAATAATGATGGTGCAGAAAAAGACATACCAAGCTCATTGAGAACGGATTGGACCCAAATAATTTTCGCTACGGCATTAGAGACATGCCTCTATACTCAGATTCAACCACTAGATCTTGACACTACTCTTTGTTTAGACAAGCTCCATGAGATCAAATTCGAACTAAGAAAGGTACAAAAACCACTTGTGCTACGTCAGTCATCCGGGAAACTAGCCCAATCAACATATGGTATCAGAGCTTCCAGGCTCTGATACCATATGCAGAGAGAAAAGACAGAGAAAGTGGAGTAATGAAAATATGCTTTGTGCCCTCATTTGTGATAGAGGCTAGAAGGTTCATTAGGAAAAGGCAAAACATGCCACGTGTAACCAAAGCATTCAAGAGTACAAAAACAAAGGAAAACGAAAGAATACAAACACAAAGAGATAAAAATAACAGCACTGAAAACAAAATATTAGAGTAATAAAACTTCTAGAAATATATTCCATCATCCCCCGCAAGTGACGTGGCTTCGAAATAACGGTGAGCTTGGTTCGTAGACTTGTAAACCACGAAGAAGGCAGTGCCTTAGTCATTATATTGGCTAATTGATCTTCAGAAGGCACATGACAAACTAGGAGTTGTTTTCGTGCAACACATTCTCGAATGAAGTGATGATCAATTTCATTATGCTTTGTCCGATTATGCATGATCGGATTGGCTGCTAAATATGTAGCGCTAATATTATCACACAGTAATAACGATGGTGCAAAAGATGACATACCAAGCTCATTGAGAACGAATTGGACCCAAATAATCTCCGTTGCAGCATTAGACATTCCTCTATACTCAGATTCAACACTAGACCTCGACACTACTTTTTGTTTAGATGAGCTCCATGAGACCAAATTCAAACCAAGGTAGGTACAAAAACCACTTGTGCTACGTCAGTCATCAAGACAACTAGCCCAATCAGCATATGGTATCAGAGCTTGAAGCTCTGATACCATATGCAGAGAGAAAAGACATAAAAAGTGGAGGAATGAAAATATGCTATGTGCCCTCATTTGTGATAGAGGCTAGAAGGTTCATTAAGAAGAGGCAAAACATGCCACATGTAACCAAAGCATTCGAGAGTTCAGAAACAAAGGAAAACGAAAGAATACAAATATAAAGAGATAAAAATAAAAGCACCAATAACAAAATATCATAGTAATAAAACTTCTAGAAATATATTCTATCAGTTAGTAAAAATGTATTGTTTTAAATGCAATTTTTTTTTGGAATTTTTTTAAACACTGCCCCATCCTATAGAAATTGGTCCATTATTGTTATATAACTTGATTACATTTGTTCTGCAATATTGAACGTATTATGATGGTGATCATGTCGGACTTTTTCACAATTTCTCGAAACTTTTTTTTAAAAAGAATTTTCTATATTAATTTAAATAGACAAAAAGTCAAAGAAATATGTCTTTGATAACTTATTCTATTGTATTATAAAATATAAAATAATAGTCTTCATGCATGCACCTCCCATTTAACTGATGGTCTTTTTGCAAAATTTAATAGACGGTATAAATTGAGTCCCTTAAGTAAGTTTATTGACAAAATTATTAGTTTAAGATTTTAATTAACCCAACCAACAAATTTGTTAAAGTTTTAATTGATGAAATTATTATTTTATGGTTTTAATCGATTCAACCTATAAAGTTTGGAAGTATATCTTGATTTTTTTCCCCTTAAAAATTAAGAGATCTTATCTCATTTTGTAGGTGTGATATTAGTAATAATGTGGAGTGAAAACGATATATAATAGATAATTTGTTCACGTTTTTCTCTTTGATAGTTTTAGTGTTCTTTTCTCTATGTTAATATCTTATTTATGTGTCACAATCTACGTTTTGTTCAACTATAAAAGGCATCAATGCTATAATGAGCATAGCTCAACGATAATTGACATGTACCTTCGTCCAAGAGGTTAGGGGTTCGAATTCTCACTTGCAAATGTTGTTGATTGAACTAAATTCTTTCCTCTTCTATCGATACAAAGATAATTTTAATAGACTTATTAGAGGGAACCAATGGTGTGCATCCGTGGGAATTGAACAAACAAATTTGCCAATTATGAGTTTAAGCAAGCTTGTTTTATAACAATATAATGGTAATTAATAACTGGTTTTATTAAGGTCAATTTATTTACATATGTAAATAATATTTTTCCTTATTCACTCATAAATCGACAAATTAAACTCATCATTTTATAATCAATTTCTATCCCTTGAGTGAATTAAGGGCAAATACCTATGGAAAGATCGTTTGGATTTATTTATGGCTTGTTTACTCCTTATCTCGAAAATTTCAGTTTACTCCTTATCTCGAAAATTTCAGTTGCTTGTTATTATTTCATTTTAATATTTATTTAGACTCTACCTATATGAATTTATATATATTTTTTATTAAGTTCTTGTAGCCACGTATTTTGTCTGGCTCACTTGTGTTAATTATCAATTAATTAGTGTGTGTTGGCTTTAGTTATGTAGATTATGTTTATTAGGTCAATTTTGGTTTTTTTTTTCAAATTCTTGTCTTTCGGTATAAGGGCTCATTTTGAGTAAGTTTAGCCATTTTTTTTTTACCAAAAGAAGAAGTGGATGAGGTTTTATAAACCCTTGCTTCTCAACCCTAGGGAGAGGATTCTCAAGCAACAACAAATAAAGCAAGCACAACACCTACAAGCATTCATTCCATTCTCAACCACAACCACATCACAGAAGAAAAAACTAGAGTTCCAGAGTAAGTTCTTAGAAGCCAGAAAACATACTTTAGAAAAGACTCGAAAATTTAGAATACAACAAGAATAACCATAGCTTAGTTGGAGGTTGCACTTGGTAGGGCCTTTGTCCCAAGGATCTGCACCTCAAACAACAAGTGAGTTGTTCTTGACCCACACCACTAGATCTTCATCTCCATCTCGAAATGCCCCTGAAAAACAGTAGTTGATTAAGGGTTTTTTATGAGTTATCTTTCATTTTTGCTTTTTTTTTTTTTTTATCTTACATCTCTTCTTGCATTTCTTTTGTTTTACTATGTGATCTTTTTTTATCTTTACGCATACTCTGGATCTTTGTTCTTGCTCTAAATCTTACTTACCTATCTATGACTTATTGTAATTATTTTTTTCCTATGAGTTTTATTTACTACAAAAAAAAGGGTGTGAGAAGCCAAAAAAAAAAAAAGAAAGAAAAAAAAAAGAAAAGAAAATGTTATAAAATAAAGAGTTGTGTACATACCTCATAGACGAACGAATTTTTTGCATCTGTTGTAACAAAGCTAAAACGTGGTGAAGGATTGTGAAAAAAAAGAGCAACAAGTGGATAACAAAAATAATGCAAGATTTAAAAAAAGGGCATAACACACCTTAGTTTGAGAAAAAAGCTTTATGTTCTTGCTTTGCCTTTGAAAAAAAAAATCAACTTGGTTGAAGGAGATGAGCTAAGGAAGAGAGAAAGTGTGAACCCTTTGTTGAAAAAAAAAACGACTTCGAAGGAGAGAAAAAAAGGTGAGAAGTAAAAGTGAAAGGAAATAGAGAAGTGGTTTGATTAAATAAAAAGTGTTTTTATTTGTTTTATTATTATTATTATATTATTATTATTATCTTATATATATTCATGTACTTACAGATGGAAGCATTGTTTTAAAAAAATTATTATTATTATATATATGGGTTTGCGTGAAGCACAACCATTTTCTAATTTTTTTTAAATGGTTGCGTCAGTGCATTTGGCAGTGTGCACTGATGCCCACTCTTTTTTTTTTTAATTATTATAATATCACTATTATTATATATATATATATATGTTGTTGCCAAATTTTGGACAGGAGAATCTCACCTGACCTCCACGTGACCACGACGGTGAATTTGTAATTTAGGGGAAAGAGGTGACCTGCAAAAGAGAAAAAGCTAGACACTGATGTGACATTTGTCACACCAGCTCCGATGCTTAAGTTAGTGATAATCCTCATTCATGAGGATTATTTGGCCTTAAAACTTAGTTATATCCGTGATTTTATTCATATTAATTGATGAAAATAAAAATATTCGAGTGAATTTAATCACGTGATTGAAGGAGGTCCTCTAAATTAAGTAAGTTGAGAAAAGAAAACAAAAGAAGGCAAAAACTCACTTATTTAATGTCTTATTGCAGAATTTTGATGAAATGCAACAACAATGCAATTGCCTTGCAATTGCATTTTCGGCAGACTTGGAAACAAAGGAAAGAACTTGATTCTCGGGAAAATTGGGAGCAAATTAACCATGATTTCAGGGATTGATATGCTGTAATTAATTATTGATTGCAAAGATGAAACCCTAGCTCAAAAACTCCTATAAAAGATGAAGGAAAAGCCGAAGAAGGGAGCTCGATTTGGAGAAGATTTTAGTTTATGTTTTTGGGTTTTCTTTACTTTCTGCAATTTTTCATTTTTAGTTTTTCGTTGTTGTTTTGTTTTAGTTTCTTGTAGATCTCAGTCTGAATTTCTTCCTCAAGTTTATCTCAACGAAGTATGTGTTGGTAGAAAGCAATACTTATTCCATTGTAGGAGATTTCGGGGGAGAAAAGCTTTCTTTTGGAATTTGGGTTTAGTTTCTGCCGATAGCTGTAGTTCATCCGAGGGTTTTATTTTCTTTATTGTTCTTCTCTTGAATTCCCAGAATTCTTCCTCTCAATCCCACAACAACGAAAGTTGGTAGTGGTTAAGAGCGAATTTGCTCGATTGAGCTGAAGAGGATGGGTTTTTACGAAGAAGCCTAATTTTCTGCATTTGAATTGCTGTATTTTGGGCTACAATCAGCCTCTGTTATCTTTTAATTCATCATTTTTTACCTTCTGCTATGAATTTAAATTTCAGTTTCTCAATTTGAGTAATTGGTAATTTTTACTCTTTGATATTTGAAATTGGGGAAGCCTACTGGAACATGAATTTTTGCTTACAAGCTCTTAAGTTATTTGTGATTTTCAATTCCAGATTTGCGCCTCTGTCTTTGGCATGTTAAAAGATCATTTATCTTTTCAGCAACGTTAATTCATTTTTCCGTGGGTTAATCGGCACCTGAATCCTTGGGATGTTTCTTTAACTCATTCACTTGCATAGCATTTGCAATCTAATTGCATTTTTTTCTTTGAGTTTCTTTTAATGAATTTTTACCATTCTAATTTATCAATTCCAAATTATTCCATCATGAAGAGCTAAATTTCCTTTGGGATTCAAGTTTGTGAATGCCCTAGAGGAAAGATGTAAAGCTCGAGAGTAAAAACAATCTAGCTAACTCTTGGACTCAAGTTTGCTTTTGATGAGTAAATTGTTGGGTAAAACTAGTTGGCCATCTAGTGTTGCTTGTCAAGCTAAAACTTAATACCGAAAGGGTTAAGGGAAGCGGATGTCGCAAAAGCAATGGAGGAAAGGGCTTAGACATAAGTCTGAAACATCGACCCTAGACATAGGGCGAGACTCCAAAACCACTAGAATTGTGCGCAAAACTATCTAAGTTAGATTAGCCATAGACATATAGGTTTAATCACTTAGTCTCCTAAAGATACTTCAAAGAAGGTCGAATGGGAGTTGAATTCGGTTTACTTAGTTCTTGAGTTAGCTACGATTGCAATTGCTTTCTTGTTGCATTTTCTTTCCAAAGGGGCATTAGCATACTTGAATCCCTCTTTATTTCCATTAAATTTTCAAACACATTTTTAGTTAAAACACCTCTCAATTTATTTTCATCCTTGGTTACTTTGAATTGCAAATTGCCAACAATTTCGTGCCAACTGAAATTTATTTTATTAACTCCGTTCCCTTGGGTACGATACTCTGGAATACTCCAGTTTTTATTACTCCGATCACGTGCACTTGCGTGTTAGCGGATCAGTTAGCAAGGAGAATTTAAGTGTAACAATAAACTAGAGTTTAGAGAATGAGGGTTAAGTTGAACTCCATTTCTTTGAGTCATAATGACATATTTATAGGACATTTGTTTTCCATATTCCTTTTTAGATAAAGATATAAAAGGTTTCCCCTTCTATTTAGAAATTGGATTTGAAAAGGTTAATCTTATATTGCAAGATTCCCTTGTAATTCCGGTTTATCTCTATAGTCCAATTTCACCCACAACATTAGCCCCCACTCCCTAGTTAGGATTCGAGATTAGGAGCGTGTGGAGTAATTGTATGGAGCCTGACTTAGGAGTAGCTTATTAAGTTTTGGAGTCATTGTTGACATTTCGAGGTCTGCCTCGAATTATCTCTAGTTATTGTTGTCCATCCTTGTGAGGATTTTCAGTCTCCTAGAGTGTCGGTTTCTCCGTTTTCCAGTAGGAATTTTAGAGTTCCATGATGCTTATCTTGCGTCTTGGTTTCTCTGTTTCCTATAGGAATTTTAGGGTTCCGTGATGCTTATTTTGCGTCTCAGATCATCCTTAGGATTGCCGTCTAACCCCGTAGGTCAGTCTCTTCTTGGTGGGTAAGATTCTCCTCTGGATATGTGTTCGTCCACATCCTGGAGCAATTTAGGGCTCCAAGGTTCTCCTTGAATCTCTCCAAGATTGTCGTCCAACCCCGTAGGGAACATTTCGATCTTTCTTGGGGGCTAAGACTCTCCTCTAGATTCGCGATCTGTGCTGTTGTCCTGGAGAGAATATGTAAATTTGAGGGCGTCCTCAAATTTAAGTGGGATTGCCATCAAACCCCGTAGGGACTATTCTGGACTTCCCGACCTCCCGTAGGAGGGAATTTTGGCCATCTAGTAGCCTTTGTAGCTTCTTGCTTGCATAAGTGTATTTTTGAATAGGTGGAATCTGGAATGTTCCATCAATTATTCTGCATTCAAAATATAATTTTCATGAATATGATATTTTCTCATATCATATGAAATCACCATCTAGTTTGAGAGTTAGGAAATTCAATGCAGATGAAATATTGATTTAGCTGATTGAAATATATTCAATCACTTATGTAAGGAAAATATGGAATTTTATGAAGTGGTCTGCTGTTTGAATAACTTGCTATATCATGCAAGCAATTTCAAGACCTCTAGAATTCCATATAATAAATTTCTCTAGATATTTCATGGCACTTTTAATAACTCATGATGTTCAATTCTTCATTAGAGCACAAAAATTGTCATTTTGATGTTATCATGCTAATGACACTTAAATAATTCAAAAAAGTAGAGAGCATGTGTAGAGTGCATGAAGATGCTATGAAATACACAAAAGATCACAACAAAATAATTATGACATGCATCATTTAGTTATTGAATTTAAATGTGACATTAAAAGATTTTGAATTTGAAGTAAACTTATCTGTGATTTTGCAGTTTTGGTAGACATCTTTGAAATTGATGCTTCGAATTTTTTTTAACCAATTGCAATTGATTATTGCTTGGCAATCTGCAGCTACTTCCACTTGATTTCTTGAAAACATATCACTTGTGGTAATTTCTAGTAAATTCTTCATTCTTAAATTGCATGAATTCGTAACCTTTTGATTAAAGGTTTTCAGTACTTTAACATGGTCAGTGAAAATAACTTGTGGAGTTTGTCCACCAATTACTTTCAACTTATATGCAATGGCCAATCATATGTTGCTTGAACTTTCATTGGATAGCGAGTCACATCCAAGCAGTTTAAATTGATAATGTTGATTTGCTTTTGCATCAATCGAAAATAAATTCTTTAGCCTTTGATCTTCATTAATATCTGAGTCAATGTATGGGTCTCACAATTTTGGGCCTCTCGAATCAAACCAACCAGTCCTGAACAGAACACCCGTGTGAATTCTGTATCGAAAAACTAGACATTTGTCAGAGAAGAAGATGTTCATTTCTACCACATTGATCACAGATCTGGTTCGCTCGACCTGTGGTCACTAGTACAGACCTTCCCACAAAACATGACGCCGATGTTCTTGGGTTTTTAAACATTGGAGGACGTCGTCGTCTTGGGTATTGTCGCTGGAATCGAGTACATCAGTCCGGTGATCGCTGGAGAGCGAGGCAAGAGTAGGTTCGCCGGATTCGTCATGTTGAAGAAGAAGACACTACTGAAGGAGTCACCGACGTCGTGGGCTCGTGGGTCCTTGCTCGGAGAGGTCTTGTTGGAAATCTGTGCACTGCTAGGCGTTCGCGCGCATCATTAGAGAAGTGCATTAGCTTGCTGCCACTCGTGGTTTCCACTGCTCTAGCCACTAGCGTGAGGAGTCTGGGTGGTTGTCGTGAGAGGGAAGGAGGAAGAGATAGGAGAAGATGAATAGGTTTTTTTTTTTTTTTTTTTAACTAAGCCCCCATATCTTCATAGCTTTGATTTTCTCAACTCATGTATACAAGGTAGAGCACTCTCGTCCCCACAGACGGCACCAACTGTTATTGCCAAATTTTGGACAGAAGAATCTCACCTGACCTCCACGTGACAACGACGGTGAATTTGTAATTTAGGAGAAAGATGTGACTTGCAAAAGAGAAAAAGCTAGGCACTGATGTGACATTTGCCACACTAGCTCCGATGCTTAAGTTAGCAATGAGAATTTAAGTATAACAATAAACTAGAGTTTAGAGAATGAGGGTTAAGTTGAACTCCCTTTCTTTGAGTCATAATGACATATTTATAGGACCTTTGTGTTCCATATTCCTTTTTAGATAAAGATATAAAAGGTTTCCCCTTCTATTTAGGAATTGGATTTGAAAAGGTTAGGCCTCGTTCGATAACGATTTGGTTTTTGGTTTTTGGTTTTTGAAAATTAAGCCTATAAATACTACTCCCACCCTTGGATTTACTTGTTTTGTTATCTACCTTTTACCTATATTTTCAAAAACCAAGCCATGTTTTGAAAACTAAAAAAAGTAGTTTTCAAAAACTTGTTTTTGTTTTTAGAATTTAGCTAAGAACTCAAATGCTTCCTTAAGGGAGATGAAAACCATTGTAGAGAAATTGAGAGAAAACAAGCTTAATTTTCAAAAACCAAAAACTAAAAACTAAATGGTTATCAAACGGGGCCTTAATCTTATATTGCAAGATTCCCTTGTAATTCCGGTTTATCTCTTTAGTCAAATTTCACCCACAACAATATATATATACATTTTTTTTTCTGATTTGAGTTTATTTATTTATTATTTTTTTAATGGTTGCGTCAATGTATTTTTTTTTTCTTGTTTTTATGATAGAAATATTATTATTTTTATTATTATATAATATATATGTATATATACTTTCATGGGTGGCAAAACAGCCGCCCATGTGTTTAAATTTTCTTTTTCTTTTCTTTTCTTTTTCATTTTTTTAATTCACATTGTTTTATTGTTATTATTAAAAAAAATTTAGTTGTGTCTATATCATGGTGGAAAATTTCGGTCGACATGTCGTCCGGGGGGATGTCGTTTCCCCCCCCCCCCCCCCCCCCCCCATTTCTACGACATGTTGTCCAAATTTCGATTTTTTTTTTACAAACATGAGAGCAGGGTTTTTATATTATTATTATTATTATTATTATTATATATTTCGAATTCAATCTTTTCTTTGTTAATAAATAATAAGTAATAGCCTACGTCCACAGGTAGAGGGAGAGAGAATTTTATTATATTGAGGAGAAATTGAGTACAAAATATAGAGAGCAATTAGATAAGAGTTTAAATGGTGTATAAATAAATTGATTTACATATCACTTAGGTTTCGGGGGCGTTGCCCCTGGACCCCGACTCGCTGACCGATCAGCCAGACCCTCGTACTTGGTCATTCGAAGCGCTAGATAATAGGTTCAAAGCATTTCTACACTCCAATTCCAATTATCTTAATTTCCCTCCAATTCTCTCAAATTCCCTCAAATTCTCTTAAATTCATTTCAATTCTCTCAAATTTCCTTCATAGTTGTCTAATTGAATATAAATATTATATATATTTAGATATATGATGTTAAGACTTAAGAGTTATCAATTATACTATAATTGAGTCACGGCTCACAATTAAGGTTTCATGAAATAATTTTAATAATTTAAATCAATTTCCATATATTTTTTTTCAAATTCCTACTCGCATCGACATTTCAAATTTTCAATTGACATTTATATCTAAATATTATCTTAATTTTTAGATGTGATGCTTAAAAATAGTCCATTATAGTCTAATTAAGTCAAAATCTAAGTTTCATTGGCTAATTCAAACAATTTCCATCAATTTCCACGATTTTCGTAAATTTCCACCGAAATTTCCATCGACATTTCCATAAATTTTGGACATCGACATCGACATTTCGAACCTTGGTCTATATGTACTTATTATTATTTGTTTTTTTGGAAATGATATATCTATTTTTTAAATGTTGTGTGTTTTTTTTAACACACTTGTGTGTGTGTGTGTTATTTTTGTGTAGTTTAAATGAAGATATGCTTTCTTACTTATTATTGTTGTGAAATTGATGCTAATTAGTACATGATTTTAATTTCTTAATCCATACCGTTTATGAAAAAAAATAATCCGACAATGGAATCTAGAAATATTTGGGAGTCCGATTTTCTAGTTTTCCTAAGGTGAGGATTCGATTCTTTAGAAATCCAAGGTCGATCCCAATATTTTTTTTCTTAAATTTTTTTAAATGCTTGTATATTCTATTTGTTTGTTTACTTGCTATGAGTTAATTTATCTTGCGAGCTTATTTTATTTTCAAATTGTATATGTATATTATGCTTCATTTTGATTGTCTTGATTATCCTTGATGTTTTCATTTCTTCTTTTCAATTTCTTTTTTTCTTTTTATAAAATCATTTCCAAATCTTTTAAAAGTGCCTTTTTTAAGTTTGTAAAAGATTTATAACCAAAGTGTCATTTCTAAAACCTTTTGTAATCTCTTTCTTAAAAAGTGGTTTTCAATGTCGTTTTTTAATTCCTACGACGGAGTCTAGAAATATTTGGGAGTCTGATTTTCTAGAATTCTTGAGGTGAGGGATCATTATCTTTGGGAGTCCGAGATTTTGGTCCCAAGAAAAAATGAATCTAATTAAAACAAAATTTTTCTTTTTTGTTTAAAAAAATTCTTTTATAAAAGACTATTCTATGACGGAATTGAGAAAATTGTAAAATTTCTCATATTCTTGAGGTGGAGATTTTTTCCTAAGTTTTTTTTGAATATTTCTAATATAGTCAAATTGATGGATATTTATCAACTTATTTTATAGGATCGTGACTTCAAATATTGGAGGAATGAGAGGTAAATTAAGACATTTAAAATAAAAAAAAAATCTATTTTTTCCCTAATTAAGTTTTTCTTCTAAATTCTTTTGCAATTCAAGATTAAATTTGGCCACCGTTTTTTAAACGGGTCTTGTGGGGTGCTAACACCTTCCCCATACACAAACAACTCCCAAGCCCCAATCTGGTTTTCGCATACTTTTTTTTAAGAAAAAAAGTTGTTTTATTATATTTTGGTGTCCAATCACACCATTAAAAAGATTGGTGACGACTCCTTTTAAAATTCTCATTTTTTCAAGGATGTCGGCCGCTCCGCGTTGTAGGTACGTGGCGACAGTTCTCTGGTCAGTAGACGTTATTAAAAAAAAAATTATTTTCTTTCTACACATAAAGAATGTTTATTTTAATTCATAACGTACAAGTCATTTAAAAATATCTTTCCTGGATTCTAAAACAAAAGATAAGATAACAAATGATATGATCAATTTCCATCCACATAAGATATTTTTCTTAAAAAAAAATTTATATCAAATCACGACTTGATTTTCCAAATGGTAAGCACATTTCAAAAATAATGCTATTTTTGTATGTTTTGGTTCTATGACGTGATTTTAGCTGTTTTGTTGAAGTTTCTTATTACCACTTGAACGCGTGTTGTGGGTTCAGCTTGGAACTTACTTTTGTTTTCTTCTATTGGTCTATTTGCTGGCTTTGTCATTTGGGTTTTAGAGTTTTTTTGGCTAGTGTTCTTTCTACGTTATTTCTGTGTACGCTTTGATTTTGAGCTGTGAAGTTTTCTAATTTTTCTTTTATAATATACATATCACACTTAAAACAAATCTAATTGGATTTTTATATGTGAATTGATGAATTTCATGGTCCTAGCAATGAAGCAAAATTTGCCAACATGTTTTTGAAGTAAATTTCGAACTTGGATTAATTCGAAAAGTTACTTTGTTATTTGTGAATTAAATGCAAAAGCAAGATGTTTATTAGCTTTCAATTTTTAGCATTTCTATCCATTACGCCATTCAAAGTAGTCTCATAGTCAATGTCTTCTATATATATCTATTTTGTAGGTATGTGTGGAAAACGAGCAATTATTTGTTGTGTGGGGTAATTGGGTTAACATCCAACATTGCTACGACAACTTTAATTAAGGTGATGTTGCTATAGGGTTTTATTGCAAACTACTAAATTCTTCTCGAAAAAGTTATTTAATGAAGCTGTCACGAATAAGATTCAAAAATATGTATGCCTTCTAATAACTACTAGATACGAATTTGAAGTACTTTTATAGTTTCTTTCTCATACCTTCAATGGTTTAAAACTATCTGTGGCATTGTAGCAGGCTCCTCGAATAATTTCTCCATTTTTTTCTCTTTTCTTTTTTTAGCTGTTTTAATTGAATAAAATATTTTTTTTAAAAAAAGATTGAGTGGTTTGCTTATGTATTTAGAAACAACAAGATTTAACCATGAAAAGAATAATTACTAAAAAAAAATAAAATTTCAGATTACATTGGCAATAAAGACTTGACTAGTTTATAATGGCCAACCTAGCATAGTTCAATTAATTAAAGCGTATACTTCAAATAAGAAGTTAGAAGTTTAAATCTTTCTATCTCCAAATGTTGTTAAACTTAAAACAAAAAAAAAAAAAAAAAAGAAAGATTACACTGGAACTATGTATTTAGAAACAAAAAGATTGAAAAGAATAATTACTTCTAAAAAAATAACGTTCATGATTACGTGGCAATAAAATTGTGGAATTATTCAAATATCTTCAAAGAAATAATTGAGGTTTGATAATTCAAATTATAAACACTCTGTAAAAGAAGAATATTCAACAAAGCTAGCTAGACACCAATAACCGAAGAAAAGATTGGAATCTATGCTATTGACGCCAAAATTCCACCAACTTGAATACATCTTATGGCTAGTTAATTAAGACATATATCTTCAATATAAAAATTAGACATTCAAATTTTCACTATGCATGTATTATAACAAAAAAAGTAAAAAAAAAATCTAATAAAGTCAAGATGTGGTCCAAGAACCTTTCTTCTATGAAAAAATGAGTAGGTGTGAAACTTAAAAAACTTTTAATATAGGTTAAATTACAAATTTAGTTCGTGAACTTTGAAATTTGTATCTATTTAGTTCTTGAACTTTCAAAATTATAAATTTAGTTCCTGAAGTTTCGAATTTTAAAAATTTATAAATCTATTGTACACAAAATTAAAATTTTAGGATTTCATTGGACATAAAATTAAAATTTATATCTAATAAATCAATTCATTTTTAGAATTTTCAAATGTATCAAGAACCTATTAGACACAAAATTCAAAATTTAGAGACCTTATATAGGGGGGTGGGTTGGTGCTTAAAGATTGTTCATATAAGTTTAGTTAAATGTGTCTATGAATATTGAGAAGTTTAGGTAAAACTTATATTATGGTTTGTTTAAGTTTTGTGTAAATGTTTTGTAACTTGATTTACTCTTTAGATAAAGTTGGTTTAAAATTTTGATGAGTTTATTTGTTTATATGATAACTTTTAAATTCAAGATTTAAAAGTGGAAAATATTTTCTCTCTTTGTTGTCAACAATTAAATAGTGGGGCAAAGATTCTTGCACAACCAAGTATTTTTCTACAAGTTTCCTTCCCACCATCTATTGGGGAAAGGAGAGAGGGCGGGCAGTGGGCTTTAGTGAAAAGGTTGAACATAGGAGAACCAGAAATGTTTGGTTTGAGTTTTCCTTTTTTTACCTAACCTAACCATACTTTGTTAGAAAAAAATGTGTAGTTTAAATGCAAATTATTTGGAATTTCTTTAAACACTGCCCGATCCAATAGAAATTTGCCCATTATTGTTATATAACTTGATTACACCTGTGTTATGCAATATCGAACGTATTTTGATGGTGGTCATACTGCACTTTTTCTAGCCATTTGATAAACAAGTCAAAGAAATGACTTTGATAACTTCTTCTATTATATTATAAAATATAAAATAGTAATCTTCAAGCATGCACTTCCAATTTAACTAATGGTCTCTTCATACAAAATTTAATAGACGGTATAAATTGGGTCACTTAAGTAATTTTATTGGTGAAATTATTAGTTTAGGATTTTAACTGACGCAAACAATAAAGTTCAAAGTTTTAATGAATGAAATTATTAGTTTATGATTTTAATCGATGCAACCTATAATGTTGGGGGTATAAATTGATTTTTTTTTCTTTTAAAAATTAAAAGAACTTGTCTCATTTTATTGGTGTGATATTTGTAATGTAGAGTGAAAAACATTTATGAAAATGTGTTCACGTTCCCTTTGATAGTTTTGGTGTTGATTTGTCTATGTTAATGTCTTATTTATGTGTCAAAGAGAGGGACCCTGAGGGGCCATCAACGAGAGGACCCTAAGGCCTCAAGTCGTGCAATTCGGTGGCCGACTGCCAAGAAAATAGTCATTGTTGATCTTTTTTCTTCTTTTGAGCGGAGGCTATCGTCTTCAATGAAAAGATGTTGGTTGTTTTTGGTCATCTACTTTTTCTATGTAGGTTTCCTCCGTTATTAATGACGAGGGTAGTTGTATCTAACTTTGTGGCGTTTTAATGAACTTATTGCTTCAAAAAAAAAAAAAAAAACAAACTATAAAAGGCATCAAACCATTATTAGTGACGAGAGTAGTTGTATCTAGGTTCTTGGCGTTTATGAATTTAGCTAGTGTTCTTTCTAAGTTATTTCCATGTACTTTGATTTCGGGTTGTGAAGTCTTCTTTTTCTGTCATAATATTTCATGACACTTGCCGAAAACAAATCTAGTTGGATTTCTATATGCATGTGAATTAGTGAATTTCTTGTCCCAGCAATGAAGCAAAAACCAACATGTTTTTAAAGTAAATTTCAAATTTGAAAGGATTTGAGATTTTTTTTTTTTTTTGAGTTCAACAACATTTGAAGATTAAGAGATTTAAATCTCTGACCTCTTGATCGAGAGTATATGTCAATTACTGCTGAACATGAATTAGAACTTGTTATGGGTGAAATTGGACCAACAAGAATGGGCTGGATAAAGGACTGCAATGAAATGCCAAATATGGAAAGAAACCTAATACGAAGTCCAAACGAACCGAAACCGACATGAGACCGACCCAGGACGAGAAGAGACGAAGAAACGGGCTTGGGCCGAAGCCCAAACCCGTGGTCGGCTGAGGCCGAGGCCGAGGCCGACCACATGGCAAGGCCCCATTTTGGGTCTTGCCATGGTCCAAAGTCAAATTGGAGAAGACCGGGGCTTGGGCTCGGCCCAAGCCCGTGGTCGGCCGAGGCCGACCAGTTTGGCAAGGCCCAATTTTGGGCCTTGCCTCGGTCCCTTATGGCCCGTGTGCCCTCGGTTCAGCCAAAATTCGACCTTTCCTTTCCCCATTCAAAGATGGAAACCCACGAAAAGTCCTAGGAATGAAGCTATTTAAGCTCTCCTCAGAGGGATAGCAAGGTAAGTTCATTCCAGCTTACAACACTCTCCTAGAATTCCTAAATTCTCTCAAAACCCTATCTGACTTAAGCATCAGAGCCTGTGTGGCCTACACCACACCGGTGCCCAGGTTTTTCTTGTCTTGCAGGCCACGTTCTTCCCCCAAGAATACAAATTCACCGTGGTTGTCACGTGGAGGTCAGGTGAGATTTCTCCTGTCCAAAATTTGGCAACAACAGTTGGCGCCGTCTGTGGGGAACGACAACGTTTGCTTGGAAAACCTTTTGCTTGAGTTCAATCCTCCAAAAGATGAGTAAAATGCTGGGAAACAAGAACTGGAATGAAGATGGAGATGATTCGGATCAAGATCGTCACCCGAGACGCATGAGAGAAGTTTCTCCTCCTTTGCCTCATACCGACACGGGCCGACCAGAAGAGGAGATTGTCGAGCTGAAGAAAAAAGTCGACAACATGGATAGATATCTTTTGAAAATCTTGGAAAAACTGAAAAAGCAATATCATCAGAAGAAAGAAAAACAGGAGGAGGAACCACCTATCGTACGAGACCCATAAAAAGGAAAAGCAAAGGTGGTTGAGGGGATGGGAGAATCAAAATTCCATACCCATAAACCAAACAAGAAGCTGATCCTTGGAGGAAACAACAAGCTATGTCAACCCTCGGTCCAAAGCCAGACGAGTAAGACAGGTAAGTTAAAATCTGTTGTGCATGTTGTCTCATAGGCTAATGGCCGAGGCCGACCAGGTAAGGTTGAAGCGACGGTCAACGAGAATACTGAAGCAACATCAGACTTGCGAAGTCTAATTGAATTGAAGCGGAAGCTGCAACCCGAGGCCGAGGCCGACCAGAAAAAGGCCGAGGCCGAGGTGATTAAATTGAGGTATGATGCACGAAACCAAAGTCCTCCATGGAAATCAGACATTCTGAAAATCCAAAAGGAGTTTGGAGACCTTCAAGGGAACGTTTTTAGAACTCGTGAAATCGAGAGGTGGGATTTCGAAGCTCTCATCGAGCAAGTCGATCCCCCTTTCACTGATGAGATTATGAGACAAAAGGTTCCTAAGAAGTTCAAAGTGCCAACCATCAGCCCATACGATGGCAATACTGATCCTGTTGAACATCTGGATACCTATCGAGCGCAGATGGAACTTTATGGAGTTTCAGAGGCGATCAAATGCAGGGCATTCTTTTCTACACTCACAGGACCAGCCAGAGAATGGTATAGGAAGCTAAAGAGGAAGTCCATTGGTTATTTCAAAGAGCTAGCAAGAGCGTTTGTGACACAGTTCTTGGGAGGCCGAGATCAGCGTAAGCCTTAGATGCACTTGCTCACCATAAAGCAAGGGCCAAAAGAAACCTTACGTGATTATGTCTCGCACTTCAACAAGGAAGCGCTGCAAGTTGAAGGATTCACAAACACGACTGTTCTAATCGCCATTGTTGCAGGCCTACAAGATAAAGGCTTGCTTAGATCGATCGGCAAGAAAGAACCGACCTCTTATGTTGAGTTCATAACCAGGGCTCAAAAGTATATGAGTGTTGAGGAGCTGATACGATCGAAAGAAGCTACATTTGATCGAGAAAGAAGCAACAGACACGCAGAGCAAGATAGAGCTCGGGACAACAATTTTTCCAGTTCGAAGAGGATGAGGCTCGAGGAAAGAGACCGAGGCCGACCAGACCCTAAGGTTGTCCCCGGTCAGCGGTTTGAAAGATATACTTCCACAACTCTCCCTCCTAAGCAGATCTTGATGGAAATTCGCCACTTGAATTTGGTAAAATGTCCAGACAATATGCGAACTCCAGCTGGAAAAAGAGACAAAGACAAATACTGTTTCTTTCACCGAGATCATGGTCATGCAACTCATGATTGCTATCAACTATGAGACGAAATCGAAACCCTGATCAGAGAAGAATATCTGAAAGAATACGTCAAAGATGGCCGAGGCCGACCAGATGACGGCCGAGGCCGACCCAATGAAGAACCCCCACATGAGATCATAACCATACTTGGGGGACCTGCAGGAGGAGAATCCAGCAGGAAAAGGAAAGTAATTGCTCGCGAGGCCAGACACGACTCAGATTATCGAGGTATGTATTCAGTTCATTCTGAAACTGTGAACCAAGCCTTAGAATTCACAGAGGCTGAAGCTAGGGTCATCCATCAGCCCCATAATGATGCTCTGGTGGTTACCCTGACTTTGGCCAATGTGAAGGTTCACAGAATCCTCATAGATGGAGGAAGTCCAGCTGATGTTCTCTCTTTGACTGCCTTCAAAGCAATGAGGTTAGAGAGGGGGCTACTAAAGGAGAATCTGACTCCCTTGGTTGGATTTGTGGGAGAAAGAGTTACTCCTGAAGGCAACATCGAACTTCCAGTCACCTTTGGGGATGGATTGAATACAACTACTAAGATGATTAACTTCTTGGTAGTAGAATGCACGTCAGCTTACAATGCCATATTAGGAAGACCAACACTCCATCAACTGAAGGTAGTAGCTTCCACCTATCATCAGCTACTAAAATTCCTTACTTTGAATGGAGTGAGAATGGTAAAGAGGGAGCAGAAAACTTCAAGAGAGTGTTACTTCACGGCACTGAAAGAGGTAAAAAGATCAAGAAACGAACAGGAAGCATACCTCGTCAAGCCTAAGGTCGAGGCCAAAAAGCATGTCGAGGCCGACAACACCCCTATGGACTACTAGGGGCTTTTTTCTGTTTACTTCTTCTCTACTTAAGATTTCTTTTGTCAACATCTACAAGTTCATGTAAGATTTAAATTTTATTAGCAATAAAATTTTATTTTCAAGCTACACATTTTGCCACTCAAGCATGACTTTCAACCAAGAAACTCCTACTGGAGTAGGGGGCTACTAAAGGGATATGCTTCCCTATTAAACAAAAAGAAAAGAAGCTACATAGGAGATATGCCTCTCTGATAAACAAAAGGCAGAAGCTACTAAAGAGATATGCCTTTTAACTACACCAAACGAGCCAGAAAAGTCAACAACCTCATAGAAACCGAAGTGGAGGCCGAGCTCATCGGCCGAGGCCGACCTAATAGGCCGAGGCCGAGCACGTTGCCAAAATCACTACAGTCTCAAGTAAGTCATTTCTTGGGGTTTGGTGACTTGAGTTCATGAGTGAGGAACTCCCTTTTTATCAATTCATCTTGATTAATAAGACTTAAGTAATCCTATTTGTCAGAGTTCATCTTTTTGAAATAAAATTCATTAAAGAGAGACAATGATGATAAATAAAAAATAAACTTCCATTGAACAACAAAGGAATAAGTCTTACATTAAGATTGAAAAGATAAAAGGGACAAGCTGACCATGGAGGCATATCTGAAAAACAGAAGCAACAAAATCATGAGTTAACGAAAACACATAAGACAGAAGCTAAAGCAGAGGAACTGGGGTCTGACAAGCGTGGCCGAGCCCGACCACGTTGGCCAAGACTAAATGTTTTCTAAGAGAATGATTACAAGAAGAATTTGAGGTTAAATCCAACCTTCCAGAATAAGGGGTGGAGTAAAACTGATTCTAATTATATTCTCTTGACTAACGAGGGAAAGACCTACAAGCTGACTCCTAGAAAGAATGAAGAAGAGGATGGTAAGACCGAGGAAAACTTGTACACAAAAAACGTACCGGCGTGCAAGGAGGCCAAACAGAAGCTCCAAGGAGGCCTCGGCCGACCAGCCCGGCCGATGTCGACTATCCCGCCCGAGGCCGACTAGACCTCCTGCCCCCCGATGCTAACTCCATTGCTTATTTCCTCTTCTCCTCTCATTGTATCAGCTTGAAATGAAGCTACATTTGTTCAGAAAATGCTTGCTTAAAGCGGGAAGCTACGAGGCTACATAATAGCCAAGAATTCCCTCCAGCAGGAGGTCATGAAGCTACACGGCTACAAGATAGCCAAAATTCCCTCCTACGGGAGGTCGGGAAGTCCAAAATAGTCTTTACGGGGCCCCTATGGGGTTTGATGGCAATCCCACTTAAATTTGAGGACGCCCTAGAATTTATATATTCTCTCCAAGAAAACGGCACAAATCGCTAATCTACAGGAGAGTCTTAAGCCCCAAGAAAGATGGAAATGTTCCCTACAGGGTTGGACGACAATCTTGGGATGATCCAAGGAGAACCTTGGAGCCCTAAATTTTCTCCAGGATGTGGACGAACACACATCCAGAGGAGAATCTTACCCACCAGGAAGAGACCGACCTACGGGGTTAGACGGCAATCCTGGGGATGATCTGAGATGCAGAATAAGCGTCCCGGAACCCTAAAATTCCTATAGGAAACAGAGAAACCAAGACGCAAGATAAGCGTCATGGAACTCTAAAATTCCTACTGGAAAATGGAGAAACCGACACTCTAAGAGACTGAATATCCTCACAAGGATGGACAGCAATAACTAGGGATAATTCGAGGCAGACCGCCTCGAAATGTCAACAATGACTCCAAAACTTAATATGCTACTCCCAAGTCAGGCTCCATGCAATTACTCCACACGCTCATAATCTCGAATCCTAACTAGGGAGTAGGGGCTAATGTTTTGGATGAAATTGAACCAAAAAGAATGGGCTAGATAAAGGGCTGCAATGAAGGTCCAAATAAGGAAAGAAACCCAATACGAAGTCCAAACGGACCGAAACCGACAAGAGACCGATCCAGGACGAGAAGAGACGAAGAAACGGGCTTGAGCGTCGGCTGAGGCCGAGACCAAGGCCGACCACATGGCAAGGCCCCAATGGCAAATTGGAGAAGACCGGGGCTTGGGCTCGGCCAAAGCCAGTGGTCAGCCTCGGCCGAGGCCGAGGCCAACCAGTTTGGCAAGGCCCAATTTTGGGCCTTGCCTCGGTCCCTTATGGCCCGTGTGCCCTCGGTTCAGCCCAATTCGACCTTTTCTTTCCCCATTCGAAGACGGAAACCCACGAAAAGCCTTAGGAAGGAAGCTATTTAAGTTCTCCCTCAGGGGAAGAGCAAGGTAAGTTCATTCCAGCTTACAACACTCTCCTAGAATTCCTAAATTCTCTCAAAACCCTCTCTGACTTAAGCATCGGAGCCTGTGTGGCCTACACCACACCGGTGTCCAGGTTTTTCTTGTCTTGCAGGCCGCGTTCTTCCCTCAAGAATACAAATTCACCATGGTTTTCACGTGGAGGTCAGGTGAGATTTCTCCTGTCTAAAATTTGGCAACAACAGAACTAAATTAAAATCTTGAAATTCTACCATTTTAAACCCTTTAAAACTAAATTAAAAGATTATTCTAAAAACAAATAAAGATATATTAAATTCAAATTTTAAACTATTTAAAGCATGAATTATAAATATTTTTATTTTAAATAAACTCTAATCTCATTAGAAAATACCCTAATCCTATTAGGAAAATATGGATTCCAATTATGAAAGGAAATATCCTAATTTAATTTTCTAAATATAACAATTGTAGTCAAAGATATGAAAAATATAAACTAATTAGAAAAACATATTATCTCTATTAAGAAACAACCTAATCAAAATTTTTAAGTATAACAATTATATTAAAAAATAAGATAAAATGCATGATCAACTTAACCTATGGTGAGATTTTAATTTAACTGACATACTTTATACAATAATTAAATAATTTAAAACATACTTCATATATATAATGTAATTAAAACTAGTAAAATTTCTAATCGAAACACCGACAATCATGTTTGGGCATCGTCTGGCTTTCATGAACTCTTTTCTTCTCAATTTTACGCTTTGAAACACGGTGGGTTGTTTTGTTTGGAGTATTGGAGTCTTAAGATTCAAGGACACACACCGATTGGACACACAAAACACATGAACACAAGAAGACAAAATAGTAAACCAATTTTGACTTTGACTATTGGAAAATTTTGGCTTGTGTTCATGCATGTCTTTGGTCCTAGACCTTCAGAAGCTTTTTGTTGGCCCAATCACATTACACAAGCTTTGAATCTCTCTTAAATGATTAGTTACTTTTTTTTTTTTTTTGACCAACAGAAACACATGAATTATGTGTTTTTGAATTAGACTCACAACAACGTAAGGTTATAATGGCAGCAATTTCAGTAGAAACAAATAAAATAGAGAAAACTTTAACCCTTATAGATTTTATAAAAATCTAATCAAAGCGATAACTCTAATGTCAAATAGTCTAATCAGTCAATTTTGTAAACTATCACATATCATATATATGATAAATTAAAATACCCATCATACACAATTTTAATTCTAAATAAAAATTAAAGATCTCTCTAATACCAATAGTTAGGAATGAACACTTCATCCCGCAGCGGAAGAATTGGATCGTCTTTGATTTTAATTATAAATAAAAAAAATAATACATACCTTTGAGATAATATGAAGATATTTTCTAAAGTGTCTTTATCTTCTCTACAAAATCTTTTTGGCTATGACACACAAGACCAAGGTTTGTAGGAGCCTCTTGAAAGAAAATCCTCAAGGGATTGGAGAGGAAGAAGTCTAGAGTGAATTCTCTAATATGTACATACTAATGTCTCAACTCAAAAGTCTTATTTATAGAGATCTGGGGAAAATCTTTGCCATAATTAAATAATATATATTTTAATATCTAATATATTAAAATACATATTTAATCTAATTGAATCTTATTCAAATTTTATAAATATATTTTCTTTAACGTATCTAATATACATTTATTGTTTTAATATTTAATGTATCAAATACAATAAATATATTTTCCTCATTTATATTTAATATATCCAATATATTAAATATTAATTTGAACATTTCAAATTTTTCTTTCAACTAAATTGATCTTTTAGTGTTATTATGAGCTAGCAATGGGCTTTATGGACCTACAGATTATAAGCTCCAATGATACAAAATTAATTAATTAAACTCTTTAATTAATCAATTTTCATTCATTAACTTTAGATCACTCAACTATAGACCTAGAGTTGCACTTTTATGCACTGTAGGACAAGTTGTGTCCATGGATATAACCATTACATGCAAGTCGATCATTCAAGAGTTGTTCGTAATTACAGCTAGGTCAAAAGTCCGTTTTACCCTTGTAATTACATCTTGCACCTTAAGTACCATTAATCCTCTAATGAACAATTTGTTTATGATCCAACCATAAACTAAGTCCCTCTCGGGCCAGTGAGAGAGTGAGACCCTATTGTTCAAGTCTCAAAATCAGCACTTAAGGGAACTACTTATTTACTTACCCTATATGTGAATGAGGGAATTCTATCTTGTGAGATTATGTTTCCAGCTCCCTATTTGGTCAAGTCCCCAAAATAGTAGGATTATTGAATCGACTACAAAAGTCACTCTCACCCATGCAAATCAAAGGACAAGCCTTCACAAGTAGGAGTTCATAACTCACTCATGATTAAGATCGAGTGGCATATGATCATCCTGATGAAATACTAATCTTCTCAATTAACGGATTTATAAAGAGAGATTAAATATTTCGTGGTCCAATCTTATACAAACTCATTGTATAAGATACCCCACTCATATGTCTCTACACGAATAATTTGGATCAAATCATTTGTAACTATTACAATGTGGGCCGTATCAATAGTGTTACCAGGATAAGGTATCCAACATTATTCATATATTATGACATTTTAGGTTATTTCTTGAACATGATTCTCATGTATGTCAACCACATATTTTTCAAGATTATACTAATAACCTTGGATTTTTCATATAATGGATAATATAATATTACAAATAAAATTATCAAAATAATTATTAATTATTAAATAAATCATTAATCACGAGGCTTTAGGGCATAAATCCCAACATATATTAGATAACATATAAAGTAGTTGATGTTAAAGTGAGCATAGCTAAACAGTAATTGACATGTACTATTTTCTTAAGGTTCAAGTCTCCATGCCTTCCTTTGTTGTAAAAAAAAAGTAAAAAAAAACAACATAATAGTTAATTTTTAGCTAGGCTTTGTGGAGCCAAAATGGGCCCAAATTGATTTCAAGGATCATTTAAGCCAGATTTTGCTGAAAGGGTTATGTATATATGACTAAGTATTTCTTTGTAGTTTTGCTATATAGCTCACCGGTAATTGACATGTATATTCGACCAAAAGGTCAAAGGTTTGAATCCCCTACCCTCAAATGTTGTTGAACTAAAAAACAAAGTATTTGCGTGTGGTTTGAATCCCCTACCCTCAAATGTTGTCGAATGTTTAAATTTTTATACCCTACATTTGTTGTACTAAAAATAATAATAATTAACTACTCAGGCATCAATCTTTAATATTTCTATTATATCATTTTTTTTAGTTCAACAATATATATGGATGATGAGATTCGAACCTCTGACTTTTTAGTCGATAATACTTGTAAATTATCAATGAGCATCTCACTTTAGCAATATTTCTATTATATCATTTGTAGTAGACTCCCGGTCAAGTTTTTATTTATTTTTATTTTTAAAACTATTATTATTTGGGCGGTGCATGGAAAAAACAACCACTAATTGTTATTATTATTGTTTTTTTTTTTTTTTTGACAACGACAAGCACTAATTATTATTTTTTTAGAATAAAAGGAAAAACAAGCACTTATTGATGTGATATTAGATTCTTCTAAATTCTGCAGCTACTCAATTATGTTTTTGACTTGTACTGGAGAGTTTTATCGTGAAAAATCTTCGTTTCTTTTCTTTCTTTCTTTTAATATTTAATTGGATTTTTTTTTATAAATGAAAATGCAAAAATTAAAAAAAAAATAACTTACTTTATGAACTAATCTGGGGTCCATTTACAAAATGTCTATACATATTTTTGGGACCAACATCTCAGATGATATAAATATATTTGTTATGTTGCAACATTCACTCTCTATAGTCTCAACGTATGAATTGTTCAAAAGTACACATTTGCTCAATAATTGTTTAACTCAAGATGTTTAGGCTCAAAAATTGATGTCACACTCCTACTTTTGATTATCACTATGAGACTTAATATACATATAAATTTTACCGATCTCTCTTGCAACAACAATCTTCTCTCCTTGCCAATAATTACTCAAAAATGACGATTCAATTTTGAACCAACATCTTTGACAATACCATGCATTCCTCATATATGAAAACATTTCTTCTATGCATGAATAATATATTTAGTAGTTCTTCATAGGAATGATTTTGAGTTGCATACATCCTTCATACATTAACAAAAATATACTAATTTTATTACTCTTTTGCAATTGGCATGTACTTAGCACTTTGAAGCCACACTTTGACACAAATGCCAAATTTGTGTTAGATAAACTAATCATGCGACTAACTAATAGAATTATTCTTTTAAAAAATATATATATTAAACAATAGTACTTTTCACATGAAATTCATGATCTATTAATATATAATATGTCAAATTTTCTTCTGGAAAGGAGTATTTATTTATATGACCATTACAGTTATATATATGTGTGTGTGACCAATAGATTTACAGCTTCGCGAAACTAGGACGATGTACATTTGCTTTTGCTGCATTTGATCTTTATGTGGCTATATCAATCTAATGTTAATTTATATATGTATGGGAGAACCATGACTTTAGTGAACCTTTTGTCTTTAAAGTGGGCCAAGTAATTATAATCTGTCCAATTTCTCTCTTTTTTTCTTTTTTTTTTTTTGGTAAATGAAGTCGTTGGAAGTCTTTGTTTTATTTTTTAAAAAAAAGTTTAATGTTTTTTTACTTCTTTTTAATTAAAAAAAAAAAGTAGAATTTCTGACACAACTTGTCGGTGGTTATGTATGAACACGAACTTTCTTTTCTAGAAAAATGAAGGAAAAGAAATTAATTTTTATCCTAAACTTTCAATTTCATCCATAATCTTAACCTTAAATTTGACACAGTGTTGCAACTTATACCCTCCGACAAATTTTTGTTAAAAATCATTAAAAAAATATTTTCATATGTTTTCATTGAATTATAAAATATGTGAATATGGTACAAAATTGATAAGATGTCAAAGAAAAATGACATTAGAGCCAAAATTTTGTTAAAATTTGTGAATTTTGACAAAGTTATTTAGGCCCCGTTTGATAACCATTTGGTTTTTGGTTTTTAGTTTTTGAAAATTAAGTTTGTTTTCTCCCAATTTCTCTACAATAGTTTTCATTTCCCTTAAGGAAGCATTTCAATTCTTAGCCAAATTCTAAAAACAAAAACAAGTTTTTGAAAACTATTTTTTTTAGTTTTCAAAACATGGCTTGGTTTTTGAAAACATAGGTAAAAGGTAGATAACAAAACAAGTAAATCTATGGATGAGAGTAGTATTTATAGGCTTAATTTTCAAAAACCAAAAACCAAAAACCAAATGGTTATCAAACGGGGCCTTAATGATTAATTTATGAATTGCACCAAACTTTATATTATTGAAATTAGCGAGTTTACGGAGATTTCTACATTACTTTTTATTAAAATTAATGACTGAATTAGAGGAAATTGAATAGAAGGTAGATAAATTGTAATATTTAGCTAAGTCTAAGGTCTAAATTTGATAAAATTGAAATTTTAGGATGGAAATTGATACAACATGACGGAGTAAAAATTGAATTTTTTCTAAAAATGAATAGAAGAAAGAAATACATTCTTTGATTTTAATTTCTTTGACACGCATAATTCAACTTTTTTTTTTCACTTTTTCAACCCATTCTTAATTCCAAGCCAAACTTTAGAAAATAATAACGGTCCTTTTCGTTTTAATATTGGTCTACAATTTCAAAATCATTTTGCACTTGTTGATAATGAAATAAATAAATGAAGAGAAAAATCAACTTTAAAAAAAAAGAAAAAGAAAAGAAACGAATGGGTATGAAACAACCCCATGTTTTTCCTTTTCTTAAAAGAAATCATGTTAATCTCTTCATACCAAAATATCAAAACTACAACTTTTTTTTTTTTTTTCATATGACATACTTGGAAAATTTTCAATTATATCTTCTTTCTAAATACAAAGATTACTTATCCATAAAAATAAAATAAAATAGCAAGAAATAAAATTTGATAACCATATTATAGCCCTAGGTATTGTGTTGTATGGTGCTAGTACTTTCTCCACATAATAGTCTAACGTGAACTTAACTCAGTGGTTGAGACATTTCTACTTTCTCTTAAAGGTCATAAATTTGAATCCTTCACCCAACATATTGAACGATTATATTTACTTAACATTATTTATTTGAGTTTAAATATATTACCATTTACAATTTATAACTTTTTTTTTCACAATATTTACAATTTATGAACTATAATATATATTTATAGGTTATGGTAAAATTGAGAAAAAAGTAATATCTTCAACTTCATGCATTACATGAGAATTTGATCAATTTTTGGCAATCTCATAAAACTCAAAAGAACCTGAATTACGAAATACATATAAACTTTGCCTTCATCATTCTATCATGAAATCTAATTAAGATATTGAAAGTTATTTTTTTTTTAACCTCAATGTGATTGAGGTGGGGAATTTGAGCCTCTTATATATTAATCAGTTCAGCTACCCTTACATTGACAATTAATGCTCTCGGATGCTCATGATTTGGAGGGATTTCAACTCATAACGAATTTCAAATGAATTCCATTGTTTGTTATCACAAAAAAGAGAATGGTTTGAAATCTTAAAGTGATCACAAATCATATTTTTTTTTACGTAAAATTTGTTTCCTAATTAAAATGGTCAAATTTTGCATGATTTCATAAGATTTAGAGTTAAATTACTTCTTTAACCATGCTATATTTTAATTTTCTATTAATACTTTGTTAGTTCCAAAGCGGGGTAAGATCTTAAAATCAACCTTCTATAATGCACGTGATAGCGAGAAAATTTTAATGAAAAAAGAATATAGAGTATTTAGGTTGTTGGTTTCCTCTTTAAATAGCTAACCCGGGTACATGTTTTCGGCCATCATAACCTTACCATTCGTATTTGCTCCATAAGATTTCGTTAACAGCTTGATTAAGTGCTGCAATATTCTTGCAGTATGGACGTCACCCATTTCACTACTACTTCTTCCATCAATTCTCTCCTTCTTGTCTCCATTATTATTCTGTGGTTTTATTGCTCCTCAAATTTATCACTTATCAAATTGAGTTTTGCCTCAACCGTTACTCATCCTATCAATTGCACTGCTAATGAGAGGGAAGCACTCATTTTCTTCAAACAGAATTTATCAGACCCTTCTGGGAGGCTTTCTTCATGGGTCGGTGAAAATTGTTGTCAGTGGTCTGGCATAACTTGCGATTTTAATTCTGGAAAAGTCACAAGGATTGATCTACGAAACTCATTGGGCCTTCAAATTTTTCAACATGGTGATTTTGATTTATATGTTGATTACGACGCTCTCTCACAGGAGTACAACATGTCTTGTTTGGGAGGTGAGATAAGTCCTTCTCTACTTGAGCTCAAATATTTAAATTATTTGGACTTAAGTCTGAATAATTTTGGAGGTGCTCGGATTCCATATTTCTTCGGGATGTTCAAAAACTTGAGGTATCTCAATCTCTCTCATGCAAATTTTGGTGGTGAAATACCCTTCCATCTAGGAAATGTGACCAATTTGATTTATCTAGACCTTTCTACCTACAATCCATTGAAATATGAACATGTAAGAATGGAAACATTGCATATTGAAAGCTTGCAATGGCTCTCAGGTCTTACTTCTTTACAGTATCTTGATATTGGAGGGGTGGATTTGCATATTGCACAAGCAAACTGGATGCATGTGATTAACCAAGTTTCTTCATTGACAGAGCTACACTTACGTAACTGTAGTATTTCAAGTTTTGATAGTTCAGATGGTTTTTCAAATCTTACTTCTCTTAGAGTCCTTGATCTATCAGATAATTGGGTCTTTTCTTTGCTACCTATGTGGCCATCTAATCTTACCAGCCTTACAAAACTTGATCTAAGTGGGAATGGTTTTCATGGTACAATTTCTCAAGATTTTGTGAAATTGAAAAATCTTCAATATCTTGATATAAGTTGGAATCGTTTGAGTATTGGTGATCACACACCAAGTTCTTTACGAAATCTTTGCAAGTTACAATTTTTGAAGCTTGCTGACTACAGTGCAGTCGACGGTGGTGGTAAACTTGATGAGTTTTTGGGTAGTTATTCCTCAAATTGTTCCCACAACAATTTGAAATTACTAGATCTGAGTTATAATAAAATGGTAGGAGAGATACCAAATTCACTAGGTACACTTGTGAACCTACGATATCTGGATCTTGCATTCAACGGATTATGGGGTTTACTCCCAAGCTCAATTGGTAATTTGTTTTTATTGCAACATCTAGATGTTAGAGAGAACATTTTAAATGGAACTATTCCTTCAAGTTTTGGACAACTTTCGAACTTAATTAAGTTTTACGGTACCGGCAATTTATGGGAAGCAATTATTACAGAAGCTCAATTAGTGAATTTGACAAAGTTGGAAGTTCTTGCTATTACAACCGAAAAAAATCGAACTTTAGTTTTCAACGTGTCACATGATTGGATTCCTCCCTTCAAGCTCAAGACCCTTTTTTTGATGAATTGTCGCGTTGGCCCTCAATTTCCAATTTGGCTTCGAGTTCAAACTCAATTGACCAGTGTCACTATCTCTAATGGTGGACTTTTTGATTATATACCAAATGAGTGGATTTCTTTCCTATCTTCTCAAATCATTACCTTAGATCTATCCACCAACCAGCTGGACGGAAACCTATCTCATCTCTTGACTTATGAAGATGCAAATTCGAATGATGGAAGACATAATGTCCTTGAGGATTCAATCTCAATAAAGTATCCGCATCTCACTGCCCTAAATCTCCAACACAATTTATTGTTCGGTCCTATACCTTCAAATATTGGTGATATGATGCCTAATTTATGGGAATTAAATTTGTCAGAAAATCATCTTAATGGTACAATTCCATCGTCCATTCAGAAAATGAGTCATCTTGTGATACTTTCATTATCAGATAATCAACTATCAGGAGAGCTCCTCAAATATTGGAGTAAATTCAAACTATTGTATATTATCGACTTGGGCAACAACAATCTGTATGGAAAAATTCCAAGTTCAATAGGTTTGGTGATATCCCTTGACAAACTAATCTTAAGAAACAACTATCTCTATGGAGAAATTCCCAAAACTTTGCAGAGTTGTTCACTCATTAGGAGCATTGATCTTAGTGAAAATAGACTAAAAGGAAATCTTCCTTCGTGGATAGGAGTAGCCATGTCAAATTTAATATTGCTAAACCTACGATCTAACCTTTTCAGTGGAACTATTCCTAGAGAGTGGTGCAATCTTTCTTCACTTCGTGTGTTAGATCTCTCAAATAACAATCTTTTAGGAGAAGTTCCAAGCTGTTTGTATAATTGGACAACTTTCGTCTATGAAAACTTCACGAATGGATTGGATTACTATCATATAAACGGTAGTTTCTATTATGGATATCTAGAAAAAACAAAGTTAGTTACCAAAGGAAGAGAGCTTGAATACTACGGTGACTCCCTCAACGATGCTGTAATAATAAATCTTTCAAGAAATAAGTTGAGCGGTGAAATTCCAAATGAGATAATAAAGATGGTCCATCTGCATGTCCTAAACTTATCCAACAATGAATTTGTTGGTACAATACCGAGAAATATCGGAGCCATGGAACAATTAGAGACACTAGATCTCTCCTGCAACCATCTTTCTAGAACGATTCCTACTAGCTTGGTTTCTCTGAATTTCTTGACACATTTGAATTTGTCATTCAACAATTTGACAGGAAGAATACCTACAGGTAGACAACTTCAAACATTGGAAGACCCCTCCATTTACAAAGGCAATCCTTCTTTATGTGGATCTCCTCTTCTAACCAAGTGCCAAGGTGATGAAAATATGAATAGCGTTTCGATTTCAACAAGTGAACAAGATAGCAAAGAAAATGACTCGGAAATAATGCTTGACTTCTATATCAGCATGGCAATTGGTTTTCCGGTTGGTCTTATCATCTTGTTTTTCACCATCTTCACAAATGAATTATGGAGAATCTCGTACTTCTGTTTCATGGATCGTATCAGTCACAACATATTGGAAAAAATTGGTTTTTTTCCATTCGTGAGAGGAGAACGAGATGAAGAAGAAGCTAATAAGGCTGCACAAGGAAAGTCTACCAACTTGGGTTGTCAACCTGTGAGGTGAAGGAGTTTTAATTTAAGATAGATTATGGTGAGAAGTGTGTTTGTAATCTTCTTTTTTTTTTTTTTTCTTTGAGAGTGTGTTTGTAATCTTTCTATGTATGCGTGTTATATGTTTCATATTATGTTTATGGACTGTTTACTTAAATTATAATAAATGAATGAATGGATTTTGGGTTTACTTTATTTATGTTAATCATATATAGATTTTTGGAGCTCAAACAATGAGTGGGAAAATTGCTTATTATGTTGAGAAGTGATGTGGTATAAGTAAGTACTATTATTTAGGATGCAATATTAGTGTCATTAGATATATATATATATATATATATATATATATATATATATATATATATATATATATATATATATATATAATATTAAAACTCAATCTAAATTAAATATGAGATAGAGAAAAAAATGATTAACTATTAAAGATAAATAAAGTTCAAGAACAAAGAATCTAGGAGGTGATAAAAATAAACCACGCAATCTTATCGTGAAAATCTAAAATATTAAAATGCCGTTATTAAGGAGTCGTTTGGTAACGTACTTATTTCTCGTTTCATGTTTCTTGTTTCTAATCTTTGAGAAACAGAAGCGTTTGATAATTGTTTCTATTTCTCTTTTTTTTTTTTTAAATTTTGCTAAAATTATATAGAAATTTTGTAAACAACAAAATTAAGTTTCTTATTTCTTATTTAGTTTTTTTTTTCAAAACATATAAAAACATTATTTATCATTCTTGACTTATCACTAGTACAAATTTGGCTTTTAATGACGGGCATTGCCCGTCATTAAAGGGAAATGATGACGGACATGTGTCCGTCATCTTTTGGAGTGTCATTGTAGGCTACGATGACGGACGCCTTTTAATGTCGGTCAATGTATGACATTAAAAGTTAATGTCTGTCATTAAATGTCTGTTTTAATGACAGACAATGCCCGTCATCTTTTCGTGAATAATTTAATAAAAAAAAATTATTGATGCACACATAACTAACCAAAATATTTATCTCTCAACCTATGCACAAAATAAAATATCAATAATAATATTATTTTACAAAATAATTAACTCAATAAAAAACCTTAATTAATAAAATATACAATATGTAATACAATAAGGAAATTAACAAATCATTTAACTAATAACATATCAATTAATTAAAAATATCAACTATCCTACTAAATGAAAATTTAAACAAAAATACTTGCATAATGTATACAAAATTAACAAATTCATAAGTCTACACATCTTCCAACAAATTCTGCCCATTCTATTTGAACCTCGTCAATTTCTTCTTGTTGATATATGCATTTCTCGTATATATTTTTGTACATAGTACTTGCACCCTACAAAATCCAAAAATCATTGTTTTAAAAGCACCCATAGACAAAAAAGACCTCTCAACAGTTGAAATGCAGTAAACAAAATAAGTAAAGTCTCCTTACAATTTGATCAACACACTTTTTGAATAGATAAACAAAAATAAAGTTAAGCTCAAGCAAAGCTACTCTCAGTTGTATACAAGCACACCTACAAAAGCTAAAAAGAAATAACAATCAATGACACCAAAAACATCCATTTCTATACATTCAAAGCTTTCAAAGAATCAACAAAGAACTAACAGAGAACCTAGGATATGAAGAAGGGGTATCTCAATCACATGATACTAACCAGGAGAAACTCGTCATTTTTCTTATCCAAGAGCACATGCCACAAAAACAAATAATTGGAAATCCTGTGTATAATATGTGGGAATAAGTTATTATAAAAAGTTGGATAGCCTTTCTTACTTTTATTTTGTGTAAAGCCACTAAAACATCCATTTCTAACATGTTTACTAGTTGGAAAAAATGGAAATCCATGCTTACTTAAATTGGCATTTCTTTAGCACATTGTAATCAGGTGTTTGCAAGAACAAGCCACTAAAAAAGTTTAATCAATATAAATATAAATAAAACACGTATCCTATGATGGTTTGATCATGCTTACCCTCATGCGCTTCTCTAACTGCAGTCTCCATGTTAATAATAGCTCAGGACCTAAACTGAAGACAACTGTAGTGCACAAATCAGATTAATTATTCCATGCATATAATATTGGTAAACAAATTCAAGGAAACAGGGAAGAGTGATGAATATTGAAGTTACAAGCATCTTAGTCGCCCTTACATTACATTGAATGTCAGAAGTGAACTTGTCTACTTTAAAACATCACAGTACCAAAACAAACTGATGCTGCAGATGATCAAACTTAGAGAAAATAAATATACCATAATGTTAACTCTAAATGAATTTTTTGTAAAGGAAAGTCACCTTTAGGCCGAGTTCCTTAAGGAGATTGGGCGTTGACATTGCTTGCTTCAATCCGACTCCATATAAATAAAAAACCTGTAAAGTACACAAATTAATACTGATGACAGAATTCTGAGGCAGAATTAAGGAGCAGTAAATTGAAGCTGTTAAATTTCAACTGACACAGGACATCCATCACTTTAGGAGAAGACTGGCTTCTCCATCTACCACAAACAAATCTTCGTTACTACTATATCAGACTATCACACATCACAGCACAGTACATACAAACGTGCGATTGCAATGTACAATAAAAGATGATCGACCTGTTAAGTTCGGAGATAATTGCAAACTGAAGTGTACATTTTGCCTCTTCAACTCTAGAAAATTATACTTACTGGAATAGGTATACGTCTGTCATGGAAAGCGCACTCGGATACAAGAAAGACATCGCCAATGCTGGCTCCTTTCGCCTGGTAGCATGCAACCCAACCATCAGTCAACCACAAATAAGCAATATCCTTAATCCTTCACAATTGTTAGTAGGTTATAAACTACAAAATAACTGTTGGATAGAGGAACACGACCACTACCTACAAATTTGACAAACACGTGTAAGGAGAGGGAGAGGACATCACTAAGATTGAGGCTGAATGTCAAAACTAGTGTTCAAGGGGGAGAAAAAGAAAAACAAAAGGAAGGACAATGAAAAACCCGAAAAAGAGATTGACATGTCCCGAAAAAGAGTTTGATGCTCTTTTTTTAACTTCGAATCATCAAGGTTAAAAGAACAAATCTGTGTGTGGCAAGGCAACGATATATGCATGATGAAGAAAAAAGGTTATAACAAATAAAACTAAAAATAGCTTGCTATCCAAGACATACACATACCTTAAAACCACCAGCAGTGCCTGCATTTATGATCAGGTCTGGTTGCAATGCTTGGATAGAAGCAAAGGTTACAAGTGATGCCGAAATCGTGCCCACACTATCAACTCCTGAGAGGTAGTTCGGGGACTTCAGAAACAGATAGTTTACAATGTAACTTCTGTTTTGAACACATTATCATAAAAGTACAAAACACAAAAAAAACACTGGACACCAGCCAAAATGTCTGTTTACAAAATGCTGAAATAAGAAGGAACTAACAAAAATAGACAAAACACAAGGATATAGAAACAGTCAATTTTTCAAAAATGAAGAAAGAAACGAAGCTGGTTATGTGATTCTAATGAAGCAATGTCTAACAACACTCAAAACCAAGTCAACAATTCAATATCTTATTAAAAATAGAAAATCTAAAATAGAAAAAGTTTGATGAGTTTCATTCACTATTCATTATTTCTCTCACACTTTTCAAATTATAAGTGACTGTCATTTTTTCAAAAATTAATGCTCTAGTACTATAGGTATAGTTCAGGTATCCAGCAAGTGATGAAGTGTAGAGGACACAAACACTTTATGAAAATTACACTTGGAATCTATACTTCATAAGCAAAATCATAATAAACACCTCTGTTGCAGCCGTAGCTAGCCAATCTGAACTAGTTCATGTAATATTAAGAAGCCATGTTTAGTTTACGAGAAAGGGACTAAAGGGAACAAAAGGAAAGCTAGTTCAACAATCAAAAGAAAGAAGACATGCAGAGTATAGTTACAACAGTGAAATAATCAGGTGAATACAAAAATGTTGGTCTTAGAGCAAATATCATAGCTTGAAATGCTTTACAAATCGTTAACATTAATAATCCATAGAGATCATCCACTGGAAGACTTGAATCAAAGAAAACAAGGTAACCAAAGATAAACTATCCATACCCAAGGCCAAATCCTTTCCAGGCCAAATCAAATTGATTTCAAGATTTTTGTAAATCCCATGATAACGAACCCATGGAACCTCCTTTGGAAACCTGCACAATCAAGCATTTCGACTAAGTAAAAGCATCTAAGCATCTAAGATTAAAAAAAATACCCAATAAGTGTTTGCAATTAACACCTTCTTTGATCTGCCATGAAGTAAATATTAAACATATGCATTGCGAATGTTAGAATACTTAATGCAATAATCATTCAGTTTATGACAGCCCCTTATTAAATTCATTAATAAGTTACTTTAGTTTGAACATAAAGAGAAATTGAAACTTTCAAGCAAATGATGGTTTTGATTCATGATATGTATATGAAGGCTAGTATTTCATCGTGGCTATCAAGAATACAAAACTACTTGGTTAGTAAAGAATCTGAAGATTCAATACCTGAATTTCGTTATCATTGGAGATGCTAACTAAATAACCTCCATTCTGTAGGAATTGCAAGAAGGAATGCACAATCAGTATCATTGTTGCTAAAATGGGAAAGAAGTGAGTTTAAACTCAATTTAAAAAAAAAAATTATGAGAATCTTATAACTCGATTTTAAAAACTGCAGAAATTGTACCTCTAAGTACTTTGTAAGTAAATTGGTTTGGGAACATAAGAAGCCCTTCAATATTGTTACACACGATATCTCTTCCCCGTTGTCAATCATGAGTCTCATCATTCGCACCAATCATGGTTACATCTTCGAAGATCTGGGTCTAGTCACTCCGTCGGAGGTACTCGTCGTAGCCGCCGTCAGTGTTGCAGTCCCATGCCATCATAGATCTAAATCTTCCCCTTCTGAAGTTGTGTCGCAATCGTGAGATAGAGACAAAGAAGAGAATCTGGAAAGCTGAGACGTGGCGGTGATTGGGGAAGAGTTGTAGCACCATTGGTTATGCACATCAACAAGCTCAATCGGTGTTGTTTGAAGCTGAAAGGCGAAGTTTCATTTCCTCTGTTCCAAGCCCTCAAACAAACAATGATCAAGAACAGGATTTCAAAACATTAAATAGAAAAGATGAAGAAGAATCATCGAGAAAACCCACCAAAAAGAAATGCTCCGAGTCCAGTGAGATCGACGATTGACATGATTTGGCATAACACAATTTAACTATTGCCATGGGGCTGACGGCTCTTCATGAGGGCTTGAGAGAGAGAATCAGACATTCAGTTAGGGTTTGAGAGAGAGGGATGCTAAGCGTGTCTTCGTTGAGGGCTTGAGAGAACAGAGAATTACGGTTTTTTTTTATTTTATTTGCTTCGATGACGGTCACTTTGTCAAAAACTATCTCACCAGCGCATTTTTCACATGTCCGTCATTGATTCTATTCAGCGAAATTTTAGTACCGTCATTAAAGGTAGGATTTGTTGTAGTGTATAAATTGTATAACAAATATCTAAAAATAAATATGACATAAAAATTTTAGATATTTAATTTTGACAATGAATTTTCATATAAAAGGTCTACATTTTTAATTTAAAATTTTAGAAAACAAGAAACAAGAAAAGATTACCACATGTTTTTGGAAAGAACAAGAACAAGAAATAATTATCAAATGCAATTATATTTTTCTTTATTAAAGAAGTGAAAATGTGAGAAATGAGAAGCAGAAAATGAAAAACAAAAATGTTACCAAACGGTTTATGGTTAAGTAAGTGCTCGTCTCCATTTTTCTCATCCATAGATTTATATTGGCATATATTCCTCAGCCTTCTTTCCTCAACCTTCTTTTAAGTTTAATTATTTCCATGTTCCTCCCCATCCTATAGAAATTTGTCCATTATTGTTATATAACTTGATTACATATGTGTCATGCAATATTGAACGTATTATTATGGTGGTCATGTTGGACTTTTTCACAATTTCTCGAAACTTTTTTTTAAGAATTTTCTATATTAATTTAAAGATATAAAAAAGTCAAAGAAATATGTCTTTGATAACTTATTCTATTGTATTATAAAATATAAAATAGTAGTCTTCACGCATGCACCTCCCATTTAACTAACGGTCTTTTTGCAAAATTTAATAGACGGTATAAATTGAGTCCCTTAAGTAAGATTATTGGCAAAATTATTAGTTTAAGATTTTAATCAACCCAACCAACAAAGTTGTTCAAGGTTTTAATTGATGAAATTATTATTTTATGGTTTTAATCGATTCAACCTATAAAGTTTGGAGGTATAACTTGATTTTTTCCCCTTAAAAATTAAGAGATCTTGTCCCATTTTGTAGGTGTGATATTTGTAATGTAGAGTGAAAAACATATATGATCGATAATTTTTTCACATTCTTCCCTTTGATAGTTTTGGTGTCTTTCTCTATGTTAATATCTTATTTATGTGTCACAATCTGCGTTTAGTTCAACCATAAAAGGCATCAACGTCAAAATGAGCATAGCCCAACGGTAATTGGCATGTACTCTCGACCAAGATATTGTTGATTGAACTAAATTCTTTCCTCTTCTATCAATACAAAGATAATTTTAATAGACTTATTAGAGGGTACCAATGGTGTGCATCGGTAGGAATTGAACATACAAATTTGCTAATTATGAGTTAAAAGCAAGTTTGTTTTATAACAATATAATGGTAATTAATAGTTGTTTTTATTAAGGTCAATTTATTTACCTATGTAAATAATATTTTTCTTTATTCACTCATAAATCGACTAATTAAACTCATCATTTTATAATCAATTTCTATCCCTTGAGTGAATCAAGGGCAAACACCTATGGAAAGATTGTTTGGATTTATTTATGGTTTGTTTATTCCTTATCTCGAAAATTTCAGTTGCTTGTTATTATTTCATTTTAATATTTATTTAGATTCTACCTATATGAATTTGTAGATATTTTTTATTAAGTTCTTTGGTCTGTAGACGTTATTTAATTTTTTTTTTAATTTTCTTTCTACACATAAGAACGTTTATTTTAAGTCACAATGTACAAGTCATTTAAAAATATCTCACAATGTACAAGTCATTTAAAAATATATTTCTTTGATTCTAAAACAAATGATAAGATCAATTTCCATTCACATAAGATATTTTTCTTTAAAAAAAAATTATATATCAAATCACGGCTTGATTTTCCAAATGGTAAGCACATTTCAAAGATAATGCTAGTTTCGTATGTTTTGGTTCTATGACGTGATTTTGGCTGTTTTGTTGAAGTTTCTTATTAGCACTCGAGCGCGTGCTGGTGGGTTCAGCTTGGAACTTATTTTTGTTTTCTTCTGTTGGTCTATTTGCTGGCTTTGTCATTGGGTTTTGGAGTTTCTTTGGCTTGTGTTCTTTTTAAGTTATTTCTGTGTACGCTTTGATTTTCTTTTGTAATATATATATAACATTTCTTGAATTTCTATATGTGAATTGGCGAATTTCATGGTCCTAGCAATGAAGCAAAATTTGCCAAAATGTTGTTGAAGTAAATTTCGAACTTGGAATAATTCGAAAAGTTACTTTGTGATTTGTGAATTAAATGCAAAACCAAGATGTTTATTAGCTTTCAATTTTTAGCATTTCTATCCATTACGCCATCCAAAGTAGTCTCTTAGTCAATGTCTTCTATATATATCTATTTTGGAGGTATGTGTGGAAAACGAGCATTTATTTGCTATGCGGGGTAATTGGGTTAACGTCGAACATTGCTGCAACGACTTTAGGTGATGTTGCTATAGGATTTTTTTGTAAACTACTCTCGTCTTCTCCAAGAATTATTCAATGAAGCTGCCACGGATAAGATTAAAAAATATGTATGCCTTCTAATAACAACTAGATACATATTTGAAGTACTTTTGTAGTTTCTCTCTCATACATTCAACTGTATAAAACTATCTGCCGCATTGTAGTAGGCTCTCCCTGAATAATTTCTCCTTTTTCTCTCTTTTCTTTTTTTAGCAGTTTTGATCGAATAAAATATTTTTAAAAAAAAAAAAAGATTGAGTGGTTTTGGTTTGAAAATATGTATTTAGAAACAATAAGATTTAACCATGAAAAGAATAATTACTAAATAAAAATAACATTCCAGATTACATTGGCAATAAAGACTTGACTAGATTACAATGACCAACATAGCATAGTTCAACTGGTTAAAGTGTATAACTCAGATAAGAGGTTAGAGGTTTAAATCTTTCTATTCCCAAATGTTGTTAAACTAAAAAAAAAAAAATTACGCTACTATGTATTTAGAAACAAAAAGATTTAACCCTGAAAAGAATAATTACTTTTAAAAAAAATAACGTTCCTGATTACATTGGCAATAAAATTGTGGAATTATTCAAATATCTACCAATGTTATAAAATTGAGAGGCGAAACCGGGCACCAAAACTTTACCAAAACATATAATAATAATAATAATAATAATAATAATAATAATACAAAAGATGAAATATAAAAAGAATATATATATATATAGTACAAACAAAAGAAAGTGGAGATTTATGGCAAATTAAAAACACAAAAATTAGAGAAAATGGGAAGAAAAATTGGTATATCTTATTTTCCAAAAATCTCTCTATTTATAGGCAATTTAAGAGAGGATGATGTGGTACATTTGGACACCAATCTATGGCCTTTAGAAGACACTTTGGCTATGGAGAAAATGCCACTTGGCATGGATAACAAATGGGCATGTGGAATGAGCGTTTACATATGCCATATTCACAATACTCCCCCTTAAATGCCCATTTATATAAAATATGCCTCGTTAAAACCTTACTAGGGAAAAACCCAATGGGAAGAAAAACCCTAGTGAAGGAAAAAGAGTACATATTTTATATAGTTTACTATAATACATTCACTCCCCCTCATGGAGACATCACTTAAAGTCTTTGAGTCGCCGCATTCCAATGCTATATACTAATTTATCGAAGGTTGCAGTTGGTAATGCCTTTGTAAATAAGTCAGCCAGGTTATCTTTTGAACAAATTTGTTGTACAGTGATATCGCCATTTTCTTCAAGATCATGAGTATAGAAGAGCTTTGGTGAGATATGCTTTGTTCTATCTCCTTTGATATATCCTCCCTTGATTTGAGCTATACATGCTGTGTTGTCTTCGTATAACATCGTTGGAAGAGGTTTACTTGAAGACAAGCCACATGTCTGATGAATGTGTTGTGTCATCGATTTTAGCCATACACATTCTCGACTTGCTTCATGAATAGCGAGGATTTCAGCATGATTTGAAGAAGTGGCCGTTATAGTCTGTTTCACTGATCGCCACGATATAGCAGTTCCTCCACATGTGAATAGATAACCTGTCTGAGATCTAGCTTTGTGTGGGTCAGATAGATAACCAGAATCTGCATAACCAACTAGATCATACTTTGATTTGTTAGAATAAAATAAACCCATATCAATTGTCCCTCGAAGATATCGGAGTAAATGTTTAACTCCGTTCCAATGTCTTTTTGTAGGACATGAACTATATCTAGCTAATAAATTTACTGAAAATGCAATATCTGGTCTTGTCTTATTAGCCAAATACATAAGTGCACCAATTGCACTAAGATATGGTACTTCAGGACCAAGTAGTTCTTCACTGTCATCTCGAGGTCGAAATATATCTTTTTTTACATCCAATGAACGAACTTCCATTGGAATGTTCAATGGATGTGCTTTATCCATATAGAATCTTTTTAAGATTTTCTCTGTATAAGTTGATTGATGAACAAATATCCCATCTGCTAAATGTTCAATTTGCAAACCAAGGCAAAATTTTCTTTTTCCAAGATCTTTCATCTCGAATTCTTTCTTAAGATATTCTATTGCCTTGGATAACTCTTCAGGAGTTCCAATTATATTTAAGTCATCAACATATACAGTTATAATAGCAAATCTTGACTGAGATTTCTTTATAAAAACGCACGGACATATTGGATTATTTTGGTATCCTTCTTTCAACAGATATTCACTCAGGCGATTATACAACATTCGTCCTGATTGTTTTAATCCATATAATGATCTCTGTAACTTTATTGAATACAATTCCCGAGAACTTGATTCATATGTTTCTGGTATTTTAAATCCTTCCGGGATTTTCATATAAATGTCATTATCCAGAGATCCATATAAATACGCCGTGACTACATCCATTAGATGCATATCAAGCTTTTCATATACAGTCAGACCAATCAAATATCTTAGCGTTATTGCATCCACCACAGGAGAATATGTCTCCTCATAATCAATATCAGGCCTTTGCGAGAATCCTTGTGCAACAAGTCTCGCTTTATATCTTGTGACTTCATTCTTTTCATTTCTTTTCCTTACAAATACCCATTTATATCCTACAGGTTTGACGTTTTCCGGTGTTGGGACTACTGGTCCAAAAACCTCACGTTTTGAAAGTGAGTTCAACTCTGCTTGGATTGCTTCTTTCCACTTCGGCCAATCCTTTCTACGTTGACACTCTACGATAGATTTTGGGTCAAAATCGTCACTTTCATGAATAATATCGTGAGCAACATTATAAGAAAAAATGTTGTCAATAATGATATCATTTCGATTCCATCTCTTTCCTGTTGTAACATAGTTTATAGAAATTTCATTATTATCCTCAAGCGTTTGATTTTCACCAATACTCTTTTGAGTAGTTGTATTCTGGATTTCTTCTGGAACATCCATACCTTTTATCGAATCATTTTGATTCTCAACTACTTTTCTTTTCCGAGGATTTTTATCTTTAGAACCTATTGGTCTACCACGCTTCTGGCGTGCTCCAGACTCATTATTGACAACTTGTTCCTTTGGGATATCAACTTTTGATGGAGCATTTGCAGCTGGTATATATGATTTAGTCACACTTTTAGTATCTGTGAATGCATCTGGTAGTTGATTTGCTATATTTTGCAAATGAATTATCTTTTGAACTTCAAGTTCACATTGATTTCTACGATAATCTAAATGAGATAATAACGATGCATTCCATGTAATTTCTTTTTCCAACTTCTTAATTCCTCCCCCTAATGTTGGAAAATTTGTCTCATTAAAATGACAATCAGCAAATCGTGCAGTAAATACATCACCCGTCAGGGGTTCAAGATATTTAATAATTGATGGGGAATCAAAACCAACATATATTCCTAACCTCCTTTGAGGACCCATCTTAGTACGTTGTGGTGGAGCAATCGGTACATATACTGCACATCCAAAAATTCTTAGATGGAAAATATTTGGCTGCTGGCCATAAGCTAATTGCATTGGGGAGTATTTATTATAAGCTACCGGCCTAATACGTGCCAGTGATGTAGCATGCAAAATAGCATGACCCCATACCGATGTAGGAAGTTTAGCTCTCATAAGCAATGGTCTTGCAATTAGTTGCAGACGTTTTATAAATGATTCTGCTAGACCATTTTGTGTATGAACGTGAGCTACAGGATGTTCAACACTTATCCCAATTGACATACAATAATTATTAAAAGTTTGGGATGTAAATTCACCAGCATTATCAAGTCGAATGGTCTTAGTTGTATTATCAGGAAATTGTGCTTTTAACTTAATTATTTGAGCAAGTAATCTTGCAAATGCAAGATTTCGACTTGATAATAAGCATACATGTGACCATCTGCTGGATGCGTCAATTAATACCATAAAATATCTAAATGGACCACTTGGTGGGTTAATAGGTCCACAAATATCACCTTGAATTCGCTCTAAAAATGCAGGTGATTCAATCCCCACTTTAGCTGGTGATGGTCTAATAATTAATTTCCCTTGAGAACAAGCATCACATGACAACTCATTGGATTGAAGAATCTTCTGGCTCTTTAAAGGACGTCCATGTGAATTTTCAATAATTTTTCTCATCATTATTGACCCTGGATGACCCAATCGATCATGCCAAACACTGAATATTTCTGGATTCATGAACTTCGGGTTCATTATTGCATAACTTTCGATTACTCGTATATGAGTATAGTATAATCCAGAAGAAAAAGCAGGCAGTGTTTCTAATATACGTTTTTCATGTGAAACAATAGATGTTATATAGAGACACTCTATATTATTTTTACAATCGGTTTCAACATGATAATTATTTTCACGTATATCTTTAAAACTTAATAAGTTTCTTTTGCGATTTGCTAGAGAACAGAGCATTATTAATTGTAAATCTTGTTCCTCTAGGCAAAATAAAGTTTGCATTTCCAAAACCTTCAATCAGATTTGCAGAACCTGATATAGTATTGACTTTTGCTTCCAGCATTGTCAATCTAGTAAAATATTTTCTATTTATGAGTATCGTGTGTGTAGTTGCGCAGTCTGCCAGACATAAATCCTCATTGCTCATTTTCGAGTTACTCAACATATTGAAATTGTTCATATTTCTTCATTGAAAAGAAAAGAAAAACGATTACAAAGAGTCTTAAATATATATACAAACAAAACAACAACAAAAATATACTAAACAGTATTTAATTATATATTTTCATACAAATCATCCTCTACTTGTTTGATTGCATCAATTCTCTCTCCAGGAGATTCAAAATAATCAGCTACATCAAGATGCATCATATTGGAGGGGTCAAACATATCATCTTCTTGAATGGCAAGATTTACCTCCACATTCTTTCCTTTTCCTTTTTCCTTCAGGGAAGCTTGATAGAGATCAACAAGGTGTTTTGACGTACGACAGGTACGTGACTAGTGCCCAGTCATTCCGCACCGGAAACATTTATGTTCATCACCTTTCGAACTTCTATCTTGTGGAGTCTTTCCTTTATGATCATCACTTCGTGTGGGTTTCTTAAAATTATAATGCCCACCACGAAAATAGGTATTTCTTCCTCTACCGCGGTCCCGACCTCGACCACGACCACGACCTCGACCACGGTTATTAAAATTCACAGCATTCACTTCAGGGAATGGTGTTGCTCCAGTTGGTCGGGATTCGTGATTTTTCATCAATAACTCGTTATTTTGTTCAGCAACGAGAAGACATGAGATAAGTTCAGAATATTTTGCAAAACCCTTCTCTCGATATTGCTGCTGCATTAGCATATTCGAGACATGAAAAGTGGAAAATGTCTTCTCTAACATATCAACATCAGTAATCTTTTCTCCGCATAATTTTAATTTTGAACTAATTCTGAAGAGTGCGGAATTATACTCACTTACTGATTTAAAGTCCTGCAACCTCAGGTGCATCCAATCATAACGAGCTTTAGGAAGAATAACTGTTTTTTGATGATCGTACCTTTCTTTCAAACCTTGCCATAGAACGTAGGGATTTTTTATTGTAAGATACTCCATTTTCAATCCCTCGTGAAGATGATGGCGAAGGAAGATCAGGGCTTTTGCTTTTTCTTGATTTGATGCATCATTTCCTTCTTTAATTGTTTCTCCAAGATTCATAGAATCTAAATGGACCTCAGCGTCAAGGATCCATGACAAGTAGTTATTTCCATTAATATCCAGGGCAGCAAATTCTAGCTTTGTAAGGTTTGCCATAATAACACTATCAAAATAATAATATATATTTATATTAGAAATTTAACATAAACCAAATGCGTAAAAATGGCTTACCTATAAGACTTACCTTTAGCGGGAAAAATGACAGAGATTCGTGCTGATAACGTGTTGTAAAATTGAGAGGCGAAACCGGGCACCAAAGCTTTACCAAAATATATAATAATAATAATAATAATAATAATAATAATAATAATAATAATACAAAAGATGAAATATAAAAAGAATATATATAATAATAATACAAAAGATGAAATATAAAAAGAATATATATATATATAGTATAAACAAAAGAAAGTGGAGATTTATGGAAAATTAAAAACACAAAAATTAGAGAAAATGGGAGAAAAATTGGTATCTATTCTTTTCCAAAAATCTCTCTATTTATAGGCAATTTAAGAGAGGATGGTGTGGTACATTTGGACACCAATCTATGGCCTTTAGAAGACACTTTGGCTATGGAGAAAATGCCAGTTGGCATGAATAACAAATGGGTATGTGGAATGGGCATTTACATATGCCATATTCACAGAAATAATTGAGGTTTGATAATTCAAATTATAAACACTCTGTAAAGGAAGCATATTGAACAAAGCTAGCCTAGACACCAATTAACTCCGAAGAAAAGACTGGAATCTGTGCTATTGTCTCCAACATTCCACCAACTTGAATACATCTTACGGCCGGTTAATTAAGGCATATATTTTCAATATAAAAGTTAGACATTCAAATCTTTGCCATGTGTTTTAACTAAAGAAATCCGAAAATCTAATAAAGTCAAGATGTGGTCCACAAACCTTTCTTCTATGGAAAAATGAGTCTGTGTGAAACTTAAAAATCATCTAACATGGGTTAAATTATAAATTTAATTCCTGAACTTTGAGATTTGTGTGTCTATTTAGTTTCTGAACTTTCAAAATTACAAATTTAGTTTATGAAGTTTTGAATTTTTTAAAATTTACAAATCTACTAGACACAAAATTGAAATTTTAGGTTCTATTAGACATAAAATTTAAATTTATATCTAATAAATCAATTTATTTTTAAAATTTTTAAATGTATCAGAGACCTATTAAATACAAAATTCAAAATTTAGAGACCTATTAGACACTTTTAAAAGTTCATGAACAAACTAAAAATAAACCTCAACCTCAAAGTTTATGAACTAAATTTGTAATTTAATCTTTAATATAATATTTCCTTTTTTATTGAAAGAAAAGGCACGAAAGGGGGAGTTTATATGTATGTTCAATCAATTAGCAGGATTTGCAAAACCATTCTGTTCTGTCATTCATAACACCTCATTTGCATCTGTTCTCTGTGAGGATCAAAGGAAGCATATGGATAACCATTTCATCACACGCTGCTTCAATTATCTCTCTTTTGTATGGTTGTATTGTTTACTCTCAACTATTGGTACTTATACTACCAATTGCACTTCTACTGAGAGGGAAGCACTCATTGCCTGCAAACAAGGCTTATCAGATCCTTCCGCTAGGCTTTCTTTTTGGGTTGGCGAAAATTGTTGTAAATGGCCTGGCATAACTTGTAATGTCATTTCTGGAAAAGTCACAAAAATTGATCTACGGAACTCATTGGGCTCTACCATTTTTCAATTTGTTGAGTATGGAGATGTATACCAACCACGGATAGATCCCAAGGTTTTGTCACAAGAGTACAAAAAGACTTGTTTGGGAGGTGAAGTAAGTGCTGCTTTACTTGAGCTCAAATATTTAAACTATTTGGACTTAAGTCTGAATAATTTTGAAGGTGCTCCAATTCCATACTTCTTCGGGATGCTCAAAAACTTAAGGTACCTCAATCTTTTTTCTGCAAATTTTGGTGGAGAGATTCCCATTCATCTAGGAAATTTGTCTAATTTGAATTATCTAGATCTTTCCCATAATAAAGGATTCAGGTTGTATGTTGAAAACTTGTACGTTGAAAACTTGCAATGGCTTTTTAGTCTTTCTTCGCTGGAGTACCTTAATCTTGGACGGGTGAATTTGAGTAGTGTACAAGCAAATTATTGGATGCATGCAGTCAATGAACTTTCTTCCTTGTCAGAGCTACACTTGAGTGATTGTGGTATTTCAAGTCTTGATAGTTCAGTTGCTTTTTTAAATCTCACTTCACTCAAAGTCCTTGATTTATCATCTAATGGGATAGATTCTTCAATACCTTCATGGCTGTCTAATCTTACTAGTCTTTCGACACTTAATTTGGGAGGTAATCTTTTTCAAGGTACAATTTCTCGGGATTTTGTGAAATTGAAAAATCTCCAATATCTTGAATTAAGTGGGAATATATTAGAGAATAATATTGAAGATCGCCCACCAAGCTTTTCACCAAATCTTTGCAAGTTACGATTTTTGCACCTTGCTTACAACCGTTTTGAGGTTAAACTTGAAGAGTTTTTGGATAGTTTCTCAAATTGTTGCCGTAATAAGTTTGAAATCCTTGGACTTGACAAGTAATGCATTTGTGTAACGACCGGTTTATTTAGAAACATTAATTTTGAATTATGGAAATTAAGTTGGATAAAATTTCTTAAGTATATTGATTTTAGAGTGAAATTGAAATTTTGGAAGGTTAGGAGGGCAAAAATGGAAAGAAATAATGGTCAAAAAGGGTATTATGGTCTTTTAGAGAAGATATTTTTGATTTTTTTAATATAATATTATTTTATTATTATTTTAATTATTTATTATTATTTTTATTTTTATTTTTCTTTTAAATTTTATTTTTATTTTTCTTTTCTTTCTTCTTCTTCCCCGAAATTTCCCCCCCACCGAACTCTCTCTCTCTCTCTTGTCTTCTCCTTCCTCGCGACACCGCAGCCCTCATTTCCGATCATCTCTCTCTCGCCGAAGCTCCGCCGCTCTCTCTCCGATCTCTCTCTCTCTCACTCGATCGTCTTCCTCACGGTAACTCTCTCTCTCGCCGGCAGAACGTTTACTCTCTCTCTCTCTCTCCCTCCGACCGACACCCATCTTCACCGCCGAACGAATCCTTCACGCGAACGCAGCTCCGCCGCCGGTGCACGCCCAGCAACTCGATTTTTCTATAAGTCTCGCCGGAAAAACACATAAGCCGCACGCTGGGTGAAGACTCGCCGTCCGCCGGTCTTCTTCCTCGCAAGCTGCACGCCTAGCCTCGCCGTGAGTTCCTTCGCCGGACGACAGTAGCTCGCCGGAAGCTTCAACTCACAACCCACGCCATTGAACGCCATAAGCTCGCCGGAATTACAGCCTGAACGCCTCGAAATTTGCCGAAAAACGCAGATCTGGGAGCCTCGTGCGAAAACGAGCCTCCACGCGCCCTCACGCGCCGATCGGAAGCTCCACGCGCCGGCCACGCGCCGCCGCCGCCGTGAAGTCCACGCGCCGCCGTGCTCCGGTCACGCGCCGCCGCTCGCCGGAGTTGGGTAAAATTTGCCATTAGGTCCGTTTCGTCGAGTTATAAATGATAGAATGTGTTTTAACGTAATTTGGATGGTTTAAGACACGTTTAGAACACTTTTTAGGTGAATTGTCGAGGACCGAGGATCGTACTTGGAGTGGGAACTCAAGAAGCTTATTACTAAGTGAAGAAAGGGTATTGTAATAAGTAAAGACTTAAGGTAAGGGATCTCACAACGAAAGAAGTTTTCGAAACCTATAACGAGCTCTATGTTTACTTTGAAAGTATATGTTTTCATATTAAGTATTTAAGAAAGAAAGTGTATTATATGTATGTCTTTGAAATACGATTGCTATGACTGATGCATTCATAACTATGTTCTAAAACGAATGGGACCTCATGCATGTGTTGTGTTCACGAAAGGATTTATATAGGCTGTGACGATAATTCTCCCAAAAGTTTTATGTGGGTTTTGAGGGAACCCGAGTCTTTGGACTCTATATGCTCCCGGGGTTCGAGAGTGCCCCCACGACTGTAGCCGACGGGCTTGAGTCTTCGGACTCCACGATGGTAGCCTTCGGGCTGAGTCTTCGGACTCCATGATATATGTTAGCTTTCGAGCTTAACTCTCAGAGGTAGGGAGGACTCTATTAGACAGAAAAACTATGTCTTCGGACTATTCAGAGGCCCTCGGGAGAATTTAATCGTTCACAAGAGCTGCGAGGAAAAGTATATGGTTTATAAAAGGAATTTTAGGTCCCCTACTAAAGCGATGGTTTTATGATTTAAAATGACATGTTGCATGTGATTGAAATTCTTATTTTTAAAACTATGATGGACTTACTGAGTATTATTCGTTAATACTCACCCTTTTCCTTTTTAAAATGTTTTCAGGTAAGGCTAAGATCGGCCCTAGCGCGTGACCGGAGATCATCTACTCGAGTCATGGGGAGCCGACTGATCGCTATTCCGCTTCCTTAATGTTTCTAGATGTATATAGAACTTATGTTAAGTTTTTTAAATGTTAGGAGAATGTTTTAAAATCTTTTAACCTTTATTTGTAAATCGTGCACGTATATTTGGTTTCTTCTGTTTGGACCCTAGCATCATATTGAGAAGTTTGTTGGATGCTAGGAGGTTGTTTGAAATCTTAGAAGTGTGTTTTTTTATGTCTTATCAGGGTCAAAATTTTGGTTTTCGTGTAGTTACGCCGTTATGTTGCCGAAATTTTTGGTAATATAGCGACGTGACTTAGTAATGACTCTTAGGTAGCGTGTTGAGCCTATAGGGTCGTTACAATTTGTGGGAGAGATACCGAATTCATTGGGGACATTTAAGAACCTACGATGGTTGAATCTTTCCTTTAATAATTTGTGGGGTTCACTTCCAAATTCAATAGGCAATTTGTCATTATTGCAGCATCTGCACACCTCTAGTAACTTCTTGAATGGAACTATACCTTCAAGTTTTGGACAACTTTCAAAATTAATTCAATTTGAAAGTTACATGAGTTTCTGGAATACAACTATAACAGAGACTCACTTAGTGAATTTGACAAATTTGGAAGTCCTTAGACTTGATACAACAAAGACACATGCTTTGGTTTTCAACATCTCATATGATTGGATTCCACCTTTCAGGCTCAAGATTCTTTCTTTGCAAAATTGCCTCATAGGCCCTCAATTTCCAATTTGGCCTCGAAGTCAAACTCAGTTAACGAATATCATCCTATATGATGTTGGAATTTCTGGCTCTATACCAAATGCGTGGATTTCTAACTTATCTTCTCAAATCACTACATTGGGTTTGTCCAACAACTTTCTCAAGGGAAAGTTATCTCACATGTTGGCATCTCAAAAAATTTATGTTGGTCGAAATCAAAACTTCCTTAATAATTCAATCCCGCTCAGGTATCCTAATCTAAGATACTTGGATCTTCGAAGCAATCAATTGTTGGGCCCTATACCCGTAAATATCAATGATTTGATGCCCAATTTGTATAGATTAGATTTGTCAAAGAATTATCTTAATGGTACAATTCCATCATCCATTAAAACAATAGATCATCTTGGAGTACTTTCAATGTCAGACAACCAACTTTCAGGGGAGCTCTTTGATGATTGGAGTAGACTCAAAATATTATGTGTTATTGATTTAGCCAATAATAATCTACACGGCAAAATTCCAACCACAATAGGTTTGTTGACATCCCTCAACAGATTAATACTAAGCAACAACAATTTGCATGGAGAAATTCCCAAATCTTTGCAGAATTGTTCGCTCGTCACGAGCATTGATCTTGCTGAAAATATATTATTCTACGGAAACCTACCTTCATGGATAGGAGTAATGTGTCACGATTGCAATTGTTAAACTTACGGTCTAATCGTTTCAACGGAACTATTCCAAGACAGTGGTGCAATCTTCCTTTCCTTCGTATATTAGATCTATCAAACAACCGTCTTTCTGGAGAAGTTCCAAGTTGTTTGTATAATTGGACATCTTTCATTCGTGACGACTACTACAATCTTGGATTATACATAAGATATTATCATACTAATATGAGCAACTTTTACTCCTACCAAGCAAGTACAAGGTTGGTTATGAAAGGAGCAGAGTTTGAATACAATACTAGTCTCGAGTTTGTTATGACAATAGATCTTTCAAGTAATAAATTGAGTGGTGAGATTCCAAATGAGATAACAAAGCTTGTCCATTTGAGTACTCTAAACTTGTCTAGGAATGCTCTCGTTGGTACCATCCCAGAAAACATTGGAGCCATGCAACAATTAGAAACACTAGATCTCTCTTGCAATCATCTCTCTGGAAGGATTCCTGCCAGCCTAGCATCTCTAGATTTCTTGTCACATTTGAATATGTCATTCAACAATTTGACAGGAAGAATACCCACGAGTAATCATCTTCAAACACTGGAAGACCACTCTATCTACGAAGGCAATCCTTTGTTATGTGGGTCTCCTCTTCAAAACAAGTGCCCGGGTGATGAAAGTTTAAACAGTGTTCCTATTTCCACAAGTGAAGAAGATGGCAAAGAAAATGACTCGGAAATACTTAGCTTCTACATGGGCATGGGAATTGGTTTTTTGGTTGGTGTCAACATCTTGTTCTTTACCATTTTCACAAACGAAGCAAGGAGAACATTCTACGTTCGTTTAATAGATCGTGTCAGCTACAACTTACTGAAAACAATTGGCCTAAGAAGAATGGTATGGAGAAGAAGCAGCTACTAAATTAAGGCTGCTGCAATTTCACATGCAAGCAACGTACGTTTGCCCAGTGACTCGGTTGGCCAGCAAATCATGTGAAAGTTTTAGTTTTAATATTTTAAGAAGTGTGTTTGCTTCTTTTTTTTTTTTTTTTTTTGAGTTATGTTTTCCATCTTTTTTAGCTTTTTTGTTGTATGTGGCTATGTTTGTGGACTGTTTACTTGATTATAAATGAATGGATGAATTTTAGTTTATTTTATTTTTGTTGATTGCATAATAATGGTTCAATAAAAAGAACCAACAAAGAAATACATGAAGTGAGTTTAACATTAAAGATATCAAACTTTGAGCACAGAGGTCTTTTTAGTACAACAAATTCGTGGAAATGAAGATTCGAATCTTCAATCTAGTACATACCAATTATAGTTGAACTATAATTACTTTGGCATTTGAGCACATAGGTTAAAGCTTTTTTCTTTTAAGAGCCATACATTATTTGAGTTTCCATTGTAAAATTCAATATATCTTCAAAGGGAAAAAAAAAAAGCGGAATATTTCTTGAAAGAATTAAATAAAATTGGCAAAAAAAGAAAAAAAAAAAAAATGAGAATTTGCAGGAATTAACGCCTTCTTCAGTCTGAGCATTCCATCCCCTGCCGTAGCAAACAATTTACAGAGAGGAAATGAAGACAATAAGGCAACGGCTTCCCCTATACCGTCTTCTACTTTCACCACGGCTCGTGCACAATCAAATTCCCAGCATTGATTCTCCATTACTTTCTTCTTCCTCCTCCATTTGCGATTCTGCAACTGCATCCTTACCCTGCAAAATCAATACGACTCTGACCCAAGACGAGCTTACAAAGATCAACCTTCTTCTTCCTCGTCTCTGTCTCTACAATCACCACTCTACTGCAATCACACTTCTGGACGCGGCTCTCCTCACAAATCCTTCATTTCAATCTCTTCCCCTTTCAATTCTTTCCCATTCCCTTGCTTCCCAATCTGATTTTGCCCTCACAATGTCCCTCCTCACCCGTCTCAAACACCATCGGAATGCCCTTCTCTATTCAACCTCTATTATCACCATGCTCATTTTCTCTTATTGTAAGTGGCGCAAATCCAGGGAGGCCTTGAAGATTTTTCACTGGATGCTAAGACCGGGGTCGCCATGTAAGCCGGACGAGAAGGTTTATAGAACCCTAATTGCGGGACTGTGTCGGAAGGGGATGGTATTCGATGCTTTGAAGGTTCTCAGGAATATGATCGATTCGAATTTGGTTCCGGATAGCGATCTGAGGAATTGGATTTTTAGGTCTTTGCTGAGAGAAGCAATGATTGGCGAAGCAATGGAGTTAAACCAGACTTTGGATTGCGCTGGCGATCAGAATAGCAGTGACTGTCTGAGAAAGGTGTCGGAATTGTTGGATCGTATTATTACCAATTGGATAGAGTAGAGAAGAGCCGGTAAGCCATTTGCTCTCTGTGACTCAATGAATTTATCTTTGCCTCAATTTTTAATGATATTGAGAATGAATGGAGGACTGAATCAAGTAATTTTTACATCATATGAAACTTCTGCATTTACAAGTATTCAACATCTGTATCGTAGGATATAATATGGATAGTACACTGCAAGTCTGTAAGAATATTTTGTTTCATTACTTTGAATGGTTCTTCAGTGAGTTTTATAGTTCATCCCTATCCCTACACTCTATTTAATGACATAAAAGTTTTTAAAGCTTAGTATCAATTATCTGATTGGTAATGTTGAAGATTTTGAACCTTTCTTTGTTCTGTTGTGTAATTAATGAACATAGTACTTCTCCTACACATTCTGCCATTTCATCTGTAAGAATGAGGATAGAGTAAGAATGTTCCTCTGATCATTGCCGATTTAGAAAAAAAAAATTGATTGGAAACAAATTTCATTGATGTATGAAATTTACAAAAGAAGGGCAAAGCCCAAACTAAAAGAGTTACAAAAGAATTTTCCAATTGGTCAAAAGAGAGGAAAGATCATAAGAACTATAGAAGGATGTGCATTTACACCAAGACATTACAAGAAACATAATTTGTTCAAAGAAGCTATCAAAAGAAGTTTCTTTGTCTTTGAAGGGCCGATTATTCGGTTCCTTCCAAGTAGTCCACAAAAAAACCCGGATAAGATGCATCCAAAGAACTTTCTTTTCATCAGAAAAAGGATGGCCATTTAGAGTGTAGGTAAGAATTGCCGATTTATAAATTTATAACAAATAGCAGTAATGTAAATTTTTCTTATATGAAACGCTTTCATTAAATGAAAAGAGCATTAAAGGTAGACGTATAAAAGAAGTGATAAAGCGCCCACCCATCAACCATGGAGATTACAGAAAGAGTCTACAAGTGATCATATTAAAGATAGAGAATATTACGAAATACTTTGGACTAGATATATGAAAAAAAAAAACTCTTTGTTTGAGTAAAGAAAATGCCAGTTACAATGGGACACTGAAAACCTTAAGCCATGAGCTGCTGAAACAAGTGCAGGACATTAGGAAGTGGTTGCTATCTTCCCCATCTTTCTCACAGAGAGGGCATCATGAAAGAGAGCCTGAATGTGTTTTGTACATGCTAGCAAACGTTTCTGGTTTCTGTCATCAAACGCTCATGGTGTAATCAGTTAGTTATATTGCATCTTATAAGTTTATTTTTGCTTTAAATATGATGGCATGAACTGAAAGAATATCTAAAAATCAGGAGATGATAAATCTATATGCTTGCCATTCCTATTCTGTCTTTTTGGGGGGTTTTGGAGAGGGAGAATATCGTGTTTGAACTTTTCTTTGTCAATCAAGTAGGAGCTTAGCAACTATTATGAGTTGGCCTAGTGGTCATCATAAGGGCCTTCGGGAACTAAGAGGAAATAAATTCAATCTATGGTGACCACCTACTTAGGATTTAATATCCTACGTGTTTTCAATCAACCATGTAGTAGGGTCAGGCGGTTGTCCGGTGAAATTAGTCGAGGTGCGCGCAAGCTGGCCCAGATATACTTACTGATATTTAAAAAAAAAAAAATCAAGTAGGAGCTTAGCCCTTCGATTCTTCCTAGTTGTCTGTCAATCATAATTGGTGCATTGGTTTGTTTCATCACTTGTATAGTACAATTAATCTGTACTTGTTTTTATATTCCTCTATTGATGTGGCATTCAAAGTGTAATGTCAGTTTTGCAATCTGTATCAGTTATATAAATCATGGATTTTTTGCTGGTTTAATGCATACTTTTTTTTTTAGCTCAACAATATGTGGGGTGAGAGATTCGAACCTCTAATCTCTTGGCCAAGAGTACATACTTTCTGTCAATTGAACTATACTCGTGTTGGCGTTTAATGCATACTTTAATTTATAAAACTTGTCTAAATTTGATTCTAGATTATCCAAAATACAAAAGTTCCCTATGATGAATACAACTTGGCTAGAAGTTCCTTCTTCCTTATATATTGCCTATTTCTATGATTAGTTTATGTATATTGTATTTCATAGTTATCAAAAAAAAAATATTGTATTTCATAGATACATAGGTCTCATTAATATTTTTAGTCTTGTAGGAACAAGACGAACAAAAAAGTGAACAGGAATTAATACTTGTTATTATGCCTTTTTGCTTCCTAGAAATTTCTTTTTGAAGAGAAACTAATTTTGGGCTACAGGCATTATTACAGTATTAAATTGGAATTTTGACGTGTGCTAAACAAATGGGTCATTTATTTGCGTGCTTTCCTCTGCATCACTCACAGTCAAATAAACATAATTGCTGTCATACACAAGATTGAATTGTTCATAATTTTTATGAGTCAACTCTCCCAAAATGAACAAGGTGCTTGTAGATCTCAGTGTCTCACAACTGTACCTTACTTCCATAACCTGATGTTATTAATCGTATTGTTTGAAATCTTGCTTGTCAGGTTCTTATTTAGTAGAATGAACAGGAAACTTCCATTTTCAGGGAGAGGAAAGTGATTGATGTTTCTACCAGTAGGGATATTCACTCTTTCATTTTTAGAGCAGCAGAAAGCTTGACCATCAAGTTCAATACTGGGAAAGAAAATCACTCGAATTCAGGGCGTAATGTTATGATGGTTTGGGAGTGATTTTGGAATGGTTAAAATCACTTTTGTCGTTCAAAATCACTCTAAAACGTACTTTAATTATTCAAAATTAATTTTTATGAAATAAAAATTGCATTTAAAAGTGTAAATGTTTGGTTTGAGTTTTCCTTTCTTTACATAACCTAACCATACATTGTTAGAAAAAATGTGTAGTTTAAACGCATTTTTTTTTTTGGAATTTCTTTAAACACTGCCCCATCGGACAGAAATTTGCCCGTTATTGTTATATAACTTGATTACATCTATGTTATGGGAAGATTAAGCAATGCATGTGTAAGTATGAACTAATTCAAACATCTATGTTATGCAATATTGAACTTATTATGATGGTGGTCATAATGGACTTTTCCAACCATTTTCTATATTAATTTAAAGAGATAAACCAGTCAAAGAAATATGACTTTGACAACTTCTTCTACTATATTATAAAATATAAAATAGTAGTCTTCAAACATGCCACTTCCAATTTAACTAACGGTCTCTTTGTACAAATTTAGTAGATGGTATAAATTGAGTCACTTAAGTAAGTTTATTGAAAAAATTATTGGGCGTATTAATTTTAAGTTCAAAGTTTTAATGGATGAAATTATTAGTTTATGATTTTAATTGATTCAACCTATAATGTTTGGGGGTATAAATTGATTTTTTTTCCTTATAAAAATTAAGAGAACTTGTCTCATTTTGTTGATGTGATATTTGTAATGTAGAGTGGAAAATCATTTATGAAAATGTGTTCACGTTCCCTTTGATAGTTTTGATGTTGTTCTGTCTATGTTAATGTCTTATTTATGTGTCAAAGAGGGGTGCTATGAGGGGCCAACGAGAGAACCCTAAGGCCCACTGCCAAGCATGAGTCGCGGTTGAACTTTTTTCTTCTTTTGAGTGGAGGCTATCGTCTTCAATGGAAGATGTTGGTTGTGTTGGTCCTCTACTTTCCATACGTGGGTTACCATAATGTATCTAACTTTGTGGTGTTTTAATGAATTTATTGCTTAAAAGAAAAAAAATTATAAATTAAAAGGTATCAAACCATTATTAAGGAGGAGAGTACTCATCGGGATTCTCTCTAGAATCACGTTTCGTACGGCTTCGCCGGATTATTATCTCCGATAGCTGGAGAGTTTTGTCGGTCCTTTCTTTGTGAGGTAGGGGTTTTCTTGCTCTATCTATACATTGAACGGCACTGTAGTACAATGAATCACGATGATATCATAGATGATTGGAGTAAGTTAACGCTAACAGCAGAAGAAGAGGAAGTTTCAGTTGATGTGAAAATTGGAGCTTTTCAGAACACTAATTCGCTGTTGGATGGATGTACGGTTGGGAAATTATTGGCGCCCAGAATTATTTCTGCAGAGGTAATACGCAATACCTTTAAATCTGCTTGGAAAATTGATAAAGGGCTGGAGGTAGATGTTTTAGGTAAAAATCTACGAATGATTTGGATAGGATCCGTGTTAGTAGCAACTGTCACACCCTGTCCCAGATCACTCTAACCAACCTAGGACGTGGCATGTCGACAATCAATCGAAACAAAAAAACAAAATCCAATGTCCAGCTTATCAAAACAAAATATGTTTTGGAAATAATAAGTGGCTAGCAAAACTTTCTTTAAATAAAATCCTCAAAATTTCAGCAGAGTTTCCCTTAAAAAACGGATGAATATACCTGGATTTTGAAACATTATGCTCCCTAATAACAAATGTACACACACATATATATAACTTAGATACTCTTCTCCAAATACATTTCAAATACACTACTCAAAAACACTCCAACCATTCAAACGCAACTTTAGAAAGTCAAAAGTATCGTTAATAATTTACAGGTACAAATCATAAGCCAACATGAAACCCAAAATGTGGTGCGCTTAAGCTCGTATTAGCCACTCTAGTTACAAAATATGCTTTTAAAGCACATGTACATACAAAAATGATATGCAATCTAGCAAGTCTGGTGGCAGAAGTCAACTTCAGTAGGTTCACCAGAAACTCAAACGCTACCTGGTAGGAAAATGCAAAAAGAAAGAATGAGCTAAAAGGCCCAATGAGTGGTGAGTTAATAGGAAAATATCTTTCTCGAAAACCGTTACGCAATACACGTAAATTCAAATCTTTATAAAAATCACAAGTAAACTAGGAAGAATTTTAAAGTTCTCAAGATCACGAAAAACACAGTAAAATTTGTAATAATATCACTTCAACCATAAACAACGAAAATAGAGATTATAACTCTAGATACAATACCTTTGAAAACCTAATATTTGCAAATAATAGTACATATGTAAATAGAGAGATAGAGAAAACGTGTAGTTACAACTCTTGAAAACATAATCATAAGCTCACAAAATCCATCACCAAACCTGTACCCAAATCTCTATAGTATTGGCGTAGAATAAACTCCATACGCACAGCAACTCACTCTCTGTCATACTATGCACCGAGTAATCTCAGGATACATAGCAGAGTAAATCTCTGTCATACGTGCACGTAGAACTGCTTCCAAAGGGCTAAGCACTCTAACACACGGCCCAAAGCCTATGTGTGTGCTAGAGTGGGTCCCAAAGACCTCTCTCTCTTAGTATACTATAGAAACACATTCACATAGCATACATGTAATCACAGTGGGTACATAGATTTAGTGGTTTGAAAACCACTTTTAACATAAAACTCTTAATTCTCAAACTTTTTCTGAAAACCAAACTCTTTCTCTAAAACACTATCTCATAGACTTGAAAGATTTTAAATAACACTAAACATGTGTAAATACTCAAATAATAATCAAATATCTCAATAATATAAAACATTTCCAAAGTCATATTTTCTCAATAAACATTACAACTTTTCTAATTCTCACATAATCATAAAATGTTTCAAATATATCTCTAGAATGATAATTCCAGCTAAAATCATAAGATTACTGGAAATTCATGAATATTTTCCAAAAATCTCATAACAATTTCTCTATAGTCTTACGAAATTATAGATTCTTGAAATCTCATAATAATAATTAAATAACCAAAAACATTTTGTAAAATAAACCACTCACAAACTATGGTGGAATTGATATGTTCGGGTCGTAAATCGTTCCAATCTCTGTTTGACCTGAAATATTAATTGAGTTACCATATGAGGATACAACATTTTTTATCACCAACCTAAATCACATAACCTTAAAATACTTTCTTCAATTCCAACATATATTCTTTCTTTTCACAAGTACTATTTTGTCTTCTTTTTTTTTTTGTTTTTTTTCCAAATTAAACAACAATTTCTTTCTCTCCTCTAAAAAAAACTCATCTTCCTTCTAACTACAATAATATATTCCATTCCTCCCAATTTAACTCCCATGAGTATAGCCCTCCAAACACACTAATTCTCACTTTTTAATTAATTCTAGATGTCCTATTTTTACTAAAAAAAATTCTCCTTTTTCCAACTTCCCAATTTTCTTCCTTCAATTGTATGTAGACACAAAAAATAATAAAAAATACAATCTTTCTCTCTCTCACCATTAACTTATTGCATTTGACTATAATGTCCCCAAACTTAAATAAACAATTTCTTTTATTAACAATTTTTCTCTCCAACAACCCACCATCTTCTTCCTCTTCCTTGCCCAATTTCTCTCTCCTTCATAATGTCTTAAACCTTCCATTCTTGCTCCCTTTAGCTTATGCTTATGAACTCCCTTTTTCTTCTTCTTCTTTTTTTTTCTTTCTAAAACACTAGTTCCATACATCCAAACCCCAAATTAAACCCAATTTCTTCCATCTTCTTACACATCCAAACATGAGTTGTAAAGAAAATAGAAAAACCCACAATTAAACTTAAAAATTTCTCCATAAATTCCTCAAAGAAACTTACCAAACTTGAAATATTTCTTTTGTAAGACTCTTCCACCTCCAAATTTCAAGTAGTTGAAGTTAAACTCCCCAAAATAAGCTTCTCACCACAAGTTCTCCTCTCATATTCCAAAACCCACGGTTTTTCATTGTAAAAGGGAGAAGACATTATGTTATTTTATTTTAATTTATTAATTTAACCCAAAAATTCATAAACCTCCTTATCTCAAAAGATAAAAACCCCAACTTCCAATAATTTCTTAACAACACACCTTCTCATCCCTCACACCCACGTGCCCACCACCAAACTAATCCAATTTTAAATTTTTTTGTTTTATTTTTTATTTTAAGCCAAACATCAAAAGACATTTTTGCCCTTATCATAAAAGTAAAAAGACAACTAAGTCCTTACATAACATTATCCCCCTTTTGAAAATTTCGTCCTCGAAATTCAGCAACTCTAGTCAAGAAATAACTGGGGATATTGGGCACGAATTTGTTCTTCACTTTCCCATGTTGCTTCTTCCGTTGTATGATTTTTCCATAGCACCTTAATAAGAGGTATAGTCTTGCGTCGTAAAACTTGTTCCTTCCTGTCCAGAATTTGCATTGGCTTCTCTTCATAAGATAAATTCTCTTTTAATTGAACTGGTTGTGACTCCAAAATATGTGTTGGGTCTGGCACGTACTTGCGCAACATAGAAACATGAAATACATCATGGATTTTGGAAAGTTCCATCGATAGTGCAAGACGATAAGCTACTGGTCCAATACGTTCAAGGATCTCATATGGACCAACATATCTTGGACTCAACTTCCCCTTCTTTCCAAACCTTAACACCCCTTTCCAAGGCGATAATTTGAGAAAAACTTTGTCACCAACCTTGAATTCTAAGTCTCTTCTACGTTTATCTGCATAACTCTTTTGTCGATCTTGTGCCTCCTTCAATTTTTCTCTGATTACTTTCACCTTTTCAGCCGTGATTTGCACAAGTTCAGGTCCCATCAACTTCCTTTCACCAACTTCATCCCAACAAACTGGTGTTCTACACTTCCTTCCATATAATGCCTCAAATGGTGCCATCCCAATACTGGAATGATAGCTATTATTGTAAGCGAACTCCATCAAAGATAAATGAGAATCCCAACTTCCCTTAGACTGCAAGACACAAGCTCGCAACATATCCTCCAAAGTTTGTATACTTCTCTCAGACTGTCCATCTGTTTGTGGATGGAACGCTGTACTAAAATGTAATTTAGTACCCAAAGCTCGTTGTAAACTTGGCCAAAATTTGGAAGTAAACCTAGAGTCCCTGTCTGAGACGATAGATACTGGAGCTCCATATTGACTGACTATCTCATCCACGTATAGTTTAGCCAACTTATCAAGTGTATAAGTGATTTTGATTGGTAAAAATCGAGCAGTCTTGGTTAACCTGTCAACTACCACCCAAATTCCATCATTGCCATTTTGTGAACGAGGAAGTCCAAATAAAAAATCCATAGTGATATGTTCCCATTTCCATTCTGGAATTGGAAGTGAGTTTAAAAGTCCAGCAACCTTCTGGCGTTCTGGTTTTACTTGTTGACAAATTAAACATTTAGAAACATACTCTGCAATCTCCCTCTTCATTCCAGGCCACCAGTAATGCTCTCTCAATGTCCTATACATCTTTGTACTTCCCGGGTGCATAGTATAAGCCGAGTTGTGGGCCTCTTCCAAGATCTCCTTCTTTAAATCTAGTTTATTCGGTACACAGAAACGATCATACTTAAGTAGAGCTCCATCATTTCTCAATGCATAATCTGTTCGCTGATTTTCTTTCACTTCTTCTATTACCTTACTCAAGGTCGAGTCATTCAATTGAGCCTCTATAAGTTTATCAATTAAGGTAGGTCTTACTTGAAAATAAGCAAGTAAACCACCTAAATCATTTACTGTTACTTCAGCATTCAAGTTCTTCAATTCACCCAACAAAGAAAAACTGATTGCATTAAGCGAAGTTTTCACATTAGCAGACTTTCGGCTCAGAGCATCAGCTACTACATTAGCCTTTCCTGGATGATATTCAATAGTGCAATCATAATCTTTTATCAACTCAAGCCACCTTCTCTGTCGTAGGTTCAGCTCTTTCTGATCAAAGATATATTTAAGACTTTTGTGATCTGTGTAAATATGACACCTTTCACCAAAAAGATAATGTCGCCAAACCTTTAATGCCAAAACCACTGCAGCTAATTCTAAATCATGAGTTGGATAATTACACTCATGCTTCTTTAATTGTCTCGACACATAGGCTATCACCTTCCCTCTTTGCATCAACACACACCCAAGACCTTGATGAGAAGCATCACTATAAATACTGAACTCTACATCAGGCGTTGGAAGTGATAATATTGGAGCAGAAACTAGTCTTTTCTTCAATTCCTGGAAGCTTTGCTCACACTTATCTGTCCACGCAAATCTTGTATTCTTCTTTGTCAAGTTAGTCAATGGGAGTGCTAACTTAGAAAATCCTTCCACAAACCGACGATAATAGCCAGCCAACCCAAGAAAACTGCGAACTTCAGTAACTGTGGTAGGTTGTTCCCACTTAACCACCGCCTCGATTTTCTGTGGATCAACATAAATGCCTTCTGCAGAGATTACATGCCCCAAAAATACAACCCTATCTAGCCAAAACTCGCATTTACTGAACTTAGCATATAACTTCTTATCACGTAACGTTTGTAACACTATTTTAAGATGCTCCACATGCTTCTCGTTACTACCTGAATAGACTAGTATATCATCAATGAACACAATCACAAACTGGTCTAAGAAGGAATGAAATACCCTGTTCATAAGGTTCATAAATGCTGCTGGTGCATTGGTCAAACCGAACGGCATGACTAAGAACTCATAATGCCCATAACGTGTTCTGAACGCAGTTTTTGGCACATCTGTTTCTTTTATTTTGAGTTGATGGTATCCAGAACGCAAATCAATCTTTGAGAACACTGAAGCACCTTTAAGTTGATCAAACAAATCATCTATTCGAGGCAATGGATACTTGTTCCGTATAGTCACTTTGTTTAGCTGCCTGTAATCAATACACAATCTCAATGTACCATCCTTCTTTTTAACAAATAACACGGGTGCACCCCAAAGTGATACACTAGGCCTAATATAGCCTTTGTCTACTAACTCTTGTAGTCGTGTCTTCAATTCCTTTAACTCTTTGGGTGCCATTCTGTATGGAGCTTGTGAAATGGGTGCAGTACCCGGTATTAGATCAATAATAAACTCAGTCTCTCTATCAGGTGGTAAACCAGGTAAATCATCTGGGAACACATCTGGAAAATCTTGTACAACTGGTATATCTTCAAGTTTTAGTTTGCCAACTTGTGTGTCAATTACATGTGCCAGATACGCTGTGCACCCTTTCCTGAGCAACCTGATGCCAATATTCTCCTTTCACCCTTGAAACTAATCTCAACTTCACCAGGGCGTTTAAATACAACTTCTTTTTTATAGCAATCAATCGATGCATGATGTGAAGATAAGAAATTCATTCCCAAAATAATATTAAACTCATGGATATCTAGTGGTATTAAGTCCACAGTTAACTCCTTATCCTCTATTCGAACTACACAATCGTGATATACACGGTTTGCTACTAATGTTTTTCCAACAGGTGTAGTTATTAATAACTCACCTGGCAATTGCTCTAACTTTTTGTCCACCCCATTAGTAAAATTAAAAGAAATAAATGAATGTGTAGCACCAGTGATAATTCTCAATTATGAGAATTATTCAACTCTAAAACCAAGTTGTTCTTGCTAATTTTGAGGATTTTGTTGATTACCGAGCAAGCTAAAAGTAACATTTTGTATAAATTCATGAAAGCTTGTTAAAACTTGATGAATAAAAGAATTTTAAGAAAAGATAAAGAAAGTAGCTTAAGTTGTTGTCTTTTGTGCAGAATTGGAGACTTTGCAAAAGGAATGCAATTGCATTCCATTTGCAATGTAACCAGATGAACAGAGGAAGGGAGATTGCGATTGCAAACCAATTGCATTCTAAGGCACGACAAGGAAAGCTCGAAATTCACGGAAATCTCCATGATTCTCGCGATTCACATCAATTATGGAGAAATTCCAGCAAGATTATCTTGTCCAGATTTTACCCACAAATCAGGGATCCAATTTTGGAAGGAGATGAACTCGAATTCGACTTTAAAAAGGAGAAGAAGCCGAGGAGGAAGGGAAGTTTTGTTTTGAGGGTTTTAGTTTCTGTTTTTACTTTTCTTCCGAGAGTGTATTTTCGTGGGTTTATTCTTCTGTTTTCCGAAGCTAATTTTCTGGGTATTTTCTTTGTAGACAGCAATCATTTGAATTCAAGTTGTTATTCAATCAATTCCATTTCAATTATTTGTTATTTTCGCTCAAGAATTCTTCGATTTTAGCTTCAATCAATCGAGAAGGCAATTTTCTGCATTGCTACGGGTTTGTCCATTATTTTTCAGTCTTCATTCTCGGCTTCAATCGTTCTTCAGTTCTTGTTCTGTGTATTTCTTTTGCTTTGGAATAATATTTTGCCAATATTTGAATTTTCCAGTGGGTTTCCTTATTTTTATTAGAAATTAATTCCAGTATTTTTTTTTTCTTTGTTTCCAGTGGGTTTTCCTTCTGTTCCTTTTAAACAGAAACTTGATTTCCAACATCTCTCTTTTCTTTACCAGTGAGATTGCTTATTCCCTTGAGAAATTTGAACTCCAGTAGCTAATTTTAGAGAATTTGATATTTTCCTTGTGGTAATTTAATTAGGTTTCTTGAAATTATTTATCTCCTCTTTAAAACTATGAATTTTTCAATCAATTATTTTAGGATTTTTGTTTTATCTACAATGAGCTAAATTTCCTCTAGGGGTTCAAGTTGGTGAATGCCCTAAGGAAAAATGCAAAGCTCTAAAGCAAAAACAATCTAGTTAGCATGTGTACTTTGTTTGTTTTTGTTGAATTTAATTTTGGGTAAACCTAGCCGGCCAACTAGTGCTTGCTCATCTAGCTCGAACTTAATATCGAAAGAGTTAAGGGAAAGCCGATGTCACAAAAGCAATGGAGGAAAAGGCTTAGAAATAAGTCCTGAACATCGACCCTAGACATAGGGCGAGACTCCAAGACCACTAGGGTTGTGAGCGAAGTATCTAAGTTAGATTAGCCATAGACATATAGGTTTAATCACTTAGTCTCCTAAAGGTTTTGAATCAAAATCGAATAGGAGTTGAACCCGGTTTACTTAGTCTCACATGTTAACTATGATTGCAATTGCAAAGTGAGTTGCATTCTTCCAAAGGTGCTTGCATCACTTGAATCCCTATTTTATTCTTTGAATTTTCACTCACTTGTTAAAACCAAACTCTCGCATTTTGAACTTTCGGTTACCCCCATTGCGATTTGCAAACATATTTGGTGTCATTCAAAATAGATTTTGTTAAAACCGTTCCCTTGGGTACGATACTCTGGAATACTTCCAGTTTCTTTATTACTTCGATCACGTGCACTTGCGTGTTAGCGGATCAAGTTTTTGGCGCCGTTGCCGGGGAACGGCATTTTCAACAAAATTTATTTTTGGTACACAATTTGTGAGCAGATTGCAATTAGATTGCAATTGCATTGCAATTGCAATCCTCCTATTGCAGGAAAAATCCAACTTGGAATTGCAGGTACTTGCAGGTTGAGCGTAGTGCATGCAAAAAGAACTTCACATCTTGAAGTTTGATCCTGAAATAGAGAGGACCTTCCACCAACGCCGCAGACAGCAGAGGAGGAAGAAAAAGGAATTGCAGGAGTTGATCGCACAGGAAGTCTGTAAGGAAAGCAATTTGCAGGAAGTACAAATGGACCCACCTGTAGCTGATCCTCAAGCAAATCCAGCAAATGGAGGAAATCCACAAAATGCAAATCATATGCAACAGCAAAGGAGAATTCCTCCAGGAAATCCCATCTTCATTGCAGAAGAAAGGGATAGAGCAATTAGAGATTATGCAGCTGCCACTTTTCAGAATCTGTATACAGGGATTGCAGAACCAAATATCGAAGCCAATCATTTTGAATTCAAACCGGTGATGTTCCAGATGTTGCAAACCATGGGCCAATTTGCAGGACTGCCCAACGAAGACCCTCACAAACACATCAAGATGTTTCTTAGAATTTGCAATTCATTTAAAATGAATGGGGTCTCGAGTGAGACATTGCGCCTAAAATTATTTCCTTTTTCTCTATAGGGAAACGCAGAAGCATGGTTAGACTATTTTCCCCCTGACTCCATAAGAACTTGGGATGAACTAGCAGAGAAATTCCTTCTTAAGTACTTCCCTCCCACAAAGAACGCACAGATCAGAGGAGAGATAATTACATTCAAGCAAGGAACAAATGAAGCGGTCGACACTGCTTGGGAGCGTTTCAAGAAGTTGGTGAGAAGATGCCCACATCATGGGTTGCCAGCTTGTCTCCTCATAGAGCATTTCTATAATGGATTGACACAGGCATCAAAGACCCTAGTAAACGCATCTGCTAATGGATCCTTGCTGAATAAGACGGTGAATGAAGCCAATGAAATCCTAGATGCTATGGTTTCAAACAACAGTCAGTGGGGAGAGGATGAATCTCACAATGCAAGGAATGTTACAGGAATACATGAAGTAGACTCAATAGCAGCATTAAGTGCGCAAATATCTGCAATGAACAACACATTGAAGAACCTTGCATTAGGAAATCAAGCGCCAATTGCAGCAATAAATCATATTCCTAACCCTTCTTGTGTTTGTTGTAATGACAATCATCTCTTTGATAACTGTCCTTACAATCCTGCTTCTGTGTATTATATAGGTCAAAACAGATCGAACCCATACTCGAATACATACAATCCGGGTTGGCGGCAGCACCCTAACTTTTCCTGGAGCGGACAAAATGCAGGAACTTCAAGTCAGACTCAATATGTGAAACAGGGAATGCCGCCGGGTTTCAACAATCAATCACAGCTGCAGTACACACAGAAGAATGCGAATCCAATGCAACAGCAATCAGCAGTTCACGGTTCATCCTTGGAAAATCTAATGAAGGAATTCATGGCGAAAAATGATGCAATCATCCAGAGTCAAGCAGCCACGTTGCGCAATCTGGAGATACAGGTTGGACAGTTGGCAAACGAGATGAAAAATAGGCCACAAGGAACATTGCCAAGCTCCACAGAGAATCCACAACGAGAAGGCAAAGAGCATTGCAAAGCAATAACCTTGAGAAGTGGATTAAACTATGAAGGCCCAGAGATGCCTAAGGAGCCAGAAAATTAAAAAAAGACTAAAGATTCTGAAGAAGAAAGGGAGGAATGCATAAAGGAGAAATTGCATGAACCAAGCAAGGAAAAATTCGGGGAAGCAATTGAAGAAGTGATCACTAAACATCCGAAAGAGGAGAAGAAAGATGCAACAGCAAAGGAATCTACTTCTATCCACCAGGAATACAGACCACCACCACCCTTCCCCCAGAGATTCAAGAAAAAGAATCAGGACGCTCAATTTAACAAATTTTTAGACATCCTTAAGCAACTCCATATTAATATTCCATTAGTGGAGGCGCTTGAACAGATGCCTAATTATGTTAAGTTCCTGAAAGATATCTTAACAAAGAAACGCAGGTTGGGAGAATTTGAGACGGTGGCGTTAACAGAAAATTGCAGCGCTCTCATCACAAGTAAACTGCCACCAAAGCTAAGAGATCCAGGAAGTTTCACGATCCCCTGCATGATCGGAAGCACGGATGTGGGACGAGCACTATGCGATCTAGGCGCCAGTATCAACCTAATGCCACTATCAGTCTTCAAGAAACTGGGGATTGGCGAGGCCAAACCTACAACAGTAACATTACAATTGGCAGATAGATCGATAGCTCGACCAACAGGGAAGATTGAGGATGTGTTGGTTAAAGTAGATAAATTCGTCTTCCCTGCTGACTTCATCATCCTGGATTGCGAAGCAGATAGAGAAGTCTCAATCATTCTGGGAAGACCCTTCTTAGCAACAGGGAGGACATTGATCGATGTGCAAAAAGGAGAACTCACAATGAGAGTTAACGATCAACAAATTACGTTCAATGTTCTCAATGCGCTGAGATATCCAGGGGATCTAGAAGAATGTTCAAGAATTGAGATTGTAGACACCTTGCAGTTGCATGAGTTTCGACACCTATCAAATAAGGATGAAAGCAATGAAGAAGAGATTGAAGAAGGAGACTTAACAAGTCAAGATGAACAGGAAGAAGTTGCTTATATTAGCCCCTTGAGATTAGCAGAAGAAAAGGCTATTCAGACTAAGCCATCTACAGAGGAACCGCCAGAGCTTGAGCTCAAACCATTGCCACCTCATTTGAAATATATTTTCCTTGGAAAGGGAGAGACTCTACCAGTGATCATCTCATCGACTCTCACTAACCAAGATGAATTTTCTCTGTTGCAGGTTCTTACACGACATAAAAAAGCAATCGGCTGGACAATTGCAGACATTAGAGGTATCAGTCCTTCATTCTGCATGCATAAGATCAACTTGGAAGAAGGAGCGAAAAACTCAATTGAAAGTCAAAGGCGGCTGAACCCTGTAATGAAGGAGGTGGTCCGGAAAGAAGTCATAAAATGGATCGATGCAGGAATAATTTACCCTATTGCAGATAGCAGCTGGGTAAGTCCAGTACAATGCGTACCTAAAAAGGGCGGAATGACAATAATCCAGAATGAAAAGAATGAACTTATCCCAACAAGGACAGTTACTGGATGGAGAATCTGCATGGATTACCGTCGGCTGAACAAGGCAACCAGAAAGGACCATTTCCCTCTTCCATTTATTGATCAAATGCTTGATCGTTTGGCAGGAAAGGAATACTATTGCTTCTTGGACGGATATTCAGGATACAACCAGATAACAATTGCACCTGAAGATCAAGACAAGACAACTTTCACCTGCCCGTACGGGACCTTTGCATTTCGACGAATGCCGTTTGGACTATGCAATGCACCAGCAACATTCCAAAGATGTATGATGGCAATCTTCTCAGACATGGTGGAAAGGACGGTAGAAATCTTTATGGACGATTTCTCGGTGTTTGGAGAAACATATCAAAGTTGCCTTATAAATCTTGAACAGGTTTTGCAAAGATGTGAAGAAACCAATCTAGTCCTCAACTGGGAGAAGTGCCACTTCATGGTACAAGAAGGAATCGTGCTGGGACACCGGATTTCAAAGAAAGGTATTGAAGTGGATAGAGCAAAGGTGGAACTAATTTCTAAGTTACCACCACCTAAATCGGTTAAGGAAATACGAAGTTTCCTAGGACATGCAGGATTCTATCGTCGGTTCATTAAAAACTTCTCTCAGATTTCCAAACCCTTATGCAGATTATTAGAGAAGGACCAACCTTTTGTGTTTGATCAAGAATGTTCGATTGCACTGGAAAAACTTAAGGAAGCACTAAGCTCTGCACCTATCATGATAGAGCCAGATTGGACAAAACCGTTCGAGCTTATGTGCGATGCCAGCGATTTTGCAGTAGGAGCTGTACTAGCACAGAGACGGGATAAGAGGATCCACCCCATTTACTATGCCAGCAGAACAATGAACGAAGCACAAGTCAACTACACCACTACCGAAAAAGAACTTTTAGCGGTTGTCTTTGCTTTCGACAAGTTCAGATCTTACTTGGTCGGAACTAAAGTTGTGGTGCACACGGATCATTCAGCCCTAAAATACCTGCTGACAAAGAAGGATGCAAAGCCAAGGTTGATCCGATGGATTCTATTACTTCAGGAATTCAATTTAGAAATCCATGATAGAAAGGGGACTGAAAATCAAGTAGCGGATCACATGTCGAGACTAGGACAAGAGGCCAGAAAAGCAGAAGTGGAGAAAATTCAAGATGAATTCATCGATGAAATGCTATTAGCAGTAGAAGCAAATGTTATACCTTGGTATGCAGATATAGCAAACTACCTGGTAAGTGGATTAGCTCCACCAGATGCAAATCCACAGCAGCTGAAGAGATTTTTTCGTGACATGCGTAATTACTACTGGGATGAGCCATACTTATACAAATTGGGACCAGACCAAATTTGGAGAAGATGTATAGCAGAGGAGGACGTGCCGAAAATATTAGAAGCTTGTCATGCAGCCCCATATGGAGGACATTTTGCAGGCACTAAAACTGCGGCAAAGGTGCTCCAAAGTGGCTACTTTTGGCCCACATTGTTCAGAGATGCTCATGAATTTGCAAAATGTTGTGATCGTTGCCAAAGAACAGGAAATATTTCTGCCCGAAATGAGATGCCAATGAACTACATACTCGAAGTAGAAATTTTCGATGTATGGGGGATTGACTTCATGGGGCCATTTCCCACATCATATGGGAATATCTACATTTTACTTGCAGTGGATTATGTATCTAAGTGGATAGAAGCAGTGGCAACCACGACAAATGATGCAAAAGTGGTGAAGAAATTTTTACTTAAAAATATTTTCACCAGGTACGGGACTCCAAGAGTATTGATAAGCGATGAAGGGACACACTTTGTAAACAGAGCCATGGCTAGCCTCCTAGCAAAGTACAATGTCAAGCACAGGATTGCAACTGCTTATCATCCGCAAACAAATGGGCAAGCAGAAGTTTCCAACAGAGAGATAAAAGCAATCTTAGAAAAGACAGTCGATCCATCAAGAAAAGACTGGTCTCTACGACTGGATGAAGCGCTATGGGCCCACAGAACTGCATTGAAAACACCACTGGGAATGTCTCCATACAGAATAATATTTGGGAAAGCATGCCATCTACCATTAGAGCTGGAACATAAAGCATACTGGGCCATCAAGAGATTAAATTTGGATCTGACTCAGGCAGGTAACAGGAGGAAGCTTCAGCTAAATGAGCTTGAGGAGTTGAGACTTTCATCTTATGAGAATGCAAAGCTATATAAAGAAAAGATGAAAAAATGGCATGATCAAAGAATCAAAGAAAAAGACCTGCACGCAGGACAGCAAGTGTTATTATTCAACTCGAGATTGAAGTTTTTTCCAGGTAAGCTAAAATCCAGATGGTCAGGACCATTTATCGTTGAAAAGGTGTATCAACACGGAGCTGTGGATTTAAGGGACAAGGAAGGCAATATCTTTAAAGTAAATGGCCAGAGAATCAAACCCTACTGGGGAGAAGGCATTAGTAGGGACAAGGTTTCTATTTCCTTAATAGAAATCAATTGAAGAAGGAATCAGGTAAAAAATAAATAAATAAATAAATCAAAATAAATAATTTTTTTATTTTCTATGAATTGCTGAATGATTGAGCAATTTCTGTCTAAGGCTGAATCCTGTCTAGGCTGAGGTATTTAAGCTGACCGTTTAGGGAACACCTCTACCTGGGGATCTACCTGGGAAATTGCCCATAACATTCAAAATTCACATGGAAGTAAAAAAAAAAAAAAAAAAAAAAATCTTTCGGCTTGAATTCATTTTACTTGTGTGAACTTTTTAACAATTTACTTGTGAGTTCAGATGAAAGGAAGAAAAGAAAAGCAAAAGGAAAAAAGGTAGGAATATTGCAATTGCAAATGCGATTGCATTCTTCCTAAACGAAGACCCAGGGCAAGAGAAAAGAATGCAAACGAGAATGCAATTGCAAAGTCCGCGACTAACAAGCAACCACCCGTAAGGGACAATGCAATTAGAATGCAATCGCATTCTTAAGACAAAAGGAAGAGAAAACTTGGGTTTTACAAAAAAGGAAGGAAAGGGGCATGGACGACAATTCGCGATTTTTAAAAGGAATGTCAACCGTTTTCCTTGTATAATTGACCTAAAACGAATTGGTCTTTTGTCTTCCACCTTTTGTTTTTTTAATTCAGGCCGTACAACCCCTTCTTCAAGCCGTACAACTCTCTCAACTACCGCCATGAGTGCTCCTGCAAATACTTACAAGCGTCGAACGAAGCAATCGAAGAAGGAGGAAGATTCGGCACCACCCATCGTGAACCGACCGTCGCATTCACCACCACCCATTGAGAAGCTTACAGAATCGATGGACAGAGACCTCTTCTCCATGACGTCGGGTTCGAAAGAATGGAAAGAACAACTGCGAAAACTCTCGGATGAGCAATGGGAGCAACAAGCAATTTTGGAACAACCACTCCAAATGGTGAAACCAATCGGGTCTTCATCAGAGGTCTCCTCATCCGAGCCGCGGGAAGCAAAAAGGGGAACCCAAGAGTGGCGTGACCAAGTTCGGCTGATGCATGAACGAAGAAGAGCAGTGGAAATTGAGCAGAAATTGCTAGGGCTCCATTACAGCTCTGATGAAGAAGAACAGCCCACGCCCGCATCAAATTCCCCTTCCAAAACAATAGACTTGACCAAGGAGGAGGAAGAACCTAAAGAAAGTCCCCCACCTAAAGAGGTAAAAATTCAATCCTCCTCTGTTTCAAAAGGTTCAAGAATAAAATGCCTAGCAAGGAAGAAAGTAAGGAACCCGAAACAGTTGAAGAAAAAAGAGAAAAATGAAAGGGAAAAGAAGAGAAGGACAGTTGGCAAGGATATTGACAAAATGCCACCTCCTCGAGCAAGAAGCAATGAGGAAATTCAGCCCTCAAACAATGAAGAATGGGTAAAGAATGCTGCTGAACGTGCCAAGGAATTAGCACAGAAATTCCATGAGGACCACATGGCAGCAGGGGGAAGCTCCAAAAGACCCTCTAGATGGTCAGCAGCACCTGAGCAAGAAAAGAAAGAAGAAACAAAGGCCTATGAAGAGGTACAAACTTCTACCTCAAATGAGTTTGAAAAATCTGCTGAGTTAAATGAATTGGAGACTATGAGGGATTCTCCTAGCACCCCATCACCTGAGATGGGGGATGTAATTAAGCAGGTGGACAAACAAGGGAGATGCTGCCCAAATTTTGAACAAGACCAAAATTTAAGTGAAGAGGAAGACCAAGAGAAAGTAGAAATTGAGGTGGACAGAGAAAATGAGCAACAAGACAGTGAAGAAGAAGTAATACAAGAAGATGAAAAAGAAGAAACAGAAGAAGAGTACGATGAAAAAGAAGAAGAAGAAGTGGAAGAGATATATTTAGAAGAATGGCTGCCCACCCTTAGGAGGAAGAGAAAAAGGACACGTTATGAACATGCAGAAGTGTATGGTGTCCAAAAAGAGGAAGATGTGAACGAAAGAAGAAGACTCTTCTCAAAGATAGCTTTAGTAAGTGAACGAGGCTTCTCTAACAATGCAGGAACCTTACCCCAGTTCATCACTTCAGTTATCAAAGCAAGAGGATGGGAAGAATTGTGCAAACATCCGAGCCCAGCTTCCCACAGGATGGTGGTAGAGTTCTATGCTCACATGGGAAGTGACCAAATGAATGAGCTCATCATTGAAGGCAAAACAGTGAAGTACTCCGCAAGGGACATAAACCAAATTTACAAACTCAAGTCCCTGAGGAATCCAGTCGGGAATGATGCCATGGAGAATCCCACAGATGAGCAATTGAAGGAGGCTCTACAGTTGGTAGCTAGAGAAGGGACGGAATGGACAATGGCTAGCTCAGAACGACGTCACCTCACAGCAGGAGATTTGAAAAACGAACCATCTGTTTGGCTAAACTTCATCAGAAATAGAATCATGCCCACATCTCACAGCTCAACAATCTCCCAAGACAGAATAATGCTCTTATATAGCATTTATAAAGGGCTTGAACTCAATGTGGCGAGGATAATCAAGAAGGAGCTGGACTTAAGAAGCAAGAAGAAAACTGGAAGACTTTTCTTCCCATCCCTCATTACCCAATTATGCAAACGGGAAAACCTTCAATTTGAAGATGACTTCAAGGAGATTCAACCCTTAGATGCAGCTGGAGTGCGATCCCTGATGATTCACAATGCTAGAAAAGCAAAGAGGCACTCTCGGGTAACTGAAGAAAAAAAGACAGCAAGCAGCAAAGGTGACCATGCAATTGCAAACCAATTGCAATCTGACATTGCAATTGCAAACCAGTTGCATTCTGCTGACATCAAATCCTTGAGGGCTGAATTACGGAAGATGAAGAAGACAAACCAAAAGTATTGGGCTTATGTCAAGGAGCGAGATGAAACCATTGCCAGAACATTCCTGGAGATATCTAAGGGCAAAGGACCAGCCTTCCCGGACTTCCCCAATGATCTACTTTGCAGCCCAACCCGCGTGGACGAAGAGGACAGCACTTCTTCTGATGAATAGGGAGTTCTCAACCTTACTTTTCTTTTATGCAAACTGACTTGAATTTTGTTTTTGATATTCATGTTTGAATTTATCTTTTATTTAAGCCTGTAGTTAGTTTTTGGTTGCCATTAGTCTTTTGTTTCTTGCTAGGAGTAATAGATATGCATTTTTTTCTAGCTATGTCATCTTTTCTTCTTTAATAAAATACAAAAGTAAAAAAAAAAAAAAAAAAAAAAAAAAAAAAGGGGTGAAAGAACAAAAACTCTCCATGATGAAACTTAGGACTACACTCAGCTCATTAAACACCCGCATTTGTCATACCAACTTCATAACCGCTTTACTTTCTAAAGTACTAACCCCATCACCCTTAGTTTACAACCACTAGAATTTAAGAAAGGTCTAGCTTGCTGAATATATAAGACCTTCGACACCACCCTCCTATATCTAGCCAATGAGGACATTGTTTGATTTAAGTTTGGGGGGGATTGCAATTGCATTCCATTTGCAATCGTCATGCATATACTCCACTTCTTTGATAAACTGCATTTATACTTTCAAATTGTATCTAGGCTTTGTATATTGCTGCCAGTGCCAGTTTTTTTTCAAAAAAAAAAAAAAAGAAAAAAAATCAATCAAAAAAAAAAAAGAAAAAGAAAAAGAAAAAGAAAAGAAAATGTTTAAGAGGGCTACTCCTCTTTCTAAAAGCCACCAAGTAATCAGGGAAAGTCATGATAGCCATGATTGCCTCTGCATGAAAGGTTGACTTAAGAAACGAGTAGGTAAAAGCGGTGATGTGTGCTCGTAGTTAACTACCTTCACCACAAAGTGTCGGTAAGTTAAAGCGAAGGCACAATTGACTAAAGGATGCCCCTCTAAAAGAAAATAAATTATGAACAGACTGGCAGCATAAGAATAAGTTTGGGGGGGGGGGGGAAGTTTTCTTTCAAGAATAGCGTATATAGGAAGCAAGTGAGACCGAACTAGAATGAAAGTGGTGTGAACATAGTGGATGTGTGGGAGAAAAAGTACTAAGGTTAGAAAAAGCTAGGAATGAAGTTGGGAATCGATAAATAGTGTTATGAGCTTGATATATCCCCTGAGAAGAGTTATTGTTTTTTCCAAACAATTGTGATTTGATTTGAGTTTTAATAGTTGCTTGAGGACAAGCAACAACTTAAGTTTGGGGGTGTGATAATTCTCAATTATGAGAATTATTCAACTCTAAAACCAAGTTGTTCTTGCTAATTTTGAGGATTTTGTTGATTACCGAGCAAGCTAAAAGTAACATTTTGTATAAATTCATGAAAGCTTGTTAAAACTTGATGAATAAAAGAATTTTAAGAAAAGATAAAGAAAGTAGCTTAAGTTGTTGTCTTTTGTGCAGAATTGGAGACTTTGCAAAAGGAATGCAATTGCATTCCATTTGCAATGTAACCAGATGAACAGAGGAAGGGAGATTGCGATTGCAAACCAATTGCATTCTAAGGCACGACAAGGAAAGCTCGAAATTCACGGAAATCTCCATGATTCTCGCGATTCACATCAATTATGGAGAAATTCCAGCAAGATTATCTTGTCCAGATTTTACCCACAAATCAGGGATCCAATTTTGGAAGGAGATGAACTCGAATTCGACTTTAAAAAGGAGGAGAAGCCGAGGAGGAAGGGAAGTTTTGTTTTGAGGGTTTTAGTTTCTGTTTTTACTTTTCTCCCGAGAATGTATTTTCGTGGGTTTATTCTTCTGTTTTCCGAAGCTAATTTTTTGGGTATTTTCTTTGTAGACAGCAATCATTTGAATTCAAGTTGTTATTCAATCAATTCCATTTCAATTATTTGTTATTTTCGCTCAAGAATTCTTCGATTTTAGCTTCAATCAATCGAGAAGGCAATTTTCTGCATTGCTACAGGTTTGTCCATTATTTTTCAGTCTTCATTCTCGGCTTCAATCGTTCTTCAGTTCTTGTTCTGTGTATTTCTTTTGCTTTGGAATAATATTTTGCCAATATTTGAATTTTCCAGTGGGTTTCCTTATTTTTATTAGAAATTAATTCCAGTATTTTTTTTTTCTTTGTTTCCAGTGGGTTTTCCTTCTGTTCCTTTTAAACAGAAACTTGATTTCCAACATCTCTCTTTTCTTTACCAGTGAGATTGCTTATTCCCTTGAGAAATTTGAACTCCAGTAGCTAATTTTAGAGAATTTGATATTTTCCTTGTGGTAATTTAATTAGGTTTCTTGAAATTATTTATCTCCTCTTTAAAACTATGAATTTTTCAATCAATTATTTTAGGATTTTTGTTTTATCTACAATGAGCTAAATTTCCTCTAGGGGTTCAAGTTGGTGAATGCCCTAAGGAAAAATGCAAAGCTCTAAAGCAAAAACAATCTAGTTAGCATGTGTACTTTGTTTGTTTTTGTTGAATTTAGTTTTGGGTAAACCTAGCCGGCCAACTAGTGCTTGCTCATCTAGCTCGAACTTAATATCGAAAGAGTTAAGGGAAAGCCGATGTCACAAAAGCAATGGAGGAAAAGGCTTAGAAATAAGTCCTGAACATCGACCCTAGACATAGGGCGAGACTCCAAGACCACTAGGGTTGTGAGCGAAGTATCTAAGTTAGATTAGCCATAGACATATAGGTTTAATCACTTAGTCTCCTAAAGGCTTTGAATCAAAATCGAATAGGAGTTGAACCCGGTTTACTTAGTCTCACATGTTAACTATGATTGCAATTGCAAAGTGAGTTGCATTCTTCCAAAGGTGCTTGCATCACTTGAATCCCTATTTTATTCTTTGAATTTTCACTCACTTGTTAAAACCAAACTCTCGCATTTTGAACTTTCGGTTACCCCCATTGCGATTTGCAAACATATTTGGTGTCATTCAAAATAGATTTTGTTAAAACTGTTCCCTTGGGTACGATACTCTGGAATACTTCCAGTTTCTTTATTACTTCGATCACGTGCACTTGCGTGTTAGCGGATCAACCAGGATCTATTAAAACATGAGCATTTTTATCGAAAATAGATAACGTACCCATGACAACGTTAGATGAATTCCGAGCCTCCTGTTGCGTCATTGCAAAAATCTTTCCCTGACTACGAGGTCTGCCTACTTGCCCCTTAAGTTTAGATCCACCGGAGCTTCCTGCATTGCTTTGTTCATCACTACTCATCATGAAAGGTTTTGCTTGTGAACCAGAATGCCCTTGACCAACTGGTTGAGACGAGCCGCCTTGTGAAACACTGTTCTCTTGTGGTAACTGGGGACACTCTCTCTTCAAATGCCCTGTTTGCCCACAATTATAACAAACTCTAGTTCCCCACATACACTGGCCTAGATGAGTTCTACCACAATTTTTACATGCAGGACTTCTAGTTTGGTTGAATGTAGATTCTCCTTGCTGACTGACACGCTGATTTCCAAAAGGTTTAGAAAATTGTCCCGAACCACTACTGACTGATTGGCTAATGTTTGAATTTGCTCTGAAATTCGTTACTCCATGAGATCTCGGTTTAAAATTTCCACGACCCATTATTCCTGGAACAAAACTCCTGTTGCCACTTCTGAATGATCTGTCTCCTGAGTTGTTTGTGGGATTAGATGGAAGACCACGTACATTTCTAAATACTTCCCTCTGATTCCTCTTTTCTGCTAAACTTTTCTCAACTCTCATAGCTGTCTCCACTAGTTTCCCAAATTCTCCCCTGTCAGAACTAGCTGTCACAATAGTTCGAATTTCTTCCCGTAACCCATCTTCAAATCTCTTACATCTATCGATTTCATCTTCAATTATAGTGGTAGCATATTTAGATAACTCAACATACTTTTTATGGTATCCGGTGACTGTCATTGATCCCTGTACAAGCTTCAAAAATTCATTTCGCTTTGCATCTTTATATGATCGCGGAAAATATTCATCATAAAAGACCTTCTTAAACTCATTCCATCCAATTACTTCTGATTCCGGTCTTCTACTCCTCCATAATCTCCACCAATCATCAGCTCCTCCCTGGAGTAGAAAAGTAGCAAGCCTCACTTTTCTGTCTTCAGAACATGCCATCACATTAAAACATTTATCTAGCATGTGCATCCATTCTTCAGCATCAGCGGGATCTGTCGTCCCAGCAAACGTAGTTGCACCCAAAGCTTTTAATCTTTCAATACCGAAAAGTTTCTCTGGGTAATTTCTAAGCAGTTGCATCTATTCTGCAATTCCTTGAGCAATTCTTGCTCTCAATTGCTCATCCTGATTGTTTACATTCCCCGGTTGATTTATCTGTTGGTGACTAGATTCACCAACCATTTCTTCCATCACATTTTGTTCCTCAGGTGCTTGTTGAGTTTCCAGGTCTTGAAGCCTACGTATTCTGCCACCACGAGACATGTTTTCCTATAATGTAATGCATATCACACAATCATTATGCTAGAATATGATTACTACTAACTAATGCATGCAAAACCCAAAATCATGCTCTGATACCAAATTTGTCACACCCCGTCCCAGATCACTCTAACCAACCTAGGACGTGGCATGTCGACAATCAATCGAAACAAAAAAACAAAATCCAATGTCCAGCTTATCAAAACAAAATATGTTTTGGAAATAATAAGTGGCTAGCAAAACTTTCTTTAAATAAAATCCTCAAAATTTCAGCAGAGTTTCCCCTAAAAAACGGATGAATATACCTGGATTTTGAAACATTATGCTCCCTAATAACAAATGTACACACACATATATATAACTTAGATACTCTTCTCCAAATACATTTCAAATACACTACTCAAAAACACTTCAACCATTCAAACGCAACTTTAGAAAGTCAAAAGTATCGTTAATAATTTACAGGTACAAATCATAAGCCAACATGAAACCCAAAATGTGGTGCGCTTAAGCTCGTATTAGCCACTCTAGTTACAAAATATGCTTTTAAAGCACATGTACATACAAAAATGATATGCAATCTAGCAAGTCTGGTGGCAGAAGTCAACTTCAGTAGGTTCACCAGAAACTCAAACGCTACCTGGTAGGAAAATGCAAAAAGAAAGAATGAGCTAAAAGGCCCAATGAGTGGTGAGTTAATAGGAAAATATCTTTCTCGAAAACCGTTACGCAATACACGTAAATTCAAATCTTTATAAAAATCACAAGTAAACTAGGAAGAATTTTAAAGTTCTCAAGATCACGAAAAACACAGTAAAATTTGTAATAATATCACTTCAACCATAAACAATGAAAATAGAGATTATAACTCTAGATACAATACCTTTGAAAACCTAATATTTGCAAATAATAGTACATATGTAAATAGAGAGATAGAGAAAACGTGTAGTTACAACTCTTGAAAACATAATCATAAGCTCACAAAATCCATCACCAAACCTGTACCCAAATCTCTATAGTATTGGCGTAGAATAAACTCCATACGCACAGCAACTCACTCTCTGTCATACTATGCACCGAGTAATCTCAGGATACATAGCAGAGTAAATCTCTGTCATACGTGCACGTAGAACTGCCTCCAAAGGGCTAAGCACTCTAACACACGGCCCAAAGCCTATGTGTGTGCTAGAGTGGGTCCCAAAGACCTCTCTCTCTTAGTATACTATAGAAACACATTCACATAGCATACAGGTAATCACAGTGGGTACATAGATTTAGTGGTTTGAAAACCACTTTTAACATAAAACTCTTAATTCTCAAACTTTTTCTGAAAACCAAACTCTTTCTCTAAAACACTATCTCATAGACTTGAAAGATTTTAAATAACACTAAACATGTGTAAATACTCAAATAATAATCAAATATCTCAATAATATAAAACATTTCCAAAGTCATATTTTCTCAATAAACATTACAACTTTTCTAATTCTCACATAATCATAAAATGTTTCAAATATATCTCTAGAATGATAATTCCAGCTAAAATCATAAGATTACTGGAAATTCATGAATATTTTCCAAAAATCTCATAACAATTTCTCTATAGTCTTACGAAATTATAGATTCTTGAAATCTCATAATAATAATTAAATAACCAAAAACATTTTGTAAAATAAACCACTCACAAACTATGGTGGAATTGATATGTTCGGGTCGTAAATCGTTCCAATCTCTGTTTGACCTGAAATATTAATTGAGTTACCATATGAGGATACAACATTTTTTATCACCAACCTAAATCACAAAACCTTAAAATACTTTCTTCAATTCCAACATATATTCTTTCTTTTCACAAGTACTATTTTGTCTTCTTTTTTTTTTTGTTTTTTTTCCAAATTAAACAACAATTTCTTTCTCTCCTCTAAAAAAAACTCATCTTCCTTCTAACTACAATAATATATTCCATTCCTCCCAATTTAACTCCCATGAGTATAGCCCTCCAAACACACTAATTCTCACTTTTTAATTAATTCTAGATGTCCTATTTTTACTAAAAAAAATTCTCCTTTTTCCAACTTCCCAATTTTCTTCCTTCAATTGTATGTAGACACAAAAAATAATAAAAAATACAATCTTTCTCTCTCTCACCATTAACTTATTGCATTTGACTATAATGTCCCCAAACTTAAATAAACAATTTCTTTTATTAACAATTTTTCTCTCCAACAACCCACCATCTTCTTCCTCTTCCTTGCCCAATTTCTCTCTCCTTCATAATGTCTTAAACCTTCCATTCTTGCTCCCTTTAGCTTATGCTTATGAACTCCCTTTTTCTTCTTCTTCTTTTTTTTTTTTCTAAAACACTAGTTCCATACATCCAAACCCCAAATTAAACCCAATTTCTTCCATCTTCTTACACATCCAAACATGAGTTGTAAAGAAAATAGAAAAACCCACAATTAAACTTAAAAATTTCTCCATAAATTCCTCAAAGAAACTTACCAAACTTGAAATATTTCTTTTGTAAGACTCTTCCACCTCCAAATTTCAAGTAGTTGAAGTTAAACTCCCCAAAATAAGCTTCTCACCACAAGTTCTCCTCTCATATTCCAAAACCCACGGTTTTTCATTGTAAAAGGGAGAAGACATTATGTTATTTTATTTTAATTTATTAATTTAACCCAAAAATTCATAAACCTCCTTATCTCAAAAGATAAAAACCCCAACTTCCAATAATTTCTTAACAACACACCTTCTCATCTCTCACACCCACGTGCCCACCACCAAACTAATCCAATTTTAAATTTTTTTATTTTATTTTTTATTTTAAGCCAAACATCAAAAGACATTTTTTCCCTTATCATAAAAGTAAAAAGACAACTAAGTCCTTACAGCAACGGACCGTGGCTTTTTGATAGGTTTTTACTCATTTTGGAAAAACCTCAACCTTTCATTAAACCTTCGGAAATGGAATTCAATTTTGAGGCTTTCTGGGTTCACTTTCTAGATATACCTTTGGGATGTTATAACAGAGCAATGGAAGAGAGGCTGGGTAATGCTATGGGAATTTTTGAGGATTTTGATGAAAGCGAAGGATCAATATGCTGGGGAGCGAGCATGAGGGTGAAAATTAGAATCAATATCACAAAACCATTGAGGAGGGGGATAAAGATTAACCTAGACGGCCCAATGGGAGGAGTTATCATTCCGATTAAATACGAGAAGTTACCGGAATTCTGTTCTCATTGTGGAATTATTGGTCATTTTTTCAAAGACTGTGGAAATTTCTACAAAAATGCGTAATCTGGAAATGGTTTCCATCAATATGGTCAGCATCTCAGATTCAATAGTCGACTTCCTTCCATTGCTAGATCACCTTCGGTAAGATCGAAAGACAGAAGACAATCGGCACCTAGTATAGGGAAGGACCAGACGGACTCGATGGATAAGCAAAATCCTATGAATTTGTCAGAATCAACGCCGGTAGGGAAGGATTCGAATTCGTCCAAAGCAGTGAGGATGGAGATTTCAGGGAAGAGTATTGACTCACCTTCGTTGGTAAGCGTGGACGGAATCTATCAATCGCCGGCGCAAACTTCCGACTGCTCTTCAATGGACCAATCTCCTGCATTAAATGGGGGCATAATTTACGGAGGTGTTGATATCCCTAAACCGCGATGCGCGAAGAAATTTGATCTGGATAGGTCAACAGTTACGGAGAAGGAAGGAGTTACATCAGGTGTGATTTCGGGGAAGGAATCAGTAACGCTCGAAAACAATACAATGGTTTTGGAGAAGGAAGAGAAGTTTCCAGATACTCTCGGGGCTGAAGTCACGGGTGCAAGTTTGAGGAATGGTGGGCCTTCACTTATTATTAATGGGCCTTTGGATAATAAAATGTATGATGTTCAAGGCTTTGTCAATGGGGCAATTACTAATTTGGGCCAATTGAATCAGAAATCAGGCCACTGGAAACGGGTGCCAAGATCGGACTCACGGGTTTCGGCCTCTGCAAATCTGATATTGTTGAAGAAGCGTAATTTTGAGGAGGAGGCTAATTCAGTTGATATTGTGACCAAAATGAGGAAATTAGATGAGGTGTCAAGAGCGGATTCGTCTGACAATTTATCGGTGGAGACTGCTAAGCAGTCCCGCCGATCACAATGAGAACACTATGTTGGAATGTTCGTGGATTGGGGAGTTTAGGAGCATTCCGAAAAATTAGCGACGAATTATCTCGCATTAATCCCCATTTATGTTTTTTGATGGAGACAAAATGTACTTCGGAGACTTTGATTAAATTGAAAATTCGTTTGAATTATTCTGGTTGTTTTATAGTGGATAGAATTGGTTTAAGTGGTGGGCTTTGCCTGCTGTGGAATAATGAATTAGATGTTTTAATACGATCTTATTCAAAACATCATATTGATGCTCAAATCAAATGGCAGAACTTTTGCTGGAGATTCTCTGGACTTTATGGACAACCAGTTCATAGTCTAAGATTTCAAACGTGGGAACTCTTACGGCGGCTGAGTAATAATGATGACTCCCCCTGGGTGGTAGGAGGTGATCTCAACGAGATTCTTTGGGATTCCGAAAAGATAGGGGGGAATTTGCGAGAAAGAGATTTAATCAACAATTTTAGATTGGCTGCGGATGTTTGTCACTTAAGGGATTTGGGCTTTATAGGGGGGAAATTTACATGGTGCGACAGACGAGATAAAAGTATTCAGGTTAGTCTGCGTTTAGATCGATTCCTTGCTAATCAAAAGTTTTGTGATCTCTTTAGAAATTGCCAGGTTAGACATTTGGAGTGGGCCAAATCAGATCATAGACCAATTGAGTTGAATCTCTTTTCTGATGGAATTAAGAATTGGAGAAGGAAAAGATGCTCCAATTTCAGATTTGAAGAGTTTTGGTTATCAAACTCTGAATGCAAGGAGATTATTAATTCTGACGATGAGTGGAGAGTTCTGGATGTGCCCTTGCACCGACAATTGGAGTCTTGTGCCTTAAAACTAAGGAAGTGGGGTGGATCTCTATGTTCAAAATTGAAGAACGAGATCCGCTGTTTACGTGCTACCTTAAAGGAGGCGTATAACCAGCCTCATCCTTTGGATTTCTCGCACATAAATTCCATTGAAAGAGATCTAGATAGGGCTTTACTGGATGGGGAAATATATTGGAAGCAACGTTCGAGGGAAAATTGGCTTCGTTGGGGTGACAGAAACACAAAATGGTTTCATCACGCAGCATCAACAAGGAGAAAGAGGAACGAAATAAAAGGAATTGCAGATGAAAATGGTCATTGGCAGACGGAACCCGAAAAGGTAACTGATATCTTTGTTAGGTATTTTCAAGGTATTTTTTCTTCATCCAAACCGTCGAATGTTGACATCGAGAGAATTACAAAAATCATCCCACAGAAAGTCACTGATGCGATGAATGACAATTTGATGAAAGAATATACCAAAGAGGAGATAGAAACGGTGATCAAAGGCTTCCTACCAACAAAAGCCCCAGGACCAGATGGTTTTCCTGTGATTTTTTACCAAAAATTTTGGGATATTGTTGGACCAAAAACGGTTCAAAGTTGCTTAAACATATTGAATAGACAGACTTCAATAAAGGACTGGAATGCGACTAACATTGTTTTGATTCCAAAAGTGAAAGAGCCAACATGTGTGACCGATTTTAGACCCATAAGCCTTTGTAATGTTTCCTATAAGATAGTTACGAAAGTTATAGCTAATAGGCTAAAGACGATTCTAGGAGAGATAATTTCAGAGAATCAATCAGCTTTTATTCCAGGAAGGGCTATAACGGACAATTTGATTGTGGGTCATGAATGTCTGCATTTTTTGAGGAAAAACAAATCAAGAAAGGATGGGTGGGCAGCTTTAAAACTTGATATGAGTAAAGCTTATGATCGGGTTGAATGGCTTTTCTTAAATCAAGTTATGACACAACTTGGTTTTCATCAGGTTTGGATTGCGTTAATTATGGCCTGCATCTCTTCTGTCTCCTTCTCTGTAATCATAAACGGACAGGCAACAACGTCGTTCTCACCGTCTCGTGGATTGCGACAAGGTGATCCTTTATCTCCTTATCTTTTTCTATTTTGTACTGAAGGTTTATCAGCGCTTTTAAACGATGAATCACAAAGAGGACATGTATCTGGATTGTCTATAGCTAAGACGAGTCCCAAGATATCACATCTCTTCTTTGCTGATGATAGTTTGATTTTTCTAAAAGCAAATGCAGTGGAATTCGGTTTCCTTAAATTTATACTTCAATACTATGAACGAGCGTCTGGTCAATGTGTTAATCTGAATAAGTCAGCTATGTGTTTTGGTTCGAACGTTTCGGGGGAGTGTATTGGCTTTTTACAACATATATTACCGATGAAGATTGTTGAAAATCTAGGTCCATATTTGGGCCTCCCTTCTTCTTTCACGAGGCGGAAGGGATCTGATTTTCTTTTTTTAAAAGATAGAATATGGAGGAAGCTTCAGGAGTGGAAGGGTAATCTTTTTTCAGGAGGAGCAAAGGAGGTCCTATTGAAGAGTGTCGTTCAGGCTATTCCTACGTATGCTATGAGCTGTTTCAAGCTACCCAAGAATTTTTGTTCTCAAATCACAAGGCTTATGGCTAATTTTTGGTGGGGCTCCACAGACGAGAAGAGGAAAATCCACTGGATGAGTTGGAATAAGTTATGCAAGCCTAAGGAGATTGGAGGTTTGAATTTCGGGGATATCCGAGGATTTAATCAAGCCTTACTAGCAAAGCAAGCATGGAGAATTTTTAATAATCCTGATTTGGTGGTGTCAAAAGTTCTTAAGGGTAAGTATTTTCCAAATATGAAGGTGATAGATATAACTCATATCCCTGTTTCTTCATCTTACTTTTGGAAGAGCTTTATGTGGGGAATGGAACTTCTAAAAAAAGGATTGCGCTTACAAGTAGGAAATGGACACTCAATTCGAATTTTCAAAGATCCGTGGATTCCAAGACCATGGTCTTTCAAACCACTAACCAGGGTAACTGGTTTGGAAGACTTATTGGTTTCTGATTTCATAACGCCTTCTAAGCAATGAGATATTCCAAAACTTGAGCACTTCCTTTGTCCAGCGGATGTCAGCGCCATTTGTAATCAAACCCTATCACTCATGGGGATACCAGACAGATGGATTTGGCATTTTGACAAACAAGACTGTTATCAGGTTAAAAGTGGTTACAAAACCTTTATGTTATTAAATGATTTGCAGGTGTCGTCAAGTACTAATGGTTACAAGGGATGGTGGAAAGCGTTATGGAAAGCAAACATCCCATCTAAGATAAAGACTTTTGTGTGGAGATCTTTTCATAATTGCATTCCAACTGGAGTTAACTTGTGTTCTAGAGGACTGGATTTGTCTGTATGGTGCCCTGTGTGTGTTGAAGAGGCAGAGACTACGGATCATGCTTTATTCACATGTCTCAGGGCAAACGAAATATGGGACATTTTATTACCAGGCAAACAGGTAGGATTGCTAGGTTATGATAACATCAAGGATCGATGGATGCATTCTCTTAGTTCCCTGAGATCTTATCAGTTTGAGACTTTGTGTGTGGGCGCATGGACTGTTTGGAATGATCGAAACAGCGTGGTCTTTAATAAGCCAGTACAGTCTTCAGGGAGTCGTTGTGAATGGATTTTAAACTACTTGCAGGATTTTTATAAATCTAACTATGTCATTCGTAAGGAAAATTCGCCTCAAAACAATCACTCTTTTCAACAAGAAGAGGGTGATTGGGTTAATGTGTTTGTTGATGCAGCTTGTAATGAACAGGATTGTGTCACTGGTTTGGGTGTTGCAATAAGGTATTTAGATGGACGTCTTGTGGCTGCCATGGAAAATTGCAATAACATGTATGTTTCCCCCATTTGTTCTGAGGCTTGTGCCGTGCTAGATGGTTTACGCCTTTCTCAAAGGTTAGGTTTTTCCCGCGTCAAAGTCCATTCAGATTCTTTAGCTGTGATCTCAATGCTTAATGGATGGTGGAACACGACTATTGAGGTTCAAAATATTATCTATGATATAAAGATGGTTCAAAAAGATTTTCTTCAGACCAAGTTTCTGCATGTTCGTCGCGAGAACAACTTTCTGGCTGATGGTTTAGCTCGATCGGGGTTAAATGGTCGTCCTATGTTGTGGACAAGTGATTTTCCGGTTTGGATAAATAATTTATCTATTTCTTCTCAAGATGTAACTCTTAAGAATCTTTGTGCTTAATATTATATTATTCCCTTTTTCAAAAAAAAAAAAAAAAAGGAGGAGGATAGTTGTATCTAACTTCGTGGCGTTTATGAATTTATTGCTTAAAAAAAACTATAAAAGCCATCAACAATCTTTTTGAATGATTCAATGTTCAAATTCTCTCATCTTCTATCGATCCAAAGCCAATTTCAATAGACTTGTTGAAGGGTATCAACGGGCCAAGGACGTGCATCCATTAGGAATTGAATGGACAAATTTGCTAATGATGAGTTAGGCAAACTTGTTTTGATAACAATGGTAATTAACCGTTGTTTTTTTAAGCTCAATTTATTTGCCTGTGTAGATAATATTTTTTTCTTATTCATGTTTCCATAATCAATTTTGTCCTGGTGAGCAAGCGGAAAGATTGTTTGATTTGTTTATTCTTTTTATCTTGATAATTCTAGTTTCTTTTTATTATTTCATTTTCATATTTATTTGGACTTCACGCAAAGGAATTTGTAGGATTTTTTTTTTTTTTTTTTAAATTAAGTCCTCTTGTTTGTAGAAGTTTTATAGGAAAAAATTGTTATTTTTCTTTCTCCACAACGTTTATCAGTCACAACATACAAGTCATTTAAATATTAAGATCGATATAAACAAAAAACAGATTGATTATATATCAAATCACATCTCCAAATGGTAATTAAGGACATTTCAAAGATTAGACTATGTTTGCATGTATTGGTTCTATGGCAGTGATTTTGGTTGTTTTTTTGAAGTTTCTTATTACCACTCATGTCGGTTTCAAACTTTCACATTCGGTCCCCATGGTGGGTTCCTGGCTTTGTCATTTGGTTCTACTTTTGTGTTTCTTGTAATTTTCCATGTCGAGGAGTTTCTTTTAGCTAGTGTTCTTTCTAAGTTATTTCCATGTACTTTAATTTCGGGTGTGCAGTCTTATTTTTCTTTCATAATATTACATGACACTTGCCGAAAACAAATCTAGCTGGATTTCTATATGCATGTGAATTGGTGAATTTCATGTCCTAGCAATGAAGCAAAAACCAACATGTTTTTAAAGTAAATTTCAAACTTGGAAAGATTCGAGATTTTTTTTTTTTTTTTTTTTTAGTTCAACAACATTTAGGGGTTGGGGGATTTGAACTTCTGATTTCTTGGTCGATGGTATATGCCAATTACCATTGAGACAAACTTACTTTGGGTAGGGATTTGAGAAGTTACTGTGTGAAGTAAAATGCTAAACCAGTGTATTAGCAAAGTTGATTGATTTGTGTAGATGCATTATCTAAACCTCTTTGATTGATTTGTATAGATGCATTATCTAAACCTCTTTGATTGATTTGTGTAGATGCATTATCTAAAATTTCTTTTCATAAAAGAATTCTAAACATTCATTTTTTATATTTCATATGCAACAATGAATTAAATAATGCTTACAAACTCCAGTGTGGCAACAAGAGAGAAAGTTTACTTGCAGTCTACTTTCTCCTATTAAGTTTAACCCTTTGTCATTAGTCTCACTTTGAGGGGAATAAACCTTCAACTTTGTTATCTAACATGACAACTTGGACTTCATTTAAATCTTTGTAAAAGTTGAGTCATCTCATAACTCTCCCACTACGAAGAGACTTATCTAATTCATGACTAGGATCCATTTGACTTTCAAATTAAATTGTTAACAACTTTTGTTATTGTTAACTATTTAGTGGCTTCAGTTGGGATCAATTTATTAACACTATCTTACCTTATTAAAGGTTTATAGACTTTTATTTGATATTTCTTATAGAAAAATTATATTTGTCATACAAATACCTTATTCTTTTTAGGACTAGATAAAAGACCATTTTGTACTCCTTAGGGGTGGCATACATTTAGGCATATCTTTGAACATATACATCATTTTTAGGCTTGTTTTAGCATGTAAGCTTAACATTCTCAAATGGTGAAGTGTTGTAAACTAGCTTTACTACTCTTTTATAAACTCAAAATTGTCTCGTATAGACATTTTTGGAGGGAATGATGTTTACTATGCAATCTCTATTGCATATCTTAACCAGAGTCTTATAATGGCGTGTAACTCACAGACCATGTCCAACGAGGTTTTATTTCTCCTCTTGTAGTACAATTTCACACAATTGTACTTGGTATTAAAAGTTGGGATACAATCTCACTTTCTATCAACTAATCTTAGTACCTAAGGTTATTGTACTTTCCACTATGATCTGATCATAATGTTTTGATAGACTTACCTAATCGATTTTCAACTTTAGCCTTAATTTTCTTGAACTTTTCAAAAATTTAGACTTCTGTTGTATTAAGTAAAGATACTTGTACCTTGAATGATCATCAACTAGACCATTTGGGTTAGAGTGATGAAATATTCATGACTTTATTTGGCCTTTACATTTACCAAACCACTTGGGTCAGAATGTGTAAACTCAAAGTATTCTTGGCTTTGTAGCCGTATCTAATAAAGACCCAATGATTATATTGCATGAAAGACAAAATTTACAAACAAGTAAAGTAATTAACTAACTTTTAGAGAATTACCTTTTACTAGTATTTTCATTCTATTCAATTTGATGTTAATCAACCTTAACTGCCAAAGTCAAGTATAATTTTAAGAGAAAACAATGTTTTTTTATTTTGAATTCTATAATTATGAATATCACAGTATTTTGTTGTATAGTATATGTCAATATTTTAATATATACAAATTGTTCTTATTTTTAGTTGACTGTATTTTCAAACCATTTTGAAAATATAAACTTTAATACTTCAAAGTAATTCATACTATATGAACTTTTTAGTAATAAAGTTCGAGAAGTTGAATTTCTCTTATGATTACTAAAAACACCATATTCAGCATTAAGTAACAATCTTTACTTAATGACATCTTAATGTCTCCTACTACACTAACTGAGATGAGCTTCCTGATGTCAACATGTAGAAACTATTCTACATGTTAAGTATTTTCCAATAATTACATATTAAATGTAATAAAGAATAAATCTTGATAGTGGATCTTGTATCAACTATCTAGGTAGCGTTATTTATTCTCTACCAAAAATCTAGTAAATCAAATTTACTTTCATCTATATTATTCTTCCCATAGAGGTATTTCAAAAATTTCTCTCATTGTGACTGTCCTGACTAATTTAGGAACTATTTCCTTTTATATAGCTTTAGTCATTTGGTTTGTTTTCTTGGAATTTTGTAATACTTAAATTCGAGATCATTTAGACAATTATCTAAATTTAACTCTATTGATTTCAACATCTCATATGTTGTTGTCATTTTCTTTATCTTCTAAGCTTGACATCTAATATATCAACTAAAAGATATCTACAAGCTATTGTTAACTTTGATTCATTAATCATGTGCTTCACGAACAATTTGATGCTAATTGACAACAGATTTTGAGAACATTTCTCAATAAAGACAAATAAATATTTTTACTTTGCCATTATAGTGTTAATGTTACTATTCCAAGCAATAAATTTTTCTCACTTAACAAATCAGCATTCAAAATAAAAAATATGAGAGAAATTGTCATAATATTGAAGTATATAAAATATATTATTTAACATCATGCAAACAATTATCCATTCAATTTTAGCATAGAAATCAAACAATTTGAAAAATGAACCCTATAAATCATTTCTAATGCTATGGTACTTTAGTGAGTTAGAACACGTGCCGCCGAAGGGTAGCTCAAGTGCTCATTCACTAAACTAAGACAATCTCAACCAAACATTATACCAAAATAACTCTTATTCCTATAATATTTAGTTACCATTAGTTTGGTCAAGAACATTATTAAGAACCTTAATAAGTCATTTGTAAGCATGACCCATAATTTTAGATCTCGTAGTTTTATCCCAATAAGTGTCGTCGTAGGGTAGGTCAAGTATTGGAAACAAAACTACAATCATATCTTTCATAGGAGTTCACCCTAATATTGACCCATGCAAACACCCTTCGTAGGCAGAAAGACAAAAGCCGCCACGAGGCCCCACGTGAATCTCACGATGTGAACCAATGATGGGGACCGTAGGATAGGTTGACACATTTCCTTCTCCCACTTACTATTTTGAAATAAAGTTTTCTCTTACTTAGATAAATTAGGCTAATCTCATTTATCTAAGTTCTCAATTTATCCTTCATAACCCTTATGTTGATTAGATTGATTTTTACGTGAATTACCAAGTTTATTAAACTATTTTAAAACTAATCACACTATGAGACTGCTTAATGATATTAAATAAAATTTGACTAATTTAACTTCCAGATCAGTTCCAATTAGAGGTGTTTACTTTCGGTCAGCTTAAATACCTCAGTTTAGACAAAACCTTCCATAGACAGAGTTCCCTTATAGTCAATTTTTATTTTAAATTCATTAATCTTTCATTAACTATTAATTACTAGATTAATGAACCTAAGTGAATTTAAGCAATATTTTTAATCCTATTAAAAACTAATTCACTTCATGAATAATCTTGAAATTCTACTATTTTAAATCCTTTAAAACAAAATTAAAAGATTATCTTAAATTCTAATCCCATTAAAAACGAATAAATATTAAATTAAATCCAAAATTTAAACTATGAATAATATTGAAATTCTACCATTTTAAACTCTTTAAAACTAAATTAAAAGATTATCCTAAATTCTAATCTTATTAGAAACAAATAAAAATATATTAAATTAAATCTAAATTTTAAACTATGGATAATCTTGAAATTCTACCATTTTAATCTCTTTAAAACTAAATTAAAAGATTATCTTAAATTCTAATCTTATTAGAAACAAATAAAGATATATTAAATTCAAAATTTAAACTATTTAAAGCATGAATTAGAAATATCTTTATTTTAAGGAAACTCTAATCTCATTAGGAAATATCCTAATACTATTAAGAAAATATAGATTCCAATTATGAAAGGAAATATCCTAATTTAATTTTCTAAATATAACAATTATAGTCAAATATATGAAAAATATAAACTATTTAGGAAAACATTTTATTTCTATTAGGAAACAACCTAATCGAAGTTTTTAAATATAACAATTATATTAAAAAAATAAGATAAGACGCATGATCATGCTTAACCTATGGTGAACTTTTAATCTAAATGACATATTTTATGCAACAATCAAATAATTTAAAACATACATCATATGTATAATTTAACATATGATTTAATTAAAACTAGTAAAATTACCAATCAAAACACCGACAATCATGTTTGCGCACCATTTGGCTTTCGTGAACTCCTTTCATCTCAATTTTATGCTTTGAAACAGGGTGGGTTGTTTTGTTTTGGAGTATTGGAATATTGGAGTCTTAAGATTGAAGGACCCACACCAATTGGACACACAAAACACATGAACACAAGAAGACAAAATAGTAAACCAATTTTGACTTTGACTATAGGAAAATTTGGCTTGTGTTCATACATATCTTTGGTCCTAGACATTCAGAAGCTTTTTGTTGGCCCAATCACATTACACAAGCTTTGAATCTCTCTTAAATGAATAGTTTCTTTTTTTTTTTTTTTTTTTTTTTAACCAACAGCAACACTTGAATTATGTGTTTTTGAATTAGACTCACAACAACGTAAGGTTATAATGGCAGCAATTTCAGTAGAAATAAATAAAATAGAGAAAACCTTAACCTTTATAGATTTTACAAAGATCTAATTAAAGCGATAACTCTAATGTCAAATAGTCTAAACAGTCAATTTTATAAATTATCACATATCATATATATGATAAATTAAAATATCCACCATACACAATTTTAATTCTAAATAAAAATTTAAAAATTTCTCTGATACCAATTGTTAAGAATGAATACTTCATCCCGCAGGAGAAGTATTGGATCGTCTTTGATTTTAATTAGAAATAAATAATTAATTAATTCATACCTTTGAGATAATATCGAGATATTTTCTAGAGTATTTTTATCTTCTCCACAAAGTCTTTTTGGCTATGAATTGAACACAAAACCAAAGTTTGTGGGAGTCTCTTGAAAGAAAATCCTCAAAGGATTGGAGAGGAAGAGGCCTAGAGAGAATTATCTAATTCTCTATTGAAGAAATGTGTATACTAATGGCTCAACCCAAAAGTCCTATTAATAGAGATCTGGGGAAAAGCTTTGCCATAATTAAATAATATATATTTTAATATCTAATATACTAAAATACATATTTAATCTAATTGAATCTTATTCAAATCTTTTAAATTTTTCTACGATATTTATTTCTTCATTTGAATCTTATTCAAATTTTATAAATATATTTTCTTTAACGTATCTAATATACATTTATTATTTTAATATTTAATGTATCAAATACAATAAATATATTTTCCTCATTTATATTTAATATATCTAATATATTAAATATTAATTTGAACAATTCAAATTAAATATTAATTTGAACATTTCAAATTTTTCTTTCAACTAAATTGATCTTTTAGTGTTATTATGAGCTAGCAAGGGACTTTATGGACCTACAAATTATAAGCTCCAATGATACAAAATTAATTAATTAAACTCTTTAATTAATCAATTTTCATTCATTAGCTTTAGGTCACTCAACTATAGACCTACAAATTATAAGCTCCAATGATACAAAATTAATTAATTAAACTCTTTAATTAATCAATTTTCATTCATTAGCTTTAGGTCACTCAACTATAGACCTAGAGTTGCACTCTTATGCACTATAGGACAAGTTGTGTCCATGGATATAACCATTACATGCAAGTCGATCATTCAAGAGTTGTTCGTAATTACAGCTAGGTCAAAAGTCTTGTTTTACCCTTGTAATTACATATTGCACCTTAAGTACCACTGATCCTCTAATGAAGAATTTGTTTATGATCCAACCATAAACTAAGTCCCTCACGGGCCAGTGAGAGGGTAGGGCCCTATTGTTCAAGTCTAAAAATCAGCACTTAAGAGAACTACTTATTTACTTACCCTATATGGGAAAAAGTGAATTCTATCTTGTGAGATTATGTTCCCATCTCCCTATTTGTTCAAGTCCCCAAAATAGTAGGCTTATTGAATCGGCTAAAAAAGCCACTCTCACCCATGCAAATCAAAGGACAAGCCTTCACAGACAGAAGTTCAGAACTCACTCATGATTAAGATCGAGTCGCATATGATCATTATGATGAAATACTAATCTTCTCAATTAACGAATTTATAAAGAGAAATTAAATATTTCGTGGTTCAGTCTTATACAAACTCATTGTATAAGATACCCCCACTCACATGTCTCCACACGAACGATTTGGATCAAATCATTTGTAACTATTACAAAGTGTGTCGTATCAATAGTATTACCAGGATAAAGTATCCAATCTTATCCATATACTATGACCCTTTAAGTTATTTCTTGAACATGATTCTTTTGTATGTCAACCACATACTGTTCTATATTATACTAATAACCTTGGATTTTTCATATAATGGATAATATAATATTACAAATAAAATAATCAAAATAATTATTAATTATTAATTATTAAATAAATCATTAATCACGAGGCTTTAGGACATAAATCCCAACATATATTAGATAACATATACAGTAATTGACATGTAGTCTTTTCTTAAGGTTCAAATCTCCATGCCTTCCTTTGTTGTACAAAAAAAAACAGGAAAAAAAAACATAATAGTTGATTTTTAGCTAGGCTTTGTGGAGCCAAAATGGGCCCAAATTGATTTCAAGCCTCATTTAAGCCAGATTTTGCTGAAAGGGTTATGTATATATATATGACTAAGTATTTATGTGTAGTTTTGCTGTATAGCTCAACGGTAATTAATATATATATTCGACCAAGAGGTCAAAGGTTTGAATCTCCTACCCTAAAATATTGTTGAGCTAAAAAAAAAATTGTGGTTTTGGTGATAATTGACCTTAGCGAAGCTGAACATTAGAGCAATTATTTCGTGCGGTAGTTGTACTTCTTTGAGGTCGGATGTTTAAATTTTCATACCCTACCTTTGGTATATTAAAAAAAAATAATAATTAACTACTCAGGCATCAATCTTGAATAATTCTATTATATCATTTTTTCTAGCTCAATAATATTTATGGATGATGACATTCGAACATCTAATCTTTTAGTCGACGATATATATAAATTACTAGTGAGCATCTCACTTTGGCAATATTTCTATTATATCATTTGTAGTAGACTCCCGGTCAAGTTTTTATTTACTTTTATTTTTAAAACTATTATTATTTGGGCGGTGCATGGAAAAAACAACCACTAATTGTTATTATTATTGTTTTTTTTTTTGACAACGACAAGCACTAATTATTAGTTTTTTTAGAATAAAAGGAAAAACAATCACTTATTGATGTGATATTAGATTCTTCTAAATTCTGCAGCTACTCAATTATGTTTTTGACTTGTACTGGAAAGTTTTATCGTGAAAAATCTTCCTTTCTTTTCTTTCTTTCTTTTAATATTTAATTGGATTTTTTAATAAATGAAAATGCAAAAATTAAAAAAAAAAACTATAAAAAAAAGTCACTTACTTTATGGACTAATCTGGGGTCCATTTACAAAATGTCTGATTCATATTTTTGGGACCAACATCTCAGATGATATAAATATATTCGTTATGTTACAACATTCACTCTCTATGGTCTCAACGTACGAACTGTTCAAAAGGACACATTTGCTCAATAATTGTTTAACTCAAGATATTTAGGCTCAAACATGGTGTCACACTCCTACTTTTGATTATCACTATGAGGCTTAATATACATATAAATTTTATCAGTCTCTCTTGCAACAACAATCTTCTCTCCTTACGAATAATTACTCAAAAATGACGATTCAATTTTGAACCAACATCTTTGACAATACCATGCATTCCTCATATATGAAAATATTTCTTCTATGCATGAATAAATTATTTAGTAGTTCTTCCGTAGGAATGATTTTGAGTTGCATACATCCTTCATACATTAACAAAACTAATTTTATTGCTCTTTTGCAATAGGTATGTACTCAGCGCTTTGAAGCCACACCTTGACACATATGCCAAATTTGTGTTAGATAAACTAATCATGCGACTAACCAATAGAACTATTTTAATATATATATATATATATATATATATATATATATATATATATATATATATATATATATATATATTAAACAATGAGTACTTTTCACATGACATTCTTGATCTATTAATATATAATATGTCAAATTTTCTTCTGGAAATGAGTCTTTATTTATATGACCATTACAGTAATATACATATGTGTGTAACCAATAGATTTACAGCCTCGTGAAACTAGGACGATGTACATTTGCTTTTGCTGCATTTGATCTTTATGTGGCTGTATCAATCTAATGTTAATTTATACATGTATGGGAGATCCATGACTTTAGTGAACCTTTTGTCTTCAAGGTGGGTAAAGTAATTATAATAATCTGTCCAATTTCAATTTTTGTTTTTTTTTTTTTTTTTTTTTTTTTTTTTTTTTTTTTTTTTTTTTTTTTTTTTGTAAATGAAGTCGTTGGAAGTCTTTGTTTTATTTTTTTTTAAAAAGTTTAATGTTTTTTACTTCTTTTTAGTAAAAAAAAGTAGAATTTCTGACACAGCTTGTCGGTGGTTATGTATGAACACGAACTTTCTTTTCTAGAAAAATGAAGGAAAAGAAATTAATTTTTACCCTAAACTTTCAATTTCATCCATAATCTTAGCCTTAAATTTGAAAAAATGTTGCAACTTATACCCTCCGATAAATTTTTGTTAAAAATCATTAAAAAAATATTCTCATATGTTTTCGTTGAATTATAAAATATGTGTATGGTACAAAATTGATAAGATGTCAAAGAAAAATGACATTAGAGCCAAGATTTTTGTTAAAATTTGTGAATTTTGACAAAGTTATTTAATGATTAATATATGCATTAATCAAACTTAAATTTGTGCCAAACTTTATATTATTGAAATTAGTGAGTTTACGGAGATTTCTACATTGCTTTTTATTAAAATTAATGACTGAATTAGAGGAAATTGAATAGAAGGTAGATAAATTGTAATATTTAGCTAAGTCTAAGGTCTAAATTTGATAAAATTGAAAGTTTATGATGAAAATTGATACAACATGACGGAGTTAAAATTGATTTTTTTTTTTCTAAAAATGAATAGAAGAAAGAAAAACATTCTTTGATTTTAATTTCTTTGACACGCATAATTCAATTTTTTTTTCACTTTTTCAACCCATTCTTAATTCCGAGCCAAACTTTAGAAAATAATAACGGTCCTTTTCGTTTTAATATTTGTCTACAATTTCAAAATCATTTTTCACTTGTTGATAATGAAATAAATAAATGAAGAGAAAAATCAACTTTTTTTTTAAAAAAAGAAAAGAAAAGAAAAGAAACGGATGGGTACGAAACAACCCCATTGTTTTTCCTTTTCTTAAAAAATCATGTTAATCTCTTCATATCAAAATATCAAAACTACAACTTTTTTTTTTTTTGTTTTTTTCATATGACATACTTGGAAAATTTTCAATTATATGTCTAAACAAAACCTTTTAAACCATAATGAGAATCTTCTTTCTAAATACAAAGATTATTTTTCCATAAAAAAAAATGAAATAGCAAGAGATAAAATTTGATAACCATATTATAGAGCCATAGGTATTGTGTGTGTTGTATGGTGCTAGTGCCTTCTCCACATAATAGTCTAACATGAACTTAACTCAATGGTTGAGATATTTCTACTTTCTCTTAAAAGTCATAAATTTGAATCATTCACCCAACATATTGAATGATTATATTTACTTAACATTATTTATTTGAGTTTAAATATATTACCATTTACAATTTATAACTTTTTTTTCACAATATTTACAATTTATAAACTATAATATATATTTATAGGTTATGGAAAGTTATTTTAAAATTGAGAAAAGTAATATCTTCAACTTCATGCATTATATGAGAATTTGAATCAATTTTTGGCAATCTCATAAAGCTCAAAGAACCTGAATTACGAAATACATATAAACTTTGCCTTCATCATTCTATCATGAAATTTAATTAAGATCTTGAAAGTTATTTTTTTTAACCTCAATGTGTGAGGTGGGGAATTTGAGCCTCTTATATGTTAACCAGTTGAGCTACCCTCAAGTTGACAATTAATGCTCTCGGATGCTCATGATTTGGGGGGATTTCAACTCATAACGGATTTCAAATGAATTCCATTGTTTGTTATCACAAAAAAGAGAATGGTTTGAAATCTTAAAGTAATCACAAATCATTTTTTTTTTTTACGTAAAAAAATTTTCCTAATTAAAATGGTCAAATTTTGCAAGATTTCATAAGATTTAGAGTTAAATTAGTTATTTAACCATGTTATATTTTAATTTTCTATTAATAAATCAGAATTAAAATCCTATATTAGTAAACTTTTTATTTTTTTTTCTGGTTACCATCCCAATACAAAAATTTATATACATTTATTTCAAATTTATCTTATTTGAAAAAAGATAAAAAAAAAAAAAAAATTTAAAATTATTTTTTGAATTTCAAATTACATGATTTAAACCATGTCTTGAACTTTGTTAGTTCGAAAGGGGGTAAGATCTTAAAATCAACCTTCTATAATGCACGTGATAGCAAGAAAATTTTAATGAAAAAAGAATATAGATTATTTAGGTTGTTGGTTTCCTCTTTAAATAGCTAACCCGGGTACATGTTTTCGGCCATCATAACCTTACCATTCGTATTTGCTCCATAAGATTTCGTTAACAGCTTGATTAAGTGCTGCAATATTCTTGCAGTATGGACGTCACCCATTTCACTACTACTTCTTCCATCAATTCTCTCCTTCTTTTCTCCATTATTATTGTGTGGTTTTATTGCTCCTCAAATTTCTCACTTATCAAATTGAGTTCTGCTTCAACAGTTACTCATCCTATCAATTGCACTGCTAATGAGAGGGAAGCACTCATTTTCTTCAAACAGAATTTATCAGACCCTTCCGGGAGGCTTTCTTCATGGGTCGGTGAAAATTGTTGTCACTGGTCTGGCATAACTTGCGATTTTAATTCTGGAAAAGTTACAAGGATCGATCTACGAAACTCATTGGGCCTTCAAAATTTTCAACATGATGATTTTGGTATATATGTTGATTACGACGCTCTCTCACAAGAGTACAAAATGTCTTGTTTGGGAGGTGAGATAAGTCCTACTCTACTTGAGCTCAAATATTTAAATTATTTGGACTTAAGTCTGAATAATTTTGGAGGTGCTCAGATTCCATATTTCTTCGGGATGTTCAAAAACTTGAGGTATCTCAATCTCTCTCGTGCAAATTTTGGTGGTGAAATACCCTTCCATCTAGGAAATTTGTCCAATTTGATTTATTTAGACCTTTCTACCTACAATCCATTGAAAGAGGGATTGGACGAATATGAATATTTAAGAATGGAAAAATTGCATGTTGAAACCTTGCAATGGCTCCCAGGTCTTACTTCTTTACAGTATCTTGATATTGGAGGGGTAGATTTGCATATTGCACAAGCAAACTGGATGCATATCATTAACCAACTTTCTTCATTGACAGAGCTGCACTTAAGTGGTTGTGGTATTTCAAGTTTTGATAGTTCAGATGGTTTTCTAAATCTTACTTCTCTTAGAGTCCTTGATCTATCAGATAATTGGATCTTTTCTTTGCTACCTTTGTGGTCATCTAATCTTACCAGCCTTACAAAACTTGATCTGAGTGGGAATCATTTTCATGGTACAATTTCTCAAGATTTCATGAAATTGAAAAATCTACAATATCTTGACATAAGTTTTAATGATTTATGGAATATTAGTGATCACACACCAAGTTCTTTAGGACATCTTTGCAAGTTACAATTTTTGAAGCTTGCTGGCTACGGAGACGATAATGGTGTTACACTTGATGAGTTCTTGGGTAGTTATTCCTCAAATTGTTCCCACGACAATTTGAAATTATTAGACCTGAGTTATAATGAAGTGGTGGGGGAGATACCAAATTCACTCGGGACATTTCGGAACATACAATACCTGGATCTTTCATTTAACAGATTATGGGGTTCACTCCCAAACTCAATTGGCAATTTGTCTTTATTGCAACGTCTAGATGTTGGAGTGAACATTTTAAATGGAACTATTCCTTCAAGTTTTGGGCAACTTTCGAAATTAATTTTTTTCCGCGGTGTTGGCAATTTATGGGAATGAGTTATTACAGAAGCTCAATTAGTGAATTTGACAAAGTTGGAAGTTCTTGCTATTACAACTGAAAAAAATCAAACTTTGGTTTTCAATGTGTCACATGATTGGATTCCTCCTTTCAAGCTCAAGACCCTTACTTTGGTGAATTGTCACGTTGGCCCTCAATTTCCAATTTGGCTTCGATTTCAAACTCAATTGACTGAGGTCACTATCTCTAATGGTGGAATTTTTGGTTATATACCAAATGAGTGGATTTCTTTCCTATCTTCTCAAATCATTACCTTAGATCTGTCCACCAACCAGCTGGAGGGAAACCTATCTCATATGTTAGATGCAAATTCAAATGATCGAAGACATAATGTCCTTGAGAATTCAATCTCAATAAGGTATCCACATCTAACCACCCTAAAGCTCAATCACAATTTATTGTTAGGTCCTATACCTTCAAATATTGGTGATATGATGCCTAATTTACGTGAATTATACTTGTTAGAAAATCATCTTAATGGAACGATTCCATTGTCCATTCAAAAAATGAGTCATCTTCACATACTTTCATTGTCAGATAATCAACTTTCAGGAGAGCTCCTCAAATATTGGAGTAAATTCAAACAATTGAATGTCATTGATTTTGGCAACAATAATCTATATGGGAAAATTCCAAGTTCAATAGGTTTGTTGAAATCCCTCAACAAACTAATCTTAAGAAACAACCATTTCTACGGAGAAATTCCCAAAACTTTGCAGAATTGTTCAGTCATTAAGAGCATTGATCTTAGTGAAAATAGATTAAATGGAAGTCTTCCTTCCGGGATAGGAGTAGCTGGGTCACAATTAATATTGATAAACCTACGATCTAACCTTTTCAGAGGAACTATTCCCAGAGAGTGGTGCAATCTTTCTTCACTTCGTGTGTTAGATCTCTCAAATAACCATCTTTCGGGAGAAGTTCCAAGCTGTTTGTATAATTGGACAACTTTCGTCTATGAAAACTTCACAAATGGATTAGACTACTATCATATAAATGGTAGATTCTATTATGGATATCTAGAAAAAACAAAGTTGGTTACAAAAGGAAGAGAACTCGAATATTATGGTGACCCTCTCAACAATGCTGTAATAATAAACCTTTCAAGAAATAAGTTGAGAGGTGAAATTCCAAATGAGATAACAAAGATGGTCCATCTAAATATCTTAAACTTATCCAACAATGAATTTGTTGGTACAATACCGAGAAATATAGGAGCCATGCAACAATTAGAGACACTAGATCTCTCCTGCAACCATCTTTATGGAACGATTCCTACTAACCTAGCTTCTCTGAATTTCTTGGTACATTTGAATTTGTCATTCAGCAATTTGACAGGAAGAATACCCACAGGTAGACAACTTCAAACATTGGAAGACCCCTCCATTTATGAAGGCAATCCTTCTTTATGTGGATCTCCTCTTCTAACCAAGTGCCAAGGTGATGAAAATATGAATAGCGTTCCGATTTCGACAAGTGAACAAGATAGCAAAGAAAATGACTGGGAAATAATGCTTGACTTCTATATCAGCATGGCAATTGGTTTTCCGGTTGGTCTTAACATCTTGTTTTTCACCATCTTCACAAATGAATTATGGAGAATCTCGTACTTCCGTTTCATGGATCGTATCAGTCACAACATATTGGAAAAAATTGGTTTGTTACCATTCGTGAGAGGAGAACGAGATGGAGAAGAAGCCAATAAGGCTGCACAAGGAAAGTCGACTTTCCTGTGAGAAGAAGCTAATAGACGTCTACCAACTTGGGTTGTCAACATCTGAGGTGGAGTTTCAATTTAAGATAGATTATGGTGAGAAGTGTGTTTGTAATCTTCTTTTTTTTTTTTTTTTTCCTTTGAGAGTGTGTTTGTAATCTTTCTATGTATGCGTGTTATATGTTTCATATTATGTTTATGGACTGTTTACTTAAATTATAATAAATGAATGGATGGATTTTGGGTTTACTTTATTTATGTCAATCATATATTGATTTTTGGAGTTCAAACAATGAGTGGGAAAATTGCTTATTATGTTGAGAAGTGATGTGGTATAAGTACTATTATTTAGGATGCAATATTAGTGTCATTAGAGTTGAAACGGCCACATGATATATATATATATATATATATATATATTAAAACTCAATCTAAATTAAATATGAGATAGAGAAAAAAATGATTAACTATTAAAGATAAATAAAGTTCAAGAACAAAGAATCTAGGAGGTGATAAAAATAAACCACACAATCTTATTCTGAAAATCTAAAATATTAAAATGTCGTTACTACTATAAAATTGGGAATCTATGACACTAAGGTAAAGGAAAATAAAGTTAAGGAAGAAAAAAAGATGTCATAAAATGTGATAGGCGCGTTTTTGGCAGGAAAAAAAATGAAGTTTTACGTATTTTCGAAAGTTTATGACATTTTTTAAATGTCATGAATATAAGACTTTGATTATCTGTCCTTATGAATTAAAAATAATTTATTTTTATTTGTATTGTGAATATGGCATATGTAAATGCTCATTCCACATGCCCATTTGTTATCCATGCCAAGTGGCATTTTCTCCATAGCCAAAGTGTCTTCTAAAAGCCATAGATTGGTGTCCAAATGTACCACATCATCCTCTCTTAAATTGCCTATAAATAGAGAGATTTTTGGAAAAGAAAACACACCAAATTTTCTCCAATTTTCTCTAATTTTTGTGTTTTTAATTTGCCATAAATCTCCACTTTCTTTTGTTTATACTATATATATATATATTCTTTTTATATTTCATCTTTTGTATTATTATTATTATTATTATTATTATTATTATTATTATTATTATTATTATTATATGATTTGGGTAAAGTTTTGGTGCCCGGTTTCGCCTCTCAATTTTACAACACGTTATCAGCACGAATCTCTGTCATTTTTCCCGCTAAAGGTAAGTCTTATAGGTAAGCCATTTTTACGCATTTGGTTTATGTTAAATTTCTAATATAAATATATATTATTATTTTGATAGTGTTATTATGGCAAACCTTACAAAGCTAGAATTTGCGGCCCTGGATATTAATGGAAATAACTACTTGTCATGGATCCTTGACGCTGAGGTCCATTTAGATTCTATGAATCTTGGAGAAACAATTAAAGAAGGAAATGATGCATCAAATCAAGAAAAAGCAAAAGCACTGATCTTCATTCGCCTTCATCTTCACGAGGGATTGAAAATGGAGTATCTTACAATAAAAAAATCCCTACGTTCTATGGCAAGGTTTGAAAGAAAGGTACGATCATCAAAAAACAGTTATTCTTCCAAAAGCTCGTTATGATTGGATGCATCTAAGGTTGCAGGACTTTAAATCAGTAAGTGAGTATAATTCCGCACTCTTCAGAATTAGTTCAAAATTAAAATTATGCGGAGAAAAGATTACTGATGTTGATATGTTAGAGAAGACATTTCCACTTTTCATGTCTCGAATATGCTCCTGCAGCAGCAATATCGAGAGAAGAGTTTTGCAAAATATTCTGAACTTATCTCATGTCTTCTCGTTGCTGAACAAAATAACGAGTTATTGATGAAAAATCACGAATCCCGACCAACTGGAGCAACACCATTCCCTGAAGTGAATGTTGTGAATTTTAATAACCGTGGTCGAGGTCGTGGTCGTGGTCGTGGTCGAGGTCGGGACCGCGGTAGAGGAAGAAATACCTATTTTCGTGGTGGGCATTATAATTTTAAGAAACCCACACGAAGTGATGATCATAAAGGAAAGGCTCAACAAGATAGAAGTTCGAAAGGTGATGAACATAAATGTTTCCGGTGCGGAATGACTGGGCACTGGTCACGTACCTGTCGTACGTCAAAACACCTTGTTGATCTCTATCAAGCTTCCCTGAAGGAAAAAGGAAAAGGAAAGAATGTGGAGGTAAATCTTGCCATTCAAGAAGATGATGTGTTTGACCCCTCCAATATGATGCATCTTGATGTAGCTGATTATTTTGAATCTCCTGGAGAGAGAATTGATGCAATCAAACAAGTAGAGGATGATTTGTATGAAAATATATAATTAAGTACTATTTAGTATGTTTTTGTTGTTGTTTTGTTTGTATATATATTTAAGACTCTTTGTAATCGTTTTTCTTTTCTTTTCAATGAAGAAATATGAACAATTTCAATATGTTGAGTAACTCGAAAATGAGAAATGAGGATTTATGTCTGGCAGACTGCGCAACTACGCACACGATACTCATAAATAGAAAATATTTTACTAGATTGACAATGCTGGAAGCAAAAGTCAATACTATATCAGGTTCTGCAAATCTGATTGAAGGTTTTGGAAAAGCAAACTTTATTTTGCCTAGAGGAACAAGATTTACAATTAATAATGCTCTGTTCTCTAGCAAATCGAAAAGAAACTTATTAAGTTTTAAAGATATACGTGAAAATAATTATCATGTTGAAACTGATTGTAAAAATAATATAGAGTGTCTCTATATAACATCTATTGTTTCACATGAAAAACGTATATTAGAAACACTGCCTGCTTTTTCTTCTGGATTATACTATACTCATATACGAGTAATCGAAAGTTATGCAATAATGAACCCGAAGTTCATGAATCCAGAAATATTCAGTGTTTGGCATGATCGATTGGGTCATCCAGGGTCAATAATGATGAGAAAAATTATTGAGAATTCACATGGACGTCCTTTAAAGAGCCAGAAGATTCTTCAATCCAATGAGTTGTCATGTGATGCTTGTTCTCAAGGGAAATTAATTATTAGACCATCACCAGCTAAAGTGGGGATTGAATCACCTGCATTTTTAGAGCGAATTCAAGGTGATATTTGTGGACCTATTAACCCACCAAGTGGTCCATTTAGATATTTTATGGTATTAATTGACGCATCCAGCAGATGGTCACATGTATGCTTATTATCAAGTCGAAATCTTGCATTTGCAAGATTACTTGCTCAAATAATTAAGTTAAAAGCACAATTTCCTGATAATACAATTAAGACCATTCGACTTGATAATGCTGGTGAATTTACATCCCAAACTTTTAATAATTATTGTATGTCAATTGGGATAAGTGTTGAACATCATGTAGCTCACGTTCATACACAAAATGGTCTAGCATAATCATTTATAAAACGTCTGCAACTAATTGCAAGACCATTGCTTATGAGAGCTAAACTTCCTACATCGGTATGGGGTCATGCTATTTTGCATGCTGCATCACTGGCACGTATTAGGCCAGTAGTTTATAATAAATACTCCCCAATGCAATTAGCTTATGGCAGCAGCCAAATATTTCCCATCTAAGAATTTTTGGATGTGCAGTATATGTACCGATTGCTCCACCACAACGTACTAAGATGGGTCCTCAAAGGAGGTTAGGAATATATGTTGGTTTTGATTCCCCATCAATTATTAAATATCTTGAACCCCTGACGGGTGATGTATTTACTGCACGATTTGCTGATTGTCATTTTAATGAGACAAATTTTCCAACATTAGGGGGAGGAATTAAGAAGTTGGAAAAAGAAATTACATGGAATGCATCGTTATTATCTCATTTAGATTCTCGTAGAAATCAATGTGAACTTGAAGTTCAAAAGATAATTCATTTGCAAAATATAGCAAATCAACTACCAGATGCATTCACAGATACTAAAAGTGTGACTAAATCATATATACCAGCCGCAAATGCTCCATCAAAAGTTGATATCCCAAAGGAAAAAGTTGTCAATAATGAGTCTGGAGCACGCCAGAAGCGTGGTAGACCAATAGGTTCTAAAGATAAAAATCCTCGAAAAAGAAAAGTAGTTGAGAATCAAAATGATTCAATAAAAGGTATGGATGTTCCAGAAGAAATCCAGAATACAACTACTCAAAAGAGTATTGGAGAAAATCAAACGCTTGAGGATAATAATGAAATTTCTATAAACTATGTTACAACAGGAAAGAGATGGAACCGAAATGATATCATTATTGACAACATTTTTTCTTATAATGTTGCTCACGATATTATTCATGAAAGTGACGATTTTGACCCAAAATCTATTGTAGAATGTCAACGTAGAAAGGATTGGCCGAAGTGGAAAGAAGCAATCCAAGCAGAGTTGAACTCACTTTCAAAACGTGAGGTTTTTGGACCAGTAGTCCCAACACCGGAAAACGTCAAACCTGTGGGATATAAATGGGTATTTGTAAAGAAAAGAAATGAAAAGAATGAAGTCACAAGATATAAAGCGAGACTTGTTGCACAAGGATTCTTGCAAAGGCCTGGTATTGATTATGAGGAGACATATTCTCCTGTGGTGGATGCAATAACGCTAAGATATTTGATTGGTCTGACTGTATATGAAAAGCTTGATATGCATCTAATGGATGTAGTCACGGCGTATTTATATGGATCTCTAGATAATGACATTTATATGAAAATCCCGGAAGGATTTAAAATATCAGAAACATATGAATCAAGTTCTCGGGAATTGTATTCAATAAAGTTACAGAGATCATTATATGGATTAAAACAATCAGGACGAATGTGGTATAATCGCCTGAGTGAATATCTGTTGAAAGAAGGATACCAAAATAATCCAATATGTCCGTGCGTTTTTATAAAGAAATCTCAGTCAAGATTTGCTATTATAACTGTATATGTTGATGACTTAAATATAATTGGAACTTCTGAAGAGTTATCCAAGGCAATAGAATATCTTAAAAAAGAATTCGAGATGAAAGATCTTGGAAAAACAAAATTTTGCCTTGGTTTGCAAATTGAACATTTAGCAGATGGGATATTTGTTCATCAATCAATTTATACAGAGAAAATCTTAAAAAGATTCTATATGGATAAAGCACATCCATTAAACATTCCAATGGAAGTTCGTTCACTAGATGTAAAGAAAGATATATTTCGACCTCGAGATGACAGTGAAGAACTACTTGGTCATGAAGTACCATATCTTAGTGCAATTGGTGCACTTATGTATTTGGCTAATAACACAAGACCAGATATTGCATTTTCAGTAAATTTATTAGCTAGATATAATTCATATCCTACAAAAAGACATTGGAACGGAGTTAAGCATGTACTCCGATATCTTAGAGGGACAATTGATATGGGTTTATTTTATTCTAACAAATCAAAGTATGATCTAGTTGGTTATGCAGATTCTCGTTATCTATCTGACCCACACAAAGCTAGATCTCAGACATGTTATCTATTCACATGTGGAGGAACTGCTATATCGTGGCGATCAGTGAAACAGACTATAACGGCCACTTCTTCAAATCATGCTGAAATCCTCGCTATTCATGAAGCAAGTCGAGAATGTGTATGGCTAAGATCGATGACACAACACATTCATCAGACATGTGGCTTGTCTTCAAGTAAACCTCTTCCAACGATGTTATACGAAGACAACACAACATGTATAGCTCAAATCAAGGGAGGATATATCAAAGGAGATAGAACAAAGCATATCTCACCAAAGCTCTTCTATACTCATGATCTTGAAGAAAATGGCGATATCACTGTACAACAAATTTGTTCAAAAGATAACCTGGCTGACTTATTTACAAAGGCATTACCAACTACAACCTTCGATAAATTAGTATATAGCATTGGAATGCGGCGACTCAAAGACTTTAAGTGATGTCTCCATGAGGGGGAGTGAATGTATTATAGTAAACTATATAAAATATGTACTCTTTTTCCTTCACTAGGGTTTTTCTTCCCATTGGGTTTTTCCCTAGTAAGGTTTTAACGAGACATATTTTATATAAATGGGCATTTAAGGGGGAGTATTGTGAATATGGCATATGTAAATGCCCATTCCACATGCCCATTTGTTATCCATGCCAAGTGGCATTTTCTCCATAGCCAAAGTGTCTTCTAAAGGCCATAGATTGGTGTCCAAATGTACCACATCATCCTCTCTTAAATTGCCTATAAATAGAGAGATTTTTGGAAAAGAAAACACACCAAATTTTCTCCCATTTTCTCTAATTTTTGTGTTTTTAATTTGCCATAAATCTCCACTTTCTTTTGTATTATTATTATTATTATTATTATTATTATTATTATTATTATTATATGATTTGGTAAAGTTTTGGTGCCCGGTTTCGCCTCTCAATTTTACAACAATTTGTAAATATTTTTTGATTTAAAAAATGAAGGGGTAAATGTTATTAAAAATGAATGAGCGGGCTTGAGGTTCCTGCCCCTCCTTTTTTTTATTTTTTATTTTTAAAATTTTTCTCTCACCCCTCCCCAACATTTAACTTTCTCTTCTCATCTCAATTTTCGTATCCTCGCCGAGCTAGAATCTTCGCTAGAAAACACCATAACCAGTTGTCGAACAAGCTGGATTTCTCTTCTCTCCACCCACTCTGGTGAACCTCCACCCAGACAACAGTTTGTACCTTGCACGACAAATAGTAGTCCGCAGCCAGTGGTGACGCATAGCTTTAAATAGCAGCACAACCTGTGCCATGGCTCCATCTTCTCCAGCAAGTCTCCCTTCCCCGATGAATCTCGCTGACTGTAGCCCACGAACAACAACTCCGAATCGACCCACGACGCTCAAATCTACACTCCCAGCGGTGACCCACATCGTTTCGAGGCCAAGAACACCGGAGCTCGTATCCACGAACTAAGGTAGATCTCCTATGAGCCAGCGAACCAACGACTCAGCAAACTCCCAGATAGCTGGAGCTCCTCCTTTCGTGAACACCAATTGGGTCTAATTTTAACTATTTAGCATTTTTGTACTTTTGGGGTTTTTGGATTGACGAATTGCCTTATATATATATATATATACATATAATTTTAGTCTTAATCATATTATAATGGATTGATTTTATTACAGGTTATATTTTTGAATCCAACCCTCTGCATCCTCATATCTATAGCAGTGGTCACATTTTTCTAGGTTGGTATATGCACAATACTTTTCTATTGGTTTTTCTTGTTGGATATTTATTCTTCTTTTGCCTAGGTTCCATGGTGTTATATTATTTGCTTTCCCATTCCCCCAGCCTTCTTATTTGTGTCGTACTGTATATTTTCTGCCTTTGAATCCTAGCTTAGGTCATTCAATTAAACCAATACATATGAATTTTGTACTTCCTTGAGATTAGACAAGAAAGATGTTCCTTTCCTTTTCTATATTCCTGTTAGGGGATTTATTTTAGTGAAGGTAACCTGTGCGTAGTTTGGAAGAGTTTTACTTGAAGAGTTTTGTACTTCTCTGGTTTTTTTATTCACTAATTAGAGAGTTTTTTGAAATTTCTTTAGCCGTTATGTTGAATTTGGACTTCAAGTCCTTTCCTAGTACATGTTTCTATTTTGAAAAATAATTGTTTCTTATCCAAAACCATGGAATAAAAAATCACTACATGCCCATTTAATGGCTTGAACCCCATCATACCATTAAATGCTCTTTCTTAAACATAAATTCTTTTTGTTCTTACTACCTAAGGTTTTATAGCTTGCATGTTACTAGATATTCTTTCTCCCTATTTTCCAAAGATGTGGTATTGAAGCACAAATTGTAGCATTAGGTCATATTTTTGTTAAAGAATATTAATGTAATAATTTATGGAGATCAGTCCTTATATGTTTAGCCGGTGGCATGCTTTGTTGTCCTTGATAATGCTTTAGGTTGATGAAATAAAAATTTCAATTTCTATTTAACTCAAAATCGTAGTAGTAGTACTTCCAGGAACTACGAATTGTACCCAACTCTTTGACAATTCATTCACTTTTATTTGCAGGCGGATAATCTGGTTGGGTGATTTAAATTACTGCATCAACTTGTCTTATGAGAAGACTAGAGAGCTTATCTCAAGAAAAGAGTGGTCTAAATTGGCTGAGAGCGATCAGGTACTTTCATAAAATAAATACCTTGAGGTGTATTATATGTAGAAACTCCTCTTCAAAAAAAAAAATAGATGACACCTAAACTACATGCATTTCTAGATTTTCTTGAGGCATATTTGGGAGTGATTTTGAAATTGCTAAAATCACTCTCGAATATGCGCTTAGTTTTTTCTTTTCCTTTCTAGAATGAAGCAAAATAACGTTTCACTAATTGAACAAGCTGGAAAAAAAAATTGTTGGCTAAACATGTAGTACGTACTTTTTTGAAAGATACCTTATATTGATGTTTTGGATTGAAATTAAGTCTGAAGAGCTTTCATGATTTGGATTGGTTGATTTGAAACTAGTTGTGGATATGTGGACAATTCATTTAAAGATAGCTTGATTTGCATTCAATCAGGTGTAGCAAAATCTTTTTCTGTACTTGCCGATTGAGACATTTGAATCTTCAAGTTCTCAAGAGTCTCTCCCCACGAAGCACTTATATATTAAGCTTAAAAACCATGGAAAATATGAAAACTGTATGGTTTGTCACTTTTAGAGGTTGAAAAATGCCAAGTTTATTAACAATGGTTAAATTTGACCTTTCTTCTATAGAGGTGCGTTGTCTTCCTAGGTGCTTGGCGAGCAATGACTTGTTTATGGTCTTCTTCAATCATAGTAACAGGTAGGTAGTAAGTACTATGGTCTGATTTAGATAATCTTCAACTAACCTTTTTATGATTAACAAATCAAAAGAAAACTTAGGCGAGGTCTTAGGTTGCTATATTGATTTTGATTGGCTATTCAATCTTAGGTGAGATTTTCTCTCATATTGTTTTTATTCTTTTTTCTCTCTTTCAAGATCTTAGGTGTGAGGTTTTAGGTTTTGTTTCACTAGAGTACTTGTTTGAAAATGGATTTAACCATCTAAAATGATGGGAGTATGTTCATTTCTAAAAACTTCTTTTCTATGGAGAAGAATGACAGGTGTTGGTGTATTATGTTGAAATAGCATCTGATAAGCCTTAGAATTAAGGCTTATTTAATTCCCAAATGCTCGAAAAACTCCTATTTGTCCTAAGATTAATTGAAAATGGTGGAAAATTGTTTGAAATTAGGAAAGAATGAAATATGATAGCAATTGGAAAAGAGTTCTAAGTAATGTGGTTCTTTTTGCAGGAATTTCGGAAATTGCCAAATCAAATTGCTAAACCGTTTTGGCAATCCTGGGCAGAGCAGGAATTTCGGAAATTGCCAAATCAAATTGTTAAACTGATTTGGCAATTGTGTTATGGGCAGAAATTTCTGGGGCGCGAACGAAAAAACCATATATGGGAAGAACAAATTCCGCACGATTCAAGGGAATTGGAGCATGATTTTTGGGCAATCTTCAACCCTAATGAATGCCTACAAATAGGGAAGAAGAAAATGAGCTATTAATTGGATTTTGAGGGCGATTTGAAGGATCAATTTCGTGGGTTTTTGGGTTTTAAAAAAGGAAAAAAATTCTGCATTAAACCCATTTCGAGATTCTTCAATTACAGCCCGATTTGGAGGAATTTAAGCACGAAATTTGGGCATTCTTCAACCCTAATGAAGGCCTATAAATAGGGAAGAAGATGAGGAGCAATAAAAGTCGATTTGGAGGCGAATTTAGAAGCAAATATTCATGGGTTTTGTAGTTTTTTTGCAGCCTCTGTTTTTCATATTTTTCTGCTATCTTTGGTCATTTTAGTTCAATTCCCATCTTGATTTCTTTCAGTTGTATTACAGGAGGTGGCTTGCACTTTTTCTAATCTCATTTGATGTATTTTGAAGGAATTTTGAGTTTAATTCCAAGTCAAGTTCATGGGTTTTTCTTAAATGTTTCAATGCTCTATTTTCTGGAATTCTTTTTTCTGTTTTAGCCAAAAATGTAGTTCTGTTTAAAGTTGTATTTTTGCTCCTTGGGTTGTTAGTTGCAAGAGTTAGTTTGTTGTTTCTTTATTATGTGCACTGTGGTTAGCCATTGTTCTTCATACAATTGATGTTTTGATTTGAAATTGCTACCAATTTGCCTTAAATTTTCTAGTCATAGTGAGAGATTTTGGTGGCCTATTTAGCTACTGTTTTTTTCTCTCTAAGTATTTTATCAATTTATTTAGTTTTAATTCTTAGTAGCAATTTTACTCAATTTTCTTTAATAAGATGTTTCCTTCTAAAATTAGTTGTAAGATTTTTATTTTTAATATGAGCTAAAACTTGTTAGGGGGTTCAAAAATGTGAATTCCCTAAGAAGTAATTGTAGCCAAAAATTCCAATAAAAACCAAGCCTACATCTCAATTGTTTGCTTGTGTTGATTGAATTTCCTTTGAGATCTTAGATTGATCAACTAAGGTTTCAACTCAAGCTTAGATCTAATACCGACAGGATTAGTGATAAGCAGATTTCACACAAGTAATGGAGTAAAGGAGTTTAGACATAAGCCATTCCTTACCCTAGACATAGGGATTAAGGACTCCAAGACCCATAAAATTGTGAGCCAAAAATATCTAAGATAGAGGGACTATAGACATATAGGTCTCTCACTTAGCCTCCTAAAAAACCCAATTTCGAGGTAAATAGGAGATGCAATTTTGGTTTACAATTGAGTGTGGAGTAGGTTGGAATTGCAATTTTGGTTTGCAATTACGACTTATGGCAATGACATTCTTGAGCCCCATCCTTTATCATTTCATTCTTTAAGTTCATCCAAATTGCTATTTCATATTGCCAATTTAGATTCAGCAATTTAATTCTGCAATTTTTAGTCATTTCGCTCATTGCCAAATTAGAATCTGCAATTTCAATTTAGCAATTTCTGTTATTTCCAACATTGCCATTCTGGATTAGCAATTGGATTTAGCAATTTCGATTTTTCACCAACAACCTATCCCAACTTTATTTTTGCATTTTTACTTTTCAAACTTGCACTTTTCCTTACACTTTTGCAAAACAAAATCTTTGTTACTCCGTTCCCTGTGGGATTCGATATTTGGTACTCAGATACCAATTTATATTACTTCGATCGCGTGCGCTTGCGTGACCACCGATCAGCATCCTATGGTGGTTATGTCTCTAAATCAGTGTGTACCCATCAAAGAGAATCAGAAGCAAATTTTTGTTTAAAAGTCCATATATCTAAGATTCTCTGGTTACTGCTGCTTTATGTGATTCTATTACCAAAAATTTTGTTATCAAGGTTTATCCTTAATTTACAAGTAAAAGGATGGATCAACTATGTACTTTATTGGCAATTTTTTTCAACACCTATTAGCATTTTGACTTTTTAAAAACAGAACCAACCTTTGAAAAAATAAACAAGTATAGACTACTTATATTATTCTTAGGCTCATTGTACTTTATTTCTGCCTTCCATGTGTTGATTTTTCTGAAATTCTCTCTTACTCACTGATGAACAAGCCTTCAAAATGTTCAAGTGAGTCAATGAGTTACCATCTACAAAGTTCAAGAAGAAAGTGAAAGAATGGATTTTCTAAAGAGTTTCATTGGTTTTTGGGTTGCTGTAAAGGTACAAACTACTAGGTCATTGATATTTGCTAATTCTTCTTTCTTTAAATTACTGTGTTATTTTCTTTCTAGGTGGTTTGTCTATAGAACCTCATAAGGAAGATCTAGGTAGTCCATTTTAGTTATTGTAAGGCTTGATTCTTCCCTATTTATTCTTCCTTTCATGTTATTTTTTTTACTATTTTACTGATGCAACGTTCAAGTATTCTAACTATAGAACCTCATAAGGAAGATCTAGGGATTATTTCAAGAAACTTTGTTAATGTTAAGTTATTGTGGATTTTGACTTGAAATGATTAAGTTATCAAATTTTTATAAACCTAAAGTTTGCTTGTTATGTTTTTCTTGGTACACTCTGTATATCAATTGTGATTGTTGAAAAATGTTCAAATCCCCTTAAATTCAATCAATTGGCCAGCCTTTGATCTTGTTCTCTTTATTAGTTGGTTGATAATGTAGTTTTTCATGGACTACAAGCTTCCTTTCCATCTCTAGAGTTGATTTGCAGCTGCTATCTTTTTAATTACTTTAGTCAATTACTTATTTACTTGCCTCAGTGAATCCTTCAATAATAATGGTAGTGTAAACAGGCTCATTCCATAGATTTGGAAATCACCCTTGAGCAATCAAGGGAATTTCCTTTCAAGCTTGTTAAATTGCACCTTCTCAGATCACTTTGAATTTAAGGGATTGAGTTATTTTCATTCAAGTTTTGATATAAAACTCTTAAGTTTATTGGTATGTGTTCTTTTTTTACTAGTTTAGTTGTTGGGTTCAAGATAAATTTTGTTGTTATGTTCCTCATTTTGGTAAGTTAGTAAGTGTTGTTATAAGTTTAGTTGTTGGGTTCATGATAAGTTTTCTTTTTATGTACTTAAGTTTTGGTAAGTTAGTAAGTGTTGTTATGTTTTGAGCAATGTGTCTTTTATTTTGGATATAACTTTAACACATTTGACTATATTCTTTCTAATGATCTGATGTGAGTATTTGTATTTTGAAGGGGTAGCTTGTGACATCAATGTTTTGAGCAAGGAGTGAATTTCAGCAAGATTGAATGTGTTGAGTTGGAAATATTGTCGACATTTAAAAGGTATAACTCATGGATGTTGTTCTTGTTTTGATATAAGAAGTATTAGGTTCAACCCTAAAATGAATATTATTTTGCTGATTTTGTCTTGCATGAACTCAATGAAGTCAAGAAGTTATATTGCAACTAGTTGATGTATGAGCTTTTTTTGTTGGGTTAGTGGCAAAAAATATATAATACACTCTCTTATGTTAGTTGTTGAAGCCTAGTGTAAAAATTGTTGTAATGTACAAATTTGATCATAGTTAGTTTGCATGTAAAAATTTGACCAAATTTGGTTCAATGATATATAAAAGTTATTTATGTTTGTATTTATTTTGTGTCAAAATTGGAGTGATTTTATTTTGGAAACATGTGTATTGACAAGTGGCAGACAATATAATTTCTATGATTTTGTTGAACTGACATAAATAAATAAATAGTGATATATTACTATTTATGATGATTCATCAATGTCATAGAAATTATTTGGGTGACAACTATTCATTGTCATTATAAGCATTTTTGTGACATTCAAAGCTGTCATGATATGTTTTTTGTTGACATTTAAAAACTATCAAAAAGGCATTTATTTGACATTAAATTACTCTCATCAACAAAATTTCTATGGCATTTAAAAAATGTCGTGATAAGGCAACCCTAACTCTCACCCCAAAGATCCAAGCTTGATTAAGCAAGAACCCTTGAATTAAGAAGTTAACACCTCCTTATACGAATTTTGGATCAACCAAGAGATAGGCCAGAAATTGATTACCTCTTAGATCAATGATCTAGAAGCAAGATTGGGAAATCTTGTTCTAGATTGAGTCACTCCACAATCTAACTTGATCAAGGTTGGATTGAATGGCTCGGTTGCATTCTACTACAAGAAATGCTTGGAAGGGTCTCAATCTTGAGAGAACAAGTTTTCATTCAACTAAATCATGTCTCCAAATGACAAAGTTACATCCCTATTTATACTAATTGAAAAGTCATCTTGAAAGGACACAACCTTTCACTAATGTGGTCTAAATACATCCCCCAACCCTTGAACTCCATACATGAATCTTCTTAAATGTAAATACATGGAATAAATAGATACATAATGCATTATAAATGTGAATGAATTTGGATTTTTAGATTCATCATGACTCTTGGTTGAAAAGGTGCTCCATCAAGCTTGAAAAGTTGCAACTCTTCACATTGTATAGACACCTTAGCTTGGAGATGGATATTCAATGCTTCTTGAAGTCTCTTAGCTCTAGCTCTTGTCATTGGACCTTGTAGCATAATGATTGTCTCATGATTGGGTTGAATTGGAGTTGACTTCCATTGACTTTTAGCTTGAGCTTCGGTTGAGCTTGATTGAGCTGAATTTTCATCTCGTAGACTTCCCTCATAATATTCTTGACTGCGCATTTCCTTATCATGTCGTTAATATATATATATCTTGACAAAAAAAATCATCTTGTAGGAGTTATTTGTTGACAATGTTTAATTGTCATAAAAAATTTACTATGACAATTAACAAATGTCTTGAATATGTTTTTTTTTACAACTATCAAGTGTCATAAAACAGTTAACTATGACAAATTTTTTGATGTGTCATGTCTACAGTTTCCTTGATGGAAGATTCTAGGACTGAAAAAAAAAGTCATGAAATATGCATATGACAATTTTTCAATGTCATGTAATGTCGAAATTGTAATATAGTGCGTTATTAAGAAGTTGTTTGGTAACATACTTATTTCTCATTTTCTGTTTCTTGTTTCTAATTTTTGAGAAATAGAAGCATTTGATGTTTCTGTTTCTCATTTTTTTAAAATTTTGCCAAAACTGTATAGAAATTTTGTAAACAACAAAATCAAGTTTCTTATTTCTTATTTAGTTTTTTTTTTCAAAATATATAAAAACATTATTTATCATTCCTGACTTATAAAATGTATAACAAATATCTAAAAATAAATATAACATAAAAATTTTAGATATTTAATTTTGACAATGAATTTTCATATAAAAGTTCTACATTTTTAATTTAAAATTTTAGAAAACAAGAAACAAGAAAAGATTACCACATGTTTTTGGAAAGAACAAGAACAAGAAATAATTACCAAATGCAATTATATTTTTCTTTACTAAAGAAGTGAAAATGTGAGAAATGAGAAGTAGAAAATGAGAAAAAAAAAACAAGAAACAAAAATGTTACCAAACGGTTTATGGTTAAGTAAGTGCTCGTCTCAATTTTTCTCATCAATAGATCACTTATATTGCCATATATTCCTCAGCCTTCTTTTCTCAACCTTCTTTTAAGTTTAATTATTTCGATGTTCCTCCCCATCTATTGGAGAAAGGAGAGAGGGTGTGGGCAGTGGACTTGGGTGAAAAGGTTGAACAAAGGAGAACCAAAAATGTTTGGTTTAAGTTTTCCTTTCTTTACATGACCTAACCATACTTTGTTAGTAAAAATGTCTTGTTTTAAATATAATTTTTTTTTGGAATTTCTTTAAACACTGCCCCATCCTATAGAAATTTGTCCATTATTGTTATATTAACTTGATTACATATGTGTTAATGCAATATTGAACGTATTTTATGATGGTGGTCAAGTTGAACTTTTCACAATTTCTCGAAACTTTTTTTTTAAAGAATTTTCTATATTAATTTAAAGAGACAAAAAAGTCAAAGAAATATGTCTTTGATAACTTATTCTATTGTATTATAAAATATAAAATAGTAGTCTTCACGCATGCACCTCCCATTTAACTAATGGTCTTTTTGCAAAATTTAATAGACGGTATAAATTGAGTCCCTTAAGTAAGTTTATTGGCAAAATTATTAGTTAGTTTAAGATTTTAATTAACCCAAAACCAACAAAGTTATTCAAGGTTTTAATTGATGAAATCATTATTTTTTGGTTTTAATCAATTCAACCTATAAAGTTTGGAGGTATAACTTGATTTTTTTTCCTTAAAAATTTAGAGATCTTGTCTCATTTTGTAGGTGTGATATTTTTGTAATGTAGAGTGAAAACCATATATGATTGATAATTTATTCACATTGTTCCCTTTGATAGTTTTGGTGTGTTCTTTTCTCTTGTTAATATCTTATTTATGTGTCCCAATCTGCGTTTAGTTCAACTATAAAAGGCATCAATGCCATAATGAGCATAGTTTAACGGTAATTGACATGTACCCTCGATCAAAAGGTCAGAGGTTCGAATCTCCACCTGCAAATGTTGTTGATTATATTGAACTAAATTCTTTCCTCTTCTATCGATACAAAGATAATTTTAATAGACTTATTGGAGGGTACCAATGGTGTGCATCAAGGACCAACACCTATGGAAAGATTGTTTGGATTTATTTATGGCTTGTTTATTCCTTATCTCGAAAATTTAAGTTGCTTGTTATTATTTTATTTTAATATTTATTTAGACTCTACCTATATAAATTTGTAGATATTTTTTATTATGTTCTCTGGTCTGTAGACGTTATTTAAAAAACTTTTTTTTTTAAAAAAATTTCTTTCTACACATAAGAAGGTTTATTTTAAGTCACAACCTACAAGTCATTTAAAAATATCTTTCTTTGATTCGAAAACAAAAAATAAGATAACAAATGATAAGATTAATTTCCATCCACATAAGATATTTTTCTATCTTAAAAAAAAAATTATATATCAAATCACAGCTTGATTAGCCAAATGGCAAACACATTTCAAACATAATGCTATTTTTGTATGTTTTGGTTCTATGACGTGATTTTGGCTGTTTTGTTGAAGTTTCTTACTAGCACTTGAGCGCGTGTTGTGGGTTCAGCTTGGAACTTATTTTTGTTTTCTTCTGTTGGTCTATTTGTTGGCTTTGTCATGGGGGTTTTGGAGTTTCTTTGGCTGGTGTTCTTTCTAAGTTATTTCTGTGTATGCTTTGGTTTTGGGCTGTGAGGTTTTCTAATTTTTATTTTGTAATATACATCTGACACTTCCTGAAAACAAATCTAATTGGATCTCTATATGTGAATCGATGAATTTCATGGTCCTATCAATGAAGCAAAATTTGCCAACATGTTTTTGAAGTAAATTTCGAACTTGGAATCATTCGAAAGTTACTTTGTGATTTGTGAATTAAATGCCAAACCAAGATGTTTATTAGCTTTCAATTTTTAGCATTTCTATCCATTCCATTACGGCCATTCAAAGTAGTCTCTCATAGTCAAGGTCTTCTATATCAATATATATCTATTTTGGAGGTATGTGTGGAAAACAAGCATTTATTTAGTGGGTGGGGTAATTGGGTTAACATCAAGCATTGCTCCAACGACGTTTAGGTGATGTTGCTATAGGGTTAACATCAATGAGGCCACCATGAATAAGATTCAAAAATTTGTATCCATTCTAATAATTAACGACTAGATACGAATTTGAAGTACTTTTATAATTTCTCTCTCATACATTCAAGAGTATAAAACTATCCGCCACATTATAGCATACTCTTCGAATAATTTCTCATTTTTCTCTCTTTTCTTTTTTTTAGCAATTTTAATTGAATAAAATGTTTATAAAAAAAAGGATTGAGTGGTTTGGTTTGAAAATATGTATTTAGAAACAACAAGATTTAACCATGAAAGGAATAATTACTAAAAAAAATTAACATTCCAGATTACATTGGCAATAAAGACTTGACTAGATTATAATGGCCAACCTAGCATAGCTCAACTAGTTAAAATGTATACCTCACATAAAAGGTTAGAGGTTTAAATATTTTTATCCCCAAATGTTGTTAAACTATTAAAAAAAAAAAAAAGATTACATTGGAACTATGTCTTTAGAAAAAAAAAATTAACCCTGAAAAGAATAATTACTTTTTTAAAAATAATGTTCCAGATTAGGTTGGCAATAAAATTGTGGAATTATTCAAATGTCTACAAATAAATAATTGAGGTTTGATCATTCAAATTATAAACACTCGGTAAAAGAAGACTATTCAACAAAAGCTAGCTAGACGCCAATAACTCTGAAGAAAAGATTGGAATCTATGCTATTGACTCCAAAATTCCACTAACCTGAATACATCTCAAAGTCAGTTAAGGCATATATCTTCAATATAAAAGTTAGACATTCAAATCTCCCAACTCTTTTAACTAAAAAAGTCCAAAAGTCTAATAAAGTCAAGATGTGGTCCAAGAACCTTTCTTCTATAGAAAAATGAGTCAATGTGGTCCAAGAACCTTTCTTCTATGGAAAAATGAGTCTATATGAAACTTTAAAATATTTTAACATAGGTTAAATTACAAATTTAGTTCATGGACTTTGAGATTTGTGTTTATTTGGTTCCTAAACTTTTCAAAATTACAAATTTAGTTTCTGAAGTTTCAAATTTTTTAAAATTCACAAATCTACTAAACACAAAATTGAAATTTTAAGGTTCCATTAGACATAAAATTTAAATTCATATTTAATAAATCAATTCATTTTTAAAATTTTCAAATGTATCAGAGATCTATTAGATACAGAATTCAAAATTTAGAGACTTATTAGACACTTTTAAAAGTTCATGAACCAACTAAAAATAAACTTCAAAGTTTAGGAACTAAATTTATAATTTAATCTTTAATATAATATTTCCTTTTTTATTGAAAAAAAAGGCACGAAAGGGGAAGTTTATATGTATGTTCAATCAATTAGGAGGCTTTGCAAAACCATTCTGTTCTGTCATTCATAACACCTCATTTGCATCTGTTCTTTGTGAGGATCAGAGGAAGCATATGGATAACCATTTCATCACACGCTGCTTCAATTATCTCTCTTTTGTATGGTTGTATTGTTTACTCTCAACTATTGATACTTATACTACCAATTGCACTTCTACTGAGAGGGAAGCGCTCATTGCCTTTAAACAAGGCTTATCAGATCCTTCTGCTAGGCTTTCTTCTTGGATCGGCGAAAATTGTTGTACATGGCCTGGCATAACTTGTAATGTCATTTCTGGAAAAGTCACAAAAATTGATCTACGGAACTCATTGGGCTCTACCATTTTTCAATTTGTTGAGTATGGAGATATATATCAACCATGGATAGATCCTGAAGTTTTATCACAAGAGTACAAAAAGACTTGTTTGGGAGGTGAAGTAACTGCTGCTTTACTTGAGCTCAAATATTTAAACTATTTGGACTTAAGTCTGAATAATTTTGAAGGTGCTCCAATTCCATACTTCTTCGGGATGCTCAAAAACTTAAGGTACCTCAATCTTTTTTCTGCAAATTTTGGTGGAGAGATTCCCATTCATCTAGGAAATTTGTCTAATTTGAATTATCTAGATCTTTCCCATAATCAAGGATTCAGGCTATATGTTGAAAACTTGTACGTTGAAAACTTGCAATGGCTTTCTGGTCTTTCTTCCCTGGAGTACCTTAATCTTGGACAGGTGAATTTGAGTAGTGTACAAGCAAATTATTGGATGCATGCAGTCAATAAACTTTCTTTCTTGTCAGAGCTACACTTGAGTGATTGTGGTATTTCAAGTCTTGATAGTTCATTTGCTTTTTCAAATCTCACTTCACTCAAAGTCCTTGATTTATCATCTAATGGGATATATTCTTCAATACCTTCGTGGCTGTCTAATCTTACTAGTCTTTCAACACTTAATTTGAGAGATAATCTTTTTCAAGGTACAATTCCTCGGGATTTTGTGAAATTGAAAAATCTCCAATATCTTGAATTAAGTTGGAATAGATTAGAGAATAATATTGAAGATCGCCCACCAAGCTTTTCACCAAATCTTTGCAAGTTACGATTTTTGCACCTTGCTGTCAACCGTTTTGAGGTTAAACTTGAAGAGTTTTTGGATAGTTTCTCAAATTGTTCCCGCAATAGTTTGGAATCCTTGGACTTGGAAAATAATGCATTTGTGGGAGAGATACCGAATTCATTGGGGACATTTAAGAACCTACGATGGTTGAATCTTTCCTATAATAATTTGTGGGGTTCACTTCCAAATTCAATAAGCAATTTGTCATTATTGCAGCATCTGTACACCTCAGGTAACTTCTTGATTAATGGAACTATACCTTCAAGTTTTGGACAACTTTCAAAATTAATTCAATTTGAAAGTTACATGAGTTCCTGGAATACAACTATAACAGAGGCTCATTTAGTGAATTTGACGAAGTTGGAAATCCTTAAAGTTGAGACAACAAAGAAACAAGCTTTGGTTTTCAACATCTCATATGATTGGATTCCACCTTTCAGGCTCAAGATTCTTTATTTGAAAAACTGCCTTGTTGGCCCTCAATTTCCAGTTTGGCTGAAAATACAAACTCAGCTAAGTGTGGTCACCCTCTCTAATGCTGGAATTTCTGGCTCTATACCAAATGAGTGGATTTCTAACATATCTTCTCAAATCATTGCATTGGATTTGTCTAACAACTTGCTCAAGGGAAAGTTATCTCACATGTTGGCATCTCAAAAATATTATGTTTGTCGAAGTCAAAACTTCCTTAATGATTCAGTCCCACTAAGGTATTCTAATCTGAGATACTTGGATCTTCGAAACAATCAATTGTCAGGCCCTATACCCTTAAATATCAATGATTTGATGCCCAATTTGTATAAATTAGATTTGTCAAAGAATTATCTTAATGGTACAATTCCGTCATCTATTAAAACAATGGATCATCTTGGAGTACTTTCAATGTTAGACAACCAACTGACAATAGATCTTTCAAAGAATAAATTGAGTGGTGAAATTCCAAATGAGATAACAAAGCTCGTCCAACTTGGTACCTTAAACTTATCCAACAACGATTTTGTTGGTACCATCCCAGAAAATATTGGAGCCATGCAACAATTAAAAACACTAGATCTCTCTTGCAATCATCTCTCTGGAAAGATTCCTGCCAGCCTAACGTCTCTAAATTTCTTGTCACATTTGAATATGTCATTCAATAATTTATCGGGAAGAATACCCACGAGTAATCATCTTCAAACACTGGAAGACGAAAATCCCTCCATTTACGAAGGCAATCCTTGGTTATGTGGGCCTCCTCTTCAAACCAAGTGCCCGCGTGATGAAAGTTCAAACAGTGTTCCTATTTCCACAAGCGAAGTAGATGGCAAAGAAAATGACTCGGAAATAATACTTAGCTTCTACACTAGCATGGGATTTGGTTTTCTTGTTGGTCTCAACATCTTGTTCTTTACCATTTTCACAAACGAAGCAAGGAGAATATTCTACGTTCGTTTAATAGATCGTGTCAGTTACAACATACTGAAAACAATTGGCTTTCTTACAATTGGCCTAAGAAGAATGATATGGAGAAGAAGCAGCTACTAACTAAGGCTGCTGCAGTTTCACATGCAAGCAACGTACGTCTGCCCAGTGACTCGGTTGGCTAGCAAATTAGGTGAAAGTTTTAGTTTAATATTTTAATTGTTCTTTTTTTCTTTGAGTTCTGTTTGCCATCCTTTTTAGCTTTTATGCATGTATGTTATTATGTTTGTGGACTGTTTACTTGATTATAAATGAACGGATGAATTTTAGTTTATTTTATTTTTGTTGATTGCATAATATTGGTTAAATAAAGAAATACATGAAGTGAGTTAACATTAAAGATATCAAACTTTAAATTTGAGCACAAAGGTTTTTTGAATACAAGAAATTCGTGAAAATGAAGTTTCGAAACTTCAGCCTAGTACATACCAATTGTAGCTTACCTATGCTTACTTTGGCATTTGGGGCACAGGTTAAAGCTTTTTTCTTTTAAGAGTCATACATTATTTGAATTTCCATTGTAAAATTCAATATATCTTCAAAGGGGTAAAAAATGCGGAATATTTCTTGAAAGAATTGAATAAAATTGGCAAAAAAAAAAAAAAAAAAAAAAAAGAACGAGAATTTGCAGGAATTATTAGCGCCTTCTTCAGTCTGAGCATTCCATCTCCTGCCGGAGCAAACAATTTACAGAGAGGAAATGAAGACAATAAGGCAACGGTTTCCCCTATACCGTCTTCCACTTCCACCACGACTCCTGCACAATCAAATTCCCGCCGTTGATTCTCCATTACTTTCTTCTTCCTCCTCCATTTGCGATTCTGCAACTGCATCCTTACCCAGCAAAATCAATACGACTCTGACCCAGGACGAGCTTACAAAGATCAACCTCCTTCTTCCTCGTCTCTGTCTCTACAACCACCACTCTACTGCCATCACACTTCTGGACGCGGCTTTCCTCACAAATCCTTCACTTCAATCTCTTCTCCTTTCAATTCTTTCCCATTCCCTTGCTTCCCAATCCGATTTTGCCTTCACAATGTCCCTCCTCACCCGTCTCAAGCACCATCGGAATGCCCTTCTCTATTCAACCTCTATTATCACCATGCTCATTTTCTCTTATTGTAAGTGGCGCAAATCTAGGAAGATTTTTCACTGGATGCTAAGACCGGGGTCGCCATGTAAGCCGGACGAGAAGGTTTATAGAACCCTAATTGCGGGACTGTGTCGGAAGGGATGGTATTCGATGCTTTGAAGGTTCTCAGGAATATGATCGATTCGAATTTGGTTCCGGATAGCGATCTGAGGAATTGGGTTTTTAGGTATTTGCTGAGAGAAGCAATGATTGGCGAAGCAATGGAGTTAAACCAGACTTGGGATTGCGCTGGCGATCAGAATAGCAGTGACTGTCTGAGAAAGGTGTCGGAATTGTTGGATCGTATTATTACCAATTGGATAGAGTAGAGGAGAGCCGGTAAGCCATTTGCCCTCTGTGACTCAATGAATTTATCTTTGCCTCAAATTTTAATGATATTGAGAATGAATGGAGGCCTGAATCCAGTAATTTTTACATCATATGAAACTTCTGCATTTACAAGTATTCAACATCTGTATCGTAGGATATAATATGGATAGTACACTGCAAGTCTGCAAGAATATTTTGATTCATTACTGCAAGTGGTTGCTTTCTTCCCCATCTTTCTCACAGAGAGGGCATCATGAAAGAGAGCCTGAATGTGTTTTGTACATGCTAGCAAACGTTTCTGGTTTCTGTCATCAAACTCTCATGGTGTAATCAGTTAGTTATATTGCATCTTATAAGTTTATTTTTGCTTTAAATATGATGGCATGAACTGAAAGAAGATCTAAAAATCAGGAGATGATAAATCTATATGCTTGCCATATTTTCCTATTCTGTCTTTTTGGGTGGTTTTGGAGAGGGAGAATATCGTGTTTGAACTTTTCTTTGTCAATCAAGTAGGAGCTTAGCAACTATTATGAGTAGGCCCTTAGGGAACTAAGAGGGAATAACTTCAATCCATGGTGACCACCTACCTAGGATTTAATATCCTACGTGTTTTCAGTCAACCAAATGTAGTAAGGTCAGGCGATTGTCCGATGAGATTAGTCGAGGTGCACGCAAGCTGGCCCAGATACTTACCGATATTTTAAAAAAAAAATCAAGTAGGAGCTTAGCCCTTCGGATTCTTCCTAGTTGTCTGTCAATCATAATTGGTGCATTGGTTTGTTTCATCACTTGTATAGTACAATTAATCTGTACTTGTTTTTATATTCCTCTATTGATGTGGCATTCAAAGTGTAATGTCGGTTTTGCATCTGTATCAGTTATATAAATCATGGATTTTTTTCCTGGTTTAATGCATACTTTTTTTTTAGCTCAACAATATGAGGGGTGGGAGATTCGAATCTCTAGCCTCTTGGACAAGAGTACATACTTTATGTCAATTGAGCTATATATGCTCGTGTTGGCATTTAATGCATACTTTAATTCATAAACTTGTCTAAATTTGATTCTAGATTATCCAAAATACAAAAGTTCCCCATAACGAATACAACTTGGCTAGAAGTTCCTTCTTCCTTATATATTGCCTATTTCTATGATTAGTTTATGTATATTGTATTTCATAGATACATAGGTCTCATTAATATTTTTAGTCTTGTAGGAACAAGACGAACAAAACAGTGAGTAGGAATTAATACTTATTATTATGCCTTTTTGCTTGCTAGAAATTTCTTTTTGAAGAGAAACTAATTTTGGGCTACAGGCATTATTACAGTATTAAATTGGAATTTTGAAGTGTGCTAAACAAATGGGTCATTTATTTGCGTGCTTTCCTCTGCATCACTCACAGTCAAATAAACATAATTGCTGTCATACACAAGATTGAATTGTTCATAATTTTTATGAGTCAACTCTCCCAAAATGAACAAGGTGCTTGTAGATCTCAGTGTCTCACAACTGTACCTTACTTCCATAACCTGATGTTATTAATCGTATTGTTTGAAATCTTGCTTGTCAGGTTCTTATCTAGTAGAATGAACAGGAAACTTCCATTTTCAGGGAGAGGAAAGCTATTGATGTTTCTACCAGTAGGGATATTCACTCTTTCATTTTTAGAGCAGCAGAAAGCTTGACCATCAAGTTCAATACTAGGAAAGAAAATCACTCGAATTCAGGGCGTAATGTTATGATGGTTATGACATATTTGAGAGTGATTTTGAAATGGTTAAAATCACTTTTGTCATATTCAAAATCACTCCAGAACATACTTTAATTATTCAAAATTAATTTTTATGAAATGAAAATCGCATTTAAAAGTGTAAATGTTTGGTTTGAGTTTTCCTTTCTTTACGTAACCTAACCATACTTTGTTAGAAAAAATGTGTAGTTTAAATGCATTTTTTTTGGAATTTCTTTAAACAATGCCCCATTGTTCAGAAATTTGCCCGTTATTCTTATATAACTTGATTACATCTATGTTATGGGACGATTAAGCCATGCATGTGTAAGTATGAACTAATTCAAACACCTATGTTATGCAATATTGAACTTATTATGTGGTGGTCATAATGGACTTTTCTAACCATTTTCTATATTAATTTAAAGAGATAAACCAGTCAAAGAAATATGACTTTGACAACTTCTACTATATTATAAAATATAAAATAGTAGTCTTCAAACATGCACTTCCAATTTAACTCTCTTTGTACAAATTTAGTAGATGGTATAAATTGAGTCACTTAAGTAAGTTTATTGGAAAAATTATTGGGCGTATAAATTTTAAGTTCAAAGTTTTAATGGATGAAATTATTAGTTTATGATTTTAATTGATTCAACCTATAACATTTGGGGGTATTAATTGATTTTTTTTTCCTTTTAAAAATTTAGAGAACTTGTCTTGTTTTGTTGATGTGATATTTGTAATGTAGAGTGGAAAATCATTTATGAAAATGTGTCCACGTTCCCTTTGATAGTTTTGATGTTGTTCTGTCTATGTTAATGTCTTATTTATGTGTCAAAGACGGTGCTCTGAGGGGCCAACGAGAGGACCCTAAGGCCCACTGCCAAGCATGAGTCGTTGTTGATCTTTTTTCTTCTTTTGAGTGGAGGCTATCGTCTTCAATGGAAGATGTTGGTTGTTTTTGGTCCTCTACTTTTCATCCGTGGATTACCATAATGTATCTAACTTTGTGGTGTTTTAATGAATTTATTGCTTAAAAGAAAAAAAATTATAAATTAAAAGGTATCAAACCATTATTAGTGAGGAGGGTAGTTGTATCTAACTTCGTGGCGTTTATGAATTTATTGCTTAAAAAAAACTATAAAAGCCATCAACAATCTTTTTGAATGATTCAATGTTCAAATTCTCTCATCTTCTATCGATCCAAAGCCAATTTCAATAGACTTGTTGAAGGGTATCAACGGGCCAATGACATGCATCCATTAGGAATTGAATGGACAAATTTGCTAATCATAAGTTAGGCGAACTTATTTTGATAACAATGGTAATTAACCGTTGTTTCTTTAAGCTCAATTTATTTGCCTGTGTTTCTATAATCAATTTTTTCCTGGGGCGCAAGAGGAAAGATTGTTTGATTTGTTTATTTTTTTTATCTTGATAATTCTAGTTTCTTTTTATTATTTCATTTTCATATTTATTTGGACTTCACGCAAAGGAATTTGTAGGTTTTTTTAAAAAAAAAAAAAATTAAGTCCTCTTGTTTGTAGAAGTTTTATAGGAAACAATTGTTATTTTTCTTTCTCCACAAGAAAACGTTTATCAATCACAACATACAAGTCATTTAAAAAGTAAGATCGATAAAAACAAAAAAAAGATCGATCATATATCAAATCACGTCTCCAAATGGTAATTAAGGACATTTCAAAGACTAGACTATGTTTGCATGTATTGGTTCTATGGCAGTGATTTTGGTTGTTTTTTTGAAGTTTCTTATTACCACTTATGTCGGTTTCAAACTTTCACATTCGGTCCCCATGGTGGGTTCCTAGCTTTGTCATTTGGTTCTACTTTTGTGTTTCTTGTAATTTTCCATGTTTCGGAGTTTCTTTTAGCTAGTGTTCTTTCTAAGTTATTTCCATGTACTTTAATTTCGGGTTGTGAAGTCTTATTTTTCTTTCATAATATTACATGACACTTGCCAAAAACAAAGCTAGCTGGATTTCTATATGCATGTGAATTGGTGAATTTCATGTCCTAGCAATGAAGCAAAAACCAATATGTTTTTAAAGTAAATTTCAACCTTGGAAGGATTCGAGATTTTTTTTTTTTTTTTTTGAGTTCAACAATATTTAGGGGTTGGGGGATTTGAACTTCTGATTTCTTGGTCGAGGATATATGCCAATTACCATTGAGACAAGCTTACTTTGGCTAGGGATTTGAGAAGTTATTGTGTGAAGTAAAATGCTAAACCAGAGTATTAGCAAAGTTGATTGATTTGTGTAGATGTATTATCTAAACCTTTTTGATTGATTTGTGTAGATGCATTATCTAAAATTTCTTTTCATAAAAGAATTCTAAACATTCATTTTTTATATTCCATATGCAACAAAGAATTAAATAATGCTTACAAACTCCAATATGGCAACAAGTGAAAAAGTTTACTTGCAGTCTACTTTCTCCTATTAAGTTTAACCATTTGCCATTAGTCTCACTTTGAGGGGAATAAACCTTCAACTTTGTCATCTAACATGACAACTTGGACTTCAATTAAGTCCTTGTAAATGTTGAGTAATCTCATAACTCTCCCACTGCGAAGAGGCTTATCAAATTCATAACTAGGATCCATTTGACTTTCAAATTAAATTGTTAACAACTTTTGTTAACTATTTAGTAGTTTCACTTGGGATCAATTTATTAACATTATCTTACCTTATTAAATGTTTATAGTCTTTTATTTGATATTTCTTATAGAAAAATGATATTTGTCATACAAATATCTTATTCTTTTTAGGACTAGATAAAAGACCATTTTGTACTCATTAGGGGTGGCCTACATTTAGGCATATCTTTGAACATATACATCCTTTTTAGGCTTGTTTTAACATGTAAGCTTAACATTCCCAAATGCTGAAGTGTTGTAAACTAGCTTTACTACTCTTTTATAAACTCAAAATTGTCTTGTAGACACTTTTGGAAGGAATGATGTTTACTATATAATCTCTATTTCATATCCTAACCAGAGTCTTGTAATGGTGTGTAACTCATAGACCATGTCCAACAAGGTTTTATTTCTCCTCTTGTAGTACAATTTCACACAATTGTACTTGGTATTAAAAGTTGGGATACAATCTAACTTTCTATCAACTAATCTTAGTACGTAAGGTTCTTGTATTTTCCACTATGATCTGATCATAATATCTTGATAGACTTACCTAATCGATTTTCAACTTTAGCCTTAATTTTCTTGAACTTTTCAAAAATTTTGACTTATGTTGTATTAAGTAAAGATATTTGTACCTTGAATGATCATCAACTAGAGTGATGAAATATTCATGACTTTATTTGGCCTTTACATTTACCAGACCACTTGGGTCAGAATGTGTAAACTCAAAGTATTTTTTGGCCTTGTAGCCTTATCTAATAAAGACCCAATGATTATATTGCATGAAATGCAAAATTTACAGACAAGTAAAGTAATTAACTAACTTTTAGAGAATTGCCCCTTACTAGTATTTTCATTCTATTCAATTTGATGTTAATCAACCTTAACTGCCAAAGTCAAGTATAATTTTTTAAGAGACAACAATGTTTTTCTATTCTGAATTCTATAATTCTGAATATCTCAGTATTTTGTAGTATAGTATATGTCAATATTATTTTAACATATACAAATTGTTCTTATTTTCAGTTGACTGTATTTTTAAACAATTTTAAAAATATAAACTTTAATACTTCAAAGTAATTCATACTATATGAACTTTTTAGTAATAAAGTTCGAGAAATTGAATTTCTCTTATGGTTACTAAAAACATCATATTCAACATTAAATAACAATCTTTACTTAATGACATCTTAATGTCTTCTACTACACTAACTGAGATGAGCTTTCTGGTGTCAACATGTAGAGACTATTCTACATATTAAGTATTTTCCAAGAATTACATATTAAATGTAATAAAGAATAAATCTTGATAGTGGATCTTGTATCAACTATCTAGGTAGTGTTATTTATTCTCTACCAAAAATCTAATAAATCAAATTTACTTTCATCTATATTATTCTTCCCATAGAGATATTGCAAAAATTCCTCTCGTTGTGACTGCCCTGACTAATTTAGGAACTATTTCCTTTTATATAGCTTCAGTCATTTGGTTTGTTTTCTTGGAATTTTGTAATACTTAAATTCGAGATCATTTAGACAATTATCTAAATTTAACTCTATTGACTTCAACATCTCATATGTTGTTGTCATTTTCATTATCTTCTAAGCTTGACATCTAACATATCGACTAGAAGATATCTACAAGCTATTGTTAACTTTGATTCATTAATCATGTGCTTCACAAACAATTCGATGCTAATTGACAACAGATTTTGAGAATATTTCTCAATAAAGATAAATAAATATTTTTACTCTGTCATTATAGTGTTAATGTTACTATTCCAAGCAATACAATTTTCTCACTTAACAAATCAGCATTCAAAATTAAAAATATGAGAGAAATTGTCATAATATTGAAGTATATAAAATATATTATTTAACATCATGCAAACAATTATCCATTCAATTTTAGCATAAAAATCAAACCATTTGAAAAATGAACCCTATAAATCATTTCTAATGCTATGATACTTTAGTGAGTTAGAACACGTGCCGCCGTAGGGTAGGTCAAGTGTTCATTCACTAAACTAAGACAATCTCAACCAAACATTATACCAGAATAACTCTTATTCCTATAATATTTAGTTATCATTAGTTTGGTGAAGGACATTATTAAGAACCTTAATAAGTCATTTGTAAGTATGACCCATAATTTTAAATCTCGTAGTTTTATCCCAATAAGTGCCGTCGTAGGGTAGGTCAAGTATTGGAAACAAAACTACAATCATATCCTTCATAGGAGTTCACTCTGATACTGACCCATGCATACACCCTTCGTAGGCAGACGGTCCAAACACCGCCACGAGGCCCCACGTGAATCTCACGATGTGAACCAATGGTGGAGACCGTAGAATATATTGACACATTTCCTTCTCTCACTTACTATTTTGAAATAGAGTTTTCTCTTACTCAGACAAATTAGGCTAATATCATTTATCTAAGTTCTCAATCTATCTTTCATAACCCTTATGTTGATTAGATTATTTTTTATGTGAATTACCAAGTTTATTAAACTATTTTAAAACTAATCACATTATGAGATTGCTTAATGATATTAAATAAAATTTAACTAATATAACTTTCAGATCAATTCCTAGTTAGAGGTGTTCGCTTTCGATCAGCTTAAATGACTCAGTCTAGACAAAACATTCCATAGACAGAGTTCCCTTATAATCAATTTTTATTTCAAATTCATTAATCTTTCATTAACTATTAATTACTAGATTAATGAACCTAAGTGAATTTAAGCAATATTTTTAATCCTATTAAAAACTAATTCACTTCATGGATAATCTTGAAATTCTACTATTTCAAACCCTTTAAAACAAAATTGAAAGATTATCTTAAATTCTAATCCCATTAAAAACAAATAAATATTAAATTAAATCCAAAATTTAAACTATCAATAATCTTGAAATTTTACCATGTTAAACCCTTTAAAACTAAATTAAAATATTATCCTAAATTCTAATCTTATTAGAACAAATAAAAATATATTAAGTTCAAAATTTAAACTATTTAAAGCATGAATTAGAAATATCTTTATTTTAAGGAAACTCTAATCTCATTAGGAAATATCCTAATCCTATTAGGAGTATATAGATTCTAATTATGAAAGGAAATTATATCCTAATTTAATTTTTCAAATATAACAATTATAGTCAAAGATATAGAAAATATAAACTATTTAGGAAAACATCTTATCTATATTAGGAAACAACCTAATCATATTAAAAAAAAAAAAATAAGACGCATGATCATGCTTAACCTATAGTGAGATTTTAATCTAAATGACATATTTTATGTAACAATTAAATAATTTAAAACATAAATCATATGTATAATTTAATTAAAACTAGTAAAATTACCAATCAAAACACCGACAATCATGTTTGTGCACCATTTGCCTTTCGTGAACTGCTTTCATCTCAATTTGACGCTTTGAAACACGGTGGGTTGTTTTGTTTTGGAGTATTGGAGTCTTAAGATTCAAGGACCCACACCAATTGGACACACAAAACACATGAACACAAGAAGACAAAATAGTAAACAATTTTGACTTTGACTATTGGAAAATTTTGGCTTGTGTTCATACATATCTTTGGTCCTAGACCTTCAGCACCAATTGAACATCAGAAGCTTTTTGTTGGCCCAATCACATTACACAAGCTTTGAATCTCTCTTAAATGAATAGTTTCTTTTTTTCCTTTTTTTGGACCAACAGCAACACATGAATTATGTGTTTTTGAATTAGACTCACAACAACGTAAGGTTATAATGGCAGCAATTTCTCAGTAGAAACAAATAAAATAGAGAAAACCTTAACCCTCATAGCTTTTACAAAAATCTAATCAAAATGATAACTCTGATGTCAAATCATCTAAACAGTCAATTTTGTAAACTATCACATATCATATATATGATAAATTAAAATATCCACCATATACAATTTTAATTCTAAATAAAAATTTAAATATCTCTCTAATACCAGTTGTTAGGAATGAATACTTCATCTCGCAGCAGAAGTATTGAATCGTCTTTGATTTTAATTAGAAATAAATAAAAAAATTAATCCATACCTTTGAGATAATATGGAGATATTTTCTAGAGTGTCTTTATCTTCTCCACAAAGTCTTTTTGGCTATGACTTGAACACAAGACCAAAGTTTGTAGGAGCCTCTTGAAAGAAAATTCCTAAGGGATTGGAGAGGAAGAGGTTTAAAGAGAATTATCTAATTCTCTATTGAGAAGATGTGTATACTAATGACTCAACCCAAAAGTCTTATTTATATAGATTTGGGAAAAATATTTGTCATAATTAAATAATATATTTTTTAATATCTAATATACTAAAATACATATTTAATCTAATTGAATCTTATTCAAATCTTTTAAATTATCCTACGATATTTATTTCTTTATTTGAATCTTATTCAAATTTTATAAATATATTTTCTTTAACGTATCTAACATATATTTGTTATTTTAATATTTAATGTATCAAATACAATAAATATATTTTCCTCATTTATATTTAATATATATAATATATTAAATATTAATTTGAACATTTCAAATTTTTCTTTCAACTAAACTGATCTTTTAGGGGCTGTTTGGGGCAAGGAGTTGCAGGGAGTAGGAGTTAATATGTCTGGGGAGTTAGGAAGTCTGGGGAGTTAGGAAGTCTGTGTTTGGGGTGCAGAGTTGTTTAGTCTGGAGTTAGGAAATCTGTGTTTGGGGCAAGGAGTTGCAGGGAGTAGGAGTTCTGAAATCTGTGTTTGGAGTGCATATTTATTAAACATGGAGTTATGAAGTCTGAGTTGATTTTAGCTCTTTTTTTTGTACAAATTTTTTCTAAAATTTCTAAAATTTTCATTATTAAGAATTTGTTCCCATAAATTCTAAGATTGAGATTTTTGTTTTTATTAATTTATATATTCTTTACAAATTTCTTTAAAGAATTTTTTTTTAACAAAATACCTCATATTCTTTTTTCAATATCTCTCACATTAATTATTCATTTGACTTGGATAGTTTCAAATAAAAGAAATTCTTACAAATTTTTTAAATATTACATGTGAGTCGGAAAGATTTCAATTTATTAATTTTACGGGATTCAAATAAACTTGAAGATTTTTATGTTTTTATTCTCTCAATTCTAGAAATAATATAGATTTATTTCTGTCAATCCTAAAATTGAGATTTTAAATTATATTATTTTATGAATATTTTATAATTTTATTAAAGACTTGTTTTCGTCAATTTTAAATTTTAATTTAAGATTTGTTTTTCAAGCTTAATAAAATAATTTGTTTTATATAATTTAAGAATTTATTTTTCTAACTAATCAATGTAATGGATTATTTAAAGTTTGATTAATTTGTAAATAATATATTCTTTGAAGTAAATATCAAATATTTATGCTATTTTAAAATAATTAAGTTCAAAATGAATATATATTTTTTAACACCATTCAAAATGAATATTATATATAGTACTTTTGTTCATATTACTATATATTTATGTTATTTATTGTAATTATTTTATTTTATTAAGTTTGGAAGGAGAAATCGTTTATCTTTTTACTTTGAATATGATTAATTTGAAAACCAATTTTTTTTAATACGTTAACATTTTTAAACACTAATTTCTTAAATAGTAATACGGGTTAGTTTAAAATATGTTTTTCTTATCTTCAAATCATAAAATTATATATGTTTTTTAGCTATTAATAAAAAAATAAGCCAAAAAAAGATAAGATTGTTATTTGTTATAAGTAATTTTTGTTTAAACTTACGAAAAAATTGTATATGACATGTGGAAGAAGTGAGATAGGGATGTTTTTATCAATTAAAAAAATGGTTATGTAGTACTCTAATTTACACTAAGAATTTCAATTTAATAATAATAGTATCATATCTAAAACGTTCTTATATAATTTATATTTAAAAAAGAAAAATATAGAATAAAAAGAAAAATATTTTTGTTAAAATTTTATTAAAATTATAGGATAAAAATAAAATTATTTTTTAATAATTAGTTATATTTAATTATTAATTAGTAATAATGACGAGAAATTTATATAAAAATAAAGATTTTTTTTTTAAATTAAGAAATTAAAAAAATTATGTAAAAAATAGAGAGAGAAATGAAAGGAGAGAAGAGAGAGGGGTAAGAGTGAGGTGAGGTAAAAAAAGGAGATAGTAAAGTTGTGGGGAGTTGTGGGGAGTTGGAAAAGGAGTTTATAAGTTTGTGGGACCCACACTAAGGAGTTAGAGGGGGAGTTAATAAATCTGTGGGGCCCACAATAGGAGTTAAAATACCCTTGGGCCAAACAAGGAGTTGGGAACTCCTCCCAACTCCACTCCCCCCAACTCCTCAATCCAAACACCCCCTTAGTGTTATTATAAGCTAGCAAGGGACTTTATGGACCTACAGATTATAAGCTCCAATGATACAAAATGAATTAATTAAACTATTCAATTAATCAATTTTCATTCATTAATTTTATGTCACTCCACTATAGACCTAGAGTTGCACTCTTATACACTGTAGGAAAAGTTGCGTCCATAGATATAACAATTACATGCAAGTCGACCATTCAAGAGTTGTTCGTAATTACAGCTAGGTCAAAAGTCCGTTTTACCCTTATAATTACATCTTGCACCTTAAGTACCACTGATCCTCTAATGAAGAATTTGTTTATGATCCAACCATAAACTAAGTCCCTCTCGAGCCAGTGAGAGGGTGAGGTCCTATTGTTCAAGTCTCAAAATCAGCACATAATGAAACTACTTATTTACTTACCCTATATGGGAAGGAGTGAATTCTATCTTGTGAGATTATGTTCCCAGCTCCCTATTTGGTTAAGTTTCCAAAATAGAAGGCTTATTGAATCGGCTACAAAAGCCACTCTCACCCATGCAAATCAAAGGACAAGCCTTCACAGGCAGGAGTTCATAACTCACTTATGATTAAGATCGAGTCGCATATGATCATCCTGATGAAATACTAATATTCTTAATTAACTGATTTATAAAAAGAGATTAAATATTTCGTGGTCCAGTCTTATACAAACTCATTGTATAAGATACCCCCACTCAAATGTCTCCACACGAACGATTTGGATCAAAACATTTGTAACTATTACAAAGTGGGTTGTATCAATAGTGTTACCAGAATAAGGTATCCAACTTTATCATATACTATACCCTTTAGGTTATTTCTTGAATATGATTCTCCTATATGTCAACCACATAATGTTCAAGATTATACTAATAACTTTAGATTTTTCATATAATGGATAATATAATATTGCAAATAAAATAATTAAAATAATTATTAATTATTAAATAAATCATTAATCACGAGGCTTTAAAGCATAAATCATAACATATATTAGATAACATATACAGTAATTGATGCTAAAGTGAGCATAGCTAAAGAGTAATTGACATGTACTCTTTTCTTAAGGTTCAAGTCTCCATGCCTTCCTTTGTTGTAAAAAAAAACATAATAGTTGATTTTTAGCTAGGCTTTGTGGAGCCAAAATGGGCCCAAATTGATTTCAATGCTCACTTAAGCCAGATTTTGCTGAAAGGGTTATGTATATATTAATGACTAAGTATTTCTATGTAGTTTTGTTGTATAGATCAATGGTAATTGACATGTATATTCGATCAAGAGGTTAAAAGTTTGAATCCCCTACTTTCAAATGTTGTTGAACTAAAAAAAAAGTACTTGTGTGTGGTTTTGGTGATAATTGACCTTAGCGAGGTTGAATATTAGAGCAATTATTTCGTGTGGCAGTTGTACTTCTTTGAGGTCGGATGTTTAAATTTCCATACCCCACATTTGTTGTACTAAAAAAAATAATAATTAACTACTCAGGCATCAATCTTTAATATTTCTATTATATCATTTTTTTTAGTTCAACAAAATTTATAAATGATGAGATTCGAATCTCTGACCTTTTAGTCGATGATACATGTAAATTATCAATGAACATCTCACTTTAGCAATATTTCTATTATATCATTTGTAGTTGACTCCCGGTCAAGTTTTTATTTATTTATTTTTATTTTTAAATATATTATTATTTGGGTGGTGCATGGAAAAAACAACGACCAATTGTTATTATTATTGTTTTTTTTTTTTGACAACGACAAGCACTAATTATTATTTTTTTAGAATAAAAGGAAAAACAAGCACTTATTGATGTGATATTAGATTCTTCTAAATTCTGCAGCTACTCAAATTATGTTATTGACTTGTACTGGAGAGTTTTATCGTGAAAAATCTTCGTTTCTTTTCTTTCTTTTAATATTTAATTGGGTTTTTTTATAAATGAAAATGCAAAAATTAAAAAAAAACTATAAAAAAAAAAAATCACTTACTTTATGGACTAATCTGGGGTCCATTTACAAAATGTCTTTACATATTTTTGGGACCAACATCTGAGATGATATAAATATATTCGTTATGTTGCAACATTCACTCTCTATAGTTTTAATGTATGAACGGTTCAAAAGTACATATTTGCTCAATAATTGTTAATTCAAGATGTTTAGGCTCAAACATGATATCACACTCCTACTTTTGATTATCACTATGAGACTTAATATACATATAAATTTTACCGATCTCTCTTGTAATAACAATCTTCCCTCCTTGCGAATAATTACTCAAAAATGACGATTCAATTTTGAACCAACATCTTTGACAATACCATGCATTCCTCATATATGAAAACATTTCTTCTATGCATGAATAATATATTTAGTAGTTCCTCATTGGAATGATTTTGAGTTGCATACATCCTTCATACATTAACAAAACTATACTAATTTTATTGCTCTTTTGCAATTGGCATGTACTTAGCGCTTTGAAGTTACACCTTGACACAAATGCCAAATTTGTGTTAGATAAATTAATCATGCGACTAACCAATAGAACTATTTAAAAATATTCATGATCTATGTCAAATTTTTTTTCTGGAAATAAGTATTTATTTATCTAACCATTACAATAATATATATATGTGTGTGTGACTAATAGATTTACAGCCTCGTGAAACTAGGACGATGTACATTTGCTTTTGTTGCATTTGATCTTTATGTGGCTGTATAATCTAATGTTAATTTATATACGTGTGGGAGAACCATGACTTTAGTGAACCTTTTGTCTTTAAAGTGGGTCAAGTAATTGTAATTTGTCCAATTTCATTCTTTTCTTGTTTTTTTTTTTTTTTTTGTTTTTTGTAAATGAAGTCTATGGAAGTCTTTGTTTTATTTTTTTAAAAAAAGTTTAATGTTTTTTTTACTTCTTTTTAATTTAAAAAAAAAGTAGAATTTCTGACACAGCTTGTCGGTGGTTATGTATGAACACAAACTTTCTTTTCCAGAAAAATGAAGGAAAAGAAATTAATTTTTATCCTAAACTTTCAATTTCATCCATATATAATCTTAACCTTAAATTTGAAAAAGTGTTGCAACTTATACCCTCCCGTAAATTTTTGTTAAAAATCATTAAAAAAAAATATTCTCATATGTTTTCGTTGAATTATAAAATATGTGTATGATACAAAATTGATAAGATGTCAAAGAAAAATGACATTAGAGCCAATTTTTTGTTAAAATTTGTGAATTTTGATAAATTTATTTAATGATTAATTTATGCATTAATCAAACTTAAATTTGTGCCAAACTTTATATTATTGAAATTAGCAAGTTTATGGAGATTTCTACATTGCTTTTTATTAAAATTAATGACTGAATTAGAGGAAATTGAATAGAAGGTAGATAAGTTGCAATATTTAGCTAAGTCTAAGGTCTAAATTTGATGAAATTAAAAGTTTATGGTGGAAATTGATACAACATGACAACATGACAAGTTTAAGAGTAAAAATTGAATTTTTTCTAAAAATGGATAGAAGAAAGAAAAACATTCTCTGATTTTAATTTCTTTGACACGCATAATTCAATATTTTTTTTTTTCATGTTTTCAACTCATTCTTAATTCCTAGCCAAACTTTAGAAAATAATAACGGTCCTTTTCGTTTTGATATTTGTCTACAATTTCAAAAATCATTTTTCACTTGTTGATAATGAAATAAATAAATGAAGACAAAAATCAACTTATCTTTTTTTCTTTTTCTTTTTTTTAAAGAAAAGAAACGAATGGGTAGAAACAACCTCAAGTTTTTCCTTTTCTTAAAAAATCATGTTAATCTCTTCATACCAAAATATCAAAACTACAACTTTTTTTTTTTTCATATGACAAACTTGGACAATTTTCAATTATATGTCTAAACAAATCATTTTAAACCATAATGAGAATCTTCTTTCTAAATACAAAGATAACTTTTCCATAAAAAAAAAATGAAATAGCAAGAAATAAAATTTGATAAACCATATTATAGCCATAGGTGTTGTGTTGTATGGTGCTAGTACCTTCTCCACATAATAGTCTAAAATTTGATAACCATATTATAGCCATAGACATTTCTACTTTCTCTTAAATGTCATAAATTTGAATCCTTCACCCAACATATTGAACGATTATATTTACTTAACACTATTTATTTGAGTTTAAATATATTACCATTTACAATTTATAACTTTTTTTTCACAATATGTACAATTTATAACTATAATATATATTTATAGATTATGGAAAGTTATTTTAAAATTGAGAAAAAAGTAATATCTTCAACTTCATGCATTATATGAGAATTTGAATCAATTTTTGGCAATCTCATAAAGCTCAAAAGAACCTAAATTAAGAAATACATATAAACTTTGCCTTCATCATTCTATCATGAAATCTAATTAAGATCTTGAAAGTTATTTTTTTTTTAACCTCAATGTGATTGAGGTGGGGAATTTGAGCCTCTTATATATTAATCAGTTCAGCTACCCTCAAATTGACAATTAATGCTCTCAGATGCTCATGATTTGGAGGGATTTCAACTCATAACGGATTTCAAATGAATTCCATTGTTTGTTATCACAAAAAAGAGAATGGTTTGAAATCTTAAAGTAATCTTAAATCATATTTTTTTTACATAAAAACATTTTTCTAATTAAAATGGTCAAATTTTGCAAGATTTTATGAGATTTAGAGTTAAATTAGTTATTTAACCATGTTATATTTTAATTTTCTATTAATGAATCAAAATTAAAACCCTATATTAGTAAACTTTTTGTTTTGTTTTCTTTTTCAGTTACCATCCCAATACAAAAATTTATATACATTTATTTCAAATCTTTCTTATTTGAAAGAAGATTAAAAAAAAATTAAAAATTATTTTTTGAATTTCAAATTACATGATTTAAATCATATCTTAAAACTTTGTTAGTTCGAAAGGGGGTAAGATCTTAAAATCAACCTTCTATAATGCACGTGATAGCAAGAAAATTTTAATGATAAAATAATATAGAGTATTTAGGTTGTTGGTTTCCTCTTTAAATAGTTAACCAGGGTACATGTTTTCCATCATAACCTTACCATTCGTATGTGCTCCATAAGATATCGTTAACAGCTTGATTAAGTGCTGCAATATTCTTGCAGTATGGACGTCACCCATTTCACTACTACTTCTTCCATCAATTCTCTCCTTCTTGTCTCCATTATTATTCTGTGGTTTTATTGCTCCTCAAATTTATCACTTATCAAATTGAGTTCTGCCTCAACCGTTACTCATCCTATCAATTGCACTGCTAATGAGAGGGAAGCACTCATTTTCTTCAAACAGAATTTATCAGACCCATCCGGGAGGCTTTCTTCGTGGGTCGGTGAAAATTGTTGTCACTGGTCTGGCATAACTTGCGATTTTAATTCTGGAAAAGTCACAAGGATTGATCTACGAAACTCATTGGGCCTTCAAGTTTTTCAACATGGTGATTTTGATTTATATGTTGATTACGACGGTCTCTTACAGGAGTACAACATGTCTTGTTTGGGAGGTGAGATAAGTCCTTCTCTACTTGAGCTCAAATATTTAAATTATTTAGACTTAAGTCTGAATAATTTTGGAGGTGCTCGGATTCCATATTTCTTCGGGATGTTCAAAAATTTGAGGTATCTCAATCTCTCTCATACAAATTTTGGTGGTGAAATACCCTTCCATCTGGGAAATTTGTCCAATTTGATTTATCTAGATCTTTCTACCTACAATGAGTGGAGAGGTGAATTGGATGAATATGAATATTTAAGCATGGAAACATTGCATATTGAAAGCTTGCAATGGCTCTCAGGTCTTACTTCTTTACAGTATCTTGATATTGGAGGGGTGGATTTGCATATTGCACAAGCAAACTGGATGCATGTGATTAACCAACTTTCTTCATTGACAGAGCTACACTTAAGTAACTGTAGTATTTCAAGTTTTGATAGTTCAGATGGTTTTTCAAATCTTACTTCTCTTAGAGTCCTTGATCTATCATATAATTGGGTCTTTTCTTTGCTACCTATGTGGCCATCTAATCTTACCAGCCTTACAAAACTTGATCTAAGTGGGAATGGTTTTCATGGTACAATTTCTCAAGATTTTGTAAAATTGAAAAATCTTCAATATCTTGATATAAGTTTTAATAATTTATGGAGTATTGGTGATCACACACCAAGTTCTCTACGAAATCTTTGCAAGTTACAATTTTTTAAGCTTGCTAGCTATGGAGACGATAATGGTGTTACACTTGATGAGTTTTTGGGTAGATATTCTTCAAATTGTTCTCAGGAAAATTTGAAAGTATTAGACCTGAGTGGTAATAAAATGGTGGGGGAGATACCAAATTCACTAGGTACGCTTGTGAACCTACGATATCTGAATCTTGGATTCAATGGATTATGGGGTTCACTCCCAAACTCAATTGGTAATTTGTCTTTATTGCAACATCTAGATGTCGGAGCAAACATTTTAAATGGAACTATTCCTTCAAGTTTTGGACAACTTTTGAAATTAATTAAGTTTGACGGTACCAGCAATTTATGGGAAACAGTTATTACAAAAGCTCAGTTAGTAAATTTGACAAAGTTGGAAGATCTTGCTATTACAACTGAAAAAAATCGAACTTTGGTTTTCAACGTGTCACATAATTGGATTCCTCCTTTCAAGCTCAAGACCCTTTCTTTGGTGAATTGTCGCATTGGCCCTCAATTTCCAATTTGGCTTCGAGTTCAAACTCAATTGGCCAGCGTCACTATCATTAATGGTGGAATTTTTGATTATATACCAAATGATTGGATTTCTGTCCTATCTTCTCAAATCATTACCTTAGATATGTCCACCAACCAGCTGGAGGGAAACCTATCTCATATGTTAGATGCAAATTCAAATGATCGAAGACATAATGTCCTTGAGAATTCAACCTCAATAAGGTATCCACATCTAACCACCCTAAAGCTCAATCACAATTTATTGTTAGGTCCTATACCTTCAAATATTGGTGATATGATGCCTAATTTACGTGAATTATACTTGTCAGAAAATCACCTTAATGGAACGATTCCATTGTCCATTCAAAAAATGAGTGATCTTCACATACTTTCATTGTCAGATAATAGACTTTCAGGAGAGCTCCTCAAATATTGGAGTAAATTCAAACAATTGAATGTCATCGATTTTGGCAATAATAATCTATATGGGGAAATTCCAAGTTCAATAGGTTTGTTGAAATCCCTCAACAAACTAATCTTAAGAAACAACCATTTCTATGGAGAAATTCCCAAAACTTTGCAAAATTGTTCAGTCATTCAGAGCATTGATCTTAGTGAAAATAGATTAAACGGAAGTCTCCCTTCCTGGATAGGAGTAGCTGTGTCACAAGTAATATTGCTAGACCTACGATCTAACTTTTTTAGTGGAACTATTCCAAGACAGTGGTGCAATCTTTCTTCACTTCGTGTATTAGATCTCTCAAATAACAATCTTTTTGGAGAAATTCCAAGTTGTTTGTATAATTACACAACTTCTGTCTATAAAGACTTCACGAATGGATTGGACACCTATCCTTTGAATGACCGTTTCTACAACAACTATGTAGAAAAAACAAAGTTGGTTACAAAAGGAAGCGAGCTTGAATATTACGGTGACCCCCTCAACAATGCTGTAATAATAAACCTTTCAAGAAATAAGTTGAGAGGTGAAATTCCAAATGAGATAACAAAGATGGTCCATCTGAATATCCTAAACTTATCCAACAATGAATTTGTTGGTACAATACCGAGAAATATCGGAGCCATGGAACAAGTAGAGACACTAGATCTCTCCTGCAACCATCTTTCTGGAACGATTCCTACTAGCCTAGCTTCTCTGAATTTCTTGGCACATTTGAATTTGTCATTCAACAATTTGACAGGAAGAATACCCACAGGTAGACAACTTCAAACATTGGAAGACCTCTCCATTTATGAAGGCAATCCTTTTTTATGTGGATCTCCTCTTCTAATCAAGTGCTGGCAAGGTGATGAAAATACAAATATTGTTCCGATTTCGACAAGTGAAAAAGATAGCAAAGAAAATGACTCGGAAATGCTTGACTTCTATATCAGCATGGCAATTGGTTTTCTCGTTGGCCTTAACATCTTGTTTTTCACCATTTTCACAAATAAATTATGGAGAATCTCGTACTTCCGTTTCATGGATCATATCAGTCACAACATATTGGAAAAAATTGGTTTTTTTAACCATTCGTGAGAGGAGAAGGAGAAGAAGGTAATAAGGATGCACAAGGAAAGTCTACCAACTTGGGTTGTCAACCTGTGAGGTGAAGGAGTTTTAATTTAAGATAGATTATGGTGAGAAGTGTGTTTGTAATCTTCTTTTGTTTTTTTTTTCTTTGAGAGTGTGTGTTTGTAATCTTTTTATGTATGCGTGTTATATGTTTCATATTATGTTTATGGACTGTTTACTTAAATTATAATAAATTAATGAATGGATTTTGGGTTTATCACCCCTCCTCCCCCCAATGACAGCTTTTGTTTTTCTCATTTGGTTCAATTCTTTTCTTTCCTTTCTTGTAATTTCTGTTAGATGTAGAGTTTTGTTGTCTTATTAATTTACTTTGCAATTATTTGTAGCTAACATTGTAATCTGTTCACGTATTTTCCCAACCGTTATGTGATTCATGCATTGAACCAATTTCAAACTTCACTTTTGCTAAAAAAAAATGAGCATTTGTCGATTAAATTAATGATCCATCAATATATATAATACGTCCAATTTTCTTTAGGAAAAATTGAATATTTATATAAAGGACCAATATGGATTTACAGTTATGTGAAACCTGCAAAATCATTTCGTCCTTTGAATATTTCGGGCTTCAGAATCGTTTATATTTGCTTTTGGATCATTTCTTTATGGTTGTAGCAATCTATGTTAATGTATATATAAAGAGGAGAACCATGACTTTATTAAACCTTTTTGTCTTTAAAGTGGGTCATGTAATTATAGTCTATCCAATTTCATTTTTTAAAGAAACGAGTCTTTGTAATAATTTTTTTTTTAAAAAAATTAAGAAATGTTTTTTTTTTTAAATCATTCCTGGGTACTTAGAAACCAAACTTTTTTGAAATAATGAATAAAAAACATTCTCACATTTTATATTTTTATCTTCAAAGATTAGATTGGTTCACTTCTAATTTTCTTTGTTTTAAAAAAAATAGTTGTTAATTTATTTGTAGAAGTTCAACAACATTTATCAGGTGTAGATTAACAAAACAGATAAATGTCTTCTTCAACGGAACTCATCTTGCGGCCAAAGCTTTATGACAATAGACCTTCCAAGGAATAAAATGTAATTTCGAGGTTAAGATTTAGAATTCGAATTCGACATTTGATGGCTTTTGTTGAAATAAAAATTGTTATGTCATTGTTTAAAGTCAATGACAAAATTGTTTATTTGATTAAGAGTCAATTATATTGAAAATTTACAAGAATCCTCATATGAAAGTATGATAAATCCAAATATGTGTAATTTGGGTCAACTTTTTTTTAGACATAACCCAAATGAGAGGCCCTAGTCCAACAAAATCCTAGTCGAAAGAGTTAGGCCCAATTTTAGCAGAGCTCAAGTCCAATGGTTAGGCCCAAAAGCTTGAAAGACCCAAACCCACATGCCCATAGGAGCTTTATAAATAGATGAGCTCTCCTTCATTTGAGGAGTTCAAAAATTAAACTCTCCAAAAAAACTCATAAAGAATCCTTGAGGTCCTTAGGTGCTAAACACTCCCTAAAGTCCTTAGGTGTCAAACATTCTTTAAAGTTTTTAGGCGATGAACACTTCTTGAAAACCAAAGACTCTTCAAGACTTGAAGACTTCAAGACCCTTAAGATTGATTAAAGCTTCAACCTCCAGAATAAGCTGCGAAGCCCTCGAGACAAATTGACATTTGAGAATAAGCTGCGAAGCCCTCAAGACAAATCTATATTTGAGAACAAGTCGCGACGCCCTCAAGATAAATTTACATTCGAGAACAAACTGCAAAACCCTCAATACAAATTCACATTCGAGAACAAGTTGCAAATCCCTCAAGACAAATCTACATTCGAGAACAAGCTGCAAAGCCCTCGAGACAAATGTACATTTGAGAGAAAGAATCAGATGATCAAACATTAGAGATTGTACTCTACTACATTCAAATTCATACAAATTAAATTTATTTACACGTATTAAATTTCCTTGTTGAAATCTCGTGTGAACAACTTTGATATTCTCCTGCATCCCTGCGACTTGGCTATGTCATTATACTAGTATCAAGCACGCTTAATTTTAGAGTTCTCATAATTGAGCCACAGAAAAGAAAGGTGCACCTTGTTGGTATAGATAGTCACTATCAATTCTTTTTAATCTTTCTTAAACATACCTTGCATAGCCTTCAAATTTCTCTCATTCGGATGTGGTGTCAGTTCATTCATGTACCGCTCTTATACTCAAGCGTTGCATAAAATGAGTGGTGAAATTCTAAATGAGATTAGAAATTGTTTGTCTATTTGAATATTCTAAACTTGTCCTTGTTGGGTACCATACAATGGTACATTGGAGCCATGGAGTATTTAGAAACACTTAATCTCTCATACAATCATTTTATTGGAAGCTATTCCCACTAGTCTAGAATATCTAAATTTTCTTGACACATTTGAATATGTCATTCAACAATTTGATCAGAAGGACATTCAAGTGGAAGTTTTAATTTAAAATTGCTTATTTTAAGAAGTGTTTTTTTTTTTTTTTTTGAGTTCTGCTTGTTATCCTTTTTAGTTTTTATGCATGTATGTTATTATTTTTGTGGACTGTTTACTTGATTAGTTGTACAATAAATGAATGAATAAATCTCAGTTTTTTTTTTAATTTTAAGAATAGAATGAATTAATTTTAGTTTAATTTACTTTATTTTTGTTGATTGCATTTGATCCAATAAAGATATACACTAACCGCTGTTTGTCGTGCAGGTTTGGAATCTTAAACCTAGAAATGTTAAACCCAAGAGATTAAGCTGGAGATTTAAGTAGCCTGAGTTTAAGAATGTTGTGTTTAGAGTGTAGGTTAAAGAAGTCTAAATTTAGGAAGTCTATGTTTGGAGTATAGGTTTAAGAAGCTTGGATTTGGAATGTGGATTTTAAAATATTAGATTTATAAACTGTTTTATTGTATTTAATTAATGGTTAAATTTTAGATTATTTTAAATTTTCATTCTAATTATTTATTTATAATTTGTTATGGTTCAAATATAACTAAATTCAAAATTAAAATTATTTCTTGTATTTTTGTTATTTTAAATTGACTAAAAATATATAACCAAGTTGAAATTAAATATCATACTTTTTTTTTTTTTACTTTAAATACGATTCATTGGTAAGTAAAATACTTTTTAATATGGATAATTTAAAATTAAATATGATTTATTTTACTAATTTAATTTAATTAGTTTGTAATTCAAATTCAACTCAATTTTAATTATTTTTCCAAAAAATTTTAAACCAATATTTGTTTCCATCAATTTTGAAATTGAGAATGGACTAAAATCTCTCACACGCGCACACACACATGCACAAACACACATGCGCACACACACACAAAAATTAAATATGATTTATTTTACTAATTTAATTTAATAAGTTTGTAATTCAAATTCAACTCAAATTTAATTACTTTTTCAAAAAAATTTAAACCAATATTTGTTTCTATCAATTTTGAAATTTAGATTGGACTAAAATGTCTCTCTCACACACGCATGCGCGCACACACATAAATGCACACATTTTTAATATGGATAATTTAAAATTAAATATGATTTATTTTACTAATTTAATTTAATAAGTTTGTAATTCAAATTCAACTCAATTTTAATTACTCAATTTTAATTACTTTTCCAAAAAATTTTAAACCAATATTTGTTTCCATCAATTTTGAAATTGTGATTGGACTACAATCTCTCTCTCTCACACACACGCGCGCACACACACACGCACACACACACACACACACACACACATACACACACGCATGTGCACACATGCACAAATTAAATTTGATTTATTTTACTAATTTAATTTAATAAGTTTGTAATTCAAATTCAACTCAATTTTAATTACTTTTCAAAAAAAAATTAAACCAATATTTGTTTCCATCAATTTTGAATTGAGATTGGACCAAAATCTCTCTCTCTCTCTCACGCACGTATGCACGCACACACACGCATTTTTAATCCTAAAGTTTTATTTTAATTTTGATTTGGCATCTGAGATTTCAAAATAAACATTTTAGTCCTTTAAGTTTTAAAAAATGATTCTAATAAATCTTTAAGTTAAATTGACTAACGGAAAAAATTTGAAAGTTACAAATAACACATTTGAAGTTATCAAGAGAGTTGTTGATATTAGTGAAGATGGAAAGAAAGATAAGAGACGGATGAGGAGGAAGAAAGAAAAAAGGAAAAGATAAAATAATAATGATGATGATAATTAAAAAGTTGAAGGAATAAGAGGAAGATAGATAAATAATATTTTTTTAAAATAAAACAATTATTTTTTACAATAAAAAAAACAAGCAAACAAACAATCCATGGGGTTAAATAATAAATATTATTCAACCCCATGGGTTTGGGTTTAGGAAACTAAGGAGTTGTTTGGCGCGCTGGTTTGGTATCAAGAACCTTGGGAATTGTTGGTTGGAATCATAAATCCTGGAGTTCCTGATTACTATGTGTTAGGGTGCAGGGTTGAGTTTGACTGGTTTGCTGAAACCTATGTTTGGGATGCAATGTTGGATTGAGTTGGGTTTGTTTAGGCTGTTTTTTTTAACGATTTTTTAGACTTTTTTTCTATCCTTTTTTTTTTACTTGATAATTGTTTATTGAATTGCATATCAATATTTTAAACAATTATGTGGATCAATTGTTCCAAGCATAGTTAAATATGAAATGTACTATGTGTAGTTTGTCCAAGTATATTGATATCTCATTCACTTCATTCATGATGAAGTAAAATTAAATAACATTAGTAATAACATATATTTTAAATCATTAATACGTGGAAAAAGAAAATGGTGTTGCTGGAGTAAAAGAAATTTATAATGCAAATGAAGGTCCAAAGTTCATAATATCTTGAAACATAAGCTGAAAGAAATGAATATGGACTTATGCATCTACATATATACATAACAACACAAAACAGTTGACAACAAGAGTCCATGTTGATGAATAGTCAATTGACATTCCAATCCGACCACATATGGCTGGCGAGATTATCCCTCCACTAAGTCCGGGCATCTGTTATAAAATTTGAATTCTATTTTAGAAATTAAAATATTAGAAACTCTATTTTGCAAAATATTTTGAAACTTATTTCAAACATATAAAAAATTTGTTTATTACCCATTTTTGGTTTTATTTCAACATTTTAAACAATTGACTAGATGGTCAGATCGCTGAAGTAATCGTTGGAGTCACTACAAGAAATATCACATACGATAGTATTAGAAAAACGCTATCGTAGACTTTTGATAGCGCTTTTCAAAATGCAGTTATAGCCGATGTTATTGAAAGTCTCTGACTTTTCATAGCGTTTTTTTCGACGCTATAAACAACGCTATAGAAATTCTATTTTCGTTGCATAATTTTAATGTTATCAAAACTTTTTATAGCGTTAACAAAAAATGCTATAATTGATTTTTAATAGCATTTTTTATAACAATAAAAACAATGTTATAAAAAACATATCATAGCATTTTTAGTCTTGCTATGGTAGGTGACTTTTTAATAGCATTTTTTTATATTTTATTGTTTTGTTTACATTTGTTCTATATTTGAATAGTATGTAACACTTTTAAGATTGTTAAATAGCTATCAAACTATATGAAATAACATTTAATAGCTATCAAACCACATCAAATAAAATTATTAAAATCACTTTAACTTGTGTACTAATTTAATTACATATAGCAAAATTGAAAATTGAAAATTTAGACAATTAAATATGTACAAGAAACAATTAACATTAATTGTTGAAGAATTTGGACACAACAATGTGGTTCTTTAATCACTACAACACTCCATAGACATAAATAACAACTATTTATTTTTCGTAGGATAACATTCTATAGTTAATTAACGGAAAAAAAAAAAAAGATAACTTCTCTAGTTTCTTTAGATTACATCCTTTAATCTTCACATCCAACTCTTTTTATGACTAGTCTTTTATCCTTGACTCCTGCAAAAGGAACATAAGTTTACCATCAAATTCACCTCAAACTCCTTGATAAAAAATATGTTTGCACAAAAAAGCAAATAAAGTCTACAGTAAATTTACTATCTAAAAAACAAACTAGTAATTGAATCAGAGATATATAGGAATTAAGATTTTCTTGATGATATAATTAAGAAAATAAAGACATGAAAAAAAGAACCTAAATCTAACCTTTAGATTTGCAAAGAAAACACTCCAAATCATAACTACACACAAGGCAATAGAACGATCAAATATAAAACCTCTTGCTCTTCAACTCTTTCCAAGCAACCATATATTTCATAAATGAAAGGAGATGTATTAAGTTGGTTAACAATAAAATACTTTGATAGAATGTAATCAAGGAGAAAATATAGTACATAAAGAAAACCATCATGATATAACCCTAATAACACATCAACCAATAAACCAAATCTATATTCTAATTCATATAAACTAATTCAACTGAACTTGGAAGTAAATTTGCTTACATATTTTGAATTTATCAACCGGTCATGCACTTATAGTACCCAAAGCATCATCTTTTTCCTCTTCCCTTGCTCTTCAACTCTTTCCAAGCAACCATATATTTCATAAATGAAAGGAGATGTATTAAGTTGGTTAACAATAAAATACTTTGATAGAATGTAATCAAGGAGAAAATATAGTACATAAAGAAAACCATCATGATATAACCCTAATAACACATCAACCAATAAACCAAATCTATATTCTAATTCATATAAACTAATTCAACTGAACTTGGAAGTAAATTTGCTTACATATTTTGAATTTATCAACCGGTCATGCACTTATAGTACCCAAAGCATCATCTTTTTCCTCTTCCCTTTTTATGCTTTACCTTCTACCATGTATCTGTGCAGATAATTACAAGGTCACAATAATTAATGATGGTAATATTGATGAATTCAAGTACAGCTATCAATGGAAGTGGAAAATTACACCCCATCACTATATTGAACTAAAACACAAACAACCAACACATTTGCTCATTTCACTCAAGTATAAGCATGTAAGAGTGGTTAAAAACTTATGCTTAGACCATAGTAAATCTATTATCTCATTTTCGGGTGAAGCAAGAAATTGGAACAACAGAAACTTAAACTTGAAACATTTCAATAACTTAAACTTGCTAAAAGAACATATATGACCACAAAGAGAACAACAAAACTTGAAACATTTCAATAACAAAACCTCTCAAAGACAAAAGAATCCACTTGCAACTACCTTCTAAGACATTTCAAATTTTTAACGTACTTATTTCCAAATCATATTTAAAGAAATATTTATACCAACTACAATAGAACTTTCACAAGTCCTATATGAAAGAAATCCTCCATAGCCGACTCTTTTATCAATCCTCCATACGTTGAAGGTGAAGTTGACAAAAATAGACTATCGTTTTGGAACCAATAACTGATAAAGTAATTCGTTATATTACACAAGAGTTTGTTCCACAAGCTAACGTCAGTTTCAATGTCAAGATATCATATATGCTACTGATACAAAGTAAATAATTTAATATAATTTTAGCGATGAATCTTGTAAAAATTAAATAATAGTACTAGCAGCAAAAAAGTATTAAACTCACCGAAAGAAGAAATTCTACTAAATGGAATTCGTGAAGCACTTTAGTGTGTCCGCCGCTATCTTATTTCCTTGCAAGATTTAACCAACAACAATGCAACATCTGTCTCCCAAAAATCCATGCAAAAATTAGCCATCTATCTTCTTTGCTTTAAATGTTTACATAATCAGATAGAAACATCAAAATTTCTCTATCTAAAGCTCTAAAATACCCAAAAACAAAACTTGCTTCCATCCAATGAAAAAGAGAAACACATCTTCAAAGTTCATCAATAGCAAAAATCTATACAAGCTCAACATGCCAAAAGAAAGTAAATCAAGAGCCCATTGAAACAACAATAGTAAGCATAAAAGTTACAAACTCAACAAAGGTCTATGATTCGTAATATGTAAATAGGAAATAATGATAAACCAACTAAAGAAAAACATGAGTGTTACCTTATCTTTTTGCCACTCTTTCCTTACTTTGATGATTAATCATCACAGTTCAAAATGGTCAAGCAGAAATTAATGAACCACATATCTATAGAAGATAACACAACATGATATTTCAACAACATGAGGAACATTCTACCTCTTAAAACATCGTATCAGTAGAATCTAGAAAATGCTTTAATGCAAACCAAAACTTATATGGTTAACAGCTACATTTGTAAATCCTTGCATAGGTGATGGCCACCTAAAACAAAGAATCTTAGGACAACAATTCAAGCAACCCAACTCAAAAACTTGAATATATGGTTGGACTTAATCTTTCCATTAGATAAACATGATATCTACAGTATTTGGAGTACATTTGAACTACAAAATTTTAGGGTTTTTAAGATGGCTTTATTCTGTGTCCCCATCTTGCTTGAGTTATACTTCATTATAATACTTTGGTAGAATGTACTCAAGACAACAAAAAAGAATAAGCAAGTGTAAGTAGCTAGGAGGAAAATAATCATTGAAAATAATAAAAGCAACTCTGCCAAATTAAGAACAACTAATTATACGTACTTAGATTATCGATATTGCAAGAGAACTAGTAATTTATTAACTATAATCAATGACATAAGAATGTTGGTGATAAGTTATAAGAATGATAAAGGGACTCAACTCAATAAGCTTGTCCCAAATATTCAAACATATTCAATCACTTTCATATTTTAGAAAGAAAAATTTTACAGAAAAAAAATGAGGAAAGAAGCATACCTCTTTCGAACACTTTCCTCATGCCCTCGTTCCTCTTTTTAGTTCTTATTTCTTACCACCTTTTTAAATACAGTAAGAAAACATCATCAACATCGAATCAAAAAGTTTGAGTTGTTACCTTTCTTTCAATTTATGGTCATGTATCCTAGGGCAAACACAAATTTTTACATCCCCCTAATGTTTGTTACTTTGTTTTCCACTAACAATTAAGGGCCAATTAAACATTCAAATCCTATCATTTAGGTTTGCTAAGTAAACATTAGAAGAATCTTGTGATTCGAAGTCTTCCAATGCCCCTTTCTCTTTCTATGTGCTCTATTTTGCATAATAATTAATTTTTCTCTCTATCTAAATATTGTTGAAGGTGTAAATGAAAAGGCATTGGATAGAGGGATGAGAAAAACAGGATCAAGTCCATCGAGGTGTGAGCACAAGTGCTATGGATGCATAATTCTATGTTAAATCTTAATAACAAAAGTAATAAAAAATGTTTTAGAGAAGATCAAAACAAAACAAAGAAACTTTAAAGTAAACAAGTCAATTTTTAAAAACATAAAACAAAAAACAAAACTATTGTCAAACTGCCACTTAAAACACCTATAGAGAATTTGATGATAAACAAAGAAGAAGTATAAAACACAAACAAATTCAGTTGGTAAGAACAACAAGCAAAGCAAACATATGAGTAATCCATATTCATCCACTCAAAGGACTCATAAACAACACAACCAAGTCAAGTTCACAATCATCAACACAAACCCACCAAATAAAAATTAGAAGATTCATCGCAAAGGAAATTAGAAGATTCATCACAAAAGCAACTTCAGTTATACTCACCTTGGATATTATAGGGAGGAGAAGAAAAATTAATAAATAATAGATAACATTGCCAAGGAAATTCCAATAAAATCCTTTGAACTTCCTCAATCTTGTCAAAGAGAATAATTGAATGTGAAATCGCATTAGCACCACGTAAATGTAGATTGTTAGGAGGCCATGTGTTAAAAAATCAACTTCACATAATAAAAAGTTTTGTAATGGCACGAAAATTAATGTCTCCTAGATGTGTAGATATGTTTTTTTGGACTTTGACGTCATAATGAGTTACCCATCTTCTTAGAGATGTATAAGTGACACGAATCAAAAAAGAAAAATAAAATAATGAAAATAGCTAATTATGTTTTAAAGACTAAATTGTGACTTCTGATGAGATATAAAAATTATTTTCAATCTTCAATTAGCACAATGCAGACAGTTTGGATACTCTCAAGGTCAAAATAATCTTCTATGATTCTCTTAAGTTTATTAACAATTTGGATATATTCTCCTATTTTTCTAGTTGATTTAATATTTTATCATGTTCCTAAATAGCTTATCCTACATTCTGCAAAATATATATAATACAAATATAGAAAACTTAAGGCTCCGTTTGATAACCATTTGAGTTTTTGTTTTTGGTTTTTGAAAATTGTGCTTGTTTTCTCGCAATTTCTCTACAATGATTTTTATATTCTCTACAATGTTTCCATATTTCTTAATGAAACATTTGGGTTTGCAGCCAAATTCAAAACAAAAACAAGTTTTTGAAAACTACGGCCCTGTTTGATAACCATTTGGTTTTTGGTTTTTGAAAATTAAGCCTATAAATACTACTTCTACCCATGGATTTCCTTGTTTTGTTATCTACTTTTTACATAAATTTTAAAAAACCAAGCCAAATTTTGAAAACTAAAAAAAAAAAAAATTTCAAAAACTTATTTTTGTTTTTAGAATTTGGCTAGGATTCAAATATTTTTTTAAGAAAGATGAAATCCATTGTAGAGAAATGATGATAAAACAAGCATAATTTTCAAAAACCAAAAGCCAAAAACCAAATAGTTATCAAACAAGGCATTAGTTTTCAAAATTTGGCTTGGTTTTCAAAAACATATGTAAAAAAGTAATTATAGGCTTAATTTTCAAAAACAAAAAACAAAAAACCAAATGGTTATCAAACGTGACCTACTTTTTTTAGTTTTCAAAATTTGACTTGGCTTTTTAAAACATATGTAAAAAGTAGATAACAAAATATGGAAACCCATAAGTCGAAGTAGTATTTATAGCTTTAATTTTAAAAAACTAAACACTAAAAACCAAATGGTTATCAAACGAGACCTAAGAATTTTGGTTTCCTTCTCACTACCAAAACGGATCGTCAAACCTATGACATGTGGAATACACCGAGACTTTCAACTCAGTTCTCCCACAAAGCCAATAAGCAACAAAAGGTTTTATATATAGAAAACTTAAGGATAAATCATGATCAATTTATAAATCAATATTTTCACATCTGTAAAAAATATAATGAAAAAGAAAATCAATAAGGTGCTTTTAATTATAATTTCTTTTGAAGAAGAAAAAGAATAAGAAAGCATGCTCTCAGTCTGAATTATTACAATATACAAGCATATGATTTATGTCAAAATGTATTGTGTTGGTGCATATTATAATTCCTCTACCCTCTATAATCAGTTAAGCTAAACACATCTATAAGATTGGCATGTTATATAAACGTTGACTGCTTTGCATAAAGCAGACTGCCTTTTTGGTGGCTAAAAGACCAAACTCCTAACAATTATACATAAAAGGGTAAAGTATGTGGTTGGAGTTAGGAAAGAAAAATACCATATGAAAATGTCTCAAGTAGTCAAAAAATGTGTAACTATTTTATCCAAGTATGAAGTATCCTCAAAATTAGAGAATATGATAACAATATATGCACAACTTACTGTCATAATACAAGCATAAGAGTGTTTGCCTCTGGCATGATGACTTTCATCTACTATTAAGACCTTTATCATGCTTAGCTGAAAGAATCTATGACTAAAGCCTTTTAGAAAAATTGCAGGAGTCATCACAAGCATCTAATATGTAGAAAATAGATTAGGAGAAAAATGGTAGCAGTAACATGACAAGGGCAGACAAGAAATTAGATGGCATATTATATAAATGGAAGATGCACAATAAGATGAAATTTGAAGATAAGCAAGCAGTCTATAGTATTGTATTAGACACTTTAGTAAAGGAATAAAAAAAAAAGAAATCCATGCCTACAAACTAACGAGTAAACAGTCAATAAGAAAAATAAAATAAACAATTTCCACATAAGAAGACTCATTACCTCATGTTTTTCTATCTCTTTCTTCCAAAATGCACCATCCCAAAAGTCTACCCCCAGATCTCCATAATACATACCGACACTCAAGTTAGTGTGCATCTTCAGTGCTTCAGCTTGCGAAAATTACCAAAAGAATAGACGAAATTAACTGTGAATGATGGGGAAAATGGACCTCAAAAATGAAATGTTTATCATAATGTTTGCTTAGAGTTCCCTTTAATCCTGAAATTTCCAGAAGCTGTACTTTTCTATTGAAAAAAAAATTGGGCAAGAAACCAAGCTTTCATGGAGAAAAATGAATGAATACAAAGGCATACAAAAACCAAGCCCAAAACAAATTATAGAAAATATCATTTGGTGTGTGTGGCGCTTAGGGTAGGGATAGTAGCTCATTGTTGGAGGATATGCTTTTGAATCTCCCTTTTAAAGAAAATAGCAAAGTCCTGTGGCAAGCTAGCTTCTTTGCTATTTTGTGGGATATTTGGTTGGAAAGGAACAACAACATTTTTAGAGAGGAAGAATAAGATTTTAAATTTCACAAGGCCAAATGATCTTATATCCATGGATGATAATTACATTTTTGGTTATGCTAGATTTGAGTGTAGATAAATCCTGCATTTGTGAGGAAGAGAGAGCCAAAAACCCCTTGACCACCTTTTCTTCAATTGCAGTTTAGCAATGGAAAGCTACAACTTTCTGGGTTTAATTTCTCTTGATGTTGTCTAAAGAGGTAACTGTGTCACACTTGCTCCAAAAAACCATAACAAGTTGGTCCATTTGGTCAAAAAGAAATAATAGGATTTTGTGTGATAAGTACAGAGATCTTTATCGTTTTCAATCTTGAACAATATACAACCACTTGTTGGAGTGTGCTTAATAAGCTCCTATGTAACTACTCAATATATTATGTAAACCTAAATTGAGATGATTTCTTTTGTTCCCTACTAGTTGGGGACATGTCTCTAGCTACACAAAAGCATGATGGATCAGAGTCTTGTCAGAGCCAGTCTCCAAAAACACTACCGTGTTCTGTTTAAGTGCCTTTTCCAATCCTTCCAACTGATAACTGTAACAATCACCCATCATAAAAGGTATAAGAACAATGCTAAATTTAACAATCCAACATTCAAAATGAAGAACCCGTCAAAAGCTTCTAACAAGATAAAGGAAAGGTTAAGCAAAATTGGGGCCAGCAAGTATAACCCAGAAAAGAAAAAATTGCACACAACCAACCTTCTGGAAAATGGAAGAGGGTCAGTAGCTAGCTGCTCATTCTTTATTTCCATACTCAACGCCATCCTGTGTTCTTAACTTCACATATGCAAACACATTATTAATCACTAGAGATGTCCACGGGGCGGGGCAGGGCGGGGCCGGGGAATGGATTCCCCGTCCCCAAGAAATTCTCCGTTTAATTTCGCGGGGATCGGGGCAGAGATTCCCCGCAGGGAATTCGCGGGGATCGGGTTCCCCGCGGGAATTTTTCCCCTTTTTTTTGTTTTTTTTTTATCTTTTTTATTTTTTAAATTTATTCTCAACCACAATAAAAATTATTTTTAAATGAATAATTTTCAATATAATTCTATTTAAAGTAAATGTTATAAAATTTCCTAATAAAAATAATAATATACCATAAGTAAAAATACTATAATGTCAAAACAACTTAATTTCTAAAAATTCAAAATTTCAATATTACAACATAGACTTTAATTTTTTTTTTTAATAACGAAATAGTCTTAAACTAATTCTTACTATAGTTTTTTTTTTAAAAAAAATTCTATTTATAGGTAATAATAATAATATATATATATATATATATATATATATATTATTAATAGGGGCGCGGCGGGGCGGGGAATATATTTCCCGTCCCCGTCCCCGTTTAGCCAACGGGGAAAAAAACGTCCCCGCTCCCTCCCCCATTCCCCATGTAATCGGGGATTCCCCGCCCCATTCGGGGCGGGTCCCCGCAGGTTAAATGAACATCCCTATTTATCACTAAGAAAAACCAATGCAGAATGCCGATGAAACATGAACCCAGAACATAAAAAGAGAGAGAGACATGAATACGAACTCAAAACAAGAACCAAATAGCATCAAACACAACGAAAATATGAGAGTTTCAAATGGGTATTTGAGTACACTTTAGACTTGACTACAGAGAATGAAAGTGACAGAGTCCTCAAAAAGTTAGAAGTCGGACAAATAACCAATGAGAAATTAGAACTTACAGAGCAAGTCTTGTAGGAAATTTTGACTCAACAATCAAGGAAAGCAAAAGGAGGACGGGTTTATTCAGCACGAAAGAAAAAGGCCCAAATTAGGAGATTCAGATACTGACCTTGAACATGAGGAGAAGTTGGATGATTGTAGAGAGGGAAAAGGCCTAAATTAGAAGAATCAACTGGTTCGAGTGCAAACGATGGTAGACATTGATAAGAAAAAAAAAAAACCATTAAAAAATGTTTTATTACTGGTTCAGATACTATCATTATTAAAAGAACCAATGGTCAGATACTAACCTTGCAGCTTTGATCCACTGGTTCGAGTATCCCTTCTTGCGATTCCAAGTGATCTTCAAATGCTCTTTCTATGATTTTTGAGTGTGCAGTTGTTTTGGGAGGAAAAAATCGATTCGTTCGAGTTTTGTTGGAAGGTGAAATTTTGGGAGTAGCTGATCGAAATTTGGGAAGGTTTTGCGATTGTGAGGGGTTTTCTTTTTTCTTTTTGGCGTAACCTACCTCTCATTAGCGTAATGCTCAAAATAGAGCGGTCATTTTTTTTTTTAATTTAGCGCCAAACTAATTTTCCAATCCCGCCTTTTTCTTTAATAGCTTTTAAGTGTAATGCTATAATTAAAAGTTATTGAAAGTGATATTTGTTGTAGTGAGTGGTCGTTGGGGTTGTCTAATTGATGTGGTAGTTGAGTCGCAGATGGTGGTTGCAGTTTAGTCGGACTACCGGAGTGGTTGTTGGGTGGTTGTAAACAGTGGTTATCGGGTGATCGGTAGTTGGAGCGATCGTCAGAGTGGTCATCAAGGTGGTCGGGTGGTCGAGGTGGTCGGGTGGTCGAGGTGATCGTCGGAGTAGTCTCGAGGTGGTTGGGTCAATGGAGTGGTCATCAAGTTGTTGCCAGATGATCGGGTTTTTGGGTGGTTGTCGAGTGGTCGGGTCGCTGGAGTGGTTGGATCTCCAAGTGGTTGTTGGATGATCGTTGGCAATGGTTGCGAGCACGTCGGGTTGCTAGGGTGGTTGGGTCATCAGGGTAGTTAGGTTATTGAGGTAGTTGGGTTGTAGGGTAGTCGTCAAACCGTTCTCTAGAGTTGTCATCGGAGTAGTCGCCGGAGGTAGTAGTCAGCAGTGGTCATATAGTTGGTGTGGTCGTCGAAGTTGTCGTTGTCAGCGGTCACTGGGTTGTTGAAGTGGTTGCTGGAAATAGAAGATGACGAATGGAAGAGGAAAACGTGACACAAACCCCATGGGGTTGTGTTTCAAAACCAATGGTTTTAAACATCTTGGGCCAAACATGATTTTGGGTTTGGAACTCAAAACCATCCAAACCCAAAACCATGGGCAAAACACTCCCTAAGGTTTCCTAAACCCTTGTTCCAAATAAGGGTTGGGCTTAGGAAAGCTAGCTCATCCTAAGCCCAACCCCTAAAACAAATAACTCCAAGTGAGTTAGCCCATTAACTAATATATAAAGTTAAATATGATATTAGATTTCTTCTAAATAATTTATATTTGATGTGATCAATTTTGAGGGATTTAAATGATGTTTCTTCATTGTATTATTTGATGCAATTGCATTGTCTTTCATTCTTTCTTTTTTCCGTGAAAAATAATAATGTTATGTGATGTGGTAGAAGTAGGAACTATTATTTAGGATGCAATATTAGTGTTATTAGAGTTGAAAACCACATTATATATAAAATATACGTATAATATTAAAACTCAACCTAAATTAAATATGAGATAGAGAAAAAAAATGATTAACTATTAAAGATAAATAAAGTTCAAGAAGAAAGAATCTAGAAGGTGATAAAAATAAACTATGCAATCTTATCGTAAAGACCTAAAATATTAAAATGTCGTCATTAAGGAATTGTTTGGTAACGTGCTTGTTTCTCGTTTCTAATTTTTGAGAAATAGAAGCGTTTGATAATTGTTTCTGTTTTTCATTTTTCAGAAATTTTGTATACAACGAAATCAAGTTTCTTGGTTAGTTTTTAAATTTTTTCAAAACATAAATAAAAGCATTATTTATCATTCTTGACTTATAAAAGGTATAAAAAATCTAAAAACAAATATAACATAAAAAATTTAGATATTTAAATTGAAAAATGATTTTTTATATAACATTTGTACATTTTTTAGTTTAAAATTGTAGAAAACACGAAACAAGAAAAGATTACCAAATATGTTTTTCGAAAAGAACAAGAAATAAGAAATAATTACCAAATATAATTATATTTTTCTTTATTAAAAAAGTGAAAATGTGGGAAATAAGAAGCAGAAAAATGAAAAACAAAAAATAAGAAACAGAAATATTACAAAACTGATGGTTTACGGTTAAGTGTTCATCTCCATTTTTCTCATCGTTAGACTTATATTGCCAAATATTCCTCAACCTTATTTTCTCAACCTTCTTTTAAGTTTAATTATTTCCATGGTCCTCCCCATCGATTGGAGAAAGAAGAGAGGACTTGAATGAAAAGGTTGAACAAAGGAGAACCAAAAATGTTTGGCTAAAGTTTTCCTTTCTTTACATGACCTAACCATACTTTGTTAGTAAAAATGTCTTGTTTTAAATGCAATTTTTTTTGGAATTTCTTTAAACACTGCACCATCCTATAGAATTTTGTCCATTATTGTTATATAACTTGATTACATATGTGTTATACAATATTGATGGCTGAGGAATACTTTTCTATCTTAAAAAAAAATGATAAGATCAATTTCCATCCACATAAGATAGTTTTCTATCTTAAAAAAAATTATATATCAAATCACGGCTTGATTTGTCAAAAGGTAAGCACATTTCAAAGATAATGCTATTTTTGTATGTTTTGGTTCTTTGACGTGATTTTGGCTGTTTTGTTGAAGTTTCTTATTACCACTTGAGCGCGTGCTGTGGGTTCAACTTGGAACTTATTTTTGTTTTCTTATGTTTGTCTATTTGTTGGCTTTGTCGTTGAGTTTTGGAGTTTCTTTGGTTGGTGTTCTTTCTAAGCTATTTCCGTGTACGCTTTGATTTTGGGTTGTGAAGTTTTCTAATTTTTCTTTTGTAATATACATATGACACTTCCTAAAAATAAATTTAGCTGGATTTCTATATGTGAATTGGTGAATTTCATGGTCCTAGCAATGAAGCAAAATTAGCCAACATATTTTTGAAGTAAATTTCGAACTTGGAATAATTCGAAAAGTTACTTTGTGATTTGTGAATTAAGTGCAAAACCAAGATGTTTATTAGCTTTCAATTTTAGCATTTCTATCCATTCCATTACGCCATTCAAAGTAGTCTCTCATAGTCAAGGTCTTCTATATCAATATATATCTATTTTGGAGGTATGTATGGAAAACAAGCATTTATTTATTGGGTGGGGTAATTGGGTTAACATCAAGCATTGCTCCAACGACTTTAATTAGGTGATGTTGCTATAGGGTTTTATTGTAAACTACTCTTTTCTCGAAAAATTATTCAATGAGGCCGCCATGAATAAGATTCAAAAATATGTATGTCTTCTAATAATTAACCACTAGATACAAATTTGAAATATTTTTATAGTTTCTCTCTCATACATTCAACGATATAAAACTATCCGCTGCGTTATAGCAGGCTCTTCGAATAATTTCTCCTTTTTATCTCTTTTCTTTTTTTAGCAGTTGTAATTGAATAAAATATTTAAAAAAAAAATATTGAGTGGTTTGGTTTGAAAATATGTATTTAGAAACAACAAGATTTAACCATGAAAAGAATAATTACTAACAAAAAAAAACACATTCTAGATTACATTGACAATAAAGACTTGACTAGATTACAATGGCCAACCTAGCATAGCTCAACTGGTTAAAATGTATACCTCAAATAAAAGGTTAGAAGTTTAAATATTTACATCTCCAAATGTTGTTAGACTATATATATATATAAAAGATTACATTGGAACTATGTATTTAGAAAGAAAAAAAATTAACCCTGAAAAGAATGATTACTTTTAAAAAACTAACGTTCCAAATTACGTTGGCAATAAAATTGTGGAATTATTCAAATATCTACAAATAAATAATTGAGGTTTGATAATTCAAATTATAAACACTCAGTAAAAGAAGAATATTCAACAAAAGCTAGCTAGACACCAATAACTCCGGAAGAAAAGATTGGAATCTATGCTATTGACTCCAAAATTCCACCAACTTGAATACATCTCATGGCCAGTTAGTTAATTAAAGCATATATCTTGAATATAAAAGTTAGAAATATAAAAGTTAGACATTTAAAACTCTGCCATATATTTTAACTAAAAAGGTCCAAAAATCTAATAAAGTCAAGATGTGGTCCCAAAAACCTTTCTTCTATGGAAAAATGAGTCTGTTTAAAACTTAAAAATCCCTTAACATGGGTTAAATTACAAATTTAGTTTATGAACTTTGAGATTTATGTCTATTTGGCTCCCGAACTTTCAAAATTAAAATTTTACTTTTTGAAGTTTCAAATTTTTTAAAATTCACAAATCTACTAGGCATAAAATTGAAATTTTAGAGTTCTATTAAACATAAAATGTAAATTTATATCTAATAAATCAATTCATTTTTAAAATTTTTAAATGTATAAAAGACCTATTAGATACAAAATTTTAGAGACCTATTAGACACTTTTAAAAGTTCATGAACCAACTAAAAATAAACTTCAAAGTTTAAGAACTAAATTTATAATTTAATCTTTAATATAATATTTCCTTTTTTATTGAAAAAAAGGCACGAAAGGGGAAGTTTGTATGTATGTTCAATCAATTAGCAGGATTTGCAAAACCATTCTATTCTGTCATTCATAACACCTCATTTGCATCTGTTCTCTGTGAACATCAGAGGACGAATATGGATAACCATTTCATCACACGCTGCTTCAATTATCTCTCTTTTGTATGGTTGTATTGTTTACTCTCAACTATTGGTACTTATACTACCAATTGCACTTCTACTGAGAGGGAAGCACTCATTGCCTGCAAACAAGGCTTATCAGATCCTTCTGCTAGGCTTTCTTCTTGGATCGGCGAAAATTGTTGTAGATGGCCTGGCATAACTTGTAATGTCATTTCTGGAAAAGTCACAAAAATTGATCTACGAAACTCATTGGGCTCTACCATTTTTCAATTTGTTGAGTATGCAGATGAATATCAACCATGGATAGATCCCAAGGTTTTTTCACAAGAGTCGTACAAAAAGACTTGTTTGGGAGGTGAAGTAAGTGCTGCTTTGCTTGAGCTCAAATATTTAAACTATTTGGACTTAAGTCTGAATAATTTTGAAGGTGCTCCAATTCCATACTTCTTCGGGATGCTCAAAAACTTAAGGTACCTCAATCTTTTTTCTGCAAATTTTGGTGGAGAGATTCCCATTCATCTAGGAAATTTGTCTAATTTGAATTATCTAGATCTTTCCCATAATCAAGGATTCAGGCTATATGTTGAAAACTTGTACGTTGAAAACTTGCAATGGCTTTCTGGTCTTTCTTCCCTGGAGTACCTTAATCTTGTACGGGTGAATTTGAGTAGTGTACAAGCAAATTATTGGATGCATGCAGTCAATGAACTTTCTTCCTTGTCAGAGCTACACTTGAGTGATTGTGGTATTTCAAGTCTTGATAGTTCAGTTGCTTTTTTAAATCTCACTTCACTCAAAGTCCTTGATTTATCATATAATTGGATAAATTCTTCAATACCTTCGTGGCTGTCTAATCTTACTAGTCTTTCGACACTTAATTTGAAAGATAATATTTTTCAAGGCACAATTCCTCAAGATTTTGTGAAATTGAAAAATCTCCAATATCTTGAATTAAGTTGGAATAGATTAGAGAATAATATTGAAGATCGCCCACCAAGCTTTTCACCAAATCTTTGTGATAATTCTCATTTATGAGGATTATTTAACCCTAAAACTAAGTTGTTTTTGCCATTTTTGCATGTTTTATTGATTACCGAGCAAACTAAAAATAGCGTTTATGAGATAAATTCATGCAAGCTTGTTGAAACTTGATAATTAAAAGAATTAAGAAGAAAGATGAAGAAAATGGCTTAAGTTGTTGTTCTTTTGTGCAGATTTGAAGACTTTGCAAAAGGGAATGCAATTGCATTCTCATTTGCAATGTAGCGTGAAAAACAGAGGAAGAAGAATGCAATTGCAATCTAATTGCATTCTATGGAACAACAAGTCAAGCTCGAAATTCGCGGGAATCACCAAGATTTGTGTGATTTGCACAGTTTATGGAGAATTTGGATTTGAAGAAATGAAGACTTTGCAAAAAGGGAATGCAATTGCAATCCATTTGCAATGTAACGTGAAGAACAAAGGAAGGAGAATGCAATTGCAATCTAATTGCATTCTCTGGAATTACAAACCAAGTCCGAAAATCACGCAAATCATGGATTTTGTGCACGATTTTGGAAGATTTTCATCCCGATTTGATTCCTAGAAGTTAGCCCATGGATTGAAGATGATTTATATGGAAACCCTAGCCCTCAACGCCTATAAAAATGGTGGAAAACGAAGCAAATGGTGGCTGGGTTTTCTGCTGCTCGCCCACAGTTCGAAGTTCGTTTTTTGGGTTTCAGTTTCAGTTTTGTTTTTCTCTTAGAAGTTCGTTCTTTTGGGTTTAGTTTCTGTTTTATTTTTCTCCCGAGAATTAACTTTTGGGTTTCTTTTTCTGCTCTTCCTTATACAATTTTTCTGGGTTTATTCTCTTCGTAGACAGCAGCCATTTGAATTTCAATTTTGTATTAGATCAGTTCCAATTCAATTTTGTGTTAATCTCTACATTGTAACTCACGGAGATCCTCCGATTTTTAGCTTCAATTGACAAGAAGGCAATTTTCTGCATTTTGTTACAGGTTTTTCCATTATTTTTCAGTCTTTGTTCTCGGCTTCTGTCGTTCTCCAATTTTGTTCTTTGTATCTCCTTTTCTTTTAAGTAACGTTTTGCCAATTTTTTGAATTTTCCCGTGGGTTTTCTTATTCCTTTGAAAACACAAATTGAACTCCAGTAGCTAATTTAGGAGAAATTGATATTTTTCTTGTTGGTAAGTTAATTAGGTTTTCTTTAAAATTATTTATCTCATCTTTAAAACTATGAAATTTTCAATAAATTATTTTAGGATTTTTGTTTTATCTACCATGAGCTAAACTTCCTCTAGGGGTTCAAGTTGGTGAATGCCCTAAGAAAAAATGTAAAGCTCTAAAGCATAAACAATCTAGTTAGTGTGTGTACTTTATTTGTTTTTGTTGAATTTAATTTTGGGTAAACCTAGCCGGCCAACTAGTGCTTGCTCATCAAGCTCGAACTTAATATCGAAAGAGTTAAGGGAAAGCCGATGTCACAAAAGCAATGGAGGAAAAGGCTTAGAAATAAGTCCTGAACATCGACCCTAGACATAGGGCGAGACTCCAAGACCACTAGGGTTGTGTGCGAAGTATCTAAGTTAGATTAGCCATAGAAGTATAGGTTTAATCACTTAGTCTCCTAAAGGTTTTGAATCAAAATCGAATAGGAGTTGAACCCGGTTTACTCAGTCTCACATGCTAACTATGATTGCAATTGCAAAGTGAGTCGCATTCTTCCAAAGGTGCTTGCATCACTTGAATCCCTATTTTATTATTTGAATTTTCACTCACTTGTTAAAACCAAACTCTCGCATTTTGAACTTTCGGTTACCCCCATTGCGATTTGCAAACATACTTTGTGGCGTTCAAAATAGATTTTGTTAAACCCGTTCCCTTGGGTTCGATACTCTGGAATACTTCCAGTTTCTTTATTACTTCGATCACGTGCACTTGTGTGTTAGCGGATCACTTTGCAAGTTACGATTTTTGCACCTTGCTTGCAACCGTTTTGAGGTTAAACTTGAAGAGTTTTTGGATAGTTTCTCAAATTGTTCCCGCAATAGTTTGGAATCCTTGGACTTGGCAAGTAATGCATTTGTGGGAGAGATACCGAATTCATTGGGGACATTTAAGAACCTACGATGGTTGAATCTTTCCTTTAATAATTTGTGGGGTTCACTTCCAAATTCAATAGGCAATTTGTCATTATTGCAGCATCTACACACCTCAGGTAACTTCTTGAATGGAACTATACCTTCAAGTTTTGGACAACTTTCAAAATTAATTCAATTTGAAAGTTACATGAGTTCCTGGAATACAACTATAACAGAGGCTCACTTAGTGAATTTGACAAATTTGGAAATCCTTGGACTTGATACAACAAAGACACATGCTTTGGTTTTCAACATCTCATATGATTGGATTCCACCTTTCAGGCTCATGATTATTTCTTTGCAAAATTGCCTCATAGGCCCTCAATTTCCAATTTGGCTTCGAAGTCAAACTCAGTTAACGAATATCATCCTATCTGATGTTGGAATTTCTGGCTCTATACCAAATGAGTGGATTTCTAACTTATCTTCTCAAATCACTACATTGGGTTTGTCCAACAACTTTCTCAAGGGAAAGTTATCTCACATGTTGGCATCTCAAAAAAATTATGTTGGTCGAAGTCAAAACTTCCTTAATAATTCAATCCCGCTCAGGTATCCTAATCTAAGATACTTGGATCTTCGAAACAATCAATTGTCGGGCCCTATACCCGTAAATATCAATGATTTGATGCCCAATTTGTATAGATTAGATTTGTCAAAGAATTATCTTAATGGTACAATTCCATCATCCATTAAAACAATGGATCGTCTTGTAGTGCTTTCAATGTCAGACAACCAACTTTCAGGAGAGCTCTTTGATGATTGGAGTAAACTCCAATCATTATGTGTTATTGATTTAGCCAATAATAATCTACACGGCAAAATTTCAACCACAATGGGTTTGTTGACATCCCTCAACAAATTAATATTAAGCAACAACAATCTGCATGGAGAAATTCCCAAATCTTTGCAGAATTGTTCACTCCTCACGATCATTGATCTTGCTGACAATAGATTAATGTACGGAAACCTACCTTCATGGATAGGAGTAGCCATATCAGAGTTACGATTGTTAAACCTACGGTCTAATCGTTTCAGCGGAACCATCCCAAGACAGTGGTGCAATCTTCCTTTCCTTCGTATATTAGATCTATCAAACAACCGTCTTTCTGGAGAAGTTCCAAGTTGTTTGTATAATTGGACATTTTTCGTACATGACGATCACTATGATTTTGGATTGAGATATTATCATGTTAATGGGAGCAACTCGTATAGCTACCAAGCAAATACAAGGTTGGTTATGAAAGGAATAGAGTCTGAATACAATACTATTCTCAATTATGTTCTGACGATAGATCTTTCAAGGAATAAATTGAGTAGTGAGATTCCAAATGAGATAACAAAGCTTGCCCAACTTGGTACCTTAAACTTATCCAACAACAATTTTGTTGGTACTGTCCCGATCTTGGATTATACATACGATATTATCATACTAATATGAGCGACTTTTACCCTTATCAAGAAAGTACAAGGTTGGTTATGAAAGGAGCAGAGTTTGAATACAATATTGTTCTCGAGTTTGTTATGATGATAGATCTTTCAAGGAATAAATTGAGTGGTGAGATTCCAAATGAGATAACAAAGCTTGTCCATTTGAGTACTCTAAACTTGTCTGGGAATGCTCTCGTTGGTACCATCCCAGAAAACATTGGACCCATGCAACAATTAGAAACACTAGATCTCTCTTGCAATCATCTCTCTGGAAGGATTCCTGCCAGCCTAGCATCTCTAGATTTCTTGTCACATTTGAATATGTCATTCAACAATTTGACAGGAAGAATACCCACGAGTAATCATCTTCAAACACTGGATGACCCCTCCAGCTACGAAGGCAATCCTTTGTTATGTGGGTCTCCTCTTCAAACCAAGTGCCCGGGTGATGAAAGTTCAAACAGTGTTCCTATTTCCACAAGTGAAGAAGATGGCAAAGAAAATGACTCGGAAATACTTAGCTTCTACATAGGCATGGGAATTGGTTTTCCAGTTGGTCTCAACATCTTGTTGTTTACCATTTTCACAAACGAAGCAAGGAGAACATTCTACATTCGTTTAATAGATCGTGCCAGTTACAACATACTGAAAACAATTGGCTTTCTTACAATTGGCCTAAGAAGAATGGTATGGAGAAGAAGCAGCTACTAACTTAAGGCTGCTGCAATTGCACATGCAAGCAACGTACGTTTGCCCAGTGACTCGGTTGGCCAGCAAATCATGTGAAAGTTTTAGTTTTAATATTTTAAGAAGTGTGTTTGCTTCTTTTTTTTTTTTTTTTTGAGTTATGTTTTCCATCTTTTTTAGCTTTTATGCTTGTATGTTGCTATGTTTGTGGACTGTTTACTTGATTATAAATGAATGGATGAATTTTAGTTTATTTTATTTTTGTTGATTGCATAATAATGGTTCAATAAAGAGAACCAACAAAGAAATACATGAAGTGAGTTTTAACATTAAAGATATCAAACTTTGAGCAGAGAGGTCTTTTTAGTATAACAAATTCGTGGAAATGGAGATTAAGCGGAATATTTCTTGAAAGAATTAAATAAAATTGGCAAAAAAAAAAAGAAAAAAAGAAAAAAAGAAAGAAAGAATGAGAATTTGCAGGAATTAGCGCCTTCTTCAGTCTAAGCATTCCATCCCCTGCCGTAGCAAACAATTTACAGAGAGGAAATGAAGACAATAAGGCAACGGCTTCCCCTATACCGTCTTCCACTTTCACCACGGCTCGTGCACAATCAAATTCCAGCCATTGATTCTCCATTACTTTCTTCTTCCTCCATTTGCGATTCTGCAACTGCATCCTTACCCAGCAAAATCAATACGATTCTGACCCAAGACGAGCTTACAAAGATCAACCTCCTTCTTCCTCGTCTCTGTCTCTACAACCACCACTCTACTGCAATCACACTTCTGGACGCGGCTCTCCTCACAAATCCTTCACTTCAATTTCTTCCCCTTCCAATTCTTTCCCATTCCCTTGCTGCCCAATCCGATTTTGCCCTCACAATGTCCCTCCTCACCCGTCTCAAGCACCATCGGAATGCCCTTCTCTATTCAACCCCTATTATCTCCACGCTCATTTTCTCTTATTGTAAGTGGCGCAATTCCAGGGAGGCCTTGAAGATTTTCCATTGGATGCTCAGACCGGGATCGCCATGTAAGCCGGACGAGTATTATGTTGAGAAGTGATGTGGTATAAGTAAGTACTATTATTTAGGATGCAATATTAGTCTCATTAGAGTTGAAACGGCCACATGATATATATATATATATATATATATATATATATATATATATATATATATATATATATATATATATATATATATATATATATATATATATATATATATATATATATATATATATATATATATACGCGTATAATATTAAAACTCCATCTAAATTAAATATGAGATAGAGAAAAAAAATGATTAACTATTAAAGATAAATAAAGTTCAATAACAAAGAATCTAGGAGGTGATAAAAATAAACCACCCAATCTTATCGTGAAAATCTAAAATATTAAAATGTTGTTATTAAGGAGTTGTTTGGTAACGTACTTATTTCTCGTTTCCTATTTCTTGTTTCTAATTTTTGAGAAACATAAGCGTTTGATAATTGTTTATGTTTTTCATTTTTTAAAAATTTTGCCAAAATTGTATAGAAATTTTGTAAACAACAAAATCAAGTTTCTTATTTCTTATTTAGTTTTTTTTTTTCAAAACATATAAAAACACTATTTATCATTCTTGACTTATAAAATGTATAACAAATATCTAAAAATTAATATAACATAAAAATTTTAGATATTTAATTTTGACAATGAATTTTCATATAAAATTTCTACATTTTTAATTTAAAATTTTAGAAAACAAGAAACAAGAAAAGATTACCACATGTTTTTGGAAAGAACATGAACAAGAAATAATTACCAAATGCAATTATATTTTTCTTTACTAAAGAAGTGAAAATGTGAGAAATGAGAAGCAGAAAATGAGGAAAAAAAAAAAAAACAAGAAACAAAAATGTTACCAAACGGTTTATGGTTAAATAAGTGCTCGTCTCCCTTTTTCTCATCCTTCTTTTAAGTTTAATTATTTCCATGTTCCTCACCATCTCTTGGAGAGAGGAGAGAGGGTGTGGGCAGTGGACTTGGGTGAAAAGGTTGAACAAAGGAGAACCAAAAATGTTTGGTTTAAGTTTTCCTTTCTTTACATGACCTAACCATACTTTAAAAATGTCTTGTTTTAAATGCAATTTTTTTTTTTGGAATTTCTTTAAACACTGCCCCATCCTATAGAAATTTGTCCATATAACTTGATTACATATGTGTTATGCAATATTGAACGTATTATGATGGTGGTCATGTTGGACTTTTTCACAATTTCTGGAAACTTTTTTTTAAGAAATTTCTATATTAATTTAAAGTGACAAAAAAGTCAAAAAAATATGTCCTTTGATAACTTATTCTATTGTATTATAAAATATAAAATAGTAGTCTTCACGCATGCACCTCCCATTTAACTAACGGTCTTTTTGCAAAATTTAATAGAGGGTATAAATTGAGTCCCTTAAGTAAGTTTATTGGCAAAATTATTAGTTTAAGATTTTAATTAACCCAACCAACAAAGTTGTTCAAGGTTTTAATTGATGAAATTATTATTTTTTGGTTTTCATTGATTCAACCTATAAAGTTTGGAGGTATAACTTGATTTTTTTTCCCTTAAAAATTCAGAGATCTTGTCTCATTTTGTAGGTGTGATATTTGTAATGTAGAGTGAAAATCATATATGATCGATAATTTATTCACGTTCTTCCCTTTGATAGTTTTGGTGTGTTCTTTTCTCTATGTTAATATCTTATTTATGTGTCACAATCTGTGTTTAGTTCAACAATAAAAGGCATCAACTCCAAAATGAGCATAGCCCAATAATAATTGGTATGTACCCTCGACCAATAGTTCAAAGGTTCGAATCTCCACCTGCAAATGTTGTCGATTATATTGAACTAAATTCTTTCCTCTTCTATCAATACAAAGATAGTTTTAACAGACTATTAGAGGATACCAACATCAAGGGAAAACACCGATGGAAAGCTTGTTTGGATTTATTTATGGTTTGTTTATTCCTTATCTCGAAAATTTCAGTTGCTTGTCATTCAAGGGTATAAAACTATCCGCCACATTATAGCATGCTCTTCGAATAATTTCTCCTTTTTCTTTCTTTTCTTTTTTTTTTTAGCAATTTTAATTGAATAAAATATTTATAAACAAAAATGATTGAGTGGTTTGGTTTGAAAATATGTATTTAGAAACAACAAGATTTAACCATGAAAAGAATAATTACTAAAAAAAAATTAACATTCTAGATTACATTGGCAATAAAAACTTGACTAGATTACAATGGCCAACCTAGCATAGTTCAATGGGTTAAAATGTATGCCTCAAATGAGAGGTTAGAAGTTTAAATCTTTCCATCCCCAAATGTTGTTAAACTATAAACAAATAGATAAATAAAAATTGGTTAAAATACCATTTTGGTCCCTGTACTTTGAAGGTGGTTCCATTTTAGTCCCTGTACTTTAAAATGTTCAAATTTGGTCCCTGTACTTTTAACAAATCTCAAAAATCGTCCCCACCGTTAGTTTGGGGTTAGATTGACGTTAAAATCTAATAAAAAAATATTTTTTTCTCTTTCCTCTTGCTTTCTCTCTCCCCTTCTTCGTTTCTCCATTGATGATGGCTTAAAAACCTTCATATTCGATTTGATGGAAGGTCATGGCCATGGCTTTTATCGAAGCATAGCTTTTATTTTTCTTCTTAGATTTTGAAATTCCATGAATCTAAGTTTGATGCTTGACAAAAAGCTAAAAGAGAAAGTTAAGAAAGGATAGCAAGGGGAGAGAGAAAGTTAAAGAAGTGAGAATGGAGGAGAGAGAAAGTTGGAGAAAAGAAAAAATCGAATATTTAAAAGCTACTTCTTCTTCTCCTCGAAATTTTGCTTATATCCATCACTTTTTTTTGTTCAAATATTAGATTGAACTGGAAAGGGGGAAGGAGGAGGCTGCAATGAGGGGGGAAGTGAGGAAAGAGAGAAACGAAGAAGGGGAGGGAGATAGCATGAGGAAAGAGAAAAAATATTTTTTTATTAGATTTTAACGTCAATCTAACCCCAAACTAACGGTGGGGACGATTTTTGAGATTTGTTAAAAGTACAGGGACCAAATTTGAACATTTTAAAGTACATGGACTAAAATGGAACCACCTTCAAAGTACAGGGACCAAAATGGTATTTTAACCATAAAAAAGATTACATTGGAACTATGTATTTAGAAAAAAAAAAATTAACCCTGAAAAGAATAATTACTTTTTAAACAATAACGATCCAGATTAGGTTGGCAATAAAATTGTGGAATTATTCAAATGTCTACAAATAATAATTGAGGTTTGATCATTCAAATTATAAACACTATGTAAAAGAAGACTATTCAACAAAAGCTAGCTAGACACCAATAACTCCGAAGAAAAGATTGGAATCTATGCTATTGACTCCAAAATTCCACTAACTTGAATATATCTCAAAGCCAGTTAAGACATATCTTCAATATAAAAGTTAGACATTCAAATCTCCATGACATGTTTTAACTAAAAAAGTCGAAGAACCTTTCTTCTATAGAAAAATGAGTCAATGTGGTCCAAGAACCTTTCTTCTATGGAAAAATGAGTCTATATGAAACTTAAAAATATTTTAACATAGGTTAAATTACAAATTTAGTTCTTGAACTTTGAGATTTGTGTCTATTTGGTTCCTGAACTTTCAAAATTACAAATTTAGTTTCTGAAGTTTCAAAATTTTTAAAATTCACAAATCTACTAAACACAAAATTGAAATTTTAAGGTTCCATTTAGACATAAAATTTAAATTCATATTTAATAAATCAATTCGTTTTTAAAATTTTCAAATGTATCAGAGACCTATTAGATACAGAATTCAAAATTTAGAGACCTATTAGACACTTTTAAAAATTCATAAACCAAATAAAAATAAACCTAAAAGTTTATGGACTAAACTTATAATTTAATCTTTAATATAATATTTCCTTTTTTATTGAAAAAAAAGGCACGGAAGGGGAAGTTTAAATGTATGTTCAATCAATTAGCAGGCTTTGCAAAACCATTCTGTTCTGTCATTCATAACACCTCATTTGCACCTGTTCTCTGTGAGGATCACTGGAAGCATATGGATAACCATTTCATCACACGCTGCTTCTTTTATCTCTCTTTTGTATGGTTGTATTGTTTACTCTCAACTATTGGTACTTATACTACCAATTGCACTTCTACTGACAGGGAAGCGCTCATTGCCTTCAAACAAGGCTTATCAGATCCTTCCGCTAGGCTTTCTTCTTGGGTCGGCGAAAATTGTTGTACATGGCCTGGCATAACTTGTAATGTCATTTCTGGAAAAGTCACAAAAATTGATCTACGGAACTCATTGGGCTCTACCATTTTTCAATTTGTTGAGTATGGAGATATATATCGACCATGGATAGATCCTGAAGTTTTATCACAAGAGTACAAAAAGACTTGTTTGGGAGGTGAAGTAAGTGCTGCTTTACTTGAGCTCAAATATTTAAACTATTTGGACTTAAGTCTGAATAATTTTGAAGGTGCTCCAATTCCATACTTCTTCGGGATGCTTAAAAACTTAAGGTACCTCAATCTTTTTTCTGCAAATTTTGGTGGAGAGATTCCCATTCATCTAGGAAATTTGTCTAATTTGAATTATCTAGATCTTTCCCATAATCAAGGATTCAGATTGTATGTTGAAAACTTGTACGTTGAAAACTTGCAATGGCTTTCTAGTCTTTCTTCGCTGGAGTACCTTAATCTTGGACGGGTGAATTTGAGTAGTGTACAAGCAAATTATTGCATGCATGCAGTCAATGAACTTTCTTCCTTGTTGGAGCTACACTTGAGTGATTGTGGCATTACAAGTCTTGATAGTTCAGTTGCTTTTTCAAATCTCACTTCACTCAAAGTCCTTGATTTATCAGGTAATTCGATAAATTCTTCAATACCTTCGTGGCTGTCTAATCTTACTAGTCTTTCAACACTTAATTTGAGAGGTAATATTTTTCAAGGTACAATTCCTCAGGATTTTGTGAAATTGAAAAATCTCCAATATCTTGAATTAAGTTGGAATAGATTAGAGAATAATATTGAAGATCGCCCACCAAGCTTTTCACCAAATCTTTGCAAGTTACGATTTTTGCACCTTGCTGTCAACAATTTTGAGGTTAAACTTGAAGAGTTTTTGGATAGTTTCTCAAATTGTTCCCGCAATAGTTTGGAATCCTTGGACTTGGCAAGTAATGCATTTGTGGGAAAGATACCGAATTCATTGGGGACATTTAAGAACCTACGATGGTTGAATCTTTCCTTTAATAATTTGTGGGGTTCACTTCCAAATTCAATAGGCAATTTGTCATTATTGCAGCATCTGCACATCTCAGGTAACTTCTTGAATGGAACTATACCTTCAAGTTTTGGACAACTTTCAAAATTAATTCAATTTGAAAGTTACCTGAGTTCCTGGAATACAACTATAACAGAGGCTCACTTAGTGAATTTGACGAAGTTGGAAATCCTTACAGTTGAGACAACAAAGAAACAAGCTTGGGTTTTCAACATCTCATATGATTGGATTCCACCTTTCAGGCTCAAGATTATTTCTTTGCAAAATTGCCTCATAGGCCCTCAATTTCCAATTTGGCTTCGAAGTCAAACTCAGTTAACAAAGATCATCCTATCTGATGTTGGAATTTCTGGCTCTATACCAAATGAGTGGATTTCTAACTTATCTTCTCAAATCACTACATTGGATTTGTCCAACAACTTTCTCAAGGGAAAGTTATCTCACATGTTGGCATCTCAAAAAAATTATGTTGGTCAAAGTCAAAACTTCCTTAATAATTCAATTCCACTCAGGTATCCTAATCTAAGATACTTGGATCTTCAAAACAATCAATTGTCGGGCCCTATACCCGTAAATATCAATGATTTGATGCCCAATTTGTATAGATTAGATTTGTCAAAGAATTATCTTAATGGTACAATTCCATCGTCCATTAAAACAATGGATCGTCTTGTAGTACTTTCAATGTCAGACAACCAACTTTCAGGGGAGCTCTTTGATGATTGGAGTAAACTCAAATCATTATGTGTTATTGATTTAGCCAATAATAATCTACACGGAACAATTTCAACCACAATGGGTTTGTTGACATCCCTCAACAAATTAATATTAAGCAACAACAATTTGCATGGAGAAATTCCCAAATCTTTGCAGAATTGTTCACTCCTCACGAGCATTGATCTTGCTGAAAATAGATTATTGTACGGAAACCTACCTTCATGGATAGGGGTAGCCATATCAAAGTTACAATTGTTAAACCTACGGTCTAATCGTTTCAGCGGAACCATCCCAATACAGTGGTGCAATCTTCCTTTCCTTCGTATATTAGATCTATCAAACAACCATCTTTCTGGAGAAGTTCCAAGTTGTTTGTATAATTGGACATCTTTCATTCGTGACGACTACTACGATCTTGGATTATACATACGATATTATCATACTAATATGAGCGACTTTTACCCCTATCAAGAAAGTACAAGGTTGGTTATGAAAGGAGCAGAGTTTGAATACAATATTGTTCTCGAGTTTGTTATGACGATAGATCTTTCAAGGAATAAATTGAGTGGTGAGATTCCAAATGAGATAACAAAGCTTGTCCATTTGAGTACTCTAAACTTGTCTGGGAATGCTCTCGTTGGTACCATCCCAGAAAACATTGGAGCCATGCAACAATTAGAAACACTAGATCTCTCTTGCAATCATCTCTCTGGAAGGATTCCTGCCAGCCTAGCATCTCTAGATTTCTTGTCACATTTGAATATGTCATTCAACAATTTGACAGGAAGAATACCCACGAGTAATCATCTTCAAACACTGGATGACCCCTCCATCTACGAAGGCAATCCTTTGTTATGTGGGCCTCCTCTTCAAACCAAGTGCCCAGGTGATGAAAGTTCAAACAGTGTTCCTATTTCCACAAGTGAAGAAGATGGCAAAGAAAATGACTCGGAAATACTTAGCTTCTACATAGGCATGGGAATTGGTTTTCCAGTTGGTTTCAACATCTTGTTCTTTACCATTTTCACAAACGAAGCATGGAGAACATTCTACGTTCGTTTAATAGATCGTGTCAGTTACAACATACTGAAAACAATTGGCTTTCTTACAATTGGCCTAAGAAGAATGGTATGGAGAAGAAGCAGCTACTAACTTAAGGCTGCTGCAGTTTCACATGCAAGCAACGTACGTTTGCCCAGTGACTCGGTTGGCCAGCAAATCATGTGAAAGTTTTAGTTTTAATATTTTAAGAAGTGTGTTTTTTTTTTTTTTTGAGTTATGTTTGCCATCTTTTTTAGCTTTTATGCTTGTATGTTGCTATGTTTGTGGACTGTTTACTTGATTATAAATGAATGGATGAATTTTAGTTTATTTTATTTTTGTTAATTGCATAATAATGGTTCAATAAAGAGAACCAACAAAGAAATACATGAAGTGAGTTTAACATTAAAGAAATCAAACTTTGAGCAGAGACGTCTTCAATCTAGTACATACCAATTACAGTTGAACTATAATTATTTTGGCATTTGAGCACATAGGTTAAAGCTTTTTTTTTTTTTTAAGAGCCATACATTATTTGAGTTTCCATTGTAAAATTCAATATATCTTCAAAGGGAAAAAAAAGCGGAATATTTCTTGAAAGAATTAAATAAAATTGGCAAAAAAAAAAAAAAAAAAAAAGAAAAAGAAAAAGAAAGAAAGAATGAGAATTTGCAGGAATTTCTTCGGTCTGAGCATTCCATCCCCTGCCGTAGCAAACAATTTACAGAGAGGAAATGAAGACAATAAGGCAACGGCTTCCCCTATACCGTCTTCCACTTTCACCACGGCTCGTGCACAATCAAATTGCCGCCATTGATTCTCCATTACTTTCTTCTTCCTCCTCCATTTGCGATTCTGCAACTGCATCCTTACCCAGCAAAATCAATACCACTCTGACCCAAGACGAGCTTACAAAGATCAACCTCCTTCTTCCTCGTCTCTGTCTCTACAACCACCACTCTACTGCAATCACACTTCTGGACGCGGCTCTCCTTACAAATCCTTCACTTCAATCTCTTCCCCTTCCAATTCTTTCCCATTCCCTTGCTTCCCATTCCGATTTTGCCCTCACAATGTCCCTCCTCACCCGTCTCAAGCACCATCGGAATGCCCTTCTCTATTCAACCCCTATTATCTCCACGCTCATTTTCTCTTATTGTAAGTGGCGCAAATACAGGGAGGCCTTGAAGATTTTCCATTGGATGCTCAGACCGGGATCGCCATGTAAGCCGGACGAGAAGGTTTATAGAACCCTAATTGCGGGATTGTGTAGGAAGGGGACGGTACTCGATGCTTTGAAGGTTCTCAAGAATATGGTTGATTCGAATTTGGTTCCCGATAGCGATCTGAGGAATTGGGTTTTTAGGTCTTTGCTGAGGGAAGCGATGATTGGCGAAGCAATGGAGTTAAACGAGAATTTGGATTGGGCTGGCGATCAGAATAGCAGTGACTGTCTAAGAAAGGTGTCGGAATTGTTGGATCGTATTATAACCGATTGGATAGAGTAGAGAAGAGCCGGTAAGCCATTTGCTCTCTGTGACTCAATGAATTTATCTTTGCCTCAATTTTTAATGATATTGAGAATGAATGGAGGACTGAATCAAGTAATTTTTGCATGATATGAAACTTCTGCATTTACAAGTATTCAACATCTGTATCGTAGGATATAATATGGATAATACACTACAAGTCTGCAAGAATATTTTGTTTCATTACTTTGAGTGGTTCTTCAGTGAGTTTTATAGTTCATCCTTTTCCCTACACTCTATTTAATGACATAAAAGTTTTTAAAGCTTAGTATCAATTATCTGATTGGTTTTTTTGGTAAAAGAAACAATTTCATTGATGAATGAAATGGAAAGAACTCCAAGCACCAAAAGGTGAATTACAAGAAAAATCTCCAATTGGAGATGAAAAAAGATAAGCTAAAAAGACCAAAGGTTGTACATTTTTGCACCATAAAAAAGCATTAGAAAGAACATTATCCATAAAGCGATCAAAGGTAGAGGAAATATCCCTGAAGATTCGACCATTTCTTTCAATCCAAAGATTCCAAAAGAAAGCACGAACAATCGCAAGCCAAAGAATCTTCTTTGCACCTTTGAACGGATGACCCACTAGAATGGAAGATAGGAAGTCAAAAATATCATAAGAAAGAGGCATTGACCAACCAAAAGCTTCCAAAACACAAGTCCAAAACTGCATAGCAAAAGAGCAATGCACAAACAAATGGCCCGCAGATTCTAAACCTGATTTACACATGAAACACCAAGAAGGAGAAAGAGCATATAAGGCATTATTCTTTGTAGACGGTAAGATGTATTAATAGCTCTCAAACTAAGCTCCCAAAGAATTATCTGATTGGTAATGTTGAAGATTTTGAACCTTTCTTTGTTCTGTTGTGTAATTAATGAACATAGTACTTCTACATATTCTGCCATTTCATCTGTAAGAATGAGGATAGAGTAAGAATGTTCCTTTGATCATTGTCGATTTAGAAATTTTTTTTTGATTGGAAACAAATTTTATTGATGTATGAAATTTACAAAAGAAGGGCAAAGTCCAAACCAAAGGAGTTACAAAAGACTTATCCAATTGGTACAAAGAGAGGAAGATCATAAGAACTATAGAAGGATGGCATTTACACCAACACATTGCAAGAAAAATAATTTGTTCAAAGAAGCTATCAAAAGAAGTTTCTTTGTCTTTGAAGAGCTGATTGTTCGGTTCCTTCCAAGTTGTCCACAAAAAAGCCCGGATAAGATGCATCCAAAGAACTTTCTTTTCATCAGAAAAAGGATGGCCATTTAGAGTGTAGGTAAGAATTGCCGATTTAGAAATTTATAACAAATAGCAGTAATGTAAATCTTTCTTATGTGAAACAAATCTTTCATTAAATGAAAAAAACATTAAAGGTAGACGTATAAAAGAAGTGATAAAGCGTCCACTCATCAACCATGGAGATTACAGAAAGAGTCTAGAAGTGATCATATTAAAGATAGAGAATAATTACGAAATACTTTGGACTAGACATGTGAAAAAAACTCTTTGTTTGAGTAAAGGAAATGCCAGTTAAAATGGGACACTGAAAACCTTAAGCCATAAGCTGCTGAAACAAGTGCAGGACATTAGGAAGTGATTGCTATCTTCCCGATCTTTCTCACAGGTAGGGCATCATGAAGGAGAGCCTGAATGTGTTTTGTACATGCTAGCAAACGTTTCTGGTTTCTGTCATCAAACTCTTATGGTGTAATCAGTTAGTTATGTTACATCTTATAAGTTTATTTTTGCTTTAAATATGATGGCCTGAACTGAAAGAAGATCTAAAAATCAGGAGATGATAAATCTATAAGCTTGCCATATTTTCCTATTCTGTCTTTTTGGGGGTTTTGGAGAGGGAGAATATCGTGTTTGAGCTTTTCTCTGTCAATCAAGTAGGAGCTTAGCCCTTCGGATTCTTCCTAGTTGTCTGTCAATCATAATTGGTGCATTGGTTTGTATCATCACTTGTATAGTACAATTAATCTGTACTTGTTTTTATATTCCTCTATTGACGTGGCAGTCAAAGTGTAATGTCGGTTTTGCCATCTGTATCGGTTATATAAATCATGGATTTTTGCTGGTTTAATGCATACCCTTTTTTTTAGTTAAACAATATGTGGGGTGGAGAATTCGAATGTCTGACCTCTTGGTCGAGAGTACATACTTTATGTCAGTTGAGCTATGCTCTTGGCGTTTAATGCATTCTTTATTTCATAAACTTGTCTAAATTTGATTCTAGATTATCCAAAATAAAAAAGTTCCCTGTAACGAATATAACTTGGCTAGAAGTTCCTTCTTCCTTATATATTGCCTATTTCTATTATTAGTTTATTTATATTATATTTCATAGATACATAGGTCTCATTAATATTTTTAGTCTTATAGAAACAAGACGGACAGAAAAGTGAGTAGGAATTAATACTTATTATTATGCCTTTTTGTTTCCTAGAAATTTCTTTTTGAAGAGAAACTAATTTTGGGCTACAGGCATTATTATTACAGTGTTAAATTGAAATTTTGAAGTGTGCTAAACAATTGGGTCGATTATTTGCATGCTTTCTTCTGCATCACATCACAATTATAGAAACATAATTGCTGTCATACACAAGAGTGGATTGATCATTTTTATGAGTCAACTCTCCCAAAATGACCAAGGTGCTAATAGATCTCACTTTCTCACAACTGTACCTTACTTCCATAACCTGATGTTATTAATCGAATTGTTTGAAATCTTGTCCTGTCAGGTTCTTATCTTGTAGAATGAAGAGGAAACTTCCATTTTCAGGGAGAGGAAAGCTATTGATGTTTCTACCAGTAGGGATATTCACTCTTTCGTTTTTAGAGCAGCGGAAAGCTTGAACATCAAGTTCAATACTGGGAGAGAAAACCACTTGAATTCAGGGCGCAATGTTATGGTGGTTTACAGGGCCCAGGAACTGAACTGGATAGTCTAATTCCATTGTTTTCAAAACCAAGGAGCACTCTGAAACATAATAGCCATGGAGGGCGCAAGCACGAGAGACAGGAAAAAAAAAATGGTGAGAGCTACCATGAGTTGAAAGCACATGATATATAAAATACACACTTAATATTAAAAACCAACCTAAATGTGTGATAGAGAAAATAGGATTAACTATTAAAGATAAATAAAGCTAAAGAGCAAAGAATCTAGAAAACCAAAAAAATAAGGTCCCATTTGATAACCATTTGGTTTTTTATTTTTAGTTTTTGAAAATTAAGTCTATAAATACTACTTTCACTCATGGGTTTCTTTGTTTTATTATCTACTTTTTACATATGTTTTCAAAAATCAAGCTAAGTTTTAGAAACTAAAAAAAGTAGTTTTCAAAAACTTGCTTTTGTTTTTTGAATTGACTAAGAATTCAAATGTTTTCTTAAGAAATATGAAACTCATTGAGAGAAATAATGAGAAAACACAATTTTCAAAAACCAAATGCTTGTAAAACGGGTCCTAAACTACGCTATCTTATTGTAAAGACCTACAATATTAAAATGTCGTCATTAAGTACTCAGTCTCCATTTTTCTTGTCATTAGATTTATAGCCCCCATATATTCCTCTAACTTTCTTCTAAATTTTCTTTTCAAGTTTATATTATTTCCATGTTGAACAATACTTAGCTGCACTCCAATGAGCAGGAACTTATGTGCCCTCCACCATTCAATTGTTGACAACAAAGAGAGAGAAAAATAGAAAATATTTTCTCTTCTTGTTGTCAACAATTAAATGGTAGGGGCAAGAGATTCCTGCCTAAGCTAAGTATTTTTCTTCCAGGTTCCTTCCCATCTATTGGGGAAAGGAGAGAGGGTGGGTAGTGGGCTTTAGTGTAAAGGTTGAACATAGGAGAACCAGAAAAGTTTGGTTTGAGTTTTCCTTTCATTACCTAACCTAACCATACTTTGTTAGAAAAAATGTCTAGTTTAAATGCAATTGTTTTGGAATTTCTTTAAACACTGCCCCATCCTATAGAAATTTGCCCATTATTGTTATATAACTTGATTACATCTGTGTTATGCAATATTGAACGTATTAGGATGGTGGTCATATTGGACTTTTTCTACCATTTTCTATATTAATTTTAAGGGATAAACAAGTCAAAAAAAAATATGACATTGACAACTTCTTCTATTATAGTATAAAATATAAAATAGTAATATTCAAGCATGCACTTCCAATTTAACTAACGGTCTCTTCGTACAAAATTTAATAGACAATATAAATTGAGTCACTTAAGTAAGTTTATTGGCGAAATTATTAGTTTAGGATTTTAATTGACTCAAACAATAAAGTTCAAAGTTTTAATGGATGGAATTATTAGTTTATGATTTTAATCGATTCAACCTATAACGTTTGGGGGTATAAATTGATTTTTTTTCCTTTTAAAAATTAAGAGAACTTGTCTCATTTTGTTGGTGTGATATTTGTAATGTAGAGTGAAAAACATTTATGAAAATTTATTCACGTTCCCTTTGATAGTTTTGGTGTTGTTCTGTCTATGTATGTCTTATTTATGTGTCAAAGAGGGACCCTGAGGAGCCATCAACGAGGCTAAGGCCTCAGGTCGTGCAATACAGTGGCCCACTGCCTAGCACGAGTTGCTGTTGATCTTTTTTCTTCTTTTGAGCGGAGGGTATCGTCTTCAATGGAAGATGTTGATTGTTTTTGGTCCTCTACTTTCCCTACGTGGGTTACCTCCATTATTAGTAGAGATGTCCATTGGGTTCCCTATTAGTAGAGATGTCCATTGGCCACTGCGGGGACCCACCCCGAACGGGATGGGAAATTTTCGATTACACGAGGGATGGGGGAAGGAGTGGGGAGAGTTTTCTCTCCGTTGGCTAAACGGGGACGGTGATAGGAAATATATTCCCCATCCCCGTCCCCGACCCCGCCCCGCCTCGATTAGTTATTATAGATATATATATTAGCTATAAATAGAAATTTTAAATTTAAAAAAAAAAAAAAAAAAAAAAAAAAAAAAAAACTATAGTAGGAAGACTATCTTTTATTAAAAAAAAAAAGTTAAAGACTATGTTGTAATATTGAAATTCGAATTTTTAGAAATTAAGTTGTTTCAACATTATAATATTTTTACTTAAGGAATATTATTGAAAAATTTTATAACATTTTCTTTTTATAGTAATTATATTGAAAATTATTTATTTAGAAGTTATTGGAAAGAATTGTTATTATTGTTAAGAATAAATTAAAAAAAAAAAAAAAAAAAGGGGGAAAAATTTCTCACGGGGAACCTGATTCCCACAAATTCCCTGTAGGGAATCTCTGCGAAAATAAATGTGGAGTTTAGCAGGGATGGGGATTGAAATAGGTGGCGGGGATGGGGACGGGGAAGTCTTCCCTGTCTTCGCCCTCCCCCGTGGACATCTCTAATTATTAGTGATGAGGGTAGTTGTATCTAACTTTGTAGCGTTTTAATAAATTTATTGCTTCAAAAAAAAAAAAAAACTATAAAAGGCACCAAACCATTATTAGTGAGGAGGGTAGTTGTATCTAACTTCGCGGCGTTTATGAATTTATTGCTTAAAAAAAAACTATAAAAGCCATCAACAATTTTTTGAATGATTCAACGTTCAAATTCTCTCTTCTATCAGTTCAAAGCCAATTTCAATAGACTTGTTGAAGGGTATCAACGAGTCAATGACGTGCATCCATTAGGAATTGAATGGACAAATTTGCTAAGTATGGGTTAGGCGAACTTGTTTTGATAACAATGGTAATTAACCGTTGTTTTAAGTTCAATTTATTTGCCCGTGTAGATAATTTTTTTTCTTATTCATGTTTCAATAATCAATTTTGTCCTAGCGAGCAAGCGGAAAGATTGTATGATCTGTTTATTTTTTATCTTGATAATTCTAGTTTCTTTTTATTATTTCATTTTCATATTTATTTGGACTTCACGCAAAGGAAATTGTAGCTTTTTTATTTTATTTTATTAAGTCCTCTTGTTTGTAGAAGTTTTATAGGTAATAATTGTTTTTTTTTTCTCCACCAAGAAACATTTATCTCAAGTCATAACATACAAGTCATTGCCAAAGAGAGCATAGTTCAACTGTCATATTGAATATGTTAACGACCATGAGGTCTGTGGTTCGAATCCCTCCAACCCCTATTGTACTAAAAAAAAAAAAAAAAAACATACAAGTCATTTTAAAATATCTTTTTTTAATTCAAAAACAAAAGATAAGATTAACCGATGATAAGATCAATAAAAAAAAAAAAAAAAAAAAAAAGATTGATTATGTATCAAATCACGTCTCCATTTGTCAAATGGTAACTAAGCACATTTCAAAGATTTGACTATGTTTGCATGTCTGGTTCTATGACAGTGACTTAGGTTGTTTTGTTGAAGTTTCTTATTACCACTTACGTCGGTTTCAAAACTTTCACATCGGGTCCCCATGGTGGGTTTCTGGCTTTGTCATTGGGTTTTACTCTTGTGTTTCTTGTAATTTTCCATGTTTCGAAGTTTCTTTTAGCTAGTGTTCTATCTAAGTTATTTCCATGTATTTAATTTCGCGGGTTGTGAAGTCTTCTTTTTCTTTCGTAATATTACATGACACTTGCCGAAAACAAATCTAGCTGAATTTCTATGTACATGTGAATTGGTGAATTTCATGTCCTAGCAATGAAGCAAAAACCAACATGTTTTTAAAGTAAATTTCAAACTTAGAAGGATACGAATTTTTTTTTCTTTTTTGAGTTCAACAATATTTGAGGATTGAGAGATTCAAATCTCTGACCTTTGGGTCGAGGGTATAATCAATTACCGTTGAGCTAAGCTCACTTTGGCTAGAGAATCAAGAAGTTACTGTGTGAAGTAAAATGCTAAACCAATGTGTATTAGCTTTCAATTTTTAGCATTTCTATCTATTCCCTTACCCCATTCAAAGTAGTCTCATAGTCAAGGTCTTTTTTTTTTTTTTTTTTAGTATTCATAGTCAAGGTCTTTTATATATATATCTATTTTGGGGGTATGTGTGGAAAACGAGCATTAATTTTCTGTGTGGCGTAATTGGGTTGACGTCGAACATTGCTGCAATGAATTTAGGTGACTTTGCTATAGGAGTTTATCGTAAACCAATCTCTTTTTCTCTCTCTTTCTTTCTTTTTTTAGCGGTGTTAATTGAATAAAATATTTATAAAAAAAAACAATCGATTGGTTTGGAAATATGTATTTAGAAACAACAAGACTTAACTATAAAAGAATAATTACTTAAAAAAATAACATTCCAGATTAAGTTGGCAATAAAGACTTAACCATATTACATTTGGAAATATGTATTTAGAAACAAAAAGATTTTACAAACCTGAGCATAGCTCAACTGGTTAAAATTTTACGAATATGATCTTATTATTAGTCAACTAGTTAAAGGAGTTCATCAACCATTTATAACTATTTTCTAAATTTTAGAGATCAAATAAATACACACTTCAAACTTCATGGACCAAAAATGTATTTTGTCAATGTGAACGAGTGAATTTCTTTGTTCTAGCAATAAACGAAAAGCCAACATGTTTCTAAAGTAAATTTCGAACTTGGAAGAATTTGAAAAGTTACTGAGTGAAATAAATGCAAAACCAAGATGCTGCATGTGGTGGATCTAGGATTTGATGTCAGAAGGGGGCACAAATTTATATAAATATGATATTGGATGCAGTGGTATATAACGCTTAGATTAAGTAATATTAAGGTTAAATTATAAGTTTAGTCCTTGAATTTTTAGGTTTATGTCTACTTAGCCCTTGAACTTCAGAAAGTGTCTAATATATAGGTTTTTGAACTTTCAATTTTGTATCAAAAGGTCCCTAAATTCTAAAATAGTGTTTAATAGATCCTTAAACTTTCAATTTTAAGGACCCATTAGACATAAAATTTAATTTTGACATCCAATAGATCAATTAATTTTTTAAAATTTTGCACATGTCAATGACTTATTAGATACAAAATTGAAATTTCAGAGACCTATTAGACATTTTTAAAATTTAGGGACCTATTAGAGACAAAATTAAAAGTTCAGGTACCAAATAGATACAAACTTAAAAGTTTATGGACTAATATTGTAATTTAACCTAATATTAATTACAAAATATTAAACAATTATCAATATAAATATATAAGCAAGAGAAAGAAATTACTTGAAATCTTTACCAAAGATTTTTTTTAAAAATAAAATTAAGTTTTCTATGCAATTAATTTTCATAAAATAATTTACTAAAAATTTAAAAATATTTATATACTTTTTTGGTGAATATACTTGTATTTATATCTGCCTTTGGTCCTCGGAGTTGAACTCCAAATTGACAGGTTGGCAAGAAATAATTTACTGAAAATTATAAAATATATTGATAACTAAAAATTATAAAATAATTTACTAAGAATTAAAAAAAAAATTATTTTCTAAAATTGACCGGTTGCTGACACTCTTTTGGCAAAAATTTATTGACAACTAATAAAATACAATAGCCAAGGATTAAACACAGGAATTCTAAGAAGTGTGCCCCCCCTACCAATGAACTAGAAGGCCTTGACACTAAACTTGTGCGAAAATAAATATAACTATCATAATATTTACTTTTCTATAAATAGCAAATACAAATAAAAAATAATTTGAGGGGAGGCATGTGCCCCTCCTGGCCCCTACATGGATCCGCTCCTACCAAGGTGTATTAGCTTTCAAATTTTAGCTTTTCTATACCAATAGGCATAACTCGGTGGATAGCATTCAGTTATCATTTCAAATGTCAATGGTTCAATCTTCCATCCCACAATTGTTGAACTAAAAAATAATAGTTTTTCTATTGTATTACATCTCTCATAGTCAAGGTCGTCTTTATGTGTAGAAAAATAGCATTTATGACTTTGGGTTTGCAGCTTCTCTCGAAGCTCCCGAATGACTTTGGTGTAGGGTATTATAGTAAAACCATTCTCCTTTTTCTTTTTTTAACTTCTTTTTCTTGAATTCAACAACGTATGGAGGTGAATGTGAGAGTGGAGGTGGGAGTTCGAAACTCTCTAACCTTGAATAAAATATTATTTAAAAAAAAATTGAGTGGTTTGGAAATATGTTCTAAATACAAAATTAAAGGATTTAACCATGAAAAGAATAATTACTTGAAAAAAATAATTAACGTTCCAAATTACATTGGCTATAAAATTTTGGAGTTATTCAAACATCTACAAAGAAATAATTGAGGTTTGAAAATTGAGATTAAACGTAGAAAATTCAACAAGCTAGACACCAATAACTCAAAAGGAAAGACCCGAATCAATGATATTGACTCCAAAAATCCAATAATAGTTGTCCCAGGAACCTTTCTTATGAGGAAAAATAAGTGTTGTGTGAAACTTATGATCTTTTAATATATTATGTCGATTTTTTATTTTTGAAAAATAGCACGAAAGTTTTATATATATGTCCAATCAATTAGCAGGCTTTGCAAACCATTTTGTAGTAGCAACACATCATTTGCATTTGCTCTCTGACGACCAAAGTAAGCATATATGGATAACCATTTCACCACACGTTTCATCAATTCTCTCCTTCGTGTATGTTTGTATTGTTTGCTCTCAACTATTGGTACTTATTCTACCAATTGCACTTCGATTGAGAGGGAAGCACTCATTTCATTCAAACAAAGCTTATCTGATCCTTCGGCTAGGCTTTCTTCTTGGATTGGTGAAAATTGTTGTGAATGGCCAAGTGTGACTTGTAACTTCATTTCTGGAAAAGTCACAAAAATTGATTTGCGAAACTCATTAGGCTTCACTGTTGTTCACTCTTGGCGTCCAAGGCTAAATCGCAAGGTTGGCTTACAACAGTACAAAAAGACTTGTTTGGGAGGTGATATAAATTCTTCTCTACTTGAGCTCAAATATTTAAATTATTTGGACTTAAGTCTCAATGATTTTGAAGGTGCTCCAATTCCATATTTCTTTGGGATGCTAAAAAATTTGAGGTATCTCAATCTCTCTTCTACAAATTTTGGTGGAGAGATTCCCTCCCATCTGGGACGTTTATCCAATTTGAATTATCTAGACCTTTCTAGTTTGAATTTTCAATACCTTTCTCTATATAATCAAGATGAACTAGATGAAGAAGGAATAACAATAGCAAAGTTGCATGTTGAAAACTTTCGGTGGCTCGCAGATCTTTCTACTTTAGAGTACCTTGATATTGGAGGGGTGAATTTGAGTATTGCACAACCAAATTGGATGCACGCGGTAAATGGACTTTCTTCATTGTTGGAGCTACACTTGTCTTTGTGCAGTATTTCAAGTTTTGATAGTTCAGTTGGCTCTCTAAATCTCACTTCTCTCAAAGTCCTTGAACTATCATGTAATCCAATATATTCTTCATTACCTTCATGGCTATTTAATATTACTAGCCTTACAAAACTTGATTTGCATCATAATGATTTACAAGGTACAATTCCTCCAGATTTTTTGAAATTGAAAAATCTTCAATATTTTGACGTAAGTGGGAACAGATTAGGGAATAATAGAGATCACATACCAAGCTTGTTACAAAATCTCTGCAAGTTACAATTTCTGAACCTAGGTCAGAACAATTTTGGTGGTAAACTTGATGAGTTTTTGGATAGTTTCTCAAATTGTTCCCATAACAGATTGGAAACATTGGACCTATCTTCTAATGAATTGGTGGGACAGATACCAAATTCACTAGGGAGTTTTGAGAACCTACAATCCTTGAATCTTTCATATAATAAATTATGGGGTTCACTACCAAATTCAATTGGTAACTTATCATCATTGCAACAATTGTTTGTCTCGTATAACCTCTTGAGTGGAACTATACCTCCAAGTTTTGGACAACTTTCAGAATTAATTATGTTTAAAAATATAGGAAATCCATGGGAAGGAGTTTTAACAGAAGTTCACCTGGTGAATTTGACAAAGTTGGAAGATCTTAGAATTGCAACAGATAAAAATCAAGCTTTGGTTCTCAACATGTCATATGATTGGATTCCTCCTTTTAGGCTCAAGACACTTTTTTTGAAAAATTGTTTCGTTGGCCCTCATTTTCCACTTTGGCTTCAAGTTCAAACTCAAGTAATACGTGTCACTCTCTCTAATACTGGAATTTCTGGTTTCGTACCAAATGGGTGGATTTCTAACATATCTTCTCAAATCATAGTTTTGAATTTGTCCAACAACCTATTGAACGGAAAGCTATCTCACCTATTGGCATCTTAGGATTCAAATTGGATTGATGGAAGTGATGATCTTTTTCAGGATTCAATCTGGCTAAAGTTTCCTAATCTGACGAACTTATATCTTCAAAAGAATTCATTGTCTGGTCCTATACCATCAAACATTGGTGATTTGATGCCCAATTTGGGGGGATTATATTTGTTAGAGAATTATATTAATGGTATAATTCCATCATCCATTCAAAAGATGAGGTATCTTGAAGTACTTTCAATATCAAATAATCAGCTCTCTGGAGAGCTCTTTGATTATTGGGGTAAATTTGAAGCATTATCAGTCATTGATTTGGCCAACAATAATCTATATGGTAAAATTTCAAGCTCAATAGGTTTGTTAACATCCCTCAACAAACTATTATTAAGCAACAACCATCTTCATGGAGAAATCCCCAAATCTTTGCAGAGTTGTTCATTCCTCGATAGCATTGATCTTAGTAAAAATAGACTAAATGGAAGCCTTCCTTCATGGATGGGAGTAGACATGTTAAACTTGCAATTGCTAAACCTACGATCCAACCTTCTCAGTGGAACTATCCCAAGACAATGGTGCAATCTTTCTTTGCTTCGTATACTAGATCTCGCAAACAATAATCTTTCGGGAGAAATTCCAAGTTGCTTGTATAATTGGAAAACTTTTGCTTATGGCAACTACTCCAATGATTTGAATTCAAGTCATATTGGCAACGTCTACTGGTCATATATAGTGAGAACCATACTAATTATGAAAGGAAGAGAGTTTGAATACAATACCACACTTAAATACGTTCTGGCCATAGACCTTTCAAGTAATGGATTGAGCGGCAAAATTCCAAATGAGATTACAAATCTCATCCATCTCAGTGCCCTAAATTTATCCAATAATCGTCTTGTTGGTATCATACCAGAAAATATTGGAGCCATGAAACGATTAGAAACACTTGATATTTCCAACAACCATCTTTTTGGAAGAATTCCAACCAGCCTAACTTCTCTAAATTTTTTGGTGCATTTGAATGTGTCATTCAACAATTTGTCAGGAAGAATACCGACAGGTAACCAACTTCAAACATTGAATGACCCCTCCATTTATGAAGGCAACCCTTCTTTATGTGGATCTCCTCTTCAAACCAAGTGCCCAGGTGATCATGACGATACAACTAGCGTTGATCCTATCTTGACAAGGGAAGAAGATGGCAAGGAAAATGACTCAGAAATGCTTGGCCTCTATGTTAGCATGGCAATTGGTTTTCCTGTTGGTCTTAACATTTTGTTCTTCGCCATTTTCACAAGTGAATCAAGGAGAATATTCTACTTTCGTTTCATAGACAAGGTCAGTTACACCATACTTGAAAGAATTGGCTTTGCATGAGAAGAACGAGATGGAGAAGAAGAAGCTCATTAGAATGATGAATAATGTTGAGAACAACTTGATTCCCAACAGTTTGGTTAAGGTTTTAATTATTTTAAATGTGTGTTTGTAATCCTTTCTTTGCATGTATTATTAATATGTTTTCTATTGCATTGTACTTAGTAGTATGTTATGTAATTAGTTGAAATTCTGTTATTAATTTGTACTTTTGGTCCTTAAACTTTTATCAAAGTACGTAACAATTTAGTTAAATATTTGAATCTTCACTCGTGCTCCTTGTTTGAACTAAAAAAATATACTTTGCTACATCACAACATCAACTTGAATATAGTTCAACTCAATTACTCATATTTACTTACCTTGCCCAATTTGAACTAAAAAAAACCACTTCATTCTTTTTTTTTTAATGCAAATAGTCTATCCTGGGATTTTAATTAATAAAGTTATACGAATGTGTAGGTTCAAGAGAATTTACTTTCTAGATAGGATCTAAATTTAATTTCTAATATATTTTTCAAACCGTATATCTAATTAACCACTTATTTCAATTTGATTGCTAAGCAAATTTATCTTGTTTTCATCAAGGTTTAAAATGTCGATATTGATGGATATTTTTGGAAAATCTTAAAAGAAAAAAATAAAAAAAAATTAATTAACAGATAAACATTTTACACTATTTAATTGAGTTAAAATACTTATTATCAATATTATATTCACATTAGTTATATTTTGTTGCTATTTTGTTAATATTTCGTCGATTTTTTATTATGTAATGAAAATGTTGATGCACCTCTTATGTTGATGTCGAACCTATACATATATGGAAATGTAAATGTCGACATGTCAACAGAAATTTAATACCTTAGGCAAAACTATTTTTTGAGAAAAAAGAAAGAAATATCAAATAACTCAAAATTAAACAAAAACAAATGTTTTTATGAATTACACTATTTCTATTAATAAAAGCTGAAAGATCTGCTTTCATATTTGTCTTCTGATTTTTTGTAATGTGAAGTTAAGAGTGGAAAATAATTTTAATAATATATTCATCCATGAAGGATTTGGATATGTATTTAAACATTTTCCATATACACAAATAAAACCCAAATTGTATTTAATTTTAAATTCTTCTGAAACATATTTAAACACCATGGAGCATTAGCCTATGCCGTTCTTAAAAATGGGAGGGAACATCGAAGCAAGGAGGTGAATGGATAACGTTCTTCTGCAAAACTAAAAAGCAAACTTTTGCTCTGCTCTGCTCCGCTCCGCTCCGCTGTTGATCGGAAGCAATTCCACGCTAAAATGGTGAATTCTATCTCCTTCCATCAGCCCACTCACCGCTTCATCTCCTGCCCGCAGGTTCTTTCTTCCCCTTTCTTGCTATGGCAACGAACCTTTCTCCTTCTCCGTCTCTCATTTCCTTTTTCCCTCTATAATGGATGCAGGTGAAGGATTTTCGGTCTTTTCCGTCACCAAGATTCAGTAACTATTCTTCCAATTCCCCTAAAAGCAGACAGCCGCCGATTCAAGCTGCAACCGAAATTCCCGCCTTTCCTCTTCTACAGCTTCCGAAAGTAGACGAATCTCCTTCTGAGGTGAAATCCGTCTATCACCACCATAAAATTCTTTGCTAAACGAATGTGTGATTTTATTTGATTTTCGTCTTCCATGATATTTGTGTAAAATGCTTTCATATCCTCGTGAGTGTGTTGGTCTAACGTTCAATCTTAACAACTATGTTTTTTCCCCTTAAAACTTCCGTAGTTGGAACCAGCAGACCCCGATTTCTATAAGATAGGATATGTTAGAAGCATGCGAGCTTATGGAATCGAATTCAAAGAAGGACCCGATGGATTTGGAGTGTATGCTTCCAAAGATGTTGAACCTCTTCGCCGTGCTAGGGTCAGTTTCATGCATTACTTCTAAAATTCTCAGTTCTGTTCAAACACATCCTCTTTTACAGACCTTGGTTGCTATTTAAACCTGTATAGAACGTGTTACTTGGTCGTGTTAACTAAGAATGGTGTTCTCTTTATCTATTTGTTCACAGGTAATCATGGAAATTCCTTTAGAACTAATGTTAACCATAAGCCAGAAACTCCCCTGGATGTTTTTCCCTGATGTAATTCCAGTGGGTCATCCAATATTTGATATAATTAACTCAACAAATCCAGAGGTAAGCAAACTTTTCCTTAGATTGTAGATAAGATTTCTTAGCCGAGGTTCATTTTTATTATTTTTAACTATTTTAACTGAATTTTTCATTTTATTATTTTATTCTGGTTTAGCTGATCTGGTTTATGTCTCTGGATCCTACCTGGCTATCTGCCATTTGATTTGAATAAATTCTCAGTTATCGTCTACTTTTTTTAGACGAATTCCAGTTATTGTTGTGATTCTGTTCTTTTGTTTGCAAATAACTCATATAAGGCATATCTTGCGATGGCAGACAGATTGGGATTTAAGGTTAGCGTGTCTTCTTTTATATGCATTTGATCGAGAGGACAACTTTTGGCAGCTCTATGGTGATTTTCTACCAAGTATTGAGGAATGTACAAGCTTACTTCTAGCCTCAGAGGTAGAATAAACAATGAAAATTTTGTATGGATGATTAAGCAGTAAAAATATCTCTCGCATCGAAAGGTTTAGTGCATTGCATTTAATTCCATGTTTTCAAATGAAAAAATTTCTTGTATTTGACTAACTATGAATGTATAGTTTGATTTAGTGAAGAAAAGTATCCAGACACTGATGTTTTTTCATAGAACTTTTTACTAGTGTCAGAAGGGAGAATAAGTGATTAAACAATGTTGCACCCATGTATTAATAAGCTGTCATGCAATCACATTGAATTGTTTTCTCATCTATAGTAAATTTGAAGTCGAAAAATTGAGAATCATGGGAATGCAATTTACTTAATTTTTATTGAAGTTTATTGGAATTTTTGTTTCCCAAGGGTTACACCACTCTTCTTTCTATTATTAAAGATTCTTTTTTTTTATAGTCAATTATTCTTTTCCTTTCGTAAATCCATTTCTTATGAGTTTTATGGTTCCTTAATAACTTGCGTTATGTAATATCTTGTAGGAAGAACTTTTGGAGCTGCAGGATCAAAATCTTGCTTCAACCATCAGAGACCAGCAGCGTCGGGCGTTAGCGTTCTGGGAAAGGAACTGGGTAAAATTATTTCTATTACATGGATGGAATGTTCTACTGTTAATTTTCAATACTACTAATGTGCCTTCCGCTCTTTTATGACTTTGTTTTTATACTACTACAGCACAGTGGTGCACCCCTTAAAATTAAGCGCCTTGCTCGAGATCCTAAAAGATTCATTTGGGCTGTGAGTATAGCACAATCACGATGCATAAACATGCAAACAAGGATCGGAGCCCTAGTACAAAATGCAAATATGCTAATTCCTTATGCCGGTAAACTTCTGCTGGGGGGGGGGGGGGGGTGTATGTGTCTGCTAAGGTAGAATTCTGGACATTATAGTGTTTATTGATCAGATAGGTAGGTCTAAATGTGTTCTGTGGTACTGGAAACAATAAAGAGTTTAGCCTCTAGGTAATTGGAAGTGGAACCATGTTTTGAAACAGGTTTTTTTCTTTTTTTTTTTTTTTTTTTGTAAGAATCAACATTACAGAACTGTTGGCAACCTTTTAATAGGAGTTAAAAGGCTAAGATGCCTCAAAATGCATCCCAGGATTAGTATATTTCACTTACCTTTTTGAAGCCTTCAGATAAGTTTATTACATGAATTGTTCTTATATCATAAATTGTGTAATTTTTAACCATATTATGCAGATATGCTGAACCATTCTTTTCGGCCAAATTGCTTTTTCCATTGGCGTTTTAAGGATCGGATGCTTGAGGTGATGATAAATGCTGGGCAGCAGATCAAAAAAGGGCAAGAGGTTTTCATTGTCTTAATTCAAATTTAGAAATGTCCCTGCATAACAAACACAATTTCTTTTTTGGCAATCATGTGAAAGCATATTGGTTGCATCACTGCAAATATTTTACAGATTGAAATTTTAAAAATTATATATATATTGATTAGAGACAAACTACTTCATATCAAAGAAAATGGTCTTAAGCACTCAAAAGGGGGATTGTATAAAAAGGGTCCCATCCAAAAGACACGTAGAAAAGTTCGCGTAGTTTTACCTAAGAGGAGGAGGTAGTGTGTAGTTTTACCCAACAGGAGGCAGTGTGCTGTACAACCTCTCAAAATCTATAAAAAAAAATATCTATATACCTCTTTGAAAATTCTATTGTTTCTTTCCATCAAAATTAACCAAAAGATATCTCTAGTAGCCGTTTTTCAAATAGTCCTAGTTTTTCCTGTAAACTACCATCCCAAAAGGATCTCTGGAAACTCCAAAATTTAGACCTTTATACAGACATCAAACTAGTCTGAACTTGTTGCATAATCTTAACCAACTTTCCACAGCCAAGGAGCAGCCAAAAAAAAAAACGGTTGATGGTTTTATCCTCCCCCCTACAGGTCATACAGACTTGTGGAAGGAGGGTGATATGATGTTTTTTCTTTTTGGACTTTGTCTTGGGTGTCTCTGTTTTCTTGAAGTATCAATCTGTGTTGCAATCTCATCTTGCCAGAATTAGTCCAGAATTATGCAATAAAACCTTTTAACATTAACATTTAATTCTAAACTTAATTGTGCTGATAATTGCTTCTGTGCCTAAACATGTAAAGATAATACTTAATAGTCTACTCTATCTCTTGTTTAACTTGCAGATGACAGTCAATTACATGAATGGGCAAAATAACAGCATGTTTCTGCAGAGATATGGTTTTTCATCACCTGTGGTAATTTTCTCTCAGGCACAACTTAACTTCCCAGATATAATTGAGTTAGTTATGCAATTTATTTCATGTCTGGTGTAGAAAAAGATTGTGTTCCCTTAAAAAAACGTATTTACAGCTTCAACAGCTCTGAATTGAGTCATGAGTGTGCTAAATCTCGTTTATTGCAAATTTGGAAAGAAAATAAGGCAGAGTAAGTAAAGGCAAATAGTTGGTAGTTTCTAAAGGAGGCTTAAAGAAACAGAATAACCTGGGAACATTTTAATAACTTAATTATGTTAAACTTGTAATTCAAGTTGTTGCTGTATTTATATCGATTCTATTTAACATGAATAAGCAGGGGTGTTTCTTATTTGAAGCATAACTAATTTGGCATGCCTAACAATATTTGAAGCATCGCCCTTCACAACTTTATTGCTCATAACCGGTGTTTTGTCTTTTAAAAACATCTATTCTTTCCCCTAGTCGAGCCCCCCACAACATCTCTTGGATTCAAACTCATTACCACCATTTAGTTGTTTACATAAGTTTTTCACTGAATTGAATGACTCTGCTAGTCTGCTTTCTTGTTATAGTTTAGTCATTCTGATATGGTGCTGAAGTTTAGGACTAGATGGATGATATTTTTGTCATTTTTTAATTTCTGAATTTCACCATCGTTAACATAGTTTCCATTGTTGAACACCTGGTAATTTTCAATTGGAACAAAATATTAATGTCCTACTATATTATCATTGATATGAATCTTGTCTTTGTAGTGTGTGATTTTAACAACTAACTTGGGGAACTGCAGAATCCTTGGGATATGATCGAGTTCTCTGGTAATGCACGAATTCACCTGGATTCATTCTTATCAATTTTCAATATAGCTGGCCTTCCTGAAGATTACTACTACAATGGTATGGTTAATGAAAACTTTCTTTCACTTACCTCTTTTATAAGGGGAAAAAACTCTCTTAGTAATTCAACAAAGCGCTGAACAAAATGAAAAAAAAACGATAGCAGGTCGGTTATCTAACAAAGAAGATACGTTTGTTGACGGAGCAGTGATTGCAGCAGCAAGATCTCTTCCTTCATGGTCAGATGGGGATATCCCACCAATCCCAAGTAGGGAGAGGAAAGCAGTTAAAGAGTTACAAGAAGAGTGCAAACAAATGCTTGCAGCATTTCCTACCACATCACAACAAGACCAAAAAATGCTAGGTACGCCATGCAGTCCTGCCATCTCTCTAGTTAAAGGCCTCTATCGCTTATAGGATGACTAGTAAACGGCCAAGAGCCCGAAGCGACTTTGAAAACCATTAATAATTCTCACGATCTAATATTTGAAGATGTTAATACCTTACCGTGCTGCTCTTTGAAACAACCAACAGATTCTATGCCACAAGCTACAAGGACGTTTGACGCCTCAATCAAGTACATATTATCTTCTTCCTTCTTTTGTTCATTATATGATTCTAATGGAGAGACATCAAGTTCCCATTTTGTTTTTGTGGCTAATAATGGAGGTTCTGCCCCTTGCAGATACAGATTGCACCGGAAGTTGTTCATAGAGAAAGTCATCAAGGCATTGGATGTTTATCAAGAGCGGATACTTTTCTAGTTTTGAAAATTTTCTACTGCAATTTGACATTAGGAGATATTATTTGTAGCTGCATGAAATTGTCTTCAATCCCTGTAAAGATACTGCCGTAGCTACATAAATTTCGTCAAGTAAATTCAGTTATTAATCATAGGAGTAACTATTAATTGTAGCATCAATGGGAACAACTTGATAACCTTGAATAATGGTTACATACAACATTGGTAAAATTCGTTACAGATTTGAATAAGTTTTCTTCTCTCATAAATTTCGCAGCCTTTTTTTTTTCTTTTTTTGGGAAAGAGCAGGAAGATATAATCCTTGTATGTCAAAAGAAGTTCTATATTTAACATTGTTATGTCACATGATTTTATGGTTAAATTTGTATGTGCTTAAGCCTATAAATGAAATAGTTATTGGATAATAACATTTTAAGTTTTTTTACTAGTACTTATTAGTTATTACAGAACTGCTCAGATTATTTTGTATTGCTTTTCAATTTATTTGTAATCTAATTTTGCAAACAAACGTCTGATAGATGTTCTATGAAAACAAAGGAAAGGGATCTTCATTGCCGAACCGAAGAATCATATCATTTCAAACCGGTCGTTTGGTTCAGTTTTTTAAAATAAAAAAGTGAACTTAACCCTTTTTGGTTTGGTTCAATGTTACCAAGCCAATAAAGATCGAATCGATCAATTATTTTTTGAGTTCAATCAAGATCGAATCGATCAATTATTTTTTGAGTTCAATCAATTTTGATCAGTTGAAAATTGGTTTCGCTCAATAACAAATTTGAGAATCAATTTTTACTCCCAAATTTGGTAAGTTGTACAAGTTTTCACCTTAACTTGTAATTTTAGTAAATTTAACCCTAAATTTAAAAATGTGTTAAAAAAATTTATCGTTTCAATTTATGCTAAATCCGCACACTAATTTTAATAAAAAGTAAAAGAAAAACTTTCCAAACTCACTAATTTCAACAAAAATCAAGCCTGCCACAAATTAAGCTTAATTAATACACAATCGAGATTGTATAAACTTTTAAAATTCACAAAAATCAAGCCTAACACAAAATTAAGCTCAATTAATACACAATTCCGAGATGATATAAACTCTTTCAAACTCAAATTTCAACAAAAATCTAGTTCAATCGTAGGGGTGTTAAAAAAACCCGACCAACCCAACCCAAACCATAAGGGTTGGGTTGGGTTAGAAAAGCCGGCGGTTTGGGTTGGGTTGTAATTTCTGTGAACCAATCGATTTGGTTCGGTTCTGGGTTGAAGGAAAAATCGGTTCAACCCGAACCGAACCGGTATATATATATATATATATATATATATATAGGTTTCACCTTCACGCCCTTTTCTTTCAATTCCAGCAGCACACCTCTCAATCTCTCATTCTCTCCTACGCAGCGCCAAATCCCAACTATTGTCTTCCGATTTTTCAATTTCTCGTTGAGCAGCCCTCCATCATCTCTCGATTCTTTCCTACACGGCGCCAAATCCCATTGTCTTCCGATTTTGAGCAACCACCCATCATCTCTCGACTCTCTCTTACACAGCGCCAAAATCCCATCTCTCGTCTTCTCAATTGTGCAGTTCGTCGAGCAGCCATCATCTTCTCGATTCTCTCCTACGCGGCGACAACTTCACGTCTCGACCTCCCTTGCCGTGCAGCTTCCAGACGAAGTTGTGGCTTCACGCCGTGTGTGCCCTTGTCTTCCCGTCGCTCGCCGTCATAGTGGGAGAAATTTCGCCGTCGATCGCCTCTTTCTTTACAGGTAACATTGATATTGGTTTTACTTTCTGTTTTAGTTTTTTTTTTTTTTGGTTGTTGTTTGAGATGTGTGTTTGTTTGTAATTTTTGTTTCCATTCTTTGTATTGATTTTACTTGGGCTCTTTCCATTGTTTCCACAGTTGGTACTTGATTTTTGAGGTAGCATTCTGTTTCACACATTTCGATGTCTTGCTCCTGAAGATTAAGTTCTTGATTAATATTGTGATTATTTGAGTTATTATATCAGTCATCAATGTGTGAGTTTGCTACTATGACAGAGGTATCTGTTTCAAATAGTTTGCATTTGGGGAGAGTTCTCAAATTTCTTCCAACTTTTTTAGTCTTTTTCTGATCTTAATACAAATATTATAGTATATGGAAGTAGAACTCAGAATGCAGCTTGGAGTTTGTGTGCATAAATTTCTCAATGAAAGAAGTTTAAAATTATCTTGCTGGAATGTGTGCATAAATTTCTCAATGAAAGAAGTTTTTATTCTTAATTTTTTTATATTTATGTTGATTTATACCAAAATTGAAGGTATACAAGCAAATTTAAATTCAATTTTAAAAAAAAAAAAAAAAAGCAACCCGGTTACCTAACCCAACCCAACCCGAAAATATATGGGTTGGGTTGGGTTGGGTTGATCTCATAAATAGGGTTGAGCGGGTTGGGGGATTGACCAACCCGAACTTTTGGTTTGGTCCAAAAAATCTCCCTAATCCGACCCAACCCAACCCATGTACACCCCCTAATCCATTGTACTTTTCAATGAAGCTTCATTACAATTTTTATAAATGAAAGTTAATCACAAGGTAAAACTTGAAACACTTACACAAATTTAATTTAAAAATTACAATATTTATCATAGTTCAAAGTGCAATATGATGAAACGAAAAGTTCATGGTAAGAATTAATACACTTTTTTAAGTTCAAGGTAAATAATGATATTCTTCCTAAATATTAGGTTTTTTTTAATTTGACCATTCCTAAATATTTGTTATTGTCAAGTCAAGTCTTTCAAAAAAAAATAAAATAAAACAAACAATAAACTCTTTCAAACCAAGAATGTTGATTCAGTTTTCGATTTAGGAATAAATCAAGAAACTAAACCAAACCAAGGGGTTTACTCCTGGAAAGGGGTTTTAAGAAAAAATGACTCTGTAGACTGTAGTTTGCTGATCTCTGGACGCTATCGGGCTCTCCACGCCAGACGGCGGCCAATACCCCCCCTCCCTCTGCCAATCGCACTTGCTAATTTGCACTTTCAGTCTCTCTCTTACTGGTATGTCGATTTTTTTCCTTTCTTTTGAGTATTTCATTTCGTGTGGTGCCCGTTAGGTAGGTTAATAGTTGATTGAGGAGGGCTACGATGAGACGTCATTCAGATGATATATTTTGAGTACTTCCAGTATGTTTAATGTCATACTATGTATTCGACTGTGATTTGTATAACATTTTCTAAATAGGGTCCAAAAAGTTTAATCTAGCGTACTGGAGGATTCGATGACGAATTTGGGGTTCGGCATTGTGCTGTGAATTAATGCTTAGCGAACTTTGCTTATTGACTAAGCTGTGAACTTACCAAAATTTGCTGAATCTAATCGCTGACCTTGGATCGTAGTAGTTTGGAAGGATTTATCTTACTCTCATAACCGAGACATCTAAGTTACGTTATTGAGATAATTATCGTTTGTTGGTTATAATTTCTAGGATTATCTTTAGTGAGAACTGATTTATGGGGGTGAGATAATCAATTTGATTGTTTTGAAACTTCATTTTGATATAATGAACGCTATGGCTTCGATTTTTGTTCTATTCCCCTAAACTACTATTGATTATCATACTCTGCGTGGTTAGGTCAATAGAAAAATGATCCGTTTTGATATGGATGCACTGTCAAGTAATGTGAAGTGTTTGGTTTATGAGCTTCTAAAGTTTCATTGTCGAGTCTGATTTTTTCTATGACCCTTCATTGATTTTGTTTACTTAATAGTTCTTTGGAATTAGGAATCGGGAACTAATAATATTTCATATTAGTGGACACTTTATACTCCCAAGAAAGTATTGACATCGCAAGTGAAACTTGCTATTTAAAAGTTGGACAGAAGGCTCGTTTGCATTCTTTAAAATCTTTGTCTGATGAGAAGTTTTGGTAGGTTTGGTGCCGGATAGTACTAATTGCGTGTTTGAAAGGTCACTTCTGTCAGGAAATAACAATTCGGTTTCTTTTGTGTAATGCACCCCTTTCTTACAAATTCTTTACAAACTTCACCGGTTGAAGCTTCTAATGCTTAAAACATGTTTTTGCATTATTTTCTTTTGGAAATAAAAAACCACCCTCTGAATGTTTCCCTTCGTGAATTACATAAGGGTAAAACGCAAGAGAGGATGGCTTCTAATAGTCTAAAGAGTATTGTTGCGGCAGCAGTCAATAAGGGAGTGACAGAAGCAAGGGCAAGGATATTTGGTCACGTACTTAACCCAACAGGTCTACGATCTACACACAAGCTTCTGCGCAAAAAACTCATCGGTGACAAAGTAGCTCAGTGGTATCCATACGACATCAAAAAGGATGATCCTCTTGTCATGGCTCGTCAAGAACAAGAGTACTCTCTCTCTCTCTCTTTGTGACTATGCCATGAGCTAGACATACCATTTGAACAATTGTTTAATGCATAAGATCAAGATTTAGATTTTCTCAGTCAATGTATTAAGTGATATTAGGAGGAGTGTACATAAGGGCTTGTGCACGATTGTTCCTGCATTTTTTTAAATTATAAATTTTTACGCTCTGGAAAACCACTTAATAGACTTTTTCGTTAATGTTAATGTTAATGAAAAACTAATTTAGCAAGTATAATACTTGCACGTTGCTTAGATTGGAGGGGTTATATTTGTATATGAGCTAAAGTGCAAGGACATTATTTGCAATTTGCCTAAAAGAATACGAGGAAATCAACAACATTTTAGCAAAGTCGCCTTCATGTTGGAACTTGAGGTATATACATATTACTTGTGAATTTTCTGGTTAGCAAAAGGAACTTCCAATCAGTGCATTTTTTTTTTTTGTAAGTTTAACAAATGTGAGGGTTGAGGATTCGAACCTCCAACCTCAAGGAAAATTGGTGTCTTAACTGTTGAGGTATGCTCATGTTGGTGCATGGTTTTCAACTTAAGATATGCATCTCTATGTAATTTGTAAAAGAGTATCAACATGAAAGTGGGGTTCAGTGACCGAGTTTTATATGTTTCTCGAGAGATGTTACCTGCTCAAATGAGGCAACGTCTTATATCTGGGTTTGTATTTGTATATCAATTACCAGAGCTTTTAAACGTTGCAAACTGGTGGTTAATTTTATATGTTGTCGTTCAATTACCTAATGCCTCGTAGTTGCATCTTTCTGTCCAATACATTTGTCCCAATATTCTGATTATATCTGCCATCTACTTTGCTAGGCGCTTGTCCAAGCTTGAAATGCTGAAGCGGCGTGGTAAAGGACCACCTAAGAAGGGCCAAGGCAGGCGTGCAGCCAAGCGCAATAAGTAGAGACAATGACAGTGGAATTGTTCCTGCCAAGGCGTTATCTTTTTGTTGTTTTTTCTTACCTAAGTTTAGGTCATGGACCAGGTTCCTCACAGTTGTAATGACTTCTATGCATTAAAATTAATATTTATATTTCGTTCATAATTGAGCTCAATTGAAGCAGATTAATATCTACTTCTATATATGCCAAATCGAATAAGCACATAATGCGCACTATCTGGAAACTAAAAGCATTAATAGGACAATGAATTTATATGTAGGAGAACCAGTTGCTAGAAGTCATTACCAGGTTCAAGATCAAACAAACTGGACATTGATACATATATTTCTTCACTTTATCTTTGTTTCATGAGAAATTTTATATGACTACAAATATGAACAGGCTCTTGATAATTTGATTGCCTTGGAACTGAAATGCACTTTATTCTCCATCAAGTATGAATCTAGGGACCTGCACTGGGCGTGGTTTCTTCATTAGCCTGCTTTTGGGTAATTAATTTGTCTTGTTGATGAGCCATATCATACGTTGCATGAAGACCAAAGAAAACATAGTAGATAAGCATCACAAGTGTGCAGATTCCAAATCTTTCAAAAGCCTCGGGACCCAACGATCCCATCAGAAAGACGTTCATCGCAATTGACAAACTCGGCAGCCATGGCACCAGTGGTACGCCCCAAACCTTCGGCTTTCTTTGCATTGGAAGAAGCAATGAAATCCCCAAAGTCCCCAGAAACCAAATTGGGACGGTCACAACATATCCTATCCAACCATTTGTATAAAGCCCCCAGTAAGCAGAAGTTGCCATGGAGGAAGCAATGATGGTTAGCAGGAGAATGAAAAGCTTCAACTGGTGTAACCGTGTTGTGACCCCTTTTGCATAGTATCTCCTGACCAGAAGCGCCACGGCCATCATCATGAAGACGAAGAGCGTGCTAACTGACAACAAGCTCGCCAGAATATCCAAGCTAGAGAAGAAAGCAATGCAGCCACTTGATATGGTAATCAGGAGTGTAGCATTGATGGGAGTTCCAGTCTTTGGATGGACAAGAGCAAACCAAGGAGGAATCATATGGGCTCGAGCAATATGCGTCGTATACCGAGCTTGCCCGAGCGCCCCGACCAGGAGAACAGTAGTCATCCCCTTCAGAGCACCAAGAGCCACCAAATACTTAGCCCATTTCATTCCAACCCTCTCAAAGGCAATAGAGTAGGCTGCACCTGGGTCTATGTCAGTATACTTCTGCATCATACTCAGCGACAATGCCATCAAGCAGTATATCACAGTGATAATCGACATCGATCCCAACAATCCCAAAGGTATGTCTTTTGATGGATTTTTTGTTTCCTCAGCCATTGTAGCAATGTTATCAAAACCTCCATAAGCAAAGTAAACAATTGCAGCAGCTTGGAAGATACCTTTAACTCCAAAAGGCACAAAAGGAGTCAAATTTGATTTATCAGCATGTATGAAACCTGCAATTATGACAAACAGAATCACCACGGTATTAACTGCAGAGGCAATCCAATTCAGGTATGAAGCTTTCCTCGTGCTGATCATCGCTATCGTTGCAGCGATTGCCAAGACCGCAACAGCAATGGGGTCGAGAAGATTGAATCCATCTTTGAGATTCGTGTGGATAAGCAACGAATTGCTGGGTCGATCCAGAAGTGAGGTGAAGTAAGAAGTCCAAGCTCGGGCAACAGCAGCGGTACCGACAATGCTCTCGAGGAGAATGTTGCCTGCAGTAATGAAAGCTGCAAAGTCCCCCAATTCAATTCTCAGGTATGCAAAAGAGCCCCCTGCAACTGGGATTTCAACAGCAAACTCTGTATAGCAAAAAACAGAGAGCATGGCAGAAATGCCAGAAGCAACATAGGACAGAACAATGGCTGGTCCAGCATGTTCATGGGCTTCTTGGCCTGTGAGGACGAAGATTCCAGCTCCAATTACAGCGCCAAATCCAAACCAGGTGAGATCCCACCATGTAAGGCAACGTTTCATTTCATTTTCACTTCTTTTTCTAAGCTCCCCAATCTCATTTTCATCGAACGATCTGCTTTGAAGTCGGTCCATGAATCGAAACCATGTCTGTGACAGAGCAGTGCGGTAATTGCTCCAACTCTGAAAGGATTCTTCTGGTAAGAAATCTTGCTTGCTCCATCTCCACCAGTAGCTTCTCTGCTGCTGAACAATATCATCGCCCATTTTGATTTCTATGGATAAGAATCAGATCCAATATCGACTAGATGGAGTTTAAATCACTAGAACTGTTGCTTCTGAAGAATAGTCTGCCATTTATTATTGATTTGGCCCACAAAGGCTTGAAATTGATATTGCTTGTCTAGTATCTCGAAGCTTAAAATGGCCGTCTTGCAGAGAAAATTTGAAAGCTGATTCACGGCTGTCTCTTTCGTTTATTTTAATACGCAAGCATAAGAATGGTACCATTGACGTTAGGATCGAAGACTTCCAAGTCAACTAGTTTGGCTGTGACTCTGAGTGTGACCGAGGATAGGTTGTTGATCAATTTGATTCAATTCCTTTATTCTATGTCAATTCTTTTATTGAATTATAATTTATAATAATTGTTCTTTTGCTTATTAATATGCTTTCCTTTGTTTTCGGATCTGTATTATTATAGAAACTTTTCTAAATATCATGTTTTATTGTTTTGGGTGTAGCTCGTTGTCACCAGCTGGTTCCGAGCATATCGATGAAAGTTCATAATTAGATACAAGCTTGACATCTCATTTTTAGTTTTTTAGTTTTAAAAAATTGCGTTTGTTTTGTGACAATTTCTTTATGATGACTTTCATATTTTTTAAGGTAAGTTTGAATTCTTATTTCCAAATTCCAAAAACAAAAAATGAGTTTTTAAAAACCATTTTTTTTAATTTTCAAAACTTGTCTTGAATTTTGAAAATATTTGTAAAAGGTAGATAGTAAAACAATGAAATTCATAAGTAAAAGTAGTGTTTATAAACTTAATTTAAAAAAAAAAAAAACATAAATGGTTATTAAATGTGGGTATGATCTTACCTTTTAAAATATCTATTTTTAGTAATTGAATTTTCAAGTATATTCTATTTTAATACTTGAACTTTTAAAATGTTTGTTTTAGTTTTTAAGCTTTTAAAAACAATTAGGTTCAAATACTATTTTAGTCCCTATATTTTGAGTTTTTCGTACGAATGACCTAAATTTTCTAGCCCAAATGAAATATGACCGATTTTCTCAAAATAACGATGGATAACATTTTGCTTATGTCACAACCAGAGCGAGATGAAGAGAAAACCCAAGGAGAGCGAGAGACGAGAGGAACAACACCACCAAGACCCACAACTTCTTCACAGTTCACACAGACCAACACCACCGAGACCCACAGAACGACACCGAAAATTGCATCGGAATGAGGGAGGAAGGTCACCGAAATGCATGGGTATCAAATTTGGAAGGCAAAACAATGTCGAAAAATCGTGCACTCACCGTCTGCAACCACTGTTCACGCCAATCAGAGAGGTTACAATCGCCGAAAGCAACGCATGAAGGTGAAAACTTGTCGAAAAAACATCGAAAAAACATCAGGCACCCAATCTAAACCCCGAACTCGAGGGAGGCCGCCAGCCCTATTGGTCGACACTGGAAACGCGAGAAGGAATGAGAGATTCGCCAGAAACACGAGAGAGAGTGAGAGATTCACTGGAAAACGAGTGGGCTCTGGAGACGAAGGAGAAAGAGAAAAAGAAGATGCATTTGATTTTTTCTCGTCCCTCTTGCTCTCGACAGGTTTTTGTCCCTCTCACTCTCGTCAGGTTTTCCCATTCTCTCACTCTGGTTGTGACTAAGCAAAAGGTTATATATCCTTATTTTTAGAAACCAGGTTATATATCATTAGGACCCAAAATTTTGGGTCATCCATCCCAATTTCCCCTATACTTTGGTTGTGGTCTTATTTTGGCCCCTTGACCTTATGAAAGTGTCCCAATTTTAGTTTCTATACTTTGGTCATTTTTCAATTTTAGTCTCAATACTTTGAAAGTATCAAATTTAGTCCCTCTATTTTAGTCCATATTTTAAATTTTAGCCTCTAGATATACTTTGAATGGGGAATTCCAATTTACATGGAGAATGGGGGAGGAAGTGGGGAGGATTTTCTCCCCATTGCTAAATGGGGAAGGGGATGAGAATTATATTTCATGTCCCCGCCCCCGCCCCCATCCCCGCATCGTTTAATATATATATATACACTAAAAATAAGAAAAATTAAATGAGTTGTAATGTTTAAATTGAAGACTTTTTACCTTTGAGACTATGATTGTTGTAACATTTAAGTTGAAGAATATGTTATTGTAATATTGAAATTTAACTTTTAGAAATTATGATGGTTGAACATTTTAATTGTTTTTTTGCACATGGAATATTATTGTTTTTATTAAGATATTTTATAATTTTTTTATTTAAATGAAAATTTCTTTGAAAATTATCCATTTACCCATAGAATTTTTTAAAGAATTTCTATTTGGTTCAGAATATTCTTTTTAAAAAAAGACCAAAAAAAAAAACAAAACAAAACGAAGAATAATTCCTCCATAGGGAAACCGACTTTCACCATTAGTTTGGAGCTCCATCTCTGCGAAATTAGTTTGGAGTTCCAATTAATAAGTTTGACTTAGCAAAAAAGTGGTTTTGAGCCATGGTGATTTGTTTATCATGCTTTTGTTTTTCAAATCTAGAAGTTGTTCGCCAAAAGGTATTTTAATTTAATTCTAAATAAACTCAAATTGATTCCTATGTTTCCGCTTGAGTTTAATTAGATTATTCTCTACAATCAAAACATGTTGGGTATAGAGTATGCCCTAGGATACATGTCTCGCCGGCTTGAGTGCAAGTGGGAGATCGTTAGGATTTATGCCCTGCTAAAATCAAAATTTGCAATAGGCGGATTCTTAATAATATTGTTCCAAATCGCACAAACCTTCGCCAAAAGGGAGTAATTTCTGAATTGTGGTGTCCTTTATTCTGTAGAGAACTGAAAACGATTGAGCATTTAATTTGGAAATGCAAATTGGTGAAGGAACTCTGGCGGCATTTTTTCAATTGTTAATCTTGGGATTCTAATTTTTTGGATTGATTGGTGATGCTTGTCAATCTTGATAGGCAACAATCTATTCTTTGTTAATTGTGTTTCCCTACTAAAAAAAAAAAGAATCTAGAGTGGTGAAGGCACTAGAAGCGGATGCTTTGATCGATAGGGAGGGATGGCTAGAAAAGGGGGAGGAACAGTGGGGAGTGGCGACCACCGTGGATGCGAGTCATATGGATTTTACTTCTCATATGACAGAAGGATGAGGATGCGTGGATGGAAAGGAGATAATTCATGGGAGAGAGTGCTAAAGGACTGAGATATATATATATTTTTTGGTTGGGTCAGAGACGGAGTGGGGAAAAATTAGCTAATTTTAACCTTAAAGTAAGTGTGGAAGATGGTTTTTGAGATTTATTGAAAATACTTAAATTTGGACACTTTCAAAGTATAAGAACTAAAATAGAATAACAATGACCAAAGTAGTATTTTAATCAAAGAATTATTTTAGTCTTTATCTTTATTTTGCTTTTAGCAAATGACCGGCTGTATGACTTCTACTAAATATTGAGCAAACCAAAATGATTCTTTTTCAAAAAGTTTAGAATTAAAATATAAGTTAAAAAAAATTTAAATACCAAAATAGTTATTTTTCAAAAGAATTCAAAGTCAGAACCAAAATAGTACAAATCTGAAATGAGATATAAAACTTAGATAAAATTATACCATCAATCAAATCGTCCTAGGAAGATAAAGAGAAAAACAAGAACAACGACTTACACATTCACATTCATATTCATATTCATATTCATACTTTGTGTCTTTCTTGACTTGAGAAACCAGAAACACACAGGCAGAGACGAAGAGAGTATAAAATGAAAACACATTTATAGAAGAAAGAGAGTGATATGAAAGAGGTAATTAATTAATAATCAGATGAGGGCCAACTGTTGGACATTGATGGGATAGGAATCAGAGGGCGGACCTCTGAAAGCACGACCGGCAAGAACGGCGGAGGCAGCTTCAGTTGGGTGAAAGGCATCCCAAAACACGTACTCGTTTCGATTAAGGCATGGAAATTGGAATGGTAGACATGTTATTTGCCCTCTGTTTAACCCTACTCCACAGCACGCTGTGTCCACCACTCGAAACCCTACCACACATTATTCAACCTTTCGTTAAACCTATAAATTTTTATAATTCATCTCATGATCTTGTGAAAAAGGTTGAGAATATCCTAACTTAACCACTAGGTCAACCACATAAAAAAATGTTTAAACTTAGCAACAAAATGCTAAAATTCAACTAATTAAAAGCATCCAACACAATTAAAAGAATCAATACCTACAAAAATAGTTACTTCCAACTTAAGGTACGCCTATAGCTGGTCACAAATCTTTAACTCAAGGTATTTATTACATTACTTATTTAAGTATAAAACTTTGCCAAAGTGAGCACGGTTCAATTGTTAAAACATGTGCTCTTTTTCTTGAGGTTGGAAGTCCAAATATAATTTTCACTCCACATTTATTTGAGTTTAATGTTTAAATTAATGAAATTGAAGAAAACTAACTCACGTTGCTACCAAAGTGATAATTGGCATGTACCTTCAACCAAGAGGTTTGAATTCCTTCACTCCAAATGTTGTTCAACTCAACTAAAATCAATTGCCTTGAAAAAAAATACTCCTATTCAACGTATTATCTCACCGTAGGTGTCAGGGTTGTTCAAGATGTCGCCAAAAATGCCATAGATATTGGTGTACACGAAGTAGGAGTCAGGGTACTGGCTATTCAACTGAGTTACTAGCGATCTCAGCCCTTCGTTAAAAGCTCCCAACATCTCATTCACATTGTCCACGCACCGCCCCGGAAGAGCCACGCCGGTCGCCCTCTGGTTCGGGATGCAACCCAGTGGCCCAACTCCGGCCACCACAAACTTCCTCAGCCCTACGCTTCGCAGTGCCTGTACATGCATGCAGTTTTGACATTTCATCTTAACAAAGAAGGTGAATTAAGAATTTGATTGAAATCCCTTTTCAAGTGTTTAAAAAACAAATCATTCCAAATAAGCTCTTAAAAAAAAGGTTTTTAAGTGTTAAAACGACTAACGAGAAGCTGCCGAGTATAGCGGTTGAGAAGAAGGTTGGCGAACTGGTTGGAGGTGTATCTGAACCTGGAAGTATAGAGATTGGGCATGAGGTAGTTGTTGATGTAATCGTTGCTTCCAAACGCCAAAAAGGCAATGGATCTTGATAAGTAGCGAGTTAGATTCCAACTTTCCATTGATTTCCTTAAGTCATTTAGAGTGCTTTCGAAGTTCACCACTTGCTGGCTCAGACTGTATCTCTCTCCCTGCACTCACACAACATAACCCTTTTTTAAGCTTTTAGAGATTTGATTTCATAATAGGAAGTTCTATAGTATATTCCAACATATATATAATATTATAATTTCCTCAATAATCACTATGGATAATTACTCTGGTTGAGTTTTATGTACTACAGGTGAGAGGAGTGTTAAGAATATGGATATACAATTTAAATTTAAATTACAAGTTTGATATTTAAATTTTTATGGTGGTATGGTATCTATTAAGTCCATAAATTTCTATTCATGCATTTTCAAACTTTGTGTATTATTGGTCCCTTTCAAGAATTTCTAACACGATTCTAGGCTTTCAATTTTGTGTCTAACAAATCATCGTATTATCTTCATTGAATCTATTAGATACAAATGGAAAGTTTAGAGACTTTATAGAATTTTTGTAAAATATAGGGACTAAATATATATTAAGGTTAAAGAATACACGTTTGGTTTCTATACTTTTATTGAAGTAACGATGTAGTCTATAAACTTTAGTTTGTAACGATTTAATCCATATACTTAAAGATTTGTAACAATTTACTCACTAAACTTTAGTATATAACAATTTCATCTCAATTTAGTCTCTATTATATGAAAAGACTTATCAAAATGAAATGTCAATTTTTATTATGCAACAATTTAGTCTTTAATTTATAATTCATGAATACATTTAGTTTAATTTGTAATAATAAGTTTATTAAATTTATAACTACTAGGACATAATTATTACAAATTTAAAAGTATAGAGACTACGTCGTTACAAATTAAAGTTCAAGAACAAAATCAATCATTTAATTCAACAAAAGTATAGGACCAAAAGTATTTCTTAACCTAAGTTCATGCACCTATTAATTAAATACTTTAGACAAGAATCCCAATAATTTGAAAAACTAAAGAAAAAATTAACCAAAATTAAATTGACTATAAGTTAAAACATTTAATTCAATGATATATAGTTTAACAAAGACAAAATCCATGAATACATACGTAGTGTCTGCCGGTCTCGTCGAGGATGCCGGCAGCCGCCGAAGCGTAGTTAACACCATTAAGTATTCTATCTCCAGAAGTATCCGGATTCGCAAATTCTGGAGCGTTGGGAATTCCAAGCCTGTCCACTGCAAGTTAATAATAATTAACCACGCATTAAGAAACACATCAACCAACAAAAATCTTAAAAAAACTACCATTAATCAGTACGTAAAATTAGTTTTATTTACCAAACATATCTATAACAGTTTTTCCATTAGAGAATCTCCCAGTAGGACCAGAATGAAAATCAATCCCATAAGGGTAAAAATTAGCTCTCGCAGCTGAGCGTAGAAAATTATTGTTGCCAACATCCGCAAGCGAGTCCCCAAACACGAAAATCGCCGAAACCCCATTTTCTGCTAAAACCATCTCCTTTGAACACTTGAACAATACGAGTACGAGGACCAGAGTGGCGGCGGCGGCGAAACGGCGTCGCTGAGTGATCATGGTGAAATTAGCTTCTAATTCTTCAACTTTTCTCATTATAACAGGCAATATTGATAGAGATGTGTTTGGAGAATGTGGGGTTATATATATATAGGCGTAAAAGAGAGGGAACTTCTTCAAAGGAGATTTGTTAGGGTTAATAATTAATGGAGGAATTTGTGGCTTTATGGCAGTGATAAGGGTAAAGTTTATAACGGAAAAGTTTGTCAGTTATTTTGATGGCGTATCTCAGCCATTTTGGCTCATGTGCCTCTTGCTTGATCAGTCATGAATGAGGGAACTTTCATGTATATCGTTTTGGAGACAGGTGTATTTCATGCATAAATCTCTCTACATATGTTTTGTAACTGCCCTTTTTTTTAACATAATATAAGTATAACCACTTTTAAACTAGGTTGAAATCTCAAACTCTGGACCCGAGGTATGAAAAATTACTCGAGACCGTCGTTATCATATGTGAATTTGAAAATTTGTGTGTCTTTCGAAATATTTTTACAGTTTTTTTATCTCATGCACCCAACAGTACAAAACTATTAACCACATTGTGGTGGCTTCGTCCGATAGTTTTCTAAATGTTTAGTTAGATTTTTATATATATATTTGATCATTTTGATAGGATTATAATTATATTTTCAAATTTAAAAAAAAAAAAAAAAAATCACCAACTTTATGGTTTTGTCTGTCTATAGAATATTTTTCTACTCTATGTTACCACTAAATTTTCTACCAAGGAGAGAAAGGAGGAAAGAATAGAGATTAAAAAAGAACCATGAGCTCAGAGAAGTTTGTCCCTTATTTTGTTTTCTAGAGAATAGAAGAAGTTGATTTTTTTTTTGTATTTATAATGATTTGGTATAAAACTTTATACTTATTGAAAACACACAACGTACGGGATTTAAAGATAGTTTAATTTACAGATTTTTTTTCTCATTTTTTCTTTTATTTTTGAGTTTAAAATGTCAAAGATCAAATATTCAACCTTCGAAAAGATAATATATGTCTTATCCATTATGAAAGATAATTAGTTTAAGATAGTTTAAAATTTTATCTGCTTTTTAATTTTTTTTTTTAGTTCAACAATGTGAAAATATTAATGTAAACATTTGATTTTTAGAACAAAAGCATAATAACGAGTTGAGTTAGTTTAGACTTCTATTTAAAGATTTTAAAAAAAAAAGTTGAAGCTAGCTAGTTTAGAGTTCTGAATCTGAATTTTGAGAAAATAAGAATACATTTGAGTGGGGTTGAATCCGGACAATTATCCAAATGCGCCCATTTCCTAGCTGACAATCCAAGTTGCAGTCTTGTAGATTATAATAATTATGAACATTTCAACTCTCAAGGAAAAAAAATACATAATAGGTTAAAATTAAATTAAATTCAATTCAATTCAATCACATAGTTTAAATTAATTTAGACATATATCTTAACCAAAATGTTAGAGGTTCGAATCTCTCCACTCCATATATTGTTGAACTCAAAAAAAGAATTTATAAAAAAAGGCTTATTGATCTATTATGCATCTCTAAATTTAGTATTTGGTAGACCTCATAATCTTTAGCATTCAATGTATATTCTTGAATAATCTTATTTTCAATTGTTCAACCATTTCATTTTATCAAGTTCAATATTAATTAGATTAGTCAACATATTTCTATATGTTTCAATGCACAACAACAAAATGTTATTTGTAATAGGTAGTTTTGTTGGTTAGTTAATTAATCACATTTTGTTTCTCATGAACTTAAACCATGTTCGTGTAACCTTTTGGAGCTTTTGCAGGAGCTTAAAATATTCCTTACAAAGCAAGATTCATATGGTTTAGAAACATTTTTGGAGAGAATAAAGCACTTGTGTTTGTACTCAAAGATAACTCCTCCAAGAGAGCTAAAACTTTGACCTCCCGTATGACTACAAAAGTACACAGTACAAGGTAAGTTAAATATTAATCATCCTTAAAGTTACTAATGCAAAATTACTTTTTTTTCAAGCATATTCAAGGACAAATCCTTAAAAGTTTGGAAGGTACGATGATATGAACCAAAGAGCATAAAATGTACAAAGGAGATAGGGTGACTTGAAGAAATTTCTTGAAAACCAATATTTGGACGTTATGTTGTTGACTTGGATTTGTTGGGCTACCATTTTGGCAGGGCTTAAGCTCACTCCCATTCCTTTAGGCCTCAACTTTATTTTAAGTGTTATTTTTATTAGCGTTAAGTTTGTTTTAGTTTAGAACACTTAACAATAGTTAGCTGAGTTAAGTGTTTTAGGGTTTCCTTGTTTTCCATATAAGCCAACTTTTCTTTCATTTGTAAAATGATTTGTGAATGATAATGTGAAAATAAACTTGTGTGGGATTTCTACACCTTGTATGTTCTCCAACAAACCGTGAGCCCCCAACCTTGCAAATTCATGTGTTGATTGAATGCCTAGAAACAAGCAAGGTTTGATTGATCACCAACTTGTGGATTGAATCAAGCTTTGAATAAATAACTATTTTTCTATGCAACTTGCGGTTCATCAATCAAAGCTAAGACAACCCTCCTGGCCTTCCTTTGAGTTAAGTTACATTCAAGTCTACGAGCGATTTTTGAGTTGAGTGTACTTAGGAGTCATATAGCTAAAGATGTCTAGCTAAGGCCACCATTCAAGGGAGTTCATATCACTATATGACCAATAGATTAAAGGCATGAACAATAGAGATAAACATAAATAGAACAGTCAAATTCATTCAATCAAGAGAATTAAATAAATCAATCTATAAAAATTAGTGGCTACATCAATTCCTAAGAATACAAGACAATCTAGTTTACTCATAACAATAATAATAATAATAATAAACACCCAAAATCTCATGCTAAATCTCATTACTCAATTATATTATAAATGTCGAGAGAAAGAAGAAGAAAACAATCTCATCGTGTCGATCTTCTATATCCAGTTCAATCTCTACAATTTCAAGCTTTGAAAATCTCTTTTCTTTGCTCTCAGTAGTCTTTTTGCCCTTATTTCTTTTCATAATAGTTTTTCTCATCTTTTGCGGACCAAAGCAACCTTAATTTAATTTTTATAAAAAACTGTGCACTCAATAGCGTTATGGCCCTATAGAAAAGGGTCAATGGTGCTACCCTCATATAAGGCAGACTTTAAAATGAGGAGTGTCATGGCTCTATATATGTGGAGGCCATGGCCGGGTGTTGGAGCCCCATGACCAGGTGTATAGAGTCATGACCCTCTGTTGTTAGAACCGGCCATGGCCCTGTACTCAGCTTGTGGGTGCGCAGTCCTACAACCACAAGCATCGTGGCATTAATATGAGCTGTTATGGTGCTTTCAACTCGAATTTTGGCTTATGTCTTCGTGCTTCAAGCACTGAGGCACACTCCAGTGGGTGCCTAGGCACCATCTTCTTGAGTTGTGTGTTTGAATTATGTCTTATTACAAGTGTCTTATGTCTTAATGCTCCAAATAAAGGCCAAAACATTGAAATTTTTTGAAGCATCTCATAAATTCTTAGATTTCTTTTAAATGCATTCGATTCTTACAAATGAATATGTATACGTAAAAATACTCTGAAAGATCACAAAAACCAACAATATTTAAGTTATAAAAATAGCCTACAACATGTACTATCACCGCAAAATCGATGAAACAGAATAGATTCAAGTGAATGAAAGAAAAAAAATAATAAAGGATGAATTTCACTTTAAATTGGCACATTATCAAAATATAAAAAAAAAAAAATTATTTATGAAACTTCTTGCACTCCAAATGGAAATTAAGAAAATTTGAAGTTAGAAATAGATTAAATAAAAAAAGAATCTCTCTTCTAGTTTGAAAAACCTCTTATGACTATTCTTTTCCCACAATTTCGATATTTAAAAAATGATAATTTGAAAATTTTGTTGAAATTGAAATGTCACTATTTTTTTATACGTCTAAACGTGACGAAAAAGCATCCACCTAGTGTATCTACCCTTTTTTAAATTATACAAAAAAAAAGATATCTATGTTCACAACAGAAAAACTTTCTTATGATGAATTGGATAATCCTTAAAATTATCTCAATAAACAAAATAATAATAATAATAAATTTATAAATAAAATGCAAATTTTAGATAAGGGATCCTTTACTCTACTTCGGATGTATTCGAAAAAAATGATTCAATCCTATAGTAATAAAACTAAAAATACTCTATTTTACCAAAGTCATAAATCCCTTTGTTAGACCTTACCGCAGACCAATCAATTTGTTTTCATCCTCTATGATAAATGAAAATTTTATTTAAAAAAATGATAATGAGCAGCACATTTGGAAAAATAAAATTATTGCTTATCTTTTTTAATACTAATTACTTAGAAATTGAAGATAAAATTGAGTCTAGAATATCGCAGATATAACTCCTTACAATACTACGGTGGATTTGATTTTCCCTCTACTTGAGGGTGGTCTCTCTCCTTGAGAGTTGGGTTTCTTACCGGACGAATTATGTTTTCTGATTGATTTTTGGTGTTCGGAGACCTTGCTCAATCTGTTGAAGAATGGAAGATCTCTCAGACCAATGGAAGAAATTGTCCCTAATAGAAAGAGAAGAAAAAGGTATCCTATGTGAAGATACTAATATTCTTCTTTTAAATGAAAAGATTCGACTTTGCGTTGTTACTAGGGGTGTACATGGGTTGGGTTGGGTCGGGTTAAGGGGAGTTTTTGGACCGACCCAAAAATTCGGGTTAGTCAATCCCCTAACACGATCAATCCTATGCATGAGAGCAACCTAACCCATATATTTTCGCGTTGGGTCACTGGGTTGTTCTTTTTTTTTTTAATATAAATATAAATTTATTTGTTACCATTTATTTTTAAAAACCTTTCAAATCAAAGTTATTGATTAGTAGGAAATTAAAAAATTTGGGCGAGATTAAAAACCTTTCTCGGTTAGATTTTTGTAAGCTACTCCATGTTCATCTTTTTTCTCAATCACAAAATTTGCATAAATACAATAAAATCAAAAGAGAACTCCAAATCAAAATAATAGAGAACTTCAAAAGTCACAAAAACAAACCAACAACAACTCGAAATCGATTTAAAGTTCAAAATTAGCACCTCCAGATCTACAATGATACTCTCCTCAACAAGTAATATGAACACAAAATTTCCAGAAACAAAACCAAATCAAAACAATATAGAGGACTTTAAAAGTCACAAAACAAACAAACAAACAACTCGAAATCGATTTAGAGTTCAAAATTATCAACTCCAAATCTGAAAAAGCCCAACCAACCCAACCCAAATCTGGAAGATTTAACTTAAACAAAAAAAAACAAAAAAAAAAAGAGAAAAAAAAACTGGAAGATTATGAAGGAATGAATGTTTCACTCCGCATCGGAAGCATTAAATTGTCTTTGATTTTATTTAAAATTAAACTAAAAATTAATGTTAAGCAAGGCTCAACCAGAGGATCTTATTTATAGAGACCATGAGAAAATCTTTGCCATAATTAAAATATTATATTTTAATATCTAATATATTAAAATCTATCTTATATTTATTTGAATCTCATTTAAATCTCTTATGATATTTATTTATTTGAATCTTATTCAAATTCTATAGATATCTTTTATTTAATGTATCTAATATACATTAATTATTTAAATATTTAATGTATCAAATACAATAAATATATTTCCCTCTTATATATTTAATATATCTAATATATTAAATATTAGTTTGAACATTTCAAATTTTTCTTTCAACTAAATTGATCTTTTAGTGTTAATATGAGCTAGCGAGGGGACCTTGGACCTACAGATTATAAGCTCCAATGATACAAAATTAATTAATTATACTCTTTAATTAATTAATTTTCATTCATTAACTATAGGTCACTCCACTATAGACCTAGAGTTATACTCATATGCACTATAGGACAAGTTGTGTCCATAGATATAATTATTACATGCAAGTCAATCCTTCACGAGTTGTTTGTAATTACAATTGGTTCAAAAGTACGTTTTACTCCTATAATTACATCTTGTTCTTTAAGTACCACTGATCCTCTAATGAACAATCTATTTATAATCTAATTATCAACTAAGTCCCTCTCGGGCCAGTGAGAAGGTGGGGCCTCATTGTTCAAGTCCCGAAATCAGCACTTAAAGGAACTACTCATCTACTTACCATATATGGGAAGGCATGGATTCCATCTTGTGATATTATGTTCCCAGCTCCCTATTTGGTCAAGTCCCCAAAATGATAGGCATATTGAATCGGCTACAAAAGTCACTCTCACTCATGCAAATCAAAGGACAAGCCCTCACAGGCAAGAGTTCATAACTCACTTAGGATTAAAATCGAGTCGCATACTCTGTTGCGAGTCGGGCCATAGTGAACCAAGAAACTTGTATTTTATACAAACCCTGTACCGAATTGACTTTTTTCTCTTTTAGTTGGTGATTAGAATTGTAGCCCTTTGAGCATTTTACAGAGTTAATAACATAGTTCTCTTTTTTCAAAAAAATAAAAAAAGTTTTATACACATTTTTAAACTTTCAAGATTATATCTATGGAACTATTTGGGGCAGGAAGTAAGAGTTAATAACTTGGAGTTGTTTAATCTGGAGAGTTCACTAATCTGGAGAGTTATGAAACCTGTGTTTGAGGTGCAGAGTTGTTAAACTTTGAATTTTGAAATCTAAGTTTATGTTAGCTGTTTTTTTTTTTTTTTTTTTTTGTATATTTTTTTCTACAATTTTTCAAAATTTTATTATTAAGGATTTGTTTCCATAAATTCTAAAATTGAGAGTTTTTGTGTTTATTAGTTTATGTATATTTTACAAATTTCTTTAAAGGAAAAAAAAACAATTCTGACCAAAATACTCCATATTTTGTTTTTAATGTCCCTCATATTAATTATTCATTTGTCTTAGATAATTTTGAAATAAAAGAAAGTCTTACAATAACTTTTAAAATATTACATGCGATTTGGAAAGATTTCAATCCATTAATTTAAAGGGATCCAAATAAGCTTCAAAATTTTTATATTTTTATTCTCTCAATTCTAGAAATAATATAAATTTGTTCCCATCAATCCTAAAATTGGGATTTTAAATTGTATTATTTTATGAATATTTTACAATTTTGTTAAAGACTTGTTTTCGTCAATTTTAAAATTTTATTAAGATTTCTTTTCCAAACTTAATAAAAGTTATAATATTTAATTTAAGATTTAATTTTTCTAACTAATCAAGGTATTGAATTATCTAAAGTTTGATTAATTTGAAAATAATATACATTCTTTGAAGTTTTAAAATAACTAAGTTAAAAATAAAATATCAAATATTTATGCTATTTTAAAATAATTAAGTTCAAAATGAATATATATTTTTTAATTTCATTCAAAATGAATATTATACATTTATTTTTGTTCAAAATACTATATATTTATGTTATTTATTGTAATAATTTTATTTTATTAAGTTTGGAATGAAGAATCGTTTATCTTTTTACTTTGAATATGATTAATTTGAATATCAAATATTTTTTTTTAATTTTAATACGTTAACCTTTTTAAATACTAATTTCTTAAATTATAATACAGGTTAGCTTAAAATATGTTTTTCTTATTTTGAAATCATAAAATTATATATATATTTTTAGCTATTAATAAAAAAATAAGTTTAAAAAAGATATTGTTATTTGCTATAAGTAATTTTAGTTTAAACTTTAAAAAATTGTAGATAACATGTGGAGGAAGTGAGATATGAAGATTTTTATCAATTAGAAAAATTGTTATGTAGTACTTCAATTTACATTAAAATTTCAATTTAAATAATAATATCATATTAATTTAAATAGTTTTTTTTTTGGATTTTTTTGTTTTAAAGATGTTTTCATAAATATCTATTGACATTTTTACTTTCATCGACATTTTCATAAACTTGAGACCTTGACATTTCTGTCAATATCGACATTTTAAACCTTGCTTGTGATATATGTACAAACAAGTATTAGGACATGAAAAAGAAGTGAATTGTCTAGAAATTGGAATTTTTCTTCAATAATAATTATATTGGCCTTGGCCAAGGCAGAAAGCATATACATTTGACCAAAAGATAAGAAGTTTGAATTCTTCGCTCTACATATTTCAAAAAACAATAATAATAATTGTATTGCCCATTTGGCTTTGTTTGTTTAAGTGTTATTGGTTTGTCCTTTTCCAATAATTCAATAGATGCTCAAAGAAATAAATAAACTTGGTTCCGACAACCACTCTGCTTCCAGTTAAAATCCTCCAATTTATATTCAAATTCCCAATCTTTAATTTCATACTTATCCCACCATGGCCGTACCTCATCACCATCTAGTTTTCATCTGTAATCCGGCAATCGGAAGCTTAGTTCCAGCCGTCGAATTCGCCGTCCGATTAGTCCATCACGACTCTCGTTTCTCCGCCACGTTTCTCAGCATCGACATCCCTGGAAGACCCCTCGTCAATGCCTACACCCAATCACGTTTCTCAACTTCGCCTTCTCAAAACGTCCAATTCCTTGATCTCCCATCTCTCGAACCTCCATCTCCCAATCTCTACCATTCCCACATCGGCTATTTGTCCTTAATTTTCGAGTCTCATAAACCCAACGTCAAGCAAGCCATCACCGACCTCCAAAATCTCCACAATTCTGGCCCCGTCGTCGGAATTTTCGTCGATATGTTCACTACGGCATTCATCGATGTTGCTAACGACCTCGAAATTCCAAGCTACCTTTTCTTTGCCTCTCCGGCCACTTTTCTGAGCTTCATTATTCACCTTTCTAAGATGGATTGTGACCGAGTTTCGGATTTGACTCGTAACTCGGATGCTGAGTTTGCTTTGCCGAGTTTTGTTCACTCGTTGACTTCTAGTTTTCTGCCCACTACTGTTTTGAAGACGATGGATGGTCATTTTTGGTACGCTCACCATGGGCGTAGGTATGGCGAGACGAAGGGCGTTGTTATAAACTCGTTTACAGAGCTTGAGCCTCACGCGCTGAGCTCGCTTGAGGAGGTTCCGCCGGTTTACGCTGTTGGGCCGATACTTGATTTGGGCGGACCGGCCCAGTGGCAGGCTTCTGAAGCGAGCCACGAGAGCGTTATGAAGTGGCTCGACGGTCAGCCTGAGGCGTCGGTTGTTTTGTTGAGCTTTGGGAGCATGGGCAGTCTTGATAAGGCTCAAGTGAGAGAGATTGCATTTGGGCTCGAACGGACCGGGTTCCGCTTTGTGTGGGCCGTACGTGAGCCTCCCAAGACCCATTTAACACACCCGAACGACTTCTCGGATGTCAACGACGTGTTGCCAGAAGGCTTTCTGCGACGCACGGCGGGGCTAGGATTGGTCTGTGGCTGGCTCCCGCAGGTTAGTACTTTTTTTTTTAACTTCCAACTAATGTAGGAAAAATTATTTGGTGAGGTCGCCACAATATAACTGATAGTTTTTTACCATTGAATTTAAAGAAATAAGTTTTTCAAATTTATATCTAATAGTTATTAGGAGGCATGGAAGTTTTTGAATCCACATCTAACGATTATTGTAACCTTATTGAATAATTCCTCCTAATGTAAGGGAGATTTGAATCTCTCACTTCAAGAAAAGAAAATAGTGCATAAGCAAAAAAAATTTATAGCACTAGGGTAGTGTGAAACTTAATTCATTAGTAGTAGGGGTGTGCAAAAACCGACTCAAACTAAGATACCGAGCCGAATCGTCCCCTTTTTTTGAAATATTTGGTCCTCTCAATTTAAGACTTAGGAAAACTGAAAGGTTCAGTTCAATTTTTGGTTTGGTGTTTAATAAAGCCGAGAAAACTAAACCGAACCAAACCAATCATATTTAATAGATTTTAAAAAATAAAATAAAATAATCCCTTGGCCCAATTTCCTTCCCAGCCACTCTCCCCTCACTCATTCCCAGCCCATCTAACCTAGCCCATCTTTTCTTTCTTATTATCTAACCCGTAGTCATAGCCTCCCCACCCCCTAACTTTTTCTCCTATCTTCCTCTGAATGAAACTCAGCTGCCCAACCCCCTCGCCTTTCCAGCCGCCAACTCCTGACCCCCTAACTGATTTGGTTCGCTTCGAACCAAAATCGGGTGTAAAGAAATTCTCTCAATTTAAAGCGCCGAATAAATGGCCTATTTGATACACAATTGAAATTCTGTTTTATGTTTTTGGATTCTTCAATAAATATGTGCAATTGTTTTCGAATTCTATTATGAAATTCTAAAATCAACATTTTTATACTTTCAACGTATTTAGATTTTGAATTTGAAATTTTAAAATGTAAGACTATATTATAAAAGATAAAAAATATATATATATTTAATAAATATAATATTTCAAGTTATAAACTCAATTCATTTTTGCTAAATTAAATAACTATAATATAATATAGGTTAAAATACCATTTTGATCAATGTACTTTAGGTTTCATTTCATTTTAGTCCTTATACTTTCAATTGTCTAATTTTAGTCATTGTACTTTCAATAAATCTTAAAATTAGTCTCTACCATTAATTTGAAGTTAGTTTTTATTGAAATTTGTTAAATAATAATAATAATTTTCATGCAAGAAAAGACGTAATATGAACATATTTCCAAAATTTATAGAAGCAAGGCTACTAGAGACTATTTTTTTTAGAAAAGTTAACAATAAACTAATAATACGGACCAATTTTAAGCTTTATTGAAAGTATATGGACATAAATTGGACATTTGAAAGTATAATGATTAAAATAGAATGAAATTCAAAGTACATTGACCAAAAAGAGTATTTTAACCTATAATATATTATAAATTATATGATATTGTTAGATGATAATTATACAAAATTTATAACATAAAACATGTTCATAAATTAATTAATAATAGTTTATCTTCAATCTAACATTTAGTTTGTAATTACAACTAGTTTTATGGTTAATAAATATACTATCAAACATATTTTGAACAATTGTTTAAATTGGTATTCAATTTCTAAACTCTTCTATAAAATACATATCTGAAAACATGAAATACAACTATGTTTTTATTGAATCCTTTGTTTTCAAATTTTTGTTTTCATATCACCAACCAAACGTAGCTTAAACTTTTGATTTTGTGTACGAGCTTTCAATTTTGTGTCTAATATATCATTGACCGATCCCATATTTTTTAAAATTCACGAATCTAGAACCTATTTGACAAAAATTGAAAGTTTAAGGTCTTGTTAGACACAAAATTCAATTTGATGTCCACTAGATTTGTTAATTTTAAAAAATGTTGAATATGTCAAGAATCAATTAAATGCAAAATTGAAAGTGCGATGATTTATTTGATATTCTTAAAGTCTGGGTACCTGTTAGAAACAAAATTGAAAGTTTAAAAACTGATTATATACTTTTTAAAATTCAAGGATTTATGAGATACAAGGATGAAAGTTCAAGGACCAAACTTATAATTTAACCTAAAATTAATGTGGAGTCCATAAAATAAAATAATATGTCACTTAATGATTTAACAAATTGTGAATAGGAAGAATATGTATTATCTTAATACTAAAAAACAAAATTTTGACCACTTATTTATGTTCATATTGACTCACAGGTGAGTATTTTGAGTCATCGTGCAATAGGAGGGTTCGTATCGCATTGTGGATGGAACTCGATTTTGGAGAGTTTGTGGTTCGGTGTGCCAATAGCAACATGGCCGATGTACGCAGAGCAACAGATGAATGCCTTTGAAATGGTGAAGGAATTGGAATTAGCAGTGGAGTTGCGGCTCGATTATAGGGAGGGAAGCAATTTGGTGATGGCGGGGGAGCTAGAGACAGCGCTTAGGCGCTTGATGGACAACAGTGATGAGATCAGATCAAAAGTGAAGCAGATGGGAGAGAAGTGTAGAACCGTTATCATGGAAAATGGATCGTCATATGAGGCTTTGAATTCATTGCTTGAGAAATTAACAACTTAGGGGTTGTTTAAGATGCAGAGTTATTTAGTTTGAGTTATAATAGTCTATGTTTGGAGTGCAGAGTACTCCACAGACTATTGTAACCCAGACTATTTCATGTCCCAAACAACTCCTTAAATTTTGTAATAGTTTGAAATTTGAAATTGAGTTATATTTGGGTTGCCTCTTCTATTTTTGCTTATGAATTAATAAAAAAATCAACTAAGGGGGTGTTTGGCCCCCTGACTTGAGTTTACTTGAGTTGAGTTGGGTTTTAAACCCAACTCTTAAACCCAACTCACCATTTCGCCCATTGAGAAATTAACTCCCCATAAAAAAACTCAACTTTATCGACTTGCTACAGTGTTAGGATATTAACTAGTAGTCCACCGACTTGTACAGTAACCCTATTAACATATTTTATCACTTCTTCTTCAACGACCTACGGCAAACTTCAACAACCTTCTCCAGCAACCACCGTCGATGACCTTCTCCGACGATCGACGGCCACTGCCGACTACCTTCTCTAACGATCGACGGCAATCATTGGTGACCATATCCGGCAACCGGCGTTCACCGCCTGCGACCGTCTCCGGTGACTATTGCCGGAAAAAATTCCTAGCGACCAAAGATACTCCTGTGATTCAAAATAATATGAAATGCACATGTACTTAGTTGGTCTGACTCTCTGCTCCAACAATCTTTCTTCGGACTTATGAACTCGACCCATTGTTGGCCCTTATTTATATTTTGTGAACCATAATTATGTTTTGTGAATCATGTAAGGCCCTTGATGACCTACTAATATTTTGTGAATATTTCACTCCTACATGACACTAATGTTGAGATATATTGTCGTTTTCTTATCATATTGAAAAAGTAAAATATTGGTATTCTCTTTTCCAAAGATGTTCAATTTAGACACACACACACACAAAACATAATGGTCAATGTATTTTTTTTTTTTTTTAAAAAAACTCCTTCATAATGAAGGTCCTATTAGTAATTTAAAAAAGTCATAATAAGGTTCTCATTTGTAAGTTTCAAAGAAGTTTAATGTGTGCTTAGAAAATGAAACCTTAGATTTCTATATTATGATAGAAGTTCAATTTGTGTTTAAAGAAAAAAAATACATATACATTACCTTTTTTTCATTCATCAATTGCTATTTATTGTTATAAAGAATGCAACAATTGATTTCTATAAATTGAAAGAAGTTCAATGTATAATGCAAATATTTGATTTCTATAAATTGAAAGAAGTTCAATGTGTAGCAAAAAGAGAAAACAAGGAGGACCTATAGTTTGGAAGAAGTCAATTTCTAAAAAAAAGAAAGATAAAGAATGATGTTTTTTTTAAAAAAAAAAAAAAAATCAATGTTGAAATATATTATTTTTTGAAGTGGACATCTGAATTCAGTGTTGGAAAGTTAGGAAAATATGTTTTTAGATGAATGATTGGAAAAAATAAAAATAAAGGAAACAAAAATAGTCAGCTAAAAATTAGTATACTTCTGGTTTCAAAAAATTACACGAGATACTCCTGACAACTTAACTCAACTCAACACCTCAAACACAGACTTTCTGACTCAACTTAACCCAACTCTGCACCCTAAACACAGACTTCTAAACTCACTAAAACCTAACTTTTTCCAACTCAACTCAACTCTGCTTAACTCAACTCAACTTTGTGCGCCAAATGCCCCCTAAATAAATAAGTCCCTAACTTGGGCAGATGAAACTTTTTCTATTGTTTATAACAAGGTTTGTTAGGCTACAACACCAAGATCATTCTTGAACTGAATCCGGAAGGCTACAACATCGAGATCGTATTCTTGAAATCGTGAGCTTACATTTTCAAATACACCCAAACACAAACCCAAATCTAAATCCCCATTACTCTACCTCTAGAACTAACCCCATTTTTCGATCAATCCATTATCAAAGACCCAAAAGGAATCGACATGTTCTCCATCAACTACTGGCTAAAAAAGACCAGCCCATTAATAGCACAACTTCGCTACAGCCTGAGCTGCACCCAAGTCTTGTACAGCCCAATTGAATACCACCGGAAAAAAAATTATGTGGTGTTGAAGTGGGTTGCACATGACTTGGCTACAACCAAGAGCACAACTTGGCTACAGCCTGGGCTGCACCCAAGTCTTTTGCAGCCCAATTGAATACCACCGGAAAAAAATTTATGTGGTGTTGAAGTGGGTACAGGACTTGGGTGCAGCCTAGTTTTTTCCAACCCATCAAACACATTTAATCAAAAGCCTAAAATATTTCCCAAATTTGGGCGTTTTATCAGAAAGGGTAAGAGGGACATTCGAATTCACCAAAAGAAACATTGAAAATCTTAGAAATTCAGCAACAAAGGAAGACAATTCTTCAAAATCATCAAACCCATTAAAACCCACGAAACAAGAATGAAGCATTCTTTGAAGTGGAATTTGGAGTACATCTGTGCAGTAAAATTAGCAACAAAGCATTCTTAGGTAGAATGGAAAGCTGATGCTCAAAAAGAGAAAGGAGAGAAGATGGTGATTAGAAGTTAGAACTAACCGTAACAGGAAAAAAAAAATGAAAAATAATTTTAACAAAAAGCATCCAACTTTTACAATTATGTTTGCCAGACGGTTTAATTTTCAAAAATATAAGTTTAAATATTGTTAAATATAATAATATTTTCAATGTTCGAGTATTAATTTCAAAAATTATATTTTCAAAAATATAAGTTTAAATATTGTTAATAAGTTTTCTATTTTAAAAAATAAGTTAAATATAAAAACTAAAAGAATATTTTTGAACAACTTTTTTCGAGGATATGAAATTAAACAAATAGTGAAATTTTTTTTTTTTTTTTTTGCATATTTGAAAGTTTTTTTTTATTTAGTTATTAACTAACTAATGCATATTTGAATAAGTATATCAACAAAATTGTAAGGACCAAATAGTCATTTTAGCATTTAGCATTTGTTTAAAAAAACAAAACAAAAAAAACATAAAAGAAAATATACAGCCGAAATTTAAGGGGGGTGGTTTGGCCCACGATTTTGGATTTAGCTGCTTTTAAAATCTAAACCCAAAATGGTGTGTTAATTGGGTCATGTGTTCAAAACTCATGGTTTTTGAAACACAGCCCGATGGTTTTGAACAGTACAATTCGGTGGTTTTGAACCAACTCGATGGTTTTCCCTTCCAACACACGGTTTTGCTCCATTTTCTCATGTGGTTATGGAAAAAATGGTCATATTTAAATGCACGTTTTGAAAAAAGCCCATAGAATATTTTTTTATGAAGAAATGGCTAAACGATATTTTTGAATTTTTAAATAGAATTTTTAAATGCACAAATACCCCTTAACAAAATTTGTATCCTAGATACTAAAATTATCCTATAATTATATTCAATCAAAAATCCAAATCAAGATTCTTCACAAATCTTAAAATCAAGAAACTGTTGGTCAACAAAAAATCAAAATTACATAATAATTAAAAATCAATCTAAATTAAAAATCACATCACATTTACCTCAAAAGATTAAAAAAATGCCCATAACAAAATATCTAACCGAAATATATTATATCCAATCTAAAATTCAAATCAAAACAAAACAAATTCTCACAAACATAATAATTAAAAATCTATCTAAGTTGAAAATCACATAACATTTACCTTAAAAGATTTTTAAAAATATGCTGCTAACAAAATAAAAGCAAACACCATAATCAAAGATAAGGAAGTCAATCGAAGATGCTGAGAATAAATTGAGATAAATATAAATTGAGATGAATAGATTAATAAAGAGATTTGTCGTGAATAATATAAAAAAAAAATTATCAAAAAAACATACATGATATTGAAATACATATGGATTTGGAAGAATCTAGCTCAGAATCTCAAATTCTCTTAAGGAAGCCGTAATCACCTAAGATGAAGTAATTATTCATTTCTGAGGTTCCAATGCTTTCTAAATCAAACCCAAATGATGATTAAAAACCCAACTTCAATTCCATTGCTAAAATTTTTCTATCTCACAAATCCATCATATTGATTTAGAAGAATTATTACTTTGATTCCCAAATCCAAAAAGAATCAATGAATCATAATGAAAGGTAAAAGAATACAATGCTCGAAGTCGAAAGCAACAAATGACTCAAATCAAATCAATTTCCCTTTTCTCATTCTTATACTAATTGAAAGGTCAATTCAAAAGTCCTTAAAAAATGACCCAACACAAGGGGTCCTACAACCAAGGTTTAAAATGTCGATGTCGACCGAAATGTCGAAGTCTCAAGTTTATAGAAATGTCGATGGAAATATCGATAAAATGTCGATGTCGATGGATATTTCTGGAAAAATTTTAAAAACAAAAAATTCAAAAAAAATATTTAAATTAATAAATAAACATTTTACACTTTTTAAATGAGTTAAAATACTTGTGACAATATTATATTCACATTAAGTTACATTTTCTTGCTATTTTTTTAATATTTCATCAATTTTATACGATATGATGGAAATGTCGATTCTTCCTTATGTCGATGTCGAACCCATAGACATGTGGAAATGTCGATAGAAATGTCGACATGTCGACAAAAATTTAATATCATGCCTACAACTAACAAGAGATCCAATAGAAAATAAAATAAAAAAGAAAAAGAATAGAGTAGCAAAGGAAAAAAAAACAAAAACAAAAACTGCACAACCCCGAGTTCAGAACACTGCACTCCAAATACAGCTTTTTGATTTCCAGGCTTTCAAACACTGCACCCCAAACACTATTTTCTTATTCTTATGTTTCAGAACACTGTCTTCTGATTCCTAGGCTTTCAAACCCTTCAGAACAAATCCCGAAGTTCCAAATTCAAGGGTTTTAATTCCAAAATGGTGCGTCAAACACCCGTTAAGTGGCTGAAGTCACGTGAATGGTGGTGGAGTTGTGTGGGTGTGTTTAATGTTAGACAAGTGGCTTGATTGTAATGTTAAAAAAAATAAAAAATAAATAAATAAAAATAGAACATTAAGGTCTTGCTGAACCGTAGAGAGGGATAAGGTGAGGAATTTGAAAGAGCTGAAGATTTGAAGAAGAAAGTGGAATTTGGTAGTTGCAGCTTTGATCATTAGAATTTGAAGTTGATAAAAATGATTTTTGGGTAAAGATTACATATTTGGTAAGTTTCTTAAGAATTTCATGGAAAAGTTTCAAGTTTATTTGTGAGTTTTCCTTCTTTCTTCATCATCCATGTTAGGTGTGCTTAAAAAGGAAAAGAATTGGGTGTAATTTGGGGTTTGTCTTTTGTGGAGGTAATGATTTGGAAAGAAAAGAGAAATTTGATTTTATGTTACATGACAAGTTGTTACCTTTTTGCTAAACTAAAATGGAGAAGGAAGGGGAGTTTGCAGAATAATTGAAAGAGAGAGGAAGGATGTAGGAGGAAGATGAAGTGTATGGTTTAAGGAATAAAAGAAATTGTAAAATAATAGAGAATAATGGAGAAATACAAGTGAATTTATGATAAGGAAGACAGAGAGTTTGAATTGGGTTGGTTCACGTGAAGAGTGAGATGAAATTTGGGAGAAAAGTACCAAAGTACTTTGTTATTAATTGAAGGAGAGAGAATGGATAATGTACTAATGTGGAGTTGGATGGAAAGGAAGAGATTGGAAATTGGATTATTTGATGTTTATTGTTATGGTTTTCTAGTTACGTGTGTTGGAGAATGATTTTTGCTATGGTTATTGGAATTTAGGTTGAACGGCAATTGGAACAACTTGAACCTGAAATATTATCGACAATAGTTCTGTGAGTGCTTTATTTTACAAAATATTTTTATTATTATTATAGAATTTCATGAAATCTATAATTATGTATGAATTTTGAGCCATTGTTGTAAATTTTCAGAAATTGTTGAATTTTCAGTAGTTCCATGATTTCAGTTGTGATTATCGATTTCATAAATATTTGAGATATTTCACGATTATTTGAAAATTCATAAATGTTCCATGTTTATTGAGAAATGTTGAGAATTTATGAGCGTTGTTTCAGGAAAGGCATGATTATGGTTTGAGAAGTGTTAAGTATTTTTTCAGAATTTGTTTTCAAACCACAAAAGGTTGTATCCACTGTGATTTCTCAATACACTCACGTGAATGTGTGTTTCCGTGGGGTACTTGTGAGGTCTTTGGGACCCATCCAGGCGCACGCATGCTTTGGGTCGTGTGTCGGGGTGTTTTGCCTTTTAATTTGTTGGTTTCTCTATGCGCGTATGACCATGTTTGATCTGCGATACATCTTGAGATTACTTTATGTATAGTATGACCATGTTTTCTCTGCTATGTGTTTTGAGATTACTCTACTTATTTTTTTTTAAGAAAATTAATTTTAATAATATGATAAATTAAAATAAAAATATCATGTACAAAGCACGTGTTAAAATATTAATATATATAAACTACCCTCTATAGCCATTTCATATTACACTTCATTTATCTTATTTTTTAAAAAAAAATAATTTAGTGTTAATTTTTAGTAGAACTATAGTTCAAACTCTTGTCTACCTTCACTTATACGGTAAGAATTAAATCCCAATTCATGTTATTGAAATTAAATTAATCAATTAATATACCATATCTTTTCATTCTATGCTATTTAAGATGCACTAACTTATGAATGCCATTTAGCAGGAGGTAATATGAGAGAGAAAGAGAGAGAAAATAGAGAAATAAGAAATATGAGAGAGAAATTGAGTCAAATAGATCCAATTTTTACATTTAGCACAAGGTTTAATTTTTATATATTAAAGTTTAAAAGTACAATTGTTACAACTACCATATTTGAGAGGTGGTTTTTGTAATTTACCCTATAATTTTTTTTTATAGAATACTATAAACTTTTTGTTAGTTAATTATTTAATTTTGGTTGGACCCTTACATACATTCCTCTAGTTTCATATATGCCCCTTGTGATATAATGGGGTATATATAAAAACAAGTATTATGACATGAATTTGAATGAGCACAACTTAGGTGTAGCCCACTAAGTCTTGTGTAGTCCACTTCAACACCACAAATTTTTTTTTTTCTAAAACAAAATGTTATGTGGTGTTAAAGTGGATTGCACAAGACTTGGGTGTTGCCTAGGCTACATCCCAGTTTTTTCCATTTTAATTGAATAAAAAAAAAACTATGTTCACACTTAAAAAGAAGTGAATTGTCCAGAAATTGTAATTTTTCTTCAATAATAATTGGCCAAGGCATAAAGCATGTACCATGACCAAAAGGTTAGATATTCGAATCCACACCTCATATATTTCAAAAAAATAATAATAATTGTATTGCCCATTTGGCTTTGTTTGTTCAAGTGTTATTGGTTTGTCCTTTTCTAATAATTCAATAGATGCTCAAATAAATAAATAAATTTGGCTCCAACTACCACTCTGCTTTCAGTTAAAATCCTCCAATTTATATTCAAATTCCCAATCTTTAATTTCATACATGTCCCACCATGGCCGTGCCTCGTCTTCATCATCTAGTTTTCATCTGTAATCCGGCAATCGGAAGCTTAGTTCCGGCCGTCGAATTCGCCTTCCGATTAGTCCATCACGACTCTCGTTTCTTCGCCACGTTTCTCAGCATCGACATCCCTGGAAGACCCCTCGTCAGTGCCTACACCAAATCACGTTTCTCAACTTCCTCTTCTCAAAACGTCCAATTCATTGATCTCCCATCTGTCCAACCCCCATCTCCCAATCTCTACCATTCCCACATCGGCTACATGTCCTTAATGTTCGAGTCTCATAAGCCCAACGTCAAGCAAGCCATCACCGACCTCCAAAATCTCCACAATTCTGGCCGTGTCGTCGGAATTTTTATCGACATGTCCACTACCGCATTCATCGATGTCGCTAATGACCTCGAAATTCCTAGCTACCTTTTCTTTGCGTCTCCGGCCACTTTTCTTAGCCTCGTGACTCAACTTTGTAAGATGGATCATGACCGAGTTTCGGCTTTGATTCGTAACTCGGATACTGAGTTTGTTTTGCCGAGTTTTGTTCACTCGTTGACTTCGAGTTTGCTGCCCGCTACTGTTTTGAAGACGATAGATGGTCATTTTTGGTACGCTCACCACGGGCGTAGGTATGGCGAGACGAAGGGCATTGTTATAAACTCATTTACAGAGCTTGAGCCTCACGCGCTGAGCTCGTTAGAGGAGGTTCCGCCAGTTTATGCTGTTGGACCGATACTTGATTTGGGCGGGCCAGCCCAGTGGCAGGCTTCTGAAGCGAGCCACGAGAGCGTTATGAAGTGGCTTGACGATCAGCCTGAGACGTCGGTTGTTTTGTTGAGCTTTGGAAGCATGGGGAGTCTTGGTAAAGCTCAAGTGAGTGAGATTGCATTTGGGCTTGAACGGGCCGGGTTCCGCTTTGTGTGGGCCGTACGTGAGCCTCCCAAGACCCGTTTAGAACAACCGAACAACTACTCGGATGTGAACGACGTGTTGCCAGAAGGGTTTCTGCGTCGCACGGCGGGGCTGGGATTAGTCTGTGGGTGGCTCCCGCAGGTGAGTACTTTTTTTAACTTCAACTAACTCAAGAAAAGGAATTAGTTTGTAAGCGAAAAAAATTTATAGTGCTGGAGTAGAATGGAACTTAATTTAACATTTAAAAATACAGCTAAATTACAAGTTCAAATTTGGCAACTTTCAGATTCAAATATGTGTTAAATAGGTTTCTAAACTTTATGAAGTATTTAATAAGTTCTTGAAGTTTTAATTTTGGGACTAATTAGTTTTTGAACTTTAAAAATTGTCTAACAAATTTCTAAGGCGCCGTTTGATAACCATTTAGTTTTTTATTTTTTGTTTTTAAAAATTAAGCCTATGAATACTACTTTTTCTTATGGGTTTCCATGTTTTGTTATCTATTTTTTCCATATGTTTTCAAAAATCAAATCAAGTTTTGAAAACTAAAAAAAAAAAAATAGTTTTCAAAAACTTTTTTTTTTTGGAATTTGATTAGAAACTCAAATGTTTCCTTAAGAAAGATGAAAACTATTATAGAGAAATTGTGAGAAAATAAGCACATTTTTCAAAAACCAAATGGTTATAAAATGGGACCTAAACTTTTGATTTTGTATCTATTAAGTTTATAAGTTGTGTCTAATAGATCCTTGACATATTTAATATTTTTAAGATTCATGAACTTATTATACACAAAATTGAAAGTTTAAGGTTCTATTAGATACAAAATTCAATTTTATGTCTACTAGAATTGTTAATTTTAAAAAATGTTAAATATGTCAAAAACCTATTAGACGCAAAATTCAAATTTTAGGGCTCATTTTGATAACCATTTGTTTTTTTGTTTTAGAAAATTAATCTCATAAACACTACTCTCACACTACTCTCACCCTAAACTACTTCTGCCTATGGCTTTATTTGTTTTGTTGTCTACACATTTTACATATGTTTTCAAAAATCAAGTCAAGTTTTGAAAATTAAAAAAAAATAATTTTTAAAAACTTGTTTTTGTTTTTTGAATTTGACTAAGAATTCAAATGTTTCTTTGGAAAGATGAAACCGATTGTAGATCAATGAAGAGAAAACAAACATAATTTTCAAAAACCAAATGATTATTAAATGGAGCCTTAGGAATTTATTTGATATTTTTAAAGTTTGAAGACTTGTTAGACAATATTAAAAGTTCAAAAATCTATTAAATACTTTTTAAAGTTCAATGAATTATTAGACACAAATATAAAAGTTCAAGGATCAAACTTGTAATTTAACCTAAAATTAATGTGGAGCCCATAAAATAAAATAATATGTGACTTAATAATGCAACAAATTGTGAATAAAGAATATGTATTTGTTTACACGAGATTTCAACAAAGAAAGAGAAATGAGACACGTGTAAATGAATTTAATTTGTATTAATTTGAATGTAGTGGAGTACAATCTCTAATTTATTCCTCTGATTCTTTCTCTCAAATGTACATCTGTCTCGAGGGCTTTGCAGCTTATTCTCGAATGTAGATTTGTCTCGAGGTCTTCGCAGCTTGTTCTCAAGTGTAGATTTGTCTCGAGGGCCTTGCAGCTTATTCTCGAATGTGAATCTATCTCGAGGGCTTTTGCAGCTTGTTCTCGAATATGGATTTGTCTCGAGGGCTTTTGCAGCTTATTCTCGAATGTAGATTTGTCTCGAGGGCTTCGCAGCTTGTTCTCGAATGTGGATTTGTTTCGAGGGTTTTGTAGCTTGTTCTCGAATGTGAATCTGTCTCGAGGGCTTTTGCAGCTTGTTCTCAAATGTAGATTTGTCTCGAGCTTCGCAGTTTGTTCTCGAATGTGGATTTGTTTCGAGGGCTTTGGCAGCTTGTTCTCGAATGTGAATCTATTTCGAGGGCTTTTGCAGCTTGTTCTCGAATGTAGATTTGTCTCGAGGGCTTCGCAGCTTATTCTCGAATGTGGATTTGTTTCAAGGGCTTTGCAGCTTATTCTCGAATGTGAATTTGTCTCGAGGGCTTTTGCAGCTTGTTCTCGATCTTTAAAGTCTTCTAGTCTTCAAGACTCTGGTTCAGAGAGTGTTTGATCTTCAAAGGTTTAGAGAGTTTTCTGGTCTTTGTTTCTGAATTCTCTCTAAGTTCTTGGAGAGTTTCAACTTCTGAACCTCCAAAATGGAGGAGGGAGCTCTCTATTTATAGAGTTCCCCAGGTGGGCTTGAGCTTGTCAGTCGGACTGGGCCTGGTTGACTTTGGGCTTAACCTTTTGTCACACCCCGCCCCAGATTAACTCTACCAAACCTAGGACGAGATGTGATGGCAGTAGACCCCAAATGTGCAATGGAATCTATTGCCAAGTCTTTATCTATGGATATCCCAATAATAGCACAGTAAATTTTTTTTTTTTCCTTTACTTACACTAGATGATATGCAATGACTTGATAAGACTGGTGGCAGATTCTGATTAGCAATCTTTGATTGAAACTCAAGAGCAACCTGGTGAAAAGATTAAAAACAAACGAATGAGCTAAAAAGCCCAGTGAGTGGTGATTCATAAGAAAATACATTTTCAAGAAAATTATTCTCTTACTAAACAGAAGTTCACAACTCTGTGAAATAATACAAATCATGAACAATTTAGAAACTTTTGAGATCATTTTAAGACATTAAAATCTATAAATAAAACAACTCTTGAAAGTATGCGTAACACATCAAAGGTTACAGCTCTTGAAAGCATAAACATAACTAGTAAAATCCATCACTAAATATGTACCCAAAACTCTGTCATACTATGTATCGAGTAATCTTCAGATACATAGCAGAGCATATCTCTGTCATACGTGCACGTAGAGCAAACTCTAACATCTGTAATGCATCAGGTCCAGGATTTGGACCAGGATTTGGAATCCGGATTCAGCACCTAATGGCCCCGGCATTCCCCTGCATCCCCTACGGCCTGAGCATGCGAGCATACTATAGAAACACATTCTCATAGCATATCGGGTAATCACCAAGGGTACAAAGATCTAGTGGTTTGAAAACCACTTCCAGCATAAACCTCTTAACTTCTCAAACTCTTTCTGAAAACCATGCTTTCTCTTTAAACATCTCATAAACTTGAGAGATTTTCAAATAACACTAAACATGTATAAATTCTCAAATAATAATCAAATCTCTCAATAATATAAAACATTTCTAAAATCATATTTTCTTTGAGACCACATCTCAAAAATCTTATACATTTCTCAACAAACATTTAAACTCTTCAAACATCTCAATAATCATAAAATATCTCAAATATTTCTCAAATAATAATTTATGCTAAAAGCATAAAATATTGGAATTTCAACACCATTTTTGGAAATTCATAACAATTCTCTAAAAATTTCTTTGCAATTTCTCTAAATTCACACATAATTACAGAATTCTTAAAAATCTATAATAATAATCAAATAATGAAAACAATTCGTAAAATAAACCACTCACATAACCCTTGTTGATAATGTTTGGCTCACAAACTATTCTCCAATTTATGTTAAACCTGAAATTCCCAATAACCACATCACAATTTAATCCTCAAGTCATGTAATTAGAAAGCCAACTAAGTACCAATTAAACCAATTCTCCATTTAAATAATATTTCCTTCTTTCTCCCCATAAATTATCCTTTTCTTTAAATAAATAATCTTCTTCTTTTTCAAATTTCCAACAACACACTCTCTCTCCTCATAACTCCACTTGTACTACACAAGTCTTTTCCATACCCCATTATCAATCCAATTATTATTATTATTATTATTTTTCATTTACATCACTTCTATTTCCTTCCTTCTCACGTTAACCTTACCTTCAAAACTCCTTCCTCTCTCTTAGTTGTACAACACAATTTCTTCTAAAATTTTATATTATTTATTTTTGTTTTTTCTCTATTCTCTTCATTCTTCTTCTTCTTCTTATATCTCTGTTTGTTTTCCAGCCTCTCTGTTTTCCGTTTTTTTTTTTTTTTTTTTTTTTGGTGACTTTCCCATTAATAGAAATCCAGTGAGGTAAATTGTTTCTCTTAATCTCCTTTTGATTATTTCAACCATGACTACACCTTAATCTCCATCAAAGTTTAAAACCCATGATTTTTCATAACTAAATCTTTAATTTCTTCATTCCAACCTTCTAATTTTTCAAGAAATCTTTATGCAAGAAATACAACTATCAAAATTCATAAGAACTTTTTAGCAACAAGAAACAAAACCCATAATAAAGTGTTCAAAACTTACATATATTTTCTTAATCTTCCAAATCTTGAAGAGGAAAAACTTACCGAGCTTGAAATCAATCTTGTGAGCCTTTCAATCCATTTTCCGGCGATTTTAGCGTGACCATGACTAACCCGACAAGTTTTTACGACCACTATCTTCGTCTTCCTCTTTCTCCTTTTTTTTTTTTCTTCCCCGATGGGTTTTCCCCCCCTTTTTTTCTCTCTTTATGTGGTTTCTATAAGCCACACGTTGCCTCCATTTTTTTTTCTTTTTTTTTTCTTTTTTAAAACCACAAGCTTCCCATGGAAGCTTCTTTATTTTCCTATATTTTTTTATTTTATATTTTATATAAATATAATAAAACCAACTTGTGTATGGCTTCATTACTTCTATTTTTTAAAAATTTCTTTTTCCAAACATAACCAAAATTAAATTCTCTTTCCCTACTTTTCCAAATTGTTTCTTTTCTAAAATAATACAAACTTTCTCCTTTTAATTTCTCAAAATAATATAAGTTGTATCCCATTTTCAATTTTTCAAATTCCTTGTATTTCTATTTTTGTTCTAAACACTATTCTCCTTCAAAAAAGAAAATTCCAATATCAAATGCATATCCAAATGTTTAAAGGCCAAAATTGGATCTTACAAATTATTACCTCCTTTTGGGAATTTCGTCCTCGAAATTCAATTAGAAAGTGCATTTGAAAATTTTCTTTTCCATGTTGTATTTTCACTGCACGATTTCTTTTCCCAAGTGCTTAAAGATAGAAGATGTTGTTACAAAATATTACCTTCTTTTAAGAATTTCATCCTCGAAATTCATTCATACTAACAAAAGATAAATGCTGAGGATACCCAATGTTCATTTTCTTCATCTCCAAATTACTTCTTCCAAACATGAATTTTCACTTAAACTTTCGTAAATGTAGAGAACCCACCTTTTTGATCTATAATTTAACCAAGCTTAAAAGTATAAAATTCTCAATCAAATCTATGTCCCATCTGTGGTCATGAGCCCATCATATACAACCTACTATCACAAATTCTCAAATGGAGTAATGTCCCTTAACTAGAGATAACGACCTCAACATCTTACCAATGCCCAACTAAAATTGTAGAAGAGATGTTGAGTATGCAAAGCCAGGATTCATCTAAATCATGTGCATTCTTGTCAAAGGTAAATAATATATCCAAACCAACATATGGTATCTTTTTAGCTTCATGTTGAATCATCAACGTTACCTTTCCTTTGTTTCAACTCAATTGTGACGTAATAAATTTGGTGGATGCTAACACAACACACAACATGATATATACATTCATGAATACTAGGAGTTTTCTATGGATAGGACCAAACAATAACTATTGATCCAATACTCTTGAAATCTCTTAATGATCGATATATCCATAACTCAATTTTCCCTTCCTGTTAAATTTTATTACTAATTTCCAATGATACGTTGGAAATTACTCTTGTCACCAATTTCAAATTCCATGTTTCTTTTTCATTTACCTAATTCCACTTTGTCAATTGTGTACAAAATTTCAACTTTTCACTCGTCAACATTGCCTTCTCTACAAATAATTTGAACAAAATCATGGCCAATCAATTCCTTTTGACCATTTTGTTACAACAAGAATAGTTTTTGTACTTCTTTTCACACGATGCTTTAGCTAACACCATCTCTATACTCAATAATAACCTTCATTATAGGAAAACTTCACAAGAGAGTAAGAACTGCTTCATCTTTCCTTCAATTACCAATAGTCGTGTGACATAACTTCCAAAGTCTAGATATAGTTCTCTCCAATAATCCAACAATTTGGGGTGGAAGACTATACTAAAATGTAGTTTGGTACCCAATACTTACTGTAAACTACGCCATGATTGGAAAGGAATCTCGAATTTTGTCTAACGCTTTTTGGCTCAATGTCTCATTTAGACTGATTATCTCCTCCATATACAACTTTGCCCATTTATCCAAGTAATTCACAATCTCGATTGACAATGCTTAGCAATCTTGACCAACATAATAACCATCAACCAATATAATTTCAATCGTAACCACTTTAAATACCAAGAAGACCAAACAATAAGTCTGTTTTGACATGCTTCCATTTCCATTAAAGGCTTGGTAGGGAAATTTTAAAAAAAACCTTGGTGACAACTCAAGCATTTAGAAATATATTTGTTATTTCTCTTTCCATACCTCGCTACCAATATTATTTCCTCAACCTTTGGCACATTTTGTGCCTCTTATATGTATAGAATAAGCAGAATTGCAAGTTTCCTCAAATATCTCATTCCTTAGACTTGGTGTTTAGGTACACATACCCAATTAAACTTCAGTCAAATCTTTACTATTCATAATTCTATCAATCAAGGCATGTCTTACTCATCAATTTGCAACTAGGACTTCTAATTCATCTCCTGACAATTTCTGCATTCAATTGATAATTGAAATCACCTAATTAAGGAAAATCTAAATGCATTAAGTAAAGCTCTTGAACTGTTTGTCCCCTCATTTAAGGGAACTACAACAACATTACCCTTTCTTGGAAAATAGCCAATAGTACAATCTCAATATTTTTCCAATTTTACGTTTTTTTTTTTTTTTACACAAATTTGATTCTTTCTAGCTAAAAACATACTTTATGTCCTTGTGATCTGTCCATATGTAAAACTTTTCTCCATAAGATAATCAATATCTTCAAGTATCTCAAACTCTTAATTAGGCTAATACCATCATAGTTAATCCTCAAGCATGAGTTGAGTAAGTTTGCTCATGCTTCTATAACCACCCGATTGAAACACAAGTTATTAACTTCCCAATTTGCATCAGAACAAACTCAAACCTTGATGAAAATGTCATTATAGATAACCAATTCTACATCTATTCCTTAGAAGTGTAAGCATCTCAGTGACGATTAACCCTTCCTTCTTGTGCCATGAATTATGCTCACACTTATTTATCCATACAAATCTTAAATTCTCTTTTTAGTTACACTAGTTGATGGAAGTGCCAACTTGGAGAATCTTCCAATAAAACTTACAACAACTAATCTCATGAAGTTATAAAGCTTTATAGCAAATGCAGACTACCCTCATTTAACTAATGCATCAATCTTTTGGAGTTCAACAAATATACTCCTAGCATAATTGTGTGGCCCAACACATAAATTGGTCAACTCAAAACTCAACTTGCTAAACTTAACACATAACACTTATATTTTGCAATATCTTTATCCTTATTTTGAAATATTTTGTTTATACTCATAGAATATACCAACTTGTCCTTAGTGGATACAGTCGCAATTGTACAAATAAGAATTGAATGCTTGTTTCCAAGATCCATAACTTTCTTGGGTCAATAACTTTTGCCTTTGTATGGTGCAAAAAGTAATATCTGGGTACATATATTCTTTAATTGCTTATCGCCTTGAAATATTGATTGCATCCTTCAAATATCATATTCTCTCTTTTTTAATACACAACTCTCAAACCTCATAGTTGCTTTAACCAGTTTTCCATTTCTCTCTATTTTGAAACTATAACATAAGTTCCAATTCTTTTCGTAGATCATCATCAAGTCCCTTACACTTTTCAACTTCATCTTCAATTATTGTGGTAGTATATTTGAAGAGCTCAATATACTTTCCCTAATATTTGCCTTGATATCATTGACCCTTGTTCCAAACTCGAAAATTTCTTTTGTTTCCCATCTTTGTAGAATCGTGGACAATATTCTTCATACAAAACTTTCTTGAATTAATTCCAACTAATCTCTTGAGAATTTTACCACCATTTCCTCTAAAAGGAGTGTAGCAATCATTTTCTTTTAATTTTTAGACACTCATTTCCTCTAAATACTTTTCCAATTTATCCATGCAAATTTTTGTATCAACTAGATTTTTCGTTCCAATAAATGGTCTTACTCTCAATTCTATCAATTACTTAATCCTTAAAAAAAAATTTCAACTATCTTTCTTTATCAATCATAGTACCTTGTTGCTCATCTCTTGAGTAACTAATCTCTCCAACCAATTCCTCATTCAATATACTTGCCTACCAGTAGCTCATTGAGTTTCAATTTCTTGTAACTTACGTGATCTACCACCATGACTCATGATTACTTACCATGCATTGCATATCATTCCCTACATGCACTTACAACTAATGTCATGCAGAATCTTATTGCTCTGATACCAAACTGTCACACCCCGCCCCAGATTAACTCTACCAAACCTAGGACGAGATGTGATGGCAGTAGACCCCAAATGTGCAATGGAATCTATTGTCAAGTCTTTATCTATGGATATCCCAATAATAGCACAGTAATTTTTTTTTTCCTTTACTTACACTAGATGATATGCAATGACTTGATAAGACTGGTGGCAGATTCTGATTAGCAATCTTTGATTGAAACTCAAGAGCAACCTGGTGAAAAGATTAAAAACAAAAGAATGAGCTAAAAAGCCCAGTGAGTGGTGATTCATAAGAAAATACATTTTCAAGAAAATTATTCTCTTACTAAACAGAAGTTCACAACTCTGTGAAATAATACAAATCATGAACAATTTAGAAACTTTTGAGATCATTTTAAGACATTAAAATCTATAAATAAAACAACTCTTGAAAGTATGCGTAACACATCAAAGGTTACAGCTCTTGAAAGCATAAACATAACTAGTAAAATCCATCACTAAATATGTACCCAAAACTCTGTCATACTATGTATCGAGTAATCTTCAGATACATAGCAGAGCATATCTCTGTCATACGTGCACGTAGAGCAAACTCTAACATCTGTAATGCATCAGGTCCAGGATTTGGACCAGGATTTGGAATCCGGATTCAGCACCTAATGGCCCCGGCATTCCCCTGCATCCCCTGCGGCCTGAGCATGCGAGCATACTATGGAAACACATTCTCATAGCATATCGGGTAATCACCAAGGGTACAAAGATCTAGTGGTTTGAAAACCACTTCCAGCATAAACCTCTTAACTTCTCAAACTCTTTCTGAAAACCATACTTTCTCTTTAAACATCTCATAAACTTGAGAGATTTTCAAATAACACTAAACATGTATAAATTCTCAAATAATAATCAAATCTCTCAATAATATAAAACATTTCTAAAATCATATTTTCTTTGAGACCACATCTCAAAAATCTTATACATTTCTCAACAAACATTTAAACTCTTCAAACATCTCAATAATCATAAAATATCTCAAATATTTCTCAAATAATAATTTATGCTAAAAGCATAAAATATTGGAATTTCAACACCATTTTTGGAAATTCATAACAATTCTCTAAAAATTTCTTTGCAATTTCTCTAAATTCACACATAATTATAGAATTCTTAAAAATCTATAATAATAATCAAATAATGAAAACAATTCGTAAAATAAACCACTCACATAACCCTTGTTGATAATGTTTGGCTCACAAACTATTCTCCAATTTATGTTAAACCTGAAATTCCCAATAACCACATCACAATTTAATCCTCAAGTCATGTAATTAGAAAGCCAACTAAGTACCAATTAAACCAATTCTCCATTTAAATAATATTTCCTTCTTTCTCTCCATAAATTATCCTTTTCTTTAAATAAATAATCTTCTTCTTTTTCAAATTTCCAACAACACACTCTCTCTCCTCATAACTCCACTTGTACTACACAAGTCTTTTCCATACCCCATTATCAATCCAATTATTATTATTATTATTATTTTTCATTTACATCACTTCTATTTCCTTCTTTCTCACGTTAACCTTACCTTCAAAACTCCTTCCTCTCTCTTAGTTGTACAACACAATTTCTTCTAAAATTTTATATTATTTATTTTTGTTTTTTCTCTATTCTCTTCATTCTTCTTCTTCTTCTTATATCTCTGTTTGTTTTCCAGCCTCTCTGTTTTCCGTTTTTTTTTTTTTTTTGGTGACTTTCCCATTAATAGAAATCCAGTGAGGTAAATTGTTTCTCTTAATCTCCTTTTGATTATTTCAACCATGACTACACCTTAATCTCCATCAAAGTTTAAAACCCATGATTTTTCATAACTAAATCTTTAATTTCTTCATTCCAACCTTCTAATTTTTCAAGAAATCTTTATGCAAGAAATACAACTATCAAAATTCATAAGAACTTTTTAGCAACAAGAAACAAAACCCATAATAAAGTGTTCAAAACTTACATATATTTTCTTAATCTTCCAAATCTTGAAGAGGAAAAACTTACCGAGCTTGAAATCAATCTTGTGAGCCTTTCAATCCATTTTCCGGCGATTTTAGCGTGACCATGACTAACCCGACAAGTTTTTACGACCACTATCTTCGTCTTCCTCTTTCTCCTTTTTTTTTTTTTCTTCCCCGATGGGTTTTTCCCCCCTTTTTTTCTCTCTTTATGTGGTTTCTATAAGCCACACGTTGCCTCCATTTTTTTTTTCTTTTTTTTTTCTTTTTTAAAACCACAAGCTTCCCATGGAAGCTTCTTTATTTTCCTATATTTTTTTATTTTATATTTTATATAAATATAATAAAACCAACTTGTGTATGGCTTCATTACTTCTATTTTTTAAAAATTTCTTTTTCCAAACATAACCAAAATTAAATTCTCTTTCCCTACTTTTCCAAATTGTTTCTTTTCTAAAATAATACAAACTTTCTCCTTTTAATTTCTCAAAATAATATAAGTTGTATCCCATTTTCAATTTTTCAAATTCCTTGTATTTCTATTTTTGTTCTAAACACTATTCTCCTTCAAAAAAGAAAATTCCAATATCAAATGCATATCCAAATGTTTAAAGGCCAAAATTGGATCTTACACCTTTAGATTGGGTTTGGCTAACTTTAGGGCCTAGCCCTTTGGATTTTCATCTAAAATTAGCCCAAATTTCACATAACCCAATTATATATTGGGATTTGCCATAATTTAATTTAGGGATATTTGCTAATTTAATTAATTATTAATTAAATATAATTTCGTCATCAATGTTGGGTAATGATATGGCAATTTTTGATTGGCCAAAATTTCTATTCCAACAGTATTATCATAGTACTAAAAAGATTTTTTTTTTTTTCTTGACCACTTATTTATGTTCATGTTGGCTCGCAGGTGAGTGTTTTGAGTCATTGTGCAATTGGAGGGTTCGTATCACATTGCGGATGGAACTCAATTCTGGAGAGTTTGTGGTTCGGTGTGCCAATAGCGACATGGCCAATGTACGCAGAGCAGCAGATGAACGCCTTTGAAATGGCGAAGGAATTGGAATTGGCAGTGGAATTGCGGCTCGATTATAGGGAGGGTAGCAATTTGGTGACTGCGGAGGAGCTAGAGACAGCGCTCAGGCGGTTGATGGATGGTGGTGATGAGGTCAGATCAAAAGTGAAGCAGATAGGAGAGAAGTGTAGAACTGTTCTCGTGGAAAATGGATCCTCATATGAAGCTTTGAATTCTCTAATTGAGAAATTAACGACCCAGATTTTGTAATAGTTTGAATTTTGAAATTGGGTCCGGGTTGCCCCTTCTGTTTTTGCTTATGAATTAATAAATACGTTGACTGACTTGGGCGGATGAAAGTTTTTCTCTCTTTCTTATGATTGAATTTATTTTGGTGGGTTTGGATATATCGTTTATGTCAATTTTGTTGAATTTGTAATTAGGGAAAGATCTCACCTAACATTTAGGTGATGTCACAGTAAATTTATATTTTAGGAAAAGATGTGGCCTACAAAAGATAAAAACTTGCACATCGGTGTGGTTCTTACCACATAGACTTCGCTTAAATTAGATTAGTCTTTAATGACTCCTAATAAATATCTTTGTCTCTACACATTTTGAGCCATAATCTCTTTTTCTTTCCACCTTTTCTATTATCTTAGTGTTGAAAAGGCATTTTGGTTGGGGGTCCCGCTTCAATGAAAAAGTGGAAAAATGTTTGGTTCTTGGTAAGTGGAAATTGGCTAGTCGTGCTTGTGCATCAACAAGCACATGCAATAAAACGAATGTTTCATTTACCGCACTACCCCAACACACTATGTGTTGGCATAGCATACAATTCTTTTTTACGATGCACAAGCTTGCGTCAGAAAAAAGAGCGTCGGCATATCCAAAAATTCTTATTTTGATTTTTAATTAATTAACTAAAATAACTTAAACCACACTGTTTAGAATCAATTTACTAATTAATTTAATTGATGTAAATTATTTTCACTAATTAATAAAATCTAAATAAAATTATAAGAATTAACTAGGTTGAATTGAATTGAATCAAATCAAATTGGATAGAAATAATTCAACCGTTACACCTAGTTAATATAAAATAATCTTTTTTAAAATATTAATATAAAATAACTAATAACTTGAAATACGACCCCAAAAAAATTAATAACTTAAAATAAATTAATTTATATTATTTATTTGAATTAACTTTGATTAGTTATTCATCAATGTTTATAATGATATAAATTCATATTTTTTAAGTAATCACACAAAATAAACACATACATCAATTATTTTCTATTGAAAATCTGATGGTATTTCATGCACAACTAAACACAGTAAATCCTTGATTCTGAACAATCTTATTCCTAGATATACTATTTCCAAGCATTCTTTATTCATGGACATCTATCAAACCTTTAAGCCAAACGGCTCCTTAATGTATAAAGATCAAATATACACAGTCTTAAAAATTAGGAGATCTATTTTAAATTTTTTGAAATACAAGAACTTAATAGATATGTGAAAATTTAAACACCAAACGTATAAATTCACCTCAAAATAAAAAGATCAAGAATATCTTGAACTGCATGATGGATGTTAATTTGAAATGAAAATTCTGAATGAACTTTGATTTAATTATCACTTTAGCTGCTCATGATGTATGTGATTACGTATTATATTAAATTCCTTCTAAATTAAAGAAGTACCTAACCTTAATGATAAATTCCTTAAAAAAATCTTAATAATGAGAAGATAATGCTCCAGCTTAATTCAATTAATCAAACATCTTTTATCCGTTCAGATGCAATATTCAACTAAAAAATATTTAATAATCATAGTCTATCATGCACTAGGTTTAAAATTTGTTTCTCATAGAATCTATTTTTTATATAATCTAAATTAAGAATCGTGAAATTCAGACACGTAGAAATTTTTAGATATAAAGAATCAGTCATTTTATATTACATATGGTCATGGCCGATCATAGTGAAGGGGTCAAAATTGAAGTGGGGTGGATCTCTATGTTCAAAATTGAAGAACGAGATCCGCTGTTTACGTGCTACCTTAAAGGAGGCGTATAACCAGCCTCATCCTTTGGATTTCTCGCACATAAATTCCATTGAAAGAGATCTAGATAGGGCTTTACTGGATGAGGAAATATATTGGAAGCAACGTTCGAGGGAAAATTGGCTTCGTTGGGGTGACAGAAACACAAAATGGTTTCATCACGCAGCATCAACAAGGAGAAAGAGGAACGAAATAAAAGGAATTGCAGATGAAAATGGTCATTGGCAGACGGAACCCGAAAAGGTAACTGATATCTTTGTTAGGTATTTTCAAGGTATTTTTTCTTCATCCAAACCGTCGAATGTTGACATCGAGAGAATCACAAAAATCATCCCACGGAAAGTCACTGATGTGATGAATGACAGTTTGATGAAAGAATATACCAAAGAGGAGATAGAAACGGTGATCAAAGGCTTCCTACCAACAAAAGCCCCAGGACCAGATGGTTTTCCGGCGATTTTTTACCAAAAATTTTGGGATATTGTTGGACCAAAAACGGTTCAAAGCTGTTTAAACATATTGAATAGACAGATTTCAATAAAGGACTGGAATGCGACTAACATTGTTTTGATTCCAAAAGTGAAAGAGCCAACATGTGTGACCGATTTTAGACCCATAAGCCTCTGTAATGTTTCCTATAAGATAGTTACGAAAGTTATAGCTAATAGGCTTAAGACGTTTCTAGGAGAGATAATTTCAGAGAATCAATCAGCTTTTATTCCAGGAAGGGCTATAACGGACAATTTGATTGTGGGTCATGAATGTTTGCATTTTTTGAGGAAAAACAAATCAAGAAAGGATGGGTGGGCAGCTTTAAAACTTGATATGAGCAAAGCTTATGATCGGGTTGAATGGCTTTTCTTAAATCAAGTTATGACACAACTTGGTTTTCATCAGGATTGGATTGCGTTAATTATGGACTGCATCTCTTCTGTCTCCTTCTCCGTAATCATAAACGGACAGGCAACAACGTCGTTCTCACCGTCTCGTGGTTTGCGACAAGGTGATCCTTTATCTCCTTATCTTTTTCTATTTTGTACTGAAGGTTTATCAGCGCTTTTAAACGATGAATCACAAAGAGGACATGTATCTGGTTTGTCTATAGCTAAGACGTGTCCCAAGATATCACATCTTTTCTTTGCTGATGATAGTTTGATTTTTCTAAAAGCAAATGCAGTGGAATTCGGTTTCCTTAAATTTATACTTCAATATTATGAACTAGCGTCTGGTCAATGTGTTAATCTGAATAAGTCAGCTATGTGTTTTGGTTCGAACGTTTCGGGGGAGTGTATTGGCTTTCTACAACATATATTACCGATGAAGATTGTTGAAAATCTAGGTCCATATTTGGGCCTCCCTTCTTCTTTCACGAGGCGGAAGGGATCTGATTTTCTTTTTTTAAAGGATAGAATATGGAGGAAGCTTCAGGGGTGGAAGGGTAATCTTTTTTCAGGAGGAGCAAAGGAGGTCCTATTGAAGAGTGTCGTTCAGGCTATTCCTACGTATGCTATGAGCTGTTTCAAGCTACCCAAGAATTTTTGTTCTCAAATCACAAGGCTTATGGCTAATTTTTGGTGGGGCTCCACAGACGAGAAGAGGAAAATCCACTGGATGAGTTGGGATAAGTTATGCAAGCCTAAAGAGATTGGAGGTTTGAATTTCAGGGATATCCGAGGATTTAATCAAGCCTTACTAGCAAAGCAAGCATGGAGAATTTTTAATAATCCTGATTTGGTGGTGTCAAAAGTTCTTAAGGGTAAGTATTTTCCAAATATGAAGGTGATAGATATAACTCATATCCCTGTTTCTTCATCTTACTTTTGGAAGAGCTTCATGTGGGGAATGGAACTTCTAAAAAAAGGATTGCGCTTACAAGTAGGAAATGGACACTCAATTCGAATTTTCAAAGATCCGTGGATTCCAAGACCATGGTCTTTCAAAGCACTAACCAGGGTACCTGGTTTGGAAGACTTATTGGTTTCTGATTTCATAACGCCTTCTAAGCAATGGGATATTCCAAAACTTGAACACTTCCTTTGTCCAGCGGATGTCAGCGCCATTTGTAATCAAACCCTATCACTCATGGGGATACAAGACAGATGGATTTGGCATTTTGACAAACAAGGCTGTTATCAGGTTAAAAGTGGTTACAAAACCTTTATGTTATTAAATGATTTGCAGGTGTCGTCAAGTACTAATGGTTACAAGGGATGGTGGAAAGCGTTATGGAAAGCAAACATCCCATCTAAAATAAAGACTTTTGTGTGGAGATCTTTTCATAATTGCATTCCAACTGGAGTTAACTTGTGTTCTAGAGGACTGGATTTGTCTGCACGGTGCCCTATGTGTGTTGAAGAGGCAGAGACTACGGATCATGCTTTATTCACATGTCTCAGGGCAAACGAAATATGGGACATTTTATTACCAGGCAAACAGGTAGGATTGCTAGGTTATGATAACATCAAGGATCGATGGATGCATTCTCTTAGTTCCCTGAGCTCTTATCAGATTGAGACTTTGTGTGTGGGCGCATGGGCTGTTTGGAATGATCGAAATAGCGTGGTCTTTAATAAGCCAGTACAGTCTTCAGGGAGTCGTTGTGAATGGATTTTAAACTACTTGCAGGATTTTTATAAATCTAACTACGTCATTCGTAAGGAAAATTCGCCTCAAAACAATCACTCTTTTCAACAAGAAGTGGGTGATTGGGTTAATGTGTTTGTTGATGCAGCTTGTAATGAACAGGATTGTGTCACTGGTTTGGGTGTTGCAATAAGGTATTCAGATGGACGTCTTGTGGCTGCCATGGAAAATTGCAATAACACGTATGTTTCCCCCATTTGTTCTGAGCTTGTGCTGTGCTAGATGGTTTACGCCTTTCTCAAAGGTTAGGTTTTTCCCGCGTCAAAGTCCATTCAGATTCTTTAGCTGTGATCTCAATGCTTAATGGATGGTGGGACACGACTATTGAGGTTCGAAATATTATCTATGATATAAAGATGGTTCAAAAAGATTTTCTCCAGACCAAGTTTCTGCATGTTCGTCACGAGAACAACTTTCTGGCTGATGGTTTAGCTCGCTCGGGGTTAAATGGTCGTCCTATGTTGTGGACATGTGATTTTCCGGTTTGGATAAACAATTTATCTATTTCTTCTCAAGATGTAACTCTTAAGAATCTTTGTGCTTAATATTATATTATTCCCTTTTTCAAAAAAAAAAAATAGTGAAGGGGTCAAACCACCAAAAATTCTCGACCTTTAATTTTAATAGTTTAATCAGAATTAGAATTAATTACATAAATAAATATAAAATAAACGTTTTTATCATACCAATTAATATCTTTTACTCTTATTCTCATATTACTGTCATAACCATTCTCTATATTACATTTTATTTATCTTATTTTTTACTCTATTCTTATGTATAAACTGCTTTCAATATGTTTCAATATGTTTCAATATATATATATATATATATATATATATATATATATTGTTGTTGCCAAATTTTGGACAGGAGAAATATCACCTGACCTCCACGTGACAACGACGGTGAATTTGTATTCTTGGGGGAAGAACGCAGCCTGCAAGACAAGAAAAACCTGGACACCGGTGTGGTGTAGACCACACAGGCTCCGATGCTTAAGTCAGAGAGAGTTTGAGAGAATTTTGGAGTTGTAGGAGAGTGTTGTAAGCTGGAATGAACTTACATTGCTCTCCCTCTGAGGGAGAGCTTAAATAGCTTCCTTCCTAGAGTTTTTCGTGGGTTTCCGTCTTCAAATGGGGAAAGGAAAGATCGAATTGGGCTGAACCGAGGGCACACGAGCCATAAGGGACCGAGGCAAGGCCCAAAATTGGGCCTTGCCAAACTGGTCGGCCTCGGGCCTGGGTCGAGCCCAAGCCCCGGTTTTCTACCCTTTGTCTTTGGACCATGGCAAGGCCCAAAATGGGGTCTTGCCATGTGGTCGGCCACGGGCTTGGGCTTTGGCCCAAGCCCGTTTCTTCGTCCCTTCTCGTCCTGGGTCGATCTCCTGTCAGTTTCGGTCCGTTTTGACTTCGTATGGGGCTTCTTTCCTTGTTTGGCCCTTCACTGCAGCCCTTCAGCTAGCCCATTCTTGTTGGTCCAATTTCACCCATAACATTAGCCCCCACTCCCTAGTTAGGATTCGAGATTAGGAGCGCGTGGAGTAATTGCATGGAGCCTGACTTGGGAGTAACATATTAAGTTTTGGAGTCATTGTTGACATTTCGAGGTCTGCCTCGAATTATCTCTAGTTATTAATGTCCATCCTTACAAGGATATTCAGTCTTCTAGAGTGTCGGTTTCTCCATTTTCCATTAGGAATTTTAGAGTTCCATGACGCTTATCTTGCGTCTTGTTTTCTCCGTTTCCTATACGAATTTTAGGGTTCCGTGATGCTTATTTTGCGTCCCAGATCATCCCTAGGATTGCCGTCTAACCCCGTAGGTCGGTCTCTTCCTGGTGGGTAAGATTCTCCTCTGGGTGTATGTTCGTCCACATCCTGGAGAAAATTTAAGGCTCCAAGGTTCTCCTTGGATCATCTCAAGATTGTCGTCCAACCCCGTAAGGAACATTTCAATCTTTCTTGGGGGCTAAGACTTTCCTCTGGATTCGCCATCTGTGCCGTTTTCCTGGAGAGAATATATAAATTCGAGGGCGTCCTCAAATTTAAGTGGGATTGCCATCAAACCCCGTAGGGGCCCCGTAGGGACTATTTTGGACTTCCCGACCTCCCGTAGGAGGGAATTTTGGCTATCTTGTAGCCTTGTAGCTTCATGATCTCCTACTGGAGGGAATTTTTGGCTATTCTGTAGCCTTGTAGCTTCTCGCTTTTCGTAAGCATTTTTGGAACAACTGTAGCTTCATTTCAAGTTGATACCGTGAGAGAAGTAGAGGAAATAAGCAATGGAGTGAGCATCGGGGGCAGGAGGTCTGGTCGGCCGTGTTGGGATTTATGCCCTAAAGCCTCGTAATTAATAATTTATTTAATAATAAATAATAATTTTGATTATTTTATTTGCAATATAATATTATCCATTATATGAAAAATCCAAGGTTATTAGTGTAATCTTGAACAGTATGTGGTTGACATACGAGAGGATCATGTTCAAGAAATAACCTAAAGGGTCATAGTATATGGATAAGGTTGGGTGCCTTATCCTGGTAACACTATTGATACGGCCCACTTTGTAATAGTTACAAATGATTTGATCCAAATCATTCATGTGGAGACATGTGAGTGGGGGTATCTTATACAATGAGTTTGTATAAGACTGGACCACGAAATATTTAATCTCTCTTTATAAATCCGTTAATTGAGAAGATTAATATTTCATCAGGATGATCATATGCGACTCGATCTTAATCCTGAGTGAGTTATGAACTCCTGCCTGTGAGGGCTTGTCCTTTGATTTGCATGGGTGAGAGTGGCTTTTGTAGCCGATTCAATATGTCTACCATTTTGGGGACTTGACCAAATAGGGAGCTGGGAACATAATCTCACAAGATGGAATTCACTCCTTCCCATATAGGGTAAGCAGATGAGTAGTTCCCTTAAGTGCTGGTTTCGAGACTTGAATAATGGGGCCCCACCCTCTCATTGGCCCGAGAGGGACTTAGTTTATAATTAGATTATAAACATATTGTTCATTAGATGATCAGTGGTACTTAAGGTGCAAGATGTAATTACAGTGGTAAAACGGACTTTTGACCCAGCTGTAATTACGAACAACTTGTGAAGGATCGACTTGCATGTAATGATTATATCTATGGACACAACTTGTCCTACAGTGCATAAGAGTGCAACTCTAGGTCTATAGTGGAGTGACCTATAGTTAATGAATGAAAATTAATTAATTAAAGAGTTTAATTAATTAATTTTGTATCATTGGAGCTTATAATCTGTAGGTCCATAAGGTCCCCTTGTTAGCTCATAGTAACACTAAAATATCAATTTAGTTGAAAGAAAAATTTGAAATGTTCAAATTAATATTTAATTTGAAGTGTTCAAATTAATATTTAATATATTAGATATATTAAATATAAAAGAGGAAAATATATTTATTGTATTTGATACATTAAATATTAAAATAATTAATATATATTTGATATATTAAATAAAAGATATTTATAGAATTTGAATAAGATTCAAATAAATAAATATCGTAGGAGATTTGAATGAGATTCAAATAAATAAAAAATATATTTTAATATATTAGATATTAAAATATAATATTTTAATAATGGCAAAGATCTTCCCTTGGTCTCTATAAATAGAACCCTTGGGTTGAAGCATTCAAAATAACACACATCTCCTAAATAGAGAGAATTAGAGAATTCTCTCTAAACCTCTTCCTCCTTAATCCCTTGAGGATTTTCTTTCAAGAGGCTCCCACAAGCCTTGATCTTTTGTTAGAGTCATAGCAAGGAAGATTTTGTGGAGGAGATAAAGACTCGCCAGAAGAACCTCCATGTTTATTTCAATGTAAGTTTTTGCTTAACCTTATATATTTTGTGTTTAATTCTAAATAAATCAAAGACGATCCAATGCTTCCGCTGCGGGATGAAAAGTTCATTCCTTCAATTGGTATCAGAGCCTCTTTGATTTTTATTTAGAATTAAAAGATCGTATGGTGGGTATTTAGTTTTTGATATATGTGATATATGTGGTTTGCAAAATTGACTGTTTAGACATATTTGTGGCATTAGATTTATTGCTTTGAATAGATCAATCGTAAAATCCTCATGGATTTAGGTTTTTATTGTGTAATTTAAAGTGAAACCTTTGTGAGTGTTTTCTCATGTAAAACCCTGTCGACAAGCGAGTTTAATCACACTAAAGTGCAATAATCAACTAGAGCTTGGTGGATTTCTTGAATCGATGGCAGCAACTTTCGAATTAGCAATGCAAATTGCGTACTTAAAGCGAAAAATGAAAATATGAATATCAAGGTAGTGTAGCTGGGTTCAAATATATATATTAATACAAGTGGTGTGTGAACTCCCGTAATTCCACTGATGGTGGTTTTAATAACTCAACTTTGAGTTTACAATTTTCAATAATTGAAATCCCAGCAGTTATATTTGATTTTTTCTTTGAATTCTTATCATCCGTGGTCAAACTATATGCCGAAAAGCGTGAACTTCAATCGGTCAACACTTCAAACGATCGGCGAGTTACTTCTATTATCGGAGCCCATGTTATTCAAGAATGAACTGATGTCGGCGATTTTTTGAGGTTTTGATGCCACATGAGATAGATTTAGGGTTTCTTGACCTAAATTTGGAATGGTTCAAACAATAAAAGATATTGAAGCCAAGATATATCTTAGATTTAAATTATTGTAATTTAAATTATTTTCAATTTCTTAGGATATGCCAAATATGCCGGTCAATTTTGCTATTTTTAATTTAATTATGCATGAGATGTATGTTTTAAATTGTTTGATTGTTGCATAAAGTATGCCATTTAAATTTAAAATCCCACCATAGGTTATGCATGATCATGCATCTTATCTTATTTTTTTAATATAATTGTTATATTGGAAAATTTGATTAGGATGATTCCTAATAGAATTGAGATATTTTCTTAATATGCTTATATTTTCCATATCTTTGAATATAATTGTTATATTTGAAAATGAAATCTATGTTTTCCTAATAGGATTAGGATATATCCTAATGAGATTAGGATTTTCTTAAAATAAAGATATTTCGAATTCATGCTTTAAATAGTTTAAATTTTGAATTTAATATATATTTATTTGTTAGAATGTAGGATAATCTTTTAATTTAGTTTTAAATGGTTTAAAATGGTAGAATTTCAAGATTATCCATAGTTTAAGTTTTGAATTTAATTTATCTTCTATTTTTCTAAATAGAATTCGAATAAAATATCAAGGATTATCTTTTAATTTAAAGAGTTTAAAATGATGGATTTTTAAGACTATCCAAGTGAATTATTTTAATAAGATTAAAAATATTTATGTTCATTAATCTAATAATTAATAGTTAATTAAAGATTAATGAATTTGAAAATAAAAATTGACTATAAGGGAACTCTGTCTATGGAAGGTTCTGTCTAGACTGGGGTATTTAAGCTGACCGAAAGGGAACACCTCTAACTGGGAACCGACCTGGGAGTTGAATTAGTTAAATTTTATTTATTTTCACTAAGCATGCTCATAATGTTATTATTATTTTTAAATAGTTTAAAAACTTAGTAATTCACATTAAAATCAATCTAACAACATAAGGGTTATGAAAGGTAGATTGAGAAACTTAGATAAATGAGATTAGCCTAATTTGTCTGAGTAAGAAAAAACCCTATTTCAAAATACTTAGTGGGAGAAGGACACATGTCAAAATCCAACGGTCTCTATTATTGATTCACAACGTGAGATTCATGTGGGGCCTCGTGGCGGCTTTTGGACCGTCCTCCCTACGGAAGGTGTTTGCATGGATCAATATCAGGGTGAATCTTTTGAGAAAGTATTATAGTAAGTGGGAGAAGGAAATGTGTCAACATATCCTACGGTCTCCATCATTAGTTTACATCGTGAGATTCATGTGGGGCCTCGTGGCGGCTTTTGGACCGTCCCCCTACGGAAGGTGTTTGCATGAGTCAATATCAGGGTGAACTCCTGAGAATGATAGGATTGTAGTTTTGTTTCCAATACTTGACCTACCCTACGGCGGCACTTGTTGGGATAAAACTACAGGATCTAAAATGATGGGTCACACTTACAAAGGGCTTATTAAGGTTGTTAATGATGTCCTTGACCAAACTAATGGTAACTAAATATTATATGAATAAGAGTTATTCTGGTATAATACTTGGTTGAGATTGTCTCAATTTAGTGAAGGAATACTTGACCTACCCTACGGCGGCACTTGTTCTAACTCACTAAAGTACCATAGCATTAGAAATGATTTATAGGGTTCATTTTTACAAAATATTTGATTTCTATGCTAAAATTGAATGGATAATTGTTTGCATGATGTTAAATTATATATATATATTTCAATATTATGTCAGTTTCTCTCATAATTTTTTAATTTTATTACTGATAATCAAAATTGAGAAATTTTATTACTTGGAAAAGTAACATTAACACTATAATGGTAGTGTAAAATATTTTTTTTTGTCTTTATTGAGAAATGTTCTCAAAACCTGTTGCTAATGCTATTCGAATTGCTCGTGAAGCACGTGATTAATGAATCAAAAGTAAACGAGATAGCTTGTATGTACTCTCCTAGTTGACATGTTAGATGTCAAGTTTAGAAGATAAAAAAAATGACAACAACATATGAGATGTTGAAGTTAACATAAGCTAAATTTAGAAAAATGTCTAAATGATCTCGAAGATTAAGTATTACAAAATTCCAAGAAAAGAAACCAAATGATTGAAGCTATATAAAAGGAAATAGTTCCTAAATTAGCTGGGACAATCATAATAAGAGGAATTTTTGAAATACCTCTAAGAAGAAAAATATAAATGAAAGTAAATTTGATTTACTAGATTTTTGGTGGAATATAAATAATGCCACCTAGATAGTTGATAAAAGATCTACTATCAAGATTTATTCTTCATTAAATTTAATATGTAATTCTTGGAAAATACTTAACATGTAGAATAGTTTCTACAAGTTAGCACCAGGAAGTCTATCTCAATTAGTGTAGTGGGAGACATTAAGATGTCATTAAGTAAAATTGTTACATAATGCTGAATATGGTGTTTTTAGTAACCATAAGAGAAATTCAATTTCTCGAAATTTATTACAAAAATGTTCATATAGTATGAATTACTTTAAAGTATGAAAGTTTATATTTTCAAAATTGTTTGAAAATACATTCAGCTAAAAATAAGAACAATTTGTATATGTTAAAAATGTTGACATATACTATACTACAAAATACTGAGATATTCAGGATTATAGAATCCAAAATAGAAAGACATTGTTTTCTCCTAAAAGATGATACTTGATTTTGGCTGTTAAAGTTGATTAACATCAACTTGAATAGAATGAAAAGACTAGTAAGAAGTAATTCTCTAAAAGTTAGTTAATTACTTTACCTGTCTGTAGATCTTGCCTTTCATGCAAGATAATCATTGGTCCTTTATTAGATAGGGCTAAAACACCAAAGAATACTTTGGGCTTACATATTCTGACCCATGTGGTCTGGTGAATGTAAAGGTCAAATAAAGTCATGAATATTTTGTCACTCTAGTTGATGATCATTCAAGGTACAAGTATCTTTACCTAATACAACATAAATCTAACTTTTTGAAAAGTTCAAGAAAATTAAGACTAGAGTTAAAAAATCGATTAGGTAATTCAATCTATCAAAATATTATGATCAGATCATAATAGAAAGTACAAGAACCTTACGTACTAAAACTAATTGATAGAAAATGGGTTTTTATCCCAAATTATCTTAATACCAAGTGCAATTTTGTGAAATTGTGCTGCAAGAGGAGAAACGAGACCTTGTTAGACATGGTCACACCAGTAATGAGTTACACACCATTACCATACTCCGGTTAGGAAATGCAATAGAGATTGCATGGTGAACATGATTCCCTCTAAAAGTGTCTACGAGACAATTTTAAAGATTATAGAAGAGTATTAAAGTTAGTTTACAACACTTCACTATTTGGGAATGTTAAGCTCACATGCTGAACACATGCCTAAAAAGCTTGTATATGTTCAAAGATAAGCTTAAGTGTAGGTCACCCCTAAGGAGTATAAAGTGGTCTTTTATATAGTCCTAAAACGAATAAGGTATTTGTATGACAAATATCATTTTTATAAGAAATGTCAAATAAAAGACTGCAAACCTTTAATAAGGTGAGATAGTGTTAATAAATTGGTTCCAAGTGAAGCCACTAAATAGTTAACAAAAGTTGTTAACAATTTAATTACATTTGAAAGTCAAATGGATCCTAGTCATGAATTGGATAAGCCTCATCGTAGTGGGAGAGTTATGAGATGACTCAACCTTTACAAGGACTTAATTGAAGCCCAAATTTTCATGTTAGATGACAAAGTTGAAGGCTTATTACCTGCAAAGTGAGACTAATGGCAAAGGGTTAAACCTAATAGGAGAAAGTAGACTGCGAGTAAATTTTCTCACTTGTTGCCATACTATAAGTCTGTAAGCATTATTTAATTCATTGTTGTATATGTGATATAAAAATAAATAAATAAATGAATGTTTAGAATTCTTTTATGAAAAGAAATCTTAGATAATGCATTTACACAAAAAGATGTCTGACATAAAGCGTTGATTAAGTAACCAATTCCAAATAAGTGATTTGGAATGACTCAGTATATTTTACATGTCCAAAATAAGATTTTAAGGACAAAATGTTAACTTTGTCTCAAACATTTTATATTGACAAAATTGTTGTCAAATTTTTGATATTTATGTCTAAGAAAGTATATCCTAAGATACCTCAAATGTTGAGAGTATATGATATGCATAAATGAGACTAAACATTTAATATACAATTGGTTAGCATATATCAGTTACACGAATGGTATGACCATTGAGTAGAAAATTAAAAACTTTATCAAATTATCTATGGATGATGAGAAATTTTTGTGTATAAAGTTAAAGATTTGATCTTTACAAGATACACTGGTTCTTACAAAGATTTAGGAAATCTATATAAGGACAAATTTTACCCTAAGTGGTGGAGTATGGTATACAAGTTAAATCATTTTGCTTGTGAAGCAACAAAAAGACTTGTCTGACTCAAATAGTTCCTTGAAGATCTGAAAGGTGTTTCAGATATGATTTAGTCTATCCTCTTTATTATGATAATAGTGGTGCAAAGACTAATATTAAGGAAATTAGAAAACACCAATGTATAGGGAATCATATCGAGAGAGAGAAAGCATCATGGTAGTGACTAAGATGGCTTTTAACGGCAGTTCTTTGGATCTATATAAAAAGACTCTCCAGGCTAAAGTGTTTGAGAGTCATCTAAAATGTCTAGGATTACGAGACATGTCTCATCTTTGCTAGGGCAAGTGGGAGAACATGTTGGGTATAAAGTATGCCTTAGGATACATGTCTCGCCGGCTTTAGTGCAAGTGGGAGATTGTTGGGATTTATGCCCTAAAGCCTCGTAATTAATAATTTATTTAATAATAAATAATAATTTTGATTATTTTATTTGCAATATAATATTATCCATTATATGAAAAATTCAAGGTTATTAGTGTAATCTTGAACAGTATGTAGTTGACATACGAGAGGATCATGTTCAAGAAATAACCTAAAGGGTCATAGTATATGGATAAGGTTGGGTGCCTTATCCTGGTAACACTATTGATACGGCCCACTTTGTAATAGTTACAAATGATTTGATCCAAATCATTCATGTGGAGACATGTGAGTGGAGGTATCTTATACAATGAGTTTGTATAAGACTGGACCACGAAATATTTAATCTCTCTTTATAAATCCGTTAATTGAGAAGATTAATATTTCATCAGGATGATCATATGCGACTCGATCTTAATCCTGAGTGAGTTATGAACTCCTGCCTGTGACGGCTTGTCCTTTGATTTGCATGGGTGAGAGTGGCTTTTGTAGCCGATTCAATATGCCTACCATTTTGGGGACTTGACCAAATAGGGAGCTAGGAACATAATCTCACAAGATGGAATTCACTCCTTCCCATATAGGGTAAGCAGATGAGTAGTTCCCTTAAGTGCTGATTTCGAGACTTGAATAATGGGGCCCCACCCTCTCATTGGCCCGAGAGGGACTTAGTTTATAATTAGATTATAAACATATTGTTCATTAGAGGATCAGTGGTACTTAAGGTGCAAGATGTAATTACAGTGGTAAAACGGACTTTTGACCCAGCTGTAATTACGAACAACTTGTGAAGGATCGACTTGCATGTAATGATTATATCTATGGACACAACTTGTCCTACAGTGCATAAGAGTGCAACTCTAGGTCTATAGTAGAGTGACCTATAGTTAATGAATGAAAATTAATTAATTAAAGAGTTTAATTAATTAATTTTGTATCATTGGAGCTTATAATCTGTAGGTCCATAAGGTCCCCTTGCTAGCTCATAGTAACACTAAAATATCAATTTAGTTGAAAGAAAAATTTGAAATGTTCAAATTAATATTTAATTTGAAGTGTTCAAATTAATATTTAATATATTAGATATATTAAATATAAAAGAGGAAAATATATTTATTGTATTTGATACATTAAATATTAAAATAATTAATATATATTTGATATATTAAATAAAAGATATTTATAGAATTTGAATAAGATTCAAATAAATAAATATCGTAGGAGATTTGAATGAGATTCAAATAAATAAAAAATATATTTTAATATATTAGATATTAAAATATAATATTTTAATAATGGCAAAGATCTTCCCTTGGTCTCTATAAATAGAACCCTTGGGTTGAAGCATTCAAAATAACACACATCTCCTAAATAGAGAGAATTAGAGAATTCTCTCTAAACCTCTTCCTCCTTAATCCCTTGAGGATTTTCTTTCAAGAGGCTCCCACAAGCCTTGATCTTTTGTTAGAGTCATAGCAAGGAAGATTTTGTGGAGGAGATAAAGACTCGCCAGAAGAACCTCCATGTTTATTTCAATGTAAGTTTTTGCTTAACCTTATATATTTTGTGTTTAATTCTAAATAAATCAAAGACGATCCAATGCTTCCGCTGCGGGATGAAAAGTTCATTCCTTCAGGCCGAGGCTTCCTTGGTGCTTCTGCTTGGCCTCCGTCCTCGGTACTTTTTTCGTGTACAAGTTTTCCTCGGTCTTACCATCCTGGTCTTTCTCTTGTTAGTCAAGAGAATTTAATTAGAATCGGTTTTATTCCACCCCTTCTTTTGAAAGGTTGGATTTAACCTCAAATTCTTCTTGTATTCATTGTGTTGGGGAGAGGTTGGTTTTGGCCAAGGTGGTCAGCCTCGGCCTCCTTAGTGAGCCTCGGCCACGTTTGTCAGACCTCAGTTCCTCAGTTTTAACTTCTGTCTCATGTGTTTTCGTTAACTTATGATTTCGTTGCTTCTGTTTTTCAGATATGCCTCCACGATCTACGTCTTTGCTTGAAGGCCACATGAGGAGTTGGGCCTTTGAGGGTTGGTGGCTCTAGCTCAGACGTGGGAGGTGTTTCTACTTTTGAGATTTCAAATCCTCCTCCTCGACCTAAGGGTGTGAGTACTCTCCAATAGACCAGCATTCCAAGGGCAGAGCTGGTTCAAAGTCAAGCTAGCTTGACTCAAGTCAATCGTCTATTGGCTGAGGTTAGGATTGAACTTGATTTCACAAGGACTTAGATTGTGGGGTCATTCAAGAAGATTATGCTTCTTTCAAGAAAGATCCCTATGCATTCCCTAATTCAGATGATTTTGTAATTGCTCGGCCTTGGCCTTGGAGGTCGGCCTCGGCCTTCGTTTTTCTCCAATTTTTGACTTTTCTGCCTTGTTTTGTGTAGCTTCTGCCTTTTGTTCAATTAGAGAGGCATATCTCTTTAGTAGCTTCTGCCTTTTGTTCATCAGAGAGGCATATCTCCTATGTAGCTTCGATGCTTTTTGTTTCATAGGGAAGCATATCCCCTTAGTAGCCCCCTACTCAAGTAGGAGTTTCTTGGTTGAACTCATGCTTGAGTGACACAACTTGCAGCTTGAAAATTTAATTTTATTGCTAATAAAATTTGAATCTTACGTGAATTTGTTGAAGTTGACAAATGTAATCCTAACTAGAGATGAAGTAAACAAAAGAAAGCCCCCTAGTAGTCCATAGGGGTATGGTCGGCCTCGACCTTCCTCTGGTCGGCCTCGGCCTTCTTCTGGTAGGCCTCTGCTTCACTTGATCTCTCGTGGGGGTTCTTCATCTTGTCGGCCTCGACCATCTTCTGGTCGGCCTCGGCCATCTCAGATGTATTCTTTCAGATACCCTTCTCTGATCAAGGTTTCGATTTCGTCTCGTAGCTGATAGCAATTATGAGTAGCATGACCATGATCTCGGTGAAAGAAACAGTATTTGTCTCTGTCTCTTTTTCCAGCTGGAGTTCGCATCTTATCTGGAAATTTCACCAAATTCAAGTGGCGAATTTCCATCAAGATCTGCTCAGGAGGGAGAGTTGTGGAAGTATACCTTTCGAACCGTTGGCCGAGGACGACCTTAGGGTCTGGTCGGCCTCGGCCTCTTTCCTCGACCCTCATTCTCTTCGAACTGGAAAAATTGTTGTCCCGAGCTCTATCTTGCTCTGCGTATCTGTTGCTTCTTTCACGATCAAATGTAGCTTCTTTCGATCGTATCAGCTCCTCAGCACTCATATACTTTTGAGCCCTAGTTATGAACTCAACATAGGAGGTCAGTTCTTCCCTGCCAATTGATCTAAGCAAACCTTTATCTTGTAAGCCTGCAACAATGGCGATTAGGGCAGTCGTGTCTGTGAATCCTTCAACTTGCAACGTTTCCTTGTTAAAGCGCGAGACATAATCACGTATGGTCTCTTTTGGCCCTTGCTTTATAATGAGCAAGTGCATCTGAGGCTTACGTTGGTCTCGCCCTCCTAAGAATTGCGTTACAAATGCTCTGGCTAACTCTTTGAAAGAGCCAATGGATTTTCTCTTCAACTTTCTGTACCATTCTCTGGCTGGTCCTGTGAGGGTAGAAGAGAATGCTCTGCATTTAATTGCTTCTGAAACTCCATGAAGTTCCATCTGCGCTTGATATGTGTCCAAGTGTTCAACAGGATCAGTATTGCCATCGTATGGAGTTATGGCCGGCATCTTGAACTTCTCAGGAACTTTCTCTTTCATGATCTCGTCAGTGAAAGGGGGATCGACTTGCTCGATGAGAGCCTCGAGATCCCACCTCTCGATCTCACGAGTTTTGAGAACATTCCCTTGAAGATCTCCAAACTCCTTTTGGATTTTCAGAATGTCTGCTTTCCATGGAGGACTTTGGTTTCGTGCATCATACCTCAATTTGATCTCCTCGGCCTGTACCTGGTCGGCCTCGACCTTGAGTTGCAGCTTCCTCTTCAATTCGATCAGGCTTCTCAAATCCGATGTTGCTTCAATATTCTCGTCGACCGTCGCTTCAACTTCACCTAGTCGGCCTCGGCCATCAGCCTGGGAGACGATCTGCACAACAGATTTCAACTTACCTGCCTTACTCGTCTGGCTTTTGACCGAGGGTTGACGTGGCTTGTTGTTTCCTCCAAGGATCAGCTTCTCGGTTGGCTTTTGGGTATGGGATTTTGATTCTCCCATCCCCTCAACCACCTTTGCTTTTCCTTTTCGTGGGTCTCGTACGAGAGGTGGTTCCTTCTCCTGTTTTTCTTTCTTCTGATGATCTTGGTTTTCCAGTTTTTCCAAGATTTCAGAATATATTTGTCCATGTTGTCGACCTTTTTCTTCAGCTCGGCAATCTCCTCTTCTGGTCGGCCTGTGTCAGGACGAGACCGAGGAGGAGAAACCTCTCTCGTACGTCTCGGGTGACGATCCTGATCGGAGTCGTCTCCATCTTCATTCCAGTGTTTGTTTTCTGGCATTCTACTCATCTTCTCGTAGGATTGACTTAGGCACAAGGTTTTTCTAGCAAGCATTGTCGTTCCCCACAGACGGCGCCAACTGTTGTTGCCAAAATTTGGACAGGAGAAATATCACCTGACCTCCACGTGACAACGACGGTGAATTTGTATTCTTAGGGGAAGAACGCGGCCTGCAAGACAAGAAAAACCTGGACACTGGTGTGGTGTAGACCACACAGGCTCCGATGCTTAAGTCAGAGAGAGTTTGAGAGAATTTTGGAGTTGTAGGAGAGTGTTGTAAGCTGGAATGAACTTACCTTGCTCTCCCTCTGAGGGAGAGCTTATATATCTTCCTTCCTAGGGTTTTTCGTGGGTTTCCGTCTTCAAATGGGGAAAGGAAAGATCGAATTGGGCTGAACCGAGGGCACACGAGCCATAAGGGACCGAGGCAATGCCCAAAATTGGGCCTTGCCAAACTGGTCGGCCTCGGCCTCGGCCGAGGCCGACCACGGGCTTGGGTCGAGCCCAAGCCCCGGTTTTCTCCCCTTTGTCTTTGGACCATGGCAAGGCCCAAAATGGGGTCTTGTCATGTGGTCGGCCTCGGCCTCAGCCGACCACGGGCTTGGGCTTCGGCCCAAGCCCGTTTCTTCATCCCTTTTCGTCCTGGGTCGGTTTCCTGTCGGTTTCGGTCCGTTTTGACTTCGTATGGGGCTTCTTTCCTTGTTTGGCCCTTCACTGCAGCCCTTCAGCTAGCTCATTCTTGTTGGTCCAATTTCACCCATAACATATATATATATATAAATTAACTACTCTCAATAGCTATTTCATGTTACACTTTATTTATCTTATTTAAAAAAAAAATTAATTTAGTGTTAATTTTTAGTATAACTATACTTTAAACTCTTGTCTACCTTTATTTTTTTTTAAAAATGTTGTCTACCTTCACTTATTCTGTAAGAATTAAATCCTAGTAATATTCATGCAATTGAAATTAAATTAATCAATTAATATACCATATATTTTCATTCTATGCTATTTAGATGCACTAACTTATGAATACCATTAACAAAATGAAGCTGTTTTCTTAATTATTTAACCATCTTTTTTATTAAAAACAAAAACAAAAAACAAAAAAATTTATATTTTATATATATGTATGTATGTATGTATATGGTGATTAAATTATAATACTATAAACTTTTTGTTAGTTAATTATTTAATTTTGGTTGGATCCTTACATATATTCCTCTAGTTTCATATCTGCCCCTTGCGATATACGAGAAAACAAGTATTATGACATGAATTTGAATGGAATGAAAAAAGACAAGTTCACACGTAAAAAGGAGTGAATTGTCGAGAAATTGGAAATTTTCTTGAAGAATAATTGTATTGTATTGCCCATTTGGCTTTGTTTGTTCATGTCTTATTGGTTAGTCCTTTTCCAATAAATAATTCAATATATGCTAAAATAAATATATTTGCCTCTCCGCCAACCACTCTGCTTCCAGTTCAAAGCCTACCGATTTATCTTCAAATTCTCCCACCATGGCCAAACCTCATCATCATCTAGTTTTCATCTGTACTCCCGCAATCGGAAACTTAGTTCCGGCCGTCGAATTCGCCGTCCGATTAGTCCATCACGACTCTCGTTTCTTCGTCACGTTTCTCAGCATCGACATCCCTGGAAGACCCCTCGTCAATGCCTACACCCAATCACGTTCCTCAACTTCCTCTTCTCAAAACGTCCAATTCATTGATCTCCCATCTGTCCAACCCCCATCCCCCAATCTCTACCATTCCCACATCGGCTATTTGTCCTTAACTTTCGAGTCTCATAAGCCCAACGTCAAGCAAGCCATCACCAACCTCCAAAATCTCCACAATTCTGGCCGTGTCGTCGGAATTTTCGTCGATATGTTCACTACGGCATTCATCGATGTTGCTGATGACCTCGAAATTCCAAGCTACCTTTTCTTTGCGTCTCCGGCCACTTTTCTTAGCTTCATGATTCACCTTTCTAAGATGGATTGTGACCGAGTTTCGGATTTGACTCGTAACTCGGATGCTGAGCTTATTTTACCGAGTTTTGTTCACTCGTTGACTTCCAGTTTGCTGCCCAGTACTGTTTTGAAGACGATGGATGGTCATTTTTGGTACGCTCATCACGGGCGTAGGTATGGCGAGACGAAGGGCGTTGTTATAAACTCGTTTACAGAGCTTGAGCCTCACGCGTTGAGCTCGCTTGAGGAGGTTCCGCCGGTTTACGCTGTTGGGCCGATACTTGATTTGGGCGGGCCGGCCCAGTGGCAGGCTTCTGAAGCGAGCCACGAGAGCGTTATGAAGTGGCTCGACGGTCAGCCTGAGGCGTCGGTTGTTTTGTTGAGCTTTGGGAGCATGGGGAGTCTTGATAAGGCTCAAGTGAGAGAGATTGCATTTGGGCTCGAACGGACCGGGTTCCGCTTTGTGTGGGCCGTACGTGAGCCTCCCAAGACCCATTTAACACACCCGAACGACTTCTCGGATGTCAACGACGTGTTGCCAGAAGGCTTTCTGCATCGCACGGCGGGGCTGGGATTGGTCTGTGGCTGGCTCCCGCAGGTTAGTATTTTTCAAGTTCACCAAACTCGAGGAAACGCAATAGTGTGTAGGGGAACAAATTTATAGTGCTTTTATTTTTATATTTATGTTAAATAATTCTCTAAATTTTAAAAGACGTTGAACTCTTAATTTTGTGTCTAATAAATTTATAAATTTTAAAAAGTATCTAATAAATCTCTGGCATTTTGATTTTGTGTTTATTAAGTTCACGAACTTTTAATTTTGTGTCTAATAAATCATTGGCTTATTTGATATTTTTTTAAATTTATGAACCTATTAGACACAAAATTTAATTTTATGTCTATTAGATTCGCTAATGTTAGAAACTTATTACTTACCAAATTAAAAGTTCATATATTTATTTGATAATTTTAAAGTTTGAAGACTTGTTAAATACATAATGGAAAATTGAGAGTCCTATTAGATACTTTTAAAGTTCAATGGTTTATTAAACATAAAAGCTCAAAGACTAAACTTGTAATTTAATCTAAAATTGATGTGGAGTCCATAAAATAAAACAATATGTTATTTAATAATGTAACAAATTGTGAATAAGAAGAATATGTATTATCATAACATTAAAAAGATTTATTTTTTGACCACTTATTTATGCTCATGTTGACTGGCAGGTGAGTATTTTAAGTCATTGTGCAATTGGAGGGTTTGTATCGCATTGTGGATGGAACTCGATTTTGGAGAGTTTGTGGTTCGGTGTGCCGATAGCGACATGGCCGGTGTACGCAGAGCAGCAAATGAACGCCTTTGAAATGGTTAAGGAATTGGAATTGGCAGTGGAGTTGCGGCTCGATTATAGGGAGGGAAGCAATTTGGTGACGGCGGAGGAGCTAGAGACGGCGCTCAGGCGCTTGATGGACGGCGGTGATGAGGTCAGATCAAAAGTGAAGGAGATGGGAGAGAAGTGTAGAACCGTTCTCGTGGAAAATGGATCCTCCTATGACGCTTTGAATTCTCTGATCAAGAAATTAACGGTTCAGATTTCGTAATAGTTTGAAATTGGGTCATATTCAGGCTGCCTCTTCTGTTTTTGCTTTTGAATTAATAAAAATAATTAATTAAATAAATAAGTTGACTGACTTGGGTGGATGAAACTTTTTCTCTTTTTCTTATAATTGAATCTATTTTGGTCGGTATATGTCATTTTCGTTGAATTTTTAATTACTTTTTATTATTAATTCATAGATAATTAATTTAAATTTTCACCCATTGTGGTGAATTATAAAATTTATTAAAAATGGGAACTCAAAAAGTTATATACTTTAAAGAGGGAAAACTACAATAAATTTTTACGAATTAAACTTAATTATTCTGGTCCCTCAATTTTAATGTTTGTTGTATTTTAGTATGTAATATTGAAATGTTTTATGTTAATTTGTTAATATTGTGTTGTTTCAGTGTATATATATTAATATTACATATAAATTTATTTTAGTCTGTGATCATTAAACTTTTTCACAAACAATTTTAGGTTAAAATACTATCTTGGTCCCTATACTTTGAAACTTGTCCTATTTTAGTTCATGTACTTTCAAATGTCTATTTAAAATTAGTCTCTACGGTTAGTTTATTGTGTTAACTTTTCTAAAAAAAATTAGTCTCAATTAATCATCTATCTATAAATTTTACATTGTGTCTTTTCTTGAATGAAATTTATAATTAGTATTCACCAAGTTTGATAAAAAGAAAAAAGAAAATTAACTTGAAACTAACAATAAGAACTAATTTAAGTTGTATTGAAAGTAAATGGATTAAATTTAGACATTTGCATAAAACTAAAATGGAATGAGATGACCCAAAGTAGTGAGATCAAAATGGAATTATAACTATAATTTTATATATTTTGTTAAGTAAAGAATATTAATATTGACAAGAGTTTTGGATTTTGAAACAACCAACTCTTTATTGGATGGTGTAGGAAAAAAATTTAAGATTTTTTTTTTGCACGTGTATAAAATTACAAGTTTGGTCTATAGGATTTGAATTTAGTTTTTGTTGGTACTTAAGTTTTCAAAAGTAACACTTTTAGTACCTAATATTTGAATTTAGTTTCTATTTGTCGTTTAGAATACAAAAGTGACATGTTTGGTCTTGAGATTTGAATTTAATTTTTAATTCTTCCATGAAGATTGAAATTAGTTTCTAAATACTAAATAGTCCTTAAGTAGAGTGGACCGCTAGTTGAAATAATGAAATGATGATGACCTGACTGTTAAAATTTGCTAACTAGATTTTGGTGATATGTATTTTTTAAATGAGTTAGATCTTTTTTATTTTTTACAAATAGGAATCAATTAGAATTCGATTTCAAAATTTAAAGATGAATTGAAAATTAAATTTAAATTTTAGTTACTAAACATGTCACTTTTAAAATCTCAGATCAAATAAAAATTAAATTTAAATTTATAAATTAAAAGTGTTAGTTTTGAAAACATAAAAACAAAATTCAAATGCAAATGGTGAAAAGTATATTTGACCTTTTTTTAACCTAAAATAACAAAAATAAAAGAATAATAAAAGCTGAGTAGAAACATGGATGAGATAGGGATTGAAATGCACTCTTGACTTTACGAGATTTTTCGTTTTTTTTTTCTTTTGTTCAATCCATCTCATCTCATTCCTCCATTTCAAGAAATCAAGTCAAATCCCCACTTAGGGATTGGTCCCCTGCCAAGAAAAAGTCTTTTCCATTTTATTTTACTTAATATTTTTTTCATTTATATTTGAATAAAAATAATTCAATATTAACAGATAAATACATCCAAATTTTATATATTTTATGCAAGATTTAATATTTATATAATCTATTATTAGTTTATAATTTTAATATTTCAAACAATCGGATCATAATTTAATAAAGAAAACATCTACTATTATTTTCAAAGCCAATAGTTTGATTTACCAAACCATACGCAGAATTGTTAAGCGAACAAAAAAAAAACTATAAATATATATAAAAATACTTTTTAAAATTTCGAGACAAAGACAATGGGAAGTCGGAACACGTACTACTCATCCTATCCAAGCCTTGAAATAAATCCAACTTTTATTTCCATTTAAGACTCTAACCTAATTTTCAATGGGATTTTTTTTTTTTAAATAAAAACTTTATGAGAGTTAAAAGCTAACTTATTAAAACAATATTAGTAGGTTGACTTAATCTTAGTAACGTGGAGAAAAGAGAGATGGAAATTTACATTTTACAAGACAAGAGGTGAAAATGGAGAGAGGGAAAGCCAAGCCAAAGGCAAGTAGCAGAAGGAAAAGATGTGCAAATGGCAGAAGTACTAGCAGTAGAAGTGGAAGAAGAGAAAAGAAGAGGGGTTGCTTGAAGGGAGACCAAAATTTCTAAAATAGAAGACTCAACTTTATGCTAAATAAGGGAGATTTCTTAAAGGAGGAGAGAGATTTCCAAAAGTGATGAAAAGTGCTTTTTCCAATTTAGAAAAATGAAAGGGGATTGACAAGAACAAGACATTGGGTATGTGGCGTTGTGTGGGGGTCATAAATAATCTGACTGAGATTTTGGCTTCCCTTAACAAAACCAAACAACAGCCAAGAGAGTTGCAAAAAGAGAAAATGATGATTTGCAGAAAGGAGAAAGAAATTCAGAACTGTTTTCTGTAGCAGAAAGATGAATGATTAGATCAAAAAAATCAAACACCTTCAGCTTCAGCTTCAGCTTCATTTCTGTCTTCAAAAACAAAAAACCCATAACTTTTCTTTTTGGTAGTTCACGCCACACCTCAAAACTGCCACCAAATCCATCAGTAAATGAGATTGGATTGGACGTATGATCTCACTGACAACTATCTCTATACTGTATTTATATATATTATTTTCATTTCTTTCTCTTCCCTCTCTTAACTATTATCTTATTTATTACTTATAATTTTCTTATCTTATTATGGCACTTTTAAGTTTTAATTATATTTTTTACCACAACAATATCATAACTATAGAAGATGATTTTGACAAATTGGGATTCCCTCATTCACATTCAAGTCTTCTCTCCTTTCCTAGTGTAGACGGTACAAAGCTTTGTGGGGTTTTATTACTTTTTTTCCCTTCTTTTTAAGTGAGAGAGTTGTTGGAGAAATTACAAATAACAAAAAAAAATTGAGAAAATATTAAAAAATAAACACGTAAACAATTAAGTTGAGATGCGAGTATCTCGCTCTCTTTAAGAAGATTCAAGCTCTATGCGTTGTATATTTATTTAATCAACGACCGGTACAACAGTTCTTCTCTAGTTTGTCTCCTTCAAGATACAACAACTTAAGTGCAACATTGCGTAGCTCAAATCACTATGCATTAAGAGGTTGAGCTCAAAACTCCACAACAAAGAACACATCTCTTTTGACAATAGAGAATATGAAAACATAGAGAAAAGACAATATGAAAAATGTTGTGTGTTTGAGGGAGTGGTAAGAGATGTATTTATACATTAATTTTACATATATAAAATTATATTTTTGTTCATATTTGCATGTGCTAGTTTCACAACTTTTATTTTTCTCGAACTCCTTCTTTGGTCCCACCTTAGTATTTATTCTATATTAAATTAAAGAACCATAAAGATTTATGTATGTATAAAAGATTAGATATTTATTTATATTTTTTTCAATTTAAAAAGCTTAATGAATAAAGTACCAATTATCATCTTAAAGGTCGATGATTTGATTTTTTTACCCTGCAATTGTTGAACTAAAAAACAAGTTAGATATTTTGATTATTAGAAAATTCATAAGTTAGTTATTCTTAATTAAAATACTAATTAAAAAAGAGATCAACATGAGTATAGCTTAATAGTTAAAGCATTACTATTTTTTCCAAAAGATCTGTGGATTTATATTCTCCCACCGCACATGTGGTACAATATTCTAAAAATAATGAAAAGAAAGAGAGAAATGTGGAACAATATTAATAATTTTACTGTTATGAGAGTTTTAAATGTGTTGATAAAAGAGCCAACATAAACCTCAAAAGTTAAGGGCCTTTTTTATAGGCAATCTAAAAACATAATTTTGAAAACAAGGGATTCGATGAAAACAAAGTTGTATTTTATATTTTTAGATATGTGTTTGATAACAGATTTAGAAATTTGATTCTAATTTAAACAGTTGTTCAAAATGTATTATATAATATATTTATAGATCATGAAACTAGTTGTAGTTTCAAAACTAAATATTAAGTTGAATATAAATCATTATTAATTAATATATAAACATGTTTTTTTGTTATAAATTTTATATAATTAGTATTTTGCAATATAATTTATAATATATTATATTATACATATTTTAATTTAACAAAAACAATTGAGTTTATAACATAAAATATTATATTTATTAAGATTTTTATCTTTTTTAATATAACTCTACATTTTAAATTTTCAAATTCAAAATCTGGATGCAATGAAAACATAAAAATGTTGTTTTCAGAATTTTCACTATTTGGATCATAGAATCCGAAAACAATGTTTTTGAAAACACATCTACCAAACGTATATTCACTGAATTCAGTGAATCAAAAAACATAAAACAAAATCAATATTGTCTACCAAACATGCCCTAACTTTTCTACTCATTTCCTTGAAGTTGAAGGTTTAAATTCCAACCATCACATTTGTTGTATCAAACAATATATGTCGGTAAGATAATATAACTATTTATTTATTTAAAAGGTTAAATTAACAAATTTAGTCCCTAAAGTTTCGAATTTGTTAAAATTTGCAGATCTACTAGAACACAAAATTAAAATTCTAGGGTTCTATTAGACATAAAATTCAAATTTATATCCAATAGGTCAATTGATTTTTAAAAACTTCGAATTTGTCAGGAATCTAATTAAACACAAAATTAAAAATTCAAAGACCTATTAGACACTTTTGAAAGTTCACATATCAAATAGACACAAATCTTAAAGTTCATGACCATACTTATAATTTAATTAACCAATTTAAAAAGTCTTAGATTTTTTTTTTGAGAAAATACAATAGGATTCAATTAAGATAGTTAGGGAGTATTCATCTGGATTTCTAGAGCACGTATATAGGCAACAATAATGAAATGTTCAGGAAAAAATGATCATATTATACAGTGGCAGAAAGAATGCAGGACATGGGTAGGGAATGAGGGGCCATGGGCCCCCAATTATTTGGGAAATACAAGTGTATGATGCCTCTGCAATTTGTGTTTAAAAGTACAAATTCAAATTACTAATCAATTAAAAACGTGTTACATGTAATTATTATCGCCTTTCATCATTTAAAGCTTTTCCTTTTTGTGCATAATATATAATACTCCTTGGAGTTGAAGTTGGTTTAATTTGTTCATAGAACGGCATGCTACTAATTATATATCATTAACATCACTTAAATGGGTATTTAAATTATTTAACGTCGCTTTTTTTTTTCTTGGAAAAAATTTAACATAGCTAATTATATGAACATCATTTAAATAGTCAAATATGATGGTCTCTTATCACAAATTATAGGTATAGAGCTTCTCTTACTTGTAAGTTGTATGAAATATATCCTAAAATAAAAGGCTAAGACTTTTGTGTTTTCTTAAGAATGCTTTTTTTTTAAAAAAAATATATATCACATCATTAGTGGGTGGGGTTTTCAAATTTGCTGTTGAAAATCCCACATCGAAAAAATGTAGAGACATCACAATCTTTATAAGATATATGTGTTACTTCTCTCATTATCAATTGGTTTTAAGATGGAATCTTATATTTATCTAATATCTACGGTCTCTTAAAAAAAAGTAGATACATATGTCTTAAATGCTGAGTTTTACTTATATGCTAACATAACCATAGTAACATTAGTTATCAATACGACCAAGCTCTTCATTTTAATTATATAAATTCCGTCACAAAAAAAAATTATATACATTCATAAATTTCAATAAATTTTTTATTTGGTCTCAACATTTTTATATCTATTTCACTCTCACTTTTTTACTTTCAACTATTTTGTTTTCCTTCAAAAAGCCCCCCCTATTTTGTTTTCTTTTCAAACTTCACATGAAATTTTATTTCCATTTTTGTTTTCAATTATTTTATTCCTCAACTCTATAAAACAACTCATAAACATAAACATGGCTCAATAGTTAAGATATATATTTACTTTTTCTATTAAAGTTAGATTTTCAAATTTCCACCCCACCACTAACATTGTTATATTAAAAAGATACTTTATATAGATATCGATGGTTAAATCTTTGTATACCATTTAACAGAAATATAATGCTATTCTACTTGGTATTATATTTATGATTATACATGCAGAAGTCGTATATTATTAAATTTGAAAGGGTCTAGACCTCTTAAAGCACTTTTGAAAAAGGTATGTAAATGAAGACAAAAACATGTTAAAAGAATCCACGTCGTAGCAATACAAGCATGGTAGTAATTTAGTTTATACGGTGAAAAAGAAAATAGACAACATTATCATAAAAGAAAATTTCGAAGCAATAGAAAATTAAACTTATCTACTGATTTGTTTGTGTGTGAAAAAGAGACAGAGTGTGTAAGTGTTGAGAGAGAGACAGAGACAGATGCCCCTTGTCCTTCCTACCTCGGCCATTGACAAAACAACTCGAAATGACAGATGCAACATTCAGACTTCACTGCCAATTCACACTCACCAACAGAGACAACAAAAAGCAACCCAATAAAATTAAACAAATCACCCAACCAAAAAAACAAAAAACAAAATACAAAATGACACTTCCCATTCCCCAATTCATCCTATATAAACACCTGTCCATTCCCCACAAAATTAAACTAAAACTACCCCTTCTTCACAAGTCCAAAACACAATCTCTTAAAACCCATATATCCATTTCCCTTCCATTTTTGCCTTTTATCTCACAGCTTCCACTAGAGATCATGAGTTTCGCTCACAATATGGACTCTCTACACTCCTCCATGACTCTGCCATTTGGCTACAATTTTTCGGCTTCAAATTGCGGTATTTCGAGCTCGAGTGTGACGGGCCCCAGAATGGACAGTAGAATTTGGAGCAAACTGCCGCAGAAGCTGCTGGATCGCGTGGTGGCGTTTCTTCCACCGCCGGCCTTCTTCCGTGCCCGTTGTGTCTGTAAGAGATGGTACGGCCTTCTCTTTTACGGCAGCTTTCTTGAATTGTATCTGCAACTTTCGCCCCACCGCCGCCATTGGTTCCTTTTCTTCAAGCTCAAGGGCATTAAGAGCCATATTTACAGAAATAATAGCAACTCCCCACATGGTGGAGGGGACTCCCGGCCCACCTACGAAGGGTATGTATAGGCTTAAACTATCACTCAATTCAAAGTATTGTTTTAAGCTATAAGTTTAAAAATTGGCTCTAAACCTTAAAGAACAATATTTTGCACTTAAAACTCTTGTAGAGTATTTTTATTATTTATTTCTACTCCATTTAATACATAAATGAATTCTATTTAAAATTTTAAGCTAATATAAATACATTAGCTAAGAATTTTTGTGGTGTAGTCAAGTATATTTTCTATCAAATAATTCTCAATTAATATTAGAAATAAAGAGAACCTCTCTTAGCTTCTCGTAAGTTCAAAAGGTATATAAAAAATTTCTCAAAAGTTTGTAATTTTTTTTCCTAATTTTCCTTTAAATTTTTAGAATGGGAAGATTTTATATATATATATATAAAAAAGATAAAATTTTACCCTTTCAAAGAAAACTTCTAATTGCATTACTTTTTAAGGAGATTATAATGTTTTAACGGTATATTTAATTTGCTAACCTAAGTATATTTCAACTGGCATGTATGTACCGTGCTAAATGGTTATATGTTCAAATCCCAAATGGTATATTTAATTTATTTTTTTGTTCATATATAATTTTTGAACAGGTACCTGTTCGATCCATACGACGTGGCATGGTACCGGCTCTCCTTCGCTCTAATCCCGCCGGGCTTCTCACCAGTGGCATCCTCGGGCGGCCTAATCTGTTGGGCACCGGACGACGGAGGTCCGAAAACTCTAATCCTCTCAAACCCAATTCTAGGAACCTTATCCCAACTTCCCCCAACAATAAGACCCCGCCTCTTCCCATCCATCGGCCTCGCCATAACCCCATCCTCGATCGACGTAACCGTCGCCGGCGACGACCTAATCTCCCCCTACGCCGTCAAAAACCTCACCGCCGAGACCTTCCACATCGACGGGGGCGGATTCTACTCGATGTGGGCCACCACCTCCACACTCCCCCGCCTGTGCAGCTTCGAGTCGAGCCGAATGGTCCACGTGGAGGGAAGATTCTACTGCATGAACTACAGCCCGTTCAGCATCCTGGCGTACGACATGTCGCAGAACAACTGGTGGAAGATCCAAGCGCCGATGCGTCGGTTCTTGCGGTCCCCAAATCTGGTGGAAAGCGGAGGGAAGCTGCTGCTGATCGCGGCGGTGGAGAAAAGCAAGCTGAACATTCCGAAGAGCCTGAGGGTGTGGGGGCTGCAGGGGTGCGGGACGGCGTGGATAGAAATGGAGAGAATGCCGCAGCAGCTGTACGTGGAGTTTGAGGGAATGGAGAAAGGGAGTGGGTTTGAATGCGTGGCGCATGGGGAATTTGTGGTGATTTTGATAAGAGGGTGTTGGGATAAGGCTGCGCTTTTGTATGACATGTGTAAGAAGATGTGGCAGTGGATTCCACCGTGTCCCTATATTATTGGAAGTGGGAATATTAATAATAATAATAATAATGCAGGGGAAGAGATGTTGCATGGGTTTGCTTATGAGCCGAGGTTGGCCACGCCAGTGAGTGGAGTCATTGATCACTTGACTTCTGCAGTTCCATTTCAGAATTTTAATACTAATAATCTGTGATGTCATCAATGAATGAATGAATCGTTTGGGTTCATTTGAATGAAACGGGTTTTGAGCGACTATAATTAGGGTTAGATGTGTAACTTGTGGGTTTTTTTTAAAAGATTTTCAGCTTTGGTGGTAGAGTAATAATTATTAATTAGACGTTGTTGTGTATGTGTTGACTTAGATCACACAGATTGTATTAAGTTATGAGGTAGTTGGGGCCTGGGGAAGTTTTTTCATCCAGATTTTTAGTGTTTTTATTATCTCTCTCTCTTTCTCTTTCTATGTTTTGGTTTAATTCGTTGTGTGAATTCTACTTGAAATCATCTCCATGTGTTTTGCCGGCGAGTAATGAATGGGAAGATTGAGAAGAAAGGGCTTTTTTTTTTTTTTTTTGGTTAGATGCATGGATGGAATTAACTAATTAAGCATTTTATTTGAACAAATGTAGAAGTCGAATGGATGGTTTTGTCTATTACCAGCTCTTCCTCTCGAGTGGAGATCAATCAATCAAATAGATAGATGGAGTAAACTAATGAGTTCGGGTATTAATGAACTTAATTAAGGTTGCGATCTTTCTTCTAAATTTAGTAAATTGTTTGCAATTAAATTCTTCAACATTGCGTAAAATGCAGAAACTCATTCTTTAATCATAAAACCCTTGAACTATTTGATTGGTGCAATCAAACTCAGTTTTTTTAAAATTCTATAAAACTTGAAAACTATAATATTAATCATTACAAGTATTTGGTTTTCAAGGAAATACTATTCCAATATATTGAATTACAATAACAAAGAAAATGATACCAAATTTTGTATTTGGATTGTAACAATCATATGGTTGAGAGTTTAATTATTACAATAGTTCATGGATAATTTTTGCATCTTTTACAATATTTAAGGGCATAATTACAAGGACAATTTGAAAGTGTGATAGGTAATAACCTAATAATTTAAATGTAGTTTTTGCAATTTTTTTTAATCTAAAATTAATAAAAACTTGATTATTTTGAATGCTTTTTCTCATAAGGTTTTGTGTGTGTGTGTTTAGAAAAGGAGCATGGGGAAGACAGATGTATGAATATGGGTTTTCCTCAATTTCAGAAACGTCGGTCTGTCTCTGTCATCCTCCAAAATCGTAATTTTGGGGCACGCCGACCGCCAGTACTTTACGTTTTTATTATGTTACTGTTCCTTTCTTTGTTTTGTTTTTTTGTTTTTGTTTTTTTTTTTTCTTTCTCCTTGTTCAATGGAAGAAATCAACATCCTCTACGGATAAGACTGCAATGACAGAGATGACCAGGGTTTTGCGGTGTTGACTCTCTCAGACTCAGTGTGGGAGAGAATGGGACACAAAAGCTTAAGTTTAAGGCTAAATATTTCAGATGGTTTTTTTTCTCTCTTTTGAACTTTTTCAAATTTATCTTCAATGTATCAAAAATTCTCGATAAGGTCCTTCGATAAAAAAAAATTGTTAAATGTTAACAAAAAGCTAAATTTTTGATAAATTATTGTTTATTAGTATATCTGGATATGTGGTCATGCCAATTGAACATATCACTTGAAAAAAAAAATAGTTTTATTAATTAACAGGAGAATTTTGCTAATGAACAGGTCAGATTTTATGTATCAAGTAGCATATAAGGGGCTGTTTGGGGCAAGGAGTTGCAGGGAGGAGTTAATATGTCTGGGGAGTTAGGAAGTCTAGAGAGTTAGAAAGTCTGGGGAGTTAGGAAGTCTGTGTTTGGGGTGCAGAGTTGTTTAGTCTGGAGTTAGGAAGTCTGTGTTTGGGGCTAAGAGTTGCAGGGAGTAGGAGTTCTGAAGTCTGTGTTTGGGGTGCAGATTTGTTAAACCTGGAGTTCTGAAGTCTAAGTTGATTTTATATAGTTTTTTTCTACAATTTCTCAAAATTTCATTCTTAAGAATTTGTCCTCATAAATTCTAAGATTGAGATTTTTTGTTTTTATTAATTTATGTATATTTTACAAATTTCTTTAAAGTAAAAAAAAATAATTTTGAACAAAATACCCCACATTCTTTTTTTCAATATATCTCACATTAATTATTTATTTATCTTGGATAGTTTTCAAATAAAAGAGTCTTACAATACTTTTTAAAATATTACATGTGATTTGGAAATATTTCAATCCATTAATTTAAAGAGATTCAAATAAACTTCAAGATTTTTACGTTTTTATTCTTTCAATTATAGAAATAATATAGATTTGTTTCCGTCAATCCTAAAATTGGGATTTTAAATTATATTATTTTATGAATATTTTATAATTTTATTAAAGACTTGTTTTTGTCAATTTTAAAATTTTAATTTAAGATTTGTTTTTCAAGCTTAATAAAATAATTTTTTTACATAATTTAAGATTTTATTTTTCTACATAATCAATGTAATAAATTATCTAAAGTTTGATTAATTTGAAAATAATATATTCTTTGAAGTTTTAAAATAACTAAGTTAAAAATAAAATATCAAATATTTATGCTATTTTAAAATAATTAAGTTCAAAATGAATATATATGTTTTTTAAAATCATTCAAAATGAATATTATACATACTTTTGTTCAAAATACTATATATTTATGTTATTTATTGTAATAATTTTATTTTATTAAGTTTGGAATGAGAAATTGTTTATCTTTTTACTTTGAATATGATTAGTTTGAAAATCAAAATTTTTTAATACGTTAATCTTTTTTAATACTAATTTTCTAAAATGTAATACGGGGTTAGTTTAAAATATGTTTTTCTTATCTTCAAATCATAAAATTATATATATTTTTGAGCTATTAATAAAAAAAAAACTTAAAAAAGATGAGATTGTTATTTGTTATAAGTAATTTTAGTTGAAACTTAAAAAAAAATTGTAGATGACAAATGGAAGAAGTGAAATAGGAAGATTTTTATCAATTAAAAAAATTGTTATGTAGTACTATAATTTATATTAAATTTTCAATTTAAATAATAGTATCATGTCTAAAACATTCTTATATAATTTATATTTAAAAAAATTAAAGTTATAGAATAAAAGAAAAATATTTTTGTTAAAAAATTGATTAAAATTATAGAATAAAAAAATAATTATCTATATTTAATTAGTAATTAGTAACAATGATGAGAAAATTTATATAAAAAATAAAGAAAAATTTTCAAATTAAGAAATTAAAAAAAATAATGTAAAAAAAAATAGAGAGAGAAAGGAGAGGGGAGAAGAGAGAGAGGTATGAGTGAGGTGAGGTGAAGAAAAATGAGATAAGAAAGTTGTGGGACCCATAATGAGGAGTTGGGGAAGGAGTTAATAAGTTTGTGGGGCCACAATTGGGAATTAGAGAAGGAGTTAATAAATCTGTGGGGTCCACAATAGGAGTAAAATTATCCTTGGGCCAAACAAAGAGTTGGGGGGAGTTATTAACTCCTACAAACTTTACTCCCCCAACTCCTCAATCCAAACACCCCCTAAGTGTTATGCCTAAGTGTCTAAATATGTTAATAAAACAATAATTTATTACAACTATTTTTCAACAAATTATTATTATTATTATTATTATTTTGGAATGACCTAATTGATAATTTTTAGTATATTAATGGAAAATTTCAAACTTTTAAAAGATTGAGGATCGAATTGAGAATTAAATAAAAATATGAAGAATAATCTTATGTATATTTAGCCAAATATTAACTAGAAAGGATAAAATTGATATTACAAAAAAAAAATGAAGTTGGCGATAGGTTACGGCAAATTTAATATATATTTTTTTCATATAGCCTTAATATAATGGAAATGAGCTAACATAATTGATATGTCATGTACATATATCGTATTATTGCTACCTATTATTTGAGTTGAACATACCATTGCTTTAACTTTCACACAGTTTTCATGTGATTAACTTCAAAGAATTTATATAAAAGCAAAGTGAAGCATGAAACAAATGAAATTGTAATTACCATCTAACTCGATTTAACTCAATTTATTAAGTCATATACTATAGGCAGTTCCGAACCAAAGGGGAAAATTATAGTTTTACTCTCTATATACAATTGGTTTCGTTTAATTAAAATTTGATATTGTGGTTCATTGGCCAGAGGGGCACGAAAAGCTAGCTCTTCAACTGTGAGGTCATGGGATCAAATCCACTGTAGCTTCATTTTTTAATTTTAGCTAAGTGAGCATAGCTCATGTACCTTCGACGTGTTTGAACCTCCCACTTTTGAACTCAATTTTTTTTTTTGATCTTCAATAAATATTTTAGAAAGAATAATTGTAGAAAAAAAACTTAATTCTATTTTAAAAAATCTTAAATATTTAAAGTTTCATTATTTAATTTTGTATTTAGGTGGATTATTCTATAATTTTATTATAATATTGTAATTAATATTACTTAATCAAAATATTATATATCAATGCATTTAAAATTATATTTATATGAAAGTTAAATCATAAGTTTAGTTCCTGAATTTTAAAATTTGTGTCTAATAGGTCCTTAAATTTTAATTTTATGTCTAATAAATTATTAAACTTTAAAAATGTTTAATAAGTACATGAACTTTGAATTTTTAATGCAATAGGTCTTAGATATATTTTTAAAAAATTAAAACCAACTGATCTATTAGACATTAATTGAACCTTAAGCTTTCATTTTTGTAACTAATTGATACATTGATTTTTTTAAAAGAAAGGCAAATAGGTTGAGGACTTATTAGAAAAAATTAAATTTTATGTCTAATAGAACATCTAATTTTAAAAATTTTAAATATATCATAGATCTATTGGATACAAAATTAAAACTTAAAGAATCTATTAGACACTAAATTTGAGACCTCTTAGACACTTTTTAAAGTTTAGAGACCATGTAAACAAAAGTCTAAATGTTCAAGGACTAAACTTATAATTTAATCTAATATGAACTTGTCTCCCTGTCATAAAGTTCTGGATTTGTCATATACTCTCGATTTAGAGGTTAAAAGTTTGTACTCTCAACCCTCACGTATTATAGAACTCAAGGAAAAAAATTGCAATTACCAAAATATTAAAAATAACGAAGTAGGAAGACTATAATTTAATTTTTTGAAAGAAGATTTATCAGCTTCCAACCATTTTTCAAGAAGAGGAACATTTCTTTAAAGATCAAACTTAACTCAACGAGGCCAAACTCAGCATAGCTCAAGTGACATAAAGTACGTGTCTTCAATTAAAAAGTTAAAAGTTCGAATTTTTACTTCCACTTGTTGAACTAAAAAAAAACTTAGTTTCAACAAGGAGGTTAATTTTTGTTATCAGTTAAAAAAGTTCAAATTTTCACACCATCTCATTTTCTTGGTTTTTTTTTTTTTTTTTTTTGTTGGAAAAGTACACCACCTCATTTATTGTGCTATATTAAAAAAAAACATCTCTACAAAAGATTTAAAGTATATGCTTATATATATATATTTTTTAAAATTACAAGTATACTTATACTGATGGGACCAGCCACGCGATTAATTATTAAAGTAGTCAAAATTAATGAAAGTTAGAAAATTGAAATTCTAAAAAGTTAAAATAAAGAAAAGAGAATATCATTTAAAAAATAATTAAAATTTTATTGAGCATAATTAGTTTTAAAAGATTTTAAAATAAAAATTTAAAAAAAATGATTAAAATTAAAGGATGAAAATGTGATTTTTTTTTTCTTTAAATTCTACAACAAGTGGTCAGGTGGAGAATTTGAACGTCTGACCTCTTAGTATACGTCTTAACCAGTTAATCTTTTTTAAACATATACATATATATACACACACATATATAAAATCATAATATGAATGGCAGAATCGATTGTCATATTTGTAAATTTGTTGCATGAAAATCACATTGATATTATTCCTCTTGTTATGTTCTTGTCTTATTGAGATAGTTCGTTTTTTTTTCTTGAGTACATATACTTCGTTTATAACATTGATAAAAATATATCCTAATATACTATTTAATTGTAGAGTATATTATTGATATATACAAAATGTAAAGCATATCACGAAGGTACCATTTTTATCATTAATAAAGTATATCAGTGATGAAAATATCAATTATACGTGATTGATGCCGGTTCTTTGTATTTGTATCATTTCTATAAATTATTGGTTAAATTACAAATTTAGTCCCTAAACTTTGAAGTCTGTGTTTATTTAGTCCCTAAACTTTCAAAAGTGTCTAATAGGTCCCTGGACTTTTAATTCTGTGTCTAATAGGTCTATGACAAAGTCAAATTTTTTTAAAATTAATTAACCTATTAGATATAAATTTAAATTATATGTCTAATGGAACCTTAAATTTTTAATTTTGTGTCTAGTAGATCTATGAATTAAAAATTCAAAAGTTGAAGGACTAAATTTATAATTTAATATAAAATATTTGATTACATGACAAATCGGTTTAATATTTAAGTTGGATCTGTTATTATTGCAAAATATGTATTTGTATGTATGTATACATACATACATAATTGTTAAAAGGAAAAGAAAAGGAAAGAAGATGACAGTAAATAAAAAAAAAAAAAATTATATTTAAAAAAAACCCTTAAACTTTATCCTTATTTCAAAAATCCATTTATTCTTTCAAAAGTTGTAATATTATTCTCGACATTTCATAAATGTTTCAAAACTATCTTTAGAATTAAAAAACTATTAAAATTTTGAACGAAAAATTGACATGTTTAAATGCAGTTCTTTCAAACTTAATCCATACAAGTATCCTAGTCATGTCATCGTTATAAGTTGATTTTTTTGTCTAACATTCTAATCAATTTTTAATTCAAATATAATTTTGAAATGTTTACAAAAGATTAAAAATATTAAAAGAATACAGTGCTTCAATAAAAAGAAAAAAAAAAAAAAAAAAAAGGCTTGTGCTCTGCTCAGAGGCGCCAGACCTCATTAACTTCCAAACGGCTCCTCACTGCTCATTCCAATTCCTTTTGCTTAGTGAGCATCAAATCTTGTTGGTCTCAGCTCACCTGTTTCATAAATTCTCTTCATTCGCAAGAAATGGCGAAATATATGTAGATGGAGACGACGAGAAGAAAAGGGTCAGTTATCTAAGCCTAAACAAGTCACATTTTCAAAGTCTACGCCTTGTCGGCTGGTAAGTCTTTTAATGTTTTCGTCATCCATTTCATCCTCGAAATCTCGCTATCTGTCATGTTCATTGCTTTTTCCCGGAGGCATTCAAACTGGGCGTTCAGCGATGTTGTCATCATGGTCCAAATCTCGTTCGTGGATGTTCTTGATTGTTTTTCCGTCCTCTCGTTTCCCGGAGGATGTAAATTAGACTTCAATTTTAGCTATACTATGTGAAATTATTTGTTCGAATCACTGCGGAGTGTCGATTTCTGTGCTTTCTGGGCTAATTAGGTCAGGTGGAAGTGTTTTTCCTTGCGCGATCTCGTTGCAATACGACTTCTCTTTCTGGCTAACCTTTGGAGTACGTTTTCGTTCTTAGGGTTTAGGGTAATGGCTCCAACAGAGGTGAAACCGCTTTATTTGCAATTTCTTCCGCTTCTGATGTTAATTTGGGTGTCCAGAATAGGCGCCTCGGACACTGTAAGGAACTTGAATACTACTGATTTTTATCTTCTTTGCTGCTTGATGATGTTATATTGTTGTTTTGGTTTTTCCATTGGAATCAATTAAATGTAGTGCCCGGTTTTGGGAAATTATGTCATGAAGTTCCTTTGGCCGTGTAGGTGTTCAACGAGTCAGTAAGTGGGCATTCGGTTGTTTCCAGAAATGAAAACCCAAAAGGTATACAGTAACTTCTTGAATTGTTATTTGGCCTCCTAAAGTTTGGTAAATTGAAGGAAGAAGAAAACAATTTGGGATTTTTTTAAATTTGTCTTTAATCTGTGAAAAAAATTGGATCCCTTCTTTCTGAATATGAAAGATTTTTCTTTGTTTAAACTCTTCAATCATATTATGTGATATGTCCTATTTAGATTTTGAGTTTTACTTTCTTTTCCCTTTTTTCCTCCTTGCATTCAAGCATAGTACATCCATATGAGAAATTGTCTCGATACTCTGTTTGTCATTGTTATACTGTGGTTATAAAATGGCATCCTCAAATTGTATTCTTTTCTCTGTGGCTAGGACGGTGCCCTCGTGGTTGGTTTATTAGCCTGAACAAGACTAAGTGCTATGGTTTCATGTCGATCCCTAAATCATGGAATGAATCAGAGAGCCAATGTAATGGTTATGGTGGGAACTTAGCAGCACTGATAACATATCAAGAGTTAAGCTTTGCACAAAATCTGTGTAATGGAACTCTTGGTGGCTGTTGGGTTGGTGGTAGAGCGTTCAACTCTTTGAATGATTTTGTTTGGAAGTGGTCAGATAATGTTTCAAAATGGAACGATTCCATTATTCCCAGCACAGCTCTGCAATCTAATTGCAAAAACGTCTCCTGCCACACGAATGATTCGGTTGAAACATGTTCTTTGATATTTGGTGGACCAACAACACCGTTCCTTAAGGATGAGAAATGCAACAGTTCTCATCCTTTTATATGCATGATAAATCTAGGTATGACATTATCCATCATGGTTAACCCTGTATATCCTCCACTCAAGCTTTCTCTCTCTATCCCCACCCATACCCACACACACAAATTAAATTTAAAGAAAAAAAAAAGAGAGAGAGAAAGAACTTATAGCAAGAGAGAACTGATACTTTTACCTTTCCATGCAATAGAATGAATCTAACATGTTTGGTATTTCCATTTCCTCGTTCTTTGGTGGTTTAGTCATTGAGAGATGATGTAAACCACACTGAGATTATATTCTTTTCTTTGTATCAGATGATAGATGCCATCGCATGCACTGCCACAAGGAGTATCTAGTCATTCTAGCAGTTGTGAGTGGGTTGATATTTTGCACGACGTTGGCTGTGGTGATTTGGCTTCTTGCCTACAAGAGGAGCAAAAAGCGGAGAAGGTCTCGGAAGCCATCCAATCCTGCAGCTTCTGCATTGGTACCACCTTCATGGAAGGTGTTTACCAAAGAAGAGCTAAGATCGATTACAAAAAACTTCAGTGAGGGAAATCGTCTTCTTGGAGATGCAAAAACAGGTGGTACATACAGTGGGCTTTTACCTGATGGCTCAAGAGTTGCAATTAAAAGGTTAAAGAAGTCCAGTTTTCAGAGGAAAAAGGAGTTCCATTCCGAAATTGCAAGAGTTGCTAAACTTCGTCATCCAAATTTGGTTGCCCTAAAAGGATGCTGCTATGACCATGGTGACCGTTACATTGTTTATGAATTCATTGTTAATGGGCCCTTAGATAGATGGCTTCACCATGTACCAAGAGGTGGTCGAAGCTTAGATTGGACCATGAGAATGAAAGTTGCCACGACTCTTGCCCAAGGGATTGCGTATGTACAATTTATGGCTCTTTCTCTTACTAAAAAGATCAGACCGGTTTCTCTACTTATTTTTCCATTCATCTGTTAAGATGCAAAGGAACTCTTACTTTGATTAAATAATCCGACCTCTTCTCTAGTGATTATTAACCGGCTCTCGTCTTTCATGTTTTCTATATAGGTTCCTTCACGACAAGGTTAAGCCACACGTAGTACATCGTGATATTCGTGCTAGTAATGTACTTCTTGACGAAGAATTTGGAGCACATCTTATGGGAGTTGGCCTGTCGAAATTGGTGGCATATGAAGTCATGCATGAGAGGACAGTGATGGCTGGGGGAACCTATGGATACCTTGCTCCAGAATTTGTCTACAGAAATGAGCTTACAACAAAGAGTGATGTCTATAGTTTCGGAGTGCTACTGCTTGAAATTGTGACCGGTCGAAGGCCTGCACAGGCAGTTGATTCTGTTGGTTGGCAAAGCATTTTCGAATGGGCAACACCCCTCGTGCAGGCTCACCGTTACCTAGATCTCTTGGATCCTCATATAACGGCCACTTCTACTTCCGAAATTCCGGAGGCTGGTGTTGTTCAGAAGGTGGTTGACCTTGTGTATGCTTGCACACAGCATGTCCCATCGATGCGCCCTAGAATGTCACATGTTGTTCATCAGTTGCAACAATTGGCTCCCTCACCTCTCACTATGAAGTAAAAGCATCCAACTGACGTCAAGTTTCCTATTGCAAGATTCTAACTTGGAAAGAAGCCAGTTAGTTTAGGACAGGATCCAAGGTAGCTAGTTATATTTAACTCAATTTCTGAATAGTTTTAGGACATGTCTGTAAGTGATTTTGAAAGGGTGTCAAAATCACTTTTGTCATGTTCTTCCATGTCTCTTAGAACACTAGTCCCTCACATCCACGATGGCATGACCACTCCTATTAGGCAGAATGGTTCATTCAGTTTGATCTGTAATTTGATCTGTAATGTTGTAACACAATTGTTTAACATAGATTCACAACTTCTATTAGGCAGAATGGTTCATTCAGCTGTTGCTTTTCTTTTAATGAAATCTATTCTTATACAAATTAGCGTAAAAAGCAGGGGCCTCAATTCAGAGATTAAAAAAAAAAAAAAAAAAAAAAAAAAAAGGCTTGAATGATGAGAAAATGATTGATACAACCCACGAAAATGGGTTGTAAAAATTGAATTTACATATGGCATGAAGTTTATTAGTCTTGCGTACGATGAAGGGGAGGTGCAAATGAACAAAGATGGATTGTACAATTGAATTAACATGTCGCACTCATGCTAGGTTACTAACTAGTTCTGCGTACAAGGAACAAAGGCAACAATATTACAGATGGTTTTCTAGAAATTCCAAGACCGCTAAACCCGCAGCCCAAATGTCGTCGTCCAACACATGCTCGGCGGGGGAGTGACTTACGCCTCCACGACAGCGGACAAACAACATTCCGACCTGCCAATTCTCTCATTAACATCATCGTATAACCATGTCGATGCAGGTGCAAAACTAGAACTTCAAGAATTATGGTATATAAGTTGAGAACAAACCTTTGTCAAATGAGACATAGCCATAGCATCATGCCCTGCTCCACTCATTAATATAGGTACTTCCTCCTGAATGTCGCCCACCATTTTTTTGAGGGCAGTGGAAGCTGCAGATTTCAGCTGCGAGCTCAGCTCCCAATCACTAATTACAGCATTTGCATCATGCTGAAAGAAATGGACAGAGCAGATTATAGTTGTGTAATGGAAGCAAATGATAAATGTGGACAAAGGGCTTGATGGAAGATACACACCTTACGTTCAATATTGCACGAAACGGATCGGCTGCTGCAAATTTTATGTACCTGATTAGAGAATTCATAAATTACGGCTTCTCGTCCTATGTCATCGATAGTACGTAAATCTACAGTGAAGGTCACCTGTAACATGCCAAACATTAAAAATTGCCTGGTAAAAAGGTACGGTCTGCAGTCCCTCTATATCAAATTCTTGCCTGGCCTGGAATGACATTGCTTGCACTGGGCCATGTTGATATCTCTCCAACCGTACAGACAAGAGATGTGGAAAGTGACTTCAAGGTAGAATCACTGCAATGGCCATCAAAAGATAAGTAGCTCTCTGGTTGCTTACAGAGTTTTTCCAATTGTACAATCAATTCAGCTGAAGCTGCCATGGGATCCTGGCGCAAAGGCATTGGAACCGTTCCTGCATGCCCCTGAGAACCTCTCACTGTAACCTGCAATCTTTGTGCATGGATCGCTCTATCAAACGAAATTCACATCCTAATTTAAATAAATCCATTCTAGTTCATCTTTTTATGAAACAAGAAAGTTAAATTTCCTTCCTTTCAGTTTTACACATCAGCGACCCTAGCTAAATTATAAATTTGGGTAGTCAGATTGTGAAATGGAAAAATACCAACATATTAAATTCATTACCAATAATACCCTAAATGTTAAAAGTAAACTAATTTACCACCAAGCCTCACTACGGAATGTAGCATGGTTATTATTTAAGAACACGGAGAAAAACTAGGTAAATAAATTAACCACAATATAATGTATCTTGTAACTTTTAGGATTAGGTAGGCAAAAATTACAGATTTTCAGAGATAGAAACGTCCAATACTGGACCTTGGGTTAAAGTACAACTTCAAGTTCATCCCTAGGAGTAAGAATCTAAACACAAACATGCTTATCAACCATGATATATAGCAAGCTAGTAGTCAACAAAAATGACCATTAATATTTCAAATAAAGGATTATCGCAATTCTTTCACAAAATTAGTTATTGAGCAAGTATATTCTCAGTCTCCTCCAGGTCATTTAACTTGTGTACCTTTAGTCGTGACTGTCCAGCAATGCCCCTAACCACTCCAAGAGGAAAACCAGACCACTCAAGTACAGGTCCTTGTTCAATATGAACCTGAGGGTCAAAGCAAACAATAATGTTCTCATAATGGTCGAAAAGTACTGATTATCGTACCTAAGTTCTAAAAATTGAAGTTTTAAGTGGAGAACAAATACTACAAATTTCAGAAGAGCACCCAAAGTCATACCTCAACATATCCCCAGACAGACTTGCGGTCATACTTGAGCTGCAACAAGTTCTCCTCAGTTATCTCTACTCCACTCTCCGTAATTACATCTTTTATCGTCATGCCACTGATAAAGTAATATTTATGAATAGGCAGGTAATTATGAGTGATATGCATCCAGAGAGTTTGGAGTTACGCAACAAAACCTTTTATCTGATATTTCCAATGACGAAGCTGGTAAAATACCAGCAATAGCAGCACTTCCCAAGAAGGTTGATTGAAACCTCACACCCTCTTCATCACTGAAGGCAATCACCTGCATAATTTTGTGGTTGATTATAACTAAATGTGACCAGGTACAAAATGTTGTCATGTATCAGGACCAATAATGTCCCTGGTTTGTTTCCTCTAATATGTACACTAAAAGTTCAATTTGATAGCCCATCAAACAGTTTCCCAAAACTTTTAAGCGTACTTTTTTTCTTACAATCTACTCAAGTTGAAAACATTTCAGAAAAATTTTGCCCAGATGATAACAATTGGAGGAGGAAGAGATCAAGAACAAGTCACCTATTTATTCTAAATTCACTATTGCTAATGAGAAAGTAAATAACTCAAACCTCAATTGGCCTCTTTAATTCTTCTAACTTCCCATTCATATAAAAAACTTTCAAAGCAGAGATAGCAGATATGATGCCTAATGCGCCATCAAATTTTCCAGCATCAACAACAGTATCCTACGAGGAAAAGAAGAAATTTCAATTCTTAGCTTGATATGTAACATAATTTCTTGCCTTTGCTTAGGGGAAGTCAAATAATCACCAAGTGAGAACCAATCAGTAATGCTTCAGCACTTGCATTCCTTCCCTCAGCTCGACCATGTAGATTGCCCATGCAGTCAACCCACCTGAAAATGTTCATGAACATGAGTCAAGGACAATTTTAAGACTTCTTCAAGTTGAGGAAATGTAGAAATCTAACGTTCTTAATCCTGCATCCTCCATCCATTTTTGAATAAGAAATCTTGCTTTGATAGAAGCTGGACTCAAGAACGTCCTCTCAAGATAGCGAGCAGCATCACTTACCTGGTAATTGGGGACAGTTGTAAGATAACTCTGAGTTACCAATTGGAAATAATGATAACACAAACGCAGAAAAACTCACCATCGAACAGTTTTAAGTTGGATTAGAACTCAACCTCTGGTATTCAGCAGGTTTATCTGGGGGAAGGGGAGGACAACTATTCATGGACTAAGCTATAATATATGGAGTATGGCATAGAATGAAGAGTTTGATAATTGGAAAAGGAAGTAACCAAGGTAAAGACTTCAGAGAGGAAAAACTCGGGAATTCAAGATATTAAATTTGCAATAATACGCCCTAAATCTTTTCATCGAAAATTACAATAAGGCTTCTAAGAAATGAAGTTATATAAAATTGCCGGAAAATTTTTATAACCAAATCAAGGGAATATTTCAAACAAACCAAACAGTCAACCTAATAAATCTTTCCCAAGTATTATAACTCTCTAAAATTATCAATTTACGCGGTCAACACTAGTAGTGGACATTTTTATATTATGAATGGAAAACTACAGCAGAATCATATACAAGAAAGGAAGATACACATGCAAATCGTTCTTATTCACTAAATCTGCAATAGCACACATATTGTAACTAGCAGAGAGAGGGAAAAAAGGAGGTCGTGGTCCACTACCTTCCCTAATTCGTTCAATCTTCCCACTGCTTCGTCTTTAAGAATTTCCACAAACAAATCAGCCCTTCTGTTCTTTGAATCTTCGGCTACATCTCCTGAAAATTGTGAATAATATTCAGTGTTCAACATACAATCGTTCATTAAAATGAGGCTATGACAACTAGAATATCATCATAAAAGAGCGAAACAACCAAACAGACTGTTCCTGACGTAAAAAGGAAAAGAAAAGAAAACCTGACTTTTATGAGCATCATACAATATTTATGATTTCACCAATGATAGATAACTCGATGGAGAAGAAACAGATCTGTCGACTCCTCCGATAAACATGAATCAGCAGAAATTAGAACAAACAATTTTCCAGAGTTCATTAACGGTGAGTGAAATTTTATCATGTACGTTATCCGTAAAAGCATAAACGAGTGGTTCGTATTCATTTCGATTCAATTGTATGTATTTTCACAAAGGAACATCCATTTTCCATTTCGAAGCTGTAAAGAAAAATATCGTATCAAGATGAAGCCAAAAAGGAAGATAATCAATATACCAGTAAATGCGTAAGCGGTGGGAGGAGATGAAAACAAAAGGAAAAACAGCAGGTAACTGAATAAGATGGAGAAAGAAGAATGGTGGTGATGATGATGATGATGATCCTTGATGAGAAAAGCGGCCATAGAATCGGTGTTAGCATAGGCAATGACCATGGCCGGCGGCTCACGGAAACGGAGAAGAAGCAGCGGAGAGAAATGGCAGCCGGAGAGCTATGGCGGAGGCCGAGAGCCTTTTCTGGAATTTGGATTTTCGTTTTTGGCTTGTGGCTCCCGGCTTCAGAATTCCGGAATCTTCACCTTATTTGTGGTGCGGAATACAGGTGGGCCTCATTATAGACATTATTGGAGGAGGGCATTAGTCTTACAATGTGGCCGATAATTTTACAGCGTATCATACAGCAAGGACTAAAGAGATATTCAGAAACCTATTTTGAATCTTATTAAGAGAAAAGTGTTTTTGATTCTTCACTACATAGTCCACCAATTAAATGCAGCCGCCATTGCTTTAGATTCTACTTTCATGAATAAATATTTTAATCATTTCTTTTGTTTAAATAATAAATTTAGTCTTTGAATTTTTCGATCTGTATTTATATGATCATCATTAAACTTTAAAAAGTGTCTATAATAAGTCTATAAATTTTTAGATTTGTGTCTATTTGGTCTATGAATTTCAAAAAATGTCTAATAAATCTTTAAATTTATAATTTTGTGTCAAATAATAAGTATTTGAATTTGTGATTTTGTGTCTAATAGATCATTGACTTGATCTATTAGACATTTTTTAAAATTTGTTGATGCAGAGATCTGGTTGGCAAGAGCTAATGTGATAAGCCCGACGGTTTGAGGTCTTGTTCGTAGTCCGAGGAATTCTGCACATAAGAGACCTCGCACCGCTATAGGGCTTGGGCCAACACTCTTCGATGCTTAAATCAATGATGAGCACGAAGTGATGTCGAGCTAAGCTCAGGTTAGGTTGCATGCCTTATGTGGGAGTGGATCTTTCGTATTTACAGCGCTTTGTCGCCCTGACACTCATGTCAAGGTTGCACATAAGATCTTTCCCCTCTCCATAGTTAGCATGCTCCTCGGCTCAGCCTCCAAACCTACGGGAGCATGTTTTACCTCTTCGAGTAATATGGGCCCTAATGGGCATGCCATACTTTCTTGGGGAGTTAGACTCGTGGACCTACGCAAAAATCGACCCACAACAAAATTCATTAACTTACTAGACACAAAATTGAAAGTTTAGAGTCCTATGAAGACATCAAATTTAAAATATAATAGATCAGTTATTTTTTTTTAAAATTTAAATATGTCAATGATTTGTTAGACACAAAATAGAAAGTTTATGAACTTATTAGACATTTTTTAAGTTCATAGACATATTAGACAAAAATTAAAAGTTTAGAGACTTGTTAGACACTTTTTAAAGTTAAAAGACTAAATAGACATAAACTTAAAAGTTCATAGACTAAACTTGTAATTTAACTAATTTTTTCTAATATTTAATTAATTAATTTCATTGATTTGAACATAGATCAGTACATAAGAAATTATTATTCTAAAGATTGATCATTCAATCTTGCATATATGTACCATTGTTTTTACGTTGATGCATTAAGATTCTTCTTAGGTTCAAAATTTCACTTCCTCATTTGCCAATATAATGAAAATGCATGTAGTTCAATTATTATATTTGTTTTATTTTAACTCTCATGCTATTTTGATCTATAAAATCTATATAAGCGACAACGTTATCCTAGTTCTTAAAATTGTGTAATAAGCACCCCATAATTTTTATGGAATTGTATTATTGATATTTATTTATTTATTTTCTCATTTTAAATCAAACCTTTGTTTCTTCGACGTAGATGTACAGTGGGAGATTAATGCTTGACCATAATTTATATCTCAATATCCGATATCTATAATATTTACAAAACAAGTCTACGTAATATCATGTAAATTTTATATTAAATATAATAAATGAAAGACTAAGAATGATTTTATGTATAATAAAAAAATGACTTTATGCAATTTTTTAAAAATATATATTAAAAAATTATAAGAACTCAATAAAATAAATTTATAATATTAAGTATCAAAATTAATTTAAAATTTTTAATATAAGAAAATAAAACCATTTATTACAAAAAGAAAATAAATGGTGCATTTGGGCAAGTGATTTAATTTGAAAGTAGACATTTAAAAATAATAGATTCAAATCAAAGTTGCATTTTCTTATTTTAGTGCTTTTAAATATGTGTTTGGTAGAAGATTTAAAAATTAAATTTATAAAAAGTTCTCAAAATATGTTTGATAATATATTTATGAAGGATAAAAATAGTTGTAGTTAACAACTAAAAATTTGGTTGAATCTCAAATATTATGAATTAATTTATAAACATGTTTTATGTTATAAAATGTGTATAATTACTATTTTATAACATTATATAGTTGATAAAATATTCTATTATATATAATTTTAACAAAAAAAAAAAAGGAATGGAGTTTATAGTGTGAAATAGTATACTTATTAAAAATTGATCTTTTTTTAGTATAATTTTGCATAAATTTTTACATTTAAAATTTGGAATAGAAATTTTGGCCAATAAAAAATTGTCATGTAATTATTTAGAATCAGTATTAGAAATTGTATTCTACTATATTTAAATTATTATAAATATAAAAGTTTTATTTACACGTGTTCTTATTTCTTTATTAAAATTATGTGCGAACACACTAAAATATAAAAATATTATTTTAAGAGTTTCTAATATTTAGATGAATTAAAAAACAAATTTATCAAATAGATATTTATTGAATCCACTTGTACAATGTAAATTACTGTGGAGTTATACTCCATTCGCATATTAAATGCATCTAATTCAATGACGAAAACACTGGACAGAATCGAAATTGCTGCGAGCCAAAATGATTTGTTTGATTCTTTCTGTCACATGGCATCACGTGCAGTATGAATAGTCATGCAGAATCTTGAGGAGGTGAATTTGGAATCTAGCCTAAGCCAGAGGGATCGGCACTAAATCTCTTAATTACTTTGTTATGGGCCCCACTCTGATTGGACGGGTGGGTCCCAGTGGCCCATGGCAAAACTTAATGGGTTGCAATCGAGGAAAATATGGAGGGAAAAAAAGGTATTTCTATTATTAAAATAATGTCTTTTTCAACAAACAAATATTGAATTTCTAAAGTTTTCTTTTCTTAAAGGTGTCAATCCTACGGGGTTAGATTCCATTTGAATATTCAATTCTAATATTTTTTTTAGAAAGCCCCCTCCCATCGAAAGCTCAAGTTTCCTTACTCATCTTCTTTAAAATGTAATTTCGGTTAAAAATGCAAATAAAGTCCTACATTAGATATAAAAAGCCAATATTATAGGTATATAAATAAACGACACATCTTTATTAGTATATTTGAGGCATGTTGAGTGTTTCTATAAATAAAACTATGAAAATTTAGTTTAAAGTTGACAATATCATACTATTATAGAAATATGTTAAAGTCGATTGTCTCTAACAATTACTTACTAGAATCAAGAATTCTAAATAATCTCAATAGATTGAGAAGTTTTTTTTTTATTCAACAATACATGAAGTGAAATTTTAAATTTATAATATTTTGGTCAAAAGTTATAATATTTAAACTTGTTAACTTATGTTCATATTTGCATTGGTTGACAAGTTATTAACTAATAAAAATAAAATAAATAAATAATTATTAAAGTTGGAGTAAAAAAATACGATGACATATTGAAATTTGTACCACAATCTATCGCGTTAAAAGATGTCATAATACTCTAATGACAAAAGAGATATACACCTTAAATATAGTTTTGACTTGTTTTATACACCAATAATAATGGAGATCATTGTCTTTTCAAAGAGCCTCCTTGTTGAATTCAATCTATTTGTACCACTTTATTTTTCCCTTGTGAGAAAACTTGTGGTATTTTTATTGGCTTAAGTTGCGTGTAAAAGTAACTCTTTTCTTTGGCTTCTCTATTAGATGCCTCTAGTTTTTTCTCGATCTTTGGTCTCTCTTATTCGAAATATGAAAAAAAAATATTTTGGATTAGATTTAAATTGGTCTCTTTGATTTTGATATACTTTCAATTTAATCTTTATGGTTTGAGTTTAGTTTTAATTTGATATCTATAATTTGGTTAAATTTCATGAATCATCACAAAACTATATATTTTATCCATTCAAAGAACTCACATATTTTCTTCTCTTATTTACTCAATCCTAAACCTTAACATAGTCAACTAATATAATTAACTAAATATAAAATATCAGTTTATTACCACGTAAAAAAAAGTGTCAATATGGTAACAACAAAGACTATTTGTAAATTTTATTTAAACCATAGGGATTATTTGAAATTATATCAAAACCATCAATGCTAAATTAAAGCTAAACCCAACCATAGTTTCTAAATTAATTTTTTTAGGGTTAAATTATAGAAAATACCCATGAACTTTGTACTTTGCTTAAAAAATGTCCCTGGACTTTCAAAAGTTTCATTAATATCCTTAAACTTTTAAAAAAAGTTCAAAAATACCCTTACCGTTAGCTTTGGATGGAAACAGTTAGTACTTTGTTTCAAAAATACATCTGAACTTTCAAAAGTTTCATTAATATCCTTAAACTTTCAAAAAAAAAGTTCAAAAACACCTTTACTGTTAGTATATGGACAGAAATCATTAGTACCTTGTTTTAAAATACCCATGAACTTTCAAAAGTTGTATTAATACCCTTAACCTTAAAAAAGGTTAAAAAATGCCCTTACCGTTAGTATATGGACGAAAAACATTTATCTACACCCCATTACCTCTATCTTCCATGTCTTCTCTCTTAATTTGCTTCAATCTATGGCCTAACACTTCTCTATTTTTCCTCTTTTTTTTCCTTTTTTTTTCCAATACCCTCTTTACTCTCTTCTTCCATTTTTCAATCTCTAAAATTACCCCCTTCAATCAAGATATATAGACTATAGCAAGAAGAAAGGAGAATAATGGAACCACCAAGGGAACTTAGGACTTGAATGTTTTAACAAGGTTGTACGTTAGTAATTTGAGTTAGTACGTTTGGGTTTAATACACAAAAAGAGAAACATGTTGAGAATTTTATTCATAATTTTGAGGAAATCTAGTGGGGGGGAGGGGGAAGAAAGAAAACATATGCATTATCAAATTTGTAGTGGATGAATATTTTATTAATTTTTTTTACAGTTTAAATTAGTCTATTTGTTATGGTCAGTTAAGAAGGTTCCCCATGATTGAGAATTGGACAAATGAAGGAAAAATGAGAGTATCTATATGAAAAAAAAATAAAGGTATCATATGAGTTGTTTACAAAAAATGAGGGAAGTGTTAGGTTATAAATTAAAGCAAATCAAGAGAGATGATAAATAGAAGAGGGAGGTAATAGGGTGTAGATAAATAGTTTTTGTCCATATACTAACAGTAAGGACATTTTTTTTACCTTTTTTTTTTTAAAGTTAAGGGTATTAATACAACTTTTGAAAGGTACTAACAATTTCTATCCATATACTAACAGTAAGGGTATCTTTGAATTTTTTTTAAAAATTTTAAGGGTATAAATGAAACATTTGAAAGTTCAAGAGTATTTTTGAGATAAAATACTAACGATTTCCATCCAAAACTCACGGTAAAGGTATTTTTGAATTTTTTTTTTTTTGAAAGTTTAAGGGTATTAATGAAACTTTTGAAAGTTCAGGGGTATTTTTGAAACAAAGTACAAAATTCAGGAGTATTTTCTATAATTTAGCCATTTTTAAAAAAAAAATCAAAGTAAGACTATGCCCAAACCAAATTTATATTTTTTTTATAATAACCAAAATTTTAATTTAATATTATTTTTAAATTAATTAATATTATTTTTAATAATATTTGAACTTTCCTTGACTCCAACCTGGGTAGCAGCTAATCCTGACGCACGTGTTCCAATGTATTTGTAACATTTGATATCAAATTTAATAACAACTATTTACTTTTTTTTTCCCTAATTTTTGTGAAAATATCACTCAAAATTTGACCAATGAGGCTTCAATTTGTCACAAAAAATGAAATTTATTTCCTTTTTTTTTTCTTTGAAAATTTTTGACACTTTTTTTTGTTCCAAATTGTTGACACTTAGGGGTTGCTTTGCCCATTGAATTGAGTTGGATTTTTAAGTTAATTCTGTAGGATTTTTTTGGCACAATATTAGAAGAGTAGTTGTCCCACATCGAAAAAGTGCAAGTAAGTGATGGACTCCCAATACTATAAAAGGAGTTTATGACTTTGGTTTCAAATCATTCCAATTCGAAATACTTTAAGTCTGATATACTAACTTTAGTTTAGTGAGTGATATAAAGCTTTGAGATAGTGTTTCTTTGTAATTGGGGTCAGAGCGAGAATTTTGTGTGCTTGTAATAATTTTTCACATAATAGAGTATTTCTTTCTATTCGTGATTTTTTCTCCAGTTTTGGAGTTTTCCATGTTAATTCTTATGTTTCTTATTATGTTGATTTTTTTTTTTTTAATTTCTCAGTTATTTTTCTGCTTATTCCTGCAGAAGAAGTGAGAGGTTTTTTTTGCCCAACAAGTGGTATCAAAGCTTTAGGTTCGTAGTTTCTTGAGTTTCTAAGTATGCTTTGTGATTGTAGCACTGTCTGAACTTCCACAGTATAAATGATTTCTTGAAACGAGCTACAGCTGATATTGTGAATAGTGTGGGTTGTTTACTATTTGCAGATTCGTTAGAAGTGAAAGAGGATATGCCAAGCTTTATGAGTCCAGTGAAGATTGACGTGGAGAATTTGATGGAATGATGAACTTTGGCTTGTGGCATGCGCAAGTCAAAGATGTGCTGATACAATCTAGGTTACACAAGGCTTTGAAGTGAAAAGTTAAGCGGTGATGGTGGTCTAATGGAGTTCAGTGGTGGTTTCAGCAGAGGTTATAAGAAATTCAGAATGAGTGATGAAGAATGAGATGAATTGGATTTGAGAACTGCAAGTGCAATCAGACTAGATTTGGCTAAGAATATTCTTGCAAATGTGCATGAATTTCGACAGTCAAAGAGCATTGGGAGAAACTTGAAGTGATGTATTAGGCAAAGAGCATCTCCAATCGGTTGTATCTGAAGGAACAGTTTCACACGCTGCGTATGGAGAAAGGTACGAAAATCTCAGATCATCTGAGTGTTCTTAATGGCATTGTCTCTAAGCTGGAGATGATCGAAGTGAAGATAAAGGATGAAGATAAGGCACTCAGGCTTATCTTGTCACTTCTGCTTTCTTATGAACACATGAAGCCAATCTTGATGTATGGGAAAGAAACTTTAAATTTTGCTAAGACTACTAGTAAACTTCTCTCAGAGAAAAGAAGGTTGAAGAGTGGTGGGCGTACTTCACAGGAAGATTCAGTAGTGTTAGCTAACAATTGAAAGAAGAAGAAAGACTTCGTGCAAAAGAAAGGTTGCTAGAAATGTGGACAATCTGGACATATGAAAAAGAATTGTCCTAACAGAGAAAACTTTAAATTTTGCTGAGGCTACTAGTAAACTTCTCTTAAAGGAAAGAAGGCTGAAGAGTAGTAGGCGTACCTAAAGTCTCTTTCGTGCAAAAGAAAGGAGACTTTAAATTTTGCTGAGACTACTAGTAAACTTCTCTCAGAGGAAAGAAGGCTGAAGAGTGGTGGGCATACTACACAGAAAGATTCAACACTGATAGCTAGCAATTGGAAAAAGAAGAAAGACTTCGTACAAAGGAAATGTTGCTAAAAATGTGGACAGTTTGGACACATGAAAAAGAATTGTCCAAACAGAGCAAACTTTAAATTTTGCTGAGGCTACTAGTAAACTTCTCTCAGAGGAAAGAAGGCTGAAGAGTGGTGGGCATACTTAAAGTCTCCTTCGTGCAAAAGAAATGAGACTTTAAATTTTGCTGAAGCTACTAGTAAACTTCTCTCAGAGGAAAGAAGACTGAAGAGTGGTGGGCGTACTTCAAAGGAAGATTCAACACTGGTAGATAGCAATTAGAAGAAGAAGAAAGACTTCGTGGAAAAGAAAGGTTGCTAGAAATGTGGACAGTCTAGACACATGAAAAAGAATTATCCTAACAGAGTAAGTTCGTCAAAGGGCTCTGAGTCAGATGCTGATGTAGTCTCTCTCGTTAAGGGAAATGGTGATTTCCTCTAAAGAAAGACAGAATTCATCTTCATGCTACATCTGTTTTTCCATGATAGAGATGTGATGTTAACAGTTCCACAGGTTTGCACACGACCATTGGATTGGCGGTTATACAAGGTGTGCGTGATGGAAGTTATGTCGATGGCTGAAACTTCTAGATGAGCCAAGTAGGTGGAAGTTGCACAATAAATTTCAGCAGGGTTTTTCGACATGTGATGAAGAAGAAAAGTCTTAGAAGATGACATTCCAAGTGGTCTACTTTTATGGTGGAGTAGGTTATAGTTCTCTTAGATGAGGATTATGATTGTCGATAAAGACAATAACACAGCAATAGTTGTGGACTCTTCAAATATCTTGCCAAGGTAGAATTTGTAGGGTTTTTTTGGCAAAATATTACAAGAGTAGTTGTCCCACATCGGAAAGGTGCAAGGAAGTGATGGGCTCCAAATACTATAAAAGGAATCTATGACTTTGGTTTCAAATCATCCAAATTCAAAATACTTTAAGCCTGGTATACTAACTCTAGTTAAGTAAGTGGTATAAAGCTTTGAGAGTGTGTTTATTTGTAATTGGAATCAGGGAGAAAATTTTGTGTGATTGTAATAATTTTTCACATAGTGAAGTATTTCTTTCTGTCCGTGGTTTTTTCTCCGATTTTGTTGTTTTCCTCGTTATTTCTTGTGTTTCTTATTTTGTTGTTTTCTTTTTAATTTCTCATTATTTTTCTGCTTATTCCTGCAGTAGAAGTGGGAGGTTTTTCCCAACAAATCTAACATTTGGCCTGTTAACATATTATATCACCTTTTTAATTTACCAACTCAGTGGAGTTAAGAACAGTAGCCTTATTCTCTCACCTTTTTTTATTCCTTCTCTACCCTCACTTCTCCAACAATTGGCGGCCACCGCCAGTAACTGACAACCACTTCCACTGGTGACAATTTTCAGTAACCAACGGCACTCTAGTGACCCTTTTGGCTGTAGTTGGTCGATCATAATGTTTTAATAAGAGTCGTCCTTTATGGTAATTTTAACATTATTAAAAGAATTTTGAGTATAAAGCAAACCATATGAACTTTGTATAAAAATACTTTTGAGAAAATATAAACAAACATATGAGTGTTTTAATTTTAAACAATTATATTTAAAATAAAATGCATTTTTTAAAAATACTTTTTAAAGGTTCAACCAATCAAACTTCGTTGTTGCTTGTTGAGATTGTTGGATTAGGAAGAAAAAGCAGATAGAGATGAGGAAAGGAGTTGGACCGAGTTTAGAAAATATTATTCATGTAGCTACCACTTGTGGCTAAAATATTTATCAACCATTTTGTTTGAATCAACCATGTTTTTGGATATTGTATGAACATAGATGTGGCCCTTTGTTGGGCATTCAATTTTTTTTTGTAAACCATGTATGTAGGCCCTTATTGGCCTACTTATTTTTTGTGCATATTTCACTCACATATTTTACTGATATAAAAGTATATTGTAATTTTGTTGTTGGTATGAAACAAAACTATTTTGTCTACCTCAAGTACAAATGTTACATGCAAAAATTGTAAGATATTTGTGAAGTTTTTAAGTTGACATCTCAATTGAATGTTAAAAATTTGGGCAAATATATGTCTAATTGAATGGTTGAACAAAAAGTTAAGAAAACAAAAATAACCAGCAAAAAATCAAACTTCAGAACTTATGGTTAAAAAAATCTACACAAGAAACCCATGACTTAATAACTCTAGGTTAAATAACTCTGTACCCCAAACACAAACTTCCTAACCCATAAACAACTTTACACCCCAGACACAAATTTATTAACTCCATAAACAAATTAACCCCATACTTCATAACTCAACTTTGTGCCCCAAACTGCCCCTTACGGTCATAATATGTAATCTTATTATTATTATTTTTAATTAAAAAAACATATTTATTGTCTTTTAAATTTCATTTTCTCATATTTTTAGAGAAAACAATATAATCTATTTCCAATACATCAACTAGAATGGGAAGGGTTTTTTTAGTTCAACAACATTTGAGGGTGGAAGGATTTTAACATTTGACCTATTGGTCGATGGTACACAACAATTACCGTTGAGCTATGCTCACTTTGGCAAATGGTAAACGTTTAAACTTAAAGTAACTCTGTAAGAAATAAGTTTGCTTTTGTTTTTCTTTTTTTTTTAAAAAAAAAAATCTGTTTGTTTATATTTTTATGTTATATTTTTTTAAAAATATTGTTGATCTGAAGATCTGATCGACGGGACTAGATGTGGCGAATTGAGTATCCCGAAGTCTAGAAAGGCTCGGTCAAGCCCTACACAGAGAAGATCTAGCATCGGTGTGGTACTTTGCCCAACACTCTCTAATGCTTCAGTCATTAACGTGCCCAGAGTAGTATTGAGCATAGTATAGGATAGGTTGCATACCTTTTGTGGGAGTATGCTCCCCGTATTTATAGTGCTAAGTCGCTCTGACTCTGGTGTTAGGGCTGCACATGGGGTCTTTTCCCTCTTATTGGGCATGCTCCTCAACTCGGCTTCTTGGCCTTGGAGATCGTGTTTTGCCTCTTTGGATAATTTGGAACCTTTAGACCTCATTGTCTTCTCTGGGGGTCGCGCTCTTTGGTTGGCACTTTGAGTTGACCCACAACAAATACGTTCTTCTATTATCAGCTTGTCTTTTAGTCTAAGGGCCCATTTGATAATCATTTGGTTTTTGGTTTTTTAAAATTAAGCCTATAAATACTTATTCTACCTATATTTCCTTGCTTTGTTATCTACTTCTTACATATATTTCAAAAACAAGTCAAGTTTTAAAAACTAAAAAATTAGGCCCCGTTTGATAACCATTTGGTTTTTGGTTTTTGAAAATTAAGCTTGTTTTCTCCCAATTGCTCTACAATGGTTTTTATCTCCCTTAAGGAAGCATTTGAATTATTAGCCAAATTCTAAAAACAAAAACAAGTTTTTGAAAACTACTTTTTTTAGTTTTCAAAACATGGCTTGGTTTTTGAAAACATAGGTAAAAAGTAGATGACAAAATAAGTAAAACCATAGGTGATAGTAGTATTTATAGGCTTAATTTTCAAAAATCAAAAACCAAAAACCAAATAGTTATAAAACGAGGTCTTAATTTTCAAAAACTTGTTTTTGTTTTTGGAATTTGAAACAAGTTTTTGAAAATTTGACTAAGAACTCAAATATTTGCTTACAGAAAGATGAAAACTATTGTAGAAAAATTGTGAGAAAACATACACAATTTTCAAAAATCAAAAACCAAAAAGTTATGAAATGGGGCCTATGTTATTGAAACTTGTTTTGTTAAAAAAAATATTGGATTCATAATTAAAAACAATTTCTTATTTTTATTATTATTTTTTTAGTTCAACAATATTTTGGGTGTGGGGAGATTCGAACATATGATCTTTTGATCATAAACTCATATTTTATGTTAGTTGAGCTATTCTCTTGTTGTTATTATTTTTACCATATTTGAAAATGAAAATTTTGGGTGCAAGAGTTCACTTCTACACCACAGTTTTTTTTTTTTTTTAAAAATCATTTTTTTTCTGTGATTGTAAAGTGGACTGCACAAAACTTGAAAGTTGTGCTTATTTAAAAATGTATCTGGTAGTGGGTTTGAAATATTCCAATTCAAAAAGGGATACAAATAATCACAATTTACTGCTTTTAGTTTCTTCTCCCATATAAATCCAAACGATAAACTAATTTCTATGTTTTGGATTCTTCGTATTTATTAATTGTAATAGTGTCTATAAGAAAGGATACACTGACTATAAGCACTATTGGACTTTTTGTAGTTTAGCTATAGTTTTTTTTTTTAGTAAATTGGTAAAGAGTTAAATTTTATATTTAATTGCTTAAAAAAATTAAGTTTGAGAATAATTTAATTATAAAATTTTATTCATCCCTCTAAATTATGAAATGTTTTTCCTTACAAAGTTACTTTAAATTCTCCTTTTTTTTTTGTTCAACAAAGAGCGATGAAGATCTTAACCTTCGATTTTTAAGAAGATAAGTAATGTCTTGACCAATTGAACTATATTTGTCTACACTCATTTTCGTTTTTTTTTTAGTTCAACAATTGCCAAAGTGAGGGATCAAACTATCAATCTTTGAGACAATAATTTGTGCTTTTTTTAGTGACCTATGCTCAAATTGATATTTTAGCTGATCTACTGAAAATAGATAATTGTTGCGTGACTCTTTAGTTAAGCAATGCAAAACTATATGTGTACGGTGTCAAGTTTTAATATAGTGAATTTGAGTGTCGAGTATCGTCCTCAAGATTGGGGTTTCAGTTTAATTGATTACCATAGTTACTAACATTTAATTTTATCTAACGAACCAAAAAGTAAGAATGAGATAACTAAAAAATAAATCTAAATATTTACAAGTGGAGACAATTAGAGGAAAACATCTTAGTTTCATGCTTAATTAATCTTTACAAGCCAATTTAATCATGCATACAATCATAAGTCAAGAAGATTTATTCATAACTGACTCTCTCGAGCTCAATTAATTCTCTTGCATAATTATAAAATCAACATGTCTATTTATTTTCTATAACCAAGCAAGGCATTAAGAAACTTCCATTAACAACTTCTAAGAGAACTCTTTACTATCGTGCAAGAATTTACAAATAGTCATGCATTCGAGTTCTAATCTAAATTTTACTCTTTCAAGCTAAAATTTAGAACAAGCAAACAACTAATCTTTGGCTAGAAGAAGAAAAGCATTAAGCATACAAACACATGAAGGATTGTTGCAATATAAAAAGACTTTCAATTAATTAAACATAAAAACAACTGATTTCATTCATCCCTAATATTAGAGTTTAGTCACTCAAAATTCATAATAAAAACCTAAACTCCTATAAAAATCCATAAAAGAAACTACAAAGAAGAAGGAAGAAGATAAAAACTCTCTGGCGCTTGCCAATCCTCATTTTTGACATGATATGCAACAATCTCGAGCCTTGAGTTTCTTCCTTAGTTCTCAATAGTGTCATCTAGGTCCCAAAAATTGAGTAGAAATTGAAGTCTGACTTTTATCCTCTAACCGGTATCTCCTAAATCTGTAAGTAATGAGCTTTTTTTATACTATGGATAGCGTTGAGACGCTGCAATCCCATTCTGTGTAAAAATAGAAAAATCGGGACAACATTGAGGCGCTATCATCACATTTTGTCTTATCTTAGGAAAATCAAGTACCATTGAGATGCTACACACAATGTTAAGACGTTATGGCCGAAAAATATATGTTTTGCGAGCATTTTGGCATTGAAACGCCAATAGGTAGCATCTCAATGCCACCCTCTCGATTTTCTTGGCTTAATTCTTGATTACTCTAATTGATGCTAATTTGCTTCATTTTCGTCCATAAGTCGCCCAAATGCTTGCTTTTGCTCTAAAAACTCGAAATCTATAAAATAACCAAATAAATACATAATATAAGAAAACTTGCAAATAAAATAAGTCCTAGGAATAGCACATTTTGTGTGCTATCAATAATATTGTTTGTTTAAAAGATAAGAATAAAAAAACACAATTGCTGATGGCACAAATCTGAAGGAGTGAATATTAAGAATGCGGAAGCAATTTTGGATCTTAAGAACTCTAATTTGATCAATTTTATCAAACAAAAAAAAACATGCTCATAACTGGAAAAACAGAGAATAAGAACACAAACCTTTGTAGCTCAATATTCTCTTAATCCGTGGGCTTTCTTTGAACACAAACGAGTTGTGGACCTCCTCTAGAGTCTTCCCTACTATCCTCAGGCCTTGGAACAGATTGTGGGATCTTTGATTGAGAGAATTTGGGAGAAGAATAAGTAAAGGTCTAAAACCAAGGGGTAGAGAATTTTACTTCAAAAATCTACTTACCCATTGTGTTTCTTCTCTATATATAGCAAACCACAAGCTTCTTTAAGCTTATTGAAGAAGCCAACACATGAGTAATTGAAAGAGGAGTTGGCCACAAGTTTCTTTAAGCTTAAAAAAGAAGCCAACACATGAGTGATTGTCAAGCTTCTTTAAGATTCAAGAAGAAGCCAACAAATGAGATTGATATCTTTTTAATTCAAAATTAATATAAAATCAATTTTAAATTAATTAAACAATTTAATTAATTTTAAAATTATTTAATTTAATATCAAATATCAAATTAAATAATTGGACCAATCACGATTTCTTAAATCAAACGTTCGAACATGAATCCCTATTCATGTTTTAAACCGAACCAATATTTAAATCATATTTAAATATTTCCACCTCTTCCTTATCATAGTTTAATTCATAATTAAGCTATGAAAGGTTAAGTATATCGCATATAATTAACTTTTCCTCCCAAAATTCGAATTTGAACAATTCAAATTCTTTTATCTCAAATTGTTACAAGGCTTAGTCTGAGCTAGTAAGGGGACCTAATGGACCTACAGATCATGAGCTCCAACGATACGAGATTAACCGGCCAAACTCTTTAGCCTAGCTAATCAACATTCGTTAACCACCGGGACACTCCACTAAAGCCCAGTGGCTACACTCTCCTCACTGTAGATATATTTCTGTCCACTCGATATAACCATGATTAGTAAGTCGATCCTTCACAGGTCGTTCGTAATTACAGCTGGGTCAAATAAACCGTCTTACCCCTGTAATTACTTCTTGTTCCTTAAGTCCCACTGATCCTCTAATGAACAATTTGGTTTGTGGTCCAACCAACAAACTGTATCCCTCTCGAGCCAACGAGAGGGTGGGCCCATTGTTCAAGACCCGGAGTCAGTACTTAAGGGAACAACCTCTCTACTAAACCCTAAAGCGGGTAGGAGTGAATTCCATCTCGCATGACTATGTTCCCAACTATCTACCTAGTCTTATCCCCAAAATGGGAGGCTTATTGAGTCGGCGATCTCGGGCCACTCTCACCCATGCAAATCTAAGGATAATCCCGAATAAACAGGAGTTCATAGCACGCTCAGGATTAAGATCGAGTTACCTAAGTCATCGTATGAATATAGTCAGTTAAGACAGTAAACGGAGTTATAAAGTCTAAGTGACTATTTCGCGGTCCAGTCTTATGCAAACTCATTGCATAGGACGCCCCCACTTTCATGTCTCCACATGAACGATTCAGGATCACATCGTTAGTACTATACAAAGTGGGCTGCGTCCATAGTGTCTCCAGGATAAGGTACCCAGCCCTATCCCTATACTATAGACCGTTCTGGCTATATCTCGAACTTGATCCACTTTTATGTCATACATAAAGTTCAAGTATACATATTATAGCCAAGGGTACTTAGTTCATTGGATTTGGGTTATAGAATACACAATTCACTTTATTCAATAACACATTTACTGAATAAACCTCAATAACATCTTTATAGTAAAATAGAATATACATTCAGTTTACAAAACCACGAGTTTTAGGACATAAAACCCAACAAAATCTAGCTTGATTGCTTGATTCGCACAGCTCAATTTTCGAAAATAGGTGATTTGTAAAATCAAGAAAATTGCACGTTGGTGTGGTGCTTGCTCCATAGGCTCTGATGTTTAAGTTAGATCATAGGTATTTTGTCAAAGTGTAGCAAGAATTGGGTTTTGTGAACTTTTCTCCATAGGAGTCTTTGTTTTTAATTTATATGGGGTTGACTTAGGGTTTTCCTTTGCGCATTCCCAAACGTCGAACCACCTAGCCCATATCGGCCTAGGGGTGGTTGGCCTATGCTTGGTCAGCCTAAGGCATGTTGCCTTGTGGGCTAGCTGGCCCCAGGCTTAGTCGGGTTGTAGGCTTGCTTAGCGGAAAGCTTGACTTGGCCCATGGTTGACCAAACCTAAGGCTACCCAGTCTAAGTTGGCTAGATTGAGTATAAGCCCCATTTATCCTGAACTTCTTCCATTGTGAGGTTCTTTTCGTAATCTTCTGTGTATTTCACTAGGTCTAAATTTACCCATAACAACAATACATATATATTTTTAAGAAAACATAATAAGATTACATATTATAGTCGTTGCCAATCTAGCATAGCTTAATAGATAAAGATACCTCTTACTATTGGTTTAATCCCTCATCCCACTATTGTTAACTTAGAAGAAATGAAGAAATATATGCTCTAGCAGTCGAGAAATTATTCGATGAGGCCGCCACTATGAGACTGACAGTTTTGCACCGTTGGATGTGTTAGAGAGAAATTGTAAAAGTATTTTGCTTTTGTATTCAGTGGTTATTAAGGAAGCATATATATTTTTGAATCTACATCTAACGATTATTAAGAGGCTGTCATTCATTGAATAATTTGTCCTAGCTATTAGTGTCAACAATTTAAAAAAAATAATCTATTACTTAGGGTGAGATTTTAAAAGTGAAATCTTCATTAAAATAATAAAAATAAAAAGGTTAAAATACCATTTTGGTCCTTTTACTTTGGGTTTTATTCCATTTTTGTCCATGTACTTCTAAATGACTATTGTACTTTCAATAAAGTTTAAAATTGGTCCCTATGATAAGTTTGAAGTTAATTTTTTTATCAAAATTGGTTAAATAATAATAATACTTTTAATACAAGAAAAAACATAGTGTGAACATACTTTTAAAATTTATAGAGCGAAAGCTAATAGAGACTAATTTTTTTAAGAAAAATTAACAATAAACTAATAGTAGATACCAATTTTAAGTTTTACTAAAAGTACATGGACTAAAATTAGACATATAGGTGGTTTTGGATTGAGAAGTTGGGGGGAGTGGAGTTGGGAGGAATTAATAACTCCCCCAACTCCTTGTTTGACCCAATGATATTTTAACTTCTATTGTGGATCTCACAAACTTATTAACTCTTCCTCCATCTCCCTATTGTAGGCCCCACAAACTTATTAACTCCTCTTCCGACTCTCCATTGTGGGCCCCACAACTTTCCTATCTCATTTGTTCTTCACCTCATCTCATTCCTACCTCTCTTTCTTCTCTCCTCTCATTTCTCTCTCTATTTTTTTATATAATTTTTTTAATTTCTTAATTTAAGAAATTTTCGTTATTTTTTTATATAAAATTTCTCATCATTATTATTAATTAATAACTAAATATAAATAATTATTAAAAAAATGTTTTTATTTTTATCCTATAATTTTAATAAATTTTTAACAAAAATATTTTTCTTTTTATTCTATAATTTTATTTTTTAAATATAAATTATATAAGAATGTTTTAGATATGATACTATTATTTAAATTGAAATTCTTAATGTAAATTAGAGTACTACATAACAATTTTTTTTAATTGATAAAAATCTCCCTATCCATGTCATCTACAATTTCTTTTTCTTTTTCTTTTTTGAAGTTTAAACAAAAATTACTTATAATCAATAACAATCTTATCTTTTTTTAGCTGATTTTTTTTATTAATAGCTAAAAATATATATATAATTTTATGATTTGAAGATAAGAAAAACATATTTTAAACAAACCCGTATTACAATTTAAGAAATTAGTATTTAAAAAGATTAACATTTAAAAAAAAATGATTTTCAAATTAATCATATTCAAAGTAAAAAAATAAACGATTTCTCCTTCCAAACTTAATAAAATAAAATTATAACAATAAATAACATAAATATATAGTAATCTGAACAAAAGTATATATGATATTAATTTTGAATGGTGTTAAAAAAATATATATTCATTTTGAACTTAATTATTTTAAAATAGCATAAATATTTGATATTTTATTTTTAACTTAGTAATTTTAAAACTTCAAAGAATGTATTATTTTCAAATTAATCGAACTTTCCATTACATTGATTCGTTAGAAAAATAAAATCTTAAATTATACAAAAAAATTATTTTCTTAAGCTTGAAAAACAAATCTTAAATTAAAATTTTAAAATTGACGAAAAGAAGTCTATAACAAAATTGTAAAGTATTCATAAAATAATATAATTTAAAATCTCAATTTGAGCCTGAGTCATTGATGAATGTTTCTGAAAATGTAGCGGTGGAGGTTGCTTTGCAGCCCCACCGAGCACAATGAAAACACTATGTTGGAATGTTCGTAGATTGGGGAGTCCAAGAGCATTCCGTAAGGTTAGCGATGAATCATCTCACTTAAGTTCTCATTTATGTTTTTTAGCATAGACAAAGTGTACTTCGGCAATTATGAATATATTAAAAAATCATTTGCATTATTCTGGTTGTTTACTGTTGATTAGGTTGGTTTGATTGGTGGTTTATGTATGCTCTGGACAGATGAAGTAGAGGTCTCTATTAGATCTTTTTCCAAACATCATGTGGATGCTCAAATAAAATGGCAAGGTAATAGTTAGAGATTTCCAGGTCTTTATGGCCAACCTACACATAATCTAAGGTATCAAACATGGAAACTTATGCGTAGATTGAGCAACCATGATGATTCTCCTTGGGTGGTGGGAGGGGATTTAAATGAAATCCTCCATGATTCTAAGAAGGTAGGGGGTGGTCAGAGAGAAGGATACTTAATTAACAATTTTTGCATGCTGTGGATGATTGTCAGTTGAAGGACTTGGGGTTTATAGGTGGTCAATTTACCTGGTGTGATAGAAGGGACCAGAATGTTCAGGTTAGCCTTCGTTTGGATCGTTTTCTTGCTAACCAAAAATTTGTGATCTATTCCAGCATTGTGAGGTCAAACACCTAAATTGGGCTAAGTCGGATCATAGACCGATCGAATTGAGTCTTTCACAGGCAACATGGATAGTATGAAGAAGGTGGTCGGTGTACACGCAAGCGCACGTGATCGAAGTAATATAAAATGGTATGTGAGTACCAAGTATCGAATCCCACAGGGAACGGTGTAACAAAAATATTGTAAAGCAAAGTGTAAGGAAAAATGCAACTAGAAAACTAAAATTGCAAAAATAATGTTGGGATGGTTTGTTGGTAAAAAAAAATAAAAATTGCAGAATCTAATTGCAGAATCAAGAAATGGCAATGTTTTGATAGCAAACTAGATAGACTTAGTGAATGAAAATTCAAAGGAAATTTTAAATAAAGAAGGGGCTCAAGAATGTCATTGCCCTAAGTTGTAATTGCAAGTCAAAATTACAATTCTAACCTACTCCACACTCAATTGTAAACCAAAATTGAATCTCCTATTCACCTTAAATTTAGGTTTTTAGGAGGCTAAGCGAGAGACCTATATGTCTATAGTCCATCTATCTTAGATAATTCGGCACAACAATTTTATGGGTTTGGAGTACTTAATCTTATGTCTAGGGTAAGGATTGGCTTATGTCTAAGCTCTTTTCTCCATCACTTGTGCGAAATCCGCTTATCACTTACCCCGTCGGTATTAGATCTAAGCTTGTGTTGCTACCCTAGTTGATCAATCGAGGATCTCAATAGAAATTTGTTCAACACAAGCAAACAATTGAGATGTAAGCTTGGTCTTTATTGAAATTTAGGCTACAATTACTTCTTAGGGAATTCACATTCTTGAACCCCCTAAGAAATGTTAGCTCATATTAAAAATAAAAATCTTACAACTAATTGAAGAAAAATTCATTTTAGGAATTGTGTAATTGCTAATTAATACCAATTTCTATCATAAGTGTTATTGGAACAATTATGTCAATGAACCTTCAAAATTATGGGTAATTACTCTAAAAAAATTTCTAGAACTCTAAAAAATAAACACCAAAAATTAAAGGATTATAAACATTCCAACAAAATCTAAAACTTAAAAAAAGAAACAGAGGACAAAATTAATTATTAAAAAATAAAAAAAAAAAAGCAGCCTATTGATCTTATGAAAAACAGAACTTTAAATGAACAAAAATGCAACACACACGAAGCAATTGAATGAACATCAAGCTTTAATGCTAATGATGTCGGTAATATAAGAGAAGCTTGAAGAAAATTGAAGACAGAAACTGAAAACTCTTTGGCAAAAACAAATATTCCAGAACTTGTAGAAAAACAGAGTGTAAAACAAAAAAAATGAAACCCACGAGCCAAATTCTCTAAGAACGAACTTAAACCTCAACTTCTTCATTTGAATTGATTGGATAAATCAAAAGAAGAACAAAAGTAGCTATCTGTAATACAAGAAGAACTTGAAAAAATATAAAAACAAAGAAAAAAATGCAGAAAAGAAAAAAAAAACAGTGCATTGACGTTCATAAACAAAACCCATGAAATTGACTCCTAAAAATGCCTCGAAAAAAACAATGCTTAGCTCCTCCTCTTCTTCCCCATTTATAGGCCTTCATTAGGGTTGGAGATTGCCCAAATTTCGCGCTCTAATTCTCCCAATTCGTGCGGTAATTTAGTTTTCCATATATGGGTTTCTTTGGTTGCGCCAGATTTTTCAAGAGTCCTTGCCATTCAATGTTGTCCAGAATTGCAGAATCTGATTTTGCAATTTCCATAATTCCTGCATACAAGATCAATTTATTTAGAACTCTATTCCAAATGCCATCATATTCATCTCTTTCTTAATTTAGAGCAATCTTTCAACTAATTTCAATTGGTCTTAAGTCAAAACAAGAATATTTTAAGCAATTGGAAATTAAATAAGCCTTAATACTAAGGCTTATCAGGAGGAAAAAAAAGTTTATTTTCATATTTGAAGAATTTTGGTTGTCAAATCCATAATGCAAGGAGATAGTAAGTGCAGATGATCAATGGAAAAACTTGAATGAAGATGTTGTACCTCTACATGGTCAATTACAGTCATGTGCCTCAAAATTGAGAAAATGGGGAACACTTTAAAATTCACATTTAAAATAAGAAATATTGAGACTTAAGGGTTTGCTACCTATGATCGACCCCATCCTCTTGATTTCTCTTTGATCAACCTCATAGAGAAGGAATTGGATAAGCTTCTTCATGATGAGGAAGTTTATTGGAAACAACGCTTGAGGGAAAATTGGCTCAAATAGAGGGACATGAATACTTGATGGTTCCACATGCAACATATAGGAGAAGAAAGAGAAATAAAATCAGAAGCATATTAGGTGGAGATGGTCATTAGCATGAAGATTCAGAAAAGGTAAAGAATATTTTTCTACAATATTTTCTTGAGATTTTTTCTACATCAAATCCATCGAATAGGGATCTTTCTAGAGTTGTTAACAATATTTCGAGGAAGGTATCAAATGAGATGAATGATCGTTTAATGCAAGTCTTTACAAGGAAGATGTAGAGGCAGCCATTAAAGGTTTTCACCCCACAAAAGCCCCAGGGCCTAATGGTTTTCCTACTATTTTTTACGAAAATATGTGGGATATTGTTGGGCCAAAAAAGGTACAAGCCTGCTTGAGGATTCTAAATCAGCAGAGTTCAATTAAGGAATGGAATAAAACTAATATTGTTCTAATTCCTAAGGTGAAAGATCCAAGGAGTCTGATAGATTACAGGCTCATAAGTCTGTGTAATGTTTCTTATAAGATAGTTACAAAGGTTTTGGCAAACAGATTGAAGTGGGTCTTGGATGAGATCATTTATGATAATCAATCGGCCTTTGTGCCAAGAAGGGCTATAATGGATATCTTGATTGTGAGTCACGAATGCCTACACTTTATGAGTAAACAGAAATCAAAAAAAGAGGGTTCGTAGCTCTTAAACTTGACATGAGAAAGGCGTATGACCGAGTGGAATGGAATTTCTTGAGGTGGATCATGAATAAGCTCGGGTTTCATTCGGAGTGGATCTCGTTAGTTATGAATTGCATCTCATCAGTTTCATTTTCTATTTTGATCAATGGTCAACCTACTGGAGCTTTTTACCAACTCGTGGTCTACGTCAAGGTGATCTGTTATCCTCTTATCTATTTTTACTTTGTATTGAAGGTCCATTTGCTATGATTAATGAAAATGTGAGAAAATGAAGCTTATCAGGAGAGTACATTGCAAAAAAAAACCCGAAGATAACCCACCTCTTTTTGCTGATGATAGTCTAATTTTTCTGAAAGCTAATGGTGTGGAGTTTGACTTTTTAAAATTTATCCTTCATTATTATGAGAAAGCTTCCGGTCAATCCGTTAATATGCATAAGTCAGCTATGTTTTTTGATCAGAATGTGGGTGAGGAATGTAAAACATTCTTGAACCAAATTCTGCTAATGAGGATTGTAGGGAATTTGGGTCCTTGTCTAGGGTTACCTTCTTGTTTCTCGAGATGAAAGGGGTTCGATTTTGTTTTTTTTGAAGGATAGGATTTGGAAAGTGTTACACGGCCGGAAAGGTAAATTATTCTCTAGAAGTGCGAAATAAGTCCTTTTAAAAAGTGTAGCTCAGACTATACCCACTTACGCCATGAGTTGTTTCAAATTGCCTAAATCTTTTTGTGTATAAGTAAAGAAATTAATGGCAAATTTTTGGTGGGGTTCCACAGATGAGAGGAGGAAAATACACTGGATGAGTTGGGAAAAGTTATGAAGACCCAAAGAAAATGGGGGATTGAATTTTAGAGACCTACAAGGTTTTAATCAAGCCTTGCTGACTAAACAAACTTGGAGGATTTTTAACAATCCTAAGCTTCTAGTATCAAAAGTTCTTAAAGGGAAATATTTTCCAACAACGAAGATAATCTATATAACTAGTACTCCTTCATCTTCATCATATTTCTGGAAAAGTTGTGTGTGGGGTTTAGACCTTTTAAAAATGAGTTTAAGATTGTAGGTTAGTGATGGGAAGTTTATAAGGATCTTTAAAAATCCTTGGATTCCTAGACCTTGGTCTTTCAAGGTGTTGTCTGGGGTGACTGGTTTAGATGGCATGTTGGCCTCAGATTTCATAACGCTTGCTAGACAATGGAATGTGAATAAGCTCTTACAATCAAACCAGTTTGAGATCTTGTGTGTAGGAGCTTGAACCATTTGGAATGACTGCAATAATATATGTCTTCATCATCCGCTACAACCTATTTCGATCGGTGTGAGTGGATTATGAAATATCTGGAAGATTTTAAAAAATTTAATTGCAATATCCGTCAAGATAGTCTCCCTAAGAGAGTTGCCTCAACTCAACAAGAAGTTGGTGAGCGGGTGAATGTTTTTGTTGATGCAGCTTGTAATGAGCAGATTAATTTAACTGGTTTGGGGGTTGCAGTTCGATATTTAGATTCTTGCATAGTGGCGACCTTACAGAATGGTAATAATATTTATGTCTCTCCTGTTTGTTTGAAAGCTTGTGCTGTTTTGGAAGGTTTACAGTTGTCCCAACGATTGGAGTTCTCGCATATTAAAATTCATTCTGATTCTCTTGCAGTTATTTCCATGTTGAATGGTTGGTGGAACACGACTACTGAAATTTGGAACATTATCCATGATATTAAATATGTTCAAAAAGGTTTCCAGCAGGTGGCTTTTGTGCATGTGCATCATGAGCAAAATTTCTTAGAAGATGATTTGGCTTGCTCGAGTTTATCTAATCGTTCGATGCTTTGGACAAAAGATTTTCCGACTTGGATTGTTAACTTGCTTTCGTCTAATTCTTCTCTTGTATATGTTACAAACAATTTTTGATTTATAATATATGTCTTGGTTTCAAAAGAAAAAAAAAATTGAATCTAAATTTTACAAATGTCGCACATAGCACCAGAAAACGTGCCGTGCCTTGTAGCATGAATGACGGCTTCCACAGCTGCAAATTTCATAATATTTTAGTATTAAAAGTGAAAACGGACGATAAATAAATAAAATAATTAGTCAAAGTTGTAAGGCGAAGAAGGCAAATTCGAATTTGAATGCATTTAATTCATTTGTCAGCACTTAATAATTATTAGAGGCAATTTAAGAGACGTCCTATCAAAGCATCCAAAGGGAAGGCAAGTCGCAGGCAGCCCATCTTAATGTCACAATCGTGTAGCTTAGCTTATTAGCTAGCTCCCACAATAAATAATTTTTCAAAAGTTCATAGAAAAAGGGAGCACTTTGGAATTGAAACCATTAATTTATGTAAATGCAAAAAAAATACATACCCTTGTTTTATTATATTGGTACCAGTTTATTTTTATTAAATGCAGACATATCCTCCCAAGGTAGAGGGAGATATATGGTTGATAGTGGGACATTATTAGGTCAAAAAAGCGTAGAATCAAAGTAGGAACCACATAGGAATATATCATATGCATATGCATGAACTTTTACCTAAAAGTTTAATTTGCATATTTCTTTAATATTTTAGTGAGAAGCCACCAACTCTTACCATTTTTTTTTAAAAATAAAAAGTGTGTATATATTTATTGATAATTATGTCAAGATCTATGAGTTTTGATTTGAATACTAAAGTTAGAAGGAAAATACCGACAGACATGAAAGACGAATCAAAATTGTTGTTGAACTTCAACAAGATATTACTATTCTATCATTACATACTAACTATGAGAACCTCTTAATAGTTTTTTAATCAGTACAACAAATGTGAGGTGAGAATAAGGAGTAAATATTTGAGATATATTCATGTTGGTCTTTTAATTGATTCAAATAGTATCTATGGATTAGATTAATTTTATATATTTTTAAAAATAGTTATCGATATTGACATTTTATCATCTTTATAAGATTACGACAACGACAGAAATGATATTTTAGTTAAGAAAATGAAAAGGGAAAAGTTTGAAAGGGCAATTTAAGATAGAATGGTTTGGTAAGGGGATAAGGGATGGTGTGTTTTATGGTGGAGATGGAAGTGAAATCGAGATGGGATTTTGATTAGGAAAATGAATATAATGTTAAGAAGAATGTGTTTGAAATTGGATTGGACGTTAGAGAATGTGGTGTCGGGAAGCTTTTTAAGTGGGCGAGGATGGTGGATCATATTCCTCTTCCTTTTCCCTTCACTAATGTCCCACTCAATTTGGAAACCAAGCTTTTTTAGGGCTTGCTTTCTAATCCTACCCCTTTTCTTCTTTGATTGCAATTGGTTTAGAATTTTGAATAGTTGGCTTATTATTATTATATATATAGGATTACAAATCTCTCGCGTTTGAATGTTTGACCTACAAATGAGATTATTAATATGTTAATCGTTAGGTTATATTTATGCTAACAATGATATGGAGAGACTAGAAAAAATAGAGAGGAGAGACAAACCAATAACAATATGTAGTTGCTATGTAGATTTTTTTTAAAAAGGAGAAAAATGTGTAGTCTACCCTTGAACCATAAAAATTATTGGATTTACATTCTTAAACTTTCAATTTGAGCATTTGAACTTATGAAGTCATTGCAATTAGATTATGAGTTCTTATGATTATGCTAGTTGAGACTTGAAAAACGTGAAAACTACCCTTCAACTTATAAACCTGTTGCAAGTAAGCTTAATAACTAACGAAGATATAATACTAGAGTTTTATTGCAATAATTTCATAACTCTAGATGAATAATTATTTTAATTGAAAGTTAAGAGGTGTAATTAGTTGGAAATTGGACTCTTCCATCAATTCAAGCTCTAACCTCCCTTTGATCTGGGCCTCCTTCTTGGACTTTATCCCATACAATCACCATCAACCCAACTAGCCCATCATTCAGTTTGAGCAATTATCATTTAGGGGAATTGGAGCATATGGCCAAATTAAGAACCCAGTTTTGAAAAATAGACGGAAAAAAAAAACGAATGAAAAATGGCCAAACGTAAGTTGCATGTGCACAACAATTACATTGCGTTTCCATATCTGCCCTCACAATTACATCATATTTCCATATTTGCCCTCAGACTTGATACACGCTCAATGCTCTCCCTAAATCTCTTAAATTCAAATCTAATTCTCTTAAATCTCTTTCTTCTCCAAAATAAAATCTAAATATATGAATTTGTTATTTTTTTTAAGTTTAAATAACAAAATTTGATTTAAATTGAACATCTACAATCGTCCATCATCATTTTCTCTTTAAAAACCCTGCATTTTTTTCTCTCTTCTAAAAAAGTCTTCAACATTCTATGTCAGTGATTTTTTAACGGGTTCACGGAGCAGTAAAAGCCTAGTGGAGTTTCACTGATGTCACTAATTTACAATTTTGCGATGAGTATTTGTAGTTCAAAGCCACTTTTGAAGCCGACGCAGAGGGTGGATTGATCCATCTTAGACTCCCAAATCGGCACCCCCTCCTCACTGGAAAGATGATTTGGTCATCAGAAAACAGTCTTCGTTCTTTCTATTTTGTAGCCCTAGTCCTATGCACTATTTTTTGAAGAAGAAGAGTCATAACTCGTCGTTGTCATGCCTATGTTTCCTTATCTACCCCTCACAAATACATTGTCTTTCCATATTTGCCCTCACGATTACACTGTCTTTCCATATTTACCCTAAGATGTTATACACGCACATTGCTCCACCATATTTTACGGATAGTGTATTTTAGATATGTTTAAATCCCTTAAATTCGAATCCAATCTCTTTCATCTTCCAAATAAAATCTAAATATATGAGTTTGTTAGTTTGTTATGTTTAAATATAAAATCTCATTTAAATTCCTATTGATTAAATTTTCGAATTACAAAATTTTCATCAATTTATATTATTCTTATATATTTTAATTTTTTAATTTTTTAAACACATGTCTATTATTTCTATGATCTTTCACGATCTTAATCTATCCATTAGTCAACATAACCAATCTATTTCTTTGAACTCTGGTTTTGATCAATTGTTGTTGTTCACTCCCCTAATTGTTGCTTTTTTATTGTGTTACCCACCATTGAATACATACTTGCATTAGCAACAATTTCTTGATCTCCTAGTCCAGTGAAACACTCAATTTCATCAAATATTAGGTACCATGCACGTCCTTTTTTCTTTCATTTGAGATTCTCTTCCAAAGTATTTCAATATTATTTGTGGAAGATGGGAAGCAAATAATCGTTACCACGATTTTAGGTCGAAGGCCATATTGATTCCGATGAATTCTACCCTACAACAGTTCGCCGATTGGATTGATCTAAGCTCTTTTCGCTAGGTAACCACATTATCACTCGGTTTACTATGTATATGAATGAATATAACAAATCCAATATAATTAGGATTAGGGAAGACATACGCACTGTCTATGTACATATACGATGTATTTGCTATGTTTTTATTTTTAACACTTACATCTTTGTAGGTACGTATACAATACATGAACTTGATGACCATATAGGTTCAATTTCTTTTTAATTGAGGTTCAGCCTTTACCTTTTCGTACATACACACTGTCTATGTACATAAATGATATATTTGCTATATATTCAAGTTTTTTTCATGTATTATATTTTGAAATGAAATATAGTATCATGAACATCGTTAATTCCGTTTTGTTTAATTAATCGAAAATTTTTAGTATTTAGATTTTGTAGATTTACAGTATATTTTGAAATTAAAATAATTGATTTTAATTTGTTTTAAGATTTGAAGATTTGTTGTTGTTATTGGATTTAATTAACAACTTTTTGCTTGATTTTAGGATCATTATGCAAGATTTGGATGAGGGGCATTTTTGTCCACAAATTTTTGGTTGAAAAGATGATTGTTTGAGTTTGGCCATTTTTACAATTTAATTTTTTTTTGGACTTTTATCAAAATGACACATTTGATTTGGCCATTTCTCTTGTTATCCCTATCATTTAAACTTATGAAATCATTACAATTGGACTCTTTGTCTTTATGACTTTACTAGTTGCAACTTGAAAAACATGAAAAACTACCCTAATATTATAAAAGTGGTTTGTGACAAACCACCCTCTAAACTACTTGGGTTATTGCAAATAAGTCCTTAAAACTTATAAAACTGTTGCAAGTTATAATGATAAGATTTAATTACAACAATTTCAAAATTCTAGGTAAATAATTATTCAAATGAAAGACCGAAGTGACAACCATAACAAATTTTCCTGTTGTACTCTCCCATTGGATCCAAGCCCTAACCTCCCTACAATCTTGGGCTTCGGCCCATGCAACCACCACCAACCCAACCTGGCCCATCACTTAATAAACTTCATCATTGTCATATTGGGCCGCCACCTCGGCCCTCATACCAACTCCCATTCCGCCTTCCACAAGAAACAGAAGAAAATCGCTTTCTCCGCCAGCACTCAAATCGCTTTCCCTTAGCAATATTTAGGACATATTTTGGAGTGATTTTAAAATGGTTAAAATCAATTTTATCATATTCAAAATCATACTGAAACATACTTTTAATTATTTAAAATCAATTTTTATGGTATAAAAATCGCGTTTAATAGTGTAAAATCAAACTACTGAATGATTAAAAACATATTTCGAAATAATTTTAAATTTGACAAACGTGATTTTAAACATTTCAAAATCACTTTCAAATATGCCCTCGGACATTACAGAAAAAGTAGCAATGTTCATAAGACAATATCGAATTAGGACGAACAGCACTCCATAGTGAAAATGCTGTAGATTACTTAACAGTTTTGTCGTGTGGAAAGAAACAAAGACGCAACTGTTAAGAAAAGAGAGAGCAAAATCCAAAGTGAGAGAAGAGTTGTTGTAGAGAGATTCCCTTTCAGGACATGAACATGCAATTGGAAGAATGAATTATTCTCTGTTTCTTTGACTGTTTTAGTGTTTTTTTTTTTTTTGGGAGTGTTTCCTTTGCTTCTTCTTCTTCATTCATATATCCAACAACAGATTTAATTTCAATAATGCATTTACGTGCCTCTATCTCCACTTAGTTTATTGGTTAAGTGCATAGATTGACATGTTTAAGAGTGATTTTGAAATATTCCAAATCACTTTTGTCATGTTTAAAATTACTTCGAAATATGTCTTTAATCATTCAAAATCAACTTAGTGTTTGATTTTACATTTTTAAACGCGATTTTCATTTCATAAAAATGATTTTAAATAATTAAAAACATGTTTTTGAATAATTTTAAATACAACAAAAGTTATTTTAACCATTTCAAAATCACTCTCAAACATACCATATATGCACTTTTTCAGTTCTCCTTCTGGTACTTTAGGGTGCAACTGCTGTCACTTGATATTACAAAACACTCAATAGCTATAATCTGAATATTTTGAAAATTATTCGTTTTAGCTTTTGAAAGTATTGTACGGTGAGTAAGCCAAGTCAATAAACTTTGGTGCTTGTACTTATTTACTTGACCAAGTTTCAAAAGTTTTCATTACATTCTTAAAAATGTCAAAAACTTTTTTTTTTTTTTTTAATTTTTAAATAATGATTTGGCACCACGAAATAATGTACTACAAATAAAACAAGGGGATAAAAAGAAAGTGAGAAAGTAAAGAAAGTTAATTGCAGGCATAAAAGACATTGTAAGCAAAATACTTTTTCCCCATCTAGCTTTTCTTTCTTTCGTTTTTTATTTGGTCTATCCTTCTACATCACTCATAGCCAAAACATAATGTGTTAGTATAATCAAATATATAACATCAATATCAAGCAAAGATGTGTGACATCAGAAATTTATTGGGAATGAAAATCAAATGTTCAATGACGTAATTAAATATAGATTCTAATAAATAAAATCTAAAACCAAAGTTATATACCTATGGTTAAAAAAAATACTTTTTCTTAACCATACTTTTTCTCTGTAATTTAGTTCATGTACTTTAGAATGTAACAATCTTAGTCAATATACTTTCAATCTGCAGTAATTTAGATATTGTTTGATAATCATTTGGTTTTAAGTTTTTGAAAATTAAGTTTATAAACACTACTTCCATAACCTATGGGTTTCTTTGTCTTGTTATCTACTTTTTCCAAATATTTTCAAAATTCAAGCTAAGTATGGAAAACTAAAAAAAAAAAAAATAGGCCTCCTTTAATAACCATTTGGTTTTTTGTTTTTTGTTTGAAAATTGTGCTTGTTTTCTCCCAATTTCTCTATAATGATTTTTATCTTTTCTACCATGGTTTTCATCTTTCTCAAGGAAACATGAGAGTTTCTAGCCAAATCTTAAAAACAAAAACAAGTTTTGTAAAAAATAGATAAGAAAACATATGGAAACTCATAGGTGAAAGTAGTATAAGCTTAATTTTCAAAAACTAAAAACTAAAAACCAAATAGTTATCAAACGGGTCAAATGTTTTAAAAACTTGTTTTTGTTTTTTGAATTTGGCTAAGAATACAAATGTTTTAAACAAGCATAATTTTAAACCAAATGATTATTAAACGAAGCTTTAGTTTATGAACTATTGTTCGAGGCTAGACTTCATAATTTAAAATGTGTAACAATATAGTGTTTACTGTGAAAAATCTCAATATGGTGAAGTATTGATATTTATTGTGCATCGATTTAATCTTGTTGTTTGTAAGTACATTTAGAGGTGGGGCGCAAGCTAGAAATTTTGTTATGGAGGAGTAACATTTTACAATTCGAACTTTTCATATATATAATCTTTTAACTTTGAAAATTTAGGAGAGGGACCAAGTAGAGAGAAAACTTTAAAATTTTAATATGCTTATATAATTTTTTTAATCCAAAACCCCCCCTCTCCTTCCTCCTTCACATTGCCCTTAAACCCATTTGATCCTTAATATCCATCTACATCCATAAAGCATTTTATTAAATTTTAACACAATTTTACATCATAGAATTTTTTTTTTTTATAGTTCAACAACATTTAGAAATGGGAGATTCGAATCTACATGTCAATTATTGTTGAACTATGCTTACTTTGACTAAATGATAAAAATTAAAATCATTACAAATCTAAATTATATGCCCTAAATTGTTACATATACTAGCTTCACCTACAAATGAAATGAACGGGATGACATTTTTATAGTGTGAATTGGTTTACTGGTTAGACATTTATTAATTTTGTTGGTGTATCTGTGTCGGCATTAATTTCCAAATGTTACCGGGTCCCTCTTGGTGCCGAGTAAGATCTAAGGTTTTTGTTTTTTATATTTTTGAGTTGGGTTTGTCAAACTTATCTACTCAGACATATGCATAGAAAAGATAACCAACTTTATACATTGAGATCTCTCCCTCCGGTTTTCTGTTGCTTGAACTCGCAAAAAAATAATAAAAATTAAGGCTCTTCTTAAAAGCTGATCCAACATCCAAACAGTTCCAAATAGGGCTTTCATTTGTTTTTATATTTCCATTTCTCTCTTTTATCTCTCTCCGGCTCAAATGAAATATTTAAAGTTCAGTTTGATAATTATTTAGTTTTTAAAAACAAAATTAAGGTTAAGCAAATATACCTTAAGATTATCATAGAGATATTTTCTAGCGATTCTTTACGTCTTGTGTTCCAAGACTTCCACAAAGTCCTCTTGGCTATGATTTGAAGATGAAGAGATCTACAGAGAATTTTCTAATTCTCTATTGAGGAGATGTGTGTCGTGTTTAATGGTTAGGTCTTATTTATAGAGATCATGGGCAAATCTAATATCTAATATATTAAAATATGTCTTATACTTATTTGAATAAGATATTTATTTATTTGAATCTTATTTAAATTTTATAAATATCCTTTGTTTAATATATCTAATATACATTAATTATTTTAATATTTAATGTATCAAATATAATAAATATATTTTTCTCTTTTATATTTAATATATCTAATATATTAAATATTAAGTTGAACACTTCAAATTAAATATTAATTTGAACATTTCAAATTTTTCTTTCAACTAAATTGACCTTTTAATGTTACTATGAGCTAGCAATGGGACCTTATGGACCTACATATTACAAGCTCTAATGATATAAAATTAATTAACTAAACTCTTTTATTAATCAATTTTCATTCATTAACTTTAGGTCATTCCACTATAGACCTAAAGTTGCACTCTTATGCACATTAGAACAAGTTGTGTCCATGGATATGACCATTACATGCAAGTCAATCTTTCACGAGTTATTCGTAATTACAGCTGAGTCAAAAGTATGTTTTACCCCTGTAATTGCATATTGCACCTTAAGTACCACTGATCCTCTAATGAACAATTTGTTTATAATTCAACCATAAACTAAGTCCCTCTCGGGTCAATGAGAGGGTGGAATCCAATTGTTCAAGTCTCGAAATCAGCACATAAGGGAACTACTCATCTACTTACCCTATATGGGATATTAGAGTGAATTTCATCTTGTGAGATTATGTTTCCAACTCCTTATTCGGTCAAGTCCCCAAAATGGTAGGCATATTGTATCGGCTACAAAAGTCACTCCCACTCATGCAAATCAAAAGACAAACCCTCACAGGCAAAAGTTTATAATTCACTCAGGATTAAGATCGAGTCGCATATATGATCACCCAGATGAAATCTAAATCTTCTCAATTAACGAATTTATAAAGAGAAATTAAATATTTTGTGGTCGAGTCTTATACAAACTCATTATATAAGATATTTATAGTCACACGTCTCCACATGAACGATTTGGATCAAATCATTTGTAATTATTACAAAGTGGGTCGTATCAATAGTGTTGTCAGGATAAGGCACCCAACTTTATCCATATACTATGACCATTTAGGTTATTTCTTGAACATGATTCTTTCGTATGTCAATCACATACTGTTCAAGATTACATTAATAACCTTAGATTTTTCATATAATGGATAATATTATTTTACAAATAAAATAATCAAAATTATTATTAATTATTAATTATGAAACTTTATGGCATAAATCCCAACATTGATACCACTTGTTGGGAGAAAAATATATGTAGACGCGATAAAATACCATATTTATCTCTCATTCGCTGGTTAAGTCAAATAAGTTAGAGTCACAAAAATAATAATAAAGATAAGGAAAAGATAACGACATCTAAAACTATACTAGTTTCCCTCAAACTCAGGACTACGTCCAATCTTCTGCAACTACAGGTTCTATTAAAATTTGGAGATTACAAGAAGCCTCAAACTCGCACTACAAAACAATCCTCAATAGTCCAACAAAAAACTATTGACTTCCATATACCACACTCGATAGTTGTAGATAAACAACAAAGAACGAACCCTCAATTTGAGAACAAACTCTCTCTCCAAAATACACTGTCGCACACCAAGAAATCGACTAAAAGAAACCCATGAAACTTTTGCCGCAAGGTCACTACAACACAAAGACCTTCAGACTCTCAAATACATATATTATATAGGCTAAATAAATAAATTTTTATAAAAAAAAAAAACTAAACAAGTAATGGTCCTGCCCAAATGGGCCGCGTCTTCATGTTTCTTTCCGCGAGCATTTTCATCTTTCGGATGAGGGGGTTCAACACCATAATTGGAGTTTTGTCTCCACTAATCCTAACATTAAGTTCATTGTCAAATTCCAAGGCTAAACCTTGGACAAGCAATGAAAACTAACAAGCTAGAGTATACAGTAGGGGATGAGGCAATTTTTGGTGGAGTAATGAAACGCGTAAAGATCTGAAAGAACATCAACAACAAAAGTACTATAATGGGCCGACACTTACATTAAAAGACGAAAGCTAGGGGAGAAAATGAGATTAGATACCCTGATAGTCCTAGAATGTAAATAGTGGATACTATGTGTTGTGCATACAACTAGTGCAGTACCATAGCTAACGTGCGTTAAATATCATGCTTGGAGAGTATGTTTACAAGAATAAAACTCAATGGAATTAACGACATCCTGCACAAACAGTGGAACGTGTGTTTTAATTCAATGCAAAGCAAAGAAGGTTAAAAAAAATTGAGTTTATCTTAAGTCTCTTTGAAGATAGATGATAAACAGACAATACGCAATTTCTGGATTATGTGGTATGATCTGGTACCTATAAGTTATAAGTAATGAAATGAGATTAGAAAATGGCTGAGCAAGTAAAGGGGGTAGACAACAACTTGATAGCATTATTGATACCATTAAACTCTTTTAAAACAAAATGTAAGTCAGAGTTTACAAATATATAATTTGAAACATCTTAGAAATGTTCAAAAGACGACAAGTACATATATATATTGATAAAAATACAATGTTTTTTAGTTTTTTTAATAGTATGATACGTTTGATTTGAAGTTGAAAAGAGGATGGAGAATGGACAATTGACATGCATGAAAATAGTGAAAAGTGTGTGGCAGAGGTCAGTGAAAAAACAAAACTGAGAGAGGGGGGCGGCACCCGGAAGTGCAACCATAAATACAATACAATACAATACAATACAATACAGATGCCCTAAGTTTGGAGGGCAGTTGAAAAAGGTGTTGGTTTTTAGGGGCAGAAGGATATGTATATGAAACCAAAGGGAAAGCCAAACAAAACCAAAAGCAAAAGGGGTCTCAGTTTAATTTCCACTGGGCTGGGTTTGGGGTTTGCATGTTGTTGGCTTGAAGACAAAAGTAGGTAGGGGTGTAGGGGCAATAGGATAGGGTCAATGTTTGGTCAAAGGTTTTCAAGACAATTATAGCGCTCTGCCATCCAATTACCTCAAGTGGTTCTTCTGGGCTCCATTTTTCTGACAGTCACTTGCATGCCCTAACCCCCTTCTGAATCTCTCCTCCAAATACTCATCTTTTCTCTTCTTTTATTTTCTTCTTCCTCTTTCAGTCTTTCTTTCTTTCTTTCTTTCTTTCGTTTCCCCCAACCATTTCACTATCCTTTTGCCTAATTGTGGCATCTTCATTTTTGCAGTCCACTGCTACCTTATTTTGCTTTGCTTTGACCGATGGTCACACCCAGCCCAGCTACTTAATGCCAGCCAATCCCATTGCCAATGCCTGTGTTCTTCACCTGCCAAAACCCTGACAACTCTTTTTTTTTTTTTTTTCTTTTTCCTTCTTTGGTCGAGTTCAAACTTCTTCATCATTCCTTTCTTCTACTCATACTTATTTTTACCCTAAACTATACATTTAGATTTTAGCCATTATGCTTTGTGCCTCCTTTTAGATGTTTTCAAAGTTTTGATTTAATTTTTGTAGTTTGAGTTCCAATTTCAATTTTTTTTTTTTAAAAGAGTTTAATGGTAGGAGTGCAAACAAGTCACTGGCTAGGGAAAAAAGTGATCATGAGTATATAAGTGAGGATAACTATCTCTATTGGTATGAGATATTTTGGGAAGAACTAAAAGCAAAGTCATGAAATTTTATGCCCAAAGTAGACAATATCATACCATTGTGGAGATAGTTGAGGTTTTGTTGTCTTCGTCTTTAATTTTAATCTAATCCTTATAGTCTTAAAAGTTTTAATTTAAATTCTATTTGATACCCGTTTTGGTTTTTTGTTTTTTTGTTTTTGAAAATTATATTTATTTTCTCATAATTTCTCTGCAATCTTTTCATCTTTCTTTAGAAAAGACTTGAATTCTTAATCAAGTTCCAAAACAAAAAACTAGTTTTTAAAAAAACTATTTTTTAAAAAAACTATTTTTTTTAGTTTTCAAAATATTACTAGAATTTTGAAAACATCTGCAATATGTAGAAAACAAGAAAAAGAAATTCATAAGTGGAAGTCGTCTCTAAAAGCTTAATTTTCAAAAATTAAAAAGAAAAAACTTAAATAGTTATCAAATGAGATCTTAGTTTTTTTCAATTTGATCTTCGTAGTTTAAAAGTTTTGATTCATGTTCTATATTTGAATTAAATCTCGCAAATCATGCTTAAATTGTCTTTTATCCATCTAAAAAAAACTCAGATATTTTTTCTTTTTTTTTACTATATTTTTCTTTTAAAATATTATATAGCTTGTAGAATGTGGGGTTTGAATCTACAGCTTCTTCGAGAAGTAGAGATACTTTAATCATCGAGTTTATATTTGACTATTTTTATACTTTAATTATTGAGTTTATGTTGACTATTTTTTTTCACTTTGTCTTAAAATTTAATATAGTCAATTAGTACAGTTAATTAATCAAATGAAAAATATTAGCTCATTGGCACGTAAAACAAATGTGTCAATATGGTAGTGATAGTAATATATATATAAATGATTTGTAAAATTGTACTTAATTGTAAGAACCAAATTAAAACAAAATTCAAACTCAGTGACTAGTGTACAGTTAACAACTATATTGAAACTCTTAAAATTACTTGAAAATCAAATTTGTAATTTAGCCTATTTTTGAACAAGAATAACTGTTTCACTTATTTTGTATTGGTAAATAATTCCAACTTCCAAGTCGCCTCCAGCGAAAGAGAGCTTTCGATTCCAAGTCTGTGATAAAACTCTGAACTCTGGAGGCCAACTGTACCGTCGCAATGATATGCCGCTTACACGGTCAACGCAAGACTAGTCAAATCACACACCTTTCTTCTCAACAACATCCTCACCTTACAAACTTAAACACAAATTAAATTAAGGTTAAATTATAAAAAATATTCTTAAACTTTGTACTTTATTTCAAAAATACTTTTAAATTTTTAAAAGTTTCATTAATATTCTTAAATTTTTTAAAAAAATTCAAAAATACAGTTATCTTTAGTTTTGGATAGAAACCGTTAGTACTTTGTTTCAAGAATATCTCTAATCTTTCAAAAAGTTTCTTTAGTACCCTTAAACTTTTAAAAAAAAATTAAAAATACCCTTACCGTTAATAAATAGACAAAAATCATTAGTACCTCATTTTAAAAATAACCATAAACTTTCAAAAGTTGCATTAATACCCTTAACCTTAAAAAAAAAGTTAAAAAATGCACTTACCATTAGTATATAGACGAAAACTGTTTATCTACACCCCATTACCTCCCTCTTCTATTTCCTCTCTTTCCTAACTTGCTTCAATCTATGGCCTAACACTTCTATATTTTTTCTCTTTTTCCCCCTTTCTTTTTCAATACCTTCTTATCCTATTCTTCTATTTTTTGATCTCTAAATCTACCTCATTCAATCAAGATATATAGACTGTAGCAAGAAGAAATGAGAATAGTGGAACCACCAAGGGATCTTAAGACTTAAATGCTCTAACAAAGTTGTACATTAGTAATTTGAGTTAGTACGCTTGGGTTTAATACACAAAAAGAGAGCACACGTTGAGAATTTTGGTCAAAATTTTGAGGACATCTAGTGGGAGAGGAAATAAAGAAAACATATACATTACCAAATTTGTAGCGAATGAATATTTTGTTAATCTTTTTTGCAGTTCAAATTAGTCAATTTATTGTGGTAAGTTAAAAGCTTCTCCATGATTGAAAATTGGACAAATTGAGGAAAAATGAAAGTATCTATATGAAAAAAATGTGGGTATCTATATGAGTTGTTTTCAAATTGGTTCTTTTCCAACTCAAAATAACTTCAAAGATATTGACTATTTGGGTATTGAGATTTTTTATATTTATGTGTGAGCATGCTTAGAAATGAGAGAGCTCATCCCTTTTATTTCAAGTTATAATATTTAAGAACATAGGACCAATAAGGGAGATTGAAAAAGGGAAGAATAAAGTACGAGTGTATTGAAAAAAAAATAGAGAAATGCTCGGTCGTAGATTGAAGCAAATCAAAAGAGAGAAAATATAAGAGGATGTAATCAAGTGTAAATAAACGATTTTTGTCCATATACTAATGATAAGGGCATTTTTTAACTTGTTGTTAACAGTAAAGGGTATTAATGCAACTTTTGAAAGTTCAATGATATTTTTAAAACGAGGTATTAACATTTTCTATCAATTTATTAACGGTAAGGGTATTTTTGAACTTTTTTTGAAAGTTTAAGAGTATTAATGAAACTTTTTGAAAGTTTAGAGGTATTTTTGAAACAAAGTATTAACCGCTTCCATCCAAAACTAACAGTAAATGTATTTTTGAATTTTGTTTTTTTAAGTTTAAGAGTATTAATAAAACTTTCAATTAAAGGTTAAATTAAAGGTTAAATTATTTTATAATTTAGCCTTAAATTAAATTAAAGGTTAAATTATAACTTTAGTCTCTAAACTTTGAGATTTGTGTCTATTTAGTTCTTGAACTTTTAAAAGCGTCTAATAGATTTTTAAACTTTCAATTTTGTATCTAATAGGGTCCCTAACAAATTTGAACTTTTTAAAAACTAATTGATCTATTAGATTTAAGTTTGAATTTTATGTCTAATGGAACCTTAAATTTTCAATTTTCTGTCTATTAGATTTGTGAATTTTAAAAAATTCAAAAATTTAGAGACTAAATTTATAATTTTGAAAGTTTAAAAACTAAATTGACACAAACCTCAAAGTTTAGGGACTAAACTTGTAATTTAACTTAAATTAAATTACACTCTCAATGCAACAAACAAACCCACTATTTTTTTTTTAATTTTTAATTCTTGTTGTAATATGCTATTTTTTTTATTTATTTATATTGAATAAAGAGACTTTATACTTTATCTACTAGGTTCATTTTTAAAAATAAAAAATAAAAATTAACATCAGTAAAAATAAATAAAAGGTTAAATTATAAAAAAAATAAAAATACCCTTAAACTTTGTGGGTAGAAAAATAGTTAGAATGTTAAATGAAAAGTCGACGTATCTGAATGTTGTTCTTTCACATTTAATCCAAGCAAGCGTCCTAGTCGCCGCTGCGTTGATTTTCCATCTAATATTCTAATAGATTTCTACTTCAAATGATGGTTTTGAAACATTTATGAAATATCAAAAGTAATATTGCAATTTTTAAAAGAATATGAATATTTTTTAAACAAATAGAAAAGTTCATGGTATTTTTTATATATATATATTTTTTAGTTCAACAACATTTGAAAGTTGAAGTATTCGAAGTTCTGACTTCTTAATTAAATGTACATGTAAATTATTGTTAAACTAAACTCACTTTGAAGAGTATTTTTTTTATAATTTAGTCTAAATAAAACGTATAGAGACATTTAAAGGTTTAATCATTTGATTGCATAATGTCTGCTACATGAATAGTCATTCCACGTATTTGCCCAGAAAGCCGTACAATTATTCTGTACATTTTAATAGTACTCAGAGAGCATAAAGCGTTGGAGACCCAATTTTGCATCCGTGAATGCTCCAATAAAAAAAACAAATTTTACAATTTTTTTAATCAATATCCGCTTCTCAACTCAATATAAACTCAAACATCACATCCCTGTTTTAATATTATCCAGGTCCCTTCATTTTCATAATAAATAAATACATAATATTTTGGTATTTGTGCTTACAAGTTTAGTTAATTTTAGTTTAGTAATTTAAAAACATTCATTTTAACATTTTAGACTCATTTTGATAATGATTTATTTTTTAGTTTTTATTTTCTTAAAATTAAACTTATAAACATTACTTCTACTCATAATTTTTTTGTTTTGCTATCTACTTTTTACAACTTTTTTCAAAATATAAATTAAGTTTTAAAAATTTTAAAAAAAATTAATTTTTAAAAATTTTATCTTTATTTTTAGAATTTAGTTAAGAATTCAAATGTTTACTTAAAAAAATAAAATCATTATAAATAATTTGAGAGAAAACAAGCAAATTTTTTAAAATAAAATAGATATCAAACAAAGTTTTAGTTGTTGTACTTTTTGAAAACTTCACTAAGCTGTCATATTTCAACAAAGTGGCAATTTCAGTAATTGTCTTCAATTCCAACAAAAATTTTATAAACAGTAGAAACACTTTAATAGATTGAATTGTAAATTTAGTCCCCCGATTCTGAGAAAGTTAAATTTTAATTTTTATAATTTTAAAAGTTAAAATTTTATTTTTATGGTTGGATAAAACTTCATAAATAATCCATATGATTTGATAAAACCCTAAAAAATAGTTCCTACATAAGGACTATTTATGAATGTTATAGGTGAAACTAGATTAACAAGAACAGGCTGAGTGAAGGTTATTGTAAAGGGTCAAACAAGAAAAAAAAGCCTAATACAAAGTCAAATGGATCGAAATCGATGCGAGACCAGCCCACAACACAAGCGGGTGAATAAACAGGCTTGGGCCAAAGCCTAAGCCCGTGATCTGCCTAGGCCAAACCGAGGTTGACCACATGGCAAGGCCCTCCTTTGGACCTTGGCTTGGTGCCTCGTGGCTCGGGTACCTCCGGTCCAACCCTGTTTGGTCTTTCGTTCCTAATTGAAGACAAAAATCCAAAAAAAATAAAATAAATTATGAAGGTATTTAAGCTATCTCTAGGGAGGAGAGCAAGGTAAGCTCATTCTAGTCATCTAAACTCTTAGAACTCTCTAATTTTCTCAAAAAGAACTATCTCTGGCTTAAACATTGAAGTCTATATTGCCTACACCACATAAGTGTCAAAGACTTTTCTTGTCTTGCAAATCACATTCTTCCTTCAAGAATAGAATACAAATTCACAGTTGTTGTCACTTGGAGGTCAAGTGAGATTTCTTCTATCAAAAATTTAACAATAACAATGCAGATTTTATTAATCTATGGCAACTAAATTTGTAATTCAACTCATTTTAATACAATTGCTTATTTGAAATTCTAAAAAAAAAATAAATAAAAAAGAAAAAAATAGGGAATGACGAAAATTCAACCAAGCAGTATTCTTCCATCTTAAATTTGATGGATCAGATCAAATCACATCATTTTAATTTTCATTGAAAAACAACATGGTGAATCTAAAGTAGGAAAGATTTTGATTTAACTTTTAAGATAGAATGAAATAAAATATAATTTTAGTTGAAGTGTGCTAATGGAAGGACGACACGTGGACTTGAGACAATAAAGCATAAACGCCGTATTCGAATTTTCAGGTGTCCAATCGAGTTATGACTTAGTTCTCTGTTACAGTAAAGGGACACGTGTAAGAACCCCAGGTGCGCCAGCTATATGAGATGCCCATCTCACTTACTTACTAGGTTTTAAATTTTTAATAGCTTCGTAGAGTAGAGTATAAACCATACTTCAATACCTACCGCCAGCTGGCATCTCCACGTGATTTCTCTGACTCCACCATCTGCCATTTGGCCTACCATGCACCTTCCCGCACCTCTTAACCATCACAAAAAGAAATTAAAAAAAAAAAAAGAAGTTAAAAAAAAAAAAGAAGTTTAAATACTATTTTGTCCTTTACCTTTTAACTATGGTTCGTTCCGGTCTTTTGTACCCTCAAATCTTCTATTTTGATCTCTATATTTCAAAAATCATGTATTTTATACTTCGACCTTTTTTTTTAATTGCGTAAGATCCACAAACCTACCATGACCTCCATTCACGATCTATTTTTGATGGAACAAGAAACTTAGGCCCCGTTTGATAACGTTCTTGTTTCCTGTTTATGTTTCTCGTTTCTTGTTTCTGTTTCTTATAAACTAAAAACAGAAACATGTTTGATAACTATTTCTGTTTCTTGTTTCTTGTTTCTTGTTTTTTGGTAAAAATAAAATTTAGTACATATACTATAATAAAACATATAACATGCATTAAAACAAAAATAAAACAATTATAAAGAGGTTATAATATTTTATTAAGGCCCAACACCTAATTAATAATAATAATAAAAAAAGTTATCCTTCAAATTTTGTTCAAATTTGATTTGCAATGTTATTTCTTATTTCAATCAATTCACCTTGAACGATTTTGACTTACAAGAGTTAGTTCAATTAGACGAATTTGTAAATTGTCTAAGGTCAGAAAATCGAACATACCCACATTTCTTTAATTTAATAATAAACTTTATTTTTATTTTTCTTTAAAAATGCATTAGCCAATAATACACGCAAGTAAAATCAGAAAAAGAGAGAGAATGTATATATATTTTTTAAATTTAATGGTAAACATGAAATACATTATTAGTTTATTTATTTAATAAAAAAATAAAATTGTACCAAAAGAAAAAATAATAGAGAATTAAATAGAAAATAATAACTATAAGCTCGTTAATGTAAAGTAAAAGAAAATAAGAAAATAAGAGAGAAGAGAAAAACATAAACGAAAAGAAAAAACGAAAAGAAAAAAGTAAAAAAAAAAATAATGAACTATTAAAAGAAAAAAGATTATGATGAAAGAGAGAGAACGAATAGAAAGAAATAAATCAAAGAAGAAAAAAAATGAAGAAAAAAAAAGATTAAAAAGTATTAAAAGAAAAAAAAATAGAATGGAAGAGAGAGAAAGAAGAGAGAGGGGAGAGATGAGTAAAAATAGAAATAGGAATACATGCATGAAAACTGGAAAAAAAAAAAAACAGAAACAGAATTTGAGAAACTACTTTTTGAAGTTTCTCAAAATCTGCCATTTTTTTAGAAACGTTTCTAAAAAACTAAGAAACAAGAAACAGGATCGTTTATCAAATATGTCTGTTTCTGAAAAATGAGAAACGGGAACAAGAAACAGGAAACAGGAATGTTATCAAACGGGCCCTTAGTTTGCTGCTCTCCTAGAGCGACGGCCTTTATGTAGTTGAGATAGGGTTGTTAACAAGAGTTAATTTTATGAAAATATCGATAAAAATATCATTAAAATGTCGATATGAAGGAATATTTTTAAAAAAATATTTAAAACAAAAAAATTTAAAAAAATATTAAAATTAATAAATAAATATTTTAGTAAGTTAAAATATTTATTATTAATATTATATTTACATTAATTATATTCTGTTATAATTTTTATTTATTTATTTAATGGTATAATAAAAAAAATGTCATGGAGTGTATAAATATATGAAAATATTTATAAAAATGTGAAAGTGTCCACGAAAATTTATTAGTGTTAATGAAAATAAAGGAGTGTAAGTTGGATAGGGATGAGAATCTGACAGTGTGGTTATATTGGAAAGGGAAGGGAGGTTGGCAGTGTGATCGCTCCCAATTGACAACTGCCATGTAAGAGCTTTCATATCCAGCCTTTTTAAACCTCTGTCCCTTCTCTTCTGCCCCCTAGCTACCGCTGCAATCCTCCTCTCGTTCGAGCTAAGATGATCTCATCATTTTGATCAACTAAAATACATCCTTCTTTTCTTTTTCTTTTATTTCTACCCAATTAATTATTCGAGAAGGTTCCCTTCTTACTAAACCATTGACGATTCAAGTGATACATGACTTAGGAGACGTGTAGCGAGAGCGTTTAATTTAGCGAGACCATAGAGACAATGTCAGATCAGTAGGATCTTAGAAATTTCTAGTTCATGCTTTATGTTCCATGCTTTTAATTTTTTTACTTGTATTTATTTAAATACTAACTACATTGTGACGGTCTTGTTTAATAATTTTTCTACTTTTGAGATTTGAGATTTTTTTTTTAAACAAATGTCTTGTAGTGAGTTTCAGACGGTTTTTCAAAATATAATTTTTAGGTAAAATATTTTTCTTCAATAAGTGTTTTTAACATTTTTTAGACAACTTTCAAAATAACTTTTGATTATCTAGTAAAACAATATAAACTTTTGAAAAACTGTTCTCTATTAGTTAAAAGCACATTTCACTCTTATTAACTATTAAATAGTTAAGACCCATATGATAATCATTTGGTTTTGTTTTTAAAAATTGTACTTATTTTTTCATCATTTCTCTACAAATGTTTCATCTTTCATATGAAAACATTAGAATTCTTAATCAAATTCTAAAAAACAAACAAGTTTTTGAAAACTATTTTTTGTAGTTTTCAAAATTGAGCTTGATTTTTTTAAAAAAGTAGTTTTCAAAAAACTGGCTTGATTTTTTAAAACATATGAAAAAAGTATATAACAAAAGAAGAAAATCTATGGATGTAGTAGTATTAATAGACTTAATTTTAAAAAATCAAATGCTTTGCGGGGCCTAAGTTATCACTTGAGAGACCACATTTATATTTTGAGATGGATTATTAATTCTGACCATAAATTCATCTCAAACTTACCCAAAAAGTAATTATATAGCATGATTTGAATAATGATTTAGTGAGAAGCACCAAAAAAAACAAAAAAAAAATACTTTTATGAGTATGAAATAAAATATCAAATTGATTTTTTATTATTATTATTATTTGTCTAAATACTTATATTTTTAGTAACTTTAACAAAAAAAAAAAAAGATAAATTAAAACGTCTTGGAAATATGCCATGAAAAAATTCAAGATGAAATTGAAATGTACAACATCGTTTTCTCTTCATTTATTGAAGAGAACAGGAGAAATATGCCATAAAATAAAGATGATAAAAATGGACAAATAAAGATTAAACCAACATCCAACACCTAAAAAATAGGGCACAACAAACAACAACCCAAAGGATAATATATAATTTACGTGCAAGTTTCGATGAATTACACGAATTAATACAAAATTGGTGGGTGTAAATAGAAATATCTCCGACCGTGCTCACACCCACCGCCGCGCAATTCACTTGCCAAAACCAAACCAAACCCTCACCGGAAAATAGCCATCTATATTAAACCGACCAACCAGAACGCCGACACAACCCAATTATCCGAAACCCACAAATTTCCAATCGTTTTTATATAATAAACAAACAAACCCAACCTTAAATTATTCATTTTTCTTTTTCTTTTTTTTTTAAATTTTATGGTTTAATATGGTATCCGAATTTGGCGCTTAAGAAAGAGGAGCCCTTTGAGGGGCGCCCTTTCTTCTGCTACTGAGAGATAGAACGATGCCGGCGGGAAGGTAATCGGTGCCTTTGTTTTTTCTTTTGAAGATGTGAGTACCCGATGAGACGTTGGTTGGGGCTAACTCGTTGATGTTGGAGCAAGATGAGCCTTTGTTGAACTGCGATGGATCTTCCACGACGGAGTTCGGTGTTATTTGGCTGTCGTCGTCGATTCCTTCGAGTCCATCCACTCTAAGCCCTTCAAATTGCGAGTATGAGAAATCCGACTCGTTGAACCTGTGTAGAATCCCGCATAAATCTTCCCCTTGGTATACCATGTGATCCACCTGCCCGTTTGTTATATCACCCGTCAATTCAATAAAGTGCATAGATTAGGGTGAAGTTAGTTTTTTACCCTTACCCTATGTCGTTCTTTTAGTACAATGTGGATGAGAAATTATTGAAAGAAACCGTCACAATATGACTAACAATTTTAGACTCATCATCGTATAAAAGAGAAATTACACAAGTTGTAACTTGAATTTGTACCAATGTGATTATAAAGAGATGTGCAAAATTTTCAATTTATATCCTATAATTATGAAGAGACTAACCTTTTAAAAACTTTTACAAGTAGGAGACAAAAATACATAAAGGGTGAGGGAGAGGAAAGACATATCTTTGCATTTCTTCTTTAAGAAACAAACACTATTATATTTTTAGGGTGATCAGAAAGATTGTTTCATGTTAAATGAATAAAACTTCTTAATTGACCAGACTACTAAAAATTTAACCGCTATTTATTTTTAAAAAGAATATAATTTTTTTCTTCTCTATCTAATTCTTCCTTCCTACTTGTCAAAAATACAAATGGACAAGTTAAATTATATCTTTCAACCCAAAAGTTTCTTTCTTCGTTTAGAAGTATTCAATCTAAAAGATTGAGCTCATAAGTTAAAAGTTTATTCCTATGGATATCTAATTAGTAATTACCACTCAATCAAAAAAGTTATAAGAATTTAAACTTTTATCCATATTGAAATGAAAAAAATGACATGCATGCAAGGAAATTAGAAAGGGTTAGACAGAGATACCTTGCAGGAGAGAGAGCAGAAATGGAAGGGTTCTTGGAGAATTCTGTCGCAGGTAAAGCAAGCGTTGGAAGACCCTTGCTTGCATGGCCTAGACTGTGGCCTGTAATTCAAGAATATCACTTTCGCTCCGTTTATGGTGTACGGCTGCCAAAATTCACAAACATCTCACTTAATTATATGCCCAATTCAATCAAACTTCACACCAACACTAAAAAGGTTGACCAGATTTTGTTGTCTCTCACCATCACCGATAACAGCTCATGTCGGAGAAAAAAAAAAAAGAATACCTGAATATGGGAACAGTCGATGAGCTTCTCAAGATCGCCCAATCGAATAACATCGTGATAAACATATCGCCTAACCTGACAAAACCCATATCATATAATCCGCCATTAATTACATCAAAATTCGTTAATTATGATCTTAATTTCAAAATTAGCAAAACCAAAAAACTGGGCAGAAACTGCAAGACAATAATAATTGAGATATGTTTTAGATCAAATCAATACGAAAGAGGGATAAAAGAGTCAAACGTTCACATTCAGTGAAAGCAACAACTGAGAGACCTCTGCCAGGAAAGATGGATAAAAATGGAGTCGTCTACGAATAGGAGCGCAACCAAATCCCAAAAGTTGGATAAGTTTTCTCCTTTTTTTTTTTTTCTCTTCTATCCCCATCCCAAAAAAATTAACAAAAGAAAAAAAAAATTGCAAAACGCCCATCAAAATCAAGAGCAAAAAAACCCAAATATACCAAATCTAAAGATGCCCATAAAATTGAAATTTAGTGATACCTGAAGAAGAGGATGAGAGCGGTGAGAAGAGAGACAGTGAGGGCAAATACTAAGGCAGCAATGCAAGCAAAAAACGTTCTTCTCGCACTTGCGGCGGTTTTCATGAAGCAAACAAGTTCCAAAGAAAGTTTCGGCCATGAGGGCCTGAAGCCATGCAGGCTTGGCGGCCATGGCGCCACAGTGGTTGATCATCATCATGTTGGCCATTTCCATACACCAACGCCACTACTATTGCTCATATCCACCTGTTTCCTCTTCATTCAATTTCAATAACCCAATAATAAAAAATAAAGAAAAAATTTAAGAGTGGAGAGTACAAAAATTTCTTTCTTGTTAGTATTTATGAGGCTTTTTTTTCTTTTGTTTTTGAAACTCTGATTTCAAAGTTGTTTCTTCCTGTCCTTTTAATGCTGCTGATGACTGAACCAGCGTTCTCTCTCGACCCCTTGTCGTTTATTACAGAATAAATAGAACCAAAAAAAAAAAAGAAGAACTTGGGAGTTGTGTTAATGGTGCTATACTGCCCACCAATAACCTATACTTTTTTCTGCTTAATACTATACTTTATCTGTGGTTTTGCAGAGGCTTTAGCAACCCAAGACTTTGTCAGAATTGCCCTCGCCCCATCGATTTTGATTACGGTGCCGTTTTTGGTAATTCCATTTGTATGTCTTAACCCAACACTTAGTAAATTCCCCATGTTAATTATTCATTTTATATTTCATATATATGTTTGCTAAGATATTACGTTGATTCATTTTTGTTTATCTTAGTGTACAATACATTGAGTGTTAAGTCTATTATTTGAGAAAATAAATGTGATAATATGATGTAATATATTGTTGTAGGCGTTAACGATATGAAAATATACTTTTGATGTGACGACGAATAAAATTTGATGGGGTCAATGTCTTTTTTTTTACTTGATTTTTGACTTGTCTGAGTAATAGTTTTTAATTCCTTATTTCATGTTTGGAAGAAGACAAATTTGTTTGAGACTTGATTGTGGTAAAAAAATAAAAAACAAAGAGGTAAAAAGTAATTATAATCAAAGACATTTGTGATTTGTGGATTTACTTTGAATTTCAGTGGCACATTTTACTCCTGTCCAAACAACTATATTTTATGTTCTTGTTGTGAGAGATTTTTAGAATGTGTGCATCGTGTAAATGCACACAATGAGCAATGATCATCGATTATATTTCCACTTACAATTATGTCAATTACCTAACAATTCATCAAAGATTCACTGGGTTTTATTTAGAAAGTTAGTGATGTCGGAAAAGTTTTTTTTAAAAAAAAAAAAAAAGTAGTCTAGGGTTTTTCAAAAACTAAAATAATATTTTAACTTATTTCATGTTCAAGTATTATTTATGTAAAGATTTCACAAGCAATGTGCGTGGGAGGCCATAAAATAGTTGAAAGGACATTTGTAGATACGATCATAAGAACGTGGTTGGATGGGTCTTCGTAGAGACTAGGGGCCGGGGGGCCATGGCCCCCCAAATTCTAATTTTGTTTTTAAAATTTAATTTTAGATTTTTTTTAGTACAACAATTGTAAAGTGGGGATCAAACTATCAATTTTTAGGATAGTAATGGTTGTCTTATCACTAAGGTATGCTCCATTTTATTTTTTTTTTAAATGTTAAAAAAATAAAATAATTATTATCAACAAAATAAATATATGTAATACATCATTCTCAGATGATAAATAAATTACTCAATTTTTGGTGTTTGTTCATACATTAATGATTTTATTTTATTTTTATATAAGTAAATAAAGTTATTACAACCCTTCCAACACTCTAGTTCTAGATTCACCCCTACATAAAAAATAATAAGAAGAAGAGAGAGAGAGAGAGAGTATAAAAAGAACATTACAACATAAATGATAAATTTGAATTAAGTCATGAAATTTGGTCAATCAATTATAAATTACCAACTAATTAATTTTCAGTGTTACCAATATCTAATATTTCACATTTAGTTTTCTCACCCGGGGGAATTGTAATGGATAGCAAAAAATATTATGATATTTATAAATCTAGTAATGGCTTTTGAGATTTGCAAATATAGCAAAAAAAAAATAATCTGATTAATGTTTTTTGCATTATTCCAATTTTACCCTCATTTGCACCAAAAATAAAGCAACGGATTCAGTAGCCCGGGCTACAACAAGGGCTCGGTGTCATTATGTTAATAAAAAATGGCTCGGGGGATGTTAACAAATTGGTCTAATACACAAACGAGACTTCATAAGTTCAGGGACTTGAGAAAGGAACAAAAGACGGGGGGGATCAACCATCTTCCGAAAAGAGATGTTTCTATGTTGAAGAGACAATTATCTCACTTGCAAACATATCTGGGTGGGATTAAATATATGACAGGGTTACCCGATATTGTAATAATCGTTGATCAACAAGAAAAATACCGAGGTCTTCAAGAATGTATCACGTTGGGAATTCCAACTATTTGTTTAATTGAGCTGGATATCAGTAGTATATTTGACATACTTTATATGTGGTATATCAATAGTATATTTGATATACTTTATGTTTTTTGTTTCACAATATTTTTTTAATGCTATGTTCCAATTTATACCTTGCTTATTAGGTAATGTTAGGTATATTAGTGAAACGATATACCTAAAATAAACTATATCAATAATATATCGCTGATATACTTTATTTAATTTAGGTATATCTGATATGTTGAATATGAATTACTGATATATTGTTGATATACTTCATATTAGGAATATCATTTCATTTATATACTTAAATAAACTATACTGGTAGTATATCACTGATATACTTCATTTTAGGCTAAATTAAAAAAAAAACAAAAAAAAAACTCATGAACTTTATCATTTCTTTCAAAAATACCCCTGAACTTTCAAAAGTTGCAATAATACACTTGAACTTTCATATACGTTTCAAAATTACCCTTCGAGTAAAAAAACCATTATTCTTGGATGAAGAGTCAACATATTTGCATGACGTTTTTTCATATTTAACTTAGGCAAGCATCCTTGTAACGCCCCCAAAATTTCGACCTAACTTAGGGAACGCTATTGAACTTACAACTGGCATGCCCTGAAAATTTTGACAACATAACGACATTACTACAAGCTACCCAAAATTTTTCCTAGCACCTGTCAACCAAGAATACAACACTTCTATAACCAGATGACCAATCCACCAAGCCTATCCAGCCCATTATAATAAAACAACTAAAAATCTATTACATAACGACCAACCCAGAGGCTTTACTTCTTATTCCATAAGATAAAACAAATAAAATTCATCCAACTTTAACAAACTCCTAAGAACGAGTTGATTCTCAAATAATTACACAACTTAATGCCAAAGTTCCAAAACGAACAACATCAACACTATGCACTAACTCAAGCCATAAAGGAAATAACTCACTCCTACAAGTATAAGTTCTCATCTAAAACCAATTATTAAAAGACAACATAAATAACTAATGGTCCCCCTTTTTGTCACGTCTCCTCCTCATCGCCAAGCTCAAATAGATTTTTGTCACCTGCAAAATCTGGCGGTGAGTCAGTACACATAACGCGTACTCAGTAAGTAACTCACAAAGAAGTAGTTCACACATGGTGAGCCACCAAACATCAAACAGCAAACAACATGCTATTCACACTCACCCAAACATGCTTTCTTAAAGAAATAACCCAATCATCATACTTCACATACATGTGCAAGTAAAATTAACAAAAGACTCCTCTAACACATAAATTTCTGCACTATGTTATGCAATTAACACATAAATTCCCGCATCAAGCAATACACAATCCTTCGAACACATGATTTACGCATCATGCTCTGCTCATTCACACATGAATTCCGCGCCATGTTACACACTCTCTACCCAACAAATGATTTGCGTGTCATGCTCCACACTCACAACACATGAATTACGCGCCATGCAACACACACTTAACTCGACACATGTTTTACGCGTCATTCTCTGCTCTTACAATCCCAACACATGAATTTCGCCCCATGCAACGCTCTCACATCCCCAACACAATTCTAGCAGAATGCATGTTCCCTAAACACGTGCTACTAGACCATGTCTCATGCTTGAAAAAAACACACTCATACATATGCATTAAGTTCAATAAACTAACATGCTACATAACTTTAACAAGTCAATATTCAGGCATGCTCGTCACAAGATATAATAAGCATAGCATATATAAAATGCCCACAAATCAAACAAAAAAACATAGACCATGCTGCACACAATCAAACAGACTCACCAAGTAGAAACTGCTTACTTAAAGCACTCCTAAAAATATTCCAAGGGTTCCTAAACCAAGAGAATAAGTTTCAGAGGCTATATTTATTTCGAAAACCCTTTAAAAAACTACCACAAGCTCAAGAAAAAGTTAACTTACTTGGATACAACCTTGAGATCTAAAACAAGCACCCCGAAATTCATCCAAACTACAAACGGAAGTATCAAATAGTTAGCAACTAATTGGACATCACTTCGCACTTGATTTAAAAAGGTCTAAACTAGAACTTACCACTTAAACTCGCCAAAATAGACTCAAATATTTACTGCAAGGTGTTCGAAGGGACTCCAAAGTGGTTCGAAACTACAAGTAGAAACTATCTAAGGGTTAGAGATTCATCCAAACTGCTTTAATCGAGTTTGAGTGAGTTTGAAACACACTAAGCTTACCAAAACATACCCAACACCCTTCTAGTTCTAGTTCAAGAGTGTTCGAATAGGACTGAAGTTGTTTGAAACTGCAAATAGAAGGCTCTCACGCATTAAAACCTAAGCTATAACACCTAAAGTGATTTTCAAAAGGTCTAAAACGCATTAAAACTTATCGAAAGAGCCCTCACATTTGATGTTTGCTGTTCGAAGGTGTTTGAATCAATCCTAAACTGCAAACTATAGGTTTCTACATGTTAGAACTAAAGCAAAAATACTTAGATTGATTTGCGAAAGGTTTAAAACATGCTTGAACTTACTGATCAGCACCTAAAGGCTCAAACTTGTGTTGTCAAGTGCTCGAAGGAGCTAAAATCGCAGATCTACCATTGCCTAACCATGGGTGATCAGATCCAAGACTGAAAGAGGCGTGGGTTTGCTTGCAGCAGGTCACCAACGTTGCAGATCGCACCGTGGAGGGTCGCGGATGCCCGATTAGGTCTCAAAATGAGTGGATTTTGTTGCTGAAACTCGTGGGTATTAGCGTGGAAAGGCCGACAAGTCACCGACGAGAAGAAGACGACATTAGAGCTCGCACCGCCCGTGGTTGCCACTGGTCTAGTGGCACGTGTGGAAAAGGAGATACGCGTCGAAGAGGATGCTGCGTGGCGCGTGGGTGCTTCACCGGAGATGGGAGTTATGTGGGTCTCGTCAGGAAGAAGAAAATAAGAAGAAGGGGAAGAAAGCTATTATCTTGCATGAGGGAGAGGGATATGGGGGAGAAGAGAAGAAGATAATGGAGGCTAGTTTTTTTTTTTTTTGGTCTCACTTGCTTTTCTCTTAACTAAACAAAACCCAATTTAAACTCCCAAAAACCTCCAAATCTTTGGCAAATCTAGAGAAAAATCTTTTGGGTTTAATCTTTCAATCTTCAATTTAAAATTAAAATCTAAAAGAAAGCTAAGTTTCCAAATTATTAAATTTGAGACTTTAGAATAAACTTCGTCCCATAACCCAAAAAGAACTTAATTAACTTAATTCAGTCACTTAATTCCAAATTCCAAAAATAACTCCAAATGACGAAGATTGTCATACATGAAAGCACGGGACATTACAATCCTAGTCACCACTACGTCATTCCATGTCATCGCCACATTGACTTTTCGTCCAACATTCTAAAAGATTTCTATCCCAAGGGTAATTTTGAAACGTTTATGAAAGTTTAAGGGTATTATTGCAACTTTTAAAAGTTTAGGGGTATTTTTTAAACAAAGGGCAAAGCTCAAGGGTATTTTTTATAATTTGGCATTCATTTTATGTATATATGATATATTAATCAATATGAATTACTAAGTTGATATACCTAAATAAAGTATATCAATAGTATATCATTGATAGACTTCATTTTAGATATATTTGATATACGTAACATGAATCATTGATATACTCTTGATATACTTTATATTAGAAATGTCATTTCATATATATACCTAAATAAAGTAGATCGGTAGTATATCATTGATATATTTCACTTTAGGTATATATGATGATACTGAATATGAATTATTAATATACTGTTTATATACTTCATATTAGGAATGTAATTTCATTGATATACCTAAATAAAGTATATCAATAGTATATCACTGATATAATTCATTTAGGTATGTCTGACATACTGAAAATGAATTACTGATATACTCTTGATATACTTGATATCAGGTATATATGATATACTGAATATGAATTACTAATATACTGTTGATAGACTTCATATTATGAATATCATTTCATTGATATACCGAAATAAAGTATATAAGTAATATATCACTGATATATATTTTAGGTACATCTGATATAATGAATATGAATTACTGATATATTCTTGATATACTTCATCTTAGGTATTTTTGATATATTGTTGGTATACTTCATATTAGGAATGACATTTCATTGATATACCTAAAAAAATATATCAGTAGTATATCACTGTTATACTTCATTTTAGATATATCATTAGTATATCAACAGTATATCATTGATATACTCGAGAATAAGTCGAGGGTTATTTTATACTTTTCGTAGGTTTCATTTGGGCTGGGCCAATTTTTTTTGCTATATTTGCAAATTGGAAAAAGGACTGACACGCCTGCAATTGGGTTTTTTTTTCCATCTTTGCAACTGGCCCCAAATTTTTTTTTTTACATTTAGTTATTCTAGTTATACGCTATTATTAATCCTTGAACTTAAAAAACGCTATTATCGATCCATGATGTGTTATATTGACTTGACTTTAAATAAATTGCTATTATTAAATACTTATATATATATATGGTATGATAAATCAAAGAAAATAAATAAATAGGAAAATTGGTTAATTAGGTGATAAAAGAAATAAAAAGGGTAATAATAAACAAAGATGAAGTTATTTAGAAACTACAATACTTAGCTGCCCTTCGGGTGCAGGAATCTACTTACCCCTATCCATTCAATTGTTGACAATTATTGTCAACAATTGAATCGTGGGGGCAAGGAGATTCCCACACCTCCGAGTTGTAGCAAAGTATTGTTCATTTAGAAAAGAATAATACTTAGTTGCACCCTAGTTGTCGGAAATCTCTCTGCCCTCACCCTTCAACTGTTGACAAAAAGGCTAGAAAGCACAGTTAGGAGAGAGAAATGTAGAAAATATTTACTCTCTTTATTGTCAACAATTGAATAGCAAGGACAGAGAGATTTTCGACACCTAGGGTGCAACGAAGTATTGTTCTTTTCTAAATGAACAATACTTATATGTAACCTGAAGGTGCAATAATCTCCTTGTCCCCCACCATTTAATTGTTAACAACAATGGGGGGGAAAATGAGAGAAAAGAACAATACTTAGTTACACCTTAGGTGTCGAAAATCTCTCTACTCCCACCATTCAATTGTTGAAATGCAAGAAAAAAACACAACTATGAGAGAGAAATGTAGAAAATATTTTCTCTCTCCTTATTGTCAACAATTGAATGGTGTGGATAAAGAGAAACAATACTTGTCTACACCCTCGTGTGCAGCAATCTTTTTACCCCATCATTCAATTATTGACAACAAAAAGAGAGAACGTATAGTTAGGAGAAAAAAATATGAAAAATATTTTATCTCTCTTTGTTGTCAATAATTAAATGATGAAAATAGATAGATTCCTATATATGGAAGTATAGCCAAATATTTTTCGAGCAGGGAGGGATGCAGGAGCTCTGTGATGTGCCATATTCTATATGCTTTTTGGGTTTCGGAAATAATTCCTTGAAAAACCAAATGAATGTGCCATAAAATGCAAAAAGCATAAACATGTGTACTGTGTTTTTTTAATTTTTATAATATTAATCGCAGAATAATGGTAATTAAGGACTTTAAGCACAAATTACAAAGGCAATTGCCCTCGAAAATCCAAAGCTCATGTTGTCAAGTGACTTAATCGTCCTTCACCTGCGCTCTGATGTGTCCACTTTTCAACTCCTTTTTTCCCCCTTAATTTATAATATGTTCTACTTATTTATTCCATTTTTAACTCTTATATTCTCAGCTTTTGATTATTTTCATCTATTAAAAAATATATTTTGACTTTAACCATTCCGTTCACATTAAATTTTACATCTTTCTTTTAGTTCAACGACGTCATGTAAAAGTGGGAAGATTTTAACTTTTAATTTCTTATTTGAACCTTTAATTTTTTAATCAAAAAAATATGTATTAATTAGTTGAATTATGCTCAAACTATATTTTATATCACGTTAAAAAATCACTGTTTTCAGTTTGATAGTAATTCAGTATATGCAGTTTAAAATATATTATTAAAAAAATATTACAACTTGCTCACAATTTTTTTCTTTAAAGTGCAACATTTTCTCCCCCAAGCTATACTCAAAAACAAATTAATGACTCCTTTACCTCGAGTTAAACTATTATCATATTGAGATCCCGAATGTCATATATATATATATATATTTAAAAAAATGATTCAAATCACGCTTTTCTCAAACTTCATATGGAGTTTGTATAGAGTTTATACTTAAAAGATTAAACTATACCAACAATTTTAACACAAGAATTTATGTTAAACTCACGAATCAAAACAAATTGTTCTATAAAAGGTTAAAAATTATTTTTGGTCCTTATACTTTCATGAGAGTAACAATTTAGTCCTTAAACTTTGGTCTGTATTGATTTAGTCTTTGTAATTTCAATTTTGTAACATTTTACTCATTGAACTTTAATATGTAATAGTTTAGTTCTTGTACTTTCAAATTTGCAACAATTTAATCACTACTGTAAAAAATTTCATCAAAATTAAATGTCGATTTTTATTATTTAAGATTTATACTTTATGATTTATTAACATATTGAGTCATTAACTAGTTTATTAATCTACCTATGTAAGAAATTCCATTAATTCTTAACAATACTTTTCACTATAGAGACTAAATCATTACAAATTTTAAAGTATATAAACTAAATTGTTATATACTAAAATTCATAGACTATATTGTTACAAAATTGAAAGTACAAAGATTAAATCGTTACAAACTAAAATTAAGGGACTAAATTGTTACTTTCATACAAGTTGACTAAAAATGATTTTTAATTTTATGTAAAATTGAGAAACTGAAAAGAAAACATTGGAAAAGTAAATGCAGCAAAACAAAATGAGTAAAAAAATTGACTTTTAAAAAAAAAGAGTAAAAAAATACAAATATTTATGAAAAAAATGTCTAGCACTCATCTAGTATTTTACTCCTTGCATTCACTATAGGAATTTTTCATAATAAATCATTATCTAATACTATTGAATTGACATTATTCTTATATGATGTTAAGGTCCCACTTGTTTCACTAGTTTTGAGATAGGTTTTGGCAATGGTATAAAAAATCAATGTTTGTTTTATTATTCTTACTTTTTAAAACCCAAGTAATTATTACCTATGGATAAAAATAACCCATGAATTATGAGATTTTATGATCCATGTAGGAGATGAGTTTTTTTTACTTAGACTTTTTTCATTGGAAAATGGAGGAGAGAGAAGAGAGAGAAAAGTAATAATTAAACTCCTAAATATTAATTATCATCCATATCCAAACACGTATATGAATTATTTTTATCCATGAGAAATAGCTACTTGGATTTTTAACTCCCATACATTTTATATTTGCAATCCAAACGGCCATAACAGAATAGACAATTAACAAAATAATATCTTTTTCTTTTTCTTTTTAAGTTTAACATCACGATATGTTATGTTATGTAGTTAATTTGGGCTGACGTTCGCATTAAAAAAAGAAAAAGGAAAAAAAAGTACTCATAGCATAGAAAATGTTCTAATATTTATGCGTGTCTTGGTTGTCAAAGCTTGTGTATGTATGGAAAGTGGAAAGGCATAGGGTGCCTTGTTATTCCTTTGTACAAACTCATCGATTTGCTAAAGTTAAAACGTAAATTTATGCGCATCGGTTGAATCAATAACACCTAATTGTAGTCATCTTGTCTACCATTTTTCGGAACATGTGCCCCTGATTGGAATTACCAATTTTCTCTTTATCTCTCCCATACTAGTGTGTTCTTTTTCTCTTCCTTCCCCTAATTCAAGACTTCAGATTCTCTACGTTTTTTTTAATATATAAAAAGATTTGTAGTTATTACGTATGATTCTATTTTAAAATCAATGGTCACATACAAATATATATATTCTATTGGAGTAGAAATTTGAACATCTAATCTTTTTCTATTGGAGTGAGAATTTGAACATCTAATCTTTTACTTAAAAGTATGTCTAAATCAATTGAGTTATGTTCAGATTGATAAGTAGATTTAAAGTAGGGAGATTGTAGTTGGAAAAAAATTAATTAAATGTTAAAATCTTCAATATGTGTTGACTACTTGAGATTATGATGAACACATAATTGACAATATGACAGATTACAAGACATGGAGAGAGTTGAGGATGGGTCCATAGGATTGGGCTTGAGCCAGCCCACACAAAACGCCAAGTAATGGGCCAACCGTAACCGCAATAGGCCCAGCCCACTTAGCCCATATCTCTTCCATTCTGATTGGTAAAAATTATATTTTTTTAAAAAAGAAATGGGAGCCCTAATTTCCCATTGATCTGCAGGACTGTCTCTCTGGAGCTTGCTCACCTCTCTTTCTGGACAAGATTGAAGCTTCTTCAGCCATCAACATCGCCAATCTTCACGGCTCACTTCAAAGTTCAAACCTCCAAGTCACCTCCCTCAGCGCCTAGCTCTCATTTCAGCATCGCATTCACCCTCCCTTCCTCAGCGCCTAATTCTCACCTCATAGCGTAAGGTTTTACATCAATTGTGTTTTCTGCAAGTCTGTTATTCGATTGGTGTTGGGATAAATTTATCTTCGATTCAGTCTTCTTGTGGTGTTTCGTTTCTCAATTAGTATTGGGAAGGATCAGTTGTTTTAGTGGACTATTTGATTTATCGCAATATAGGTTACCGGTTTTGGTTGAAAAACAAGGCTTTAATATCACATTCGAAGACATTTCTCTGTTTCAACTTGCTGCTTGTGCTATCATTAGCTTTTATTTGTATTCGTCGAATACTTCTTACTGGATAGTGTAGAAATATCGGTTCTGATATGAATTTGACCATCATTTTATCTTATCCTCGTGTAGGAAGGCGGAACACTCATTAGTTATACATAAACATAGTAATATTTGCCTTATCATAACTGTGAGCTTTCGACTAACAATAAATTTATATAGATAACTTAAAATAGAGCTTAACTGCTTAAGATTATGAAGGTGGATGTCAATATTTTTGTAGTGAAGTTTCTCTCGTCATTTTTCTGGATAATTTGCATTGAAGTTTTTACTTGTACCTGAAGGCCGAAATGAAAACCAATTACTTGTCTTCTTGATGCCCCCAAGGGGCACACCCATTGGCTAAGGGCCACGGTGTTTGAGTAAAACCTTCCCAGAGGTCGCCTGTTTGAATCTTTGGGCAACCTTAATAGAGAAAACCCATAATGTCTCCAAAAGTATGGGCCTTGGGGGAGGCGTGAACTTAGGGAAAAAAAAAATACTTGTCTTCTTGACTAACTTCTAGTCTATAGTTCTCTGTTCTCAACAGGTGCAAATGTTGATTAGTTTGTTGACTTAATTTTTATTATCTATCCAGGCCACTGAATTTCCCTCACGGAAGCCAAAAATGGGTGTGAACTAAATAGCTTGCTACTGTAGGGCGAAAGTTAATTTAGCAACTTCAGAAATGCACTTAGTTTTAAGAATAAGGCACCTCCTACCTAATGTATACACAAGCACCACTCGCTCTCCTGCGCTTGCCCTCCATCCCCTCAACTTAAATGGATCGCATAGAAATTATGCTCAACCAGCTCGGATAGAGGAGGAAGAGAATGAAGTGGAAATTGACCAGAGAAGGCTTCCAGCTGATTACGATCCAGCTAATTTTGATCCAACACAGCATCGTAGTCCTCCAACTGATCGTGTCTTTAGGCTTGTGGATGAAATATCTGGACTCACACTAGTTGAAGTTTCTGAATTATCTTCCATTTTGAGGAAAAAATTAGGAATGACAGACATGCCAGTTGTTGGAGTTATGAAACCAGGAGCTGCCGGATTGGCTGGAATGGCAATGAAGGCATCAGCAGCAGCTTCCAAGGAGGAGAAAAAGCCAGAAAAGACTGTTTATGAGTTGAAACTAGAGTCTTATGAAGCGTCTGCAAAGATTAAAATTATCAAGGAGGTAAGAAGTTTCACTGATTTAGGTCTTAAAGAAGCAAAGGATCTAGTGGAGAAAACGCCATCAGTGTTGAAGAAGGGATTGTCAAAGGAAGAGGGTGAACAAATAATTGAAAAAATGAAGGCCCTTGGTGCTAAAGTCATCTTGGAATGAATGTATGCTTTCGATCATCCATTGTCTCCCCATATATTTAGTTCTTGCTTCGCTAGACTTGTGTTCTTTATAATAATATCTTGAAATTTTTAGTATCTTGATTTTCTCGCTAAATAGCATCTCTTGAACCATAGACTCCAAACGAATGGAAGAGCAGCAACATCTTTTGTTTATTGCTGTCTCAATAGTCAAACAAACTTATACCCGTATTGCTGCTTTTTCCTTCTCATGTATTTGTTTAGGGGCATTTTCAGAAGTCTAGCGATTCTTGTTAGTCGATGAATCCAAATATTTGGATTAGATTGTTTGTGTTTGTTAGGTCATTTCAATGCTCTTTTCTTTTTAATATCCATTCTTTGTTTCTTTTTTTTTTTTTCATGGAATTAGGCTTCATGTCAAATTTTATTTTATGAGAAATTATGCCTTGTCCAGAAGTTAAAGGCACTATTTTCTAAAAGTTATTGGAAAGAATAAAATATATAAGCAAGATTTTTTTTTTCAGTCTGACCGTCTTCAGATTTTTGTTGAAGTTATTGGAGAAAATAGTAAATAATTTTTCACACAAAGTTCTAGAGATGCAAAAGTTCAAAATTTTAAATAAAATTTAAACCTAAAAGTTGTTGAATGAAATAAATTAAAATGAATATTTGTATAATGGCTAAATTATAAATAATACTATTGAACTTCGCCAATTGTTTAAAAAATATCTAATATCTCTTTTCTTGCAAAAGTTGCATTATTATCCTTGATTTTTTATAAACGTTTCAAAATTTTGTATCTTGATAAGGCAAAGTTTAGGGTACTTTTTATAATTTAATCTTGTATAATTCTATCGCAAGTAAAATATATTTTTTTTAAAAGAAAGATTTTGGTTTAAAAAACGCTGTTGATTCTTGAATTTTCATGAAAATATCAATGTAGTCTATATACTTTAAAATTTATAGCAATTTAACTCCTACCGGAAAAAATCTCATCAAAATTAAGTGTCCCTAATTAGTTTTTCAATCTTCATAGATAAGAAATCTCATGAAATCTTTTAAAAAAAAAATCTCATTAAATCTTAACAATATTTTTCTTGATAAGAACTAAGTCGTTACAAATTTTAAAGTATAAAGATCAGATTGTTAAATATTAAAGTTCAAGGATTACATAATTGCTACTTTTATGAAATTTTATTATAACCAAGATTTTGATTTAGTCTAGAAAATCATAAATAATCTCAACCTATAAAAACTAAATTTATTTAAACCCGATGTTGGTATATGTTTGTGCTGTCAAAGACCTAAACAATCTAAATCTCACTGATTAGTTTTACGGTTGATGCAATTTTAACACTTTATTGGCTTTTATGAAATTTTAATATGGTTAGCACGAATGTTGACAAGGATAATATCCAAAGACCCCAAACCTGTTTAGGGGTGAAGCATGGTGATTCTTTTGGCCTATTTCTCACACTTTCATCCCAAAATGCCCGCAGCAAAGCGCAAATCTTCCAGGAGGTAAAGAGCAGAGTGTGGAAAGTCATCTAAGGGTGGAAGGAGTTCCTTTTCTTGTATGGAGGGAAGGAAGTTCTCATTAAGGCGATGGCGCATGCCATTCCAGGATATATTATGAGTTGCTTCCAGCTTCCGAACAGGTTATGTATGGATCTGAGTTCCATGTGTAGCAGGTTTTGGTGGGGCTTCTTGGATGCCAAAAAAAAAATAAAATAAAAATAAAATAAAAATAAAAATCCAAAAGAGAGGGTGGGCTCGGTTTTAGGGACTTTAAAATCTTCAACCACTAAACATAGCTAGGCTCTTGTAAGAAATCCTAACAGACTTTTAGCTAAGATTATGAAAGGAAAATATTATAGAGCTGGTGACTTCCTCAACGCAAAACTTGGCTCGAACCCATCTCTTACTTGGAGAAGTATTCTTTGGGGCCGTGATCTCTTTTGGAAAGGCTACAGGTGGAAAATTGGTAATGGTCGACATGTCTTCATTTCTGATAACCCTTGGATCCCTAACTCGGGCAACTTCAAACCCAGTTGGATTCACGAGTCGTTTAGGGTGGCTGATCTGATATCTCAAGAGGACTGTTGGGATGAAGTTTGAGTCAAAGAAGCCTTTCTCCTTCACGATGCGGTTGATGTTAACATTCCTTTAGGGAGGCACAAGAAGGGAGGGTGAAATCCTCTGGAACCACAATAAGAAAGGGAAGTTTTCGGTTAAAAGTGCTTACTACTTAGGCTTTTCTCTTTCTTGTTCTTTGTTGGCCTTGCAATCTGATGCGAAGGATTTAAATTATTTGTGGAATGATTTTTGAAAGGTGGATATCATGCCTAACATTAAACTTACATGCTGGAGAATTATAAACGATATTGTTCCTTCTGCTCATAACTTGTGTAAAAAAGGAATTTGTGTTGAAGAGTAGTGCTATTTTTGCATGAACTATCTTGAAACAACTTCTCACCTCATGCGGGAGTGCAAGTACTCTAGGAGAGTCTGGGAACACTTCTTTCATACTTATGTGCTTGTTTTCTTTATGGGCAGGGGTAGGTGGAGTCCTTGTGATTATTGGGATTGCATAAAGAAAGAAATGGATAAAGAAGAGCTTCGGGGATGATGTTGGTGCTGTGGAGCTTATGGAATCAAAGGAACAACGTTCGGTTGAATTTGGAGAAGTTATCTGTAGATGACCTAATCCTGAAGGTTGATTATGCTTTAGGCCTTTACTAGAAACGTCCAAGGGATATCAGATTCACGTTTCCTCTTCCTACCAAGGTAGGTTGGAAGCCAGTGGAATTGGACGCTTGGAAGCTTAACATTGATGCAGCGTGGTCTAGTAAGCCAAATCGAGGAGGAGTGGGATGGATCATTAGAGACAGGATCGGGCAACCATTGATCGGAGGTTGCAAATATATAACTAAGAATTGGCGGATCAAAACGAGGCTTTAGCAATCTTGGAGGGCCTAAAGGAAGTCATTTCGTGTAGAAAGGAGCAGTTGCCGCCTTTGATCGTGGAAATAGATTTAAGGGAGGTTGTCATTCTTTTAAATGGTTTAGATACTAACTTGTCTAAAACTTTTTTTTTTTTTTTTGTTGAGGATATTCTTATGTTTGTGGAGGATATCCGCTCTATTCTTTTTAGTAATATCCCTAGAGAGGAGAACAAAGTTACCCATGAGCCAACAACTTTGGCATCTTCTTTTGGATGTTCTTTGATCTGAAAAGATGGTTTTTCAAAGGACATTCTTTTCCTCATTCTTGAGAAGGATCAAGTTTTGTAATTGGGTTCTTGGTGCTTAATATATTTCCAGTTTTTTTAAAAAAAAAAACCATATAAGCTTTCATTCATTTAGAGAATTATCTACCAGATCACTCTTAAAAGTATGTATAAAGAAAAAGGAAGGTATCAATTGGACTCATATAGAAGCTGGGGATTGAAAAGGAACATACTTGAAGATATTCAGAGGCGTTTTATTATTGTTGTAAGTTACAGGGTACATGTTAACCTAACTTCAAGCGACGACATGAATTGCTTATTTTACAACCACGCCAACCTCTGCATTAAGGAAGAACATCTTCATATTTTGTGGTGTCCAAACCAAGCTTAAAAGATTTCAGGAGCTGGAGAACCAGGGAGGGCTATATAACGAGCATCGTCAGTGCCTGAAATGCCTCACATTGGTGAAGACGAGGGACACGCCGTACTTGTTGCAGCAGTCGATAGCATCGGGATCTCGAATGCTGCCCCCAGGTTCGGCAATAATACCTACTCCACTCTGGCATGCTTCTTCCACTGCATCATTCCAAGCTGCAACCAAAGTTGCACGCACATAAGAAGAGTTAAGGTCATTATAAACAAATTGGCAACTAAGAGATCGCAACGATCACAACACATTCTGTAGCAGACCAGGTGCAATTTTGAAGTGTTTTAGCCATATAAAGTTGAACTGGGTAGTTAGTATCCTAGTTTATTTTCATGTGCACATCATTAGCAACTTAAAGCCATTTGATTTCCGAAAAATTACCAAATGGAAAGAATGCATCACTAGCCAAAGCCGCTCCTTTGACCTCATCCCCTGCTTTCCTCAATGCTATCCTCAAACTCTCAAGACGATTAGGTTGCCCGCTTCCCATACCCAACATACAGTTATTCTGCCAAAAATAGACAGACATCAGAAATTTTCCAACAGAATCCAAACGCATCAAGAAAAATTCAGAGTTTGAATATACCAACCTTTGCTATCACAATGGCATTGCTCTTAACATGCTTGACGCACAACCATGCAAACTCTGCATCTTGAAGCTCACTCTCATGAGGAGCCTTTCCAGAAACTACGTTAAATTGTATATCTTGGGGAACCAAGTCGTCAGAATCTTGTGCTAACCACCCCCCACCAACTTGCCTGAGTGAGAGTTTTCCTTTCTCATTTTTGCTTGCCTCAAGAATTCGCAGTGTCTTTGATTTCCCACGCAAGATCTCAAGCCCTTTCTCTGTGTACTTCGGTGCAACAACAATCTCATAAAACATTCGAGTTTCGCCATCTGTAGGGCTTCTGAACTCTCGAATTTCCCTTGCGAGAACCTAAATGCAGTAAGAGTAAAGCATTGAATCTACTTTAGTATCTTCATTCATCTAATTAGCAATCAAAGATCACTACATAACATAAGCGTAGATATATCTTGGTAAACGAAAAATTGGTTTGATGTTCCATGACATTACTTTGATTTTTTTGGTAGCTGGAGGTTTTGGCCTGGCTACAGCTACATGGAATCAACTAATCCAAAAGTTAACATAATAGAATTATTATGGATTCAAGTCCAATCAACTATCTTATCGAACTCCAAGATTTTTGTTAGAGGAGAATTCCTTGAATCTAGGCAGAATACTTGTCCTCAAAACTTATAATGTTCTAAGAAAGGAAAATACACTCACCTCATCAACTTCTATGTTGAAGGCTACAATGCCACCAAATGCACTCACGGGATCAGCTTTCACAGCGAGCCTATATGCTTCCAGAATATCATCACGTGAAGCTACACCACATGGATTTGTGTGCTTCACAATTACACAAGTAGGATTCCTAAACTCTGATACACAGTTCCATGCAGCATCGGCATCTAAGTAGTTATTATATGACATCTCCTACACAAAACAAAAGTTTGCAAACACAACTGAAACTTATATGACATATAAGGTAAAAGATAAATGAAATGTAATGTGGCGGATTCAGATAATTCTAAGCCAAACAGCAACGTTCGCATATCAATGAAACTCGCGAACAAGAATGAAGACTTTCAGTAAAAGCCTAAAAAATGTATCATGGTAAATCTGTATGCATGCTTAGAAGAAGACTAAATTAATGAAGCTTTTCCATGATCATCATCAAGGCTTCAAAATAAAATTTAAACTTTTTTTACTTGTACCACCATCCTGAATTTAGAAATACCATCCGAAGAGTAGTTTCAAGCATGATTCACAAATATACTTTTACCAATCACCATAATAAAATCTACTTTCACTGTGGAAACTGAATCCTATTACTCTTTAGGGGTAAAACCTAGGAAGCACGGACACTTCATTTTAGGCCAAGTGTCTGTGTCAGACACGGATACGTCCAGACACGCTCCGGGACACATGTCCAACACGCTATTTTACGTGTCCTTTTTTTTTTTTTTTTAATTTCGGACACGGCTTGGGAAAATTTTGAAAAAAAAAAGGCTCAAATCATTTAAATTTAAAAAATAAAAACAAAAATGACATAAAATCATGAAATCTAAAACCCCTAACAAGTGACACCGTCGACCACTCACCGCTAGCCGTCAGTTCTCTTCGCCATTGTTAGTCCTCTTCACCACCGGTTGTTCACCATTTAGAAGTATGTTTTTTTTCCTTAACTTTCTATAAGTTAAATTAAATTAGAGTAAGTTAAACTTAATTAACTTGACATTTTATGCATTTTAGCAGAATATATTTAGTATTTTATGTTATATTTACATATAGGTTAAAATAATAATTATAAAAAAAAAGAACGTATCCCCAACATGTCCGTGTCCTACTTTTTTAGAAATTGACGTAGCGCCGTGTCCTATCGTGTCCGTGTCCGTGCTTCTTACGGTAAAATCATTAGAAATGCTTAAATGACTTGGTCCATCCTATTTTAGAATTTACTTGGGAAAGCAATCGATCAAGAACAATAAATCAACCACAACGCAACAATTGACTTCCAATAAGCCGTTATCATAGTGGTAAATTTTAATAAATTACATATATCTCCATGTTCTCATCAGGGCAGGGCTTATTGTTATCATTTTAGAAAATCTTTGAGGCACAAACATAATAGATAGAATTAAACCTTTACACTATGTATCAGTGTTAATATACATATATAACCGCAGAAAGGCACAAATTGACAAGTGTTTATTTCTTATAGCATCAACCCACAGATGAATTGATGAAGAGGGATACTTGCTCACCTTTCCATGGTGTTGAATTGCTGTTGCAATACCACCAGCATTGACCTCAGAAATACTCTTATCAACATAAAAGGCAGCCTTCTGATGAGGATTTTCCCCGTAGCGAAGAGAACTTTTGAGGGAAAGAGGCACGGTAAAGCTGGGAGGGAATTTATCTTCCAACAAACACAGAGGACTATTTAATCTAAAATTCCACCAGATTAACACAATAATATTGTATGTTTCATCGAGAATTATTTAAAAAACAAAAAAAGTAAACAAATGTTTTTCCATTCATAGTTCATCGACAAGTGTATACTTAACTTTATCTTGGAACAAATGATAAAATAAGTTATCATAGTAAAGAGGATTAAAGCAATCCTAGGGGATTTACCTCCAACAGTCTGCTTCCACAGCCATTCTGAGACTGCAGAATCATAAGAAGCTACATGTTGAAATGCCTTCCAAGCAAGCTTTCTGCGAAATTGTTGATCATCCTCATTTCCTTTCAAAAATTCAAGCAGTGCAGGATAGTCTTTGGTATCAACGACCACCAAAACATCCTTGTGATTCTGCATATGCATGTTCATGCACATATCAATACAAGACTCTAAGACTGTAAACTAAAAACAATGCTAAATTTCACATCATGAAATTAAAGTAATCTAAACTGAAAAATTATCATGCTTTCAAGAGCATGATATGAACCCTCACATTGGAGAAATGGTCTTTGAGACAGTTTGCAGTTTGTTGCTTTTTTTTTTTTTAATTCGTGAATGTTCAGACCAACTTATATGCACCTCGACTAATTTTACAAGATACCATTTGATTGTCAAAAACAGTGTACGATTTTAATATTTTAGGTGAGTAGCCACCATGCGTTTGAACTCATTCCCTCAAAATCTCTTTACTTTTTTCATATGTCCCAATGCCACCAGGCCAACAATGGTTTTGAGCTAGTTCATTAATTTCACTACCATATTTGTAAGAGAAACTTTGTAATATTGACAAACCAATTACATTCCTCACATTTCTATCAGATCTTTATATCAAATCAGAGGAAGCTAATATGAATCCCAAGATCAACCTTGCCCATAAATTACCCACAGTTCTGCACTTTCCTACCTTTGCAGCAGCTCTGATCATGGTTGGGCCACCAATATCAATGTTCTCGATTCCATCTTCAAAGTCAATTTTTTGGGATGAGGTGACTTTATCATAGAAGGGATACAAGTTTACCACAACAACATCAAACGTGCCTGCAGAGAAACTATTTCAGAAAACATTATGCAGAAACTAAGACCATGCTTTGCAGGTGAAATTTAGGAGCCACATAAGACTTCCAGAGATTGATCACAAAGTACAATAAAACACAAGCATAAAACTCACCAATTCTATGTTTATTAAGGGCGTCCATATGATGCTTTTGGTCTCTTCTAGCAAGAATTCCCCCATGTATAGAAGGATGCAAAGTTTTTACACGACCATCAAGCTGCCACCACAAAGTAAATTATTCCACTAAATCAAATATATCATTTTTAAAATATATTTTAGGTATATGCAAATCTATTCTAATTTCTCATATTTCTACCCCCTTGCCCCAAAAAAATAAGAATAAAAATAAATTAAATTAATTAAACCCCTTTCATGGGGATGGGAATGGGATTGCCCTTGGAACATCTTGAAGAAAACTCAAACAAAATTTAATTATTCTGCAGCCTACAACATCTTTCAATAGTTGTCAACCTGAGCATAAGTCAACTAGTTAAGACATATACCCTAGACCAAGAGGTTAGAGGCCCCACTCCTACATGTTGTTGAACTAAAAACGTCTTCAATAGTTTAAAATATCAAATCTCTGAAAATTCATAATTAACATATAAAAAATGGTCAGCAAAGTCTCCACCTAATTTTATGTTAACTTCATACAAGAATAAAAATGAGAAGATAAACTATTCAAAAAATGTATGGTAATAAGAATAACGTAAACAAGAACGGGAGCATCTGATTATGTAAAGATATAATGCATTTGCTTCTACCATTATAGAATAAGGGTTCAAGAATCTATGCAGAGGAGGTTCACTGTCAATTTTTCATGCCACGTATAACTTTAAAATAAGTTTCTAAAACCTAAGCAAAATGGTGAACTGAACAAAATGCTGCATCCAGCCACGAACCCCCTTCTCCAAGGCACAAAATAAAATAATTGGGAGTTTGTTCCGTTCAGAATCTGAATAAACAAGAGAAAATGCAGCATACCATTTCAGGAAAACTTGTCAGCTCCTCCACCCTAGTAACGCGTACCCCAGAAGTTTCCAATGCAGATGCTGTTCCCCCAGTTGAAACAATTGTGTAGCTGCAATTTTATAAGATATGAGGTGTGATCAAATTTTCAATGTTTTTCAAGCTTAAGGAGCACTCTAGAGAAAAGAGGTGTAAAAAAGAAAACATATATGTCATAACTTAGAACTAAGAAAATTGTTTTCTTTCAAAAAAAAAAAAAAAAGAAAAACCAACATTGATGAAATGTCGAAGATTTCAATAAGAGATGATAAAATCATCAAGCAAAGAGCTTAAACAAAATTGTACAATAAGTCTTTAAAGGGTTTACCCTAATTCTTGAAGCCCATTTCCTAGAAATGCAAGATCTTTCTTGTCTGACAAGGATATGAGAGCTAGCTTCTTTCCTGAAACTGAACATAATAGCAGACAACTGTCAAATTGATACAATCAACTCACTATAAAGAGGTCCCTATTAGAAAAGAAAAAAGGAAAAAAAAAATCAAAGAGAGATCTTTGTATGGAATCATAACCGATACAAAAATGTATCCATATGAGTCAAGTTACGTCATAAAACAAGCAAAACTGAAATCTAAGCTCAAAGGAGAAAATTTTGAAATCTTCAGAGTTCATAAATGATAGTAGTTTTCACTTTTGTAGAGATTAACAACTCAACTCCCCAGGGAAACAAACAAAGCTTCCCTTCATATCCCTTATCCATTAACGTCCATCTCTCAAACACACTACCAACATACAATCAAAATTCAAAGTTTTCTATAGAAAATGCACACGAAAATAAATGTTCTAATACAAGGACATGAGGATACTACCAGAAGGAGATGATAAAGTGATCTTTGAAGAAAAAGTGATCGTTTCACCATCAGCCATGGCTTTGGGGGTAGAGCACGACCGTCGTAGCACAAAATGAGTGTGGAGAGAGACACGTGTGAATAAAGACTGCTTAGGGACAATGTTTAGAAAAAATAAATTAATAAGAGGAAGAATAAGAAACCTGGAATATGGGATTGTTACTACCAACACTTTAAAGAAAATAAAATAGAAAAATTGGTGAATTGCACATTACAAGAAGAGGCGAAGGAGTGGCTTCCTTAAGGAAGGACCGAGCACGGGGTTCTCCAAATGAAATAGCAGTGATAGGCTTGGTAGGAGAATGAGAAGCAACAGAGCTAAACATCACTATCACTCCTTCGCTAATGTTGCTTGGTTTCTTGATACCAACTGCTTTCTCTTGTCAGCCTGTTAAGTCGCTAGTGCTTCCTTTGTCTACTTTCCACTAACTAGCAAGAAAATTCACATTGGTAAGTAGTGGATTGACATTTGTACCCAACATATAAACCATAATTCCCGTAATACCAACCTAAAAAATAATACCAATATAATGGGACTCATTTTTGCCTTCAATACATTAACAATATGGAATTTATCATCAGAATTTATCATCAAAATCATCTACAATTTAAACCTTGACCAATGAAGCATTAAAGCTCAGTATTGTTCCAATAGTTTCAACAATAGCTAATACAAGCCACTTAGCGAACTTATCCTACAACCAGTTCATATAGAAATAGATAAACACAAAAAAAATAGAGAAAAGATAACATTAAGAGTTTCCTTTGTCCTCAGATGATTCCTACTTGGCACTTGAGAAAAAGATCTTGAGTCAACATAACAAAAACCAGAACATCTAAAGATAACTGATATGGGCACATGGATTAAGGTCGAGTAAGAAAAAGCTAATAAACAAAAAGAAACCACCACAGACAGTATTCCATGGTTTCCTAAATTCAGAAAGTTTGAGGTGCAAAAAAAGGAAAAGAAAAAATATATTTTTGACTTCAAACAGAACACAAATGAACAAATTAAGAAATGGGCATGAAAATTAGTGAAAACAAGTTGAGTTAGAGAGTTATTGCATCGCTAAGGAATTAGTTGAGTACTTCATTGTTGTTATTTCTTAGTTCCGAGCTCACAAGTTTGCAGAGTCATTTTAGAACCCACAAACAGATTAAAAAACCAAGTCTTAAACTCAATTAGAACGTCATCAATGACCTCCATGATGTCAAATCCTCACCCGTAAAAGTAAATAAATAAACCAACCACACATACAAAGAATCGCCCAACGATAAATTTCATGTCTGAGCACAAAAAATTTTCTCCGCGAAGAAAACAAGAAACACATGTATGAAGATGAGAAATGACGGTTCAAGATAAGCCATCACAAATAATATTGATATATAGTAGTGTAAAATAGAGTTCTGTTGAACATTGAGCGAGTTAGCCGCCTCTGAAACTCTTTGGAGGAGAACACTACGCTACTATGTACTTCACTTCACTTTGAATGAGGCGGGGCCACATGATTCCACAGGAATACATTTGATAACTATTTTTGTTTCTTGTTTCTTGAAAAAAAAAATTGAACCAGAAACTTGTTTGATAACTATTTTTTGTATCTTGTTTCTTTTTTCTTCTTCTTCTTCTTTTTTTTAGTTCAAATTTAAATAGAATTTAGTATATATATAATATAGAAATAATATAATAGGCATTAAAACAAATAAAAGGCAATAATCAAAAGTTTAGAATATCTAATACAAATAAGTCTCGATGCAAAATTAAAAACAATAATAAAATTGTATTTATCCTTCAAATGTTGCCCAAACTTGATCATGTCTCTCACTCAAGCCATTTGGCTTAAGAAGACAATAAGACTATTCAGTAAGATAATAAGACTAAAAACAAGAAGTAGACTATTTAGTTGGCTATGAGTCTCTAACTCTCTTCTTCTTCCTCAGATAACAGTAGGCGCTGCTCATCTGCTAAAGCTGGCCATACAAATCTCCTATACTTAATTCAAGATGTTTATGAATTTTCAAACCCAAACCAAAAAATATCAAACCCAAAAGAAAACCCCATTTTCTCTATCTCTCATCCACTTTCTCTCTCTAAACCCTTTTTTATAAATCCCCCTCCCCTTATGCTCCATCTCAAATTCAAACACACTCATATTCCTTCTGTTTCTCTCATCTCTCTGCAACAAACTTCATACAACTTCATCAATGGAGGTATAAAAAACGTATAATCCTAACTCCCTCTCTGGTTTTTCCTCGTCCAAAACGAACGACACAACAATTGCAAAAAGCAACAGAAAAACGTATAAACCATCAAAAACCAAATCAATAGAGAAATCAAAATCAAACTCACAATAGCAGAGGCGGCCTAGAGCACCAACAGAGAAAAGTATAAACCATCAAAGAAGCAAAAAACAATAGAGAAGAAGGTATCCTTACCGTTGATGTGTGTTTAGCGACCACGAGAGAGACTGACGACTGAGAGAGAAAGAGAGAGTGACGGAAGAGAATGAACCAGCTCAGCGTTGGGGCTTGGCGATCATGAGAGAGAAAGGGATTGACGGAAGACTGATATAGGGCTCCATAAGAAACAGGGGAGAAAAACACAACGAAAAAAAAAAAAAACTCTTTTATGGAAATGTTTTTTAAAATTCAGAAACATCGAACAGAAATCGTTTATCAAAGTTTCTAAAATAATAATAATAAACAGAAACAAGAAACAGAAAACTATTCTGAATGTGTGCACCTCCACTAGTTTGCCGATAGGTTTTTTTCTTTTTCTTTTTCTTTTTTTTTTTTTACAAAAATATACTCTAGACTTTCAATTTCATCCAATTTAACTCTAAACTTAAATAAGTGTGACAATTTTTATCCACAGTTCAATTTCTACTAATTCACCCAAAGTTTTACACAACAATTAGTTTGACTAATGCACAAATTAACCATTATATAACTTTGCCAGCATTCATAAATTTTAATTAAAAAAACATAGTTCTAATGTCCTTTTTCTCTAAAATTCTATCAATTTCATATCATACATATGTTTTATAATTCATTTAACGCATAAGAGAAGATTTCTTCTAATGATATTTGGAGTGAAAGTTTATTAGAACGTTAAAATTGTAACATTTTTTAAAGTTTGAGACTAAGATTTCAACATTTATCTAAGTTTGAAGTGCAATTTGATGAAATTAAAAGTTTATTATTAGAATTGATGTAACTTGACAAGTTTAGGGGTTAAAATTGATTTTTTCCCTTTTTTTTTCTTATAGCAAAAAAATTATTTGAAGAGCACTACAATATGCCAAACAATTTTGTACAATTTAATGTATGAGAGATAAATTGCAAAAGTATTTTAAATTTGTACCCAAAGATTATTATGGGCATGCAGATTTTCAAACTAATATCAAGTAATTACATTATAGCGGACTCATTTAATCATTTTCCCTTTTTAATCCACATTTTGTCATGTCAATAATTGGTTAGTGATTATCGATAGTTGCCTTCACAAAAATCATGTTTGGCATTGTTCCATTTACAACTAGCTAGTTTATCATAACTAGTGTTGACATAAAATTATGGCTAAATGTGTCTAATAACCAACCTAAGCATAGCTCATTTGGCTATCTTCAACATTAGAGATTTGAATCACCACCTCTACATATTGAACTCAACAAAAAAAAAAAGTTTGGGCTGATGGATTCTTGAAATTTAAAATGTGTCAGATATGTTTTTTAATTGTCAATTTTGAATATAATAGATGTTTGAACAAGTGTATTGTAAACAAAAAAAAGATCTTTGAATAATTGTCTCATAGGTCTACAATCGAGCAATTAAATTTTAAAATTTTTGAATATGTCATAAATTTAAAAGGCTAATTAGCACACAATTGAAAGTTGAAATACCTATTAAATATTTTTTATATTTAAAAAAAAATTATTAAAGACAAACTTGAAAGTATGACTAAACGTGTAATTTATTCTTAAATTCTTTCGAGACATATTCGGACTAATTTTAAAGATCCGTGTCAAAATCTCCATAATTGAAGTGGGTAAATAATAGAATTGAAACTTTTGAGGGAGTAAATTGTAATTGAACTAGTTTCAAAATTTACGAGCATTGTGAATAATTAATTTTGAAGGAGGAAAAAAAAAAGCCAAATGTTTCACCTTGAAACTTGAAACTGCTCCGCGGACCGTAGACTGCATCGAGCTCTGCAAAAGTTGCTTGTCATCGTCCGCCAGGGTTGGGAATCGGGGCAATTGAAGAGCAAAATTACCAATTTAAGGCCGACAAATCAAAATATCAAAATGGCCTTGGATTTTAGAAATGGTAATAAACTAAAGGTTAAATTATAAATATTTAGTCTTGAAAGAAGATTAAAATTTAGTTGGTATGATGATAAGAGTTAAAATTTGTCTCTATGATGTGATAAAATCTTCATAAATTGTATTGAGAGATTTTATCAAACTATATGGACTATTATGAAATTTTATCAAGTTATAGAAACAAAATTTTAACTTTTAAAATCATATGGACTAATTCTAACTTTTTCCAAAACAAGGAATCAAATTTATAATTTAACCTAAACAAAATAAAAAAAATTGTTTATATATCTTTACCAGTATCACAATAAACAAACTAACAACGTTAGGGTCATTGTCATTAGAGTTTTATGTCTTCAAATTCATTTAATCAATAGATTTAGAGAATATTACTCTGACAGCTTTATTTTTTAAAATTATTTTTGGATTTTGTAAACTAAATAGTGGAAATTTTAAAAACATGCTAATCCAAACAGTAACAAGATTTTAAAACAAGATTTTAAAACAAATTTTTTATTGGATTGACTGTTTTTATGTCTATCAACAACAATTTTTACGTGTTTGATAGACTATTTTTATCTATATTAGCAATCATTTCTACGTATTTGATCGAGTATTCTTATGTCATCTATCACTAATAGAACATTTTCATGTTTGTTATTGATAGACCATTTCTACATCTATCAATGATAGATGTCTATCATTGATACACATTTATTGCTGATAGATATAAAAAAATGGTATATTAGTGATACATCACTATTAGTAATTTACTATTATTTGTTATCAATTTTTTTGTTATTGATATTAAGTTATCACTAGCTTACTATTTTTAATCTATTGATACTGTATGGAGCATGCAAACAACCACTAAAAGAAAAAAAAAGTCAAATATCATTGAGTTACCCTTTTTAATCATATTGATACAATATATCAGTGATAGAATTAATAGCAAATAAGCATGTTAACTATCACATATTGAAAATGAAAGTTAAATGTCACTTATATACCATTTTTTCTCTATTGACAAGGTATATGAGTAATAGACCTAATAGCAAATAAGCATATAAGTGTTGTAAAAAAAAAACATATAAGCAACCATTGGTAGAAAACTAAGGGAAATATTCTTTATGTACACATTTTTATTCTATTGATATAGTTATTAACGATATAGCTACTAGTATAAGAGCATGCAAATAATTATTGTTAGATAACAAAACCAAATATTACTAATATACCTTTTCTATATTTATTGATATGATATGTATCAATAATAGCCCTAATAAGGAATTAGTATGCAAAAAATCACTGATAAAAAACAAAAATTAAATACCACAAAAATTTATTTTTTAATCTATTGATATGATAAATCAATAGTACCTCATAACAAATGAGCATGCAAACAACCATAGATAGAAAACAATTTCAAATATCACTGGTATACCATTTTTAATTCTATTGATATGGTATATCAGTAATAGACCTAATAACAAATGAGCATACAAATAATCATAAATAGAAAACAAAACAAAAGTTAAATATCATTGATATAGTATTTTTATTATATTGACAATGTATATCCATAATAAACTTAAAACAAAATGAACATGCAAGCAATCATCTTAATAGTAACTGAAGTAAAATATCACTTATATATCATTTTATATTCTAATAGTATAATATCTTAGTAATAAACATAATAGTAAATGTGCATGCAAACAATCAATGATAGACACTTATCACATGATAGACCTCAGTAAGTGCTAGGTAAATCGTTGATAGAACTCAACCATTGAGATATCTATTAATGATAAACCTCTGTTATTAATAAGTCTATCACTAATAGAACTTAAAATTGTATTATATTTACAAATACTTTTAAATTATGTTAGTTTTGCTGATATTTTGTGTTAGATTTCGATATATGCAATTATCTCTATTTAAAAATCACGTCACATGCCCTATTTATTAAAATATTGAAAGAAAAAAAAAACCTTATCTCGACATACTAAAAAAAACTTTTATCTCGTCAAATTTTTAATTATTTATGTCACCTGCATCACGGATTCACGATGGATAGAAAATGACAATTTGTTAGTTTCATAAAACTAGTTTTCATTCACACGGATTTTCACAAAACCATGCATGAGTTTTTCATGCCTTGGTGGAATTTTATATTGCAATACAAATCCCTGTAATATAAATTAAAATGACAATTTATGACACATTAAATAATACAATATTAATGTTATTTGTTAATCTGTAAATTCGATAGCGAAGGATACACTATTTTTTCTATGACATATAATAACATTTATAGTTTTCGCCATATGTTCATATTGTACAAATGAACTAAAACTTGTTTAATAAAGTTAAATTTAGGTCAATCTAAACATATTTCAACTAGTTAAAATATATAAACCATTAACAAAAAGGTTAGAAATTTAAATCCCCACCTAACATGTTGAATTAAAAAAAACAATAATAATAAATTTAGATAGATAATTAAAACTTACTAAAATGCAGTCACTTTGAATTGGGAGTGAAATTACAATCCAACACTTTTTATAATTACGATAAGAAATCAGTAACCCCATAGTTTTTAATAGTATATAGAATTTCAACTCATATTTTCAATGATTGAGCTACAAATAATTAGCACTTTAAATTAGATCGATGATTATTCATGTAGGATTTTTTTAAATCAACCAATATATAAATACATTTATTATTTAAAGTAAGCAACTAAACATTGATTGTTTATATTAAGATTACACTTTGCGATTTGTTAAGAGAGCACATTAGTTACAACTCTTTCTGTTACATTGTAATCATGGTTAAGTTTGTTAACTGTAGTTAGTGGTATTATTTAAGTCTGTTATTCAACTTCCTATATAAAAAGGGAAATGTATTTTTTGATCATTAATGAGAATTCATGATCATTCTCTCTTATTTACATTAGTTTTAGAAACTTAACTTAGTAGCAGAGCCCTAAGTTCAACGACTTCGAGATCCTCAATTTTTTTTTTCGATTTTTCTACTTTCTTCTTGCGATTGCTTCTGTTTGGGATGGATCTATCGTCTCCAGAGATGAATTCATCTACTGTGATGAATTCATCTTCTGTTTGTCAATTTATGCATGCTCCCACCTTATGTCACTGGCAAGCTGTGAAAAGAATTTTGCGGTATCTTTGTGGGACTTTAGATCATGGTATCTTTTTTCGTACACCCATGGAGCTTGTGGTTCACGGATTTGCTGATGCCGATTGGGCATCTGATCCAGATGATAGAAAATCCACTTATGGCTTATGTGTTTATTTTGGGGGAAACTTGATCCAGTGATCTTCTAAGAAACATAATATTATCTCTCGCTCCAGTACAGAGGCCGAGTATCGCAGCCTTACTCATGTTTCTGCCGAGTTGATTTGGTTGCAGTCTCTTTTTTCATGATTTGTGTTTTCCACTTTCTCGATCCCCGGTTGTATGGTGTGATAATCTTGGGGCTGTTCATCTCAGTGCTAATCCGGTATGCACTCTCGTACTAAGCATGTTGAGATTGACATTTATTTTGTTCGTGATTTGGTTTTGCAGAAACGGATTTTTATTCATCATCTTTCTGCTTCCGCTCAAATTGCAGATGTGTTTACTAAGCCTCTTTCCGCTGGTCGTTTTCTACCACTTAAGTCCAAGCTCAATGTGTTTTCTTCTCAACACATTGGCTTGAGGGGGGGTGTTAAGAGAGCACATTAGTTACAACTCTTTTTGTTACATTGTAATCATGGTTAAGTTTGTTAACTGTACTTAGTGGTATTATTTAAGTCTGTTATTCAACTTCCTATATAAAAAGGGAAATGTATTTTTTGATCATTAATGAGAATAAGGATGGAGGTATTCATGATCATTCTCTCTTGTTTACATTAGTTTCAGAAACTTAACTCGATTATCTACACTAAAGATGGTCATTGCCTTAGATCGGCTATCGAAAAATATTTTTACTTGCATTGTTTGGATGAAATGCCATGAACTTCTGGGGATCTCGCACTAGATGAGTTCTGCAAGACAAGTGAACATATAAACATTAAACTATAACAATGGAAAATATATAAGAAAGACCAAGGAAAAATTATTCGACGAAGTCGCAACAATGTGGTTGTTTCTTAATAACAATTGTCAATTGGATGCGGATTCGAAAATCTGCATGCCCTTAATAACTATGGCGTATACAAATTCGAAGTATTTTTGCAATTCATCTCTTATACATCTAAAGGTACAAAACTGTTGGCCACATTGTGGTGGCCTCCTCGAATAATCTTGACAATTTTCGTATCATATCCTGTGGTCCAACTTGAAGGTCAAGTAGACATTTTGTTTGTGTTCAACTGATGATGTCAATGAAAATGCTAATATATTATAATCATTATTGTCTATAGAACAGATGAACTTCAAACATATATGCGTCAATATCCCTCACCACTCTTCCTATCAAAAAACAAAAACAAAAAAAATTCTCACCACTCCCTCCATTCTTTGCGTTCAAAAACAAGCATCGTTGATGGATGCAATTGAGTTAAGTTGTCCCTTCAACATAAATAAAAGAAAGACAGATTCAGATGGTGCATATTAATGGAGGAGAAGGGAAAACGTCGTAAGAATCAATTACCTGCCCTCGTATGCTACATTGATTCTCGAAACAACCATCACGACTTGAAGCAATGGAGCTAACTTTTCCCTAATACAACACAAACAATGAGCCTTAAATACTTATAGACTAAAGTACTTGTCTTGTCTGAAACACATGTCTACGACCATAAATCAAAGGATGGTTACTGTTACAAGAATCTTGTCTTACTATTCCATGCATAAGCTGTTGATGAGCACCGAAATAGCTCTCAAGAGATGGAGCTCTTCTACTCCTTTGCTCCTAGGAATATAAATGCTATAATTTTAAACAGTATAAAATATTTACAGAATTAAAAGGGCCATGAAAGCGAGCCATACTACCCCCTTGTAAGCCCTCATGTTCATCAGGACAGTGAAGGGCTGGTGCCTGTAAATTCAAGTGTCCCTGCAAGCAAGAAGTTAGATATGATCAATCCAATGTAATCAATCGAAACTCTTACACGAGCAGGTTTTGATGCAAACATAAAAATAAACTGACCAATTGTTGCCAGCCATCATGAATACCAATAGTTGTAATTTGTGGCTCAAAACGATCCTAAACAAGTGGAAATGAATACTGAAATGAATAAGATTAGAAAATAATGTCATCTAGTAAACATTTAAAATGCCTGAAAATTGAATTACCCTGCTTTCGTTGGTTGTATTCTGTTTATTGGCCTTGTAGTGTTCTTACCCTGGTTTACTTCTTCTAATTCATGACTATTATGCAATACAAGGGATGGTTGGGTTGAGCCACTCAAACTCTCACACTTCCTCATTGCTCAATCTAAATGCCTACTGACGAAGATCGTGACTCGACATTAGACCCTTTCCTGGTTTGTTGTCTACTCTTTGCATCCCTTGTCCAACGTGTCAATACATATTGAGAAGGAATACTATGTATGCCAGACATTTGCAGAACAATCATTACATGTCGACAGAGGTAACCATTGAATTCAAATGATCAGCATGAACGAGAGATATCTGAAGTTGCTTCATTCCACTCCACGAGAAAATATTGATTCTCTTCAAAATCTTGAACCCCGAAAACTTCTCTCTCCATATTCACTTTCCTTTTTTGGATGATAAGCAACTACTCCTAAAACCTCCACTTGGAATTTTTTAAATACTGCGTGCGTGATAATGCAACCATTTGTTTCCCAAAAGGAGATGGAGATTTCACTCCTGGCTTCTTATGCAAAGTTTCAAAATCTACTTTTGCTTCCTCTTCAAATTTATCTCGTATAAAAGTACTGTATTGGTCTAAGAACTCCTTAAGTGATGTTTTTCTCTGTATGTACTTATCAAGAAAGGAGTTGATACCATCTGGCCTTTGGCGTGTAGACATCCCTGCCATAAAAATGTTTTTCATATATGCAGGTATCCATCGATTCCGATCTGCATACAATGACTTAAAACACGAGTTATGACTTAGTTCGAATCTGTCAACAATTCTTAGCCACCGTCTTTCGAACCGTTCGTTTGTCCAAGACTTAAAAACACACTTATTGAACTTCAACATAAAATTTTCATGTTGTTTCATTACATGACTTAGCTTTTCTGGAATCTTGCCATATATGTCCCACAAACAATAACAATGGCAAGAATCCGGCAATGCCTCCGCAATGGCTTCCTTAAGGGCTTCATCTTATACAGTAAGGATCACTTTAGGAGGACATTTATGCATTTCTCTAAGCCATGCCCGCTAAGCCAAACATATGTGGACTTGGCCTCATCATCAACCAATGAGCATCCGAGCAAAATAAACTAAAAAAGATGATAAACGCCTATAAAGGGAGCAAATGGTAATCCATACTCATTCTTAATGTATGTGGTGTCGAAGAAAACCACATCCGCAAAATTGGCATAATCAAGTCTGCCTTTTGCATCAACCCAGAACACATTTCGTAAACACTGCTTTTCATTCAGGTCAATAGAGTAAAAGAAGTTAGGATTTTCATCTTGCATACGAACAAAATGGTCCAACATAACTTGAACATCTCCTTCATCTATACCTAGATGTCGCACCTTACATACTTGATCAGTGGCAACAACCTTCTCCTTGTTAGCTATTATACAACCTCCAGACTGCCTGGACTTTACACTAAGCTTACTTTTTCTTCTTGCTCTATTGCCATGCAAGACATCAACATTACTGCTACCAACTTCTAAATTCCTATGACCACGAAAATAATAGGATTCATTGGGAAAAACTTCATGATTGTACTCCTTTATGCAACTATGAATTGCCCATCTTCCACTTTGCAATCTCTTGACATGCATGCAGGCCTTGCAATCAGTTTTTTCCCACGAGCGATTGATTCTACCTCGTTTTTTCTTCGCAGGAATACCTATGGTATTATTTGAATTTGTTAGAGGATATGAAACTTCAACTACACCAGATTCTCTCTTATTTCCATATTTAGTACATGCAAATTTTGCATCAATAAGTTTTCCAGATATTCAGGACCCGTAGGTCCTGAATATTCCTTTTAGAATGTACTAGCCTTTGTTATGACAGCAAAACCGACTGATTTGGCATATTCCTAGTAGAATGTAAAAGCATCCTCCTCCGATTCAAATGCCGTTCCTTCATGAGGCTCTACGATTTTGAAAGACTTCAAGTTCAGTACATTCTGAGAGTATGCTATGTTTATATATTCAGGCATACCTATATTGACAATTGGTCCTATATTCTCTTTTCCTACCATGTGAGAAGAACCATCTGTGTCATCTCTAATACAAATTTCTTTGTCTCAGTGCACTGAATTGTTATCCATACTTAGGTTGGTGATTGTTTCTTTGGTGGTCTCTCACAACTGCTCAAGATCTATCTTGATGGATAGAACATAAACTTATATAAATCTACATTTCCCTTTCTTGAGTCTAACTATTTTGAAAATACACCTGAATCAAGATATGATTGTATTTGTTAAATGTAATTGACAATGGAAGCGTTTCAAAAGAGTAAAGACCTTGAATTCAGTAATAGGCAGTGGATCACCTTAATAACAAGACACAATAGAAAAAGTTCAAAATTTCACACCAAATGCCACAAACAATGTCATTGACTTGTGCAGAGCTGAAAATGTAAAAGAAAGAGACATGAAAGCATGTCAAAAGATACATGTATCATACCCACTTCAACAATTAACACAACCTTCAGAAAATTATACATCACAAAATAAATTCAGTAAATTACATCTGGATGCAATGTGCACAGCATGTTATTAGTGGCCTGCTTTAAACAACATTTCTTATAATCAAACATTTTGAAGTTAAGTAAATGTGGGCAAGACCAATTGTTCACCATAACTACTTCAACTTTAAACTTGTTTGATAAATTTTCTTTTACAGGTAGATTCGGTCAGGAAAAGGAAGAGGAAAGACAATAGCTAGGGCTAACATGAACATAAGAAATGATGTAATGGGAAGTAGTAGCTGAAGAAATCAGTCTCTGGTAATTGACCCAGAAACTGAAAATGATAGGAATGAAGATAAAATCAGTTCTTAGAGAAACTCACAGTTGGTTTTATTGGTTACTCGTATCAGCTAGCAATCAAGTAAATTAAGTTGACGCAAGCTCAAAGGAAAATACTGTGGTTTCGGAGCGAGTATAGGAATTCCCAATTCACAGTTTTGTAGGTTAGGGCATATTATTACATTACATGGGTTCATCTCAAAATTAATTGACAATGAAAAGAATAATTCAAGCATCTTATTAAGAATGTGAAGTCTCTTCATGCCTCTTTGGTTCATCATTCTTGAGTCGGATCCTAATTTTGTTTTTTGGACCAAATACATGTTTGAGTTTTATGGACTCTGATATCATATTAGATTACATGAGAAAACCAATTGATTTTGAGATGAAACTCCATGTTGATCTAATATGGTATCATAGCCCATAAAACCAAACGGGTATTTGGTCCAAAAAAAATTAAAATTGGGATTTGATTCAAAAATAGTGAACTTAAAGAGGCACAATCTTAAATCCAAACGGATATTTGATCTAATAAAACCCCAAATGGGTATTCGGTCCAAAAATTAAAATTTGGATCCGATTCAAGAATTTTGAACTTAAAGATGCACCATTTTCTACTCCTCCTATTATCAATTGGTTTTGATATGGAACCCTATGTGTTCTCTAATAGGGCACAAAAGACAGTGGAATAATTTTGGATTAAAGCAAACCCGTGTAGATTTGTGATAAGTTTGAATTAGGAGGGTGAAGACAAAATTCTTAGAAGTAGGATTTAGGGTTAAGCATCATATATTTGGTTCATGGAGTTGATATGATGTAATGTTGATCTTCTAAGGGTATGTTTAGGAGTGATTTTAAAATTGTTAAAATCATTTTTGTTGTATTTAAAATCACTTTGAAACGTGTTTTTAATTATTCAAAATCAATTTTTATAGTATGAAAATCGTCTTTAGAAGTGTAAGCTCAAACATGTCGTTAATTATTTATAGTATGAAAATCGTCTTTAGAAGTGTAAAATCAAACATTAAGTTAATTTTGAATAATTAACGACATGTTTGAGCGTAGTTTTGAATATGACAAAAATAATTTTAACCATTTTAAAATTATTCTTAAATATGCTTTGAGAGTGTTTTATAAAAGTTATTCTTTATAAGACTCACAATACGACCGTGAGTTTATCTATTAGAAAAGTTTCTAATTAAAGTAAATTCAAATAGGTTTATGATAAGTTTGGTTAAGGAATCGCGGAGACAAAATTCTTAGTTTGAGATTTTGGGTCAATCATCACATTTTTGGTTTATTGAGTGAATATATTTTTTTCAACCGTAAAATTTTAACTTTAATTAATAAACTATATTATTATGTACATAATGGAAGAACATGGTTCATCTTTGAAAGAACATGGTTGATTGGCGGATCTAAATTCATAGACTGGGATGGCCGATCAAAACGCTTGAAGCCCTAGCCATTCTTGAAGGCTTGCAAGAGGTTCTTTCCTGGAGAAAGGAGCATCTACCGTCTTTGTTAGTGGAGTCTGACTCTAGGGAGGTGATATCCCTATTGAATGTGAAGGATTCTGATTTATCTGAAACTTCATTTTTTATTGAGGATATTCTGTCGCTAGCTAAGAATATCCGTTCTATCATTTTTTGTAATATCCCTAAAAAGGAGAACAAAGCTGCTCATGAGTTAGCAGCTTTGACATCTTCTTCAGGGTGTTCTTTGATCTGAAAAGATAGTTTTCCAGAAGATATTCTTCCTCTCGTTTATGAGATGGAGTGTTGTTTGTAGCTTGGTGTTTTGTTGTGTGTTATTCTCTCAGAAAAAAAAAAAAAAAAAAAAAAAAAAAAAAAAAAAAAAAAAAAAACCTTTGGACCAAAATAACTATTTTGGTGGTGGCTAAATAGTTTTGCTTTTTTTATTTTGAATCAATTACAAGTTTAGTCCTTCAACTTTGAGGTTTGTATCTATTTAGTCCCTAAACTTTCAAAAGTGTCTAATAGGTTCTTGAACTTTCAATTTTGTGTCTAATAGTCCCTGTCAAATTCAAAATTTTTTAAATTAATTAATCTATTAGATATAACTTTGAATTTTATGTCTAATGGAACCCTAAAATTTCAATTTTGTGTCTATTAGACCTGTGAATTTTAAAAAATTCGAAAGTCTAAGAACTAAATTTGTAATTTTGAAAGTTCAATAATTAAATAGATACAAACCTCAAAGTTCAAGGACTAAATGTGTAATTTAACCATTTTATTTTTTAGTACAACAAATGTGTGGTATGGAGATTTGAATTTTCAATCTCAAGAAAATGAGTATAACAAATAGTCTTATTATGACCATAACGCTTGTAACCTTGCTATTACTTTTAGAAATATTTGTATTTTTTTTAGTTTGGTGGGAGTTGAAATAATACATGTTCAAGTACTTGATACACAAGTATCATAGTAGTGTTACATGGTGATGTTTCAACTATTATGTCATTGTCATACCATAAAACTTTTTCTAGCATCGTCCACAATAGCACAAGATGCCATTGAGATATATGACATTTTCTATATATGTCATGTCAATATTATAATCTCAAAATAAACGAGCTTCCACTTGTCATGTAGTTGTAACTTGTAAGTGACTAGCTAAAGTGAACTTAACTTAGTGATAATTGTCATGTACTATCAACTAAAAAGTTAAAGGTTTGAATCTTCAAATGTAGTTGTGACTAAGACACAACCTTAAAAAGAGAGTACATTGCAATATTATTCCAATATTTTAATAGTTTTCATGTACTCAAATTACACTTTGTGCTATGTAAAGCATACTTATATTTTTAAAATGGTTTAAAGATTATGGATTAGGTTTACCTTAGTTTAATTTGTTTGTTAATTTTGATGGTTAACTTTTAATATATTTCATGGACAAATAATAAAGAAAGGACTGTGTCGTGTAACTATTTATTGTTTTTTTGTTCTTTTTTTTCCTATGGAAAGAAAAACAAAAACATATTTAGTACTCATTTATTGTTTATTGTTCTATGAATTTTTAAACTAGAAATATAAAAATTCTCTATGAAAATTAGTTTTTAAAATTTAATATCTAAAATTTTCATGTTATATTTATTTTTAGTTAATTATTATGTGTTTTATAAGTACAAAATGATAAAATAATGTTTTTATTTATGTTTTGAAAAAAATATAAATAAGAAACAATAATCGTGATTTTGTTGTTTCCAAAATTTTTACACATTTTTTTGAAATGTTTCCAAAAAACTTGAAACAAATAATAAGAACAATCAACCAGTACTTATGTTTCGCAAAAATTGGAAACAAAAAATAAAAAACAGGAATGTTACCAAACGACTCCCAAATTAGCCCATACATGTTTCAAACAAGTATATAACTAGCCAAAATTAAACATCAAAGTTGCTGGAGAAAATTTGGTGATTACACTATAGTTTGAGGGGATAATAACATAATAGGTAAAATATGTTTTTGGTCCATTGGATTTAAAATTAGTTTCCATTTAGTCTCTAAGACTCGTTTGATAACCATTTGGTTTTTAAAAATTGTGCTTGTTTTATCAAATTTTCTTTATGATAGTTTTCATATTTTTTCAATTAACATTTGAATTTTTAGCCAAATTTCAAAAACAAAAAACAAGTTTTCAGAATTTTTTTTTTTTAGTTTTCAAAGCTTGGCTTGTTTTTTAAAACATTAGTAAAAAATAGATAATAAAACAAAGAAACTCATAGGTGGCGATAATGTTTATATGCTTAATTTTCAAAAACCCAAATGATTATCAAACGAGACTTAATTATTCAAAACTTACACTTTTGGTCATTGAGATTTGAATTTAGTTTCCATTTGGTCATTGAAGTTTTAAAAGGGACATGTTTGGTTTTCAAGGTTTGAATTTGATTTTTAATTGGTCTCTAAAGTTTGAAATTGATTCATAATTGGTCATTGGAGTTTGAAATTGATTTCTAATTGATCCATGAGTATATACAATTTAAAATATATATATATATATATATATATATATATATATATATAATTCAACTCATTTTAAAAATGCTTATCATCAAAATCTAGTTAGCATATGTTAACTAATACATCATTATTCCATTAGGTCAATTAATGTCAACTTTACTAATAACCATTTAGAAACCAACTTCAAACTTTAAGGACTAATTAGAAATCAAATTCAAACTTACAGAAAATGTCACTTTTGAAACCTCAAGGATCACATAAAGATTTAAATCTCAATGACAAAAAATGTTAGTTTTAAAAACTCATGGACCAAATAGAAACTGAGTCCAAATCCTAGGGACCAAAATTGTATTTTACCCTAACATAATAATATATGAGACGTTTAATTTTGTCAATGTCAATGTTAAAATCGTTGTGATATTGAAACATGCCTTCAAATTATTTTGGTTAAATTATACAAAATATCTCTACACTTTAGAGTGTGTTTCAATTATGCCCCTAGACTTCGAAAAGTTTTTTTTTAATCCAAAGTTCAAGAGTATTTTGTATAATTTAACTAGTTAATTTCAATATTATAATAGTTCGTAAAAAATATTTTTGTTAGTTAAATTAGAAGTTTAGTTCATGAATTTTTAAGTTGGTAAAACGTCATTGAACTTTAAAGAGCGTCTAATAGGTTTTTAATTTCTAATAGGTGTTATTGATCTTTTAATTTTGTGTCTAATATGTCATATTTAAAAAAAAAATTGATATATTAGATATAAATTAAATTTTGTGTCTAACAAGACCCTAAACTTTCAATTTTGTGTACAGTAAATCTATGAGTTTTTAAAAATGTCGAATAAGTGAATGACTTATTAGACACAAAATTGAAAATTTAGAGACTTATTTGACATAAAATTAAAAGTTTAATAATCAATTAGACACTTTTTAAAATTAAGATACAGACACAAAATTGAAAGTTCATAAATCTATTAAACAATTTTTTAGAGTTTAAGGATTAAATAGACATAAATCTAAAAGTTTGGAAATTGATAATTGAACAATAATTTTTAAATACTCTATTAAATATAAATTGAAAAAACCATCAAACCATTAAATTAATATAAAAAAACTTATTATTATAGTGACAAACATCTAAAATTGAAATTAAATTACAAGTTTAGTTGTTGAACGTTCATGCTTGTGTCTATTTGGTATTTGAATTTTTAAGAATGTCTAATAAAATTTTAAACTTTCTATTTTGTCTCATAGGTCCTTAACATATTCAAACATTTAAAAAAATTAATTGATCTATTAGATGTAGAAATGAATTTCATGTCTAATAACCCTAAACTTTCAATGTTATCTGTAGTAGGTTCATGAATTTAAAAAAAAAACGTCGAATAAGTCAAACACCTATTAGATATGAAATTGAAATTCAGAGACCTATTGGACACAAATTTAAAGGCTTATTAATCACTCTTTAAAGTTTATCTAAAAGTTCAAAAATTTCTTAGATACATTTTAAAGTTAGACAAACCAGAGATAAACTTGAAAGTTAAAGCCTCGTTTGATAACCATTTGGTTTTTGGTTTTTGGTTTTTAAAAATTAAGCCTATAAATACTATTCTCACCTATGATTTTACTTGTTTTGTCATATACTTTTTGCTTATGTTTTCAAAAACCAAGCCATGTTTTGAAAACTAAAAAAAATAGTTTTCAAAAAATAGTTTTTATTTTTAGAATTTGGTTAAGAATTCAAATACTTCCTTAAGGAAGATGAAAACCATTGTAGAGAAATTGAAAAAAAATAAGCTTAATTTTCAAAAACTAAAAATCAAAAATCAAATAATTATCAAATGGAGCCTAAGAGTTTATGAAATGAGAATAATTAACCATATATTAAAATTTTAAGACAACCGAACAAGACAACACGGTTTTTTTCCGGTTTTTTCCCCGTAATTTTCCCAAAATCTGATTATTATTAAGTAAAATTAGAAAATAGGCCCAAAAAAAAAAAAAAAAAAAAGTCGAGGCTTCGAGCTTGGGAGGATAAAGTACAAAGGCGCACACACTCGAGGAAAGAGAGCGACGACACCCACTTAGACCAGACCACCTTGATTTGCAGCCAAATTCAAATCTCACAGTTCATTGTTGCTTCGGGATCTGCACGGTAAGTTCTTGAAACGACGCTTTTTTCCCCGCTCGGTGCTCATGAGCGAAAACGTTAGCTTGATCTTTCCCGAAGCAAACTAATTATGAGTTTTCTTATTTTGATTTGTGATTCGATTTATGATGTCCAGTTCTTTAATCTGACATGCGATTCGATATTTGATGTTGCTATTTGATACATTTGTTGGGTCAATTAAGCTGGTTGATAGCTACAGTCGAAGAATCGAGTCTATTTTGTGTGTATTCCAGGCGTTAAATGAGACGGCTAATGCTATGCAAACTAAACTAGCTTTGGCGAGCTTTGGTACTATCTTATTAGCCTACTCAATTGGGTTTTTGTTCAGGTTTTTGCCTGCTTGGTTATTATAGCTGACGGCTTATTCGGTCTAATAATCTCTCGTTCTTCCGTATATTACTGTTCTAGTCTTTCTAAAGGTTCGAATGGGCGTTATGAAATTTTGCGCTTTACTTTCATGCTTCCTGTTGCTCATTTACAGACTACAATTTAATACCGAGAAGAATCTTTTTGCTAGAATTCTCTTATATAAATAAATTTCTTGGAGATAAATATACATTCCACTCGAGGTGCAGAGAGCACGATGGTAGGAAAAATGGAACCTTGTTCAGTAGCTAAAATATAGTTTTCTCCTAAAATTGGGAGCTTAATAGTTCAATTCTACCCTGAAAGGAACCTTACTAGCCTTGTTGGTGCTTACTGAACACTTTGATTCTCTATTATGTCTGTGCATTACTTGAACTACGGAGCCATGAGCTCGATCCCTGTTAAGGATAAGAATGAAACTCACCATTTCATTCAGCAGCACTAGCGTTTTGGATGCTAGGTAAAGTTCAGCAATGTTCCAGAACGTTCCTTCAGTATTCTCCAGCCATTGCTCATATACTATTGCAGTGCAATGACTATCACAATCATCATTGCCCAATGGCAACTGAGTTACAAACATATATACAATATGAAGATAAATTTCTTTATCTTCACTATGTGTTTTTACATAGTATATATATATGTGCCGTCGCACACATTTACTGTTAGTTATGTTATTTCTGTATTTTATTATTATTTGTAACCCGAATTATTCTTTCAATAAAGCTGTATAAATCTAGGGCATGTTTCTCTGGAATGAATCAAGGAAGCTGAATTTTCATTCTCCTCTATTCTCTCTAAACGTTGATTATTGCACCATATGTTTTTATGACTTTTGAATACATGAACCCCAGGTTTTCAGTTGAGGGCTGAAGCTCTCCATTGTTGGATAGGATTACCATCTGCAAGATGATTTAGCTGAACGCTGAAGCTATCTGTTACTTCAAGTGCATGCTTTTGCTGATACGGCAGTGTCTCTTATTCATGGGATTTTCAGTTGAGTTTGTCCCCATCAAATCTAACTAGATGGAAAGAAATGTGAAAAGAGGTACCATAGATCAACATAGTAATTATGAACAAGTTCGACTTACTAATTTGGAAGCAAGGAATCAGGGACTTGGTTCTACAAATCAAAGATCGTTCCATGATCCATCGAGCAACATAAGCACTAACATTCGACCCCCTGAATATACTATGCCAGTTGGAGCTAGTCCTGTCCACAACTACTCCATTCAAACTGGCGAGGAATTTGCACTTGAATTTATGCGAGAAAGGGTGAATGCCAAGCATCACTTTATTCCCACCAATAGTCCTGACCCAGGTGTTACAACTGGGTACATGGATTTAAAAGGCATTATGGGAATTCCCCATGCAAGTTCAGAGAGTGGATCTAGCATTGCCATGCTCAACCCTGTAGAAAAAGATCATGTCCAACATTTTGAAAGAGGGGGTTCTTCACATGAAGAAAAAAGTTCATATAATTCAATGAGGTTTGTCCCAAGAGCCTCATCAAGAAATGATGTCAGTCGACCTCATGGTTTAACATCTTCAGGAGCATCTGATAGCTCATCAAGAAAGGTGAAATTCCTGTGCAGTTTTGGTGGAAAAATCATGCCTCGCCCTAGTGATGGAAAACTTAGGTATGTTGGAGGGGAAACACGTATTATCCGTATAACCAAGGATATTTCTTGGTCGAATCTGCTGCAGAAAACATCAACAATTTACGATCAAGTTCATACTATTAAATATCAGTTACCTGGTGAGGATCTTGATGCATTGGTTTCTGTATCTTGTGATGAGGACTTACAGAACATGATGGAGGAATGTAGTGTACCAGAAAATGGGGGCTCAACAAAGCCGAGAATGTTCTTGTTTTCTATTTCTGATTTGGAGGATGCTCAAATTGGTGTCGGAAGTGCAGAGGGTGGTTCAGAGATTGAATATGTAGTTGCTGTAAATGGTATGGACCTCAGTTCAAGAAGGAACTCAACGCCCTTGGCCAATACTTCAGGAAACAACTTAGATGAGTTACTTGCCCTTAATGTTGGATCAGAGAGTGGTCAAGTTGCTCCAGAATTGTCTGATAACATGAAATCATCTTTGACCATTTCTGCACCTTCATTTTCTCAGTCCTCTCAAACCATTTGGACAAATTCATCTATTGGTTTCACGTCCAATTTGCAGCAATCATCAGGGCAAAAGTTGCAGCAAGGTGAATTTGGGCCTCCCCAACTCTCTTCTTTCCGCCCCATGCAGAGCTTACCTGAAAATGTTGGAAAGACTTCAGTTCCTTCATCTATTCAGACACAACATGATTATATTCTTAATAACATTGCAACACCCGTAGAAAATATACCTTCAATGCCCAGCAAAGGGCATGTGAATCAACATGGTGGCTTGGCTACAGACTATCCAGTCAGTGGCTTTCACACACAAGATTCAGATGCATCGTTAAAGGAGGGTAAAATTACAGAGACCTCAACTTCAAAGCTGAATGAACCTGATAAAATTCAATCATTGGAGAAGGAGGCATCATTTAAGGATGCGCAAATGAAAAGGGAAGGCTCGCTCCATAAGATGGATGAAACTAATGAAAGTCAAAACTTTGAACATGAATACTTAGTTTCATCAAACCTAAATGATGCTTCTGTTTTGAGCTATAACTCAAAAGGAGTGCAGGTAATTAATTCAGACACAGATGTAGGATCAAGTTTACTGCTTACGAAAAGCAACAAGAAGCATCAAGAACCTGCTCAAGAATCAGTGCCCCTGGAAGCGAGTAATGAAGGAAACAAGAGAACTGAAGATGATAAATTTTCATCCGATGGACTTTCAACTTCTGGTTTTGGCGCCTCTGAGGCTGATGAAACAGGGTGTAACTACCTTGAACCAATTTTACCTCAGCGTGTTTTTCACTCTGAAAGAATTCCAAGGGAGCAGGCTGAATTGAACCGTTTATCCAAGTCTGATGATTCCTTTGGCTCCCAGTTTCTGAGAACTCAGGGAAACTCTGATTGTTCTCAGACAATTATTGAATCAGCTGAAACATTACTGGATGGGAATGTGACTCAGCAGTCTGAGCAATCTGTTTCATCTTCAAAGGTACCACGTGGAAATCATCAAACTGTAGAAGATGGATTGGAAGCGTTTGAAAAGTACAAAACATTAGCAGATACCAGTAATAAAACGATGAATATTTCAGGTGAGCATGATGGGTCTGAGGTCAGTGATATGTCCAATATTAAAAGTCCATCTGCCTATAGGAAGGAAGCTGGAGGTTTGGCTCATCTTACGGCAAGTGAAGAAGTTTCTGACAAGCATAAGGAGGAATCTTTTATGGGATCACTAGATTCAGGCTGGATTGATGGAAGTACACATAAGAACCATGGAAGCGAAACGCAAGAGCAAGCCGAGCCTTCATCATTGACAGAGAACCCTGGTAAGAATGTTACTCAAGTAGAGTCTGGAGTTGGTATTGGCACTCCAGAGCACGGGGACATTCTTATTGATATTAATGATCGCTTTCCACGTGATTTCCTTTCTGATATATTCTCAAAGGCCAGAAACTCTGAGAACATTTCTGGCATCAATCCATTGCCTGCTAATGGAGCTGGCTTGAGCTTGAACGTGGAGAATCATGAGCCTAAGCGATGGTCATACTTCAGAAACTTGGCTCAGGAGGAGTTTGTCGGAAGAGATGTTTCCCTTATGGATCAAGACCACCTGGGCTTCTCTTCCTCACTTGCAAATTCAGATGTAGGTGCCATTTATCACAGAGACTCTCAAATCAATTTTGATGATAACATTCAGCAGGAATCACGCCTGCTCACTGGACCCAGCACTACGAATCTATATACAGATTATGATTCTTCACAGCTCAAGGGCAACGAAAGCATGCAGTTGGATGAACCTAGCACTAAAGCCCCACAAGCTGAGAATGTGGTTTTCGTCAATTGCATTCTTTCAATTATAATTTGCACCTCCAGCTTATTGCTTTCCTCTCACTGCATTTTTTTCCCATTTATCTTCTTGTTTTAGAATGCGAAGTTGGATATCCAAGATATTGGTGTACCTCTCGTTGATTTTTATCTTGAAGAGTTTGATATCAGTACATTGCAGGTATGAACCTCACAGCTGATTCCCTTATTACGTGCAACTAAGTAACAGTTAAACATTCATTTTCTTTTGCATTTTAGTAACATTTCATCAGATTCTTTGTTATAAAATGTTAATTCTTGTTTGGTACTATGAAGTTGAGGCTTTGAACAGTTGTGAATTGATTTTACTCTCTCTGTATTTGGAAAGTCTACCCACACAATATTATGCTATTTTCACCTGTACTTATATTAACGATGATTTGCAGCTTTGATTTCTCCAAAAAGTTCAGATATTTGCTTCCTATGTTGCTCTGTGGATATTTATGAATAAGGTGATGCAGAAAAAAAGTTCCCTAACCTTATCAACTGTCATTGCTTCCATTATTCTATGAGAAGTTCCCTAGTTATAAGCCTCTACAAAAAGGACATATAGAAGTTAAGAAATTGAGCACCTGAGCAACTGGATAATCTTTTTTTCCACTTCATGTCACTTCAAGGTTGTTTGCTAACTGCGAGTCATTAGCTGGTCTTTTGCACTTCTCTATGTCACCTCATTTGGTGGGAGCTTGAAAAGGAACATGTTTGAAACAATTGGAAAAATCTTATGGGTTTTGTAAATTTTTTGATAAGGAGAGGGAGAAACAAAAAGAATTTTTATGGAAAAAGTCTGATGCAAGTATAGAATATATGAGAGAGATTGTATTTTCTTTTGTTGTCATCCTCTTATACTTCACTTACTGACCTTTTAAGAGTTATCAATTATTTTCTTAGATATGAATTGGTTTTGATATTATTTTTGGGTCACAGTCAACAGGTAATGTACTATTGATCTTGGGAGAACATATAGGATTTAAGGTTTTATTTCCCCCCCCCCCCCCCCCAATTAAATTGTTGACTATGTCTTTTGGATGGCATGGCAGATAATTAAGAATGAAGATCTTGAAGAGCAACGAGAACTGGGTTCTGGCACATTTGGTACAGTGTACCATGGGAAATGGCGAGGAACAGATGTAGCAATTAAACGGATAAAAAAAAGTTGTTTCACCTGTAGGTCCTCAGAGCAAGAAAGATTGGTGAGTTAAATTCCATTTGAATGATCTCCCAGAGTTTATTAGCTCTTTCTAGTGTAAATTGGACACTGGTCTGATGGTGTAATATTTCCAGAAAAGTGGGATGGGAAACCAAAGGTTACAAATTTTCATTGTCAACAGTAGAACCAACGACCAATTCCCCCCACCGGCATTCTGACAAACTTTAGCTTTTAGAGCAGCTGGTTATATGTGTTGGTGTAGTAGCAGCAATCCTACTGCTAATTTATCTTTCTACAATTTTCTTTTCACTAGCAGGCAGCATATCTTTGGCAGCAATAGACAGTCTTCTGTTTTTTTTAGTTGTTTTTTTTTTTAAAACAAATAGGAATCAATTTTTTTTCATGATTCTCTAAATTCACATATTGAATTTGTAATTTTCAGACTGTAGAGTTTTGGCGCGAAGCCGAGATTCTTTCGAAGCTTCACCATCCAAATGTGGTGGCCTTTTATGGTGTGGTGCAGGATGGGCCAGGTGGGACATTGGCCACAGTGACTGAATTCATGGTCAATGGCTCCTTGCGGAATGTTTTACTTAGCAAAGACCGGTAATCTCTTTGTTTCAAGTTATCTTGCATACACTTTAATTGTTCAAGAGAACTCCATTCGTTCTCGTTCTTTACATGATATGCAAGTGTTCCAGGTACCTGGATCGACGTAAGAGGCTCATTATTGCAATGGATGCAGCATTTGGAATGGAATATCTGCATTCAAAGAATATTGTGCACTTTGATTTGAAATGTGACAACTTGCTTGTCAACTTGAAAGATCCTTTCCGGCCAATTTGCAAGGTATTTGATACACCACTGTACTTGAAGAGAATTTCTATGTTGGTGGTGGATTTGTGAGTATTTTCACCTGCATTGTTTACTTTCCTCTTGGTTTTGTTATAAAGGTTGGAGATTTTGGCTTGTCAAAAATAAAAAGGAATACCTTAGTTACTGGTGGTGTGAGAGGGACCCTTCCGTGGATGGCTCCTGAACTACTTAATGGTAGCAGCAGCAAGGTTTCTGAAAAGGTAAGATATCGAGACACATTTCTACCATCAGAACTTAAGAAGAGAATAAGTAAATGGGGCAATATGCATTGCTGATGGTTTTATGGATAAAAATAAAAATGAGGCAGAAACGATAGGCAAATGCAATAAATTTCTAACTTCTGTTTTTTTATTTTTCTGGTAGATTTTAGGTCAACCTCTTTTCTGAATCTATCTATAGTTGTGACTGTAGGGTCTTCAGAGTACATACTATATTATCCTGTACCTTTATTTTGGCTGAGTTTTTATTTGACCTTCATTTCATTTTAGGGCTAACTAGTAACTAGATAGCTAACCATATAAGCCACCGATACAGCCCATCTCTATTAACTAACAGAAAAAATGTTGACATTATTATAAAATTTCCATCAATAATGAAACTAAATGTAAACAAATAATAAAACTTCAAAATTTGAGTTATGGCTCGTGAAAGTTATTCTACGAAACATCTAAAATATGCACCATCCAAACTTCGAATTAACAAATAAAATTACATACTTTTCTTCTTATAAAAAAAAGAGAATAATAAAATAAAATTACGTAGGGTTACAATTTTAATATATTGAGGTTGCCAATATAATTAATTATTGAATCTCATATATTGTATAGAACTTGCTTGCATATTAAAATACTGAATGATTATTGAAATTATTAAATAACATAACTAATACATATATTTTAAAATTTGTAATACCAGGCATTGAAATAATTTAAAACAGCTTTTCAAATGTTCAGAAAGTTCTTGGGAATACTTTTTTAAAATATCATTCAGTTTAACAATAATTAATAATTCAAAAAGTAGATTGTTGAATATTACATCTAAACTTTGATACTCAGTACACACTTGACGAACCCGAAGCAAACAATAAATTTAGCTGTAAAAGCATATACTGATATACAGGCACTAGTAAGATTTTAAATCTACTGTTGTTGATAATCACGATTGTAGTTATTGACATTGTCTCATGTGAATAACAAATCAATAAGTTATTGATCATGAATAAAGACATGGGTAATCACTACACATCAAGTAAGTTACTAGTATTAAATTTAATAATCTATTGACAGCATATTGATATATATGATTGATGTATGAATTATTTTTCTTATTTAATTAAATTTAAACTTACAAAACGTATCTTATACTGATATAATAATTTTGAATCTTAAAATAAAATTGCAGTGAAAGTCGATTAGAGAAACAAAAGGAGCAAAAGGAAGCAAAAGAACGAAAAGGGGGAAAAAATGAAAGAAGACAAGAAAGGAATGGTGTGGGAAAAGAAAAGAAAGAAAAGGAGAAAAACGTAATTGTGGGGTGTGAAAATTGATCATGAAAAAAACACAAAATTTAGTTTGAAAACGTTTAGTTAATGTTTATAAGTAAAGAATAAACAAGAACACAAGGGAAAAAAAATCAAAGATTCGCTAGCTTAATGTTTGTAGAAAATGAGAATGCATGAAACCGAAAAAGAATATAATCAAAACCAAAAAGATAACATAAGCAAAAAATAGAAAAGAAAATTCTCACACTATTTGAGGAGGTTTCAATTGATTTTGCAAAAAAAGTAAACGAGAGTCAAAGAAGAAGAGTAAGGAAACAAACTAAAAGAGGCACCATGCCAAGCTGATTCAGAAATATTAATCTGTTTGCTTTAATGTGCCTACTATCTGTCTTTGAGGGACGGGGATCATTTGGGGTCGATGGCTTCTCCCCCAACCCTCGACATATGCAATGTCTTTTCAAAGCCAAAATGCTGATCAAATAAGGTTTTCTGTTATGAGCTTCTTAAATAAATAAGACAAGGTTACCAAACAATATTTCAATTGAAAAAACCAACTGAAAATAAAAGAGCAAAAGGTGCCCTGAGTGTCGTTTTTGTTTCACGACTAAAAGTAGGTTGAATAAATGGGTTTCGTTTTTCATTATTTCTGCCCATTATATGACTATTGCCCATGTAGTTTTGATTTTTTTACTTCTGATTGGCAGGTTGATGTATTCTCCTTTGGTATTGTCTTGTGGGAGATCCTTACTGGGGAGGAGCCTTATGCAAATATGCACTATGGAGCAATCATAGGTGTGAAAAACACAAAAGGAAAAAAACTCTACTTTTATGTTTCCTTGGGTTGTATTTAACTTATAAATTCTTCTCTGGTTAGTAAGGTTGGGGTTAAATGATGGTAAGGGACCCCTTTACCTGGTTGGTTTATGCAACTGAAAAAGCTTGCAGGATCGCATAGTATTGCATATCACACAATTCTGGTTGCTCTTGGTATTCAATATGATACATCGTTTTTATTACATTCACGGTGCATTCTTGTGTCGTTTTACGTACTGCATTTAGTTCTAGAAGGATTTGTTTTTGAAGTATATAATTGTTATTCTATTTATTTTCAACTCAAATGGATTAATCTGAATTTGATGATTTCTTTCTCCATTCAGGAGGCATAGTGAACAACACATTGAGACCACCGGTTCCAAACTTCTGTGATCCTGACTGGAGATTGCTGATGGAACAGTGCTGGTCACCTGACCCAGTAGCCCGGCCATCTTTCACAGATATAGCGAGGCGATTGCGTGTGATGTCTACGGCTACCCAGACAAGAGCACCACATGGTCATCAACCACAGAATCAGACACCCAAGTAAATGTCTGATGATTTTACCCTACTTTGCTTTGCTTCCCGAGTTAGCATCGATAAGAGTTGTTTACCTGGATGTACTCAGTTACTGAAGTATAAGGCGAGTGTATTACATAGTAATATATGAATAAGGGGATGCCTCTGGATAAACGGAATTGTAGGTTGGTTTCAGATATCATCATCAATAGCGAGATTGTGGTTTGTGCCGACACCTGAGGAATTGATTTATATGTAAAGTCAATTATTTATGACCACAGTGAATATATACAAAAAGAAAACATTGGTTACCAGCCAATTGAAGTACCTATTGCGATTTTGTTTGTATGTTTCTTAAAATTAACTCCTGGTAGGTATTTATTGTCTAGACAAGTTTGATGGTAACGTTAACTGCTATGAACCATTTATAAAATGACTAGATAAGTAACCTTGATGGACACGCTCTTGAATTTCAACAGTACAAGGAATCACTCACATCAATTTTTCTTACAGATGCTAAACAGTTATACATAGAATGTTTGCCCAACGTTAAGCAAACTCTCATGGGGAATGTTGAACATCACGCTGTTCTCCCTGCAGATCTTCCTAAGAAATGCATATACATAATCAATGGCAATCTTCTTGCAGAATCTGGAGTCCCTCCTAGCTCTCATTACTGTATTTCCAAGTATGTGTACAACTCCGACACTTTTACAGCTAACCAAGAACTCTAACTCATCTGTCTCAGTCTGATTGTTTTCTTGACTGGGTGTTATGATGGTTTGGTTCTGCAATGGAGAATTGGCAAGCTGAATCGAGTCTGCTGTTGGAAGGTCTGTTGATTCCATAGATGAGCAACTGGAATTACGTATGTTTGATTGGCACTCTGTAATTGTTTCATTTTGCTGATCAAGTATGCTAGACACATCCGAATCTGAAGACCCACAATCCATCAAGGACTCGAGTCGAACAAACAAGAAGAGGCTATCAAAGAGTTTCTTCTCAAAATCATCATCTTTCTTGTGGAGGTCTTTGTAACCATATCTAGCTACACAGCGAAACATGCGGAAATTCTTAGGTCCAATCCGTTTTACCAGAAATCTCTCTTCTTCCGGGACTGTGCAAACAGGCAGACACTTCAAACAGACGAAAACCACAACAGAATGAATGGCGGGTAAGTTTGTGATGAAGTGTGAAAAGATGTGGGGGACTCCACTTGCTAGTTCTGTGTACACAAGTCCTATCCCAGGCACCCTTACAAGTCCTAAACTGGGGCCAAGGCTAAGAATCCATGCCATTGAAACCTTAGTGTGCATCTCAATCTCATAACGTTTGGCTGTACCATAATGCCAAATGTACATGATGATGAAAAATGCTGTTGCTATAACCAACGGAACCCACCCACCTTGGTAAACCTTCTGGATAACTGACGAGAGGTAGAAACCCTCCACAATCAGTGATAAGCAAGTGAAGAGCAGGACTAGAGTCCAGTGGGAGTGCCACACTAATATCATTATTAAAGTCATGAGGAATGTGGTTACCAACATCACTATAATCACTGCTGTCCCTGTTGTGACATAGAAAATAGAAAAATATTAGAACCATCGTATTGGTAGGTACTCATATTACTATTCAGCAGTGTAATCAATAAATATTTTATTTCATCATGTAGGATCCACCATTTTACTAGAAATTTTTGTAATTCGCGATACAAAGCTACAATGGTAGACAATGCGTACGTCAAAACAGCCAAAGTGATGAAAAGAAACTAGTTCTCCCATTTAGGAAGCTTTTTTTTTTTTATAATTAGAAACAAATTTTATTGATATATGAAATTTACATAAGAAGGGGCTATGTCCAAACGAAAGGAATTACAATACAAAAGACCCCATTTAGGAAACTTCTAATAGAATTGATACATATAGTTTACAGCTTCCAGCTATTAGTTCAACAAGGCGTTTGTCTAATTGGAATAAATACTACCTTCAAGATTAGATTGTTCATGATCTAGGACTTTCAGTACATACAGGATTGGTAAATTGGTTGAATAAGAAAATTGAGTCAAATATAATATATGTGATCGCATACTTCAATATGGGAACATATTACGGTGTGATGGAAACTACTGGATTAGATAAACATCAAGGTGTTGAAAAGAGTCGAACTTACCAGAAGCGTTTCCAATTTGGCTTTGATTTTTGAACCCAGCCGTCACGGCAATGCAAAGGACCATCAGGATCCAATTAATATCAGGAATATATATCTGATTACGGAACATCTTAGAAGTATGAACAACTTTAACTCTTGGAAAGCAACCAAGTGCAAGGGCTTGCTTGATTAATGAAAAGGTTGCAGATATGGTGGCTTGGCTTGCAACGATAGCCGCGGCAGTTGCGACAAAAAATACTGGCCAATATATACTGTCTGCAGACATGAATACCTTATACTCAGTTCCAAGGCAACATTCACACCTTGAAAGATATATATACTTTATTGCGGAAAAATTACGATATCGAAAAACTCTTTTGGGGAAGGTTAAAAATATTTGTGAAATGCTAATAATGAGCGTCCCTCGCTCTGTTTTCCCAACCTTTTCAACATCTGGCCGATGTTTCAATCTAGCAGTGCATGAGAAAGACCTAAACCAATATACTCACAAACTAAATTTAGAACAAACCTGGTATTGAATGATAGAAGGCACCGGCAACATAATTTGGGTTTTTCATGAGATAGGCAACTTGTCCAGAGTAGGCTAAAAGAAGGCAAGGAAATACAACTGCTGTAAAAGCAATTTGTATGGAGGAAACTGGAAAATGGGATAGGTCTGCAAAAAGCGCTTCAGTTCCTGTAATATATTCTCATATTAGAAGTCAGAAATTCCAACTTGATCACTTGACATACTTGAGTAATAGCAACATGGAAGTACTTACCTGTTATACTAAGCATGATCCCTCCAAGGGATGTCCATCCAGCTTTCCCTCCATTTTTGAAGTACCGATATATATATACAGGAGAAAAGGCTCTCAGGACACTGCTATCATATTTCCAGATGTTAAATATGCCGATGCCTCCTATTAAGATGAACCACAGAAAAACTACTGGGGCAAAAAGCCAACCAACTTTATCTGTGCCATAACGTTGCATGCTAAACAAGACAACAAGTATGACAATAGCAACAATAACGGCTACATCTGGAACAAAGAATGAGGACTTGAATTATTAAAAATGAGAATATTGAAATAGCAAGTGCAAAGGAATGTTTCAGGACCGGAGATACCATTGCTTATTTTTGCACGACCAACGTTGATCCCCCCAACAGCAGAAAGAACTGCAGATTATGTAAGGTCAATCATATTTTAATGCAACTAAACCTCAAAATTTCAAAGCAAATTAAAATTCCAAGTATTATTCACATATGTGACACTTAGTGGCTTCTTTTGCGAAGAAAGCATGTATATGAACAAAATTGATGCATAGAACCAGCCACTCAGATGGATACGAACCTACTCTGAGAAATTGTAATGTTTCTAAAAAGTCATCCATGAATACCGCCAACATGCCCCTATGCTATGCTATGACTATTTCATCTAATTCTCCAACCCCTCTACTTTTTGTACGATGTCACTATAAGATTCCATGAGAAATTATAAATACATTTCAAGGTTTAAAAACTGAGTAACAAGTACCTGAAATAGCAGGTGTTAGAATCCCATCCCCAATCACCATGCAAGAGCCAACAAGAACGAGAACAAGAATTGTGTGTTTCTTAAAATGATGTCCTTCCAGCCATCTCTTAGTTTTTGCAGCAAATGATTGTTCCCGGTACTTAGAACGACTATAAGTTGTAAGCTTCTCATCAGTGTGGTCATGGTTGGGGATAAATAATATTTTTGCATGACGGCATAGTAATGAATATAGAGCAAATGTTCCACCTGCATCAAGGGAGAGCAAGGAGTCCCTCATCAATATCAAATGGGAAACCTCGACATCATTTAATCTTTTTAAAACTCTCTTCGAATAATGAAAAGAAAGATATCTACAAAGAATGTAAATAAATTTTATTTTCTTATCAATAACTAATTCCCAAGATAGATATAAACTACGTTTTGCCAAAGAACATGATCTCTATGCATAAATGTCTTGCATAAAGTCTTTTCATCCCAAGTTGGTTTCTTGAGTCCTTTATTTATCCATCTGTGAAATGAACTCATCAGGACAAGTACCTCATCTAAGACAAACACAAAACTAAGTGCATTTGTAAGGAACAATATCTCTTAATGAATTTCATGTCATTGTGATTGATAATGCCTGAAGAATGTATGAGAGAGGAAGAGCCTAGAGTGCTGAGAGTCCCTAACAGCTACTATGAAAACAAAACCATATCATTCAGAATAAACATATTTCTATAATATCCATACAAGCGTAGCAGCAAAAATGTTCGAGTAGAGGTAACTTACAGTAGGAATCAAATTACCTTGACCATCGTCATTTGCCTTGCAGACAATAAATACGTACTTGATAAGGGGAATGAGAGTTAGAGAGTATATAATCAATGACAGAGCTCCTATCAAGTCCTCTGTATTTTCAACTCCATCAGGGAATGTGTTGTAGAAGACATACAAAGGGGAAGTACCCAAATCTCCGTAGACTATTCCAAGGCTTTGGAATGCAAGTTGTAGAATTTTAAAAAAAGAGTGATCCTGAGACGAAAATATGAGCAATGAATCATCAAGAAAGAAAATCACCGACCAACCATAGATCTTTTCAACACACACACGCACACACATAATTGGATGTGCTAAACTCAATTTAAATTCACAACTTTAACTAAAAGACAATAAGAAATGGCAAGCTGTTGTAACATGGAGTTTCAAGTCAAATGAGGACAAAGAGGGCTAGATGCATGTGTTGAGCTTCCAAATTTTAGACACACGCACACACCAAATGGGAGGAATGGAATTGCAACGCACCTTTTCCTGATAAGCATTTCTTAGCCGCTTAGCCTCCTCATCCATTGGCTGATCAATCTGCTGATCCAAAACCCAGATACAATCTTTATCATCAGTATCCTCACCAGTATCCTCACCAGTCTTGAATCTTGATGCCATTTTGAAAATATGAAACCTTTCCTTTCTAAGCTTATTAACCTTTGTATATCGTCTGTCACAACCACCCAACGGTATTTCCAAAATGCTCTGAAAGAAAAATGTAGCGAGAAAGCACCACGACTAGATGTTGAACAGCAGACAAATTCACGATTGATTTTCGTTTACAATCTCCGAGTAAAAAAGAGAACTGAATCCCACCGATAGGTTTCAACTAAGAAAACACAAAAGAATTTGGAGCTCGAAGAACCCGAATCAACCAGGGTAACCGCTAACGAAGCAACATATCAATTAGCAGAAACCCCGGAAAACCCAGAACTCCAAATACAGGCAAACAGGAAAAAATCACATCAGAAATCAAGAAACAGCCATAAGAAGAAGAAGAAGAAGAAGAAGAAGAAGAGGAAATTCGGAAGGATGGACTTGTTCCTCAACCAGAATGAAGCTGAGATGAATTGGACTTAACCGTGCCAATCGAATCTACAAAATCTTTAACAAGTAGATGAACAATCCGCGATCCGCGATCTTGATTAACTCAAACATGGCTATTTATTACATTGAAAATCAATAATACGTCCGTAGGTAGCTGCGGAAGAGGGTGACAAATAAATGTATATGACAGCGCGGTCTGATCAGTACGAAAACATTGAATAATAATCGAGGCTATTAAAATGATAATTTATTTGTCTAGTCGTCGTTACATATTCATAAAACATGACGTACAATCCGTAGGTCAATGCGCAAATATCGCTCGAATCCGCCTACGTAATTTCATATTCCAACACGATAAAAACTTCTTCAGTCCTCACTTGAAAGCTCACAAGTTCAAAAAGAGCGTACTGAAATGGATCGTCAGTCTTGTAGTTGCAGTGCCACCAATGGACGAATAAGGAATTTATTTACCTCTTACGGCTCCTTTGAATTGAATCTAACAGACCACCATTTCCATGAACGTTTCAAACTTGATTTCTCCTCTTCTACTGGACTTTTCAACTGATCTCAAGGTATTTTGTCTGATTCTGATGATCGGAATTTGCTTGAAAAGGCCGTCTCGGTTTCAGTAGCATCGGTCTCGTGTTGGACCGAATCGGGAGGTTGAAGACAACAAATAAACGGAATCAAAAGCCTTTTATATTTTTTCATTGCATTGCACACGATAATTTTTTTGTTTGTTTTTGGAAAAAGTTTAGTAGTTGCGTAGTCAATTTTTTCAATTATTTTGTAGCATTTTCAAATGCGGTAATCATCACATTCAATTATAATATTTTGGCAAATAATAATGAGCTGCGTGTATTTATCTCAAAACATAAAAAAATAAAAATAAAAGGATAATGAGTTGCGTGTGATTCAAATCCATTGGATTTGTATAAGAAAACTATTTTTGAAACTTGAAAATTGGAAAGTCAAGATTACACTAAAATAAAATATAAAAACTTTAAAAAATATACTATTTCTCGTTATAAAGTATAAACTCATTTCATTTTTAATAAAAATAAGACATATATAATATAATATATTATAAATGATATAATATTGCAAAATAAAGTATACAAAAATTTATAACATATAAATTAATTAATAAAAATTAAGATTCAACTAAAAATTTAGTCCCCGAGGATATACCACTACTTTTATCGTTAATAAATATATTACTAAACACAATTAAAACAACTTTTTAAATTGGAGTTTAATTTGCCAACATGTTGTCGAACTCTATAAAAAAAGAATTGGGATCAAATTTCTAAATTTGCTATAAAACACATATTCAAAAATAATGAAAGCATAAAATACAACTTGGTTAAATTAAGCTATGTTTGATAACCATTTGATTTTTTGTTTTTTAAAATTAAGCTTATAAACACTATTTTCACCAATGAGTTTCTTCGTTTTGTTATCTGGTTTTGACAAATGTTTTCAAAATCTAAGTTCAGTTTTGAAAACTAAAAAAAAAAAAGTTTTAAAAACTTATTTTGTTTTTGGAATTTGGTTAAGAATTCAAATGTTTCCTTAGGAAATATGAAATTTATGGTAAGAAATAGTGAGAAAACAAACACAATTTTAAAAAATCAAGGTTTCGTTTGATAACCATTTGATGTTTCCTTCTTTTGTTATCTATTTTTTTACATATGTTTTAAAAAACCAAGCTAAAAATTTTGAAAACTAAAAAAAGTAGTTTTTAAAATTTTGTTTTTATTTTTGGAATTTGACTAAGAATTCAAATATTTTCTTAAGAAATATGAAACTCATTCTAAAGAAATGATGAGAAAACAAGCACAATTTTCAAAAACAAAAAATAAAAAACCAAATAATTATCAAATAGAGCCCAAATGATTATTAAACGAGATCTTAGAAATTTGGTCTCTATGGTTTTAAAGGCTTTAATTTGATCCATACAACTTTGTTTTTCATCGAATTCCTTATTTTTCAAATTTCTATTTTCAACCAAACGCACCCTAAGATAGTTATTATTATTGCCGAATTTTGGACAGGAAAATGCATTTGACCTCCACATGACAACAACATTGAATTTTTAATTTGGAGGGGGAAAACTTGGCCTGTAAAACAAGAAAAACCTGCATGTAATGGCCATACAGGCTCGGATGCTTAAGTCAGCAAGAGTTTAGAGAGAATTAGAGTTTTTTGAGTGTTTAGGGTGACTAGAATGAACTTATTTTTCTCTCTCTTGAGGAAGAGAGCTTAAATACCTCCTCGTTAGGGCTTTTGTGGGTTTCCTTGTTGAATCGGAATAGAGAGGATCAAATCAGACTAGATCTGGATCGCTAGGACCAAAGGGAAGGAAGACAAGGCCCAAAGGAGGGCCTTCCTCTATGGTCGACCTCGACTAGCCGACCACAGACTTGAGCTTCGGCCCAAGTCCGTTCTTTCTCTTCCTAGCTTGTTGGTCCGATTCTCGCTCGGTTTCGGTTCATTTTGATATGTATTGGGCATCTTTATTTCATTTGGCCTTTCATCTTTGTGTTTTTTCTAGCCCGTCCTTGTGGTCCAATTTTACTCATAATAGTTATATAATTATAATATGTATCATGAGTAATTTACTTTGGAAAGCAATTAGGGGTGATACAAGAAATAGACTGAAGTTTATGTCAAAACTTCAATAAAAATTTCATGTTAACATGTTAACCTATCTTTTCAACGAAACGCATCCTAAGATTTCACATCATTCAATTTTATGAGAGAACAAAATCGCTCAAAATTCTTAACAAACAAACAGACCACAAGTGAAATTAACGTAGATGCAGCTCGTAACTTTTTGAAATTCCTGCTTTGGTTCAGGAGCAATAATAAAAGAATCATTAGGAAAAAGTTATGGTAGCAATGAAGAAGAATATTACTATAACTTATTACCCTCTTGGCTGAAATTCTTGCCATTTTAGAAAGCTTACGTCTTGTTTTTCAGATTAGATTCTCGTGCATATATGTGGAATTTGATTCCCTTCGCACAATCAATCTCTTATCTTGAAAGAAAAAGAGTATTTCACCGTCTATGGATCAAAAAGATCAAAATGATGGCAAATTATGGTATTTCTTGCGCTGCCTCTTTAATAACCATTTGACGTGGATTCAACAATCTGCATGTCTTTTAATAATCATTGGATATAAATTCAAGGTACTTTTATAGTTTCTCTCTCATACATATAACGGTTCAAAATTTCCATCCACATTATGGCAGCCTTCTCGAATGATGTCTCCTTCAGCGCTAGCTAATAGAATGTTTGTCCTTCGGAATGTGTGTTCCTGATTTGAGTTATTTTCGACAGCTCCCTTTTCTTTACGATGCAAAAATCTAAAGCTTTCAAAGTAAAATATAACAGATGCAAAAAAAATGATGCTAAAATTAAAGCTTTTCAAAGTATATAGAACAGATTTGATTCACTCTCTCATTCCATCACTAAATTAAATGAACTATACATAGAAAATTTGCCCGACGTTTAATAGACTCTCATGAGGAACATTGAAAATCACACTGTTCTCCCTGCAAATCTTCCTAAGAAACGCATATACATAATCGACAGCTATCTTCTTGTAGAATTTTGATTCCCTTCTTGCCCTAATTACAGTGTTCCCCAGTATGTGCACCACCCCAGCATCTCTACACCTAATCAAGAATTCGATCTCATCGCTATCGGTATGGTTGCTTGCTTGCTCAGATGATCTTACCGTGTTATTTGAACGCACCGGAGATCTAATGGGCACGATTGAGTCAACTGATGAGAATGTCATGTCCACATTGGATGAAGTTGCATTTTCATTGTTGCCAATCAACAGGCCATCCCTTGAATGCTCAGTTTGCTGGCCATACAAACTGTACTCATCAGAGTCTGAGCAACCTTCCATCATGGATTCAAGCCTGACAAAGAGGAAGATGCTATCAAAAAGCTTTTTCTCAAAATCATCATCCTTTTTGTGGAGGTCTTTATAACCGTATCTCGCAACACAACGAAACATGTGGAAATTCTTGGGTCCTATCCGCTTTACCAGGAACCTTTCTTCCTCTGGCACTGTGTAGACTGGAAGGTATTTCACACAGACAAACACAACAACAGAATGGATGGCAGGCAGATTCGTAATGAAATGGGAAAATATGTGAGGTACGCCGCTTGCTAGCTCAGTATACACCAGTCCAATTCCAGGAACGCGGACTAGTCCTAAACTGGGACCAAGCCCAAGAATCCATGCCATTGAAACTTTACTGTGCAGCTCGAATTCATATCGTTTAACAGTACCGTAATGCCACACATACATGATGATAAGAAAGGCTGCAGCAATCACAAGGGGGACCCAGCCACCTTGATCAACCTTGAAGAGAACAGCAGAAAAGTAACTGCACTCCACGATTAGCGACAGTCCAGTGAAAATCAGGGCGATGATCCAATGACAGCGCCACACCAAGATCATGATTAGAATCATAAGCAGTGTGGTCACAAGCATGACTACCACCACCGCTGTCCCTGTTGAAAGAAAGAGAGAGATGGAGAGATTTAATGGAGTTCTATATGCACCAACAGAACCAGTTAAATGCATGAATGACATTCTATTCAGTTATTCATTATGCTGTGTAGATGGTCCTTAAAGGAAAAACGGATTTTTAAGGCCCCGTTTGATAATCATTTGATTTTTGGTTTTTGATTTTTGAAAATTAAGCTTGTTTTCCCCCAATTTCTCTACAATGGTTTTCATCTCCCTTAAGAAAGTATTTGAATTCTTAGCCAAATTCTAAAAACAAAAACAAGCTTTTGAAAACTATTTTTTTTAGTTTTCAAAACATGGCTTGGTTTTTGAAAACATAGGCAAAAAGTATATGACAAAACAAGTAAAATCATAGGTGGGCGTAGGATTTATAGGCTTAATTTTTAAAAACCAAAAACCAAAAACCAAATGGTTATCAAACGGGGCCTAAATTTCAATGCTTCAATAACTATCTTGTGCTATGTTTAATATGCTAACCTTGCAGCAAATGAGATATTTCAGAAATCCAAACAGAGAAAACCTACACTATTTAGCTACTAATTTCAATCATTTCTCTGGTATGCAAGTGATGCAACTGAAATGCGCCAAAAGGTTGGAGAATTTAACTATTGATCTCATGTTCCATTATTATGAGAGTGATAGACATCTAATCCTCAATTTGCATACACATCTTGTCATTCGAAATTGAATCTTTCAGGAGGGCCGCCGGGGGGGGGGGGGGGGGGGGGGGGGGGGGGGGGGGAAATACAGTTACAATACAACTTTTTTCTGAGAAACATACAGAACAGAGGATATAAACAAACAGAATCTGTAACAACAGAAAACCACTTACCATAAGCATTTCCAATTTGACTTTGATTCTTAAATCCTGCTGTCACAGCAATGCAAAGAACCATGAGGATCCAGTTAATATCTGGAACATATATCTGACCAAGAAAGTTCTTTGAGGTATGAACAACTTTAACCCTTGGAAAACAGCCATGGGCAAGAGCCTGCTTGATTATTGAAAATGTTGCAGATATAGTGGCTTGACTAGCAACTATAGCAGCAGCAGTTGCAACAAGAAACACTGGCCAATATATGGAATCTGCAAAGAGTGAGTCAGCATATCATTTTTAAGTATTTGCGATGAATTTCCAGCATCCTATCAAAACTGCAATTTTACTATGAGAGAAAAATAACAAGAGATATCATTGATCTTTCCAGTTTCCATATAGAAAAAAAAAATGTAAATTTCAGTAATTTAACAAGTCTAAGCAGCCGATGGTAATTCTTAGTAGCCTCGATCAGCTCAGCCTATTATTAGGTGACACTAGAGAGATAGGTCATGTCACACATTTTGATAGATTCAAATTGCACGATCATAACTAGCATGTGTGGACAGTGTCAGGAATACGAGAACTTATACAACAAGATCTTGAAATAATACAAAAGGTAGGTCATAATTAGCAGGTACCCATTCTGATTTCCCAACATACTCGATTGTTATGTGCTAAGCAGACTCTGTAAAGTTTGCTGATCTTACAGTACAGCATTCACATTTACGTTTGTGCATCAGAATTTTTAGATCATATAACATTTTTAATGCTTAAATTAAAACGACACCAATAGCATCCATTTTTACCCTTAGATTTACAATTAGGCATTAAAATTCCATCAATGTGAAGGAAAACAAGTCTTTTACAATGGAATCGATGAGCCATACGAACCAGTAAATATAGCACGAACATCACATGATTAATTGTGTGCTAGTCTATTTCATAACAATTACATTTTTTACCAACCACAAATAAAACACAGGATCTGTTGTTAATTCTTGGTAGTATGGATTGATAGGATTAAATTAAGTAAATAGTGTGGTGGCCACCTATATAGAATATTGCATATTTACGAGTTTTCAAACACAAAACATTATAGAACCATACAATTATCTCATAAAGTTTGTTGAAGTGAATGTAGCTAGCCTAGATATCTAAATTTATCACACACAAAAAAAAAGTTAGCAATGTCAGGATTGTGAGATATTTCAAGGCAAGGAAATAAAGGAATTTTTGGCTGTGTAAAATTTGAAGGAGTGTTCTAGGAGAATTTATTATTTACATCTTTATCTTCGAGCATAGAGGAGCTTTGTAGTTGGCCACTGAAGAAGTATAGAAGCAAACATGAAACACGGATACAACAGTGCACCATTTCTCAAAAAGACTATTAAACAGGCATGTTAAGACATATTACTTAATTTTCCCCCTAAAAACGCATATTTATACATTTCTTAATACTTTCTAACAATTACCTATGTTATAAGATACAAAATAGAAAACAACTGAAATTTAATATGTATGTCACGCCAACTTCTCAACACATTATAATTCTTAAATTAGGATAATCTAAAATTGATATAACAATTATGATGTACAAAAGGACCATATTTTTTCCAAGGAGCACTTAAGTTTTGTTTGTTCCAACCATAAGTTCGGTACATTTTCTATTACTTCTTGATCTCTATCAAAGGTATTGCAATATAACCATTAACCATAAATGCTCAAACTATTTAGTTAAAGTTAAGTTATTCATTGATTTTGACTCTTAATATTTTCTTCACACGTGGGCTCAGTCTTTGATAGATCAAACTCACTGGATTCTAACACTGGAATGAGAGAGAAAGAAACAAGGCAGGATATGAGAATTCAACTCAAAATATGACGTCATGATAATCGCCACTAATCTCAAAATAGGTCGAAATTAATTAATTTATTCGTACTAATTCTTAACAAAAATAAAGAGTACATTTCTTTTTGGGGAGCGGGATGGCCAATAATTGTTTCATTATGTCCATTAACACTTGGGCTTTAGAGAAGTGGTTGAGCTTCACAGTGTACCATTTTCTATTTGACATATTAGAGGATTCAAAGTCTACTTTTTCTTATCTTTTCTAGGTGAATTAGAAATCTAGTCTTTTTTTCTCTAATAGTTATCTTTTTATTGAAACAATTTTTTTTTCTCATTTTAAAAGATTATGAAGTTCCCAAGCAACGCGGCAGGTATCACTTAAGCATGTGTCTTTAGATACCAAAGAGAAAGAAAGAGGACCTGGAATTGAACGATAGAAGACATCAATCACATGGTCCTTATTGTTCATAAGGTAGGCAGCCTGTCCAGAATATGCCAAGAGAAGGCAAGGGAAAACAACTACTGTAAAAGCAATCTGTATAGCTGCTACACGAAAATGAGCCAGATCGGCAAATAGAGCCTCTGTGCCTGAATTTACAACCAGTCATTAGAAATGAAAATAAACAAATGTTGAATGTCTAAGTGCATTTAATGTGATATTAGCTTCGGAAACAGTTTTTTTTTAAAAAAAATTACCTGTTATACTCAGCAGAACACCTCCAAGGGACGTCCAACCATCCAACCCTCGCCTTCTAAAATAGCGATAAATATACACAGGTGAAAAGGCTCTTAGAATAGTTTTATCATATTTCCAGATGTTGAACATGCCTATACCTCCAATTAATAGAAACCAAAGTAGCACAACTGGAGCAAAGAGCCAGCCAACTCTATCAGTACCATAGCGTTGCAAACTGAATAATCCTACTAGTATTACAACAGCAACAAGCACAACTACATCTGCACCACAGAAAACAAGACAAAATTTTCAGACCTTGGTAGAAAAAATAACGCGAACTCTAACAGGAGTACAGAGCAGTATAAGAAAAAATAATAATTAATTTCAGAATCAGGTCAATACTATTGCTCACGTGCGGTTGATTTACTTTGATCCCTCCCGCAGCAGATAAAACTGTTGATGACAGTAAGGTTGTTAATTGCTTGTTTCCAGAAGCAAGACAGAATCCAAACCAATCAAGTAATTTCATACACATACTGGCTAAGTGATTAAATATTATATTCCACCGAAGATAGGAACAAGGAGTGATCAAATTAATAGGTCTCCAAGTTACTACATATTTATAATTCAACTAATGAGAAATTTTTGGCGAAACTATAAAACGTGAATAGATGAAATAGTATAATTTTTAATCATTTTATGTGACGCATGATATTCATTTTCAGTGGTTACACACTATGAATGGATTAGATCAATTTCATGTAATGCATTTCTGCTAATGTTCTGAAATCCAAAATCACATGTGATCGAACCAAGGCTGGCTCTTTGATAGGTTTCTTCCTACATCTTGAGAAATATGCCCCTTGAGTTAATTTGCAATTCCCCAACATGAAATTAAGAAGTTGCATCTAAGGAGTTAAGACACAATGAATTGCCCACACATATAACCTTCTTTTTAAATCACCAAATGTGAATAAGTCCTGAAGTACTTTTATTTTGAATTGAATGAAGTAGGGTGAATGTGCACTTTCACTTATGTAAGATTCCCCCCTAAAGTTTTAATGTTTAAGGTAAATGAAAGTGCAGGTGCAGCCACAAGCTTTAGCCATATCACTAGTGAGATAGCTAGCTGTATAACATAAGAGAAATATTGGCTGAGAAGTAGAACAAAGATTGTGTGAGAAAGAAAAGTGAATAATATCATTAAAGTAATACAAGTTTGAGGAATCCAACCATCTCCCTAGTCTAAAGCCTGCATGGCATGACATGATATTGGAGTGAGGAAAAATGTAAATATTAGCACTGATCTTTATGATCAGATCTATTAGCTTAGCTTCTACTTGCTTATGCATTATACTGAGGAATACATATCTTTGGCTTTACCTAAGAAGTCATGAAGGACAACCACAGGCCAACATATAAGTAATAGCTACGAATTATGCCCGAAGTGGGGGCCTTTGGAGTGATTGCTTAAAAAGAAATAATACCCGATATTGCAGGAGTGAGAATTCCATCTCCAACTACCATAGAAGTGCCAACAAGGACAAGAATGAGCAATGCATTTTTCCTGGATGATCGTCTTTCGAGCCATCCTTTAGTTTTAGCAGCAAATGATTGCTCATGAAATTTAGAGCGGCTATATGTTGTTAGCTCCTCATCAGTTCGATGTTGGTTTGGAATAGTTTTTACTTTTGCATGACGACATAGCAAGGAGTAGAGAGCAAATGTTCCACCTACACAGATAGGTTAACTTAGAGAAAATGTAACCTATGGCCAATACATATGTTTGTATAGAGTACAGGTTCTTGAGTTCTTTGTGCACAATCAAAAAGTAAAGAAAAATCTGTTAAGTAAATAAAAAATGAAGACGGAAGTTCTAAATGCCTGTCATATTTGACTCCAAAATTTATATGTTATATGCAGTTGTACCACCAAAATTGGTCCGTATATAAAGCTATTTTCACAAGTGATTTGGTGCATAACAAAGAAGAAACAAATGCTTCTTTTTGCAGAGAAAAACACATGTAACAATAATTTTTTTATAGGTGATATGATATAACAATCATAACCAGGACCATTGTTACTTGAGTTGCCTTTACTTTCTTTGGAAGGAGATATAGGGCAACATGTTTGAGGAACATATTCTCCAACAAAGAGGACAACTGGAAAACAAAGGGGGATAGGAAACAAGAAGTGGAATGCTTTTGTTTAAACGCCACGCGACATTGAAAAAGAGGACATTATGTGATTCTTTTAGCACTCTAAAATTTTCTCAATCCAGTTACAATTGTTTGGAATTGGGCCTATACACAACTGGCTTACCTTGACCATTGTCATTTGCTTTACACACGATAAATACATACTTTATGAGTGGAATGAGAGTGAGAGAGTATATAATCAATGAAAGTGCTCCAACTACATCCTCCGGATCAGAAATTCCATGAGGAAATGTATTGTAAAAAACGTACAGGGGAGAAGTCCCCAAATCTCCATAAACCACTCCAAGGCTTTGATATGCAAGTCGAAGAAGCAACAATACCGAGAATTTCTGGAAAATATAAGATCTTATCAGATGAATGAATACCAGATATAATTTCCTTACAACCCACTAAAAGCATGCGGTTACATATTAGTTACCATTACATATTCATTATCTCCAAGACCTTAGCAATATATCATTAAACCCCACAATGTAACTTATAAAATGGATGTTAACTAGTTGGAGAGTTACAGTTTTGGGAAACTAAGATCCAGTAATGACCAGACAGCTGAGAGATTAAGAAAATATATAATTGAGCAAGGATCAATGGACGACAGTATAGCACTGCTTTAGTTGCAGAATAGTGCAGTTGATAACTTCTTAACTTTCTCACACCTATTAAACAAAGAACCAGTTGGTACCTTTTCTTTGTACATATTACTAAGTCTCCCAGCTTCTTCATCCATAGGCTGATCGAGCTTCTGGTCCAGAACCCACATACTTCCCTTCATTTCAGAGTCCTCATCCATTTCCACTCTCGAAGTCATCTTAGTTCCAACTTCAAAAGACGCCCAATCAAATGAGCCCAGTTAAAAAATCCTCAATAAAACCCAACCACAGATGCCAGATCTTTACTTGAAATCTATATTCAACACCAGCTATGAACTCCACGCCGGCTAATTGAATCCGAGAAACGACGTGGGTAATGGACGATTTCCCAATTCGACAAGTTCGCACGCCCAAGAGACAAAGATTGAGAGAGAAATGGGCACCGAGTTAAAATTTCAAACCACCAGTATCCCCAGCTTGACGCTTCGATGAACAGAGCAATCCAAGCAGTAAGTTAATAAGAACTTCAACGGGTACTTGGAAAGATGAACACAACCTACACCAGATAGAGCAAAAAGAAGGCAATAAAAACCAAATATCAATCAGAGCTTTTCTTACCCCCCACCCCCATCCCCATCCATGGCTCTTGCACCCAAAGAAACCAATTAATGAAGAAAAAGAAAACAGACAATAATTCGTACTTATCGCTTTGACAGCCAATTCACAAGTGGGGTCGGTTTCTTTTAAACCACAAAATCAAGAACCAGCAGAATTCTCACAGACCCAACAAACAAAGCACCGAGGAGAGCCAGGCCCATGTCCTTTCACAGAGCAGAAGAGGAAGACGTGCTATAACCGAAACGTTTCAGTCCTCGCTTTCAAAAGCTCGTTTGGATCTTTGTTGAGCATAGATAAAAGAGCCATTTCTGCAATTAGTTCCACAGCCGACCGAACTCTTCAAAGAGGGAAATCGGAGAGAGAGAGAGAGTAGGAAGGTGTTTGTTCCTTTGTTTAAATTCCTATCAGTCCACGCTGCTCGCAGTAATAGATCCAAATTCCATTGCAAAAAGCAACACGTCTCTTCTCCTAGTCCCCAAGTCAGAATCAGATTATTCTTCAGATTATTTTACTGCAGATGTGGGATGATGCAAAAAAGAAAAAAAAAATTATATACCAAAAATCAGCAATAGATTTCTGTTTCGAATGAGGGATTTGAAGATGGGTTTGTGAGGAAGTTGGAAGAGCAAACAATAATGCTGGTCAATTCGCTGTTGTATTGTTATTTATCGCTGTCGTTGTTGTTGATGGTTGGTTTTGGTATTGGTTGGAGGCTCCTACTGATTGGGTCTGTCAAATCTGGTGGAGATGAGAATTTGATTCCACAGCCGTATGATTTCTTCAATTAAATTTTTGTTTACTTCTCCATGTCTAAATTGGCAACGATGTAATTATGAAAATGGTGATTATGGAGGTATAAGAGTTGGATCATTCACGTTTTTTCAAAAATTAGAAAAATAATGGCTGAATAATTCCAATTCAATTGCGGAAAATAAAGAAAAACGTTCAATGGTAGTTTTGTAAAATATTTTTAAGAAAAATGATGCTGAGAATATATTATTTAATTATACTACTTTTTGTTTTAGCAAAAAGAAATATATATTCTCTATTATTGACCAACCCAATCCTAATCAAATTCTCTTTTATATTCTTTTTTATATTCCATCAAAAGGATTTTTGAATATCTTAAATTAAAGCCGAGTTTGGGATTTTCATGTAGTTACTAAATTTTTAATATCTTAAATTAAAGCTTAGTTTGAGATTCATGTAGTTGCCAGAATAATTACTATTAACTATAGTTTTAAAAAAATTAAAACATGTGAAATATTGTTCAACTGACATAAACCATGAATACTCGATCAATGATGTAAAAATCGATATCGGTATTAATATTGGTGACTCAAATTTACGGATATATCGACGGATATTCTGGAAAAAATCACGGATATCATCAAAACTTATAAAAATATTGTGAATTTTTTTTGTGAAACTTTAGAATAAGCTTATTTAAGCAATAAACTACTATTTTAGGCATATATATCACTAATTATAGCCAAATATGAATATTAATACAATAATAGATAATATTGAAGACCAAAAAATGAATGAACTTGAATACTTCATTGATATAAAATTATAACATTAAACATATAATTATAGGTGAAATTTACGTACAACATTAAACATATAATAAATATAATAAGATGAAAATTATAACATTAAAAATATGATAAAATTTATAATATTGAACGTATAACTAGAGGTGAAATTACACATATAAAAAAGTGAAAAATATAACATTAAACATAAAATAAATATAATAAGATGAAAATTATAACATTAAACATATAATTAGAGGTGAAAGTTACAACATTAAACATAAAATAACGATAATTAAATAAAAATGATAACATTAAACATATAATTAGTGGTGAAATTACACATATAAAAAGTATAATATGATGGCAAATTATGACATTAAAAAAAGTGAAAAATATAACATTAAACATAAAATAAAGATAACAAGATGAAAATTACAACATTAAACATAAATAGGATGAAAATTATAACATACATTAAACATATAATTAGAGGTGAAATTTACAACACTAAACATAAAATGAAAATTATAACATTAAACATATAATTAGATGTGAAATTACACATATAAAAAGTATAATAAGATGGCAATTATGACATTAAAAATGTGAAAAATATAACATTAAACATAAAATAAAGATAATACGATGAAAATTATAACATTAAACATATAATTAGAAGTGAAATTTACAACATTAAACATAAAATAAAAATAAAATTATAACATTAAAAAGAAAGTTAGAAAGAAAGAGCTCTACAACTATAAGTGTTAGAAATGGATTGAAAATGAATATTGATTCTTGCTTGAGAACTAGTAAATGTTGAAAATGGAGAAGGGTGTGGGAGAAGGGTGATGTGGTGGGGTATTTATATTGGTAAATTATGTATTTTTTTGTGGTTTTTTTAAAAATAAAAGTATTGGAAATGTAAGTTTTGGCTAGTTAAATAAGCAAAAATCACTTTAACATTGATGTTGAAGTGAAAATACGCAATACAAAAAGCTTACAATATCATACTGGAAATGAGAACTCACTATAAAAGCTTCATGTTGAAAATGAAAACTTTCATGATAGCATAGAGACAAAAACATGGATATTCTATAGATATTTGGAGATATTCCACGATATTTGGCTAATATATCCACGATATATCTACGACTTTTGAAGATAAATCCACGATTTATTCTCACATGTACCGATACATCCACAAAACGACATATTACTGATATATCGACGATATTTACGATATATCGCCAAAAACTAGGTAAAAACGATCATATCTTTCAAAATCTCTGTCAACTCCCCTAAAATATCGTTATATCGGCGATATTTCAGCAGTTTTCGACGATTTTTGCATCTTTGTACTCGACAAAGATGTCAGATATTCGAATCACTCACTCACATATTGTTATATATATATATATCAAATGTGATATGAAGTAAATGAGTATTTGGTAAATTTAAACATAAAAAATCTAGTTACAGTGTTTGATAAACTAATATTAAATTGTTTCCATTTAACTATAATGACTAAAATGGGTATAATATTTCAATTATGAGTAATGTTATGTTGTTATTTAATTTCAATATTTTCTTTTGTAAGAAAAACAATTGTTTAAACAATGCAATCAAATTAAAAATTTAAAAAAAAAAAAAAAAAACAATTGTTTAAGCAAAATTGTGTTGAATAAAAGGTTAGAAAAAATTTTGTTGAACAAAATGTTGTCTCGATTTAAATTATAAAAAAAATTGTAAGAAAAATAAATTATATCAAATTAAATAAGAGAGTAGAAACAACAAATTATTTTTAAAAATAAAATTGATCAGATAAATTTTGAATCACGATGTTTGAAAACCATTGTTATAGATATGAAAGGATAAAATAAATTTTTTAAAAATGTATTTGTAAATATGCCATAATTTTATGGAAGTCAATTTCAAAAGTTTCTGTTGTGTTAGCCGGATTTTGTCAAACAACATAATTGATAAAATGATTGTATTTAAATTGATAAACAATCCAATGTAACTTTCCTCAAACAAAAAACCCAATATAACATTCTAGATTATCTTTTCAATAAATAAATAATATATAGAGTATCGCCTCTCTTCATCCTAAAAAATACAATTTTATTTGGATTAAAATAGTGTAATTAGTCCTCCAACTCCATAATTCTCAATAATTAATTGAGGTCAAACAATCAAGTTGAGTTGTTCTTATTCCCTTTTTTTCCCCGTCAAAATAAATTACAATAAATACATAAATAAATGCTAGGTGATTGTGCAATAATAATCATTTTTTTTATTAATTTAATAATATGAGTTGGAGATTCAAATTACGATGTTAAAGACATATTTTCAATGCCATTAATCGAACTATTTTTACCTTGATACACAGTAATTAATGAATTTACCAACTTTTTTATGATTAAAAATTTTAAAAGTATAAATAAAGTCCAATGTTTACTTTCTTTTTTTTTTTCTTTTCGGAAAAGGTCTAATATTTTCGTTCCATTATGATTTTCCTTTTCAAATTTTATTCTTAATTTAAAAGAACTTTAAGAATTTTAACTTCCATTTATTCAGAAATTAAGTTGTTGGTTTCATAATAAAAATTTTAAATTGTGATATTTATGAAACTTTTGACTTCCACTTATTCAAAACGTTATTATTTCAATAATAAATTAATCTTTTTATACTCAGTAACATTATAAAATTTATTTACGGTGCAACAAAATGGATAGCATATATTTTCTCTATATTTTTATACTTATACACCTATTTCATAGTTGAATATCATGGATTTTTCTTTTTTAAACAAATAAATATCATGTTTGTCAGCTTAAAAGAATTAAATATGGCAATATATTTTTTTAATTGCCACACTAATATGCATGCATAGTTTTAATTATTAAAAAAAGTTAAGATTTCAGGTACAATGAATAAAGAGTGTTAATAATAAAACTTCTTTTGAATATAGAAAAAAGATATATGCACTCATGAAAGAATAATGAAAGAAGAATAATGCTATTGCTGAAATATAGATAAATAGTGAAAAATAAATTGAATAATACTTGAAATGAAATTATCTCCACAAAAATATATTGAAAGTACAATATTAGTGATTGATAGATAATTCTTGGACATGATGATGGTGTAGCTTTTTAATCAATTGTAAACTTTGAATTCACCTAAAATTTTATTTTTGAAAGGACACCTTAAATTTTATTTAACCAAGTGGAGAGTTAAAAAAATAAATATATAAATGTTTTATTAGTATAACATCATTCATATAGATTATAAGGATATCATTATTGTTAAATGAAGTATATTTGAAAACAGCTTGTCAATTTAAACATAATATAATTGGTTAAGACATTAATTGTTCTTGAAGATTATAAATTTAAATTCTTCTCGTGTCTAAATTATGGTTAGTACGCTATTTTTATTTTTATTTTTATTTTATTTTAGTTTAGTTTTTTTTTTGTCAAGAAAAATAATATTATATATAGAAGAGTAGTAATGGTTGAATCCGATTCATGATTATTTTATTTTTGTTAAAACAAAAATTTTTGGCATTAACTTTCCTTTTTCTTTGTTATTTTATTTTGAAATTGTTTTTGGTAATTGAAAATATTTTCCTAAAAAGGACCATTAATAAATGACCATTAATTTAAATAGGCCACAAAAACTTTCCATATAATTCATGAGTTACAACTAACAACTTATTGGTTTACATGATCTACAAAAAGAAAAGGGAATAAACAAAGGCTTTTGCTCCATTTTCATTGGTTAACATCTAAGTAAGGTCTTCCTTGTTTATTTTCATTTAAATAACAATGAAATTATTAAATTCAACTTAAGCTTATGGATTACAGTAAATTTAATTATATCAATACTCTAACACTCTCCTTCACTTATAGATTTGAAAATTTGTAGAAAGCCTAACGAGTGCAAATCAATATTAATTAGGAAGAAAATGACATTATAGAGGTTTAAACTCTAAATCTCATGCTCTGATACATGTTAAATCACCAATCAACTCAAAAGCTTAAATTGATGGATTTCGATTAATTCTAACATATACATAAAGATAAAGATACATACGATTTTAGGATGTTTAAAAAATATTGAGTATGTAGAGCATTAATTTACTTGGAGAGTGTGCATATTAATTTAATAATTTTGGTTATTAAGTATAGTTAGTTTTAACGTCGCGTGAAGCCAAGATCTTCTTCTATTATCTCTTTATTGGGATCATTTTTCTGGCTAAAGCTAAACAGATTCATATTAATTTTAAAAATACCCAAAAAAGTCTTTTTGCTTTTTGAAACTCAAGCCTTGATTGCCTTTCCAAACAAAATAATAAAAATAATAAAACTTTGTATCTGAATACATAAATTCAGGTGGGATTATATTTTTTTTAAAGAAACAAAGTCTCATCTCCTAACTTTCAATGTATATAATTTTTCAATTTGAAAAATTTTAGGGGGAACAAATGAGAAACAAAATTTTAAAGCCTTTAACTCTTTTATATGTATAGATATTGTATTTGGTCGATGGTTTACCATCTTTGTTCTACAAAAAAAAAAAAAAAAAGAATTGACACATAGTTGGAAAGGAGGTCAAAGAGAAATGTTTGAGATGACTAAATTAGGGCGTTATATCGCTTTTCGCATCCACGGTGAATGACTTTCGACCCATAAGTCTTTGTAATGTGTGTTATAAATTGGTTACGAAAGTTCTTACCTATAGACTATTAAGTTGTCATTCCTACAATTATATCTGAAAATCAAAGTGCTTTTGTGCCAAAGTACCTCATAACTGATAATATAATAGTAGGCTTTTAATGCATGCATTACATTAAAAATTCTAAGACCACAAGAAATAGTTTGTTTCTTCAAAACTCTGACATGAGTAAAACTTAATTATGTCATTGTCGAATAGTTAGTTCTTTATGATGTATAAAATGAGGTTTAGTCCTACTTAGATAAATCGAATAAAAATGTGTGTTGAGTCTGTCCATTTTTCTATTTTTATTAATGACAAACTCGCAAGTCCTTACTTTTAAGTCAATCCTACAACTTGGTGTAATTGTTGTCATGTGATGCATTTTAAAGGGAAAAAAAGTGATTAAATTATGAAGGACAGTATCATGTAAATATACTAAAAAGTAATCCAATTAAAATTAGAGAAGTTACACCAACAGATAGAGAAACATTTAAATAATATCTATTTAAAAATTATTTTCAGAATTAAACAATATAATTACCAGAATAACATGAAAGTACGTGAAGATTAGATCTTCGATCTCGAACCATAAAGATGTGCAATCTCGACTAATCATTGATTAACTGTTAATTCATGGTCAGCGATTAATTTGAAGTTTTTATTTTTTGAACACACACAAAAAAAAAGAAAAAAAAAACTAATAATAATAACCTGCAATTTGTCAAGAGATAAAAAAGGAAGATAAGATACCCACCATGTTCTCAATCATTAGGGTGATTAAATACGTGTTAGTTGCACGTGTGTGATATGTTGACTTTTTTTTCTCGCGTGTATCAGTTGCCCACTGATCTCATTGATTGATTTAATTAACCATTATTTGTTGATTAATTTAATAGTAACTTTCGTACGATGTATTAGATTTTTCTTATTTATTTATTTATTTTTAATTAAACGACCAGTTGAAAGCGGAGGTTGTTGTCGTTTTGAAATAATAAGTCTGTACTGTTCACATGACGAGATTGATACACTTATTTCTAATTTCTTTCTGAATATTATATAATTTGAACAGTTTACTTTCGATGATATTTCAGCAAGAAAAAAAAATGTATTCTTTTATTCACATCACTAGTTGTTAGATGATCTGATCTTATCTTTGAACAAAAACATTTATTTAAAGGATAGTTTTGTAAATTAAAAAAAAAACGTAATAATCAAACGACAGAAGAAAGACCCATCTATTTAATAGAAGGATATAAAAATTTAATTAACTTGAACCTGACTTATTAAAAAAAAATAATATATTTTAAACTAACATGAGCATAACTTAGCGATAATTGATATCTACTCATTCTTTTGAAGTCGAAGGTTCGAATTCTCATATTCTACATTTATTATACTTAAAAAAAAAAAATCTAAAGATTATAAGTTCAAATCTTCATCCATACTTATTGATTTTCGTTACACAAATATTCATGCACTTAAATATGATTAACAATTCAAAAAGTATACCGTTAATAACTTAGACTTCGTTTGATAATCATTTTGTTTTAATTTTCTATTTTTTTAAAATTAAGCTTATAAACGTTACTTCTACTTATAATTTTCTTGTTTTATTATATACTTTTTAAAGATGTTTTCAAATACTAAGCTACATTTTGAAAACTAAAAAAAAAAAAAAAAAAAAATTACAAATTTGATTTTGTTTTGGAAATTTAGCTTATAATTCAAATGTATTTTTAAATAATGTGAAAATCTTACCAAAAAATTATGAAAAAATAAACCTAACTTTTAACAAAATAATTATCAAACAAAAACCAAAATAATATGCCTACTCCCTAGAACTTTGCACAATAATTTTCAAATTGATTTCTATTTTTAATTTTGGAAAAAAAAAATCGTATTTTGAATTCAATACAATATAATTTATTTAACACGTTTGTATAAACATGGTGGTTTCATTTTCTCTAAACAGGGAAATGCATCTCGTTTTCCATTTTCTTTGACATTTTTCATGAAAGTGACGAGTGGCATTTGACATTAATGACTCTAGATAGCTGCTACGCAACTTTCTTGTGTGATAACTAATTTTGTTAGTTTTTATTTTTCATACTATTAAAAATTATATAAATAGTTTTTTTTTAAGAAAAAAATTATAGAAATAGTTGGTGCTTGGTGGCGTTTAATAAATGTGAAATAAACGACATTTATGTCTTTGGGGAGTCTAACTGCTCGTTTGGCATTGCGTTTACGTGAGTTAAAATCGATTTTAGGATAATATTAACCATTTAGAGTATTTGGTAAAACTTATTTGTTATTAATTTATGCAAAATCATTTTAAAATTGTTTGTATTTAAAAAATCTATTCTATCATAACTTTTTAAGTTGACTTTCTGAATAATCAGGTGCATCTTTTCAACAATTTTGAAAATTTTCATTATATCATTTCGTATTTTTTTTTTCACGTCACTATGATAGCTTTTCTATCGATTCCTCTACCCTAGCACTGTCAAGGAATCCTCTTTCTATTAAAAAAAAAAAAAAACTTCACACATTGCTAAATTGGAAGCAAGTTCAATAGAAAATGAGTCTTTGTAGTTCTTCGCTACATACATTCTTATTGGCACCAATTCAATTTTTTTAAAATTTATAATCGGTTTTATGCATTTGAGATTAAAAAAACAAATGGTTGAATTTTTCAATAATCATTTATGAATGTGATTGTTTTATCTTTCTTTTTTTTTTTTTTTCATATTTTGTCTTATGCTTTGTGAATAGTGAATACTTTCTAAGTTTTTTTGGTCATTTTTTATCAATGTCCATGCTAAATTGTATAAAGTTGTGGTATTAATAGTTTCAAGAACTTTTATAAATTTTATTTTGATTTTCTATTGTGTTAATGGTTGCTAATAGCCACTGTGCAATCCTCTATTGCAATTTTTTTATTGTTATTCTATAAAATGATTCATTTTAATAAAAAAAAAAGTGTAAGTTCTCTTATTCATCCATTTGTTTTTTTTATACATAAAATAATCTATAGATTTGTACCAAATCTTAAATCAAATTTTGTACTAAATCTTAAATACCAAATCTTTACAAAATCTTTAATTTCAAATTTTTTACCAAATGATAATAAGATTTATTTTTTTGGGTTAAGTCGATTGGTTTTAGAATAACAAAATATAATTTTTAATTTAAATTATAATAATTATCTTATAACAATTTATATATTGAGTATTACCATAAAAATAACTAAAATGATATGTCTAATTTTGTCATTATAGTTAAATTACAGCAATTTCATCTTAATTTACCAAATACTATAATATATTTTTTTATGTTTGAAATTGAAATTTATCAAATACTAATTTGCTTCATATAACAGTTGGATTTTTTTTTTTTAAAGTAGAGCTGCTAGCAATTATTTTAAAAGATACCATAAGAACTTAAATTAACAAAAAAAAGAAAAAAGAAAAAAAGAATCAGAGCGAGTCAGATAAGGTGTCTCAATTGGGTTTTAAATTTTTTAGTCTTATGGTGAATATGTCGGCATCTACTACAAAAATATGGATAACGTTTCTCATCAATTAATTATTTATTATTTTATATCCTTTTATTCAATTTAATCCGCTCTTTCCTTTTACGTCAACCAAGTAAATTATTTTTGGTGATTAAACCAACCAATATTCATTTCATATTTTCACACTACTTTTCATCATAAATCTTAATTTCATTGCTACTAAATTTTTTACATTTTCTTTTTTGTCAAACCAACTACTTAAGACATGTATATTTGACTAAAAGCTCAAATATTTAAATTTCTACTTACAAATGTTATTGAATTTAAGAAAAAAAAAGTCTTTTTTTATAAATTTATTAGGTATTGACTCATGATAATTCAAAAATATCAAGCCAACGTATTTGATCAAGAACAATCATAGGTTCTATGTACCTAGACTTTATTTTATTTAAATAGACTATTAAATAATAATATGTTGACCATTAAAATTAATAAAATTCTAACAATTACACCGTTGTATTATTTATTATTTGACGGTGGCTGTAATGTTCATATGACGAATGATTTGGCAAATCTTAATCTATCAACAACTACAATGGTGAAAAATATGTCACAATGGATAATTGTCAATCTTTAAATATTTAAAACATAGGCAGTGGTACACTTTCTACCTCCTCTCCTACTTTTAATCTTTTCAAAATTCTTCATGCTCCTAACCTTGCTACTAATCTTTTATCAATTCATAAAATTTTCCTTGATAATAATTGCATTTTTATCTTTGATACTGACTAGTTCCTCATTTAGAATAAAGTCTCTGGAAAAATTTTATACACTGGTAAAAGCAGCAATGGCCTCTACCTAATCCCAAGCACATCTACCATATCTCGTTTCGGTATGCACCCCAAAAACTACAATTTTCTCGCAAAACAAGAGTGTTCTTTGTGGCATCATCGATTTGGACATTCTACTCCCAAAATTTTATGCTTTAGTTTATCTCGTATTGGTCTTTCCTTATCCTCTTCTATTTCTACTTGTGAGTGTATTAGTTGTTTAAAAGCTAAAGTGCTAAGCTTTCATTTCCTATGTCTCTTTCTACTTCCATTACACCACTTCAACTTATTCACAATGTATGAGGACTTTCTTCTACTACTTCTCTTAATGGATATCGCTATTATGTTAGTTTTGTTGATGATTTTAGAAAATTCATTTGATTTTTCCTCTTCCTTATAAATTTGATGTCAATACTATTATCCACAAATTTGTGTCTTTCATTGAAAATCTTTTTTCTAGAAAATTAAAAATATTTTGATAAGATGGTAGTGGTGAATTTTGTAACACTTATGTCTTCTCCCTCTTTAATTCAAAAGGCATTTTACATCAAAAGTCTTGTCCTTACACACCTGAACAAAATGGGATCGATGAGCATACACATAGACATATTGTTGAAACTGCCATGTCTTTACTTTTTCACTCTTATGTTCCTCTAGAATTTTGGCCCTATGCCTTCTCAACTGTTGTTTTCCTTATAAATTGAATGCCCTCTTCGTTTCTTAACATGTTATCTCCTTTTGAGAAACTCTTTGGTTATACTCCTTCTTTGCATCATTTAAAATTTTTTGGGTGTGCATGCTACCCTTTATTAAAACTATACACCAATCATAAACTTGAACCAAAAACCTCTCAACATATCTTCCATCGTTATACTCTTGAATTTAAAGGATATATATGTTATAACCCCATCATCAACAAATCCATTGTCTCCCGTCATGTCCATTTTCATGAAACTATTTTCTCTTTCGCTAAACCCATACACTCTACCACTCCCCCCCCCCTTCATCATCTTCAACTGATCGTACTATTTTCCTCTCTTTTACGTATACCTCAATCTTCACCTTCCCAATCCACCATTACCACTCCAATCACTACTACTCAATTATCCATTGTCAAAGTTAATTCTTCATCACATGTTTAACTCTCCTTGTGAGACTTTGCAGGTTCCACTTCTGTTATTGCAGATTTTCCATCTCATAATATGGACACAGTTAATGACCATATTAATATGGATTCGATGCCTCATGAAGCTTCTACTAGCATCTCCTGAAGCACAGTCAATACTTATTCTATGCAAACACGTACTGAATCTAGCATTTTCAAACTAGAGGCTTTTCTTTCCACTATATCCACTTCAGTGCCGTATGATCCTTCTACAAATGCTGAAGCTACCAAATATTCAGAATGGAGATCTTCCATTTGTGAGGAGTTTAATGCTCTGCAAGAATAAGGTACGTGGTCCTTAGTACCTCGTTTACCATCAATGAATATTGTGGGTTGCAAATGGGTATTTAGAACAAAATATCACACTGATGGCTCCATTGCTCGATATAAGGCCAGATTAGTAGCCAAAAGATATCATCATATTGAAGGCTTCAATTTTACTAAAACTTTTAGTCCAATCGTTAAAAAGCTAACAATCCGAATTATACTTGCTCTTGCAACTCAGTATCAATGGTCATTAACTCAATTAGATGTGAAGAATGCATTTTTGCATGGTCACTTAAAGGAGGAAGTTTATATGTCTCAACCTCCTGACTTTCTAGACAAATCATATCCCACTCATGTCTGCTTGTTCCACAAAAGCCTATATGGTCTTAAACAGGCTCTACGGGCTTTGTTTGAACGTTTTACATCCTATTTATTCACTTTCGGATTTACTGCCTCCGCTGCTAACTCATCTCTGTTTGTACGTTCAGTTGGATCCTCTTTGACCTATTTGTTACTCTATGTGGATGATATTATTATTATAGGCTCTGATTCTTCTTATATCTCTAACTTAAAGCATCAACTAGCCATTGAATTTCAGATATCAAATCTTGATGCATTGAAATACTTCCCTGGTTTGGAAGTTCACAACTCATCCAACGGTATTTTTGTTAATCAAGCTAAGTACCTTATTGATCTACTTCACACTGCAGGAATGTCATTTGCTAAGTCTTGCTTAACGCCCATGTCTACATTGATTGATCTTTACACTTCTGCACATCCATTCCACGATCCAACACTTTATCGACAACTGGTTGGATCACTGTAGTATCTCACTTTTACAAGACCTGACGTTACCTTTGTAGTAAATCGAGTAAGTTAATTCATGCATCGACCCACAATCATTCATTTTTCTGCAGTCAAGCGGATTCTTACGCTATCTCTCTGGATCCAAGTATCTTGGACTTATGTTTCGTAAAAGAGATTTGTCTCTCATAGCCTTTTGTGACTTTGATTAGGTTGGTGATATTTTGGATCGTCGATCCACATCATATTTCATTGCTTTTCTTGGCTCCTGTCCTATATCTTGGTCAACTAAGAAGCAACCTACGGTCTCTCGTTCCTCTACAGAAGCTGAATATTGCTCATTGGCCACCACAACTGCAGGTCTTTATTGGCTTTGATAGCTTCTTTGTGACTTCCATATCCCTTTAACTGCTCCTCCAATATTGTGGTGTGACAATGTTTCAATAATTTCTCTTGCAAACAATTTGGTTTTTCATGCTTGTACGAAACACATTGAGATTGATTACCACTTTGTTCATGAGAAAGTAACCTGTAAGGTTGTTTCATTCAAATTCATCTCTTCCAAAGATCAACTTGGAGACTTATTCACAAAACCTTTGTCATCTCAGATATTCTTGTTCCTTCGCGAAAAACTTCTGACTTCATTACAGTCATCAGTTTGAGGGGGCATATTAGAAAATATTCCTCCACTAATATTGCCTAAATTTATGTCTATGATTGTAACCATTTATAATTGTATATTTTCCTTTTATATCATTTTGGTTTTGTATATATGTGGACACTCAATCAATAATAAAATCATCGAGGAGAATTACCTTCCATCTTCCTCTCTTTCTCTGTATTCTTTAATAGTTATTCTAAGCATACCTTGATAGATAAAACATATATTATTTTCTTAGTTAAATTATGCAAAATATTTCTAAATTTTAGAGTAAATTTCAATTATGTTTTTAGATTTTGAAAAGTTTTATTTTATTTTATAGTTAGATTATACAAACTACCTCAAAACTTTGGAACCAAGGTTCAAAATTTTAACATATTTGTTTTAAGGATAAATTATAAAAAATATCCTTAAACTTTCTTCTTTGTTTCAAACATACCCATATTCTTGCAAAAGTTGCAATATTACCCTTAACCTTCCATAAACGTTTTAAAACTACTTTTGTAGTAGAAAAACTGTTAAAATGTTGTACAAAAGGTCAGTGTATTTGAATGTCGTTCTTTCAGACTTAATCTAAATATGCGTATGTCGTTCTACGTCAATTTTTGGTCCAACATTGTAAATGATTTTTACTCTAAGAATAGTTTTTGAAGTGTTTAAAAAAAAATTAAGGATAATATTGCAACTTTTGAAAGAATAAGAGTATTTTTAAAATAAAAGAAAAAGTTCAAGGGTATTGTTTATAATTTAGCATTTTTATTTTTTTTCGTTTTTCCTTTTATTAATATGATTTCTTTCATTTTTAAAAACGATTATTTGAATAGTGAATTCACATGACGAGTGATATGACATCATGTATAGTGATAGAGACGTGGGGAGAACTTATTTCTCCATGTTTTCTTTCTTTTACAAGTTATTTATTTATTTTGAAAAGTTCTTTTACAAATTATCACTTTCAGACCTCGAAGAAAACAATTTGATTCCTGGTTGTAAAAAGTAAAACTTAGGTGCGCGCTAGGTTGCACCTATTTTTGCAATCTGTGGCATATTTTTATTGAAAATATTTTATATTTATTTTTTTAAAATAAATTGTCTAAGTTGTTGGGCTTCACGTTTTTTTCTTTTTTCTACATTTTGTTCTTTTCCCTTTTTTTTTTCTGCCGTTTGGGGTTTACTTTTTTCCCTTTTCTTTCTTTTTTACATTTTTTCCTTTTTTTTTTTTTTGCTTTTTGAGTTTTTTACTCTTTTATCTTTTTTAGATTTTTAGATAAGTTAAGAATTATTTTTTAATCAATTGTACACCTAATTGCATATAATTAGATATTTTGTATAATTATTTTTTTTTCATGAATTTTATCAATTATACACATAATTGCATCTAATTATATATTTTTATTATTATTGGCAAAGCTAAATCTAGCAACAATTATTCAAAATTTAAGTCAATCCACTCTACAAAAATTAGAGGTTTGAATTCACACACCCTAAATTACAAGACCTTTCATAACTAGTCAATTAAAAATTGAAGGCTTGAAATAACAATGTAATAGAAAAAACACAACTAAATTATAAATAAACATTCAACAATAATTATAACTTTATATAACATTTAACAAAAAAAAAATTATACTTAAGATAATTATATCTAATTATCTCACTTAAAATATTTCAAAATAAATTTAAACAAAACACACTAATGCTTTAAGTTATCAATCTTTAGTTGGTCGAATTTTTTACCAAATGCTAATGTTTCCTACAAAAGAATATATAAATAAATCATTAATAAATAATCTTTATAAATGTAACTAAAATATTTGAATAGAAAGTTTACCTCAAGTAACTGAGTGAATGACATATTATTTTGTCTATTCATAGATACTATTTGTTGGTTTACAATCGGCAACATAGATATTATTTGTGTATCTTTCTCCAAAGGAAAATATTATGGAAAAAGATCTTATAATTTAGGGTGTGTGATTTTTTTGTTACATGGTTATTTCAAGCCTTCAATTTTTAATTGACTAGTTATGAAATGTCTTGTAATTTAGGGTGTGTGGATTCAAGCCTCTAATTTTTGTAGAGTGGATTGATCTATCGACGTTAAATTTTGAATAATTGTTGCTAGATTTGGCTTTTGACAATAATAGTAAAAATATATAATTAGATGCAATTAGGTGTACAATTGACATATTTAAGTGTTCAAATATGTTAATAAAACATTAATGCAAGGATCAATTAAAATTTTCTTAATAAATTTTTTAACAAATCACCTAATTGAGATTTTTTAAAACAATGAAAATAAATTTGAGAATTTTAAAAGAAGAATGACCAAATTGAGAATAATTCAAAGATTATGAACTTCTATGGTTTTCGTATATTTGACATTCTTTTTTATATAAATTTCTTGATTTCTATAATTTTTTCAAGATAAAATTCATCAACATGGATATTTTATGGCTAAATTATATAAAATACCCCTAAACTATAGATTTTGTTTCAATAATACCCCTAAGCTTTAAAAAGTTTTAAAAATATCCATGATATTTTAAAAAGTTAAAAAAATACCCTTACTGTTAAGTTTTGGATGGAAAATGTTAAAATTTTGTTTTAACAATACCATTGAACTCTAAAAAGTTTCACAAAATACTCCCGACCTTTAAAAAACGTACAAAAATACCCTTACCTTAAGTTTTGGATGGAAAACGTTAAAGTTTCATTCATACTATTAACATTTAATTGTGCTCGTAAGAGGTAGTTTTTACCTTTGTCTTCTTGACTTATGGATTATTTGCATGTTAATCTTGGTTATTTAATTAATTGAATCGTTTGTCTGATTGGTTAAATCAACTTCCTAAGATATCTCTCTCCTGACTGTTCTCCATATTTTACTTTATGTTTTTATTTTGTTATATGATCTTATTCATCTTTCTATTTCTTTCTCTAAATAAAATTGGGTGATTGTATTCATGGTAATTATGTGAATTAGAACACCAATCCTATAGACAATACTCTGACATTCTTACATTATATTAAAACTTGACTCGTACACTTGCGATATTGCATTGAATAATTGTATGCAACACCAACACAGAGAAAATCATTGCGCGCTAGCCTAGCTAGCTAGTGTTTTTCAGCTGGTTGTTCTATTAGTTGTAGTGCATCTTAAAATTTCAAGTTTAATCCTACATTAACGATTGATAAAGGGAAACCCAAAAGTTTAAAGCAAACACAGAGTCACACATGAACTTCAAATTGGAGTGTTAATCTTGCAATGAAAAACACAAACTCGGAGACGAAAGCGGTAGGTGGGTCATCGATAATTTATTTTCATCCCCACAATTTGATGTAAAATTCAAGCATTTGAGTAGTTGAATTTTAAATGTATTCAAGTTAGAAATCGATCCCACAAAGCAAGACGATGACAAATTATCCTTCAATTTCGAAGAATTGAACAAATCCCTTAGGTTTCCAAATCCATCCCAACAACAATTTAGCCTTTTATTTTAATCTTTGGAGAGTTACGAGGGAGGGTTGACCATGGATTTTGGGTTTTTGAAACTTATTTGGTCAGATTGTTACTACGACTTTTCATGGAGGAAAAATTTGCAGAGAGAATAAGAAGAGAAGAAACGTTTTCTAATAAAAGTATTATTGAAATTTTTTGAAAGGTCAATGGTATTATTAAAATGAAACTTTAACGTGTTTTCCATCCAAAACTTAATGGCAAGAGTATTTTTGAATGTTTTTAAAGGGTCGGGGGTATCTTTTAATCTTTTGAAAGTTCGAGAGTATTATTGAAACGAAATTTTAACATTTTCCATCCAAAACTTAACGATAAGAGTTTTTAAACGTTTTTGAAAGATCATAAGTATTTTGAAACTTTTTAAAGTTTAAGAGTATTATTGAAAAATTTATAGTTTATGGATTTTTATTTTTTATTTTTATAATTTAGCGTATTTTTATTGATATCTGGGTGAAATTGATACATTGAAATTTTCACCAACATCTTTAAAACCAAGGCTGAAAGTAGTTTAGTTGTATGGTATGTAGAAAGAAGAACATAAAAGCAAAATAGGATAATATTTAAAATGGGAACAGTGCAAAAGGCAGATGAGGGCAATCAAATGAAGATGATGAAATATTGGATAAGAAATAAAAGTGAAGTACACGTGGGCTGCATTTGTTTCGGTAACCGACAATCATGCATAAGCTTTACCCAGTCCACTGCGTGACATGTCAGTCACCAGTCACCACAACAGTACAGTGCCAGTCACAGCACTGGGGCAAACGCTCCACAGCCGTACGAGCCAACAGTGAACTCAACTTTGAACTCTGCTTCCTTCCACCTTCAAATACCGAAAAGTTTATCAAATTACAAACTTACAAGTATAATTGTTAAGGTCTCATTTCCTAACCATTCGATTTTTTGTTTTTTGTTTTTATAAATTTTGCCTATTCTTTCATCATTAATTCATAATAATAAATTTTATGTTTTTTAAGAAAATATTTGAATTCTTAGACAAATTTTAAAAATAAAAATAAAAATTTAAAAACTATTTTTTTTTAGTTTTTAAAATGTTGCTTGATTTTTTAAAACATATGCAAAAAGTAGATAACAGATCAAGGAAACCTATAGGTAAAAAAATTGTATTTATAGACTTAATTTTAAAAAAACTAAAAATCAAAAATCAAATAATTACCAAATGGGACCTAAACTTTCAAAGGTTAATTACAAATTTAGTCCTTGGACTTTGAAGTTTGTGTTTATTTGGTATGTGAACTTTCAAAATTATAAACATGGTCCTTGAACTTTTGAATTTTTTAAAATTTACGGAACTACTGACACAAATTTGAGAATTTAAGGTTCCATTATACATAAAATTCAAATTTATATCTAATAAATCAATTAAATTTTTAAAATTTTGAATATATCAGGAACCTATTAGACACAAAATTGAAAGTTCAAGGGACTATTAGACAAAAAATTGAAAGTTTAGGCCTCGTTTGATAACTGTTTGATTTTTGGTTTCTGAAAATTAAGCTTGTTTTCTCTCAAGTTCTCTACAATGGTTTTCACGTCCCTTAAGGAAGCATTTGAATTTTTAGCCAAATTCTAAAAACAAAAACAAGTTTTTGAAAACTATTTTTTTTTTAGTTTTCAAAACATGACTTGGTTTTGGAAAATATAGGTAAAAAGTAGATAATAAAACAAATAAATCCATAGGTGGGAGTAGTATTTATAAGCTTAATTTTCAAAAACCAAAAATAAAAAACCAAATGGTTATCAAACGGAGTCTTAGGGACCTATTAGACACTTTTAAAAGTTCATATACAAATTTCAAAATTTTCAGAGATTTGTAATTTAACCACTTTTAAATATGCATCTAATAATTTTTAAAATTTTAAAAAGGCCTAATAAGTTGTAAAACTCTTATTTTTTATATAATAATTCTTTAAATTCTTATTTTTGTGCATAATAGATAATTGTCCTATTTAACATTTTTTTTTTTTAAAATTTACCAAGCTATTAGGCTTAGAATTGAAAGTTTATATAGAATAATTCTTTAAATTCTTATTTTTGTGTATAATAGTAATTGTCCTATTTAACATTTTTTTTTTAAAATTTACCAAGCTATTAGGCTTAGAATTGAAAGTTTATATAGAATAATTCTTTAAATTCTTATTTTTGTGTATAATAGTAATTGTCCTATTTAACATTTTTTTTTTTAATTTACCAAGCTATTAGGCTTAGAATTGAAAGTTTAGGATCATTTTAGAATCAAAATTCAACTTTATGTTTAATAGATATATTAAATTTAAAAAATGTTAAATATGTCATGAATCTATTGGACATAAAATTGAAAGTTTGAAGACTTATTAAACATTTTAAAATATAATGATCTATTTAGACACAAAATTAAAATCTATTGATTTATTAGACATTAACTTCAAAGTTCTTGGATTAAATTAGTAATTTGACTTTCTTTTTTATATTTAATATACAAAATGGTCTCCAACCTTTTTAATTTTTCTCAATTTTGTTCTATGTTTTGAAAATTTTAAATTTTTTATCCTGTATGATAAATTTCCAATTAGGTGATTTTATGATAAAAGGGTTAAAATTTGTTGATAGCAAGTTGACGTATGAATAAATTATTATTTTATTGATAAACTAAAAAAGTTAAATTACTATTTTATCAATATATTTGGACATATGGACATGCTACTCTCATACTAATTAATATACATAATCTAATTTTTTATTAGAAACTTCAACCCATTCATCAATAAAAAAAAAAAAAATTTATTCTAAATGGCATGTTAGTGTATCCAAATATATTAATGATTCATTAACTTGTTATTATTAGATCTTTTTTACGAAACAACCGAATTCAAAATTTTTAATGCATTATGAAGTATAATATTGTTTGCTTTATGTGCAAAATTGACAATTTATATTAAAAAAGACAGTTATTTTTATTTATAAATTTATGATTTTTTTTGTATTTGAGTTATAGATTTTTTTTTAATTTATTATTTTTTTACATAGGATGATGGAGATTCAAAGACTTCTTCAATGGAGCTATGCTTACTTATATGTGCTAAATTTACACCATTTATGGCAGTTTTTATTCTTAATTGATTTGAAAATTTGAATGGGTAACTCTGGTAGAAAACTACAGCCCCGTTTGATAACCATTTGATTTTTGATTCTTTGTTTTTGAAAATTAAGCTTGTTTTCTCTCAATTTCTCTACAATGGTTTTCATCTCCCTTAAAGAAACATTTGAATTCTTAGCTAAATTCTAAAAACAAAAACAAGTTTTTGGAAACTATTTTTTTTAGTTTTCAAAACATAGCTTGGTTTTTGAAAATATAGGTAAAAATGAGATAACAAAATAAGTAAATCCATAGGTGGGAGTAATATTTATAGGCTTAATTTTTAAAAATAAAAAACAAAAAACCAAATGGTTATCATACGGGCCTACACTTTTTATTCTTAATTGATTTGAATTATATATATATATATATATAATTTTAAAAAAACAATTTCTTGAGATTGGGACCCAAATCTCTGACAAAAAGATCAGGACTTTTTTGGATCTCAAATCTCAAGTGTGTAAGTGTAAAATAAACTTTTCCACTATCCTTTTAATTATTAAAGTCGAGTTCCATTCCAAACTTAATTTACTTTATATTAATCCATTTCAAAACACCAAAAAAAAAAAAAAAATTGCTTTATACTAATCAATCTTACATTTAAAATTAAATAAAAAAATCACGATGTTTTTCAGATCTTGCTTTCACTATTTGTATTATATAAAATCTTAGATGAAGACAAAGTATTGTCTCCATCAAATGTTTAAACAACTTTTTCTTTAACCATAAAGTTAGACACATCTTTTCTTTTCTAAACATATTCTCAAAACATAAAAATAACAATTCTTACTTGAGCATAACTTAGTCCCGTTTGATAATCATTTAGGCCCCGTTTTGATAACCATTTGATTTTTGGTTTTTGGCTTTTGAAAATTAAGCTTGTTTTCTCCCAATTTCTCTACAATAGTTTTCATCTCCATTAAGGAAACATTTGAATTCTTAGCCAAATTCTAAAAACAAAAACAAGTTTTTGGAAACTACTTTTTAGTTTTCAAAACATGGCTTGGTTTTTGAAAACATAGGTAAAAAGTAGATGACAAAACAAGTAAAACCATAGATGGAAGTAGTATTTATAGGCTTAATTTTCAAAAACCAAAAACCAAAAACTAAGGCCCCGTTTGATAACCATTTGATTTTTGGTTTTTGGTTTTTAAAAATTAAGCCTATAAATACTACTCCCACCTATGATTTTACTTGTTTTGTCATATACGTTTTGCCTATGTTTTTAAAAACCAAGCCATGTTTTGAAAACTAAAAAAAGTAGTTTTCAAAAACTTGTTTTTGTTTTTAGAATTTGGCTAAGAATTCAAATACTTCCTTAAGGGAGATGAAAACCATTGTAGAGAAATTGGGAGAAAATAAGCTTAATTTTCAAAAACCAAAAACCAAAAACAAAATTGTTATCAAACGGGGCCTAAATGGTTATCAAACGGGGCCTTAGTTTTTGATTTTTGGTTTTAGAAAATTGTGTTTGTTTTCTCACAATTTCTCAACAATAATTTTTATTTTTTCTACAATGACTTTTATCTTTCTTATGGAAACATTTGAGTTTCTAGCCAAATTCTAAAAACAAAACAAGTTTTTTAAAACTTTTTTTTTTTTAGTTTTCAAAACTTGGCTTGATTTTTGAAAACACATGTAAAAGTAGATAAGAAAACATGGAAACCCATAGGTAGAAGTAGTGTTTATAGGCTTAATTTTCAAAAACCAAATACTAAAAACTAAAAACCAAATAGTGGGGCCTTAATGATTCATTTTTCAAAGTGAGCATAACTCAACGATAATTGACATGCACTCATTCCCTTGAGATTGAAGGTTTAAATCTCTATAACCTACATTTATTGTGTTAAAAAAGTAGATTCATGTATTAGAAATATTTTGACTAAATTATAAAAAATACCCCTGAACTTTATCATTTGTTTAAAAAATACCAATATTCTTTCAAAAGTTGCAATATTACCCTTGATCTTTCACAAAGCTTTCAAAGCTACCCTTACGAATAGCATTCCGCCACATCAATTTTTCATCCAACATTCTAATCGATTTTCTACGTTAAAGTAGTTTTGAAACGTTTATGAAAGATCAAGGATGTAATATTGCAACTTTTGAAAGAATAGGAATACATGTCAATTGTCGCTGAGCTATATTCACTTTGGCAAACAAATATGCAATTGTGAGACATGATTGCAAAATCAATATGCATTTATTAAACAACAATACTTGGCTGCATGCTGCCATTAAATTGTTGACAACAAAAAGAGAGAAAAACACAATTAGGAGAGAGAAATGTGAAAATTATTTTTTCTCTCCTTATTGTCAACAATTTAATAGTGGTGTGCAAAGAGATTTATGCATACCGATATGTTGTTTATCAACAGTTAAGTATTGTTGTTTATCAAAGATTTAAAAAGAGAGAGAAAGGCTAGTGGGGCAAATTTCAACTACTCAAGGGAAGTGGGCCTGTCTTTCACTTTATTGGAATTAAATTCTGTATTATTGTTTGGCCATTTTATACGGGAACACAACATGTATTTTTTTATAAATAGTTTTCTAATGAAAATAAATTACATGTTTAGTCCTTAAATTATTGGAGTTGTGGCGATTTGGTTTTCAGACTTTAAAAATGTCAAATAAATCCTTAAAATTTTGTATCTAATGAATCTTTAAACCTATTAGATTCAAATAAGTCCTTAAAATTTTGTATCCAATGAATCTTTAAATCTATTAGATACAAACTTAAAAATTTAGAAAATTTTAATTTGGAATTAAAATAAAATGTGTATATAAAATAAAGACAACGAAGAAAGGCCTTGCAACCAAAAATCCATACATTGCCCCACTTCAATCACATCATTCCGTTTATTTTGTTTTCTTTAGTAATAAATAATTCATACCAATTCATTTGGAATTTTAAGCATTAAAAATGATTTAATAATTGCAAAATATACATATATTTTTAATTTCTTCTCTAACAAATAATAATTTCTTCCTCTACATTTCATGTTTTTCTAATACTCGTGAAAATGAACTATAATAAAATAAAATAAAAAAATAAATAATACACGTGAAAATGAAAGAAACAATTTGAAAAAAATATTTATTCCAATTTTTTTTGAGTTCAATTCCCAAAATTTATTTTTTTAAACATAAAATATTAGTCTAAGATTATCGTTATGTGACCTTGTATTATAATATGTAGAGATTTCAAGAGTTTTTTCCCCTTTTGCCTTTGTTATTCTTTTATGTATTTGATAATGAAGATATTTTCATGATTCTTGAAGCACATGAAGGACATACTTCCAAACCATTAGAAGACGATCCTGAATCATTGAAGGTTTCTGTTTGCATATGCCAACCTCTGTGCCCACCAAGTTCAAGGAAACTTGCTTCAATTGAAAAGTTCGGAGTTTTTCAGAGTTTATGAAGCTTATGAATGGAGAAATATAAACTTATTATGTAGAGGAACGAGCTTACAAAGTTTGAGTTTATAGCCAACTTGAGCCTAATTCAGCTAGTTAAAGACATATATCATCAACCAAAAGGTAAGAAGTTCAGATCTCTCTATCCCCCAGGTTGTTAAACTAAAAAAAAATTTGAGTTCATACCATATAGTTAAAATATAACTTAAAAAGTGATTTCGTGATTTTTTTAAATTCGTGAATGCTTGGAAGCTTACCTCAACTAATCTCTTTGGACAACTGCCTAACCCTATTTGAATGCCAAGGAAATACCTAGGATATTAAATCCTAGGTAAGTGACCACGATGGATTAAATCCACTCCCTCTAAGCTCTTTATTATTTCCATGGCCTTATCACAGAAAAGGGGAGAGGGGGGGGGGGGGGGAATTTATATAAATCAAACACAGATTTGATTTTCTTTTGTAAGCTTATTTAGTCATTTCATGATGTGGGCTTTCATGAGCCTTTATGGTCACTCCTTGACTTTGATGGTAATAAATTTTCATGGTTGTTTTTTTCCCTATCTTTTGAGCATGACATTGTACTCATTTTTTAATTTGGTTTGTGATTTAATGGGAGTATGCATTGTATTTCCCCCTAACATTTGAATTCCTCCCATTCAAAAAGATACTAAAGCGAAACAAAATCCTTATTACACCATGGGACATCCAAAAAAAAAATCTTCATCCATTTTAAGAGTTTGTTTAGATTTATGTTATCGGAAAGTTTGAAATTAAACCAATCAACTATTCATATTCTTTTTTTTTTTAAAAGAATATTGTTAGATATCAAAATTGAATAGCAATGCAATACTCTTTTTTATCTCATGAACAATAATACATCAGGATTCAAACCAATGGTTACTGTTAACAGAGATCGACAAAGATAAAAAGAAGCAATGAGTTAAATAGTATTAAAGTTAAGCTAAAAAAATATACTTTCTTATTCCTCAATCAATAAAGATTTTGCTTAGAATGTCACAATTACAAATGCAGAATGAAGATTTAAACATACAACCTTTTAGAGAAAATAAAAATTCCTCAACATTCGAGCTATGAAGTTGGCAAATCTAATACAAATAAGTCCAGCTCATTTAGATAACTTAACTAAACCCGAGCCAAACCTTATTCACTACTTAGGGCTCACTTTCTTCACAAAAACAAGCCTAAAAAATCTCAGTTAATATAGGGGATGATCAGAAGAAATGCAAGTAGAACTGTTACCAACTTACCATTACTCATTATCATACAGATACTGACAGTGTTTTCTGTGTTTGGAACAAACACATTTATGAGGCAATTCAACAAACTCAATATCAGAGAAGAAGAAGAAATTTCAAGAACTTTTACGGTTTTATCAAGTTTTGATGACATTCAAAGTAGCAGCAGCGCAAACATGAAAATGTTTGAACAGAAATCTACCCCCACAATCTCTCTAAGCAAAACATCAAAAAGGAAATTTAAAGCCAAAGCACTTGGATATTATATTATTAGCAAGTTTCCAGTATGCCCAATAAGAATATAAAGAGAGAACCTCATGCCTAATGGGCATGGCTTATCAAAATTCAAAAGGGTATTATTCACAGTGGAAAATGCACATTCTCTTCTAAACAATCTAGATATAGCCATATTCTAATATTTCCTCCTTCATCCAACACTATTTCATTGGAGAAGAAAAGCATCACCAAATAGAAGGGGAGAAAACCATAAAAAACAAAAACAGATGAATCAACTGGCTCTCCTCAACAAGGCAATGTTGCATTGCAATCATCAATCCCATTTGAGACACAATCATGTGAAAAATGAATAATGAACACATAACTAAAAGTTCAGAACTTTCCCATCAACACATAATAATTCATGGCACAGTACAGTAAAATCCCACCACCAATCAAAGACAAATACTTGACTGACCCTTAGAAATTATTCAGGATCAAATGCAAGTGATAGTAGGTATAAAATCAGAACAAATATCCCACAAATACACCTGAAAAAACGTTTAAATATTCTTCTTTTTACAACGTCTCATTCATATCCCCTAAAACATTAGATAACAAATTGTGTTTTCCTTTTCCCCTACTTCATGCATCTAAATTTTCCATCTGAATGCTACTTTTAAGAGGCACATACTCACCAAGATATCCTCCCAAATGATCATGTAGAGCAAGTTTATCAATTCCCTGATGGTGGAAGCTCTTGCAGACATAGTAAAACACACTCTGAACCAGCAATCCCACCAAGTTCACAATCACCAAAACGCCAACCAAAAATCCACCAACAACAATCCTCACAAAAACCCCGTATCCAACCCCACCATGCACGACCACAGCCCCAAATATGACACTAATTGTAGCACAAATTGCCAAATACGCAAATACAAGCACCGCCGCAAATCGGGTTCTCCCCTTGAGCAATTCGTAGCTCTTCTTCATGGCGGCGAATCCGTAAATGGGTTCAAGCACCGACACGACGCTGGCCAAATGCCATAAGGCGGTGATATAAACATGAACAACTATAAACAGGATGAAGATTACGACAACGCAGAAGAAGAACAAAAAGTAGTTCTGGGTGTCGATTGCGAGGACGAGGAGTACCAAGAAGGCGAAGAAGATGAAGTTATAGAGAATCATGAGGAGAGAAACCCAGAGGAAAGTGACGAAGAGGCGCTTGAAGACCTTGGGAATGGCGGAGAGAGTGGAGGAATAGGAGACGGGCTTGGAAGTGTAGAGGGAGGCGACGGTGAAGACGACGGCGGCGGTGGAGAGAAGGGAGAAAGCGAAGAGGAAGATAAGGTAGCAGAATTGGAAGGAGAGGAGCTTGGCCCATCTATGGCGGGTCTGAATGGGGTCGGCGAAAGGGTTTTGGAGCTGGACGAGAAGTGGGTGGGTGAAGAGGGAGTGGGCTAGAATGGCGAAGGAAAGGGGAAAGATGAGGGTGAGAGTGATGAGATAGAAGGTTTTGGGAGAGCGTTTGGGGATGAAGATGGATTCTCTGAGAATGTCTGGAATGGTTAAGAATTGAAGCTCCTCTGGGGCTAGATCCATGGATTTGGATTGTTTCAATGGAAAATCTTGGATTTGAGAATCAAAATCAGGGGAGAGGGAGAGGGAGAAGGATCTAATTGGAAAGAATAATGGGTGAAATGGATAAGCTCAGAATCAGATCGGACATGGAAGAGAGATCACTTGCAATTTGCAAACAGAGAAGGAAAGGGGAAGCCGACGGAGGAGTCAACAGTGCGAAAAGTGAACGATGGCCACCGCCACGACCACATATTTTTATTATTTATTTTTTAAGTTAAATATATGCTATAATCTCTAATACGACTGTTTTTGTTTTGTTTTGTTTTTTCTATTTTTAGTTATTTATTTATTTATTTTTTTAAATTTTTTTTTAAGCGTTGATAAAAAAATCAAAATAAAATTAGAATAAAATGTTCTCAAGATTTCAACCTTTCAAAACTAACACTTTGATTATTGAGGTTGGAATTTAGTTTTTATTTGTTAAGTGAGATTTCAAGAGTGACATATGTTGGTCTTCAAGCTTTGAAATTAAATTCTAAGATCATTTTGATCATATTTAACATATTCTAACTAAAATTTGTTGATGTGTATTTCTTAAAAGAGTTTGATTTTATTTTTTTTAATTATTATTATTGTTTTTATATAAACTCAAAGATCAATTAGAAACTAATTTCAAGCTTTGACTAATTAGAAATCAAATTCAAAATATGTCACCTTTGAAATCTCATAACCAAATAGAAACTAAATTTAAATTTCAAAGACCAAAAATGTTAGTTTAGAAAATTTATGGACCAAATAGAAACTAAGTTTAAATTTTAGGAAACAAAAGTATATTTTAGAAATGAAATCAATGTACATGGAAATATTATTATTGTGATTGTGTTTCGAGAAATGGTTTGGAATTAGAAATAAAAAACAATAGATATTGTTTACTAAAAATTCGGTTAAAATATCATTTTGGTTCATGTCCTTTAGGTTTCATTCAATTTTAGTCATTGTATTTTCAAATGTCCAATTTTTATCCATGTACGTTTAATAAAGTTTAAAATTAGTCCCTATATTATTAGTTTATTGTTAACTTTTCTAAAAAAATGATTAGCCTTTATTAGTCTTCCTTTTATAAGTTTTGGAAATATCTTAACATTATGTCTTTTCTTGCATGAAAATTATTATTATTATTATTTAATTAATTTAGAAAAAAATCAACTTCAAACTAATGGTAGAAGGCTAATTTTAAGATTTATTAAAAGTATAGGGATTAAAATTAGACATTTAAAAGTACATGGATTAAAATAGAATGAAACTCAAAATATAAGGATCAAAATGGTATTTTAACCTAAAAATTATTTGGATCAAAAATTAGAAAGTGATTGATGTTGTTGATTTTATTCTTGTTAAATAATCAAATTAGACCTATTATAATGGGTAGAATACTCATGTCATATTTCTAGCTAATTAAGAATTGCATTAACTATAGTATACTAATATAATTTTTAAATCAAATATCTATAATTAATAAATTATAATTTATTCATTAATATTTTATTTGATAGTAATGTTTTTTATTTTAAAAATTTATAAAGAATGACTAATTAAAATAAAATTAGATTAAAGAACAAAATTTCTTAATATAAAATATTATCAATTTTATTTTATAGTGTAATGATATTTAATGCTATATATCTAATATAAACAAATATTAACTCATTAAAATAAATTATAGAGAGCTCTGAACTTTGGAGGTTGTACCAATTAAAAAATTAAATTAATAATTATATCAATTTAAACCGTAAACTTTAATAAGTAAATCAATTTAGATCCTCAATTAGTGATTTATAACTATTTTCATTTGATTCCATTTAAAATTAGCTCAAAATCTCATAAATAAAATTATTCTTCTAAAAAAATCCTACAAAAGTAGCAAGAAAAATTATCACGCCATTCTTCCTAAATAAGTAGAGAAAAATAGAGGAAGAGAAGATAAAAAACCACTCATATCAGTGAAAGGTTGTATCTTTAATATTATGTTAATCCATGTATTTAAAGACATTTTATACAAGCACTAACAATATTAAGATGAAATCTTAAAGGATGGTCTAAATCGACTCACTTATAAAAGTTTAGAATTTAAATTGATATAATTATTAATTTGAGGTTTTAAGTGATACAATTTTCAAACTTTATGGAGTATAAATTGATTTTTCCCCTAAATTATCTACTAAAAAAATTAAATTTTATTGATATGATATTTAATAACAATAAATTATATTTTATAAATTTTAATTGATATTAGTTAATAACCATTAAGTAAAATTAAATTATTGATGAATGAAATAGAAATGAATGTGATTTTTTTTTTATTATAAAATATTATAATTTATTTTTTAATAATATTACAAACATTGCATATGGGGATGACACCGTGAACAAACATTGCAGTAGGGTGGAATGAAATCAGTCCATAGCCCCTTAGGGGCCGTTTGGCCCATGGGTTTGGGTTAGGATGGGTTTAGGTTCCAAACCCAAAACCATGTTTGGCACAAGGTGTTTCAAAATCCTTGGTTTTGAAACACAACCCCATGGGTTACAACAGTGCAACCCCATGGGGTTTGTGCCATGTTTTCCTCTTTCATTTGCCGTTTTCCATTTCCGGCGACCACTCCGACAACAACTCAGGCGACCACTCCGATGACAACTCCGGCGACTACTCCGACGACCACTCCGATGACAACTCCGACAACCACTCCGACAACAACTCAGGCGACCACTCCGATGACAACTCCGGCGACCACTCCGACAACAACTCCGGCGACCACTCTGACAACAACTCAGGTGATCACTCCAATGACAACTCCGGCGACTACTCCGACAACAACTCCGGCGACCACTCCGATGACAACTCCGGCGACCACATGGACGAGCTATGTGCAAAACTAAAGGCGATCCCAGGGATGACAAGGCAAGACTGAATGGCTGTTGCAAAGACTATTCTCTCGGATAGTATGATGTTGAACTCCTTCTTTACATTCATCCCAGATTGGAAGTACTACGTGAAAATTTTGGGGAAAGCACCTAGAACCTGACTCTCTTTTCATCACTTTCATCTACCACTCTTATGACTTACATTTGTGTTTGGACAACTACTTCTACTTTCTTGTCATTTCATCTGGAATGTGTGTTATGATATTTTTAGAACTAGATCTTAGTTCTAATTTTTGGTTTTACTTTACCATTGGCAACACCATTCTTACATTGCACCTATTAATTATCTGTTGCTAAGCATAATCTTCAATTTTATGTCATCATGAGTGGAGTGAATGAGATAGCATATAGTTATACAAACTACACATAGTATAATTCAAATTGAACTATAGTTGTAACAATTGCTCTACATAATTGGTTAAATAGTTGGTATGTAACACACACAAAAAATTATGAAGTTAAAAAAATGGAGTAGGAAAAAAAAAACAGTGTAAGATTTTTAAAAAAAATAATAAACAGTTTGAAAAATTATAAAAAAAAAAAAACTAAACAAACCCAGCCCAACCCAACCCTGCACCCCAAACACAGGTTTCAGCAAACCAGCCCAACACAACCCTGCACCCCAAACACAGGAATCAGAAACCCTGGTTGGGTTGGGCTGGGTTTGTTTAATTTTTTTTTTTTTTTATTATAATTTTTCAAACAGTTTATTATTTTTTTAAAAAATCTTACATTGTTTTTTTTCCTACTCCATTTTTTTAACTTCATAATTTTTTTGGTGTGTTACATACCAACTATTTAACCAATTATGTAGAGCAATTGTTACAACTATAGTTCAATTTGAATTATACTATGTGTAGTTTGTATAACTATATGCTATCTCATTCACTCCACTCATGATGACATAAAATTGAAGATTATGCTTAGCAACAAATAATTAATAGGTGCAATGTAAGAATGATGTTGCCAATGGTAAAGTAAAACCAAAAATTAGAACTAAGATCTAGTTCTAAAAATATCATAACACACATTCCAGATGAAATGACAAGAAAGTAGAAGTAGTTGTCCAAACACAAATGTAAGTCATAAGAGTGGTAGATGAAAGTGATGAAAAGAGAGTCAGGTTCTAGGTGCTTTCCCCAAAATTTTTACGTAGTAATCATACTTTCAATCTGGGGTGAATGTAAAGAAGGAGTTCAACATCATACTATCCGAGAGAATAGTCTTTACAACAACCATTCAGTCTTGCCTTGTCATCCCTGGGATCGCCTTTAGTTTCGCATATAGCTCGTCCACGCTGGCCCTTTTAAAATATTGACTAGGTGGTTGGGTCGCTAGGGTGATTGTTGGAGTGGTCGTTGGATTGATGGGGTGTTTGGGTATGCCGAGGTGGTCGCTGGTGGTGATTGCACGGTGGTCAGGTCGTCGGAATGGTCGTTGGGTGGTTTTCAGCAGTAGTTGTCGGGTCGCTAGAGTGGTCATCAGGGTGGTCATGTCGCCGGAGTGGTCGCTGGGTGGTTGTGGCAGTGGTTGGGTTGTTGGAGTCGCCAGGGTGGTCACCAGGTGGTCGTTAACAATGGTTTTGGGTGGTTGGGTTACCAAGTCGTCGAGGTAATCGCCGAAGTAGTCATCAGGGTGGTCAGGTCATCGGAGTGGTCACTAGGTGGTTGTCTACGGTGGTTGCTAGGTGGTCAGGTTTTCGAGGTGATCGTCAACTATGGTTGTCAGGTGATCGGGTCATTAAAGTGGTTGTTGTCGGTGGTTCGGGCAAGTCGGGTTGTTTAAGTGGTTGGGTTATCGGGGTGTCTAGTTGTTGGGGTGGTCGAGTCGCAGGGGTAATCGTTAGACTGGTCTCTCGAGTTCTCATCGCAGTGGTTGTCTGAGGTAATCGTCAGCGGTGGTCGGGTCACCGTTGTAGTCGTCGGAGTTGTTGTTATCGATGGTTGTTGGGTGGTCGCCGGAGTTGTCATCAGAGTTGTTGTCGAAGTAGTCGCTAGAAATGGAGAATGGTAAATGGAAATGGTCTCTAGAGTTCTCATCGCAGTGATCGTCGGAGGTAATCGTTAGCGGTGGTCGGGTCGCCGATGTGGTCGCCGGAGTTTTCATCGGAGTGGTCGCCAGAGTTGTTGTTGGAGTGGTGGCCGGAGTTATCATCGGAGTGGTCGCCGGAGTTGTTGTTGGAGTGGTCGCCGGAAATGGAAAACGGCAAATGGAAGAGGAAAACATGGCACAAACCTCATGGGGTTGCACTGTTGTAACCCATGGGGTTGTGTTTCAAAACCAAGGGTTTTGAAACACCTTGTGCCAAACATGGTTTTGGGTTTGGAACCCAAACCCATCCCAACCCAAACCCATGAGCCAAACGGCCCCTTAGAACGTGCATTCCCAGAATAAGTGCTCGGTTGTCTCTTCCTTTCTCCTGCACAATAAACATTAAAACTTTTCAAACATCTCAATAATCATAAAATATCTCGAATATCTCTTAAAATGATCATTCAAACTAAAATCACAAAATTACTGAAAATATATAACAATTTCTCTCAAATATCTCTAAAACCATAACTTCAGTAAAAATCATAAAATATTGAAAATCTCTGACAATTCTCTATAAATCTCATAACAATTTCTCTAGAATCATATATAATTAAAGAATTTTTGAAAATTTCATAATAAAAATTAAATGATGAAAACATTTCATAAATAAATTACTCACAGAACCATTGTTGTTGCCACATCGAATTGTTAGCTATTCCAATCTTTGTTTAACCTGAAATTCCAATAACCATACCATAGATTATGAATTATTTCCAAAGGAAATAAACATATTTCACATTTGTCAATTAAACTAATTTTTCAACTGCCTTCTCTTAATTAATACTCAATTGTCCAAATTCCCCCTTAATATCCTCTTTCTCTTTCATCCTTTTATGACCAAAGTACATTTTGTCCTCTCTCCAATTAAAATCTATTTAATCAATTCCAACTCTTCTCTTTCTCACCCATCCATTTATATTACAATTTTATCATAATAAAGAATTATTTCCTTTTTCCAAATTACCACTCTCTTGATAAGTCATAACCAAGATTCGAAATGTCGATGTCGATGGAAATATCGAGGTCCAAATTTTATGGAAATGTCGATGGAAATGGAAATGTCGATGGAAATTTCGGGGGAATTTACGGAAATCGTGGAAATTGATAAAAATTGTTTGAATTAGCCAATGAAACTTTGATTGTGGCTTAATTAGACTATAATTGACTATTTCTAAGCATTACATCTAAAAACAAAGATAATATTTAGATATAAATATCAATTGAATATTTGAATTGTCGATGCGAGCAGGAATTTGAGAAAAAAAATATAGATATTGATTAAAATTATTTGAGTATTCATGAAACTTTAATTATGGCTTAATTATACCATATTGATTTATTTTAACATCATATAATATATGTAAATTATATGTAATATTTATATTCAATGAGACTTTAATTATGATGATTTAATCAAACTAAGTATAATTAACCATTCATAAATCCTAATTGACTACATAAAATAATATTAAATATTGGTAATTAGAGTAAATTGTTTAATATAAAATGTACATGTCTAATACCAAAAAGATGATCTTGGAGCATCTAATCCAGAATCTTGATAATTCTGATAAAAATTACAAAAAAGAGAGGTGATGGATGGAGTGTGTAAGTGTAGAATGTAGATAACTTTTTCCCTTTTTAAATTTGAATATTAATTTGTTTTATTGTTTATTGTTTATAAAAAAAATAATACATAAAAAACAAAAAAGAGAGGTGATGGATGGAGTTAGGGGTGTGCACGGTTCGGTTCGGTCCGGTTTTGAGCAAAACCATGGACCGAACCGAACATGTCGGTTTTACAGGATGCTAAACCGAAAAAAATCGAGATACCTCGGTTTCAATTTTTGAACCGAACCGTCCTTATTCGGTTCGGTTCAGTTCGGTTCGGTTATAACCGATTTTGATTTTTTATATGTTATTCAGAAGCAGCGTAGGAGAAGAAAGAATCGAAACAAATTGCAGAAAAGAAGAAGAAAAGAAAGTGCAGAGAAGAAGAAGAAGAAAAAAGAAGAAGAAAAGAAAGTGCATAGAAGAAGAAGAAAAAAAAAAGAAGAAAAGAAAGTGCAGTGAAGAAGAAAAAAAAAGAAAGAAGAAGAAAAGAAAGTGTAGAGAAGAAGAAGAAAAAAAATTGCAGAGAAGAAGAAGAAAAAAGAAGAAGAAAAGAAAGTGCAGAGACGAAGAAGAAGAAGAAAAGAAAGTGCAGAGATGAAGAAGAAAATAAAGTGGAGAATGGGTCGTTGGAAATTGGGAGAAGTGAGAGGCACACTTTATTCTATTTCCATTAGGGTTTTCATGTTTTTTTATTAAAAAAATAATAATGAAATGTTATAAAAAAGGCTAGTGGACGTGAGTGGGCTTGGGCCAAAATTAAGGAAATGAACATGGGCTACATTATGATATATATATTTTTATATATAGTTTCGGTTCGGTTTTTTTGATTTTTTTAGGTGATGAACCGAGGACCGAACCGAACTAGTCGGTTTTCACTGCCATTAAACCGAGAAACCGAATTTTTTAAAAAAAACCGAACCGAACCAGTCGGTTCGGTTCGGTCCGGTTTGTCGGTTCGGACCGGTTTTTGAACACCCCTAGATGGAGTGTGTAAGTGTAGAATGTAGATAACTTTTTCCCTTTTTAAATTTGAATATTAATTTGTTTCATTGTTTATTGTTTATAAAAAAAAAAAAAATACATAAAAAACAAAAAAGTAATTCAGTATGCAAATTTGACCATTTTACATTAAAAAAAAAAAAAAAAAAAAAAAAAAACGAAATATCGACGACATGTCGTCGAAAGAGGGGGGGAAACGACATCCCCCCCCGACGACATGTCGAGTCGGTCGACATTTCGACATGTCGACCGACATTTTATACTATGGTCATAACCCATCTCCTTCATTTTTCCTTCGTAAAATAATGTCTTTTCTTTCAAATTTCAAATTCCTCACATGAAACCCTCCAAAATCAAAATACATTTCTCACTATTCATTTAATTCAATTGTACCACCATTTTCTTGCCCTTTTATCCAATTTTACCATTTTCCTTAATTATCTTATTATTACTCTTGTTTGTTTGTTTGTTTTTTTTTTTTTTTAATCTCCTCTTTTCCCCTTCTTCTTCTTCTTCACTAGTTTCTCTTTTCCAGCCCAGCAACCACTCATTTCTCCATGAAGGATGAAGCTAATTTCTTTTATAGAATTGGTATTTAAGTCAACCCACAAATTCAACTTAAATTTCACATCCACAAACTGTTATTGTTTACAATTACTGACTAAATACTTACCATGGTGTTAATTTCCAATTATGAGCTAAAAAATTTTTCCTTTCAAAGCCAAAATATGACCCCCTTTATTTTCCAAATGAAGTTGTTGGCCTCACCTAGCCTCAATAACCAATTTACACCATAATCAATCCTGAAACTCCATACTTAATTAATTTTGAAGCATCATAACAACTTAACAAACAAAGAAAAAGAGAACTATAGAATCCTTTCTTTAATTAGAAACCCATTTCATTTTCATGTTTTTCAAAGAAACTTACTAATAGATCACCCAAAATTCCTCCGAACCTTCTTTGTCTTCTGCTCTCTCTTCTCTTGCTCTCTCTTTATGCAATTTCTCTTCTCCTCCATTTATCGTATTTTCTATTTTTCTTTTATTTTCAATTTTATTATATTTTTAAACAAACCTTTCTCACCTATCACACTACATACAACACACACTACCACCAGCATACGTGTAGGCTCCTCACAAAAATTCAGTATTTTTCCTTCTTTTATTATTATTATTATTTTTTCCATAATCAAAAGTCCAAATTCCAATTTTCTTCTTCTCTTCTTTTTTTTTTTTTTTTTCATATTTTTTCCTTATGTTTTCTTTTAAACTTAAACAAATACTTAAATAAAAATTGGGTCCTTACAAAATTGTTAAATAACTGAAACTAAATTATTTTGTTACTTTTCATGGAGACCGAAAGTGTTTCTTCGACCTTTTCCAATCTACACTCTCACATTTCCAAAAAATTGGGAATGTTATTTAACAATATTTAAAATGTTTCACCTTTTCCTATTGTGATCAAGAACTTTGAAAAGTTAGAGAATTGAAGACAATTTTCAGGATGAATGATTTCGATGAAGTGGTTCCTAAGACTGGGCCCTTGCCAAATGCAACAAAAGATAAAAGGAAAAGTTACAATTAATCAACTGAATAATAGTAATAAGTAGCAGTGTCGTATGATGCATATGAATATGATGAGAACAAACAATCTACATCGGGACCTGAAAAGAAATCTAGACAAGTAAGTGTTGTGAAATGTATCGACCCAGAGTTTAAATTGAAGCCGACAAAAACAACAAACTGGAAGAATAGTCATTACGGCAACGGTCACTGGAACCCATATATTGGCATTTTGGTAGAGCATAAAGAACGTTGCACTGAAGGTCACAACCATGCACACTATAGAGACAAATAGCGATGTGAGTCCAATGAGTAATCGGGAGGGAAGTGAGTACAAGAAATCGTCTTCTGCATAACGTGAAGTTAGGATTGACATGAACATCAGAATAGAGGTTGAAGATGAAACCAAGGCCGCAGCATCTGATATTACGAACACAGTGAACCAAGGCTTGTGCAGAAAAATAGGACTGCCTTTATCATTATCACATCCACAGGGAACAGTGAAAGCTGCGGCAAAAACAACTGTCGCGATCAAAGCTGCAACGAGCATGCAAGAGTTTGCTGTGCTTTTCATCCACTCTTCACCAGCTTTGCGAAGATCTTTATGATTTTCGGTGAATAACTCACGTGGTGTCAACTTGGATACATGTGGATTTGGCCATGAGTTGGGAAGGAAGAACTATCCTCTCCACTTCCTTAATTCAATATGAAATGTCATCAAAAGGAAGGAAAAACAAAGTTTGAAAGGTGTGTGGATGGCAAGTAAACAAGTACCTTGAACCAAAGCAATTCGCGTTGCATTTGAAAGGCAGCTCCTGTGACCCTATTAAGATTGTTTGGAGTAGCTAGATTTGCGACCGTATGTAACATGTTGTACTTTCTATTAGTTAATCTATGTTTCATTGCAAACTCATTGAGCCCACCAATCTCATCTATCAGATTGAACACATTTTCAAGTCGATTTTCAATAGCTACATCAAATATGATCTTACCTTCATCATCTTCTTCCCATACTATATCTGGGTATAAGTTAATAAGCAGAATCAAAAACTCAACATTTTCCACCCTTGTAGCATCATGCAGTAATCTCGTGGGATGTTTAATGAACTCCAACATCTCCTTTTCTGGAAACTCCTCTACAATATATTCCCATAGCAATTTAACTACTTCACGAGCAAATGTGTTCATCATATCTTTATTGTACACCCTTTGATACCTGTAGTCAAAAGATTAAGCAAGGTTCATTCATTCAATCAATCGTATAATATGTATATATGTATATATCTATATGACAAACTGAAAAATTAAAGGTGGTTTTGAAAAACTAACAAAAGTTGATGCATTTTTTCCAAATGTTCAACTGCTTTGAGGCGCTACCAATTGGTAATGGCTTTCTAGCCATGACATGCAATGCGGTCTCATGGTTATTCTTTGCACATTTCATAGTTGCTAAATTTGGATTCATTCTTAGAATCTGCAAACTTATATCTGAAAAGACAAAATACAATCCAAACGTGGAGTGAAGTTAAGCAGGTAAAGAATATCATGATCATGAAACAAACAAAATTATAAAATTAAAATTTGTTGATTTTGGTCATGAGATTTACCAAAAAAAGTCGCTGTGTATGGTGGCAATAAGAAGCTCAATTTGGTCCTCGGGAGTTAGTTGGTCGAGATCAGTGACAGAGAAGAGGTAGGACACCATTAATTTATGTTTATAGGATACTGCCATGAAAAGTGGAGTTAAGTTGCTGAAGCCACGAATAAGTGGAAGATGTTTATTTTTTTCCACTATCAACTCGGCGATTCTTACGATTCCCGATGTAGCAGCGAAGCAAAGGGCAGTATTTCCATATTTGTTTTGTAGAGTCATGTCAATGGAGCTCATTCTTTCTACTAGTTCCTTCACGAAGGCAGTTTGCTTGGCTCCAGCAGCAACATGAAGAACAGTCTCTTCGTTTCTTGTTATTGCAGAACGAACATATTGTGGGCACTTCTCAATCAGTGATTCAACCCTTCTCCATTCACCTTTAAGTGCAGATCGATACAGAAAAGTTCTTGCCTGAGCTGAACATATCATATATATATATATTATATATACACATAAACAGCATTGATACTAGACCTAAAATGAACCTTCTCATCAACTCCAAAACGTTGACCTTTAAACTGTTCTTCAAGGAAGAAAGTATATATATATATATATATAATACTGAATCACGTGATTTAAAAATTTAGAAAAAAAAAAAAAAATCAATTTTCACCTTTTAACTTGTTATGTGGCATCAAATTTTAATCTAAACTTTCAATTTGATCGATTTGAACATAGACTTAAGTATATGTTTCCATTTTTACCCTATATTCAAATTTTGCTAATTACTCACCACTAATTTTAACAAAAAGTAATGTAAAAACTCCAAAACTCACTAATCTAATGAAAATTAAGTTTTGCATCAAATTAATTTGATTAAGGCACAAAATCGGCTATGAAATAACTCAATCAAAACTTACCAATTATAAGAAAAGTTGTTTGAATCCTATCAATTTCATACTAAATATATATTTCATAATTCATTTGACGCACATGAGAATTCTTTTTTCAACGATTTTTCGAACAAAAACCTAACATGAGATATAAATGTAACACTTGTTAAAGTTTAAGATGAAAAATGTAACACTTATGATATGAATTCCCCTGACAATCATGATCACATCACAAAAGTCAAAATCAACCAAAATGATAAGGATCATGGAGATCAAACCATTATCACGAAGACTAAATATGTATGGTTTTAGTATTCAAATTTGGTTTCCATTAAATTCATTAAAAGTCCAACCAAATCTTGTATCCATTTAATTAGGTTGTTAGACTACTTTAATGAGGTAGTTGGGAAGCTCATTAATTAGGTGGTTGGGACCCAAAGCAAAATTAAAAAAAAAAATGTATTCATTCCCAAAGCAAAATTAAAAAAAAAACAATAGTACTAAATTTTATCCTTCAAATGTTGTTGTTCAAATTTGATCTACAATGTCATATTCTTTCACTCCATCTAATTCATCTTAAATGATGTCGGCTTACATGAGTTAGTTCAATTAGATTAATTTGTAAATTATCTGATAAACTTTGTAAATTTTCAATGATCATTATTTTATTGCACAACATGCTATTGATATATATTTTTATGTGTTGGTAATGAGATATTTATTTAAGATTAGACAAGCAAACATACCCACATTTCTTTCATTCAATAATAAATGTTATTTTTATTTTTTTCATTTAAAATGCATGTGTTTTTTATTAGCCAATCATACACACACAAATAAAATTTGAAAAAGAGAAAGAAGAAATGTAGACCCTAAATTTATTCGATATTTTATCTCTTTTTTATTTAGTTTTTTCATTTGGGAAAAAAAAAGAAAAAGAAAAGAAAAAGGAGTATATCTTGGTAAAATTAATTTAGCAAATCAAATATTAAAATTTTTGGTAAAATTAATTGGGCTAAATATTTTATTTCCTTTAAGAATTTGATTAATTAATTAGCCAAATCAAATATTTGAAATTTTGGTAAATTTAATTAGTTGACAAATCAAGTCTTGAAGTTTTGAAAAGTTTAATTGAACCACTTTTATATATTTGTTTCCATATGGGTTTATTTGCTAACATTGGATATGGCTTCTGAAGCTGTGCAAAATCCAGGCCGTCGGTAAATGATGATTGAGGGTGATGCAAGCTTGTCAAGGGCTCGTCAAATTAAAATTTATAAACCGATCCTAAGCTACTTGTAGCATTGAGTGGATCGGGTCGATCTCAGAGAATCGAATATTAATTTCTCAAATTAAATTTGCAAAGGGGAAAACAATTAAAAAAGAAGGGGGGGGGGTTTGTATTTTTATTAATAAAATAAAATATAAGCAAATAAAATAAAGATAAATCAAATCTTACCAAGTTCCAATTCAAAGGTGCAGTTCTACTCAATTGCAAAAATTGATCACAGACATTCAAAATATTTAAACTTAACAATGCAAGCACTTGGTCAACTTATTAGGAAACCCCCAAAAAGTAGCAAATTCCCTAAGGTCATTAACTCTAACAAACATCAAGTTAACGCTAATTACCAAAACAATTTTGACGAAACCGCTCCAAATTATTTAGATAAAGGCATTAAGTGCTTTGGAAGGACTAAGACAACTAATTAGATGAAATAACTTTAATCTAATTAAGATGCTCTTTTAATTCCTAGAATTAAACATGCAAGCCATGTAATATGGAAACCCACAAAACATACACATGTAATAATTCTAACGCTACCGGTTCAATCAACATGACAATTACGAATCATGCATCATGATTAGCAATCAAACATGTAAAGCGATCGAGGCGTCAATTCAATCAAAAATACATTCTTATAAAATTAACACAGGAATCAAAGACTACTTGCAATTGAAAGAAAACTACATTAAGGTCCAAGCCTCACAACATTGCAATTGATTACAACCGACCTCTAAACTGGAAACGTGGAGTTTAGCCAAGCATCGTGATAGTATATCTCCCGTTACACATGGTTCGATTTGATACAATAAAAGTGTAAAAATAGAAGGAGAAAAGCTCTTTCTAAAAGTCTAAGCAAAGGAGGCAAAAGTCCCAACCCTAGAGTGAAAAAGTGCTATAAATAAGGCTGGGGCAGCGTTGAGACGCTGCTCTAGCAAAAAAGGAAAGAATAATTTCTGTCTGTGTGGCGTTGAGATGCTATTGGCGTTGAGCAAGCCAAACCGCGGCGTCGAGTAGCGTTGAGCAAAGACAGAATCTTAGTGTCAAGCGGCGTCGAGCATGGTGTTGAGACGCTACTGGAGTTGAGCATAGCGTTAAGCGGCGTTGAGACGCTGCTCCTTGGACATATTTGGTAATTTTGCTCTAACTTTTTGCTCAGGTGTTCGAATGACCTCCAGTTTGGCTCGTTTGAATCGTTATTCAACATAGAGTCTCCAAATACGTCTTTTGCTCAAGTCCCTACAAAATAAACATGAAGACAAATAAAAACTATCCAATTAACAAGAGTTAAGTGTGATTAAATAAAACTTTATACGTCATATCACAACCCCCAACCTAAATTTTGCTAGTCCTCGAGCAAGGTAAAATTAAACAATCTTATGACTAATTCGTTGCATATCAATGAAATTAAACAATCTTATGACTAATTAGTTGCATATCAATGACTCTAATCTCAATGCTTTAGGCAACAAAACATTTGCAATGGAAGAAAACAATCGAACGCATTCAATGAATGAGAATTTTAAAACTAATCCCGTCATCCCTTATGTGTGTGTGTGTATAGCTCCCTTTATCTAAGTCTATATAAGCCTGAGAAAGTTTTATTCGATCCTCAACTTGTTTTCCCCTTACTTCTGACTTTAAGACCAATTCTCAAGCTTCCCTACACTCAAAAGGATAACAAGAAATTAAGGTGCTTTGGCGTAGGCCTCCCCCAAACTTAGATTTTTGCTTATTTCGATGAGCACTAGCTTTCACACATCTACTGTAGGGACCCTTATCCAGAGCACTTGCTCGATGGATGGCCTAACTGATCATAGTAGAGGTAGCTCTTTTTGCCCTTAGACTTTTAAAAACGTGCAACCATTTTTTTTTTACTCAACTTTTCATTTTATCACAGTAATAAAGGCAAATAAAATATGCAATTACTCCTAAGTTTCACGTTATTCAACATCATACAAGTAGACTCTTAAACTAGTTACTAAAATCTTTCGAGGTGACAATAAGAATCCAGACCAAATAACCCAATCTTAAGCCTTCAAAACCATAGACAAGAGGGCTAAGTGCTCAAAAAGTATAAGGGAATCAAAAGAAAATTTTTAAAATAGGCTTAAATCAAGCAAGCATTTTCAAGTTTCAACCATTTCAAATGAAATTACCTAAAGCACATCCTAGATTGTCATAATCACCTAAAATGCAACTAACTCATCATGCAATTTTAGCTCAAAAAATTTTAAAATTAAGGCTCACTGCTCAATATGCTCATGTATAACCCTAAACATGCAAATCTAACGTTCTCCACCCCCAACCTTAATTGATACATTGTCCCCAATGTATCGCTAAACAGAGTTACACAAACAAAAAGTAAGAGGAACAGAAAAACTCCCATAGTTTTTGGATGGCTTGTAGGTGGTGGTGCATCTTTATCCTCAATTCCTCCTCTCAAGTGCAACACCTACAAAAGAAAAACAAAACAAACTACGAAAAGGAAATAAATCATTGAAAGGAAAACAAATAAAACAATTAAAGCACATGGGTTGCCTCCCAAGAAGAGCAAATTTTTAACGTCGTTATGCTCGACAGGGTTCGTAAGTGTTAGGGCACGTAAAATTCTTCTACTTTCTTCGGTCCCTTCTTGCTTGAATCAATGTAACCTTCCAAGTTTAGAAGGCTTTCCTGTTTCTCTAAGGTACCAGACAAATCATTATTTTTGTTATTTTTTATATAAGGAATGAAAGGCAAAAAGTAAGACTCAACTAACTTAACTGACTCAAAAGAATCAAAAGACTTTAAGGACTCATGAGAATAAAGAAAAGGCAATTCAAAATTAAGAGGGGAGCTAGGGAATAGAACATGCAAAGGCTTTTTAGCCTCTAACTCTATCACCTGAATCTCCTCTTCGGGTGTAAGCTCGGACTCCTCCTTAACCTCACAAATTACCTGTTCTTGGCATGGCGCGAAATTCAAAACTTCTTCATCACTGTCAGTGTCGATTTCCTCAAAAAATCTTTCCTCAGTGATGTCAAAAGAGTATTGCTCTTGTAGACTCTCCAGTCTCCTCACTGAATCAGCCAACTGGGTAATTTGGTCACCCAGACTTTGCATTCTAGTGCGAGTCTCCTTTTGAAATTGAAAATTTTCCTACAGAAACTGAAGAGTATTATTAGCAATTTTGTAAACTATAGCCTCTAAAGACATACATGAGTCTGAAATCTGATGGTACAGGCTTTGCTGCTCCTCCTGGTATCCATAGCCATGATTGAATTGATCCCATTCAGGACAGTAAGGATCGTAAGACTCGTAGTTCACTTGATGACCAGAAAATTCTCCCAAGGCATTTGGCACGAAGTTCCATTGCAGTTGAGGGCATGCTTCGGTGGGGTGTCCTTGAAGCGAGCATAATCTACATGCCTCCACTGCTTGGAGCCTCCCTACAGCCACTCGAAGAATAACAGAGGTTAATTCAGAAATCTGAGTTTTGAGCTCACTAACCTCATCAACATATGTGGCAGCTCCACCATTTGTCCAGTAGTGCTGAGAATAATCTGCCATTTAAAGAACAGATAAAAAAAACAAAAATACAAAAGATTTTTTTTTTTGTTTTTTTAGAGCAAATTTAACAAAGAGAAATTAATAGTGGTTCCCCAGCAACGGCGCCAAATTTGATGCGAGCTTGTCGATGACTCGTCAAATTAAAATTTATAAACCGATCCTAAGCTACTTGTAGCATTGAGTGGACCAGGTCGATCTCAGGGAACTGAATATTAATTTCTCAAATTAAATTTGCAAAGGGGAAAACAATTAAAAAAGAAGGGGGGGGGGGGTTTGTATTTTTATTAATAAAATAAAATATAAGCAAATAAAATAAAGATAAATCAAATCTTACCAAGTTTCAATTCAAAGGTGCAGTTCTACTCAATTGCAAAAATTGATCATAGGCATTCAAAATATTTAAACTTAACAATGCAAGCACTTGGTCAACTTATTAGGAAACCCCCAAAAAGTAGCAAATTCCCTAAGGTCATTAACTCTAACAAACATCAAGTTAACGCTAATTACCTAAACAATTTTGACGAAACCACTCCAAATTATTTAGATAAAGGCATTAAGTGCTTTGGAAGGACCAAGACAACTAATTAGATGAAATAACTTTAATCTAATTAAGATGCTCTTTTAATTCCTAGAATTAAACATGCAAGCCATGTAATATGGAAACCCACAAAACATACACATGTAATAATCCTAACGCTACCGGTTCAATCACCATGACAATTACGAATCATGCATCATGATTAGCAATCAAACATGTAAAGCGATCGAGGCGTCAATTCAATCAAAAATACATGCTTATAAAATTAACACAGGAATCAAAGACTACTTGCAATTGAAAGAAAACTACATTAAGGTCCAAGTCTCACAACATTGCAATTGATTACAACCGACCTCTAAATTGGAAACGTGGAGTTTAGCCAAGCATCGTGATAGTATATCTTCTGTTACACATGGTTCGATTTGATACAATAAAAGTGTAAAAATAGAAGGAGAAAAGATCTCAAAAGCTCTCTTTAAAAGTCTAAGCAAAGGAGGCAAAAGTCCCAACCCTAGAGTGAAAAGTGCTATAAATAAGGCTGGGGCAGCGTTAAGACGCCGTGGGTGGCGTTGAGACGCTGCTCTAGCCAAAAAGGAAAGAATAATTTCCGTCTGTGTGGCGTTGAGCGACGTCGAGCATGGCGTTGAGACGCTATTGGCGTTGAGCAAGCCAAACCGCGGCGTCGAGTAGCGTTGAGCAAAGACAGAATCTTAGCATTGAGCGGCGTCGAGCATGGCGTTGAGAGGCTACTGGCGTTGAGACGCTGTTCCTTGGATAGATTTGATAATTTTGCTCTAACTTTTTGCTCAGGTGTTCGAATGACCTCCAGTTTGGCTCGTTTGAATCGTTATTCAACATAGAGTCTCCAAATACGTCTTTTGCTCAAGTCCTACAAAATAAACATGAAGACACATAAAAACTATCCAATTAACAAGAGTTAATTGTGATTAAATAAAACTTTATACGTCTTATCAGAGGGCTACCATTTGAACTCGCCGCTGGTATGAAAATGCTTGTTACTACCGCAGGTCAATTATATCCACCGCCGATTGCCACGGAGGCTAGATGAACGGAAAAAGAGATCACACTTTCACCATGTCATACCTCAAACAGCTCCCTCGATTCTACATCATTGAAAAAAAGGAATTCAGACTTGAGGTAGATAACCGAACAGATGGAAGAGTTCTCATCCTTACTAAAAGAGGGTATGATAAAGCCTTCTCTCTTTTTTTGATACCACGAGCTGTAGACTGGATACACACATCTATCAGTACCCTCATTAACAATACAAGGAATACGCGATTCTTCCAAGAGAAAAGGTTCGAGGACATCACAATATGAATTGAAAAAACCTCCAATAGAAGAGGATATATAGTAGAAATCTATAAAGTTGATGGAAATGGAGGCAAGTGTTGTTTAATGGTCCCTGCGGGATACGATAAAAAAGGATGGCTTTCATTCATACAGCTGCTAACCTTCACAGAGGTTAAAAACAGAACAGGAGCAAAGCCAATTGAGCATACACAACACAAGGAAAACTCTAGATCTCATTGCATTGGAGAAAAATGCTCATACGCTAGCACAGTTGCTATGAATATCAATAAACTTGCTGCAAACTCAAAGATACATCCTCAGGTAAAACATAGTGCTATGGACAATGATGAAGATTGGGAACAGGGGTTTGACATAAACCCAGACAGCACAATTGTTTTGATTAGAAAACATTTTCATGATGATTGGACTAAAGATTATTAAGGTCCTTAGAAAAGCTAATAAAGTAGTAGCGTCTTTGAATCCCTTTCTAGCAGACAAAGCACTTCTCCACATTCGGAACCTAGATTAGGCTAGATTACTGTGCTTAAACAAAAATTGGGTTACTATTGGCAACTACCATGTTAAATTCGAACGATGGTGCTTAGCAACACATGCTTACACTCAGTCAGCTTTGAAACTTTATTCCGGAAAGAAGAACTCCCAGAAACAAGAAGTATTGAGCAAGAAAAAGATCTATTTAGGAGGAAATTGAATGTTTGGCTTCAAGCAAACAACTTCTCCCTCATTCATACCGCGACAATTTATAAAAATTCATCCGTTCAGAATTATGACTTTGCAACACATTTCTCCAGCAAAGATCAGTTGCAACAAGGGGGTATATATTGATGAATGAAAGTTCTTACTCTTAATGTTCGTGGTCTAGCAGCCCCTGCTAAACGGGCTCTCATTAAAAAAGATATTATCAAATTTTGCCCTGACATTGTTATTTTATCCGAAACAAAGCTTGGAAGTATATCAAATTCTATTATCAAATCTCTATGTAGTTTTATCAACATTGCGTGGGCTGCTCTTGATGTTGTTGGTTCCTCGGGTGGTGTCATTATTATGTGGGATACTATGGTTTACACGGCCATTGAGGTCCAAATGGGTACTTACTCTCTTTCCATTAATTTGATTTTGATTGATGGTTTTTCTTGGTGGGTTTCAGGAATATATGGTCCAACTAGTAGAAAAAATAGATTAAAGTAAATGGTCCCTGCTCCCCTTTTTGGTTGCTGGGTGGCGATTTCAACGTTTACAGATGGAATTCTGAGACATCCTCCCCTAGGCCAGCCCGCAATAGCATGAAGCGCTTCAATCGCTTTATAAATTTTGTTGGCCTCATTGATCCTAATTTGTCGAATGGTGTTTATACATGGTTGAATCTCAGATTACACCCAACTCTTTCCAGGTTAGACAGATTTCTCTATTCTCCAAATTGGAAAGAAAAATTTCACGATCACCAGATTAAGAAGTTACATAGAACAGCTTCAGATCATTTTCCAATTATGCTTGAATCTGTTTCATTGATATGGGGACCTTGCCCCTTTCGTTTTGAGAATGCTTGGTTACACAATAAAACCTTTGAGAAAAGCTTAACACAATGGTGGAAAAATACCAGTTGGATGGGTCATCCGGGTCATTCTTTGATAGTAAATCTAAAGGAGCTGTCCAAAAAGTGCAAGGATTGGAATAAACAATTCATTGCTATCTCACAAACATTGCAAGCTGAAGCTACGTATGAAATTGCGAGCATTGATGCAAAGGAGGAAATAGGCACTATAGCCCAATCTGATTTAGACAGACGCTTGGTTCTCAAAACTAATCTATGCTTTTTGGCTCTCAATGAAGCTCGAAAATGGAGACAAAGATGCAAAAAATCATGGATTCTTGAAGGGGATGAAAACTCGGCCTATTTTCATAAGGTTTGCAATGCTAAGAGGAGATATGGATTTATTTCTGAAATCATAGACCAGTCTGGCTCCAACATTGTCACTAATTCTAGGATTGAAAATGAGTTTATATCACACTTCACCCATATATATGCAGATATTTCTGAAGATAGTTGGGTGATAGATAATGTCGATTGGCAGCCCATAGCTAGACAGCATGCTCTAGAATTAACCAAACCGTTCTCTGAACATGAAATATGGAGTAGTGTTAAGAGCATTGGCAGCAACAAAGCACCGGGTCCTGATGGTTTTACAATAGAGCTTTTTAAAAAGCATTGGAACATTTTCAAACCACAATTCAAGGATATGTTCCAAAATTTTTTTCGAAACAGTATTGTCAACCGATCTGTGAATTCCACATATATTGCGTTGATCCCCAAAGTTTGTAAACCCATATATGTTACTGAATATAGGCCTATTAGCCTCACCACGAGCGTCTATAAGGCTCTGGAGAAAACGTTAGCTGAAAGATTAAAACTGGTCTTGCCTTCCACTATCTCTACACAACAGTTGACATTTGTAAAAGATAGACAAATCACCGATGCAATTCTGGCCGCAAATGAGATTGTTAACTTCTGGAAATGCTCCAAGCAAAAAGCATTGTACTGAAATTAGACATTGAAAAAGCCTTTGATAAACTCAATTGGAATTTTCTTCTAGCAATATTACATAAAAAAGGCTTCAATGGGAAATGGATTAGCTGGATCCAGGCTTGTATATCTTCTGTAACCTACTCAGTTCTCCTAAATGGCAAACCCAGAGGTTATATTCAAGCTTCTCGAGGTATCAGGCAAGGCGATCCCCTCTCCCCTTTTTTGTTTGTCATTGCGATGGATTATCTTTCTCGTCTTTTGAATGAAGCTCAGAAAAAGAATCTAATTGAAGGTTTTGTACTTTCCTCTACACATGTAACACATCTCCTTTTTTCCGATGACATCCTCATGTTCTCCTCTTTCGACCTTGGAAAAATAAAAAACCTCTTCTTTATCATAAGATCTTTTGAGATGGCTTCGGGCCTTAGAATCAATTTACGCAAATCTGCTTTATCTGGTATTAATTTAAATGATGTAGAGCTTTCGATGGCGGCTGATATTTGGAGATGCAATACCCATCCTCTTCCCTTGATGTATTTAGGTATGCCTTTGGGTGGCAATCCAAATTGTCAATCTTTTTGGGACGACATTATTGAGAAAATTCAAAGGAAATTCGACAAGTGGAAATATGCTTATATATCGAAAGGGGGTCGTTTAACTCTTGCCCAATCTGTTCTGGGCAATCTCCCAACCTACATGCTATTAGTTTTCAAAGCGCCTTCAACTATCATCAAGCGTATCGAACAGAGTATGAGAAACTTCCTTTGGGAGGGAATTAACACAAAAGGGGGAGCTCACCTTATTCGATGGAATATTGTCTCCTTACCTCATAGTCATGGTGGACTAGGTATTGGTCGATTGACTGATACGAATAAAGCCCTACTAAGCAAATGGCTTTGGAGATATCTGACTGAAGACAACTCTCTTTGGCGATCAATCATTGAAGCAAAATACACCTCCCCTTATCCGGGTATGTTTCCCACCTTTTGCAAGTTTGGTAGTGCTAAATCTCCATGGCATCATATTCTTAAAATGACACCGTTCATATATGACAATACTAATGTGGAAATACATAATGGTTGTTCCACCTTGTTTTGGTATCATCCATGGACGGATCATGGTAGGCTATATCAAGCTTTTCCTAGGTTTTTTGCATTGTCTACAAATAAACAGCTCACGATAAAGGAAGCTTGGGACACATCGGAGAGGTCTTGGAATCTTTTCCCATTTAGGCCATTGCTGGATAGAGAACTACTGTTGTGGGAAAGCATCTTGGTAGACTGGAAGATCCCCGAAATTTTGACTTTGAAAGACCGTTTCATTTGAAAGCCAAATGCCGTTGATTTTACAGTAGAATCTGCAAAATCTGCTCTTGTTAATGCAGCTTCATCCATTCCTAGACCGATGCCACAACATCTTTGGAATCTTTTAGTTCCAAAAAAATGCAAAGTCTTGATATGGACCTTGTTTTATAGAGGAGTTAATACAGCCGAAATTCTCCAAAAAAGATTGCCAAACATGCTCCTCAATCCCAATTGGTGTCATCTTTGTAGGAATCATTCAGAAGATGTCGACCATCTTTTTATTAGCTGCTATTTCACTCGTGGTATATGGAATCTTTTTCTTGATGGTTGATGCGAGCTTGTCGAGGGCTCGTCAAATTAAAATTTATAAATAGATCATAAGCTACTTGTAGCATTGAGTGGACGGGTCGATCTCAGGGAACCTAATATTAATTTCTCAAGTTAAATTTGCAAAGAAGAAAGCAATTAAAAAGGGGGGTTTTGTGTTTTTATAAATAAAATAAAACATAAACAATAAAGATAGAGATAGATCAAATCTTACCAAAATCCAATCCAAAAGTACGGTTCTACTCAATTGCAAAAATTGATCATAGGCATTCAAAATATTTAAACTTAGCAATGCAAGCACTTGGTCAACTTATTAGGAAACCCCAAAAAGTAGCAAATTCCCTAAGGTCATTAACTCTAACAAACGTAAAGTTAATGCTAATTACCTAAACAATTTTGACGAAACCACTCCAAATTATTTAGATAAAGGCATTAAGTGCTTGGAAGGACCAAGACAACAAATTAGGTGAAATAACTTTAATCTAATTAAGATGCTCCTTTAATTCCTAGAATTAAACATGCAAGCCATGTAATATGGAAACCCACAAAACATACACATGTGATAATCCTAATGCTACCGGTTCATTCAACATGACAATTATGGATCATGATCATGGTTAGCAATAAAACATGTAGAGTGATTAAGGCGTCAATTTAATCAAAATACATACTTATAAAATTAACACGGGAATTAAAGAATACTTGCAATTGAAAGAAAACTATGTTAAGGTTCAAACCTCACAATATTGCAATTGATTACAACCGACCTCTGAATTGGGAACGCGAAGTTTAGCTGAGCATCGTGATAAAATTTGATACCATTATTGTCTAAGGAGAAAAGAGAAAAGGAGTCTAAAAACTCTCTAAAAACGTCTAGGCCAAGAGGCCAAAAAGAAGATCCCCCCTTGCTGTCCATAAGAAGGCTTAAATAGCCTTGAAGTAGACAACTTACACAAGTAAGAAACCCTAAATTCTAGAAAGATATTCTCCCAAAACAATTAGGGAATAATATTTAAAATAAAATAAAGTAAATAATGTTCTCTCTTGTAACATGCTGGAAAATACATCTAAAACTCGAAAATCCTTCCCTAAATTCTCAAAACAAACATAGAATGTTGCAAATAAGGAAAGTTTCTGGATTGCGCAGTCTTCATTATTTTGCCCATAACTTCTTCTCCAAAACTTGGATCAACTTGATATTTATACGGTTGGAAAGATCATTCTAAGATCTTTAAAATGATATCTAATTTGGATATATACCCAAACATGAGAAGCAAGATAATAGGAACGGAAGTTGGCACAAAATATTCTCGGGTACAACAGTTTTCCAGCAGGAGCAGTAATCACTCAAAATGCCATAACTTTCATAATACTTATTGGAATGCAATGAGTCTTATATCGTTGGAAAGATAATTCAATAAGCTTCTATTTGATACCAAATTCGAATATATTTTCATCTCGAAATATCATGATATGATCGGTCAAATTTGGTATATAAATTTAGTTCCTCGAATCACCTCCAATTTGGTCCGAATTAATTATGAAATGGTGCAAACTCTTCAAAACATGTGAATTGCTTGATCCCTAAAAAATAATAATAAAACACATAAAATCCTTCTAATTAACAAGAAATAAGTGTAATTAAATAGGACTTTATAGGTCCTATCAATGGTACTAAACAACAAATGCCTAGGATGGACAGAATCGAGGATCTCATATTATATGGAGTTCAGAACCGCCCGCTCTCTTTAAAAGGTACCTTATGGACCAATATCTTTGGAGCCATCCTTTGGTACATTTGGCTTGACAGGAATGCTCGTATTTTTCAAGGGAAGGGAAAGTTAGCTATAGCTTTATGGGATGATATTATCTCCAATGCGGCTTCTTGGTGCATAAAATCAAAAATTTTTGTTAATTATGATGCTTCTAGCATTGCTTTGAATTGGTGAGTTTTTTTCTAGCTTTCTAGCTCCCTACATTGACACTTTGTTATGTATGTTCCTTACATACTTTCTGAAACTTGAATGAATTGACTTTGGATGTGGGGACAGATGATGAGGGTGCTAAATTTGTGCCAACTTAGTTGGGATAATTGGGTGCACCTACTGATTCCTCTTCTCCTGTATTTTCTTCAAAAAAAAAAAAGGGTTTATTTGCTTAATCGTTTTATTTTATTTGATTTCTTTTTTTATTTATTTGATCACCTTCCTAATAGTTGAGTATGGAACATAGCCGCCGATTGTCCCTTGATTCTTTTGTTGTTGGTTGCCCCTCGCCACTACTGTTCATTCTTCCCTCCCTCTCTCTAGTTTTTTTCCCCTCTGCTTTATCTCTGCATTTTCTCTTCCTTCATTCACACGTTTTCTCTTTCCTTCACACTCTTTCGATTTTCATTGCACTTCGCTTTCACATTATCACTTTCCTCATATCGTTGGACATTTGAGCAATGATATAACATCAATTAAAAACTAAATCGACCTCAATGAGAACCGAAATCGACTGGTTCAGTTTTTGATAAAACCTCGATTTTCTCAATTTACAACACTCTAGAACTGTAGTGTTTGGTTCGATCATCGGATTCGACCAAAATTGGACCGAACCAAACCGTGCACACCCCTGCATATATAAAACTCAACTTATGGTGGTGTTGGATTTGCAATTGAGAATATTATTTTCCTTTTGTGATCAAGAAGTTCAGAAGGGTAGGTAGAATTTAAGATAATTTTCTTAATCTAAAAATTGAATAATTTGGATGAAGCGTTTCCAAACTTCCAACAATTAAACATACAAAGAAAAATTCACCATCAAAATCTAAGATTAAAAAAAAAAAAGGTTGTACAAAGGCAAAGTAATAACCTGAGATGCAAATTATCAAAACAATTTCTGTTGTCGGGGTTTGAAAAGAAATCTAGATGAGTAGGTGTTGTGAAAAATATCAACCCACAGTTTAAACTGAAGTGCACAAAAACAAATAACTGGAACAATCGCCATTGCAGACACTATGGTGGGAACACATATATTAGCCTTATGATAGAGCATAAAGAATGTAGTACTAAAGGCTACAACCATGCACACAATGGATATGAACAACGTCGCGAGTCCAAAGAGCAATCTGGATGGCAGTGAATGCAGAAAATCTTCTTCTGCATAGCGTGAAGTTAGGATCGACATGAACATTAGAATAGAAGTTGAGGATGCAAACAAAGCGACCGCATCAGACATTACAAACACAGTGAACCAAAAATTTTGCTAAAAAACAGGAGTGCCCTCAATATCATCACTGCCGCCAGGAACTGTGAAGGCTGCAGCAAAAACTACTGTAGAGATTAAAGTTGCAACAAGCATGCAGGAGTTTGCTGTGCTTTTCATCCACTCCTCACCATCTTTGCGAAGATCTTTGTGCTCTTGGGTGAATAATTGGTGTGGTGTCAACTTTGGTACATTTGGATAATTGGATTTGGTCTTGAGTTGGGAAGGCAAAACATTGGATTTGGTCTCGAGTTGGGAAGGCAAAACTATCTTCTCTACTTCCTTAATTCAAAATTTGAAATGTCATGAGAGGAAGAAAAGAACAAGAAAGTATGAAGCTATTGATGGTCATTAAGCAAGTACCTTAAACCATAACAATTCACGTTGCATCTGAAGGGCAGCTCCAGAGACCCTGTTGAGATGGTTTGGAGCAGCTAGATTTCCAGCCAAATGCAGGATGTTGTAATTTCGCCCCTTGAAAGTTCTATATTTTGCTGTGAACTCATTGAGCCTACCTATAAGGACTTTTATGTTTTTTTTATACATAAAGATAAAAATATTAAAATAAATAAGTAAATAAATAACAAAAATAAAAAATAAAAAATAAAAAATTTTGTTGCATTAATGAAGGCCACGTGGGATTAAAACTATGGTAAGTTGTTAAGGAGGTATGCCAACACGTGTGAAGAGTTCATTTTTTTTTAAAAAATAAATAAATAAATAGGAAAATGGGAAGAGAGAGAATAAGTCAGAAAGTGGTTTGCTCTTAAGCTTCTAACCATGGCTGTGAAACTCGTAAGAAGGGGATGAAAGAAGAGCTTAAATTACACTAGAATAAAGAGAGACAAGGATTTGGTATTGGGGAGGCCAAAATCAACCAGAAATTTAACGAAGGTATGGAATCTCGCAAAACTTTGGAATTTATTAGTTTGATTCGTGTACAAAACAGATGGGGGGCTAAGAATGTTAAAATTCGTTGATTCAGATTAAATTTCAGTGCTACAGAAGACGATTAGCTTCATCTTCATGGCGAATGGTTTGTTGGAATGAAAATGGATAAAGTTGGAGAGAGGAAATGAATGAAAAGAAGAAGGAAATGTTGTAATGGGAGAATAAGATAATCAATTGATAATAACAAATTTTGGAAAAGAAAAGAAGCAGAGGCATGGAAGAAGAGGAAGAAGAAGAAGTAGAGGAGTGAGAATGCGTGTGTAAGGGTGTTTTCCTTTTCTCTTTCATTAAAAGAAAAAGGAGAAAGAGAGGAAAAACATTAGTGGGGTCAAATCAAGGAGGAGAGTTGTTTGAGAAGGCTATTCACGTTGGGGAAAGAAGTGGGCTATTATGGGTTTTGGAATTTAAAAAAATAATAATAAAATAAGAGAATGGAAATAGTACAAAGCATTCAAGTGGTGAGAGAGAGAATAGCTTTGCATAGAGTAGTATGTAAAAAGTGAGAAAAGGACAAAAATTGATAGTTGGAATTAGGAAAAGAAATAATTCAAATTTATTTAAGTTTGGAAAATTATATTACTTAAATTAAAGATTAAGTGGGTATGTGTCACATAGTGTCTAATTAATATTTCAGGTCAAGCGGAGATTGGAAAAATTTACGACCCGAACATATCAACCCCACCATAGTTTGTGAGTGGTTTATTTTACGAATTATTTTTATTATTTGATTATTATTACGAATTTTCAAGAATTCTATAAATCATGTGTGATTTTAGAGAAAATTGCTAAGAGATTTTCATAGTATGTTATGAATTTCCAAAAATGGTATGGAAATGCCAATATTTTATGCTTTTAGTTGAAATTGTCATTTGAGAAATATTTGAGATATTTTTATGATTATTGAGACGTTTGAAGAGTTTTAATGTGTCTTGAAAAATGTATGAAATTTATATGAGATTTATAGAGAATTGTCGAAGATTCTCAATATTTTATGATTTTTACTGAAGATATGGTTTAGAGATGTTTGAGAAAATTGTTATAAATTTCCAGTAATTTTGTGATTTTAGCTCGAATTATTGTTTTAAGAGATATTCGAGATATTTATGATTATTGAGATATTATAAATGTTTAATATTATTTCAAAAATCTCTCAAGTTTATGAACGATTGTCTAGAGAAATATATAATTTTCAGAGAAAGTTTGAGATCCTGAAAAGTTAAGAAGTTTTATGATTTAAAGTGATTTGTGATTTAAGAGGTTTATGTTGGAAGTGGTTTTCAAACCACTAGATCTTTGTACCCATGGTGATTACCCGTATACTGTGTGAATGTGTTTCCATAGTATACCAGAGAGAGAGGTCTTTGGGACCCACTCTGGCACACATATAGGCTTTGGGCCGTGTGTTAGGGTGCTTAGCCCTTTGGAGGCAGTTCTACGTGCACGTATGACAGAGATTGGCCCTGCTATGTACATTGAGATTACTCGGTACATAGTATGACAGAAATTTGGGTACAGGTTTAGTGATGAGTGTTACGGGCTTATGCGTATGTTTTCAAAAGTTGTAACTACATATTCTCTCACTATATTTATATGTACTGTTATTAGCGAATGTTATGTTTTAAAAGGTATTGTTATGAACTTACCACTCATTGGGCTTTTAGCTCATTCTTTCTTCCTACTTTTTCTTACCAGGTAGCATTTGAGTTTCAGGTGAACCTACTGAAGTTTACATCTGCCACCAGGCTTGATAGATTGCATATCATTTTTTGTATGTACATATGCTTTGAAGGCATCTTTTGTAACCAGAGTGGCTATTACGAGCTTGAGCACGTAATGTTTTTGTGTTTCCTGTTGGCTTGGGCTAAGTACTTGTAAATTATTAACGACGTTTAGGCTTTCTGAAGTTACGTTTGCATGGCTGGTGAAATGCTGAATAGTGTGTTTGAGAAGGATTTGAAGAGAGTAACGAAGTCATATATATATGTTTATATATGTTTATTCTCTTTTTAGGAGTGTAATGTTTCAAAATTCAGGATCGTTCATTAGTTTTTCAGGGGAAACTCTGCCGGAATTTTTGTGGACTTAATTTCAATAAAACCTTAGCTCGCCACCTATCATTTTCAAAAACGTGATTTGTATTGCTAAGTCGAATAATGGGTTTAATTTTAGTTGGGTTCAATTATCGGCATGCCACGTTCTGGGTTGGTTAGGGTATTCTAGGACGGGGTGTGTCACTACCAATCTCATTTATTAGATTGAACACATTCTCAAGTCGATTTTCAACAGCTACATGAAATATACTTTTACCATCATCATCGTCTTCCCATATTATATCTGGGTATTTACGAATGAGCTCAATCAGAAACTCAACATTTCCTGCACTTGCAGCATCATTCAGTAATCTTGTGGGATGTTTAATGAACTCAAGCATCTCCTCTTCTCGCAAATTTCGTTGAACATTTGTCCATAGCACATTAACTAATTCGTGAGCCAGTGTTTTCGTCACAACTTTACCACAGATCCCTTTTGATGCCAGGCAAAACATGAAGCAATTAGAGTTTCATTCAATAATTTGTGTAAAATAAAAGAAAAAAAAAGTATTTAAAGTGCAGTACGGGTAGTTTGGAAAAACTAACAAGACTTGTACTTTTCCCAAATGTTTAGTTGCTTTGTGATATCCATGGCAGATGGTTTTCTGGCCATCACATGCAACGCAGTCTCCTCATTCATGTCTTTCATAGTTGCTAAATATGGATATCTTTGCAGAATCCACAAACTTATATCTGTGTGAAGAAGGTAAGACAATCTAAAGGCAAGGTAAAGGTAAAGGTAAAGTTAAGCATGCAAGAAACGTACCATAAAATAAGAAGGTATTGAATTGATTAATATAGTTAAATTACAAGTTTAGTCACTAAACTTTCAAGTTCGTATCTAAAATATCCCTAAACTTTAAAAAGTGTCTAATAGATTTTTCAATTTTTAATTTTGTGTCTAATATGTCATTACAAAACTTTAAAAAGTATCTATAGTAGGTTTTTAAATTTTCAATTTTGTGTCCAATAGATTTTTAAATTTTAAATTGTGTCTAATATGTTCTAGTCAACATTTTTTTCTAAAAAAAATTATTGACATACTAAACTCAAAATTGAAAGTTTAAGGTTCTGGCTATTTTTTAAGGTTCAAGGATTTATTAAACACAAAATTGAAAGTTTAAAGGTTTATTATAGACATTTTTTAAAGTTCACATATCAAGAAAGTTTAGATACTAAACTTGATCGAATAACAAATTACCATAAAAGTCGCTGTGTATGGTGGCAATAAGAAGCTCGATCTGTTCTTGCTTGTTTAGTTGGTCGAGATCAGTGATAGACAAGAGATAAGAGACCATTTGTACGCATTTATATGATACAGCTATGAAAAGTGGAGTTACAATATTGTTGAAGCCACGAATAAGTGGAAGATGTTCGTTCTTTTCCACCATTACTTGAGCAATTCTTACAACTCCTGATGCAGCAGCAAAACAAAGGGCGGTGTTTCCATATTTGTTTTGCAAAGTCATGTCAGCGGAGGTCATTCTATCCACCAATTTCTCCACAAATTCAGTTTGCTTGGCTCCCGCAGCAATATGAAGAATAGTCTCTTTGTTTCTTGTTATTGGGGAACGAAAATAATATGGGCACTCGTCAATGAGTAATTCCACATATTCCCACTCACCCTTGAGTGCATTTTGATATAGAAAAATTCTTGTCGCAGCTGATGAACATATCATATCATATACAATTATATATACATGCATAAGCACACAAAGAGTTGGATATTCGAATCTTATTAATTAATTATCTCCCTCATTCAAAGAGTTAGATATTCACATATTCGCTTCTTACCGTTTTTATCGAAAAAAGAAAAGAAAAATCTCTTGCACTACTCCCTGTCCCTCCAAATTTCCCATCTCCCTTTCCCTCTAATAATTAAATTTGCCATAACCTTTTGGTTAAACTCAAACTTTTGATTGATTGATGATTTTACATGGTATCAGAGTAAGAGATATTATGTTCGAACTGCTGTAATGTCACTTTCTCTCCAATTAATATTGAACCCACAATTTACGTACTGTAACGCACGAGCTTAAACTAACACTTTTTTTTAAAAAAATAAGTTTAAAAAAATCCCGTTAACAGTTTGTACTATTTTTGCTTTTAATTATAGAAGGTTTTGATATGAGAAGTTGAAAATGAAATGAAATTAAAGTTGGAACTTGATAAATAGGAGTTGGAATTTTTACCACTAGTTTCGAATTCCGAATCCGAGGGTGTATCGATGCCTATTTTCTGGCTCTCCACTGTCGTGCTATTCAACAGACCTGCAAGAAATTGGTCTGCAACAGCTTGTTCTTGTTCTTGTTCTTGTTCATGTTCATGTGGTTTTTGATTAACAAATGGCCGTTTCGCTTCTGGGTGTGGGGGAGAATTGTAAGAGGATGATTGGGGAATGGAATAATAATTGGTATCATTCTGAGGAATGGGATTAGTTGTTACCCCATTTTCATTTTCGTAGTGTACTACTGGATTTGGAATAATTGAAGGGAAACTCTTTGACTTTCTCATACGCTTCATCCTCCTCCTCTCCTCACAAGCAACTCAATTCTCAGTCCTGAAGAAATCAGACCAAGAACTGAGCTGGTTGATTAGATAGATGGGCGGCTCAAGTTCAACTTTTGATAGTGTGAAATATCTCCACAAACAAATGGCAGACAAAACATAAAGATATTCCTTTGTCCCCATGAAAATAATAGGATGTTACTTTCCTTTCCTTGAATGCTATTTATTAAAAATGGGTTTAGAGTTAGAATTTAGTATCTATAGTTTTAAAAATTAGAATTTTTGTCCCTATAGTTTGATAAAATATCATAAATAGTCTCTACGGTTAAAAGTTATTAATGGATTGAACACGTGGTAGTTGGCTATCATGCTACGTATTCAATCCGTTTGTGACTTCTAACAGTAAGAACTATTTAATTATGAGGTTTTATCAAACCTTAGACACGAAATTCTAACTTTTAAAACCATAGAGCTATGTTATTTCTCCAAATTACCATAGGGACCAAAATTTTAATTTAACCTTTAAAAATTATATCAATCTTATCCACTCTAGACATAAGTCTTTAATATTTTTTCTTTTTGTTATATTTAAAATGTCGTGTACCATTAAAAATAGTTGCCCTTAGTTATATTTTTGTGTTCTTCTCTTTGTCTGGTTAATTTGGGATTTTGGCCATGTTCAAAACAATTTTATATTAAAATAAATATGACTAATGCTAACTTGAACATAGTTTAATTGATTAAGACATTATGATTTGACCATAAAATTAGATGTTCCAATTCTCACCTTAGTATATTCTTGAACTCAAGGGAAAAAAAAAGAACTGTAACTGACAAAGGATTATTTTAATTTATTTTATTACCAAATGAATTCTATTCTACTAATTTAATAGATATAAATAAATGATAGCCAGTTCAAATTAAATATTTGGATAAATTAGATTGAAGTTTGTAATATTTTACAATAAAATGATACCAATAATTTAAAAACAAATTAGTATAAGGGTATAACTTTTCAATCTAGATTTATATCAAGTTTCTAATTTGTCTTTCCTGATATTTTAAAAGTTTTTATTTTGCTTCTTGCTCAAGTCTCAAGTATTTCACCATCATACCCTTACCATTTAAATGAATACCACTTCCATTAAAAAAGCTATCAATACATTTTAATATTATCTAATAGTAAACATCTAATTGTGAAAATATTAGTATATAGAAATAAAATTGAACTAAAAAAAAAAAAGAAAGAAATAAATAAAATTTAAAATTTAAAATTATTAGTAGCATAATTAGGCGTGGAGGGTTTTGTTCGTCTAATGAGCTAAATTTAGGTACTACAAAATTTTAAAAAAATTGTATTATATGTTTTAGTTCAACTAGAGGTAGAAGAATTTAAATGTGCCATAAAATATACTTTGACCAATTGAGTTATACTTATCACAATCTAATAAATATATCTCGAGCTCTTAAAAAATTGACAAAAAAAAATAGTGCTCTTTCTTTTGGATATTGCCTTTTCTTTTGAAGATTCCCATGCTTTTTTAATGCATGATTGGTGTCATTGACTCATTGTCACATATGACTGCAAGTTTCACTGAACTTGGGTATTTTATAAATAATATTTAATGTTTTAAAAATTACTTCCAATATTTATGTGATTTATAGGTCTACAAGTCATGTTATTGTATTTGTATCCTTAATTTTTGATGAACTTTATATATTTGTATGCATAAAACAAATTCATATATCGAAATAAAGAATATTTAAAAATAAAATTACTTTTCATATAAATTTTAATAACATAAATGAGTAAAATATGATATATTTTTCTTAAAGCCATAAAATACGATTTCAAGTCATGGTTTCTTTATCTTTATCTTTTCCTCGTGTTATTTAATGCATGTGAACACCCACTTTTTTGGGAAATTTGCACAGATGACTTACTTTCACGCGTATCGATGCCATTTGACCCGTGTTTTGAAATTAATGACATATGACCCTTTCCGTACTTTGCATCCCGTCCAAATTACTGTGAGGGCATCGTTGCTCTAGCTTTCTCGCTCTCGCTCTAGATCGTTCTCGCTCTCGCTCTAGCTTGTTTTCTCTCTTGCTCTAGATTGTTCTCGCTCTAGCTCGTTCTCGCTCTCGCTCTAGTTCGTTCTCGCTCTCGCTCTAGCTTGTTTTCTCTCTTGCTCTAGATTGTTCTCTCTCTAGCTCGTTCTCGCTCTCGCTCTAGCTTGTTTTCTCTCTTGCTCTAGATTGTTCTCGCTCTAGCTCGTTCTCGCTCTCGCTCTAGCTTGTTTTCTCTCTTGCTCTAGATTGTTCTCACTCTCGCTCTCGCTCGTTCTCGCTCTCGCTCGTTCTCGCTCTCGCTCGTTCTCGTTTTATCTCTTGCTCTAGCTCGTTCTCGCTCTCGCTCTAGCTCGTTTTCCCTCTTACTCTAGCTCGTTCTCGCTCTCGCTCGTTCTCGTTTTATCTCTTGCTCTAGCTCGTTCTCGCTCTCGCTCTAGCTCGTTTTCCCTCTTACTCTAGCTTGTTCTCGCTCTCGCTCTCGCTCTAGCTCTAGCTCGTTTTCTCTCTTGCTCTAGCTTGTTCTCGCTCTCGCTCTAGCTCGTTCTCGCTCTCGCTCGTTCTCGCTCTCGCTCTAGCTCTGCTGCTCTAGCTCTTCTATGACATAATTTTTTCTTGTCTTTTTTTTTTTCTCCAGATTTTCAACCACTCATTTGAGCGAGAGAGCTAGAGCGAGAGCGTTTCCGCCTACGAGAGGGTGAACAAGCAAGACCACCTCATACTACCCTCATGTGTAATTTTGCGCACTATGTCATGTCAGAATGGGTCATATTTCATTATTTTCAGAATGCAGGTCATCAGTCATTAAAGCATTGGAAAACGGGTCATCCGTACAAAAACCCCCACTTTTTTGTCATGTTTCGGCCCCCACCGTGTGATTAAGAAGTGGAATCTGACGAGGAGTGCTCGTCGAAATCGAAAAAGTCCTATAAAATCAGACGAATTAAATTGGTTTGGTCAATTATGATAATTTTAGAGAGTTTTAGGAGAGGGAAAAAATGCAAAACTTTTTTTATTGATATAAAATGTATTATTGTTGAGATACAAATCTAGAACACCTATTTATAGTAACCAAAAGTAAATCTAATAATATAATTCAAATAATTAGCAAATCTAAACAAAATAACTTAATCTAAAACTATTTCAAATTGCAAATCTAAATTAAATTTAATCTAATTTGAATAACATAATCTAACAAATTAGATTCATAATTATGATTTCAAATCATGCTTTCTTTTAGTTTGTTGGTTTAGTTTTCAAAAAATTCAGTTTTGGTATTAGTTTTAATTTCTATTTTTCACTGATATGTGGGTGTTGAATTTGGTAAAAAAATTAACTCAAAGTGACCTTCTTACCTTATGTAGACTTGTCATTGATTTTTTTTAGTACAGCAAATGTGGAGTACGAGAATTTGAACTTCCAACTTTAAGAAAATGAATATATGTCAATTACTACTGAATTATGCTCATTTTGACGATTTGTCATTTGATTCATCCATTCTCGTTTCTAGATTTTAAAATTTTAATATATACTAGTTGTTACACCCCCTGCAGCCGAGAAAGTTTAAATAGTTTTGGCATCTCAAAGTTAGATTACTTTCTCATTTGTCGTTAAAAGTTAAATCTTTTCTAGAATTTTAATTCTAAAGATTCTAATGAATTTAGAATTTACTTTAACAATTTAAAACTTTCTTTGTTGTCTATTGTTTGGGTCTCGGCTTCCATGCTATTAAATGTATCGGCAGCGGTTACCAATTGGCCATTGTCAATCGTAGGCGGCGAAGGAATGAGGTTGTCTTCGACAACAAATCTCAACTTCGACAATGAGACATCCATGAAAGTTATCTATCAGCTGGAAGTTTTGACAGCTGATGGGGCATGAGACTCTCACAGTAGTTTTATACCATTAAATGTATGAAGAAAAAATTATAAAATTATTTTACATTTGTTTTCAATAAAATTATTACAGGCCGATTTTTTAATTTACATACAACATATATTTATTAGGGTTGAGGAAAAAAGAAGGGGAAGAAGTCATAATAACTACCATAGTTATTTTTTAATTTTTTAATTAATTTTTTTTTTTACATCAAATATGGGATATGAAGATTTGAACCTCTAACCTCAAGAGAAAGTATACATGTCAAATTCTCATGTTGGCCAACTACCTAGTTGAAAGTGTCCAATGAGCATGGAAGAGTCATAAATAACAAAATATTAAGTGTTAGTTTTTATTGATATGAAGTGTAGTCCTTAATGCCAACTTTGTTAAATCACTAATCAACCTAAAAGCTTAAGTGGATAGATTGTGGTAAATTTAATTATATATCATTGACCAAAAAGTCTGGAGATTCGAATATGTGCTCCTATGCATTGTTGAAAAAAAAAGAATAATAGACTTTACAATTGTTTTTTAATAGTAAAAAGACATGTATGGGGTAAACACTAATTACAAGAGCTGGAGACAATAAACTGCGCTGTCTAAAAAAATCAGTAGTATAAAAAAAGAATTCCGAATATAAAAATAATATAGAATACATAAAATGAGTAATGAGCTTGCCATATCTTGTAATTTGAGAAAAAAATTATCCTTTTTTATCATGGACTTGTTAAGTTGTATCTATTAGATAAACATGGAGTTTCATCTAAAAACTAATTAGCAGTGACAGAAGTAGGTCATGTATCTTTTCATTTTTCTAATGTGGGATCCTCAACATGCCCTCTCAAGATGGTGCTTCTTTGGGTTCACCATTTTTGAGTCGGATTCTAATTTTTGAACTGAATATCTATTTGGGTTTCATAGGCTCTGATACCAGATTAGATAAACATGAAGTTTTCATCTCAAAACCAATTAGTAATGAGAGAAGTAGTCCATGTATCTGTTTATTTTTCCAATGTGAGATCCTTAACATGCCCCCCTTAAGAAATTGTCTCTTTGGGTTCACCATTTGCATCAACTTTCACCCTAGACTTTCAATTTCATCAAGTTGAACTCGAAACTTAGACAAGTGTTGTAATTTTTACCCTTTATTCAATTTCCATTAATTTGCCAACTTTAACACAGAACAATGTAAAAATCTCTTTTAAACTCACAAATTTCAATGAAATCAAGTTTTGCATAAAATTAAATTTGCTCAATGCACAAATTAACTATTTATTAACTTTTCCAAACCTCACAAGTTTAAACGAAACTTTAGCTCTAATGTCTTTTTTTCCTAAATTTTATCAATTTTATATTATATATGTTTTATAACTCATTGAACGCATAAGAAAAAAAATATATTTTTAATTATCTTTGCAATGAAAATTTATTGGAGGATTAAAACTGCAACACTTTTAGTTTAAGATTAAGATTGCAACAAACTTAGATATGCACATATCTAAGTTTGAGGTGTAATTTAATGCAATTGAAAGTTTATGGTGAAAACTTATATAGCTTCACATGTTTAGGAGTCAATTTTAATTTTCTCTTATAAAATAAACACTTTTTAAAAAAACATTTTTTCTTAAAAGATATATATATTTGAAACTTTTGGAAGTGGTTAATTTCAATTAAAATATTTGTGATTGGTCACATTTTCTTTAAAAAAAACTTTGTTTGAATAAAAATCACTATTTTAATCCTAAGTTTATTTGGTTGCACTTGCACTACATCTATAAGTAATGAAACATACCCTTATGCTTTGTTTGGCAGATGGATTTGGTAAGAAATAATTTCAAATCTTAAGATTTTGAAAGATGGAAATGATTTCAAATTCTTATTGGCATTTGGAACTAAATTGATTCGAAATCACCGAAATTAAAATTTCTTCTTTGGATGCTCATGACAAATGAGAAGAATTATGCATAACATTTTACTGTTATGCCTTTATGAATTTTATAGGAGATTATTTTAATTAATAACAAAACATTTTAATATCAAATACATATCATCATAAAAACATACCAATAATCAAAACAAACCAACTTATGAAATTAAAATCTACAAATGTTATCATTATTGTTAAAAATGAAAATGAAAATAAAAAAATTACAAATGTCTTAATTTAAATGAAAAAAAAAAGAGATTGAACACAATTGAATCTAAACAAAATCCATAAGAAGAGATTTGATTTGTTTTGTCCAGCTATGGAGAAAAAAAATCAAAAGAATCATTTTTTTTGGTGATTTATTCTTCAACCTAATGTATGAAAACATAAAACTAAAAAGATATACAGGAAAAAAATTAATTGAATCAATATATATATATATATATATATATAAATGAAAAAAAAACATATTATTCTTATCAAATAAATAAATAAATAAATAAATGTTTAAGAAGGTGAACAAAGCAAAAAAAAAAAATCACTTCTAGTTTGCTTGTCTATAAAAAAAACTTGTTGAAAATGTACAAGCTGCATTGAAAAGATTGAAATTATTATTTTATCAATTTTTTAAAAATAGAAAAATACAATGGAGAAACAAAATAGAATCCTAACCTTGAGTTTGCTTGAATGACGTTAAGTTTGAATATAGAAAAAAAAATCGATTGTATGAAGTTGAATAGAGAAAAACAATCGTGAAGAAACTATTGTATGAATTAGGGTAAAATTAGAAATAGATTTTTGAAATTTTTTTCAAAAAAACATGATTTAACGATTTCAAATCCTTCACTTTTTTTGGCATCCAAAAGTGTGAAATGATTTCAAATCATAACTGATTTGAAATCATCCCAAATTCAGAGTTCCAAACAGGAAGTTAGTTTCAGGCAGGGAGGAAAATATTATCAATATGGAGGATAAATCTTTGATATATTGAGAATACTGGAATCTCGACATGATGTTGGGGGAAGAATTTTTTTTTCCTTCGAAAAATTGACATTTCATGATATTTTGCTGGAAAATTTTATAGTACTCCCGTACCTATCTCCAGTGTTCATACTGGAAATTTTCATTTATAAATTTTTCTTTAGTATTGCTCGATCCCACATAATTCTTAAATGATGCTGATGTGTTTAATAATTAATGGGAATTGTATTCATACAACTGAGTATAGAATTTTTTTTTTCATTGTCGTAGTAATACACATACTGCACATTAAGTTGATGATGTATATTTTTAAAATGATAGTTTATGTAATGCCCGGCTTATTTAGGAGTTTAAATTTTGAATTTTGGAATTAAGTGGAATGATTTTCATTTGAAAAGTTAAATTTGAAGGTTAATTTGAATTTTAGAAAGAGAAAAATGGCATATTTGGAATTTAATAAGTTGTTAAGGGCAAATTTGAAAATTATTGTTGGTCAAGGGGCAATATGGGAATTTTGTTTTTTTTAAAAAGAAAAAGGTGGTACCATCCTTATCTCTCCAATTTCTTCTTCTTCTTCCTCTCTTTCCCATGGCTCTCTCTCTCTCTCTCTCTCTCTCTCTCTCTCTCTCCCTCGGCCGAACACCCATCCGTAGCCTTCTTCTTCTTCTTCTCCGACCAACCCACCGCCGGCCTCCTCCTCCTTCTTCTTCTTCCATCAGTCGCGAGCAGCTCGCCGGAGTCGATCCTTGCCGCCGGCCCTTCTCCTCCTTCTTCCTCGTCTTCGTCGAGCAGCAGCCGCCAGCAGCTCGCCGGAGGCTCATCCCGTTGGCCGGTTTCTGTAAGTTCAAAACCAGATCCGTCGAAGCTCACCCTCGTGCCGCAAGTCTGAAGAACTCGCCGGTTTTCGCTCGGAACCGACTCACCGAGAGCGATTCTGCCCAGCACGAGCTCTCACGCGCCGATCGGGAGGCCCACACGCCGCACGCGCCGCCGTCTACCGCCGCACGGGCCGCCGTCTGCCGCCGCACGCGCCGCCGTCTCCGATTCCAATTTTCGAGCCTGAACAGTCCCGGTTGCGATCGTGTTCCGATTTGGGTATTTCGTTACTCAATTGAATTTAATTAAGGACTTTAATTGGATCGATCGTTAACCAATGGATTTAATTTCAGGATAACGATTGGAGGATCAAACTATCGAATTGGAGGAGATCAGAGTTTGGAAGAGATTCTTATTGCTAGAATAATATTAATTATTCTTTTCGAAGTAAGTAGTTATTTGGATTTAAGCCCTTTAAGTTGTTATTTGAATGTGATTATTGTTTGAAATGTATGAATTATGAAATGATTGCTCAATAACTGTGTTATAAAGCAGATGATGGTTAGTGGTTTTGTTTGGGAAATGTTTGAGCTAAAAGCGATCTTAGAATGTAACTAGTAAGAAATTAAGGGCATAAGTTCGAATTAAATGAGGTTAGCTTGTTTGGCACCTTAAGGCATCGCCTAAGGTTGTGAGTGGGCAAGTTTGGGAACTTTGGTGCATGGTCACAAAAATGCATTGGTGATTGTTTGTGGAAGGTGGGCTTGTAACATATGCTACGAATAACTCTTCAAAGGAATGTGGAGTGGGTCGTTCTAGGGTTGGCCTAAGAAGAGGGTAGCCTTTCGGATTGGTCCGTTAGGATTTTCGTTTTGCCTGTAAATGTGTATGAGGCGTAAGACATTTTAGTTGTTGAAAAGGCTGGGGGGGGGGGGGGGTTGTTGTCCTCCCTGTTAATGTGAATTAGGGGATGTTCCCCTTAAGAGTGTTTGAAACCTCTAGGCCAACTCATGACTGTGATTTGGGCATGAAGGTTAATGTAATGAGGTGGATTGACCCAAAAGGTTCCTAACGTGTTGTGAAAGTACGAAAACTGAAGCGAGCTTGTCGAGGGCTCGTCAAATTACAATTTATAAACCGATCCTAAGCTACTTGTAGCATTGAGTGGACCGGGTCGATCTCAGGGAACCGAATATTAATTTCTCAAGTTAAATTTGCAAAGGAGAAAGCAATTAAAAATGGGGGTTTTGTATTTTTATAAATAAAATAAAACATAAACAAGGGCTCGTCAAATTACAATTTATAAACCGATCCTAAGCTACTTGTAGCATTGAGTGGACCGGGTCGATCTCAGGGAACCGAATATTAATTTCTCAAGTTAAATTTGCAAAGGAGAAAGCAATTAAAAATGGGGGTTTTGTATTTTTATAAATAAAATAAAACATAAACAAGGGCTCGTCAAATTACAATTTATAAACCGATCCTAAGCTACTTGTAGCATTGAGTGGACCGGGTCGATCTCAGGGAACCGAATATTAATTTCTCAAGTTAAATTTGCAAAGGAGAAAGCAATTAAAAATGGGGGTTTTGTATTTTTATAAATAAAATAAAACATAAACAAGGGCTCGTCAAATTACAATTTATAAACCGATCCTAAGCTACTTGTAGCATTGAGTGGACCGGGTCGATCTCAGGGAACCGAATATTAATTTCTCAAGTTAAATTTGCAAAGGAGAAAGCAATTAAAAAGGGGGGTTTTGTATTTTTATAAATAAAATAAAACATAAACAATAAAGATAGGGATAGATCAAATCTTACCAAAATCCAATCCAAAGGTACGGTTATACTCAATTGCAAACATTGATCATATGTATTCAAAATATTTAAACTTAACCATGCAAGTACTTGGTCAACTTATTAGGAAACCCCAAAAAGTGCAAATTCCCTAAATTCATTAACTCTAACGAACGTCAAGTTAACGCTAATTACCTAAACAATTTTGACGAAACCGCTCCAAATTATTTAGATAAAGGCATTACGAACCTTGGAACGACCAAGACAACTAATCAGGTAAAACAACTTTCACCTAATTAAGAAGCTTCTTTAATTCCTAGAATTAAACATGCAAGCCATGCAATATGAAAACCCACAAAACATACACATGTGATAATCCTAATGCTACATGTTCATTCAACATGACAATTACGGATCATGATCATGATTAGCAATAAAATATGTAGAGTGATTAAGGCGTCAATTTAATCAAAATACATACTTATAAAATTAACATGGGAATTAAAGAATACTTGCAATTGAAAGAAAACTAAGTTAAGGTTCAAGCCTCACAATGTTGCAACTGATTACAACCGACCTCTGAACTGGAATTGCAGAGTTTAGCCGAGCATCGTGATAAAATTTGATACCATTATTGTCTAAGGAGAAAAGAGAAAATGAGTCTAAAAGCTCTCTAAAAACGTCTAGGCCAAGAGGCCAAAAAGAGCTCCCCCTTGCTGTCCATAAGAAGGCTTAAATAGCCTTCAAGTAGACAACTTACACAAGTAAGAAACCCTAAATTCTAGAAAGATATTTTCCCAAAACAATTAGGGAATAATATTTAAAATAAAATAAAATAAAGTAAATAATGTTCTCTCTTGTAAAATGCTGGAAAATACATCTAAAACTCGAAAATCCTTCCTTAAATTCTTAAAACAAACCTAGAAGGTTGCAAATAAGGAAAGTTTCTGGATTGCGCAGTCTTCATTATTTTGCCCATAACTTCTTCTCCAAACCTTGTATCAACGTGATCTTTATATTGTTGGAAATATCATTCCGAGATCTTTAAAATGATATCTAATTTTAATATATTCCAAAACGTGAGCAGCAAGATAATGGGAACGGAAGTTGGCACAAAATATTCTTGGGTACAGCAGTTTTCCAGCAGGAGCAGTAATCACTCAAAATGCCATAACTTTCATAATACTTATTGGAATGCAATGAGTCTTATACCGTTAGAAAGATAATTCAATAAGCTTCGATTTGATACCAAATTTGAAGATATTTTCATCTCGAAATATCATGATATGACCGGTCAAGTTTGGTATAGAAATTCAGTTGCTTGAATCACCTCCAATTTGGTCCGAATTAATTCTGAAATGGTGCAAACTCTTCAAAACATGTGAATTGCTTGAATCCTTAAAAAATAATAATAAAACACATAAAATCCTTCTAATTAACAAGAAATAAATGTAATTAAATAGGACTTTATAGGTCCTATAAAAAACCCGTTAGATTGATGCTTCCAACCCTAATTCTGTTGTTTCGGCGAGTTTGTAAGCCTAGAACGCCTGTGATGTGATGAGCATAGGGATGCGTTCTCTATTGTCGTGTGCTAGCTTAGGGGGTGATTCCCCATTGTGATGAGCATAGGGATGCGTTCTCTATTGCCGTGTGCTAGCTTAGGGGGTGATTCCCCATTGTGATGAGCATAGGGATGTGTTCTCTATTGCCGTGTGCTAGCTTAGGGGATGAGTTCCCTGGTTGCCTGTGTGGCTATTGAGATGTGATGAGCATAGGGATGCGTTCTCTATTGCCGTGTGCTAGCTTAGGGGTGATTCTCCATTGTGATGAGCATAGGGATGCGTTCTCTATTGCCGTGTGCTAGCTTAGGGGTGATTCCCCATTGTGATGAGCATAGGGATGCGTTCTATATTGCCGTGTGCTAGCTTAGGGGGTGATTCCCCATTGTGGTGAGCATAGGGATGCGTTCTCTATTGCCGTGTGCTAGCTTAGGGGATGAGTTCCCTGGTTGCATGTGTGGCTATTGAGATGTGATGAGCATAGGGATGCATTCTCTATTGCCGTGTGCTAGCTTAGGGGTGATTCCCCATTGTGATGAGCATAGGGATGCGTTCTCTATTGCCGTGTGCTAGCTGAGGGGATGTGTTCCCTGGTTGCCTGTGTGGCTATTGAAATGAGTATGAGGGTTATAGACCTTCACGAGTTTGGGTTCTAGGTTACAGTACTCGCAGTTATGGCTCGAAGATAGGGTCGGAAAGTGGTGAAGGTTGTGGAATGATGAATTGGACTTTTGGAATCACTGAAGGAAGTTTTAGAAAATTAAGCACGAGTGTGAGTAGAGCAAGTTTGTCTTCGTGGTAGTTATTCGTTAAGCTTGGACCCTTAAATGTGCTACTTACTAAGTATGTTTATACTTATTCTTGCTACATGTTTATTTTGCAGATTTGTGAGCATTCTTGGGGTGGACGACGCAGGTGATGACTTGACGAGGCTATGGAGACTCCAACCCATCCCTTTGTCCCTGTTTTAGTTTTTAGTTTTTCCTTGTTCCCTGTTGTCAATTGATTTGTAAACCTTAAATATTCTTTAGCTTCGTGTGTTGGTTAGAAGCTTTTAGTTTTGGTTGTCTGTTGTTTGAGCTCAGCATCATTTATCGTAGTTTGGTGGATGCTGAGTCTGTGATCTGAACCTTAGAAGTGTTTTTGTCTCTTTCCAGGTCGTTGTAAAATTTTGGTTTCTTGTAGTTACGCCGTCATGCTGCCGAAATTTCGGGCATGAACGAGGTAACTAAGTCGTGCTTCCGCGTTTAAAGAGTCGTTGAAAATCAGGGTCGTTACAGTTTATAACTTAAATAAGCTATTGTATTGTAAGTTCATGAAGTAATTCACAAGATTTCTATTCATTTCCGTGATATATGTGATTTTTTCTGAAATATCGATTGATATATTTGTATAAGTATTGAATGTTGATATTGACATCTGTATCAATATTTTCATCCTTAGTCTTAGGAATTATATATTTATGTTAATGAATAACTATTACATATATTGTCAACTTAAACCTAACTAAATGATTACAACATTAGTAACTGTTTCTATATATTATTTTATCATTACCATTGGAAACTGTAAAGGTTGCAGCAAAACTATAGTGACAATTAAAATTGCAACAAGCACGCAAGAGTTTTGTTGTATTTTTCATCCACTTCTCACCATCTTTGCAAAGATTTGTCTCTTTGAAGATGATGCGGTTCCAAAGATTTGAGTCCACCCAACTCAAAGAAAAAAGAAAAAAAAAAAAAAAGAAACGTTTTTCACATATTAGTATTAACATTAACTATCATGATCAATTTGAGGGAAGGTTACATTATGTAATTTTGAATATTAGTTTAGGTTATTTGACTTAAGATAATTTAAGTCTTGATTCTAAAAAATCAAATCTTACACACGAAGTAAACATTCAACAATGAAATCCTATTATATATTGTTGGTCATCAAGAGTTATCACATGAAGAATGAAACATCCTAGTATTGTTCCCACCGATAGGATTTTCTCTCACTTCTTCTTTTCTTAAGTTCACGAAATAAATCAACCGCATGAGATGCAGATGATGAGAACAATTTACGTTGATGGGGCCTGAAAAGAAGTCTAGATAAGTAAGTGTTGTAAAATGTATCCATCCACAGTCCAAACTGAAGTGCGAAAAAACAACTAATCGGAACAATTGCTATTGCAGTAACCGTCGTCGGAATCCAGATATTAACTTCATTGTAGAGCATAAAGAAGGTTGCACCGAAGGCTATAACCATGCACACAATGGAGATGAATAGCGATGCGATTCCAAAGAGCAACTTAGAGGGCAATGAGTGCAAGAAATCGGCTTCTGCGTAGCGTGAAGTTAAAATCGACAAGAACATCAGAATAGAAGTTGAGGATGAGACCAAAGCAAATGCATCTGATATCACGAATATAGTGAACCAAAACTTATTTTGAAAAATAGGAGTGCCTGTATTATCATCATTGCCACCAGGAACTGTGAAAGCTGCGGCGAAAACTACAGTAGCAATTAAAGTTGAGACGAGCATGCAAGAGTTTGCCGTATTTTTCATCCACTCCTCGCCATCTTTACGAAGATCTTTGTGCTCTTTGGTGAATAACTCACATGGTGTCAACTTGAGAGAATCAACGTCACATTTGGCCTCACGTTGGGAAGGCAAAACTATTTTCTCCACTTCCTTAAACCAAAGTAATTCACGTTGCATTTGAAGCGCAGCTCCTGAGACTCGGTTGAGATGGTTTGGTGCAGCTAGTTTTGCAGCCAAATGTAGCATGTTGTACTTTTCTTTACCAGTTGTTCTATACTTTGCTGAGAAGTCCTTGAGCCCACTAATCTCATGTATTAGACTAAACACATTCTCAAGTCGATTTTCCACTGCTACATGAAATACGTTCTTACCATCATCATCATCTTCCCATGCAATATTTGGGTACGATCGAATAAGCAGAATTAGAAACTCAACATTTCCTGCCCTTGCAGCATCATGCAATAATATTGTGGGATGTTTAATAAACTTCAACATCTTCTTTTCTGGCAATTCTCGTAGAACATGTCCCCATAGTGATCTAACTAATTGATTAGCTAATGACTTCATCACTTCTTTACCATAGATTCCTTTGGTCCCTGCAGTCAAAAGATGAAGCAAGGTTCAATCAATAAATTGTTTATATATTGTTTGACAAAATGAAATAGTCCCAGCGAAATGAAATATGGATATGTAGTTTGAAAATAAAAACTAACAAGAGTTGATGCGCTTTTTCCAAATATTTATCTCTGGTCTGCAACTGATGGCTGATGGTTTTCTAGCCAAGACATGTAATGCTGTCTCATTATTATTCTTCGTGTCTCTCATAATTGCTAATTTTGGATTCTTTTCTAGAATCTCCAAACTTATGTCTGTGAAGAGAAAACACAATCCAAAAAGGTCGAGTAAGGTTGGGTTAGCATACAGGAAAGTGAGATGAAATACATAAGAGGGCATTGAATTGAATTTACCATAAAAGTCACTGTGTATGGTGGCAATAAGAAGCTCAATTTGGTCTTGAGAACTTAGATGCTTGCGATCAGTGACAGAGAATAGGTAGGAAGCCATTTGTTTGCGTTGATAGGATATTGCCATGAAAAGTGGAGTTGCATTGCCAAATCCACGAATAAGTGGAAGATCTTTATTCTTTTGCACCATTAGCTCAGCAATTCTTACGACTCCTGATGTAGCAGCAAAGCAAAGGGCAGTGTTTCCATTTGTGTTTATTATAATCATGTCATCTGGAGTCATTATATTGATCAATTGCTCTACGAAATCAACGTGCTTGGCGCCAGCAGCAATGTGAAGAGCAGTCTCATTGTCTCGCGTTATATAATTGCTTACAGCCCATGACGGGTCGGCATTGAGAATAGATCGAGCTTTTTCCCAGTCACCCTTAAGTGCAGCATGATATAGGCTAATTTTTTTGGCAGCTGAACATATCATATATGATGATATAGCCACACCATATTGATACAAGACTCAAATTACTATCAACTTGGACCTTTAAAAACTTGGAAATAGTTTTACTTTTCTTTTCTTTAAATTTTTTTAGATTTGAGATGGATGTGATTAATATTCTTTTACTTGGATCCTCGCAGAAATATAGATCTTTATTGATATGGCCTTCCAAGGATAATATGAATAAACAATTTAAAATTCGGTGAGGTTAAATTAGTAATTTGAGAGGCTAAAATTCAATATATATGAAAGTGTTAGGTTATAAAAAACAATCTATCTTGGTTCCTAAACTTTCAAATTTGTTATATTTTAATCTTTGAACTTTTATAATGTTTATTTTAATCTAATTTTCAATAAATAGCTATTTTGGTCTATAAACTCTTAAAATGTCTATGTTAGTTGTTCTATCTTTCAAAACAACAATTTTGATCATTGTTGTATTATTTTTTTGTCACATTCCATTCACTTATCCTATGCTTACTAACATGTTAGTATGCATACTCAAAGCCATATGGTATGGTGGATTGGTTAAAAACAAAATAATGGTGAGTAGTTTCAGAACCATGTTGGGCCATGCATACATCCAGTGGTGGATTTAGGGGGCCATGGCCCCTCCATTTTTTTTAAAAATATGTATATACATATATATATATATATATATATATATATATGTGGCCTTTCTTTTTCTTTTCCCTTCTTTTTATGTGTTATTTTTTAAAAAAATATTATATTTTAACATATTTACCTAGACTTTTTTTTTTTGAGAATTTAATGGAAAACCTTATTTTTAGATTTTTTATAGATATGTATTTTCTTAAAACTAATTAAAAATATAACTTTTCTATACTAATATATTATTTTTTAATTTATAAATAATTGATTAGCTTAAATTATATTAATGAACATAATTTATGATGAGACAATAAATAACTATTTTGGCATTCATGTTTTGTCACCTAATATTTTTTTTGAGCTTTTATAATGTTTATTTTAATCTCTAAAATTTTAATAAATATCTATTTTGGTCTATAAACGCTCAAAATGTTTATATTTTAGTTGTTTAAACCTTAAAAAATAAAATATTTGGTCATTATTATATTATTTTGTCACTTAATATTCGTACCCAACACATCTTTCCAACCTATCATGTGGTTTATTGAGTACATGCTCACGTTAACGTAATAGTACATATACTCAAAACCACATCGTGAATTTGTTAAAATCAGAATAAAGGTAAGTAGTTGAGAAGCCATGTTGGACCAGTCTTTTATATATACTCACACTCTCTCTCTTATTTTATTGAACAGTATATAATCGGGATTTTTTAACTCTCATAAATTTAATTTGTGAGCGGTATTTTTCATCAATAAATTTGAATTTGTCAAAATATTAACAAATATGTAGTATATTTTATTTGTAGGTAGTATTTATTATTATTTTTTCAATTTATATATTTTAAATTTGATATATATATATATTTTTTATATTAAATATAGATATAAGGGGATGAGTTTTTTCTTTTTGTAATAGCAAGAAAATAAGTTTAATTGCATTGAGGTCTTTTAACATAAAGTTATGAATTCGCCCCAAATAATTATCTTTTTGAAATTTGTTTAGAGTCTAAAGTAAACCTTCATAAAATTTATGAACAAAACAAAATGAATCTAGAAGTGAAACCTCCAAAACAAGCCTTAAAAAAGTTTAAAGACCAAAATTAGATTGAGAAAGAGCGTAGCTGGTAGAATTAGAATCACACGTACTTGTCCTTAGCTGTTTTGTTTCTTCATCAAGGGGTACTGCAGTGTCCTCCGTTTGGCTCTCCGCTGTGGCGCAGGTGCTATTGATCTGATCGGCAGTGACTTCCAATTGGACGTCGTCACCAATAGACGCCGCAAGAATGAGATTGCGTTCGACAACAACCTCGACTGTCTCACTCAACGAAGAAGCATGTTCAAGTTCATGTTCTTGTGGGATGAATTTGGTTTGAGGATCAATGGGATTGGAACCAGATTCTGGGTCACTTTGATTTTCCTTCTGTGGAATTGAAGGCACAATCTCCACTTCTTTCGTACGGTTCATTCTCCTTGAATAATTTAGATGACAAAAGAAGAGAAAAAAATGGCGAAACTGAGGTGAGTTAGTGGCTCAAGTTCAAATTTTTTAGTGTGGTAGTGTGGTATAAAAACAGCCTAAAAGTCCATCGCTCATTTTCATTTCAAACATCCCATCCAACACCTTTTTTCTTTTCATTTCTGACCCACCAAACAACTATTTCATCCTAAATTATAATTGAGAAAATTACTTTTTTGGTCTCAGAGTTTTTAGGTATAGGTGCGTTTAGTCCATGAGTTTTCAAAACGTACCATTTTAGTCCTCGAGTTTTGAGAAATAGGTTTAAAATGTCCCTATGTTTTTTTTTTCATTTATTAGTAATTTTTATTATTTTTAATGCATTTTATATTTTAAAAAATTCTCTCCCCCCTCTCTCACCACATTCTATCTCCTCTCTCCTCCCTCCACCCTCCCCTCTTCTTTTTCTCCCTTTCTCCAGAACATCTTCTTCTTCCTCTCCAAATGCAAATCATGATTTAAATAAAAACTAACACTCCTTGAACAAAATACACCATGGCAACAAAACATATCTTTCATCTTCAAAACTCAAATTTTACATTTTTATTGATTTAATTTTGTTACTTTTTTTTAATGTTTCAATTTTTTTGTGATTAGAACTTGAAAGGAAAAATGGGTTTTGCATTTCTATATCTGTTAGTGCTTATGGCTTTGTTTGGGTTGTTCCTAACAACGTAAACAAAACATTTAGCCCTTTAATTAATGGAAGATACTTCTTTGTTGATTGTTAACAGGCTGCAAGATTTTTTGGTTGATCGCCACAAAGTTTGAAGCTTGCTATGGTGTATTTTCTTCGATTTTCTTTCAATTTTTTCAATTTTTTTAATGGATTTGTTCAATCCAGTCTTGAATCTTGCAGAACATAGCCCAATCAGCTAAGATGAACAATTTATGACAAAATCGTTCCTAAGTTATGTGGAATTAAAGAAACTGAAGCAAATCCAAGGAAGAATCGAACCCGTCTCTGTTTTTCGAACAAGTCAAGGAAATCAAGATCCAAATGGAAGAGACACCAACAACACCTTTGTCTGACATATTCAACCGCCCTGAACGACCAATAAGAAGTAGAAGAAGGTAGAAGGAGGAGGGGGAGAGGATGAAGAATATGCTCTCGAAGAAGGGGAGAAGAAGGGTGAGGGAGGAGAGAGGAGTGAGGAGAGAGGAGAGAGAGAATATGGTGAGTGGGGGGAGAGAATATTTTTTTTTTAAAATTTAAAAGACATTAAAAATAATAAAAATTACTAATAAATGAAAAAAATACCATAAGGGACATTTTAAACTTATTTCTCAAAACTCAGGGGCTAAAATGGTACGTCTTGAAAACTCATGGACCAAACGCACATATTCCTAAAAACTCAGGGACCAAAAAGGTAATTTTCCCATTATAATTTTATCCCAATTTTGACATTTAGCACAATAACCCTTTTTTATTTTTTATTTTTTTTATAGAAAGTAGAAAAGAGTGGGTTTTAATTTTATCCCAATTTTGACCTTTAGCACAATAACCCAAGATGCATTGTGAACCAACCTATTATTTCTTTGGTAATGTCTCTCCTAGATATTTTGTTAAGGTATTAGGGACATACAATTGCCTTTTTTTTTTTTTTTTGTCAGTGATATATATAAATGTAGCTTTCAATTTTAACTCGTAATGATATTTTATATTTTTATGAGATACAAGTATTGGAATGACATACTTAATTATCATGTCTCGTATTTGATTTACTAGGGGTGTACAAACAACCCGGTAACCCGAGCAATCCGGACTACCCAACCCAAACTGTAAGGGTTGGGTTGGGTTAGATTTTTTTTTTCGGTTTAGGTTGGGTTAAAATTTTGGAGAACCGAATTTTCGGGTCGGTTCTCGGGTTGGGCTTTTTAGGCTCGGGTTGACCCGACCCAACCCAACCCAACCCAAAATTTATGTTTTTTTTTTTTTTAATATATATACTTATAAATGAATTATTTGTGAACTTTTAATGTTTTTCATCTAGGATTATAATGAAGATTAAGATGTTATGAACTTTGAAGTTTGATATTTGAATTTATGTGATTTTAGTTATTAATTCAAGCAAAAAGTATTTTAAATAATTAAGAAAATTATTATAAAAAAAAAAAAAAAAAACTCAACTTGGCGACCCAACCCAACCCAACCCAAAAATATAGGGTTGGGTTGGGTTGGGTTGCAACCCTTGATTGGGTCATTCGGGTAGTCAACCCGACCAACCCGAATTTTCGGGTTGGTCTCAAAAAACCCTTCAACCCAACCCATGTACACCCCTATGATTTACAATAGTTGATGTGTGGAATTGATATTGTAGCTCATGGGATGTTGTTCTTTTATTTCCAGTTGGTCATCAAAACTAAAGTTTATATGTAAATGTAGATACTTTACATGCTAAATTGATATTGTATTTCATTGATAGATATTTAAACATTTTTCATTAATTGGGTAGTACTAGAGTTCATGTCTTTTAGTGAACTACATTATGTTTGTAAGATTAGATAGTTATGTTTTACAAGAATGAAACGCAGATATGTTAAGAGTTGTTTCTTTTTTCAGAATATTAAAGTTCATAGAGGCGTTGGCGAGAATATTGTATCCCATTTTTATTAATTCTTGTTTCTCCTTTGGTTGAAATTTGTAGGGTTCATATATAGGTTGAATATGTAACGCCCGGTTAGTTCAGGGGCGTTAATTTTAAAATTTGGAATTGAATTTGGGAATTTAAATTTGAGTTGAGCTAATTTGAAGATTTATTTGGTTAGAAGGGCAAAAATGAAAAGAAAGATTGGGTCAAAGGGCATTTTAGCATTTTTCTTCCCTCATCTTTATCTCTTCTCCATCTCTTTCTTCTTCTTCCCATCTTCACTCTCCCTCTCTCCCCGAAAATCTCCCTCTCACCGAGCTCTCTCTCTCTCTCTCTCTCTCTCTCTCTCTCTCTCTCTATCTTGCGAACGCCGGCCGCACGAAGCTCGACGGAGAGCTACCGTCACGCGAGTCTCCCAAGCCTCTCCGGAATTCGCGAGCCACGTCTCGCCTGAAGCCGTCGACCTGCACGCCTAGCCTCGCCGAACAGAGCAGCTCGCTGCCGTGGAGTGTTCGAAGCCGTCGCGCACGCCCTCTCCACAAGCTTCAATTTCCGTTGGTCATCGCCGCTCCTTGCGTTTTGCTCAGCTCGTCGGACTGCTGCACGCCGCCAACTCCGTTGTAACGCGCCGCCGCTGGTCCACTGCGCCAGTCCACTGCGCCGCCGCTCAGACCACAACCGAGGCTGCTGCAATTCTTCTCTCTCTGGCGCGTTCTGTGCAGACAGCTAGGAAAAGGAGCGTTTTGGGTCAAATTTCTTGCAAGCTCGGGATTGTATAGGTCCGTTTGGATCCGATTCATAATGGGTAAGTGTTCTCACAACAATTCAAAGTGATTTATGTGTAGTAAGGTTAAATTAAAGAGCTAAATTGGTGATTTGAAACTTACCCACAATACTTTGGATTGTATTTTAGAGTGCCCAAGGTAATTGAAGGTCGAATTAGGCGAAATTGGAGCGCTTAAGCTGCTGTCCAGTGGACTTTGGACTTGGCTTTGTGGTAAATTCTCTTTGGGTGTTATGGTTTCCATCTTAATTGAAGTTAGGAATGAGATTGGAGATAGTTGGCACATGTTTTAGGAGTTTTTGATGTGTTTTAAGGATTGTTGTAATGTTTTAAAAGTTACCCATAACGTGTAGGCCTTCGTTGGACGACTCAAGATCAAGTATTCGAGTTCGGGCCGTTTTGAACCTTGGGATAAAATTGTGTAAGTAGTTATTTGGATATTAGCCCCTTTAAGTTCCATTTAAAGTGATATATGTTTGATAATTTGGAAATGGTGAAAGCATGCTTGAAAATCATATTTTTGAAACAGTTAGTGATTTGCAGATTGGTGTAGGTGTTGCTTGAGTTGTAAATGGCCTTTTATGTGGCTATAATTGAAATTAGGGGTTTAAGGTTTTGAATGGTTGTTTTAGCATGAGTAGCACTTAAGAGAGTGGTTGTTGAGTTGGTGTATGTTAAGCGGTTGTGGGAATGAATCTTTCGAGAATGAAGTATATATGTGAGCATGATAGTTGTTGGATGTTTCGCCTAGTAAACACTTCAAAATGAGTTTTGCCTTAATGGACCTAAACCCAAGAATTTGAAGAAAGTTGTCAGTTTAGTTGAGTGGCTTTGTATAAATCATAATTCCTAGTGGGATGCTCCTAAGAACTTGGCTTTGTGAATTAGTAATGGATTTGGTTATAGATTAACCCTCTGGAATATGATCATGGTTTCTTATAAAGTAAGGACGTATGGGTAGTCAGTTAGATTGTACAAGCATGCATATTTGGATTGTTGTGATATGTGGCTTGAGGTGGAATTCAGAGTGGCTATAAAACCTCGAACATTGAGCTAAAAGACTAAATGGTCTAGCAATCCTTGCGTTTGAAGTATTTGGAATGACGAGCTGTGTTTAACTTGGTTGAGACGGGTTAGGGGCCGATTTCTGAGTTAAATGGTTGAGGGCTTTATGCCCCTAGCACATATATGGGATTCGAATTAAGTAAGGTTTGTTTAGAAGTGCCGGTGAACTAGAATATAAGATCTTACTTGAGACTCGTGCTTGGGATCTATGGTGAAAAGTCATTACGATGGGATTGTGGTTGTTTAATGAGAGGTGGACCTGGATCATAGGTCACGAATAACTTCTTTAAAAGAAAGAGAAGTGGGTTGTTTTAGTGTTGACCTAAGAAGTAAGTAGCCTTTCGGATTGGTCCGTTAGAATTTGTGTCTCGCCTATATATATATATGAGGCGTAAGACGTTGTAAATGTTGGAAAGGCTTGAAGGTTGCTTCCTCCCCGTGTTTATGTGAATTAGGGGATGATTCCCTTTGTATGTGCTTTTGAACTTCGGTTCAGGTTGTGAATATGGTTTGGAAATGATGAATGATTTTGGTATGGTGGATGACCCGAGAGGTCTTGAATGCGTTGGGAAAGTGCAAAGGCCCGTTAGTTTGGTGCTACCTACCCTAACTCTGTCCTTTCGTGCGAGTTTGTAAGCCTAGAACGTATGCGATGTGATGAGCATAAGGAATGCGTTCCTTATTGCCGATGAGCTAGCTTAGGGGTGATTCCCCACTGTGTTGAGCATAGGGATGCGTTTCCTATTGCCGTGTGCTAGCTGAGAGATGATTCCCCAGTATGTTGAGCGTAGGGAATGCGTTCCCTAACGCCTGAGTGCTAGCTTAGGGGTGATTCCCCATTATGTTGAGCGTAGGGAATGCGTTCCCTAGCGCCTGTATGCTAGCCTAGGGGTGATTTCTCTATTGAGATGAGTGTGAGGGTTATAGACCTTCAAAGGTTTGGGTTCTAGGTTACAGGACTCGCAGGTATGACACGAAATTAGGATCAGGTAGTAGTGAATGTTGAGAAAGGTTAAATGGACTCTTAAAATAATTGAAGGAAGTATTTGGAATCTAAGCACGAGTGTGAGTAAGAACAATTTTCTTCTTGATATGGTTTCTTTAAAAGTTGGACCCTTAAGTGGGCTACTTACTGAGTATGTTTATACTCATCCTTGCTACTTTGTTTGTTTTGCAGATTGTGCACATGTTCGGGGTGGATGACGCAGGCGACGACTTGACGAGACTATGGAGACTCCCCTAGTTTTCCTTTCCTTGATTGTTTACTCTTAGTTTGTAGTTTGTTCCTTGAATTGTAGTGTGCTGGTTGTAAAATCTAAATATTCTTTAGTTATCGTGTACTTGTCTAGAGTTTCTTTGAACCCTGTGTTTGATGTTGAAGCTCAGCATACTTGTTGTAGTTTGTTGGATGCTGAGCGTTTTATCTGAGGTATAGAAGTGTCTTTCATTCGTATCAGGTTGTTGTAAAATTTTGGTTTCTCCTAGTTACGCCGTCATGCTGCCGAAATTTCGGGCATGAGCGAGGTAACTAGGTCGTGCTTCCGCATCTAGAGAGTCGTAGGAAATCGGGTCGTTACAGAATATGATTTAATAAAATTAGACTACATCGAACATAAGTTAATAATGAACAAATATATATGATTGAAATTAAAATGAGAGAGAAGGAAGTTGAGAATTGCAAAGATGTAGAAATTTTTATCTTCATATGGCCCAATGTTGTAGAAAAGTTGGTTGAATAAGGAAATCACTAAAAATGTTGGGTTGATGGAGAGGAGGATGAAGAGTCAAAGCGTGGGGAGAAAATGAACATTTTTGTAGTTATTATTAGGATTTATTTTGAGATAGGTATTATTAGAATATATGTTGGAGCTTAATCATGATTTAGGTATGTTACGTCTCATTTGATAAAGATTTTGTTTTTAGTTTTCCTTCTTTTAAAAGTATGCTTGTTTTCTGTTTGTCACACGCACTCCCTTGCTTGTAGTAGGGCTTGGGTTCAAATCTTGATGGGGCAAATTTTCTGGTTTATTTTCTTGAAAGTATATGTTTGTTTTTTCCCAATTTCTTTACTATGGTTTTCACATCTCTTGAAGAAACATTAGAATTCTTAGCCAAATTTAAAAAAAATACTATATATATATTTTAGTTTTCAAAACTTGACTAGGATTTGAAAACATTATTAAAAAGTAAATAACAAAACAAAGAAATTTATGAATAGACGTAGTACTATTTATAAGCTTAATTTAAAAAAAAAATGGTTATCAAAGAGGCCTTAAGTAATGGTTTTTCATAGGGTGATTGAAGGTCGGTCGGTGTTGGTTTTGGGCTAAAACAGATGCCGACTACCAATACAACGGTTTTCGACAGTCGATTTTGGTTGGTCTTAATGATGTTGGTGATGCCGACTGACCAATCACACTATCAGTCGGTTTGTTCGGTTTTGTGTAGCCGGTGAAATGAACGAATAAAAAAGTTCTGAAGGACCAAAAAGAAGAAAATGAGAGAAGAAAGGAGAAGGTAGAAGAGAAAAAAAAGTAGATTAAGAGAAGAAAACAGAAGAAAAAAGAAAAGGAGAAGAGAAAGAAAGAAAGAAAGAAAAAAAGAAGAAGAATAAGAGAAGACGAGGAGAAGTGAAAAGAAGAAAAGAATAACCAAATAAGGACGAGAGGGAGAGGGGATCGGAGAAATGAAGAAGATAAGAAAGGAAGAAAAAAAATTGTGTACCTTTTTACTTTTTCTACAAGTTTCTCATTGTATTGTTGAGAAAGAAATTTTTTTTTTTTTTAAAATAAATCTGTACAGACCGGTCTTCCCAAAGCACAGAGCAGAACGCGTTAGGCAACTTATATGTAATTTTTTCTTTAAATTTTAAAAAGGTCGGTTGGGTCGTTCGGTTTGAGCCTTTATTAGGCTTGCCGACCAATCGACGAGTCAGTTTTGCACCTAACCGACATAAAATATTAAATCGACCGATCGAAGTTGGTTTGGTCGGTTTTGGTCGGTCGACTCAGTTTTTCGGTCCATGATGCTCATCCCTACTTTTTGAATGGACTAGATTTGAATTTCAAACATGAGTTTTCATGCAGGTGTTATTTGGATTTTGAATCTTCTACATTTGAACTCTAAATGAAGACTTTTAGTTAAAGAAGGATAAAATAATTAATTTTGTGAGGAAAATACATTTTTGATCTATGAAGTTCAAGATAAGTATCTATTTGGTTCTTGAAGTTTCAAAAGAGATATTTTTAGTCTTTAAAGTTTAAAAAATAGTTTTAAATAATCTATAAATTTTTTTCTAGTATGGTCTAGCTATAAGCTCATTTAACTGTTAGTTAACTAAGGAAAAGATGACGTGATAATTTAATAGTTGATAAGTGCTTCCAAGTCACATCCCAACATTAAACAAGCTAACTCCCCAAGAACGTACTGCTGTAAAGAGAGACTCAATTCAAAAGGGGAATGACCTTGACACAAGATATTTTAGGATAAAGCAACTAAAATTCATATGGAAAATCACAACCAAAAGTTAGAAGTTGATAGACATACATAGACATATGTATGTATACTCCAAGAGAGGCCAGTACTAATATATACATACAAGAATTTGATTCCATGATGCAATCACCATTGGTTGGCGTTTGATGTATTTATCAGTAATCTCCAAAAGACGGGTGTTGTAAACCCAAATCTTAGGAAATATCCAACGAGCCAGCCCATTTTTCTGCTACCGTGGTGTGGCGGATCCAGAACTTTATATCAGAAGAGATTTTATATATATTTTGATCTTAGTTTGTTCAATAAATTTTTTTTAAAATTAAAATATCATTTTGATCCATGTACTTTAGGTCTCATTCAATTTTAGTCTTTTACTTTCAAATATTTAAATTTAGTTATTGTATTCAATAAATTTTGAAATTAGTCCTTATCGCAAAAATTTATAGTAGGAATGTTAATAGAGACTTTTTTTTTTTGTTGAAAAAGTTAACAATAAACCAATGATAAAGACTAATTTTAAGATTTATTGAAAATACGAAAACTGAACTTGGACATTTGAGAGTACAAGGATTAAAATAAAACAAAGTCCTAAAATACAAGTTCCAAAATGATATTTTAACCTACTTTTATATAAATATATAAAAAAGAAAATGGAATGTGAAATTATATATATATATATATATATATATATATATATATATATATATATATTTATTTATTTATTTATTTATAATTATTATAGTTTCTTCTAGAATTAACTGTTAAAAATATTTTTATTCATTTTCATTTATATTTAATATCAAGAAAAAAAAAGTTAAATTTGGAGAAGAACTTAAAACAAAAAAAAATATAATTATATATTTGTTATTATTTTATATTTGTAAATTGTAAATATTTTGTAGATGAAATTCTGTATAGGAAATGTGACTTACCATTTAAATATATATTTAAAAAAAGTCTAAATTATTTCCTCTAGAGTAAAAAAATAGCTTTCTATATATTTTTAAATAACTAAAAATAACAAAATTTTATAAACATATATATATATATATATATATATATATATATATATATATATATATATATATATATATATATATATATATTAAAAAAAGAAAGAAAACAATTAGACAAGCACGTTTATAAGGAGGAATGGAAAATAAGCACGCAAGGGCTCGAACACAGACGCCCTCGCACGTGAGGGGAGGGTTGAGGCCATGTTTGCCATTATGAAGGAATACAATTTTGTAAATTTATATGAATTACTTAATACTAATAGTATATATTCTAAAGTTTAGAGGGGTTCGAGCCTCCTTGGACCTACTATAGCTCCACTGCTACCAACGGCAGTGGCAACAAGGTTTATTAGAATAGGAAAAAAAGAAGAGAGGAAAGAGAGAAAAAGCCATCCCAAGAAATAATATTACTTTAATATACTTTGTCATGTTAAAAAGTAGAATTACCTATTAAATTGTCATGTCATATATTAACTTAAATCAATTATTTTTCAAACTTCATAGAATAAACGTACATTTTTTTAAACTTTAGAGACAAATAAACTTCAACTCAAAACCTCATAACCAAAAATCTATTTTAACTTAAATTTTTATTTACTTTCAAGGTATATTGGAGTGGAGGGAAAATGTGAAAGAAATTCAAAGGTTGACAATTTTTTTTTGCAAAGGGAACCTATGAAAATAAATGGCAGACAAAACCCATGATAAGTAAGGTACTCCTATGAAAATAAATGGCAGACAAAACCCACGAGAAGTAAGGTACCATTTGGGCCAGTTTGGGATGAGAAAATCACAAATAATCCAAATAAAAGTCGATCCATTGAAATTGATTATTGAACCAACGTGAGATGTAGTAAGAATAAGATTCTCTCTTTTTTATGTTGTTTTGTTAGAAAGAGCAATCATTGGAATGGTTATGGGTCTCATAAAATTGAAAAAAAAAACCTTTTAACAAAATAATAATAAGGAAAAAAAATCAATTTTGACCCTATATTTGGCAAGTTGCATCAATTTTAACCCTGAACTTTTAATTTCATCAATTTAAACCTTAAACATAGCAAATTATATCAATTTTAACCCTAAACTTTCAATTCCATCAATTTAAATCTCAAACTTAAATAAGTGTATCAATTTACACCCTCGGTTAAGTTTCCGTTTCAATCTCCGTTAGAAAGGTTTCCCACACATGTTTAAAGTCACGTGTTGGTCTATAACATATATGTAGTTGTTATTTAAAAAAACTGCTGAAGAAAATTGGAGTAGACACGCCATAATGTTTTTCAATTTCAGAGCATGACTTTTTTTCACTTCTTATCTTCTCTGATTCTGCTGTTTTTTTCATTTCATTAATTGATAGTTTTTCAATTTTAAGGCAGGATTCTACTCGATCCATCGACTTTTAGTAGAAACAAAGCTTATTTGCACCATATTTTTTTCTCAATGGAGTACTCTCATTCTTGAATCAGTCCCCAATATTGATTTTTTTTTTTTAAATTTCTCATCGACCTCAAGAACGATTTGTCCTCCATCTGTGGCAACGGACGTAGGGCTTTTAGAATCACCCTCGTTGGAGTCTTTGCCCTCTTCCTCTCCAACATCGATGTTACTTTAATCCTCCATAAGACCCTCGACAGGGTCGACAAGGTCAACTACAACCAGTTCATTTTGTTCATGGGCGTCACCTTGTCCACCACTGCTTTCCCTGTTCTCTTCTGCATTTTAGTCGAGCTCAAATTCCTCACCACCAAAGTCGACGAAACCGCTATGGTCGTCGCCGCCTTGAATGGCGTCATCGCATGGATCTTCTTCACACTTGTCGTCGTTGGTATCACACCAAAGGCGAGAAGAACACAAGAGTCCATTTTCTTTTGTGTGGGTCCTATTTTCGAGAGTTGAGTTCATGGTTTTCATGATGGTGGTGACTTGATTTGGAATGATTTAATTATTTTTTTGTAAATTTTTGTAAAAAATAACAAACAAGTACATATCATAGAGCAACATGTAGTTTTGGACATGTGTGGGACACCTTTCTAACTATAATTGAATATAGTCAAGACTGAACATGATTCCCAGATTTAATGTTAACTATTTGCTTTATTTTACAAAATATATCATAATAAATAACATTTTTTTCTTTCGACTTTTCCAAGTCTAGTTCTTGTCAACTTGATCATGATTATTTATTTGGTTAAGGTGTTAATTAATAAATAAATAACATTTTTATGTAGTATTAGACTCGAGAGTGGGGGCAACTGTTGGAGGTAAAATCAGTCAAACAAAAAATCCACCAAGACTCAAGCCTAGAGGACGATCCCAAGGCGGCCAAAGCATGGAGGTTAACTCCCGGGTCGGTCGAGCCTCATGGCCTACCCAAAGCTTGGAGGCCAACCCTTGGGTTGGTTAAGCCCCTCGGTGGCCAACCTCCGGGTCGACCATGAGTCTTTACGGCCGCCCCCGATTCATTCAAAGTCCCATGAGATCGACTCCATTAGTCATGAACGACATGACCGACTCGCATAGGTAACGGTTTGATCAAAGATCCGTTTCTTATGATAGCACCCATTTATGACAGTTGTTTCACAACTATCCTATAAATACTATGATTCAACAGTGAAATAGGTACGCCACAACACCGCCCTCTATTCTCTAAGTATTCTCTAAACCTGATACTGACTTGAGCATCGGAGTGGATGTGGCTTAGAACCACCCTCCTTAGCTCATCTCTTCTATTTTGAAGGTACATTCCGTTTCTACCAATACAAATTTACCATTGATACCCTTACCAAATTTCAGTATCAACAATGGATATAAACTTTAAAATGAGCAATGAATTATATCCTAAGCAATAACCGAGTCTCATTTATTAATAACTTAAATAAATTCTATAATTTTTTTTGTAATTTTTACGATTTTTTTAAAAATATTTCAATGTTGCTAATGCTACCTTTTTTTTTTTTTTTTTTTACAAAACTAGTTTAATATTACGTGTTGCATGTTTTTAATGTTTCAAAATAGTTTTTAATGGCAATATTTAAACAATTTTCAATAAAATATAGAAAATAAAAGAGTATATATGTAATACACTCCAAGCCCAGAATTTGGATAAGGATTCGGAATCCAGATTCGACTCCTAGAGTGTTATAGATGATATCAGAGCCAAACCTCTCTTAGTACGATGTGGTTCGGGGACGAACCAAGGTAGAGGCTGGTGGGCATGTGACACCCGAGTTTAGGAGGGGTACATGAATGAACCGAAACTACATCCAAATGAGAGGGGATCCTGAGGCTACACAAGCATGGTTAAGATAGGCTTCAAAAAATTGATAGTTACTACTTATACCAACAAAGTGCACATTTCTTCTCGGTGGCCTAATTGTAGGAACTCCAAAGTTAACTGTACTAGCGCCTTGGAGCAATTCTATGTTGGGTGACCTCTTGAGATTTCTCATAGGAAGCATGTGTGTGAGGACAAAGTATGCAATAATAATTGAGTCAAAATGGTTACTTTTATAAAAGTATAGAGACTAAAAATGTTTTATAACCTAACTTAATAATACATCACTTTTTTTATTTTAAATTTTTAATTTATTTTAAAAGATTAAGTACCGAATTAAGAATTACTTAATACATTAGAGACTGTGTGGAATATATAGCTAAAATTAAAATACAGAATGAAAACATAAATAATGATTTAATTTAAAGAAAAAAGTAGGTGGAAAAAAATACAAATGCAATAAATAAAAAGGGGAGGGGCAAAATGGAATAGTTCTCTATATTTATATATAGTACAAATGAAAACTTTTTTTTTCATTTGATTCAATAAAGATGGATTTTTTTTTCTTCTTCTCTTTTTTGAAGATAAATAGATGGAATCTTGGTCTTAATTAAACTTCATTGGGAGATAGATAGACGTAAAGGCATCATTAGATTTCATATTTTAAGGATGTGGATGCAATTGTGTTGATAGAAAAGGACAATCTCCTTTCCATCATCTTTAAAGATTTCACATTTTAACTTTTAAGGATGTGGCTACAATTGGTGGAAAAAAAGAGAGCATCTCATTTTCTTACCGCTAATTATTGAACTAGATTTTAATTATAATAATTAAATTAAAAAGTTATTAAATTTTGATAGATTGATATAAACTTTTTAAAATTTAGAAAGAAAATTAAAAATTAGAGTAAACTTTAGAGACTACAAATTTATTTTAACCTAAAATTCTAATTTTTTAAAATCGTGTGTGACGCTTGAGTAGGAATGGTACATGAATGAACCAAGACCATATCTGAAATGAGAGAGATCCTGAGGAAGTATGGTTGAGAAAAGCTTAAATGATTGATAGTTACTACCTAAACCCAACAAAGTGCACCTTCATTTTCGGTGGTTCAATCATAGAAACTCCAAAGTTAAGCATATTTGATTTGGAGCAATTTTATATTGGGTGAGCTCCTAGAATTTTTCCTAGGAATTAAACATGTGAGTAAGGACAAAACATTTTGAAAGGATCCATGTCGATTTGTGGGGACATTCTTCATTCTCAGAAGCAGTTCAAGAAAATCGCAGGGGATGCAAGAGAATGTTGGAGCCGTTAGGTGTCGAGTCTGAATTTCAAATCTTGGGCTTGGGGAGATACATTGTGATTGTAATTTAAAGTTTTTTTTTTTAACTATAAATTCTAGAAAGAATTACATATTTTTTTCCTAAAAAATAATATATACTAAAGAACATAAATTCATTCTAAAATTTTGTCCTAATGTCCTAATGTCCTAATGTGTATGAATAAGGGTATATAAGTTTTCATTCTAAATTTAAATCAGATTTTTATCATCCAATTTAAACATAACTTAATGAATAAGACATCAATTACTGTGGTAGAAATCGATGGTTCAATCTCTCCGCCCACAATTGTTCAACTAAAAAAAGAAAAAATTAGGTTTCTAACTTCCTCCGCAATATACTTTGTAAGTTTAAATTTGCCTTGATAAGTCTTAATTAATCACATTTATTATGTCTAAATTTTCTTCTATTTTGATTGAATATTGTGCCTAATTGTGGAATTTGTATTTAATTTTATTTAGGGGTGAATTACCAAAGATTTGATAAAATTCAAGCTAAAAGCACATGTTAGTTTAAATTCACAAATTGAAAAAAGGAAAAATTAATTGAAAAAAAAAATGATGAAATGAAAATTGAAAAAAAAAGAAGAGAAAACATCAAAACAAAAAGTAATAATTAATTAAACCAATTAATATATATATATATATATATATATATATATATATATATATGTTCTAGGTGGGAGGTTGAAAATTGGGCTCAATTTGGCCTATTAAACCCAATGAAGAAGGAGAAATATGTGGAGGACCACTTCTTCAAATTGAAATTGACGATATTCTTCTTCATCAAACCATAATTTTTGGAAAGGGAAAAGCTATTTTTAGTTCATCTCCAAGTATAAATAGGAGGCCCTTTTGCTTGTGGAAAGACAGTGAAGTGTGTTTTATTTTTTTTTTTTTGTAGTGTAGTGAGTTTTTTTTTTTCTTCTTTGAGTTTTGTTTCTTTTTTTTTTTTAATATTTTTATGTTGCTTCTCCTCTACAGTTTTTATTGCTTTTCCACCATGTGTGGCTAAGTTTTAATTTCTGATTCAACGGTGATTTAATTTTCAATTGTAATTTTGTGAGGCTTTGGGCCAAATTGAAACTTTGTCTTTAATTCAAGAATTCTTTGTTTCTTATTCTTATTTTTATGATTGATTGTTATTGAATTAAATTGATGCCTTAATTTAGTTTCAATTGATTTATTGTTATCTATGATTTTGTGATCCGTAATTGTCACAATTGATTAAAATATGTAGCAAGGGGTTGGCTTATGTGTGTAATTATGGCTTTTCCATCTTACATAGCTTGCATAATAGACTCTAGGGAAACAAAGAAACAAAATTAATTAATTTGTAGCTATCTCAATTAGTTAGTTTTGGTTTAGTCTTTCTCATTGTTTTTAATGCTATTATTTAATCGATATGGAACGCTATCGTGTCCAATTTATTAAATGGTAAGTTTTGATTTTGATGCTGGGTTAAAATCAATTAAATTAGGAGAATTTACATTTATTGCGGCTTTTCCGAATAAATTGACTAAGTTCTTGAAATTAGAGAAATTGAATTGATATTTTCTTCTTTTTACACCTATGATTAAGATTACAATTGAATGAAATTTATACCCTTGAATTGGAAGTTTCATAAAATTTATTTTCTTTATTTATTGTTTAATTACAATTTTTGTTCAACAATTCAAAACCTGCCCTATTATTTTATTTTTATTTTATATTTATTTATTTATTTTTACTTTGAGAAATTAATTTGATTGGTTCCCTTGGGATTCGACTTGGTCCACTATTTCTACAAGTTAGATCTAGAGAATCAGTAAATATTTTGGAGGACTTTGACAACCCGACCATGCCTCCTACTGGATAACATTTTGGAATCACATCATTATCATTTACATTTTAAGGAAAAAAACTACGAAAAAAAACTATCAATAAATTTTTGGTGTCTTTAAAGTTTTTTTTTTTTTTTTTGAGTTCAACAATATGTGAGGTGAGGAATTTAAACCTCTGATCTCTTAGTCGATGATATATGCTTTATATCCGTTGAGCTATGCTCATGTTTACTTTGAACTTTCAATTATGTGTCTAGTATGTTTCTAAACTTTAAATATTATTAGATGTCAAATAAGTCCTTAAACTTTAATTTTGTCTTTGATTGACATATTTAACAATTTTAAGATTAACCAATGTTTTCATGGAAATTGATTTTTTTGTCTAATAGAACATTAAACTTTTAATTTTGTATCTAATAGGTTTGTGAATTTTAAAAAATGTATTTGAATAGGTCAATGACTTAGTAATCATAAAATTGAAAAGTTAGAGACTTATTAGACACAAAATCAAAAGTTTAGGAACTTATTAAACAATTTTAAAGTTTAGGAACCTATTAGACACAATTTGAAAGTTTAGAAACCTATTAAAAAAAATTTAAAGTTTATGAACTTATTTGACACAAATTTAAAAGTTTAAATTCTTCTTTTTTAAGATTAAATCTGTAATTTAACTTTTAGGATATTACATAATTTTGAACTAAAGTTTGATTTGAATAATTAGGCTCTTTTTGTAAAATTTCAAAAATTTAGGCTATATTTGAAAACACGTATTTATTTTATACTATTTATATAAGTTCCCTATCATATATATATTCGAGGTGGGTGAATGTTTGGGGACCGCTCAAGAACCAAATTTACTATAATTCTAACAAATACCATAAATTTTACAAATAAATTTTAATTCATAAAATTATGAGCATAATTTAGTGGACAAGACATTTATTACCATGTCAATGATCAATGGTTTAATCTCTAATTCGCAATTAATCCTAATCTCACAATGGTTGAGCTTAAATAAATAAATAAATATATATATATATGTGGTGAGAGTAGAGGACAAAAATGTACTTCCAACTTTAAACCATGACCCTCAAATTGAGTAGCTTTATTGACATAAAGTATGTGTCATCGACCTAAATGTTAAGGGTTCGAATTTTCCAGTATAAAAAAAAATCTTTTAACTCATGACCCCAATGCATTATAAAAATTTGACTAGAGAAATAGTCCCCAACCCTCTTTTAAAGATTCTTTTTATGCTTTTGTTTGGCTTGACATGTGACACATGGGCACTATAGTTGGCCACATTTTGGCCACGTATCTTGGACTGCATGAATAATTGGAACCCAGATTTGCAGTCAAAATTTTTCTTTTCTTTTCAAAAATTCCACTCATTTAGAAATGATAGATTTATCCGTTAACTGTAAAAATTGCAGATTATAATTATATTTTATAAACTATACTTAATGTCTTAAAAATTACTTCAAATATATATGTCATTCATAAGCTTAGATATCATGTTCTTCTATTCATTAATTTTGTTTTGGACTTTATATACTTATTTACTTATAGCAAATTTGTCGTAAACCAAGAAATAACATAGGTGTAACAGTGCAGAATATTTAAAATCATTTCTAAAACGTAGATTAATAAAGTGTGATTTCTTTCTGAAAGCAATAAAATATGATTTGAAATATTTTCTTCTTTTGTTTTTCTTTTGTGGAAAGGAAACATGCTTTCGTTTGCTTTTTTCGCTCTCTTTTTTACTTTTTCTTTGTTGCTCGATGCATGTCAATATCCACTTTTGACCTTTATGTCATGTCCCGGCTCCACACCTTTAAGCATATTAATAATTACAAAAATTAATTAAAGTTTCTTCGTACAATAAATATGAATACACATTTGAACCTTAAACATGGTGAGAACCGAGAAAAATTAGACCCCGTTTGATAACTATTTAGTTTTTAGTTTTGGTTTTTGAAAATTAAGCTTATTTTCTCCCAATTTCTCTACAATGATTTTCATTTCCCTTAAGGAAGTATTTGAATTCTTAGCCAAATTCTAAAAACAAAAACAAGTTTTTGAAAACTACTTTAATATTAATTTTAATATTAGTTTTAAATTTAGTCAAACAATTAAAACTTAAATTTCTTTTGCTAAAATGAGCTTAGCTCAATGGTAATTAGCATGTAGCCTCAACCCAAGAGGTCGCAGGTTCAAATTTCTCCACTCTCAATTGTTGTTGAATTAAAAAAAAAAAAAAAACTTAAATTTCTTTTTGTTATCTAATATTTACAATTTTGAATGTCCAAAACTTTTCTGTAGAATTTTGTTTAATCTTCTAACTACCATTTTTAAGTTAAAATAAATGCCAACTTAATTTTTCTCAATTTATCAATTATAGCCATGGTACGTGGATTAACAATAATACATGCGTAGTCATATTTGTTGTACTAAAAAGAAAAAAAAAAAAAACAAGTCACGCCATTCTTTTTAATTAACTCTTAATTTAAACTTTAACTAAATTTGCAACTAAAATTTAAAAAACTCAAATAATTTTTTTTTTAATTTTAGGAGCCAAATTAGAATGAAGAATACATTTAGGGGAAAAATTATACATAAACAAGCGTTTTATGAAGTGAAAAATTTTAAAATAAAATTAAAATATATTAAAATATATAATGAGAATATCATTAAGTTAAATTTACATTTTAGTCTTTGAACTTTTAAAATTGTCTAATAGGTTCTTGAACTTTAAAAACTATTTGATAAGTTATTGAACTTTTATATAAAATGTCTAATAGGTCATTGAACTTTTATATAAAATGTCTAATAGGTCATTGAACTTTTAATTTTATATATATCTCTAAACTTTAAATGTGTTTAATAGGTCTATGAATTTTCAATTTTGTTTTTAACAAGTCCTTGATCTATTTGGTTTTTTTTAAAAAAAAAAAAAAAACAATTACAGACATATTAGATATAAAATTAAAAATTCTAAAATCTATCCCATACTTTAAAAAATCAAGAACTTCGAAATTGAGTGTATGTGAAATAAACTTTAAATTAAACCTATCTTCAATGAAAATCAATAATACTTCAATATCTATTGACGACATCTCATTTATCGTCTGCAGATGGTTTTTTTGTTTGTTTTATTTTTTTTTAACTCAACAAACATGTGAGGTCAGAATTTTAAATCTCTAACTTCTGGGTCAAAAATATATGCTTTGACAAGTTGAGTTATACTCAAATGGGTCAAGATGTGCTTGCATCATATTGTAATAAGATTTGTGAGCTATGAAAGCATCACTGCATAATATTTTGTCTGGAAAGCAATTTAAGCATATTTACTATATAATGGACTTCCTATATCTAGATATATACTAATTTAGTAAATAAGTATAGATCTAATTATTAAATATTTGGGGTAATTTTCTGCGTTGTTCCTAAGACATGTTTTCATCTGACTTTTGAAGTTTTAAAATTATATAATGTCAACATTCTAAAATTAGAAGTTAGGTTAAAATACCATTTTAGTCCCTGTACTTTGGGCTGTGTTCCATTTTGGTACTTGTACTTTCAAATGTCCAATTTTAGTCCCTGTACTTTTAATAAAGCTTAAAATTGATCCCTATGATAAGTTTGAAGTTAATTTTTATCAAAATTAGTTAAATAATAATAATAATTTTAATACAAGAAAAGACACTATGTGAACATACTTTCAAAATTCATAGAGGGAAAGGTAATAGAGACTAATTTTTTAAAGAAAAATTAACAATAAACTGATGATAATGATCAATTTTGAGCTTTATTGAAAGTATAGGGACTAAAATTGGACATTTGAAAGTACATGGACCAAAATGGAACACAGTCCAAAGTACAGGGACCAAAATTGTATTTTAACCTAGAAGTTATGAGCCAACTTTTTCTTTTATAAAAAAAATTCTCTCCGTCCTACTTCTCCTCCTCCTCCTCCCTTTTCCAATTCGAAAAATTTCCTATACTATAGTAGCATGTGCTACATACGGCTCTTATTTGTTATTAAAATGATGTAAGATCCAACAGCCCACTAAAAAGTTATTTATGATAGAAAATATTGCAGGAGTTCTAGAAAATTTTCCACTATGGCTAAGGGAATAAGGTGATGATGTATGTGTACACACAACTAAGGTGTTTGTACGTAATGCGACCAAAGTCCTACATGACTAGACAAGGACTAGACAAGAAAAAATATAAGACTACATAGCTAGGTGTTCGGAATGTAACCATGGTCCTACATGACTAGACAAGAGAAAATATAAGATGATTAATTTTGTAACTAAATCACAAATTTGTTTTCGAAGTGAACGATATAAAATAAATAAGATCTCAATTTTATGGAAATGTTGATAGAAATATCTATAAACTTTTGATTTTGATGGATATTCCTGAAAAAATTAAAAAACAAAAATTAAAAAGATATTTAAATTATTAAATAAACATTTTACACTTTTTAAATAAGTTAAAATACTTGTTATAATATTATATTCACATTAGGTTACATATTGTTGCTATTTTTTTTTTAATATTTCATCAATTTTATACAGTATAATGGAAATGTCAAAACACCTCTCATGTCGATGTCGAACTCATGAACATGTAGAAATGTCGATCGAAATGTGATATATTGACGAAAACTTAATACCTTGTGCCATGTGAGAAATAATTATGCAACAAGAAATATTCTTCGTAAAAATTTAAAGGTTAAAATATCATTTTGGTCCCTATATTTTGGGTTTCATTCCATTTTAGTCTATATACTTTCAAATTTCCAATTTTAGTCCATGTATTTTCAATAAAGCTTAAAATTGGATCCTACCGTTATTTTGAAGTTAAATTTTTAAAAAATTGGTTAAAAAATTATAATAATTTTCATGCATGAAAATACATAATATGAACATATTTTCAAAAATTATAGAATGACGGCCAATAGAGACTACTTTGTTTTAGAAAAGTTAACAATAGAGACCAATTTTAAGCTTTATTGAAAATACAGAGACTAAAATTGGTCATTTGAAAATACAAAGACTAAAATGAAATGAAACTCAAAGTATAGGGACCAAAATGCTATTTTAAAGAAATTTGAATAATACCAAAAACTACCACCCACCAATAGGACAAAATCGTATTAACCTCTTACTATGGAAAGTCATTTTTCAGTTCGTTATATATATATATATATATAATATATGTTATCTATTTAATTTAAATAGCCAAAATATTCCCAAAAACTAAATTTCTTAGTTAGTTATAGAAAAATTCATCAATGTAATTTTATTTTTTATATTAAAAAAAATGAAATATAAGGGGTGTTAGTGATAAAATGAAAAGGGTAACGACATTTCCCCCCTTTCCCCCCAAAAAAAACCCATATTGCTATGACTAAATATTTATACAGTTTTCATTTTATATTAAATATTTTAAACTCTGCGCCTTTTGACATTTCCAACAAGCTCAATAAATAAGATTTTGCAAGTGTTTGTGCAGATTAGCGCTGGTGCTTGTTTCCGAATTGAGAATGTTACTTTCGTATTCTGATGAAGAAGTTTGGGAAGGCAAGTAAAATTTTACATAATTTTCTGAATAAAAACCAAAAAAAAATTAAATGTCTTCAATGAAGCGGTTCCAAAGATTGGGCTTTGCCAAATTTAGAAAAATAAAGAGAAATTTCCAATTCAATCAATAAAAAGAAAACTAGTACAGAGGCAAAGCAATAATGTGAGAGATGCAAATAATTAGAACAATTTACGTGGATTGGGCTTGAAAAGAAATCTAGACGAGTAAGTGTTGTGAAAAATATCAATCCACAATTTAAACTGAAGAACACAAAAACAACCAACGGGAATAATAGCCATTGCAGTAACCATGGTTGGAATGGAGATATCAGCCTTATGGTAAAGCATAAAGAATGTAGCACTAAAGGCTACAACCATAAACACAATGGAGATGAACAGCGATGCGAGCCCAAAGAGCAATCTAGAGGGCAGTGAGTGCAGGAAATCTTCTTCTGCGTAGCGCGAAGTTAAGATCGACAAGAACATTAGAATAGCAGTTGAGGATGAAAACAAAGCGAATGCATCTGATATTACAAACATAGCAAACCAAAACTTCTTCTGAAAAATAGGAATGCCTGTATTATCATCATTGCCGCCAGGAACTGTGAACGCTGCAGCAAAAACTACAGTGGAGATCAAAGTCGCGACGAGCATGCAAGAGTTTGCTGTGTTTTTCATCCATTCTTCACCATCTTTGCGAAGGCCTTTATGCTTTTCGGTGAATAATTGGCGTGGTGTCAACTTGGGTACACATGGATCTGGATCATTGCATTTGACATCGAGTTGGGAGGGCAGAACTATCTTCTCCACTTCCTTGATCCAATTTGAAATGTCATGATCATGAGAAAGATAAGAAAAATTAAAGTTAAAAAGTGGGGAAAGATGGTCCTTAAACAAGTACCTTGAACCAAAGCATTTCACGTTGCATTTGAAGCGCAGCTCCTGAAACTTTATTAAGATGGTTTGGAGCGGCTAGATTTCCAGCCAAATGTAGTATGTTGTACTTTCCTTTGAAAGTTCTATATTTTGTTGAGAATTCATTGTGCTTATCAATCTCATTTATTAGATTAAGCACATTTTCAAGCCGATTTTCAACAGCTACATGAAATATGCTTTTACTATCATCGTCATCGTCTTCCCATACTATATCTGGGAATTCGCGAATGAGCACAATCAAAAACTCAACATTACCTACGCATGCAGCATCATTCAGTAAACTTGTGGGATGTTTAATAAACTCGAACATCTCCTTTTGTGGAAGCTCATATACAACATATCTCCATAGGGATTCAACTAATTCACGAGCCAATGTTTTGATCACATCTTTATTGGAGATCTCTTTAATGCCTGCGGTCAAAACATTAAGCAAGGTTCCCTTCAATAAATTGTGTGAATATATATATATATATATATATATATATATAATACGTTGAAAATTTATTGGGTGGTATGGATAGTTTGGAAAAACTACAAGAGTTGATGTACTTTTGCCAATACTTTAGCTGCTTTGTATTAGATTACATGGGGTTCCATCTCAAAACCAATTGGCAATGAGAGGAGTAGCCCATATATCTTATAAATTGTGAGGTCTCTCTACATTTTTCCAATGTGAGATCCTCAACACTTTGTGCTATCCATTGCAGATGGTTTTCTAGCCAAAACATGTAATGTAGTTTCATTGTTGTTCTTTGTATCTTTCATAATCGCTAATTCGGGATATAGTTGCAAAATCCACAAGCTTAAATCTGTGAAGAATAAATATAACCCAGATAAGAATACAATAACAAATAAAGGAGATAGATACATAAGGGCTTCTTGGGTAACGCTATTGGTTCTCGTTTTTTGTTTCTCATTTCCTCTTTTTTAATAAAGAAAAATAAAATTGTGTTTGGTAACTATTTCTTGTTTCATGCTCTTTAATTTTTATTGAAAAAAGAAAAAAAAAATATGTTTGGTTATTGAAAAAGGAAAAAAAAAATGTTTGATAATTGTTTCTTGTTTTTTTGAAATTTTATATTAAAAAAGTAAAATTTTTATATGAAAATTATTTTTTAAAATTAAAATATCTAAATTTTTTATGTTATATTTACTTTTAGATATTTATTATGTATTTTAGAAGTAAAAAATGATAATATGTTGGGATTATTGAAAGTGTGACTAAAGTCCCACATTCGCTTAAATAAAGGGAAGATTATGGATATATAAGTGATGGAGAAAATCATGGGTATATAAATGATGGATAATATCTCCATTGATATGAAATCTTTTGGATGAAACCAAAAGCAAAACCATGAGAGTTTATGCCCAAAGAGAACAATATCATACTAATGTGTAGATATGTGGAAAGTAGTTGTCCCTAACATAATATAATATTTCTATGTATGTTTTGGGAAAAAAAATGGAAATAGAAATAAGAAACAAGAAACTTGATTTTTTTGTTTCGAAAAATTTTACGTAATTTTGAAAATGTTTCTAAAAATTGATAAACAAGAAATAAGAATAGTTATCAAACACAAAAATTGAAAACAAGAAGCAGAAAACTAAAGACATGAACATAATCAAACGACCTCTAAGTTTTTTGTTGAATTGATTTACCATAAAAGTCGCTATGTATGGTGGCAATAAGAAGCTCGATCCGTTCTGCAGTGGTTAGCTGGCTGAGATCAGTGACAGATAGAAGGTAGGAAATCATATCTCTACATTTATACGATATTGCTATGAGAAGTGGAGTTACTTCCCGGAAAGTACGAATAAGTGGAAGATCACGGTTCTTTTCCACCATGAGTCTAGCAATTTTTACGATTCTTGATGTAGCAGCAAAGCAAAGGGCAGTGTTTCCATATTTGTCTTGCAAAGCCATGTCAGTCGGGGTCATTCTGTGCAACTCCTCCACGAAGGCAGATTGCTTGGCTCCGGCAGCAACATGAAGAACAGTCTCCTTGTTTCTTGTTATTGCAGAACGAACGTAATGTGGGAACTTCTCAATCACTGATTCAACTCTTTTCCACTCACCTTTGAGTGCAGATTTATACAATAGAAGTCGTCTCCCAGTCTCAACTGAACATATTAAAATTCATATATGCTTATACAGTTATACCACACCAAAATGAATCATCACCCACTCCCAAACTTTAAAGAAATTATTCTAGGACGCTGTCACAATGAGGCCGGAAGTTTTACCCGGTTAGATGTATGGAAGAGAAATTGTAAAAGTACCTTAATTTTGTATTCAACAGTTATTAGGAAGAAACAAATCTTAAGATCTATAACTGACGGGTTTAAAGAGGCATTCACATTGCATAATTTGTCCAAACTTTGACCGTTAACCCTCCCTTTTAATAAAGAAAGTATAAAAAAAAATCATTTTGAATCATTTCTGCAATTTTGGATTATTTTTAATTTTATTGAATAAAGAAAGTATAAAAAAAAATCATTTTGAATCATTTCTGCAATTTTGGATTATTTTTAATTTTATTTAAAATTGGAAAGATTTGAGATAAAAAAAATAAAAGAAAATAGACATCTTTCACTTAAATTTTAAATTTGAACAATATTAAAAAACGATCTCTATTTTTTTTTAGTACAACAAATGTGGAAGTAGGAGAATTCAAAGTTCAAAGCTCAACTTCAAGAGAGAAAGAGTTCATGCAAATTACTGCTGAGCTCACTTTACTAACAATGTCTAATTATGAATTTGAAAATGCTGAGAAGTAAAATGTGCATATTGGCCACAAAAGAGGGGGAAATAGTAGAGAGTGGAGAATTTTGATTATGTAAGATAGAAGCAATACAGGTAGAAACCGGAAAGTGGAACTTAGAAACAGGAAAAGTGAAACTGTTTGATGAAACTTTAATTTTATTTTTGAAATGGACAATTTGTTGTTATTGAAAATGGTTTTTTTTTTTGTAAGAAATATTTTTGAAAACGAGTATGCCAAGAGTACTTTTAAATATTTTTAAAACATGCAAAAGGAAAAATGGACCCCCGACCAAATGGGGCCTGATTTTACTAATATTGTTTTTTGATCCTAATTTGTGAACTGAATGCTAAAATTTGACGAGATTAAATTAGTAATTGAATTCAAAATCTGGCTATTTTTATCATTTTTTTTAATTACAAAAATATATAGGGGTGAGAACTTGAACATCTCATCAGAATTATTTTCAGACTGAAAAAAAAAAAACCTAACTTTTTAACACTAAAACTTGAACAGTTGTGTTAATTTTTATTCTAAACTTCCAAAATTTATGAAATTAAGTTAGGCTTCATATTGAAACAAGGGTAGCAATTTTTTACCTCGATTTTTCTCGTTTTCATCAGAATCCAGTTCCAGATCCGAGGCTGCTGGAACATCTATTGACCGGCTCGCCGTTCCAGTACTGCAATTGAAGAACTGACCGGCAGTGGCTTCCGATTGGGCGTCGTGAGCCGTAGACGGCGGAGAAATGAGGTTTTCATCAACAACAACCTCTACTAATTGGCCACTGAAAAAAGAAGAAGCATGTGGTTGGTGTTGAGGAGAAGTACTGTAAGATGATTGGGCCATGGAATTGATGAGAGGAATGGGATTGGAACCAGAATTTAGAGCATCTTGATTTTCTTTTAGTGGGTGTTGACTGAGTTTATTGACTCAAGTCATATCCAACAAGTTTTTAACTAGAAGCTAGTTGGGCTGGACTTATTATTTTTTGTTGAAGACAAATGTTATGGATGGGCTTATGTGTTGTGCAAGCCCAAACTAATGAAACATAGTTTTTTCTTCTCCTTGGCAGAACCACAATAAATTTTTGTGTCTTCTTCTCTACTTCTATATACTTGATTTAGTCATTTAATGTGATATTAGTTTCCTGCGTTTGTTGATAAAGCAATGGGTTTATTGTGTTTTTTCACTGCAGTGGGAATAATGAAGGCAAATTAAACTCTGGGATTTTCTCATACGTTTCGTTCTCCTCCAACTTTCAGAACCAAAATACTGATCGCAGCCAGCAGTTGAATAATGACGTGCTGGCTTACGTGGTAAAATTATCAGACTTGGAAACCCATTTGTGTGAGCTCATAAGGAACTCGTCAATCTTGGAGGCTTTGGGTGAGGGGTTGGATGTGGCAGTTGTTGGAATTTTTAATAGTATGCAGCAAAACATATCTTCAACTAAAATGTCAAATGCTAAAAAATATAATCTTATATAAATAAATAAATAAAAGCGATCTAATTATATATAGATTTTTATATAGGAGAGTAATTATAAATTAACCATGAAAAATATGTGTTCAAATACTAATTATTTCTAATTTGATGAGAGGGCTAAAATAGAAGGAAAAAAACTTGGGTGTTGTCTGGGCAGCACCCAAGTATGGTAATGCCCACTTCATAGCCATTGAATTTGTGATTTTTGGTTTTTTTTTTTTTTTAGAAAAACATGTGGCTTAGATGTGGGCTGCACATGATTTGGGTGCTGCCCAAGTCTTGCCCGAAATAGAATTAAATAAAAAACTTAGTAACTAAATAGTGATGTTTGAGCAATACTTGAGTGCATATTGAGCTACATCAATCTTTTTGCAGTCCACTCCAACTACATAGCAGAAAAAAAATTAAAAATATTTAAAAAAAGAAGAAAAAAAATTTGTCACGTGACAAACTATGGATGAACAACTGAGTAGACTGCAAAAAGATGAGTACAGTTTTTTGTGTGATGTTTTGTCAATTATAAGGCTGTTATAGTCTTCAAGTCAGATGACTTTTTCATACTTGTTTTCTCATCTCCGGTAGGGAGAATGTCAATTTCTTCTTTTTAAAGAGGAGAAAATTGATGAAAAATTGATGCATGTGTAATTTATTTAGACTTGAAAGATCAAACCTATTACTCAACTTTTGACAATAGATCTACGTTCGGAATAAAGTGTTTAGAAAAAAATATAATATAAAAAAAAATAATCATTTACAAATTCATTCTAAACAGACCCATAATTATTGAATTATTCTTTTGCATTTGACTTAAAAAAACAATTCATGGGTTTAAGTTTTTCAAAACCAAGGTCGTCTCTTTGTCGCTGGGTTTGTCAAGTAGAGGAATTTGAAATTTGGCAATCTTTGGTGTTTGTTTAATTGGCTTCGCAACGACTTCTCCATTTCGTGTGTTCTTTTCGGGCTCTTGTTTTTCTGCTTTTCCATTTTCACGAGTGAAAAAAGAAATGTTTTTTTTTCGTTTTATGGAGAAAATAGAAAAAGAAAAACGAGAAGAGAAAAGAAAAGCAAACCTTTCAATGACATGGTACTCTACTGCCATTTTCTTCTTCACACTTGAACTATAAATGACAAAATGTATTAATTATTAATGACCCCATCCGGCCATTCCCATGTGCCATTTTCTCACATTTGAAATAAAATATATACTAAATTATAAAAAATAAAAATGCCCCTAGTCTTGTTTCAATAATACCCAAAACTTTAAAAAGTTTTAAAAAAACTTGACCTTTAAAAAAAGGTTCAAGAATATCCTCAATTACCTTTAAGTTTTGGATAGAAACGTTTAAGTTTCATTAATACCTTTACTTTTCAAAATATTTAAAAATACTGTTATAAATTTGGTTTCTAATTTATCATGGATTTAATTTAGCATAATTGTTTAAATTAAGTTCAAATTAGGCTTAATTAAATATGAAGCTAAATTAAATGTTAGACCAATTAACTTGTTCCCAAAATTTGATGGACTCAAATATTCATTGGGCCCAAAATGGAGGAGCCCAAAATTTGTTTAACCTCATCTTGATTTAATATAGACAATTCTATTGTAATTTTGTGCAGCCCATTTCTCTTACATATAGATGATGTATGGGGCATGTGAGATGGGGATTATGATGGATGTATGTGATATACCATTCATTTAAAGAGAATTAGGTTTTAGAAAGAATAGAGAGAAGGATCATTCGTGGGGGCTTCTTCTTCTTCTTCTTCTCTTTGCCGTGATATTTGAAGAGAGAGAGAGAGATAAATCAATCTGAGAAATCAATTGGAGTTATTCCTTTTTCCGTGAGGTTCAAGCCGAACGAGAGGGAGAGAAGTGATTGTGAGGTTGCTGTCATTTTGCTGCTGTTTCACAAAGCCTTCACTGCCATCCTTGAGCCACCGTTAGCGAGGAGTTCCAGTCGCCGTTCGAGTGATGCTACTGGTGGAAGAAGATCCGTGAAGAGAAGAAGGAAATCGGTTGGTCTAGGATGATTTCTTCTTGGAGTAAAATCTTTGGGGTCAACAAGGTTGTATTGTTCTCTTTCTTGATCTCTCTGTTTTTCCCTCTAATTTACTGCATTCTTTCTAAATAATCTCTTTAGATCTGTTTTCTTACTCAATGTTCTGTAAAATCTTGCTTGAATCTCTAATAATATTGACTCGCAAAGGCCTCTAAGACCCTTTGCAAAGTGGAGTAGGTCCATTGACCGAACCACTATAAATTCTTGTGTTTGCACTCTCTTTTACTGTTTCTTCTGCACATTTTTCACTGTTGTCCAACCATTTAATTCCAGGAAAAATTTCTCTTAATCACCTCTAATTTGACTAAAAATGACTAAAACTTGGGTTGTGATCTTGGATAATTAATAACAAATACACTTCCTAGAAAAGGTTTCTTCTTTGTCCTCCTTTTGTAGATTCTTCCTCCATAAGAATTAATGAGAAGTTTTTCTTCTCCTTCAACACAAAATCCCAAGAGTCTAACCATATTCTTATGTCGAAGCTTCAAGATGACTTTTGCTTCATTCTTGAATTCTTTATGTCCTTGACATGGTTTTGTTGATAGTCTTTTTCGCTGCTATTTTCTCACCAATCACTACCCATCATCTTTTCCTAAATTCATTTTAGGCAAAATAAATGAAAATATTATCATATAGCGATTCTAACACTTCCTAAATATTAAAAAAAATCACATATCAAAATTTTGATTAACTAACCTTGTACACTGGACCAAACCCACCAGCTTCTTTAAGTTTACTAGCATTTGAAAGGTCGTAGCAACAATTTGACTAAATAAACTCCAAAAACCCAAAATCCATAACTATAACCTTCTCTCTTAACTCTAAAAAAAAAAAAGAAAAAGAAAAAGAAAAAACTTACTCCTCTCTTCCTTCACCATCTATTCATCGTAGTTGGAAACCACATTAATCTCCTAATTAATCACTAACGAACACAAACGACAGAGAGAACAAAAAGAAAAAAAAATCAGTTTTTTCTTCCACTTATCTACTTTACACTTTTAAAAATAGAAATATCGATTTCTTACTCTATTTTCATTTGGTGTTCTGTTGCACATAGTCTTTATAACCAAAATTTCACATTAATTTTCATGGAGGAAGAATTTGCAAAGAGAGGAAGAAAAAGAAGTAACGTTCTCTAGTAAGGGTATTTTTGAATTTTTTTTTGAAAAGTGAAGGGTATTAATGAAACTTTAATGTTTTTACATCCAAAACTTAATGGTAAGGGTATTTTTGAACATTTTTCAAAGATTAGAAATATTTTTTAAACTTTTTAAAGTTCAGGGATATTATTGAAACAAAACCTATAGTTCAAGGATATTTTCTATAATTTAGAATAAAATATATTCATTTTTTATGTGGCTGTCGTCCTTCCTTAATTAGTTCCCTTAGTACTTGCAATATAATTAACAAAATATTAATCATTTTGATCTCAACAATTGCAATATATATGAAACATTTACCAAAAATAAATATATAAATAAATACAAGAAAAGAAGTGACATTATGAAATAATAACCCCATTTGATAGGCCAACTAGACCATAACTCAACTGACATAAAGTATGATAGCTTATGATAAATAGGTCATAGGTTTGAATCTCCCCACCCTCAAATATTATTGAACTCAAAAAAAAAAAAAAAAAAACTCATTTGATAGTTTCTTAAGTCATGTTTAATATCTAATTTAGATTCAATTTATTGTTTTCAAATTTAGTAAGTACATTTTTTTTAAACACTTAAAAAGTCATTCCAAACTGACTCTAAATCAAATGAATCTAGTAAATTATTGTTTGGTAGAAGTATTTTTGAAACAATATTTAGGTTTTGTAATAAAAAAGTGAAGAATATTTACATATTTTTAATATGGTTAGTTTTTAAATTTGCTACCAAACACATATTTAAAATTGGTAGTGAAATAGAATTTTTCTCATTAAATCTCTTGCTTTCGATTTTTTTTTTAGAGATATTGATGCACAACTGCAGTCCTTAGCAGTAATAATTCCCAAGGTGGATTTGTTTTCATTCTTTTTTTTCGTCTTTAAATAATGTTACTAATAATATTTTTTTGGGCCTATTTGCACAAACCAGCCCAAGTTGTAAAAGTTAAACTATTAAGGAAAATTGTAAGTAACGTCTAAAAAAAATTAATCGTAATGAAAAATAACTAAATAGTTTCAATATGACGAGTATGATAACCATACTTTTAGGGGTGGTTAGTAATAATATTGATTTTTCAAGATGTCCTTGATATATCTTTGTATTTACAACCATGTCATTGTCATATTTACAACCTTCTAGTAACTGTCTGATTCTGTTTTGAAAAAAATTTCAACCATCTCTAACCGAAAATTGGCTCACATTTTCCTAAATTATGGATTTTAAAATTGGTTGGATTCCCTTTTAATTTTTGAATGTATCAATTTTCAATTTTCCTAGATTTTGTTCAAATCATTTTCAAATTGTCTACTTTTACTCTAATCTAAGATATTAGTCACAATTTTTTATTTTTGTTAGCAACTCAACTAAAAAAAAATAAACAAACATATCTACTGGTTGCTTATGAAAAAAATAATAAATAAATAAAAACTCTTCCACACATCTTTTATGTCAAACATATCTCTTCTAGATTTTTGTTTGCAAAATATGAATTAGATTTACTTTTAAATATATTTCATCTCTTTCATTAGTTTTCTCACACCCTTGATTGTTACCTGAGGAACCCAAATCGAATTGTCACCAAGTTCATAAGTCTCTTGTTGAGAGTGTTAGTTCTTAGGAAACTTGGCCTATTGGTGATGGGGTAATGGGGAAGAAGATGGAAAAGGAAAAGTCATACAATGACTTTGTTGACAAAATAATTATCGTCTTTTCTAGTGTTGATGAAAGTGGAAAATGAAAAAAGTAATGAAGTTCATTGCGACTTACCATAGAACCAAGTGAAATAGCGAGTTGACTCAACCATTGAAACCAAAAAATGAATTGAAAGAGGTAATCGGGCGATAGAATTGAGGCAACACTTACAAGAGGATTTTCTAGAAAATTTGAAGAATGGGCTTCAAATTATTATTGATGGAAATGGTAGTGCACAACAGAGAGATGATATTTTTATTTTGCGAAAATTATGTTTTGCAATCAAGTTGAATGAAAAAACACCCAGGTATTTACTTTTGTAAAGCCAACATCTAACAATTTTACGTATATATATACGTGTATATATTGTATATACAACATGTATTTACTATTATATACCATGTTCATTGTCAAGAACCCATACTTTAATAAGTGTCTAATAGATTTCTGAAAAAGTGTCTATTATATACAACATGTATTTAATTACTATTATATATCACGGGGACCCATACTTTAAGAAGTGTCTAATATATCTTTAAAGAATTGTCCATTATATACAACATGTATTTACTATTATATATACCACATTCATTATCAGGGATCCATATTTTTGAGAAGTGTTTAACAGGTCTGATTTGAAGAAGTGTCTATTATATACAACATGCATTTACTATTATATACCATGTTTTATGGTGTTCAATAGTTGTAATTATGTCACAAATTATCGATTGTTTTTATCAGTATTGATCCCAAAGTCTATAGGTGTTTTATTCGTTTTTTAGTTGTAATTTTCACAAGCATCCACACCAACAACGGTTTTGAATTAGAATCACAAATTATGTATTTTTATCAATCACATAGATTTTTATTTGAATTAAACTATAATCTTCCTTGATGCACTCCCTTTTTGTAGCCTTTCTTGTAGATTTTTATTTGAATTAAACTAACAACACTTCCTTTTTGTAGCTTTTTTTTTTTGGAATCACAAGTTTTTTAGTTGAAATTTTCTCTCCTTAATGCATTGCTTTTTGTTAGCCACTCTTTTAGATAGAATAAACTCATAAATATCCAACGGGAGTATTTTCATTCTAATGCAATTAGTAGAAATTAGTTAACAACGGTTTTAGTCATATTTACAAATTAAAACTTGTTTAGACATTTTTCAAGTTAGGAGGTTAAATTTAGACATTCTTCTTGTTGCCCAAATATGTCATCGGAAAAATTGGATCATTTCGTGATAATTAAAATTTCCCTTAGATGAGAGAAAATGTCAAGCTTTTTCTCAAAAAATTGCCTCTTGCTAAAAATGTTTGACTATTCTTGTTTCTATGATAGAAATTTGGAAAAAATAATTTTTTATCTCTCAACTTAACTCAACCATGTGTATCAATTGTTACTCTAAACTTTTAAATTTATCAAATTGTACCTTAAATTTGGATAATTGTTGCAGCTTTTTCCTTAAACTTGAAAAAGTGTGGCAATCCTTACCTTAAATATAAATTTTACATTCTAATAGTTTTTCATTTGAGAAATAATTAAAAAAAAAAATCATATGGGTTCAATAAACTGTAAAGTATATATTTGGCACGAAATTGAAAAGATTTCAAGAAAAAAAATTTACATAGAGCTGATTTTTTTAAAAAAAAATTATAAGTTTTGATAGAGTTATTCCATCATCGATTTTGTGTATGGTCAAATTTAATTTTATGTAAAACTCGATTTGTATTTGAATTAGTGAGTTTTTGAAGATTTTTACTTTACTTTTTGTTAAAACTAGTGAGTGAATTAATAGAACATGACATGAGGTTAAAAAATTACAACGCTTATCTAAATTTAGAATCCAATGAAATTAAAAATTTATGGTGAGAAAATTGATGTACATTACCCAAAGTTTTAAGATAAAAATTGATTTTTCTCCCAAGGAACTTTGGCTGCTAGTCGCTAATGGGTGAGACCTTACAATTTGCAGGTAGAGAGTAGAAAAAGAAGAGAGAGGGAAGGAGGAGTCAACTCACCTGATGATTTGATTTGCATCATTTGATGACTTGCAGACAATGGCGGTCACATGCTATTTATTATTCTTATTAACCAAAAGAAAATTAAAAACACTTTTTGATTTTTACAATTTGATGAAAGTAACAATTTAGTTATTCAACTTTAATTTATGATGATTTGGTTTATATATATTTTTAATTTTGTAACAATTTAGTCATTCAATTTTAGTATGTAACAATTTAATCTTTGTACTTTAAAATTTGTAACGGTTTTGCCTCTATTGTGAAAAAGGACTGTTAAGGTATGTAGAAGATAAATTGATTAGGGATCAAATGTATTTATAAACTATAAAGACAATGTTGTTGTCAAAGTGAACATAACTCAACAATAATTGACATGTACTTCTTCTCTTAGGGTCGAATGTTCAAATTTACATACCTCCACATTTATTGTACTAAAAATATATATTAATTTGAACACTTCAAATTAAATATTAATTTGAACATTTCAATTTTTTCTTTCAACTAAATTGATATTTTAGTGTTACTATGAGCTAGCGAGGGGAACTTATGGACCTACAGATTATAAACTTCAATGATACAAAATTAATTAATTAATTAATTTTCATTCATTAACTCTAGGGTCACTCTATTATAGACCTAGAGTTGCACTCTTATGCACTATAGGACAAGTTTTGTCCATGGATATAATCACTACATGCAAGTCGATCATTCACGAGTTATTCGTAATTATAACTAGGTCAAAAGTCCGTTTTACCCCTATAATTACATTTTGCACCTTAAATATCATTGATATTCTAATGAACAATTTGTTTATAATCCAATCATAAAATAAGTCCTTCTCAGGCCAGTGAGAGGGTGTGGCCTCATTGTTCAAGTCCCGAAATCAGCACTTAAGGGAACTACTCATCTACTTACCTTATATGGGAAGGAGTGAATTCCATCTTTTGAGATTATGTTTCCAACTCCTTATTTGGTCAAGTCCCCAAAATGGTAGACATATTGAATCGACTACAAAAGTCACTCTCACCCATGCAAATCAAAGGACAAGCCTTCATAGGAAGGAGTTCATAACTCACTCAGGATTAAGATCAAGTCGCATATGATCATCCTGATGAAATATTAATATTCTCAATTAACGAATTTATAAAGAGAGATTAAATATTCAGTGGTTTAGTCTTATACAAACTCATTGTATAAGATACCCCCACTCATATGTCTCCACATGAACGATTTGGATCAAATCATTTGTAACTATTACAAAGTGGGTCGTATCAATAGTGTTATTAGGATAAGACACCCAACATTATCCATATACTATGACCCTTTAGGTTATTTCTTGAACATGATCCTCCTATATGTCAACCACATACTGTTTAAGATTACACTAATAACCTTGGATTTTTCATATAATGAATAATATTATATTGGAAATAAAATAATCAAATTTATTATTAATTATTAAATAATTAATTAATTACAAGGTTTTATGTCATAAATCCCAGCAAGATCACCCCTATCACCGATCACACCACAGATCCCACTAAACGTAGACCAAAAGGTTGCCCTTAGCTACTCATGCAACTGCTCCCGTCACCCCAAGAGAGAGAGCCAAGCAGAGCCCTTGGGTTAATTGATATTTAGTTGGTTTTAGTGGGTTTTAAATTGCATGGCTTGAAGAATAATTTGTGATATGATTATTGGAATTCCATATTAGACGAAAATTGGAATAGCTTGTCAATCAAGATTGCAAATTCCTTGGATAAATTGGCAAAGTTGTATATGTATGAGATAATAAGTTTAAATGAGACCTTAGAGCCAAAATGTATTGGACAAAAATTCGAGATTCCTTTCCAATCATGGCCTAGTTTATAGCAAGTGTTGGGTACCAAACTACATTTTAGTATAGTCTTCCACCTCAAATCGTTGAATAATTGGAAAGAACTATATCTAGACTTTGGAAGTTATGTGACATGACTACTAGTGATTGAAGGAAAGATGGGATAGTCCTTACTCTCTTGTGGAGTTTTCTTATAATGAGGGTTATTATTTGAGTATAAAGATGGTGTCATTTAAAGCATTATATGAAAAGAAGTACGAAAACTCTACTTGTTGTAATAAGGTGGTGAGAAGGAATCGATAGGTCATGAACTTCCTTAAATTATTTGTAGAGAAGATAATATTGACTAGTATAAAGTTGAAATTTTGCATGAAATTGACAAGGAGAGTTAGGTATTTAAATGTAAAAGAAACATAGCATTTGCAATTGGTGACAAGACTAATTTCAAACTTATCATTGGAAAACAATGTTGTGATTTGATAGGAAATGGCTAGAGCTGTAGATATGTGGACCATTAAAAGTCCCAAGCATGTTGGATCAATATAGTATATCGTTTGGCTTTTCATTAATGGAATTGTCTAGCATTCATAAACATACATCGTTTCTCTACGTGACATAAGCACATACCAAATCCTTCACACGATTTTGAGTTGAAACTAAGGAAGAGTAAGTGTGGTGACTCGACATGAAGTCCAAGAGGTACCAATGTTGATTTGAGTATGTTTTTCACTTTTGAAAAGAATGCTAATGAGAGTTTCAATGAATTTTGGTTTTATATACTCTATATTTCTTTTACAACTTCGATCAAGCACTGATAAGATGTTCAGATCATTACTTCTTAAGTTAAAAATAATGATTTCAGTTGGAAAATTGTGACAGCAGACAATATATGTTGGGCTTATGATCACAAATGAGATATAGAGTTGATTGAAGATTTTATACCTTGGGCTAAACACATGCTTGGATAGATTTTAGATGGAAAAGAAAAGTTGTGATGAAATATGAACTTTTCATTTGTTGAAGATTCAGTGCAAAATCAAGTTTGGTAGGAAACAATTTAGAGATGAGGAGCAAATGCACACTTGGTACATATGCTTAGCTAATTCTTTTGTTAGCGTGAATGAATTTCGAGGACGAAATTCTTAAAAGAGGGTAATATTTTGTAACACCATCTTCTATCTTTAAGCACTTGGGAAAAAAAATTATGCAGTGAAAAGGCAACATGAAAAAGTAAAGTTCGAATGCACTTCTTAATTGATTTTCGAGGACGAAATTCTCAAAAGTGAGTAATATTTTGTAGACCCAATTTTGGTATTTTAGTATTCGGGTATATATATAAGGCATGTTGATTGTTTGATTTTGAAAATTTTTGGATGAAGGATAGCTTGAAATAAAATAGAACTAAGGGTGCGTTGACTAACCCGTAATGAATCTGGGTGCAATCGTAATGAGATTGTGGCTCAACCGTAATTGAGATAAAATGAGATGTAACGTAATGGAAGTACGATTGATTGTGTTTACTTTCCTACCTCTGGAATTGGAATGAAATAGATATTATTACCACGATGCCCTTTTATATTTACAATTAATTAAAATGCAGTAATTATGTTATCAAAATTAAGATACCATTCTTTAATTTTATTTACTTATTCAAATTTTCTAAAACTATTTTTGTAACAGATCAAACAAAAAATAATATATAAAAAAATGATCCAAAAATCATAACAAATTTTCGTTCCGTAAATATTTGTATATCGATATCGATCAAAATATGGCTGGCCAAAACTCACACGATAAAAAAATATCGATTATCGAAATCTTGCTAAATATAGATATTGATCAAAATATGGTCTGGCCAAAACTAATGCCATAAAAAAATATGGATTATCAAGATCTCATCTAAATATCGATATTGATCAAAATATGATATGGCTAAAACTCACGCATAAAAATATATCGATTATTGATTTCGATATCGATATGGATCAAAATATGGCCTGGCCAAAACCCATGCATAAAAAAAAAATTAAAATATGGCCCGGCCAAAATCACGCATAAAAAATATATCGATTTTCGATCTAGATATCAATCTCATCTAAATATCGATATCGATATCGATCAAAATATGGCCTGGTCAAAACTCATGCATAAAAAATATTGATTATTGATCTTAATATTGATACCGATCAAAATATGGTCTGATCAAAACCCACGCATAAAAAAATCAAAATATGGCATGGCCAAAACTCACGCACAAAAAAATATTGATTTAGATATTGATCTCATCTAAATATCGATATCGATCAAAATATGTATGGGCAAAGCTCATGCATAAAAAAATATCGATCTCCAAGTCTCACAACTTGACCAAGACTCACGCATAAACTTTTTTTTATCGATCTAAAAAATCTCGTATCAATTCAAATATGGCAAAAAAAATCATAGACAATAACAACGATCCATTCTTCTTTGGTGTGTTTCATTCCACTAAAAGTGTGAGACCATTGACAAAACGATGGTCTAGAAAATGGATAAAAAAACTTTTAATAAAGCCATAAAATATTTATGAGTTTTAATGCTCTTTATCAACCTGAAGAAATTCCAGAAAAAGAAAGAATAATGAAGAAGAAGGAGATAGAAAGGGCAAAGCGTGGGAAGTAAACCAAAAATATGGGTGGGTCTCGCGTAATATTCAATGGTAATCGGATAAGATACCCTTTTAGATGTAATCAGATTACGAGATAAAATAATGTGGGCCCACAATTGATTATCATTGCAGAATATGATAAACACCATCAATCGTAATAATATGAGACCCATAATGTCAAATTGCATTTGATTCATTACGATTACAGGTAGGTAAATGCGCCCTAAAAGGAAATTGGAAATGGTAGATTAAAATTTATTTAAAGTAAAAAAAAAGAAAAGAGTGAGAGGAACAAAAATGGGGGGGAAAAGAAATACAAAAAGAAAGGGAAAAAAAAGGCTTGAAATAGGGGTTTTTGAAAGGTTCCGCAACAAGCTAAAAGAAAGATAAAATAAAATAAAATATTTGAAAAGAAAAGTAGTGTGGCTTCTAGAAGCCACCAAGAAAAAGATTTAAAAAAAAAGTGAAATTGAAATTGTGGCATTACAAAGGCCACACAAATATCTTATCCCACAGAAAAGGGGAAAGAGATAGAAAGTAAGGGAGAAGGAGAGAAAGATAGAGAGGAAGAAGAGAAAAGAAGAAAAGAGATATAAAAGTAGAGAAAGAAAATCGTGAGTGAGAAATGGAGAATGGGAGATAAACTATTAGAGAAAATGGTTCATTTGAAGCCGAAATTGGATTGAGAAGCTTGTTCAACCAATTTTGAAAACCAGGTAGGCTCTCCTCTCTTTGGCAATTGAACCATTAGGTTGAGCATGGAAAAGGTTGAGATTTATTTTGTGAATCTCTTTGATTTCTTTTATTTGAAAGTTTGTATGAGTTTTTTCTTGCATTTTTGCTCGGTGTGGGTGTTTAAAGAAATTTGAAAATGGAAGAAAAAAAAAAGGCATGGTTGTTATACTTGAATGGGTAAAGTATATATGTTTTGTTAGATTATTGCTATGTAAAATCAAGAGTGAGATTAGATTTCAAAAGGGAATAATTTAATTCGGAAGGAAAGATTTTAAGAGGAAGAAGAAGAGTTGAAGATGGAACGTATAGAAGAAAGAAATAAATAGAAGTATAAACAACCAAAGATTACAGTAGAAGGTATTTCATGTGGAGAGGGTGAGAGATTGTGAAGAAGAAGAAGATGAAGGAGCAAGAAGAAGGGTTTATCACGTGGAGGTAGAATTGAGGGAGAGAGAAAGAGTGCGTTATGGGAAAATAATAATAATAATAATAATATTGTTTAAAAAGCATATTAAGTGAGGTCACATCGAAAGAAGGAAAAATTATTGTAGGAAGGACAAGAAAGGTTGGGAAATTAAGGAAAGAGAGAGAAGAAAACTTAGAAAATATTGTAATTTGTTAAGTAGATTAATTTTGATTTTTGGAGTTAAGCATGTACCCATATATCAATTAAAATCTATTTCAGGTCAAGCAGAGGTTGGAATAATTTACGTCTCAAATGTGCCTCCCCGTAATAATTGTGAGTGGTTTATTTTTCAAACTGTTTTAATTATTAAGATATTATTATTGAATTTCAAGAGACTTACAATTATGTATGATTTTAGAGAAATTGTTATAAATTACTAGAAATTGTATTGAAATTCTAATATTTTATGTTTTTGGTTGGAATCATCGTTTGAGAAATATTTGAGATATTTTATGACTATTTAAGAAGTTGGACAAGTTTTAATATTTATTGAGAAATATATTAGGTTTATAAAATGTTGTTTTAGAGAAAGAATGATCTTGAAAATGTTCTATGAGAAATTTGAGAATTATTTGAGAATTTTTAATTGTTAAATGTTATTTGAGAAATTTCTCAAATTTATGAAATGATGTTTTAGAGAAAGAACATGATTTTCAGAAAGAGTTTTAGAAGTTAAGAGGTTTAATGATTTAGAGTGATTTGTGATTTAAGAGTTTGATACTGAAAGTGGTTTCCAAACTACTAGATCTATGTACCCATGGTGATTACTCGTATGCTATGCGAATGGTGTTTCCATAGTATACTAGAGAGAGATATTTGCTCTGCGTGCACGTATGACACAGATTGACTCTGCTATGTACCTAGAGATTACTCAGTACATAATATGACAGATTGGCTCTGCTATGTACCTTGAGATTAGTCGGCGCATAGTATGACAGAGATATATTCTACTATGTATCTGGAGATCGCTCGATACATAATATGACAAAGATTGCTCTATTGTGCGTATTGAGATTATTCTACGCTAGTATGATAGAGATTTGGTGATGAATTTTACTAGCTTATGCTTACGTTTTCCAAAGCTGTAATTGCAGATTTTCCTATCTATGTTTTTTTCAACCTGTGCATATGTTTCAAGAGTTGTTTCCAGAGCTGTAATCTTTGTTGCATTATTCTTGTTTTCAAGAGTTATTATTTTTTTATTATTATAGATTTTAATATGTTTAAATGATCTTGAGACTTTCTAAATTGTTCATGATTTACATTATTTCATAGAGTTATGAACTTCTGTTTGGTAAGAGAATAATTTTTTCTGAAAATTTATTTTCTTATGAAATCACCACTCATTGGGCTTTTTAGCTCATTCTTTTATCCTTATTTTTCCATCAGGTTGCTCATGAGTTCAACCAGAGTTAGCTAATCAGAATCTACCACCAGTCTCGTCAAGTCATTGCATACACTACAAAATTTTTCACTTTTCCCCACGCAACAAAGCGTCGGGAAAAGTCTAAATTGCGTCGGGAAAAGTCTTGGCCGACGAAAAATTTTCGTCGGCGATTTCGTCGGCATAGAGCCGTCGGGAAAACTTTTCCCGACGAAAACGGTGTTGCGTCGGGAAAAAGTTTCTGCCGACGACATAGTATGCGTCGGTAGAAGTTGACTTTTGCCGACGCAATGTGCGTCGGCAAAACTCTAAATCCTATTTTTTTTTCTCTTATTTATTTATTAATTACTTGATAGTTCATTTTAGTATCATGTTAAAACACAAAATAATATCATAAAAAATAATAGTATTGATATGCAATAATGTGATTACAAAATATTCAATATCTACTTGTACTAGAGTTCGAAAGAAAAAAAATACATCATAAATAAAATAATTAATCTTGAAGGCTTCAATCTTCGTCTTCGTCTTCGTCTTCATTTTTAGAACATAGGTCTTCAAGATTACACAACTACAAATCTGAAAAAAAAAATAATGTGAAAATTTTTAAATATAAAACAAAAAATAAAATAAGGTTCATATAGTAAAACTAAAACACAAAAGAGTCTAAGTATCATTTTGACTCTCAAAGAAATTTAGAAAGCGCTTAAAGTGAAACTTAAGCACACAACCAACCCCTCGATGCTACAAAAGTGTCTTAAAAGTGCTTAAGCATACTTTGAGGCAAAAAAAAACTCAAAACGACCTAAAAGTATCTACTTCGCCCCTTAGAACCTATAACGTGGTCAAAAAAAGTGACTAAAAAGAGTTTAAGTGTCATTTTGATTCTTAAATAAACGTAGAAAATGTTGTAACCACACAACTAACTCTCTGATGTTACAAAAGTGTCTTAAAGATGATTAAGCATACTTTAAGGCAAAAAGCTAACTCAAAACAACCTAAAAGTGTCTACTCCGCCCTTTGAAACCTACAAATTGGCCAAAAATTGCTTAAAAATAGTATAAGTCTCATTTTAACTCTCAAAAGGAACCTAAAAATTAAAGTGAACCTAAAGCACACAACCCAAAAAAAAACTCAAAATGACCTAAAAGAGTCTACTATGCTCCTTAAAACCTACAAAGTTATCAAAAAGTGTATGAAAAGAGTCTAAGTATCATTTTGACCCTTAAAGAAAGCTAGAAAAATGTCTAAAGTGAACTTAAAGTACACAACACACCCTCCAATACTATAAAAGTGTCTTAAACGTGCCTAAGCATATTTTAAAAACCAACAAACATTCCTAACTCATTGAAACTCTTACTTCAAATATCACAAACTCACTCAAACAACTTTCTTACACATCTCACTAACTCACCCAAACTAAACCTAAAAAAATGTATAACTTATCTATTCTTACTTAAAATCACTAACTTATCCAATATATAACCCTTAAAAAAATGTGTCTAACTCACTGAAACTAACTCTCTATTTAAATGTCTACCATAACTGCAGGATAGTCATATAACCAAGCAAAAACTTTGACAGTAAATGAAGAACTTTAATTCACTTAAGCTAATAATTAAACGTATAATACAATATAAAATACAACCAAACATATAAAAGACAATAAATTTTATAATAATTTTATGACATCAAATAAATTATCCATACCTAGTTAGAAGAGACCATCTTGTGTGTATGCCATTGTACGATCAAAATAAGCCTACTTCAAAAAATTGACAAACTTTTACTAATTATAGATAGAAAATTATAAAACAAAGTTTATTAATGACGTTAAAAATCAAAAGTCGAAACTATTATTAATTATAAATAAAATTTAATGCAAGTTTAGTGTCTAATTCACTAAAAAGTGTCTAATGTACAAATTTTAGATGATTAACTCACTCCAAAATCTTCCAAAAGTGTCTAATGTACAAATTTCATTCTAACCATCCAAGGATATATTAAAGAAATGTGTCATTGAGTATAACATTTTGTGCGACAACCTAGTTCCAAGTACATATATATACAAGGCACTTAGGAATTTTAAGAGAATAAAATCTCAATAAAATCTTCACTAAGCTCAAAAGAAGCACTCTAACTCAATATATAACCTTAAAGTAAGCTAAAAATTAACACTTACATTTTAATGTTCAATAGGCTCAATAGGATAAAAATCACAAAAAAGCCTACAAATCAAATTATACAATAAGATTAGAATCAAACTTTAATCACACACAATATGCTCAAAATCAAATAAACACACACTTGGACTCAATGTCATAATTTAATCACACAAATATAGGCTCAAAACCACATGTCTAATCCCACAATAAGCTTCAAATCAAACTTTAATCACATAAAGAGCCTATAAATCACAATTTAATCAAATAATTACGCTACAAATCACATTTCGAACACACGATAAATTCAAAATCACGATTTAATCATACTTTAATCCAACAATAAGCTCCAAACTAAACACCAATCACATAAATAGCCTCCAAATCACACAAGTATTCTCCAAATTACACTTTGATTACATAATACATTCAAAGGAAAATTTTTAACTTCAAAAGGCTTAATAACTAAGTTTAAATCTTAAATAAACTAAAAAAACATAATGTAAAAATTCTATATACCTCCAAAGTAGCAAACTCCATAAATCTTCTCCCTCAAAAAGCCCAAAATCGGACTTCCTCCTCATGCCGTCAAAACCTACAAGAAAAACACCGAAAATAGAAGATAGAGGGCATGGGTGAAGGAAAATGGAAGAAAATGGAGAAGAAAACTTTGATTACATAATACATTCAAAGTAAAATTTTAAACTTCAAAAGACTTAATAACTAAGTTTAAATCTTAAATAAACTAAAAAAAAAACATAATGTAAAAATTGTATATACCTCCAAAGTAGCAAACTCCATAAATCTTTTCCCTCAAAAAGCCCAAAATCGGACTTCCACCTCATGCCGTCAAAACCTACAAGAAGAACACTGAAAATAGAAGATAGAGAGCATGAGTGAAGGAAAATGGAAGAAAATGGAGAAGAATATGAAGAAATGAGGTAGACATATGGAGTTTTAGATGTAGACGGCGGAGAGAAAAGGAAGAAGAAAAAAGAGGGAAAAAGAAAAGAAAAAGAATAGGAGAAGAAGAAAAAGAAAGGGCTAGGGTTTTATTTTTTCGCCGATTTTTCTCGACGCAAAAATGCGTCGGCATAGGTCGAAAAAGCGTCGGGAAAAGTCAAAACGCGCGTTTCACTTAATTGACGAGCTATAGCGCGCAAATACATATCCCGACGCAACACTTTGCGTCGGGAAAATTATACTTTTCGCGACGAATATGGCAAGCGTCGGCAAAAATAATTTCCCGACGCAAAAAAGCGTCGGCATAGGTCACAAAAGCGTCGGGAAAAGTCAAAACGCGCGTTTCACTTAATTGACGAGCTATAGCGCGCAAATACATATCCCGACACAACACTTTGCGTCGGGAAAAACATACTTTTCCCGACGAAAATGGCAAGCGTCGGGAAAAGTCTGTAATTTTTCCGACGCTTGCCATTTTCGTCGGGAAAAGTATGTTTTTCCCGACGAAAAGTGTTGCGTCGGGAAAAAGTTCGTCGGCAAATCTAAAAATTCTTGGTAGTGATATCATCTATTGTAAGTAAAGAGATAAATCTTGATTGCTGTTGATGAAATTTTGCAAGTGCATAAATCGTTACAAGTAATATAATAGTTGAATTTCCAAAATCGTTTTCCACAGGGAATGAATGCTACCAATTACCAAATTTGTTAACCTTAATTTTATCTAAGTACCGATTAATCAAAGATGAGTGAAATCTGAAACTAACTGCAATAGAATGAAATAAAGCTCTAAAAATTAACAATGTGAAACAGATGATTAAATTTAAGGGCAAAAAAATTATAGAGCTATGATTTCACCTCTCTCCTCATACTCTTCATTCATTAATAGTTGGAGAAATTTTTATTTCTAGATTGTTGATAAGTTATACCTTATAGACTTGATATTTTCTCTCAAGCAATAACGATATTCATTGAAAAGTAAATTGTCTATATTTCTATGACAATTTCAACAATTCAATTATGACGAACGTATAACTTAAATTGACACAAAATCCACAAGGACATTTCTATCTCAAGCATAAATTAGGGAAAACTATTCAAGTTCATCAATAATTCTTGTCTCTCAACCTCAAATTATTGACACAAAATCAATGTAAAGATTGGTCAATTCTAAACATGCATTAAGCCCGAAGTAGTTTTCACAATCACAATGAAATAGAATCATCAACTATTAACTACGAAAGAGTAGGATTCAAAAACAATTACATTAAGCTCTATAAAGAGTAAATTAGTTCATACTAAAAATTTCAATAAAATTCCTAACTAAAACTATTGAGTCATTACAACCAATAAAAGAGAAGGGAAAGAGAAAAGAAACAAATTCGGGCGATTCCACGAGTTTTCAGTGTTAAGCCGTCTTCCACTCATTCTTCCTCTCCAATCCTCTTCAAATTTCAATAAAAGATGTATTTATAAGTCAAAAAACTCTGGACGCGCATCTCAGATTCACCCTTCAAAGTTCGCAATGCCTAGGTGCTAGCATTCTGTCTTCCCACACTGTCTGTGGTGCCTAGGTGCTGTACTTTTTTTTATTATTTTTTAGCCTTCAACTTGAAAATCTTCAAACTTTGGTCTTCAAAATGAAATTTTTGGTCACTTATAAAAATAAAAGAAATGCATGAATTAAAGCCAAAGAACTATATGAAAACTAACTAAAAACAACCTAAACAAGATATAACAAATAACTATAAAATGAACTTATCAATTGTATTGTTTATGGGATATCCATAAATAAAGTTAGATTATGAGATAAGAAATAGAGACTTAGCAATAGATTCCATTGCACATTTAAGATCTACTGTCGTCACAGTTCAACCTAAGTTTGGTAAAGTAATATGGAGTGGGGTGTGATAGTTTAAGGAGAAGAAGAGAAAGAAAAATTGAGAAGAGAGAAGGTTCTGTCCATATACCTCTAAAATGGAAAAAATGGAGTTCTCTAATTCACCACCGATTGATGAAGAATGGAGAAGAAGAGAAACAAAATAGGAGAAGAGAAAAAAATGGAAATCGTGATTGTGAGGAAGAGGAAAGCAAGGAAAGAGAAACGAGAATAAAGAGAGAGAGAGAAAAAAGGGGAGATGAAATAAATTAAATAATTTTTTTTGAAAAGGCAATCATGACTACTTTCCTTGAAAATGACTACACTCCTTGAAAATGAAAACAACACTTTGTGCAGTGTGCAACCAGCTAGCTTCGTAAACTGTACATAATTTTTTTAAAAAAATACGAATAAATAAAATTTGGTCGATCAATCAAAAAAAATTTCTCCGGCCATTCTGACCAACCAACACCGATCGAACATTTCATAAAACCAACCAACCTACGTTAGTTCGGTCGATTAGATCGATTTTTGACCTCCTTTTCAACACCCCTATTTGGGACATGTGTTAGGATGTTTAACCTTTGAGGGCAGTTTTGCGTGCATGTATGATAGAGATTTGCTATACTATGCACCTGAAGATTACTTTATACCATAATATGATAAAGATTTACTCTACTATGTATCTAGAGATTACTCGATACATAGTATAACATAGATTGCTTTGCTGTGCTTATTGAGATTACTCTGCCCTAGTATGATAGAGATTGGATACATGTTTGGTGATGAGATTTGTCAGTCAATAGTTATGTGTTCATAAGAGTTTTTATTTCAAATCTCTTAGAGGCTGTTTGGGGTACTGAGTGGGTTATAATAACATGAGTTATAATAGTCTGTGAAATAATATAATATTGTTTAAAATGCAGAGTTGTTTAGTCTGAGGTTATAATAGTCTGTGTTTGGGGTGCAGAGTATTCCACGGGTTATTATGACACAGGTTATTATAACCCTTGCTCCAAACAACCCTTAATGTTTTATTTATCTTGAGTGTTTTAACTGCTCTTGAATTATATAGTTTTACTGAGCATTAAATCTCTCTTAGTATAAAAAAGTTTTTGTTTATAGTTATTTTCTTATTAATTCACCACTGGCTTTATTAGCTCACCTTTTTAAAAAAAAGAAAAAAATTCAAATAGGCAGCACTTGAGTTTCCAACTAGTCTAATCGAGGTCGAGATCTACCATCGATTTTATCTAGATTACATTTCATATTTTGCATATAAATGAAATATTGTTGCTTTGTTTTATAACTAAGGTGGCCAGCATCATTTTGAAGACATGATACCATTTGAGTTTATGTTAGTTTGTAAATTGATTTTTTTTCGTAAGTGGCTTTGGTTTGTGGTTGTGCTCTGGTTGTTGGTTTCTGAACTGATTATTGGTTATGGCATACTTGGTGGTAGTGTTGAAGTTTGAATAAATTATTTGGAAGTGTATTTTTCAATTTTAGGTGTGTTTATCCAATTTTTAAGAGAAACTTTATCGAAATTCTTATAACTTTTGTTTGATTATTTTCAAATGTGTTTAATTTTATAAGTCTGACAATAGATTCCATAGTTTAGTTGGAATTTATTGTTGGCACGTCAATATGTGGTAGAAAATTAACATGTATAGAAAATGAAAGAGAGATAAATATGACAGGAGTAAAAAAAAAAAAAATTCCCTCTCATCCAATTTTCTAACCATATGGTTAGAAAAAAAAACCCAATTTTTCAAAAAGAAGTTAGAGGGTCAATTTTTTTACAGTTCTAAGTAATTGGTAGAATTGCAACAACTACTATAATTCAAAGGTGGTTGTTGCAATTTGCCTAAATTTAAATTTACTGTAACTCCTATGATCTAAGTTAAGCTTTAAAGTTTGAGTTTAATAGTGATTTAATATGGTATAAGCAAAGAAATTTGTAATGTCATTTCTTTCTTAATTAATAGGTTAAATTACATATTTAGTCCATAAACTTTGAGGTTTGTATTTATTTAGTCCTTGAACTTTCAAAATTATAAATTTAGTCCCTAGATTTTTAAGTTTTTTTAAAATTCACGGGTCTAATAGACATAAAATTAAAATTTTAGAGTTCCATTAGACATAAGATTCAAATCTATATCTAATAGATTAATTAATTGTGATACTTGCACAGATAGCAAAGTCGGCCAAAAAAATAGCAAAAATAGCAAATCTTAAAACTATTTGCAAATATGGCAAAAATTAAATCAAGCTTGCGTCAAAAGACTAAAAACCCTTCAGTGATAGACTTTTATCATTGACAGAGTCTATTAGTGATAGACTCCTATCACTGGTAGTCTATCAGTGATAGAAGTCTATCATTGATAGACTTTAATTATTTAAAGTCTATCAATGACTATCACTTATTGATTTCAAAATAATCAATAGAAGTTTGTCAATAATTGTAAGCTATCGCTGATAGACTCCTTACACTTATGAACTCCATAGTGATATACTTCTTTCATATGAACTTAAGTCCTTTCAATGCTTATGATTGAGATGAATCTTCACTTTGTATATTCTACATCTCTTTTACAATTTTTGTTTGGACATTTGCAAGATTTTGAAGCTACCACCTAATAAATTCGAAATAACAATTTTGATTGGAAACTTGTCAGAGCAGACGATATTTGATGAGCTTATAAGATCACAGATGGTGGTATAAAGTTAAGTTAAGGTTCCATATGGGATACAAGTTAGGATAGTTTGGATTAAAAAAAAATTGCAATAAGATTATTTTCTTAGTCAGTTTCCTGGGAAAAACAAATTATGCATTGGAAAAAGAAATCTTGCAGTGAAAAGGAAAACATGGAAAAATGAAGTTTGAATGCAGTTCTAATTGAATTTCGAGGACGAAATTCTCAAAAGGAGGAAATAATTTGTAAGACCCAATTTGCATCTTCTAACAATTGGATATATGTATTTAACATATGAGTTACTTGATTTTGAAATTTTTGAAGGAGAATAGTGTTTGGAACAAAAATAGAAATACAAGTAATTTGAAAATTTGAAAATGGAAAACAAATTGTATCTAATAAATATATATATTAGAAAAGAAAGGAAAATGGGAGTTTGTATTGTATTATATTGGAAGGAAGTTGGAAAAGAATATATATATATATATATATATATATATATATATATATATATTTTTTATTAAAAAATAATAATAATAAAAAGGGGGGAGAATACACAAAACAGAGGAGGAGGAGGAGGAGGAGGAGGAGAAGGGAGAGAGGGTAATTAAGTAAATTACAAAAGGGAATGGTTGAATGGTACACATGAAGTTATGAGGAGAGAGAATTGTTGTTGGAAATTGAGGTGTAGATTGGAGGTAATTCACGTGAGAATGAAAAATGAAAATTGGGAGAGATTAAATATTTTTTTATGGAAAGGAAATGGTGTGTGAGGGAGAGAAAGAATTAATATTTAATGGAGAAAAGACAATTTGTACTTTGGTGTTAAATGAATGAAAGAGAAAGTGGAATTTGAAATATTGGACTATTGGATAATGTCTAAAAACAAATAATTGGATTAATTGGTGTTTGCAATGTATTATGGTTACAAATATTTTGAGTTGGAGAATGATTATTGATGTGGTTATTGGAATTCCAGGTTGGACGGAAATTGAAATAACTTACGATTGAAGCATTAACAAAAATAGTTATGTGAGTGGTTTATTTTACGAATTATTTTTATTATTTGATTATTATTATGAATTTTCAAGAATTCTATAAATCATGTGTGATTTTAGAGAAATTGCTAAGAGATTTTCATAGAATATTATGAATTTCCAAAAATGGTATGGAAATGCCAATATTTTATGCTTTTAGTTGAAATTGTCATTTGAGAAATATTTGAGGAATTTTATGATCCATGAGATGTTTGAAGAATTTTAATGTTTATTGAGAAATGTATAAGATTTTTGAGATGTGGTCTCAAAGAAAATATGATTTTAGAAATGTTTTATATTATTGAGAGATTTGGTTATTATTTGAGAATTTATACATGTTTAGTGTTATTTGAAAATCTCTCAAGTTTATGAGATGTTTAAAGAGAAAGCATGATTTTCAGAAAGAGTTTGAGAAGTTAAGAGGTTTATGTTGGAAGTGGTTTTCAAACCACTAGATCTTTGTATCCTTGGTGATTACCCGATATGCTATGAGAATGTGTTTCCATAGTATGCTCGCATGCTCAGGCCGCAGGGGATGCAGGGGAATGCCGGGGCCATTAGGTGCCGAATCCGGATTCCAAATCCTGGTCCAAATCCTGGACATGATGCATTACAGATGTTAGAGTTTGCTCTACGTGCATGTATGACAGAGATATGTTCTGCTATGTATCTGGAAATTACTCGGTACATAGTATGATAGAGATTTGGGTACAGATTTGGTGATGAATTTCACTAGTTATATTTATGCTTTCCAGAGTTATAATTACGGATTTCCCTATCTATGCTTTCACGAACTCGTGCTTATGTTTTCAAGAATTATTGAATTAAGAGTTATTGTTTCACGAGAAGTTTATTTACAGACTTTAATGTCTAAAAATGATCTCGAAGGTTTCTAACTGATCGTGATTTACATTATTCCACAGAGTTATGAGCTTCTATTTAGTAAAAGAATAATTTTTCTTGAACATTTATTTTCTTATAGAGTTACCACTCACTGGGCTTTTTAGCTCATTCTTTTGTTTTTGATTTTTCCACCAGGTTGCTCTTGAGTTTCAATCAGAGATTACTAATCAGAATCTGCCACTAGTCTTATCAAGTCATTGCATATCATCTAGTGTAAATAAAAGGAAATTTTTTTTTACTGTGCTATTATTGGGATATCCATAGATAAAGTTAGATAATGAAAGAAGAGACAAAGACTTGGCAATAGATTCCATTGCACATTTGGGGTCTACTGCCATCACAGCTCATCCTAGGTTTGGTAGAGTTAATCTGGGACGGGGTGTGTCAGTTTGATGTTTAGATGCATCCAAATTGTTTAATTGGTTTAGTTTGCTATTTTTTCTTTGTATTATGCTTCTTCTAATATGTTTGGTTTCTTGTTTGGTTGGATTATGTTTTTTCTTTGTTTGGTTGTTGATTAATCACATTAAAATGGTGCATCATTGATGTTTAGTTGATAGACTACCATTGTGAGTGAAGTCGATAGAAGCCTATCACTGATAGACTTCAATCAAAATGACAATTATTGCTGATTAGGTGTTTTTGTACTAGTTTATCAATAATAGATTTTGCTATCACTGATAGATTTGTACAAGAGATAGGCTACATGTGATTAATGAAGTCTATCAGTAATAGGCTTCTATCACTGATGAAGTAATCACAGTAAATGTAATCTTCTATTTGATTTTGTTTGATGTTTAGTTGCTTCTATAAATCTACTTAGCACTGTAATATCATGTAATACAAATTAGAGATAATCCATTTCCATACTCAATATTAGATCATATACTTTTGACTTTCATATCACATATAAATCAGCAAGAGGCCATGTAATGCAAACGTGAGTCCATGGGAAGGCATTTAACACTTAGATTTAATTTTGACTTTTAGCATTGAAGATTGAAGTGGTTTTTTTTTTTTTTTTTTTTTTTTTTTTTTTTTTTTTGTAATCGTTGATTAGCTGTTGTTTCTACAATTGAAGTCTATTAGTGATAAACTTCTATCACTGGCAAAGTCTATCAGTAATAGTCTCTTATCACTGATAGAGTCTATCAGTGATAAGTCTATCATTGATAGACTTCAATGATTTAAATTCTATCAGTGACTATCACTTATTGACTTCAAAATAATGAATAGAAGTTTATCAATAATAGTAGGCTAAAATTATTCAACCCTTCTACTTCATTTATTTATTTATTTATCATTGATATACTAATAAATGAAAGTGATGAGAAGCATGATGATGAGGAGGAAGATGAAAAAGATATAGAAAATGAGAACGAGGAAGAAGAACAGAGATGACCAATAGAGCACATGACAAAAAGAACAACTGGAAATGCACAATGTGCTTTACCTAACTTATGAATGTATCACCGTTGCAATTATTGTTGATTAGTTGTTGTTGTACAGATCTATCAGTGATAGCAGCATATCACTGATAGACAACATATATTGTGATTGAAGTATATCAGTAATAGGAGTCTATCACTAATCACTACAAGAATTTGGACTTTTTCCGACGCAAGAAAGCGTCGGAAAAAGTCACAAAACGCGTCGGGAAAGGCTTTCCCGACGCGACAATGGGCGTCGCCAGGGGCGTCGGAATTGATCTGTCGGGAGAGGGTTAGCCGACGCCAAAATAGGTAACGTCGGCAGAACCCACTTCTGCCGACGCTAACTAAGGGCGTCGGCAGAAGTCACTTTTGCCGACGCGCAAAAAATTAGCGTCGGCAAAGGTCACTTCTGCCGACGCCACCTATTCTAGCGTCGGCAAAAGTCTGGTATTGATTTTTAATATTATTTTTTTAAAATCTCATTTTTTTTCTTTCAAATATTATTGTAATGCATTTTTTTTACCTGATAATAAATGTATATAAAACAAAATATTCCATATTTCATTCAAATATAATAACAAAATTTATGCCAAATTTTATATCAACCAAACAACAAAATTTGTTCATACAATTTCTGTTTATATAAAATTAGAAACAAAACTAAAATTACATAAAACACTTAGGAAAAACAAAATTTCTCGTAAATGCATCCTAAATCTCGTCCATAATCTTACTCGCATGCACATCAACCCCGAAGCACCTACAAAAAAACAAAATGTCAGTTCGTCCCAATATGCAACGACAAATCAAAGCAGAACCAATTGATTCAAACAAGAATTATGTCAGACAAAGTAATTGACAAAGCTAAGTATAAAATCAAGGCAAAAGATGCTAATATATATGCATATGGGTTTGCCCCAAAAAGTAAAAAGTTCATGAGAAAAAAGGAGAGACAAACCTCAAGGCATCTCGTTGGAACCATTGTCCCGAGCCTTTGAGAATAACATCGACCTCGAAGTATCTATGAAAAAAAAAACCTAATATTAATTATATGATCACTACAAGATCAATATACTAACTTATCAATTAACATAACAAATAAACTAGTCAAATTAAAACAAACAACTAACATGTCAAACTTATGAACATAACATCAAAAATTAACTAACTTATCATGAAAATGAATACTAACTCATCAAATTAAAACAAACAATATACCTTAACAAACTTAACATTAAAATGAATACTAACATCATTTAATTAAAAAAAAACAACTAAACTTATCAAAACAATCTCTTAGCACACATCATCCATTTAAATGGATCAAAACAATCAAAACCACTAGACTTAACTAACTTATCTAAACTTATGAACATAATCTCAAAACTAAACTTAAACTTAGGAGCATTACAACCAAAACTATCTCTTAGCACTTCACCACCTATTACACATTTCACACCCCACAAACTCACTCAAACTAACCTTTAAAAAAATGTGCCTAACTTATCAAATCTCACTTCGAATCTCACAAACTCATTGATTTAATTTCTTTATTTGTCACCAAAGCTTTTAGGCTAAAAAACAAAAGATTTCCTAAACAAAAATTCAAGAAAGAAACAAACCTCCCATTACAATAACCAATGCATAATCAATGCCAATTCAAACAACAATAAACAACACGCCCCCAAAATGCTCAATCAAACCACAATCAAATCATTTGCCAAACAATATTTCACCAAGAAATCCATTAAACAATATTTCACCAAGAAATCCATTCTCCAATTTAAAACTAAAAACACACAAACAAACAAAAAAACCATAAACCATAAACCATTAAAAAATTACCATCAATAAACACAAAAGAAAATAAACAACAAATCAAAGCACTCAAACTTTTATCAAGATTTTAGATAGCCAAGACCAAAAAATCAATAAACACAAAAGCATAAACCATTACAAAATTGCCATCAATAAATACAAAAGCAAGTAAACAAAAACTCAAAGCACTCAAACTTCTATCAAGATTTTAGATAGCCAAAAAAATAAGAGTTTGTTCTAATTCGAATGTTGAGGGAGAAAAAGGGGAAAAAAAAAAAAGGAAACCTAACGGAAAAATGGGTGGCGGCGGCTGGCGGCGGGCGGAGGCGGAGAGACGGTGGCGGCGGGCGGCGACGATGTTGGAGGAGGGTGGCTGTGCAAGCAATGGTGGCTGCTGCAGCAGAGGAGAAGAAAAAAATCGAACAGGGAGAAAGAAAGAGGGAAGAAAAAGAAAGAGGATTAGGGTTTTCTAGGTGAAACTTTTCCCGACGCCATATTAATGGGGTCGGGAAAGGGTACCCTTTGCCGATGCCATATTAAAACGGCGTCGGCAGAAGTGTGAATTTTTTTTCAATTTGCCGCCAATGCAATTTCGATTTGCCGCCAATGGCGGAAAATGTCACACTTTTGCCAACGCCGTTTAAAATGGCGTCGGCAAAGGGTACCTTTGCCGACGCCCTTAATATGGCGTCGGGAAAGGGTACCCTTTGCCGACGCTATTTTAAACGGCGTCGGCAAAAGTGTGACTTTTTTTCGATTTGCTGCCAATGGCGGAAAAGGTCACATTTTTGCAGACGCCGTTTAAAATAGCGTCGGCAAAGGGTACCCTTTGCCGACGCCCTTAATATGGCGTCGGGAAAGGGTACTTTTCCCGACGCCGTGAATATGGCGTCGACAAAAGTTCACCCTTTCCCGACGCGTTAAATATGGCGTCGGGAAAAGCTATTTCGCCCGACGACATTTGTTGCGTCGGAAAGAAAAACGTCGGGAGAAACCAAAATTCTTGTAGTGAATAGACTACCATCATGGATTGGAGTCTATCACTGATAGACTACCAATGTGGCTAAAGTCTATCAGTGATATACTTCTATCACTGATAGATTTCAATATTGTAGTCTATCAATGATAGCTACAGTACATGTATTGTGATTGAAGTCTATCGGTGATAAACTTCTATCACTAATAGACTTTAATCACAATAAATGAAAGAGGAAGAAGAAAGAGGAGGAAGAACGCGGGCGAATGGGTAAAACGGGAATAAGAAATAGTTATTTAAGAGATTTGTCATATTTGCAATTTTTTTTAAAAGTTGCTATATTTGCAAATAACAAACCCTAATTTGCTACCCATTACAATTACCTTAATTAATTTTTTAAAATTTTGAATTTGACAGAGACCTATTAGATACAAAATTGAAAGTTCAAGGACCTATTAGACACAAAATTGAAAGTTTAGAGACCTATTAGACACAAACCTCAAAGTTCAGGAACTAAACTTGTAATTGAACTTAATTAACATTGATAATCATTTTCCTACATATTAATATTAATTTTACAACCATAACCTCTATGTACAATGTCGTCTGTGCGTGCACGGTAGAGAAAATATCGCAACATTTGAAATTTAAGAAATTACCAAAACAAAAAAACTAAGATTTGAACATTAGTTATTTAATCACAATACATTGGACTCTGAAACTGAAGACGACCAAAAGATCCAAGAGGAAATTGGGGTTTTCGCCCTTAATAAAGTAGAGCAGCCCAAGGATAGAATGATACAAGTGTGGTGTTCAAGGGAGAGAGAGTTCTCCAATGACGTCTGGTTGCGCCTTTTTAACTGATTGTCGTAGGTCAAGTAGCCTGCGCCGACGAGGTTTAAAAAGATATTTAGACCAAAAAGTGGCTCGGAAGGTATCTGCCCACAATTTATATTGAAGAAAGCTAAAACATGTAACAGGGGCGACGGCCATGGCAGCGACAACCCAAGGAACCCATGCTATTACTCTATCGTAAAGCATGAAGAAGGTTGCACTGAAAGCCACAACCATACATGCTAGGGAGATGAAGAGAGTTGCAAGTCCAATCAACAACCTCCACGGCAATGAGTTCAAAAAATCCTCTTCTGCAAAACGTGAAGTGAGGATTGACAAGAACATCATAATCGAAATGGTTGATGAGAACAAAGCAGCAGCATCTGCGATCACAAAGACGGAGAACAAATCTTTGTTCCTAAAGATAGGAGCACCTGTATTTTCATTGTTGCCTCCTGGTATAGTGAAGGCTGCAGCAAAAACTACGGTCGCAATTAGAGTTGCAACTAACATGCAGGAGTTTGAAGTGCTCTTCATCCACTTTTCTCCCTCTTTTTGAAGTTCTTTGTGCTTTTCAGTGAAAATTTCACGCAATGTCAAGCAATCGGCTTGGCACCCAACTTCGATTGGACATGCTTTTGAAGATGTATTTGTCATGACGGAAAAAGAAGGTGCTGCTATCTTCTCCACTTCCTTAAATTACAAGCAAGATTCTCACATATATATCATAAAACAAATTGAATTGCAAATTAAAACAATAATTCACCTAAATGAAGAAAAATATTGACATAGCTTTTTAATGTGGTGTATTTTCGGTAGTTAACAAATTTTAGTAGGATCCACATATTTATTAAATGCGATAGAAATAAACTATATAATAAAAAATACATCATGTGGAAAAGTAAATAAGAGCTACACTTATTTGTGGCGTTTTGGCAAGTGCTTTTTTTTTTTAATATATATATATATATATATATATATATATATATATATATAAACGAAAGTGTACCTTGAACCATTGCAGCTCACGTTGCATTTGGAGGGCAGGGCCAGACACCCTATTGAGATGGTTGGGAGAAGCCTTACATGCAGCTAGATGCAAGATATTTACATTATCTGTGCCAGCAAAGTTTGCAATGATATCCTTGAGTCCACCTATTTCATATATCAATCTAAACACGTTCTCTTGTCGATTTTCAACTGCTACATGAAATATACTTCTATAACCAGAATCTAAGTTCCATAATAGATCTGGATATAAGCGAATAAGCACAATCAAAAACTCCACATTTCCTACTTTTGCAGCATCGTGCAGAAATCTCGAGGGAGTTGATATGAAATCTAACAACACCTCCGGTTCTTGGAAGCTTTGAAGAACGGTTTCCCACATGGATTCAAGCATTTGATGGGCTAATGTCTTCATCAATGCTTTAGTGTAGATTCCTTTGAAGCCTAACCTACGAATAGAAATAATAAATACCACGTTCCCTTTTCTATGTACAAGATGTGGTTAATATTAGAAATAAATTTGTGTACTCACAAAAGAAATTGGTGTATTTCTCCCATATCCTTAGCTGGCTTCTGCTACCAATTGCATGTGGCTTTCGTGCAAGTGCATGTAATGCTGTTTGATTATCTTCATTCCTTTCCAATGCTAATTCTGGTTCCACTTGGAGAATCTTCAATCCAATATCTGTTTAGAAAAATTGAAATTAATTTTAGTTCAGTTACGTCCCAGGAAGGTGGAGATTTTAATTAGGCACGAGGCAACATTATTTTACCGTAATAATCAGATAAGATGGTAGCATGAAGAAGTTGAATCTTTTCCTTTGTCGGTAATCTGCTTAAATCAGTGACAGAGAGAAGATAGTAGGCCATATCTTTGCGTTTGTGTGTGACTGCCAGACAAAGTGGGACGCAACCATTGTAGCCAACCGAATCTGGCAGCCTGTCATTTTTTTTCACCATGACCTTAGCAATTTTTACAGTTCCTGATATTGCAGCAAAACAAATAGCCGTATAACCAGATGTGTTTTTCATGAGCAACTGGAATGGCTCCAGTCTTTCAACCAATTTCTCCACAAAAGTTGTCTGTTGTGCTGCTGCAGCAATATGTAGAGCTGTGTCACATCGATCAGTTAGCGCAATGTCGAGAGTGGCCGATGGAAGTACACGGATCAAAGATTCCGCTTTGTTCCAGTCACCTGTGAGTGCAGCCAGATATAGGCTATTGCGAAACAAATGGTAATCGATCCTAATTTGTATACCTAAACATTACATACCAGTTAGTTTTTGGAATTTAAATTTAGTGGTGATTTAACCTGGTATCACCATATCATAATAGCTAAACTTATTAAGACATATACCTTCGACCAAGAGATCAGAGGCTTGAATCTCTCATCTCACATGGTGTTGAACTAAAAAACTAAAAAAATTAAAAAAATAATCTCATAATGTTGTTTCTTGCCTAATTATTTATTGATAATCACTTGCTCACAATTAAGGAGTGTTATGGGTAGATTTTGACTAACTAAATATCCCGAAACGGAAGAAAAGACACAAGCATGAAGAATTAAAGTGAAAACAGGCCTAGGCCAAAACCAACTTGAGCCCAACTTGGCCAATCAGACTGCGCCCAAGGTCCATTCAGACCAGGGCAAAAGAGTTTTTGTGCCAACAACTCATTTTGTCATCTCGGCCCAAGTCAAGGCCGAGGTGTGCTAATCCTTCAGTTTGAGCACAATTAGGCAAGCCCCCAACCCAAAGAGGTCCCAGAAGCCCAATTCGATCAGTCGGAAACAAAAACCCTAAGTCAAGTCATCCTATCAATACTTTATTATAACTTCATCCTCATTCTCTAAAATCTAACTTTCTACACTTTTCTTCCTCTCTAACTTAACCATTGAAGCTTCTTTAATTTTGCAGGTCAAATTTTCCTTTTAAATAAATTTTATCGTTGAAGTATGTATAAGTTAGGTGAGTATTCTATAACCAGATTTGTGTATAAACAAAGAGTATATTAATAAAATGAATATTAAATTGACCATAACCTCTAATAACTTAAGCTTTTGGGTTTGAGCTTAGTGGTAATTCATTATGGCATCAAAGTCGTGTAATATCATAGCCTTCAAAATGGTAAATTTATACTAACCTATCGACATCGACTTAAATTTTTGAATCAAGTAAAAAGTTTAAGCTAATAGTAATATAACTTACTCGAGAAGGGGGAGATAGTGGTAGGACTCGCCGGTTCACTCTGGAAATCATGTGCTCGGCCCGAATCAGCTGCTTCATCGGCGGCGGCAACTATTTCGGAATTGGAAAAAGAGGCTTGTTCTAAATGAAGAGAAGAATAATGATCTTGTAGTTGGTGATTAAAATGAGGTGATGATGACTCCACCTCCATTGAAGACATCTCAATTGACTCCACTTCCATTGAAGAAATCTCAGACTGTACAGCTAATTCTTGCAGCTAGCTTATGTAATGCATAATCTGCAACCTCCGCTAGCCTTATTCTTTGGAAGTTTCCCTTCCCATTTCTTGGATGCTGCCTTATCAATTCTTAGCCACCGACATCGAGACTTCTTCTTCTTCTTCTTTTCCAATTAGCTTTTCAATTCTAAGTCAACTCTTAGTTTTATCCTTGTTTTTTTTCTAATAATAGAGATACTCTTTTAGTTTCTAACTTTCACACTTTTGTCTTCTTAGTTCTGGGACTTTAAAAAGTGTCAAGTAGATTCTTGAACTTTTAGATTTATGTTTATTGGTACTTGAATTTTAAAAAATGTCTAATAAATTCTTAAAATTTCAATTTTATGTCCAATAAATCCCTAAATTCTTAATTGTCCCTCATGGATCCTTGACCAATTCAATATTTTTTTAAATTCATAGATCTACTAGACACAAAAGTTGAAAATTTAGGATCTTATTTGACATAAAATTCAATTTTATATCTAATAGATCAATTAATTTTTAAAAGTTTTGAATATGTCAATGACTTATTAGACACAAAATTAAAAGTTCATGGACCTATTAGACATTTTTAAAGTTTAAGGGACTTATTAAACACTTTCTAAAGTTCAGGTTTCTTTTAGATACAAACTTGAAAGTTTAGGCCGCGTTTGATAACCATTTGGTTTTTGGTTTTTGGTCTTTGAAAATTAAGTTTGTTTTCCCCCAATTTCTCTACCATGATTTTCATCTCCCTTAAGGAAGTATTTGAATTCTTAGCAAAATTCTAAAAACAAAAACAAGTTTTTGAAAACTATTTTTTTTAGTTTTCAAAACATGGCTTGGTTTTTGAAAATATGGGCAAAAAGTATATGACAAAACAAGTAAAACCGTAGGTGGGAGTAGTATATATAGGCTTAATTTTTAAAAATCAAAAATCAAAAACCAAATGATTATCAAACGGAGCTTTAGGAATTATACTTGTAATTTAATCCTTTATTTTTTACTTGAACATATTGGTCCCTACCGACTTTTTGACGTGTGTTATTCTTTTTTTATTATACTATTTATATTCTATTTATTATATAAGTCAATCTCACTAAATTTTTTTAGTCAATAACAACTTACCATATCAATGAGTTGATAGGAGCTCCTATCCTACTACCCATGCATATAGGTAAGTATTGTTACTTTTTAAAAAATATATATCTATTATTAAGAGAGGTAATATTTGACAAACTTTATTTTTCGTTTTTCTATGAATTAAGCAGTATTCTCTTAATTTACAGTCTTTTATAGGGGTGTTCATCTGTCGGTCAGTTTTGGGCTAAAACCAATGCCCACCATAAACATGTCAGTTGTAGTCGATCGGTTTCTAAAAGTTTTTGAGAGGTTGGTGATGCCGACCGAACAAACACACTGTCAGTTGATTTTAATCAATTTTGTGAACTCTACAAACTAAACAAAAGAAGGGAGAAATGGAGAAGAAAATGAGAAAATAAGAGAAGATAGAGAGGACGCAGCGATGGCGGTGTGTAAGACCCACATTTGGTCTTCTAGCTTTTGGCTATATATATAGCATATTGGTTAATTGTTTTTGAAACATTTTGAAGGAAGAGAACATTTGGAATAACATAGAGAAGTAAAAGAAAATTTGATTTGGTATATATTGGAAAAAAAAGTAGTTTATGAAAAAAAAAAGATTACAAAAGGAAAGGCAAAAAGAAAAAAAATGAAAGAAGAAAAAAAAAAGAAAAAGAAAAATTGGGTTGATTAAAAATAAATGAATAAATAAAGAAGGGTGTTGGTGTGGCTTGGAAAACAACTCACAAGATATAATAAATTTTGTTTAAAAAAAAAGGTTAAATTATTAAAAATACACTCTGAACTATGGGATTGGTTTCAATTATACACCCAAACTTTGAAAAGTTTCATTTTAACTCTTGAAGTTTAAAGTTTGTTTCAAAACGACATTTGAAGGCTTTTTTCGTTAAATTCATGGACGAAAAATGACGTGTTTCTATGTGTCTTTATATTTCTTTCCACGTATATGTTCAAATCTATTCACATAAGCTACAATGTAGATGCAAACACATCATTTTTCGTCCATGAATTTAACGAAAAAAAGCTTTCAAGGGTTGTTTTGAAACAAACTTCAAACTTCAAAGGTTCAAATGAAAATTTTCAAAGTTTTAAGGTATAATTGAAATTAACCTCATAGTTTAGGAGTATTTTTAATAATTTAATCTAAAAGAGACAGAGAGAGAGAAAAAAAAAAGAAATAGAAAAAAAAGAAAAAGAAAAAAAAGGAAGGTTGGGGAATGAAAACGGAAGGAAGGAAGAAAAGTGAAAGAAAAAGAAAGAGAGAGAAAGAAAGAGGGAGAATGGAAAGAAAAATGGTGGAAGTTTAAGAGCTTTAGAACATATCGGTAGGTGGATCAAAGAGTTGGAAGCTTGCTAGAAAGGTCGTGGCTAACACCGGAAGAGTTCAAAGAAGTTCATGGGCAATAATTCAACTTGGTCAACCATTTTTCTTTTGAGAAGAGTTGGGAAAAATCGAAGACATATATGTTATTTTTCATGGGTTTATTTTCCTTATGTCCAAAAATCTTGGTGGTTCTTTTCTCATGGTTCAAGAAATTTCATAGATCTTTGTGGGTATTCTTTCTTTGGGGTTGGCTTAAGTAAATGAAAGAAAAAGAAATAGAAAACTCAAATTTTTAGTATGAATGAAAAATAAGAAAAGGGAAAAGAAGGAAATTAAATGGAGCAAGCATGTGTTTTATGGACAAGAATGGGTCTTGTGGCTTTTATGTCCTTTTTCAATTACTTGTATAAGACTGTTTACCTTATTATGTTCTTCTTTTGAGGTTTTGGATGGTGGATATTTGAAAGACCTAATAGATGTTTAAAGAAAATAGGTGGAACGAATAGAGAAGGGGGTGGAATGAATAGAGAAGGGGGAAGTTGAATTGGAAATTGAGAAAATGGAGAAGAATACCATACTTATGTGTGATTTTAGAGAAGGAAAAGTGATGAATAATGGTAGGGAATTAAATGAGGAGAGAGAATGTTTGTTTGGAGTCATTCACGTGGAGCGTAGTAATTTGAGAGAGAATTATTTTATTATGAAAAATAAAAGGGTTTATGGGGTAGGAGAAGGTGCAATTGCATTAAAGAGGGAGAGAAGTGATAGGAGTAAATAGAATTAATATTTTATTTTAAAAGGTACATTAAGGTACATAGAAGTTATTGGAGAGAGAATGAAGATAATATTAGAGAAACATGAAGTTCTATCTTAAAATTAATTGGTAATAAAAATAGTAGTTCATGTATCTTATAAATTGTGAAGTATTTTTCATATATTTGATGTGAGATCCTTAACAAATAAGACATGGAAAGTTTAAAAATGAATCCATAGGACATCATAGTGATCAATGATTATCGAGGGAAATTTAGGTTTGATGTTAATTAAGTGATGTTACTCTTAGGTTATGTTTTTTATTGGTGATTAAGGAATTATTTATATTATAGGTTCAAATTAATTCCAGGTCGAGTAAAGATTGAAATGATTCACAGATCGAATATTACTCGTTAAGAGTATTGTGAGTGGTTTATTTTACGTAAAGGTTTTATTATTTAATTATTATTATAGAATTTCAAGTATTCTATAATTATGTGTGATTTTAGAGAAATTGTTATGAGATTTTCAGAAATTGTTATGAATTTCCAATATTTCTATGATTTTAGTTGGAATTACTGTTTTAGAGATATTTGATGATTACTAAGAACTTAGAAATGTTTTATGATTATTTGAGAAGTTAGAAGAGTTCTAATGTTTATTGAGAAATATATGAGGTTTATGAAATGTGGTTTTAGAGAAAGAATAATTTTGGAAATGTTCTATGTTATTTGAGAGATTTGATGATCATTTGAGAATTTTAAATGTTTAATGTTATATGAGAAATCTCTCAAATTTATGAAATGATGTTTTAGAGAAAGAGCATGATTTTTAGTAAAAGTTTGATAATTAAAAGTTTTATGTTAAAAGTGGTTTCCAAACCACTAGATCTATGTCTCCATAATGATTACTCATATGCTATGTGAATGTGTTTCTGTAGAGTATCAGAGAGAGATAGATCTGTTCTGCTTGCACGTTTGACAAAGATGACTTTGCTAGGTATGGATATATTTTATTCGTAGTATGACAGAGATTTGTTCTGCTATTGTAACACCATCTTCTACCTTTAAGCACTTGGAAAAAGAAATCATGCAGTGAAAAGACAACATGGAAAAGTAAAGTTCGAATGCACTTCTTAATTAAATTTCGAGAACGAAATTCACAAAAAATAGGGTCATAATTTGTAAGACCCAATTTTGGTATTTTAGTATTTGGCTATTTATGGCATTTTGATTCTTTAATTTTGAAAAAAAAAAATTGGATGAAGGATAGCTTGTAATAAAAGGAAAAGAAAAGGGATCGGAAAAGAATTGGAAATTTGGAACTTTGTGTAAGGAAAAAGGAAAAAAAGAAAAGAATAGACAAGGAAAAGGAATTATATATATAATAAAATATTGAAGTGGAAGACAAGCTTCCATGTGAGCTATTGGTTTAAAAAAAAAAAGAGAAAAGAGAAAAAGAAAGAAACAAAAAAAAAAAAAAAGAAAAGAAAAGAAATTGATGGCGCTACATTGAGCCACACAAAAAAAAGAAAGTTAAAAAAAAAAAGAAAAAGAAAAGGGGAGTGTTCTGGAAAATGGGGAGAAAATGAAAATAAAGAAAGAAATGAAAAGAAGGAGAAGGAGAAGGAGAAAGAGAAAGAGAAAGGAAAAAGGAAAAGAGAGAAGAGAACGAGAGAGAGAGAGGCATGGTGTTAGCCACTGGACCATCGCCGAACATGGTCGGAAGGTTGTGGAAGTCGCCGGAGAAGCCGTGGTAATGTCGGAACCGTCGGAAAGGACATGACTAACACCTTGATGTGGACATTGCCGCATCTTAAGTTTGGGGGGGATAGACATCTTACATTACTTTTGTTGACCCCACATCGTTATATATTCATTTTTTGTAATTCATGAACTGTAAACATATTGTGAGTTGTTGTATGAATGTTGCCAAGTTCAAAAAAAAAATGGCACCCAAACAAAAATATTAGAGGGATACTCCTCTTTCCAAGACTTAACCGAGTAACCAAGGAAAGTCATGACACCCATGATTGCCTCTGCATGAAAGGTTGATTCAGGAAATGAGTAGGTTAAAAACAGTTTCAAATAGTGATGTCTGCTTGTAGTCAACTACCTTCACCACAAAATGTCGGTAAGTTGGAACGAAGGTACAATTGACTAAGGAAGCACCTTCAAAAAAAAAAAAAAAAAAAAGAAGCTTGAATAGCTTGGCAGTAAAAAGAAATAAGTTTGGGGGAGTTTTTCTTTTGTTTAGTTAAGTTGTTTCTCAAAAGATGACCTATGTAAGAAGCAAGCAAGATGAAACTAGAAGAATAGGGATACAATTTTTAAGGAAGTATGGGTGAAAGATGCTAAGGTCAAGAACTAAGGTGGGATTAAAATTGGTTGTGATAAACATGTGTTATGAGCTTGAGATGTCTCCTGCTAGGGTATTTGTTTTGTCAAGAACTTAGGTTAGTTGTTGAAATTCATATATGAATACTGTGATTTTGATTGCTTGAGGACAAGCAATAACTCAACTTTGGGGGTGTGATAATTCTCATTTATGATGATTATTTGGCCTTCAAACTTAGTTATGCTTATGGTTTTATTCATATTATTTGATAAAAGGGCAAGAAAAGAGTTGAAGTTAATTAAATTATGGTTGGAAGAAGTAAGTTAAGAAAAGAGAACAAAAGAAGAAGAAAAGCCAAACTTACTTAATACTTTGGTGCAGGTTTTTGCAGAATGCAATAGAATTACAATTGCATTGCAATTGCAATTTCGACAGATCTGGAAATTAAAGGAAAATCCTCAAATCTCCTAAAATCTAGGAATTTTGTGGGATATTGTCTCCATGATTTCAGTTGTGATTTTGGCCATCATTGTGCATCATTCAAGAAGGAAACCCTAGCTCAAATCCTCTATAAATATGGGAGGAGAAGCCACAAGAAAAAGGGGATCAATTTTCTGCCGTTTCAGCCACGTTTGCTGCTATTCCACGATTTATGCTGTCAATTTTCTACTGTCAAATTTTCAGCTGTTAATTTTCTTCTATTTTTATTTTCGTTTGCTACTGTTTTCCAGCCCCTTTCAACTTTAAAATTCAATCATTCCTCAACGAAAATTGAAGGAAGTGAAGACTCAATTCCCTTTGAAAAAAGTGGAGTTGAGTCGATTGAATAAGAAGTGAAAAAGGGGTTGTGTTCTTCCCGTTCTTAGAATTTATTTTCTGTTTTATTTAAGTTATTTGCTTTTATTTTCAGAACTTAATTGCTGCTATAATTTTGAGTTTTTACCTACTGTTTTATTCTTCCCTTTTGTTCTTGAAATTAATTAGTTGCTGAATTTATTTTGATTAATAGAATTTTGGTTGTTCTTTCATTATTGTTGAATTGTTATTCAAGTATTTATTAATTTTATTTTAGTTATGCACTTTGATTCTTTTAAATCATTATTTTATTTTCTTTAATTATGAGCTAAGTCTTTCTTTGGGATTCAAGCATGTGAATGCCTTAGAGAAAGAAATAAAGGCTTAGTATGTAAGAGCAACATTGCTTAATCTTATAGCATTGTTTTCTTTTATTGATTGAAATTTTCATTACTAGTTTAGATTGATCACCTAGATTAGTATACAACAATTTGAGTCTAATTCTGAAAAGGTTAGATAAAAATTGGGTTTTCAAAAAAGCAATAAAGGAAAATAGCCTAGACATAGGAATTTGTTTTTGACCCTAGACATAGGGCAAAACCTTTAAAACCAAAAGAATTGTGTTTCAAAATTAACTAAGTTCGTATTAGCCATAGAAATATCGGTTTAATCGCTTAGCCTCCTAAAGATACTTTCATAGAAGGTCGAATAGGTGTTGAGTTTGGTTTACAAAGCTTAAGTGTTGAGTCAGAGGATTGCAATTGCAATTAGGCCTCAATTTCTTTCAATAGAGCAAAAGCATATTTGAATCCCTCTTTTATTTCCATTGATATTTTCAACAATTTTTCTTTTAGTCAAAATACCTCACAAATCATTTTCACCCACGGTTACCTTTAGTTGCAATTTGTAAACGATTGTGTGTCATTTTAATAAATTTTATTAAAACCCATTCCCTTGGGTACGATACTCTAGAATACTTCCAATTTCTTATTACTTCGATCACGTGCACTTGCGTGTAGCAAAAATCCGATCAAACCCTGATTCGACGTAGAATCTCCAAAATGTGCCTTGGACTCAAAATGTTGGAAACCTAATTAGCTGGGCACGGTAGCGTTCCATACTAACGTTGCTACCTGCTTTAAGTTCTAGGGATTGATTGAGATGAACTAACTAAAGTAGGCATGCAGGCCTAATTCAACTAATTCGTTCTGTTGATTCTTAGGTCCTATCGTGTAAATTACACGAGGAGATTACAAGCACAAGTCAGTCCTATTGCTATTTTAAATTAGCGATTACAAGCACATTCGACATGAATAGGTTGTCAGGCTATCAATGAACAAGCTCATACTATAATCGTTAAAGTAAGGATCAAGAGATAAAACTGATAACTCTTTATAGAAGAGTTATTTTTACTTGAATTTTCTTGCTAAACCTTGCTTGTTTAATGTATTTTGGTATCTTTTTGGTTACTTAGGTTCCCAATTTAGTGCTTTCTTGCTTATTTGGCTAAGTATTGAGAAAACCTTGATTAACGTTTGGATTCTTGCAATTTGTGAGCTGAATTGTTGCCATTTGTGCTTCAGGTAAGAGTAGACTTAATGAATAGAGAAATGGAGTACAGTGAAGCTCTTTGAGCTGAATTGCTGCAACAATCCATCACAAAGAAGCTAATTAATTCACACGTGCAAAGAATATTCTCATTAATTGAGCTGTCTAAAAAGAGCCAGTTGGAATGAGGTGGACCAATAGAATGCTGCCAAGCTTCATTCCCTGTCTATTCAACCTTGATTTTGATGCAAAAGGGAGAGTGTATAAGTTTGGCATTTGGTATTTGGAAAAGAGGAGGCTGGAAAAAGGAAGGTTTACGGAAAGGAGGAGAGAGAGCTGAAAGAAGACAATCTACCTTGGGAAAGGAGCTGAAGAAAAAGAAAGGAGTCCTTTAGAAGCTTCTCCAACTGAAATACTCTTCTCTTTTTACTGTTCTTCTTCCTTTTCTTTGCTGTTTCAATTTCTTAGACTACTTGTAATGGAATTTCCATTAGTTTTTTAGGAGTTTTATTTTTGTCATTATGAGCTAAATAGCTAAAGGCAAGGATTAGGGAATTGATCTTATATTGTAGAGAGGTTCAAGCTACGTTGTTTTATGCTGTTGAACACTTATTTGAAGTTCTTTTAATGTTTATGATGAATTATGTTTAGCCAGCCTTTTTCATCTACTGTTTCTTGCATTTTGGGAAAAAAAATAGGAAACTGATGGCTTCAAATCTCATTAAGACTGATTACAAGTTATCTTGTAGTGAAATGGGTAGGTTAGGGATAATCACCACTTAGTGCACACAAACAATGAGCTTATTTTGAGTAGTTTAAATTGGAATTTAGCTACAATTTAAGGAAATCTGGGAAGATTCCGTGTTGGAATGCTGTGTGGTGTGATTTAGCATGAGTTTTTCTACAACATTAAGTCCTCAAAACAGTATAAGAAACCCCTAATCCAAGCATGCTTTTAACTCTAAGTGATTTTACCTGCTATTCTATATGTTTTGCTTCTTTGTCTGTTATTCCAACTTTGTGGCTGATAAGTTAGTCTTGTTTTATTTCTTTAAAAACTCCTTGAATGTTGTTTTTGTTTGGTTACCCCTTTATTCACTAAAATTTAGCTCAAGCTTAGTAAAATGATTGGGCTAATCCCTGAGGAGAACGATATAAATATACTTATCACTTGCTGCACTAGACTATGTATACTTTCACATTAAGAGTGTTTAATTGCAAAATTAATACCACTCTAGCTAAGGCAACAAATACACATTCTGAAAGATATGGAAATTCAATGTAAAGTGTCACAAAAATGACATAGTTACCTTATTTACACCTGAATCAGTGTCGAAAGTCTAATTGAACATCGAAGCAATGTAGTCCGACACCAAAAATCGATCAAAAACTCTTAATCTATCCTAAAACTATGAAAAACAGAGAGGAAAAAGCTTAAAATGGTCTCATGACGGCTAACATCAGAGACAAAATGACCTAGAGGGCGAAATTTCACTTTTATACAAATTGCGGTAATGTCGAGACGCTACAGGCAGAGTTGAGACTCTACCCTTAATTAGACCAGGGTCGATGGGGGATCACCGCAGCGTCGAGACGTTATCCTACATCAGCGCATTCTATCTTCTTGCAGCATCTTCAAGCTTCCAACGATGTTGAGATGCTTTCATCAAGGGCATTTTGGTCATTTCACTTTAATCTTCACTCAGTTGCTCAAATGACCTCCAAATTGGCTCGATTAACCCCCTTTTGATGCAAATGCTCCAAAATACTTCTCTTGTTCGATTGCCTACAAAATGAATGAATAAACACATAAAATCTATCTAACTAGCCAAAATTAACATGAATAAAATAGGACTATTTTGGTTTTGTCTGTGTTCGTCTAGATTTTAAAAACATACAAGGCATTAAAAACTTCTTTTTCTGCATATACGAGAACTCCTCATTCACATGCAAGAGTTTACAAATAGTCATGGTCATAACTATTCTAGTCTAAAAATCACTCTTTCAAGCAAGAAATTAACCTATGTGTTATAGTATATATGTAGAGTTAGGAGCTTATTAATCCTTTGTCCTTTATTGTAATTTTACTTTCACTAGTTTAGGGCTTCCATGTATGCCTATATATATTTGGCTCTATTGTATAGAATGAAAGTGAAAACTCTCATATTTGATCTCACAATAACATGGTATCAGAGCCACTAGGTTTTTCCTAGGCAATTAGGGTTTTGTGAGTTTTTGAGAATTGGGAACAATTAGGGTTTGAGGTTTGGAACACCTTTTCGGAGTGTTTGGTCTTCTACCTTAGGTTTTGTGTTTCACCACCGCTGCCAAGGTCCGCCGTCGCCACCGTCACCGAAATCCGCCTCCGCCGCCGAAATCGGCCGGCGCCGTCACCGGAATCCGCCGCCGGCGCCGCCCGTCTTCTGCGAATTTTTTGTCACCGCCCAGACCAAACGAAAGCCCATTTTCCGATCAGCAGGTACCTGAAATTTGGCAGGAAAAATCCCTGCGCGTGGACCTCACTCTCCGATTGAAGGTTTTGGCGTTATTCCCACGCGCCGACCTGTTTATGTGGTTATTTTGGCTTGCCGTTTGTCTAACTCCCGACCTGTTTATGGGGTTATTTTGGTCATAATTGGCTCGTGTTAGAAGTTGATTTGGAAAAGAATTAGAGGTTTTTTGATTGGGCACTGCTTTCAGATCAGTTTTTCAGAAGTTTTGCAGTCATTTGGGTCTGATTACGTGGTTTCAGATTTGATTTTGTGGTTTTACATTCGTCATTGATCTATGGCAGAACGAGAACTCGAAATGATGTCTAATGTGGTTCAATCACAGCCTCAATCCACCTATGGTTCATCTAAGAAGCCATTTGTTAATTCTATTGCCGAGTTTGCTAAATTTCAACAATACCAGAAATCATCGAAAGCATCTTCTTCATCATTTGCGTTTACCCCTATTACGACCATTGCTGGGTCAGGTAACATGAATCATTGTCTTCTCTCATCTTCTACCAAATGGGTCATAGACTCTGGTGCTACCGATCATATGACAGGTAATCCCAATTTGTTTTCCACCCTTTCTTCATCTACATCCCTTGCTAATGTTACTTTGGCAGATGGATCAAAATCGTCTATCCTTGGATCTGGCACAGTAAATCTAACCTCATCTCTTTCTTTATCATCTGTTCTACATTTACCTCAACTTTCCTTTAATTTGATCTCTATTAGTAAACTCACTCGTGACCTTAATTGTTGTGTCTTATTCTATCCCGGCTATTGCTTGTTTCAGGATCTTGTGACGAAGAAGATTATTGGTAAAGGACATGAATCTGGAGGACTTTACACTTTTGATCATCAAGTACCAAAAGTTGTCTGTCTGGAGTCGTTTCTCCTTTTGATGCCCATTGTCGTTTAGGTCATCCATCTCTTTCAGTACTAAGAAAGCTTTGTCCTCAATTTCATAACTTGTCTTCATTAAATTGTGACTCATGTCAATTTGCCAAACTTCATCGTCTCAGTTCGAACCCTAGAATCGATAACCGAGCAAGTGCACCTTTCGAATTAGTTCATTCTGATATTTGGGGTCCTTGTCCAGTTGTGTCCAAATCTGGATTTCGATATTTCGTTACCTTTGTTGATGATTACTCTCGCATGACTTGGTTATATTTTATGAAGAATCGTTCTGAGTTACTTTCTCATTTTTGTAACTTTCATGCTGAAATTCGAACTCAGTTTGGTGTTTCCCTTAAAATCTTGAGAAGTGACAATGCTGGTGAGTACTTTTCTGAAGCACTTAGTGCATACCTTTGTAAGCATGGAATTCTTCATCAATCATCTTGTGCTGATACTCCATCACAAAATGGAGTTGCTGAACGAAAGAATAGGCATCTTCTTGAAACTGCAAGAGCATTATCATTTCAAATGCATGTTCCAAAGCATTTTTGGGTTGATGCAATTTCCACAGCCTGCTTCTTGATTAATCATATGCCTTCATCTGTTCTTAAAGGTCAAATTCCCTATCATGTTTTATTCCCAACAAAACCTTTGTTTCCTCTTGAGCCGAAAATATTTGGTTGTACTTGTTTTGTTCGAGATGTTCGTCCTAATCTGACAAAATTAGACCCCAAATCTTTGAAGTGCATCTTCTTAGGCTATTCTCGTGTTCAAAAAGGATATTGATGCTTTTGTCCTAGTTCGAATAGGTATCTTGTATCTTGCGATGTTACTTTCTTTGAGGACAAACCTTTCGGTTCATCTTTGCCCAGTACGAGTCAGGGGGAGGATGACGATCTTTTTATCTACACACTTGTGTCTCCTACACCTTCTTCCGATCCATCGCCTTTGACATCTGCCCCTACTCGCCCACCTATTACTCAAGTCTACTCTAGACGGCAACAACCTCCAAGTGAATGTCTTGTACCAAAAGATTCTTCGTCATCAGATCCAGGACCAAGTGACGAGCTTCCTATTGCTCTTCGTAAAGGTAAACGTTCATGTACTTTTCCTATTTCTTCTTTTGTCTCTTATGACCACTTGTCATCTTCTACATGTTCGTTTATTGCATCTGTTGAATCTATCACGGTCCCTAAAACTATTCATGAAGCCTTGTCCCATCCTGGTTGGCGCAATGCAATGATAGAAGAGATGAATGCCTTAGATGATAATGGTACCTGGGATTTAGTATCTCGTCCTGTAGGAAATAAAGCTATTGGATGTAAATGGGTGTTTGCAGTTAAGGTCAATCCGGATGGTTCAGTTGCTCGATTAAAAGCCCGCCTTGTTGCCAAAGGCTATGCTCAGACCTATGGGGTTGATTACTTTGATACATTTTCTCCTGTCGCTAAATTAACTTCTGTCAGGTTATTCATTTCCATGGCTGCTTCTCAATGTTGGCCTTTGCATCAACTTGACATTAAAAATGCATTTCTCCATGGTGATCTTCAGGAGGAAGTTTATATGGAGCAACCACCAGGGTTTGTTGCTCAGGGGGAGAATGATAAAGTTTGTCGCCTTCGCAAATCTTTGTATGGGTTGAAACAAAGTCCACGAGCATGGTTTGGAAAATTTAGTCAAGCACTTGAGCAATTTGGAATGAAGAAAAGCAAGTCGGATCACTCTGTCTTCTACCGACGAACTAATAGTGGTATCATTCTGCTTGTTCTATATGTTGATGATATTGTTATCACTGGAAATGATACATCAGGCATTTTATCTCTCAAAACTTTCCTTCAAAGTCAGTTTCATACTAAAGACTTGGGAACGTTAAAGTACTTCTTGGGCATTGAAGTAATGAGAAGTAAGAGAGGTATCTTTATGTCACAAAGGAAATATGTGCTTGATTTGCTATCTGAGACCGGAAAATTGGGAGCCAAGCCATGTAGTACTCCAATGATGCCTAATATGCAACTTACAAAAGATGGAGAACCATTTAAAGATCCTGAGAGATATAGAAGATTGGTTGGAAAGTTGAATTATCTTACAGTGACACGACCAGACATAGCTTATTCAGTAAGCATTGTGAGTCAGTTTATGTCTTCACCTACAGTGGATCATTGGGCCGCAGTACAACATATTCTATGTTATTTGAAAGCTGCACCTGGACGTGGGATCTTATATAAAGATCATGGTCATATGAAGATTGAGTGTTTTTCAGACGCCGATTGGGCAGGATCAAGAGAAGATAGAAGATCGACTTCTGGCTATTGTGTTTTTGTTGGAGGCAATTTGGTCTCATGGAAAAGTAAGAAACAAAATGTAGTCTCTCGATCGAGTGCTGAATCAGAATACAGAGCTATGGCACAATCAGTATGTGAAATAATGTGGGTACATCAACTATTGATCGAATTAGGCTTCAATACTACTGTTCCAATCAAGTTGTGGTGTGACAACCAAGCTGCCCTTCATATTGCATCCAACCCAGTATTTCATGAGCGAACTAAACATATCGAAATTGATTGTCATTTTGTTCGTGAGAAAATACAACAAGGTTTAGTGTCTACTGGATATGTGAAGACTGGAGAACAATTAGGAGATATTTTCACGAAAGCTTTAAATGGAGTTCGAATAGATTATCTTTGTAACAAGCTGGGCATGATTAACATATATGCTCCAGCTTGAGGGGGAGTGTTATAGTATATATGTAGAGTTAGGAGCTTATTAATCCTTTGTCCTTTATTGTAATTTTACTTTCACTAGTTTAGGGCTTCCATGTATGCCTATATATATTTGGCTCTATTGTATAGAATGAAAGTGAAAACTCTCATATTTGATCTCACAATAACACTATGAATCATGCAAACCTCAACCAAAAGTTAGCAAGCATCAAGGACATTCAAGCATGAATAATTATAAAGCATAATCAAAATATGGATTAACAACTAAAATAACGAGTTCAATGGCTACATCGATCCCCTAGAAATAGGTCTAGCCACTAATAATCACTGAAAATAAATCTGGACTAAAATAGATGTCCATAATGTCAACTACAAACTGAAAGAAAGGAAAAACTCTAATGATGTGTCGATCCCCGTTTTCGAAACAATCTCCACAATCTCGAGCTTTGAATCTCTACTTCCAGCTCCCTAAAGTGTCATTTGGTCTCCATGAATGTGTAGAATTCAAACTAGGGTTCTATCCTCTCTAAGACAGCTCTCCAAGAATGTTTGATGCGTACAAATTATGTTTCCTCAAGTGCACGAATCAAGTAATAAAAATGGTAAGTATTTACCAAGTATCGTATCCATAGGGATTGGTTTTAATTCAATTAAGTACTGCAATTTCTCTCTCTTAACTATATTTAGAGAACATAACTGAAAGAAACAGATAAAAATAAGCTAAACAACATAAATAAATGGGAGACTCAATCCTATGGGATAAACTTGGGAATATGATCAATAACTCAATTAAATAGACAATTACAACTAAATCAATAGTGAACTCATAGGTCTAGAAATTCTAAAGGTATGGTATCTCATATCGGTCTCCACCAATCTCAAGTACTAATTTAACTAACTTAGTTGTCCCTAACACTAGCTAATTCATACAAGGCATTAAGACTCTTCATTATGAACTTCTATTAATTAATTATTAGTCCCGCTGTCACTCGGGTAATTAATTAACATCCATGCATTCAGTTCTCGTCTAAGCTTCTCTCCGTTGAGTTTCCACTTAGAAAATGAATCAATTAAACAACGATCAATTAGTTAATCTTCATCACCATCTACAATTAATTAACCATTACTCCTGCTGTCACTCAGGTAATTAATTAATTTCCCCTTAAGTGCTAAACTAAGTTTCCTCAACTTAGACATACTTCAATTAACCAAAGATCACTAGTTAAAAGCATTACATACTAAATGCACAAATGATTTCAAAGCCTAATTAGCAATAATCATCCATAAAGCAAGCAATTAATCCAAAACAATCCTCAATTAAGCATTAAATTCAATATCCAACAATTAAACCAAAGTAATTAAGGATAAAGCTACTCAAAATCAATCAATTCAATCTCTAAATCATAATTTACAACCACTACAGTAGCTAAAAGTAAAGGAAAAGAGAAGAAAATTGCAAATGGAAGTCGATCCCGAGTTTCTGTCGTGATCTCCTTGGTCCTTGAGCTCTGGATTCTTCAATTCCGCTCAGTTTCGCTCATAAATGCTCTCCTTGGAATCGAGATTAGGGTTGTATCCCACAATTTGACCTCTAAAAACGACGCCCCAAAATGATGTTTATATAGGAAATCATGGCCTCTAAAAACGGTGCCTCAAATGAGACCAAAGCAAATGCATCTGATATCACGAATATAGTGAACCAGAACTTATGTTGAAAAATAAGAGTGCCTGTATTACCATCACTGCCACCAGGAATTGTGAAAGCTGCGACAAAAGCTATAGTAGTAATCAAAGTTGAGACGAGCATGCAACAGTTTGTCATGTTTTTCATCCACTCCTCTCCATCTTTACGAAGATCTTTGTGCTCTTTGGTGAATAACTCACGCGTGGTGAAAACTTGAGAAAATCGACATCACATTTGGCCTCACGTTGGGAAGGAAAAACTATTTTCTCTACTTCCTTAAACCAAAGTAATTCACATTGCATTTGAAGAGCAGCTTCTGAGACTCTATTCGAATGGTTTAGAGCAACTAGTTTTGCGGCCAAATGTAGCATGTTGTACTTTTCTTTACTAGTTGTTCTATACTTTGTTGAGAAGTCCTTGAGTCCACTAATGAGGAATAAGAAGGAGATTTCTAAAATGAAAAACAGTATCAGGGGATGAAAAAGGAGATTTTAGACATGAAGATCCAATATTATGTATATCCAGACCTGTACCATTGCCCATATGTACTTTGGTATCTCCAAGATATTAAGGAGCCATGGATAGATTTGCAAGATCATTCGTCACATGATTCGTTGCTCCAGAATCGGGATACCATTGATTTTCCTTGTTCAAGTCATGTTGCACAGAAAGAGTGTTTACAGATGGTTGAACAAAAGTCTGACCTGGTGGTATGAAAGAAGTAGATGACTGCCTATTTGAAGAAGAGTTTGGCCCTTGATACCATCGTTCAAAACCAAAGTAACATCGAAGTGCAGTATGACCAAATCGCCCACAAACTTGACACTGTGGTTTGTTGTTATTGTTCTAGAAACGACGAATACCACCATTACCCTGAGACTTGCCACCAATATTCTAATATTTCCCTCTTCGATTATTATCATAATTCTGAGAAGAAGAAGTTGAAGCAGATTTGTGAGGAGCTTGAACAGTTAAGTTCACCGAGGGCAAAGTGCCATCAGGATTAAGAGACAAATTTCTCTCTATTCGGCTTTCTTAGGTTAATAATAGGGAATATACTCTCTGTAGAGGCAGAGGATCATCAGCTGAGGATATAACGGATACAGTAGAATCAAATTTTGATCCCAACCCAGCCAAAATATGTAGAATATGATCTTCATGAGTAATCTTTCTACCAGCAGCAGCTAAAGAATCAATTAGATTCTTGATTTTTAAGAAATAATCCTTCAAACTTAAATTTCCCTTTTTCATCGATTCAAGTTTCGACTTGAGGTCCATAACCCTAGCAAGATTTCTTGACGAATATCGAGTTGTAAGAATTGTCCATACCTCATATGTAGTCTTACAATCAATCGTTTCGGAAAGTAGAATATTCGACATAGACCCCAACAACCAAGCGGTGATTAAACTATCTTGGCATACCCAAAGTTGATACGCATGATTCGAAATTGTTGAAGACGAAGACGCTTTCATCTGATTGAATGGTTCTTGACGAAATATTAGCATTAATATCAAGAAAGTGCTCAAGCCCATATCCTCGAAGCGTCGTCAAGACTTGTTGTTTCCAAAAAAGAAAATTCTCTTCATCTAGCCAAACAATCGTAGTTTTGTGACTAGGATTAATCACCTTAGTGATTTGCAGAGGAGTCGTAATTTCTGATGAACTCCGATCAGTGGAAGAAGTAGCCGATCAGCGGAAGAAGTAGCCATAGCACCCCAAAAAAAAAACCAAGAATTTCTCTAATGGTCGTTAGACCTAAACTGCTCTGATACCATCTTAAATTTCTAAAAACACCAGTAAATGATCACAAAAGGCATCTTCATTCAATGAATTAAAGTGATCAATAGTAGCAACCATTTATAGATGAGGTATGGTGTAAAAAGAGTAATAACCATTATTACAACTGAAATATGGTAAAAGTAAAATATAGTCGTAAAATATAACTCAGTACAATATACTAGCTCAATGAGCTCTCTTAACACGTTCCAAAAGATTGGACTTTGCCCAATTCACATAAAGAAAAGAAAAGAAAAGAAAGTTGCTACCAATCAAACTTACATGTTACACAAGCATGGTGTGTTTTTTAATATTGAATTACGATATTTGAATTATTTATCAGTTTCATATCTCTTGTGAAGTAGATCGGTCTTGAGTCATTTAGGGTAAATGTTCAATCTTTTAATTATTTGTAATTTAGTGTGTAAATAGATTATTAGGTTGTGCTTTTAATTAAGTCAAACAAGTATTGAATGAAATCTTAATCAGTTTTCATATTCTTTTTCTGAAAGGTTAGGGATGTCACTTTTTTCTATAGGGACAGACCCCACAGGGATCTGCCCTAAACAAGGTGGCCTGGGAAATGGTATTTTAAAGACAACAAAAAAAACATCAGAGCATATTCTTTTTAGAAAGTTTGTAAGTTTTGCTAGATTAATTCAATGGTCAATTTTGTGTATACTCAAGTTTAATTTTAATTTTAACCAAGCCCTGTTGGCGAAACACAGTTGGTATCTTGTGAAAAACCCCTCAAGTCTCCTAGCAAAAGTTTTGAAGGGCAGATACTTTAGGGATGAGGACTTTCTTAATGCAAAGTTAGGATATAACCCATCCCTTACCTGGAAAAGCATCTTGTGGGGCCGTGAGCTGTTCAGGAAAGGCTACAGGTGGAAGATTGGTAATGGTCGACAAGTTTCCATAACTGATGACCCTTGGATTCCTAACATGGGAAGTTTCAAGCCCAGTAGAGTAGGAGAAGCTTTCAGAGGGAAGCGAGTGGTGGATCTCATCAACAACGAGGAAGGTTGGAATGAAGCCCGCGTTAAAGAAGCGCTACTTCCCTTCGAAGTAGTCGAGGTCCTAAACATTCTGCTTGGAGGCCCGAACAGGATTGACGAGATCATCTGGCATCATGACAAAAAAGGGAAGTTTACAGTCAAGAGTGCTTACCATCTTGGTTTCTCCCTCTCCCTCTCCCGTGGGGTCTCGCAATCCGATGCGGGGTTTCTTTCCCTGGGCAGGGGTTCCTGAAGCCCGTTCGACTATTGGGATTTCGTGAGAAAACCCTGGCGAAAGGAGGAGATCGAGGGGTTCCTTACGATACTCGAGAGCATTTGGTTTCACAGGAACAGAATCCGGTTCAAAGACTCAAAACTTTCAGCCACCGAGATCTTCAGAGCCATCGAAGGTCAACTGGAGTCTCTCCAGGTTCATCCGAGAGGTGCTAGGGATGCTAAGATGTCTGCCCTTAGGTCTACTGGGGTTTCAGCTCAAGGGAGGGACCCATCTCTTGTGTTAAACACTTGGAAGCTATCGGCGGACGCGGCGTGGTCTAGCAAACGAAACAAGGGCGGCATCGGGTGGCTGCTCAGGGATGCGAATGGTCGGCTTAGGATGTGTGGGTGTAAGTTCATTTCTCACAAATGGCCTATCAAAGTGCTGGAAGCCCATGCTATGGCGGAAGGCCTCAAGGAGGTCCTTGCTTGGAGCCCTACGCGTATCCCTTCTCTGGTGGTGGAGTCCGACTCGAGGGAAGTTATTCACCTGCTTAATGGCTCATCTTTTGACTTAACTGAAGTGTCTTTTTTTATTGAGGATATTCTCTCTCTTTCTTTGGGTGTTAACTCCACTCTTTTTTGTAATATCACTAGAGAGGAGAACAAAGCAGCTCACGACTTGGCTGCTTTGGCATCTTCTTCTGGGTTATCTAGGACCTGGAAAGATGGTTTTCTAGGAAACATTTCTTCCTCGCATTCGCGAGAGAGTTTGGTTGTGGGTTTGGATTTGGTTTCTTAATGCATTACTTTCAGTTTTAAAAAAAAAAGTTTAATTTTGTTCAAAACATGATATTTATGGAAATTTATGAATTTTTGAGATTTGTACTTTGCTTTTTGTTAAAATAAGTGGGTGACTTAGTAAAATTTGACATAAGGTAAAGATTTTCACACGCATCAGGATATAGAGTAGTCCAATTTGATACATTTGAAAATTTAAGGTGAAAATTGAGGTAGGTTACCAAATTTAGGGTAAAAATTGATTTTTTTTCCCAAGAATTCTTTTTTTGTTGTTGAGTCGCTAATGAGCGAGACCTTACAATTTGAAGAAAGAGATGAGACAGAGAAAAGAAAGGGAGAAGGAGTCAACTCAACAGTGAGAGGAGAGGTGAAAAAGAAACCCTTAGGGGCAGTTTGGGTTTTTAAGCCCACCCAACGTTTGGCTTGTTGAAATTTTTTATCCCTATTTAATTTACCAACTCGGTGGAGTTGAGAAAATAACTCCACCATTTTTGTTCCCTCCTCACGCGGTTTCATTCCCTCTCTCACCTTCACTAAATTGATGTTGCATCTGATGGAATGTATGTGTGACATCAATTACAACTCAATTTCAATTATATAGAAGATTAAAACCTACCATTCATTTCCATTCAAAAAAATTAACAAAAGTGAGTATAGCTTAGCAGTAATTGACATGTATCCTTGACCAAAAGGTCAGAGGTTTGAATCCCTCCACTCCCAAATATTGTTGAACTAAAAAAAAAAACAACGTTATTCACAAATTCAAATTTTCCACACATAAGTTGTGGCCATGTCAATTTACATGAATTTAGTGTTGTAAATGATGTAACGTATGTCTTCCTTTTTTACACATAATTGTTGTGTCAATTTCATTATTATTTTAATATAAAAATAACTCTTAGTTTTTTTTGGAACACTTTCAAAGTTCAAGGGTTAAAATGAAACTTTTCAAAGTTTAAGAGCATAATTGAAATCTAGCTCAAAGTTTAGGAGTATTTAATATAATTTAACTCACAAAAATTAGAATTTGGGGAAATAGATATTTCAACAAACACAAGCAGGCTCAGCTAACATGTCTACCACCAATTACTGACGGCTTTCTGGACAATAACATGTTATTATTATTATTTTTTTTTAGAACATGTGGGGTGGGAAGATTCAAACCACTGACCTTTTAATTGAAAACATATGTCTTAATCAGTTGGGTTAAACTCGTGTACGTTGGCGATAGCATATTATCTTCTTAGCATCTTTTATAGTTGCTAAATTTGGATTTATTTTTAGTATCTTCAAACCTATATTTGTGAAGAGAAAATGCGATCCAAGAGAATTTAATCATGCAACTTGAAATAACATCATTTGGGGAAAAAAGTTAGTTGAATCGATTTACTATAAAAGCCACTTTTAATTTGTATATGATGGCAATGAGAAGCTCAATTTATTTCCAGATTGGTTAGCTGCTTAATATTAGACGAACAAGAGGTAAGAAATCCATTTGTCCGCATTTACATAATACTAACATAACATGAATAGAATAGTGGAGTTACATTGCTAAAACCAAATTAAAGGTGAGACCCATGTTAAGTTTTGGGCTATGTAAATTCTATTAGGGGTTTGGAAATCTAGATAACCGAAATTTTCATATGCCTAAAATCATAGATACTCAGAAATAAAGATACCCGACATTTTAGATAACTGTGTTTATTTTGAATGAATAAATTATAAGAATGTCTGAGAATATTTAGATAACTATGTTTGTTTTGCAAGATTTGTGTATGGGAATGACTTAAGATTACGTGTTCTACCAATAATGCCCATGCTAATCTGTAGGTAATTTGCGTATTAGTTTAATATAATTTTAATTTATATCACATGCATTTTGTTCTTTTATTAATTTAATGTTATATTTATATATTAATATAATTAGTTTATACTAATGTTTATGTGTTATTTTGTAGAACAAATTAATTTATATTAGTTCGAGATTTTTATAGAATATTTAATATTAAATATTAATTCAATTATAACTAAACTTTATTTTATATTTAAATGTAAAATATAAATATAACTAATTACATATGACCATTTATTAGTGCATAAATGCATTAAATTATTTTTAAATAACAAATAAAAATGTAAAATAAAGAAAATTGATAAGGGGTAATTAAAAAAGTCATTAGAGGATGTTGAGCATCTTGGAATGCCAAGGTATCTTCTATTCCTACAAAACAAACGGAGTAATCTAGATGCCCATTCTATGGAAATCTTGGATTACCATGAAACAAACGACCCTTAATTTATCTAAGGGTAATTGTAATGAGTAGCAAATTAGAGTTTGTTATTAGCAAATATAGCACCTTTTAAAAGATTTGCAAATATGACAAATCTTTTAAATAAAATTTCATTATTCCCTTTTTACCCTTGATTGTTGCGGATGGGAGTGAAAAATGGCCATCAAAAGAAGTGAAAGGAAGCAATCAAAAGGATGTTTAATTTTGATTTTTAAATGCCTCCAAACAATTTCACGGGGGACTTTTTTTCCCTTTTCTTTTAATTTTCTTCGTCTTCCTCTTCTCCTCCTCTCTCTCCACACGTGCCCTTATGCATTCCCTTCATACACATACTTCCCCATTCCAACTTCTTATGCAATTTAGAAATTTTGTGATCATAACATTACTTCAATCTTATAACAATCTCGTCGTTGATATATTAATTAGGGATCACCCAAAGTCGAGAGAGAAGGAAACGAAATACAAAGATGAGATATTAATTGAAAAATAACATTTGGTAGAATATCTAATTCAAAAACGCTTTTACATTCGAACCAACATTTATATAAATGGTTAGCATATCTCATTCTCACTAGTCCTATCTCATATTCTCGTAACCTTAATACTGTACTCTAACAACCAATATATCAAAATTTTACTACTCAAAATATTCTCATAAAAAATTACCCTAATTATATCTCTTTCATTCTCAAACATTATTAATATATACATCTTTATACCAACATAAGTGTAATTCAACAGTAATTGACATGTACCTTTTTTACCGTTTTTAATATGGCAAATATTGAAAATTGCAATAGTAATTATCTTCCATATGTGCAGGAAAAACCTTTAGGCTTAATATAGCAGGTTTACAATACATGGAAAAGCAAGTTAACTAAGGGTGTTGTGTTTAATTTAGTCCATATGTGTTTGATTTAGAAGCTAAATTGAGTAAAAATGGTTTTTAACATTTTGTTTTCATTTTCTCTTTGAGTTCCTTGTAGTAGTTCTTATTTTTTGTTTGCTAAGCTCATTTTATAGTATGTATCACTTAGATATAGTGTTGGTTTTGATCTTTTGAATGTATATTCTTCAACAATAAATTGATATTTCTCTATGATATCAGAGAGGAAAATCAATCTATCATTGATAGACTGATATTTCTCTCTAATATCAATCTATCACTAATAGACTAATATTCCTCTCTGATATCAGTTTATCACCGATAGACTCCAATCACATTGAAGTCTATCATTGATAGACTGATATTTCTCTATATTAAAGGAGTAATATCAAAGAGGAATATCAGTCTATTAGTAATATACTTTAATATGAGATTGAAGTCTCACTGATATCAGTATCATTAACATACATTTTTTTTTAAAATTTTCTCTAATATCAATCTATCACTAATAGACTAATATTCCTCTCTGATATCAGTTTATCACCGATAGACTCCAATCACATTGAAGTCTATCATTGATAGACTGATATTTCTCTATATTAAAGGAGTAATATCAAAGAGGAATATCAGTCTATTAGTAATATACTTTAATATGAGATTGAAGTCTCACTGATATCAGTATCATTAACGTACATATTTTTTTTTTTAATTTTTTGCAGTAATTTGAAATTATGGTTAAGCTTGTTATGAGAATTATAAGACTACTGGAGTTTTGGTTGATGAAATAATGGTTTTTTAGACTTTTTGGGGTTTAATATTGAATCAATTAAACATCAAACAAAACTAAATAGAAGATTACATTTACTATGATTACTTCATCGGTGATAGAAGCCTATAACATATAGACTTTGTTCACAACATATATTCTATCTCTTGTATAAGTCTATCATTGATAACAGTGTATCACTTCTATCACTGATAGACTACATTTGTTGTGGTTTGAGTCTATCAACGATAGACTTCTATCACTGATAAACTTCAATCACAACGCATGTATCAATGATAGATTGCTATCAATTATCACTGATAGATTTCATTCACAACATATAGCAAGTCTATCTGTGATAGCAGTCTATCACTTCTATCACTGATAGACTACATGCGTTGTGATTGAAGTCTATCAACGATAAACTCCTATCACTGATAGACTTCAATCACAGTGATAGACTGCAATCACAATGCATGTAGTCTATCAATGATAGACTGCTATCACTGATAGACTAGCACCTAATCAGCAATAATTGCAACTGTGTTTGAAGTCTATTCTTAATAGGCTTATATCACTGATAAACTTCACTCAGAATGGCAGTCTATCAGTGATAGAAGAAGTTTTAGTATTTTTACATGGGCTGGATTTAATTTTTGCCATATTTACAAATAGTTTTAGAGTTTACTATTTTTGCTATTATTTTGACTGATTTTGTTATATGTGCAATCATCCCTTTATCTAAAGTAGCTTAAGCGGTGGAAATCTCTTTGGTCCTTTTGAATTTTGAATTTCTTAAGATTATTAGATATGTTAATTTTTTGCGATTTTTTTAAAAGATAGAATAGGGGAAGGAGAGAAAAAAAAAAAAAAAAAAAAAACAAGTAGAGCATAGCAAGGCTTTGATTACAGGTACAAAGAGTGGATGCCTATCATAAATTAACATCACCACAGAGATAACTTGTGTCGTTGGTTTCCAATCCAACCACCCACGTGAAAAACTGAAAACTAAAAGAAAGGAATGGGGCCAAATAGTAAATTCCTGTGGTTCATAGAAGTTAATTGAACAGAGAAACAAACAAAACCTAGTTGTTTGATGGATTAACAGCTTTTGTGCTTTTGAAACCTGATGAATTTATAGCTCAATACATTGGAAATTGGTAATTTCATCACATGCTGGAAAACCTGCACCTAAAACTCGGAGAGTTCTGAACCAATTAATGGAGAATTTATTCAGCATCAGCTGCCCCTCTTGCCCTGTTCAATTTCCCCCTCATACGTCCCTTCCAACCAATTCAATTATTATTCATTATAATCTTCCTTCCAGAGATTGACAAATTGATGGATATTTACATTGGTACGAGTAGTTTTCAGAATCATTCACGAGTACAAATAAAAAATAACCCCTCAAATAACTGTGCTATGGGTCCTACTCAAATAATTGTCTGTCAAATTTATTCAAAAAGACTGATACAATATTTTAGATTGTTGGATATGAGAAGGAAAAACTAAAATCATAGATTTATGGGTAACATAATATGGCAGCTACATTGAATAATTAATTTTTCTAACTTAAACTTTAACGACAGCCTAGCAAATCTGAAAATTACATTGCTTCCTTCCTAATAGATAGGTCTCATTGAGGTTTGTTTCCATTCATTGGATTTCTGCCTTGTAATGGAAAAAGATAAAAATCAACCTATCCTTTGACTAAGGTCTCGTTTAATAACCATTTAATTTTTTGTTTTCTATTTTTAAAAATTGAGCTTATAAACTCTACTTTATTCTTTAGTTTTCTTGTTTTATTACCTACTTTTTAAAAACGTTTTCAAAAACCAAACTAAATTTTAAAAACTAAAAAAAAAAAAAACTTGATTTTGTTTTGAGATTTGGCTTAGAGTTCAAATGTGTTTTTAAGAAAAGTGAAAAGTTTACCATGAAAATTGTAAAGAAACAAGCACCATTTTCAAAAACAGAAAACAAAAAACTAGAGGGTCAAACCAACACCTAAATATTTATACAGCTTTCAATTTATTCTCAGTAATTCTAATTCAAAACGTTTTAACATATCCAGTGGTGCAAGTGTGTTGATTCAGAATAAATTGATACAGGGATATAAATTAGATCATATTTATAGTATTGATATGCATCTCTATCGTGGTTATTGTTTGCAATATCAAATGCATTTTTCATTTTATATTGGAAGGTCCTACTTTGTGCTAACATTGCTATTGCTATTGGCATTGGCATTGAAATTGAAATTATAAGTTTGAGCAGAGGTTTGATTATTTATTTATTTTAATCATTATCTTAGATTAAGTTATTTGAATTAAGTTGATTTTGTATTCAAGTTGGGATATAAGTATTAGTCAAGATTCTCTAACAAGAAAGATCAATGTTTTATTTATGAAAGCAAACATTTCAAACACCCCCCCCCCCCCCCCCCCCCCCCCTCATTTTCTTTACTCTCCCACGATAGTAATCCACAACTTCATATGTAAATGATGAGAACAATCTATATCGACGGGGATCGAAAATACATCTAGACAAGTATGTGTTATAAAATGTATCGACTCATAGTTTAAATTGAAGTGCCCAAAAACAGCTAACTGGAATAATCGCCATTGCAGCAATCGTCACTGGAACCCAAATATTAGCACACTCATGATAGAAGAAAAAGAAGGTTGCACTAAAGGCCACAACCATGCACACAATGGAGATGAACAATAACACGAGTCTACAGATAGATTTAGAGGGTAATGAGAGTAAGAAATCGTCTTCTGAGTAGCGTGAAGTGAGAATTGACAAGAAAATCAAAATAGAAGTTGAGGGTGAGATCAAAGCAACGGCATCCGATATCACGAAAATAGAGAACCAGTGGTTCTGTTGAAAAATAGAATTGCCCGTGCTATCATTATTACCACCGGGAACTGTAAAGGCTGCAGAAAAAACTACAGTAGCAATCAGAGTTGCGACGAGCATACAAGAGTTTGCAGTGCTTTTCATCCACTCCTCACCATATTTGCGAAGATCTGTATGCTCTTTAGTGAATAACTCGCGTGGTGTCAACTTGATAGAATCATCATCGCATTTGGCCTCAAACTGCCAAGGCAAAGCCATATTCTTTTCCCCTTCATTAAACCAAAGCAATTCACGTTGCATTTGGAAGGCAGCTCCTGAGATTCTATTAAGATGGTTTAAAGCAGGTAGTTTTGGAGCCACATGTAACATAAATTATACCTTGATTTATATCTTGCTGAGAAATCTCTGGGCACACTAACCCCATGTAGTAGATTGAATATATTCTCAAGTCGATTTTCCACTGCTACATGAAATATGCACTTACCGTCATCATCCTCTTCCCATACAATATCGGGGTATGAGCTTGTTATGGGTAAGATTTGGTCATGAGGATAATTTTAAAATATAAAGGAAGTGAAAGGGCAAACGTGAAAAGAATAACTCAACACGAGACAAGAAAGACCAAAAGGCAAGAGAGACGAGGCCTCCAAGACGATGAGAATGAGGGAACTTGGGCCCGAGGCCCAAGTTCCCTGGTCGGCCTCTGCCAAGGCCGAGGCCGACCTCCTGGGCCGACCCCACCAAGGGGTCGAGCCCAATTCTGCTGTGACCCTTAGTCCTCGTTTAGCTCGCTCCAGCCTCTTTTCTCATCCTAATTCATCACAAATTCATCATTATGTCCTAGAAAGGCCTTATCACATAAACTAAAGACAAAACAGGGCTAAAATGCCCCATATGAAGTCAAGAAGGATCGAAACTAACAGGAGACCGACCCAGGACGAGAAGGAATGAAGAAACGGGCTTCAGCCCAAGCCCAAGCCCGTGGTCGGCCTCGGCCGAGGCCGAGGCCGACCACATGGCAAGGTTCCATTTCGGGCCTTGCCATGGTCTTACATCGAAAGGATGAAGATCGGGACTTGGGCTCGCCCAAGCCTGTGGTCGGCCTCGGCCTCGGCCGAGGCCGACCAGCTTGGCAAAGCCCAGTTTTGGGACTTGCCTCGGTCCCTTATGGCCCGTGTGCCCTCGGTTCAGCCCAATTCAACCTTTCCTTTCCTCATTCGAAGATGGAAACCCACGAAAAACCCTAGGGAGGAAGCTATTTAAGCTCTTCCTCATGGGAAAAGCAGGGTAAGTTGAATCATTCTCCATAACTCTTGCTACACTCTAAAAAAGTCTCCTAGCTAACTTAAGCATCGGAGCCTGTGTGGCAAGTACCACACGGTACCTAGCTTTTTCACTTGTCTTGCAGGTCACGTGTTCTTCCCTGATCTAAACAAATTCACCGTCGTTGTCACGTGAAGGCCAGGTGAGTTTCCCTGTCTAGATTTTGGCAACAACAGAGCTAATAAGTATAATTAGAAACTCAATATTTCCTGCCCTTGCAGCATCATGCTGCAATATTGTGGGATGTTTAATGAACCACAACATCTCTTTTTCAAGCAAATCTTTTAGAACATTTTCCCATATATAGTAAACTAACTAACTGGCACCACATCTTTGTTGTAGGCCCCTTTAATGCCTGTGGTTGAAAGGCGTGAAGCAAGGTTCAATCAATAAATTATATATATATATATAAATGAAACAAGTAAAGGGTATGGTTACATATTGGAAATAAAAACTAACAAGATCTGATGCACTTTTTCCAAATGTTTATCTCATGACTGCTACTGCTTGCTGTTGGCTTTTTGGCCAAGACACGCAATGCTGACTCATTATTATTCTTCGTGTTTTTCATAGTTGCTAATTTTGGATTTTGTTTTAGAATCTTCAAACCTATACCTGTAAAGAGAAAATACACAATTTGAAGGTCAAGATGAAGTTAAGCAAGCAAGAACATATAAGAAAAATGAGTTGTGTTGATTTACCATAAAAGTCTCTATGTATGGCAGCAATAAGAAGTTCAATCTGGTCCTCAGGAGTTAGTTGGTTGAGATCAGTGACAGACAAGAGATAAGAAGCCATTTCTTCGCGTTTATATAATATTGCGATGAAAAGTGGAGTTAGATTTTTATAGCCGAGAATAAGTGGAAGATCTTTGTTCTTTTTCACTATTATCATAGCAATTCTTACGATTCCTGATATAGCAGCGAAACAAAGGGCAGTGTTTCCATGTTTATTCAGTAAAGTCATGTCAATCAAGGTCATTTTTTCGATTAACCTCTTTACGAAAGCACTATGTTCGGTAGCAGCAGTGTTAAAGTGTTGATATAATTAAATTTACCATAACCTATCAGCTTAAACTTTTGGGTTAATTGGTGATTTAATATGGTATCAGAGCAGGAGATCATGAGTTCGAACCCCTGTAAGGTCATTTTCTCCCTAATTAATATTGATTTCCACTTGTTGGACCTCTTATAAATTTTCAAGCCCACAAGTGAGGGGGAGTATTAAAGTGTTGATATAATTAAATTTACCATAACCTATCAGTTTAAACTTTTGGATTAATTGGTGATTTAATAAACAGCAATATGAAGAATATTTTCGTTGTTTCTCGTTATTGAATCAGTTATTTTCCTTTCTGGGCACTTGTCAAAAATAAATTGAGCCATGTTCCAATCACCATTGAGTGCAGCGTGTACAAACTAGTATCTATCGCAGCTGAACATGTCACATATAAATAAATTACACACACAACATGTCAACATTATTACCAAAATCCAACAAACTGTCACCCGCTACAAAACCTTTTGCTTTCAAAACTTAGAAATCATTTTAAATTTATTTAATTAGTTTCAAATGAAAAGAATTAATGATGATGTGATTGAACTTTTTTATTAACGAAAAGAAAATTAAGATTTTACTAATGTATCCTGATCATAATTTGTGAATTAAAAATTCAAATTTATGTGAGTTAAATCAGTAATAGACTTTGATATCATCAAAAATTAAATGTGCCCTTTTTCATTTTTTAAGGAAAAACCATTAAATCACCAATCAACCAAAATTTTTTTTCCTTGTTTGTAGGGTTGGAAAAAGTAAATGTCAAAATAAATATTAATTGAGGGGAGTAAATGACATTGTAGTGGTTCAAATACAAGACTTCATAAGATGGGTCAATCAACTCAAAAGCTTAAGCTTATGAGTTATGGTCAATTTAATTATATCAATATTTTAACAATGATAAATCAAGGACCCATTTGGTGACGTCTATTTAGGCTATGTTTGATAAATATTTGATTTTTTATTTTTGAACATTGTACTTATTTTCACACAAATTATTTACAATGATTTTAACTTTCTTAATGAAACATTTGAATTCTTACTTAAATTCTAAAAATAAAAACTACTTTTTAAAAGCTATTTTTTTTAGTTTTCAAAACTTTGGCTTGGATTTTGAAAACATAGTAAAAGTTATATAACAATAAAATACATTTATAGTAGAAGTAGTGCTTATAAGCTTAATTTTCAAAAATAAAAAACCAAATGGTTATCAAACAGGAACTTAATTTTTTGTTTTTATTTTTTAAAAATTAAGCTTATAAACACTACTTCCACATATAAGTTTCTTTGTTTTGCTACCTATTTTTTAAAAATATTTCCAACATCCAATCTAATATGAAAACTAAAAAATGTAGGCCCCGTTTGATAACCATTTGGGCTCCATTTGATAACCATTTTGTTTTTAGTTTTTAGTTTTTGAAAATTGTGCTTGTTTTCTCACAATTTCTCTACAATGGTTTTTGTCTTCTCTACAATAATTTTCATCTTTCTTAAGGAAACAAATGAGTTTCTAGCCAAATTTCAAAAACAAAAACAAGTTTTTGAATATTACTTTTTTTAGTTTTGAAATTTTGGCTTGGCTTTTAAAAATATATGTAGAAAGTAGATAAGAAAACATGGAAATCTATAGGTAGGAGTAGTATTTATAGGCTTAATTTTCCAAAACCAAAAATACAAAACCGAACGGTTATCAAACGAGGCCTTGGTTTTTTGTTTTTGAAAATTGTGCTTGTTTTCTCATCATTTTTCTACACTGAGTTTCAACTTTCTAAAGAAAACATTTAAATTGATCTTAGCCCAATTCCAAATTCCAAAAACAACTTTTTTGAAAACTATTTTTTTTAGTTTTCAAAACTTGGCTTGGTTTTTTGAAACATATATAATAAATAGATAGCAAAACAAGAAAATCTATAGGTGAAAGTAGGATTTATAATCTTAGTTTTCAAAAATCAAAAACTAAAAACCAAATGGTTATTAAATGGGGCCGATAGTTTTGAAAAACTTATTTTTGTATTTGGAATTTGGTTAAGAATTCACTAAAAAAAATAGTTTTATAAAAACTTGTTTTTATTTTTGAAATTTAGTTAAAAATTCAAATGTTTCTTTAAGAAATGTGAAAACTACTACAATAAAGAAATTATGAGGAAACAAACACAAAAACAGAAAACGGAAAAACGAAATCCCAAATTTTGGTAAGGTTAAGTCAATATTCAGGTTATTTAGAAGCTTCATGAAAAAAGTAATGGTAACAGTACGAAATTACTAGTCGTGCAAAAGCAAACGTTCTCATATTAAAATAGAGTATATCGAAAAGTTTTAAACTATATATATCAAAAGAACACAAAGGAAAGAAAATCCTAAGTTGCTTTAAAGAAACAGAAAAAGACCGTATAGTTGCAATTCAAATTACATACATTTTACCATATTCAACTTAAACATTTCATAACCGCAGGCTCTTCCTGTCACAACCCGCCCCAGATTAACTCTACCAAACCTAGGATGAGCTGTGATGGCAGTAGACCCCAAATGTGCAATGGAATCTATTCCCAAGTCTTTATCTCTTCTTTCATTATCTAACTTTATCTATGGATATCTCAATAACAGCACAGTAAAAAAAATTTCCTTTACTTACACTAGATGATATGCAATGACTTGATAAGACTGGTGGCAAATTCTGATTAGCAATCTTTGATTGAAACTCAAGAGCAACCTGGTGGAAAAATTAAAAACAAAAGAATGATTACCCAATGAGTGGTGATTCATAAGAAAATACATTGTCAAGGAAATTATTTTCTTACTAAACATAAGTTCATAACTATGTGAAATAATGCAAATCACGAATAGTTTAGAAACCTTCGAGATCATTTTAAGACATTAAAGTCTGTAAATAAACATCTCTTGAAACAACAACTCTTAAGTCAACAATTCTTGAAAACATAAGCACAAGTTCGTAAAAACATAGATAGGGAAATCCGTAATTATAGCTCTGGAAAGCATAAACATAACTAGTGTAATTCATCACCAAATCTGTACCCAAATCTCTATCATACTATGTACCGAGTAATCTCCAGATACATAGCAGAACATATCTCTGTCATACGTGCACGTAGAGCAAACTCTAACATCTGTAATGCTTCAGGTCCAGGATTTGGACCAGGATTCGGAATCCGGATTTGGCATCTAATGGCCCCGACATTCCCCTGCATCCCCTGCGGCCTGAGCACGCTAGCATACTATGGAAACACATTCTCATAGCATAACGGGTAATCACCATGGGTACAAAGATCTAGTGGTTTGAAAACCACTTCCAACATAAACCTCTTAAATCACAAATCACTTTAAATCATAAAAATTCTTAACTTTTCAAGATCTCAAACTCTTTCTGAAAATTATATATTTCTCTAGACAATTGTTCGTAAACTTGAGAGATTTCTGAAATAACATTAAACATTTATAATTTCTCAAATAATCATCAAATCTCTCAAATAATATAAACATTTTCAAAATCATATTTTCTTTGAAATTACATCCCATGAAAGTCATACATTTCTCAATAAACATTTAAACTCTTCAAACATCTCAATAATCATAAATATCTCGAATATCTCTTAAAACAATAATTCAATCTAAAATCACAAAATTACTGAAAATTTATACAATTTTTCTCAAACATCTCTAAACCATAACTTCAGTAAAAATCATAAAATATTGAGAATCTTCAATAATTCTCTATAAATCTCATAACAATTTCTTTAGAATCATATATAATTAAAGAATTCTTGAAAATTCCATCATAATAATTAAATGATGAAAATATTTCAAAAATAAACCACTCACAGAAATATCAACGTCGGCTCTTCAGATCATAAGCTAGTCCAATTTCTGTCTAATCTGAAATTTCCAATAACCATACCATAACTTATGAATTATTTCCAAAAAGGAAATAAAAACAAACTTTTGATTTTAACCATTAAAATCAATTCTTCATCCTTTAATATCACTAATTAATCAAATATTCAATTTACACATTTTCAAGGCACATTTTTTGTTCTTTTCCTTCATTTATTAATATTTCCTTCTCTTCCCTCACACATCACTTCCTTTTCCCATAATAAAATAATATTTAATCTCCCCAATATCCATTTTCCAATCCCACGTGATATACCTCCAATGCACATCTCTCTCCTCATTAATTCCTTTGTACTACTCTTGTCTCATGTCTTTTCTTTTTCCATATCCCAATAATAATTAATTAACTTATTTCCCAATTACATCTTTTTCTCTTTTCCTCTATTCTTTCTTCTTCTCCTTCAAACCCACGAAAAGCTTCCATCTCCTCTTCTTTGTTTTAATGTCTTCTTTCTTCTTTTCTTATTTAAACATCACCAAACTGCAAACATGAATGATAAGCAAAGAAGAAAAACCCACACATAAATCTAAAATTTTTCCATGAATTTATTAATAAAAACTTACCAAACATGTAAGCTTTACTCAAAAACCACTATCAACTCCCAATTTCAAGTAATTGGAGCTAAAACTTCCAAACCAAACTTCTTTCTTCAAACTCCCATCTCTCTCATATGGTACAAATGTAGTATAATCTCTGTTTTCTCTTAGAACTCAATAAACTTCAAGCTTCCTCTTAAAAAAATGTCCTAGCATCTTCCTTAAAAAACAAAGGAAGACTCCATTAAAATCAATACAGAAATTAAAAAAACCCAAATTACATTCTCCATAATTAACCAATTAGCACCATAATCAAATCTTAGACCCACTCTTTTCTGTTTTTTAAACACCCATAACAGATTTACACACCATGGCAAAAAAACCCACACAATCCTCTTTTAAAACCCATTTCTTTGCAAGAATTTACTTGAAAAACTCACCAGATCCAGCTCTAGTCTTTGATTAGCAAGTTCCTCAACACTGAAATTAATTAGACCAAGTGTCATCTCTCCAAATCAAATGGTAAGATCCCCATCTTCCTGAATCTTGACCCCTCTCTGCAATTTCCCCCATCTCCCTCGACTTCTCCCTTTTTCTTTTTCTTTCCATATCATTTCTTTTTTCTAAAACAAATTGGCCACCACATCCACTATCAACACACGTGCCTTAATTTTTTATTTTTTTTTGTTTTTTTTTTAAAACCAAAAATTGCCACATGTCAAGGCTTAATTCCACCACATCACCATACTCTATAAGTCCAACACCTCATCTCCCAATTTTTGGTTGTTCTCTTATTTTCCTTATTTTCTCTTCTATTTTCTCTTTTTATTTATTTATTATTATCATTATTATTTTAACCAACAATAGATCCTTATACTTCCGTCTTGTTCTGCCTGGCCCTCCGCTGTGCTGGTATTGCACTGACTGTCTCTGGCACCCAAACTGTCGCCGTCAGCCGTACACGGCGGAGGATGGAGGTTGTCTTCAACAACAACCTCTACTAAACCAGATTTTGAAATTGAAGGCAAATTCTGGGATTCTCTCGAACGGTTCATTCTCAATTCAGGCGAGAAGGAAGAAAAATGTAATATGAAAGAAGTGGGTCGAAGTACAAAACTTTAGAGAAGTCCTATAAATGGAGGCACTCCTGGAGAGGCTTCCTCAGCTTCAAACCCCACCCACCCCAAGAAAAGCTATTTGAATAGATAAATTATTAAATGAGACCGCCACAATATGTGACTGCTTCATAATAATCGTTAGATGTTTGATTCAATAATTTTCATGCCCTCTAATAACTATCGGATATAAATTCGAGGTACTTTTTTCTCTACATCTAACGATAAAAAACTGTCAGTCACATTATGGCAGTTTCATCAAATAATTTCTGTCCGAATAGACACAATAAAGTAAATGGCAGTTAAAGAAAACAACACAAAATGAGCATCATTTTAGCCCCTTTTATTTACTCCTTTGGAAATGAACATTAACAAGAATCACAATGTTTTTTTTTCCTATGTTGTTTAATAGAAAGTATTTGGAATTAGAATCATCAACGTATTCACATTATTTACTTACATGAATGGTAGGAATAAGACATATCATAATTTGCTTGGTATTTACATACGTATTTCTAACTAATTTAAAATGCAATAGCTTATGCTAATATAATTTTAAATTTAAAGATGCCATGGTTTATAATGAATTTTAATTTATTTTATTACGAAAAAAATTTATTTTAATAATTTAATTAATATTAGTAAATAATAATTAATAAAAATTACATAACTTATTTAATAGTATGGATTTTTTTTTTTAAAATTTTATCTTTATTACAACCAATGTGAAGTATGAAGATTTGAACTTCTAACGTCTGTGGCAATAATAAGAATTTATTTGAAATATTAGTATATTAGAAATAAAATAACATTTTAGAAATATTAGAGATATTTAAGAGTAAATTATATATTCAACGGAGTGGAGGAGATTTGTTGAAGACATCTAATGAGCTAAATTTATGATACCATTACTGCAATACCATAAAACTTTTTGGGCGTATTTACTTTCACAATTCATTTTTAGTTTTCAGCAATATTATCAATATTTTTGAATTTAAAAAATTATATATTGTATCTACTACTTTTTTTGGATTCATATGTCAACTAATTAACAAAATATTTAAATATTAATAGAGGGAGGAGGCAACTTTATTCCTACCCCAATACATTAATTTTGAGATTTTGGAAAATTGACTATAGAAATATGGCCTGCTTTTTATTTTTATTTTATTTGATTCGTCACTTGACTTAAAAATTAAATTTATATGATAACTGCAAATTATACATAACCTGTGTATTTCATAAATTATAATCAATGTTTTAGAAATCATTTTAGGCATAAATGTAATTTATAGGGCTACAAATCATGTTTTTCTATTCAATAACTTTGTTGGAATTTATTTACTTATATAGTTATATATATCCATAAAACAAGTTCGTCTATCAAATAAAGAATATTTAACCAAAACACGTAGATAAAAAAAATATGATTTTTTTTAAACAATAAAATATGATTAGAAATCATGCTTTATCTTTATTTTTCTTTTTCTTTTTCATGCACTTTTTTAAAAAAGTCAAGCTTCATCAACAAAACAACGCGTTAAAAGAAGAGCAACATTGACCATAATTGAAGACAAGAATAATATATTTCTTTTTACACACGGATGAGAAAGCTTTTTTGCGTGGGCTTTTTAACATGGTTTATTCATACTTGTCCATTTAATTTTGCTGCATTTAATAGATAAATAGATGCTACTAATATTTTTACCCATATATACGAAAAAATGTCAATAGTTCAAGTGTTCGGCTCATTCAACATTTCAAGATTACCGTAAATTAGCTATATTGCTTGAAGTGAGTCGGACTCCATAAGGTGAAGAGTTGCTAAGATCTGAAGCTACGAATGGAGTGTAAGAAAGGTGAACAATCTTCATCATTGCATTGCTTGTTTTTCTTTTCTAAGAATGATTCTGATTCCAGAGCTCATTTTTTACATCCAAGCAAATACCCACTTTTGTGAACGATTAATTAAGTAAATTAGGTCTCATTTGGTAATGATCTTGTTTTCTGTTTTTTGTTTTTGTTTCTTATTTTTCGAGAAATAGACATGTTTGATAACGGTTCCTATTTCTTGTTTCTAAATTTTGAGAAACATATCTAAGATTGGATAAAAATTTGAGAAGCTATGAAAAGGAATTTCTCACATTTCCGTTTCTTTTTTTTTTTTCCACCTAGTTTCGTATCTTCACAGCTGATTTCTTCTCTCTCAACTCTAACCAAACATATGTGCTCTCTCTCCTGTCAATCTCTCTCTTTCTTGTGCTTTAAGTTATCAATCTTCATATTGTTGGTTTGATTTTTCTGTAATTGAAATATTTTGTTTTGTCAATCAACCAGTGTTGTAGCAACATGTTTATGTATAGATGTTTGTTGGTTTAAAATCAGCAACCAAGTTTCTCTATGAAAATAAAATATGTTATTTATGGTGATACACATTGGATGATTTTAAAATATAGAGTCAGACATATAGAAATATATATTCTTCAAATAAAAAGTTCAAAAGAAAAGAAAAAGGTAAAAGGACAAAAAAGCAAAAAGAGCAAAAAAAAGCAAAAACGAAGAAAAAAAAATCTATTATTATGTTGAGACATGGCATCCTGGGGTTGGCCACGTGTCTAGGCTGCAAAATGATTGAGAGCCTAGTTTTGTTTTGATCTCTCGAGACTGGAGGGATGAGTTGAGAAAATTTTGAAAAGATATTTTGTTTTCTTTTAAAAAAAAGTAATTTGATCTTCCCAATTTTAATTTCATTCTTAATTTCAAATTCAAAGTTCATTTTTAATTTTTTAATTATTTTTTTAAAATTTTTGCAAGCAATAATAATTATTAAAAGAAAATGAGAAATGAGGAAGAAAGAATAAAAATTAAAAAGAAAAAGAAAAAATATAGTTGGACAAAATACATTATCACTTATGAAGCAAACATTCAACAAAACCCCATCAAGAACATTTTCTCTTACATTTTCTTTTCCCTCCTACGATAGTAATCCACAACTTCAGACGTAAATGATGAGAACAATTTACGTCGACGGGGCTTGAAAACAAATTTAGACAAGTATGTGTTGTGAAATGTATCAACCCATAGTTTAAACTGAAGTGAACAAAAACAGCTAACTGGAATAATCGCCATTGCAGCAATCGTCGCTGGAACCCAAATATTATCACGCTCATGATAGAGCAAAAAGAAGGTTGCACTAAAGGCCACAACCATGCACACAATGGAGATGAACAATAACACGAGTCCAAAGAGCAATTTAGAGGGTAATGAGAGCAAGAAATCGTCTTCTGCGTAGCGTGAAGTTAGGATTGACAAGAAAATCAAAATGGAAGTTGAGGATGAGACCAAAGCAACTGCATCCGATATCACGAAAACAGAAAACCAGTGCTTTCTTTGAAAAATAGGATTGCCTTTGTTATCATCACTGCCCCCGGGAACTGTAAAGGCTGCAGCAAAAACTACAGTGGCGATTAGAGTTGCGACAAGCATACAGGAGTTCGCAGTGCTTTTCATCCACTCCTCACCATATTTGCGAAGATCTTTATGCTCTTTAGTGAATAACTCGCGTGGTGTCAACTTGACAGAATCATCATCGCATTTGGCCTCAAGCTGGCAAGGTAAAACTATCTTTTCCACTTCCTTAAACCAAAGCAATTCACGTTGCATTTGAAGAGCAGCTCCTGAGACCCTATTGAGATGGTTTAAAGCAGGTAGTTTTGCAGCCAAATGTAACATGTTATACTTTCCTTTGACGGTGGTTTTATATCTTGTTGAGAAATCCCTAGGCCCACTAATCTCATGTATTAGAATGAATATATTCTCAAGTCGATTTTCCACTGCTATGTGAAATATGCTCTTACCATCATCATCTTCCTCCCATATAATATCGGGGTATAAGCTAATAAGCATAATTAGAAAATCAACATTTCCTGCCCTTGCAGCATCATGCAGCAATATTGTGGGATGTTTAATGAACTCCAACATCTCATTTTCAGGCAAATCTTTTAGAACACTTTCCCATAGTAAACTAACCAATTGACGGGCTAATGTATTCACCACATCTTTGTTGCAGATCCCTTTGAAGGCATGGAGCAAGGTTCAATCAATAAGTTGTATATATATTTGACAAAATGAAACAATTAAAGGATATGGTTATGTACGTAGTTTGGAAATAAAACTAACCAAAGCTGATCCACTTTTTCAAAATGTTTATCTCATGTCTGCTACTGATTGCTGATGGCTTTCTGGCCAAGACATGCAATGCCGTCTCATTATTATACTTTGTGTTTTTCATAGTAGCTAGTTCTGGATTTCCTTTTAGAATCGTCAAACCTATACCTGTGAAGAGAAAGAACAATTTGAAGGTCAAGATGAAGTTAAGCATGCAAGAACGTAAGAAAAATAAGTTGAGCTGATATTTACCATAAAAGTCGCTATGTATGGTGGCAATAAGAAGTTGAATCTGGTCCTCAGAGGTTAGTTTGTTGAGATTAGTGACAGACAAGAGGTAATAAGCCATTTTTTCTTGTCTATATGATATTGCGATGAAAAGTGGAGTTACATTTTCATAACCGCGAATTAGTGGAAGATCTTTGTTCTTTTCCACTATCAACATAGCGATTCTTACAGTTCCTGATGTAGCAGCGAAACAAAGGGCAGTGTTTCCATGTTTATTTGGTAGAGTCATGTCATCTGGGGTCATTTTGTCGATCAACTTCTTTACGAAAGCATTATGCTTGGATGCGGCAGCAATATGAAGAATATTTTCGTTGTCTCTTGTTATTGAATCAGTTACTTTCAATTCTCGATTCTGGTTTAAAATTGATTGAGCCATTTTCCAATCACCATTGAGTGCAGCGTGATACAGACCAGTTTTTATTGCAGCTGATCATATATATCATATATAATTAGACATATACACAACATGTCAACATTACTACCAAACTCAAACGAATGGTCGACTACTTAGAAATCATTTTAAATTTTTTTTAATTAGTTTGAAATGAAAAGAATTAATGATGATGTGATTGAGCTTTTCTATCAACGAAAAGAAAAGGAAGATTTTACTAATATATCATGATCATAATTTCTAAATAAAAAACTTTGTGAAGTTAAATCTGTAAAACGGTGATTTTGTTTTTGGTTTTTTATTTTTGAAAATTGTGCCTTGTTTCTCATATTTTCTTTACAATATTTTTTTTATCTTTCTTGAGAAATATTTGAATTGTTAACTAAATTTAAAAAAAAACAAAAAAAAACAAAAAACAAAAAAAAAAACTTTCAAAAACTACTTTTTTTTTTTTTAGTTTCAAAACTTGGTTTTTAAAACATATAGATGGAAATAGTGTTTTATAAGTTTAATTTTCAAAAACCAAATCGTTATTAAATAGGGTATTGACCTCATTTGATAACTATTTGGTTTTTAGTTTTTAGTTTTTCTAAAATTAAGCCTATAAATATTACTTCTACCCATGAGTTTCATTGTTTATTACTTTTTATATATATTTTAAAAAATCAAGCCAAGTTTTGAAAACTAAAAAAAAATAATTTTCAAAAACTTGTTTTTGTTTTTGGAATTTGACTAAGAAGTCAAATGTTTTTTTAAGAAACATGAAATCCATTGTAGAGAAATGATGAGAAAACAAGCACAATTTTCAAAAACCAAATTGTTATCAAATGGGGGGCCTTAGTTTTTAGTTTTTGGTTTTTAAAATTAAGCTTATAAATACTATTTCCACCTATAGGTTTCTTTGTTTTGTCATCTACTTTTTACAAATATTTTCAAAATTCAAGCCAAGTTTTAAAAACTAAAAAAAAAAAAAGTAGATTGTAAAAACTTGTTTTTGTTTTTGGAATTTGGTTAAGAATTTAAATGTTTTCTTAAGAAAAATGAAAACCATGATAAAGAAATTGTGAGAAAACAAGCACAATTTTCAAAAAAAAAAAAAAAAAAAAAAAAAAAAAAAACCAAAGGTTATCAAACAAGACTTTAGTTTTTAGTTTTTAGTTTTTGAAAATTAAGTTTATGAACACTACTTCCACCCATGAGTTTTTTTGTTTTGTTATCCACTTTTTGAAAATATTTTAAAAATTCAAGTCAAATTTGAAAACTAAAAGAAAAAGTAGTTTTTTAAAATTTTGGTTTTAGTTAAGAATTCAAATCTTTCTTTAAAAAGTATGATATCTATAGTAAATAAATTGTGATGAAACCAGAACACTGAAAACAAAATAGTTATCAAACAACTATCATATATATCAGGCTATTAAGAAGCTTTATGGAAAAAAAAAAAAACAAACCAGAAAACAGTAATAGTAACCATAGAAATTACTAGTCATGCAAAAGTTCTCTTCTTAAAATAGCATATCGGAAAGTTTAAACCACATATATCAAAAGAACACAAAAGAAAGAATATCGTAAGTTGCTTTTGAAAAACAGAAAAAGACCGTATAGTTGGAATTTAAAATTACATACATTTTACCATCAACTTAACCATTTCATCACCGCAGCCTCTTCCACCTTCTTGATCTGCCTGGCCCTCCGCTGTGGTGGTTTTGCACTGACCATCAGTGGCGCCCAAATTGTCGTCGTCAGCCGTACACGGCGTAGGAATGAGGTTGTCTTCAACAACGACCTCTACTAAATCATGTTCGCGTGGGATCAAATTTGAACCAGGTTTTGAAATCGAAGGCAAATTCTGGGATTCTCTCGAACGGTTCATTCTGAATTCAGGCGAGAAGGAAGAAAAATGGAATTTGTAAGAAGTGGTGAAGTACAAAACTTTAGAGGAGTTCTATAAATAGATTCTTGGACAGGCTTCCTCAGTTTCAAACCCCACCCACCTAAAGGAAAGCAGTCTGAATAGACACAATAAAGTTAATGGCAGTAAAAAAAAAAAAAAATCATTTGAGTCCCTTTACATATTCCTTTGGAAATGAACATTACCAAGAATAACGATGTTTTTAATTTGGTTCTTATCTTGTTTTTTAGAAAGAAGTTAAAATAACATTTTGGTCTCCGTATTTTGAGTTTTGTTTTATTTTGGTCCTTGTATTTTCAAATGCTCAATTTTAATTCGTGTAGCTTAAAATTGGTCTATATTCTTAATTTATTGTGATTTTTTCTTAAAAATATTAGTCACTACTGAGGGAGGAGACATCTTTATTCCTTAACCCCCAATACATTAATTTTGAAATTTTGAAATTTTGACAAGAGAAATATTAGCTTTTTAATTTTTTTTTAAAGATTCTCTATCAACTTGAACATGAGATTTATATGATAAATTATAATCAATACTTTAGAAATCATTTCAAGTAGCCAAAAGTGAGGATAACTTAACAATAATTGACATATATTCATTTCCTTGAAGTTAGAGGTTCAAATACCTCACATTTGTTGTACTAAAAAAAACCATTTCAAGTTTAAATGTGATTTGTAGGTCTACAAATTCATGTTCTATTTCATTAATTTTGATGGAATTTATTTACTTAATTCTAGCTTGTTATAATCATAAAACAAGTTCAAATATTAACAAGTTTATTTACTTGAAGTTGGAGGTTAAACTATGATTTCTTTTTTAAAGCAATATATAAAATATGATTAGAAACCATGCTTTATTTTCCTTTTTCCTTTTCTTTTTCTTTTTCTTTCTTTTTTTAAAAAAAAAAACTCAAGCTCTTTAACAAAGTGTTAAAAGAGCCACATGGGCTAGAGTTGAAGACAACTACTCTTCCTTCATCCTATTAACAAGAATATTAATCTTAACATTGATGAATAAGATTTAGTATTGATATTTTAACAATCTTATTGATAAGGCGAATCGGAGCTACTAATGGAAGTGAAAGAAATGTGAACAATCTTCATGATCATTGTTTCTTTACTTCGAATGATTCTGATCAACTAATTAATGAAATGTTTAAATACTAACAGAGGGAGGAGGCAACTTTATTCTTTAACCCCCAATACATTAATTTTGAGATTTTGAAATTTTGACAAGAGAAATATTAGCTCTTTATTTATTTATTTTTTTTTTTTTAAGATTCTCTATTTTTTTTAATTATTTAATTTGTCACCAACTTGAACATGGGATTTATATGATAACCACGAATTATACTTAACTTATGTATTTCATAAATTATATCCATTCTTTAAAAATCATTTCAAGTGGCCAAAAGTGAGAATAACTTAACAATAATTGGCATATACTCCTTTATTTGAAGTTGGAGTTTCAAATGCCTCACATTTGTTGTACTAAAAAAAATCATTTCAAGTTTAAATGTGATTTGTAGGTCTATAAATTCATGTTCTATTCATTAATTTTTTTTATTTACTTAATTCTAGCTTGTTATAATCATAAAACAAGTTCATATATATTAAACAATTTTATTTAGTTGAAGTTGGAGTTTAAAATATGATTTCTTTTTTAAAGCAATATATAAAATATGATTAGAAACCATGCTTTATCTTCCTTTTTCTTTTTCTTTAATTTCTTTTTTTAAAAAAACTCAAGCTCATTAACAAAGTGTTAAAAGAGCCACATTGGCTAGAATTGAAGACAATTCATCCTTCATCATATTAACAAGAATAATCTTTAAACATGGATGAGTAAGATTTAGTATTCATTTTTTAACATGTCTTATCGATAAGGCGAATATGCTAAAGATGGCCAATATCAAATGTGAGCAATCTACATCATTGTTTCTTTCCTACGAATGATTCTGATTCCAGAGCTCATCTTTTGGGTTTTGTAGGTTGCATTTGCATTTAGCTTTGTCCAGCCTGTGGAGGAAAAAAGAATTCTCCATATTTATCTCTTTTGCATCCAAATTAAGCAAGTTTGTCATCCAAATTAAGCAATACCCACTTTTGTGTCATGTTCCGGCTCCACTTTTGTGAAGAAGGTTGGATCAAAGGGTATTTTTCTGAATGATTAATTAAGTAAATTAGATGCCAACGTCGACTTGTTAAGACATATACTCTTGATTAAAAGGTAAAAAATTCAAATCTTCCCCACATGTTATTGAACTTAAAAAACAAAAAGTAAATTAGTCCTCGGCAAAAAAATAGACTTTATTAATGTTTTTCTATTTATTGAAAAAAAAAACATGTAAAGAGTTGAGTTTTTGAAGAGCTGGAGACAAGAAACTATGCTGTCTAATTTTCTTTGTATATTCTCGTCTCGGTTAAAAATTACTTTTGGTCCCTAAATGGAAGTAACAATTTAGTCTCTAAACTTTTATTTATAACAATTTAGTCTATGTACTTTCAATTTTGTAACAATTTAGTTTCTGAACTTTAGTATGTAACAATTTAATTTTCGTACTTTTAAAATTTATAACGATTTAGTCCCTATCATGAAAATTATTGTTAAGATTTAATGAAATTTATTACATTTGGTAAATCAATAAACTAATTAGAGATCCAATATGTTTATAAGCTACAAAGTCTAAATCGTTAAATAATAAAAGTCGACATTTAATTTTGATAGAATTTTCTACGACAGAAATTAAATTGTTACAAATTTGAAAGAATAGAGACAATAATTTGTCACCTACTAAAGTTCAGAAGCTAAATTTTTATAAAATTAAAAACACATAGGCTAAATCGTTACAAATCAAAATTTAGAAACTAAATTATTATCCCTATAAAAGTGGAGGGTCCAAAAGTAATTTTCTACCGCTCATATCTATAAGTTGGATGATGTGTACTAGTCAAACAACATTATAAAATAAAGTACACTTGGTGAAATAACTTAATTTGTAGAGGAAAAAAAAAACTCATGATGGTGGCAAATTACCCTGCAGCCTTCTCGTACTTAATGGTGCCACCAACCACTCAGAATTTGGGTCTTTGGTGACCGATCATGTGAAAGCTTAAGATCTATTAGACATAAAGTCAAGTTCATAAATTTTAAAAACTTTCGATTAAGTTAGAAACCATAAAATCAAGTTCATAAATTTTAAAAACCTTCGATTTAGTTAGTGAATGTTTAAGACTCCATTTCATAACGATTTCGTTTTCTGTTTTCTTTCTTTTAAATTTATACTTGTTTCCTCTCAATTTTTTTTTTTATTATAGTTTTTATATTTCTTAAAGGAAATCTGAATTCTTAGTCAATTTTAACAAACAAAAACAAATTTTTAAAAACTATTTTTTTTAGTTTTCAAAATTTGGCTTAGTATTTGAAACATGGTTAGAAAGTAGATAACAAAACAAAGAAATTTATAAATGGAAGTAGTGTTTATAAACTTAATTTTCAAAAACCAAATAGTTTTCATATTATTAAGGATATCCATCGGAAAGATGAAGAGATACCTCACAATTTATAAGATACATGAGTTACTCTTCCCATTGTCAATTGGTTTTGAGATAGAACCTCATGTAATCTAAACATATAAGGCCAAAGAATTTGTAAGAAGACACTACTAAACTTGAATAACCTACCATCCAAAATTGAAAATTCAAATATTTGTTAAACACTTTTTAAAATTTTGAGTCTATCGATAGCCATTCTCATTGTACTTCCATCCTAATCACCGATTTATACCTCACAAACAGAAAAGGCTAAAAAACCAACATACAATGACTAAAAATTTATGTGGTTCTATAGGTGTAAATAAAATTAAATGTTTGTACAGAAAAATTAATTAGTGGTAGTGCTTGAACCAAAATTGAGAATGTTATTTTGATACTCGATGAAGCGATTCCAAAGACTGAGATTTACCAAATTTACAGAAAAAGAGATTTTCCATCAATCATGATTAAGAAAAGACTTGTTGGAAGGAAAAGCAGTGATTGGAGAAGCAGAGATGATCAGAACAATTTAAAAAATAGGACAAGAGTTTGAACTAATAAAGGACTTGCATGACAAATCTGAAAACGTTACTTGCTTCTCACTAGGTCAATTACGAACTAAAATCTCTCATTATAGTTCAATCCCATTCACTTGACTTCTGCCACTAAACAGTTCTATGGTTTTCAATGTGTCTACTTACTTTAGATCATCTACACCTTTTCACCTTCAATAAACTATCAATTCTTAACCATACTTACATAGTCTTAAGATCTCTCTCATTTTGATGTAGTATCGCGGTTCATTCATCTATTTTTATGCTTGAGTATCACATGAATGATTTGAACCTAACAATTCTAAAGATTTAGCTTTGACAAATTCACATAAAAGAAAAATATAAGTTGGTTATTAGTCAAACTAAAATGAGAGTCGTCCAAAAGGCATAGTGATTTATGATGTAGATTATCAAAACAATTTACATCGATGGGGCTTGAAAATAAATCTCGATAAGTAAGTATTATGAAACTTATCGACCCATAGTTTAAACTGAAGCGCACAAAAACAACTAATAGGAATAATATTGTCATTGTGGCAATTGTCACTGGAACTGAGATATTGGCCTCATGGTACAGCATAAAGAAGGTTGCACTGAAGGTCACAACCATGCAAACTATAGAGATGAACAACAATGCAAGACCAAAGAGCAATTAAGATGGTAGTGAGTGCAAGAAATCGTCTTCTGCATAGCATGGAATCAGTATTGACAAGAACATGAGAATAGAAGTTGAGGATGTGATCAAAGCAACTGCATCCGATGTCACAAACAAAGTGAACCAAACCTTTCGCTGAAAAATAGGAGTGCCTGTATTACTAAATATCATTGCCACCAGGAACCACGAAAGGCTGCAACAAAAACTACAATGGCAATCAGAATAATTGAGATAAGCATGCATGAGCTTGTTGTGTTTTTCATATCCACTCTTCGTCATCTTTGCAAAGATCTTTGTGCTTTTTGAGGAATAACTCAAGTGGTGTCAACTTGAGGGGATCATCGCATTTGGCCTCGAATTGGGAAGACAAAATTATCTTCTCCACTTCCTTGATTCAATTTGAAATGTCAAAGGAAGAAGAATTTTTTTTTTTGAAAGTTAGGTGTGAAGCAGCTAAGTACCTTAAACCAAAGCAATTTACATTGCATTTGAAGGGCAGCTCTTGAAACTTTATTGAGATGGTTTGAAGCAGCTAGTTTTGCAACTAAAGCAATTCACGTTGCATTTGAAGGTATAAAAAATTGTTGTAACTCTTTTTTTTCCTCGCTTGCTTGTGTTTTTTAGTTTAATATCCAACCTATCAACTACACATTTTAAAATTCCAACAAATAGGTCCCTAAATATTCAAAATTTTTAAAAATTAACTAATCTATTAGATATGAAATTAAATTTTGTGTAATAGAACTCTAAGCTATCAATTTTGTGTCTACTAGTTCCGTAATTTTTTAAAAAATGTTCAATAGGTCAATGATCTATTAGACACAAAATTAAAAATCTATAGACCTATTGGACACAAAATTGAAAGTTTAAAAATCTATTAGACATTTTTTTAAAGTTCAAGAACCATTAGAACACAAAATTAAAAATTAGGGGTTCTATTAGACACGTTTTAAATTCAGATGCCAAATAGACACAAACCTGAAAGTTCAAAGACTTTTAACTTTTTTATTGTTCTCAATTTCTATATAAATGATGTAACAACAGTTCCTGTTTATATTTCTATATCTTGATGATAACTAATAATAGAATAAGCCATATTATATATTTCAATTCATATTTTACAATTTTCTTAATAAATTTTGAAGGACTTAAATTAAGGATCAATTAGAAACATTCTAGAATTTTAGGGACCAAAATTATATATATATAGCCAACTTATAAAATAAAATAAAATAAAATAAAATTTTCAGCATACAAAATACAAATAAAATGGAACAAATATCAAAATATAAGAATGTATTAGAGAAACATGAGGTTCCATCTCAAAACTCGGCAATGAGGAGAGTAGCCCATGTAAAATGTCCGTTTGGGTTTTATGGGCTATGATACATAAACATGGGGTCCCATCTCAAAACAAATTGATAATAAGATGAGTAGTCCATGTATCTTATAAATTGTGAGGTCTTGCTACATTTTTCCAATGTGGGATCTTCAATATAATGCCTCTTTAGATTCACCATTCTTGGGTCAGATCTCAATTTTTGGACCAAATATCATTTTGGGTTTAATGGGCTCCCAATACTCGTTTGGGTTTAGTAGACTTTAATATCATATTAGATAAACATGAGGTTCCATCTTAAAACCAATTGACAATGAGAATAGTAACTCATGTATCTTCCGCAACATAATGTTATTAACATCCCAAAGGTCGATAATTCGATTTCTCACCTGCAATTGTTGAACTAAGAAAGAAAATGTCATTAGCAAAGCATTTTTCTACCACTAGTTCAAACGGTATGGTCGTTTGCCATTTCGACTGGTTAATCCTTACCTCTTACAGCCAGTGGTAAAATTCAACCCTCATGGAATAATTTTTCCATGGAACGTGACTCGAAATTTCTGGGAAGGGGAGATAAACTCTAACATACTTCACCCTAAAAATGTCATTAACATTTCAAAGGTCGATTGACTCAATACTTGCCTCACTTGTAATTTGCAGAATATTTACTGCACATTAGCTACATGAATGTGATCTATTCATCTCAACATATAGGTCATGTCATGAATTTGTTAATTCAATAATGGAACATTAACGACAGGATTAAAATGGTCACTTTTTGAAATTTCAATGACTAAAATGAACGTTTTATAAGTTTAACAACAAAAATGAAAAAAAAAAAAAAAAACTCAAAGTTCAAGAACTAAAATGAAATTTAAACCATTTTGTAACTTTAAAATACAATGTAGAAAATATATGTTTGGTATATTTGTTTTTTAAAACTATTTTTGGATTATGTGATCTAAATAGTAGAAATTCTAAAAAAAAAAATATTTTTATGTTTCCAATGTACTCAAACTCAGATCTTGAATTTAAAATTTTAAAATACATTAAAAAAAGATAGAAACTTAGATAAATATAATATAAAATGATATTTTATAAACTATATGATATAGTAAACTAATAATTATATAAAATTTATAACATAAAACATGTTTATAAATTGATTGATACTAGTTGAAATTTAATCTAATGTTTAGTTAATAACTACAATTATTTTTATGGTTTATAAATATATTTCAAATAATTTTTTAAATTGGGATCAGTTTCTAAATCTGCTACCAAACATATATAAAAAAAATACTATGAAATACAACTCTGTTTTTTTCTTGAATTTTTAATTTGTAAATTTATGTTTTCAAATTACCTTCAAATTAAAGGCACCCTTAAATTTCTATCCACCAGTACAAGTATTTTAAGATCACTATCAAACTAAACGAACCCTTAAATTCCTATCCGCCAGTGTAAGTATTATCCTAAGTAAAAATAAAATACGGCTGGTGAAACAAAATTTGAGCCAAAAAAAAAAAAAAAAGTAAACCCTACTCAATTAACTAGAGAGATAAACGCTGAAGTGGAAAATGGTATCCACTCCGTTGGTCAAGTGTTGGTTCTCCCCACGGCGGAGGTTCTCGATCACCGCAAACCCACAAGCCTTCTCATACTTTCCGGTCCCACCAACCACCGCAATCGGCGACTCCGGCGACACTCTCCGGTGAACCCCAAAGAAGCTTATTGTGTCCTGGTCGTCGTCGTCGTCGTCGTTGTGTTGGTGTACGATCACAGTGAAAGCCACGGTATGGCTAGAACCGTCGAAGGAGCTAACAAAGTAGAAACCTTGAGCTCTTCCAACAACAGCCGATCCCAACTCTTCACCTTCCGTCACCTCGTCGTCAATGGTCGTGAGCGAGCCGAACATGACAAATGGTTGTTGCTTCTTGTTTCCACCGTTTGAATTTCTGTCGGTGGTTATCAGTGGGACTCCACCGGGGAGAGGAAAAACGTTGTTGTTGGGTTTGGAGAACGGGAGGCCGGCGGCGGGCTCCGTGGTCGCCTTGGGTGTGGTTCCGGTGACCGTTCTTGCAGATGGGTGGGACCCACCCATAATATCGTGCATGAAGAAAGACAGTGTAGGAGGAGGAGTAGGGTCCGATGATGGGGCGAGAATGGGTTGGGGATTTGGGCCTGGGCCCATGACAAGAGGAGGTTGTGGGGCCACCTGGTCCAGAATTCTTGATGAGTCAGGAGAAGATAGAGCGGTGAGAATAAAGAAGAGAGAGATTGAAAACTTGGCCATGAATTTTGGGTTGGAAGGTAAATGATATAAGAGAGAGTGTGTATATATAGTTTAGGATGTAAATGAAGTGGATGAGATGGAGTTGTTTTGTTTGTATGCTTTTTTTTCTAATGTGGTTTGGTTGAATTACCTAAACCCTTTCAAGGAAACTATATATTCTTTATTCTAATATTAATTATATTAAATATTATATCTTCTAGGCTTCTAGAGTGTGTTTGGATTAATTTTGTAAATGATCATGAATGACCAAAAACATTTTTTAAAAGATCTAGACTTTTTCACAACAAAAAATTAAATAATCATTTCAAAAAATATTAAATTGAGTAAAAAATCATTTTTTCACCAATCAGTTTAAAGGTGATTATATAAAAAAAAAAAAAAAAAAAAAAAAATTCTAAAGTGATTTTAAAGTGATTCTCGATCCATCACTTTATAATCACTTTAAGAAAACCACTCAATTACAAAATTCCAAAATCCACATGAAAAGTTCTAAAGAACGCTGAAATTACAAAATTGCCTTAAAATTTATATATTTATATTGAGATGGATTATATATTTAATTAAATTTCAAGATTACTCTGTGTTTTGAAAATTGAATTGCACAAAAATTAGCCTCTTTTTATACCCTTTCTAATTTTTAATAACTATAACTATAACTATATATATATATATATATTTGAATTCAACAACATTTGGAGTGAGGAGATTCAAACCTATGATCTCTTGGTCAAAAGTCCATACTTTATGTCAGTTGAGCTATGTTCTTGTTGACACTATAAGTTATATATTAATAATGAATAAATACAAAGATAGTTTCTTTATGGTAATTTGACATTTGTAATATCACTTTGTGCAACTAAATCTAACATTAATTAATATGCTCACCCTAATCTCTCCACAAGTCATTCTAACATTAGTTAAATGTACAAAAGACAACATAAGTATAGTTCAATAGTACTTTAAGGTATCTCTACTTCCTCCCAGAATTTATTGGCTCAAATCTCCACACCACATTACCTTAAAAAAAAAAAAAAATCCTCCACATGTGTTGTATTATTCTAAAAAAAGTGAAGATGTAGTTGAAGAAATATGAAGATGGATATAGCAGGACGTTTTGGTTTAGAGAAATGAGAGCTGTTGGCTAAGAAAGCAAAACAAAACAAAAGTGAGATTTAAAATTTAGGTGTCATTGCCATTGTTTAGAGGAAGAGTCGGAGCAGACCATTTGTATGGATTTCGCCATCGTTAAAGTAATAGATAATCTCAATATTTCTTTAAAAAAAGTTCTTCTTAAAAAAAAAAAAAAGGTTAAATGTACACAACCCTTGTTTCAACCCCTCACAGTTCAAACAAGAGTAGGTTTTACCAGAGTTCCAGAAAATTTTCTGAGACAGAGTAGTAGGTATTAGAAATAAAATTTATGGTCAATGTGTTTGGATCGAAGTGATATTAAAATAATATAAAGTCCTATCGTTTATCTAATTTATTTATTTTGAGTTCAACTGCTATTTTTAATGGTGCAATGGGATGGGAGATGCGTTTAGTGGGGGTTTTCAAATAAATTTTCCGTCCAATGATATGCCCTTTTTTTTCTTTTTGAATTATTCTTTTATAAAAAAGAGATACAATACAACAGGGTAATTAAAATTTAAAAGACAAAAAAAAAAAAAAAAAAAAAGGTTAAAAGACAAAGGAAATCGTTCCCAACTAAAACTAACCAAGAAGGATAAAATAACAAATAAGTTGGAAATGGAAGTCCCACTTAAAATGACAAATTATTCAATAAGACCGTCACAATGTATGACTGCCTCTTAATAATTATCAGATGAATATCTAAATATATATTTGCCCTCTAATAACCATTAGATACAAAAGAAAAGTACTTTTACAATTTCTCTCTCACATATCTAACCGTGCAAAACTACCAGTCATGTTGGAGCGAACTTCTCAAATAATTTTTTTCCCTTAATGATAGCTTTTTCCACCCAAAGCATTATTTGCCGCCATATTTCGAATTTCCCTCATTTGGAGATCATGTCAAGATTAAAACTTCCTTAATGAAGAGGCTTGTTTCTCTTAGATCCTATCTTTTCTTGGGAAAATCTCTAATTCTACTGCAGTAGGAAATTTTTTTTCTACCTCCCCCATTGAATGGGTTCTTTTAAACTTAAAATATGTAAATTTTGATGTGGGTCACACCAATGGCAGTTTTTTTCCTATGATTTTATCCTTTTTTTTTTCTTACACTATTACTTTAAATTATTTTGTACGAAATAAAACAAGCAAGAATATTGGTTCATCGGCCAAAGTGAGCATAACTCAACAATAATTGTCATGTTCTCCTTCACTTGAGGTTGGAAGTTTAAATCCTCATAGCCCTCATTTGTTGTACTTAAAATAAAATAATATTGATTTATTTCATTTAGTTATTATATTTATGTTCTATTTGTAACTTTATTGTTTTCAAATAATTAAATAGTTATTTTGTCTCACTTTGATTAAACATAAAATATGGAAGAATATAAAGAAGAATATAAGGAAGAATATTGGTTTATTTCATTTTAATAATTGTTTTAAAATAATTAAATAATTAATGTTATCCTTATGATATTTTATTTTTAGGGTCAATTGGAAGGATGGCAAAAACATATAGTCCAATTGCCAGCATGTCATTGGTTTATCCCATTTGCAAATATAGCAAAAAAAAAAATCGGCCTAGCTCAAATGGAACTTGCTAAAAGTGGAAAATAGCCGTTTGTGTATTCCCGCATTTTTGCAATATGAAGTACATCAAGAGTCTATCAGTGATATATTGTTGATTGAAACTACTCGTCACATACAATCAAATACATTTATAAATCGAACCACGAATAATTTGCAGTATGAGTGGAACTGAATAAATTGATTTCTAAATTATAGATTTCTTATTTAACATGGACTTGGGGTAATTAAACATAAAATATAAGATAGATAAAAGGACTAAAAAGCAATAAAGATAGAGATCTCACCGTGGGCTCGGGGGTAAACAGGTAATTATGCAATTTATTGATCATTGAAACTAACTTAGCAGGCAATTTTCTAGTGTTTTAAGACCAATCGAACTCCTTAGAACACCGTAAGAACCTCCACTAATTAAACAAATTTACAAATGCCTAATTGATTCTGATTTAACTAAGCAATTTGGCATGACCATATCAAAAGAGTTAATTAAACGCATTAAACCTAGAGGATAAGTTTGAAACGAGTTAATTAATTAAGATTGGTCGATCTAAATTAACTATGCCCACACTAACAATTCTAAGGCCTACCATGTACTTGTAATTAAGCAATTCTACCTAATTTAACCGACGTGGCCACTGGCCTATTTACTACTCAAATTAAGCTAGAGACTGAGGACCCCTACAACTATGTCTAGCATAGCTAAGAAATCTCTAAATTAATTGATTTATCAGTTCAATCAAAGGTAGAAATAACTAGAAATAAGCACAATAATTGCAAGTCATTAAACAATGATGGAAAATGAAATTAATAATCAAATCTCACAATAAAATGCAAAATTATTGTTGTTTACATCCTAAAACGAAAGCCTAGCAATACATCGCATTAATGTTGTCCGACAGCGAGAATCAACCTAAACCACCTTATCTAGCCTAAAACTACGAAAAACAGAGAGAAAAGCATTAAAAAGGTCCCATTTCGACAGACTAAAATGATACTAATGACCTAGGACAAGAAAAATACAATATATACTCTAGGCGGTAGCATTGCGATGCTGTGGACAGCGTTGCAACTCTGCCAGCATCAAGCGAGGCACGTGCATTTAGGATTTGCGACAGTGTTATAGCGTCGCAACGCTACTCCCTAGACAACACTGGTCATTTTTGCTCTAACTCTTGGCTCGGGTGTTCAAATGACCTCTAGTTTGGCTCGTTGGAACTGTGATTTGATGTAGATTCACCAAAACGTGCCTTATGCTCAATTCCCTACAAAATAATCAATGAAGACATAAAAAAATTCCAATTTCGCATACTATCTCAAAAATGTGTCTTGCACTCAATTTACCTACAAAATATGTAATATACTCATAAAATCAATGAAACAAGCATGATTTAAGCATGAAATAATAGAGACTTTTTAGGTCTCATCAAATACCTCCAACTTAAATCTTACTAGTCCTCGAACAAGACACAAACTAAGCAATAAAGATAAGATTAGTTCGATGCAAATTTCATAACTCTAACCTCGATGCTCAAGATAACATATTAATTGTAAAAAGGCAAAGCACAACCATACAAGCCATCAATAGCATATTGAAAAACTTTTTCAAGCATTTTTTTGCGTGAGTGTGTGCGGTTAGCTTACCTAATGAGGTTTTTGCAAGCACGGGGTAGGTTTACGGGGCCCTCAATCTAACTTCCTCCTACACTGGCCCTAGCCACTAATTATATAGGCTTCTTAATACTCAAGAAAGTAATAAGCTACTAGGTGCATGAAAACTATCCCTAAGACAAACGTGCATCACTTTAATGTCAAGGGCACTAGCTTTCACACAACTATCACAAAGACCCTTATCTAGAGCACTCGCTCGATGGGCGGCCTAACTGATCACGACAACGACATCTCTTTTTACCCTCGACTCTTTTCATAACATTACAAGCTTATTTTCTTCATTTTCTTTTCCTTTCTCTTCTTTTTTTTTTCCACAAAAATGATTTTTCTTTTGAGCTCACTTTCTTTTCTCTTTCTTGCAAGCAAATAAAACATTTTTTCTCCGTAAGCAACACATTATTAGCAATTATGCTAAGTCACCGTCAAACTAATGCCTAAGCCTATCAAAGTGACAACAGTCATATGAACCCATAACACTACCCTAAGCCATCAAGACATTAAAAGGGAAGTTAAGGTGCTAAAAAACATGCAAGAGGCTGAATAATTTTTTTTTAAAATATGTTCAAATCAAGACAAGATAATCATGCTTCATCAATTTGCAAACAACAACGCTATGGAGAGCATCTCATCAATTGTCCTAATCATGCAACATACATCCAATTCATCCTCCAAGATAGGCTCAAAATTTTGAAACATTTTCAAAATTTTGAAACATTTTCAAAATTTCTCAAGATTTTCAACATAAGAACAAATTCAACATAATCTAACAAAAATAATATGCTTAACACAATCGATCAAAAGTCCAAAAAAGGTGCTCAAGGACTCAACATCAAAGCACAACAACAAACCAAAAGAAAGAGGTCCGAGCTCAAATGCTCAAGGACTCAACCAACCATGCTAAACGTTCTATATAAGCTCATAATCAAACATAACTCCACCCCCAACCTAAATTCTACATTGTCTCCAATGTATAATTCTAAAAGCATAGAAGGACAAAGATAAAGGGGAACAAAAAGACTCCCTTGATAACTTAACACATATGTGAGTGGTGGTGCGTCTCCAACCTCCAAGAATAATAAAATTATTCTCCAAAGGTCACTTTATTAACTATAAAAACAAAACAAAGAAAAGCTAAGCTACAAAAAAGCAAACAACAGAAAGCAATAAAAGAAAGCATTTAAATTTTAAAGCCTAACTACCTCCAGGAAGCGCAAATTATATAGTCGGTTGCTTGACTTGCCTTGTGGCACGCGCCAGGGCACATAAAAAATTCTTCCATTTCTTCGGCCCTTTCTTCCTTGAATCCACAAAGTCCACTGCATCAAGCAAGGTCTCTAACATCTGATGGGCTCTAGAAATATAGGTCTTTTTGTATTTTCTCGTCTCTGAAGACAAAAAACATGAAAAATCAAAGAAAAATGACTCTAACTCGGACTCGTGAGAGCATGAAGAAGAACACTCGCATAATAAGAAAGACTTGAAAGATAGAACAGACGCAGGCCATTCGGCCTCTAACTCTATCACCTTGACTTCCTCTTCAAACGGAAGCTTGACTTCCTCACTTGCCTCACATATCTGTTCTTCAAATGGCAAACAAATTTCATCGTGAATTTCAGAATCAACCTCAATACTTCGTACCTCAGGAGTATCAATAAGTTTCTTTTTAGCGCTCTCTAACTTCACCACTAGATCAGGCAACTGGTTGATTTGATCATCCAGATGCCTGCATCATTGCTCGAGTCTCCTTTTGGAACTGAAGAGTGCTCTGTTGAAACTGGAGAGTACTGTTAGCAAGCTCATTAATTAAATCTTCTAACGACAACATACCTGAAATTGAAGAATAAGTAGCTCTTCCAAAATTCTTAAAATCATTAGCCATAGCAAAAACAAGTGTAGACTTTTTTTTTTAATTGAAATAAGAAACCTAATATAAAGAAACCAATTTAATTGGTAGTTTCTAGGTAGTGGCACCAATTTAAAAATGCTCGTCATACACAATCAAATACATTTATAAATCACACCACAAATAATTTACAGTATAAATGGCCAGGGTCATTCATAGGGCATCGAATAAATTGATTTCTAAATTCTAGATTTCTTATTTAACACAGACAGGGGCGAGTTAAACATAAAACATAAGATAGACAGAAGGACTAAAAAGCAATAAAGATAGATGATAAGCCTTAGAATTAAGGCTTATTTAACTCTCAATTGCTTAAAATATTCTTGTTTAGACTTAAGATCATTTGAAAATAGTTGAAAGATTGCTTCAATTTAAGAAAGAAATAAATATGATGGCATTTGGGATAGAGTTCTAAATAAATTGACCTTGTTTGCAGGAAATATAGAAATTGCAAAATCAAATTCTGCAATTTGTGGGCAGCAGAAGACTTCAAGGAGAAAGAAGGAATCTGGCGCAAGAAAAAAAAAGAACAAAAACCCATTTATGGAATGACCAAATTACCGCCTGAATTGGTGGAATTGGAGCACGATTTTTAGATAATTCAACCCTAGGGAGGATCTATAAAAGATGGATGAAGAGAGGCGGCAAGATTAATTCGGATTGAGAGGCGATTTCAGAAGTCAATTTCGTGGGTTTTTCATTTTTTTCGAAGCTCTGTTTTTGTTATTATTCTGTTTTGGCTGAAGAACTGAGTTCTGTTTATTTTTTTTCAATTTGCTATTGGTATTATGGAGAATTACTTGAAGTACAATCTCTACTCTCCATTCGACTCCCTCTTGTTTCAAGGCAAGCTTGGAGTGTTAAGACTAATCAATTCCTAGAAATAGAGAAAGGATGAAGTCGATTGGAATAGAGGAGGAACTCGGTTCTGTTCTAAGAGTCATTGTTGTCAATTAATTTCTGTTTTGCACAAGAAGATTTCAATTTTGTACTTGTTAATTGCAAGGGAGTTTGATTTTGTTGTTATGTCAATTGGGTACTGTCACTCACAATTTGTTTTCTTCATAAAGTTAATATTTTGAGTGAAAATTAATAGCAATGTGCCTTTTATTTCCTATTCATAGTGAGAAATTTTGGAGGTGTTGTTTAGAATTGTGTTAACTATTTTGCCAAGATTTTTATTAACTCATTGAGTTTTAGTTATTAGTGCAATTTTACTCAATTTTCTTTAATATGATGTTTCCTTCAAAAATTAGTTGTAGTATTTTTATCTTTACTATGAGCTAAAACTTCTTAGGGGGTTCAAGAATGTGAATTCCCTAAGAAGTAATTATAGCCTAAATTTCAATAAAAAATCAAGCCTACATCTCAATTGTTTGCTTGTGTTGAAAAATTTTTCGTTGAGATCCTAGGTTGATCAACTAGGGTAGCAACTCAAGCTTATATCTAATACCGACGGGGTTAGTGATAAGCGGATTTCACACAAGTAATGGAGAAATAACTTAGACATAAGTCAATCCTTACCCTAGACATAGGGATTAAGGACTCCAAAACCCATAAAATTGTTGAGCCGAATGATCTACGATAGAGGGACTATAGACATATAAGTCACTCACTTAGCCTCCTAAAGCCTAAATTCAAGGTGAATAGGAGATGTAATTTTGGTTATAATTGAGTGTGGAGTAGGTTGGAATTGCAATTTTGGCTTGCAATTACATCTTTATCTAAATTCTCTTGAAATCTCAATTACTATGTCTATTTAGTTTGCCATTTCTAGATTCTGCTATTCAATTCTGCAATTTTTCTTTATTCCAATATTGCCATTTCTTGATTCTGCAATTAGATTCTGCAATTTTTCTTAACACACCAACTCAACCTTATTTTTGCTATTTTAGTTTTTAAGTTGCAATTTTTCTTACACTTGCTTTACAATATTTTTGTTACACCGTTCTTTTGGGGTTCGATACTTGATACTCACATATCATTTTATATTACTTCGATCGCGTGCGCTTGCGTGTACACCGACCAATAGAGCACCTCGGGCACCAAGTTGGGGGTAAACATGTAATTATACAATTCATTGATCATTGAAGCTAACCTTATAGGCAATTTTCCAGCGTTTTAAGACCAACCGAACTTCTCTGGACACCATAGGAGCCTCCCGTAATTAAACCAATTTACAAATGCCTAATTGGTTCTAATTTAACTAACAAATCTGGCACGACTATACCAAAAGAGTTAATCAAACACATTAAACCCATAGGATAAGTCGAAATGAGTTAATTAATTAAGATTGATCGATCTAAATTCACTAAGCCAGTACTAATAATTCTAAGGCCTACCATGTACTCGTAATTAAGGAGTTCTACCTAATTTAACTGACGTGGCTACCGACCTATTTACTACTCAAATAAAGCTAAATACTGAGGATCCCTATGAGTACATCTATCATAGCTAAGAAATCTCTAAATTAATTGATTTTTCAGTTCAATCAAAGTAGAAATAACTAGGAATAAGCACAAGAATTGCAAGCCACAAAACAATACTAGAAAATGAAATTAATAATCAAATCTCACAATAAAATGCAAAATTACCTTTGTTTACATCTCGAAACGGCTTCAAAAGTGTAACAATACATTGCACTGACATTGCTCGACACCGAGAATCGACATAAACTACCTAATCTAGCCTAAAACTATGTAAAACAGAGAGGAAAGCATTAAAAAGGTCCCATTTCGGTGGACTAAAACAGAACTAATGACCGACACGAAAAATACAATATATACTCCAGGCGATAGCATTGTGACGTAGTGAACAACGTTGCAATGCTACCAATATCAAGCGAGGCTCGCGCATTTAGGACTTCCGAAAGTGTTATAGCGTCGTGATGCTACTCCCTGGACAGTACTAGTCATTTTTACTCTAACTCTTCACTTGAGTGTCCAAATGACCTTTGGTTTTGGCTCGTTGGAACCGTGATTTGACATAGATTCACCAAAACATGCCTTATGCTCAATTTCCTATAAAATAATCAATGAATACATAAAAAAAAATCTAATTTTGCATACTATCTCTAAAATGTGCCTTGCACTCAATTTACCTACAAAATACACAATATACTCATAAAATCAATGAAGAAAGTATGAATTATGTATGAAATAATAGGTTCTTTTTAAGTCTCATCATTGATATACTAATGATATACCTAATATGAAGTGTATCAGTGACATACTACTAATATACTTTATTCAGGTATATCAATTAAATGACATTCCTAATATGAATAATATCAATAGTTTGCCGGTAATTCATATTCATTATATCATATATACCTAATATGAAGTATATCAAGAGTATATAAGTAATTCATATTTAGTATATCAGATATATCTAAAATGAAGTATATCAGTGATATACTACTTATATACTTTGTTTAGGTATATCAATGAAATGACATTCCTAATATGAAGTATATCAATAGTATATCAGTAAATACCTAATATGAAATATATCAAGAGTATATCAATAATTCATTTTCAGTATATCAGATATACCTAAAATGAAGTATATCAGTGATATATTTAGGTATATCAATGTCACATTCCTAATATATAGTATATAAATAATACATCGATAATTCATATTCAGTATATTAGATATACCTAAAATGAAGTATATCGGTGATATACTACTAATATAGTTTATTCAAATATATCAATGAAATACATAAGACAAAATGAAATACAAATTCAAATTCAAATTCAAACATGCTAGAATTAAAGAAAATTTAATAAATAGACATTAAGAGTTTTTGCCAAAAATGCCAATAAATAAAATTCCATTCAGGCTCATTTTGATTGTTAAGGTTTTTCTTTATGTTTTGTTTGGCGTCATTTTGACAGACATACCAAGATAATCAAGAGTTTTCTCCTTGATTCTCTATTTCCCCTTTTCTTTTATGGTATCAGAGCGCACTAGGCATCTTTCTTCTTCCTTAATGACATGGTTGCCTATCTTATATGGAATATCAAATGGGTCTTCCTCTTATTCTTCTTCTACGCCAACAGGAGGCCAGCGTGAAAATCCATTGATTACAACTTCAAATGTTCGGTCACCAACGGGCAGTGGACAGCTTCCTACACCTCCAATTTTTCCCACTATACAACCAGTTTTCACCATGTCGCGGTCTCAGTTTGGAATGTTCCCTTCCTTTATCCCACATCAACCAACTGCCCACCCCTCTGTTCTGTTTATGACACAAACCATACTCAACCTCTCCCAATCTATATCTGTCAAATTAAGGGGTCGTTTGTTTCGTGGTAATCCAAGATTCCCATGGAATGGGCATATGGATTACTTGTTTGTTTTGTAGGAATGTAAGATACCTTGGCATATCAAGATGTCCGGGTATCCTAGGATGCCCATTCGGAGGGCATCTGGTTAAATTTGGATGCCCTTTTGAAACATGGATTTTTAAGATTCCCACGTTGAGGGCATCTGCTAATGACATATTTGCCCCTTATAAATTTTCTTAATTTTACATTTTATTTTTATTTAAAAATAAATTAATGAATTTATGCACTAATAAACGATTATATGTAGTTAACTATATTTATATTTTACATTTAGATATAAAATAAAGCTGATTTAAAATTGAATTAATATTTAATATTAAATATTTTATAAAAATATCAAACTAATATAAATTAATTTGTTCTACAAAATAACACATAAATGTTAGTATAAAATATATTGATATACAAATATAATATTAAATTAACAACACCAAAATGCATGTGATATCAATTTAACTATATTAAACTAATAATTAAATTATGTAAAGGTTAGCAAGGACATTATTGGTATAACACATAATCTTAAGACATTCCCATACTTAAATCCTGCAAAACAAACATGGCTATCTAAATATTCCCAGACATCCTTATAAATTTTTCTACAAAACAAACATGATAATCTAAAGATGCCGGACATCTAATATTTTGGGCATCTGAAGATGCCGGAAATCATGATTCCCTAAAAACAAACGGCCCCTAAATGATTCCAATTATCTGCTGTGGAAAAATCAACTACATACTCTAATTTATGTTTATGGTCTATAAGGCTTTATTGATGATACCCTCCCTTGCCCACCCCAGTATCTTGATAACCTGACCCAACAATTGAATCCAGATTTTCAATCTTGGCAAAAATGCAATCGATCATTTATGTCCCTTCTGTATGCATCCCTTACTGAAGAAAAATGGGAGAGATCTTCTCCTTTTCTACATCCTTTGACATTTGGCACTTGCTGCATCGGTCATATGAGTCTACCTCCTACACAAGATTTTGAGTCTCAAATCACAACTGCAAAAGATTCGGAAGGAAGGAATGTCGGTAACGTAATATTTGGCTAAATTTAAGGAGATTGTTGATAAACTATCAGCTATAGGAGAACCCATATCTCACAAAGACCATATTTCTTACATCTTGGAAGGTTTTGGTGCTGAGTATAATCCCTTTGTAACATCCATTCAGAATCGGGTTGATATTCCTACACTGGAGGATGTTCGTACTCTACTTTTGAGTTACGATTATCGTTCGTAAAAGCAAAATTTTGTAGATCGATTGAATAATATTCAAGCAATTTGGCTAGCCTTCGAGTCAATCAACATTCGAATTCAAAGCGCCCTCAACGATTTAACTCTTTTCAACCACAAAATTAGCGCTCGGGTCTTGGAATTTTGGATAATCTGCAAACATCATTCTATCACTTAGCTTGCTCATCTCGTGGACATCATTCTATTGAACGATACAAAGCTCGTCTCGTGGCGAAAAGTTTTAACCAAACTTACAGAGTGGATTACTTCGACACTTTTAGCCCCGTCGTCAAGCCGGCTACAGTGAGGATTGTTGGCTTTTGGGCTCTTAATCTCTAATTAATTAATTAATTAATTAATATTGTAATGATAACAAACCTAATATTAATTATTAATAATTTTAGTGTTTTGAAGTGTCCATAGCGTAGAGCTCGAAATAACAATCCCAAACGCCTCTTGAATTACTCAAATTAGAGTTAAAATGAAGAAGTTATGGCCAAAGCAAATCTGAACGAAAAATTCCCGATGTGATGACATTGCGGCTGAATCAACAATATGAACCAATTATAGGGTGACACGTAGAGCTTTTGAAAGGGTGACATGTGGTAGACTTTTGGTTGTTTTAAAATAAAATGAAAAATGAAAAAGAAAATTATATATTATTATTGTTATTATTATTATTATTATATTAAGTTACCATTGGATTCTTAAAATTTAAAAAATATATATATATATATTGGTTGACCGTTGGTCTCTTTTAAATTAAAATTTTTTAAAAGAAAAAAGAAAAGAAGGTCACACATATGACCGTTAGTTTGTTATTATTATTTCTTTTTACTTTTTATTTCTTTTAAATCTCCACCATTCATTTCTTCTTAACTCGAATTAAATGGCCCAAATTAAATTTTGATTTTTTCATCATTTTCCTCTCTATAAATATCATCTTCTTCTCCATTTTTCAACAAGTTTTCATAGCTTACAATCCTCCAAAATTTCAAAAAGCCTCCATTGTTGCTCTCTCCATTGCTCTCTCCAAAGCTTTCATTTTTCTTTTCATCTTATTCTTGAGGGAGAATTATTGTGTAGTGAGGAATGATTTGTGAGAGTTAAATTTGTACATCGATCTACTCTTTTGAGAGAGTTTGTGAGATTGTTCTTTCATTTTCTAATATTTGTAAAGGGTTTCTCTTGATCACAAAAAAGAGAGTTTGTAACAGTTTGATCTTGACCATGGAAAGGATTGAGTTTGTTCTTACTTCCAGAAAAGAAATGTTGTAAAGGTTAAACTCTGAGTCGTGGAAATGGTTGTTGTTCTAGTGAAATACCCAAGAGGAGCTTGGGGAGTGGAGTAGGCCAGGTTGTGCCAAACCATTATAAAATTCTCGGTTTTAATTTATCTATCCCTATCTTCATTTTTGCAATTAAGTTGTTATTATTTTCTATTGCATAAAATTATTTACTCTTTTATGTTTGTTTAGATAGGGAGTTCTTTAATTGTCTTTATTCTTTACCAATCTTGTTCTTAGAATTAAATAGTGTTTAAAATTATTTTTGGTGTTAATTAATTGTTTGTAAAAAGTGTGTTAATTTGGTTAATTGGGCCCACAGTAGGAAAAAGTTTTTTTAAAGTTTAAATAAACTCTATTCACCACCCTCTAGGGTTGCCATACCGATCCTACAATGATCGTTCTAACCCTTGCTGTTTCATTTCGTTGGACTATTAAACAGTTTGATGTCAATAATGCTTTTTCTAAATGGTGACTTACAAGAAGAGGTCTTTATGGACCAACCACCCGTATTCGTTGATTCTGTCCATCCAAACCATGTATGTCATCTTAATAAGGCACTTTATGGTCTAAAACAGAGTCCTAAGGCGTGGTTCCTAGAGCTCAGTTCCTGCCTCACTAATTGGGGTTTTCGGCCTTCCAATCAGACACCTCGATGTTCACCTTCAAGCAAGATTCAACTATTTTGGTAGTTCTTGTCTATGTTGACTACATCATTGTAATTGGTAGCGACTCTTCTTTGCTTCATTCTTTAATTTCCAGTCTACATAGTTATTTCCTGTTGAAGGATCTTGGATTATTATCTTTCTTTCTTGGCATAACACATATTCATGATGGTTTACAATTATCCCAACACAAATATATTGTTGATCTTTTGAAGCAAGTCGAGATGTTTGACAGTATGCCTAGTCCAACTCCCATGGCTTCGGGTACTTCTTTATCCCGTCATGATGGTGAACTTCTTGATAATCCAACTGAATATAGGAGCATTGTTGTTACCTTACAGTATTACACAATCACTCGACCGGACTTATCATTTGCTGTAAATAAAGTTTGTCAATTTCTTCATGCTCCCACACGACGGTCCATTGGAATGCGGTTAAACGCATTCTTCGTTACCTTAAAGACACACCGAACCATGGCATTCTATTTACCCATCATGTCTCTCAGTAAAATGTTATACCGATGCTGATTGGGCAAGTTATTCGGATGATCATCGTAGCACAAGTGGATATTGCACCTTTTTGGGCCATAATTTGATCTCTTGGTCTTCATCAAAACAAAAGACGGTGTCGCGTTCTAGTGCAAAATTCTAGTATAGAGGTTTGGTGAATGTTGCGGGAAAAGTGTTTTGGGTGATTTCTGTTTTGTCTAAATTGAGGTTCTACAACTTAAACCCACCCGTTCTTCTTTGCGACAACATAAGTGCCACTTATATTGCCACCAATTCTATCATGCACCAATGAACAAAACACATTGAAATTGATCAACATTTTGTTCACGAGCGCATCATTCAAAATCAGCTTGCTGTTCGGTACGTCCCTTCTAATGATCGACTTTGCTGATATCATGACAAAACGTCTCCCTTTTTCTCGCTTTCAGAATTTACGAGTCAAGCTCATTGTTGTGCATCACCTAGTCAGCTTGCAGGGGGTGTTAAACCATCAGATTAGAAGTTTAGTTCCGTAATTCATGGCTTATTTTCTGTAATTTTTCCTTTAGTGCTTATCTTGTAGCCCAATGGTTGGTTGACACATGTAGGGCTTCTTTTAGTTGTTAGGGCTTTTCTTTATTTTTGTTTTGCGCCGTTTTGACAGACATACCAAAAATACAGGAGATAATTCAGAGTTTTCTCCTTGATTCTCTCATTTCCTTTTGCTTGTACTCAAGGGGGGAGAGGCAATGTCAGAACTCTGAGGTACAATGTCGTCTGTGCATGCGTTGACATCAGTTGCTTCAGTCTGAGTTGTTTCTTCATCGGTGGCAGCAACTATTTCGGAACTGGTAAAGAGGTTTGTTTTAAAGGAATTAGGGAAGAATGGCTCCCCCTCCATTGAAGAAATCCAAGATTGTACTACTAATTCTTGCAGCTAGTTCATGGGCATAATAAGCAATCCTCCACTACCCCTATATGGAAGTTTCCTTCCCATTTCTCGCGTGTTGACCATTTACTTTGAATCTTCTTCTTTTCCAATTAGCTCTTTTCTTTTTGAACAAGGCAATGCATTAACACAGGGCCAACGAACCACTTACCCTCTTAAAGAGGGAAACAACCAGAAAGGGAAGAGACTTTCCCCTCCAATTAGCTTTACTATTTAGCACTTCGTTTTTGGGAATATATAAGACAACTCATAGCCTTATTATTATTCTTTATTATAATCTCACACTTAGTTTTTTAAAATTCTAAACACGTCAATCCATACTGACTTGTTTATCTGAACTTTTTTTTTCATGAGTGAGTTGTTTTAGATTGGGGAAGCCCCTACTAACTGGTATAGGTATGTATTGCTATTTTTTTAATAAAAGAAAGTATATATAATAAAAATAATATTTGACCAAGATTATTTCCATTCTTCTATGAAGTACACAGAGCATTCCTCTTAATTTATGGTCTTTTAGTCAATCCCATTGATAGGAATTAGAAAGTCTGTATTTTATCGTCCCTAAATCATGCTCGTTTTGTGAATTTTATAAGATTAATTGTGTATTTTGTAGGAAAATTGAGTTCAAGACATTTTTTGGAGTAGTACATGAAATTAGGGTGAAAGAGCCAAACCAAAGGTCAATATGACGCCCGAGTGAAAAAAATATGACAAAATTGACCAAAATACCCCTAAGGAGCGTCGATACCCTGCATGCTTAGTGAGTTATTAGATACCTTAAACCCTAATAGGTCATTGACTTATTAGACATTTTACAAAATTTATAGATCTATTAGATACAAAGTTGAAAAGTTAAGTTGTTATTCGACACAAAATTCAATTTCATTTGTTATTTAATCCATGTATTCTACAAAATGTTAAATAGGTTAGTGACTTATTAGATATAGAATTAAAAATTTATAAACCAAATTCAATTTCATTTGTTAATTTATGAACCTGTTCATTTTACAAGTTAGAGTACAAATGAGTGAGATACACAATTTTGTATTTATAAGTTGAACTCCTTAACTTCTGTCTTTATCAAAAGCAAGCATCCAAGTAAAAAAAAAAAAAAAACAAGCATCAAATAAAAAGTAGAAAACAATTCAAATCAAATATCTCAACTCTCCTCATCTTTTATTTTTAATCAATACATTACATTAACAAGAGATGGGCTACCACCCATACTAAAATTGATTTCTTGCACAAGAGAAAGTCTAAAGCGCACGGAAGAGCACATCCTAGTCTGAGTTGGGTATCATTTTGTTGCAATCTTTCTTATCTTGAACAAGGTTCTCTAAGAGAACATAAGTGTCATCTGTAGGTTATTTTCAAGATCGATTAACTAACCGGCAAACATATATCAAAACTAAAGATAAACTCTTCAAAATTGTTAGTAGAAAAAAAAATCGAGAAAAGGTATTATTTTTACCACTAGCAAAGCACAATCGGCTACAGGTGGTAATCTCTTCTTGACCTCACGTAGGTCTAGCTCACTCTTGTCGTCAAAGTTTGCTAGCAAGTACATGCAGCAGAGAAGTTTGTCGGTAGAAAGAGCGACAAGTCGAGCTTGACAACCACAACGATTTTATTAATATACATTATATTTTCTAAGTTGAGGGGCCCTATCTAAATCTGACCATGTATATAGGTCAATTTATGTGGAAGCATATATTCATAATTTTGGTCGACTCATAAATTTTAAAAAATGAGTACTTTTAACTTAATTAATAAGATGTATTTTATAACATTATTCTATTAATAATTTCTTTTTTTTTAGTTCAACAGTATTTGAGGGTAACGGATTCGAACTTCTGACTTATTGGTGAAGGATACTTGTCAATTACCGTTGAGCTATGCTTACTTTATAAATTTTAACGTTTAATTACACTAGTCTTGGTTAAAAAAACATATTAAGTTGGAAAACAAAATGGAAATTATTAAAATATTATAGATGAAAAAAAAAGACAAATATTAAATATAGAATGAAATATTATTTTAAGCATCAAATTAATAATTCAATCAATATCACTAGAACTTTCAAGATTTCAATTCCATCGATCAACTTGATCTTCCTTTCATTGAAATGTAACAAAACGCCACTTTCAAGTTGCGTCATCATCCTTTCAAGCCCACAAACATCATTGTCACCCAATTAGATAGACCAACAACTAATTAAAACGTTGAAGCCTGGATAACCATATCCATTTTCATTTCTTTTTTAAATTAATAAATATATTTGGTTAAAATGTCATTTTAGGTTCATCTACTTTAGATCTTGTTCTATTTCAGCCCTTCTTTTAAATGTCCTAAATTTAGTTTTTATACTTTTAATAAACTTAAAATTAGTCCATATAGTTAGTTATTGATCTTTTGCGAAAAAAAAAGGGGTCTTTATTGGTCTTTTCTTTATAAATTTTAGAAATATATTCACATTCTATCTTTTCTTGAATGAATCTTATTGTTATTATTTTACCAAATTTGATATAAATTAACTTCAAACTAACGATAAAAACTAATTTTAAGATTTATTGAAAATACAGAGACTAAATTTAGATATTTAAAAGTACAAATACTAAAATAGAATGAGTCTCAAAGTATAGGACTTGAAGGTATTTTAATCTATATATTTTTATGAACTTTGCTTTACTCTATAGGACACACTCAATTTTACACTTTGGTTTTTTTACTTATATGTATACATTACAAATATCATAAAAAAGAACTTTGCCTCAATATGAAACAATATTACACAACATAAAACCTCTGAAATCATTTACTATGAAGATCATCACATCCAGTTTTGAGCTGTTTTTCTATCCTTGAATTTCCCAAAGCACATCTTTCTTCCAACCAAGCAATTATGTCTGCAAATACAACATCAATGTTTTCAAGTGTCTCTCCATACAGCAATCCATGCCACATCTCCGGATACGTCTTCAAGGTTTTGTCAAAGCTCGATGCCTTCTCGTGGAGTTGCTTGCTCACCGATATATCGGTCATTCGATCGGCCTCTCCGTGGAGAATTATGAACGGAAATGAAACCTGCTTAATTAAACCACGCCACCTATTAAGCTACCATTGAACTCTAAAACTTAACAAATCAATTCAAACAACAAGAAATGGCGAACCTCTTCGAGTCTTTGCTCGAGATCTAAACTGATCCTGAGAAGTTCATGGCCAGTGTTCAAGCGAGGCCACCCTTTGTAGCAGTAAGGATTAGTTCTGATCTGTTAATTTTATATCATCACAAGAATTGATTGACATGCTTGAGTTCTAATAAACACATTTATATTTCTTCTAAAAACAGAGGAGATTAATAAATATTACCTGATGTCTAATCTCAGGAACTTTGAAAGCAACATCAATGATATCTAGGGTTGTAATCATCTTCCATGTGGGTATAAAATTGCGAAGCTTTGTCAATATACTTGCAACTATTGGGTTTGGTTTTACATCCTCTGCAATCTGCCAAAAACAGGGGAATTTTTTAGCTTTAAATTTAAGAAACATTCAATCACTTTTTAACATATATAAATTCAACTCATTTTAAATTATAAACAGAAAATTTTCATACCTTACACATAGGTGCAACCAAGACAGCACCATCCCAATAATCTGGTTTCTTTCTGTGCAATAACAGAGCCACTGCCCCTCCCATTGACTCCCCTAACAGATATCTCATTTTTCCCCTGTTCTCTTTCCTTTCTGAGCGTTCAAAAACATTTTTTTAATAAAACTCACATGAAACTTTTCAATTAACAACCATAAAAATAGAATCTTTTGTATAAAGAAGATACCAGAAATGGCTGTGAAGTGATTGGAGCAATCATCGACCACATAATCAAAGCTTGTAATATAGCCTTGTAAGCCGTCTGATTTTCCATGGCCTTCGTAATCAATCCCATAAATTGCAAAACCAGCCTTTGCCAGCCGAATTGCAGTGCCTATAATCCAAATCAAAGTACAGGGCAGAGTTTTAAATTTTAGTCTCAATTTTTGGAATTGGATGAGGAGGATTTCAGGTGGAAGGAGATAAGTTATGTGTGCTTACTGTTCATGGTGATGCTGCATTCCATTGCGTAGCCATGGCAGATGAAGATCAAGCCCTTTGGTTCCTGATTCTTTGGAAGCCATTTGCACGTGAAAAGCTTCAACCCACGTGAGTTCAATATATACTCCTGCAAAATAATAAAGAAATCCATAAGTTTAAGATAAAAATTTAAGCGGGCGAGTAATTAAAAGTTTGTCTAGTTATCATGTTAATTGGAGAGAAATGGAGATTATAGAAGTTCGTTCTAATATCATGTTAAATCACCACTTCACCTAAAAGAGTAAACTAAAAATTTAATTGAATGGGTCATGGTAAATTTAATATTTTATACTTTAACCAAAAAATATTAACCCATTTTTTTTATAGCTCAACAACAAATTGGATTAGAATTAGAAGCTCTGACATTTTGTCACTGATTATAAGGTAAAGCCTATAATCCTAACATGAAAAACAAGAACAAATTAAGGGCTAACCTCTTCATACGTGATACCATCCAATGTTTGAGCAGCCTGCAAGACGTTAAAAAACAAGTTAGAGAGAGAAAGAGACAGCACAGAAAAAGAGAGAGGGAGAGAGAAAGAGAGAGAACCATGGAAAAGGATTTTTCTGAAGGAGAAAGGTTAGCTAAGTGTAACAGAGAGAAGAAAAAGATGGAAAATAAAATTTTGGGTTGAAAAGCGAAGAAGATTGGACATTTTTAAAGCCACACTTTGAAGAAAAGAAAGCTTTTAATGCTTCGAAAATTCAAACAGAGCAGGCGAGTTCGTGTGCATGTCAAGTTGCGTTGTTGGACTTCTTTTGATTCAACAAGGCGTAGCCACTAATTTCCTTAAACCCCTAAAATATAAATAAAGCCAAATTTGTTCGTGACAATTTGGCCTTTTTAGTTTGTTTTTTGGGACCAGTTTCAAATGGTTTTGACTTATTATCCTTAACTCAAAATTATCAGTTACAAATATGTCTTACCATGTGTGATTGCTCTGTTTACTTATTTTTAGGGATAACATTTTTTTTTTTTTTTGGGTTAGGGACAGGTCGCGACTTCGTAGGGGGCGGGTCTATTCTGAATCCCAAAATTAATATAAATAAAAAAAATTCCAAATAGTGTAACAAAGAATTAGTGCAGCCTGGTAATGAAGTTGAGATTATCCAGAAGAAAATGAAAACATTTAAAAATATTTTTGGCCGTGATGTTGACTCTGTAGCTGCCCGCTAGCATTGACTTTCTTTTCATCATTCAGTATCGATTAATTGGCATTTATTGTAGTTAAGAAGATTAGTATAATCAAACATCGGCTAAATATTATAAAAAATATGATGAACTAATTTGTCATTTTTTCAAAAATATCTCTATTCTTTTAAAAGTTATAATATTACTCTTGACTTTTCATAAAAGTTTCACAACTACCTTTAAAGTAGAAATCTATTAGAATGTTGGATAGAAAATCGATGTGGTGTGGTTACCAAAAACAACGAGGTTGTTGTGGGTGAAATTGGACTAAAGGAGATAACCCCGAATTACAAGGAAATCTTACAAGGTAAAATTAACATTTTTAAATCTCATTCCTAGATAGAATGGAAAATCTATTTAAATCCTTATCTTAAAAGGAATAGGCAAGCCTAGGTCAAAGAACCTATAAATACACCATTATGACTCAAAGAAATGGGGTTCAACTTAACCTCCATTCTCTAAACTCTAACTTGCTACACTTTTCTTCCTCTCTAACTTAAGCATCAGAGTTGGTGTGGCATTGGTGTGGCAAATGCCACACTAATGCTCAACTTTTTCTCTTCAAGTCATCTATTTTTCCCAAATTACAAATTTACAATTGTTGTCATGTGAAGGTCCTGCGAGATTTTTCTTGGCCAAATTTTGACAACAACAGTTGGCGCCGTTTGTGGGAAACGAGAGTGCTCTACCTTGCATACCTAAATTGAGAACAATAAAGGATGAAGACAGGAGGGCTTAGAATGGATTAAAAAAAAAAAATCAAATGTTGCTTAAGCTTCTTCGAGATTTATGGCTGCAAGATTCCGTTAGAAATTCGTACAACTATGCTTGCAAGTTGTAACTGACATTCTTGATAATGTGCTGGAGATAGTTCAATTAAAGAAGGATGAATTGCAGAAGATGAAAGGAGGGTCTTCAATTTCTTTATGATTGAAGACTATATATGAGTTCTAAGGGATTACTTGACATGAAAATTCATGATTACAATTGGAGTAAATTTCAAAGCGTTAATCTGAATGATCTCTACAAGAATAAAAAAATATCAGGGAAAGTCCTCTCTGATTAGGATGACTGAATATAGGGGATATGTCTCTCTATCAAACAAAAAGAAAAACAGAGGATGTGCCTCCATATCAAACAAAAAGTAAGACATGGGATATGTCTCCCTATTAAACAAAAAGAAAAAGACAAAATGAAGAAAATAAGCTGGGGGCTCACCAAATCAATAAGGCCAAGATTATCCACTCCTCTTAATTCAATTCAGAAGGCTAATTTTGGAAACTCAATATGGAAGAAGAATATGAAAATTGAAGATTTAAACAATTAAATTTGACTATGAAGCAAACTTGGAAGCATCGACTTTGAAAGTTTTTGCAAAGTTGCAAAATCACATATAAGTTTACTTCAAACTTGAAACTTTATAATGCAATATTTAAATTTAATAACCAAATGATGCATGTCATAATTATTTTGTTATGATATATCTTTTGTGTATTTTATAGCATCTTCATGCACTCTACATGTGTTCTCTACATTTTTGAATTATTTAAATGGCATTAGCATGATAACATCAAAATTACAGTGTCTGTGCTCTAATGGAGAATTGAACATCATGAGAGTTTAAAATACCACGAAGTATCTATAGAGAAATTTATTATATGAAATTATAAAGGTCTTAAAATTGCTTGTATGATATAGCAAGTTATTCAAAAAGCAGACCACTTCATAAATATCCATATCTCCTCACATAAGTGATTGAATATATTTCATTCAACTAAATCAATATTTCATATGCATTAAATTGCCTAACTCTCAAACTAGATGGTAACTTCATATGATATGAGAAAATATCATATTCATAAAAATTATATTTTGAATGTAGAATAATTGATGGAGCATTCCAAATTTCACCTATTAAAAAATACACTTATGCAAACAAGAAGCTACAAATGCCACAAAATGGCAACGAATTTCCTCCTATGGGAGACTGGGAAGTCCAGAATTGTCCCTACTGAGTTTGATGGCAATCCCACTTAAAAATTAAAGGACTGCCTTGAATTTATACATTCTCTCCAGGAAAGTGGCACCGATCGCGAATTCGAGAGTCTTAGCCTCCAAGAAAGACTGAAATGTTCCCTACGGGGTTGGACGACGATATTTGGGAGATTCAAGGCGAACCTTGGAGCCTTAAATTTTCTCTAGGAAGTGGATAAACACACTTTCCAGAGGAGAATCTTACCCACTAGGAAAGACCAAAATGTTTCCTACGATGTTGGATGGCAATCCTAGGGATGATCTGAGATGCAAAAAAGCGTCACATAACCTTAAAATTTCTAAGGAAAAACAGAGAAATCGACACTCTAGGAAGACTGAAATATTCCTCACGGGGTTAGATAGCAATCCCAGAGAGAATTCGAGGGATACCTCGAAATGTCACAATGACTCCAAAACTTCAAATAGACTACTCTCAAGTCAAGCTCCATGTAGTTAAGCTCATAAATTCACTCTACAAATCCTAACTGGAAGTGAGGACTAATGTTGTGGGTGATATTGGACTAAAAGAGGTAAACCCGAATTACAAGGGAATCTTATAAGATAAGATTAATCTTTTTAAATCTCATTCCTATATAGAATGGAAAATCTATTTAAATCCTTATCTTAAAAGGAATATGGCAAATCTAGGTCAAAGACCCTATAAATACGTCATTATGACTCAAAGAAAGGGAGTTTAACTTAACCCACATTCTCTAAACTCTAAACTTGCTACACTTTTCTTCCTCTCTGACTTAAGCATCAGAGCTAGTGCTGGTGTGACAACCGCCACACCAGTGCTCAATATTTTCTCTTTTCCCAAATTACAAATTTACAGTTGTTATCACGTAAAGGTTAGGTGAGATTTTTCTTGACCAGATTCTAGCAACAACAGTGGTAGTGACTAAGATGCTTGAGTGGATTAAGTTTGAAAGAAGACATTTAGATACGGTTAGCTTTTTGTCTAACATTCTAACAATTTTTCTTTTGCAAAGATAGTTTTCAAACTTTTATGCAAACTAAAAAAAATAATATTACAACTTTTAAAAAAATAGGGGTATTTTTTATTATTTAGCCATCAAACATCTATGAATTATTATCATCTCCCTTTTGACATGCATGGTTCATATGTTGTGGGCCTTTCTAGAAAAGCTAGTGGATGGGCACATTTAACTTGCCTGTAAACAACTCCCCGACGTCTTCCTCTTCTTCTACCAAGATTCGTAAATTGATTCAGTGTATTTGGCGTGTGAATTATAAGTGTGTGTAATTTTTTTTTATAATTTAATAATTTTTTGCTAAAATTTTTAAGAATGTTTGTAACTAATTAAAAATACATTTGAAAGTTTCCCAATAAACAAACTTACAGTAGTTTGAGAAATTCTAAAAATAGATTATATTTGAAGTGATTTTAGATGAAAGATTTATTGTTTTTTTAAAAGCACTCATAATATAAATACTTCATTTAAAAATATTTGGGTGAAATACATTTTTGGTCCTTGAAATTTGAACCTTGAAATTGTAATCAATCAATGAAATCTTAAATTGTGGGTCCCACGTGATTTCTATTGATGGTGTTTACCGCATTTTGCAATTATAATTAACTATATTTGTCCTTTCTTTTTCTTTTAACCTCCACCATTATTTTTTCTTTCTTCCTTCTTCCTTCATTTTTTTTGGAATTTCTTCAAATTGAAAAAAAAAAACACAAACCCATTTATGGTTTTATTAAAATTTCTTCTTATTTGCTTTATGTAATTCAACTCAATCTCCTGTTTTTCATTTGTTTCATTTGATATGGCACAATAATGACGAACTCATTTAAAAATGTATATATATCAACACTACAAGAAACAAGATCTATAGCAGCGGTTTTATTGAGCTATCACAATGGTTATTAACTGCTGCAACACTTTTTGCAGCGGTTTATGAACCTCTGGCAGAAGTAGTGTTAAAAGGGATCTGACAACACTTTTCAAAACTATTTGATGTGAACTTTTCACAACCATTGCAATAGTGCCCCTATAGTAGCAGTCTTACTGAGCTATCACAGTGGTTATTAACTGTTGCAACACTTTTTGCAGCAGTTTATGAGCCTCTTGCAACAGCAGTGTTAAGAGGGATTTAACAACAGTTTTCAAAACCGTTGGAAGTTAATTTTTCATAACCATTGCAATAGTACCCCTATAGTAGAATTTTTATTGAGCTATTGCAGTGGTTATTAACTACACAACACTTTTTGTAGTGATTTATGTTAAAAGAGATCTAACATTGCCTACTATTAATTGAACTTTTATTCCTTAATCTCGCGATTGAGGGATCTAACATTGCGTACTCTTTATTGCACTTTTAATTCTCTCCTCTCACAATTTTGTGTGACTATATAAGGCCTCACTATTTGTCTATTCGAACTTTACGTTAAGATCATGGCTCTAATACCCACTTGTTAAGGACAACAGATCCACTACATATCTTCATAATTGTATGATATACATATTGTCTACTTTGAGCATAAGCTCTTATGATTTTGCTTTTGGTTTCACCTAAAGGCTACATACCAATGGGTATAATTGTGCTCGCTTATATTCTATGGATTTCTCCCTTACCTAGCCAACGTGGGACATTTTTTGCACTTCTAACATATCTAAGTCTATGATCCAATTTTATAAAATTAAAAATTTTAGGTAAAAATTGAACCACCTTGCCATAGAGACAAAGATTTTGAATTTTACACTTATTAATAAGCCAACATATCACTTTCATTGAGTAGTAATTATTTGATTAGATAAATTATATTTAATAGTCATTACTATGGGTGATATCGGTTTGGTTTTCATCGGTTTTAGGCCAAACCGAGAACCGAACCAATCCAATCGGTTCTAGCAAAAGAGGAACCGAACCAATGTCCAATAAAGGACAAAACCATCGGTTCGGTTGTCCATCGGTTCGATTTCTCTTCGGTTCTGTTCTCAGTTTTTTTGTCCTTTTTTTTTTTACAATTTGTTTGCAATTCTACTCCCTAGTTCGAGCCTCTATTTTAGTATTTTTTGCCCTAAAATTTCTCAACACCTCAATAAGAATTCATAGAGTTAACAATATCATTTTGTTACTTTAAAATTAATTGAAAGAAAACGGATGAAACGACACAAGAATGAAGTGGGATTCGATTTATGGCTTTTTTGAGGTATATATACTTTGGTTCAGTTCTGTTCGATTTTCAATGGTTTTTCTAGGCAAAAATCTAACCGAACCAATATTTTTCGATTTTTCCAAAACAAAAATCGAGATGTCCAATTTTCTTTTAAAAAACCTAACCAAACTATTGGATCGGTGTGGTTCAGTTTTCGGTTAAGACTATCACCCCTAGTGGATGCTACGACTGGCAGACAACAGATCTGTAAAGGTTTGCTCATGTTGTTGTAGGCGGTTTGCTGAACGACACGAACGGAGGTGGCACGAGCTGGTGAGCAGAGTGGCTAACTGCAGCACTCGGTGCGACAGATCCGGTGTGCGAATAGTGAGGTTGCATCGGCAGTTTCATAGAGAGAGAGAGTGTGTGTGTGTGTGTGTGGTTTTCGGTAGAGGGAGAGAAGAAGAAAAAGAAGGTGTCTGGTGGAGAGATGAGAGTGGGAAAGAGAAAGAATTATTATTATTATTATTATTTTCTTTTTCTTTTTCTTTTTTTTTTAATTTCTTTTCAACTTCCAAAAATGCCCTCAAACCAACCTTTTCATTCCAATTTTTCCCTTTCAAACTTTCTAAATTTCAATTTAGCCCAACAACCAAATAAACTAGATTTTAACCCCAAAATTAACTTAAAATCAAGGGTTAATTAAATTCAAAAATGTTGGGCGTTACAAAAAATGTCAAGTCGAATGTATAATTACATGTCCCCATTTAATGTATTGTTAGTCTAAACCCCTCCATCCCCCCAAGAATGCCTACCGTCTGAAACCCTCCATTTTTTTGTAACCTTCCATTTCCCGAGATGCTTTATTGCAGTTTGATCTCCTTCAATCTTCAGCTCCATCCCATCTCCCCTCATTCTATGCGTTTGAAACTCTCCTACAACGAGAAAAGTGCCGACAGAACAAGGGAAGTTGACCAGTTGCATTCTTGAGGTATGTGTTTCCATTTCCAATCGCTTTTGCAATAAAAAATCGAATGCGCATTCTTGAGGTATATGTTTTTATAAACATTATTGAGGTATGTGTTTATCAATATCTATAGTACGTCCATAATGAGACAACAGTCATGTATATCTAGTTTGAAAATCCAGCGAGAGTCCACAGAGCAACCCTGTCTTTGGAAAGACTTATAATGAGCGACTAATTTACACTGTTTCTATACAGAGAGAGCCTCGAAATTCTCCTATCAATGGTGAGTATGAGATAATTGGCGATTTGATTTTGTAAGTTGTGTAAGGGTTGCCTCATGACTTAAAGACACAAAGGCGGACTTGAAATTTCTGTATATGTTTTTCTCATCCCAAACACCATTGTATGCAATCAATATCTGTTGGGAAGCTATTCTTCAGAAAATTAGGAGAACGAAAAGATAGGTTAGCAAATATTTATGGGAGACAATTTTATTATTGAAAAAAATCCAACAAATAAAGGAGATTGATATATAGGATTTAGATGAATAGTTTAAAAATAGAGATAGTGTGAAAGCATGCATAAAGGTGCTATTTTTAGGCTTAGTTTTAGGCTAGCTTTGCTATGATTTTGTGTGCTTTCATATATTTTTATGTTTATTTCTCAGAAACCGAGCATTTGGAGCAAAACCGAAAAATTGTGAGATAATTGGACAAATTTGAGCAACTTAAGGCTATATTTGAAGATTGAAGTGTTGAAGAAGAAGAACAAGGCATTTGAACCCAAGGGCATAAAGTTGCAACGCCGTTTGAAGAGCCTTTCAACCTTGAGAAACTACAGGCATAGCGTTGCAACGCTATCTATAATGTTGCAATGCTACTCAAACAAATTTTTCCTTCTTTACAAAATTCGAAGGGACAACGTTGCAACGCTGCCCCTAGCGTTGCAACGCTGTCTGGACTCTATATAAAGGAAGCTTTGCTATTCGAAAAGGAGAGTCGTTTTGAGAGACCAAAAATCCTAAACTCAATTCAAGCACTGTCTAAGGACCTAGATGAGACCTTTGGAGAGCCAAGGAGGAGACTCAAAGCTTGAGATCATGGACATCACGTCCGAGACGAGTGTTGGCATGCGACCTAAGTTTCTTCTCTATTTCTTTTTATTTTCTCTTGAATTTAGGAGTTTTTATTGGTTGTACTTATGTTATAAATTTGTGTTTAGACCCTTGCTTGGTTGTAGTTATTGAACATTTGGTTGATTTTTAGTTTAATTTATATATTGGCCATGGTTTTGCATGTTTAACTTAATTTAAATTGAGAGAGTAAGTTTAGTTGTAGAACACTAGATGCATGACTAGGTTCAATCTATTGCACGAGAGTGAGTAGATTAATTCTAAAAGCCTTAAGAGAATCGCCTAATGTCATGTTTAGTAATAGAAATAGATCGAGAGGTTGATTTATTGCTATGCCTGTGGTCAATTGAGCTCAAGAGAAGATATTAATAACTTAATAATTCTTGGTTTAAGATTGTTAGTATAAAATTAAATTATTAATCAATTCAAGTTGGGCTTAAGGTAATCAACCATGCATGTTTCTCAAAATTGGACTCCAAAGTATGTACATATTAGTTTAGATTTTATTTTCCCTCAATCTAAAGTTTTATTTCTCTAAATAAAATTAGACATAATTAACTGTGGTACTTAATTAATCTATGAACTCCAATCCTTGTGGATGACCCTGGGCACTATTATTGCAAAATATTTAGAGGTCGGGTTTTTATAAATTTAATCTTGATATCGACAAGCCTTCTATCAAAGTGTGAGCTGTGAGAGTGAAAAATCAGTAGAGATTTTAAAAAAAATGCATAAATCTAGGGGAATTTAAATGTAAAATACAATGAAGGGGAGTGAGAGAATATTGAGAATATTGGTTTTTTTAAAAAAGAAATCTATTTTATGTTAGTGAGGATTTGTAAATACACATATCTACTGGGGGTATAAGTGGAAAGAAAATAATTCACTTTCATCTCCTATAATTCCGACTGTTATAATCTCGAATACTGAAACTTTTTAGGCATTTTTCGTGTTGGCTATTTTTTTTAACTACCAGCCACAATTTCCTTTTGCTTTTGAGTTCAATAACAGTGATAATTCAAACATCTGACCTTTTGATCGAAAGCCTATATGCTTTAACTAATTGAATTATGCTTAGATTGGTAACAAATTGTATCTTCAATCTTTTCCAAATTCTAAATTTTTGTTAATGAGAATAATATAGTGCATTTTGACTAGAAAAGAACATCCGAGTGACAGATGGAAAAAATAGAAAGAAAATTAGAGAGCATAATTGTCTTGAAAGTGTTTAACTCCTCTTACATAAATGTATTTATATTAGATAAAAAAAAATATTAGCAAAATATTTATTTATTGAATTAGTATTATAAATTGATGAAAAATATTTACCAAAAGTAGGACCTTCATTTAATAGTAAATAGGTAGTAAATTGGTATCTCAAAGTAAAATGTCCATATGGTGGAGAATATAACTTTATTGAATTTTATAGGTTGGCTATACATACATACACACGCGCATACATATATATAATTTGGGTGCCTAAAATTCTATCATGTTTCTAATGGGGTCCCTAAAATTTAAAGGAGTTTATTTAAGTCCCTCAAACTAGCTTTATTAAGCCCCGTTTTGTAATTATTTGATATTTGAAAATTGTGCTTGTTTTCTGAATATTTCTCTACAAAAGTTTTATCTTTCTTAATAAAATATTTGAATTCTTAACCGAATTTCAAAAACAAAAACAAGTTTTGAAAACTACTTTTTTTAGTTTTCAAAATGTGGCTCAATTTTTAAAACATATGTAAAAAGTAGATAACAAACAAAAAATTCACAAGTGGAAATAGTATTTATAGGCTTAATTTTCAAAAATCAAAAACTAAAAACGAAATTGTCATCAAATGAGGCCTAAGAAATTTTAGTTCCTGTGATTAAACCTGAGATAAAATATTAATTAAAATATATGGCTCATTCTATTATTAGTTATCATCATGATATGGAGATATACACATGAACTGTTATTACATTATTCATATAGAAATTGAGAACAAGAAAAAAGTTAGAAATTGCTTAGTTAGTAAAAAAAGAAGAAAGTAAATATAAGCTACAAGATTAAATTAGAAAGGGCAAAACTCAATTTATACCTATAAATTTTGGGGGTTATATAACTAAGTAAAACTTAAACTAATAATTGTATCAATTAAAGCCATGAACTTTCATAAGTATATCAATTTACACCTGTCATAACATTTCGTTTGAAAAGTGTTAGTTCACACGTGTAAGGATTTGTTGGGTCCCTACTATTGAAGGCCCATCTACTTAGGCCCATTATTGTCTTTTAAAACAGAAGCTTGCAAAGCAAGCATATTTATTTCTTTTAATGTTATTTTTCGGATGAGAATGAAAAAGGCAGAAGGTTCGAGAGAGAGATAGCTTTTTGGAGAAGAAAAGTTTGCAGTGTGTGGTTGGAGAGAAGAAAAGTTCTGAGGGTACTTTGTGTGTAACAGCCAAAGAAGAAGAAGAAAAGTTTGTTTTCTTTGTCAGTTTGTGATCTAATCGGTTCATTCCTTTTTCGGTTGGTCTTTCTGAGTCGTCCTCGCCGGTGAGACATCTCCTTTATGTTTATGTTCCATCTTTTGATGATGAAGGGTATTTTTATGTACTGTTTTATATGCCAGTGATGTATTTTGCTGATGATTGTTGTATCCTCTAGTTACGACTAGGGAATAAACTCTTGTAACCCATTATTATTATAATGGAAGATATTTTGGAGCCGTCCCGTGGTTTTTCCCCTTACACTGAGGGGTTTTCCACGTAAATCTTTGTGTCGCTATTTTTTCTCTACTTTGTGCTTGTGATTTATATTGTTTAAATCTATTGACTACACATTTAAAAACCCAACATGATTTATAATTGTATCAACAAAATTCCTAAACTTTCATAAGTGAATCAACTTAGACACTACATTTGAACATCGTTCATGTATCAATTCATACATGTGTATTTGACTTCTTCAAATGTTTCATTAACGAAATGAGTAATTTTTTATCTTCCCTTCTTAATCACGATACTACTTTAATTAATTTATGTAATTAATAGTTTAGAGAAACACCCCCTAGTCCAACGTTCAAACATGGTGGAGTCAAAAAGTGACATAAGTTAAAATTGGGTATTCATATGCATTAAAGATTCAAAAGAAAAAGGAAAGTATGTGTTCACATCACACGTGATTTCAACAAAGAGATAGAAATGAGACACATGTAAATGAATTTAATTTGTATTAATTTTGTGGGTGTGTGATAAAGAGCTTGTCGAAGGCTCTATCAAATATATTTATAAACCTAAACCTCTAAAATTTGCAATAATAGTGGCCAGGGTCGATCACAGGGATTGGATTTCGTAGTTCATTTAAGTACCGTAATTACTCCCACTTAACTTTATTTAGAGAAAGAAATCAAATGCAAACAAGCTAAACTAAAGAGCTAACCTAGAAAGCAAAAGATAAATGGAGACACAATAGGAGAGAGATATCCTAGGGAATTAATTTCACCAATTAGACTTACAGCGAAAACTACCAAGATTTGTCATGCAAGTATTCCATAAGCCAAGAAGTGAGGGTGTTAACTGACTCTTTCAAGCACAATTAACTCTCATGCAATGTTATAAACCTAATATCTCTATCTAGATTTTAATAACATGCAAGGCTTTAAGCAACTTCTTTTAAGGGCTTCTAAGAGAATTCTCCACTTTCATGCAAGAATTTACAAATAGTCATGCAATTAAGTTCTAGCCTAAACCATACTTTTTCAAGCACAAATTTAGACCAATAAAGCAAATAATCTTTGATCAGGAAATTATAAGCATTAAATACATAAAAGCATGAATGAAACAAAAAGCATTCAATCAAGGTATTTAATCAATTAAAAAACTCAAGTCTAATGGCTACATCAAAACTCCAAGTATTAGGAACAAAGATACTAATAATATTCATACAATTAAACCTCTAAGTTCCTAATTTACAGCCACAAAACAGAAACTAAAACTAAAGAAAAAGAAAGAAATTAGCAAACAATGGTCGATCCCGTGTTCCCTTCGTGATCTCCATGTCCCTTGAGCTTTGGATCTTCAAAAATGCTCCACAAACGCTCCAAATTGCTCCATAAACCTTCAATTTTAGCTTGGAATCGAGATTAGGGCTCCAACTCTCGGATTGGCCTCCCAAAACGGAGCAAAAAATGTTGTTTTTATAGAAAATTTCGAGGCAGCGTCTCAACGCTGCCAGAAAAATTGTTTCCCCGCGTTTCTGTAAGAAAATTAGCGTTTTTTTCATTTTCGTAGCGTCGAGACTCTATTGACAGCGTCTCGACGCTACCCTGCAGACAACACTGGCCATTTTTTCTATATCTCTTCGCTCAGGTGTCCGAATGACCTCTGGTTCGATGCGTTGGAACCGTGATTCAATGTAGAATCTCCCGGAACGTGCCTTATGCTCAAATAACATCTTTAATCTTCTTGAATTTTCAATTAAGCTTCAAAAGGTTCCAATATCCACCAAAATATTCTCAAATACTTGGTTTTGCTCCTCAAGCTCAGTTTCTACAAAATTAAGAGAAATAGGCTTAAAAGCTCACAAAATAATCACAAAACTAGCATAAATAATAGGAAATAAGATAGCATAAATACATGCTATCAGTGTGGTACAATCTCTAATTTGTTCCTCTGATTCTTTATCTCTCATATACAAATATCTCGAGGGCTTTGCAGCTTGTTCTCGAACATAGACTTGTCTCAAGGACTTTGCAGTTTGTTCTCAAATGTAGATTTATCTTGAGGGCTATATATGCAACTTGTTCTCGAGGTTGAAGCTTCAATCAATCTTTAGGGTATTGAAGAGTCTTTGGCCTTCAAGGAGTGTTCAGCACCTAAGAACTTCAAGGAGTGTTGGGCACCTAAGGACCTCAAGGATTCTCTTTGAATTTTCTAGAGAATAAAATTTCTGAACCCTTCAAATGAAGAATAGCTCATCTATTTATAGAGTTTTTCATGGCATGTGGGCTTGGGCTTTAGTAGCATTTGGGGCCCACCATAGACTTGGGCTTTAATTGGCTTTGAGCTTGACCATTTGGATTTGGGTCTTATTTAACTTTGACCCAAAATCGATATAACCAATTTGACCAAATTAACTTTAATTATTTGGTCGAGCGAAGACATGTGACATTTTAATTTTAGAATTTGCCAATTTTTGTCTTCAAATTAAATTTGGGACACATGTCAACTTATAATTGGTCCCAAATTTAATTATCTGCAATTTCGTTATTAATTTGGAATAACGGCGTGGCAATTGGGGATTGGCTGAAATTTCTTTGTCAATAAATGCCCCCTTTCAAGATTTATGCACAAGTATGTGTTTGGTTGTACACCTGGGAATGCTAATTTTTCTAATAATAAATGATATTTTTATCTTTTTTATGAGATTAATTTTATAAATTTTATATAATTATGATGCATTAATTAATGAACTCTTCAACAAATAAATGTAAATTAATTGATCATAATAAATGTATAATTTTAATTGAATAAATAATTGTAAAAAGTTATAATTTTTATACTAAATTATTTCAATTAATCAAATATATTAAATATATTATTAATTTATTAAAGGTTCAATAAATACACAATTACAATAATTAAGTTTATTTTTATACAGGAAAAAAATTAGGTGTAAAAATTATTATTTTTTCTTTTTATAAATGAGAATTCCTTGTGTATATTTTTAATCAATCAATTAGTTATAATTAATTTATTAAAATTTTTTATAATTTATTTATTACAATTAAATAATTAATTAGGTTAATTCAATACATTATTATAAAATAATTTTAATATAATTGGGTTGATTATAAAAATTAATCTAAATTAATTAATTTTAATAGAATAAATAAATATATTCAAAATAAAGATGAATATTAACTAAAATGAGAGAGAAATAGGAGGCTAAGGAAGAAAACCCATGCTTTTGCAAGGGTATCAAATACCCTTACTCATGGGTATACAAAACCCATGGGAATAACCCATTCCCATGGCCAAGCCTCCAAACCTTGTACCAAACAAGGGTATCCAAAACCCTTGCCCATTCTCATCCCCAAAACCCTTGTACCAACGACCCCTTATGGTCATCAATTGGCATGGTTGGGAACAATTTTTATTTCCTTTCCTCTCAGGTTTAGGTTTCTTTGGATTCTTCTTCCTTTGATGCCTATTCTTTCTTCTGAATGGGCAATGTTCCTTCTGAACAACATGTTGTCCTGGTTTCTTCTGATGAGACATAATGGTCAACCCTTTGTCTTCATCATCAATAGGTTTGTCCACGTCTTGAAGTTTATTTTTTGGTACCTCATGTTGAAACCAAATAGATACAAGTTCCAAGGTTCCAAATTGGACTAGACACACTCCTTGATTATGAAGTGGAATAGAGTGTGTTTGACTGCATGTGTCTTTCGTGACTGCAGCATGATTTGTTTGAGCTAATTCATCCAGGTCTAGCTCAATTTTTCCTTCTTTAGCTAATCCTAGAATTAACTCTTTTAAGACAAAGCACTTCAACATTAGATGACTGATAACTCGATGATACTTGCAATACTTGGGATCATCGACTTTTTCCATCTCTTCTGGCCGTTTACATTTTGGAAGTTCCATCAGTCGTGTTTCCAGTAGCTGTTCCAACATGTTAGGAATGTCAGAATCAGGAAAAGGATAGACCTTTTTCTGTCTTTCCTTCAAAGTTAAGTGACACCTTTCATTTCCTTATCGCTCTTCATTCTTCTCGTCTTTTCCTTTTGAAGACAACTTGAGAGGGTTTGTATTGATAACCATAGCTTCTTCTGAAGTCTCCTGGATGTCATTTCTCTCTTTCCTTTTGTCAAGGACTAGAATGTCTTTATCTCCTCGACTAGCAATACTTAGCTCCATGTTGTGGGCACGAGTTGCTAGTTCTTTAAAGGTACGAGGCTTTATACCTTGGAGGATGTACAGAAGTCCCCAGTGCATGCCTTAAATGCACGTTTCAATCAATCTTTAGGGTCTTCAAGTCTTCAAGTCTTGAAGAGTCTTTGGTCTTCAAGGAGTGTTCAGCACTTAAGAACTTCAAGAAGTGTTTGGCACCTAAGAACCTCAAGGATCTCTCTCTGAATTCTCTAGAGAATAAAATTTTTGAACCCTTCAAATGAAGAAGAACTAATCTATTTATAGAGCTTTCCATAGCATGTGGGCTTGGGCTTTAGTAGCATTTGAGGCCCTACCATGGACTTGGGCTTTAATTGGCTTTGGGCTTGACCATTTAGATTTGGTTCTTATTTAACTTTGACACAAAATCCATATAACCAATTTGACCAAATTAACTTTAATTATTTGGTCAAGTGAAGACATGTGACATTTTAATTTTAGAATTTGCTAATTTTTGTCTTCAAATTAAATTTGGGACACATGTCAACTTATAATTGGTCCCAAATTTAATTCTCTGTAATTTCGTCATTAATTTGGAATAACGACGTGGCAATTGGGGATTGACAAAAATTTCTTGTCAAAAGCACGATTACAATTCATATTTTATCATTGATTAACCTCGGTGGTAGCTATATCTTTTCCTTTCTTTTTTTAAATGTTGTCATAACCTGAATTATTTAACCATAGCCGTTGTCTAAAACTAAACTAAATTACTTTCTTCTCTCGGATGAATTAAGAGCTAGCATTGGTTGAATAAAAAAAAAAAAAACATGGTTCCTTGGAAGAATCAAAATGTGGTAACTGGGAAGAGGAGGAGAATAATGAACCGTATGAGAAAATGCCAGATTCAGATTACACAGAATGCAAATACTTCTTCCTTCCAGTTGTTAGATAACTTTTCTGGATATTGTCACACTAATGTCCAAGAAGAAGGAGAGATTTTTGCGTTGAAACCTCATTCCTCCGCCGTCTACGGCTGACAACGGCCAGTTCAATAGCACGGGATCGGCCGGGAAACAGCCATTTGATATTGCAGCAGCCTCGGATGATGAATTCGATCCGGTTGCCATGGCCAGAAAGCGTATGTAATACTAATCGCTGCGGTTTTTTTTTTAATAGCTATTCAAAAGGTAGGTTAGTTTCAATTATACGAACTCGTGACATTTTAAATTAATTCAAGTATGCAGATTTTTTTACTTTTTAATTAATCAGGATAAAAACCAAGAAGACGCTTGATTACTATTTGATTTTTATTTTTAGTTTTTAAAAATTTTGTTTGTTTTCTCACCAGTTATTTACAATAGTTTTTACCTCTTTCATACGGTAACAATTGAATTTTTAGGCCAACGTCAACATAGTTCAACGGTAATTAACATGTACCATTGACCAAGAGTTTAGAAGTTCGAATTCTCTCACCCCAATGTTGTTGAACTCATAAAAAAAACACAATTGAATTTTTAGTCAAATTCTAAAAAAAAAAAAAGAAAAAACACAAATTTTTAAAAACTACTTTTTAGTTTTTGAAAACTTGGCTTAGATTTTGAAAACATTTGTAAAAAGTAGATAAAAAAGGCAAAGGAATCCCTTAGGTGGAAATAGTTATAAACTTAAGGTTAAAATATTATTTTGGTCTCTGTATTTTGGGTTTAATTTCATTTTAGTCTATGTACTTTCAAATGTCCAATATTGGTCTCTATACTTTCAATAAAGCCTAAAATTAATCCCTACCATTAGTTTGAAATTAATTTTTATCGAAATTGGATAAATAACAATAATAATTTTCGTGCAAGAAAAGATCACAATATGAACATATTTTCAAAATTTATTGAAGGAAGACTAATAGAGACTAGATTTTTTTTAGAAAAATTAACAATAAACTAATAATAGGGACCAATTTTAAGCTTTATTGAAAGTTTATAGACTAAAAATGGACATTTTAAAGTATATGAACTAAAATAGAATGAAACTCAAAGTATAATAACCAAACTAATATTTTAACATAAACTTAATTTAAAAGAACTAAATGGTTATCAAACGGCTGAACAAATTTTAAACTTCAAGGGTATAATGAAAACTGATTTGGTATTTTGAATAATATGGTATTCATTTTTATTCAAAAAAAGTGAGGTTTTGTCTAAAAATTGTTCTCTAGTAAAACGTACCAAACTTATTAGAACCTTTGTGAATGCTATGGTTCATTTGGGACTGGTGTCAATAATGTTGCGTGTATATGATGCTTCCAGTGGTGGAAAAACTTGTATACCTTGAGAAAAAATTTGGTCTATATCAAATTGCCTCAAGGGTGAGTGGGAAAAGGCCAATTATTTTGGACGCGGATCTATATTTGGTGGTGAGTGATTCCATAACACGAGACAATGAGACTGCTCTTCACATTGCTGCTGAAGGCAAGCACACTGCTTTTGTCGAGAAGCTGATCAACAGAATGACTTCAGCCGATGTAACTCTACAAAACAACAACCATGGAAATACAGCCTTTTGCTTCGCAGGTGCCTCAGGTGTGGTAATCATTGCTGAGATGATGGTTGAAAAGAACAAAGATAATCTTCCACTTATTTGTGGCTTCGGCAATGTAACCCCACTTTTCATGGCAGTATCATTGACACACCCCGTCTCACATCACCTTAATCAACCTAGGACGTGGCATGTCGACAAACAATCCCAACTATAAATGAAACTCATTGTTCTACTTAGCAATACAAAACACGTTTTGGAAATAATAGGTGGCTAGCAAAGGTTTTATTGAAATAAAGTCCACAAAAATTTCGGCAGAGTTCCCTTGAAAAACGGATGAACAATCCTGAATTTTGAAACATTACACTCCTAAATAGAAAATATACATACATATATATATATATATATATATATATATATATATATATATATAACTTCGTTACTCTCTCCAAACCCTTCTCAAACACATTATTCAACATCACTCCAACCTTTCAAACGTAACTTTAGAAAGCCAAAAACATCATTAACAATTTGCAAGTACTAAACCCAAGCCAACGTGAAACACAAAACCTGAAGCGCTTAAACTCGTATTAGCCACTCTGGTTACAAAAGATGCATTCAAAGCATATGTACATACAAAAATGATATGCAATATAGCAAGCCTGGTGGCAGATGTAAATTTTAGTAAGTTCACCCGAAACTCAAACACTACCTGGTAGGAAAATGTATGAATAAAAAATAAGCTAAAAGGCCCCGTGAGTGGTAGGTTTATAATTAAATAGCTTTCAGATTCAAAACTCTAAAAAAAATCATAATAAAAATCAAGAACAATTTTAAGTTCTCACGATCACTAAAAACACAATAATCTATAACAATACATCTTTAAACATAACGTTCGATAATAACAATGTATCTATATATATATATATATATATATATATATATATATATATATAAAGAGAGAAAATATGTAGTTACAACTCTTGAAAACATACGCATAAACCCGTAAAACTCATCACCAAACATGTACTCAAATCTCTATCCTATTGGCGTGGAGTAATCTTCATACACACAGTAAAGCAATCTCTGTACCATACCTCCATGCTTCTCTTAAAAGCAAGGAAGACAAAAAAACAACTATGTCCATAAACTTACCAAATTAAAGGCCTCCATCTTCCACCACTCACCTCAACTTCAACTTCCTATTTTCCCTTCTTCCTCTGTATTCCAGATTTTACGAATATGAAGGATATCATTTTTTTTTAAAACAACCCTTGCTACCTATCAATTTTCACACACCACACCACACCCACGTGTCCAAGCACAAACAAGCCATTTGCTTCAATATTAGTTATTCTCTTTTCCAATTTCTTTTTTTTTTTTTACAACAAACGTCTAATGACAATTGTATCCTTTCGATCATATAGACAAAAACAAATGGTTTCTTACCTTTTGTCTGTCACTGACCCAGGAACAAATTGAGCTTCTTATGACTTTTATGGTAAATCAATATAGCAGTTTCTTATTTTTCTGATTTCTCATAATGTTCTTACAGTTATGCTCACTTGATTTGCCTTTGGATTTGTATTTTTTTTTCTTCACAGATATAGGTTTGAAAATTTTGAAGATGAATGCAAATTTAGCAACTAGGAGGAATGCAAATAATAATAATAATGAAACGGCATTAAATGTCATGGCTAAAAAACCATAAATAATTGGCAGCAAAAATCAGCTAAACCGATGGGAAAAGTACATGGACTCTTGTTAGTTTTTCAAAACTATCCTATTCCTACGACATTTTAACCATTTTCATTTTTTCACTGGACTTCTTGCTTCTTCATGTTTTTTTTTTTTTTTGAACTGATGCTTCTTCATGTTTTGAATACAGATATCAAAGGGATTTACAGTAAAGCTACGATGAAGACATTAGCTCATCAATTAGTTGAATTGTGATAGGGACTTGCTCTACTACAATTGCCACAAAAAGAGGCGTTAGAGTTCATAAAACATCTCACAAGATTACTGCATGATTGGTAAGTGCAGGAAATGTTGATTTTGTAAAATAATTATTGTCAACTGTACTTTAAAAAAAATCAGCGTTAATACGAAGTAAATTAGTGTTTCGTAAGTTTTAGCATTAAAAATTAAGATGCAGATTAAAGTGATGGGTAAATTAATCCTAAATTGTTGCAGCTTAACTATAACAATTAAAATAGGTAGAATTTTTCAATAATGCATAATGTTACGTTGATATTTAATTTTAAAGTTTTTATAAGATAATTATTTTAAAATTCACATGATTCAATTACAATATTATGTTTAGTCTAGATATTTTTATATTTTGATAAGAAATATAATTGCTAAAAAAATCATATTAAAAAAATGTTATTTCAATTTAAATAAAAAAAGAGTAGGAACAAATCAATTCAATTGAATATAAGATAATAGAATAAATAAATTATAGTTAAAATAAAAACAGTGGACTGATGGTGAATCATGTCTCAAGTCTCAACAATGTGTAAACATGGGAGGATAAATAGTTAGTTAAGTAAATCAACTAGATTTTTAGGAAAGTTAATTTAAGAAGCTACAACTAATTAGATTTTGCAAATCAACATGATTGAAAAGTACTTTTATTAAAATTGTTGGGATTGCGACCAAAGTCCCACATCGGCTAGATAAGGGGAAGATCATGGGTTTATAAGTGAGGGACACTATCTCCAATGGTATGAGGCCTTTTGGGAGAACCAAAAGTAAAGCCATGAGGGCTTATGAACGTTCAATTGTCAATTGGATAATCGAGACCCACAACTGGCAAGCAATTCAATTTTAATTCACGATTGGGATTGCCAATAAAAACGACAGTTAAGTGATCGTCGAATTCCTCACGCTGGTTGCAATTTAGAGATATTTGGTTTTCACCGTTGATCCTCAAACCCGCAACCAAGAAATTTACCACCAACTTATGAATTCGACCCACTACAAGAAATAGGATCTATAGCAGCGGTTTTATTTAGAGATAAATTTTAGAGTGGGTCAAATGCATCTTTAAGTTTATAGTGTTGCAACATTGAAGACCCGAGGGCACAGCGTTGCAATGCTGCTAATAACATTGCAATGTTGGCTGAAGAGGATTTTTCCCTTTTTTATAAAATTCGAAGGAACAACGTTGCAACGCTGTCTCGATGTTTATAAAGGAAAAATTTTCATTCGTTAAGTGGGAGCCCTTTTTGAGAGACCAAAATCCTAATCTCAATTTCTACACTGTCCAAAGGTTGAAAGAGAGTTTTGGAGAGCCAAGGAGGAAACTCAAAGCTCGGGATCATGGGCATCACGTTGGAAACGAGTGTTGGCACGCGACCTTAGTCTAATCTCTTTCCCTTGCTTTTTGTTTTGGAGTTAGGAGTTTTGTTATGGACTTATGCACTGTTTATCTATGTATTTAGACAAGTAATGATTGTATGTTTAGAATTTTGATGATTTTGTAATTGAATGTTTGTAGTATTATCTTTTTTGCATCTCGATTTTATTGCTTAAACTTTTGGCCATGGTTTTGCATGTTAGGTTAGATTTAGTTCGAGAGAGTAAATTTATCCATTGAACAATAGATGCATGACTATATTTAATTTATTGCACGAAAGTGAGTAGATTAATTCTCGAAACCTTAAGAGAATCACTTAATGTCGTGTTTAGTAATAAAAATAGACCGAAAGGTTGATTTGTTACTATGCATGAGTTCAATTGAGTTCGAGAGAGGATGTTGATAATTTAGTAATTTTTGGCTTAAAATTAAAGGCATGCAATCAATTCTTTATATTCAATGTTGTGTTTTAGGTTAATCAATCATTATGTTTCTCAAGACTTGGACTCCAACCTTGTAAATAGTAGTTTAGGTTTTATTTTATTTGTTTTGACCTCAATCTAAAGTTTTATTTCTCTAAATAAAATTAGATATAATTAACTTTTGTACTTAATTAATCTAAGAACTCAAATCCCTATGATCAGCTCTGACCGCTATTACTGCAAATTTTTAGAGGTCCGATTCATAAATATTATTTGATAGGACCTTTGACAAGCCCTCTTATCAGTTGGTTTTCTGTTTTTTTTTTTCTAATACTTCTGAAGAGCATATAGGTCTTTACACTGATTTCTCTAGCATTTGGGCTAAGTTCTTTGTAAATTTTGACAAAAATCCCAAAACGGCAGCTAGTGGAAGAAAAGAAAAAAAAGGAAGTGTTATGAAAGCTTTGATTGATGAGTTTTGGGGTTTCCTCGCCGGTGGTGGTGGAAATATGCCATTCGGCGCAATCGCTTCGTCGTGTCTCATCACTCAATCTCGAACAAATTGGAGAAATAGGGGTCTTTTCATAACTTATTACAAAAAACGAGTTGAAACCCAAACTATTTACAAAAACAAGTACTTTTTTGTCCTTATTAGAATGCGTCTCTTCAAGAGACACATTCTTTATTATGAACAGTCGCAGTCAACACCAATTTTGACCAAACGACTTCTTTTATAATTTCAAACGGAAATATATATTGTTCCATTAAAATAAATATATATTTAATAAACCATCAAATCCTTTCAATTAATATTTAACTACCCATCAAATCAACTAATCATTTATTTAATTTTTTATTTAAAATAAATATTTAATAAATTATTCATCATCACACAATCATTCACCAATCAATTTTTTTATTATTATTTTGATAAACACATTCACCGATCATTTTCTCAATTATTCTATATAAAAATTATTTTTTTAAATACATTCATCGATCATTTTCTTAATTATGATCTTAAAAAAAATTATTTTTTTAAATACATTTACCAATCAATTTTTATTATGTTTTTTTAAAAATATTTCTTTCTACTATTTTTTTTTTTTAAATTTTAGTTATTATTTTTTTCAAATACATTAATCAAATATTTCATTTTTATAGGCTTCTTATTTTTCCGTTTCTTTGATTAGGTTTTTTAATTTTTATTTTAAAAAATATTTCTAAACACTTCACTTTTATATAATATAAATTAGACCTGCTTATAAACTACAATCGTGAAGTGATTTTTTTTTTGTTTTTTAAATCTTTAATCAAGATATATAAATCTCAGTCTTTTTAATCTTTAAACCAATTGATCTCTTCTACTATCTTATAAATCATAACCATATTGGTAAAATCATCCTCATATTTTTTTCCATGTTGTATATTTTGTTTTAATAGTAAAATCATCTTCATTGTCTTTTCCAAAAAAGAAAAACCATCATCATCACTGCATTTGTATATATGACATAAGAAAATGAAAAAGGAAGGGATATATGACTTAAATCAATTTTTTAAGTATTTTTAACAAATTGCACTCCTAATTTTCCCTCATATAATCCAAAAAGTAAAGACATTTTAATTATATTTTTCCAAGTTTTATGTTTAATTAGTTAATTATACATATTATTGAGATGAATGATTTTGAGTTGATGAGACTAAACTAAACGATTTTGAGTTGTTGATTGAAAATGAAGACAATATATTCCAAAAAAAAGTTGATTAATTGTGATGATATTTACAAGCTAGAAAACATCATCTGAAAAAGTGGAAGAGCAATATAGAGGAGTGACTCAATCTTCGTTTCCATCTGGATGACCACCTCCATGCCCAGACTTTTTCAGGCGGATGATTTTACCAATATGGTTATGATTTATAAGATAGTAGAAAAGCTCAATTGGTTTAAAGATTAAAAAGACTTAGGTTTATTCATCTCGATTAAAGAATTAAAAAAAAATTCTCTTCATGATTGTAGTTTATAAGCATGTCTAATATATATCATATAAAAGTGAAGTGTTTAGAAATATTTTTTAAAATAAAAATTAAAAAAACTAATCAAAGAAACGGAAAAATAAGAATCCTATAAAAATGAAATGTTTGATTAATGTATTTGAAAAAAAATAATAACTAAAATTTAAAAAAAAAAAAGGAGAAAGAATATTAAAAAAAACATAATAAAAATTGATTGGTAAATGTATTTAAAAAAATATTTTTTTTTGAGATCATAATTAAGAAAATGATTGGTGAATGTATTTAAAAAATAATTTTTTTTATAATAATTGAGAAAATGATTGGTGAATGATTGTGTGATGATAATAATTTATTAAATATTTATTTTAAAGAAAAAATTAAATAAATGATTAGTTGATTTGATGGGTAGTTAAATATTAATTGTAAGGATTTGATGGTTTATTAAATATATATTTATTTTAATGGAAAAAAATATGTTTCCGTTTGAAATTATAAAAGAAGTCGTTTGGTTAAAGTTAGCGTTGATTGCAATTGTTCATAACAAAGAATGCTTCTCTTCAAGAGACGCATTCTAATAGGACAAAAAAGTACTTGTTTTTTGTAAATAGTTTGGGTTTGAACTCTTTTTTTTTTTTTTTTTTTTGTAATAAGTTATGAAAAGAGCCCTATTTCTCCAATTTGACCCTCAATCTCTCACCAAATCGATGATCAACTCCCCCGGATTCTCTCGCTCTTGTAACTCATTTTCCCCCTTTCTTCTTCTTTTTTCGTTTCGATTAATGTTTGCTTGTGGCAATTTCTAATGGGTTTGAAAATCCATTAGACGAACATGGACGGTGGGCAGGGGGATTTAGCTGCTCAACTGCCCAAGGGTTTCCAGCATAATGTTGGGAGAAGAGGAAGAGCATATGAGAGTAGATTTGGAAGTGACAACATGGACGACAACTCCGGTAATTGATGAATCTGCACCATATACAGTGGCGACGACTCGGCGGTTGTGGTTGAAGAAGAAGAATGAGCGAGGCCACTTGTAGCCGATCGTGTTTTGCTAGTAGTAAAAATCTTTTATTTTCTCAATTTTTTTTCTATAATAACAATTTTGAAGAGTGTATCTTTAGTTTTGATATATGTTTATTGGTCAGTTAATCGATCTTTGTTCTCTTAGAGAACCCTGTTCTAAGGTAAACAAGATTGCAACAAAATGATACCCAACTCAAACTGGGAGTGATTTTGTGCAAGAAATGAATTTTAGTTAGGGTGGTAGACCATCTCTTGTTAATGTAATGTATAGATTTAAAATAAAAGATGTGGATAGTTGAGATATTTGATTTTGATTGTTTTCTACTTTCTATTTGATGCTTGCTTTTTTCTTTATTCTTTTTTTTACTTCGATGCTTGCTTTTGATAAAGACAGAAGTTAAGGAGTTCAACCTAAAAATACAAAATTGTGTATTTCACTTATTTGTACTCTAACTTGTAAAATGAATAGGTTCATAAATTAATAAATGAAATTGAATTTGGTGTCCAATAACACTTTGACTTTTCAACTTTGTGTCTAATAGATATATAAATTTTTTTAAATGTCTAATAAGTCAATGACCTATTAGGGTTTAAGGTATATGAACAAAATTAGATAATTTATTCAGGGACATATTAGACACAGATTTAAAAGTTTAGAGACTTATTCAACATTTTTTAAAGTTTAAAGATAGGAAAAAATATACTTTTAGTCCATGAGGTTTGAGTTAGGTTGCATTTGGGTCCCTGAATTTTCAAACTCAACAAATATACTCTTGAGTTTTGCATTTGGTTACACTCTTGGTCCTTCCATCCAATTTTCATTAATGGCTAACAGAATGTTGACGTGGCACCTATTTTTATTAAAAAGTATTTTATTATTATTATTATTTTAATTTAAAAAAATATTTCTATTTTTTTTTCTTTTTCTCATTCTCTCTCTTCCTTTGTAATCTCTTCTTGAGCTCACTCTTGTCGTCGAAGTTCGCTAGCGAGTACACACAACAGAAGTTCGTTGGTAGAAAGAGCGAAAAGCCGAGCTTGACAACAACAATGCTTTTATTAATAGACATTATATTTTCTAAGTTGAGGGGCCCTACCTAAATCCACCAATGTATATAGGTCAATTTATGTGGAAGTAGCATAGGTTCATAATTTTATAGTTAGATTTGTTCAACTCATAAATTTTAAAAAATGAGTACTTTTAACTTAATCAATAAGATGTATAGTATATCATTATTTCATTAATAATATTTTTTTTTGAGTTCAACAACATTTAGGAGTTGGAGATTCGAACTTTTAACCTCTTGATCGATGGTACATGTCAATTGCTGTTGAGCTATGCTCACTTTGGCGTTTCATTGATAAATTTTAACCCTTAATAACACTAGTAACTTGGTTAAAAAACATATTAAGTTGGAAAACAAAATGGAAATTGTTAAAATATTATAGATGAAAAAAAAAGACAAATATTAAATGTAGAATGAAATATTATTTTAAGCATCAAATTAATAATTCAAATCAATATCGCTAGAACTTTCAAGATTTCAATTCGCTCGATCAACTTGGCCTTCCTTTCATTGAAATATAACAAATCGCCACTTTCAAGTTGCATCATCATCCTTTCAAGGCCACAAACATCATTGTCACCCAATTAGATAGCTAGCAACTAATTAAAACGTTGAAGCCTGGATAACCGTATCCATTTTCATTTTTTTAAAAATAATAAGTGTGTTTAAAATTAGAAATCTGACATGATCATTTGTTAAAATGTATAGAAAAGACAACATTAATAAATATATATTTGGTTAACATACCATTTTTGGTTCATCTACTTTAGATCGAGTCTATTTTAGTCCTTCTTTCAAATGTCTCAAATTTAGTTTTTATACTTTCAATAAACTTAAAATTAGTCCATATAGTTAGATAATGACAACTTTTGCAAAATATTAGCCATTCCTCTATAAATTTTAGAAAGATATTCACATTTTATATTTTCTTGAATAAAACTTATTGTTGTTATTTTATCAAATTTGATATAAATTAACTTCAAACTAACGATAAAAACTAATTTTAAGATTTATTGAAAATACACGGATTAAATTTAGACATTTAAAAGTACAAAGACTAAAATAGAATGAGTCTTAAAGTACAAGACCCAAATGATGTTTTAATCTATATATTTTTATGAACTTTGCTTCACTCTATAGGATACTCAATTTTACTTTGTTTTTTTTTACTTATATGTATACTTTACAAATATCATAAAAAAAGAACTTTGCCTCAATATGAAACAGCATATACACAACATAAAACCACTGAAATTATTTAGTTTGAAGATCATCACATTCAGTCTTGAGCTGTTTTTCTATCCTTGAATTTCCCAAAGCACATCTTTCTTCCAACCAAGCAATTATGTCTGCAAATACAACATCAATATTTTCAAGTGTCTCTCCATACAGCAATCCATGCCACATCTCTGGATATGTCTTCATGGTCTTGTCCCAGCTAGACGCTTTCCCGTGGAGTTGCTCGCTCACCGATATGTCGGTCACTCGATCGGCCTCCCCATGGAGAATTATGAACGGAAACGAAACCTGCTTAATTAAAACACGTCCTCTGTTAAACTACCATTGAACCCGAAAACTTAACAGATCAATTCAAACAACGAGAGCTGGCGAACCTCTTCGAGTCTTTGCTCGAGATCTAAACTGATCCTGAGGAGTTCATGGCCAGTTTTCAAGCGAGGCCTCCCTTTGTAGCAGTAAGGATTAGTTCTGATCTGTAAATTTTATCATCACATGAATTGATTAACATGCTTGAGTTCTAACAAACACTTTTATGTTTCTTTCGAAACAGAGGAGATAAATAAATATTACCTGATGTCTAATCTCAGGAACTTTGAAAGCAACATCAATGATATCTAGGGTTGGAATTATCTTCCATGTGGGTATAAAATTGCAAAGCTTTGTCAATATATTTACAACTATTGGGTTTGGTTTTACATCCTCTGCAATCTGTCAAAAACAGGGGAATTTTTTAGCTTTAAATTTAAGAAACATTCAATCACTTTTTAACATATATAAATTCAACTCATTTTAAATTATAAACAGAAAATTTTCATACCTTACACATAGGTGCAACCAAGACAGCACCATCCCAATAATCTGGTTTCTTTCTGTGCAATAACAGAGCCACTGCCCCTCCCATTGACTCCCCTAACAGATATCTCATTTTTCCCTTGTTCTCTTTCCTTTCTGAGCGTTCAAAAACATTTTTTTAATAAAACTCACATGAAACTTTTCAATTAACAACCATAAAAATAGAATCTTTTGTATAAAGAAGATACCAGAAATGGCTGTGAAGTGATTGGAGCAATCATCGACCACATAATCAAAGCTTGTAATATAGCCTTGTAAGCCGTCTGATTTTCCATGGCCTTCGTAATCAATCCCATAAATTGCAAAACCAGCCTTTGCCAGCCGAATTGCAGTGCCTATAATCCAAATCAAAGTACAGGGCAGAGTTTTAAATTTTAGTCTCAATTTTTGGAATTGGATGAGGAGGATTTCAGGTGGAAGGAGATAAGTTATGTGTGCTTACTGTTCATGGTGATGCTGCATTCCATTGCGTAGCCATGGCAGATGAAGATCAAGCCCTTTGGTTCCTGATTCTTTGGACTCCATGTGCACGTGAAAAGCTTCAACCCACGTGAGTTCGATATATACTCCTGTAAAACAATAAATGAACCAACCACTCAACTCAAAAACTTAAGTTAAAAATTCAAAGTCAATTATTGGAAATTTACACCAGACCCAACAAATAGTTATCAATATTAACTGAACAAGAATTCAAACATATGATTTTTTTGCTCGGATACTATGTTAAATCATCACTTAACCTAAAAGCTCAAGCTAAAAATTTAAGCTGATGGATTGCAGTAAATTTAACAAAAAAAAAATAAAATCGTTCACGCATCTGATTATAAAGCAAAGCCTATAATCTTAACAGGAAAAACAACAACAAAATTAAGGGCTAACCTCTTCATACGTGATACCATCCAGTGTTTGAGCAGCCTGCAAGACATTCAAAAACAAGTTAGAGAGAGAAAGAGACAACACAGAAAGAAAAACAGAGAGAGAGAAAGAGAGAGAACCATGGAGAAGGATTTTTCTGGAGGAGAAGGTTAGCAAAGTGTAACTGAGAAGAAAAGGATGGAAAAGAAAATTTTGAGTTGAAAAGCGAAGAAGATTGGGTATTTTTAAAGCCACACTTTGAAGAAAAGAAAGCTGTTAATGCTTCAAAAATTCAAACTGAGCAGGCGAAGTTGCGTTGTTGGACTTGTTTCGATTCAACACGGCGTAGCCAATAATTTCGTTGTCAACCCTCTAAAATCTCAATAAAGCCAAATTTGTCCGTGACCATTTGGCCTTTTTAGTTTCTTGTTTTTTGGGATAAAGTTCAAATGGTTTTGACTTATTATCCTTAACATAACTCAAATTATGAGTTACAATAGTCAAAAAAAAAAAAAAAAAAAAAGAGTTACAAATATGTCTTACCATGTATGATCGCTCTGTTTACGTATTTTTAGGGATAACATTTTTCTTTTTCTTTTTTGTTAGGGACAGGTCGCGACTTCGTAGGGGGCGGGTCTATTTTGAATCACAAAATTAATATAAATACAAAATTTCAAATAGTGTAATAAACAATTAAATTAGTTAGGAATAGGATATTTTGGAAATGAAGTTGAGATCATCCAGAAGATAATAGAAATATATTTTTGGGCGTGAATGTGATGTTGATTTTGTAGCTGCCCGCCAGCATTGACTATCTTTTGGTCATTTAGTGATTAATTTGGCATTTATTGTAGTTAAGAAGATTAGGATAATCAAACAACGGGTAAGTTATAAAAAATATCAATATTATTTTTGACCTTTTATTAGCGTTTCAAAACTATTATAGAAATTTATTAAAATATTAGATAAAAAATCGACGTGACAATTACCTAAAACGACGTGATAGTGACTAATATGTTTGAGTGAATTAAGTTAAAAAAAAAAGACATTCAAATACGTCGACTTTTTGTCTAATATTCTAACGATTTGTTTACTCTAAAAGTAGTTTTAAAGTGTCTCTAAAAAATTAAGAGTAATATTACAATTTTTAAGATAATAAAAATATTTTTGAAACAAATAACTTTTTTTTTTTTTTTTTTTTAAATTTAGCTATCAAACATTATGAATTATCATCTCACTTTTGATATGGTTCATAGTTGTGGTGGCCTTCCTAGAAAAGCTTGTGGATGGGCACGTTTAACTTGCCTGTAAACAACTTCACCGACGTCTTTCTTCTTCTTCTACCCAGATTCTTAAATTGATCGAGTGTATTTGGCGTGTGAATTATAAGTGTGTGTATGTTTTTTTATAATTTAATAGTTCTTTGTTAAATTTTAAAGAATGTTTGTAACTAATTAAAAGTACATTTGAAAGTTTTCCAATAAATAAACTTAAAGTAATTTGAGAAATTCTAAAAATAGATTATATTTGAAGTGATTTTAGATGAATGAATTTTTTTTCAAAAGTACTTACAACATAAATATTTTATTTAAAAGTATTTGAGTGAAATACATTTTGATCCTAAAATTTGAGCTTAGTTTTTAATTGGTTTTGAGTTTTCAAAACTAACTCCTTCTGATCTTTAAAATTTGAATTTAGTTTCTATTTGGTCATTGGAGTTTTCAAAACTGGCATGTTTGATTCCTAAGATTTGAATTCAGTGGCGGATCCAAGAATTTTATATAGGGGGCACAATATACATACAAATTCAATATAAAGAATCTATAATGAAATTTAAAAAAAGATGCATAGCTTCATAAATGAACTAATTTAATACATAATACATTATAATTGTTCTCTACGAGTTTTCATATTATGAAATCGATCCATGATGATTTTATTATCTAACTTGTCAAATAAATCTTTCTTAATATATGCTATGAGACAATCATTCATTCATTGATCTCCTATTCGATTATGCAATCGAGTCTTCATAGTATTCATGGCAGAAAATGCCCTTTCTACAGTAGTTGTTGCAACTGGTAAAATCAATAATGTCAATGTGAGCAATCGATAAACTAATGGATAGACCTTATCTCTATTTGTCATGACCATTTCTACTACAAGATCACCGATGCTTTTTAGTTCAACAAACTCAATATTTGAGCGCACATCAACAATGTAATTTTGAACTTGATCCTCAGGCATGGAGAGTTCAATAGATAAAAAGTCTCTTGGATAAAATTGAGCAAGCCGACTAAGTTTTTGTTTATCAAAAGCAGCAAATGAGTTATTTGGATTCAGATATGCCAGACAGAGAAGTAATTCAATACTTGTTTCAGTAAAACGATTATTCAACTCTTGAAGTTGCATATCAATGGCTGCATAAAAAACTTCAACACGATAATGATGCAAATTTGTAATTGGTTGAGATTTTCTCCTTTGTCGTCCTCGAGTCAAAAAAACATATCATCCATCTTAAGAACTTGAATATCGTAGCTATTGCAAAAATTAGAAACTACATCCAACAACAAATTTCAACCAGACTCCCTCGTGGTTTGCAACATTTCTTTGCAAATTTTGACTAAATTCATTGCATTCATAATGTCCTGATCTTTTCTTTGTAATGTTTGAGACAACTCATTTGTGATTCCCAAGATAATTTTCATAAAATGTATATGAAAAACAAAGTCAAATGATTGGATCAAACTTATTAGAGTCTCTGCTTCATATTTTTGTGTTTTGAATTTGATCCACCTTGTACAATTGTCTCAAGTACATCAACTATTGATGAGAACATTGTAATAAAACTCGTTAAAGTATTGTTATGTGATCCCCACCATGTATCTGCTTGTCGTTTAATCATTATCTCTTGATTTAATCATCGACCACTTGATAGTTCACCGTTATTTAAAGCTTCAAAAATTTACATGCTATGTTTCTCTCGTAGAATATCTCGATGTTTTACTGATGCCCCAATAACGTTCACCACATTTGTAACAATAGAAAAAAGACCAGCAATTTCTACATGATTTTTTGCAGTAGCTATAAGAACTAATTTAAGCTGATGAGAAAAACAATGAATGTAAAAAGCACATTCATTTTCTTTCAAAATAATTGCTTTTAATCCATTAAATTCACATTGCATATGACTTGCCCCATCATATCCTTGTCCTCACAAACTAGCAATGTTCAACCCACGTTGAGAAAAAAAATCCATCAATAGCTTCCTTAAGTGATAGAGCACTTGTATTAGCGATATGTATGATTCTTACGAATCGTTCAATCACATGACCTTTATCCACATATCACAATACAACTGACATTTGCTCATTTAAAGATATATCTTTGGATTCATCAATCAATATAGAAAATAACTTATCACTCATATCTGTTATAACTACATTCACAATCTCTACTGCAAAAGAATTCACAGTATCTTTTTGAATATTGGGTGCAATCAATTTCAAATTATCTGGAGCAATTTTCAAATTCACAGCTTCAATATCCTTGTTGTGGTTGCATAGCCATCATAAAAGTTCAAAAAAATTACCTTGATTTTTTTGAATCATCTGTCTCATCATGCTCATAGAATGGAAGCCCTTGGTGTATAAAAATCGAATACAATCAATCGATGCACCTAATCGAGTTCGATACTCAACTCGTGCTTGATCTGACATCCTATTAAAAAATGTCTCAATATGTTGCTCTTGTTTCAAAAGAGCCTCACATTTACCCAAGCTTGATTGTGTGCACTATTAGGACCACCACTATGAATTTGCAATTTCTCTTTTTTCTTCCCATTAGAAAACCCTTCACTTGCAAAACATTCACCATTGTTCACTAACTTCTGGTTTGAACAAATAGCAACATAAACAAAATGCAGCATCTTTTAAAATACTATATTCAAACCAATTAGAATATTTCATTAAACCAAATTGGATTAAATCGTCTTGACTATTCTCCAAATTTCGTGAATGGAAAATTATGATTCAAGGCTGATACTTTTTGTAAATATGCTCTACGAACTTGATCTTAAATATTATAATTGTAATCAGAAATTTTAATTCTTAGACCAAGATCTGCGAGTATTTCTCCTAAATTGACTTCAGGATACAACCTATCAGAATTAGTATTACTTTTCTTTTCTTGAAACGATGACTCTATTGTTGTTTTTCTTTTATAATATCTCTCAATTTTGATTTTGAGTTACTTTACAAAAATATTAATTAGAAAAAAAAAAGTAATGACAATTTCCTGAAGTAAAAATAAAAACTAAAAGTGTAAAAAGAATTTGAATCTTACTTGTCAATGATATATTATGTATATCCTGATGAGTAACGAAAAATAGTCCTCCTAGTATTAACTCTGAAAGTAATGAAAAATAAAATATCAATTATGTGAATCAAAAGTAAGAAATTACTTGCAAATAAAAAAAATAAACGATACATTTTTGGCTTTTGATAGAGCTGAAAATTCAGTACGAGTGTGAAAAGCTTTCTAAATTGGAAAAAAAAAAAAATAGCAGATTGGTGGAGCACTAGTTTTACACTTATACACTTTTAACAAACCTAATTACCTTATTTGAATTTGGGCTTCAGCCCATGCATGAATAGCCATGCAGCAGAAGTAAGGGGTAGTGTAACGCTCAGCTTATTTAAGAGCATTAATTTCGAAATTTTGGAACTAAGTTGGATTAATTCTCAATTAAGTTTTTATTTTAGAGTTAATTTGAAATTTGGAGTTTGGAATAAGAAAATGGCATTTATGCAAATGAAGAATGGTGTAAGGGCATTTTGGTATTTTTCTTTTTTTTTCTCTTTCCCTCATCTTTATCTCCTTCTCCATTTCCTTTTTTCTTCCTATTTTCTTCCTCCTTCTCCCGATAGTCTCTCTCTCTCTCACCGAATTTTCTCTCTCTCTCTCTCTCTCTCTCTCTCTCGTGAACGCCGGCCGCACAGGGGGCTCCAGCCACGAACCGCCGTCGTGCCGCCTAGCTCCTTTGCCTTTCACAAGCAGTCCGTTCGCAGCTGCTGCCACGCCGCCGTTCAGCTCCCCTCGCCGCAGCAGTCGCACGCCTTCAGCCTCACCGTCGCACGCCCAGCCAACCGCCGCACGCAAGTTCGCCGGAAATCGATTCTACCCAGATCCGCCGCCGATTGCATCTCCCTCTCTTCCTCTCTCGGTTTTCTGCACAGACAGCAAGGAAAAAAGCTGTTTCGGGGTCATTTTCCAGCGAGCTTAGTGTTCGATCAAGCCGTGTATGGGTTCGAATTGGAATGGGTAAGTATTCCGAGTTTGAATTTAATCTAATGGTTGGCTATGTATGTGACTTGAAGATTACCCATAAAGTTTTGGTTTTAATTTTAGATTATCCATAGCATTTGGGTCTTGGATTTGCAAAATCAAGTTAATTTGGAGTCATTTCAGCAAGCTTTCGGTTCGTTTATTCGTGGATAAGTGTTTTGGTGTTGATTCAAGGCGTTATTTTGGATTATAAGTATGTTTTGGTACTGTTATAGCCTTTGGAATTAAATTGGATTTGTTGGATATAATTTTAGAAAGCCCATTGTGATTGGAGAACTAATTGTTAAATTTTTGATTAACTTGTTATAATTTTCAGCTAGCTTTGGAGTCTAAATTTGGGCAAGAATCAAGCTCGTAAATTACTTATTCGGCTTATGTAAGTAGTTATTTGGATACTAGCCCCTTTTAAGTTTCCATTTAAATTGATATATGTTTGATAATTTGGAAATTGTGAAAGCATGCTTGAAAACCATATTTATGAAGTATGTAGTGAATTGTGGTTTAGTGTGGATGTTGTTAGAGCTAGAATGGCCTAAGTATGTGGTTATAATGGAAATAAAAGTTTAAAATATCAAGTTGTTGTAGTTAGCACGTGTAGAGCCTCAAGAGTTTGCCAAGGTTGCGATTCAATGAGTTTGGTTCACATATGTGGTGATTTGTGATTAACATACATGTTTAACATGGATGTGGGGCATGGTACGATTGGCTGAACCATCCTGAGTTGTCCTTGAGCTTAAGTTGCTTAAGCAAGTGTTAAAATGGTATTAGGGGCTTAAATTCCTTTGGAACGTTTATGACTAGCGATTGCTAATAAGACATCCAAGGGGTCCAAGTCGTGTTCTATGTGTTCTGTATGCGACTTGTTAGAGTTTGGTTATAGAAGTGAGCATTGGAATACCCGAATGGCTATGGTTGTGATTTAACTAAAAGTATAGAAGTACCGGATATTTGGTTAAACGATAAGATCATAAGCGATGTTGAGGTGTTTAACCTAATTTAGAGGTTTGAAACACTTAAGTGGTTGGCTAAAGTTTAGCCTTCTTGGGATATGGATGAGTTAATCGTGTGCAGGGCGCCGAAGTTGTTGGTTTGAATTAGTGGTTGAATTAGAACACCATAAGGGCATACAGTGACCAGTGGTTGTCTTAAATTCTAGTGTGTTTAGGGGACTGGATTCTGGATTAAATAATTGGAGGGTAATATACCACTGGCACAAGTATGGCTATAATTATGCAAAGTACTGATTTAGGAATGTGGTGTCAGGGCGAAAGTCCATACTTGAGATTCGTGTTTGTGATCTATGGCGAAAAGTCACTATGATGAGATTTTGATTGTTTATGAAAGGTGGGCCTGGGTCATACGCTACGAATGACTTCCTAAAAGAAAGAGAAGTGGATTTGGCCTAGAAAGTAAGTAGCCTTTCGGATTTGTCCGTTAGGATTTGTGTTCGCCTAGATATATATATATATATATATATATATATATATATATATATATATATATATATATATGAGGCGTAAGACGTTGTAAATGTTGGACAGGCTTGAGGGTGGCTTTCCCTCTTTGCTTGTGTAAGTTAGGGAACGTTTTCCCTTTGTGTGGGCTTGTGAATTTCGGGTCGGTTGGTGATTGTGAATCAATCTTGATAGATGAATTTGGTATGATAGATGACCCGAAAGGTTCTAAAAAAATCGTTGTGAAAGTACAAGGCCCGTTAGATTGATGCTACCCACCCTATCTTTGTCGTTTCATGCGAGTTTGTAAGCCTAGAATGTATGTGATGTGATGAGCATAGGGAATGCGTTTCCCTAGTGCCTGTGAGCTAGCTTAGGGGTGATTCCCCACTGTGTTGAGCATAGGGAATGCGTTTCCCTGTTGCCTGTATGCTAGCTGAGGGGATGTGTTTCCTGGTTGCCTGTGTGGCTATCAAGATGTGATGAGCATAAGGAATGAGTTCCTTATTGCCGATGAGCTAGCTTAGGGGTGATTCCCCACTGTGTTGAGCATAGGAATGCATTTCCTATTGCCGTGTGCTAGCTGAGAGATGATTCCCCAGTATGTTGAGCATAGGGAATGCGTTCCCTAACGCTTGTGTGCTAGCTTAGGGGTGATTCCCCATTATATTGAGCATAGGGAATGCGTTCCCTAGCGCCTGTGTGCTAGCCTAGGGGTGATTTATACATTGAGATGAGTGTGAGGGTTATAGACCTTCACAGGTTTGGGTTCTAGATTACAGGACTCGCAGGTATGACACGAAGTTAGGGTCAGGTAGTAGTGAATGTTGTGTAAGGTTAAATGGACTTTTAGAATAACAGAAGGAAGTATTTGAAATCTAAGCACGAGCGTGAGAAAGACAGTTTTCTTTTTGGTATGGTTGCTTTAAAACATTGGACCCTTAAGTGGGCTACTTACTGAGTATGTTTATACTCATCCTTGCTACTTTGTTTGTTTTGCAGATTGTGCACAATCTCGGGGCGGATGACGCAGGTGACGACTTGACGAGACTATGGAGACTCCACCAAATTATTTTCCCTGTTTAGCTTTTAGTTTTGTTTCTTTGTTCCTTGATGTGCGTTTGGCTGTAAATCCTAAATATTCTTTGCTTTCGTGTAATTAGTTAGAAGTTCTTAGGTTTGACTGTTTGTTGGTTGAGCTCAGCACTATGTATCGTAGTTTGGAGGGTGCTGAGTCTATTTCCTGAATTATAGAAGTGCTCATATCTCTTTCCAGGTCGTTGTAAATTTTGGTTTTCTCCTAGTTACGCCGTCATGCTGCCGAAATTTCGGGCATGAGCGGGGTATCTAGGTCGCGCTTCCGCTTTAGAGAGTCGTAGGAATTTTGGGTCTTTACAGGTAGAGCATACAATATCTGACACAATCTTCAGAAAATCAAAATTAAAGTTGCATCTTTCCATATTTGAAGCTTGGCTTCCTTGATTTACTTAGTGGCCCCCTACCAGCACTCCAAATCTCTTTTTTAAAACTTTATATGTATCTATCTATCTATCTATCTATCTATCTATTTATCTATCTATCTATATATATATATATATATATATTATATAATAATACATATAATTTATATTAAAAATATAAAGACGATATAATTTGAGGGGGGCACGGCCCCTACGTGGATTCCCCCTATATATATATATATATATATATATATATATATAATAATAATAATAATAATAATAATTACGAACTCATTTAAAAATGCATATCAATAAAGTCTAGGTCACATGTGTTAACTATCCATCATCATTTTGTTAAGTCAACTCTACACAAGGACCATTTAAAAATCAATTCCAAACTTCATGAACTAATTTAGAAATCAAATTCAAACCTTAGAGACCAAACATACCACTTTTGAAACATCAAAAACTAAATAGAAACTAAATTCACATCTCAAGAACTAAAAATGTTCGTTTTGAAAACTCAAATACCAAATAGAAACTAATGTATTTTATCTAATTTTTTTTTTTTCAAAAGCATCCCATTCCCAAACTGGGTCCAAAAAGGTCTATGAAGGTCTAATTTCGGATCAACAAGAGAAATGACTAATTTGAAACAACACAACTCAAAAAATGGCTAAATGTAGTTGTAAATATGTATGGTTAAACGTGCTTCTTAATAGAACTTTCAAATTGCATTAGGACAAAAATACCCTCAATTAAGATTTATACTTTTAATCCACCTAAACGAATGGCTAAAAAGGGGAGCATATTAAAGAAAAGAAATACGTGGAGGTGGAAAAAAAACAACTTGGTAATTTGTGACAATAATTCAAAATAATTGTTAGTATAATGATATTGCAAATTCAACGACTAAAATGTATACACGGAGACTTATGAAAACAGTGTATGTGATTAATAATGGTAATTACAAATGAACACACTAATAAAAACGATGCCCTAGATATATTATATTGTGCATATATATAATTGTAATTAGACTTATGTTTAAATGATTGTAGGTTTAAATATGAGTATATTAGAATATATACATCCGTCTATTGAACACAAAAATGATAATCTAGCTATGACATTAATTCAAATTAACTGAATGGTATTGTAGATTCAATGACTCAAATGTGTACAAAAACTTATGAAAATAGATTCTGGAATCAATGGTAATTACAAATTAACACACTGATAAAAATGATACCCTGGATAACTTCTATATTATGCATAAATAATCGTAATTAGACCTATGATTACATGATGGTAGGTTTAAATATGAATATCTTAGAATATATACATCCGTCATTTGAACACAAAAATGAGTAACCCTAACTTTCCAATATAAAATGAACAACCTTGAGAGATTTTAAAAAATACTAATTAAACCACCTATTGCATTCATCAATGAAAAAAATGTCAAATCATGAGTATAATTACCTGTCACCATTTAATGAATTAATCAAAAATCCTCATCTTCCCAAGCAACTCACACCAGCTAAAACTCTCAATCTTCCCAAACAACCCATTTTCTTTGAAACCCTCTTATTCGTTCAATTTCCTTCAATCTTCAGCTTCATTTCGTCTCCCCTCAGCCTTCTACGCTCCATTTCGTCTCACCTTAGCCTTCTACAGGCAAACCATGGGTCATCAACCAATCACATTCTCGATAGAGATGTCCATCTACCTCACAGGGCTGAGGCCCCACGGGGACCCACCCTAAATGGGGTGGAAAATTCTCGTTTACACTGGAATGGGGGAGGGAGTGGGGAGAATTTTCTCCCTGTTGGCTAAATGGGGATGGGGACGTGGATTATATATTCTCTATCCCCGTCCCACCCCGTTTCTCGTCCCCGCCCTGGTTAATATATATATATACAATGAGTTGTAATGTTTAAATTGAAGATTTTTTACATTTGAGATTATAGTTGTTGTAATATTTAAGTGGACGACTCTATTGTAATATTGAAATTTAAACTTTTAGAAATTATGGTGGTTGAACATGTTAATTATATTTTACACATAGAATATTATTGTTTTTATCAGAACATTTTATAGTTTTTTATTTTAAATGAAAATTGTATTGAAAATTATCCATCTAAACATAGATTTTTTTTAAAGAATTTCTATTTGGATGAGAATAAATAAAAAAAGACAAAAAATAAAAAAAATAAAACAGAGAATAATTTTTCGCGAAAAATCTGATCCCTGCAATTCCCCCTAGGGATTTTACGCCCCGATCTCCACAAAATTAAATGGAAAATTTCTCGGAGATGGGGATTGAAATAGGAGGTAGGGATGGGGACGAGGTGAAGCCAATTCTCCTTCCCCTCATCCCCGTCCCGGCCCTACCTTGTGGGCATCTTTAATTCTTGAGGTATGTATTTCTATCTCCCACTATTTTTGCTTCCAAAAATTAAATGCATTTGATTTCTTCCTCCCCACAGCTTCCTCTATGCGCTTCTTTTCCTTCCATTTACCCAAACACAATATTTGTCATGTTTTCTTGGTGAATACTATATCTTGAAAATTTGAGAAATGAAGAAAATTGATATATTGATTTTTTTTTTTTGGATGATTTTGTTATTAAAAAAAGACGATAAATAAAGGAGATTGATATCTAGTATTTAGATGAAGGGTTTGAAAATGGAGAAACTCAAAAAATAAGGGAGCATTTAAAAAATCATAAATCTAGGGGGTGAATCAAATATGGTGAGAGAATACTGAAGATATTTAAAAAAAAAAAAAAAAAAATCTATTTAGGGTTGGTGAAGGTTGACTGTAAATATGGTATACCAAAGGTATAAATAAAATGAGAACTATTCATTCAATACTCCTAAAATCACGGTAGTCATAATTTTAAATATTTTTACTTTTTAGCTGTTTTTCCTTGCCGCTATTTTTTTTAGGCTATTTCTTACAATTTAAAGGTTAATTTCTCTTAAAATTCTCTGAGAAAGGCTTTGCAGTGAGTATGAAGCTAGGCGGGAAGACGGAAAATGGGCCATGGAAATGGGCCGAAAATTAGAATACGCAGTAGGGGAAGAAGACCAATCAAGGCTCTACTCTAATACTTGGGATTGTAGGAGAAAGAAACATTTTTAAATTGGTTAAATTACAAGTTTAGTTTCCAAACTTTTAGGGTCGTATCTTTTTGGTTCTTGAACTTTAAAAAGTATCTAATAGGTCCCAAAATTTTCAATTATGTGTCTAATATATTCCTAAACTTTAAAAATGTCTAATAGGTCTTCGAACTTTCAACTTTGTGTCTAATAGGTCCCTCATATTTGAATTTGTTAAAAATTAACTGATCTATTAGATATAAAATTGAAATTTATATCTAATAGAACCCTAAACTTTCGATTTTTTGTCTGGTAGGTTGATGAATTTTAAAAAACATTGGATAGGTCAATGACCTATTAGACACAAAATTGAAAATTAATTCAGGGGCCTATTGGACACAAAATTAAAAATTTAAGGACCTATTAAATACTTTTTAAAGTTCAGGGACCGAATAGACACAAATTTGAAAGTTCAGGGACTTATTAGACATTTTTTAAAGTTCATGTAAATAGACATAAAGCTGAAAGTTCAAGGACTAAACTTGTTATTTAACCTTTTTAAATTAGGAATTAAGGTCATTTTATATATTCCTTTTTTAATAAAGAAAATCATAAAATGACTAAAATTTCAGAAATGGAATTGGTCAAAGTCAGAACTTTGTATTATTACTATTAGTAGTTGCCTTAACAATTTATAAAAATTGGGCATTTTGTGGTTGATTGCATATTTAGCAGAAAAACGAAAGAAAAAGTGGTGGGAAATGTAAGAGAGACGTAGGTGAAAGCATTACAATTTGACACTACAACAAGCAGTTTGTTTTAGATTTGAATTGAATGAAAGGAGTCCAGTCCATTGGAAAATGAAAGTGCTTTTTTAACCAATTTTAGCCCTAAACGCTGCCTAACTCTCGAATATATCCTTCTGTTCTGCACAAATTTGGTAATCTCTGAATCATTTTCAATCCAACCCCGTATCATATATTCATTCCATTTAATACATCTCACTTCTTTCCATGTAGTTACCTATTATTTGCTATGTGTTCTAAGATTTTTATTTCTAAAATTGTGAGAAGTGATATGATTTTCTATTATTCTATGGACACATCAATGTTTATAGCAACTAGAGGTGTTTTAAAAATTCAATGACCCAAAAAATTCAATAAATCCAAAACTTGTTTGAGTTGGGTTGAATTCAAATAAATAGAAGTTTTATGAGTTGAGTTCATTAGTTTAATTACTTAAAATTAGTTTAGGTTAAACTGAACTAACCCGAACTTATTGTTAATTTTACAAAAATATTTCTTTTACTTACGTTATGATTATATATAATATATTAATTTTAATTTTATTTCATTTCTTAATTCTTTTTGTATTTTTTATTATCTAACAGCTTTTAAAAATAGTTTTTCAAGTTTTTGAAATGTGATTTTCATAAGATAAATAGAAATTGAGTGGTTAATCTTAATTTAAGGTTTGAAAATAAATAAATAATAGATATTTTAGATATTAACATTTTACTATTTCTTAAAAAAAATTGAGCAAATGACTTGAACAACCTCCACCAAACCAATTCAAATGTTTTACAGCTGTGTTCAATCAGTTTGGATTTACTTATTTAATAAGGGTTATTTGGATTAAAAAATCTACGACTGGAATAATTAGATTTGGTCTAAAAAGTACCTCAACCCTACTCACTTTAATCCGACTCATGAATATACCCCGATAGTAATTGTTTGGTGTTACCATCAATAATTTCAGAGTGGTTTCGACAAATAATATACACCAATATTATAACTTTAATTAAGTTTAATATCAATTAAGAATATATTAAAAAGTTAAATATACTACAACCAATGAGTGTAGGCTTTTGAGTTTGATAAGGAGTTAACATGTATTAGAGTAGGGTGGTCAAACTTCTATGACGCTAGTTTTTCTCCAAATTGATATTAATAACTCATGTATTAAGCTTGACCATACACATGATAGGGAGTGTTAAGAATATACGTATGACTTTTATTAATATATTCACTTAAGCTTTGAGAAAGAAGTATTAAGAATATATTGAAAAAATTAAATATACCTTAAGGGACGAAGGATTAGAATCTTGGACCTTAAAAAAGGTAAATGAAATTTTAATTAATTAGTTGAACTATACTTATTGACCATCTACCCTAGCTTATCTTTCCAAACATTTGAGTTTAGTGATGATTTACTGATACTGATTAAAATATAGAAAAATTAAAAGAAATTTATTAATGAATATAAAACTTTCATTGAATAAATCTATATGTATGAAGAAAAATACACATAATTTCTCTTATTTTCCTTTTGAGTTCAACAAATGGAATTAACATGGCAATATAGTGGGTTTCCCTTCAATCATTCATGCACCTCGTTTTGATTAATTAATGTTAATCAAATCAACACGTCAATTCTCGACCACTATTTTCCTTAACATTGTCTTCTTTATGATCATCTCCATCTCCTCTCTTCTTTTATTTTGATTTGCTCCAAACTTTGCCAGCATCACACCATCGCACTGCACGAAAAGAGGGCAATATAATAACCACACAGAGGCAAAAAGAAAAAGGATAAAGTGCATTGAGTTGAAACGTGGCACATAACACATGTCACCCTATAAAACTATTGATAATATTAATCAAACATCATTTGATTTTTGATTTTTGAGATTTTGAAAATTAAGTGATCTATAAATACTGCTCCCAAGCAATAGGTTTTAGTGTTTTGTTATTTACCTTTTACATATATTTTTAAAAATCAAGTCAAGTTTTGAAAGCTAAAAAAAAAAATCTTCAAAAACTTGTTTTTGTTTTTGGAATTTAACTAAAAATTCAAACGTTTTCTTACGAAAGATGAGAATCATTGTTGTTACGAATAAACGACAAGCAAAGAAAACAAAAAAGCAAAAAAAATCGACACACATATTTACTTGGTTCACTAACGGTGTGTTAGCTACGTCCACGGGTAGAGAGAGAAATCGTTTATTGTACTTAGTCATTCGGAGTACTAGATAACATATTCAAGACATTTCTACCATTGTAGAGAAGATAAAAATAATGGTAGAGAAATTGTGAGAAAATAAGCGCAATTTTCAAAAATCAAAAACAAAAAATTAAATAGTTATCCATCATTAAAAGATAGGTTTAATTCCAAGTTTAGTCCCTGAACTTTCAAGTTTGTGTCCATTTAGTCCATAAATTTTTAAAAGTGTCTAATAGGTCCTTAAACTTTCAACTTTGTGTCTAATAGATCTTTTAACTTTTAATTTTGTGTTTAATAGGTCTCTGGCAAACTCGAAATTTTTAAAAATTAATTGATCTATTAGATATAAATTTAAATTTTATGTCTAATGGAATCTTTAAATTTTAATTTTGTGTCTATTAGACCTGTAAATTTTAAAAAATTCAAAAATTTAAAGACTAAATTTATAATTTTGAAAGTTCAGATATTAAATAAATACAAACTTCAAGGTTCAAAGACCAAAGGTGTAATTTAACCTAAAAGATATTGTCTTGTTTTCTTCCCTTTTGCGACGAACGTTTGTAGCCGTCAAAATTAAAATATTATAAAACTAAAAGGTCAATCAAAAAGCTAAGTGCTCTGCTTTTCCATTTGCCTTTCCGTTGAATAATACCCCAGGCTGACCCTTAAATAACACATCCCATTAACGCAACAGTAAATGCTACGAAATAAAGTTTGCTAATTAATTATTAACGTATCTTCGCCTCATAATTATGTTGTTTAATACATAGAAGAACGTGTTAATCAGATTTATAATACGGCTGCAGCAAGAGAAGAAGATTTGGGATATCAATGTGGATCGTCACCAACCTATCTCCAAAGTCCTAAAGTTTATACACATCTCTAACTTATATACGTAATTTTTCTTGGCCTAATTTGGAATTTTAGACCTAGTCAAAAACCTAACTCGTTTTACCTTCGATTTCTTGTGGTTGCTGATTTAGACCAATCCACTATTATTTCATATAGCTCTACTCTCAACCCAGCTCCAGCTTATAAATATCTCCCTGCATGCATCCCTTTTCTCCATCTCCAAGTAATTTCATCTCCAACTTTCTCTTCTCTTCTTTGATATCTCTTTGAGTTTACATAAAATGAAGTTCTCAAAGCTATTCCTTTTGGTAGTTTTGGTAACCATCTCTCATTTTTCAACCCATGCAGCTGAAGTTAAAATGAACACTAAAGAGAATGCTACTTCGTCGGAAGAAGAAATTTTCGATCACCTTCCTTCGGCAAAAAACGAAGATTCTCCACCGGATTCGCTCCGCGGCCTTCTCTTTAACTTCCAATCTCTGCAGAAGGCCGGATTGACATGCAACATATATCCGAGAGTGTGCCGAGCTAAGGGTAGCGCAGGGGCAGATTGCTGCAAGAAGAAGTGTGTAAATGTGGAGACAGATAGGAACAACTGCGGGATGTGTGGAAATAAATGTAAGTACTCGAGGATATGTTGCAATGGAAGGTGTGTGAATCCGATGTTCAATAGGAAGCATTGTGGAGGTTGCAACAATGAGTGCAGTAAAGGAAGTTTATGCGCGTATGGGATGTGTGACTATGCTTAATTAATTAAGTTGTAGCCCTTTGCATGGCTACGTATAGATATGTATCATTTGTTAAGAATATGGATTTAGGATTCATATAATTTGATAGGGTTTATTTGTGCATGCATGTGTAGTAATAAGAGGCAAGGTCAATGCCAGGCTTTGCCATGATCAAGGTCATTCTTTGGTTTCTTCATTTTCATTACGCTAGGAAGAGTCTCAATATTAATGGCTTGCGTGATATGTGTAACATTATGTGGAAAGTTTATATTGATTACTTTTAAGTTATTGATATTGTATCATGAGCCAACAATAGTAATAATAAATAACTAGCTGAGTAGTTACTTAATTATACCTTTTCCATAAGGTTAAATGTTTAATCTCTATCCTACCTTTTTTATCGAAAAAAGTAAGGAAAAAGAAATAAAGAAATAGTAATTTCATTAAAATCTTAAAAATTTTGACAAGACGAAACAATATTTTTTTTCCACAAAAATATACATCTGCAATTTTAGGAATGTTTGAAAAAAGAAAAAAAGGAAGCTACAACAGAGATTATAACCCAAGTTTTAAATGTTCATGTCAACGGAAATGTCGTGGTCTCAATTTTATGAAAATATACATGAAGACATTGTCGATGTTGATGAATATTTTTAGAAAAATTATAGATATAAAAAATATTTTAAAAAATATTTAAATTAACAAATAAACATTTCACCCTTTAAAATAAGTTTAAATTTCTTATTATTATGCTTAGATTAATTTTTCAAGTATACGTATTAATGTGCTAATGTGATGGTATGCAGTAGAGTCATATAGGTCAAAATATTGGGTAACATATTAGGTTAGGGGCGTATCTAAGAGGTGGGGCCATGGCCCCCCAAACTTTATATATATATATATATATAAATGTATATACATTTTGATAAAGTTTTATATTTTAATATATGTGAATAGGTTTTTTTCTAGAACTCTTAAAAATTTCTAAGAGAGAGTTTTGTTTTTTAAAATATTTTGAAATATGTATTTTCAAAACAATTACAAAGGTAACTTTAAAAAAAAAAAAAAAAAGCTACAAATATGGATTTTTAATACAATTTATAAATCATCGATCAACTTATTAATACCAAAAAAAAAAAACATTTGGTCAAAACATAATATCCTCAACTAATTAACAAGTTAGAGGTTTGAATCTCCATTTCTATATGTTGTTAAATTAAAAAAAAATAAAAAATATATTTTATTTTATGTGATGGTTGATTAACATAAATTGAAGATTAACTTTAATATACATTAACTATAATCATAACAGTCGTCACTATAGATTATTAGATTGTATTGATTTACATATCCTGATTTGGCTATATTTTAAATTTTTCTAGCTATTATTTTTGTAAAATTTTTTAATCAAAATTAAGCTAAATTTGCAACTACTCTCAACTATTTTTAAGTCTTATATAATAAAACATTATTATTAATATTATTCTTGTGCACTATTGATTCCTATTGTCAAATAACTCTGATTAATTTTTTATTATATTTTCATAATATAACTTGTTGCACCAAAATATTCTCTTTGGGCCGACCTTTATATTAGGTGAAAAAGTAATAGCAAAGACTAAATGAATATCTTTTAAAAGTTCCAGGACAAAAACGGTACTTCATTTTGTTTTAAAAGGGAAAATTCTACCTTTTTGGTCTCTAAAGTTTGGATAATAAGACTACATTCGAGATTTGAGTGGGAACAAATATACGTGATTTTGAAAAAATCTTAACCATTTTAGGTATTTGGTAATCGTGACTTTTTTAAAATTTATATAAAATAACTTTTTAAATTCTTTGATTTCTAAAAATCTAGTGGCTTTTGATTTTAGCTTCTCAAATAATCAGACGTCTTTTTTTTTTAATGATTTCTTAAAATGGCTATAGTGTCTTTTTGTATATTTTATTTTCTTCAATTTCTTTGTCACTTTTTCAATTTCTCTAGGATCTAAGGTTTTGTACAATTCTAGTATCAACATGAAACATATTCCATCCAGCTTTGTGATATTCTTTACATCGGCAACAATCTAGAGTTTTTTTTTTTTAAACTTTCCAACTCTTTTTTGTGTGTGTGTTTGGTCGTCATCATCGTCTTTCAATTACACCATGTTCTTTTTTCTTTTGTTCGTCCTATTGGCGTTTTCTCTCTGTACACATCTCAAAGATATTGAAAATTGAGTCAATTTTTTTTAGAATTAGAGGTGTTGAATGTTACTGTGATCTTTTTCTTATCTAATTTTTTAATTTTATTTCTTGATTGTTTTTTTTAAATATAGTTTTTTAGTACAAATACTAGCTTTTAAAATAGTTATGAGTTGAAAACTCAAAATAAATCTTTATTTAGAAAGATTTTAGAAAGAGAAATGAGGTTTAAATTCTTTTCGTTTTTATTTATTGATGTGCTCGCATGAAAGAGATAAAGACCAAAAAATAATAATAATAATAAATGAGTCAAAAGCTATCTGATGTGAATCATAGTAATAATTATTTTCGCATTCAAGAATTAGAGGTTTTAAGATACAATATTGCTACAAGTTTGATAAGAGCTTATTTCTGTACTAAAAAAAAAATATTTTTCTTACATTTTATTTGTACTTAAATTAGAAAAAAAATAATTTGTAATTTAAATTGTTAAAGTTCTATATAATTAACTTATAATAATTCTGCTCAAAATCTTACACTTTTTCATTCCTAACATTTAGAAAATACTTCATTTTGATTCTTGATATTAGGTTCTGTTAGTTGAGTTAGCAGAAAAGTGATGTGGTATATTTTAGGTTAAAATACCATTTTAGTCCCTGTACTTTGGGTTGAATTCCATTTTGGTCCCTGTACTTTCAAATGTTTAATTTTAGTCCCTGTACTTTCAATAAAGTTTAAAATTAGTCCCTCACGTTAAATTAGCTTAACACCGTTAAAAGCAAATATCATTTTAGTCCCTGTACTTTGGGTTGAATTCCATTTTGGTCCCTGTACTTTCAAATGTTTAATTTTAGTCCCTGTACTTTCAATAAAGTTTAAAATTAGTCCCTCACATTAAATTAGCTTAACACCGTTAAAAGCTCATATGAGTTGGCAAAAAAATATACATATAAAACTCCCACGTGGCACAGTCGGCTTGATGTGGTTAAAAAAAATGATGGGTTTTTTTTTTCTTAATGGGTCGGGTAGGGTTCCAATTTTATACATATAAAACTCCAACGATCCCTTCTTCCCTTTCTTCCCCCTTCCTTTTCTTCTTTCTTCGAAAATTCTATTTCAGTTTCACCATGGAAATAAGGAATTGAACAAACTAATCATAATCCTAATTAACCAAGGAATTGATAAAGATATCTAATTAATCACTAATCTTACTTCATAGTCTATCCCTTCCAAAAAAAAAATTCGTCCACGAGTTTTAAAAAGAAGAAAAAATGAAGAATCATGTCATCTCTTTTGATGGTTTGAAAAAGTTCCTACTGAAAATATTTTCTTCTTCAACATTTTCGGAGCATTATTATGAATAAAATAAAGGTTAAATTATAAAAAATATCTCTGAACTATGGGGTTGGTTTCAATTATACTCCCAAACTTTGAAAAAATTCATTTTAACCCTTGAACTTTGATATTTGTTTCAAAAATACCCTTGAAGGCTTTTTTTCATTAAATTCATGGTCGGAAAATGATATTTTTGCATTTGTATAGTTGCTTATGTGAACATATTTGAACATATACGTTGAAAAAAAAAATTCGAAGAAGAAGAAGAAAGAAGAAAAGGAAGGGGGAAGAAAAGGAAGAAGGGATCGTTTTTATATGTATAAAACTGGAACCCTACCCGACCCATTAAGAAAAAAAAAACCCATCATTTTTTTTAACCACATCAAGCCGACTGTGCCATGTGGGAGTTTTATATGTATATTTTTTTGCCAACTCAGATGAGCTTTTAACGGTGTTAAGCTAATTTAACGTGAGGGACTAATTTTAAACTTTATTGAAAGTATAGGGACTAAAATTAAACATTTGAAAGTACAGGGACCAAAATGGAATTCAACCCAAAGTACAGGGACTAAAATGATATTTGCTTTTAACGGTGTTAAGCTAATTTAACGTGAGGGACTAATTTTAAACTTTATTGAAAGTACAGGGACTAAAATTAAACATTTGAAAGTACAGGGACCAAAATGGAATTCAACCCAAAGTACAGGGACTAAAATGGTATTTTAACCTATATTTTATTATTAAAAGTGTCTTTTGCGACTTTTAAAATTAAAAAAATAATAATAATAAAACTCTCAGTCTCCCTCAACCCACATCGTGGGCCCCTTTCCCCCTTCCCGCAGCTCTAGCATCGGCACTGGGCGCCCTCTCCCTCCTCCTTCGCCGCCAGATCTCTCCTCCTCCACTCCCTCTAGAATTTCCACAGCCTCCCTTGACTAAAGTTCGGTGGGTCTTACCGATTTCTCCACCTCCATAGCCGGTTCTTCCGCAACCCAACTGCAATTTCAGATACACCTAACTTTATTTGGGTGGAGAGAAGGGTGTTGCTGCTGATGCCGGAGTCGGAGCTAGGGAAGGGGAAGGAGGCACAAGCCGAGTGGAGATGGGGAGAGGAGATATGTCTATTTTTCCTGCAGGGACCACTTTAGCGGAGCGGGAAATCCCCGTTTAGGCGCGAAATGGGGGGGGAGTGTGGGGAGTGGGGGAAAAAAGTTCCCCACAAGCTAAACGGGGACGGGCGTCCCCGTTCCCCACCCCATTTAATTTTTTTTTATATTTTTTTTTATTTTTTAATATATGTATATATGTGTATAAGTATATATATGTCATTTAAAAGTTTATTGTTAATGATTTAAATAATTATATATGTTTGAATCATATAGTTAAACATTTTAATTATATGTATGGATTAATTGGATAATTTGATATGTAATATTGTTTTGTTTTTATTAGGAGGTTCAAGAATTTTATCTTTAAATATATATTTTTTAATAGAAAATTAACTATTTAAATTAAGATTTTTTGTGAATAATTAACAATGTAATTGAAAATTAATAGATATTTGTCATAGAAGTTAACTATTTGAAAATTTATCAAAAGAATTATTTGATTATTAAAAAAAACTAAATGGGGAATAATTCCCCGCGGAGAACCCGATCCCTGCAAAATTTGACGGGAAATTTCGCGGGGATGGAGATTCAAATGGGGGGCGGGGATGGGGATGGGGAAGTCATCCCTGTCCCCGCCCCGTGGACATAGAGAGAGTTTTATTGGAGCAAAATTTACATGCAGGCTTTTGCAGTCCAGCTACATGCACAATCTCATTATGCCACGTGGCATGTTTTTTTGTTTTTTTTAAGACCGTTTTTATTTTTTTTTCTTTTTATTTTTACGTTTTTTCCTTTACTTTTTTTTTTCTATCTGTTTTTTGGGTTTTTTTTTCCTATTTACCTTTTTAGATTTTTAATTTATGTATAAGATCAATCTAGAATTATTTTTTCAACTAATGATACACCTAATTACATATATTTATATATTTTTACTATTATTATCAAAAGAAAAATCTAGCAACAATTATTAAAAATCTAGTGTCAATCAATCCACACACTAGGGGTGATATCGGTTCGGTTTTGGTCGGTTTTACACTAAACCGAAACCGAACCGAACCGATCGGTTTAGAGAAAATGGGAACCGAACCGATGTCCAGTAAATGATAAAACCAATGGTTCGGTTTTTGGTCGGTTCGGTTTTCGGTTTTGGGCCCAAATGGGCTTTTGTTCTTTTTCTAACCCACTGTTCATTTTTTTCCCATCTTTGTGTAAAAAAAAAAAAAGAAAAAGGTTTTCGGTTTTCGGTTTTAGGCCCAAATGGTTCGGTTTTATGTTTAAGGGTATATATATATACATACCTCGGTTCGGTTCGGTTTTGGATGGTTTTTTCAATCAAAAATCGACCCAAACCGAAAATTTTCGGTTTTCTCTAAATACAAACCGATATGTCCAATTTTGTGATAAAAAATCGAACCAATCCAATGGATCGGTTCGGTTCGGTTCGGTTTGGTCGGTTTTCGGTTATTTGTATCACCCCTACCACACACCCTAAATTTCACAACTGTCAATTGAAAATTGAAGGCTTAAAATAACAATAATAATATTTTCCTAATTTAAAAAATAATTATTTGAATAACTAAGGCCTCATTTGATAACCATTTGGTTTTTGAAAATTAAGCTTGTTTTCTTCTAATTTCTCTACAATGATTTTCATCTCTTTTAAGGAAGCATTTGCATTCTTAGCCAAATTCCAAAAACGAAAAAAGTTTTTGCAAACTAATTTTTTTAATTTTCAAAATATGGCTTAGTTTTTTAAAACATACGTAAAAAGTAGATAACAAAACAAGGAAATTCATAAGTGGAAGTAGTATTTTATAGGCTTAATTTTCAAAAAAAAAAAAAAAGTTATCAAACGGGGCCTAAATATATTTACTTTGGAATTCATAAATATAGATATAGTTCATAATTTCAATTGACTAGTTATGCAATATCTTGTAATTTAGGGTGTGTGGATTCAAACTCTAATTTTTGTAGATTGAATTGGGCGATTGACGTTAGATTTTGAATAATTGTTGCTAGATATGATTGTTGATCATAATAGTAAAAATATATAAATATATGTGATTTGGTGTACAATCGATAAAATTCATGAAGAAAATAATTGCATCAAATATATAATTATGTGCAATTGAGTATACAATTGATTGAAAAAAATCATGGACTGGTCTCATACATAGATTAAGAATATGAAAAAGATAAAAGAATGAAAAAACCCAAAAAAAGCAGAAAAAGGAAAGGAAAAAACGTAGAAGAAAAAGAAAGAAAAAGATTGAAAAAATGGCATTTATTATAAAAAAAAAACATGTCATGTGGGCACAATCAGATTGTGCCACTTGGCTGGATTGCAAAACTTACGCGCACCCCTGCACGTAAGTTTTGTCGTTTTATTATTACTATTGTTAGTATTATTATTATTATTTGAATTTTAAACTTGCCACATAAACCACTTTAATAATAAAATATGTCTCATCATTTTTTTGTTAATTCTTTTTTCAAGTACAATAAATGGGGTGCGGGGATTTGAACCTCTGACCTCAACTAAAGAAATACATATCAATTACCGCTGAACTATATTCATGTTGACATTTTTCTCTTAATTGAACTCATGGAAATCTAACCTGAAGAACCGAAATTGAGTATTTCCTAAATTTTATGGACGCAAAATGTAAAATTTTGATACCTATAAACCAAATATACTTAACTTGGGACAAAAATGTAATTTTCTCAAAAGAAAAAAAAAAAAAAAAACAATGGGCAGGAACACTTACAGCCGTGAATATTGATGCTGTGAAGTTTAATTCTAGCCCAGCTGCTGAGACGACCCATCTTGTGATGTGAACGATCATTGGTCATCGTCAACGATCATCGGCTGATGCCGATGCTTATCCTCATCCACATTCACTTGCGTCGACAATGAACCTCCTTAAATGTCACCGGCGACATCATTGGCATGGTGATCGTCAGGACTAAAAATTGTCATTTCCCGCGACCAATTTGAAGAAGGCCGGTGAGTCTGTTGGATCATATTATTTGGAATTGGAAACCTTTCTGCAATTTAGTACTCACTTTGATCAATAGTTTGAGGAGAAGGCAATGAGATGATTTATGAGCTGCCATGAACAACTTTTATAAGCCCATTGAGCATTAATCATTCATGGGACGAAACCACACTCACACACAGCCAAAAGGAGATGAGAAGGGAGGACAGAGAGATTACAGGTACGAAGAGTGGTTGACTATCATAAATTAACATCACCACAGAGCTAACTTGTGTCGAACCACGTGACAAAAGAAACGAATGGGGCTAAATAGTTAATTCGTATGGTTGGGAGTTAATTCAAGACACAAACAAACTAATTTGTTTGATGGATTTATCCCTTAATTCTTCATTGGAAATTGGTAATAACTAAAAAAGAACGAACAAGCCTTCTACCAAAACTTCCCCACATGCTGGAAAACGTGCACCTAAAACGCAGAGAGTTCAGAACCAATTAATGGAAAATTTATTTAGTGTCAGCTGTTCTGCCCCTCCTGGGAAAAATCATTCAATGACACCTCATAATTTCTCCTACCATGCTCAAGCTGCCACCACCCTCTTACAAAAAATTAGATTTTAATTTTAAAAAAGAGAAATAAAGAATTAGATAATTTAAACAGCTATAAAAATTTATTTATATATATAAATAAACTAAAAAAGATACTAGTTATGATAAAAGAAAAAATGTATTTTATATTTATTTTTAAAAAATGCTAATTTTATTGCCAACCTGAGCATAGTTTTACGTATATATCCTCAACTAAAAAGGTTAGAAGTTCGAATCCCTATAATGTTGTTGATCTAAAAAAAAAATTATTCATTAAAATTAATTTTTGATTATTATTTTTTTTAGTTCATATGGGCATGAAATTATGAACTCATTATTTGTAGTGGTTTCTTGACACATGTTGGTCAGACATCAAAATTTAAACATAAATGAGAAGGTCAATGTATTTGGATTAAATATTCAAGCAATGTTGTTCAAATAATTTCAACAAAGGAAGAAATTTGACACGTGTAAAAAACTTGTATTTTGTTATATTGATTTTGTGGGTGTAGTACAATTTTTAATGTTTGATCGTTGGATTCTCTCTCAAATGTATATCTGTTTCAAGAGCTTTGCAACTTGTTCTCAAATGTGAAGTTGTCTCGAGGGCTTTGCATCTTGTTCTCATGAGTGAAGTTTCAAATGATCTTTAGAGTTTTGAAGTGTCTTCAATATTCAAAGGGTGTTCAATGTTCAAAAACTTTATGGAGTCTTCTGATCTTCTTTGCTTTTGAATTCTCTTTGAGTTCTCTTGTCCTATTTGAGAGTTTAATTTCTGAACTCTTCAAATAAAGAAGAGTTCTTCTATTTGTAGAATTTTTCATATGGGTTTGGGCTTTTAATAGTTTTTGGGCCCAACTACTTGGATTTGGGCTTTGTTAGCCTTGAGGTCCAACTATTTAGATTTGGACTTTGTTAGCTTTGGGTCTAACCATTTGAAATTGGGTTTTATTTATGAAAATTGTAAGTAAGGTCTAAAAAAAATGAATCATAATGAAAAATAGCTAAATAGTTTCAATATTGCGAGTATGACTACCGTACTTTTAGGGGCGGTTGGTAATAATATTGATTTTTCAAGATGCACTTGGTATATCTTCGTATTTACAGTCATGTCATTGTCGTATTTACACCCTTCTAGTAACTGTCTAATTCTGTTTTGAAAAAAAATTCAACCATCTCTAATTGAAATTGGCTCACATTTTCCTAAATTATGAATTTTTAAATTAGTTGGATTGCCTTTTAATTTTTTAATGTATCAATTTTTAAATTTCCTAGATTTTGTTTCAAATCATAAATTGTCTACTTTTACTCTAATCTAAGATATTAGTCATAATTTTTTATTTTTGTTATCAAGTCAACTAGATGTTTGTTACAACAACAAAAAACCCAAAAATATCAACAAACATATCTACTGGTTGCTTATAAAAATAAATAAATAAATAAATCTTCCACACATCTTTTATGTCAAACATATCTCCCCTAGATTTTTGTTTGCAAAATATGAATTAGATTTACTTTTAAATGTATTTCCTCTCTTTCATTAGTTTCCTCAGACCCTTAATTGTCACCTGAGGTACTCAAATCGAATTCTCACCAAGTTCATAAAGTCTCTTGCTGAGAGTGTTAGTTCTTAGGAAACTTGACCTATCAGTGATGGAGTAATGGGGAAGAAGATGGAAAAGGAAAAGTCATACAATGACTTTGTTGACAAAATAAATATCGTCTTTTCTAGTGTTGATGAAAGTAAAAAACGAAAAAAGTCAGGAGAATCACCAAAAAGAAATGAAGTTCATCGCAGATTATCATAGAACTAGGTGAAATAGCGAGTTGACTTAGCCACTGAAACCAAAAAATCAATTGAAAGAGACAGTCAGGGGATTGAATTGAGGCAATCGTCGAAAAGATGCAACACTTACTGGAGGATTTTCTAGAAAATTTGAAGAATGAGTTTCAAATTATTATTGATGGAAATGGTAGTGCACAACAAAGAGATAATAATTTTATTTTGCGGAAATTATGTTTTGCAATCAGGTTGATTGAAAAAAGAAACAAGGTATTTACTTTTATAAAGCCAACATCTAATATTATGTATATATATATATATATATATATATATATATATATACACACGTGTATATACTATATATACAACATGTATTTACTATTATATACCATGTTCATTGTCAAGAACTCATACTTTAATAAGTGTCTAATACGTTTCTAAAGAAGTGTCTATTATATACAACACGTATTTATTATTATATATCACGAGACCCATACTTTAAGAAGTGTCTAATAGGTCTTTGAAAAAAGTGTTCATTATATACAACATGTATTTACAATTATATATACCACATTCATTGTTAGGGACCCATATTTTTTAGAAGTGTCTAACAGGTCTGATATGAAGAAGTGTTTATTATATACAACATGTATTTACTATTATATACTACGTTTTTTGGTGTTCAATAGCTGTAATAGTTGTAATTATGTCACAATTTGTCGATTATTTTTATCAGTATTGATCCCAAAGTCTATAGGTGTTTTATTCGTTTTTTAGTTGTAATTTTCACAAGCATCCACATCAACAACGGTTTTGAATTGGAATAAAAAATTATGAATTTTATCAATCACTTAGATTTTTATTTGAATTAAACTAATCTTCCTTGATGCACTCCCTTTTTGAATTAAACTAACAACACTCTCTTTTGTAGTCTTTTTTTTTTCTTGGAATCACAAGTTTTTTAGTTGAAATTTTCTCTCATTAATGCATTGCTTTTTGTTAACCACTCTTTTAGGTAGAATAAACTCAAAAATATCTAGCAGGGGTATTTTCTTCGTAATGCAATTAGTATAAATTAGTTAAAAACGGTTTTAGTCATATTTACAAATTAAAACTTGTTTAGACATTTTTCAAGTTGGGAGGTTAAATTTAGACATTCTTTTTATTGCCCCTATTATTTAAGCTTGACTCAAACACCATATGACCAAATTTAACCAAATTAAATTTAATTATTTGATCAAATGACCATAATGAAGGCATGTGGTCTTAAAATTTAGGATTTGCCAACATTTATCTTCAAATTAAATTTGGGACACATGTCAATTTTTTAATTGGCTCCAAATTAATCATTCATAATTTTGTTGTCATTATATTGAAACAATGATGTGGCAATTTGCAACTGGCCAAAATTTTCTATTCAACAAATGTAAAGTGCATTTTTTAATTTGGAAATAAAGTGTACTCTTCTCAGCTTACTGAAGGGAATAATCGAATTAAACCCAAGCGGAAGCGTAGGAATCGGTTTGAGTTTATTTAGAATTAAATAATAATATTATGGTTAAACATAGCATGCCTTGAAAATATGAAGATTTCTGGCGGATCTTTATCTCCTCCATAAAATCTTTCTAGCTATGACTCAAACACAAGACCAAGGCTTATGGGAGCCTCTTGAAAGAAAATTCACAAAAGATTGGAGAGGAAGAGGTCTAGAGAGAATTCTCTAATTCTCTATTAGGAGACATGTGTTGTGTCTAATGGCTCAATCCAAGGGCCATATTTATAGAGATCAAGGGAAAATCTTTGTCATAATTAAAATATTATATTTTAATATCTAATATATTAAAATATATCTTATATTTATTTGAATCTCATTCAAATCTCATGATATTTATTTATTTGAATCTTATTCAAATTCTATAAATATCTTTTATTTAATGTATCTTATTTAATGTATCTAATAAATATATTTTCCTCTTACATATTTAACATATCTAATATAGTAAATATTAATTTGAACATTTCAAAATTTTCTTTCAACTAAATTGATCTTTTAGTGTTACTATGAGCTAGCAATGGGACTTTATGGACCTATAGATTATAACTTCTAATGATACAAAATCAATTAATTAAACTCTTTAATTAATTAATTTTCATTCATTAACTATAGGTCATTTCACTATAGAACTAAAGTTGCACTTTTATGCACTGTAGGACAAGTTGTGTCCATAGATATAATCATTACATGCAAATCAATCTTTCACGAGTTGGTCGTAAGTACAACTGGGTCAAAAGTTCATTTTACCCCTATAATTACATCTTGTACCTTAAATACCACTGATCCTCTAATGAACAATCTGTTTATAATCTAATTATAAACTAAGTTCCCCTCGGGCCAGTGAGAGGATGGGGTTCCATTGTTCAAGTCCCAAAATCAGCACTTAAGGGAACTACTCATCCACTTACCTTATATGGGAAGGAGTGAATTCCATCTTGTGAGATTATGTTCCCAGCTCTCTATTTGGTCAAGTTCCCAAAATGGTAGACATATTGAATCGGCTACAAAAATCACTCTCAAACATGCAAATCAAAGGACAAGCCCTCACAGGCAGAAGTTCATAACTCACTCAAGATTAAGATCGAATCACATATGATCATCCTGATGAAATATTAATCTTCTCAATTAACGGATTTATAAAGAGAGATTAACTATTTTGTGGTCTAGTCTTACACAAACTCATTGTATAAGATACCCTCACTCACATGTCTCCACATGAACAATTTGGATCAAATCATTTGTAACTATTACAAAGTGGGTCGTATCAATAGTGTTACTAGGATAAGACACTCAATCTTATCCATATACTATGACCCTTTAGGTTATTTCTTGAACATGATCCTCCCGTATGTCAACCACATACTGTTTAAGATTACACTAATAACCTTGAATTTTTCATATAATGGATAATATTATATTACAAATAATCAAAATTATTATTAATTATTAAATAAATCATTAATTACGAGACTTTAAGACATATTTTTTTGTTATAAATTTTGTATAATTGTTATTTTAAATATCATATAATCTATAATATATTATATTACACATATTTTAATTTAACACAAATAAATTGAGTTTATAATATGATATACTATACTTAATAAAGTTTTTAACTTCTTTAATATAATTCTGTATTTTAAAATTTCAAATTCAAAATCTAGATATAATGAAAATATAAAAATGTTGCTTTTAAAATTTCCACTATTTGGATCACATAATTCGAAAACAGTTTTTGAAAACACATATGTCAAATATATATATTCACTAAACTTAGATTCTGAAAACATAAAACAGAATCTTTGTGCTTTTAGTTAAAAAAAAGAAGAAGATGGTTTTCACCCTTAATCATGCAGAGAGCTGCCCCAAGCACACAATACAAATATGCTGCTAAAGACAAAACATAATTTATACTAATTATGAGGTTTCATCTCAAAATCAATTGGCAATTAAAGGAGTAACACATTTATCTTATAAAGATTGTTGGCCTCTCCATTTTTCGATGTGGGATCCTCAACATAGAAAAATTATTCAGATCAACCTAAGGCTTGAGAAATAGCTCGACTAGTTGAGACATAATATTCTTGATCAAGAAGCTAGAGATTTAAAGCTCATTTGATAACCTTCCTATTTCTTGTTTTTAGTTCATGTTTAATTCATTTTTAAGAAACAACATATTTGATAAACCATCATATTTCTTATTTTTAAAATTTAAGGAACGTTTTAAAAATAGGCAAAATTAGTCATACTTATACAAACTTGTTTCTTCTTAGAAAGTTTCGCTACGAAAGACTGGTAATAGGATTCTGACTCTCAAGGTTCATTTTGGAAGCTATGTCCAACGTCTATATCTCATACACTTAATTTTTATTTTTTATTTTGAAGTGGTTAATTATATGTAATATTTTATAAATCCTATCCTTATTTTCATTTGTCTATTAACTGAACAGAGTCTTCTTCGTTTAAATTTTTTAGTCAACCCCACCCCATGTGAATATGGCAAATATAACCACACCGTATTGTGCAATTTGGCGTTTCAAACAAAATATTGTATTTGTCTCATATGATATACCCAACTACCAACTCTTAAAAAAAGTACTAAAAAAAAAAAAACCTCTTAAAAAAAGGAAAGGAAGGAAAAACCCCAACTATATATATGTTCATATTTGCTCTAAAAAGAAATTAAAAATAAAAAGAATATGGTTTAGTTTGGAATGCTTGTAGTTGTCAAGATAATTATTGTCAACTATACTTTAGAAAAAATCAAATCTAATAAGAAGTAAATTAGTGTTGGGTAATCTTCAATTTTAAACTTTCTTTTTAGATAAAATTTCAATTAAACTTGACAAAGAAAGGCTATATTATATATTTGATAAATTAATACTAAATTATGCTACATGATTATGTTACAATGACCAAAATAGACCTACTATATCAATTATTTTATGTTTATACTTAAGTTAAAATATCATTTTGATTCATGTACTTTGGGTTTCATTCCATTTTAGTCACTTTACTTTCAAATGTCCAAATTTAGTCTTTGTATTTTTAATAAAACTTAAAATTGTGTCCTTATTGTTAGTTTATTATTAACTTTTCTGAAAAACAAAAAGTCTCGATTAGCCTTCTTTCTATAAATTTTGGAAATATGTTCACATTGTATTTTTTCTTACATTAAAATTATTATTCTTATTTAACCAATTTCGATAGAAATTAACTTCAAACTAACAGTAGAGACTAATTTTAAGCTTTATTGAAAATATAGGAACTAAATTTGGACATTTGAAAGTACAATTACTAAAATAGAATAAAATCCAAAGTATAGGGACCAAAATGGTATTTTAACCTTATACTTAATTTCTAAATTTGTTATATGATAACCATTTAAATTTCATATAATCAATTACAAATTATATTCTAATTACTCTAAATTATTTGATAAAGGATTAGGAAAAACAATTGTTATAACCCACGTATATTCATTAAATTTGAAAACTAAATATTGAATTAATTAATAGACTGGAAACAGAAAACATGCCTATCGAATTATTAAGGTATGTTTGATAATTATTTGGTTTCTGTTTTTTAGTTTTTGAAAATTAAACCTATAAATACTATTTTCACGTATGATTTTCTTGTTTTGTTATTTACTTTTTACCTATGTTTTCAAAAACCAAGCCAAGTTTTGAAAAATAAAAAAAATTAGTTTTTAAAAACTTGTTTTTGTTTCTAGAATTTAGCTAGAAATTGAAAAGTTTTCTTAAGAAATATAGAAACCATGTAGAGAAGATGAAAACTATTATAGAAAAATTAGGGGAGAAAACAAGTACAATTTTAAAAAACTAAAAATAAAAAACCAAATGATTATCAACGGGACTGTAACGACCTTGACCCACACGACTCTCTAAAGCGGAAGCATGACTGAGTTACCTCACTCATGCCCGAAATTTTGACAGAATGACGGCGTAACTACGAGAAAACCAAATTTTACAAAGACCTAATAGGAACAAAACAACACTTCTAAACTTCAGAGCACAAACTCAGCATCCACCAAACTACGATACATTATGTTGAACTCAACCAACAGACACAAGAACTAGGAAATTCTAACCAACACTTGAAAGCATAAGAGATTTAAAGATTATAGACCAACATACAACAAAGAACAAAGATACAAAACTAAAAGCTAATTGAAAATTTATTGTTTAAAAGGGGCAAAAATGGAAGTAAGAGGTTGGTTGGATGACATTTTTAGTTTTATAGAAAAGAAAAAAAAAAGAGAAAAAAAATCTTCATTCTTATCTTCTTCTTATTCTTCTTATCTCTCTCACCCTCCCCGAAAGCACTCTCTCCCTCATCGACAAAAAAAAACCCATCTCTTTCTCTCTCTCTGGTGAGTGTGCAAGCCAAAGACCTCCTTCTTTTCTTCTTCTTCCTCTCACGCGAACGGACGACTGCACTATTGAGAATAAGTCCGAGTTGTTATTGTAACTTATTTCTGTTGTAACCAAATATCATTTTGTTATTTAGTTTCTATTATTTCTCTTGTAGTTTATCTTTGCCCTATAAATAGGTCACCACCGCGCTGTGCTCGCCTCTGCACTGCAAGCTCATTCGTTGGCTAGAATGCCGCCGTGCATTCAAACCCACACGATTTCAAAGCAACACTGCCCTTTGCCAGAGAGCATGGATTTGTTGGTCGTTGATCCGCACGCCTGCTGCCATTCATAGCTCGCTTCCCAACTCCAGCAGTCGCCTCTCTTTCTCCCTTTGCACAAACAACAAAGGGGTGATGTTTAATTTTGAGGTCAAATTTCGGCAAGTCCGATGTTTGTACAGCCTTGTATAGTCCCAATTTAGAGTGGGTAAGTCTTCCGACGTTGATACAAGGTAAATTTCAATTGTTAAGGTTGGTTTTGGTGGCTAAGTTTATGATCTAAAGTGATTAATTGTCAGACTCGATTACAGATTACCCATTGCAATTAAGGGCTGTTTTGAACGAAATTGGATCCTTTAAGTTGCTGTCCAGCGGGTGTTGATCTCGATTTTGGGGTGAGTTCTCTTTGAGGTGCTATAGATTTCACCTTATTTGAAGCTATGTTTGAGATTGAAGTTAATTGGCACATGTTTTAGCATTTTTATTGCGTTTAAGGGTTATTTTGGTATTTTTAAAATTTACCCATAATGCATTGGACTGTGTTCAAGGTTACCCATTGCATTAGGAGGTCGGGAGTCGAGTTCGGACAAATTTGACATCAATTTCAGCAAGTGAAGATGATATTTGGGATCGAGCATCTGAGTTTTAAGCTGCCTTGAATCTTGGAGTAATTTGTGTAAGTAGTCATTTGGAATTAAGCCCTTTAAGTTCCTATCTGAATTTGTTGTAGGGTTGAAAATATGTGAACTGTGAAAGCATGCCTAAAAAAATTGTGTTTATGAAGCACGTAATGTTTAGTGATCGATGTGGAGGTTGTTTGAGCTGAAAATGGCCTAAGTGGCAATAATGGAAATAGGGACTTAAAGTTTCGAGTTTACTATAATTAGCATGTGTAGTACTTTAAGAATTTTCCTAAGGTTGTGATTGGTTGAGTTTGGTGTATGTTTAAGTAGTTGTGGATGTAATGCTTGTTTGGAATGGTTTGATGTGGTCCGAGTACAGTAGCCATTGGACTTAAAGTTTCAAATTTGACGCAAGCTTGTCGAGGGCTCGTCAAATTATAATTTATAAACCGATCATAAGCTACTTGTAGCATTGAGTGGATTGAGTCGATCTCAGGGAACCAAATATCAATTTCTCAAATTAAATTTGCAAAAGAAAATAAAAAGGGGGGGGGGGGTTGTATTTTTATAAATAAAATAAAATATAAGCAAATAAAAATAAAGATAGATCAAATCTTACCAAAATCCAATCCAAAGGTATGGTTTTATCCAATTGCAAAATTGATCATAGGCACACAAAACGTTTTAACTTAATTATGCAAGCACTTGATCAACTTATTAGGAAACCCCAAAAAACAACAAATCCCCTAAAGTCATTAACTCTAACAAACGTCAAAGTTAATGCTAATTACCTAAAAAAATTTGCACGAAACCGTTCCAAATTATTTAGATAAAAGCATTAAGTACTTTGGAATGACCAAGACACCCTATTAGATAAAATAACTTTAACCTAATCAAGATGCTCTTTTAATTCCTAGAATTAAACATGCAAGCTATGCAATTATGGAAACCCATAAAACACACACATGTAATAATCTTAACGCTACAAGGTTCAATAAACACAACAATTACAGATCATGCATCATGAATAGCAATCAAACATATAAAGCGATTGAGGTATCAATTCAATAAAAAATACATGCTCATAAAATAAACACATAAATCAAAGAACACTTGCAATTATAAGAAAACTTCATGAAAGTCCAAGCCTCACAATATTGCAATTGGCTACAATTGACCTCTGAATTGGAAATGTGAGGTTTAGCCAAGCATCGTGATAGTATATCTCCTATTAAACATGGTTTTATTTGCTACAATAAAAGTATAAAAGTAGAAGGAGAAAGCTCTAAAAAACTCTCTCTAAAAGTCTAAGCAAAGGAGGCCAAAGTCCTCAACCCTAGAGAAAAATTCTCTATAAATAGGACTGGGGCAGCGTTGAGATGCCAAGGGTAGCGTTGAGACGCTGCTATCGTGATTAAGGAAAGAATAATCGCTTGTTTCGTGTGGCGTTGAGCGGCGTCAAGCATGGTGTCAAGACGCTACTAGCGTTGAGCAAGCCAAACCGCAACGTTGAGCAGCTTTAAGCAAAAACAGTAGCTTAGCGTTGAGCATCATCAAGTATGGTGTTGAGATGTTGTGGGCGTTGAGCGGCATTGAGACACTGCTCCTTGGATAGATTTGGTAATTTTGCTCTAATTTTTCGCTCAAGTATCCGAATGACCTCCGGTTTGGCTCATTTGAATCGTTATTCGACATAGAGTCTCCAAATACGTCTTTTGCTCGAATCCCTACAAAATAAACATAAAAATGCATAAAAAATATCTAACTAACAAGAATTAAGTGTGATTAAATAAAACTTTATATGTCCTATCAGTGCACAACCACGAGGTGGGTGATGGAGGTGAGGACTTGACGAGACTATGGAGACACCACCAAATTTCCTTTCCTTGTTTTAGTTTTTAGATTTGTACCTTTGTTCTTTGTTGAATGGTTGGTTTGTAAATCATAAATCTTTTTTTTTTTGTTTCGGTGTGTTTGGTTAGAATTTCTTAGATTCTATTGTCTGTTGGTTGAGCTCAACATAATATATCGTAGTTTGGTGGATGTTGAGTAGTTTCTCCGATGATATAGAAGTGTTGTTAATCCTAGCAGGTCTTTGTAAATTTTGGTTTTCTCGTAGTTACGCCGTCATGCTATCGAAATTTCGAGCATGAGCGAGGTAACTCAGTCGTGCTTCCGCGTTTAGTCTGTTGTATTTTTAGGGTCGTTACAAGCACTTTTTGATGGCATTCTATTATTTAAAACTTTATGACGGTTGAAATCAAACCCTCCATACTTTTTCATGAGTAGGTTTTGGCTATGTTGTGATTGTTCGATTTTCAATTAACTGGTCATTTATTGAGATAAGGCACACTTTGTAGTAGAGTTTTGGAGGCTGAAATAAAATACTTTGGAAGTGCATATATTTCTTGTTTTCAGGAATGTTTTGATCAAATTTACAGGAAAAACTCTGCCGAAATTTTTATGGATTTTATTTCAATAAAGTTTTTGCTAGCCACCTATCGTTTTCAAACTATGATTAGTCTTCATAAGTTTGACAATAGATTTCATAGCTTAGTTGGAATTTATTGTCGTCACGCCACGTCTTAGTTTTGTTAGAGTAACCCAGGGCAGGGTGTGACAATCAACATTACCTATAGATGCATTTTTGTTTGTAATTGAAGTGGCTAGCACGTTTAAATGACTTAGTACCATTTTTGGGATTTACGTTAGTTTGTAAATTTTAAACCTACATGTCTATCCACTAATAAGTTTGTCAAGTTGTGTTGAATTTATGAAATAATTGTGGTTGCGTGCGTAAGGTACCCTTGGTAGTAGTGTACTTGGAGTTGAAATAAATGTTTTGGGGAGTGCTTTCTTCCATATGTATTTTATCCAGTTTTTAGGGAAAACTTTGTCAAAATTTTTATGGATTTTGTTTCAATAAAGTTTTTGCTAGCCACCTATTATTTTAAAAAATGTGTTTTGTTTTGCTAAGTTGACAATGGATTTCATAGATCAATTGGGATCTATTTTCGGCACACCACATCTTAAGTTGGTTAGAGTAATCTGGGGCAGAGTGTGACAATACGCCTGCAAATCTGGATTAGCACATTGTTAGATAAACCAAGGGCCAACTTTTGAAAATTAATACATTGTCCCTGAGGCAGACTCATAAGTTTTAAAGAATAAAATGTTGTCATCAGCAAAAAGGAGATGAGAGATGGAAGAAGCAGACCTAGCAATTGAGAATCCAGTAATAGAATTTCTGTTTTCAGCATCTTTGAGCAAAATCGACAAGCCTTCTGAGCAGATCGAAGGAAAAGATAGGGATACATAGTTTCATTTTTAGTGTTAGATCAAGTTGATTGAATTTTGCATGGGTGGATCACTCTTTCTCTTACAATGATATCAATAGATCAATCATTTTCTTGTTCTCTCATATGATCTCTATCTAATTTCTTGAGATCATTGAATATATCTGAGAAGTGGAATGTTGAAAACAATCTACGTGGACTAGACTGGAAAATAAATCTAGACAAGTAAGTGTTTTTAAAAATATCGACCCATAGTTTAAACTGAAGTACACAAAAACAGCTAATTGGAACCACCGCCAATGCATCAACCATAACCGTGACTCGAATATTGGCCTTGTGGTAGAGCATAAAGAAGGTAGCACTGAAGGCCACGACCATGCACACAATGGAGATGAACAACAACGTGAATCCGAAGAGCAATTTAGAGGGCAAAGAGTGTAAGAAATCTTCTTCTGCGAATCATGAAGTTAGGATCGCCAAGAAGATCAAAATAGAAGTTGAAGATGAGATCAATATGACTGCATCTGATATGACAAATATGTTGAAGCAAAGCTTTCGTTGAAAAATAGGAGTGCCCATATTATTATCACTACCACCGGGAACCGTAAAGGCTGCAGCAAAAACTATAGTAGTGATTAGCGTTGCAACGAGCATGCAGTAGTTTGATGTGTTTTTTATCCACTCCTCTCCATCTTTGCGAAGATTTTCATGATCTTTTGTGAATAACTCTCGTGGTGTCAACCACTTATTGCATCTGGCCTCGAGTTGGTAAGGTAGAGTTATCTTCTCCACTTCCTTCATTTAGTATGAAAATGTCATGGGAGGAAGAAAAGAAAAGGTATAAAGGCATGGATAGTAATTAAGTAGAATTGCATTTGAAAGACTGCTCCTGAAACTCTATTCAGATGGTTTGGAGCAGCTAATTTTGCAGCAAAATGCAGCAAGTTGTACTTTTCCCTCGTATTCAATATATATATTAGGGAGAATTGCTTGAGCCCTCTTATCTCATGTATTACTATAGATTGCACACATATTCCAGACGATTTTCAATAGCTATATGAAATATGTTCTTACCATCATTGTCTACTTCCAATATCATATTTGGATATTTGCAAATGAGCAGAATTAGAAACCCAACGTTTCCTGCACTTGCAGCATCGTTCAGTAATTTTGTGGGATGATTGATGAACTTCAACCTCTGCTTTTTTGGCCACTTAATCACAGGTGTCCATAGTAATTCAAATAACTCATTAACTACTGATGTCTTCATCACATTCACATCTCTGTTGCAGATCCCCTTGGTGCCTGCCATGAAAAGCAAGGTTCAATCTAATTTATTTTTCAACATCGATGAAGCATGCTTCATTCAGGAATGTTGTATATATGTCGGAAAACTGCCAAAAAATTAAAGTGTGGCATGGGTAGATTGGAAAAACTAACAAAAGTTGGCGCACTTGTTCACAAATGCTTAGCTGATTTGTACTAGTGAATGCTGATGGTTTTCTAGCCAAGACATGCAATGCTGTCTCAGGATTATTTTTGGCGCCTTTCAAGTCGCTAGTTTTGGATTTTCCTTCAGAATCTTCAAACTTATATCTGTGAAGAGAATATAATCCAATGGCTGAATGGAGTTAACATCATGAGATGAGATGGAATATATAAGAGGGCGTAATTAAGAATTGATTTACCATAAAAGTCGCTGTGTATAGCGGCAGTAAGAAGCTTAAGCTGTTGGTGGAGTCGTATTTGCTCAAGTTTAGTGACGGACAAGAGATAGGAAGTCATGTGTCTATTTTTGAATGATAATGCTATAAAAAGTGGAGTTGCGTTGGTGGAGTCACGAATATATGGAAGTTCTTTGTTCTTTTCCACCATTATCTTAGCAATTTTTACAACTCCTGATGCAGCAGCGAAGAAAAGGGCGGTGTTTCCGTATTTGTTTTTTCGTTCCAAGTCATTCTGAGTCATTTGGTTAACCAGATTCTCCACAACAGCGGTGTTCTTGCCTCCGGCAGCAATATGGAGAGCAGTCTCTTCGTCTTCCGTTATGGGGTCCCTAACCAAATCTGGGTGGTCTTTGATCATGTTTTCGATTTCTGGCCACCTACCGTTCATTGCAGCTCGATGCAGACGATCCCTTGTCTGATTATATTCTTTAGATTCTTCCTCTGTTAAACATATCATATATATTTTTATATGTTTATATATATACATACGCACCCACCACTCATAAAACACCCAAATGAATCTTCACTTCACCTCAGTACTCCCAACTTTGACATTAAAATTTGGATTTTAAATCACTTATTTATAAATATAATATTTTCAATTAAGTAATTTAAAAATTTTTAAAATCATTTTATGTATATGTAACCCTTTTTGAAGTTTTCAGAAATTAAAAATTCTTCTTTTCTTAAGCAAAAAAATTAGGTATTAAAATATAATATTTAGGGGAAAAAATCAATATACCACTATTGAATCAATTAAAAATGCAAAATAATTAAACTTTCAAAAGTAAATCAATCTAAATGCTCCTTGATTAATTCCGTTAAAACCATTAATGCATAATTCTCACACATGTGTAACACTCCTTTAAATTCAATGATTTATGTAATATTAGAGAGAAATATATTGAATCAAGTGAATAGTAGCCTTTTTCACTAATATGAGAGGTTTTTCATCTTCTCTTCTTCCTCTATTTTTCTCTACTTATTTAGGAAGAATTACATGGTAATTTTTCTTGATATTTTGGTAGAATTTTGAAAGAAAAATAATGTTAGATAATTTTGAGTTGATTTTAAGTGGAATCAAGTGAAAATATAGTTATGAATCTTGATTCACTTATGAAAGTTTAAGGTTTTAATTGATACAACGTGTAAAGTATAAGGGTATAAATTGATTTTATTTCTACTATTTAAGGATTGAGAGACTAAAATTAAATAAGACTAGATCTATACACAATGGTCCCTAATCTTTTAGATTTTTCTCTATTTGGTCCTTGATATTTTAAAATTATCAAATTTACCTTCAATGCATTAAAAAATCTCAATTAGGTCATCCTTACCTAAAAATAATTTTTTAACATAAAGCTAATGTGTTATCAAATTATTGTTTTATTAATATATTTGGACACGTGTGGGCATGCAAATTGTTAATAGTATTTGATAACATGGGGTTCCATCTCAAAACCAATTGACAACAAGAGGAGTAACTCATGTATCTTATAAGTTGGGTGGCCTCTAGAGTCGGATCCATTTTTTTTTTTACCGAATACCCGTTTGGATTTTATAGCATCTGATACCATATTAGAGATGAATAGCCTATGTATCTTATAAATTGTGAGATCTCTCTTCATCTTTCTGATGTGGGATCCTCAACATGCCCCATCAAGATAATGCCTCTTTAGGTTCACCATTCTTGGGTCAGATTTCAATTTTTGGACCAAATGCTCTTTTGGGTTTCATGGGCTCTGAAACCATATTAGATAACATGAGATTCCATCTCAAAACCAATTGGCAATGAGAGGATTAACTTATATATGTTATAAGTTATGAGGTCTCTCTTCATCTTTTAAATGGACTTAACGGGCTTAGTGGGTTGGACTTTGTTAATGGACTAGCTGGGTTTCATATGACATAGTATCTGAGTAACATGTTCATGTGTCTAAATATGTTAAGAAAATAAATTTATTTAATGATTAATCAACTTTTTGTTAATAAATTTGAAGTTATATTACAAGTTCACACTCCATGAACTTTCAAAGACTTATTAGACACAAAATTGAAAGTTTAAGGATTTAAATTGACATTTTTTTTAAGGTTATAGACCTATTAGACACAAAATTTAAAGTGCAAGTACTTATTAGACATTTTTTAAGTTTAGATACTAAAAGACACAAACTTGAAAGTTTAAGGACTGAACTTGTAATTTATTATACTGAAGATTTTCCTTCCATAACTTTAAAGCCAGTAATCATCTCTTAAGTATTTTTTGAAAAAAAAAATTAATTAAAATGATTAGAAAAAAAAACAAATAAAAAAAGCTACACACTCTACGTCTTCAAAATGTGCTTAAAGTGAACTGTAGTTGTAAAGTTTAAGGACTGAACTGTAGTTGTAAAGTGGGCTGCACAACAGTATTAAAATCACATTACCTGTCCTTAACGGTTCAGCCATAATTCCTTCAGCAGGGGGTACTGGGGTGTCTATCGTCAGGCTCTCCGCTGTGGCGCAGGTGCCATTGATCTGATCGGCAGTAGCTTCCATTTGCTTGTTGTGAGCCGTAGACGGCGGAGGATTGGGGTTTTGTTCTACAATACCTGTGATAATTCATCTTCGGAGGAAGAAGCAAGTTCATGTGGCTTTTGATTTGGCTGTAGGTGTGGGAAAGAAGTGTTAGATGATCGGCCCATGGAATTGCTCTGAATCTGAGGAATGGAATAGAAAAAATATTTTAGTCCATGTTGATTTTGGTAGTGTGGAATCGTGCAAAAGTTTTATGAGAACGAGCCATGTGCAAGAAATGCCTCAGTAGGGATAGCATCTGGAAAGCACTTCAAAGATTTTTTTTTCCCCCTTCCTTTCAGTGGGAATGCTCCAAGGATGTTTTTTTTTTTTTTTTTTTTATCAAAGCAGTATACTTCTTATTACCCTGCCTACAATTAAACTATTTTTTTTAGTTCAACACAAATATTATAGAGTAGGGACCAAGAACCATCGACCTTTAAAATGTTAATTGGTATCTTATCCAATGAGCTATATGCTTGGATTGACTACAATTAAATTATGTTGTAAACTCTATTTAAAAGCTTGTGTAATGAAATAAATGCTTGTTTGTGCAAGATTTTAATAGGATTCTTTTACACATAGGAGTAGACTAGGGTTAAGAGGTCTATGTAATGCATCTGATTAGTGATATGAAAACATAATTTGAAAAAAAAAGAATTTAATGAATAAAATAAAATAAAGTTGTATTCAATGTTTTTTCTTTTTTTTAAAGTTCTTCAACATAGAGTGAGAGAGTTCGATCTTTTGGTCGATATAATACAATGCTTTAATCAAGTAAGGACATATATATATATTCTTTATTATACTGAAGATTTTCCTTCCATAACTTTAAAGTCAGTAATCATCTCTTAAAGTATTTTTTGAAAAAAAAAATTTAAGTTAGAGTGATTATAAAAAAACAAATAAAAAAAGCTACACACTTTACGTCTTCAAAATGTGCTTAAAGTGATTTTATTGTAAAACTATTTTTAAAAAAAAAAAAAATCATCCCAAACACACACTAAAAGAAGTTGGTAACTAACCAAATATCCCTAGAGAAAAGAGGAAAGACAGAATGAGAAGAGAACGGAGGAAAGAAAGAGATAAAAATACAGAAAAACTTACCCGCAGAAGGAAGAATGATCAGGGTGTTTGATGCGCGATGAAAACACTGGGGAAGAAGGGAGACTCTTTATAGGAAGAAGATGGATCGGGACCAGTACGAAAGAAAATAAATAATAATAAATGGAGCAACGCCAAGGCTCGCCTTGATTACAGGTACGAAGAGTGGATGACTATCATAAATTAACATCACCACAGAGATAACTTGTGTCGTTGGTTTCCAGTCCAAGCACCCAGGTGAAAAACTGAAAACTAAAACGAAAGAATGGGGCCAAATAGTTAATTCGTCTGGTACATGGGAGTTAATTCAAGACACAGACAAACTAATTTGTTTGATGGATTTATCACTTAATCCATTTGAAATTGGTAATAGCTAAAAAATAACAAAACTTCCCCCACATGATGGAAATTTTATTCAGCGTCAGCTGCCCCCGGCCCCTCCTATCCTGCTCCAGCCTCAAGCTGCCACTCTCCTCGTACCAAAAATTAAAATTTTATTTTAAAAATGAGAAATAAAGAATTAGATACTGGGTATTCATAAAAGAAAATATATATATTTTTTATACTTATTTTAAACAAAAAAGAATCCTATTTTCATTGCCAACATGACTATAGCTCTGTCTATATCTTTAACCAAAAGGTCAAACAAGTGGCAGATTCAAAATTTGATCGCAGGGAGGCTTGATATATTTTTATATTAGTTATGAATAATATTTTAGGTTAAAATATCATTTTGATTCTTGTAGTTTAGGACTTATTTCATTTTAGTCCTTATATTTTCAAATGTTCAAATTAGTCCATGTATTCAATAAATTTTAAAATTAGTCCTTATTGCCAAAATTTATAGAGGGAATGTCAACCGATTTTTTTTTTCTTTTTTATGTTGTAAAAGTTAACAATAAATTAACGATCAAGACTAATTTTAAAATTTATTGAAAGTACAGGGATTAAATTTAGACATTTAAAAATACAAGGACTAAAATAAAACAAGACCTAAAGTACTTTGAAATAATAATTATAATTTTTTGTTATATGATAATTTTAGTTTTTTATGGAATTAATTATTAAAAAATAATTTACTAACATTTAAAAATATTTTTATTTATTTATAACATTTATATTTAATATCAAGATAAAAAAAAAGTCAAATTTGAAGAAGCAATTAAAACAAAAAATATAATATTATATACTTGTTATTTTATATTTATAACTGGTAAATATTTATAGATGAATTTGTTTAAAGTAAATGTGACTTACCATTTAGATTTATATAAAAAAAAATAAAAGTCTAAATTATTTTTATGAAAAGAATATATTTCTATATATTTTAAAATCAATATAAATAACAACATTATATATATATATATATATATATATATATATATATATATATATATATATATTAAAAAAGAAGAAGAAAACAGTTATTGATATATAGATTTAATCAATGTAATTGTGTTTTATTTCCAAACACATATATATGTTTATATATTTTTAATCAATATAAATAATAAGGTTGTATTTACGACATATACCAATATTTATAAACAAAAATATTAAGTGTCTTTTTTTTTTTAAAAAAAAGGTTAATTTGAAGTAAAAAAAAAAAAAAGGAAAATCTAAAGTGCATAGCAAAATGAACTCTGGACAAAAATTAGGAGTTTTTTTTATTAATATTGTAAGTTTGCAAACTTATTATAAAAATGTTGCAAGTTTGAAACTATTTCAGAGAATATTGTAGTTTTAAATATGTGGATTAAAGGTTGTTTCTTGAATAGACGACCTTTGTGTCGTGGAAGCAGGTCGTCTCTTGAAGAAACGATCTACACTCGAGTTTTAATAACAGATTAGCATATTAATGCCACACATACAAGAGACTACATGTTGCGGTTGAAGGTCGTCTCTTGAGAGACGATCTTCACTCGCGTTAAAAAATAATAACAAATGAAGGAAAAAAAATAGCATATGAAGGTTGTCTCTTCGAGAGACGACCTTCACTCGAGTTTTAAAAAAATAATAGTAGATATTCGCCACATGTAGAGACGACCATTGTTTTGAAAAAGTATTTTGATCATGCGCAGTTCGTGATATCCACAAGAATTTTAAATGAATTCACAGAACCAAAAGCCACTTCCTTTTTCGTTCTAACAAAACTCTCCCTTCCTTTTCATTTTAACAAAACCCTCCCTCTTCCCTTTCGTTTTCAACTCTCTACCGCAGACAAAAAAATAAAACACAACTACCCCACAACTTGATTTCTCTCTTTTTGTAGTCCCCACTTGAAATATTTTGTCGCCATTTGAGGCAGCAAGCTTGATCTTTGTCGGCATTGGAAGAAAAAGAGTGTTTTGTGGCCGTTGGATACACAAAGTCCATCACATTTGAGGACCACCAAATTTGTTCGGATTTGTGAGTTTTTTTTTTTTAACCATTTTCACTAGTTTCTTGTGATTTTAATTGTTTCTATTGTATATCTGTTGAATGAATATAGGATTAGTTAGATTTGTGTATTGAAATGCAAACAATTTGTTGGATTTTTTTTTTTTATGATTTGTTGGTTGTGTGTTTATTTTTTTAATATTTGTTGGATGTGTTTTTTTTTTCAAGATTTGTTAGATTTATGTTTTCTTTTTCAAGATTTGTTGGATTTTTTTTTTACGTTGTTGTGTTTAAATTTTTTTCAAAAGATTATTTGGTTATAATTTTTATAAAGGTTTTTTTGGATATATTTTTAAAAAAATTATTGGACGTATATTTTTTTCTAAGATTTGTTGGATTTTTTTTAAACCACTTGTGTTGTTTAATTTTTTTTTTTTTAAATTAGTTGGTTTTTATTTTAATAAAGATTTTTTGTACATATTTTTTAAAAAGATTTTTTATGTATTTTTTTCTTTTTATTATTATTATTATTATTTTTTTAAGATGTAGAACATTATTCTATTAATTACATAGTTGAATTTAGTTTACTTAATGGAATGGTAGTTTACTTAATTGAAATTTAGTTCTAATTGTAGTTCACTTAATTGAATTATATAGTTGAATTTTAGTTTACTTAGTTTAGTTCTAATTTATATCTTGTTTATTTTTTCATAGAAAATGGGAGATAAGTGTTTAGTGTAACGACCGGTTTATTTAGAAGCATTAATTTTGAAATTTTGGAAATCAAGTTGGATTAATTTCTTATACAAGTATATTGATTTTGAGGTTATTTTAAAACTCAATAGTTAAAAGGGGCAAATTTGGAAAGAAAGTGGGTCAAAGGGCATTTTTGTAATTTTATAAAAAAAAATGAGATAAGCATCTCTTTTCTCCTTCATCCCTATCTTTTCTCCTTCCTTCTCTTTTTATTATTTTTTTTCTTTCTTTCTCTCCCTCTCTCTCTCGTGGGTCTCTTCCCTTCACCCGAAAATTTCCTCTCCCTCACCGATCTCTGTCTCTCTCCGTCCAATCTCTTCTTCCTTCCCCGCCCGTTGCCGACGGCCGCCGCGAGTAGAGCCGCACGCACAGCCCGCCGGATTGCCGCCGTTCGACTCATCTTGCAGCCCGATCATCAGCTTTCTGCCGCACGCGCGACTCCGAATCGCCGGTGCAGCTCGCGTCCGCCCAGCGTCAATTCGTCGCAGACCCGCACGCCTAGCTCGTCAACTGCTGTCTCTCTCTTCCCCTCTCGGTTGTGTACAGTACAGACAGCAAGAGGTTTGATGTTCGGGGTTAAATTCTGATGAGTTCGGTGTTTGTACAGTTGCTTACGACCTTGATTCGTAGTGGGTAAGTATTTCGAGTTTTGAATTTAATCTATTGGTTGGTTATGTTTGTGAATTTGAGTTATCCATAAAGTTTGGAATTGATTTTTGATTACCCATAGCCTTTGGATTTTTAAATATATGAATTTAGACCCTTTGGAAGTAAATCAACAAGCTTTTGGTTCATGGGTAAGTGTTATAGCAACGATTCGATTTGATTCATGGGTGTTAGATTGAGTTTTAAGGGCTTTTTGTGGATTTTAGGTACTGTTTTAGTGTTCTATAATTTACCCATAATACGTTGGACTTTGTACAAGGTTACCCATTATGTTTGGAGGCCGGGTTGTCGAGTTCGAATCAATTCGACATCATTTCAGCAAGCAAAGGAGTTGTTCGGGACTTCATTTGGTGATTTGGAATGCTTTAGAAGTGCATATTATTATTACTTAAATTGGTAAGTAGTTATTTGGATATTAGCCCCTTTAAGTTTCCATTTAAATTGATATATGTTTGATAATTTGGAAATTGTTAAAGCATGCTTGAAAAACCATATTTATGAAGTATGTAGTGATTTGTGGGTTGGTGTAGGTGTTGCTTGAGTTGTAAATGGTCTTTTATATGGTTATAATGAAATTAGGGGCTTAACGTTTTCGAATGGCTTATGATTTAGCATGAGTAGCACTTTAAGAGAGTAGTTGTGGGAATTGGTGTATGTTAAGTGGCCGTGGGTGTAATTCTTTCAAGTATGAAGTATAGGTGTGACCATGTTGGTCGTGGATGTGTTGCTTGGTAAATAGTTCGGAAATGAGATTTTGCCTTATTGTACCTACACCCAAGAATTTAAAGAACGTTGTCAATTTAGTTGAGTGGCTTGGTATAAGTCATGATTCCTAGGGGGGTGCTCCTAAGGACTTGGCCTTGTGAATTAGTAAGGGATTTGGTTATAGATTAACCCTCTGGAATGCATAGTTGACCATGATCGTGGTTCCTTATAAAGTAAGGACATATGGAAAGTTAGTTTAGGTTGTATATGCAAGCATATTTGGATTGTTGTGATATGTGGCTTGAGGTGGTATTCAGAGTGGCTATAAAACCTCGAACGTTGAGCTAAAAGGACTAAATGGTCTAGTAATCCTTGTGTTTGAAGTATTTGGAATGACGAGTTGTGTTTAACTTGTTTGAGACGAACTAGGGGCCGATTTCTGAGTTAAATGGTTGATGGCTTTATGCTACTAGTACACATATGGGTTTTGATTAAGTAAAGCTTTGTTTAGAACTGCCATCGAACTAGGATATAAGTTCTTACTCGAGATTCGTGCTTGTGATCTATGGTGAAAAGTCACTATGATGAGATAGTAGTTGTTTATGGAAGGTGGGCCTGAGTCATATGCTACGAATAACTACTTAAAAGAATGGAAAGTGGGTCGTTTTAGTGCTAGCCTAGGAAGTAGGCAGCCTTTCGGATTGGTTCGTTAGGACTGGTGTTCGCCTATATATATATATATATGAGGCACAAGTTGTTATAAATGTACGGAAAGAGTTGAGGGATTGCTTTCCCTTTTTGCTTGGGCGAATTAGGGGGCGATTTTCCCCAGTGATTGTGCTTGTGAACTTCGGGTCAAGTTATGAATGAGGTTTGGGAATGATGAATGAATCTTGGTATGGTGAATGACCGGAGAGATTCCAAAACTGTTGTGAAAGTACAAAGGCTGTTAGATTGGTACTACCTACTCTAATTCTGTTGTTTCGTGCGCGTTTGTAAGCCTAGAACGTATGTGATGTGATGAGCATAAGGAATGCGTTCCTTATTGCCGATGAGCTAGCTTAGGGGTGATTCCCCACTGTGTTGAGCATAGGGATGCGTTTCCTATTGCCGTGTGCTAGCTGAGTGATAGCACAGTAATAGTGCTCTTTTATCAGCTTATATCATGCTAGTTTGGTTGCCCTCACGTGTTTATTTATCTATTTTGTAGGGAATTGAGCAATTCAGAGCCAATAGGAAGACTTTGGATGAATCGGGGTTAAAAGGAAGCCATTCGAATCTGTTTTGAGCATTAGAATGGAGAAGAGAGACCAATCGAGCCAAAAGAGCCGGGTGCAGAGCGTCTAGACGCTGTTTTGGGCGTCGAGACGCTGCTGCAAAATCATGTCAAGCTTGAAGAACCGCAGGAATAGCGTCTAGACGCTATTCCAAGCGTCTAGACGCCGCTGAAAATCATGTCCAGTTTGGAGATCCGCAGGAATAGCGTCTAGACGCTATTACAAGCGTCTAGACGCTGCTTGCTTGAAGACCAAAGGCTCGCTCGACGCTGCGGGGAGGCTACCCAAGACGCTGGTAGCGTCGAGACGCTACTATCAAGCGTCGAGACGCTACCCTGATCCCGCCAGATTCTTTCTTTATTTGCGGGGACAGCGTCTAGACGCTATTCCAAGCGTCTAGACGCTACTCTGCCTTATTTAAAGGTTTTTTCTCTTTAGGGTTAGGGACTTTTGCCTCCATTGCATACACAATTTAGAGAGAATTTTTGCCCTTTTCCTTTTTCCTTTGAGAGAGTTTATGATATCAAGGGGAGCTCGTGTAAACTTGATGTTGTCAATGAAGATGCTCGGCTAGAGGTCGTAATTCTGGTTCAGAGGTTGGTTGTAAACAATTGTTACATTGTGAGGCTTGTACTTAAAATTTGTTTTCTTTAATTGCAAGTGTTCTTTAATTCCCGCTTTGATTTTATAAGCATGTATCTTGATTGAATTGACGCCTTAATCCTTTTACGTGCTTTATTGCTAATCACAATGCATGATCCGTAATTGTCATGACGCGTGAACCGGTAGCATTAGAATTATCACATGTGTGTGTTTGTGGGTTTCCATGATACATAGCTTGCATGTTTAATTCTAGGAATTAAAGAAGCATGTCTATTAGGTGAAAGTTGTTTTGCCTGATTAATTGTCTCGGTCGTTCCACTGTTTGTAATGCCTTTGCCTAAATAAATTGAAGCGGTTTCGTAAAATTTGTTTAGATAATTAGTATTAACTCGGCGTTCGTTAGAGTTAATGATTTTAGGGAACGTGCACTTTTTGGGGTTTCCTAATAAATTGACCGAGCACTTGCATGATTAAGACTAAATACACCGAATGCCTATGATCAATGTTTGCAATTGTATATAACCAAACCTCTGAACTGGAACTTGGTAAGAGTTAATTTTTATCCCTTTTAGCAATTGTTTATTTTTGTCAATTTTTATTTCCATTGAGTAAAAAAAAATATTATTTTCCAAAACTCCCCCGTTTCATTTTGCTACTGGAGTTTAATACTGAGAATATAAAATTTCTGGCTCCTTTGGGAAATCGACCTGGTCCACTATTTCTACAAGCTAGAGTAGGAAACCAGTTTAATTTTACGAGCCCTCGACAAGCTCGCATCAAAATTGGCGCCGTTGCCGGGGAGTCATATTTAAATTCTCATTATTAAATTTCATTTACTTTCTTTCCTTCTGTATATGACCCGTTCTTCTCAGTGTATTGAATTTCAGTATTTTCTTGAACTTGGGAAGGAGGAGCGTAGATTGAAAAGAGAAGCGAAAGAAAGGGAACGAGCGCGAAAAGAAGATCTCAGTTTTGACTGTGCCGTCGGCGAATCCTCGATAATTGCTGAAATTGAGGAAACAATGGCCGAAAGAACTTTGAAACAGCTGGCAGCACCAGACCTGAACCAGCAACCACTATGCATCACCTACCCTACTGTTGAAGGTGATTTTGAATTAAAGTCTGGTTTAATACACTTACTTCCTATTTTTCGTGGTTTTGCAAGTGAGGACCCTCACAAACATCTCAAGGAATTCCATATTGTCTGCTCTGGAATGAAACCCCATGGAGTGACCGAGGAACAGATCAACCTAAGGGCCTTCCCTTTTTCCTTGAGAGATCAGGCAAAAGATTGGCTATACTTTCTACCATCGGGGACCATTAATACATGGAACGAGATGAAAAGGCTTTTCCTGGAAAAGTACTTTCCCGCCTCACGAGCTGCAGCCCTCAGGAAAGAGATCTATGGTATTCAGCAAAATACTGGAGAAACACTCTATGAATATTGGGAGAGATATAACAGATTGTGTGCTAGTTTCCCAAACCACCAGATTTCAGACCAGCTCCTGATTCAGTATTTCTACGAAGGTTTGCTACCCAATGACAAAGGTATGATCGATGCAGCTAGTGGAGGAGCTTTGGTAAATAAAACACCTGCCGAGGCAAAACAATTGATTCAGAACATGGCTGAAAACTCACAGCAGTTTGGCGCGAGAGGAGGTGGAGGAATCCATCAAGTCAAAGAGGTAAATGAATTGAAAAGTCAATTATCAGATCTAACATCTCTTGTTCGTCAAATAGTTGCAGGTCAAGGTCAACAAGATTTCACTCAGGAAGCAAACGCTATTGGAGGATTTCAGGGCCAAAATCAGAGGAAGTATGACCCCTATTCGAACACGTACAATCCTGGATGGAGGGATCATCCGAACTTCAGTTATGGAAATCAAGGAGGTCAACAGAGAGCACCTCAACAGAATTACAATAGACCCGCACAGGATTCCACACAAGCTCAAACTTCAACATCAGGTATGTCTCTAGAGGATATTGTAAAAACTTTGGCATCTAACACTCTCCAATTTCAACAGGACACCATGAAATTCCAGAAAGAAACAGCACAGTTTCAAAAGGAGACGCGGGCTGGGATGCAACATCTTGGAAACCAAATTACCCAGTTAGCCACATCAGTAAGCAGGTTGGAAGCACAGAATTCTGGAAAACTACCTTCACAACCTGAGGTAAATCCTAGAGTGAACATATGTGCAATCTCTCTTAGGAGTGGAAGGGAAGTTCCTTCGAGCACGTTACCAAAGGAGAACGAACAAATCAAAGAAAAGGCTGACAAAGAAGATTCAGCCAAAGTAAAAAGGGGGGTAAGTTTTGATCCATCTTTATCTATAAATTCTCACCCCCCAGTTGCTCCTTTTCCTAGCAGGTTAGCGAAGCCAAAGAGAGAAGATCAGGAAGAGGAAATCCTTGAAACATTCAGAAAAGTGCAAGTAAACATCCCTTTGCTGGACGCCATTAAGCAGATACCCAGGTACGCTAAATTTCTTAAGGAACTGTGCATTAACAAGAGGAAATTAAAGGACAAAGAAAGGGTGTTAGTGAGCAAAAACGTGTCGGCCATGCTAAAGAGAAACATGCCAGAAAAATGCAGAGACCCAGGTATGTTTTCTTTACCTTGTGTGATTGAGGATAAGAAGATTGAGCATGCTATGCTAGATCTAGGTGCTTCCATAAATGTCATGCCTTTTTCTATCTACCAAGAGCTTAAACTGCAAGAACTACAAGAAACTGGCGTTGTCATTCAATTAGCAGATAGGTCATACATTCACCCCTTAGGAGTCGTAGAGGATGTGCTAGTTCAGGTTAAAGAATTGTTATTCCCTGTTGATTTCTATATTTTAGAAATGGATGGGAAGTCTTCCTCTACTTCTGCTTCAATCCTGTTAGGGAGGCCTTTTATGAAAACTGCGAAAACTAAAATTTCTGTGGATGAGGGTACTTTGTCGGTTGAATTCGATGGTGAAGTTGCTCAGTTCAATATCTCTGATGCCATGAAATATCCTGAAAACGTTCATTCTATCTGTCATGTTGATATTTTTGATTCACTTGTGCAGGATTTGACCTTTGAAGAATATGATGAAACTTTTAGTATGGATGATGTCTATGATGAGATTGGTCCAGAAGAGTTGTCATCAGCAACCCTTTCTGAACCAATCAAATCTAATGCTGAGATTTCTGCACAAACTAACAAAATGTTACCCTCCATTGTGCAGGCACCTAAAGTGGAACTGAAAGCTCTGCCAGATCATCTCAAGTACGTATACTTAGGAGATGCCGAAACTTTGCCAGTGATTATCTCAAAGGAACTCACATCTGAACAAGAGGAGAAGCTGGTACTGATTCTGAGGGAGCACAAGCTGGCTATTGGGTGGACTTTAGCAGACATAAAAGGTATAAGTCCAGCTATGTGCATGCACAGGATTCTTCTAGAGGACGAGGCTAAACCAACAAGAGAACCACAGAGGAGATTGAACCCAGCTATGAAGGAGGTGGTAATGAAAGAAATTTTCAAGCTTCTGGACGCAGGTATAATCTATCCAATTTCTGACAGTAAGTGGGTAAGTCCTATTCATGTAGTTCCTAAGAAAACTGGCATAACTGTAGTTAGGAACAATAATAATGAGTTAGTACCCATGCGTGTTCAGAATGGTTGGAGAATGTGTATAGACTATAGGAAGCTGAATCAGGTAACAAGGAAAGACCATTTCCCTATCCCCTTTATCGATCAGATGGTTGAAAGATTAGCTGGAAAACCTTTTTTCTGTTTCCTTGATGGTTTCTCTCGTTTTTATCAGATTCCTATTGCACAAGAAGACCAGGAGAAAACTACTTTCACATGTCCTTTTGGAACTTATGCCTATAGACGAATGCCTTTCGGTCTATGCAATGCTCCAGGTACATTTCAACGATGCATGATGAGCATTTTTTCTGACTATGTTGAGAAATGTATTGAAGTGTTTATGGATGATTTCACTGTGTATGGAGAGTCATTTGATGAATGCTTAGATAATTTAGCTAGGGTCATGAAGCGCTGTATTGAGACTAATCTTGTGCTAAATTATGAAAAGTGTCATTTTATGGCCAACCAAGGCATTGTTTTGGGTCATGTAGTTTCCTCTAGGGGCATAGAGGTTGATAAGGCAAAGATAGATGTTATTGCTAACTTGCCCTACCCTACCAATGTAAGGGAGGTGCGATCTTTTCTTGGTCATGCAGGTTTTTATCGCAGGTTTATTAAAGACTTTTCAAAGGTTGCCTTGCCAATGACAAATTTATTGCAGAAAGATGTTCCCCTTGAATTTGGGATGGAATGCAAAGAGTCGTTCGATCTTCTTAAGGAACGATTGACCAGTGCGCCTATAATTCACCCACCCCGATGGGACCTACCTTTCGAGATTATGTGCGACGCAAGCAACTATGCAGTAGGAGCAGTGCTTGGCCAGAGAATCGACAAGAGGAGCCACGTCATCTATTATGCCTCCAGGACTTTGAACCCTGCTCAGTGCAATTACTCTACAACAGAAAAAGAGCTTTTATCCATTGTCTTTGCTTTAGATAAATTTCGCTCATATATTCTTGGTTCTGAAGTAATTGTTTTCTCTGACCATGCAGCTTTGAGATATCTAATGTCAAAGAAAGAATCCAAACCAAGGCTGATAAGATGGATCCTACTCCTCCAAGAATTCAACTTGAAAATTAAAGACAGAAAGGGAGCAGAAAACTCTGTTGCAGATCATCTAAGCAGACTAATAAGGGAGGAGGATACATTGCCATTCAATGATGACTTCCCTGATGAACATCTATTTCAGGTTAAAGATATTATTCCCTGGTATGCAGATATGGTTAATTATCTCGTCACAGGTAACTTCCCTCACCATCTTTCTACATCAAGAAGAGCCAAGGTAAAAAGTGACTCTAAATATTATGTTTGGGACGACCCTTACCTATGGAAATCTGTGCTGATCAAGTAATTAGGAGATGTGTGCCTGATGATGAGTTTGAATCTATCCTAGCTTTTTGTCATGACTATGCATGTGGGGGACATTTTGGGCCCAAAAGAACTGCTAGGAAAGTCCTAGATAGTGGGCTATATTGGGAGTCTTTGTTTAGGGATGCCTACCAGTTTTGCAAATCATGTGATAAGTGCCAGAGGGTAGGAAATATTTCTCGTAGGAATGAAATGCCCCAAGTACCTATTCTAATTTGCGAAATATTTGATTTGTGGGGTATTGATTTTATGGGTCATTTTCCTCCCTCTTGCGGATTTTCTTATATTTTGTTGGCTGTGGATTATGTTTCTAATTGGGTGGAAGCAAAAGCCACCAAAACTAATGATGCTCGAACTGTTGTAGACTTTATAAAGACTAACATTTTCAGCAGGTTTGGGATTCCACGAGCCATTATAAGTGATCAGGGGACACATTTTTGCAATAGGTCTATGGAAGCTTTAATGAAAAAATACGGAGTAAACCATAGAGTAGCCACCGCTTACCATCCCTAAACCAATGGTCAGGCTGAAGTCTCCAACAGAGAAGTCAAGTCTATCCTGGAAAAGACCGTGAGTCCAGGAAGGAAGGATTGGAGCCTTCGATTGAACGATGCTTTGTGGGCGTACCGCACAGCTTACAAAACCCCTATAGGAATGTCTCCCTATAGGTTGGTATTTGGAAAAGCCTGTCACTTGCCGGTGGAAATCGAACACAATGCCTATTGGGCAGTAAGGCGATGCAACTTTGACATGGATAAAGCAGGAGAGTCAAGACTACTACAGTTGCAGGAACTAAAGGAATTGAGGCTTGAGGCCTACGAAAACTCGCGAATTTACAAGGAAAAATCCAAAAGACTTCATGATAACATGCTTATTAGAAAGAAGTTCGAGATTGGGCAGAAAGTTCTCCTCTACAATTCGCGCTTAAAGCTCATGCCAGGTAAGTTCCGTTCTAGATGGAATGGCCCATTTGTCGTTACTAATGTTTTTCCTTATGGTGCAGTGGAAATTAGAGAATTGGAGACAGATAAAACCTTCAAGGTCAATGGACAGAGGTTGAAGATATTTCACGAGGGGGATGCAGCACCGTGCCTAGCAAGCTTCGCATTAAAGGCACCCAATTATTCGTATGAGTAATCATTGGACCCGATCCGTCAGGCTAAGGACGTTAAACCAAGCGCTTATTGGGAGGCAACCCAATTTTCTATCTCTTTCTTTCATTTTCTTTTCGTTCGTTTTCTTTAAGTCTATTTAAGAATTACTTTTATTAAATTTTGATTTGTTTTCTTAAATTTCAAAAAAAAAAAAAAAAAAAAAACCGTTAGAGAGTAGCGTCAAGACGCTGTTAGTAGCGTCTAGACGCTACGCGTCCAACATGCAGACCCGCAAGCACAGCGTCTCGACGCTACGTCGATTTTTTAAAACAGAGCAGTCTCTTCTTCTTCGCGAAACCGAAGCCCAACTTTCAACCCTAACCCATTCTTTTCGTCTTCTTCCTTTATTTTCCTTCAAATTCGTCATTCCCTCTCTAAATTCCTTGCTTATTTTGTCCACACCACTCACATATTAGTTCATAGGCATTCTATTTGAGAGTTAATTTTGAAAATTTGGCGATTTTGTGGGTTTTGAGGTTCTTAGGCCGAAAGCTTCATTCAAGGTAATCTTTCTTCCCTTTTCCCTCTAATTTTTGTGCTCTTTGCTTCATTTACCACCCCTTGGTTGATGCTTAGTGATTTGGGTCGACCCAATGCATTTTTCTGATTTTTGGTTGCGTTTTGGCAACACTTCTCTTAGAATTTGACCGACAATTTTCTGATTTGTGTTGTTTCTTGTTGAGAAATTCACGCATTGCTTAATACCACCAACGAAATCCATTGTTTGCTAGACTGAATTCTTCATTAGAGGCATGCCCCTATGCTTTCCCTTTTTTTTTTTTTTTGCTTTCCGTTTATATTGTCTAAGATAGAGTGGATGTTGCCTGGCCTGCTGATTCCATGGTTGCTAGATTATTACATTGTTTGATAGAATGACAGTCTTAGCAATACATGGAGGTGGGTTATTACATCGGGCGATGCGTTTGGGTTGCGCTCTAAATGCTTGAAATTTTGTCTCTGATATGCTTGACTGTTTCGTTTGTTTTGTTCATGACTCTGCCCACGAGCTGCATTGTTATACCGTATTGAACATTGGGGACATATCTTGACTGGTATGGCACATTTGGAGTTGTGTAAATTGTTAAATTGGGCCATTTGAAATAATTGGTTGATTGTGTTTTTAATTCGATGATTAAGGTCCTTCCACTTGCCTTATATTCTGTTCTGGATGCGCTCTATCTAGCTTTTGTCACATTTGGGATGGTAGTTTGCATATTGAATTCTCGCTTATGGCTCGTCGTTTCTTTTTATAGCAAACATTTGTATTTCACTCCCATGAAGCTAATTGTTGCTCTTTTAGTGATGACTCACCCTTTGGGTGGGACTAACTTGACAATGGATTCGAATTACTAGATTCAATCTTGGGCAGCTCTAGGATATCTCGATCTGTCCATATTCTATCATTCTTGGCTGATGCCTTAGTTCCTAACTTTTCTAATATTTTGTCCCTTTGGTGTTAGGAACAAACCTATGGCTCCTAAACGACCACGCTGTGCCTCTTCCTCCAGATCTTTCGATTCCCATCGATTTGTCGATCAGGAGGCCGCCGACTGGTATCAGAGCCACGTTGTATCTCGATCGATAGTTGCCGAGCGCGGGATTGCACCAGATGACTCCCACCACCGACACCTTCATGCTGCCATTCTCGAGCACGGGTGGAGTATCCTAGTCCAGCATCACGATGCAGGCGTCGTGGCCATTGTTCGGGAGTTCTATGCCAACCTCCGCGATGGTGATTCTCATTCTTTTGTGCGTGGACGCCAGATTCCATTCGATGCCGCCGCTCTCAACAACTACTACCAGCTGTCTTCTTACGATCGAGACGATTATACAGAGTACGCCGCTGGGCAGGTCGACTACACACAGATCATTCAGCATTTATGTCGACCTGGAGCGGAATGGACCCGGACACCACGAGGCGAGGTAATTCGTTTCCGGGCTTCTGACCTGAGTGTCACCAACAGGGTATGGCACAGTTTCATATGCGCCAAGCTCCTTCCCGTATCCAGATTGACTGATGTGACGAAGGAACGGGCCGTTCTGCTCTACGCCATCGCCACCGGTAAGACCATCGATGCCGGTAAGCTTATCTGTCGATCTATCAGACACATCCGGCGCGGTGGTACCACTGTCGGGTTCGGCCATGCTTCCTTGATCACTGATATATGCCGACTTGCTGGAGTCACCTGGGCCCCCGATGAGGAGCTTGTGCAGCCGCGAGCCATCATGGATCGCAACTTTATCATGGGCTTACGAGGCTGGGACTACCCACAGGGCGACGATGGTGCGCACGAGGATGAGGCAGATTTGCAGGAGCCGCCTCCAGGCCTTCCAGCCCCACCTGCTTCTCACGGTCCATTCCAAGATTGGGCGGCTATTTCAGCGCGGCTAGATAGGATCGAGCGCCGCCAGATGCGCGACGAGGCCTATCACCAGCACCTCTACACCTGCCTGCGCCACATGTCTGGTGGCGACCCGACCTTCCCACCACCTATGCCGCCATATGCTTCTTCAGACGAGGAGTGATGTCACTTGTTCAGGGCAGTTTCTCTCCTTCCCCCTCTCATTTTCTTTCATATCTACATTTGTCCTCTTTCCCTGTATTACTTTTTTCTATTGTATTACATTGAGGACAATGTAATCTTTTAAGTTGGGGGTGTCTGTTATTTTGCTGTTGTCATGAACTTTATCATTGATTACTTATAAACCACATGACTTAACTTTGAATTGCACTAATTTTTGTTATTTTGGGCTAAAATAGTTATGTTCTTTGTTTTGGATGGCCTGGGAAGATATTAATTCTGATTTTAGAATGATCATTTGGTTCGAGAGACCTGATTAGTTTTCTTGATTCTTATTAGAGTCAAACGCAGTTCTTGACTTCCCTTGCAATAGAAAAACACTTAGTCTACCTATACAGAGTCTTGAAGGCCTAGACCTAGGTTATGTAACTCATATGCTTGTTGTCACCCCGAAAGGTCTTAGGAACTAATTAGAGAGTCTACTTGCATGATATTGAGTAATATGACACTAAGGAACACTTACAAGATTTATATGCCTCTAAAAAAAATAAAAAATAAATAAAAAAAAAATATTATTATTACCTCTTTGTGTTTAAAATGATTAAGGGCAAAAAGAGCTACCTCCTGTGTGATCAGTTAGGCCACCCATGAGCGAGTGCACTGGGTAAGGGTCCCTACATGGGATGTGTGAAAGCTAGTGCCCACTAAATTAAAGCGTAATCTAAAGATAGGGGTTGGCCTACCCCGGGCCCTTGGCACCCTAGTGGCACATTACCCTTTTTAAGTGTAGGAATCCTTGAAGATTGGAACCTAAAGCCAGAGTAGAGGGAAGATGAGTTGAGGGTCGCATAAAACAGGTTCGGGCTTATAAAGACTAGTTTGGGTTAGACGATCACACACACACACGCAAGGGATGATAGAACTGAATTTGAAACTTTCTGAATGAGAACTCTAACACCCAATCTCGATTCTTTATGATTGTTTTAACTCCAAAATCTCTGAGGCTTGAGTCATCCATACATTTATTCTAGATATTTTTGAGGAATTGTTTTCATTTGTGTTGCTCGAGGACTAGCAATTATTTAAGTTGGGGGTATTTTGATAGCACAGTAATAGTGCTCTTTTATCAGCTTATATCATGCTAGTTTGGTTGCCCTCACGTGTTTATTTATCTATTTTGTAGGGAATTGAGCAATTCAGAGCCAATAGGAAGACTTTGGATGAATCGCGGTTAAAAGGAAGCCATTCGAATCTGTTTTGAGCATTAGAATGGAGAAGAGAGACCAATCGAGCCAAAAGAGCCGGGTGCAGAGCGTCTAGACGCTGTTTTGGGCGTCGAGACGCTGCTGCAAAATCATGTCAAGCTTGAAGAACCGTAGGAATAGCGTCTAGACGCTATTCCAAGCGTCTAGACGCCGCTGAAAATCATGTCCAGTTTGGAGATCCGTAGGAATAGCGTCTAGACGCTATTACAAGCGTCTAGACGCTGCTTGCTTGAAGACCAAAGGCTCGCTCGACGCTGCGGGGAGGCTACCCAAGACGCTGGTAGCGTCGAGATGCTACTATCAAGTGTCGAGACGCTACCCTGATCCCGCCAGATTCTTTCTTTATTTGCGGGGACAGCGTCTAGACGCTATTCCAAGCGTCTAGACGCTACTCTGCCTTATTTAAAGGTTTTTTCTCTTTAGGGTTAGGGACTTTTGCCTCCATTGCATACACGATTTAGAGAGAATTTTTGCCCTTTTCCTTTTTCCTTTGAGAGAGTTTATGATATCAAGGGGAGCTCGTGTAAACTTGATGTTGTCAATGAAGATGCTCGGCTAGAGGCCGTAATTCTAGTTCAGAGGTTGGTTGTAAACAATTGTTACATTGTGAGGCTTGTACTTAAAATTTGTTTTCTTTAATTGCAAGTGTTCTTTAATTCCCGCTTTGATCTTATAAGCATGTATCTTGATTGAATTGACGCCTTAATCCTTTTACGTGCTTTATTGCTAATCACAATGCATGATCCGTAATTGTCATGACGCGTGAATCGGTAGCATTAGAATTATCACATGTGTGTGTTTGTGGGTTTCCATGATACATAGCTTGCATGTTTAATTCTAGGAATTAAAGAAGCATGTCTATTAGGTGAAAGTTGTTTTGCCTGATTAATTGTCTCGGTCGTTCCACTGTTTGTAATGCCTTTGCCTAAATAAATTGAAGCGGTTTCGTAAAATTTGTTTAGATAATTAGTATTAACTCGGCGTTCGTTAGAGTTAATGATTTTAGGGAACGTGCACTTTTTGGGGTTTCCTAATAAGTTGACCGAGCACTTGCATGATTAAGACTAAATACACCGAATGCCTATGATCAATGTTTGCAATTGTATATAACCAAACCTCTGAACTGGAACTTGGTAAGAGTTAATTTTTATCCCTTTTAGCAATTGTTTATTTTTGTCAATTTTTATTTCCATTGAGTAAAAAAAAATATTATTTTCCAAAACTCCCCCGTTTCATTTTGCTACTGGAGTTTAATACTGAGAATATAAAATTTCTGGCTCCTTTGGGAAATCGACCTGGTCCACTATTTCTACAAGCTAGAGTAGGAAACCAGTTTAATTTTACGAGCCATCGACAAGCTCGCATCACTAAGAGATGATTCCCCAGTATGTTGAGCGTGGGGAATGCGTTCCCTAGCGCCTGTGAGCTAGCTTAGGGGTGATTCCCCACTGTGTTGAGCATAGGGATGCGTTTCCTATTGCCGTGTGCTAGCTAAGAGATGATTCCCTAGTATGTTGAGCGTAGGGAATGCGTTCCCTAGCCCCTGTGAGCTAGTTTAGGGGTGATTCCCCATTATGTTGAGCGTAGGGAATGCGTTCCCTGGCGCCTGTGTGCTAGCCTAGGGGTGATTTATCTTTTGAGATGGGTGTGAGGATTATAGACCTTCAAAGGTTTGGGTTCTAGGTTACAGGACTCCCAGTTATGACACGAAATTAGGGTCAGGTAGTAGAGAATGTTGTGGAAGGTTAAATGGACTTTTAGAATAACATAAGGAAGTATTTGAAATCTAAGCACGAGTGTGAGTAAGAGCAGTTTTTTTCTAGGTATGGTTTCTTTAAACATTGGACCCTTAAGTGGGCTACTTACTGAGTATGTTTATACTCATTCTTGCTACTTTGTTTGTTTTGCAGATTGTGCACATTCTCGGGGTGGATGACGCAGACAACGACTTAACGAGACTATGGAGACTCCACCAAATCCCTTGTCCCTGTTTTAGCTTTTAGTTTTATTCCTTGTTCCCTGTTGTTTGTTGGTCTGTAAATCCTAAATATTCTTTTGCTTTCGTGTATTTAGTTAGAAGTTCTTGGGTTTGATTGTCTGTTGGTTGAGCTCAGCATCATTTATCGTAGTTTGGTGGATGCTAAGTATGTTATCTGAAACATAGAAGTGTTTATGCCTTTTTCCAGGTCGTTGTAAATTTTGGTTTTCTCCTAGTTACGCCGTCATACTGCCGAAATTTCGGGCATGAGTGAGGTAACTAGGTCGTGCTTCCACATTTAGAGAGTCGTAGGAATTCGGATCGTTACATTTAGGATTTGTTTTGCATACAAATGGTTGTATGATTGATGGAGTAGATGGAGTCCATTATGACCGACCAGCCTGTGGAGGCTTTTCTGGTAATGTTAATAGTGGAGTCATGTTTGAACAGTTTGTTGAAATGGTAGGATTGTCATTTGGTGTAGATGTGAGGGAAAATCAGTTGGAGATAATGTATAGACACCCTGAACTAATACTATCAGGATCAGTAAGGTATATACCAATACCAATTCCTAACCATCAAGCAATGAACTTAATGTTTTCAATAGCAATGCCAGTTCCAAATTTAGTGCATTTATATGTCACTATGAGAAGGGTGGACATGAATGTACAAAACTTAGGAGAAACCCCTATCCAATGTGTTGACACTAGCCAATGTATTGACCCTAGCCAATGTGTTGACCCCGACCCTGAATCAGTTGCACCACCATGTGATGACGAAGATATGGTGGTAGATAATACATATAAGGATTTTAGAACTGAAACAGATGATGAATTTGAAGAACTGGACTTTGAGGGTAGTGTACATGTTATCCCTTCAAATACATTCAGAGAGTTAGACAACAATGTAGTTGATAGTACTACAGAATATAATCCTATCTAAGAACCATTGGTCATTGAAGGGAACCTATTATATAAGGGGTTAATATGTAACAATAAAGAAATTCTCCAACATGTGGTAAAATATTTTGTTGTTAAGTGTCACACACCATATGAGGTCATGGAATCAACACCTGCGATATAGGCAGTACGATGCAGAAAGTGGGAAGATAGGTGTAGATGGTGACTTCGTGCCACTAAAGAAAAATCTCATGGCTTTTTTAAAATCACCCAGTTACATTAAGCAACATACTTATTTTTATTCAGAATTAAATCAGAGTCATGTGCAACTAGATTCTTCAATGATTGCCATTGGATTTTGTGAAACTATGAAAAATAATCCTTCTGTTAGTATATCACTGATAAGTTCATTTTATTTGTATATGTATTCTATCTTGTTTAAGTTGTTTTTAGTTAATTTTCATATAGTTTTTTAATTTTAATTCTTGCATTTCTTTTATTTTTATAAGTAATCAAAGATTTCATTTTGAAGGTCAAAGTTCAAAGCTTTTCAAGATGAAAGCTAAAAAAAAATAAAAAAAATACAAAGCCTAGGCGCTTCGAAAATGTTTTAAAACGCCTTTGTTTACAACACCTAGGCGCTACGCCGACTGCCGTAAGTTTAAATTGGCATATTTTATCATTAGAAGGGGTTGAAAATTAGATTTTGGGAGGCGGAAAACAGAGAACATAAGGGAGAAAACTAGAGGGAAAAGGGAATGCACCACCTTGGAGGATCGAGCAACCAAAAGGAGCGAGAGTTAAGCTTGGTTATCCATTTAATCACTTGGATTTGTCTCTCTTTTCACTTCTTCTTTCTCTTTTGCTGTTTATAATGACCCAAATGACATTGTTGACTAGTTTTGTTAAGTTTTACATTATGAACTAAGTTTTTCTTTCTAGAGCTTTGATGTAATCGCTATTCGAATCCTATTCTTCCTAGTTAATAGTTGATATTTCAATTTTGTATTTGGTCGTGAAAATTTTTCTGAACTTAATGCATGTTTAGATTTGGCCACTCTTTGAATCGATTTCATGTCATAATTCAAGGTTGAGAGACAAGAATTATTGATAGATCTAAATAGTTTTCCCTAATTTACACTTGAGATAGAGATATCCTTGTGGGTTTTGTGGCAATGTAGGTTCTATGATCGTCATAATTGAATTGTTATAATTGTCATAGGGATATATGCAATTTACTTTTCAATGAATATCGTTACTGATTGAGAGAGAATATCGAGTCTATAGGGTAGAACTTGCCAACAATCTAGAAATAGAATTTGCTTCAACTATTAATGAATGAAGAATAGGAGATAACGGTGAAGTCATAGCTCTAAAACCTATTGTAATTAAATTTAATCATCTGTTTTACGTTGTTAATTTTAGAGCCATATTTCATTCTTTTGCTATTAGTTTTAATTTCACCTATCATCAATTATTCGATCCTTAGATAAAATTGAAGTTTACGAATTTGGTAATTGATAACATTTATTCCTTGTGGGTACTCACACTACTATATTACTTGTAATGATTCGTACACTTGCGAATTTGAGAACAATTGGTGAGGTTGTCGAAGCCTACCAAAATTAAACTGGTTTCCTACTCTAGCTTGTAGAAATAGTGGACCAGGTCGATTTCCCAAATGAGCCAGAAATTTTATATTCTCAGCATTAAATTCCAGTAACAAAATGAAACGGGGGGTTTTGGAAAATAGTTTCTTACTCAATGGAAATAAAAATTGACAAAAATAAACAATTGCTAAAAGGGATAAAAATTAACTCTTACCAAATTCCAGTTTAGAGGTGCGGTTATATTCAATTGCAAACATTGATCATAGGCATTCAAAATATTTAATCTTAACCATGCAAGCACTCGGTCAACTTATTAGGAAACCCTAAAAAGTGCATGTTCCCTAAGATCATTAACTCTAACGAAACGCCAAGTTAATGCTAATTACCTAAACAAGTCTTTACGAAACCGCTTCAATTTATTTAGGTAAAGACATTACGAACTGTGGAACGACCAAGACAATTGATCAGGTAAAACAACTTTCACCTAATTGACATGCTTCTTTAATTCCTAGAATTAAACATGCAAGCCATGTATCATAGAAACCCATAAACATACACATGTGATAATTCTAATGCTACCGGTTCATTCAACATGACAGTTACGGATCATGATCGTGATTAGCAATAAAGCATGTAAAGGGATTAAGGCGTCAATTTAATTGAAATACATACTTATAAAATTAACACGGGAATTAAAGAACACTTGCAATTAAAAGAAAACTAAGTTAAGTACAAGCCTCACAATGTCGCAACTATTTACAACCGACCTCTGAACTAGAATCGCAGTATCTAGCCGAGCATCTCCATAGAAAACTTCGAGTTTAAACAAGCTCGGATTGACACCATAAACTCTCCAAAAGTAAAGGAAAAAGTTCTAAAAAACTCTCTCAAGATCGTGTGTGCAAGGAGGCAAAAGGTGTCTAACCCTAAAGAGAAAAGTTGTTTAAATAAGGCAGAGAAGCGTCTAGATGCTTAGAACAACGTCTAGACGCTGCACCCGTGAATAAGGAAAAAAATCTGGCGGAATCAGGGTAGCGTCTCGAAGCTTGATAGTAGTGTCTCGACGCTACTAGCGTTTTGAGCAGCCTCCCCGCAGAGTCGAGCGAGCCTTGCCTCTTCAAGTTTCGGGCGTCTAGACGCTTGAAATAGCGTCTAGACGCTATTTCTGCGGATCTCCAAGCTGGACATGATTTTGCAGCAGCGTCTAGACGCTCTGTACTCGGCTCTCTTGGCTTGTATGGTCTCTCTTCTCCATTCTAATGCTCAAAATAGGTTCGATTGGCTTCTTTTTAACCCCAATTCATCTAAAATCTTTCGATTGGCTCTGAATTGCTCAATTCCCTACAAAATAGACAAATAAACACGTGAGGGCGACCAAACTAGCATGATATAAGCTAATAAAAGAGCACTATTATTGTGCTATCAACAATCACACTACAAACTAACATAAAAAGCAAGTTTGGTTGCCATGTTTCTTACTGTAGGGTATGGGAAGGAAAAAGAAAAGTTTTGGCCAGAGTGTTTGATGATTGAGATGATTCCTATAAGCTTTTATCTAAGTGGATGTACATGGTGAAGCATACCAATCCTGGCACACATGTGGAGTGAAAAGTAAAGTATTTTGGTGAAAGTGCAGGTCATGTCATCCTTACTTCTGTGCTTTGGGCTTTTGGTCCTTATATAGAAGCTTTCAAAAAATGTCGACCCATCATTCAAATCGATGACACTCATTTGTATGGCAAGTATAAGGGGAAATTATTAATTGCAACAGCAGTGGACTCTAATGGAAATTTGCTTCTACTTGCATTTTTCATTGTGAATGAAGAGTGTCGTGAAACTTGGGGCTAGTTTTTGAAACAATTGAGACAACTTGTCACACATGAAGAGGACACATATAAGCTTTCAACATATACTGCATGCTACTCTTCTCAATTTCAACCGATCCCACATAAAGATTATTGGATTGCACCTCCTAACATACCCATTCTATATGCTGACCCAAAGTTGTTGAGAAAACCTGGTAGACCAAAAAGTTCTTGCTACCATAATGAGATATGTGGTCTATGTAATCAATTGGGTCACAATTGAAGGAGCTGTTCTTCAAGATAAAGAGAACTACCTTAGGGAACTTTTTTTTTTTTTTGTAGTTTTTTATTTTTATGCTTGTTTTTTGGTTTTTTTGGTAATTTGATATTAATTATATTCAATATAGATTGAAATTTAATTTTTTTTTTATTTTTAGTTTATTTTCAATTTTTTATATTATATTCAATATGAATTGAATTTCAATTTGTTGTTTTTTTAAAATTATTTTAAAATTTAGTTTTTTATTTTCAATTGGTTGTTTATATTTAGTATGGATTGAACTTCAATTTCTTGTTTTTTTAGATCATGGATGTCAATCCAGGACCAATTGATACATCGGTCTTATATGATCAACAGTCCCATCGATCAAAGTTTGTTTGGAAAGATTGGAATTTGGAAGAGTTACACTGTAGATGTCGGGAAGCAGTTGTTTAGCGCACCATCCCACTGCACAGTCTTATATTGCCTCATCTTTGAGCTGTAGGGTTGGAAGGAGTAGCCAGATTAGGGTTCATTCAATTAGACTGTCACTTCGTCACTGCACTCGTGGAGAGATAGAGGCAAGAAACACATACATTTCGAGTGCCTAAGGGGGAGTGCACTGTCACTCTAGAAGACGTTATAGTATTACTTGGATTATCAGTAGATGGTGAGCCTCTCACTAGACCGATGAGTTTCAACTGGAAGCAAACTTGTGCACTATTGCTTGGGGTGACTCTAGGCGACAACCATATTGAGGGCTCTAGATTAAGCTTACCTTGGTTAGCATCTCCATTTTCAGGGTTGACGATAATGCATATGAGGTTACTATAACGAGGTATGCCCGAGCATACATTTTGCAGCTATTTGGTGGGAGCTTATTCTGCGATAAATCTGGGGACAAGGTGCACTTAATGTTCCTGCCACTCCTGATAGACTTTAAGGTTACAGAACGATATTCTTGGGGTGGAGTCTGTTTAGCATAGTTATATAGGCAACTTTGTAAGGCGAGTCGATTAGATCCACACAAGATTGTTGGGCATATAATCATTCTTCAGCTTTGGGGTTGGGAACGATTCCTAACGATGGCTCCTCAACGTTCGCCATATCAACGATGCTGGATTAGTTGGACTAGCACTTGGTTCTCGATATGTAAATTGATTTCTAATCTAATGTTGTTTTTTTATATGATTGACATAATTGAAATTTAATATTTTAATATTAATATAGGTGGAAAGACCATTTTTGTGTCACCAGATCATCTACGCATGTGCTTTTACAGTATAGATATATGTTTGACCTTCTTAGACCTGACTTGGTACGAGTCCAGTAATTTATTTTACTTTTGATTTATTTTATAAGACACTAATCCTCAATAATTTGGTATTTTAGATGATTTGGGAGCCGTACATCGATGTCATGACCACATTACCTCATTATTGTAGAAATGGTCATGATATTGGTCATGATATTTGGTGTTCAGTAACTTCACTCATCTGTTTTCATATTATTGAGTGGCATCTATCAAATAAAGTGATGAGGCAATTTGGGATGAAACAAGTTATCCCAGAAGCATGCAACACAGACCCGAATGTACATGTCATAGACCTCCGACATCAAGATTGGTCAATTGTGCTGGCACTATACGTGGAGCGATGGCACATGCACCGACACCTCGTAGTTGATGCCTATGGACATACGACTCCAAACTATATGAATTGGTATCATAATATTACCAGGCGCTACATCACTCGTGAGGGAGCGTCCTATGGTCAAGTGATACAAGTTTCATTTAATTTTTTTAATTTATATTTACTTTAAATTATAAATTCATTTTAAATATTGTCTAATTTTTCTTATCATTTGAAGAGGTCCTACTTCACACAAATTCGAGATCTCTCACATAATTTAGAGATTCTTCATTTGTGCGACAGTGGGGAACAAAATATGGACCAGTTACATTATATGTATAACAGTCTTATTGCTCATCCTCCTGGGCCTAGGCATAGAAGACGTGCTCGATGACAGAACATTGCTCAGTAGGAAGACATTGAAGAAGAGGATCAGTTGCCTCAAGCTGTACCAGCTGAGGTTGATCATGACGTTGATGCACATGCCTCCCATCACTCAGATGTAAGACAGTGCAATTCCAATCCGATGATGATGATACTGACTCATGGTATACGATATCTTCATACACCATACACACATACTTTTGAGACTGGTCCCATCATCATCACATGCTCGTGAACGTGAACGTACGTGGACATGGAGAGCATGATCCATATTTGTACCCTACTGGAGCACAAAAGGACCAAATGAACTAGAAGTACAAGAGGAACAAGATCAAGCATCGTCGTCAACAACTCCCTCATAATCGGCGACGTCCACCTTGTGGCACGCACTAGATTTTTTTTTAACTTGTATTCATATATTAATTACTTTAGTTTTATGTTTTTTTGGTATTTATACATAAGTACTTTGATTTCAAGTTTTTTATCTTATTTTCACACTTTAATTACTTAAAAAAATATGATTAAAAATTAGATGAATAAAAATTTAAACCTCAATTATGATTAAAAATTAGATGGATATATAAAAAAAAAAATTTATCTTGTTTTCACACTCAATTGCTTGCTAATTAAAAAACAAAAAAAAAAATTATAATAAGTTTGCAAACTTACAATATTAATTATAAAAAAACTCCCCCAAAAGACTAAAACATTTACATTTTTAATTATATCCACTAAAATAAAATTTTTATATACCTGGAATTTTAAGGTTGTACTTAGTAGATCTTTGAACTAATTTTAATTTTGTGCTTAATAAATCTATAGCTTATTTTAAACTTCACAAATATATAAGATTCAGTTTTGTGTCTTGTAAGTTCATGATTATAAAAAAAATTAAATAGATCAGAGATCTATTAGACACAATATTAGAAAGTTTATGAACTTATTAGATATGTTTAAAGTTGAAGGATCTATTAGACACGAAATTGAATATTCGAGAAACTTATTACATACTTTTTAAAGTTTAGGGACTTACTAAACACAATCCTAAAAGTTCAAGGACTACACTTGTTTTTTTATTTTTTTTGGAGAAATTGCAAAATTCACCCTTAAACTACAAGGTTTGTAAAAATTGCACAATCAAACTTTTAATTTGATCATTCACCTCCTAAACTTATGAAAATTCACATTAAGTCCTTAAATATTGCAAAATGCACAAACCACTTATGAATTACAAATATTAATACAACCAACTCTTGAATTATAACATTGTTACAATTTCATTAACTCATATTTTTTAGCTCTATTAATTTTGAAAAGTATTATATTAACCATTAAATTTAGTTACCAGATCGATGTTGAATTACCATATCGATTTACGAAAACAAAAATTTGAAACAACCAGTGTGGGTTTCATTATAACAATTTTATAGTTAGAAAATTTGATTGGAACAACACATTAGATGTTTAATTGCAACAATTTCCCAAGTTTAAGAATTCATTGATTAAATTGAAGATTGGATAGTGCAATTATAACAACTCCTATATCATGATGGTTTTTGCAATTTTTTCTTTCATTTTTAGTAAATAATTTCCAAACTAATCCAAAATTTTATTATCAAAATTTTAAACTTAAAAAAAAAAAAAGAAAAAGAAAAAAAGAGAGAGAGAGAGAGAGAGAGAGACGACCTTGTTAAAAAAAAAAAAAAAAAAAAAAAAAAAACCATTGAAGGTCGTCTCTTGTAGAGACGACCTACTTCCACAACACAGAGACGAACTTGATCCACGCATTTAAAACTATAATATTCTCTGAATAGTTTTAAACGTGCAATATTTTTATAATAAGTTTGCAAACTTACAATATTAATACAAAAAAACTCCCAAAAATTAAGCGAACTAGTGTCAAATGCAAAAAAGGGAAAAAAAAATCCAACCTCTCAAGAGTTCGAACACAAGCATGCACACGCAAATGGAAGGGGTACCCGAGAGTATTTGCCGCTAGGATGAAATATATTTTTGATAATTTTGATGAACTATTTAGCACTAACTGTATGTATTCTAAAATTCAGGGGGCCCTAAACCTACTGTACCATTGTCGCTGGGTCAGACGTATGAATCTCTATGTCCAATGTTGTTGAATTAAAAAAATAATTATTTATTAAAATTAAGTTAATAATTGGGTTTTTTGTACGATTAGACCCCCTTTTTCACGCTTTAATGCGATATGATTTTTCGATCAAAAATAATGAAATATGACTCATTCTAACGTGATAATGCGCGCAAAATTACCCACAATAGCAGAATGAGACCATCTCGCTTGTCCACGCTCTCACACATAGTAATGCTCTATCTAACAACTCTCGCTCTCGCTCTCGCTAGCCACGTCAGCAAATCTTTTGGTTCTTACAAGATTCTTGCTCCTAGAGACTCACTCTCGCACACGTTGACTCGTTCTCGCTCTCGATGTACACGTCACTCGAGCACCTTTTACGAATGTTGTACTCGCTCTCATGCACTCGTTCTCTCATGCTTTCGCTCTCGTTCCCGCTCTCATTTTTAACAATATTTTTCGTTTATTCCAGGTTTTTCTTCTGTTATTAATTTACTATGAATCCATGCACGACATGAATAACGATAAGAAAAATGTGAACTTACATTCTAATTTAGGGAGGTCATACAGAGAAAAAAACAACAAAAAAGAAAAAAAAAAAAAAGAAAGAAAAACAAGTTAGCCGACACCCCACTTTCGAACCTACTCGGAATCAGATGAGAATATCACCAACGACAACCTTTCTTTTATCTCCCCTCTTCTTTCTAGCGAGGTTGTGGCTAGATCCTTCACCAGCAGGATGAGATTTGTTTTTTTTTCTTTCTCCGGTCGCCGAACCTTTTTCTTTTGTGCTCGGAGGGCTTATCGGCATTAATATCTCATGAATTAGGAAGTGGACGATTGTCAGGGATCAATATTTCACTAACAGGCCCGTGTATTTCTCATCTATTTTTTGCAGATGATAGTTTGATATTTTTGAAGGTAAATGCTGAGGAAGTGGCTGTTATAAAAGCTCTATTATGTGTGTATGAAAAGGCATCTGATCAATGTGTCAATTTTGGTAAATCCTCAATGGTTTTTAGACGTTTCTTCTAATCACTATTTTCATTCGATATTCTATATGTAATTAATATAACTATATATTAAAAATATTCAAATTTCAAAATTTATGTATATTATTGAAATTATTAAATTAAATAAATAAATAAAATCAATTTAAAATAAAAGCTTTTCTCTCCAAATGTTTGGACTGAAACGAAGCAATATTTACAAATTATTCTTTGGATGAAGGTCGTTCAGAACTTGAGATCTTATTTTGGTCTTTCTTCTTCGTTCTCAAGATGTAAACATTCTGATTTTAAGGTCATCATGGATAGGGTTAAGAAATATTTGTTAATAATTTATATCATGTTTAATTACTTTGTAGAAAGCTTGAGCATTTGACAACAAAAATCCCACCTACAATAAGAAAATGGAAACTTTAGAGCATTATTTGACTTGATTAATTTTATTTTATAATATTTTGAGTGAAAGAAATAGTTATAATTATCTTTAATTACAAATACATTCGAATGTTATTTAAAATTATTAAGCATTTTTAATGTTTTTTTTATGACTCCCCTACCATTGAATTTTTATCCTCCCATTTTAGTTTATCTATTAAAAATAGATTGTGTTGTTTCATTTAAAAGATGAGAACATAAAACTGAAAGATAAAAAATATATAAAAATCAAAAAAAAAAAAAAAGATTGTATATACAATTAACTAATATTTTTTCAGAGAAAGAAGGGGAGACTAAAAATAAATTAAAAAACAATCTCAATTTAGATTAAAAATTCAATTAACATATGGTCACACCATGGCAGATAGCTAGTGGGTTTCCCTTCAATCACTCATGCATCGAGTAATATGATTAATTAATGTTAATCAAATCAACACCTCAATTCTCGACCGCTATGTTCCTTAACATTGCCTTCGTTTATGATTATCTGAATCTCCTCTCTTCTTTTATTTTGATTTGCTCAAAACTTTGCCAGCATCACACCATCGCACTGCACGAAAAAATGCCAATATAATAGCCACTTTAGATGCAAAAAGAAAAAGGATAAAGAGCATTGAGTTGAAACGTGGCACATAACACATGTCATCCTATGAAACCCTTGACAATAATCAAATGTTAAAAGCTATTGTCTTGTTTTCTGCCCTCTTCCGACACACGTTTCCAACCCTCAAAATTCAAACATTATAAAATTAAAAGGTCAATCAAAAGCTAAGTGCTCTGCTTGCCTTTCTTTTCTCCAATTGCTTTTTCGCTAGAATAATTTCTAGGGCTGACCTTTAAAAAAAAACTCCATTAACGCAACAACGAATGATATTGCTACCAAATAAAGTATACTAATTAATAATTAATCTATGTTTTCCTCATAAATATATTTTTGAAACATAGAAAAACGTGTTAATCAGATTAATAATACGGCTGCAGAAAGAGAAGAAGATTTGGGATATCAATGTGGGTCTTCACCAACCTCTCTCTAAAGTTCTGAAGTGTATACATATTTCAAATTTATATACATAATTTTCTTGGCCTAATTTGAAATTTTACATCTAGTCAAAAACCTAACTCGTTTTACCTTCGATTTCTGGTGGCTGTTGATTTAGACCAATCCACTATCATTTCATATAGCTCAACTCTCAACCCAGCTTCAGCTTATATATATCTCCTTGCAGACATTCATTTTCTACATCCCCAACCAATTTCGTTTCCACTTTCTCTTCTCTTCTCTTCCTTTCTTTGGTATCTCATTGAGTTTGCATAAAATGAAGTTCTCAAAGCTATTCTTTTTGGTAGTTTTGGCAATCATCTCTCATTATGTAGCGCATCCAGCTGAATTTGAAATGAACAATAAAGAGAATGCTACTTTGTCGGATGAGGAAGTTTCCGATCAACTTCCTCTAGCAGAAAGTAAAGATTCTCTATCAAGTTCGCTCCGCGGCCTTCTCTTTAACTCCCAGTCTCTGCAGAAGAGATTGACGTGCAACAAATACCCGAGAGTGTGCCGAGCCAAAGACAGCGCAGGGCCAGATTGCTGCAAGAAGAAGTGTGTAAATGTGGAGACAGATAGAAACAACTGTGGGATGTGCGGAAATAAATGCAAGTACTCCAAGATATGCTGCAAAGGAAAGTGTGTGAATCCAATGTTCAATAGAAAGCACTGTGGAGGCTGCAATAATAAGTGCAGGAAAGGAAGCTTATGCATGTATGGGATGTGTGGTTATGCTTAATTAATCTATAGCCATTTGCATGGTTACATATGTTAAATCACCAATCAACCCAAAAGCTTAAGCTGATAGGTTATGGTAAATTTAATTATATTAATACTCCAACATTCCCCCTCACTTGTGGGCTTGGAAATTTGTAGAAAGACCCAACAAGTGAAAATCAATATTAATTGGGGGAGGAATTGACATTACTGAAGTTTGAACACATGACCTCCTATTTTGATACCATGTTAAATCACCAATCAACCCAAAAGCTTAACCTGATAAGTTATGGTAAATTTAATTATATTAATACTCCAACAACATATAGATATATATCATTGGTTAAGATTATGGGTTTAGATTCAAATATTTAATTGCTAGGGTTTGTGCATCCATTCGTATATGCCATGATCAAGGTCATTATTGTTCTTTTCTTAATTTTCATCAAGATTTGTTTACGTGGTGTGTGTAACATCTTGTCAAATATATATCAAAAGTTTATATTGATTATTTTTAATTTTTTTTATATTGTATATCCAATTCATGAGCCAAAAATAATGAAAAATAGTAATTTTATTAACACGTTTTAAAAAATTGATAATAAATGATTTTTTTTAGTTCATAGGAGTAAAGATTCAATACCCCTAATTTTTTAATCGAGAATATAATATATTTACTAGTTGATTTTGTGCTTAAGTTGGTAAAGAGGAGTTGTGTGTATATGTATATGTGTATATATAATAAAATGTATATCAACAACTTTAGGAATGTATGGAATAAAAAATTAAATGGGGTAGAGATAACACCTATAACCTCAAATTTGAAGATGAAAATTGTTTTCCTTTTTCTTTTAGTAAATGATTAGCTTTCTTATCCTCCCTTCTTCTTTCAACAACAATATGTGGATGTGGGATTCCAACTTTCTCTAATCTTTTGGTCAATAATGTATATCTTAATCAATTGAGCTATGCTCATGTTTGCAAAAACATTCTCAACTTATATATACATATTTTATCCATTAAATTAAATACAGGCAACCTCTACCTTACTTCTAAAATTAAAATTAATAATTGTAGAAATCGCTATTTTTTTTTTTTTTTTTGGATATATTGTAGTTGCATTTCTTCATTGGTAATGTGGTAATAATAATGTTTAATTTCAATTAGAATATCAGAGCATTATTCATATTATTATTTTTCAGACACGAGTGGATTATATTCCCATCCTCACTTTTCTCTGTTTCTTTTGATCTGATTTGCTTCTCCTCCGTATCCAACACAAACAAATCACATCGATTGCATTATTCACTTAATCAAATAACAATATAAGATAAGAAAAGAAAACGAAATAAAGAAAAAAGGAGAAAAAAGAAATAATAGAGCTGAAAAAGGCAGTTGAAATATTAATTAATTGAGATAATTAATAATTAGTTGGGTATTAAATTTTTTTTTAGTACATCAAATTTAGGGAACGGGGATTCAAACCTACGACCTCAAAGGAGGTAGTACACGCCAATTATCGTTGAACTATACTCACTTTGGCAGTTTCTTAACACATGTGGGACTTTTTTTTTATGAATATTGTAGATTTTCAAACTTATTATAAAAATATTGTATTTTCCAAACTATTTATATTAATATTGTTGTTTTAATGGCGTAAAAGATGGTCATCTCTTGAAGAGACGACCATCTATACACGGCTTGATGGTCATCTCTTCAAGAGATGACAATATCGTCTGGGTTTTTAAAAAAAAAATAGGTGGATGGCCATCTCTTCAAGAGACGACCATCACAAATTTTTTAATAATTATATCAGTAGACATATTGGTCGAAATGTAGTAACCTAGGACCCTTACATTTTAGAGTAGTCAACTGACCAATATGCCAACTGGTATAATTATTAAAAGATTTGTGAGACGACCATTCACTTATTATTATTATTTTTTTTTTAAAAATCCAGATGGCATGGTCGTCTCTTCAAGAGACAAACCATCTATACGCAGGAGGATGGTCATCTCTTCACGAGACGACCATCCTCCACGTCATTAAAACAACGATATTAATATAAATAGTTTAGAAAATACAATATTTTTATAATAAATTTAAAATTTTACAATATTAATAAAAAAAAAATCCTGTTTGGTTAGACATGAAAAAATCGAACAACATAAAAATAAGAAGGTCAATGTATTTTCTTTTCCAAAAAAACAAAGGTCAACATGTTTGGATCAAAGTAATATTAAAATAATGAAAGTGCCTTCTTTGGTATATGGAAGACGTGTGTTTAGTGGAATTTTCCTATGAAATTTCTGTACAGTGATTCTCCAAACCGCAATGATCCATGGGAGTTTCATGATCCTTCATATGCTTCGCATTTAAAAAAACATTTATAATTAGTCTAATGCTAATTATTAATTCTTAACTTACATCGCTAATTTCATTTCTAAGGTTTAATTTCAATTGAGTTCCTAATGCTTTAAAAATGAAATAAGAATAAAAATTACAAAATAAGATTTAAATTCTCATTATTTTATTGCAAAACATTTAAATGTAGAAATCAAAACTAACATGAATATATTATATAATTTAGTGGTTAAAATATTTACTCCTTCCTTTAAAATTAGAGGTGCAAATCCATAACTACATTTTTATTATAGAAATGAAAGACAACAAAGAAATTATGCCCTCTTTGGTTCCTGATATGAAAACATAAATTTGAAAAGAAGAGATTCAATGAAAACAAAGTTGTATTTCATGTTTTCAAATATAGGTTTGGTAACAGATTTAGAAATTGCATTTTAATTTAAACAATTGTTTAAAATGTGTTTGATAATATATTTATAGACCATGAAACTAGTTGTTCTTGTCAACTAAATATTAGGTTGAATATTGATAAATCACCAATCAACCCATAAGCTTAAGCTGATGAGGTATGGTAAATTTAATTAAACTTTTCGGTTAATTTGGTGATTTAACAAGGTATCAGAGCAGGAGATCCTGAGTTCAAACCCATGTAATGTCATTTCCTCCCCAATGAATATTGATTTTCACTTGTTGAGTCTTTCTTCAAATTTCCAAGCCCACAAGTGACGGAGAGTGTTGGAAGCTTTTGGGTTGATTAGTGATTTAACAAATATAAACTATTATTAACTAATTTATGAACATATTTTTTTGTTATAAATTTTGTATAATTGTTATTTTGCAATATCATTATAACGACCCTAACAACTTGACAACCTAAACGCAGAAGCACGACTTAGTTACCCCGCTCATGCCCTATAAGATCCAATTTTCCTTAAGAATTGGTTTAAAATTAGAAGAAAAAAATACAAAAGAAAAAGATCTTTTATTATGAGTAAAAAAAAATGGATTTGGTATATATTGGAAAATAAGTGTTAAAAAAAAGAAATAGATAAGGGTGTTGGTGTGGCTTCTTGGAAGTCACACACGTAAAGATGGATGGTGTGGCTTCCCAAGGAAAACAACTCACAAAATATAATAAGTTTTGTTAAAAAAAAAAGGAGAGAGTGAGAGAGGGAAAAAAAAAGAAAAAGAAAAAGAAAGAGAGGATGGTTCAGGAAGGAAAGGTGAAGGAAAAGAAGGAAACTGAAGGAAGTAGAAAGAGAGAGAAATAAAGAGAGGGAGATTGGGAAGAAAAAATGGTGGAAGTTTAAGGGCTTTTAGAACCCATGGTAGGTGGATCAAAGAGTAGGAAGCTTGCTAGAAAAGTCGTGGCTAATACCGGAAGAGTTCAAAGAAGTTTTTAGGCAATGATTCAACTTGGTAAGCTAATTTTTTTTTCTTTTGAGAAGTGTTGGGAAAAATGGAAAACATATATTTTATTTTCATGGGTTTCTTTTCCTTATGTCCAAAAATTTTATGGGTTCTTTTCATGGTTCAAGAAACTTCATAGATCTTTGTGGGTATTCTCTGTATGGGGTTGGCTTAAGTAAATGAAAGAAAAAGAAATAGAAAACCCAAATTTTTAGTGGGAATGAAAAATAAGGAAAGAAAAAAAAACAAGAAAGAAAAAGGAAATTATATGATGAAGCAAGCATGTGTTTTATGGACAACAAAGGAATGAGTATTGTGGTTTTTATGTCATGTTTCAATTACTCGTACGTACATATAAGATTGTTTTACCTTATTATGTTCTTATTTTTGAGGTTTTTGAATGGTGGATATTTGAAAGACCTATTAGATGGTTATAGAAAATGGGTAGAATAAAAAGAGAAGAAGTAAGTTGAATTGGAAATTGAGAAAATGAAGAAGAATAAAAAAAAAAGACAGAAGAGAATAAAGGAATAGAATAAAAGGAAAAATGATGAATAATTTTAGGAATTTAATGAGGAGAGAGAAGGTTTGTTTGGAGTCCTTCACGTGGGAGAGTAGTAATTTGAGAGAGAATTATATTTTTTTTAATGGAAAATAAAAAGGTTTATGGAGTAGGAGAAAGTACAATTACACTAAGGAGGGAAAGAAGTGATAGGAGTAAGTGGAATGAATATTTTATTACAAAAAGTACATTAAGGTACATAGAGGTTATTGGAGAGCATGAATCAATAGGAAATCACAGTGATGAAGGATTAATGAGAAAAATTTAGGTTCGTTATAAATTAAGTGATGCTATGCTTAAACTAGTGAAGGTTATGTTTTTTTTTTTTTTTTTTTTTTGTATTGGTGGTTAAGGAATTACTTATATTAGGTTCAAATTAATTTCAGGACAAGGAAAGATTGGGATGTTTCACGAATCGAATATTCCTCGTCAAGCGTATTGTGAATGGTTTATTTCTAAAATGTTTTCCTCATTTAATTTTTATTATTATGGAGTTTTCAAGAATTCTTTCATTATGAATGATTTTAGAGAAATTGTTATGAGATTTATAGAAAATTGTCGGAGATTCTCAATATTTTATGATGTTTACTGAAGTTATGGTTTAGAAATGTTTGAGATTTTTTTTTTATAAATTTTCAGTAATTTTGTGATTTTAGCTTGAATTATTGTTTTAAGAGATATTCGAGATATTTTATGATTATAGAGATGTTTGAATAGGTTAAATGTTTATTGAGAAATGTATGAATTTCATGAGATGTAGTTTCAGAGAAAATACTACTTTGGAAATGTTTTATATTATTTGAGAGATTTGATGATTATTTGAAAATTTATAAATGTTTAATGTTATTTCAAAAATCTCTCAAGTTTATGAACGATTGTCTAGAGAATAATATAATTTTCAGAAAGAGTTTGAGATCTTATAAGAGTTTGAGATCTTATAAGAGTTTTTATGATTTAGAGTGATTTGTGATTAAGAGGTTTTATGTTGGAAGTGGTTTTCAAACCACTAGATCTTTGTACCCATGGTGATTACCCAGTATGCTATGAGAATGTGTTTCCATAGTATGCTTGCATACTCAGGTCGTAGGGGATGCAGGGGAATGCCGAGGCCATTAGGTGCCGAATCCGGATTCCAAATCCTGGTCCTGAAGCATAACAGATGATAGAGTTTACTCTGCGTGCTCGTATGATAGAGATATGCTCTGCTATGTATCTGGAGAATACTCTATACATAGTATGATAGAGATTGCTCTACTATGCGTATTGAGATTACTCTACGCCAGTAGATAGAAATTTGGGTACATATATAGTGATGAATTTTACTAGTTTATGCTTATGGTTTCCAGAGCTATAATTGTAGATTTTCCTATTTAAGCTTTTACGAAAATGTGCTTGTAATTCAAGAGTTATTATTTTAAGAGTTGCTGTTTCAAGAGCAGAAATCTTAGTTGCGTCATTCATGTTTTCAAGAGTTATTGTTACACATTTTTAACGTGTTAAAATGATCTCAAGCATAAACTACATTATTTGCACGTACAGAAATTTGATTTATGTTTATTATGAAAAGTGTTTTACTAATCATTATTTTCTTATGGAAGCACCCCTCACTAGGCTTTTTAGCTTATTCTTTTATTCTTATTTTTCCACCAGGTTGTTCTTGAGTTTCAACCAGAGTTAGCTAATCAGAATCTGCTACCAGTCTTGTCAAGTCATTGCATATCATCTGTTGTAAGTAAAGAGAGAAATATTGATTGCGTTATTTATGAGATATCTATAAATAAAGTTAGACATAAATGAGATAAGAGATAAAGACTTGGCAAAAGATTCTATTGCACACATTTGGGGTCTCTTGTCGTCACAACTCATCCTAGGTTTGGTAGAGTAATCTAGGGCGGGTTTGTGACATGTCTAAAATTTCGGCAGCATGACGACGTAACTATAAGAAAACCAGAATTTACAAAGACTTGCTAGGATTAACAACACTTCTATATCATCAAAGAAACTACTCAGGATCTACCAAATTACGATATATTATGCTGAGCTCAACCAACAGACAATAAAATCTAAGAAATTCTAACCATACACACGAAAACGAAAGAAGAGATTTAAGATTTACAGACCAACCATGCAACAAAGAAAAAAGGTACAAATCTAAAGGCTAAAACAGGGAAAGGAAAATTGGTGGTGTCTCCATAGCCTCGTTAAGTCCTCACCTCCATCACCCGCTCATGGTTGTGCACCATATGCAAGATCACAAACAAAGTAGTACAAGTGAGTATAAACATATACTCAGTAAGTAGCCCACTTAAGGGTCCAAAGTTCAATACCATACAAAGGAGAACATCGCCCTAACCCACATACTTCAGTTCAGATGGGAGTGAGTCTGAGGTAAGGTGAGTAAGCATATAGCTAACTGATAATTCTCATTCATGAGGATTATTTGGCCTTTATACTTAGTTATACTTGTGATTTTTATTCATATTATTTAATGAAAAATAGAAAAGGGATTGAATTTAATTACATTATTGTTGGAAGACCTTTAAATTAAGTAAGTTAAGAAAACAAAACAAAAGAAGAAAAAAATTCACACTTACTTAATATTTTGATGCAGGATTTTTACGAAATGCAATAGCATTGCAATTGCTATGCAATTACAATTTTGATAGATCTGGAAATTAAGGAAAAAAGCAAATTTCGAGATTTTGAGCGAGAATATACCCACAATTTCAGGTAGATTATGAGCTGTAATTGTCCATCAATCAAGAGGGAAACCCTAGCATGAAGTTCCTATATATTTTGGAGAAGAAGACCGTAAGGGAGAGCTCGATTTGGAAGGAAGATTTTCATTTTGTTTTTGGGTTTTCTTCACTGACTGCAACAGTTTTTTATTTTCATTTTTTTAGTTGCTGTTTTGTTGTATTTTCTTCTACATTTCAGACTCTAAACTCTTCTTCAATCCCATCACAACGAGAGAAGGTGGTGGTTATGAACAAAATCTTGTTCGATCGCATGAAAAGCAAGGAGCTCGGGTAGATTGTCTTTTCAATTTCTGCAAGTTTTATTCTTTGTTATTTGACTTTGGAAGCTACTGTATTTTGGTTTGTTTTTTATATATAAGTTTATTGAAGTTGTTAATTTGTTGGAATTTCTTCTGGGTATTAAATCTAGATTAATCTTTGGTAAATTGAGTATTTAAATTGCTAGTTGTTTGCATATTCATCCTCTTTTTGTATCAATGAATTCCTACAATTTTAACTTACTGTTTTTTGTTAATTTCATCATGAAGAGTTAAATTTTCTTTGGGATTCAAGTTTGTGAACGCCCTAGAGGAAAGATGTAAGGCTCGATAGCGAAAACAATCTAGCTAATTCTTGAACTATTGTTTGCTTTTGGTGAGTTCAATGTTGGGTTGTAAAGACCCGAACCTACTATGACTCTCTAATGCGGAAGCACGACCTAGTTACCTCGTTCATGCTCGAAATTTCGGCAGCATGACCGCATAACTAGGAGTAAACCAAAGTTTACAACAACCTGATAAGAAGGAAAAACACTTCTAAGATTTCAAACAAAGACTCAGCGCCCATCAACACTACACAAAAGAGGCTGAGATCACAATCAGAGATGTAGACACGAAAGATATCCTATAGTCAGAATTTACAAGATAACATAAGTACAATTTACAACTGATCCTACAAGCCAATATATAAGTAGTTTAACTAAGAATACACAACAAAGGAATCCTAGGAGAAGTCTACTAGTATCTCTATAGCTTCGTCAGGTCATCGACTCGTCATTCACCTCGTTGATGTACATTACCTGTAGAAAGATAAACCAAGTAGCATAGGTGAGTATAATTATACTCAGTAAGCAGCCCTCTTAATAATCCAAAGTTTAAAGGTATCATACTAAGAAAGAAATTGCCCTTACTCACACTCGTGCTCAAATATCGAGTACTTATACCAATTAACCATGAACTCATTTACCCTACCTCAATTTTAGCCATTCTCTGACCCTAACTTCATGTCATACATGCGAGTCCTGTAATCTAAAACTTAAACCTGTGAAGGCATATAAACCTCACACTCATCACAATAAAGAAATCACCCCTGAGCTAGCACACAGGCGATAGGGAACGCATTCCCTACGCTCAACATAATGGGAAAAACACTCCTAAGCTAGCACACAGGCGCTAGGGAATGCATTCCCTACGCTCAACATAATGGAGAATTAGCTCTAAGCTAGCACACAGGCAATAAGGAACGCATCCCCTACGCTCATCATAATAGGGAAATCTCCCCTAAGCTAGCACATCGGCAATAAGGAACGCATCCCTTATGCTCACCACATCACATACGTTCTAGGCTTACAAACTCGCACGAAAGGACAGAGAAAGGGTGGATAGCGCTAATCCAATGGCTTTTAACCAGATTTAATACTTCGAAAATCCCCAAGTAAATTACCTTTCTCAGGGCTACGCCCTCCTCCTGATCTGGAGTTAACAATCACAACCAACATCTCATAGTCAAGCTCCACGCACTTAAGCAACTATGGCTCAAATTAGATTTAGTTTACTCTCACTTAACCAACATCTCATTCAATATCAAGCAATACTAAATCATCAATAATTCAGTAATTTTTGTCATATCGATAAAATAAGCTTGTCACATACATTTATTAAAACAAGGACTTTATAAATAAATCCAATGGCTACTTACCTCACAATTGACCCAAGATCGAAATGCTTCTCTTCTTAGGATGATGTTAGCTTAAATCCTATCAATTTAGAGAGAGTGCCCAACTTGTTACAACTTCCAAAAATCGATTCCTAGCAAGCACAAAAGTTCCACTTTCTCAATAATAACTCAAACAAATAAAAAATCAACTACCTAAAACTTACTTAACCTTAAAAGACCAATTCCAAATGCCTTGAACCACAAAGCTTACCTACCTCCTTATCTAAAAGTTGCTGGATTTAAATTCGATACAACTCAAATTGGACAATTTAGTCTCCAACCATAATTGGTTTATCCTAAAGTGAATTCCATAAGCTAAAGTCAATCCAACCATTCAAAAAGTGCTTAAATAAGCAAGCAATTCCTTAAATTTCTAAATTTCATAGCCGAAATGCTTACCCACTGCCCAACGAGCCAAGATCTCACTGGAACGAATTCTAAAATGCCCAAAAATGACTTCAAGACCGTTGTTCTTACATGAAATTGCCGGAAAAATTTTCATCACTCATTGTTGGTGAAAGAGAGAGAGAGAGAGAGAGAGAGAGAGAGTCGGGAAGAGGGAGGGAGACCGAAAAGGAAAGGGATTGAGAGGGAGGGACCGAAAGGGAGAGGGTCTAAGGGGAAGGGAAATCGAGGGAAGGGATTGAGAGGGAGGGAGATCGAGAGGGAGGGACCGAAAGGGAGGGGGAGACCGAGAGAAAGACTAAGGGGGAGGGAAACCGAGAGGGAGGGAGGTGGGATTCGGGAGAGAGAGACGAGAAATGAGGGGGGATAAGGATGAATTTTTTTTTTTTAATAATAATAATAATTTATTTTAAATTGTTTTAAACTCTAATTTTAATTTTAATTTGATTAAATTTTTAATTTTTTTAATTTAATTTTTTTTTTCTTCTTTCTTTTTTTTTAAAAAAAACATAATGTTACATGGGTAAACCCTAGTTGGCCATCTAGCTGTTGCTTGCCAAGCTAAACTTAATACCGAAAGAGTTAAGGGAAGTGGATGTCACAAAAGTAACGGAGGAAAATGGTTAGACATAAGTCCTGAAACATCGACCCTAGACATAGGGTGAGACTCCAAAACCACTAGAGTTGTGCGCTAATATATCTAAGTTAGATTAGCCATAGAAATATAGGTTTAATCACTTAGTCTTCTAAAAATACTTCATAGAAGGTCGAATATGAGTCGAATTCGGTTTACTTAGTTCTTGAGTTAGCTAAGATTACAATTGCCTTCTTATTGCATTTTCTTTCCAAAGGGGCATTAGCATCTTGAATTCCTTTTTCATTTCCATTGATTTTTTCAAACAATTTTTCTTTTAACCAAAACACTTCATAAATCTTTTATACCCACAGTTACTTTAAGTTGCAATTTGTCAACGATTGTGTGCCATTTTTATAAATTTTATTAAAACTTGTTCCCTTGGGTACGATAATCTGGAGTACTCCAGTTTCTTATTACTTCGATCACGTGTGATAGGACATATAAAGTTTTATTTAATCACACTTAATTCTTGTTAGTTGGATAGTTTTTATGTGTTTTCATGTTTATTTTGTAGGGACTAGAGCAAAAGGCATGTTTGGAGACTCTATGTCGAATAACGATTCAAACGAGCCAAACCGGAGGCCATTCAGACACCTGAGCAAAAAGTTAGAGCAAAATTACTAAATCTGTCCAGGGAGCAGCGTCTCAACCCCGCTCAACGCCAGTAGCTTCTCAACGCCATGCTCGACGCCGCTCAACGCTAAGATTATGTCTTTGCTCAACGCTGCTCGACGCTGCGGTTTGGCTTGCTCAACGCCAGTAGCGTCTCGACGCCATGATCAACGCCACACGAACAAGCGATTTTTCTTTCCTTATTTACTAGAGCAGCGTCTCAACGCCACTCTTGGCGTCTCGACGCTGCCCCAACCTTATTTATAGCACTTTATCACTCTAGGGTTGGGACTTTTGCCTCATTTTCTTAGACTTTTAGAGAGAGCTCTTGAGAGCTTTTCTCCTTCTATTTTTACACTTTTATTGGGGAAAATTGAACCATGTGTAATGGGAGATATACTATCACAATGCTTGGCTAAACTCCACGTTTCCAGTTCAGAGGTCGGTTGTAATCAATTGGAACATTGTGAGGCTTGAACCTTAACTTAGTTTTCTTTCAATTGCAAGTATTCTTTGATTCCCGTGTCAATTTTATAAGTATGTATTTTGATTAAATTGACGCCTTAATCACACTACATGTTTTATTGCTAATCATAATCATGATCCGTAATTGTCATGTTGAATGAACCGGTAGCATTAGGATTATCACATGTGTATGTTTTGTGGGTTTCCATATTACATGGCTTGCATGTTTAATTCTAGGAATTAAAGAAGCTTCTTAATTAGGCAAAAGTTGTTTTACCTGATTGGTTGTCTTGGTCGTTCCAAAGTTCGTAATGCCTTTATCTAAATAATTTGAAGCGGTTTCGTAAAAAAAATTGTTTAGGTAATTAGCGTTAACTTGACGTTCGTTAAAGTTAATGACTTTAGGGATTTGCACTTTTTGGGGTTTCCTAATAAGTTGACCAAGTACTTGCATTATTAAGTTTAAATATTTTGAATGCCTATGATCAATGTTTGCAATTAAGTAGAACCGCACCTCTGAATTGAAACTTGGTAAGATTTGATCTATCTATATCTTTATTGCTTATGTTTTATTTTATTAATAAAAAAAAAACACAAAACCCCCCTTTTTATTTGTTTTCTCCTTGGCAAATTTAATTTGAGAAATTAATATTCGGTTCCCTGAGATCGACCCCGTCCACTCAATGCTACAAGTAGCTTAGGATCGGTTTATAAATTGTAATTTGACGAGCCCTCGACAAGCTCGCATCAACGTGCACTTGCATGTAGCAAACGATCACTAACCGAGGTGAATGTTTGAGATTGAACTAAAGTATGTGGGTTAGGGCGATGTTCTCCTTTGTATGGTATTGAACTTTGGACCCTTAAGTGGGATACTTACTGAGTATATTTATACTCACTCGTGCTACTTTGTGATCTTGCAGATGGTGCACAACCACGAGGCAGGTGACGGAGGTGAGGACTTGACGAGGCTATGGAGACACCACCAATTTTTTCCCCATATTTTAGCCTTTAGATTTGTACCTTTGTTCTTTGTTGTATGGTTGGTCTGTAAATCTTAAATCTCTTCTTTCGTTTCCATGTGTTTGTTTAGAATTTCTTAGATATTCTATTGTCTGTTGGTTGAGCTCAGCATAATATATCATAGTTTGGTGGATGTTGAGTAGTTTCTCTGATGATATAGAAGTGTTGTTAATCCTAGCAGGTTCTTTGTAAATTCTGGTTTTCTTATAGTTACGCCTCGTTATGCTGCCGAAATTTCAGGCATGAGCATGGTAACTAAGTCGTGCTTCTGCGTTTAAGTTGTCTAGTTGTTAGGGTCGTTACAATCATATACTTTATAATATAATATATTATACATATTTTAATTTAACAAAAATAAATTGAGTTTATAATATGAAATACTATACTTAATAAAGTTTTAAATTTTTTTAATATAATTATGTATTTTAAATTTTCAAATTCAAAATATAGATATAATGAAAACATAAAAATGTTGCTTTTAAAATTTTCACTATTTGGATCATAGAATTCGAAAACAGTTTTCGAAAACACATCTGTAAAATTCATATTTACTGAACTTAGTGAATTTGAAAACATAAAATAGAATCTTTGTGCTTTTAGTTAAAAAAAAAAAAAGGTGGTTTTCACCCTTAATCATGCAGAGAGCCACCCCAAGCACACAATACAAATATGGTGCTAAAGACAGGACATAATTTATACAGAATATTAGATAATTATGAGGTTCCATCTCAAAATCAATTGGCAAATCAGAAGAGTAACACATTTATCTTATAAAGATTTTGGCCTCTCCATCTTTTCGATGTGGGATCTGTAGGGTTTTTGGCAATATATTAGAAGAGCAAATGTCCCACATCGAAAATGTACAAGAAAGTCATAGGCTCCAATTCAAATCATCCCAATTCGAAATACTTTAAGCCTGGTATACTAACTCTAGTTAATTCAGTGGTATAAAGCTTTGAGAGAGTGTTTCTTTGTAATTGGAGTCGAGGAAAAAATTATGTGTGATTGTAATAAATTTTTACATAGTGAAGTATTTCTTTCTGGCCGTGGTTTTTTTTTTTTCGGTTTTAGAGTTTTTCACGTTAATTCTTGTGTTTCTTATTTTTGTTGCTTTCTTTTAATTTCTCAATTATTTTTTGCTTATTCTTGTAGTAGTAGTGGGAGGTTTTTTCTCAACAGGATCCTCAACATAGAAAAACCATTTAGATCAACCTGAGGCTTGAGAAACAGCTCGACTAGTTGAGGCATAATATACATTCTCGATCAAGAAGCTAGAGATTCAAGGCTCATTTGATAACCTTCATGTTTCTTGTTTCTATTTCCTGTTTAATTTCATTTTTTAAGAAACAGATATATTTGATAAATCACCTCGTTTCTTATTTCCAAATTTTTAGAAACATTTTAAAAATAGGCAAAATCAGTCATACTTATACAAATTTGTTTTTTCTTAGAAAGTTCTGGATATGTCGCTACAAAAGACTGGTAATAGGATTCTGATCTCAAGGTTCATTTTGGAAGCTATGTCCAACGTCTATATCTCATACAGTTAATTTTTATTTTTATTTTGAAGTGGTTAATTATATGTAATATTTTATAAATTTTATTATTATTTTCATTTGTCCATTAACTAAACAGTCTTCTTCGTTTAAATTTTTTAGTCAACTCCACCCCATGTGAATATGGCAAATATAACCACACCTTATTGTGCAATTTGGTGTTTAAAACAAAATATTGTATTTGTCTCATATGATATACCCAACTACCAACTCTTAAAAAAAGTACTAAAAAAAAAACCTCTTAAAAAAAGGAAGGAAAAACCCCAACTATATATATGTTCATATTTACTCTAAAAAGAAATTAAAATTAAAAAGAATATGGTTTAGTTTGGCATGCTTGTAGTTATCTAAGATAATTATTGTCAACTATACTTTTAGAAAAACTCAAATCTAATAAGAAGTAAATTAGTGTTGGATAAATTTCAATTTTAAACTTTCTTTTTAGATAAAATTTCAATTAAACTTGACAAAGAAGGTTATATTATATATTTGGTAAATTAATACTAAATTATGCTATATGATTCTGTTACAATGACCAAAATAAACCTACTAAATCAATTATTTTTATGTTTATACTGAGGTTAAAATACCATTTTGGTCTATGTACTTTGAGTTTTATTCCACTTTAGTCCCTCTACTTTCAAATATCCAAACTTAGTCTTTGTACTTTTAATAAAACTTAAAATTGGGTCCTTATTGTTAGTTTATTATTAACTTTTCTAAAAAAAAAAGTCTCTATTAGTCTTCTTTCTATAAATTTTTTAAATATGTTCACATTGTATTTTTTCTTGCATTAAAATTATTATTATTATTTAACCAATTTCGATAGAAATTAACTTCAAATTAACAGTATGGACTAATTTTAAGCTTTATTGAAAATATAGAAACTAAATTTAGACACTTAAAAATACAATGACTAAAATAGAATGAAACTCAAAGTATAGGGACTAAAATGGTATTTTAACCTTATACTTAATATCTAAATTTGTTATCTGATAATTATTTAAATTTCATATGATTACAATTACAAATTATATCCTAATTACTCTAAATTATTTGATAAAGGATTAGGATCAAAAACAATTGTTATAACCCACGTATATTCATTAAATTTGAAAACAAAATATTGAGTTAATTAATAGACTGGAAACAGATTATTAAGGCCCCGTTTGATAATTTTTGTTTTTTAGTTTTTGAAAATTAAACCTATAAATACTATTTTTACATATGGTTTTCTTGTTTTGTTATCTACTTTTTACCTATGTTTTCAAAAACCAAGCCAAATTTTGAAACCAAGTCAAGTTTTGAAAAATAAAAAAAGTAGTTTTCAAAAACTTGTTTTTGTTTCTGGAATTTGGCTAGAAACTCAAAAATTTTCTTAAGAAAGATAGAAACCATTGTAGAGAAGATGAAAATCATTGTAGAGAAATTGTGAGAAAACAAATACAATTTTAAAAAACTAAAAATAAAAACTAAATGATTATCAAACGGGACCTTAATAATACCGAAAGAAAAATAATAATAATAATAATAATAATAATAATAATAAACTAATGATATAACTTGTTTCCTAAAATAACAAACAACAAACTAAAATTACAGATAAAAGAATGAAATTTATAGTCTGTAATTGTGAGCTTGATGATAATATATATATTCACACGTACAGTTGCTCCTAATTTGACAAATGGCAATGACAGCAGAGGAAGAACAATGATATTCAGGACAAAGGCTTCAGCAATGAGGCCAAATAGGATATGAAAAAATAGTTGTTACAAAAAAAAATCTAAAATTGTATGAAATGAGAACGGTTCTTACAAATTTGGAGTGGTGATTCGAACATCTAACCTCTTGGTCGAAAGTACATATCAATTATCGCAAACTCACTAATTTGGCAAACGATAATTTCTTAAAGATGTATCACAGGAGGCAACATATTTTTTGAAAAATTGATTTCAAAAGCAAGTGATCACAAGACTTTGCAAACTAAAGTAACTGAACGGTGATTCTTTTTAAATTTATAAAATTTCAAATTTATCAAACACCTCATACTCTATAATTTGGTTTTTAGTTTTTCGTTTTTGGTTTTTGAAAATTGAATTTGTTTTCTCATCATTTCTCTATAATGAATTTTATCTTTTTAAAAAAAAACATTTGAATTCTTTGTTTATAGAAAACTATTTTTTTAGTTTTCCTAACTTGATTTGGTTTTTGAAAATATTTGTAAAAAATAGTAACAAAATAAAGAAATTTATAGGTAGAAACAATGTTTATAAGTTTCATTATTTTAAAAACCAAAATTAAAAAACTAAATAGTTATTAAACGAGACTTAAACACTTAAAATTCTTCAATAATCATTTTTAACTAATGGAAAATCAATCCCAAATAAAAGCTACATGTGTTTTCACACTAAGCGAACGTAACTGGACATCTGGAAATGCAAAGAAATGATTTTAGATTCTAGGATCTAAGAAAAATAGAATTGATTTTAAATTCTTAATCTCGTTTGGAGCATAATACATTTGAATAGATTTTAAATTAGTAAAAATAAAATATCTCGGTTGAATGGTCAAAAAAATGAAAAGAAAAGAATCATTTTACAATTATGCCCTTTAATCAATTTATATATATATCATCCACTCTCTTCCTTCTTTATTTTCCTATATATTTTATTATATATTATTATTAAAAAAAATAATTTTATACTCCACCGAGTCCTCTCCATCTTTTTCTTTCTCCTCCTGTAATTTTTTTACCGCAGCGTAATAACCCACCTCACCCCCTCCGTTTTCTTTATTTATCTTCTTCTAACGGTGGCTTGTCACCAAGATCAAACATTCTTTAATCTTTCATCAATTACCAAGCAAGTAACTCTTCAATTTCTCAATAACGATTTCTACATGGATCAATTTTATTTGCTTCTTTTGTTCATTTTGATTTATCTGATTCAACTATTCCAAAAGAGGGTAAAATTAGAATTAGGTCACTTTTCATTTAAAATCCTGCAAAATCCAACCTATTTTAGATGATTTTTCTTTTTTTTTGGATAACATGTGATTTCAAATCAGATTGGATTTCAAATTTTTTTTATTCAAACCAAACACTGAAAATGATTTCAATTCCTTTGTGATTTGAAATCCTTTCAAATTGTAAGAGAGAGATTCAATTATGTAATTAATAATTAAATTAGTATGCATATTCATTTTTATAATTATAACTAATTATTCCGTTAAAATTTAAGAAATATGTATTAAAAAAAAAGCTCTTTTAAACATAAAGCATAGGGAGATTAGCAGGAAAAAAGAAAAAAAAAAGTCTTGTGAAGCAGTAATTAGATATTACGGATTGTATTCTGATTAGTTATTATTCTTTTCTTTCATAAATCTCTTCGTATGGATTTTAAGTTTAAACTCTCTCTCTCATTTATAATGTAAACTTATTTAAAAAATGGTTGGATGGTCTCATTTTCAACTCATTCACATTGTACCCTTAGGGATTTATATATACAACCTACAAGTTACATCTATAAATATACAATAAATTAAAAAATAAATAAATCCAAAGTTGAGAATATTTTAAAAAGTGACTAGATTATTATCCAAGCGGAATCTATTAGGTGGCTTTTAGGGTAATTAATGGATGACTAAATGTAAATATCCATTTTGAAAAATGGCCAACTGACTTTTTTACTGGATAAATGATCAAAATCAAGACTAAATTTAGGAAACCAAAATAGGTCTTTTCATAATCGAAAAAATAAAAGAGGGATTTTGAAAATCGGAACTCAAAATTAGGGGTGTGCAAAAATCGAGCCGAATCAATTGGTTCAGTCCAGTTTTTTTTTTAAAAAAATCTGTTTCCTCAGTTTACCCTTTTAAAAAACCAATTTTTTTGGTTCAATCTATGGTTTCACTCTTTTAAAAATCCCAAATCAACCATCTTAAATAATTTGAGAATTGGACCTGATGACCAAAAAATGACCTTGATTTTGACAAACAAACAAAAAGAAAAAATTGTCGAAAATGTCCACGCGGGAGTTGAGCATGCATAAGATTTTTCCATTTTCCCCCATCCTACCCCTATGTGTGTGATTTGATCGCTAGGCTATTTGGGTACAAAAATTGTGTATCTAAACACCAAAATCTTATTTCAAATCTCTTTCTATTCCAATTTTAAATTTAGATTCTAAAGGTTGTTATTTTATGTGTCATTTTAAATTTTAAATATTGATTTTTTATTTCTTGTTTATATATCGATCTTAACTTCTTTATGTGTATTTAAATTTTTAGATTTTATCTTTCAAAGTTTTAAATACATATTTATAATATTTATATATATATTTGTTACTTTTCATGGTTTGTAACTGATTAATCTTTTTTGTTAGCCATTGATGACTACTCATAAACATTTGCTATCGATCTTCTTTACACTCCATTCCATTAATCGCAGTTTACCATAGTCATTTAGTACTCAGTTCGGTGTCTTCAACTTTAACAACATTTGATCACATATTATTTCGAATATTAGGTATGGTCAATGTCCTTCTGCTGTATTTTTGTTTCATTCATTCATCATTCTACACCAAATATAATATGCTTGATTGACTCCATGTCCTGCACCGAATTTAACATGCTTTTTTTCTTTTAGTTGAGATGTCTCTACAACAGATCACTATAAGATCACTATATGTTATACGATGGGAGGTGGGATGAAAACAATTGTTACCATGATTTTAGATCGATTGGTGTTTCAACTTTGACGGATTCCACACTACAAAACTTCATAGATTGCATTTGGAGTAAGCTCTTTACTCGTTTGACATATTTCTTTCTATCTTTTGGAATGGTATGCAAAGTTCAACCTACCATTTTTTCAATTGTTCGTGAATACCAGGTATGTGTGTTTATGGTACTAGACGTTTCTATGAATTCATTTAGAATTTTTTTATGTGAATAATTTTGTTTTTAAGTAATTTGGTATTTATGAATCTAAGAACATGTATCAAATTATACATAATTAATTATTATGTATTTTCTATTTTTAAATGCCCAATCAATCCTTGATTAAAGAGATTTTGTAGAGGATAGGTTTGTTTTTATTTCAATTTTAGATTGGATATAGTTACAAGTTAATTTAAGTAACTTGGGTATAAACTTGATTAAGGGGTATTTTTGTCATTCAACATTCTCATTTAAATATTTGAAAAAATTGTTTGGTCATTTTTTCAATAAAAAATTTTGTGACCTTTTTTTCAAAATGTGCATGGTCGTTCTTGCCATTGTCCCTTGATTGGGTTAACCAACTCCCTTTTGGCCCACAACCCAAAAAGCCCAAACCCATACCTTTAATTCTCTAACCCTAGATTTCTTTAGGGCTCATTTGATAAAGTTGATGTTTCATGCTTCTTGTTACTGTTTCTCATTTTTCAAGAAACATACATGTTTGATAAACTATCTTATTTCTTGTTTTTAAATTTTTTATAAACGTTTCTAAAAAAATGGCAGAAAAAGTAGTTTCTCAAATTCTGTTTCAAGTTTCATATATGTATTCATATTTCTCTTTTTACCCATCTCTCCCCTCTCTTCTTTCTCTCTCTTCCATTCTATTTCTTTTTCTTTTAATACTTTTTAATCTTTTTGTTTTTTTTCTTCTTTTTATTTTTATTTTTTTGATTTATTTCTTTCTATTCGTTCTCTCTCTTTCATCATAATATTTTTCTTTTAATAGTTCATTATCTTTTTTTTTCTTTTTTCCTTTTTCCTTTTCTCTTTTCGTTTATGTTTTTTTCTTCTCTCTTATTTTCTTATTTTCTTTTACTGTACATTAACGAGCTTATAGTTATTATTTTCTATTTAATTCTCTATTATTGGCACAATTTTATTTTTTTATTAAATAAATAAACTAATAATGTATTTTATGTTTACCATTAAATGTAAAAAAATATATACATTCTCTTTTTTCTTATTTTACTTGCGTGTATTATTGGCTAATGCATTTTTAAAGAAAAAATAAAAATAAAGTTTATTATTAAATTAAAGAAATGTGGGTATGTTCGATTGTCTCACTTCAAGGTGAATTGATTGAAGTGAGAAATAATATTGCAAATTAAATTTGAACAACATTTGAAGGATAAAATTTATTATTATTATTATTATTAATTAAGTGTTGGGCCTTAATAAAATACTATAACCTTTTTATAATTGTTTTATATTTATTTAGTGCATGTTATATGTTTTATTGTTGTATATGTACTAAATTTTATTTTTACCAAAAAAACAAGAAACAAGAAACAGAAATAGTTATCAAGAATGTTTCTATTTTTAGTTTTTAAGAAACTGAGAAACAGAAACAGGAAACAAAAAATGAGGAACGAGAACGTTATCAAACGGAGCCTTAGTTTTTTAATTCTAATTTTACAATTTCACTCTCACACATTCGACGGTAAGAAACTGCTAGCCAAACCTCCTCAAATAATTTTTCATCACACAGACATGTGCTAGTGTCATTTTTAATTTTCTTTTAATTCTAACAGGTGTGAAAATTATTTTTAATTTTCTTTTAATTGTAACAGGTGTGAAAATTAGAATTACTAACCCTTGATTTAAATTGACAATTGTTTTGTTTTCTTTTTGTTTTTGTTTTTACTAAGAGAATTCTAAACGTATATTGAATATAAATAAATCAATAATAAAAGTGGTCAGAATGTCAGATTTCATCGCGCGTCTTAGGCTTTGCTTAACTGGTTCGGTGACAACCTCTGAAGCTACAAAAATTAATTTCCAACTAATAATAATATTAGTAAAACCTGTTTGACTTGACCCGAGAAGCCCTCCATTTCCCATCTAAAAAGAATTACGAGATCGCATCATGGCCTTTGATGAGATACCCCAAACTTCTTCAGTGAGTTTTCCAGAAAGCAGAACACGGAAAAACCAGCCCTGTTTAGCCGAGCGAGAGAAATAATAATGGTAAGAGGCATTATCAGTCCCCCAAGATCCCGATCTTCTCCCAGATCAGAAAGCAGACCATACAACATCAATGCAACCACCAATCCGCCAACGAAACCCAATTACATGTCCCCCTGTCGGCGGCCGACGACACCGGTCAATCCCAACGAGCACCGAAGTCGTCGAAAAGAAACCCAATCCACCGCTGTAAAACCCACTGCTATACGTCCAACCAAAATCAACAACGATAGATCTTCAAATACTTCACGCATCGACCCATCAAAATCCAGTACTTCAAAGACTGCGCCCTCAAGCCGACAAATAGCAGCGCCCCCAAATCCTAACGAGAAGAAATTGGAGAACAACAATTCCACCCCCAAAACAGCCTCTAAAGTCATCGCTAGATCATCTTCTCCTCGCACAACAAAACCAATAAGTCAACCGACGCGAGGACCTACGCCTTCAAAGAGCAATGTGAAAGGAGCGATTGGCTGTGGTTCGAGATCCGATATTTCTGGTGCCAAAGCAAGCGGCGTTGCGAAGGATAGTTCTCCCAAGTATTTGCGGAGCGGTGGGTTGGGTCCTCAGCAAGATGTGAAAATTGGTGATGTTGGGAATCAGAAGGGTTATGCTGCTCTTGGTGATCCTGATGTTCGTGATCAGTTACATCAGCTTTCTATTGACGGTGAGGTTTTATGATACTTGAAAGTTTTGGATTACTTTTGATGATTTGGCTGACATTTTTTGCTGTGAAGAATTAAGATTCGCCATTTTTAAGCTTGAAAATGTTGCAAATGGTTGGTTCTGGTTTTATGATCGTACCATTCAGTACCATTGCGTTAAAATTTATATAACTTCTTTTGCTTGTTGAATGTCTTTGTATGGTTTCATTTTCCCATTTTAATCTCATTGCAAAAATTTTATGTAAAATTTTCATCCCTCTGCCTAAAAAAGTTTTTTTTAGTTGGAGTGATGATTCAAATTTCTAGCTTTAAGTCAAGGGTATATGTCTAAATCAATTAAGCTATATTTAGGTTGATGCTCCACTTAAAAAGCTTAAACCAATGAGTAAACTATAAATCTTAATTTTTTATGTACTTTTTTGTAAATTTCAAACGAACCAGATCTGCATTAAATCTTGTACATTTTCTTGAAAATCTTGTGTAGGTAAGGATCTTGCGAACATCGTCCTTCATGCAAACTCGATACATGAATCATTCGGCTCAGATACAAAGGAAGAAGAATGTTCTTCTCAAAGCAATAATGCTCAAAGAATATTTCAAATTTACAAGGAAATTGCATCTCATCGTCAAGGAAACTCCTCCATTACATCTTACGTTACAAAGCTGAAGGCATTATGGGATGAACTTGCAACCTACATTGATGTGCCTCAATGTTCTTGCGGTTCAATTGAGAAGCTGAGTGAGCATATCGAAAGAGAAAAAGTTATTCAATTTCTTGTGGGACTAAACGATTCTTATTCCACAATTTGCGCCCAAATCCTTCTTATGAGGCCATTTCCAACGGAGGAGAAAGCTTATTCTGTAATAATTCGAGAAGAAAAACGTAGGGAATTGGTTTTGTCATTAGAAATTGTTGCGGCAAAAGTAATGCAAAACAATTGGCTTCTTCAGAATGGTCATCCGATCAATGTTGATAATGATGGTATTGAAGAAGTTGGTAATAACCTTAACGAGCAGCAAGTTGATCAAAATGAAGTTACAAGCTTCCCCATTGAGCAATTGCTGATAGACTTTGGCTCTCCTGTGCGATGTTGAATATTTTCTGCTCAAAGAAATTTCAGGTTTTTGTTTTTTTTTGCTTTAAGCCCTTATACGTTTCATCATTGCTCAATATTGTTGAATTACATTTTACTGACACTTGTTTTTTTTTTAATTTTTTCAGGATTAATTTGAGGACAAAAATATACATGTCCAAACTATTAATCATCATGGAGAGACTTCTAGTTGAAAAAACTTACCTCTACAACAGGTGAGTAGGAGTTTGTGTACCTATTTTTTTTTTTTGTGTGGTTTATTTTTAGTGGATAAAAGTATTAGTGAGACTCACTTATTTATTAAATATAATATAATTGAATACAAATAAACCACACATGGAAGTAGGAACTTTTAATTACATTTTAGCGTAGAAGTAAGTTTTGTCTATTCTTCAATAGAATGGTAATTGGCTAATATTATGTTGAAAAGTTTCGATTTTTCCTTTATCATTGTCATAGTTTGATTTTTGGTAATTGGCTATACTCATCATCATGACTCAATACAACTGTGGAATAATAGAGTCTTTGTTAAGTCAAGAAATATTAATAATTTTCATACGTTATACAAGGTGATTAAGAAAACAAACAAGTTGCACATAAAGAAATGGATAATTAAGCGAATTTCGAGGCTTAGAAAAAATTAGTTAGGGTTTATAGGAATTGAGAAAAACAACTTTTGGTGTGTGAATTAAATTTTGTCGCATGTAGAGGAATTAGGTGGAAAAGTCTAAAGCCACATGATCACAAGGTTAGTGTTAGGTGAAACCAGGAAGGCACGCAGTTTACTGGCTCTCACATGCCAAACCGAATTCCAAAGTTTAGATTTCAATATTTTATAATAACATTATTAATTAGTAGATAAACATGCCTCATTTCTTAGTGTCTATAACCCTTTTTCCAAACAATATTATTATAGTTAATTAATAATATGTAATCACATAATTAATTAGTAGAGAGAGAGATGCGCATCATTTGTAGTGTCTTTTTTGTTTTGTTGTCAAATACCCTTTTCTCCATGCAAATGCTACAGAACCATTCATGTTACACACAGATCCACATATCCAGCATCGATCGAAATTGGAAACTTTTGTTGTGGTTTAATTGATATAGTATATAGTATATCAAATAAACTCTTTATAGATGAGATTTGACATGAAACTACGAATAAATTATCATTTTTTCACCTAAAAAAGAAAAATTGTCATTTCTAATGTAACGCCGGAGTAGGGGATACATGAATGAGCCGAGATCACATTCAAATGAGAGAGATCTTGAAGATATACAAATATGGTAATTAATAAAACAAATTTAAAAAAACTGATAGTTCTATCTATACCAACAAGGTACACCTTCATTTTCGATGATTCTAATCATAGGAACTCCAAAGTTTTGTAATTGCCCTGAAGTAATCCTATGTTGGAGGCCAGGTTGTAGGGGATGTAGGAAAATGATGGGGCCGTTAGATGTCGAATCCTTATTTGAATCTTGGGCTTAAGGGATTACATCTACCCACAAAATTCTTTTATTTTATCCTTGTATGTAATTTGATGAGTCAAATTTTCAAATTAAACTTTAAATTCCATTTTATTAATACCTAAAAGTTAATTAGTAGTGAAATTAATATTTCTTCAAAATTAATTTAAAAAATTGTCCCAGGAGTGAATCAATAAACCCTTCCAAATTTAATCAACTAACATTCAAAATCAAGCCAAGAAAAAAAAATACATGAAAGTACCCAAACGCCAAATGTATTGTAGATCTTTCAAAGTAAAGAAGCGTCCAAATTGAGCAATAAAATGCCTAAAACCCAACTAAAAAGTAAACAACGCTATTATACAAAACAAAAATAGTCCCCAACCACAAAGATTGTTTCTAACAACTCACCATAAATCTCAGAAAATAAAAACTGAACTGATTTAGAATAGTAATTTTGCTACTTATTCAAATTAATGAAATCGACAACTTAATATTAAAATTGACAATTATCAAGTCAATTGAAATATCATATAATAATTAACATCATCGAAATTAACAACATTTCTTCGCATCCAAATCATCTCCATGAAACCACGTGAGAGTTGGAAACAAATGTTGGAGTTTTGAAAAAGTATTGTAAATTTATAGTAGTTTAATAACTATTTATAAAGAAACTAGTAATTTTGTGATAATGTGGTGAGCACGACTGCAGAGGCAGACAACCGAGAGGGAAATCTTGCCTGCAATGTTTTGTATCAATACAAACTTTAAACTCATTGTTGTATCTTAAACTCTCAATTTTTATAAATGTATCAATTTACACTCTCTGTCAAATTTCATTTAAAAAATGTTAGTTTACACATGTAAAAATTTATAATTATATCAATTAAACTCCTGAACTCTCATAAATGAATCAATTTAGACTATCTATTTCAAGTAATTGATGATTTTCAAATGGAGGGTCTAGATTTTTTAAGAAATTTACACACATGTGAGAATTTGATAGGTTCATTTTATATTTATTTATTATATCTTGTTTAGGTTATTTTTGGTTAGTTTTCTTATAATTTTTAGATTTTAATTCATGCATTTTTTTTTTTAATTTTTATAGATGATCAAAGAATTTATTTTTTGAAGGCTAAGTTCAAAGATTTTCAAGTTGAAAGCTTAAAAAAAAAACAAAAAAACAAAAAAACAAAAAAACAAAAAAACGCCTAGGCGCCACAGACAATGCAGGAGGACAGAATGCTAGCGCCTAGGTGCTACAAACTTTGAAGCGTGAATTTGAGAAGTGTGCCTAGGATTTTTTGACCTATAATACTCATCTTTGTCAAATTTGAAGAGGATTAAAGGGGGAGAACGAAAGGAAGACGACTGGACAATATTTTGGAGGATCCAAGCAACCGAACAGAGTGAGAGCGACGATTGGAAACTCGTGGAATCACCCGGATTTGTTTCTTTTCCCTTTTCCTTATTTTTTTTCTGCTTATCATGACTCCATTGATACTTTTAGCTAGTCTTGTTAAGTTTTACATTATGAAATAAGTTTTTCTTTCTAAAGCTTTGATGTAACCAATACTCAAGTCATACTCTTCCTTAGTTAATAGACGATGTTTCTATTTCAATTGTAGTTGTGAAAATTCTTTTGAACTTAATGCATGTTTAGATCTGGTCATTCTTTGCATTGTTTTTGTGTCAATAATTTGAGGTTGAGAGATAAGAATTGTTGATGAACTAAATTTTTTTTCCCAAATTTATACTTGAGATAGAGATATCCTTGTAGATTTTGTGGCAATATTAGGTTCTATGGGCTTAATAGTTAAGTTGTTTGAATTGTCATAGAGATATAGGCAATTTATTGATTAACGAATATCGTTATTGCTTGAAAAAGAATATCGAGTCTATAGGGTAGAACTTGCCAACAACCTAGATATATAAGAACACATTAGCTATTAATGAACAAAGAGTAGGAGGAGAGAACGATGAAGTCATTGCTCTAGAGCTCTTAGCAATTAAATTTAATCCTCTGTTTTTAGTCACATTTATTTTTTTAGCAAGTTAAATTTTATTCATCTTTGATGATTCAGTGCTTGGATAAAATTAGGACTAGAGAATTTGGTAATTGTTAGATTGACTCCCTGTGGATAACGATCGTGGTATTCAATCACTGTATTACTTGTAACGATTCGTACACTTGCGAAATTCGACCAATAGAATTAATGCATAAATGATTTTCAAATTGAGAGCCTAAATTGCAAATTTGACAAGGGAAAACGACCTCGACAGATCTCCACTTTGGTATAATAAAGATAAAAGAGGTGTGTGGTACAAGTTGAGAGTCTAATGAAGAGAGATAGTTCATTTTGAAGACTATTCAACTTTATTCACATAAGGAAATGGTGAATTGGAGAAGGAAGTATATTATTTTATTATGCAAATTTGTGATGTGAAGGAGATGTGAAAGAGGAGAGAGAGGTGTGGTTTGGTGGCAAATCACGTGTGAATGAGAAGTAGACATTGGGGGAGATTAAATGTTATTTTTATTATGGAAAAGAAAGTGATATATGTGGGAAGAGAAGGAAATATTATTTAATGGAAGAAAGGGATAAAAATGTACCTTGCTAATAAATAAATGAGATAAAAAATGTAATTTGAGGATTTGATTAACAGGTGATATTTAAAGATGAAGAATTGGTTTTAATGGTTGAATAAAGTTTATGTTTATTTTCTTTTTGAAAATCATTCATAATTTATTGTTGGTCAAATTCGCAAGTGTATGAATCATTACAAGTAATATAGTGATTGAATACCACGATCGTTCTCCACGGGAGTAAATTCTACCAATTACCAAATTCTCTAGCCTTAATTTTATCTAAGCACTGAATTATCAAAGATGAATAAAATTTAACTTTCTTGAACAAATAAATCTGACTAAAAACAGAGGATTAAACTTAATTGATAAGAGCTCTAGAGCAATGACTTCACCGTTTTCTCCTCTTACACTTTGTTCATTAATAGCTAATGTGTTCTCCTATTTCTAAGTTGTTGGCAAGCTCTACCCTATAGACTCAATATTCTTTCTCAAGCAATAACGATATTCGTTAAACAGTAAATTGCTTATATCTCTATGAAAATTCAAACAATTCAACTATTAAGTCCGTAGAACCTAATATTGCCATAAAATCTATAGGGATATCTCTATCTCAAGTATAAATTTGGGAAAACAATTTAGTTCATCAACAATTCTTGTCTCTCAACCTCAAATTATTGACACAAAAACAATTATGTAAAGAATGGCTAGATCCAAACATGCATTAAGTTCAGAAGAATTTTCACAACCACAATTGAAATAGAACCATTATCTATTAACTAAGAAATAGTAGGATTCGAGTATTGGTCACATCAAAGCACTAGAAAGAAAAAAACTTAGCTCATGATGTAAAACTTAACAAAACTAACTACAGGTGTCAATGGACTAGTCATTACAAAGCAGAAAATAGAATTGAAAGGGAAAAGAGAAACAAATCCAAGTGATTGAACAAGTTTCCAAGCGTAGCTCTCGCTTCATTTGGATGCTCTGGTCCTCCAAAGTGGCGTAATGGCTTTGTTCTCCCATTTCAGCCTCCAAATCCCCTCTTTTCGAACCCTTGAGACGACTAAAAGACAACCTTTTATACTTAGGGCAGTCGACGCAACACCTAGGCGCTGTCAAAAAGCGTGAAAACCAGTACTGTAACATCTAGGCCGCGCTCTATCATTCTGTCCTCTCGCACTGTCTATGGTGCTTAGGGGCTGTATTTTTTTTATTTTATTTTTTAGCTTTCAACTTGAAAATCTTTGAACTTTGGCATTCAAAATGAATTCCTTGATCACCTATAACAGAGCTTGTCAAAGGCTCGCCAAATGATATTTATAATCCACACCATAGATATTTTGCAATACAATGGCAGGGACGATCCACAGGGAGACAAATTGATCGCTTTCCAATTTAATTTGAACTAAACCAAACTAAACTGAATGTTGGCGGGGGATTTTCTTTTTTTTTTTTTAGTAAAGATTAAACAAAAGATTAAAGGCAAAAGATTAAACATGAAAGTTAAAGGAGGAAAAACAAAATTTACCTACTAAACATTGGATTGGGGTTCATCGGATCTAAATTTGTACTTTGATCATTGAGTTTCGAGAGGTTGATGCAAACTTCTGGATCAAGCAATTAACTGGCCCATTCGGTAAACCTGGGTGGGCCCTTAACAGCCCCAAAGCTAGACTATGTCGACCTAGCATCTAATAGCCCCTAATTGACCTTCTAAGTTGGACATGATAGCGTTCCATGCCTAAAGAATCAATCGCACTACACTCGGGAGTTAGTTAAACCTCGATAATTAACTTAGAAATTGTACTTGTTTTATCATCAATTTTCTACAATTTTTTCATCAATTCTCTACAATAGATTTCATCTTTCTTGAGAAAACATTTGAGTTCTTAACTAAATTTCAAAAACAAAAACAAGTTTTTGAAAACTATTTTTTTTAGTTTTCAAAACTTGGTTTAGTTTTTGAAAACATAAGTAAAAAGTAGATAACAAAACAATAATTACTCATAGGTAGAAGTAATATTTATAGGCTTAATTTTCAAATATCAAAAACCAAAACTTAGGGCCTGTTTGATGACATGTCATCCAAATTCTTGTCATGAATTACATACATATTAATTCAAATGTGTGATATATATTCATTCTAGGTTCATAAAATTTTAGTAAAATTAAACCTGGATGGGCATTGAGATACAATTGCACTAAAATAACCTTTTCTTATGTCGCCTCAAAGAAAATTTAGACCAATAAGCTGACCGCAATATGTCCACCACGAGTTTAGAGTGAAGCACACAAAAACACCCAACTGGAAGGATGGCCACTGCTGAAATGGCCAATGGAATCTTCGCCTTTGTTTTATCATAGGCAATAAAGAAGGTTGCACTGAAAGCCACCACCATGCATGCTATAGAAACAAATAGCGTCACTAGCCCGAACAATAACTTGCTCGGCAACGACACTAAGAAATCATCTTCTGCATAGCGCGATGTCAGTATTGATAAAAAGGTGAGTATAGAAGTTGTAGACAACACCAGAGCTGCAACATCTGATATTACAAACACCGTGAAAGCTTGATTCTGTCGAAAAATGGGAATGCCTTCCTTATCCTTGTTGCCTCCTGGAACTGTGAAGGCTGCTGCAAAAACTACCGTCGCAATTAGGGTTGCCACCAACATGCATGAATTCGCCGTATTTTTCATCCACTCCTCACCATATTTTAGTAGTTGTTTGTGCTCTTTTGTGAAGAGCTCACGAGGTGTCAGGCTATCAATAGGGTCTCTTATTATCTCCACTTGGGAAAGCTCTGGAATCGAACGTCTCATCTGACGATGAGAGGACACAACAATTTTCTCCACTTCCTTGAAGTTCACAACAATTCAAATCTTATAACAATGATATGAAAGAAAGAAAATTTTAGGTTAAAATACTATTTTGATTTCTATACTTTGAGTTTCATTCTATTTTGGTCTCTATACTTTTAAATGTCCAAATTTAGTTTCTATACTTTCAACAAATCTTAAAATTAGTCATTCCAGTAAGTTTGTTGTTAAATTTTCCAAAAAATATTTAGTCTCTATTAGTTTTTCCTTTATAAATTTTGAAAACATATTCAAATAGTAGTATATCTTATTGCAAGAAAATTATTATTAAAATTTAATCAATTTCATTAAAAATTAACTTCAAAGGACTAATGTTAAGAATTATTGAAAGTACAAGATTAAAATTAAACATTTGAAAGTACAAAGACCATAATGAAATGTAACTCAAAGTAGAGGGACCAAATTGGTATTTTAATTAACCTAAATTTTAAACCAAGGACAGGAAATATATATTAATGCACCAATGGACGTACCTTGAACCACAAAAGCTCGCGTTGCATTTGTAAAGCTGCCCCTGACACTCTGCTCAGGTGATATGGAGCGGCGAGTGTTCCAGCTAAGTGTAGCATGTTGGATTTTTTCTTTCTATCGTGATAATTTGCAAGGAAATCCTTGAGCCCTCCTATCTCATATATTAAACTGAAGACACTTTCTTGTCGATTTTCAACTGCTATGTGAAATATGCTTTTGTCGTCGTCGTCGACTTTCCATAGCAAATCTGGATATGATTGAATGAGTATTATCAAGAACTCAGCATTTCCAACTTTTGCAGCATCGTGCAATAACCTTGAGGGATTTTTTATGAACTTCGATAGCTCGCGTTTTGGAAGTTCCCTGACAACAAAATTCCATAGGCGTTCCACAATTTGATGGGCTAATGTCTGCATCAGAGCTTTGTTGTAAATTCCGTTGAAGCCTAGCAAATCACACAAAGATGTAATCATGCTTCGAAATGCATACATTTCTACATATTCTTACATATCCAGAAGAAAGCTAAGTTCATTGTATTACGAGAGTTTATATATCTTTTCCAAAAGCTAAGCTCGTTGCTGCTACCAATTGTAGATGGTTTTCTAGCTAGTACATGTAAAGCCGTGTCTCCATTTTCCATTCGCTCCTTTGCCAATTCAGGTTTCTTTTTCAGAATATCTAATGCTATATCTAGAAGAAAGAAAGGGTAAGAAATATTAAGAACATTTGTGAGTGAGTAAGTACTAAAGAAAATTTGAGATGAATAAGGATGGAAGCAAAACCGTAATAATCAGTGGAAATGGTAGCAATAAGAAGTTCAATCTGTTCAGAAGTATCTAGAGCTTCAAAATTAGTCTTGGAGAAAAGGAAGGAAGCCATGTCTTTGCGTTTGTAGGCTACCGCCATTAAAACTGGAGTTGGTTTATGAGGATCATGAAGATTTGGAAGATTGGGATTCTTGTCAACCATTACTTTAGCAATTCTTACAACTCCTGATGCAGCAGCAAAAGCAAGAGCAGTATTTCCTTTTTCATTTTTGGAAGCTAAGTCAGATGGAGATGTAAGTTGAACCAAATTTTCAACAAAAGAAATATGCTTTGCAGCAGCAGCAATATGAAGAGCAGTTTCCTCTGCATCAGTTATCTTCATAGTGATAGTTGATGAATCTATGGAAAAAATAGATGTGGCAGTCTTCCAGTCACCCTTTAAAGCAGCTTGATATAACCCAACATTTAGTGGAAGGTATCCTCTCTTCTTTTTTGCTAGACATACAAACAAAGAATCCATAATGGCTCAGCAAAAGTATTACCAAAAAAAAAAAAAAAAAAAAAAAAAAAAAAAAAGAAGAATTTTTTCTCTAACTTTTCACAATTTTTTTTTTTTTAATTTCTTTTTAATAGAAATCTGGGTGACTAAGATAGATGGTATTATATTAACTGCTTTAGAAAAGTTTCACCCATATTGTCCATTTTATGTAGTATAAACTTAATTGACTTTAACCAAATATTTAGTAATTATAAAAATTAGGAGTATTATTAAAAATAAATATAAAATACATCATTCTTTTTTCATACCTATTAACTCTTCTTACTTTACTTCCTCTTCTATAAATTAGTTTCTCCAATTTATAAGTAGGAATTTTAATTATCTATTTTTTTTTTTTTTTTTGTGTAACTACATGGTTAAAACATTCAAATAGGAATTTAATCTTAATAATATTCGAATGATTGTAATTAAGTTAATTATAACAATCAATTTGTGAATATATTATTTTTATTTTCTAAAATTTTAACAAATAATTATAAATACTCATAATAAGAAAAAAAAATTGAAATTATTTAACCATCTTCTTTTGAAAAAAAAACTTAATTATGATGTTTTTAATTAACTATATATATATATATATATATATATATATATATATATATATTGAAACAATGACTTTGATTGAATACAATGAATTTTCTTTTTTAATATTTAATATCTATTTATTCATTAAATTTTTTGTAATGTCTTAGTTTTACATCCACGGGCCAATCTGAACTTAGCTCAATGGACAATACACTAATTACTATTCGAAAGGCAGGTGATTTTTTATCCCTCAATTGTTGAACTCAACATCATTAAAAAAAAAAAAAAAATCTACATCTACCCAAATAGTTTGGTGTGAATCTTCTATTAGGTTGCCCTTGCCTCTCACTCTCAATGGAATTATTCTCTATTAAACGATGAAAGTAAAATCTCATGTATTAACAATAGTTAAAACATTAATGAATTATTTGTAGGGTTTGTTTAGAATGACCTTTAAAGAGCTTCAAAACGTGTTTTTAAATAAAAACAAGAAAACATATTTTTAAGCACTTGTAAAGTCATTCTAAAATAGAACCATAATCACAATAAAACTAATTTTGAATTAAATGAACCCAGCAACATTAATTTATGACATTAAAAATTCAGGTAAAACAAATAAATTATAATGTTTTTTTTTTCATATCATTCAAAAATAATTAATATAATATACCACTCAAATTTATTGTTAGTCACATCCGCATCATGTAAAAATGTCAAAATTATTATAAAGTAAAACTAATAAGAGTATGAATGGGTTGATTACCTAGGAAGCACTAGAATGGTTTTTCAAACTAGGTGAGTTTGCAGGATTAATAGAGAAATGGCCGTAAATTTAACGAGGCGCATGAAATAAAAGACTATAAAAGCATATGAGTGGGTGGAGATCGATGAACATACCGTTGCAAAGAATAAAATGATGCCTTTCCGCAGTGGGAATTGGAATGGCTTCAGGTTCTACACCATCATTATGGCTTGGATCTGCTCTATTGCCATGGCTCTCTTGTGCTGGTGCTCCAATATCGGAGCGATCCTCGTCCGTGGATGGGCGGGCAGTGGCATTGTTATCGCTCTCTTCTCCTCCGTCGACGTCATCGGCCGCAGCCGAAGCCGCAGTGTTGTCCTGAGCGGACCAAGTGATATTAGCATCAAGGTATTTCTGGTTGGAAGATCCCCATTCATCACCAACAAGAGGCATAAGAGGTCTTGGAGTTGTTGGTTCTTCTCCATTTGGATTGGATTCATAAGTAGGATTTGAACGAGGAGAAGGAACATCGCCTTCTTTAAATAGAGCCCTCATTGGATTTTTCATATCCTCCTGCACTCTTTTCATCTCTAAGATCTTGCAGAGTTTCTCTACTATCAAACTGATCTGGGAAAGTGGCAATGGAGCTCTTCCAAACAGCTTCTAATTGGATATTTGACACACAAAAAATGGAGGACTTTGGATGGCTCCTTTCTTAATCCAACGGTCAAATACTTCACAAGTGGGGTATATGATATATCTATAATTAAATATACTGGCTAGTTGTTAGACTTAGTCCTAACTATATTTATTGACAAAAGGACTCAAAATATTTATTGACACACAAAAATAAAAAATGTAATGTATATGAACTATATTGGTTACTAATACGAAAATGTGTATATGCAAAATGGATATTAATGTTCAGAATTAATTTTGTTATAAAAATTATTATTATTGAATTTAATAATATGTGGAGTTGGAGATTTGAACGTCTAACTTTTATATTGATGTTCTAATGTCTTAACCAATTGAGCTATACTGCTGAGTATAGCTCAATTGGTTAGGTCAAATGTTCAAATCTCCCCTTCTAATTATTGTCAAGCTCAAAAAAAAATCAATTAAATTATACTCGGGTTGGTAATTTAATTAATCATTTAAGTGGATAACAATTTAATAGGATATATACATAAACACTATTTAATGACATATTACGTATTCTAAATCTTTTTATTAAAAAAATTATCTAAATTTATGAACTTACGAGCTTTTTATTAAAATTGTAAATCTTTGAACAAATGCATGTCAGCTCGTTAAATCTAGCATATAAAGCTTAAAAGAATAATATAAATTGAGGATATCGAGGATATATATTTAGGTTATGGTTTTAATAACATGATATTCATTCCATCAAATTCCTACTTCTTTTACCCACATATTTTTTGTTATGGCCTCAACAATTTTTTTTTTCTTTTTTGTGGTTACATATCTTTTGTTAAAAGGGATGGTAGACTAACGAATTAAGGGTAATTAGTTTCGTTTTTATTCTTTAAATTCTGTTTAGTCTTTGTATATACCCAAAAAATAATATCGTGCATAACCATGTACAGCATAGGTGACATATTTTACTTGGGGTTAGTGCCGTCCAATGAGAGTTATATTTGAAAATTTTATTGCAGGGGTGGGTGAACAAAAACAATATTTAATATGTGCAAAGGATAAACATCAAGCTCCGTTCAAAAAAAAAAAAAAAGAAAGGATAAACATAAAAATAATCGAATATAAAACGTGACTAAAAACAAATCTCGAAAAGCAACGGTCACATCCATAAATTAATTGTTTGAAATGTCATTTTAGTTCATATATTTTAAATTTTATTTTATTTTAATTCATATACTTTTAAATATTCAATTTTAATTCAAATACTTTCAATAAAGCTTAAATTTGACCACTACTATTAATTTATTATTAATTTTTCTTAAAAAAAAATTAATTTTTATTAATTTTTTCTCTATAAATTTTAAAAATATATTCACATTTTATTTTTTTTCTTGTATATTAAAATTATTATTATTATTTAATTAATTTTGATAAATTAACTTCAAACTTATTATAGGGTCTAATTTTAAGTTTTATTGAAAATACATGGACTAAAATTAAACATTTGAAAATATATAGACTAAAAAAAAATAAAATTTAAAGTACATAGATCAAAATGATATTTTAACCAAATTAATTTGTATAATTAGTTTAGGATTTACGAAGAAGGGAAGCGCCCCGACAAATTGGTTCAAAAGACAAAAAGAAAACGCTCCACGACAAAGTTGATTGATAAATGAGAGACGACTTGAAGTCGATGACATTTTGTTTTTCATTTTCTTCGTGAGCTCTCCAACCAATTCAATTCAGTTCATTCACTTTTTAAAAAAAGATGATCTGAAAATGAAACAGAGAAAATATGGTAGATTTTGTTCAAATTACAAGTGCGATTCTTAAAGCACGCTTTTATTAAACTAGCAGGGAAATAAAAGAATTTACAATCTTAACATTAGATGCATAAAGAAATATTAAAAAAATAAAAAATAAATATTATGATTTATATGATGAATACTTTTAGTTCACATTGATTTTGTTTACATAAACGAGTTTCCATGGTAAAGTAAAATTCACTGCTTTCTCTAAAGTTTAATGTTCCGCTCTCTACTTTTACAATTTTGAACTAAAAAAAATTATATTTTCTCATAAACTTTTGAAACTACAATAATTAAAAAAAAAAAAACGAATTTTCACCCACTTGCCAGTCAATAATATTTTTTAAAGTTTATTTGGGTCACATTATATTAAGATAATGGTTTGAATTATGTAATCGAAGGCATCTCCATGCCCATATATTTTCAAAGGTACAGAAAGTAAATTATTTATCCATAACAATTTGTGTTTAATGCAAAATTTGCATCTAAGAATTGCAAATCTTGATTACTAAGGTCCTGTTTGATAACGATTTCATTTTTAGTTTTCTATTTTTTAAAATTTATTCTTGTTTTCTCTCAATTTTCTTTACTATAGTTTTCACATTTCTTAAAGGAATATTTGAATACATAGTAAAATTCAAAAAACGAAAACAAATTTTTTAAAATTCTGGCCTCGTTTAATAATCATCTGATTTTTTGTTTTTTATTTTTGAAAATTATGCTTGTTTTCTCATCATTTCTCCACAATGAATTTCATATTTCTTAAAAAAACGCAAGAATTCTTAACCAAATTCCAAAAACAAAAATAAGTTTTAGAAAACTATTTTTTTTCCATTTTCAACACTTAGCTTGATTTTTGAAAACATATGTAAAAAGTAGATAACAAAACAAGGGAAACCCATATGTGTTAGTTGTAGCGCGCCTTAAATTTCTAAGTTTAATGCTACATTAATGATTGCTAAAAGGAAACCCAAAAGTTTAAAGCAAACACAGAGTCACAAATGAACTTCAAATTCGAGTGTAATCTTGATGCAATGAAAAATAATAACCCCTGGAGATGGAAGCGGTAGGTAGATCATTGATAATTTATCTTTCACCCCTACAATTTGACGTCAAATTTAACTATATGGGTAGCTGAATTTAAACGAATTCAAGCTAGAAATCGATCCCATGAAACTTGATGACAGAAAAATTATCCTTCAACTTCGAAGAATTGAACAAATCTCCTACCTAAATCCTCCTATTTACGTTTCCAAATCCATCCCAACAACAATTTAGCCTCTTTTTTTTTTTTTTTTTTGGTCTTTAGAGAGTTACGAGGGAGGGTTATGGTTATGGATTTTGGGTTTTTAGAGCTTATTTGGTCAAATTGTTACTATGACCATTCAAATGCCAATAATCAGTTCATACTTATTAATTTTTATGGAGAATGAATTTGCAGATAGAGAAACAAGAAGAAACATTTTCCAGTAAAAGTATTTTTGAAATTTTTTGAAAGGTCAAGGGTATTATTGAAACGAAACTTTAACGTTTTCTATTCAAAACTTAACGGTAAAGGTATTTTTTTAACGTTTTTTAAAGATCGGGGGTATTTTTGAAACTTTTGAAAGTTTAGGGGTATTATTGAAATGAAACTTTAACTTTTTCCATCCAAAACTTAACGACAAAGGTATTTTTTAACGTTTCTTAAAGATCAGAGGTATTTTTGAAGTTTTTTAAAGTTTGGGTTATTATTCTATTGAAACAAAATCCATAGTTTAGGGGTATTTTCTATAATTTAGCTTGTAAATCAAATCAGTCTCGATCCTTTCATTGCATTGGTCTGTATTCATAATTTTTTGGTATTTTGATGGGTTTCTTTGGATTATTTAATCAAATATTTACCATAGCTAAAACTTCAAGAGGAAAAAATAAATTAAATTACAAATTTGATTCCTATAGCTTGGTTAAAGTTTTAATTTGGTCTATATAGTTTTTAAAAAGGTGGTTCATGGAGAGATATTGGTATTTTTAGTTCTTAGGTTGGTTTTCTCAAGGAAGTAAATTTATATGACGAGTAAAAATATGAAGATATTTAATATAAAAAAAAAAAATAGCTAAAGTTAGTACATCACAACCATAATTGACATGTACTCTTTTTCTTGAGGTCAGAGGTTCAAATCGATCTCCCTACCCACGTTTCGAGTACTAAAAAAATATTTAAAAAATAACAATAATATACAAGCTTTTAAAATTAAGCGTACAGAAGTGGGTGGCTTCATAAAGACTAGAAATATTAGTATTTATTACTTTTTGTTTTGGTTCTTTTCAAGCAAGCAATTCATATGGAGAGTAAAAAATTGAAGGGAATTGAATATTTTGTTGTGAAGAGGACAAAATGGTAGTTGGAATTGAATTTTTTTTGTGAAGAGGACAAAATGGTAGTTGGAATTGAATTTTTTTTGTTCTTTTTAATTAAGGTGTTTTTGGTACTTTTAGTTTAAGCATTTTTTCTTAAAATATTTTTAATAAAAATGTTCTTACCTTTTTTTTTAAGTATTTTAAATAACAAATTTGTTTTTACTGCATATTGTTGACGATTTTTAATTACTAACTTGGAGATCCTTTTTTTTTAGATAATTCATCTCTCGAGTATTGTTTCTTCAAAAATAGTTTTAAAATTAATCCTTTTTTAAAGTGCTTTTTATTTATTAACATTTTTTAGAAATTATTTTTGATGAACTAAAATCACTACATAGTAAATACATTTTAAATTATTAATTTTTTTAAAGGTGTTTATAGAAAACATAATTTTATTAACAAAAAAGTACATAGTTTTAGTTCAACAACAAAGGAGGTGGAGAGATTCAAACCTTTAATGAGTGCATATGTCTTAACTACGTTGAGTTATGGTCAAGTTTGCTAAAAATATTTTTTTCCATATTTATTCTAGAGTCCAAACACATTATATAAGTACATAAGTTGGTGGCTTCTTCAACAGGAGATATATTAGTATTTAGGGCTTGGTTTTTTTTTTTGTTTTTTCCTTCAACGTAGAGAGTAAAAATTTGAAAGGAATTGAATAGTTTGTGGTGGGAGTACAATGTGGTAGATGGGAGTTAAGGCAGGAGAGAAGGAAAATTTGTTTGTTCGATGGGTTTCTCGTTTAATCCATTGAAATTTGTTAAAAAGGTATTAAATTTAAGAAAATGTGCATAAAGACACCCACTGGTTTATAAATATTTTTCTTAGTTGAATAACATAAGAGTATCTCTTTTAGTCGAGAGACTCCTTAACCAATTGAGCTATACTTAAGTTGAATATCAACCCGTTTATGGTGTTATGCGGATTAGAGTAAGCCCTTAAGATCAACATTTTTTTTATTATATATACACTATGGATCTTATCAATTAATTTCCTGCTAATCTTAATTAAACAACGACTAATACATTAAAATCATTTCATTGCTAATTATCATACTTTAATGTAATTGATAAATAATAATATATGTGTATAACAATGTAAAAGATCATGTATGACATTGTTTCAATACAAAGTTTATTGCTCCTAGTACAATGAAATATATGGCAATGAGAGGAGTAGCCCATGTATCTTATAAATTGTGAGGTCTCTCCACATTTTTCCAATGTGGGATCCTCAACATGACCGAATACCCGTTTGGGCTTCATGGGCTCTGATACCATATTAGATTACATGGGGTTCCATCTCAAAATCAATTGGCAATGAGAGGAGTAGCCCATGTATCTTATAAATTGTGAGGTCTCTCCACATTTTTCCAATGTGGGATCCTCAACATGCCCCCTCAAGATGGTGCCTCTTTGGGTTCACCATTCTTGGGTCGGATCCCAATTTTTAGACCGAATATTTAAGGCATAAATCCCAACAATAACATAAATCTCTTGAAAGTTTTCGTGGTATTAAATCATAAATCCAATTGAATAACTCTAAATTACTTTTTCATACTTGAAAGTTTAAAATAATTTATAAAACAACCACTCACAGTACTATTGACAAGACGAATTCGGGTCGTAGGCCATTCCGATCTCCACTTGACCTGAAATAATTATTCCGTCCAAGTATTAATAACTCTTCGATTCTCCAAATTAGGGTGCAACAACACTAAATTTTCCAAGACTTTTAGTTCCTCCTTAACACTTGGGTTGACCATAATTTTCTATGAACTCTAACTACCATGTAATTAAAATCATAGTTCAAGGATAAAATTCCCAATAACCTCTCTTGAACCCCTCTCCATAAGAAGTTTCATTCCTCTCATTTCTTATTCTCTCCATGAACAAATTCGTTAGTTTCTTTTTCTTTAGAAGTTTGAAATTTGTACATACAAATACCCCTTCAATCTATCATTTGATAAAAAAAAACCATAATTTTCACCAAGTTTCCAGTTTTCAACTTAACCATTACCTTCACCTTAGTTTTCAAGCTGATCCATGGAGTTTCCAACTAAAAAGAAAAACCACAAGTTAGAGAACTTACCCAAAACTTCAATCAATATTGTGAGATCATCTTCTTGATTTTTACACTCCAAAATAGCCCAAAAATGCACTCTTCCCTTCACTTATTTCTTCCTCTTCCTCTTTTCCCTCTTCCTTTTTTCCTTTTCTAACTCGTTTCAGCAAGTCTTTTGGGTGTTTTTTTTTCTTTCTTCCTCTTTTAAACAAACAAGGGTGGTTTCTCCCAGATGCCACCCATCTGATTTTCTATTATTCTTTTTTTTTAGACAAGCTTGTAAAGGAACGGAAGCTTGTCTACATTTTTTTTTATTTTTATTTTTTAAAAGAGACAAACGTGGAAGCTTTCCTATATATATATATATATTTCTTTTCCAAACAAAAACAAAACCCTTATTCTTTCTTTTTTTTTTTCCTCTCTCAATCAATCCTAATCTCTCCAATAAAAAAAATATATCCAACATACAACTTCCAATTTTCTTTAAGCACCCAAAAAAATGTAGAAGATAGATGTTACACAACATTTCATAAACATGGGAAATTTCTCAAATAATATATAAATTCTCAAATAATCATCAGATCTCTCAAATATTTATAAAACGATAAGTCCAACTATATACATAAAATACTGAAATTTCAACACAACTTCTAAAAATTCAGAATAATTTTCCAAGATCATAAAACATTTCTAATATCTCTAAAACCACATTTCATGCACCTCATTCATTCCTCCATAAATGTCAAAACTCTTCTAATTTCTCAAATAATCACAAAACATCTAAAATATTTCTCAAACAATGATTCCAGCTTAAATCATGAGAATATTGGATATTCATAACAGTTTTTGGAAAATCTCAAACAATTTCTCTAAAATCATACGGAATCACAATCTCTTTGGAAATTTCATAATAATAATTGAATAGTGAAAGCATTTCATAAAATAAACCACCTCAAAGAACTATTATTGTTCACTTTTCGAATTGTAAGTTATTTTCCTGAAATTCCAATAATCATATCAATAATAATTCTGCAAACAAGTAATTATAAACCAACTAAACATCAATTAAATTAATTTGTATTTGGAAAAAACTTGGTGCAACCCACTTCAACAACATAGATTTTTTTTAAAACCAATTTTTTTTGTGGTGCTGAAGTGGGCTGCACAAAACTTGGGTTGTACTCAAGTTGTGCTCTTTCTATTTTCCCATCCTCCAATCACATTTCTCTTTCTACTTTTATTTCATTATAAAGATGTATTATTTGTCCTTTACTTTCTATTAAATACTATTTTATTCTCTCACTTCAAACCATCTTTTCCCTTTACTATAATAAAATAATCTTAATTTTTCTCAAGTTACCACCCCACTTGAAAATCTCTGCTACAATGCACCTGAAAATTTTTCATCGTTGGATTGGATGTAGAGAAAAAAAGTACATCGAATTTATATCCAATAGTTATTATGGGGCATGAAAATTATTAAATTTACATCCAACGATTATTATGAATGTAACAGCTTCATTGAGTAATTTGTCTTCAAAATGAGGTTTCTTCCCTCTTTCCACATTTAATAGCATTTGTACTATCTTATCACTCTCACCCTTTAATTTACCTTAATACCCTCCTCTTCTTCTTCTTCCACTCTTCTTTGTTTTTTTCTCTTTTCCAGCCCACATTTCAAACATTTCTTCATCTCCAGCACATGATTTTCATCTTCATTTCCACAATCCAACCATTTCCTCCCTTTTCTTTCTCTTTTAACCAACTTAAGTTTTCTCCAAATTCTTCTAAATTATTTTTCCCAAAGCAAATGTTCTATTTTTCTATTTCCAATTCCTCCAATCTAATTTCTAATTGCATCTTCCCATCATAGAACACAAGGAAGCCACCCGAAGATTTCCATCTAACTTGTTATTGTGGTTAAATTCCTATTCTTCCTTCTCACAAACCAAAATCAAAAATGTTCTAGAGTTTAATTAAGAAGAAAAGCCCACCAACATAATCCACCTTTAAATCCTATTTATTTGTAAATTTCCTTATTAAAACATAGAAATACTTCTCAATCCACGATATCCACCATTTTTGACATTGTCTCAGGAATTTAACCCAGGTTCAGCCTTAAATCTCCCCCTTCAAACTCTCTTACCTCTATTCTTTTTCTCTCCCCTTTTCTAGTTTTTTCTTTCCTTCTCCAAATTTCGGCTGCCAACATTTTTTTTTTTTTCTTTTTCCAATTTTTTTTCATTTTATTTTAATTCCCTTATCAAATTTCAATCTTTCTTCTTTTTCATTTTTTAAATATAACAGAACCTTAGGGACAATTGGGTCTTCACAGGAAAAACCTGTTTGGCATGACCCTAGAAACCCTCCATTTCCCATCTGAAAGAACTAGGAGATCGCATCATGGACATCGATGAGATGTCCCAAAATTCTTCACTGGGATTTCCAGAAAGCTTCCATTCGAGTTCACTAGGGGAAGTGAAACACTAAAAAAAAGAAAAGAAAAGCAAAGAAAAGAAAGAGAGCTCTGTTTAGCCGAGTGGGAAAAATGGCGAGAGGCATTATCAGTCCCCCAAGAGGCAGACATTCTTACAAGCCAAGCGGATCACGCATCCGTCCCCAATGTCCGCGAACGACAACAGCGGTCAATCCCAACGAGCATCGAAGTGATAGAAAAGAAACCCAATCCACCGCCGTAAAACCCAATGCTACACGGGCAACCAAAAACAACGACGATAGATCTTCAAATACTTCACGCATCGACCCACCAAAATCCACTTCAAAGGCTGTGTCCTCAAGGAGACCAATAGCAACCCCAAATCCTAATGAGAAGAAATTAGACAACAATAATTCCACCCCCAAAACGGCCACTGTGATTCTCCTGGTGACGATCCTGATGGTCGTAATCAGTTATTCGGGTGGACTGTATGGTACTCCTAGTGACGATCCTGACGGTCGTAATCAGTTACAACAGCTTTCTATTGACGGTGAGGTTATGTAATACTTAGTTTTTTTATTACTGTTGATAATTGTTTGGCTGAATTTTTCGCTGCAAAGATTTCCCATTTTTAGCCTGAAAAGTTGCAAATGGTTGGTTCTAGTTTTATGATCATACCATTCACTACCATTGCGTCAAAATTACTCTATAACTTCCATTGCTTGTTGAATGTCTTTCATTGCTTTCATTTTCCCATTTTAATTTATATTTAGAATTTTTCATCCTCTATTGTTAAATCTTTACCCACCCAAAAAGCTTAAACAGATGAGTTAGAGAAAATTTAATTTTTTATTAATACTTCTACACCCACATTCATTTGTGGGCTCGTGAATAAGCATAATATCAGATTCAATAAGTGAATGTCAATATTAATTAAGAAGAAAAGTATATTTTAGAGGATTGAACTTAAACGTTATGGCAGAGTAAAGGTTTTTTTTTTTTTTTTTTTCCTCTGTAATTGAACCAAAATTTAAATCTTTCACTTTTTATTTAATTGTTAAAATCTCAGACGAACTCGATCAGTATCAAACCGTGTACTTTTTCTTGAAAATCTTGTGTAGGTAAGGATCTTGCGAACATCGCCCTACATGCAAACTCGATATACGAATCAGTCGGCTCAGATACAAAGAAAGAAGGTTCTTCTCAAAGCAATAATGCTCCGAGAATATTTCAAATTTACAAGGAAATTGCATCTCATCGTCAAGGAAACTCCTCCATTACATCTTACTTCACAAAGCTGAAGGCATTATGGGATGAGCTTGCAACCTACATTGATGTAACTCATTGTTCTTGCGGTTCAATTGAGAAGCTGAGTGAACATATGGAGAGAGAAAAAGTTTTACAATTTCTTGTGGGACTAAACCAGTGGCGAATCCAGAATTTTTGCTGAGGGGGGGCTTCACTTAAAATCAATAGTTGATACAAAGCTTTATGTTGAGGACTTAAATTCGTTCGAAGATAATTATGAATATACAGCAAGCAAATCTAGAACTTTATGTTGAGGGAAAATTTTGTATGAAGATAATTTTGATCGCATTAATATATATTGATATTAATTTTTATATCTTATATTAGCTTTCTTTAGGGCAAAAATCAATTCATATGTTTTTTTACATTAGTTTGTTGAATACAAAGCATGACTGACTTTTTTTACATAAATATATGAGAAAAAGAATGGAACTTAAAATAATAATAAGTAGATTTTTTTTTCAAAAAAATATATTTATAGTTGAAACTATGCATGTTGAATCAACTAAAATCCTAATATTTGTATCAATTAAAGCCCTAAAATTTCATAAGTGAATCAATTTAAACATTTTATTTGTGATTCATAACTATTTACACTTAATTCTATTTAAAATTAATTCAAAATTTCATTATTCAATTATTCTCCAAAAATCCTACAAAGTAACAAAAAAATTATCACGTAATTCTTCCTAAATAAATAGAACAAAAATAGAGAAAAAAGAGAAAATGAAAAACTACTTATATTAGTGTAATTCCCTACTACCCAATGCCCACTCGGTTCCAACATTTTCCTTTAATATTCTATTTGTCTTTTCATTAAAATAAGTTTTATAGAGTAAAAGTTATGGATTAACGATTTGAAAACGTAATCATAACAAAGTGTCTAAATTGATTAACTTAGAAAATTTTAGGTTTTTTATTGATACAATTATTAATGTAAGGTTTTAATTGATTCAATACAAAGTTTAAGGGTACAAATGAATTTTTTTTTTCTTTTTTCTTTTCCATTTATAAGAATGGTAGTTTATTCTTAATATTATAGTTTTTTTTAGAAGTTCTAAATTAGTTACTTTGAATTAAAACAGATTATATATATATATATATATATATATATATATATATATATATATATATATATATATATATATATATATATATTTTAATTAATGAAAAGGACAAATCAGTTTCGTTTAAATTATAGAAAAAACGAAAAAAGGACCCAAGATACAGAAGTTGGGGCTCGAACATGCGCATTCAGGGGGGGCTAGAGGCACCCTTGCCAACAAGCTAAACCTTGATTTTGTGATTTTAAACAATTAAGCTTATACATATAATATAAGTTGCTATAGTTCAGGGGGGGCTCGAGCCCCCCCTGGGCCCATGGTAAATCCGCCCCTGGACTAAACGATTCTTATTCCACAATTTGCGCCCAAATCCTTCTTGTGAAGGCATTTCCAACGGTGGAGAAAGCTTATTCTGTAATAATTCAAGAAGAAAAACGTAGGGAACCGGTTTTGTCACCAGAAATTGTTGCGGCAAAAGTAATCCAAAACAATTGGCTTCTTCACAAAGGTCACTCGAACAATAATGGTGATAATGATGGTATTGAAGAAATTGATAATGATATTCACGAGCAGCACATTGATCAAAATGAAGTTACAGGCTTCCCCATTGAGCAATTGCTGATAGACCTTGGCTCTCCTGTGCGATGTTGAATATTTTCAACTCAAAGAAATTTCAGGTTATGATTTGTTTTTTTTTCTTTCAATTTTTGCTCTTATCCGTATGAGGAATTTTTTCTTTACGTCCTTAATTATATGTTTCATCATTGCTCAATGTTGTTGAATTACATTTTACTGACAATTTGTTTTTTTGTGTTTTTCAGGATTAATTTGAGGACAAAAATATTCTTGTCCAAACTATTAATCATCAGGGGGAGACATCTAGTTGAAAAAACTTACCTCTACAAAAGGTGAGTAGGAGTTTGTCTACTTCCCTTTTTTTTTTTTAATGTGGTTTATTTCTAGTGGATAAAAATGTTAGTGAGATTACAATTGAATTTAATAAACCACGTCAAGAATTGAGTGGGAACTTTTACTTTTTAGTGTAGAAGTTAAGTTTTGTCTATTCTTCAAATGTAAGGTAATTGGCTAACACTAGGTTGAAAAGTTTCTTGTCTCATCATTGTTATAGTTTGATTTTTGGTAATTGGCTATACACGCATTTTCATTACTCGATAACCGCGGAATAGTCTTTGTCAAGTCAAGAAATATTTATAATTTTCATATGTTATACAAGATGATTAAAAAACAAACAAGTTGTACATAAAGAAGTTGAAATAATTAAGCGAAATTCGAGGGTTAAAAACAAATTAATTGTTTATAGGCATTAAAGAAACACAACTTTTGGTGTGTGAAATTTTGTCGCATGTGGAGTAAGGTGTTGAAAAGTCTAAAGCCACGAGTGATCACTGTTAGGTTTGTTTTTTAGTGGAGCCAAAATAACTCAATGGCGTTGAATACCCTCATCTAAAAGTCGAAGATGTGCGCCTGAAAGCTTGTTAGGAAGGCTCATTTGTGGGCTTTAAGCCCAATATAATTTTAGGTCATATAGTAGCTTATATATATTGTATTATGTTTGCGGCTAAAGAATATTGACCGAGTAAGTGGCCTTTTTTTGTTGATGAAAAAGCCATACAACAGTGAATGAATTTTTTGAGCTTTTGTGTGCGTCAGTGAAATATTTTAGAAGAGAAAGTGTTCTTTCTCTCGTTGAATTAAGAGGTTTGTTCTTTTGTTTTGTTGTTGATTTCAAGTTATCGAGTTGTGATACTTGAAAGTCAATAATCATTGTTGGACTATTGAGGGTTAGTTTATAGCACAAATTTGAGGCTTCTTGTAATCTTAGAATCTGCAGTTGTAGAAGAATCTCAAGTTTGAGTTTGAGGCTTCTTGTAATCTTAGAATCCGCTGTTGTAGAAGACTACACGTAATTTCAAGTTTGGGGTTTCTTTTCCTATCTTTTATATTTTTTATTTGTGATTCTTGTTTGGTTTACTTATCCTGTGGAAAGGGAGAATTTAATATTTAGTCTTTGGTTCAAAAGTCATGGGATATGTGGAGCCAAAAATTATCTGACCGTTAAAAAATTGGGCAAGGCATTGAAAAAGAAACCGGAAGGTATGAATGATGAAAAGTTGATTTCGAGCACCATGTTGTGGCATTGACAATAATATCTTCCTAGAGAGAGAGCATCTGTGGCTCTTTGCTTTGTCATTGAAGACTCAATCGTTTCGCTCGAACCATATATTCTAACAGATAGCACCAAATAAGTTTGACCACAGAACATTTCGAGCCGAGGATAAGGAAATAGAGAGATCCTCCCCTATAAAATCTTCAATCCTATCCTGGCGATGGAGAGAAAGATTAGAACCGATTTGTACATACTGCCAGAGATATTCAATATTGGGTCCTTAATGGTTGAGCTGGAGGGAATCTTCCGATTCTCAGAAATAGAAAACCAGTGCCTCAACTCCCTATCAAAAAGTGGTCTTCTAGGGAAAAGGTTCCATGATCTGTTGTATCTGTTCCATGCCTCTTCAACTGTCATTAAGGGATTTGTAGATAAAGCAAAGAGGCGATGTTGAGATTGGTAAAGGCAGCCTTGTCCCGTCCAATTATGAAACCAGAATAGAGTGTCTTTGTCACCATGAATGTCCCACATGATTTGGCTCATAACAAGGTCTCTTAATTTTGTAATGTGGTGCCAAGGAGCTTTGGCACTATTAAACCTGCTTTTAGAAGGAATATCGCCAGGGGAAGAGGAAGAGTACTACAAAAAATTTTGGATTTTACAACGCTATTTTTCCCAACTCAAGTAAATGCGTCGATATAGCTTGCTTTTCCCGACGCAATGGAAGCGTCGATATTACTCCGACTTATCCCGACGCCACGTAGAGAATAAACAGAACGCACGTTTTGGGCTATTATGACGCTTGTTTCTAGATATCCTGACGCATGGTTGCGTCCAGAAAATAATCATTTTTTTTCTTTTTTTTTTTTACAGTAAAAAGCCCGTTAGACACCCTCTTCCCAATTACTTTTCGATATCCTCTCTTCTCCAAAGCCCTAACTCCCTTTCATCACACCACTGTAAACCCATCTCCATTCCCTCAGTCTTCTTCATCTTCTTTCTTCCTTCCCAAGCACGTACGACGAGATTCTTCCTCCGGTGAGACTTACGATGTTTCAGCTTGCGGCGACGACTTACGGCGTATTTGACTTCGCACTGCCTTCTCGTGAGATTTTCCAGGATTTTCCCCAGCAACAACGCATCTTCTCCCTCGTTACGGGTCTTCTTCAGTGTGACTTACAATACATCTTGCATTTCTTGAGGAGGGACCTTGAGGTAATGTCTCTATCTCTGATTATCTCTCTGTGCCTCTTATTGGGTTTTAAATTTCTATTTGATCTTTGAAATAGACAGTGCAAGAATTAAACCCACAATGAAACCTGATCTATTGTCTCAACCATGAAAATTGCAGTGTGGAATTAGGTGATTGTGTGAAGAAAAGAAAAAAAAGAGAAGAAAAGCTAATGAAGAGAGTGAAAAATGGAGACCTTTGTAAAAAGGAAGTGAGTGATAGGATTGGGAATTAATTAGTAAGAAATTGAGTTTGAAGCAATAGGAGTCAGTGTGGAGTATTCATCGGAAGAAGAAGTATGAAAAAAGAGGAATATTCAACTCAAAAAAATAAAAAATAAAAAATCTTGATATATAAGATTTCAAACTTCTGTTGGAGAGACTTAATTAATTGGTTGAAGATTTTCTAAGTTTGTTATGGAGCGTGAGAGAGAAACTAAAATAATTTTGGGCCATTTTTTTTTCGTTCTTGTGCTCGTTCTTCATCTTTCTCCTTTTGAAACACGGTGCCGTCTTGTAGCGATTGCGGCAGCTACAAACTTCATATATTGATAAACTTGTTGGAGAGTCGTTCATGTTACATGCATAATCTTATAGTTAATTATATTTAATCACATACTTAATTGGTAGAGAGAGAGATGCATCATTTTTAGTGATTTTTTTTTTGAAGTCATCATTTCTTAGTTGTCAATAGCCCCCTTTCCATGCAATGCCACAGAGTCATTCATATTACACATATTCATAGTATCCATCGAAATTGGAAGCTTTTATTGAGATTTAATTGATATAGTATATCAAATAAATTATTTATTAAAAAATACATGTATTTAAGAAACGTTGAATCCAAAGAACTTATAGGGTAAGCAATCCGAAGGGTTTCATTACCTTTCTATCTTTACATTAGATATTATACTTAACATAAAACCACGGAATGAATTATCATTTTTAACCGCCAATATGAATATAGTTTAGTGGTAATTGGATGTACTCCTTTTCTTAAGTTTGGAGGTTCAAATCCTCATGTCCCACATTTATTGTACTAAAAACAATTTATCATTTCAAAACCTCGTTAATTTCTAGTAAAATCTTTTTATTTTTATTCTTGTATTTAATTTGATGTGTGAATTTTCATATTAAACTTTAACCTCCATCTTATTAATAACTAAAAGTCTTTTTTTTTACGGATAATACCTAGAAGTTAATTGGTGAAATTAATATTTCTTCGAGACTAATTTAAAAATTATCCCATGTGTCAATCAATAGCTCACTCAAACTTTAACCAAATAACATTCAAAATCAAGCTAAGAAAAATAAAAATAAAAAATAAAAAATACATGAAAGTACCCAAATAGCCCAAGCTCAAACCTACGAGATCTTGCAATGTAAAAAGCACCAAATTTAGCAATAAAATGCCTCAACATTTATAGCGTGTTTGGAATAGCTTTTGAAAAAAATATTTTTTAAAAATAAAATTGGTTTTTCTATAAGTGCCTTTGAAATTGTTAAAAAAATTAACAATTTAAAGTTAGTTTAGTATAGCTTATAAGTGATTTTAGAGAATCAAAAGTGGTTTTTTTAAAAAATATTAACCAATAAAAAGTGCTTCAAAAAATTGGATTAATCACAATCCCATTTTTGAAGAAAAACATTCCAAAGATGGATTATCCAAAAATTAATGACTTAAAATGATTAACTAAAAATCTTCAAAAATATGTATTAAGAAAGAAAACATATTTATAATTAATAGATGGGAAGAAACAAATTTGTTATTTAAAGCATTTTTAAAAAAAATATAAGATACAAAAATATATTTATTGAAAATATTTTAGACAAAGAGCTTAAAGCGTGCAGTAGGTATTCCAATATCCTTAATATTACAAAACATTGTGAATGTTTGCTGAAAAATAGAAATGTCTTCTTTATCGTCGTTGCCTTTAGAAATTCGTTAAAAAGGTTGTCACCACTATGAGTTCATCATATTCTTCATCCAATCCTCGCAGTCTTTTGGCAATTGTTTGCGGCTTGCGCTCTTTCATGAACAGCTCACAAGTTATTATCTCCAGTTGCAGTAGACACTACAATTTTCTCAATTTCCTTAGAAGTTCACCACATTTCAATTCTTAAACAACGTATGGAAGAAAATAAATTTTGAACCAATAAGTCGATGAATATATATATAAATGCAATGGTGAATATAGCTTCAACCAACAAAGCTCTCTTGTTATATTTAAAGAGTAATCCCATGAGAATGGACAAATTATTTAATGAGACCGCCACAATGTGGCTACTCCATAATAACCCATGGATGTAGATTCAATAACTTTCATGGCCCCTAATAATCACTGAATATAAATTCGATGTATTTCTATATTTACATCCAACGGTGAAAACATGTTAGCTACATTGTGGTGGCCTCACTGAATAACTTCTCCCAAAAATGCTGAGGTGATATGAATCAGCTAGCCAATGTTTCAGTTAAATGTAGCCATGATGGAGTTATTTTTATCTGTTGTGATAATTGGCAAGAAAATCTTGGGCCCTCCTTTCTCCATACATTAAATTGAAAATATTTTCTTGCTGATTTTCAATTGCGTGTTACTTAAAATATGTTTTTTCCGTCATCACCAAACTTTCTATAATAGGTTGGGATATGAGAGAATGAGTATGATTAAAGACCTCAACGTTTTCAACTCTTTAGCATCATGCAATAATCTTGAGGGGTCTGTGATATAATTTGATAGCTTTATTTTTTGGAAGTTCTTAATACATAAATGTTCAATGGTTTGAGGGTCTAATGTCTGCATCAAGGCTATATATGGCGGCATAAAAACTATACCGTTTATTTTTGGATAACAAAGCTTTGATACAAACCTCATCAGATTGTTGAACCTCAATATGGAATTTTGTGTCCAAGATCTCAATACACATGAGTTGACACGGTAAAACTATCTCAATATTATTGCATGAAGCAGCAAAAGTTGGAAATGTGGAGATCTTGATCATACTCATTCGATCATATCTCCTTTGTTAAGGAAAGTGGTTGATGATGAAAATATATATATTTTAAAAGTAACAATTAAAAATAGACAAGAACATATTTTCAAATTAATGAGATAGAAAGACTAAAAAAATTCTTGACAGAAAGAAGAATACCATGTGCTACACTCAGCTGAAATATTAGCCTCTCTCCATATCACTTTTGGATAGAAAAGTTTGGCGGTACCGCTCGAATGCAGCACAGGAACATTTATGGTTCGAAATACGCTCATCGTTGCTTTATCACAGTTTAAGATTTGAAATCTTTGTACTAAAAGAAATTCAAATGTTACGAACTTGAAAATGGAGAAATTTTGTTAGAGGGTAAAATTCAAAGTAGAATAGAAAATAGACTAAAGGTGTACATGGGTTGGGTTAGGTCGGGTAAGGGAGGTTTTTTGGACCAACCCGAAAATTCAGGTTGGTTAATCCCCCAACCCGATCAACCGTGTGCATGAGAGCAGCCCAACCCAACCCAACCCAACCTATATATTTTCAGGTTGGGTCACCGGGTTGTTCTTTCTTTCTTTCTTTCTTTCTTTCTTTTTTTTTTTTTTTTTTAAATTTTAATTTTAATTTTGAATTTAAATTTAAATTTGTTTGTATACCTTTAATTTTTAAAAACCTTTCAGATCGAAATTATCAATTAATAGGAAATTAAGAAGTTTGTGTGAGATTACAAATCTTTTTCGGCTGAATTTGTATCACTAGTACAAATTTGGGGTTTAATGACGGGCTACTGTTAAATTGAAAATTATTGAGCAATGACGGGCTACTTTTAATGATGGGCAATGTTCGTCATTAAAAAGCGCCCGTCATCGTGGCCTACAATGACACTCGTATTGATGTCGGGCATTTGTCCGTCAACGTTACCCTTTAATGACAGGCAATGCCCGTCATTAAACCCAAAATTTGTAGTAGTGACATAATCTCACAAGATGGAATTCACTTCTTCCCTTATAGGGTAAGTAGATGAGTAGTTTCCTTAAGTGCTGATTTCGGGACTTGAACAATGGGGCACCACCCTCTCACTGGCCCGAGAGGGACTTAGTTTATAGTTAGATCATAAACAAATTTTTCATTAGATGATCAGTGGTACTTAAGGTGAATTACAAGGGTAAAACGGGCTTTTGATTCATCTGTAATTATGAACAACTCGTGAAAGATTGACTTGCATGTAGTGATTATATCCATAGACACAACTTGTCCTACAGTGCATAAGAGTGCAACTCTAGGTCTATAGTGGAGTGACCTATAGTTAATGAATGAAAATTAATTAATTAAAAAGTTTAATTAATTGATTTTGTATCATTAGAGCTTATAATCTGTAGGTCCATAAGGTCCCCTTGCTGGCTCGTTTAAACAAAGAGGGATCAATTTCGTTGAGAGAAATTTTGAAATGTTCGAATTAAAATTTAATATATTTGATATATTAAATGAGGAAAAACATATTTATTATATATGATGCATTAAATATTAAAGAAATTATTAATGTATTAAGATACATTAAAGAAAAGATATTTATTAAATTTGAATTAGATTCAAATAAAGAAACAGATGTCGTAGGAGAATTTAGAAAGGTTTAAATACGATTCAAATTGGTTAGATAGATATATTTTAATATATTAGATATTAAAATATATTATTTAATTATTTTCCCTAGGCCACTATAAATAGGACCTTAGGAGTGAACCATTTGTGTGCATTCTAAATAAGAGAAAGAAACTCTAGAGAATTCTCCCTTCATTCTCTCATTCTATTTTCTAGAAGGTTCCCACAAAGCTCTTTTGGTCATTTGTTCCAGTCATAGCAAGGAAGACTTTGTGGAAGTCTTGGAATTCAACCTCATTAGAGTTGGAGCACAAGGAGAAAAAGACTCTCTGGAATATTCTCCATATTATTTTCAAGATATGTTTTGTTTAACCTTAATTTTTATTGTTTAATTCTAAATAAAATCAAAGCCGATTCCAACGCTTTCGCTATGGGTTTAATTCGATTATTCCCTTCAGAAAGTTTAGGGTTTAAATTGATTTTTGCCCTAATTTTTTGGGTGTATTCTAATTGGTTTTCTTTAGATTATATTTAATCAAATATTTTCCATGCTAAAACTTCAAAAGGAAAATATAAATCAAATTACAAATTTGGTTCCTATAGCTTGGTTAAAGTTTCAATTTGGTTTATATAGTTTTAAGAGTTTTAATTTCTTTTCTATGGCTTCTTGGTTTCAATTTGATTCCTATGATTTTGATTTAATTTCAATATTTTTGTAACAACCGAAAAAAAAAGATTATATATATATATATTAGTTATTTATTTATTTACTCTTAAAACCCCTTTTTGAATTAGAATTTATCTTCTTTTTTAAAGTAGGAGATAAATCTTTCTTTTTAAAGAAACAAAGAAAATATAATATTTTAGGGTTTTTAATTAAAGTTCTTTTAAAAATGATCTTTTAAGCCCTAACCTTTTTGACGGCAAAAATGAGAGAAAATAAGAAACGCTCAGGACTTTCCTCTCCAACAAGGAAGACAGTAAGTTTTCTTTCTTTCTCTTATTGATTTTTTTTCTTTTCTTGAAAGGTTTTGGGTTATGATTTCTTTTTGGCTTCATTCTTAGAATGAAAATATTCTTGAAATCTTTTTCCCTAAAAAGTTTTTAGGTTTTTAATTTGCTAGAATTTTCATCAAGGGTTTTCCTCTTAGGGCTTTTGGATTAAATTGAAGGTTTTGATAAAGGAAATTTTTTCATAATTTTTCAGCTTTGAACTTCTTTAAAATTGGGATTGTTTTAAGTGTATATTTTTTTAATTCTTTTTGCATAAAACGTTTATCAAATGATTGCCACTTTGAAGTATAATGTTGTAACGACCCTAACCCACACAACTCTCTAAACACGAAAGCACGACTGAGTTACCTCGCTCATGCCCGAAATTTCGGCAGCATGACGACGTAACGATGAGAAAACCAAATTTTACAAAGACTTGATAGAAACAAAACAACATTTCTAAACTTCATAGCACAAACTCAGCATCCACCAAACTACGATACATTATGCTGAGCTTAACCAACAGATGCAAGAACTAGGGAATTTTATCAAAAAACACGGAAGCAAGAGATATTACAGACCAACACACTAAAGATACACAATTGAAAGCTAACATCAGGAAAGAAACTTTGGTGGAGTCTCCATAGCCTCGTCAAGTCATCACTTTCGTCTCCCTCCTCGAGAATGTGCACAATATGTAAAGACAAACAAAGTAGCCAAGTGAGTATAAACATACTCAGTAAGTAGCCTACTTAAGGGTCCAATGTTCGAAACCATAAACAGACGAGTTCTGCCCTAACTCATAGGCTCCTGCTCAAATTCAAACTCAATAATCACTCTAGTTAGCTATGTGCCTACTTAACTTACTTCAAGCACACTCCCCTATGGTAATACACGTGTTATACCTGCGAGTCATGTATCCTAGGCTGGTCTAATGTAGAGAAGGAGAACAACTCTCACTCTCAACACTCTGGGGACATCGCCCCTATACTTATCATCTCACTCATCGCTCTGGGGGAATCACCCCTATGCTATCATCATCATCATCTCACTCATAGCTCTGAGGGAATCACCCCTATGCTAGCATCATCATAATCTCACTCATCTCTCTAGAGGAATCACTCCCTATACTAGCATCATCATCTCACTCATCGCTCTAGGGAATCGCCCCATATGCTAGCATCATCATCTCACTCATCGCTCTAGGGAAATCGTCCCCTATGCTAGCAACATCATATCACTCATCGCTTTGAGGGAATCACCCCTATGCTAGCATCAACACACTCACATCACTCTGGCTCATGTTCACCACTCTGCCTCACACTCACCACTCTGTCTCAACCTCCTAGGAATACATGCTCGCATGGGGAGAAAAATAAGTGGCACTAACCTCACAGGCTTTTGCCTAGCCACAACGCACTTAGATCGTCAAGGGATATACCATCTGAGAGATCATAAACCTCATTCTCACCTCGACCCATAAGTCTTATGCATAATCACATACACGAACTCAACACCACACATGCTTGAGTAGACAAGGCTCGAACATAAGTTCAGAGCAAATCCCTCATCAACAAAGCCTCATACCTATTCAAGCAAAGCACAAATTACAGACTACACCTCTTGCTTATTCTAGCCAACAAGGTATTAAGCATTTAGGTAATCATGTTCCAATCACACTAATAATTCTCTTTAAACTTAGTTATATTTGTGATTTTTATTCATATTATTTGATGAAAAATAAAAAAATGCTTGAATTTAATCACATGATTGATGGAAGACCTTTAAATTAAGTAAGTTGAGAAAAGAAAACAAAAGAAGAAAAAAATTCACACTCACTTAATGTTTTGATGCAGGATTTTTGTGGAATGCAACTGCAGTGCAATTTCTATGCAATTGCAATCTGGCAGAATCTGGAATTTAAGTAAAAAATGAGAATTTCGGGATTTTGAAGGAAATTTGACCCACGAATTCAGCAAGATGATTAGCCATGATTGTCCTTCAACCAAGAGGGAAACCCTAGCATGAGATCCCTATAAATATTGAACAAAGAAGCCGAACAAAGAGAGCTCGATTGGAGAAGATTTTAGTTTATGTTTTTTTGGGTTTTCTTACTTTCTGCAATTTTTCATTTTTCATTTTTAGTTGCTGTTTTGTTTTATTTTCTTGTAGATCTTAGTCCGAATCTCTTCCTCAATCCCATCACAATGAGAGTTGGTGTTGGTTATGAACAATCTTTATTCGATTGAGCTAGATTTTAGAAGATTTTCGTTTATGTTTTATGGGTTTCTTCTCCTACTGCAACAGATTTTTTTTTGTTAATTTTAGTTGCTATTTTTTTTTTTTTTTTTTTTTTTTTGTATTTTCTCTACATCTCAATCCAGAATCCTCTTCTCAATCCCATCTCCATAAGAATTGGATGTGGTTATGAACAAAATTCTTGTTCGATTGATGCGAAAAGAATGGGTTTTTAGGATAGTTGAGTTTTTATTGGATTTTTGCTAGCTTTGCAATTTTGCTTCTGTTATTTGAATTCAAGTTAGCTAATGAGTTGTTTTCAATTTCAGCACATTTTGTTTCTGTTATTTGAATTTTGGAATTTTGACATTGTTACTTTAAGCTACTAATTGCTTTGTATTTGCAATTTGAATGCATTGTTTACTTTGATTGTACCAATGAATTTTACTACTTTACATTTACTATTTTCAATTTATTCCATCATGAAGAGCTAAATTTCCTTTGGGATTCAAGTTTGTGAATGCCCTAGAGGAAAGATGTAAAACTCGAGAGTAAAAATAATCTAGCTAATTCTTGAACTCTAGTTTGCTTTTGGGGAGTTAAAATGTTGGGTAAACGTAGTTGGCCATCTAGTGTTGCCTGCCAAGCTATAACTTAATACCGAAAGGGTTAAGGGAAGCGGATGTCGCAAAAGCAATGGAGGAAAAGGCTTAGACATAAGTCTGAAATATCGACCCTAGACATAGGGCGAGACTCCAAAACTACTAGAATTGTGCGCAAATATATCTAAGTTAGATTAGCCATAGAAATATAGGTTTAATCACTTAGTCTCCTAAAGATACTTCATAGAAGGTCGAATAGGAGTTGAATTCGGTTTACTTAGTTCTTGAGTTAGCTACGATTGCAATTGCTTCCTTGTTGCATTTTCTTTCCAAAGGGGCATTAGCATCCTTGAATCCCTTTTCATTTCCATTGATTTTTCAAACAAATTTTCTTTTAGTCAAAACACCCCTCAAATCATTTTCACCCTTGGTTACCTTAATTTGCAATTTGTCAACGATTTTGTGCCAACTAAAATTCATTTTATTAAACCCCGTTCCCTTGGGTACGATACTCTGGAATACTTCCAGTTTCTTTATTACTTTGATCACGTGCACTTGCGTGTAGCGAAAAGCACCGATCACACACTTATACCAAGTGATAAGCCTTAGAATTAAGCTTATTTAACTCCCAAATGCTCAAAATATCTTGATTTGTCCTAAGATTAATTGGAAATAGTGGAAGATTGCTTGAATTTAAAGAAGAAATGAATGTGATAGCATTTGGAGTAGAATTCTAAGTAAATTGATTTGTTTTGCAGAAATTATGGAAATTGCAAAATCAAATTGCAAAATCTGATTTTGCAATTCTGGGCAAAGGAATTATGGAAACCGGAAGTTGCGCAAACGAAGAAACCCATATATGGAAAAATCAATTTTCGCACGAATTGAGGGATTAGAGCGTGATTTTTGGAAAATTTCAACCCTAGAAAGATCTACAAAAGAGGGGGGAAGAAGCTAGAAGAATCAATTTCGGATTTCGGGAGCGATTTTAAGGATCAATTTTCGTGGGTTTTGAAGTTTTTTTTCGAAGGCTCTGTTTTCGTTCTTCTTCTGTTTTTAGCCAAGAAATTCAATTTTAATCTCGGTTTTTCTTCAGTTTTGTATTATGGAGAGTTGCTTGAACAATCTCTATTCTTCAATTGATGTATTTTTGAATTAAGCTGGAGTTAATTTCAAGTTAAGTTGGTGGGTTTCTTAAAAAATGTTGCTCTGTTTCCTGCTTTTTCTTAGTTCTTTTTGTTCACAAATGGTTACTGTTTTTTTTATTTTCCTTCTTGAATGCTGAATAGTGTGGGAGTTCCCCTTTGTTCTCAGTTAATTTCAAGTGTGAATTAATTTGTGGGGTAATCCATGTTCATTTGCAAGTTCTTTTAGAATTCTTTCTTGATTTCATCTTTAGATTGATGCAAAGTTGTCCAAGTTAATTTATGCACTTTTCTTCAGTTCATCTAGTCCTATTCAAGAGTTTCTTGAATCGTTAAGATCAATTGTTCCCTAAAAGTGGAGGAGATTGAATCGATTGAATTGGAAGGAATTGTGTTGATTAGTGAAAGAATTTATGTTATCAATTGATATCCTTTGTTTAGCCAATTCCAATTCTTCCTTCTTCACTTTCCTACTTTAATAAAATTCTCATAAGTATTGCACGCTGAAGGTTTGGGCAAAAATTGAGGATAAAAAGGAGTAGAACCAATTTTTTAATGTAGCCCTCTGTTTTCCTTTATTCAATTTGTTGTTTTCTAGAAATTTTGTATTATTGCCCATATTTTACTTAAGTTTACTGCCATAGTTATTTCAACATTATAAATTGTAATAATTGGCAAATACTTTTTAATATGAAGTTTACTTCAAAAATTAATTTTAACATTTTTATTTCCAACATGAGCTAAAACTTCTTAGGGGGTTCAAGAATGTGAATTCCCTAAGAAGTAATTGTAGCCTAAATTTCAATGAAAAATCAAGCCTACATCTCAATTGTTTGCTTGTGTTGAGTAAATTTTCGTTGAGATCCTAGATTGATCAACTAGGGTAGCAACTTAAGCTTAGATCTAATACCGACGGGGTTAGTGATAAGCGGATTTCACACAAGTGATGGAGAAAAAGAGCTTAGACATAAGCCATTCCTTACCCTAGACATATGGATTAAGGACTCCAAAACCCATAAAATTGTTGAACCAAATAATCTAAGATAGAGGGACTATAGACATATAAGTCACTCACTTAGCCTCCTAAAACCCTAAATTCAAGGTGAATAGGAGATGCAAATTTGGTTTACAATTGAGTGTGGAGTAGGTTGGAATTGCAATTTTGGCTTGCAATTACAACTTAGGGCAATGACATTCTTGAGCCCCATCTTTATCTAAATTCTCTTTGAAATTTCAATTACTAAGTCTATTTAGTTTGCCATTTGTAGATTCTGCAATTCAATTCTGCAATTTTTCTTTATTTCCATTATTGCCATTTCTTGATTCTGCAATTAGATTCTGCAATTTTTCTTTTTATCAACACACCATCCCAACATTATTTTTGCATTTTTAGTTTTCAAAGTTGCAATTTTCGTTACACTTTGCTTTACAACATTTTTGTTACTCCGTTCCCTGTGGGATTCAATACTTGGTACTCAGATACCATTTTATATTACTTCGATCGCGTGCGCTTGCGTGTAACAACCGATCACCAAGGTAAAAACATAAAGTTGTCACGAGCACAAATCTCGAGTATGGATTTATACCTTAGTTCAACGGCGTTCCTAAACAAAAACTTCACTTAACCGCAACTCATACATGTGCTAGTGGCATAAAGCCCTCAAACCATTTAGTCCAGAATTTGGCCCCCTAATGCGCTATAAATCATTGCGACCAATATCCTTCAACTCACATTTGGACCCATCTCAAACATGTTAAACACAATCCAGTCAACTGCCCCATTCTGAGCAAGCGAAATATGAAAACTATATACTTTTAAGGCATTATAAGTAGCTTGCCAACTATCCCAATCCAACAACTCCAGTGTCCTGCACACAGTGCAATTCATCAAACACCCCAAGAGAACTAACCTCATCCAACCATTCAAGTGTTTCAGGCATTCCGAGTAAATTAATAATCCATGCGCAAGAACTTTTAGAGAACTACAATAAGCTCATAAATATTGCAACCAATCACAATCACCATTCATAAACCTCGAGCGTAAACTAATTGAAGGTTCAACTCCATTACCAAGCTCGACAAGTTCTTCCAAATTGATTAATTGCAACAACAAACACTTAATCACAACCCCTCTAAATACCACAACAATGTTCATGGATGTTGCAAACCCTAACACCCACCTTAAGCATACTTGTAAAGTACTACTCATGCTATTTATAATAAACTTGAGTCTTAAAGCCCCTATTACCATTATAGCTACATAGTTAGGCCATTATCAGCTCCAACAACCTCCACACCGATCATTGTACCTTACATGCTTCATAAACAGAATTTTCAGGCATGCTTTCACAATTCATAAATCTCCAAACATACATTAAATTCAAATAGAAACTTAAAGAGGCTTAAATCCAAATGACTACTTACAAATTTACTTCAAGATTCAAGGTAGCCCATAAATTGAACACGTGATCCTGAAACGCCAAACAAAGTCCTACACATTATGGGTAAAATTTTAAACACCCAAACAACCCCTAAACTCCTCGAAAAAGTCCTAAATCATGGCTATCTAAATCCCAACTCATGCTTAGCCATAAATGTGTTGAAAAATTTGATACCCACGAAAACGTACCTCAAAACAGTGCTGGACAGCAGGCTGAAGAATCCAATTTCGCCCAAAACAACCTTCAATCGTAATGGGTAATCTTGAAATTGGGTCCAACAATCAATGGATTAACTTTAAATCACAAAATTAACAACTAAACCAACTTTAACAACATGTCGGGCACTTACCAACGATCTCACCTTAGATTTCAAACTCTAATCGCCACTGAAATTGACTCCGAATAGTTTGATTTTGTGAATACAAGACCCAAATGCTATGAGTAATCTAAAATTAACACAAAAACATTATGGGAATCTTGAATTCGCAACGCAGCCAACCATTAATTTGAAATCGAACTTCAGAATGCTTACCCACTCCAAAATGAAATTGTACACGGCTGTACGAACTTCATATTGTTGGAACACGACCCCAAAAAGTCACTCCCTTGCTGTCTGCTCAAATTGAGAGGGAGAGAGAGGCATTCGACGGGATGCGGCTGGCGGTTCATGGTGTAAAATTGTGGATTAGCAACTCTGGTGAGGCAACGACGGTGGCTCGGCGTGGGATTATGGTTGCACTGGTTTCTGCCGAGGGAGGGAGAGAGAGAGAGAGAGAGAGAGGATTCGAAAAAGATGGGTGGATTTTTGGTGAGGGAGGGATGAAGATGATGATGGAGAAGAAGAAAAAGAAGATAAGTTTGAAGAGTTTTTTCTTCCAAAAATGCCCTCAACCAACCTTTTCCATTCCAAAAATGCTCCTTCCATCATTCCAAAATCCAAATTAACCAAATCAAGACACTAATTTGAAAATTATTCAAATTTAAATTCCAAAATTTCGAAACTAACGCTCCTAAACAAACTGGGAGTTACACATAGCTTTGATTTCTACATGAAAATTGTATGTTTTCTTATGGTTTTTATAGCAATTTTATCAAGCTTTTTCAGATATGATTTTTATGTTAAAAAGTGGCAAATCTTGATTCTTTTAGTGTTAAAATCTTGATGAGATTTGTTTTATGAAGTAGAAAATTTTCTAGTTTGATTGTCCCAAATTTATATTAGTTTGCTTGTCCTAAATTTATATTCGTTTTGAAGGTTTTAAAAGTTGTAGAATTGAAAAATTATTTGGTATTTTATTATGTATTGAAAAAGTGTTGGTATTACTGCTTTTTTAGTACGTTTTTAATTGGCTGTTTTTAATTGAGTTTTAAAGTATTTTTAACCCAATTTTCAGTACTTTTTTTTAGCCCAAGTACCATATTTTTTCCTAACTTTGAATGCAAAAAATTGTTTTGAGTGAGAGAATTTGAGTAGATAGGATTGTCTATGTTTTAGATAAGCTTTTGAACCTTTCAGATAGAATTTTGGTTTCTAATCTTGGATATGTTTGGGCTTCTAGGAAAAGTTGATAGTTGTTCAATAAAGTGGAGTTAGATTTGGAATTGAGATTGAGATTGAGAATTGTACGATTATCGATTGAGGTAAGTAGTTCCACATCCCTTCCAAAATAGAAAATTTGGAATAATTTCGTTTTGATTATTGTTTATTTGACAACGGTTTGAAAGCATGATTTGAAATTGATTGAAATTGTTTAGTATGTTCCTAATTGTTTTGCCAAATGAAAGTATGTTTTATATTTTGAATGTTTTGAAAAGTATTTGATTGATTTGATAGGACTATCCAAATATGCCAATTTTTTGTTTTGGGAGTGCTTTGCTTATTTCTAGTAGCTAGTAGCTAGTAGTCAAAATTGGAATTGATGGAATTGTTCTGGCTTATTTGTGAGAAGACACATTTGTAAGAAGACACATTTATGGTTTGACATTCATTTGGAATGAAGATTCATGTGTGTGTTATTCACTCACGCAGCCTCACATTTAAGTAATTATTGATTGTTCTAGTCGATTTTATCGACATCTCTGATTGAAAGCTCTGACTGATTGAAGCTTATATGTAGGAAGACACAGTTTGGGGTTTGGAATCCTTTGGAATGAAGATTTATGTGTGTGTTTCACTCACATGGTCTCACACTTAAGTAATTGTATTGAATGTTCTGGTCGATTTTTATCGACAACTCTGATTGAATGTTCTAGTTGATTGATTGGTGTTACTAACGGATAATCATCATATATGTTCTGAAGGCTATCCAAATAATACATCTTCCCACTCTGATATTTGAAAGTATTGATTGATTGAAAGTACTATTTGAATTGAAAGTATTGATTGATTGAAAGTACTCTTTGAATTGAAAGTTTTGACATTTGAAAGTTTTGGTTAAATGAAAGTTTTGTTCAATTAAAAAGTTTGGTTTTGAAAGCTTGTTTGGTTGAAAGATTTTTGTTGTTTTTTTTAGCATCGATTGTTTGAAAGTTTTGATAGTTGTATTAAAAGTTTTGCAAGAATATTTGTAATTTTGTTCACGACTGTTTTGAAAACAAATGACCGAATGAATATTTGACTTTTGATTCAACTATTGAAATGATTTGTTAAATTGAATTTCTATGTTTTTTTTTTAAGAAAATAAATTTCTAAACTTCATGTAATATTTGCTTATTGAGTATTTCTGTACTCATTTTTGTTTTTCCAAAATATTTTCATACGAAAGATCAAGTGATAGTCTCGAAAGAAGTGAAATTTAGCATTTTGGCACAATACTTAGAAAGTTGTTGTTAAGGATTCAATAATTTATCTTTAAAATCATTTGTAAGAAATTGCTTCTACTAAATTTTTTTAAATCCGTTTTAGTTCATAATTGATACGCTTTCGCATTATTGTTAGAATTACTGTATTGGAAAATACGAACTGTTACAAATTTAGTTCCTATATAGTTTTAAAAGTTTCAATTTGGTCCTTGTCAAACTTCACAAAATCATTTCTACCATTATTATGTTGACATTGTTTTTCATGTAGTAGTTTTCTATTTGGGTAACTGTGCTAGTGGATTTTGTATTAGAGTTTAGGATTGAGTAAATAAAATAAATGAATTTTTTAAGTAGATAAAACATAATTTATGGATGATTGGTGAGATTTAACCAAAATATATGAATAAAATTGAAAATAAGCTTAAACCATAGAGACCAATTTGAAATTTTTTAGGTTAAATAGTACTTGAACTTTCAAGTTTGTGTCAAATAGATCCCTAGACTTTTTAATTTTGTGTCTAATACATTCTTAAACTTTAAAAAATGTCTAATAAATCTCTAACGCTCCATTTGATAACTATTTAGTTTTTGGTTTTTGAAATTGTGCTTGGTATCTCACAATTTCTCTACAGTGGTTTTCATCTTTCCTACAATGGTTTCTATCTTTCTTAAGGAAATATTTGAGTTTCTAGCCAAATTCCAATAACAAAAACAAGTTTTTGAAAACATATGTAAAAAATATATAATAAAATATAGAAACTCATAGGTGGAAGTAGTATTTATAGGCTTAAGTTTCAAAAACTAAAGATAAAAAACCAAATGGTTATTAAATGGGGTGTAAATTTGTTATTTTGTGTCTAATAAATCTTTGAACTTTCAATATTATGTTTATTCGACATTTTAAAAAATTTTCGAACTTATTTGACACAAAATGAAAGTTTAATGTCCTATTAGACACAAAATCCAATTTTATTTATAATAGATTCGTTAATTTTAGAAAATTTTGAATATGTCAGAAACTTACTAGATACAAAAATTGAAAGTTGAGGGACCTATTTAACCTTTTCAAAGTTGAGGGACCAATTAGTTACAAACATGAAAATTTAAGAACTAAATTTATAATTTAACCAAAATTTAAAATTGTAGGGACAACTAAACTTTGGCCAATATGGAGACCAATGTTATAATTTAAACAAAAAAAATTGGTATAATTTAGAGCCAACTAAATCATTTATAAAGATAAGAGTGTTCCCCTCTCATAGATGTTTTATAAAATTCTAAGAATTTCAAACCAAGATATAGGTTTATAATAGTTTAATTGAATTTTAATTAGTAACAATTTCAATCGTTTATATTATTATTATAATTATTTTTAATACCTCAAATGTAAAGTAGGGATTTGAACCTTCAACCTCCTCTTGTTCGTATTATTCATTACATGATCCAACGTCATTCACCTCATAACCCAGTCATCATTTAAAAAAGTCAAAATAGGTGAGATTTTGGCTGTGACAAGAAAATGTCGATTTGGTTAAGGAGGCAATGGAGGTGGTTATAGAACTAACTGATTCAAGTTGAAATCTTTTGTACCAAATTTAGGCACTGTCTCTGACTTCTCACCAATTTATCTGCCAAATTTAGTAAACAAATACCATAGGCGAACCCATGTTTATAACATGTGTAAATTTCAACGAGAAAGGAATATATTCCCCTTGCAAAAAAAAAATAAAAATTGAAGAGATGTAAATAGCGTATAATTAGTTTCCTTTCCCAAAAGAAACTTTTTTTTAAACATTGAATCAATAATCTTTCTTACTATGCCAAAGTGACATAGCTCGACGGTAATTAATATGTACTCATTTTCTTGAAATTGGAGGTTCAAATCTCCATAGGCCACATTTATTGTACTAAATAAAACCAATAATTTTTATGAACTATTTTATAAATTAAGATTACGAATTTTATTTTTATAAATCAAGATTACTAAAACATTTATTATATTTATGGTCCTTTGAAGTATGGAATAAAAAAATATTAGGAATAAATAAAAATAGAAAAACGTTCTAATTAATCTTAAAATTTGCCTATCATGTATATAATTTAAACCTTGTTTTGAAAAGGGTAGTTGCTACATAGAAACCTTATCCAAAATAATAACGAACCTTGCACAAAATTTTTAAAAATTGCAAATATGACCCAATTTTTTAAACCCAATTCAAATAAAGAGTTTGAAAAGTAAAAAAGACCTATCAACATATCTCACCCTACATGTCTATTAGTGATAGATGTCTATTAGTAAAGACGTCTATCACGAATAGACGTAAATATGCATGATATATCATTGATAGACATAAAAATTGTATATAAATGATAAACGTCTATTAATGACATACCATAAAGTATCTTCTTAAAAAAAAAAAGTCATATTTACAATGACAACCAAGTTTTCATATATCATAATTTCCACGTAATCTTCTCTTCTTCATTGGTCTCTCACTAACTATTGTCAGAGTACTTTTAGGGGGAATAAGATTTAATAGCAAATCAATTTTTAAAATAAAAAATGGTTTTATACTTTATATATACATCCACATGTGTTTTGACACAACTTATATACACTTCGACTAAGTTCACATGATAATTTTACATAACTCTGTAATAGTTGGTAGTTAAGAACCTCATAGAATTTTAATATCCGAGATATATGTCATGAATACCATATTTGTTTATGTACTCTTAAAACTAGTTTTTTCCAATCAAGTTGGTAGGCCAAAAACATTCTACAAGTGCATAAACGTAAAACACTTCTATATTACTCCCAAACACAATTATTTTGAAGAGTACTTCTAGTCATTAAAAAAAGTAAGTTTAATCATGCCAAAATTACACCCCAACATAATCTAATTTGATTTTGTCTGTGAAGAGAATTTAATTCTTAAACTTCAAAATGTAAGGTTTGACCCTCCACGTGAAGATTAGGTGCTGGTCATTCCCAAAAGTTAATACGCGTTACATTTTCTTTAGTTTCCACACCCACTCCCACGTACTTTTTTTCTTTATTTTTCTTCACTGTCTCCTCTTTCCCAACTCAACCTGTCACGTGCTGTTTCGTTGCTGGTGGCTACCAAAACTAAAATAAAATTACAAGTATGTATATATATATATCTATGGAATGTTATAAAATTAATTAAAAAAAACATCCAATCAGTTTTCTTGTTACTCTGGCTTTTAAAATATTGTCCATGAATTTAATTGTACAACTTTCAAAAAACTCAAGGATCAAATTGGAAAAAGGTAAAATTTAGGATTAAAGTGTAGTTTTATTAAAATTCAACACCCAGGCAGAGAAGTTGCTGAAAAAAGTGGACTGATCGCGAGAGAGAGTCAGAGAAGGGATTAGAATTGAAGAAAAATGCATGGAAATTCAAAAAGTGTGTGTGAAAACTCAAATCTCATACAAATTATAAAGTCAAAAAAACGTAAAGAGAGAATAAAAAAAAGAAAGGAAATAGAGGGAAGAAAAGATCCTAAAAAAGTGAGAGAAATTTCAAACAATATAAAAATGATATGAAGGTCAAAGACATAATATAAATAATAAATAAAGAAGTTGGTCAGTGCTTGTGTAGCGTCTTTTAATTTGTTTGTAGCAGAAAAGCCACATGGAGAGGGAGACCTCGTCTTTGCCTGCCTAATTATAAAACCTAACACATTTTATTTCAATTCTTCATGGTTGCTGTTTTAGACTCATCCACTATAATGATTTTTCTTCAACTACAACACACATATATATAAATACTCATCTTCTCTACAATCCCAAAACCATTCTCCTCTCTTCCATTTTTCTTCATTAATTCTCTCTCTCCATTACCAATAACAACACTCAAACCCAAGAAAATGAGGTGTTTTGTAAATCTGTTGTTTGTGGTGGTCTTGTTTGCATCTCTTTCCTCAGCCAAAGAAGATGATGATGAATTGGAAAATTTAAAGCTAACTTCACTTTGGGGGAGGGGCGGTTTCTTTCCTTATAGGTTTAGGCCTTATCAAGAGGCGATGACATGCGATAGGAGCATAAAGGTGTGTCGTGCTAAAGGAAGCCCTGGCCGCAACTGCTGTCAAAAGAAGTGTGTGAATTTGAAGACAGACAGATACAACTGCGGAAAGTGCGGCAAGAAATGCAAGTATTCGGAGATATGCTGTAAAGGGAAGTGTGTGAATCCAATGTTCAATAGGAAGCATTGCGGAGGCTGCAACAATAAGTGTAGTAGAGACAATTTGTGCGTTTATGGGATGTGCGGTTATGCATAAATAATGACTGCCACAAACTAAAATATGATCTCTAGACAAGATTGTTTTGATTATTCTTTGTTGGTTTGTTTAATATGAAAGGGGTATAAGTTAAGCTCCTAGATATCACGTAAGAGTTTATTTAATTCATATTGATTAATTTCATATATACTCGCACATGTATTATGATGAATTAATGGATTTCTTGAAGTTGATGTTGTTTTGTCTATGATCATTTGGTCTGCCTTTTAAAACCACCTACATTGGCTGTTACAATCACATATCCTCAATTTTAATTTTCAATTTGATCAATCAATCTACTGAATTTATAAAATTATTGTGATTAAACCTTACAGTCCATTTGGGCATGAGTTTTTGTTTCATAGATATGAATATTAAATATCTAAAAGTTAAATGTTTGAGATTTATATGTCTGAGATATTAAATATGTGTGTTTGGATATGCAAGATAATTAATATTCGAACATTAAATATTAAATATTATGTTTGTTTTAAAAATTTTATTTGTGAGAATGCTTTTTATTTAATTAATTAATTAAACGCAAGAGAATAAATTAATGTAATCATAAATTAAAATTTTTATTATTTAATATATTTTTATTAATTAGTCAATCAATTAAAATCAATCCTCAATTACTATCCCAAAGGTTGATCTTTAATCCCCACCCCATTGTTGAACTCAAAACAAAAATCAATTAACTAAAATAAAAATAAATAAATAGTTTTACATTTAAACATTAATTAAAAGCAATACTAAAAAATAAATAATTAAATAAGTATAAATTAATAAAATATCGATATAATTAAGAATAAAAAAATTATATTAAATAATTAAGATAATATAAATAGGGTAAAATGTTGTGTCCTATTTGGTAAGTTTCAAAATAGATACTTTAGCCTCTCAGATATCATGTAAGAGTTGATTTAATTCATATTGATTAATTTCATATATACACGCACACGTATTATCAGGGGCGGAGCTAGCATGGGCCCAGAGGGGGCTCGAGCCCCCCCTGAAGTCCAAAGAGTTTTATATTTGTACTAAAAAGTTGATCCTTGAAACCATAACTGGTTGTTTGCTCTAGTGGTAGAATTGCTTCAAGCCCTCCCTCACAGAGAAGGGTTCGACTCTGGATGTATTCACATCTACGGTAATTTTAATTTTTTTATGGAAACCACACAGTGGAATGGGATTGGGGCCCCAAAGTTAAGCGATATATTCTCTTTATATATATATATATTCAACAAAAAAATAACATAATTATTTTATTCATTTAAAAATATATACAAAAATTCTTTTGTCTATATTTTATAAATTTAAATTAGGAAAAAATTAATTTTTGTCTCTAAATTTATTAAGTTGTATTGATTTTTACCCTAAACTTTCAATTTGATCAAATTGCAGATCAAACTTAAATATGTGTTACAATCTTAACCTTAAACTTCAAAAAGTGTTGCAATTTTTACCCTCTCATAAGTTTTTATTTGAAAATTCGTTAAAAAAAATATTCACATATGTATTCAATGAATTGTAAAACTTATTTCTGGTACAAAATTAATAGACTTTCAATGAAAAACAACATTAAAGCTAAATTTTTGTTAAAATTTGTAAGTTTTGGCAAAGTTGTTCAATAGTTAATTTTTCCTGTAAGCAAACTTAAAATTGAGCAAAACTTGATTTTTACATAGTTTTCTATTAAAATTAGTGGGTGTAGAGGGTAAAAATTGCAACAGTTGTCTTAGTCTATAGTCAAATTTGATGAAACTGAAGTTTATGGTAAAAATTAATACAACTTCATAAGTTTAGGAGTATAAATTAAAATTTTTCCTTTAAATTATAAGTTATATTTCCTTTTAAAAAAATTATCTACAACTTATCTTCAAATATGAAATAATAACTAGTTATCTACAATGTATCTTCAAATATGAAATGTATTTTAAAATATTTGGATCATTATTATTTTTTAAAAAATTCATCCCAAAATATTAAAACTCGTTGAAGACAATTGTGATGTATTAAGTGAAGCCCCCCCTCAACAAAAATTCTGGATCCGCCACTGCGTATTATGATGAATTAATGGATTTCTCAAAGCTTTTTTTTCCACCCACATGCTTCTTTTCTTCCCTCCTTTGCCATAAATTTTTTTTTTTTGGGTAACGGCGGTCTCCTTGGTCGGGTTGTCGAAGCCCTCCAAAATATTTACTGATTCTCTAGATCTAACTTGTAGAAATAGTGGACCAGGTCGAATCCCAAAGGAACCAATTGAATTAATTTCTCAAAGTTAATAAATAAATAAATAATAAAATAGGGGGGGTTGAATTGTTGAACAAAAATTGTAATTAATTAAATAATGAATAAAAAAATGAATAAAAAAAATCAACTTTATGAAAATTCCAATTCAAGGGTATAAATTTCATCCAATTGTAATTTTGATCATAGGCTTAAAAAAAATCAATTTCAATTTCTCAAATTCAAGAACTTAGTCTACTTATTTGGAAAAGCCATAACAAGTGTAAATTCTCCTATTCAAACTGACTCTGACCAAGTATCAAAATCAAACCTTACCATTTAATCAATTGGGTACAATAGCGTTCCATATCGATTAAATAATAGCATTAAAAACAATGAGAATGACTAAACCAAAATTAACTAATCGAGATAGCTACAAATTAATTAATTTTGTTTATTTGTTTCCCTAGAGTCTATTATGCAAGCTATGTAAAATGGAAAAGCCATAATTACACACACATAAGCCAACTCTCTACTACATATTTTAATCAATTGTGACAATTACGGATCACAAATCATAAATAGCAATAAATCAATTGATACTAAATTAAGGCGTCAATTTAATTCAATAACAATCAATCATAAAAATAAGAACAAGAAACAAAGAATTCATGAATTAAAGATAAAATTTCAATTTGGCCCAAAGCCTCACAAAATTACAATTGGAAATTAAATCACCCTTGAACCAGAAATTAAAACTTAGCCACACATGGTGGAAAAGCAATAATAACTGTAAAGAGGAAGCAACATAAAAATAAAATAAAACTCAAAGAACTAAAAATAAAATAAAAAACCCAAAGAAATTGGAAGCACCAAACTTTACACTCTCTAAGCTTTTTCACAAAGAATGTTGTGGAGAAGAAGAAAAATGTTGTGTTCTTCATTGCTCCTCTTCTGCTCCTTTTATACTTGAGGAAGAGAGAAATCTCTACTAAAAATAGACACTTTCATCCCTTAATTCAGCCAAACAAAAAAACTCCTTTGAAGAATGTTGAAGAATTCCTCCCTAAAGCTTTTGCCCAAGATGTGGAGAAGAAGAAAAAGTCTTGAGAGGTGTCCACCAACTTCCTTACATTCTGCCACCTAATTTAAGAATAACTTCAATTTTCCTTTTTTTAGATATAAAAAAAATGAACTTCAATTTTACAAAGCTTGCAAATTAAACATTCAAACTTCAACTTCATATATATTAATTTTTCATTTCAAACTGCCACCATTTTTTTTTTCTTAGTTTAAAAAGTACTTTTAAATTGAATTCTACCAAACTTTTATATTTCACCACCTAAACTAAATTAAACACAATTTTAATAATTAAGCACAATATTCAATTAAAATGCAAGGAAATTGGATACAATAAATGTGGTTATTTAATACTTATCAAATTCCCCCACACCTAATCCATGCTTGTCCTCAAGTATGGCTTAACTCAACATACCAACTCTCCTTCCTACTCCCCTTCATCTCTCACAACATCCAAGAATACCAATAAAGCCAATTATACATCAATGAATTGAATTGAAGTGACAATCAAGAGAATGAGCACTCATAGGATATATTTTATACAAAAACTCAAGCATCTCATCAATTCACCAAAATCAAATGCAACAAGACTTAACACCCTCACATGGTTTCACTCAATACTCTCAAAGTATTTAGGGTGCTTTTACTCTCAAAATCAGAACATAGTATGTTATTACCATAGGCTTGCAAATGAATCAAATTTCCACCACTATAGATGAATTGAATGCAAAAATCAAAGGGACTTAACAAGGGTGTTAATGGGGCTTAGGTAAGGGTATGGTAGGAGGAAAATTTAAGGTGTTTTCACAATCAAGACAAGAGTTGCATTCTTGCATGATATTAACGCCACATAACAATCACAAAACACACTAACGAAGACTTTGAATTTTATTCTCACATCTCATTCAAGCACTAAAAACTTTGGAGAAGTAACATTTAATAATTCAAATATTCTTGGCAAAGTTTTCTCCAAAATTTTTCTCTCTTTTTTTTTTTGAAAGGGAACGAACTTCACCTTTTTTTTTTCTTTTCCTGATATTAAGGCACTTTTTTTTTTTTTTTTTTTTTTTTTTTTCAAATTTTCTCTTTTCAACCCAATTTTTTTCTCAAACATGCAACACTTTCCCTCTTGTCTTGACAAAGGTACAAATGTTGAGGCTAACAAACAAAATGGTCTTAGGCTGAACATAATGTGTTTGAAACAAGAAAAAATAGGAAATAGGCTCAACTTGGCTAACTAAAGGAAAAACACGAAGGTGGGTATTTTGAGAGAGTCCAAAAAAAAAAAAAAAAAAATGGTTAATCCTAATTTGCCCTTATCATATTAAAGCATCAATCCAAAAAATGTAGTCTCAAAATGCATTCACAAGCAAGTTCTAGAATAAGCACACTAAGTTTGACAACACTCAACAAGAAATAAATGGAGCAAAATATGATGAGTTGCTCATAGGCCCAAAAGCTCACTGGAAGGTGTAATTTGCATCAAGTCTTGAGCACTTTTCAATCAACAAATCAATGAGACACCATCAAATAATTTTTAAAGAAAACACTAATCATGCTCATCTCTCTCATGCATTAAAATTCAAACCAAAGATGCATTTCTAACTTACAAGGCATTCAAGGATATCAATAAAGACTCAAGGTTTCAAAAGAAAAATCAACATGTACGAATCAGATCATGCTATATTCAAAGCAATTTTTTTCTTTTTTTTTTTTTTTTTTTTGTTTTTTTAAGAAAAGAAATTGTATAACAAAACCTCCCCCACACCTAAACTATACATTGTCCTCAATGTATAACTAAGCAGATTGTTCACAAAAGAAATGAACAAGAGAAGAAAATTAAACTCCCCTGATTTGCAAACAACTTGAACTGGATAGTTTGTGGTGTTGAGAGAATGAGTGGTCACGCCTTATTAAAAATTAATGCCCTGCAAACAAAAATAAAATAAAACAAACAAAGAGAAAGAGAATAAATAGTTGGAAAAGTAAAGAAAACATTTGGGTTGCCTCCCAATAAGCGCAATTTTTTAACGTCGTTTTGCTCGACGGAGCCAAGAAATGTTTCATTCATCCAAATAAGTGGGGCGATCCAACCGGAAGCTAATGAGACATGGAGCAATTTCACCCCCATGGAAAATTTTCAATCTATGACCATTCACCTTGAAAATTTTGTCTGAATCCAAGCTTTTTATTTCCACTGCCCCATAAGGAAATATATTAGTAATAACAAATGGGCCAATCCATCGAGAACGAAACTTACCAGGCATAAACTTCAATCGAGAATTATATAACAAAACTCTTTGGCCAATCTCAAATTGTTTTCGAACAAGCATGTTATCATGAAACAATTTGGATTTCTCTTTATAAATTCTTGAATTCTCATAAGCATCCAGCCGCAACTCCTCCAATTCTTGCAATTGCAATAACCTTGATGCTCCAGCTTTGTCTAGGTCCATGTTGCATCGCCGAACCGCCCAATAAGCTTTATGCTCAATCTCCACTGGTAAATGACATGCCTTGCCAAAAACCAACCGGTAAGGAGACATCCCTATAGGAGTCTTGTAGGCCGTTCGATAAGCCCACAGTGCATCATCCAAACGAAGGCTCCAATCTTTTCTTCCTGAATTCACCGTTTTCTCCAGGATGGTTTTTACTTCTCTATTAGAAACTTCAGCCTGTCCATTGGTTTGAGGGTGGTAGGCGGTGGCCACTCGGTGATTCACTCCATACTTCCTCATCAAAGCTTCGACCGTTCTATTGCAAAAATGAGTTCCTTGATCACTAATAATGGCTCTTGGAATTCCAAACCTATTAAAGATGTTAGCCTTGATAAAACCTACAACAACTTGAGAGTCATCAGTTTTGGTGGCTTTTGCTTCCACCCATTTTGACACATAATCTACAGCCAAAAGTATATAAGAAAAGCCACAAGAAGATGGTAAAGGGCCCATGAAATCAATACCCCATACATCAAATATTTCACAAATAAGAATTGGAACTTGAGGCATTTCATTCCTACGTGTTATTGCACCTACTTTTTGGCATCTCTCACAACTCTTACAAAATTGATATGCATCTTTAAACATAGATTCCCAATATAAACCACTATCTAAGATTTTTCTAGCAGTTCGTCTAGGTCCAAAATGCCCTCCACATGCATAATCATGACAAAAAGCTAAAATAGACTGGAATTCATTTTCAGGCACACATCTCCTAATCACTTGATCAGAACAAAATTTCCATAGGAAAGGCTCATCCCAAACATAATATTTTGACTCACTTTTTATTTTTGCTTTTCTAGACTTACTAAGACAATAAGGTAGATTTCTCGTAACCAAATAATTGACCATATCAGCATACCAAGGAATCATACCTTTGAGTTGGAACAAATGCTCATCTGGAAAGTCATCATTGAATGGTAAATCATCTTCTTCTCTTACCAATCTACTCAGGTGGTCTGCAACAGAATTCTCCACTCCTTTTCGATCTTTGATTTTCATGTTGAACTCTTGAAGAAGCAAAATCCACCGAAGCAACCTCGGTTTTGATTCTTTCTTTGCCAAAAGATACTTCAAAGCTGCGTGATCAGAAAACACAATAATTTCAGAACCAAGTACATAAGATCGAAATTTATCTAAAGCAAAAACAATTGACAAAAGCTCTTTTTCCGTAGTGGAGTAATTGCACTGAGCAGGATTCAAGGTTCTGGAAGCATAATAGATGACATGACTTTTCTTGTCAACTCGTTGGCCTAGAACTGCTCCCACTGCGTAGTTGCTTGCATCACACATGATTTCAAAGGGCAAGTCCCATCGAGGTGGCTGAATAATAGGTGCGCTTGTCAACAACTCTTTTAGCTTATCGAACGCCTCTTTGCATTCTTTTCCAAACTCGAACTGAACTTCCTTTTGCAGTAAATTCGTCATTGGTAAAGCAATTTTTGAGAAATCCTTGATAAACCTGCGATAAAATCCTGCATGTCCAAGAAAGGAACGTACTCCCCTAACATTGGTAGGGTAAGGTAAGTTTGCAATAATATCCACCTTCGCTTTATCGACCTCTATACCCCTAGAAGATACAACATGCCCTAGTACAATGCCTTGAGTGGCCATAAAATGACATTTCTCATAATTTAAGACCAAGTTAGTTTCAATGCATCTTTTCATAATTTTGGTCAAATTATCCAGGCATTCATCAAATGAATCTCCATATACAGTAAAATCATCCATAAATACTTCAATGCATTTCTCAATATATTCAGAAAAAATACTCATCATGCATCTCTGAAACGTACCTGGAGCATTACAGAGACCAAAAGGCATTCGCCGATAAGCATAGGTCCCAAAGGGACAAGTGAATGTCGTCTTTTCCTGGTCTTCTTGTGCAATAGGGATTTGATAGAAACCTGAAAAGCCATCAAGAAAACAAAAGAAGGGTTTGCCAGCTAATCGTTCTACCATCTGGTCAATGAAAGGTAAAGGAAAATGATCTTTTCTCGTCACTTGATTAAGTTTCCTAAAATCAATACACATTCTCCAACCATTTTGCACACGCATGGGTACAAGCTCATTGTTTTGATTCCTTACCACAGTAATTCCAGTTTTCTTTGGAACTACATGAATTGGACTTACCCACTCACTATCTGAGATTGGATAGATGATACCTGCATCCAACAACTTGAGTATCTCTTTCATTACCACTTCTTTCATAGTTGGATTCAACCTTCTTTGTGGCTCCCTTGATGTTTTGGTATTGTCCTCAAGTAGAATTCGGTGCATGCAAATTGATGGACTAATGCCTTTTATGTCGGCCAAAGTCCATCCAATTGCAAGTTTGTATTCTTTCAAGGTTCTAACCAACTTCTCTTCTTGTTCCGTTGTGAGTTCTTTTGAGATGATGACAGGCAATGTATCAACTTCACCCAAATACACGTATTTAAGGTGATCTGGCAAAGCTTTCAACTCCAGTTTTGGTGCCTGCATGATAGAGGATAACATTTTGTTAGTTGAAGTAGAAATTTCAGCATTTGAATTTACTGGTTCTGATAAAAACAACTTCTCTACACCAATTTTATCATCCATTTCTTCTAAACTAGATTGTCCATTTGATTCATGCTCATGCTCAATATTTTCCTCTATGAATACATCTTGTACAATTGAATCAATCACATCAATATGACAAAGAGAATGCTCATCATTAGGATATTTCATGGCATCGAAAATATTAAATTTAACAATCTCTCCATCAAACTCTACCGAGAGAGTACCCTCATCTACATCAATCTTTGTCTTAGCTGTTTTCATGAATGGTCTCCCTAACAAAATTGAAGCAGATTTTGAATGTGAATTACTATCCATTGCTAAGATGTAAAAGTCAACAGGGAATATGAGTTCATTAACTTGCACTAGGACATCTTCAACAACTCCTAGAGGGTGAATATAAGAACGGTCAGCTAATTGTATTACTACACCAGTTTCTTGTAAGTCATTTAATTTTAATTCTTGATAAATAGAAAATGGCATGACATTAATGGAAGCTCCTAAATCTAACATGGCACGCTCTATTTTCTTATTACCAATAATACAAGGTAACGAAAACATACCTGGATCCTTACACTTTTCTGGCATATTCTTTTGCAAGATAGCCGACACATTCTTACTTACCACAACTTTTTCTTTTTCTTTTGTTTTTCTCTTCCTTGTGCACAACTCCTTCAAGAACTTTGCATACCTGGGAATTTGCTTGACAGCATCCAACAATGGGATATTAATCTCTACCTTCCTAAATGTATCAAGGATCTCCTTTTCATGTTCATCTTCTTTTGGCTTTGCTAACCTGCTAGGAAAAGGAGGTAGTGAAGTATGTGAAGGAAAAGATAGAGGATGATCAAGTTTTACCCTATTTGGTGCCTTAGAATAAGCTTCTTCTCCTTCTTTTTCCTTGCTTAATTCTTTCTCCTTTGGTGGAATCTCTCCTGAGGGAATCTCTTTCCCACTTCTCAGCATAATTGCACTGACATTCTCCCTTGGATTCACCTCTGGTTGTGAAGGTAACTTTCCGGAATTTTGGGCTTCCAATTTACTAACTGACGTAGCCAATTGAGTAATTTGGTTGCCCAAATTCTGCATGCCTGCCCTTGTCTCCTGTTGAAATTGAAGAGTACTGTTAGCTAAAGTCTTAACAACATCTTCCAAAGACATACCTGAGTTTGAAGTCTGAGCTTGCATAGGAGCTTGTGGTGGTCTACCAAAATTCTGAGGAGGTTGTCTTTGTTGTCCTCCTTGATTTCCGTAGCTGAAGTTCGGGTGATCTCTCCATCCAGGATTGAAATGGTTAGAGTAGGGATCATACTTCCTTTGAGGTTGACCAGAAAATCCTCCTATGGCATTGGCTTCTTGAAAGGAATCTTGTTGCAGTTGAGAGCACGCTTCTGTAGGATGTCCTGGAAGTGAACATATTCCACACACTTTTGCTGTATGTAATTGCCCTACAGCCATTTGACGAACTAGAGCAGTTAGATCAGAAATTTGATTTTTAAGTTCACTAACCTCTTTAACTTGCTGAACAGCTCCACCAGCCCTGGTCCCAAATTGCTGGGAATTCTCTGCCATGTTTGAAATTAATTGTTTGGCTGCTTCAGGTGTCTTGTTTACTAATGCTCCACCACTTGCTGCATCAATCATGCTCCTATCCATTGGCAACAGTCCCTCGTAAAAGTATTGGATTAGGAGTTGGTCAGAAATTTGGTGGTGGGGAAAACTAGCGCACAATCTATTGAATCTCTCCCAATATTCGTACAACGTCTCCCCAGTGATCTGCGTTATGCCATAAATCTCCTTCCTGATGTTTGCAGCTCTTGATGCTGGGAAGAATTTCTCCAAGAACAATCTTTTCATCTCATTCCATGTCCTGATCGAACCGGAAGGTAGGTAATAGAGCCAATCTTTTGCTTGATCCTTTAAAGAAAAAGGAAAAGCTCTAAGATTGATTTGCTCTTCTGTGACACCGTGGGGTTTCATTCCGGAGCATACGATGTGGAATTCCTTCAAGTGCTTATGAGGATCTTCACCTGCACATCCACGAAAAGAAGGGAGTAAGTGAATTAAGCCTGACTTAAGTTCAAAATCACATGCAATTGTAGGAAAAGTAATGCATAAAGGTTGTTGATTTAAATCAGGTGCTGCCAGCTGCTTGAGAGTTCTCTCTGCCGTGTTGTCTGCCATCTCCTCTTGAAATTGATCTTGAAATGTAGATGTGTCACCACTATCAAAATCTCTATTGGCTTCCTCTCTAAGACGACGTTTTCTTTCTTTAGTCTCCTTTCTTAGTCTACGTGCTGTCTTCTCGATTTCAGGATTGTACTGCAATTCAATATTTCGAGAAGAACGACTCATACACTGTAAAATAAACAAACAAATTAAACAATGAGAAACTAAAATAGTTCCCCGGCAACGGCGCCAAATTTTGGTCGGGTTGTCGAAGCCCTCCAAAATATTTACTGATTCTCTAGATCTAACTTGTAGAAATAGTGGACCAGGTCGAATCCCAAAGGAACCAATTGAATTAATTTCTCAAAGTTAATAAATAAATAAATAATAAAATAGGGGGGGTTGAATTGTTGAACAAAAATTGTAATTAATTAAATAATGAATAAAAAAATGAATAAAAAAAATCAACTTTATGAAAATTCCAATTCAAGGGTATAAATTTCATCCAATTGTAATTTTGATCATAGGCTTAAAAAAAATCAATTTCAATTTCTCAAATTCAAGAACTTAGTCTACTTATTTGGAAAAGCCATAACAAGTGTAAATTCTCCTATTCAAACTGACTCTGACCAAGTATCAAAATCAAACCTTACCATTTAATCAATTGGGTACAATAGCGTTCCATATCGATTAAATAATAGCATTAAAAACAATGAGAATGACTAAACCAAAATTAACTAATCGAGATAGCTACAAATTAATTAATTTTGTTTATTTGTTTCCCTAGAGTCTATTATGCAAGCTATGTAAAATGGAAAAGCCATAATTACACACACATAAGCCAACTCTCTACTACATATTTTAATCAATTGTGACAATTACGGATCACAAATCATAAATAGCAATAAATCAATTGATACTAAATTAAGGCGTCAATTTAATTCAATAACAATCAATCATAAAAATAAGAACAAGAAACAAAGAATTCATGAATTAAAGATAAAATTTCAATTTGGCCCAAAGCCTCACAAAATTACAATTGGAAATTAAATCACCCTTGAACCAGAAATTAAAACTTAGCCACACATGGTGGAAAAGCAATAATAACTGTAAAGAGGAAGCAACATAAAAATAAAATAAAACTCAAAGAACTAAAAATAAAATAAAAAACCCAAAGAAATTGGAAGCACCAAACTTTACACTCTCTAAGCTTTTTCACAAAGAATGTTGTGGAGAAGAAGAAAAATGTTGTGTTCTTCATTGCTCCTCTTCTGCTCCTTTTATACTTGAGGAAGAGAGAAATCTCTACTAAAAATAGACACTTTCATCCCTTAATTCAGCCAAACAAAAAAACTCCTTTGAAGAATGTTGAAGAATTCCTCCCTAAAGCTTTTGCCCAAGATGTGGAGAAGAAGAAAAAGTCTTGAGAGGTGTCCACCAACTTCCTTACATTCTGCCACCTAATTTAAGAATAACTTCAATTTTCCTTTTTTTAGATATAAAAAAAATGAACTTCAATTTTACAAAGCTTGCAAATTAAACATTCAAACTTCAACTTCATATATATTAATTTTTCATTTCAAACTGCCACCATTTTTTTTTTCTTAGTTTAAAAAGTACTTTTAAATTGAATTCTACCAAACTTTTATATTTCACCACCTAAACTAAATTAAACACAATTTTAATAATTAAGCACAATATTCAATTAAAATGCAAGGAAATTGGATACAATAAATGTGGTTATTTAATACTTATCACTCCTCTTTCCCAACTCGACCTTGGCTTTCACAGGGAAAGCAGTGACGTGCAGTTTGGCTGCTGATGGCAACCAAAAAAATCTGTTTAATAAAAATATTAAAATTAAGGCTAAACTAAAAATTTAGTTACTAAACTTTGAGGTTTGTGTCTATTTAATCTCTGAACTTTTAAAATTACAAATGTAGTTCATGAACTTTTGAATTTTTTAAAATTCATTAATCTAATAGACACAAAATTGAAATTTTAGTATTCTATTAGACATAAAATTTAAAATTATATATAATAGGAGAATTAATTTTTAAAAAATTTGAATTTGTCAAGGATCTATTGACACAAAATTAAAAATTTAAAGACTTATTAAACACAAAATTAAAAGTTTAGAGACCTATTAGACACTTTTAAAAATTCAGAGATCGAATAAATACAAACCTCAAAATTCAGAGATTAAATTAAACTTGTAATTTAACCTAAAACTAAATTTTAATATTTTGAAAAATCATAAAATTACTTCTAAAAAATATCCATTACTGTAGTCCCAGAATATATCGCATCAATTGAGTAAGAGGTGAGGCCAGAAATTAATAAAGAGGAGAAAAATTTTAATCTCTAATTATACAATATAATCCTTCAATTTTAAAAATTTAAGAGAGTAAAATTAGAGAGAGAGCATTAAAAATATTAACATTTTAATATAAATTTTCTACCTAAGACAAAGTTGTGAGAGGCATGCAATTGTCACTCGCTTCCCTTTTTTGCTCCCCGTTGAATTAAATCGCACAATTTTGAACAATTCACGCATCAAATTGGTAAAGGTAAAATTAGATTAAAACTGCAATTTAATTAATTTTCAACCCATGCAGAAAAGTTTGCTAGAAGAAAGAAGAAGACTCAGAGCGAGAAGAGATTAGAATAGAATAGAAGAAAAAAGAGTAAAATAAATAAAAATAAATAAAAAAGTGTGAAAAGAAAACTCAAATACCATACAAATTACAAGGTCAAAAAAGGTCGAGAGATAGTAAAAAGGGAAGGACATCAAAAAAGTGAGGAGAAAATTCAAATAATATAAAAATGATGAGAAGGTCAAAGAAGACAGAATGAAATTAAATAAATAAAAAAGTTAGTGCATGTTTAGCGTCTTTTAATTTGTTTTCAGCAGGAAAAGCCACATGAAGACCTCATCTTTCCTTTTCCTAATATACAAAAGAGAAAACCTAACACGTTTTGATCCAATTTTTCATGGTTTCTGTTTTAGACTCATCCACTACCACTTGTGGGTTTGAAAATATGTAGAAAGGCCCAACTAGTAGAAATCAAATTAATTAGGGTAGGAATTGACATTACTCGAGTTCGAACACATGATCGACCTTCTGCTCTAATACCATTGTTATAAAACCGAACTTGAATATGCCAAATCAGAACACACTTTTCAGCAAGCAAACAATAAATCAAGCAAGAGAAAAATAAGGACACCAAGATATATAGTGGTTCAACCTTTCGGTCTATATCCACTTTGAAAACCAGCTTGAGAGGATTTTATTTAGAAGCTATAAGTCACAGTTTTACAAGTACAAAGGTCACAAACCAATCCAAGAATCTATGGATTGAAATCGAGTCGATAAAACGACCGATACCTCAAATCCTTCACTGACTTGAGCACAAATCGAATACCACTGCCTTGACAACCTTCGATATTGTCGGAGAACAATCCCTACACCGAAACTGAAGTCCACAGCATACACAGCCCTTGAAATTCAAGACCCACAGTTCTGCAGTATCAATACCTAAACCGAGACCCACGGATTCGACGACCCACACACGAACTTGCGTAAACAACCTCTAAACTGAGACCCAAAACCCGACTGAACTAACCTTCACGCCGACGACTGCTGATGCGGAATCAGACCCCCACGCCAGTGAACTCAGTCTCACAATCGAGACCCACGGATCCAATGACCCACACTGATGAGATACAGCCTCTGATCTCAAAACCCACGACGATAAACTCACCGAAATTGAAGACCCACGGCCTGCAATTTCCGTTTGCTTCGTTTTTCTGGACTGTGACGGCTACTGCTCTCTCTCCCTCAGTTTTCTGTGTGTCGGCTGCTGCACACTCTTCTTCTTCTCTCTGTTTCACGAAGAAGACAGCCCTAAACAAGAAGATGGTGTAATTTCAAAAATGCCCTTTTGTATAAAAGTACTTAAATGCCCCCATTCATTTAAACTTAAGATATACCTTGCCATTTTATAACAAATCTCCCTCATGACAAGAATATATTAAGCCACCAAGCTGATCCTCTAAATTTTCCTATCATCCTGGCTTTACATTCAGCTCATTTAACAGGTATTTAAACCTATGAGCTGTGAGTACCTTGGTTAACATATCTGACAAGTTCTTATCTGTATGAATTTTAACCAGTTCAATTTCATTCTGAGCAACTGCATCCCTAATGAAATGAAATTTAACATCGATATATTTAGACCGTTCATGGTGAGATGGATTCTTCGCAAGATGAATAGCACTCTGGCTATCACAACGGATGATATGAGTAAACTCTTGTGACAACAACTCACCAACTATACGTTTCAACCACATTGCTTCTTTAACTACTTTTCCAACAGAAATATACTCTGATTCAGTAGTTGACAAGGCAACTACTGGCTGTCAAGAAACCTTCCAACTGACCACATTACCATACAATCGAAAAATGTGACCTGATAAAGACCTTCTTTTGTCAAGGTCTGCTGCATAATCTGCATCTGCGAAGCCTTCTAGCAATCACTACTACAAAATAAGGAAATAATGACGTTTAGAAAAAAAGGCGCTTGGGATACGATACGGACAAAATGAAAATGTGCAGAAATTAAAAAAAATAATTTAAACACCTACAATGTCGGGCATTGCCCGACATTGTAGGTGCCCTATGATGGCGGGCAAAGCCCGACATCATAGGTGTTTTTTTTGTAAAAAAAAAAAAAATTATCTTTCTTTTCTCTATTCGCACAACAACAAGCCTCACTTTCTCTATTTGCACGATAGCAATATTCTCTCTCCCCAACCCTCATCTCTTCTCTCACTCTCACGCTCAGCACTGTGTCTCTGGGTCTCCGTTCGCTGTTCATTAGCATTTTAGCCATCGTTCATCCACCGTTCATCCGCCCTTCGTTGCTTTGCTCGTGGTCGTGAGTTTTCGTCTGGATCTACACCAAGGTTGCTTCGCTGTTCGTCTCGAGTTCTCCGCTGTAGTGGGTTTTCGTCTCACCTTCGGTTTGCCGGGTCAATCTTCACCGGAGGTTCGCGTGGGTAAGAAATATGTGTGTGGCGTGGGTAAGAGATTTGTGTAGCTGCTGTTCATTGAGGGTTTTCATTTTGTCGCATAGGTAGAAGATCTGGTTGACGCGCGCTCACTGTACGTGGGTCTTCTTTTTGTTCGAGGGTAGCAGATCTGGACAGCGACATTCTTCGTGGCTCTTCTAGTGTTCGTTCGCTGGTATAACTTCTGTTCACAAGTAGCCTCTTTCGTCGTGGCAATGCCGTTCGCTGTGGGTAGAAAATATGTGTAGCCACCGTCGTATTTTTGTGTTGTCCATGCCGCCACACTTTGCCATCATAGATCTGACCAGATCTCCCTAGATCTGAGTCGGATCTTGTGAAATCTAGTTTATTGTTTAAAACTATGCATTTTCTCCTTTTAATGATGGGTGTAGGAATTTGGATTGGATATCTCTTGGCCCTGTGAAAAAGTTCGAATAATGTTCGTGGGTTTCTTCCTGCTACCTAATACTATTATAAAGGACAAAGATTTCATCAAATCAAGGGCTATTAGTACAGAGCATGTTTGGTTTGATCATCCTTCGTTTTTTATTGCTATGAACAAAAAACTGAAAGGGTGAACCTCAAATAAGAAAAGATTGGACATTGTAAAACATGTTTTATATACTTGATTTTTATTTGAAGAAATCTTATCAGGTGATGTGTTCTTTTTTTATTGTGTTTGTTTCTATATATTCAACATCTTTCGTCTTTTCACATCTAGAGAAGAGGAGGAGAAGATTTGGGGTTAGAAGTGAGATTTGATTTTGGTATATGTTTATGGGAAAAAGTTGTTGTTCTTCTTCTTTAGAAATTCTAGCTTCTCTGCTTTCTGTGGAGCACTGTAGTACATTTTCTACTTGGCAACTAAGGTGAGTATAACTAAAGTCATTGTTGTTTTATTTTTTTTCCTTTGGTTTCTTTCTTTGTTTGGTATTTTTCATGGGATTAGTTTATATTTGTATGTGTTTGTCCCATTTGTTGTAAATTAATGTGATGAAGGGTCTCACTTTCCTATTGAGATACAATGTGAATTGCTGCAAAATGATCCTTTTTCCAAATCTTAGGGAAGCCCACGAGAAACTTTTTCTTAAGCAATTGTGTTAATGTTGATGTGAAGCTTACTTAGCACCTGATTCATCTGCTTAATACCATTCCCATCTTGTCTTTGTATTATTATAATTACTCTCCAAATTATATTATAAACTTTCCTAATCAATCAGACCAGAAAAATTCAGAGATTAAGGTGATGGTTTTTTGCTTTTGCTATCACTTAACATTGGGACCTTCCATGGCGACAAAACTCTTTGTCACTAAGGCCAATCAGCCCATCGCGCTCGATCTCAACACCGACTGATAAATTTTTCATCATTAGTCGTCGTCTTTTTCTTCCTCTTATAGACATTGCGATCTGGTTTTTGTTGTTAATCCTCGCAGTTCATTTCTCATCCCATAATTTTCAGTTTTGTTGTTGGAAAGAGAAAATTTGTTGAGAAATGGGAGTTTTAAGATGTGGGTTTGTTGTATTTTGTGGAAATTGAAGACTGTAATGCCTTGAGTTTATTGGAAGTTTTCTTGAGATTTTTTTCTTTTTTGTGCTTTTGAAGCTATCATGTTGTTGGATGATTTCTAGTTATGGATTTACTCACGTTATAGCCGTTATGCAGGTGCCAATGGCAAGACGATGAAGGAATAGAAGAAGATTGTTCCATATCTATGCACTCGCCTTGGTGAACATTATACTGTGAGATGTTTTTTCTCTTGGTCTCTGTAGGGAGCTTCATTATCTCTATTGAAGCTAATCTAGCTTATTGAATTTGTAAGGAGAGTATAGGAATAAATGATTTTCCAAAGAAATACTAGATCCATAGACTTTGGGGGATGTTTGGAAGCTGTTTTCAAAACTACTTATCTGTTTTTATGAAAATGGAAGTTCAGTTGGACATGTTTAGAAATTGGATATTTGTTTTTCAAGTGCTGTTTTTCATATTTTTTATCTATTGGTTGGCCTGTTTCTTAGAGTAATTGAATTTTTTCTCCCTTCAAACATCATGAAGAGAGAACCCTGACATTGGTTTAAAGGAGAGTATTGACAAATTTGTAAGGGAATCACAAATATGTGCTTGCTTGGACTTAGATTGAGAAATCTAGTTTTAGTACATATCAAGTATTTCTTTCTTTACATACAACTCAAACAAAGATTGTCCAACAACCCACCATTTTGATTGAATAATATGATCCTAATCAAATAATATGATTTTGATATTGTTGTATTATTATTGGTTTCCTATCTACTGGTCACTTGGGTCATATTTCAATCAATATGTTGAACTCAACTAATCCTTCCAATGGGAATCTAGAGGTAGAATTTATTTCCGTGGGAGTTTATTTGATTTTAGTATTTCCTTCCTTGTCTCATTCATTTGTGTGATACTTGCCCTTTGTTTTCGTTGCAGGTAGTTCTTCATGATTCAAGTGGTACAACTTTATTATGAATTTATATAAAATATACAATGGAACATATTTGACAGTGAAGAACGTATCATCAAGAAGGTTTGTCATCTCTTGAAGCATTATGATGTGTTTAGATTTTCCATTTTTTGTTTCAATTTTCATTCTCCAACATCTGTATTATGGAAGACTTGAGTTAAAAGTGAAGGAAACAATAACTGAACTGGAATTGTCTAGAGACTTTGTTGTGTTCACTTTTATCAAGTTTTGCTTGAGAAAAACTTTCATTCAAACTTATTGGAGATGTTTTATTCACCTAGCAAGGAAGCCATAAGAAAAGTAATATTAGTAAACTTTCTGGCATTCTGATGTATCCTCCACCAAAATAGAAAGCTTTCATTGTTATCATCTTTTCCTTGTTAAACTCTTTGTTTGATTTGATGTACTCAGTTCAAAAATTTTGATCAACATCAACGTACTCATCCATGGTTGAATAAATGACCGAGCATGATTTCAGATTTCAAATTTCAGCTCCCCTGATTTGAAATACATTACTTGGCAATGGTGTTTGTTTTTCAATCAAAACTTCTTACTGCTGCTTCTGGACATGTTTATCTGCAACTATCATCAATTTATCGTTTTGTTTTCAAGCAGCATCCATTCGATCTAAGTGGAAGAAGTTTCAAACAGTGGTAGCGTTTATGTTCAACCTGATCATGGAAAATACTTGGGGTGTCTTCCAAGGAAATTCCATTTTTACCAGCTTATGTTAAAATCCATAAGTTCATTAGGGAGATTATTATCATGATTCATGAAAAATGCTGAAGTTAGAGACTTGAATTACATTCTTAGATATTTTCTTTCTGAACCAATCATTCTTATAAGAAATGTGTCTAATCGTTTGTTCCTTTATCATCAATGACCGTTTTACTGTCAAGACAGATTTAAAGAACTTTGTATCTTTTTATATCTGATATTCCTAACTATAATATTTGTTACTTTTTATTTTTTCTACTTGTTGATTTAAGAACCATTACGTTTTGTTTTTCCAGTTATTGAACCTAGTGAGTTTATTTGATGAGTTTAGTTGTTGGGTTCATGATAAGTTTTGTTGTGTCATCTTTATAAGTTTTGATAAGTTTAATTATTTGTGTTAATTTTACATTGTTGTATTTTAAGAATCACATTGCAATATTATAAGATAGGCTATTTTCATTTGGAATTGCTCTCTAGTTCTTTTAATTATTATTATTCTTTTTTTAACAATCAAAGTTATGAATGAGATGACATGCCATCACCAAAAAAGAAGAAGAAGAAGAAGAAGAAGAATGTTTTCTTCTCAATCAACTGTGTTAAGAAGTAGTCTTTCTACCTATCTAGTTTAAATTGAGCAAACAATGTCCTTGGGTTTTTTAGGTCTTTTTGTTTTAGTAAAAATATTTTGTAGCCTCATCTCTTTCTTACAGATTTGCAAATCTAAATTGGAAATGTCCTAGAAAGAATTGCAGTGGAGGCTGCTTGCTGCGAAGGTACATTCTTCTAATCTATACCTTATTATGTATAACCAATAATTTTTTAAAAGTTAAATTCTCTATCATAATCCATGAGATTACTTGTCTATTCTTAAGGGTATTTATTTCTTTTCAATGATAACCATGTGATGGTGTTTCCCTAGTTTATAGCCATTGGATTTTTCTTGTTACTTGTTTGCACTATCAATCAACTTGTAGAATATAACTCGCTGCTGAGGTTTAATTAAACAACCAATGGATAATTTGTTGATTTTCTCTTATAGTTGTAGACTTTCCTTGTTGAAAGGTGTAATTTGAACTGTTGCATTTTTTGTGAGCTAGAAGTTGTTAGTGGTCGAATGTTTTTAAGGTTGAAGTTGAAAAGATTATGGGAGTTTGTCAATGAAAATATGTGGGCTATTTGCATGTTAATAGTATTGTTCCTAAGAAAAATGCTTTGAAGGCATTGTTTTCAAGTCTTATTGCTTGCTGCAAGAAGTGAAGGTAAATGTTTTCTGATGCCACATGTCAAAGGTTTGATGCATTTGGCATATTAATTTCTATTTTTGAATTGGTAACTATACAATAATAAAATTTTCGCTATAATTCATTTTCAAACATGCTGCAGTAGCCTCGTGCCCCTTCATTTGGTTTAATGCCTTCTAGGGACGTTCTTATTCATTCAGCTAACTAAGGAGCACCTTTCACCCAATCGAGTTGCCACACCTTTCACCATTCCACTTCAGTTGGTTGGTCTTAAACTCAAGTTGAAAGGTTTTAGTCTTGTGTTTATTTTTCTTAGCAATTTTGCTTCTCTTTGTAAGTTGGATGTGGTTTGTAGAGGGATCGAGAGTCATATTTGTATCATGTATGTGGATGTATGAAGAGAGAGTTTATGTTCATTACATATTTTATATTTTATTAATTAAAATTATGTTTGTTAAGTTGTTGATAAAAAGAAATATTGGTGGTTAGCCACGCAATGCAATCAATAATTTTTTTTTCTTAAATTATTGAAGAAATGATGATGGACATTGCATGTCATTGAAAAGCACTATTTTCAACTTTTAATAACGGACAAACTTTTAATGACAGACAAACTTTAATGACGGTCGGTTTTAATGACGGGCATTACCCGTCATTAAAAACCGTCTGTCATCTTAGCCTACGATGACGTTCAAAATGATGTCTGACGCTTTACTTTTTAATGACGGGCATCGACTTTTAATGTCTTACATTGACCGACATAAAAGTTGTCCGTCATTGTAGCCGACAATGACGGGCTACTTTTAATGACGGACATTGCCCGTCATCGTAGCCTACAATGACACTCGTATTGATGACGGACACTTGTCCGTCATCGTTACCCTTTAATGACGGGCAATGCCCGTCATTAAACCCAAAATTTGTAGTAGTGAATGCTGATTGATCACACCTGTTCCCAAAACACAGTGATACATCTGTAGTACCTTTCAAATACTGAAGCACCCATTTAACTGCATTCCAATGCTCCTTCCCAGGATTTGACATAAACCTACTTATCATGCTCATTGAGTACCCCAAGTCAGGCCTAGTACAAATCATGAGATACATTATGCTTCCAACAGCATTACAATAAGGAATGTTTGACATCTCTAACCTTTCTTGATCCGTAGTAGGACACTGAGACGAAGAAAGTCTAAAATGAGATGCTAAGGGTGTCGAAACTGCCTTACAATCAGACATGTTATACCTGTCAAGCAATTTATGCACATAGCTCTCCTGCGAAATGGTTAACAAACCTTTCTCCCTATCTCTTTTAACATCCATGCCTAAGATTCTTTTCAATGCACCCAAATCTTTAATTTCAAACTCACTACTCAACTGTCTCTTGAGTTCACAGATTTCATCAAAATCCTTAGACACTAGTATCATATCATCTACATAAAGCAATAGATAAATATAAGTACCTTTCAGAGATAGTTTCCAATATACGCATGCATCATATGAGCTCCTGTGAAACCCCTGCTTTAGAATGAAGGTATCAAACCGAATATACCACTGTCCTTGCGACTGCTTCAGTCCAAAGATGGACTTGTGAAGGCGACAAACCATATCTTCTTTTCCCTTCACTTCATAGCCCTTAGGTTGAGCCATGTAAATTACCTCCTCCAATTCTCCATGGAGAAATGTTGTGGTGACATCCATCTGTTCAAGAAACATATCAAAATGAATAGCAATAGATAAAATTAATCTAATGGATGAATGCCTCACCACCGGAGAGAAAACTTCATGAAAATCAACTCCCTCCTTTTGAGTGAAACCCTTGGCCACTAGCCTAGCCTTATACCTAGGCTTGCTGTTACCTCCTGTACCTGGCTTGATTTTGTAAATCCACTTTAATTGAATGAGTTTCTGTTTAGGAGGCTTTGGAACCAATGACCATGTCTGATTCTTACGCAAAGAGAACAATTCTTCTTCCATTGCAGTCTTCCATTGTTCCTTCAAATCAGACGCTATAGCCTCTTCGTATGTAATAGGCTCTACCTCTATATTATCAGAAGCACAATTAAAAGAAAATGTAACTAAGTCAGCAAAACCATACCTCATAGGAGCGTGTCTCACCCTCTGAGATCTGTCACGTGCAAGCTGATAGTTCTGTAAGTCATGGTTACCTGAACTTTCCTCAGTGAAAGCTCCCTCATCAATCAAAATCCTCTCCTGTTGAGACTGTTCCCCATCATATTCAGACGTATGTGAAGACTCTGTTTGTGAAACTAGAGGCGACTCATCACTAGATTCACCTGAAATACATGATGGTCCTGGTTCAGAATCAATTCTGACTTTTGTTTCAACATTCTCAACTGACTTCTGTTCTGCCTGGCTCTTAGTACAAAATGGCATCTCTTCTTCATTAAAAGTGACATCTCTACTGATAATGCATTTATTCTTACCTTCTTCCAAGCACCAAAGTTTATATCCTTTGACACCTGGAGGATAGCCCAGAAACATACATTTCAATGCCCTGTTGTTCAGCTTTCCATCCTTAACATGAGCATAAGCTGAACAACCGAATACTCTGAGATGATCAAGACTTGGAGCTTCTCCTTTCCATACCTCCTGAGGAGTCTTGAAGTCTATTGCAGAAGACGGACTCCTGTTAATAAGATAACAGGCAGTTTGGGCAGCTTCTCCCCAAAACTTCAAAGGTAATGAAGCATTAGACAAGAGACATCTAGTACGCTCCATTATTGTTCTGTTGAACCTCTCAGCTAAACCATTCTGCTGTGGAGTGTGTGTAACAGTAAAATGTCTCGTGATTCCTTCAGATTTGCAAAGTTTGTCGAATTTGTGATTCACAAACTCTAAACCATTATCAGTCCTCAGGTACTTTACCTTTCTTCCTGTTTGGTTCTCAGTCTGCTTCTTCCATTCAAGGAATTTTCCAAAAGCTTCATCCTTTTGTTTCAGTAGATAAATCCACACCTTCCTTGAAAAATCATCAATGATAGACATGAAGTACCTTGAACCTCCCATACTAGGTACCTTGGTAGGACCCCACAGATCTGAATGTACATAATCCAATATGCCTTTAGTTGTATGCTTCCTTTTCCCAAACTTCACCCTGGTAGACTTCCCCATTATGCAATGATCACAAAATGGGAGTTCGATGTCTTTAACTCCTCCAAGTAAGGCTTGTTGTGAAAGAGCTTGTAGACCTCTTTCACTAACATGAGCCAATCTTCTATGCCATAGCATAGACATATCAGTTCCTTTGCTAGATGCAACTGCAGCGTTCCCTGTAATTGCAGTACCTTCCAACACATAGAGACCATTCCTCAAGGTTCCCTTCAATTTAACCAGAGATCCCTTGGAAACTTTCAGAACTCCATTCACATATTTATATGAATAACCTGATCTATCTAATTTACCTAAGGAAATTAGATTTCGTTTAAGTTCTGGTATGTACCTTACATTTGTAAGTATTCTGATCAAACCATCATGTGTTGCAAGCCAAATTGAGCCAGTTCCTCTCACATTATAGACGCCATTATCACCCAGCAAAACTTTTCCCCCACTGACTTCCTGAAAATCAATCAGATAGTCCCTCCTGGGAGTCATGTGAAATGTGCAACCAGAATCCATGATCCACTCATCTTGAAAATCTCTACTGGACACCATCAAGACCTTTGCAGAATCATACCCATCTGTTACATTTGCTGCACTCGATTCACCCTTCTTGTTATTAGAGGCTTCTTTGTTCTTGTTCAAAGGACAATCTTTCTTAAAATGCCCCTCCTTACGACACAAGTAGCATTTCTTGCCTTTCCCTTTGGACTTAGATCTGCTTCTAGATTCCTTTCCTTTCCAATTCTTCTTTTCAGTTCTCCCCCTGGCCATAAGTAACTCTCCTTCCCTGCCTTCCTTTTTAATTTCGAGATTTCTCGTTTTCAAAGCATCCACCACAATATCCATGGTCAGTGAATCCCTTCCATATTTTATGGCTGCTTTAACTTCTCAAAATGTATTTGGCAAAGAATTCAAAAGAATGACTGCTTGATTCTCATTTGACATCTTCTCATCGATGTTATTGAGATCGACCACAATTTTTCGAAATTCATCCAAGTTCTCTTCCAAACCTTTATTTTGATCCATCTTATATCCAAAGAATTTCTCCTTTAGATATAACTTATTTGGCAAAGACTTAGTCAAATAAAGACTCTCCAATTTCTACCATAACTCAGTTGTGGTAGTTGCCTCATCTACTTGCCTAAGTACTCCGTCTGAAAGATAGAGTATAATTGTCGAATAGGCAATTTCATCCATCTCCTTTCGTTCATCTTCTGTGAGTGTCGCCGGAAGGTCCTTTTCGTCACACAAGATTTTTGCTACCTTTTGCTGAACCAAAAGAGCTTTAATCTTCTTTCTCCATAACCCGAAATCACCCTTCCCATCAAATCGAGCAACCTCAAAACGAGTCGACATTGAAGACATTAACCTCACAATATATCCTGAACAAAGAATGAACCAAAGCACAAAACCACGAACCTTTGAACCTTTGGATCGAATGGAGCTCTGATACCACTTGTTATAAAACTGAACTTGAATATGACAAATCAGAACACACTTTTCAGCAAGCAAACAATAAATCGAGCAAGAGAAAAATAAGGACACCAAGATATATAGTGGTTCAACCTTTCGGTCTACATCCACTTTGAGAACCAGCTTGAGAGGATTTTATTTAGAAGCTATAAGTCACAGTTTTACAAGTACAAAGGTCACAAACCAATCCAAGAATCTATGGATTGAAATCGGGTCGATAAAACGACCGATACCTCAAATCCTTCACTGACTTGAGCACAAATCGAATACCACTGCCTTGACAGCCTTCGATATTGTCGGAGAACAGTCCCTACACCGAAACTGAAGTCCACAGCATACACAGCCCTTGAAATTCAAGACCCACGGTTCTGCAGTATCAATACCCAAACCGAGACCCACGGATTCGACGACCCACACACGAACCTGCGTAAACAGCCTCTAAACTGAGACCCAAAACCCGACTGAACTAACCTTCACGCCGGTGACTGCTGATGCGGAATCAGACCCCCACGCCAGCGAACTCAGTCTCACAATCGAGACCCACGGATCCGACGACCTACACTGATGAACTACAGCCTCTGATCTCAAAACCCACGACGATAAACTCACCGAAATTGAAGACCCACGACCTGCAATTTCCATTTGCTTCGTTTTTCTGGACTGTGACGGCTACTGCTTTCTCTCCCTCAGTTTTCTGTGTGTCGGCTGCTGCACACTCTCCTTCTTCTCTCTGTTTCACGAAGAAGACAGCCCTAAACAAGAAGATGGTGTAATTTCAAAAATGCCCTTTTGTATAAAAGTACTTAAATGCCTCCATTCATTTAAATTTAAGATATACCTTGCCATTTTATAACAACCATGTTAAATCACCAATCAATCCAAAAGTTTAAGCTGATGGGTTATGATAAATTTAATTATATCAACACTCCAACAATTTGTATCTCTTTCGGCGTCTCATGCAGCCAAAGAGGACAACTTGAAAGATTTAAAGCTAACTTTCTCTGCGTGGGAGGAGGGGCTTCTTTTCTCACAGGTTTAGACCTTACCAGGTAGCAATGACATGCGATAGAAACATAAAGGTGTGTCGTGCCAAAGGTAGCCTTGGCCGCAACTGCTGCCAGAAGAGGTGTGTGGATTTGAAGATAGATAGATAAACTGCGGGAGGTGAGGTAAGAAATGTAAATACTCAGAGATATGTTGCAAAGGGAAGTGTATGAATCCTATGTTCAATAGGAACCACTGCAGAGGCTGTAATAATAGATGTAGTAGAGGTACCTTGTGCATCTATGGGACGTGTGGCTACGCCTAAATAATGATTGGGAAGCCAAAATATTGATCACTTCATTAGATTGTTTTGATTATTCTTTATTGGTTTGTTTAATGAAAGGGGTAAAAGTTAAGCTCCTCGATATCATTAGCATATTTTTAATGTCATATATACATACACGTAGATGTATCAAAATGAATTAATGGATTGGTTGAGTTGATGTTGTTTTTGTTTTTGTTTTTGTTTTTGTTTAATTTATGATCATTTGGCCAAGCCTCGGTGAATGGGTTACCCATTATATCAATTACCATGACATTTTTAGGCTAAGATTTCCCACCAGGACTTGCATCAAATTTCAAGCAGGTTGTACCAAAAAAATAATAACAATAACCAACTGTTTATACTACATTACATCAAATGCAATACGTTCATTCTCATTTCTAGGGCATAAATTTAAGTTTTAAATTAATTAAAAGGAATCTAATTTAGGAACTCTTTTTAAATAACCTCCTTTTACATCGTCTCATAGAAAATTGAAGCTAACATGTGAAATAGACAGGTTTATGAATTTTACATTAGATGCATAAAGTATTCAAAAAAAAATTAAAAAAAAAGTAAAACATGGGATTTGTTGATAATATTATTAAGTTACAAGATATGAGTTTCCATTGGAAAATGACATTCTACATTCACTTCATCGTGACAAAAGTAAAATTTCTATGTTTTTCTTATATGTTTAGAATTTTTTTTTTTTTTTAAAAGATGCTTCATTAATAACGTAGGTGAGAAACATACGATGCATACACAAAAGTAAGATACAACTTACATGAAAACGTGCTAATTTAGATCAATACATGAAGTATCATAGTTCCTAAAAAGATGAGATCTTGTGGACCAAGATTAGGACGCGATGACAAGAATGTCTCCCATAATTGAAGCTGATCTCTTTCCTTTTTATTGAAGATTATGTGATTTTGTTCTAGCCATAAATGTTCCATTATGTTTAGAAATTATTATATTTTCTTATAATTTTTTTAAAGAAAATAAATAAAGGAAATCTAACCCTATTGCCTATCAATAATATTTTAAAACCTATTCATGGCCATCTATATCTAGGTCCACAATATACCTAAGTTGTAGGTTTGGCTATTTATATAATCGAGAATGCTCATGCGCTTATCAATTTAAAGCTTAAAAATTTTATATCCCAAAATCTCATGTTTTAAGTGCTTCTAAGAAAAAAAAATGAAAATATATATCAATGAATGCACAGTAATTTATGGTTTGTGTAAGAAATCCTTTTTTAAATCCTACTTTAAAAAAGTTCTGAAAAGCAACTTAAATTACAGACAATATATATACACATATAAGTTCGTGATGATTTTGTTTTCAAAAAAAAAAAAAAAAAGTACCTGATGATTTTGAACCAACAGTAAGATGAGTCCATTTCTGGCCAATCCTGGGTGAAAAGTTGAAAACCACCAGACAAAATTGGAATATGCATGGAAATTATTTCGTTGATGTTACATCACATAAATCAAATCATTACATCAGTCGATGTTCATAACTTTTAAAGTCCATTTCAATTCGTTGCCTTTAACTTTTATTTAATTTTAAGTTAAATTATAGATTAAAATATCATTTTTATTTATGTATTTTAAAATTTATTCTATTTTAGTCTCTGTGCTTTTAAATATTCAATTTTAGTCCATGTACTTTCTATAAAACTTAAAATTGGTCCCTATGATAAGTTTGAAATTAATTTTTATCAAAATTGGTTAAATAATAATAATAATTTTAATGCAAGAAAAGACACAATATGAACATCTTCAAAAATTTATAGAGGGAAAGCTACTAGAGATTAATTTTTTTTAAAAGAAAAAATAACAATAAGGTAATAGTAGGGATCAATTGTAAGCTTTATTGAAAATACATGGACTAAAATTAGACATTTGAAAGTACAGAGATCAAAATAGAAAAAATCTAAGTACAAGGACAAAAATAGTATTTTAATCTAAATTATACAACATACGTAGAATGTTTCAATTATGTCTTTAAATTCATTTTAACTCTTGTGAACTTTGAAATTGTTTCAATAAATGTCCTTGAAAAAAAATCATTAAAATGAAGGATAGAAATTGATGCGGAAGTTGATTATAAAAATTAGAAAGCATACATAACATTATTTACAACTCAATTTCAACTATATAGAAAATTAAGCTTGTTTTAAACATCAATTTCAACTCAAAAGATATCGTTAACATCATTTACAATATTATTTACAAAATCAATTTTTACACATCAACTGCTACATCTCTTTAACGATGTTGTAATTTGTAAATGATACCATATGTGTCTTCCAATTTTATACATCAGTTGTTATTAGACTTCCATTCATGGTTTTAATGAAAAATTCTCCAATGGTAGTTTTAGAACAATTTCAAATTAAGTTCAAGGTTAGATGAAATTGACATAATTGAAATCTATCTCAAAGTTGAGGGATATTTTGTATAATTCAACCTATATTAATCAAGATACTACCCTGGCTAAAAGTTATTTAAAAAAAAAACTGTATCAGTTATAGCCAACTAGATCATTGATAAAGAGAGTAAGTTTTCCCATCTTACGGAAACTTCATTACATTTTGAGAAATATATTTTAAACCAAGTTATATTATAGATTTCTAAAAATTTAATTGCACATACAAACAGTAAGTACCAATTAGAACTGTTCATAATGCATTGTAATTGTCAATGTTCATAATTTAGTCATCATATCCAAAAAGTCAAAAGTAGGTCTAAGGTTTCACATTCGACAAGGTCAACATGTCTATTTTGGCTAAGAGGCAATGAAGGTGGTTTTTTAACTAATTGATTCAAGTTGAAATTTTTTGCACCATATTTAGGCCCCGCTGCCTCTGTCTTCTTCGCAAATTAGGACCCTAATTTTACAAAAAAAAATACCCATGGATGTATATATTATATGGGCATGATCCATGTTTATAACTTGTATAAATTTCAATGGGAAAGGAATATACCATGTACGACGACGTTTGCACAAAAAGAAGGTTAATATTATATTAGTAATTACATTTAATTTTTATTTTTTTTTAAAAAGGTTATAATTTTAAACTTTTTGAATCTCATTCTAAAAATAAATAAAAAAAAACAAAAATTCATGTTTACCATTTAAAATTTATTTTTAAAATACAAACTTATTTGCAAAGGTAGCAACATTTAAGAAGCTAGTGCACAACATAAGAATGTGATAACTCAAAGATCTTAAGTGATGTTTTCATGAGGGGAGTAAATTTATTGCACTCTTTTTTCCTTAACTATGGTTTTGTCCTACTGGATTTTCTTAACAAGGTTTTTAATGAGACATTTGTTAAAATATATGAATAATGTACTATTTTTCTTTCACTAGAATTTTTTTCAATTGGATTTTTCCTAGTTAAGGTTTTAATGAGACATATATTCTATATACAATGAGCATCTAAAGGGAGAGTATTATGAATACTTTAAATTACATTTAATAATATATTCTAATTAGATGTCCATAATCTCATAGATTATCTTCTCCAATTATCTCTCTCATTATCTCCTGTAAGTTTCTTTTTTGAATTGGGATTTGAAAGATAATTTTCCAATCTTCTTAGAATTTGTGTAGATTTTGTAAATCCTACCAATCTTCTTAGAATTTGTGTAGATTTTGTAAATCCTATAAACAGTTGTTGTACCCTTTGAATTAAACAATTGAATAGTGGATATATTTGCTTTCTACTTCTTTTTTTCTCTTATCTAAATTTTCTCTCTACTTGATGTTCTTGTTTCCCTTATTTTATAACAAAATTAGATTAAAAGGGTAATCTACTTAATTTTCAACCCCAGATAGAAAGAAGTGGACAGACAGAAAGGGGAAAAGAGATTAGAACAGAAGCAAAATGCATGGAGATCCAAAGAGTGTGTGAAAAGAAAACTAAAATATCATTACAAATTACAAGTTCAAAAAAGGTAGAGAGAGAGAAAATAAAAGGGAGGAAATCAAAAAAGTGAGACAAAGTTCAAACAATACAAAACTTATATATGAGAAGGTCAAAGAAAGAAAACAATTAATAAATAAAGATATTACCTTAGTGCTTGTGTAGCGTCTTTTAATTTATTTGCAGCACGAAAGCCACATGGAGAACTCATCTTAAAGAAAGCCTAACACGTTTTAATCCAATTCGTAATGGTCGCTGTTTTGGACTCATGCACTATCATTTGCTTCAACCACAACACATATATATACTCATCTTCTCTACATCCCAAAACCATTCTCTTCTCTTCCATTTTTCTTCATTCTTTCTCTCCATTACCAATAACAATCAAACCCAAGAAAATGAGATGTTTTGTAAAGCTGTTGCTTGTGATGGCCTTGTTTGCATCTCTTGCCGCGTCTCATGCAGCCAAAGAAGATGATGATGAATTGAAAAAATTTAAGCTAACTTCACTTTGGGGGAGGAGGCAGGGTTTCTTCTCTTACAGGTTTAGGCCTTACCAGGCTGCAATGACATGCGATAGAAGCATAAAAGTGTGTCGTGCCAAAGGTAGTCCTGGCCGCAACTGTTGCCAGAAGAAGTGTGTGGATTTGAAGTCAGACAAATACAATTGCGGGAGGTGCGGGAAGAAATGCAAGTACTCGGAGATATGCTGCAAAGGGAAGTGTGTCAATCCTATGTTTAATAGGAACCACTGTGGAGGCTGCAACAATAAGTGTAATAGAGGTAGCTTGTGTGTCTATGGGATGTGTGGCTACGCCTAAATAAAGGGAGTAAAAATATCACTCAAAAGGAAAATTATTTTGATTATTCTTTATTGGTTTGTATTGATTAATGTCATATATCAATGAAATGGATTTGTTTAAGTTGATGTTGTTTTTTGATGCACGTACTTATACGTATAATCGTAAGCGCACATGTCAAGTAATATAAAACGGTATTCCTACCGAGTATTGAATCTACAGAGATTGGTTTTAATTCAATTAAATACAATCAGTACCCTCACTTTACTTTATTTAGAGAACAAAACTAAAGAAAGATAGACTAACTAACAACAGAAAATAAATGACAAAAAATAAATGAGAGACATAAACACGAGAGATAACTTTGGAAAGGATCAATTACTAAGCTAACAGACAATTATAACCCAATGTACAGTGAACTCATAAGTTTAGAAGCTCTAAGGATGTGGAATCTCATGTCGGTCTCCTCCACTCTCAAGTGCTAATTAACTAACCTAGGTATTCCTAGTGCTAGCTAACTCATACAATGCTTTAAGACTCTTTATTACGGACTTCTAATATCTATTTATTAATCTTGGTTGTCACTCACGTCAATAAACACTAGTTATTCAATTGAGTTCTTGTCTAAGTTTCTCTCCGTCAAGTTTCCACTTAAAAAACTAGTCAATTAATCAATTTCCAACTAATTAACATTCATCACCAACTACAATTAATTAACTATTAATCTCGTTGTCACTCGAATAGCTAATTAATCGCTCATTAAGCTAAACTAAGTATCCTTTATTGAGCTCAACTTTAAAATACCTCAATTAATTAGAGAAACAATTATTAAAGGCATTAAGCAACAAATGCATAAATGATTCAAAGCTCTACTAGTCATAAACATCCATAAACCTAAGCAATTGGTCCAACAATTCCAACAATTAAGCATCTAAACAATTAAATACAATAAACCCAAATAATTAGGGACAAGGATATACAAACTCAATCCAAACTACCCATAAATCCATAATTTTCTAGCTTACACAGTAACTAAAAGTGAAAGAAAAAAGAAGAAAATGCAAACAGAAGGTTGATCTTGCATTCCCATCATGATCTCCTTGATCATCGAGCTCTGAATCTTCAATTTCGCTAAAATCCCCTTACAAAATGCTCTCAAAACTTCTCAAAATAGCATGGAATCGAGTTTAGGAAAAAAATCCTCGATTTGACTTCCCAAAATCGAAGAGAAAGTGATGGTTTTATACCTCCAGACGCGCGTGAGCTGCCAAAATCATAGCGCCTAGGCTTCGGGCCAGTTCTCGGGTAGAATGTAAGACCCAATTTTGGCCTTCTAGTATTTGCACATATGCATTTGATATATGCATTAGGCAATTTTGAAATTTTTGAATGAAAAGAAAGTTTGGAATAAAATAAAAGCAAAAGGAAATTGAAATTGGAGTACAACTTGTTTAAAATAAAAAGAAAATGAGAAAGTTTGTATATATTTAGAAAAGAAAAAGAATAGAAAAAGAATTAATTGAAAAACAAAAGGAATTAGAAGGAAGAAAAAAAAAAGTGGCTGCTAGCTATAGATTAAAAAAAGAAAAACAATGAATTGATGGCTTCTAGGAGAAGCCACCATTGTTGGGAAAAAAATAAATGAAAAAGAAACTGAATGAAAATAAAAAGCAAAGTGAAGGAGATGGAAGGGAGGGAGAAGGAATGAGAAAACAGAGGAGAGAAAAATGAGAAAGGAATAAGGAGAGAGAAAGAATAAGAAGAGACTTGGAGCTCGTCGGTACGCAACGAAAAATCTATGACTAATCCCAGAAACGATTTTAAGAAGTTTTTAGGCAAGGATTTAACTTGGTAAGTTTTTTTTCTTTTTTTGTTAAAATACAATTTTAGTCCCTGTACTTTCAACTGTCCAATTTTAGTCTCTGTACTTTCAATAAAACTTAAAATTGGTCACTATGACAAGTTTGAAGTTAATTTTTTATCAAAATTAGTTAAATAATAATAATAATTTTAATACAAAAAAATACACCATGTGAACATACTTCCAAAATTTATAGAGGAAAAGTTAATAGAGACTAACTTTTTTTAAGAAAAATTAACCATAAACTAATAGTATGGACCAATTTTAAGCTTCATTGAAAGTATAAGGATTAAAATTAGATATTTGAAAGTACAGAGACCAAAATGAAATAAAGCTCAAAGTACAGGGACCAAAATGGTATTTTAACCTTTTTTTTTTTATAGAAAAACTTGGAATCATGGAAAATATTAGTTGTTTAGTCATGGGTTTCTTTCCTTGATGTTCAATAATTATATGGATTTCTCTTTGTTGTTCAAGAAATGTTATGGATTTTATTGTGTATTCTTTTCTTGGGATTTGGCTCAAGTAAGAGAAAGAAAAAAGGTTAAATTATCAAAAATACCCCTGAACTATGAGGTTGGTTTCAATTATACCTCTAAACTTTGAAAAGTTTCATTTTAATCATTGAATTTTGAAGTTTGTTTCAAAACAACCCTTGAAGGTTTTTTTTTCGTTAAATTCATGGATGGAAAATGATGTTTTTGCATTTGTATTATTGCTTATGTGAACATATTTGAACATATACATTGAAAAAAAAATCAAAATATATGCAAATACGTCATTTTTCGTCTATAAATTTAACGGAAAAAACCTTCAAGGGTTGTTTTGAAACAAACTTCAATGTTCAAGGGTTAAAATGAAACTTTTCAAAGTTCAGGGGTATAATTGAAACCAACTCCATAGTTCAGGGGTATTTTTGATAATTTAACAAAGAAAAAGAGATAGGCAACCAAATTTTTAGTGGGAAGGAAAAAGAAGACATAGAAGGGATGGAAAATAAGGTTGAATAAAAATGGAGTAAGCTATTTTGTTGGTTTTATACTTCAATAAAAGCATAAAGGAGAAAATATATTTGAAATTGAAAGAAAATAAAGAGGTGAAGAGGAAGAAGATAAAAGAGAGAGAAAATAAAATAAATAAATAAAATTTGAGAAATGTGATGGATGAGACATTTGAGTTAAATGAAGAGGGAGAGGTTGGTTTGTTTGAAAGGGGTCCTCACGAGACATAGAGTTGTTGGGTAAATTTAAATATTATTTTATTATGACAAATTGTGATGGGTAGATGGTTGGATGTGAATTGAAGGGAGAAATATTTTTTTTTATTGGAGATAAGGACAAAATACTTAATGGTTTCTAGAAAGAAAAGAATTGGAATTGATAAAATAGTTTTATTTGGAAAAGGACAATTAGTACCTTGGTGAATGTTGGGATGAGAGAGAAGGTATAATTTGAAAAATTAGAATAAGAGAAATAGATTGAAAATTAGTTAATATGATTAAAGTGAAATTCATGTTATTTCTTGATTTGGTCATTGAAATTTCAGGGTGAATAGAAATTAGAGAATAACCTTGTAAGTCAAAGAATTATCGACAATAATTCTGTAAGCTGTTTATTTTTACGAAATATTTTTGTTATTAAGTTATTATTGTTGATTTTCAAGAGATTTATGATTATGTATGATTTTTTTAAAATAGAACTTTTATGAGATTTTTTAGAGATTTGTTATGAGTCTTCAGTAATTTTATGGTTTTGAATAGAATTATCATTTTAGAGATATATTTGAGACATTTATGATAATTTGAGAAATTAGAAGAGTTTTGATTTTTCTTGAGAAATGCATGAAGTTTAAGAAATGTTGTTTAAGAGAAAGTATAAATTTAGAAAAGTTTTATATTGTTTGAGGACTCTTTGAGTTTATGAAAAGTCATTTAGAGCAAGAGAATACGATTTTCAAAAAGAGTTTGAGAATTAAGAAATTTATGTTAAAAGTGGTTTTCAAACCACTAGAACTTTGTACCCATGGTAATTACCTGTATGCTATGAGAATGCGTTTCCATTGTATGCTAGTGTGCTCAGGCCACAGGGGATACAGGAGAATGCCTGGGCCATTAGGTGTTGAATTCGAGTTTCGAATCTTGGTCCAAATCATAGTCCTGAGGTATTACAAATGTTAAAGTTTGCTCTGCGTGCACGTATGACAGATATTGGCTCTGCTATGTACCTTGAGATTATTTGGTGCATAGTATGACAGAGATATGCTCTGCTATGTATCTGGAGATTACTCGATACATAGTATGATAGAAATTGGTATATTGTGTGTATTGAGATTACTCCACGCCAATATGATAGAGATTTGGGTACAATTTTGATGATGAATTTTACTAACTTAGGTTTATGTTTTTCAGAATTGTAATTGCAGATTTCTCTATCTATGTTTTTACGAACCTGGGCTTATGTTTCAAGAGTTGTTGACTTAAGAGTTGTTGTTCTGATACCTGTAATCTTTGTGGTGTTATTCATGTTTTCAAGAGTTATTTTTTACTCATTTTAACAAGTGAAAATGATCTCAAGCGTTATTAAATTGTCCATGAATTACATTATCTGCATGTACAGAGTTTTGATTTATGTTTATTATGAAAGGTGTTTTTCCTAAACATTATTTTCTTATGGAATCACCACTCACTGAGCTTTTTTTAGCTCATTCTTTTATCCTTAATTATTTTTTCACTAGGTTGCTCTTGAGTTTCAACTAGAGTTAGTTGATCTGAATCTGCCACTAGTCTCATCAAGTCATGCGTATCATCTATTGTATGTAAAAAGTGTAATTTTTGTGCTTTGTATTTGTAGTGTATATATCAATTAAGTTAAGTTATGAGATAAGGGAGAGACTTGATAATAGATTTCATTGTTCACTTGGGGTCTGTTGTCGTCACAACTTGTCCTAAGTAGGGTAAGGTAATTTCGGGCAGGGTGTGACATAGAAAAGCCACAAAAGTGCATTTTGGAGCGTCTCAACGCTCTTCCCTCTTGCTCAACACTTTATTCTTCATCTCTTCTCTTCTTAAATCTTCAATAAGGCTTTAAAAGGCTCCAATATCAATCAAAATACTCCTGAACACTCAATTTTTCTTGATACAACCCACCCCAGATTACCCTAACCAACTTAGGATGTGGGTGCGAAAATAGACCCCAACTAACTATATGGAATCTATTGTCAAACTTGTAAAAATTAAATACTTTTTGAAAACAAAAGGTGGCTAGCCACAAACTTTATTGAAACAGATCCATAAAAAAAAATTGGCAAAGTTTCTCCTGAAAACTAGATAAAACACACCTAGAAGAAAATGTAAAAACACTCCCCAAAATATTTATTTCAACTCCAACACTACTACCAAGGGTGCCTTACGCACAACAACCACAATCATTTTAGAAATTCAACACAACTTGGCAAACCTATTAGTGAATAGACATGTAGGTTTCAAATTTACAAACTGACATAAATCCCAAAATGGTACTAAGTCATATAAACGTGCTAGCCACTTCAATTACAAACAAAAATGCATCCATAGGTAATGCTTATACAAAATGACATGCAACCTATCGAGTCAGGTGGCTGGTAACAACTCTGGTAGGCTCGTCATGAACTCGAACACTACTTGATGGAAAAATTTAGGAAGAAAAAGGGTGAAGAAAATAGTGCTTTATTGAGCTATTTTGGAGTGTAAAAATCAAGATGATGATCTCACAACATTGGATTGAAGTTTTGGGTAAGTTCTCTAACTTTTGGTTAAGGTTTCTCATGAGTTCTAGAACCTAAATTAGAGCCCATATCAAACCCAAACGGGTATTAGGTCCAAAAATTAAAATTGGGATCCAATCCAAGAATGGTGAACCCAAAGTGGCACCATCTTGAGGGGGCATGTTGAGGATCCCATATTGGAAAAATGTAAAGATACCTCACAATTTATAAGATACATGGGCTACTCCTCTCATTACCAATTGGTTTTGAGATGAAACCTCATGTAATCTTGACATGGTATCAGAGCAGGAGGTCATGTGTTCGAACCCCTGTAAAGTCATTTCCTTCCCAATTAATATTGATTTCCACTTGTTGGGCCTTTCATCAAATTTCTAAGCCCACAAGTGAGGGAGAGTGTTGGAGTGTTGATATAATTAAATTTACCATAATCTATCAGCTTAAGTTTTTGGGTTGATTGGTGATTTAACAGTTTTCTTGTGATTTTTCTTTTTAGTTAGAAACTCCATGGATTAGCTTGAAAACTAAGGTGAAGGTAATGGTTAAGTTGAAAAAAAGGAAACTTGGTGAAAATTATGATTTTTTTCAAAGGATAGATCGAAGGGGTATTTGTATGTACAAATTTCAAACTTCTAAAGAAAAAGAAACCAATGAATTTGTTCATGGAGAATAAGAAATGAGAGGAACGAAACTTCTTATGGAGAGGGGTTCAAGAGAGGTTATTGAGAACTTTAACCTTGAACTATGATTTTAATTACATGGTAGTTAAAGTTTAATCTCATGGAAAATTATGGTCAACCCAAGTGTTAAGGAGGAACTAAAGTTTTGGAAATTTAGTGTTGTTGCACCCTAATTTGGAGAATCAAAGAGTTACTAATACTTGGACAGAATAATTATTTCAGGTCAAATGGAGATCGGGACGGCCTATGACCCAAATTTATCTTGTCAATAGTACTGTGTGTGGTTGTTTTATAAATTATTTTAAATTTTCAAGTATGAAAAAGTTGTTTAGAGTTATTCAATTGGCTTTATGATTTAATACCATGAAAATTTTCAAGAGATTTATGTTATGCACGTTGTTGGATCTTAGGATTTGATTTCGCTAAGTGAATGAAATTATGAAACTTCATGATTTAGCTCTTTTAACCAAAGTTCAAGTTGTTTAAGTCATTTCTAATTTTGTGGATTTTAGAAGTTGTTGATTTTGAATTATGATTCTAGTAGATGTATGAATTGCACAGTTGTAAGCCAAATTTGGATTGTTTGAGACGTTTTATGATCATCTGAGAATTTAGAAGCATTTGTGCCTATTTTAGATTTTAGCAATCGTTTATATATATTGAGATTCTTTAATGATCATGAATTGTTGTAGAGAAAACATGTTTACTGAAATGATTTGAAGTTGTGAAATGTTGCTAGAAAGAGTATGACTTTTAGAACTCTTTTATATTCATTGAGAGATCTTTGAAGGTTTTAGAGAAAGTATGATTTGGAAATGATGAGAAAATTTGACTTCAAAATTTGATTGAGAATTTAAGAGTTTTATGCTGAAAGTGGTTCTCAAACCCCTAGATGGTACCCATGGTGTCACAACCCGCCCCAGATCAACACTACCAAACCTAGGATGAGCTGTGATGGCAGTAGACCCCAAATGTGCAATGGAATCTATTGCCAAGTCTTATTTTCTTTTACTCATTATCTATCTTTAACTATGGATATCTCATAAATAACACATTGGAATTTCTCTCTTTACTTACAATAAATGATATGCAATGACGTGACAAGACTGGTGGCAGACTCTGATTAGCTAACTCTGGTTGAAACTCAAGAGCAACCTGGTGGAAAATTAAAAACAAAAGAATGAGCTAAAAAGCCCAATGAGTGGTGATTCATAAGAAAATACATTTCAAGGAAATTATTCTCTTACTAAATATAAGTTCATAACTACGTGAAATAATGCAAATCACAAATAGTTTAGAAACCCTTGAGATCATTTTAAGACATTAAAGTCTGTAAATAAACATCTCTTGAAACAACAACTCTTAAGTCAACAATTCATGAAAACATAAGCACAAGTTCGTAAAAACATAGATAGGGAAATCCGTAATTATAGCTCTGGAAAGCATAAACATAACTAGTGAAATTTATCACCAAATCTGTACCCAAATCTCTATCATACTACGTACCGAGTAATCTCCAGATACATAGCAGAATATATCTCTGTCATACGTGCACGCAGAGCAAACTCTATCATCTGTAATACTTTAGGACCAGGATTTGGACCAGGATTCGGAATCCGGATTTGGCATCTAATGGCCCCGGTATTCCCCTGCATCCCCTGCAGCCTGAGCACGCTAGCATACTATGGAAACACATTCTCATAGCATACCGGGTAATCACCATGGGTACAAAGATCTAGTGGTTTGAAAACCACTTCCAACATAAACCTCTTAAATCACAAATCACTTTAAATCATAAAAATTCTTAACTTTTCAAGATCTCAAACTCTTTCTAAAAATTATATATTTCTCTAGACAATCGTTCATAAACTTGAGAGATTTCTGAAATAACATTAAACATTTATAATATCTCAAATAATCATCAAATCTCTCAAATAATATAAACATTTTCAAAGTCATATTTTCTTTGAAATTACATCCAATGAAAGTCATACATTTCTCAATAAACATTTAAACTCTTCAAACATCTCAATAATCATAAATATCTCGAATATCTCTTAAAACAATAATTCAAGCTAAAATCACAAAATTACTGAAAATTTATAACAATTTTTCTCAAACATCTCTAAACCATATCTTCAGTAAAAATCATAAAATATTGAGAATCTTCGATAATTCTCTATAAATCTCATAACAATTTCTTTAGAATCATATATAATTAAAGAATTCTTGAAAATTCCATAATAAGAATTAAATGATGAAAATATTTAAAAAATAAACCACTCACAAAACTATTGTCGTTGACCCTTCAAATCAAAAGCTATTCCAACTTTTGTTCAACCTATAATTTCAATAACCATACTCCAAATTACAAATATTACCAATAAGAAAATGTCATAAATTTCACCTTAATCAAACTAAGCTAATTCTCCAATCCATTTTTCTCAACCCAAATTCCAAATACAACTTTTTCTCCCATTCCATTCATTAGTCAAAGCTAAGCACATTTTGTCTTTTTTTTTTTTATAAATAAAAACCATATATTTCTCTCACCTCATCTCCTTTTTATAACACCAACTTGCACAATAAAATAATATTTCATTTCTCAAATTACCACTCTCTCTCTCTCTCACGTGCACACTTCCAAAAAAAAACCATCTCCCTTCGCTCATTAATTTTTTCCTCTATCCTCATTAATTTTATTTGTACTTTTCAACTATTTGTTTCTTTTTCCCTCCAATACTTTATTGATTTAACTCTTTCTTCAACCTATCTTCTTCTTCTTTTTGCAATCTCTCTCCATCTCCCATTTTCTTCATCCATGGCCGAGCCTTTTGGTTCATTCTTCTTCTTTTATTTATTTTTTTTAAAAAAAAGACCTAATACTTCCTCTCTCCATCCATCCATCACCTTACCTCTTCCATTTTCTTTTTCCTCTCATTTCCCATTCTCGCTTCCTTAAACAGAGTTTTTTTTTTTTTTTTTTTTTTTTTTTAAATATTCTACCTACTTTGATCTTTTGTAGGAGTTAGAACTTCTTTATTTCATCATCTTCCTTCCATTATTAAACCTTAATACTAAACAAAAACCAAGTTTCAACACACAAATACCCCCAACGAAACCCAATATTTAAATCCTATTCCTTCATAAATTTATTCCTTATTTGAACTAAAAAAAACACTTACCAAATTTTAATTCTGATCTTTGGCCCACAAGCTCTCAATTGCACCCCTCAGTATTGGATCTTCAAGCTTGAAATTGAAATCCCTAATTCGAGTGCAAAATCCCACCTCCATTTTTCTTCTCTCTCTATTTCCTTCCTTCCAAACTCGATTTTCCTCCTCCTTTTAATCTTTTTTTTATTATTATTATTATCCTGCCACCTGTCAACCTTTACACAACACCACCACCTCACACGTGTACCCTCTGAATGCCACTTGCTTCCATTTTTTTTTCTTTTTTTTCTTTTTAACTAGAATACCAAAAAGACAACTAAGTCCTCACTATACACCCAAAAGACAATACAGTCCTTACACATGGTGATTTCCCAATACACTTATGTGAATGTGTTTCTGTAGTGTATATATGACTAGTTGCTCTGTTATGTATCTTGAGATTACTCGATGCATAGTATGACCAATTGTTTTGCTATATACATTTGAGACTGTTTGTATATAGTATGACCAGTTGCTCTGCTATGCGTATTAAGATTACTTTGCTCTAGTATGATCATATTTGCTCTACTATGTATCTTAAGATTACTCGATGCATAGTATGATCAGTTGCTCTACTATATATGTCGAGTTCCTCCATATATAGTATGGCCAATTTCGAGTACAAGTTTTAGTGATTGTGAATATTTCAAAGACTACGGTGGTTTTTGATGATTTGGCTTAAAGTGCTCTTGTTTTTTTTTTTTTTTTTAACATTTCAAGTTTCATGTTTGCAAATGAACTATTTGTGTATTTCAAGTTATATTCTTTGAGAAATTTATGTTGTTTCATAAATTATGTTTTGCAACTATGTTCCTTGGTGAGTTTTTTTTTTCAAAATTAAATCTTCTTATAAACTTTACTACTCATTAAGCTTATTAGCTCACCCTTTTTCTTCCTAAATTTTTCCACCAGGTAGCGTTCGAGTTCTTAATGAGCCTACCAGAGTTGTTAACCAGCCACCTGACTCGATAGGTTGCATGTCATTTTGTATAAGCATTACCTATGGATGCATTTTTGTTTTTAATTGAAGTGGCTAGCACGTTTATATGACTTAGTACCATTTTGGGATTTATGTCAGTTTGTAAATTTGAAACCTACATGTCTATTCACTGATAGGTTTGCCAAGTTTTGTTGAATTTCTAAAATGATTGTGGCTAATGTGCGTAAGGCACCCTTGGTAGTAGTGTTGGAGTTGAAATAAATGTTTTGGGAAGTGTTTTTATATGTTCTTCCAGGTGTGTTTTATCTAGTTTTCAAGGAAAACTTTGCCAATTTTTTTTAATGGATCTGTTTCAATAAAGTTTGTGGCTAGCCACCTTTTGTTTTAAAAAAATATTAAATTTTTACAATTTGAAAATAGATTCCATATAGTTAGTTGGAGTCTATTTTTGCACGCACATCCTAGGTTGGTTAGGGTAATCTAGGGTGGGTTGTGTCATTGCTCCTCAAGCTTGGTTTCTACAAAATAGACAAAAATACGCATAAAAGCTCACAGATTTATAACAAAACTAGCATTAATATAAAGAATAAGATAGCACTAAATTAGTGCTATCATTTTTGTTTGTAATCATTTATGTCAACTAAAATATAATTCAACTGGTTAAGTCATATGTCTTCGATCAAGAGGTTAGAGATTCAAATCCCTACTCTCCCATATATGTTGTTGAACTCAATAAATAAATATACTTTTATTGAGTCTATTGATCACATAATTCTACAACTTTTAGATGTTAGGGATATCGAAACTCTCAATAATAGTATGTTATTGTCCACTTTGAACATATATAAGTTCAAATAGTTTTGCTTTTTATTTCATTAAACAAACGTGTCTTATACCAATAGAGTTACTTGTCTTACTTATATCTTCATGATCTTCCTCTTATATAGACCAATATAGGACATTGATCTTATTCCCAATATTCGACTCAACTTTCAAAAAAAATCGTATCAATAAAGATGTTGAGCCGTTTGGAATGACTTTCTAAGTGTTTAAAAGCACTCAACTTTCTAAGTGTTTAACATTTAAAAATTATTTTTTAAGTACTTGAAAAGCCATTTCAAATAAGTTGGTTATCTTTACATTATATTTGAGATGATCCTTGTCATTTTTAGTAGATGTTATGTTTTGCTTCTCAAATATAATGATACATTTCAGTGTATTTGAACTAATTGATTATATTATAATTTATATGAGGGAAAGAAAAATGTGTTGATATTGATATTGATAAAAGTTGCAATATATATTAAAAATTTTAAATTATGGATGTGTAGTTGGATAGATTTATTTCCAAAGCCTATGCCATAATACAGGGGTACTATCATTTTGAATCCATAGCCTCGAAACCTACCACTACAGATTTCACAGTATTATTGATTTCTTTCAGGTGGATTAGTTTATAAAGAATTTGAGTTACCTATCTTTTATGCACGTTATTGGAGCTAGCAATAAGAATTTGTCATAATAAATATCATAAATAATAATATCTTGATAGAAAAGGTATGATATTTCCGTCAAAATTATGAATTAAGTACGTAGACTCACTTTATTTTTTAGCTGACATCAAATTTGAAAGTTTCACTCTAAGTGGAAATTATCTTACCCTATAAAAGAAAAAAAAATAAAATAAAAGATTTACGTAGACTCACTTTATTTTTTAGCTGACATCAAATTAGGTACCTAGATTAATCTCTAGGTAAATAAATTTGATTAATCAATTTGTTATATTAATCTGATATCTTTCTTCTTTATAAATATTATTCTATTTTTTATTTTCAATAAAGCAAACACCATGTAAATAAATTCTTACTAAAATCTTTTTTTTATATAGATAAATTCACTAGTTTTTTATGCTTTTGAAAAAGTGAATTAAGTTTCTCTAATTTATATAGTTTTTCTTGTTCAAACAAATATAAATCTCTTTTTGCTAGCTTCAAAGAATGTCGGCCTGCCATGCAAGACTTTTTAGTACAACAAAACCCAACGAGAGCAAGAGTAACCTTCAACCTTCTCGGTCTAGAGCAAGAGTACGAGAAAAACCCAACGAGAACAAGAGGTTATCTTCAACCTTCTTCTCACATACGCCATTTTCAACTTTCTTCTTTCCCTTTATACACGCTGGCGGCAACCCACCTTAAATCTAGGTATCAAATATGGAATCTATTTTCAACCCACTTCAGATGCTTATTCAGACGCTTATTTGTCGCTTTCGTCACTCTTGCTCTCTTTAGATTTTATCATACTCTCGCTTTTGATGTGACGTTAGCAAAAAGTTATCTATCGTTTATTTTGAACCACTAAGTCATCCATCGTTTTGGCTTTAAAAAAATGTCATCCATATAAATAACTCAACTTTGAAACCCTTAAAAAAAACCATCTCTAGCTCCAGAAGAGGCATTGATTGGGAAGCCAAAGACGTGCTGTTAATTTGAATAAATTTCGATTAATTTTTTTTCTATAACTATAAAACAATTAAGTAAACGTGTATTTATTTAATGTAGTCAACGATGCAGCGTATAATATTTAATTCTAGACGTCAAAGTTGTTCGCTTTATTAACATTGTGTACGGAAAGTACCCAAATGCTATTAAAAAACAATTTATTTATTTATACTTTATTTTATTTTTAATTGTGAATTCAAACGGACTTTATTAATTTAGAATATATGTTTTCACCAGTTGAGCTATACTAATATTGACAAAAACTCGATTTATTTGTTGCATGCATTAGAATTTTTATAACCATATTATTATTAGTATTGTATTTAGTGGTAGTTCTTATAAACTCTCTATATTTATTTGTAGAATTGTGTATAAAGATGTTGTCTTTACCTTATATATCTAAGATACTTCACATTTTTAATAGATGTGAAATTATATTTTGAATCTCTAATATAATGATAGATTTCAACCCGTATTTAAACTAATTAGTTATAATTTATATGAGAGAAAGACATATTGATATTGATACTTATAAGATATATTAAAATTTTTAAATTAAGGAATGCGTAGGGGCACTATTATTGAATCCATAGCCTCAATTCTGTCAACCTAATCTCTTTACCTGCACAACCTATTATTGATTTTTGAAAGGTGGATTAATTTATACAGAACTTGAGTTACCTATCTTTTACGCACATTGGAGCATTAAGAATTTGTAGTATGAATTTCATAAATAATAATATCTTTGATAGAAAAAGTATGATATTTTCATCAAAATTAGGAATTAGGTACGTAGACTCACTCTGTTTTTAGTTGTCAAATTTGAAAAATTCAATCCATGTGGGAGTTTAGAAATTATCTTGCCCTTCTTAATCAAGTTAATTGTTATATGTTAATCTACATCTTTCTTCTCTATAAATGTTATTCTATTTCTTATTTTCAATAAAGCAGACACTATATCCATAAATTTTTATTAAAATATTTTTTTATAGATAAATCCACTAGCTTTCTATGCTTTCAAACAAGGAATTAAATTTGTCTTTTTTTTTTTTGAAGGAATAAATTTGTCTAATTCTATATTTATTTCATGTTCAAACAAATATAAATGGAATTAAACTATTTTGCTATTTTTATAATAAGAATGCGTCTTTTTGTTTTTGGATAGCTACGAAGAATGTCGGCCTACCACGCATGACTTTTTGCTTCTTTTTTTTTTTTTCTTAAGTTCAACAACATGACTTTTTGCTTTAAAAATTGGAAAAAAAAATTGAGAAATAAAAAATGAAAAAGGGAACTTAGTTCTTAGAAACCATCTCTAAGCTTCAGAAGAGGCATTGATCGGGGGACCAAAGACGTGCTGTTAATTTAAATAAATTCCGACCAAATTTTCTTTTTCCCAATAAATATAAAACAATTAAGTAAACGAGTATTATCTAATAAAGAAAAAGTAACACAAGTATTTATTTTATGGGTAAAATATACTTTTGGTCTCTTAGGTTTTGGATTGATATCTATTTGGTTCATGAAGTTTCAAAAGATACACTTTAATCTCTCAGGTGTTCAAAATTATTCTAAATGGTTCTTGACTTAACTTTCACCTAATGTAATGCTACTAGACCGTTATATGATGAAGTGAATGAGATGATAAGTTTATTTGATTACTTGGAAAATAAATTAAAATTAAATTTTTTAAAAATAAACTATCAATTAGAAGTTAAATTTTTTTAATCATCCTCATCATCACGACTATGCTTCGACACGAAGCGGTGAGTGATTTCCAAATTGAGTTTGTCTCATCGTCCTCATCATCACGTGTTCAGAGCAACTTCGATTTTGAGATGGAACCCCATGTAATCTATTAACTTTGACTCCTCCATCGTAGACATGAACGACCAGGACATTAAGCCCCAAAGAGGAGGTGGCGTGAATTTTGATCTAATCTTTGCCCACAAGGATCTGCCTGATTTTTTTCTCCTATGAATCTCGCACAATTGACTGGAATTTATGATAAATTAGGCATTTTTTTGTTTATGATAATAACTTAAATACAAAATAATTACAATTGGAGAAGAAGATGATACGATTGTGAATAGGAATCCAATCTCATAATTCTTGCAGCAGAGAAAAATGAAAACTCTTATGAAGTTCTTCATGTTGTTCCTGTTAACAAGGGGTCATTTTGCAATATTTTTTTTCCCTTGAATCAATTTTCCTCTAATTGGAGTTGTAATTTGTGGAGCAAATGTTTAGTTGGAATGGAATTAACGCTTGTAATTCATACAAACATCCAGCAGGATTAAAAATGGTAGAGGAGTTTTAATGGGGAGGGGATCTGATAGGACCTATAAAGTCCTATTTAATCATACTTATTTTTTGTCAGTTACAAGGATTTAATGTGTTTTATTATTATTATTTAGGGATTCGAGCAATTCACGTGTTTTGGAGAGTTCGCAACATTTCTGAGTTAATTCGAACCAAATTGGAGGTGATTCGAGCAACAGAATTTCTATACCAATTTTGACCGATCGTATCATGATATTTTGAGATGCAAATATATTTAAATTTGGTGTCAAATCGAAACTTATTGAATTATCTTTCCAACAGTATAAGACTCATTACATTCCACTAAGTATTATGAAAGTTACGACATTTTGGGTGATTACTGCTCCTGCTGGAAAACTGTTGTACTCGAGAATGTTTTGTGCCAATTTCCGTTCTCATTATCTTGCTGATCATGTTTGGAAATATAGACAAATTAGATAACATTTTAATCCTCTCTGAAAGATCTTTCCAACCATATAAAGATCACGTCCATCCAAGTTTTGGAGAAGAAGTTATTGGCAAAATACTGAAGACTGTGCAATCAAGAAACTTTCCTTATTTGCAACCTTCTATGTTTGTTTTGAGAATTTTGAAAATAATTTTTGATTTTTGGATGTATTTTTCAGCATTTTGCAAGATAGAAAATTTATTTACTTTATGTTATTTTATTTTGAATATTATTCCCTAATTGTTTTGGGAAAATATCTTTCTAGAATTTAGGGTTTCTTACTGGTGCAAGTTGTCTACTTCAAGACTATTTAAGCCTTCTTTTGGATAGCTGCATGGGGTCTCCTAGTGTAATATTTCAAGGCAATAGTTTTTAGAGTTTTTCTCCCTTTTCCTTTACCTTTCTTTTGACACTATATCGAACCAATGATGAACCTTGGCTACATCATCACGATGAACGGCTAAGGTAAGTGTTCCAATTCATAGGTCAGTGTAGCCAATTGAAATGTTGTGAGGCTCGAACTTTAGTGTAGTTTTCTTATAATTGCAAGTGTTCTTTGATTCATGTATTTATTTTATGAGCATTTATTTTTGATTGAATTTACGCCTCGATCGCTTTATATGCTTGATTGCTATTCATGATGCATGATCTGTAATTGTCGTGTTGATTGAACCTTGTAGCGTTAGGATTATTACATGTGTGTGTTTTATGGGTTTCATAATTTCATAGCTTGCATGTTTAATTCTAGGAATTAAAGGAGCATCTTGGTTAGGTTGAAGTTATTTTATCTAACCAGTTTGTCTTGGTCTTTCCAAAGTACTTAATGCTTTTATCTAAATAATTTGGAACGGTTTCGTGCCAAATTGTTTAGGTAATTAACATTAACTTTGACGCTTGTTAGAGTTGATGATTTTAAGAGATTTTTTTTTTGCTTTTTGGAGTTTCCTAATAAGTTGATCGAGTGCTTGCACGATTAAGTTAAAACATTTTGTATGCCTATGATCAAATTTTGCAATTGGACAAAACCGTATTTGTGAATTGGGTTTGATCTATCTTTATTTTTATTTTCTTATGTTTTATTTTATTTATAAAAATACAACCATTTTTAATTGTTTTCTCGTTTGCAAATTTAATTTGAGAAATTGATATTCGGTTCCCTGGGATTGACCCAGTCCACTCAATGCTACAAGTAGCATAGGATCGATTTATAAATTGTAATTTGACGAGCCCTCGACGAGCTCGAGTCAAGGTCATTGAAGGGTAGCCATTGGTTAGAATTGCAATAGGCAAACAGTGTTATGCAACAAGCGGCAGGCTACGACGCTAGTGAACTGCAGTAAGAAAAACTGCAAGTTGTGACCAATCGACAAGATGATGAAACAGAGGTTCGGGGACGGCGACGACTAGTAGATGGTCGCGAATGGGTAGAAGAAATAGATATTAGGGCACGTAGAAGATGAATAGTTTATTTGGAAATATTTTAAATCTCTTAAAAAAATTTAACTTCTAGTTAATAGTTTATTTTTTAAAATTAAAATTTTAATTTATTTGCTAAGTAATCAAATGAAATACATAGACTTATCATCCCACCTACGTCAGTACATAACGATCTAGTTAGCATTTCATTAGGTTAAAGTTAAGTCAGGAACCATTTAGAATTGTTTTGCAAACTTAAGGGACTAAGGTGCATCTTTTGAAACTTCAGGGACCAATTAGACATCAATCTCAAACTTCATGGACTAAAAGTGCATTTTGCCCTATATTTTTTTATACTAGAACTTCTTAGCCATATCCTAAAAGTCCAAAGACTAAACTTGTAATTGAATATAATAATAATATGAAATAACATTTAAAATCAATAACTATTCTTATAATAAAGGTTTTATAAATCTTTTTTTGGTTAGTTAATGTGATTTTATTTTAGTTAGCTAGTATTTTCAAATATCAAAATAATTGTTGGGATAAAAATTATCATTACTATAAAATAGTACTAAAAAAATCATTACTATAAAATAAAATAGATTAAATTTTGTTATCAATTTTTTCAGAAGATCGATTATTGTTATTTTAAATAAAAAAAATATATTACGATATTATTATTTAACTAATGCATTTTTAATTAATTAGTAATATGTAGGGTACTTTAATAATGATTATATATCTAATTAATTTCTTACAAGAAATAAAATATAATTAGATGTCTTGCTAATTCCAAACCATTTCAACCAAACAACATAAAAAATAAAATAACATTTCTATTTTTTTTTTATTTCGTTCATTTTTTAAAATTATTATCCTTCTTTGCCACAACCAAGTAAACACTCGTTGGTCGTTATCATATTAAAAATCCATTGTACTTTTATTAAATAAAACAAGTCAAGGGGTGAGGTTAGACAAGTTATTCATTGTTTGCTTTTTTTATTTTTTATTTTCTATTTTTTTTTTAATTTTAAAAGAAAATTATCAATTAAATGACTTTTATACAAGGGGTAAGGTTAGGCAAGTTATTCACTGTTTACGTTTGTTTGTTTGTTTTTTTAAATAAAATTCTCAATTTGAGGTTAGACAAGTTATTCATTGTTTGATTTTTTTATTTTTTATTTTCTATTTATTTTTTTTATTTTAAAAGAAAATTCTCAATTAAATGACTTTTATACAAGGGGTAAGGTTAGGCAAGTTATTCACTGTTTACGTTTGTTTGTTTTTTTTTTAAATAAAATTCTTAATTAAATGATATATATATATATATATATATATATATATGTAATTTCTAATTGAATGGCTGATTCTCCAAAAGGAATTATTACCCATTTAAGTGGTTAAATTCCAATAGAAAATTTTCAATTAAAGGGAATTTTCATAAGCATCCTAGTAAAAACAAATATAATATTTCATTTTAGTTCAAACATCTTACAAAAAAAATTGTCAAAATAAAGTAAAATGCAGAAATCTTTTTTAAAGTACCAAGATAAGATCACAACCTTTTAACAAAAAATTGTTTTATACATATCAAAAGGTCCTACCGGGAGTCGAACCCAGGTCGCTGGATTCAAAGTCCAGAGTGCTAACCACTACACCATAGAACCACACGAGTAGTTATTCACTGTTTACTTATTTTTAGAAAATTCTCAATTAAATGACTTATGTAGGTTGATTCTCCGCAAGGAATTATTACCTATTTAAGTGGTTAAATTTTTGTGGAAAATCTCCATCTAAAGGGAATTTTCTTAAGCGTTATAATAAAAACAAGTATCGTATTTCATTTTAGTTCAAGTATCTTATAAAAAAATTATTAAAATAAATTAAAATGTATAAATAACTATTACTCATTTAAGTGGTTAAATTCCCATGGAAAATCTCTATTTAAAGGGAATTTTCTTAAGCGTCATAATAAAAACAAAATAAGATCCCAACCTTTTTTGTCAACAAAAAATTATTATTTTCTATATATCTAAAGGTCCTACCAAGAGTCAAATTCAGGTCACTGGATTCAAAGTTCAAAGTGCTAAATACTACACCATAGAACCAGATGCTAACTAAAATAAAAAAATGCATGTGATCTTAAATAGAAAATTATCCATACAAATAAGTTTTAAATATTAAACATATCACAACAAGTCAACAGTACGTTAAAACTCTCATATGTATGACCGGCCGACTATTGCCTGAAACTTCTAGGGGATGTTGCCTGAGGGGTCGTCGAAGTAGTCATCAAAGTTGTCGCTTAGAGTGGTTGCCGAGGTGGTCGTCGGTGGTGGTTGTCAGGGGTGGTTGAAGGAGTTAATATTAAGAAAGCGGAAGCAATTTCAGATCTCGAGCACTCAAAGTACATCAATTTAACCAAACAAAAAACATGCTCAAAACTGGAAAAAACCAAAAAGTATGAACACATACCTTTGTAGCTCAAATTCTCCAAATTCTTTGCAAATCTTGGATCACCAACAATACTTGGACCACCACTAGAGTCTTCCATACTATTCTCAGCCATTGGAATGGATTGTGGGATCCTTTGTTAAGAGAATTTTTAGAGAGAAAGGAAGAGAGCTCAAGATAGTTTTAAAAAAAAACTATCAAAGAAAATTCACTCAATCCTTTTGTGTTTCATCCCATTTATAGGCACTAATGAAACCTCATTAGGCTTCCTATGGAAGACAACATTTGTCTTCCTATGGAAGACAACACTTGTCTTCCCATGGAAGACAACACTTGTCTTCCCATGGAAGACAACACTAGGTTGGATATATAGGATTAGTCAAGTTTCATTTAAATCAAAATTAATTTAAAAACTTGATTAATTAATTAAACCATTTAATTAATTTAATTATTTAATTTAATATCAAATATTAATTAAATAATTAGACCAATCCCTCTCTTTTATGACCAATCGTTTGTACATGAATCCCTATTCACGTATTAAACCGAACAAATATTTAAATCACATTTAAATATGTTCCTCTCTCTTTCTTGTGGTTTTAATTCATAATTAAATTATAGTACGTTAAGTATATCGCATATAATTAACGTTTACTCCCAAAACCGAATTTGAACAATTCAAATTCTTTTCTCTCAAATTATTCCAAGGCTTAGTCTGAGCTAGTAAGGGGACCTAATGGACCTACAGATCATGAGCTCCAACGATACGAGATTTAACCGGCCAAACTCTTTAGTCTAGCTAATCAACATTCGTTAACCACCGGGACACTCCACTCAAGCCCAGTGGCTGCACTCTCCTCACTGTAGATATATTTATGTCCACTCGATATAACCATGATTAGTAAGTCGATCATTCACAGGTCGTTCGTAATTACAGCTGGGTCAAATAAACCGTTTTAACCCTGTAATTACTTCTTGTTCCTTAAGTCCCACTGATCCTCTAATGAACAATTGGTTTGTGGTCCAACCAACAAACCGAATTCCTCTCGGGCCAATGAGAGGGTGGGCCCATTGTTCAAGACCCGGAGTCAGCACTTAAGGGAACAACCTCTCTACTAATCCTTAAAGTAGGTAGGAGTGAATTCCATCTTCCATGACTATGTTCCCAACTATCTATCCGGTCTTATCCCCAAAATGGGAGGCTTATTGAGTCGGCAATCTCGAGCCACTCTCACCCATGCAAATCTAAGGATAATCCCGAATAAAGAGGAGTTCATAGCATACTCAGGATTAAGATCGAGTTACCTAGGTCATCGTATGAATATAGTTAGTTAAAACAGTAAACGGAGTTATAAAGTCTAAGTGACTATTTCGCAGTCCGGTCTTATGCAAACTCATTGCATAGGACGCCCCCACTCGCATGTCTCCACATGAATGATTCAGGATCACATCGTTAGTACTATACAAAGTGGGTCGTGTCCATAGTGTCCTCAGAATAAGGTACCCAGCCTTATCCTTATACTATAGACCATTTTGGCTATTACTCGAACTTGATCCACTTTTATGTCATATATAAAGTTCAAGTATACATACTATAGCCAAGGGTTCTTAGTTCATTGGATTTGGGTTATAGAATACACAATTCACTTTATTCAATAATACATTTACTGAATAAACCTCAATAACATCTTTATAGTAAAATAGAATATACATTCAGTTTACAAAACCACGAGTTTTAGGACACAAAACCCAACAGTGGTTGCCTGAGTGGTCGGGTCTCTAGAGTGATCGCCAAAGTGGACGTTGGGGTATTTTGGTTGCTAGAGTGGTTGGATCGTCGGGTGGTCGTCGACAATGGTTGTTGGGTGGTCGAGTTGCCAAGGGTGATCATCGAAGTAGACATCGGAGTGGTTGGATTGCTAGGGTGATTGGGTCTTCGGCGGTGGTCGTCGAGTGGTTAGGTTGCCAGGATGGTCGGTGATGGTAGTTTTTTGGTGGTTAGGTTATCGGGGTGAATGTCAGCAGTGGTTGCTAGGTGATTAGGTCTTGCCAAGTGGTCGCTAGGGTGATCGCCATAGTGGACATTGGGGTGATCAGGTTGCTGGGGGGTCGGGTCCCTAGAGTGGTCACCAGGTGGTCGTCGGGAGTGGTTGTTGGGTGGTCAGGTTATCAGAGTGGCGGTAGAGGTGGTTGCTAGCTGGTCGTGGACAGTGGTTGTCAGGTGGTCAAGTCACTGGAGTGGTCGTTGAGGTGATCATCGAAGTGGACATCGAGGTGGTTGGGTTGCTTGAGTGATCAGGTTAGAATGGTTACCGATTGGTCGTCGAGAGTGGTTGTCATGTGGTTAAGTTGCTGGGGTGGTCGGCGACAGTGGTTGTCGGGTCACCGGAGTGGTCACTAGGTAGTCATCAACGGCGTTTCCAGGTGGTCGCATTGCCGGAGTGGTCATCGTAGGGGTCGCTATAGTGGTCATTAGAGTTGTCACCAGTGGTGGTCACTGGAGTGGTCACTGGTGATGGACGACAATGAGTGGGGTAGTGTGAGGATATTTTGGTCATTTTTATATATCATGAAAATTTGGTAGGGATAACAATTTAAACACTTAGAGCCCGTTTGGGCGGATGTTTAGGGTTGGGATGGGTTTGGGTTCAAAACCCAAACCTGTGTTTGGCCCACCGGTTTGCTAAAACGGGGGTTTGAGAAAATCAAACCCCCCGTGTTTCGTATTCCAAACCCCCCGTTTTCGTTTTTCTCTCGTCTCCTCTCCCCGAAACCAGTCTCCACCGTTTTCCTTTGTCTTCGAGTCTCCTCTCCCCGAAACCCTATTCAGCGCTTCTCCTTCACAAATCCAGTATTCTCCTTCACGAATCGAATGCCTCACACGAAAACATCTCTGGAATTTCTATTTTCCGTCAGTATTATCTCGCGCCGTCTCCTCTCCTTAGAACCCTATTCCTATTCTTCCTCACGATTCGAACGATTCGAGCGATTTCCTTACACTTTTCTTCATTCTTCTCTTGAAGCTTTGCTTCTTCTCTGTTTTTTCTTTTGAATGGAACCGAAGGGCAGTTGGCTTCGAATGGGGGATTCATCTCCCTCGCTGGTGTTAAATCATCTTCTCTCTTTGATCCATCTATCGAAACAACTCTCCTTCTCGGTTTCAACCGAACCCCTCACCGCTCAACAAAGCCCCTCCCTTGTCGCCTCTTTGTCCTTGGCTATTCTTCTCTTCTCAGATCTGGTTCCTAAGTTGAAGAGGCTTGGTAGGGGATGGTCGGCTTCACTTGAGCTTGGTGTGGGTCGGCTTCCATGTCATTCTTCCTTCGGCCGATGATGTTTCTTGAGGCCTATCGGTTTGTGTTTTTGCTTTTTTTTTTTCATATCGATGGAATTGATCTCATTTAGCCGCATGTTCTGTTTTCTTGATGGCATGATGTTTCCTTATTTTGTTACTTAGGCCCATGTTTTACTACACTTGATCTGGTATGTATGTGATTAGATGCCTATGAGATTGGTATGCATATGTGCTGTTCTGGTTGGGTGAATGGCCGATGACGATTCTATATTTTGTTTACCGAACATTTGAACTAATTACTATACTTGTGATTGAGTTCCTGAGGCTCTGGTTTATTACACTTATCTGGTCGGTGCTTAGGTGCTTGGTATGCATATGGCTGTTTTGGTTTCACTAATGGCCGATGATGATGCTCTATTTTGTTTACTGTTGAACTATTTACTACACTTGTGATTGAGTTCCTGAGGCCATGGTTTACTACACTTATCTTCTATGTGCTTAGGTGGCTGTGATTGGTATGCATATGTGCTGTTTTGGTTTCGATAATGGCCGATGATGATTTTCTATTTTGTTTACTTATAATTTGAACTAATTACTACACTTGTGATTGAGTTCATGAGGCCATGGTTTACTACACTCATCTGATCTGTGCTTAGGTTGCTGTGATTGGTATGCATATGTGCTGTTTTGGTTTTGTTAATGGCCGATGATGATTTTCTAGTTTGTTTACTAATAATTTGAACTCATTACTACACTTGTGATTAATTTCCTGAGGCCCTGGTTTACTACACTTATTTGGTTTGTGATTTGGTCTGTGATTGGTATATATATCTACTGTTTTGGTTTTGTTAATGGCCGATGATGGTTTTCTAGTTTGTTTACTAATAATTTGAACTCATTACTACACTTGTGATTAATTTCCTGAGGCCCTGGTTTACTACACTTATTTGGTTTGTGATTTGGTCTGTGATTGGTATATATATCTACTGTTTTGGTTTTGTTAATGGCTGATGATGGTTTTCTAGTTTGTTTACTAATAATTTGAACTCATTACTACACTTGTGATTAATTTCCTGAGGCCCTGGTTTACTACACTTATTTGGTTTGTGATTTGGTCTGTGATTGGTATATATATCTACTGTTTTGGTTTTGTTAATGGCCGATGATGATTCCTTATTCTGTTTGGTTCTGTTTATGTTGTTTTCCTTTTTTATTTTTGTTAACACGTTACTACACTTGGTTTTGATTGTGTTATACATAAGTTGTTTGCTATTTGAAATAAGACAGATTTTGTTGTTAGTGGTATGGATCTCCTTGTGAAGTAACCAGATGGTCACATCATAGTTCATTTCAATTGTCTAGTTGAAATTTATTTGGTTTAAATTTCGATAATGACTGATCTGAGGCCTCATTAATTCCCACTGAGCATATTTAATACTTCTCTATTATTTTATTTATTTTATCTTGTTTGACAACTCATCTCATCTTTTCTTATAATAACCCTTGTACTTATGGGTACTTGGGTGGTTGAGACTTAATTAACCTTCTCTCTCTCAAATTTCTATTTAAACAATTGTCTCTATCTTTTCAAACCAACCTTTCTCCTTGGGACAATAGGTATGCTTCCGAAAACCATTCTCAAATTTCTATTTTATCATTTCGTTTTAAGTTGTTCAATCTAGCATTATTATTTACATACTAATCTTAGTTTTTATGATTTTTTTTATTGGGTTATGGCAATGGAGGTTACAAGGCTTACGAGTTGTGTCGATTTGTGCCATCTATATTAGACAAGTCATTCACGAACGACCTACAATACGAAAGGTGAGTTCGTAATCCTTTTTTTCCAACTTTTTATCCCACTCTACACGAACCCTTATACAATTTATTTTTTTTCAGGACTAAAGTTGCTATTTTTTTGCGCCGGAAATATTTAAAAGTAATGTTCCTTTTGTATTTATGTATTTTATTATTTTTTAAAACATTATGTAAGACGTATTTTGTGATGTTTGTGTTTTTTTTTCCATTTAACATATTTTTCTGTTTTTTTATATAAGGAATGTTTGTGTATATTTCATTATGCGCCTATATTCACTACTTTGTTAACAAGGGTAGTGAACCATTATTTCTCTTGAATAATGTATATTGTTTGTTATAATTAATAAAATAAAATTTAAAGTAAAAAATGAAAATATAGATTAACTATTAATATCATACAGTTTATAAATTTAATAATAATTTAAATTAATTGATGTAATTTTCATTTCACATCATTGTTAAATTTTTTTTATATAAACATAACTCTCATTGTGTTATTAAAAAGATCATAGTCATTATAGTTTTTTATATTGGAAGTTATAAATTTATGGTGGTTTCTTACAAACTTTAATGAACCCACCATGAAAAAGTTTTAATTTGATTCAATTAATTATTTGAGTTTAATGTTTACCCCAAATGCTATGTTATTTTTTACAAATGAATAATTAAGACAATGCATTTAAATTAACTCTTATTAAAAAAAAGATAAATTAATTTAATTTGTATGCTAAATTTGTTATGAAATTTAAACCTAGTAGATTTTGTATCAAATTGAAACTAACACATACACAATCATTTTACCAAAAAATACAGTAGCTTCACAAAAAAAGTAGCATATTTCATTATTGATAATTAATGATTCAAAAAATACAGTAGCTTCACAAAAAAAATAGCTTATTTCATTATTGATAATTAATGATTAGTGGTAGAACATATAAATTTAGAAATTCAATAGGGTTAAAGTTTTAATAAAGTAGCTTCACAAAAAAACAAGGTTCAAAATATTGTTTAATACAATATAGATTAAAAAATTGTAGCAACTATTTATTTATTTCAAAAAACAATACAATCTCACCTATTTATTTGTTTGAAATCAGATTTTTTTTGTTTTATTAAACAACTGTAAAAAAAAAAAATTGATTAATTGAACATAATTTTTCAACCTCTCTTTTGCAGCTTCTTCTTCTTTGCCATCTATTTTTCTTTTCTTTTTATTTTTCTTTTTCTTTTTTTACTTTTAAGTCTTGTTTAATTTCATTTTTGTCTTCAAAATTTATACTTTTTTAATAATTTTTTTCTAAAATTTTCACTGTTCTTATAACTAGTGAGTCAAATTTAACCATGAATTTTGAATTTCATCAAATTGAGCTTTAAACTAATTTAACCATTAATTTATTTCTAAATTAATAGTGTTTCAAAATTATATTTAAAAAATTACTCATGAATTAATTAGTGATAATCGTAGAATTGAACTAACAAAACACAAGCGAAAAAAATAATTACTAAACTCAATTATGAAATTTTCCAAACTTAGGCACAAATTAAAGAAGTTGAAAAAATACTAAACCCCGATATCTATATGACATTGTATGAATGTCATGCAGAAATTCAAAGGTTTAGTACACAAGTCTTATAACATGTACCTGAAATTGTTTTGTTAGGACAATATAACTAGAGTAATAAATGGACGGATTGGATATCGACCCGCATGAGTTGATAGCAATACTTACAGTCGTCTGCACCACACAATACCAATTTGCAGCAACATTCGCTGCAATAATGCAAGGGCAAAAGAGACTTCAGAACCAATCCCCTCATGTAAGACACCAAATTAGGCAGCTAAATTTCTTTCGTCTTATATACGAAACCGACATAGCTTGTCGTGAGAATACACGGATGAATAGGCGAACATTTGCTATCCTATGTGAGATTCTTAAGGTAAGAGGGGGGCTGACATCCACTCAATACGTGGATGTGGAGGAAATGGTCGCGATATTCCTCCACATCATTGCGCACGATGTGAAGAATCGAGTAATACGAAGGCATTTTGCTAGATCTGGTGAGACTGTGTTCAGACACTTCAACGCCGTCCTAAATGCCATACTAAGACTTCACTCAGTGTTGTTGAAGTCACCTGAACCAGTTACAAGTACCTGTCAGGACGATAAGTGGCGATGGTTCGAGGTACTTAACCTTTGAAATGGAGATATGATTTCATTACTCCACCATTGAAACCATGTCTCCTGTTTCATCGCAGAATTGCTTAGGTGCTTTGGATGGGACACATATCAAAGTGAACGTAAGTGCAGCCGATCGCCCCCGATATAGGACGAGGAAGGGTGAGATCGCCACAAATGTTCTTGCTATGTGTTCTCAAAACGGCGAATTCATATTCGTTCTTCCTGGATGGGAAGGATCTGCATCAGACTCTAGGGTGTTGCGTGATGCCGTTTCCCGACCAACAGGATTGCAGGTCGCAAGGGGTAAAGCACTGATTCCCGCTTCCTCCCTATATCTATATGACCATATACATAGGCATCAGTAGCATGTGGTGATAATCTTAGCATGGTCGCAGGGTATTACTACTTGTGTGATGCTGGATATCCCAATGCAGAAGGATTTCTAGCCCCATATAGAGGACAACGTTACCACCTAACTGACTGGCGAGGAGGGAATCCACCAACCAGCCCCAAAGAGTTGTTCAATATGAGACATTCATCTGCCCGAAACATCATCGAGAGGGCGTTCGGTATGCTAAAGGGTCGATGGGCGATCCTCCGAGGAAAGTCCTTTTATCCCGTCGAAGTCCAGTGTAGGACGATAACTGCATGTTGCCTGTTGCACAACTTAATTATTCGGGAGATGGGGCCGGATCCCACATTCGAGGAGTCATACCCAGATGACCCTGGTTCTAGTGGAATGAGCGCGGACAACATTGGCTTTGTAGAGACAACAAATGCATGGACTGAATGGAGGGAACATATCGTAAACCAGATGTGGATGGGCTGGAATGCAAATTGACTACTAACTAACACTAGCTTCGTAGAGACAATATATGTCTTCTTGTATATTGTTATGCATATGTGCCTGAATTTTTTTTTTTTTCCTTTTGTGGGTATGATTTTTTGTGTGTACATAACGTTCATATAATATGAGTAAATGAATTGCATAAGCATCAATGTCCAGAGCTAAATGCCCCCAAGCATATATTGTTATGTATATGTACCTGTTATTTATGATTGAACACGTTATTTAAACACAACTGTTGTTTCAGATGGCAGAATCATCGTCTAGAGCTAAATGCCCCAAGCATATATGGACTCCCGAAGAAGATGCCGTATTGGTTGAGTGTCTGTTGCACCTCGTTCATGCAGGTGGATGGCGTGCCGACAATGGCACTTTCAGACCTGGTTTTTTGGTACAAATTCAGAAGATGATGAAAGAAAAGATCCCGGGGTGCAACATACAGGTCAACCCCAATCTGGAGTCCAGAGTGAGAATTCTGAAGAAGCAGTACCAAGCAATAGCTGAAATGTTAGGACCTGCGTGTAGTGGATTCGGATGGAACGAAGAGCGTAAGTGCGTGGAGGCCGAGAAGGACATATTTGATGATTGGGTGAAGGTAAGAGGAATATTATTATAATTATTAATTTTATCTTTTTATCGTTAACGTATTATGATGCAGGGTCACCCAACTGCCAGAGGTCTTCGAAACAAGCCATTCCCCTGGTTTAATGATCTCGCGATCATATTTGGAAAAGATAGAGCAACGGGGGCAGGCGCACAAACCCCGTCTGATATGGCATCTGACGCTGCAACTGACCTAGGTGATGACTTCAACCCTGAGTTTGACGATTCATTCCTCCGCGATCAACCTCCAATCGACACATCAATGGATGAGGACACATCAGCCACGCCCACGAGTCGGACAGGCGACATCGGAACATCCAGACCGAGTAGGAGGAGACGTATGTTCTCGGGCTCCAATATGTCAGACATCTTGAATAATGGTTTCCAATTGACAGCCGAACAGATTGGGAGAATTGCATCGTGGCCGTTTGAGAAGGAGAGGATTGAAAGAGCACGAGTGAACGAGCTATATGCAGAACTAAAGGCGATCCCAGGGATGACAAGGCAAGACTGCATGGCTGTTGCAAAGACTCTTCTCTCAGATAGTATGATGTTAAACTCCTTCTTTGCATTCACCCCAGATTGGAAGTATGATTATTGCGTGGAAATTTTGGGGAAAGCACCTGGAACCTAACTCTCTTTTCATCACTTTCATCTATCACTCTATGACTTATAATTATGTTGGACAACTACTTCTAATTTCTTGTCATTTCATTTGAACTATGTGTTGTGATATTTTTATAACCAGATTTTAATTATATTTTTTTGTTTACTTTACCATTGGCAACATCATTCTTACGATGCATCTATTAATTATTTGTTATTACGCATAATCTTCAATTTTATGTTATCATGATTGGAGTGAATGATATTGCATCTAGTTATACAAACTACACATAATTGTTTAAATAGTTGGTATGTAACACATCAAAAAAATTATGAAGTTAAACAAATGGAGTAGGGAAAAAAACAGTGTAAGATTTTTTTTTGAATAATAAACAGTTTGAAAAATTATAAAAAAAAAAAAACAGACTAAACAAACCCAGCCCAGCCCAACCCAACCCTGCACCCCAAACACAGGTTTCAGCAAACCAGCCCAACCCAACCCTGCACCCCAAACACAGGAATCAGAAACCCCAGGGTTTCTGATTCCAGCCAAGAAACCCCAGGGTTCCAGAACCCCAGGGTTTCTGATTCCAAACCAGCGCGCCAAACAGCCCCTTAAAAACATTTTTTCTAAAATTTGGTTTCAAGTGTTTCTCTCAAAATTACTTATTTCTCAAACTCATTTTTAAAAAAGTCATTTTGAGTGATTGACAAACATATAAATTTTATAAAAATGATTTTTTTTTTCAAAATTAAACACTTAAAAAGTTAAACAAAACGGACTCTAAATTGGTTTGGATTTGGACAGAGAAAATTACAGTTCCTCATAAGGAAATTTTCTCCATCACTTTTTCTTGTGAGCTTTTTTTTTTCTTTTTTTCTTTTTAAATTTATTGGGAGCCAATATGTATACACTAAATTGAAAAACATATAATTAAAATATATTTTTGAGGTCAGGTTTTAAGCCTAGTATACGAAAGTTCCCAATATTAAAAGCAATAGAAAAAAAAAAAATCCTATTCCCATCTTCGTCTTGCACAAGCCTTATTGAATAATTTGTCCAAGGCAAGTCTCCATCTCTATAAGGAATTTTGACACCTTTAACTCTAATACTAAGAATTTGTCATTTTTTTGGGGCTAGTTGTAGAGATGGCAAAAATAAATGGCCCAATTGTAGACATATCATTGTTTTTTTCAACTTGCAAATATAGCAAAAAAAATGGTCCAGCCCAAACGAAACCTATGAAAAGTCTAAAATAACCCTCGACTTATTCTCGAGTATATAAGTGATATACTGTTGATATACTAATGTATACCTAAAATAAAGTATATCAGTGATATACTACTGATATACTTTATTTAGGTATATCAATGAAATTACATTTCTAATATGAAATATATAAATAGTATATCGGTAATTCATATTCAGTAAATTATATATACCTAAAATGAAATATATCAGTAATATACTAATGATATACTTTATTTAGGTATATCAATGAAATGACATTCCTAATACAAAGTATATCAAGAGTATATCAGTAATTCATATCCCGTATATTAATTAATGATATACTGCTGATATACTTTATTTAGGTATATCAAATTATTAATTCATATTTAGTATATCATATATAGCTAAAATGAAGCATATTAGTGATATAGTACCATTGATATACTTTATTTAGATATATCAATTTAGTAATTTATATTGATTAGTATGTCAGATATATATAAAATGAAGTATATCAGTGATATACTACCGATATTGTTTATTTAGTTATATCAATGAAATTATATTCCTAATATGATGTATATCAACAATATATCAGTCATTCATATTCAATATATCATATATACCTAAAATGAAGTATGTCAGTGATATACTACTGATATAGTTTATTTTAGGTATATCTTTTTACTGATATAAGCATAATAAAAAAATTATTGTGAAACAAAAAACATAAAGTATATCAGATATACTATTGATATGCTGAATATAAAGTATATCATATATACTATTGATATATCTGTTGATACATCAATGAAGGTAAAATTAGAATAATGAAAAAAGCAGAAATCAGATTTAAATTTTGCTATATTTGCAAATCTCAAAAATCATTGCTATATTTGCAAATATCCTAATATTTTTCACTACCCATTACAATTTTTTTTAATTATTATTTAACTTTTTTTTTGTTTTTGCATTTTAAAATTAAAGAATTGAACTAGTTATTTATATATATTTTTAAAAAACTCAATACTTAATTAATGATAAACTGCCACGTGCACTACAAATGAATTTCGAATTAATTAAATTGACCTGATAAAATTATATCTTTTAAATGATCAATAGTCCACTCTTGAGAGCAACTATAATCAATATACAAAACTTCTCATCTTGCACCCCTTTAAAGCAACTCAAAAAAAAAAAAAATCAATACACAAATTCCTTTTAGACCCATTTAATACATAAAAAAGCGAAAGCCTCCCCTCTAATTTAATCACGCACATACGTACACAAAAATTCTCTACACTCCCATTGAATATATGGCACAACCTTAATATAATACAATATCTAACTTCTTCGATCGAACAAGTAAACCCAACTAAAGCCGTGCAGCCACGTTTAACAATCTCAAAAAAAAAAAAAAAAAAAAAAAAAAAAACTGAGTGACTAAATCGCCTCTTAGATCGTGAGCTCCACTTATCTCCATTCTCAAAAACCACATATATATAAGTCTCTCAAATTCAGCTCATTTATCACACCCTTCAAATCGTGTTCAACTCCAAAATCACTTCCAGTTTCAGCCATGGCTTCCACTTCCCACCTTCTAAGTCTTCTCATCATTCTCTCATTCATCAACTCCTCCCTTCAAGATTACTACACCCCAGAAAAGAAAAACATGAACGTAATCGACTCATGCTGGCGGACAAGGTCCAATTGGGCCAACAACCGCCAAGCCTTGGCGGACTGCGCGGAGGGCTTCGGCAAGGATGCAATCGGTGGAAAATTTGGCACCATTTACGTTGTCACCGACCCATCTGACAACCCTTCAAACCCCAAATTTGGAACGTTGCGTTACGGTGTGATTCAAAACAAGCCACTGTGGATTGTGTTCGGTAAGGACATGGTTATTGTGCTGAAGAATGAGCTGATGTTAAATAGTTTCAAGACCATTGATGGGCGTGGAGCTAAAGTGGAGATTGCTTATGGGCCTTGCATTACGGTGCAAGGAGTGAGCCATGTTATTATTCATGGGATTAGTATTCATGATTGTAAGCCTGGCAAACCTGGGCTCGTTAGAGATACTGTCTCGCATGTTGGCAAACGGAAGGGCTCTGATGGTGATGCCATTTCTATATTTGCTTCTTCGTATGTTTGGGTTGATCATTGTTTTTTAGCTCGATCCACTGATGGTCTCATTGATATTATTCATGCTTCCACTGCTGTTACTATCTCGAATAACTACTTTTCCCAACATGATAAGGTAAAGTGTGGGTTTTTTGACATTGTGTTTCTTTGTTAAAATGATTTGATTTTGATTAGGAAATTGAATTTTGAAATGTGGGTTTGTTTTTTGATAGGTGATGCTGCTTGGACATAATGATGGTTTCACTGATGATAAAATTATGAGGGTCACCATCGTCTTCAACCGCTTCGGTGCTGGCCTTATTGAAAGGATGCCGAGGTATATGAGAGTCAGAGTCAGAAATTTTTATTGCAAAGCAAAATTTCACCCTCTAAATTTTTATATTTATAATCTTAAAAAAAATCAAAAGCTTTACTTTTTAATATAATTTGTTTTGATATAAGACTAAGTTTTGGGATTGAATGATTGGGGTGAATATTTCTAATTTTTATTTTATTTTTTGGGTTAATAATGGTGTAGGGTTAGGTTTGGTTATGCCCATGTAGCCAACAATAGATACGATGAGTGGAAGATGTATGCCATTGGTGGAAGTGCAAACCCCACAATCTTCAGTGAAGGAAACTACTTTGTAGCTCCCCAAAATTCTAATGCCAAGCAGGTACTAAACAAGCACTTTATGAATTAAGACAACCGATTAATGTCTTGTCTGATAAAGAATTTCATTACTCATATTATATTTTTGAAAATTGTGCTTGTTTTTTCACCATTTCTTACCATAAATTTTCATTTTTCTCAAGAAAACATTTGAATTCTTATTCAAATTTTAAAAACAAAAATTATTTTTAAAAAAACTATTTTTTTTTAGTTTTCAAAATTTGACTTTAATTTTTTCAAAACATTTATCAAAAGTAGATAATAAAACAAAAAAATCATAAGTGAAAGTAGTCTTTATACGCTCCATTTTCAAAAAAACAAAAATCAAATGGTTATCAAACGAAGTTTGAGATGTGGGATGTGGGTGTGTGATTTTGAAGGGTGAAATTAACTATTTTCAATCAACAGGTTACAAAGAGGGAGGTTAACAATGGGTGGAAGAATTGGAAATGGAGGTCATCGAGAGATGTGTTCTTAAATGGTGCTTATTTTGTGCAATCTGGATGGGGAAGTTGCAGCCCAATTTACACAAGAGCTCAATCTTTTCCAGTGGCTCCAGGCTCTATGGTTCCAGCGTTGACTGCTAACGCAGGCCCCCTTCGTTGCTTTATTGGCAAACCTTGCTGACTAAATTTTCTATCTTTTTTTCTTTTGTCAAAATGTAATTTGGCCCTCTGTTTGTTTTGGGGGTTTCCATTTTTTTTTTTTTATTTTGCTAAATCAAAGTGCTATACCCTAGCTTCTTTTGAAGCATGTGAGTATGTTCGGGCACTCCAACAAGAAGAAGCTTTTTGGTTGATGAGGTATATAAATATTTATATAAAACTATACCAGTTGTATAATTGATTTGATCTACAAAATTGTATAATCTATAGTTTTGGGTGAAAGTTTAAACAACAATTATACATGTGACAAAAATTAAAACAGAGATACGAAATAGATGATTAAAAAAGCCTATTGTCATTGCTCTGAACCCCGCAGGTTACCGGAGCTTTGGCTCTTACTCTTCTTAAAAACCATATAACGGCCGCTGCGATTACGAACACCCCGGCGGCCGACACCGCTGCCGCCGTCCCTGCAATTTTAGTATGCAGTTAGCAATCACATTTCTATTAATTAGATGATCAATTTTAATGGGAAGTACTCTAACAAAGTTTTGTATAAATTAGTTCAATGAACTTAAAATAGAATAAAGGTTGAAGTTTATAGGTTAAAGATTGTATTTAAACTTGATTTAAATTAGCTCACCTGAAATTACAGCAATCTTCCTCTTTTGTGGAGACGTGTCATGATCTGCAGAATTGTTTATTACATAATGTGAATAATAATACACAGACAATTTGGAATTTGAAATTTCAAATGTAAATTAATGAGAAAATGGAAATTTTGAGAAATTAATTCTTCTAGTCACCAATCTCGATTCTCAACATAGCTCCACGGGTTAAAGTATATATTATTGACTAAAATTATTTGCCCAAATAATTTGCCAGTTTTTATGCGTATGAGCTTGAGGAGACCTACTTTTTTAGATGCTGATTTCAACTGGGCAACATCTGACTTCGAATTTTCTTTTAGGGTGACTTTGAATTATATGTGCATTAAAATATAATCGTACAATAGTAATTATTTGATACAACTTTTGAGGTTGGTGATTGGATTTGTGGGGCTTGGGTCAGATTCAGGCACAAAACCCTCCAATTAAAAAGAAAAAGGAAAAGGAAAAAGCAAAAAAAAAAGAGAGAGAAAAAAAGAAACGAAAGTTGTTTGTCCCCTTATTCCTACTTAAAGAATATTGTAAGATGTGAAGTGGTTAGGTAAAGAGAATTTAACTAAAGTGACTACTTTAAAGTTTATTTAGATTTTATTAAATAATTAATGTTCTTATTTAAGAAAATGAACTTTATACAACCCGAACTGAGACACAGGGACCGGTAGCCAATTAATTGATAAGCCTCCCGATCGATTCGCGAGAGCCGGCAGGTCAATTTTCTTTTTCTTTTTATTTAAAAGAAAAAACCTTCAAAATAAGATTCCAAAATAGTTCATTAAAAAAAATTGTCTTACCGCCTTACTTTATTTCAAAACACGTTATTTTATAAAATACTTCAGAAATAAATTTTAAGAAAATGTCTGGAAATTTCATCCCTACCCCCTGGAAAATAAATCATTTTCTTTCTTTACATTACATGATTAGGATACATTGCACAAATCATATAATTTCATTCAAATATTTTAATTATAAGAATTAAACCCTCAAACTCATATAGGTATCAAAATGGGATCATAAAAAGAAATACATTTTTTAGGGTGAAGAATGTATTAAAGAGGAAACGATTTTTTTTTTCAGAGTCAAATTTGCAGTTCGAACTTTTAATTACCTTAACAAGGTATGGATGATGTTAGTCATTGAAGGGAGGTTCCTTTTAGGTAAAAGAGTATGGTAGAGAGAGAGAAAGGGAATCATTTTTATAGAGAGAAACTTTCTTTTCCATATGGACTTTTTGCTCTCATTGTAAGTATCTTCTAATAGCGATCAAAGGAAGGAATTTTTTTTTTCTTTTGAATTCACAACACGTAAAAGTGTAGGAATTCAAACACGTTTTGATCAATGATATAGGTCTTAACTAGTTGAACTATGTTCAGTTGGTAAAATAACTCAATTTTTATGATTTGGTCATGTTTGTAACAAACAAAATTTTCCCCTATTGATAATTGGATTATATAATTTCTTAGAATATAAAATATTTAAAAAAGAAATGTAATTACCAAAAAGATTAAATTACAAATTTGGTCACAAAGTTGAAAAAAAGTTAGAATTTAATTAGTTCCTAAGCTTTTAGAATTTTGTTACTATGGTTCGATAAAACCTCATAAAATCCACTAAGGTTAAATTACAAATTTGGTCACGTATTCAATTCGTTAGTTGCTTCTACCAGCTCCATACTTAATTCATTACTAACTTCTAATGGTAGGGATTATTTATCAGATTTTATCAAACCGAAATTCTAATTTTTAAAACCACGAAATAAATTCTAAATTTCTAACTCTCTCCCCAACCATATAGACCCAAATTTGTAATATAATGTAAAAAAAATAAAAATCCACTAACCTCCACAAAAAGTAGTAACATTCCGATCCCCACAAATGCACAAGAACCCCTGACTCTGCGTATCAAATCCACAAGTTCCCCCTCCTTTCACCATATCCTGACAATGCAAACACCTCGTCGACACCGGAATATCAAAATCAACCCGAATCCCATACTCCGGCACCTGATCGTACGGCTGATCCGGCGCCCCAACGCTCTTCCAATACACGCTCGTATAGCTCGAACAGTACCTCAACATAAGCCTCAACGACTCCGTCGCCTTCGGATAATACGAGCAGCACGACGCCCCTCTCAAACCCCCGCCGCACTCCGGCAAGTGCCTGCACAGATAGCTCGCACTGTCGCACGACGAGTCGCACCGCTCCGGAAACCGCTCGCAGAACATCGGCTTTGGGGCTACAATCACATTCTCCTCGCTGCAATTGAAGAACAGGTAGTCGTTTTGGGAGGAAAGCGAGAGGTGGGTGCTCGTGTCGAGGCTGAAGGGTCTTGTGGGGCGGAAATTATCGCCGTCGTCGCAGTTCCACATGAAGGGGTCGGTGATTTTGATGTGGCGTTCTGTGTAGCTTATGGTTTGAATTGGGTATCTCCCTGAAGGGGTTCTCAATTCTAGCTTGCCGGAATCGGTGCAGTCGAGAATGTGGCGGTAGTATGGGCTGCCGCAGCCGTCGTCGATTCCAAAGGGGTAATTGATTTGGATTTGGCCGCATGAGGTTCGGCATTTGGTGGATTGAGTTGGGGTTTGGAAGAGAAAAAGAGTGAAGATGAGAACAGAGTATTGGGGGAATGGCATGTTTTGGAAGATGGGATTGTTTGTGATGGGAGAAATGGAAATTGAACCATAAGGGAACTTGTTGGATGAGTAAAGTGAAAATTTTTCTCTTGTTTTATTTTCTTTTGATGTGTGTGGTTTTGGTTGTGTTTCCGAGACCTTTGCTGAGGTTTGAAGTGATTCTTTTGGGCTTGCTATGGTAATGAAGACAGTCGGGTTCTTTTTGACCATCTTATTATACTTTTGTTGTTCTGTTTGATCAACAGCTTTGGGAATTTGGATGGCCATTTTGCTTTGGCTCCAACAAAGCATAATTGAACCAGCTCCTTTTTCTACTTTTTTTAAGTGCCGGAATATTCTGTTTGTTTCTTTCTGCTTTAATTCTTGCCTTCAAACTAGGGCAAGTGAGAGGGCAAGATTCTTTATTTTGTTTTGTTAACTAGAGATCTAAAGTCAAGAGTTGTCTTTTGATTGGTTCATGATGTTGGGTTGGCTTCATATAGCTAGCCACTAGCTTCTACCTAGCTTCCTCTGTTTATTGAAGACATGCATTAGAATTGAAAACAATTAAAAAAATTATTGTTTTGCTTTGGGCTTTGGGATGCGCCTCTGACGCATCTTTTTTTTTAAATTAATTAATTTATTTATATTTTTTCTAATTTATTAAATGGTTAACTTTTTATTTTATTTTATAAAATTCATTAACATTTTAAAAGAGTGCATATTTCTAATTTTTTTTTAAAAATCCATTAAACGTTTTTTTCTTTCTTTTTTTCTTTTTTTGCAAAAGTTGATTATACCTAAATTTTTTTGTTTATGCTTTACAAAATTTGATTTAAAAAATATTATAATTTTACAAATATTATATTATACATCTTCTAAAAAATGTATTAAAGTTTAAAAATACATAATTAAATGTATAAGCACATATTTTTTTTTCTTTTCTAAAGCTAGTAAATGTAAAACTCCCATAATTTTACAAGTTGTAACTATAAATTTTTTCTTTAATTTTTAATTACAAATTTTGAAAATTAATTTATACTCAATGTTTTGACTTCATTATTTTTATTTTACTTATTTTATTTTATTTAATTTTGAGCCTAACTTCTAAAAATTTTACTTTACAAGTTAAGCCTAACATGTTAAAAAAGTTATACTAAAAATAATAATTTCCCAGTTAGACTTAATTTAGACTTAATTTTTTTAAAAAAATTATACTAACAACCCAATAAAAATTTATATGAAAAAAATAATTTGCAAGTTAGACTAAATTAAAAAAAAAAAAAAAAAACTTTTTATTTTTTATACTCACAGCCCAATAATAACCCAATAAAAATTTATACTAAAAAAAATAGCATAAATTAAGTCTAACTTGAAAACTATTTTTTTAGTATAAATTCTTTTACAAGTTAGATTTAACTTGTAAATTTTTTTTTTTTACAAGTTAGACTCAAAATAAAATAAAATAAGTAAAATAAAAATAATTGAGCCAAAACATTAAGTATAAATTAATTCTCAAAATATAGTTACAATTTGTAAAATTATGGAAGTTTTAGGCTCATCTTTTTTAAAAAATATTTACTAGTTTTAGAAAAGAAGAAAAAATTATTTGCTTATGCATTTGCTTATGTATTTTTTTTAAAATTTAATGCATCTTTTAGAAGATGTATAGTATAATATTTGTAAAATTATAATATTCTTTAAATCAAAATTTGTAAAGAACATTTAGTGGCTTAAACAAAAAATTTAGGTATAATCAAGAAAGTAAAAAACATTTAATGAATTTTTTTTTAAAAATTTGGACAGAGGCACTCCTTTAAAATGTTAATGGATTTTATTAAAACAAAGCTAACTATTTAATAAATTAGAAAAATATAAATAAATAATTAATTAAAATTTTAAAAAAAAGTAAAGAAAAAAACGTTTAATGGATTTTAAAAAAATAGAAATAGGCACTCTTCTAAAATGTTAATGGATTTTATAAATAAATAAAAAATAACCATTTAATAAATTAGAAAAAATATAAATAAATTAATTAATTTTTTTTAAAAAAAAGTAGGATGCTAGAGACGCATCCCAAAGCCCCAACAAAAAATAATTGTAACATTCTGTTTAAAAAAAAACGATAATAATAATAATAATAATAATAATAATAATAGATTATTATTATTATTATTATTATATTAAAAAAAAAAATCAAATCATCCTTATCCCCCTTTTCCGTCTCCCTCCCCCTCACCCGATCCCCTCCCCCTTTCCGTCTCCCTCCCTCTCACCCGATCTCCCCCCCCCTCCTTTTCCGTCTCCCTCCCTCTCACCCGTTTCCCTCCCTCTCAATCCCTTTCTTTTCAGTTTCCCTCCCTCTTCCCGACTCTCTCTCTCTCTCTTTTTCACCAATAATGGATGATGAAAGCTTTTCTGGCAATTTTGTGCATGAACAGCGGTCTTGAAGTTAATTTTGGGCATTCTAGAATTCGTTCCAGTGAGATCTTGGCTCGTTGGGCAGTGGGTAAGCGATTTGGATATGAAATTTAGAAATTTAAGGAATTGTTTGCTTATTTAAGCACTTTTTGGAATGGTTGGACTGACTTTAGCTTATGGAATTCACCTTAGGATAAACCAATTATGGTTGGAGACTAAATTATTCAATTTGGGTTGTACCGAGCACTGTTACAACAACTTTTAACTATGGAGATTGGTAAGTTTTTAAAGTTAGTAATTTTTATAAGAGGTTTTTCGGGCCAAATAAGTTTTAGGGAGTTGATTGTGAATTATTGAGTTACTATTGTGTAATTGGAACTTTTGTATATATTAGAAGCCAACATTTGGAGGTTGTGGTACTTGGGCGTTTTCCTTTTGCTTGGATTAAAAATTAGTGCCGTCATAGGAAGAGAAGTTTTCAACTTTGAGCCGAATGAGAGGTAAGTAGCCATTGGATTTATTTATAAAGCCCTTGTTGTAATAAATGTATGTGACAAGCTTATTTTATCAATATGGCAAATTATTGGATTATTGATGATTGAGTATTGTTTGATATTGAATGAGATGTTGGTTAAGTAAGAGTAAACTAAATCCAATTTGAGCCATAGTTGCTTAAGTGCATGGAGCTTGACTATGAGATGTTGGTTGTAATTGTTAACTCCGGATCAGGAGGAGGGCGTGGCCCTGAGAAGGGTATTTTATCTAGGGATTTTCGAAGCATTAAATCTGGTTAAAATACATTGGACTAGCGTTATCAACCCTGTTTCTGTCGTTTCGTGCGAGTTTGTAAGCCTAGAACGTGTGTGATGTAGTGAGCATAAGGGATGCGTCCCTTATTGCCGATGTGCTAGCTTAAGGGAGATTTTCCTATTATGATGAGCATAGGGGATGCGTTCCCTGTTGCCTGTGTGCTAGCTTAGAGGTAATTCCCCATTATGTTGAGCGTAGGGAATGCGTTCCCTAGCGCCTGTGTGCTAGCTTAGGGGTGATTTTCCCATTATGTTGAGCATAGAGGATGCGTTCCCTATCGCCTGTGTGCTAGCTCAGGGGTGATTTCTCTATTGTGATGAATGTGAGGGTTATATGCCTTCACAGGTTTGGGTTCTAGATTACAGAACTCGCGGGTATGACATGAAGTTAGGGTCTGAAAATGGCTAAAGTCGAGGTAGGGAAAATGAGTCCATGGTCATTTGGTGTAAGTACTCGATATTGAGCACGAGTGTGAGTAAGGGCAATATCTTTCTTGGTATGATTCCTTTAAGCTTTGGTTTACTAAGAGGCCTGCTTACTGAGTATAATTATACTCACCCATGCTACATTGTTTGTCTTTCTACAGGTAACGTACATCAACGAGGTGGATGACGAGTCGAAGACCTGACGGAGCTATGGAGATACTAGTAGACCTCTTCTAGTTTTCCTTTGTTGTGTATTCTCTGTTAAACTACTTGTATATTGGGTTGTAGGATCAGTTGTAATTGCACTTGTGTTATCTTGTAAATTCTGACTATATGAGATCTTTCGTGTATACATCTCTGATTGTGATCTCATCCTCTTTTGTGTAGGGTTGATGGGCGCTGAGTCTTTGTTTGAAATCTTAGAAGTGTTTTTCTTTCTTATCAGGTGGTTGTAAATTTTGGTTTTCTCCTAGTTACGTCGTCATGCTGCCGGAATTTCGGGCATGAGCGAGGTAACTAGGTTGTGTTTCCGCATAGAGAGTCGTAGGAGGTTCGGGTCGTTATAAAAATTTTTAAATTCTTTCCAATTTTAATGCGTGTCTTCAACATATGTAATTTAATAAGGACAAAAAAAACCACTTGCTTTTCTTAAATAAGTTTAAAAGTACTTGTTTTCTCTATATTTTTTTTAAAAAAAAACACAATATTGTTCTAATCTTTTCAATAGTTCATGTATTAGAAACTTCTAAGAGAAATGCAATTAGTTTGGAGTAATTTTACTTAAGTTAATTTATAGGGAATTTTTATTTTTTTTATTTTATATAGGAGCAGGCTAGCGTATTTCTAAAAAAATAGTTACAACTTTAAAGCTTTCCTATAAATTTATTTTTTGGTTAAATTATACAAAATACCCCTAACTTTGGGATAGATTTCAATTATGCTTTGAAAAGTTTCAGTTTTACATTAACTTTAAAATTTGATCCAAAAAATACCTCGTTAAAATAATATAGAAATTGATGCAATGGTTGATGTGTAAAAATTGAAAGGCATACATGATATCATTTACAAATCTTTCATGTAAAATAATTGATGTGACAATTGAGGTAAAAATTGATTATGTATGATTTTAACAATATTTGTTGAGATGAAATAAACAGTAATAATGATTTTAATCTTTTATATAGTTGTAAATAATATTAATGTCTTCTAATTTTTAGACATCCACGTCAATCTCCAATTCTTTCTATTTTAAAGAAAAAATTATTTCATGGACCAATTTCAAAGTTCAAGGTCAAAATGAAACTCTTCAAAATTTATGGGCATAATTGAAATTTAGGGCATAATTGAAATTTACTCCAAAGTTTAGAGATATTTTGTATAATTTATTCTTTACTTTTTCTAAACCTTTAAAATTAAAAGATTGTATTGTAAGAAAATGGAATGTATATCTCTCTATGAAAATTTCTAACTACATGTATGGAATCCTGATTTATATAATAATAAGGCATTTTCAATAAAAATATTTTATTAATACCAACAGCCAATTACAATTTTTTTTTTTTTAGTTCAACAATACAGGTAGAAAATTGGGGGAAAATACTAAACCCTAAACATTAATTTTGATACAATAAATAGATAAAAAGCTTAAAGAGACCACGAGATATGGATCCATTAAACACAACATACCAAAAACTTCTCCAAGTCTGCTTGAAGAACAACCGGTGGTTATGAATTAATTAATTCTTCGGTTCTGACTTCTTCATCTTCTTGTGTACAGGGGCATTAACAATAGCAGCTGTGTTAGTAGAAGAACCTTTATTCTGGTGATCTGGTGGTGCTGTTCTGGAGATGATTTCGGCAGTGCAGGCCACGACCACAGTCTGTGCAGACAGAAAGCAAGCCATCACAGGATCACTCATCAAACCCTTCATGCCGCTGACCCTTCTCAGCATCTTGACCATTTGCTCCATGTTCGCCATCAAACCGTCGAATTCCAATGGGACCGACCTCGAACCACCCTCACCAAACTCTACCTTCTTACCATCCACTGACTTCAAACCAGAGGAGCTGCCGTTTCGTGGCCTCTTACTACCACTGAGTTGCGGAGTATTCGGCTTAGGCGGCGTTGCCAACTGATCTTCCTTTCTTTTGCAATTTTTGCGAGTGGGTGATGATGGGGGAGAGTGCAGTGCTCTGTTAATAACTCTGTTGTTGTCGCCCATGGCAGTGTCTTACAAAACCCTAATTACATCCCCACGACTTTCAACTTCCACTATATAAATAAAATAGGAATCAACAAAATTATTCTTATTTGCTCGGTCTTCTTTGAAAATGGTTAGGTACCGGGAAGAAGAAAAGAGAAGGTACAATTTATTAAATATGAACAAATGAGTACGTGAGAGGATATGATATATATTGTGAAAAGGAAGAAGTGGAGTTGAAATTTAGCACCTAACAATCTGACAAAAGAAATAAAGAGGAGATACAATAGAAATAATTTAGAGAAGAAAATATGAATAAAAAAAGACGGGATCGGAGGAGAGATCGGAATGGAGATTCAAAGATAGTACAACATAGTATTTAAGAAGGAAAAGAGAGCATGTGATTTTAGGTTTTGGATTTATTGACTAGTAGGCTAGAGGTAATAAATAACGAGCAATACTTAGGTGTTGCCTGGGCAACACCCCCAGCTCCTGCAGCCCACCTAGGTGGCCCATTTTTATGGTGCCACGTGGCAATTTAGTTTTTTTTTTTACATCTCTTTTTCTAAGTTGTTTTTTTCTTTCTTTTCATTCTTTTCATTTTCATTTTTTTAGAAATTTTCTTTTCATTTAATAACATTTTTTTTTACAAACTCTTTCTCAATATCAATTTTATTTTTTAAATTATATATTTTTTATTTTTATTATCTTTTTTCATCTATACAATACCATTTATTTTCAATCAATCAATTAACTTTCCAACACTCGAGTCAAGTTTGTATCTGAGTCAAAGAATCGAAGGATAAATATTAAATATTGTACTACGACTACCAATATAAATAAAATTAAGTTCGTTTTTTTTGTAAATTATAATTTTCTAGAAATCTAGTGTGAACACAACTATTTGCGACTTATATATATAATTTTCTAGAAATCTAGTGTGAACACAACTATTTGCGACTTAATAAATAAGCATGTATTTAAATATATATTAATATGCAAATGACAATAAATAAATTAATTGGCAAAGAAAAAGTCATTTGGTCATTTTTTAAGAAACTAATAATAAAAATGTGACAATTTGCATTTGAAAATTGGGATTTCTTGGGCTAAAGCGTCGGACCCTCATATATTAGAGCTAATAGGACAAAACGAAGTTAGATTGATAAATTTGTTTAATCAAACAACTATTTTAAAGGTAATTTAAATTTTATTGAAAAAAATTAAACTTTTACCCTTAAACTTCTCAAGTTGTAGGCATGTATTATTAAATGTCCATCCTACCTAATGCACATGAGTTAGCAACCTTTGTGTAGCTTCATTTTGTGTCCATCATTGCCTAAATGACCTATATATCATGCGTATTATACAAACATTGATTAATTTAGTACAAAGTGTTGGATAAATGACACACACTATAATTGCATTAAAAAATTGATATTTTTGTATGTGCTACTTTTTTTACCGGCTCAATAATTACGAGAGTGGAAATCGAACCATCAATCTTTGGAATAGTAATTTGTTCCTTAATTCACTGAGCTATGCTATGATTGGCTATATGTGTCACTTTTACCACCATATTATGACTATTATTTGATAAATCCAAATTAAAGAACCAATATTACAATATTGTGACTAAAACAATACATTTCAAGTATATCTATTTGCATGTAATAGGACAAAAGGAAGTTAGATAGAAAATTTGGTATAATGAAATCTGTTTGAGGATGGTATAATATAGTATAGACATATATAAAATATAAAATTGCTAGAATCTAATAAAGGTTGAGACTTTAGAGTAGTATAAATATGGGATCGGTATGATTTTGTTTTACAAGCAACTGAGTTTCAATAATCCCATAGAATTTGTTGATTGATATCAAAAGAAAAGTAGTTGCTTGATTGATTGAAATGGCCCAAATCACAAAGTTCGTGAATGCTGGTTACTGGCTTGCCAGTACGGATGGGACACTCCCGTCTGCGAATATCGATGCTACTCTTTTTAGCCATTTGTTTGTTGGTTATGCTGGTGTCAACTCCCAAACTTATGAAGTCACCATAGATCCTTCACAAGCTATATCCTAGTCAATCAGTTTTCTAAACTAGGTGTTTTTCCAAACGTTGTGTTGAAACATCCAATAAAATGCATGGTCATGCCAGTGTGTCTTTCTAAACTAGATGTTTCATGGTCGTTGTGTCTATCTTATTTAAAATTTTCTTTTTTTTTTTTTTATTATCTTCTACCTTGTGTGGTGTTCAAGGTTTAAAATGTCGATGTCAACGGAAATATCAAAGTCTCAATTTTATGGAAATGTCGATGGAAATATCGATAAAATGTCGATGTCGATGGATATTTCTGGAAAATTTTTAAAAACAAAAAATTCAAAAAAAATATTTAAATTAATAAATGAACATTTTACACTTTTTAAATGAAATAAAATACTTGTTACATTATTATATTCACATTAAGTTATATTTTCTTGCTATTTTTTTTAATATTTCGTCAATTTTGTATGGTATTGTGGAAATGTCGATTCCCCCTTATGTCGATGTCGAACCCATGGACATGTGAAAATTTCGATGGAAATGTCGACATGTCGACGGAAATTTAATACCCTGGTGGTGTTCAAGACCTTGAGGTTTTATTTTCAACCATCCAATAAAATTGCTAGTGTGTTTATTTACCAACTTCTCTTCCTTTTTTCATAAATTTTTAAGAGTAGTCGATTGGCTAACTGAAATATTTTATTTCCTCTCTTCAAATTATAAGTGTTGCAAATTTAACATGATCGGAGGGATTTCTTACCATTTATGCAATTTATATGATCAATAGAGCAAATATGTACGTATTTTCATCACCTCTAAATAGTTTACATTTTTGTTAATGTTAAATCATAAATGAAAAGGGGTAGAGACTTAAACGTACAACTCATAATAGAAATGTTATGTGAGGAGGGCTCGAACAATATACAATTTGGCAGACCATTATAGTCCATTTAGATCTATAGGAGATAATTTAAAAATAGAATTTTGACCATATTGAGTTGTTACTAGAGAATAGTTATGTAGCGGGTAAATTGAATAATTTTCCATTAGGAATATTTTGGAATTGTAGAAAGAAGAGAGTTTCGGCTTTGGAAGTTTCCTCACTAGTCGTTAATATACCATCTTTTTGTTGCTTTTAAACTCAAGGAAGGGTTTCTTTTGAGAGAAGTTCCGTTTTGCTGCAGTTAGTAAGGAAGTAATTAGTTTTAAGCTTAGTGTTAGTGCAATCCAGATGTTGATACAAGAAACTAACACCAAGGCTTTCACGTTGCAGCTTCTAAAACCACAAAACACATGCAATTTTCCCAGAAGAAATGACAAACAATCTTGAGAGAAAAGAAAAGAAATGGTGAAACAGACGGCTGAAGAAGAAGATGAGAAATTGCGTAGAAGGGGAAGAAGAGGAGAAAATCAAGCTGTATTAGCTGACTATTTTTGTTTTCTTTATTTTTATTTTTTTCAATCATTCATCTAGAAATATATTTTTCCAACTTTTTAACACTGATTTCAGATGTCCACTCAAAAAAATAATAGATTTCAACATTGATCTTTTTTTAAAAACATCATTCTTTATCTTTCTTTTTTCAGAAATTGAATTCTTCCAAACTATAGGCAATGTAGAGTTGATTTCTCTTTCTGCTACACATTAAACTTCTTTTAATTTATAGAAATCAAATGTTGCATTCTTCACAACAAATAGAAATTGATGAATAGAAAAAAGGCAATGTACGTGTATTTTTTTTTCTTTAAACACAAATTGAACTTCTATCAAAATATAGAAATCTAAGGTTTCATTTTTTCAACACACATTGAACTTCTTTGAAACTTACATATGATGACCTTATTATGACATTTTTCAATTAATAATAGGGTTTTCATTATGAGGGAGTTTTTTTTTTTTTAACACATTGACCATTACATATGCTTTTTTTTTTTTTTTTTTTTTTTTTTGCAAAGGAACATTGTTTGTTTACATTTTTTTAAACACATGTACTAAATTGAACATCTTTGAAAAAGAGAATGCCAGTATTTTACTTTTTCAAGATGACAAGAAAATAACAATATATTTCAACATTAGTGTCATGTAAGAGTGGAATATTCACAAAATATCAATGGCCTATTTACATGATTCACAAAACATAATTATGGTTCACAAAATATCAATGGCCTATTTACATGATTCACAAAACATAATTATGGTTCACAAAATATAAGTAATGGCCAACAATGATTCGAGTTCGTAAGTCTGAAGAAAGATTGTTGGAGTAGAGAGTCAGACCAACTAAGTACAAGTGCATTTCATATTATTTTGAACCATGGGAGTGTCATCGGTCACTGAAAATTATTACCGACGATAGTCACAGGAGACGGGACCGCCAGTTGCCAAATATGGTCGCCAACGATTGCCGTTGATCGTAGAAGAAGGTAGTCGGCAATGGCCATCAGTTGTTGCATATGGTCGTCGATAGTCAGAGAAGGTCGTCGGCGGTGGTTGTCGGTCGTCGGAAAATGTCGTCGGAGGTGGTTGCTGATTGCATGAGGTGGTTGCCGATGGTCGTCTGTCGTTGGAGAAGCGGTGATAAAATATCTTAGTAGGGTTACTGTACAAGTCGATGGAGTTAATATCCTAATACTATAGCAAGTCGGTAGAGTTGAGCTTTTTTATGGGGAGTTAATTTTTCCATGGGCCAAACGGTGAGTTGAGTTTAAAACCCAACTCACCTCAACTCAACTCAGGAGGCCAAATGCCCCCTTAGTGTATATCTCTTATATTAATAAAGTCATTTAGGGTATGTTTGGTAGGAAATTTTATTTCTTGTCTTCAAATTCACTACATTAAATGGATTTAGTGAATATTCATTTGATAACTTCCTTTTTTAAAATTGTTTTGCATTTTGTGATTCAAACAGTAAAATATGTGAAAACAACATTTTATGTTTTCAGTGTTTTAAGATTGGAGATTTGAAATTGGAAAATGCATAATTACACCGTAAAAAAACCATGATAAATAAATTATTTCATGTCATGAGTTTGTTTTATTTTTTTAAAATTAAAACATGTATAACATAATATATTATAAATTATATAATATTGTAAAATAATAATTATACAAAATTCATAGCATAAAATATGTTAATAAATTTATTAATATTCATTTATAGAATATTGCATGTTTATTATTTGCATTCAATTAATGAATTCATAAATCAAATTGACGATATCAATTCTCTAAGGCACTTTTCCATAGATTTTTCTCACTTATTGTAGTTTTGTTATTTTTGTATTTAATCATTCATTTCATATATATCTTTAAATAGAATTGAACGTTAGTATATGTGGTACTTAAATGAGTTAGAAATCTAATCATGAGGATGATATCCGTAATTATTTACACTATATTAAAAATTTAAAACTTAACATGTACACTTGCAGCTGGACGCATTTTCGTGCATCTAGATTCTCTTTAGAGATGTCCACGGGGCGGGGCGGGGCCGGGGAATGGATTCCCCGTCCCCGTCCCAGCCCCCCATTTCATTCCCCGTCCCCGCGAAATTCCCCATTTAATTTTGAGGGGATCGGGGCGGGGATTCCCCACGGGGAATTCGCGGGGATCAGGTTCCCCGCGGGAAATTTTTCCCCGTTCCTTTTTTTTTTTATCTTTTTTTTTTTTAAATTTATTCTCAACCATAATAAAAATTATTTCTAAATGAATAATTTTCAATATAATTCTATTTAAAGTAAATGTTATAAAATTTCCTAATAAAAACAATAATATACCATAAGTAAAAATACTATAATGTCGAAACAAATTAATTTCTAAAAATTCAAATTTCAATATTACAACATAGATTTTATTTTTTTTTTTTATAACGAAATAGTCTTAAACTAATTCCTACTATAGTTTTTTTTTTTTAAAAAAATTCTATTTATAGATATATATATATATATATATATATATATATATATATATATATATATATATATATATATATATATATATATATATATATATTAATCGGGGAATCGGGGCGGGGCGGGGAATATATTCCCCGTCCCTGTCCCCGTTTAGCCAACGAGGAAAAAAACTTTCCCGCTCTCTCCCCCATTCCCCGTGTATTCGGGGATTCCCCGCCCCGTTCGGGGCGGGTCCCCGCAGGGCCCCGGCCCCGCGGGTTAAATGGACATCCCTAATTCTCTTTTGTGTGGGATTCTGATTTTCCATCTAGATGAACGATCTTGATTATCTAGTGTAGGTAGCAAGTGGGGCTGATTCTTCTTAATTTCCAATAAAACACTTTGTAAAAAGATTTGGAGACGTATTTTAAGATTTAGGAAGATTAAACTTGTAATTTAAAGTAAAAATTAAAGTGAAAGATAAAGGAAGGATGACTTTGAAGTCAACTTTTATTTAAGGTCATAGATTCACATGCTCAATTATAGCTGTCTTTCACTTATTTTAATTAGAAAATAAAAAACAAAAATGATCTATAATAATTATCATCACAATCCACAAGATTGCATATGTAACATGGCCTCTCTGTTGTTGAACTAAAAAAAAAACCATCTGTTGCCTACGTACAAAATCCACCCACTTTTGGTTTTAAAAAACTATTTCAAGTGCAAGGTGCAACTTTGTCTTTTTCTGATTTGTTTTTGACTTTTTAGTTTTGAAATAATAATATAATAACACTAAGTTTTTTTACTTTTTAATAAATTTTCGTAAGATTTACATTTATTTTTATTTGATCGTAATATTTTAAAAATGTTTAGAGAACATAAATAACAATTCAAGTAATTTATTATTTAATAAAGAAGTATATCTAATTAAAAAAACAAAGATATATGTACACATACATATATATCAATTTTCTGTTTTTTCTTTTGAACCTGATTAATGAATTATAAGATTCAATTAATTGAATGAAATTGGACAGTATTATTTCAATCTTTCGCATTACACGAGCGAGGGACTTCCACATTTATTTAATATTAGAAACTAGAAATCAAATAAAAAAAGTTATTTATTAAACTAAATGTAGAGAGATAGAGAGAGTGAGAGAGAGACTTCAACATTTACTTAGCATTAGAAATTAAATAGAAATCCAAATTGAAAATACCATACATTAAACTAGTACAAAGAACCAACCAAACATATATCTATAGTATATATAAAAGATACAATGAATACTGTCATTCATTGTTGAGTTTTGCTTGTTTTGTTTTTGTTTTCCTCAAATATATATATATATATATATATATATATATATATATATATATATATATATATATATATATATATATATATATATATATATATATATATAAGATACAGTGAGGAGAAAATTTTTTGTGTCTATTTTGCCCTATCATTTTTAAGATATGTACCATTTTAACCCTTCAATATTTCATCTTTTTTCTATTACCCTTTAATCATTCCTCATTTCTCATTTTTCATTCCTCCTTCCTCCTTTCGTTATGTTGCCTTTTCATCTTTCCTATTCTTCTTTAATTTTGAGTCTTCATCTTTGGTTGCTAATGGTTCATCTTCCTCTTTTAATAAATCATATTCAGAATCCAACGTATCATTTATATTATTAAATAATATTCTTTGGAATTATAGTTTTTACTCATTCAAGTTTTAAAAACTTTTGGTCTTCCCAACAGTTTTTGAACATATATATATATATATATATCCATGCATAAAAAAATTTACCAAAAAGTCTTAGCATCAAGGTCAAATAGGAAGATTCTCCTTAAAAAAAGTGGTGTGGCAAAGGGATAAGTGATCGGTAAAAGACCATCACAGATAAATCTACGGTAGCAGTGAAGAAGGTATAAATTGGAATAAAATTGAATCCATCATTGTAAGTTACTCTTTTTTTTTCTTTTTTTTCCTGTGTTCGTGGGTGGGGGCAGAGAGTAGAAAGGGAGGAAGAAATATGAAAGGAACAAAAAAAATGTAGAAGACGGCCAGGCAGCATAAGGGAGGGGAGATAATTCTTTTAAGATAATTTTATTGGGTCTTATGTAGGCTTGAAGATAATTTTTTTTTAAAGAGTACAAAACATAAAACAAACAAAACAAAACTCAAGAAGCAACAAAAGTATCCCTGGTCACCATTACTCTTTGCAAAATGTGATATGCCCATGGAGGACAATCCTCTAACCAAACTTCAGAATGCCTAGCTCGCCATGCACGAGGTGCCATTGCACACTACAAGAATTTTGGGTTGTCCCGACGTTATTTCTCTCGACGCTTTAGAAGTGGTTGGACAAAGTAGGAACTCCCGAAGGTAAACTTAACCGTCGGAAAAAAAAAAAGAGAATTGCCGACAATTTCATAAACCGTCAGCATATAGTACTTAATGCCGACGGTTTTGCTGAAGCCGTTGGTAAATAGGACATAAATGCCAATGATTTTCATAAACCGTCAGCAATAAGAAGAGAATCGTCAACAGTTTGGCGAACCGTCTGCAATTTGGTCGGGAATTGCCAATGGTTACAGTTCACCGAACCATCGACAATTCCATCGAGAACCGCTGACGATTCGCGCCGCCTGCCCTCCTCCCCTTTCATTTTCTCCCTTCCCTTCTCTCCTCTCCCTTTCCTTCTCTCCCACCTACGCCCCCACCACCGGCCAACCAACCCACTGCCTAGCCCAGTCCACCAGCACGTTGTCGCTCGCTAAATCGTTACCGCCCACTATTTTCTTTTGGTAATATTGTAAAGTTTTTGATTTCTTGAGTAGTTAATATACTTAGATTCAAGATTATTTTGCAAATCTATTTAAGTTTATTGTGTTTTGGTTTGTGTAATCTCATATTTGCGAGTTCGAACACTTTGGAACTCAAACCAACAAAGTTTATAGCTTCTTTGGTGTAAAAAGTATGTAGAAATCCACGTTAAACATTTTCAAACTCAAACAAAGTATGTTAGATCATTTTCTAACATACGAAAAGTCTTTTTCTTTTAGTTTCAAACTCATTCGAACGCCTTCGCTAATATTTCGAACACTTTTAACCAAAGATTAAGTATGTTTCGGTAAATTTTAGGTGATAAAATCTATGTTTAGGCTCTTTCGAACACAGTTAAAATAGTTTAAATTGGTATCTAACATTTAAATTCGTTTGTTTTAGGATTTGGTTCCATCATGGATTGTTGAAACAAATTTTAAGGTAGGTTTTGGTTGATTTCGAACACAGTTAAAATAGTTTAGATTGATATCTATCCTTTGGAATTCTTCCTTTCATTTCTTTATTTTGAATTTGTATTTTATAGTTTATTGTAGATAAGTAGATCTACATGTGTATTTAGTTTATTTGTACTTTAAAATTTATTTTTAGTTATTTTGTAATGTTAATTATTCTTATTCATGGATATGGAGTTGAATATTACATATGGTTTGTTACACTTTTTAGTATTAATTAGGTTAGTTGGGTTGTGTAGACAACATAAGTTGGTTAGACTTTTTATGTTGTAGATGAGTTATATAATTATGTTGGTTATATAATTTTGACTTATGTTGATTATATATTTATGTTATCAAGTAAACAACATAAGTTAGTAGATGTGTTGGTTATTATGACTTATGTTGGTTAGACTTTTTTATGTTTGTTATCAAGTAAACAAGATAAATTCTAGATGAGTTATATAATTATGTTGGTTATATAATTATGACTTAGGTTGGTTAGACTTTTTATGTTGTTTACTTAAGTTTTGAAGATAAGTAGAAATTCAAATCAGTTATATTCACTTGACAAATGAACAAAAAAGAGTTAAATTGTAATAATCTTATAGTTTGAGTGTATGATTGTAACAATCCTCATAATTAAGGAGTGATTTGTGCATTTTTCAATTTGTCACTACCAAATTAGCAATGATTATAATACTATAGTTTAATTGTACCAATTGCATAATGACCAAATTATATATGCTTTAAAATAGAGCATTTCTATTGAAGGATTAAAACAAAGTCTTCAAATGGACTACATGCTCAAGGTCATCCTCTCAAGTTGGCTTTTACCTAGCCTATACTTTTCCCACTTTTTTGAGTTTAATGGTAACCATTTTATGTTGTTTACATTTACCTAGCCTATACTCTTTTTTTTTTTTCATACATATACTTTTCATACTTAAGTTTTGCTTTTGATAAGTAGAAATTGAAATGAGAATTTTAATAGGTAGTTACTTGATAAGTAGACTTGTGTTGCTTCTTTTTTTCTTTAATACATTATGCAATAGTCAATGATTGGCATAAATCAATAACTAACCTATACATTGATGGATTACAATGGTGGGTCATAATAAATCATTAACTCATGTTTTTACTTTGAACTTCATTTCTATGTGTTTGTAGTTGTAGTTTTACTTGCTAGCTTTTAATACATTATTAAACTATATGAATTTGTTTGTTTGTTTTGGTTTTTAGCTATTAAGATTCAAATTTTAGCTTATTAAGATATTAAATTTAATTTAGCTTATTAAGATATTGTGAAAACTTAAGTATCCAAATTGAATACTAAAAAAACCCTTATTCTTATAATTAAATTAATTAATGTGGTAATTTTACTAAAAAATTCTCAATCATTTGTACACGTATTATTATAGAATTGATGTTGATTGAACATTTTAATTTGTTAATCCTCTCTTTAAAATACATAATTACCAAACCTTCTCAATTATAAGGCCAAATAACACAATGATTTGTGTAAAACAAATCAAAACTAGTGAAGATGCTTTGTAATTAATAAATGTTCTTAAGTATATATGTGGCTTTAATAGAGAAATTAATCAGTGTGAAATCAATAACTAATTTATTAATTAAACTATCCACTTACCTTAAATCTTATTGGAAAAACACTAGTACCCTCCTCCAAATTCTTAAATTTTAAATCTTATCTATCAAAGTTGGATTATTAATTTCATATTACACACACCATCAGACCCACTTCTATAATTGGTAACTTTTAAAATTACTTTACCTCCTCTTGCAATCCATGAATATAATTAAACTTTCTTTGCATAATTTCAGTAAAATTTTGAGATATTAACTATGTTTTTAGTCCATATATATACTTTGATCTAGGTAATATTTAAGTTTTTGATATTTAATTAGTTTATCAAGAGTTAAGGCATATACTTTTTTCATTAAGGTTGAAGGTTCATATCCTCCATCCTAACAAAATTCTACTTAAACCCAATTGAAAAGACACCTACTACTTCAACTCAATTTCAAAATAATTGAATGCTTATAACTTATCTTTAACAAACCCATTAGGCCTCTGTATGAATAATTGTGGCTTGTTTATCCCAAAAACCAAAAACATTTCTAAATTCAAAAATTATAAACATCATTCAAAATGGTTATGAAATGGGGCTTAAGATATTCAATTTAAATTGTAGCTCAACTTGCAAGCCAAAAACTGCATATCTCAACTTGATAGCCAAAAAAATTATACATTAAGAGTTTGTGACAAAGTTAAATCTATCTTTTTTTGTTTAAATCTCCTATAGGGTTGAACTTCTCACAAACTATAGAATTGGACTTGAAAGGTGTATAATTAAGGATAAGGATGAATAGATATTGGATTAAAATTAGAGACAAGTTGTCAATCGAGTATATAGGAGTAACCCAATTTTTAGCAAAGACAAAGTTTCATGTTAATGACTCAGAGAAAACAAGATGTCCATGTAAAACTTGTATGAATGCAATGTGGCAATCTTTAGACAGAGTAGAGCGACATCTATTCACGTATGGAATATCCCCCTCTTATAGTCAATGAGTATATCATGGAGAACCTACCAACTTACCTAGGTTCGAAAGTTATACAACTGGGTCAATACACGATGATAGAACAAGTACTATAGGGTCTAATGATTTCAATGAAGAGAATGAGATGTTCAACCTTTAAATGACCTTTAAGTCACAATTGCTGAAGCAGATATAGAGGAAGACAATAATTTCGAAAATGAGATGCCCCCTAATGTCCATGAAAATGATACTTCAACCGTATTTGAGGATTTAATGACCGAAGCATGTAATCAACTGTACCCTGGTTGTATGTGATTCTCGTCATTAAACTTTTTGGTGAGATTGATTCATATTAAGGTTCTTAACAATTTGAGTAATAAATCATTTGATAAGTTACTACAATTGTTAAATGAAGCATTTCCAATCGATGCATGTATACCTAGTTCATTTTATGAAGCTAAGAGGAAGTTGCGTGACTTAGGGCTCAGTTATGAGTTAATTCATGCTTTCAAGTATGATTGTATATTATATTGGAAAGAATTTGTTGATTTCCAACAATGTCCAACATGTGGTGAGTCTCGGTATAAAGTGAAGGATGAAAAAAGGGAAAAAGATTTCGCACAAAGTTTTACATCACTTTCCATTGATACCAAGATTGAAATGAATGTTTTCATCAAAATATTTTGCTTTTGAAATGAGATGGCATAAAGATAAGCGTATTGAGGAAGTTGGTGTGTTACAATACCCAGCTGATGGTGAAGGGTGGAAGCATTTTGATCTTGAATTTTCTTAGTTTGCTTTGGAACCACGGAATGTTCATTTGGGATTAGCATAAGATGGATTTAATCCATTCGAAAATATGAGCACTTTATACAGTATGTGGGCGGTGGTGTTAGTTCCATACAATTTGCCAGCTTAGAAATGCATGACTTCTTCATGTCTTTACTTATTCCCGGGCCAAAATCTCATGGTAAAGAAATTGATGTTTACTTGCAACATTTGATTGAAGAGTTGAAAGAGTTATGGAATAATGGTGTGCGCACTTATGACTCAGTTAGTGGTGAGTATTTCCAACTGCACGCAAGTTTGTTGTGGAGTATTAATGACTTTCCTGAGTACGACGACTTATCTAGGTGGAGTACGAAGGGTTACCAACATGTCTTATTTATAAAGAAGATACATCATCATTTAGGATAAGAGATAAAATTTCTTACATGGGACATCGACATTATCTTCCGGAGAGTCACAGTTGCCGTAAGAGTAAGCAATTTGACGGAAAGATTGAGTCTATACCTCATCTAGTCGTATTGGATGGAGATAAGATCTTACAAGAAGTTTGTATGCTAAACTTTCTTGTGCTCAATAAACATCCAGTGAAGCAATATAAGAAATGAAAACAAATTGATCTTAATTGGAAGAAAAATAGTATTTTCTTTGAACTCTCTTACTGGTTAAAACTTATGTTAAGACATAAATTGGATATAATGCATATTTAAAAAAACATATGTGACAACTTGGTTGGCACATTGTTAAATATTGAGGGAAAAGCCAAGGACACAATAAACGCTCGATTGGATCTAAAAGATCTGAATATATGAAAAGATCTACACTTGAAGAAGATAGGCAACAGGGTTGTAAAGCCACATATTGCATACACGCTGACTACCAAAGAAAGGGTTAATTTCTGTAAGGTTCTAAAATCAGTGAAGTTTCTAGATGAGTTTGTATCAAATATATCACGATGTGCTAGTGTGAACGATGAAAAACTATAGGGGTTGAAAATTCACGACTCTCATGTTATGCTTCAGTGACTTATTCCTATTAGTGTTCGAGGATATTTACCTAAGGATGTGTCTGATAAGAATGAACTTTTCATCCTGCAGCGGAAGCATTGGATCGTCTTTGATTTTATTTAAAATTAAACTAAAAAAATATTAATTAAGAAAACTTACTTTTCAGATAAATATGGAGAATATTCTGGCGAGTCTTTATCTCTTCCACAAAGTTTTCCTAGCTATGACTCGAACACAGGATCAAGGTTTGTGGGAGCCTCTTGAAAAAAAATCCACATGGGATTGGAGAGGAAGAGGTCTAAAGAGAATTCTCTAATTCTCTCTATTGAGGAGATGTGTGCTATAAAGAATGCACAATGGCTCACCCCTAGGGTCCTATTTATAGTGGTCTAGGAAAAATAATTAAATAATATATTTTAATATATAATATATTACAATATATTTATCTAACCAATTTGAATCTTATTCAAACCGTTTAAAATTCTCCTACGACATATATTTCTTAATTTGAATCCAATTCAAATTTAATAAATATCTTTTATTTAATGTATCTAATATACATTAATTATTTTAATATTTAATGTATCAAATATAATAAATATATTTTCCTATTTTATATTTAATATATTAAATATTAATTTGAACACTTCAAATTAAATATTAAATTTGAACATTTCAAATTTTAATATTTAATGTATCAAATAAAATAAATATATTTTCCTATTTTATATTTAATATATCTAATATATTAAATATTAATTTGAACACTTCAAATTAAATATTAAATTTGAATATTTCAAAAATTTCTTTCAACTAAATTGATATTTTAGTGTTACTATGAGCTAGCAAGGGGACCTTATTGACCTACAGATTATAAGCTCCAATGATACAGAATTAATTAATTAAACTCTTTAATTAATTAATTTTCATTCATTAACTATAGGTCACTCCACTATAGACCTAGAGTTGCACTCTTATGCACTGCAGAACAAGTTGTGTCCATAGATATAATCATTACATGCAAGTCGATCCTTCACGAGTTGTTCGTAATTACAGCTGGGTCAAAAGTCCGTTTTACCCCTATAATTACATCTTGCACCTTAAGTACCACTGATTTTCTAATGAACAATCTATTTATAATCTAATTATAAACTAAGTCCCTCTCGGGCCAGTGAGAGGGTGAGGCCCGATTGTTCAAGTCCCGAAATCAGCACTTAAGGGAACTACTCATCTACTTACCTTATATGGGAAGGAGTGAATTCCATCTTGTGAGATTATGTTCCCAGCTCCCTATTTGGTCAAGTCTCCAAAATTATAGGCATATTGAATCGACTACAAAAGCCACTCCCACCCATGAAAATCAAAGGACAAGCCCTCACAGGCAAGAGTTCATAACTCACTCAGGATTAAGATCGAGTCGCATATGATCATCCTGATGAAATATTAATTTTCTCAATTAACAGATTTATGAGGAGAGATAAAATATTTCGTGGTCCAGTCTTATACAAACTCATTGTATAAGATACCCTCACTCACATGTCTCTACATGAATGATTTGGATCAAATTATTTGTAACTATTACAAAGTGAGCCGTATCAATAGTGTTACCAGGATAAGGCACCCAACCTTATCCATATACTATGACCCTTTAGGTTATTTCTTGAACATGATCCTCTCCTATATCAACCACATACTGTTCAAAATTACAATAATAACCTTGGATTTTTCATATAATGGATAATATTATATTGCAAATAAAATAATCAAAATTATTATTAATTATTAAATATATTATTAATTACGATGCTTTAGGGAATAAATCCCAACAATCTCCCACTTGCACTAAAGCCAGCGAGACATGTATCCTAGGGCATACTCTATACCCAACATGTTCTCCCACTTGCCCTAGTTAAAGGAGACATGTCTCGTAATCCTAGACATTCTAGGTGACCCTCAAACACTTTAGCCTTAAGAGTCTCTTTATATAGATCCAAAGGATTGCAGTTAAAAGCCATCTTGATCACTACCATGATGCTTTCTCTCTCTCGATATGATTCCCTATACATTGGTGTTTTCTAATTTCCTTAATATTAGTCTTTGCACCCTTATTATCATAATAAAGATGATAGACTAAATCATATTTGAAACACCTTTCAAATCTTTAAGGAACTATTATGGTCATACAAGTCCTTTTGTTGCTTCACAAGCAAAACAATTTAACTTGTATATGCTCCACCACCTAGGCTAAAATTTATTTTTACATAGATTTCCTAAATCTTTGTAAGAACCAGTGTATCTTGTAAAGATCAAATCTTTAACTCCATACACAAAAATTTCTCATCATCCATAGATAATTTGAGAAAGTTTTTAATTTTCTACTCAATGGTCATACCATTCGTTTAACTGATATATGTTAACCAATTGTATATTAAATGTTCAGTCTCATTTATGTATATCATATACTCTCAACATTTGAGGTGTCTTAGGATACACTTCCTTAGACATAAATATCAAATATTTGACAATAATTTTGTCAATATAAGATATTTGAGACAAAGTTAACATTTTGTCTTTAAAATCTTCATTTTGGACATGTAAAATATACTGAGTCATACTATATATAAAAATGTAGAAACACTTTCATGCATGACATCATAATCCTTATTTTTTTAATTAAAAAATCCTTATTAAAAACAATATTTTCGTTTTCAAATTAAAAAAGGACTTATTAATCTCTTTTATGTCAAAAACTTTATGAAAAAAATCTACACATAAAATCGAGACAAGTAGATGAAGTGAGCAAACATTAGAATACATTTTAATGTTATTATATTGAGAAAAATACACTTTTAGTTTATGAGGTTTGAGTTTGAAAACTTAAAGAACAAAATGTTCCATAAACAAGAGATTTTGGTCCATAAATAAAGTTTGAGTTTGATATCATTTAGGTCCCTGAGTTTTCAAACTTAACATTTTAACCCCTAAGGTTTGAGTTTAATAGCATTTTGGTCACCCTGTCTAATTTTTCATAGCCAATGTGACGTTTTTTTATTAATTTTTTAAAGATTTTTTAAAACAAAAATATATTAAATTAATGTATATATATATATATATATATATATATATATATATATAAAGTATATATAAAGTGGATTTCGAGCAGAAAAATATCAACGAATTCAGCTGGATTCTTAGCTGTATTTGTCCATCAACCAAGAAGGAAGCCCTAGCACGAAGTCCCTATAAATTTTGGAAAAGAAATCGTGGAGAGGAGAGCTCGATTTTGGAGAAGAATTTTGTTTTTGTCTTTGGGTTTTTGACATTGTTTGTAGTTTTTATTTTCGTTAGTTGCTACTGTAATTTTCTTCTACGTTTCAGTTCCTAAACTCTCCATCAATCTCATCACAACAAAAGTTTAAGGTGGTTAAGAACAATTTCTTGTTCGATTGAGCTAAGAGCAACGGGTTTAAGTGTAGTCATATTTCTATTCAATTTCTCCAAGAGTTGTATTCCTGCTTTTGTCATTTAAGTTTGAAGTTAGCTTCTATTATGTAATTCCCCTTTTAGCATTTTATTAAAGTTAGAAATTCTTTTAATTTTGAATCCAGAATATCCTTCGGTAAAGTAATTTTTTTATACAAGTTTGATTTGTAAGTGTTCTTTAGGTTATCTTCAATTCTCTTTTATACCAATGAAGTCCTTCAATTTAATCTTGCTTTTTTTTGTTAGTTTTATTATGAAGAGCTAAATTTCTTTAGGGATTTAAGTTTGTGAATGCCCTAGAGAAAAGATGTAAGGCTTGATAGCAAAAACAATCTAGCTAACAGTTGAACTTTGTTTGCTTTTGGTGAGTTCAATGTTGGGTAAACCTAGTTGACCATCTAGTGTTGCTTGTCAAGCTTTAACTTAATACTTAAAGGGTTAAGGGAAGCGGATGTCGTAAAAGCAATGGAGGAAAAGGCTTAGACAGTAGTCCTGAACATTGACCTTAGACATAGGGCGAGACTCCAAAACCACTAGAGTTGTGCATGGAAATATCTAAGTTAAATTATCTATAGAAATATAGGTTTAATCACTTAACTTCGTAAAGATAATTCATAAAAGGTCGAATCAGAGTTAAATTCGGTGTACTTAGTTTCTTGTGTTAGCTATGATTACAGTTACTTTCTAGTTGCATTTTCTTTCCAAGGTTAGCAATCTTAAATCCCTTTTCCATTTTCATTGATTTTCAAACAGTTTTTCTTTTAGCCAAAATACCTCACAAACCTTTTTATACCCACGGTTACTTTAAGTTACAATTTGTCAACAATTTTGTGCCATTTTAATACATTTTATTTTTAAAAAAAACTCGTTCCCTTGGGTACGATACTCTGGAGTACTTCCAGTTTCTTATTACTTCGATCATGTGCACTTGCATGTAGCACCAATCATGTATGCCTTACAAAGCCAACCCTGAGTCCCTAGACCATCTTTTTCTACATTGGTCTTTGACAAGAAATCTGTTGAGTTATCTTCTATCTCAATTGGGCCTCCCATCTCTTCCTTCTAGAAGAATGGTAGATTGGTTCTGCAAAAAATTCCTTCTTTTGAGTGGTAGCTCTAAAAGACAAATTCTAAACATCTCAATTTTTTCAACAATCTTTTGGCACTTATGGTTGGAAAGTAACGACCATCTATTCAACAACGTTCAAAACGTTTAAAGTCATCTTTGGGAAGACTTAATCATCTTTGCTTCAATTTGATCCTCTACATCCAATTTATTTATTGACTATTCCTCCTCTTGTATCATGATAAATTGGCATGCTTTTTTTGGTAACTTTTTTTATCGTATGTTTCTCACATAAATGCTTACTAAAGTCATATATTTTCTTTTTAAAAAAAAAAAAAAAAAAGAGATCATTTCTGTAAAACAAAGATACTAGACATTTTTTTAAAAACATTTTCAACAATGAACATGCATTTAACACATTTGGGCTTATAAGCATACTTACATAATATGAAAGTATAGTTAACAATGAAGAAGGTTAATTACAGATAAAAAGAATAATAATGTAAGAGACATCATTAGTTTTTAATACAAAAACACCTTTAGTGTTGTTTGGAGGCAATGAAGGAAGGTAGGCAAGATATTAGAATGAAGAGAAGATACGGAAAGAAACTTCTTTTGATTGAGTGCTATGGCACTTTGTTCAATTTGAGCTTGATTGCTTGATTTGCTTACAAGGGTTGAGAACACCTCTATTATAGGTGTTTAGGAACATTTTGTTTGAAGAAAAAAAAAAGTAATAATAAAATTACTACAATATTAAATTCTCCCCTTCCACAAGATAAGCCAAAAAAATTAAAGTCACAATAAATATATATAAAAAAAAAATAGGGAAAAGAAGAACATCGAAATTTATACTGGTTCATCCAAAACTAGGGACTACGTCTAGTCTTTTGCAATTGCAGGTTCTACTAAAATCTGGAGATTACAAGAAGCCTTCAAAGATGCGCTATAGACTAACCCTCAATAGTCCAACAAAACGTAAGGTTAAACATAAACCATACCTTGAAAATAAAATGAAGAATATTCTAATGGGTCTTTTTCTCCTTGTGCTTGAACTTCAACGAAGTTGAACTCTAAGACTTCCACAAAATCTTCCTTACTATGACTCGAACAAATGACCAAAGAGGTTTGCGGGAACCTTCTTGAAAATAGAGAAAGTGACTGAGAGGAGAATTTCAAGAGCTCTTTTCTCTTGTGAAGAATGCACACAATGGCTTACCCCTAGGGTTTTATTTATATTGGTCTAGGAAAAATAATTAAATAATATATTTTAATATCTAATATATTAAAATATATTTGTCTAACCCGTTTGAATCTTATTCAAACATTTTCAAATTCACCTACGACATTTATTTTCTTATTTGAATCTAATTCAAATTTAATAAGTATCTTTTCTTTAATGTATCTTAATATATTAATAATTTCTTTGATATTTAATGTATCATATACAATAAATATGTTTTCCCTCATTTAATATATCAAATATATTAAATTTTAATTTGAACATTTCAAAAAAAAAAATCAACAAAATTGATCCCTATTTGTTCATATGAGCTAGCAATGAGACCTTATAGACCTACAAAGTATAAGCTCCAATGATACAAAATTAATTAATTAAACTCTTTAATCAATTAATTTTCATTCATTAACTCTATGTCATTCCACTATAGACCTAAAGTTGCACTCTTATGCGCTGTAGGACAAGTTATGTCTATGGATATAACCACTACATGCAAGTCGATCCTTCATGAGTTGTTCGTAATTACAGTTGGGTCAAAAGTCCATTTTACCCCTATAATTACATCTTGCACTTTAAGTACCACTGATTCTCTAATGAACAATTTGTTTATGATCCAACCATAAACTAAGTCCCTCTTGGGCCAGTGAGAGGGTGGGGCTGTAACAACCCGACTTTTCATATTAGACTTTCTAGGGACATTACAACATGCATGCTAATGAAATTTAAAAACCTTTAATAATTGACAAAAAGATTTAAACATTTTGCTAAACAATCAAAAGCTTTTGGTTTAGGATTCCTTTAAAAATATTTCAAAACATAATATGAAATAAAACGTTAAATCAATTGACATAATTTCACAATATATCGTTTACTAACAAAATATTTTTAATTAATACACAATCTAAATGCGGAAATCATGCTTCTCTAAGTCACCCATGGCTCTTTTTCAGCAAGTTGCCTTGTCAATCGCCTAGGATATGTCTTTGCCTTTACCTGAAAAGAAAAACATTTTTGAAAAAGGATGAGTATTTAAAATACTCAGTAAGTGACCGCACTACCGGAGTCAGGATATGCAAACATATACAGAATGATTTTTAAAACTTTTCCTCTACTGGGACCTAAAACCTTTTCATATTGGAAAGGTTTCCCTTTATTTTTTCTCTTCAGCTTAATGTGGACAATTAACTAACCTAACCTTTCTTTTTCATCTAACATTTTCAGGTTCCTTTTCATTTAACATTTTCAGGTTCCTTTTCATTTAACATTTTCAGATTCCTTTTCATATAACCTTTTCGGGTTCCTTTTCATTTGGATGTACATCTATAATTTTAGGAGGGCAATTGCCACAACCTTCGTAAACATTTAGTTATGCAGTCACACATGCATGAGGTCTCAAAACATATTCAATTTCCATTCAGTGATGCAACATGAAACATTCTTTCTCACATATATATCATAAATTATGCATCACAATAATAAGTACCATACTTGGCAAACATACATATAAAATCATTTTCATTTAAAAACAAAGCATTTTAAAAATTCAGTTCCCAACTTGTATTTAAGCACACCGACATAAAGTCCCTTACCGTGGACAAACTATTACTTGGCAATCATGAACTTAGAATAAAACCTTCCAACATTTACTTAAATTCTATTTTTAATAATCCTCCTTACCCCGAAACATTCAAAGGGAGATTTCCCAAATGCTCCCTAAATCATGGCTGCCTTCGAATCTCAGTTGATCCAATTTGCAATCTGTCCATAAAGATTCTTAAAATTAGAAACAAATTCTGAAGTCCACAATTGAACCCACAACTTAAGGGTCTTCGATACTCACCGAAACTTACCCCAAAAGCCCAAATACTCGCTGGACAATGACCACAATTGCACAAAGCTCATGTTCTCAAAGCTAGAACGAGGTGGGTATTCTTGAAAGGGAGGTGAGATTAATGGGTTAGGCTTAACCATAACCGAAACCACCATAAAACTTGCAAAAACAAACGCTTACCCCCAGATCAGAGGTTCACTAGACTGCACGCGTACTCCATCATCGGCAACAAACCCATATGAAGCGGGTCGAGCATATCTGGGATTCAGAAAACGGCGGTGTATGGTTCGGGTCGAGATCAACAGCAGTGGCAACTTGCAGTCCAAGACAACGGCACGTTCGGGCTAGACAGCGCTGTGTACAGGACTCTTGGGATGTGTTGGCTGGCAGCACAGAGAAAAGGAGAAGAAAGGTTATGGAGGGCAGTTGTTCTCGTGAAGAAGAGATGGGGGCAGCTGTGTTGGGGGAATCACGAAAAAGATGAGGGGGAAGAAGACAAAAAGTTAGGGTTTTCTTTTCATTTTAACAAACAAAAACTTTTCCTTCCTTTTACATTTTTACCCCTTGCCTTATGCTTCTTCTTTTCCTAGTTTTAGAACCCTTAATTGAATTTCAAAATTTGAAATCCTATTTAAAATTCAAAAGAAAAGTTTGGATAAACTCTTGAAAAACTTGAGAGAGAAAATTAGATCTTTTCAAACTTGAATTAAAAATCCAATGAAACATTATTTTTTTTTTAAATTAAGAATTTGAAACTTAATTAAAAATCTCTCATCCAAAATTCAAAATTTTAATTATCTTAACTTAACTCATAAAGGCCCAATTTTTCACAAATTAGACTTCAAACAATACTCCAATAATTCCGATCAAAAAAATCCAAATTACGCAATCGTGATAAAATTCCAATTAATCTTGGAAGGAGTAAGATAATCCTATTAGAAAACGTGGTGTGTTATAGGGGCCCCATTGTTTAAGTCCAAAATCAACACTTAAGGGAACTACTCATCTACATACCCTATATGGGAAGAAGTGCATTCTATCTTGTAAGATTATGTTCCTAGCTCTTTATTTGGTTAAGTCCCCAAAATGGTAGGCTTATTGAATCGGCTACAAAAGCTACTCTCACCCATGGAAATCAAAGGACAGACCCTCACAGGTAGGAGTTTATAACTCACTCAGGATTAAGATTAAGTCGCATATGATCATTCTGTGAAATATTAATCTACTCAATTAACGGGTTTATAAAGAGAGATTAAATATTTCGTGGTCCAGTCTTATACAAACTCATTATATAAGATACCTTCACTCATATGTCTCTACATGAACGATTTGGATCAAATCATTGGTAACTATTACAAAGTGGGTCGTATCAATAGTGTTACTAGGATAAAACACCCAACCTTATCCATATACTATGATCATTTTATATTATTTCTTGAACATAACCCTCTCGTATGTCAACCACATACTGTTCAAGATTACACTAATAACCTTGGATTTTTCATATAATTTATAATATTATATTGTAAATAAAATAATCAAAATTATTATTAATTATTAAAAAAAATCATTAATTACAAGGCTTCAGGGCATAAATCCCAGCAGCACAAACCTAACATTACGCAACACCAATTTATCTCCACACTCTGTCTTTAGACTAACATCTCCAATTCCACTGGTCTTAGAGGTTCTACCATTCCCCATCCTCATTAGACCAATGATATTTACTAGTGAAGGATGTGAACAAACTTCTCTTTGAAGCTATGTGAACAATAGTTGCACTGTCTAAAATCCAATTAGATGAGTTTCTACAACTCTCGGTGTCACTACCAACACAAACTAAGGCATCATGCACTGCATTTGCCTCCTCCTTTTTCTTCCTTTCTTGATCCTCTTTTGATTTTCTACATTAATTGACTCTTAGGGTGACCTTTTTTGTGACATCCTAATTGATGCAACTGCTTTTTCATCCAATGTCTCCCAATCTTCATCTTTCAATATTCCTTCCAATCTTTTTTTCAATGTCTTGCATGCCCAATTTCTTAACAGCTAGATAATCCTTTTTCCCATCAAACTTCATGACTCCTTCGAAACTTGTTGGCTCCACGTATCCCATGACTCCTAGATCGACCAAAGGCTCTGACACCACTTGTTAGGAGAAAAATAATAATAATAATAATAATAAAATTACTACAATATTAAATTCTCCTCTTCCACAAGATAAACCAAACAAATTAGAGTTACAACAAAATATATATAAAAAATAGGAAAAAAAGAACATTGAAATTTATATTGGTTCACCCCAAACTAAGAACTACGTCTAGTCTTTTGCAACGTACTACAGGTTCTACTAAAATCTAGAGATTACAATGAGCCATCAAAACTGCACTGCAAACTAATCCTCAATAGCCCAACAAAAGCTATTGATCTCCAAGTACTACAACCCGGTAGCTTGGGATAAACAACAAAGAATAAACTCTCGACCCAACAAGAGAGAAACACTCTTTTCTCTCAATTTCACTCACTGCCACACTTAAAATTATACACTGTGATTGCATAATTTACAATCGAAGTAAAATAAAGAAAGGTCACTACTCCCAGTGAATGCTACAAAAAAAGTCTCCCATGGCTGCACAACTAAACACATATATATGTGTCTATAATTAAGACCTAATGGACCTTAATCCACCAAATGGGCTAGGGCTTCAGCAAACCAAAAATGTCGTACACATGCATGTCTTCAAAATAAAGAGGGATATTATTGTAAATTCAATACCATGAGTTTTGACTCCACAACCTAATACATTCTAGATAGCCAATGACATAAATGTCCTAGAAAATATGTCTGTAGGAAAATACATGAACTTAATGAAACCTTACCTATTCCAATGAGACTCTTAGAATGACACAAAGCCATCTCATTGGAACTCACAAGTACCCATTCACATAACATGGAAAATTACAAATTAGCTTTCAACAAATGATTGACATCAGAATACTTTGGTCTTCTTATTCTTTAACAAGTAAGACATCCCAGTCGCATGTAATGCTGCTAAACCATCAGCCCAAAGTTTCCATTGCAGCACACCAAACCAGTAAATTGGAACAATAGCCATTCCAGTAACCAGCAATGGAATCCAAGCAATATCTTTTCCATAGTGCAGGAAGAAGCAGGCACTGAAAGCCAGCACCATTCCAAGCACAGAAAGGAAGAGGGATCCTAGACCGAACACCAACTCCAATGGCAACCAGAACAAAAAGTCATTTTCTGCACACCGTGATGTCAAGATTGACAAAAACAATAGTATTGCAGTTGAAGATGAGATCAAAGCTATTGCATCTGATATCACAAACACAGTGAACCATTTATGGTGAAGAAACATGGGAGAGCCTGTATTGTCGTTGTTGCCGCCTGGTACGGTGAAGGCTGCAGTAAAAACTACGGTGGCTATCAAAGTTGCAACCAGCATGCATGAATTTGCCGTACTCTTCACCCACTTTTCTCCTTCTTTCACAAGCGTCCTGTGTTCTCGGGTGAAATCTTCACGTGCTTGCTTCCGGCTTTTCGAATCTATTCTCGTTGCAAGCTCTACTATATCCTCCACTTCCTTCAATTAGTTAAATTTAGCCGTTCACAAAACATATATAAATTTTAGCATTTTCTGGATAAAATATTTCAAAATTAAATATCACCTAAAGAAATAATTGCAAATATAGCATAATATCAATGCATACATTAATTAAGTTAATCACAGATTAACTTCGAAAATAAAGTTAATCACAAATTACTATTGTGTAAGGGTTAATAATTTAAATTTTAAATTATTTTCTCCATAATGACATATTTACCATTAGTTTTAGAAAATCAGATATTTGTGAATATTCTTTAAACAATGGCCCCATTATTTTATTTCTAAATTTAAGGTAGAAAAAATGGAAAAGACCTATAATTATGAAAAATTATTCAATGAGACCATCAAAATGTGATTACTTTTTAATAACCGTTCGATGTAGGTTCAAAAAGTTGCATGTCTCTTAATAACCACTCAATGCAAGTTTGAATTAGTTTTTAATTTCTCCCACACATCCAACGGTCGAATAATTTCTCAATTATATTAGAAGTACCTTAAACCATAGGAGCTCGCGATGCATTTGAAAGACTGCTCCTGAGACTCCATCAAGATGACTTGGATCTGCCCTTTCGACGGCTGATTCAAGCAAGCTGATATTTTCTTCGTTGAAATAATATAGTAAGTCATCTGGATTGAACAACTTCATATCATAAATTAAATTGAAGACACGGCGTTGTCGTTTCTCGACAGCTATGTGAAATATACTCTTCCCACTTCCATCGAGTATCCGTAGGAGCTCAGGATTTTGATCTAGTAACACTCTCACAAATTCAACGTTTCCAACGCTTGCAGCATCGTGTAACATGCTTGACGGATGTAAAATGAGATCCAAACTCTTATCTTTTTTCATCTGTTCTCGAACAGCACTCCACATCAGTTCAACCATTTTATGGGCTTGTATCTGCATTGTTTTCTCCTTGCATATATGCTTGAAAGCTGAAGGTGGACAAAAAAAATACAAATATTTAAAAGTTCAACTACGGAAAAACGGAAAAGTAAATACTGAAGTTATCTTTTTGGGGAAAAAAAAACACTAACGGCTATTGAGGAATGATTGCCACTTGGTTGGCTTATTATTGGTGCCAATTGCCTTTGACTTTTGAGCCATTATATGCAAGGGTGTATCATCATTGATGTCGCGCTCCAGTGCCAATGATTGGTTCCAGTTTAGAATAAGAAAAGCTATATCTGTAAAGAAAAAGAAACATGATGAGCCAATGAATTAAGAAAAATACTTGCTTACGCATGGTAGGATCTCCAGCTGACGAACTCTCCACATATTTTCTCAGTGGTAATAAATTATCCACTTTAGACATAAATTCTCACGATTTTTTGCTTTTGGTTTCACTTAGAAGACCTCATACTAATGGAGATTAGGTTACCCTTTACTTATATATTTATGAGTTTTTTTGTTTCTAGCTAATGTGGGACTTTGGTCATACTCTCAACATTAATTTATAATGTGGTGTATTTTTTAGTAGTCAAAAAATTATAGTGAAGCAATTTATCTATTAAATGCAATAGACATTGATTCATGAAAATACACCGTAATAAAAAGTCAAAAGGAGCTACCAATATGTAAGCAAGTATTCTTGAATGAATATACTATTGTGAAAGGAAGTAGATTGATATCGCGTAAAAAACAAACCATAATGAGCAGAGGAGATGGCAGTAAGGAGAAGCTCCATTTGCTCGTTAATATCCATTTTTTGGGAGTCCATCTCTTTGAGGAGATAAGAAACCATGTCGTTGTGCGTGTATCTCGCGGCAATTAAAACAGGGGTTGCATTTCCATGCCCACGAGTGAGAACTAAATCGTTATGCTTTCGCACCATTGACTTGGCAATATCAACAGCTCCTGATGTAGCAGCAATGCAAAGAGCTGTGTTTCCATATATATTTTTTGCTTCCAAGTCCTCTTTGGTGAGTTTTTCGACCAATTTCTCCACGAAAGCAACCTTGTTGAATCTGGTGGCAATGTGGAGAGCAGTTTCTTTTCTATCATTGCTTATTACCTCGGACAGGATTCCTTTATGTGTCTTTTCAATTTCCTCCGCTGTCATCCAGTCACCTCTGGTCGCAGCTTGGCATAGGGGATTATGCGAGAGATAATGGTGCGTTGTGGTGCTCCCTGAAAAAAGGCTGATAAATATGAATCCTCATTCTTACCTGTGTAGCATAATTCTTTCTCAACAACTCCGCTCTTGCAAAACATATATGAGTCTCTTTAGATTAATTATAAGTATAGTCAAATAACTTTCAATTTTAATTTTAAGATAAAGTAATTTTGATCAAAAGATTTGATGTAACAATCATTTTGTGTCAAATCATTATTTGTTAGTCTAATTACCTTCTCACATGCATAAAAGTAATGAGGTGGGTTAGAAATTAGTAAGCCAACCATCAAAGTTTAGTCCTAAACTTATAATTTAACAATAAATAAATAAATAAATAAAAATTAACAGTTTAAATTTTATTTTGATCTTAGAACTTTTATTATTTCATGTTGGTTCCTAAACTTTAAAATGTCTATTTTAGTTTTTTAACTTTAGGTTTATTTTCATTTGGATCTCTAAATTTTTAAAATACTTATTTTAGTCCATGAAATTATAAAAAGAATAGCTATTTTGATACTTATTTTTATTTTGCAATATATGGGTAGGGATTCAAAAATGTGATCTTGAAGACAAATTTATATACTGCCTAAACCAATTGAGTCATGCTTAGGTGGATTCTTTGAGTATGCGTATATATTACTATGCTAATGTGAAGGTATGCAATGAAGCCATAAAGGTCAATATTGGAGAATACATGTTAGGTTAAGGGGGCATATCTAAGGAGAAATTATTTGATGAGGCCACCATAATGTGATTGACAATTTTTCATCATGGAATGGTGAGAGAGAAGTATCTAAAATTTATATTTAGTGGTTATTAGAGGGGTATAAAAATTATTGAATTCACATCTAATAGTTATTATGAGGCAGCCACATTATGGTCATGGCCTCATTGAATAATTTGTCATATCTAAGGGGATGGAAAAAATCTAACATCAAGGACCAAAGTTGAGTATTTCTCAAACTTTATGGATGAAAGTGTAAAATTTTAAAACTTATGAACCAAATAGACTTATTATCCTGACTTCAAAGACTAAATCGGTATTTTTTCAACAAAACAAAACAATAGACAGCAACACTTACAGTGGTGAATAATGATGCTCTGAAGTTTAATACTTCTAGCAAAGCTGCCGAGACGACCCTTGTGATGTGAAGTTTCGTCGTGATGGTGCTGATGCTCATTCACATTCACTTGTCCTTCAATGTCACCGGCGACATCATTGGCATGGTGGTCGTCGTCGGGACTGATTTTTGTCATTTCCCGCCGCCCATTTGAAGAAGGTCGGTGAGAGTGTTGGATCATATTATTTGAAATTGGAAACCTTTCTGCAACTTAGTACTCACTTTGCTCAATAGTTTGAGGAGAAGGCAATGAGATTTCTGAGCTGCCATGAACAACTTATATAAGCCCCTTGGCATTGACCATTTACTCATTCACAGAGGCGGAGCTAGCATGGGCCCAGGGCACCTGAATTTCAACATGTTTAGTGTTATTACAAAGATGTTTGTCGTTTGCTTCAGTGGCAAATTCTCTTTAAGCCCCACAAGGGCAAGGGTTCGAATTTGGATATTTACAATAATTTTATAAATTTTACATTTTTATGGATCCCACATGATGGGTTGGAGCCACATGGGTGTACTGTAAACCCAGAATTTATATATTATAATTTATACATATATATTCAACGATTTTTTTTTTTTTTAAATGTGATTATTTTATTCATTTAAAAATATATACAAAAACACTTCTTTTTTTATTAAAAAAAAATTAATTTCTATATTTTATAAATTTAAGTATTCTCGTATGCAATCAATCAATTATAAAACTTATTTATAGTATAAAATTGATATAATTTCAATGAAAAATGACATAAAAGCTAGATTTTGTTGAAATTTGTAAGTTTTGGCAAAGTTGTTCAATAGTTAATTTGTACGGTAAGCAAACTTAAATTTGTGCATAACTTGATTTTATAGAAATTAGTGAATTTATCGAGATTTTTACATAGCTTTTTATTAAAATTAGTGTGTGAATTAACGGAAATTAAATAGAGGATAAAAATTACAACAATTATTTTCGTCTATAGTCTAATTTGATGAAACTGATTAGTTTCTGGTAAAAATTGATACAACCCGATTAGTTTAGGAGTATAAATAATGTTCCTTTTAAATTATAAGTTATATTTCTTTTTAAAAAACTATCTACAACGTATCATATGAAATAATAATTAGTACATAATATTATAACTTTGTTTTAATTTCTTCTTTAAATTTGATTTTTTATATAAAATATAAATAAAAATGAATAAACATATTTTAAATTTTTGGTTCATGTTTTTTAATCTCGTCCTGAAAATTTAAAAAACGTTAATGACAATTGATGTATTAAGTGTTGATTAGTTTCTGATAAAAATTTATACAACTTAATTAGATTAGGAGTATAAATAATGTTCCTTTTAAATTATAAGTTATATTTCCTTTTAAAAAATTATCTACAATGTATCATATATGAAATAATAATTAGTACATAATATTATAATTTTGTTTTAATTTCTTCTTTAAATTTGATTTTTTATATAAAATATAAATAAAAATGAATAAACATATTTTAAACTTTTTGGTTCATGTTTTTTAATCTCATCCTGAAAATTTAAAAAACGTTAATGACAATTGATGTATTAAGTGAAATCCTCCTCAACAAAGATTCTAAATCCGTCACTGCTACGTCATGGATGACACACTCACGCGCAGCCAAAAACGGCTCTTCTGTCAACAGGAAATTAAAAAGTGTTTATCATCCCAAATGAATTGACTTTATTAAAAACAAAGAAAGCTTCCTGTTTTTTTGGAAGATCTAACAAATATTTTAATCTATTTATATTGTATCAATAAATAAGTTATGCTTAGTGCGTGCTTGGGATCACTCTAAAAAAATTGCTTTTTAAATTAGATTGACGTGTAATTGACTATAAGGGGCCGTTTGTTTTTAGGGAATCATGATTTTCGGCATCTTCAGATGCCTAGAATCTTAGATGTCCGAAATTTTAGATGTCCGACATATTTAGATTACCATGTTTGTTTTGCAGAAAAATTTATACGGATGTCTGAGAATATTTAGATAGTCATGTTTGTTTTGCAGGATTTATATATGAGAATGTCTTAAGATTATGTGTTATACCAATAATGCCCTTGCTAACCTTTACATAATTTAATTATTAGTTTAATATAATTAAATTGATATCACATGCATTTTGGTGTTGTTAATTTAATATTATATTTGTATATCAATTTATTTTATACTAATATTTATGTGTTATTTTGTAGAACAAATTAATTTATATTAGTTTGATATTTTTATAAAATATTTAATATTAAATATTAATTCAATTTTAAATAAGCTTTATTTTATATCTAAATGTAAAATATAAATATAGCTAACTACATTTGATCGTTTATTAGTGCATAAATTCATTAGTTTATTTTTCAATAAAAATAAAAATGTAAAATTAAGAAAATTGATTAGGGGCAAATATGTCATTAGCAGATGCCTTCAACGTGAGAATCTTAAAAATCCATGTTTCAAAAGGGCATCCAAATTTAACCAGATGCCCTCCGAATGGGCATCCTAGGATACTCGAGCATCTTGATATGCCTAGGTATCTTACATTCCTACAAAACAAACGAAGTAATCCAAATGTCCATTCCATGGGAATCTTTGATTACCACGAAACAAACGGCCCCTAAAAGTGTTTTTTTAAATAAAAAATGTATCTTATTAAAGAAACATATGAGAGATTATTTTTTTTTAACTTCGAGAATTGTTATATGGAGAATAGAACTATTGATCTTTAAGATGATAATTGATGTTTTATCTACTAAACTATATTTTGATTGATGAGATATGATTATTTAAAAAGTGACTTTTAAGTGATTGATTGAAAATCACTTCATAGTATGCAGTAAAGAGTGAGTTTGACATACATTCTAATTTAAACATTTTGTAAGAGAATATTTCTTCTCAAAAACAATTTTAATAAAAGTGTTTTCAATTAAAACCCTTGTATTTTTTGTTATATTTTCTTAAAGTGAATATAATTACAAGTTTGTTTGGTTGCACATGCAATACATCTAAAATTAATTCTACAAATAATTTTAGATTACTGTAAAGTGATTACCTGCCAATTACTTTAGAATCGCTTTTGGGAAAAGCAACTATAAAGTGATTCCTCAAATTTTGATTTTAAATCAAATTAAATATTTTAAAAGTGATTTTTATTTGTTACCAAATACTTTAAATTTTTTATAAAACATGTTTGGTCTTCCAAAATTATTTAGGAGCTTTATCCAAATACACACTAACTACATATTTGTGAGTGATTTTGGAATGGCCAAAATCACTTTTGTCATTCTAAAATACTTCTATTTTAAAAATGATGATATTTGACAATGGTTGATAAGTGATTTTCAAGTGATTTTTAATAAGTGATTGTGAGAGATTTTGATTTTAAAATGACTATTATTTCAAATTAAAAAAATATATCTACCTATTTTAGTTTATTTTGTACTAAAATGAGATGAAAAGTTCATTTTTTCCTTCTAAAAATTGTCTCTCTTTATCATTATTTATATCTAATTTTCTCTCTTAAAGTTTTTATAATCTCTATTTCTAACTTTGTTCTGTCTCTCAAATTTTTCTATTTTTCTCACTTTTTTCTATCTCTAATCTTCTTTTAATCTCTTTAACTTTTCTATCTCCAAAATTTTTATTCTTCTCTCTATTTTTTCTCTTTCTACAATTTTTGTATCTCTCTAACTTTCTCTTTCTAATTTTTGTATCCTCTTTGACTAATTTTTTTCTCTTGAAATTTTTTGTCCCTTCCCCTAACCTTTTTTATCTTTAAAGTTTTTCTCTCTAAAATTTTTGTATCTTTCTAAGTTTATTTCTCTATCTTTAAATTTTTGTGATTAAAATTTTCTCTTTAGGTTTTTTTGTCCCACTCTAAAATGTTTGTCCCTTTCTATCTCTAACATTTTTTCCTCTCTGAAACTTTTCTTTAGCTCTTTATTTTTTCTTTTAAATTTTTAATTTCCTCCTAATTTTTCCTCTCTCCATAACTTTTACTTACCACCATCTAAATTCTTTTCTCTCAAATGTAATGCCCTTTTTAGTAATTTGATGATTCTAAAATAACTTTTGAAAACAAACATTAATAATAAAAAAAATACTTTTAATTAAATCAAAATCTCTTTTACAAGTGTGGAATCAAATATTTAAATAATTTATAATTAAATACTTTTAAAAAAATAATTATAATTAAATCAAATTTAGGCTTAAAACACTTCAACTAAAGTCACTCCCAAACATGCATTCAATCATTTAAAATTACTTTTTATTGTATGAAAATCACTTTTGAAAGTGTAGAACTAAATATTAAAATGATTATATGAAAATTAATTTTAATAAATCACTTATAAACAAATCATTTTCACTAAAATCACTATTTTTACAAGCACTCTCCCGATATCCTAAGAAAAAGAAAACATATATGTAATTAGTAGAGTCAGTTTTGGATGTAGTACAACCAAATAAATTTGTTTCACTTAAAAAAAAAAATGTAACTAAATGCAAAATTAAAAGCATTTTTTTTTGTTGAAAGTGTAAAAATGCTTAAAGTAAAAGAGACCATTCTTTAAAGATAAATTAATAGGGACCCAAGAAATAAGGATAATTGAATCACATTTGACTATAGAAAGGTAGGAAGCTCGTTTCCCATCTCATAAACACACGTCTTTGGTTTTATGGCAAAAGTTGTTTTCTTATCATTTAAAATTTAATTGGTGCTTAAAAAAACATTTCGAGAGTATGAATCTCCATAGATAATTAAGAAACATTATTACAGCTGTAAATGGAAGTATTTTATTGTCTTGAGAGAGAGAGGAAGTATTAAATTACATTTAATATACCAAAATAATAATAATAATAAATAAAGACTCAGTAATTAGGTATTAGAAAGTAAACGATGATTTGGTTTTTTTAGCACGAAAAAGAAAAGAAAGAAGCTCGGCTTCCGAGTTGGTGCAACACCCAAACTTTCAGTTTCATTATTTTAACCATAAACTTAACGAAAAGTTGCTATTGATGACTCTCAAAACTAAAATTAATTAATCATTGCCAATACATCGTAAAATTCAACTAATAAAGCACTTAAGAAATCGTTTAAAAAAATGTCCAAAATTAATCACAAAAAATACTTAACTTTAATTAAAAGCATCCGATAGAATTATAAAAATTAATATCTCAAGGAATAGACTCGCCCAGCCATTAACATTTCTATAACTAATCTTAAAAAGAAAATCAAAATTTAACTAATTGAGGGTATTAATTTCCCCCCTTATTTAATTATAAGATGTAAATTGGTTCTAGTTCAAAGTTTAAATTTGACTCATTCATCTAAATTCTTTAGTATATATTGAAAATTTTCCTTCTAATTAAAATTAAGAAAAATTTTAAGAAAATTAATTTTTATAATAATTTATTGAAAAAAATGGCAAAGTGATAACCTAGTAAGTTGGAATAAATGTTCTAAGATAGATAAATTAATTAATTTTTTTTGATGAATAAATTAATTAAATATTCTAAAATAATTATCCCGCACAATTATTGTATCAAGTTAAGACTCAAAATATAATGCATTACATTTTATTGCATGTACCAATTGGAAAATTTTATTTATACAATCAATTTAAAGGAATTATAATATAACTCTTGTAGTATGATTGTTACTTTTATATGATTTTCGATGTAAGATTATTTTTCTTAGAAAAAAAAAACTACTTTTTGAACAAATATCCAAATATATCTAAACAATTATAAAATATCAACTTGTTGTCATACCCTCTAATAATTTATCATCAATTGATCTCTTTTATCACCTTCGGACCTTCCGAGTTCTTGTATGTAGGTCAAAAATGCTAAAATACAGCTGCCTTATTTTATTGGTAACACAAAACAAGTTTTTTTTTTAGTACAAAACACAAAACAAAAATAATAAATAATATATTTATCACCATCGTGTCGCATATGACGGTTTTTTTTAATAATATTTAAGTGCAACTCTTGTTGGGATTTTTAATGCGACTAGCCGGTTGGTAGAGCAGTCATATTTGTTTACATAAAAAAATTATATAATATATATGAACTATATAGATTAGTGCGAGTATATGGGAGATTTAAGATCTTTAGTCTCAAGGTTCAAATCTCCACTAATTATAATAGATATGTTAAAAAAAACTATATATTTTACTAATAACTAAATTAGGGACATGCACATATATATATTGACATATTTTAGTTATATATATATATATATATATAGAAAATGTCGAAGTCTCAATTTTATGAAAATGTCAATAGAAATATCAATAAAATGTCAATATTGATGGATATTTATGAAAAAAAATCATAAAAATTAATTTTTTTAAAATATTTAAATTAATAAATAAAAATTTTACACTTTTTTTAATGATTTTTTGTTGCTATCTTTTTAGTGTTTCATCAATTTTTTACGGTATAACGGAAATGTTGATTCATCTCTTACATTGATGTCAAACCCATGAATATGTAAAAATGTTGATGAAAATATTGACATGTCGATTAAAATTTAATACTATGCAAGTAACATCAGTGAAAAAAATGACTGAATGTGTCCTTTTCCATATATTTGAACATGTAAGAATAACTGCCTCTGGGAGGGAGATTTTGAAATCAAATATTTAATAAATGTATCAAAATCTTAGTCAAATGAAACATAATATTTCAAAAGGTAACAAAGCTTAACGAAAATAATTTGATTTAAAAAATAAAAGAAAATACAGGTTTTGGAAGAGAGAACACACGACTTTAGGAAAATAATGAAGAGGCAGGAGGAACTACAACAAAGTAACAACACGAGACAATTGAAAATTTAGGGTTCTATTAGATACAAAATCGAAAGTTTAAGATTCTATTAAATATAAAATTCAATTTTATATCTAATAGATTATGTAATTTTAAAAAATTGTAAAATTTAAATTAAAATTTAAGGACTTATTAGACACGAAATTGAAAGCCACACTTTTTAAAGTCTACGAACCAAATAGACACAAACTTGAAATTTCAAGAATTAAATTTGTAATTTAAACAATAATAAATAAGCATGTTGTTTTATATTTAACATAAATAAGCATGTTGCTATTGATTCGTAGACTTTAAGGACCCGTTTAATATTCTCGTTTCTTGTTTCCTATTTGTTGTTTTTTTAAAACTAAAAACAGAAACATGTATGATAACTATTTCTGTTTCTTGTTTCTTTAAAAAAGAAACAGAAATAGACATGCATTTGATAACTATTTCTTGTTTCTTGTTTTTTAGTAAAAATAAAATGTAGTATATATAATATAATAAAACATATAACATGCATTAAAATAAATATAAAATAATTATAAAGAGTTTATAGTATTTTATTCAATCCCAACACAAAATTAATAATAATAATAATAAATTTTATCCTTCAAATATTGTTCAAATTTGATTTACAATGTCATTTCTCACTCCAATCAATTCACATTAAACGATTTTGGCTTACACAAGTTAGTTCAATTAGACTAATTTGTAAATTGTCTAAGGTTTAGACAATTGAGCATACCCACATTTCTTTAATTTAATAATAAACTTTATTTTTATTTCTTTTCTTTAAAAATGCATTAGCCAATAATACACAAAAATAAAATCAGAAAAAGAGAGAAAGAATATATATATTTATTTTTACATTTAATAGTAAACATGAAATACATTATTAGTTTATTTATTTAATAAAAAAATTAAAATCGTACCGAAAGAGAAAATAATAGAGATTTAAATATAAAATAATAACTAAAAGCTCGTTAATGGAAAGTAAAAAAAAAAAACGAAAGGAAATGAGAGAGAAGAGAAAAACATATATGAAAAGAGAAAAGAAAAAAACAGATAAGGAACTCTTAAAAGAAAAAAGATTATGATGGAATAGAGAAAGAAGAGAGAAGAGAAATAAATAAATAAAAAATTAAAAGTAAAAAAGAAGAAAAAATGAAAAGATTAAAAAAAATATTAAAACAAAAAAATAGAATGGAAGAGAGAGAAAGAAGAGAGAGGGGAAAGAGGGGTGTAGAAAGGGAAAAGAGAAATAGGGATACATGAAACAAAAACAAAATTTGAGAAACTACTTTTTGTAGTTTCTCAAAATTATATTTGCCCATTTTTTAGAAACGTTTCTAAAAATTTAGAAATAAGAAACATGATAGTTTATCAAACATGTTTGTTTCTTAAAAAATGAGAAACGAGAACAAGAAATAGAAAATGAGAATGTTATTAATTGAACCATAAACTTTTAATCACCACCAGCATGTTTCACATGACATGGCATGATTACATAATGTACCCATTATTATTTTTTAATAATTTCTTTATTGCAACTCTTATGCCAAACTAAGGTCAACGGTTTTTCCTTTCCTTCAAGTTTGAACTTTAATTAGGAATATTATTGTGCCAAGCTAAATTTAGCTAAAAAATAATTAGCATATACTTCTTTTATTAAAGTCGGAGGTTGAAATCCCCATAACCCATTTATTGTATTAAAAAGAAAAAACTAGGAATTTTACTTTTCCATACAGCTCCAAGGAGTGGGGCAGAGGTAGGGTAATTTTTTTTTTCTCATGGCCTAAATGAGAGTACTATTTCCTGTCCTTGCCTATTTCTATATAAATAAAGAAATAAAGAAATAAAGAAATAAAGAAATAAAGAAATATATATATATATATATATATATATATATAGTTGCTGCCTTGTAGCATTGAGTAAGGCCTTCGTCTGGCGTCTCGACGCTCCTCAGGGGCAAAATGGTCATTTTGCTTGTTCTTCTAGCTCGATTGCTCAAATGACCTCCATCTCCATATTAGCTCGTTTTAACCCTAATTGAATGCAATTGCTCCAAAATACTTCTCTTGCTCAAATTCCTACAAAATGATCAATTAAACACATAAATTCTAACAAACTAACAAGAATTAGGCATAATAAATGTCGTTTCTTTTTTCTTACCTCTTTTATTTGTCGTTTGTGATTCATGAACTTGTTTGACTTAAACCTATGAAGGAAAAACTTATAGTATTGTGTATTCCACATTTATACCATTATTGTTCCTTTCTTCCAACCAAAAGGCAACCCAAAAGAGGGTCACTCAAGAACCTGGTGGGTCACTGCTCATTGGTCAGATTGACCCTCCTCAGGGCCTCAGCCATATGATCGAGTGGCTTTGAGTTTGAGACCGCATTGAAAGTGGAGTTGTGATCAGTTCAGAGCCTTTGGTCAGGGGCTCGTACTTGGAGATGCCGTTATTGAATTCGAAGCTTTCGGACTTGCATCTTTTGAGACTGGGGCTCATGGTGCTGGGATCATCGGCGGAGGCACGTTGGGCCTAGGGGGACAGCCCCCCTTCAACTCTAGAATAATTAACAATTAGTATATAATGAAGCTATGGTTTTTTAAGTTTGCTTTGTGTCTGATGAGTTAAGGCCCCCTAACATCTCTCAACTTCCAAGTTCGAACCTCAGTGTTCCCAAACTTTGTGCAATTTTCGTTTTTATTTTTCTCTTTTTTTTTTCAAATTTTATTTAATCACAAAATTATATAACAATAGCCTTCATGCGTGCAAGCTTGCACATTTTCCCATGTTTCTTTTCTCAGTGTTTTTTTATCTTTTTTGCCCAAAATCCAAAGGTAATACAATATATTGTTTTTAATTATTCCAAAAATTATATAAACTCTTTTTTATTTAATGTAAATAATTTATACTTTTATGCCTTGTAAATTTACATTTTATGTCATATTTCTCTTAAACTTATTCATAATGTCTGTAAATATAAAACAATAACTGATATATAATAGGTTAAAATATCATTTTAGTCTATCTATGTAATTTGGGCTTTATTCCACGTTTTGGTCCTTGTACTTTCAAATGTTCAATTTTAGTCCTTATACTTTCAATAAAGCTTAAAATTGGTCACTACTATTAGTTTATTGTTAATTTATCTTTAAAAAAAATAGTCTCTATTAGCTTTTCCTCTATAAGTTTTGGAAGTATGTTCACATTGTATCTTTTTTTGTATTAAAATTATTATTATTATTTAACCAATTTTAATAAAAATCAACTTCAAACTTACCATAGAGACCAATTTTAAGCTTATTGAAAATACAAGGACTAAAATTGAACATTTGAAAGTAGAGGGATCAAAATAGAACAAAACTCAAAGTACAAAGACAAAAATTGTATATTTTAACCTATATAATATTATAATTTATTTTTCAGTTTCTATCTTTAAATTTGATATTCTTTTCTTGATCTCAAATAGAGATGGAATAAATAAAAATATTTTTTAATTTCAGTAAATTATTTTTAAAAAAGTTAATTACATAAAAAGATTTATAATTCTTAGGGAATGGAAAAATATCTAACTGCTATTTTAAGATTTATTATTTTTCTTTGTATATTTATATAGGAAATTTATTTCTACTCCTTGTTGAACAGAATTTTCATAAAATTTTAAGTTTGATCTATTCTTGTCGAACAAATTTTTTATTAAATTTTAAGTTTTGTCTATTCTAACTAGGTTCACAAGTTTGAAAGAGTATCTAATTGGTCTTTAAACGTTTAATTTTGTATGTAATAGATTCATGATTCAATTTGATGTCCAATAAATCCCTAACCTATTAGATGTTTTTTCTATTGGATACAAAATTGAAAATTCAGGAATCTATGAGACACAAAATTAAAAGTTTAGAGACCTTATTAGAAATTTTTTTAAGTTAAAAAAATCTTGAAAATTTAAAGACTAAATTTATAATTTAACCAATTTAATATCAAAATATACAGTAATATCAATGTGTTCAAAATGTTTTTTATATAGACCCTGACATAAAGTTTTGGATCCGTTACTATATATAGCCTCCGGCCTAAAATTCTGTATCCGCCACTAGTTGGGATGGTGAGTTTCGAGAGGTATAGTGGAGAAGAATGGAGTACGCCGGTGACATTTAATTTTGGTGCCCATGGTCCTGGTCGTTGTCCATTGGCTGCTAAGTATCACAATTTTACCAAACACATTTGATATATATAAAAGGAAACTCAAGGGCTGAGATTTGAAAATTTATTCAATGTGACTGCCATTTAATAATTGCAGGATATGGATTCGAAAATCTTCATACCCTATTTGGATAGAAAATCGAAGTACTTTGCAGTTTCTTCCTCCTACATCTAACGATGCAAAACTATCAACCACAATGTGGCGGTCTTCTCGAAAAATTTCTCCTTAACATCTTGCAAGTATAATAAAAAACTAAAATTTGGGAATTAGCTAGTTTTTAGTTCAACACAACATTTGGATGAAGGAATTTGAACTTTTAACCTCTTGTTTGAGAATATGTATGTTTTAACCAATTAAGTTATGCTTATACTCGAATCGCCAATTTATAAATCAAAATTGACTAAGAAAACAATATTATTGTAAATTTGCATGGGCTATGAACGTGTGAATAGGATCTTTTTTTTTTTTTTTTTGAAAGGGTGTGAATAGGATCTTATCTTAATTTACTCGGTCTTTTTATATTATATGTATGGTTGGTTGTTTGGTTGGCTAATTGTACTAGTTTAATGCGTGGTATTTTCAATTTGATTTCTATCTTAATTTCTAATGCTAAGTAAGTGTGGAAGCTCTCTCTCTCACTCTCTCTATCTCTACATTTAATTTAATGAATAATTTTTTTTATTTGATTTATAGTTTCTAATGTTAAGTAAATGTGGAAGTCCCTCTCTAATGTAATGTGAAAGATTGAAATAATACTGCTCAATTAATTGAATCTTATAATTCATTAATCAGGTTCTAAAGAAAAAACCAGAAAATTGATATGTATGTATGTATTGTACATATATCTTTGTGTTTTTTTTTCTAAAAATTAAATATACTTCTTTATCAAATAATAAATTACTTGAATTGTTATCTAGGTCCTCGAAACATTTTTAAAATATTAAGATCAAATAAAAATATGCGTAAATCTTACGAAAATTTATTAAAAAGTAAAAACTTGGTATAAAGTTATTATTAAATTATTATTTCAAAACTAAAAAGTAAAAATCAAATCAGAAAAAGACAAAGTTGCAAACTCGCACATGAAATATTTTTTTAAAACAACGTGGGTGCATTTTGTACGTAGGCAACATATGATTTTTTGTTTTTTTTTGTTCAACACCAGAGAGGCCATGTTACATACGCAATCTTGTGGATTGTGATGATAATTATTATTGACCATTTTGTTTTTTAATTTATAATTAAAATAAGTCTAAGAGAGCTATATTTGGGCATGTGAATCTACGACCATAAATAAAAATTGACTTCTAAGTCGCCCTTCCTTTATCTTTCACTTTAATTTTTACTTTAAATTACAACTATAATCTTCCTAAATCTTAAAATACGTCTCCAAATCTTTCTACAAGTATTTTATTAGAAATTAAGAAAGAATTAGCCTCACATGCTACTAGCGTTCATCTAGATATGAAAAATCAGGATCCCACACAAAAGAGGATCTATCCCTAATTGCTCTTGAAGCTAAAACATGGGCAGTCCTAAATATATTGACTGTTAGCAAGCTAAGAGGAACTTTGGTGCCAAAAGTTCAACAGAGCCAGCTAGCAAGCTAAGAGCAACTTCATTGACTTTCTAATGCCTAATGTTAACTGTTAGAATGGCGGGGCATGCAGCAGTATTTAAGAGTCCGTTTGATAACATTTCTGTTTTTCATTTCCTTTTTTTCTTATTGTTTCTTGTTTCTCGCTTCTCGTTTCTATCTTTTTAAAAACTGGAAACAAGATCAATATGTTTCATTTCTGTTTCTAGCATATTTCTTTGAAAAAACAAACCGAAACAGAAATGTATTTGAAAACTATTTCCTATTTCTTGTTTTCTCGTTTCTTGTTTTTTAGTTGAAATTAAATTTAGTATATAATATAGAGAACTATATAATATGCCTTAAAACAAGCATAATTCTATCTAAAAATATAAATAAACATAATACAATTATAGCAAGTTTATAATATGTAATACTATTTAGGTTCCAAAAACAAAACTGCAAACAATAACATGTGTTTCTTGGTAATTAACCAATAACACCCAAAGTATTAAATTTTTTGTCGAGATGTCAAATATTTTTTTTGTTGAAATAATAGGTGAATCGACATTTCTATCATGTTGTATAAATATCAAAGAAATATTAACAAAATATCATTAATGTAAATATAATATTTTATGATAAGAATTTTAAATTTATTTAGAAAAAGGTAAAATGCTTATTTATTAATTTAAATATTTTTTTATGAATTTCTTATTTTTAATATTTTTCCAACAATATCAATTAAAATCTAGATTAGAGAAAGGAAGAATTTTTTCTTTTAAAAATGGTATTTAAAGTCATATAAAAAATAATTAATTAGAGAAATATTTGATATATGTAAAAAAAGTAATAGTTAAGAAAAACAATGCAAAAAAAAAAATAGTGTTAATTCATAAGAGAGAGTAAAATCTTAGAGACATGGTGCACATAAAATCAACATTAGGAAGCATGTAGAAACAGAAAATTAGAAAATACTTTTGTAGTTGTTCAAAATTTGCTCAATTTTAAGAAATATTTTTCAAAAATAAAAAATAAGAAGTGAGATTGATTATCAAACAAGTCTGTTTCTTAAAAATTAGAAACGTGAACAACAAACAAGAAATAGAAACGTTATCAAACATACCCTAACTATTTTAAATATTTTAACTAATTATAGTAGTATTAAATAACATTTAATACTTCCAATAATAATTGTCAAAGTGAGCATAGTTCAACGATAATTGACATGTACTTTCGATCAAGGGGTCAGAGGTTCAAATCACCTCAATCCAAATGTCGTTGAACTAAAAAAAAAAATACTTCCAATAATTTGTATTAAGGTTAATAATTTTTTGAAAATTTTTGAAAATTTTGAAAGTGAGCATAGCTAAGAAAATTTTTAAAAAAATCATTAAAAACGTGAAAATTGATGAGACTTATTTTAATTAATTAATGAGACTTTAATTATAACTTAATGATGATATAATTCATAATTTTTATTAATCATAATTATAAAACTACGAATTTAGTATTTATATATATGCCGACATTTTCGTAAAATCAGTATCTATACATTTCCGTCGACATCAACATTTTGAACTTAAACCTTGATTAAAGAGAGATATCAAATGTTGAAAATGATAAATGATTGTAAAAAATATAATAAATTCATAAATATTAATTTTTTTTTCTCACAATTATAGATATAAAAAACTTAAAACAACACTTTGTAGATGCATGCACAATTTTCACGATATTGTATTAAGCTTTTAAAAAATAACTATATAATTATAAAAGTATATGTTGAGAGGTTGGAGGGAACAGAAAAGGAATAATGGAAAGAGAAAGAGATGGGAGGCCAAGAGATAGAGATAGAGAGAAATTATAATAATTACCAAGATTTCCCAAGATTTCGTCGAAATTTGTCAATATTTTCCCAATATTTCTTGACATCTCGACATTTTCTCGACATCTCGACACTTCTTTGACATTTTGGGAAAAACGATATTTTACCCCTGATTGAGATGTCGAACCCTTCGACATTTTAAATAGTTGGTGTAAGAGGAAGAGAAGTGGAAGAGAAGAGAGAAATAATTGTTTTAATGGAAGAAAATGACAAAAATGTATCTTGTTAATAAATGGGTGATAAAGAAAAGGTATTTTGAAGGTTTGATTAATTGGCAATATTTAAGGATGAAAGATTGGTTTGAATGGTTAAGTAAAGTTTATATTTATTTCCTTTTTGAAAATAATTCATAATTTAAGTTATGATTATTGGAATTTCAGGATGGACAAATATTTGAATAGTTTACAACCCAAGATGTCAACGATAATAGTTTTGTGAGTGGTTTATTTTACGAAATATTTTCATTATTTAACTATTGTTATGAGATTTCAAGGAATCTACACTTTTATATGTTTCTAGAGAAATTGTTATGAGATTTCTAGAAGAATTTTATGAATTTCTAGAAATTTTATGATTTTGGCTAGAATTATTGTTTTAGAGATATATTTGGAACATTTATGATTATTTGAGAAATTAGAATAGTTTCGATTTTTATTGAGAAATGTATGAAGTTTAAGAAATGTGGTTTTAGGGAAAGTAAGAATTTAGAAAGGTTTTATGTTATTTGACGATTTAGAAGTACTTGGTACTTCTTTGAGAATCTAGCAATCATTTATGTTTATGGAGCTTCTTTGATGATCGTGAAATGTGTTAGAGAACACATGTTTATTATAAGGATTTGAGTTTATGAAAAGTGGTTTAGAGCAAGAGAACACAATTTCTAGAAAGAGTTGAAAATTAAAAGTTTTATGTTAAAAGTAGTTTTCAAACCACTAGATCTATGTACTCATGGTGATTACCTTTATACTATGTAAATGTGTTTCCATAGTATACCAGAGAGAAAGAGATTTTCTCTACGTGAACATATGACGGAGATTGCTCTACTATTCGTATGGAGATTACTCTATGCCAGTATGATAGAGATTTGGGAGTACAGGTTTGGCTATGAGTTTTACTAACTTATGCGTATATTTTCAAGAGTTAATGTTTCAAAAGCTATAACCTCTGTTTCACTATTTATGTTTTGAAAAGCTATTGTTACAAATCTTTTGATGTTTTATTTGTTTCGAGCATTTAAGTTGCTCTTGATCTATAAAGTTTTATTGAGATTTAAATTTCTCTGAATATAAAAGAGTTTTGTTTAAAGTTATTTCCTTATTATTCACTACTACAAATTTGAGTATAGATCGACTACACTTGATTTTAAATATTAGACCATGGTTTCTCATAAACCCATAGTCTATTGTGTTAGTAATTAGTCTAACCGTGGTCTAAAGTAAATTAACTTGTTTATAGACAACAATTTTTTTAACTGGAGTCTAAAACCAACTATAGACTATAGTTTAAAAAAATAATGTGGTATAAATGAAGGGAAGAATTGAATTAAACCCACAACGGAAACATTAGAATCGACTTTAATTTTATTTTAGAATTAAACAAAAAAACATTTTAGGCTAAGTAAAACATACATTTGAGATAAATATGGAGATATTTCTAGCAGATTTTTATCTCCTCCATAAAATCTTCCTGACTATGACTTGAACACAGGACCTATGAGAGCCTCTTGAAAGAAAATCCATAAGGAATTGGAGAAGAAGAGGCCTGAGAAGATATGTGTTATGTCTGGCTCAACCCAAGGGTACTATTTATAAAGACTAAGGAAAAATCTTTGTCATAATTAAAATATTATATTTTAATATCTAATATATTAAAATATATCTTATATTTATTTGAATCACATTCAAATCTCCTACAATATATATTTATTTGAATCTTATTCAAATTCTATAAATATCTTTTATTTAATGTATCTAATATACATTAATTATTTTAATATTTAATGTATCAAATACAGTAAATATATTTTCCTCTTATATATTTAATATATCTAATATATTAAATATTAATTTGAACATTTCAAATTTTTCGTTCAACTAAATTGATTTTTTAGTGTTACTATGAGCTAGCAAGAAGACCTTATGGACCTACGGATTATAAGCTCCTATGATACAAAATTAATTAATTAAACTCTTTAATTAATTAATTTTCATTCATTAACTATAGGTCACTCCACTATAGACCTAGAGTTTCACTGTAGGACAAATTATGTCCATAGATATAATCATTACATGCAAGTCGATCATTCACGAGTTGTTTGTAATTACAATTGGGTCAAAAGTCTGTTTATCCCATAATTACATCTTGCACCTTAAGTACCACTGATCCTCTAATGAATAGTTTGTTTATAATCTAATTATAAACTAAGTTCCTCTCGGGCCAATGAAAGGGTAGGGCCCCATTGTTCAAGTCCCGAAATTAGCACTTAAGGGAACTACTCATCTACTTACCATATATAGAAATGAGTGAATTCCATCTTGTAAGATTATGTTCCTAGCTCCATATTTGGTCAAGTCCCCAACTTGGTAGACATATTGAATCGGCTACAAAAGCCACTCTCACCCATACAAATCAAGTGACAAGCCCTCATAGGCAGGAGTTCATAACTCACTCAGGATTAAGATCGAGTCGCATATGATCATCCTGATGAAATATTAATCTTCTCAATTAACGGATTTATAAAGAGAGATTAAATATTTCGTGGTCCAGTCTTACATAAACTCATTGTATAAGATACCCACACTCACATGTCTCCACATGAACGATTTGGATCAAATCATTTGTAATTATTACAAAGTGGGTCGTATCAATAGTGTTACCAGGATAAGGCACTCAATCTTATCCATATATTATGACCCTTTAGGTTATTTCTTGAATATGATCCTCCCGTATGTCAATCACATATTGTTCAAGATTATACTAATAACCTTGAATTTTTTATGTAATAAATAATATTATATTACAAATAAAATAATCAAAATTATTATTAATTATCATTAATTACGAGACTTTAGGACATAAATCCCAACAATAAAATCTAGCTTTACACAACGGTTAAAAATACCATAGTCTAAAATCTAGCTTACACCATAGTTTAAAAGAACCATGGTCTAAATTTCAACTTTACACTATAGTTTTTAAACCATGGTCTAAAATCTAGGTTTATACTACAGTTTTAAAAAACCAGGGTCTAAAATTTAGCTTTACACCACAGTTGATGAAACCATGGTCTAATATCTTATTTTTACACCACATTGTAAAAAAACCATAGAGTAAAATCTAACTTTACATTATAGTTTTTTAAACCATGATCTAGCTTTACACCATGTGTTTTTTTTTAAAAAAACAGCCTAGTCTAAAATCTTGCTTTACACCACGATTTAAAAAATCATAGTCTAAAATTTAGCATTACACTACAGTTTTAAAAATCATGGTCTAAAATTTAGCTTTACACCACAGTTGAAGAAAACCATGGTGTAAAATCTAATTTTTACACCACAGTGTAAAACCATGGTGTTAAATCTAACTTTTACACCACAGTTTTTTAAATCATGATCTAAAATCTAGTTATACACCACAACTTAAAAAACCATGGCGTAAAATTTAGTTTTACACCACCTTTAAAAAATCATGGTCTAAAATTTAGCTTTACGCTATAGTTGAAGAAAACCATAGTCTCAATCTAGCTTTTACACCAAAGTTTTAAAAAATCATAGTCGATAATTTAGCTTTATACCACAGTTTTAAAAAAATCGTAGCCTAAAATTTACCTTTACACCACAGTTGAAAAAAAAAACCATTGTCTAAAATCTAGCTTTACACCATAGTTTAAAAAAATCATGGTCTAAAGTCTAGCTTCACACTACAGTTTTATAGTCTAAAATTTAGACTTACAATACCGTTTTTCTTATTTAAAAAAAAAAAAAAAAAACGCAACCATAGTCTAAAATTTAGGCTTACACTATCGTTTAACAATGATCTAAAATCTGGATTTACATTTCGGTTTAAGAAAATTGTGGTTGAATATCTTCCTTCACGCCAGAGTTATTTAAAAACCCATGATCTATAGTCTAATCATTAATCTACTCTAAACTACGATTGAAAAAAGTTTAAAATTTGACTATACAACATAGATCACAATTAAAAGAAAAGAATAGTAGTTTTAAATTTAACTTTACATTTCAATTATAAAAAACTATTATTTAAAATCCAACTATATACTATAATTGTTTTCTATTTGTCATAACCTAAAATTCAACTATAACATAACTAATAAACTGGAGGACAAAAGAAAGGTAAAACCAATTATAGGTTGTAGTTAAAAAAACCTATAAGTCTAAACTCTCAATTTAAATTCTGATTAAAATTTTTGAAATTTGAAAACTTCTTTTTTTTTCCAAAAATACCTATTATCTAGTTTTTAATTGAAAAAATATCAAAGTATACCATAAACTTTGGCAAGTTGTACCAATTTTTATTCATGAACTTTCATTTTCATCAACTGCACCTTAAACTTAGTGTGTTGCAAATTGCAATCTATACCTTAAACTTATTTTATTAATTTTTACCTTGTACATTGATCATATTTAATTTAGTGCAAAGCTGAATTTTTATTGCAATTAATGAGCTTTGGGAGGGTTTTATCTTACTTTTTGTTTAACATTAGTGGGGGAAATTAGCGAATATTGAATGGAAGATAAAAATTGAACAGTCCTATAAGTTTAGGGTTCAATTTGATGAAGTTGAAAGTTTAGAATAAATTTATATTCTTTATAATAAAAATGAATAAAATTTAAATATTCAACTTAATTGTTAGTTTGGTCTAAAAACAAAAAACGAATATAGTTTTTATTTTAAATCTTATTTTCAAAGATAAAACTTAATTATCAATGAATTTAAAAATCCCTGTTATGATTTTTTTGAGCCAAAATCCTTGTGATCGGATTAAAATTAAAATTAAAATTATTATTATTATTTAGCAATCACCCTTTTTTGTAGCCTTGCAGTTGCAAACTGCAAGCCCTCCGCAATCCCCAAAAAGAATAACTCAATTGATCCCTTCTTTAGTTGCCGATCATCGACCATCTACAAGTTGTTCCTCTCCAATTTCATCTTGCCGGATATTACTGAATAACATAATTTATTTTTTGTTTATCCTAAGTTGTTGAATCTGCAGGTGGCCTGATAGTCTCTAATTTGAAAATAGGTTGTTCTCTTCGTCCCCAACTGATTCATTCGACTCATTGTTCTACTCTTTTAGTAGAGATGGCGCAAATGTCTAATAGCTTGAGTTGCCTCATCAAAATTTCTTCATTTAAGTTTGTGCTCTCTCTTAGAATCGTTCAAATTAATTTGTGTTTTTTTTTTCTTGGTCTCTAGTTTTTCAGTGTTATTACGCTTAAGTTTTGGTGTTGTTTGGATTAATATGTTGTAGTTTTTGCTTACTCTAAATTAGTTTTTTTCTTAAAGAAAATTTTGTTCAAGCAAGCCCAAATTAAAGAGTAATCTAGTCTAGTGGCATTTCTTTGTTCATAGGAGGATCTCTTTTTTTTTTTTCCTAAGACTATATACATATTCTCATACAAATGGTACTATCGCTTTCTAGTTGAATTAAAATATATTTTTTATTTGTTTCCTTGTTTGAAGTAGAATGTAATTCATGTTTGCAAGTTTCTGTCATATTATATCTTTTCTAATTTCAAAGACTAAAAGAGTCCAATTAATATATAGTTATGAATATAATATTTTGGGTCAATTGTTTATTGACTGTGAAAGTAGAATTAAAAGTTCAATATACTTGCTTTATATCTATTTGTCTTCGTAATTAAATAATTATATATTTTGTAGCTAATTTGATCTTTTGGTTCTATATATCTATGAATTTAGTAATTTACTTACTGGTATTGTTGGTTCCTAATGCAATTATATTGTAACGACCCTACTTTTCCTATTGGACATTCTAGGAGCGTTATTAAATGCATGCTAATAAAATAAAAATCAAACTTAAATAATCTTTCAAAAAAAGAAATAAACCTTTATAAAAACAATAAAAAACCTTTACCTCGGGATCCCTTTATTTTAAAACATAAGAATAAACTAAAAACATTTAACAATGGAGTTAATTTTCATGACACGTCTACTAATAAGATATTCTAAAAAAATGCTAAAAATGAAGAAATTGAGGAAGGAAAACTTCTATAGGTCACCTATGGCCTCTTGCAGCAACTATCCTGTCATTCGCCTAGGATGCCTTTGCCCTTACCTGAAAAGAAAAACATTTTGAAAAAGGGTGAGTATTTAAAATACTCAGTAAGTGACCTCACTACCGAGGTCAGGATATGCAAATACATACAACGTGATTTTTTTTTTTAAAACTTTTTCCTCTGGTGGGACCTAAAACACTTCCATAGTGGAAATATTTCCCTTTTACTTTTCTTTTCGGCTTAATGTGGACAATTAACTCAACCTAACATTCCCTTTCCATTTAACCTTTTCAGGTCCCTTTTCATTTAACATTTTCAGGTCCCTTTTCATTTAACATTTTCAGGTTCTTTTTTATTTAGATGTACATCTTTAAATTTAGGGGGTAATTGCCACAGCCTTCGAAATCATTCTATCATGGAAATTCACATGTATGCATGAGGTCCCAAAGCATTTTAAATTTTCATTCCATGATGCAACACAAAGCAACATTCTCACAAATCATAAACCATAACTCATGCATCACATACACAATAATATTTGGCAATCAACAAGTGAAAATTCATTTTATATATAACAAGCATTTTAAAAATTCATAACAATTCATAATCAAGTATTTCTAAAAGCTTTTCATTTCAAATTAATTTTTTTTTTCAATTCAGTTCCTAAATTGCATTTAAGCATACCGGCATAAAGTCCCTTACCCTGGCTAAGCTTAGGAATCCAAATCACCCAAATGCTCTCCAAAATTCCACCACCTTGAACCTCAGTCAAACAATTTGGAGCCTAGTCAAAGTCATCCTTAAAGTTAGAAAAATTCCAAAAAAAAAAAAAAAAAAAAATCCATAATCGAACCCAAAGTTTCTTCCACCAAACTAAATTCCCAAAATTAGAATTAATTCTATAGCATTTAACTTAATCGCAAATTGGTGGGTAAAACTGGATTTAAGTCATAAGATCCATGGATTAATCTTATTTTCAATTTGTTCTACCATACAGCCCAAAACTCAAGGATCTTCGTGACTTACCAAAAATTTCTCTCCAACAGACCCAAATTCTACTGGACAGCGACACGCTCGTGATTTTGATGCCCGAACGGAGTGGGTATCCTTGAAACAAAATCAAGATTCATGAATTAAATCTTACCCAACCAAGATCATCAAAGAACTATGTGGAAACCAATTGCTTACCCACAATTGAAGGCTCGCCGGACTGGAAGAGGACTGATCGGATCGAGTAGACGAACCCGCAGGAAATGGCGGTGGTGGCACGCGATTGGAACGACGGCGGTCTGGGAGTCGGTCCCCGAATTGGCGCGTGGGGGAGAGCAACGGTTCGTTGAACGAGCCGCGATCGGGTTCTGGGCGTGTGGGCGAGCGGGTCTGAGGAGCGAATTGCAGCGGCGGTTCGCGGGCGATGGCATGTGAACAGAGGCGGTGGTCCGGCTGGTTTGCGCGGATCTGTGGCGTGGGGGTGGTCTGCACGGCGGTGGCCCGGGGTCCACAGGTGGTTGCGCGACGGCGGCAACGTGTCTGCGGGGGTGCACGGCGGTGGGGGCTGCTGGAAAACACAACAGAAGAAGAAAAAAAAATCTTTCTTGCTTAATGGAGGCTGTCGAAAACAATGAGGAACAAGAAGAGATTTGGAGAAGATGAAGGCTCAACTTGGCTTGGCTTGGCTTAAAACTCACCTAGGGCTGCGTGCAGATTAAAATATTAGAGAGGGAAATTAGGGCTTGGCTTAACTATGGGCTTGGGCTTGGCTTAAAGTCTCTTAAATAACAAAAATGCCCTCATACCAATTAATTATCTCTTTTTCCTTCTTTCTTCCCAATTTACCCTCCAATTTCTCCAATTTCAATTATGTAAAACTTCAAAATTAAATTCCAACACAACTTTAAATATGAGATTGGCCTTACAATTAATTTAAATTTCAAAATTTAACTTTAATTAATACCTGAAAATGTCGGTCGTTACATATATCCATATTTGGAGCCCGACATTGTATACAGTCCACCTATCTTAGTATGTCCTTTGACTTATGAAATATTTTGATAATTAGTTTTTATAATACTGTTAGGTTATTAGTTCTACCTATTCTTTAATCATGTTCATACCACTTTAGATCCACATCTTTTCTCTAATATTTCTCCATAATTATAAAGCCATAGATGCTTCCCTGACTTCAAAAAGATTACCTTTTGTTCTGGATTTTTCAAAGATAAAGCTCCTCTTACATTCGTCACACATCACTTGTTTTAAGGTTTTTGTTTTCAATTTTGAAGACCTAGTGGCGTGTTATGATGATAATTCATATAATTTTTTACTAATTAGGTTCTACTACTTCACATTTGAAATCTTATTTTGTTATGTTGGATGGATATTGATCTAGGTTCTTTTTAAAGAAGTTATTCTAAAAGACTCAAAAGAATTTACAATCTCATTTACATAAACTGTCAAGCACAACTTTATAAACATATATACAACCGAAGAAGCAAAAAAAGTAAAAACCACAGATGCTAGAGGTCTGCAATTACAATGGTTATAATCTGTTCTTTTAGTGCTAATTAGAAAAGAGGGATAATTTGGATGGCGAATTTACATAAGGAAAAAAAGTAAATGATATGTATAATAGAAGAATAATCATATTTGGTTAGCTCCACTAATATGGTAAATTTGAGATTTCTCCAAATTTAGTAAAATTGGTGGTAGCCATTGGAGTAAAAGGTGGAGACTTGATTTGATTTAATTTCTCTCCATATCAATGGAGGCTTGATTTGATTTAACTCCTCAAAATTTGTTGGAAATTGTTATTGTGGTGGAATCTTTGGTGAGTTCGCGTTAGATACTACTGAAGTGGTAGTTATTGAAGTAGTTGCTACTCTGGACCTGGTTTAATACTTTGAACACTAAACTTTGATCTAGTCTACAAATATATGTAGAGGATTAGGATCACACCTCTAAGATATTGGATGAAATTGTAGTCACAAAAATGCATTTATTGATACTAATAACATCTATTGTTTGAGAGATTCAAATCTTATTTCACTAGTTGTCAAAGGATTTTTATTTTATTTTATATAATTGTTATTTAGATTGATGAATCTAATAAAATATGATTGTTCTATATTTGAAAACAATATTTTCTATGTCAAAATCCTAAAGAGTTAGGATTGTTATGTACAATTGACCAATAATGCATGAATCTTTTCATGCATTCTAATTAGCACTATAGTAAAAATTTATATTTGTTATTTGTGTTTCTTGTAGTTCATCGATGAAGGATATATAGTCAGGTTGATATAGATGAAATTCGCATTGAAGGGTGAAATTTTGTTGGCGACACCTTGTACAATACAATGTATAATAGTTAGTTCACTATTCTAATAGTGTGTGTTTATTAATTGTGTAAATTTCCACTCCTTTTATTTAATATAGAAGTTTGATTGAGTTCATTTAATTGGAGTTTCGATTGTTTTGAAGTCAATTTACAGATTTTTTAGAATATTATTCATATTAATATATAATTCTCTAATTTAATTTCTACTATATATATATATATATATATAGGAATAAATTGGGATAATAAATAATACTTTTAAAAAAATAAAGAATTGACATGTCATCCTTGAAATAGACTAGGATTGACGTTACTATGTTTTATTAGTATAGACAACAGTTGACGTCAGTCGTGGCGTGTATCAACAGACCACAACTAAAGTTTTTTGTGGTCTATTGGTATAGACTATGGTTAACGTTAGTCGTGGTCTGTCAATAAAGACCATGACTAACATCCGTCGTAGTCTATACAGTCATAGACCATGGCTGCCGTTAGCCATATTATATAATATAGACCACGGTTAATTTTAGCCATGGTCTATACAATAGACTATATGGGTATTTTGTTTAATTTAACCTAAAAGAATTATTTAGTGATTGCTTCCATGCTTATTTATTAATAGGCTTGTGGCTGATATTACATGTCAATAGAATAAATTTTTTAAAAAAAATGATATATTGGCTGGTGATATTTAAATTCCATCCTTCTTTGTAGATGTGCATTAAATTTGGAGTATGGGTTATCCTAATAAATATATCTTTACCGGTCATTTGAAATTATAGAAAAATTATTGAATGAGACAGCTACAATGTATCCATTCCAATAATTGTTAAACGTACATTTGAAATTTATATACCCTTAATGATTACCAATACATCAAAGTGAGCATAACTTAGCGGTAATTGACATGTATTCTCGACTAAGAAGTTAAAGGTTCGAATTCTCCTATCCCAAAATGTTGTTGAACTCAAAAAAAAATACCAATACATATTAAAAATATATTTTATAGTTTTTGTTTTATACATACAGCTGTCCAAATTTACTAACCACGTTGTGACAGCTTCCTCCAATAATTTCAATATAAGATTAAGACTTGGGTGCATCTTGGGCTGCACCCATATTTTGCAGCCTACTCCAACTACACAGTAGAAAAAATTTAGAAATATTTAACAAAAAGAAGAAAAAAGAGTGGGTTAGCAGCCTAAAATGCACTCAAGTTTTTTTTCTTTCTAATATCTAGATGTTTCTTAGTGATTGACTTAACACACATAAATTCAAGGTGGGAGTTGCATTTTAGAACTCTTCTAATAATTCCAGTTTTCCTAGATAGAAAAAAATTCACTTACATTATTATATCAAGGAGAATGAATTCCGTCAACTTGAGCATAGCACAATGCATATATCCTCAATGAAAAGGTCGGAGGTTCGAATCTCCATCTCCACATGGTGTTGAACTCCAAAAGCAAAACAAGAGAAAAGTCAAATTGTTTCAACATAGTTAAAAGTCAACCTAAGTATAACTCAATTGATCAAAAGTAGTATAAATTTATCTTAGAGACTAGGCATTTGAATCTTCATCGGAAATAGTTAAATTTAAAAAAGAAAAAAAAATCACTAGAAAGTTTTACTCGTTAAAAAAAACTAGAAAATGAAACATGGAAGGGATAGATATTTCAAAGAATGCTTCTTTTGAAATGTCTTAATTTATTTAGAATGATGCACTCTCTTTCCTATAATTAATTCCACGATGAGCCCTTTTGTATATGGCTATCAAAATTCAATGAATGATGTGGTCATGAATTCAGTCACTTTCTGTTGCAGAATGGGTTCCCAATTCCAAATATATATTAATGCCACCATTGACTCACGTTAAGTCGCAAAGCCTTCTTCAAATGGAACCAAAATATGTCACTTACACTAACTGAGTCAAAGCTGAATTTTCTCTTGCGCATGTGTCAAATTAAAGAGAAAAGAAACTTAGTAGACCAATAGTCTGAGGCTGAGCTATGTATATAAGTAATCAAAATGATTCAATTAAGGTGAATTCACTCACTTTCAGTTGCATTAGCATCCAATGGGTTTCTAAATTCCAAATATGATAGTATGTTTAGAATAATTTGTGAAAAAAAATAATTTTTTTAACAAAATCAATTTCTCTATTAGCACCTTTAGAAAAAGTAATAATTTAAGATGTGTTTAGTATACTTTTAGAGTGATTTTCAACAAAATTTTAAAAAACAAAAAGTGCTTAAAAGAATGGATTAGTTTCAAAATTTGCGTTCGACTAGTGCTTGCGTTACTAAACAATTGGTGGGTGCATGGATATAAATATAAAAACCTTATGCTATAAAATTATTTGTATATGGCCCACTGCACACTGCCCAATGCCCACTCAAGACTCTCCATTAGAGCAAAGTTCATTAAGCTGAAAAAAACCACTCTCCCATTTCCAATCCACGCTCACCATTCCAAAGCAAAGATGATGCTGTTGACTCGCAAGCCTCCTCCTTCTTCTTCTTCCAATAAACCAACCCCTCACCCTGAAGACACTAGGGCTGTTCGGTGGTCGGAGCCGGTCACCGTCGTTGACAACGGGGATGATGCTGCTGCCGGAGAGGACCACCATGGCGTCGACGACGACGACGACGACGATTTGGAGGTAGGTGACTAGCCGGCGCAAGGGGATGGGGAAAATCAGCAACAGCTTGTCGTTAGCAGTAAAACGGCAGATCCCAAGACTATAGATCTAAGTTGGGCTAAGTCCAAACTTCCCAGCTTCAGTTTTTCCAGTAAGTGCTAAATGCTCTGTTGCTACGTCTGCTGTTACTGCCCTTTTCAAATTTCCCATGGACACTCTAATTTCCCTTTTAGTTATGGGGAGAAAAAAAAAAAAGAGTTACGCTTTTAATTTATTAAAGTGCTTTTCCATACGGGTTAGTATTTTTTGATCCAACAAGTTAGAGGTGGAGATTGAAATCTCTTAAATGGATATAATAAAATCTTAACAAATTGAATCATGTTTAGAGTGTTACTGTATTGGATATATGTTTTGAGTGACGACGAAATGATGTTTACATGACTTTGACGATGGAGCAGAATTGGGTCTACAAAATAAATAATAATAATAATAAAAACTTCTCTTGTCCTTGTCCTTGCCCCCAATAAGTGTACTGCGTTCAGTGAGTGAAAAAAAAAGGTGTCAAATACAAAGCATAGAGTGGAATTGGGGACCCCTTCCTCCTCGCTTGTTCTGCTCCCAATAATTGTCATTTCTCATCTTAGGTAAATGTTAAAATCAATAATATCAATTGAAGTTTAAATTCCATTTTTTTGACCCTTAACTTTAAATTTGGGTTAAAATATCATTTTGGTCCCTTTACTTTGGAGTTTGTTCTATTTTAGTTCATGTACTTTTAAATGTCCAATTTTAGTCCCTAAACTTTCAATAAAGCTTAAAATTGGTTCTTATGATAAGTTTTAAGTTAATTTTTATCAAAATTGGTTAAATAATAATAATAATTTTAATGCAAAAAAAGACACATTGTAAACATACTTCTAAAATTTATAGAGGAAAAACTAATAGACACTAATTTTTTTAAGGAAAAATTAACAATAAACTAATAGTAGGGGCCAATTTTAAGCTTTATTGAAAGTACATTGATCAAAATTGGACATTTGAAAGTACAGGACCAAAATGGTATTTTAACATTAAATTTATGCAATTTTGGTCATTGAGCCTACAAAAAAAAGTGTATTTTAGTCTCTACACGTTAAAAGATAATCATTTAAGTCTTTGTTATTATTATATGTTGTCAATTATTTATTGGAAAAAACTTGGGTGCTGCCTGAGCACTGCGATGTTGCCCACCTTACAATCACAAGATTTTTATTTTTTATTTTTTCGAAAATCATGTGGTTGTGAGGTGAGCAGCACCGCACTCGCACTAGGGTGCTGCCCAAGCAATACCCAAGTTGTGCCCTTATTTATTAGATAGATGACAATTTTGAATGTGTCATGTATTGACCCACATAGACTAATCAAGTGACCAACCTATGTATATCTTAACTGGTTAAAACATTATATTTTAATAAAAAATTTAAAGGTTCAAATTTTCACCTAACATGCCTAATATAAGTATGGCTCAAGTGACATAAAATATGTACATTCGACTAAGAGGTCAGAGGTTCAAATTCCTCGCCTCATATGTTTGTCAAAAAAAAAAAAAAATCCCCAATATATTGAAGAAATTATTGGAGAGGCCGCCTCATGGTGGCTCTCTCCTAGAAACCCTCACATGTGATGGTTAACCATTTTGTTTTTAGATCCTTACATCAAGAGTTATTGTATTGTACCTTCTTTCTTCTTCTTTTATTTTATCTTGTTTTCCCATTTCTCTCCATTTTTTTTTCTATTTGGTTTTTTGTTTTTCCTTTTTTGAACATTTCTCTCATATCTTTTAGAAACAGGGATGATTTTAACTGATTTCCCTCTCTTCTCTCATTTTTTAAATTGGTTTCAACATTGTGTTGGTTTTTTTTTTTTTATTTTTAAAAATTGATATTAACATTAGTTAACCTTCTCAAAACATTGACACGATAATGGAAGAACAGAAAAGTGACTGCTTTTCTATTTGAAGTGAAAAGGAAATAGAGTGCTATTTTTTTGAAGTTATATGAGAGAGAATTTCTAAGTTGATCTTAGATTATTTTCCTTTGACCCTTCCTTCCCCTCTTTTCTATTGTGGTGTAAGCATTGTGGAGCTAAAATGAATGTCTCGAGATTTAGTTAGTCTAATTTAATTTACTATTAACCCAAAATTCAATTGGTTTTTAAAAAAAAAAAATTAAGATTGAGTTTCAATAATAGATTTACTAAATTGATGAAGATTACTTCAAGTGAATAATAGATTTGACTACTTTTCTCTCTAAAACTTAAAATTCTTAAGGCCTTGTTCCCAACTATCTCAATGGTTCAACCTATTTAAGCCTTCAATAGTCTCTTAAGGCAGGAGTTTCAAACACCCCACCCCTGGTTATACTAGAGAAAAGGAAAAAAAAATGGGTATGAACTCTCTTTAATCCTTTAAGATAACTCAAACCGCCTATTGGAGTGCACTACTCTACATTTTGAGAATGCCAAAGATGTTATGTCAGGAATCCTTTATATAGGAAAAAAAAAATCCCTATATGGATAAAGAATGGATAATTAATATGTAAAAATATGTAACATAATATTTTTTTTGTATATTTAATTTTAAAAACTAATTTTCATATAAAATTTTTTACATTTTTAATTTAAAATTTCAAATAACAAAGAAAAGAAAATTACCAAACATGTTTATGTTTTCTTTTTCAATAGAAAAAATGAAATAGAAACAATTATCAAACATAGTTCATAAACGAGAAACAAGAACCAGAAACCTCATTGAATGGACTCTAAATTAAGAAAAGTTATTAAATAAGGTCGCCACAATGTTGTACGTTGCCTCTTAAAAACCGTTAGATGTAAATTTGAAAATCTCATGCCAGTTAATAATCACTAAAATAAATTATGAAGTACTTTTTATTAAGAGGCAGTCACGTTGTGGGGGCCTTTTCGAATAATTTCTCCTAAATTACCAGCCTTTTTCAGAGAGCAGAAGAATGGACGATCGTCCACTGCGTGTTCGACTGTACCAAGCTGCACTAAATGGCGACTGGAAGACTGCAAAGCATATGGAGATGGAGTATCCAGGAGTCCTGACTACGGTGATAAGCGACAGATGTGAAACTGTTCTTCACATTGCAACCAGAGCCAAGAAGGCTGCTTTTGTGGAGGAGTTGGTGAAATTTCTCGACAGACACGACTTGGCCTTGAAAAACAAATATGGAAACACAGCACTTTGCATCGCTGCAGCATCAGGCACGGTTGATATTGCCAAGTTAATGGTTTCCAAGTATGAAGCTTTGCCTCTCATTCGTGGATCTGGAAATTCAACCCCAGTTTTGATAGCCGCAAGATACAAACACAAGCACATGGTTTCCTATCTCCTCTCCGAAACCCCTGTCTATGGCTTGGCAATTCAGGAGAAAATGGAGCTTCTTGTTGGTGCCATCTCGGCCGATTATTATGGTTCGTTTTTGCCCCAACATCAATTTTTTGTTTTCAAAGTGGTGTGTATTTAATTCGCTTATCCTGTCAAAATTAAAGTTAAAGAAACTTTATTCACTTAAACTTTCAGGTACAGTGATTTAACATGGTTTCAAGTAGTCCAAACTCTTGTAGTGTCATTTTCTTTTCACTTGTTAGGTCTGTGCTAATACTTAAATCCTATCCGATCAAGCTTTTGAGTTTAATGGGATTAACGTGTTTTGTTTTTGTTGTTGTGTTTCTTTTGCAGATATAGCTTTGCTCATTTTGAAGTGGAACAAGTCATTAGCTCTAGTGCGGGACTTCAATAACGACACACCGTTACATATTATGGCTCGAAGGTCAAGTGCAATTGGCAAGAAAAACGAACCAACCATGTGGCAATCATATATCAATAGTTGTTCGTTTCTTTAACCTTTTCTTTCCGTAAAAAAAATTAACCTGACTATTTATTTATTTATTATTATTTTTTTAGTTCAACATGTGAGTTGGAAGACTCAAATCTCTAACCTCTTGATTAAGAGTATATGCCTTAATCAGTTAAGTTATGTTGAGGTTGACAAATTAACCAGGCTATCTACTTTTGCATTTTTGGTACTTCAACTTTTATATATTTTTATTTTGATCCATCTTTAGGGTTCAAGCCTATATACAAAAATAAAATGATGCAGATTCAAGCCCATCAAATGGTTGAACTGATGTGGAGTGTTGCTCTGGATGAGATTCCAGAAGATGAGATGTTGAAGTTCATCATGGATCCCACAAGCATGTTGCACGACGCTGCAAGAGTTGGAAATGTTGAATTTCTGAGACTGTTAATCAATTCATATCCTGATCTTGCATGGAAAGTTGACAATCAGCGGAAGAGCATATTTCATGTAGCTGTTGAGAATCGACAAGAGAGTGTCTTTAGTTTAATTTATGAAATGGGCGAGTTCTTGGATTACTTACCATATTATTTTGATGAGGAAAATATCAGCTTGCTTGAATTAGCAGCCAGAAAGGCAGATCTAAGTCATCTCAATCGGGTCTCAGGAGCAGCCTTTCAAATGCATCGAGAGCTTCTATGGTTTAAGGTACTTTTTGTGGTTATCTTTTTTAATATTAGTTGAGCGTATTGTTTATTAAGAATATGAATAAAAATAATTAAAGGTACCGTAAACTGTTTAGTGTCTAATAATAATTTTACATGGTATCAAAGTAGGAAGCTTTTGAACCCTTGTAATATAATTTGATAGTCATTTATTGGATTTGATGCTAATTTCCTTGACCAAGGGTGAAAGGCATAAACAGTTAGTTTAAGCTTTTGTGTTTAGTAGTGATTGAATACTCTTAACATAGTAGTACATATGTTTCTAAACTAAATTATGTAATTGAAGGAAGTAGAGAAGATCGTAGAACTTACGATGAGGAGAAAAAAAGGGAAGCGAAGCCCACGTGATTTGTTCACCCAACAACACAAAAACCTAGTGGAAGAAGGAGAAAAATGGATGAAGAAAACAGCAAATTCATGTATGTTGGTTGCAACTCTGATTGCTACCGTAGTTTTTGCTGCAGTCTTCACCGTACCAGGCGGTAGCAACAACAATAATATCAGCAGCAGTAGCAGCAACGACGGCGACAACACGGGCTCTCCCCTGTTTCTTCACCATAAATGGTTCACTGTGTTTGTGATATCAGATGCAACGGCTTTGATCTCATCTTCAACTTCAATACTATTGTTTTTGTCGATCCTCACGTCACGGTGTGCAGAAGAAGATTTCCTAATCTGGTTGCCGTTAAAGTTGGTGTGCGGACTTGGAACACTCTTTCTCTCAGTAATGAGCATGGTACTGGCTTTCAGTGCCACCTTTTTCCTGTTCTATGGCAAAGATACCGCTTGGGTTCCATTGCTTGTTGCTGGAATGGCTATTGTTCCAGTTTACTGTTTTGGTGTGCTGCAGTTTAGGCTTTGGGCTGATGCATTAGCAGCTTTACAGGCCTCTTACTACTTGTATTTCAGGAATTGGAAGGCCATATTATTCTGATCTCTCAATCATTTGTCCTTTGCAGAAATAAAATTTATGAAATAGAGATAGATGCCTTTGTGTATTAAAATCTTCCCATAAAGGTATCTTTTGGAGTTGTGTTGTGCATATATATGCTTATAATTTGAAGAGATCGATCTTCAATTAATTCACCTGCCCTTTTGAGCAAAAAGAGAAAAAGGATTGTTGTGGCAAATTTGACTTCAAATGGACAAAAACAGAGGGCAGTCACACGAGAAGGAAAAAGTATGAAGTGATATAAATTTAGATTTTATTATAAGTTTGGACTTAGGAAAAGGAAAAATAAAAGAAATTATGGTCAATCCTAGATTGTCATGTCATTATTCCAAATTAATAATGAAATTGCAAATAATTAAATTTGAGACCAATTTAGTCAAATTGGGTTATATGAACTTTTGGTCAAAGTTAAATAAAACTCAAATTCAAATGATTAAGCCCAAAGTCCAAGTCCATGGTTGGGTTCAAAGGCCACTAAAGCTCAAGGCTACATGCACATGGAAAAGCTTTATAAACAGGACAATTATCCTTCATTTGAGAGGTTCAGACATTAAACTCTCCGGAGAACTCAGAGCGAATTGTGAGCAAAGAATGTCAAAATCCTTAAGTACTGAATGCTCCATGAAGTCCTTAGGCACTGAATGTTTCAAGACAAGTTCTTAGGTATTGAACGCTTTAAGACAAGTCCTTAGGTGCTGAACCCTCTTTAAAGACCAAAGACTCTACAAGATCAATTCTTAGGTGTTGAACACTCTTTGAAATGCTGAACACTCTTAGAAGACCAAAGACCCTCCAAGACAAGTCTCTAGGTGTGAACACTCTTGGAAGACCAAAGACCCTCCATGACAAATCCTTAGGTGTTAAACGCTCCTTGAAGTGCTAAACACTCTTGGAAGACCAATGACCCTCCAAGACAAGTCCTTAGGTGCTAAATGTTCTTTGAAAACTGAAGACTCTTCGAAGACCAAAGACGCTTTGAAGACCAGAATACTTGAAGACTTTAAAGACCTAAATATCCTTGAAGACAAGTCGAAGGCATTTGAAGCGTACAAGACTCCAAGACTTCGATCGTATTTTCAAGAGGATCAACAAGCCAAAGGCCGATCTAGAGATCAACAAGCCAAAGGTCGATTCAACAAGGTCAACAAGTCAAAGGCCGATCAGAAAAGACCAACAAGTGCGCTTGAGAACAAGCTTTTAGCCCTCGAGACATTTGTATATGAGAGAGAAAGAATTAGAAGAACAAATTAGAGATTGTACCACACCCATAAACTTAATACAAATTAAATTCATTTATACGTGTCTTATTTCTCTTTATTTGTTGAAATCACGTGTGAACAATAACCTTGCATAATCTATATTTAAATTGCATAAAATGTGTAATCTATGTTTAAATGGTGTAAAAGAATGGGTTATATTATAGACATGTATAATCTTATATTTTATTGGGTTTGAATTTTGATTTGATTGGAATCAATGGTAGATATAAAGCCACATCATAAAATCATATGCATAAGATGACATTTTTTTTTTACTTCAACAACATTAAAGGGTGGAGAATTCAAACCTCCGACCTCTTGGCCATAAGACACACATTATAACTTTATAAAGAATAAAAACATGTATGTTTGGTCCAAAAATTTAGAGACTTATTAGACATAAAAGTTAAATTTTGGAGACTTATTAAGAAATTTTAAAATATGAGAAGTAGATATACACAACACAACTTTGAAAGTTCAATAATCTATTATATTATATATATTTTTTTTATACTAGAGCTTTTTAGCCACATCCTAAAAGTTCAAATACTAAACTTATAATGGAATCTAATAATAAAATAGAATACTCTTTTAAATCAATGACTATACTTCTAATATAGGTTTTATAAATCTTTTTTGGCTAGTTAATGTGATTTTATTTTAGTTAGTTAGTATTTTCAAATATCAAAATAATTGTTGGGACAAAAATTATCATTCCTATAAAATAGTACTAAAAAATCATATACTATAAAAGAAAATAGATTAAATTTTGTTATCAATTTTTTCAGAAGATCGATTATTGTTATTTTAAATAAAAATTATATTACCATATTGTAACGCATGGTTTATTTACGGGCGCTAATTTCAAAATTTTGGAAATTAAGTTGGAATAATTCCCAAGTATTTTGTTTTTTGGAGTTAATTTGAAATTTGGAGATTTAAGAAAAGGCAAATTTGGAATGGAACAAGTTGATTAAGGACATTTTTGGGAAGTAATTAAAGGTTAAAAAAAAGAGAAGGAAATCTTCTCCCTTATCTTCTTCTTCTTCCTTATCTATTTCTTCTTCCTCTTCTCCATACCTTATCTCTCCCGTTGGCTATCTCTTCCTCACCCAAAAATCTCTCTCCACCGTAGCTTATTCTCTTCTTCTTCCTCCCATCCCCGACAGCTTCCTCGCCAATCAGCAGCGTATCCTTCTTCGAAATGCCTGCAGCAAGTCGTTGATCGCTGCACCCAACCACGCAGTGCCGTCCACCGTGCACCCAGCCATGCCACAAGTCGCAAGCCGCCGGAGTTGTCGGTTTTCCCCTCTCTCTCCCACATTCTGCACAAATAGCAAGGGGTTGATGTTTGGGTCAAATTCCGACAAGCCCAACATTCGTACAAGCCATGTACAAGATCGATTTGGAGTGGGTAAGCATTCTGAGGTTTGATTTCAAATTAATGGTTGGCTGCGTTTGTGAATTTGAGATACCCATAAAGTCTTTGTGTTAATTTTAGATTACCCATAGCATTTGGGTCTTGGATTCACGAAATCAATTTATTCAGAGTGATTTTCAGCAGTGTTTCAAGTTCGAATATAAGGAAAGGCTATGGGTAGCACTCTAATCAACGTGGGTAAGTGTTCCAACTTTAGTTGGTGGTGGATTATGAGTTTAAATGTTGTTTTTGATGCTGTTGGAATAATTTTGGGTCAACCCATGACTTGTAGGACTTCATTTTAGATTATGCATAGCCTTTGGATATCAAATACATTAAATTGGACCTTTTGGAGCCAAAGCCAGCTAGCTTTCGGTTCGTTTCGATGTGGGTAATGCTCTTTTCATCATGGGTAAGTGTTTCTTCGAAAATTATTCGAAGTGATTTATGGGTTGTAAAACTGAATTGAATGACTTATTTGGTGATTTGAAACTAACCCACAAAGTTTTGGATTTTAATATAAAATACTCATTGCAATTTAAGGTCCTTTTGGGTGAATTTGGATTGTTTGAGTTGATGTCTAGCAGGTATCGATCTCGATTTTGGGGTGAGTTCTCTTTGGGTGCTATAGTTTTCACCTTATTGGAGGCTATGTTTGAGATTGAAGTTATTTGGCACATATTTTAGGGGTTTTGTTGAGTTTAAGGGGTTGCCATATTTTAGGGGTTTTGTTGAGTTTAAGGGGTTGCTTTGATGTTTTAAAACTTACCATAGCATGTTGGACTTTGTTCAAGAATTACCCATTGTGTTAGGAGGCCGGGTCGTCGAGTTTGAACCAATTCGACATCAATTCAGTAAGTAAATGTGTTGTTTGGGTAAGTTTTCTTGGATAATTTTCGTCTCAATTTGTTTTAACTAATGGTTGGATCTTAGAATGATTTATTAACTATTGCTAGGACTTCTTTTGGCGATTTGGGATGCTTTGGGAAGTGCCTATTATTGTTACTTAAAAAAAGTTAGTCATTTGGATTTAAGCTCCTTTAAGTTTCTTATTTTGAATTTAGTATATGTTTGAGAACTTGCGAATTGTAAGAGCATAATTTTGTTTGTAAAGCATGTAATGTTTAGTGATCAGTGGGAGGTTGTTTGACCTGGTAATGGCCTAACTATGTGGCTATAATGGAAATAGGGGCTTAAAGACTCGAGTTTATTATAATTAGCACGCGTAGTACTTTAAGAAATTGCCTAAGGTTGTGAAGGGGTTGCTACATTCCTGAACCTTGTTGTGGTATTTAGGGGGGTCGTGATCATGTGTATGTTGTTGCAAGTAATCGATTTGGAAGAACTTGTCGAGCTTGGTAATGGAGTTGAACCTTAGAATTTGGGGGTTTGATAACTCTTTATAGAAGAGTTATTTTTACTTGAATTCTCTTGCTAAACCTTGCTTGTTTGAGGTAGTTAGGTAGCTTTTTGGTTACTTAAGTCCCCAATTTAGTGCTTTATTGCTTATTTGGCTAAGTATTGAGAAAACTTTGATTAATGTTTGAATTCTTGCAATTTATGAGCTGATTTGTTTGCAATTTGTGTTTTAGGTAAGAGCAAAATTAATGAACAGAGAAATGAGTATAGTGAAGCTTTCTGAGCTGAAATGCTGCAGCAATCTATCTCAGTACAACTCCAAATCTCACACGTGCAAGGATTCTCATTAATTGAGCTGTCCAATTTTAGCCCAGCCGGAAAAACGTGGACCAATAGAATGCTGCCATATTTTATTCCCTGTCTATTCAGCCCTGATTTTGATGAAAAGGATGAGGTATTTTAAGCTTGGCTGATGGGAATTAAAAATGAGGCTGGAAAAGGGAAGCTGGTACGAAAAGGGGAAAAGAGGAGCTGAGAAGAGGATGTCTACTTTGGGGAAAGAAGCTGAGGAAGAAGGAGGAGTCCTTTAGAAGCTTCGCCTGAGAAATTCTTTTCTCTTCTTATTGTCTTCTTCCTTTTATTGCTTTTCCATTTTCTTCTTGATTGCTGTAATGGAGTTTCCAGTAGCTTTTAGGAGTTTTATTTCTGTTATTATGAAATAATTAGCTTAAGGCAAGGATTAGGGAACTCTTATATTGTAGAGAGGTTCAATCTATGTGGTTTTATGCTGTTGAACACTGATTTGAAGTGTTTTCAATGTTTATGATGAATTACGTTTGGCCAACCTTTTTCATCTACTGTTTTCTTGACTTTTGGGAAGAAGAATAGGAAACTGATTGCTTCAATTCTCACTAAGACTGATTACAAGTTGAGCTTGCAGTGAAATGGGTAGGTTAGAGATAATCACCCACTTAGTGCACACAAGTAATGAGCTTATTTTGAGTAGTTTAAATGGGAATTTAGCTACAATTTAAGGAAATCTGGGAAGATTCCGTGTTGGAATGCTGTGTGGTGCGATTTAGCATAAGTTTTGCTACAACATTGAATCCTTAAAACAGTATAAGAAACCCCTAATCCAAGCCTGCTTTTAACTCTAAGTAATTTCACCTGCTATTACTTGTTTTAGCTCTTTTGCGTGTTATTTTAAGCTTGTTATTGGTTAAGTTAGGCTTGTTTGATTTCTTTAAAAATCCCTTGAATGTTGTTTTTAATTGGTTACCCTTTTTATCACTAAAAGTGAGCTCAAGCTTAGTAAAATTCATGGACTAATCCCTAAGGAGAACGATATAAATATACTTATCACTTGCTACATTAGACTGTGTATACTTGCACATTTAGGGTGTTTCCATTATAAAATTGCATACACTCTGCTAGGCAACAGTGAGTGTCTAGTATTGTCTACTATAGGCATGAATCTGTGGATGCTTGATTTAAGCTGAATGTTTGGGCTGGTTAAATATGTTCTTTCAATTATGCGCTAGTAAACTCCTCAAGTATGAGGCTCACATATTGTTGCTTTGTCATGATCTTTGGTATGGTGGATGTGTTTTCTGTGGAATTTTGTGAATGAGTAAGCATGCTTAAAATTGTGTTTGTGGAGCACGTGGTTGTGGGTTGAATGGTTTCAGAATCCTTGTTATAGAATAGTGTTGAAGTGTGTTGGTTTGAGGCATTGGTGTGATTAACTGAGCACAACATGCCTAAAAAGCTTGAATGGTTAATCAAGGTTTAGTTTTCCTGACTTGTTGGATTTGGCAAGCTAGAACACTCTAAAAGTATTTAACGCTCCCGGACATTATCCATGTTCCTTGTGTTAGAATGGTTTAGGACAACTTGATGTACTTAACATTTTATAGTGATGACTGCTACGGTTCCTAGCGTGATTAGAAGGGTTGGGTTTGTAAGAAGCGACTTAGGGAAATATGCTACTAGTGTGCGTAGAGACCATGGATAGGTGGAGGTCTTGTTTAAGATGGTTGATAAGCTTATACATGAGTCTCTGCTCGAGATTCAAGAATGTTGGTTAGTGGAAAGGTGACTGTTAGTGAGTTTGGTTGCTTGATGAGGCACGACCGAGATTCCTTTGTTGGGAGACGGACCTAATCGTAAAGCTTTAGTCCAAGTGTGATTGGGGCATAATTACTTGAACGCTTTGTAGCATGTTTGCTTGAATGTGTTTGGGCGTTGGTGGTGAATGAACTTATATTTAAACTTTGTCTACCTAAACATGTGTGGCATTGAGTTCGTGTTTACAGTTATGAATAAGATCTATGGATCGAGGTGAGAATGAGGTTTATGATCTCTCGGGTGGTATATCCCTTGATGATCTAAATGCGTTATGACTAGGCAAAAGCTCGTGGGGCTAGTGCCACTTATTTCTCTCCCCATACGAGCATGTATTCCTAGGAGGTTGAGGCAGAGTGGTGAGCGTGAGCCAAAGTGGTGAGTGTGAGCTAGAGTGATGATGATGCTAGCATAGGGGGCGATTCCCCTAGAGTGATGAGCGTGAGGTCTGTGATGCCTTACCGAGTGATGCTAGCATAAGAGGCGATTCCCCTAGAGTGATGAGTAAGGGGCAATTCCCCCAGAGCGATGAGTGAGATGATGATGCTAGTATAAGGGGCGATTCCCCTAGAGTGTTGAGCGTGAGAGTTGTTTTTCTTCTTTGCATAAGACTATCCTAGGATACATGACTCACAGGTATAACACGTGTAATACCATAAGGGAATGAGCCTAAAGTAAGTTAAGTAGGCACATAACTAACTGAAGTGAATATTGAGTTTGAATTTGAGCAGAAATCTATGAGTTAGGGATGTACTCGTCTGTTTATGGTTTCGGACTTTGGACACTTAAGTGGGCTACTTACTGAGTATGTTTATACTCACTTGTGCTACTTTGTTTGTCTTTTCAGATTGTGCATATCCTCAAGGGGGGTGACGAAGGCGACGACTTAACGAGGCTATGGAGACTCCACCACCATTTCTTTCCTGATGTTAGCTTTCAGTTGTGTATCTTAGTGCTTATAGTATGTTGGTTTGTAAATTTCTAAATATTCTTTAGTTTTCGTGTATTTGGTTAAAGTTTCTTAGATTCTTGTGTCTGATGGTTGAGCTCAGCATATTTTATCTTAGTTTGGTGGATGCTAGTGTTTTATCTGAGTTTTAGAAGTGTTTTTATTCTTATCAGGTATTTGTAAATTTTGGTTTTCTCGTAGTTACGCCGTCATGTTGCCTAAATTTCATGCATGAGCGAGGTAACTCAATCGTGCTTCCGCGTTTAGAGAGTCGTGTGGGTCAGGTTTGTTACACATATTATTATTTAACTAATACATTTTTAATTAACTAGTAATATGTAGGGCACTTTAATAATTATTATATATCTAATTACTTTTCTTAATACAAGAAATAAAATACAATTAGATGTTTTACTAATTCCGAACAATTTCAACCAAACAACATAAAAATAGAATAACATTTCTATTTTTTTTATTTATTTCATTCATTTTTTAAAATTATTATCCTCCTTTGCCACTGCTAAGTAAACACTCGTTATCATATTAAAAATCCATTGTACTTTATTTTTTTAAGTAAAACAAATCAAGGGGTAAGGTTAGGCAAGTTATTCACTGTTTATTATTATTATTATTTTTAGAAAATTCTCAATTAAATGACTTTTATATCTATATCTATAATCTATAATATGTATAAAAGTACGAATGTAGAAGAAAACTTTTTTTGGACGACATTATCCTTGATGTTTTACAAAATACCAAAACAATCCTTCATTTAATTAACCACCCCACCCATGTAAGATGTTTTTGTTTTATCTCTCGCTACTAATTTACTCTCTCCCCACTTTTCCAAACCCACCCCACCCACTTAAGAATTTTTTTATTTTTTGTTTTCATCTCTCTCTACTAATGTACTCTCTCCCCACTTTTCCAAATTCTATTAATCACCAAAACTATCTTGGGTTTCCATTTTTTATGCATAAATCTCTCTTCTTCCCTTCCCTCTCCTCCTTCGCCTCCTCCTTCCTTCTCGTCCTTTTAAATGGGCTACTTTTTTATTATTCAGGATGAAGATTTGAAGAATTGTATCATATTTTGAATTTCTACTTCTAAATTGGGTATATTTCCTTGGCCAATTTTTTTCTTTTATTTCACTTTTATTTCATGCTCACTGTTGTTATAATTGTAGAAAGTTGAATGGTATATTTTGTTTATATTTGATTCTAAAATCCTATTGTATTTCCACCAAGTATTGGATTGATTTTATATCTAACATCTGTGTATAGAGTTTTGATTTGATTTATTTTATATGTGCAAGTATTTTAGATTGATTGTATCTGTAACATTGCTGTTATCTTCTAATTTTATTCAAATTAATATATTTTTTGTTTTCCTATTTAAACGAAATAACAAAAAAGTTCTCTCCCACCCATCCCTCTAATTTCCATCCAAATATTCAGTTATTCAAAATTCTACTATTTTTCTAAAAAAATTTATACGATTTTACCATTCTTTCCCAATTCTCTCACTCATCTCTAACTTCCCCTCCACAAGTTTAGTTATTCAAAATTCTAATAATTTAATTATTTATTATTGAAAATGAAAATTTGAAGAACTGTATCGTATTTTGAATTCACCAAGCGTTGGATTGATTTTATATATAACATCCAGGTATGGAGTTTTGATTTAATGGGTGTCCTTTCAATTTCATATCAAATTCATGGTTAGATTTGTTAGTCTTCCCTAGAGTGTAGGTTCCCATTAGAAGTGGACATAAAAGATGAGAGATATTTTAAATGGAATATTTTTTTTAATAATCTTTGATTAAAATAAATGTAGGATTCTTTGATTTGTTGATTAATTTTAATATATAAATATAATTTTGTGAAGATAGATAGTTACATATAGTTGAGTTGATGGATACTCCACATGTGGTGTGGTCTATGTAAAGACTTTTTTTTATGTTCAAAGTCATATTGTGAAAGTTTATAATTGTATTTCTTTAATTGGATGATTTAATTTCAGATTCTATCAATATCCTTTCAAAATTAAACTTAATTATAAGATTGTATTCTTAAAAAATTAATCAACTAAATTGATCAATCTAGCATATTGAAAAACATTTATTCAATTGTGTTAGAAGTTTGTCACAATTAGATTTAAAATATATAAATGAAAAATACTTTAATTTCTCAATTTTTTTCTTTCAAAAAATTTCACTAAAAGGAGATAAATGTGGAAATGACAACAAAGAAAATAGATGAAATGATTCAATTATTTGAAATTGAATAATTTGATTATTTTGGTTTATTAAAATTTTTAATTAATATATTTGATTTACTTGGTTTTTGGTTTCTCTCTTTATTTTTCTCTCTTCATTTTTTACTCCATTATTCTCTTTATGATGTTTCTCATTTCAATAATTTTGTATTTAAAATTTCTTGAAAGCCAGACCCTTGATTTTTCCTTTGAAAATTAAAGATTTGATAATCTTAATGTTTGATTTTTAGAAAATTGTTTCAATTTTTAAATCTTGTAATTTTTCAAAAGAAAAAAATATATACTTATACTTGAAGAGATTACAGCCCAAATGCATGGAAATATGTATATAAAAAACCAATTTTTATCCGTTTTAAACTTTGGTATTTATTATTTTCCTAAAATAAACTAAATGCAAAGTGCAAAAAATGTTACATATAAGGAGAAAAAAAAGGTGGAAGAAATAATTTCCTAGAATAAACTTAGCAATTGAGAAATTACAAGAGTGGGAAGGGAAAAAGGGGAAGAAAAACAACGGTTTTGCTAGAGTTGATTTGTAATTAAAGATATAACTAATTCAAAGATACTACTTATACACAAGGGTAATTATAGGTTATATAAACTTTATTAACTTCCCTTTATAAATTAACCTAGCCTTTTTTTTTAATTTAAGGGATTAACCCAAGTCCCTTTACTTCTCCATTTATGTTACATGTAAAAAAAATAAGTAAAATACTCTCCTATAATAACCCTATATAACACAATTCATGGCAAACACAAAAACTTGCTTCCTTACCATCATTTATCTTTGGAACTTCTTTATAAAATGATTTACATATTTTATTCTCACACATCTCTTCTATCTCTTGTCTTCTCATCTATGGAAAAATTAGACCCAAACCTATCTTGAGCCTAGCGACATAACTGAGAGGTATTGAATTGTGTTGCGGATCTCTATTTCAACTCCAAGCATCTAAATATGTGAGTTTATTGTTACATTCTTTCAAAATGCTGAAACTAACTTGGGTCTCAATTGTTTCTTAGCAATCAAGAGTATTCAACATGAGCGTTGACTAGCATTGCTCAACTCTTTGAGAAATGCACAACACAAGAAGGTAACATTCTAGAGACCTATAGTGATATTGTTGTTAAGTGCACCCATCGATCATCACCCCCACCTCCATTGCCACTTTCCACTGAAGGCCTTTCTCATTGAGAAGTAAATTGATTTTTGCAATAGAAAAATATGGAGTGACTATAGCTATTATAATTTTATGTTTATTTGTGTCGTCATGTCTAGAGTGTGTGAGTTAGAGTCACATACTATGGGTATTTTGCATCATTTTCAATGAATGTTCTTTCACTAGATACTAAATATATAAAGGTTGCACTTTGCTTATTTTGAACTATTAATTTCACAATGTCATTATATTTACAACTGTATGAAATATATATGAATAAAAAAAAAAGTGAAAAGAGTACGTGTTTCTTCCTATACCTCAAATGGTGCAATCCTAAACAATAAGGATGGCAACACCACTTTCAATTTGAAAAAAAAAAAAAAAACATTGCAAAGGGCCTTACATGCATATTCAAAGATTTTATAAAATTCTTATCTCACATGGTATTTAGTCTCTTCAAGTTAATATATATTTTTTTCCAAAAAAAGGACGATATAGATAAATTGATACTTAGTATTGTATTGTATAATTTAATCATTTCAATAAAATATAAGTTATTTATTTTAACAATTATATTAAACTACTTTAAGAATAATAATTATTAAATTTTATTGGAAAATGACTTAATACTATACAAATAATTTATTTTTTTTTGTAAATATAGACGATCATATTATTTAATATGTATTCGACAATTTATTAAAAAAGATTAATTTAATATATGATAAAATTAAATAGAAATGTCACGTGCAAATCACGTGCTAAAACACTAGTATATATAAAATTTCCAATTGAATGATTGATTCTCCCCAAAGAATCATTACACATTTAAGTGGTTAAATTCCCATAGGAAATTTTCATTTAAAGAGAATTTTCTTAAGCCTCCTAATAAAAGCAAGTATAATATTTTATTTTAATTCAAACATATTATAAAAAAATTGTCAAAATGAAGTAAAATGCATAAATCATTTTTAAAGTACCAAGATAAGAAGATCACAACCTTTTTTCACAACAAAAAGAGTCTAACCTACATTGCCAGGTTTAAAGTCTAGAGTGCTAACTGTCACGGTCATGCTTGTCCAGGGCGTGTTGCCTGTGGCCGTATGCCCATCTCAACCCCTTGTTATCTTACTTTCATGCTATGTATTTAGTTTTGCTTAATAGTTAGCTTTCATTGTATTTTAGTGGGCGTATGACTCATCGCCATTTTCATGTGCAAGCCTGCCAAAGGCTTAAATCCTAGAATGTACTATAGGAGGGTATGACTAGTTGTCCAACCTTCCTACCCGGAGTTATATAATAATCAAGCCGTTGTTTGTCTCTTACTTGCTTGCTTGCGTATAACAAAATACTTTCTCAAAATGCTTTCAAAACACTTTCTCTCTCTCGTTTTCTAAAACATTTTCTCCCGAGACCCGAGGGGAGGCTAGACCATATACGGAAGTAGTCCGCAACTTCCGTTTTTCGTACGGCTGACTTGATTGTCGAACCTAAAGCAAGTGCCGCACAATCGTAGACCCGTTGCGAAGAGTGCGATTGTGACACTAACCACTACACCATAAAACCACACAAGTAGTTATTCATTGTTTACTTGTTTTTAGAAAAAAATTTAATTAAATGGCTTTCATATATATTACCTATTTAGGGGGTGTTTGGATTGAGAAGTTGGGGGGGAGTAAAGTTGGGAGGAGTTAATAACTCCTCCCAACTCCTTGTTTGGCCCAAGGATAATTTTACTCCTATTGTGGACCCCACAGATTTATTAACTCCTTCTCCAACTCCTTATTGTGGGTCCCACAAACTTATTAACTCCATCCCCAACTCCTCATTGTGGACCCCACAGATTTATTAACTCCTTCTCCAACTCCTTATTGTGGGTCCCACAAACTTATTAACTCCATCCCCAACTCCTCATTGTGGGCCCCACAACTTTCCTATCTCATTTTTTCTTCACCTCACCTCACTCATACCTCTCTCTTTTCTCCCTCTCCTTTCTCTCTCTATTTTTTTACATTATTTTTTTTTTAATTTCTTAATTTGAAAAATTTTCTTTATTTTTTGTATAAATTTTCTCATCATTGTTACTAATCACTAATTATTATTCTATAATTTTAATCAATTTTTTAACAAAAATATATTTCTTTTTATTCTATAATTTTATTTTTTAAATATAAATTATATAAGAATGTTTTAGACATGATACTATTATTTAAATTGAAATTTTAATATAAATTAGAGTACTACATAACAATTTTTTTAATTGATAAAAATCTTCCTATTTCACTTCCTCCATTTGTCATCTACAATTTTTTTTAAGTTTCAACTAAAATTACTTATAACAAATAACAATCTCATCTTTTTTTAAGCTTTTTTTTATTAATAGCTCAAAAATATATATAATTTTATGATTTGAAGATAAGAAAAACATATTTTAAACTAACCCGTATTACATTTTAAAAAATTAGTATTAAAAAAGATTAACGTATTAAAAAATTTTGATTTTCAAACTAATCATATTCAAAGTAAAAAGATAAACAATTTCTCATTCAAAACTTAATAAAACAAAATTATTACAATAAATAACATAAATATATAGTATTTTGAACAAAAGTATGTATGATATTCATTTTGAATGATGTTAAAAAATATATATATTCATTTTGAACTTAATTATTTTAAAATAGCATAAATATTTGATATTTTATTTTTAACTTAGTTATTTTAAAACTTCAAAGAATATATTATTTTCAAATTAATCAAACTTTAGATAATTCATTACATTGATTAGTTAGAAAAATAAAATCTTAAATTATGTAAAAAAATTATTTTATTAAGCTTGAAAAACAAATCTTAAATTTAAAATTTAAAATTGACGAAAACAAGTCTCTAATAAAATTGTAAAATATTAATAAAATAATATAATTTAAAATCTCAATTTTAGGATTGACGGAAACAAATCTATATTATTTCTAGAATTGAAAGAATAAAAACGTAAAAATCTTGAAGTTTATTTGAATCCCTTTAAATTAATGGATTGAAATATTTCCTAATCACATGTAATATTTTAAAAAGTATTGTAAGACTCATTTATTTGAAAACTATCCAAGATAAATGAATAATTAATGTGAGATATATTGAAAAAAAGAATGTGGGGTATTTTGTTCAAAATTATTTTTTTTACTTTAAAGAAATTTGTAAAATATACATAAATTAATAAAAACAAAAAATCTCAATCTTAGAATTCATGGGAACAAATTCTTAATAATGAAATTTTGAGAAATTGTAGAAAAAAAACTATATAAAATCAACTTAGACTTCAGAACTCTAGGTTTAACAAATCTGCACTCCAAACACAGATTTCAGAACTCCTACTCCCTGCAACTCCTTGCCCCAAACACAGACTTCCTAACTCTAGACTAAACAACTCTGCACCCCAAACACATACTTCCTAACTCCCTAGACTTCCTAACTCCCCAGACTTCCTAACTCCCCAGACATATTAACTCCTACTCCCTGCAACTTCTTGCCCCAAACAACCCCTTAAGGTTTAGTTTGGGATTGTTGTAGCTTTTAAAATAATTGTTGGCAACTTTGCTTTTAGAAAATCAGCTGTTGCAGGAACCGAATTAGTCTTTGGTAAATTTTAACTTTAAACTGAAAAAATCAAATTATATTATTTGGTAAAATAATACAAAATTGTTGTGATTTAGCTATAATGATCAAAATAGACATTATTTTAATTATTTTTATATTGATATTTAACATCTATTTTATTATAAATTAATTGCTTAAAAATTTATATAATTTAAATTACTAGTTATTTTGTTTAATATAAATTATTTGATAAACATTTAGGAAAAACAACTGCTATAAAAAAATTGAATAAATCAGAAGGATAATATTGAAAATTAAAAATTTTAGTTAGAGAATATAGATGATTTTTAGGAAAGCTATTTTTAGAAGCTACTAGGTGGGTGATTTTCAAAAGTGATTTTAGATAAATTAATGAATAATCAGTTTTACCAAACAAATAAAATGATTAAGATTCTTCTATAATTACTTTTGACGTTTGTAAAATCAATCTCAAACGCACCTTAAGTGGTTAAATTTCCATGAAAAATCTCCATTTAAAGGGAATTTTCTTAAGCAGCATAATAAAAACAAATATAATATTTCATTTTAGTTTAAATATCTTATAAAAATTGTTAAAATAAACTAAAATGTATAAAGAATTATTACCCATTTAAGTGGTTAATTTCTCATAGAAAATCTCTATTTGAATAGAATTTTCTTAAGCATCGTAATAAAAAATATATAATATTTCATTTTAATTCAAATATCTTATAAAAAATTGTCAAAATAAACTAAAATGTATGTCTTTTTTAAAATACCAAAATAAGATCCCAACTTTTTGTCAACAAAAAAATTTGTTTTCTATATATCTAAAAGGTCCTACCAAGAGTCGAACCTAGGCCGTAGGTTTCAAAATCCAAAGTGCTAACCACTACATCATAGAACTAGATACTAACCAAAATAAAAAATGCATGTGATCTTAAATAGAAAATTGGTCATACAAATAAGTTTCAAATATTAAACATATCACAAACAAACTAAGTCAACCATACGTTAAGTATGAGTTTATATATATATATAGGCAAGGACGAGAATGGACCATGAGAAAAAAATTTACCCTACTCCTTCCCCACTCCTTGGAGCTATAGGGAAAAGTAACATCTCTTTTTTTTTTTCATAACAAATGGAGAATGAAGAATTTGAACTTCCAACTTCAAGGAAGAAACACATGTCAATTACCGTTGAGCTAAATTCACTTTGGCAAAGTAACATCTCTAGTTAACTAGGTGGGCTGGTATTTGTTGAGGATCCCACATTGGAAAAATGTAGAGAGACCTCATAATTTATAAGATACATGGGCTACTCCTCTCATTGCCAATTGGTTTTGAGATGGAACCTCATGTAATCTAATATGGTATCAGAGCCCATTAAACCCAAACGGGTATTCGGTCAAAAAATTGAGATCCGATTCAAGAATGGTGAACCCAAAGAGGCACCATCTTGAGGGGGCATGTTGAGGATCCCACATTGGAAAAATAAAGAGGGACCTCACAATTTATAAGATACATGGGCTACTCCTCTCATTGCCAATTGGTTTTGAGATGGAACCCCATGTAATATAATATGGTATCAGAGCCCATTAAACCCAAACGGGTATTCGGTCCAAAAAAAATTAAAATTGGGATCCGATCCAAGAATGGTGAACCCAAAGTGGCACCATCTTGAGGGGGCATGTTGAGGATCCCACATTGGAAAAATGTAGAGAGACCTCACAATTTATAAGATACATGGGACCTCACAATTTATAAGATACATGGGCTACTCCTCTCATTGCCAATTGGTTTTGAGATGGAACCTCATGTAATCTAATATGGTATCAGAGCCCATTAAACCCAAACGGGTATTCGGTCCAAAAAATTAAAATTGGGATCCGATCCAAGAATGGTGAACCCAAAGTGGCACCATCTTGAGGGGGCATGTTGAGGATCCCACATTGGAAAAATGTAGAGAGACCTCATAATTTATAAGATACATGGGCTACTCCTCTCATTGCCAATTGGTTTTGAGATGGAACCTCATGTAATCTAATAGTATTTAATGTTCAAACTTGAAGGAAAGGAAAAACCGTTGAGCTTAGGTTCGCATAAGAGTTGCACTAAAGAAATTATTAAAAAACAATATATAGTGAGTAGATTATGTAATCATGCCATGTCAAGTGAAACATGGTGGTGGTAATGTTTATTTATTATTGGTTAAATTAAAAGTTTAGTTCTTGAAACATCAAATTTGTGTCTATATTAGTCCCTAGACTTTAATTAAAAAGTGTGGCTTTCAATTTAATGTCTAATTAGCCCTTAAACTTTAATTTAGGTTTTGTAATGTTTAAAAATTAACTAATCTATTAGATATAAAATTGAATTTTATGTTTAATAAGACCCTAAACTTTTGATTTTGTATCTAATAGAATTCTAAACTTTCAATTCTCTCTCTCGTGTCATTGCTTGTTTGTAGACCTCCTACCTCTTCATTACTTTCCTAAAGTCGTGTGCTTTGTCTTCCCTGTATTTTCTTTTATTTTTTAATTCTAATTATTTTCGTTAAGATTTGTTACCTTTTGAAATATTATATTTCATTTGACTAAGATTTTGATACATTTATTAAATATTTGATTTCAAAATCTCCCTGCCTAATGTTGTTATTCTTACATGTTCAAAATATGGAAAAGGACATGAGCCATTTTCTCACTGATGTTAGCTGATAGTATATATTTTCAAAATCATTTTTTCTCACCTAGCCCCTTAAATTGGTCCACCTCTGACTGATAAAAACCTAAATAAAATATGTCATTCATTATATCTATCTATCTATATCTATATCTATATCTATATATATAGACACAATTTTTTTAGCATGTCTATAACTGATGGAGATTTGAACATTTGATTTCAAGAGGAGTAAAAATCTTAAATCCACCCATATATTAGCATTAATCTATATAGTTCATATATATTATATAATTTTTTGTGTAAACAAATATGACTGCTCTATCAACCGGCTAATCGTATTAAAAATCCCAACAAGAGTTGCACTTGAACATTATTCAAAAACAACCGTCATAAGCAACACGATGGTGATAATTATATATTATTTATTATTTTTGTTTTGTGTTTTGTACTAAAAAAAAATTATATATTTTTGTTTTGTGTTACCAATAAAATAAGGCAGCTGCATCTGAGCATCTTTGACCATGGATACAAGGAAGGACTCTGAAGGTCTGAAGGTGATAAAAGAGATCAGTTGATGATAAATTATTAGAGGGTATGACAAGTTGATATTTTATAATTGTTTAGATATTTTTGGATGTTTGTTCAAAAAGTAGTTCTATTTTTTTATTTTTTTTATTTTTTAAATTCTTACATTGAATAATATAAAAGTAACAATCATACAACAAGAGTTATATTAAATAATTCCTTTAAATTGATAGTATGAATAAAATTTTCCAATTGGTACACGTAATAAAATGTGCATTGTTTTGAGTCTTGACTTGATACAATAATTGTGCGGAATAATTATTTTAAAATATTTAATTAATTTATTTATCTTAGGACAATTATTCCAATTTACTAGGCTATCACTTTGTCATTTTTTTTCAATAAATTATAATAAAAATTAATTTCCTTAAAAATTGTCTTAATTTTAATTGGAAGGAAAATTTTCAATATATACTAAGAATTTAGGTGGGTGAGTCAATTTTAAATCTTATAATACTCTCAATTAGTTAAATTTTGATTTTTTTTAAAGATTTGTGACTAGTTATAGAAATGCTAATGGTTGTGCAAGTCTATTCCTTGAGATATTGATTCTTATAATTCTATCGGATGCTTTTAATTAAAGTTATGTATTTTTGTGATTAATTTGGACATTTTCCTAAACGATTTTTTAAGTACTTTATTAGTTGAATTTTACAATTTATTGGTAATGGTTAATTAATTTTAGTTTTGAGAGTAACTTTTATTTAAGTTTATGGTTAAAATTAATGAAATTAAAAGTTTAGGTGTTGCACCAACTCGGAAGCCGAGCTTCTTTTTTTTTTTTCTTTTTCGTGCAAAAAAAAAACCAAATTGAACGTTTACTTTCTAATACCTAATACTGTGTCTTTTTTTTTAATTAATTAATTAATTAATTAATTATTATTTTGAGTCGATGACTCCTTAAAATATGAGAAGTTGCATTTAACTATCCAAGTATTTCAACTAATTATTGGGGGTTGGTATATTAAACGTTATTTAATACTTCCTCTTTCTCTCAGACAAAATAAAATACTTCCAATTACAGCTGTGATAATGTTTCCTAATTATCTATGGAGATTCATACTCTCGAAGTGTTTTTTAAGTACCAATTAAATTTTAAATGATAAGAAAACAACTTATGCCATAAAACCAAAGACGTGTGTTTATGAGATGGGAAACGAGCTTCCTACCATTCTATACTCAAATGTGATTCAACTATCCTTACTTCTTGGGTTCCCTATTAATTTATCTTTAAAGAATGGTCTCTTTTACTTAAAGCATTGTTTCTTAAAACACTTTTAATAAAAAAAAAATACATTTAATTATGCATTTGGTTACATTTTTTAAAGTGAAACAAATTTATTTGGTTGTATTACATTCAAAACTGATTCTACTAATTACATACATTTTCTTTTTCTTGGGGTATGTTTGGGAGAGTGATTGTAGAAATAGTGATTTTAGTGAAAATGATTTGTTTATAAGTGATTTATTAAAATTAATTTTCATATAATCATTTTAATATTTGGTTCTACACTTTGAAAAGTGATTTTCATAAAATAAAAGTGATTTTAAATGATTGAATGCATATATATATATATGGGAGTGACTTTAATTAGTATAAGTGTTTTAAGCCTAAATGTGATTTAATTATAATTATTTTTTAAAAGTGTTTAATTATAAATTATTTAAATATTTGATTCCATACTTGTAAAAGAGATTTTGATTTAATTAAAAGTGTTTTTTATTATTAATGTTTGTTTTCAAAAGTAATTTTAGAATCATCAAGTTACTAAAAAGGGCATTACATTTGAGAGAAAAGAATTTAGAGAGTGGTAAGCAAAAGTTATGGAGAGAGGGAAAATTAGGAGGATAATAAAAATTTAAAAGAAAAAATAGAGAGTTAAAAGAAAAGTTTCAAAGAGGAAAAACTATTACAGATAGGAAAGGGCAAAAATTTTAGAGTGGGACAAAAAAAACTAAAGAGAGAAAATTTTAATCGAGGAAACAAAATTTCAAAGATAGAAAAATAAACTTAGATATACAAAAATTTTAGGGAGAAAAACTTTAAAGAAAAAAAAAGGTTAGAGGAAGGGACAAAAAATTTCAAGAGAAAAAAATTATCAAAAGAGGGTAAAAAATTAGAGAGAGAGAGTAGAGAGATACAAAAATTGTAGAAAAAGAAAAAATAGAGAGAGGAATAAAATTTTGGAGATAAAAAAAGTTAAAGAGATTTAAAAAATATTGGAGAGAGAAAAAAAATGAGAAAAAGAGATAAAAATTTGAGAGACAAGATAAAGTTAGGAATAGAGATTATAAAAACTTTAGAAATAGAGATTATAAAATCTTTAGAGATAGAAAATTAGAGATAAATAATGATAGAGAGACAAATTTTAGAAGGGAAAAATGAACTTTTCACATCATTTTAGTACAAAATAAAGAAGAACATGAGGATATTTTTTTTAATTTGAAATAATAGTTATTTCAAAACCAAAATCTCTTACAATCACTTACCACAAAAAATCACCTCCCAAGTGATTGATCAAGAAGTGATTTTCAATTCTTCCAAAATCACTTATCAACCATTACCAAACATCGTCATTTTAAAATAGAAGTGATTTTGGAATGACAAAAGTGATTTTGGTCATTCCAAAATCACTCCCAAAATATGCACTTAGAGCATGTTTGTGAGTGATTTTTGAAATATTGATTTAGCATAATTGATTTATTAAAAGTGATTTTTATATAATCATTTTAATTTTTAGTTCCACACTTTTAATAGTGATTTTCATAAATTAAAAATGTGGTTCAATGACTACGAGCATGTTTGGAAGTGAATTTAGAATAAGTGTTTTAAGCTAAGTGATTTAATTATAATTAATTTTGTAAAAGTTTTAGTTATAAATCATTTTAATATTTGGTTCCACACTTGTAAAAGTGATTTAAATTTAATTAAAAGTATTTTTTAAAAAAAATGATTAATGTTGTTTTCAAAGGTGATTTTATAATCATCAAATTACTAAAAATATAAAGTTAGAGAAAAATTTCAAAGAGAAAAAAATGTTAGAGACATGAGGGATACAAATTTTAGAGAGAGACAAAAAATTTAGAGAGAGAAAAATTTAACAGAGAGCGAAAATTCGAAAATAGAGAAATAAAATTAGAGAGATATACAAAAATTTTAGGGAGAATTATCAAAATTTTAGAGAGAAAAACTTTAATGAGGAGAAAAATTTAAGAGTCAATGACAAAAAAGTTCAAGAGCAAGAAGTTAGAGCAAGAGGTAAAAAAATTAGAGAGAAAAAAGTTAAAGAGATACAAAAATTATAGAGAGCGGAACAAAAAAAATTTAGAGATAAACAAAGTTAGAGAGAATTAAAACCATTGGAGAGAAAAAAAAATGAGAAAAATGAATTAAAAATTTTAAAAAGAGAATAAAGTAAAAGAGACATTATAAAAACTTTAGAGAGAGAAAATTGGCATTATGTAAACAATGATGGATGACTTCAATGGTGACAGTTTTGAGAAAACACGTTTTTTGATTGAAATTTATGAATGTTTATAATAGATGACGGTTTGTGACTGCCACAAAAAGTTAGCTTTTTTTAATATGAAATAATAATTATTTTAAAAATAAAATCACTCACAATCACTTGACAAAAATCACTTAGGAATCACCAACCAAGTGATTGACCAGGAACCACTTCCTCACCAATGCCAAACATCACAATTTTGAAAGAGAAGTGATTTTAGGTATATCAAAAGTGATTTTGGTCATTCCAAAATCACTCCCAAACATGTCATTAGTGTGTATTTGGATAAAGTTCCTAAATAATTTTTGAGGGCCAAACATGTTTTATAAAAAATATTCTAATATGTTTGGTAGCAAATAAAAATCACTTTGGAAATATTCAATTTGATTTAAAATCAAAATTTGAAGAATCACTTTATAGTTGTGATGAGACCTAAAACATCTCTATTATTTCGTACCTAAATCATGCCTATTCCCTTCTTTTTATGAGATTAATTGTATATTTTGTAAGAAATTGAGAAGGCATATTTGGAGATAGTGTGCGAAATCAGGGTGAAAATGAGCCAAACTGAAGGTCAATCGATTACCTGAGCTAAAAGATATGAAAAAATTGACCAAAATGTCCTTGAGGAGCTTCGCGACGCCACAAAAAATGCTTGCTCGATGCTTGCAATATAGAATGCTTGGATGCAGGATAATGTTGCAATGTTGTCGCAAGTCCAAAACGAGCGCTCCACATGACAACGTTGCAACGTTATCCCAATTTGTATAAAAGTATTCTTACATGATTTTAGGTTATTCTCTCCACCTTCACAACCCCCAAACTCGATTTCTCTCTACATTTCACCCTCTTTTATAGTTCTTTAGGCTAGATTTCATTTAAAGGCTTGTATTATGGCATCGAGAGTAGATTTAGCATTGTTCGGCTAGACGATTACACCGTTTCGAGAACGATTTGGGTCTCCACCATGTAATTCCTAGAGGTTTTGTTATTAATTACATATCGTACACAATTTTACAGTAATTGTCTTCTTGCTTTCATTATAGGATTGATTTAAGCATGTGGATCTGACAAATTATGTATGCTTTTATTAATTCATCACAAGCTTGAGATTCTTTACCATTAGTTTAGGTCTCTTGCACGTTTTAGTAGCATCTAGGCCATTAAATTACATAAAATCTTTTACTCACGTGTGAATTAATTGTGCCTTAAAAGACTAATTAGCTCTTTAATTAATTTGCTATTCATTTAGTTAAAGTTCCCTAATCGATCCTAGGCTTAATGCTATGGTCTTAGGGGGTATGGAACACTATCGTGCCCAGCCCATAGAGTCGATTTAGAGTTAGTTCGATGCTAGGTTGGGCTAATTTCATAAGGGATTAGAATTTCAAAGACTTTTCCGTTGGAATTGTTTAGGTGTTAAACGTGTACATTGCACATTAAAATTAATTACGAACCCGAGATAGAAATTACATGTTTGGGGGCTCGATGACATCCTGAATTGGTGTTATTAGTAAGTTTGTTTTACTTCCCACCTTTAATTTTAGTTTTATGTGTTTTAATTTCCTTTATTTCCGTTATCACACCAAACTCCCCCAATTTTGTCACACTATCCAAATAAAGAAAGATAATAACTAAAGTTTGGCATCCCTATGGATCGACCATGCCACTGTATTGCAAAGCATCTGTGGTGTGGACTATAAATTTATTTGACAGGTCTGACAAGCTCGATCAAGTTGCTTCTCCCTAAAGCGATTCTAAAGTGATAGGCAAGTAATCACTGTACGATAATCTAAAATTATTTGTAGAATTAGTTTTAGATGTAGTGCATGTGCAACCAAACAAACTTGTGATTATATTCACTTTTAAGAAAATATAACAAAAAAACACAAGGATTTTAATTAAAACCACCTTTACAAAAATTGTTTTTGAGAAGAAATATTCTCTTACAAAATGTTTAAATTAGAATGCATGTCAAACTCACTCTTTACTGCATGCTATGAAGTGATTTTTAGTCAATCACTTAAAAGTCACTTTTTAGATAATCATCTCAATCAAAGTATAACTCAGTGGATAAGACATCAATTATCATCCTAAAGATCGATGGTTCTATCCCCCACACAACAATTCTTAAACTCAAAAAAAAAATAATAATGATCATCTCTCATATGTTTCTTCAAAAACATATTTTTTTTTTATTAAAAAAAGCCACTTATAGTCATCCAAAATTACATGTGAATCTAATTTAAAAGCAATTTTTTTCGAGAGTGACCCCAAACACACACTAAGCATAACTTATTTTATTGATACAATATAAATAGATTAAAATATTTGTTAGATCTTCCAAAAACCAAGAAGCTTTTATTATTATTATTATTATTATTATTAAGTTAATTCATTTGGGATGATAAACACTTTTTAATTTCCTGTTGACAGAAGAGCCGTTTTTGGCTGCGCTGCGCGTGAGTGGAGTCATCCCATGAATGAGTAAATGGTCAATGCCAAGGGGCTTATATAAGTTGTTCATGGCAGCTCAGAAATCTCATTGCCTTCTCCTCAAACTATTGAGCAAAGTGAGTACTGAGTTGCAGAAAGGTTTCCAATTCCCAACAATATGATGCAGCGGACTCACCGGTCTTCTTCAAATTGGCCGGAAATGACGATTTTCAGTTCTGACGACCACCATGGCAAACATGTCGCCGGTGACATTTACGGAGTTTCATCGTCGACGCAAGTGAATGCGAATGAGGATCAGCATCAGCCGATGATCGTTGACGACAAAACTTCACATCACAAGATGGGTCGTCTCAACAGCTGGGCTAGAATTAAACTTCACAGCATCATTATTCACGGCTGTAAGTGTTGCTGCCCATTGTTTTTTTTTCTTCTTTTTCTTTTTGTTTTTTTGAAAAAATTACTGATGCGCACAATTTCGGTGCAACTTGGGCTGCACCCAAATGTGGTGCAGCTCACCTTACAACCACATGATTTCCAACAAAAAAAAAAAAATTAAAAATTAATTTTGTGTGGTTGAAAAGAGGGCAGCACCACATTTGGGTGCAGCCTAGGCTGCACCCAAATTTTTTCCATTACTGATTTAGTCCTGAAGTTTGGATAATAAGTCTATTTGGTCCATAGATTTTAAAATTTTACACCTTAATGTATAAAGTTTGAGAAATACTCAATTTCAAACCTTGGTGTTAGATTTCCGTTAGTTAAATTAATAGAAAAATGACATGACATATTTTATTATTAAAGTGACTAATGTGGCAGGTTTTAAAATAAAAATAATAAGATTAAAATACCATTTTAGTTTTTATACTTGGAACTTTGTTCCATTTTGGTCCGTGTGCATTCGAATATCCAATTTTAGTCCCTATATTTTCAATAAAGCTTAAAGTTTGACCCTATAATAAGTTTGAAGTTAAATTTTATCGAACTTGATTAAATAATAATAATAATTTTAATACAAGAAAAGAAATAATGTAAACATACTTCTAAAATTTATAGAGAAAAAGTTAATAGAGACTAATTTTTTTTAAAGAAAATTAATAATAAACTAATGGTACGGACCAATGTTAAGCTTTATTGAAAGTACATGAACTAAAATTAGACATTTGAAAGTATAGAGACCAAAATAAAACAAAATTTAAAGTACGTAGACCAAAATGACATTTTGACCAAATAATAAAACTCTCCCCCCCTCTCCACCCACCCCGTCTCCCTTTTCCTTCCACAGCTCCGGCTCTGGCATTAGCGCCCCTCTCCCCACCGAAATAAAGTTAGGTGTATCTGAAATTGCAATTGGGTTGTCGAAGAACCAGCTATGGAAGTTGGAACTACAATGGAGGTGGAGAAATCTGTAAGACCTGCTCAACTTCAGTCAAGGGGAGGCTGTGGAAGTTCTGGCGGAGGCGGGAGAGGTGCCAGTGCCGACGCTAGAGCTAAGGATGGGACATGAGGTTGGGTGGAGGGGGAGAGAGAGTTTGTTATTATTATTATTACTTTATTTTTTAATTTTAGGTTAAATTATTAAAAATACCTTTAAACTATGAGATTAGTTTCAATTATACAACCAAACTTTGAAACGTTTCATTTAGTTCTTGAAGTTTGAGGTTTCAAAACGACCCTTAAAAGCTTTTTTTCGTTAAATTCATGGACGAAAAATGACGTATTTGCATGAATCTTTTTTTTTTTTTTTCACATATAGGTTCAAATCTGTTCACTTAAACAACAATACAAATGCAAGCACATCATATTTCGTCCATAAATTTAACGAAAAAAAGCCTTCAAGGGTCGTTATGAAACAAACTTCAAACTTCAAGGGCTAAAATGAAACTTTTCAAAGTTTTGGATTATAATTGAAACCAACCTCATAGTTCACGAATATTTTTAATAATTTAACCTTAATTTTAAAACCAGTTGCAAAAGCCACTTTAATAATAAAAATGTCACATCATTTTTCTCATAATTCAACAGAACCTAACATTGAAGACTAAAATGAAGTATTTTCTAAATCTTAAGAATGTAAGTGTAAGATTTTGTAAGTTAGGAACCAAATTAATAGGCCTATTATCCAATCTTTAGGGATCAAAACGGTAAAATTTTTCATTTTCTTAAAAAGATTAAATACCATTTTTGTCCTACAACTTTTAAAAATATCCATTTAGTTTTTGCTATTATTTTTTCACTTAATACAAAGGTGGGCCAAGGTGGGCCGAGAAAGAGAATATTTGGGAGTAACAAGTTATATTATAATAAAAAAAATTAATCAAAGTTCTTTGACAATAGGAATCAATGCGTACAGGAATAGTTGCAAATTTAGCATAATTTAGATTAAAAAAATTTACAAAAATAATAGCTGGAAAAACTTAAAATATAGAGAAATCAAGATATGTAAATCAATAACTACAATCAATTAATCTATAGTGATGATTGATAAGATTTTTTTTTTTTTTTTTTTTGAGTTCATTGATAAGATTCTTGTTAATGTATATCAAAATTAATCCTCAATTTATGTTAATCAATGGCTATCACAAAAAATAAAAATGTATTTTTTTTTAGTTCAACAACATGCAGAGGTGAAGATTGAAATTTCTAAACCTCTTAGTCGAAGATATATACCTTAACCATGTATCTTTTTAGTATTAATAAGTTTATCGATGGTTTATAAATTCTATTAAAAAACCATACCTCTGTAACTATTCTTTTTTTTTTTTTTTAAAAAAAACGTTATCTTTGTAATAGTTTAGAGAATACATATTTCAAAATATTTTTAAAAAATAAAACTCTCCATCAGAAATTTAAAACAAAAACCTATTTACATATATTAAAATATAAAATTTTATCAAAATGCATATATATTTATATATAGGGAAACTGTATGGGTAGAAAAAAACATTAGGATATTTACAAATCTAGCAATAGTTTTTGAAATTTGCAAATATAGCAAATTGTTTTAAATTTATTTCTTAGTCTAATTTTATGTGTATCAACAAGTATATCAGTAATATTTCTGATATACTTTATATTTGGTATATCAGTAATATATCTGATATACAGAATGTTAGGTATATTAGTGAAATGATATACCTAAAATGAAGCATATTAGTAGTATATCATGATATACTACTGATATACTTCCTTTTTGGTATATCAGTTAAATAATATACTCTATATGTAGTATATCAGTAGCATATTAGAGATATTTTGCATATTCGGTATATCACTGATATACTTCATACTAGGAATATCAATGAAATGATATACCTAACATTAAGCATATCAGTAATATAGTATTGATGTACTTCATTTTAAGTATATATGATATATTTAATATGAAGTACTGATACACTATTGATATACAATATTCGGTACATCACTAACATATTAGGGATATTTTGCATATTCGGTATATGACTTTTTCAATTTGTGTTTTGGGTTGGGCCGAATTTTTTTTGTGATATTTGCAATCTTAAAAAATAGGTGACATGCCTACAATTAGCCAAAGGTTTTGGCTAGTCTTGCCACTGCCCCTTATATATATTTAAAGTTTGGGGGCCATGGCCCCACCCGCTTAAATACGCCTTAACCTAATATGTGTTATCCAATATTTTGACCTTTATGGCTTCATTGCATACCTTCACATTAGCATGTTAATATGCATACTTAAAGAATCAATCTAATTAGCTTAGGCATTATATATACATCTGTCTTCTTTTTGAATTTCCACCCTTACATTGCAAAATAAAAATAAGTATCAAAATAACTATTCTTTTTACAATTTCAAGGACTAAAATAAGTATTTAAAAAAATTTAGACATCCAAATGAAAATGAACCTAAAAGTTAAAAGAACTAAAATAGACATTTTTAAAAGTTTAGGAACCAACATGAAATAATAAAAGTTTTGAGATCAAAATAAAATTTAAACTGTTAATTTTTATTTATATATTTATTGTTAAATTATAAGTTTAGGACTAAACTTTGATGTTGTAGCTTATTAATTTCTAACCAACATCATTGCTTTTTATGTGAGAAGGTAATTGGACTAACAAATGATGAATTTGACACAACCTCGTTACATCAAATCTTTTGATCAAAATTACTTTTATCTTAAAATCAAAATTGAAAGTTATTTGACTACACTTGTAATTTAATAAGAAGAGACTCTTTTAACCTGTGTTTTGCAAGAGCGGAGTTGTTGTATGCTACACAGCTGGTAAGAATGAGGATTCATATATATCAACTTTTTTTCAGGGAGCGTCACAACGGACCATCATCCCTTGCATATTCGCCTATGCCAAGCTGCGACCAAGGGTGACTGGATGACAGCGGAGGAAATCGAAAAGATACGTAAAGGAGTCCTGTCCGAGGTAATAAGCAATGATAGAAAAGAAACTGCTCTCCACATTGCCACCAGATTCAACAAGGTTGCTTTCGTGGAGAAACTGGTCGAAAAACTCACCAAAAAGGACTTGGAAGCCACAAATATATATGGAAACACAGCACTTTGCATCGCTGCTACATCAGGTGCTGTTGATATTGCCAAGTCGATGGTGCGAAAGCATAACGATTTAGTTCTCACTCGTGGGCCTGGAAATGCAACCCCTGTTTTAATTGCCGCGAGATACAAGCACAACGACATGGTTTCCTATCTCCTTAAAGAGATGGACTTGATCGTCCAAAAAATGGAAATTAACGAGCAAATGGAGCTTCTTCTTAGTGCCATCTCCGCCGATCATTATGGTTTGCTTTTTACCCAATATCAACCTTCTTCCATTTCACAATAGTATATTCATTCAGGACTACTTGCTTACATATGGGTAGTTATCCTTTTGACTTTTTGTTGTGGTGTATTTTCATCAGTCAAAGTCTATTGCATTTAATAGATAAATTGCAACACTATAATTTTTTAGCTACTAAAAAATACACATCATAAAATTAGTGTTGAGAGTATGATCGAAATTCCACATTAGCTGGAAAAGGAAAAAAAACATAAGTATATAAGTAGATGACAATCTCTCCATTAGTATGAGATTTTCTGAGTGAAACTAAAAGCAAAACTGTAATAATTTATGTCCAAAGTGGGTAATATCATACTACTGAAAAAATGTGTGTAGGGTTTGGGAGCTCCTACCATGCGTAAGCAAGTATTTGTCTTAATTCATTGGTTCATCATGTTTCTTTTTCTTTACAGATATAGCTTTGCTTATTCTAAACTGGAACAAGTCATTGGCACTGAAGCGGGACATCAATGATGATACACCCTTGCATATAATGGCCCGAAAGTCAAATGTGATTGGCACAAAAAATAAGCCAACCAAGTGGCAATCATTCATCAATAGCTGTTAGTTTTTTTTTTCCCCAAAAAGTTAACTTCAATATATACTTTCCCGTTTTTCCGTAGTTGAACTTTTAAATATTTGTATTTTTTATCCACCTTTAGGTTTCAAGCATATATGCAAGAAGAAAATGATGCAAATACAAGCCCATCAAACGGTTGAACTGATGTGGAGTGCTGTTCGAGATAAGATTCAAGAAGATAAGAGTTTGGATTTCATTTTACATCCGTCAAGCCTGTTACACGATGCTGCAAGCGTTGGAAACGTTGAATTTGTGAGAGTGTTACTACATCAAAATCCTGAGCTTCTACGGATAGTCGATGGGAGTGGGAAGAGTATATTTCACATAGCTGTAGAGAATCGACAACGGCGTGTCTTCAATTTAATTTATGATATGAAGTTGTTCAACCCAGATGACTTACTATATTATTTCAATGAAGAAAATATCAGCTTGCTTGAATTAGCCGCCAAAAGGGCAGATCCAAGTCATCTTGATCGAGTCTCAGGAGCAGTCTTTCAAATGCATCACGAGCTTCTATGGTTTAAGGTACTTCTAATTATATAATTGAGAAATTATTCGACGAGACCGCTACAATGTGACTGACATTTTTGTACCGTTGGATGTGTGAGAGAAACTAAAAACTACTTCGAACAGAGACATGCAAATTTTTTAACCCACATTCAACGGTCATTAAGAAACAATCACATTAGGATGGACATCGAATAATTTTTCATAATTATAGGCCTTCCCACTTCTTCTGCCTTAAATTTAGAAAATTTTAATGGGGGCATTGTTTAAAGAATATTCACAAATATCTGATTTTCTAAAACTAATGGTAAATATGTCATTATGGAGAAAATAATTTAAAAATTAAAAATTAATTATTAACCCTTAAACAGTAATTTGTGATTAACTTTATTTTCCAAGCTAATCCGTGATTAACTTAATTAATGTATGCATTGATATTATGCTATACTTGCAATTATTTCTTTAGGTGATATTTAATTTTGAAATATTTTATCCAGAAAATGCTAAAATTTATATATGTTTTGTGAACGGCCAAATTTAACTAATTGAAGGAAGTAGAGGATATAGTAGAGCTTACAATGAGAATAAATTCGAAAGGCCGGAAGCAAGCACGTGAAAAATTCACTCGAGAACACAGGGCGCTTGTGAAAGAAGGAGAAAAGTGGGTGAAGAGTACGGCGAATTCATGCATGCTGGTTGCAACTTTGATAGCCACCGTAGTTTTTGCTGCAGCCTTCACCGTACCAGGCGGCAACAACGACAACACAGGCTCTCCCATGTTTCTTAACCAGAAATGGTTCACAGTGTTTGTGATATCAGATGCAATAGCTTTGATCTCATCTTCAACTGCAATACTATTGTTTTTGTCAATCTTGACATCACGGTGTGCAGAAAATGATTTTCTGTTCTGGTTGCCATTAGAGTTGGTGTTCGGTCTTGGATCCCTCTTCCTTTCTGTGCTGGGAATGGTGCTGGCTTTCAGTGCCTGCTTCTTCCTGCACTATGAAAAAGATATTTCTTGGATTCCATTTCTGGTTACTGGAATGGCTATTGTTCCAATTTACTGGTTTGGTGTGCTGCAATGGAAACTTTGGGCTGATGGTTTAGCAGCATTACATGCGACTGGGATGTCTTACTTGTTAAAGGATAGGAAGACCAAAGTATTCTGAATGTCAATCATTAGAGGTGTTTTTGTATTAAAAAACTAATGATGTCTCTTACATTTGTCTTTTCTTTTCATCTGTAATTAACCTTCTTCATTGAGCTATGCTTTCATGTTATGTAAGTATGTTTATAAGCCCAAATATGTTAAATGCATGTTCATTGTTGAAAATATTTTTAAAAAAATGTCTACCATCTTTGTTTTTAGAGAAATTAACCCTTTTTTTCTTTTTCTTTTTCTTTTTTTGAAAAGATACGACCTTAATTACGCATGTATGTGAGAAACATACAACAAAGAAAGTTACAAGAAAGCCTACCAATTTATTAGGATATAAGGGGAGGAATAGTTAGCAAATAAATTGAATTTAGAGAATCAAAGTTAAAAGTAGAGATGATTATGTCCTCCCAAAGACGGCTTTGAACTTTTTGAACGTTTTTGAATTGACGGTTGTTCCTTTCCAACCATAGGTTCCAAAGAATTACCGAAAAAAATTGAGATGTTGAGATTTTGTCTTTTGAGAGCTGTCACGCCTCGTCCCAGATCACCCTAACCAACCTAGGTCATGGCGTGCCGACAATAGATCCCAACTAAACTATGGAATCTATTGTCAAACATATAAAGACTAAACACATTTTGAAAACAATAGATGGCTAGTAAAACTTTATTGAAATCAAAATTCGAAAAAATTTCAACAGAGTCTACTCTGAAAATCGAATACTCACCTGAAATTAAAAAATACACTCCCAAAGATTTATTCAAACTCCAACATTACCAACAAGTGTACTTTAAAACGCACACAAACCAAATCAGTTCATAATCAACAACCACAACATAACAAAAAAGAAACCAACAATATGGAAAAGTATAATTAGTTCAATTTACAAACCATCATAAATTTTTTTAAAAAAATGGTACAAGGTCGTTAATAAAAGTGCTAGCCACCCTAATTCCAAAGAGAGACAAATACTAAATTTTACATGTAATATGCATGAGTATGATGGCAGATCTCAACCTCGATAGGCTCATTGGAAACTCAAGTGCTACCTATTTGAAAACTTTAAAAAGAAAGAGTGAGCTAATAAGATCAGTGAGTGGTAAGAGTTCATGAGAAATTAACTTTGAGAAACTTCTATCATAAATAAGCGTAGTGTATAACCTCTAAACATAATAAACATTCTTGCATATCGAAACCTCCAAATGCTTGTAAATACATTTGCAAATAAGTAACCTGAAAGGTGTAAGGCTAGAAGATCTTTAAAACATAAATTTTTAAACATAGTCACTTAAAACATAATTGATCACATGACTAAGAAAATTCATCACTAAACTTGTACCTGAAACTGGTCATACTATGCACAGCAGAGCAAAATTGGTCATACTATATACAGAGGATCTCAACGTATATAGCAAAGTAAACTAGTCATACTATGTTGAACCCTCATACATAGTAGAGTAACTGGTCATACTATGCATCGAGTAATCTCAAAATACATAGCAGAGTAAATCTGGTCATACTACGTATCAAGTAATCTCAAGATGTGTAGCAAAGCAATCCTGGTCATACTGGCGTAGAGTAATCTCAATCCGCACAGTAGTTAGTCATATTATATACAGAGAGTCTCGACATATATAGCAGAGCAAACCGATCATACTATGCATCGAGTAATCTTAAGATACATAGCATAGCAACTAGTAATACATACACTACGGAAACACATTCGCGTAAGTGTATCGGGAAATCACAATGGGTATAATATCTAGTGGTTTGAAAACAATTTCTATATGATAATCATTGTAAATTCTCAAACCCCACACATTCTCAAATTAAGGTTTCATAACTTTAAGCCATGACTCAAAAGATCAACTGTTGCAACTAAAATCCTCATATTCACATTGGGTTTACATAAATCCAAAAACTCATATATCGACTAAAATCATGATTTGAAAATCAAGACATTTCTAAAACTCTCTCAAATACTTGATATCATCTAAAATAATTTGAACTTTTGCCAATTGACTAAAATCAAGATATTTCTATAGATTCACCTTTCATAAACCCAAATGATACAAATAAGTCATTGTAGCTAAAATTTCACATAAGCATAAACTCCTTGAAATTCAAAAATGCTAAATCATGAATTTAATTTTGTGAACATATGTCAATTTCTTTACAAATTAGTAAATCATCAATTTCAATAAATAAACAATTTACGAAATACACGTAAATTCCTCACACTTGTCAAAATTATCAATAACTAAATCATTTGCATTAATATAACTTGCAATTGATTTCAAATCTCACAAAAATCTCATCAATTACTAAAATAATTTAAATACTATATAAAATAACCACTCACAAAATTATCGACGCGAGAATTTCGAGTTACAATTAGTCATTCCGAATTTCGCTCGACCTGGAATTCCAACCATATCACAATTTATTCTTCAAACCATGTAATTTAGAAACCCAATAATACCAATTCTCCATTCTTACACATTACCCATTAGTCAAACCTTTATATTCCACACTATCTCTCATCCATTTATTGCCAAGGTACTTTTGTCATTTTGTCCAATCCAATTTAATAACCTTCTTCACTTTCCTCCTCATAACCATTTCTTTTATTTTCTATAATAAAAATAATATTTTCTTTATCCACAATCTATAACTCTCCCGTGAATAGCCCCAAGTTCACAATAGCATTTCTCATCCTTCATTCAATTTCTGTTGTACCATTAATATGTTTTCTTTATTTTAACCACAATTTTCCATTTTTTTCCTCTTCTACTTCATCTTCCTCACAGTTCATACCATCACTCTCTCTGTTTTTTTTTTCTTTCTTAGAACTCAGTCAACCTTAAGCTTTCTTGAATTAAGTTTCCTAATATCTTCCTTATTTATTTTTCAAGCTTTTCCCTTAGCTAACTCCTCTTTGCTTCTCCTTAACCTCTCTTTTCATCTCCTCACACAAGTCAATCCTCCATTAAAAATCACATAGCAAAAACCCAAATGATATTCTCCATATTACTAACTTAACCAATTAACACCATAATCAAATCTTTGCCCCCACTTTTATCAGATTTTCTAGACCTTTTACTTATTTCTCTTCACCATCACTTTTCTTCTAGATTTTTCACACTAACAATAATCAAGATACACAACACCCAAACTCTTAAGATACATAACAATCAAACGTCAATAAGTTCTTGGTAAAAGGAAGTTAAAACCCACATAAAAGTTCCATTCTTTCTATTCAAACAACCCAAATAAACATACTAGAAAACCCATAGAAGTTCTTATGCAAAAAGGAAGGAAGCCCATAATTCATTTTTCTTGAAACGGCTCACGAAAGTTGAAAATGGATTATCGAGCTTGAAAATTTGCCTATATGCCTTTCAGTCCGTTTTCCAGCAATTTCCAGCATGACCATGGCTTCACTAATGAGTTCTGACGAGCCCCAAGCTTCCAAGCTCATCATTTCTCTTCCTCCCTCCTTTTTTTCTCTTTATTTCCTCTCCTTTTTCCTTCACTCTCTCTCTTTCTCTTCTCTCTTTTTTTTCTCTCTCTTATCTTTTTCTTCTGTCAGCAGAACACCCCACCTCTCATTTCTCTTCTTTTTTTTTTTAAAAAAAGGTGGCTTTCGTTTTGCGTGCATGGCTTCTTGTTAGCCACTCCTCTATTCTTTAAAAGAAAAGCTTCCTACGAAAGCTTCATCTTTCCTCTACTTTTTTTTTCTTTCTTTTTTCATTTACTCTATTTTTCCAAATATACTAAATTCAAATTTTCTTTTACTTATTTAATTTATTCTCAACATTTTTCTCCTTCAAACAATTTCAAAATCAAATACCCATATATCAAATACATATGTCCAGTTGCTAGAAACCCAAAATTGAGTCTTACAAGAGCTACCACTCAAAAGAAGGAATTGTTTGCAAAATCGATCTACATTCTGCTAGGAGGGGAGATGGGAGGACCAATTGAGATAGAAGATGAGGCCATAGATTCCTTGCAAAAGAGCAGTGTAGAAAAATATGGTCTAGGGACTCAGAGTTGGCTTTATATGGAACACACGAGTCCCATTCTTCTCTAATTTTCAAATGATTCTATATGCACCTCTTTGCAGTGTCAGTGCAAGGGAAAGAAGCAACTAAAGAAGACCAATGCACTTGCTCTCTTTCCAAGAAGGGTCCAAGGAAAAAAGTGTTGGGTTTTGTGGAGACAAAACGGTAGAAGAAGCCAGCTGAACCAAGAGGGACAATGTTGATACACTGCCAAAAGATGCAGAGAAGAATGCTACAGCTCGTAGCTTCTTGACGCTACGACATTTTTGACCGACATCCTCAGTTTGACGCGCCCGCTCAGTAGTTTGAAGGAAAATGGGCCTTGGGCCATTTCATGGTTACGTCAAACCATAGAATATATATATATGTTCTTTGTCTTGTGTGGTTTTTTTTATGGTAACTCGAGAGTGACCTTGTATTTTTAGCATACATAATGAGTGAATTTACCTTGCAGCAATAAGGTTTTTTAGAGAAAAAAAGAGTGTTTTCTTTGTGGCTTTGAAAATGTTTCTTTGTTGTTTGTTCCAAGCTACTGGGTTGTTGTTTCTTTGTTGGGCTATTGAGGGTTGTTTTGTAGAGCAGAGTATGAGGCTTCTTGTAATCTAAAAAATTTTAGTAGAACCTGTAGTTGCATGCAGAAAACTAGACGTAGTCTCGAGCTTGGGGCAAACCAATATAGCTTTTTTGGTGTTTTCTCTTTTTCATTTCTCTTTATTTTTATTTGTGACTCTAACTTGTTTGGTTTATCATGTGGAAGTGGGAGAAATAATATTTTAGTTTATTGCTTCCTCGCATATTATTATTATATTTTTCTCCCAACAAATGGCATCAGAGCCTTTGGTTCAGGAGTTATAGAATTTGTGGACCCAACAAGTTTCAAGGGAGTCATGAAGTTTGATGGGAATAATTTTGGTTATTGGAAAATGCAGGTCAAGGATTATCTAACTTGTAAGAAAGTGCATACGGCACAATGTAAGATGAAGATTAGGAAGTCCTGAATGAGAAAGCAGCTGCAGCGATAAGGATGTGTATGTTAATGGACGTGGCTAGTTAGGTAGCCAACGAGACAACTTGATAAGTTCATTATATATATATATATATATATATATATATATATATATATATATATATATATATATATATATATATATATATATATATATATATATATTCTATCTTGTTTAGGTTGTTTTTAGTTAGTTTTCATATAGTTTTTGAATTTTAATTCTTCCTTTTCTTTTATTCTTATAAATGATCAAAGATTTCATTTTGAATGTTGAAGTTAAAGGACTTTAAGGTTGAAGCCTAAAAAAAAAATCCCGACGCCTAGGCTTTACACCGACTGGCCTAACTTTAAAGGGGCATCTTTTATCAGTTTGGGGGTCGATTTGTTCTTGGGGGCAGAAAACAGAGCACAGAAGAGAGAAAACCAGAAAAGAGAAGAGATTACACTACCTTAGAGGATCGAGCACCCAAACAGAGGAGAGCTAAGCTTGAATTGTTTCTCTTTTCTTCTTCTTCTTTCTCTTTTGGTGATTGTAATGACCTTATTGACTATTTTTGCTGGTTTTGTTAAGTTTTACATTATGAACTAAATTTTTCTTTCTAGAGCTTTGATGTAATCAAATACTCAAATCCTACTCTTTCTTAGTTAATAAATGATGTCTCTATTTCATATATGGTTGTGAGAATACTTTTGCACTTAAGGGATGTTGAGATTTGGCCATTCTTTACATTGTTTCTATGTCATGATTTGAGGTTGAGAGACAAGAATCGTTGATGAATTGAAGTGTTTTCCCTAATTTACACTTGAGATAGAGATATCCTTGTGGGTTTTGTGGCAATTTTAGGTTCTACGGGCTTACTACTTGAATTGTTTGAATTGTCATAAAGATATAGACAATTTACATTTCAACAAATATTGTTATTGCTTGAGAAAGAATATAGAGTTTATAGGGTAGAACTTGTCAACAACCTAGAAATAGAAGAAAACATTGGCTATTAATGAACAAATAGTAGGATGAGGTATTTGATGGAGTCATTGCTCTAGAGTTTTTACCAATTTAGTTTTATCCTCTGTTTTTGCACTATCACATTTAGAGCATTAATAATATTTATTCATCAAACAAGTTAAATTTTCCATTTCATCTTTGATAATTCGGTCTTAGATAAAATTGAAGCTAGAGAATTTGGTAATTGGTAGCTTTCAGTCCTTGTGGAGAACGAACATTGATTTCAATCACTGCATTGCTTGTAACGATTCGTGCACTTGCGAAATCGATCAACACAAATAGCAGTTAAGTTAATGGAAGCGCTTGCAAACATGTATGAAAAACTTTGTACTAATAATAAGATTTATCTTCTTAAGAAGTTTTTCAACATGCAAATGGCAAAGGAAGCTTTTGTGAATGTTCCTATATTAATGAGGTAACCTATAACGCCCCTCGTTAAAAAATTAGGCTATTTTAGAGTAATTAGATTATTCGTTCGAGTTATAATTTGGAAAATTAGGATTTAAGTTTAGTCCTTTAAGTTTGGTAAATTAAATTACTGCAATTTTGGATAAGGAGATTTTGAATTAAATCTTTAATGCCATAATTTGGGAATTTAATTTTAGATTTTTACTTTTCCAAGTTCAACAAAGAACCTAAATTCCTTTTAATTAGGTTTTTCCCAAATCTTTTAGGTTCCTTATTTGGGGTTTTAATTAGGGAAAAGAGAGAAAAAAAATTGGAATTAAGATAGCACTAAGATTGTTTCCCTTTTTATTTATTTGGCATTTGTCTATTTGGAGAATTAAAAAGAAAAGAAATTAGATGAAGCCCTAGACCCAATTCTTCTTCTTCTCACATGTGGGAAGTAGCCGCCTAACCCCCTCCCATTCGATTCTCCCTCTTTCTCTAACAAACCCATGCGACGGCACGAGCAGCTCTTCGACATCGTGTTGTAGTAGCTTTCGACGAGGTTCGCGTTCGTTCTGGTCATCTTCCCCTAACAGATTCTCCCTCTCTTGCGAACATCGGCGAACACCTCATCCCTCTTTGGTTCTTCAGACCCACGAGCATGATGAACTCGAGGCGTTTGTGCAGCGGGTGAACGACGCCGGTCATGATTTGCGACAACGGTGCACACCTGGTGCAAACTCCGACAAATCCTTAATCGACTGTGGCATCTATACTGCGAACAGACATGTAGCTTCGACACTGATAAGTCTTCAAATAAGAGTTATAGGATAGTTGTTATGGCTAAAGCTTGGTAGTTTTAGGAGAAATAGTGCATATTTTCCTATTATGATTCTCCAATTTCTAGTCTTTATTGCTTGGTGCATGCTACGAGAGTTATATGCCATTTATGTGTCTTTATTGATTGAATTAGGTACTTTTTGGTAGAAGATAAAGTGGATAAAGCCAAGTGATAAAGCATGGGCAAAAAGGATGATTGATGCTAAGGCAATATTATCTGCTGGAACAAATTTTGGATCTGGAATTCGTGTGAAATTTACACATGTGACGCGTTTCATTAAATTGAGCTGGAGCAGAATATGCCAAATCGAACGCTGATGTCACTGGGAGATCGTCACGTGCTTGGAAACGTCTAATCAGCCCTTGTTTTACATTTGGGGAGAGTTTTAAATTGCAGCAGCAACTATATTCGAAAGCAGATTGCAAAGAGAGGGAGCAACAGATAACGAGGGTGCAACCTCTCAAGGAGTGGGAACAGTACCATCGTGGAGTCTTCTTTGGTTTCTTCTTCTTCTTTGGTCTTAGTTGTTATTTTCTTTATATTACAACAAGAATGTATGCATTTTATTGTTTTATTGCTTTTTCATCTTGTATCATGAACTAAACACCTTAAGGTGAGGATTAGAGATGTTTGTAATGTTTTGTGACAAATTACCATAAGTCTATGTTTAATTAATCTAGTTTTAAGGGCTTTTATTGCAACTGCTCGATTTCGTATGGCCAACTGATAATTCTCATTCATGATGATTATTTGGCTTTCAAACTTAGTTATGCTTATGGTTTTATTCATATTATTTGATAAGAGGGCAAGAAAAGAGTTGAAATTAATTAAATTATGGTTGGAAGAAGTAAGTTAAGAAAAGAGAACAAAAGAAGAAGAAAAGCCAAACTTACTTAATACTTTGGTGCAGGTTTTTGCAGAATACAATAGAATTGCAATTGCAATTTCGACAGATCTGGAAATTAAAGGAAAATCCGCAAATCTTTTACTAAGACCATCAAGTCTCTTTTCCATCATCGAGCAAAACCTTTCCTCGACGAGAGAGGAACATGAAGCACATCATGACTATAGAGAGAAAGGTGAACAAGTTAAACCACAAGTACGGGGCTAATCCACCCCAAAATCTCAAATGACCCCACGAATCATCAATCATACTCTCTTTTGTTCTTATTTTCCATTCATTCATAGTTCCCTCATTTGGGGTTCCTCGTTCATCACTAATCCACTCTTAGTTCGATTACTATCGAACTTTTTTCATTCTTTTAACCAGTTAGGTGAGGAATAACGAAAATAACTTGCTTGGTTCACGAACCTTTAACTCTTGAAGGAATAAACTCAATAGGTAGTTTTCTCTAAACTACCATTCTCAATGCCCAAAGACATTTTGAGAACTTTACCTTGCTTAAATCACCTCCATCCACAAAGCCACAACATAATACACATAATTCAAATTAAGAGTTACTTCACAAACTCATAAGCCAAGAAACAGTGAACCATCACGCAAACATTAACTCTATGCTACTTTTAACATTTAGCAGAAGACAAACCTGGCAGTGACGAGGCAACTTTCTTGAGCGCGACTATGGAGAAACCGATGCTTACAATGTAAGCGAGTCTACAGAACCTAGAACCTAGGGCTCTGATACCAACTGTAACGACCCGAATTCCTACGACTCTCTAGATGCGGAAGCACGACCTAGTTACCTCGTTCATGCCTGAAATTTCGGCAGCATGACGGCGTAACTAGGAGAAACCAAAATTTACAACGACCTGGAAAGAGACATAAACACTTCTATGTTTCAGATAACAGACTCAGCATCCACCAAACTACGATAAATGATGCTGAGCTCAATCAACAGACAGAAGAACCTAAGAACTTATAACTAAATACAAGGAAACGAAAGGATTTAAACTTTACAGACCACCAACAACAGGGAGCAAGGAATACAATTAAAAGCTAAAACAGGGACAAGGAATTTGGTGGAGTCTCCATAGTTTCGTCAAGTCGTCGCCTGCGTCATCCACCTCGAGAATGTGCACAATCTGCAAAACAAACAAAATAGCAAGGATGAGTATAAACATACTCAGTAAGTAGCCCACTTAAGGGTCCAATGTTTAAAGAAACCATACCAAGCTCTTACTCACACGCGTGCTTAGATTTCAAATACTTTCTTCAGTCATTTTAAAAGTCCATTTAACCTTCCACAACATTTACTACTACTTGACCCTAATTTCGTATCATACATGCGAGTCCTGTAACCTAGAACCCAAACCTGTGAAGGTCTATAACCCTCACACTCATCTCAATAGATAAATCTCCCCTAAGCTAGCACACAGGCGCTAGGGAACGCATTCCCTACGCTCAACATAATGGGGAATCACCCCTAGGCTAGCACACAGGCGCTAGGGAACGCATTCCCTACGCTCAACATACTGGGGAATCATCTCTCAGCTAGCACATGGCAATAAGAAACATATTCCTATGCTCAACACAGTGGGGAATCACCCCTAAGCTAGCTCATCGGCAATAAGGAACGCATTCCTTATGCTCATCACATCATGATAGCCACACAGGCAACCAGGGAACACATCCCCTCAGCTAGCATACAGGCAATAGGGAAACACATCCCCTATGCTCAACACAGTGGGGAATCACCCCTAAGCTAGCTCACATGCACTAGGGAAACGCATCCCCTATGCTCATCACATCACATACGTTCTAGGCTTACAAACTCGCATGAAACGACAGAGATAGGGTGGGTAGCACCAATCTAACGGGCCTTGTACTTTCACAACGATTTTGGAACCTTTCGGGTCATCTATCAAACCAAATTCATCCATCAAGATTGATTCACAATCACAAACCGACCCGAAATTCACAAGCACACACAATGGGAAAACGTTCCCTATACTCATACAAGCAAAGAGGGAAAGCCACCCTCAAGCCTTTCCAACATTTACAACGTCTTACGCCTCATATATATATATATATCTAGGCGAACACAAATCCTAACGGACAAATCCGAAAGGCTACTTACTTTCTAGGCCAAATCCACTTCTCTTTCTTTTAAGAAGTCATTTGTAGCATATGACCCAGGCCCATTTTCCATAAACAACCACAATCGCATCGTTGTGACCTAGCACCATGGATCACAAACACGAATCTCAGGTATGGACTTTCGTCCCGATACCACATTCCTAAATCAGAACTTTGCATAACTAAAGCCCATACATGTGCCAGCAACCTATTACCCTTCAATTTATTTACTCTAGAATCTCATCTTCTAAACATACCATAAGTCATGTCGACCCTTATCCTTCCACTCACTTTCAGTCCCACCTTGAACCTATCAAAAACAACCCGTCGCCCGAACTACTTTAAACACAACTTCATAGGCAAAGATCCTGAATTTGATATGCCTCTAGGGTGCCTTGGATTGTTAGCCGTCCAACCTAACAATCGAGTTTTCTGTACGTGTTCAACCAGCCGAGCATTTCAAGCATACTGAACTCAGACTTGGACCGCATTCATCTATTCGGTTTAGGTCAACTTCCTCTTACAGTCATGCTTATAGAGGAACTATATTCGAGGTCATACATACATTCCAAGGCTCATCACAACAATCATCAAGTTAATTCTTAAACATATAAACATGACCAAGACTCCTCGAATCCTATAGTAGCAACACGACTATAGCAACCTACTCAATTCAATCAATGCTTTTCTTGAAATACTATGCTCTAGCATAGATTAGAAAGAACATAGTCACAAACATCCAATCACAGACCTCAAGCAAAACTCATTCAAAGTACTGCATGTGCCATTTACAATCAACTTGAAACTGTAAGCCCCTATTCCATAATAGCCGCAAGTTAGGCCATTTTCAACTTAATCAATCTTCACATCAATTTACTAGATAGAACATTCTTCATAACACCATTATTCAAGCATACTTTCACAATTGATACATTCTCAATCATACATTAAAGTTAACATAAAGAACTTTAAGAGGCTTAAATCCAAATGACTACTTACCTTTACTCCAAGGTTCAAAACGGTCAAACTCACATACTTGATCCAGAATCGTCAAACAACGGCCTACGCATTATGGGTAAAATATAAAACACTTAAAACAATCCTTAAAACACATCAAAAACTCCTAAAACATGTGCCAACTATCTCCAACCTCATTCCTAACTTCAATTAAGATGATAACCATAACATCCATAACATCCAAGGAGAGCTTACCCCGAAATCGAGACCGAAGCCCACTGGACAGCAGCTTAAATGCTCCAAATTCTCCTAATTTGATCTTCAATCACATTGGGTATTCTAGATTAAAATCCAAAACATTATGGGTTAGTTTCAATTTACTAAATTAGCCCTTCAATTCTATCTTACAACCCAAAAATTACTTCGAATCGTCATTAAAACACTTACCCACTCCAACCGAACCTATACACGGCTTGATCGAACACCAAGCTTGCTGGAAATTTGGCCCAAAAACGAACACCAACCTATACACTGCTGTATGTACAGAAAACCGAGAGAGAGAGAGAGATGAAGGTGGCCGGCGGCGGATCTGGGCAGAACTGATTTCCAGCGAGCTGGATTTGAGTTTCCTGCGAGTGAGTCTTAGATCGGCGGTGACGTGCAGCAGCAGCTTCGTCCGACGAGGCGTGCTACGGCGTTCGGCCATTTCTCGGCCGGTGCGGAAGACGGTCGACGGAAGGGAGAAGGGATCAGACGGAAAGGGGGAGAGAGAGAGAGAGAGAGAGAGAGAGAGAAAGAGAGACGATCGAGAGAGGAAGAGAGACGATCGAGAGAGGGAGAGAGACTGAGGTGGCCGGCGGCGGTTCGTGGCTGGAGCCGCTGTGCGGTCGACGTTCGTGTGTGGTCGAGTTGTCGAAGCCCTCCAAAATATTTACTGATTCTCTAGATCTAACTTGTAGAAATAGTGGACCAGGTCGAATCCCAAGGGAACCAATGGAATTAATTTCTCAATGTTACCAAAAAAAAAAATAATAATAATAATAATAATAATAAAAATTAAAAATTAATAAATAAAAAAGGGGGGTTTGAATTGTTGAACAAAATTGTAACTAGAAAGATGAATAATAAATAAATAAAAATGAATAAAAAAAAATGAATTTTATGAAACTTCCAATTCAGGGGTGTAAATTTCATCCAATTGTAATCTTGATCATAGGCTTTCAAAAAATAATCAATTTCAATTTCTCAAATTCAAGAACTTAGTCTACTTATTTGGAAAAGCCATAACAAGTATAAATTCTCCTATTTCAACTGACTCTGACCAAGCATCAAAATCAAACCTTACCATTTAATCAATTGGGCACGATAGCGTTCCATATCGATTAAATAATAGCATTAAAAACAATGAGAATGACTAAACCAAAACTTAACTAATTGAGATAGCTACAAATTAATTAATTTCTGTTTCTTTGTTCCCCTAGAGTCTATTATGCAAACTATGTAAAATGGAAAAGCCATAATTACACACACATAAGCCAACTCTCTGCTACATATTTTAATCAATTGTGACAATTAATAATCACAAATCATAAATAGCAATAAATCAATTGATACTAAATTAAGGCGTCAATTTAATTCAATAACAATCAATCATAAAAATAACAAGAAACAAAGAATTCATGAATTAAAGATAAAATTTCAATTTGGCCCAAAGCCTCACAAAATTACAATTGGAAATTAAATCACCCTTGAACAAGAAATTAAAACTTAGTCACACATGGTGGAAAAGCAATAAAAGCTGTAGAGGGGAAGCAACATAAAAAAAAAAATAGAAACAAAACTAAAATAAAAAAACAGAAACAAAACTAAAGAAAACTCACTGCACTACACTTTTCTACACTCCCCTTACTCACTACACTGCCCTCCTTTTATAGGGAGAAGCTTCAACTAAAAATAGCTTACAACTAAAAATAGTTGTATTATCTCCCACCTAAACTCATGCTAAAAACTAAATGAAGAAGAAGCATTCTTTCTCCATGAATTTCTCCCGTAGGTTGAAGAGGAGGAAGAAGTCTGCAAGCTGCAATTCAAATTGAAATTAGTTAATGGGCTAAAATGGCTTAATGGGCCCAAATTCCACTAAACTTATTTATTATTTTTCTTTTCACATTTTCTTTTCAACTTTGGATGCAAACTTTTATTTCATTTCTTTTTTTTTCTTTTTCAATTTTCTTCTTCTTCTTTCCATTTTTAATTTTCCAATTTTTGTTCCATTTCTTTTTTTCAATTTTATTTCAATTTATGAATTTAAACTAAAATATGCTTTTTAGACTAATTCTATCAAATATTTGGCAATTTACCACATCAACTAAATTAAACACAATTTTAACAATTAAGCATAATATTCAATTAAAATGGAAGGAAATTAGACACAATAAATGAGATTAATTAATACTTATCAGTGTGTGTGAGAGAGAGAGAGAGAGAGAGACTTTCGGGAAAGTGGGAGAGGAAGGAGAAGGTGGGGAAGAAGAAGATAAGTTTGAAATTGTTTTATTTTTATTTTATTTTTATTAAAAAAAACAGTCAAAATTCCAATAATACCCTTTGACCAACCTTTTCCTTCCTAAATTGCCCTTTTCAACTTCTCAAATTCCAATGAAGCCATTCAAGATACTAAATTTGAAAATTAATCTATTTAAATTCCCAAAATTTCAAAATTAACACCCCCTAAAAAGCCGGGCGTTACAGTGTTGCTTATCAAGCTTGAACTTAATACCAAAAGGGTTAAGGGAAGACGGATGTCGCAAAAGCAATGGAGGAAAAGGCTTAGACATAAGTCCTGAACATCGACCTTAGACATAGGGTGAGACTACAAAACCACTAGACTTGTGAGCGGAAATATCTAAGTTAGATTAGCCATAGAAATATAGGTTTAATCACTTAGCCTCCTAAAGATACTTCATAGAAGGTCGAATAGGAGTTGAATTCGGTTTAGTTTCTTGAGTTAGCTACGATTGCAATTGCCTTTTTGTTGCATTTTCTTTCCAAAGGGGCATTAGCATCTTGAATCCCTTTTTCATTTCCATTGATCTTTTGAAACAAATTTTCTTTTAGTCAAAACACCTCTCAAATCATTTTCACCCACAGTTACCTTATAGTTGCAATTTGTCTACGATTGTGTGCCATTTTAATAAATTTTATTAAAACTCGTTCCCTTGGGTACGATACTCTGGAATACTCCAGTTTATTATTACTTCGATCACGTGCACTTGCGTGTAGTATAGCCGATCACCAACCCTTTAGGGTATTGTCTCTTTGAGTTTTCGAAAAAATAGGTGAGGCCGAACACTTAAAATCACATTAGCTCATTCGTTGAGTTAGTAGCTAGCTAAGTAGGGAGGTTAGGGATAATCACCCACCTAATGCACACTGTTAGCAGCTAGGTAATAGTAGGTTTAATGGGAATTAAGCCATAATATCTAAAAATCTGGAAAGATTTTGTGAGGGCATGTGTGGGTTAAAAGAATAAAGATTTTGCTGCAGCACTTTACTCGAAGCAATGTAAACCTCTCCTTAATCTGAAATTTTTTTAGTTTATAATACAAGCCCTAGCATTTAATTTTACTTAAGCATGTTATTTTTTGTTCGCATTTCTCGAACCTATTTTTCGTTACCAATTGAGTTTGTTAAGAATTAATTCTTGCTGAGTTGAAAAGATTCTAATCCCTATAGAATACAATAATTTACTTACTTCTTGCTACAACTCATGTGTACACTTGCACATATTATCACACAAATTATTGCTAGATAATTCTGCACATTAGCAAGGTATCAAGTTTTTGGCCCCGTTGCTGAGGATTAGTATAATTTTTCCTTTATTTGAATTAATTTTTAGTAAACTGGTGCATATTGAATTTTGAGATTGTTGTTTTGTTTGAACTTAATTCAAGTGGTTCTAGATAGTGTATGAACAAATTTTCTCATCCTCAATATTACGATCCGGAGATTGAAAGGAAATTTTACGTGCGTATAAGGGAACAACGAGGAAGAATTCATACAATGGAACGTGCTGATCCAACGAATTTACCAAAAAACCAACCGAAAAATCGTGGAGATCCATTTGGAGCTAAAGAAAACCAAGCAATTGGTCAACAGAATGAGGCTAATAACCATATCCTATATAATAGGGATAGAGCTATTCGCGCTTATGCCATGCTTACTTTTGATGCGCTAGGAATTGTTGGACCTGATTTGGAAGCAACATAATTTGAGTTAAAGCCCGTCATATTCCAAATGTTGTAGTCTATTGGACAGTTTCATGGACTCCCTTCAAAAGATCCTCACTTGCACTTAAGGAATTTCTTAAGTGTGAGTGATTCTTTCAAGAAATAAGGTGTGTCGAATGATGCAAGAAGATTGATTTTGTTCCCGTATTCTTTTAGAAACCAAGCAAAATCATGGTTGAATTCCTTTGGACCTGGAACTATAACTTCGTGGAATGATTTGGCGGAGAAGTTTTTGATGCAATATTTTCCTCCTACCAAAACCGCAAAGCATAGAGGAGAGATAGTAGCCTACAAGTATTGAGTTTTTTTTTTTTTTAGTTCAATAACATTGAAGGTGGGGATTTGAACCTTTGACCTTTTGGTTGAGGGTACATGCTAATTATCGTTGAGCTAAGCTCAATCTGGCTGTATTGAGTTGTTTTGATTTGATATAATTGTACGGAAGTGTGTCAATGAAGAGATTTATTTATTTGATATAATTACTTTAGGTTGAAATATCATTTTGGTCCCTGTACTTTGGGTTTCATTCCATTTTTTAGTCCTTATGTTAAAGTGATTTAATATGGTATTCGAGCCCATGAAGCCCAAACGGGTATTTCATCTAAAAATTGGGATCCGACCCAAGAATGGTAAACCCAAAAGAGGCATTATCTTGAGGGGGCATGTTGAGGATCCCACATTAAAAAAAATGAGTAGACCTCACAATCTTTATAAAATACATGAGTTACACCTCTCATAGCCAATTGGTTTTGAGATGGAACCTCATGTTTATTTAATATGGTATCAGAGCAGGAGGTCTTGAGTTCGAACCCCTGTAATGTTATTTCTGTTAGGATTTATGCCCTAAAGCCTCGTAATTAATAATTTATTTAATAATTGGTAATAATTTTGATTATTTTATTTGCAATATAATATTATCCATTATATGAAAAATCCAAGATTATTAGTGTAATCTTGAACAATATGTGGTTGACATACGAGAGGACCATGTTCAATAAATAACCTAAAGGGTCATAGTATATGGATAAGGTTGGGTGCCTTATCCTGACAACACTATTGATACGACCCATTTTGTAATAGTTAGAAATTATTTGATCCAAATCGTTTATGTGGAGACATGTGAGTGAGGGTATCTTATACAATGGTATCTTATACAATGAGTTTGTATAAGACTAGATCACGAAATATTTAATCTCTCTTTATAAATTCGTTAATTGAGAAGATTAATATTTCATCAGGATGATCGTATGAAGCTCGATCTTAATTCTGAGTGAGTTATGAACTCTTGCTTGTGAGGGTTTGTCGTTTGATTTGCATGGGTGAGAGTGGCTTTTGTAGCCGATTCAATATGCTTACCATTTTGGGAACTTGACCAAATAGGAAGCTGGAAACATAATCTCACAAGATGAAATTCACTCATTCTCATATAGGATAAGTAGATTGAGTGCATGTAGTGATTATATCCATGGACACAACTGGTCCTACAGTGCATAAAAGTGCAACTCTAAGTCTATATTGAAGGGACCCTAGAGTTAATGAATGAAAATTGATTAATTAATTAATTTTATATCATCAGAGCTTATAATCTATAGGTCCATAAGGTTTCCTTACTAGCTCATAGTTACACAAAAAAATCAATTTTAATTTGAAGTGTTCAAATTAATATTTAATATATTAAATATAAAAGAAAAAAATATATTTATTGTATTTGATACATTAAATATTAAAATAATTAATGTATATTAGATACATTAAATAAAAGATATTTATAAAATTTGAATAAGATTCAAATAAATATAAGATATATGTTAATATATTAGATATTAAAATATAATATTTTAATTATGGCAAAGATTTTTCCTTGGTCTTTATAAATAGGACCCTTGGGTTGAGCCATTAGACATAATACACATCTCCTCAATAGAAACTAGAGAATTTTCTCTAGACCTCTTCCTCTACAATCCCTTGTGGATTTTCTTTCAAAAGGCCCTGGCGAGCTTGTCGAGGGCTCATCAAATTACACTTTATAAATCGACCCTAAGCTACTTGTAGCATTGAGTGAACTGGGACGATCTCAGGGAACCGAATATTAATTTCTCAAGTTAAATTTGCAAAGGAGAAAACAAATAAAAATGGGGGTTTTGAATTTTTGCAAATAAAATAAAATATAAGAAAATAAAAATAAAGATAAATCAAATCTTACCAAATTTCAATTCAAAAGCACGGTTTTATCCAATTGCAAAATTGATCATAGGCACACAAAACGTTTTAACTTAATTATGCAAGCACTTAGTCAACTTATTAGGAAACCCCAAAAAGTAAAATATTCCCTAAAGTCATCAACTCTAACAAACGTCAAAATTAATGCTAATTACCTAAATAATTTTGACGAAACCATTCCAAATTATTTAGATAAAAGCATTAAGTACTTTGGAATGACTAAGACAACCAATTAGATAAAATAACTTTAATCTAATCAAGATGCTTCTTTAATTCCTAGAATTAAACATGCAAGCTATGCAATTATGGAAACCCATAAAACACACACATGTAATAATCTTATCGCCACAAAGTTCAATCAACATATGACAATTACGGATCATGCGTCATGACTAGCAATCAAGCATATAAAGCGATCGAGACATCAATTCAATCAAAAATACATGCTCATAAAATAAACATAGGAATCGAAGAATACTTGCAATTATAAGAAAACTACATTAAAGTACAAGTCTCACAACATTGCAATTGGTTGCAACCGACCTAAGAATTGGAACACTTACCTTAGCTGCTCATCGTGATGATGTAGCCAAGGTTCGTCATTAGTTCGATATAGTGCCAAAAGAAAAGTAAAGGAAAAGAGAGAAAAACTCTAAAAATTATTGTCTAGAAATATTACACTCGGAGCCCCCCATGTAGCTGTCCAAAATAAGGCTTAAATAGTCTTGAAGTAGACAACTTGCATGAGTAAGAAACCCTAAATTCTAGAAAGATATTTTTCCAAAACAATTAGGGAATAATATTCAAAATAAAATAAAATAAAGTAAATAATTTTCTATCTTGCAAAATGCTGAAAAATATATCCAAAAATCGAATATCATTTCCTAAATTCTCAAAACAAACATAGAAGTTTGCAAATAAGGAAAGTTTCTAGATTGCATAGTCTTCAGTATTTTGCCAATAATGTCTTATCTAAAACTTGGATCGACGTGATCTTTATATGGATGGAAGGATATTTTAGAGAGCTTTAAAATGATATCTAATTTGGCTATATTCTCAAACTTGATCAGTAAGATAATGAGAACAGAATTTGGCACAAAGTATTCTCGGGTACGGCAGTTTTCCAACAGGAGCAGTAATCACTCAAAATATCATAACTTTCATAATACTTGGTGGAATGAAATGAGTCTTATACCGTTGAAAAGATAATTCAATAAAATTCGATTTGACACCAAATTTGAATATATTTTCATCTCAAAATATTATGATATGATCGGTTAGAATTGGTATAGAAATTATGTTGCTAATATCACCTCCAATTTGGTCCGAATTAACTCCACAATGTTGCAAACTTTCCAAAACACATAAATTGCTCGAATCCCTAAAAAATAATAATAAAACACATAAAAAATTTCTAACTAACAAGAAATAAGTGTGATTGAATAGGACTTTATAGGTCCTATCAAGCCACCACAAGCTTTGGTCTTGTGTTCGAGTCATAACTAGGAAGATTTTGTGGATGAGATAAAGATCCGCTAAAAATATCTCCATATTTACTCCAAGTAAGTTTACTTAATCTTATTTTTAGTTTAATTTAAAATAAAATCAAAGACGATCCAATGTTTCCACTGAGGAGTGAAACATTCATTCCTTCAATTTCTTCCCCAATTAATATTAATTTCCACTTGTTGGGCCTTTCACAAATTTCCATGCCCACAAGCGAGGCAAAGTGTTAAAGTGTTGATATATAATTAAATTTACTATAACCCATCAGCTTAAGCTTTTGGGTTGATTGGTGATTGAATATAGTATCATAGCCCATGAAGCCCAAATGGGTATTCGGTCTAAAAATTGGGATCCGATCCAAGAATGGTAAACCCAAAAGAGGCATCATTTTGAGGGGGCATGTTTAGGATCCCACATTAAAAAAAATGAGGAGACCTCACAATCTTTATAAGATACATGAGCTACATCTCTTATCGTCAATTGGTTTTGAGATGTAACCCCATGTTTATCTAATACCCTATACTTTCAAATGTCCAATTGGTACCTACCATTAGTTTGAAGTTATTTTTTTACAAAAATTCGTTAAATAATAATAATAATTTTCATTCAAGAAAAGACGTAATGTGAACATATTTCTAAAATTTATAGAAGGAAGACTAATAGAGACTAATTTTTTTTTTTAGAAAAGTTAACAATAAACTAACCATAGGGACCGATTTTAAGCTTTATTGAAAGTACAGTGACTAAAATTGAATATTTAAAGGTATAGGGACTAAAATGGAATGAAACTCAAAGTATATGGACCAAAACGATATTTTAACCATTACTTAAAAATATTTATTCATTTATTTTTCATAAAATTTAAGAACAATTATTCAAATATAATGAATTTTTAAAATAAATTATTATAAAATTCAAACTATTTAAAAACTAGGGGCAATTGCATATATGGCCATTTGACCCAAAATAATAACAAATCCTAGCACAAGCTAAGAGTATTTACAAATATGTCACAATTTTAGTCCAACACGATTAAAGTGTGTGAAAAGTCAAGAATACTCATCAACATATCCCAATATTGTAAGTCTATCACTAATTAAGGTGATCTATCTCAATAATTGAGGTCTGTTAATGATAGGTGTCTATCATTGATTGTTTACATGCTCGTTTGCTATTATGTTTATTATTGATATACATATCAATAAAATATAAAAGAGTATGTAAGTGATATTTAACTGCGTTTACTATTAGTGATCGCTTGCATGTTCATTTTCTTTTAGATTTATTATATTTACATTTATCAATAAAAATAAAAATACTATATTGGTGATATTTAACTATTGTTTTTCTATGACTATAAGATTTTTCACTTTTTCCAACGCAAAAAAGTGTCGGAAAAAGTCTACATTGCGTCGGAAAAAGTCTTGGCCAACGAAAATATTTCGTCGGCAATTTTATCGGCATAGAGCCATCAGGAAAGCCACTTCCCGATGAAAATGGCATTGCATCATGAAAATCAAAATTTTCAAGATGCAAGGCATTGCGTCGGAAAAAAGTTTCTCCCGATGATTAATGTATGCCTCGGGAGAAGTTTATTTTGGCCGACGCACAAAACCCTGAAAAATATTTTTTTTCTCTTATTTATTTATTTATTTCTATACTACTTGATAGTTCATTATAGTATCATTTTAAAACAAAAAATAATATCATAAAAAGCAATAGTATTGAAATGCAATAATTTGATTACAAAATGTTCAACCTCTACATGTACTAGAGTTCGATAGAAGAAAACTAATACATCGAAAAGAAACACAATTAATCTTGAAGGCTTCAATCTTCATCTTCGTTCGTATTTTTGGAAAATAGGTCTTCAAGATTACACAACTACAAATCTAAAAAATAATAATAATATGCAAAATTTTAAATACAAAACAAAAAATAAAAGAAGGTTCCTAAAGTGAAACCAAAGCACAAAAGAGTCTAAGTGTCATTTTGACTCTCAAAGAAATGTAAAAAGTGTCTAATGTGAAACTTAAGCACACAACCAACCCCTCGATGCTTCAAAATTGTCTTAAAGTTGCTAAAGCATACTTTGAGGCCAAAAAAACGTAAAACGACCTAAAAATGTCTCTTCGCCCCTTGGAACCTACAAAGTGGCCCAACAGGGGCTAAAAAGAGTTTAATTGTCATTTTGACTCTCAAAGAAACTTAGAAAATGCCTAAAGTGAGCATACAACCAACCCACCTATGCTACAAAAGTGTCTTAAAGGTGCTTAAGCACACTTTGAGGCCAAATACTAACTCAAAATATAAAAGTGTCTACTTTTCCCTTTGGAACCTACAAAGTAGCCAAAAAGTGCTTAAAAAAAGTCTAAGTGTCATTTTGACTCTCAAAGAAACTTAGAAAGTGCCTAAAGTAAAACTAAAGCACACAACCAACCCCTTGACGTTATAAAAGTGTCTTAAAGGTGCCTTAAGCATACTTTTAGGTCAAAAACTAACTCAAAACGACCTAAATATGTCTACTCCGCCCCTAGTAACCTACAAGTGGCCAAAAAGTGCTTAAAAATAGTCTAAGTGTCATTTTGACTCTCAAAGAAACCTAGAAATTAAAGTGCCTAAAGTGAACCTAAAGCACACAACCCACCCCCTAATGCTACAAAAGTGTCTTAAATTTGCCTAAGCATACTTTGAGGTAAAAAACTAACTCAAAACGACCTAAAAGAGTCTACTCTACTCCTCGAAACCTACAAATTTATCAAAAAGTGCATGAAAAGAGTCTAAGTGTCATTTTGACTCTCAAAGAAAGATAGAAAATGCCTAAAGTGAACTTAAAGCACACAACCCACCCCCTAATGCTACAAAAGTGTCTTAAATGTGCCTAAGCATACTTTAAAAGCCAACAAACATTCCCAACTCATTGAAACTCTTACTTCAAATATCACAAACTCACTCAAAAACACTTCACAATCCCACTAACTCACCCAAACTAACCCTAAAAAAAGTGCCTAACTTATCTATTCTTACTTAAAATCCCACTAAAATAACCGATATCTAACCCTTAAAAAAATGTGTCTAACTTACTAAAACTAACTCTCTATTTGAATGGCTACCATAATTGCAGGATAGCCATACAACCAAGCAAAAACTTTGACACTAAATGAAGAACTTTAATTCACCCAAACCGATTTCTAAATCCAATTATGGGCATAATAACTTTTAAATAGCCATATAAGCCAATAATTAAACATAAAATACAATATAACATACAACCAAATATATAAAAAACAATAAGTTTCATAATAATTTTATAACATCAAAGAAATTATCCATACCTAGTTAGAAGAGACGCTCTTGTGTGTTTGTCATTGTACGATCAAAATAAGTCTACTTCAAAAGATGGACAATCTATTGCTAATTATAGATAGAAAATTATAAAGCAAAATTTTATTATTGAAGTTAAAAATCAAAAGTCAAAACTATTACGAATTATAGATAGAAGAATTTAATGAAAGTTTAGTGCTTAATTCACTCCAAAGTGTCTAAGGTACAAATTTTAGATGATTAACTCATCTCAAACTCACTCCAAACTCTTTCGAAAGTGTCTAACTTCTCTCCAAACGTCTTAAACTAACCCCCAAACACCCAAAAGTACTTAATTTTAAACAAATATCGTTATAACCCTCCGTGTTGAGTCTAGCATTTTGTGCACCAACCTAGTTCCAAGTATGTACATATACAAGGCACTTAGGGTTTTTAAGATAACAAAATCACAATATAATCTTCACTAAGCTCAAAATATAGCACTCTAACTCAATATATAACCTTAAATTAAGCTAAAAAGTAACACTTACATTTTCATGTTCAATAGGCTCAATAAGATAAAAATCACAAAATAGGCTATAAATCAAATTACACAATAAGCTTAGAATCAAACTTTAATCACACACAAGAGGCTCAAAATCAAACTAATCACACACTTGGACTCGATGTCACAATTTAATCACACAAATATAGGCTCAAAATCACACTTCTAATCACATAATAAGCTCCAAATCAAACTTTTATCACATAAAGTGCCTACAAATTACAATTCAATCAAATAATTAAGCTTCAAATCACATTTTGAAAACAATAAATTCAAAATCACGATTTAATCATACTTTAAGCAAACAATAAGCTCCAAACCAAACATCAATCACATAAATAGCCTCCAAATTACACAAATATTCTCCAAATTACACTTTAAACACATAATACACTCAAAATAAAAAAAATTAACTTCAAAAGGCTCAATAACCAAGTTTAAATCTTAATAAACTAACAAAAACACAATGTCAGAATTCTATACACCTCTAAATGCTTAACCAAGAAGAAAATCCAGGCTACCAATGGAATTTGTGAACAGAGAAAACCTAAAAGTATTGAGAAAGAGAGAATACCTAAAAATAACTAGACAAATATAAGTTAAAATTAAATAAATACCTTTGGAAATAAAACCCACAAGCTTAAAATGGAACTAAACGATGAGAAACGGCAAAAAGTAGTGAACTTCAAAAAATTTCTCCCTCCAAAATGCCCAAAATCGGATCACAACTTACAAGAAAAACGCCAAAAATGGAAGAGAGAGAGCATGAGTGAAGGAATAGAGAAGAAAATGGAGAAGAAGAAGAAGAGATGGGGCGACAGTATGAGGTTTTGGATGTAGACGTACGGTAGAGAAAAAAGGAAGAAGAAGAAGAGAGAAAAAGAATAGAAGAAGAAGAGGAGAAGAAGAAGAAGAGAGGGCTAGGGTTTTATTTTTCGTGACTTTTTCTGACTCAAAAAAAGCATCGGCATAGGTCCACAACGCATCGGGAGAAGTGAAATGAGCGTTTCACTTAATTCATTTCTCATGACGCTAAAAAAAGCATTGACATAGCCTTTTAACATGTCGGCTTAGCTTTTTGCTCCATATGGCAAGTTATGGCGTGCAAAAAGTTCCCTGACACAAGCATTTTCGTTGGCATAGCCAACTTTTGTCGAAGAAATTTGCAACCGTCGGGAAAGTCCTAACGAAAATGGCTAAACCGTGTGTAGATTTTCCAACGCTTGCCATTTTCGTCAGGATAAGTATGTTATTCCCGACGAAAAGCGTTGCGTCGGGAAAAACTTCATCGAAAAATCTAAAAATTCTTGTAGTGTATCTATGATTAATTATTTGCATGTTCATTTGTATTAGATCTATCATTGATATACTATATATATCAATAAAACTAAAAATGGTATATATATATATATATATATATATATTAGTGATATTTGAAATTATTTTCTATCAGTGATTGTTTGTCTATAATTGATTTTATCATATCAATAGATTAAAAAAAGGTAAATAGATAGGGTATTTAACTTTCATTTTTTATCAGTGATTGTTGGCGCACTCACTTGTTATTAGGTCTATCATTAATATAATATATCAATAAAAAAAAAGAATATCAGTAATATTTGGTTTTGTTATCTATCAATAATTATTTATGTGCTCCTTTACTATTAGGTTTGTCGTTAATAACAATATCAATAGAATTAAAAAAAAAAAAAAGGTACATAAGTAATATTTCACATACTTTTCTTCCAATAGTAATTGTTTGCAAACTTATTTGTCTATTATGTCTATTACTGATATACCTTATCAATAGAAAAAAAAATGGAATATTAGTGGCATTTAACTTTCACTTTCAATATGTGATAGTTAACATGCTTATTTGTTATTAGTTCTATCACTGCTATACAATATCAATAGAATTTAAAAGGGTATATCAATGATATTTGACTATCTTTTTCTTTCTTTTCGTGATTTTTTTCATGCGTATATGGTCTATCCTCGATACACCATATCAATAGATTAAAAATAGTAAATCAATGATAACTTACTATCAATAAGAAAAAAAATTGATTAAAAAATTAATAGTAAATTACTAATAGTCATGTATCACTAATAATATACCATTATTTATGTCTATCAGCGATAGATGTGTCACGCCCCGCCCCAGATCACCCTAACCAACCTAAGTTGTGGCATGCCGACAATAGATCCCAACTAAACTATGGAATCTATTGTCGAACTTATAAAACTGAACACATTTTGAAAACTTTAGGTGGAAAGCAAAAACTTTATCAAAACAAAATCCATAAAAATTTTGGCAGAGTTTCCCCTAAAAATCAGATAAAACACACCTGAAATTAAAAAATTAAAAAAAAAACACTCCCAAATTGATTCATAATCAACAACCACAACCTAGCCAAAAATCAACAATGGAAAAGCATAAATGGTTCAATTTACAACCATCATAAAATTCAAAGATGGTATAAGGTCGTCAACATAATGCTAGCCACTTTAGTTCCAAAAACAAATTAAATACCAACATGGAAAATGAAGGTAATATGCATGAGAATTGTGGAAGATCTCAACCCTGATAAGTCCTTTGGATACTCTAGTGCTACCTAGCAAAAAAATTTAGGAAAAGAATGAGCTAAAAAGCCCAATGAGTGGTGAGAGTTCAAAATAAAATAATTTTAAGAAAACTATTAACATAAATGTTTATAAATGGTCGTTCATAAACATTATGCATATTCTTCACAGAGACAGTTTGGAATACCTGTAAATTCTATTGGAGAATAATCAACTTGAAACATTCAAGACTATGAGATCTTTAAAACGTAATCTTTTAAAACATAAACTCTAAAACATAACATCATCTTTACATATCACCTTTAAAAACATGGTACATGGCTAGAAAAATTCATCACTAAACTTGTATCCAAAACAAGTCATACTAGCATAGAGAAGTCTCAGTACGCACAACAAAGCAAAACTGGTCATACTTATACAGAGAATCTCGACGTATATAGCAGAGCAAACTAGTCATACTATGTATGAGCTGGACTCCCATATATAGTAATGCAAGTAGTCATACTATGCATCGAGTGATCTCCAGATACATAGCAGAGCAAATTTGGTCATACAACACACTGAGTAATCTCAAGATGTATAGCAGAGCAATCCTGGTCATACTGGCGTAGAGTAACCTCAATACGCATAACAGAATAACTGGTCATACTATATGCGGAGAATCTCGACGTATATAACAGAGTAAACTGGTCATACTATGCACCGAGTAATCTCAAGGTAAATAGCAGAGCAACTAGTCATACATACACTACGGAAATACATTCGTGTACGTGTATCGGGAAATCACCGTGGATACAACATCTAGTGGTTTGAAAACATTTTCTATATGATAATCATCATAAGTTCTCAAACCTCGCACTTTCTCAAATCGAGGTTTATAACTTTAAGGTCATAACTGAGAAATCTCTTCCCATAGTCAAAATTCATAAACGACCACTAATACAAATTCTATATTACTTGACACATGAGATTTTATATTACTCAAGAATTATACATTTTTAACAAAAAAAAAAGTCAAGAACTATACCTTTTTAATGAATTACGTCAAGAAAAATGAAAAAAATACGGAGTTTGATGGAGTTTTTCGAATTTTTTTCACGCTACAAAAAACTTGTCATTTTTGAAATGTCAAGAATGATGATAATGTACTTGACATTTTAAGAATGTCAAATTTTACCATAATTTACTTGTCATATTTTAATTAGAAGAAAAGAGGAAAGAACCCTAGGATTTTCAACATATTATTCTCCCTCGCCCTTTCATCCTCCCTCTCCAGCAACCCCTCCGATTGTCGGCGACACCACCATGAGCACCAGACGGTAGTGGCCCACGACCTACAACACGATTCATGTGGTTTGAGTGACCTCACTGACGAGACCCACACATTTCCAACAAGACCAGCAATGAACAACGATTGTTTTTCCTTGGCGATGAACCAACAACTAACTCAGGCAAGTCTAGCGAAGTGCAACCACACTCACTAGTGGCCTAGAGTGATTTCCTCTTCTCCACAACAGTCTCCATCGGTCGTGAGACTCCAACCACCACGCACAGACCTGGGCAGCGAGTGCGACGGCAACAAAAGGATTCTCAAGTTTCAGCAATACTCACTTGAAATCAAGCATTGAAATCACTCCAGTTTGTGACCCACTCTTCGAACAACTTCAATTCGAGTTACCTATAGCCCGACAGCTTTGGTTTTGCGAAATCGAACCTCTTCTATCACCTTTCAATAAAGACCCAAGTGTTTTTCAGTAAGATTTAAGTGGTAAAGTTCCTTTTAGACCCTTTCGAACCCGATTAAATTAGTTTAGATCGGTCTCTAACACTTAGATGCTCTTTGTTTGTAGTTTCGAGCCTAGTCAAACATCTTTCCCTGACTCGTTCCAAGGCTGTTTGGTGGCGTTCAGTAGGTAACAATACTTTCTAAACTGCTTCGAACTCAAGTAGGATGTTTTCTAATCCTTCGAAGCTTGTGTTTGTAGAAATGGTTTATTGTTTGCACCTTTTTGGGGGGTGTTTTATTTTCTTTATCTGCTTGTTATCCATTTTTATTGCCAGACAAAGGTATGGTTGTTATGTTATAAGCTATGTTTGGTGTTCTCCGGTCTGCATCATTTAAGCTAGCTATTATTGGATGTTGTCCTCTTGCAAAATAAGAGTTCACATAGCTTATGAACAAATTAAATGAAGTTTAAATATTGCTAGTTTGATATCTCTAATCTTTATGGCCTGAGAAATGTACTCACCCCCTTCATTGTGTTGCTCTGTTTCATGGTTTCAAAAATCTTGGCCAAAGCATTCTCATGTAGATTATGTTAGATAATCTTGCATTGTTGTTTGCAAATGAAAACTGGATAGGAAGTAAAAAGATATGTATTTGAAGGATAAAATAGATAAAATATCATGCATATCTAATGACCTTTGGCTAGCCTTTTACACTTGTAGTTGTGGTAAGGATTCTCTGTTGGGGTGATTAAGGAGAAAGTGAGTGTGGAAGAACTAAGGATATCTTAAGCATTCAGATAATGATGAGAATGAGTTCTAAGTTAGTTGCTAAAGACAGTTGTTGTACATGGACCAACATAAGATATGGAGTAATTTTGTTTGTATATTTGCTTGAAAGTTGCATCCAGGATGTCCTTCATTTAGATGAATTTCTTCATACTCTATCTGGCAAAGACAGAGTATGAAGAAATTCATTAGGCCTATTGCCATCAAGGCTACTCATTATTATACAATGGTAATACTAAGGTAGTTAGATGTGGCAAAAAATATAAGGTATATCCTTCAACTTATCTCTATCATAATTGTAGTATGTGGATTATTATCATGTGGTGCTTTTTTTCTAGGAATGGAGTTTGTTGGGATTTTTTTTTTCAATTTATAGAGCTAAAATTTGCTAACCTTTTAAATCATTAATTAACATTCAAGATGGATTTATTAGACTGGAACTTTTGATAAAAGCTGAAGAGTAGCTTTTTAGCATTAGAGTTTTTTATTTCCTTGCACAAGTAATCTCAAGTCATACCTGAAAATGATGGAAAGGTGAACTTGTTAAGGAACTTAGATATTGAAAAACTATCTTACTTCAGAGAAAAGGGTGAGAAAAAGATGAGGAGAATCACTAATTTGCATACTGAGTGTGATAGAGGGGATCACTGTTATCTCATGTTTTAAACTTTAACCCTAGAAGACAAGAAAACTTTGTGAGGAGATGAGGAGGTTGATCATGTCATGTCCAAGCAACCTACAAATGTTTCTTCCGATGCGTAATTCGATTAATTTTTTGGAAGAATTTGCTCGATTTCTTATTAATAGAATGTATACTACGAAGACAGAACAAGAATAATTAAAGTTTTTGGATACTATAGGTTGCAAAACTCCTCTTGCTTAAATATGCAGAAATTTAATTCCTCTTTTTAAGGTTTGTAGGTCTAAATTCAAACTAATTTTTGGATGTTAAGACATTATGACATATGCATTCTTCTTAATTTTAGCTTTTCAATGTTTGGTGAATGCCATTTATGATGCCGAAGATTTGTATAAATAATTGGTTCATGTTCAATAGCATACTGGAATTTAGTTCAAGTATAACCAAAATTTTAAGCTCATTTTTTGGCTGATTTTGATGTGCAGGATTTTGTCTGATTGAGAATCAACCTTTGATACATTGAAACAGTGAGGGCAGCTTCTCGACTTCTGTTTTATCTACATGACTAAAACCTTCGATACATTGAACTATGTATGCTTATGACTGCAAGCATACATCTTTTCTGGTTCTAATATGTTTTACGCTTAATTAGTCATTTCGATCTCTGCTCTCCTGGAATCCCAAGTCTTAATTAGTTATCTCGATCTCCACTTGCCTAGAATCAATTTGAACGTAAAATGAGTAAATCCTTAATTACCCATTTAAAATATAATGCTAATTAAGAGTTCAAGCTAATTCCCAACATACAAACAATCTCATTATCCCTTCAATTTCACTATATTCACCTTCTTCTCCCTTTCTCTACCACAATACACTTTTCCCTATTTTCATCTTTCATTCCAATATAAACATTTCCTCTTTAGTCCACAAATATTATCTCTCTCTACAATAATCACTCTCTTTGCCCAACCAATTACCAAAGTCACACCTTCTCACTCCCTTTAATTTGTCAAACAACACATCCATATTGCATTCTTGACAAAAGGAAAGGGCCCCACATTGAAGCTTTAGTTTTCTAGTCAATCCAACTTCAAATGAGAACATACTAGAAAACTCATAAAAGTTCTTTAGTATAATAAGTAAAGAAGACCCATTTGTCTAATAAAACTTAAATAGAGGAATTTAGCTTACCGGTTAGTCTCCAACCTCCAATTCTTGATTTTCTTTTCTCCTTCGTCACAAATGTCCTTCTATGCCAACTTCGAACTAAGGAAAAATTAAGAAAAATCCAATAAATTCATGAACAATACTGAAAGCAAAGAAACCTACATAGCATTCATCTTTTTCACACTCTTTCTTGATTAACCAACTAAAAAGAGCTTATCGAACTTGAATTTTTTTTGCATAAAAGCCACCTCAACGCATTTTCTGGCTATTTCCGGCACAACCACCACTTCTCCGACGAGTTCCGACAAGTTTCCAATGCTAAGCTTCACCATTTCTCTTTCTCACTCTACTTCCCTTGCCTTTCTCTTTCCCTCCCTCTTTCTCTCCTTCGAATAACCATACCCTTCCATTCCTTCTCTTTTTTTTTCTTCTTTTGGTGTGTGTGGCTCATGTGAAGCCACACCACATTTCTTTTTATTTTTTTTTTTCAAAAACTTCTCACGGAAGCTTTCATTCCTCTTTTTTTTTTCTTCTTTTTTTTTTTTCATTTTTGACTAACCAAAACAATTTCTTTTTAATTCTTTTTTTCTTTTCTTTCTAGAGATTGGGCTTGGACCTTTCTTCTTCTTCTTCTTCTTCTTCCTTTTTTTTTTCTTTGTTAAGCAAGTGACATTTCACCAATTCCAATTTTCGAATTTCCTTGTTATATCTATTTTGTCTCAAGATATCTTCTCCATAACAAAAATTTCAAAAATCAAAACTTATATGCCATATGTATCCAAATGTTAGATGACCAAAATTAGATCTTACATGATGTATATCATTGATAGATGTAGTAATAGTCTATCAATGATAAATATATAAGTGCTCTATCATTGATATAGATATAAAAATAGTCTATTAAACATGTAGAAATGGTTGCTAATAAACATAAAAATAATCTATCAATAATAGAAATCTATCACTGACAGATGTATTAATAGTCAATTGACAATAGAAATAAAAATTATTTATCTACTAATAGCATGCATAAGTTTGCTATTTCTAGGCTTAGTTTTATGCTAGTTTTGCTATGATTGTGTGTGCTTTCATGTATTTTTATGTATATTTTGTAGAAACCGAGCAATTGGAGTAAAACCAAAGCATTGTGGAGTATTTGGACGAATTTGGAGTATAATTGAGCTATATTTGAGGATCCAAGTGTTGAAAAGAAGTAACAAAGCTTGTGAGCCCAAGAGTATAGTGTTGCAATGGCAGCGCTTTAGCCTTAGAATGTAGCAGGCATAGAGTTGCAACGCTGTCCACAGTGTTGCAATGCTAGCCAAATTGATTTTTTCCTTTTTTAATAAAATTCGAGGGACAGCGTTGCAATGCTGCCCCTAGCATTGCAACACTATCTCGAAGTCTATAAAGGAAAATTTTTCATTTGTCAAATGGGGGCCGTTTTTTGAGAGACCAAAACTCTAATCTCGATTTCTACACTATCTTAAGGTTTAGAGGAGAGTTTTGGAGAACCCAAGGAGGAAACTCAAAGCTCAGGATCGTGGACATCATGTCGGGAACGAGTGTTGTCACGCGACCTTAGTTTAATCTCTTTCTCTCCCTTTTCTTTTGGTTTTAGGAGTTTTGTTATGAACTTAATTATTGTTTATCGTTTAGACAAGTATTGGTTGTGTATTTGAATCTTTGTTTTTGTTGAGATTGAACTTATGTTTTTACATCTTTTATGCATCTTGATTTTATTGCTTAAACCTTTCGCCATGGTTTTGCATTGTTAGGCTAGATTTAGCTTGAGAGAGTAAATTTATCCATAAGAACGATATATGCATGACTAGATTTAGTTTATTGCACGAGAGTGAGTAACTAAATTCTAGAAGCCTTAAGAGAATAACATAATGTCATGTTTAGTAATGAAAATAGACCGAGAGGTTAATTTGTTGCTAGGCATGAGTTCAATTGTGCTCGAGAGAGGATATTGATCACTTAATAATTCTTGGCTTAAGATTAAATGCATGAAATCAATTCTCTATGTTCAAAGTTGTGCTTTTATTTAATCAACCATTATGTTTCTCAAAAATTGGACTCCAACCTTGTAAATAGTAGTTTAGATTTTATTTATCTTTTTTATCACTTTAAAGTCTTATTTCTCTAAATAAAATTGGACATAATTAATTATGGTACTTAATTAATTTAAGAATCTCAATCCACGTGATCGACCTTGGCCACTATTATTGCAAATTTTTAGAGATCCGATTTATAAATTTTTAAAAATTCATTTAGAATGATGCAACACTCTTTTTCCTATTCCACCATGGGCCCTTTGGGTATGGCAATGAAAATTCAATGAGTGATGTAGTCCTAAATTCAGTCACTTTCAGTTGCAGAAGGGGTTCCCAATTCCAAGTATACAATGTCATTGCCATTGACTCACATTAATTAAGTCACTAACCCGTCTTCATATGGAACCGAAATGTCACTTCCACGAACTGAGTCAAAGCTGAATTTTCTCTTGCGCGTGGAAGAGAGAAAAGAAAGTCGGTTAAATCTTCTAATTATGTAGACAAATACACTCCAAATTATAGTGGTTCGACCGTGGATGTCACGGTAGGAATTAGAGAGAGAACTCAGTAGCTTCAAAAATGATTACAAGAAACCAATGGATAACATAGTTATTATTTGTCTTCTCATCCTTTACGAGCAATGCAAAAGTTTTTCCCAAAAGAAAAGTGTAAAAAGGACAGAAAAAAAATGCAAAGATAAGGTTTTAGCTGCTTCTAGACCTCACATCTCTGAGTAAATCCACGAAGATAATGACCCAGGGTATGTTGGAGTGATTTTAGAAATACAGATTTTAGCGAAAATGATTTTTTTTAAATATTGATTTATTAAAATTGATTTTCATATAATCATTTTAATGCTTGGTTCTACACTTTTAAAAGTGATTTTCATAAATAAAAAAAATAAAAATTTTCGTCACACCTAAACTATTTAGCAACATTTTTATTCTTTCCTGCCACATTTTAGTTTCGTTACAAAAATCTTTTTTTCTTGTAGAATTTTGAATGATTGAGGACATGTTTGAGAGTGACTTTAGAATAAGTGTTTTAAGCCTAAATGATTTAATTATAATTATTTTTGTTAAAGTACTTAATTATAAATTATTTTATTATTTGATTCCTGAAGAGATAGAAGATTATACCATAGTAATTGGTGAAATTAATCAATAACAAACTGATTTACCATCTATTAGTTAAGAAAAGTTACTATATAAATAGATAAGAATGTAGAGAGTAATTAAAGATCTTATCTGAAAGTTTGTTGTAATCATCTTCACCATCAAATTCTCTCAATAATATCGACTGCTCGTAGTGGTTGCATGCCAAAATTAGCTGAACCACTCTAAATCATGTGTTCTCAGTTCTTCTTCATCTTCTTCATTGAATCCCTTTGCTTACAGATCTTTGGGTTTTTTCATTCTTCTTTGTTTTCATTTGCTGTGATTTTTCCTTTTTTCGATTCTAAGAGTAAACTCCATCTTTGCATGTTAGAAAGTTAATTGAGTGCAAAGTGGTGTGTAAGTGTTGTGTTTTGACGCTTCCACATGGTGAAGACACAACAATTCCATACTTGGAAAAGAGATTTTGATTTTAAAGTGTTTTTTCAAGATTAGTGTTTGTTTTAAAAAATTATTTTAGAATCATAAAATTATAAAATGAGCATTACATTTGAGAGGAAAAAATTAGGAGGGAAATAAAAAATCAAGAGAGCAAAAAGAGAGAGCAAAAGAAAAGTTTCAAGGAGAAAAAAAAGGTGAGACAAGGAAGGGTAAAAATTTTAGAGTGGGACATAAAAATTAAAGAGGGAAAATTTTAATTGAGAGAAGCAAAAACTCAAAGATAGAGAAATAAAGTTAAAGAGACATACAAACATTTTCAGAAAAAAAAAAAGTTACAGGAGGGACAAAAAATTTCAAGAGAAAGTGGTACAAAAATCAAAAAGAAAAAAGTTAAAGAGATACAAAAATTGTAGAGAAGGAAACAAAAATTTAGAGATAAAAAAGTTAGAGAAATTCAAAAAAATATTGGAGAGAGAAAAAGGAAAAAAAATAAGATTGAATAAAGTTAGAAATAGAGATTATAACTAAAAATTAGAAAATAAGACAAATTAAAGATAAATAATGATAGAGAGAGAAAAAAAATTAGAAGGAAAAAAATAACTTCTCAAATAATTTTAGGACAAAATAAAATGAAATAGAAGTTTTTTTAAAAGAAATTGAAATGATAGTAATTTTAAAACAATATCTTTCACAATCTCTTATCAAAAATTACTTAGGAATCACTTAACAAGTGAATCGACCAGAAATCACTCTCTTTCCATTCCCAAACATCACTGATCACTCCCTAATTTTATTAACGTTTCTGCAAAAAGGAAAAAGCAACCATACACTGAAATCAATCACAAAGGAAAGCAAGCGTGTTTGTTTGTAGAGAGAAAAAAGCGAGGAAGATGAGTAGATCACTTCGAGGAAGAAGACCGAAGGATAAGAAGTGGTCTTCGATGAGTCGATGGCCATTACCGCCATTGACTCACAATTCTGAGCACGAGCCATATATATATATGTGTGTATGGGCTCTGAAATTTCATTGCCTGCTATTAATCAAAGTGTATTAATTAATTAAGCGGGTCGTTTTCCAAATATAAGGAAAGCAAGCGTGTTTGTTTGCAGAGAGAAAAAAGCGAGGAAGATGAGGAGATCACTTCGAGGAAGAAGACCGAAGGATAAGAAGTGGTCTTCAACAAGTCGATGGCCATTACTGCCATTGACTCACAATCTTGAGCCCGAGCCATATATATATGTGTGTATGGGCTCTGAAATTTCATTGCCTGCTATTAATCAAAGTGTATTAATTAATTAAGCGGGTCGTTTCCAAATATGATGTCATGGATTCCCTGGCACAGGTCGGCTTCAAATGGAACTGAAACGAATGCCAGTTCTAACGACGACCATACCATGGATGTCCACGGATCTGCATCGCCGACGGAAGAGAATATGAATCAGGGGTTGATGGGTGACAATGAAACTTCAAAATCCAAGATTGGTCTCAGCTGCCTCAAATCTAAATTCCGCACCTTCATTATTGATCCCATCAGCGGGCCTAAATCTAAACTTCCCAGCATCAACTTCAATATTGATCTGACCTGCGATATGATCTTCAATTTTCACCGGCGTATGTGCTGCTCTAAACTTTTTTCTTTTAGGAAATTATTTTTTTCTTTTTCTGGGGTTAAATTATATCTCAACTAAAATACCATTTTGGTCCATGTACTTATTTTAGTCCCTATACTACTTTTAAAATGTTCAAATTTAGTTCTTGTACTTTCAACGAATCTTAAAATTAGTCCATGTTATTAGTTTGTTGTTAACTTTTTCTAAAATAAATTTAGTCTCTATTAGTCTTCTATCTATAAACTTTGGCAATATGTCTATATTATGTCTTTTCTTGCATGAAATTATTATTATTATTTAACAAATTTCTATAAAAACTAACTTCAACTAACAGTAGCTAGGGATCAATTTTGATCAATTTTATTGAAAGTACAGAGACTAAATTTAGACATTTGAAAGTGTAGGGACTAACATAGAATGAAACCCACGGTACAAGGGCTGAAATGATATTTTAACCTTATGTCTTTTTAAGTACTAAATTTTGAATTTTGAGGTACAATGTTGTGTCCAAAATGAAGTAAATATTTGTACAACCTATAGACCAGATCTTGTTCAAGTTAAGATTGTAAGTTTGGTACTAAATTTTGATGATTGTATCTAGATCGAATTCACTATTTATTTTTGTTTCTTTTTAAATTGAACAACATGTGGGATAAGGAAATTTGAATCTCTGACTTCTTGATCAAGGGTATTTAACTAGTTGAGTTATATTCAGATTGACATTTAATTTTTAAATTATAAGTTTTGTATTGAATTTGAGTTTGAATTTTAATAAATCTATGTTATTAATACTATAACTTAAATAAACTGTCGTGAGGCTGCTAATTAGACTATGATTTATAAGACTTTGACACGAGAATATATATGTTAAATAGATAAAATTATTGGATACAAATCCTTATTTGTATTGACTATTCTCTTGTCCCAAGAACTTTTTCTAAACAACCCTGGAAACAAAATTGAATTATTAGACGCAACTGAAGAATCAAATCAAATGGAGCATTAATTCTCCAAACCAAGACTGAAATGGACTGTTTTTACATATGTACCTGTTTTTGGAAGAGAGGAGTTGTTGAGAAAGAATTATTGTAAACAGGTAAGAATGAGGATTTATATATTTGCCTATGCGAAGCTGCAACCAGGGGTGACTGGAAGACTGCCGAGGAAATCGAAAAGAAACATCCACGAATCCTATCCCAAGTTATAAGCAAGGATAGAGAAGAAACTGCACTCCACATTGCCACCAGATTCAACAAGGCTGCTTTCGTGGAGAAACTGGTGGAAAAACTCACCGAAGAGGACTTGGAAGCCAAAAATATATATGAAAACACAGCCCTCTGCATCGCTGCTACATCAGGCGCTGTTAATATTGCCAAGTGAATGGTGGAAAAGCATATCGATTTACTTCTCATTGGTGGGTTTAGAAATGCAACCCCAGTTTTAATTGCCGCAAGGTACAAACACAGAGACATGGTTGCCTATCTCCTCACTAAGATGCAAGGCAACAACTTTTTGGTAATTGAGGACCAGACGAAGCTTCTTGTTGGTGCCATCTCTGCTGATTATTATGGTTTGTTTCCTACCCTTTTTACCATGTATCAAGCCACTAAAAATAAAGCTCTTGCAATGCGTGTAAGTATTTTTGTTAATTCATTGGCTCATATATCACACGTTTCTTTTTCTTTACAGATATAGCTTTGCTTATTCTAATATCCAGCACGTCATTAGCACTGGAACGGGATATCAATGGAGATACACCCTTGCATATAATGGCTCGAAAGTCTAATGCTATTGCCAGCAAAAAGAAGACAGCCAAGTGGGAATCATACATCGATAAGAGCTGTTAGTTTCTTTTTCCACCCCCAAAAACTTAAGACTATAAACGAAAGTTCACTCACGTTTGCTGTATTTTGATAGTACTGATACCTTTTTCTAAAATTTTATTAGGGTTCAAATGTATATTCAAAAAGACATTGATGCAGATAAAAACCCATAAAATGGTTGAAACCATGTGGAGTACTGTTAAACGCAGTGAGAGTACAAAAGAAGACCTGATGAATTTCGTCAAAGATAATCTGTCGAGCATGCTACACGAAGCTACAAGAGTTGGAAACGTTGAATTTCTGGAAGTATTGCTGCATGCAAATCCTGAACTTTTACGAATATTCGACCACAATGGGAAGAACATATTTCACGTAGCTGTCGAGAACCGACAAGAGGGTGTCTTCAATTTAATTTATGATATGAAACTGTTCAACCCGGATGACTTGTTATATTATTTTGACCATGAAAAAATCTGCTTGCTTGAATTAGCCGCCAAAAGGGCTGATCCAAGTCATCTTGATCGAGTCTCAGGAGCAGTCTTTCAAATGCACAGCGAGCTTCTATGGTTTAAGGTACTTTTTATGGACTTTTTTTCTCACTTTTTTTGCCTCAAATTTAGAAAATTTAATGGATAGCATCTTATTAAAAAAGTATTTGCTAATATGTAATTTTTTAAAACTAATGATAATTAAATATGCCATTTTGTAAAAGATAATGACAGAGATAACAAATTTATAAAAGGTTAAATTATAAAAAATGCCCCTAAACTTTGGTCCTTGTTTCAAAAATGCCTCTATTCTTTCAAAAGTTTTAATACTACCCTTGACCTTTTATAAATGTGTCAAAACTATCATTGGAGTAAAAAAACAGTTAGAATGTTTAACGAAAAGTCGACATGTCTAATTGTCGTTCTTTCACACTTAATCTAGATAAACATCATAGTCACCGTCACCTCGTTTCAGGTTATTGCCACGTCCATTTTTCATCTAAAATTCTAATAAATTTCTACTCCAATGGTAGTTTTGAAACACTTATAAAAGGTCAAAGGTACATAATATTGTAACTTTTGAAAGAATATGAGTATTTTTGAAATAAAGACCAAAATTTAGGGGTATTTTTATAATTTAGCCTTTATAAAATTAGTAAATATCATAAATAGTAATTAATCAATGGTCATCAAAACTAAATTTTGATTAATTATAATCTTAGTATATCATTGCTTAATCTATACATTTATTAAACCATATATAAATCTTAATGTATCACTAACCGAGACCTACATGTTGATTAACTATGATCTTGTCATATCACCGATTATCTTATATATTGGCCAACACCCCGCTGATAAATGTGTGTTTTCATTTTGCTATATCCATACCTTCTCTTTATTTTAGGGGGGGGTTGGGCAATATTTAAGGTAAATTAGGCTAAAATTGCAATTACCCCATAAATATATATATATATACATGTTCCTAAACCAAATTAAATGATTGAAGGAGGTGGAGAATATAGTCGAGATTACGACGAGATTAAAAAAAAAGGGGGAACAAACAGCGCGCGAATTATTCTCCCAAGAACACAGAGAGCTGAAGGAAGAAGGAGAAAAATGGGTGAAGAAAACAGCAAATTCATGTATGCTGGTCGCAACTTTGATCGCCACCGTAGTTTTCGCTGCAGCCTTCACAGTACCAGGTGGCAAAAACGAGAACGTGGGCACTCCCATCCATCTTGAACACAAATGGTTCAATGTGTTTGTGATATCAGATGGAATAGGTTTGATCTCGTCTTCAACATCAATACTGTTGTTTTTGTCAATCCTGACATCACGGTGTGCAGAAAATGATTTTCTGTTCTGGTTGCCATTGGAGTTGGTGTTCGGTCTTGGATCCCTCTTCGTTTCTGTAATGAGTATGGTAATGGCTTTTGGTGCCACTTTCTTCCTTTACTATGGCAAAGATACGGCTTCACTTCCATTGCTGATTACTGGGATGGCTGTTGTTCCAATTTTCTGGTTTTGTGTATTGCAATGGAAACTTTGGGCACATGCTTTAGTAACATTACATGCCACCACCGTTTCTTGCTGGTTAAGGAATGGTAGAACAAGTATCCTGAAGACCATCACTAGAAGTGTCTTTGTGCATTAAAAATAATGTCGTTCACATTTGTTTCAGTCTTTGATTAAACATGTTGATTATTTTTGTAATATTTGATTAAACTTCTTGACGATGAGTTATGCTTTCATACTATGTATTACATTTATTTGCATGCTCATTTGTTATTAGGTCTATTACTGATATATTATATCAATAGAATTAAATAATGGTATATCAGTAATATTTGAAATTATTTTTTATATTCATGATTGTTTGCATGCTCATTTGTTATGAAGTGTATAATTAATCTATCATATCAATAGAGTAAAAATAAATAAATTATATTTGTGGTATTTAATTTTTATTTTCTATCCATGATTATTTGCATACTCACTTGTTATTAGGTCTATCTATAGTTGATATATCATATGATCAATAAATACAAAAAATATATATTAGTAATATTTAGATTTGTTATCTATCAATAATTATTTGCATGCTCCTTTACCATTAGGTCTATCGTTAATAACTATATCATAGAATAAAAAAATGTATATAAGTAATATTTCACTTAGTTTTGTTTTAGTACAACAAATAAAAAAATTATTTGAACTATGCTCATGTTGGCACGTCACTTAGTTTTCTACCAATTCTTGATTGCATATTTGTTTACTATTAGGTCTATTACTGATATACATTATCAATAGGAAAAAAATGGTATATTAGTGACATTTAACTTTCATTTCCAATCTATGATAGTTAACATGCTTATTTGCTATTAATTTTATCGCTGATCTATATACCATATCAATAGGATTAAAATGGGTATATCAATGATATTTGACTTTTTTTTTATCTTTTTTTAATTGATTGTTTGCATGCTCATTTGGTCTATCATTGATATACCATATCAATAGATTAAAAATAGTAAATTTATGATAACTTAATATCGATAACAAAAAAATTGATAACAAATAATAGTAAATTACTAATAGCAATATATTACTAATATACCATTTTTTATGTCTATCAACGATAGATATGTGTATCAATGATAGACATCTATTATTGATAAACGTAGAAATGACTTATCAATGATAAACATGGGAATGTTCTACCAGTGATTGATATAAAAATAGTTATCAAACATGTAGAAATGGTTGCTAAAAAACATAAAAATAGTCTATCAATAATAAAAAACTATCACTGATAACATATTATTAATGGTCTATCGACAGTATACATAAATTGTTTATCAACCATAGACATAAAAATGGTCAATTAATGATAGACATATTTCAGTAATAGAGGTAGAAACGGTTATCAGTGATAAACATAAAAATGGTCTATAGTGATAGACTCGAAAATTTTAAAAATGATCATATTTACAAATTATTTGTTTGTGTGATATATTTGCAAATATAGCAATTAATTTTGCCACCTATTACAATTTTTCATTTTCTGTTAGTAGAACAAATGTGAGGTATAGAAATTTAAACCTCTAATCTCAAGAGAATGAGGACATACCAATTAACGCTAAGTTATGCTCATATGTGCCATTTTTTAGTGATTGACTTATAGAAAGAGGTGGGAGTTGCATTCTACTATTCTAAACACAAATGTGAAGTACAGGAATTTGAACCATTAATCTCAAGAGAATGAGGACATACCAATTAATGCTGAACTATACTCATATGTGTCGTTTTTTAGTGATTGAGTTACAGAAAGGTGGGAGTTGCATTCTACTATTCTAAGCTGAATCTTCTAATACTTTCAGTTTATTTTAAGGGAATGGATTTCATCGGATGTTTTCTTGATTCATCACTCTCTCTGTTTGTTTTTTTAATCCTTTCTTTAAACCAATTAAATTTCTTCTGTTTTACTTTTTTATTTGGAAAAACAATTCAGGCATAAATCCGGGACAAGTGATTGAAACAGGGATCTAACTTCCGAAAGTCCATACTCAATGTGATTTTCAGGTGCCAAAGTATAATGAAGTTTTTAATTCTAAAATGTTTCTATATTGAAGTACATAAACTTTATTTGTTATTAAAAAAAAAACTACAAAAATCTAAAATACTTAGGGGATGTTTGGGACGTAAGTTATAATAGTATGTAGAGTACTCTGCACCCCAAACACAGACTATTATAACTCAGACTAAATAACTTTGCATCCTAAACACATATTATATAACTCCACAGATTAATATAACCTACAAACTATTATAACCCAGACTATTATACCCTATTCAGAGTCTCAAACAATCCCTTACTGATTTTTTTTTTCTCGTAATAAGACTAAGATTTTGACAAAGGACTGCATTTAATCTTGAGCGGTGTCCTTTTAATATATATAAATAAATAAATAAATAAATAAATATATATATATATATATATATATATATATATATATATATATATATTTATTTATTTATTTTATTTATTTATTTTTTATTTTTATTTTTATTTTTTATTTTTTTAAGTTATGACTGTATTAGTTAGCAGGAGTTCTACTTATTTATTAGACCAGAGAGTATTAAATTTTCATCCATGTTTCTACATTTTTATGGGAAAATTTTTAGTTCTACTATAGGAATTTTCACTACGTCTTCCATTCATCTGTTGCATGCCCCCTTATTTTAAGGGATAATTCTAGATATGGCCAAAAATAATTGACGATTTTAGTCAATGACCATTTGTATTTTTTTTCAATTATGGCCACACATGAGGTGCACGTGTGGCGTCCTTTTTTAAAAATCTCCGATTTGTCCCTGTGTAGCTTCTCTCTCCTATTTTATTTAAAGTGTATCTAAACTAAAATCTCAAAGATTTATATTGCAGTCAGAATCTTTTCTATATTTATTTAAAGTGTATCTAAACTGAATTCTCAAAGATTTACATTACAGTCAGAATCTTTATACTTATTTAAAATCTTATAAAATTCGACATTTAAAAAGATTTTATTTTCTAAAATTTGTTTTTTTAAACCGACTTTCTTATTTTGAAATCCTAATGACATATTAATTGTTAAATTTATTTTCTTTTATTATTTTTCGTACTTTTACTCCTTTTTTTTTTCGGTTCCATTTGTTGACTCATATTTCATTTTGTTCCTCCCCATTTTCAGGTTTGTTTATGTTTTTCCCTGTTTCGTCGATTTCCCTCTTCTTCTTTACATTATTTTTTAAGTTTCTTGTAGCTTGATACCTTTTTTTTAGGTTTAGATATACGTCTAGTTGGCAACGTAGATCGATTCTCGAATTTATTTACTATGGATGATGATCCAATTCTTCCTCCGAACATCAAGCGGCATGTTGGTCAACCTCAAAAAAAGAGAATAGTATCTCGGTTTGAGAAGAGGGTGACTATGAAGTGTTGTCGGTGTAGGCAGCGGAGACATAATCGCATATCATGCAAGAACCTGACATTGGGTTGATTTTTAGTCGTTGTTTTTGTTTTTGTTTTAAATACGCTCTATTTTTTATTTAACATTGTTTTTTTACAAGTTTGATTATTTGTGTATTTTCATCGATTTTGTTTTCTCTCTCTAAATATATGTTCTTTTTTATTGTTGAAACATAAGTTTAATGATTAACTGCTTTCAATTCTTTCTATGGAATTACATTGTATATGTTTCATATTATTTTCAATCATGAACATTCAATTACAGTATGCTTAATCTTTTTAAAATTTTCTATTTATTTCTCACAAATACATGGTATTTTTTCGTTCTTTTCTTAACATTTAGTTTTTGTTTTTCTATTATGCATTATCTAGTTACTGTGTAATTTATATTTTTTTTTTGTTGTGTACTAATATTACATGGTTGAAATTTTAAATTTGTAGGAAGTACTTTGTAATTTTTATATAATTCAAATACACTGTATTTCCACGTTCTTTTCTTAACTCAATTTAGCTTTTGTTTTTCTATGTATGTATGATCTAGTTACTATGTAATCTATATTTTTGTTGTGTACTATTATTATATGTTGAAATTTCAAATTTGTAGGAAGTACTTTGTAATTTTTATATAATTCATATTAAGAGTTGCTCTATAATTTATATTCTTTGTATTTCTTGAATACTTTAGGTCGACATATATCACTTATTTAAATTGTACGTTTCACCAGCTGAAAATTTTTAGAAGTTTATATCAGTTCAAAGCATTAACTAGCAAAATAAGTTAAAAATACAAAATTTATCAAGTTGGAAATTTTAAGAACATACATAATTTACTCTTAAACAGAACTAATTGATAATAATGTTTCAACATCAATTCATATTATAAACTAGATTGTCAATAATCCCAAAATACTATAAGATTCATAAATCAAAAGTAGATTAAAAGGAGTTCGATTATAAATTCAACAAAAGTCTAATTCTGCAATAAAAAAAGAAGTTCTTAAAGAGTCTTCAGTTTGCTGGATTTTTGAATTAATCTTTTGCCTAGCTAAGGTGGAGGTCGAATGTAGGTTCGTATGTCAAGGATGTATCATGTGCGTCATCTGTTGGTTTATATGTTCCTCGTACAACATCAATGTATATATGCATGTTGCCTTTAGACCACTGGATGCATCCTTTTGTATGTTCTGGTTGATCTAAACATTGAAAAAAAATTAATTAACATAACATTCGGTTACTTTGTAAAAAATTGAGCAATGGAATTACACTTTAAATAATAGAAGATAACATTACATAATATAACACAAGTAATTAACATAATATTTAGTTTGCATCATTTTGTAATAGGCTTGTATAAGTAGAGTTTTCATACCTCTATAAGTGTCCATCTTTGATAATTCGGTGTTTTGATAAAATTGAGGCTAGAGAATTTGGTAATTGGTAGAATTCACTCCCTGTGGAGAACGATCGTGGTATTCAATCACTGTATTACTTGTAAGGATTCGTACACTTGTGAAGTTTCGTCAACATTATGTCTAGATCAAACTATAATTATGTTTTTGAATGTATCTATTCATTTATTTTTATTTTTATCTTTTGAGTTCAACAACATGTTAGGTAGGGGATTCAAATCTCTGACCTTTTGATCAAGTTTAGAGACTTGTTAGACAAATAGTGTTGTTGGACACAAAATTAAAAATTTAGGCCCCGTTGATAGCTATTTGGTTTTTTGTTTTTGGTTTTTGAAAATTAAACCTATAAATACTACTTTTACCTATGAATTTTCATGTTTTCTTATCTATTTTTTACTATGTTTTCAAAAATCAAGTCAAGCTTTGAAAACTAAAAAAAGTAGTTTTCAAAAATTTGTTTTTGTTTTTGGAATTTTTCTAGAAACTCAAATGTTTCCTTAAAAAGATGAAAACCATTACAGAGAAGATGAAAACTATTGTAGAGAAATTATGAGAAAACAAGCACAATTTTCAAAACAAAAAAACCAAAAACTAAGGCCCCGTATGATAACCATTTTAGTTTTTGGTTTTTGGTTTTTCTGTTTTTTGTTTTTGGTTTTCTGTTTTTTAAAAACAAAAACAATATATGTTTGGTAACTTATTTTGCTTTTTGTTTTTGAAAAATCAAAAAACCAAATATGTTTGATAATTCATTTCATTTTTCTATTTTTTTAAAAGTATAAAACTAAAATGCAGTTTGATAACTACTTTTTTTCTAAAAATAAAATTAAACCATTTTTTTTTATAATTCATATTAATATTTATATAAACAAGACATGTTCATAATGTTTAATAATAAAAATAGAAAAATAAAATTAATGAAAATAAAAATCAACATCATTCCTGAGTTGTTATTAAAAGTTTGATCAACTATTTGATCCACGTAGACTTGAGTTGATTTTTACTCAAATTTTAGAGAACAAATAATCATGGTTTCAAGTTTGCAAACCTTTTTTAAGAACATGGTAAAAATACTGATAAATTTTTTGGTATTGAAACCTCTCACGCTTGAGTCGTCATTTCGTGTCCAAATATATTAATAAAAAAAAGTTTATCAACACATCAATTTTTTGTTAACAAATTTATTAAAAGGAAGGACGTGACTAAGAATTACTTTAAAATTTTGATTATTTTTGTATATTTAGAGAAAAAAACATAAAATATCTTGTTTATTTGAATAAATCTAAAATATAATATTAAAAATATTAAAATAAATAAGTTACTGTTGTAAAATTGAGAGGCGAAACCGGGCACCAAAACTTTACCAAATAATATAATAATAATAATAATAATAATAATAATAATACAAGTGGAGTATATATATATAATATAAACAAATAATACAAGTGGAGTATATATATATAATATAAACAAAAATAGGGATTTATGGCAAATTAAAAGCAAATGAAATTAGAGAGGTTTCTTTTCAAATATCTATATCTCAATTTATCCACCAAAAACCACTATTTATAGGCAATTTGGAGAGCATGATGTGGTACATTTGGACACCAATCTATGGCCTTTGTTGGACACATAGAAGACACTTTGGCTATGGAGAAAATGCCACTTGGCATGGATATTAAGTGGGCATGTGGAATGGGCATTTACATGTGCCATATTTACAATACTCCCCCTTAAATGCCCATTTATATAAAATATGCCTCGTTAAAACCTTACTAGGGAAAAACCCAATGGGAGAAAAAAAAACCCTAGTGAAGGAAAAATAGTACATATTTTATATAGTTTACTATAATATATTCACTCCCCCTCATGGAGACATCACTTAAAGTCTTTGAGTCGCCGCATTCCAATGCTATATACTAATTTATCGAAGGTTGCAGTTGGTAATGCCTTTGTAAATAAGTCAGCCAGGTTATCTTTTGAACAAATTTGTTGTACAGTGATATCGCCATTTTCTTCAAGATCATGAGTATAGAAGAGCTTTGGTGAGATATGCTTTGTTCTATCTCCTTTGATATATTCTCCCTTGATTTGAGCTATACATGTTGTGTTGTCTTCGTATAACATCGTTGGAAGAGGTTTACTTGAAGACAAGCCACATGTCTCATGAATGTGTTGTGTCATCGATCTTAGCCATACACATTCTCGACTTGCTTCATGAATAGCGAGGATTTCAGCATGATTTGAAGAAGTGGCCGTTATAGTCTGTTTCACTGATCGCCACGATATAGCAGTTCCTCCACATGTGAATAGATAACCTGTCTGAGATCTAGCTTTGTGTGGATCAGATAGATAACCAGAATCTGCATAACCAACTAGATCATACTTTGATTTGTTAGAATAAAATAAACCCATATCAATTGTCCCTCGAAGATATCGGAGTACATGCTTAACTCCGTTCCAATGTCTTTTTGTAGGACATGAACTATATCTAGCTAATAAATTTACTGAAAATGCAATATCTGGTCTTGTGTTATTAGCCAAATACATAAGTGCACCAATTGCACTAAGATATGGTACTTCAGGACCAAGTAGTTCTTCATTGTCATCTCGAGGTCGAAATATATCTTTCTTTATATCCAGTTAACGAACTTCCATTGGAATGTTCAATGGATGTGCTTTATCCATATAGAATCTTTTTAAGATTTTCTCTGTATAAGTTGATTGATGAACAAATATCCCATATGCTAAATGTTCAATTTGCAAACCAAGGCAAAATTTTGTTTTTCCAAGATCTTTCATCTCGAATTCTTTCTTAAGATATTCTATTTCCTTGGATAACTCTTCAGGAGTTCCAATTATATTTAAGTCATCAACATATACAGTTATAATAGCAAATCTTGACTGAGATTTCTTTATAAAAACGCACGGACATATTGGATTATTTCGGTATCCTTCTTTCAACAGATATTCACTCAGGCGATTATACCACATTCGTCCTGATTGTTTTAATCCATATAATGATCTCTGTAACTTTATTAAATACAATTCTCGAGAACTTGATTCATATGTTTCTGGTATTTTAAATCCTTCCGGGATTTTCATATAAATGTCATTATCGAGAGATCCATATAAATACGCCGTGACTACATCCATTAGATGCATATCAAGCTTTTCATATACAGTCAGACCAATCAAATATCTTAGCGTTATTGCATCCACCACAGGAGAATATGTCTCCTCATAATCAATACCAGGCCTTTGCGAGAATCCTTGTGCAACAAGTCTCGCTTTATATCTTGTGACTTCATTCTTTTCATTTCTTTTCCTTACAAATACACATTTATATCCCACAGGTTTGATGTTTTCCGGTGTTGGGACTACTGGTCCAAAAACCTCACATTTTGAAAGTGAGTTCAACTCTGCTTGGATTGATTCTTTCCACTTCTGCCAATCCTTTCTACGTTGACATTCTTTGATAGATTTTGGGTCAAAATCGTCACTTTCATGAATAATATCGTGAGCAACATTATAAGAAAAAATGTTGTCAATAATGATATCATTTCGGTTCCATCTCTTTCCTGTTGTAACATAGTTTATAGAAATTTCATTATTATCCTCAAGCGTTTGATTTTCACCAATACTCTTTTGAGTAGTTGTATTCTGGATTTCTTCTGGAACATCCATACCTTTTATTGAATCATTTTGATTCTCAACTACTTTTCTTTTTCGAGGATTTTTATCTTTAGAACCTATTGGTCTACCACGCTTCTGGCGTGCTCCAGACTCATTATTGACAACTTGTTCCTTTAGGATATCAATTTTTGATGGAGCATTTGCAGCTGGTATATATGATTTAGTCACACTTTTAGTGTATGTGAATGCATCTGGTAGTTGATTTGCTATATTTTGCAAATGAATTATCTTTTGAACTTCAAGTTCACATTGATCTCTACGAGAATCTAAATGAGATAATAACGATGCATTCCATGTAATTTCTTTTTCCAACTTCTTAATTCCTCCTCCTAATGTTGGAAAATTTGTCTCATTAAATGACAATCAGCAAATCGTGCAGTAAATACATCACCCGTCAGGGGTTCAAGATATTTAATAATTGATGGGGAATCAAAACCAACATATATTTCTAACCTCCTTTGAGGACCCATCTTAGTACGTTGTGGTGGAGCAATCGGTACATATACTGCACATTCAAAAATTCTTAGATGGGAAATATTTGGCTGCTGGCCATAAGCTAATTGCATTGGGGAGTATTTATTATAAGCTACTGGTCTAATACGTGCCAGTGATGCAGCATGCAAAATAGCATGACCCCATACCGATGTAGGAAGTTTAGCTCTCATAAGCAATGGTCTTGCAATTAGTTGCAGACGTTTTATAAATGATTCTGCTAGACCATTTTGTGTATGAACGTGAGCTACAGGATGTTCAACACTTATCCCAATTGACATACAATAATTTTTAAAAGTTTGGGATGTAAATTCACCAGCATTATCAAGTCGAATGGTTTTAATTGTATTATCAGGAAATTGTGCTTTTAACTTAATTATTTGAGCAAGTAAACTTGCAAATGCAAGATTTCGACTTGATAATAAGCATACATGTGACCATCTGCTGGATGCGTCAATTAATACCATAAAATATCTAAATGGACCACTTGGTGGGTTAATAGGTCCACAAATATCACCTTGAATTCGCTCTAAACATGCAGGTGATTCAATCCCCACTTTAGCTGGTGATGGTCTAATAATTAATTTCCCTTGAGAACAAGCATCACATGACAACTCATTGGATTGAAGAATCTTCTGGCTTTTTAAAGGATGTCCATGTGAATTCTCAATAATTTTTCTCATCATTATCGACCCTGGATGACCCAATCGATCATGCCAAACACTGAATATTTCTGGATTCATGAACTTCGGGTTCATTATTGCATAACTTTCGATTACTCGTATATGAGTATAGTATAATCCAGAAGAAAAAGCAGGCAGTGTTTCTAATATACGTTTTTCATGTGAAACAATAGATGTTATATAGAGACACTCTATATTATTTTTACAATCAGTTTCAACATGATAATCATTTTCACGTATATCTTTAAAACTTAATAAGTTTCTTTTTGATTTGCTAGAGAACAGAGCATTATTAATTGTAAATCTTGTTCCTCTAGGCAAAATAAAGTTTGCTTTTCCAAAACCTTCAATCAGATTTGCAGAACCTGATATAGTATTGACTTTTGCTTCCAGCATTGTCAATCTAGTAAAATATTTTCTATTTATGAGTATCGTGTGAGTAGTTGCGCAGTATGCCAGACATAAATCCTCATTGCTCATTTTCGAGTTACTCAACATATTGAAATTGTTCATATTTCTTCATTGAAAAGAAAAGAAAAACGATTACAAAGAGTCTTAAATATATATACAAACAAAACAACAACAAAAACATACTAAACAGTATTTAATTATATATTTTCATACAAATCATCCTCTACTTGTTTGATTGCATCAATTCTCTCTCCAGGAGATTCAAAATAATCAGCTACATCAAGATGCATCATATTGGAGGGGTCAAACACATCATCTTCTTGAATGGCAAGATTTACCTCCACATTCTTTCCTTTTCCTTTTCCTTTTTCCTTCAGGGAAGCTTGATAGAGATCAACAAGGTGTTTTGACGTACGACAGGTACGTGACCAGTGCCCAGTCATTCCGCACCGGAAACATTTATGTTCATCACCTTTCGAACTTCTATCTTGTGGAGTCTTTCCTTTATAATCATCACTTCGTGTGGGTTTCTTAAAATTATAATGCCCACCACGAAAATAGGTATTTCTTCCTCTACCGCGGTCCCGACCTCGACCACGACCACGACCTCGACCACGGTTATTAAAATTCACAGCATTCACTTCAGGGAATGGTGTTGCTCCAGTTGGTCGGGATTCGTGATTTTTCATCAATAACTCGTTATTTTGTTCAGCAACGAGAAGACATGAGATAAGTTCAGAATATTTTGCAAAACCCTTCTCTCGATATTGCTGCTGCAGGAGCATATTCGAGACATGAAAAGTGGAAAATGTCTTCTCTAACATATCAACATCAGTAATCTTTTCTCCGCATAATTTTAATTTTGAACTAATTCTGAAGAGTGCAGAATTATATTCACTTACTGATTTAAAGTCCTGCAACCTCAGGTGCATCCAATCATAACGAGCTTTTGGAAGAATAACTGTTTTTTGATGATCGTACCTTTCTTTCAAACCTTGCCATAGAACGTAGGGATTTTTTATTGTAAGATACTCCATTTTCAATCCCTCGTGAAGATGATGGCGAAGGAAGATCAGGGCTTTTGCTTTTTCTTGATTTGATGCATCATTTCCTTCTTTAATTGTTTCTCCAAGATTCATAGAATCTAAATGGATCTCAGTGTCAAGGACCCATGACAAGTAGTTATTTCCATTAATATCCATGGCCGCAAATTCTAGCTTTGTAAGGTTTGCCATAATAACACTATCAAAAATAATAATATATTCATATTAGAAATTTAACATAAACCAAATGCGTAAAAATGGCTTACCTATAAGACTTACCTTTAGCGGGAAAAATGACAGAGTCTCGTGCTGATAATGTGTTGTAAAATTGAGAGGCGAAACCGGGCACCAAAACTTTACCAAATAATATAATAATAACAATAATAATAATAATAATAATAATAATAATAATAATAATAATAATAATACAAGTGGAGTATATATATATAATATAAACAAATAATACAAGTGGAGTATATATATATAATATAAACAAAAATAGAGATTTATGGCAAATTAAAAGCAAATGAAATTAGAGAGGTTTCTTTTCAAATATCTATATCTCAATTTATCCACCAAAAACCACTATTTATAGGCAATTTGGAGAGCATGATGTGGTACATTTGGACACCAATCTATGGCCTTTGTTGGACACATAGAAGACACTTTGGCTATGGAGAAAATGCCACTTGGCATGAATATTAAGTGGGCATGTGGAATGGGCATTTACATGTGCCATATTTACAATAGTTACAACAATAACACCTCATTTTAATTTTAAAATATTATAATATTAACAATATTATAGAAAACGTTTTTGTACCTCTTTTTATGTGAAAAAGAAGTTGAAGTAATAATAATAATAATAAGAGCACAACTTAGGTGCAGCCTCGGCTGCATCCAAGTTTTTTCCTAATAATAATTGTGTAAAAAATAACAATAATAATAATAATTGATAACTTTGGTGTATAATGGCCAATGTGGCTGCTGTTGGGTGAAATTGAAGCTCAATCCGCACAATAATGAGGGCATTGGGCGTGCGCACCGTTTCTGATAAACAGAAACCAATTTTGAAAACTAGTTTTTTTTCGTCTTTACAATTTCTTCACAATTTTAAAAAACGTTTTTTGAATTACAAAAACAGAAAATTGAAGTGGTTTCCAAAGAAGTCAGTTTTTTAAAAACAAGAAACTAAAAACCAAAAACAGAAAACTAATTGGTTATCAAACGGCCCCTAAATGGTTATCAAACGAAGCTTTAAGAATCGATTAAATACTTTTCAAAGACCATGATTTATTAGATTCCATTGAAAGTTGAGGGAGTAAATATATAGTTTTATATTATCTTGGATAGGAACCATATATAGGACTCGAAAAATTTGACACTCCTATTAAAAAATAACATTGTAAGAGTGAAGTTGTTGAGAATTGAAAGTTTATTTGCACTTTTTTCAGGGAGACGATCATGAGCAGCCACTGGAGGTTCGTCTATACAAATTAAAGCTGCAACAAGGGGTGAGTACTGGAAGACAGCGGAGGAAATCGAAAAGAAACATCCAGGAATCCTATCCAATGTTATAAGCCAGGATAGAAAAGAAATTGCTCTCCATGTAGCAATTACGAGATTCAACAAGGCTGCTTTTGTGGAGAAGCTGATGGAAAAACTCACCAAAAATAGCTTAGGAAAATACAACCCTTTGCATCGCTGCTACATTAGGCGCCCTTGATATTGCCAAGTCAAAGGTGAAAAAGCATAAAGAGTACGTTAGTTCTCATTGGTGAGTCCAGAAATGCATCCCCCGTTTTAATTGTCGTAAGATACAAACACAAAGATATATGGTTTCCTTTCTCCTCGGTTGTGATCACAAAAGTGGAAACTAACGACCAAATTAAATGGAGCTTCTTGTTGGTGCCATCTCCGCCGATTCTTATGGTTTGTTTCCTACCCTTTCTACTCTGTATCAATCCTCTTTCTCTTTCATAATTGAATATTCATTCATGAATACTTGCTTACACATCCGTAGTTCCTTCTGGCTTTCCGTCCTAGTGTATTTTTCTGAGTCTATGTCTATTGCATTTAATACATAAGTAGCTAGCTCCATTTATTATTTTTTAGCCGCTAAAAATATGGATCGAAAATTAGTGGGAGCTCTCGCAATGCATAAGTATGTTTCTTTTTCTTTACAGATATAGTTTCCATTATTCTAAAGCAAAAAGAGTACAAATTAATTAGAGCACTAGAACGGGACATTATCAATGGAGATACACCCTTGCATATAATGGCTCCGAAGTCTAACAACTATTATCTTTAGCTGTTAGAGGACCAATATTCTTTTAGGTAATATTTTTGCAATATTTGAGGTAAATTAGGCAGCACACTAGATTTACAATTACTCCATAAATATATACATGTTCCTAAACCATATTAAATGATTAAAGGAGGTGGAGAATACCCTGATGAAGTAGAAGAGTCCAACACATTAACAAGGATTGGTCAATTGCACAACATTGTGGGCAAAGAAGAAAAAGCTAGGCAGCTTGAAGGAGAAGTCGCGCATCAGGAATTGCGCCAGCGTAGCCGATAACACACCAACGCATAATGTGTAAAGAGCTATATTTTTCTGCTGATGTCCCAACGCAATAAGACACTGTTGTAGAGGATGTTGCAGCAATAAAACAAGAACACAAAAGATGTCAACTTTTGAATTGGATAGAATGCAAACTCCAAGTGAAAGGCCAACACTGTAAGTATGGCAGAAAGTTCAGTTGCGCAAATCAAGGGTAAAACCTAGTAAGGAGAAAGAGGTGTTGCAGCATAGTGCCCCCATCACCTGCTCGAGATTTCTTAAAACCTTTAGCAAACTACCTACTCTTGTAAAAGCTTTCCGATCCTAATTATCTTTGCCGGTTGCAACATAGCAATTGGTATTAGAGCCAAAGAAAGCCAAAGTTTCAATAAATCAAATTCTCAACTCTATTGAGTCTGTTATAAATTTGGTTTCTAATTTATCATGAATTTAATTTAGTATAATTGTCTTTTAATTAAGTTCAAATTGAGCTTAATTAAATATGACAAAACTATATTAAATAAAAGATTGGACCAATTATCTTGTTCCCAAAACTAATGGACTCAAAATACGTTGGGCCCAAAAAAAAATGGAGGAGCCCAAAATATGTTGATTTAATATGGACAGTTTTATTGTAATTTTGTGCAGCCCTTTTTCTCTTATATATATGATGTATGGGCATGAGGGAGATTATGATGTATGTGTATGTGTTAGCATCATTCATTAAAAGAGGTTTTTAGGGTTAGAAAGCAAAGAAAAAAGAGAGAGAAAAACAGAAAGCCATTTGGCCACTTGAGGAGGAAGAGAAAATCGATTTGGGAAATCGATTTGGGGGTCTTTTTTTGGCGATTTTTCAAGACAGAACGAGAGTGAGAGAAGTCGTGAGGTTTATGCCATATTTGCAGCAGTTCACAAGCCCTCTCCGCTGTCCTTGAGCCCTCGATTCGCTAGGAATTGCTGTCGCCGTTTAGGTGATACTGCAGAAGAAGATCCGTGAAGAAGAAGATCCACGAAGAGAATATAATCTTTGGGTTCTTCGAGGTTGTATTTCTCTATTCTTGATTTCTCTGTTTTTCCTCTAATTTTCTGCTTTCTTTCAATTCCTTTTAGATTTATTTTCTTGTTTCTTATGTTTCAATGTTCTGTAAAATCTTGCTTGAATCTCTAATAATATTGACTCGCAAAGGCCTCTAAGACCCTTTGTAAAGTGGAGTAGGTCTATTGACCGAACACTATAAATTCTTGTGTTTGCACTCTGTTTTACTATTTTTCTGCAACTTTTTCAATACTATCCAGCCCTTTAAAATCTTAGAAAATTGCTCATAATCACCTCTAATTGGAATAAAATGACTAAAACTTGGGTTGTGATCTTGGTTAATAAATAACAATATTATCTTTGTTGATTTCAAACTTTTTCGTGAGGAAAAGATCAGATATTTGAATCTTCTTTCTTTGTTCGTGCTTAGAAGACTTAGCAATTCCTCTCACTATCATTTTCTTAAATTTTCTAACTATTGCAGCATTCGCTCATCGACAACAGGTGTTTGGCAAGGGCAAAGGTATTCCCAGCAGAAGGTGTAAGTCCATTGGTAAGCTGCCTATTCCCTTGCAATGAGTACACGAGTATCTGGAAAAGGTTTGAAGAAGGTCTGGAAAAGTGTGAGATATCAATAATGTTGAGATTTATGCCATAAAGCCTCGTAATTAATGATTTATTTAATAATTTATAATAATTTTGATTATTTCATTTGCAATATAATATTATCCATTATATGAAAAATCTAAGGTTATTAGTATAATCTTGAACAGTATGTGGTTGACATACGAGAGGATCATGTTCAAGAAATAACCTAAAAGGTCATAGTATATGGATATGGTTGGGTGTCTTATCTTGGTAACACTATTGATACAACCCACTTTGTAATAGTTACAAATGATTTGATCCAAATCATTCATGTGGAGACATGTGAGTGAGGTGTATCTTATACAATGAGTTTGTATAAAATTGAACTACAAAATATTTAATCTTTCTTTATAAATCCATTAATTGAGAATATTATATTTCATCAGGATGATCATATGCGACTCGATCTTAATCCTGAGTGAGTTATGAACTCCTACCTGTGAGGGCTTGTCCTTTGATTTGCATGGGTGAGAGTGGCTTTTATACCCGATTCAATATGCCTACCATTTTGGGGATTTGACCAAATAGGGAGCTAAGAACATAATCTCACAAGATGGAATTCATTTCTTCCCATATAGGGTAAGTAGATGAATAGTTCCTTTAAGTGCTAATTTCGGGACTTGAATAATAGGGCCCCACCCTCTCATTGGCCTGAGAGGAACTTAGTTTATAATTAGATTATAAACAGATTGTTCATTAGAGGATCATTGGTACTTAAGGTGCAAGATGTAATTATAGGGGTAAAACAGACTTTTGACCCAACTGTAATTACGAACAACTAGTGAAGGATCGACTTGCATGTAATGATTATATCTATGGAAACAACTTGTCCTACAGTGCATAAGATTGCAACTCTAGGTCTATAGTGGAGTGACCTATAGTTAATGAATGAAAAATAATTAATTAACGAGTTTAATTAATTAATGTTGTATCATTGAAGCTTATAATCTGTAAGTCCATAAAATCCTCTTGCTAGCTTATAGTAACACTAAAAGATCAATTTAGTTGAAAGAAAATTTTGAAATGTTCAAATTAATATTAATTTGAAGTGTTCAAATTAATATTTAATATATTAGATATATTAAATATATAAGAGGAAAATATATTTATTGTATTTGATACATTAAATATTAAAATTTGAAATGTTCAAATTTAATATTTAATTTGAAGTGTTCAAATTAATATTTAATATATTATATATATTAAATATAAAAGAGGAAAATATATTTATTATATTTGATACATTAAATATTAAAATAATTAATGTATATTTAATACATTAAATAAAATATATTTATAAAATTTGAATAAGATTCAAATAAATAAATATTGTAGGAGATTTGAATGAGATTCAAATAAGTATAAGATATATTTTAATATATTAGATATTAAAATATAATATTTTAATTCTAGCAAAGATTTACCCTTGGTCTCTATAAATAAGACCCTTGGTTGAGCCATTAGACACAACACATATTTCTTCAATAAAGAATTAGATAATTCTCTTTAGATCTCTTCCTCTCCAATCCTTTGTAGATTTTCTTTCAAGAGGCTCCCACAAGCCTTGGTCATATGTTCGAGTCATAGCCAGGAAGATTTTATGGAAGAGATAAAGATTTGCCAGAAATATCTCCATATTTATTCCAAGTAAGTTTGCTTAACCTTAATTTTTAGTTTAATTTTAAATAAAATCAAAGACGATCTAATGCTTCTGCTGCGAAGTGAAACTTTTATTCCTTCAAACAACGCTTTCACTCCTCATGTTTCAAAGAGCAAAACTCTAACTCAAATCATTGAACATCTGGATGGGAGAGTCCAAATCAAATTTGAAGATGAAAATCAAACCTATCCAAAAGTCAAGGACTTCATGAGTTCAAGATCAAGTGCTTCTTAAAGCAAAGCAGAAGCAGGATCATCTTAACTTGTACAGGTCCAACTCTCTATGCATAAAGAAGGTAAATCTGGAATCCCAATATACCTGATGTTCAATATACAAGACTAGTATCACCTACTCAAACTGAGATGAAAAAAAGAATAGAATTCAATCAATTGAATGCTATCACGGAATCATTCATAGTCAATATGGAATTCTTAAAAAGGGATTTCATAGATTCAAATTGGAGCATTCCAAGAAAAGCTTTCTTTAGGGCTTATGACCATGAAGAAGGAGAAGAGCTTAAGTCATGGATCAAAACAATGGAAACCCTTGAAAATGATATTCCATTCTTTCAATGGTTCATCGGTCATGAAGATTACAACAAAGAGGAAAATATCAATACTCTAAGGGAAATAAGATGGAAAACCCTTGAAAAGGGAGTAATCTCATCAACCCATCCACCATTAGAGGCAATTCAATTTGAAAATTTCGGACAGACTGTTACAACCAGTCCTTTCAAACAAATTGATCCTGAAGACGAAGCAAACAACCCATCAAAAGGAATCAGGGGTATGCAAATACAAAATAACTTTACTAACAAAATCCTTTCTAACCATGTCTGAACAGATGGAAAGGATAGAAGAAAAGGTTTTTGTTAAAAAGGAAAATAAGGTCATTTTTTACACTTCTTCTCCAAAAGTTGAACCATTCGCACCATTTTTCAAGACGAGTGTTGGAGGTTCGATTCCAAAGACGAAAAATAAAGAGCAAGAGATCTTAAGAAATATTGAAAAGAAACTCAAAGATCTCTCTGTCAAAAGAGCATCAACATCTCAAATAAATGTTCTAAATGATGAAAATATGCTCAAATGATAGATGAAATGAGCAATTTAGCCTTATCTTCAAAAAAATCCTAAGGATCATATTAGTGTTAGAAATCTATGGCCTAACAATGTCCTCGAGATTCAAGGAGAAAAAGGCATTGCTTCTCATCAAAGAAACTGGTATCCGAAGTCAACTTGCCTAGACCTGCAAATAGGAGAAAGGTCATATATGACCTATAGATCCTTTGATGGAGATTATATCTATGAATGGAATATAGATGGGTTGTCTGAATATCTCATCATGGGAGTGATTTAAGAAATGTTGATGGCCAACATGGCCTACATTATCAAAGGAAATACTGATTATGAGTCAGCAAAGCTCTGTCATCCAGCTTCATAGGCTAGCTCAAAGGATGGTGGGATCATGCCCATATTGATGTCGAAAGAAAAAAGGATCTCAAGGCATACAACAAAAAGGAAGATCGAAAAATCAAAGCTAATGTAGCCAGTGAATCTACTGAACCCCCAAGACCTACAATCCTCAAAGAGGAAGTAGAAGATGCAGTGATCACACTATGTCATGCAATTGCAAAAAACTTCGTAGGAAACAATGACAATCCTCCACGCCATTAAAACAATAATATTAATATAAATAGTTTGGAAAAATACAATATTTTTATAATAAATTTGAAAATCCACAATATTAATAAAAAAAAAAGTCCGTGTATATATATATATATATATATAAAACTTCAGTTTCAAAAAAAAACAATACCAGAAGAAGAATTCCAGTTTCAAAAAAAAAAAAAAAGAAATATAAGAACTTCAGTTTTAAAAAAAAAAAAAAAAGAACCATAAGAACTAAATGGAAAAAAAACGTACCTGAATAAGAAATCCAGTTTTAGAAAGTAATAATAATAATAAAAAAAAAGAAAACAGAATTATAATAACTAAATTAAAAAAAATGCACTTGAAGAAGAACTACAGTTCAAAAAATAAAAAAAAAAAAGAAAGAATTATAAGAACTAAATGAAAAAAAAAACGTAGCTGAAGAATTAGGTATAAGAATTGTGTATGATAATTGGATACAATTTATAGAAACAAATTTGATTTGATTTGATTTTGAATCAAATTGCTTATCAAATTAAGACTATTAATTAAAATTTTGAAATTAAATCAGATATTCATTTTGATTTAAATTATCAAATTGGATTATAATGATTTTATTAATATAATTAACTAAAATTTTAAAGGATATTTTAGTTTAAAAATATTTTTAAGCAACTATTGCTTTTTAATATATTATAGATATATATTTTTTTTATTTTGAGGCATATGTTATTCATGATCATCCAATCAAACCACCGAGCACCCTAATCTAACTTGTTGAAAATCAACGTTAGCTAGAAGGCCACACCATAGATTCCTATACACAAAGAGCCACACAATTACTTTTTCCTCTGCCATCGGATTTCATCAGCCAGCCTAAGCCACGTCGCCTGTCAAATAACCAGCACATTGCCTTCTTTGCGGACACGTAATGGTTCCTATTTATTTTAATCCACCTTATCCATCACCCACCATCACATGATCAACGGTTGAGATTAAACGGAAACATCTTAATATTTCTAGTACCGGCAGCATCAGATTCTCAACCCGAAAAAATGCTTTTCTTCGGGATCCTGACTCTGAGTATTCAAATCCTCGGGTCTGAAGCGTGGACGACTCTACAGGAATCCCGCTCCGAAAAGACAACTCTGCCCCCGCCAAAACGTACGGCCCAGATCGAATTCTCTTTGCCAGTTTCAAACCCTTGAATTGGATCCGGTTGATGCGCTTGGGTCCGCTTTATTTTTTGGATTGACAGATCGGTCTGCAGTCGCTTCTCTTCAATTTATTCCTCTTTCGTCTATAAAGAGGTAGATTCGCGTACCAACTCCCCAATTTTCCCGTTCGTCTGAACTCCTTTTCTGGTGGGTTTTCTTTTTGTTTTTTCAGATTTTTATGCGGTGATCGTTTTTGTTTTTTGTTTTTGGGTTTTGTTATTTGGACTCCAGTGTTTACTTGATCGACAAGTTGGTATCTGGGTTTTGTTTACTTTTTGAATTGTTGTTTGTTATTTTGATAATGTGATCATAGTTATTTGTTTTTCTCTATCCCTTATTCGGTTTGTTGTTATCTGATTACCCTTTCGACGATCGTGGTTGGTTGTTCTGTTTATCATGTTTCGCTTTTGATTTTTAAGCTTTTTGCATGCGTATGGGTTTGTTATTCCATTTGACCGTATGATTTTGAGGGCTCTTTTCCTTTTTCTGTTCTGCGATTTGGGAAAGTTTTAAAATGTTGTTTTCCCCTGTGTCTTCCTGGATTTTGTCGGATTGAATGATTAGCTAGGAGTGTAATGTCACAGGATGGTTCTGCTGAACAATTTTATCGTAGTAAGGTTTCTCTTTAATTTTGTGAACGAGACATGATAGAGTAATCTGGCGTATCTTCTTTAGACAAGTTTTTATTTTCTATTGTTTATAACCTCAATCCGGAACAATTCAAGAGGTTTATCGTCTGAAACTTGATTTTGAAACATAGTTTTTCATGTAAAAAGTTAATAGCTTAGGGCTCGTCTGATTTATTTATTTATTTTTTTTTGTCATTTATGTTCTCTGTTTTTGATGTTAACAGTTAATAGTTTAGGGCTTGTCTATCTTGACTTGTCGCAGGTTTTAGTAATATGTGCATGATTTATTTTACTTCTTGAAAGTAAAAAGAATCCAATGAGTCTAATCTTATTCTTTTTCTGCCCCTCCCTATGAGTCTGACTTTTAATTGATCATTGAAACTGCTTTCATCAGGCAGGAAATTTCTCTGTTTTATGGTTTTGTTTCCTGCCTTGCCTTCTTATCAATAATCATTCAAGGACGATGTGTTTCATGATTTCCTAAATTGGATCTTCACTTCGGACTTGTAGGTTGCCAATGGCTTTGCACCACTTCAAAGCAGCTTTCTTGTGTTTATTCTTGTTGGTTTCAGTTAATATTGTCTCGTCTGCATCGAATGATGGGTTGCTTAGAGTTGGACTGAAGAAGATTAAGTTAGACCCAGAAAGCCAGCTAGCTGCCCGGCTTGAGTCCAAGGATGCAGAGATTTTGAAAGCTACTTTCAGGAAGTATAACCCCAATGGTAATCTTGGAGAATCTTCTGATACTGATATTGTTGCGTTAAAGAACTACCTGGATGCTCAGTACTATGGTGAGATTGCCATTGGTACTCCCCCTAAAAAATTCACTGTGATTTTTGACACGGGCAGCTCCAATCTATGGGTGCCTTCTGCGAAGTGCTTGTTTTCTGTAAGGATCTATCGCACTGATTATATTCAGAAACGTAAACCATTAAGTAGAAATAATATGTTTTGGAGTGTACTAGTTTGATTATAGGCCACATGCTCATTTTTTTTTATGTTTCGATGTAGTTGGCTTGTCATTTCCATGCCAGATACAAGTCAAGCCACTCAAGTTCATATACAAAAAATGGTACTAACCTAAATTCATGAGCCAGATTGGATTGTAATTATTAGTACTTATTTTGATGTGGGGATGTTTGTAGTTTGTACTTGCATGAAGTGATGTAGCAGTTATTACAATTGCACTCCAAAATAATTCGGTTTATTGTCATCGTGCAGGGACATCTGCTTCAATCCGGTATGGCACTGGAGCAGTCTCTGGTTTCTTTAGTTATGACAATGTCAGAGTTGGAGACCTAGTTGTAAAGAATCAGGTAACTTCCGGCATTGACTATTTTTCTATCAAATTGAATCGTTGAAATATCAATGGTTTGTTGCTTATTGCTATTGTCTCTTCCAGGTGTTCATTGAGGCAACCAGAGAACCTAGTCTTACGTTTCTGGTGGCCAAGTTTGATGGGTTGTTGGGACTTGGTTTTCAAGAGATCGCAGTTGGTAATGCTGTCCCAGTATGGTAGGATATGTTCATCCAATATTACTGATTTTTGTTCAAGATTCCTCTTAGTTCATAGAGGCTTGAATGAGGCGTTTGTAATTTTCTTCTCAGGTATAACATGATTGATCAAGATCTTGTTAAGGAACCAGTCTTTTCCTTTTGGCTCAATCGCAATGCTGAGGAGGAAGAAGGAGGTGAAATTGTGTTTGGTGGAGTTGACCCAAAGCATTATAAGGGCAAGCATACTTATGTTCCTGTCACACAGAAAGGTTATTGGCAGGTTGGTTGCCAAGACTTCATCTCATCCCTCCCAGTTCATATTGTTATTACTCACCTAGCTTAATTTTTTCTGATTTGTAGTTTGACATGGGCGATGTTCTCATAGACGGTGAACCTACTGGTATGCTTCCATATATCACTTATTAATTATAATGTATGTATAAAAAAAAATAGAATCTAATAGGATCTAGAGATGAAGTTTTTTTCCTTTTTTTCTTTTTTAATTTTATTTTTGTGATATGGGAATCGAGTTCTGCATATATGTGCTCCTGACTAAAGAAAATTGTTATTTCAGGATATTGTGGTGGTGGTTGTTCAGCCATAGCAGATTCTGGAACTTCTCTGTTGGCTGGTCCAACTGTGCGTACAGACTTAACCTTTTCCTTCCCTGTCATCTGTAACTTCACTGGCGTCACATATGTTACCATGTTGCATGATATATTTTGAATCAATAAGTTGAAACGTTTTTCTTTAAAATGTCTCATGCATCTGGACGCTTGTTAACCTAAGATCTTGGGCTTTAACTTGGTGCGTCTCTATAAATATATATATATAATCCACCTCTTAGCCTTGGATGCAAGAGCATCCATAATTGAGTAGAGCTGCAGTAATTTTGTCTTTGAAGTTGGGTTGAATGGCTACTTACTCCAATGTTTGTCTTTCTCTTTTATAGCCCGTTATAACCATGATCAATCACGCCATTGGAGCTAAAGGAGTTATTAGCCAGGAATGCAAGGCAGTTGTTGCACAGTATGGGCAAACCATTATGGATTTGCTTTTATCCGAGGCAAGTTAATATTATCCTTTTTAATTCCTTGATTCTTAACATTACGATTTCGTCTTATACTCTGCCTAAGAGACCCAGATTATTGACCTGTAGCTTTTTTGCTATCTTTAACAGGCAGATCCGAAGAAGATCTGTTCTCAAATTAAGTTGTGTACTTTTGATGGAACTCGAGGAGTTAGGTGAGTGAGGCATAAATGCTTTTTTATGGTACCACAATATTCCTGCTATATGAAATCATCCTCATACATTTACTTGCTGAATTTACTAATCCATGAAATTATGTTGTTCATGTAGTATGGGAATTGAGAGTGTGGTGGATGAGAATGCTGGTAAATCATCTGACGGTCTACACGATGCCATGTGTTCTGCTTGTGAGATGACGGTTGTCTGGATGCAAAATCAACTTCGTCAGAATCAAACCAAAGAACGCATAATGAACTACATCAATGAGGTGAAAAAAATCTCATACTTGAAGAATTTTACAGATCCTTTAGAATATTTGGTTCTTGATAACTCAACTAATTAACTCCTCTTGCAGCTGTGTGATCGTATGCCTAGTCCAATGGGACAATCTGCTGTCGACTGTGGAAACCTTTCTTCCATGCCTAATGTTTCCTTCACCATTGGTGGCAAAGTTTTTGACCTTGCCCCAGAAGAGGTAAATACAAAAAAAATGGTTACAGCTTCTTACATGTTGAAACGTAGTTCGTGAAAAATTATATGCTTGTTTAATGTTTCCTCAATATTACACTTCTTGTTACCAATTTCTCTACAATGGCGAGCAATGTGAACAGTATATACTCAAGGTGGGCGAAGGTCGTGCAGCTCAGTGCATCAGTGGATTTTCTGCGTTCGATGTGGCTCCTCCTCGTGGACCCCTCTGGTATAAGTTTTTACCATTTATTTTGCTTTCAGAATCATTCAAACTATCGCCCCCTTTCATTAAAAACCTGTTTTTGTTGGCCACAGGATCTTGGGAGACGTCTTCATGGGCCGCTACCACACAGTCTTTGATTTTGGCAAGCTGAGAGTCGGATTTGCAGAGGCAGCATAAAGAAACTCCTTATTTGGTTGCCTTTAAAGTTTATACATATGAGACATTTTAGTTTCAATCCAAACTAACTTTTAAGTTCATGAACTTATGGAATGTTAAGTGCGGTTAGCTTCCGCTGCAAAAGGGAAAAACCCAAGATTGTAAATGCTTGCTACTATTTTATCTTTTATAAATACAGCTTGTACAGTTGCTTAAGTATCTCTGCTGATTTATATTTGGAGATAAGGGATGGAGAACGAATGAATCAAATAATGTATTTGTGTTATCTCGATTTACAAAATTGATCTTGTGATTTACAACTTAAACTTGAAAAACAGGAACTTAGAAAAGCTTGCTTGCAAACTCTCCCAATTCCTCTCTGCTGCTGCTTGAAGAAGAAGCAGCCAATTGTCTGAGTTCTAATAAGCTTCTTCCCAATTGCAAAGCAACCTTCATTTCAAACACTTCTCCATTTTCCCTTTTTCGAACGTCTCTCAAATTTACATTTGAGTCGATCGTTTCTTCCATGAGCTTAAAGAAACCTGCATTGCCCCTGTACATCTCAAACACCATTCCTACTTGTCCACCGTGTTCCATTGTGTTCACTACGCTCGCCATAGATCCAGCTACAACTCCAAGCATAGCAGGCCAAACTCCTGAACAAGAACCCACGAAAGCAGACCCAAATGCTGCAATCAAGGTTAACAATGGACCAGAAACTGCTAAAATCTTGTTGATTTGTAAGGCCTTTTGGCTCAATCTCAAGTATTCTTGCTGATCTTTTCTCTGCATTACTCCAACAATCTCTCTCATTTCATCTTCTAGCATTCTATTCCAACCATTCCCTCTGTATTTCGTGCTTGCTTGCTTGTGTTTATGCATTTGCTTTTGTTGAGGCCACCAAGTTGCAGGCTCGACTGTGGAGGGAAATTTTTCAATCATGGAGCCTAATAAAGGAAGAGGGTATGCTCTATCCAAAGCCAAAACTTTCTCCATTGCCTCGTCTACTTGGTTGTTGTTGATATCTCCCAGAGAGAGTTTGGATTGAAGCTGACAATGAAGCTGCTTGAACAATCTTGCTGCATTTCTCTGTTCTTCAGCTAGTTGGGATGGTTGTAACTTGTTCATCACCACCGACATTCCCGTGGCTGCTAAATATAGCAATGTCGATGACATCTTTAGCGCCATGATCGGTGCACCGGTCGTGGCTGCAGCTGCCAATCCAACCATGGTAGCAGCTCCCAGAGTAATTGTATTCAAGGAAGTCAGCAAGAGGCGGTTCCAATTGTCACGCTGCTCCCCAATGTTTCGATGCATTTCCACTCTATCCGCTATGGCCTCCATAATCGCATACAACTTCGCAGCCACAACGGGATCTGGGCGACTCGCACCATTGCTGTTTAAATGTGTATCAGCAACTGCATCAGTAAAAGTTGGAATCTTAAACCCACTTTCCATCTCCAATTTCTCAACCAAATCTCTGCTTTTCAGCTTAGGAAGAGATACAGGAGATGTTTGAAACATGGTTGGACTCATTGTAGCTTTACAAACTCCCCTACTGCAATTTGCTGAGAAAAAAGATGACATCGAAGTCGAGAACGACGACAAAGAACTCTGGAAATACAACAAGGATGCAGTTCTAAATGCAGCCATTTCTCTGAGAAGTAATTAATTATCTGCAAAACCCAGGTTGAAGAAAAGAGAGAAACAGCTGATTTGAATAAAATGGCCGTTCAAAATTCTATTTATATATAGATACAAAGGCAGAGATCTACAAACCAAGCATGAAAGAATCAAGGCGTTGATTCTCAAGTTCAAGACTTTCAGCAGTGGGAAAAGGCAGACTTTTCAACTCATCCGTGTAAGCCATGAACTGAACGAACCAACCCAACAACCCTGAAGTCTGACCTGTTTCAGAACACAAACCTACCACTGTTCTTCAACCATTTTAAATAATTCCATACAGCTTGAAATTACGTAATATTGCCTTCAAACCGACAAAACATGGTTCTGTTCTGACAACGCACACAACATGCTCCATGCTTCTGTATTATCATTCAAGTGCTGATGTTTGTTCTTTGACGCGTTTCACCAAGCAGTTTCGTGTGTAAGAGTTTGAGGATTTTACAAACGAACTCTCGTGCGGTTAGTCAAAGGGGGTTGGTCAAAATTTAACCGCTAATTCAAATTTTAATATAGTATTCAACAATTTAATCTTTTTTTTCCCCTTTGACAAAAGAGGGAATATATAAAGAGAGATGTAAACACAAACAGACCCTGTTACTTATGACTTGAATTTTGATCGATTAATTTCTATGAATCAGAGTAATTCATCAGCGTCTCCATTTGTGGACCAAGGTATCATATTTATTATTTACGGAGTAGAAAAATCATCTCTTTTCTAAATTTCAATTGATAGTTGACATTGTTTAGGAAATAGTCTCATTTTTTTATCCCGGCTATCAAGAACAAATTTTTAATTGTCTCATCATTTCTCACCAGACCCATCAATGGAAAGTTGAAATAAGGAGTATTTTGATTCATTTTTAAAGAGGGAATTATAAAAACAGTGAAACAAAAATATGATATTACTTTTATAACAATACATTTTTAATTTATAAAATTAGCCCATCTGATAACTATTTAGTTCTTAATTTTTTGTTTTTAAAAATTATCCTTGTTTTCTTATATTTTTTTTAATAATATGTTTCATAGTCAAATTTCAAAAACAATAACAAGTTTTTTAAAAACTGTTTATTTTAGTTTTCAAAACTTGGCTTGATTTTTAAAAACATATGTGTAGATTACAAAATAAAGAAACTCATGAATGAGAGTATTTTTTATAAACTTAATTTTCAAAAACCAAATGGTTATCAAATGGAAGCTTAAAAGTTGAAACTAATTATAATAACCAATTTGAACATAATTTAGAGAGCAAAACACCTATTATCATTCCAAGATAGATGGTTCAATCCTCCGTCCCTTATGCAGCTAATGTGTTGTTTTTTTAAACAAGGATTAGAAGCATACTTTTCCTTTCTTAAGAAAATGCATACTTTTCCTTTCTTAATGATAATGCATACTTTTTCTATTAATTAGTTTGCATTTGAGTATCATACATGCAGCAACCCTCACACAAAAGGTCCAAAACTAGGATTTTAGACTCAAATTTTGTGAGATGCCATTTTTAGATAGGAATGGAAATTTGGAAACGTGACCTATAGTTTACTATTTAATTTGATTATTACAATTTTCAATTATTAAAATCTACAACTGCTTGATTAGATATATTATTACAAGTATGTCCATTGGCTTTATAGACACCCAAATTTATTCCTCAAATATAAAACTACTTTCATGTAATTTTTTTTTTTAATTTTTATTAGGCATCAATCTTTAGTTGAAAAGTTGGAATTTTAAGTCCCCAAACGATAATTAAGAATGTCAATGGTCAATTTTATGCTCTCCATTTCTTCCTTTTTTTTTTTCCTTTTTCCCACGAATCACATTCCAATTCCTACAAATCAATTCTCGATTCTCTTGTTCATTTACGAACAGAATTTTATAAAGTCTCCAAGTACTAAACACAGAAAATGAAGACAGATTACCAAAAAATAAAATTGCAAAAACAGAGAAAAAAAAAAGCTAAAATCTTTTAAACCTTTTTTGAAATCAATGTATAAAAATCTTTAGCATAATAAAAATAGGTTAAATTACATTTTTGGTCTTATAATAGATCTTTGGACTTTCAACTGTTGTCTAATAAGTCTCTAAACTTGAAAATATCAAATAAATTCTAAACTGTCAAATTTGTGAAGTCTATAATATATTTAACATTTTTTTAAAATTAATGAATCTATTAGATATCAAATTAAATTTTGAACTTAGTAAGACATGAAACTTTCAATTTCATGTCTAATAGTTTAAATTTTAAAAAATATTAAATAAGTCAAAGATCTATTAAATACAAAATTAAAACGTTATAGATTTATATTAAATACAAGATCAAAAGTTTAAAAACTTATTAAACACTTTTTAAAGTTCAAGAACCTATTAAACACAAAATTGATTGAAACTTCAAGGATCCATTTGACACAAACTTAAAACTTCATACACCTATTTAACACACTTGAAACTTCAAGAACTGAATTTGTAATTTAACTATAAAACTAAGTACTTTAGACAAGTTCTCCAATTGATGGTTTATTCACCTTTCATGCACCAACTTCATACTTTTCAAGGCGGGTCCTGTATTTTATGCACATTATAACACAGGTGCAGATTTTTCTGCTGTTTCTGAAATGTAAATGGCTCCAATGCAAGATTACATTTTTATGATCAACAAGTTCTGATTAACGCAGTTTGAAAAACAAAATGCCCCAATACTTCTGACATCTTGCAGATACAGAATTTGGTCAGAAGGCAAGGGTCAGATCAGAAAAATCTTGAGGAACAGGACAACATAGTAAAGAAGAATTATGTTGGCTTGTAGTATTTTGTAGGAACGAATGGCATTTTAGTGACAACACCATCGTATTGTTTTCCTCTGATAACAATCTTCACTTTGGTGCCAGCCTTGTGAGATCCAGATTTCACATATCCCATAGCAATGTTCTTCTTGAGGCAGGGGCTGAATCCTCCACTGGTGATTTCTCCAATGTTTTTTCCTTCCTCATTCTGAATCTCACTGTGGCTTCTTGCAGGGGGGCCTGAAGAGACGAAACCAACACGCCTTACTGCTGGTCCCTCTTCGAGTTGTTTCAGAATCACCTCGGCACCAAGAAAACCGCCTTCTGCTCTCCTTCTTTTTCCTATGGCCCATGTTAATCCTGCCTCGACTGGTGTTGTATGTTGTTCCATGTCATTGCCATATAAACACAAGCCTGCCTCGAGTCGAAGACTGTCTCGAGCACCTAGCCCAGTCAATCTCACCTTCCCTTCTGATTTCTCCAGGATTGCTTTGGCAAGATCCAGTGCATGCTCTGACGGCACTGAAATTTCAAATCCATCTTCACCCGTGTACCTGATTATTTCAGAAAATATAAGAAAGTGTAACGAGTTCCATTTTAGATACCTCTGGCAAAGTCGATTTAACTTTCAGCATTTTTCGTTTTCCTTATCCAAAATTTGGAATGCCTTATTCACAAGAACCAAGATGATACTTGAACTTGACATTGAAAGCAAAACCATTGATAATGGACTTGAATCAGTTTCTTCAAGCAGAGGTGATAAATGATGTTATGATTAGAAAAAGAAAATAACATGTTTAATTATGCAAACATTTCATGTGGTACCAAAAGACTTTGCTCATTCAGACTGGAAGAAGAAATGCAGGCCTAAAGGAAGCATACCCTGTCCTGGTGAGGAAGCAATGGGCTCCATTGATATCCAATATGCGGAACTCGCCAAAGTAAAGTTTGCTCAGATCGTCTTTTGTCAAGTGTTGAAGAACTGGTGCAGCAAGAGGGCCCTACAAAAGGAAGTAAATCAACCTTTTCACATTGGTATCACAACAGGTGCAATCAAATAAAGCGAAAATGTAAATAGCAGAACAATGCAATCAACCTCAACCAACAGGTTTGATGAGTTCAACAATTTAATATGCAGGTGACATTAACATCACAAAGAAGAATTCTGAACTCATGACAGTGTTTATTTATCCAGTTTAAATTTAGGATAGGGAAATGAAATTGAATGGAATATAAACCTGCAGTGCTAGAAGAGATCTCTCATCATGAATATGCCATGAGACGTCCCCGCCTTTGGCCTTGAAGGCCTTCATATGCTCCTCAATGTGAGCCAAATCCTTGTCTCTGCAGCCCGCATTCACAACCAAGTATATATGGTCATCCGTCACCTTGGTGATCACTGAGTCATCAATGGCTCCACCCTTTTCATTGGTAAAGACAGTAAGTGTTCCAGTTCCAGGAGCAAGCCCAGCAACATCAGCAACAACGAGCGTTTCGAGGAAAGGGATAGAATCCTTCCCCTTGAGGCTCAGTCCACACATATGGGAGACATCAAACAGTCCACCATTCTGCCTACAGTTCACAGTTGAATCCATTATCGAGTCCTTGTACTGAATAGGCATGCTCCATCCAGCAAATGGAACCATCTTTCCACCATGAGCAACATGGAAATCATATAGAACAGTTTTTTTGAGCTCAGACTCTGCAGCAAAGAATCGACGTCCCACAGCCTTCTTATCAGCCTGTGCAAGACGGCGGGTAATTGATTGACCCAGTTGCCACAGACCTCCCCTCATCTTGCTATTCTAAAATATCTGCACATAGAATTGAAAGAAATTTAGGCAAAAAGGCAGTTCTACTTTAAGAATTAAACCACGCCGTGTACCCTTACTTGGAAATAACAAGATGAAAATCCGAATAACTAGGCAGCTAAAAGTAGAGGCAAAATCAGTATGAATACTACGAATTCAGATATATCACGGCCATGGTTCATATACGACTTAAAAAACAAAGAAAGTTCGGGTTACAAGCTGCTAATGATTTGCAAATTCCTCCAGAAGAACAAAACTATTTAGCATAAGTCGCAAGCAAGCACTTTGAGCAAAACTGAACCACTCCAATGCCATTAGACACTAAAATTAAGAGACGTAGAGCATCTTAAGATTATCCAATTTTTTTAAGAAAATCAATTACTGATTTAAAATACCGAGAACAATATTTCGTTTTCGTAAACAGATAGCATGGAAAACCCATATATCACATTGCAGATGCAAAACATCAAACGCATGTAATTTTGACACACCACCTGGAACAATTACAGACTGACCATCTAAAAAACAAATCAACCAATCAAGATTGCAGACACTTCCTTAAGAAACCCAGAGGAAAAACGAATTCCAAGTTTCCTTTCATGAATACCAAATCTAGAAAACAGTGTGTGTATATTTCAACGTCGATTTCCAAGATCCCATCAGACTATCCCAGAAACTCACAAAACCAATCGACCAACCGCAAGAACAAGACAAAAATTATCAGAAAAGATAAGAACACAGATGGGAAAACGCAATGTCAGCAGATAGAAAAACCAGAAATCAAGAGAAGAGAGAGCGAAGCACTTACAGAGATGGGTTATCTTATTAGCCCTTCAAATATAGCTCTTCAAGAAAACAAATCTGAGAGCCTAGAAAAGCATTTGTGGATCAGTGTTGAGATATCAGGAGAGAAAAGCTTGAACCTTTATATATGTGTAGGTTATTTTACATCATATAGCAACAAAATAATAATAATCAAAAGAAAAAAAAAAAAAAACAGCAAGAGGTTTGGTGAAATATAAAGTGGGTGGCGTAGGGTGCCCTCTTCCTAATCGATCAGTTAAAAATACCCCATCTTTAATGGGTGGTGGTGGCACAATCTCACACACCCCAATCTCTTAAAACTCTCTGCCAATTTTTCAGTTGCTTCGATCATATTTATATTCTCAACGTACAGCGACTGATGCATAACCAAATCAAACGACGTAGAATCTCCACTGTTAAATTCGTACTGTGGCACGATGGTGGGATCCTATGGCTGGCAGACTGGACAAATTATTTAAAAAAACCGCTACAATACAACTGTCTCTTCGATATAAAGTCTAGGTACTTTTTACCATTTTACATCTAATCTAACAATACAAAACTGTCAATTTGTGTGTCAATAACTTCTCAACCCATAGAGATCAGTTCAGAAGGCTAGAATTGTTTCCGTGGTGCTCACTACAGGATATCAGAATGCCTCACCTAGATCCGGTGGGCGATCGCTTCAAAACTAGGAAATAGAAATGAAAAGGAGAATAAAAAGAGCTCTTCTATTTCATGCTTTCACTAATTAATTCTTTTTCAGGCAATTTATTGGTATTCCGAGGATAGAACTAGACAAATTCATAAGGATAAAGTGTTTGCTGAACAAATAAATTAACCCTAATCAATGTGACTTTGATTTGGTTAAACGGGGCCATATCTTATTTAATTTTTTGGGAAGACCCTCGATCGTTCGTCACCGCAACGGCAATCTCTTGGTAATTGAAACGACGCCGTCGCCGCCTGTCATTGGAACGACATCGGATTTGAGCCTAACCTCACTTCATTCTCCGGTCTGTTTGGTGGAAAGTGAAACCTAATCAGCAAGAAATACAGTACAGATACAGTCGCGCGAGTGGATGAGGATGAGCTCAGAAATATTCTGGGCCAAGTCTAGCGATTAACGCCGATGGATACAAATGGGCTGGGCCTTGTCAAGTGAGTTACTAATGTGCGGCCAGTTTTGAACATAGATTTGACTTTAAAATTGTAAAACCACGGATATATTGGGAAAAAAATCAATTTATATCTTAAACTTTAGTTGTTGTATCAATTAAAACTCTAAACTAATAATTACATTAATTTAAATTTTGAACTTTCATTAGTGTATCAATTTGTACCATCCATTAAATTCTATTTAAAAAACGTTAGTTACGTGTGTGTAGATTTATTGTATCAATTAAACTCTTGAACTTTTATAAATTAATCAATTTAGACTCTTCATTTGAAATGAATTAGTCTAAATTTTTTAAGATATTCACACACATGTGAGAATTGATGCATGGACGATTTTTAAATTAAGACTCTAAATTGATTAAATTATGAAAATTTAGGAGTTTGATTGATACAATTATAAGTCTGTACACGTTGTGAACTAACGTTTTCTAAACAAAATCTAACAAAGGGTGTAAAATTGATACATTTATAAAAGTTCAGAGTTTAAATTGATACACTTATTAGTTTAGGATTTTAATTGATACAACTTTAAAGTTCAGGAGTATAAATTGATTTTTTCTCTTATTATTAATGAGTGGTTTATTTATTATTGAAAAATGTTAATTTTTTAAGAATGTTTTGAAATGTAATTGGCATAGTTCAGCTGTAATTGGCATGTACACTCCCTTGAAGTCGGAGGTTGAAATTCTCATACTCCACATTGTTGTACTCAAAAAAGAATATTTTTTTGTTAGAGACATTGGAACATATCTCCACAAATGGTATGATATTGTCCACTTTTGGCATAAACTCTCATGGCTTTATTTTTGTTTCACCTAAGAGGCCTCATACCCGTGGAGATATGTGAATGTTCCAGTGTCCCTAACAAGTGATATTAAAGTCATGCCTCGATCTTAGCCATGTCCATGTACAATCCTTATCTGTGACAAACAAATGTGGTAAACCCTAATGACATAGTCATAGTAATTTGTGGTTAAACTCTATTAGACAAATAGTTTGTGCTTCAGAAAAGAAGAAGAGCTAGCCTAGATAAGAGAAAACTCTCATTGAAGCTAGAGAAATGTACGGATAAATGACTATTTGAGAGGAGACTATATGGTTCTTTGTTCGAGAGGAGGATTGTTGGGAATGCCAATAAAGTTTCACATTTCAGCTAGAAAATGGAAAGATCATAGATATATAAGTAAGTGGATGATATCATACCATTGTGGAGATATGTCGAAGTACGTTGTCCCTAAAGTAATTTTTAATAAACAAAGTTAATTTTTATAAAAAGAATACCATTATTGTCTTAGGTTATTTGACTTTGAAATTGTGAGGAATAAGTTTGGAAAGTGATGATTGTGGACAAATAAAAAATTGGTTAAAATACTATTTTAGTCCTTGCAGTTTGAAAATATCCAAATTTATTCTGTTACTTTCAATAAACCTCAAAAACAATCATCACCATTAATTTGGGTTTAAAATCAACTCCTCCACCTCTCTCTCTCCCTTTCTCTCCTTACCCCTTCCCTAGCCACCCCTCCCTAAACTTCTTTGTGGCATTTTTTTTCTCTCTCTTCAATTCTTTATCTCTCTACTGATTATGTGGTTGCTTCAAAGAAGGAGATTAATGATGGATTACAATAGAGTTTTGAGATGGTTCAGTATTAATTTACTATGGTATAACTCACCAAGTGATAAACAATAATAATTCATAGAAGGAAGATGAATGAAATTCAAGTCTTCAAATCACAAGTCAAATCAAAAGAATGTTTAACAAATCTAGTGAAATCATTCCTGAGGACAAATACGTAGGCAATGGATTGTATGAATAAATCCCAAATTCTCAACACAACCCATAAACCAAATAAACACCTAGTCACCCACTCAAAAAATCACGAGATTGTCAGTTAATTCTTTAAGACTATGCCATCTCAAAATCCCATCACCACAATAAGTAGAGAGAAAAATAGACACTACATAGAAGTTCGAGGAATGGTGACTAGGAAGAGAAAAAGGGTATATTAAAGGAGTTTTTCAACAAATGGTAGGGACAATTTTCTGGTTTTATTGAAAGTATATAAACTCAATTTAGACATTTCAAAACTATCAAGACTAAAATATATCCAACGTGAAAATTTAGAAACCAACAATAGTACTATTATGAACATGTAAGCTTTTTAACATTAAATGATGAACATGGACTTTGAATATTTGAGATATAGTAACAATATATATATTGTAAACACATGCAAAGTGGATAACATATCAATATTTAAAGTGCATGAAACAAACAAATTTGTACATCTTAAACTGCATGGTAATTATGGCAAGTTTCTAAGGTTGAGCAGCAGTGGTTTTAGCTTTAGCATGATCGTTGGACTCATCAGCTCCACGGTTGTTTCCCATTCCAAACCCCATTCCCATTCCAAACCCCATCCCAAATCCCATTCCCATGCCAGCTTGTCCTCCATTCCCGCCGCCACCGCCACTGCCCATGCTATTTGTATACCCTCCTCCGCCTCCAAATCCACCGCCCTCCCCTTTCCCATATCCTCCATTTGAACCACTTTCTCCTCCCCCTCCACCACCGCCGCCACCGCCACCGGCTGTTCCATTACCTACTCCACCACCAAAACCACTGCCATGACCGTTTGAACCACCACCACCACCTCCTCCTCCATCTCCACCGCCTCCTCCTACTGATCCACTACCTACGCCGCCGCCAAAACCACTACCATAGCCATTTCCTCCATTTGAACCTCCTTCTCCTCCACCGCCGCCACCCCCTCCGGCTCCGCCGCCTCCAATACCTCCACCTCCCCCAAACCCACTTCCATGGCCATACGCCTCCCCTCCCCAAACAGAATTACCGCCGCCGCCGCCACCTCCTCCGCCACCAAACCCAAACCCTGCACCAAATCCCATTCCTTGGCCGTAACCATTACTACCACCACCACTGCCGCCGCCGCCACCTCCTCCACCTCCACCAGCCCCACCGCCGGCACCGGCGCCATATCCACTACCATGACCAGACCCTTCTCCAGACCCACCTTCTCCACCACCACCACCGCCACCGCCACCGCCACCGCCGCTATTACTATCAACACCAAACCCAGCTCCATAACCTTCACCATGGCCAGAACCAACCCCACCCATTGAATTTCTTCCTCCTCCGCCTTCGCCGCCGCCGCCACCACCACTTCCGCCCGAACCCTTATCAGCCGGCATCCCAAAGAAGCTTCCACATCCCCGCCAATACCGGCAATATTCTTCATTACTAAATCCCCATCCGCTTTCACTTCCATACCCAATACAAACTGGGCTTAAAACAAGAATAATTATGACAAAGAGAAATCTGAAACAAAATTCAGCCATTTTTGCTCCCTAATTAGAATACTAGGAGAGAATTTTGTTTTGTTGGGTTGATGTTTTTTGGCATGTGTGTGGTAGTGGCTTGTGCCTTATAAAGAGGAAGCCGCACCCCCTCCTTCCCCTTTACTGTCGAGTCTTGTCTTAGTCAGTACTAAGTTTACTATTGCTCTCTGCTCCACTACCCACCGTCGTCCTTTACTGTGTTTCAAAAAGGTGTGAAATCTGCGGGACACTAATTGAAAACTAGATTTCATTATTCTACGTCTATATAAAAAATTAAAATTCCCTGCTTAGTTGGCTACTGTGGCCATTTGTAAACTGCGCTGCCAAGTGCTTTTTCCTTAGATTAAATATTTACTTAAAAGAAATGTGAGGAGAAAAGAATAAACACTTATCTACACATTACTAGTTCTTACTAACTTTCTTCTAAGAGCAATACTTAGTTCAAAAATTTAATGGTGGGAACTTTTTTACTAACTTTTTTACTTTCTCTCTTAGCTGTAAAAAATTTAATGGTAATACGATGAAAAATACCTACACACCAATATGCAGCTAAACAAAACATGTCCAACTATTAAAATTTTCACTGATTTTTTTTTTGGAAAAGAATTTCTATTTTCTCTTTCTCTTTGCATTTCTCTCTTATTTATCAAAACCTAGGTAGTAAGTAGAGATTTCTATTGTATGGTCAATAGGAAAATATTGTCCTTTCTTAAAATAAATTGAAATTTATGAACTGTTTTTCCATGTTTTTTCATTTGAATTTAATTTATGGTCGAAATCCTATTTTTGGTGGCTGTTCGATTCTTTTACTTACCCATTTTAGAATACGAAGCAAGGATGGTATTATAAATAATTTTTTGAAATCATAAGTTATATTTTTTGTTTATCAAATAACAAAAAATATAATATTGTTCTTTTAAAAAAAAAAAATAATAATATCAATAATTATAATCTATTTTTGGTAAAGAGAAAACTTAAAATATGAATTAACTTTATCAAATACATATCTTTTATGTTAAAGAAATAAAAATATAAATAAATGAAAGAGATCAAAGAAACAAATACTAACACAAGGTCTCCACTACTATGATATCATAGTTTAAATTACCATTAAATTTAAAAGTTTAAACTAATAAATTAGTATATATATAACTTTTAATAAATTCTTGACATTTGTGAGTGATTAGTTTTCTTTTGAATACTACCATGTGATAAAAACCTTCATTTTTAATTCCAGGTTTTTTAGAAACTACATAAAATTATTATCTAACTATGCGTAAAATATTTAAACTTCAGTTGTTCATAAGACAAGTGTCACATTTCGTTAAATGCTCTTAACCAAATAATGGGTGCACATGATTAAATAATTAAATTTCTAAGATGGTGGAGTAGGTGACAGCATCTTCTTGACAAATCAGGGGAGAGGAAAAGAAGAATAAGAAAGCCTAATGAAATTGTCACCCATAATCGGAGCTTCAAGTCTAATATAAGAAACCCCATGTGATTTATTTTATAACAAAGTCTAGTCTGTCATTCTACTTTATTTTTTCAAATTGATTATATATTTATTTATGCAAATTGAATATTTATTATGGCCGATTGAAATCTTGTTCAACCACGACAGAGAAGCACTACACTTCTTGGGCTGTAACATATATAGCTTATGCGATTTTGTTTCTTTCTATTTTTAATAGGCTAAATTATAGAAAATACATTTTAACTTTGTATGTTTTAAAAATATCCCTGAACTTTTAAAAGTTTCATCAATACTCTTAATCTTTTAAAACAAGTTTAAAAATATCATTACCGTTAGTTTTAAATGGAAACTGTTAATACTTTGTTTCAAAAATACTCCTAAACTTTCAAAAGTTTCATTAATACACTTAAACTTTTAAAAATATTCTTACCGTTGATATATGGACAAAAATTATTTGTACTTCATTTTAAAAATACCCATGAACTTTCAAAAGTTACATTAATACCCTTAATCTTAAAAAAAATGTTAAAAAATGCCCTTGCCACTAGATGTCCTTAAAATTATGACCCAAATTCTCAACATGTCTCTCTTTTTTGGTGTATTAAACCCAAACGTGCTAACTCAAATTACTAACGTATAACCTTGTTAGAAAATTTAAGTCATAAGGTCCCTTGTTGGTTCCATTATTCTTTTTTCTTCTTACTATAGTCTATATACCTTGATTGAATGCGTAGTTTTAGAGATTAAAAAAATGAAAGAAGAGAGTAAAGAGGGTATTGAAAAAAAAAAGGAAAAAAGAGAGGAAAAATAGACAAGTGTTAGGTCATAGATTGAAGCAAATCAAGAGAGAGAAGAAATTAAGGAGAGAAGGAGGTAATGGGGTGTAGATAAATGTTTTTCGTCCATATACTAACGGTAAGGGCATTTTTTAACTTATATTTTTTAAGGGTTAAGGGTATTAATACAACTTTTGAAAGTTCAGGGGTATTTTAAAACGAGGTACTAACTATTTTTGTTCATATACTAACGGTAAGGGTATTTTTGAACTTTTTTTGAAAGTTTAAGGGTATTAATGAAACTTTTGAAAGTTTAAGGGTATTTTTGAAACAAAGTACTAACGGTTTCCATCCAGAACTAATGGTAAGAGTATTTTTGAACTTTTTTTTTTAAAGTTTAAGAGTATTAATGAAACTTTTAAAAGTTTAGGGGTATTTTTGAAACAAAGTACAAAGTTGAAGGGTATTTTCTATAATTTAGCTAGCCTTTTTAATATAGTAAAAATATGTTTGGATAACAAGTTTTTTTTTTGAAGTACAACAATTGTGGAGGTAAAAATTAAATATTAGATTTTGAAGAAAATAATTTTTTTTTATATCCGTGAGTATCTAGGCCACCTTGTTCCGTCTGACCCTACTACATTTGGTGTTGGAAAACAAGTATAGAATATTAAATCCTAGATAGATGGTCACCATGGATTGAACTCATTCTCTCTAAACCCTTTATTTTTCCCATGGTCCTTATGATTTTGAAGAAAATAATAGTGTTTGATCTACGAACTATGCTCAAATTAGCTTAATTATATATTGGTTTTATTGTGTTATTTTCTTTTTTTGTTTTCATAACTTTTTTTTATAGGTTAGGATGATTGAGATTCTTTTTTTCTTTTTAAAATTATGACATTATGAAATTTATTTTCAAGTGTACAATAATATTTACTTTTACAAAATCATTAAAAAAATGTTAAAACTTGTGTTTTAAGAAATGGAAAACCACTTCTAATTAGTTTCCTTTGTATTTATTCCAATCTTGTAGGGTTTTGGTAGCTATTTTGTTCTGGTATCACTTAAGCTTATAATCAAAAGAAATATTTTTAGTTACTTAACCTATGGCTTATGATCGAAATGGAATAAAAAAAAAAAAAAAAGGATCGCAACTGAGTCACAATTTCTTAATTGATTCATTTATGAAAGTTGAGAAGTTTAATTGATACAATTATAAGTTTGCACATGTGTAAACTAATATTTTTCAAACGGAATCGGCCAACAAATAGTGTAAATTAATACACTTACGAAAATTTAGGGTTTAAATTGATACAATTATTAATTTAAGGTTCTAATTGATACAACTCCTAAAATTTAGGGATATAAATTGATTTTTGTCAAACAAATTATTAATAAATAAATTTATATTTTGGAAAGAAAATTACTATTTAGCTTATATACATTGAAACAAATAGTTTAATTAATATAGTACATATAACTATTAAAAAATTATTGCAGCTTGTGTATATATAAAAGAAAAAAATGAAAAAGTAGAAAGGAGAAAACACCAAAAAGAAAAATGAATGGTTCATCTTTTTCCTTACCTTCTCAGCATGAAGCCCAATCAAGAAAGGATCAATCATATATCAATGAAGACTTTGAAAAATATGTAACATCTTTTTCATCAAATCTTGGTTGCATTGCTTGAAAGTATAGATTATAGTGCTCTCCAACACATAGCAAGAAATGTAATCTATAAATGTATTATTGCATGACTTTTTTAAAAAGAGATTTAATAATTTGGTTTTTGGCTTTGATTTGGGCTAGCTTCAAAGAGCTTAACCTGCTTCCATTGCTTTTCATCAATGGAGTATGAACTACTCCCACTTCAGCAACTCTCTCTCAAAACATTATCTTCTAGATATGCCTTTCTAATTATATATATTTATATATTTAGATTGGTCTGCATGCAATTCAATGAATATATATTCTAATTTTTTCAAAGACCAATGAATTATATATATGGTATTGGATGAGACTAAGCAAATGTTGTTTGTTTAAATAGGTCATTTGGGTGCTCAAAATAAATAATAATAATAGGTTTAATTTTCTTTTTCAAAGACCAATAATATTATAGATTAATTTGCCCCATTGAAAAATCATTCAACCCTTATGACTGCAATAATTATGATAACTTTTGCGAGTATGAGTATAACTTTAAGATATCTATTTCATCCTTTTCAGTTGACTGTTCAATTTTTCCACTTCAAATATTCATATGATAATTAATTTTTTCTTGATGTTTAACTCGGAGATAATTCTTTTAACTTCGTTATAGTGCGTAATTTTCTTGTAACATCTATATATAAAGATTCACTTTCTAAAACTTCAAGAATGTTCGTTTAAAGTTATTGTCATCTATCTCCATTTGGTTGGCTTAAAATTAACACAAACAGAACAATTTTAATAGTCTAGACCTTATAAATGGTAGAGAATTCTTCAATACTTACAAAAAAAAATGTTGTTTGAGATTATTTTGCGCTATCCTTTAGGTGTTTTTTATGCTTTTCAAGCCAATTTGACAGCAAATTATTCATTGGATCAAATATGCCAACTGCCAAGAATTGGACTTGAAACAAATGCTAATTAATGTTTCCTTTCTCAAATAATGAGATTTATGAGTACTCATAAATATTAAGATTAATGCAATTAGTATTGCCCAAAAAAAAAAAAGATTAATGCAATTAGGTGTTGACGATTCTCTAGCCTTTTAGGAGCACTAATATTATTATTTCTCTTACTTCTTGTATGTTGTGACTCTTTTGATCTTTTAGAAGATTTTTTAAAAATTATTTGATTTTTTTTTTTTTTAGTTCAACAATTTGTGAGGATGAGAGATTCAAACCTTTAATTTTTTAATTGAAGATAGAAGACTTTAACTAGTTTGACTTATACTTAGTTTGACAAGTTATTTGACATCTATCTCTATCAGGTTGGTCTAAAGTTAAGTTGCAGACAGAACAATTTTTATTAGTCCAGACCTTATAAGTTAATTTTATAGGATTCTTTTGATCATACTTACAAAAAAAATTATTAATTAAGATTATTATGTTATTCTGTAGGTAATTCTTATGTATTTTAACACCCAAGTATTTATTCGAGGTCATATTTTCCAAGAGCTTTATCATAGAATGTTATATTCTTCAATATTTATCTCTTGGTCTATTTTCCTTCATTTGTCTGGTAATAGCTTGTTATGCATACAGCAATAGGACCCCTACGTGTATAATAGTATGTTGCTTGATATTCGAACTTAATTTTGATCCCTTATTGAGCTAAATATCACAATCTGTGTACAAATTTTCTCCTCGATTCTTTCATTCCATTACTTTAATTAGTTGGGTCATCAATGAATTGAGAGCAATTTTGCTTTTGGCATTAGAATTTGACTTTTTATGAGCATTCATGCATATTAGTGATGAGAAAATTTCCTATACTATCATAATAAGAAAATTTTTTAGTACTCTCATAGTACCTATTTCCTTATTTTCACACTAGTGATTTCTCTTTCATAAACAATTATTTAATGCTAGTAGACCCTACATAATTTTCAAAAGATGCTGACATGGCAACCAATTAATGGAATTAGTATTCATACTAGTGTAGTATAGAAAATTTTTCTACGATAGTACGAGTATTACTCCCATTAATTAAAGAAATTATTCAATGAAGCCGTCACAATGTAGCCAATAGTTTTTCACCGTTGGATGGGGAGAGAGGAGTATCTTAAATTTATATCTCATGGTTATTAGTGGACATAGAAATTATTAAATCCACATTCAATGGTTATTATAAGACAATCATATTGTGGCGGCCTCATTGAATCATTTCTTCATTAATTGGTTGTCACATCAACATCCTTTTAGAGTGATGTGGGGTCCAAGTATTCAACAAAATTAAATAATTATTTATAAAAGAAAAAATCTTAGTTTGAATAGAGATAGTAAGTACTACAAGGGTACTATAAATTCTTTCTATTAAGATTAAGGCAATTGTGTTGAAAATTCTCTAGGCTTTCAGTAGCACTAATATTATTATTTCTCTTACTTGTGGTGGTTGATTGTTGTGCAAAAATCCACTACGCAAGCATACGCAATCGTAGGTAGTAAATGGTAAACAAGGTCGATCCCACGAGGACTAATGTAAGTAAAGTTGATGAAATTAAGCACAAACTTATCAATGAAAAAAACTAAACTAAGAATGCAACTAAACCTGTAAATTGACTGAAAACGAGCACAAAAACGACTACTAAACTAAGGGAGACTTAGAAAGGAAAACTATAACTTTAAACAAAGATTAGAGAGGCTAAACAAGTACTAAAATGATGAAAACATGGGACTGAAATTTAAGAAGACAGTAGCAGTTTTTTGCCCAATTGAGGTCGTCAATGCTATAGCATTAGACACCACAATGTTATACAGAGCAGGAAAAACAGCAGGAAATTTTGAATGGAAATCGACCCGAAAACTTCTCGAACTCGATTTTCTTGCCTATAACACTGAGTAAAGCATATGTCTATGAAAACCCAATGCTAATAAACATTAATAATACCCAAATTTCCCAAAATCACAAGTTTAGAATGCATGTCTACACCCTTAAAAACTTGTTCCATTTGTGCTAGTCCACCCATTCCTAACCCTTTCAGTATTAAGAACTAGTTTATGCCTTACTTAAGGTGATCAAACTCAAATAAGGACTTGCAATAAACACCACAAATGAAAGTATAACTTCATAAAAGATGCATTGAATCAATAGGGTTCAAACCACCACATGAATCCTTAAATTCCAGGCCTAAAATACTTAGCCCATGACTTTAAAACAAAAAATAAACCTTAAGAATTCAGAAATCAACAACATAATGGGTTTAATCTATGAGTTATACCCAAAATGGCTACAAAAATATGTAACCTAGCTAAAAGATTAAGAAAAACTTAGGGCAATACAAAATCAACAAGCTAGAAGGTAAAAACTAGGAAGAGAATGAGAAAGAGGGAGTAAAGGATGATGAATCTTCTTCTTCTTCTCGAAAATCTTTAGAAAATCGCAGTCTTCTTCTTCACTTTTCTTTGTTTTCTGGTTTTTTCCTCTTTTTCGTCCTCCTCCTCCATCTCTCGAAGGCTCCTCTTTTCTTTTCCCTAAAAGGGTTGACTTGGATCTCTCCTTCCACGTGGCAACAGGTAATTGGTCTATTTTTAATGAATGATGACTACCATGGTGATGTAAGCAGTAAAATTTCCGTAAAAATTTGCGTCCCTATGTGGCTCACGGTGTTGTAGCATTGGCAACCTCATTAGAAATGTGGGTTGCAATGCTATAGCATTGGTAACCACATTTCAGCTTCCAGCCCAAAAAAGCAGTCCACAAACCCAAGATAAACCTGTCCAAATGATAAAAATTTGAGGAAGTATGAATGATTTTTCAAAACACACCATTTCTTAATAAAACCACCAAATAAAGGCCCAATACTGACAATGGAATTCAAATAACTCGAGTTTTAGTGAGGTATAAGACTAAAATTTGTGATAATTTACTCCCATTTCATGGGATTATCATTGACTCTTTACTTTTAGATAATTTTTGTGGTAAATCTTCCAAGTCTTGTTGAGCTGTTCAAATCTTCTCTGGTATTTTATATGGTTTAATAAAGCTTTGGAATGTGGAATGTTCAAGATTGAGCCAATTTACTCAAGATAATCCTAACACACCTACCGACTCCTATTACTAATGGAGCAAATTAAAATTTGGATGGAGTCTAGGCTACACCTATAGTTGTGCAGCCCACTCCAATCATAAAGCAAAGAAAAAAATCTAAAATATTTAAAAAAAAGATGGCAAATTGTGAATGGTCACTTGAGTGGGTTGCACTGGACTGCACCCAAGTTTTTTCCTTATTAATTTTAATTACACGGCATCATCATTTATTAATGTTTTATAAATTAATGAAGATTAAAATACCATTTTGGTCCCTGTACTTTATGACTTGTTCAATTTTAGTCATTGTACTTTTAAATGTCTAATTTTAGTCCTGAACTTTCAATTAACCTCAAAAACAGTCTTTGTTGTTAGTTTGGTGTTAGCTTACCGTTAAAATTTGATGAAGTGGAATAAATAATTAGTTTTTTCTCTCTCCTCAGCCATTCTCTCTTTTTGTTAACTTTCTCTCTCCTCCATGTTTTTCTTTGGTCTCTTCCCTTCTCCTCTCCCACCTTAAGCTTTCTCTCTCCCCTCCAACTTTAAGGACTTATCAAATCCCTTGCTATGCATTTTATCAGAACATCGGTGGTAGGAAGATAAAAGAAAAGAATAGTGGGTTTGAAAAATTTCGGCAGCTATACGAGATTTTCGGCAAGAGGGAGGAAGTATTGGAGAGTGAAAGAGAGGGAGTGGATTCAAGCGAGAGGGATAATTTTTTTATCAGTGTTTGTTCGTCTATGTTTGTTGTTACTGTGACTTTTTGCTGCTTTCGATCGATTTCTATTGCGTGAACTTCTAAAATTGTGGAGAAGATTTGAGAGATAATTTTGAGAAATTGGAGGGATTTGAAAAAGAAAATGGAGATTACAGACCAATTGAAAAACACTTAAATGAGAAAATGATAGAAATTTTGGATTTGAAGTAAATCAATGTTGAAATCTGGAGCAATGAAGTCAAATGTTTTGAGAAAATAAGAGAAAGTTTGGATTTTTAAAAGAAAAGAATGATCAAATTTTGAAGAATTGAGGCAAATTTTGAGGAAGGAAAGAAATTTTAATAAGAAAAATAAAGAATACATAGATGAGAAATTTGTGGGAAATTTTGGATTTGAACACAATCAATGATTAAAATCTGAAAAAATGAAGAAAATTTGATGAAAGTGGTGATGTTTGAGAAAAAATAAGCAATGCCCAGATGAGAAAATGAGAGAAATTTTGCACTTAAACAAAATGAATGATCAAAATATGAAGAAATGAAGATAAATTTGAAGAAAGAAACCATGTTAGAAAGAAAACAAACAACACCCAAATGAGAAAATGAGATAAAGTTGGAATTTTGAACCAACAAATTATCAAAATATGAAGAAATGAAGTTGGAGGGGAGAGAGAAAGCTTGAGGAAGGAGATGAGAAAGGGAGAAACCAGAGAACAACATGGAGAAGAGAGAAAGTTAAAAGAAAGAGAGAATGGCCAAGGAGAGAGAAAAAATTAATTATTTATTTCACTTCATCAAATTTAAACGGTAAGCTAATATCAAACTAACAGCAAGGACTATTTTTTAGGTTAATTGAAAGTTCAATGACTAAAATTGGACATTTAAAAGTACAGAGACTAAAATTGAACAAGTCTCAAAATACATGGACCAAAATAGTATTTTAACCATTAATGAACCAAAATGCTTACAAATTATTATATATTTTTTTATAGTTCAACAATTATGAGGTGAAAAATCGAACCATCAACTTTTAAAATAGTAATTAGTGCATCATCTAATGAAGTATATTCGGATTAACAAATGCTCACAAATTAGATTATATTTTTGGCCATACATCTGCTAAACATATGGTCTATCCACACATTAAAAAGTGATCTTACGCTTTGTCATAGTTTATAATAAAAACCAAATTCATTTACTTATAACATTAAATCACAGAAATGAAAAAACACACAACAAACACAACTCAACAGAATAACAAATACAGCAACCAAACTTGGTAACTTCACACTCAGTTGAAGACCTCAAATAGTAAGTAATGTTTGATAAAACAAAGTCAAGGTAGTCCACCTCCAAATCCACCACCAGCTCCTCCACCCGCTCCCCCGCCTAAAACACCACTGCCACCACCGCCGCCCCCGCCGAATCCTCCACCGCCGCCCCCGCCGAGCCCCCCAATTCCAGACCCAAAACCCCCTCCACCTCCACTGCCAAAGCCCGAACCACCACCTAATCCACCGCCGCCACCGCCACCAAACCCTCCGCCGCCGCCATAACCAGGAAAGAACTGGAAATACCCTGTCTTTTCATTTCCAATCTCTCCCCCAATGCTAACAAGCCTTCTGGGCTCTGAGCCCCAAATTAGTGCAGACAGAACCACCAGCCAGAGAAATTTGAAAGCCAAAGAACCCATAATTTTTTTCTATTAAAAAGGATAATTTCTTTGATGGGAATTGGGGGTTCTGAATGTAGGAATTTATAGAACTTTTTGAACTGAAAAAAGGAAAAGAAATGGATGAAATGACATAAAAAATTTCTCAACATATCATTCATTATCCGTGCCTTGGCAGTTTACAGAGCCCAAATTGCCTTTTAGTTGGGACTTTCCCATGCATTTCTTGTTGATGAGCAATAATATAATTCTTGAGGAATATGGTTTGCACTTTTTGATGTCCCATCAGTTTTTCCATTACATCATTTAAATTCTTCTACATACCCATGTCTTTGAAACAATCAAAAAAATGAAACTGTTTAAGCTCTTTTTGGTAACATTTATGATCTTTTTGGTGAAGCAGAGATGACAACTTCAAATTGAGTTGTTGAAACTTTTCTTGATGAATGGGCTTTGGCTGTGGTCATGATCTCACCACCCACAAGAGTAGTTTTTATTTTCGAGTTAAAGATAGTTTTACGACGGTTTATTAAAATTTCCAGTTTGTTTAAGAACATGATATTTATATTTCGTCCCATTAAGCTTAAAGGATTCTAAGGCATTTTAGTTAATCGAAACATAACTCAACTGATTAAGACATATACGATCGATTAAAAATTTAGAGATTTGAATTCCCTCCTCCACATGTTGAACTTCAAATAATGAAAAAGATAGGTATTTTATGAAAACCCTTTCTTGGTATATATTAGTCATTCTTTGATCATATTAGAAACAAGGGAAAAAGAAAAGTATTCATTTTGGTAGAACCTAGCTCAACCTCTTGATATAGGATGATTAGCTTTGAGTTATTTCACTAAGTGTCAATACAATACAATACCCAAAATTTAAAAATTAAAAAGATTAAAAAAAAAAAAAAGTGAGCATGGTATACGTTTTAGTTGTCCACTTTTTCCTTTTTTTTTAGTTCAATAACAACATTTGGAGATGGGTGATTTAAACATCCAATTTCTTGATCAAATGTATATGTCAATTAACGTTTAGCTCTGCTCACTTTGGCAATAAAAATTGTATTAATTCTTATGTGTTTTTAAATGTTTTCAATTAAAAAAAAATATGTAGTTGCAGTGCATTAAAAAAATAATTTGGACAGAAATCAATTTATAGCCCTAAACTTTAGGGTTGTATCAATAAAAATCCTAAGCTAATAATTATATCAATTTAAACCTCAGCTTTCATAAGTGTATTAATTTATACCATCTGTTAGATTCTATTTGAAAAACGTTAGTCGTACATGTGTTCAAACTTATAATTATATCTATTAAACTCTTCAACTTTCATAAGTGAATCAATTTAAACTCTTCAACTTTCATAAGTGAATCAATTTAAACACTTCGTTTCAAATAATTAACGATCTTCAAATGAAGAGTCTAGATTTTTTAAGAAGTCTACACACGTGTGAGAATTGATACATGAACAATTTTTAAATAGAATGCCTAAATTGATTCACTTGTGACAATTTAGGAGTTTAATTAATAGAATTATAAATTTATATGCATATGCATTAACCTTTTTCAAATGAAATCTAACAGATTGTGTAAACGAATATACTTAAGAGTATAAATTGATTTTTGCCCAAAATAATTCTACTAATCCTTTCTTTACTATATAGTTTGAAGTGATTTTGGGACGATTACATTAATGGCTCGATTGGAATAATCATTTCTCAAGTGTTTCTTTAGAAAAAATCAATCAATCAATCAATCAAAATTTTCTAAAAAAATAATTATAGTCATCTAAAATTACTTAAATTATTCATTACCAAACATGGTAGAATTTTCTAAAAAACAATTTTAGTCATCTAAAATTACTTAAAAAGCACCAAAATGAGCATAACTCAACATACATTAAACTCGTACTATCGACCTTGAAGTTAGAAGTTCGATTCCCCACCTATTGTCAAAAAAAAAATTACTTAAAGAAGCTGTAGAAAGCACGCTCTAAAATCTAAATTAGTAATTTATAGAAAAAGTAATTTTATTAAAAAAAACATTTTGTTGAACTCAAAAAATCTAAAGGCACACTTATTCACAAAGTCTAAATCTCCTTGTGAGGGGGAGACACCAAAATGCTCTATCACTGTGTATTTTTATTTTATTTTATTTTATTTATCATAGCGAACTTCCAAACAAACTTTAGATTCATTTTCTTCTCTTTTAAAACTCAAAGATTGAGTATTAGGCAAAGCATGAAAGTAACATAGCCAATAGAGGAAAAGGCAATGGGATAAATTTGAATCAAGAGCTCAAGTTGAGCTTTCTAAACAAGTTATGTTCAAAAGGAACACTAATCTAAGCACTGATAAACCAATCACGAATTAGAACTGTCACCCACTCGTGACAAAAATTGTAAGATTTTGAAACTTAGAGAGGCCTCGTGCGACGACCACTGGCCCTGCCACAAAGAAGAGCGTTTCGGGGGACCGGCAGCTCATCTCTTAAGGAGGTTGATGAGGTATAAACCCTGAGATAGAACTGCTGTCCCAAGTACTGCCTTGCCCAACTCTCAGATCTCACATTCCACATTCCTACATTATCAAGTGCCATATAGATTGCTGTCCAAGCCTTTGGATACACCTGAAGTTCATCAAAAAAACACATCATCAAAAGGTCAAGTTTAGAGACCTATACGGATTAGATCTCTTGCATTTGTAAGTGGGAATTACCTGAGTCGTGCAACGGGCGACCGTGTCTCTGAGATTGTATCGAGCTCGGCTAGCAGGAGTCCATTGGCCTCCATCCATCCTGATCAATCCAGCTCCATGTTAGTGAGACTAAAACTGATTCTTTCTTTCATTGAAAAGATTAATAAATAAGGCGAAATAAGCCTTACCCAACAACGAAGAACGAGTAGCCATTGATATGCCATGATTGCACGGTGTCTTCCCAATTTTGGAACACGATCTCAATGTATTCTCGAAAATTAGATCCCATGACAGAGGTCTGGAGGTAGGCATTGCCCCAAGTGGGAGTGGTGGGAATGCTGTTGAGATTGAAAACTCCAGGGATCTTGAAGAAGTCTGCCAGTTTCAATGGAGTGTCTGCTTGGACAAATGAGACACTGTTGACAGCAAACCTCTGCTTGCCATTAATAATGGGGGCCGAGTTCGCTAGTATTATTGTACGGCTCGTTTTGATCAGTCCATAATGGTAGGAGCCTTGCGGATTGGGTCTAGGTCCACTAGCAGTCAGATTCCAGCTGATAGCAGAAGAGAATGAAACCAGATTTTAACAGGCAATGTAGCCACACTAAATCTTGCAAACAGGATTAACTTCAAAGTAACTGTTGCTATCTCAAGTAATCTGGACATGTTTATTGACAACTTCCATGTTTTGCAAGTTTTTCTTCATAATTTCGACACGATAGATGAGATATTTCTTTCTGATATTGAAGGCAAAGTGTAGGTAACTTATCAACGAGACTAAACTAACAAGCAATTGAAAAGCTAATAAGGAGTTGACAAGATACCGGATAGATCTGGCCTGCTGGAGAGACCAAGCGATCTCAGTGGTCGGGCCACCCGGAACTGGACCAGAAACTTTCTGCCATGAATTGCTGTAGTGAAGCACGGCTGTCGTCGTGAGGATTGGAGAGGTAAACCGAGACGAAACGACAACATAGTAATCCTTAGGAGGCTGGTCAGCAGTGACCAAGACAGAGTAGGATTGTCCCAAATGGATGTCAAGAGAGGAATATGTGTTCTGGAGAGTGTGAGATCCTTCTACCTCTACCAATTTCATCACATGGCCCTGAATTCTGAAGTTAATGGAAGCTGAAAGACCCACATTTGATATTCTAAACCTGTATGTCTTCCCTGAAAACAAATATTAAGATTAACAAACTTACTATTTGCAACTAATGAAAGTTCTCTTCCTGTGCACATAACAAAAGTTAACAGCAAATATTGTTGTTCACCTGGATCAACATTGAATGTATATCCATTCCACCCTCGACCGTTGATTAGAAGTCCGTCTGGAGCAGGAAGATTTCGACCGCTTTCCAGAGCTTGTCTCAAAATCTAAAAGAATTTTAAAGTAGTATAGGATAAATGATAACACAATTGCCTCAGAGAATAAAGAACAAGAAAAAGGAAAACGAATCAGGCACCAAATCTTCATGGCAGAATCTGAAAAGAGCTTAGAATGCTTACATAATGATTGGTTTTGAACCAGTCACCAGCTAGCACTGTGAAGTCACCCGCAGGAGGAGCGAAAGGAACAGGAATTCCCGGTCGACTCCAAATTCTGATGCCTCCAAATGCTCCAGCTGCTTTGTGAAATGCTGTTGATGGGAAGTAGAAGTAACTTCCAATTTGATCCTTTGCCTGTAGAACATAAGTGAAGTTCCTCAATGGAGGGATGGCACAAGTAGTCCCATAAACTCCATCCTGCCATGAGTTCCTCCTCTGCTGTAAACCATTCCTGCAAAGTTAAACCCACAATAAATGGTCATATTTCATTCTAGTTTTAAGGTTAGAATCTCATCCTAATACAATGTCAAGGTCAAATCTTATCCCGAAACATCTCAAATAGATTCAAAAGCTTAAGTTGTTAAAGGTAATTTTAGATCATGTCTAGGAGTTGAGTTTTAGAATTACTTTCTTTTTTGGTTTCTTTTTACTAAAAACATATTTGGAAAATCGTTTCTAGAACTTATTTTCGCGTATTTCGTTCTGGTGTTGAAGAGGCCATAAAGTTGAAGGTACAAAAAATGGAAAATGTAATGATTTCTTCACCATACTCAGGACCCATCAGATTTAATGCAGCTCAGACAACAAAATTTGTACACTATGCAAAACTTCGCCTTATTTTAGCCATTAATGTGGGGTTACATATGGGGTAACTTTATAGAATGATAAATAAATAAGAAATGTAAACATCTAACATGTGAACACTGAAAACTACCATAAGATGCCTGCTAGTGGAGAAGAATATTTTAATCTCACAGAAAATTAATATAAGGAATCAATAAGATCCAAGAGGGGCCTATAAATTAGTTAAGACTCTTAAGAGTCTGAGATTTGCCTTAGACCATTACTACAACAGGTCAGATTGACTAATATGAACATCATTTAATGTTGCTTTAATGACACCCATTTAACAGAAACCACAACCAAACAAAAATAAGAGACAGACAAAAGTGATTAAATAGGATGTTTGCTTTATAAGATTTACCAAAACAAAAAAACCCATTTCAACGACTTGACTTTACAGTGCTAGAACTTAGATCTAGAAAATGGATGAGAGGTGAAAGTAGAAACTTTCCCAAGTTTTCATTTTCCCTCCAATTCCAAATTATTGGCACATTTCCCTATGTTATAGAACACAACAATTTGACCCTTGCCACTCTCAAATGCGAGTAAATGCACATCATTATCAGAGAAACAGACAGGACATTAAGTTCGTTGGCCCTGGTTTCAGACAAGCCAAGTATCCCAGTTCGAGAACTCCCATTTTGGTTTCAAAATTTCCTACAGTTTCCGGAACCAAACAGAAAACGCAAGCCATTATGCTAATAGAAAGTAAAAATATGATTTAAGTAGTGTTACCAAGAAATGAGAAACGGCTCCTTGAGATAGTTGTACACATTGATAATCAAATTATCATTAGTAACAGCATCGATCTGAGGCCCTGGAAACTGCCCATTAATCAAGATTCCCTGCCAAACTTTCCCCACAACAACCAATAAGCTCCAAACTCGTTCTTTTCAAGATGACATATTGAACAAAGAACAATGGTTTTGAAGAAAAGAAGATAAAAATGTCAACTTTTGGCTTTAAGAAGAAGCACTTTCTAAATATACACATAGAAATGAAAGAAGCACAGCACTTTCTAAATATACACATAGAAATGAAAGAAGCACAGCACCTGTTGCTTAACTCCAAGCGGATAGATATCGCCATAAGTAACTTTCCACGTGAAAAACCTATATGGGTTCTCAGCATTAACCTCATTAACAGCAAAAAGAACAAAGAAAATGAGAAAACAGAGTACTCTGCATTCGCTCATTGCAATATGGAGCTTGGAATCAGCTGAAATGAACAATATGGCAGATCTAGAAGAAAATGGATTTTATCAGCAGCCAAAGTAGAGAAAAGAAAGGAACCAAAAGGGTGCCTTTCTCTCTCTCTCTCTCAAAATCTACAAAACTCTCTCTCACTCTACATTTGTTTTGTGGTGCTTTGCCTTTTGTATAAGCTGAAGTCCTTCTTGTGAGTTGTCAGTCTCAACAGAGCCGTAGCTGATGGAGTGAAATACGGAGGATGGCTCTTCCAATCATCCACCGTCAATCTCATTGACTTGAACGGTTGTGATTGCGTTGAAAAATGGAAGTCCATGAGATGATTGATAGATGAAGACTAACAGAATTTACCAAGGCTGCCCCTTTCACGTGCAGGTTGGATAATTAAATACAAGATTCCTCTAATGCTGCCATTCCATTCCATATTAAACTCACCGTCACGGCCACGGGGACTTTAACACCGCCGCCGACGCCGCACCTTCAGATGTTGAAATGCTTGGACGGCTGTTCTTTCAAGTACGATGTCAAAATCTCTATCCTAAAGTTTTAAACAAGTACATAAATTTTTGATTTCATTCGCTTGAACTTTTTCATTTCAAAGACAACGTTAATCTCTCCGAAGACAACGGAAAGGATGTGGAGAGATTCTTGTGAAAAGGAGAAGAAAAAAAAAGGAAATTTTACACCCTTTGAATTAAAAATGCAACTGAACGACTTTACTCTTTTTAAGAAGAAAAAGAAAACTTCTGTTTATGATATGGCTAAATTATAAAAAAAATATACTCCTAAATTTTGTCATTTGTTTTATAAATACCTCTATTTTTTTAAAAAATGTAATATTGTCCTCGACCTTTCATTAAGGTTTCAAAACTATCTTTAAAGTTGAAATCCATTATAATGTTAGATGAAAAAGTAAACGTGAGTCGTTCTTTCAAATTTAATCCAGACAAACGTTCTAATCACTAACATGTCATTCCATTAACATTTTAAAAGTTTTCTACTCGGAGGAGAGTTTTGAAACATTTATGAACAGTCAAGGGTAATATTACAACTTTTAATAGAATAGAAATATCTTTTAAACAAATGCTGGAATATTTTTTTTATAATTTAGACTTTAGGATATTTAGTTTAGTTGTTGCTGAATTAATAATACAAAATTACATGCAATCGGAGTAAGGACCCATGTGATCGTGTCGGGTCAAAGTTCACTCATTTGTTAGGTAAGTATCCATCTTTCAAAATGGGAAAACTCCTTCCAATCTTTCTGTGTTCCTTTATCTTGCTGCCTTTGAATTATACATAACTTTTGTACTAAAAGATTGAACAAGAAAGTGCTGAGATAGAACAAAGAAAAAGCAGTTCAAGATCTAGAATGTGATTTTAGAAACACTGATGCTGGATCCATACAAAATCTAAACCCATTGTTTGGTTTTAAGCTAGATACAAAATCGCAAGCGATAAAGCTTGCATTTTGAAGCACTGCAAATAAACAAACACGATTCAAGCAGGCTTCAACCATACAAAACTAACTACAAAAACCTCAGATTACAGGCTGCTTATTGTCAACAGCAGGCCATAATGATCACTGGGCAAAACAGGGAGCTCCAGCATCTTCATATCTTTTCCCACTTTCTTCTCCTTGGTGTATGATAGACCAGGAATTGGATCAGTCCCAATCATTTCAATGGACCTTACATTGAAATCTTGTAATTTACAAACAAATCGATCCAAACGCCTTTGCAATGTACGGTTACCAGATAACATCTTGTTTGATTTGGTATCATATGTCCAACCGTTTTCGCTTGGCCTTAATTCTTCCCAAGCATCAATCCAGCCATCAGGAAAAGGAAACTGACCATCCAACTTATCGTCCCAGTTCATGTCACCACCAAAAATGACATTAGGATTTTCCTTGAGAAAGTCGATGGCTTCTTTTGCTTGAATTACACGCTCTTTGCTATACATTTGATTCCACTTTGGAGGTGCAGGGCAAGGACTCTCAAGATGGCTTGTTGCAACTGTCAATGAAATGCCATTTTGAATTTCAAGATTGGCAATACAAAGTTCTCTCCCCATGATAGAATTAGCAAATGGTTGACAACTGAAGGATTTCACAGGCAGTTTGCTCAACTGCACATTAAAAGGATAAACTATATCATCAGCTTATGATGCAAAACTATTAGAACAAAGCACAATACTGGGGCAAAAACAGGTTCGCCACTTCCTGTCTTCTACCTCTCCGCACAGACGATAAAAGAACTAAAACAAGAATAAGATTAGGAGATTATATAGATGATACACAAAAAAAAAAATAATAATAAATCAGTACACAAAACCTAAGCTCATACTCTACAGATTGTAAGAAGGGTAGAATGTGGTTGTTGAGAATGCTAGACCTCCAGTGTGTTTTACTTACTCTGGGAGAAAGGTAGCAAGAAATAATTAGAGTTAGTTATATGGGAGTGTGTGTTGAGTTGAGTTGAGTCCCATGTGTTGTAAATGTGGATCCCATTTAGCAATTACAGACAAAATAGAAGTTTGGTAGGGGAGGGGTATACTAGAGAGCAGTCACACCCATGTTTGAGCCATTCAGTCTAGTCTGTATTTTGTTCTAGAGTTTGCTCTTGGAAAAAAGAGTTTTAACTTTCAAGCCTCTCAAGGAGCTTGGTGGTTGTATTCTTGTTGGTTTTATTTGTAGTAGTCCAATAGGTCATCTGAGATCTATTTAGTGGTGGTGTCAAGTCATGAGTCATCAAACCATAAGCATACTAGATTTCAGAATATTGAAAAAGCACTCCCATGTCTCAATACAATATTTGCCAGACAATCACTAAAAATGGTGTACTAATTCCGAAGTATTTCAACAAATGCCAATATACTTCAAATATTCAAAGGCACTTTCTCCATGATAAAAGAAATGTTAATGTATGTATTCTTTTTTAAAAAATCCGTGCCCACCCCAAGGCACAAACTTTGGAGACATCAAAGTTTTTTTCTATTAAGCTCACTTGAAGATTCAAACACATGACCTCTTGGTGGGTACGTATTAGAATTAATTGACAAAATAATAGTTGAGATATTGTCGCGTTGATTTCAAGCATAGAGGAAACAATTTGACATCATGTCATCAACCACATCCATTATAAAAACGACACTTTGCAATCCCAACCCAGAAGCCAAAATATGCTTTCAGTTATGTAGGAAATGAAATATCAAGCAAAGGAGGTGACAAACAGCTAACCAGCATACAAAAGTATCCCCTTGAATGAGCATCCTTCATGACCGAGCAGCGATAAACTTTCCACCAATTGGTAATCTGGAAGATGTTATATATATCTGGAGTCACTTCCTGCGGCACAATGTAGATGTAAAAGAATGTAACACAAAACTAAATTCTAGAAACTCAAACATGGATATAAAACTAGGATGGAAAACCTGGAAACAAATAACATCGGGTGAATGCCGCTGGATAAGTTGTCCAAGGGCTCTCATTCTATTACGCATCTCCAAGTCTTCTCGGAACCAGACATTGTAAGTCATAATCTTAATCGGTGTCAAACTTGTCCTAGAACTAGAATCCCCTGTAACCCATCAAGAATGAGACAAATTCCCTGATCATAAAACTAATGCGAGAAAGACGATGAGACTAATGAGACTAAATGATCAATCTCGAAGATAATGCATCTTCAAAACTATATTCTACTTGAAAAAGCAATAAGAATAGAAGACAAAGTCGAGACAATAAAACTAACCCATTTCAGCAACACTGTTCGTCGATGCCGTAATGCCACGAAATGCGCCCAATTCAGCGAAATCGTCATTACCCACCACAGGAACAGGATCGTCTATTTTCCTTTTCTTGCAGGGCTGCAAGGGAAAGAACACAGACCCCACAGAACAATCAGCATCCGCATCTTCGCTGACATCAATCAAATCCTTAAAACTGGAAAGCGACAGGGCCGGAGCCCTAGTGCGACAGAGTTCGCAATCGGAATTCTTATATGGGTTCAGAAAGGTGCATGCCTTGCAGGAGAGGGGTTTTGGAAGAAGAAGATGATGGGGGTGGAGATGAAGGTGATAGACAGATTTTGCAGGCTGCCTTTTGAGAAGGTGGGTTGACGAAGGTACATTTTTTGCAGGACCAACTAGACATCGGCACAGAGACACTGCAAAATGTTCGACGATTTTTCACTGTGCGATGAAGAAGGAGGCCGATTGAGAAAGAGAGTGAAGATGCTCTTCTTTGAAGCATCAACGATTTGCTTGAATTTTGCCACTTCGAGCTCCCATTTCCGTTGTGGTTTTTATTTACATGGAACAACCTTTGGCTCGAACGACATGTAGTCTTGCGGATGGGAGAATTTAGGAACCAGGGGTTTCAAGGGGGAAAAATCGCCCAAATCAATTTTTAATACAAATTAAAGAGAATTTGGATTGAATGACTAATCATCCTGAAAGATAAAAAGAATTTTTAATCGGTTAAACATCATTTTGGTTCCTAATTTTTAAATTTATTATATTTTAGTCTCTACACTTTTAATTAGTCCTCATTGTTGGTTTAGTTTTTCTTTATTTTTTTTTAAACAGATGGTTAATTTAGTTAACTTTTATCAAACTTTTAAATTAATAATAATAATTTCAACTAAAAGGAGATACATTGTGAATATGTTCTCAAAATTTATAAAAATAAACCTAATAGAACCGGTGACTATCAAAATAATATTTTAATATTTTTAATTTTATTGATTTCTTTATTCAATTTAATATAACATTCTTATTTAAGAGTGTCAAGTGAGACTAGAACAGAAACGGCTTCTTTAGTTAGTCAAACATTTACAATTTTTTCCTTTTTTTTTTTTTTTTGGTTGAGAAAGAGTCAAAACATTTACAATTTTTTTTTAAGGATACCTCAGAAGCTTTTATTACAAACATTTACAATTAAGTAATAAGCTATCCTTGTACTAAATAAAATAAAATAATAAAAAGTTATAAGCTATCCAAAAAGCAACCCTGGCTTAGAAAATCTATAAACACCATATTACACTATTCTTACATCTCTTTATGTTTTCTTTTTTTCACCCTATAATTCCTTTAAAAAAAATAGTCTACCATATAATAAATATAGAAATCTACCTAGATTAAAACAACAATATAATAAAGATTCAAAAATATTTTTTTATACACAAAAAATATATATATATATATATTGTTCTTCTCTTAAGCTTCCATGTGCAAACTTAGCTCTTCATTACTCTTTGGCATCTTTGAACTTTAGGTTATATTCAACAAAAGCACTTTACTTCTCCTTTAGTAATTACTGTAAAGAAGGGAAAGAAAGTAGCTTATATGAACTTTAGGTTATATTTCAACCTCCACTTCTTTTTTCATTTATTGAATAAACAAAATTCCTGAATCAACTAAAAGGAAAGAAAGAGAGGCCCTTTCCCAAAATCTCGCAAAAGAATTTCAACTCTACCTTCCTGATAAAAATATTACATTTCAAATATATATATATATTATATAAACCCTTTTTATTTTCTAAATCAGCCTCCTCACCATGGAGCCATCAAAGGAATGAACAGAAAGAATGAGCAAACTGCAACCAAAAAAATATGAACTCCCTTCTCCCTTCTCAATCTCTGAGCTGCTCCTCCACTGGCTTGAGGGAATTGTGTTGAGTTCATTGTCTCTTTAGTTTTATTTTTTACTTTTTTACTGCAAAAAGACACACATAATGATAATACTTAGCTCAAACACATCTGAAACCAACAACAAAAAACTATCTTTTTTTTACTTGGGAATAGATAAAATAAAAGACACAGTTTTGGGCTTTCTATTACCTTCCAGGAAATATGCAGCTTCCATGACCTGCAAAAAACAAGCACATTCCCCACATAAGTTGGTGATGCTGTCACAAATCACAGGTCACCATATAATAATAGTACAGAAACTGAGTATGGGGCCCATGTTGCCACCAAAATCTAAGGCAATGACCTACAAATCTAGACCAGGATTGGGAATCTTGCAGAGTGCTGCTAGGGCATTGATGTTGGTACAAGCACAAAGCACCACTATGTAATGAAAAATACCCCCCACCAAAGCAAAAGAAGAAAAACAAATAAACAAAAAGAGAGAACTATTTCTAGAATAATATAATATTAGATATGTTGCCTTTACTTAGTATGTTCAAGATCTTATCCCTTTTTCACAGATATGGGACAAGCCGAAGACTACATTCCGTGGGGTTAAGGATTCAAACTTCGGACCAATGTATCATTTAGTTGTGTTTTGTTTAATGGCTTCACTGTCAAAAGTTTCAAAAAAACCATATCTGTAACTACCCATTTCAAAAAAGGCACACATCCCAGTGTAAATTAAGTGAAACAATGGCAACCCAGAAACCAATTTTCATTGAAATTGAACGATTAGAGAAAAAGAACTCACTTGGGTCAGTGGTGGTGATCATAGCTACACCCTTGAAATCACAAGATCCAGCAGTTTTGCCTTCCTTCTGGTAATAGCTATCAAATGCATAAGAAGCATGGTTCTTCACATTGTTAGGCTTATAACAAGCTTCACCAGGCTGAATCTCTGTACAATTAGCTTTCCCAGGTCCACAAGCCCAATCTAAAGCCGTTTGCAATGTCTTTGAATCAAACTCATCCATGGCAATACAATAAGTCTGGTTCGTCGTGTCATTAGCCAAAAACGTCCCACTTCCAGACACATGAAGCAAATAAACCGGCGTGGAGTTGCCGTAAAACAGCCCCCAATTCGCCTCCGACACCGGCGGCGACCGTAAATCCTCATTGAACAGTTCGTAGATGTAAACACTGGAAGTGATTTCGGGGTGAAATGGGGTTCCACTCCGGTCGAGAATATGCTTGATTAGATTCGAATTGAACGTGTCGGCGTTGTCGATTGTGGCGTACGGTTCTTTCGAATCGCCCTTCGAAGGCCAGCCACTTTCAGTGACGAGAACCACAACGTCAGTGATATTGAGATTCTTCATCGAGAAATAAGCAGAGTCAATCATGGCGTCGAGCACATTGGTGTAGTGAAGCAGAGTATTGGGATCGACCATTTCTTTAGACGGCGTCAAGGGCTTGAAGAGCGAGTTCTCAAGAGGAACAACCCCTTTGTTTTGCATAAAAACGTAATAAGGATAAAAGTTCATCATCAAGGGCGACCCAGTTCTCGAAAGGAACTGAAGCAGAGGAAGCATGAACTGAACCAAGCTCTGGTTGAAGAAAGCCTGCGATGGTGGAAATGGGTCGAGAATAATCGAAGCCGCATGTGGAGTAGAAATGGTGATTTGGTTTTGAAGATTTGCAGCAACTAGGGCATTGTAAAGGGATTCAATAGCGGGAAGCAACAAAGGGGAAACAGAGGGGATTGTAGTTAAAACCTCATCGCCGACAGAAATGCCGGAAATTAGGGTCTGGGGGTAGTACGCCACCACATTCCGGCCGATCCATGAGGCGGCGGTGGCATTCGAAGACCCAATTGCAAGAAGTTGGTTGTTGGGTACACTGATAATGACTCGAATTTTCGACCCATTTAGGGCTTTGAGAATATCAGGGTTTGCATCGTAAAGCCTGATGTGAGTGATTTTCTGAAAATGCAAGAACGAAACCAAGTCCGAAGGCGACAATAGATTCGAAACGTCGCTCCCAATATTAACCCCAACAAATGGCTGATTATCGTCCTTCTCCACCTTCTGCCCGTTAATCAATGGCGGAAATTCACCTGCAAAAAACCCCAAAAAGAAAGATAAGAAGAACAGAAACTTCTTCAACTTCTTAGTGAATATCATGTCCGTTTCAAGACTTCATTACCTCTAGAAGCAGTGAGAAACCCAAAAAGGAAGACAAAAAACAGGGAAAACTTAGATTCTGCCATTGAAATGGGGTTGAAGATGAAGCTCGAGCTCAGCTACGTCATTCTGCGCCTCTGTTTCAGCTAAAAATCCTTGCATTATCTAATCTTTATCAATTTTTTCTCCCGTATTTATTATGTCGGTTTCCACTTCTGGGTCTGAGCGGTTGAACAAAAATAATCTACAAATTGCAAAGGCCAACAACAACAACAAACCCAAATCAAATGAAAGAGAAGACTCCTTCGTGATTGATTTGATTTGATTACAGAAACTACAATGTAACATGTAGCTCTATGGCTCGCTTGTCATAGTAATTTACTAAAAAGCCCTCGTGGGCCAATAAAGAACTGTTCTTTTTGGTGGACTTAGTGCTGAAGTTTTTGGTATTCTTTCAATGGCCGCGATTCCTTTCCCTTCTAACACGATGGTTGGCCAAAAAGGCTTAAAGGGGAAAAAAGGGAGGACCTTTTGGAAGTTTAAACTGTGTGTTGAGGACAGGATTGTAAATTCAGAGGGGATTCGAAAAAGTGTCCGTTCTGGACATGTTACATTGTTCTTGAGGAAAACCAGGCTGTCCCTTACACAACACAACAAAGAGACGTTACGCTTGCACTTCCCAATTGCTTCTGTGTTTGATTTTATTTATTGCGCCTTACCAATCAAACACCATATTCACTGTGCTTAATTAATTCCAAGATTTAATATTTCTGCAAAAAAAAAAAAAAAATCATTTCTTGATTAAATTTGTTTAGAATGTACTGGTTTTATAGTTAAGTTAAAAGTTTACTCTTTAAACTTTTAGGAAGTGTTTGGCCTCATGAGTTGAGTTGAGTTGGGTTTTAAACCTAACTCACCATTTGGCCCATGGAGAAATTAACTCCCCATAAAAAAAACTCAACTCTACCGACTTGCTACAATGTTAGGATATTAACTTCACCGACTTGTACAATAACCCTATTAACATATTTTATCACTGCTTCTCCGACGACCAGCGACCACCGCCGACGACCATATGCGACAACTAACAGCCACTGCCGACTACCTTTTTCATGATCGTTGACAATCGTTGGCGACCATATCCAGCAACCCGTTGTCTCGTCTGTGGTGACTATCGTTGGCAACAATTTTCAGTGACCGACGACACTCCCATGATTCAAAATAATATGAAATACACATATACCTAGTGGGTTTGAATATCTGCTCCAACAATCTTTCTCCATACTTACGAATTCGACTCATTGTTGGTCATTACTTATATTTTGTGAATCATGTAAATAGGTCATTGATATTTTGTGAATATTACACTCCTACATGACACTAATATTGAAATATATTGTCATTTTCTTGCCATCTTGAAAAAGTAAAATACTGGCATTCTCTTTTCTAAAGATGTTCAATTTAGTACATGTGTTTAAACAAATGTTCCTTTGCAAAAACAAAATACAAAAAACAAAGAAAAAAACGTAATGGTCAATGTGTGTTTTTTTTTTTTTTAAAAAAAACTCTCTCTCGTAATGAAGACTCTATTAGTAATTGAAAAATGGTCATAATAAGGTCCTCACTTGTAAGTTTCAAAGAAGTTCAATGTGTGTGTTTAGATAATGAAACCTTAGATTTCTATATTTGGATAAAAGCTCAATTTGTGTTTAAAGAAAAAAATACAAGTACATTGCCTTTTTTCCATTCATCAATTGCTATTTGTTGTGATAAAGAATGCAACATTTGATTTCTATAAATTGAAAGAAGATCAATGTGTAGCAGAAAGAGAAATCAATGCTACATTGTGCCTATAGTTTGGAAGAAGTCAATTTCTAAAAAAAGAAAGATAAAGAATGATGTTTTTAAAAAAAGATCAACGTTAAAATATATTATTTTTTTAAGTGGACATTTAAATTCAGTGTTGGAAAGTTGGGAAAATATGTTTCTAGATGAATGATTGGAAAAAATAAAAATAAAGAAAACAAAAACAGTAAGCTAAAAATCATTCTACTTCGGGTTACAAAAAATTGCACCAAATACCCTAAACAACTCAACTCAACTCTGCACTCCAAACACAGACTCTTTAACTCAACTCAACCCAACTCTGCACCCCAAACACAGACTTCTGAACTCACTGACAAACTAACTCTGCCCAATTCAACTCAACTCTGCCCAACTCAACTCAACTCAACTATGCTCGCCAAACGCCCCCTTAAGGTGGTGTCTCCTAGATTTCTAAACTTTAAAAAGAGTCTAATATGTCTCTCAACTTTCAAAATGTTTCTAAACTTTAAAAAAAATCTAATATGTCTCTCAACTTTCAATTTTGAGTATAATAGGCTCTTAGAACTTTAAAAATACCTAATAGGTCTCTAAACTTTCAATTTTGTGTCTAAGAAATCATTAGCATATTCAATTTTTTTAAAAAGCAACTAATCTATTAGATATAAAATTGAATTTGTGTCAACAGGACCCTATAATGTGAATTTTGTGTTTAGTAGATACACAAATATTAAAAAATGTTGAATAAGTCAACGACCTATTAGACATAAAATTGAAAATGCATGAACCTATTAGACACAAAATTGAAAGTTTACCGATTAGACACTTTCTTTAAAGTTTAGGGACTAAATAGACACAGACCTAAAAGTTCATAAATTTATTAGACATGTTTTAAAGTTTAGAGACTAAATAAACATAAACTTGAAAATTTAGAGACAAAACTTGTAATTTAACCAACAATTTTGTCACATCACAAATAGTATGGTCACGTTGAAAGTTAATAATGCTATGTTTTCTTACGTGTTTTTTTTTTCTTTTAAATAAGGTTTGAAATTGATAATGTCTTACGTTGACCATTAATGTCAAAATTCAGCCACCAATGACCAGAAAGTGAACACTTAGGAATAAAGAATGGACACATTTTACTGTTGTTGAAGATGTCTATTTGAATTATTGAAATGTTATAGAAATTATTTACTATTAACTATGGGATGGTAAATATCAGAAGAGAATCCTATCTGATTCAATTACCATAAGAAAGACACGTTTTTGAGGCAACAGCCAGCCACAGGGTTTTTTATAAAAAAAAAAAAAACTAAAAAAGGACAAACAAAACTGTACCTTCTGCATAGCAGAGAGTCACGAGCGCCTGTAATAAAATCACGTGACCGTCTGCTCAGAAGAGGACGTGGCTTCGACAATTTATTAGATTGATATTGGACACACATTAGTAAAAATCGAGGAAATAAAAATTCACTGTTGGGTTCGTGAGTTCTTCGAATTTCAAGATCAAGTTTCTGAATGAATGGCAGAGAAAGGCATTGGATCCCTTTTTCTAAAAGGCTACCACCCTTAAGTAAACTGAATAATTTATTCAATGCCAGTCAGCAAAAATCAGCAGGCAGTTTTTTGGTGGTCGTCAGTCATCATCAACCAAAAAAGCTTGGTTAATTGGTCTAATAATTAGGCAAGAAGAGGAGGAATTAAACAATTCTTTCCTTGTACTTCACGAGTGTGTGTGTGTTTTTTTTTTAATTAAAAGTTTAGTTCTTGAATTTTTTAATTTGTGTCAAATAGGTTTTTGAATTTTTAAAAATATTTAATAGACTATAAAATTTTAACTTCATGCTTAATAAGTTTCAGAATTTTAAAAAATGTCTAATAAATCCATCAATTTTTTATCATGTGTCTAACATTATTTGAGTTTTCAATTTTATGTGTACCAACTCTTTTATTTGTTTAACATTTTTCAAATTAACAAATCTATGGAATACAAAATTAAAAGTTTAATGTCCTATTAGACACAAAATTTAATTTTATGTTTTATAAATTCGTTAATTTAAAAAAAAAAAGTTAAATATGTCAAGAATCTATTAGACACAAAATTAAAATTTTAAGGACCTATTTGACACTTTTAAAATTTAGAAATTTATTAGATATTTTTTAAAGTTCATGAACCTATTAGATACAAACATAAAAGTTTATGGACTAAACTTGTAATTTAACATATTTTTTAACAAAAAAAAAAAGTTTTAAGTGAATATTGTGGTTGACCCACCTGCCTGCCTCATAAGTTTTTAATTTCTTGTTCTTGGTGGCTCTGTATAAGTGCCAACGTAGCTGCAAAAAGGCAAAAAGAATTGGTTGGAAAATAGTTGAGTGAAATCAAGGGACAATATGGTTTATAATTTGAAAAAAGAAAGGGAAGAACAAAAAGTTTTATAGCAACGTACGTTTTGCGATCATGATTCGGCAAAATGAGAGCTGCTTTTTGTGATCTGAGGCAAAATTACGACACTTTTCCATCAATAATTTTGATTTGGAAATCCCAAAAGAGTTTTACTTTGTAATCATTCAAACGGGAACATGAAAACATGGGAGATTCTCTCTACGTCGTGGCATTGTATAGAAATGTGGGTGGGGCTTGGCCGGTGCTTTTCTATCTTTCATTTGTTTGTTTCTGTGGCGCTAAGGCCTACCGTGGGAAGATTAGATATCAAATCATCGGTTTTAAGTCTCAATCAGTTTAATGTAGTGGGTCGGACTTGCCAACTTGAGTCTAATTGCCAGAATTTGAAGCTTTTTAATATACACTTCTCAAAAGACTAGAAGGTTAGTATAATGTGACTAATGGTTTTAATACTGTCTATTGCCACGTTGAATAATTTTCTATTCATCACGACAACCTTTTGGGCAAGATATAAGCACACAAAATTGTCAATCTGAACATAATTCAACTAGTTTAAACATATACCTTCAACCAATTCGTTATCCTCAGCTCGTTTTCTCCTCTACTACTTACCCGTTTGTTGTTGGAATTGTATTTTGCTTTGTTGGGATCTTATTCAGGTTGTAACCTAATACAGAAAGTTGATGTTAGATGTTGTTGGTGCGCCCTTTGAGGTTCCCTCTCTGGTCTGACCTCAATTCTATCGAATTGCAGTTTCACTCCCCCTCCCCCTCCGATTTTCACCAATGTTGTTGAACTCGAAAGAAAAAAGAAATTAAAGAGATGTTGTGGAAACACGAAGATGGCTCCTCGTGCGAGCCCAACTTTGCACAAACGTGAATTAGTACAACCAAAAGAGACAAGATATCAGACAAATCGTCTGATAAAACAATCTACAGCCTATCACTTGGGGACCTTACATCGTTGTTCTGGGAGCCTACGGAAAAACCGATATATACATTGTACATGCCACGAATAACAAAAACACAGTCGTATGATCTCAGGGCCGAATGCTCTGCTCTAAAGCTCCAAAAAGAAGTCCCAAGCTTTGAATTTGATCTCAACTTCCATCGCAGTGGTTAGTATCCTTCCTCAGATGTATACAGTATCCAACAAAAGATTGAAGCCTGTGAATTTTTCCGCGACAGACTGATTGTATTTGGAATTTAGGACTTGACTTTTGCTACATCATATATATTTGCATATATCATCGTAGGGCGTTCACAAAAGCCATCAACGAGTCAACATCCCTCTTCTCAGATGGGTACTTGATTGCTTTAGAAGAGTGTTTGGGGAAAAAGAGTATCGTGGGAAACGATCCTAGCTGCAGCTCTTCTTTGGCGAACTCTTTCTGCTCCCCGTCGGCTCTGAACTTCCCAACTTTCACTCCGCTCCCTGCCAACTTCTCAGCCAATTCAACATATGATCCTTCCATGGCCTGTAGAAATTCGCCCAAACATGCCAATTAGTGATATTCCAAACCAAAACTGGGAATCAATTGTATTCTAATTTTTGTTGTTAACATTAGGATTATGAACTGAAACGTTTTCTTGCAAAATGATTCTTACCTGGCAGAATTGGCACCAAGGTGCATAAAGAACCACAAGCCAAGGTTCTTTCCGGTTCTCCAGTCTGGCCAAGTTTTCTATTCCGGTTCTGTTCAGATTCACCAAATTTTGGGAGATGAAGATGTCGTTAACTGGGGGAGTTCCATTTACGTGGAGAGCTCCATTTCCATTGCCATTGAGCTGGGCAACATCTTCCTGTTTAAGATTTCCTTTGTGAAGACCGCATTCCTTGGCCTTGGAATCCTCCCACCACCATCTTCCTTCTCTTTCGTGTTGCCCTGGGAGGACAGGCCTTGTGCACGGCTCGCAGCCAATTGAGACGTATCCTTGAGAATGCAAAGAGTTCACAGGCACATTCATGGTCCGCAAGAAGTTCCATATGTCTTTACCATCAACGTTGGCTACTGGGTTCCACTTAATCAGGCTCCCCATGCCACCATCCAATCCCTCGAAAGCAGGATCAACTTGGACAATAGGAATCTCAGACCTAGTTCCAGGAGATTGGTCTTTTCTTTGTCCTGTGATCCATGCTCGGAGTCCCTTTAGAGCCCTCCTCAAAGGCCTCACCTTCCTTACTCGGCAGCATTCCTGGTGGCCGTCCTCGTAGAACGAAAACAGCCCTTTGTTCCGAACTAAACCCTGAACTTCAACAGCTTCTGGGAACATGTACTCGATATGGATGCCATAATGTTTCTCCACTGCATCAAAGAATTGGTATGTTTCTGAATTCAACCTCCCTGTGTCAAGGCTAAACACCCTGAATGGTCGACCAGTCAAACGTGCATATTCAATCAATGCAACATCTTCCGCGCCACTGCAGTGGATAGTTTTTGTTAGATGTTTTGTTGGTAAGAGGAGCATAAGGAGATTCTTTAAAACTTAACCGACCAAGAATCAGTAACCAAATGTTTTACTGGTAAATTCTTGTCAAAGAATGAAAATTATTAACACAGCATCTATAATTCAGTGTTCAGAAAGAACATCAGAATCATACTTTTCCAATAGTAAAAGAGAACAATCCGAAATCTAATATTATTAGTTTATCATTATGTATATTAATTGAGTTTCAACAAAATTCATCCATTCTTCACTCACTTAACATATTTCTTCAACATTCCCCTTATGTTTCATTATGCTCTGCCATTTACAGGTGATCGTAGCTAAAAGTTTATGGAAAATGAAAGAAATGGTAACAGGTGGCGGCAGAGAGAATATAAATAAACTAACACAATCCGAAGCAATTAGTTCAACAACAAATAAATTCCAGTAACACGAATCTCCATGGTACTTGAAAATTTAAGAAGATGCATGAAAAAGGTTATCCTTGAATGACAAAAACATAATGTGATTAAAGAGGCACCTAACAGATCACAGATTCAACAGCATTACAATTTGGAAGTTGTAGACATTTGAGACATAATGTTGGACAATAAAAGCTAAAGAAACAATTTAATCAAATGATCAAATAAAAACACACCTGAATGCAATCGCAATGTCGTTGCCAAATTTCTCGAGGGCTGTGTCCATTATTTCCAGAGGGGAAGCATTTTCAAGGTCATTAGCTAATCCATCATAGTCTACCGTCTCCGCTTTCTCTGCCACCTCTGCAGATCCAGCCCCAAAACATCATCATTATTCATACCACAAACATTTTTTTACACAAATTCCCAGAAAAGAACTCTAATTGGAGGAGGGAAATCAGAATTACCAGCACCAAGGGTATTCGCTGCGAGAGGGACAAGCGAATCATTCCGTTGGGATTGCGCATTAATAGGCTTCACCGAGCATCCTCTTAATGAATAACTGATTCCAGCAGATAAAACATTTGGCCGATTAAACAGCTGAACAGAACCAATTCGTGGAGCTGCAAATCGAAACGATATCCAAAATTAAGAATTAACATTCTAATGAACATGCAATTCATCGAAACATCATTCAAACGCAAATAAATCTTAACAAAGATCTTCAGCTTCGCTTCCTAATGTAAAGTAAACGAGAGACTACATTTCTGAACAATACCTTTCGCCTCAGAGGAAGCGGCAAAATGCTGCAAATTAGAAGCAGAAATTGCAGAAGAAGAAGAAGCAGCAAGCGCCATGAAGGACAAAAGAATCTTGCTCTCTCTTTCGGTTAATTGTAATTCTTCTCGTCTGTGTTTTTCTGTAATGTAACTCCGTAAAACCTCAGAACGGAAGTTTAAATAAAAAGGGTGAAAGATGATACATTGAATCAGGACGGAATTTGGGGATTAGGGATTCTCAACCTCTGGCCTACGTGGCAGGTTTTGATTGGTGGTAAGTCCATTCTCGTCGCTTCTTTGACCGGAACAGAATGACTTCTTACGTTGCGTTGTCAATTTCTATTTTTCTGCACAGAGTTTCCTACGAACTTTCCGCCTCTAAAATATATTTAATTTTAGGTTTGGCAAATATTAGTTTTGTGTAAAAATATCAGACTTTTTTTTTATTAATATGATAGATTTTCAAATTTATTATAAAAATATTATATTTTTCAAACTATTTATATTAATGTTGTTGTTTTAATGACAAAGATACGACCATTATCCCACATATGGATGGACGTTTCTTGAAAAGACGACTATGGCTCGATTTTTTTTAAAAATCCCACCTGTCTTTTTTTTTCTTTCTAAAAATTGACCATGGTTGTCTCTTAAGAGACGATCATCCTTTATGTCATTAAAACAACAATATTAATATAAATAGTTTTGAAAATACAATATTTTTATAATAAGTTTGAAAATCTACAATATTAATAAAAAAATCTAAAATATCATTGCAATAAATGGATTTTTTTCAAGTTTAAATTATAAATTTGGTTGCCGTTACTTAGACAAAGTTTCAATTTGGTATTTATTGTTTAAATTTAACTTCAACTTTGGTCTCTATAGTATTAAAAGTTTTAATTTGGTTACTATGATTTAAGCTTATTTTCAATTTAGTATGTGGTTCAGTTAAATCTCTTAACCTATCCAATATCCATATATTGTGTGTGTTACTTACTTGAAAAATCCGCCAAATCTCTTTCATTTTTTACTTGGTTTTAAACAATAATATAATTAACTAGTAGAATTACTCAAATAAAAAAACTAAAAAGAATTGTCAATTTAATAATAGTAGGGATGCTTTCTTAAATTCGACTGAATTGGAGAACCAAATTGAAAATTTACCAATTAATAAGAACCACATTTGTAATTTAACTTTTTTTTTAAAAAAAAAGGGAAGAATAACAAATTTTTGAATAAATTTCCATCTGAACTTCAAGTTCCTATCTTCTTTTCTAGATTTGATTTGAGGTTTTGAGTTTCGATATATGATGAAAGTTGTTAATATCTTAATTATTGAACTTTTTTAGTTAAATTCATAAACAAATTGATAAGAAGTTAAATTTGATAACATCTTGCAATTGTTTTAAATTCATTACAGTGGGGGAGCCTTTTTGTGGATGGTGAAATCCTAAATTAAAGAGTTTGGTCAATTTAAGATAGCTGAAGCTTTTAATTACCAAGAGCACGGCTCAAGGAACCTTCTTCAAATTGGCCACATACGCCATAATCAACAGAATGTAGTTAATTTATTAATCAAATAAACAAGATTTATTTTATGAAAAGTGTAAGAATTATTGTTAAATAATGCTTAAAAAAAGTAATCACTTTTGCTAAGCAGACGTAAGGTATGATCAAACATATGAAAACGAAGTTTAAACTGCTTTATACAAATTATTGGCTTCATCCTGCCAAAGTTTAGGCTGCTAAATTCTAACCTAGTTTTTTTTTTTTTAACAAAATACTTAGTCTCTTTTTTTTTTTAGTTTAAAAATTGGAGATGAGGGATTGAATTATCGACATTAAGATGGTAATTTATATCTTATCTATTAAGCTATGCTAGAATAGATAAATACTAACATAGTCAACAACTCTGCTTTCAATTAATATATTCTTGTTATATAAGCCAAAATTCAATCGTAGTTATGACATTCTTTCCTTTCAGGGGAGAAAAATCATTTCTCCATAAAATAGACTAGTTAAAAAAAACAAAACAAAAAAGAGTAGTATGCTCTCAAACTTTTACCTTCACAAGGAGAGAACTTAACCCAATCCAAACTTCAATTCAATTAATAAAATAAGGTTAAATTATAAATTTAGTCCATAAACTTTAAATTTATGTCTAAAAGGTTCATGAACTTTAAAAAGTGTCTAATAGGTCCTTGAACTTTTAATTTTTTGTCTAATAGTTCTTTGAATTTTCAATTTTGTGTCTAATAGGGTCCCCTGACATATTTTAAATTTTTAAGAATTAATTAATATGTTAGATGTAAAATTCTAATTGAATTCTAAACTTTCAATTTTGTGTCTAACAGGTCTATAAACTTTAAAAAATATCAAATAAGTCAAGGACCACAAACATATAGAATACAAAACTAAAAGTTTAAAAATCTATTAAGTACTTTTTAAAGTTCATAGACTTATTAGACACAAAATTGATAGTTATGCTCTATTTGATAACCATTTAATTTTTTGTTTTTGTTTTTTAAAATTAAGTTTATAGACACCATTTTTACTTATGAATTTCTTTGTTTTGTTGTTTACTTTCTACCAATGTTTTGAAAAATCAAGCTAAATTTTGAAAACCAAAAAAAGTAGTTTTTAAAATTTTGTTTTTGTTTTTAGAATTTGACTAAGAATCTAGATTTTTCATTAAAGAAGATAAAAACTATGATAAAGAAATTGTAGGAAAATAAGAATAAATTTCAAACACTAAAAACCAAAAACTAAGGCTCCATTTGATAACCATTTGATTTTTAGTTTTTGATTTTTGAAAACTTAAGCCTATCTATGGTTTCCTTATTTTGTTATCCACTTTTTACCAATGTTTTAAAAAACCAACCCAAGTTTTGAAAACTAAAAAAATTAGTTTTCAAAAACCTTTTTCTTTTTTTTTTTTTTTGTTTTTTGTTTTTAGAATTTGGCAAAGAATTCAAATGTTTCCTTAAGAAAGATGAAAGTCGTTGCAGAGAATTGTAGAAAAATGATGAGAAGACAAGTTCAATTTTCAAAAACTAAATGGTTATCAAACGAGACATTAGAAATCTATTAGATTTTTTTTAAAGTTTATGGACTAAACTTGTAATTTAAGCTTAATCCAAAAAATTGAATGGATGTTGGAAATGTATAAGATTCTTTTCTTTCTGAGCAAATCCATCTTTTTGCAGCCCACTTCAACTAGCATAAAAAAATTAAAAAAATATTTTTTTAAAATAGAAAAAAAGTTTATCACATGACAAATTGTGAATGGACAACTGAGTAGGCTGCAAAAATATGGATGCAACCAGGATGCGACAAAATTTTCTCCATTCTTTCTTACTAAATAACAAAATAACAAATCTCATGATATATAAAAATACCGTCCACTCCACTCCATTGCATGCAAGCATAAGCAAAATATATAAATATAGCGAGGACCACTTTGGTCCCCAGCCTTTTTTAAACTCCTTTCTTTGATTTCTCTAGTCCTCTCATTAAACATGATTTTGCAGCCTATGAATAATGTTCATCAACTTGAGCAGTCCCGACACAGCATAAACTTCAGCAATTCTGCATATTTTATTTCATACTAAAAACGAAAATGAAGAAGTCTTATGTAAGACAAATCCTCAAATTAAAAAAAAAAAAAACAAACAAACAAGTTGAGACCTATAAGTTAAGCAGATCTGGATTTGTTGATTTATGTTTATGCAATGTGGTCCAATGTTTACTAAACAAATTCAAAGTTATTCAATGCAATAATTGAACTTCATGTTACTTTGATTACTGTTTGACTATGAATTTATCCGGATTGGTCTTGGAAAAAGCTTATAAATCTACATTTTCATTATCTCTAAAAGTGGTGACACAAGATCAGAGAAAATGGCAGGGGCTAAACCTGTGGCTGTGGCTCCTGGTGCGGATGAGCAGTTGTTGGAATGGCCCAAGAAAGATAATCGCCGCTTCCTTCATGCTGTCTATCGTGTCGGTGATCTCGATTGCACAATCAAGTATATATTCTTCAATCTCACTCTGAATTTCGACAAATTATTCAATGAGACCGTCACAATGTGACTATGTCTTAATAACCATTGGATGTATCAAAAAATATGTATGTCCCCTGGCCCCCAATAACCATTGGATGCAAAAGCAAAGTACTTTTACAATTTCTTTCTCACACATCCAACAGTGCAAAACTGTCAGCCACATTGTGGCAGTCTCATCAAATAATTTCTCTTTAATTTCTTTCTTCTCTCCTTCTTCATGGCAATGTATTTTCCCTCTTCAGGTTCTACACTGAATGCTTTGGGATGAAACTCCTGAGAAAAAGAGATGTCCCAGAAGAGAAATATACCAGAGCATTCATGGGGTTTGGCCCCGAGCAATCTTCGTTCGTTGTCGAGTTGAATTACAGTATGTAGCTCTAAGAATGTCTCTGAATCAAGTCATAATCTCTTATCTTCTTCCTTTTTCAACCCAAACTTGTGTTCAAAATCATACAGATTATGGAGTGACTTCATATGATATTGGTACTGGCTTTGGACACTTTGCCATTGCTACTCAAGATGTGGGTGAAGCCAATCAAGCGTCATTCTTCATGGTTTTGGTTTTTTTTTTCCTACAAATTGACGTTAAGAACATTAACATCAACTTTTTGTTGTTTTCCAAGGTCTACAAAATGGTTGAAAATGTCAGGGCCAAGGGTGCTGAAAATATCGTTAGAGAACCTTTTGAGGTGAAAGGCAGCTCCATTGTGCTGGCCTTTGTGAAAGATCCTGATGGTTACATCTTTGAGCTCATTCAAAGAGATCCCACTCCTCAGCCACTCTGCCAAGTAATGCTTCGTGTTGGTGATTTACAACGCTCTATCAACTTCTATGAAAAGGTAAAAAAAAAAAACTGCTGCCCTGAAGTGTTGAAAATCTCTCTATCCTTCTGCATCACAGATTGCAAATTTTGCAGTTTAAGTTGACCCTGTTAGAAGTTTGTTAACTTTCAAAGATGAAGAGAGTTTCTCATGAAAAATGAAGAAAGAGAACAATAAAACATGACCAAATTCAGCACATGAATTATGACAGATGATAGGAGAAATGCATCAGAAAATATTTTACTATCATACAGAGAGACTTTTTCTGCAGTGCTACTGAAATTTTCATCCTGAATTTGAATTTGTTTCTTTACAGGCACTGGGAATGAGGGTACTTAACACGGTTGAGAGTCTCGAACACAAGGTGAACTTTATTTTAAAATGATATTGAGCAATTAAGGTCTGGTTTGATAACCATTTGGTTTTTAGTTTTTGATTATGAAAATTAAGCTTACAAACACCACTTTCACCTATGTGTTTTTTTGTTTTGTTATCTACTACTTACATATGTTTTCAAAATCCAAGTCAAGTTTTGAAAACTAATCAAAGTAGTTTTTAAAAAATTTATTTTTGTTTTTGGAATTTGGTTAAGAATTCATATGTTTTTTTTTAAGAAAGATGAAAATCATTATAGAGAAATGATGAGAAAACAAGTACAATTTTCAAAAACCAAATGGTTATCAAACGGGGACATAATTTCCATCCATCTTCAGAAGTGAAGACTGATGACAATGCTATAATTTTCAATGCACAAACAATCTAACTCTGCAGTATGCCATAGCCATGATGGGGTATGCAGATGAGTTAGAGACAACCGCGCTCGAGTTGACTTACAATCATGGTGTGACAGAACATTCCAAGGGAAATGGATATTCCCAGGTCAAATTTTTATAGGGGTTCAATTTTCCTCTAAGTTGGAGTTGTCCTTGATTGAAGGACTACCACTTCCCATTCCCATAGAATGGTAAAATTTAGTTCTGGTTTCAGGTTGCTTTTGGCACTGATGATGTATACAAGAGTGCTGAGGTAGTCAATCTGATCACCAAAGAACTTGGAGGAAAGATAACCCAGCAACCCAGTTTGGTTCCTCAAATCAACACCAAGATTACCACGTTTCTCGATCCTGATGGCTGGCAGATTGTGAGTTTTCTTTCCTCATATTAGATGATAAGATCAAATACTTACAAATAACATGTGGGTTTTTATTAAATTTGTTTACTTGATCCTCAACAAAACTATGGTCAAGTAATTCTTCAAACCAAGCTTTTCTTTTTTAGGTCCTCGTTGACAATGAAGATTATCTTAAGGAACTGCAGTGAAGAAGAAGGGTATTGACAGTGTAAACCTGCTGTTGAATTCTCTATTGAATGTAATACAATAAGAGCTCAAAGATTTTCACCAAATATCTATATGCAGCGCCTACAAACTAGTTGTCTGTGACTCTGAGTTACATGGTTATAATTCTAGCTACTCTTAACCTTGAATGCTTATACATAATATTATGCAAGAGTCAGGCAATGGATTCAATGCTCATGAATTCCGGGCTAGGCAATCAAGGATAGGAAGATGTTGAATGTCGAATGAAATAAAATTTAACCAGATCTCCTTACTTATTCAAGAAAATCTTTACCTGATACTGATTGGTCAGTGGTTTGCCTAATCTGAGAGATAAGGTTATTATCATGAGTTGCCCTTTAATCCGCATGAGCAAACACGTAATCCCAGGGTGGCTGGAAACTAGCCCCAAGTCATAAATACAGTGAATGCCTCAGTTCAATCAATTGATATCACTATTGGAGGCCGGACAGAAACTACAAAAGTAGTACGAAAGGATTACTAGGAGAGAGTCACATTGTGACGGTCTCATTCAAAAAATTTCCGTGATATGGAGTTTTTGTTGCAGTTTCTTGCAGTGCGATGACTCTGATAGATGCACATGGTAGCTCCTGACTACTTAATGCACCATCACTTACAAAATTAACTCTTATGTACATTTGTAATAAGAAGAATGTCTAAGTGCTGTACCTGAAAATTGAAATGAAACTCGATTTTCAAGCCATCAGTAAGAGAAGCAAAAGCATGAATTACAGAGAGTCGTCCTGCAATAAGCTCGATTACTTGATCGTTTAAGAGGATCGTTTTCGAATAGTGATCAACTAAATAGATATGAAATTCCAAAGCGTGACGTTCGTTATAGAAGATGAAAATCAACTCACAAGGACGAAAATTCTCAATGATCGCGGCAATTCCTTGGGCTTCTTGTCATACCGTACAATCAATCCCCTCGGAAAATTGGATCCCAGGCCTGTCGCTTTCCATAGGATTTATGGCAATACAACGCAGGGCAGAACGAGAAAATGGTTAAAATTATTTTTATTATATTCAAAATCACTTCGAAACATACTTTTAATTATTTAAAATTAATTTTTTATAGTATAACAATTGCGTTTAAAAGTGTAAAATCAAACATTAAGTTAATTTTGAATGATTAAAGACATGTTTCATGATAATTTTGAACATAACAAAAGTTATTTTAATCATTTCATAATCCCTCCCAAAAATGCCTTTAGAACAATGGTTAAAGCACTTTTACAAATGCTTGTAGCCTTCGAAGCCATTATCGAACCATACTGTGTGAAGCCACAATTCAATCTTGAACTGAAATCCACTTTCACACCTTAGACGATATTGATCAGAAGTTTGCAAATCAGTTTCATAAAACTCATGATGATCCAAAATGTTGGGTTCTAGATCTTTTTAGCTCACCAAGATTTGAATCTCTAACCTTTTGATTAAAAGTGCGTCTTAACCAAAATTTGAATCTTAGATTTTTTTGGTCGAAAGTACCATGTCTTAACTAGATATTCAAGACATGGATCTCGAAACTTTTTGGTCAAAAGTACAATGTCTTTTCAAGGAGGGGAGAAGTTAAATTGATTCTTTCATTATATTTTCATCTTTGTGGAGCATTTGGACACAGTTGCTTGGGAGAAATGGAATCGGAATTTCTCCCTCTCATAAACTAATCAATTCTTAAATTTTGTAGCACAATAACCTTAATTGACGATCTTAGTACATACTTTGTGGATATATAAAAATGAAAAGTATTCCAAGCATTTCAAGTGTCTAGGTTTCTTTCTAATGAAGTGATAAGTTACTATTTTATCAGATACTTCATACGGTTAAATTTTTCATAAGATTTCGATTAGGGGTTTAGTTGGGATCATCATCAATTTCTTTAGTCTATTCCAATTTGCATGCTAAATCACAAGTTCTTAACTGTCCTTTCTCATTGATTAGCCTTTAACTAGAGTTTATAATCGAGGGTTTGTTCAAACAAGTAAACATGCAAACGAGATACTTAATTAGATGACACTGCTCCTCCTTGTGAATAATCCTTTAATGTTACTAACATAATAATGACGCAAACGTGAAAATTAATTGCCAGAAACATCTGATATTTCCATGAAATAGACATTGGAATTAGGATGTGGAAATCATGGATTCTCACCAAACAAACACCCACATTTCTTTTCAGTTTGGGCGGGTGAGAACACCATCAAATCCAGAACCCCACACTTAATGAAGTCCTTAATGAGCAAACTAACACTAGTGGTGCCCCACTGGCACAAGGAAAGAAAGGCCTAAGGTAATCAGAAATAGACAAGTTGCTGGGAGAACTGACATGGGGAGAAAGCAGAGAGAATTTACAGCTTTTTAAGTTCTATTTACACGCATGAATTTTGATTTGAAGCAATCAGAATCCAAAGGTGTTCTCTCCACTGTAAGTCATGTAAAGAAAACCATCTTCATCCTTGTTTTCTTCATAGATTGATGACATCAAAGCAGCTGTGACAATAGAATACAGATATTAAACAAATGCAAACGCATTTCTTCATGCTACCATGTGAAATATATATATATATATATATAAAGAAACAGAAATTCAGCTAACCAGTTGGAGGTAGTGTGTTTTGGATAAAGATGAAAATAGCCTTCTCGGGACTAAGCTTAATCCTTTTCCGGACAACATAAACAAACTGCCCAACTGTAAGGTCAGCAGGGACTAGGTACCTGAAATCATGAAAAAGGGAAGAAATATTTAACCAAATATATACAATAGTGAGACAATTACACTGCCCCACCCGATTATGTACAATCGAATGTAGTCCGAAAGTTGAACTCCTTTCAAATATGGTTAATATTATTCCATCACCAGCCAAGAGAACTAGGTACTGTTGCCATCGTGTATGTTCTTCCTATCAACACTAGATCAAAAATAAGCCACTACACTTTATATCTGACAATCAAGACTCCATCTACCATCTTGATTCGTAAATTTTATGGAAATAAAAGAATAAGCCAGCACCTAATCATAGAAACCAAGTTCTGGAGTTATAATTCAATGAAAGGCCTCCCCTTCCGATTTCATCCCAGCTCGTTTCAGTTAAGAAGCCCAATTTAACTGTTTCATATAAAATCATGTCATTATGGAACTTACTTCTTCTTATCAATGTCAGGAATGTCACTCCTTTCAGCTTTCTCCACAATGACCTGCAGTTAAATCATATTAACAGAGAAAAATTGGAGTGCGCTCAGTGCCAAACACTATATGAAAGTTTAACATTCTTACGGGAATTCTATCGGGGTATTTCTCCCTGATGCGAGCAGCTTCAGCTTGTCTCCTTTCTAGAACATAGGAGGAATAGTTTTAGAACAAAGTAAAGAGAATGCAAGACTGAAGGGGAAATATGAGTTTGACTAAATGTGACCCAAACAATATCAAAATGAGGCTGAGAGAAAGCGCAAAGATCAAAAGACTGGTCTTTCAATTAACCCGGAGACCAAATGTACGGCGGAAACATGTTTTCACCATAATGAACGGCGGAAACATGTTTTCACCATAATGGAATCTCTCACATCAAGATTCCAGCAAAAAGAGGGACGAAAGAGAACGTAAAATTAGCCCCAATTACACAGTTCAAAGAAGCCCCTTCGCAATCATAAGAACAGTCCCTAATTTAATACCCGACGTGGGTGGCACATCAAATCATCAGCGAATCACAGAAAACGGATAAAACATCAAACATCAACAACCCAAAAACTTGAATTAAAATAGAAGTCAATTAAGCATCAAAAGTAGACGAATACTAACATGATTCGTCACATTACAAAAGATATATAAACAAAAATGTTCAAGAGATGATCAAAAAGGTCAAATTTGTGAAAAGGAAAACCTAGAGGATGTTCGAGCTTGAACGAGCTTTTAGCCATGGGGAATCTCAATAGTTTTCTGCAAATTCAAACATCAGATCATTCAAAACTCAAAATCCATGCCCAGAATTTCAATGGAAACAAAATCGAAAACAACTGAACAAAACAAAAGAAATTACGAAAAACTAAGAATAACAGTTATGTAAATAACATACCGAGGCAAAATCGTTGCAATCAGTAGCTACAATACCGATTGGCAGAGCTAATTAAATGAAAATGACCAAAGAGACAGGAAAATCAAGCTGTGAGAGATCGATCGTAAAATAACGGCCGAAGACTTGGAAACGAAGAAGCGTACCTGAGTTTTCTTCTCAATTCCACCACGTTAACCCAATAACCCCTTTTATCACAGATCAAATTGCTTGCATAGCAAGCTATGCCAGTTAACCGGGCCCGTCTCTTTTCAAACCCAATCTTGGGGCCCAAAGTCTTAATTCCGGCCCAAAGTTAATTAAGTAGCCCGGCCCAACAACCAAATACTTCTCAGTTATTTGCTACATTGAATGACTAGGAAGGGTTCACTTGTTTGTCCAAATCACTCAATCAAACAATTTTTTTTTATAAACTCAATCAGACAAATTTTTAACTATTCACAAAAGTGCTCATCTTATGAGTGGACTACAAAAATATATGTGCTACATGTAAATTTTTTGGGGTTTTTACTTGAGTGTTTGGCAAATTGTATCAATTTTTACTATAAACTTTCAATTTCATCGAATTGAACTCTAACATACATAACATGTGTGTTGCAAAATTTACCCTATTCCACTAATTTTAACAAAAGGTAGAGTAAAAATCTCTTTAACACTCACTAATTTAACAAAAATTAAGTCTGTAGGAGTTTTTTTTTTTTTTTTTTTTTTTTGGAGTTCAGATAAAATTAAGCTTGATTGATGCACAATATTGACAATTAAATAAATCTTTCAAAACTCACAAATTTTGAAAAAAAAAATCTCATTTTGATGCGTCTTCCTATGAAGCTTCATTAACTTTGTAAGAGATGTTTTATATATCTATAATCTATAAATCTATATTTATATCTATAGTATATATAAAAGACATAATGAAGAGAAACTTTTTGTGCCAATTTTATCCTTTTAATTTTTTTAATTGTATGTCAAGTTTGCCCTTCATCTTAAGTTTGTCCCTTTATCTTTCATCTCCCTCTTTTATTGTTGTCATGCATTCAATTCAATCCTCCAATAATACCTGTCTAAACTTTCATTTTGTTATTAAATACTGCCACAATCAATTGCCCATTTTGTCCATTCATTTTTAAAATGTGTGCCCATTTTGCCCCTTAATTTTTTATATTCCTCATTATGCCCTTAACTTTTCATATTTTTATTCCATGGTTTAGTCTTTCATCTTCTCGTTACATTAACAAACAATAAATCCATGTTGCAATTAAACATCTTCAATAGCATTACTTAATGCTCAATTACTTCACGCTATTTAATTTACGTTTTAAAAAGATGTTTCACTTTTGAATATATATATATTTGCACTCAATTTGAATTGGTGTAGTGTCAAATTTACCATTAATTGGTTGATGAGTTATTGAAGAAGAAAATGAGTTGTACAATATTAATTATGGAACTTGAAAAGTTTAGTCTCTTGCTTCTCCCTCTCCCTCTTCTTTATATAGTGAATTAGATTCCAAGACCCCTAGGTGGGAAGCGTCATTGAAAAAGAGAGGTTAAATTAATTTTATGTCGAAAGGGGAGGTTTACAGATTGATGGAAAGAATGGGTCGAGGATCAATTTTGCTTCAAGTCTGTTTCTAATTCCGTGGTATTTCACATCGAACAACTTGAAGATGATGTCGCAAAGACCTAAGGGAGAGGGTGATATCGACGCTAAAAATTCAATGAAGATCAAGGAGATGAGATCAATCTACTGAAAAACCCAATGATTGAAAATGAATCTCGAGAGGGAAGAGAGAGGAAGATGAAGGAGAGTATAGTAGACGCGAAAACCAAAGACAGAGGGATGAGAGGAAAATAATATTATTGAATGGTATTTACCATGAATTTAATATGAATTCTACTAGAATTTTTAAAAAAATACATATTTACTTTATAATAATTGTGAAAAAAAGTATCCTTTTAAATAAAATGACAAATTCCATGTTGCCATTAATTATGTCCCTTTATCAATTTATGGATTTACTAAGTATGCCATTTACTAAGTCCATTATGAATTTATAAGTTACAAATTTATTTTAAATATTCAATTCAAATTTATGTTCTTTTTACTTTTAAATTTTAAAATATTTGAATCGCTATAAATTTAACTAAAAATGTAAAAGTTTTATTCCATTGAATTATTTAAATTTAAAACAAATAAAAGAAAATTCTACCTAGTTGATCTAGACCTAATTTATTACTTTTGTAAGTTACAGATTCGATGTTGGTTAATTATTAGGAAATGTGGTCACAGATTTAGTGTTTAAAACTTATTACCTTTGTAAGTTTCAATATTGGGTAGTTATTAGCTAAGGATTACAAATTTAGTTTTTAAAACGAATCAGCAATGAGAAAACAATTACTTATTTAACTTCCAACCAATGAAATATATAAATAGAGTGGAGGTAAAATTCTTGACCAATGAAGTTACTAAGAGGGAGACAAAGAAAACGTGGAATGTCAATTTTTACTATGGGTTCAGAAAAAGAAGATGGAGTAGAAAGTTTTTTGTTACTTAATTTATGTTCAAATTTATTTTGTTAAACAATGTAAAGTATTTAATATTCTAATCACTACGTACACCACCAACCAACTGAAGTAACACCACTTTGATGTCAGTTTCAAGTGTGCAATTAAACCTCGACCTATGTTCTACTACTTCTTGGACTTCTCTCTTTTTTCCTTTTTTTTAAAAAAAAAATTTAATTCTTCTCCAAAGATTTTTCATTGTTGTTGGACTAGGAATTGAACTATAATTCATCCAATCAAATATTTTCTTTATGAAAAAACATTTTATTATGAAATAAAATCCTCTTTTATTGAGGTGTTGTCGAACATGGAAGAAGGTGATTTGATTGATTTTTCTTAGATCAAATTAGTATACTTTTTGTTGTGGCTACTACAATTCGTTATCACTTAAATTTTAGTTATTTAGATTTGATAAAAGTTAATATGATTTATTTAATTAACTTGAATTTAAGAACAACTAAACCAATGACATACACATAAATTAAAAGTGAAAATTTTAAGAATTTCACACCCTACTAAAGTTATTGATAGAATAATCTTAAATTTCAAAACTCATTTTTTTGTTTTATATTTTTAAATATGATGTTTATTTATTAATATATTTTGTTTAATTTAGATTTCAAAATGTTTTTGAACCCTAACCATTTTTTTTTAATTTAAAATTGTAGTTTTTTATTTTTCAAAATCAAACTCACCCTTGTTAAGTAATCAAATTAATTTTAACTGAATCAATAAAAACATAAAAACATTCTAGGAATAAAATAAAATAAAAGACATAATAATATATTAAAATTAATTTTAATCTAATAATAATTAATAACATTTTCTCCAAATCATTTGAGAATTAAGTTATTTCAAAATTAAAAATATATATATATAAACATGGTAATACGCTAGTTTCTTAAATGGACATAATAATATTTTTATGGACAATTTCTCAAATGAAAGTTTATCATAAGGTAAATATTGTAACATTTATTCAAATTTAAGGTAAATATTATCATACTTATAAAAATTTAAGGTGCAATAGGGTAAAATTGAAATACCAGGGCAAAACTGTTATACTCTATCAAGTTTAAGGTAAACGATGATATTTTCTCTGAAATTTTAAAATTTCTGCCTAGCTACTCATGAAAGGGAGAAATTAGTTCAGGAAACTTCTCGATTGAAGCTGACAGTTTTGCACCGTTGGATATAGGAAAAAGAAACTGCAAAGTACTCAAATTTTGTATCCAATGGTTATTAAGGGCATGGAGATTTTCGAATTCATATTTTACTGTTATTAAGAGACAACAACATTGTGACGGTCTCATTGAATAATTTTTCTATAAAATGAGTAACTTTTTGTTTTTTATGTATAGAATATTATATCACAAATGAGGAAGAGGAAGAAAATAAGGAGGGAAAAAAAATATTTGTATAATTGAAAAATATATTAATGTTAAGACAACAAGAAGGTTAAGCTGCAAATACAGTACTACTTTATCAAGTAAATGTATACCCTTTCCCTCCAAAGCTGTTAACATATGAATCAAAACCTATATCAGATCAATTTCAACATGATTCAAAGGCAGACAAAAAATGAGGATAGTATTTCTTCTTTCATTCTTTCAAGTGTATCAAAATCCTTGTTTGTTGAGTCCTCTCCTTAGAATTCAAAAGCTTGCACTCCATAAAGAAGTCTCATTTTCAGCACACTTTTGGTGAACTTCACTCATCCTTTCAACTGAGTTGCAGATCCCACTGCATCTCCAATCAAATGAAGCTACACAAACTTCACCTCTCATAGCTTTTGTCTCACAATCTACACAAACAAAAGCACCATTACTTGTAAAATATGCTGGTTTTGATTTGAAAAAAATAGTTCATTTTGTGCAGCAAAAACAATGCAGGGTCAGAAATTGATGAAGCTGAAGAAGATTGAAATGAATGAAAAGCAAAGAACTTAATTACCAGGTGGGGTGCTACAACACAGTTTCTTATCATCCACTTGCTCCACATCTAAACCAATAAACCAAGATCCTAATGAAACATCTTCATTGGCATACTTGTGCAGCACATCCCTGAGGGTTAAACAAAGTAATGAAAGAATGAATTAGTTTAAGCTACGAGCGAAGCTACTTCAAAATGATTTTGTAACAACTTAACTGGTTTTGCAAGATGTAAGTAGCTAAATCTTTTGAGATTCCGTATAATTGTCCTGTAGCATGTCGGAAATAGTTATTTCCCTCGTCGCCGAATCTCAAATACTCCGGTTCGTGGTACTTCACTCCTCTGTACCAATTGAGAGGCATTGTGAGAAAACAGATCATTGGTAAGAATTTTGGTTTTGTGAGCTAAAAGATAAAAGTTACTCTTACTTTTTAGAGAGGACGGGTCCGGACTTCATACAACCAATGTAAACCCGAGGCTTATTCCGATGTCCAACCAGGGTTGTTCCAAGCGCAGCTGTAGTAGATGAAAGGATATAAGATTAAATATTTGAGAAAACACTTTCTTATTATGCATTAACAGTTTGGTTCATTTGAATTTTTGTGAGAGTTCCATATATGATATCACTTAACAGGTCAAAACAGGAGAATGTCTTAATGTAGACTCACCTAAGTTCACATGGATGTCGTCATCGACTTTGACATAAAATTCAGCATCCCACAAAGAAACAGCTGTAGCAAAGTAAGTCTTTGTCTTGGCCGATAATTCGAGATAACCCTCAACATGATTCTGCTTATAACATTTGAACAAACATGAGCAAACTTCCATCAAGTATCACATTCTGATCTTTGAAAACATTGATTGAAACAGGTAAAACAAGAACAATAGTAGCAATGGCGATGGCTGGATGGTATTACCAGCCTCAGGAAGTCTCCATGTTCACGCTCCTCTTCATCGAGCGACTTGTCGAGTATACTGCCAGGAGTTGCACTATCAACCAATATAAAGTAAATAGTTGTTAATGTTATCTATTCTTCATAGTAGTATATAACTTAACAAGAATGAAATTTGTGTTCTTCATTTACCTGTGTCCGATAACGAAACGAATGATTATGCCTTTCTCTTCCTCCAACTTCTTTCTTTTGTCACCTAGTATGATTAAATTATAAACATTACTGTCAGTTTAAGCAGCTGATGAAAAAGACACCAAAATCAAAAGAAAAACTTAGGACTTGTGACTTAGCAGACCTTGTGGCATCCAAGTTGCACGAACCGAATCTCTTCGTTTTCGGCTAGTAAAAGCTGTATTAATTCCTACAACCACTAGATATTTTCTTTTGGAAGTTGGCTCTACATTATTTTCCTTCACAGCAACATGAGATCCATTCACTGCAGATTCGTGACCTATCGTTACAGCTGCAAGTTTCTTCTCCAGATCTAAGATGCTCTTAGCAAGTGTCCTGTCGATAATATTTTAGCCGGAATTTGCTCTTAGGTCACTCATTTTTGTGACACCTTAAGGGATAAATCCAATTTGGTTCAAGCATCAGCATTTTACTTACTGAATACTCAGCTGAGACCTTGAAAACTCCTCTGGCCTTGCACCAGATGTTCTGCTTTTCGCCTTGTTAAAGAAAAACAATATCAAAAAGTTCATCACAAAGAAAACAAATAACACAAAAGTGTCCACGAGAAGTGAACCGAAAGCAAGAAAATGATGAATGCAACTATCCCTCTCAACAAGTTTTCAGTTAAAAGAATTACCATAATGTGTTGAGGAAAAACTATAGTTTCATTCAGTTTGTAAAGCAAAGGGAATGCTTCAGCCTTGAGAATATGATCATGATTTAAAATAGAGTTTAAAGGCAATGAATCACTCACAAATTCTGGATCATAAGACTCAGATTTTAACTCCATTCTTTCATGGGAGATTGTAGACTTCAGTGCAACACTATTAGCCATAGGCACTATCCACATCCTGACAAAATTATGCTCATTAGAATGAACAGCTTGCTGGTAAAATTACAGGGTTAATTAAAAGAAAATTTTACGTTGTCGAAAGAACACGATCGAACGCATTCTCGATCTAGTTAGAATCCAATAAGGAAAAATATTTTAAACAAAAGAAGATCTATAGGGTGTAAAAACCAGTTCAACAGCAGATTTTCAAGTCCTCCCATTTTTAGCAGTAAAACTAGCTAATTTTCTATGTTCTGGCAGCTATTGAAGCAATTAAAAAGTTTTCTTGAAATGGAACAAATAAAGGCTTATTGACAATAGTACCTGTTTGTAAAAAGCATGCCAGCACAAAAGCACACAAAACATAGGAAAAAGGCCCACTTCCTAAATAATACATATCTTGAAGCAAAGTCTAATCCAATTCCTCCAACTTTATTCTTCATAGACATTTTTGTCTGCTCTTCTTCCCCTAACTTTACTCTCAGAAGTAAAAATTTAGAACTGATCGAAGACGAGAAATCGAATCTAAACTTCAGATTATGCAGCTAAGGAGAGAGGTTTCTGCTTAAGAAGTGAATAAACAAATGAAATTGTTTCTGTACGAACTGAGGTTGGAGATTTGCAGTATTTATGGATTCAAGAAGACCCATTTTGACTGAGAGAGTAAGAGGAATGAGAGATTTACAACTTTATTTGCATTTATTTTAAAACGGTTTAAATTTTTTTTCATATTTAATTGGTCAATCTATGAGTTAAATTTCAGAAATTCAATGGGATTCAGTTATACTAATCTCATTTATTACATGATTAATGCTGTGAAACAAACTTATTAAAAGGCCCTATGTTCTACAATTGTTGATTTAAATTCTTTGAAATCTAAATTCACTTTCAGCTCAAATGTGTGAGGTGGAAGAAGGATTTGCTTGTGGCTAAGAACTAGAACATGGGGCTTTTTAATAAGTTTGTTTCACAACATCAATCATGTAATAAATGAGATTAGTAGAACTGAACTGCATTGAATTTCTGAAATTTAACTCATAGATTGACCAATTAAATCTGAAGAACCGTTTTAAAATAATTGCAAATAAAAACCGCCGGTTGTAAATCTCTCCTTCCTCTTCCTCTCTCAGTCAAAATGACTTTTCTTGAATCCATAAATACTGCAAATCTCCAACCTCAGTTCTTACAGAACTATTCCAGACCAAACAACCTTAATCCCCTCGAAGGAGTCCACCGCAAAGATCAACAACAGAGGGAACAAAGGAAAATGAAGTGAGTAAAAATTGTTGGTTGCTGGTTTATGCTTTCCATTTCCAAACCCACCAAGGAAAGCTAACAAATTTCACATTAAAAAGATGGAACTGCATCAAATATTTCCTTGGATTTGAATTCCCTTTTCCAGTTTCTTTCAAGTGTAGATGACAATGACAAGAGCAACACAGCAGCAGCACATTTTTCCCAAGGCTTTGATCTTTCACACTGAGTTTTCAGCACAAGATCTGAATCCATGTGGATGCAAAATCCAAATCTAGGGAAGATGAGCCTTTCCTTTTTAAGGCTTTGCATCAAAAGGCAGAATAAAAGGGACACATAGTTAGTAATAGAATATAGAAATAAGAACAGAATATGATATAATATAATTAGTGCTCTTTCAAATTCAAACTCCCTTTTGGATTTGATGCAGATTAGACCCCTTTTCCCACTAGTCCAAACTTTTCAAAGTTGAGAGAGAGAGAGAGAGAGAAGGGTTGGGTTGGTAATGGTCCCTCTTGGAAAGTGGAAAGAAAGATGCTCAAACTTATTCCAAATGGGAAAAAGAAAGAAAAATATAAAGTCTCTGTGAAGAAGTTTTTTCTTTTTTTTTCTTTCACCTTTCACAAAACTTTATGAGATCCAAATGGATTAGGAGGAACTGGGAAAGGATATTGATGGATAAACAGAACAGAGATGGTTTTACACTGAAACTGATGAGAGAAAAATGATGGGGATGGTTGTTGGTGCCGGGAAAAGGGGGAAAGGCAAAGGGAAAGAATCAGTGAGTCAGGTGTGAGAGATCAAAACGACATGGTTTTGGTATAGATACCAAGGAAACAGGAATCTGTCCAGTGGAAGAGGAACAGGATGATTGTTCTTTTTTCTTTTTTTTCTTCTTCTTTATTGTGGTATTATTCGTGGACCCTTATTCGGATCAGAAAGGCTGTGGGAATTTGATTTGATGGGTTTGATGCCACTGCCATATCCCACAGATATTCATTTCCCACAGGCTCAAAGACAAACGGAAACAGCTTTTATGAGCAAACAAAAACATTAATGCTGCTTTTGAAGCAGGTGGGTTTGTTTGTTGTAGAGCAATTTGGATAAAAAAAAGGTTTTGCCCTTTTTTTTTTTTTTTTGAGATGGGAAGCAAATGAAAAATTACAGTTTTTAGTTAAGTTGTTTCATTTTTGAAGCTTGGTTTTTATTTATTAGTCCTTCAAATTAAAAAGTAACACACTTTTGTCATGGAAGTTTAAAAAAATGATTTTCATGATAAACTGTTAGTATAGTTCAATTAGTTAAGATACTATCTTTATTCTTGATCAAAAAGTTAGAAGCTTGAATTTCAATTCACTGAACTTTCAAAATTGTGTCAAATATGTTTTCTGAACTTTTAAGAAGCGTCTAATTAGTCCCTATGTTTTTAATTTTGTATCTAATTAAGTCCTTGAAGTTCTAATTTTGTGTCTAATAGGTCATTGACCTATTTGACATTTTTAAAAATTCATGCAAAATTGAAAGTTTAATGTCTTATTAGACACAAACTTCAATTTTATGCCTACTAAATTTGTTAATTTTAAGAAATGTTGAATATGTCATAGACTTATCATACACAATTGAAAATTTAGGAACTTATTTGACATTTTTAAAGTTTAAAAACTTATTAAACACAAGAAAGTTTAAAGACTAAACTTGTAATTTAACCCAAACAAAATTCTAATGGATCTTTAATATGCCAAATTTTATTGCTCAAAGTGGGTGTGAGTGACATTTTTCAAATTTATGCTCAAATTTGAGGGCGAAAATGCAATTTTCCCTATATAAATTTACTTCAAAAAACTTGATTTGATTCAGTAAATCTCAGAGGACTTTCCCTTTTTTCCCCTTTTTCATATAGGGAAAAGAGTGGAAGATCAACAAAGATGGGAATGCTATCGATTATGTGAGTGCTCCATAAATAAAATAATACAAAAAAAAAAAAAAAATCAAATAGGAGTGAGTGAGAACTGAGAAGTTCTGAAAGTATTATATAAATTGCATTAACATTATAAAGTTCATGAATTTTGCCTCTTAGTTTTCTGGAAAAAGCAACCACTCAACCATTTAAAAAGAAAGACAGCAAAACCATGAAGAACAACAGCCAAAAAATAATAATAATTAAAAAAAAAAGATCTTGAACAAAATAATAATAACTAATTCTCTTTCATATCCCCAATTTTAAAAATTCAAAATCACTTCCACATAGCAACTTGCAGATCATAAAACAGCTCCACTCCATTTCAAATACCCAAAAAAGAAAGAAAAATAAAAAAAAATAACTCAATAAATCCATCTGGGTACCAGATAGAATTCTCAACACACTACAAATTCTCCATCTTTTTTTTTTCTTTTTTTCTTTTCATTTTCCCTTTGAGTTCTTGCTAGAAACTCTGTTCTAAGCTCTAACAGACCATAACGATGGCAGAAACCAAACAAGAAAACGCAGAGCAAAACGATCATAATTGTCTCTGCCATTTTAGCTTTCTAAAGCAGAGCTTCTTAAAACATCACTCTAAAAAACCAGTCTTTGTCAAAATGGCGTTTCGAACTTTGCTTAAATCTCTCCCTTTGAGAGTTCTTCCAACCCCTTCACAAACAGAGAAAGACGAAATCCGGCTTCTCGCCAATTTCTGAGCGATCCATTCATGAGGAGGCACCATGTCGTCTTCTTCACCGTCGACGTCTTCTTGGTCTCTGTCGTCGGGTTTTTTTCCGGAACGTTCGCCGGCCGACGAGCCCATCTTGCCGTAAATTTTGGACCAATCGGGAATGTCCACCGGAGCAGAGGATCGATTATTCGCCATCTGGGTTTCGTGGGTTCTTGTCGAAATGGATTTTGGGATCATTTTTGGAGCAGATGGAAGTCGCCAAGTGGAAGAAGAAGAAGAAGAAGACGAAGATGAAGAAGATGAGTAGTAATAATCAGTGGACTTTCTAGTGATGAAATTTGACGAACCTTCATTACCCTCAACAGAATTCCAAACATCTTCTTCTTCCATATCTTCACTGAAGCCATAGCTTTTTCTGAGGGCAGAGCTCCAATTCGCCATTGGCTATCTGGTTTATGAGAAAAAGTGGAATAATTTCGACCCAATATGTAAGTATTTCTACTGATTACTCATCTAGGGAATCGAAAAGAAAAAAAATAGATAGATCCTAGAATTCTACCCTGGGTTTGTTGCAGAGAGCTCTGTAGGGAAAAGAAAAAAGCAGAGGTTTTCAAGAGTTCCAGAAATGGGTTTTGTTCATAGTCCCAAAAAGCATGAGGAAAATGGCAGAGAAGCTGTAAACAAAGAAAGAAGAGGGTAAAAGGAAAAGGAAAAGGAAAAAGGGAATTTGGTTGGTTTGAAAATCTCCAACGAAGATCAGAGCTTTGAATGTAGTGTGGCAAAAGACAGGAGGGGTTTAAAGGAGACCACAAAAACAGAGAGAAGACAGAGAGAGATCAGAGATGGGTTTTCCTTTTTACTCAATGGCTCATTAAAAACTGATAAGAAAAGGGGAAAATAAAAAATTTAAAGAAGAGAGAAAGCAAAAGAAAGTGATGGGATATAGAATCTCAGTTTCCCAATATCACACATTCTTACCCTTTTTTTTTTTTTTTTTTTTTAATTTTTAATCTGGGAATGAAGTTTGTAAATATGAAGTTTGCACCTCAAATTTGAATAAGTGTTACCATTTAAACCTTTAATAAATTATAAAACATATGTATAGTACAAAATCGATAATATTTCAAAGAAAAACTATAGTAGAGCTAATTTTTTGTTACAATTTGTAAGTTTTGACAAAATCATTCAAAGGTTAATTTGTATATTAATCAAACTAAAATTTATACAAATTTTAATATTATTGAAATTAGTGAGTTGATGAAAATTTTCACATTGCTTTTTGTTGAAATCAGTGGGTGAGTTAGTAAAAATTGAACCGTAGAATTTGTAACATTTATCAAATTCTAGAGTTTAATTTAATAAAAATGTAGTAAAATTTTGGTTAAATTACAAGTTTAGTCCTTGATTTTTTAATTTTATGTCTAATAGGTTTTTGAACTTAAAAAATGTCTAATAAATCCTCGAATTTTTAACTTTGTGTCTAATATGTCTTTGAAATATTCAATTTTTTTTTAAATTAACTGATTCATTAGATATAAAATTAAATTTTATGTCTAATAGAATCTTAAGCTTTCGATTTTGTATTTAATAGATTTATAAATTTTTAAAAATATTGAATAAGTCAATGACTTATTAGACACAAAATTAAAAATTAATAAATATAAATTTAAAAATTTAAAAATTTATTAAATTTTTTTTAAAGTTCAAAAACTAAATAGGCACGAAAAAAATTTATTAAAGTTCAGAACTACAATTGTAACCTAATAATTTATACCGCTGGATAAATTGAAGAGTAAAAATGGAATTTTTTTCCCCATAATAAAGAGGTAAACGACAATTAGGCATTATTTTATATTAAAAAAAAATCAAAATTTAACTGAACAGAAAAGGCCATTATTAACCCCATCTGAGGAAACACAGTTAATGGTGACAGAACAAATCATGAAGACAGAGCATTTGATGCTCTTTTTTGCTTTTACATTTATAACAAAATTTGCAAAGTTTAAATTGTAATTAAAGCCTTGGTTGTAGCAGTTAGCTGAAGAGAGAGATAAGAAAGTGATGGGTTTGATTCTGACAGAACCTCACTGATTTACGATTTCTGTAACCTTATCCTCTAACATAGCCAACAGTAAAACCGCTCGATCTGCAGTAAAAGTTCCTTTCTTTTGTTTTTTACAGAGAGAAAGAGTTTAGTTTTACAGAGAGACGTGGCTGTCTGTTTCTTCATCTTCGAGTTGCCCAACGTAGGACTTGAGGAAGAAGACAACATAGTACTTTGTCTGCAGAGATTTCATTGAGATGTGTGGTAAATTTTTATGATGGTTGTTGCTTGATCATGAGCTCCATTGAATTTGAAACTACGAGTCTACAACTTACCCTTTTTACCATGTGAAGTTCCCCTGGTTGGTGGGGATGAGGATCAATTATTTTGCCATTACTCTATGGAACTTTGTTGGTGAAATGTAAAACATTGTCCATCTATGTTCTTTATATTGTATGCAAATTTATGTCTCTTTCTTCAAATTAAAAGAATAAAATAATTGTCAATTTGAATATCGCTTTTCGTGAATAAGACATTAATTATCATTTAAAAATTGATGGTTCAATCTCTATACAAACCTAATTAATTAACTCAGTCGTTATACATCTGCCTAATTAAGGTTAGTTGTTTGAGTAACTTCTTTCATATAGTTGAAATTTAAAAAAAGAAAAAGAAAAAAGTCAAACAAAAGTTATACGCTTTAGTCTCTAGTCCAAACTATGTATCTAGAGAATATTGTATAAAGAAGAAAGTAGGTTAGTAAATTAAACATTCACATTAATCTCTAGAAGAATGATTTGCTTAAGTAAGTCAAAGAAATACATCACATATTTTCAAATACTTTTCATTTTCCCTTTTAAGTGAAAGAGGACCATTTCAGGGTTTATATATATTTAATCTTTATACGTCAAAAAGTGTTCCATAACTCATTAACTTTCAACATTATGTTTATTTAGTTATTGTATCTCTACCCTTAATTCTATCAGCTTAGCACATATGTCACTCTTATCTAAAAAACAATCAACCACATAATCTTAAAAACTCACAATTTAACAACACAAAGTATTAGAGAGAAAAAGAAAATCTATTAAAAAGTCACTTTTTAAAACATCCTAAATAAACACAACATTGGAATTCAAAATATTTTAAAGGTATGAATTTGAGGACCAACTTGTAATTTAATTAACTAAATAAATAGATTATAGTTCAGATTATATTCCATCTAATATCTCCACTAGAAACCAAACAATAAAAATGTAATCCCTTTTTAAAAGTTGATTCGTTGATAAAGTAAAGGCAATGGTTTTTGTTGTTTGTATTAAGTTAGGATAAGAGAGAAGAGGTTGAAAAGGAAATCTCCCAATCAGGAAACCCACCTTAGGGGTTATTGCAGATTGCAAGTTGCCTATTAACCCAAAATTTGCTAAGCTTTTGCATTCCAACTTGGATCTAAATGGACCTTAGCCTTACTACTTTCATCTGTTTCTTTTTCCTTTCGACAAGTAAAAATATACGCTAGTTCATTGAAGACGAAAAATAAAAATTTCTTATACTATAGTAGTATGAGTATTTGTTTGTCACATCAGCATCTTTCAATAATAATAATAATGAAGAGAATAATGAAAGGAATAGAGGAGTACTGTTATTTTTTTCATTAAAGACATGAAGAGTTAATTATTATTTGCAAAGTTTGCAGCACATGGGAATTGAGGTAAGATTTACCATTTATTTTTACCTTTGCATTAACTTTGCACAAAATCCAAAATATGGCCCTATCTGATTCTAAAGTCAATAATTGGATTTTGTAGGCATGATTAAAGTGTTGCTAGTTAGATTCACCAGGTGGGCATAGGACTGCAAAATAGCAACTATAATCAATGGCTTTTCATCAATGATCAATGAAAAGACAAAAGGAAGACCCATTGATTTTTTATTAGATTATGTAATTTGATTTGAATGGCTTATTTTTTATTTTTTACCCTTTAGATGACTATTTAGTTTTTAAAAGTTTAGCTCCTAAACACTACTTTCACTTGTGAGTTTATTTACTTTATTATCGCATTTCTAAAAATGTTTTTAAAATTTAAGCTAAATTTTAAAAACTAAAAAAACTATTTTTGAAAAACATGTTTTTGTTTTTGAAACTTTGATAAAAATTTAAATATATTAAAAAAAAAGCAAAAATCATTATAAAAAAATTGTGAAGAAACAAACACAATTTTAAAAAATAGAAAACTAAAAATAAAGTCCTTATCAGGGTCTTAATTATCAAATCAATTAAGCAAAAGAAGTTTGTAATTTTAACAAAAGGATTTGTTGTCTTGATGTATTGACAATGGTCATTTAGAAACTTTGCATTGATTTTCATTATATAGTATATTTCCGTCTCTACCATTAATTTTTTCCTACAAAACTTTTACGGTAAAATCTAGGTCCATGTGATTCTTCTTCCATTATTTACCTGTCTTTATTTCACTTTTTTCTTAACGATTTTGATAATTTTATTTTTTTAGATTAGATAAAGATTAAAGCAACCTAATATAGACTAAATGGTACTGATTTACTATTTTTTATCCCATCTATTAAAAGTATACAAGAATCTCAACCCAAATAAGGACCTTGCTTCAAATTTTAGAAGATCAAAGCGCACCAAACCCCACTCCCCTTACTACTTTTTTTTTTTCTTTTTCCCAAAATCTTTTGAACTGTTCTTGTCATTGAGATAAAGAGCATTAAGTGGGGCCTAGGTATCAAAATCAATTGCTATCTTCCAAAAAGTTTTGGTTTATGACCACCTCACAGCCAGTCTCAAAATTATCATTTCCACCACCAGATCCACCTGTGGCTGTCCCAGCAGAAGCAACTTCAACCATCAAAATTATAATAATAATAATACTAAAAAACTAATGAACAATTCAGTGGTGAACAAGTGACTGTGCATAAACCACTTGGATCTTATTATCAGATTCCATTTCTTGGAACCATCAGAACATATTTCTGTTCACTAAAATGATAATGCTGCATTTAGATCTAAAGCTGAAATATGCTTGCAATGTACAGAAAGATGAATCAATTATTGAACTCTAAAGCTTGTGGCTACCATAGATTCCTTGGCCTAATTAAGGGAAGTCACTACGTGACTATGAGATCTTTGAAATGAGGGAAATGAAAGGCAGAATTATGACTAAACCTGTACAGGACGTTGATTTTGAGTCGGATCGAAACCGATATCTCTCCTCTTTTCGATTGTTCATCTTGTTTTTTCATTTCCGGGCTGCATGATAAAGCTCCAAGTAGTCAAGAGCAGGCCGGTTCCAAGACCAGTCTTGCTCCATCACTCTCTTGCATAATGAATGAAACCAACTTCGATCGTTATACCATGCAGAGATTGCCCTGAAACGAAGATGAACTTTCTTGAATAGAAATTATTGCAACATGTATACAATCAAGGGAGCATGATGGTGGTAGAACTGCAACCAATTCAATCAGAAGTCAGAACCAATGAGCAATATACAATGCCAAAATGTTTGATGGTATCAACCACTCTCAACCTTCGACCCATGTTCTAACCAGATAAACAAAAAGAGTTACAAAAAGGGATCGTAATCAATTATCGGGCGAGTAAAGTAGTACAGATTGTCACTTTTATTCACTTTTCATTCGAATACCCGGAGAGCCAGTATGAAGAAGAGATATGAACAGCAGAAAACTTCTAATGAAGAAGAAAACTCACTCATCAGAGTATACATGTTAACTGACCTATTAAGAGCATAGTCAACACCAGATGGATCTGCTCCTTCAAAATTGAATCCATTTGGTTCAAGGCCTGCTGCTTGTGCTCTTTCTTTATCATGATCGACGTCAAACACAGTGTCATGAAGTCCTACAAATAATAATAAACAGAGACTTTAGCGTATAATTAATTGGGTTGTTGAAATGGAAAATGCCTTTTTGTCTGACTAAGTATCAATAATGGCTAATTCGTTATTACTAAGTGTGCTGTTTAACAATTTCATCTTTGATATGTTCGTAATTTTTTAAAAGAAAATTGAAGTGGTCCATTATAATATATATATGTATTAAAAAAAGTCCACCCCACTCCAAGACTCAAACTCTAAAGACATCAAGAGTTTTCCAGGATTAAGCTCACTTAAAGATTTGAACACACGACTTCAAGGTAGGTGTTACTCAGAGACTACAAGCCTTAGCTAATGAGGTGGCTCCTTGGAGCTCATTATAATATATATATATATATTATTTAGCTATATATGGTTTTCTCTCAATTATTACATAATAATAATGATAAAAATATGAACTTTAAATGCAGATGTTGCAAATGCAAGTTAAAGAGTAACTATTAGTCGAAGTAGCTCTATCTAGCACGTAATAGGTAGCTAAAACGGGAATATATCAACTCTTTACGAGGAAAAAATGGTGCACAAACCTCCAGTTTTTCGGACAACAGGTACTGAACCATATCTCATTGCAGTGAGCTGAGTTAGACCACATGGCTCAAAAATTGAAGGGACCAGTATCAGATCTCCACCAGCATATATCTGCAATTATTGATTAGATGCGTTAATAACTAAATCGGAAGAACTATTGAATTGAGTTCTGCATCAACATACGAGGTGCGAAAGAGGCTCATCATAAGTCAGACAAAGGCGAGCACGGTCTGGGTAAGATGAATGCAACTCATTTGCCAAATTCACAAAATCATTTTGAATGCGTGGATCAGGAGCTGAACCAAGCAACACAACCTGTCATAGCATATCTTATTAGCAACAACATCTAGGAGCCAATCCTCATTACAGTTCTTAGTCAAGCAGGCTTGACATTGGAACAAAAATCAAATATTAGCTGTAAAAACTAAATAGGAACCAAACTGTAATTTCAAGAAAAACAAGGAAGCAACACGGGAAGATAAACCTGTCCACCCCGGTCTAGAGTTTGCCAGATGGCATGCTTGATGAGATGGATTCCCTTTTGATGAGTTAGGCGAGTGATAATTCCTACTAAAGGAAGATCAGACCTTCTTAGGCCAAGTCTCTGTTGTAATGCTTCCTTAGCAGCTCTTTTTCCCTCAACAACATTCTCTGAAGTGTAACATACCTGGATAGTTTATATAAATAGATATCAGAATAAACTTCATGAGTAATAAAGTTCCAAAGAAAATGCCAGTTAATTCAGGTTCATAAATAGTATACTTTCTTTTTCTTTTTCTTTTTTTTTTTTTTTTTTTTAATACAATAGGGATTGGGAGGATTTGAACCACAGACCTCGTAGTCATTAACACATTCGATTTGCCAGTTGAGCTATGCTCTCTTTGGCCATAAATAATATACTTTGAAAGCCATGATCCTAGTACTAAATTTTTCTTTGAGAAAAACAGCAAAACTAAAAGATAAACATATAATAAACATATAAATTTCTTTCAATTGAAATTCTATCTATATAAGAGATTCTTTGGAGTAAGTTTTGTAGAGAGGCCATACTTTGCTATTGCATTTTTGCACCCGTATATATCAAATTTACAGGAAATTTGATTAGTTGCATTAACTTAATAACTTTTACTGAGAAAACCTACTAAAAATAATTCAACAGAAGATGTTGCAGATGACCAAGAGAACTATACACACTTAACAGGAATAAACTTGTCATTATACGGGTCCCATATGTCAGGGTCAATTCCATTCACTATGCCATGAAACTTGTGAAGATGGGGTGCAATGACAGGATTTCCTGCGACCTCCTTCGAGTATGTAGGAGACACCTGCATATACACAGAGGAAGATTTGAATGATAATGCAGGAAAAACTACAAATCAATCGCAGAGAAGGCCACAAATCAAATGACCGCAACTTAAGACTTTTTGTCTCACCTCCTTTTAACAATCCGATCAATTAAGTATACATAATGGAGATATTATATTATATTAGTTCAAAGTACCAAAAATATTATGTTAGGTACCCAAACACCAAAGTCACAAGATAATAATATATTGCAATATCAAAGGAAACTACAATAACAATAGCCTTTCAAGGGGCTATCTCTCTCCCAAATCCCATAATAGACTATTCCACTAAAATGATCCCCTTCTAAGGTCCCTAACACTCCTTATTTATAACCAAGCACCCCTAAGAGCCCTAGCTAATTACCACCATGCCCTTACTACTATTCTATTAATATTTCCAACATAACTCCTACTAGTACTGTATCATTTTATTAACATCTAGCTTGACTGATAGCCAATCAAGAAACATTTGCCTCTTGGCTGATGAAATGATTAAGAAATATTCAAACTTACCAACCTCTCAAGGTAAGAAATAAAGATATTGAAGCAGGAGAAAACATTTTGGAAACATTTTGGAAGATATCGTGTGTGCATAACTTCTTGAAGAAAGAAGAATCTTAAAAGAAAGACGTTCAGTTAACATCAGAGAACAAAGTATTCTACACAAAAAGGACTAATAGGCCGGCAAGCCTAATATAGCTCTGAAAGTAATCAATATCCAGAAGTAACGCATCTAAAATCATGCATGGTCAAGTTATTTATTGCTTAATAACGTGATTACTGACAGTTGTAGCCTTGTCCGAGTACAACATTGCTCTCCCAATAAGCTGCGCTCCAAATTCTAAATTGTGAATAGTGAAGACAACCCGAGCTTTAGTAAGGCCATAGTGCATGTACTGTTCCTTGAATAACCAAGCAACTGGAGCACTAGACCAATCATGGCAATGGATAATATCCTGCCGAAGACAAAACATAATTAAGAATGAAACCATTTGTCATCATGATACACATGTACTTGCATGTTATAGAGAGAGAAGGAAAATAACGATCTAAGATCTAATTGCCTAAGCAGTCTCTCATAAGGTAATTATAAAGAAAGGTTCATTTTTCAACTTACCTTCTTTTTCATACAAACACAAACTAACATTTCAATTGTATATCATGTCAGCAAAGGAATGCCTCTAAAATTGCAGTATTTAAGGGAAAAAACTTTTTCATACAAACACAAACTAACATTTCAATTGTATATCATGTCAGCAAAGGAATGCCTATAAAATTGCAGTATTTAAGGGAAAAAAATACTACGAAGCAATTAATTTGATTTCAATACAAAGAAGATTAATAAAAACAAACGACAATAATTTCCCACTTTGGAATATATAGATAGCACTTGCGCCCAGACATCTACATCTAAGTGTGCAGGTATGCTTTTAAACATTCAGACCAATATTTGCTATCAGCGTTTTATTTTTTGCTCCATTCACGAATAATACAGAACAGGTTAGAGAAACTTACATAATAAAACCACTACAAATTAGTAATTAGTCAAGTGAATACTTACAGGATGAATTCCTCCTTGGAGTAAGAATTCAAGAGCAGCATGACAAAAGAAACCAAACCTCTCTCCATCATTTCTACAACCGTATATACATCCTGTCGAAAAAAATCTAAGCAGTGGGGATAAATATATTAGAAATTTCTTTGAAGTGATCCTGCAAAGATGAAGTTCAAGTGCAAGCATAAAGGTGCCAACAGGGGGAACATATATTTTGAAATGATACTGTGAGGCCTCCAATTATACACACTTATTTGAGAAAGGGAAAAATGGGGAAAAGTTGAGAAACGGTTAGTGTGGGGTCAACAAGGGATTGTGCGTCTGTTGTAGGGGTTGGGGAGTGACTGGTTATTAGGGGTCTGGAGGGGGCCTGTGTTTTGTGTGGAATTTTGTAGACATTTGTGTCTTGAGGAGGAGGGAACCAACTCTCTCAAATAGTTGTGAAGTCTTGATTACTGTTTGTGTTTTTCCATGTGATTATCAATCAAATCGGCTGAATAACTCCACTGTCTATTGGAGAACTCCCAATCAAACAATGTTGGTTTCCCTCTATTCTCTTGTTTGTGTGTTTTTCTGTGTGTTTTACAGGTTATTTATGGTTAGATACCTAACAGATACTTTCTTATGGTCCATAAGCAAATAGAAGGTTTTTGTAAGGAAAAAAATCAAACGAAATGAGAGAGAAATAGAGGGGGGAGGGGGGTTCAACAAGTATACTTTGAGAGTCTGTCATACGCAAAAACAACTTGAAACAGAACTGAACCTTACCAATCAATTTTTCTGACGAGAAAAGAAATAAGAAACAATATATTGAAAGGAAAAAATGCACCAGTATCAAGTGGAAATATTAGATATCCTCTCCTCTAGCAATCAAAAGCCAAGGCGGAAATAAAATCCAGTAATACAACCTATTCTTGACAACATCATGACATAAAAACCTAAATATCTAAAAGACATAGGTATAAGATTTACCCATTTTGAGGCTCCAAAAAGTAAACAGAGAGCCCTTCCACTTTGCCGAACCAGACTTTTATTTCTGTTCCACCCCAGAAATAATTTTGTTGATGATGAAAATTGTCCACCTACATCATGAATTTTTTTCCGTTAAACTGTCAACATGTTCAGAATATTAAGACTAAGTAAAACAAGAAGACTCTTGCGGAGAGATCAATTGTGAAAAAGCATTTACGATGTTTCAAGATATTCAAGCATTCATAATGTGAAACGTGCATCTTTTAGAGGCCCTGAGGATATAGTAAAAGGGAGGAACGATAAAAAGCTCAGTTTAGGCAAAAACTTAATCAATCTGGCACACTTTTTTGATCAATCTGGCACACTAACACTTGAAGATCGTCATGCAATACATCATTAACTATTCTTAACAAACATCTTGTGCTGAAATCATTACAATGAAAACAAGCAATATGGATTAAAATGTAAGGAGATTTACGAACTAATTGGCAATAAAGCTTACATTGCTTAGGTTCAGACAGTCATATTTAGGAAGAACAATGTCCACATTATGGTTCAAATCTTGAATGGCACGGGATAAACTAGTCACAACATCACCAAGACCTCCAACCTGGATAGCATAGTAAATAAAAGAGATACAAATGTATATGAGTACTCTTATCTTGTAATATCTGCATTAACAAAAGTGGAAAAGCATATTTATCTCGAGTCGTATAAATTAGAAAGAAGCTGATGCATTAGTTTTCAAAAAAAAAAAAGAAGAAGAAGCTGATGCATCAAAGGGGCTATGTTTTGGCGTGTTGTCCCCCCTCTCTCTCTCTCAAGCTTTACCTTATAAACTCCATTTCTGCAATTCCATGAAATGCAGTTAATTTAAGGTCCTATGCTAGTGAATGCAAATTACATAAAAGTTATAGAATTATTTACTATTTCGTTCAGGGTTACATGGGCCTAAAGCCCAACAATTTAGGGTTTTAGCTTAGGGTTTTGTTTTGGACTTGTAAGCCCAAATGATTTTCTTTTAATTATTTATTTTTTACTTTCTTATTCCTAGTTAGGGTTGGATAGTTGAATGTCTATATAAAGCAAACTATGCATTGTAGTTTTGAGATGAGAGATTTTGATTAAAAGCAAACTATACATAGTAGTTTTGAGATGAAAATTTGTGCTTTGCACGTTTGGCAGTCAAGAGAGCTCCACCTTTTGCAATTTCATGTTTCTTTGAGTTGCATATCAAGAACATTCAAGTAGTATTGATTATCTTATCTTGTGAAGTGTTCTTGTTCTCAATCTCAAGAGCTTTGATCTTAAGACAATCTGTGTCTAACCTAATTCTTAAGGTTGATCTGAATTGCATCAAAGGTGTTAGTGTTTGTGTTGGGGAGATTCATATAACCAAAGGATTGCCCTAATTGTCGTATCATTTGGTATCAGAGCATCTTGGGTACCAAATTATTTGATTAAGTGTTCTAAGATCTAGAGATTAGCGGGTGAATCTTCAATGTCCTAGGGAGCTCCTCATCAAAAAGGCTAGTAAAGAAAATAGTTCATAAAATAGCTTCTTTCTTTCTTTTTTTGGAACATAAAATAGCTTTTCAAAATGGTATTCAAAAACCCCATTGTTTTAATATTATCTTACCAACACTTTATAGTTTGTGAACTGCAAAAATAGTCCTACTTAGTTAATCTTAGAAGAACAAAGAATACAATGAATAGTAATTATTAGTTAGGCCTTTTTTGGGATTCGAACCCCTTGTCTTATTTAAGCTCCTTTTGTTGGGCTAGCTTTTTGTTAGGACCCCAATTAGGAAAACATAATTTAGGAGGGTTAAAAGAGGAATTTCATCAAATTCAAATTAATTAGCCGTTGTTAGTTAGCCGTTAGTGGGTGTTTTTGGTGTTTCCCTTTTAGAAGGGCCCGACTTGTCGTTTTGGGGGCATCTTTTGTATATGAAGTTGGTTATTTGTCTGTGTAAGGAGAGATCATCCCCTTTCGAATGGTTTGCAGCTTATGTAACTAGCCAGTTTGGCTCTTTTGTGATTAATATTACTGACTTGTGAGGGAGATTCCTCACAAATTGGTATCAGAGCGGATTTCGAACTGGGGAGAACGTGTGCAATGGCGCAACGACAACTCGAAGAGCGCTGTTATAGCAATGAGAAGGAAATAGGAGGAATTAAGGAAAGTATCGAAAAATTGGCAGATCAGTTGGCTAATACCCAGAAGGCCATAGCCCTATTGGTCACCGAAACCTCCAAATGGTCGAGCAAGTGTCCCAGCACAACCAACGGTGGGTGCATCCCCTTACAAGTATTGATATTAACAGAGGAAGCAATGCCCTAAGGCCATACAAAAAGATACACAACCTATCAAAGAGGGTTGGTAAGCTCTCCTTCCTCACCAAGCACTCCCTAGCACAAAACAGATAAAACATGAAAAATATACAATCGTCTTCTCCCTACATATATACTACCCACAACCCTTGAGTGGTCCCACCTTTATAGCCGTATAACTAACTCTCAATAGGTGGAATGTCTTTCGTGCCCCTCCTTGTGTAATGCTTAATAATTAGAGGCCTAACATCACCGCCCAGGGTCAAAGACACCTTGTCCTCAAGGTGATAATTAGGGAATTGGCGGCGGAAATCATTGAAATCCTTCCAAGTTGCTTCATGTGGAGGTAAACCCTTCCAACTCACTAAGAGCTCATAAGTCCCAGTGTTACTATTTTTGTGATAGCCGAAGATGTCATCCAGTTCAGCGGCCATTCAAAATTCTCATTAAGCAAAGGGGGGTCAGGTACCATGTGGGTTTCTCCTACCGCTTTTTTTAACTGAGAGACGTGAAACACAGGGTGGATAGATGTCGTTGCTGGTAGTTGAAGGCGATAAGCCACCGGTCCGATCCTTTCTTCAATGATATAGGGGCCAAAAAACTTAGAAATCAACTTCTCATTTCTTCTTTTAGCGACCGATTGTTGGTGATAGGGTCGTAGTTTAAGATAAACCCAGTCCCCCACCGTGTATTATACTTCTCGCCGCTTCTTATCTGCAAACTTCTTCATTTGCTCTTGAGCTGATAGTAAGCGTTCCTTCAAGGCTCGTAGAGCATCATCACGTTCACAAAATTGCTGATCCAACGTTGCATTGGGTGTTTTCTGCTCCCCATATGAAACCAAGGGAGGTGGAGGTCGACCATAGACGGCTTGAAAGGGAGTAATCCCAATTGAAATATGGAACGTGGTATTATACCAATATTCCGCCCAGCACAACCATTGAAACCACTACTTTGGTCTTTCAGTACAGAAGCACCGTAAATAGGTCTCAACGCATTTATTCACAATTTCTGATTGGCCATCCGTCTGAGGGTGGTATGTCGTGCTATGTTTCAACTAAGTCCCTTGAATTTTGAATAATTCAGTCCAAAATCGGCTAATAGATATTTTATCCCGATCAGAGATAATAGATCGAGGGAATCCATGCAAACGAACGATCACCTTGACAAATGTAGTTGCTACTGTCTTGGCTGTGAAGGGATGCCTAATAGCAAGAAAATATGCATATTTGCTCACCACTAAGATGGTGTCATTCCCTTCTGACTTAGGTAAGCCTTCGATAAAATCCATTGTTATATCTTCCCAAATTCGATCTGGTGGAGGAATAGGATGTAGTAAACCTGCCGGAGAAGCTGCTAATGATTTGTTTTTCTGGCAAATGACACATTCCTTAACACATTTTTTTTGTGTCAGCTTTCATTCCCTCCCAATAGAGCTCCCCTATTAGCCTTTTATAGGCTCTTAGGAACCCAGAGTAGCCCCCTAATATAGAAGCATGATATAGATGTAGTATCGCTGGAATTAAAGTCGAAGTGCTAGACAGAACTAAATGGCCCTTATACTTTAAGGTTCCTTGTTGAAACGAAAACCGTGAGACATCTTCCTCATCGTTCTTTAGCTTCTGAATGATCGTAGCTAGTTTTGGATCGTTTTCCACCTCAATTTTAATCACCTCAACATCAAGGAGAGCTGGAACAGTCAAATGGGATAGGTGGGCAACGGTAGGGAGGTGTGACAAGGCATCAGCTGCTTTATTTTCCAATCCCGGACGATATTGTATTTCAAAATCATAGCCAAGTAATTTAGATACCCACCTTTGATACTCTGGTTGAATCACCCTTTGTTAAGCCCTTTGATCCGATCAAACAATGAACTTCCTTCCTAACAAATAGGGTCTCCAACATTGGACAGCTAACACAACTGCCATCAGCTCCCTTTCATAAATGGATTTTGCTCTAGCTTGACTTGATAATGTGTGGCTAAAGAACGCTATTGGGCGACCGTTCTATGAGAGGACAGCTCCGAGTCCTGTTCCTGAAGCATCTGTCTCAACCACAAATGGTTGACCAAAGTCGGGTAATGCAAGGACTGGAAGAGTGATCATCACTTGCTTGAGTTGCTCGAAGGCCATGGTAGCTTGTTCAGTCCATTCAAATCTTCCTCCCTTTATTACTTGATGTAGAAGGGCTGCAATACTGCCTTAATTAGCAACAAAGCGCCGATAATATCCAGTCAAGCCAATGAAACTCCGCAATTCCCGTATGTTCTGAGGAATGGGCCATTCAATCATGGAACGAACCTTTTCTGGGTCAGCCATCACACCTTCTGCCGAAACCCAATGCCCTAAATATTCAATACATTCTTAGGCGATGTGACATTTGCTTCTACTTGCGTATAATTGATTGTCCCTCATAACATTAAACACAACAGTCAAATGTTGTATATGCTCATCATAATCAGAGCTATAAACTAGAATATCGTCAAAGAAAACGAGGATGAACTTACGGAGGAAGGGTCGGAAGACTTGGTTCATCAATGCATGGAAAGTAGAGGGAGCATTCGAGAGGCCAAAAGGCATTACCAAGAACTCATAGTGCCCTTCGTGTGTCCGGAACGTTGTTTTCTCCACATCGTCTTCATGAACCCGAATTTGATGATACCCGGACTTGAGATCAATTTTGGAATATATTCGAGAGCCATGTAGTTCGTCTAGTAGTTCTTCAATCACTAGAATAGGGAATTTATCAGGTATGGTAACATTGTTGAGGGCACGGTAGTCAACACAAAATTGTCATCCCCCATCTTTCTTCTTAACGAGTAACACAGGACTCGAGAATGGGCTCGTGCTTGGTCGGATAATCCCTGCCATCAGCATTTCTTCTATTAATCGTTCTATTTCATTCTTCTGTACTTGTGCATATCTATACGGCCGCACATTCACTGGAGGAGTGCCTTCAATGAGTTGAATTATGTGATCAATACTCCTCTTAGGAGGTAATCCCTCTGGTAACTGAAACACGTCATTGAAGTCTTGAAGTAACCACTGAACTGAATTCGGTAACGTCTCTTCAGAAACAACCAATTTATGCTCGTTCATATGTACCGTTGCAATCAAAGCTTTGAACTCGACTAGAAAGCCCTAATCTTGATCTTCCCACGACTTCATCATTTTTTTCAGCATCACGCGGGCTTTAGTTAAGGCTGGATTTCCTTTGAGAGTAACTTGAGATGGCCCCAAACCAATCTTCATGGACAATGCTTTCCAATCAACTTCCATAACCCCTAGAGTATGGAGCCATTGCATTCCCAGAACCACATCTACACCTCCTAATTCCAGTGGCAGAAAATTTTTTTCAATCGTTAAACCAGCAATTGTAAGCACCACGGCTTTACATACACCCTTTCTTTTTACAGCGGTGTCGGTACCCATTATCACGCCATAGTTTGCAGTCTCCGTAAGGGGAAGCTTTAAAGACTTGACCAATCGCTAGGCAATGAAGTTGTGTGTGGCGCCACAATCAATCAACACGATCACTTCTTGATCTTCTATTTGCCCTTTCATTTTGATAGTCCCCGACGTCGAAAATCCGACCACCGAATTCAAAGAGAGCTCCGCCGAGTCACCCACCTCGACGGCTTGCATTGCTACTGGTTCGATTGGTGTATCGACGTCTACCATCAACGAATCATCTTCTTCCTCATCGTGTACAAGCATGACGTTAAGTTCCTTCTGTTTACAACAATGCCTTAGTGTATTTTTCCTCACAACGGAAACATAACCCCTTCTCTTTCCTCACAACGGAGGGTGCATCCCCTTACAAGTATTGATATTAACAGAGGAAGCAATGCCCTAAGGCCATACAAAAAGATACCCAACCTATCAAAGAGGGTTGGTAAACTCTCCTTCCTCACCAAGCACTCCCTAGCACAAAACATATAAAACATGAAAAAAATACTATCGTCTTCTCCCTACATATATACTACCCACAACCCTTGAGTGGTCCCACCCTTACAGCCGTATAACTAACTCTCAGTAGGTGGAATGTCTTTCATGCCCCTCCTTGTGTAATGCTTAATAATTGAAGGCCTAACAAGATGCCCATCTTTTCGGGCTCTGACTCAGACGCCTAGTTATTCAAGGCAGAGAGATATTTTGAAATCCACAAGCTATCGGAATCGAAGAAGTTGACGGTTTCAATAGTCAGTTTTGAAGGGGAAGCCCTGTCGTGGTACCGATGGCCCACAAACTGCCGGAAGTTCAACGACTGGAATGACCTTAAGCTGAGGTTGTTTGTACGATTCAAACCCACGCTTGAAGGCAGCCTCTGCGCACGATTTCTGGCCGTAAAACACGATGGTACTATTGGGGAATTTCGAAGACTCTTTGAGGAATTGTCGACGCTGCTCCCAGAACTTGCGGAGGACGTGTTAGAAAGCACCTTTATGAATGGGCTAGACCCAAGCATTCGGGCAAAAGTCATTTGTATGGAACCCACGGGCTTAGAACAAATCATGAAGTTGGCCCAACTTGTAGAAGACAAGAAAAAAATCCAACAGGGTTGGGGGGAGCATCCTCGCGGAGCGAAACCGACTCAAGGGAGTACTAAAGCCCAGTACAACCCCCGAGGCCCAAAAAGCACAGCAACAAGAACTATCACTCTTGGCCCAAAAAATGCCACGCTACCCTTGTTGCCAAACACCACGTCAAACCCCATGTTGCAATCAAATAAAAGGGATACAAGTTTTAAAAAACTCACAGAAGCAGAATTCCTCTCGTGAAGGGAAAAAGGCCTCTGTTTTCGTTGAGACGGAAAATTCTCCATCGGACATCTGTGTAAAAGCAGGAACTTCGTGTACTTTTAGTCCACGACGACGAATCCACAAAGTCAATCACCATGGACGCACGAGAACTTGAATTTTCAACCGGGGCCGAAGACGTTGAGGGAACTATTAAGTTGTCGATCAACACAGTAGTGGGTTTCTCTTCACCGGGAACCATGAAGGTTAGAAGAAAAATCGAGGAGACAGAGGCGTTATCCTGATCGATTGCGGTGCTATGCATAACTTATCTCTCAGAAGTTGATAGAGGCTATGAACCTACCCTTGATGGAAACTTCGAACTATAGCGTAATAGTGGGCACAGGTACAGCGGTTAAGGGAAAGGGAATCTGCAAAGGGGTGATCCTAAGTTTGCTGGGGGTGACTATAAAGGAAAACTTCTTGCCTTTAGAACTGGGTGGGATTGATGTGATACTTGGGATGCAATGGATGAGCACAATCGGGCTGATGGAGGTAAACTGGCATGCGCTAACCATGACCTTTAACATGGGGATGGGAGGGACCAAGGATTCATGGTTGAACTTCAAGCATTTACCACCCCTTCACCCCACATCGGCGAATCCTCGGCGACACCGCCAAACCCGTGGCCCAGGTCAGTTGATTGTTTAATCAGTAAATATCAATATGTGTTTCAAATGACGCAGGACCGCCGAGTAGGGATATCGATCACCGAATTCCACTACTCAAGGGTCGAGGCCTCATCAACCAGAGACCCTATCGCTACCCTCATGCTAAAAAAGATGAAATCGAAAGACTTATTTCAGAAATGCTCACTGCTAGGATCATTCGACACAATGTAAGCCCCTATGCCAATCCGATGCTGCTAGTGAAAAAGAAGGACGGTAGTTGGCATTTCTATGTTGACTACCGAGCTTTAAATAACTCTACAATCCCAGACAAATTTCCAATACCAATGGTGGAAGAGCTATTAGATGAGTTGAACGAGGCCACAACATTCTCTAAAATCGATCTCAAGTCGGGATACCATCAAATTCGGGTCCTGAGGACGATGTTCCCAAGACGGCCTTCCAGACGCAAGACGGCCATTACGAGTTTCTGGTAATGCCTTTCGGCCTCACAAATGCACCGGCGACCTTCCAAGCTTTAATGAATCATGTTTTCAAACCCTACCTACAGAAATTTGTTCTGGTCTTCTTCGATGATATCTTGATATACAGCCCAGATTTCAACACCCATTTGACGCACCTATCGATTGTTTTTGATAAACTCAAGGATAACAATCTGTATGCCAATCTCAAGAAGTGTTCGTTTTCCCATGAGAGAATAGAATACCTGGGACATTGGGTATCTGCCGAAGGGGTTGAGGCGGATCTGAAGAAAGTTAGCGCGATGCTAAGATTGCCGATTCCTACCAATCTGAGAGAGCTACAAGGTTTCTTAGGGTTAACAAGTTATTACCACCGTTTTGTAGCGAATTATGGTGCTTTGGCGGCTCCCCTCTCAGACCTACTCAAAAAAAGGGCTTTCGACTGGAATTTCCAAGCAACTGAGGCTTTTGAAAGACTTAAAAGTGCCATGGTTACGTTACCAATCCTCGCTCTTCCAGATTTCAATCAGCCATTAGTAATAGAAACGGACACGTCGGGTAAAGGAGTGGGAGCAATCCTCTCACAAAAACAGAGGCCCATCGCTTATTTTAGCCAGAAAATCTCGACATTGGCCCAAGCCAAATCCGTATATGAACGCAAGCTGATGGCCATTGTTCTTTAGGTTGTGGCGTTCATACCTTTTGGGTCAGAAATTCTTGGTGCGAATGGATCAGCAGGCCTTGAAAGATCTCCTCGAGCAAAACTCCATTCAACCCGAGTATCAGAGATGGGTCTCCAAGCTTTTGGGCTATAATTTCGAGATCCAATACAAGCCCGGTCTAGAAAATAAGGTAGCATACACCTTATAAAGGATGCCTTTCGAAGCTCAATTACGAATGTTCGTTATTCCAAATGTACTTGACGTGGGCAAGGTACAAGAAGAAGTTCAGCGAGACCCAGAGTTAAAGAAAATTATCCAACAACTCGAGGAAGATCCGGACAGTGTTCCGAAATACACCCTACAACAAGGCAACCTCCTATATAAAAATTGACTAGTGTTGTCTAAACATTCTGAATTACTTGGGGCAATTCTCCATACATATCATGACTCAGTGCTCGAGGGGCATTTGGGATTTTTGAGGACATATAAACGCCTTACGACGGAATTATATTGGGTCGGCATAAAGGGCAATGTGAAGGAATATGTGGCCAATTGTGCCACGTGCCAGCGAAATAAGACTTGGGCGGCTTCACCGGCGGGACTGTTGCAGCCTCTTCCTCACCCAGACTGAATCTGGGAGGACATTAGCATGGACTTTATTGAGGGTTTGCCCAAATCAGGAATGATGCTCTCTTTGTAGTAGTAGACCGATTAAGCAAATACTCACATTTTGTCCCACTCTCGCATCCTTTTAACGCCAAGACAATGGCCATAGTTTTTATTAGGGACGTGGTCCGTCTCCACGGGTTCCCGCGCTCAATCGAGTTCGACCAAGATAAAAAATTTCTCAGTAACTTTTGGAAAGAGTTATTTTGTGTTCACAATACACGTTTACATCGGAGTATTGCCTACCACACCCAATAGGGTGGGCAAACAGAAATTGTTAACAAATGTGCGGAGGGTTATCTTCGTTGTTTCTGTAACGAAAAGTCTAAGCAATGGAGCCATAGGGTAGCTTGGGCGGAATTTTGGTATAATACGACTTTTCATGCCTCCATCAACACTACCCCGTTCCAAGCAGTTTACGGCAGACCCCCTCCACCCTTGCTATTTTATGGGATGCAAAAAACGAGCAATGCCACATTGGACCAACAATTGGCCAAACGTGATGCAGCGTTGACACGCCTGAAGGGCTATTTGACTATGGCCCACAAGCGAATGAAGAAGTTTGCCGATCGTCATCAAACAGAGTTGGAATTTGAGGTGGGTGATTGGGTATTTTTGAAATTGAGACCTTATAGACAGCAAACGGTAGCAAGACGCACGAATGAAAAACTATCCCCTAAATATTTTGGGCCCTATCACATTAAGACAAAGATCGGAAAGGTGGCCTATGAACTCGAGCTCCCACCCAACTCCACGATCCACCCGGTCTTCCATGTCTCGTAGCTCAAAAAAGCAGTTGGGAAAGCCCACTGTATCCAACCCACCAGCCCAATGTTCAACAAAGATTTCAAATGGTTGCAGAACCACGTAATTTGCTCAGGTATCGAATGAATGAAGCAACAGGAGACTATGAATTACCAGTCGAATGGAGGAATTTACCAACTCATGAGGCGACTTGGGAACCGCTAGCGGATCTGCACCAAAGGTTCCTTGAACTACACCTTGAGGACAAGGTGTTCGATACCCTGAGGGTGATGTTAGGACCCCAATTAGGAAAACATATTTTAGGAGGGGTAAAAGGGGAATTTCATCAAATGCAAATTAATTAGCCGTTAGTGAGTGTTTTTGGTGTTTCCCTTTTAGTAGGGCCCGGATTGTCGTTTTGGGGGCATCTTTGTATTTGAAGTTGGTCACTTGTCTGTGTAAGGAGAGTGCATCCCCTCTCAAATGGTTTGCAGCTTATGTAGCTAGCCAGTATGGCTCTTTTGTGATTAATATTACTGACTTGTAAGGGAGATTCCTCACACTTTTTGTACGCCTTAAGTATATTCTTTTATTTTTTTCAATAAAAACTCGGTTCTCATAAAAATAAAAATTAATAATAATAAAAAGTAAAATGAATAATGAATCAACTTGGAATCAAAAGTTTACCTTTGCAATAGGGGCCATTTCTACAGCAATATGCACAATGTGCAATGGTGGCTCCTTAACTATTCCACCAGCCACGGGTATATGGTAATCCATTCCATTTTTATTGTCAAACGTCCCACCATCTTCCCACTCAGAAAATACAAAATCCATCATATATGCGTCCAATGGAACCTTAACTGCAGAAACAAATAAAAACAACACAATCAAGCACCTCCTAAAGGACAGACAGAGAGAGGAGAAAATAAACAATTTCCCCGCATCAAATTTGCAGCAAAAATGACTGGTTAGAAAACATTAAGGATATCATTAATCTCACCCAATGATCAAAAGGTGTTAGAAATGGAGTCTCACCAGTGGCTTTCAAATGACTGCCACCATCTGCAGGCAACATTTTTTGTGGTGGCAATGGACCCTTACGGTGGGACCAACGATTAAATGAACATCTGAACCATACTTCAGGTTTTCCATTCAGAGGTGTATTGGCAGGATTGTAAAAGACTGTCACTGTGCTTCCTGCTTGAACACCAACGGGATCAGTAAACACTATGTGCTTCTGTGACAATAAAAAGTTTTTCAAGGTTCTTTCCTTTGCCTCAGATTTCATACGAGCAGTTCTTTCAGCCTATAACAAAGAGATGTACAAATTAGTAGCTGCAGGTGAGAGGGAGTCAATAAAAATTACTTAAAACTTCAATGAAAAAATACAAGAGTTGCTAACAAGAGCATAGCTCAAAGGTTATGCATATACTTCTTCCTTTGAGGTAAAAGATTCAAATTCTCACCACCACGTTTGTTGTGCTCAAAGAAAAAAGAAAAAAGAAAAAGAAAAAAAAAAGTAGGAGAGTTTAAGAGCTAAGGCTAAACGAATATCCTACGTACCTTTTCTCACAAACAATTAGACTAAGCATCAACCTAAGTATACTCTTGACCAAGAGATTAGAGGTTTGAATCCTCTCACCACACATGTAGTTGAATTCAAAATTAGACTAAGCAGAATCACTAAATAAAAGAAAGAAAATAAATAAAGCACATAGGCAGCAATTCAGGATGCTTGATATCGTCTGCATTGATCCCAGATATATGAAAGGTGACCTAAAAATTTCTGCACAATATATTTTCTGTCGAGATCTCTGTGTAGAGTTATTACTTTAAATCAAAAGGAAATCAAATATTGAGTCAACTGTAAATTTTTGGTGAATTGACCTTGGCACGGGCAGCCTCCTCTCTTAATCTCCTCTCTTCTTGAAGTTTCCTATAAATACGGTGTTCTTCCTCAACCCAATATAGCTCCTCAGAAATGGCTTTTGGAACAATGGCATGGAAATCACGATATTCGTTGTTATCATAAATATTGGCCTTTTTGGGTGGCCCATCAGCAAGAACCCAATCCAGAACAATGGCTCGATCAGGTACAATTACTGCAAAATGTATAGTTGTGTATGTGCAATGAAATTCAACTAACTATAAAAAAAAATTTAATACCACCCTGCAAATAAAGAGATCAAAATACTCAATTAACATTTTTTCCTCTTAAACCAAGGGAGACTATAAATTTACAGCCTTCTTTGATCCCCCACAAACATCTTCCTAGAGCCATCTTTGATCCCCCACAAACATCTTCCTAGAGCCATTAGAGGAGATATTGGTCTGAAAACCAACAAGTGTAACATTCTTCCCCCCATCCAACAATGATTAACAATCTGGACCACAAGCAGACAATTCATTTTTGTAGCTAAAGATGACATGTATAATATGACAATAACTACCGTCACAATCTTTCAAAAATATCTATTACGAAGGATCTTTGTTTTGTCCTATGCCACACTGCATCACCTGATGTTTTCATTTTTTCTATAGGACAGGGTTTGTCTTATTCTTGAAAGTTTGATCAGTCAAAAAGCAATTATTTGTTGTAAAAAGTCCTTGCATGTAAAACAATACAAGCAACAAGATGGATGGTAATATGCGTTCTACATTTTTCAGGCCTAGCATTTTTGTTTAGTCATCATAAGCTATTGTCTCCAAAGGGTTATTTAAGAGTTAAAGCATTTAGGCTCTAAGCATATGTAGCATTTCTCATCAGTGTAACACAACATCTACATGCTTCCATCAAAACACCAAATATAAAGGAATAGAAGACATATTTACACGTACCATCAGCATACCACCAATCACAATCGTCCTTTGTCTCAGAAAACACAAGCCTTTCAATAATGGATAATCCAACTATCCAATTATTATGCCCACCATGAATCCAAAGCTCTTTTGCATGAGCCAGAGGACCTGATCTTTTATTATAGTAAAACCTGACTGAGTCTTCACCTTGAAACTCAGCAGGTTCAATGAACCAAACATTATCAACAGACTTTGCTGCCATTTTTGAAAGGTGTTCTAACATCTCTCTTCTTTTTTCAGCCTCTGCCTTCGCCTGGGCTCTGTCAGCTTCCCTAGCAACCTTCTCAGCTTCTATTCGCCTCAGCTCTTCTTCTTGTCTTTCCCTTTCAGCCCTCTCTTTAGCAAGTCTTTCTAGTTCTTTATGTTTCTCCTCCAATAAGAAATCTTCAAATGTAGAGACATCCATACCACCTTCCACAGATATGCAGAAATCTTTTTCATCATTATTTTCATAGGCATCTTTCCCATTAAAGAAGACAAAGTCTATCTCGTAAGCCTCTTTGGGAACATGAATCTGACAAGACCACCAATCCCCATCTAGATTTGCTTTGTTTAGCCTTATAGTAAAAGATTTCCACTTCCAGTCATTGAATCCTCCCATGATCAAAACTTCTGGCTCTTCATTCAGAATGGAAAGACTCCTGTTAAAGAACACTTCTATATTTTGATCAGGTTTAACAACTGGCGGAAAAACAAACACTTGATTGCCTCCTAAGAAATTTTCCTCAGCCAGTCTCTCAATTTCCTGTCTCTTTGCATTTGCTTCCATCTCCAACTTTAATTTTAAAGAATCTTCCTCGGTTAACTTTTCTTCTGTCTCGAGGGGTTCATCTTCCGCAGAGTCATCTAGGACATCTGAAACTGTTTCACCTGGTTCATTCTCCTCTTCTTTCTCCTGTGATCTTTTGTCCATCCCACTTAACCCACCTACCATTCCATTATCTATTGCTGCAGTACTTTCAACAACAGAAGTAGATTTACTTGTCAAAGAGCTTTTATTTTCTGCATCATTCTCAATATTTTCTTGTACATCTTCATCCTCTTGCAAAATTTTAGCTGCTGCTAAGTCCTCCTCATCCCCTACCTTCAATTTAACTGCTGCCTGATTCGGCTCGGTGCGTGTACTAGATTTTAGCATTGCAGAGCCTTCTTTCTCTTCATCCCGACTGCGATCTCTTTTAGGAGTGCTTGCTCCTACAGGAACTTTGGGTTTGAATCCCTTTGGTGCAGAGCTTTCAAGTCTCGCTGTTGACAATTTCCTAGATCTCTTCCTTGAAGAATCTACAAGGGTTCGGTTCAGTTTAATCATGAAAAATGATGTATAGAAAATTAGAAACTACGAAACATAAACGTGAAAACCACATGAATAAACCTGACTGACGTGCACTGGCAACAATTCTGAACGACGTCCCCGCTACAAGGTGCCCTCTGAACCATAAGGGAGACTGAACCCATAAAGGTAAAGCAAGAAAAATGCAGATTAAGGTACGTAAATCTCAATTCCAAATATCAGAAATAGGAAAAGTAATACATTTCAGTAAGGCGAGTAGTGTAATGTTAACAAAAGAGTAAATCCATCAGAACTCTGCTCATGTGGTATTGAAATTCATCGATTCCATCACTCATTTTCACATATCTTTCAGCAAACACTACATAAAGACGACCACCATCCTCCAAATAGAATGACGAAAAGGAATCCACCCAAACCCAAATGAACAGATTTCAATCAAAACACACAGAACAACGGTGCCAACAATGAAAAAAATCCAACTCCAGTGAAAAATACCAGTGTAGTAGAAGCTCTATTTCCATGAAAGAGTCTAAACTTCAAACTCCCCGCTTGTGCTTCACTCAAATTCGTCGTCCTCCAACTCCGCGACACATGAGCCTGAAGCGCCACCTCCATTAGAAACGAAACGAAACAACGAGAGAACAAAAACCCCGCTTCCCACTCTTCTTCTTCTTCGTTCAACTCTAGAAAACCATCACCCAAACAAGCTTCAGATCGCACTGCCGATCAATCTCCCTCTAGAATTGCGCTATGAATAAGAGTTAAAGAAAGAATCGAATAAAAAAACAAGAACCCGATATGAAGAAAAGGACGAAAGCTTCAATAAGTACAGACCATGCAAGGTTCCGCCGATAAACGGCAAAAAAAGGAAGTGGCAACGCTCACAGCCATCCGAAGCAGCTATCAAACACGAGATTATCGTCAGTTAGTCTGTGAATTTTGGTTGGAAGAAGGCAAATTAAATCAACGGTGCGAAATGGAGTTTGAGTTTAATTGGGTTTGTGGTGGGTCGACAATGGAAGGGCGCAATCACAAATTGCCACATCAAATGGAATTGTGCCACGTCGTATAATTTTTCTCTGATAATTAATTTGTAATCACTGATTAAGAGTGACAGAGTGAGAGAGTGCCTTCGTGTCATGATTATCCCTAAACGGTTATGTGATATCATGATGGATTTTATTTCGAGTTTAAAGAAATTATAAATAATAAATAAAATTTGTGCTTTTATTTCACTCCTTTTGTTTGACTTTGACCCAGTACTTTCTTTCAGTTTCAACTGAACAGAAAAAAAAAACTTTTTAAACTTAATAGTTAACAGTTTATTATTTGATTTATTCATCTCATTTGAGGAAGATGATAGAAATAAATTATTTAGGAGTGCTGGACCTGGTATACATGGCTAAACAAAATCAATTGATTACAAATATAACGAGAAAAATTATAATGATAACAAAATTGCTTCTCATATTTGCAAAATATGTCAAACAAATAAATTATTTCTAAATATGGAGGTTTTTTTTATTTTTGCATAATTCCCTTTTTACCTTGTAATAGATTGTATCCCTGTTATACCATTTTTGTAGTCTATCAATGGTACCTCTATCACCTAGATTCCCTTTTATATTCTATTGATATCAATAAAAAACATAATATGTTTGAAAATAATAATAATAAACATAAAAACAAACGAGCATGTATACCATCAATGATAAACATCTATCACTGATAAATTTACAACATTCTGATATGTTTATGAACAATTTTTTTTCACACATTTTAATTTCGATGAGTTTAAAATTGTGTCATATTTGTTAATATTTTTAGCTTGTTCTAGACATGGTATTCTTTTGGATTAGATTGTTATATATGCAATTGCCTCACAACTAAAATAGCCCTTAAAGTGGCATTCGTTTCTTCCTCCCACAATGTCTTAAACTCACCTCACATATGTATCAATAGTATACATCTTAGTGTAGTAATAATAGCGATTGGCGTTCATAATTGATTTGTCCATCAAACATAAAATGTCTATGATATTTATTAGTATATTTACATTTATAAGTGAAGATGTTTAGTAATGATATATGAGAATAAGAAGGAATTACGTAAAAACGTCTAAATACACACAATTTAAAAAACCGTCATATTTACATAATCATAATCTCTATTGATGTATATGCAAATATGGCATAATATAAATTACCACCCATAAAAGTTTCCCATTTATATATGGCTTGAATTTCAAAAAGAAATACTATTGATTTCTTTCCTTTTTTTTTTCTTCCAAACATCACATAAGTAATAAAGGGTAAGATTCAAACCTACAACCTTTTAAAAAGAATAAAAATGTCTAAACAATTTAGTTATGTTCCTATTGGCATAGTAATAGTGATGTACCTTAAAACAAAATTAGCATGAGCTTCCTTGGACTTTTCATCAAATTAATCACTTAAAATCTTACTCAAATTCATATTTTTCAATTAACGAGACTTGTCAAACCTTACATCATTAAAAAAAATGTTACATCATAAAACTCAATTACTATATTAACAAATAGTAGATATATTTAATTTAAAAATTGTCAAAATGAGCAAAGCTTAACGGTAATTAATATTTGCTTATTTTCTTAAGATCAGAAGTTCAAATCCATATGCTTCACATTTATCGTACTAAAAAAACTTCAAAATTATAAAAACATATTAGGACTATTTTGTGGGGACTACACAAACATAATTTAACCTTAATTAATTTTACACAAAAACCTTCTTCCATTCGCCAAACTTATACATGTACTATATTTTGGTATCAAACTTGGAGTATTTTGACAGACTGGCCTAAAAGCGAATCTGACCTATTTTTTAAAATAAGTTTTTTTTATTATGAATATGGCATATGTAAATGCCCATTCCACATGCCCATTTATTATCCATGCCAAGTGGCATTTTCTCCATAGCCAAAGTGTCTTCTAAAGGCCATAGATTGGTGTCCAAATGTACCACATCATCATCTCTTAAATTGCCTATAAATAGAGAGATTTTTGGAAAAGAAAACACACCAATTTTTCTCCCATTTTCTCTAATTTTTGTGTTTTTAATTTTCCATAAATCTCCACTTTCTTTTCTTTATACTATATATATATATATTCTTTTTATATTTCATCTTTTTTATTATTATTATTATTATTATTATTATTATTATTATTATTATTATTATTATTATTATTATATGTTTTGGTAAAGTTTTGGTGCCCGGTTTCGCCTCTCAATTTTACAACACGTTATCAGCACGAATCTCTGTCATTTTTCCCGCTAAAGGTAAGTCTTATAGGTAAGCCATTTTTACGCATTTGGTTTATGTTAAATTTCTAATATAAATATATATTATTATTTTGATAGTGTTATTATGGCAAACCTTACAAAGCTAGAATTTGCGGCCCTGGATATTAATGGAAATAACTACTTGTCATGGATCCTTGACGCTGAGGTCCATTTAGATTCTATGAATCTTGGAGAAACAATTAAAGAAGGAAATGATGCATCAAATCAAGAAAAAGCAAAAGCCCTGATCTTCCTTCGCCATCATCTTCACGAGGGATTGAAAATGGAGTATCTTACAATAAAAAATCCCTACGTTCTATGGCAAGGTTTGAAAGAAATGTACGATCATCAAAAAACAGTTATTCTTCCAAAAGCTCGTTATGATTGGATGCATCTAAGGTTGCAGGACTTTAAATCAGTAAGTGAGTATAATTCCGCACTCTTCAGAATTAGTTCAAAATTAAAATTATGCGGAGAAAAGATTACTAATGTTGATATGTTAGAGAAGACATTTTCCACTTTTCATGTCTCGAATATGCTCCTGCAGCAGCAATATCGAGAGAAGGGTTTTGCAAAATATTCTGAACTTATCTCATGTCTTCTCGTTGCTGAACAAAATAACGAGTTATTGATGAAAAATCACGAATCCCGACCAACTGGAGCAACACCATTCCCTGAAGTGAATGTTGTGAATTTTAATAACCGTGGTCGAGGTCGTGGTCGTGGTCGAGGTCGGGACCGCGGTAGAGGAAGAAATACCTATTTTCGTGGTGGGCATTATAATTTTAAGAAACCCACACGAAGTGATGATCATAAAGGAAAGGCTCCACAAGATAGAAGTTCGAAAGGTGATGAATATAAATGTTTCCGGTGCGGAATGACTGGGCACTGGTCACGTACCTGTCGTACGTCAAAACACCTTGTTGATCTCTATCAAGCTTCCCTGAATGAAAAAGGAAAAGGAAAGAATGTGGAGGTAAATCTTGCCATTCAAGAAGATGATGTGTTTGACCCCTCCAATATGATGCATCTTGATGTAGCTGATTATTTTGAATCTCCTGGAGAGAGAATTGATGCAATCAAACAAGTAGAGGATGATTTGTATGAAAATATATAATTAAGTACTGTTTAGTATGTTTTTGTTGTTGTTTTGTTTGTATATATATTTAAGACTCTTTGTAATCGTTTTTCTTTTCTTTTCAATGAAGAAATATGAACAATTTCAATATGTTGAGTAACTCGAAAATGAGCAATGAGGATTTATGTCTGGCAGACTGCGCAACTACGCACACGATACTCATAAATAGAAAATATTTTACTAGATTGACAATGCTGGAAGCAAAAGTCAATACTATATCAGGTTCTGCAAATCTGATTGAAGGTTTTGGAAAAACAAACTTTATTTTGCCTAGAGGAACAAAATTTACAATTAATAATGCTCTGTTCTCTAGCAAATCGAAAAGAAACTTATTAAGTTTTAAAGATATACGCGAAAATAATTATCATGTTGAAACTGATTGTAAAAATAATATAGAGTGTCTCTATATAACATCTATTGTTTCACATGAAAAACGTATATTAGAAACACTGCCTGCTTTTTCTTCTGGATTATACTATACTCATATACGAGTAATCGAAAGTTATGCAATAATGAACCCCGAAGTTCATGAATCCAGAAATATTCAGTGTTTGGCATGATCGATTGGGTCATCCAGGGTCAATAATGATGAGAAAAATTATTGAGAATTCACATGGACATCCTTTAAAGAGCCAGAAGATTCTTCAATCCAATGAGTTGTCATGTGATGCTTGTTCTCAAGGGAAATTAATTATTAGACCATCACCAGCTAAAGTGGGGATTGAATCACCTGCATTTTTAGAGCGAATTCAAGGTGATATTTGTGGACCTATTAACCCACCAAGTGGTCCATTTAGATATTTTATGGTATTAATTGACGCATCCAGCAGATGGTCACATGTATGCTTATTATCAAGTCGAAATCTTGCATTTGCAAGATTACTTGCTCAAATAATTAAGTTAAAAGCACAATTTCCTGATAATACAATTAAGACCATTCGACTTGATAATGCTGGTGAATTTACATCCCAAACTTTTAATAATTATTGTATGTCAATTGGGATAAGTGTTGAACATCCTGTAGCTCACGTTCATACACAAAATGGTCTAGCAGAATCATTTATAAAACGTCTGCAACTAATTGCAAGACCATTGCTTATGAGAGCTAAACTTCCTACATCAGTATGGGGTCATGCTATTTTGCATGCTGCATCACTGGCACGTATTAGGCCAGTAGCTTATAATAAATACTCCCCAATGCAATTAGCTTATGGCCAGCAGCCAAATATTTCCCATCTAAGAATTTTTGGATGTGCAGTATATGTACCAATTGCTCCACCACAACGTACTAAGATGGGTCCTCAAAGGAGGTTAGGAATATATGTTGGTTTTGATTCCCCATCAATTATTAAATATCTTGAACCCCTGACGGGTGATGTATTTACTGCACGATTTGCTGATTGTCATTTTAATGAGACAAATTTTCCAACATTAGGGGGAGGAATTAAGAAGTTGGAAAAAGAAATTACATGGAATGCATCGTTATTATCTCATTTAGATTCTCGTAGAGATCAATGTGAACTTGAAGTTCAAAAGATAATTCATTTGCAAAATATAGCAAATCAACTACCAGATGCATTCACAGATACTAAAAGTGTGACTAAATCATATATACCAACTGCAAATGCTCCATCAAAAGTTGATATCCCAAAGGAACAAGTTGTCAATAATGAGTCTGGAGTACGCCAGAAGCGTGGTAGACCAATAGGTTCTAAAGATAAAAATCCTCGAAAAAGAAAAGTACTTGAGAATCAAAATGATTCAATAAAAGGTATGGATGTTCCAGAAGAAATCTAGAATACAACTACTCAAAAGAGTATTGGTGAAAATCAAACGCTTGAGGATAATAATGAAATTTCTATAAACTATGTTACAACAGGAAAGAGATGGAACCGAAATGATATCATTATTGACAACATTTTTTCTTATAATGTTGCTCACGATATTATTCATGAAAGTGACGATTTTGACCCAAAATCTATCGTAGAATGTCAACGTAGAAAGGATTGGCCGAAGTGGAAAGAAGCAATCCAAGCAGAGTTGAACTCACTTTCAAAACGTGAGGTTTTTGGACCAGTAGTCCCAACACCGGAAAACGTCAAACCTGTGGGATATAAATGGGTATTTGTAAGGAAAAGAAATGAAAAGAATGAAGTCACAAGATATAAAGCGAGACTTGTTGCACAAGGATTCTCGCAAAGGCCTGGTATTGATTATGAGGAGACATATTCTCCTGTGGTGGATGCGATAACGCTAAGATATTTGATTGGTCTGACTGTATATGAAAAGCTTGATATGCATCTAATGGATGTAGTCACGGCGTATTTATATGGATCTCTCGATAATGACATTTATATGAAAATCCCGGAAGGATTTAAAATACCAGAAACATATGAATCAAGTTCTCGGGAATTGTATTCAATAAAGTTACAGCGATCATTATATGGATTAAAACAATTAGGACGAATGTGGTATAATCGCCTGAGTGAATATCTGTTGAAAGAATGATACCAAAATAATCCAATATGTCCGTGTGTTTTTATAAAGAAATCTCAGTCAAGATTTGATATTATAACTGTATATGTTGATGACTTAAATATAATTGGAACTCCTGAAGAGTTATCCAAGGCAATAGAATATCTTAAGAAAGAATTCGAGATGAAAGATCTTGGAAAAACAAAATTTTGCCTTGGTTTACAAATTGAACATTTAGCAGATGGGATATTTGTTCATCAATCAACTTATACAGAGAAAATCTTAAAAAGATTCTATATGGATAAAGCACATCCATTAAACATTCCAATGGAAGTTCGTTCACTAGATGTAAAGAAAGATATATTTCGACCTCGAGATGACAGTGAAGAACTACTTGGTCCTGAAGTACCATATCTTAGTGCAATTTGTGCACTTATGTATTTGGCTAATAACACAAAACCAGATATTGCATTTTCAGTAAATTTATTAGCTAGATATAGTTCATATCCTACAAAAAGACATTGGAACGGAGTTAAGCATGTACTCCGATATCTTCGAGGGACAATTGATATGGGTTTATTTTATTCTAACAAATCAAAGTATGATCTAGTTGGTTATGCAGATTCTGGTTATCTATCTGACCCACACAAAGCTAGATCTCAGACATGTTATCTATTCACATGTGGAGGAACTGCTATATCGTGGCGATCAGTGAAACAGACTATAACGGCCACTTCTTCAAATCATGCTGAAATCCTCGCTATTCATGAAGCAAGTCGATAATGTGTATGGCTAAGATCGATGACACAACACATTCATCAGACATGTGGCTTGTCTTCAAGTAAACCTCTTCCAACGATGTTATACGAAGACAACACAGCATGTATAGCTCAAATCAAGGGAGGATATATCAAAGGAGATAGAACAAAGCATATCTCACCAAAGCTCTTCTATACTCATGATCTTGAAGAAAATGGCGATATCACTGTACAACAAATTTGTTCAAAAGATAACCTGGCTGACTTATTTACAAAGGCATTACCAACTGCAACCTTCGATAAATTAGTATATAGCATTGGAATGCGGCGACTCAAAGACTTTAAGTGATGTCTCCATGAGTGGGAGTGAATGTATTATAGTAAACTATATAAAATATGTACTCTTTTTCCTTCACTAGGGTTTTTCTTCCCATTGGGTTTTTCCCTAGTAAGGTTTTAACGAGGCATATTTTATATAAATGGGCATTTAAGGGGGAGTATTATGAATATGGCATATGTAAATGCTCATTCCACATGCCCATTTATTATCCATGCCAAGTGGCATTTTCTCCATAGCCAAAGTGTCTTCTAAAGGCCATAGATTGGTGTCCAAATGTACCACATCATCATCTCTTAAATTGCCTATAAATAGAGAGATTTTTGGAAAAGAAAACACACCAATTTTTCTCCCATTTTCTCTAATTTTTGTGTTTTTAATTTTCCATAAATCTTCACTTTCTTTTCTTTATACTATATATATATATATATTCTTTTTATATTTCATCTTTTGTATTATTATTATTATTATTATTATTATTATATGTTTTGGTAAAGTTTTGGTGCCCGATTTCGCCTCTCAATTTTACAACATTTTTACCATTTTCAAACATTTATTATTATTATTATTATTTTATATATTTCTTTTTTTTTTCTCCCTTTGCTTTCTCCTCCCTTGCATTCTCATTCCCTCTCCCCTCCCACTCTCGATGAGGGCGCCCTCCAAATCTAAAAATTTTCGGATCTAAATGCCACCCTCATTAATAGTGAGAAGGTCGCCAACGATTAGAGGATGGGAAGAAGAAAAGTGGTGGAGCAAGAGCAAGAGAGAGGTGAAAGTGAGAGGAAAAGAGGAAATCAGATCGAGAGCGATCGAGAAAATAGAGAGCCAAAGTGAGAGGAAAAATAGGGAGCAAGAAAAAAAAAATAAAAAATATATATATATATTAAAAAAATGTTTGCTAATGCTAATAAAGGGTTAGAAAAGCTTATTTTGAAAAATCGGGTCAAATATCATTTCGGCACAATTTTTTTAGGTCATCCATACAAAAAAAAAAAAAAAAAAAAAAGAAACATTGAACTTCTATACCATTATATCTCAGTCATTGTTATTGTATCTTTGTACTACCATTAACATAATTAGGCTCTTTGCTTTCAGACTTGCTTAAAATACCAATCCAAATGGTGTCCTCTAAAATACCATCCATGTTGAAGACGCAATACCAAAACCAAGATACATTTTACCAAAAAGTCGAGGGAAGTACATCAAATCATTCAAGAGAATAAAGACAAACACAATAAGACTTAATAAAATCAAAGTAGTGCAACTTTTATGAAAAGATTCATTCAGAAACCGAATCTAAGCAGCAGCACAGTCTGGAATTGCTTTTTAAAAGTTAACAGTTCCAAGGAAATATAAACTCAGCACGAAGTGAAGAAGCAGAAAAGAAAGACTTACAATTTGCATATATTCTATAAAATTGCATAATTGAATGATATCATGAATATAGAAACATCGATTGAAGTATGTAAAGGAAGGGGAAAAAGCAAGCAAATTTGGGGAGATATACACAAAACAAACATCAAATTAAGTCAAGGCGTTAGCACCAGCAACAATCTCCAATATTTCTCCAGTGATCTTGGCTTGGCGCTGTCTGTTGTACACAATCGACAGAGTTTTCTTCAGCTCAGAAGCATTATCACTTGCATTGCTCATAGCACTCATTCTAGCTGCGAGCTCACTGGCCAGTGACTCTTGCAGAGCCCTCAAAATCTGGCTGTTCAAGTACAGAGGCAATAAAGCATCCAAAATCTGAACTGGGTCCTGCTCAAACTCCAAAATTGGTGAGAAATCCGCTGTGCTTGTCCTCACAGAATCCCTTTCCACTGTCAATTTCCCTTCCTTTGTTGTCAACCTGAAAAACTCATCTTCTGCAGCATCCACACAGATTCCATTCACATCACAGATTTCACCCTTTGGTGAGAGAGGAAGAAGGGTGTGAATTACAGGATCAGATTTGACCAAAGACACAAATTTAGTGTACAAAAGCTCTACTTTATCAACTTCCTCACTAACAAAGAGTGAAAAAACATCATCAGCTATGGCTTGAGCTTCTTTGGCTGTGGGAAGACTGCCACCTTCAAGGAACTTATCCACTGGAATGTAAGGCCGGCGAAGGAAATAGGTGTTACCCTTTTTGCCAACGCTGATGACAGTGTACTCAATACCCAATTCCTTCAATTCTGAGATTCTGGCTACAGCTTTCTTGATGATGGTGTTGTTGAAAGCACCACAAAGACCACGGTCACCAGTGACAACAACTAATGCAACTTTCTTGACAGGTCTAACTTTGGTTAGAGGAACATCAATGTCTTCTGTTTGAAGTTGCTCATTGATGTTGTAAAGGACCTCAACCAAGGCTTCTGAGAAGGGTCTTCCATTAACAACAGCTTCTTGAGCTCTGCGGACTTTGGCAGCAGCAACAAGCTTCATAGCTTCAGTGATCTTCTGTGTGTTCTTCACCGAATCGATACGTTCTCGGAGCTCCCGAAGACCGCAATGAATCGGCGAAACTGACAATGATCGAGCAGGGTAGCTCTGGGAAGGGAGCTGAAAAGGGCTCAAAAAAGAGCTGAAAGAAAGGGAGGATGCATCAGAGACGGTGGGTTTTGAAGACACCCACATAGTCAGATTTGAGCAAGACATGGTTTAGCAGCCTAGGAGAGAGCTGAGCTCTAGCTTGGCGGAGAAGAGGAGCTGCAAAGAAGGGTTCAGGTTATTCTTGGGGTAAAGACTTATCTTCATTCATTGGCTATGGTGGTTCTGGTTAGCAAGAAAGGAGCGAGAAATGAGTGGAGTAGAAAACTGAGAGAGGATGAGGTTTAAGGATAACGATTTCGACAGTTGAGATGGCCGGGGGCGAGTTCTTGATTCAATTAGTAATGGTGGGTCCGCCATTCCATCTGTCATGGTGGACTAAATGTGGATACAGGTTTTTGAGTTTTCAACAATTTTTCTACCTCATGCGAATATCTCTACTAAACCAACCCTTTGCTATCCCGGAAGTAGAGACTTAGGGGTTGTTTGGGGCACTGAGTGGGTTATAATAACATGGGTTATAATAGTCTGTGAGTTATAATAGTCTGTGAAATAATATAATATTATTTAAAATGCAGAGTTGTTTAGTCTGGAGTTATAATAGTCAGTGTTTGGAGTGCAGAGTACTCCACAGGTTATTATAACACAGGTTATTATAACCCTTGCCCCAAACAGGTCCTTAAAGAGAAGGTATAAGAAATGGTAAAACTCTCGAAATAGAAGAGTTATCAGAAACATTCTACCGGAACTTGGGGAGTACATAAAATATAACACATTGCTAAGTGGATGTTGCATAAGAGGGGAGGTTGATGAGCAACAGGCTCAGCTCACAGCCGAAGTTAGATCTCATTTCTGGAAAATTGGATACCATAATCCAAGAAAGCAACAATTGTGGAGTCATTAGATTAGAAAGTACCCTTGAACTTTGTCTTTTATTTCAAAAACATCTCTATCATTTCAAAAATTGTAATGTTATCATTTCAAAAGTTGTAATGTTATCTTTGACCTTTCATAAATCTTTCAAAACTACCTTTGGAGTAAAAAATCTATTATAATGTTAGATGGAAAGTCGATATGGCGATGACCTGAAATGACATGACAATATCTGAGACGCTTGCCTAGATTAAGTCTGAAATATAGGCATTCTGCCACGTCGAATTTTTGTCAACCGTTCTAATATATTTTTTGTTGCAAATGGTAGTTTTGAAATGTTTATGAAAAATTAAGGATAATATTGCAACTTTTAAAAGAAAATGATTATTTTTTAAATAAATGGCCAAGTTCAGATATTTTTTCATAATTTAGCCTATAATTTTAGTACTCGAAGAGAAGAGTAGTGAATTTAGAAATATTATACAAGTGCCAACATTACATTACCCAAGAGATTATAATTATAATTTACAAGCAATATTTTGCATCTGATCAACTCAAAAATACTGGGTAATTACCCATTTCGCCAAAAAATTATAAGCACAAAATGTACAGGGGCAAAAGACTTGCATTTGTTATATGATACAATTTTGGAGCAACAAATGTGAAATTTCCTGTTCATTTGAGAATGTAAGATGTCTTTGCTGAGCAATCCACCACGGATGACACAGAATTATCAGAAGGTATGCCCCAATCATGCGATGCTTATAGTTATTGCTACCCTTCTACAGTTTCTTGAAGGCAGGAGCTGACAAGAGACTGGTATGTTTGCCTATCAGGAACTGCTCCCTTAAGCACCATGTAATCATGTAACTCAATTACATCGTCGGGGCCACAACTCTTAACAAAATTGGTGATGAGAGTTGTGTATGTTATAAGGTCAGGAACTATCCCCTGGCAAGTCATTACACTCATCAGTTCCTTGGCTTGAAGGATAAATCCCATCTTGCACAGAAAGTTAATCATTATATTGTAAGTAACTCTGTTCACCAAACTCCCCACATTAATCATTTCTAGAAACAATGCAAAAGCCTTATCAACCTTCCCATTGACGCAATATCCATTTAGCAATGTGTTGTAGGTTACTGAATCGAGGAAACCATTTTGCTGTAATTTGTCTACCAAAAGTTTAGCAGCATCAACCGAACCTTGCTTGCACAAACCATCTAAAATGGAGTTATATACCATCAAGTTGGATTTTCCACCTGCCTGTACTGTTTTATCATAAATTTGAACTGCAGCTTCCATTTTTCCTTTCTTGCAACACCCATCAACCAGAGTGCCATAAGTAACTATGTCAGGTTTGATACCACGAACAATCATACTGCTCAGTACTTGCTTGGCACCTGCCATATTTTGGCTCCGAAACATATAGTTGATGAGAATGTTGTGAGTGAAAGCATCTTTTACAAGGTTTCTTTCAAGAATGTGGTCGTGAATTCTTAGGGCTTTATTGAGATGTCCATTTACACAGAGCCCTTTTGTAAGGATTGAGAAGGTAAACTGATCCGGGAGTATGTGCCTATTAATCATGTCAAATAGTAAAAAAGAAGCTTCTTCTAGTTCTCCTTCCATGTAAAGCCAGTAGATGATGGAATTATAAACAACAGTGTCTGGAATCAAGCCCATTTCAACCATATCATCACACAGCCTAAATGCCACATCCATGCTCCCTTCTCTTGCATACCCTTCTATCAAAGTGGCATATGTTCTCACATTCAAATCTACTCCCTGCTTATTCATTTCACTGAGAACATTTTCTGCAGACTCTAACCTCCCTATCTTGCAGAACCCATTTATTATACAATTATAAGTAACTATATTGGGCAATACACAACCTCCTGAAATTACCCCAGTGTTCCTTGCAAGCTTCAGAGCAAGATCCATATCACCCATTTTACTTGCTTTATCAATGATCATGTTAAAAGTAACGACATTAGGCCAAATTCCAATCTTCAGCATCAAATAAACTACAGAAATTGCTTCTAGTAATTTACATTCCTTACAAAAAGCATAAATAAGCAAATTAAAAGTATTCACATTTTCACTGTATCCACAGGCAACCATTTCCTTATACATGTTCCAAAACTTATCAGTCTCGTCCAACTTTAAAAGCTGATTTAAGAAGTTATTCCAAGCATGAATCGTAACCCAAAAACCCTCCACTCTCAACTTTTTTATTACGTCATATGCACCTTCCACAGTCCCTAACTGAGTGCAAGCCCTCACCAGTGCATCAAAGACAGCCGGATTTGATTTACAAATTTCATAACTATCAATCAACCCTCCCAAAACCTCCAATGGTGACTTACCATCTTTAAGTATTAAATTTTCCATGATAGACAACGCATCATTAAAATTTCTGGAATTGACTAACACGTGAACTAAGGTACAACATGTTTCTAATGAGTGCGAAAAACTGTCTCTTGCCTCAACCCAACGGTAGAATTCTAAAGCTAACTGTGGAAAGGTGCGAAACTCGCAAACAACACGACAAACCAATGAATTCGTGAGACTTGGTGATACTTTCTCTAAGAATCTCCATCTTCTCTGTTTTAAATTAACACAAATTGCTTTACAAATAATATCCTCGGCGCTTGGACTTAAGAGCTTCTTACCCGTATGAAAACCTCGGCTAAAAACACAACTTCTCCTCAGAAAAGTTAAGCTAAAAATCATAGAATGCTGAAAATTCAGTTCATGAAATTTCCTAATATCTGCAAGTAAGAAAAAATGAAGAGAAATTCAACTAAGAAAACCTCTAAATACATCCATATACATGTTCATTAAGAGACTTAAATTGTGCAAAGCAAAATAAAACCCTAATTTCGTCCAAATACAACAAATATAAAATATAAAGTCAGAGGAAAACCGCACCAAGCTATCAACAACAGTATCTTACTTACCTCCGAAGCCTCGCCGGGGAGAGCAGCGGATACAGGAACCACAAAACACGAAGCTCTATGGTATAAAAGTTCAGCAAACCTTCGCAGTTTGTATTTTGCTCCCAACTCTGAAACTTTGATAATCCCTCTTGTGCAATCGGAACTTAAAGTGGAGAAAGCCGACGACAGCAACAAAATAGAATAGGAGCTGGAAGTGGAAGGCAGATGTTCCACTATTGTTAAACTGTTAACTCGACACTGAACGATTCACCGCCGTTGATTTTGCCGCGCTACCTAGTTCCCGTCCTAAACCATCGCCAAGCCGCCGTTCTCGTTGTCGGCGAAAATAAGTGATGGTCGGAACTGTCGTAATTACTATCAGTCTATTACTTGGGCTAGATGTGCCCTACAGGCTTGAGGCTATAAGTATAACACGCCTATTTCGGCCCATTATTATTTTTTTGTTTTTGCAAAATTCGGCCCATTATTTTACGCCCCATTAAATTGCCTTAATTAAAGAAGAAATAACCGAAAGCTATTTAACGTGCGTGTATTATTATTTTCTTTAGTAATACAAAAACATAGAGAACAGAGCATTTCTCTATGGTATTTAACATGTGTCCTCTCGATCAAGATGTCAAAAGTTAGAATTTCTTATTTTTAAATGTTGTTGAAGTCACAAGAAAAAAGTAATAATAATAAACTGAACTATATGATTTAAGCTTTAGACTCGAATACTCATGATTTGGAAGGATTTCAGATGAATTATGTTTTTTGTTATTCCAATAAAGAAAATCATTTAAAATTTTAAGGTCTCACTTGATAATCATTTAGTTTTTTAAAATGAAGCTTGTTTTCTCATGATTTTTCTTTCATGGTTTTCTAAGTAAAGATTTGAATTCTTAGTTATATTCTAAAAACAAAAACTACTTTTTTTAGTTTTCAAAACTTATCTTCATTTTTTAAAATATTCGTAGAAACTAGATGACAAAACCAACAAATTTATAGGTAGAAGTAGTGTTTATGAGCTTTATTTTCAAAAATCAAGAATTAAGTGGTTATCAAACGGGGCTTAAGTGATTTGAATTTGTGTTTTTACGTTAAAAAAATATCATAACTTAAATGGTCGAATTTTGTAGAATTTTATAAGACTAGTTGGATACTACGTGTGATGCACGCGTTTCATAATGTTGAAAATGCAAATGTACATATAAAAGTTGAATGTATGGTCTTATACATATGAAAAATGAAAAATTACACTCTAATATTATTTTTTATTTTGAGTAGCATCATTTGATTGCCCACTTATTTTAAGACTTTAATTTAAACCAAAATATTATTTTTTTATTTTGATAATAATTACCCACTTAATTTGAAACTTTAAGTTAAACCAAAATATTATTATTTTTCTATTATTTTTAAATTTCTTATTATCTAGTAATTGAAAAAATATTTTTTGCAATGAACTTTTGGAATTTAAGGGAATCATTAATTAGATAGTGGTTCTTAATTTTATAACTTTTTTAATCAAAGAAGTTTCGAGGAAATCTATTGGTTAATTTATTTTTATTTACAAAAGTTCACTAAATCGAGAAGATCTGTTAAATAAATTTATTTTTGTTTACAAAAGTTTAATTTCAAACTTTAATTTAAACCAAAATATTATTTTTTATTTGATTTGCATCATTGACTACTCACTTAATTTCAAACTTTAATTTCAACCAAAATATTATTATTTTCTTTTTTTTTAAATCATATTAATTATCTAGTAATTGAAAAAAATATTTTTTGCAATGATCTTTAGAATTCAAGAGAATCATAAATTAGATACGCAATTCCCAATTTTAAAACTCTTATAATCTATGAAATAAGTTTCAATGAGATCTATTGGTCAATTTATTTTTTGTTTACAAAAGTTCAATGAATCGAGAAGATCTGTTAATAAATTAATTTAAACAAAAATATTATTTTTTATTTCAAACTGTAATAATAATAAATAAATTAAGAAGTATTTAGTTTATGTTTTTTATCATAAAATTGCAAGATAGAGAATTCAATCTTCCATCGAATAAAATAACTTTTATTATAATATTGAAAATTGCAATGACATTATATTTTTAATAACTATTAGTAATTATATTTAAATATAATAAATTACATAAATAAGAAAAAAATACAAAATTGTGATAAGACCTCCCAAAATCCTAGCATAGTAAAGTCCAATTTATCCAAAACAAAAAAAGGAAAAAGAAATAAAAAAAAATTAGAAGAAAATTATACAATTAAATCACATCGTCTTCCGTTTTCTGCTTCTCATTCTACCTTAAGATACCAGAGTTGCAATCATTTTCTTCTCCACCTTCTTCAATATGCCAAAGATCAATAAATGAATTGATGTGTATTTATAAATTTAAAAATAAAAAAAAAAAACTACAAAAACAGTAAATTACATTAAATAACTCTTTTTATCATTAGCCAAAGATAAAAAAATTACAAAAACACGTAAGTCAGCAAATTACATTTGAACCTTCGCCTATTTGCCTAGCATAGTTCCGCTATGAAAACATTTTCGTTAACCTAAAGCTTCTGATGTCTGCCTGCTTCACTACAAAAAGTCTAAATGTATTTATGACGTAATATCAACTATACTGAGTTGGAGTAACGCTACAGTAACCGAGCTTTGACTTAGAAAGTACCGTGAACAAAAAGCCGAATCAAGGGTTAATGGTGGGATCCGCCTCGTGCACAGCGTCTGTCGGTGGCGACCCGACGAACAAAACGTCGCATCAAGGTTTGGTTTTTTTTGTTTTTTGTTTTTTTTTGAAAAAACGAACGGTTTGTTATTTTATTTTACCTTAATAATCTTGAATTTTAATGTAAATCAAAACATAATATAAAAATAAGAGATAAATTCATTTCAAAAACAATAATAATAATAAAACTAAGATTTTTTTTTTTTTTTAAAGAATATATAATTAGTATTCATTATCAGTGGCTGTTGATGGAAAAGCCGTGAGCTCCGTCGTTTGCGGCGATTCCAAAAGAAACCTGGTTCCACCGTATTATTCTGATCTAAAAAATGGACCACAGCAGAGTCACGACTCACGAGAACCCTAATAAATTCCAATATTTAAAAATTAAATCTAAATTCCGTCAAAGACAAAAAAAATATATCTAAATCTATTTTTATAGTTTTTCTTCCTTCCTCTCCTTGTTGTTTTGGGTTTTTTTTTTTTTTGTTCGGTAAAGGTCTTTAAAATCCAAAACTTCATTTTCAAGCATTTTGGAAATTTTGCTTTTAAATATATTATATCATTGATTATTACTTTCCCATAAAGTACATTTTAATAAAAATGAAAATTTTTGACGTATTGTCCCTTACTTTTAATTTAATTTAGATTAAATTACGAGTTTAATCTTAAAGCCATAATTATTTAGTTTTTAAAAATCATGCTTATTTTTTCATCGCTTCTCTACTATAGTTTCCATCTTTCTTAAGAAAAGATTATAATTTATAGTTAAATTCTCAAAAATAGTCAAAAATAAAAACAAGCTTTTGAAAACTATTTTTTTTAGTTTCCAAAGCTTAGCTTTATTTTTTAAAACATATGTAAAAATTAGATAAGAAAACATAGAAACTAATTAGTGAAAGTAGTATTTATAGGCTTAATTTTCACATACCAAAAATTAAATGGTTATCAAACGGGCCAAAACTTTTAGGTTTGTGCTTATTTTGGTCTCTAAACTTTAAAAAGTGTTTATTCTGAACTTTCAATTTTGTGTATAATATATTATTGAACTTTAAAAATGTCTAATATGTCCCAAAACTTTCAATTTTGTGTCAAAAGGTCCCTAACATATTCCAAATTTTTAAAAATTAATTAGTTTATTAGATATAAAATTGAATTTTATGTGTAATGAGATCTTAAACTTTCAATTTTGTGTCTAATACGTCCGTGAATTTTAAAAAATGTCAAATAGGTCAATGGCCTATTAGACACAAACTTAAAAATTCAAAAACCTAATAAACATAAAATTGAAAGTTTAAGGATCTATTAAACACTTTTTAAAGTTTAAGGACTTATTAGACACAAAATTGAAAGTTCAATGACATGTTAAAATACTTTTTAAAGTTCACATACTAAATAGACACAAACGTGAAAGCTCGAGGATTAAACTAGTAATTTAACCTTTAATTTATCATACATCGCCAACCTAAATATAGTTCAACCGATTAAAACATTATATTTTGACCAAGAGGCCAAATATTTGAACCTCCACTCTCATACATGGTTAAACTTAATAAAATAAATAATTTATCATGAAAGGTCAAACATTCAATTTTAAAAAATGTAATAAGTATATTATTCACTAAGTTATCATTGAATTGACATAATATTAATATTAATAGTAGACGTCACATAGTTCAATCAATTAAAACATTACATATATGTTCTCTAAATTTTTTTTTTTTTAAGTTTGACAATTTATAGTGTGAGAATTCGAACCTCTAACATTCTCATCAAATATCTACACATTTGAATTAAAAGCAAAAGTAAATAATAAATATACATGATATTTACTATGTTAAAATGACATCGAAACATAGCTTTCGGGACATCGAATCAAAAAAAAAAAAAAAAAAACTTAGGCCCCGTTTGATAACCATTTGAATTTTAGTTTTTGATTTTTGGAAATTGTGTTTGTTTTCTCATGAATTCTTTACAATTAGTTTCATCTTTCTTAACAATACAATTGAATTCTTAGCCAAATTCCAAAAATAAAAACAAGATTTTGAAAACTATTTTTTTTAGTTTTCAAAACTTGGTTTGGTTTTTGAAAACATAGGCAAAAAGTAAATAACAAAACAATGAACTCCATAGATGAAAGTAGTATTTGTAGGCTTAATTTTTAAAAACCAACAACAAAAAACTAAATGGTTATCAAATGGGGCCTTAATTATTTGGGCCTTCATCATCGGATGCAATCCAACCGTAATGCAATGAAGTACGTAGCCATATATTCCTTTCACATTCAGTCGCTTTTTGCAAATTTTCTTTCCAAAACAATAAAATATTCTCTGAATAAAATTTCAAATCCTTTGCTTGTTAAACTATGCAAAAAATTTAGGCCTTTTTTTTTCAAAGCTTAATTAATTGGACAAATTTTTAGATAGATTAGCCCCAACATGTCACAATAATGCAAATTAAAGGATTATTGAATTTATTGGACTGAAAGTGACAGCAGATGATGATGGCTTCCACTGTGTTCTAATTTAGTACACTCAAATGGAGTACTCTAGTCTCGGGTGTGTGTGTAAAAGAATGGAATGAATGACCCACAAAGTGCCTTCCAAAGAAATCATCAAAACCTTCAAATAAATGATGAAAAATCATTTTCTATAGCTTTCCCCATACTTCATTTGTTAATTAAAAAAGAAAAAACTCAACCACTGCAGTAACTCCCTGCAAAAACCTGTAAAAACTTTAGGGCCTGTTTGGTATTCAATCCGGATTCTGTTTTATGTTTTCAGATTCATTGAGTTTATTGAATATGCGTTTGGTTGACTTGTTTTCGAAAACTATTTCCGGATTCTGTGATCCAAATAGTAAAAATTCTGAAAACAACTTTTTATGTTTTCATTGTATCCAGATTTTGAATTTGAAAATTTAAAATGCAAAATTAAATTAGAAAATACCAAAACTTTAATAAATATAGTTTTTGATGTTATAAACTCAATTTATTTTTGTTAAATTAAAATATGTATAATTTAATATATTATAAATTATATGATATTGTAAAATAATAATTGTACAAATTTTATAATAAAAATCATGTTCATAAATTAATTAATAATGGATTATATTCAATCTAATATTTAGTTTTGCAACTACAACTAGTTAATGGTCTATAAATATATTATAGAACACATTTTGAACAATTGTTTAAATTGGAATCCAATTTCTAAATCTGCTACCAAAAACATATATGAAAACATGAAATACAACTCTGTTTTCATTGAACCCTTGTTTTCAAAACTCTGTTTTCAGATTGCATACCAAACAGGCCCTTAGGGTTTCTTTTTTTTAAAACCAACGTTAATAAGATACGATCACCCAACCACCACAATAACTCCCTTACAGATAAATGAATACACAAAGAAAAATCATCTTTCCACATAAAAGAAAAACTAGGCGTAGAAATCACCATGGTCGCCAACCTATAAGGCCTCACTTCACCATTGATGACCCTTGGAATGTGACTCTAAAATGAATACAGTTTTATAAGTTCAACCTAAACTAAATGAAAGTGTAAAAATTTAGTGTAAATATGTGTTTAGTTACAATGTAAGTGGTAGCCATTTTAGGAGTTATGCTCGATGGTTAATTAATTTCATAGTTGGTAGTTTATTAAGTAGCGAATGAATGGTGTTAATTGGAGAGTTTGTAGGGTTAGTGAAGCTTAGTGGCTTAAAGGTGGCAGAGGTAGTAAAAATTTTAAGGTTAGTAGTCTAATTAGTGAGTTAGTAATCAATTATTTATTTTCCTATACTTATCTTTAACAAAATTTCATTTAGTGAATAGTGTCGATTTCTATATATTGATTGAATAATGTGTTATCTTACCATGAATAATACAAGGGGAATAAATACACAAAATTATGAATACATTAAAGGAAAGCAACAAGAAAGGAAAATCCTAAATTACTTTATAATTTACAGCATAATTAGCACGATTCACGTTAACACACTCCCTCAAACTCAATGTGGTAGAGTAGCAACCAACTTGAGTTTGTGAGGTAACTGAGTGAAGCGACCTAGTGACAATGCCTTTGTGAAGATGTCAGCTAGTTGCTCTGTGGTGGAGATGGATTGTAAGAAGACAATGTTGCTCTGGAGATGATGACAGATGAAGTGACAGTCATTCTCAATGTGCTTGGTGCGTTCATGGAATACATCATTGTGAGCAATTTGAATAGCACTGCAATTGTCACAATGAAGTATAGTGGCAGACTGTTGAGGAGTACCTATATTAGCAAGAAGCCAGCGAAGTCATAGTATCTCAGCAGTAACGTTAGCTAATGCACGATATTTTTATTTGGTGCTAAAATGTGAAACAACAGTTTGCTTCTTACTTCGCTAAGAAATAAGAGAATCGCCTAAGTAGAAGCAATAACTTGTGGTAGAACGTCAATCAGTGGAATCCCTAGCCCAATCTACATCAGAGTGGCCAAATAACACTAAGGATGACTGAGAAGAGAACTGAAGTCCATGACCAAGAATACCTTTGACATACCGTAGAAAGCGAAGGATAGTAGTAAAGTGTATAGTCCGAAGAGCAACCATGAATTGACTAACTATGTGAACAACATATGTAATATCAAGGCGGGTCACAGTCAAGTATATAAGACTGCCAACAAGTTGACGATATAGAGTGGCATCTTCGAGAGGAACACCATCGAAATGAGTCAAGTGAACATTCGGATCCAGAGGTGTTGAGGACGTTGCAGAATCGGTAAGACCAGATCAAGCCAAAAGATCAGAAGCATATTGTGCTTGAGATAAGTAGTACTCATCAGAGCGGATGAGACCTCATGACCAAGGAAGCAGTTGAGTGGTCCTAAATCTTTCATCTCAAAGTGCTTCCCAATGTAACATTGCAAATCGAAGATAGTTTGAGGATCATCACCTGTAATAATCATGTCATCAACATAAAGAAGGAGAAGAACCATACCTTGAGGAGTCTGACGAGTAAACAATGTTGTATCGTGGGGACTGGAAGCAAACCAAGTTGGGTTATGGTGGCACTGAATGTGGCAAACCAAGCTCATGGAGCTTGCTTCAAACCATACAAAGCTCGACGAAAGAGACAAACTTTCTCATGTGGAGGAAATGTACCAGGTGGGGGTTTCGTATACACTTCCTCAAAAAGAGTACCATTGAGAAACAAATTTTTAACGTCCATATGAAGAAAATGTCATTATTTGGCAGCTGCAACAGCTAACAGGCTACGAACAGATGACATTCAAGCAACATAGGCAAATGTTTCTTCATAGTCAATACCATACTCTTGAGAATAACCTTTTGCAACAAGACAAGCTTTATACCGTTCAATAAATCCATCAGAATGAGTTTTGATTTTGTAAATCCACTTACATCCAATAAGTCGTTTACTAGGGGGTAGATCCACGTAATCCCAAGTATGAGTATTTTCTAAAGCCTGTAGTTCCCCATTCCATGCTTGCTGCCAAAGAGGGTTAGAACTGGCCTTATGATAAGATCAAGGTTCAACTAAAGACATGAAGGTGGAAAAATAATGATAATCCTGGAGGTGATGAGGAGTTTCTCTAACCCGAGTGGAGCAACAAACAGAGGTGACAATTGCTGTTTCAGGTTTCATCAAGGTGATAGATGTCTGATCTAAGACAACAAAGACATGAGTGATTGATCAAGCTTGGGAGTATGTAGAGGATTATGAGTTATACCTGAATCATTTGAAGTCAATGTCGGATCCAAAGGAGATTCAGGGGCTAGGTGATCAAGGTTAGGGACACGAGGAGAATCAGACAAAGGAAAGAGATCACTAGAGAGATAAGTGAAAAATGGTTGGGGACTGGAGAGAGGCATGAAAGGAGGAGAGACTGGAGAACATACTATGTTCCCAAAAAGTAATATGGCGAGAGATACGTAATCTGTTAGAGATAGGATCCCAACAACAAAAACCCTTGTGTTTAGTGCCATAACCAAGAAAGCAGCATAAGCGAGCACGGGGGTTCCAGTTTGGTATGTTCATGAGGTTGAAAAAGAACAAAACAAGCACAACCAAAGACTTTAAGATGAGAGTAAGAAGGTGGAGTACCATATAAACGTTCAAAAGGAGAAATATTTTGGAGAACAGAGGATGGAAGACGGTTGATGATATAGACAAAAGTGAGAGCAACCTCCCCCAAAACTTCTCAGGGTAAGATGCAGAGAGAAGTTGAGCACGAACAGAATCCAAAATATGACAATGCTTACATTCTGCTCGACCATTTTGTGGGGAGGTATGGGGACAAGAGCATTGAACAAAGGTGCCTTGTTAGGTGAGAAAAGAAAGAAGGCTTGAATCCTTTTAGTCCATAATATTGTCAGTGCGAAGAATTTTAATGGTTCGAGAAAATTGTGTTTGGACCATGTTGGCAAAAGCAGTATATCCTTGAGATAAGGCAGAACAACTTTTCAAAAAATAGATCTATGTAAAGCAAGAGCAATCATCAATAAATAAAACGAAATAACAATAGCCATTAACAGTAGGACTAGGAGCAGGACCCCAAATATCAGAGTGAATTAAGCCAAAATGTGTATCACATATAGAGGATGAATTGGAAAAATATAGGGCAGGTTGTTTCACAAGCTTACAATTTAAACAATCAAATGAAGCAACTTTTAAAATATTATTTAAATTACCAACAGAAATTAACTTGCAAAGTTTGTCAGAAGAAGCATAATCAAGACGAAGATGTCATTGATACATTTATAATTTACAGCATAATTAACAAGATTCACGTTAACAAATAGAATAAAAGTTTTTCCTTCCTACAATTTCTCTTTTGTTTTATACTCTTTGTCCTCTTCATTAAAAAAATCCTAGACACAAAAAATGAAAATGTATAAAGTAAGCGTAATTTTCTCATTGAATTATATATGCATGGTTTTATTTTTATTTTTTAAACAATTTCACATGCACGGATTTTGGTAGGGAGAAAAAATGTTTTTATTTAGTTATTTATTAATATTTAAAGAAGGCATTTATTGGTATTGACAATGTATTAAAAGTAATTAAATTTGCTTCATAGTTTTGTCTTTTAAATTTATTGATGGTCAACACACAATCTTTTTAAAGTTTTCATCTACACAATTTTTTTGAACCAAATTGTTTTTCCGATTATAAAAACAAAATATTTATAAAAGATTCGCACCCTCGAGATTCCCCTTGGCCTTACCCAATATTATATGAGTTTATTGGAAATTTAAGTCTTAAAAGAAAAATTAAATGGGATAAAGTAGTAGCGTCGGCCGACACAAAGTTGGTGGCTATAATTAATGAAAGGTTAAAAACACTTCTATCCATACTTTTATATAAGCAATAATTTAATTTCTAAACTTTAATTTGTAAAGATTTAATTTTCGTAGTTTTAGATTTATAACAATTTAGTTCCTAAATTTTAGTATTTAATAATTTAGTCTATGTCTCAGCATAAAACATAGCTTAACTGATATAAAATATGTATTTTCGACCAAGAGATCAGAGGTTCAAATCTCTCACTTTACATATTATTTAACTAAAAAAAAAATTAATCCATATACTTTCAAATTTGTAACGATTTAATCATACCATAAAAAACTTCATCAAAATTAAATGTCAATTTTTATTATTTAATGATTCAGTTTTTATAACTTATAAACATATTGGATTCTTAATTAATTTATTGCTCTACCTATGTAACAAATCTTATTGAATTTTAATAATAAATTTCACTATAGAGACTAAATTGTTATAAATTTAAAAATACAGAGGCTAAATTACTAAATATTAAAGTTTAGAGACTAAATTATTACAAAATTGAAAATATGTGTACTAAATCGTTCTAAATCAAAGTTTAGAAAATAAATTGTTACTTTCATGAAAATTGAGAGATAAAATGTAATTTTTAACTTTAATAAAATAAATAATTAAATATTACTTTTCTTTTATTTTTTCCTTTTAAAAAGATTTAAAGCTGTCTTATTAAATAATTAAATATTACTTTTCTTTTATTTTTTCCTTTTAAAAAGATTTAAAGCTGTCTTTTTCTCGAGATGCTGATGAAAAATATAAATGCAAACAATATTCCTAGTAGAATTAGGAAAACGAAATCATAAAATTGTTTCACTTTTTTATTTTATTTTATTTAGTTCAATAATACTTAGAGATGAAAATTCAAATCCCCAACTTTTTTAGTTGAGTATACAATCTCTTAATTAATTGAACTGTGCAAATTGACACTTTTTAAATAAATGATATGTCTTTTTTAGTTCAACAATAACATTTAGAGGTAGAAGATTTGAACCTCTTACCTTTTAGTCGAGAGTACATGTCAATTACTGTCTCACTTTGACTAGTTTTAAAAGTTAGAATTTGTCTATGGTTTGATAAAACTTTCATAAATAGTTTATGTTTGATAAGGCCCTCATAAATAATCTAGAATTTTGCCAGACTATAGAAACTATTTATGAGATTTTATCAAATCATAAAGACAAAATTCTAACTTTTAAATTCATAGGAACTAAATTAAAACTTTCTCCAAATTATAGGAATGAAATTTGTAATTTAACCCATATTTTGCTTAAAGAACATTTTGGATTTGGATAATAATTTTAATATTTTACCAATATTATGAGGAAATAATAAAAATAAAAATATTAAGTTATTCTATTTATAAAAATATTAATAAAAGAAAAAATATCGATCTTACGGATGAATAAGTGCATCAAGGCAGGTACAATAAATGGATAGTGGCGTTTTCTGCTGACTCATCCTTCCAGTTTTGTCAAAATTCATGAGAAAGGCGAAGGGGTTATAAGAAAAGGAAAGCCAAAATTGGAGAAGCGTGTCAGAGCAGTAAATGAAGCACAGCGCCATTGAAACACAACTCAAATTGCATGAAACCAAACAAAATTATTCAACAAATTCATATCAAATTTCCCAAAAAAATAAAAAAAAAATATATATATTTTTTAAATGTACCCAAAAAAGAAATCAACAGTTTTGTCCATGTAGAATTAGAGATAAAAACATCATTAATTTTAGTAATTATTCGAGGGAGTTGTTACGTGGTTGACAGTTTTGTAAGGTTAAATGTATGATTTTTTTTTTTTTTTTGTAAAAATATCTCAATTTTGTATATAATTATTAAGAAGTAAAAATTTCCAGATTCATATTTTAAAGTAAATGTAGTGGCCTCATTAAATATTTTTTTTAAGGTTAAATAATAAAAAATACTCATGAATTATGGAGTTGGTTTCAATTATACTTCTAAACTTTGAAATTTTTTCATTTTAACTCATAAACTTTGAAATTTGTTTCAAAACTAACTCTTGAAGGTTTTTTCCGTTAAATTTATGGAAGAAAAATGACGTATTTGAATATGTTTTGATTTTTTTTTTTAATGTATATACTCAAATATGTTTACATAAGCAACAATACGAATGTAAAAAAAGATTAAAATAAAACTTTTTAAAGTTTGGACTGTAATTGGAACCAACCCCATATTTGAGGTGTTTTTTTGATAACTTAATCTTTTTTTAATTATCCATAATTCTAAAACTGTTCAACAGTCTCTTTCTTTCTCCATTATTTAAGAAGTGAGAGCTCAAGGCAAGTTCAGTGGACAGTGTTGAAAGAACCACCGCAGAAAAATGGGCTCCAAAACACTGTCTTTCTTCATCTTGCTTTCCGTTTTTGCTGCTGCATCTGCAGAGGTTGAGGAAGACAATGGGCTTGTTATGAACTTTTACAAAGATACATGTCCCCAAGCTGAAGATATCATCAAAGAACAAGTCAGGCTTCTCTACAAGCGCCACAAGAACACTGCATTCTCTTGGCTTAGAAACATCTTCCATGACTGTGCTGTTCAAGTAATCTTTAATCTTTCCATCAATCCTTCTTCCATGGATTTTCATTTTCCTGCTGATTTTTGCTAACATAATGTTGTTTATGTCAGTCCTGTGATGCATCTCTGCTTCTGGATTCAACAAGAAGGACCCTGTCCGAGAAGGAAACAGACAGGAGCTTTGGACTAAGGAACTTTAGGTATATTGAGACCATCAAAGAGGCAGTAGAGAGGGAGTGTCCTGGAGTTGTGTCCTGTGCGGATATCCTTGTTTTGTCCGCCAGAGATGGCATTGTTTCTGTAAGTATATGTCTTCTTTTTCATCTCTGTGTTTGCTTTTGCCCAAAATTTCTGTAGATTCCTTAACTTGCCTGGTTTAGAAGTTGTTGGCTTGGCTTTTCTCCTTTTGCAGCTTGGGGGACCTTACATCCCACTTAAGACAGGCAGAAGAGATGGAAGGAGAAGCAGAGCTGAAGTGGTGGAAGAGTACCTTCCAGACCACAATGAGAGCATGTCTGTTGTCCTTGAAAGATTTGCAGCCATGGGTATTGACACCCCTGGTGTGGTTGCTTTACTAGGTAAATGTTTCCATGTTCCATGTCCCCTAAGATTAAATCAGCTTAAGCTTGTGAGTTCAGGGTAGTTCAACAAGGTATCATATTAGAAGGTTTTGTGTTTCAATCCCTATAAAGTTGTTTCTCCACTATTTGGTAGGATTTGTGCTATCTTTCTACCCCACATAGATTAAATCTACAGTAGCCAAACAGCTTAACCTTTTTGAGTTTGATTGTAGCAACACTAGATCACTTTTCAGACATGGGTCTTACGGTTTTACAATGCTTCTTTTTGAGCACTAAACTTGTTCGATGTGGATCTCTGATCTTTCAAATCTTTTGAATTAGAGCAAACTTACCAGATCTGAATCCATTACATCGTGCAGGAGCTCATAGTGTTGGTAGAACACACTGTGTGAAGCTGGTCCACCGGCTGTACCCGCAGGTAGACCCTGCTTTGAACCCTGGCCATGTAGAGCACATGTTGTACAAGTGTCCTGATGAGATCCCAGACCCCAAGGCTGTACAGTATGTGAGGAACGACCGTGGCACACCCATGATTCTGGACAACAACTACTACAGAAACATTCTTGACAACAAAGGGTTGCTGATAGTGGATCACCAACTGGCCTCAGACAAGAGAACAAAACCATACGTGAAGAAAATGGCCAAAAAGCAAGACTATTTCTTCAAGGAATTCTCAAGGGCCATTGCCATCCTTTCTGAGAACAACCCTCTCACTGGCACAAAGGGTGAGATCAGGAAGCAGTGCAATGTTGCCAACAAACTGCACTGAATTATGGGCTATAGTAGAATCAAGCTCGCTCAAGATCCAAGTCTCTCTCTGGTTAAGGGGGAGATGGGAGTGAGTTTTGGCTGAATAAGTTTGTGGTTTATCCTTCTGCTGTTAGGTAATTAAAGTGGGTGTGTTTTGATGGAGGCTGTGCTGGTCACTGTTTGCTCTGTAGTATTATGCTAGGCTAAGTTGTGCTTATTGTGAGCTTGATGTCGGTTAAGGGGAATGTATGGATGGATGTTGTATGTATGGATGGATGGATGGATGCTGGTTAATTCAGGGTCCATGGAAATGTACTTAAATTATCTTCTTGTTGTAATAAAAGCTGCACAATGGCAAGAGATTCAGGCTTTGCACATATATAATCATATGGAACGAGATGCAATTACATGGTTAAAAACACTCAAAAGATTGGTAGGAGAATGAAAAGAAAGATTTGTTCATGTAAACAGAAGACAAACAGTCAGATAGGAGAAGTAAATGCACTTGTCAATGTATTTTGCAATATAATAATTGAATTTTTTGGGACCCATATTAGAGGTGACGTCGGATTAGTGTAGCCAGATGAAGAAACTGGGTACTAGAAATGAAATTGAAGGAAATAACAATATTAGAATTTTCACAACTTTGAGCATTTACATTATCAGTACGAGCCTAATCAATGGTATGTTGCTTTCTCATTTAGAAAATCAATAGTAAAAGAACTTATCAAGGTTCATTAGGACGAGTGAAGATGCTACAAATAATTTTGGTAATCATTTTTCATTAAGATGAATGGAGGAATATTACAAAAACAAGGAGTGATTACATGGTCATCAGCTTACCCCACTTTGAAAGAGAGACAAAAGTAAGGGAATGACTGATGTGGAACCTCAAAATCGTTTGCTGCTTGTGCTTGTTATGTCTTAATCTTTACTGCTTGAAGTACTATCAGAATTACTATCTGTTTGTTCTGAGATATCCTCATTCTTTGCATTTTCTTCCATAGCTTTTTGCATGAAGGGGCCACAGGGAAAGCTGCAATGAAGCTGAGATTGGAAGGGGAGAAAATTTCCGCTAGATGGAAAAGAATGATAAGTATAAGCTGAAGGGTAAAGCCCTGGATTGAATGAGTTTGGAGGCGGCCAATACATCAGAGGAACAAATGCGTTTGGTGGGAAATAATTAAATGGGTTCTGATTTTGGTAGGAGGCCACAGCACAGGAACTAGCAACCACTGGATTTGAAATTGGACGGTTGCTATCAAATGGTGTCTGACATGGAGATGGGAGTGACTGAAATGCTGCCACAGCACGAGTTTGGATTGAAGTATACCCTACCAATCCAAATTGTGTTGAAGATGATGATTGGTGGGGTGATGTTTTATCTGAAGAGCCAGGCTGTTCGTTTGTGCTACTTTGTTTTTTCCCCCTTGATTTTGTTGAAATAGTTCTTCCAACTAACTGCTGCTTGTGAACAGATTTGTCATCCTGTGTTGAACAAATGGTGTCAAGGTCTCAAATTCATGATGCAATTGTAGAATCAAAGCGTCTGAATCACTTCACTGAACATGAGTACAGAGATTTTGAGTTTAGGGGTTGTGATCTTACAATATTGTCGGTTGTCGAGCGTGCAAGAAACAACTCCTTGCCTTCGGCATCTTTGTCTGTCCTGCAAAAGGAAGTTTATTGCTAAAGTGCAGCATTGTAGTTATAAAATGAAACTAGCAATCTTTCTTGGTAATTAATTCAAGTTAGCAAGAGGAAGTTTAATATTATGACAAAGTTGTAATCACAATCCTCCAAAAACCATACTTCAAAATGCTTATTTGTTATTTTTCCTGCTATGCTACTTCCATTGCAATAGTAATACCTGTAGTATTTCTGAAGCAAGTCCAAATTATGGTATTTGGTTTCTTTGCGGACGAGGTCGTCTGGAAAACCAGCCATGAAGAGAAGGGTAATGCCCAAGGCTTTGAAGAAAAAACTCCCACTGCGAATATTAGCCAGCATGGCCATCCTGCACATGAGTGGCCCAAAAGACTTGAGCTTGTTTCTTCCCATTCGCTGTCTCACATATCTAGGCATAATCAGTGACAAAACCTTCTAGTTAGTCAATAACTATGAACACAACTATGCAAAGGTAACTTTTTCTTTCAAGTTAATTCATGGCAATGAGGAACAAAATTCAAATAACGACATGTGATCTTCTTGCAAAATGTTCGTCTTACTCGTTCTGTGGAAGATTCCTTGTCCTGCCACCATATTTGATACAGAGAAATAAGCAAGAAGGACAGTTAACATCCAATGGTCGCATAGCTTTCTCTTCTTCAAGTATTTGAACAGGACATAGTGTTGGGTGGTGCCTATTGGGGTAGAAAATCTTCCTCCTCACACCAGGATTCTCATACAAGACATGCTCCTAATAACAAAAGAAGCACATTATTTTAGCCTTTTGGGTTGACCAACAATGGACGAAAATCAAAGAAGAAAACTGACTTTATTAACCTACAAAAATGAAAATATTTTACATATGTCTAACTTTAAAGCATGTAAAAAGAAAAGTTATAGCTGACTATGGTGCATGTGAGCATTCTTTGATGTCCCAATCAAACTCCATGTGAGCAAGATGCCCTTAGGACACAAGTTAACATCGTAACGAGGTGAAACACAAGATATTTTCAAAACATACATTAATAAATCTTGAGCTGCTTACCCCATGATTTTGAGGAGAAATGAATGGCTCTCCTTTCCTTAGAATACTGAAATGATTGAAGTCTAACTCGTACATCTCCTCACAACCATGCCTTATACCAAGACATGAAAACACTATTATTTTCCTCATGGTATGAGACTGAGCATTTTTCTGCAGCAAGACTTCTGATTCAATAATTCCCTTTACTTCTTTAGGACAGAAGGCCAACTTTGGAGGCTTTCTTTGAAGCGATACATTTCGAAATCCTACGTTATAAACTTCATTCCCATATGCAAAGATGTTTGGTGTTCCATCATACAGTTCAATGTTTTTTGTTTGATTCTTTTCACTCTTGGGCTCCTGTCTTTTTCCATATTCTTTAGCTTTTGTTTGCTCATCTACCAATGTTGGCTTGTTTTCAGCACCAGAGTGATTCTCCAAATATCCCGCATTCGAATCGAGATATGTATCTTGTTTAACATCATTGACACTTCTTGAATTTCCATTAATTTCCCAATCCTTGATTTCCAAAGGGATTTCACTCTCCTCATGATAATAATCATCCTCATCATCAGTTTCGTCTGTATCTACACATTCTACAGTATTATCACATTCCTTCAACTTTTCATAATGCACAAACTGTGTCTCATCCATACTCATCCAACTAACCGATCGATCCTCTAGATTTACATCTTTTGGAGAGAAACACTGAGTTCCATCCTTCATTATTGTTTTACTTTTCTCAACATTTTGATAGCTGTCTGTTTCTTCTTTGCTTCTTTTAAGCCTCTTGAAGCTTCTCTGCATTGGCTTGGAACAACTGCCCTGAAATGGAAGGTGAAATTGGCCATTGAGCACATGAAACAAAATGGAAAGATACAATTGAAATGAGTGTAAAAAAAACAACCAAATTAGAAAAACTGAGAAATCACACTAGTTCATCAGCAAGTTGGGCATCCTTAACTCTTTCTTGTAACAATTTAGCTTCCAGAAATGATATTCTCTCCATTAGTTCTGCATTTCTCTGTCTCTCTCTCTGTAATTCATCAGCCATTTGTGCAATAACATTCACATTCTCCCCTTTGGATTCTTGGTCTGTTGCAGCACATAATGCAGACGAATTAACCAAACCAGTAGCACAAGCTTGAAGCTCCACCATCGACAAAAGGAAAAAAAAAAAGCCTAGCTAGCTAAGGAACAAATCATCAACTCACTTCCCAATCCAAATCCCAAAAAATCCGTATTCCTTATAACAAGAATCAAACACCCAGAAGAAAAAAACGAACTAAAATGCTAAATCAAAGAAACCCATCTGCAAAAACAATCAAAATGCTGGTGCAAACTCTTAGCAAACGAATTGAACTTCAAAGAGAAACAAAATGCATCAGAAATTAATTGAATAAAGATGAATGCTATGCTATCCCAGATCATTCTAGAGAGGGGAAAAAAACTAAGGGTGCTAGTGATAAGTGATTAGTCACTGATGAAGCATTATTCGGGGTGTGATTTGCGGGAGTAAAAGAGAGAGCAGCGAGAGAGGGAAATAAATGGCATGCAATTGCAACAGCACGTGCAGTGGCATTATTCTCTCGTCACAAATTGCGTATCAAAATGCCAAAAATTCACTCACTGCCTTCAAAAAGAAAAAGGGAAAACAAAACATTGCTACTTTCCACGGCACAGTTATATATATATGTTTTTTTTTTTATTACTAGTCATCATATGTCTATTAAAATACTTTATATTAAATTTCATATCTTATTGTAACGTCAGTGGAGATCTAATAACTTCATACATTATTGGCAAATAGATTATAATTCAACTAATTAAGATATATGCTCTCAATAAATAGGCCAGGAGTTCGAATTCTCTCAACCTACAATGTTGTTGAGATAAAAAATAATAATAATTCTTTTTCGAATTCAAAAACATTTAAATGTGAAAGATTTGAACCTCTGATCTGATAACACATGTTAATTACCATTGAGTTATGTTCATTTTGGCATAAATAATAATAATAATAATTTGATGTTGTACGATAAATTTAATATTGTATCAATACTTAAAGTACGGATTTGTTTCATATTTAATTAAGATGTCGTAGTATATTAATATTGTGAATATTTTATTAAGTATATTATAAGTCCAACCCAACAACGCCTAAAGCCTATATATATATAAATAAAACTTAACTTCTTTTGTTTAGCAGTTGTAATTATCATTATTTATATATGTGAAGTAAATAACCAGAGCATAATAACCTTGTTAAATTAAACTAATAGAAATGGCAAACAGCTGTAATTGCAATTTGCGAATGGGATTCTTATTTCGAGGACTAAGACTAAGAGAAAGGGAGGGAGACAGCTCTGATTTCTAACTTAAGTGAAATTTGTGCATCCTTTTCTTGGATTCTTAACCCCCAACCCACTCACTAATTCAACTTAAATCTACAAATTAATCCACTCATCTACGTTTCAGAATATTTCCACCGTGGTAAAAAAAATTTACACTCAACCAACGTTTAAAATGCATCTCTATTTCTTTTTTCTTTTGAAAGAAGTGGTCAAGTTTGAATTCTCATTTCTTGTGTGGTACAATATTAATTATAGAAAGAAAAATATAATTGTTTTACTATAGTCAAAAGCAATTTGTTTTCAAACTCATTAGAGTTGAAAGTAATATTAAAAACTTACTAATTTAATTCTTGGACTTTTAAGTTTGTGTCTAAAAGGTTCATAAACTTTAAAAAGTATATAATAGATATTTAAACTTTTAAGTATGTGTCTAATAAGTATTTAAACTTTAAAAATGTCTAATAAACTCCGAACTTTCAAATTTTGTGTATTAATAGGACCTTGACATATTCAAAAGTTTTAAAAAATAATTATTTTTTTTTAGTTCAACAATTGCGGGGTGAGATGATTAAACCATTGACTTCAAAGATAGTAAAAAATAATTGATTTATTAGATATAAAATTGAATTTTATGTCTAGTATGATTCTAAACTTTCAATTTTGTGTTTAGTAGGTCCATTCATTTAAAAAAAAAATGTCAAATAGGTCAATGATGTATTAGATACAAAATGAAAATTTTAATGATCTATTAGACATAAAATTGAAATTCCTCAAAAAAAAAAAGACATAAAATTGAAAGTTTAAAGACCTATTTGTGACACATTTTTAAGTTTAATGACCAATTGAACACAAAATGAAAAATTCATACACCTATTAAATACTTTTTAAAGTTTAGATATCAAATAGAAATAAATTTAGAAATTTAGGGATTTAACTAAATTCAAATCCGTTTAAAACACTTAATTGGGAAGTATTTCTTTCACAAGTATAGAATCAAATATCACAGATAAATACTTTCTCTTTTATTTTTTATTTTTCCTTTTTTGTGTGTGTTGAAACTTGAAAATAGTACTCGAAACTATAATACATAATAAATCTGAAATGGCACTTAGTGACTGTTTATGGAGACAAAGTGAAAAATGCTCTTTTTCATTTTATAAGTAAACTATATTAAACATGTCAGGAGAAAAATAGTTCTTTATTTTTACAAACTCCGAAACAGACATAAGATAATAATAGAAAAATGTATGCACACGTGCAAATAATAAAGAAAATAATAAAAGTAGTGGGGGAGCCAATAATAATTAATAAATGGCAATATAGATAGAAAACAAGCTCACGTGCAATGCTAAATTTATTTAAATCTTTGTCCCTTAATTGCAGGTTTTTTTTTTTTGGGTGTCAGAGGAATACTAAGCTCAACCTTGGATTCCGATTCCACGTCTGATGAAATGACAAGACTACCCTCAAGTATCCGTGTTCAATGGCTGCTTGACTTGGGCAGGGTGGTAGTTTCACTTGAAAGCAGTTCATAAAAGTAGGGTAAATGCCAATTAATCACAGCCTTAATTTGCAGCTCCATCAAGAATGTATGCATTTGTGAGTGAGAGAAAATCATGTGCTAAGTAACTTGGAGCCTAAGGATGTTCCCATGTAAGTTGATTTTTTTTTTAACTACAAATTTAGTCTCAGTACTTTTAAATTTGTGTTTATTTGGTTCTTAAACTTTAAAAATTGTATGTTTAGTTCCTGAACTTAAAAAAATATCTATTTGGTCATTGAACTTTAAAAAAATGTCTAATAAGTCTTTAAACTTTCAATTTTGTGTCTAATAGATTTTTGTCTTATTCGTTTTTTTTTAAACTTACTAATCTACTATACACCAAATTGAAAGTTTAGGATTTTATTAGACATAAAATTTAATTTTATATTTAATAGATTAATTAATTTTTAAAACATTAGAATCTATCATGGACCTATTAGACACAAAATTGAAAGATCATGGACCTATTAGACATTTTTAAAGTTCAGCTTTTAAACTTTCAATTTTGTGTCTAATAGGTCCTTGACTTATTCGACTTTTTTTTTTAATTCACAAACCTACTAGACACAAAATTAAAAGTTTATGGTCTTATTAGACATAAAAATTAATTTTATATCTAATAGATTAATTACTTTTTAAAAATTTTGAATATCCTAGGTCCTATTAGACATAAGATTAAAAGTTCAGGGGCTTATTAGACACTTTTAGAATTCAACGCCTATTAAACACAAAATTGAAAGTTTAGAAATATATTAGATACTTTTCAAAGTTTAAGGACCAAATAGACATAACCTAAAACTCGAGGTACTAAACTTGTAATTTAACTTTTTAATTTTTAAATAATGTTTAGATTAATCTCACAAAGCAACCTTGTTAATTTAATTTAAATATATTAGGTGGTAGTTCTAATGTTTGAACTCATTTGTTCAAAGTGCTTTTTTGCTTTTAATTTTCATGTGCCTCTAAAAACAATACATTTTACCTCAGTTTGGATAACAATTTGATTTTTGATTTTTAGTTTTTAAAATTGTACTTGCTTTCTCATCATATCTTTACAATGATTCTCATTTTTCTTAAGTAGACATTTGAATTCTCAGCCAAATTTCAAAAACCAAAACAAGTTTTTAAGGCTCCATTTGATAACCATTTGGTTTTTGGTTTTTGAAAATTAAGCTTATAAATACTATTCCCACATATGGTTTTACTTGTTTTGTCATCTACTTTTTACCTATATTTTCAAAAACTAAGCCATGTTTTGAAAACTAAAAAAAAGTAGTTTTCAAAAACTTGTTTTTGTTTTTAGAATTTGGCTAAGAATTCAAATGCTTCCTTAATGGAGATGAAAACCATAGTAGAGAAATTGGGAGAAAACAAGTTTAATTTTTAAAAACAAAAAACAAAAAATGAAATGGTTATCAAACGGGGCCTAAACTTTTTTTTTTTTAGTTTTCAAAACATGACTTAGATTTTGAAAACATTTATAAAAGGTAGATGACAAAAAAAAAAGAAAATCATAAATGTAAGTAGTATTTATAAGCTTAATTTTCTAAAACTAAATGATTATCAAACGAGACCTTAATTTCTACATTTATTTTTTTTTTGTAATTTATTTATAAGGACTTTAAAATAAATTCATGTTTTTGTGTAGAAAGTTATCATAAAGTTAAGAAAAAATATTTGTTATGAGAGGGAAGACTATGGACCATGATATATGTTTGATAATTGTTTTTAGTTTTCGGTTTTTTAAAAAGTTGAGAGGTAGAGAGAAATGTTAAAGAGAACAAAACATGTGGAGAATAAATTCATGTTTTTGTGTAGAAAGTTATCATAAAGTTAAGAAAAAATATTTGTTATGAGAGGGAAGACTATGGACCATGACATATGTTTGATAATTGTTTTTAGTTTTCGGTTTTTTAAAAAGTTGAGAGGTAGAGAGAAATGTTAAAGAGAACAAAACATGTGGAGGTAGTAAAATAAAAGTTTACAAAGATCAATTTTTAGAGAGAAAAATTAGAGAGAGTACCTTCGGAGAGAGACAAAAAGATTTAGGGGGCGTTTGAAGCGCATAGTTGAGTTGAGTTGGGCAGAGTTAGTTTGTCAGTGAGTTTAGAAGTCTGTGTTTGAGGTGCAGAGTTGGGTTGAGTTAAGTCAGAAAGTCTGTGTTTGGAATGTAGAGTTGGGTTGAGTTGAGTCAGAAAGTATGTGTTTGCGGTGCAGAGTTGAGTTGAGTTGTCATGGGTATTTGGTGTAGTTTTTTGTAACCCGAAGTAGATTAATTTTTAGCTGACTGTTTTTGTTTCTTTTATTTTTATTTTGTCCAATCATTCATCTAGAAACACATTTTCCTAACTTTCCAACATTGAATTCAAATATCCACTTCAAAAAATATATATTTCAACATTGATCTTTTAAAAAAAAACATCATTTTTTATCTTCCTTTTTTTAGAAATTGACTTCTTATATATAATGTAGCCTTGTTTTCTCTTTCTGCTACACATTGAACTTCTTTCAATTCATAGAAATCAAATGTTGCATTCTTTATAACAACAAATAGCAATTGATGAATGAAAAAAAGGCAATGAACCTATTTTTTTTTTCTTTAAACACAAATTGAACTTCTATCAAAATATAGAAATCTAAGGTTTTATTTTCTAAACTCACATTGAACTTCTTTGAAACTTACAAATGTGGACCTCATTATGACTTTTTTATATTACTAATAGGGTTTTCATTATGAGGAATTTTTTTTAACACATTGACCATTATGTATTTTTTTTAACACACTGACCATTATTTTATTATTATTTTTTTTTTGCAAAGGAACATTGTTTGTTTACATCTGTTTAAACACATGTACTACATTGAACATACTTGAAAAAGAGAATGTCAGTATTTTACTTTTCAAGATGACAAGAAAACGATAATATATTTCAACATTAGTGTCATGTAGGAGTGTAATATTTACAAAATATTAGTAGGTCATCAATGACCTGTTTACATGATTCACAAAACATAATTATAGTTCACAAAATATAAGTAATGGCCAACAATGAGTCGACTTCGTAAGTCCGAAGAAAGATTATTGGAGCAGAGAGTCAGACCAACTAAGTACATGTGCATTTCATATTATTTTGAACCATAATAGTGTCGTCGGTCACTGTAAATTGTTGCCGACGATATCGCTAGTTGCTGCATATGGTTGCCAACGATTGTCGGATAAGGTAGTCGGTAGTGGCCGTTGGTCGTTGGAGAAGGTCGCCGGCGATGGTTGCCGGTTGCAAGAGGTCTCCAGCGGTGGCCACCAGTCGTTGGAGAAACAGTGGTAAAATATGTTAATAGGGTTACTATACAAGTCAATGGAGTTATTATCCTAACACTGTAACAAGTTGGTAGAGTTTAGTTTTTTTTATGGAGAGTTAATTTCTCCATGGGACAAAACGGTAAGTTGAGTTTAAAACCATCTCAACTAGGGGGCCAAACGCCCCCTTAGAGATAGAGAATTTATAAGAAAAGAAAAAAAATTGTTGGAGAGAGAAAAGTAAAAGAGCGAGAGTTGAGATAGAAAAATAATATTATTTAAAGAAAGAGAGATAAATGTTAGAATATAAAAAAAGTTAAAATGGGAGAAAGACAGAAAAATCATAGAGAGAAATGTTGAGAGAAAAGTAAAAAAGTAAAAGAGTGAGAGATATGTTAGATAAGAATATTAGTTAGAGAAATGTAAATAAAAATTATAGAAAAATAAATGTTAGAAAGGGAAAAGTTAGTAGTTAGACAAACAAAATTCAAGAGAGAAGAGATAAATTTTATAGAAAGAGTGAAGTTAGAGAGTAAAAGACAACCGAAAATAAAAAGTGAAATTTAGTTAAAGAGGAAAAAAATTTAGAGAGAAACTAGTTTGAGAAGAGTATTAAAATTTTAGAGAGAAGAATGTGAAAAAGATATGAGAAAGTGAAATAAAAACAATAGAGGTATGAAAAATTTAGAAAGATAATTTGTTAATGAGAGAAATTTAGAGAGTGGAAAAAATTAGAAATCGAATTAGAGATATATATGTTAAAAAAAATAGAGAGAGGAAAAGAAAAGTCAATTGAGAGAAAAAGTTTGAAGAAAAATTCAATTTATACTATTTTTTTGAATTCAACAACATATGAGGTTTGAGGATTTAAACTCTTTGGTCTCTTGGGCAAAGATATATGTCATAGTCAATTTTTTTTAGTACAACAAATGTGGGAGTTTGGGGATTTGAACTTTCGACCTCAAAAAAATGAGTACATGCTAATTACTGATGGGCTATGCTCACTTTAACATATGTTTTAACCAGTTGAGTTATACTTAGTTTGACAATTCAATTTATACTCCAAAACTTGTCAAGTTGTATCAATTTTCATCATAATTTTTTAATTTCATCAATTAGATACTAGACTTAGACAAGTGTTGCAATTTTTACTCTCTTCAAATTTCATTAGTTCACCAATTAATTTTTTTTAAAAGAGTTCACCCGGTAATTTTAATTAAAAAAAAACTATGTAAAAATCTCTTTAAACTCACTAATCTATATTATTATTATATATAATAGGGGCTATGAGGGAAAAATCTTTACATACCCATTTTGACATTCATTTTTAAATATATGTCTATTATACCCTCCACTTTAATTATTCGTTATTTATTAATAATTAAACTTAAATTATAATTAAGCACTCATTGGAAAACAATCGTTTGTACCTTTTGGTTTCTTCTTCTTTTATTTCTTTTTTATTTGCACCCACATATGTTACACCTTTTCATTTTTGTATCTTTTACAATATTTTGTACCTCTTCATTTTATGTTTATAAAGGATTAGTAAAATTAATTTTGAAATCATACACCATTTCATAGAATAAATACAAAATTTTCTATTTTTCTTTGGCCCAAACTTCATTTTCAACATGTTAGATGATAAAAGATGGTTTCTTTTATAGGAGAGATCAATGGAAATTAAAAGTTTTTGTTTTTGTTTTGTATGTTTTTATATGTTTTTGCTCTTCATCTATTTCGTTGGAATGATTATTTTCCTGTATTTGTTCTTAGACAACATAAATTAATAGAGGACATCAAGATAAACTCCAATATTTTATGGCTATAACTGTTATAAAGTATGTTAATGATCTCTTTTTAACTTCCCTTTGTTTAGAGAAATTAAATGATCTTCAGTAAAAATCTCATGTTCATATAAAGTGGAGATTTAGTCACATTTGTAATGTTACTAACAGTTTTTTAGACTAACCTTAAGTAATTATGTAGAAACTATAGATCTGGATGTGGATTCTTCAATAAATTATTTATTTTTATTCTATCTAGAGGAATTAAAATTCACTTTGAATGAAAATTAGATCTTTAAATTAGGTTGATTTTATCATGTGTGTATTTGCATGTATGTTTTTTTCGTTGTGAGTTGCAATGAAGGAATCGAACTATATATATGTGTTATACTCCTCTAAAAAGAGCATTAGGTTTTCAAAATTTGTGGAGGAAAAAAGTTTAATGTTTTACTTTCTTTATTAAAAAAATATAAATGAAATATTTGTTTTACAAATTTAAAATATAACACAATATTTTTTTCATGAAATAAGATCAAATGCGTATAAAATTATATAATAATAACCATATATATTTTTTAAATGTAAATTTTGCATAATTTTTAAATATACAGTATGAAATCTTTAGAATAAAATCTTTGAATCCGTAATTTGTTAGAGTAATTGCTATGATTTGATTGTGAAAATTTTGAGAAGTGTACATTTTTTATTGCTTATGAATTAACTTTGATTATATAATATCCACATAATTTTTGAGTTGTCTACATATTTTTTGCCCATATCATTCAAGCATATTTTGCCATGTATATTGTGTATCAAAATGCATAAAAATGGGATAAATTACATAAATCACGCCTAAATATAGTGGTTGTTGCAAGTGTGACCCTAATTTTTAAGTTGTAAACATTAAACCTTATAGTTATATAATTGTTAAAATCAAACTCTTTTTAAATTTAATAATTGTAAAAATGGGGCGTTTTTATCAAATTTGTTAATTCATTCGGTTAGTTATAAGGGTTGATAGTTATTATTTTTTAATTCCACATTTCATCTTTTTCAAAAATTTGCTTAATGACTTACTTAATTTTACTTAAGATTTTATAGATTAAATGTATTTTACCATTTTAAAGTATTGACAAAATTCATTTTATAAAAATAAAGACCAAATTAATTAGATTCATTTTATGAAATAAAGACCAGATTCATTAGAAGTTAATTTTTTATATATATAGAAATTTAAAATTAAAACGAATACTCTCACATTTAAAAAACTATGAATGAAATATCTATTTTATAATTGTAAAATATCACAATATATTTTTTTATGAAAATAAGATCATGTGTAGAAAAAATAATATAATAATAACTAGCTGATTTTTCTAAAAAAGTAAAATTTTACATAATTTTAAATGTTGATTGCATCAAAATGTTTTGAACAAAATTTTTGAATCTCTAATTTGTCCGAGTAATTGCCATGATTTGATTTTGAAAAATTTGAGAAATGTGCATTCCTTCATATGAACAAACTTGATTATATAATATATCCACATAATTTTTGAGTTGTTTGTATATTTTTCGCCTATAATTTCATGCATATTTTGCGTTGTATATATTTTTGTATTAGAATGCATTAAAAAAAGGACCAAATTGCATAAACCATTCCTAAAATATAGTGGTTGTTGCAATTGTAATACTAATTTTTTAGTTGTAAAAATTAAACATTATACTTATATAATTGTAAAAATTAAAATATTTTTAAATTAAATAATTGTAAAAACAGGTTATTTTTGTCAAATTTGTTAATTCATTCCATTAGTTATAGGTTGATAATTAAAAAAAAAAAAAAAAGCATTTTCATCTTTTCCAAAAAATTGCTGAATGTCTGACTTCATAGAACATTCAAATATGAACTACTGCCTAGACATCCTCACAACTTCCACTCAGTTAATGGAATTTGGGATGCCCACATTCTTTAACGTGCATATACTTAGTCCGTTTTTTTTTAAATAAAAATAACTCATAGTAATATTTTTGTATTTATATATAACATATAATAATAGTTCAATTATTATGCAATTACTTTTTCGTAATTTTCTTTTTACAAATTCACTTATTTTAATCTTACATTTTTCCTTCAAGTTAATTACATTTTCCCACAAATGTAATTTTACTTTCATCTATTACTATTTTATGCATATTTTGCCCTAATTTCTTGTGTCAACTGTGTTTGGTATGATAATATTTCAAACATTTTCTTAAAACATCTTACTAATGAATCAATAAATAAATCACTTTTACTTTTGTGTATTATTTTTGTTTATTTTTTATATCATGCTGGAAATTTTGTGTCATGTACATATGCTTTTTTTTAAACAAAATAACTAAACTAAAATAAAGTTTATATAGTTAAAATCAAAGCAACCCTTAATAAAAACAAATAAAATAAAAGGAATTAGATATATATAACGTTAGACTTCATATTCATTTTAAATTAACATGAAAGAATATATATATATATATATATATATATATATATATATATATATATATATATATATATATTTATTTATTTATATACTTTTACGTACTGTCTTTCTTTTTTATACTTTCAATTAAAACAGTGAAATTTCACGTGCATCACATGTGATTTTTAACTAGTTTCTATAAAATCAAGTTTGGCACAAATTTAAGTTTGATTAATGTACAAATTAATTATTGATTAACTTGCCAAAATTCATAAATTTAAATAAAAATTTAGCTTTAATTTCTTTTTCTTTGGAATCATATCAATTTTGTATCGTATATATGTTTTATAATTCATTAAATGCATATGAGAATTTTTTTTTCATGAATTTATGAACAGTAGCTTAGGGTAAAAATTAAATATCTTTTTTTTTTTCAAGTTTAAGGTGAAAATTGCGACACTTATTTAAGTTTGAGGTGCAATTTAAGGAAATTGAAAGTTTACGACAAAAATTGATACAAATTGACAGGTTGAAGAGTAAATTTTGATTTTTTTCCCCTTTTTATAACAATTGTTGTTCTCATATTCTTTTGACAAATAACTTAGAGTAAACAAAATATAGTTTTCAATTTAAACCATATAAAATGTTAAATAATTATTCTATAAAAATATTCGAAATTAAATATCAACATAAATACAATTGAAACATTATGTCTGATTTGGTCATTATACCTAGAGCACATCTATTTAGTATTAATTTACCAAACAAACAACCCATTTTACCTTTTTATATTTAAAATTGAAATTTATCAAACAATTATATACTTTTTGTTTTTGTATTAGAATGTACTTTTTTTTTGTTTTACAAAGAATAGAAGTTACCTTTTGTTACAACTAATATTTTTTAACCCACATTAGATAATAATTATTTTAAGGTTAAATTATCAAAAATACCCCTGAACTATGGGCTGGTTTCAATTATACCCATGAACTTTAAAAAGTTTCATTTTAACACTTGAACTTTAAAGTTTGTTTCAAAACAACCCTTGAAGGTTTTTTTCGTTAAATTTATGGACGAAAAATGACGTATTTGCATATGGTTTGATTTTTTTTTTCAACGTATATGTTAAAATATGTTCACATAAGCAACAATATAAATGTAAAAACATCATTTTTGTCCATAAATTTAACGAAAAAAAGCCTTCAAATGTTGTTTTGAAACAAACTTCAAAGTTCAAGGGTTAAAATGAAACTTTTTAAAGTTCAGGGGTATAATTGAAACCAACCCCATAGTTCATGGGTATTTTTAATAATTTAACCTAATTTTAACTATCACACCAACCAAACATAGAGTTAAATCTCAAAAACTAAGGCCCCGCCTGATAAATACTAATTTCACCTATGGGTTTTCTTGTTTTGTTTTCTACTTTTTACATTTGTTTTTAAAAACCAAACCATGTTTTGAAAACTAAAAAAAGTAGTTTTCAAAAACAAGTTTTTGTTTTTAGAATTTGACTAAAAATTCAAATGTTTTCTTAAGAAATATGAAAACTATTATAGAGAATTATAGAAAAATGATAAAAACCATGTATAATTTTAAAAAACCAAAATTCAAAAACCAAAAACCAAATGGTTATTAAACGAGGCTTAAATCATTTGTTACAATTAATATTTTTTAAGTAGTGTCTATAACCATTTAGGCCCCATTTGATAACCATTTGATTTTTGGTTTTTGATTTTTGAAAATTAAGCCTATAAATACTACTGTCACCTATGGTTTTACTTGTTTTGTCATCTATTTTTTACCTATGTTTTCAAAAACCAAGCCATGTTTTGAAAACTAAAAAAAGTAGTTTTCAAAAACTTGTTCTTGTTTTTAGAATTTGGCTAAGAACTCAAATGCTTCCTTAATGGAGATGAAAACCATTGTAGAGAAATTAGGAGAAAATAAGCTTAATTTTCAAAAACCAAAAACCAAATGGTTATCAAACGGGGCCTTAGTTTTTGGTTTTTAGTTTTTGAAATTGAAGCTTATAAACACTACTTCTATCTATAAGTTTCTTTGTCTTGTTATCTACTTTTTACCCATGTTTTAAAAAATCAAGTCAAGTTTTGAAAAAAAAAAAGATTTTAAAAACTTGTGTTTTGTTTTTGGAATATGACTAAGAATTCAAATGTTTACTTAAGAAAGACGAAAACATTTGTAAATAAATCATAAGAAAACAAACATAATTTTAAAAAACCAAAAACCATGATTATCAAAAAGGGCCTTAGATTTCAAAATTTGAGATGTGCATTAACCCTACTATTTTTTTAAAAAAAATTTACATAATAAATCTTGCTTATGAAATATTTAGAGAGTGTTTGGCCCACCGTTTTGGGTTTGGCTAGTTTTGGAATCCAAATCCAAAACGGCATTTGGGCCATTGTGTTCAAAACCTAGGGTTTTTGAAACACAACTCGGTAGTTTTGAACAGTGCACCCCAAACACTGTTTTCTGATTCCTATACTTCAGAACACTGCATCTCAAATACTGTTTTCTAATTCCCATGCTTTCAAACCCTCAGAGTTCCGAATCCTAGGGTTGTGATTCCGAAACAGTGGGCCAAAAGCCCCCTTATAGTTCTTCTTATTTTCTTTTCATTTAGAATATATGAAATATTAGGCCCCGTTTGATAACTGTTTGATTTCTGAAAATTAAGTTTATAAATACTAAATACTACTTTCACTTATGAGTTTCTTTATTTTGTTATGTACTTTGCACATATGTTTTAAAAAATCAAACAAAGTTTTGAAAATTAAAAAGCTTATTTTTTTTGGAATCTGACTAAAAATTCAAATATTTTTCTCTACAGTAAATAAATGATGAGAAAACAAGTACAATTTTTAATAACTAAATGATTATTAAACGAAACTTTAGTTGTTTGTATTTTTAACAAAAAAATAAATATTCAGTAATTTCTAACCAACGCATGGTAAGTTGGTAACATGTTATTATGACGACATGTCGCCTCCGGACACATTCACGCAGGCCGCAGCTTCCTCTCGTAGTCCAGTGATTGGGCCGGCCCACTTTTGACCTAAAAAGAACGCAGATTTTGCGCTCTCGCAGAACATCCTTCAGCAAATTAGGGCAACAATGAAACCTACTCGGTTCCATTCCGCCGCCTCGCTATCTGTTTAAAACCCGATGGCCTCATCGACGATATCATAACCTTGTTCTTCCTTCTTCCCCCTTGTCTAGGGTTTCGGGAAAGTTCCTTGCTTCCTCTCAATGGAAGCCGTAGAGGGATTGATCTACTGAGTTCGATTTGCTTTTGTTGACAATTTCTGAAATGGATCATCTGATTTTGCTTTATTGTTTTTGATTTTTAGCGATTTGATGCTTCATCATCTGGCGAATGTGGATTCAATCAGTTCCCATTTGACTCGTTCCCTTGAAGCAACATTGATTGTGTTACATCCTGTTTTGATTCATTCTCTTGCAGTATTTACTATTTGAGAACACGGGAGTAACTACATGATTTCCTATACTAACTTCCTTCGTTCTTGATGTTTTTTTAAGCTCGTCCTCTGTTGAAATGAAGTGATTGTTTATTTTCGCTCGATAAAACATGATTCAGAGTGCTGTTATAACGGTGATGAGCCTTTCAGACCTGTTATGATTTGCGAATATGATCGCAATCCATAATGAACATCTAAGGGACTGAGTTTTCTTCATTGTGCTCCGATCATTTTTAGAAATGCTCCGGTTATTACACAACTCCTTAATTTACTTTTCTATAATCTTAATTTCTTTTTAGATTTAGGGATTCCGTTGTTCGTGAAAATTGTTGGCCTCACTTTTAAAAATCTGGAAATATATCTAGCTTTCAATTCGATGAAGCAGGATCCAACTGTGAGGCCTAGAGCTATGTTCTCCTCGCTATCCAGAGTTTCACTAAACATGATGCCTTTGGACGTCGGAGAACTACATGTTTTTGTTCCAGTCTTCATTTACCTTAGATCGTTACATTCAATCTTGTTAAATTAAATGTTTCACAGGTTTATTTGATTAGTTTCCTTTAGGTGCAAGGAAAAGGAAACAGCTCATTATTCAGGTTTCTCCTCTCCCATAATCTGGCCATCAACAGTTGCAGATCTTTTAGGTCTTTGAATGTATAATAATGATATGGAAGTTGAAAGGATTCTGTTGCAGATTATTCAGGTTTCTGATCTAATAGTTCATTTTCACACCCAAATCTCAACAACAGCACGTGAATTCGAATATCAATTCTGAAGTAGGCCAGGACAGTTTTGCTGAGTGTTAAGAGTAACGTTGAGTTGCATTGCTATTTATGGGTTTTCTTCCATTATAAAGCACTTTTAATTTCCTAAATGTTTATCTTTCTTTTGAAATTCACGTGGCTCTGTAACGTTGCTTGGTATAGTGGGATTGAGTTTTTGAGCATGTGTTGTTTCATATAGATTCCTCATTATAAATATCAATTCATGTGGCTTTAGTGTGTATAATATGAACTAGCCAAAACCAGCGGATTAGGTCTGTTATGTGTTTCATATGGTTTCCTTATTTAAAAATTTTCATTTGACTTGATAAACCAACCGATCATTTGCTTATGGCAATTTTTCTGTTCCAAGTGGTTAAGGCAATTGATTAGATTGTGAGACAAATGAATTTTCATCTCATGTGTTTGTTGAACCAAAAAAAACCCATATTCCTTTTAGGGTAACAACTTTCTACTTTAAGACCACATCAATTTGCAACTGCACTAAGGCTTAAACTAGTAACCATAACAAAGAACTGAGGCCTCATTTGAAAGATAGTCATTTGGTTTTTGGTATTGGAAGACTTAAATGGTTATACAGATGGACTTAAATTTTTAGTGGCAAGTGTCTATGAAATAATAGATTTATACAATTTTGATTTAGGGAACTTCAAAATTAATTCTAATTGATTTTTAAATGTTGCGGGACAGACTTTTGAAATGATAATTTATTCAAAATTTCACTCTAGAAATAGACATTATTATTATAGGCTTTATGTCGGGCCGAAAGAGGGGTGGTGAAAAGCCCATAGGTCTCGATCATGTTGAAATCAAAGAAAAGCCCATCAAAGAAGCTATCTTTGGCTATTTACAGCTAAGGTGGGACCTACTGCCCTCGTGTCACCGTCCGTCAGCTTCCATTAAAAGCATTTTTGTTTGGATTCAGTCATTCGCATAATGTCCCTATTACCCCTTCTAACTCATCATCAAAACAAAAATGATTCCCAAGAAATTTCTGCCAACCTCATATTTCTTCTCTACGTAAAGAAAAATCTGTATTTAGCTTTTAAAGTAATTTCGTCAAATACAAATATTCTACATTTCTAAGTTAATCGTTTTCTTTCCAGTAAAACTTCGATTGATATAAGTTTGATTTGATGATATACAAATTTCACTTTTTTTCTCTGAAACATAAAAATTTCATTTTTAAGACTCTAGCTTTTGTATTTTCTTATTCATACTTGAGTTGAGTTATAGACTTAAATTCCTTTTCTTTTTCTTTTTTAAGAAAAACAGTCCAATTCTCTTATACAATTATGTATTATTTATGCTTTTGACTTTTTTTTAGTTCAACAAGGCGTGAAATTAGAGATTTAGACTTCTTTTTAGTAAAGTTAAAGTGATAATGCTTTGAATTATCCTGAGGTTAGCCTTAAAGTTTCATATGTAAAAAGAATCTCGTCTTGTCTTCATGAAATTATTCAATTTAAGTTTTTGTACTCATAATCCATAATTTATATATGATATAATAATATTATTAAAATATCTTATGATCTAAAAGTATTTATTAGAAGCTCAATCATATGGTTTTATGATGTAATAATAACAAACAAATACTGTTCATCAATGCACACAAAAACTAACAAACCGATACAATTTCCACTACCCCATATACCAAATGCCAAAGTGAATATAACTCAACTGGCATATCGAATGTGTTTCTGACTAAGAGGTACGTGGTTTGAATCCCCTAACCTCTATTATACTAAAAAAAAAAAGAAGAAAAGATTCGAGACGAAGAATTATATTTGGGCTCACTCGCTACCAGTTGACTCGGTTTCAGTGAGTCCACTCGCCCGAATCACTGCCCAAACCCCAAATACAGGAAAAATATAAAAATCTCAAATCCCTTAATTTAACTTAATTCTTATTCCTAAACCATAATTAAATTCAATTAGCCATCGAACCCGGTCTGACTCCAAACCGCATCCCGAACTCTCCTCATATCTCGCCCTTTCAGAGTCCGGCCCACGCCCTCGAAGACCGACGTCGCCGCCGCCGCGTTCCTGCTCCTCGCGTATTCCCTCGCCAAATACTCGTGCGGCGGCACCATCTCCGTCTCGTCGTTGTTGTAGTACCCTCCGTCGTCCATCGCAGGCAGCGACTCCAGCGATTCCGCTCTCAGAATCTTACTCCAATCCGGCACGTTCACTGGAGCCGACGCCGCCATGTTGCGTCCACGTGGATTACTCCTCTGCGCTGCCGCCGCCGTCGTCCTGCCGGAATCTTGAAAAGCAATTGACACTCCGCCGGCGTTTCGTTCATCGCGGGGCGTCGATCTCCGGCGAGTTCTGACTGTAATGTTCCCGTAATTCTCATCCTCACCGTTGGTTGAATTGTTGTTGTCAATCATCGACCATACATCTTCTTCACGAAGCTCCGATGGTTCATCCCCATTATTGGAGCCTTGAGCGTATCCATTGCTATAGCTCCCGAGAAACCGCTCGTTCCTGTTTATACTCAACTTCCGTCCTTTTGCCATCCGCCGGCAACAATTCCGACGAGTCTTCGGCAAATTTAAAGCAGAGGTATCTTAATTTCCCTCTCCAGTTCCCAGTAGAGTTTGAAAAACCACTATACAATAAAAAAACAAAAAACAAAAAAAATCAAAACACTACGAAAATTAGCCCACAGGCATGTGAGTTTGGGTTCGGAGATTGGAGAATTATATATAGAGCGTTTTTTTTTTTGGTCAAGTTTAATAAATCAAAAACACTTGAATTTCATGTGAATTCGAGATTCATTTCGGTTTCATTTCAGCTCCAATCAAATGCATGAGTGAGAATAACAGAAGATGCCAACGAACTCACGTAAACTGTAAAAGCAAAAATAAAAATAAAAATAAAAATAAAATAATATTAAAGAAATGAAGCAATTAAAATAAATAGGGATGGGATATGTTATTGAGCTGGACGCTCTTCTGGAAGCGCGTGGCGTTCAAACGAGAGTTCGGAGATGGAACTTTCTATTTCTGGAAATGGGCTGGTAAAGTTTGTGGGTTGTGATCGGGTGAGATCAGCTTCACGGTAAATCCCCCCCGGGGGGGCCCACATGAGAAACCCAGAAGGAAGCAAAGGGAAACGGCCCGGGAGCCGTACGATTTAACATGCTCAAATTTGATCAACCATGTTGGGAAATTTGAAGACTGAGTTAGTCAAACAAACAAAACACACACATATAATAAATGTAAAATATAAATAGTAGATAATTTAATTATTCCCACACCACACGCTCTTTCTCATGTTTCGGATTCATCGATGCACGTCAGTTTTTTACATCCTCAGCCCGTGAAGTGGGGCCCAGTTTGCTAACGTCAACAGAAAGGGACCCCACACTCCACGTGGTGGGAGGGTCCAGTCAGCTGGGAGAGAGAGGGAGACACAGGTGGCGGAAGAAGGACCGGTCAAAAGAAAGAGGGAAATAAGTCATTGATGGATGTGGGAAAGGATTGGATTGGATTGGGAAGTGGGGGATGATAATAATAAATATATATTTAAAAATGGACGTAAGCAAATAATTGGATGGAGAAAATAAACTCTATGTCGTTTTCACCATATGGGGCCCCCTCCAACCTCCCCCACTGTTGAGGGTTTTCACCAAAAGCATACTTCTCCATCTCCAATCTCGAATCTCCATCATCACCCCATTTGACGGCTGAGATTCAACCGCCAAGAATGGTGGAGGGTAACGGTCCCAGGAAAAAGTGTTATGATGTTACCATGTAACTGACAGTTTTGCATTGTTCAAAACTACGAACGTATTTTGAATTTGCATCTAATAATTTTTATAGAGAGCATACAAATTTTCAAATTACATGTGATAGTTATTAAGAAACAGCTACATTGAATAATTTTTTCTCTTATCCTTTTGAAATTGGCTCCCTCCCATTACCTTTGGTCATCCCAACATGTCAAATCAAATGGCTCATCCTCCTTTTTTTTTTTTTGGAGGGTCCAATTAAAACTCAACCTCTGGACATTATTTGAGTCCAAAATTTGGTTTTGTGAAACTTGATGGTAGTGTTGAAAATGAAAAAAAAAAGAAAAAGAAAAAGAAAGAACAACCTTAAAATGCAAAATGGGACAAAAGTGAGTTTTGTCTTGTGTAGAATGGGGAGTGATGAGGTGAGAGAGTAGCAGTTGGAGTTGCAGTGACTGGACCTTTAGTATAGGACCCATTGGAGCAATCAATCAGCCCCGACCCGTTCGCTGCTGCCCGTGGACCCCTCCTCCTACTCTCCATGCTCACCATTCGTTTCGTACTTCTAAGCCCAGCATCCTATGCCCTTCAAAAGTTTTTAGCAAAATATATTAAATTATTGTTGTATTAACATATTTAAACATGCCACTTAGAAAATAGATTTTGCTAGTCAGCATGTCGAATTTGGCTAATAGACATATTGAATTTTATGTGTTAAATAGCATTTGAGTAGTATGACCACTTGTCTAAATATGTTAATGAAACAATAATTTAATGATATGCATCAACTTTTTCTTACTAAATTTTAACCAATTTTTCTTATGAAATAATGACTTAGCTGAATTTTTTTTAATACATTAAGAGTTAGAATTGAGAATTCTAAGAGATCGATATAACCAAAAATTGAGAATCGGCTGAAAGATTGCAAAAAAAAATCTGATGTAACTGACAATAATATTATACCATCAAATGTACTTGAGAGGAAAAAAAGAAAATGCCAAAAATCAATTTATACTCCTAAATTTTGGGGTTGTATTAATAAAAATCCTAAACTGTTAATTGTATGAATTTAAGCCTTGAACTTTTATAAGTGTATTAATTTACACTTTCTAGTAGATTCCATTTGAAAAATGTTAGTTTAAACGTATGCACATTTATAATTCTATTAATTAAATCCTAAATTGTCATAAGTGAATCAATTTAGGTTCTCAGTTTGAAAATTGTCCATGAATTAATTCTCACACTTGTGCAGACTTCTTCCAAATATATAGATCATCCATTTGAAAATCGTCAATTATTTGAAATGAAGAGTCTAAATTGATTTATTTATGAAAATTCAGGAGTTTAATTGATATAATTATAAGTTTGCACACGTGTAAACTAACGTTTTTGAAACAGAATCTGACACTGAGTGTAAATTAATACACTTATGAAAGTTTAGAATTTAAAATTATACAATTATTAGTTTAGAATTTTTATTGGTACAACCTTCAAAATTTGGGTATAAATTACTCAGGCATGTATCTTATGATTACTAAAACAGTAAATATTTCACAAATTAAGCAACTTTTGATTATGGGTTAGGGTTGAGTTTTTTAAAAGGTGATTACCATTAAATGGGAGGAAGGGAATTAAGATGCGTGCGTAAGTTTGTATGTTTTCGGCTGTCCAATAATGTTGGAACGTCATCAGCTAAAGATGTCTGATATTGAACAAAAGAAGAAGTGGAATAATTAGGGTGGACCCCACCATTCCGATTGTCTTTTTGTATAAACCCAAAATTAAGAGAGAGAAATTATCAAATCAGATCACAGTCGTCTGATGATAATATTCAGCCCACTGTCCAACAGCCTTTTCTTCCATGTTAAACGACAACCGTCAGGTTCTGCCATTGAAACACCCATCAAATTCTACTTACCCTCACTCCCAAAAAATATTTCCATTTTCAAGACTATTTTTAAATTTTTAAATTTGTTTCAAAGAATACTCTTTAAACAGTTTTTTTTTTAGTTAAAATAAGATAACAATTAATGTGACAGATAATGTGTAAAAATTGAAAGACAAACACAACATTATAGCACTTGATGCGTAAAAATTGAATATGGTAAATGATTTTAATGACATTTTTTGAAATGAAATAAATAATAACGACGATCTTAATCTTATAAATAGTTTAAATAATATAACTCATGCCTTTTAATTTTTACCCATGTCAATTTCATCCTTTATTTTAACCAAAAAAAAAAATTGAACCAATTTTAAAGTCTAAAGGTATCTTTTCAAACAAATTTCAAAGTTCAAGGAAAAAAAAGAAACTTTTCAAAGTCTAGAAGCATAATTAAAATCTATCAAAAATTTAAAAATATTTTGTATAATTTAACCTGAAATTTTAATGTTGGTGGAGCTCACATCATTCTTAAAATGATGTTAATCTTGCAAGCAATGAATTGAAGAAATATCTATAGTATCGTTGAAATTTTTCCACTTCAAAAAAATTTCTGACCATTCTTGTAAAAAAATTATTAGAGAGACGACTACATGTTGATTAACAAATGTAAGAAAAAAATACTATAAAAGTAATTAATTGAATTTATATTAAGTGATTAGGGCATGCAAATTTTCAAATACTTATCCGAAAAAAGTAACGGAAAATTAAGTAGCTACTGTCCAAGAAACTGATAGTGCCGCAATGAAGGAGCTTACACCAAATCTTAGACGACATCATTTTCCAGAATAACATGCAGTGCAAAGTTTTTATTTTCTGACAAAGCTGACTTTTTTTTTTTTTTTTTTTTTTGGGTTTCTTCCTACATTGATTTTAGCTGTCTTTTATGTTTTTTTTTTTTTCTTAAAATTATTTTTCTCATCTTCTTCTAATGGAGGATGCCTTTGATCGATAGAAATGAAATGGGTGCCCAATTATTTGGCAGTAAATCTGTCTCCATCGGTAGTCTCTGTCTTTTTCTCCTGTAAATTAATGTTTGTGCAGAAATCAGAACAAAAGCCTAAAACCTATGGTCTATATGGATTTCTCAAATGAGAGCTACATCATGTATCATTTTGTTTCAATGACGTTAATGTTTCACAAATCCTATTTTCAAAAAAAAAAAAAAAAAAAAAAAAAGGTTTTACAAATCCTATTAATTGAAAGCTTTGAAATTTTGGGTCTGATTTTGAAGTATCATATTATTTTGAAAAATAGAAAAATGATTGGACTAGACTAATCATGTTTGAAAATATAAAGATAAATAATTATGGGTAGTTATTGTGGTTGAGATAGGATAAGTTTTAATTAAATAATTGGAAGGATATACGCAAAAGTTTTTTTTAAAAAAACTAAAAATTGCAATTTTACAGCCAAGATAGATCCACTTTTGTCCTAACTTAGATTTTTTTTTTTTTTTGTTGGTTACATTACAAGTTTAATTGTTAAGGTCCTATTTGATAATCATTTGATTTTTTAAAATTATACTTATTTTCTCACAATTTCTCTACATTGGTTTTCATTTTTCTTAAGAAAACATTTGATTTTTTAGCCAAATTTTAAAAACAAAAGCAAGTTTTTAAAAAATACTTTTTTTTTTTTTTTAGTTTTCAAAACTTAGTTTGATGTTTTAAAACATATGTCAAAAGTAGAAAACAAAATAAAGAAACTTATAGGTAGAAGTAGTGTTTATAAAACATATGTCAAAAGTAGAAAACAAAACAAAGAAGCTTATAGGTAGAAGTAGTGTTTATAAGTTTAATTTTCAAAAACCAAAAATAAAAAACTAAATGATTATCAAACGGAACCTAAACTTTTAGATTTGTGTCTATTTAGTTTCTAAAGTTTCAATTTTGCATCTAATAAATTCGTGAACTTTTAAAATGTCTAATAAATATCTAAAATTTCAATTTTGTGTCTAATAGGTTCTTTGACATTTCGAAAATTTTGAAATTAACCAATCTACTAGATATAAAAATGAATTTTATATCAAATAGAACCCTAAACTTTCAATTTTGTATACAGTGGGTCCATAAATTTTAGAAAACATTGAATAGGTCAGCACCTATTAGACATAAAATTGAAAATTCAAATGATGCAAAATTGAAAGTTTAAGAAACTATTAGATACTTTTTAAAGTTCAGGAACAAATACACACAAGTCCAAAAGTTTTGAGACATTTTAAACTATTTTTAAAGTTCAAGAACCAAATAGACATGAATTGGAAAGTTCATAAATTAAATTTGTAATTTAACTTTTTTTTGAATAATTAAATTATAACTTTGCCACAGTTTTTTTTTTTTTTAATTATAAATTCAATTATAGAATTATTCTTTACAGAGAATTCAACCCATCATTGTACTAAAAAAAATGTTGACGTAGGGAGGCATATTATTATTATGGAGGATTTTAAATAGAAGAATAGATTCATTTATTAATAAATAAATATTTTAAATATTTATATGATTTATTAGAGGTTGTGATCTAGAAACCACTTGTTTTGAAAGATATTCCAAACCCCTTGTTTGATGTAGTTTTCAAGCATTTGACGTTTTCAAATTTCCTGTCTGGATTTAACATAGCTTTGGAAGTTTATGCATTTTTTGCCACTTTTTTTTTTTTTTTTTAAATAAATAACTTTGGTTGTTCTTCTTCAAACATTTTTTTTTTCTTTTATTTGTTTATTACTTTTAGCTTTAAAAGACATCATGAATATTCCATCAACTTTTTCTCTAATCTAAACTAACAAGATTCTAAATTTACACATAAATCTCATCCAATCCCATGTTTTATCTTTTAAAATTGTTTGAGAAAAATAGGAAATGTCTTCTCTTCCTTTCTCAAGCTAATGAACTAAAAACAAAGAACAAAAGCAATGCAATTTGGCCAACTTTTTCCTCCAAGAAAGCATAAGTATTTGCAGTGTTTGATTTCAACATATGAAATAGTATTCACCCTCACAAATCCATTTGATCGAATCGATCACCATCCATAAAAATAATTTTCCTTTCAAAATAGAAAAAACCCATTTCTAAAAGCCACTCTCCAACGAACAATGATTTATATGTTTCTAAAAAAATTTCTACTAATACTATCCTACGACATCTTTCAATTCTATTTTCAATTGGTCATTTATATTTAGTCATGTCACTATTTCCCTTATTCTGTAGAATCCATCACAATATGTCATCTCATTACAAAGCAGTAAAATAAAAAAAAATAATAATAATAATAATATTATCCACACCACACCCATTCCCGCACTCAATATACGATTTTATTATTTATTATTTATTTTTATTTTTTTTAGTGAAAGAGAAATTAAAAAAAACTACCCTAAGGCCCCATTTGTTTCACTGGTTTGAGATGAGTTTTGACAATGGTATAAAAAATCAATGTTTGTTTCATTGATCTTTACTTTTTAAAACCCAAATAATTATTATTCATGGATAAAAATAATCCATGAGCCATGAGATTTTATTATCCATGTAGGAGATGAGTTTTTTTTTACTTGGAACTTTTTTCCTTAGAAAATGGAAAAGAAAGAAGAGAAAAGTAATAATTAAACTCATAAATATTAATTATCATTCATATCCAAAAACATACATGAGTTATTTTTATCCATGAATAATAATTTCTTGAATTTTTAACTCATAGGTTTTTAACTTCAAAATATTTTATATTTGCAATCTAAACAGACCCTAAAAAGACTCGAGGGCATGCAGAGTTTTTCACTTTTGGGATTGACAAGATGTGGCCAATCAAAGCTTAAACTTTGGCGTTAGGTCTCTTTCTCTATCACCTTATTAAATCCCCAAACGTGAAATACAACAGTAAAGTTTATTTATTTATTTTTCATTTTTCCTCTTCTCTTGTTCTTTACTTCGATGATTGAGTGACCCAATAATCGTCACAAGAGGCCCCAAATTTCTCATCAACTAAACCTTAATAATTGCTCGCTTCCCTCTAAGCTAAAGCTCTTTCCACAACTTTTATTTGGGTGTGACCTCATCTAGATTTTTTTTTTCATTACATGCATTATGGAGATGCCTCGATTCTATCTTTTATCTTTTTTGTCATTACTTTTTACTTTTCATCTTGTTGCATATTGCGGGTTGTCTTTATGTTTAGTTGTTTGGTTTTAAACAACTTGTTAAAAGAAAAGTCATATTTCCTCCCTATATAAATCATAATCTAATTAACAATAATTTTAACTTTAGGGCAAATGGGTGTTTTTAAATTTTAATAATCTCTCCGTAAGACGTTGTGATATAGTCTACTTTAGATCTAAATTTATGTAGTTTTACTCTTGGTGTCTACTCAAAAAAACTTCATATTAGTGAAAGATATAGTTTTAAATTGCGAGTACTCCAATCTCATTTCTATCGGATGTGCGCAACTATATTCACTTGTATTTTAAAGAAATACAATAAAAATAACTTTTTTTTAACCCTAAAAGGCATTATATATCAATAAAGATGTTATTTTTAACACACAAATCTAAAATCACATTTTAGTGGAGGTGCGGCAATGTTGAATTTCTTAAATATATAAGCAATTATGCATTTTATTCACTCAATCTTTAACTCGTACTATATTGGGTGTCATATCTACTAATTTCATTAAAAACTTATGGTACAATTAATCAATGATAGATATGTTTTAAGACCAATTATTTAAAACACAATGCTAAGATTTGCAAATCTTCACGTACGATAGGGTTTGTAGTTTATGATCGAAATTTCCAAGACACAGATTCAATGTAGCTTCAAGTTTGTAAATGGGTTCTGGACAAAAAGACAATTGTTTAGATTAGTGTCGGCCATTACTCATATTTGATTAAAAGACTAATTATCATAATTAAGTTGTCTGTCTTTAAACTTTAAATAAATGGAAGACACTTGAACCTAATTGTACGACTTCACAATCATTAATTCTTTCATTCTTTAATTGAAACGTTTAATTATATACTGGCTAAAACAGCTTGTGGTTGTATCACTTGCTTGATTTGATTGATGCTCAAAAGCTTGGGCACAACCCCACTTGTTTAAGTTCATTTAATATATGATTCTTTCTTTCCTTCATAAAAACAAAATGTTATAAAGAAACCAACTTTCCAATAAAAAAAGCTTGGCAATTAGAGATGTATATGCCTCCTCAATCCAAATAGGAGGACAAATAAAAAATGATGAACAAAAACTAACCTAATAAAGCTATAAACTATACATTTAAATGGTTTTTTAATATGATAAAAATAAAATTAAAAAAAGGTCAAGAGTGTGAGTATATCACAGACTATGGAATCAATATTTGAATATATGAATTTATATAATTTCCTTCTTGAGCTAAATACCATTTTTTTTTTTTAACTTGAACCTAATTCAATTAGTTAAGACATATAAGTTTAGTTTGAGACAGTTGTAGTTTTTAAAATAATTGTTAGCAACGGTGCTTTTAGGAAAATTAATTGTGACATGAAGTAATTTAGTCTTTGATAAATTTCAATTTTAAACCTAAAAAAGCAGGTTTGCAGTGTTTAGTAGATGAATACTAAATTATTGTAATTTAACTATAATGACCAAAGTAGACAAATTATTTCAATTTTTTATATTGATATTTGATATCTAATTTTATTATAAGATAAATATGTAAAAGATTACCTGATTTAAATAGCAAGTAACTTTGTTTCATTTAAATTATTTGATAAAAGTTTAGGAAAAACAATTGTTATAAAAATTGAATTAATAATAATTTTATTGATATAGGAGAGGATAGGTATGAAAAAATAGATATATAGAAGGATATAATTGAAATTTTCAAAATTTTGTTAGAAAAGATAGAAGTTTTTTTTTTTAGGAAAGATAATTTAAAAATCTACCATCTACGTGACTTTCCATGTTAAGAGTAAATTGAAAAGTAATTTATGATAAATTAATAAATAATTAGTTTTACCAAGCAACCTAAACGGTTAAAATCCTCTCATAATTGCTTTTGACTCCTACAAAAACAATCTTAAATGCATCCATAGTTTCAACCAAGATGTTCGAACCTTCACTCTCAAATATTGATCTAACAAGAGGAAAAAAAACACATGCACACGCACACATTTTTTAATATAGAAATTTGAAGGGTGGCAGTTTCAATTTTTCAAAAATATTATAGATTTTGCTTTCACTTATTAAGTTTGAAGGAAGAAATTCGAATAAATATACCCCTCTTCATCTTAATTTTTTAAAATGTAAATAATTGGACTAAATTTTCAGTCACACTAAGTAAGAGAAAGAGAAGAGACTAAACAGTGAAGAAAGACGTCATGTGATCTATTGTGGGGTTGGTTGAAAGGAGCTTTTCTTGATGACCGAATGTTTTGACCTCTTCAAAATACCATTATTCTCATTATTCTCATCCATTATTGCCAATTCAATTTTCAAAAAGCAGTGTACAATATTTTTTTGCAAAATTATTCAATATTCCTTTGGAATCTCTAGAGATCAGAGTATAATTCATGAAAATCAATATCTGATGACTTGAATCAATCAGTCAAATTGAAATCGGTGACTATTCAATTTAATCTAATTGGTTTTAAAATAAAGTTGTAGGTGGTTAATGACTATGCTATATAAAAAGATAATATAAGACATTTTATTTATTTTGGTAAATTTAGAGGTAATATAAAAATGGTTATGGATGGACTCAAATGTAGGTATCTTTGTGATCTATGATGGGCCGTCGTCCAATTTGTGTTCCTCTTTTTGGAGGGTTTGATCTGGGCCCTAAAGGCCCAGTTCACTTTATTGGGCCATTTTTTAACAACAATCAAATAGATTCGGCCTTGTGAATCCAATTCAAAGCAACAACTTTTTTTTTCTCCTAGTTCAACATTCAACCGAGGTGAAGTGGAGAATCGAAACTTGACTTTAGAGAAGATTAGTGCCTTTTTTTTTATTCAACAACATTTGAGAATGAGAGGATTCGAATCTCAGACCTCTTAGTCGAAGGTATATGCCAATTACTGTTGAGTTATGCTCACTTTGACGAGAAGATATGAGTGCGTTAACGATTGAACTATGCACGAGTTAGTGTGGTGGTGTCAACCATTGAGACTATGGAGTTATACTAACATATCTAGTGATATATTTCAAAGATTCAATTCTAATGTAATAACATGAATTTATATATCTTTTTAATGTTGTAGAAATGTGAAGAAAATCAAAAGTTTTGACAAAACTGTTGGCAAATACAAAATTATCTTTCAATCTAATTGTGTAGTTAGATGCTCTAAAATTTGATTCTAAAAACCGAAAAAATGTTGACAGCTAGAAGAGAGAAAAAAGAAAGAAAAATAGAAAATTCTTCTCATTTTCTACATTCCTATCTCTTAGTTGTTAACATTTTAATGGTACGTATAAAAAGATGCTTACAACACTAGTGTATGGTCAGTATTATTTAAAAAAAAAAAAAACTAAAAATTAAATAGTTACCTTAGTTGGACTATTCAGAAGTAAGAAATTATTTTGGTTAAACTACTTATTCAAGAAGAGGGTTAAAAAAACATACATAAAAATAAAGTTTTGGGTGAATTCGGATATGGATCACGAGAATTTTATTCATTTACGTCATGTTATTAATGAAGAAGTGAATATATGGATGGCCATATGAAAGGAATAATAATGGTGCATTTTTTAAGGTCGCCAGCCTGGAAAAAGAAAAAGTTAGTAGACAATAATATCCGAAAATATTAAGAGAGAGAAAATCAGAGACGCAGCCACGTGTCAGATTAGGTGTTTTGTTGATAACAATCCGAAATGCAATGGAAGCTTGTTAGGTGGGGCCCCAGTGGACCATGGACCTTTCCTTCGTTAATTATCTCATCTAAATATTAAGTAGTCAAAGTCTAAGATACCCCTCACCCTTTCCTTTTTCACACTTCCAAAAGATGCTTTCTTTCTACCCTTTTCACACTTACCTTCTCCTTTTTTGCTCAATTTTTCTACTTGTTCCTTTTCTTTTTTCTCATTTTTAAATATCTTATCTTCAAATCTTTTTTAGTATTATTACTCAAAGACGACTTTGGGATGACTTCAAAACTAAATAGAGATTAATGATGTCTTACCTAGTTCAACAATTATATTCGAGTTGATATTCTATTTTAATTTTTTTAAGTTTTGTTGGATAACGATTTCACTTTTAGTTTTCTGTTTTAGAAAATTATGCTTGTTTGTAAGAATGTCTATTTTTTTTTGCAAAAATAGGCTCCATCAAGACACGCCTCCTAATGGAGTCGAAAATATTCTTTTAGGCTAGAAGGAGGAAAAAATCGTGGTGAGCTAAATGATGACGAGGACAAGAAATATATTCTCTATCTCCATTTCCACTCTTGCCCATGTCCAATTTACCATTTTATTTTTATTATTATTATCATCATTATCATCATATTATTATTGTGATTATGAATATGCAATACTTAAATGTAAAGTTGCATTATTTAATGACTTCAATAATTTGATATTTGTAGATTCTTTGTAGGAATTAACCATTTAAATGAAAAAAATTCAATGAAAATTAACTATATAATTTTTTTTTTTTAAAAAAAATACTAAACAGGGACTAATTCTTCGTTGGAAATCTTGCCCCAATCCCCACGAAATTTAAAGGAGAATTTCACGGAGACGGAGAATAAAATAGGCGTCTCCATCCCTGTCATTGTCTCGTCCATTGTGATAACTTTAAGAAAGAATAAGGGAGAGAGTACCAAAGACGGCAAGAGTTTACATTGTATATAGAATTACATAATGAGATGCAAACCTAAGATGTCCTATCTATACTAATGAGAACAATAAGCAAAAGACTAATCTACCCTTACAAAATAAACCCAAATCAAATAATACATAACCTAATCTAACACCATGAACATCCCTACTTGTTACCTCACAATTTCTTTACTATGGTCTTCACTTCTCTTAAAGAAATATTTGAATTCTTAGCTAAATTCCAAATTCCAAAAACTACTTTTTTCTTAAGTTTTTAAAATTGGGCTTAGATTTTGAAAAATACTTTTACAAAGTAGATAACGAAACAAAGAAATTCATGGGTAGAAATAGTATTTATAAACTTAATTTTCAAAAACCAAATGGTTATCAAGTGGAGCTAAACTGCTTAGCTTGTTTGATATTTATTGTTACGCTTTTATACAAATAGAGATTAAAACACAGTTAATCTCAATATTTTAGGTTCGAGTTCTCACCATGTTAAACTAAAAAGAGAACAAAAAAAAAAAAGAAAAAGAAAGCGAAGAGTAGATGATAATAGATTCTAATATATAACTTAATTGTTCTATTTCTGCTACTAAAATTTTTGGCATAGTTTTAATAATAAGAATTCTATTGAATAAGTCTCAACAAGAAGTCAATTAATTGGATAAGTATATAAGATATATTATGTGAGAAACATTTGATTCAGCCTCCATGCCATTCCTCATTCTTTGGAAATAGCCTCCCTTTTTGTGCTAATGTCTTGTGCATGGTAGTTTGATATCTTTAATAAATATAGAAATAAACAAAATTTATTTATGAGTAATAAATTCGACCATTTTATTTTTTACAAATACAATTCAAACGAGAAAGTGAGAATTTGAACACATACAAATATTTATTCATTAGTTAAATTTTTAGGTATACATATTTTTATTTTTAAAAAATTAACATATATTTTGTTTAAGGACTAACAGTATAAGAAATCAGTTTTAAAAGTCTAAATTTATATGGTCTAAATACAACCGTGATTTATAACTCTATACTTTCTTTTTTTCAGTTCAACAAACGTTGGATGGAATTCAAACCTCTAACATGTATGTTCATATAGAAAAAATAAATAGAATTGAGGTTAATAATGTTATAACTAGTTAGAATTAAGTTTAAGTTGATGTTCTATTTTAATTTTTAACTACTTATTATTTCTTGTTGTAATATTTATTGTTGCACCACTGTAGGAATATGAGTTAAAAGAAAAGATAGTTTAACCTTTTTGAATTGAAACAAGAATAAAAAAAAAAAAAACAATAAATGAAATAAGTTTTATTTTATTATTATTTTTTTAGTGTACAAATGAAACAAGGTTTAACGGAAAGTGCCGTAGATAAATAGAACATAATATATATTCTATTTCTATAACTAAAATTCTAAGGTGTGTTATTTATTATAATAGTGTTGGAAGGATACAATGCCTTGAAGGCAATTGGATGTAAATAGTTCTATTATTAAGAATTTTGTAGAACAAGTCTCGAAAGATGTCAATTAATTAGAGAAGTATATAATATGTATCATGTGAGAAACATTTAATTCAGCCTCCATGTTATTCCTCATTCTTTGGAGATGACCTACCTTTTTGTGCTTATATCCTTCCGTGAATGGTAGTTTAATATAATATGCTCAAAACTTTAATATATCTTTCTAAAAAAATTTAAAAAATTTAAAAAATATATGAATTTATATAATTTATTTATGAAAATAAAATCAAGCATTTATTTTTTACAAATACAACTCAAACAAGAAAGTGAATTTTTTTTTTAAATTGTTTTTTTTAATTCAACAAGGGTAAAGAGGGGGATCGAACCATAGAATGATAATTGATGTCATATCCACTGAACTATGCTCGAATTGAAAAAAAAAAATACTAATGATGATTTGAAAGAAATAAATAGTATAAAGAGCAAATTTTAAAATTCTATATTTATAGAGTGAAATGTAACCTCAACTTTATAACTTTATACTAGATTAGTCTGAAATTTTCATCGTGAGAGCAAAATTTTATATTTTAACTCTTTACATGTATAATTTTTCAATTATAAAAGTTTAGGAGAAGAGATAATTAGTGGAAAAAAAAACTAACCCATATAATTTTCTTAGATAAGTCGAGAGGAGGGTAATTGTCCTCTCTTTTTCGCTCCGCCCTTGTACTCTACATAGATTCAAGCTAAATTAATTATTTTTCATATACCACTTCAAACAAATAGATTTGTTTGAGTCAATATTAATATGGTGGTTGAGATTGAATAAAATTAGAAGGTTTGAATCTTATAATTCGTGAAGACGGTGACATGGCTGACCTGCCCCAGATCAAATTCGTACATAGGTTTTAGATGATATTATTTATTTTTATCGGCCAACCAATTCTCTACCAGTGCCACGTGAGACCACGTCGTTCCACCGTGGCACCTCTCCGACGCGGTCTCTTTCCCCCCCGTTCCTTTCTCTTTCCTTTCCATCTCTCTATTTAAACAAAATTTTCCCTCAATTTCCAAAATCATTTCACAAAGAAAACCAAATCATTTCGTAACCCTAAAAAAAAAAAAAAAAAAAAAAAAAAAGAGCACAGGGAACGCAAGAAAGAAACTCAGCACAGCAATGGGGAACTGTTGCAGAAGCCAATCCTCTACACTGGTCTGGGCCGGAGACGATTGGGGCTCCTTCAATTCCAAGCACGGCCGTGGCCGCGGCGGCGATACAGAGAAGCAGAGGCTACTTGGAGCGTCGTGTGCGCCGCAGTCTGCGGCGACGGGGGAAGTGAAAATCAAGATGACGAAGAGAGAGCTGGAGGATCTGGTGAAGAAGCTGGAGATGCAAGGTTTGAGTCTGGAGCAAGTTCTTGGCCAGATGGTGAACGGTGAAGAGGCATTTGAAGTTGAGCATCATCGCTCATGGAGGCCTTCTCTTCAGAGCATTCCAGAGGATTACTGAAAAGTAAAAACCAGAGAGATCGATCGGTTCTCTTTCTCTTTGATTTGTGAAAAGGAAAAGAAGAAGAAGAAGAAATTTATTCATTCTATTTTGCACAGAAATTAATCCATTGAGATTATTTGTTTTGTTGGATTTGTAAATTAGTTAATTATTTGTTTTCCCCTCTTTTGTAAATGTTAGGGCAAATTTGCATTTATTGCAAGCTTGAAAAGCATGTGGGGATCAAAAAATCAAAACACATAAATTCACACTTGATTTCAGATTTATTGAAATTTACCTTGATTTGGAGGCGGTTGGACTTTTCTATTAATTATAAGGCTAAATTATAAAAAATACCTACTAACTTTGTACTTTGGTTCAAAAATATTTCTAAACTTTTAAAAGTTTCATTAATGCCCTTAAACAAATCGTTAGTACTTGGTTTTAAAAACACCCATCAACTTTCAAAAGTTTCATTAATATCCTTAAACTTTAAAAAAAAGTTCAAAAATACCCTTAAACTTTAAAAAAAATATTCAAAAATATCTTAGTATATAGACATAAATTTTAGTACCTCGTTTTAAAATGCCCCTGAACTTTCAAAAATTGTATTAATACCCTTAACTTTAAAAAAAATGTTAAAAAATGCTCTTATCGTTAGTATATGGACGAAAAACATTCATCTACACCCCATTACCTCATTCTTCCATTTCTTCTCTTTCTTGATATACTTCAATTTATGGCCTAACACTTCACTATTTTTCTTTTTTTTTTCTTTCTTTTTCAATATCCTCTTTTTCTTCTATTTTTCAATCTCTAAAACTACCTCTTTCAATCAAGGTATATAGATTATAGCAAGAAGAAAGGAGAATAATGGAACCACCAAGGGACCATAGGACTTAAATGTTTTAACAAAGTTGTACATTAGTAATTTGAGTTAATATGCTTGGGTTTACTACACAAAAAGAGAGACTTGTTGAGAATTTGGGTCATAATTTTGAGGACATCTAGTGGGAGGGAAAAGAGAGAAAACATATGCATTACCAAATTTGTAACGGATGAAGATTTTATTAATTGTTTTTGCAGTTCAAATTAGTCTATTTGTTGTTGTCAGTTAAGAAGGTTCCTCGTGATTGAGAATTGGACAAATTGAGAAAAAATAAGAGTATCTATATGATAAAAAAAATGAGGGTATCTATATGAGTTGTTTTCAAATTGGTTCTTTTTCAACTCAAAATAACTTCAAAGACATTGACTATTTGGGTGTTGAATTTTTTATATTTATATTTGGGCATGCTTAGAAATGAGAGAGAACTCTTCATATTTATTTAAAGTTCTAATATTTAAGAATATAGGAGAAATGAGGGAAATTTTTAGAGATTGAAAAATGGAAGAAAATATTAAGAGAGTATTGAAAAAGAAAGAAAAAAAAAGAGGGAAAATAGATAAGTGTTAGACCATGATTGAAGCAAATCAGGAGATTGAAGAAATAGAAGAGGAAGGTAATCAAGTGTAGATAAAGGGTTTTCGTTCATATACTAATGGTAAGGGCATTTTTTAACCTTTTTTTTTTTTTAATGTTAAGGGTATTAATGTGAATTTTCAAATGTATTTTTAAAATGAAGTACTAACGATTTCTTTCCATATATTAACAGTAAGGGTCTTTTGAACTTTTTTATGAAAGTTTAAGAGTATTAATGAAACTTTTAAAAGTTTGGGAGTATTTTTTAAACAAAGTACAAACTTTAGGAGTATTTTTGAAACAAAGTAGTAATGGTTTCCATCTAAAACTAATGGTAAAGGTATTTTTGTATTTTTTTTGAAAATTTAAAGATATTAATGAAACTTTGAAAAGTTTAGTGATATTTTTTAAATAAATTACAAAATTTAGGAGTATTTTCTATAATGTAGCCTAATTATAACAGTGTTTTGCACTCAATTCTGGGAAAGTTTTGCCCTCGAATAAGGTTAAATCCATCTTAATGGCGCGGATTAAATGGAAAGATCTTAAAAAAATATGTGATTAAATTCAGCTTAATTTTTTTTGAGTAACATTAAATTCAGGTTAAATGACCATGGTTTGAGCTGAATTACAGAATGATGATTGATTTTTGGAGTTCAACTGAATTATGGATTTTTGGAGTTTGACTAAGGTGTGTATATTCAGTTTAAGCACTTTTTTTTTTTTTAAAATTTTAAATTTTATATCTTACATTTTAGGTTTCAACCTTTCATTCCATTGCACTTTAAACTTAAAATCAATGAAAATGAGGTAAAAATAGTTTTTTTTCTCTCTCTCTCTCTCTTTTTTTTTTTTTTTTTAATATGTTTCATCAATTTTATAGATTTGATCATTTTTTAGTTTAACAATATGTGAAAGTCCTTTTATTAAGATTATAATATCTTGAACTATTATGTTTGACATAAATTTTTGTCATTTTTTAAATTAGAATCTATACCCTTCATTTTGGGTGCCTGTTCTGTCCAATTATTTTCAAGCATTGGCTCCTTTAATACACTTTCCATCAAGTAGAGTATACTTAACACTTTCCATCAAGTAGAGCATAATTTAAAAGAGAATAAATGATTAAGGACAGCTCATTTACTCTATTATGGAAGGTTTAGAATAATCACCCTTTGTAACAAAAAAAAAGAAAAGAATAATCATCTTTTGTTTTGGTGAAAGCATTCTATTATTCTAGGCTTAGGTAGGAATAGAACAAACTATATCCAATTTCCATCCTTTCTCATTATTTTAGAGTTGTATTTTTTTTAATATAGATGATCAGACACGAGATTTCATTTTTTAGCCATGTCAACTTTGTAATTCATCCAGTGACGATTTCTTGGGAAAAAACCTTTCACTACTGCTGCATGAATAAGCAAAAATAACTGAGAAATTAAAAGAAGGCAACAAAAATAAGAAACGCGAGAATTAACATGGAAAACTTCAAAAACGGAGAAAAAACCACGGCCAGAAAGAAATACTTCACTATGTGAAAAATTATTATAATCACACAGAATTCTCTCCCCAACCCCAATTACAAAGAAACATTCTCTCAAAGTTTTATACCACTTACTTAACTAGAGTTAATATACTAGGCTTAAAGTATTTCGAATTGGGATAATTTGAAATCAAAGCCATAGACTTCTTTTATAGTATTTGGAGTCCATGACTTCCTTGTACATTTCCGATGTGAGACAATTGCTCTTCTAATATATTGCCAAAAACCCTACAAGTTCTACCTTGGCAAGATATTTGAAGAATTCACAACTCCTGCTGCACCAATTGTCTTCACTGAAAAACATAATCTTCAACTCAGAGAATTATAACAAGCTTGGAATGTCACCTTCCAAGACTTTTCTTCTTCGTCACATGTCGATAAACTCTACTGAAATTTATGGTGTAACTTCCACCTACTTGGCTTACCTGGAAGTTCTTCAGCCATCGACATAACTTCCACCACACACACCTTGCATAATCGCCAAACCAATGCCCGTGTGCAAACTTGTGGAACCGCTAACATCAGATCATCTATCATGGTAAATCGGACATACCATGAAGATGAATTCTGTCTTTCTTCAGAAAAAGTCACCATCTCCTCTGACGATAAATACCACATCAGCATCCGATTCAAAGCCCTTTGACGAATTTACTCTGTTAGGATAATTCTTTTTTATTTGTACAAACTGTTCGCATTCACAGCAACATTTCTTTTGCAGAAAGTCTTTCTTCTTCTTCCAATTGCTAGCTACCAGTGCTGAATCCTTCTGTGAAGTACGCCTATCACTCTTCAGTCTCATTTTCTCTAATAGAAGCTTACTAGTAGCCTCAGCAAAATTTAAAGTCTCCTTCCCGTACATCAAGATTGACTTCATGTGTTCATAAGAAGGCGGAAGTGACAAGATAAGCCTGAGTGCCTTATCCTCATTCTCTATCTTCACTTCGATTACCTCAAGCTTAGAGACGATGCTATTGAGAACACTTAGATGATCTGAGATTTTTGTACCTTCCTCCATTCGCAACGTGTGAAACTGCTCCTTTAGGTACAACCGATTTGAGATGTTCTTTGCTTGATACATCGCTTCAAGCTTCTCCCAAAGCTCCTTGGCTGTCGAAATTTCATGCACATTTGCAAGAATATTTTTAGCCAAATTTAGTCTGATTGCACTTGCATCTCTCAAATCCAATTCATCCCATTCTTCATCACTCATGTTGGACTGGACCACCATCATCGCTTAACTTTTCAGAAACACCAGCACTTGGTCTTCCCTTCAAAGCCTTGTGTAATCCAGATTGTATCAGCACATCTTTAACTTGCACTTGCCACAAGCCGAAGTTCAACATTCCATCAAATTTCTCCACGTCAATCTTTACTGGACTCATAAAGTTTGACATATCTACTTCATTCCTAGTGAATCTACAAATAGTGAACAACTCACACTATTCACAATACCGGTTGTAGCTTGTTTCAAGAAATCATTTCTGATGTGGAAGTTCATATAATGTTGCAACCATAGAGCATACTCAGAAACTCAAGAAACTACGAACCTAAAGCTTTGATACCACTTGTTGGGAAAAAACCTCCCACTGCAGGAATAAGCAAAAATAACTGAGAAATTAAAAGAAAGCAACAAAAATAAGAAACACAATAATTAACGTGGGAAACGCCAAAATCGGAGAAAAAACCATGGACAGAAAGAAATACTTCACTATGTAAAAAATTATTACAATCACACAGAATTCTCTCCCAGACCCCAATTGCAAAGAAACACTCTCTCAAAGCTTTATACCACTCACTTAACTAGAGTTAGTATACCATATTTAAAAAGTATTTCGAATTGGGATTATTTGAAACCAAAGCCATAGACTCCTTTTATAGTACTTGGAGGCCATGACTTCCTTGTACATTTTTGATGTGGGACAATTGCTCTTCTAATATACTGCCAAAAACCCTACATAATTTTGAGTCTACGACATTTTAATGAAAGTTGTGAATGTCTGAATGAATTGAGCTATACTCTCGTTGATATATTGAGTTGTAGTCTATTTTATATGATATATTAAAAATTTTAATTTATATAACATATGTTTGGTTTATGATTTATAAATGTGTAGTTTAGAAGAAAGTAGTATATGAACTAATTATATATTTGCAATTTGGAAGAATCAAATTCACATTCCAAACATCTACTCTATAGAATATGTTGCCATTTTTACCTTTCAAATTTTCTTCCATATTAAATACTGAAAAGTAATAAGAATTATAATTGTTAGGCATTTTTTTTATAATCATTTGGTTTTTTTATTTTTAGTTTTTAAAAATTAAGTCTATAAATACTATTTCTACCTATGGGTCTTCTTGTTTTGTTATCCACTTTTTACTTATGTTTTCAAAAACCAATCCAAGTTTCGAAAGCTAAAAAAAAAAAGTTTTCAAAACTTGTTTTTGTTTTTTAAAATTTGGCTAAGAATTCAAATATTTTCTTAAGAGATGAAATTCATTGTAGAAAATTATAGAGAACTGATAAGAAAACATGTATAATTTTCAAAAATCAAAAATCAAATATCAAATGGCTATCAAACGGGCCTAAACTTTCATTTCTCTTTTTTCTTAGAGCTATTTTTCCACATTCCATTCAAGAACATGCAAGTAAGTTGGTTTTAGCAAAAAACCAATTTAAGGAAAAAACTTGGTGCCAATTTTGATATATTATTTTTTTCTTAAAAAAAGAACAAACAACTTCCGATAAAAATAAATTGAATCGATTGAAACCGACAAAATCGAACTGAACTGAAACTGAGGAAATCAAATTCTTTTTCTCGATTTTTTCGATTTTAACGTACATTCTAATTCACGAGTCAAACATACATTAGTCATTGCCAAAATAAATTAAGGTTTATATTCACGCCCATGCACAAGAAAATTTAATAGCTGCCACCTACACTGTGCCCATCTCTAAATGCACAAACCTACTATATATATAATATATATATATATATATATATAATATAACCTTTTCCTTTTCCAAAAAAAAAAAAAATTAATAGAACCTTTTCATTTCAGATGAATAAATAATATAACCTTTTCCTTTTCCAAAAAAAAAAAAAATTAATAGAACCTTTTCATTTCAGATGAATAATTGCCCATTAATACTTATCAATGTGTAAAATAAATGTGCATTAAAATTTCCACAAAAATCTGCTTGATTTTAAATGCACGAAAAATCATTCAATTCCCCGTAATTATATAAAGCTGCATTAACTTTTTTTTTTTTGAGTAAAAAGCTGCATTAACTACTACAATATAATTTAAATACTCCAAACAACATCACTTATTTCAATTTTCAACAACATATTATTGCTTATGTCAAAAAAAGAAAAAACTTATTATTGCATATTTAAAATAATATCTTCTCAAATGATTATCTGGGGGCTACTAAATGGGTCACGTATTAGCTAAATTATCTAGACAGAGATGAGAAATGTCTCTGTCTTTTCAAATTTAAATAACTTTTTTTGTAATTTCCCTATCATATCAAATAAATGAACCGTAGAGCCTTTTTTTCTTTTTCTGTTTTAAATCTCATTATTATTCCAGAATTTCGAATATAAAAAATTCGACTCATCAATAAATGAACAAATTTTAAACATTTTAAAAGATTTCATTTTGAGATAATGAATAATTTTTTTTTAAAAAAAACTTAAAATTAGATGAATAAACCAATTTAGTCATTTTTTCTCCTAAAAACCTAGATTACTCAAGCAAAACTTTTATTTATTGTGAATTCGAATCTAGCCTAACTTGTTAAAGCATTTTTAACTTCTCTTAAAGGTCATTAGTTGGAAAAACTGATAGTAGTATGAATATTATACTCTCATTTACACTTAACTATATATTAGAGTTATTGAAGAACGATGTGGAGTTGTACTTAATAAAAAAAAATGATGTGAAATTTAATAAAAATTATTTATGAAGAAAAATTCATAGCATGGAGAAAATGAGTAGATATTATGAAATTACTAAAAAAATTATGTCAGAAGTTTAAAGTTCCACCATTTATTTGAATGATTATTCTTAAAAAAACTTATTTATAGATTGAATGTTGACTTGGACAATGTTGATAAAAAAAATCTGACCACAAGAAATCTCACACGACTTTCACGTGCTTCAACGATAAAATTTGTAATTTAGGGGAAAGAGGTGCCAAATTTGACTTAGGTTTTTCATATTTCTTTTAAGATAAGAATTTGAAAGAGGATTTCCCTTTCTATCTTGAAATTGATTTGAAAATATTAATCTAGGCCTATAGGTTTCCTTTGCCTATTTCTCCTCTGGTTCTTATCTAGTTTTGAGATATTTGATTAAGTCCAAATTTCACCTATAACAAACAATATATTTCCAAACTACTAGAAAAATATAAATTTTTACACTTAAGCTTAACCAAATGTATTAACTTTTATCTAAAACTTTTAACATCGTCAATTTGAACATAGTTCAATTAATAAGGACCTTATATCATTGACTAAATGTGAGAGATTTAAATTGAACTAAAAAATAAAATGCATGATAAACCAACCGGGTCGGGAGGATTTCGGGCATTTCCCGGGTGAGTCGGGTGATTTTATGAACCGAAAACTCGCACGCTTGGGTTTTTCCACGCGTGAGAGACAGAAGGAGTGGAGTTACTCCTCACACTCATCACGCGTGCGAGATTAAAAAAACAAAGCAAGAAGTGTCGCGAGAAGAGGGAGGTTAGGAAAAAGCAGCTGCTGCCATTAATGCAATTTCGTTCTTCTTCTTCTTCCATCTCAATTTTTGTGTTTTTTTTTTCTTCTCTTCCTTCTCTTCGTCTTGCAGATCTGTCCATCAGTGGGGTCATTCAGACAGCTATTACTTGAGCTGCTTTCGTCCCCACATACTTTGAAGCTCATTCATGGCTTCTCTACTCCCCTCCCTTTTCTCTCTCTTATTCCCTCTCTCTATCTCCCCACCTTCTCAATTTCTTCACTCACTCAACCACTACCACTCCTTCAATCCCATTTTTGATGCTTCTTAACCCCTTTTCCCTCTCTTTCCCTCTTCTTCTCTACATTCCCACTTCCAATTTCTCTTCCTCCTGCTCTGTAGCTGGTTTCTTGGAAGTCATTGACATTGGAAATTGAAACAAAAATGGAAGAGAGATTGTTTCTTAAGCTTCGCTTTGATGCTTTTCTTCTCCAGGCCTTGCTCCTCCTCCTCTGTCAGTGTTCCTTACTTTTGTTTTTGTGCATTTTTCTACGTGGGGTTTGCTTCTTTTTGCTCGATCTGTTGACTGTTGCCTTTTCTCGAGCTTCTTGTTCTTTAAGTGCTATGGTCTAGGAAATTTTGTCCTGCTTGGGGAATGCCGTCTTTAATTTCCTACAATGTTTTTTGGGTTTGAGAAAATAGTAAGAATGTGCGTCGAAAATTTAACCGTTATTAGCTTCTGCTTTGAGGTTGATAACGTGCTCCATCTCTGCACCTCTTTCTCGACATTCTTTATTTGCTTATTTCTCTGTTATTATTATTATTATTATTTTTGGATAGGATAGAAGAGCTTTCGTTATAGAAAGAACCAGCTCTTGATACCATATTTTGCTCTGTTATTAATCGATCTTTTTTTTCCCCCTTCTCTCATTTTATTAACGGCTGGATTAAATGATTGGTCATTCAGCTGTCATTGTTGTGGTAATTGGTAGCATGCATATGCGTTTGAATGAGCTGATTATACAGGCAAGATCTTATTGGGTTCTCTTTTAAACTTAAATCTCAAGCAGATATGGACAGTCTGCGTAGTAATTAAATTTATTTTTACATGTTGACTTAAAAGAATTTTTTAGATACATTGTCTACATTTTCTAAAAGCAATCCTGACACGTTCATCTTAGCCTTTTTATTTATGTAGAATAAAGAACAATTTAATGTTTTAGAAAAATGAGTGGGGAACTAAATTATAGGCAGGAAAGGAAATCCAAACCCAAAGTATGTATGTTATCTCGTTGAAATAATGTTACTCCTTCTAGTGTAAAGTTTGTACTGAGGAATTGGTGCTCGATTTAATTGATTTTCATGAGGTTTACAAGTGGAACAGTAACTGTGAATGAAAAAAATTTAGAGAGAGAGAAGTTATTGAAAGATATGTGTACAAACATATTGGCAGTATTCAAATAGTTGTGCTTACCAACTAGCTGTGTTTGCCAAGAAGTTTTGAAGTTGAGTTACTTAGAAGAGCTTTTGGAAGAGTCCCCACCCATAAATCATTTATCTAGTCAAAATTGCATAGGAGAAAACAGATTAGTTTGGCTCACCCATTACCATAAACAATGAACATACCTGAATTAGCCATGGATGACTTTAGATTTTATATTCTTTTTCAAATGTAATTATTTTTACGCAAATAGATATTGTGTCATCTATTAAAATGGAAAATGAAATAGCATAAAGCTGTTTCTAACCATATTTGTATTTCTCTGTAACCTGCCAAAAAAGCTTCTACAACCATTTCTCTCCTATAAATTTCTTGGAGATGAGTTCCCCATGGTATCACTTGAAATTAGTGAACTAGCTCCTCCACTTGCTCGTGTCATTGTCAATATATATCCATGTCTGGTATCTGATCATGTTGCAATAAAACCTATCATTGAAAAGTTTTGTTTACTATAAATAAATACTCTAAAAATGATTCTGTTCATCTCTCAAATTAAAATGTTTAGGCCACTTAAAACTGCAGAACATCATTCATTATACAATGAACTTTTGTACTTATATGTTTAATATAATATTATATCTTACTAGGCCTTTTTTTTTTCCTTTTTGTTGCAGATTTCCATGAAACTAGCGGCAACTCATCAGCTTATCCAACACGGCAACTGTCAAATGAGAAAACAATGGATGATATGTATCCAGAGATTGCACCAAGTGGGAATCCAAAGCCATTCATTCCTCTTCTTGCCCCTTCTCCGTTGGTACCCTTCACAAATACCACTGTCCCAAAGTTATCAGGTTTATCATTTTTTATAATCAGTTTTCATATATTATATACTTGATGTCAATTGTTTGTCTAGAAAGAGTTAGTTTTTAGTGATTTCCGTTGATTTTTCTTTTCAATTTAATCTCTCATTTTCCTTACAGGACAATGCTTATTGAACTTTTCTGCAACTGAAACTTTGATGAGTATGACTGCTATAGATTGTTGGGCCCCTTTTGCAAAACAGATGGCCAATGTTATTTGTTGTCCACAGTTGGAAGCTACTCTTGCTATCCTTATTGGTCAGTCCAGTAACGATACTAATGTTCTTGCTTTAAATGGGACGCTTGCCAAATATTGCCTCTCAGATATTGAGCAGATTTTGGTGGGGCAGGGTGCAAGTGATCATCTTAAGCGCATATGTGCAGTTCATCCAGCCAATCTCACTGAAGGATCTTGTCCAGCCAAAGATATCAGTGAATTTGAAACCACTGTTGATACCTCTAAGTTGCTTGCTGCATGTAATAAAATTGATCCTGTGAAAGAATGCTGCAATGCAATCTGTCAGAATGCCATTTCAGAAGCCGCTACAAAGATAGCAATGATATCTACTGATTTCGTGGGTATGCCTGGATCTCAAGTCTTGCCTGAACAGTCAGCTAGGGTTCGTGATTGTAAAACTATTGTCCTCCGATGGCTAGCAAGCAAACTTCACCCTGCTAATGCCAAGGAGGTTCTTAGAGTACTGTCCAATTGCAATGTTAACAAAGGTGAGCTCGAAAGTGAATTTTTTCATACAGATTTATGTCATTCTCGTGATATCACTATTATAATTCATCACATCTCTATGTATTTGTTTAATTCTATGCCGATTTGCCTTTTTGGTCAATATCTACAACTTTTTTTAATCTTTTTTAAAAGTAGAGTTCGCTTCTCATCATATTCGCTCTCATCTGTCACCACCCGCTGCTGATGCTAATATTTTTAGCTGCCAAATTGTCATATATTCGCGCACCTTCACGGGATTTCTCTCTTTGTGCTATTCTCAGTTTGTCCATTGGAATTCCCCGACATGAGATATGTTGCTAATGCTTGTGAGAATGGGATCTCTAACAAGACAGCGTGTTGCCTGGCCATGGAAAGCTATGTAACGCATCTGCAAAAGCAGAGCCTTGTAACCAACCTGCAAGCTTTGGATTGTGCTGCATCATTGGAAATGAAATTAAGAAAGTCAAACATTGCCAAGAACGTGTATGGCCTATGCCATATAAGCCTTAAGGATTTCTCCCTCCAAGGTTTGTAGCTTTTGTCCTCTTCCAGATTTAAACAATTCCTTCTTGAATAATTTCACATGGATTCTAATACTTTTTTCCTCTTGCCCATGTTTTAACATGATAATGGATCTACAACTTTGAGCATCTCAGTTGGAAATCAAGGTACTATTTCAAGGCATACATTACTGAAATATGTTAAAAAATGATAATCATCATCTATAAAAGTTTACTTATTCCATATTCTTTCAAGCTAACCTTTGATTACATCATTAGCTTTTGTTGGCTAAAAAATTATTAGAAGACATACCGTTGGGTTGTTTTTATGTTTTTTAACCACAAAAAGATTGATGTCAGTGCATGGATACCAATGCAGATTTTTAGCCAATTTTGGAAATTCAAATGATTCATTTAGGACCCTCGCATTCACTTTCTCTCTGACTTACATTATCCTTCTTGGCAGAGTTCGGATGCCTTCTACCTAGCCTGCCTTCAGATGCCATACTTGATCCATCTTCAGGGATCAGCTTTGTTTGTGATCTGAATGACCATATTCCAGCTCCATGGTCTTCTACATCTCAAATGACAGCTTCATCATGCAATAAGAGTAAGACACCTTTAGTTTTTTTCCTTCCAGTATTGGGTATGGGTATCAAATATAGGCCATTAACCAGTTTTCCCATCTTTATAAGAAAATGTCCATGTATTGTTTTGTTAAATTTCTAATTGCCCACCTTTCTCAACTGCAGCTATCAAGATTCCTGCACTTCCTGCAGCAGCATCTGCTCAAAGTGGTATTTAATACTTATATTCTTCAACTATCCAAAATTTCTCTACAATAACTGAAAACACTCAAGTATTGTAACTAATGGTCATCTTGAGAGTAGTTTAATTTCATCATTCCTTCATTTTTCTTTTTCCATTTTAAGGTAGTTCTTTTGTTGAGCCTATCTGTGGTATATGGGTTTGTGTAGGTTAAATCTTAGGATTACTAACTTTTATCAATCATAATCCCACCCACCAAACACAATTTATACAAATGTGAATTTCTTTGATCCATTCTTTTACACAATGATTCCACAAATACAGTTTACAGAACATTCTCAACAATTACCAAACAAGTTATTTTACTGTTTTTTACAAATTCTTGGGATGTGTTTCAATTGAAATTTGAACTATTTCCAGTTTACAGAATTAAAAAAAAAAGTCTTTAGTGAATCAGTGATAGTCATGTAGATATAGTATCTAAGTTAGAGAATGCACATTTTTGTTAGGTTGCTTGACACATTCACACATTCAAAGTGCCTTTTTGTTGAACATATGTTAGGTGTTGTGTGCAATACTTGACATTTTGCTTTAGTTTCATGAATCTGGAGCTCCTCAACTTTATGTCCCAACTGTTGCAGGCCTCTATAATGATGATGTGCTACAGGTCTTCCTCATTGCTTTCTCAGTGGCCCTCATGATGCTCATGTAGCTTTTTTTATTGCTGTCTTTGGAGAAGACTGTTGTCAAGTCATCAAAAACATGGATGGCATTTTCATGAAGCTTATGACAAAGTCTTGTATACTCAGAAGTTTGATTCTTGTGAATATTTTTAGATGTTCTGAATGTGGGAGAAATTTGAGTTGGAAAGTTGGTTTCAAATTCCTATTTGTTCATTCTTGCCTGTCGATGTAATAAAAAGTTTTGTAAAGATATAGTAGGAAAGCTGAGCCAGGGTGGTGCAACGTTTGAGATTGTGTTGTATATTTGGATTGCCATCAAAAGAAGCAAAGATGGTCTTCTTTTTCTTTATGCTATATGATCATTATGGTGGTTAAAAGAGCTTCATTTTTATTTTCCCCTTAATATCAACCATAGTTTACCCAAGTAGTTAAATTCCCTAATTTGATGGATATGTTAATGAAACAATATTGATGTCGACAAATATTCTGAAAAAACCATAATCTTCAAGAAGTTCATTGATGTCGAAACTTTTGAATGAAAACAACAGTAGAAATATTGACCTCTCAAGGATATTGATGACCTCTCAAGGATGTATTAGCTGATTTTTCATTTTGAAAAACACAACCAATTTTTAAATATAACTTCCAAACAACTTCTCAGAGCCATGAGCATTCATAAAAGAGTATTCTAAAAACCAGAACTAATCTTCAAAAGTAACTTCCAAACAACTTCTCTGAAGCATAAGTATTCATGACAGAGAAAAACTGCTTTACTGAATCATTTACCTTCATTTTCATTTCCCTTTCCAATTGGAGGTGGCATTAAGGGACCCTCGATTCATGGAAACAAAAATCCCAACAGGCAATTCTCTTTTGAAATACAGAACTTCACAAAACAAAGAGAAGAACACAAATGGGGGAAGTAAATTCTAACTCTCAAGTAACCAAAGAAGGAAAGGCCAAAGTTTCCACCTTGGGTCGTCCAAACAAGCTCTTACAAGTTCTAAGCTGTCCAAATTGCTTGCAGATCCCAATTCTTGCTGTGGACAAACTCATTGACATGGCCTTCTTCATCTTCTTCAACCTCCTTCCAATCCTCAACTTAAACTTTCGTATTCTGATTCTGAGACATGAGGGTCTTCTCCTATTGCCATTGTTTGCCTGCTCCATTATCTTGTAAATCAAGAACTGAGCTTGCCTGTGCTTTTTCTCTTCTGGGTCTTCCTTCTCCATCCTTGAGTAACCATTTTGCTTCCTTGTCACCAAAAAACTCATTTCCTCTGCCAAACAGAGCCTTGCAGAAACAGAGAAGTTCCTAGAGAAAATGGAATCAAGTTAGAATCAAGCACATCTATTCATTTCACAATGACCATTCTTTATATATGGATAAAGAAAAAGAGAGAGAATCTTACCATGATGTAAGATAAAAGCAATGCGTGTATATTGTTGTGATTTGTTAAATAAAAAAAAGTTAAGAGCAGAGCAAACCGTCCATGCGTCATTCCTTCCTCAGCAAAAACCTACTCTTATTCTTTTATATATATATATATATATATATATATATATATATATATATATATATATATATGTCTTTGTTTAAGGTTTTCATTTTTTAAGATAAGACTTGAATCTCGGCCACCAAGGGCTGGTCCATCAATAAGGATATGTAAATAACAAAGGGCTTAGAGGGAATATGTTCAAGTCATAGTGATAACCTACTTAGGATTTAATATCCTACGAGTTACTTCAGCAACCAAATGTAGTTGTCCCGTGAGAATAGCTAGAGTGCATGCAAGCTGGCTTGGACACTCACGAATATCAAGTGACAATAAACCAATTGGATTTTCTCTATTGGAGTGTGACAAATGGATCCTGTGCAGTTGAGTTATTGTGATAGCATTTTAGAGGGCTTCTCGTAATTTTATGGTGGTTGAAGAATTTATTATATTTAATAAGGTTCAACTTCCTTAAGATATTTTAAATTATATGGAGGATTAGAAAATGAAAAGTATTATAATGTCAACCACACTTGTGGGACTCAATTATATATGTATATAAAAAATAATGGAAACGCCAAAACCAAAAGCATTATTTATTAATGAAGAAAACTTCAGTCTGTTATTTTGGACTCTCTGCAATATTCATTTTGTTCATTGTTCATCAATCTCCATGCTCAGATATGAAAAGAAAAGAAGATTGAATTACGCTTCTGTTAACATTTAATGATGTGGGTAATTGTGTAAAGCATGTGATTGAATAGGCTGGATAATAATGAGCTGTCTGGGTGTGAATCTTTGCTATTTTAAGCCAAAGTAATCATACTTTAGGAAACACATAAATTATTGAATTATTGCATATAACCTATGGTTTAGCATGGAAATAAACATATAATAAACTGAATAATTTTGTAAAAAACTATGAACCGGCTGCTAATAGAGTCAGCAAGTAAGCCAAGCCGTCCGAATGAACAATGAACCTACTTTTTGGATCTACGTGGCAAATTTTAATTAGCCTCATCAGTCGCCAGCTGGCGAGATACAAAGTCAAAAGATCCGACGTGTGAAGCCTGTCATCTGTAGAACAGACAAAGACCTGGCTGATGCCTGAAGGTTTCTTGAAGAGTCAGCTTGCCCACAGCTAAGGGTCAGTAGAATTATTGAAAATCATTGAAAATTGGTTATGCTTTCATTTATTGGGTTCCATTATTAGTTTGATTCGGGTCACTTTCAAGTCTCATAGACTTTGCATTAATGATCTGTCTTTACAGTAGTATGATATTGTTCACTTTAAACTTAAGCCTATACAAATTAACTTTCTTATTCTACCGAATAGAAATGTTGTTCTTTATCTACGGTTTTTTGTACCTCTAATTGATGTGAAACAATATTTGTATTCCCGACGTGCACTTTAATATTAATATTAAAGATATTGCTTAGAAATAAAAGTTTATGCGTCCATGTTCAATGGGGAAGAAGCATAGGATCCTCAATTCATTAATATACATTACTTTTTTCCACAATGAATGGTTCAGAATAAGCTCTCAAGGAACATTAAAAATGAAAGTTGACCAAGTGTTTGAGCTTTCAGCGTCAGATTCCAGACTAAAAGTAAACAGTTTGGACAACTCTTGGGCTCTGTTTTATTTTGTATTTGCTTTCTTCTTCATGCATGTCGTCTGCAAGCATGCTCCTTATTTTTTTTCCAAATAAACAAGCAAAGTAAGTACAGGATGATGTCTGTTTGATGTTTTAAGTGCCAAATGGCTTGAGAAACACTTCAGAAGGCATTGACTTTTGAGATGTTGATGTTAGCAATGACACAGACTAAGTAACATTGGAATCTGTAAAAAAAGACATGTTTTTCCAATTTATATGTCTAGATTATTACTTGGTACAGAAATGAAGAAGCATGTAGATTGTTTTGTTAGAGGGGTTAGACAAGATTTGATTACAAGATGGCATCTAGATTCTGGTTGATTTGGGAATTGGGAATTGCTTGGATGGATAAAGTTCTGCTCGGTTCAGTTTATTTTGGGTTTAAATACACTAGATTCATGAATCCTTCCAAAATTAAATGAATTTGAGTCAATTACGTCTTATCTCAACCCAATTCACGAAAACCCATTAGATAAATATGCATGAAAACAGTCTACTTTTTAAGTGGACTTTTCATTTAGTTATGGGGGCAAACAATCAGAGAGTATTTAAACACAGAAATCCAATTCTTTGGAGTTGATGTCACAGCATATCAAAATGTAAACGATGTTCACACATGACCAGATTAATAATAAGTGAAAATTTTTATATATGAACAGCAAGTCTGTCTGCGAAACCTTGATCTGTAGCTAATAAATGGCCTACTACAAGTTGATTGAACATTCAAAAATATTTACATTCTGCTAATGTCCTTAAGAGGCAGAAATACATAGTCCAAGCAGGAAGATGCAGGCTTGTGGAACCTGTAATGCTAAATGATCTACGCTTCTCAAGATGATTAAACCTTACAATATTTCTTAGTTTCCACCTAACCCACTGATCCTTCAAGCTTCAAGCTCATGAGTTGGTTCACCTCAGCACCAAACTCATCAGGCAGCTCGTTGAAGACGTCACGGCAGAACCCGGATATCATGGCAGCCATGGCCTTTTCATAGTCTATTCCTCTCTGCTGAAAATAAAACAACTGATCTTCACCAATCTTGGAGGTACTGGCTTCGTGTTCAACACGAGCTGAAGGATTCTTCACCTGTTAGAATCAAGATTGTGTTATTTTAATGACTATAAGAATTAGCAAGTAATAAATTTAAAAAGAAACCTAACTTCCAAGCACAATTTCTAACCTAGGTTTGATCATCTCAAGTATTTCATCTTCCAGACAGCTCCCTACACATATCTTTTTCGAGATGGTTTTCAGAAATCTACTACCAATCATTTTCCCATCAATTCAATTTTTTCTATAATTGCAAGATTCAAAATCAATTTCTACAAATCTCAACTAATCTCCAAAAACACAGTTGTTAAAATCCTTAAAAAAAGAAACCTGACTTCCCAAGCAAAATTTCTAAATCTAGGTTTGATCATTCTCAAGTATTTCATCTTCCAGACAGCTCTTGGCTAATCCCTACACATCTTTTTCAAAATGATTTCGGAAATCTACCAACAAACATTTTCCATCAATTACAATTTTTTCCATAATTGTGAGTTTCAAAACCAATTTATGCACACCTTGACTAATCTCACTAAATAATTGTCTAACCCAAAAACATGTGACATTAGAAAACTAGAAAAATACTTAAAATCCTAAATAGTTGGCACTATGAAATTAGAAAACTAGTAAAATACTTAATCCTAAATAGTTGTCACTATGTATTGAACCTAGAACTTCCTCTAGATCTACAACTTGCTCTAAGACCAACCTATGGTAGTTTCACCAATTGTAGAAGTCAAAATAAGAGACATGACACCATCATTCACCTCCATTGTATTAGCTGTTACGATATTTTCCCCTCTTTTCCCTGTTGGCTATATCTATTACCAATTTGTACATTAGTTCTGATGTCGCTCCCCCCCAAACATGCCCACACCAAACACAGAGTCCAGAGTCTAACTACAGCATTTCTTTAGAACTCACAAGGATAAAGAACCCTCTATTTCAAGTAACAAATAACATAAAAGTGTTTCTGCAGTATAGAAAAAGAGTTTAAGGTGCCCCTCGGTGCCAAACTTTGAAGTCATGAAATTTAAACAAGTGCTTGATAGATAAAGATGGCAGTGCATGCATGATAAGATTTTCATTTCTGGAGAGATTTCAGAGAAGCCTTGCTATTACTTCCAAATTGTCCTCCCATAATAATAAAAAAAAAATAAAAAATAAAAAATTGTTTACAAAATAATCACTAGTTACTTCTTGTGCATCAGTGGCTTTATGTTAGAAAGGAAAACAAGTGAAGTATCATTTTATTGAAAAGGTGATTTTATTTTTTGGACAAAGGCGCAAGTAGAGTAGGATTAGAGATGTAATGTTAGAGAAGCTTCCGAGAGGTTTCTGTTTCAAAAGAAGAGTCCAATGGTGATTTGAGACTCTTTGAACTGTTGGTATGGTAGGAAATTTTTGAGGTCAAATGGTTAGATACTGGCTTATTTTCAAGACAAACAATTTGAAGCTTCGGCCACTAGGACAAAAACTCAGTTCACCACTTCTCTTTGAACTTCCAATGAGATTTGATATATATTTATAAATGTGTGAGCGATGGCATGCACATATAAAGGAAGTTAGGTTACATGTGCAAGTCTTTGGGGGCCCTTTTGTATCTTTTGTTTGTGATTGGACTTTCTAGTACGCAGTCTCTGATAACCTTTGGCAATTACTGTGTCTAGTAACCCCACCACCACACACATACACAAAACCAAAAGGAAAGGGAACATCAAACAACACAAAACCATCAGCCATCTGGTGGATTTAGACAGTCATGTTACCACCCGCAAACCAGGAATCAAATACATAAAGCCACTGAGGATAGGTAACCGTCAACTTTTAATTATCTAATGATAATTGAAAACAAACAAGTAATACATCAAAGGGGTATTACCTGGATGTACGGATAAGTGTTGGCAGCAGCATTGTCACCAATGAGCATTGAATCACATTGTGATGAGTTCTTAGCATTGTCTGCTTTGGATTGAACCTGAACAAGCCCCCTATAACAGTTCCTTGAGTTTCCAGCAGAAATACCTTTTGAGATAATTCTACTCCTTGTGTTCTTTCCTTTATGTATCATCTTTGTACCCGTGTCTGCCTGTTGATAATTATTCGTCAGCGCTACTGAATAGAACTCACCAACAGTATCATCTCCCTCCAAAACAACACTAGGATACTTCCAAGTAATGGCAGAACCTGTTTCTACTTGTGTCCAAGATATCTTAGAACGAGCCCCAGCACAAAGGCCACGTTTTGTTACAAAATTATACACCCCCCCTTTTCCTTCTTCATCACCAGCATACCAGTTCTGAACTGTGGAGTACTTAATCTCTGCACCTTCAGCACAATGCAATTCAACCACCGCAGCATGAAGCTGATTCCTATCATAGGAAGGCGCTGTACACCCCTCCAAATACTCCACAAAACTCCTGTCATCAGCAACAATCAAAGTTCTCTCAAACTGTCCAGTTTCCAAAGCATTGATTCGGAAATAAGTCGAAATCTGCATCGGGCACTTTGTGTCCTTAGGTATATAACAAAATGATCCATCACTAAACACAGCCGAGTTCAATGCAGCATAAAAGTTGTCCTCACTAGGCACAACTCTCCCCAAGTACTTTCTAACTAAATCAGGATATTCCCTAATTGCCTCTGATATCGAACAGAAAATCACACCCGCCTTTTCTAGCGTCTTCCTATGGGTAGTAGCAATTGAAACACTATCTAGAACAGCATCAACAGCAACATTAGCTAGACGGTTTCGTTCATTTAATGGAACCCCAAGCCTATCAAAATACATAAGCAGCTCTGGGTCCGCCTCCTCAAGGCTATTCAAAGTGGATTTCTTCTTAGGGGCAGAATAATAACATACATCTTGAAAATCAATTGGTGGGTATCGATTATCAGACCATGTGGGTTCTTTCATCTTTAGGAATTTCTCAAAAGCATTCAAACGAAACTCAAGCATCCAATCGGGTTCTTCTTTTAGGGACGAAATCAATCGAATTGTTTCCTTGGAAAGCCCTTTCGGAATCGAAAACGAATCGATATCCATAGTAAATCCAAATTTCTTATCGTAATCGCGGTTACGAAGAATATCCTGAATTTTCTCATCAGTACTAGTAGATGACGGCGAGGGCTTACCTGTAGAAATCGGACCGGAGTTGGCAGTTTTGGGATCGTATCCAACATCTGCTCGGACCCTGAAGGGCTTCGACTTCGAAACCTTTAAGTTAGCGATTCTGGGACTTTGCAGCTTTGGGATTACGTCTTTTTGTAATTCCCAAGTGGGTTGGTGAGGAAACCGTGAAATTCCATTAGCTAGCAGAGAAGCCATGGATGAAAGATAGGCAGAGAGAGGGAGGAGAATATCTATACGCAACTAAATTTGGTGATAACGATTCTTTTGGTGGGTTAAAGTGGAGGAAAATCAGTGTTATTTTCTGGCCATAATTTTGGTGTCCTTGTACATCTTCGACAAATGGCAATTGGCAACGATTGTCTTGTGGGCAACACGAGCCTGGAGATTACGGGGTCACCGTCACTCTTAACCCATAAGAGAAGGGGAAAAACACGAACATAAATTGGGGCTGGTGGTGAATGTTTCTATTCAAATTCATTTGTATTCAACTGTGTTACAATTACCTAGGGATGTCCATTTTTTCCGCGGGGACGGGCCCACGGGGACCCACCTTAAGGGGGCGAGAATCCTCGTTTAGGCCTAAAATGGGTGAGGGAGTAGGAAAAAAAATTCTCCGCAAGCTAAACGGGGACAGCAACGGGAAATATTTCCCGTTCCCGTTCCCCGTTCCCCGTCCATTTAATTTTTTTTTATATTTATATTTTATTTTTTAATATATATATGTATATATGTGTATAAGTATATATATGTCATTTAAAAGTTTATTGTTAATGATTTAAATAATTGAATATATTTGAATTATATAGTTAAACATTTTAATTATATGTATGGATTAATTGGATAATTTGATATGTAATATTATTTTGTTTTTATTAGAAGGTTCAATAATTTTATCTTTAAATAGATATTTTTTTAATAGAAAATTAACTATTTAAATTAAAATTTTTGGTGAATAATTAACAATGTAATTAAAAATTAATTGATATTTTCCATAGAAATTAACTATTTGAAAATTAATCAAAAGAATTATTTGATTCTTAAAAAAGAAAAAAAAAACTAAACAGAGAATAATTTCCCGCAGGAAACTCGATCCCCGCAAATTCCCCACGGGGAATTCCCGCCTCGATCCCCGCAAAATTTAATGGGAAATTTGGCGGGGATGAGGATTCAAATGGGGGGGCGAGGACAAGGACGGGGACGGGGAAGTCATCCACGTTCCCGCCCCGTGGACATCTCTACAATTAACCACCACCCCCCCCTCCCCCCCCCCCAAAAAAAAAAAAAAAAAAAAAAAAACCATCCTATATTACAACTTACAATAATTCTATACTGTTTACTACTATCATTTCATGTTAAAAGGCATCATTTTTACATTGTCAGTTTTTTTTTTAAATAATATGTGAGGTAGAAATTCGAATCTCTAACTTCTCGGTTACATGTTTTATGCCAGTTGAGCTAAGGTCCGTACCTCCTATTTCATATGAATTATGATATTATATTCTAATTTTTTTTTAAAAAAAAATCCACACCTAGGGAGGCAAATATTAAAAATTTCCAAATAATAATATATTACTTGTTCAGCATTTTATTATTTTCCTCTAAGTTTTGTGTCCTTAAGAAATAAAAAGGGTCAAAATACCATTTTGATCCATGCACTTTAGATTTCATTCCATTTTAGTCCATATAATTTCAAATGTCCAATTTTAGTCCTTGTACTTTCAATAGAGCTTACAATTGATCCCTACCATTAGTTTGAAGTTTTTTTTTTTTTTTTTGAAATTGGTTAAATAATAATAATAATTTTCATGCAATAATATACATAATGTGAACATATTTCCAAAATTTATAGAATAAAAATCAATAGACTAAATTTTTTTAGGAAAGTTAATAATAGAGACTATACTTGAACATTTCAAAGTAAAAGAATTAAAATGAAATGAAATCTAAAGTACAGATACTAAAATGATATTTTAACCCATAAAAAATCCACAACTAACCTGAAGTATATGAATTATGTAGTATGGTTTGATAGTTAAAACGAGATGATTTTTCATAAAATACGTTTTCTCGGAGGCAATTTTTCAAATTCTCCACTCAAAAAAGAAAAAAATAAAACCCTCCAAATTCCAGAATTTTGTCCAAATGACTGATTGAACTTTTTTATGATTATTAGGTATTATTCAATAATACATTTCAAATTATCCTTGCATAGTATTCATTTTTTAAAGGGAATGGAATTAATAATCATCAAAAAGTATACTACCCTGTAGTAAATGTCAAACTATTAATAAATCCTGTATATCAGAAACAACAATTAATTAATGTGGTCATTATTAGAGATCTAAATTTATGCATCAAAGAAGAAGAATCCACATCAGATTTAAAAGAATTAATGTGTACCCTTAAATCCATCAAACAAACAACCATTAATATCACAATCATGCACTAAATCCCAACAGAATTCTACAATTAAATGAGCTTAGACAATAGAGTACTAAGTTAAGAGACCACATGAAAAATCAAATCCTCATGCTGAACCTCTTTAAGAAATACTAAAAAAAGTAAAACAAAACAAAATCCACAGCAGCCAAACAATCACTAGAAGTGAAACTTCATCTTTAAGATAAATTGATCTACTACTTGCCAGTATGTAAATTAGTAGAACATAGTAATGCTCATTTGCTCTTCTTCAAAAGATAGACACGAAGTACACAATCAAACTTCAGCGGAAAAACATAATAAAATTAAAATAAAAATAAAAATAAAAAGTATTTCATGCCATCAAGGAGTTATGGTAGAATAGAGAATAGGAAGGAAAAAAGAGTTCTTCAGAATGGATGAGAGGGTTGAAATAACTTTTCCAAAATCTTTAACCAATCACATAACAGGGGGAGGCAAAGGCAGAGTAAACAAAACTTCAAATCTACATGTATCCTCCTTGCTGTTGCTGCTGCGGTTGCTGTGGTGGTGGCTGCTGGTAATTTCCATAGCCGCCATAGCCACTGTAGAACATATTAGGGTCCTGCGGGGCCGGAGCATAGCTATAGTTTTCGTACCCTTGCCCATACCCGTAATAGCTGCCTCCGTTCCATTGGTTAGGATCCGCCACCTGAGGCTAAAATGTGAGGAAACGAAATAACAAATTATTCTGAAAGAAGTACAATAAAAAACCATCCTCGGACAAGAGAAGAGTACAATACTACTACCTGTTTATTTGAAGGACTACGTCCCCATGAAAGTCTAATGTTCTGCCCACCAATTTGTGTTCCATTCAACATGCGTAATGCTTCCTCAGCACAGTTTCTAACATAGTACAAAATGAAAATAACAACTAAATGTGTCATCACCAGTTCAAGGGAGATTAAGATGTTTGGGTACATCTTTTAAATTACTTACCTGTCGGAAAATTGAACAAAACCACATCGTTTGCCGATAGGTATCTTTACGTGCACCAATTCCCCATACTGACCAAAAACTTGTCTCAAGTGATCGTCTGTGACATTAGAATCCAAATTCCCCACAAATATCTGCAATATAGCCAATTAAGAAATTAAAAAAAAAAAAACGTATAAAATTACATGGCAAATGAAAAATAGTAAAGTACCCACAGTTGTATTATTTGGATCATTCTCATTTTGAGCCCCTTGAGGATTCTGGTATGAAGCTGCATGCGCAAAAATTAAACGAAAATGAATTTGCTTTTTAACTTCTACTAAACAGTTCAAAAGTTGTCTTGTTTTATAAACATTGTTCCAGACAACATTATTTTGTTACAACCCAAGCTTTGATAAATAATATACGTTGATGAAATAAACCAATGCCAATCACTAAAAATTAAAAAACATAAGTCAAAAGTAAGCCCTGCATAACCACATGCCAAGGTGTTCTCTTCATATAACATAACATAAAGACAAAGCAAAAACAATGAAGTTGAAAGACAGGCCACTTTGAATTGCATAGTCATATACAGTATTTTAAAAGGCCCAAGGCAACCTAAAGGCTTTTTCCTATAGAGAGGCGAGGCAGAAGGCATGGTAGTCATATTGTAAAACCACATCAATTTTTTTAATTAGAACTACAAAGAATACCCAAAAAATTAGGGAAATAAAGAATGACTACAGAAAAAAAAATAAAAACAAAGAAGAAATCTGTGGGAAAAAAAACTGAAAAATACATTGAAAAAGACATGTTCATTTTCTAACAAGTAGAACTAAAAAACAGTACTTAACAAAATTAGGAAACTTAAAAACATATTATAGAGCAATATTTGGTGAAAATTTGTAAACTATAAAAATAGTTTTAAAAAAAGTTTGAGGTGTCAGCGACACCACAGAAAAGGTTTAGGAAAAAAGATAAGAAAAGAAGAGAAAATAAAAAACCAGTTTTATCCTAGCTGTAATAATGAACAAATAAATGATAAAAGGAAAACGAGGGAAAGGAAGAAAACAGTGGAGAAGGAAAGGGAAAAAAAACCATAGCATCTTCTGCCACCAGCTATTTTAATTTTAACAATTAAAATTGGCGTTTAGTAAATAATAATGTGTCATTGTTTAAATCTATAAGGAAATTAATTTTTTTGCTTGAAAATATAATTAAACAGATGCCCACCAACGCCATCTCAACTCTTAAAATTTGCTGTAATTTTTTTCTTACTCCTAACTTTCACTGAGACACGCATTTCAAGCTTCAAAGGCTTGAAGCACAGAGGCGCACGCCTCTATCCATAAAGGCATAATCCTCCTTTATCTAACACAGGCGTAAGCCTTGAGAAGAGGAAGGCTTTGAAAACATTGATCACATAAAGGCCAGAATATATAAAAAAAAAATAACACATGCGTACCAAACATAGAATGTAAAATGTGTAAATGTAAGTGATTCAATATCCAATCGGATAAGAAAAAATCCATAGAATAATTCAGAGTAATTAAAAAAGAATGGGATATTATAAAGCATCACATCCTAACGAATTAAACATAAAAAATAGCCTCCCTAACTTTTGACTCGAGCGACCATATCATGCCATATTGAAAATTCAGACTAAACTTGGCCAATGAATCACATAAAAATCATTCAAACAATCAACAGTGTGAAAATTAAAACAAAAACTAGAAAAGATGAAAGTAGCCAACCCTTACATCAGCAAGACCAATTGATACAATCCTATTTACAAAAGAGGTACGTACAGAGTATACCTCAATATAACTAGGTCCAACACGTTAAAAGAGGAATGGAATATTCCAAAGGAATGACAGAATGGAATACTGAGCGCTACAGAATGAAAAACCAGTAAGAAATAAGAACCCAGGCAAACTAGAAATGTACCAAAATTCTTTTGTAGGTAATGGATTTGTCTACATAAACAGGATCCAATCATTAAATACTGAGAAGAAAACATAGGAATGTAAATCCTGTAAACCCTAAATATTAGGAGGAAAAGGACAAGCACAACCTATGCGGCCTGCTATAGTTTTTGTATAAGGAAAGTTCAAACTAGCCAGCCTATCCCAGTTATTGGAAATTTCAATAAGTCATCTAGCTAAAGAACCTAAGTGGCCTAAGCTTAAAAAAATTAAAATGGAATTAGACTGAAATGCCAGGGAGAGAAAAAAAAATACCCATGCAAATGAAAGGAAAAACTAAACGTTGCAGAACTAAAGGTGAATTGAAAAAAACGTAGCATAAATATGCCACAAAAAAAGTAAGAGGTAAGACATTTGCGGGAAAAAAACTGACCTAAATGGAACAACGTACTAAAGGGTAAGCACGTCAGCTGAAATCAGTAGCGGACCCCAAGCTGACAGAGCCTTTTGACACCCTGCTTAAAGAAAAGAGGAGTTTTATAAGTTTATGAATCTCTTTAAAGTAGTTAGAGTGACCAAAGTTCGAATTGGAAGTACGCTGAAGGAAAAGGCATGAAAGGCTACTATCTTCCAAGGTAAAGGGGGGAAAATTTAAATGTTAGATAACTAAAAATAAAAGTAGCCGAGAGGAGCTAAATCCAAACAGAAAATAAAGGTCGGATTTCATCTGGGCATATTGGAAGTAAAATGCATGCCAAAACTCTAAACACAACCGCATCCATACAATGAATGAATGATAGAGAATATATTCCACAAAAAATTTGAAGTTCTTGTTTTCATTTGAAAATTTTCCCCTTTGGGGGGGAGAGTGGTAATTACTTTTCGCATATTGCTGACTTCCAGAAGTGTTCTTGTTAGCAGCAGGTCCAATTCGCATTGGCCTGGATGAACAGAGGACACCATTCATCTCAGTCATTGCCCGCATTTGTTCTGTCTCGTCTCCGAACTTAACAAACCCATAACCTTTAGTGCGTCCAGTGAGCCTATCAATCACAACTTTGGCACCCTTGACAGAGGTATAACGCGCCCTAAATGTCTCTTGTAGCACGTAATCAGTAACATCACCAGCTAAATCCCCTACAAAAATTGTGTAATCAGGAGAGTCATCTTGTCGTTTCTCCCCTGCTGATGCCCAGTTCAATCTAAAATTTTGTCCCCCGTTGGGCATCCCGGTGCCGTTATACGTTTGAAGTACTCTTTCTGCAGCTGGACGTGTTAAAAACTCAATAAAGCCGTAACCCTCGGACTGGCCAGTTTGCTTGTTACGAATGACTTTCACGGAGGAAACCTGGGGATACAAATCGCATTAATTCTATACAAGAAAGAATAAAGAAAAATTGGAACCGCTTCTTATCCACGAAGATTACATTGCAATAACATGTGTACCCAAAAATCTTCATAAAATCCAACTAATAATCATAAAACTCCAACATCTTCCACTATCAAATATAAAAATAAATACATATACACACATGATCTCAACTGGGGTGGCGTTCTTTGACGTACCTCGCCTGTATGAGCAAAGCAATTAAAAAGATAGTTCTCGTCCATCCAGTACTGCAAGTCTCCGATCCAGAGCGTACGAACCTCATCGGCGTTGGCCGGTTGAGGCGGTTGGCCCTGTGGCGAAGAGGCCTGCGGCTGTTGAGGCCACATCTGAGGGACAGGCTGGGCTTGAGGCGGCTGAGGCGGCATCATCATGTAAGGAGGTTGCTGTTGTTGGTACTGAGCGGCTTGATGAGGCATATTGTGAGGGGCAACACCAGGTGCAGGCTGCATCGTTTCGGCGAAGGATGCAAAATCTCCTTACTGCAGAGAAAAGGAAAACGAAGAAGAGAGTTTGGGTGTCTCGTCTGAACAAAGAGAAACCCTAACCCTAGAAGTCGAAAACGGGCGAAAGGGAGGGAACAAAAAAGGAGGGGATCGAAAGGATTAGATTTATCGTTTAAAAGGAAAAATAAATAAAATTTTGAGATACGTTATCTGAAAGCTTTGAGGCCGTGATTTTTAGAACATTGGGCCCCACCCCATGTCCGTATTTCAACAGGTCCAACGTCGTATTGACCCTCGCCAATCCAACCAATCAAGAAGCGAGCTTATGGAAGTCGAAATGATACCGACCGCATTAGAATATTTGACGAACAATGATGCAATATCATAAGCTGGCTTATTCCAACGATGTCCGGAAAATGTCCAATATGAGAGGCTAGGCTGGGAAAATTTATAGTACTACAGGAGTATCATACTCCATTTGTTCACCCTATGTTATTAGATTTATAAATAGTTTTTAAATACTGGTGGTCTCCACATAATTTTCAAATAGATGCTGACGTGGCAAACAATCAATGGAAGTAGTATGGAAAATTTTTCATATTACGGTAGTACTAGAGTTTTTCTCGGCTAGGCTATGGCTATGTGGATTGTGAATAGTTGGTAAATATAATAAATTGGGAGTCGTCCCATAATTTTAGAAATCTTAGTAGGTATTTTGTTCCCCCATTAAATTTATATTGATATAAATGAAGGTTAAAAAATTGTTTTTATTTATGTAATTTCAATTTAAGCAAGTGTCTTTTGCAGTAACATATACATTTTTATCTCAAATTTTAAAGTAATTGGGAAAATATTTGTTACACCCTCCCTATGTGTATCCATCTTTACACACAAGCGCGTCCCCATTGTGACTTGGTAGGCCTATTAGGTCTTGCTAACCTAAGTATAGCTTAATGGTTAAAGTATATACCCTCGACTTTAACTAAAAGGTAAGAGGTTTGAATCTCTCACCTCATATGTTGTTGAACTTAAAAAAAGACAAAAAGTAATTTATACTCTTAAACTTTGGAGGATGTATCAATAAAAACCTCAAATTAATAATTGTATAAATTAAAACCTTGAACTTTCATAACTATATCAATTTATACCCTTAGTTAGATTCTGTTTGAAAAACGTTAGTTTACACATTTACAAACTTATAATTATATCAATTAAACTCTTGAATTTTCATTAGTAAATCAATTTAGACTCTTCGTTTCAAATAATGGATGATTTTCAAATGGAGGGTCTAGATTTTTTAAGAAGTCTATGCACGTGTGATAATTTATGCATGAACGATTTTCAAAATAAGAGCCTAAATTGATTCACTTACGACAATTTAAGGGTTTAATTGATAGAATTATAAGTTTCCACATGTGTGTGAACTAACGGTTTTCAAACAAAATCTAACGAATGGTGTAAATTGATATAATTATTAATTTAAAATTTTTATTGATACAACTCCCAAAATTTAGAAGTATAAATTGATTTATGTCCCAAAAAATCACTTATACATAGTAAAAGTACAGACCACACAAAGTAAACTAAAGTGGCCAGCCGGGAGGGAGGTCAGTGAGGTTTCACCAACTTGGGGCCCCCACCTCAGCAAGATTGAAGTATAAACTAAACAGCCTCCCTGACACCTTGTGGAAAATAGATTAGTGCGACAGGCGGCATAGATTCTAAGTATAGACTAACACAGGCAACAAAGTTATTTCCTGTGGCATTACTCTTGCTCAACACAACTTGGTTAACAAATTAAGCATCGAAGCGTCTTAGGCAAGCACGATATTTGTGTAAGTACTATAAGCAAGGTATCTACCTCGGCTCCTTTTTCACCTAGATTCGAACTCGGGCAAATTTTCCCTTACCAAAATTATGCATCAAGCCATCAACAATATGATTTTTTTTTTGTTTTTTTAAATTTTAAATTTGACAATGTATGCCAAACTTGAATTAGTATTGCAATTTTTACTTTCAATCATTTCATGGATTAAATGGTTAATAAAACAGAAATCTAGTATGAAATTGAGGATGCTGAAGAGAGAAAAAAACCCATTGAATTATCTTGTTGGAATGAGTGAATCTTCAAAGATTTATACCATACATATTTGATTTGTTAAGACTTTAGAAAGCAAGATAAAGCTAAAAAAACTAGGCTTTAGAGAACAAGTAAGATTTGTGTTCAAATTGGAGAATTTTGAAGATTTATTCCAAAGTCAATCACGTGCATCATTTGTTAAGAATTGATTTTCATTAGAATTAATGATTGTTGAAAGTTTTTTAGACCAACCTTTTCTATTGAACATACAAAGAGTGAAAACTGCAATTTGCAACAATAATCCAAGTCTATATATAATCAAGTGAATTTTCCCTTACTAATTTTATAAGCTACACAAAGGGAAATTGGTCCGAATAACCATATATATACCCTAATTCTGAAAGATGGCCAAAGAAAAAAAGGTAATGAAATATGGTCATCCCAAAATTAGGATGATTTTCGGCTGCCATTTTTATTCCCCATTTACCCCTAGCAATTTAACTAACCCCCTTGATTTACTAAAGGTGTACCTAAATCCATTTTCAACTTTTTCAATTTTTAAATCTGCTAGATATGCCATATATAGATTTAAATTTAGGTTTATCTTTTCAAATCTAGAGGAGAAAATATACTCCACAACAATTTGCATTATTTCCTACTAAATAACTCAATCAAACGCATTATCCACAAGAAAAAAAAAGTTGCTAAGAAGCAAATTCCATAAAAAGTAATCTAACCCTACCGACAGATCTAGACTTTGGACCTAAAGTACCAACAATTTATGTAGAGAAGAAAATGCAAAAAATCTACAGATTAAATACATATGATGTGATTATTTTGGCAGAGGAAAGCGTGCTTGTATGATTTTTCTCAAGGATTCAATGATGATGGAATAGCATGCATATGAGGTGAGTGTTTCCTATTAGTTGATTTGAATACAAGGGATTTGCCAAGACAATGCCTAAAAATGGGTTTATTAGAATTGAATGTTCTTGATACTAGACACTAAATTTTTTGCAAATCAACACAAAAATGTATTGTTTTATTTGAATACAAGGTATTGGCCTAAAACAATACCTAAGAATCGGTTTATTATAATTGAATATTCATGATACTAGACACTAAATTGATTGCAAATGATCAACACAAAAATATATTATTTTATTTAAATACAAGGTATTTGCCTAGACAATGCCTAAAACTCGATTTTTTAGAATTAGATGTTCTTGACATTGGACACTAAATTTATTACAAATAAACTCAAAAAATTATTATTTTATTTGAATACAAGTTATTTACCTAGACAATGCCTAAAAATCAGTTTATTATAATTGAATGTTCTTGATACTAGACACTAAATTTGTTGCAAATCAACACAAAATATATATATATAGTTTTCGTTACTAGATTTTCATTTACGTGTTAGATGAAGTTGTTTTTGAGCCATGAGATATACATTGTCCCATGATTTTACATTTTTTTTTGGATTTCAATAGTCATGGGCATGTCTCCAATATTTCTTGATTTTAGGTGTTATTCTAGATTTTGAATGAAGTGTGTTTTAGTAGATTCTCCCTAAATTTAGAGATTGGCCATTTATAGTATACGATAAAAAACGTTTGGCATTTTTTTCAAAACAGCCAATTAAACACATATATATAGAACCACTCAAACACATGCATTCAAGAACCAGTCAAAATTGGTTCAATGACAAATACTACAACAAAAGGTGTAAATCAAACCGTTTCACGCCAGAATCAGTCATATTAGCTAGGCCAACAGGAACACAAGTAGTTCTTCACCCACGTAGAGCTTTCAGCAAGGATTTAAGAAAATTACAATCAGATAATTAAACTCGCTTCCTGGATAGATATGATCCTACAATAATAGAACAAACAACACAAACACGCAAAACCTCTAAACACCAAATACAACACACAAGTGGCATCATGTCAACGAAGTCATACAGAATATTTGTTCAGAATAGATGAGAGTAACATCTCCAAAATCTTCTACCAATGACAAGCAGAAGTTCAGGGTCTCGTTCGAGCAGAGGCGGGACACAAGAAATAAAACTTGTCATCTACATATATCCTCCTTGTTGCTGCGAGGGCTGCTGCGGTGCTGGTTGTTGGTAGTTCCCATACCCACCATAGCTACTGTAGAACATGTTAGGGTCTTGGGCAGCTGGAGCATAGCTATAGTTTTCATATCCTTGTCCGTAACCATAATATCCTCCTCCTCCTCCTCCTCCATTCCACTGATTAGGATCAGCCTGAGGCTGTAAATTTGCAACAAAGGTTCGTAAATAAAGTTACATTATTTACTTCAATATAAATCCTAGAAAGTAAGTGACGTACATTTACTACTACCTGCTTGTTAGAAGGACTACGGCCCCATGAAAGTCTAATGTTTTGCCCACCAATTTGGGTTCCATTCAACATGCGTAAAGCTTCCTCGGCACAGCTTCTAAAATAGTATAATAAAAAAAAGCAAATTTACTCATGGCGAACACCAAGAGTCGGGAGGGGGTTCATAAAAGCTTTTGAAAATGCCAACCTGTCTGAAAATTGAACAAAGCCACATCGCTTGCCTGCAGGTATCTTAACATGCACCAACTCTCCATACTGACTGAATACTTGTCTCAAGTGCTCATCTGTGACATTAGCATCCAAATTTCCAACAAATATCTGCAATAAGACCAAATAACAACTCACAAACATGTCCATGAGATTATATTGCTATTGAAAATTACTGAAGTACCCACAGTTGTATTATTTGGATCGTTCTCATTCTGAGTCCCTTGAGGATTCTGGTATGAAGCTGCATTTGCAAATATTAAACTAAAATGACATCTTCTAATCAACATGAACTAAAATATTCTAGTGCCGTGTCATTTTTCCTAAAAAAGACACTGTTCTCAAAGACACTTAAACTTAATGCTATCATGTCACAACATCACTATGGTGAATAATAGTAATAAAAAAAATTAAACCAAGATACATACAGTATTAAAACAAAATCAATTCAAATGACCAGCAAACCAAGATACATGAAAAAAAACACATACATTTTTTAATTAGAAGATGGACACATCCCACCTCTTAAAATTTTCTTTAATTAATTTTTGTCTTACTCCTATTTTTCAGAGGCCTGAGTGTTTTACGCATCACAGGTGAAGCACAGAGGTGCACGTCTCTATCCATAAACGTGTAAGCCTCCTTTTATTTAACAAGAGACGTAAGCTTTGAAGCCCTTCAAGGCTTTCAGCTAAGACGCTTACAAAAACATTCACATGAAGGCCAGAATATAAAAAAAGGAACACAAGCATACCAAACATAATGAATGCAAGATAAGTGAATATGTGATTCCATATTCCCATATTGGGTTGATAAAAAAATCCATAAAATAATACACAATCGTAATTCAAAAAGAAAGGGCTATTATAAAACATCACATCCTAAAGAACTAAATATCACAAATAGTATCCCTAACTTTTGACTCAAGACATCCATATTATGCCATATTGAGCACACTAAACTTGGCCAATCAATCACATAAAAATGATTCGATCCAAGAAACAATGTGAACCTTAAAACAAAAACTAGAAGAGGTGAAAGTAGCCAACAATTAAATCAGCAGAGATCAATCAATAGAATCCTATTTACAAAAGACCAAAAGAGGTACATACAAAATATACCTGAATATAAATAAGTTCAACATGGTAAAAGAAGAATAGAATATTCTAAAGAATGACAATATAAAATATTGAGCTACAGAATGAAAAACTAGCAAGAAATGAGAATCCATGCCGGTCAAGAAATGTATCAAAATTCTTTGGTAGGTAGTGGATTCGCCTACATAAATGGGATCCAACCATCAAATACTGAGAAGAAAACATAGGAAAGTAAATCCCATAAACCCTAAATATTAGGAGGTGAAGGACAAGCACAACCTATGTGGCCTGCTGCAGCTGTTGTAAAAGGAAAGTTCAGAATCAAACTAGCCTGCTATCCCAGTTATTGGAAATTCAATAATTCATCTAGCTAAAGAACCTAAGTGGCCTAAAACTTAAAAAAGTTCTAGTGGAATTAGACATTGTGAAATGCCAGGGAGAGAAAAAAAAATACCCATGCAAATGAAAGGAAAAACTAAACGTTGCAGAACTAAAGGTGAATTAAAAAACGTAGCATGAATATGCCACATAGAAAGTAAAGGGTAAGACATTCGCGGGAAAAAAACTGACCTAAATGGAACAACGTACTAAAGGGTAAGCATGTCAGCTGAAATCAGTAGCGGACCACAAGCTGACAGAGCCTTTTGACACCCTGCTTAAAGAAAAGAGGAGTTTTATAAGTTTATGAATCTTTTTTATAGTAGTTACAGTGACCAAAGTTCGAATTGGAAGTACACGAAGGAAAAGGCATGAAAGGAAAGGCTACTATTCTTCCAAGGTATAACGAGGGGGAAATTTAAATGCTAGAAAACTAAAAATAAAAGTAACGGGGAGGAGAAGAGTCCAAACAGAAAATAAAGAAGGCCGGATTTCCTCTTGGCATACTGAAAGCAAAAATGCATACCCAAACTCTAAACACAATCGCATACATACAATGAATGAATGGTGCAGAATATACTCCATAGAAAATCGAAGTTCTGTCTTTCATTAAAAAAAATTCCCCTTTGGGGGGGAGAGTGGTATTTACTTTTCGCATATTGCTGACCGCCAGAAGTGTTCTTGTTAGCGGCAGGTCCAATTCGCATGGGCCTGGATGAACAGAGAACACCATTCATCTCAGTCATCGCCCGCATTTGCTCAGTCTCGTCTCCGAACTTAACAAACCCATAACCTTTAGTGCGTCCAGTGAGCCTATCAATCACAACTTTCGCACCCTTAACGGAGGTATAACGCGCCCTAAATGTCTCTTGTAGCACATAATCAGTAACATCACCAGCTAAATCCCCTACAAAAATTGTGTAATCAGGAGAATCATCCTGTCGCTTCTCCCCTGCCGATGCCCAGTTCAATCTAAAATTTTGTGCCCCATTGGGCATCGGGGTGCCGTTATACGTTTGAAGTACTCTTTCTGCAGCTGGACGTGTTAAAAACTCAATAAAGCCGTAGCCCTCGGACTGGCCGGTTTGCTTGTTCCGAATGACTTTCACGGAGGAAACCTGAGGAGATATAAACCTCATTAATTCTATACAAGAAAGAAAAAAAGAAAAACTGTAACCGCTTCTTATCCACCAAGATTACATTGCAATAACATCTGTTCGCACAAATCTTCATAGAATCCAGCTAATAATCATAAAACTCCAACATCTTCCACTAACAAAGAAAAAAAAGAATACATATACAGGCATGATCTAAACTGGGGGGTGGCGTTCTTTAACGTACCTCGCCTGTATGAGCAAAGCAATTAAAAATATAGTTCTCGTCCATCCAGTACTGCAAGTCTCCGATCCATAGCGTACGGACCTCATCAGCGTTGGCTGGTTGAGGCGGCTGGCCCTGTGGCGAAGCAGCCTGCGGCTGCTGCCACATCTGAGGGACAGGCTGCGCTTGAGGTGGCTGAGGCGGCATCATCATGTAAGGAGGCTGCTGTTGCTGGTACTGAGGGGCTTGGTGAGGCATGTTGTGAGGAGCAACAACACCAGGTGCAGGCTGCATCGTTGCAAAAAAAGATGGATGAAAGAATTTGGTTAAATGTGAAAACGGGAGAGGAGGGGGAGTTTGGGGATCTCGTTGATGTCGGAGAAACCCTAACCCTAGATGTCTGAAGCAGGCAAGCCGCGAGCGAGAAGGGAAGCACAAAGGACGGGATTGCTGGGACTATATCTCTTACAAAAATTGTGACACGTTATCCGGAAGGGCGTTCAGGCCGCGATTGTTAGAATTTGGGCCCCACCTACTTCTCTCCATCAACTGGCCAATATCAAGATGGGCCAATCAAAAATCGAGCTCATGCAAGTCCAGATGTTTTCGACCACACAGGATCACTTTGTGATCAGAACTATCTCATTGCCAAGTTATTAATTATATAATTAGTGTTTAGGATCCAGAACTATTTAATCTAGATTATAATAATATGTGTTTAAGTATACTATTTTTTAATTTAAATAATCAATTTTTTAAAATAGTTAATGCTTCTATTAATAATCTAATTAGAAAGTTAAAACATATGATTAAGTTTTAAAGTTTACTATCGAAAAATAGGGTGAAAAAATATATTTTTCATTCCTATCTTTAAAAATGAAATGGGAAAATTTATCCTGATCCTTACTTTTATTTAGTGAGGTGGGGTTTATAGGAACTTGACTCTAGGAAGATTTTTGACTTCTCTAGTCTTTCAAATTAATTAATGGAATTTGACGATATCGTATGGCCCAATTTTAATTATCTATTTTATCTTTTGATATACAACTAAAATTTTAGTTGATTTTTCCTTTTTAAAAGTTTAGTTGGTTTTATTTAGTAGCAATGTAAAATATAAATCAAATTGGTTGGATTTCTTACCTTCACAGCAAGATGGTTTTACTGTATCATTTAGATATTTTAGTCCATTTTAATATTTTTTACACCACTGGCCGAAAACTGATCAAAATCCACTGTCGATGCCCATTCCTTCGCGTGAATAAACTGACACGCTTATTTTATCACAATAATAAATAAATAAAGGTTAAAATACAATTTTGATATCTGTATTTTTTACTTTTGATTTTGTACGATTTTTTATTCCTCTATTTTCAAACGTCTAATCTTAGTCTGTGTACTTTTAATACAATTTAAAATTAGTTTCTATTATTAGTTTATCGTTATTTTTTTAAAAAAAATTAGTTGTTATTATTTTTTTCTCTATAAATTTTAGAAGTATGTTCACATTGTGTCTTTTCTTATATTAAAATTATTGTTCTTATATAACCAATTTTGATACAAATTAACTTCAAAACTCATTATAAATTTATAGGGACTAATTTTAAGTTTTATTAAAAGTGCATGACTAAAAACGAACATTTGAAAATATATGGACCAAAATGAAATAAAACTCAAATTATAGGGACCAAAATGATATTTTAACCATAAATAAATTACAAGTTTATAACTTTTTTACATTTTTAATTATGTATCTAATAGGGGTGTACACGGGTCGGGTTGGGTTGGGTTTGGGGGTTTTTGGGACCAACCCGAAATTTCAGGTTGGTTGAGTTCATAACCCGAATGACCCAGTTATAGAAGGCAACCCAACCCAACCCAATTTTTTCGGGTTGGGTTGTTGGTTTCTTTTTTTTTTTCTTTAGATATATTTTTTTTAATTATTTGCAATAATTTCTTCTAGAACTAAATCACATAACATTCAAATATTAAACTTTAAAGTTCATAACATCCGTTACAATCCTAAATGAAAAGCATTATAAGTTCACAAATTCATAATTTCAATCATCCAAATAAACATACAAGATCATTAATACAATTTCTACAACAATTAAATTCTTAAATATAGTCCCACTAAATTTCCACAACAAGAATGAAGGCAAAACATCCCTTAAAAAAAAAAAAAAAAAAAAAAAAAAAAAAAACTTATTTTCGGTTCGGGTTGGCTTGAACCAAGCCAAAATTATCCCAACCAGAGAACCGAATCGAATTTTCGGTTCTTCCAAATTTAACCCAACCCAACCACCCAAAAAAATAAATATAACCCAACCCAACCCTTACAATTTGGGTTGGGTAGGCCGAGTTGTTTGGGTTATCGGTTTGTTTGTACACCCCTAGTATCTAATAGATGCATAAACTTTCAATGTAGTATTCAATATGTCATTCAACTTCTAATTTTGTGTTTTATATGTCATAAACCTATTCGAAATTTATTTAAACTCAATATATAAAACTGGAAGTTTAAAATCTAACTAGCATAAAATTATATTTAATTTTATATTTAATATATTTATTAATTTTTAAAATGTAAAATATATCAAACTGAACAAACACAAAATGAAAATTTAGAAATCTATTAAACAATTTTAAAGTTTAGGAACTATTAAGTACAAAATTGAAAGTTTAAGACACATTATGCACAAAACTCTAAAATTTGGAACCAAACGTGTAATTTGATGTTAAAAAAAAGGTTAAAATATCATTTTGGTTATATACTTTACGTTTCATTATATTTCACAATTTTTTTATTTCATGAATATCATGAAAATGTTAAAATACTATGTTAGTACTTGTACTTTAGGTTTCATTTTAGTTCATGAAATTTCAAATGACCAATTTGATATTTTAGTCCCTATATAGTGTAATTTCAATAAATTTTAAAATTAGTTCTTACTGTTAGTTTGAATTTAATTTTTTAAAAAATTAATTAAATAATAATAATAATTTTTATGTTGATACAATTTAAAAATATTTTTAAAGTTTATAGAAAAAAAATTAATAGATTTTTTTTTTTATTTTTCAAAAAAGTTAACAATAAACTAACCATTGATAATGACTTGAAGGCTAAATTTGAGGACTAAAATTGAACCTCTAAAATTGAAGGACTAAAATAAAAAAAATGGAATGAAACCAAAAGTAAAAAAAAATATTGTTGTCCCATCGCCGAAAATGGCCTCAAGGCTGCTCTGCAACTGCAACTTGCTAAAAGATCCAATCTTCTATTTAAAGCTTGGAAGAGCCCAAAAATCTTCCATTCTCAAAGCATCAACAATGGAGATTTCAACCTCTCATCCAGCTTCCTTACAGAGCTCATTTCCTCCTCGTCTCCTCTTTCCCTACTACCATTACACCGTTCCTCAGAACTATGTGCACTGGGTTCAAACCCCCGACTCTCATATTTTCTCGGCCGATCTTCCAGGTACCCTTCCGAATTTTCCAATCCCTTTCTAGTTCTAGGTTGCAAAAGCTCTTTGATGTGCAGGTGTTCGGAAGGAGGAGATTAAAGTGGAGGTTGAAGATTCGCGGTACCTAATCATTCGAACAGAGGCCGTCGATGGAGTCACGGTGCCTGCGAAGAGCTTCTCGAGGAAGTTTCGGCTTCCGGTTTTGGTTGATGTAGATGCGATTTCGGCTGGTTTCGAGAATGGAGTCTTGGAGATTACGGTGCCTAGGTCGACGTTGAGGACGGGCTCTGTTATTCAACCGGCTGATTCTCCCGATCAACTTCAACTTCAACTTCTTGCTAGGGCTGCTTGATTGGGATTCGAAATCGAAACTCTCAACCGATCGATCATTAATTTCGAATTCGAATTTGCTGGTTCTGCCTTCTGTTTGCTTTTTTATTAATTTATCATGGCTCTACCAGTACCAAGTGATTGGGGAGGATTGATCTCAATGAATTGGATTTGTCCGAAGTCAAATTTGGACTGTTTGATGTTATTCAAACACTTTTGTAAGTTCTTATTCTGCTTAACTTTTTGAAGTTGCCATTGAAGGGACGAAACACGTCTTTGATATCGATTTCATCGGGCAGCCTTTTTCGAACGAGAAAACATGTAATCGTTACGAATTACAAGGTTTACAACGTGTCATCTGACTTTATACATTACCGACATTGTTGAGGATCCCACGTTGAAAAAATGTAGAGAGACCTCACAATTTATAACATATTACTCGTCTAAAAATTGAGATCCGACCCAAGAATGGTGAACCCAATGAAGCACCATTGAGAGAGACCTCACAATTTATAACATACATCGGCTACCCATTTTATTGTCAATTGATTTTGAGATAGAACTCATGTTTATTTTTAAATTGAGAGAGGCGTTTAGTTGATAGAATTATAAGTTTGCACATATATAAACTAACGTTTTTTAAATAGAATCTAACAGAAAGTATAAATTGATGCACTCATGAAAGTCCATATTTTAAATTGATACAATTATTAGTTTTTGATTTTTATTGATATATCTTCAAAAATTTAGTAGTATAAATTGATTTTCTCTCTTTAAAAAATATACATATTTTCTACCTAAAGTTCATATTCAAATCTATACTCTCACATTATTGAACTAAAAAAGAGAGAGAGAGAGAGAGAAAAAGAAAACCACAAATGGTATTCATGCCCATCAATAGTCACTTTAGCAAATGAAATAATTTTTTTTTTAAGTCTTTTTTTTAGAAAGTTTTTGAAGTCTTAGACCAAGTTTCACAATAGCATTTTACTATTTTAACAAAACTATACTATATTTTAACTCCAATTGAGATTAAATTAAAATTATAGAATTACATATATTAGGTTTTTAATTCTCTATAAATAAGCTTTAAATTTTAAAAATTTTAAATAAGTATTTAACTCTTAATTTTGTGTCTAATAATTATATAATCTAAAAGTTATTTATGTTATATTTTCACAAAATTAATAATTTAAAGTCTTATTAGATACTTTTCAAAGTTTTAGAATAATGAGACACTTCATTAAAAGCTACACTTTTATAAAAGGAAATGAGTGAATATTGAACCCTCAAACTAGGTTTAGATTGGTGGACCCAACTTTTAATTTAACCTATATTAAAATATATTTGTAAATTGAACTGCACAATTTTTCAAACGAAACTTTTGGACCAATATCTTTCAAAAAGACCCATAAAGCAACTACTTTTGCCTCTTCATTTTTAACAACTTGCCTTTTTATTAATCAAACTGATTACTTTTACAAGAATCAATGCCCTTTTGGACTTCAGAGGAACCAACCGCCTACGCCACCAAAATCGAGGTCTGATATTTTGGAGTCCCAAAAGGCAGTCGTCCATTCAATCAAAATCTGCGGTGGTTAAACTTCCCCAGACAAAAAGCTAGAGCATGTGGCTTCTCATAATTGTGGCTGAACATGCAACCAATCACATCAGCACCAAGCATTCAACAATATCTCCAAGACAAACAAATCAGTAAGGGGCCGTTTGGCCCATGAATTTAGATTGGGATGAGTTTGAGTTCCAAACCCAAAATTATGTTTGGCACAAGGTGTTTCAAAACCCTTGGTTTTGAAATACAACTCCATGGGTTACAACAGTGCAACCCCATGAGGTTTGTGCCATGTTTTCCTCTTCCATTTGTCGTTTTCCATTTCCGGCGACCACTCCAATGACAACTCCGGCGACCACTCCGACAACAAACTCCGATGACAACTCCGGCGACCACTCCGACAACAAACTCCGTCGACCACTCCGGTGACCACTCCGACAACAACTCCGGCGACCACTCCGATGACAACTCTGGCGACCACATCGGCGACCCAACCACCGCTAACGATTACCTCCGACGACCACTGCGATGAGAACTCTAGAGACCAGTTCCATTTACCATTTTCCATTTCTAGCGACTACTTCGATAACAACTCTGATGACAACTCCGGCGACCACCCAACAACCACCGATAACAACAACTCTGACGACTACAATGGTGACCCGACTACCGCTGACGATTACCTCAGACAACCACTGCGATGAGAACTCGAGAGACCAGTCTGACGATTACCCCTGCGACTCGACCACCTCAACAACTAGACACCCTGATAACCCAACCACTCAAACAACCCGACTTGCCTGAATCACCGACAACAACCACTTCAATGACCCGATCACCCGACAACCATAGTTGACGATCACCTCGAAAACCTGACCACCTAGCAACCACCGTAGACAACCACCTAGTGACCACTCCGATGACCTGACCACCCTGATGACTACTTCGGTGATTACCCCGACAACCTGGTAACCCAACCACCCAAAACCACTGTTGACGACCACTTGGTGACCACCGTGGCGACTCCAACAACCCAACCACTGCCACAACCACCCAGCGACCACTCCGGCGACATGACCAACCTGATGACCACTCCAGCGACCCGACAACTACTACTGAAAACCACCCAACGACCATTCCGGCGACCTGACCACTTTGCAATCACCACCGGCGACCACCTCGGCATACCCAAACACCCCATCAATCCAACCACCCCAATGACCACTCCAACAATCACCCTAGCGACCCAACCACCTAGTCAATATTTTAAAAGGGCCAGCGTGGACGAGCTATATGCAAAACTAAAGGCGATCCCAGGGATGACAAGGCAAGACTGAATGGCTGTTGCAAAGACTATTCTCTCAGATAGTATGATGTTGAACTCCTTCTTTACATTCACCCCAGATTGGAAGTATGATTACTACGTGAAAATTTTGGGGAAAGCACCTAGAACCTAACTCTTTTTTCATCACTTTCATCCACCACTCTTATGACTTACATTTGTGTTTGGACAACTACTTCTACTTTCTTGTCATTTCATCTTGAATGTGTGTTATGATATTTTTAGAACTAGATCTTAGTTCTAATTTTTGGTTTTACTTTACCATTGGCAACACCATTCTTACATTGCACCTATTAATTATCTGTTGCTACGCATAATCTTCAATTTTATGTCATCATGACTGGAGTGAATGAGATAGCATATAGTTATACAAACTACACATAGTATAATTCAAATTGAACTATAATTGTAACAATTGCTCTACATAATTGGTTAAATAGTTGGTATGTAACACACCAAAAAAATTATGAAGTTAAAAAAATGGAGTAGGAAAAAAAACAGTGTAAGATTTTTTTTAAAATAATAAACAGTTTTCAGCAACCCAACCATGCACCCCAAACACAGGTTTCAGCAAACCAGCCCAACACAACCCTACACCCCAAACACAGGAATCAGTTCCAGCCAAGAAACCCCAGGGTTCCAGAACCCCAGGGTTTCTGATTCCAAACCAGCGCGCCAAACAGCCCCTAACAGGCTTAAACAACAACAATGTCCAGAGTCTAGGGGCGTGGCTTGTGCATAAATCATGCACACCAAATACAAATTTCCCACCCACAGGCCTTTGGCTTTCAAAAGACAAATGTCAAGAGCATAATCTTGTTAGCAGTGGTAATCTGTACACTACAATTTAAATATACATATCTTAATTCTATCGACATCGTCCAAGTCCTAAAAAATCTCTCCATGTTAAGGTTTAAAACTCAAAGATCATTTCCCACACAACAGAAACATGAATATTTAAACAAATTTAATGGAGTTAGGCTTGGCCAACAAATTTAATGGTTGCCTGGCTGAGCGTTACCAGTTGTTATCAACTTTAGAAGTTCAACAGCTTCTTTCAATCGTCTCTCTATGTTCTCTCTCCCATCAAAACCTCGAGCAATCCTGCATTAAGAACAGTGGGATTGAAATTTTCAGCACGGGGATAAAAATAAAAACGTTGTTGAAAGGATTAGCAATGAATACGCGTCTAATTCAAACTCATTGAGTTAAATCTTACCTCTTCTCATTGCATGCCTTTCTCGCAAGTTCCTCCGCAAGACTGTTCAGCCTCTTTATATGGCCACTTGACTTGCGCACTGCTTCAATGCCTTTTTCATTTCTGCAGATCTTCTTCAGAACTTCCGAGGCCATAAAGAAGCCATCCTCCTTATTCCTGAATACAAGTTATTGACAGATAGCACTTTAGTTATAATGAAAAGGAAGAAATTAGTCTTATCACGATGTTCTAAAATTATCTTGATCAACCTTAGCAGCTCCCAGAGAAGTATTTCCACAGATCCATGAGTGTCAATTAGCACTTCAATAAGATGGGGATAGCGTGATAAATTTCTTAAAGTAGAGAGCGCGTGCTTCAGGACTTCCTGATCAGGTATGCTTCGGCTGACTGACCGAATGAGCTTCAGCAAAGTGCTAATAGCTCCAGCACCAACAAGGGTTTCGCAGCATTTTTTAGAATGTCCTGTCGCCATATCTATAAAGAGGATTTGTACACCAAATATTTATTTTCAGTCAATAATAAATGATGAGGCATATTCAGGAAAAAATGAATCAAAGTAAATTACTAGGACATCTTAATTTGGTGCAGTTTCTTAATTAAATAGCATGCTCACTATAGAACCAGATACTTCATCCATGAACTGCCAAATTTAGCTCCTTGAACATAAATTTGTAGTCCATGCTCCATACTAAAGCGTAAAGCAGAAATAAAAACTATATTAACCGTATTCCATATAAGTAAGGACAGCGGCAACATGCATATGGGGTGGGTACAAATTATCATCAACATATTACATACCTAAAGTTGCACACGTGTGAAGAATGCCTCTAACACTTTTCATGCTTAGCAATTCTGAAAGTGCCACAACTAATCTGTTTATAATACGCTTGCCATCATCCGCATTTGCAGCAGAGTTTTGCACTCTTAAGCGCAGGTCTCGTAACTGCCCTCTTGATCTTTTCCTTGCTAGGTGACCTTTCCAGTGCGACTATCAAATTCCAGGAAAGATAAAATTTAGAAAAAGCTACACTTAATTTCTAAAATTTGAGTTACCAAGTGTAGATTTTGGGTTTCAGAGTTCGACACTTTTGCCGTTGAAATAGTTACTCCAATCACACTTTTTTTAGTGACATTAATGAGAAAGTAAAATGGCAGTTAATAACGATATGATGGCCCAACGTGGTCTTCTTTTTTTATTAACAATTAACATTGATTTAGTACTTTGCCTATGCAGCAGCCTCTTTCTCCAAGTAACCCCCTCCCCCTCTCTCTCTTTTTATTTTTTTGACAACATGTGGTTGGAGATTTGATCACCTCTTGGTCAAATTACATACTTTATGCCAGTTGGGCCATGCTCAAGTTGGCCCCTCCCTCTCTCCATTGATTCACCAATTCTTTTTCTTCACATTCCAAATATTTCCCTCCATCTCTTTGTTAGCCCATCGAGTAGAAGATCATGTGAGTGAAATTTGAAGCTCGTAGCATATGGTTCTTCGAAGAGCATAGACCGTAATATCTACTCCGATAGATTGGATACACAAGGCGTCAATGTTAGGACTAGGAGTGAAGACAGACCTAGCAACCTTTTTGACTTCCTCACTGTCATGTGTGAATTCTTTTGACTGCATGTAACTGATATAACGTTAAACAATATAGAATTAATACACTTACTTGGATCAAAACAATATGATGTCTCTCTGTAGCAGCCCTTCGTCTAGATATCCACCCTCGGATATGAGACTGGATGATGATTGCGGACCTTGATCTTAATCTAAGCAATAAAACTCCCTTCCACCAACGTTGCAGTTTAAGAATTGAACTTAAAACTAGCTTCAACTCAAACATCTTGCAGCTGCCTCTGGAGAAATTGCCACCGTTAAACGCTGAACGAAGTTCGGAAGCCGAACCTAAAAAATAAAGTGGTGTGAGAAATGGAACTAAAACAACAACATAAGGCTATCCTTGAACATGTAGACACAATACCTAAGAGCTTCATTCGAGTAATTTGTCCCCTTAAGAGTCGTTGAATTTCTATAGCTGCATGTCTCTGCCTATGAAATCCTATACGAGTAATCATGCATCGTGTAGCAGTCTGGATCTTTATGATGGCCTCTCTTTGCAGCAAAAATTCTTTTTGTGCCAGCCAACGACGCCAAAAACTCTATCAATCAAACAGCACATCATTTAATTATGTTGAATATTTGCATTAGGAAAAAAGAAAACACGTTTTAAAACATAAATAGAACTTTCAAGAAATGATATAAATGGATCAAGTATATCATGCCAAGATAGTCAATCAGAAGCAGTCCCAATAAAACTTACTTGAACTAGGATAATGAGAAGCCTATGCTCATGACCTTCTCTCCTGGCAATCCATCCACGAACAGAAGATTGAATTACAATGGCAGATGCCACTACATTCTTGTAATGTCTATATTTTTTCCAACATCTGAACATACGAATATTTTTTTGAATTATTATTGTGGCCCTCCTTAGACTCAGAAACTGCCTTCTCAACAACCCGCCACGAAAGTAACTTTGAATTTGAATGGCAGCAAGGTGCTTATTGTAGAACGCTTCGCTTACCACTGCATCCTTTTTCAATATAGGACACTCCTCAGCAACTATTTGAAATTCAGATGCTTCTTTTATTTGATCACTAATGCCTATTTCTCCATCTGTGATTGATGCTCTATTTAGATGAGTCACTGCACGGTCATGTCTGTCTAAAGATGGTACTTCTCTGCTAATTTGGTTTTTTCTAATCATCCAATTCCTCGTTGCTCGTTGAATACATATTGCTGACCTTTGTAAAGTCAAGAGGCCACGCCTGTCCACTGTGAGTGTGCTATATCCCCCAACAATTTCAAGCTGTTTTGGTCTTTCTGTATCATCAATATAACAGCTTTTGTCATGGTGAGTTTTATTATTCGACCATTTTAACTACATCTTTAGAAACAAACTAACTAAATACGAAAGACTATACCACACGAAAATACGTGAGCAATATCTGGTTCTGTACAAGCCAATTTCCGCCTCCTAATTAACCATGCTTTGATAAATCTTTGCAAGAAGGAAATTTCACCCATCAAATTAATAAACTTGCGACGTTCAACCAGCCTTCTGTAATGTGATTGAATAATTCTAGCGGCATCTTCTGCAAAATTTCATAAAAGAATTCCAAACTATGTGAAATAGTAATCACGAAAACAACAATAAGGTTCAAACCTTATTTTAGTCCTTACTTTCATTTCAGTTCTAAAAACTTTTGAAATGTTCTCTTTTAATCTCAGAATTATTATGTTTTACTAAATAATTACGTGGCATCATATTTTCAATAATGTGTATCTAGCACATATTTAACATTTAGGACCATAATTAGTATTTATGAAAGTATAGAAGCCAAAATGAACCGTTGAATTATAAGAACCAAAATAAAAGAAGTGGTAAAGTTCAAAGAAGAAAATAAGATTTAAACCTAATAAGAAATACAAAAATCAGGAGAAAAGATAATTAGCACCGTATGCTCAGAGGAAGGTTTAAAAGAGTCAAGCATGGGCCTAGTTCCTAACTTCCTATTAAAGCAAAAACATCGTTCTTAATTGAAATGAAAGAGTTAAAGAAAAGAACAACAGTCCAATCAAATTTTTAATTATATCAGACTTGGTCCAATTTTTTGGAAACTATGAACATTTAATTAAGAATGGATCGGTCAAACTGAGCTTAGCTCCGCAGTAATTGGCATGTACCCTCTGATTTCTAAGTCAAAGGTTCGAATCCCCCCTATCCCTACCCCTAAATGGTGTTAAACTTAAAAAGAAAAAAAAATGGATCAATCAACAAAGAGACAATGGACCGACAAAAAAAAAAGCGCTAACTCAATTACGATCAAGTAAACGCTGACATCCCAATTACCTCTTTGTTTTTTGTTTTTTTCTTTTCCTGATGGAAAGAATAATGAAGAGGCGTCTGGCTTTGAAAAGGATCTCTTGTTCTGTTCAACCATATCCTGCCACCATGCCCGAATAGTCTTGAACTTTTTGGCAGCATCTGTTTCTGAAAGGAACGCCAGAATTTTAAGGTAAAAGAAGACTATGCTCAAAAGCACTGATTTCATGCCAAGGAAATGCTTACAGAATGGATAAAATCGAAAAACTTGAATATGTATTATGCAGCAAATACCAAGTGCATGTATGTCTATGTCCTTCTGAAGAGACATAAAAGAAGCAAAATGTTTACTCAAGGCACTCCCTTCACAAACATAAAATCAATAAGTGAAAATAGCAACCTGCAGTGCTCTGCACATCTAATCCTTCACTAATTGGCGCGGTCACTGAATTCAAAACATACTGCCTGGAACAGAAATGTATTTTATTTGGGCTTTGACAATCGCAGTCCAACAGTTTATGGAAATTCAATTGATCCTAGAAAAAAGAATCAATGTGTTTCAAGATATGAAACATGGTACGAACAAGAATGAATATCATCCAAGCACAAAGTGAGCGTGTGTAAACTTTACCACGCTTTTCTTCACAATCAGTTCTGATGCGAGGAAAGTCAACAAAATTATTACACTGCGGTCACTACATGCACCACCATACTCAAGTATATCACTGATTTGCAGAATCTGTTATAAGAAATAATGAAATAAAATAATTATGCCTTAAGATAAATGTACGACAGATAAGACACAAATTTAAATAATACGAGAAAACTGCTAATTTTTCAAATTAAACAGCGTAATTAGGAAATAAAACAAATGATGTGAAAATTAAAGGTTTGATTCCTGTCTTGGTCATGAAAATTCTTATGCTGAAAAATTTTCAAGCAGTAACAACTAATTGTTTGAACTTTATCAGAACATGCATGCATGGAATTTTATCTCAACTTTTATATATTTTTTAATTAACATGAAGAAAAAAAACGGGGACTGCATCAGACTCTAAAGAAGTTCGTTCATTCCCACACCATTTTATCCATCATGAATATAAAACACATCTAAATATCAATGTCCCTCAGTTTGAGACGCACACACTCCACAAGCAAAGATAATCCCTTTTAAATCTTTGGATGCATAGTTAAACCATTATTTTTAGTTTCTAGTTTCTCCCACATTCAACGGTATAAAAACGCCAGAAATATTGTTCCAACCTCTTCGAACAATTTCTCCCACACAAGGCACCATAACAAAACACGCCCTTGGTAAGGCACACTTCACAACTTTTTTGAGGTTTCTTATTCTTAAAAAATAGGAAGTTGATTGGATGCCTATATCTTTAAACACTCTCTTAAATAAAAATTTGTTTCTTTAGCTTTCCATTATCTCATGCTTCACAATACTATATTTTTAATATATACAATTTTTTTTTTTTACTATGTCTCGCCAAAAAAGGCATGAGCTTAAGTCCTAGAAGTATATTGTACCTTACTGAGATTCACGCTTCAAAAAATATTGAATACATTTGTCAAATACTAACCTCAGGAAAATCTCCCAACAATGATGTCAATTTTTGCAATAATATGAAATTGTGTGCTGAGTCTGAACAATGAGTGACTGACACGATCGATTCCTCACCATTCGTTTTCTGAGGATCCTGTAACTAGATGGACACAACAAGGTAAGGCACAAACAAGGCAATCTATAAAATAGTGGAGGGAGTTCAACACCTATCGAGTTGTAATCAAGTAGGATCCAGTAACCAGATGGATGCACAACCTTTGGAGAGCTAGAACAGTGAAGATCTTTTCGGAAGTAGTAATCAAGTAGGCACCATATTGCTTTTCCATCGACCAGAGAAGAAAAGCTGCTAATCTTTATATCATAGTTCTCGCAAACCACCTGAAATAATAGACTTTCCAAGTTTAATCAAAAGGAATAGGTTTCTTCTGGATTGCCATATTTTAACAATATGAAATAACTAATAAAGCAGTCAAGGATAAGAACTAGTTCCAACAATTCCTTGCAATGAGAAAGAGTCGATGCTATCCCATATAGTAAATTTTTATAAAATTAAAACAGGTTGAAAGCGCCGCACCATAGAGGAGAAGGCTTCCTCAATAATAACCTTTTAACTAAAAACCCTTCATAAGTTCATATATTTAAAGTTTGAATCAATGAGCAATGAATAAAATAACAAAATGAAAGAAACTTGTAAACAGCTTTCCCCTGTACTAAATCTTTATGACTCCAATCCAAAGAATTGAAATTATTTATAGCAATGAAAGTATTCTCATATTTGTAAAATAAGTGCAGTATATGTATGCTTCCACAACTTTGTTAACTGCTAAATACCACAACTCTTTTCAAAAAAAAAAAAAAAAAAAAAAAAAACCTTTCACAACACATACACATGAAAATTATCTTGAAAATTGGAATGGATAACAAAATAGCGAAATTCAATGTGATAAACGGTAGGAAAAATGCTTATAGATTCCTACAGTTGATCTGAGTAAATGCACGAGGAAAATCATTACATGTTTCCCCGCAAAACGGCAGAATATGGTTTGCGTTTGCATTAAGGGGAATACATGCACGACAATGGTCCTTGTTGTAGTTCTAGTTTAATGAAAGCCGAAAGAGGATGGGACTGAAAGCAGTACCTGGATCCAATTCAAAATAACTTCCAAGGGTGTGGAATTGACAATTTCAGATTTTTCCTGTTGTATGGAAAAGAATGAGTATATCTGAATCAAATTTAATTATTTTTTTAACAGTCTAACAAAGAGCAAGGATAATACTGACCACTCCACGAATCTTGCAGACTTCTTCAAGTAGAAGGTTTTTGTTGACTATAAGAGGTAACTGCATGTTTTATGCAGAAAAAAGTAAGTTATATCACTTCTGGACTTGAGAGCTAAGAACGATCAAGTCGTTGACGACCAATTAGACATCACACAGACAAGTTGAGTGATTATTATGAAAAAGAAAGAAAGAGAAAAGGAGAACTTTAGAATACCTGAAGATGAACAAAAATGTTAGAGAGCAAAGAAAGGATCATTTCCTTATCTCCGTTAGCAATATCATCTCCCACAATTATCATTCCATCCTCATCGCATAATGTTACACCAGCTTGTTTAAGATACTGCATAGCCTTGCCACAGTTTGCCAAGTTCTTCTTATGAGTATCTGATGGAACTACAATTTTCTGACAGCAGAATTATAACCAAAATTTAAAAAATGGGAAAAAAAGAGAGTTATTAAAAGCTATCTTTTCATGAATGAAAAATGACACTACCGTCGGAATGGAATAGTCATTAAGCAAAAGTTGAATGGCTCTGCAAAGTCGGACCCCATCTTGGATGTCTACACATAAATTGGTAATTTTGAAGTCGTATTCAGAAAGGGGACACTGCAGGGCCATAAACAATTCACACCAAGTCAGGCAATAAGGGTAAACATTATTATATTAGCTATTTTCAATTTCCTACAAAAACTATTGATGTTTGTGGTCAGAGGCATAAAGATTCAGGATAACATGGTAATCAGATCATATCATATAGAATAACTACCTGAACGTAAGATACTTTATACCCCATAATCACCAAATGTGCTACCAGATTACCTTCTCCATGCATTACATCTGATGATAGGAAATCTAATTGCACCAAGAGAAAAAAATTAGGTTAATGTACTTTCAAACTAATAAAATTATCGCCAAAAAATGGGTGGAGCAATTGTTAATGACCATTAATCATTTGACGACTCGATTTGATGACAGATTGCACAATGAACAGCAAAGGAGAACCCCCATCCACGCCATCGATACCATACTCAAGAGGAAGACTGCTCTGGCACTTAGCTTTATCAAGGATAAGAACTAGCAATAAAAATCTTTTCAGAATAATAATGCCCAAGGCTTCATAGTAGCCCGGTCTATATAAACCCTCAACCATCCGGTTATAAGAATATGCCTTCGCCAGACCAGAATGGGAAAAAAACTGCTTTTCCAGGACCATTTTCAGAAATGCATTATCTTGTTCAGAGTTCACATCTTCAGTGGACAGCAAAGAATCACCACCAAATATGATGTATAATCCAATGCGAAGCCAAATTGGGTTGTAAGACATAAGAATCCTCGTGGTGCTCTGCTTCAGTGCAACATCAGTTACAATGGGGCAATGAGCCTTCATTTTTAACCTTCCGTCATCAATGTTCTGAGAAACAGAGCAGATAAAGTATATTAGAAATTCCAATAAGAAAATTGAAGAACCCAATCAATGGTTTATTGATAGCGTATGAGACATTATCAAGTAATCTTGGTCAAGCATTAAGAAACAACATAAGATTCAAATTTATTACAGTGCAAACCACATCTTGATTGTGATTACAATATCACTGCATTTGTAGCAAGAATTAGGATTATTATCTGTAGGTTGTAACTAAGCAAGATTCGCCTCCCAGAGCAATGGTGGAGCCTCCATTTACTCAACGGAACATGGTACGAGTATATTTCTAAATTGAGATAGAAATTAGTCGGGCTAAGAGGTGAGAACGTTCCTATCGTCTCTATTTGTAGCAGCCAAGCCAAAGAAATGGAGAAATATAATGGGAAGAGATGTAATTAAAATCGAACCTTAGCCACTTGAGCCATGATGTCCAGAGTGTCCTTGCAATTATTCGAGCTCAAGTAAACCCGCATTCGTTGCGTCAAATCATCGAAGCTACACACATCTTTCAACGACTCCCTCAACTTCACATACCTCGAATTCGAAAACTCAACTTCGTTTTCGGCGACATCGCCACTTGGAGTCCCCCACGACGAGTCTCTCTGCCTCTTCGGACATCGCCACGCCATATCAACTCCCACTGCAGCACGACGATTGCAATCTCTCTTTCCCTTCCCCCGCGATCCAGTGCTGAATCCATCGTCGGCCACAGGCCAATCGCATCCGCAGGATCTGGGGTTCTCAAACAAGAAATTGAGCCAAACCGTGAGAGAATTAGCTAAAGATTTCAGCGATTGTTCCTTCTTCACTTGAACCTTGCGAGAGGACTGCGATTGTTCAAGCTCAAATGCCTTGAGTTTGCGGGAGGCCTTGGACCGAGCAGCGGAAGAGGAAGGAGCCAGAAAAGGCCGCGGTCGGCGAATTGACGAAGAAGCGAGAGGAGTTCTCTTAGAAGCAGTGAAGAAGTGTTGGCATGGAGATTGAAGATTGGAAATGTGGGATTGGCGCTTGGGGGTTTTGAAGTTTGAGATGTCTTTGAAAATGGAAGATGGAGGAGGTTTAAAGGGTGAAGGAGATGGACAAGGTAGTTCTTCGTCTTCCATGGCTGTTTTAACTTGATTCTCTGCAACTTTGGTTTGAATTTGAAAATTTCTTGGTCTTACAGAGAGGAATTGCCTGAGAAAGAGAACGAAGTGGACGTTGAAGTTGAAGCTTCTCCCCAATGTGAGTGTGTTTGAATTCAAAATGCGAGGGAGAGACAGAGAGTGTATTAAATACGAGAATAAACTTTTTTTTTTTAATAAAAGAGAAAATAAATTGGTTAAAATACTATTTTGGTAGCTGTAGTTTAAGTTTTATTTTATTTTGGTTCATGTATTTTTAGATGTCCAATTTTAGTCAATGTATTTTTAATAAAGCTTAAAATTGGTCCTCATGACAAGTTTGAAGTTAATTTTTATCAAAATTAGTTAAATAATAATAATAATTGTAATACAAAAAAATACATCATCTGAACGTACTTTCAAAATTTATAGAGGAAAAATTGGAAAAATTAATAGAGACTAACTTTTTTTAAGAAAAATTAACTATAAACTAATAGTAGAGACCAATTTTAAGCTTTATTGAAAGTACAAAGACTAAAATTAGACATTTAAAAATATAATAACCAAAATAGAATAAAGCTCAAAGTACAGGATTAAAATGATATTTTAACCAAATAAATTTATTTTGCAAAGAGAAACTTGATAAAGTGGCTGCGCTTGTGGGGTGTAAATTGTAATGTGGAGAACAGAGACCAAGCTCGTTTCGTTTTCAAAAGAGGAGTATCTTTTTTAATTAAATAATATTTATTTATTATTGTGTGTGTATTTTTTTTTTTTTTGGTTTGTAAAATTACAATGGGGAGATTACCAATTTTTAAAAAATTAGGAAAAATTGTAAAAATAATTTACATGGTCAATCCCACCCCTTTAAATTCATGAAATTGTTGCAATTAAACCTTTAAATATTACAAAATACACAAACCACCAATCAACCTTCAAACTATAGGATTATTGCAATCAAACTCAAATTCTTAACATCATTTTTTTTTCTTAAGTGGAGACAACAACTGAAATTAATCTGAAAATCAAAATTTTTAATAACTAATATTATAGTTTTCAAAATTTATAGTAAAAAAATTGAGTTAAATTATAACAATTCTATAGTTACAAATTTATTTGTAACAGTTATTAAAGTTTAGTGGCAGTTTATGCATTTTCTTATATGTGAAGACTTAATTGTTAAATTTTGTAAATTTATTGGTGATTGATCAAATTGAATGTTTAAGGGTGTGATTGTAACAACCCTACCATTAATGAGGTGGTTTTTAAAAAATTTCCAAAAAATATTATTATTCTTTGTACTTTTTAAGCATTTTTTTCACGAATAAACCAATTTTTACAGTGAAAGTTATTTTTGTTTCAAAATTATGAATTTACAAATAGTTATTTAATGTATATAATAATATTATATTTTAGTTTTAACTCTTATTTTAATCTTTAAACTAAGTTTAATTCAATGTCAATTTTAAATATTGAATTAAAAAAAAAAAGAATAATTACTTTGATCTTTAAAAACGAATATTTTAGTAGCTTTAATATGTTAGTCAACGATAACTGTGCTCAGAGTTGAAATTCAGAACACCTTGCAAAATCAACTATACAAATAGTAAACAAAATCACAGACAAGAACATTAATAGATAAAGATGAGCAAAAAAAAGTTACAAGCGGTTCTCCAAGTCCTCAACACTTTGATACAGATCAAAACACAATACTTCATCTTACAGAAATCTATATTTGCACATTTAGATCAAATAGAATGAGCTGTTCAAATCAGACAACACTTAGAAGAACTACAAACTTGCTCTCATCCAGAAAAACAGCTTGGTCTTTTTGGCATCACATGCCACATCAGAATGCCACATCACACCCAACTTTCATGCCTTGTTTCTTCCAGTAAGGATCCTCGATTCCCAGATATTTAAAAACCACCCCCAAGGAGATGAAGAAGTATTTAGAATGCAACATGCACATTTACTAGCGAATGGGGTGGTATTGAGCTGATATTCTCTTAGGAGGCAATTTGCGTAATATGTAAAGGACTAATGCTGAAGGCAGAATTTCGACCAACTGAAAGTTCAGCAAAATGGTTTGTATCAGTTTGGAATGAGAGTAATCGAAATCAGAAATAAGATGCAGGAACAAGTTTAGGGCATGTTTGGAAGTGATTTTGAAATGGTTAAAATCACGTTTGTCATGTTCAAAATCACTCTCAAGCATGTTGTTATCATTCATTCAAAATCAATTTTGATCCAAATTGTGTTTAAAAGTGTAAAACCAAATATTAAAATGATTATACAAAAATCACTTTTAATAAACAAGTCGTTTATACTAAAATCACTCTCAAATATGCCCTTAGTGAAGTGAATTACCAAGTAGTAGATGAGATTCAGAAGGGGGTGATCTAAAACATCGAGTGATGCATCTGCATCAAAAGCGGATAAAGCAACCTGCATTCAACAGTAAAAAAAAAAACATCTTGTGAATCCCATGCATTTTCAGAAAAAGAACATTTGTTTCTTCAACCACAGGATTTAATCCATTTATAATGTTTGCCACCCTATGCTTAAAATTAGCATTCCCTAGAGAAGACGGTTCTTTCATTACTAGCAAAAAGAGAAGCTTGAACTATACCACAAAGCACCGAATGAGGAAGCAGATAAAGCATATGGCGGTTACAGATCCAACCTGCAATTATTTTTTAAAAAATATTAAAAAGCACTGCAAGCATGATTAGGCGGATCCATAATATACATGAAAACCCACAAAGTACAGCTAACAAGCCTACAAATAACATCATGGATCCTACTTTAAACGGTTGATGGAGCTTACCTTATCAATATTTTTCTATTATCTTCATTTATGTCAAATTTTAATATAGTTTACCAATTCCACATCCTGGGGAACAAGTTGGGATGTGGAGATCATAGATATATGATATATCTGAAGCTTTAAAAGATCACATTTTCCAAATAATCAGCTTGAGTATAATGTATAAACATGCACATGTCGCAGAAACCAAATAGTGTCTTCTAAATCTACTGCACCCTTGTAATTATGGTAGCTTGACGACAAATTTCCACAGAAAAAATAATGGAGTTTGACCAGATAATTTGTTTGTATAAATTATAAAATTCATATTATCAGTTATCAGAATATTACAGGCAGATATGGAAGATAGAAATCTTGATAAATAACACGGCTTTTTTCATACAATAGGAAGAAAATAGTGTTTGTGGTTACAGCATGATAGAGGAATAATAAGCAATGGACACATACCTCATGAAGTTTCTTCCTTCTCCCTTTAGATTCAATTGGAAAACGTCTAAGCATGAAAAATAATCTAAAAAATTTCATACAAGATAAGTAGTCAGTAAAAGTAACCAAAGATTATATAAAATCTAGATGCATTGAATGATATATCCACCAGACATGAAGCGGATACTCACCTACCACCATATATCAGGAAGCCTATTGCAGCTATGAACGACACCACTGGGAAAATGCATTAAGCAAGCAGTGGTTAGAAAGGGAAAAAATTGATTAGTAATGAAAAAATTATCTTCTACGAGAAGGGAAAATGAAGATCCAATCTACAAAACTTGACCTCTTGTACACAGGAAATGACTCACTGGGTACAAACTACAAAGACTAACCTGCAATGAAAATTTTTCCAACGAATTCCACCACACTGTTGTCATCAACCCCAATGTATATCCAAATGCAAACCTGTCCACAGATTACTATTTAACTTTGAGTTGAGTTCAACATATATGGTAACATGATTCAGAAAAATCCCTCCTCAGGAATTTGGTTACTAAGAGCCTCCAGGACGGAAAAAATTCATGACCAATCTTTCGCATTAGAAACAATAATGCAGCAAAAAAAACTTACGATAACTATGTGAATAAGTAGATGAAGACAATCTATTAATTTTCTATGGAACAATTAATACAAGAAGGGAATTAAAATTCCACTTTGAGGATATAACTAAGATTGACCATCTTAGAGAGTCCTACTAACCAATAGCATCACCTCAATTTCCATTATAACAAAATAACATATGAACAGGAGGGATGAAACTGACAGATAATAAAGATAGGATAGTGAAAATCAGTATTAATAAATGGATAGCAGCTTAAGTATTATATTACAAGCCTCCAGTAGCAGGAAACATATTTCCCTGCTTCAGACACACCAATACCAGGAATTCCCTTTCACTCTTTCAAATAAGATTCTGAATTCAGTCAAGGATTTTAAAGTACTAATTGGCCAATGATTGAGTTTCGAACAAGGCTAGCTAAGAGCAAGTGGTGTTAAAAATACCTGTATAAGATATATCACACTGTTGATTGAAATGTAAACTGTTCTGAGTTTTTCTGTTGGCAGACTTCTTGCCTGTTCATGAAAACCCAATCAATGAAAAATTAGCAATTCTCATTGTGCCCAAAGTGATGGCAATATCAATGATAGCTCAGCCACTAAAAAAAGAAGACAGCCTTGATTGCAAGAAAGAATATAGATAGCAAAACATGAAATAAAACTTGCCTGGTGGTATATCTCTGCCCAGAAGAGGACCAGGAGCGTGTAAGTAGAGAAAAAAAGAAGACCAGGGAGTTCCAATAATAACAATAGCAGAACCTGATTCAGAATTAGTTGACATACCTCAGTATACAAGCTTTAGTCTTCGTGACACCTCTTTAAGATTTTCAGAGGAGATAGAACTAAGGATTATAATATTATGAAAAATCCATAAAAAGAAAAAAGAAACTAAGGTGCCATTTGGAAATGGTGTAAAAAAATTGTTAATTTTTTTTTAAAAATAAGTTTTGTTTTTTAAAAGTTGTTTTCAGTTGAGTAGTTTATAAAATAGCTTTTCATTTGAAAATAGCTCTCGAGTGTCTCAAGAACAACCGAAGGCACAGGCCATAAACAATAGGGCAAAGTTCAAAATAACCTATAAAAATTGCAAGAGTTCCAAATTTGTAGACCATTTCTAAAAAATTCTTCCACAAAAGACACACCAATACGATGTGTAATCTCTTATATAGGTTTTCACTATCCCCAATATTTCAAGAAGGCTAATGCAGTCTTTTATCTCGTAGAACAGCTTAGCGACAAGATTAAATAACAATGGTAAATGTCTTTTTCCCTACTGTGAAAAAAATGAAAACTCAAAATCTGAGTCCAGGCCAATCCCAAATAATATTAAAGATTCAGATATTGCTTAGGTAAATTATCACAAATGATATCAAAGGTTCAGATACTGCTCGAGTAAATTTACCTTTGGTTGTAAAAGAAACACTTGCTTGTGGAGCCCAAACACAATTGCACGTACTGAATCACAGAGTAAGAATTGAAACTATCAATCAAAACCTTAAAATGCCTCCACTGAGAATAAAGTTGAACAATATTCTTATATTACCTCCATTGACAATGAAGTTCATAAGATGGAAAACTTTCTGTGTTGTCCAGCCATATTCAGGAACTCTCAGTTCGATCCTTATCAATTGAATCTGCACGCACGTACACAAACTAAGTTCCGTATACCCAAAATCTAAACCAAAATCTCTATTCTATAGCTCTACTTTTCTCCCCCATTCTTGCTGGTGTGAACACGAAGTTTTGCCATTGAAAGCTTAAAAAAGTTCTGGTAACTTGGAGAAAAGCATTCAAACCGCAAAAAGTATAGGAATCAAATATTGGGAAACACAAATTATACTTCAAGGAACATGAAATCTTCATTCTCCAAGAGTTCCATGGAATAAACCATCGCCAGTGGCACCCATCGGTAGGTAAAATATGCAATTCTAGATTATGGCAGCGCACTCAAACCTACTAATTGGCAATCAATCACGACCCTAAAACCATCAATTTAAAACCAAAGCAAGAACAGGCTCTCGAACACGGCATAGCCAATAGTTCTAGATAAATGAAGTACGGAAGCAATAGAGAGAGACCAGAGCAACGGCGGAGACTAGCGCATATACAGCACAGAGAGAGTAGAAAATCCGATCCTGCCAAAAAGTAGATTCGTTGATGTCATTCCACCAGCTGGACGCCGTAACTCCCATCTCCATGGCCGTCGTCAAGTTCAGCTGCAATCTCGTCATTATCCCCAAAATAGTAAAGAAGCTTTCTCACTTTCGCCCTCTCTCTCCGCCGTAGAGCCCGAGAACCGGAAAATCCGATGAATTGAGACGACCAGGAAAACGCCGGCGAGACAGCCACCGCAGCGCCGGCGAGGAGAGAGGGCAAAGGAGAAGAGGGATTTATCTTTGTTTTTGGCTTTCGACCCTTTATTTATTTGGTCGCTCTTTCCAACGCAATCAATTCATGAATCACGAAGGCCGTAGAAAATAACAATTCAACGTCTAATTCCTCTTCTTCCCTCCACAAATTATAAAATACGAGCTTTTATTTATTGTCATTTTTTGGTGACATTGTGCGGAGCTGGAATCTTTTCTTTTTTTCTTTTCTTTTTCATTTACAGATATTAAATTAAGGTTAAGCTTATAAATTTTGTCTATTTGTTCATAAAAAGTAGAGATGTCCACGGGGCGGGGTCGGAGAATGAATTCTCCATTTCTGTCCCCACCCTCCATTTCATTCTCCGTCCTCGCAAAATTCTCCATTTAATTTCACGAGATCGGGGTGGGGATTCCTTGCGGAGAATTTGCAAGTATCGGGTTTCTCGCAGGAAATTTTTTTCCCTTTTTTTTATTTTTTTTATTTTTTTAAATTTATTCTCAACCATAATAGAAATTATTTCTAAATGAATAGTTTTCAATATAATTCTATTTAAAGAAAATGTTATAAATTTTTTTAATAAAAACAATAATATACCATAAGTAAAAATACTATAATGTCAAAACAACATAATGTCTAAAAATTCAAATTTCAATATTACAACATAGTTTTTAATTTTTTTTTATATAACGAAATAGTCTTAAACTAATTCCTACTATAGTTTTTTTTTAAAAAAAATTATATTTATAGGTAATAATTAATATATATATATATATATATATATATATATATATATTCCCCGCCTTGTCCCCATTTAGCCAACGAGGAGAAAAGTCTCATCGATCCCTCCCTCATTCCCCGTGTAATCGGGGATTTCCCGCCCCGTTCGGTTCGGGTCCCCGCGGGTTAAATGAACATCTCTAATAAAAAGAATAGTCTATTTGGCTAAAGTTTCAATTTACTTTCTCGTGTCAATTTTTCTTTTTCTTCTTTTAATTCAACAACAGGTGTAGTTGGAGATTCATGGGCTGTTTAGGGGCGCTAGATAGGTTTATAATAGTATATGGAGTTATATTATATATGTTTATGATGCAAAGTTATTTAATTTCACATACTATTATAACTCATATTATTATAACTCACTCAACGCCCCAAACAGACTCTGAAGCTTCTAACTTTTTGATCGATGATATAAAGTTTTAACCAATTGAGCTATGTTTAGGTTGGCTCAATTTAATTACAGCTCACCTATCATCTTTAATACGTGTGTTTACCACTTGAGAAATTCATACATTTTTGTTTATTTTTTATTCAACTCTAAACTCTATAGCTATTTGGGGTGCTGTGTGAATTATAATAGTATGAGTTATAATAGTCTATGAAGTTAAATAATTATGCACTCCAAACACATACTATTATAACTCATACTAAATAACTCTGCACCTCAAACACATACTATTATAACTCATACTAAACAACTCTACATCCTAAACACATATTATATAACTCCACATACTATTATAACACATAGACTATTATAACTCACTTAGCACCCTGACATCCCTAAGTCTCTAATATAGTCAACAAACATAGTTGCCCAAATAAAAAGTTGCCAAGTGAAAAAATTATCAATATTATAATAATATAACTATGTGAAGAATAGAGTGGAATGAGTGAGTTTTTGAATAGGTAAAAATTGATGTAGCAACAATTCATGAGATTTGAGCAAACTATAAAGACCAAAATGAATATTTTAATCCTTTAAGATAAAATTGAAAATTTTTAAAATTATAGAAACCTAATTCTAATAGATTGATAATTTAACACTTAAATATTTACTAGTTTAATTAAGTTTATATATAAAAATAATAATTTCAATTTTAAGACATCATAGGTGTGATATGTGAATTGTTCAGTAAGACGAATTACAATATTAAAAGCATATAGAATAAAATAAATTAGTTAGCCTGATCAATTCTTATTTATGATGCATTATTTATTCTCCTTCTATTTTTTTTTTATACAATAAATATGTGGATGAGAGATTTGAACATTTAATTTTAAGAGGAAAGTAGACGTCTTTTGGTTGAGGTATGCTCATATTTAGCAAATACACAAATATACAATATATATGTTATGTATAGAACAAATTTAGGTTTATTTTTTTTTTAAAAAAAATTGATCTCATTGAAAGATACCAATGTTCTACGGTAGCCCAAATGGCATTTTTCTAATAAAATATTATTTCTCTGGTTATAAAAAGTTGGTGTATTATTATTATTATTTTAATATAATGGTATTTTCTCTACCCCTTTCTTATCCTTGGAAAAGTAGGACCACCTTACATCCCTAGACTAATCACTATCTCTTAGCTAACTTAGCTTATTTCGTTCTTCGAAACCAACAAAGAGTAGTAATAGGAATACTCACTTGTCCATCAAACTACTTGCAATCAGTTTTTATTGTTGCTCTAGCTTTTGTTTTGTTCCTAAAATTAAATTGGGGAGGTCAAATTTTTGCTTAGTAATATTATGTATCATTATTATTGTATTGTTCATCATGGGACTCTTTTCTTAAAAAAAAGTGAGAATGTGTGTGATAGTCCTTTATGTACTTCTCTAACTTTTTCTCCAAATTCTTATATGTAGAATTCATTTATTTATTTTAATTATAAAATAAAATATACATACACACAAATAAATAAGAGTAAAATTGTCATTAAAAGATGTCTTCTTCATACAAATCTAATCTATAAATTTAAGAGAACACAATAAAAACTTTGTATAAGCATCTTAAGATGTGTCCGGATATTTAAAAATGTCTAAGTATTCTATATTATTGTCAAGCATAGCAAACAAAGAAGATTGATGGGTTATTTCGGGCGCTGAGTTATTTAACTTCGCAGATTATTATAACTCACTCAACGCCCCAAACAGACTCTCAAACTTCTAACATATTTTATCATAGTAACCATATTAACATATTTTATCATCGCTTTTCCAACGACTGGCGACCCTCTCCAATGACCGACAATCATATGCGGCAACTGACGACCACTGCAAGCTACCTTCTCCGACAATCGAAGGTAATTGTTGGCGACCATATCTGACAACTGGCAGTACCATCTCCGGCAGCTACCGCTGGTAACAATTCCCAACAACCGACAACACTCTCATGGTTCGAAATAATATGAAATACACATGTACTTAGTTGGTCTGACTCTCTGCTCCAACAATATTTCTTCGAACTTATGAACTCGACCCACTGTTGGCCATTCATTATATTTTGTGAACCATAATTATGTTTTGTGAATCATGTAAATAGGCCCTTGATGACCTACTAATATTTTGTGAATATTCCACCCCTACATGACACTAATGTTGAAATATATTATTGTGTTTCTTGTCATCTTGAAAAAGTAAAGTACCGGCATTCTCTTTTCCAAAGATGTTCAATTTAGTACATGCGTTTAAACAAATGTAAACAAACATTGTTCCTTTGCGGGAAAAAAAAAAGAATACGTAATGGTCAATGTGTTTTTTTTTTTTTTTTTAAATCTCTCATAATGAAGACCCTATTAGTAATTGAAAAATGTCATAATAAGGTCCTCATTTGTAAGTTTCAAAGAAGTTCAATGTGTGTTTAGAAAATGCAATCTTAGATTTCTATATTTTGATACAAGTTCAATTTGTGTTTAAAGAAAAAAAATACAGATACATTGCCTCATTCATCAATTGCTATTTGTTGTTATAAAGAATGAAACATTTGATTTCTATAAATTGAAAGAAGTTCAATGTGTAATGTAAATATTTGATTTCTATAAATTGAAAGAAGTTCAATGTATAGACGAAAGAGAAAACAATGCTACATTGCCTATAGTTTGGAAAAAGTCAATTTCTATAAAAAGAAAGATAAAGAATGATGTTTTTTTGAAAAAAAGATCACTGTTGAAATATATTGTTTTTTTTTTAAGTGGACATCTGAATTCAATGTTGAAAAGTTTGGAAGATATATTTCTAGATGAATGATTGAAAAAAATATGTTACAAAAAAACTGCACCATACACCCTTGACAACTCAACTCAACTCTGCATTTCAAACACAGATTTTTGGACTCAATTCAACCCAACTTTGCACCTCAAACATAGATTTCTGAACTCACTGACAAATTAACTTTTCTCAACTCAACTCAACTATGCACACTAAATGCCCCCTAAGTCTCTAATATAGTCAACAAGCATAGTTGTCCAAATAAAAAATTGTTGCGTGAAAAAATTATCAATATTATAGTAGTATTGATGATTTGTAAAATTTTACCAAACCATATAGACTAAATTTAGACTTCTAAAATCATAGAGATTAAATTGGAACTAAATTCAAATAACAATGACCAATTTGAAATTAAACTCAAATCATAAGAACTAAGGTCTCGTTTGATAACAATTTGGTTTTTTGTTTTGAAAATTGTGCTTATTTTTCATAATGTCTCTACAATAGTTTTCATATTTCTCGATAAAACATTTGAATACTTAGCCAAATTTCAAAAAGCAAAACATAAGTTTTTAAAAATTTAGGTCCCGTTTGATAACAATTTGTTTTTTAGTTTTTGGTTTTTGAAAAGTAAGCCTATAAATATTAATTCCATCTTGTTTTATCTACTTTTTACATGTGTTTTAAAAACCAAGTCAAGTTTTGAAAACTAAAAAAAATAGTTTTCAAAAACTTATTTTTGTTTTTGAAATTTAGCTACAAACTCAAATGCTTCCTTAAAAAAGATAAAAACTATTATAGTGATAAAAACTATTGTAAAATTGTGAGAAAACAAGTACAATTTTTTAAAACTAAAAATCAAAGACCAGATGGTTATCAAATGGGACTTTAGTTTTTTTTAGTTTTTAAAGCTTTGTTTGGATTTTGAAAATATTTATTAAACTAAATATATATATATATATATAAAAAAAAAGAAACTTAGAGATAAAAGAAGCGTTTAAAAACTTAAATTTAAAAAGCGACATGATTATTGGCCCACATTACAACTTTTAAAATTATTGAAATCAAATCAAAATTTTGTCCAAACAGTAGATACCAAATTTGTAAATTAACATATATTAAGGGAATTTCCGAATGGTTATGGTTGTTTAAATCGAATGGAAATCTGGACCACGACGGCTCATCTTTTTAATTTTTTATTCTCTTTTTGATGATAATGAAGTCACGTTTTTATTCCAAAAAAAAAATCACATTAGGTTTAGATTAATCCAAATCTAATCGAAATCTCGATACATATATTAAATTATACGGATTTTTTAAACACCTTAATTAATGATTTTTCTTGAACTTAAAATAACAAGACTAAAATGTCCATATACTTTCAACTTTATGTCTAATTTTAGTCTACGTGCTTTCAATAAAGTTTAAATTTGGTCCCTATTAGTCTGTTATCAAATAAAACAAAACCTAAAGTACTATATCAAAATGATATTTTAACCAAATAATAATAATAACAATTTTTTCTTTTTAATTTTCTGTCTTTAAAAATTGCATTCAGTTATTAGCGGTTTTATATGGTTTACTATTTTTAAAATCTTAATAAAAAAATATATAGAATTTATGACGATGGTGGATTTTATTTATAAAAAATAAATTATGAAGCTATTTTTATATTTGCAATAGAAAAAAAGACTCACATATATTTGTATGTCTTTTCACCTTTTAGAAGTACTTTTGAAATTTCAACTGAAATAATAATGTTTCCTGCACGTACTTTATTTGAAATAGTTAAAATCATTTTTATTATATTTAAAATTACATTGGAACATGACTTTAATTATTCAAAATCAATTAAATGTTAAATTTTACTCTTTTAAACGTGATTTTCATACTATAAAAAATAGTTTTAAATAATTAAAAGTATGTTTTAAAGTGATTTTAAATATGATAAATATGATTTTAACTATTTTAAAATAATTCTCAAACATGTCCTTTTTTCTAGTAGGTAATATATTAACAAGCACAATTTTTTCTGTGTACACAGTTTGTGTGTGTGTGTTTTTTTTCCTTTTAATTTTATCCAATATTTACAAATAGTTAAGAAGGCAAATCCACGTAGCTTTGTTAGTAAACAAACGTGTGTTTTTAGAATAAAACATTTTCCATTTTATTCAATATTTTAAAAATATTTAGTAACAAAAATTGAGATCTTAAATTCTTAAGTTAAGTAATGATATACGGTTCAAAAAAAAAATCAAGTAATGATACGATGAAATAATAAAGTTTTTAAAATGTCAAATACTTATATATATTAACATAGGTGACATTTTTATAGTACAACAAAAGTGGGTACCGGGATTTGAACTTCTGACCCAAATGAAAAAAATATATGTTAATTATCGTTATGTTATGTTCATTTTGACAAAATGACATATTATATGATTGCATAAGTTATAAGTTGTGACACACTTTCTATTGTGTGTTTTATAATTTTAATTTTTTTGAAAGTTTGGAAAGGGCTATTATAATTTATAAATATAATTTTGATCCTTTCTCCATCATGTGATATTCTTAAATAACAGAATATGCAATGCTGGTACTTAATCATTGTTTGGATGCAATTCTGACCCATAACTTTTTTCCCTATGTATTTATATTTATGTTTATATTTTAGGAAAAATATGTCTACTCTTAAATTTAGCAAGTTGTATCAATATTTATCATAAACTTTCAATTTCATCAAATTGAACTATATGCTTAAACAAGTATTACAATTTATACCCATGTTCAATTTTCACTAAATTCACTCACTAATATTAACAAAAAGTAACATAAAATCTATCATATCTCATTAATTTCAATAAAAATAAAACCTTACTTGAGGTGAAGCTCGATTAACACACGAGATTGACAATTGAATAATTTTACAAGCTCATAATCTTTTTAAAAAAAAAAAACAAAAACTCTAGTGTTGTTTTTCTTTAAACTTGATAAATTGTATACTAGACATATATTTTATATCCATTAAACACACACGAAGCTATTCCAAACTAAAATCTACAAAAGATTAAGTATTGGACTCTTATTTAAGATAAATACTGCAACAATTATCCAATTTTAAGGTGCACTTCGATGAAATTGAAAATTATGCTAAAACTTGGCACACCTTATCAATTTCTAAGTAAAAATTTATACTTTTCCTATATTTTAAAATATAAATTCGTGGATCTACATAATTTAATGGATGATGATAGATACTTTGTTGCCAACATGACTACATGAGCATAACTCAACTGATATAAAATATGTATCTTCGACCAAGAGATTGTAGGATTAAATATCTACTCCACATATTATAAAAAAGAAAGGGAAAAAAAAACAATAGAGACTTTGTCTACTTAGCTATATTGGTATCAATAGAAATTCAACCAATCTTATATGTTATTAATTTTTAATCGGTTTAGATATACTTGAATTGACGGCCCATATATTTATGTTGCAGCAGTTATTCTAACATTAATTTGTGTATTTTTAACACAGTTGGGCTAATTATTGGGTATTGTTAATTTTAATTTTTTCCCCTTCTTCTAGCTGTAATATTCATCCCATTATTTTCCTAAAAAAAATCATCCCATTATTACTTTTTATAATTAAGCATTTATATTTTTCTAATAATTTATTGGACATATAATTTAACGATTTTTTAGTACAACAAATATGAGTTATATGGAGATTGAACTTTTTTTTTCTTCTTTTTTTGAGTTCATGGAGATTGAACTTTTGACCTCAAAAAAAGGAATATATGTCAATTACCGCTGAACGATACTTTGACGCATAGTTTAACGATTTAATAACGTGCACATGGGAGTAAATCAATTGAGTAAATCAATTGATGAATAAAATTGGTGAATACAACCTAGGATATGATTAACTTTTCTTTTTCCTTTTCAAATGTAATATTACATTGAATTTTCAACATTTAAAAAGGTATAATTTGTTTTGGTTATAATCCACCAATAAAGGTAGCTAATGATCAACGAGAATGATAAAATAGGTGGAGTGATATTAAATCATTACTCATGTAAACGATTAAAACGGTTAACAAAAATCAACATTTAGAAAAAACACTTAGCAACTGTTTTGGGTATTGAGTGAGTTATAATAACATGAGTTATAATAGTTTGTGAAATTATATAATATTGTTTAAAATGCAGAATTGTTTAGTCGGGGGTTATAATAGTCTGTATTTGGGGTGAAGAGTACTCTACAGGTTATTATAACACATGTTATTATAACTCACGTCCCAAATAGCCCACAATTGTTAAACTAAAAAAAAAATCACTACATTCAACAACTTAAAATCACTACCAATTTGAGTATAGCTTAGTGCATAAGACACCAATTACTATCTCAAAAGGTCGATTATTTGATCTCATACCCTACTCCACAATTGTTGAACTAAAAAAAAAAACTTAAAATTGCTAGCCACATTATTTCATACCCTTCAAATAGTATCTCCAATATTTCGGTAACACCATTAATGGTAGCAACATATTATAATTAAAAGTCGAAGAATGCAATGGACCATACAAATATGATAATTCCCTTTAAAAGAAGATATCAATGTGGTGCCCGTAATACATTTAAAAAAAAAAAAAGAAGTGGTACCCATAATGACTACTAAATACAAATTCAAAATCTATCTATGTCTTAATAATCGTTTGATATGGGTACGACATACAATTTTGAAAAGCTCTCTCCTGTATTCGACAACTTAAAATTATTAGTCACATTGTTTTGGACTCACTAATAAATTTTCAAATATTTAGTAACATTATTCATGGCAGCTGACCTATAAAAATTAAAAGCCCAAAACCAGTAGCGCCATGGACCACTTAGATATAGATATGATAGTTTTGTTTAAAAATATATAATTATGATAACTAAGATTAAGAGATTAATTATGTAATTTAAAAAATAAGAAAAATAAGCTATATATTTAAGATTTAGAATCTCTATTACCAACGGATCCGTGGCGCAATGGTAGCGCGTCTGACTCCAGATCAGAAGGTTGCGTGTTCGATTCACGTCGGGTTCAAATTCCCGATCTTTAACGGATCGTTTTTTTCCCCACAAATTTCCTTTTTTATTTTTTTAATTTTAAAAAATTCCATTGAAGAGTTCTTTTAAGAATAAAATAGTACTTTCCATCGGCTCTCGATCTCCACCGTCAATCTGGCATACTTTTCAATTCTCAAATGCTAACGACGGCGAAGGTTAAAGGGCTCACTGATCGTCCATGTTCACACGTGCACCAGATCGAAAAGCCGCCTTCGTCTTCAAGCTCTTCTCCAAAACCCTAGACCTTCATTATGCTCTCTCTTTCTCTCTCTGCTAATCATTCCCGAGCTATGGCGCTTCTCTATCGCCTCCGCCACGCTTTCCCCTCGAACTCGACTTACATCAACTATCGTCTTCACTACCGTTCTCTCTCGACAATCCTTTCCCCCGATTCCACTAACCCTTTGTCAGCGAAACAGAAATCGAGGGCCGCACTGTCCCTACTGAAAGCCGAGGACAATCCTGAGCGTATAATTGATATTTGCCGAGCCGCTACTCTCACTCCAGAATCACATCTCGATCGCATCGCTCTCTCTGTTGCTATTTCCAAGCTTTCAGAGTCCAAGCACTTCGATGGGATTCGCCGGTTCCTCGAGGAATTGAAGTCTCGTCCCGACTTAAAAAACGAGCGTTTCGCTTGCCACGCTATTGTTCTCTATGGCCAGGCCAATATGCTTGATCATGCTATAAGCACTTTCAAGCAAATTGATGAACTGGGTGTGCGTCACTCGGTTAAATCGCTTAATGCATTGCTATTTGCTTGCATTTTAGCTAAGGACTACACGGAGCTGAAGCGGGTTTTTATGGAGTTCCCTAAGATTTATGGAATCGAAGTAGATCTCGATACTTATAACACAGTAATTAAGGCGTTTTCAGAGTCGGGTTCGTCGAGTGCAGTGTATTCGATTATGGCGGAGATGGACAGGAAGGATGTCAAACCAAATGCGACTACTTTTGCGAACTGGCTTGCTGGGTGCTACAAGGAAGAGAAGTATGAGGATGTTGGGAAAGTCATAAAATTGATGGAAAAATATGGCGTGCGGCGTGGAGTTAGTACATATAATGCAAGGATACAGAGTCTTTGTAAATTGAAGAAGTCATCGGAGGCGAAGGCTTTATTTGATGGGATGTTGTCAAGAGGTATGAAACCAAACTCTGTTACATACTGTGAATTGATTCATGGATTCTGTAAGGAAGGAAATCTAGATGAAGCTAAGAGCCTTTTTAAGAGAATGATCAATAGCGGTTGCCAACCAGACAGTGATTGCTATTTCACTTTGATTTTCTTCCTTTGTCGAGGAGGAGATTATGATACAGCATTCAAGCTCTGTGGGGAAAGCATGGAGAAGGGGTGGTTTCCAAATATTACTACAATGAAGTCTCTTGTTGATGGGCTAGTTAGCATTTCCAAGGTTGATGAGGCAAAGCAACTTATTGGGCAAATCAAGGAGAGGTTCTCGAAGAATGTTGAAAAGTGGAATGAAATTGAAGCTGGGTTGCCTCAATGAGGAAATTCTGGGAGACTGCAACCATCAATACCAAGCGAGTGTTCAGGAAAATACTAGAGGATGCGGCTTTTTCTTGGCTTGAGCTAATCACCCTCTGCATATGTTTATATTGATGCAGTTAATTGTTTTGTCAGGAAGCTGTTATCAAAAAGGATTTTTATTGACATTGGTTTTGCCGTCAAGTCCACTTCTGAGAGGCTGTGCTGAGCATTTTATTCTTGTTCTACAGCCAAAGAATTCTAATGTCAAGTTTTATGTTCTAGCTTTTGCGCTGGTTGAAATTTGTAATGCTGTAGTTGAATGAATGAATTCTCTCAGTATTGGTACGTTTCGATCTGCTTAAAGAAGGGGAAAATGGGCTTGAAATGTGCTGGTGGCCGTTCCTGTTTGGTTAGTGATTTATTTATTCATGGAAGCCAGATTGTTTTTAAGCAATTTTGTTGTCAATAAAGAGAGAAACTTATGTTGGTTTTTCATTAAACACTACTTCCACCATGAGTTTTTTTGTTTATGTTTTCAAAATCCAAGTCAAGTTTTGAAAATTACAAAAAAAAAAGTATTTTTTGAAAAGTATTTGTTTTTGGTTTTGGAATCTGCTTAAGAATTCAAATACTTCTTTAAGAAAGATGAAATGAAAAAACAAGCTTAATTTTAAAAAACCTTGGTTATGAAAGGAGCGGCAGTGCTTCAAGTTCAAATTTAGTCATATTTTTCTTGTTATAATTCAACTCTGACACAGTGCATTTATTGCCAGATAAAATGCTTATGTATCTTCGGAATGTCTTCACAGTGATTTTTGATTTATGCAATTGTCTTACCTGAAATGAGTTACCATTGTATTTGTTCATCCTTGTGTACATTTTGGACAATGCATTTCAAGTGAAATGCGGGTGATGCTGGTGCTAACTGCTACCTGCACCACCAGTCTAAACCATGTAAATATTAACTGGAATTCTGTTCTACAATTGGATGGAGAAGGCACAGAAACTCAAATGAAATCAAGAACTCTTGAACCTGTGGTGGGTTGGGGGTGGCTGGAAAGAGTAGTGAATACCACAATATCGAAAAACTTCTAATATTTTCAAAGCTCATATTACATCTCTGCACTGTTTCTCTCACTCTCTCTTTTTCTTTCTCATGGACCTGCAAGGAGAAACTTCTGAAGAGCCGCAGTCCCTCCATACAATTGCAGGAACAAAGTACCAGAGAAAAATTGAATATTTTCTCCAAAACAGGATTACCTTGAATGTTGAAACAGCAAATTGGCTCCTTTTTTCTCTGGCTCATTTTGTCTCAACGGGATCCTAGGAAGTTTCCTTAAGAATTTGGAAACGCAAACCGTAACAAGCTCTGCTCGGTAGCTTCTCTTGCAAATCCCCGAGCTAAATATTCTGAGGATTATGAAACATCATCTACATGTGGAAGCTGTGGAAATCATTCTGAAGGATGGTATAACTGAACCCAGAAATCTTATTCAGCCGATTGCTTTCTGAAGCATCGAAAGCCGAGCAAATTTTTGGGACAAAACGATTGCTGGTTCGCTTCTTTTTCCTTCGCCACGACATTACAGAGTGCCAGAAAGTGGGAGGGGAACTGCTGCAGCTAGAAGAAGCCATATCAGGTCCTTGAGGCCTCTGTGAGCTGCTGCTGCTGCTACATCTTTCAAGCTCAATCTTGGCAAAGTAATCAATTTCCTTCTTGACGAGCGATCCCACGGTGCCTCGAGTTCCAATGGCAACAGGAGCAGTTGCAGCCATTTTTTCATAGGATTTGCAGAATGTGGTGCTGGGTTTATTATGTTGCATCTTTCATTTTTTCTGATGTAAAGTTAAAGAAATGCAGAGAGGCTTTTGGGATGAAGGATTTGATGTCGTGGGGTCCTTTTCCTGAAGGGGTTGGATTGCTTGCTTTGAGTCTAAGCCATCTCTTTTATGATCTTTATAAAGCCATATATTCAAGTAAAGTGCTTTGGAAGAGAGCAGCATCAGCGTGAGATTTTGATATAATATTCATTTTGAAAGCTACGAAGAAGCATCGTAGTGCTTCCTGTCCCTGGTGATATTATGATACCTTTTCTACAAGTTTGGTTGCCCACATGATTTTGGATATTTTTTCTCTTTTTTCTTTTTAGAGTATAGGTTTCAAAGTAATTATAGATTTAGTGTGAACAGCCCCCCCTAAAAAAATGATTTTGGATTAACTATTTTTTTAGAAAGATGATTTACCCATAATGTATTAAATTTCCGTCGATAGGTTGACATTTTCATGTCTATGAGTTCGACATCGACATAAAAAGTGAATTGATATTGATAAAATAACAACAAAATGTAACTAATGTGAAGATAATATTACTAATAAGTTTTTTTTTTTACAATATGTGGAGTGAGAGATTTAAACTTCTGATCTATTGGTCGAGAGAACTTTATGCCAGTTAAGTTGTGCTCATGTTGGCTAATAATAAATATTTTAACTTATTTAAAAAATGTAAAATCTTTATTTATTAATTTAAATATATTTTTTGATTTTTTTATTTTAAATATATTTTTTAAAAGAAATATCCATACATTTTATTGATATTTCTATTGACATTTACATAAAATTAAGACCTCAACATTTCTATCAACATCGATATTTTAACTGACCCTAACATAGTGTAGACAATTTTGGGTAATGGATTTTTTTTTTGGAGGGCGGGATGTATATTAAAAAAAACTGTCTTCTAATAAACAATATATGGTGCAAAATTGTCAGTAATATTGTGACAGTTTTCTTGAATAATTTTTAGGAGAAAGGATTTACTTTAAAATAAATAATTTAGTTTTATATTGAATAAAATACTCTATTCTTGTCAATACTTTCTGAAAAATGATACTTTTAAAATTTGCTTATATTTCAAAGAAGTACTGTAATGATAACAAATATATCATGATTTGTTGGTTGTGCCTTTTATGTTTCATTTTGAAGAACAGTCTAACCTTTTTTAAATAGAAATCTAAGACTAATGCTATAAAATAAAAGTGGTTTGTTGATTTACTCAATAGAATACAATGCAATTGGGTTGTGAAGATTCTTCTGCCCCTACAGGAACCCACACCCACCTGATTGATTGCTTTCCTTGACATTGTTAGGTGGCCATACCTTTGCTTTGATCATGCCTTTCCCAAATTAAAAGAGGTGATGATCTTTCCCATCTTGCCTGCTTGCTTTTTTATGGTAAGGAGTCTTGATTTTGTCCATCGTGAACTCGTTTTTTCGTTTTACTTATTGGATAAAATTTCAATTAAAAAACACATTGAAACACATTTGATATTTGTAGTTCATGAACTTTAGCATGTTATGATTGGTTTATTTCTTAAGTGTGCAACAAATTGATCATTTTAGTTTAAACTTCGTCATGATTTAGTTTCAACTATGAAATCTTCGTTAAAGTGTAACAAGAGGTTGATGTAGGAGCTACTTAGATCCGACATGTACAAAAATAAATATCATATTTGTTGTAATGAAATAATGGATCGTGGAATTCATATGGTTACAACATGGCACGACTAACATGTTACATAGTACAATTCAAAAATTAAATTATGATCTCAATGTAAGTATATAGGCTTAATCTGTTCTTAACCTAATGTAGAAAGTAAAAAGGAAAAAGAAAGGAGAAGACAGCTTTCACATATTCATGATTGATCTTGATTGCAATCTAGTGACAATTATCATATTATATTATTATTATGGGGTAGTTGCAATAATGACAAAAAAGTTTGGCCCAATTGCTAGCATGTCTCCTATTTATCTCCTTTGCAAATGTAGCAAAAAAGTTAGTCCAGCCCAAAACAAAATCTGTGAAAAGTCCAAAATAGCCCTTCATTTAATCCCGCTTTTTTAGTCCCGCGTTTTTACAATATGAAGTATATCAATAGTCTATTAGTGATGTACTATTGATATACCTAATATGAAGTATACAGTGATATACTACTGATATACTTTATTTAGATATATTAATGAAATGAAATTTCTAACATTCAATATATCAATAGTATATAAAAAAATACATAATATGAAATATATCAAGAATATAACAGTCAGTATATCAGATATACTTAATATGAAGTATATCAGCGATATACTACTGATATACTTTATTTAGATATATCAATAAAATTACATTCATTCTCACAAATATAAAAACAGTATATCGATAATTCATAATCAATATATTAGATATACCTATATGAAGTATATCAAGCATATATCAGTAATTCATATATGAGATATACATAATATGAAGTATATCAGTGGTATACTGTTGATATACTTGATTTTAGTTTTTAACTTTATTAATGGATTTTGGTCACTACTTTTTTATTGATGCACTAGTTTTTAGTCGATACATTTGTGTAGTACTATATCAGTAGTGAATGGATGATATAGTATTAATATACTTCATTTTAGGTATATTATTTCACTGATATACCTAATATAAAGTATGTCAATCGTATGTCAGTATTACATATTCATTATATTAGATATACTACTGATATACTCTATTTTAGTTTTTGACTTTATCAATAGTTATTTGTCACTTAAAGTGATGAAGCATATCACTGAATAAAGTATATCATTGATATACTACTGATATACTCAATGTTAGGTATATTAGTGATATACCAAATATGCAAAATGTCTTTGATATGTTATTGATAACCATTTTAATTAATATACCAAAAAAGAAGTGTATCAATAATATACTATTAATATACTTTGTTTTAGATATATATCAATTAACTGATATACCAAATGTAAAGTATATCAGATATACTACTGATATACCTATTGATACACTAATGAGGGTAAAATTGGAATAATAAAAAAACGAAAATCAGATTTAAGAAATCTCCAAAAATCATGACTAGATTTGCAAATATCCTAATATTTTTTGTTACCCATTACAATTACCCTATTATTATTATAGATATCTTTGACTAAGCTCTTTAATTTTTTTTTAAAATAATATTACTTCATGTTTGGAGTGAAAATGTGAACCTATGACCTTTTAGAGAGAGTAGAGATGTTTTAAGTCTTAACCACGAACATAGCATGAAGAATCAAATTATCAAACCATCAAGCTTTCGGTAATAGGTGCCTACCTCATTTTCAAAAAATATATAGAAAGAGAGGTGTCTACCATATAGTTTAATGGTTAAATTACAATTTTAGTCCTTGAACTTTTAAAGTTGTGTCTATTTGGTCCATGAACTTTAAAAAGTGTCTAATAGGTCTTTGAACTTTCAATTTTGTGTCTAATAGGTCATGGACTTTAAAAATGTCTAATAGATCTCTGAATTTTCAATTTTGTGTCTAATAAGTCCCTATCATGTTTGAAATTTTTAAAAAACTAATGGTTCTATGAGATATAAAACTAAATTTTATGTCTGTTAGACTTTAAACTTTCAATTTTGTGTCTAGTAGGTCTGTAGATTTAAAAAAATGTCGAATAGATCAATGACCTATTAGATGTAAAATTGAAAGTTCAGGACCTATTGGCTACACAATTGAAAGTTGAAGTACCTATTATATACATTTTAAAGTCCAAGAACATATTGGACACAAAATTGAAAGTTCAAGAACATATTAGACATTTTTTAAAGTTCATGGATCAAATACACACAAATTTAAAAATTCATTGACTAAACTTATAATTTAACCTAGTTTAATCCTATAGACTTTTTTACTTTAGCTCAAAGTAGTGATTATATACTTTTATTTTCTATCAAACGATACAAAGACATGTTCTTTCGCACGTCTCATTTACTCTCACAATTTCACGTCTCATTTACTCTCACAATTTCAAATCTAAAATTTAGATTATATGTTTGACATTTCAAATAAAAATTTTACACTATATATTTAGTAAGTTCGTAAGTAATTAATAGATTCTTAACCTTTCAATTTTGTCTCTAATAGGTTCTTCAATTTGAAAAAATATTTAATAGATCCTTAAACTTTCAATAAGTTCTCTAATAGGTTCTTAAACTATTTAACATTTATTAAAATTCAGAGACCTATTAGATACAAAAATTGAAAATTTAGGATTCTATTAGACCAAAAAAAAAAAATTTATGTCCAATAAATTAGTTAATTTTAAAAAAATTCATATATGTCAAAAACTTATTGGACACATATATAAAGGTTCAAGTGCCTATTAGACACTTAAATTTTAAGAACCCATCATACACAAAATTGAAAGTGTAGAGACCTATTATACTCTTTTTAAGTTTATGAACTTATTAAATTCAAACTTGAAAGTTCAATGACTAAACATGTTATTTAATCATATATTTTTTAGTCAAATCAAGTAATGTTATGGGCATAAGCTTTGTAGTTGATTCATTTCTACCCATTTAAAGGTTATAGATTCAAATCATCATTCCTCGTATTCATGATATAATATTCTAAACAAAATATTTTCATCTAAGCTTCTCTACCTTAATCAGTCAAATAATTTTTTTAATCAGAAAGCATAATAGATATACATAAATATTCTCATATATGCGAATATAACTCAGGCAATACATTAGTGATCTCTTTATTTGAATGGTAATACTTCAAAATAAAGATTGTACACATAACTTGGTGGATATATAATATAAAAGGGCATTTATTTCCTAAAAACTAGCAACTGTTGGCACCAATTTCACATTCGAACTTGCTATCTAACATACACATCCTCTCAAATGGTGGATACTTCCAACCATATAACTTTTTTGGTGGTTGGGTATTTCCACTTGAGTCTGTACCCTTCCTTCGAGTAACAAAATACAAGCATAGTAATCAGAAAGCCCTCAAAGAAGAGAATTTATGTCCATTTACATTTAAATTTGCCTAAACAAAGTTATAATTGAACAAAGAAGATCAATCAGAAAACTTTTGAGTGCCTTATATCTATGGCATTCAAAAGATAGCTATAATGAACACATAAAAAGCCTCAAAATTGGATCTTCCCTTTTATTTTCTTAAATATTCTCTATATTCCAGTAAAAACCATCTACTTGCCGACTATTCCTCTTGCACTCTCTCTATATTATAAATCTCTTTCATTTATTTCTAGTATGAGTGAGATTAATCAAGATATTATTGGACACCTGGGAGATGGCATGTATACCTCAACTTTCGATGCGAAGCAAGAGCGTGGAGTAAAGCAGCATTTACACTTGCACGCTCTCGGAATAATGAGTCGTATAACTGACAAACAAACTGTGAAAGTTCCCCCTCATCATCATCCCAGGTATCTAAAGAATAATTTCCAATTTTCTCAGCATCAATGTCTTCCCAGTCACTCATGGGACTTGAAAGCTCAGCATCATCATCTTCTCCATCCTCTTCGCCAATCTCGAACTTCCCATTTTCCATGGCATCATAATCTCCTGCCTGGAATGTTGTTGATTGTATTTCCGGGGGTTCGGTTGAAGAACATATTACAGCTTTAGCCCCAGAATCCAAAAAGGCTCTAATTAAAGCTGGGGTTGGCCCATAAGTTCCAGTGCAGAAAATGATCCTGTCCCTCCAAGCACCAACCTGGAGAAAATTCAGAAATATGAATAATGAATCGGTCACATCAATGGAAAAAAGAAATGGCTACAAGCGGATTAATTATTTACTTCTGGACTCGGAGAACCATATATTTAGAGAAAGTTACTGATTCTCTCTCCCATCCTCAACCAAGCAAAGTGAAGGACGGACAAATCTAGTGTACAAGTTTTTATACATCAAATCTCAAGTATCATTACCTTATCTCGAAGCTTATTATAAAAGAAAAACTATCTTTAAAACTTATTCTATTCTTGCCGTAAAACAAACTAATAAGATTATAAGCATCAAACTTGAAAGAAATAATATTCTTAGAACTCAAGGATACAGTTGTACAACCTATAGAGCAGATCAATATTCTGAAAACCTTCATGGGTATAGGTTCAGCAAGCTTAGATTATCGATGGAAAAGGCAGTGTATCATTGACCTATTTGTAAAGTATTTTATAATTATTCTCCAGAAGTATAAGTTCCACCTCCCCAACCCACCCACCCACACACGCCACCCACCAAAAAAAAAAGAAGAAAAAACAACATGCACAATATCAGCAAATGGTTACCCTCAAGAAAATAAGATACTACACAATCAATTTGGACTTCGTGGAGTTTTCTTTTCTCTTCTTTTTTAACAATGAAAACCCGAGTATAATGAAAAATAAATAAAATTTAGGCTACACGAAAAGAATATGACTGTCAGAATAAAAAAAAAAATAGAGACTAATTGCCAAACAGATTTGTAAAACTGTTAGGTATATCTAACCCGATTTCACCTGCAAATCACACTCAAAAACAAACAAAACAGAGCAACAAATATTCCAAACAATGTTACATTGATAGTTCTTCCATTTACAGTGATATCTTAGAACAATCTCAACCAAAAGATAAGTTCAAGAATCAAGACAAGAAAAACAACAATACGCCACCAGCAATTTTGAGAGTGCTGGGAACCTCTCCTCCTAAGCCAAACAACCCACAAATTCCATAAACAGGAAAAAGACCTCCCTAAACCCCTACAAAAACCCCCACACCCTTCCCTTCACAAACTGCACACGCACGATCATCAGCTCCCACTAACCAACTGCCAAATGCAAAATACCTCTTTTACCCTCCTAACATATATGTGCACAATTGGGGTCTAGCAAAAACACACCCATAGCCCAAGGCCCCAAAGGGAGGCATAAAGGATGCCAAACTCTAGACCTCTCTCATTCATCTCTAACCAAATATTTCAAAAAAGCAAAATGGGCAGCATGCCAAAGAACTCATCCTCTATTTCAAGAAAGGTGGATGCAAAACCACATCCTTCATCGGGGCTCAACCACGTCTACAGGGGGTCAAAAACTAATACCAAATATCTTCAAATCCTTTCAACAAAGTGACATCTCCACACAGTCCATATCTTCCCATGCTCGTTTGCAAGGGGACACACCATTGAAGACCCAAGACTATATATGAGATTTTCTGGATTAAAGTCCTCGGTGATAATCCTCCCAAGGACAAACAGCCAAGAAAAATATTGACCACCTTTGAAATTCTAAACTTCCATGATTGGGTGAAAGAGAGTGAAGAGGGTGAGGGGAGGAATGGACAAGCAGATAGGAAAAGTGAGATTTGCAAGAGAAAATGCCTCAGGACACAAGGGTCCATATATGACTAACTAACACCATGATTCGATCAAAGACCAACAAACATCTAGAAGGGAAAGCAAGGAGGACAAATCATCGACTTTCTTGTCTGAAAAGGTCTGCCCAAATAGTTCTGACAAAGAGAACCACATGAAAAAAGACTAAACAAAAGCAATTGGAGAAAATATGAAACAAGCAACCTAACGAACTTCTACTGTTCCAGTGATTCTCCTAGAAATGAACTTGAAATTGATACCCTCCTCAATAGAGAGTTTTACAACTTCTTTAACTAATTAAACATGCATCAATTATCATATAAGGTAAGAACTTTGAAGACATCTAAAATGTAAGAGATGGATTAAAGAAAGATTTGAAAGCCTACCATCCAACGAACATCATCAGGTGATAAATGCAAGGAAGGAACCGTTCTACGAAACAAGTAAGCCCCAATCTCTTGGTTATCCTCCATAACCTTAAACACAAACATCAATAGACACTCAGAACTGAAGTTCTCTGTATTGTGACTTTTGACTATAACTAACAAGAAATCACGAGGAAGCAAAAAAAAAAGTCAAGATAACATACTTGGGTTTGTCGTCCTAAATAACGATGGACGATGCCTCCAATTTGGAAGTAGGGTTTGAGCGCCACCAGATCAGACACAGTCAAGACATTGGCAAGCAATGATGCACCCTTTCTACGATGACTCTGCATGGCTGACAACAAACTCAGTTTAACACTTTGTAGAAATTTCTCTGCAAGTTCTCCAGGTTCAGCGACCACAAAAACATCATTTTGCCAACTACAAGAATAAAGAATGAGCAGGTCAGGGCCAACTGAAAAGGCTGCAACTAAATTCATAAACATCTGCCATGTGTGTCGACCTTAATATTGAGCCTGATGAGTCATTTTGAAGGGCCAAATGTACAATGCCCACTTGAGGTGAATTTTGTAACTTCTCATGCAATGCCCGTACAGGTAAGGAGAGTTCTCTGGGTCCTGAAGGAGACTCTGGGGCTAGTGTTGCTCCTTTACCCAATTGGCCATCTAAGCTTAAAGGTGGAACCATATCAATTCGACCAAGCCTTTGCAGTCCAACATCAGGACTATACAGAAGGGGGCTTGATGGAAAGCTTCCAGTAAATAAGGGTGATGTAAAAGGTGTTGGGAATGTTGTTGAAGGTACAGTCTTCACAACCCCCGATGTTCCTTGCATAAGGGATATTCTAATTCCATTTTTGGAACAAAATGCTTCAAGTTCACGAGCATGATGCATAACTCTTCCTGCATCAGGACTATGAGAAGCTTCAATCAGTAGTACATTCCGTCTCCAACCCAAAGAAGGGCTATTCTCATCTAGCATTGCCAGAAAATCAGTAGAAATTTAGAATAACTGGTTAGTTCAATAAAAATGCAAACAGAAAGAAACATTGAGCAGTTGAAAATGCTATGAGAACAAACACCTGCTGATGATCCCGTCACCCTGGAGAAATGAAGTGAAGTGAAGTTTTCCGACCACTTCTCATCATGTTGATAAGGCGAGATTAATCGCTCACAGGCATTCTTAAAGGCCAGATTATTACTTTGAATATATTCCTCAACTGCAGCTTCCAACTTCAGCCAGACTGCTGGATCAGTCTCGTCCAATTCCATATCACAACGTTCATCCACTGCAATAGATAAAATAAAATATGGATCATATGCACATCTCTGTTCTCGAAATAGAAGTGCCACAGGATAACCCCTAAATTCTTTTAGGGTCCGAATTTGGTGAAGGAAAATAACTGCAGGGTTAAGCAAAGGAAATTTCACGCAAATGCTAAGCCAATTAACCATGTTCAGATTAAGATATCATACCTGGGTTAAATCGAAAATAATGTATCTCAGGCAGCATAGGTAACAATGTACTCAAAGCTTCCTCCACTCGGTCAACAGAGCATGCACTCTCAACAAGCACTTGTCCAGTATCCAAATAACGCCACCCACCTTTCCTCACCTAAAACAGTCAAGACAGTTATAGAACATTAAAATAATCTAATTATTCATATGAAAAGTAAATTACCTTCATTGGAGTAGAGCCACAGCCAATGGAAACTAAGCAGTCAATTCTCGTGTCAGGCCATAGAAGTTGTGCTTCTCTTATGGCAAAGATTGTAGGATTGTTCGCCACTATGGCTCCGTCTTGCCAGCGATTTACGTCTTCAAAAATTTCGGAGGACCATGAATGAATATATCAAAGATGAAGAGGCATTTGATTGAAGACAACATCTTTATCTTTAGACTTTAATCTTTATCTTTAATAGATTAAAACTACGAATGAGAGAATCATTAGTAGACAATAATGTCCACCCTACTCGCATGTTAAATTTCATTCATGTCATTAATTAACAATATTGCAATCAATCTAACAACAATCGGTAGGAAGATTTGTATTTCATTCATGTCATTACGTCCACCCTACTCACATGTTTTTATTCACTAACAACTTAATTTCACTTGAAAATTGCAATTAAAATTCATGACCCAATAAAAGATTCTCACAAATGTAAGATACATGTGAATTTTATTTATGTAATTTATTAATTATATTTAATCAAATTCATCTAAATTTAGGTTGTTACAAACTAGAATAAAATTTAACAACCCAATGTATGGTATTAATAATTTATAAAAGGGATAAAGAATATATTCACTTAAACAAGAACTGGGAGAAAATACCATCTGAAAAATCATCAAGATAGTAAGGAGCAGCAGATGATGCTCTTATAGCTTTCCATACTTGATGCTTGCAACTTCCAATGAAAGCACTGCGCTTATAGCCATCCTGGACACTGGCCAAAGGTGATCCAAACACAGTAATTCCTGAACTGTCTGAAATTGCCAGAGGTACCTCTGGTGTTCCAACAGGATACTGCAAAAATGTAGAATGCAATGTAAGCAATAGCCACAATCAGATATGGGACTATAGTTTATGAAAAGGAAATCAAGCTGCTTTAGTTTAGTGTCCACAAAAAGAAAAATAAATAAATAAATAAAACAGAAACTAAAAGGTCTTATTTGAAGCCTTCTTCTGAAAAGAGGGTTTTCTTTGAGTTGTTCAAGAAATAAATTAGAAGTCTTGATTGTCCAGGCAGTTCCTATTTCATGTATCATTTCAATTATTTGGTGTCTTCCTTGCTTGGAACTAATATTACTATGTGAACAAAATTTGACATGTGACAGTTCCCAGACAGTAGAACTTCAAAGTTGTCATCATTTCACTTATTTCCTCTCTCTCTATCTCTCTTTCTTGTGGTAGAGGGGGAGGATGCAAGTCCTTAATCCTTGAACTGTTCCTTCACTTATTTTTTGGATTATGTTTGGCTTAACGTGGATTAAACCATTATGCATAGCTTAAAGCTTAACTTGGATTAAATCGTAGCATTGATCAAATTTGTTTCTTAGTGCAGCATTGATCAAAATTGTTTCTTATTAGAAGAGTTTGAATGTTTTTTTTTTCTTTTAACAAGAAACAACTTTTCATTAATAGATGAAAAGATACAAAAAGGTCACAAAAACAACCTCGCAAAGGGAGAAAAAAGAACAAAAAACAAGAAAAATAAAAATAGGCCAAAACAGCAACCACCAAAAGAAAAAACAGAGAAAAAATCATTTTCCTTTGTGATATAACTATCCTGTTGCATTTCAAAAAACTATCAGCTTTTTGAGGGAGTGGAAGATAAATTTTCAGTGTAGCACAAGATCCATTTCATGGCTTTTTTGTGGCAGCCAATGTGAAAGGATTGCATTCAGGACAACAGGAAAGAAGTTCTTTTTCATTGTGATATAACTATCCTGTTGTGCATATGAAAAGAGATAACTATCAGAATTCTGAGAGAGTGGAAGATAAATTTTCAGCATGGCATAAGGTTCATTTCATGGCTTCTTTGTGGTTCGCCATGCTGAAGGGATTAGAAGAGAACACATTCCTTTATTCTTGATTCTACAGGATAGAAATTCTTGTTGCACTTCGTAATCTAATTTTGGTTGTAAATCATCTAATTCATATTGTGCATCCTTTCTTCTAATATACAATTTCTGAGCCTTACATTTTTTTTATTAAAAAAAAAAAGGATGAAGCCTTGGTCTCAAACCTGATAATTGCGGAATAAGAAAGGCTGAGCTGGTACCATGCTCACCAAGGTTGACACAACAAATACTTTGGGGGGGTTTTTAACTGCAGATTCTATTAACAGGTCTCCATCCTCATCTGCACACAATTCCTTCAATAGCCTCTCAAATTGATCGGCACTATGCTGCAAGACATCATCGCAAAAGTATATTCCATCAGCTAGTTTTTTTTTAACAAGAAACGAAACTTTTCATTGAAAAAATGAAAAGAGACTAATGCTATATTCCAGTTGGTGATAATCAAATGTAAACAACAAAAGTCTGCAATGTTATACATAATTCCCAATTTTTTTTTGGATAACCAGGAGTCGGAGCTTTGCTCCCCTATACCCGGGGGTACCCGCACCCGCCCCAAGGCCCGGACCTGGGAGATATCAAGGGTTTTTTATTTAAAACATAGATCCTAATTTACTGGAGAGAATATGATGTATCCACCAATGTTAGGTCATTTCTGAGTTAGACTTGTATAGAATGTGGAGTCCAGATGTAGCTTGAATAATAATAAAAACTATTATGGGGCAATGATGAACACCTTCAATATTTGGTCACTTATAAATATGATTTTAAACAATAAGTTAGATAAGAGTGACCATTAAAAACCTTGCTGCTTTGCTTTTGAAAGAGTCGAGAAAACCAAAGAAATGCTAGGGGTTGACAAATTCGACGATAACTTTCTTTCAAAAAGTTCAAAAGATAATAAAAGCTTCCCATAAACTGATATATAGGGGTGGAATCACCACATCATGGACAAAATGATGCAAAGATACTAGAAAACGATCATACTTTAGATCCATGGACAACAACTCTAAAACTTTGGGAAGAACTTTTGTAAAGTTGATCCAGCTTTTCTCTCCAGGAAGCAGCTTCACTGTCCTTTGGCGTAGGCTCAGCAAAGACGAGCTTTCCTGTAATCCAAAATAAAATGTTTTACCACAAAATTGTGCACAGAATTTAGCCACTACTTACCCTTGCAGCATACCTACCAAGATTTTTATATATTTCTTCACATTGATCCAAAGTCATCTGCTTAATACCAAGGGCAACAGCTAGCATGCCTCCAGTTGATGTGCCACATATAAGATCAAACAATTCATGTATCCGCTTTCCAGTTCCCTTCTCAATTTCTTTAAGTATTTGAACTGTTGCCAAACCTTTCATGCCACCACCGTCCATTGAGAGTATTCGCAGTCCTTGCTTTGCTACTTGTCTCCCTTTCATGGCACGTCGTAAATTTTCATTCTCCCCTACCCAGAAAAAAAATCAATTTGAATGGATTGTAAGGACATGAGTCTCAGATGCACAAGGTGAATTAGATCAAAAGGACAAACCAAGGATTGCTAAAGCTCGAGCTGCAGCTTTATTCACACGTGGGTTAGGTGCAACTGTCAAGCGTAAGAGTAGTTCACGCAACTTTTCAGAAGTAACTAGAGTGCGACGATTGTCTAAACAAAATGCCAAGTTTCCAACGGTTAATAAAGCTGACCTTTGCACCTGCAGAAAAAGATCGTTAGAATTACAAACAAAAGAGTAGAGAGGAGCAAGAGAGTTTTGGTAATATGAAGACTTCGTAGACTAGCCTCCGGATTTTTCTGGGCACATAACAATTTCAATGATTTCAAAAGATCCTTGGTACACATTTTCTGAGCTACAGTATCAGATGTGAAAGCCAACTTAGCCACAACTTGCAATACAGAAATTACTTCATCTTGTGAAACAGATTTTAGAACAGTTTTAATGGGCTGCATTATGTCTGCTTTCATCAACTGCATTGCAATGGAAACATCTGCAGCAAGAGAAGAAAGAGCAAAGCATGCTTGTCCAACCTGCCAAAAGTAATAACTGTTTAAAATAAGCCTAGCAGCAGTATCTCAATAAATAAATAAATAAATAAAAAGGAACAATCAAGTTCAGAAACACAAGTCTCACCACATGACGGTTCTCACTGCTTATCATACTTATAAGCTGATGTATTGCATTCTCATCTTTACTGATAACTGCACGATTTCCTTCATCTTGCATTATTTTTGCTAGGGCAGATGCCAATAAAGGATGGTGGCAGGAAGAAAAACGGAAAATAAGGGAGAAGAAGGCACTAAGCTTATGTCTAGATGCACCAAAATAAGAGTTGTTTTCCATCTGCATATATCAAAAGTAAAATCAATCAACATAAAAAGCTATGTCTTATGAGTTAATGCAATCCTTTATTTTTGGATCATTGTGTTCAATACTACCTCTATTTGAACATCCACAGATATCAAATTTTCATCTGCCACAATTCTGATGTTTGCAAGAGAAAGATGGCGTAGATTGTGCAATGGCAAGATTTCAGGAAGAAATTCTAGAGGATTACCAAATAGTCTAAGAACACGTAACTCAGCCATAGCCCTGTCATAAAGCTGGAGAAAATCATTAGACCCAAAAAAAACTAGGGATCACCAAATACTCTTGAAACGAGAGGTATTAACAGTGAAAAGCACAAAGCAGAAGTTGCTGACTATCCAAAATAAGACAAATAACCTGAAGTCGAGAAGAGGCCTAACGAGTTTGTTGTATTCCAACGATAGCTCCACCAGCCCAACGCACTGCCTCAATTCTACTGCTCAACATTTTTCAAAAATCTAATAAATATGGCAGAAGATTTATCGAAGCACCTCATTCTTGAGGCTCGTTTTTACTTGGTCTAAATCAAGTTTCTACTATGTACCAATGGCCTTGTAAGTTTTAGAAAACCAGGCTTACCAGGTACGGAAATCAGAAAGTTGGAATCAACCCGGAGCACTTTCAAACTTTTGATCTCACCAAGCTCAGGCGGCAAAACTGATAGTTTATTGTTTTCAAGGTACAATTTCTCTAGGAGTGGCAGTCGAGTTAAATCTGCTGGCAATGCCTGGAATGAACACAGATAAAGATTAATGAACTCAACTTCAAATCATACTTCAAACCGACCACAGCAATCAAAATGATTGACCTATCAAAAATAAAAAGAACAAGCAGACGACTGTATAAATCAAATTCCAAACATAATTGATCAATCAAAAGGAGAAAGAAACCGAAAATGTCGCAAGCTCCCATTGCTTCGAAATACTAGAATTTGTTTCTACATACAGGAAAAGCTAATTCAAACCGCCATTGTAATAAACATGCTCGCAGAAGGGGAAGCTGATTAGTAAAATAAATTGCCACAAACACTTACCGACAAACCACAACCACAGAGATTGAGCATGGTAACGGTTTTCCAGTGCTCGCCGCAACCAATCACCCCGTCGCCAACCCCTGGCATCGTCGGAGCCAAATTCGACCTCAACAACCGCGTCAGAACGCCAATCCCATCATTCTGCTGCCCTGATCCCGCTGACTTTGTCATCGTCACGGCTCTAAGAGGCTCCCTCCTCTTCAAAACCCTCATATCTACATCCACATTCTCTGCTTCTTCACGAAAATTCAATTCTACCTGCACAGCATCCTGCGGCACCGGCAAGGCAACCATGAGCTGCGACTGGAGCCTCAGAGCCACCTGATCTTCGTCATCCCCAGCCGACCAATCCAAATCAATCCGAAATCCAAGTTCCTGACCCTGCGTCAAAATGGTCGATGACGACGATGAAGAAGAAGAAGAAGAAGAACACAATGACGACGAGGAGACACGATCAGGATTCTCCGCATCCTCTTCCGAACCATAATTCAGTTTCAAATGAAAAATCTCAGATGACCGCTTCCATCCCAGTCCCCAGGACATTTCAACCAAAGCACAATTTATTTACAAATTCGCAATGATCCAATCGAGCAGTGGGCAACCAAAGTCAATTTGCACCTGGTTCACGGCATAGAACCATTGTTCTTAAACACCAGAAAGAAGACAATTATTCCTTCCAAGTAGAATCAGAATTTCTCAGTTGGGAAAACGGAGATTGATGACCGGAGAGATAGTCGACGGGCATTCATGCGAGCTCGTCGTTCATTCTTCTACTGGGAGATGCCCGAAGAAGCTGACACAAACGTTCAGGCCTTCTGAGTTCCGATTATATATTGATTTTCCCTTTCCTCAAGCAAGCACGCAATTTGGCTGAACATTGCGACGTCGTTTTGGTTCCTCCCCCATTCATTCGCGTTCGGATTATCTGATCGACTTTTTTTTTTATAAAAAAAAAACTAGTTAAATGAAAATAGACTTTTTTTTTAATAACAAAAGTCATGCTCAGGTTGGCAAATGAATATAGAGTTAAATATTAACAAAATAATTATTTTATCATATATTCAAATCCACTGCCCTGTTGTTGAACTAAAAAAAAATACATATTTTGTTGTAAAATTGATAGGCGAAACCGGGTACCAAAACTTTATCAAATCATATAATAATAATAATACAAAAGATGAAATATAAAAAGAATATATATATATATAGTATAAACAAAAGAAAGTAGAGATTTATGGAAAATTAAAAACACAAAAATTAGAGAAAATGGGAGAAAAATTGGTGTGTTTTCTTTTCCAAAAATCTCTCTATTTATAGGCAATTTAAGAGAGGATGATGTGGTATATTTGGACACCAATCTATGGCCTTTAGAAGACACTTTGGCTATGGAGAAAATGCCACTTGGCATGGATAATAAATGGGCATGTGGAATGGGCATTTACATATGCCATATTCATAATATATTTCACATTTTTTTAAAAAAATATATTTAAATTGTTACTTAGATTTAAAAGAATAAAAACAATGTTTTAAAAACTATATTTTTCTTTGATAATCATTTAAATTTTTTTTTGTTTTTAAAAATTAAGCCTATAAATACTATATTTACTTATGAGTTTACTTGTTTGTTATCCACTTTTTACGCCATAGGTGGAAGTGGGTGGAAGTAGTATTTATAGGTTTAATTTTCAAAAATCAAAAAACTAAATGCTTATTAAATAGGTCTTAAGTTTTAAAATTTGACTTAGATTTTAAAAATATTTTTAAAATGTAGATAATAAAATATAAAGAAATGGATAGAAATAGTGTTCTTTGTAATTTTAATTCTTAAAAAAAAAAGTTATAAAGCTATTTTTTTAGTACAAAAATGTAGGGTATGGAAATTCGAACCTCCAACTTGAAGAAAATGAGTTCATGCCAATTACCGTTAAGCATAAAGAGTTATTGAGCATAAATTTACATAGGTACATTTAAAAATGTCACCTATTTATTATATTTATCATATTTATCTTTTTAAATTCAATACCCTATGAAACTTAAACTAAATGTTAAATTACAAGTTTAGTCCATGAACTTTGAAGTTTGTGTTTATTTAGTCTATGAACTTTTAATTTTGTGCTTAATAATTCCTTAAAAAATTCAAAATTTTAAAAAACTAGTTGATCTATTAGATATAAATTTGAATTTTATATATAATGAAACTCTAAAATTTCAATTTTGTGTCTATTAGATCCGTGAATTAAAAAAAAAATCTAAAGTTCAGAGACTAAATTTTTAATTTTGAAAGTTCAAAACCAAATAGACACAAACTTCAAAGTTCATGGACTAAATTTGTAAGGTAACCTAAACTAAATAACAAAACTTTTTTGATAGTATTACATTGTCATCAATAAATTTAAATATGATCTAATGCTTAGCGTGAAAATGTGTAAATGAAATAGGTTTAAGGATAAAAATGAAATATTGTATTTCAAAAATGTTAATCTTCAGCATATATGTTCAAACAATTTGTTAAAGACTTTAATATCACAACGACAACTAAAACCTTTTTAAGAAAGATGTTACTAATTTATGTGTGTTGACGCTCATATATGGTAAAATTGACCTAATATTTTAGACATTTCAAAATTAAAACTAACAAAACAGTTAATAGTTGAAATTTTACATTTATATCAATTATTCAGTGACTTTTTGTAGTTCAAACAATATGTGTGGTGGGAAATTCAAACCTCTGATATATTGATTGATAGTACATATTTTATGTCAGTTAAGTTATGCTCACGTTGGCATTCAATGACTTTTTTGTGTTGGATTATTCTTTGTTTTTTTCTTTGTAATTCAACAACATTTAGATAGGGAGATTCAAACATCATTTCTATTGGTTGAAAATATATGTTTTAACTAGTTGAGTTATGTTCAAATTGTCAATTATTCGATGACTTCATGAAAATAATAATAATTTTAATGAATGAATGAATTAATTAATATGATTGAAATAATAACGGTTAATTTTAATAATTTATCTTATGGTTGAAATAATGACGGTTAATTTTAATAATTTATCTTCAAATTTAAATCATACTGTTTGAATCAAAATGAAGTTGCAAAAGTATGACTTTATGGTTTCAAAAAATATGGTTCGTCCTTTTTTTTGAACAAAAAAAAAAAAGATTCATCCAAAATTTTAAATTGCAGTTGTTGAATCAAAAGGAAGGTACAAAAGTATAGTTTGATTTTTGATGGTTTCAGAAAAGGTATAGTTTTATGATGTAGACCACGCAACCGAGCAGCGACTTAACTAATCTCACGAAAGCAACGCAAGAGGTGGCTATTTTAATACTACAATCTATATCTTTTTCTTTTTATATATAATTTTCAAGTGGTTCGTTACTTAATTAACATCGATAATTCGATTCCCTTCTATAACATATGCAATAAATTAAATTCATCCACTTCCTATGGCATATATTTGGGTATATAATGGGGATTTTTTTTTTCTGAGTTCTATAATAGGAATTCTTTTGAACTTTTAATAGGGATGTCAATAAATTATGAACCGGATAAGGTTAAGATTGCTATGATTATTGAAATCTTAAAAAAGAGAGAGGGTAGGTTTTTCTTTTTTTTTTTTTTTTTTTTTTTTTTTGAGTTTAACAAACAATTGGGAGTTGGGAGGATTCGAACCTCTGACAATTTAATCGAGAATACATGTCAATTACTGTTGAGTTATGCTCACTTTGGTGGGGGACGGTAGGGTTTCTTCGTGAATATTTTATGGTAAGAAAATTTGATCAATTAAAAAAATACTATTTAGGGTTAATTCTTAGTTTGTTCCTCAAACTTTTAAGATTAAGTTTTTTTTTTAGTTCAACAACATTTGGAGGTGGGAGATTAGAGACTAAATGGGAATTTAGGGACTAGTTTATAATTTAACTTTTATAAAATTGAGAATGATACAAAAATCATAAATGTAAGAAATCTACAAATCAATGTGAACATGTTAATTTGAAGTTGCCTTTTTTTTTTGGTCAGAGAGGGTGTGATATTTGAACCTATGATCTTTTGATCATCGTATATGTTTTAAGCAGTTGAACTATATTTAGGTTGACGAATTAATGTTGGAGTGGGCTTTAGTTCAAACAATTTTAAATACAATTACTCAAATCAATGGTGATTAGGCGTTATAATACCAAATCATGTTAGACTTGTTCAATGAAAAGCCATCATTGGCGAATAAAAAGATTAATTATTTTTTTTTATTGAAGGGGCCTAACTTATTCAACCTCCTCTCTTTGTCAGATTGACTTTCCTGACTAGAAGTGTATTTATATTGGTGAATAATGTAATTAAAAATTAATGAATATTTTTCATAGAAGTTAACTATTTGAAAATTTATCAAAAAAATTATTTGATTCTTAAAAAAAGAAAAAAAAATTAAACGATGAATAATTCTCTGCGAGGAACTCGATTCCCGCGAATTTTCCGCAAAAAATCCTCATCTCGATCCCCATAAAATTTAACGAAAAATTTCGTGGGGATGGAAATTCAAATGGAGACGGGGACGAGGACGAATAAGCCATCTCCATCCCTACCCCACCCCCGTGGACATCTCATGAGAACTTTGAATAACATGACTAAGTTTCTTGCTCACTAAGCATTGAATAAAGATAAACAATATGTTTGTACCTTCTTTATGTATTTCAATAACTTGTTTTTACCATGTCTAGTTAACTTAGGCCCCGTTTGATAACCATTTGGTTTTTAGTTTTTGGTTTTTGAAAATTAAGCTTGTTTTTCCCCAATTTCTCTACAATGGTTTTCATCTCCCTTAAGGAAGTATTTGAATTCTTAGCCAAATTCTAAAAATAAAAACAAGTTTTTGAAAACTATTTTTTTTAGTTTTCAAAACCTGGTTTGGTTTTTGAAAACATAGGCAAAAAGTATATGACAAAACAAGTAAAACCATAGGTGGGAGTAGTATTTATAAGTTTAATTTTTAAAAACCAAAAATCAAAAACCAAATGGTTATCAAACGGGGCCTTAGCCTTTTAATTTTTCGCACATGGTTTCTAAAAAAAAAAATTCACTATTTATGCCAACTTCATCGAAGAGAACTATATAATTTTGCAACATCATAAATAACTCAAAGACAAAATTAGAATTATACATATATATAGTTTAAACCCAAAATAGAAATCTTGTACTAGAAAGTTAAAATCTAAAATAAAAATATCACATATAATTAAAGAGTGAAATTAAAATCGACATGTGATCACGGCACTTCGTGGATTTATCAAAATTTTACATAAACTTAAATGGTAACTTTAAAATGGTTATAATGTTGCCAAAGAGAGCATGACTCAACTGGCATATCGAATATGTTAACGACCACGAGGTATGTGGTTCGAATTCCCCCAACTCCTATTGTACTAAAAAAAAATGGTTATAATATTGGAAGTTATATTTAAAACCTTTTATGACTCGTTAGGTTTATGAAAATGAGAGGGTGAAAATGGAGTACATTCTTTATCACTTTTGTTAGTACAAAGTTTTTACAACTCAAGAGAATGTGAATAATTTATTCGTGTGGATTTCATATGCCTATCTATGAGAATATCTCATTCGTTCACAAGTGTGTGGGTTTTGTCCGCATTCAAGGATTCCTCTCCCTTTACTCCAAAAAAAAAAAACAAAACAAAACAAAAAATTTAGGCCCCGTTTGATAACCATTTGGTTTTTGGTTTTTGATTTTTGGTTTTTAAAAATTAAGCTTGTTTTCCCCCAATTTCTCTATAATGATTTTCATCTCCCTTAAGGAAGTATTTGAATTCTTAGCCAAATTCTAAAAACAAAAACTACTTTTTTTAGTTTTCAAAACATGGCTTGGTTTTTGAAAACATAGGCAAAAAGTATATGACAAAACAAGTAAAACCATAGGTAGGAGTAGTATTTATAGGCTTAATTTTAAAAAACCAAAAACCAAAAATCAAATGGTTATCAAACGGGGCCTTAATCTCTTTATTCTCCTCTATCTTTTGTTTACCTCCCTATTTGCTTATATTAATCAATTATTTATTTATTTATAATGGGGTTGAATTAAACTCATATAGTTAATAAAGTTACATTAAAATTAATTAAAGAATATATATTAAGTATAGCTGACTTGATTGATATTAATTAATTAATATTAATATAACTAATTATTTCACTGCAATATATTAATAAACATTAAAGAGTTAATTGCTATATTTACCTAATTAATTCTTATTTATAATGTATATTGAATTCATGAAATATTTATTAAAATTATTAATTAACAATTGTATAAGTTAAATGTATTCAAGAAGTGTCAACTTAAGTATAGCTTAACTGGTTAAAACATATATTATAGACCAAAATATCAGAGGTTCGAATCTCCACCCCAACTAAATGTTGTTGAATTAAAGTAAAAATGTATTCAACAAGTATTTTGTTTTTGATAATTATAGTTAATTATTTAATTAAAATTTTTCATTAATTATTCTAAAACAATTCATTTATATATGTTGCTTTTATTTAATTAGTTAGCTTCTTAGTTAATAGCTCGCGATTATATAAATATTTATAGAATTAATTATTGAAGCAAACACAAATATTATTCATTTTCATAAATTTTTTATAACATTTATATGCAATACTAAACACAAAAACCCTTCATTTGAGGGTTCTTTTAGTAATGTTTTTGTTTCTCATTTTATGTTTCTTATTTATAGGTTTTGAGAGAAAATAGTGTTTGATAATTGTTCTTGCTTATCGTTTCTCATTTTTGTAGAAATGTTCTCAAATTATGTAGAAATTTTGGAAACGATAAAATTAAGAACTAAAAGTAGTTTTTAAAATCTTGATTTTATTTTTTAAATTTGGTTTAGAATTCAAATATGTTTTTAAGGAAGGTGAAAACTTATCAATTTTTTTTTTAGGAAATAAGCATAATTTTAAAAAACATAAAACAAAAAACAAAATGGTTATCAAATGGAGTATAAGTTTCTTGTTTCTTGTTCATGTTTTCGATTTTTTCCAATACGTATAAAAAAATATTTTTTTTATTTTATCATTATTGACTTATAAAATGCATATTTAAAATGAAAATAACATAATTTTTTAATATTTTTATTTTAAAATATAAATTTATTTTAAAAAGTTAGAAACAATAAATAAATGAGGTTAAATGATCAAAAATACTCCTGAACTATGAGGTTGGTTTCAATTATAACCCTGAACCTTGAAAAGTTTCATTTTAACCCTTGAACTTTGAAGTTTGTTTCAAAACAACCATTGAAGGCTTTTTTTGTTAAATTCATGGACAAAAAAAATGACGTTTTTGCATTTATATTGTTGCTTATGCATATTTGAACATATACATTGAAAAAAAAATCAAAACATATGCAAATACGTCATTTTTCGTCCATAAATTTAACGAAAAAAACTTTCAAGGGTTGTTTTGAAACAAACTTCAAAGTTCAAGGGTTAAAATGAAACTTTTCAAAGTTTGGGGGTATAATTGAAACCAACCCCATAATTCAGGGGTATTTTTGATAATTTAACCAATAAATGATTACCAAACATGTTTACGTTTATTCTTTCAATAAAAAAAAAAAAAGAACAATTATCACAAGGATCTTTGTTTAAGAAAAAACTAAAAACAAAAAATGAAAATGTTATCAAACAAACTCATTCTAAACCTGTCTTTATTTCTAGACACGTGTTACATATGAACGCCCAATCAAAAATTAAACTAAAGGCCTTATGAGCTTACAAGCAAAAATGAAAGACAAATAAAATCATATCAATGATTCAAACTTACAACATCCGAACCGACCCAATCCGACAAACCGAGCCGAACCGATCCGAACCGACTGGTTCAGTCCGGTTTCTAGAAAATTTTTAATTTTTTCGGTTCAAACTTTTAAAAAACCGACATTTTCGGTTCGGCCTTCGGTTCATCCTTTTAAAAAACTGAAAAAAACCGAACCGAACCAAACTTTATAATTAACTTTAAAAAAAACCTTTAGTCCAATCCACAATCTAATGGTTAATACCCAAAGCTCAAAACCCTAGGTGTCACTTTGATAGATTGATTGTACTATTCCTTTCAATCAACCATCAATCTCCATCACTTCTTCTCTTTCTCTCTTTTCTTCTCTTTCCCTCTACGATTTTCCCATTCTCACCTTCTCATCTTCTTCTTTCCTCTCATTTTTCTCATACAACTTAACTCATCTTCTTATTTCTTCTCATTTTTCTTATACAACTTAATCTCACCTTCTTCTTTCATTTCATTTTTCTCATACAACTTAATCTCATCTTCTTCTTTCCTTTCATTTTTCTCATACAACTTAATCTCATCTTCTTATTTCCTCTCATTTTTCTCATACAACTTAATCTCATCTTTTTTTTTTCCTTTCATTTTTTTCTCTCCAACTTAATCTCATCTTCTTCTTTTCCTCCTCATCTTTGCCCCTACCACCGCCGATGTCTCACTCTCGCAGCCACCACCAACGTCTCACCACCACAACCACCTATGGCCGTCGGCTATGCTACTTACTTTCTTCTTTTCTCACCGCCGATAACCTCATCTTTCCCTTGCCGCTTGCCCTCATCTCTTGCTGTTTCTCTTCGTTGGGACTTGGGTAAAACATGTAAGCAAAATTCGGTTAAAAACCGAACCGAACCGGTTGAAACCGAAACCGATTGGTTCGGTTTGTAACGAAAACCGAAGAAAACATCAGTTTCCTCGGTTTATGGCACCTCAGAACCGACGTGTTTGGTTCGGTCATCGGTCTTGGTCAAAACCGGACCGAACCGAACCGTGCACACCCCTACCCCTAAGAGTGACCCAGTCCCATGTACAGCAACCCCAGATCGGTTCCCAACAGCCCAACCATGTGAGATTGGCTAAGTAGCCCCTTAAAAGTTTAGGATTTTTTAAAAAAAAATGTATTATTATTATTATTATTATTTTTTAGTTGGAGTTATAATACCTCTACAAAAATTTAGAGTTAATCTTATAATTGAACATATATTCTACACATATGTGATTAGTAAAATTATAAGTTTAGTCATCGAACAATCAATTTTGTGTCTAATAAGTCATTGAAACTTTTAAATTTTTTTAATAGATCTTTGGACATTTAATTTTTGGGTCTCATTTTTTATTTTATATTTTTTTTGAGTTCATCAACATTCGGAATTAGAGGATTCGAACCTTTGACCTTTTGATCGAGAGTACAGGTCAATAATCGCTGAACTATGCTCACTTTGGCTAATTTTGGATCTAATAAGACCATCATTTTTTAAACTTTTTATACAATAGATTAGTGAATTTTAAAAAAGTCACATATGTCAAATTTATTAGATACAAAATTGAAAATTCAAAAAATTATTAGATACTATTAAAGTTAGAGTCTTATTACACACAAAATTAAAAATTTAGAGCTTTTGTTTTTTTTTGTTGTTAAATTTAATAATATGTGGGGTGAAAATTCGAACTACTAATCTCTTGGGTCGAGAGTCCATAATTTAGGATAGTTGAGTGACAAATTTTAGAGACTTATTCAATATTTTTAAAGCACATAAACCTAATAATTTTAACCTTTGTAATCCAACCCTAAAAAAAATACTCTAATTTGTTAGTAAAAAGGAAGAGGATAACAACAATCATCATTTTGCTCTCATCAGCCCATCCCAGCTCCAAAGCTTACAAAGAATGCTGGCTTCCATGAACATAGCTCTGGTGGCCGCCAACGGTTGCCGTGGCCTCAGTACATCATTAACCCTGCAGCGCACATTGGCAAGAACTCGTGCTAATTTCAGTGCTGCTATTTGCGCCAATTACTTTGCTGCTCGGCGTTCCCTGAGTTCGAGGAGCAGCGCATTCCCTTGCGAATCCTCAACAACAGATGTTGCAGTTACACAAACTGCAACTGCTTGTGCCGAAAATGGGTACCACTATATTTCTTCTGTACCCTTTTGTTTATTCTGTTGTTTAGTTGTGTTTTCACTTTGTTTACTAGACTAGGTAAACTGAAGAAATCATATAAATGTGACATTACGAGTCTTAATTGGTTTATGTAATTCCTCCTCACTTACCAATTTAAATTGTTTGAATGTTTTGTTTAATGGCTGTGAAAGATTTCGTCGTTGGTCATTCCAAAATTTCCAGTTTGTAACTCGTTGATTTGGGTTGGGATCGTGTTTTTCTTTGCGTATTGCTCGTCCTGTGGTGAAAGTTGCAGAATAAAATTAGAATGGAAGATTATTTTTTTAATTTTTATTTTAAATAAAGTCCGTGGCTGATGGCTTGAACTATATGCATTATATATGGACTATGAATAATGAGTATTGAGTCCATCTCCACTGGCTGGCACTGGAAACTTGTGGTCAAAACTGACTTACTTGTTAGTAGCTTCAAACTTCAATTTTGCTTCATGCTGTCAGATAAAGGAAAGAAATAATGTTTCCCGGCACCTTTGCTGATTACTCTCTTATATAGCTATGTGTTTAATGAACTTGATGTAATCATGATTTGTTGTTGAATTTTTTCTTTCTCCCAATCCCTGGGATTGAATTCCCTGGGATTGAATTCCCTTTCTGTGATTCCTTTAGATTTATCATGCTCAGGCTGAAATTGATTTCAGGTATCCTCAATATCATCGTTTGCTTCCATGTCCCTCATTCAATGGACCACCGCGAGTTGAACATCTGGTTGTTTTGGAAGGGGGACCTGTGATGGAATACATCTCTAAATCCTTGGATCTTCCTCCTCTGTAAGTTATACTATCTTTTAGTTGTTCACATCATAATTGATGCTGCAACATGAAATTGAAATCTAATTAAGATGAAGCAATGAATTAATAGCTTTGTTGTTTGAAGGTATGTTGCAGATCTCGTTCATTTTGGTGCAGTATATTATGCCCTAGTATGCCCCCAGCCTCCGCCAACTGCAACCCCTGAGCAAATTAGCCTATTCAAAAAATTTACAGAACCATCATTTTTGAAAGGGCGGAAATCTATTAAAGGGAAAACAGTGAGGGAAGCACAGAAGACTTTCCGGATAACTCACATTGATGAGTTTGTGGAGGTTGGAACATACTTGCGTGTTCACGTGCATCCCAAACGCTTTCCAAGGTGAAATGAGCTACCTGTTTTTCTTTTCAAAAACAAAATGATGTTCATAATGTAATGATGCTAGTTGAACTTTACAATCAAATCAGGTGCTATGAAATTGATTGGAAATCAAGAATTATTGCTGTGACAGAATCCTATGTGGTTTTGGACAAACCTGCTGGTACATCGGTCTGTGGTTGAACACTTGAACCATTAATCTCTGGCTTGAGGAATTATTTTCATTGCATTCTATTTGTGATGACTGTTGGTTGTTGCATTATTTCTTCTAGTTCTTGTAACATTCTGCAAGATTTGATCAAGACTGGTGTAGGTAGTTTGGTGATATGGATAAATTTATAGACCTTTCAACAACATGGCACCTCTGAGACTCTTAAGTAAAAAAATCTGATGATGTAAACAGCAAACCTTGTAGAGGATGGCACAGTTTATTTACATCAATTCCATCTAGCTGAACATCCATTCTTAGCTATTAAGTATGACAAATATTCTGTCAGGTTGGAGGCACTACTGACAACATTGAAGAAAGTTGTGCAACCTTTGCAACTCGTGCTTTAGGATTAACATCTCCCTTGTGGACTACCCATCAGATTGACAACTGTACCGAAGGCTGGTAATGATGTTTCTTATAGATATTTTTATGTCTACTGCCTCTATAGGGAATACTTGTGTTGATTCATTTACACTTTTGCAGCATCATTCTAGCTAGGACGAAAGAATATTGCTCCATCTTCCATCGTAAAATCAGAGTAAGTTTCATGGTCTTATTTCTTGAGTTTGAACATTGCGGTTAAGTTACTTTACTAACTGGTAAATTCATTCCAGGACAATGCCGTGAAAACTCTATTCACATATTGTAACGAAGTTTCTCTTTTTAGCCATCTTTAAATCTCTGTTCATTTGCTCTTTTTCCAGTCCTTTTGGACGTTTTAATTTGGATATAGAGTAGTTAAATATTCCCACTTAAATCTTCTTCATGCTACTGCTCACCATATATGTAAAATATAAAAATGCTCCTTTTTCTCTCTCTAAATATGAAATCGTATCCCTATGATAAAGATGTCTATCAAGGGAACGAGAGTGAAAACTAGTCACAAACTTTTTGAGGGAGTGGAAGATAGAAGAAATAAGAATGGATTTTATTTATTGATATATTCATGATGAACAAGCTGCACGAGCTGACGAGTTATTTTACTTTTAGTGATGTTGGTAGAATATCTATTATACATATTTGAAATTTATCAGTTAAGTTATTTGTCTCAATACGTTTCATTTCTTAATTTGATAGGCATGCTTTACAATTTTTTCTTAATAGGAGAAAAAGGTTAAGAAGCTTTATCTTGCTCTTGCTGCTGCTCCCGTGCCAATAGGAATAATAACACACTATATGCGGCCAATTAATATTGCTCCAAGGCTTGTTTCAGAAGGCAAGTCTCTTGATCAAGCATTTAAATAAGAATAGGATATTGCTTTGTACTATTTGTTGCAATTTGATATCTTGGGGAATATATGTATACCGTTTGATAATTATTTTGTAGCAATATGTGAGTACTATTAGGGGTATTTTGGGATAGTAGTAAGGGTATCAAGGGTAATTAGCTAGAGAGTCTTGTTATAAATAGAAGGAGTAGGGTTTGTAGAAAGGGAGTCATATTTTGGTAAGTCAGTCCTTAGTGGATTGGTTGTGGGAGAGACATAGCCCTCTCGAAAGACTATCGATATTGTAATTTTCTTCATTGATATTGCAATATATTAGTTTCTTTGTGTTCTTCGTATTTTCTGTGTTTGGATACCTAACAAATTGGTATCAGAGCACGTTCATCCTGGAAAATGGCGCAAAAACAACTGGAGGAGAGAATAGAGAGAATAGAGAAGGGTGTGGTTGAAATGAAAGAAGCTTTACAGAGGATAGCCCCGAGCATGGATCGATTTGCGGCAAAAATAGAGAATCAAAGAGCCATGATATCTGAAATCTCCAATGGCAAGGTTCGAATAACTTCTGCCATTGTTGTAAGCTCTCACCATCAACAAAACATGGAAGAAAAGAAGGAAGAATCGTTGGAAGCGATGGTGGTTGATGAAAATGAATCGTCTCAATGCGAAAGAGACGGAGAAAAAGAGAAGCCGGTGAAAAAAATTAAGAAGCTGAAAAGTGAGGTTGTTTGGAAGACGAAGATAGTGCAATCGAGAAAGAAGGTTGGAGGAAAACGATTGAGGGCAAACCAACCTGCTTTCAGTCGGAGTTCGAAGACCACGCATGAATGGGCAGAAATATTCAGCGTGTCGATGGCTGGATTTTGAGGGTGGGATCATTGACCATTAAGGGGGAGGGAAGGCTTAGGTACCTGCAAGGTTCGGAAAAAAAAAAAGGAAAAGAACGACAAAGGCCGTTTGCGAAAATGCCGGCATGTGTGGCCGGAGAAGAAGCTTCGGGGAAGGCGCCGACATAAGGTTAGGGGGGATTGAGATAGAAGGATCAGAGGGAGACTGTCATGAGGAAATCAGAAAAAAAGTGAGAGAAATGGCTATGGAGGTTATTGCTGTCGACGACTGGTATGGTCGGAGATGAAAGCACAGTGGAAGGCTAAACGGCAGAAGAAAGGAAGATTTCGGTGGTTACTGCTAGGGGTTACATTGCAGAAGAAATCCATTAGTGGGGAATAGGTCGAATGGGCTTAAACAAGCTCAATTTGATAAAATAGATAAGGGGCTTGATAAGCTGTTTGCTAATGGGTTGTTTTTAAGTATCTTAGTAGATGCCCATTTGCTTTTAAATAAAGTATAATGGTTGTACAAGATGGGACTTAGATCGTGTTATTCCTTGTTCTACCTAGAAACCAAAGGAAGAAAGGAGGAAACAAGGGGAAAATGGGCTAACCCTAATTATGTGGGCCAGACTTCTCGGAGTGGGCTTAGTTTAAAGGAATTGGCTTAGGCCCATTGATCGGTGTGTACACGCAAGCGCACGTGATCGAAGTAATATAAAATGGTATGTGAGTACCAAGTATCGAATCCCACAGGAAACGGTGTAACAAAAATATTGTAAAGCAAAATGTAAGGAAAATTTCAACGTTTGAAAATTAAATTGTAAAAATAATGTTGGGTTGGTGTGTTGGTAAAAAGAAAAATTGCACAATCTAATTGCAGAATCTAAAATTGACAATAATCGAAATAAGAAAAATTGCAGAATTGAATTGCAGAATCTAGAATTGGCAATAATTGAGAGCAAACTAGATAAGCTTAATAAATGAAATTTCAAAAGGAATTTTATATAAAGATGGGGCTCAAATTAAAAAGAAAAATGTCACAATTAGTTTTTGAAGGAAACATCATATTAAAGAAAATTGAGTGAATTATTACTGAAAGCTAAAATTAAATGAGTTGATAGAAAACTTGGCAAAAACAATCAACACAATTCTACCTCCAAAAATTCTTACTATGAATGGGAAATTAAAGGCAATTTGATATCAATTTCCACGCAAGACATCAATTTAATGAGGAAAACAACTTGTGAACAACAATACCCATATGACAGAATAACAAAAACAAGTTCCTTTGCAATTAGCAAGCTAAGGAACAAAAGTACAGATTGAAATCTTCTTACAAAAACAGAAATTAATCAACAAAAATAATTCTTAGAACAGAACCGAGTCTCTCCTCTATTCCAATCGACTTCATCCTTTCTCTATTTCTAGGAATTGATTAGTCTTAACACTCCAAGCTTGCCTTGAATTGGATTAGAAAATCGAGAAGGAACATGTAGAAAACTAGCTGAATTTTGGGCATAAAACAATGCAGAAAATTTCAGAAAAAACAGATTATTAATCGTGAATAAAACCCACGAACAAGGATTGAATTAAAACTTACAATTAATACAAGAAGGAAGAAAATGGAGAATAGAGATTGTATAGCCAACGACTCTTGATAAAACAAGAAGAAATTGCAGAAAAATAAAGACAAACTGCAGAAAACAGAGAAAAAAATTCTGCAGAAAACAGAGTAAAAAAACCACGAAAATTGACTCCAAAAAGTCTCCAAAACGAATTGCCTTAACTCCTCATCTTCTTCCCCATTTATAGGCCTTCATTAGGGTTGAAGATTGCCCAAATTTCGTGCTCAAAATCCCCTAATTCGTGCTGTAATTTAGTTTTCCATAAATGGGTTTCTTTGCTTCCGCCGGTGTTTTTCAATTTCCATAATTTCCTTGCTGTCCAGAATTGCAGAATTTGATTTTGCAATTTGATTATGCAATTTCCATAATTCCTGCAAACAAGATCAATATACTTAGAATTCCATTCCAAATGCCATCATATTAATTTCTTCCTTAAATTTAATCAATCTTCCAACTATTTTCCATTGGTCTTAAGACAAAACAATAATAATTTAAGCAATTTGAAGTTAAATAAGCATTAATCTAAGGCTTATCACCCATTTGCTTTCAAAAGCAGAAAATGGGACTATTATACAAGATGGGACTTTGGGTCGGGTTGCACCATATTTTAAACCCAAGATCCAACCCAATTTGTTATCAGATTCACGTGAAATAAGCAACCCTAGCCGCCTAGTTCTATTCTTCACTTACGCCGCTGTCATTTCCACGGGGAAAGCTCACGCTGATGGTCATCACCACCATCCATTGCCGCCAACCGTCCATCACTACCAGTCGTCGCCGTTCGCCGTTGCCATAAGCCTTCTTGTCCTCTTCGCATCGCACCCTCGTTTTCATACTCATCTGACGCTGCCCACTTCCAACGCTTGTGCATTCGCTACTGACCACCCATTTCCACCTCCTCATATGGCCAATGAAGCGCCGATCAGTTGGGTTTTGTTTTAAAGAAGGCTTATTTTCGATTTTTGAAGGGTGTTAGGGTTCTAGGTTTTTGTAAGGTATCCCAATCTATCTGTAACTCGATCAAACAATACGAATAACGCACACAGAGAGGATAATCCCCCCAATATTGAGAGTTCTTCAATATAGGGTATTCTATTGATGAGTTCAAAAGATAACAAGATAACTCTCCAGCAATTCGAGAGGCTGGTCTCTCCCCAAGACAACTTGTCTACAAAATGCCTGCCTAAAAACAACTCCACAGACCTGCTAATAACACTCCCTCCCCACTACCCACGTACACCCTCGCTCATTCCCCTCCCGTGGTCCCCAATTCATTTCCCTCAATTCCCTTCTTGCCCTCCTAACATATTTCTTAAGTATTGGAGGCCTTACAATAACCCCCGGGTTGACAGACACCTTGTCCCCAAGGTGGAACTCTGGGTATTGCTGGTTGAACGATTGGAAGGGCTCCCAGGTAGCTTCACTCTCCGGTTGGTTCTTCCAGTGTATGAGGCACTCCCATTCCTTTGTGTCTGCATTCCAGCAGCGCCCAATACTTCATCCGGAATCTCAGTCCATTCATAATCCTTGGAGAAGATAGGTGGTTCATTTTGGACTGTCACCTGAGCGCCTATTGCTTTCTTCAACTGAGAGACATGGAAAACAGGGTGAATGGACGCCGAGGATGGTAGTTTCAGCTTGTATGCCACCTTCCCTATCTTTTCTAAGATTTCATATGGGCCATAGAATTTCGGGGATAGTTTCTCACACCTTCGTTGGGCCACCGATCGATGTCTGTAAGTCGGAGTTTCAAATAGGCTAGATCACCCTCACTGAATTCCAAGTCCCTCCGATGTCGGTCAGCGTATCGTTTCATGCGGTCTTGTACCAGACGCAACTGCTCTTTAAGGGCTGCTAAGGCCATATCCCGTTCCAACAATTGCTGTTCCAACGTGTCATGTGTTGTTTTCTTTTCGCCATAGGATAGCAGCGGAGGTGGGGGGCGACCATAAACCACATTGAACGGTGTCGTATTCAATGATACGTGATAATTGGTGTTATACCAATATTCAGCCCAGGCAATCCATTGCTCCCACTTCTTCGGTTGTTCGTTACAGAAACAACGGAGATAAGTCTCGAGACATCGATTCACCCTTTCGGTTTGACCGTCCGTCTGAGGATGGTAGGCAAAACTTTTCTTCAGTTGAGTTCCCTATAGTCTGAACAACTCGCTCCAAAATTTACTCATGAATATAACGTCTCTATCTGATATAATCGATTTGGGAAACCCATGTAAACGGACGATCTCTCTGATAAACTTCCAGGCTACTTCCTTAGCTGTGTAAGGATGTTTCAGAGTTACGAAGTGGGAATACTTACTCAGTCGATCGACCACTACCAGAATGGAATCCACTCCATTGGATTTGGAAAGTCCTTCCACGAAATCTATACTGATCTCCTCCCAAATGCGATCGGGTATTGGAAGTGGCTGTAACAACCCCGCGGGTGACAACGATTCTGTCTTGTTTCGTTGGCAGATGGAGCATTTTTCTACATACTCCTTTACGTCTTTCTTCATTCCCTTCCAGTACAATTCCCCTGTCAACCTCTTGTAGGTCCTCAAGAACCCAGAGTGTCCCCCCATTACCGAGTTGTGGAAGAGTTGCAGAATAGAAGGTATTAAAGTTGAGGAATGCGATAGGACTAACCTGTCTTTATAGCGCAACTGACCCTTATTGATTGAGAACTTGGGATGAGACATTGGATCATCTTGAATTTCGTCCCGAATCTTCTGTAATTCCTCATCCCCTTCCACCTCCCTTGCTACCATTTCTGAGTCCACGATGTTAGGGACGGTGATCGCCGTGAGAGCCCCTACGGGGGTTACTCGGGATAAGGCGTCAGCTGCTTTGTTCAACAGTCCTGGATTGTAGCGTATTTCGAAATCATAGCCTAGCAACTTCACCAACCACTTCTGATACTCTTGTTGCACTTCTCGTTGTTCCAGCAAGCTTTTCAGTGCTCTCTGATCCTATAATACAGTGAACTTCTGTCCCAATAGATAATGCCGCCACTTTTGTACTGCAAACACAAGGGCCATAAGCTCCCTTTCGTAGACGGGTTTCAACTTAGCCCTCTCAGATAAGGTTTGGCTGAAGTATGCTATCGGCCTCTGTTTTTGGGTGAGAACGGCCCCTAATCCTGTGCCTGACGCGTCAGTTTCAATTACAAAGGGTAGGGAGAAATCCGGAAGGGCCAGCACTGGGAGAGTCGTCATGGCTATTTTTAGTTTCTGAAAGGCGTCCTCTACCTCCCGATTCCATTAGAAGGAGTCTTTTTTGAGTAGCTGGTGCAAGGGAGTTGCGATTGACCCGTAATTCAAGACGAACCTCTGGTAGTACCCGGTCAGTCCTAAGAATCCCCTTAATTCTTTAAGAATGTGGGGTTGTGGCCAATTTAACATTGCTAATACCTTCCGTTCATCCGCTTCGACTCCATTTGCCGTCACCCAATGTCCCAGGTATTCCACCCTATTCTGCGCCAGGGTACATTTCTTCGCATTCAACACTAGTCAGTGATCTCAGAGGATTTGGAATACCATACCCAGGTGTTTCATATGAGTGTCAAAGTCAGGACTATATACGAGAATATCATCAAAAAATACTAATACACACCTCCGTAAGAACGGCCTGAAAATATGGTTCATCAGCGCTTGGAAAGTCGCCGGGGCATTAGTCAGGCCAAAAGGCATGACCAGGAATTCGTAATGCCCTTCGTGAGTTCTGAAGGCCGTCTTATCGATGTCATTCTGATTCATCCTGATATGGTGATATCCCGATTTCAGATCTAACTTCGAAAATACTGTCGAGCCGTGTAGTTCATCCAGGAGCTCTTCTACCATCGGTATAGGAAATTTATCAGGTATGGTAGCTTGATTAAGGGCACTGTAATCCACGCAAAATCTCCATCCTCCATCATTCTTCTTAACCAGTAATACAGGACTAGAAAATGGGCTAGTGCTCGGCTGGATGATACCCGAAGCTAACATTTCCATTATCAGTCGCTCAATTTCTTCCTTCTGTGCATGAGCGTATTTGTAGGGCCTGACATTGATGGGGACTTGTCCCTCTCTCAACAAAATCCGGTGATCAATCCCTCTTTGAGGAGGCAGTCCTTCAGGAGTTTTGAAGAGATCTTCGTACTCCTTCGTCAGCTTGTCTATTTCCCATGGAAGGTTTCCCGCGCCCTCGGTGTTCTCATCTTGATCTCCCTCGCCTGTCTCCTCAGTTGAAACATTCTTAAGTTCTACCAAGAACCCCTGGTCCGACTGATTCCACTTCCTTGTCATCATCCGAAGTGAAACTTGAGCCTTAGTTAGGGAAGAATCCCCTCTAAGAGTCACTTGCCCCTTTCCTGCGGCGAACGTCATGGTCAGTTCCTTCCAATTGACCTCCATTTTTCCCAACGTTCTCAACCACAGCATTCCCAGAATTACGTTCACCCCTCCCAGCTCAAATGGCAGTAAATCTTCTTGTATTGTTATTTCGGGTAGATGAATCATGACATCCTTGCACATCCCATGACCCTCCACTGTCAAACCGTTTCCCAGGACAATGTTGTAGCTCTACGTGTCGCTGCTGAGCAAATCCAATTCTATGGCCAGATGTTTCGATATAAAATTGTGCGTGGCACCGTAGTCAATCAGAACTACCACTTGCCTCGTTCCCACGCTGCCACGTAACTTCATGGTACCCGGCGTAGAGAACCCAACGATTGATTTGAAATCTAGTTCGATTGATGTTATTTCTAGTTCCTTGAACTCCGTTTTGGCTAAAACCCACTCCTCTTTGAGCTCCGGTTCTCCTTGTTTAACTTCTATTTCCCCATAATCACTCTCCCAGACTACTTGAAGCTCCCGGAGTTCAATCTTCTTGCAACGATGATCCTTGGTGTACTTTTCATCGCATCGAAAACACAATCCTTTTTCCCGCTTCGCTTGAAATTCTGCATCGGTTAGTCTTCTCGGTATCGGATTCTTCGTAACCGGGTTCCCCTTCTCAGGGATGGAAACGGATCTTACGTACTCATTGGGCTTATTCCCAAATCGTTGACCGTTGGGTCCTTGGGCCTTGCTTCCTCCTGGGCTTGCCCGGGCTTGCCCCTCACTATGACCCACCCGGGTTTCCTTGTCTACTAACTTTAGGGCTATGTATCTATCTTCTATTAACTGGGCCTGTTTCATGATATCTTCTAGCCCACGTGGTTGCCGACTCACGATGGCTGCCCCAATCGACGGCCTCAACCCGTTAAGAAACGTGTTTTCAAGAACGTCCTCCGCCATCCTCGGTAACGGCCCTGAATATGATTCGAATAGCGCTTGATATTCCGATACTGTACCTTCTTGCTTGATGGCCAAGAAACGGGCACATACGTGCCTTCCTGAGATGGTCTATACCAATCGCACAGTCTATCCTTCAAATCACTCCAAGACGCCACCCTCTTCCGATTGTTCGTCCAACGGTACCACTCGATCACCGCTGGTTCAAAGCTCACAATAGATACATTTATCTTCTCGAGGTCACTCAACTGATGTACTTCGAAATACGTTTCTGCTCGTACCAACCAAGCATCCGGATTTGCTCCGGTGAAAACTTGCATTTCCAGTTTTTTGAACTTACCCCGATCCGTATTCATCTCATTTCCTTTACTCTGAAGTGATTCGGCTTCCCCCTTATTCAATTGAACCGTCGCTTCTTCTTGTCCCTTCCCCTTGATTCCACTGGTTCCCACATCTTCGGACCCTCTCTTGCTATGCGACCCTTCTGCTATCATCAAAACTAGGGCCTTCTGATTTTCTCTAATGTCACTTGCTACCTTCTCCCACCCTTTTTCGATAGATATCTCGAAGTTCTTGAGAGTCTCCTTCACCTCAGCAATCCCTTTCTCTGCTCCAGCGAGCCTTTCCTCGAAAGCCATCTTCCGTGTCTTCCCCAGGTCGGAACGTGCTCTGATACCAAGATGTAAGGTATCCCAATCTATCTGTAACTCGATCAAACAATACGAATAACGCACACAGAGAGGATAATCCCCCCGATATTGAGAGTTCTTCAATATGGGGTATTCTATTGATGAGTTCAAAAGATAACAAGATAACTCTCCAGCAATTCGAGAGGCTAGTCTCTCCCCAAGACAACTTGTCTACAAAATGCCTGCCTAAAAACCACTCCACAGACCTGCTAATAACACTCCCTCCCCACTACCCCCGTACACCCTCGCTCATTCCCTTCCCGTGGTCCCCAATTCATTTCCCTCAATTCCCTTCTTGCCCCTCCTAACATATTTCTTAAGTTCGGAGGCCTTACAGTTTTCAATTAAAACAAAAAAAGAAGAAAAAGAAAAAGAAGCTTCTGTGTTGTATGTTATTTTTATTATTATTGTGTTTTGTTAAGCACACCTTGAGGACAAGGTGTCTTTGAAGGACGGAGTATTGTGAGAGTACTATTAGGGGTATTTTGGGATAGTAGTAAGGGTATCAAGGGTAATTAGCTAGAGAGTCTTGTTGTAAATATGAGTAGGGTTTGTAGAAAAGGAGTCATATTTTGGTAACTCAAGCAATTAGATAACCAGTCTTTACTGTTCTGCCAAGAAATTAATATGCAAATGATTGTCCTAGTTGTATTAACATTTGAACTCCCTCCCAACCCAACATCTACAGCGGTGTCACCCCCAGCTCCAATCCTGCCCTAAATGTATCCGTTCTAAGGTGTGATTGGCAGTTTAAATCCTTTTGGTGGTTTGATACATCTTCTGCTTGCAGATTGCATTGATGGATGGAACTTGTGTCAGCTTGAGGTATTGGAATGCAGAGAGGTTTCATGGCCGGATGCTGATATTGAAACAAAATACTGTATTGAAGAATGTGGTTGGCCCTCCAGAAAGAAAGCATATGAATGCAAAATCAACCTCTTGACTGGTCGGACACATCAGGTTCTTAGTTAGCTAGTCATTCTGTTGCTGAAGTTACTTCTGTTATTTGAAAACCATCTTCAGAAATTCTTGCATTCAGAGTTGGGTTATCTTTGAAAATTGTTCTGACCTTTCCTGATGATGCAGATTCGAGCACAACTGGCCAATTGTGGAGCACCATTGGTTGGTGATTCCATGTACATGCCTGCAGCAGTTGCAGAGACGGCTAATCCTGGGTTGAATCCATTTGGACAATGTAAGAAAGAGTATACAAGTGAAGAAGATAAAGAAATTGCAGTGACAGAGTGGATTGCTCGGCATGGAAAAGAACCAGCCATTGCTATTGGACTGCAGGCTTATGAGATCTCATGGGATTCGGGGGAACACATTTACAATGCTGGGACTCCTTGGTGGAAGCAGGAACAATTATAGCTTGATTTGACTCCAAGCTGTCATTTTGCATTGGCCAACATTCTCCGAATCTGTAAGGTTGTTCCCACCACCCACAGCACACACAGAAAAGAGTTGAGAAGGATACTCTTTTATTTTGGATTGCTCTAAGATTAAGTCTTTTGTTTACAAAGATACCATCTATAACCAGCTTAATAGACGATTAACAAATGAAACTAACAGCATTCAATAATCAAATCTGTTGTGTACAGGCAATTACGTAAGCAATTTCATATAGTTTATGGGGCTCTGCTGGCTTAGGTCACTTTCCTGGATGCAACTGCACTGACATTGTTGCCCATCAGATTTTGGGCAATGAAAATTTTGTACCAAAAGGTTGAAAGCTTTGGAGTTCTCTTCAGAGTGGCATAATCTACATGGTAAAGCCCAAACCTTTCCGTATATCCACTTAGCCATTCAAAGTTATCCAGCAAAGACCAGGCAAAGTACCCTCTCACATCTGCTCCTTCCCTGAACAAGCACCACATTAAATACAATCCGGACAAGCTTCAATTCAATCATGGCCGCACAAAGCGAAACTCTTGTTTTCTATTGGACACTTGGATGGATATAGTTAAATTCAAACTTTTCATTCTGTACAAAGTGGATGTAATCTTGTAATCAAGTTTGATGTTATATGCATGAATTCAAAAGTATATAGTCTACAGGTGGTGTTCCTCGAAGCATTAGATCTCTTGTACTTTCCCAATCATGGAGTGACATGGTGTAATTTCAGTATTTTTTTTAGGGGGGGCTAATTGCTCTTTTATATGTCCCTCTTATAAATTATGGGTCTATATGCTGACTAATTTACCCCTCCCTCAAAGTAGTTAGTTGCCTAAGTGAAATCATTCTCCAGAAAAGTACTTGTATGTTTAGTATTTATTTGAAAGATTTTATGTTATGTTTTTTGAGCATGGACGATAAGATTTCGAACTGAAGAGGAATAAGAAAGTTTATGGAGAGATTCCTGGGCCATCTGAGACTAGCTTAAGAGAATCTTGAAAGATTTCTCAGACAGTCTTAGATGTTCGTTACTGATGCGTGATTTCATGGACCAGAGTTCAGGAAAAATTCCAGAGATTCTTTGAAAGAATAAGTAGTTTGTCTAAATTATTTATTTAATTATTAGGTTTTCAAATGTAGTATGCAACTAAAATGATAGTTTATTTATTTATTATTTTTAAGAATGACTTTTTTTCTGCGACCTTACTTGAATAGGATTTGTTCTATAGGTTGTACAACCGTGTCCTTGAGTTCTAAAGAATGACTTCTCTTCCCATAGGAAATGGCATGTTCAGATGGACACTTCCAGTGCAAGGATGGTAATGCTCTCTATGGTGTCTACTACAAACATAAAATGAAGATATTTTCTATAAGAAGGGGATGTGATAATGAAGAAGGGCACTGCCAATGTCCCCTTCATGCTTCCAGATGCAAATTAGAAAAAGAAAAGGGAAAAGATGGAATCTATATCTAAAGTTATGGTGAGAGCCTTGGATGAAGAGAAACAAAATGAAAGGAGAATATGGATGGAAGAAATTAAAGAAGTAGATGACGTATGTCGATAGTATTGTAGCATTGCTTATACCTCATTGATGTTTCTAAGGCACCAAGGTAACTGCTCATATAATCTACTCTTCTGGTATCATTGAGTAAATCTTCAGTTTGGGTATTGGGCTTGTCCTTCTCCCCATAACCTGCATGAAAAAACAACAGATCGTTGCGAGGAAACGTCAAAAACGTATTACCAAATGTTTAAATTTTGTCCTGCCTTCTAAACGACTTACCATTTTCTGTTATAAATATTGGTATGTTATTGTATCTCTCCTTTATGTATGTAACTATCTTGTTCATTCCTTGAGGATAGACATATATCCAAGAAATTTCAGTCTACATCAAAATGAAAACACATTCAAGTTATTTCGCCTGATATCAATGCTGGGCGTTGGAGAAAAGAACATTTCGAAATTACTCACAGGTTCTCCTATTGAGATTTCTTCCTTCATTGGTGTACAGAAAGCAAAACCTTTCATCTTAGACGACCCCAATCCTGGTTTACAGGCAGAATAGAGGCAGTCTTTTACGTAGAAGCTGGTATAGTGATTGATGCCAATGAAATCTGCTCCATTCTTCAGCTTCTTTTGATCTTTAGTTGAAAAGCGAGGCAAATCAGATCCCAGAATTTCCTCCATTACTGCTGGATAGAACCCAAATACAATTGGGTCCAGGAACCTGCATTTGAGTTTTAAACATTGCAATTTATTATTTAGGGGCAATGGAGTGATGTTAATTGTGAAGGAGGCATTGAGTTTTACCAATTCATATAAAAAGAGAGAGCTCTCTCAGTTGCTAATATGTCTTCGAATGAGTCGCTTATAGGCTCATACCACATAGCATTGATAACTATTCCAATAACACCTCCTTGTTTGGCCTGCAAACAAGATCAAACTAATTTAACAGATTCTCTCAGAGCTTAAAAGGCTAGACAATATCTTGATAAACTGCTTACCTGGTATTTGGATCTGTAAATGTTGACAGCAGCAGCATGAGAAAGAATAATATTGTGGGCAGCTATGAAGGGTTCTCTTTCTGAGTCTCCACTCTTACATTTGCCAAATGAGCTCGAGCAGCGAGATGGAGGGTACGTCCCATTCATGTAGCCACGAATAACCTGAACATTTGGCTCGTTGAAGGTGACCCAGTACTTGACTCGATCTCCAAATGATTTAAAGCAGATATCAGCATAATATCTGAAGTCCTCCCTGAAAATTGGAAAGTTTCAGGTTTTTTTCAGTAAAAGCAGGTTTGATGAGCAAAAGATGTTCAAAGTATTCATAGTTTGCATCATACTGGACATGGGGACTCAGCCAGGCCCCATATCTATCTTCAATTTCCTGAGGGATGTCATAGTGGGTCAATGTCACAAATGGTTCTATCCCTGAAAGTAGAACACATATGGATGTTTATATGATATATGGGAAGGACAAAAAAACTGTAAGTAATGATTTTAAGTGTTTATCAACTTGTGAGGACATTAAAAACCTCTTTCAAGAAGAGAATCGATGATCTTGTTATAATGATCAATCCCAGCCTTGTTCACTTTCCCAAACCTTCCTTCTGTAAGTTCATAATTCCAAAAGATACTAGACATCTAAGAAGCATGGATATGGATAAGATACGATACAAACATGACAACACGCCATTTTTTAAAAAAATCTAAGATACAAATACAACAAGGACACATCATTTTTTTAAAAATATATTTCATTTTTATACAATAAGGCAATTCAAAGTCAATAAATTTATGCATTTATATGCTTAAAAAATGAGTTTGATGTATTTCGCTCTCAAAATTTATTATTTTTATCCTATATTATTATGTGTTTGTTTAATATACTTGACAAGTGTCTAACAAATGTTGGATCTATATTAATTTTGTGCAACTAGTATCTAATACATATCTATTGTGCTAATAAGTGTCCGATATGTGTCCAACAAGCGTCGTTGGAGTGTCCAAGTGTTCGACACATGCTGGACACAAACACGTTAGCCAAATTAAAGTGTCTATACTTCTTAGCTAGAGTTTATATGCCAAGTTTTTTTACTAGATTTTTTTTGATTAAGAAACCGAGCTTTCATTGAGAAAAATGAAAGAATGTACACCAACAGACAAAAAACAGTCCATAAAAAGAAGCCTCAACTATAAGAAAGCACTCCAATCCAAAATGATGATACCAAGCCAATTATTACAAAAAACCTGATTAACGAATGCCCATAATGACGCATGAAAGCTTACTGGGTAGTATTCTTGCCCAAGAAATAGAGAAGCGGTAGCTGTTGACTCCAATAAAACTCATAAGATCAAGATCCTCCTGTTATTTGCTCATTTTCCATAAAAATGTCAACCAAAAAGTCATATGCCAAAAGAAGAGAGAAAAGTGAGCTATCTAGCTGAAAAAAGCTCAGAAAGTGAGATGAGTGAGCTTTAGAAGCTTGCGGAGAATGATTTCAAAGACTAACCAGATAACGATGATAATGATCAACAGCAATATCTCCATTTGTTCCATCCTTAATATTGCCTGCAAAAAAAAGCTCGACCTCTCACACTTTTAGGAGGAACAAAAGAAGAAGGGTTGGAAAAACATTGCAATTTGACCAATCTAACCAGGCTTATGAGTAAAAACATCCCAGTTGTTGAGACCTTTACCATCACTCAAGAAAGCTCCTTCAAACTGAAGTAAAAGATATTATGTAAGATAAGAAAATATGGCTCAAAATCAAGCAAAAGAACAGAAAGGGAACCCCCCCCCCCCAAAAAAAAAGTGTCACCTGATATGCAGAAGAAGCAGTTCCAAAAAGGAAATTGTTTGGGAATGGCTTTGAATTGGTACTTTCTTCCAATGTTATGTGGCTACTCGACGCCACGAAAGCAGAAAAGAGAAGCAAAACCTGGAGAAAAATTGCAAAAAAAACTAAAGAAAACTCCATAATTGGGAAACAGATCTCTCCCCACAGGCCCTTTGTTCCCTCTAATTGAAACGAATCTACACGATGAAGAGTTCGAATATAAGTGCACTGATTAAGGTTACTGCAGCAGGAAAGTATAGGAAAAGGACGTTGTCTTCTGTTTCACTTTAAATTCACTATTTGGATAATTATTTCTCTTGCGTAACTGATTCTTAAACAAAGCTTTTTATGTATTAAGATTTGAAAAAAAACACACACGCGCACTCGTAGTTATACGAAACACACTCTACACTAGTATAATTCTTCCCAACAGACATTTAGTATAGGAATCTTCAAGACGTTAGATTGAAAAGTTGCCAAAATTACACGAAAAGAAAAAGCTTTTGACCAATACAATACGCAACAGACTAGGCACAGTTTCTATTATGAGCCCCATTCAATTATGAATTTGGAATTGGATTTTCTGCGTGGTGATAGCTCAGCTCGGCCAAATTTCTTCTTGATGGTAACATGCTGTACCCACCACTCCAAAATGAATCGACTTTGACGAATCAGAGCAATCTAGGACAGATTATTAGTTTTATAACAGTACACAGTGCATGGAAATTTGATGTAATGGGGAACCAATTGGGGTCCCTCGAGGCATTATCTTGCAGAAAGGGAAAAAAAAAAAACGAAGACTTTGTTCAATATCTTGCTTATAATGTCCAAAAAATGAACATTTAATGTTGTCATGAGCCTAATAACGATGCCTGATGATGGACTTGATATAATGAGAAGACACCCAAAACAGTCAAAAACTAATCAATGAATTTAGTTGCTAAAGTAACTCGAGAATATCTATAAAATTGTACCTCTCTACTTATGTTATTTTTTTTTAATGTATTTTCATGTATGTTGTTGATATGATAATTTGGCATAGAAGAGTATGGCTAGTTCGTTTCATCTCGACGAACAATTGGGAGAAGAATACTTGTAAAATCAGTTTGTACAGTGTGTGGTGCTCGCCAAACACCCTCTGATGTCTAAGTTAGATCAGAGTATTTTTGTGTTTGTGTAGCAAAAATTACGTATTTTTAGCGTACCTTGTATGTATGAGTTTGGTCCAAGGTTGTTAGGTTGAATCCCTTTTCAATTGGGCCGATTGGTTTGATCGGGCGAGGGGTCAGCCTTATGGGCATGTTCTCAAGCCTTTAGGCCACCTGTGTCGAGGTCCAGGACTTGGACATCCTTTGGGCTAGTTGACCTAGGTTCTAATTTGGTCTAGGCCCATTTTACATGTTGGGCTCTTGACTTACTTTGGAGTTTTGACCTTCACGCTCCCACTTAACATTTTTATTTTTCTAGTTTAATTCTACCCACAACATATATGATTGTTTTATTTGTAACTTGTATTTTTATCATTTTTTTTCCATACAATTCTTCTCAGATGTTTCAATTGTAGACTATGCTGAAAAATACTTCATTTGTTGCATTGCATGTGTTGGATTTGTATGCATTATTGTGAATCTTAATCAATATTTTGAGGGGCAGTTTGAATTAAAGGAATGTAGATAAAAATAAAGATAAAAATGGAGAACAAATATATAATCCCTTTTTTGGCATAGGGGTTGATAGATGAGACGTGAGAATAAAGATAGAGAAGACTTAAATGATATGGGTTGATAGATGAGACGTGAGAATAAGTCATTTTCATGCTTTCTTTGTATCCACACATAAAGGTATTTGATACTTTTTTAAAAAGTAAGAATTTTCTTTATACCCATCCATGGGTATTTGGGCATTTTCCACTTCCTCCAACACTTATCCCATTACTTGCTGCCCTTCCACATAATCCACTCCCATCTCACCTTATTTGTGAAAATGAAAAAACCCTAGCAAATGGGATGGCTTCCATTAGATATATATACACACATATATATGTCTTTATAGAACTAGTTTTAAAACCTTTCCCTTCTTCAGATTAGATTAATTACTTCAATGGCGTCCCAAGAAACAAAAGCTCTGAGAAATGGATCGCCTACATTTGGGTCAAGAAGATCAAAGAAGAAGGAGAAAGGGAGAGAGGGATGGAGGAGGAAAATCAGAGGAAGAAGATAAAGAAACAAGAATATACAGAAATGGCCCAAAAGGCCCAACCGAGGGGATTCTTTTCTTTTTCTTGTTTTCCAAGTGAAGTTAATACATTATCAATTCATTGAATTTATGAATTAAGTGAATATCTTATTTCAAAGTGAGTCTAGCTCAATGGTAATTAATATGTATTCTTGACCAAGAGGTCAGAGGGTCGAATCTCCTACCTCTAAATTGTTGTTGAACTAAAAAAAAAGAATATCTTATTTGACGAATTTGTTATTTTGAAAGCAGTTCTTAAATTTAGAATATTTAAATTTTAAATTTGAAAGTTGAAAACGTAGAATTACGCTTAAAATTAGAATGTTTTTTTTTGTTCAACAAAAGTGATGGCAAGAATTTGAACTTTTAACATTAAGGGAAGTAAGTGGTGTCATAGTATATCCCTGTCTCAACCACGAATCACTATGACTATGTCATCGAGGCACACCGACACGACTAAGTCATGGGTATGACTTTGATACCACTTGTTAGAGACAACAGACCTCGACATATCTCTACATTGATATGATATTGTCCACTTTGGGCATAAGCCCTCATGACTTTATTTTTTGTTTCATCCAAAATGTCTCATACCAATAAAATTGTTGTCATTCACTTATAAACCCATGATCTTTCCATTTCATAACCAATGTGGGACTTTGGTCACACTCTCAACACTCATATTAACAATTAAAACGTGTCTAACACAATATATATAATATAACACAACATTGTAAAATAATAATTATACAAAATATGGTGATAATAAATTTATTAATAATATTTAAGATTTATATATCTAAACATTTAGTTGGTAATTGCCACAAATTTTATTGTTTGTGAATATATTATTAAATACAATTGGAACAACTTCTAAAATTGAGATTTAATTTCTATATCTAATACTAAATCCATATTCACAATCTTATTTTTTAATTTATTGTTTTCATATCTTTAATGAAAGACACCTTAATTGACTTACCACGATAAGATTGTTAACTATATAATTTTTTTAATAATATGTAAAGTGGGGGATTGTTAACTATATAACTAATTAAAAAAAATGTTTGAGCAATTTTTTGTTGGTGTAGTTACAGTAAATATTCATTTTTTATTATTTCGTTATTGAAATATTTATTTAAATGGATTAAATTTCTTTTTTAAGATTAAAGTCATATATTTTTTAGACTATGTATATCAAGTAGTTATCTTTTGTTGCTCTTTTTTGTTTGAATCCCTCCACATTCAAAATGTTGTTAAACTATTTTTTTTTTTAATTTAGTTATTTAAACCCTTGATGTCTCTCGGGTCCAGGTCATGGGGCGGGCACGGGTGCCCCTGGATATAGGAAAACAAAGCTCCAACTCCTGGTTATTAAAAAAAAAAAATCATTTTTACCTTTAATGTAATTAAAAATGATCAATTAAGTCATTCCACAAAAAGATATATTTAATTTTGTCAGTAGAAAACTGTTTTGTAATTAAATTACTATTTTACTAATATATTTGGACATTTGGGCATGTCAATGAAAGAAATCATTTTGTTAATATAAGCTTATCAAACTTTGTTGATGGGTGTATTGAGTTTCATGTGTTAAGTAGCATGTGAATCCACACATCCAAATATATTAATAAAACAATAATTTAATAATAAAACAATTTTTTTGATTAAAAAAATTAACATTTGAATGGTCTAATTGGCAACGTAGCATTGAGAACTGTAAAAAAAATCAAAGACGAAATTGAAAATTATCTACAAGATTAAAGGCCATTCAGAATACTTAAGCCTATTTTTAAATGCTGAATTGAATATAGGTTCACTAATAAGGTTGAACCAAACCAAAAATCATCAACATGGCCGATATGGCATAAAGCCAATTTTAGTCCGACAAATAATTTTGTAGCAAGAGGGGAACACGATGTGATTTGGTATTGAGAGTTAAGTCTAAGTTAATAGTTTCAAAGTTATTCTTCATTTTTTCAATGCAACAAAATATGGTGTGGTTTAGGGGTAGTAATTATTCAAGATTGAAAATTATAGAACCGTCCAAAATTAAAGATTTATTAACAAATTTAATATAGTTCTACGAATAATTGTATAAATAAAATAATTTTGAAACTAATGACAAGATAATTGATACTTTTATTATAAAAAAAAAAAAAGCACTGTGAAAAGAACTAAAATAAATAAATAAATAAAGCATTGTCAAAAAAAAAAAAATTGTGGGTCAAAGCTAATAGAATACTTAAAAGAGTGTTTGGATTGAGGAGTTGGGAGGAGTTAATAACTCTCCAAACTCTTTGTTTGGCCTAAGATATTTTAACTCTTATTGTGAATCTCACAAACTAATTAACTATTCATTCAGCTCTCTATCGTGGGTCTCATAATTATTCTATCTCATTTTTTCTCCACCTCACTCCTACCTCTCTTTCTTCTCTCCTCTCCTTTCTCCTTCTATTTGTTTACATAGTTTTTTTTTTTTTTTAATTTCTTAGTTTAATTTTTTTCCATTATTATTACTAATTAATAATTAAATATAAATAATTATTAAAAAATAATTTTATTTTTAAATATAAATTATATAAGAATTTTTAGATATGATACTATTATTTACATTAAAATTCTTAATGTAAATTATAGTACTACATAACAATTTTTTTAATTGATAAAAATCTCTCTATCTCACTTCATCCACATGTCATCTATTTATATTTTTTAATTTTAAACAAAAATTACTTATAACAAATAACAATCTTGTCTTTTTTAGCTTATTTTTTTTATTAATAACTAGAAAATATATATAATTTTATGATTTGAAGATAAGAAAACATATTTTAAACTAACCCGTATTACAATTTAATAAATTAATATTTAAAAAGGTTAATGTATTAAAAAATTTTTGATTTCAAATTAATCATATTCAAAGTAAAAAGATAAACTATTTCTCTTTTCAAACTTAATAAAATAAAATTATTACAATAAATAACATAAATATATAGTAATATGAACAAAAGTATATATGATATTCATTTTGAATGGTGTTAAAAAATATATATTCATTTTGAACTTAATTATTTTAAAATAACATAAATATTTGATATTTTATTTTTAACTTAGTTATTTAAAACTTCAAAGAATATATTATTTTCAAATTAATCAAACTTTAGATAATCCATTACATTGATTAGTTACAAAAATAAAATCTTAAATTATACAAAAAAAAACTTTATTAAGCTTGAAAACAAATCTTAAATTAAAATTTAAAATTGACGAAAACAAGTCTTTAACAAAATTGTAAAATATTCATAAAATAATATAATTTAAAATCTTAATTTTAGAATTGACGGAAACAAATCTATATTATTTCTAGAATTGAGAGAATAAAACATAAAAATCTTGAAGTTTATTTGAATCCCTTTAAATTAATGGATTAAAATATTTCCAAATCACATGTAATATTTAAAAAAGTAATGTAAGACTTTATTTTATTTGAAAACTATCAAAGGCAAATGAATAATTAATGTGAGAGATATTGAAAAAAGAAAGTTGGGTGTTTTGTTCAAAATTCTTTTTTTTTTCTTTACAGAAATTTGTAAAATATACATAAATTAATAAAAACAAAAAATCTCAATCTTAGAATTCATGGGAACAATTCTTAATAATGAAAATTTGAGAAATTGTAGAAAAAATGTACCTAAAAAAAAAGCTAAAATCAATTTAGATTTCAGAACTCCAAGTTTAACAAAACTGTACCCCAAACACAGACTTTAAAACTCTTACTCTTTACAACTCCTTACCTCAAACACAGACTTCCTAACTTCAGACTAAACAACTCTGCACCCCAAACACAAACTTTCTAACTCCCCAGACTTATTAACTCTTACTCCCTGCAACTCCTTGCCCCAAACAACCCCTAAATCGTGACCTTTGTACATAATCAGTTACTTCAGATTTTGCAATCATGACGTAATTGTACCTTATATACACAATGAAGTGATCTCAACATTTTATGGTTTTTTGTTTTTTGAGTTCAATGTTATGCATGTGGGATGATTCAAACTTCTGACTTATTGATTGAAAATCCATATTTTATGTTAGTTGAGTTATGCTCATGTTGACAAGTTTGCTTTTTTAATAGAATTGTATGAGTGGTTGCCTCCTCAAAATAATCTCTCAAGCACGAAAGGAATATGTAGGGTTAAAAATAGACAACACCATAGAAGCAATTGCAAAATTAATCTTTATCTTGATACTTTATTATTATTATTATTATTTTATATTTACACATTGAATTTTTGTTTTCTTAGTTCAACACCAAGTAGAGTGGGGAATTCGAAACTCTAACATCTTGAAGATTTATAGCTAAATCAGTTGAGCTATACTTAAGTTAGCATTTACCCCTTAATCTTGAACCATCAAAATTGTAAATTATAACATAAATAAACAAACCTAATTAGAACACAAATCAATCATGCTCCTTTTCTTTGAGATTACATCTGAATTTTTAGTTGAACAAATGTAGAGGTAGAAAATTGAATTTTCAACAAGGAACGTAATATGTATTTTGACTATTGAGATATGTTCAAATTGGTGAGATTATATTTGTTTAATAGAATATGGCGTAGTTTGTTTGTTTGTTTTTTTTTTTTTTTTTTTTTCAAAAATAGTTCACAATCTTTTTTAAATCAACAACATTTGAGAGTAGAGGTTTGAACCTCTAGCCTTTTCATCGATGTTATAATATTTAACCAACTATAATCACAATTAACAAATAATAAATCGTTATTACTACACACATTTATACATAATTCGTGACTTGTATTGTATATATGATTTATTTTGTATGGGGCGTTTTATATATATATAAAGTTTTACCTATAATTATTGATTTTTTGTTTAACAAATAAGAGGTAGGAATTTGAATAGAGGTAAATAATGAATTGAGCAATTAACTTCGGCTTGGATTAGCTTTTACGTGTGAGTTTTTTTTTTTGAAAGATTTTACATGGGAATGTTGGTGAGAAAGATATTATCCTAAACAATGAATTTGAAACTTACGTCATTTTTTTTAAAAAAAAGAGTTAAAATACTCTTTTAGTTTCTATACTTTAAAATTTGTTCTATTTTAGTTCGTGTGTTCTTTTTTTTTTTTTAGTTCGACAACATTTGAGAGTAGAAAAATTTAAACATTTGACTTCTTGGACGGGGGTACATGCCAATCATCTACTTATTTTGGCTAGTCTTTGTATTTTCAAATGTTTAAAGTTAGTCCATACACATTCAATAAATCTTAAAATTAGTCCATATTGTTTATTATTAACTTTTTTTTAATAAAAAATTTAGTCTTTATCAATATTCCCTTATAACTTTTTTTTAATAAAAAATTTAGTCTATCAATATTCCCTTAAAATTGGTCCCTATGTAAGTTTGAAGTTATTTTTATTTTATTGAAATTGGTTAAATAATAGTAATAATTTTCATGCAGAAAAGACATAATGTGAACATATTTCTAAAATTTATAGAAAAAATGCTAATATAAATTAATATTTTTTTAGACAAATTGCCAAATAAGATAATAATAGAGACTAATTTTAAGTTTTACTGAAAGTACAAAGATTAAATTTAGACATTAAAAAGTAAAAAGAATAAAATAAAATGAAACCAAACCACATGAATCAAAATTGTATTTTATCTAAAAAAAAATTATGGTGGCAAATAATTTCCCATATTATTTATAGATAAAAAAAGGTTTCAGATATTAAATCCCAAATGGCGTAGCATTTCGCTTTAAAAACAGAAAATCCCAATACTACTAATTTGAAAACAAAACCCAATAATACTACCAGGAAATTGAACTGTACACCGGCGAAGAATTAAACTAAGCCACACCGTAACTCTCTCTCTTCTGCGCTCTCTCTTGATTTCTCTCTCTAGCTTCTTCTATGGTGGGAAGAAACCCTAATTCAATTCTCTTCCCTCCTTGGCGGGATAAATTTCTGAACTCAATCGACACTCTTTGCATTTCATGAGCCCTTTCATGGAATCGGAAAAGCTGTTAATTTCACGAGGAAACCCTAGAACTGCAGCCTATTCATCCGACCGCTCACTCCCCATCACCAGCGGCAGGGCTATGCCCAATGAGTTGCCACAAAAGCCTCCCCCTTCGATTGCTCACCGGTTTAGAGCTCAGCTAAAGCAGCGGGATGACGAATTCAGGGTTTCTGGCCACGATGCTGTGCCCCCTCCTTCCACCGAGGATATCGTGCAGTTGTACGAGCTCATGTTGTCGGAGCTCACCTTTAATTCGAAGCCCATCATTACGGATCTCACTGTTCTTGCGGACGAGCAGAGAGAACATGGGAAGGGCATTGCTGACTTAATTTGTGCGCGTATTCTCGAGGTTCGTTTTTGTAATTATGTTTTCCTCTAATATGAGTTGAAAAGACTCTTTCGAACGTTTCAATTTCTGTTAGTATACGAAGGAAGTATGTTCTAATATTTTGAAATGGACTTTTATTTTTTCTTTTGGTGTTATTTATCTATTACGTCTTTCTTGTTTTCGATTTGATGGGGATTTGGGCTACAAAATTTAGGCTTTTGTCTTCTTTGATGCTCATATTTTCGGAGACTATGTGTACGTTCCAGTTCATCATTTCAAATTTTCGTGCAGGTTCCGGTTGACCAAAAACTACCTTCATTATATCTATTGGACAGTATTGTTAAGAATGTTGGGCACGAATACATTAGTTATTTCTCGTCTCGTTTACCTGAGGTATGTAAATTTTGGTTTCTGGTGTACACTTTTGTTTCTTATGTTTTCAATAATCATATAATATTAGTTTGAATTTCATTAAGTTCTCATCAATCCTCTGTTCTTCTTTTTTGGTACTTAGGTGTTTTTCGAGGCGTACAGGCAAGTTCATCCTAATCTGCACAATGCAATGCGTCACCTCTTTGGGACATGGTCAACTGTGTTTCCACCATCCATCCTTCGGAAGATTGAAGCTCAACTTTCTCAACTAACAACACAAGAGTCCTCAGGTTTGACATCCTCAAGGGCTTCTGAGTCTCCTCGGCCAACTCATGGCATTCATGTCAATCCAAAATACTTGCGTCAACTGGAACACTCAGTGGTGGATAAAGTGAGCATCTATCTTTTTTGCTACTTAGAATACAATATTGGGTTTGCTTCATCTGCATTTTTAGATTGACACTATCAATTCGAATATTTAACATCCTGCATCCTTTTGTTGGTTATTTGTCATTTCCCCCCTTCATCTTGTGAATGCAACCAACTCAAGTGAATGAATACCTTTTGTTGTTTTTTCTTTTTAATATATAAATTTGATTAGCCATCCTAGCCGTCTAATGTTTGTGTTGGGGGTTGGGTTAGGTTGAGTTGTGTAGAGAAGGTGAAAAAGATAATATTATAAGGATTTTTCCTGTCCATTGGTCGTGCCTTTTTCAGAGAGAAATTGAGGATCTTGCTAGCCTTTGCTCAAAATAGTGGAACTTCTTTTATGTGTGGGAAGAGGGGGGGGGGGGGGGGGGTGTATAGTCTTAGTTTTCCCATTTCTAGGAGCATGAGATGATTAAATAAGCTAGTGTTTAAACTGCTTCTTTTACCTGGTCTAACATGAGGAATTTGGTGGTCTAGTTGAACTATTTCACAATGCTAGGGTGGGAACTCAGAAGATTGGGTATGGTTTCTTCTACAGCTTTTCTTAGCAGCTGCTCCATCTCTCTCGTCTCTTTCACCCCTTCTTATGATATAATGTACCAGAGATTTCCGAAGGTGAATACGAATTGATTGATTGTTCATTCAGAAAAATGTTGAATTGTTAGCTAGTATTCTTTTCAGCTTAGAGAATGGGTTTCTTGCGTAATTTCCTCAACTCTTCAGACTTCAGAGAAATGGTGGGGGGATTCTATTGTGTTATACTTGGTCAGAAAGTTTTTGGGTGTGTTTTGACCAAAAACAAAATTTGATTGAAGAAATCAATATATTTTAGACTCTGTGGGGAAGTGGGTGGGTTATTGGAAGATCAATTCCTCAAAATAAGGTCTTTAGAGTGTAGCTCCTTGACACAGTACTTGTAAGTAACAACTATGGAGGCAACCATTCAAATTAAGTGCCAAGTGGAAAGGGATGAAAATCTGGATCTTTTCTATATGAATATATGATTCTAAGAGAAAGGAGGAAGAAAATGATTTTCTAGAGATGATGTAAGCCTAGTCAAATTTAGCAAAATCTTTGGTGGTGGGTATTAATACCTCTACTTGTGAAGCTACTAGGATTTGGCATTGTAGGTTTAGTTCTTAAGTCTCTTTCTTAAGCGAGTTTATCCCTTGGGTGGAATGAAAAATCTTTCGGTTGTAAATGAAATGAGATGAATTACATCTTGATGACATCTTTTCGTATCAAAATATCATGAATAACAATATTTGAGCTATAAAATCGATTCATCATCAAGAATTGAATAGTATAACATAGGAAGGTCTTTTATCCATACCGAATTCGAAATTGGATTCCTGATTCCTAAATCTTTTAGCTTTAGGATCCTATTATGGAACAAATTTCAAAGAAGTTGGTGGAGTGGAGCTTTGACTCCCAGTTCCATAGGTGGTAGGTCAACTTTCGCTTAAGTTAATACTTTCAAATCTTCTTGTATGTGATGATTAGTTTTTGGGACTCCTACAAAGGTGAGTCCAAAGATGGAATAAGTCATTAGAGATTTATTTTGGGGGAGACTCGATGCTTATGTTTCTTTTTAGGGGAATCTACATTTTTAGACATTTTTTTTAAATATTCGTGAATAGTGCGCACCACAATTATTTTGGAACAATCGTCTGAGACCCTACTATATTTGGTTGACAAAAAAACTCGTAGGATTTTAAATATTAGGTAGGTGGCTACCATGATGTTTTTTCATCAATCATAATGACCACCAGGTCAACTCGTGGTGGTTGACTTTTTAGGACATTTTGTGTGGTACTTCTACCTAGGTTCTCAACTGCCTGGAAGATCACATTACTAAGTTGTCCATATTTTCAGACTGCACTTTTCTTTCAAGCTGGGATATGGAGTTTCTGTGAGGCTTTTGGGTACGCTAATTTCATAGTTTGTGATGCTTTTCAAAGGTTGTATGCTTTGGTTGATTTCATAGGGGATGTAGTCAGAGATTTGGAATGATGTCTTGAATTCATGAAATGTTTCCTTCAGTAGACCACCATTTAGGGGTGGGGAGGTTGAGGAGTGGCATCCCTTTCTGCAAAACATGATAATTTTAAATTTTTATTCATTGTCCATCTCAAGACAGAAGATTGTGGAAGCTCCCTTATTTGGAATTTTTGCAGCAGGGAAAAATCGTATTCTTCAAGATTGTGGTATCCAAATATGAAACTTTAAGTCCCCAATAACTAATAAGTGTAAGATCTTCCTTTGGTCGATTGTTCTTCAAGGGATAAATTCAAATGATGTTATATAGAGAAGGCAGTCAAATTGTTGTCTCAGGCCTGGTTGCTGCTTTCTGTGCCAGCAAATAAAGGAACTACCAAGCATTTGTTTTGTACGTACAAATGCCATCAAGGAGAGAAGACATACAAATTGTTGTCTCAGGCTTGGTTGGTACTTTCTGTGCCAGCAAATATAGGAAACTGCTGAGCACTTATTTCTGGACTGTGTTTTCTCTTGGTCTTCGGCTCTCCATGGGATATTCTCTCCAATTTCTCTCCTCGGCTGAATAGAACTTAGGAGTTTATTTATTAGATGGTGTGCAGCTTTCCCTTTTTAATAAAAGAGAAGGTTTCATGGCCTTCCAGTACTATTGCTTCTTCTTCTTCTTTTGGATGATTTGGCTGAAGAGGAACCTTAGAGTTCCAACGACAAAGAAATTCCTAAAGAAAAGTTATGAGATTCTATTATCTTCTTTGTTTCTAATTGGGCTTTGCTTTGTGAATTATTTTGTAATTTTCCTATTTCGGTAATTATAGCTAATAGGAGAGCCCCTTTATAATTCCTTGGCTTATTTGGGTGTTTGCGTTTTTTGTATATTTATTTACCATTAACATTTGTTTCATGCCAGAAAAAAGGAGGAAGATAGAACCATATTCCTCAAAATTTTGGTGATTCTGTGCAGAGTCAATTATGTTAAAAAATGAAATTCATATTTTATACATTTGTCTTGCGTCCTCTTATATATCTTTAAATGTGTATGTGAAATACACACGCAACACACACACCTCCCAACATGATTCCCTGACTTTAATTTAATGCAAGTAGGACTGTTAATTTTCTGTTTTCTTTTGAATATCTAGGATACATGGTAAAGAAATATAATCCAAATGTGTAACTAGCTTTTAGCTCTGCAGCATATCCAAGATGCAAGAGGGACCTCAGCTCTGAAAGTTCATGATAAAAAACTTGCTTCTGGATATGAAGAGTATGACTATGATCATGCAGATGTTCTCGAACATGGTGGAGCTCAAGCATTTAATTCAATGGGAAGCATGGGTCACGATTCTTTTGCTCTTGGAACAAATAAAGCAAATTTAAAGATAGGGAAATCGTCTTTGTCTTCAAGAATTGGACACAATAGACCTCTACAATCAGTTGGTGATGAACTTGAAGCAGTTAGATCCTCACCATCGCAGAATGTATATGATTATGAAGGTTCTAGAATGATGGATAGAAATGAGGATACAAATAAATGGAGGAGAAAACAATATCCTGACGATAATTTGAATGGACTTGAAAGTACTTCATCATATAATATTAGAAATGGACAGGCACTTGAGGGACCAAGAGCTTTAATTGAAGCATATGGAAGTGATAAAGGAAAAGGTTATTTAAATGGCAATCCACCACAGGTTGAACATTTTTCTATTAATGGTATAGACAACAAGGTGACTCCAGTAACTTGGCAGAACACTGAAGAAGAAGAGTTTGATTGGGAAGATATGAGCCCCACATTAGCTGACAGAGGCAGAAGTAATGATGTATTGAAACCACCTGTCCCACCTTCAAGATTTAGGACAAGATTTGACAGAACAAATGCTATGTCTATAGAGCCTGGAATGAGAAGCAATAGGTCTAGTCAGGTTCAGCTACCTACTTCTATTGATTCCTCCATAGTTATTGAAGATGTGGTCCCATCAACATCTGTATGTTTCTTGGACTTCTTTGCTCTGTCATCTCATTCTCATCATTATTATCATTTGCTTCTGGTATTCTTTGCTTGGAGTTTATCAAATGTATTGTAAAAGCATCTTTGTTCATGTTATGTTTTCTAAGTTCGTGATCAAGCATTACACTGAAGTTTGAGTTTTTTTGTTTAATTCTGGACTTATGTAGTTTTGGATCAAAGTAATTAGTATATTTCATGTTTTTAATCTCTCACGATTTCACTTATTCTATAACATTGGGTTCCTATCATATACTGTAGTAGAATGAACCTGTTAGATTCCCAGTGTGTAAAAGATTTGTAATTGGTGAGCCTTTTTCTTCCAATAGTTTTTTTGTTTAGAAATCACCAGCTTCACTTTTTGAGAGGGGGTTAAGGCCCATAACTGTGTTCAGTTTTGAGAGCATGCATTTAGTAATTTTCTTTCCCAATAAATTATATGTATAGTTCTGTTGAGGAGTATGTAGTAGGAACTCTGCATTCCAAAAGTTAATTATAGTATGGGTTTTGCCTATCATCAGGATATTTGGAATATGCACAATCACCTCTCTCAGACATCCCAGAACCTCATGAACACTAAAGGGACAGGAAGGAATTTCCAGATGCCTTTGTTGGGGAGAGGCATAGCTTCATCTCGTGGTGAGAAGATGTCTCCTTTTGTCGATACGCTTCTGACCAATGATGCTTTACATAGGCCCCCTACCATCGTTTCAAGATTGGGTTCTTCTGGTCTTGACTCTAGCATGGAGTCACAATCAGTTGCACAATCTTTGGGCCCAAGGCATCCTGTGAATGTTCCTAACTCTTGCCCACCTTCTAGGCCTCCAATTTTTCCTGTACCAAGACACAATAAGAGTCAGTTTGAGTCTTTAAATGGTAGCAATTCTTTCATCAATCGTGCAAATAGGTTTTTTTTGCCTGAGCAGCAGATGAATAATTTGAGAAATAAGGAACTAAGTCTTACAACCAAGTTGCCACAAGTTGGCAATCAACATACTGGGCGTATTCCTTTGACTCAGGGAAACCAATTGCAGGCCATTCCTTTAAAACCGCAATTTTTACCATCTCAGGACATGCAGGATAATTTTAGTGCATCAGCAGTACCTCCAGCGTTACCACATTTAATGGCACCATCGTTGAGTCAAGGATACAGTTCACAAGGACATCGCCCTGCTATTAGTGAGTGTTTGTCAAGTTCTGCCCTTATTGGGCAATGGAACTTACCTGTTCATAATAGCCCCAGCACCCCTTTGCATTTACAAGGGGGGCCGCTGCCACCTCTTCCACCTGGGCCTCATCCTACTTCTGTTCAAACGATACCTATCTCTCAAAATGCAGGATCCCTTGTTCCTGGTCAGCAACCAGGAACTGCATTTTCTGGCCTGATAAGTTCTCTTATGGCCCAGGGTTTAATCTCATTGAACAATAAAGCTTCTGTACAGGTATACATCTGAGTAATATCCCTCTTTATAGCTTTAGTTCGGGCATTTAATTTTTTATACTGTTATATTTTATCCACTAAGAGAGTTAAATGTTTAGGATTCTGTTGGGTTGGAATTCAATCCAGATGTACTCAAGGTGCGACATGAGTCGGCAATAACTGCTCTATATGCTGATCTTCCTAGGCAATGCATGACCTGTGGCCTGCGATTCAAGTCCCAGGAAGAGCATAGTAATCATATGGATTGGCATGTCACTAAAAATCGTATGTCAAAAAGTAGGAAGCAAAAGCCTTCTCGCAAGTGGTTTGTAAGTACAAGCATGTGGCTTAGCGGTGCAGAGGCTTTGGGAACCGAGGCAGTTCCAGGATTTTTGCCTGCTGAGGTCATTGTAGAGAAAAAGGATGATGAAGAACTAGCTGTTCCCGCTGATGAGGATCAGAAAACGTGTGCACTATGTGGAGAACCTTTTGATGATTTTTACAGTGATGAAACAGAGGAATGGATGTATAGGGGTGCTGTCTACATGAACGCACCTGATGGACAAACAGCCGGCATGGATAAATCTCAGTTAGGGCCCATAGTGCATGCTAAATGCAGGACTGAATCTAATGTGGCTCCCTCTGAAATTTTTGACCAAGATGAACAAGGGGTATGCTTATATCTTTTCTGTTTTTCTCCCCTTGACCAATTTGATTATCTGCATGTCATCTTTGCTTTCCTTTTCTTTCCTTTTATGTCATTGGAAATATAAAAAAATTCACTCTTGAATTGCTCTAGAAATTTTATATAATAATGTAGTTACGAGATAATTATGAAAACATAGCAGTTCACAAGAAATCTACAATTATTTTGGTCGCTTGTAGATGTACCAGATGCTTTGTTAGCTGCAAGATTTTATGTTCTTTCTTCTTAACCCACAATTGTTTATTTTTGACTGCAGGGAGTTAGTGAAGAGGAGGGTAGTCGAAGAAAACGATTGCGGAGCTAGCCTTAGATGGATTTCTATACTCTCGCTGTAGCTTATACAAGTTTTTCCCCATGATCGCTTGTTCTCACAGTAGTGTAGCTAGAATTACTTGGCTCATGCTTGAATCATTGTATATTTAAAAATGGAAATTTTCATGCGCAATATATTGCATTCTAAAAGAGGCAATCCCCATCTTCTTTGCTGTGAAATTTCCTGAAAGTTTTAGATGAAAAATCCTTATTTAACAAGGGTCAGTAATTGTACGTTCGAAAGAAATGGTTTAACACGAAATATCTTGTACGTTTTCCCATTGAATGGATTCAAGAATCACGATCATTAACTTGTGATTCTTCATATAGATCAATAATTTGAGTTGGGAGTCCTAGCTACCTGTTACATCTATGCTGTTTCACTTGACATCTGCAGGACGATGAATGGAGCTGTAGCTGCGGCTATCAGATCTTGCACGATGTTTATTGCCAAATCAAACTGAAGGCAAGATACATGGGATGGACCATGGACGACTGTTGTTTTTGTTTTTACTTATTTTATGTGTTTTTTTTTGGTGGCGGGGGGGGGGGGGGGGGGGGTCAAATTGTTATGAAGTTTGGTCGAGTTTGTACTGCGACGGTTCATGAACAATAAAATCTGTTGAACTGTTTGCCTTGATATCTCGCCTAATTAGCAAATATTGGGAGGACTTGGTTTTGTTTAACAATCGTGTGGATTTATTTAACTTGTGTTTTATCAATGCAATTTTTTTTTTTATGCTGAAGATCCCAATTTTGGTTTGGGGATAGGAACTCTAAGAAATGATGGAATTCTTATTTATAAGACATATCTCAATGACAGTCATAATATGAATTTCTATATTCATATAATGTGACATTGCTACCCTCATAATGTGAATTTCTATATTTATATAAGATTAACATTGCTACCCTGAATATAGCTTGGTGATAAAAACATTTTCACTTCATCTGAAGGATCTTAAATTCAAATCTTATTTCTATATTGGTTTGTCAACAAAATTATTATATGAATATACTGTCATCATGTGGTTCTGTTCAGAGATTCTCTTTCTTAAATCTGTATTTTCTTGGTATATTTGGGAACAATTCTTCTATTTTTTTTTATTTTTTATTTTTCTGCAAATAAAATTAATGACCATCTTGATGGGGATTTTATTGGCACAAGAGTTTAGTAAATGTAATGAGTTTTGAATGTAACTACAAGGGCTGCAATTCAAATTTAAATGAGATCAAGTTGATTTTAACAATTAACATTTCATCGAGTTAAACAACCCTGAACCTGAAGTATGTATGAGAGATCTTTATGCATACTTCACAAACGAAATCTTAATGTTCATTTTGGGTTTGATTATGTGTTGGTATTAGCTTTTATTCTATGTTTATTCTGCACCAGTTTTACACATAGCCGAATTGTCTGATATGTTATATGACATAAAACTAAATTCAGTCGTTTTTTTTAAAAAAAGAAATGAGACTTGTAATTTGGCTTGGCCATTGTTCGTATTAGAATTACAAAAATTTAAAAATAAGAACTAAAATAGTAAACTTATACTAATTTTATAATGATTTTTAATTTTTTCATAATTTTTTTTTATTTATACCTAGACTAGATACTACAAATCCTGATTGAAGACACCTCATCTATTGCCTATTGAGAAAATTTCTAGTGCTATTATAGTATAGAAGTTTTTTCATACTACCTAGATTCATTGTTTGGCATGACTGAAGTATTTAAGAGTAGTGTTGGCCCCATGAAATAAAATAATGTTTCAACTAATGACATGTCAGATTGTGAATGAAAGGAGCATGTATTTACTAGAAATTCTCTGCCTTTCATACTTTCGAGGGAAATTTGCTGAAACTAACTTGAAACCAAAAACTTTAGAAAAAATGACTTGACTTTTTGAAACTTGCTTTTATTTTGACTTTTTTAATTTGTGAAATTCCTTTTGTATCATTGATTGATCAAATTAAAAGTTTACGAGTGCAATTGTAACACTTAACAAAGTATAGGGAGCTGATTGGTCACATTAAAAGTTCAAGAATGTGATTGTAACACTTAACAAAGTATAAAGAGCTTATGAGAGCATAGCTCAATTGGCATATCGAATGTGTTAACGACCACGAGGTCTGTGGTTCAAATCTCCCAACCCCTATTGTACTCAAAAAAAAAAAAAAAAAGAGAGCTTATTGATCAAATTAAAAGTGTAGGGGTGTGATTGTAACAAACTCTAAAGTTCAGGAGTGGTTTGTAGAAAAAATGACAAAATCATTTGGTCTGTTCTCCCCTCTCCCTTTCTTTCCCCATCGTCACAAACTTTTACAGAATCCAACTTTTTATTTTTTCGTTTTCATTTTTACCTGATTGTCAAATTCATAAGGTGTCACATGTGGGACTCCAATAGATTTAAATTTTTAATTGAGATAATAATATGGACTAATTTTTACAACTACATGTGGTGAATAACAGTTTGTTTCTGCTTAAACTGGCTAACGCGATTAACAACAAAGGCAATATCAGGACGTGTGAAGGTGAGATACTGTAAGGAACCAACGAGCTTTCGGTACAAGGTAATATCAGAGTAAGGCGGTGCACTAGTGTGAAGATCAACAATAGTGGACATCGGAGTCAAACATGACTCGGCCCCAACCATGCTAGAGGAAGTAAGTAAATCACTGAGATATTTGGCCTGATTAACAAAGATACCATCAAAATCATAGTGAACCTCTAGGCCAAGAAAATATTTGAACTGTCTGAGATCAGAGATGTTGAATTCAGAAGCTAAAGCTAGTTTCAAGGTGTCAGTGTATGACGTAGCAGGCCCTGTAATAACAATATCATCGACATAAAGCAGAAGATAACATAGGGAGGTCCCATGAGACCAAACAAAGAAAGAGGAGTCAGCAGAAGAAACAACAAAACCAAGGGTTGATAAATAAGTTGCAAACTGCTCATACATGCCCGAGGGGCTTATTTAAGGCCATAAAGACTTTTGTGCAAAAGACAAACATGATCCGGACATGATTTATCAACAAAGCCAACAGGCTGAGATGTATACACCACCTCATGCAAACGCCCATGTAGGAAAGCATTTTTAACATCCATTTGATACATGTGCTAATGAGCTGAGCAACAAGAGAGAAAATGACCCAAAAAGAAAGAGACTTGGTCTAAAAAAAAGAAAAAAGAAAGAGAGACAATTACAAATTTATTAATTTTCTTTAAATTACTAAAAAAATGCTTTCCTAAATGTTTTTTAAATTTTCAGAAATTGAAAAGTATATAAAAAAATAATTTCAATTAATTAAAACCACTTTTGATGGGAAGTTTTTTAGTATAACTTTTGGAAAAGTGAAATTTTAAGGTCCTATTTGATAATCATTACTTTTTTTTTTTTATTTTTAATTGTGCTTGTTTTCTCATCACGTTCCTATAATGAATTTCATCTTTCTTAAGAAAATATTTAAAATTTTAGCCAAATTCTAAAAACAAAAAATGTTTTTGAAAATTATTATTTTTGTTTCAACACTTGACTTAGTTTTTGAAAACATATGTAAAAAGTAGATAACAAAACAAAGAAATCTATAGATAGAAGTAGTATTTATAGGTTTAATTTTCAAAAACCAAAATTAAAAACCAAATGGTTATCAAACAAGAGCTAAAATTTTTATAAAATTATGTTTCAAAGTCAATAATAATAATAATAATAATAATAATAATTATTATTATTATTATTATTATGATGATGATGATGGTATATTGGTTATATGATTTCAAAAGTTTTGATAATGGAGGAGATCTAGATAACTTGAAATAAAATAGAAATAATTGGAAATTGAAAATGGATTCCATAACTGGTTGAAATTTATTGTTGGCACATGATGTCCTAGGCGGATAAGGTATTCTGGGGTAGAGTAGGTCCTTTATAAACAGATTCACCTTTCAACAACATGTCCAATTAGGTAATAAACTATTTATCATTTTTATCTCTTTCATTATTTTTATTTCATGTCAAATGTTTACTATTTAAACTCAATAAAAAATACGCATTAATTCAAAATTTAAATTTTCTCCTCAAAAAATCAATGTTAGATCCACTAAAGATTAATTGTAAACTAAGTAGAAAACATTTCATATTCATTCTAAATTAATCTAAAACAATCTTTCTTTTTTGTATTTTGTAAGCTTTTATTATTTTTATTTTTTTTTTTGAACTGTATTTTGTAAGCTTTTATTTTCAATTAAAACAGTGAAATTAAATTTCAGGGACCTTGTAGTTGTTTTTTAACTAGTACATAGTAGATGTAATCTGAAGTACTGTTGCATCCCTTTTATGTCTATAAACACCAAATTACAGGTTGGTAAATAAAAAGAAACAATATTTACAAGAAATGGTACCCAAGGAAAAGGATTCGTAATATATATAAATGGTGATTATTTGTATAAGGACTGGAATGGACTCGATTGGAAATAAATATATATAATATATTTAGTGTTGTTGGTGTTGATAGTTGAAGACAATGGCAGCATCTTTATCACCACGGCCACTGCAATTGACGACGACCTTGCAGCCGTCCGGCAGAGTGGGGCAAAGCTTGTCAAGATAAGCAAAGGCATGAGAAGCTTCCAGCGCCGGGAATATGCCTTCCAATTTGCACAGCCGTTTGTAAGCTTCCACCGCCTCCGTGTCCGCCGCCGTGTGAAATTCAGCTCTGCCTGTCTCTTTCAGAAAGCTCAGCTCTGGCCCTACTCCTGGGTATTCCAGCCTGCAATAATTATTCAATTTCACTACCCCAGAAGTAAAAAAAAAAAGAAGAAAGAATCCTGTTGAAAATTAGGAAATGGTTAATATATTACCCTACACCAATGGAATGAGGGACAAGGATTTGGCCTTCATCATCTTGCAAAAGATAACTGAAAGCTCCATGGTAAACCCCAACATGTCCTTTAGACAAAGTTGCAGAGTGCTTTCCACTGTCCAATCCAAAGCCAGCAGCCTCAACTCCAATCAACCTCACATCTTCTTCTTTGATGAACTCATGGAAGAGTCCCAAAGCATTTGAGCCACTCCCAATGCAGGCCACAAGCACGTCTGGTTTGCCTCCCCATTTCTCCATGGCTTGTTTTCTCGTCTCTTTTCCAATCACTGACTGAAACTCTCTCACCATTGCTGGACATGGGTGCGGCCCTACCACTGTCCCCGTCAGGTAATAGCCCGTTTCCAAGTTCCCCACCCACCCTCTTATCGCCTCCGATGATGCGTCCTTGAAGTTTCCCTCTACAGATTTCACCTGAGCGCCCAGCAGCTTCATTAAGAGCACATTTGAAGATTGCTTCTTCATATCTTCAGAGCCCATGAAAATGGTGCACTCTAAATCATGTTTGGCGCAGGCTGCTGCAGTGGCAACGCCGTGCTGCCCGGCCCCTGTCGCCGCAACCACGCTCTTCCGCCCCATGCGCTTCCCAATCATAACCTGCGCTATTGCATTGTTCATCTTGTGCGCACCGCAGTGGTTCAGATCCTCTCTTTTTATGTATATTTCTGGGCCTTTTCCCTCTTCGTTTTTGTAGTGCTTTGTCAGCCTCGAAGCGTAATACAGCGGCGTCTCTCGCCCAACAAAGTCCCGAAGCGCCACCTCCAGCTCCTCCTGCACAATACCCAAAACACAAAACCCCGAAAATTAATTCACCAGCCAGTACTACTCATCTAAATTAAATTGTATCGTTTGAAATACCAATAATTTTAATTTTGGAACCTGGAATTTGGAATCGTTCAAAACCAAGTTGAACTCGGCTTCCAATTTGGCCAAGCAAGTGATTAGAGACTCCGGCACAAACTTCCCACCGAATTTCCCAAATTTTCCTTGTTCGTTAATTGCTTTTTTGGTCGTCTTCTGATGATCATCAGTTACAAGCTGCATCTTTATTGCTGACATATTCTTCTTCTTTGTTGTCGTGAAAGTGGCTGACCCAGATCCTTTTCCAAGCTTTACATGTGATCTGGCTATGGCTGTGGCTGCATCTAACTGGTTGGTGACTGAAGCATTCTTCAGCAAATTGCATGCCATTTCTAGGTATGTTTTTTTCTTACTGTATAAAAATTGAGAGAGAAACACACAGAGGGATTTGAGTTATGCGTCAAATGAGGGACAAAAGGGTTGTTTATATAGAGAGGAAAGTGCAGAGTCCAAATTGGACTAAGTAATCTTATGACACATGTTTATAGCGAGGGGAAGAGGGCACAAAAAAGAAAAGTCATAGTGATAATTATTAAGGTATGAGAAATTAGATACGTAATAGATGAGGTTGTTTGGTCCCATTATGTTTGGCTTCTCAGTCAGGTATGGCTGAGGTTAACGTTAAACGGAAAAAAAAAGACTGTTCCCACTTCCCAAGCACTCACAATTTCACAAGAAATTATTGGGTGAGACCACTCACAATTTCACAAGAAATTATTGGGTGAGATCGCCACAATGTGGATGGTAATTCTTCACTATTAAATGGAAAGAGAGAAGTAATTTGAATTTATATCTAATGGTTCTTAGGGGTATGAAAATTATTAAATCCACATCGAATGGTTATTATGAAACAACTGTCCAATTTCACACATATATTACATATCTCTTAGCTTATCAGCTCATATAGTTTTTTTTTTAATATCCTTTCTAGATTGGGTGTGGCTTCGAGGAAAAATGACATGTTACCATGTACTATTTTTATTTTATTATTATTATTTTTTAGTATAACAAATGTGGAGTATGAAGATTTGAGCCTTCAGCTTTAAGAGAATGAGTACATGTTAATTATTGCTGAGCTATACTCATGTTGACATACTATTTTATTTTGCTTAACTATATATGATATGTTATGAAAAATAAGATATAACATATTTGTTTAGTAAAATTCTTCCATAAATTCATGTCCAAAAGATTCTTATCATCCCGCTGAATATGCAAAAAAAGAAAAAAAGGAATATTGACATAAAACTTAGCTAGTTCATAAACATAGCTAATGACTATTCCTTTAACTCAACTCACCTTATATAATCCTATCATATTTGTTAGTACTTGGCAATTGCCGATAGTCACAAAGAAGAAACTTGATGTGATCCTGAAAGCAATGCCGTTTAACCGAAATGAATGGTTAATGCTTAATGGTGCTTTAAGAAGAAAATTCAAGTTGCTTAAAATGGTGTATTTATATTGATTTATTAGAGTTATATATTGTCTATAAATTTCTATATCTACATTATACATTTAGGAGGTGAAGTTTCTAAATTTGTTCAAAATGGGTAGGGTAATTATGAAAATTTCATATACAAAATTAATCTCTCTAAAGATTGTGTTCAATGATTCCTGAGAATGGAAAGCTTTTGATATATGGTATTGTATTTTTTTTAAACAAAACAAATAGATTTTTGATATATGGTATTGTATTTTTTTTAAACAAAACAAATAGATTTATGCCCATATGAACTTGAAACTCCTTGGACAAAGGTGCGAGAGGTGTAACTAAAGATTCAAATGATCACAAACAAGAGAAGTTATTTATATCAAGTGGGTACAAAATATGTAGTAAAAGGGAGCCATAATTATAAAAAGAGAACATGAGTTTATGGGATCCTTTAAAGAAAAATTTACAACACAAATTTAGATTATATATTGAAAGCTTGTTTTTATGTTCACTAAGTTCTACTGCCCACTTCATGAGACGTCCTGAAGTTTCTGGCTTCTGAAGCACTTGCTTGAGAGAGAAGTTTGTGAAGACAGTGACCTTGTGTTCTTGGAAGTAAAGGTGTAATCTTCTACTTGAAGTAACTTAGGCAAGTGCAAGTTTTTCCACTTGAGGGTATCTAGTTTCAGCCCCCACCATTGCTCTGCTGGTGTAGTAGATTGGTCTTTGACGACCATTCTCTTATTTGATTAGTGCAAAACTTACAACGGTGTTAGAAGCATCTACATAAAGTAGTAACTCATCTCCCTTGTTAGGTTTGGCGAGTAGGGGAGCTGACCTTAGATAAGACTTTAACTCTTGAAAAGCTTGCTCACATTCCTTAATCCATTCAAATTGAAGACCCTTTTTCAAAATTTTAAAGAAGGATTGACATCTGTCAGTAGCTCTACTAGCGAACCTATTCAGTGCTACAATTCTCCCATTGAGACTTTGAAGTTGCTTGAAATTGGTTGGAGATGATGTTACACCTATTTCCACAATTTTGGAAAAATTATATCATTGGAAAGTATGAAACTTGAGAAATTAGGAATTTGGATATTTATGGTTTTGGTTGGAAGATAAGGATTGGTTTCTTTTTATTAATTAAATAATAGACATTAAAGAAAGAGAAAGTGGGATAAATATATTTGTTTATTAAATAAAAACATGTGGCTTTAATAGATATTGTTTAATAAAAAAAAAAAGATGGGTATTGTTGGAGAAGTATTCACGTAAGGAAGAGGAAGAGGAAGAAAGTGAAGAGAAAAAGTGTGATTCTTGGGCTATTTTGAAGTGGAAAAGGAAAAAATAAACAAAGAGAACCTCTCACAACCTTGGATTGAAGCTTTTGGTAAGTTTTCTAACTTTTGATTAAGGTTTCTCATGAGTTCTTGAACCTAATTTGGTGGGTTTCCTTATGGGTTTTCTTTCTTTAGTTGGAAACTCCATAAACTAGCTTGAAAACTAAGGTGGAGGTGACACACCCCGTCCTAGATTACCCTAACCAACCTAGAACGTGGCATGTTAACAATAAAACCCGACTATAATTAAATCCATTATCCTACTTAGCAATGCAAAACACGTTTTGGAAAAGATAGGTGGTCCACAAAATTTCAGCAGAGTTTCCCCTGAAATACGGATGAACAATTCTGAATTTTGAAACATTACTCTTCCAAGTAGTAAATATGCATATGTATATATATAACTTCGCTATTCTCTCCAAAATCCTTCTTAAACATATTATTCAGCATCACTTCAACCATTCAAACGTTACTTCAGAAAGCCTAAGCATCGTTAATAATTTACAAGAACTAAGCCCAAGCCAACGTGAAACACAAAAAAAAAACATTATGTGCTCAAGCTCGTAATAGCCACTCTGGTTACAAAAGTTGCATTCAAAGCATATGTATATACAAAAATGATATGCAATCTAACAAGCTTGGTGGCAGATGTAAACTTCAGTAGGTTCACCTGAAACTCAAACGCTACCTGGTAGAAAAATGTAGGAAGAAAGAATAAGCTAAAGCCCAGTGAGTGGTAAGTTCATAAATAAATAACTACTAGATTCACAGTTCTATATAAAAAAAAAACATAATATAAATAAAAAAAAAATCAAGAACAATTTTTAAATTCTCACAATCACTAAAAACACAATAAAATCCATAAAAATATCTCTCAAAACATAACGCTCGCTGTTAACAAAATATGTATATATATAATGAGAAAATAAAAAGTTACAACTCTTAAAAAAACATTTGCATAAGCCTGTAACACTCATCACTAAACCTGTACCCAAAATACTATCCTACCGGCGTAGAGTGATCTCCATACGCACAGTAAGACATTCTCTATCATACTATGCACCGAGTATCTCAAGGTATATAGCAGAGCAAATCTTTGTCATACGTGCACGTAGAACTGCCTCCAAAGGGCTAAGCACCCTAACACACAGCCCAAAGCATATGTGTGTGCTAGAGTGGGTCCCAAAGACCTCTTTCTCTGATATACTATGGAAATACATTCACACAGTATACGGGTAATCACCATGGGTACATAGATCTAATGGTTTGAAAACCACATTTAACATAAAACTCTTAATTCTCAAAATTCTTTCTGAAAACCATGCTCTTTCTCTAAACCACATCTCATAAGCTTGAGAGAATTTTCAAATAACACTAAACATGGATAAATTCTCAAATAATAATAATAATATCCCTCAATAATGTAAAATATTTTCAAAGGCATAATTTCTCTGAGACCACGTCTCGAAAATCTCATACATTTCTCAATAAACATTAAAACTCTTCAAACATCTCAATGATCATAAAATATCTCAAATATTTCTCAAATAATAATAATAATAATCATATAATATTGAAATTTCAACACCATTTTTGGAAATTCATAACAATTCTCTAACAATCTCTTAGCAGTTTCTCTAAAATCACACTTGATTATAAAATTCTTGAAAATTTATAACACTGATCAAATAATAAAAATAATTCGTAAAATAAATCACTCACTAATACTATAGGATTGATGTGCTCGGATCGTAAATTTTTCCAACCTCTAATTGACCTGAAAAAGTAATTAAAACACCACATGAACACATACTTAATTACCAACTCATATAACATAAAACTCCATCTCTATACCAAACTAATGCATTTTCTTTTTCTTTTTTTTTTTTTTTAATAACAAGTACAATTGTCCTCTCCCACCATTACACATTCTCTTTCCAATTATCACCCATTTAATGCACTCAAGGCAAATTTTCTTCCAAAACACACCATCCACGTGACTCCTCCAATTTTTAATAACCAAGATGTACTTGCTTCTTCATAATTCATAATAAAATACTTTTACTTTCTTTCCCACCCACTGACTTCATCTTCTTCCTTCTTTTCACTTTCTCTCTCTTTCAAAACTTCTGCAAACTCTTCTATCTCCCCTTTCCAGCTTAGCAAACAAGATAATAACTTATTGCGTAGCCTAAAAAAAATGTTTCTCCTTTCCTTTCTAAATTACTAGCTACCTGAAAACAAGCCTCAAAGATCCTTCCCTCATATTTCCACCCATAAATTTATACGTTTTTTTTTCCACGATTTTCCAAAGGAAACTTACCAAATCAAAATTCTGTGCTTTGTGAAAGTCCTCCACTTCCAAAATCAAGTAATTGCAGCTTGAATTCCAAAATTAAACTTAAATTCTCAAATTCTCCCTCATCTCTCAACTCTCCCCATTTTTAAGCCAAACGGATATGGTTTTGTTTCGTTTTTTTTTTTTTAAACAAAACTTGCACACTAGCCACATGTCCACTACCCTAACATCATCACTAGCACACGTGTCCACCAAACTCCACCCAAAATTTCGGCTACAAATTTAATATACTAATTCCAAATTTCCATTTCCCTTTTTAACCCTAAACAAAATGCCAAAAGACAATTAGGTCCTTATAGGAGGTGATGATTGAGTAAAAGAAGGAAATTTGATGAAAGTCATGAGTTTTATCAAAGTATAGAAAAGTGTATTTTACCCAAAAAATTACAAAGTCAATATAAATTAGAATACAAAAATTAATTATTATAGTATGTTAGAACACAATATTACATAAGAATAATGAATATATAATTTAGTTCGGTGATTCTTATTGATTATAGTTAATCAATATATAATTTAATTAATGATTCTTATAATTATAGTTAATCAATAATATATGTTTGTGACTATCATATAGAATAAAATTATATCAATTACCATAATTTAAGTTAATCACTTATTTATAAATAAAGAATGCTATATTAGTTAATTTTTTTCTAGAAAAAAATATATTTGTAATTAGTTTTAAGAAAATACATATCTATAAAAGTTTTAAAAATAAAGTTACCCATTTTAATTCTAAAAAAAAAAATCCTAAAAACATATTAGGTAAATATGTCACACACAGATATATATATATATATATAAAAGAAAAAATTTGGGGGAATAATGCCCCATAAATCCGCCCCTGCCATGTCACATACCAAAAAAAAAAAAAAAAAACAACACTGTGTGGCTGTGTGGCATGTTTTCTTTTTCCCTAGAGAATTAGATATGCAAAATTTTCAGAAGAGTGGATCCCACTGACCACGCTCCCCATTAGGACAAATTGGTTAATAAAGCTACCATGATATGACTATTCCATAATAATGGCTATTCCATAATAATAGATAGACGTGAATTCAATAATTTTTATATTTTTTAATAATTATTGAATATAAATTTAAGGTATTTTTCTCACTACATCTAACGATAAAAAATTATTAGTTACATTATAGCGATCTTATCGAATAATTTCTCCCACACCAAATACGAAAACCTCAATAATAATAATACAAAAATATTATCTCAATTTCATAGAGGGATGTGAACGGAAGATACATTCCGTGCCACCACCAACGGCTTCTCGATTTCTCATTTATTAAAAGAGTCAATGTATATATTTATTAATCTTTTCAACAAAAAATATTAAATATTTTTCAAAATTACAAAACTAATTGTTTAATTGTTTAACTTATTAAATAATATGCACTAAAAAAAACTTAGTAAATAATATAAATACTTATTTCGTGATAAGTAAATACTCTTTGCACAAAATATATCATTTTAATAAATAATATATTTATTGATATTTTATTATTTCTATTTTAAAGAATAATTGAAAATAAATATTTAGTAGAAAATTTGTCCCACGGGTTTGAAGAGAGAGAAGACATTCTTGATCCGTTAGGATTAAAAAATCAAGGGTTAACTACATGAATAGTATATTTGGAACTAAGTTTTACACAAATGACACATTTTTTTATTAATATCAGCTTTGTCACTTTTCAAGTCAAATAAAAGCCAGATCTAGAGGAACATTACTCATTTACCCCTCTATTTATTGCTATATATATTATATATATATAAGAAATAAAATATGGGAATGCTTACCATAAATGTTGAAACCTATATCTTTCCCTCCAAACACCATTGATTTTGTATAAGAAATAAAATAGAGGAAAGATTTCACGATTTCCCCCCTAAAATCTGGGGATTTTAAAAACTAGACAATCCTTTCCATTATCGACGGTTCCATTCTTTATACGTATAGGTATATATTATATATCTGAGAAGATAGCAGAGGTATATATAATATATATATGAGAATATAATAGGATTATCATGTCATCCCAAACATATAGAATGATTACTGATGTATATATTCTATACCTCAACATATATATTTATGGGTACAATATACAACACAGTATATATTTAGGAACCCATTGAACATTATATATTACATACAGTAAGTATAAAATAGAAAAATCATGTTATGACATTATAGCTATATCTTGTAAAGTCATCTCAAAATTAATAAGATTATTACCAATACAAAATATATGACGATTATTTATCTATGTTTATATAATATATGTATGTGAATATAACTATACTTATTGTGTATATAAAATATAATAGAATTATATACAGATGCATATATAATATACTTCTATGTATATTTGTTTTTTAGAGTATACTTAATATTACATATTTGACGTCGAGTTCAAGAATGTTCCATATCACTAATGATGTTTATAACACATATATCATGTACAATTTCATTATTTTTTATTATAACTAAAAAATGTAGTGAGGTGAAATCCGTAATAGGTGGAATAAATATTTCAATAAAGATGGAACAATATATATAAATGTAATATATATGTTAGATTATATTAATTTAATATTATACAAAAAAAAACTCAATATTTGTGGCTACAATAAGCAAAACGGAAAAAAAAAAATCTTACATACATGTTATATATGAGGTATATATGGAGTTATATACAAATGTCAAAATGAAAGTAAATATATTAAAATAAAAACTATTTTTTAAAATAAATTAGATATGTAACAAAGGGATGGAATTGTTACCTTAAATGAAAATTTGGATGAATTTTGCAGGTGAATTTTTTTTAAATTTTGACAGCAATATATATATATTCGAAAATCATAATTGTGTAGTAATTATAAAATATTATGTGTAATAATGGAAAGAATATATTTTTGAAAATCATATTTATCATAAATATGTGAAATAATTGCCTTGAATGAAAATATGTATATTAGGAAAGTATAAATTCAAATTTGAGAATTAAATATAGGGAGATGATATTAAATGAGGGTAAAATTGTAAGGAAAAAAATGCAAATACTCAAGCCAAGCTAAAACTGAAATTTTTTATAAAAGTTGACATTTGTGAAATATGGTGTTGAAAACGTGCTCTTTGGCATAATTTTCCAAAAATCAAGTTATGAAGGCCCGTTGATTAATGATTTTGGTTTTTGAAAATTAAGTTATAAACACTACTTCTACTTATAAGTTTCTTTGTTTTGTTATCTACTTTCTTTCAATATTTTAAAAAACTAAACCAATTTTTGAAAACTAAAAAATGCAATTTTTAAAAATTTGTTTTTATTTTTGGAATATGATTAAGAATTTAAATGTTTACTTAAGAAAGATGAAAGCTATGATAGAGAAATCAGGAGAAAACAAACTTAATTTTAAAAAACAAAAAATTTAAAAATCAAATGGATATCAAATAATGTTGAAATGATGAATTTTTCAATTAAAAGAATGAAGTAAAATCTAAGCAATTATTATTATCTATTTTAAATATATCTTATTAACAAAAATAAAAATTCAATCCATGGTTAAACTTTCAAAATAAATGGAAGGCATTTAAGGACTTTTCTTTAAAAAAAAAAGTTTGGAAAGAAGCTCCTAATATTCTCGAATATCCAACGAAAAAGAAAATTTAGAATTACCCATAAATAGTATAGAAATTATTTATTAAAGTGCGGATGTGAAACACGGTTATAAAGTTACATCAAATAACACACCACACGTTGAAGATATTAAACTCGTGGGACTATTTTTTAAATCTAAAAATCTTGTGAAAATAATGGATAATGTCATTTCAAATCAACGCGTCTGAAATTTGTGGGAGGAGACATCCACTTTAAATATATTTTTATTATACAAACAATGATTGAAAGGGACAAAATACTACTGTTTGTTTTTTTTTTTTTTTTTTTTGCTTGTTTGTTTTTGAGTGTGGTAGGGATAAAACACATCAGTGCATTCAATGTTGACCAGTGACAAGACAACAATAAAGAAATGACATGTGAAAATACACACAAATAAATTCTTAAATTGTGGAAAATTGATTGAGTCAAACAACAAATTCACTGTTGGCAAGGCAACAATGAGGAAATGATCTACGAAAATACGCACAAATAAATTATGAGGTTACGCTTAAAAGTTCATCAAAGTGAAGTTTTCTACGCAACATCCATTTCGACGTTTCTGTCATATATATGTAATGTCTGATGTATATAGTGATTTTAGATTTTGATTTGAATGTTTACAATGTTTGAATTTTATTCTCAAACTACATTTGTAAGGTAATTTTATATAATTTAATTGGTTTGAATTGATATTAACTTATGTACTTCAAACAATGGAGAAAAAATTGCAACTAAATTACATGTATCATAGCTATATGTATGAATCAATTGTGATAAATTAATTTTATTGACCATTTAAAAAATATATAAAATTATTAGAATAAAAACTAGTGTATTTTAAACTATAAAAACGAAGAAATATACTGATCAAGGATATTGAAAAGTATTAAAATGAAAAAAAAAAGTACTTTATAACATAACTTTTAAATCTAAAAATCTCGTGAAGATAATGGATAAGGTCATTTTAAATCAACGCGTCTGAAATTTGTGGAAGGAGACATCCACATTAAATATCTTTTCATTATACAAACAATGATTGAAAGGGACAAAATACTACTGTTTGTTTGTTTTTTTTGCTTATTTATTTTTGAGTATGGTGAGGGGTAAAACACAACAGTGCATTCAATGGTGACACAACAACAATAAAGAAATGACTTGCGAAAATACACACAAATAAATTCTTAAATTGTCGGAAATTGATTGAGTCAAACAACAAATTCACTGTTGGTAAGGCAACAACGAGAAAATGATCTACGAAAATACGCACAAATAAATTATGAGATTACGTGTAAAAGTTCATCAAAGTAAAGTTTTCTATGTAATATCCATTTCGACGTTTCTATCATATATAAGGTAATTTTATATAATTTAATTGGTTTGAATTGGTATTAACTTATGTACTTCAAACAATGGAGAACAAATTATTAGAATAAAACTAGTGTATTTTAAATTATAAAAACGAAGTAAGATACCGATCAAGGATATTGAAAAGTATTAAAAAGAAAAAAAAAAGGAAAGCTCTTGATATAAAAAGAAAAAAAAACTCTTTTATGAATCAATTGCAGTTGCATTGATAAATTAATTTAATTTACCATTTAAAAAATATATAAAATTATAGGATTCACAACTAGTGCATTTTAAACCAAAAAAACGAAGAAAGATATTGATCATGGATATTGAAAAGTGTTATAAGAAGAAAAAAAAAAGAAAGCTCTTTATATAAAAAGAAGGGAAAAAAAAAACTATTTTATGAATCAATTGCACTGATAAATTAATTTAATTGACCATTTAAAAAAATATATAAAATTATTGGAACAAAAATTAGTGACTTTTAAACTATAAAGACGGAGTAAAATAATATTGAAAAGAAAAAAACGGAAAGCTCTTGATATAAAAAGGAAAAAAAAAAAAAACTCTTATGGGAATCAGTTGTGATTAATTAATTAATTAATTGATCACTTCAAAAAATATATAAAATTATAGGATTCACAACTAGTGCATTTTAATTAAACCATAAAGACGAAGTAAGATATTGATGCCAAAGAGAGCATAGCTCAACTGACATATTGAATGTGTTAAAGACCACGAGGTCTGTGATTCGAATCCCCCCGACCCCTATTGTACTAAAAAAAAAAAAGTAAGATATTGATCATGGATAGTGAAAAGTATTAAAAGAAAAAAAAAACTCTTGATATAAAAAGAAAGAAAAAAAAACTCTTTTATGAATCAATTGCACTGATATATTAATTTAATTAACCATTTCAAAAAATATATAAAATTATTGGAATAAAAACTAACGCATTTTAAATTATAAAAACGAAGTAAAATACTGGTCAAGGATATTGAAAAGTATTAAAAAGAGAAAAAAAAAGAAAGCTCTTGATATAAAAAGAAAAAAAAAACTCTTTTATGAATCAATTGTGATAAATTAATTTAATTGACCATTTCAAAAAACTAGAAAATATTAACGTGCGTTGCACGTTTGATAATTATATTTTATTTTTTTATTTGTTAAAAATAATAACAAAAAATTGTATTAAATTAGATAACAATAATAATATTAAATACATCTAAATTGAATGATTTAATAAAATATTACTCTAACTATGTTTGAAAGTAAAAATAAAATTTTCTAATTCTAAATGGTAGTATGAATTGTAAAACTTTTAATCTAATATGAGTTCTAAGGCGGAGAAAAAAAAAACAAACAAATGAGATTAATTTATCATAAAAGGGAAACATGAATTGTTAGAATTATTTTTTTTTTATAAGTGCAACAATTTAAAGTAAAATGAAAGTAAGAAAAATTCAAAATATTAGATTGAGAGAGAGCTTGAATCATGATTTTGGCACAAAGAAAAAACAATAAACAGAGAAATTTATAAAAGGAAAGCTGGAATAAATTTGGCATGGATACTCTCTTCATTTTTTTTTTAGAAAAATACTAAGAACAAATGAAACTATATTAATACAGAAAATGGTCTATCATCACGTGTTAAGGCCAATAAACAGGTAGAGAAAAAAAACTCTCACAACATATCACAAATACAATATCAATGTATCATCTTTGGTCTCCCAACTCCATTTTGGGTGCTGAAACTCCACCGCCTCCAAAGTGGGCATCAAACAGAAAATTTCCTTTGTAACAGATTTGACTTCCATCAAATTTTCAATCTTCATCTGTAGTAGATAGATGACCTCCAAATAATATGCTTCCACTATTATATTTGGGTGAGCAATTTGGTGAGTTGAATTCAATGTGTCAGCAAGGACTTTCATTTCAAGTACCAAAGCATGGCCCAATTACTGATTTGCAGTCCGCTCTCAGAATTTTAGCGACATGATCTTAAATTGCCCATCCTAAAGCCCTATTTGTTATGTCTTCCTGCCATGAACTATTTAAAGTGAATGCATTATGTCAAGAGATGTCCATTTCTCCTATGGAGATGGGGCTCTGTAGGGATCCGCCTCTAACGGGGCGGGAAATCCCCATTTGGGCGAAGAATGGGAGAGGGAGAGGGAGAGGGAGTGGGGGGAAATTTTTCCTCGAGGTAAACAGAGACATGGATGGAAAATATATTCCCCATTCTCGTTTTCCACTCTCTGTCCCATTTATTTTTCTATTATTTTAATTTATTTTTAATATATATATATATATATATATATATAAAATTATTAATGATTTAGATAATTAGATATGTATGAATTAAATGATTAAACATTTAAATTATATGTATGGATAATTAGATAATTTGATATGAAATATTATTTTGTTTTTATTAGGAAGTTTAAGAATTTTACACCATAATTTATGTCATTTTTTTTTCCATGGGATTTGGTTAGATTAATATTGCATTGCTCTAATTCACTTTATTACCTTATACTGTTTTATTTTATTTTTTCCTTCCATGTAATTAATTTTATGTTTTATTAGATTAAATTGAATATTAAATATCATATAATAACCATCCAACCATTCATAATAAATTTTATTGTGCAATTGATTACTCATGATTTTAAATTAAATGTGGAGAAATATGAATTAAGTATAAACTCTTTACATTCTCTTTTACCTCAAAAAAAAAAAAAAAAAAAAAATCTTTACATTCTCAACTCTCACATTATTTGATTACTCCATCCCCTTTCCACGCCGCTTTAATGATATTTATTAATCTTTTTATTTTAATATTTTATTTTGGAGTAGGTTTATGATATTTATTAATCTTTTTATTTTCAATTTTTTAATTATTATTATTTTGAGAGTGCATTATTATATTATACATTGATGTAAATTAAATTCTTACTTTTTTAGAATTAGAGTTTAATTTTTATCTTAAAAAAGTGTTTAATTTTAATTATAATTTCTAACTTTAGATTACATTTTTCTTTATTTGTGTTATTTGTCTTTTTTTAGTTTTTAATTGTTTAACAAATAAATATTAAACAAAATTAATGGAGACTCGTGTTTAATTCTAACTGTTTATATATTGAGGTAACAATAAATAATATAAATAATGAATAATAAATAAATAGATGGAAATTGTATATAAGTAATGTTTGTTTAATTTTGTTTATTTATAATTAAATTTAAGTAATTCATCTATTGTTGATAATTAATTGTGAATGGCACAATTTTGTAAATTATAGACATTAAATAAGGACAATAAATAATAGTCCAAGAATGAATTGATGGACATATTTAGAATTAGGAAATTAGTATTTGGACATAATAGTCCAAGAATGAATGTTCCACATAGACACTTTTTAAGATAGTATGATATGATATATAAAATTGAAGGTTATCCTACCGTTATTTTTTCCGACGCTTTAAAAATAGTTGGACAAAATAGGAACTCCTGATGGTAAACTAAACCGTCTGTAAAAAATAAGAGAATTGCTGACGGTTTTGTGAACCATCGGCATATAGTACTTAATGCCGACGATTTTTCTTAAACTGTCGGCAAAAAGGGATGAAACACCGATGGTTTTTATAAACCGTCAACAATAATTCAAGAATCGTCGATGGTTTTCAAAACCGTCGGTGATTCGTCCTCAAACTGCAGACGGTTACGTAAATCGTCGGTAGTTCTGCGAAGAATTGCTGATGATTTGCTGAACCATAGGAGGTTTGGCAGGGAACCGTAGACGGTTTGGCAAACCGTAGTAGTTCTCCCACGAATCGCTAACGATTTTCTGAACAGTTAGTGATTCGTCAAAGAACCACCGACGGTTCACCGAATCATCGGCAGTTTGGCCTGGAATCACAGACGGTTCAGAAAATTGTTGGTGATTCGTAGGAGAATCGCCGACGGTTTGCCTAATCGTCTGCGATTCCTGGCCGAACCGCTAACAGTTCAGCAAATCGTCTGTGATTAGTCGGAGAACCGTTGACGGTTCGACAAACCGTCGGCTCCACGAAAAGGCCAACATTCGCCTAACCGTCAGCGTTTCCTCATTAAGGGGGCTTGAAAAAGTGCCCCGTTTTCCCTCTCATTTCCCCCCATTTTTTCTCTCCTTCCAAATTTCCCCCCTCTTCTCTTCTTTGCTTTCTCTCTTCTCATCTCCCATCCACCCATCCATCCACCCACCTGTAGCCACCTATTTTTGTCCGGCTTTCTTTTTATAAAATCGATTGTTAGTTTAATGTTTGTTATTAAATTTCCTCATTATCGGAATATCTCCACTTTGATATTTATTTGTTATTTGCTAATTTTACCTTTTTATGCCTTTTATTTATTATTATTATTTTTTCTTTTAAGTGGGAGAACCCATAGTTTTTTTTGGATAATTTTTTTTTTTTTGGTTAAGTGAGTAAGTTTTGTATTTTGTTTTGCTTGACCAAAAGTTGTTGGTCTATTTTGGTGCTAAACTCCTTTTGGCATGATTTTCAAATTGCAAAAGCATGGTCTTTGGGTAGTATATAAAAGAGGAAGTGGTTTGGAGTTTTTATACCTCTCATTCTCAACCTTTTAGAAAAAGAAAGGGGATCTCGATCCATAGACCAAAAAAAAAAAAAAAAAAACCTAGAAGAAGCCCTTTTTTTCTCAACTATTTTTTTTCTTTTCTCTCATCCACAACAACCACGTTTTCAAGCCATCCTTATAAAAAAAATATGAATCCACTGCGCAGTGAGTCTCTAATCTAGAAGACATTTAAGGATCTTTTGTATACAAAACAAAAATATCAAAGTCTAAAGCAACAAAAAAAAAAAACCTAACTTAGTTGGAGGTTGCATTTGGTAGGGCTTTGTCCCAAGGTTCCGCACTTCAAACAACAAGCTCTTTGGGTGTTTTTCTTTTTTTTTGTTTTTGTTTTCGACCTTTAATTCTTTGTCTCTATCTTGGAATGCCCTGAAAAACAGTAGTATAGTAAGGGTATTACGAGTTATTTTTAAAATTTTTTTTTATATACATATATATTTTTCTCCTTCGTTCTTTAGTATAGATATCTTTACTTTGTTTGTGTTGGCTTTTTGGCCCTTAATCTCAAATTAATTAATTTTAATTAATTAATTAATTAATGTTTTGATGATAACAAACCTGCTATTAATCACTAAGAATTTTAGTATTTTGAAGTGGCCATAGTATAGAGCTCGGAATAACGATTCCAACGCCTCTTGAATCACTCAAATCGGAGTTAAAATGAAGAAGTTATGGGCAAAACAAATTTGAACGGAAAATTCTCGATGCGATGATGTGGCAGCTGAGTCAGCATTATGGATCATTTAGAGAGTGACACGTAGAGCTATGGGGAAGTGACACATGGTGGCTTTTTTGTTTGTTTAAAAAGAAAAAAGAAAAATTATATTATTATATATTATTTTTTTATGTGTCTAACGGTTTTTAAAATTAAAAAAAAAAAAATTCTGACAGATTAAATGCTGCCAGCAGTTAGGCTGATTTAAAAAAAAAGGTTATATATATATTTTGACCGTTGGACATATATATATATATATATATATATATATATATATATATATATATATATATATATATATATATATATTATATTATATTATATTATTTATTATTTACTTTTTATTTTTTTTCTTTTAAAATGTCCACCATTCATTTTACTTGTACAACAATCCAATGACCCAAATTAAATTTTGATTGTTACCCATTTTCCCTCTCTTTTTATACCACATTCTTCTCCAAAAATTCAACAACAAGTTTTACAATTTTCAATGCTCCAAAAATCTCAAAAAGCCCCCATTGTTACTCTCTCCAAGCTCTAAATTTTTTCTTTTTATCTTATTCTTGAGAGAGAATTATTGTGTTGTGAGGATTGATTTGTGAGAGTTAAATTTGTAAATTTACTCTATTAAGAGAGTTCTTAAGTGTGTTCTTTATTTTCTTCAAACTTTGCATGCTTTAATTTGTTCTTAATTGTTTATTGTGTTGATTGAATTAATTTTTCATACTTTACATATTGTATTAATTATCCTTTTTATTTGTTTATAAAAAGTTTGATAATTATATTATTTGTGCATATTTAGGAAAAAGTTTTATTAAACCCTATTCACCCCCCCTCTAGGGTTGCCATACCGATCCAACAGTTTGCAGTATGAACTCCTACTCATTTTTACATTTTACTATAGATCTCATGTTATTACTCTTACCTGTCATCTCCATGCATTACTCATCTTTTTTTTCCTGTCTTCTCTTGTAAGTCTTATTTACCAAAAAATGAGGAGCAAAGAAAGAAAGAAAGAAAGAAAAAAAAGAGTGTAGTAAAAAAGAAAGAGGGAGTGTTGAGGAAGACTTTGCTTCTGAAATGAGATGACATAAAGATAAGTGTGTTGAGGAAGTTGGTGTGTTACGACATCCAGCTGATGGTGAAGGGTGGAAGCATTTTGATCATGAATTCCCTTAGTTTGCTTTGGAACCACAAAATGTTCGTTGGGGTTAGCATCAGATGGATTTAATCCATTAGAAAATATGAGCACTTCATACAGTATTGATAGGACCAACATAGTTCTATCATACTTAAATCATGTTAGTTTGGAGGTTTTAATGTAATTAATTAATTATTTTGTAGGGATTTGAGCATAAGGCACGTTCCAAGAGATTCTACGTTGAATCACGATTCCAACGCATCAAACCGGAGGTCATTCGGACACTTGAGCGAAAAGTTATAGCAAAAATAAGTAGTGTTGCGCGCTGGGTAGCGTCTAGACGCTATTGGCAGTTCCCTGAAGCCTCATTCGATGCTGCGGAGAGCCCCTGTGAAGCTGGGAGCGTCTAGTCGCTGTCCAGAGCGTCTAGACGCTCCGTCGATTCCTATATATAGATTTTTTCGGGTCCTAGGTCATTTGTCACCTATTTTCAGCAGTCATGAGACTAATTTAGTTTTTATCCTCTCTGTTTTTCAGTAGTTTAGGATAGATTAGGAGTTTTTTTTTTCCATCAAACCTCGGTGTCGGGCTACATCGTCACGATGAGCGGCTAAGGTAAGTGTTCCAATTCATAGGTTGGTGTAGCCAATTGCAATGTTGTGAGGCTTGTATTTTAATGTAGTTTTCTTTCAATTACAAGTATTCTTTGATTCCCGTGTTAATTTTATAAGTATGTATTTTGATTGAATTGACGCCTTAATCACTCTACATGTTTTATTGCTAATCATGATCATGATCCGTAATTGTCATGTTGAATGAACCGGTAGCATTAGGATTATCACATGTGTATGTTTTGTGGGTTTCCATATTACATGGCTTGCATGTTTAATTCTAGGAATTAAAGAAGCTTCTTAATTAGGTGAAAGTTGTTTTACCTGATTGGTTGTCTTGGTCATTCCAAAGTTCGTAATGCCTTTATCTAAATAATTTGAAGCAGTTTCGTAAAAAATTGTTTAGGTAATTAGCGTTAACTTGACGTTCGTTAGAGTTAATGACTTTAGGGAATTTGCACTTTTTGGGGTTTCCTAATAAGTTGACCAAGTACTTGCATTGTTAAGTTTAAATATTTTGAATGCCTATGATAAATGTTTGCAATTGGATAAAACCGTACATGTGAATTGGATTTTGGTAAGATTTGATCTATCACTATCTTTATTGTTTATGTTTCATTTTATTTATAAAAACACAAAACCCCCCTTTTTAATTGCTTTCTCCTTTGCAAATTTAACTTGAGAAATTAATATTCGGTTCCCTGAGATCGACCCGGTCCACTCAATGCTACAAGCTCACGTCAAGTATGTGGCTAGTGGTGCTAGTTCCATACAATTTGCCACTTTGAAAATGCATGAAAGAAACTAACTTCTTCATGTCTTTAGTTATTCCCGGGCCAAAATCTCCTAGTAAAGAAATTAATGTTTACTTGCAACCATTGATTGAAGAGTTGAAAGAGTTATGGAATAATGGTGTGCACACTTATGACTCAATTAGTGGCGAGTACTTTCAGCTGCACGCAAGTTTGTTGTGGACTATTAATAACTTTCCTGCATACGGTCACTTATCTAGGTGGAGTACGAAGGGTTACTAAGCATGTCTTATTTGTAAAGAAGATATATCATCCTTTAAGATAATAGGTAAAATTTTTGACATGGGACATCGACGTTATCTTCTGGAGAGTCACAGTTGGCGTAAGAGTAAGAATTTTGACAGAAAGACTGAGTCTAGACCTCCTCAAGTCGTACTGGATGGAGATAAGATCTTACAAGAAGTTTGTATGCTAAACTTTCCTATGCTCAGTAAACGTCTAGTGAAGTAAGATAAGAAACGGAAACGAACTAATCTTAATTGGAAGAAAAAGAGTATTTTCTTTGAACTTCCTTACCGGTCAAAACTCTTGTTAAGACATAATTGGATGTAATGAACATTGAAAAAAATATATGTGACAATTGAAGGAATGCGTTTCACTTCGCAACGGAAGCATTGGATCGTCTTTGATTTTATTTATAATTAAACAATAAAAATTAAGGTTAAGAAAAACATACCTTAAAAATAATATTATGGAGAATCTTTTGGCGGATCTTTATATCTTCGACAAAGTCTTCCTAGCTATGACTCGAACACAGGACTAAGGCTTGTGGGAGCCTCTTGAAAGAAAATCCACAAGGGATTGGAGAGGAAGAGGTTTAGAGAGAATTATCTAATTCTCTCTATTGAGGAGATGTGTGTTATGAAGAATGCACAATGGCTCACCCCTAGAGTCCTATTTATAGTGGTCTAGGGAAAATAATTAATAATATATTTTAATATATATTTATCTAACCATTTTGAATCTTATTCAAACCATTTAAAATTCTCCTACGACATCTATTTCTTAATTTAAATCCAATTCAAATTTAATAAATATCTTTTATTTAATGTATCTAATATACATTAATTATTTTAATATTTAATATATCAAATACAATAAATATATTTCACTCTTTTATATTTAATATATTTGATATATTAAATATTAATTTGAACACTTCAAATTAAATATTAATTTGAACATTTCAAATTTTAATATTTAATGTACCAAATACAATAAATATATTTTCCTCTTTTATATTTTATATATCTAATATATTATATATTAATTTGAACACTTCAAATTAAATATTAATTTAAACATTTCAAATTTTTCTTTCAACTAAATTGATATTTTTAGTGTTACTATGAGCTAGAAAGGGGACCTTATGAACCTACAGATTATAAGCTCCAATGATACAAAATTAATTAATTAAACTCTTTAATTAATCAATTTTCATTCATTAACTCTAGGGTCACTCCACTATAGACCTAGAGTTGCACTCTTATGCACTGTAGGACAAGTTGTGTCCATAGATATAATCATTACATGCAAGTCGATCTTTCATGAGTTGTTCGTAATTACAGCTGGGTCAAAAGTCCGTTTTACCCCTATAATTACATCTTGCACCTTAAGTATCACTGATCCTCTAATGAACAATTTGTTTATAATCTAATTATAAACTAAGTCCCTCTCGGGCCAGTAAGAGGGTGGGGCCCTATTGTTCAAGTCTCGAAATTAGCACTTAAGGGAACTACTCATCTACTTACCCTATATGAGAATGAGTGAATTCCATCTTGTGAGATTATGTTCTCAGCTCCCTATTTGGTCAAGTCTCCAAAATAGTAGGCATATTGAATCGGCTACAAAAGCCACTCTCTCCCATGCAAATCAAAGGACAAGCCCTCACAGGCAGGAGTTCATAACTCACTCAAGATTAAGATCGAGTCGCATATGATCATCCTGATGAAATATTAATCTTCTCAATTAACGGATTTATAAAGAGAGATTAAATATTTCGTGGTCCAGTCTTATACAAACTCATTGTATAATATACCCCCACTCACATGTCTCCACATGAATGATTTGGATCAAATCATTTGTAACTATTACAAAGTGGGCCGTATCAATAGTATTACTAGGATAAGGCACCCAACCTTATCCATATACTATGACCCTTTAGGTTATTTCTTGAACATGATCCTCTCGTACGTCAACCACATACTGTTGAAGATTACAATAATAATCTTGGATTTTTCATATAATGGATAATATTATATTGCAAATAAAATAATCAAAATTATTATTAATTATTAAATAAATTATGAATTACGAGGCTTTAGGGCATAAATCCCAACAACAATTTGGTTGACACATTGTTAAATATTGAGGGAAAAACCAAGACACGACAAACTCTTGATTGGATCTAGAGGATCTGAATATATGGAAAGATCTACAGTTGAAGAAGGTAGGCAACAAGGTTGTAAAGTCACATGCTGCATACACGCAGAAATCAATGAAGTTTCTAGATGGGTTTGAATCGAATATATTACGATGTGTTAGTGTCAACGATGGAAAACTATAGGGGTTGAAAACTCACGACTCTCATGTTCTGCTTCAGCGACTTCTTCCTATTGGTGTTCGAGGATATTTACCTAAGGATGTGTCCACTACTGTTGTTGAGCTATGTACATTCTTTCTTGATATATGCTTGAAAACAATATGCATAAGTGATTTGGATCGATTGCAATCAGATATTATAACCATACTTTATAATTTGGAAAAAATATTCCCACTAGTATTTTTCGATGTAATGGTGCATCTCGCAGTTCACTTGCCATATGAAACTAAAGTTGTGGGTCCTGTTAGCTACAGTTTGATGTATCCTATTGAGAGAAGCTTACGAATATTTAAACAATATTGCGAAATAAAGCACATTCTGAGGGTTCCATAGTAGAAGCATTTGTAATGAATGAATCATTGAATTTTTGCTCTTTGTATCTAACTGGGATTGAAACGAGATTCAATAGAGATGAACGAAATGATGATCAGATTTTCGTGAACGAGATTGTGGTGACCTTGAAGTGTTTAGACAAAGTGCAAGACCATTGGGGGGCTCAACTACAAGGACCTTATTCACTGAGGAGAAACAGATAGCACATTGGTATATTTTGAAAAATTGTGATGAAATAAAGTCTTATAGTACGTACGTCTCATACACTCTAATTCTCACTCTCAATCTCAATATAAAATTGAAATAAATTTGAGACTTAACTTTTGATTTCTTGTCTTAATAGACAACATTTGCGACTAATTTGTCTTGAAGCACATACTCCAAAGATTTATATAAAAGACACAAACTCCAATTTTCTAGTCGGTTCAAAGCTCATGTAAGTTGAGAGTTATGAGAGTATATAAATATAATTGAAATCATGAGTAAGATTTGTAACGTATATTAATGAATTAACAAGTTCTCTCATTGCGTGAAAGTGGAAATATGTATGATGATTTGTACTTAATGGCGACGGGACCTAGTTTTCAAGTGCGATCTTATAGTGGATGCATTGTTAATAGAGTACGCTTTCACACTATAATGCGTGATAATCGTCGGGTTATACGAAATAGTGGAGTCCTGGTGCCTGGAGAAAGTGAAAGTCAAGGCGATAAATTGAATTTGTATGGTGTATTGACTGAGGTGTTGGACTTAGAATATGTGAAGAGGAGACGTGTTGTAATATTTAAATGTAAATGGTTCAACACAAACAGTAAAAAGAATAGATCACATTTTCAGTTAGGATTAAGATCAATTAATACATCTCACTACTGGTATATGGGTGACCCTTTCATCCTTGCTACTCAAGCACAAAAAGTATTTTACCTCGACGATCCGAAATATCGCAATAATTGGAAAGTACTGCATATGGTTCAAAACAAATGCTTGTGGGATGTTCCAGAGGTAGAAGATCTTGGAAATAACCAACTTGAGTTGATAGAAGTTGATGATGGAATCAGATGAATCAATTTGGTAGAACACATTATGCAGGGATGATGTTGATCACACCATTGTGGAAGAACACCTGAGTAGAAGGGTATCATTAAATAATGATGATGATTTCATAAACTATGAAAAGAGGATGTAGAAGTTTCTCCTGAGATTACTTCTAGTCCTGATGAAAATTCTGACTCAGATCATGATAGCAATTAACAATTGGAGTAACTATGTATTTCATTACTTATTTTAGAAGTTTTTGATCCTTATTATTTTATTTGTATCATTCATATGTTTTATGTGTGCTTTTAGAGAGACAATGGTGCATCCTATTCAATTGGAGAACGAAGCGACTAATCATTTTGCCAATGGTGACTCTAGCGTAGACCTTGGAAACGTTGCGGTGTCTTCTACAGGTGATAGGACCAAAATAGTTCTACATTTTTATGCCTAAATCATGTTAGTTTAGAGGTTTTTATGTAATTAAATGATCATTTTGTAGGAAAATGAGTTCAAGGCATGTTTTGTTCATAAGGAACATTTTGGGAGATTCTACATCGAATCACGGTTCTAACGCATCAAATCGGAGGTCATTCGGACACCCGAGCAAAGAGTTAGAGCAAAAATGACCAGTGCTGTTCAGGGAGTAGCGTCGCAACGCTTCCCATAACGTTGCAACGCTATCACAAGTCCCAAACAGTGGACGCGCTATAGGACAGCGTTGCAACGCTGCCCACAATGTCGCAACACTGTCCCGATTTGCATAAAAGCTTATTTTCCGAATTAGGGCAGAAGCTCTCGACCTCCACAACTTCCACTCTAGATTTCTCTCTACATTTCACCATCTTTTATAGTTCTTTAGGCTAGATTTCATTTAGAGGCTTGTATTATGGCATTGGAGTAGACTTAGCATTGTTCGGGTAGACGATTACATTGTTTCGGGAGCGATTTGGGACTCCACCATGTAATTCCTTGAGGTTTTGTTATTAATTTCATATCGTACATTGTTTTAGCATAATTTTCTTCTTCCTTTCATTATAAAATTGATTTAGCATGTGGATCTAACAAATCATGTATGCTTTTATCGATTCATCGCTAGCTTGATATTCTACTAATTAGCTCTTTAATTAATTAGCTATCCATTTAGTTAAAGTTCCCTAATCGATCTTAGGCTTAATGCTATATTCTTGAGGGTATGGAACACTATTGTGCCCAACCCTTAAAGACGATTTAGAGTTAGTTCGATGCTAGGTTGGCCTAATTTCATAAGGGACTAGAATTTTGGCGGCTTTTTTGTTGGAATTGATTAGGTGTTAAATGTGTACATTGCACATTGAAATTAATTATGAACCCGGGATAGAAATTACATGTTTGGGCTTGATGACCTCCTAAATTGGCGTTGTTTGTAAGTTGTTTACTTCTCATCTTTAATTTCAGTTTTTATGCACTTTAATTTCCTTAATTTTAGTTATCACACCAACCTCCCCCCTCCCCCCAGTTCCGTCACATTGTCCAATTAACTGATGAGTTGAAGAAGTCTGTGTGTAATTTTGCTACTAAGTTTAGCAGCCAGATTGGAACAATTGTAAGAGAATCATTTCCAGTGCGTCTATCAAAGTGGAAAGATGTGTCCACAGATCTAAAGGACCACGTAAAAAACAAATTCCTAGTAAGTTTATTTTTTAGTTGTTTGTGTTTATGATGTCTAATTTTATCTAAAATTAATATTATATATTTTTATGCAGAACCATTTCAAGTTGGATTTGTCTAAGTATGTCATCCACGAGTTTATTGAACATGAGATGCAGACTACATTCAAAGAGTATAGGGCAGATTTGGTCAAACATTACAGAAAATATTCTCTTAAGGAGGGACGTGCACACCCACATTGTAGGGTGGTTGATATAGCCGATTGACATATGTTATGTGATAGGTGGGACACTCTTAAATGGAAGGTATGTTATTTACATTTCTTAATTAATATGTCGTCTCACATGCACAATTCTAGATCCATTTACTAGTATTTTATTTTGTTAGCAAACTATGGAGACGAATAAAAAGAATAGATCAAAGCTACTTTTCAATCATCGTGCTGGGTCTAAGACGTTCATGTATATACGAGAAGCACATGTAGGGTTGAAAGATGTTTCTTCTATTGTTTTCTTTGTTTTACAATATTACTAATATATTAAAAACATTGAGTTACAGAAAACAAAAGACGATGATGAACTTGTACCAATTAAGTTATTCAAAAAAACAAGATATAAAGAAGGAAAATGGTGGGTAAATCCGACAGCCGGTGTTATTGCTCATGTAAATTTCATACTCTTAAAGTTTGTTTATAATATTATTACTCTAATAATACTTATTTTAATTTTTCTCCCAGAGTCAAATGATAGAGTTGCAAGAGACACCCAATTCAGAAGGGTCTCAACCACTCACCCAAGCTGAGTTCGTCAAAACTATTTTGGGTCATCGATCGGGCCACGTTAAAGGCATGGGTTGAGGACCAAAGCCAAAATAGAGAAAGTATAGCAGCTCAACATCTAGTTGGGAAACACAATGAAAGCATGAGTTGAGCGTGGAATTGGCTCAACTACGGTTAGAAAATACACATCAAGTAGAAGAATTGAAAGAGATTACAGAAGAATTGAATCGTGCCAAAGCCGAAATTGTGAGCACGAGAGAAGAGTTGACTCAGACTAGACATAGATTGGAAGAAGTCGAGAATTGAACTTCAGATGAATTAGCTAGCCTCCGAGCAATGCTTACACAATTCATCCACTCACAAGGATCATTGATCGATGTACATGCAAGCACACGCGATCGAAGTAATATAAATTGGTATATGAGTACCAAGTATCGAATCCCAAGGGAACGGAGTAACAAAAATATTGTAAAGCAAAGTGTAAGGAAAATTGCAACCTTGAAAAATAAAAATTGCAAAAATAAGGTTGGGTTGGTTTGTTGGTAAAACAAAATAAAAATTGCAGAATCAAGAAATGAGAATATTGGAATAAAGAAAAATTGCAGAATTGAATTACAGAATCTAATTGCAGAATCACGAATTTGCAATTTGATTTTGCAATTTCCACATTCCCTGCAAACAAACTTAACTTTTTTAGAATCTTATCTAATTGCTTTCATTCTTATTCCTTTCTTATTTTCAAGCAACTTTCAACTATTTTCAAATGATCTTAAGACAAAACAAGAATATTTTAAGTAATTAAGAGTTAAATAAGCATTAATTCTAAGACTTATCACACCCCCAAACTTAAGATATTGCTTGTCTTCAAGAAATTAGAAAACAAATAGCACATACTGATCGCTATGCTTTTTGCTACACGCAAGTGCACGTGATCGAAGTAATAAAAACTGAAGTATTCCAGAGTATCGTACCCAAGGGAACGGATTTTAACAAAATCTACTGAGACGACACAAAATTGTTTGCAAATTACAATTGTGGTAACCAATGGTGTAAAAAAAAATGATTGAGAGTTTGGGTTGTTAAGAAAAATAAGTGAAAAATCAATCAGTAAAATAGAGATTCAAGTGATTCAAGCACCTTTGGAAAAATGCTATTCAAATGCAATTGCAATCATAGCTAACATGTGAAAACTAAGTAAACCGAGTTCAACTCCTATTCAATTTTGATTCAAAATCTTTAGGAGACTAAGTGATTAAACCTATATGTCTATGACTAATCTAACTTAGATACTTTCGCACACAACTCTAGTGGTTTTGGAGTCTCGCCCTATGTCTAGGGTCGATGTTCAGAACTTATTTCTAAGCCTTTTCCTCCATTGCTTTTGTGACATCGGCTTTCCCTTAACTCTTTCGATATTAAGTTCAAGCTTGACAAGCAATCACTAGTTGGCCGACTAGGTTTACCCAAATCTAAACTCAACAAAAGCAAACAAAGTTCACATGCTAGCTAGATTGATCATGCTTTAGAGCTTTTACATTTTCCCTTAGGGCTTTCACCAACTTGAACCCCTAAAGAAAATTTAGCCCATTATGGAAGAATTGAAAACCCACAGCTTAAGTGCTAATAAACTCATATTTAATAAATTGAATAAAGGAAAATAAATTACAGAATTATAAGGCAACAAATCTAAATTATTCAAGAATATTTTTTTTTTATAAAACTTGTAAATTAACTTGTAATAAGCGTTAATTAAAAACTCCAAAAATATACTTGTAAATTAAAAGCCCAGAACTGAATAGAAATTAACTTGAAAGTATATTTAATAAATTACAGTTTAACTTGTAATATTTAAGTAAGCCCAGAAGGCTGAGGCTGAAGCTACGGAAAAGCCAAACTTAAATGGAAATGGAAATTTCAGAAATCAACAAACTTATTATTAGAGATGAAAAAAATTGAAACCTAGGATGTAATAGTTCATACAAGAAAAGTGGATAAAACAGAGAAGATCTTATGACTAACCTCAAGCAGAAAATGAAAGATTAAAACAGAAGGAAAATTGAACAAAAACAGAGTATCGCGCCAATGTATTTTTCCTTGTATTGATCAATCCACGAACACCATCGAAGGTTGTTGGATCTTTACCTCCTCGAACTCTCGTTGAGGAAGGATCAACCTCGAAAATTACAGAGCAAAACGAACCTAAACTATTGAAAGAAAGACAGAAAACGAAAAATAAAGCTGCTGTCCAAAACAGAAAACAGAGTATATAATTCGAAAAACAGAGTATGAAAAATTGATCGCTTTCTTCTTCGTTCTTCCTTCCTTTTATAGAGATTCCGAGGCTTCTTCTTCCATCTTGGGCTCCTTAATTCGTGGGTAAATGATTGAGCACGAGATTTGGCTGTAAATTCTCCCATAAATCAAGTAATTTCCATTAATTGAGGTGATTTCCCGTGATTTTTGCCATAATTGAAAATTCCAGAAAATGCAATTGCATTTCAATTGCAATTTCCCTTTTGTTCACAACCTTGCCTTCCCAAGGAAATGCAATTGCATTTCATTTGCAATTTTCTTCATTTCTTCAAATCTGCACAAAAACCACCATTTTAGCCGACTTTCTTCTATCTTTTCAATTTAATTCTTCTTTTACCCTATTGCAACAAGCTTGCATGAATTCATCTTATAAACATTATCTTTAGCTTGCTCGGTAATCAATAAAGCATGCAAAAATGGCAAGAACAACTTAGTTTTAGGGTTAAATAATCCTCATAAATGAGAATTATCACATACACAAGCAAACACTTCACAAAATGATTTCAAATGATGTTTTTGAAAAAAAAAATGTTGTTCAGGAGAGGTCTCAAACTTTTAACACTTTACACAATTCCAAGATTTTCTCACATAAAACTTTTACTTTTCTTTTTCAAGATAAAACATTATTATGCAAATCCACCTATTATGCTTATCCTACCTAAGTCATAGTCATAAAGTCTAGGGAGGTCTTCTTTGTTCAACAAGTTAAGTTCACTCACATTACAAGCATTTTTCTTTCTCCCCCAAAATTATGTAAAGCTGCTACTAGGCCTCATTTTCTTTTTCTTTTGAACCTTTTTTTTTATGAGAGTCTTATTGTCACTTGTACCTTCGTTCCAACTTACTAACACTTTGTGGTGAAAGTAGTTGACTACGAGCACAAATCATTGCTAAGACCGTTTTCACGTACTCACTTCCTAAGTTAACCTTTCATGTAGAGGAAATCATGGGTGTCATGGCTGCCTCTAGTTACTTAATTAACTCTAGAAGGAGGAGTATCTCATGTTTTTTTTTTTTTTAAAGTCCTAGCAGCTGTTACAACGACAACATAATATTACAACAACATACTATTACAACAACATAGTGTTACAACAACATACTATTACAACGACATACTATTACAACATAATACAACAACGTACTATTATAACAACATAATATTACAACAGTAGTATTACAAAACTCACCCCCCAAACTTAAATGGGTCAATGTCCCCATTGACTAAGAACTAGAAGAACAGGGATTGGGGTACATAGTTGGGTCACTTAACATGCTAAGCATTAAAGCTAAACTCTCCTAAGTCCATTAGATGGGATAAACACAAGGGAAGTTTGGGTTCAAATTTTTTATGGAGAAAAATAATTCATCAAGTTTTATGATTTTGAAAACTAGAAGTTGTGTGTGAAAGCACTTGAAAGTTGAGAAAACTCTAGGTATCATCATTAAAAGTTTTTAAAAAAAAACACTAAAGAAAACAATTTGTAAACTTGTTTTGAACATGATTTTTATGGAATACTTGTGCGAGGAGTATTTTTTTTTCTTCAGAATTCATGAAAGCAAATAAACTAAATAAACATAAAAGAACTTAACTAAACCTCAAACTAAAAACATAACAATTAACAAAGCTGGAAAGATAGGTTAAAGATAGACTCCCCTATGCAGAGAAAAATGTGTTGTTGCCATTACTGTCCTCGGGGTTGTTGGAGTCTTTGACAAAGAATTCTCCTGAAACTGCAATTGCAATTTGCTTTCGTAATTGCGACTACAATTTCTTCCTCCCGCTCTTTCTTCTTATATTTTCCTAAAACTCAAGAGTAGAGCATCAAAAAGTTCACACAGTTTTTCTCAATGCAAAGTTACTTTTTGGAAATTCCAATTTTTGAACTCAAAGTTGATTCATCAAACTCCCAGGTGAATCTCCAGGTAGAGATGTTCCCTTAGCGGTCAACTTAAATACCTCAACCTCGACAGGATTCTCCTTAGACAGAGCTTTTTTGAATTAATTTTTTCATTTAGATTGAAATTTCAAAAGTTGAAAATTTCTCTTTTTTATTATTTTTATTATTTTTAATTTTAAAATAAAAGAAAGATAAGGTAACTTATCCAATTCCAGTAGGGAGACTGCAACTATGTTCTTTCATTTTGCACCTAGGTCTCGATGTTGGAAGAGATTTCAGTCGTAGTTGAGGTGTTTTGATCACAACGGGTCTTGCATGCTTAAGAGATTTGCATATATTTCTGAAGGTAGAAATTACAGTTGCAATTTGTGTCACATACTGCATATTGCCATCCTTCATGCTCTCATTTTTGCATTCTTCTTGATTTTGCATTTCCTGCAAGCTGCAATAAGTGAAAACAGGGCATTCTAGTATCGGGAGCACTTTGGATGTCAATTGCGGTGAAATTGCAACTGTATAGCTCACTACAACTTCCTTTTGTTGTTCCTTCTCTTCTTGAGGTGGTTCTTCTTTGGTCTTTTCTCTCCCTTCTAGCTCCTTAATGTTGTCAAGTGTTGGAGTGTTTTCTACTTCTATTGGGAGTTCAAGGTCTTCATGTTCCAATTCAGTTAGTGTCACCACCTCGCATTTTTCTTCTTCTTGTTTTGAAGTCTCTATGTCCTCGAGCAAGATTCTTTGGAACCTGTTCTCAAATTCATTTGCAATTTGTTCAATATGGATCTCCAAATTCCGTAGAGATGCAGCTTGACTTTCCATTACAACATCGTTCTTTGCTCTATATTCCCTCGCGAGTTCTTCGATGCTTGGCTCTTTTGGGATCATCTTCCCTTGCTGAAAGCACTGGTACTGATGTTGATTTGCAAAACTGGGTAGAAATCCATAACACAAAGAATCAGGATTATAAGGACAATTATCAGATGAATGACTTCCTTTACAATAAACACAAGAAATAGAAGAGAGAGAGTTAAAAGGAGCTATAGGATTTCCCATCATCAATTTTTTCATCATGTAGCTTAATGATGAAGTTTGTGCGCTCAATGCTACAATGATATTGTCTTCTTCTATCTTGTAGATTTCCTCAAGCATTCAACCCTATGTTGTGTCTTTCTCCTCTTGCAATTTCTCTCCCTCAACAAGTGAAATCGAGCTCCTCCTGCAATAGGAGAAATTGTAGTTGCAATTTCTCTTACAATTTTTGCTAAAACAGAATTTTTGTTAAAACTGTCATTCCCCGGCAACGGCGCCAAAAACTTGATCGGTGTACACGCAAGTTCACGCGATCGAAGTAATATAAATTGGTATGTGAGTACCAAGTATCGAATCCCAAGGGAACGGAGTAACAAAAATATTGTAAAGCAAAATGTAAGGAAAATTGTAAAAATAAGGTTGGGTTGGTTTGTTGGTAAAATAAAATAAAAATTGCAGAATCTAATTGCAGAATCAAGAAATGACAATATTAGAATAAAGAAAAATTGAAGAATTTAATTACAGAATCTAATTGCAGAATCACGAATTTGCAATTTGATTTTGCAATTTCCACATTCCCTGCAAACAAACTTAACTTTTTTAGAATCTTATCTAATTGCTTTCATTCTTATTCCTTTCTTATTTTCAAGCAACTTTCAACTATTTTCAAATGATCTTAAGACAAAACAAGAATATTTTAAGTAATTAGGAGTTAAATAAGCCTTAATTCTAAGGCTTATCAATCATCTAAATAGGTATGATCTCTCTACAACTACTTTGTGTATGACTATCCTGCAGTAAAGGTAGCCAATGATTTGAGCATTGGAGGGGCGGTTAATAGCTTTGAGATTGAATTGAGATGCTTATACATAGTAAGACAAATTGTGTATGGCTATCCTACTGTAAAGGTAGCCAATAATTTGAATTTATTTGGTTTGTATGTATGTTCATGATATAGTTGAGTTTTAGATGATATGTATATATGTTCGTAAATTGTGAAACGTTTTGGGTAAAACTACTATGTGATCTACACTTTTATTTGTCTAAAGTTTTAGTTAAATTGTGAGTTTAAATTATTAAGTTTTGAATTTATTTGGTTTGTTTGAGTTTATGTTCATGGTAGTTGGTTTTCAAAATAGTTACTTATTATGTTTAGTAACTTTTGGTTTACTTGGTAAAATTAGTTTATTGGGTAAAATTTTGATTGTTTGAGTTCGTTATACAACGAAAGAGTTGATTATTTGGTTTCTTTGAGCTTATGTTCATGATGGTTGAGTTTTAGATGCTATGTATGTGAATTTACTACAACAAATTTGACATATAATGACAGTCCAAAAAAAAAAGGCGCTAGAAACCATGACAGTCCAGGAAAAAATGCGTGAATTTTTTTTTATAAAAAAACAATAAGTTACAATGTCGGTCATTGACCGACATTGTAGATATATTTTTAATGAGCTACATTAAAAGCCTTTTTACCATTTTTATTTTTCACTTTTTATCTTATTCTCTCTCACATATACCTTAGCATATTCTCTCTACCAGGCGCTTCGTAGCTTCTTCTCCTTCCCCAACACCTTCATCTCTCTCACCGTCACCATTCGCCGTGGCTGGTTCACCGTGGGTTTTTTTGCCGTCGTTCGTCGTTTAAGCCACTATTCATTGTGGGTTGCTCATGGGTAGCAGATTTGAAGTCGTGGAGGTTGTGGGTAGCAAATCCGGTGCTGTTCATAGCAGATATGAAGTCTTGGAGGTCGTGGGTAGCAGATATGGCGCTATTGATAGTAGATTTGAAGTCGTCATGGTCGTAGGTGGTAGATCGGTAGTTGTTGATAGTAGATCTGAAGTTGTGGGTTGTAGCCTTGAGTTGGGTCGTCGGTAGCTGCCTTGGTAGTTGTTCATGGAACAGAGATTCTTTTGGCTTTATCTCTGAGTAAGTATTTTCTTTTTGCTTATTCTTTTGTGTATTAGTTTGATTTCTTTTGAATGGTGGTCGACTACGGCTGAGGTTTTTACATGGGTGAACAAACTAATACAAAGACAAAAGATGTGAGTCGTCTGCTTTCTTTGAATGACTTACTGCACTTATTGTTTATTTTTGGCTGCTTATTGTAATTTGGAGACGAGTTTTCTGAATGGTATCCTGTGTTTGGTTGTTAGGGAAATTGTTGTTTAATTTGTAATTGTAACTCAACTTCGAACTGTTTCATTAGGTCGAGTTTGGAGTATTATTATTATTATTATTGTTATTATTATTATTTTGTTGCTCTCAGGATTTTGGCATTCAACAGTATTAGAATTAAAAAATTGGCGTCTTTTCAGGCTCGATTTGTTTTGAACCACTATTGAGAAAAGGGGCACTAGGTTTTGACTTGTATGTTTACTTATTGGTATGTGAGTACCAAGTATCGAATCCCAAGGGAACGATGTAACAAAAATATTGTAAACAAAGTGTAAGGGAAATTGTAATTTGAAAGTTAAAAATGCAAAAATAAGGTTGGGTTGGTGTGTTAGAAAAATTGCATAATCAAGAAATGACAATATTGGAAGAAAGAAAAATTCTAGAATTAAATTGCAGAATCGAGAAATGGCAATAATGGAAATAACCAGAAATTGCATAATTGAATTGCAAAATCTAGAAATGGCAATGTTTGATAGCAAACTAGATAGACTTAGTGAATGAAAATTCAAAAGAAATTTGAGATAAAGATGAGGCTCAAGAATTTCATTGCCCTAAGTTGTAATTGTAAGCCAAAATTGCAATTCCAACCTACTTTACCCTCAATTGTAAACCAAAATTGCTTCTCCTATTTACCTTGAATTTAGGTTTTAGGAGGCTAAGTGAGTGACTTATATGTCTATAGTCCCTATATCTTAGATCATCCAACTCAACAATTTTATGAGTTTTGGAGTCCTTAATCCCTATGTCTAGGGTAAAGATTGACTTATGTCTAAGCTCTTTTTCTCCATTCTTGTGTGGAATCTGCTTATCACTAACCCCGTCGGTATTAGATCTAAGCTTGAGTTGCTACCCTAGTTGATCAATCTAGGATCTCAACGAAAATTTATTCAACACAAGCAAACAATTGAGATGTAGGCTTGATTTTTATTGAAATTTAGGCTACAATTACTTTTTAGGGAATTCCCATGCTTGAACCCCCTAAGAAGTTTAGCTCATAATAAATCTATAAGCAACTAAACTAAAAATTAACACAAGCTCCATGTAGAAATAAAATTGGCTACGATATTACTCTAGGAATAAAGTTTAAGGGAAACTAAAATTGTTTGTTACATTAAGGAAATGAAAATTGTTATTGCACTAAAGAAACAGAAAATTGCTTATTTATGAACAATACTTTATTAAGGAAAATCGTTGCTGAAAATTGTTGTTACTAAAGCAACAGAAAATTGTTGCTGAAAATTGCTTTGTTAAGGAAATGAAAATTGTTGCTTCACCAAGCTATACTTTATTTCTAAATAACCCACACTTAAACTCAATGATGAATGTTCAACAAACAGAGAATAAAAAAAAACAGAGGAGGGAAAACTAAGAGAAAACAGAGGAAACTTTTGACTAAAACCCACGAAAATAACTCTAAAATTCGCCCTCAAAATCCAACTTCTTCACTTGAATCAGATTGGATAAATCAAAGGACAAATAGAAAATAACTTACAACACTTTTGGTAAAACAGAAACGAAATTGAAGAAATATGAAAACAGAAAAAAATAAAATAAAAATAGAGTATTAATGTTGATGGAAACCCACGAAATAAGCTCCAAAAATGTCTCCAAAACTAAATTCGAATGATGAACAAAATGATACTACCAGCAACTCTTGGTAATACAAGAAGAAAATTAAAAAAAAAAAAAAGACAGAAACTAAAATTCTCGGCAAAACAGAGAGCAAAAATTTGCAGAAAAACAGAGGAGAAAACCATGAAAATTAACTCCAAAACGTCTCCAAAAACTAATTTTTTAACTCATCCTTTTCTTCCCCCTTTGTAGACCTTCATTAGGGTTGAAGAATGCCCAAATTTCGTGCTCCAATTCCCTTAATTCATGCGGTAATTACGATTTCCATATATGGGTTTTGGGCAGGAATTTTCGTTTTTTGAACTTTTCTACTGCTCCAGATTGCAGAATCACGATTTTGCAATTTCCACATTCCCAGGTCTGCTACTCCAGATTGCAGAATCACAATTTTGCAATTTCCATATTTCCTGCAAACAAGATTAATTTATTTAGAACTCTATCCCAAATGCCATCATATTTATTTCTTTCTTAAATTGAAGCAATTTTTCGACTATTTTCAAATGATCTTAAGTCAAAACAAGAATATTTTAAGCAATTGGGAGTTAAATAAGCTTTAATTCTAAGGCTTATCGTCTAACATCTTCTTGTATTTATCTTGTTGCATTAGATGACATTTTGATATGGGTGAAATGGAAAATTTGTAGGCCAACCTATTTATAGGTTTTCTTTCAAGTGTAGAAGATGCAATAAGTCATACACTAGCAAAAACATCTTTTTAGATCTCATAGTTACTTCTGGAATGAAGGAATATGTTGAAGTCAAACCTGGGGGAACTAAGCTGTTTTGGTATCTTTTCGATATTTCTTTCATTTCTTCTTATAAATGTTTCATTCACTTCTAAGTTTTTCGACGTTGCTTCATCTTTTAAGTGTTAAGTTGATGTCACCCCTTACAACTTGTCTAGTGAAAGGAAGGGGTATTGTGTTATTTCCATTTTTTCCCTTAAAAGAAGATAATTCTCAATTACTTCTGGTCTTTGTACTTTGTAGGAGTCCACTCGTTTCATTTATGTGTGAAAGAGGATGGCATCAAAATTTCAATCGAAGTGGTTTCCCAGGCATTGACGAAGAAGTATGCTTCCTCTCAATCATAACACTACCATTCAATGTACAAAGATTTTAGATCGATAGTTTGATGCTATTCAAAAGATTATTTGAGGAGAAAAAACAAGTCTTATTGTATTGTTACATGAGTTGCATTGGTAATTGGATATATAACATTTTCATTTCCTTGGGTAATGTGAATATGGACTGATATCTTTTCTGTAACTATATACTATTGTAGTTTAAATGGCCATGGAGTATTTTAAATATGTTGAAGGTGGTCTTTTAGTGGATGCATGTTGTTGTAGTGGTTTGTTTTCTAGAAAATTTGCAAAATCTGGGTCTTTTCCAGGTGTTATTGCACTTGAATTTTCTTAGAGTATGCTCCTCCAATGTTATGATTTCATAAAGAAAGATTCTGCTATTTTGAACAGGTAATTTTATTTTATGACTTTTATACTCTTGTTTAATTAATTCCTTAAAACACAATAGGTAATTTTATTTTATGACTTTTATAATCCCCAAAATTCGTCCCTCCTTGTGCAATTTCCCACTAAGTCTTGAACTTTTCTCTCCATGGAGTGGTTTAAAGCATCTGGGTATTTCAACTAGAAGAAAGTATCTCAGTATGAATTTATTTTCTTATGGTCTCTGGTTTGTATGGTTGATTCGATTTGTATTCATATTTGTTTGTATTAAGTGTTTATTGACTTTTTTTTGTTCTTTTTATGTTTTCTAAAATGGTGTTGTTGTAGAGAGGAGGAAGAAAATTCCTAAGGGGAAGGCATTTTTTGCATCTTTGTTTGGGGTTGGAGCTCCCGAGGCATTGGCTATTTTTAAAGTTATTAGATTTTGGTTAATTTATATGCTGCTTATTATCATAATATTGTGTGTGTAGCTCGTTCTTTTTTGCATATTTAATCGACCATGAAGTTAATGTTGCCCATTTTGAGGAATTTTTATTGTTCTATTATTGTCCTAGACTTTCAATTGCAGCCAAGGGAGGGCGTACATTTTCAACAATGTGTAAGTGGTCCTGTTGATTTAGAAACAGATAAACATTTGGATTTCAACTTTTTTTTACCTAAAACTTTAAAATTGACCCAATTTATAGATTCTTAAATTGGATCAGGGTTCACTTTCCTTGAAACCTGGTTTTGAGAGAGATATTACTATTACTCATTTTATGTTATTTTAAAAAGAAGATACAATATGAAATGGGAATTTTCGAATCATTTTATGTTGCCTGAAACATTTTTGTTTTATTTTGAGTAATTAGAGGGAATACTTTTAATCGAATGACTAAGGTAGTTGAAATGTCTCTCTTACTGAATCATAGCTCCATTGGGAATGGACATTCCTTTTTCAGCTAGTTGTCAAATACTGTATGACTTGTATCATCATTTTTAATTCAAATTTTGGTTGATCCTTCCTAGGTTGTGCTTTTGTAGATGCTTAAAAAAGAACTGGCATTGGGTGTACTTCTGTTTTTACTGTCAGGTACATACTCAAGCTCCATCCAATACTTTTTTTACTAGTGTTTTTCTTGAAAAAAAATGGATAACTAGTTCGTAATTTGAACTTATAATTATGCATCGTGGATATTCAATACTTGTTTTACTTTTACATACTTGTTCGATGTAGTTGTTAATTAATACCCTGGATGGGAAACTCCATTGGCCTTAAGTTCACTATTATTGTTTTAGTATATGATATGTTTGAATTCTTATAAGTGATAGACTTAAACTTATCTCTGCATTTGGGGGTTGTCTTTTCCTCTTTACCTAGTACATTTTCTTAATTTTGTCTGGAATTTCTTTGTTGAGTGGATATTGACAAACATTCGACTTCAATAACTGTAAGATAAGATAAGTCCTTGGTCATTTAGGATGTATCCTGATTTTATTTAGTATGATTGGGATTTTGGCCACCTACATTTAGAATTTTTCTAGTGGCTCAATTACTACTCCAAGTTCTATTTAAATTTACTTTCTCCTTTTGAATCATTAAGTGATAACACATCCTATATGTAACTTTCTAACTCCTTTGATATATTTTCTGTTTTATGAGTTTGTCTGATGGATTTATGCATGTTTATGCTTTATTTCTTTGTTTAACTCATACTTACTTAGGAAAGGCCAAAATTCGTTTACTTCTTGGTTTTTGCTTGACGGTGTTTATAGGAAAGTAGATTTCTGTTTCTTTAGATTGGTAGTTATTGTTTTTATATTATTTGGTGGGAGTTAGAAGCTAGAAATTTTAGTGTACTTGCTTAAACTAAGAAGTTATCAATATATAGAAACAATGTGATGGTTTTCCTTAGAGATTCTATTGGAAAATTTGAACCCTGAACTAACTGAGGGTGGTTACTAATGAGATGAATTCTTATTAATGAAAGTAATATTGAGACACAAGTTTTTGAGCAAGAAATGCTAGAATCTGATTTTTATGAAGACAATTCAGATATTTCCTTATAAGCTTTTTTATCCCTCATGGGAACATATTGCCATATATTACATTCAAATGTGTTTTGATATAAGGATATTGTATTTGTGAAGATCACCAGTTTATATTCTTAAGTCCCATAATATTTTCGTTTACTTGTAGCATGTTGGTTATTATTTTCACACTTCTGATTGGTTTTACTATCTAAAAATATTGTGCAGAATGTGATAATGTTCATGCTAGAGTTTGGTATGGAAAGAAACGGAAGTAAAATCAACCAAATCAAAGTAAGTTGTTCATATACCTTGAGTAACACTAATTTGGTAGTTTATCATTTTGAATGGAATAGATATATACTTGTAGGTTGCTAATTAGAAGTGTTTGATTTGGAATAGATCTAGTTTTGTATTTAAGTTTGTTTATTCTTAGGATGAATAATTTTTAGCTCAATCAATTGGCTTCATTCTTTTTGAATTGTTTTTTTTTTAATTCTTCAATGAATGGTAAAAATTTACTTTTTTTCATATCAAAAGTGGCTGTGATTATTGAATTCTGCTTTCTTATATTGTTTAGGAGTTGGATGCTCTTCCTTCTTGTTGCCAGAATAATGAGTTTAACAAGATTTTGGGAGCATCGCCGAGTAAAACTATGAAATTACTGGATTCCACAGCTACCACATCTTCACCTAAGAGTGACTTTGATGATATTGATATTTATGGTAGTAAGTAGAGGTTGCTTTCTTTTCGTTCGTTTTAATTTTATCAAAGTTTTTCACTTGCTTTTTTTTAGATACTAATAGTATATTTTCTAATTGTAGCTTAATAGGGAGCGCCTTTCACCAGTTGTGTTGCCACGCCTTTCACCACTCATCCACTTCAATTGGTTGGTCTTAAGTTTAAGTTGAAAGGTTTTAGAGTCTTGTATTTATTTTGTTTAGCAATTTTTCTTATCTTTGTAAGGTAGATGTAGTTTGTAGACGGATGAAGAGTCATATTTTTACTATGCGTGTACATATAGAGAAATTGTATGTCTTTTTTTTTTTTTTCTTTTTTTTTTTTTTTTTTTGTTGTAAAGTTACTTGTTGTGTAAAAATGTAATGCTATTGAGATTTTATTTTGTGCATAGGTTGAGAAAGAGAAATATTGTTGGTTAGTCATGTTTGCAACTAATTTTTTTTATTAAATTATTGACAAAACGACGATGGACATTGCCTGTCATTGAAAAACCACTATTTTTGACATTTAATGACAGGCGTACTTTTAATGACGGACTTTTAATGACAGACGAAATTTTAATGACAGACATTTAATGACGGATAGACTTTTAATGATAGACAAATGAAAGATTTTTAATGACACACAGACTTTTAATAACAGATAAATGATAGACTTTTAATGACACATACTTTTAATGACAGACATTGACCGACATTAAAAACTGTGCGTCATTGTAGGTTACGATGACGGGCAATGCCCGTCATTAAAAGTCGTCTGTCATTGTAACCAACAATGACATGCGAAAAGATGTCGGACGCTTGTCCGACATTGTTTCCCTACAATGATGGGCAATGCCTGTCATTAAACGCCAAATTTGTACTAGTGATTGAAATGTTTAGGCAAAACTCATATATATGTTTTGTAACTTTTTTGACAAAGTAAAGTTAAGTGTGTTTGTAATTTTGTTTTGAAAAAGTTACTTATAATTTTGTAACTTTGGTTTACTTGGGAAAATGTAGATTTGGTTGTGTATTGTTAAATTTGGTGTTATACTTATAGAGTTTTCATTCTCTTAGTTGGATATAAATTTGATGTGTTGATTAGTTGGTTTCTTTGAGCTTATGATCATGATGGTTGAGTTTTAGATGCTATGTAAGTCTATTGAAAAGTTTTAGTTAATACTCATATTTTTTGATAAGTCTAAGTTAAGTTAGTTTAAGTGTGTTTGTAATTTTTGTTTTGAAAAAGTTACTTGTAATTTTGTAACTTTGGTTTACTTGGGAAAAGGTAGATTTGGTTGTGTATTATTAGATTTGGTGTTATACTTATAGAGTTTTCATTCTCTTAGTTGGTTATAAATTTGATGCGTTGATTATTTGGTTTCTTTGAGCTTATGTTCATGATGGTTGAGTTTTAGATGCTATGTATGTCTATTGAAAAGTTTTAGGTAATACTCATATTTCTTGATAAGTCTAAGTTAGGTTTTAAGTGTGTTTGTAATTTTTGTTTTGAAAAAGTTACATGTAATTTTGTAACTTTGGTTTACTTGGCAAAAGGTAGATTTGGTTGTGTATTGTTAAATTTGGTGTTATACTTATAGAGTTTTCATTCTCTTAGTTGGTTATAAATTTGATGTGTCGATTACTTGGTTTCTTTGAGCTTATGTTCATGATGGTTGAGTTGTAGATGCTATGTATGTCTGTTGAAAAGTTTTAGGTAATACTCGTTTTTTTTATAAGTCTAAGTTAAGTTTTAAGTGTGTTTGTAATTTTTGTTTTGAAAAAGCTACTTGTAATTTTGTAACTTTGGTTTACTTGGGAAAAAGGTAGATTTGGTTGTGTATTGTTAAATTTGGTGTTATACTCATAGAGTTTTCATTCTCTTAAGTTGGTTATAAATTTGATTTGTTGATTATTTGGTTTCTTTGAGCTTATGTTCATGATGGTTTAGTTTTAGATGCTATGTATGTCTATTGAAAAGTTTTAGGTAATACTCATATATGTTTTGTAACTTTTTTTGATAAGTCTAAGCTAAGTTTTAGGTAAATATGTTTGTAATTTTGATTTTGGAAAAGTTACTTACGTAGTTTTATAACTTTTGTTTACTTGGTAAAGTTAGATTAATTTGGTTGGTTTTGCTAAATTTGGTGTTATGTATAAAGATTTGTTTGTTATAGTTTGATGAGTTCTTATTTGTTTACTTAGTAAAGTTAGATTAGTTTAGTTGTTTTCATTGTTTTAGTTCGGTATAATAATTTGATGAGTTTATTATTAGTATACTTAGTAAGTTAGATTAATTTAGTTGTTTTGATCGTTTTACTTTGTTATATTCATGAGTTTTGTAACTTTGGAAGTTAGTAGAAAGTTTTGATTGTTTTTGTTAAATTTATTTATTTTTAGTTCCTTATAATTCGTTATAAGTTAGATCATTTTGTTGGTACATATATATACTTCATTAGTATTAGGTCTATATGTTAAATTATATGTAAATGAACATGTTTGTGCTTTTGGTTTAGAAAAAGTTACTTATATAGTTCTGTAATTTGGTTTACTTAGTAAACTTAGATGAACTTGGTTGCTTTCTCAAATTTGGTGTTTTTCTTATATAATTTGTAACTTAATTAAATTTTGATACTTTTGAAATGTTAGTTTAGTTGTTATGTGTTTATAGTTTTGATCTTATGTTCATGTCTTTGTTTTTCATAGGTGGGTTGAGTCGACATTATTCTAAAAGGAGGACAAATATTTATCATGAAGATGATGAGATCTTATATTCATTAAATTTTTGTTTCTAGATTAGGTTTATTTGTGTAATAGTTTTATTTTTATCTTGCATGAATTTATGAACAAAGTGTAATCAAATTTGGTTTAATATAAAGTATTATGTGACTTATTTTGTGTACAATTTATTTTAAGTACAACATGTTTAAATTATAGTGAAAATCTAGACAAAAATCTCTTGAAATTAATAAAATATCAAAGATAAAGCAATGCCGACCAAATTTGTAGTTTGGTTGGTCTTTATAGGAATTGCCGACTAAATTGCATTTTGTTGGCAATTTCATGAATTGCTAACCAATTTTGTGGTTTGGTCATCCTTTAGAGGAATTGCCGACTAAACACATTTTGGTCGGCAATTGAAAGAATTGTCGACCAAAATGTGTTTAGTGGGCATTTTTCAAGGAAAAGCTGACTAAACAAGATTTTTTTGGCAATTCAAAGAATTGCTGACCAAACCAATAATTTGGTGGGCAATTCTTGAAAAGGCCGACCAAACGCAATTTCGTCGGCAATTCCTTGAATTGCCGACCAAAAAGTGGTGTTGACATTTCCAGGAAATATCGGTGCCACCCAAATTTGATCAGCAAAAGCTCCCATGACAAGGATATGCAGACGACTTTTATTCGTCGGGAATACCTTTTCTGACGGTTTTTGGACTTTTCCCAACCAATTTTGGCGTTGGAAAAATCCAAAATTCTTGTAGTGATTGTAGGAATCAAAACTAGTGAAAACGAAGTAAAATATTGATAAGCGGTAATTGACATGTATCATTGACCAAGAGGTTCAAAGTTTGAATTTTCTACTCCCAAATATTGTTGAACTCAAAAAAAAAAAAAAGAAAAGTGTTGATATAAACAGGAGGAAAAAGAAAAACTTTTTTATGAATTAATTGTGATAAATTAATTTAATTGGCCATTTAAAAAAATATAGAAAGTTATAAGAACCGAAACATCCGTGATCGGATGGATTGGCATTGGTAAAAGGGAGGAGTGGAAGGGGTCAAAAGTGAGCATTAATAAAAATAGGATGAAAGTACAAGATTTTGAAACTTAGGAAATCAATAAAAATAAAACTTAAAATTTAAGGGTAAAAATATAATATTTTAAAACCTAGGACCAAAAAAGAATTAAACGCAAAATTCAAGTACCAAAAAAGTGTTTGTCTTCTTAGAGAAAGAGAGAAATACTAATTTATTGTTTGTCAAATAATTACTTTGTCAAATATCAAATTTGGTTAGGTTTATGACAAGTATAAAAAAAAAAATATTTGTAATAATTTATTGTTTTTTACAAAAAAAAAAAAGTGAGTTTCCAATGAAAAATAATTACTTTGTTAAATATCAAATTTGGTTAGGTTTATGACAAGTATAAAAAAATAAAACATTTGTAATAATTTATTGTTTTTCAAAAAAAAAAAATGTGAATTTCCAATGAAAAATAATTACTTTGTCAAATACGAAATTTGGTTATGTTATGACATGTATAAAACAAACATTTGTAATAATTTATTGTTTGTTACAAAAAAGATGTGAGATACCAATTAAAAAAAATATAATGGAAGAGACGGGAGAGAGATAAGAAAACATGATAATGAAAACATGTGCCAAATGAGGAGCAAACCGGTGTGTTGGAAATCAAACCCCCCTATTTCACTATGCAAAACCATGGGGTTGTGTTTCAAAACCATTGGGTTTTGAACACAGTGGCCCAAACAAGGATTTGAGTTTGGATTCCAAAACAACCCAACCCAACCCATTGCTCCAAACACCCCCTAAAAGAAAGAAAGTTGGGTTGACTAGGGTTGAAAATGAAGTAAGATGTGAAAAACGTGGATAAGATACTTTTTCTGGTGACTGGAGAAAAGAATACGTGGAATGAAAAAAAGATGCCAAAGATAATAGTTTTTCCTTTTTCTTTGTTAAATTATAAGTTTAGTTTCTAAATTTATATATTGGTGTCTAATAAGTAAATGAATATTAAAAATTATTTTATAAATTTATGAACTTTTTATTTGTATTTAATAAGTCTCTAAACTTTTAAAAATAGCAAATAAATCCTTAAAATTTCAATTTTGTATTTAATAATCTTGACATATTCAATATTTTTTTAAAAATTTACGAGTCTATTAGAAATAAAATTGTATTTTGTGTCTAATAGAACATTAAATTTTCAATTTTGTGTCTAATAAGTTTGTGAATTTTATAAAAAATGTCAAATAGGTCAAGATTTATTAGACATAAAATTGAAAGTTTAAAGTTTTATTAGACACAAATTTAAAAGTTTAAGGACTTATTAGATAATTGCTAAGTTCAGGAACTTATATTAGACACAAAGTTGAAAGTTTAGAGGCCTATTAGACAATTTTTAAAATTCAAGAACTATTTGATACAAACTTGAAAATTCAGAGATTAAACTTGTAATTTAACATTCTTTTTTAATTAAAAATAATTATTATTTTAAAGTTAAACATGTCTATTTGATCTCTTAAATTTTCTTTAGACGCACTATTACATTCTTAAACATTTGATTTTAGGTGAACAGGATAAAAAGGATAGGTGGGCCGAAAAAATGGATGAAGTAGACAAAATGAATGAATGTTAAATTATTTTTTTAGCTCGTCTACTTGTTTATTCCCATCAATGTATCTCATCAAGTATTAATATTATCAACAATGATTTATTACCAACATGAACGTAGTTCAACTGGTATAAAATATGCAGAATTGATCAAGAAATCAGATGTTCGAATATTTTATTTTACATATACTCTTTCATTTGAGGTCGGAAGATTAAATCTTCATGCTACATATTTGTTGTAGAAAATCATACAAAAAAAAAACAAAAATTCGTGCGTTACTTTTTTTTCTTTTTCTTTTTAAGTACAATTTCATATGTTACTTGAAAAGAAAAGTTTGCACGTTTTAACTTATGACAGCATATGTCTTGAATTCAGAATTGGAAAGTAGTGGAAGGGCATTATCATATTGTCATTTATTATCCAATAGATTGTAAATTATATATTATTGAAATGATTTGTCAAAATGAACTTTAACTTAATGGTAATTAATATGTACTCTAAACCAAAAAATTAGAAATTTGAATCCTTCCACTTCAAGTACCATTGAACTAATTTTTTTTTTTTTATTGAAATGATTTGATTGGGTAAAAATCAAAGGTACGGTGCTTTTCTTTTTCTCCATTATTCAGTAAAAGATACTATGATATTTTATATTTGGACATTATTTTACTCCGTAAAAAAAAGTGGGTATTATCTTATTCCGTCAAAAAAAAAAAAGTAGTAGGCGTCATCTTATATTAAAATATTTTAAATGTTTTCTATAGCCTATTAAAAATAAAATTTTAAATGTCGGATATCGATAGAAATTAGAGTGAGCAATAGAACCCGAAAAATTGAGCCGACCGACTGAAACTCGAACTAGTCGATGTCATCCAAATTGTTCCAACATTTTATCATTTTCATAGTACAAATGTTTCTAGAACTAGTTTCATTTGATTCCATTTAAAATTAACTCAAATTTACCTAAATAACATTGTTCTTCTGCAAAAAATTTACCAAAGTAGCAAAACGAATTATTGCATAATTATTTCTAAATTGGGTAGAGAAAAATAGAGAAAGAAGAGAGAAGTAGAAACATGTGAGAATTGATGCATGGACGATTTTTAAATGAAGTGTCTAAATTGATTTACTTATGAAAGTTTATACGTTTAATTGATACAATTATAAGTCTTTACACGTGTGAACTAACGTTTTAACAGAGGGTGTAAATTGATATACATTATGAAAGTTCAGGAGTTTAATTGATACAATTATTTACTTAGGATGCAATTGATACAACCACAAAATTTAAGAGTATAAATTGATTTTTGTCCTTTCAAATGAATTAATTTTTTTTATTATTAATACTATGTCCATATTACAATATTTTGTTGATATTTTTTTTAATATTTCATCAACTTTTTTTATGATATAATAGAAATGTTGATTCACCTCTCATGACGATGTCGAACTTATTGACATGTGAAAATTTCGATAGAAATGCTGACAAGTCAACGGAAATTTAGGGTACATTTGATTGGCGATCTTAAAATAGAAATTTGAAAACAAGAGATTCAATGAAAACATAGTTGCATTTCATGTTTTCACCTAGGTGTTTGGTAGCAGATTTAGAAATTAGATTGTAATTTAAACAATTGTTCAAAATGTGTTTGATAATATATTTATAAAGCATAAAATTAGTTATAGTTACTAACTAAATATTAGGTTGAATATAAACTATTATTAATTAATTTATGGATATGTTTTATGTAATAAATTTTGTATAATTATTATTTTACAATATCATATAATTTATAATATATTATATTATACTTATTTAGTTTAACAAAAATGAATTGAGTTTATACCTTGAAATACTATATTTATTAAAGTTTTTATCATTTTTAATATAACTCAACATTTTAAAATTTAAAATTTAAAATTTGGATACACTAAAAATATAGAAATATTGTTTTAAAATTTTTAATATTTGGATCACAGAATTCGAAAATAATTTTCAAAATCATATTTGCCAAACACATATTTGCTAAATTCATTGAATTTGAAAACGTAAAACACAATTAAGATTGCCTACCAAAAGCCCTAACTAGTATGCGTAGGAGTGTTATCTTATTCAATTAAAAAAAAGTGGGCATTATCTTCTATTAAAATATTTTCTATGGTCCATACCTTACAGGTAAAAAAGTCTAATCAACATATCTCTTTTAGAGATGTCCATTTTCCCCATGGGGACTAGCCTTAACAAAATGGGGGAGGGAGTGGGGAAAAAAATGTGTGTGTAAAGTATATATATATTCATTTAAAATTTTATTGTTAATGATTTAGATAATTGGATATGTTTGAGTTATATAGTTAAACATTTGAATTAAATGTATGGATTAATAAGATCATTTGATATGAAATGTTGTTTTATTTTTATTAGGAGGTTTAAGAATTTTATCTTTAAATAGAGATTTTTTGTATAGAAAATTAACTATTTAAATGAAGATTTTTTTATGAATAATTGAAAATTAATTGATATTTCCCATAGAAGTAAACTATTTGAAAATTTATCAAAAGAATTATTTAATTTTTTTTTAAAAAAAAACTAAACGGGAAATAATTCCCTGCGGGGAACTCGATCCCCTCGAATTCCATGTGGGAAATCTCGGTCTTGAACCAACCAAAATTTAATGAGGAATTTTACGGGGATGAGGATTCAAATGGGGGGCGGGAACGGAGACGGGAATGGGGAAGTCATCTTCGTCCCCACCCCGTCCATTAGACATCTCTAATCTCCTCCTCTAATGGGTGTGTACGTGGTTCGCCTTCGCCTAAGCCTAACTAGAAATTGAAGAGACATTTCATCAAACTGCATTATACATCGATCTTTAGAATGAGGGCCATAATTATTGAATAGCAAAAAAGCCTATAATTCATCCTCAACAAACATTAAAAATTTATGATCTTCACAAGCATTTTATAATTATTGAATAACACTATAAAATGCTTGAATGTGTTCGATGGCAGGTCCAATATTCATCTTTGTCAGCATTCATTATTTAGTGAAATTAAATGCACTTTTAACTTTAACTTCATCCACAAATTAGCAATGAAGTTTTCAACTGCTAAATCTATGTAGTAACATTGAATTAATGTAAATAAACTTTAGACGATGAGATAGAGAAAATGATATTATGTGCTTCTTAATTTTACCTAATGAATAAAACTGTGTTATCAATTAAGTCAATCTACCTATAACAACCTAACTAATTGCCATTAATTAATAGACCATTAGTGTTACAGTACTTATACATAACTAACATCAATATGTTGGACCTAAGCCTTGTCATTTTCTCTTCCATAAACCAGTTTGTAAGGCACAACAATCACAAATTTTCAACCAAAACCAATGTGTGAATTCCAAGAGCCCCACCAGAATGAAAGTTTTCTTTCTTTCTTTATGAAGGGTGTTTACATGTAATTTCGAAAGAAAGAAATGTGACACATATAAAGAACTTGCATTTATATTAATTTGAAGGGTGGGTAGTACAATCTCTAATATATTTATCCTCTGATAATTCTCTCCCTCAAATGTATAAATGTCTCGAGGGCTGGACAGCTTGTTTTCGAGCGCGTTTGTTGATCTTTTTTTATTAGCCTTCCAGCTTGTTGTTAAAATAGTAAAACTTATACTAGTTTTATAATGATTTTTAATTTTTTCATAATTTTTTTATTTATACCTAGACTAGATACTACAAATCCTGATTGAAGACACCTCATCTATTGCCTTTTGAGAAAATTTCTAGTGCTATTCTATAGAAGTTTTTTCATACTACCTGGATTCATTGTTTGCCATAATAGAAGTATTTAAGAATAGTGTTGGCCCCATGAAATAAAATAATGCTTCAACTAATGACATGTCAGATTGTGAATGAAAGGAGTATGTATTTACTAGAAATTCTCTTGCTTTTCACACTTTCGAGGGAAAATTGCTGAAACTAGCCTAAAACCAAAAGCTTTATAAAAAATGACCTGACTTTTTGAAACTTGCTTTTATTTGACTTTTTTAATGTGTGAAACTCCGTTTGTATTCCTAATTGATCAAATTAAAAGTTTAGGAATGCGATCGTAACACTTAACAAAGTATAGGGAGCTGATTGGTCACATTAAAAGTTCAGAGGTGTGATTGTAACACTTAACAAAGTATTAAGAAGCTTATTGATCAAATTAAAAATTTAGGGATGTGATTGTAACAATCTCTAAAGTTCAGGATTGATTTTTAGAAAAAATGAGAAATCATTTGGTCTATTCTCCCCTCTCCCTTTCTTTCCCCATCGTCACAAACTTTTTACAGAAGCCAACTTTTTTTTTTTTTTCGTTTTTACCTAATTGTCAAATTCACAAGGTGTCACATGTGGGAATCCAACAGATTTAAATTTTTAATTGAGATATACAACCACCAATTTTGAGAGTTTAGGCTATGCTTAACTATTTGACTTTTTGCTTTTTAAAATTTAGCTTGTTTTCTTTACATTTCTCTATAATAGTTTTCATCTTTCTTCATAAAATATTTAGATTCTTAGTCAAATTCCAAAAACAACTTTTTAAAAATTATTTTTTTTAGTTTTCAAAATTTTGGTTTAGATTTTGAAAGCACATGTAAAAAGTAGATAATAAAATAAAATAAATTCATAGGTAGAAGTAGTGTTTATAAACTTAATTTTTAACAACTAAAAACTAAATAGTTATCAACGGAGTTTTTGAATTTTTTTTTCAAGAAAATGAACCACTGCAGTTATATAAGTGGTTTGTGTAATTGGCCTTAATTTTAACACATACAAAAGTACACATTTCAAGCAGCAGTTTAAATAAAAAAGGAATATAATGTGGAAATGCAAATTGAGCATTTAATGTGGAAATGGAACATTTCTTGTCGTTGCCCTTTATGCCGAGGGATCTGGAAACCATTGAGCATTTAATGTCGAAATGCAAATTGGTGCGGGATCTCTGGCAATACTTTTTCAAGTGTATTCTGTTCTGTGTAATAGGAATGATTGGAGGGTTATTGACTATTATGGCTGGTTTCGTGAACATGCGAGCAAGGGCGAGGAGGAATTTTTCCATGTGTTAATATGACAGTATATGGGAATACCGGAACAAACTGGTGTTCACAAATATTGCCATGCCCATAGATATGCTGAAAGAAGCAGTACTCTAACTCTTAAGTTTTTATGGAGGAGCTTATGCCACGTGTGGACCGCTTTGATGGGCGTTTCGTTCAATCTCTTGGTTTTGAGGAGCAGCTGCTGCAGCAGGTCCTCGGTTGGGAACCACTGCCGCCCTCAATATGGACACTAACCTGTGATGCTGCGTGGAAGGATGTTGATGCACAGGGAGGGTTGGGTTGAGTGTTACGAGATTCGAATGGCAGCTTAGTGAAATGTGAGGAGAATTTCACTCCCTTGAATTCGGTGTTGAGAAGGTGATAAGTTCATTTTATATTTATTTATTATATCTTGATTAGATTGTTTTTGATTAGTTTGTCTGTAGATTTTAGATTTTAATTCATGCATTTATTTTATTTTTGTACGTGACCAATGATTTCATTTTGAAGGCCAAAGTTTGAATATTTTCAAGTTGAAGGCTCTCTCTCTCTCTCTCTCTCTATCTCTCTCGCACGCGCTCGCCTAAGTGCCATAGACAGTCCGGGAGGACAGAATGCCAGCGCCTAGGAGCTACGAACTTTGAATCGTGAATCCGGGACACAAGCCTAGGATCTTTTTGGGCTTATAAATACCTCTTTTTGTGAAATTTGAAGAGGATTGGAGGGGAAGAATGAGAGGAAGATGGCTGGACACTATTTCAGAGGATTCGAGCAATAATCGAAGGGAGCGAGAGCAACGATTGAAAACTCGTAGAATCGCCCGAATTTGTTTATTTTCCCTTTCCCTTCTCTTTTATTGGTTGTAATGACTTCAATAGTTTCAATTAGGATTTTTATTGATATTTTTAGTATGAACTAATTTACTCTTTCTAGAGCTTGATGTAATCGTTTTCAAATTCTACTCTTTCGTAGTTAATAGTTGATAATTCTATTTCGTTGTGATTGTGAAAACTCTTCTAAGCTTAATTCATGTTTACAATTAGCCAATCTTTACATTGATTTTGTGTCAATAATTTGAGGTTGAGAGATAAGAATTATTGATGAACTTGAATGGTTTTTCCCTAATTTACACTTGAGATACAGATTTCCTTGTGAGTTTTGTGGCAATTTAGGTTCTACGTTCGTCATAATTGATTTGTTGGAATTGTCATAGAGATATAGTCAATTTACTTTTCAATGCATATCGTTATTGTTTGAGAGAGAATACCGAGTCTATAAGGTAGAACTTGCTAACAATCTAGAAATATAATTTGCTTAAACTATTAATGAATGAAGAATAGGAGGAGAGATAACAATGAAATCACAGCTCTAGAACCTATTACAATTAAATTTAATTATATGTTTCACGTTGTTAATTTTAGAGCTTTCTTTCATTCTTTTGCAGTTAGTTTCAGATTTTACTCATATTTGATTAATCGGTACTCAGATAAAATTAAGGCTAACGAATTTGGTAATTGATAACATTCATTCCCTGTAGAGAACGACTTTGGTATTCAACTACTATTATTTGTAACGATTTGTACACTTGCAAATTCGAGCAACTGGAGGATTCTTCGGTTAACTTTGATTATGTGTGTCATCACCTTTCGACATATTTGATGGTCACAAAATGGTGTGGTTGACAGACTTGCAAATTGGGCAATTTCTCAGTCCTGCACTCAGATTTGGGATTATGTGTTCTTTGATTGGCTTGTGATGCTTGTCGATCTTGATAGGCAACCTTCTATCCTCTACTGATTTATGTCTTATTTTTGTTTCTTTGTTAAAAAAAAAAAAAAAGCCTAAAGGAAAACGTGGGAGATTTGAACCTGGACAATCATGAACCAATAAACACAGCCTCATAAAATATCTGGATTTTTTTTCTTGACAACTCAGCTGGCTTCGCACCTCTTTCTCCTCTTATTAGTGCCTTGTGTGAGCTATTATTAACGATTCATTCACTTGCCCCCAAAAAGAAAGAGAGACTTGGTCTAAAAAAAAGAAAAAAGAAAGAGAGACAATTACAAATTTATTCATTTTCTTTAAATTACTAAAAAAATGCTTTCCTAAATATTTTTAAAATTTTTAGAAATTGAAAAGTATAAAAAAAAAATAATTTCAATTAATTATAACCACTTTTGATGGGAAGTTTTTTAGTACAACTTTTGGAAAAGTAAATTTTAAGGTCCTATTTGATGACCATTATGTTTTTATTTTTTATTTTTTAAATTGTGCTTGTTTTCTCATCACTTTCCTATAATGAGTTTCATCTTTCTTAAAAAAAACATTTAAAATTTTAGCCAAATTCCAAAAAATAAAAAATGTTTTTGAAAATTATTATTTTTGTTTCAAAACTTGACTTAGTTTTTGAAAACATATATAAAAAGTATGATAACAAAACAAGGAAATCTATAGGTGGAAGTAGTATTTATAGATTTAATTTTCAAAAACCAAAACTAAAAACCAAATAGTTATCAAACATGACCTAAAATTTTCATATAATTGTGTTTCAAAGTCAATAATAATAATAATAATAATAATTATTATTATTATTATTATTATTATGATGATGATGATGATGATTATAATGATGATGATGAATGGAATATTGGTTATATGATTTTGAAAAGTTTTGATAATGGAAGAGATCTAGATAACTTGAAATAAAATAGAAATAAATGGAGATTGAAAATGGATTCCATAACTAGTTCAAATTTATTGTTGGCACGTTACGTCCTATGTTGGATAAGGTATTCTGGGGTAGAGTATGTCCTTTTTTATAAAGAGATTCACCTTTCAACAACATGTCCAATTAGGTAATAAACTATGTATCATTTTTATCTCTTTCATTATTTTTATTTCACGTCAAATGTTTCCTATGTGAACTCAATGAAAAGTAAGCATTAATTCAAATTTTAAACTTTCTCCACAAAAAATCAATGTTAGATCCACTAAAGATGAATTGTAAACTACGTGGAAAGCATTTCATTTCATATTCATTCTAAATTAACCTAAAACAATCTTTCTTTTTTGTATTTTGTAAGTTTTTATTTTCAATTAAAACAGTGAAATTAAATTTCAGGGACATTGTAGTTGTTTTTTAACTAGTACATAGTGAGATGTAATCTGAAGTACTGTTGGATCCCTTTTATCTCTATAAACACCAAATTACAGGTTGGTAAATAAAAAGAAATAATATTTACAAGAAATGGTACCCAAGGAAAAGGATTCGTAATATATATAAATGGTGATTATTTGTATAAGGACTGGAATGGACTCGATTGGAAATAAATATATATAATATATTTAGTGTTGTTGGTGTTGATAGTTGAAGACAATGGCAGCATCTTTATCACCACGGCCACTGCAATTGACGACGACCTTGCAGCCGTCCGGCAGAGTGGGGCAAAGCTTGTCAAGATAAGCAAAGGCATGAGAAGCTTCCAGCGCCGGGAATATGCCTTCCAATTTGCACAGCCGTTTGTAAGCTTCCACCGCCTCCGTGTCCGCCGCCGTGTGAAATTCAGCTCTGCCTGTCTCTTTCAGAAAGCTCAGCTCTGGCCCTACTCCTGGGTATTCCAGCCTGCAATAATTATTCAATTTCACTACCCCAGAAGTAAAAAAAAAAAGAAGAAAGAATCCTGTTGAAAATTAGGAAATGGTTAATATATTACCCTACACCAATGGAATGAGGGACAAGGATTTGGCCTTCATCATCTTGCAAAAGATAACTGAAAGCTCCATGGTAAACCCCAACATGTCCTTTAGACAAAGTTGCAGAGTGCTTTCCACTGTCCAATCCAAAGCCAGCAGCCTCAACTCCAATCAACCTCACATCTTCTTCTTTGATGAACTCATTGAAGAGTCCCAAAGCATTTGAGCCACTCCCTATGCAGGCCACAAGCACGTCTGGTTTGCCTCCCCATTTCTCCATGGCTTGTTTTCTCGTCTCTTTTCCAATCACTGACTGAAACTCTCTCACCATTGCTGGACATGGGTGCGGCCCTACCACTGTCCCCGTCAGGTAATAGCCCGTTTCCAAGTTCCCCACCCACCCTCTTATCGCCTCCGATGATGCGTCCTTGAAGTTTCCCTCTACAGATTTCACCTGAGCGCCCAGCAGCTTCATTAAGAGCACATTTGAAGATTGCTTCTTCATATCTTCAGAGCCCATGAAAATGGTGCACTCTAAATCATGTTTGGCGCACGCTGCTGCAGTGGCAACGCCGTGCTGCCCGGCCCCTGTCGCCGCAACCACGCTCTTCCGCCCCATGCGCTTCGCAATCATAACCTGCGCTATTGCATTGTTCATCTTGTGCGCACCGCAGTGGTTCAGATCCTCTCTTTTTATGTATATTTCTGGGCCTTTTCCCTCTCCGTTTTTGTAGTGCTTTGTCAGCCTCGAAGCGTAATACAGCGGCGTCTCTCGCCCAACAAAGTCCCGAAGCGCCACCTCCAGCTCCTCCTGCACAATACCCAAAACACAAAACCCCGAAAATTAATTCACCAGCCAGTACTACTCATCTAAATTAAATTGTATCGTTTGAAATACCAATAATTTTAATTTTGGAACCTGGAATTTGGAATCGTTCAAAACCAAGTTGAACTCGGCTTCCAATTTGGCCAAGCAAGTGATTAGAGACTCCGGCACAAACTTCCCACCGAATTTCCCAAATTTTCCTTGTTCGTTAATTGCTTTTTTGGTCGTCTTCTGATGATCATCAGTTACAAGCTGCATCTTTATTGCTGACATATTCTTCTTCTTTGTTGTCGTGAAAGTGGCTGACCCAGATCCTTTTCCAAGCTTTACATGTAATCTGGCTATGGCTGTGGCTGCATCTAACTGGTTGGTGACTGAAGCATTCTTCAGCAAATTGCATGCCATTTCTAGGTATGTTTTTTTCTTACTGTATAAAAATTGAGAGAGAAACACACAGAGGGATTTGAGTTATGCGTCAAATGAGGGACAAAAGGGTTGTTTATATAGAGAGGAAAGTGCAGAGTCCAAATTGGACTAAGTAATCTTATGACACATGTTTATAGCGAGGGGAAAAGGGCAAAAAAGGAAATGTAAATAGCAATAAGGTATGAGGTTCAACGTAGAAGTTAGATACGTGTAAGAAAAAAACTTGGGTGTGGTTGTAATGTGGGGCGGCACAAGACTTGAGTGCATCCACATATAATAGATGAGGTTGTTTGGTCCCATTGTATTTGGCCTTTCAGTCGGGCATGGCTGATGTTAATGTTAAATGGAAAAAAAGACTATTCCCACTTTCCAAGCCCTCACAATTTTACACATATATGACATGTCTCTTAACTTATCAGTTCATATAATTTAATTTTTTTTTAAATATCCTTTTTTGATTGCGTGTGGCTTCGAGGACAAAATGACACATGTTATCATGTACTATTATTATTTTTTAGTATAACAAATGTAGGATATAGAGATTTGAACATCTGATCTTAAGAGAAGAAGTATATGTTAATTATTGCTGAGCTATATACTCATGTTGACATACTATTTTATTATTTTGTTTAACTATACATGATATGTTATGAAAAATAAGTTATAGCATATTTGTTTAGTAAACATGTCACATCATCGCTTAGTTTAGTTAAGGGTCTTTTTTTTAGTTCAACAACAGTGGAGTTGGGAGGATTTGAACTTTTGATGTTTTGGTCAAGGGTACATGTTAATTATTGCTGAACTATGTTCACTTTAGCAAATATTAAGGGCGCTAAAGCTAGAAAATTGCTTAAAATAATAATTTAATGTTCGAAAATGCAATCGAAATTTTATATAGTTTAGAAATTAATGATCATTTAAGGTAGGAAAATTAATTTTAAAAGGGATAGAATTTTCTCAACCCATTAACCAAACACTTTTGTCACGAGCAATTACTCTCAAAATTGTTGTGTATGAAAATGTGTTTTTTACGCTTTTAAATTAAAATCATGCCTCAAAGTTGAAATTATTCGATTGCCACATTCGATTGGTAATTTTGCACTATTCATTGTTAGAGAGATGAACTGCATTATATTTGATGGGTTATCAAGTGTCATGAAGATTTTTGAATTCATATTCTCTATCGATTATTAAGAGACAATCACATTGAATATTTTTTTTCTCAAAAAGAGTTGATTGTAGTTTGGCCTGCTTTTGCCCAAAGAAAAAATTATAATATAACCCACACATCTAATACTACTTTGGTTAAAACTTAGTTTCCTGATTTCTTTTTAGTTTAACAACATTTGAGATGGGAGATTCGAACCTCTGACATCTTAGTCGAGGATACATGCCAACTACGGTTGAATTAAACTCACTTCGAGAAATTATATTTTAGAACCTTCAGTTTTAACAAGTACCAGATTCAATCCATACTTAGCTTGCTTCTAAAAAAACCTTCCATGAAGGAGCACTTGACTAATTTTCTTGCTATTTTAACCTATACAGTTTTAAATGCTAAATTTTTTTTAGTAAGATTTCAACTTTTTAGTTATTTTCTTTTGATGTAATTATTAAATATCCTTTGACTATATATTTTTATTTTTATTTTTACTACATTAGAAGGTGAGATGGTTGAGAATCATTTATATACATATTTATCATTTATATAATTTAAAATTTTCAAATCTATACCTGATAATGATAGTTTATATTTATTATTTATTCTATTACTTAAAAAGTAAGATAGTTAAGAATGATTTTGGACATATATACCCTTTATATAATTTAAGAATTCTAAATTTATTCGTAATAATGATAGTTTATATTTATTTATTTTATTATTTATATTAAAATTAAAATAATATTTATGTTCTGAAATTAAATGGAATTACCTTTAATTAAAGGTATTCTTGAAATTTTAGTGAAATTTCAAGATGAAAATTTTAGTTTAAAAAACGTGTTTTCTTTTTCCAATGGACTAAGATTTAATAACTTTAAATACAAAATATAGTATCGTTTTTGAATGAAGTCTTGAATTATGTATAGAATACTAAATTTTCATTTGCACACGAATAGCTAATTATATGTAGATGTTATATTTTGTGATTTTAGTTTTCTTAAGGAGTGTTGTATAGAATACTAAATTTTCATTTGCACACGAATTGCTAATTAAATGTAGATGCATGTTATATTTTGTGATTTTTTTTCTTGAGTTCATCAATTGCAAAAGTGAGAAATCAAACTATTAACTTTAGGAATGGTAATAGATGTCTTATTACTAAGCTATTTTTGAATTGACACAAAATATGTGTGTGTTAATAGTGGATCATATCATTTTTATGTTGATTCATGACTTAAATACTAGTGACTAAAACTACAATAATAGAAGTAAATTCGAAGGATTAAAATGGTATTGTAGCTAGTAGGTGAAAAAAATCTTCTCCTCATTTCATTGTCATGAAATAGGAAGTATTGGCAGTTAATTTCTTCTTCGTTTTCTTTTTGAAAGTAAAATAAATACCATAATAGATATTAGTTAAATAAAGAGGTGTACTCATTTAAAACGTGAGAATGAAATTTACACCTGTATGGGCAGACCTAGATAATATAGTTTGTAGGGTCAGATTTTAATAATATTTTGGGAGTCAAGATCCATTATTTCGTTATATCAACTAACAGTCAACTCTACTTGTGACCTTTTTAGAAATTATTTTCGAACTTTGAAGACAATTAAAAATCAAATTCAAACTTAATGACCAAACATGTGACTTTTGAAATTACAAAGAGAAATTGAATTAAAATATCAATGACCAAAAGTGTTATAGTTTCTATAATTCAAAAATCAAATAAAAACTAAGTTTCTCAAAAAAAAAAAAAAACTACAAAGTCAACAAAAATTAGAATACATAAGCTAATTATTATAGTATATTAGAACACAATATTACATAAGAATAATGAATATATAATTTAGTTAGGTAATTCTTATTGATTATAGTTAACCAATATATAGTTTAATTAATTAGAGATTATTATGATTACAGTTAATCAATATCTAAATTAATAAACAATGTATGTTTGTGACTCTCCTGTAGAATAAAATTATATCAATTACCATAGTTTAAGTTAATCACTTATTTATAAATAAAAAAAAATGCTATATTAGTTAATATTTTCTAGAAAAATACAAGAAAAATACATATTTGTAATTAGTTTTAAGAAAATACATATCTATAAAAAAAATTAAAAATAAAGTTACCCACTTTAATTCTTAAAAGATTCCTAAAAACATATTAGGTAAATATGTTAAAAGCTAATTAATATTTTTAAAAACAAAATTTAATAAATATAAAAATTATTTAAAATGAAAAAAAAATTAAATAAAAAGGCCAGAAAGTCATATATATATATATATATATAGAAAATTAAAAATTTAAAAATTTTGGGTACCATCCCCCCATAAATCTGCCCATGACATGCCACATAAAAAAAAAAAAAAAAAAAAAAAAAAAAACATTGTGTGACTGTGTGGCCATGTTTTCTTTTTTCCTAGAGAATTAGGCTTAGTTTGGGATAATTGTAACTTTTAAAATAATACCTGAAAACTTTACTTTTAAAAAAACCAATTGTAGCATGAAGCAAATTAGTGTTTGGTAAATTTTAACTTTAAACTTAGAAAAACTGAGTATAGTGTTTGGTAAAATTACGAAATTGTTATGATTTAGCTATAATAACCAAAATAGACATATAATTTCAATTATTTTTAGGTTGATGTTTTATATCTATTTTACCATAAGTTAATTGTTTAAAAATTTATATGATTTAAATGATAAGTTATTTTATTTAATCTAAATCATTTGAAAAATGTTTAGAAAAAAAATGTGATAAAAATAGAATTAATCAAATTTTTATTGAAATAAGATGAAATAGGTGTGAAAAACAAAAGAATATATATGGAACGATCAGATTGGAATTTTGAAAAAGTAGTTAGAGAATACAACATATCTATAATATATTAAAAAACAAGAGTTTCTGAAAAACATTTTTAGACTAAAATACCTTTTTAAATTTTAGTTAATTACATTAATCAGATCATCCTAACTCGATTTGATAATTTAACTTAAAATGAATATCTTATTTAATTTCAAATTGATGAATTTGAATCAATAATCTTAATTTAATAAGCAATTTGATTCAAAATCAAATCAAATTTGATTTTGAATCAAATTGCTTCTATAAATTGCATCCAATTATCATACATTTAATTCTTATAAATACACAATTCTTATATCCAATTCTTGAGGTACTTTTTTTCATATAGTTCTTATACACACAATTCTAATTCTTCAAGTATGTTTTTTTTTTTTTTTTTTTTTTTTTTTTTTTTTTTTTATTATATATATTTAGTTCTTGCCATTGCATCCAATTATTTTTTTTTTCATATGGGTTCTCAGTTTTTAGTAGTAACTATTTTTTTCAAGTCTTAAACTAGCTATCTACAATTTTTCATCAGGGTCATTTTCAATTTTTCATCAGGTATCTCTTTTTTTTTTTTTTTTTTTTCATTTTGTTTCCAACTTTTTTGCTTTTTTTTTTGTTGCAATTTTCTTTGTCGATACTCTATCTTTTTCAAATTAAGTTTTTGGGCTGACTTTTGTATATTATATTGCTTTTTTTTTTTCTCTTTATTTTTTCCAACTTTTTTCAATTTTTTTTACGGAATTCTATCTCTTGGAATTTTTTTTTTGGAAATTTCGTTAGCCCATGTTTTTTTCTTTTTCTTTCACGATTTTTTTTTACACCTAACCATGTTAGTTGATGCCACTCAATTTTAATAATTAATTCCACAATGTTGTATTGTTGCTGGTGCTTCTTTTTTTTTTCTAGATCTAAAATAGTCATCTCCTCAGGTATCTCTTTTTCTTTTTTTAGAAATTTTGTCAGCCCACGTTTTTCCTTTTTCTTTTTATTTAGGATTTAATTTTTTTTATTTTTAGGAAATCTACGGTTTAGTTGGTTGAATACTATTATTTAAACAACTATAATATAACGAGATAATTTGATTCAAAATGAGTTTGAATCCAAATTCTTAATTTGATACACATGATCTGATTTGATTTAAAATAAGATCAAATTATAATTTGAATATAAAATCATCTCATTTATTAGTTAAATATTTAAGGCAAAATTAAGATAAAAAATAAAATATATGGTTATGGTTATCTTTAAAAGTGGAAGAACAAAACTAAAAGTTGAAGGAACAAAATAATAATAACGGTGGTAGTTCTTTAATGTAATGCATAGCTTTGAAAATCTGATATGCAAATCTAATGGACGTATACGATCTATGGATGGGAGGAAGCAGAATTATAGTCCAATAATTTAAATTTTGATTAATTACAAATTTATTTTTGAATATTCCACAATGTAATTGTGTTGTTGGTGGTGGTGCTTCTGCTATTATAGAAAATATTTTTAGAATAAAATATAATTAAGTATAATCGTTTTTTAGGTTAAATACCCCTTATTATAGAAAATATTTTTAGACTCAAAATACTCTTTATTTAAATTAATTATATCAATCAAAACTCATATACTCGATCATAATCTGATTAATTTTGAATTCAAAATTGATTTCATATATTTTTTTTCAATTGAAGATATGATTTGATTCAAAATCAACTCAAATTAGGATTTGAATCTAAATTCTCCAATTAAATTACACTTTTTTTTTTTTTTTGCAATAGACATTGTTCACACGAGATTTCAAAAGAGAAAGGGAAATGAGACACGTGTAAATGAATTTAAATTGTATTAATTTCAATTTAGTGGAGTACAATCTCTAATTTGTTCCTCTGATTCTTTCTCTCAAATTTACATCTGTCTCGAGGGCATTGCAGCTTATTCTCGAATGTGAATCTGTCTCGAGGGCTTTTGCAGCTTATTCTCGAATGTAGATTTGTCTCGAGGGCTTCGCAGCTTGTTCTCGAATGTGAATTTGTTTCGAGGGCTTTGTAGCTTGTTCTCGAATGTGAATCTGTCTCGAGGGCTTTTGCAGCTTGTTCTCGAATGTAGATTTGTTTCGAGGGTTTCGCAGCTTGTTCTCGAATGTAGATTTGTTTCGAGGGCTTTGCAGCTTGTTCTCGAATGTGAATCTGTCTCGAGGGCTTTTGCAGCTTGTTCTCGATCTTCAGAGTCTTCTAGTCTTCGAGACTCTGGTTCAACTTCTAATTCTCTCTAAATTCTCTGGAGAGTTTCAACTTCTGAACCTCCAAAATAGAAGAGGGAGCTCTCTATTTATAGAGTTCCCCAAGGCCCCCTGGGCTTGAGCCTGACTGTTGGACTGGGCCTGATGAGCTTTGGGCATAGTCCTTAGACTAAGCCTGATTGACCTTGGGCCTAGCCTTTGTGGCTGGGACTTTGTTGCTTAAGCTCTGCTGGATTAGGGCCTCCAATTTGGGCTTTGTTTAAAATTGGCCCAAATTTCATATAACCCAATTGCATATTTGGGTTTGCCTTAATTTAATTTAGGGATACTTGCAAATTTAAATAATCCCTAATTAAATAAATAATTTTGTCACCAAGTTTTAATTAATGACATGGCAATTTCTGATTGGCCAAAATTTCTATTCCAACAGACATCTCTAATTTTCTATTTATTTCAATTATCTTCTCTTTCTTTTTTTTTTTAAATACTATATATATGTGTGTATGTATGTATTTTTTTGCTTTTTTTTTTTAAAACTTACATTCCCTTATTATTATTATTATTTTTTCAATCTATACATCAAACTATGCTCTTTAAATGACCACTTCTTCATCTAATCTTTTAACTTAATCTTATAATAAATGATTGAGATTTATAACTAACTCATTTAAAGTAATTTTCAAATTCGTCCGTTTTTAAAAGTTATGTTACAAAATTAAATAGAAGTAAATAGTATTAACATTGTCAAAATCACTTAAAAAAAATTTATGAGAAAAAGATTTACTAAATAAATCCATTTGAATGTTTAGCTATTTCAAAATTAAATTGATTTATTAATTAATTCATCAATCATTATTTTATAATTTTATAATACTTTAAAATGTCAATCCAATTTTTAAAAATAAAAAATGTCGTCAAAATCATAACCAATATTTAATTATCTCTTCATCCTTTAAATTATTTTCAATAGAATTTGTATCAATCAAAATAAAAAATTAATTCAAAACAAATTGAAAAGAAGAGAATCATTTCCACAAATGACAATTGATCAAATTAACCCCATTAAAATTGAATATGATAAGTCGTTTTTCAATTAATTATATTTCACTTTTCACATTAATCAGATCATAATCTCTCATAATCAAGAGTATATTTCTCAAATTCGCTATTTGAGATACAAAAAAGTTTCCTTTAAATTATTATATAAAATTATAATTCCAATGTTCTTCTATATAAAGGAAAATTATGAAAACTTCTACTTCCAACCATTTTCATTTTTTTAATCTAAAATGCACTTAGATAATCTTTTAAAAAATAAAACTTCAAAAAATGAAAAACTATATTGTGTGTCATAAAATATATATTTTATATACAATAATAAAGAAATACAAATAAAATTTTAAAAACTTCAAAAGAAAAATAGAAAATTATATTATATTTAATTTATGTTATGTTAGATTAAAAAAAACTTATATTATAATAGAAAACAATTTTATTATATTAAAAATAGCAAGAACACTAAATCATAATATGAATAGGAAAAAAAATTATTGAAGTTAATTAATTATAAAAGAATCATAATACAAATATAAATAATAATTGTATTCCATAACGTTGAACTTAAATTATTTTAATCTTCAAAAATTAAATATATATATTGGTTAGATTATAAATTTGGTCCCTATGGTTTGCAAAAAGCTAGAATTTAGTTCCTATGGTTTTAAAAGTTAGAATTTCATCCTTATGGTTTGCTAAAATACCATAAATAATCCCTATGGTTTGATAAAATTCTTATAAATAGTCCCTGTGGTAGGGATTATTTTTTATGGTTTTATCAAATTATAACGACTAATTCTAACATTTAAAATCATAGAGATTAAATTCTAACTTTCTCACAATCATATAGACTAAAATTGTAATTTAACCTATATATATACACACACGTGCATTGCACGTGGTAATAAACTAGTTTTTAGAAAAGCTACTTTTAAAAGTTACTAATCGAATGATTTAATAAGAAGGAATTGAGAATTGATTTTAGATAAATTATTAAACACTCAATTTTACCAAACAAGGATGACCGTTAAGATTTTTCATATTTGCTTTTATCCTTCTCATAAGCAATATCAGACGTACACTTACATATGGCAAAATTTTCAGAATGTGGGTCCCACTAACCACGCTTCAAACGTGGGGAAACATCAATAATAATAATAATACAAAAATATTTTCTCAATTTCATGGGGATGTGAACGGAAAATAGATTCCGTACCAAATCCAAAAATGATTGAAAGGGACAAAATGCTACTTTTTTTTGTTTGAGGGACTGGTGTGGGCTACAACACAACAGTGCATTCAATGTTGACCAGTGACAAGACAACCATAAAGAAGTGACCTGCGAAAATAAACACAAATAAATTCTTAAATTGTAGAAAAATGATTGAGTCAAACAACAAATTCATTGTTGGCAAATGGCAAGGCAACAACGAAGAAATGATCTACGAAAATACGCACAAATAAATTATGAGATTAGCGTAAAAGTTCATCAAAGTGAAGTTTTCTACGTAACATCCATTTCGACGTTTCTGTCACATATATGTAATGTCTGATGTATATAGTTATTTTAGATTTTGATTTGAATGACCATTTAAAAAATATATAAAATTATTAGAATAAAAATTAGTGTATTTTAAACTATAAAAATGAAGTAAAATACTTGAAAAGTATTAAAAAGAAAAAAAAGTACTTTATAACATTAAATATCTTCTCATTATACAAACAATGATTGAAAGGGACAAAATACTACTACTGTTTGTTTTGTTTTGTTTTGCTTGTTTGTTTTTGAGTGTGGTGAGGGATAAAACATGTTGTTGCCAAAATTTGGACAGAAGAAATCTCACCTGAGTCCCTGACCTCCACGTGACAACGACGGTGAATTTATATTATAGGGGGAAGAACGCAGCCTGCAAGACAAGAAAAACCTGGACACCGGTGTGGTGTAGGCCACACAGGCTCCAATGTATAAGTCAGAGAGAGTTTTGAGAGAATTTAGGAGTTTTATGAGAGTGTTGTAGGCTGGAATGAACTTACTTTGTTCTCCCCTCCAGAGAGAGATTAAATATCTTCATTCCTAGGATTTTTTGTGGGTTTTTGTCTTCGAATGGGGAAAGAAAATATCGAACTAGGCTGGACCGAGGGTACACAGGCATGAGGGACCGAGGCAAGACCCAAAATTGGGCCTTGCCAATATGGTTAGCCTCGGTCGGTCTGGTCGGCCTCGGCTGGGCAGACCACGGGCTTACCCAGAAGCCCAAGCCCATTTCTTCTCTCTCTCATTTTGGGCTGGTCCTCTGTCGATTTCTGTCTATTTTGACTTTGCATTGGGCTTTCGACCTCTTTTGGCCTTTCGTTGCGGCCCTTTAGCCAGCCCGTTCTTGTTAGTCCAATTTCACCCATAACATTAGCCCCCACTCTCTAGTTAGGATTCAAGATTATAAGCGTATGGAGTAATGCATGGAGCCTGACTTGGGAGTAGCATATTAAGTTTTGGAGTCATTGTTGACATTTTGAGGTCTACTTCGAATTCTCTCTAGTTATTGTTGTCCATCTTTGTGAGGATATTCAGTCTCCTAAACTGTCAGTTTCTTCATTTTCTAGTAGGAATTTTAGGCTTCCGTGACACTTATTTTGCGTCTCAGACCATCTCCATGATTGTCGTCTAACTCCGTAGGTCGGTCTCTTCCTAGTGGGTAAGATTTTTCTCTGGATGTGTGTTCGTCCATATCTTGGAGCAAATTTAGGGCTCCAAGGTTCTCCTTGGATCTCTTCAAGATTGTCATCCAACCCCGTATGGAACATTTCGATATTTCTTGGGGGTTAAGACTCTCATCTAGATTCGCGATCTGTGCTGTTTTCCTAGAGAGAATATATAAATTCAAGGGAATCCTCAAATTTAAGTGGGATTGCCATCAAATCCCGTAGGGACTATTCTGAACTTCCCGACCTCCCGTGGGAGGGAATTTTGGCCATCTAGTAGCCGTGTAGCTTCATGACCTCTTATTGGAGGGAATTATTGGCTATTCAGTAGCCTCGTAGCTTCTCGCTTTTCGTAAGCGTTTTCTGAACAAATGTAGCTTCATTTCAAGCTGATACCATGAGAGGAGAAGGAGAAATAAGCAATGGAGTGAGAATCGAGGGCAGGACTGGTCGGCCTCGGTCGAGGCCTCTTTGGCACTTCTGCTAGGCGTGTGCTTGTTGCTCCTTGCGCACCAGTACGTTATGCCATGTACAAGTTCTTCTCGGCCTTACCATCATCTTCTTCATTTTTTCTAGGAGTCAGCTTGTCCTGGTTTTTCCCTCGTTAGTCAAGAGAATTTAATTTGAATCGGTTTTATTCCACCCCTTCTTCTGGAAGGTTGGATTTAACCTCAAATTCTTTCTTAATTTCTATGCTGGAAAGAGCTCGGCCTCGGCCACCCTAGTAGGTCTCGGCTCTTCTATTTCAGCTTCTGCTTCGTGTGTTTTCTATAACTCACGATTTTGTTGTTTCCGTTTTTGTAAGGACTTAGTTGTTTTCTTTTTACTTTTATGATAACTGCAAAAATGTCTTTTTACGTTTGGCCTAAAGTTAAAAAAGAAAAAAAAAAGAAAATTAGATTAGTTTTGGTGGTGGGCACGTGGGTGTGAGGTGATAAGTGGTGGGTGTGTTGTCAAGAAATTAATGGAAAATAGGATTTTTATCTTTTAGGAAAAGGTGGTTTGTGAATTTTGGGTTTAATAATAATAAAAGATAGAATGTACTCTTGTTTTAGGATGAAAATCGTGGGTTTGGAAGTGGATTGAGAACTAGTGGTGAGAAGCTCAATTTGGGGAGTTTAGCTTCAACTACTCTAAATTTGAAGGTGGAAGAGTTTTACAGAGGAAATATTTCAAGTTGGTAAGTTTCTTTGAGGAATTTATGGAGAAATTTTTAAGTTTAGTTGTGGGTTTTTCTATTTTCTTTACAATTCATGTTTGGATGTGTAAGAAGAGGAAAGAAATTGGATTTAATTTGGGATTTGGATTTATGGAACTAGTGTTTTTTTTTTTTAAAAAAAAAAAAGAAGAGGAAAGGGGAAATTCATAAACATATGCTAAAGGGAGAAAGAATTGAAGGTTTCAGACATTCTCAAGGAGAGAGAATTTGTGCAAAGGAATAGGAAGAAGATGGTGGGTTGTTGGAGAGAGAAGTTGATAATAAAAGAAATTGTTTATTTAAGATTGGGGCATCATAGTCAAGTACAAATAGAGTTAATGTTGAGAGAGAGAAGGAATGTGTTTGTTGGTGTCCATGTGCAAATGAAGGAGGAAAATTGGGAAGTTTGGAGAAAGAAGAAGTTTTTGAGTAAAAATAGTAAATTTAGAATTAATTGAAGAGTGAGAATTAGTATTGTTTGGAGAGCCATACACGTGGGAGTTCAATTTGGGAGGAATGGAAGATATTATTTTAGTTAGAAGAAAGATGGGTTATGAGAGAGAGAAAGAATTGTGTTTAATTGGAGGAAAAAGCAAAAATAGTACTTGTGAAAAGAAAAGAAAAGAAAAAAAAAAAAAAAAAAAAATATATATATATATATATATATATATAATGAAATTGAAGAAATTATTTTAAGGATATGTGTTTTGAGTTGGTGATAAAAATGATGTATCCTCATATGGTGACTCAATTAGTATTTCAGGTTAAACAGAGATTGGAACGATCTACGACCCGAACATATCACACACATAGTAGTTGTGAGTAGTTTATTTTACAAATTATTTTTGTCATTTAATTATTATTATGAGATTTCAAGAAATCTATAATTTCGTATGACTTTAGAGAAATTGTTATGAGATTTTCAGAAAATATTCATGAATTTCCAATAATTTTATGATTTTGGCTGGAATTATCATTCTAGAGATATATTTGAAACATTTTATGGTTATTTGGGAAATTAGAAGAGTTGTAATGTTTATTGGGAAATATATACAGTTTAAAAAAAATGTAGTTTCGGAGAAAATATGACTTTTGAAATGTTTTATATTATTGAGAGATTTGATTATTATTTGAGAATTTACACATGTTTAGTGTTATTTTAAAATCTCTCAAGTTTATGAGATATTGTTTTAGAAAAAGAGTATGGTTTTAAGAAGGAATTTGAGAATTAAGAGTTTTATGTTAAAAGTGGTTTTCAAACCACTAGGTCTATGTACCCATGGTGATTACATGTATGCTATGTGAATGTGTTTCTATAGTATACTAAGAGAGAGAGGTCTTTGGGACCCACTCTAGCACACACATAGACTTTGGGCCGTGTGTTAGGGTGCTTATCCCTTTGGAGGTAGCTCTACGTGCTCGTATGACATATATTTGCTCTACCATGTATCATGAGATTACTCGGTGCATAGTATGACAGAGAGTGAGTTGCTGTGCGTATGGAGTTTACTCTACGCCAGTACGATGGAGATTTGGGTACAGGTTTGGTGATGGATTTTATGAGCTTATGCTTATGTAATTTCAAGAGTTGTAACTACACATTTTCTCTCTATACAAACAAACAAACAAACAAACATACATACATACATACATACATACATACATACATACATACATACATACATACATACATATATATATATATATATATATATATATATATATATATATATATATATATATATATATATATATATATACTGTTATTTGCAAATGTTATTTTTTCAGAGGTATTGTATCTAGAGCTATAATCTCTATTTTCGTTGTTTATGGTTGAAGATATATTGTTCTAGATTTTACTGTGTTTTTGTGATCTTGAGAACTTCAAAATTGTTCCTAGTTTACTTTGTGATATTTATAGAGATTTGAATTACATGTATTGTATGATGGTTTCCTTGAAAGATATTTTCTTATGAACTTATGAAACTACCCTAAACACTGAACATACTAAACGCGGAAACAAGACTGAGTTAGCTCGACCATGCTGAAATTTCGGCAGCATGACGGCATAACTACAATGAAACCTAATATCAGAAATCTGTAAATGAGCATTATACACTTCTAAGATTCAAACAAACACTCAGCGCCATCAGAACTACACAAAAGAGGTTGAGTTTACAATCACAGATATAGACACGAAAGATATCTTATAATCAGAATTTACAAGATGACAAAAATACAACTTACAACTGAACCTATAAGGTTAATATACAAAAGTAATCTAACTAAGGAATACGCAACAAAAGAAGCCTAAGAGAGGTCTACTAGTATCTCCATAGCCTCGTCAGGTCGTTGCCTCGTCATCCACCTCGCTGATGAGCGTTACCTGAAAAAATGAACAAAGTAACATGTGTGAGTATAATTATACTCAGTAAGCAGCCCTTTTAGTAACCCTCGAAAGTTTAAAGGAATCATACCAAGAAAGAAATTTCCCTTACTCACACTCGTGCTCAAATATCAAGTATTTACACCAATTGACTATAAACCACTACAAGAAAAAGCATTTTCAGCTATGAAACTTTTGGCGAAAAAATCAAATGCATCACTAATAAGTAGATTCAGTGACAAAAAACATTAGTCGTTGCTAAATTAGTGACGATAGAAACTTTTCGTTGCAAAAACTAGTGACATAACCAAATGTGTCACCAATAATTAGATTTAGTGACAAGAAACAAAAATTGTCACTAAAGTAGTGACAATAAGAATATTTTGCTGCTAATAGTAGTGACGATAAAACCTTTTCGTTGCTAAGACTAGCGACAAGACTAAATGTGTCACCATTAAGTAGATTCAACGACAAACAAAAAAATTGTCTCTAAAAGTAGTGACGAATAGAAAATTTTGTCACTAATAGTAGCGGCGATAAAAACTTTTTGTCGCTAAGACTAGTGATGAGACAAAATGTGTCACCATTAAGTAGATTCAACGACAAACAAAAAGTTTGTCTCTAAAAGTAGTGACAAATAAAATTTTTTGTCGTTAAAAGTAGCAATGATTAAAACTTTTTGTTGCTAAAACTAGCAACGAGAGTAAATATGTCACTAATAAACAGATTTAGTGACAAACAAAAAAAAAATCGTCGCTAATAGTAGTGACAAATAAAAAAAAAATTCGTTAAAAGTAGAGCAACGATGGAAACCTTCATACAACTAGCGACAATAATACATGTGTCATTATAAATAGATTTAGCAACAAACTAGAAAATCGTCCCTAAAATTAGTGACAATAAAAAAAATTAGTCACTAAAACTTGTGACGATAAAAATCTATTGTCACTAAAACTAATGATGAGATTATATTAAAAATTGAAAAAAAAAAATATGTCCAATGCATGTGAGTGCCAATTAGTTTATTTAGTCATCTTTTAAATCAAATATTTAAAATATAGTTAATTCATCTTATTATTTATAAAAAACAATAAAATTTCATATTTTACTTTCAAGATTTAAACGTTTTAAATATAATAGAATTACCTTTTAAAAACATTGATATAAATCATGATATATTTTAAAACTTTTTTTAGTTATAAATTCATACTTAATTACTTAAAGATAGTTATATTTTCTTATTTTTGTGAAGTTAAAAAATTCTAACAAGATTTTTGGACGTTCAAAATGCAGAGATTTAATTGAATTTAAGTTATAATAATCAATGATATCTAATTGGATAAATAAATAATCTTCTACTTTATTGTTTTTCCTTGATTCTAAGTGAAACGATAAATATTTTTCAAAACAAAAATAATATTGCTCAAAATTTGTTATACAATAGTTTTTATTAAAAAAAAATAATGTTTAAGAAATTTTAAAATATATATTACATTGAAAATATTAAAAGTAAAGGTGAATTGACTTAGAAATAAGGTATTAGTTTACAAATTAAACTACTTTATAACTATATATATGTATATAATTTGATATCTTAATTTTTTGTTTTAATTATTAAAAATTCTAAAATAAAGATAAATTATGTATATATTATTAAAAAAAATTAAAAAGTTTAAAATACATATATGGATGATAACTTGTGCAAATTAAAATCAAGTATTATTTTTAATGAATAAAAATAAAATAAGATAGAAATGATGAGTATCTCATTGGTTGGAAATCAATATTATTTTTCATTGTTGTTAGTGTCACTATATAGGGTTGATCAATTTTCAACAATAAAATATAATTTTTATAGCTGAAGATGCAACTGCAATGAAATAATATTACGTTGATTGAAATTAGTTTGATCAAATTATTATTAATTATTATAAAAAATTAAATTCATATTTTATATGCAAAATAAAATATTATATGATATTTCTTGATTTAGTATTTTGTATATTATTATTATTATTATTATTATTGTAATGATAGAGGATTTAAAATGAAGGTTATTGAAAACAATTAAAATCTAAAATATGATGATATTAAATTAGTACTTTGCCATAAATTATTATAGAATCTTTCTAAAATCTTACTATTTGAGCTTGATTTTTAAAAAAATTAAAGCATAATTTAAATAACTTAAACTTTCAAATGATTCTACTTGAGGAATAACAAATAACATAATTTTTTTAAAATTCATCCGAATGTTAATCACTCAAAATCATTAGAAAACAAGTTTTCAAAGAGTTTTCATTTTTATTTTTTATGTAAAATCATTTATGTAGATGTCGAAGATGATGAAGTATTATTTTCTACCAAATTTTACATTGGATTTTTTTGATAAATTATATATTAGGAGTTACTCTAATAGTAATCACTAATCTTTTTTTCTTTGACATGTAAATATAACTAAAAACTTAACATTTGAGCTTCTCTCCTAAAATTTATTAAGTTTTAGCTTTTGATCTTCTAAAAAGAAAAATCTAACATAAAATTTAATAAATTTTGAATGACATTGTATAATATCATTTTGTCATAAAAATACCAATAATATCATGTGTATCTTCAAAACATGATATATCCACACTATTTTTGTAAGGAATTGTTGAAAAAGTGTGTGGTAATTGATTTTGTTTATTGTTTTTTGAGTTCAACAACATTTAGGGGTTTGAGGATTTTCGAACATCTGACCTCTTGGTCGATGGTACATGTCAATTATCGCAACTATGCTCATTTTGGCTTGTGGTAATTGAACTTAACCTGAAAGTAAATCAAAATAAATATAATCTAATAACTTTAGGTGGGTCACAATTTTATGAGTATTTTTCTACAAGTTTGTTGCCAAATAATTTTAATATGTAAAATAAATTTTATAATAGTTATATTTAATTATGTTAATCTACCCACAATTATATTATATATTATTAAAATGAGCATAAATAAGAGTAATTTATAATATTTATTTTGATTTTAATTATTATGTTTCATATTTATAATTTGAATATGTTGTTATATGAATTTTTTTTTTTAATAAGGTAGTTATTTGTTATATTTTTTTGAAATTTTATTATGATATTAGAGAGTAAATTTATTATTAAGAATTTAACTTAGGTTTAATTTTAAAAAAAAAAAGAATTTATCTCAAGTTTGATTAAACTTAAATCTACATGCTAATTTTTGTAAAACAATTTTAGTAATGATATTGATATTATCACATTCATTAAAAATAATTTACTAAACGATAAAATAAGATGGCCATAAATTTTATCTGTGTTAAAAATATAGTTAATTAATAACTTTTAAAATTTTAAAATTTTAAAATAATTAAATTTAATTTTTTGTTCATTCCAAAATTTTCAATCAAACTCAATTAATAATGTATGTTTTCCTTCGAATTTGGATTGATTTTTGTCTTCTTAAAATTGAGTAGTTTTAGATTTTTATAAATTGAAAATTTGAGAAAATAAAGAATTTTTTTTTTATTATTTAACTTTCCCTCCCTTAAAACTCTCCCTCTCACGCTCACATTTTCTTCCTTCAAAATCTCTCTCCATAACCCATTTTTTCCTATATTTTCTCACCCTCAAAACCTTCATTCTCCCTTATTTTGATATTTCTAAATTATTTTTGTAATTTTGTCTCTTCTTCTTATCTCTCTCACATTCCCTCTAACTTATTGAACTCATTTCTAATTTTCTCTCTTTCTCCCATCACTCTCGTATTCCCTCTCTATCTTACAAAATCAAAATCTCATTAAATCGATCTCTTTCTTTAGCATAAAACACAAAAAAATTGTGTTTGTTTTTATTTCATCCAGATAGCAATAAAATCAAAGTCTCCTACACTAGATCGAGCTTTTTTAAAGATAAAGGTAATTTTATTTTGTTTCATTTTATGTGTGTTTGTTTTTATTGACCATATTAGTCTTTCTCTATACATAATAGGTTCATAAAGCCCTACATTGCTATAGTTGTTATCCAAAATCATTTTCATCATCATGAGGTCGATGATGAAGGCTACTTTTCTCATAGGTATGAGCAATAATGTCTTTCTCTTCTACCCAGAAACCCTCATCTTAGTTTCTCTCACTCATGCTTGTCAAATTTTATTTTATTTTTAAAAAAAGTTCAATACGTTTTAGATTCTTGTTTGGGAGAAAATACTGGTACTTGGAGATCTTTTAAGATTTTGGTGTTTTTTCAAATGACAGATTTTAGTACTTTGTTGTTATTGAGTTTGTATTAATTGTTTTATCAAATTCTATGACACAAAAAATCTACAACATTTCATTAAATAACATAAATTTAATATATAATGATAGAATATTTGATTAAAATCTTTGTTGGTTTGCCAATCAAAGTCGAACGAATAAGATATAATATATTGTCTATTTTTTTTTTTAATTTAAGTGTTAGTTGTAGATTAAATTTTGTTAACTTTATCGTTTTGTTTATATTTCTAATTATTTAAAATATTTCATCTACAGGATATTTCAATTTATTACATGTGGGATTGAGAGTTGAAGATCAATGACGTGATTTTTTTTAATTGATGAGATTTGTGATGTAAAATTTTGCACCTTTTTTTTGGACAAAATAGTCACTATGTATTAAGTTGATGTATATGTATTCAACTTTGTAAATATGCAAGTGTCCAAAATTTTAGTTATTGTTGTACTTTATATGCCGAATGGTTCTTATTGAATTTATAAATTTAAACATAATTAATCATATATTTGAAAATTATGAAGAAAAGTTGAATTAAATAGTTTTTTTAATTAAAAAAAAAAACTAAAGTTAGCGTTACAAAAAATTTTACATCGTCAATTAAATATGCTCTAAAAAATTTACATAATTAAATTAGAAATACCACTACAATAAAGAAAACAATTTTAGCGCTTAGGTCAACAACAATTAAAATAACATTTGGTCACAAATTTCATTAACAAAAGATTGTTTTGTCACAAGCATTAATTGCGACAAATATGACGTTTCTTCATAAGCTTCAACAATGAAACATTGTTTCACTGCAAGATCAATAGCAACAAAAACGATTCTTAGCTACAGCTAACAACGTAAATGAGATTTCATCGCTATCTCAATGACATACAATTATTTTCATGGTTGTTGACCTTTAAACGATAGAATAAATGAATCCATCATTATTGATCTTAAGTGGAAAAACAAAAGTTTTGTTGTTGATGATTTATAGTGATGGAATATGCATTTTTTCATTGTTGACCTTTAACGATGAAATATGTGATTTCGGCTTTGATGACCTTAATGAAAAAATAAGTGATTTTATCATTATCGATCTTCAGCAACGAAATAAATGATTTTTTTCATCGTTGAGCTTTTAGCGACAAAATAAAGCATTTCATTGTTGTTGTTCTTTAGAGATGAAATAAGGAATTTCATCATGGTTGACATTTAGAAACAAAATAAAGAACTTCGTCACTGTTGACCTTTAGGGACAAAGTAAGTGATTTTGTTACTATTGACCTTTAGCAATGAAACAAGTGATTTCGTTGATGTTAACCTTTAGCAACAAAATGAATAACTTCGTCATTGTTGACCTTTAGTGATAGAGTAAATGATTTTGTCGCTATTGATCTTCAGGAATGAAACAAGTGATTTCGTCGATGTTAACCTTTAGCAACAAAATGAATAACTTTGTCATTGTTGACATTTAGTGACAGAGTAAGTGATTTTGTCGCTATTGACCTTTAGCAATGAAATAAGTGATTTCGCTACTATTAACCTTTAGCAACAAAATAAGCAATTTTGTCATTGTAGGTAGCAACATTCCGTTATTTTGTCACCTTTGGTCTATAGTGACACACCTATAGTGATGTTTTTTGCGACATTTTTTTTTTCGTCGCAAAAAAGTTTTGGTGACATTTTTTTCTTTTTAGCAACATCTTTTTTTCGTCGCAGAAAACCATTTTTCTTGTAGTGAACTCATTTACCCTACCTCGATTTTAGCCATTCTCTGACTCTAACTTCCTGCCATACCTGCGAGTCCTGTAATCTAGAACCCGAACCTGTGAAGGCATATAATCCTCACACTCATCACAATAGAGAAATCACCCCTAGGCTAGCACACAGGCGGTAGGGAACGCATTCCCTATGCTCAACATAATGGGAAAAACACCCTAAAGCTAGCACATAGGTGATAGGGAACGCATCCCCTATGCTCAATATAATGAGGAATCATCTCTAAACTAGCACACGAGCAATAGGGAACACATCTCCTATGCTCATCACATCACATACGTTCTAGGTTTACAAACTCGCACGAGACGACAGAGACAGGATGGATAGCGCTAATCCAATGGCTTTTTAACCAGATTTAATACTTCAACAATCCCTAGGTAAAATACCTTTCTCAGGGCCACGCCCTCCTCCTAATCTGGAATTAACAATCATAACCAACATCTCATTCAATATCAAGCAATACTCAATCTATCATTCAATATCAAGCAATACTCAATCATCAATGATTCAGTATTTTCACCATATCGATAAAATAAGCTTGTATGCTCCTCCTAATCTGGAATTAACAATCATAACCAACATCTCATTCAATATCAAGCAATACTCAATCTATCATTCAATATCAAGCAATACTCAATCATCAATGATTCAGTATTTTCACCATATCGATAAAATAAGCTTGTCACATACATTTATTAACACAAGGGCTTTATAAATAAATCCAATGGCTACTTACCTCTCAATTGACCCAAGATCGAAATGCTTCTCTTCTTAGGACGATGTTAGCTTAAATCCTATCAATTTAGAGAGAGCGCCCAACTTGCTACAACTCCCAAAATCGATTTCTAGCAAGCACAAAAATTCCAATTACTCAATAATAACTTAATTGAATCAAAATCAACTTCCTAAGACTTACTTGGCCCGAAAGACCTCTTATAAAAAATTACTAACTTTAAAACTTACCAACCACCGTAACCAAAAGTTGCTGAAACAGTGCTCGGTACAACCCAAATTGAATAAATTAGCCTCCAATCATATTTGTAAATCCTAAAGTGAGTTCCATAACCAAAAGTCAACCCAAACTACTCAAATAATGCTTAGATAAGCAATTAACTCACTAAATTTCTAAATTCCAAAACCAAAATGCTTACCCATTGTCAAACAGGTCAAGATTACACCAAAACGAACTCCAAAATGCCCAAAAATAACTTAAAAGCCGATGTCCGTTCAAGAATTTGTTAGAAAATGATCCAACCAACAACTAGTGACAGATATAGAGATTGAAATAGGGGAAAAGACAGAACGAAGAGGAAGGGGGAGACGAAAGTTAAAGGAAAGACAGAGGGAGAGGGACTGAGAGGGAGGGAGACCGAGAGGGAGAGGGACTGAGGGGGAGGGAGACAGAGGGAGAAGGACTGGGGGGGAGGGAGACCGAAAGGGAAGGGAAGCCGAGAGGGAGAGGGACTGAGGGGAGGGAAACCGAGAGGGAGGGGAGGTGGGATTCGGGAGAGGGAGACGAGAAATGAGGGGGAGATAAGGATGAACAATTTTTTTCTTATAATAATAATAATAATTTATTTTAAATTGTTTTAAATTTTAATTTTAATTTTAAATTAAAAAAAAAAAAAAACAGAATGTTACAACTTACCACTCATTGGACATTTTAGCTCATTTTTTCTTCCTACATTTTCCTACCAGGTAGCATTTGAGTTTCTAGTGAACCTACTGAAGTTGACATTTGCCACCAGACTTGCTTAATTGCATATCATTTTTGTATGTACATGTGCTTTGAATGCATCGTTTTGAGCTTAAGCGCACCACGTTTTTTGTTTCATGTTGACTTGGGTTTAGTAAATTGTTAATGATGTTTTTGGCTTTTTAAAGTTACGTTTGAATGGTTGGAGTGTTTCTGAATAGTGTGTTAAAGAAGGATTTGGAGAGAGTAACGAAGTTATATACATATGTATATTTTCTATTTGGGAGTGTAATATTTCAAAATCAGGCATGTTCATCCGTTTTTCAGGGGAAACTCTGTTGAAATTTTGTGGACTTTATTTCAATAAAATTTTTGTTAGCCACAGATTATTTTACAAAACGTGTTTTATTTTTTTTTGCTAAGTTGGACATTGGGTTCCATTTTTTTAGTTGGGATTGATTGTCGACATGCCACGTCCTAGGTTGGTTAGGGTAATCTGGGACGGGTTGTGACAGTTTTTCAAATATGCCTCCACGGTTTGCTTCCTTTAAGAAAGATCCATTCGTCTTACCAAATGTCAGATGATTTTGCAACTGAAGTGACTTTGCCAACTTGCTCGGCCTCAGCCTATGAGGTCGACCTCAGCTTATCTGGGATTTTGGCTTTTCTGGCTCATTCTGTGTAGCTTCTATTTTTTGTTCAATAGAGAGGCATACTTCCTTTTGTAGCTTCTGCCTTTTGTATAATAGAGAGACATATCTCCTATGTAGCTTCTCATTTGATGAGGAAATTATACTATGCTGAGTTTATGCTTTATTCACAAAGTTCATGATAGTTTCGAGGAAGAATGAAATAATATTTTATTTATGTTAATCAGTCTTCGAGAAACATAACAGTAGTAATTGTAGAAAAGTAATATATTGATAATAGATCTTAGGTGTTCTGCGTTCCAAGGATGGGAAATAATCTTTCTTTTATAATTAATTAGAGTGTACGTGCCAGGTCTGACAATTCTTGCAATTTGGTATGGTCCTTCCCATGTTGGACGTAGTGCACCTGTTGATGGATCTTTGGTGTTTTGCATGACTTTTCGTAATACAAGATCTCCTTCTTTGAAGCTTCGTCTTCTCACTGTTGCATTGTAATATCTTGCAATTATGTTATTGTATTCTACTGCTCGAAGATGAGCTTTTTTCCTGTGCTCTTTTAATAGATCTAAGCACAGTCTCATTGACTCCTCATTCTGTTGAGGGTCAAATTCTTATACTCTTGGTGAGGGTAAACCAATCTCCACAAGAATGACTACCTCTGTCCCATAAGTAAGTGAGAAAGGAGTCTCACCTGTGGTAGATCTTGTAGTTGTTCTGTATGCCCATAGCACATTGGGCAACTCGTCTGTCCATGCTCCTTTCAGATTTTCTAACTTTGTCTTGAGATTTAACTTGATAATCTTGTTCACTGCTTCCACTTACCCATTGGCTTGTGGATGTGCTAGAGATAAACATCGATAATTGACGTTAAGATCTGAACAAAATTTTCTAAAGGCTACGTTATCAAATTGTTTTACGTTGTCTGAAATAATGACATTAGGAATTCCAAAACAACATACTATGTTTCTCCTTACAAAGTTAGTTATCTTCTTTTCTGTAATTGTTGTCAATGCTTATGTTGCAACTCATTTTGTGAAGTAATCAACTGCCACCATTGCAAACTTAGTTTGTCCTTTTTCTTGGGGAAGAGGTCCAATAAGGTCTATTTCCCATTGCGCAAAAGGCCAGAGACTTACTATATTTGTCAGTAGTTCTGCCTTTTGTCTTGGTACTGGAGAAAATCTTTGACATTGGCCACATGATCTTGTAAAGTTTCGAGCATCTTGGAGCATCGTTGGTCAATAATATCCTTGTCTTACAATCTTATGACATAAGGATCTTCCTCCTAAATGGTTGCCACATATTCCTTCATGGATTTCTTTCATCACATATTCTGCCTCAGTAGGTGTGAGACACCTTAGTAGCGACATTGAATAACATCTCTTATAGAGTTTACCTTATCTGAGTAGGTAATTAGCTAATCACCTCTATACATATTTGGCTTCTACTATTTCTGAGGAAAATTTTCCCTCTTTCAAGTATTCTAATATGGGATCTATCTAGGAAAGGTCTTTCCTGGCCTCGACCTCGGCCTTGGCTAAATTATCTGCGGCTCAGGTTGGCTTGTCCTTAGTTATTGCCTCTTCCTCTCTGGAAACTGTTGCATCAGTTTCCAGTATCTCTTCTCTGCTTATGGTTGGCTCAAATAGAATTTCAATTGGAACTTTTCTACTCAATTCAGTTTCATAGGTGGCTGCTAATCGAGCTAAAGAATCAGCATTGGTGTTTCGTGATCTTGGAATTTGCCTAAACTCATGTTTGGGGAATGAGGTAAGCAGTTCCTTGACCTTTGACAAATACTTTTCCATTATCTACTCTTTAGCTTAATATTCTTTAGTTACTTGCTTCACTATCTATTGAAAATCACTCAGGACTAAGAGATTAGAGATCCCTATTCTCCTAGTGACTTTTAATCATGCTACAAATGCTTCGTATTTTGCCTCATTATTTGAGGTTCTAAAGTTGAATCTGAGAGCATATTATTCAAGTAGAATTCCTGCTCTGCATCCTTTGATGTTGGAGGACCCATCAATAATTCCAAGGCAGATTAGGATCTTCTAGATGAGATGCCTCCACCTCAATTATGCATTGAAGGTGGTCGGCCTGGGCCCCTGCATAGTTGGCATCGGCTCGTAGTGGAGTGATCCACCATTGCTTGTCCTTTGATCGATGTTCTTTGTTTGTAGTGAATATCGTATTCACTAAGCTTTACTGCCCACTTCATAAGACGTCCTGAAGCTTTTGGCTTTTGTAGCACTTGCTTAAGAGGGAAGTTTGTGGGGACAGTGAACTTGTGTTCTTGGAAGTAAGGATGTAATCTTTTGGATGAGGTAACTAAAGGCAAGTGCAAGCTTTTCTACTTGAGGGTATATAGTTTCAACCCCCACCATTGCTCTACTTGTGTAGTAGATTGGTCTTTGGTGACCATTCTCTTCTTTTATTAGTGCAGAACTTACAGTGGTGTTAGAAGCTGCTACATAAAGTAATAATTCATCTCCCTTAATTGGTTTGGCTAGGAGGGAGCTAAACTTAGATAAACCTTCAATTCTTGAAAAGCTTGTTCACATTCTTTAGACCATTCAAATTGAAGACCTTTCTTCAAAATTTTAAAGAAAGGTTGACATATGTCAGTAGCTCTACTAACAAACCTGTCCAGTATATCACTACAACAAACTTACCTTTTAATGACAGTCTTTAAAAACTCACGCTTACAAATAATGACGGACGGAAGAAAAAAGGGCCAATGACATTAATTTTAAAGGTGGGCTTTTGAATGACCGTCATTAAACATAGAAATATAAAATAAAATAAAATATTACCTGCTCACTCCTCACTCTCTCACAAACCCTAATAGCAGTCTCTCAAACCCTTACAGGGCGCCTCCCTCCCCTTCGACACCTTAAAGTCTTTCTCCTAAATCCGAAAGTCGACCAAATTTTTTAGGGAAAATGGAATCGTTCTTCATTTGGAAGTGAGATAGAAGTTGGGTCAGTTTCATTTTTTGTGTTGATCGAGCATTGAAGATTCTGAAAGATTAAGTTCAGATTTGTGTCGAAGGAGATGAGGACCAAGAGTCTCCATGGCTAAAGGTCTAGGCCTTCCCAGGGTTCCGCAGCCTCAACCGCCGATTCATCTCCGTCATCTATGGTGTCTCCCTCCATCCCCTACTGGGTTCGTATTCACTTCTCTTTCTTTATAGCAACTGAGCCTTTTGTTTTTTCTTCTTGCAAATCAAGCCGTCTCATTATTTTATTGCTCTTCATGACTAAAATTGTTCTCTTATCCACGAGGACACCATTTTTACTTTCTTGTATTTTGCTGTGAAAATGTTGATAGACCTATAGTCTCAACTGAATTTTTTTCCCACAAATTTGAAAAAATGGAAGAGAATGTTTGCTGAAAAAATGATGTATTGTATCTGGTTAGGATGTGCTGAATGCAGAAGACAACACTCTGAGTGGGATTTGTATCTGGATAGGATGTGTGCAATGTAGAAGATAATACTCTGAACGAGGCATCAAGGAAGGAAACTCACGATGTGTTAGATAAGGTATATTGCTTTCAGAAAGCCTTAAATCGCTTAAATTCAGTTTATTGAAGACATGCGAATTTAGTTTTTTTTCATCTTTATTCTGTTTTTTCCTACTTTTTTTTATTGTTTGGAAATAGAATATGAAGTACTTACATTTCTATTGAAGTGTTGTAGCTGGGAATGTTTGTGTTGAAGTTTAGCTAGGAGGGAATGTGTTTTAGGCTATATGTTATTAGTTCAAGCAGTGGATTAAAATTTTATTACTGGGTTGGTGGATTTCAATTTAACTTCAGCCTTTTTTTCCCAAATGAATCTCTGCTTGCCTTGAAGATTTGTTGATTTGTACAAATGTATTTCAATTTTATTTGTACAAATCTTATTTGTAGATTTGTGTATTTCAATTTTATTTGATGGGCTATTTGTTATTAGTTCAAGTGGTGGATTTCAATTTCAATTTTATTGTAGATTTGTACTAAGAAGAAGACGATACTCTTAGTGGAGGAAATTGTTTTTATAATATCTATATAAAACCTAGTTCATAATAGATTCTAAGTTCTTAATTTTGGTGATTTGAGTGATCACGATGACTCGTTCACATGTGATTCTTGATCTATTGAAGTTGAAAATGTCTGGTTGCTAAACAATTGCAAATGAGTTTTTGTATTTGTGATTCTGAGATTAAAACTTTCTGATCATTTTTAATATTTCATAGGAAATCATTTAAAATAAATAGGCATGAGAGAACCAAAAAAAAAAATTAAGTCTCAAGAAGGAATTTACAAGGGAGTAATTGACCCATGTAACTAGCCAATTCACAAAAAGAAATAAACTAAATTGAATCCAAGGAAGGTAGGTGGTACTGGTTTGATTACAGAATTGATTTGCTGATCATTGTGTAGTTAATTGTTGATTATTTGTGAATTGATGCCAATAATTGAGGAGGTGATCTTGCTTTTGTGAGTAAATTTCTGAGTTGGTTGCTTATTTGTAGGGCTTTGGTGAGGTGGATTTTAGTAGTGAAGTTGCTGATCTGGAGGTGGATTTCGGTCTAGTTTTCCAATAATCTCTTAGCATGTTGGTTTAATACTGATCATTATTAAGTCCAATCTTGGGTACTATCTACAATTAGAACTCAACTTCCAGACATTTTTTTATGCAATTTTAACTATTTGTTTGGCTTGTGATTCTTGTAGCCTAACAGTAATCCAAGTGTCTTTTTTTCTTTTCATTTTTGTTTTGCAAATTCTTGTCCACTACCGTTGGTTCAATTTTTTCTTTTCATTTTTTCTTTACCCTTTTTTTCCCTTCATCTTTTCTTTTATTTGTCTTCATCTTGGGCATGAAACTTACAAAATCAGTTCGATACGTTCAAAATTGGATTTACTTATTCTTATTCCTCTTTCTTCCATCCTAATAGGTCAATGTTCTTTCTTCCTCCCTAAGCTGCTTCCATAATCCTCATTGTGGTGTGAGATCATCCAATTTCACGTAGTAAGACTTTTCAACTCTTAACATTCCAATTAAATTTTGTCCAATAGGATGAATAAAGTTGTGTACATTGCTTTACCTATAGAATGTTAGCTGTTGGATTAAAATTTTTAAGTGCTCTTCTTGACATGATGATTATTGTTGATATTGTGGATACTACAATTGATGGCTTGTTAAAGTAAAATTATGTATGTAAAATTTTTTTTTTTTCGAATTTGGTTTTGTTTATATGAATTAAAGATTGATTTTGTTTATTGATTAATGTTAATAAATCAGAGTTAAATCATGGTTTAAGAGTTTTGCTTAGTAGTTTGAGAGAGTTAGCCTTGATTGTTGAATGCTTACATTGAAATCTAATGAGATAAGCTGTCATTTGATTGTTGAATGCTTACTCTGAGGCATCTCTGTTTTTCAATAATATCTTGTTTCTAGTCGTGTATCTTCTTGTTAAATTTTGATGTTTGATCAATTTTTGTACTCGCAAATCCTACGTAGCTGTATTCCTCTTCTTTTGATTAAATTTTGTGAAGATGATGCCTGATCTATTTGTAGACTGTATAAGCTGGTTCGCATATTTGGTAAAATGCATATCACTTGTTGCATCTCTTCACTTATCAAGGTTGTTTCTTCTTACTTGTTGGAGCCTGTTTGACAAGAAAATTACTGTCTTAGATTATACCTTCTTGATCTCACTTTTGCAGACTCACTGAGTGTGTATATATATACTATATGTTAATTCATGAGATTTTCTTCTTGCTTCTCTGATTTATTGTCTAGATTTATTGTACCCATACTGCTTCATATTAGTGCCTACCATGGCAGAAACAAAGGCAGTATACAAGTACTGGGAGGTGAGTGCTAAAGCTTTTATCTTTTTTCTATACTTGGAATATGTTGAATTTGAGACTCATTGAGGATGTTGTGACTGTTGTGGGGTATCCCCTTGAAGGAGACACTATATCAGTGACTAGGGGAGTTGTGTCACGTATAAAGGTAGGTACCCATTGTCAAATTCTGACTATTTTTAACTGCTTATTTGTCACACTTATTAAATTTAAAGTTGTGTAGTTCAGCAAATTGATGGTGCTTATTTTGTTTTCAGGGAGATGTAATTGTTAGCTTCGATGATATTAAAGTTAGATGCGAAGGAACAGTACCCCATTGATGGTGCTTTTTCTATAAGGGGTGTGCTTTTGTTTTTAGTTTTTAGTAGAGTTTGTCTTTTTGTTGATTTCTTTTCTTTTCAATGGACAGTTTGATGGTGTGTGATGTCGGTTATTTTGTTCTCCTTGAAATGACACACTAATTTAAGCATTACAATGAAGAAACATGTAGCTTAATGACATAAAAAATGATTATGTGTGATGTGTCTAAATGGTTATATAGACAAATCAATTGTTTCCATTTAGTCGGGTTTGATTTTGAAAGGGGATGCGCAATATAGAAGTATAGGTTGTGGCTGTCAACTGCTACAGATAACTTGATGAGTTGCTAGTTTTCTTGCAAGTTTCACCTCATTTATTGAAAATTTTGTGGTAATTTCCTTTGTTGTTGGCTTCTGAAGATTTCTTATCTTCCTTTTGTTGAAGCTTGCCCAAATGAAGAGGTAGAAGATTGTGCCAAGAACAGAGGCCATTAAAGAATGGATTTATTTGTTTATTTTTGTGGATTAGAAGCAGGGCAGCCGATCGAACAAACCTGTAAGACTTCTTTCTCATCTGCTACTATACTGTAGTTTTTTGTTTTAAGTAAAATGTGTGTATTATTTTAGAATAAGCATGAAGAGGAATAAGATTATAATTTTTTAGTTGGTTTCCAAATAGATAGACTTTTTTTTTTTTTTGGAATGAGGATGCATGAGAGAGAGTGGGAAATATGGATTTTGTCTAATGGAATTAGGCAAGGGTATGAATAGTATATGGTTTTAAGAAGGGTCACTTCACCTTTCTTTTTACCTGCAATGTCATTTTTTTCTGTAAAAAGCATTTTCAATTGTACAAATATACTGAATGATGTGTTGGTCTTTTTGCTCTTGCAGTTAAGACTCCTTACCAATGGTTTTAGGTTGCTAAAGTGTAAGGGATACTTGTCTACATCACTTAACAAGTTCTTTCTATTGGCTGAACATTTTTTAGGCTTTTAAACCCCAACCACACAAACAATTTAAGACCTATTTGATATTGTTTAGAAATCTTGCTTTTAATGATGGTCTTAAAAAAAATCACGTTGGAAACGATGACGGACAATAAAAAATGCGTTGATAGTGCTGATTTTTGAGAATAGGATTATGACTGACCGTCATTGAAGTTAAATAAAATAATAATAAAAAAATTATCTTCTATTGGTTTCTCATTTATGTTGGAGATTGTGAGTTTTAGGGCTGATGGTGTTATGTCCCCCCCCCCCCCCCCCCACAGCTTTTTAGTTTATTTATTGAAATGTTGGCATTGAGTCTTTTTTGTCTATGGGTGCTTTTAAAGCAATGATTTTTGGATTTTGTAGGGTGCAAGTACTATGTACAAAAATATATACGAGAAATGCATATATCAACAAGAAGAAATTGACGAGGTTCAAATAGAATGGGCAGAATTTGTTGGAAGATGTGTAGACTAATGAATTTGTTAATTTTGTATACATTATGCAAGTACTTTTGTTTAAATTTTCATTCAGTAGGATAGTTTATATTTTTAATTAATTGATATGTTATTAGTTAAACGATTTGTTAATTTTCTTATTGTATATTTTATTAATTAAGATTTTTTATTGAATTAATTATTTAGTAAAAATAATAATATTATTGATATTTTATTTTGTGCATAGGTTGAGAAAGATAAATATTTTGGTTAGTTATGTGTGCAACCAATAATTTTTTTTTATTAAATTATTCACGAAAAGATGACGGGCATTGTCTGTCATTAAAACAGACATTTAATGACAGACATTGACTTTTAATGTCATACATTGACCGACGTTAAAAGTTGACCGTCATTGTAGGCTACGATGACGGACACCTTTGAATGACGGGCATTGCCCGTCATTAAAAAGCGTCCGTCATTGTAGCCTACAATGACACTCGAAAAGATGACGGACACATGTCCGTCATCATTTCCCTTTAATGACGGGCAATGCCCGTCATTAAAAGCCAAATTTGTACTAGTGTATTAAACTATAAAAATGAAGTAAAATACTTGAAAAGTATTAAAAAGAAAAAAAAAGTACTTTATAACATAACTTTTAAATCTAAAAATCTCGTGAAGATAATGGATAAGGTCATTTCAAATCAACGTGTCTAAAATTTGTGGAAGGAGACATCCACATTAAATATCTTTTCATTATACAAACAATGATTGAAAGAGACAACTGTTTGTTTTGTTTTGTTTTGTTTTGCTTGTTTGTTTTTGAGTGTGGTGAAGGGTAAAACACAACAGTGCATTCAATGTTGACCAGTGACAAGACAACAATATAGAAATGACCTGCGAAAATACACACAAATAAAATTTTAAATTGTGGGAAATTGATTGAGTCAAACAACAAATTCACTATTGGCAAGGCAACAACGAGAAAATGATCTACGAAAATACGCACAAATAAATTATGAGATTACGCGTAAAAGTTCATCAAAGTGAAGTTTTCTACGCAACATCCATTTCGACGATTCTGTCATATATATGTAATGTCTAATGTATATAGTTCTTTTAGATTTTGATTTGAATGTTTAAAATGTTTGAATTTTATTCTCAAACTACAACCGTTAAGGTAATTTTATATAATTTAATTGGTTTGAATTGATCTTAACTTATCTACTTCAAACAATGGAGAAAAAATTGCAATTAAATTACATGTATCATAGCTATGTATGAACTAATTCTGATAAATTAATTTAATTGACCATTTCAAAAAATTATAGGATTCACAACTAGTGCATTTTAAACCATAAAGACCAAAGTAAGATCTTGATCATGGATATTTAAAAGTATTAAAAGGAAAAGAAAAAAAAAAAGATCTTTTATGAATCAATTGTACTGATAAATTAATTTAATGTACCATTTCAAAAAATATCTAAAATTATTGGAACAAAAACTAGTGCATTTTAAACTATAAAGACGGAGTAAAATACTGCTCATGGATATTGAAAAGTATTAAAAAGAAAAAAAAAACGGAAAGCTCTTGATATAAAAAGAAAAAAAAAAACTCTTTTATGAATCAATTGTGATAAATTAATTAATTAATTGATCACTTCAAAAAATATATAAAATTATAGGATTCACAACTAGTGCATTTTAATTAAACCATAAAGACAATGAGATAGAGAAAATGATATCACGTGCTTCTTAATTTTACCTAATGAATAAAACTGTGTTATCAATTAAGTCAATCTACCTATAACAACCTAACTAATTGCCATTAATTAATAGACCATTAGCGTTACAGTACTTATACATAACTAACATCAATACGGTGGACCTAAGCCTTGCAATTTTCTCTTCCATAAACCAGTTTGTAAGGCACAACAATCACAAATTTTCAACCAAAACCAATGTGTGAATTCCAAGAGCCCCACCAGAATGAAAGTTTTCTTTCTTTCTTTATTTTAGGTCAATGGAGGGTGTTCACATGTAATTTTGAAAGAAAGAATGTGACACGTATAAAGAATTTGTATTTGTATTAATTTGAAGGGTGTAGTAAAATCTCTAATATATTTATCCTCTGATTCTCTCCCTCAAATATATAAATGTGTCGAAGGCTGAATAGCTTGTTCTCAAGCTCTCTTGTTGATCTTTTCTGATCAGCCTTCCAGCTTAGCTTGTTGATTTGATTGGATAGACCATTGGCTTGTTGATTTTGTTGGATCGACTCTTGGCTTGTTGATCCTTTAGAAGAATTGATCAATGTCTTGAAGTCTTGTGCGCTTCAAATGCCCTCAACTTTGTCTTCAAAGTTTTCAGATCTTCAAAGATATTTTGATCTTCAAAGTATTTAGGTCTTGAGGTCTTTTGATCTTCAAAGTGTCTTTAGGTTTTGAAGTCTTCTAATCTTCAAAGTTTCTTTAGTCTTCAAAGAGTCTTCAGTGTTCAGGAGATAGAGTCTTCAAAGAGTCTTCAGTGACAGAATTAATTGTCTGGGCTCTCCGATTCTTTTTGGGAAGTTTAATATCTAAACTATTCAAATGAAGGAGAACTCTTCTATTTATGGAGCTTTCCATTGAATTTTGCTAAACTTGGGCTTAGCCCTTTGGGCTTCGCCTTTGTTGGATTAGGGTCTACTCTTTTATGTTTGACTAAAATACCATATGTCCCAATTTGACCAAATTTCATTTAAATATTTGATCAAATGATCATAATAAAGATATGTGGGCCTTAAAATTTTGGATTTGCCAACTTTTGTTCGAATTAAATTTGGGACACATGTCAATTTATAATTGATCCTAAATTTAATAATTTATAATTTTGTCATTAATTCACAAATAATGGCGTAACAATTTGTGACTGACCAAAATTTCTCATTCAACATAGAGTTCTTCCATAATATTTGCTCCTTGGCTTAATAAGTAATTTTCCATCCAAAATGTACAAAATTATCACAATTTAGCCTTAACGTTATGTAGGTCTAATAATGATATAATTTGTTAACATGAGCCTAACTCAACGATTAAGGGCATTTATACTCATTCACTTGAGATTGAAGATTCAAATCCTCTAATTCCTACCTTTGTTGCACTAAAAAAGATATAATTTAAATTGAAAAGTTTTGTTTCAATAATCTTGTAAGTTTAGGAACGTGTTTGTAATTTTATATTTAATTAAGTGTATAAAAACAAATCACTTTTATTAGTTATTTTGTATAAAAGATTAGATACTTCAAAAATATATCTTTGCTAGCTAGAAGACGTGACAATGCACACCTTGACTTGTTCTAGCCTATTTAGCCACTACTACAATTTTGACATTCTATGACACTATAGTCAAACCAAATAAAGGATTGAGAAAAAATTGTCATAAGTGGCTGGAGGCGCATTTTTTGCGGGAAAAAACAGAGATTTTTGTATTTTTAGAAATTTATGACATTTTTTCAACATCATAAATCTATGACTTTGATTAATTGTCATTAATTAAAAATAATTTATTTTTATTTATAAATATTTTTTATTTAAAAAAAAAAAAAAAACTAAGAGCTTGTTTGATAGCGTTTCTGTTTCATGTTTCTTGTTCATGTTTCTCATTTTTCAAGAAACAGACATGTTTGATAAACCATCATGTTTTTTGTTTCTAAATTTTTTAGAAACATTTCTAAAAGAATGACAGATTTTGAGAAACTTCAAAAAGTAGTTTCTCACATTCTGTTTCTGTTTTTTTTTTCCAAGTTTCATGCATGTATTCCTATTTCTCTTTTTGAAGAGAGAGGGGAGAGATGAGTAAAAAGAGAAATAGGAATACATGCATGAAACCTGGAAAAAAAAACAGAAACAAAATTTGAGAAACTACTTTTTGAAGTTTCTCAAAATCTGCATTTTTTTAGAAACGTTTCTAAAAATTTTAAAAACAAGAAATATGATGGTTTATCAAACATGTCTGTTTCTTGAAAAATAAGAAACAGGAACAAGAAACAGGAAACAAGAACGTTATCAAACGAGCCCCAAGTTATCAGCCACTTTTGGATGTTTTTTCTACTTCTAAGATATTCCTTTAATGCGTGATGTCTAGAGTAGTGGATGGGGCTTGATACCAAGAGACATATATAAAAACCTTTTCCTATCATTCCTCTTCTAGTCGCTTTCATTGATGCAGCTGTAATTTTGTTAGATGGTTGGTAGTCCATATCTTTCTCTTTAGTTTGTTGAGTGGATCCACTTTCTCTTGCAGGCATCTTTGAAAACTGTAATTTTGTTAGCTGGTTGATAGTCCATTTTAGTCTTCATGAGTTGTGGTTGTAATACCCTTCGTATCTCTCCCCTTAAACTTCATTTTAGTTTTTTAGGCCTGGGAGCAAATGCTTGTTGTATTGTTTCTAAAGCTCTTCTACTTTGGATTTTTAGTTCTACTTTGCCACCTTCATTTGTCGTGGAAGTGTTTACTCAATTATTTTGAAACTCATGCCAATTCTTGCTATCATTTGCTTAAAATACAAACTGAGTGTGTCCTTGTTGAAAATCCTTTAGATTGTGTCACTTAGTAAATTTTAGAAATGGACCATGTTTTCGTTGATTCTAGTTTATATACTTACAGATTCTTTCTTTTTCTAGCATTGCAATTGACAAGACTAACAATTTTGATGCTTATTCTCATTCATGAAGGGTGATGACGAAACAACTAAGTTGAAAAAAGAAAGAAAGAAAATGTAAGTCTCTACTTGATATTGATTGAGAATCTTAGATCTTAAAGTCTCCAAGACATGAATTTTCTTGCCTACAAGTCAAAATTGTTTTAGTTGATTCATGATGAGATTGATTTATTTCATGTTGGTTTAGTTTGAAGTTGGATACAACATCTGCTATGGGTTAGGTCCTTTATTGATTTTGTAAGTGTTTTATATGGTCTCTTTTATGGTGCAATATATGAATAATTGAGACTTGGTGACTTGTTCAATTAGATGTGCTGTCATGGAAGTTGAAGCGTTTGGAATGAAGAGATAGCCAAACTGTTAAATAATTGGTTTATCAGTATCAAGGTCAACTCAAATTAGTATTAGTTGGATGTTCCTTTCATATTTTTTCAATGGTTTTATATTTTAGCAAAGAATTATACAGTTAATCGATTGAATTCTTCAAAGTACACGAAATGGTAATTGTTCTTAAGGCTTTTACATAAAATAGATTTCAATTGAAATCTATTTGCAAAGATGTTACAACAGAAAAACTAATTCAACTTTTCTTCCTGAATTTTGTTTAATGGTTAGAACTTAGATTGAAACAAGTTAAGAAGTCCATTTCCAAGTAAGTACTTTATTATTGTTCGAAAATGCATAGGTATCTTCTTTCTCTCTCTCATGCACACCATATGTCTTATGGCGGACTCGATTATTGAGGTTATTTTCACTTCTACGTTGACGTATGAACTAAATGCAAAACATTTCATTTTAAAAAGAAGGGAAATAAAGAAAAATAGAGAAACAAAAGCAAGCTAACACTTTATTATTTTGTGATTTCAAATGATGTATTGTATAACATGTGTGTTGAGAAGTAGTTTGTTTTTTAGATTGCAACAAAGGTTTCACTTGTGATTTTAGAGTAGTAATCTATGTAGTTACTTCATTTTTTTCTAAGTTTGATGGGGGGAGGGGATTGAATTAAGTTTTGATTTGTGATTGTAGACTAGTAATGTATATTCTTTTGTTTTCCTCAAAAGTTGTTTGGGGGGAGGGGGAGGTTGAAGTTTAGTTTTTGAAGTTGTAGTAATGCTTTGATCTATGATCCTAGATCAGTAATTCATGCTTATTAGTAGCTCACTTCTTGCTGAAATGGAGTTAAGACATTGATGTAACCAGGTTGCTAGTGCTAATATATTAGTTTATCCCAAGAATTTTACCTGTCATATCATTAAGCTTCCCGACAAGAATCCACTGCCAACTAACTTAGTTTATGTTGGTTTTTGATGGGTTTAGTTGTTATATTCATGAGTTCAATAGTTTAGTTGTTTGTGTTAATTTAATGAGTTTAGAATTTATGTTCATGTAAGTTTAGTGATTAGGTTAGTGAGTTTTGATAAGTTTAGTTGTTACGTTCATAAATTTTGATATGTTGTTAAGTTTTGTTGTTATGTTCAGAAATTTTGATAAATTTAATTGTTTGTGTTAATTTGATGAGCTTGATATTTATGTTGATGATAAGTTTAGTTGTTATGTTCCTAAGTTTTGCTAAGTTTATTTTAGTTTAGTTGTTATGTTCATAAATTTTGATAAGTTAGTTAAATTTTGTTGCTATGTTCATAAGTTTTGATAACTGTAGTTGTTTGTGTGTAATTTGACGAGTTTAGTATTTATGTTGATGACAAGTTTAGTTGTTATGTTCTTAACTTTTGTTCTTCTTTCTTTTCTTCATTTTCTTATGTTTTGGAGATTACTATTGTTTTTTTTTTTTTTTTTTTTTAATGTAAGAAGGATTGGGTTCTACCTTAAAATGAATGTTATCTTGTCATCTTGCAGGAACTCAAAGAAGCGAAGCAGTCATTGCAAATAGTTGATGAATTAGCTTTTTTGTTGGGTTAGTGGCCAAAGCATATAGTACACTCCCTCATGTTAGTTGAAGCGTATAGTACACTCCCTCATGTTATTAGTTAGTGTAAAAATTGTTCTAATGTACAAATTTGATCATAGTTAGTTTGTATGTAAAAAATTGAACAAATTTGGTTCAATGATATCTAAAAGTTATTTATGTATGTATTTAGTTTGTACCAAAATTTTAGTTATTTCATTTTTGAAATATGTGTATCGATAGGTATCAGACAATATAATTTCTATGGTTTTGATGAATTAATAAATAGTGATATACCACTATTTATGATGGTTCATCAATGTCATAGAAATTTATTGAGTGACAACTTTTTCATGTCATTATAAGCATTTCTGTGACTTTCAAAATGGTCATAAAATGTTTTTTTGTTGACAACTACAAACTATCAAAAAAAGCAAATGTTTGACAATAGAATACTGTCATGAACTTTTTTTTGGTCATAGAAACAAAATGTTTGACACTAAAATTCTGTCATCAATCGAATTTCTATGACATTTAAAAATTGTCGTTAATATACATATCTTGACGGAAACGTGATTTTTAAGCGTTATTTATTGACAATGTTTACTTGTCAATAAAAAATTTATTATGACGATTAACAGATGTCACGCCCCGCCCCAGATTACCTTAAGCAACCTAGGACGTGACGTGCCGACAATAGATCCCAATTAGACTATGGAACCCATTGTCAAACTTAGCAAAATAAAACACATTTTTGAAAGAATAGGTGGCTAGCAAATAATTTATCAAAACAAATCCCTAAAAATTTCGACAGAGTTTGCATGTAAATCGGATTAAACACACATGAAATTTAAAAAAAACACTCCCAAATAATTTATCCAAACTCCCACACATCTACCAAGTGTGCCATAGTCAACAATTAGTTCAGAAATCAACAACCACCACATAACTGCAAACCAACGATGGAAAACCATAAATGGTTCCAATTTACAAATCCATCATAAAATTCAAAAATAGTAAAGAGTTGTCAAAAATAAAGCTAGCCACTCTAGTTCCAAGGACAAATAAAAACTAAAGTTATACGTAAAATGAAATGTAATATGCATGAGAATGGTGGCAGATCTCAACCTCGATAGGCCCATTGGATACTCCAGTGCTACCTGGTAGAAAAATTTAGGAAAAGAATGAGCTAAAAGCCCAGTGAGTGGTAAATCAATAAGAAAACAATTTTAATAATACTATTGGCATAAACATATATAAATGGTCGTTTCGTAAACATTATAAAACTCTTGAAACACTTATAAATTCCATTGCAGTTAAGCATCTCACATATTTTGAAGACTGCAAAATCTCTAAAATACAATCCTTGAGGAATAGCCTTTTAAAAACATAATATCAAAAACATAAACTTTAAAACTTGGGTCACATTGCTAAGAAAATTTGTCACTAAACTTGTACCCGAAACTAGTCATACTGGCATAGAGTACGCACAGCAGAGCAAACTAGTCATACTATATATCGAGTAGTCTCAAGATATATAGCAGAGCAAATCTAGTCATACTATGCACCGAGTAATCTCAAGGTACATAGCAGAGCAAATAGTTATACTATATACCGAGTAATCTCAAGGTATGTAGCAGAGCAAATCTAGTCATACTATGCACCGAGTAATCTCAAAGTACATAGCAGAGCAAATCTGGTCATACTACACATCGAGTAATCTCAAGATGTATAGTAGAGCAACTAGTCACACATACACTACGGAAACACATTCGCGTAAGTGTATCGGGAAATCACCGTGGGTACAACATTTAGTGGTTTGAAAATAATTTATTTATGATAATCATCGTAAATTCTCAACCCACATTAAAGTCATAAACATTCTCAACCATGAGCTCTCATAACTTTAAGCCATAACTCAAAGATCAACTAAAATCATGATTCAAAAATCAAGTCATTTCCAAAACTTACAAATACTTGATTTCATTTCATATAATTTGAACTTTTACCAATTCGCTAAAATCAAGAGATTTCCATAAATTCAACTTTCATAAGCTTAAATAATACAAATAATTATGTCATTGTAGCTAAAATTTCAAATAAACATAAATCTCTTCGAATTCAAATATGCTATATCGTGAATTCAATTTAGTGAACATATGTCACTTTCTTATCAAATTAGTAAACCATCAATCTCAATAATAAACAATTTACGAAATATACATAATTTCCTCCAAAGTATCAAAATCTTCAATAACTAAATCATTTGCATTAATATATGAATTACAATTGATTTTCAAATTACAATTGATTTTCAAATCTCAAAGGTTTCATAAATCACTAAAATAATTGAAGCACTGTGTAGAATAACCACTCACAAATTTATCGGCACAAGAATTTCAAGTCGCAATTAGTCATTCCGAACTCCACTCAACCTATAACCAATTTGAAGATAATATGAGTAATTTCCTAATTACCAACTACAACGCTACAATCCTCAATTCTACGGTCCAAGCTAATATGCACCATACTATCAAATTCATCACCTTCCCATTTACTATTCATCTTTTTTTTTTTTTTTTCAAATATTGCTCTTTTCTCCTCTTTTCATCTTCCATTCTAACCCTTTCAGTCTTTATAATTCTCCTCATATTAACCTCAAGAAATTTCAAATAAAAGAAAAACTTCATTCATGTCATTGAAAGAGGATATAAAACCCCACAAGAGCCATTCTCTTGATTTCCACAAAACCACCATACTTCCACAATTTCTAATTGAAATTTAAAAGAATAGTGAACAAGTTGATTCATGTTCAGACTTCAATTTCCTAGTTTTCTTCTTTTTATTCTACTTCTAAATATTCATACCAAGCAAAAAAATACGTAAAAATGAAAAACCCAAAGAAGTTATTGAGAAAAGGAAGAAAACCCATATTTATTTTCTTGAAAATGGCTTATGGAAGTCAAAACTGGCTTACCAAGCTTGAAAATTTTGCATATAAGCTTCCTCCATCCGTTTTTTGGTGACATCCATAACTTTTCGACGTTTTTCAGCAACAATCCGGTGACTACTCATCTTCTCCTTCTCCCTCTGTCTTTCTTATCTCTTCTCCCTTTTCCTTTTTTTTTTCTCTGTTTTCGTCTCTTTTGCCTTTTATTTTCTTTTTCTTTTTATTATCATTATTTTAAACAATGGTGGCTTCTCTCGAATCCACCAATTATATATATATATATATATATATATATATTTGTTAAGAAAGCTTCTAACAGAAGCTTTAACTTACTTTTCTTTATTATTATTTTTTAAATTAATATAGCTGGCAAGTACTCTCTTTTCCTTTCTAATTTATTTTTTTTTTCCAAAATTTCCAAATAAAGTAAACCTGTTTTGTTACTCTTTAAATAAAATTTACTTCAGCAATTCCAATTTCCTTTTACTTCTTTTTTTTTTTCTAAGCCCTTTTTTTTTTCCTCCAACAAAATATTCCAAAATCAAATCACCAAGATACTATATATATAATCAAAGATTAAAAGCAGGTCTTAGAAATTATTACCCCTTCTTTTTTTTTTTTTTTTTGAATTTCTTCCTCGAAATTCAATATTTAAGATGCTCATTTAGAAGTCTTTTTTTTTTTTTTTTTTTTGTGTTTCGCCTTTTCATTGTACAATTTCTATTTCCAAGTGTTTAAAGATAGAAGAAGGGGTTAACAACAGATGTCTTGAATACATTTTTTTGACAATTATTAAGAGTCATAAAGCAATTAATTATGACAATTTTTTTGATGTGTCATGTATAGAGTTTTCTTGATGGGGGCTTCTAGGACTGGAAAAAAAATCATGAAATGTGCTTATGACAATTTTTTAATGTCATAAAATCCCAAAATTGTACTAGTGAGCTCAAAATCATACAATATAATTACCATTGTTTTATCTGAAACAGTTTTCTTGGTTTCTCTCAGAGTTCAACCATTAGCTCACGCTATCAATTTGAAAACATAGCTTATCTTTAATAAATTAAAAGAACAAAATAATCAATTTTTCTTCATAAACTTGGTAAGTTATATCAATTTCATCATAAACTAACTTGGCAACTTAAATAAGTGTTACAATTTTCACCCTCTACTCAAATTTGGATAATTTTCATCCACTAATTTTAACAAATAATAATGTAAAAAAAGAACTCCAAAAACTTACTAATGTAACAAAATTAAGTTTTGCACAAAATTAAATTTGATTAATGTATAAAATTGACCATTAAATAATTTCACCAAAACTTACAAATTTAAAAAAAAACAAAAAAAAAAAAAACAAATCTAGTATCGCATTTGTCTAAATCCTATCAATTGCATACCAAATATATATTTTATAATTCATTTGATGCACATGAGAATACTTTTTCTCAATGATATTTCGAATAAAAGCTTATCCTAAGATATAATTACAAAACTTTTTAAAGTTTAAGGTGAAAATTGCAACACCTGAATCAAACTTAAGCTACAATTTGATGAAATTGAAAGTCTAGGATAAAAATTGATACACCTTGCTAAGCTTGGGATGAAAATTAATAAACAAATTTTCAAAAGAAATCCCAATAAAAACACAGTGAACGAAAACCCAAGAAACAAAATAAACTTTTAGGTGGAACTCTTTTTAAAGATTGCTACTTTATTACTCAACACTCACATTTTGGCATGTGAAGTCAATGTCCGAACCCATTACCATTGCCGCCTGCATCATTGTGGTGATGCTTTTGCTTGCTTAGTCGTCATTTAAGGCAAACAAAACAACACCCACAAACACAAGCTAGGCAATTAAGGATAACACAAGGTTCGTTTTTGACTCCTTCCCTTTTCTTCTTTCACTAATAAAACACTTACCTTAATTTCATTGAAATTTAATTAATTTGCTCACCATTTAAATTCCCCCCCAAAAGAAAAAAGGAAAAAGCTTCTCTCTCTATCAATTCATGGATGCTCGCACATCACTGCAGCTCTAATCCTTTCCACCGTGCACTTGATGAGGCTGTTGACCGTCGCCACCGATCCCAGAGACAGTTTTGCAGTTGGAATTGAATCCACCAATATCTGAAATGCAACTGTCAATAACGAACCACCCGACCCGAATTCGAGAATTCCTGGTGGTCCATTGGGCCCAGGCCCAATAGGCCCATCGGGCAGTATGGCGAAGCCGGACGGCAACAGAGCAACGTAATCAGGGTCTCCGCCGCTCAACACCATGTTCATGGCGATGGTGTCGACTGGAGCGTAGATTATGTAGCAGCCGCTGATGTCGCTGCAACTTTCTTGAAGTATCAGCATGTTGCTCTGGCTTGAATTTGCACTCTGTGATAACAATACACGTTTAGTTTTTGATAAATGTAAATGGTGATCTGAGGAAGAAGAAGAAGAAGAAGAAGAATCAAAAGGGCCACTTACGTTGACGCGAAGCAACGAGACGCAATTTCCTGGGTTGCGATCGTTGCCAATGCGAGCCATTTCTTGGACTAAGCCACCGTTTGAAAGTATATCCCACTGAGAAGAGAGCAAAAAAACCAAAAAAATCAGCTCAACAAATCCAAATCTCGTACTTTCAGTTCCATACTAGGTTAAATAATGTTTTTAATTCATAAATTAAGTAAATTTAATCTTTTATTCATAGACTAAATATATGTCTTGATTCGAATGTTTAGATATATTTTTTTTCTATTTGGTCTTCAATGTTTAAAAATTTTCAACATGTCTCTTATGTTTTAACAATTTTCAATTATATCTTCACTATTAGAAATTTGGAGGAGAAATTATGTTTTCTAAATATAGAAAATTCAAAAATTTTGCCAACCTTTTCAAAATTTAGAGGTTGAGCTAGAAAACTTAATGAATTAGGTGACCAAATTTCTATGAACTCAATTAGTATCATGTTATGTGTAAGGTTTTGACAAAATATTATAAGAGCAGGATTTACACATCTGAAAGTTAGAAGAAATTGATGAGCTCTAAGTACTATAAAAGGAGCCTATGATTTTGGTTTTAAATTATCCCAATTAGAAATACTTTAAGTTTGATATACTAACTTTAGTTGTATGAGTGGTATAAAGCTTTGAGAAAGTATTTTTTTAAATATAATTGGGGTTGATAAGAGAATTTCTGTGTGATTGTAATAATTTTTTGAGTTTCTTTTTGGTGAGCAGTAGGTTTTTCTTTGATTTTGAAGTTTAACGTAAATTCTTGTGTTTCTTCATTGTCATTATTTTCTTTTAATTTCTCAATTATTTTTTGTTTATTCTTGCAGTAGAATTGAGAGTTTTTTTTCCAACATTATAGACGTTTATCACAAGCTGATTTTAATATTTTCTAACCATGAGAGTATAATTTTTCTTTTTAGAAGAAAATCAAGAGAGTATGACTGAGAAATGTTAAACATAAAGGATTCAATTGAACCTTTTTAAACATTATAGACCAAATTGAAAAAACATCCAAACATGAACGACCAAAACATATATTTAACCTTATTCATATTCTTACGTAGGTTAATTACCTGACTGCGAGTATTTTGATCTCGGAGGAAATCGAAGACCCTGTTAGGGGGGATCGGGATCCAGAAGGAAGTTGCTGCATTTAGAACAATTCCAGGAGGCCTGCCTGGATCGTCGAGGCTCTTTCGAGCCATGACTCGAACGTCGTCGGAACCAATGGGGGATAATGTGGTCCAATTGTGAGCAGAAGAAGCCCCAACGCCACTGCAGAAGCTCCTCACCATCCTCTCTGCTAGCTTCATTACGCTCTTCCTCCCCTCTTGTCCTGTCACCACTGAACAAAATGAATGCAAATTTCAATAATTAGTAATTTTGGGTTGTTGATAGCATAACAAATATTGGAATTATATGATGTTGGTTATTTAATTACCGGATATGTCTACTGCAGGAATATTGGTAGCCAAGGAGTTGGTTAGGCGTTCGCACTGTCGATCCAAAGTAGCCACCCATCGTTTTGCGCCAAAAGCTAGCCCACAAGTGACCAGTCCTTTGTACAAATTGTGTACTGCTCGATCATCCACTTCAACATGTTCAACCCAAATGACCTGATCAACTAGTCTCTATTATTTATTTATTTTTTATTTTTTTGTTTCTAAGTAAGGGCTAAATTAAAGAACTTTAAAGATCAAATTACAACTTTAGTCCAATATGAATTTTCATGCTTATCTCTAATAGGACCCTTAGTCTTGTTAACCGTATCTAACTGGATCGTCAAACATTGCAATTCTTAGCCAAGTTCTAAAAACAACAATTTAAAAAATATATACTTTTTTTAGTTTTCAAAACTTAGCTTGGATTTTGAAAACATTTGTTAAAAAATAAAAAATAAAAAATAAAAAATAAACCTCATAGGTGGGAGTAATAGTTATGAGCTTAATTTTCAAAAACAAAAAACCAAGTAGTTAGCAAATGGTACCTAAACTTAAATTTTTTGTCTAATAGGTATTTGACATACCTAATTTTTTTTAAAACTAACGAATTTATTAGATATAAAATTGAATTTTGTGTCTATTAGTACACTAACCTTGTAATTTTATGCCCAATAGGTTCATGAAGTAAAATGTAGAATACATCAATGGCCAATTAGACACAAAATTAAAAGTTTAGAGACTTTATGTGACATTTTTTAAAATTTATAGACCTATTAGACACAAAATTTAAATTTCACGCACCTATTCTACACAAATCTGAAGGCTAATGCCTTGTTTCATAACCATTCAACTTTTGGAAATTGTACTTGTTTTCTCATCAATTCTCTACAATGAGTTTCACTTTTTTCAAGAAAACATTTGAATGGTTAGCCAAATTCTAAAAACAAAAATAAGTTTTTGAAAACTATTTTTAAAAATTTTCAAAACTTCACTTAGTTTTTGAAAATATAGGTAAAAATTAGATAACAAAACAAGAAAACTCATAGGTTGAAGTAGTATTTATAGGCTTAGTTTTCAAAAATCAAAAACTAAATGGCTATCAAACGGGGTTTAAGTAGTATTTATAATAATCTGTGGAGTAACTCTGCACCCCAAACACAGACTATTATAACTCTAGACTAAACAACTCTACATTTTAAAAAATATTATATTATTTCACAGACTATTATAACTCACATACTATTATGACTTATGTTATTATAACTCACTCAGTGCCCTAAACAGCCCCTAAACTTTTAACTTACCAATTTTAAATTATAAGTTGTAAATTAAAAAATATATATATCCAAAAAAAAAAAAAATTACAAACACTAAATATGCATAATTAGCAATGAAAAATAAAAAATATAGAGAGACCTTTGAGTAACCATTTGGTAGTTCTTGGATTAAGCAACCGGATGGTCTTCTTCGAGTCCTTGAAATGGGAGTGGGGCGTAAATAGTCAAGCGAAACATCCACCACTGCCCAACTCCCGTCCGCCTGCTGCTTGCAGTATCTAACGAAGTAATTTTCTCGAGTCGGAACGAGAGGAGAAGGAACCTGGAACTCCGCTGTCATCTTCACAAACCAAAACCCATTTAGAGAGAGCTTTCTAATTTTAAATCATTTGTTTTACGAATTATCAGAGCCAATATTATTAATGTAGCAGTCCAAAACGTACCACTTGTATAGCTCCATTATATTTGCCACCAACTCCAGTTGATAACACTTCCAGGGTCAATGCTCTTGAAACAATCCCGCAAAATATGGTTGACCACTGATTCTGAAATTTATGTCACCATGTTAAAAAACAAAGAAAAAAAAAACCATTTGAATTTTGTGCAATATCATGTCCTTTTCAATTCTAAGTCTAGGGTCCAATTAATTTGGGGAGAAAATTGATAAATTCAGACAATTATTCGACCTAAACTTGATAGGTAAAGGAATAATATTATAATTACAAAAAAAAAAAAAAAAAAAAAGTCAAGTAAGAAAGAAAGTCAGTAAAGGGTTAAACTCACCACATCCATGAGAATGTCGACAAGTTTTAAATGATTGAAAGCAACAATCGAGGATTCCCTTGAAGCTTCAAAGCTTAGCCCCAAAATTCTAGGGCCAATTCCTCTCGAGTAAGTCCTCAAGTATTCATCTTCGTTCAGCATTTCCATGGAGTTTTCGCCATGAACCCACAAAGGTTCACCTGCTTGAGCCATTCTGTACACTTCTTCCATGGCTGAAACTGCAAGCTCAACGATTACTGGCTTATCAATTTCAGTAGTCACAGACTTTAACATGTCTCCAACTCCATACATTTCCCCTAAGAAATCTGGTTGAGGCTTTAATCTGCCAACAGCCAAATCCAGGGCTCGAGAAGGAACATGATGAGATGGAAGATGAGAATGGGAAGCCCATGGCTTGCCACCATATTTTGTAGCAACCGTGTTTAATCTCTCGATCTGTTCGGTACAAGAAAAATGCTCACGATTCAATCAGAAGAACAAAACTCTCGTTTTCATCCACTAGGTGAGCTCTCGTACATTTTTTTAGGTCAATGATTTGGGAGTAGGGATTCAAATATCTAATCTTTATATCAAATTTGTAATATAATGCGAGGTTTGATACATACATTAGCAATACTTTTTAGAATGTTAAAAAACACTTTTAGCCCCTAAACTTTTGTACGTAGAAGTAACAATTTAGCCCCTGTATTTTCAACTTTGTCACAATTTAGTTCCTATCACGAAAAATATTGTTAATATGTAATGACATTTCTTACATATATAGATTGATAAACTAAAGTACATGGACTAAATTAATTACATACTAAAGTTTAATTAAGGACTAAATTGTTACAAATTCAAAGGTACCGTACATGGATTAAATTATTACAAATCAAAGTTCGGGGACAAAATTGTTGCTTTCACGAAAGTTCTATGACAAAAATTAAATGATTTTTAACCTTTTTAAAAATTGGCTATGATTTTGGATACATTTTTTTAAAACATAGGGAATATTATAATGTATGTAGGGTTACCTCTTCTCTTAAATGTGCATTGTCAATTCTCAAATGTTGGCCATCAAAGGACATCTCACCAAGAGCAGCAGGACCTCCACAATTGGGGCAACTCGTATTGCTAAGAGCTTCCTTATACCTCATGTTCTCTGTTCTCAGCTTTTCATTTTGTGCTTTCAATATTGCATTCTCATGCCTTTCATGTTGAGCCTTAATGTTTACAAGTTTAGAAATATAAGTGCATAATTAATCCCACATAAATAAAACAAGAAACAATTAACTAAGATTTTTGTCAACTCAATGTCAATTTAGGTTTATACCTTTGAGAAATTTCCACCCTTTTAAAGATCGTATAAATAAAACACAAGGAAGTAGAGTTCAAAAAGTAATGCAAAGTTAATTCTAGATTATATTTGAAGTAGACAATATCATATTTCAATGAAATATGGAGAGATCTGTTTTTCTAATATATAGGACAAAATATAATTTTTTTTTTTTTTTAGTTCAATAATATTTGAGGGTGGGGGGATTCAAACCTATGGCCTCTTAATCATAATTTCATACTTTATGTCAGTTGAGTTACGTTCTTGTTGGCAAAATATAAAACTTTTTAGGTTGGTTCACTTTAACAAATAAAAAAGAAAATTTTTAAATATAGGGCTATATATAAAAAGCAAAGAAATTTATTATTATTATTAGACGAGATAAGAAATACACAATTTATTTGGGACCGGATAAGAAATAATATCCGCTGAGCTCGCTTTTTCAGCCAAATTATATCAATGGGACAAAACTAAATAGAATTTAATACACAAAACCACATAGAAGTAAAATTATTAATTGTGAAGAGAATTGGTGAGATGGGAATGGTCCGTTTATTATTGCATTACTTATATATTGATGGATAAGACTAAGAGACAGATTGAAATGTGTCCGTGCAGGGAAAAAGAAATATTAATTTGGAGTATTATTGTCCGACTAGAAGTTGGTGGATGTAATTAATTATAAGATTCGAGTGAAATAAATGCCACATTGAAAAAAAAAAAAAAAAAAAAAAAAGCAACTTGTGAAAAAGGTGCTGTTTTTGAAGTAAACCATCTCACTTTTCGTTTGGAGGCGATCTTTCATTTTTAATAAGTATAATATAATAGAATCTTCAAATATTTATCAAAATTTTCTTTGATGTTGATTTGTAAACTTTAAAATAAAAAATTTGAAAAGGATAATTATTAAAATGAACAAGACCTTCATTTGGGTGCGCTTGTTTTGAAACCAGAACTTGACTTGAAGGGGTTCGAGGCCTAGCTCACGGCTGAGCTGCTTTCTTTGCTTGTCATCTGGGTGAGGACACTCTTTAAAAAACCTGAAACAGTTCCACTCTTTCTTAAAATACCATAAAACCTATTGTACATTACATACACACAGGGATGATTAAAAACCTCTCACTTTCCTCGTAATAAAGACATTTTAAACGGTTCGATACAAGAGAGAGAAATTTTAAATTATGATTCGACTATATACCCAAATATTTGACTTCATCTTTTTACTTATCGGTTAAACAGATCCATCTATTATTTTTTAGTTCAACAACATGTGTGGTGGGGGATTCAAATCTCTAATCTCTTGGTCGATGGTATATGCCTTTAATGAGTTGAGCTATGCTTAGATTGACCCTAAAATTTAAATTTTTTGTTTAATAGATCGTTAATTTTAAAAATATTTAATATTTCTTTGAAGTTTTAATAGTGTCTACCTAGGTCTTGACCTATAAAACATTTTTCAAAAAGCACAAATCTATTTGTAACAAAAATGAAAGTTTGAATATGTCAACTAGAACTTAAGGTAACTAAGGCATTATAACCTGAACCAAAAGGTTAAAAGTTTGAATCTTCACTCTTGCATTTTGTTGAACTTCAAGAAAAAAAAAGTTTTAGAATTTTAAACTCTCAATTTAACCTTAATTAATTAACGAAGAGAGAAGCAAGAAGAAGAAGATGCTTACGCTTCCATTTCCTGGATTTGAAGCTGAGTATGGCGATGGTAACGCTTCCTCTTATTACTAAGAACGTTTTGGTCCTCTCCTGAAGGAGCTTCCATGGCGTCGGTCACCGATCTACTCTCAAACTCATCTTCTCCAAATTTTTCCATTTCAGTTTCAAAATTTTTCTGGGTCATCTCCAGTAGTAGATCCTGATGATCTTCAAAATCATGTGCTCCAAACATGTCTACCACTCCTTCGATCTTCCTATAATCTACAAACCCATTAACAAAAAAAAAAAACAGAAATCGAAAAACCAAAATTTATACGACGGTGGTAATATATTTAATTAACATGCAGTGTATAAGATTTAATATCTAGTTATAAAAAATAAAAATAAAAAAAATTTGTTTTTCCGTTTCAGGTAATTTCTGTGCCAACCCACAATAGGGGCAGCTAAATAAAGGGTGTCCTTTACACGAAATGGTGTAGCATATTAATTAAGAAAAAATGGGATCAAACTCGAATTAATCAAGCTTTTCATTTCAAAAGCAAGAAGTACAAGTTTTTTTATATGGGGCCAGTTGGGTTTCTTTCAAAGTTGAATAGAAATTTAAGAGATCATCTCATCAAGCTGTGAAAGGTCAAAGTGGAATACTATCTCCTCACCCAAAAAAGTAAAAAACCCCTTTCGGAGATGTGGGAATTGTATTATAGCTAATCAATGTATTTTGTTAAACATTATTGTAAAAGTTTTAAAACCTTAGTATTTTGTTAACTAGCTAATCTGTCTTTCGAATAAAGAAGTCAGGAATTCGAATCTCAACTCCATATTATTTAACTTTAAAAATAAAAAATATGTAGGTGTTTTTCATATATTAAAAACATCGATCATTTTACCTGGTTGAAAATCAACTGGGAGAGAGAGTGAGGGCTGACTTCTGAACCTTAGAATTGGTTGCCATGCATGTCACTGAGAACTTCAACAAAATAGAACTTCCAAAATCCAAAAACAAAAAACCATAAACCCCTCTCTCTCTGTTTGTGAATTAGTTGAGAGTTAAGGATAGTGGCGTTGACAAAGGTAAAGTTTGAAACAGAATGAACAAAAAAGGCCAAAATGGATGATGATTGGCAGGTGTAGGTCGTAGGTGGTTATGAAAAAGGCCACATAATTTAAAACACAGACGAACTTCAGTTTCAGTCTTTTTTTTGAAAATAACAAAAACAAAGAACACAAACGTAACGTAACGCCTCTCTCACTCAAGATTCCATTTCATTTTCAACCCCACCTTCTTTTTTTTTTTCCTGATTCTGGTGAAAAGAAAAGAAGGGGCTGATCTTCTCTGGAGTTCTCGAGAAGAGGAGGGTCAGGATTTTGATGATTGAATTTTGGGGTTTTATAATAATAAAGGGTAAAGGGTTCAGAAGTGGGTTGTAATGGCGAAAAGAGGCTAAATAATAAGGGGAAGAAAGAGAGAAATGAAGAGAAACAGTTGGGGAAACGAGTGGAAGTGGCAGCAAGGAGTAAATAAGGACTGCACACAAAGACATGAAGAGAAAGAAAAAGAGAGAGAGAGAGAGAGAAGTAGAAATGGTTGTTTTGGTCAGAAGAGAAGATCAGAACAGAACAGAAAGGCGTTACCTAAAAAACTCTCCTTCAATTACAATCCGCAGCTTTGCCATTAAAATTTTAAACCCATCTTCCCCCAATTTGTATAACGCTCTCATTCTTTTTCCTCTCATTTCCTCAACCACTATGAAAGGACCCCACACACTTCTCTCTCCCCCTTTTAACTTTGTCAACTTTGCATGTGTCTCCTCTAATAAGTTTTGTATGAGAGTATCTAATAAGTTTTTTAACTTTCGTATTTTATTTTTCTTTTTACTTTAAAATATTTTAGATTTGTCAGATATTTTTTTAAAATTCGTAAATCCATTGAAAGGTCGTAATTTTACTAGTCACAAAATTCTTTTTTTTAATCAAATGCAGCTCATGAAATTTAAATAGTTTTATGTACCTATTAGATATAAAATTGAGAGTGAACCTAGTAGATACAAAATTAAAAGTTCAAACACATATTAATGACTCGTTTGGGTCGTGGATATTACTTGATGGGTGTGGATATATTACATATTTAAATGTCTAGAATAATAAATAGTTGTGAATGAAGATGTAGGGTAATTAATATCTGAGAATTAAATATCTGTGTTTATTTATAGGTTTTGTTCATGTAAAAAATAATCTAGACTATGAAATTTACTTAAAAAAAGTTTAATTAATAAGTAAATAATAACTAAAAACAATTAAAATTAATTTAAGACATTAACTAAAAATTTATTAATGAATATATTTCTCTCTCATCTCTCCAAGTAATAAAATCTCATAGTTCATGTAAAAAAAAATTATCTTTGGAAAACAATTACTTGGGTTCTAAAAAGTGAACACATTTATGAAATAAACATAAGTTTTGTGTAGGCTTACTAAAATTCATCTTAAAACTTATGAAACAAATAAAGTCTAAAACAATTTTTAAGTTCAGAGACTTAGTAGATACAAAAATCCATAAGATTTATACCCCATTTAATAACCATTTGGTTTTTAAAAATTGTGTTTGTTTTCTCACAAGTCCCTACAATGATTTCCATCTTTCTTAAGAAACCATTTGAATTCTTAGCCAAATTCTACAAACAAAAACAAGTTTTTAAAAACATTTTTTTTTTTTTAGTTTTCAAAACTCATCTTAGATTTTGAAAACAATTGTAAAAACAAGATAACAAAACAAATAAACTCATAAGTGAAAGTAGTGTTTATAAACTTAATGTTAAAAAACCAAAAATCAAATAGGTATCAAACAGGGTCTTAGAGATCTATTGTACACTTAAAAGCTCAGAAAAAGATTAGATACAACGGCCTTGAAAACTCAACTTATTTTTCTTTTACAAAGTTTTATGGTTTTTATGAGTGTGTTATAATCTTTGTAGGTCAGCTAAAAATATTGTTTTGAATGACTCGTGTAACGAATTAGATTATTTCTTCAAAACCTAAATTTTGTGAGAAATTGTTGAGATCAGCGATAACCTCTCTTGGATCGTAACCATTACGATGTATGACATCAAAAAAGTTTCTTTGATGTCAAGTATTGGTTTGTTGGAATGAGTTATAGATATATGTTGAGCATAGGTGACAATATAAATATTTTGGAAAAAGTTTCATTTTCACACCGGCATAGATGGGCGAGTCAATTTTAATTTTAAGGTCTCATTTGATAATGATTTCATTTTTTTATTTTCTGCTTTTGAAAACCGTGTTTGCTTTTTTTAACCATTTCTTCACTATGGTTTCACATTTCTTAAAGAAACATTAAAGTTCTTAGCCAAAACTTCAACTAAAAAAGAAAGTTTTTAAAGATTAATCTTTTTAATTTCAAATTTTGACTTGGATTTTAAAAACATGTTTAAAAAGTAGATAACAAAATAAAGAAACTCATAAATGAAATAATATTGATGTAGGCTTACATTTTCAAAAACTGAAAATCAAAAATTAAATTGGTTATCAAATGGAGTCTAAACTTTCAATTTTATCTATTTAAACTCTATATACTTGAATAAGTGGTGTAATTGCCACTATCAATTAGTTAAGTTTCTTTTTTTTTTCTTAGATTTGCGTTCTTTATTGTTGGATTAGATTATTTTATAATTGTAGGTGTAGGTTTCTTTGAAATTGAATTCTTTAAGTTTCATTTGAATATACCATGATAACTTAATTTTTATTTAGTGTTATGGGTGAAATTGGACCAACAAGAATGGGCTAGCTGAAGGGCTGCAGTGAAGGGCCAAACAAGGAAAGAAGCCCCATACGAAGTCAAAACGGACCGAAACCGACAGGAGATCGACCCAGGACGAGAAGGGACGAAGAAACGGGCTTGGGCCGAAGCCCAAGCCCGTGGTCGGCCTCGGCCGAGGCCGAGGCCGACCACATGGCAAGACCCCATTTTGGGCCTTGCCATGGTCCAAAGACAAAGGGGAGAAAACCGGGGCTTGGGCTCGGCCCAAGCCCGTGGTCGGCCTCGGCCGAGGCTGAGGCCGACCAGTTTGGCAAGGCCCAATTTTGGGCCTTGCCTCGGTCCCTTATGGCTCGTGTGCCCTCGGTTCAGCTCAATTCGATCTTTCTTTTCCCCATTCGAAGACGGAAACCCACGAAAAACCCTAGGAAGGAAGTTATTTAAGCTCTCCCTCAGGGGGAAGAGGAAGGTAAGTTCATTCCAGCTTACAACACTCTCCTAAAATTCTCTCAAACTCTCTCTGACTTAAGCATCGGAGCCTGTGTGACCTACACCACACCGGTGTCCAGGTTTTTCTTGTCTTGCAGGCCGCGTTCTTTCCCCAAGAATACAAATTCACCGTCGTTGTCACGTGGAGGTCAGGTGATATTTCTCCTGTCCAAAATTTGGCAACAACATTTAGAAAATTAAATCTCAATGAGTGAGACATATTTTGAAACTTGAAAGATAATAAAGTTTCTAATATAGATGAATTTATTTAAATTAATGACCATCAAAATTGAAATGAATTTTTGGCTAAATATACTAAATAATCCCAAATATTTTTGGCTAGAATTCTCGATTTTAAAATTTTCAACTAGTTCATTCTGTAAAAAAAAAATTATTAACATAAAGCTAAAGTCATTATATTATTGTTTTGTTAATATATTTAGACATGTGAACATCCTAGCATGCCAGTTGAAAAAAAATGGATTTTGTTAATTGGTAAGTCGGATTTTGCTAATGGATAGGTTGAGTTTCATACGTCAAGTGGCATCCAATTGAGTGACATGTTCATGTGTCAAAATATGTTAATAATTTAATAATACATCAACTTTTTTGTTAAAAATTATTTTAACAAATTGTTAATGGAATGACCCTAATTGAGAATTCTTAATCAAGGTTTTAAATAACAATGTCGATATGAAAATGTCAAATGTTTCAATTTTATGGAAATTTTGATATCGATAGATATTTCTAGAAAAATGATAAAAATTTTAAAAAAATAAAAATATTTAAATTAACAAATAAACATTTCACTTTCTTTAAAATAAGTTATAATTTCTTATTATTAATATTATGTCCACATGTACATTAGTGATATTTTGTTGATGTTTTTGTTATATTTGATCAATTTTTCTATGATATAATAGAAATGTCGATTCACTTCTTATGTCGATGTCAAACCCACGAACATATGGTAATGTCAATGGAAATATTGACATGCTGGCAGAAATTTAATACATTTTTCTTAATACATTAAAAGTAAAAGTCAACCTAAATATAGCTCAACACACACACACAAATATATATATTAAAGGTACATAAAATCAAGAATTTTAAAACCACCATGGATTGATCTATTGATCAATATTTGGAAATGAGACTAAAGTTTCACATTTGCTAGATAAGGAGAAGATTATGAGTATATGAGTGAAGGACAATATCTCTATCGGTGTGAAACATTTTGGGTGAAACCAAAAGTAAAGTCACGGTGGCTAATGGTAGACAATATCATGTACTATTGTGGAGAGATATGTGGATAGTTGTTGTTCCTGATAAAAAACTAATGTAAATAATGAAAGGTAGGAAAATGGCTTCAAGCCACCTAGAATATTAAATACTAGGTAGTTGGCCAACGTGGCTGGCTTGAACTATCTTGTATAGTTAGCCTAAATTTTTGTTAGAATTCAAAATTACCCTTAATTAAGAATCCAATATTTTTTTTTGGGGGGGGGACTTTAATTTATCATTCACGTTCTTATTTTTCTTTTTCTTCTTTTTAGAGTCAACAGGTTTTTCTTCTCTATTATATCTCTACATTGTGCTTTAAAGTCTACCCTATCGTTTGAGTACTGGATCCTACATGACAACTCATTAACATGCGGCGAATTTAAAAGGTCTAAGCAGATGAAAATGCAAATATAGATTCAAATCAATTAATCAATCACGGAAAATTTACGTGCATTCATAAGCAATAATTTAATTACCTGCTACATCATTAATTACTTAGATTGAATTGGAACAATAAATATTTGAATGATTTCAAAAAATGAAGAAAAAATTAGACCCAAAGGGAGAGAATATTCCAAATGATTAAAAAAAAAAAAAAGGTTTGTTTTCCTCTCTTTTGAATCATATGAATTTTTCCCCTCTTATCTATATACCATATTCAAAAATCAAAAGACACCCCCATTTATCTAAATGCCCTTCTCACCTTCAATTTTCTTTTCTTTTTAATCTTTTCTAATCTCTTCTTATCCCAACCCTTCAATTCTTTTTGGCACTAAACATGTAATTTTATAAAGTATGCTCAATTTTCACTTCGTCACTCCGATGCTAAGCTTCCTTAAAATGTATAATTAGCCCTCTTTACAAGTTAGCAACGCTAATTAGTTAATCAAGATTTCTCTAATTTCGTCCTTTTTACGTTAAGGAGTTAAACTCTCCAAATAAAGCGGTATAAGGTATTAAACTTAAAAAAATAATTCAACAAATTTATTCTGCAATTTTTTTTCTCCAATATTACTCTAAATTTTTTAAAAAAATAAATATTTATGGTAAAATATGTGCGAGTTCGTACTTATTCTGGTGGGCCTTTATTTGATACGTTTGTTCCTCACACGAAAGCTATCTACAAACGAGTCTAAATTATTGTGGATTCGAGTGAAGAAGGCTTTTAAGGCGTACCACATTGGTAGCTTTACTGTTTCATGGTTTTATTTCATCTAATTGTTATTAGATATTTCTTAATTTCTCCTCTTGATCTAGTTGTAATTTGCTTTTGTCCATTAATAAAGATTAAACTACCTATTATAATAGATTAAATGATGAAATATATCTTCAAACTTTATTAGTTTAAACTATTGAATTTAGCATATTTAACATAGTATCCGATGTGAGTGAAATTGGATTAAAGAGGTAAACCCGAATTATAAGGGAATCTTGCAAGATAAGATTAACCTTTTCAAATCTAATTCCTAAATAGAAGAGGAAACTTTTTATATCCTTATCTAAAAAGGAATATGGAAAACAAATGTCCTATAAATACGTCATAATGACTCAAAGAAAAGGAGTTCAACTTAACCCTCATTCTCTAAACTCTAGTTTGTTACACCTAAATTCTCCTTGCTAACTTAAGCATCGGAGCTGGTGTAGCAAATGTCACATCAGTGCCTAGCTTTTTTTCTTTTGCAGGTCACATCTTTCTCCCAAATTACAAATTTACAGTTGTTGTCACGTGAAGGTTAGGTGAGATTTCTTCTTGCCGGATTTTGGCAACAGTACCAAAGTTAGATCGGAACTCTCTTAGTTTAAACTTTCCTATTGTGTTAAATATATACATATATAAAATTAGGTCACATTATACAAAATACTTATGAACTTTGGGGTAGTTTTCAATTATGCTCTTAGACTTTGAAAAGATATTTCATGTTTACCCTTGAACTTTGAAATTGTTCCAAAAATATATATTTTTGGTTAACATAAAAGATGAAAATTGATGTGGCAGTGATGTGTAAGAATTAGAATACGTACATAATATTATTTACAATTATCTAGAATATTAAGATCACTGTTATCATTTATTTCATCTCAAAAGATATTGTTAAAATTATTTATATAATCAATTTTTACACATAAGCTATCATATCAATTTATGTGAATGATGTTATAAATGATGTCACGTATGCCTTTTAATTGCCAAAGAGAGCATAGCTCAACTGGCATATTGAATGTGTTAACGACCACGAGGTCTTTGTGGTTCGAATCCCCCCAACCCCCATTGTACTAAAAAAAAAAAACGTATGCCTTTTAATTTTTACACATTAGTCATTGTATCAATTTCCATCTTATTTTAATGAAAAAAAACTCTCCAAGATTATTTTTTAGAACAAATTTCAAAGTTCAAGAATAAAAATGAAACTTTTCAAAGTCTAGAGGTATTATTGAATATTATCTCAAAGCTTAGGGATACTTTGTATAATTTAACAAAAAAAAAAAACAAATATATGAGGGCATATCTTAATCCTATCAACTAGCTTTTGAGATTAGTAGGTAGGTTAAAATCTCTCTTCCCACCTTATAGTTAAAAAAACATACACTTTTTTCTTTTTCTTTTTCTTTCTATCATATATACACTGGTTCTTTATAGTAGTTCTTTTTTGTGTGTTATATTGGCACTCACAATAAATAATAATTTTCATTCCATTCTTTTTTTTTCCTTTTTTTCGGGTTCATTTCATTCCACTCTTATCATAGTTAGATTTAATGAAATATTGATAGTTCTTAAAGAGGAAACTTATCCTAAAATTTTAAGACTTTGGTCAAGATACATAAAACTAGAATCTCATGTATCAAACTTAAAGAGTATATAATTAAGAAAATTTTTTTTTTTAAAAAAAGGTTAAAAGACATGTATATATATGCATTGTTTCTTCATACTTTCATGCATGTATGTATGTTAAAAATGTTTAATTCATTTAAATCTCCCCTCAAACCAATGCCATTTTGATTAACATTTTCTTTTTTAGGTTTAAACTTATATGTAAGGTTTTGCATTTTAAACTTTACTCAAGCGACCATTAATAAAATGCAGAAAGTACTTAAAACTTCTCACGTGGTCATGATTTATCTAGAATAAAATAGAATGATCATAAGGCATTTTTTATGGTAAAAGGGTAACTCTGATCACTCGTTATCTATTGCAGCAAGGAATTCTTTAATGGGCATTTAATGTCATAAAAAAAAATGATAATATAAAAAAGATATAACATTCTTTCCTTTAAGAAAAAAAAATAATAATAATTCAAGTAGCGAATTTTTCACCGACCAGTTTCACCCCATGTTACATATAATGTCAACTAACAATAATTTTCATTTATTACATATTTTAAATAAAATGAATCATGGCCTGCAAAAAATTTCCTTATAATTTTGCTTGTATATCAATGAACTTAATTTCGACTCTCGTTGGCAAAACTAAATTGTGGACACAGTTGCAGCCAAAGCTTTAAAGTGGGTTGTCCTGCAAAAGGCCAATCTTATTAAAACAGAGCAGCTTATTAACTCAATGGCCAATATTGTTTGTTGTTTCTTACAAGCATTCTAAGCACAAATATACATTGACTTTTACCCACAGATTCATCAATGTAAGTTTCCATTTTTACCTTTCTGAATTTCAATAGCATGATTATTGTTTGAGAATCATTCATGTCTTTAATGGCAGCATAATAAATTTTCATACAAATGTAAAAAATTAGATCAACAAGTAATGGTGGCTTAGTTTTTGTTAGTGCTTGATTAAATGGAAATAATAAATTAAGAAATAGGGATGTAATTCAGTATCTAATGGGCTATTGATGTGAGTACTGTATTAGGAAAGGGTTATTGAGGAAATAATACAGTTAAAATATCATTTAATTTTGGTCCCTGAATTTTATTTCATTTTAGTCTATAATACTATCAAATGTTCAAAATTAGTCTATGTACTTTTATTAAATCTTAAAATAGTCTTCATTAGTTTAAAGTTAATTTTTATTGAACTTGGTGAAATAATAGTACTAATTTTTTTTAGAAAAGACACAACGTGAATATGTTTTTAAAATTTATAGAGGGAAGACTAATATGACTAATTTGTTTTAGAAAAGTTAATAATAAACTAACAATTGAGACTAATTTTGAGATTTATTGAAAACACGGGAACTAAATCTGGACATTTGAAAATATAGGAACTAAAATAAAACAAGTCCCCAAGTATAGGGATCAAAATGGTATTTTGACCAAATAATATACTTAGGGTTTGAGTTTCTTATACCATGTTAAATTATTATGATAAATCTAATCACTTTATACATTCACGGTGGAAATTTGAGAAATATTGTAGTTTAGTTTCACATTCCAAAAGTATGAAGTTTTTCATTGGGCACAAGAAGAAATTGTTTGATGATACTATGTTATAAATGTATGAGCTTAATTCCTGACATGAGAAAAATTTATATCCATATTAATAATCTAGACGCATGGCCAATTTCGATTGGTAGGCAGTAAAAGAGTTTTAAGTTTTATTGGAGAAAATTTCGCTTGGTGGGCAGTAAAACAGTTTAAGTTTTAATGAAGAAAATTCTAATATTAGGAGAGTACCATACTCCCTTTATACACACTATATTTTTGTCTTTATAAATATTTTTTTAATGATAATAAATCCACATCATTTTTAAAAGAATGTTGACGTGACTAACATACTTTCATAGTACTTGAAAATTTTCTAAGTTTTCTCCCCTCTTAAAAGAGAAAAATTTTCTATTATAATATCACATTCCTTCCATTCACAATTTGACACGTGTAATATATTGTTTTATTTTATGACTTCCACGCTCTTCTATTAACCCCTTAGCCTTTGTCCAAAGGTGAAGGTGTTGAAGACAAAGTAAATAAATTGGACAGGAAAATAAAAACAGAAACAAAAACAGAACAAAACCATCCATCATCAGCTAAAGCGCTGCAAATTTCTGAGGCAGTGTCTTTTCTTTATTAAATGAATTTATGTAACTGGTCGGGAAGATGGCAACGTCACAACCAACGAAGTAACTTCGACAGTGCTAAAGTTGCTGAGTTTGGTGGAAGCAGTGGCTTTCTTCTGTCATTATCTCATAGATCCACAAGCTTGCGCAGCAGTACATAGAGAAAGCAAACATGGCGCAATTGAATAGTAAATTTTCCAGACCCAGCAAATAAATATTTATAATCATCTGTAGAATGGGCAACAGAAGGAAAATGAACTAACAGAACAAATAAAAAAAAAGATAAAAGATAAAAAAGGTCAGTTTTTTTTTTTTTCTTACAGCATTCATTCAAAGTAGCAGCACACTCCCATTTCCAGCATGGCTTTTTCTTCTTGAAATGAAAACAAAATGTTTTGACCCATTTTAGACACTGCATCAAAATCATTCTTTTTACACATCTTCTGATGCCTATCTAAATTTCCTTCTCGGGGCGAAAAGAAGTCGAGTACCTACTATGTTTTATTGTTCGTCTGATTTACACTCGAGTCGAAAAAAATTACACCATTCCTGATATGATAAAAAAAAAGCAGACTGTTTTCACAATCTTTTCTCTACGCATATAGACTGGTTTTTCTATTCCTTTGCATAAGTATGAGAGTTATGATGGTAGTTCTAAACTTGCAAATTGGGTACCATCTTGATTTCGCCGAAGGACGATGGCTTTGTCTTTGACGCTCGAGATGATTTTGAGGAAGATGAAGATTTTGGAGAGAAGTTTCTGCTCTTTTTCTTTGGTTTTGTGGGAAGGTTGGGAATTTCTGTCCGTGGAAGTTCGCCAAAGAAATCAGATGATTGTTGGCGTAACATTGCTTGATCAAAATCTGTTAGCAGACACAAAAGTATAAAAATCCTTGATAAGCAATGATTCACCATTCATTTTTCTTTGTCCAGAACATAATGTAGACACACCACAGCAACCAAACAATCACAGACCATGTGCAACTTCCAGCAATTGTTCACAGAAAATTATAAACTGCCTATCAACATCGAGCAGGGAGACCCGAAGAAGAAGAAAAGGTCTGAGTAAGTGTCACAAACACTGCTCAGAACTGGGATGACAGACTATTGAAATTTAGCATTTAGTTCAAGTGTTCAACAAAAATCCAAGAACTACAAGAACGATGCCTAAGATGAAAACTCTAACAAGAAATGTAGAAAGTCAAATAGATTCATAGAATAGTAACTCCCAAACATAATACTGCCATCTCAACCAGAACTAACTATTTTCTCTTGCAGTAGGCCGATAACTTCATATTTAGACTACAATTTCACGCTCGACCGAACAAAATTGAGGAGTGGATTGGTTTATCAACATGGGTTGGGTAGATTCAACCATCAAAAGATGGAAAAGATTGATGATATCACATTTTTCAATTGAATTTACCACATGGTTTTTGATATAAGAAATCAATCTGGTATCACATTGTGGACCATACGTATAATAAAATATAACTTTGTTACTTTCTAAAGCTGGGCAAATAAGGACCAATATTACCCCAGACAGAGGAGTGGTGGTCTCGTGACATAAAAGCCAAAATCTCACTATTGGGGTAAAGAATCTTCAAAATCTGTTCATGTCATAGAGCTTTTAGTCAATAAATTATGAAAGAGACATTAAATTTATTTGTTGTCTTCGACAGGCTAACCCGTGAGAAGCCCCTGTTTTTCACTTGTCCACTAACAGAAAATACCTTCCATCCAATTGCACAAGTTCTCAGTTCCATTTCTCCATTCCCACTTTCCATCTACCGCAGTTTCTTTTCTAATCCTAAACTTGTTTTTCTTCTTGCAAAAAGAAGTAATCCTAAAAAGAAAACAGAGAAGCTACAATGGAGGGTGGCAAAAAGTACCAAGAGAAGACCATGTTGTAGGAGCTGTTACAGCAGTAGAACTTGAATCTCTTCTATCACTAATGTCGCCAAACGCTGCTGCCGCCGAGAAATGCTCCGGTGCTGTTTTGAATTCATTCATCTGCCAAAACAAGGGGAAATTTTAGAACCCCAGATCATTAAATTGTGCAAAGAAGCATAAATTATTGCAAGACTGAAAAGAAAGTGAAAATATTGAGACCAGATGATGGTGATAACGTACCCAACTGGGAGCTGTACCAGAAGGGCCATCCCATCCAATATGTGCCACATGCTTCACATCCGTCGGATACCCAATCTCCATCTCTCGTTCTTTCACCACTAAAATAGTCCATTTTTTTCAAATCAGTCCCAAATAACCAAGAACCAAATGAAAAGTTAAAGAGAGAACTTGTGCAAAAGAGAGGAGAAACAGAAGAAACAGAAGCATTACCGAAGATTTGGGAAATGTACTTGAAACTTTTGTAGATCCCTTTCAATTTGTTTGACATGATTTGAAAATTAAGAGTCCAATACAACAGCTGAGACAACCAACCCCTTTAAACAATAAAATTGGGAATCGACAAGCAAAAATCCCCAAATAAGTTGGAGATCAATGGTTTTTTCTTTTCCTTCCAATCCTGCCAGAAAAGTGGACATGCTCAGCTTAAACAACCTTTGCGTGTATTTTTTAAGCACATTAAAATCAAACAATGCCTAGAGTATCAGAGAAGGCTGATTGCATGTGATTTCGAACCAACTTTTTTTTCCCCTTTTTTTCCGGTGGATGAAGAATGGTATCTAATAATTAAGACAAAAGAAGATACATTTCATTAATGACGAAGATATGATTTATAGATGCATTAAAGGGTCTCAAAATCAAAACCCACATATCTTTCCCTTAATACAACAGTTCAAAACACAGAAAATTAAACAGAAAAGCGAGTAAAAGCGCAAGATTAAAAAGATACGATACCTAAAGACGATGCTTAAAATGGCAGAAAGAAGGGGTAGATTCAAAACAAAAGCAAACTTCTTCTTCAGCAATTTGTGCTTCCTTCTGCTTCTGCACTTAGGTTCGATTCCTTCGAATGGATGAAGAACAATCCAAAGCATTCATTTGGGGTGTTCAAAAAGCTTAAAAGTGAAAACCCATCAAAGGAAAACAACTAAGAACAAAGGAGCAATGAAATGAAATGAGTAAAACCCAAAGAGTGAGGAAGAGGAAGATTTAGTGTCGAAGAGGTTCATTATAGTGAGAGACAGAGAAATGATGGCCTTGGAAGAGGAGAAAGATTAAATTGACTATGAAAGCCCTCCAAAATGAAGGGTAATTGAAAGAATTCGAAGGACGAGACAAGGAACCCAGCCTCGACAAAATACTAATAAAATTAGGTGTTTAGTCAGTGATAAGTAGTAGTATTCTGTTCATGTACATGTATGATCCTATATTGCTAATCAGATGCTGTTTTGTGGGTCAATAAAAAAATGTTTAAATTTCATTCTAGTCCTCAGATTTTAGGTTTATTTTTTATTTTAATTTTTAAACTTTAAAAAAATAACTAATATGGTCCTTAAACTTTTAAGATATCTATTTTGACCGTATAACTTTTAAAGCAATCATTTTTGTTATTATTGTATTGTATTGTCATTTGATATTCGCTAATATTTACCTTCAACTTATGTGGTTTGAAGATATGCTTATATGTTAGTAAATATATTTGAAGCCATAAATGTAAAGATTTCAAATTGTTACTTTTTTAAAAAGGTAACTGAAAATGACATTTTGAAAGTTTTAAAGACCAAAATGAAATAAACTTAAAACTTTAAGAACTAAAAAGAACATTTTAAAAGTTTAACGATCAAAATGAAATTTAGACTTAAAAAGGTATGATAACATTTCTTTTAAATTAAATCTAATGAAATATATATATATATATAAAACAAAATATAAACCACAAAAATAAAGCATTCATCTTAATAAATAAAAATATACGTCTCTAAGCATTTTATATGATATTGGAGAAAGATGATTAAATATTTTCAAAAAGAAAGAAAGAGAGGAAGAAAGATGACTAAGCAATAGATTGATATTAGTATTTCGTACAATTAATTTAATTTCGGTTAATGTACTTTAATTTAGACAGTAATTTCCACAATCTTGCAACTAAAAATAGGAAAAACAAAAAGTGAAAAAATATGGTGGTGGGGACAATTCATATAAAGGTCATTTTCTTACCCCAAAAAAAGTCTCATAGTTTTAAAAAACAACCATCAAGTTGAGGTTAGGTGAGTTTTTAAAGTCACTTTAGGGAAAAGTTTGAAGTAATAAAAACTGGGGAAGTGAGAAAAAGAGTGGCCTTGATTAAAGGCAAAAATGAACCAATTTGACTGCTAAACAATGGTGATTTAAGCAAGTGGCGGATTTCCCATTTCCAGCTGGTGCTATTTTTTTCTCTTTCTAGCTGTTCCCCATATTTCTCTTTCAGATTTCATTTTGGAAAGTCATAGTCTAAAATAAATACTAGCCTATAAAAGTTTTTTTTTTTTTTTTGTTAAAATATCATTATGATCTCTATACTTCTCAAGACTTATTTTATTTTAGTCTATCTACTCTTAAATGTCTAAATTTAGTCTCTATATTTTTAATAAGTTTTAACTTTTCAAAAAAATAAAAGTAATATATTAGTCTTTCTTTTATAATTTTGAAAACATATTTACATTGTATCTTTTCTTTCATGAGAATTATTATGATTATTTAACTAATTTCGATAAAAATTAACTTTAAAAAACTAAATTTAAGATTTATTGAAAGTAGAAACACTAAAATAAGATGAGATTCAAAGTACAGAGACAAAAAAGATATTTAAATTTTTTTGTTTTTTAATATTTTAAATATTTTCCCTCTCTTAAGAATAATTAAATATGTGGGGATTTTTTGTTTCGTGCAGGCCATGAGGATAACGAGGGGGGTTTCGAACTTTGATATAAGACAATATTCTCTTTTTGTTTTATTATTTTATTATTGTAATTAACAAAATCAAACGTTGATGGCCTTTTATTTATTTATTTATTTTAAGTTTGCTGAAGTTAAATTCATTTATGGGGCACTCCATTTGACAGCTGCTTTTAATGCTTAGGTGTGGCTGATGGTGGTTGGAGGCACGTCTTGGCCTTTGCTTCAACAGAATGGTCTCTTCATTTCAAACAAACCCATTTCCTCTCTTATGTACTCCTTTTCAATTTTTTTTTTTTTTTTTTGGCTACTTAGACCCATTTCATTTCAATCTATACATTTTTCTTTTTCTATCTCTTCCAATTTTGTAAATTTGATACATTCAAATTTTGATGAGTTTATCAAAGTTATTTTTAAGTATAATATTTGTTGTAGAAAAAGGGTCGTGATCGAATCGATTATGAGTATGAATAATGTTTCTATATTGTTCAATGCACTTGAATTTGTGATCATTATTAGTTGATGCTTTCATATGATCTTGGACTTTCTCAATGACAAAAATGCACGTATAATAATAAGAACACGTAGAATATAATGACCACTTTAAAATCTCTTATTCTAGTGATATGTTAAAATTGCCCTTCAATAAAAGTTTGTATCATAACCTTTTATATTTTTAAATTATTAAATCTTTAGGTTAACTAGCTAATCATCACTCAAATCTAAAGAACATGTTTTATGAGATTTTGCATTTTGTTATATTCTTTATGCCAAGAACCTAATTACTTTGATAATTATAAATAATGATGAATAATTTCATAATATTCTAATATTTACCACATGAATTTATTGTCTACTGTAACACCTCTCACATTACAATTTATTATTGCTTTAAATTTACTTCTAGTTGTAAAGAACGACCGTTGCAATGATTTTCATTTGCCAGTCACAAAAATATTTTTTTAAATTGATCAAATATTAACTTTATTCTTTATATGTCGACTTGAGCATAGTTCAATAAATTTAGGCATATACTCTGGACGAAGAGATATAGGTCTCAAATCTCCCACTTCATATGTTGGAACCATGATATTAAATTTTCGTCGACATGTTTACATTTCAATCGACATTTTCACATGTCGATGGAAAAAGCATAAAATGTTTATTTATTAGTTTAAATAATTTTTTAAATTTTTTTCAGAAATATCCATCAATCGATATCGACATTTCCATCGACATTTCCATAAAATTGAGATTTCGACATTTTCATCTACATCAACATTTTAAACCTCGGTGGGAACTCAAAAAAGGGAGGAAAAAACAACTTTGATCTACTACGCCTCAAGCTGGGTCTGTTTGAGGCGAGATTGGGCCAGGCAAGTCCATAACGTAGCTCAGTTATTGGGCTGACATCACAAGCCCAAAAATAATATAGAGAGATTCGAAACAGAGAATCAGAAATTTGTATATTTAGATAAGAACCAGAATACAAAACACATCCCAATAAACGACAGCGTTTCTCTGTTCAAAGGTAGGGTCGATTTTGAACAAGCCCTGAACTAACCGTAATTGAGGCGAAAAATCTCGTTCTGAATGAAAAGGTTGCCCTGTAACGTGGGTACCAAGTGAAACATCTGCAATATTACATAATCCCGTTAAAAAATACAAAGAAAATTAAAAAAAAAAAAAAAATCAAAGTTCATCCCATTTAAATTTTAAATAATATTAGAGGAAGAGGTCTAATGTTCAAATCCGGTTAAGATTAAACTTAAATAACTAACCTGACTGAATCTCAATGGGTGTTCTTCGTCGGGCAGCTCGAGGCTGCCGCTGACGAAGATGAGGATGGAGCCGGGGGCGACGGAGGGCTGCACGTCGACAGTGCTGACGACATGTCGGCAACGTTCAAATGGCAATTGCTGAAACTTTGTAGAGATGTCGTCAACGCCTAAGATTTGCTGGCCCTCGAAAGTGAGCATAGAGTCAGGTTGGTACAAAGAAGAAACCGAGGCTCTATCATTGTCGAACAATTGGTAATAATGTTCCACAAACGCCTTCCCCACAATATCAGTCTGATCTTCTTCCATCTCTTTCTCTACTTGCTGCAAACACTGCAATTTGAAGGTTTTAAACGAACATACACTTGTAAGTTGAAACATAAGCTTTTATTTTGCTGATTATAATGTTGTGTTTTTCAGTGCATGTAGGAATGAATTACTGGCATGCCCTTGGGATTGGCTTGACCAATGAAGGGAGAGGAGGGGTAGACAAGTCATTTGGGTGGGAGATGAAATAGGGAATCGAAACCGCTGTATCTGTACGCAAAGAGAGGAATAAAGGAGATGGTAAAGGAGTATCAAAATGAGGGCATCACTTTTCCAACCCTTTCGGCTCTGCAATTTTATTCTTTGCTTTCGCCAAATAAACCACATTCTAATTTGTAATTTCCACTACTATTTTTGTGTTTGTATAAGGAAATTAATAATTAATCAAAGAGTTATTTTGGGGGGAATAAAGTAGAAAGTTTTTCTTATATAATATGGGCTTCTTGGTTATAATATATATAATATGTGTATAGGTATATGTAAGATAGGTCTAGGTATATGTGGATATTGATAAAAATAATAGATAGGTCATAATTATATAGTTGTTCAAGTTTTAAAAATACTATGTAAGATAAGGCTCTAGAAGATAGAGAATATATGAAGATTATTTGAGTACTATGAGTTGCGTGGATATACAATTTAATGGGTTTGAATCCAATAGTCCATCTATTGTGAATGAGCAAGGAAGAGAGACACGTTATGCATGATAAGAAATAAAGCTATTATATAGTTGTTGCCATTTGACTATAGATGTGGAATGTTGTATCTCTCAAAGAATAGAGCTTCTTTTGTCATCAATCAAAGAAATATGAAGTGTTTAATTCAGTTTCATCCTTATCCATCTTTGCATACCTTGTCAAAGGGATTTTTTGAGACCCACCAAAAACTTTCAAGAAAATTATGGATGAGCACATACTATCCCTTCACTTTAGGATCCTATTTTAAGACTTCAATTTTGCAGCATTTTCATAGAATTGGAGTGTAACAATCAATATTCACACATTACAAGAGAAAATATCTTTACTTGCCAAAGTGAACTAATATATTAGCATCTACCCTCGATCAAGAGGTCATGTGTTCGAATCTCTCACTGTAAATATTGTTGAACTCAAAGAATAACAAAAAGACAAAATGTCTTTATTGTTTCATACTTTAAAAAAAAAAGAAGATAAAAGATGAAGATTTCAAATAAAAATAAATATTTTTATAAAAAGGAAAAAATCAATCAAACTTAATTTCATAGGCATTTTCACTCCTTTACTACTATACTATTAAAAAAATGAAAATTCCCTAAGATTTTACAAAAAAATTGTTTCGTGTCTTATCTATATTTTGAAAGCATGATCTTCGCAAAACAGGTCAAATACCAATAAAGTATATTTACAAGATATAGCTAGATAAATATATAGGCATAATTTGACTTTATTTATTTGTTTGTGTAATATGTCATACCTCGATTGTCACATATCGGTTGTGGAGTGATGAGATAGTTGTTATGAAGAGTATGCTGCCATCTCCAAATTCATTGAGTGCCCCTTGAGCTAAGCACGAACCAAGTAAAGATACTTTAGATGAAATATTTAACCTTAAATTGTATAGTCATTTAGTTTGAATACAATATGATGGTTCATGTCAAATAAAGAAATGTTACGTTGACCCAATGTAACCGTTTCAAAAATATAAAATTTGAGTCCACACACTTAAATCTCCTAGTCCCATATGACCAAACAAGGCTTCTTGATCTTGGTTAGGCCCAATTGATTTACATTAGGCCCAATTCGCAAAACAACCCTAGAAATTGGTTCCCTACCTACTAAGATAGAAATAGAGGGAAAGATCTATCTTTCACCGACAACCTCCTGCCCTTTGCACGTGACTCCTGCTTCTCTTGCCACCCAATTTCCTTCTCTATTTGCTGTCCAATTTTGTTGGCTACTCATAAATAGATTAATTAAGCCATCAATTGCCAACCGACCATGGTTCAATTGATTAATGCATTGTCTTTTTAGGCCCCGTTTGATAACGTTCTCGTTTCTCGTTTCTTGTTTTCTGTTTCTGTTTCTCGTTTCTTGTTTTTGTTTCTTAAAAACTAAAAACAGAAATATGTTTGATAACTATTTCTGTTTTTTGTTTCTTGTTTTTTGGTAAAAATAAAGTTTAGTACATATACTATAATAAAACATATAACATGCATTAAAATAAATATAAAACCTATATAAAGAGGTTATAGTATTTTATTAAGGCCAAACACCTAATTATTAATAATAATAATAAATTTATCCTTCAAATGTTGTTCAAATTTGATTTGCAATGTTATTTCTCACTTCAATTAATTCACCTTAAACGATTTTGACTTACAAGAGTTAGTTCAATTAAACGAATTTGTAAATTGTCTAAGGTCAGACAATCGAACATACCCACATCTCTTTAATTTAATAATAAAATTTATTTTTATTTTTTCTTTAAAAACACATTAGCCAATAATACACGCAAGTAAAATCAGAAAAAGATAGAGAATGTATATATTTTTTTACATTTAATGGTAAACATGAAATACATTATTAGTTTATTTATTTAATAAAAAAATAAAATCATACCAAAAGAAAAAATAATAGAGAATTAAATAAAAAATAATAACTATAAGCTCGTAATGTAAAGTAAAAGAAAATAAGAGAAAAGAAAAAAACATAAACGAAAAGAGAAAAGTAAAAAGGAAAAAAGAAAAAAAAAGATAATGAACTATTAAAAGAAAAAAGATTATGATGAAAGAGAAAGAACGAATAGAAAGAAATAAATCAAAAAATAAAAAGAAAAATAAAAAAGAAAACAAAACAAAAAGATTAAAAAGTATTAAAAGAAAAAAAAATAGAATGGAAGAGAGAGAGGAGAGATGGGTAAAAAGAAAAATAGGAATACATGCATGAAACCTGAAAAAAAAAAAAACAGAAACAGAATTTGAGAAACTACTTTTTGAAGTTTCTCAAAATCTGTCATTTTTTTAGAAACGTTTCTAAAAAATTTAAAAACAAGAAACATAATCGTTTATCAAACATGTCTGTTTCTAAAAAATGAGAAACATGAACAAGAAACAGGAAATAGGAACGTTATCAAACGAGCCCTTAAACTCAAAATTAATTGAAAAAAATTTCAGCCATCAATTCAATTTTATTTCTTTCCAAAATTTTTATTTCTAGAAATAATATAGATTTGTTACCATCAATCTTAAAATTGAGATTTAAAATTATATTATTTTATAAATATTTTACAATTTTGTTAAAGACTTGTTTTCATCAATTTTAAAATTTTAATTTAAGATTTTTATCTAAGATTAATAAAAGTTATAAAAATTTTTTTTACATAATTTAAAATTTTATTTTTCTAACTAATCAATGTAATGAATTATCTAAAGTTTGATTAATTTGAAAATAATATATATTCTTTGTAGTTTTAAAATAACTAAATTAAAAATAAAATATCAAATATTTATGCTATTTTAAAATAATTAAGTTCAAAATGAATATATATTTTTAACACTATCCAAAATGAATATCATACATATACTTTTGTTCAAAATAGTATATATTTATGTTATTTATTGTAATAATTTTATTTTATTAGGAAGGATAAATCATTTATCTTTTTACTTTGAATATGATTAATTGGAAAATATTTGTTTTAATATGTTAACATTTTCAAATACTAATTTCTTAAATTGTAATACGAGTTCGTTTAAAATATGTTTTTCTTATATTCAAATCATAAAATTATATATATTTTTGAGCTATTAATAAAAAAATATGTTTAAAAAAGATAAGATTGTTATTTGTTATCAGTAATTTTAGTTTAAACTTTAAAAAAAAATGTAGATGACATATTGAGGGAGTGAGATATGAAGATTTTTATCAATTTAAAAAATTGTTATGTAGTATTCTAATTTAAATTAGAATTTCAATTTAAATAACAGTATCATATCTAAAATATTTTTATATAATTTATATTTTATAAAATAAAATTATAAAATAAAAAGAAAAATATTTTTGTTAAAAAATTTATTAAAATTATAGGGGTAAAAATAAAAATCTTTTTGTTAATAATTATCTATATTTAATTATTAATTAGTAATGATGATGAGAAATTTTATATAAAAAAATAAAGAAAATTTTGTAAATTAAGAAATTAAAAAAATATATGCAAGAAAAAAATGGAGAGAGAGAGGAGAGAAAAGAGAGGGAGGTAGGACTAGGGTGAGATGAAGTAAATATGAGATAAGGAAGTTGTGGGCCCACAATGAGAAATTGGAGTTAATAAATTATTGGGGCTACAATAGATAGTTAGAATAGGAATTAATAAATTTGTTAGGTCCATGATAGAAAATAGAAAGATGAGTTAATAAATTTGTGGAGACTACAATTAGAGTTAAAATATCTTTAGACCAAACAAACAGTTGGGAGTAATTATTAACTCCTGCTCTCCTAACTCCTCAATCCAAACATCACCTAAATTGTTTTTAGATGGGTATCATTTTCACATCTTACCATAAAAAAAAAAAAATAATCTAGGAATCAAATTCTTCAATAGTTTTGATCTATGATAAGAAAAAGGGTCTAAAAGGAGGCATAACGAATAAGGACAATATTGGTAAAACCGAAAAGAAAGTGAGAAAGAGATGCAAATCACCGAACCCATCGCATCAGTCCAGGCAGAAATCAGAGTTCATTGAAAGAGACTTTAAAAAGGTTAAGGCTCCACCGCTTTCAAAACTCCCATACATCGTCGTCTGATTAGGCTCCACTAAAACCATTATTAAAATTTAAACCAATGAAATTTGCAATAAGAGCCAAGCCATTATATAAGGGAACATTTATTCACTTTATTCTATTCTTTTCATGGCATATTAATCCATTGGAAAGTGTGTTCTTAGCATGTTTGAAATGTTTCTTTTTCCAATAAAAGCTTTGCTTTGTTAAGGGATCAAAAGAAATTTAAAATTCTATAATCTTATGGAGTCTCTTTCCCATAATTAATTCGGTGCTCCTATGGAGAATGTGAGTTCCCTTTTTTCTTTAGTCTTTTTGACTTTATAACCCCATTACAATATTCGTTCAATTCTCTTCGGCATGTGATCCCAATTACAATACCAGCTCTACTAAATTAGATTAGATCTAATGAATCATAAAACCCATTTGAAAAAAGAGAAAAAAAAACCTTCGATGATTGTGAAAATAACTGATCATGTTCTCTTGAGACACCACCAATGGGTGGCAGCCTGGCTGCAGCTCTCTGTTCCCTGCGCTTTATTTTACTCAGCTGCATCGCTTCCTCTAAATTCCATTAATACCCATGTCCGCTTTGCTTCTGCCACCTTATGCAATAAGCTTCTTTTGGGCATTTTCGTCAAATAACTATCTCCTCAGACCAACCAAAAAACTAAAATTCAATCGATGTAGTCAATTCAAACATAATTCAGTGGATAAGACATCAATTATTTATCTCAAAAGATCAATGGTAAAAGAAAAACTCTAGAAGTGCCAACTATTCGCTTGAAATGGCAAGTGAAATGCCCATTAACTTATGTGGGCATACACAAGCTTGTCCATTTCTTACAGTTGAATTATCAGCGCAGATCAATAATTTCAACTTGATTTTTAAAAAACCAAAAAATATTTCGTTTTCAATTATTTAGCGCTGATTTATTCTGAGTTACATCTGAGAAACCCCATTTCTCATTTCTCAGCGTTCCACTGTCCCCTGTCCAAGATGGGGATGAAGAGGGTTTCTCCAATACGCATTCTTGTTTTCATAGCTGCACTCTTGGCCGCTGCTTCTTCATCTTCATCATCAGCCGATGATTCCAAAGCAACTTTTGCCGATATGTTCGAAATGGCTTGCCCTGATGACCATTTTAAAACCTCTGAAGATGGCCAGATCTGGCATTTGTCCCTCGACAAAGATGCAGGTACTTATTGAAAGGCAATGGAAATCCAAGTCACTTCTCCAATCAAAACTATCTTTTCTTTTATCAAGTAATCTTCTCTTCACTTTTTCTCTTTCCACCACCGAAAACAGGTTGTGGGTTTCAAACAAAAGAGCGATTTAGATTTGGTTGGTTCAGTATGAAACTGAAGTTGGTTGGAGGTGACTCTGCCGGTGTTGTCACAGCCTATTACGTAGGTTCTTAAACATTCTTTAACAAGCATAAACTTCAAGCCTAAGTTGATCTTTCTTTTAAGCTGTTGCTAAGACTGAAAGGCTTTTGCAGATGTGCACAGAGAATGGGGCTGGACCAGAGAGAGATGAGCTAGATTTCGAGTTCTTGGGGAATAGGAGTGGGCAGCCATATCTGATTCAGACGAATGTGTACAAGAACGGGACTGGGAACCGTGAGATGAGGCACATGCTGTGGTTCGACCCCACTGAAGAGTTCCATACCTATTCCATTCTCTGGAACGACCACAGGATTGTGTAAGTTCTATTCTAAACTCAAGTTCTATTAAAGGGTCATCCACTAGTTTTAGTAAGTTAGTCATCGTCCTCCATGGAAACAACCAGGACAATCTGGACACAAGAAATTCACTGATGTGGGCCATTTGTTCTCACAGTCATTTAATCAAACACCTGGTGGGTGGAGTGAATGAACCTTTATAAAATGTCTCCCCTTCAGACTCACAGTTTCAGATAAATTGTTATAAAGGGCTCCCACTTTCCAAATCCTCAAATAGACCAACAACCCAGAAACAAAAAATTAAACAAGAGAGATGAGAGATAAATCAAAATTTACCTTTATTTGCTTTGCCGGAGAAAACCCAAATGGTTAACTCTTGTATTGAAATTTTGGGACAGGTTTTATGTGGACAGAGTACCAATAAGAGTGTACATGAACACAGATAAACCAAACAATTTCTTCCCCAACGAGAAGCCCATGTACCTGTTCTCGAGCATCTGGAACGCAGATGATTGGGCGACGAGAGGCGGACTGGAGAAGACGAACTGGACAAAGGCGCCATTTGTGTCCTCATACAAGGACTTCAATGTAGATGCCTGTCAATGGGAAGACCCATATCCCAAATGCGTTTCGACGACGACGGAGAATTGGTGGGATCAATACGAGGCTTGGCATCTCACGGAATCTCAGAAAATGGACTATGCTTGGGTTCAGAGAAACCTTGTAATCTATGATTATTGCAAGGATACGGAAAGGTTCCCCACTTTGCCTTGGGAGTGTTCGTTGAGTCCATGGGATTGAGATTTGGGAACTGAGAAGCAAGCGCCACATAAAATTTTGATTTCTTTTTTGCCTCATTTTTATTTCATGAATATGAATATAATTGCATACCTCCAAAGTGATTGTTGTATTTTGTTTGATCATAGTAGCCCCTTATTTAATTTATTTATAGAATTACAAGTTTACCCCATGAATTTTTAGATTTCTATTTATTTAGTCTTTGGACTTTAAAAATTGTCTTAGCTTTCAAATTTGTGAACTTTAAAAAACGTCTAATAGATTTTTAAACTTTTAATTTCATGTTCAATAGGTCTCTAAATTTTCAATCTTGTGTCTAATAAGTCATTATCCTATTCAAAGTTTTTTAAAATTCACGGACCTACTAAACACAAATTGAAAGTTTAGGGTTCTATTAGATATTAAATTCAATTTCATATCTAATACATTAATTAATTGATTTTAAATTAAAAGTTCATGATGTTATTAGACGTTTTTAAAGTTCAGAGACCTATTAGACATAAAATTGAAAGGTAAAAACATTTAGATACGTTTTTAAATTAAAAAATCAAATAGACACAAACTTAAAAGTTTATAGGCTAAACTTGTAAATTAACCCTTATTTAATTACGTTATAGTTATTCGATTTCTTCCTTTTAACTTGGATGCATAACGGTAGATTCAAATCTGTCCCAAGCCCATCACATGAATTGATCGTGAGATAGGGCCCAATATCATCAAAATCAACATGTAATATTGGAATGAGTTGCCATTCAATAACAGCTATGTCAATAAGTCTCCGTTTCTTAACATGCTTGATTCGAATCATTTTTAATTATTTTCAAAGAAAAGGATACATAATTCTCTCTGTCCACCAAGATTAGCCATGTATCATATGGTAATCAAGGCAATCCTGTAGCGAAATACGCTCTCCCAAGTCCAACCTAGCATAATATGATAAAATTCAATTGATTACAAATTAGGTTATATTACAAGTTTAGTCCCTCAACTTTTTAGATTTGTATCTATTTGGTTCTTGAACTTTAAAAAGTGTCTAATAAGTCTTTCAACTTTTAATTTTGTGTCTAATAGGTCTCTAAAATTTAAAAATGTCTAATAGATTCCTGATTTTTCAATTTTGTGTCTAATAAATCCCTGACATATTCAAAATTTTAAAGAATTAACTGACTTATTAGATATAAAATCGATTTTTTTTCTAATAGGACTCTAAACTTTCAATTTTGTAGTAAGTCCATGAATTTTAAAAAATGTTGAATAGGTCAATGACCTATTAGACACAAAATTGAAAATTCAGAGACTTAGTAGACACAAAATTGAAAGTTTAAAGACCTAGTAGACACTTTTTAAAGTTCAAGGACTTGTTGGGCATAAAATTGAAAAGTGAGAGACTTATTAGCCACTTTTTAAAATTCGGAGACCCAATAGACACAAATTTAAAAGTTTAAGACTAAACTTGTCATTTAACCTAAAAACTGATACAAAGCGTATTAGACCCCACAATTTACTATATTCATGGTCCCTCATCTATTTTTTCTATCTTTTTATTTTTTATTTTTTAAAAAAAACAGATACATACCCCTTCTCAATAACAAAAGGAAAACGTAGAAGAATTTGACTGGTCAAATGTTCTCTTTTTTTATTAGGGAGATATTTTAGAAAAATATCTTTATTATATATTTGTGTATATATTTTTTTCTAACTATATCATAGGCTATTTTTGTGTAACTACTTTGTATATCTTAGGCATGATTGGTGGGCTTCGTTCATTAATAGGATGTATATATATTCATCATTATTCTCAATGGAAGATTAAGGGAAATAACTTTCCTAGTATGGTATCAGAGCCTAGTAGCCCTAACAAACCATACCCTTGAAACCTAATTTTTTTTTTTCCCTTAGATCAATAAGGGCGGACTACAAAGGGAATGTCGAAGAAGGAAAAATTGATCATTCTTCCTCTTATTATCTTGGTTCTGGTGATCAACCAGGGAATTTAATCACTCATGTTTTATTGACATCTGACAACTATATTGCGTGGTCTATGGCGATAATGCTCTCGTTGAAGGCTCGCAGAAGATTTGTGTTTGTAGATGGGGCGATCTCCAAACCAAAATAGAAGAAGAAAATGCTCGACTAGGACACCATGAATTCCATGATCGTTTCTTGGATCATGCGTAGTGTTGACCCGAAGGTTGCAACATCGACTCCCTATAACGACGAGGCTAAGAAACTTGCGGATTATATTGAAAAGCATTTTTGTGTTGCTAATGGTCCACGCCTATAACATTTATAGTCGACGATTATGAATTGTAAGCCAACAAAAATCCATGACTATTTATGATTACTGTATTAAATTGATTGGATTGTTTGATGATCTTGCTCGTCTTAAACCATTACATGCTTGTGAGTGTGATCAGTGCATTTGTGGTGTATCTGAAAAATTTATAAATGATCATGAAAAAGAAAATTTTCACCAATTTTTAATCGACATTGATGATAATTTATATTCTACGGTGAGGACTAATGTTTTGTCTCAAAATCCTCTACCATCCTTGGATAGTGCTTATCAGACTCTCATTCAAGAGGAATATTCTCATGATATTGCTTCGAATAAGGCTACTCCAGAGGAGAACCATATTTTTGTCTTGCAAACGACTCGCCCCAAGGCAAGATCTGACAAGCCAGATTAACTTGACAAGATGCACCTATCTTGTACTCACTACAAACGATCCGGCCACGGCGTATCCACCTATTTGAAAATTCACGACTACCCGAACTTGCTAAAGTGTGTTTGAAGGGCGGCAATGGGACAGTAGGTCAGAGCCGAGGGGTTGGTGCTCAAGCTAACGTCGTTGCAAACAGTGTTGTTGCAGGTAGCAGTAGTGGTGGTGTAGGTTCTGCCTTGGCTGATCTCTTTTGTTGATCATGATTAATAATCTTCAGTAGGTGTTGGGATTTGTGCCCTTAGGCCTCATAATAAATGTGTTATTTAATAATTATTTAATTATTTTATTTACAATATTATATTATCCATTATATGAAAAATTCAAGGTTATTAGTGTAATCTTAAACAGAATGTGGTTGACATACGAGAGAATCATGTTCAAGAAATAACCTAAATTGTTTATAGTATATGGATAAGGTTGGGTGTCTTATCCTAGTAACACTATTGATGCGATCCATTTTGTAATTGTTACAAATGATTTGATCCAAATCGTTCATGTGGAGACATGTAAATGGAGGTATCCTATACAATAAGTTTGTATAATATTGGACCACGAAATATTTAATCTCTCTTTATAAATCCGTTAATTGAGAATATTAATATTTCACAGGATGATCATATGCGACTAGATCTTAATCTTGAGTGAATTATGAACTCTTGCCTATAAGGGCTCGTCCTTTGATTTGTAGGGGTGAAAATGGCCATGGTAGCCGATTCAATAAGCCTATCATTTTGGGAACTTGACCAAATAGGGAGTTGGGAACATAATTTCCACGAGATGGAATCCACTCCTTCAATGCTGATTTCGGGACTTGAACAATCTCATTGGCCCGAGAGGGACTTAGTTTATAGTTGGATTATAAATAAATTGTTCATTAAAGGATCAGTGGTATTTAAGGTGCAAGATGTAATTATAGGGGTAAAACAGACTTTTGACCTAGCTGTAATTACGAACAACTCATGAATGATCGACATGTATGTAATGATTAGATCCATGGATACAACTTGTCCTACAGTGCATAAGAGTGTAACTTTGAGTCTATAGTGGAGTGACCTATAGTTAATGAATGGAAATTAATTAATTAATTTTGTATCATTGGAGCTTATAACATGTAGGTCTATAACGTTCCTTTACTAGCTCATACGAACAATTAGGGATCAATTTCGTTGAAAGAAAATTTGAAACGTCCAAATTAATGTTTAATATATTTGATATATTAAATGAAGGAAAACATATTTATTCTATTTGATGCCTTAAACATCAAACAAAATTATTAATGTATTAATATAAAGATATATATAAAATTTGAATGAGATTCAAATATGAAAATATATATTAGGAGAATTTGAAATATTTGAATAAGATTCAAATAGTTTAAATATATATTTTAATATTAGATATTAAAATATATATTATTTAATTAGGGCAAAGTTTTGCATGAGATGGTCACTATAAATAGAATATTTATGGGTTAAGCAAAGAAGTACTTTCTATTGGGATTTATGCCCTAAAGCCTCGTAATTAATAATTTATTTAATCATTAATAATAATTTTGATTATTTTATTTGCAATATAATATTATCCATTATATGAAAAATTCAAGGTTATTAGTGTAATCTTGAACAGTATGTGGTTGACATATGAGAGGATCATGTTCAAGAAATAACCTAAAGGGTCATAGTATATAGATAAGGTTGGGTGTCTTATCCTGGTAACACTATTGATACGGCCCACTTTGTAATAGTTACAAATGATTTGATCTAAATCATTCATGTGGAGACATGTGAGTGGGGGTATCTTATACAATGAGTTTGTATAAGACTGGACCACGAAATATTTAATCTCTCTTTATAAATCCGTTAATTGAGAAGATTAATATTTCATCAGGATGATCATATGCGACTCGATCTTAATCTTGAGTGAGTTATGAACTTCTGCCTGTGAGAGCTTGTCCTTTGATTTGCATGGGTGAGAATGGATTTTGTAGCCGATTCAATATGCCTACAATTTTGGGAACTTGACCAAATAGGGAACTGGGAACATAATCTCACAAGATGGAATTCACTCCTTCCCATATAGGGTAAATAAATGAGTAGTTCCCTTAAGTACTGATTTCGGGACTTGAACAATGGGTCCCTACCCTCTCATTGGCCCGAAAGGGACTTAGTTTATAATTAGATTATAAACAGATTGTTCATTAAAGAATCAGTGGTACTTAAGGTGCAAGATGTAATTATAGGGGTAAAACGGACTTTTGACCCAGCTGTAATTACGAACAACTCGTGAATGATCGACTTGCATGTAATGATTATATATATGGACACAACTTGTCCTACAGTGCATAAGAGTGCAACTCTAGGTTTATAGGGGAGTGACCTATAGTTAATGAATGAAAATTAATTAATTAAAGAGTTTAATTAATTAATTTTGTATCATTGGAGCTTATAATCTGTAGGTCCATAAGGTCCCATTGCTAGCTCATAGTAACACTAAAAGATAAATTTAGTTGAAAGAAAAATTTGAAATGTTCAAATTAATATTAATTTGAAGTGTTCAAATTAATATTTAATATATTAGATATATTAAATATAAAAGAGGAAAATATATTTATTGTATTTGATACATTAAATATTAAAATAATTAATATATATTTGATATATTAAATAAAATATATTTATAGAATTTGAATAAGATTCAAATAAATAAATATCGTAGGAGATTTGAATGATATTCAAATAAATATAAGATATATTTTAATATATTAGATATTAAAATATAATATTTTAATTATGGCAAAGATTTTCCCTTGGTCTTTATAAATAGGACCTTTGAGTTGAGCCATTAGACACAACACACATCTCCTCAATAGAGAGAATTAGATAATTATCTCTAGACCTCTTCTTCTCCAATCCCTTGGGGATTTTCTTTCAAGAGGCTCCCACAAGCCTTGGTCCTGTGTTCGAGTCATAGCCAGGAAGACTTTGTGGAAGAGATAAAGATCCGCCAGAATATTCTCCATAATATTATTTTCAAGGTATTTATTGCTTAACCCTTGTATTTTAGTTTAATTCTAAATAAATCAAAGACGATTCCTATGCTTCCGCTGTGGGTTTAATTCGATTATTCCCTTCACTTTCTCCCTTGGGAGAAAAGAGTTTTCTCAATTCTCCCATTCATTCCCTCTCTCTTTCAAAGAGGCTCTGATGCACTTTGGTCCTATGTTCGAGTCATAGCAAGTAGGCTTTGTGGAATTGGAGTTTCAATGTAACATCCTGAATTCCTACGACTCTCTAAAGCGGAAGCACGACCTAGTTACCTCGCTCATGCCCGCAATTTCGACAGCATGACGGCGTAACTAGGAGAAACCAAAATTTTACAACAACCTGATAAGAATGAAAAACACTTCTATAACTCAGATAAAACGCTCAGCATCCAACAAACTACAACAAATATGCTGAGCTTCAACTTCAAACACAGGATTCTAAGAAACTCTAGCCAAGTACACTATAACTAAAGAATATTTAGATTTTACAAACCAAACACCCATCAAGGAACAAGGTAATAAAACTAAAAACTAAAATAGGGAAAAGACATTTGGTGGAGCCTCCATAGTCTCGTCAAGTCGTCGCCTGCGTCATCCACCCCGAGAATGTGCACAATCTGCAAAACAGACACAGTAGCAAGGATGAGTATAAACATACTTAGTAAGTAGCCCACTTAAGGGTCCAATGTTTAAAGAAACTATACCAAGCTCTTACTCACACTCGTGCTTAGATTCCAAATACTTCCTTCAATTATTTTAAGAGTCCATTTAACCTTTCACAACATTCACTACTACCTGACCCTAACTTCGTGTCATACCTACGAGTCATGTAACCTAGAACCCAAACCTGTGAAGGTCTATAACCCTCACACTTATCTCAATAGATAAATCTCCCCTAAGCTAGCACACAGGCGCTAGGGAACGCATTCCCTACGCTCAACATAATGGGGAATCACCCCTAGGCTAGCACACAGGCGCTAGGGAACGCATTCCCTATGCTCAACATACTGGGAAATCATCTCTCAGCTAGCACACGGCAATAGGAAACGCATTCCTATGCTCAACACAGTGGAGAATCACCCCTAAGCTAGCTCATCGGCAATAAGGAACGCATTCCTTATGCTCATCACATCATGATAGCCACACAGGCAACCAGGGAACACATTCCCTCAGCTAGCATACAGGCAATAGGGAAACGCATCCCCTATGCTCAACACAATGGGGAATCACCCCTAAGCTAGCTCACAGGCACTAGGGAAACGCATCCCCTATGCTCATCACATCACATACGTTCTAGGCTTACAAACTCGCACGAAACAATAGAATTACGGTAGGTAGCACCAATCTAACGGGCTTTTGTACTTTCACAACACTTTTGGAACCTTTTGGGTCAATCCACCTTACCACAATCATCCATCATGCCCAAATCACAAACACAAGATGGCCCAAAGGTTTCAAACATTTTTTAATGGGGAAACATCCCCTAATTCACATAAACAAAGAGGAAAAGCAACCCTCAAGTTGTTCCAACTTTTATAATGTCTTACGCCTCATACATATTTATAGGCGAGACAAAATCCTAACGGACCAATCCGAAAGGCTACCTTCTTCTTAGGCCAGCACCATGGAAATCCATTTCTCTTCCCTTTAGGAAATCATTAGTGGCATATGACCCAGGCCCACAATTGAATAAACAACCTCAATCGCCTCATGGTGACCTTCCATCCTAGACCGCAAACACGAATCTCAAGTAAGAACTTATGTCCCAGTTCAATGGCACTTCTAAACAAGAAATACATGTAGCCATAGTCCATACATGTGCCAGTGGCATATTACTCTCCAGATTCTTTAATTCATAGTCCAGTCCTCTAAACACACTAGAATTTAAGACAACCACTTAAGTGTTTCCAACATTCTAAACTTTGTTTACACCTCAACATCGTCAAAAGATCTTCCGCAACCATTTATGATCATTCAGTTTAATCCATTCTCCACTACTTCCACTCTTTTAGTTAAAACACTATCTTAGGCATTCAAGTATTCCAAGGCCTCTATCCAAACTTAGGTAAATCACATACATAAATCATAGGGCACGGCTCGGACCCCTTGTAAATCATACTAGAATTCATTAGTTCTAAGCAGTCCAAGATAAGTTAAGCCCCTGATATCATTTCATACGTATTTAAGCAACTTACATTCAGGGACAACTCAAGATAGTTCAACCATTCACACCATGTTCCACGTTTTCACATTTGGCGTGCACGTTTATTATCATCTCACCACAAACATGAGCCAAACTCATTCAAACATAACCTTGGGCAATTCCTTAGGTATTTCATACTTTAACATGATAAAATCGCAACTTTAAGCCCCAATTTCCATTATAACCTCAACTTAGGCCGCTTTAGCCCAAGACTACTTCTAAACATATCTACTAATCATTTCATATCTCATGACACCGCTTTCAAGCATGCTTTCACAATTCGCAATTTATCAAACATAAATCTAAATCATTTAAGAATTTAAAGGGGCTTAAAATCCAAATTACTACTTACATATTTACTCCAAGATTCAAGGTAGCCCATTAACTTAATACGTGAACCCAAACAGCACCTTTACTTGCTAAAATGATGTCGAATTAGTCCGAACTCGATGACCCAGCCTCCTAACATAATGGGTAAATCTTGAACAAGGCCCAACATGTTATGAGTAAGTTTTAAAACATCAAAATAATGACTAAACGAACATTAATGATCAAAATTCATCTTAAACTCATGCCGGATACTTACCCCTATTGATTGGAGCGTTACCCATGGCTTCGCCTTAGATTCCGAACTCGAATCGTTGCTGAAAACCACTCCGAATGGTTTGATTTCGCGAATCCAAAACCCAAATGCTTAAAACGAACCCAAAACTTGTCGAAAAACAGCGTCGAAGCATACCCACTCCTGCTAACTGTACAGACCGAGAGGGAGAGAGGGAGGTGCTACCGGCGGCGAGAGCAGACGACGACGAGTTGGAGTGCGTGGCGGCGGAGTTGTGCACTCCGGCGAACAGACGGTGCTCGCGAATTTGAGCTGGCCGGCGGCGAAGCTTGCAAAGGGAGAGAGTCGAGCTACAACTGGCGGTTCGTGAAACTCAGGCGTCGACTGGTGGCTGGACGGAGATGAACAGCTCGGCGGAACAGCAGGCGGAGTTGCAGTGGAGAGATCTGGCGAGCTTGGATGTTCCGGCGGTGGGTCTGTTCGGTGAAGAAGAAGAGAAAAAAAAAATTAAAAAAATTAAAAAAAATATATATAGTGGATAAGGATGGGCTTTTTATTTATTATTTTCTCTTTTATTTATTTTATTTTTATTTTTTATTTTTTTTAATTTTTAAACAACTTTCCAATTTCCAAAAATGCCCTTTGACCAATCATTGCTTTCCAAATTTGCCCTTTTTAAACCATGAAATTTCAAATTAACCCCAAAATCAATATACTTATTTAAGAAATTAATTCAACTTGATTTCCAAAATTTCAAAATTAATACTTCTAAATAAACCGGTCGTTACATTCAATCTCGTTGGAGTTGGAGCAAGACGAAGATTAAAGACCCTTTAGATAATTCTCCATTATGTTCGAGGTATGTAATGCTTAACCTTTGTTCTTTTAGTTTAATTCTAAATAAACTAAAATAGATTCCAACGCTTCCATTTGGGTTTAATTCGATTATGATCATATGATGGGTGAGTTTGATTCTCTTTTTTCTTGGATTATTGATACTAGTACAATTTGTCATGTGACTGGAAACCCGAAGTTTTTAACCCAAGCATATAATATTATTTCAAGTCCTGTAAGTTTGCCAAATGGGAAGAAGGCATTTGCCACAATGGAGGGTCGGTTGCTCTTGTTGGTGGCTTAATGTTTGAACGTGTTTTATTTGTACCCACACTACAATGCAATTTAATATTGGTGTTGCAACTGATTGATAATTCTAATTGTTTTGCCTGATTTACTACTTCTTTATGTGCTATACATAACCAACGTTTGGGAGCCTAATTGGAGCCAATGAACGGAAGGGTGAACTCTATTACTTTTTAGGGAGTCCTACAGTACACGCAATGATAGTTCCAGAATTGTCTGAATTTGAGTTGTGGCATAGAAGACTTGGGCATCCGTCGGATAGAGTGATCAAGTTAGTTCATGCAATTAGTTATAGTACTGGTAGAAAGAAATTGAATAAAGCCTCTGTTACTTGTCCTCAGGCTAAACAAACTCATGATAACTTTCCTGTTACTATTAGTGATAGCAAAGCAAGTCATATTTTGAACTTATACATTGTGATTTGTGGAGGCCAAATAAACAAACACCATCTTCTCATGGGGCTTATTATTTTCTGACAATAGTTGACGATTTTTCAAGAGCAATCTGGGTGTATATATTGAGTAACAAAACTAAAGTTTATAAAACATTCTACACTTTCTTTGCTATAGTTGAATGCTAATTTGAGACTTACTGTTAAAATGGTGAGAAGTATCAATATGGTACATAATTTAAATGCATGCTTGACTATTTTTATACGAATGACATTATTTTTAAAACTTCATGTGTTGGAACTCCACAACAAATGGGACAGTGGAGCATAAGCATCAACATATACTTAATGTGGCTCATGCTTTAATGTTTCAAGGAAATCTTCCTATTACTTTTTAGGGAGAATGTGTATTGGGTGCAATTTTTTGATAAATTGTACTCCATCAAGTTTGCTACAAAATAAAATACTATTTGAGATTTTATTTGGCATGGCTCCAAATTTTGATGTGTTGCGAGTTTTTAGGTACCTATATTTTGCTCATAATCAACAAGCAAAGGGAAATAAATTTTCTCCACAAGGTTGAAAGTGTGTGTTTATAGGATACCCACATAGTAAGGAAGCTATATGATCTTGAAATTGGAGAAATTTTTGTGTCGCTTGATGTCAAATTTCATGAAAATGAATTCTCATATGCTGATGTAAATGTGGAAAATAGTAATATTGTGCCTTCTGATGGTAATGTGGTGGTCGATAATTATAACATTTTGGATGACTTGGAGAGTATTTTTGAGGATGTTAAGCCTACTAGTGCTATTGATGATATAAAGGAAGTTGAGGGTGCAAGGGCTGACAGTGACTTAGGAACAGCACAAGCAGAGGCTCATTCTTTTAATGAGGCAATGAAAGATGTCGGTTGGAGAGAAGCAATAAAGAAAGAAATTCATGCGTTGGAAGATAATGAGACTTGGCTCATGGAAGAATTTCCCTAGGAAAGAAAGCTCTTTGTTGTATATAGGTATATAAGGTCAAATATCACACAGATGGAGAGATTAAACGACTCAAGGCTAGTGTTGTGATTTTTGGTTACCGTAAGGTTAAGGGCATTGAGTATAACGAGACGTTTGCTCTCGTGGCAAAAATGGTAACCATCAGGGTTTTTCTGGCAGTTGCAGCTGCTAAGAATTGAGAACTGCATCAAATAGATGTTCACAATGTTTTCCTTCATGGTGACCTTGATGAGGAAGTGTACATGAAACTACCACATGGATTTACTATCAACAAGCCAAGTATGGTTTTTCGTCTCAAGAAATCTTTGTATAGCTTACGTCAAGCCCTGAGGTGTTGGTTTGCTAAGTTGGCTGCTTCATTAAAAACTTATGGATTTATTCGGTCTTACTCAGATTACTCGTTACGTTGCATCGGAGACAAGTACAGATTAATGTTTTGGTTTATATCAATGATTTAATTATTTCTAGTAATAATTCTTTCGTTATTACTACATTTAAGAAATATTTGGGTGAATGTTTTCACATGAAGGATTTGGGTATTTTGAAATATTTTCTTAGGATTGAGGTAGCTCGGAATCCAGAGAGGATCTTCCTATGCCAACGGAAGTACACTCTAGACATTATTTTAGAAATTGGGCTATTGGGAGTAAAGCCCTTAGGGTTCCCAATCGAGCAAAATCATCATCTTGCACTTACTACTGGCAAGTTATTAGCCGATCCTAAACGATATCAACGTCTGGTAGGACGTCTAATCTACTTGTCTTTCACACGACCTGATTTGGCATATCTGGTGCACATTTTGGCATAATTTATGCAGACACCACAATAGGATCATTGGGATGTTGTTCGTACTATTCATTACTTAAAAGGTGATCAAACTGAAACGTGGGGGTTTTAAGAAAAGATTTTTAGTTAAAAAACGAAGCTCCAGTCCAGTGCAAGTGCACACTGTTGATGCAAATAATATGAAATTGGAAGTACTCCAAAGAATCAATCCTACAGGGAACATATACAACAAAATTCAAAAGATAGCAAAAATTGTTCTCAAATTATAATTTCGGTAACCAAAGTTATAAAAATGTAGAGAGGTGTTTTTGCTGATAAAAATAATTAAAAAATCAATAAGAATGACAAAGGAAATTCAGGTTGCTCATGCCCTTTTGGAAAGAAATGCAACTAAAGTGCAATTGCAATCGTAGCTAACAAGAAAACTGAGTAAACCAAATTCAACTCCTATTCAATTTTGCTTCAAAATCTTTAGGAGGCTACGTGATTAAACCTATATTTCTATGACTAATATAACTTAGATAATTTATTGCACAATTCTAGTGGTTTTGGAGTTTCGCCCTATATCTAGGATCAATGTTCAGGATTTATTTCTAAGTCTTTCCCCCATTGCTTTTGTGACATCGCTTCCCTTAACCCTTTCGGTATTAAGTTTAAACTTGACAAGCAACACTAGATGGCTAGCTAGGTTTACCCAACATTAAATTCAACAAGAACAAACAAAGTTCAAGCGTTAGTTAGATTACATGTGCTTTTAAGCTTTACATCTTTCCTCTAAGGCATTCACGAACTTGAACCCCTAAGGAAAACTTAGCTTATCCTGAAAAGAGTGAAAAACAGTAAGCTAAAGGTCTTAAAATCCATAACAAAAAGCATGAGAAGTGAGGGAGAAAAATTTCAAGTTCAACAAATGTTCAAATAAATGATACCTTATTAAGAAGGACAACTAAAATTCAAACAATTGCAATAAAGCTTCAGCAAGAAAATTACAACGGAAGAGAGTAAATAGTAGCTAAAACTTCTAAAATTGGGACAAAATAAACTTTAACAAAATAGAAATAAATTTTCAAAAACAGAAGAACACAACATTTTTTTCACTACTTACTCAATCGACTCAACTTTACGTTTTTCAAAGGGAATTGAACCTCCACTTCCTTCAACTTTCGTTGAGGAATGATTGAGCTTTGAAGTTCAAAGGGGCTGAAAAACATAAGAAAAAACAACAACAGAAGAAATAAAAACAGCAGCAAAACGATGATGAAAAACGACTGGAATTTCGATTCTTTTCTTGCTGCTTTTTCTCCCATATTTATAGAGGATTTGGGCTAGGGTTTCCTTCTTGAATGATGAACAATTATGGAAAATTTGTCTTGCTGAATTTCATGGAAAAGAATAACAAAAAATCCCCAAAAATCACCCTAGTCCCGTAATTTGTGCATTTTCTAGATCTATGCAGAAATCACCCTGGTTCCATAATTTGTGCATTTTTCTACAATCGTTTTCCAGATTTGCTAGAATGTAATTACAATTTTGTTGCATTCTTCAAATTCCTGCACAAAAACATCAAGTATGTGTGGTTTTCATTTTGCTTTTTTTCTCTACTTAATTTAAAAGGTTTCCAACAATAATTCAATTCAAACTAACTTTTTGCTAGCATTTTTATCTAATAACACACATAAATAACAAGAATAACTAAGTATAAAGACCAAATAATCCTCATAAATAAGAATTATCAAAAGGCTGCCAAGGTCGAGGAATTCTTCTTCGCTCAGACTGTGATCTCTCTTTATCAGTTTGGTGTGACTCGGATTAGGCCAGCTACTCTTTGACTCATTGTTCTCTTACTGGTTAGCTTGTGCTTTTTGGTTGCTCCCATATTTCTTGAAAAACCAAGAAGCAACAAATAGTTTTTCGTTTGTCAGCAGAGGCCGAGTAACATATGAACTTAAGTGGTTCTAAGCGCTACTTGGGAATCTTTGTGTGGATCATCCTCGTGCCATAAAATTATTTTGTGACAGTCAGTCGACATTGCACATTGCTCATAATCCTGTTTTTCATGAACGTACAAAAGCACATTGAGATGGATGGTCATTATGTTCAAGATGCTATTTAAGAAGGAATCATCACTACTAATCATGTTCCTACAAACGAGCAACTTGTAGATATCTTTATGAAGGCCTTAGGGAAACAACGTTTTCTATATCTTCTTCATAAGTTGGGAATTGCGATCCCCATACTCCAATTTGAGAGAGGTATTAGGGAGATATTTTAGGAAATTATATATTTGTATATAGATATTTGTCTGACTACCTTGTATATATTAGCCTATTTTTGTGTAACTACCTTGTATATCTTAGGCATGGTTGGTGGGATTAGTCCATTAATATGATGTATGTATATTCATTATTATTCCCAACGGAAAATCAAGGGAAACAGCTTTCCTAGCATTACTTGAAAGGAATGGAGCTAGGCTTAAAACTTATCCTTGAACAAGGAAAATGTTGTTTGCAATGTCACCAAATTGGAAGGAAATTTATTTGGAGAAACCTTTCTACACGAGTTTGTTTACTTGAGATTTGGTTCAAAGAAACCCCACAAAGTTATTCAAATTCGAGCAATCTTTAAGAAAGTTGGTAAAGGCACATCGGTATTAGAATTCTATGTCATCTAACCAGGTGCATCTAGTCATTGTATCTATCATTCTCAGTTACCAAACCAAATGATGAGAAAATGGAAATTTACTATAAATTTAGTGAGTATTTTAAGATATTTCTAGGGTCTTTCAAATACCTATTTCTTATTCATACTCGATTTCCTCACAGTATTTTGACTTTTAGAAATTTATTGAAGTAAATTATGTTTTAACACTTAAGAAATAACAAAAACTATGAGATCAATACCTCGTTATCCCACTTGCTAGAAGAAATCAAAACTCGAAAAGAAATTCAGAAATATGAATTTAGCGAAGCTCTTCAAAAAGTAGGTTTCAAAGGCCAGTATGTAGACCGCGGTGGTGCATTAATGTGTGATTTTATCATGTATTCATATTGGAACGATTTTGATAACTCTTGATAGTAAGAGTTATTTAGTTCTAACTAAGCTTATCTTTGGCACCCTAATGCTATTTCATGACCAAATCATTCCAAAATATATAAGAATGAGAAAGTTATATGAAAGTTATATATGTTTAACCATGTTTAGCTCAATGTGCTTAATTTATTGTAAAAAGGTTGAATTTAGACAGAATTTATATAGTTACATTTTTGTGCAGGATACTCTATCAAGCCAAGTTGCGGTTGCAACTTCCGCAAAGCATATTCAATATGTGGCCGCAACTTCACTTTTGACTAGAGAGTTCGAGAGTTGAAAGCTCCTCCATTCTTATTTCCAGATTGTTCAAGTGTTAAAGTCAAAAGTTTAAAGGTTATAACAACTCAATTCTCCTTAACAAACGAAGAATTGAGTTTGTTGAGTAGAAATTTGCTAGTCGTCTTCCTTTCTTTTCTAGATTGTCCTTGTACTTAGACTTAGGTTTTTACTATTCTTTTTTTTTTTTTTGTAATCATGTTCGAGTACTGTTTCATTTCAATGAAGTTTAGCTTCATTTCTACTTCCATTATGAGCTAAATCCTTTGGGATTCAATTATGTGAATGCCTTAGAGGATGTGTTGTCTTGAAATATAAACTCGTTTGACTCTGCAATTACCCTTATGCAATTTAATTTTATTGATTTTTTCATGTTCATTGTTTGTCTAGCTTGATCACCTAGACTTGCATAAAGACTTAGAGCTCAATACTTAAAGGGTTGGGTAATAACAGATGTCATAAAATCAATATAGGAGTAGAGTCCAGACATAAAACTTTGTTAATTGACCGTAGACATAGAGGAAGGGTTATGTGTTTATATACCTAAGTAAAAATTGACCATAAAAATTTATCGGTGCTACACGCAAGCACATGTGACTGAAGTAATAATAAACTAGAAGTATTCCAAAGTATCGTACCCAAGGGAACGAATTTTAGTAAAATTTATTAAGATGGCACAAAATTGTTGACAAATTGCAACTAAAGTAACTGTAGGTATAAAAGATTTGTGAGGTGTTTTAACTAAAGAAAATATTGAAGAATCAATGGAAACGAGAAAGGGATTCAAGTTGTTAATGCTCATTTGAAAATAAATGCAATAAGAAAACAATTGCAATCGTAGCTAACACAAGAAACTAAGTAAACCGAATTCAACTCTCATTCAATTTTGCTTTTAAAATCTTTAAGGGGCTGTTTGGTGCGCTGGTTTGGAATCAGAAACCCTGAGGTTATGGAACCCTGGGGTTTCTTGGCTGGAATCAGAAACCCTAGGGTTTCTGATTCCTGTGTTTGGGGTGCAGGGTTGTGTTGGGCTGGTTTGCTGAAACCTGTGTTTGGGGTGCAGGGTTGGGTTGGGCTGGGTTTGTTTAGTTTGTTTTTTTTTATAATTTTTCAAACTGTTTATTATTTTTAAAAAAAATCTTACTGTTTTTTTTTCCTACTCCATTTTTTAACTTCATAATTTTTTTGGTGTGTTACATACCAACTATTTAACCAATTATGTAGAGCAATTGTTACAACTATAGTTCAATTTGAATTATACTATGTGTAGTTTGTATAACTATATGCTATCTCATTCACTCCACTCATGATGACATAAAATTGAAGATTATGCGTAGCAATAGATAATTAATAGGTGCAATGTAAGAATGGTATTGCCAATGGTAAAGTAAAACAAAAAATTAGAACTAAGATCTAGTTCTAAAAATATCATAACACACATTCTAGATGAAATGACAAGAAAGTAGAAGTAGTTGTCCAAACACCAATGTAAGTCATAAGAGTGGTAGATGAAAGTGATGAAAAAAGAGTCAGGTTCTAGGTGCTTTCCCCAAAATTTTCACGTAGTAATCATACTTCCAATCTGGGGTGAATGTAAAGAAGGAGTTCAACATCATACTATCCGAGAGAATAGTCTTTGCAACAGCCATTCAGTCTTGCCTTGTCATCCCTAGGATCGCCTTAGTTTTGCATATAGCTCGTCTACGCTGGCCCTTTTAAAATATTGACTAGGTGGTTGGGTCGCTAGGGTGATTGTTGGAGTGGTCGTTGGGGTGGTTGGATTGATGGGGTGTTTGGGTATGCCGAGGCGGTGGCCAGTGGTGATTGCCGGTGGTGATTGCACGGTGGTCAGGTCGTCGGAATGGTCGTTGGGTGGTTTTCAGCAACGCTGGAGTGGTCATCAGGGTGATCATGTCACCGGAGTGGTCGCTGGGTGGTTGTGGCAGTGGTTGGGTTGTTGGAGTCGCCATGGTGGTCACTAGGTGGTCGTCAACAGTGCTTTTGGGTGGTTGGGTTACCAGGTCGTCGGGGTAATCGCCGAAGTAGTCATCAGGGTGGTCAGGTCATCGGAGTGGTCACTAGGTGGTTGTCTATGGTGGTTGCTAGGTGGTCAGGTTTTCGAGGTGATCGTCAACTATGGTTGTCCGGTGATCGGGTCATTGAAGTGGTTGTTGTCGGTGGTTCGGGCAAGTCGGGTTGTTTGAGTGGTTGGGTTATCGGGGTGTCTAGTTGTTGGGGTGGTCGAGTCGCAGGGGTAATCGTCAGACTGGTCTCTCGAGTTCTCATTGCAGTGGTTGTCTGAGGTAATCGTCAGCGGTGGTCGGGTCACCGTTGTAGTCGTCAGAGTTGTTTTATCGGTGGTTGTTGGGTGGTCGCCGGAGTTGTCATCAAAGTTGTTGTCGAAGTAGTCGCTAGAAATGGAGAATGGTAAATGGAACTGGTCTCTAGAGTTCTCATCGCAGTGGTCGTTGGAGGTAATCGTTAGCGGTGGTCGGGTCACCAATGTGGTCGCCGGAGTTGTCATCGGAGTGGTCTCCGGAGTTGTTGTCGGAGTGGTCGCCGGAGTTGTCATCAAAGTGGTCGCCTGAGTTGTTGTCGGAGTGGTCGCCGGAAATGGAAAACGGCAAATGGAAGAGGAAAACATGGCACAAACCCCATGGGGTTGCACTGTTGTAACCCATGGGGTTGTGTTTCAAAACGAACACCTTGTGCCAAACATGGTTTTGGGTTTGGAACCCAAACCCATCCCAACCCAAACCCATGGGCCGAACGGCCCCTAAGAGGCTAAGTGATTAAACCTATATTTCTATGGTTAACCTAACTTAGATAGTTTTGCATACAATTCTAGTAGTTTTAGAATCTCGTCCTATGTCTAGCATCGATGTTTATGACTTATTTCTAAGTCTTTTCCTCCATTGCTTTTGCGACATCGCTTCCGTTAACCCTTTCGGTATTAAATTAAAGCTTAACAAGCAACACTAGATGGCCAACTAGCTTTACCCAACATTGAACTCACCAAAAGCAAACAAAGTTCAAGTGTTAGCTAGATTACTTTTACTATCAAGCCTTACATCTTTCCTTTAGAACATTCACAAACTTGAATCCCTAAGGAAATTTAGCTCTTCATAATGAAACTAACAAAAAATAGTACGTTAAAATTGCTAAAACTCATTGATACAAAAGAATGAAGATGTAAAACAACTAGCTATTCAAACTTGGTTTCAATACCCAATTTACCAAAAAGATTAATCTGGATTTAAAACCCAAAAGAAGTTCCAAAAATTAAACAACTTCAAGAAGAGATTTCAAAGGAAAACTAGCAATAGCTTAACTTCAGAATTTAAATTACAAAAGGGAAATTACAACAACTTGAAGAAATCGAAAAGAACAAAACTACACTAAAACCCGTTGCTCTTAGCTCAATCGAACAAGAAATTGGTCTTAACCACTGCCAACTTTCGTTGTGATGGGATTGAAGGAGAGTACAAGGATTGGAATGAAGAAGAAATTGCAACAGCAACTAAAAGGGTTTAAGATAAAAACTACAGACCGTGAGGAATAAAATAAAACGAAATTCTTCTCCAAAAAACCAACAGACAAAAACGAAATTCTTCTCCAGAAAAACGAGTTCTCATTCACGACTTCTTCTCCAAGCTTTATAGGGACTTCATGCTAGGGTTTCCTTTTTGGTTGATGCACAAATACAGTTAAGAATCCAACTGAATTCGTGAGTATTTTTCTGCTCGAAATCCCTTGATTTTCAATTTTTCTTAATTTTCAGATCTGTCGAAATTGCAATTCTGTTGCATTCTGCAAAAACCTGCACCAAAGTATTAAGTAAGTTTGGCTTTTCTTCTTCTTTTCTTAACTTACTTCTTCCAACAATAATTTAATTTACTCCAACCCTTCTCTTGCCCTTTTATCAAATAATATGAATAAAGCCACAAGCCTAACCAAGTTTAAAGGTCAAATATTAATTCTCAGAAATATAGGACCAATTATTGCATAAACTCCTAAGTGTTCTTTGAAGCAAAGGTAGAATAGGAGGAGAACTCAATTCACATACACAAGGTAATGCGACAGACTTGCAGGGGCATATTGACTATATCATTTCCACTTAGGGCTGAAACATAATTGAATCATCTCATACCATCGACATCTTTACTTTTCCAGTTTTTACTACATTCATTTTACTCACATTTCTCAAACACCACCTACTATATTTTTCTTAGTTACCATTATTTCAACTTGATAAAAGTTTTACTAAAAACTCCTTCACATACTATATTCTATGTGGGATCAAATACTTGAAATCCTTCATATATTACTTGCTAGCAGCATATATTTGTACTAGGGTCAACTTCCTCTTTGAGGAATTTGAACGCATCAGGTTTCTATTCATTTCATACTATATCATTAAATGTTTTTAGTGTAGTTAGAATCATTCTTGGAAAGCACAAATGCTACCAATTTATTTAGCAGAAACCACAAATATTATTATACATCATATATAATAATATTCTAGCCAAATTGCATACTTAGGAAAACATTTTAAAAGAAAATACTTGGAAAGTAAAGAACAAAAGACAATTCCAAATTTCTTCACATGACCGAAACAAGGCCACCACGAAGCCGGAGCACGAGTTTAATAGTTGATCCATTCTGGATGTTGTAGTCGGCAAGGGTTAGATTAGTATCCGAAAGTTGCCTTCCAACGAAGATCAGACGTTGCTGCCTCGTGGGGATTCCTTCCATATCATTGATCTTGCCCATTAGGGTGTCAATGGTGTCACAGGACTCCACCTCAACCGTCAGTATCTTTCCAGGAAGGGTCGCAATGAAGATTTGCATCTATATATTTAGGAACGAAACAAACAGATCCATAATTAGGTTCAATTCCATCTCCAACACGCTTGCTTGACACAAAAACATGAAACAAAATGATAACATCAAGTTCAAACCCTATTCAATTTTCATAAAATCAGAAGAATCCCCCATGTTCATAAACATCCTCGGTTCTATAATTTCCATAACAGAGGTGAAAAGAAACATTGCAATTGAAAATCTGTTTTCAAATCCCCACATATTCCATCTCTCGAAACAAAACAACTTGATCAAAGTTCAAAGTGAAGAAAAGAAGAAAACAGCAAAGAAAAGGAAGCAGACCTTAAAAGAATTCGCTTTGGTTTGCTATGACTGAACGAAGATGAGAAATTTGATTGCAAGAAAACTAGGCCTAGAAGGCTGAATTTATAGGAGATTGGAAGGACAATTTCATCATGGTAGCTAATGAATTATCCATAACTTTTCTGCCACCTCCACGTATCTATGTATCATCTAGCTTGGCATTCGTCGTTAGTCGTTACCTCTCACCAAAGGTAGAAATAGAAAACATATTTAATAGGTCATTGAATTTTCAACTTGATTGTCTAATATGTCCTAAAACTTTTAATTTTGTGTCTAATGAATTCTTAACCTATTCAACATTTTTTAAAATTCTTGTATATATATACAAAATTGAAAGTTTAAGATCCAATTAGACACAAAATTAAAATTTATGCCTAATGGAACAACTAATTTTTAAAATTTTCAAATATGTCAAAAATCTAATAAATACAAAATTGAAATAAAGTTGAAAGACTTTTATTAGACACTTTTTAGAGTTTAAGAATCTATTAAACACAAAATTAAAATTTCAAAAACTAATCTTGTAATTTAAACTTTGTATAAATATAATTTTATATATGTTGATATATAACATTTAGAATAAGTATTATTAATTACAAAATTATAATAAGTCATATTATCTAAATAAATATATAAGCTAAAGAATAAAACTTGAAATATTTACCAAATATTTTTTTAAATAGAATTAAGTTTTTTTTTATCCAATTAATTTACTAATAATTAATAAATATTAGTATTTGTTTAGATTGAATAAATAAATATATATATATCTATATATACATATACACACAAAATTAAGAAATAAATATAAAATAACTTTCTAGCGTTTTGTATTGTTATATGTATGGCAAAGTTGAAAATTGAAGTAAACATAAACAAAAACGTGCAGCCATCAAAGCATTTTCTATTGTTATATTATATGTATGAATGCAAAACAAGAACGTGCATCCATCAAATCTCAAACACAATCACTCAATGACAACAAATGAGAAGGCTGCCACCTAGACCAATGGACCAATGCCCAATTTTGATAATTTTAATACGTAAAATATTTATATATACAATAAAATAATAATCTGAGGGGGGCATGTGCCCCTCCTGGCCCCTATGTGGATCTGCATCTGTTAGCAATAATTAGTATGTACTCCTTTACTTGAGATCGAAAGTTCAAATCCTCATACTCTATATTTGTTGTACTAAAAAACAATGGAGTTAGCTTTCGTTATATAAAATTCTAGAAGTTGCGCATCTTTGCATTGAATCTATTTTCTTCTCTTCTTAGTTGCATTTGTAGTTCTATTTTGACTTTTTGTCTCTTTCATAAAGGTGTTTTTTTGGAATAAACTTTAAAGTTCAATGGTAAAAATGAAAATTTTTAATGTTTAAGGGCATAATTTAAGCATGCTCACAATTTAGAAGTATTTTGTATAATTTAACTATATCTTGAGTTCAACCAAAATTAATATATATTGTCAATTAAGCTTCATTTACTTCAAGCCCCATTTACTTACCATGAATTAGAATCAAAGAATGGGAAGGAAAAATTTTGATCGTGTTTACCAAAATCAAGGAATTAGAATAAAATGTGAGACCCACTCCAAAATTGGAAACCACTCCCTCCAAAAAAGGGCAATCTCATTCTCCTAAAAAAAGTGATCAATTTCATGCTCATTCCTTATCGATCCACACCATTTCTTTTCATTAATTTTCACCGTTTGCCAATCCTCTCTCCTTTTTCCTTCTTTTGAAAATCTACCATTCACATATGCAAACGATTTTTTTTTTCTTCTTTGAAATTTCTCACAATGATGTTCATAAATAGAAAATACTAATTTTTCCCCTACATTTTAAAACCAATTTTTAAATTTTACTTTTTTTCTCTCTTTTATTCCAATTACAAATTGAAGTAAACAACACCAATGAGTTTCTGATTTCGATTCAAAACGACTTTTAGTAAACAACATCAAAGGAATAACATTCTCATTCCGATTAATTTTCATTTCGATTCTAGATCATTCCAATTCGTGGTAAGAAAACAGGCTTCAAGGGATTAGTAATAAGAGAATGAGAATGAAATCTCATTGATGATGTTTACTAATCTATAATATATTAAAAAGCTATCAACTTTGAAAAACTTTTTTGGACCATTATGTCCCTTCTTTAATCTATAATTTACATTAATTATTAATAATGTGAATTTTAAAGGATTATTTAATTAAAAGATAAAATATAATTGTTCAGAAAAAAGATAAATTATAATTTAAATAAATTCTATACCATAAAATTCTCTCTCTCTATATTGAAATTAAAATGAAGTATAATAATATGAAACGTTAGGAGGTGAAATACTTGAATATTAAAAGTGAGGATGTTGGAAAAACTTTTTTGGACACTTTTGTCCCTTCTTTAATCTACTAATTTACAAAATATGCCATTATTGGCTAATTATAAATAGTAAATTAATTAATTGATAATTAATAATTAATTGTCAATAATAAATGTATAGAATTTAAAAGGTTGGAATGAAATTTTTTTTCCTACAACTTAAATATTTTTTTTCTTTAATTATAATTCATAATAGAATTTTAAATCTATAATCTATCTATAGTATATATAATTCTAGGAGGAGAAACTTAAGATGGAGGCACAATGAGGAGAAATTTTTTGTCTCAATTTTATCCTTTCATTTTTAATTCTATGCCAAGTTTGCTCATCCATCTTAAATTTGACCCTTTATCTTTCATCTCCCTCTTTCATTGTTGCCACATAAGTATTCAATCCTCCAATAATACTCGTTTAACCTTTCATTTTCTTATTGAATACTACATTCAAGTTCCAAATAAAACGTTTTATCTTCCTCATGCTTCTATGAATATATAAAGACAAATGGGGATTTAGAAACTACCCACACCAGAGAGAAGAAGAAAGTGGAGGAGAATGGAGGAAGCCTTTCAGGTTTTTTTGTTATTTTCTTTTTTTTTTTTTTTTAGATTCAGAAGTAGGAAAATTAGGCAATGGAATGGAAAAATTGTCGATGGAGAATTTATGATAATCAATGTGAAGTTTAAGGATTGAATTGTTCTATATTTTTCAACATTGTCAAAGTTTTTAGCTGCTAGATGGAAGTGCACATGTACCCATTTGTTGGTGTTGTGACAATTCAAGTTCTGCCTCTACCTTATTTCAATTTTTTGTGGCGGATTAAGCAGTAAAATAGTACCACCACACAACGTTGCGATTTATCGCTTTAGGTGAACTTCAACCAATTGTTGGACTTCAACATTGAGAGGAATACCACAAAATTTGAACGTATATAAAGGCGGCGGCAACATTTAGCGAAAGAGAAGCTTTGAAGTGGCGCACGATTGCTAAAATGGAAGGAGAGGAAGAAGGTGAGAAGATTGAAGAGGGAGAGGAAGCGGCGTGATTGAGAGAGATAAAAAAGGGTGGGTTTGTTAGCTCGGGCTTCCATATCTCCTAATTTTATATTTTATTATGTTTTTTTATTAACGTAGGCTGGATTTTTAGGCTGGATTTTTAGGCTGGATTTTTGGGCTATGGAAAAGATGGTTTGAACTCATTTTTTTTCTTTTTTGTTTCAAATATTTACTATTTTAATAATAAAAATAATTAATTTAGATTAACCATTAATCCAAATACTCATTTGCCATTTTAAATTTCTACTATTTTAGTAATTTATTTATTGATGGTTAATTTAAGATAACAATATAATTAATGATTTTAAAAAAATATTAATTAATTAATTATATGATATAAATATGAAAAAAAAAGTATATATGCAAATGCTAAGGTTATATAAAGGGTCTGGAAAAAAAATTATATAAAGGACACAGATAAGTAAATATTAAAAAAAGAAAAGAAAAATATTCATGAAAATGACAGGATTATATAGAAATATTAAACAAAAATTTGTTACCACAAGAGCAAGACAATAACATATTTTATATAAAATAATTAATAAAGAAATTTCAAAATTATATTTAAAATAAATATTAAACTTTAAAAATGAATAATTATTTTTAAACTCTAAAAGACACATTCATCGCATGTAATTTATTTTTTTTTTTTGAAAAAATCGTGTTATTGAAGACAAATTTTATATTTTCATTTTTCTTTTTATTTTTCTATCATTGCATATATTTTAATAAATATAATTATATATTTCAACTTATTTTTTAATAGCTTCATATTTAAAATTAGTTAGGCCTTTTTGTTCTTCAATTATGTTATATATAATTTTAATAAAGACAAAAGAGAGACCATTTTAATTATAATAAAATGAAAATTTTCACGTGCATCGCACGTGTTACTGACTAGTATGGATAAATGGAATCAAATGATGGAACCCACCACTAATTTTGAAATCTCTACTCTATAAAAAGGAATCTCATTCCTCCTTTAAATTTTCATTAATCTCATTCTCATTTTGTATTTTGTGGGTCCCACAACCTTTTTATTAATTACTTTACATCTTTATCCTTTCTCTATCATCTATAAATGAAACTCACAACCTTTTTATTAAATATTTTACCATTTTCTTTATTTCTTATTTGCACTATTAATAATTGTTCTTCTAATAAAAGTACTATTTTTATTTATTTCTTATTTACACTGCTAATATTTTTTTTTCAAATAAAAGAAAACATATTTATTTATTATTTTATGGACACAACTTGGGTGTAGCCTATGCTGCACCCAAGTGTGGTGCTGCCCACCCTACAACCACAGGATTTAAAAAAAAAAAAAAAACCAAAAATTGATTTTGTGTGGTTGTAAAGTGGGCAACACTATACTTGGGTGTAGCCTAGGCTGCACCCAAGTTTTTTCCTTCTTTTATTACCTCTAATCTTTTTATAAAATTAAAATTTTATATTTAATTATTAATTATTTTGTTAAAGTAAAATATTTGTATTAGATGACATATACAAATAAAATTAGCCTATATTTTTTAAATAAAAAATTATTTTAAAATATTTTTTTAGTTGATGTAATTTTTTTAAATAGTTATTATTATTTAATATTAAATAAAATTTTAAAATTAAAAAAATATATATATTATTATCAAATAAGAAAGTCATAAAATAAAATAAATTTATTATTGATTATTATTATTTTAATTAAAAGTTATATTGACATATTATTTAGTAAAGCATTTTAATTAGTTAAAAATATGATAGGAGTATCTTAGATTCTTAATAATTATAATATATTTTATTTCTATTGCAATTGGCAACCGTCTCTAGTAAACAACAACAAAGAAATATGATTCGCCATTTCGATTAAATTTATTCTGATTGTATATTTTCATTTTGATTACAACTAATTTTAATTTTGATAAGTAAATAGAGCCTTAGGTGCATTCACGGAAATAGTATACAGTGAGAAAGGTTTATGTGATAAAGTAGACAAGTTTAGTTTTATCGCATACATTGAGAAATTAAACAAATTATTTAATAAAATAAATAACAAATTTGTTGTGGAGCTATTTCATAATATGAAAATTTGTAGACTACAATTTCAGTGTATTAAATTAGTAGTTTTGTTTCATTTATATTTTTTTGGATTGCTTCTTGTAAATATTTTTATGAAATTTTAAATGTAGTCCCTACTAAACAAAAATTCTGGATCCGCCTAGATCTGCCACTACTTAGGGGAATTATGTTCGAGGTATGTAATGCTTAACCTTTGTTCTTTTAGTTTAATTCTAAATAAACTCAAATCGATTCCAACGCTTCCGTTGGGTTTAATTCGATTATGATCATATGATTGGTGAGTTTGATTCTCTTTTTTCTTGGATTATTGATACTAGAACAATTTGTCATGTGACTGGAAACTCGAAGTTTTTGACCCAAGCATATAATATTATTTCAAGCCCTGTAAGTTTGCCACATGGGAAGAAGACATTTTCCACAATAGAGGGTCGGTTGCTCTTGTTGGTGACTTAATGTTTGAATGTGTTTTATTTGTACCCACATTACAATGCAATTTAATATTGGTGTTGCAACTGATTGATAATGCTAATTGTTTTGCCTGATTTACTACTTCTTTATGTGCTATACATAACCAACGTTTGGGAGCCTAATTGGAGCCAATGAACGGAAGGGTGAACTCTATTATTTTTTAGGGAGTCCTACAGTACACGCAGTGATAGTTCCAAAATTGTCTAAATTTGAGTTGTGGCATAGAAGACTGGGGCATCCGTATGATAGAGTGATCAAGTTAGTTCATGCAATTAGTTCTAGTACTGGTAGAAAGAAATTGAATAAAGCCTCTGTTACTTGTCCTCAGGCTAAACAAACTCGTGATAGTTTTCCTGTTACTATTAGTGATAGCAAAGCAAGTCATATTTTGAACTTATACATTGTGATTTGTGGAGGCCAAATAAACAAACACCATATTCTCATGGGGCTTATTATTTTCTGACAATAGTTGACGATTTTTCAAGAGCAGTCTGGGTGTATATATTGAGTAACAAAACTAAAGTTTATAAAACATTCTACTCTTTCTTTGCTATAGTTGAATGCTAATTTGAGACTTACTGTTCAAATGGTGAGAAGTGTGACAATGGTACATAATTTAAATGCATGCTTGACTATTTTGATACGAATGACATTGTTTTTAAAACTTCATGTGTTGGAACTCGACAACAAATGGGAGAGTGGAGCGTAGGCATCAACATATACTTAATGTGGTTCATGCTTTAATGTTTCAAGGAAATCTTCCTATTACTTTTTAGGGAGAATGCGTATTGGGTGCAATTTTTTGATAAATCGTACTCCATCAAGTTTGCTACAAAATAAAATACTATTTGAGATTTTATTTGGCACGGCTCCAAATTTTGATGTGTTGCGAGTTTTTGGGTACCTATATTTTGTTCATAATCAACGAGCAAAGGGAAATAATTTTCTCCACAAGGTTGAAAGTGTGTGTTTATGGGATACCCACATAGTAAGGAAGCTATATGATCTTGAAATTGGAGAAATTTTTGTGTCGCGTGATATCAAATTTCATGAAAATGAATTCTCACATGCTTATGTAAATATGGAAAATAGTAATATTGTGCATTCTGATGGTAATGTGGTGGTTGATAATTATAACATTTTATGGATGACTTGGAGAGTATTTTTGAGGATGTTGAGCCCACTAGTGCTCTTGATGATATAAAGGAAGTTGAGGATGCAAGGGCTGGCAGTGACTTAGGAACAACACAAGCAGAGGCTCACACTTTTAATGAGGCAATGAAAGATGTCGGTTGGAGAGAAGCAATAAAGAAAGAAATTCATGCGTTGGAAGATAATGAGACTTGGGTCATGGAAGAATTTCCCCAGGAAAGAAAGCTCTTTGTTGTACATGGGTATATAAGGTCAAATATCACACAGATGGAGAGATTAAACGACTCAAGGCTAGTGTTGTGATTTTTGGTTACCATAAGGTTGAGGGCATTGAGTATAACGAGACGTTTGCTCTCGTGGCAAAAATGGTAACCATCAGGGTTTTTCTGGCAGTTGCAGCTGCTAAGAATTGAGAACTGCATCAAATAGATGTTCACAATGTTTTACTTCATGGTGACCTTGATGAGGAAGTGTACATGAAACTACCAAATGGATTTACTATCAACAAGCCAAGTATGGTTTTTCGTCTCAAGAAATCTTTGTATAGCTTACGTCAAGCCCTGAGTTATTGGTTTACTAAGTTGGCTGCTTCATTAAAGACTTAATGGATTTATTCGGTCTTACTCAAATTACTCGTTATGTTTCATCGTAGACAAGTACAGATTAAATTTTTGGTTTATGTCAATGATTTAATTATTTCTAGTAATAATTCTTTCGTTATTACTGCATTTAAGAAATATTTGGGTGAATGTTTTCACATGAAGGATTTGGGTATTTTGAAATATTTTCTTAGGATTGAGGTAGCTCAGAATCCAGAGAGGATCTTCCTATGCCAACGAAAGTACACTCTAGACATTATTTTAGAAATGGAGCTATTGGGAGTAAAGCCCTTAGGGTTCCAAATCGAGCAAAATCATCATCTTGCATTTACTACTGGCAAGTTATTAGCCGATCCTAAATGATATCAACGTCTGGTAGGACGTCTAATCTACTTGTCTTTCACACGACCTGATTTTGCATATCTGGTGCACATTTTGGCATAATTTATGCAGACACCACGATAAGATCATTGGGATGTTGTTCGTACTATTCATTACTTAAAAGGTGATCAAACTGAAACGTATGGGCTTTAAGAAAATATTTTTAGTTTAAAAAAGAAGCTCCAGTCCAGTGCAAGTGCATACTGTTGATGAAAGTAATATAAAATTGGAAGTACTCCAAAGAATCGATCCTACAGGGAACATATACAACAAAATTCAAAAGATAACAAAAATTGTTCTCAAATTGCAATTTCGGTAACCAAAGTTATAACAATGTGGAGAGGTGTTTTTTCTGATAAAAATATTTAAAAAATCAATAAGAATGACAAAGGAAATTCAGGTTGCTCATGCCCTTTTGGAAAGAAATGCATTTAAAGTGCAATTGCAATCGTAGCTAACAAGAAAACTAAGTAAACCGAATTCGACTCCTATTCAATTTTGCTTCAAATCTTTAGGAGGCTAAGTGATTAAACCTATATTTCTATGGCTAATCTAACTTAGATAATTTCCTACACAATTCTAGTGGTTTTGGAGTTTCGACCTATGTCTAGGATCAATGTTCAAGATTTATTTCTAAGTCTTTCCCCTATTGCTTTTGTGACATCGCTTCCCTTAACCCTTTCGGTATTAAAGTTTAAACTTGACAAGCAACACTAGATGGCTAGCTAGGTTCAACATTAAATTCAACAAAAACAAACAAAGTTCAAGCGTTAGTTAGATTACATGTGCTTTTAAGCTTTACATCTTTCCTCTAAGGCATTCACAAACTTGAACCCCTAAGGAAAACTTAGCTGATCCTGAAAAGAGTGAAAAACAGTTAGCTAAAGTTCTTAAAATCCATAACAAAAAGCATGAGAAGTGAGGGAGAAAATTTACAAGTTCAACAAATGTTCAAATAAATGATACCTTATTAAGAAGGACAACTAAAATTCAAACAATTGCAATAAAGCTTCAGCAACTAAACTATTTCAACAAGATAATTACAATGGAAGAAAGTAAACAGTAGCTAAAACTTCTAAAATTGGAACAAAATAAACTTTAACAAAACATAAATAAATTTTCAAAAACAGAAGAACACAACATCTTTTTCACTTCTTACTCAATCGACTCAACTTTACTTTTTTCAAAAGGGAATTGAACCTCCACTTCCTTCAAATTTCGTTGAGGAAGGATTGAACTTTGAAGTTCAAAAGGGCTGAAAAACATAAGAAAAAACAACAACAGAAGAAATAAAAACAGCAGCAAAACGATGATGAAAAACGACTGGAATTTCGATTCATTTCTTGCGGCTTCTTTTCCCATATTTATAGAGGATTTGGGCTAGGGTTTCCTTCTTGAATGATGAACAATTATGGAAAATTTGTCTTGCTGAATTCATGGAAAAGAATCACAAAAAATCCCCAAAAATCACCCTGGTCCCGTAATTTGTGCATTTTCTAGATCTGTGCAGAAATCACCCCGGTCCAATAATTTGTTCATTTTGCTACAATCGTTTTCCAGACCTGCTAGAATGCAATTACAATTTTGTTGCATTCTTCAAATTCCTGCATAAAAACATCAAGTAAGTGTTGTTTTTATTTTGCTTTTTTTCTCTACTTACTTAATTTAAAAGGTTTCCAACAATAATTCAATTCAAACTAACTTTTTGCTAGCATTTTTATCTAATAACAAACATAAATAACAAGAATAACTAAGTATAAAGACCAAATAATCCTCATAAATGAGAATTATCAAAAGGCAGCCAAGGTTAAAGAATTCTTCTTCGCTCAGACTGTGATCTCTCTTTATCAGTTTGGTGTGACTCGAATTAGGCAAGCTACTCTTTGACTCGTCGTTCTCTTACTGGTTAGCTTGTGTTTTTTGGTTGCTCCCATATTTCTTGAAAAACCAAGAAGCAACAAAGTTTTTCGTTTGTCAGCAGAGGCCGAGTAACATCTGAACTTAAGTGGCTCCAAGTGCTACTTGGGAGTCTTTGTGTGGATCATCCTCGTGCCATAAAATTATTTTGTGACAGTCAGTCGACATTGCACATTGCTCAAAATCATGTTTTTCATGAACGTAGAAAAGCACATTGAGATGGATGGTCATTATGTTTAAGATGCTATTTAAGAAGGAATCATCGCTACTAATCATGTTCCTACAAACGAGCAACTTGTAGATATCTTTATGAAGGCCTTAGGGAAACAACGTTTTCTATATCTTCTTCACAAGTTGGGCATTTGCGATCCCCATACTCAAATTTGAGAGAGGTATTAGGGAGATATTTTAGGAAATTATATATTTGTATATATATATATTTGTCTGACTACCTTGTATATCTTAGCCTATTTTTGTGTAACTACCTTGTATATCTTAGGCATGGTTGGTGGGCTTAGTCCATTAATATGATGTATGTATATTCATTATTATTCCAAATGGAAACTCAAGGGAAACAGCTTTCCTAGCATTACTTGAAAGGAATGGAGCTAGGCTTAAAACTTATCCTTGAACAAGGAAAATGTTGTTTGCAATGTCACCAATTTGGAAGGAAATTTATTTGGAGAAACCTTTCTACACGAGTTTGTTTACTTGAGATTTGGTTCAAAGAACCCCACAAAGTTATTCAAATTCGAAAACAGACCGCAAGGGTCGCAATCTTTAAGAAAGTTGGTAAAGGCACATCGGTATTAGAATTCTATGTCATCTAACCAGGTGCATCTAGTCATTGTATCTGTCATTCTCAGTTACCAAACCAAATGATGAGAAAATGGAAATTTACTATAAATTTAGTGAGTATTTTAAGATATTTCTAGGGTCTTTCAAATACCTATTTCTTATTCATACTCGATTTCCTCACAGTATTTTGACTTTTAGAAATTTATTGAAGTAAATTATGTTTTAACACTTAAGAAATAACAAAAACTATGAGATCATTACCTTGTTATCCCACCTGCTAGAAGAAATCAAAACTCGAAAAGAAATTTAGAAATATGAATTTAGCGAAGCTCTTCAAAAAGTAGGTTTCGAAGGCCAGTGTGTAGGCCGCGGTAGTGCATTAATGTGTGATTTTATCATGTATTCATATTGGAACGATTTTGATAACTCTTGATAGTAAGAGTTATTTAGTTCTAACTAAGCTTATCTTTGGCACCCTTAAACACCTTTTGATGCTATTTCATGACCAAATCATTCCAAAATATATAAGAATGAGAAAGTTATATGAAAGTTATATATTTTTAACCATGTTTAGCTCAATGTGCTTGATTTAGTGTAAAAAGGTTGAATTTAGAAAGAATTTATACAGTTACATTTTTGTGCAAGATACTCTGTCAAGCCAAGTTGCAGTTGCAACTTCCACAAAGCATATTCAATATGTGGCCGCAACTTCACTGTTGACTAGAGAGTTCGAGACTTGAAAGCTCCTCCATTCTTATTTCCAGATTGTTCAGCTGTTAAAGTCAAAAGTTTAAAGGTTATAACAACTCAATTCTCCTTAACAAACGAAGAATTGAGTTTGTTGAGTAGAAATTTGCTAGTCGTCTTCCTTTCTTTTCTAGATTGTCCTTGTACTTAAACTTAGGTTTTTACTATTCTTTTTTTTTTTTTTTGTAATCATGTTCGAGTACTGTTTCATTTCAATGAAGTTTTGTTTCATTTCTACTTCCATTATGAGCTAAATCCTTTGGGATTCAATTATGTGAATGCCTTAGATAATGTGTTGTCTTGAAATATAAACTCGGTTGACTCTCCAATTACCCTTAATTTTATTTATTTTTTCACGTTCATTGTTTGTCTAGCTTGATCACCTAGACTTGCATAAAGACTTAGAGCTCAATACTTAAAGGGTTGGGTAATAACAAATGTCATAAAATCAATATAGGAGTAGAGTCCAGACATAAAACTTTGTTAATTGACCGTAGACATAGAGCAATTTCCTACAGGATCAAGAAGGGTGATGTGTTTATATACCTAAGTAAAAATTGACCATAAAAATTTATCGGCGCTACACAGAAGCGCATGTGATCGAAGTAATAATAAACTGGAAGTATTCCAAAGTATCGTACCCAAGGGAACGAATTTTAGTAAAATTTATTAAGATGACACAAAATTGTTGACAAATTGCAACTAAAGTAACTGTAGGTATAAAAGATTTGTGAGGTATTTTAACTAAAGAAAATATTGAAAAATCAATGGAAACGAGAAAGGGATTCAAGTTGCTAATGCTCATTTGAAAAGAAATGCAACAAGAAAACAATTGCAATCGTAGTTAACACAAGAAACTAAGTAAACCGAATTCAACTTCCATTCAATTTTGCTTTTAAAATCTTTAGGAGGCTAAGTGATTAAACCTATATTTCTATGGTTAACCTAACTTAGATAGTTTTGCATACAATTCTAGTGGTTTTAGAGTCTCACCCTATATCTAGCGTCGATGTTCATGACTTATTTCTAAGTCTTTTCCTCCATTGCTTTTGCGACATCCGCTTCCGTTAACCCTTTCGGTATTAAATTAAAGCTTAAGAAGCAACACTAAATGACCAACTAGGTTTACCCAACATTGAACTCACCAAAAGCAAACAAAGTTCAAGTGTTAGCTAGATTACTTTTACTATCAAGCCTTACATCTTTCCTCTAGAACATTCACAAACTTGAATCCCTAAGGAAATTTAGCTCTTCATAATGAAACTAACAAAAAACAGTATGTTAAAATTGCTAAAACTCATTGATACAAAAGAATGAAAATGTAAAACAACTAGCTATTCAAACTTGGTTTCAATACCCAATTTACCAAAAAGATTAATCTGGATTTAAAACCCAAAAGAAGTTCCAAAAATTAAACAACTTCAAGAAGAGATTTCAAAGGAAAACTAGCAGTAGCTTAACTTCAGAATTTAAATTACAAAAGGGAAATTACAACAACTTGAAGAAATCGAAAAGAACAAAACTACACTAAAACCTGTTGCTCTTAGCTCAATCGAACAAGAAATTGGTCTTAACCACCGCCAACTTTCGTTGTGATGGGATTGAAGGAGAGTACAGGGATTGGAATGTAGAAGAAATTACAACAGCAACTAAAAGGGTTTAAGATAAAAACTACAGACGGTGAGGAATAAAATAAAACGAAATTCTTCTCCAAAAAACCAACAGACAAAAACGAAATTCTTCTCCAGAAAAACATGCTCTCATTCACGGCCTCTTCTCCAAGCTTTATAGGGACTTCGTGCTAGGGTTTTCTTCTTGGTTGATGCACAAATATAGTTAAGAATCCAACTGAATTCGTGGGTATTTTTCGGCTCGAAATCCCTTGATTTTCGATTTTTCTTAATTTCCAGATTTGTCAAAATTGCAATTACAATTCTGTTGCATTCTGCAAAAACCTGCACCAAAGTATTAAGTTTGACTTTTCTTCTTCTTTTCTTCTCTTTTCTTAACTTACTTCTTCCAACCATAATTTAATTTACTCCAACCCTTCTCTTGCCCTTTTATCAAATAATATGAATAAAGCCACAAGCCTAACCAAGTTTAAAGGTCTAATAATCCTCATGAATGAGAATTATCATAAATATATAGGACCAATTATTGCATAAACTCCTAAGTGTTATTTGAAGCAAAGGTAGAATAGGAGGAGAACTCAATTCACATACACAAGGTAATGCGACAAACTTGCAGGGGCATATTGACTGTCATTTCTACTTATGGCTGAAACATAATTGAATCATTTCATACCATTGACATCTTTACTTTTCCAATTTTTGCAACATCATTTTACTCACATTTCTCAAACACCACCTACTATATTTTTCTTAGTTACCATTATTTCAACTTGATAAAAGTTTTACTAAAAACTCCTTCACATACTATAGTCTATGTGTGATCAATTACTTGAAATCCTTCATATATTACTTGCTAGCAGCGTATAGTTGCACTAGGGTCAACTTCCTCTTTGAGGAATTGCAGCCCATGAGGTTTCTATTCATTTCATACTATATCATTAATGTTTTTAGTGTAGTTAGAATCATTGTTGGAGAGCACAAATGCTACCAATTTATTTAGCAGAAACCACAAATATTATTATACATCATATATAATAATATTCTCGCCAAATTGCAAACTTAGGAAAACATTTTAAAAGAAAATACTTGGAAAGTAAAGAACAAATTAAAAGACAATTCCAAATTTCTTCACATGACCGCAACAAGGCCACCACGAAGCCGGAGCAGGAGTTTAACAGTTGATCCATTCTGGATGTTGTAGTCGGCAAGGGTTAGACTAGTATCCGCAAGTTGCCTTCCAACGAAGATCAGACGTTGCTGCCTCGTGGGGATTCCTTCCATATCATTGATCTTGCCCATTAGGGTGTCAATGGTGTCACAGGACTCCACCTCAATCGTCAGTATCTTTCCAGGAAGGGTCGCAATAAAGATTTGCATCTATATATTTAGAACGAAACAAACAGGTCCATAATTAGGTTCAATTCCATCTCCAACACGCTTGACACAAACACATGAAACAAAATGATAACATCAACAATATCGCCCCCGTATAGTTCAAACCCTATTCAATTTTCATAAAATCAGAAGAATCCCCCATGTTCATAAACATCCTCGGTTCTATAATTTCCCTAACAGAGGTGAAAAGAAACATCGCAATTGAAAATCTCTTTTCAAATCCCCACATATTCCATCTCTCGAAACAAAACAACGTGATCAAAGTTCAAAGTGAAGACAAGAAGAAAACAGCAAAGAAAAGGAAGCAGACCTTAAAAGAATTCGCTTTGGTTTGCTATGACTGACGAAGAGGAGAAATTTGATTGCAAGAAAACTAGGCCAAGAAGGCTGAATTTATAGGAGATTAGAAGGACAATTTCATCATGGTAGCTAATGAATTATCCATAACTTTTCTGCCACCTCCACGTATCTATGTACCATCTAGCTTGGCATTCGTCGTTACCTCTCACCAAAGGTAGAAATAGAACCTTTAGAGCTAAATTGTGAAGCGACATGCCGACACATCCATTAACGCTCGTTACAATGAAGTTAGCTTGCTAATATGAGCATAGTTTAGCAGTAATTGGTATGTACTCATTTACTTGAGATCAAAAGTTCAAATCTTCATGCCCTACATTTGTTGTACTAGAAGTTGCCCATCTTTGCATTGAATCTATTTTCTTCTCTTCTCGTACTTGCATTTATGGTTATATTTTGACTTTTTGTCTCTTTCATAAAGGTGGTTTTTTGGAATAAAATTTTTTAATGTTTAGGGGCGTAATTTAAACCTATTCACAGCTTAGGAATATTTTGTATAATTTAAATATATCTTGAGTTCAACCAAAATTAATATATATTGTCAATTAAGCTTCATTTACTTCAACCCCATTTACTTACCATGAATTGAAATCAAACAAATGGGAATGAAATTTTTTTATGGTGTTTACCAAAATCAAGGAATTAGAATAAAATGTGAGACCCACTCCAAAATTAGAAATCACTCTCCCAAAAAAGGAGAAATTATTCGGTGAGACCGCCACAATGTGGCTAACAGTTTTTCACCGTTGGATGTGGAGAGAGAAGTATCTCGAATTTATATCCAATGGTTATTAGGGAAGATGGAAATTATTGAATCCACATCCAACGGTCATTATAAGGCGGCCTCATTGAATAATTTGTCCTAAAAAAGGGCAATCTCATTCTCCTAAAAAAGTGATCAATTTCATGCTCATTCCTTGTTCGTGGGATCCACACCATTTCTTTTCATTAATTTTCACCGTTTGCCAATCCTCTCTCCTTTTTCCTTCTTTTGAAAATCTACCATTCACATATGCAAACGATTTTTTTTTCCTTTTTTGAAATTTCTCACAATGATGTTCATAAATAAAAAAATACTAATTTTTCTCCTACATTTTAAAACCCAAAATTTTTAAATTTTACTTTTTCTCTCTCTTTTATTCCAATTCCAAATTGAAGTAAACAACACCAATGGGTTTCTGATTTTGATTCCAAACGACTCTTAGTAAACAACATCAAAGGAATAACATTCTTATTCCGATTGATTTTCATTTCGATTCTAGATCATTCCAATTCATGGTAAGAAAAGAGAGCCTCAAGGGAATAAGAATAAGAGAATGAGAATGAAATCTCATTGATGATGTTTACTAATATGCATAGATGGAATCAAATGATGGGACCCACCACTAATTTGGAAGTCCCTGCTCTATAAAAAGGAATCTCATTCCTCCTTTAAATTTTCATTAATCTCATTCTCATTTTATATTTTGTGGGTCCCACAAACAACCTTTTTATTAATTACTTTACATCTTTATCCTTTCTCTATCATCTCTAAATGAAACTCACAACCTTTTTGTTAATTATTTTACCATTTTCTTTATTTCTTATTTGCACTATTAATAATTGTTCTGAAGGAATGAATGTTTTACTCCGCAGCGGAAGTATTGGATCGTCATCTTTGATTTTATTTAAAATTAAGGTTAAGCAAACTTACTTTGAGTAAATATGGAGATATTTATGGTGGATCTTTATCTCTTCCATAAAATCTTTCTAGCTATGACTTGAACACAGGAGCTTGTGAGAGCCTCTTGAAAGAAAGTCGACAAGGGATTGAAGAATAAGAGGTCTAGAGAGAATTCTCTAATTGTCTATTGAGAAGATGTGTGTTATGTCTAATGGCTCAACCCAATGGTCCTATTTATAGATACTAAAGGAAAATCTTTGACATAATTAAAATATTATATTTTAATATCTAATATATTAAAATATATCTTATATTTATTTGAATCTCATTCAAATCTCCTACGATATTTATTTATTTGAATCTTATTCAAATTCTATAAATATATTTTATTTAATGTATCTAATATACATTAATTATTTTAATACTTAATGTATCAAATAAAATAAATATATTTTTCTCTTTTATATTTAATATATTAAATATTAATTTGAACATTTCAAAATTTTCTTTCAACTAAATTGATCTTTTAATGTTGCTATGAGCTAGCAAGGAGACCTTATGAACCTACAGATTATAAGCTCCAATGATGCATAATTAATTAATTAAACTCTTTAATTAATTAATTTTCATTCATTAACTATAGGTCACTCCACTATAGACCTAGAGTTGCACTCTTATGCGCTGTAGGACAAATTATGTCCATAGATATAATCATTACATGCAAGTCGATCATTCACGAGTTGTTCGTAATTACAGCTGGGTCAAAAGTCTATTTTACCCTATAATTATATCTTGCACCTTAAATACCACTGATTCTCTAATGAACAATCTGTCTATAATCTAATTATAAACTAAGTTCCTCTCAGGCAAGTGAGAGGGTGGAGCCCCATTGTTCAAGTCCCGAAATCAGCACTTAAGAGAACTACTCATTTACTTACCTTATATGGGAATGAGTGAATTTCATCTTGTGAGATTATTTTCCCAGCTCCCTATTTGGTCAAGTCCCCAAAATGGTAAGCTTATTGAATCGGCTACAAAAGTCACTCTCACTCATGCAAATCAAAAAACAAGCCCTCATAGGCAAGAGTTCATAACTCACTCAGGATTAAGATTGAGTCGCATATAATCATCCTAATAAAATATTAATCTTCTCAATTAACGGATTTATAAAGAGAGATTAAATATTTCGTGGTCCAGTCTTATACAAACTCATTGTATAAGATACCCCCACTCACATGTCTCTACATGAACGATTTGGATCAAATCATTTGTAACTATTACAAAGTGAGTCGTATCAATAGTGTTGTCAAGATAAGGTGGATAAGGAACCCAACCTTATCTATATACTATTTAGGTTATTTCTTGAACATGATCATCTCGTATGTCAACCACATATTGTTCAAGATTACACTAATAACTTAGATTTTTCATATAATTGATAATATTATATTGCAAATAAAATAATCAAAATTATTATTAATTATTAAATGAATTATTAATTACGATACTTTATGGCATAAATCCCAACATGTTCTTCTAATAAAAGTACTATTTTTATTTATTTCTTATTTACACTGCTAATATTTTTTTTTCAAATAAAAGAAAACATATTTATCTATTCTTTTATTACCTCTAATCTTTTTATAAAATTAAAATTTTATATTTAATTATTAATTATTTTGTTAAAGTAAAATATTTGTACTAGGATGACATATACAAATAAAATTAGCCTATATTTTTTAAATAAAAATTTGTTTTAAAATATTTTTTTAGTTGAGGTAATTTTTTTAAAATAGTTATTATTATTTAATATTAAATAAACTTTTAAAATTAAAAAAATATATATTATTATCAAATAAAAAAGTCATAAAATAAAATAAATTTATTATTGATTATTATTATTTTAATTAAAAGTTATATTGACATATTATTTAGTAAAGCATTTTAATTAGTTAGAAATATGATAGGAGTATCTTAGATTCTTAATAATTATAATATATTTTATTTCTATTGCAATTGCCGACCGTCTCTAGTAAACAACAACAAAGAAATATGATTCGCCATTTCGATTAAATTTAGATTACAACTAATTTTAATTTTGATAAGTAAATAGATCCTTAGGTGCATTCGCGGAAATAGTATACATTGAGAAATGTTTATGTGGTAAAGTAGACAAGGTTAGTTTTATCGCATACATTGAGAAATTAAAAAAATTATTTAATAAAATAAGTAACAAAATTATTGTGGAGCTATTTCATAATATGAAAATTTGTAGAGTACAATTTCAGTGTATTAAATTAGTAGTTTTGTTTCATTTATATTTTTTTGTATTGCTTACTCGTAAATATTTTTACGAAATTTTAAATGCAGTCTCTTCTAAACAAAAATTCTAGATCTGTCACTATTTAGGGAACTTTGTACAGATGACCTCTTTTTGCTCACCCCAATGACATTTAACCAGTTTCTAAAATTAATGACATATGACATTTTCTATACTCCACAACTTGTCCAAATTACCGTTAGGGCAACGTACTTTCTCGCTCTCTCTCACCACTCTCGCTTTCACTCTTGCACTTCTCGGACTTAATTTTATATTCTTTCTTTCTTTTCGATCTTTTCTTCTTCAATCTCACTCTTGCTCTCGCCATCGTGTTCTCGCTCTTGCTCTTGCTCTCACTCTTCTCTGACTTAAGTTTATCTTATTTCTTTTTTTTTTTCGATCCTTTCTTCTTCAATCTCACTCTCGTTCTCATACTATCGCTCTCGCTCTCGTACTCTCGTTCTCGCTCTTCTCTAACTTAATTTTATATTCTTTCTTTCTTTTTGATCATTTCTTCTTCAAACTTTCCGTCCTCACGATTATGAGAGAGATTGCGAGAGCGTGAACAAGTGAGACCGCTTCATACTGCCCTCTTGGGTAATTTTGTGTCATTGCCATGTCAGAATGGGTCATATATCATTAATTTCAGAAAAGCAGATCATATGACATTAAAGCGCCTGAAATTGGGTTATCCGTACAAATCTCCCCACTACTTAGCTGGTGTATCGATCAAGAAGTTAGGGTAGATAACTCTACCCAACTCTTTGTTTCACCCAAGGACATTTTAAACCCAATTGTGGGTCTTACAAACTTATTAACTCATACTCCAACTCTCCATTGTGGACCCCACAATTTATTAATTCCAACTCCAACTCTAACTCTCCATTTTGGGCCTCACGACTTCCCTCTCTCCTATTTTCTTCACCTCATTTCACTCTTGCCTCCCTTTTACTTCTCTCCTCTCTCTCTCTCTCTCTCTTTTTTGCATATATTTTTTTATTTTTTATATAAATTTTCTCATCATAATTACTAATTAATAATTAAATATGAATAATTATTAACAAAAATATTTTTATTTTTATCCTATAATTTTAATAATTTTTTAACAAAAATATGTTTCTTTTTATTCTATATTTTTATTTTTTACAATATAAATTATATAAAAATATTTTAGATATAATACTATTATTTAAATTGAAATTCTAATACAAATTAGAGTACTATAAAACAATTTTTTTAATTGATAAAAATCTCTCTATCTCACTTCCTTCACATGTCATCTACAATGTTTTTAAAGTTTAAACTAAAATTACTTATAACAAATAGCAATCTTATCTTTTTTTAAGCTTTTTTTTTTTAATTAATATCTCAAAAATATATATAACTTTATGATTTGAAGATAAGAAAAGCATATTTTAAACTAACTCATATTATAATTTAAGAAATTAGTATTTAAAAAGGTTAACATATTAAAATAAAAAAAATATTTGATTTTCAAATTAATCATATTCAAAGTAAAAAGATGAATGTTTCCTCCTTCCAAACTTAATAAAATAAAATTATTACTATAAATAACATAAATATATAGTATTTTGAACAAGATTATATGTATGATATTCATTTTAAATGGTGTTAAAAAATATATATTCATTTGGAACTTAATTATTTTAAAATAATAAATATTTGATATTTTGTTTTGAACTTAATTATTTTAAAATAATAAATATTTGATATTTTATTTTTAACTTAATTATTTTAAAACTTCAAAGAATATATACTATTTTTAAATTAATCAAACTTTATATAATTCATTACATTGATTAGTTAGAAAAATAAAATCTTAAATTATGCAAAAAAAAAATTATAACTATTATTAAGCTTGAAAAATAAATTTTAAATTGACGAAAACAAGTCTTTAACAAAATTGTAAAATATTCATAAATTAATATAATTTAACATCTCAATTTTAGGATTGACAGGAACCAATCAATATTATTTTCTAGAATTGAGAGAATAAAAACATAAAAATTTTGAAGCTTATTTAAATCCCTTTAAATTAATGGATTGAAACTCTTTCCAAATCACATGTGTAATATTTAAAAAATTATTGTAAGACTTTCTTTTATTTAAAACCTAACGAAGGCAAATGAATAATTGTGAGAGATATTGAAAAAAGAATATGGGGTATTTTGGTCAAAATTCTTTTTTTAAAAAAGAAATTTGTAAAATATACATAAATTAATAAAAACAAAAAATCTTAATCTTGGAATTCATGGGAACAAATCTTTAATAAATAAATTTTGAAAAATTGTAGAAAAAACTAAAAAAAAAAAAAAAAAGCTAACATAAAGTCAGACAACTCCAAATTTAACAACTCTATACTCCAAACATAGACTTCATAACTTCAGACTAAACAACTTTGTACTTCAAATACAAATTGCATATCTCTCTAGACTAATTAACTCTTTAGACTAAACAACTCCCAATTTAACTAATAAAAGGCTTAAGATTCCTACGAATTGGCCGTTTATGGAACATCTCTATGATAATTCACTTCCAATATCAAAATATCTGGGGAGGATATCACAAACTTCCAATCTTATTTTTAGATTAAATCAAAGATTTTTGTTTATATTTTTACATGTGTATCTATTACATATTTATGTTTTCATCCTAATATTAACTGTATTTGAATCACAACTCGATATTTGTAGCTTTAAGGGTAAGTTTCCATAACGTTACATAAGATTTTCTTTATCATATGTAATATGAAAATTAAAGTTTTTTTTTTTATTTTTTTATTTTTTTATTTTTTTTTTATTTTTTAAGAAGGTATTTACTTCTTCGGAAAGGGTTGAAATGAGAAGAAAGCCAAACCATAGAAAATGATATATAATATATAGAAAATCATTTTGAAAATGAACTTGTGAAATAAAAATAGAAATTTATTCTCTCTATTTCAACTCTTTTTGGAACAACAATTTCCTGGCTTTGCAAAGGGAAACAAAGGCTTTTCAATTTTTCTAAAAGAATAAAAGACAGCTGTTAAAAATAAAAACTAATTTTAAAAAAAATGCGAACAAAGTAGAAACATTACACAAACACATCAAATTGAGAAAAGAAAAAAGTATGCGCCCTGATCAAGATCTATTATTTCTATAGTTAAATTATGAAAACAAGAAATTCATGAGTGGTATCCAGAGATGGAAAAGATTAATTGATTTAACTGATCTTTTGGGTGAATTTTCCCGAAATTTATTGTTGCAGTTGCCGGTTGCAGCTAGTATTCCAAAAGCACAAAAATTTTGTTTTCATTTTTTCAATATTCACACATATAACTTTTTTATATTTTATTTCAATAGTCAATATTCATTCTTTCCCTCTCTTCTATCCTAACTTTTTTTTTTTTTAATATTTCCTTATCCTTTTAGTTTTTTTTTTCTTTTTTTTTTTTCCCTTTTTCCTTTTTTCTTTTTCTTTCTATCCTTTCTCTTCTCTCTCCTTATCCTTTCCTTTTGGCTAAATCATAATAATAATAATAATAAACCCTAAACTTTGGGATTTGTTTAAAAAATATCTAGATTCTTTCAAAAATTGCAGCATCCCCTTCCACATTTCATAAACATTTCAAAAATACTCTTGGAATAGAAAAACCATTAGAATGTTGGATGAAAAGTCAACATGTCTGAGTGTCATTCTTTCAGACTTAATCTAGGCAAGTGTTCTAGCCATTGTCACGTCGTTCTAGATCTTCCGTCCAACAATCCAATGGATTTCTATTTCAAGGATAGTTTTGAAACGTTTTATGAAGGTCAATGGTAAATATCGCAACTTTTCAAAGAATATGGGTATTTTTTATAATTCAGCCTTTCTTTTTTTGTTTTTTTTTAATATTCTTCTTATTTATGAACCTTTAAATATAATATTCTTTGATAACAAAATTCTTTTTCTTAAATAAATAAGAGGGCGTTTGGCACGCAGAGTTGAGTTGAGTTGGGCATAGTTAGTTTGTCAGTGAATTCAGAAGTCTATATTTGGAGTGCAGAGTTGGGTTGAGTTGAGTTAGAAAGTCTGTGTTTGAAGTGCAGAGTTGAGTTGAGTTGTCTGAGATATCTGGTGCAGTTTTTTGTATACCGAAGTAGACTGATTTTTAGCTGACTGTTTTTGTTTCCTTTATTTTTATTCTTTCCAATCATTCATCTAGAAACATATTTTCCCAACTTTCCAACACTGAATTCAAATGTCCACTTAAAAAAATATAATATATTTCAACATTTATCTTTTTTTAAAAACATCATTCTTTATCTTTCTTTTTTTAGAAATTGACTTCTTCCAAACTATAGGCAATGTAGCCTTGATTTCTCTTTCTGCTACACATTAAACTTCTTTCAATTTATAGAAACTAGATGTTGCATTCTTTATCACAACAAATAGCAATTGATGAATGAAAGAAGTGAAATGTACCTGTATTTTTTTTCCTTTAAACACAAACTGAACTTCTATCAAAATATAGAAATCTAAGGTTTCATTTTCTAAACACACATTGAACTTCTTTGAAACTTACAAGTGAGGACTTATTATGACCTTTTTCAATTACTAATAGGGTTTTCATTATGAGGGAGGTTTTAAAAAAAAAACACACACACACACACATTGACCATAACGTTTTTTTTTTTTTTTGTTTTTTTTTTTTTTTTTTTGTGCAAAGGAACATTGTTTGTTTACATTTGTTTAAACACATGTACTAAATTGAACATCTTTGGAAAAGAAAATGCTAGTATTTTACTTTTTCAAGATGACAAGAAAACGACAATATATTTCAACATTAATGTGATGTAGGAGTGGAATATTCACAAAATATGAAGGGTCTATTTTCATGATTCACAAAACATAATTATGGTTCACAAAATATAAGTAATGGCCAACAATGAGTTGAGTTCGTAAGTCCGCCGAAGAAAGATTGTTCGAGCAGAAAGTCAGACCAACTAATTACATGTGCATTTCATATTATTTTGAACCATGGAGTGTCGTCAGTCACTAGAAATTGTTGCTAACGATAGTCACCGGAAATGGGACCGCTGGTTGCCAGATATGGTTGCCAACGATTGCCGTCGATCGTCAGAGAAGGTAGTCAGCAGTGGCCGTCAGTTGTCGCATATGGTCGTTGATCGTAGGAGAAGGTCGCCGGTTGACGGAGAAGGTCGTCAGAGGTGGTCACCGGTCGCAAGAGGTGGTCGTCAGTTGCCAGAAAAGGTTGCCGACGGTGGTCGTTGGAGAAGCGGTGATAAGGTATGTTAATAGGGTTACTGTACAAGTCGATGGAGTTAATATCATAACACTGTAGCAGGTCGGTAGAGTTGATTTTTTTTTTATTTTTTTTTATGGGGAGTTAATTTCTCCATGGGCCAAACGGTGAGTTGGATTTAAAACCCAACCCAACCCAACTCAACTCATGGGGCCAAACGCCCCCTAAGTTAATAAAATAATTCATGTTTACCATTACTTTGCAAAGGAAAAAAAAATCTTCTTTTATTTTTTAGGTTTTATTTGTATGCATGATTAGATAATGAGAAACACATCATTTTAAAGAAAAATTAGAATAAAAGTTTATCATTGAATTAAGAAAATGTGGGTATACTCAATTGTCTATCCTTAAATAAATATCTCATTATCAAGTTGACACACCAAAATATATATCAATAATATGTTTGTGCAATAAATTACTTATCATTAAAGATTTACAAAACTTGTTGAATAATTTATAAATTAGTCTAATTGAACTAACTCATATAAACCGATATCATTTAAGGTGAATTGGCTAGGAGAGATGACGTTGCAAATCAAATTTGAAAAAATATTTGAAGGATAATATTTATTATTATTATTATTATTTAATTTTGCTTTAGGGCTAAAATTATATCCAATACTATAAACTGTTTATAATGATTTTATATTTGCTTTAATGCATGGTGGCCACTTACCTAGGATTTAATATCCTACGTGTTTCCTTGTCAACCAAATGTAGTAGGGTTAGGTGGTTGTCCGACAATAATAGTCAAGATGCGCGTAAGCTAGCTCGGACACTCATCAATATATATATATATATATATATATATATATATATATATATATATATATATATAGTTATCAAATATGTTTAAGTTTTTAGTTTTTAAAAAACGAAAGAACAAGAAACGAAAAACGAGAACGTTACCAAATACACTCTAAGGGGCCGTTTGGCCCATGGGTTTGGGTTGGGATGGGTTTGGGTTCCAAACCCAAAACCATGTTTGGCACAAGGTGTTTCAAAACCCTTGGTTTTGAAACACAACCCCATGGGTTACAACAGTGCAACCCTATGGGGTTTGTGCCATGTTTTCCTCTTCCATTTGCCATTTTCCATTTCCGGCGACCACTCCAACAACAACTCAGGCGACCACTCTGATGACAACTCCGGCAACCACTCCGACAACAACTCCGGCGACCACTCCGATGACAACTCCGGCGACCACTCCGACGACAACTCCGGCGACCACTCCGATGACAACTCCGACGACCACATCAGCAACCCGACCACCGCTAACGATTACCTCCAACGACCACTGCGATGAGAACTCTAGAGACCAGTTCCATTTACCATTCTCCATTTCTAGCGACTACTTCGACAACAACTCTGATTACAACTCCGGCGACCACCCAACAACCACCGATAACAACAACTCTAACGACTACAACGGTGACCCGACCACCGCTGACGATTATCTCAGACAACCAATGCGATGAGAACTCGAGAGACCAGTCTGACAATTACCCCTGCGACTCGACCACCCCAACAACTAGACACCCCGATAACCCAACCACTCAAACAACCCGACTTTCCCGAACCACCGACAACAACCACTTCAATGACCCGATCACTCGACAACCATAGTTGACGATCACCTTGAAAACCTGACCACCTAGCAACCACCGTAGACAACCACCTAGTGACCACTCCGATGACCTGACCACCCTGATGACTACTTCGACGATTACCCCGACAACCTGGTAACCCAACCACCCAAAACCACTGTTGACGACCACCTGGTGACCACCCTGGCGACTCCAACAACCCAACCACTGCCACAACCACCCAGCGACCACTCTGGCGACATGACCACCCTGATGACCACTCCAGCGACCCGACAACTACTGCTGAAAACCACCCAACGACCATTCCGGCGACCTGACCACCGTGCAATCACCACCGGCGACTACTTCGTCATACCCAAACACCTCATCAATCCAACCACCTCAACGACCACTCCAACAATCACCCTAGCGACCCAACCACTTAGTCAATATTTTAAAAGGGCCAGCGTGGACGAGCTATATGCAAAACTAAAGGCGATCCCAGGGATGACAAGGCAAGACTGAATGGCTGTTGCAAAGACTATTCTCTCGGATAGTCTGATGTTGAACTCCTTCTTTACATTCACCCCAGATTGGAAGTATGATTACTACGTGAAAATTTTGGGGAAAGCACCTAGAACCTGACTCTCTTTTCATCACTTTCATCTACCACTCTTATGACTTACATTTGTGTTTGGACAACTACTTCTACTTTCTTGTCATTTCATCTGGAATGTGTGTTATGATATTTTTAGTACTAGATCTTAGTTCTAATTTTTGGTTTTACTTTACCATTGACAATACCAATCTTACATTGCACCTATTAATTATCTGTTGCTACGCATAATCTTCAATTCTATGTCATCATGAGTGGAGTGAATGAGATAGCATATAGTTATACAAACTACACATAGTATAATTCAAATTGAACTATAGTTGTAACAATTGCTCTACATAATTGGTTAAATAGTTGGTATGTAACACACCAAAAAAATTATGAAGTTAAAAAAATGAAGTAGGAAAAAAAAAACAGTGTAAGATTTTTTTTTTAAATAATAAACAGTTTGAAAAATTAAAAAAAAAAAAAACAAACTAAACAAACCCAGCCCAACCCAACCCTGCACCCCAAACACAGATTTCAGCAAACCAGCCCAACACAACCCTGCACCCCAAACACAGGAATCAGAAACCCCAGGGTTTCTGATTCCAGCCAAGAAACCCCAGGGTTCCAGAACCCCAGGGTTTCTGATGCCAAACCAGCGCGCCAAACAGCCCCTAAATGGTTAATCATTCCTTTTGAACAAATATGGGCATTTTGTCATCACTAATATGGAACATTGATATTTTTGAGTAGCGAGAACTCAAGTAGAAAGCGGAAGCGAACAAATAATGGAACAAAGAAATATCTGCATTTCATTTTTTCCTTTTCTGCATGAAAATTAGCAATGCATCATTTACATGCTTACAGATGTTTTTCCGAGTTTTTTAATTAATATTACAAGTTTTTTATTTTTTTTACTAAAATATATTATTTGAATTGAAGAGTTGGGAGAAGTTAATAACTCTCTCTAACTTCTTGTTTGGCACAAGGGTATTTTAATTTTTGTGGATCATACAAATTTATTAACTCCTCATCTAACTCCTTATTGTTGGCCTCATAAATTTATTAACTTCTCTTCCAACTCTCCACTATGGGCCCATAACTTCCCTATCTCATTTTTTCTTTACATCACCTCACTCGTTATACCTCTCTCTCTCCTCTTCTTTCCTTCGTCTCTCTATTTTTTTTTACATAAATTTTTTTTAATTTCTTAATTTAAAAAATTTTCTTTATTTTTTATATAATTTTTCTCGTCATGATTACTAATTAATAATTAAAAATAAATAATTATTATAATATAATTTAATAATTTTTTTAACAAAAATATTTATCTTTTTAGTCTATAATTTTATTTTTTAAATATAAATTATTTAATAATGTTTTAAATATGATACTATTATTTAAATTAAAATTTTAATATAAATTAGATGACTACATAACAATTTTTTTTAATTGATAAAAATCTCCCTATCTCACTTCCTCCATATGTCATCTACATTTTTTTTTTTAAGTTTAAACTAAAATTACTTAAAAGAAATAAAAATATTATCTTTTTTAAGTTTTTTTTATTTATTAATAGCTCAAAAATATATATAGTTTTATGATTTGAAGATAAGAAAAACATATTTTAAACTAACCCGTATTACAATTTAAGAAATTAGTATTTAAAAAAGATTAACGTATTAAAAAATTTTGATTCTCAAACTGATCATATTCAAAATAAAAAGATAAACGATTACTCATTCTAAACTTAATAAAATAAAGTTATTACAATAAATAACATAAATATATAGTATTTTGAACAAAAGTATGTATGATATTTATTTTGAATGGTGTTAAAAAATATATATTCATTTTGAACTTAATTATTTTAAAATAGCATAAATATTTGATATTTTATTTTTAACTTAGTTATTTTAAAACTTGAAAGAATATATTATTTTCAAATTAATCAAACTTTAGATAATTCACTACATTTATTAGTTAGAAAAATAAAATCTTAAATTATGAAAAAATAAATATTATAACTTTTATTAAGCTTAGAAAACAAATCTTAAATTAAAATCATAAAACTAACGAAAACAAGTCTTTAACAAAATTGTAAAATATTCATAAAATAATATAATTTTTAAAATCTCAATTTTAGGATTGACGAAAAAAAATTTATATTCTTTCTAGAATTGAGATAATAAAAATATAAAAAAATTTGACGTTTATTTGAATATCTTTAAATTAATTGATTGAAATATTTATAAATCACATGTAATATTTAAAAAATTATTATAAGATTTTCTTTTATTTGAAAACTATCTAAGGCAAATGAATAATTAATGTGAGAGATATTGAAAAAAGAATATGGGGTATTTTGTTCAAAAAAATTTTTTAAAGAAATTTGTAAAATATACACCAATTAATAAAAAAAAAAAGGGCAAAATACCTTTTTGATCCCTCAGTTTTGTGTTTGGTTCCCTTTTGGTCCTTGAGTTTTCAAACTCAACAATTTAGCCCCTAAGTTTTGGATTTAGTTACACGGTTAGTCATTTCATCCAATTTTCCGTTAACTAGTAACATAATGCTAATGTGGAATTTGTAAAATAATTTATAAAAAAAAAAAAAAAAAAAACTTTATTTTTTATTATTTTTTAATTAAAAGCAATCTTTTTTTCTTTCTTTCTCTCTCTTCTTTCTCCCTCCCTTCTTTCTTCTCTCTCCCCGTGCCCGAATCCCCTTCCCGTTTTTCTTTTCTTTTTCTTGGTTTACAGCAGCCCTCACTACCGCCCATCCATCGTCGTCGCCTGATCGTCTCTCTGGGGTCGTGCCTCCTGAACCCACCCACCGATCGCTATGCCTCAAACACAGATTTCCTAACTCCCAAGAGTTTCTAGCTTCCCAAACTTATTAATTCCTACCCCTGCAACTTCTATTTTGAGTCCCAAATAGCTCCTTTAATTTTTAATAGCCTATTTACATCTATTTGTAGATTTGGATAACAAATATGCACCCACTTCAGAACTCTAGACTAAACAACTTTATGCCTCAAAAACAGACTTCCTAACACTCAAGAGTTTCTAGCTTCCCAAACTTACTAATTCCTACCCCTGCAACTTCTACTCCAAGTCCCAAATAGCTCCTTTAATTTTTTAATAGCCTATCTACATCTATTTGTAGATTTGGATAATAAAATGTGAATCTTAACCACAAATAGGTCCCAAGATCACATTCAAACAAATTTTGGACATCAATGTCCTTGTCATATGACTCAAAAACAGAACAAGAATGATTATTAAAATTTAAGGCAAATTACACTTTTGGTCCTGTAGTTTAGACTCAGTATCCCTTTAGTGCTCAAAGTTTCAAGTGACATTTTAGTCCATAAAATTTAAGAAATAGTTCTAAATGGTCACTTAAAAATTAAGGGCCTGTTTGATAACGTTCTTGTTTCCTGTTTCTTGTTCCTGTTTCTCATTTTCAAGAAACATACATGTTTGATAAACGATCTTGTTTCTTATTTCTAAATTTTTTAGAAACGTTTCTAAAAAAAGGACAGATTTTGAGAAACTTCAAAAAGTAGTTTCTCAAATTATGTTTCTGTTTCTTTTTTCAGGTTTCATGCATGTATTCATATTTCTCTTTTTACCCGTCTCTCCCCTCTCCCTTATTTCTCTCTTTTCCATTCTATTTTTTTTCTTTTAATACTTTTTAATCTTTTTATTTTTATTTTTATTTATTTTTATTTTTATTTTTTGATTTATTTCTTTCTATTCATTCTCTCTCTTTCATCATAATCTTTTTTTTTTTATAGTTCATTATCTTTTTTTTTCTTTTTTTCTTTTTACTTTTCTCTTTTCGTTTATGTTTTTTTCTTCTCTCTTATTTTCTTATTTTCTTTTACTTTACATTAACGAGCTTATAGTTATTATTTTATATTTAATTCTCTATTATTTTTTTTGGTACGATTTTATTTTTGATTAAATAAATAAACTAATAATGTATTTCATTCTCTCTTTTTCTGATTTTACTTGCTTGTATTATTGGCTAATGCATTTTTAAAGAAAAAATAAAAATAAAATTTATTATTAAATTAAAGAAATGTGAGTATGTTCGATTGTCTGACCTTAGACAATTTATAAATTCGTCTAATTAAACTAACTCTTGTAAGTCAAAATCGTTCAAAGTGAATTGATTGAAGTGAGAAATAACATTGAAAATCAAATTTGAACAACATTTGAAGAATAAAATTTATTATTATTATTATTATATTATTAATTAGGTGTTGGGCCTTAATAAAATACTATAACCTCTTTATAATTGTGTTATGTTTTATTTAATGCATGTTATATATTTTATTTTTACCAAAAAACAAGAAACAAGAAACAGAAATAGTTATTAGACATGTTTCTGTTTTTAGTTTTTAAGAAACAGAAACGAGAAACGAGAAACAGAAACAAGAAACAAGAAACGAGAAACAAGAACATTATCAAACGGGGCCTAAGTTGACTCTAACGAAATTTGATATGGCAATTAATTGTTGACTAAGCCTTTGGTGATGTGGACAATTTTAAATGATGTGGCATACAATTGATTAATTTAATAGTAAGATTTACTTATTTGGCTTTTTTCTCCCTCCTTATCACCATTCCCCTTTCTCTCTGGCTTTTCTATGTCCATTCGTAAAATGTAGGCATCTCAAGTTGATTTTGGGTATGGTTAAAGCTTGGTTGATTTTGATTTAGAAAATGATCAAAACAAGGATTTCTCAACTGGGAGTGGGCTTCAAGATCTTGTGGGTTCTTTGAATTTCGTTCAATTATCCTAAGCTTCCGTCAAACACATGCGACCAAAATAGTAAGGCTTCCCAGAAACCAAATTAAAGTCTAATAAAAACTGATTTTGATAAAACCATAACCCATCTTCTAAGTTCTATCCTAATTAAATTTCAAATGAATCATCAAATTTATTAAATATATATGTACAGTACAAGTTTCAAATTGGTTTATAAATTCAAGAGTTCTACTGTGGAAGAGATGTATCCAAAGACCGAAAGAAATCAAGTAGAACAGAACAGCAGATCAACAGCCAACGATACAATCAACAAAAGCAACAACAATAATCCAGCTGCTAAATCAACAATGGTCTTGTTTAAGGACTAAGGAGAGAGGGACGAAGAACAGGAGGATGGGGTTTGGACAGAGAGAGATGAACACTGAGGGGGAGGAGACTGTTTAAAACTATTTCTTAAAATCTTGTGACTAAAGTGTCACTTTTGAAACTTTAAAGACTTACCAAACCTCGGAGACCAAAAATGTAATTTGTCCTAAAATTTAAAATCAATATGTAATTTGTCCTAAAATTTAAAATCAATAGCAAAGACTTTCACTTTCAGACAGAAGAACCAAGAATGTGATAGCACCTAATGGTCATGTGACCTTGAAAAGTTAATCAGGCTATCCATCAAACAACTTCACCAAAAAACCAACGTAAATTTTCCAGCTTGAATAACATAGAGGTGGTTTACTGAACTAAACACAGAAATATGAGTTCAGAGAAATAATAACTTATTTCCCCATGTTCTTTAAGAAGAAATCAAAACCTCAGCAGAACTAATTCCAGATAATCTGTGACTTCATCATATCTTTCAGATTGAAACGATTAACTTTCATACTACATTACTAATGTTTAGTCCATACTTGGAGAGAACAAATGAAAATTTTATTTATATTATAATTAATTTAACATCAAATAGAATAATATCTCCCCAAATTGCAAACTTAAAAGAGAAGTTTTAAAAACAAAATACTTGAAAAAGTAAAGTAGAGAAGAAAATCCCAAATTTATTCACATGGCGGCCACCGTCACCACGTTTTTCCATTTTCAGAAGAACAATTTAGAAACCACCACGGAGACGAAGGACAAGGTGAAGGGTGGACTCCTTCTGGATGTTGTAATCAGCCAGAGTCCTGCCATCCTCCAGCTGCTTTCCTGCAAAGATCAACCTCTGCTGGTCTGGAGGAATTCCCTCCTTGTCCTGGATTTTCGCCTTCACATTGTCAATTGTATCAGAGCTCTCCACCTCCAAAGTGATGGTCTTCCCGGTAAGGGTCTTAACAAAGATCTGCATTCCTCCCCTCAGACGAAGGACAAGGTGAAGGGTTGACTCCTTCTGAATGTTGTAGTCAGCAAGGGTCCTTCCATCCTCCAGCTGTTTTCCGGCGAAGATCAACCTCTGCTGGTCTGGGGGGATTCCTTCCTTGTCTTGAATTTTGGCCTTCACGTTGTCAATGGTATCCGAGCTCTCCACCTCGAGGGTGATGGTCTTCCCAGTCAAAGTCTTGACGAAAATCTGCATACCACCACGGAGACGCAAGACAAGATGGAGAGTCGACTCCTTCTGGATGTTGTAGTCCGCAAGAGTTCGGCCATCCTCCAATTGTTTCCCGGCGAAGATCAGCCTCTGCTGGTCTGGGGGGATACCTTCCTTGTCCTGAATCTTGGCCTTCACGTTGTCAATGGTGTCTGATGACTCAACCTCCAAGGTGATGGTCTTTCCGGTGAGAGTTTTGACAAATATCTGCATGCCACCACGGAGACGGAGGACAAGATGTAGAGTGGATTCCTTCTGGATGTTGTAATCGGCAAGGGTACGCCCATCTTCCAACTGCTTCCCGGCGAAGATCAATCTCTGCTGATCTGGAGGGATACCTTCTTTGTCCTGAATCTTGGCCTTGACGTTGTCAATGGTGTCAGAAGACTCCACCTCGAGGGTGATAGTCTTTCCTGTAAGGGTCTTAACGAAGATCTGCATGCCACCACGGAGCCGGAGCACGAGATGAAGAGTTGATTCCTTCTGGATGTTGTAGTCGGCAAGGGTTCGGCCGTCTTCAAGTTGCTTTCCCGCGAAGATCAGACGTTGCTGGTCTGGGGGGATTCCCTCCTTGTCCTGGATCTTGGCTTTTACGTTGTCAATGGTGTCAGAAGACTCCACCTCAAGGGTGATCGTCTTTCCGGTAAGGGTCTTTACGAAGATTTGCATGCCACCACGAAGCCTTAGGACGAGGTGGAGAGTTGACTCCTTCTGGATGTTGTAGTCGGCAAGAGTTCGGCCATCCTCAAGTTGCTTGCCGGCAAAGATCAAACGTTGCTGATCCGGGGGGATTCCTTCCTTATCCTGGATCTTGGCCTTGACGTTGTCGATGGTGTCGGAAGACTCCACCTCGAGGGTGATGGTCTTGCCTGTGAGGGTCTTGACGAAGATTTGCATCTATTTAAAACAAAACAACTAGATTAGATTCAATTCCATCTCCAACACGCTTGAAAACAGATGAAACAAAATGAAAACATGGACAATATCACGCCAACATTACTTGAAAAGCTAAATTCAATTTTCATAAAACCAGAATCATATAGTTGAAAACCTAAATTTCACTTTCATAAAACCAGAGGAATCCCGATGTTTCAAGCCAACCTCATACAAAATTCAGGACGATCCAAGGACATAAAAATCATAAAATTTCATCCGATCCAAGCCGATCTAACCACAAAGAATCAGATCCCCCCATAAGGACCCACGGTTCTAGAATTTCCAAAACAAAGGGGAAAAGAAACATCGCGAGCAAAAATCTCTTTTCACAACCCTAAATATTCCATCTCTCGAAACGGAACAACAACAGAATCAAAGCGAAGAAAAAAGAAACCAGCGAAGAAAAGGAAGCAGAAACAATACCTTGAAGAATTCGCTTTGGTTTGCTACGATCGGAGAAAGAAAGAGAAAATCAATTGCGGAGAAAACTAGGGCTGGAGGGCCGAATTTATAGGAGATTAGGAGGACAATTTCGTCACGGCAGCCAAGGATTTATCCATTCCTTTTCCGCCACGTATTTACGTATTACCTGTCATTCGCCGTTACCTCTTGCCGAATGTATAAATAGAATCTTTGGAGCCAAATTCAGAAGCGACATGCCGACGTCATTAAAACGCCGTTATAACGGAGTTAGCTTCCGTTATAAAGAAAATTCTAGACGTTGAGCGTCCTTTCCGTTGAATCTTTTTTTTTTTTTTTTGAAGACTCCTTCGCGTTGAATCTATTCTTCTTATTGCAGTTGCATTGTATTTATGGTTGTATAAAGTCTTTTCCCCTCTTTCGTAATTTACTGTTGGTTAAATTATAAATTTGGCCTACACAGTTTTATTTTAGTCAATATAATTCTTTTTTTTTTTTTTTTTTAGAGTTAACTAGGCAATATAATTTTTTTAGAAATTTTATTTTAGTTCTTAAATTTTAGATTTAATTTCAATTTGTATTTATGATTTAAAAATTTTCAATTTAATATTTTTTTTTTAGTTTAACACGTGGGTATGTCCAAAGAGTACATGTCTTAACCAATTAAACTACGTTCATGTTGACTTTTAATTTGATATTTATTATTTAGTTAAATCTCATAAATTATCTGCAATGTAAGTGATGATGAGCTACTTAACTGTATTATGTATATGCTCAAGAAAAAAAATTAGATTATCTATGTTGTAGGAAGTATGTGAATTTTTCGAGTGAATAAAAGACAATTTATTAACAATCCATAAGACTTAATTGAGCTATAAAGACTAAATTGAAAATTTTTGAATCATGAGATCCAATTTTTTTTTTTTTTTTTTTAGTATCATACGAACTAAATTAAGGCCATATCTAACTCATAGAGACCAATTTTATATGTACTAAAAAAAAAGTCAAATTTATCATGATTCAGCAGTAATTGACATGTACCGTTGACCAATAAATTCTAATATCTTACACCCAAATGTTGTTAAACAAAAAAAAGATCAATTTTATAATTTAACATTTATTATTGCTTGATATTTCAATAAATCTTTAAACCTAATTTTGAGAACTATACTGATCTATTTACTCAAAGTGCAGGAATGGAAAAAAAATTACAATTTTGATTAAATTAAAATATAGAATTGATGAGTTGGAGCTCTATGTAGAGGTAGAAATTGACGTTAAAGAAAGAGCTTTTGTTTGTATAAATTAATTCATATTGTCAATTAGTGAGGAAGTCGGCAAGGTTGGGGCCGGCGGCAGATTCCCGTCTCGACGATTGACCGTTCCCTTCGCGAAAAGTCTAGCCGACTCTGCACCCACAAACTTTATGGAAATTTAATTGTCTATCATAATTCGCATCCAATATCAAAATATCTGCAGATATCACAAACCTCCAATAATTTTCAGATTAAATCAAAGATTATCAAAAGGTCAGAAGTTCAAATAAAAAAAAAAATCTATTAGATATTTCTATTTTCATATTTGGTTCACAACTCCATATTTGTAGGCTTTAAGAGTAAGTTTCCAAATAATTTTTTTCAAAAATTAAAGTTTTTGTAAGTAGGTATTTGCTTGTTTGGTAAGGATTGAACGAGAAGTAAGCCAAACCATTGATAATGACATATGGTTTGAACATTCAAATATATTTAGAAAATCATTTGAGAAATGAAAATAGAAATTTATTCTCTATTTCAACTCTTTCTAATAGAACTTCTTGGCTTTGGAAACAAGTCTTTTCATATTTTTTTAATTGAATGAAAAACAATTGTTAAAAACTAATTCCAAAAATCCAAACCATGTTTATTCTCTATAGAAGAGCATCAAATCGGTTGGAGTAAGTCAAGTTTTAATCTTCCAAATTGGAGAAAAAAAATTGTGTACTCGTATCAAGATCTATTATTCAAAGTCAAATGTATGTTTTGAGCATAGCTCAATTGTTTAACGCATTATACCATGGTCAAAAGGTCAAAAGTTTGAATCCTCATTTTTAAATATTGTTGAAGTTAAAAAAAAAACAAATATATTATTCAATGTCAAACTAGTGTCAGAGAGAATGTAAAAAAAGAGAGAAAACTAAGATGATTACTTCATTTCTGTAATTAAATTATCAGTAGTGGATGTTTAACTCGTAAAATAAGAAAATGCATACAGAACTTTCAATGCACAGAGTAGTAACTTAAAAAGAAAAACAAGAGATTCCTGACTGATATCCAGAGAGAGACAATTGATCTGAACCGAAATTACCTCGTGTAACCACCACCTAAAGAAAGTCAATCATCATCAAAATTGTGTATTTTCCAGAGACAATCACAATGAGGCTCAATTGGTATAAGTAGTTTCAAACTTAGAGGCAGTAATTTGATTGCTATAGTATGGTTTCTGTAACTGACTTGCTGGAAATCTAACTAATTATCTAGCATGGTAAAACTAGGTGAACTCTTTTGGTTGAATTGAGTTTTACCAAAAATGTTGCAGGTATTCCCAAAGCACAAGGCTGTGAGGGCAATCTTATCAGACTATCTCCGGCGTTTTGATTCTTTTCGAATTTCTGACAGGTAGTCCTCCAAGTTGGATTTCTTCCATAAACATCGCCGAATAAGGTCTTCCTTTGTTGATTCATCTGATTTACAGAATTCAAGTAATAATAAATTAGGCATTGTAGGTAAAAGAAAAGCATAGGTTGACAATGGAACTCTGGATGGTTGTGAGTCGTGAGAGCAAGAAACAAAATGGCTAATCATTCCTTTGGCATTCTGTCATCACCAATGTGGAACTTCATTGATGTTTTTGAGTAGCAAAAAGATTGAGCAGTAAGGGGTCAGCTCAAGGGAACTAATAATGGGAAAAATAGGACCTCTTTGATAACATTCTCGTGTCTCATTTCTCGTTTCTTGTTTCTCATTTCCTCCTTTTAATAAAGAAAATTAGAATTGTCTCTAATGACTATTTCTTGTTTCCTGTTTTTTCTTTTTCTATTGAAAAAATAATCATAAATATGTTTGGTTATCATTTCTTGTTTCTTGTTCTCGAAAATTTTAAATTTAAAATGTCAAAAATTTCGTATGAAAATTAATTTTTAAAATTAAATATCCAAAATGTTTATGTTACATCACTTTTAGATATTTATTATACATTTTATAAATCAAGAATGATAAAATAATGCTTTTATTTATATTTTGAAAAAAATAGAATAGAAACAAGAAACTTGTTTTCAAAATTTTTGCACAATTTTGAAAACGATTTAGGAATTTTTACTAAACACCTTTGTTTCTCAAATATTGAAAACAAAAAATAGGAAATGAGAAACAGGAACGTTACCAAACGACCAAATAAAAATCTGCATTAAATTATTCTGCAAGAAAATTAGCAACGCAACAGTGAATTGCTCACCAATGTTTTTCCATGTATCAATAGGGACTCTAAGTGATCTTCGCGTTAGGTAAGAGGCATCTTCCCAAGAATATGGTATTTGTTTTACCTTGTATCTCCAAAACCAACAACCAGTCCACAACAATAACTGGATCAAGAAAACACAAGAATAAATGCTTGACGTATATGAACTAAATGAATAAAGCTCTGCTCAGTAATCTAACGAAAACATCGAAAATGCAGAACCATAAAAATTTCCCAAACTTGCAAGGAAAGAATCTAACCTTGCCAACAGTGTAAGGTAGAAGAATAAAACGAACACCAAGTAGTTCCCATACAGATGGCTTCTCAGCTCCTTTTATTTGCAATTCCAGTTCTTTGCCAAGATCTTCATCCACTTTTCTGACACATACAAACACAAAAATAAAATAAAATAAAGATATGTTAGATTGAGAATCCAATATGCGAAAACGAAAAAAAAAAAAAAAAAAAAAAAAAAAAACACAGAAGACAATAAACAGTTAATAACAGATCAAAAGAATTCAGAATAAGTGAATGCTTAAAGAGAAGCTTAAAACAGAAGTCCAATAAATTTATGTATAAGAACAGCGTTGGGAAATTTGAACAGAAGAACAATCCCATAAATTTAAATAAAATCAGCAATGCAAATACAAGGGGAAAAAATCCTTTATGACGCTCAACTTGCTTGAATGAGTTGACTTTAATATTAAAATTTTAATTTAATCAATATTTAATCTTGAACTTAGAAAAGGTGTTAGAATTAGCACCTCTTCAGCGTTAAGCTGGAACGTTTTCGAAAATACATACACTAAATCACCCAAAACATAGAAAAACAATACACCCAAAATCCCATAACAAAGACTCAAACCAAGCCACAAAATCATGTAGCACCAAAAACTCTAAAGTCTAACCCAATGAAAACAAATATCCAATACAACCACAAAAACCCATCCATAAAAATAACCTCCCTCAGCCACAAGGATACTCGTACATAGCTACCAATGGCAACCCCCCCCCCCCCCCCCCCCAAAAAAAAAACCCCAATAAAAGGTAATACTTTCATCTTCTATTTAAGTTCAAGGTTCAAGTGAATAAAAATTAAGGTTTACAGATTAAATTTGATACTTTCAACTAAATACAAGGTTAGAAAAAGAACTTTTCCAGAAAAAACTACATTTATTCATTTTTTCCTTAATTATTCTGGTAATTAACCAACAACAACTCCTTACTTATCCAACTGCTTGTGACCTTTCTTCTTGTTTGTTGCTCCTCCACTTCGTTCAAGTTCAAGAGCCCGTAATCTATTTTTGTAAGCAGGGGTTTTCTTGACCATGTCAATAGCCTATAGCATGAAGTAAATGATTCAGTAGAATGAAATCTACATCTATTTGCAGGTTCGGATAACAAAATGTGAATCTTAATATACAAAGTTCCCAAGATCAAGTTGAACAAAATTTGGACATAAATGTCCTTGTCATATGACTCAAAAACCGAACAGGCAGGATTAAAATCAATATCAAAGGCTTCACTTTTCAGACAGAACCAGGAATGATATCAGCACCTAAAAATTCATGTGACTTATGAAAAGTTAATCAGGCCATCCATCATACTTTTTCAAGGTCAAATAACTTAGAGGTACTAGTACCTGATGATATCTTGTCCACTGATTCAAATACTGAAATGCAGATAAAATCAGGAGAAGGCCAACCAGCACAGCACGGGCATCCTAAAATGAGAGGAGAAAACCAATAAATAACTACTAAAACCAATGAAAAGTAATAAATAAACTTAACCTAGTTCTAAACAACATATTATGTAAGCATGAGACAAATATAAAAATTCTTACCGTCTTATGACCATAATATGCATGATAGTACCGAGCTGTGTTGTAAAATACCTAAAAAATGAAGAAATCACAGTTTAGTACATTGAAAAGCAGCCAGCGTCCATCAGCTAATTAGCAAAATAATGACACAATCACAATTTGTTCTTTGCTTGAGTTTCTGCTTTTCTATAGAAAGCAAGGTGGTACAGTCGCATATATTAAAGTCATCAATGGCCCAACCTTTATTTGCAACAGCAGCCCCAAGACATACATATTCAAAACGAAGATGTCATTCACCCTAAGGGAAAGCTTTTGGCAGTCAATCATTGCTGCAAAGTTAACAGTATTTGAGGTCTCTTTCTGGGATGATTTTCATAAAAAGTGGATTGTCTCTTGAAATCTGGGTTAAAAGAGAAGATCTGTTCATTTATAAAACTAATCTAGGAATCTAATTGCAATCCTCTTTTATAATTATCTTGTTCATTTTTCAGCATTATCTCATCATGTTCAAATGCCAAACGTCTGATTTATCAGTTATGTTTGAACCAGCCTCCACTCCAGGCAACCAAATTGTACAAGGGAAATGCACGCAATTAGAAGACATTAGTAGCTTAACAAAGCAAATTAGAAGACATCCAATAAAGGAGCGTACTGCCAATTCTAGTGGAAGCCTAAGCCAGAAAGAGAACCCACAAAACCATCTACAATGGCAATGGCATGGTAATAGTAATAATAGGTCTGAACCAGCATTTAGTTTCATAAGATAAGAAAAAATTGATAGTGAAAGCAATATTATTAAGCATTAGCAATGGACTTCAAATACTTAAAAACTACCTCTTCCGGATGAGCGATTGCGTAATCATATTGCTCTCTCGTGGATTCATCTTTTAAAATCTGCAATTCATAGATAACTTCACATATTTAGGAAAGAAGATAATTGAAATTAAACAACAATAAGTAACTATAAACGCATGGCGAAGAAAATAGCATCTAGAATCTTAGCGTTTTTGTACCTCATAAGCATTAGCAGTCTTCACAAATTGCTTCTTTGATTCCGGATCCGGGTTCTTATCTGGATGGCTTCATCGAACACCAAAAACAGAAATTAAAATGGAATGACATTGAATGGCAAGAAGAAATGGAAATAGAAGAGAAGAAGATAAAGACGGACTATTTCAATGACAGTTTGTAGTAAGCTTTCTTGATCTCCGATTGGGTTGCACTCTGCGATACTCTGAAATGGCCAGTTGAAAATCGAATTGGTTAAAATATCAAATTAGGTATTGTCGCACTAATAATGAAACCCAAAAATAAAACAATATTAACATTATTAATATTAACAACAATAATAAGGAAAATGAACTCCAACATACCCGAGGAGATCGTAGCAATCGTCTTCGTCGCAGTAGATGGCTATCGACGGTGAGATCAACAGCAACATCACAATAATTGATACGATTGCGCGCCACCGTGTCGTTTCCGGTGGCGCCATAGTCTCCAGCCGTCTAAGCTGCAAGTTTCGATTGCAATCGTGTTCCGAATTTGAGCTAGGGATTTGGCGCAATTGAAATTGTCAAATTTCCGTTTAAAATTACAGAATGACCTTCCTGTTAGTTGTAGCCAAAAAAATGTCAACTGATCTGTGGTAGATGATGATTGAATCGTCAAATTTCAGATCGAGGGACTGAAACTCTGGCGCAAATTAGCACATCGCAACGGGAGGTCCGTTGGATTGCAACCCATCATTTTGAACCGTGTGATTTTCATAATCTTCCCTTCATTATTATCTGCCCGTGTATGGGCCGGGGAAAACAGGATCCAATAGGACATTAGACCATGGAAAAGTAAGATAATATTTAATTGGTTAAATTACAAATTTATGGAGGATCATTTTAAAAGTTAGATTTTTTTTTTAGTTCAACAATAATTAGAGGTGAGGAGATTCAAACCTCTAATATTGATCGATGATACATATCAATTATCAATAAAATATAGACTTTTATGAGAGTTTTATCAAACCATAAGGACTAATTCTAACATTTAAAACCATAGAAACTAAATTCTAACTTTCTCAAAATTATAGGACCAAATTTATAATTTAACCTATTTAATTCAAAAATTAGAGTTTGGGGAATTTGAGATTCCCCTCCTCGCCCTCAAAAATAGTTGAGTTTTTGTTTTTTTGTTCGAAGAAATAGAAAAAAAAAGGATAAAATTAAATTTTTACTCTTAAAACTTTAATATCCTCAAATAAGACCATGTAATTTTTACCTTCTATTTAATTTCTATTCATTCACCCACTAATTAACAAAAAGTAATAGTTAACACGAGCATAATTCGTCAATCTGAGTACAACTCAATGCATACATCCTTGATCAAAAGGTTAAAGATTCGAATTCTTACCTTCATGTATTGTCGAACTAAAAAAAATGCGAGCATAATTCAGTAGTTAAGACATATTTATTTGTTCTAAAAGGTTGTAGGTTTAAACTCCCTCACTCCAATATGATGTCATGTTTTAAAAATAAATAAAGCATTGTAAAAATCTTTAAAAACTTCTAGTTTCAATGTAAATCGGGCTTTTACACCAACAAGTTTGATTGATGTACAAAATTGACTAGTGAACTACTTTACAAAACATTTGTTTCATAATTCGTTAAATCCTTAGGATAATACTTTTTCTAACAATTCTTCAAATGGAAATTTATCAAAAGACGAGAATTACAAAACTTATTCAATTGGTTAAATTGCAAGTTTAGTCTCTGAACTTTTAAATTTGTGTATATTTGGTCTTTGAACTTTAAAAATGTCTAATAGATCCTCGAACTTTCAATTTTGTGTCTAATAGGTCATAAAATATTATTCGAAAATTTTAAAATTAACTAATCCATTCGTTTTTAAATTGAATTTGTCTAATGGGACCCTAAACTTTCAATTTTGTTTCTAGTAGGTTCGTAAATTTTAAAAGATGTCCAATGACCTATCAAGACACAAAACTGAAAGTTTAAAGATGTATTAGACATTTTTTTTAAAATTTAGAGACATATTAGACTGAAACTTCGAAGTACTAAACTTATAATTTAACTTATCCAATTTTAAGGTGCAATTTGATAGAATTGAAAGTATAGGGTATTGATACACTTAGCGGAGTTTATGGTAAATTTTGGTTTTTTTTCCCAAAAAAAATGATGAACAAAGATTTTATAATGTGTTTGGAATAACTTGTGAAAAAAATTGTTTTTTTGGAACAAAATCAAATTTTTTATAAGCACCTTTAGAAAAATTAATAATTTAAAGTGTGTTTAGTATAGCTTATTGAGTGATTTTAGGTGATTAAAAGTGGTTTTTGTTTAAATAATAAGTAAAAAGTGTTTCAAAAAAATTGAATTAATTTTAAAAACTTTTTTTTTAATGAAGAAACACTTGATAGATGGATTGTCCAAAAATGACTTTAAAGTGATTAATTGAAAATCTTCAACACATCACTCATAAATATGGTGCAACCAAACAAATTTTTTATTTAAAATACTTTTGAAAAATGTAAGATATGATAACATTTTTATTGAAAATATTTTTTTCAAAAAGTGTTGAAACTTATTCCAAATGGACCTTTAATTAATCTCAACATGAAAAGAATACGCCTAGCATGTAATTACCATATTTATAGTTAAAGGAAGAGTCTAACACTATAAACCAAGCATTTGAGCCCTAATTCGTTAGCAAATGAAATTCCTTTACGAATTGCCAAGAACTCAATGCTTCGAGGCTTGTAAAAGAACTCCAAGCTTCATGACCTTTTTTTTTTTTTTTTTGAAACTAGGAAAGCATTAAATAGAAGCTAAGTTTGGTACACCAACATTCTCATTAAAAGCAAAGGACACCCAATCTGAGTAGTTGAAGAACAAAAGACAGCTCTCTCTTCCGAATTAGAAGAGAAAAGCTTATCAAAACAAATAGAGGAAGTGACCCTATCAAGAAGGTGAGTTACATTGTTGCTGGACCGAGCACACTTTACAAAAGAAACAATACCCACCATGGAAGTCGTCTCCTCAATTTATTCCACAATGTTTTGCAATTCTATGAGATCAACAGCTTCCTTGAAGAGCACTTTAATTACCTCTGAAGAGTTGGGTTCAACAAACAAAGAAGGGAAGGGCCCCTTGTGAAATCTCAGGTAGGACTTTAAACTCACACTAATGGCTTTGCCTTCGAGAGCTTTAACCGACCATCTTCTTCCAAAAGGCTGGTATCCAACATAGATAGGAGACCCTCGAGAGTTACGAACCACCCATCTGAACCCCCCATCTGTTCTAAATATCGCTCCACAAAGCATCGGCAGCTAGCAAGGGACTCCATCGACTCTGACTCGCAAGGTTCTCGGATCTTGTCATCTGTAGGTTAGAGCTCTCAATTCCTTGCAATTCGTTCTAATGCTTGTTGATAGCTATGTGAACTGCTTGCTCCTCTACAACTCCTGTACTTTGAGAGTTTTGATTAATGAAATTTCGGTGATTCTAGAGGCACCATAAGATTAATATAGCCTTAAACAGATCCTTTCGGTTTAGGTTATCCACCATCCAATCCCAAAAAATTGTTGCTTGCCATCCTTCCCTACACGAAACAAATAGACCTAATAAGTTGAGGATATGTTCAAGCCAATTTTTTTTTAGAGAACTTATAGGTCCATAAAGCATGTTTGGTGTGCTATGGATGTTTCCTACAAAAGAGACAGAGGGAGTGTGTGAAAATTCCTCACTTGATGATGTTAATCTTTGTCGATAGAGAGTCGTTAATGATCTTCCAAGCACAAATCTTAGTCCTAGGCATCGCTTTTAATAATTTCTAGGAGCTTTTCCACCTTCCATTTGAGGAACAAGCCTCGAAAAGGAAAGGCTTTACAAGACATGGCTAATTTAGAGGCGAGGTGATAAATGCTTTTCACGGAGATAAAGTCTTTCTAGCAGGGGCCCCATATGATTTTGTCCTTCGTGTTTCTTTTCCCAGGGGGTGTTGAGAATACCATATGCATCAATGATAATAAAACTGCTCTTCACAACCGACTCCCTCTAGTTGCCTTCTTCATCCAAGACATCTTTGACCCTTTTGTGCTTCAAGAGGTTGTCCGACTCCCTATTCTGTGAATCCAAGGATCTTTGTCAATCTTGATGTGGTTGTCATTATCAATCTTCTACCTATACCTTTTGAGGAAAAGCTCTCTCCCCTAAATAATGCTTCTCCATGTTAGCACAGAATTGTTGTCTAATGAAACTTGCAAGAAATTTCCATCTTTAAAGTATCTCCAGGAAACTTCATGACCTTTGTAAGCTTGTAGCAACCAAATTTTATGTAGTTTAATCTTCATTGCTCTGTTAAAACCTTCCAAAAGTCTCTCAAACTCAACCTCTTTGTCTTAGGCAAGCACATTTTTATTCAGCTGAATCAGTGAATTTTCTTGTGACTATTATTTGACCCCTACCAAGTATTGCAAAAGCCCTTGAAATTTCATTTCAAAAAGTTTCGGAAAGTTTGAAATAATTCGTAGCATAGGCACGACGAATAGAGAAACACTTTTTGTGAGGACTTGCTTGTCTGCAATAATAGAAAACATGCTTCCTCTCGATTGTTGAGCAACTTTCCAAACTCGTTCCCTTTATAAAATATAGATTCTCATCCTTATTTTTGGTCAAGCAAGCTGGTAAATCCTCTATGTTTTCGTCTATTTTTCATTTTTTAGATAATTTCCAGAATCATGGGGATTCTTTTTTTTTTTTTTTAAAAGAAAGAATGTTGTGCAATTTTAAAAATAGAAAACTATGGAGTATTAATTAATTAATTAATAATCATATAATCTTCAGTTTTCTTTTCTTTTTTCAAGCATGGTGCCTTACTCCTTTTATTAAGAATGTCCTGATTTATATTTTTTTTTTTATTGAACCCAAAAATTTGAAAAATATAAAGAAGTTTTTAAAATTTACTGGAATTCAATCCTGCTTCTAAAATATATAACATTGATAGAGGTGGGTTTGTTTGGTGGAAAATTGAGAACTTCGATATCTAAATTTTCTTTGTTTGCTTGGCAATAATATAGGATAGTTAGACATTTTTAAATATATGAACACATCTTAAGATGCTTATACAAAGTTTTTATTGTGTTCTCTTAAATTTATAGATTAGATTCGTATGAAGAAGGCATCTTTTAATGACAATTTTACTCTTATATATATATATATTATTTTATAATTAAAATAAATAAATGAATTCTACTTGTAAGAATTTGGAGAAAAAGTTAGAGAAATACACATAAATGACTATCACACACATTCTCACTTCTTTTTAAGAAAAGTAAGGAAGAGTCCCATGACGAACAATAACAATAATAGTGATAAATAATATTATTAAGCAAAATTTGACCTCCCCAATTTAATTGTCGGAACAAAACAAAAGCTCTATAAATCTCACCCAACGATCAATTATTTAATTAAGTCTAATATTTTTGTATTGTTAGATCTTTTTAAACTCCTCATTCTTGAAAGATATATTTTTGATACAATAGTTATAGAACAAGTGAATTGTTTTATGGGATAACTTTGCTCTCGATCTCGAAGTTTTATTTTTTAAAATTACACTTGAAAAGGGAAACAATTAGCTAGAGCAACAAGTGCTATAGTGAAATTGATTGAGAGCAATTTGATGGACAAGTGAGTATTCCTATTACTACTCTTTGTTGGTTTCAAAGGACGAAAGAGGCTAGGTTAGCTGGAAGATAGTTATTAGTTCAAGGATGCAGATGCTCCTACTTTTTTAGGGTAAGAGGGGTAGAAAAATACCATTATATTAAAATAATAATAATAATACACCTAAACTTTTTATAACCACAAAATAATATTTTATTAGAAAACATTGGTATCTTTCAATGAGATTAATTGAAAAAGAAAATTGTTCTATACATAACAGTTATATTGTATATCTGTGTATTTGTTAAATATGAGCAATTAGCATATCTCAACCAAAGACATCTACTTTTCTCTTAAAATTAAATGTTCAAATCTCCCCTCCACATATTTATTGTATTAAAAAAGAAAAGAAAAAAAAAAAGAAGAAGAAATAATGTATCATAGATAAGAACTGATCAAACCAACTAATTTATTTCATTCTATATGCTTTCAATATTATAAATAGTCTTACCTGAACAATTCACATATCACACCTATGTTTTCTTAAAATTGAAATTATATATATATATATATATATATATATATATATATATAAACTTAATTAAAATATTTAAGTGTTAAATTATCAATATTAGGTTTCTATAATTTTAAAAATTCTCAAATTTATCCTAAAGAATTAAAATATTCATTTTAGTCTTTATAGTTTGCTCAAACCTCATGAATTGTTGCTACATCATTTTTTACCTATTCAAAAACTCACTCATTCCACTCTATTCCTCACATATAGTTATAAATCCCAATACAATTAGCTAATATAATCAACTAAATATAAACACCAACGTGAGCATAATAACTCAATAATTAATAATGTACTTCTTCCCTTAAAATTAAAAGATCAAATTTCGACCCTACATTATTCGTTATATCAAAAGAAGTTGACTCATTGCCACGTAAATAAAAAAGGTGTCACGTCGTGGATATGGTAACATTTCATAAGACTATCATGATAGAGAGGGGTTTGAGAATTGAGTGGTGTGGTAAAGAAGAAAACAAATGAGACCAGCCTTGCTATAGCTGTGCTGGTAGGACATGCCGCAAGGTACAATTACATTATTTTTGTAAGAGCTAGCTAGCGTAGTACACACAACACAACAACTCAAAGCCTTGCCCTTTTCTTTTTTTTTTTTTTCCCTTTCATTTTTACTCTAAAAAAAGTGATCCTTGTTTCTGCCCCCACTCCCCCACAGGGCCGGGCATGCCTCTGCCTCGAGCTCACATGCTTTTTCTGCACTCCCCCTCTCCCCTTCACCCTCACATTTATATTCTATATATATATATATATATATATCCACATCTTTCCCCATTCAAATTCCTCTCAATTCTTTACCCCTTCACAAACATTCCAAATTAATATTATTTTCAAAACAATTTAGAGTTAGAGTGTGTTTGGAATAACTTACGGAAAAAAAAAATGCTTTTTTGAAAACAACTTTAAAAAAGTTAATAATTTAAAATATGGTTAGTATAGCTTATTGAGTAATTTTAGGTGATCATAAGTGGGTTTTTTTGTATAAAAAATCTCAATAAGTAAAAACTGTTTAAAAAAAACTAGGTTGACACTTGATAGATGGATTATTAAAAAACTGACTTTATAGTGATTAACTAACATTCTCTAAATATGTAATAAAAAATTTAAAATATATATATATTACTAATAGAATCACTTTAGAATATAGTGCAACCAAACAAATTTGATATTTAAAATGCTTTTGAAAAAATGTAAGATATAAAAACATTATTACTGAAAATAATTTTTTCAAAAACTAGAAGGTATTACAAACGGATATTTAGTCTTAGATATTCTCACATGGGGGAGGTACCTACACCTTACCCTATCTCTCTCTACACACTTCTCAAGTAATTTCTAGTAAAAGTCTTAATCATGAGATGTGTATCAATTCGATCCACAGGTTCTTCTTTTTGTGAGGAATTATTTGAAGGGATAGAACAATATGACTAACAATTTTGTATCTTTTGTTTCATGGAGATAGATATTTGAATTTCTAATTTTTTGGTCGAAAATATAATGTTTTAACTGATTGAACAATGCGTAGATTAGTTTTCGATTGAGAATATAATACACTTTTTTGGTCGACAATACATAATTTAAAAAGCATCAAATAGTTGTGGGAGAGAGAAATAAATTTTAATTATTAAGAAAGAACGATGCTGTGGTGGTGCATGGCGAAATTGTTGAATAATGTTTTTTTTTTGAAAAGAAAAAGCTGAATTTGGAGACCGAGTTGTGGGTTTGCCGACTAAAATGGTGGAATATAGTGGAGTAGCCACACACAAGAATCACATGTATAGATTTCATTTTCAAATGAAAAGGGATATATAGAAAATAAAGGAATTATTAAGAAGAAAAAAAGAAAGATATTTTTGGGAGAAATATGAAAGAAAGGGAAGGGAAGACTTTCTTATTTTATATTTTTTGTTAGGTAGAGAGAGAAATTAGAGTCCAATGAGTGGCAAAGATATTGGGTGTGGTCCTATGCCCCCTTCCTTTTTCCAACCCTTTCATTATCTATCACTTAAACAACCCACATGGCTTGCATGTCCCCTTCAAATTCCCCTCTACGTATAATTAATTACAAATCTACACATATATATATATACATACACTAAGCTTTATAATCTATATATATATATATATATATATATATATGTATGCATGAAAGAAAAATTTAGAATAATAATGATATTGATGTGAATAAAGAGAGGGTACTTCGACTGCATGCATGTGATTCTACATTCGGCCACGTATGGTTGGACATCGAATGAGAGTGACGGAGGGAGGAGGAAGAGGATGATGTTTCAATTCTTGGCCCGGTCGGGTCCAGTACCAATCATGTGCCCTGTTTCTCACATTTGATATATCATATATATATATATATATATATATCTATATAATTTAATTATTATGATGAATATTTCAAAGTTTCAAATGCGGTGCATATTGGACCAAGTTTCTCTTTCCCCTAATTTTCCTTTCTAGTTAATTCATTTCCCCTTGTCTGTCTCTTCAGCTCTAGTCAAAATTAATACAACGGTAAATTAACAGTACTACACCACCACAATAATAGCTTTTCAAATATATATATATATATATATATTTTTCTATGATACCACCGAATGCCGCGTGTTCATTCTCTCTTCAACATATATGTAGTCCTCTAGTCTTCAAATCTCCCCATCTTTTCGACAAATTATTCAATGAGTGGTGGTTTCATAATAACCGTTGGATGTGGATTCAATAATTTTCATGCCTCTTAATAACCATTGGATAAAAATTCAAAGTATTAATTCTCTTTCTACATTCAACGGTAAAAAACTGTCAACTACATTGTGGTAGCCTCACAAAATAATTTCTCGATCTTTTTAGCTTCCAAATCATTGCTACGTCATTTTCATATATATTTTTGGGTGATAGATAAATAAATAGATGTAGATAGAAGTTGGATGATATATATTGTTTGTGTGTGTGCAGAGGGTGTAGGAAGTACAATAGATGTGTTTAGTTTAGATATTGGGGAGTGGGTTTACGTTGAAGTTCTGTGTCCATTCATTTCCCATTGCCGCTCTTATCTTCTCCACACACACACCAACCATATTCATTACTTTCATTTCCCTATATAAAGTAAGTATATCCCCCTCCAAATTCTCCATCCCATTCTGTCACACTCTCTCCAATTATATATATATATATATATATATATATATATATATCCCATCCCTTTTTCTTTTCTTTTAATTTTTTCTTTTTTTTATTACTACATTTTCATCTTTTCTTTTCCCCCCCTCCAAAATCTCTGGAAAGGGACATCCCTTCTTTACCCCTCTTGCATTTTCCAACTCTCACACAGGTAAAAAAAAAAAAAAAAAAAAAAAACCTATATATATACCTTGACACTTGCTAGTTAATCTCTCTCTTTTCTCGCAGTCTCCTCTCAAGCGACCTTTTCAAAAGCAAATATGGTACACACCCGAAACGAGGTACATACACAAACCTTGTAGTCAATGTTATAATACTTTAACTACTTGAATTATTGTGCCTAGATTGACATATGAAGTTATAGATAACATTTTAATCGATAGCATATATTTTAACCAGTTGAGTTACTTTTAGTTTTAACAAGAAAAATATTAAAACTTAACGAATTTTAAGGAGTTTATAAATTATACATGTATTAATATTAGAATTGAATAGTTGAATAGTTGGGCGTACACATATTTTGAATCGCATGAAACTGAGTCTTGTCGGAGGACAAATTATTCAATGAGGCTGCCACAATGTGGTTGATTCTTTAAAACTGTTAGATGTAGATTTTAAAATTTGTCTACTCCTAATAACTGTTGGATACAAAGTTGAGGTACTTTTACAATTTCTCTCTCATCCATCTAACAATTTAAAACTTCTAGTCTCATTGTTGCGGCCTCGTCTTATAATTTCTCAGAGGGCAGTAGCTAAATTTAGCTTCTGTCAATTTTTTTTTCCCAACTACTTTTGTTTATTCGTTTTGTTAAGAGCTGTTGTGTCTGTACACAAGAATGGGCACACATCGAACCATATGTTTGGCCATTTTAGATCTTTCCCGATTTATCTATATATATATATATACATTCATAATTTAACTGTAATTGTCTCTCTTTGTTTTTTCAGAAAAGTTCCAAGTATCTAAATAATGGCCTTTTTATATATATTAAAAAAATAAAAATCAATTCTTCTTTTGTAATAATTGACTTGCTTAATTATTGCTCTTAAAAGAAGTAATTCTTTATGTTGGATCTACTTGTTAGATTTTTGTTCGATTATTTTTTTTTTGGGATTCACTACAAAAAATCTGACTATTTTCGAAGGTCACAACCTTCGAAAAAGCATTAGACAAACCTTTGATAAATCCTTTTTCGAAGGTTAACAAAACTTTCAAAAAGTGTCGAAATAGATCCCGTTGAAAACACTTTTTTCAAAGGAACATCAACCTTCAAAAATTATTATTTTTCAAATGGCACATGTATTAAAAAATTGTCAAATTATTTATCGATAATTATTTATTACCAACAGCTTCAAAGATTTTTAATAACCTTCGATAAAAAGTAGATATTTTTTGAAGGCTTTTTAAATACCTTTGATAAAGGATAATATAATTTTCAAAGGTTTTGAGTTCCTTTGAAAAATATAATATATTTTTCAAATATTTTTAAAAACCTTCGATAAAAAGTAGATATTTTTCCAAGGTTTTTTAAATACCTTCGATAAATGATAATATATTTTTCAAAGGAATTTAAAAATCCTCTGATAAATACATATCTTTTTCAAAGGTTTTGAACAATCTTCGATAAAAAGTAGATCTTTTTCAAAGGTTTTTTAAATACCTTTGATAAAAAGTGGTCGAAATAGGCCAACTTTTTTGTAGTGATATTTATATTCACGACGTAAATGGGATTTATATTTACAACGTAAATAAATTACGTTTTGACGTTAAAAAGAGGCCTTGGTTCCTAAGATGGACACGAAGCTGTCACTTTATCCTTATTTGCTGTATTTTCCATATTACAGCGATGTCCCATCAAGAAAAGGGTGAAATTTTTTATGACAGAGGAACTGTTGTACGGATTTATATGTATAAAAAAAATACTTAATTATAAAAAATACTTCTGATCTTTATTTGTTTAAAAAATATTCATATTCTTTCAAAATTTGTAATATTACCATTGATCTTTCGTAAACATTTCAAAACTAATTTTGAAGTAGAAATCCACTAGATTGTTGGACAAAAAATCGACATGGCGATGACCTGAAACGACGTGACGATAATTAGGACGATTGCCTAGATTAAGTTTGAAAAAAAGACTTTCAAACACATCGACTTTTCGTCCAACATTTTAACGATATTTCTGTTATAAAGGTATTTTTGTTATCAAATTTTTACATATGTTTTTAAAAATCAACCGAAGTTTTAAAAACTAAAAAAATTAATTTTCAAAAACTTATTTTTGTTTTTAAAATTAGCTAAAAATTTGAAAGTTTTTTTTAAAGAAGATGAAAGTCATTGCAGAGAAATATGAAAAAATAAACATAGTTTTCAAAAATCAAATGGTTATCAAATGAAACCGTAATTTTTGAAAAGTTGTTTTTGTTTTTTGGAATTTGACTAATAACTCAAATATTTTATTAAGAAAGATGAAATTCATGTAGAAAAATGATGAGAAAATAAGCACAAACAAAAAATCAAATGATTATTAAACATGGCCTAAATTTTTAAGTTATTATTTCAATTTGATCTTTAAATTTTAAATGATTTTAGTCAGATAATATTGAATTTTTAGCAGGTATCCTGTTAACTCATAGAATGATGATATTACATTCCAAATACATAGATTTTGATTTAGTAGGTATGATGTGACCAATAACTATAGAAACTTATGTATATGTCATATCAACATGTCATTATAATATTCATACAAAAATAATATTCAAAAATAAATAAATAAATAATATTCATAAAAGAACTTCTTTAATAGTATTCAAGGTTAGAAACTAAATAAAAATTATAAAGTTAAATTACAAGTTTAGTTTCTAAACTTGAGATTTGTGTCTATTTGACTCCTAAACTTTTAAAAGTGTATCTAATAGGTCCCTAAATTTTCAATTTTATGTCTAATAGATCTCTGAACTTTTAATTTTATGTTTAGTAGATTTATGATAAATTTGTTTAAAAATCAATTGATCTATTAGATATAAATTTGAAATTTATGTTTAATGAACCCTAACATTTCAATTTTGTGTTTAGTAGATCTGTAAATTTTTAAAAAAATTGAAAGTTCAACTACTAGATTTGTAATTTTGAAAGTTCAAAGACCAAATTGACACAAAATTCAAAGTTCAAAGACTAAATTTGTAATTTAACAAAACTATAATTCAAAATTTTACTAAAGTAAAGACAAAATATAATATACACAATACTTTTAGGTTAAAGTATCTAACTTTATAAAAAGATCCTAAGGTTGTATTTTTTTCTTTTTTAAGTTCAATATGTCTTAACCAATTGAACTATATTCAGTTAGTCATAAATTTATAATAATTATTATTATATTTTTTTAAACATTTGCTTTGAAAATCCTTTTTGAAGAACTGCCTACTAGAAACATACAAATAGTTGAATTTAAATAAATAAATAAATAAAAAACAACAACAACAACAACAACGTTTCAAAATTTTATTTTTGAAAATCTCTTTGTTTATGTCATTCTTACCCCTTGAGATGGGAAAAAAAGGCATGCACGCTTAATTTGAATAAGAAAACAAAAAAAAACAAAAAAACAAAAACAAAAACAAAGAAGCCATCCCTTCAAAAGGAGAGGAAAAAAAAAAGAGTCATAAACTTTTTGAACGGTCAAGATTATATGTGTGTATGTATATATTTTGTTGCATAAAACATTTAGTCAATAAAAGCCCTTGGCCTACACCTAGTCATCTGAAGAAATAAATTTTAATAAAGTCTAGAACAGTCAACAGATTTTTTGTTTTTGTTTTTTTTTTCTTTCCATTCTATCGTAAATCAACGTTTGTGGTCACAAAATAATTAGTTTATCATTTAGTGGGTCTCTCCCTTTGAAAAGTATATGCGTATAAAGAGACATGGAGAATCAAGCTTGTTAAATACTTCCACCTTTCCATATAAAAGATAAAAGTTTCAAACATGAAAAGAAATCAAATTTTTTTTATAACTATATATATTAAAAAGACGAAAAAGGGTTTGGCCCTTTGGCAAATAGAAAATACAAAAATCGAATTTCTGTTCATATCTTTATTATCTTTTATTTGTTAGTTTAAACTTCAACTATTTTTGGTTAATAATCAATAAGTGAGGGTAAATATGTAAAAACAAATCAGATTTTTTTTTATCAGTTGAATGTAAAGTCTAGATTGTTGCTATAACTCTACTAAATAAATCAAATATAATGCTATACCATGTTTCAAACAATGAAATATTCTTTCTCCAAAATATATATGAATATTTAGTAAATTTAAACTACAAAAATGAGAAAATGAGAAGAAGAAAACCTTAAAATGAAACTGCCAATTTCATTCATAAATGCGCTGCCTTCTATAAGATCCCTTGCATTGCATTGATGATTGTCTTCTTTGGTTGTTCTTAAAATTTCCTCTTTACATATATGTTAAATTTTGTATTTATTTTTGCCACCTCCGGTATAATTTAGTGATCAAATTATTTATAAATTCTAAAAAGGTGTGGGTTTAAATTTCTATCATTGTATTTATGATGCAATATTTAAAAAATAAATTAGAATAACTCCTTAATTTTGGCTTTTCCTAATAAGATTTTTTTTCCCCAAATGTGAATAAATTTATTTTTCATTTTGGGTAAGATATAATTACAATTTTAAAGAGAATAAATTATTCTAAAAAATTTATCCTAGACTTAATTTTTTGTATCTATATTATATTACAAATGTGAAAGTAAAAATTTGAATTTACAAAACACATCGTGAATGCTCTTTATACAAAATCTATTGAGTGTTTATTTTTTTAGTAGGTTACATTTAATATATTAAAAATTATTTTGATTGATGCATACCCTCGTATTTATCCCAATTCATTATTGTTTATTTTTTATTTTTTTGAGTTCAACAATATGCAAAGTGGGAGATTCGAACTTCTAACCTCTTGGTCGAGGAAACATGCTTTATGTTAGTTAAGCTATGTTCATGTTGGCATTTATCCCAACTCATTAAATCTTTATTCAAATTAATAGTCAATTTTATTTTAATATCTCAAAGAAAATGAGGGGTCAAATTAAAATGGTAAAAAACTTGGGAAACATATAATAGAGGAATTGTAATGGATAGCAAAAAAACATTAGGATATTTGCAAATCTAGTTATGATTTTTGAGATTTGCAAATATAGCAAAAAAATTTAAATCTAATTTCTATTTTTTATTATTCCAATTTGGCCTTTGAAATACTCTTGATATATTTTATATTATGTATATTTGATATATTATTGGATATGAATTACGATATATTGTTGACATACTTCATATTTGCAATGTCATTTCATTAATACAACTAAATAAAGTATATTAGTATATATCATCGATATACTTTGTTTTAGGTATATCTGATATATATTAATGAAATGATATTCCTAATATGAAGTATACTAACAATATATCAGAAATACCTAATATGAACTATATCAATCGTATATTAGTACTTTATATATGATATTCTGAATATAAAGTACTGATATACGATTGATATAGTTCATATTAGGTATTTCTGATATATTGTTGGTATACTTCATATTAGGAATATCATTTCATTAATATACTTAAATAAAGTATATCAGTAGTATATCATTGATATATTTCATTTTAAGTATATCATTAGTATATCAAGTACAATATATCACTGATATACTGTTAATATATTTCATAATACGCCTAGGGTTATTTTTTACTTTTCGCATGTTTCGTTTGGATTGGGCTTCTTTTTTTGCTATATTTGTAAATTTAGAAAAAATAGTGACCTGCTTGCAATTGAGCCTTTTATTATTGTCATCCTTGCAATGGACTACATATGATAAAGGTGTAATAGAATTCAAATTAAGATCAAGGCACCTATTACTTCAACTAACATTTGATTTGATTTGATTTCATATTTTGAAGATGCAAACAAAAATTTCACATAAAAACTGTCACAATTTTGTCCCAAACAATAGAATAGATCCACACTTTTTTGGGCAAAAAAAATGCATTTGAGTGAGGCAGAGGCACATGTAATATTCAGACATGGCCTCTTTATTACATGGCAAACTGACATGCACTGTACTTCTTCTCGTTCCTTCCAGCACCTGATCCACCTTAATTAACAAACGACATACAAATATTTGACTTTTTTTTTTCCAGTCACAAAAAATCATACAAATATTATTCATTTATCTCTAAATTTGTTAAGATGTTTATAACGCTTCTTAAAACTTCTTTCTTTTCATGTCACAAAATCATACAAATATTCATTCATCTCTAAATTTGTTAAGGTGTTTATAACGTTTTTTAAAACATCCTTGAATCTCTATTGAAAATGCTTTCAGAATTATTGCACTAAATACTATTTTATTTTCCATACTTTTAATTTAATTTATTTTGATCTTTGTACTTTCAACTTTTATTCATTTTAGTCGATATACTTTGAAAAATTCGTTTTGGTCTCTATTTTTTTAAAAATGTAGTCATTTTTGTTATTGTTTGTAAAATTCCAATACAAATTCTATGAACAACTAAAACCCTTTAGTACAAAGTTATAGTTACATGTTAAGAAATTTATTTGGTATCGTGTTTGTTCTAGAATTGTGATTAAATCTAAGATAAATGAGAAATGAAGGAATGTGGCTGACAGTTTTGTACTATTGAATGTATGAGAGAAAAACTGTAAAAGCATTTCAAATTTGTATCTCGTGGTTATTGGATAACATATAGATTTTCAAATCCACATCCAACAAATAATATTTTTCCTAAAATGGACAATTTAACGTTTTGAAAGCCCGTGTACCAAAATGGTATTTAAACATAAATATCTTTTAAGAAAAAAAAAATGAAGTATTTTGTGTTTTTCAAACATTTCAAAAAAGAAAAAAACGATGAAAGTATTTCTGCCCCACACTCTATATAAATCTAAACAACATAAACCAAGACCAACAAGAAAAAACAATTCTCTCTCTCTCTGTTTTTTTCCCCCCTCGTCTTCTATTTCTCCGATTGATTTGTCTTGTTATGCCATTTTGTTTCACCTCCTTTAGAACTCGTCTTAATTTTAAATCTTAATTATCAGTCTGCAAACGTGGCCATGGAACCACCCTTTCACGAGGTTTACAAGAGCCTCTTGGCCCAAACGGCGGCCGCCAGAGGAAGAGACGTCGCCACCGTGGAGGAATGGGAGCTGCCGGTGGTCGATTTGAGCCGTTTGAGGCATGGAGGGGCGGCGGAAGTGGAAGAGTGCAAAAAGGACATAATCAGAGCTTCTCAAGAATGGGGTTTTTTCCAAGTTGTGAATCATGGGATTTCAAATCCCCTTTTGGCCAATATGAGAGCTAAACAAATCGAGCTTTTCAAGCAGCCCTTTGAGCGTAAGAGCAAAGAGGATCAGTTTTTGAATTTCTCCGCCGGAAGTTACCGTTGGGGAACGCCGTCCGCCACTTCGCCGACCCAACTCTCCTGGTCCGAAGCCTTCCACGTTCCTCTCTCTGATATTCTCGGATCCAACGGCTCCGATGATCTCAGGTACACCAATTTATTATTATTATTATTATTACACCAATTTATTATTATTATTATTATTATTTTCTTCTCATTTGTAGGACTTTTCAAATGCATTCTAAACGGACTATTATTCGAATAAGAAACCATTTAAACTTTCACACCATCAATCCAATCCCAAATCTACCTTTTTTGTTTTTCCACATATGCATGCATATAGCTATACATGCATGTTCCCCTTTTTCATCCAAAGACAAAATAAATCTTCCATGCATGCTTGAAATCATTCGAGAAGTTGAAACAATGTGACTTAAAATTCTCTGTTCCTATGAATAGATTTTGATGCTACATCAAGTAGTCATATTTTGACAGATGTTGAATAATTTCTTTTTTGCTCGCAACTTTTTATCTATCGTGACTAGAGTTGAGTGTCACAATCGAGTTGAAGAACAACATAAAAAAGAGAAAAGAAAAAGGAAATTTTTTGATTAGAAGGGTAGAATAATATGTGTACTTTGTCAATAGAATGGCCAGCTAACACATTGAATAACCGTGGCTAGATCAGTCGATTATTGCTACATTAAAATCGAACAATACAAAAAAAGAAAAAAGGAAAAAGGAAATTTTTTGAAAGCAATGGTATAAATTAGAGGGGTAGAATAATAAATGTACTTGATATTCTCCATAATATCGAGGTAGATTAAATTCTTTGATACGATACATAGTACAGAGCCGAAAATATCTAATCTTTGATGATAAATAAATGGTTTGTGTGAAACGGTTTTTGGATCAGCTCAACAATGGAACAATTTGCGGGAAAAGTTTCAAGCTTGGCGCAAAAGCTAGCAGAGATTTTGGCAGAGAATTTAGGGAGCAGCTCAAAATTCTTCCTGGAAAACTGTCTGCCGGCCACATGCTATCTCCGAATGAACCGGTACCCACCATGTCCGGTTCGGGGTCAGATATTCGGTCTAATGCCTCACACCGACAGCGATTTTCTCACGATTCTTCACCAAGACCAAGTCGGCGGCTTGGAGTTGGTCAAGGACGGGAAATGGATCGCCGTCAAACCCAATCCCGAGGCACTTATAATCAACATCGGCGACTTGTTTCAGGTAAATTAGATATATCATATATATAAAAAACGACATGTCGATGGGGGACAAATTTGGTGTTGGAAAAAGTTAATTAAAAATGGGTATTTTTTTTTTGTTTGTTAATGGTGTTACAGGCTTGGAGTAACGATGTTTACAAAAGTGTTGAACATCGAGTAGTGACAAATTCGAAAGTGGAGAGATTTTCAATAGCGTATTTCTTTTGTCCGTCGAGTGAGACAGAGATAAAGAGCAGCTGTGAGCCAGGGGTTTATAGGAGGTTTAGTTTTAGGGAATTCAGGAATCAGGTTCAAGAGGATGTTCGGAACCATGGCTACAAGATTGGCTTGCCTAGGTTTGTATTATCATGAAAAGACAAAATCTTTTTTTTTTCTTTTTTCCAAATTGTAAAATAAAATCGCTACTGATAGTCGCGGTTTTTGTAGATTTTGAGATTAGTTTTGGCTTGATTAGGAAATGAAAAAAGCGCCCTCTATTATATATGTTAAATTTTGAAACAGAATATGAAAATGGAATTGCTATGTATATTACGATGGATGATCTAGTAAAAAGAATTTATAACACCATATTAGGATATATTTTTAATTATTGTCTTAATTCGTAAATAATATATATTCACACGTATACAAATTGTAGAAACTATCATTTATAATTAATTGTAGTGGGAGAGAGAATGAGAAGATGAGTATTTATGTTTTATATTTGTATTAGCAGAATTTGTAAACTAATTTTAGTTTTAATAAATTAAAACATGAGTATGAGATTGAACTTTTTTAATGGGAATTGCCCCACCGCCCCCCCCCCCCCCCCCCCCCCCCCCCCCAAAAAAAAAAAAAATAAATAATGGATAAGTTGAAAAATAAAATTTGATATTTATTTGTGACTTTATCTAATTGTGATCTATTATATTGAGTTAAACTTTATCCAATAAACGCACACCTTAGGCCCCGTTTGATAACCATTTGGTTTTTAGTTTTTGATTTTTGAAAATTAAGCCTATAAATACTACTCTCACCTATGTATATACTTGTTTTGTTATTTACTTTTTACCTATGTTTTCAAAAACCAAGCTATGTTTTGAAAACTAAAAAAAGTAGTTTTCAAAAACTTGTTTTTGTTTTTAGTTTTTGGCTAAGAATTCAAATGTTTCCTTAAGGGAGATGAAAACCATTGTAGAGAAATTGGGAGAAAACAAGCTTAATTTTCAAAAACCAAAAACCAAATGATTATCAAACGGGGCCTTAACTTTTCGATAACGTTGTTTTTAATCTAGACTAGAGTGTTTGGAGGCTTAATAGATGTAATATTTAAAATTGATTAATTTATAATTAGTCTAAAAAACTTTTATTTTATTTTTATCTTTAATGATAAGTTTTAATTAGCATATTTATTTTAGGCCAACTTAAGCATAATTTAACTACCTATGACATTGTTATAGTTTAGATATTCAAATTCTAATTTTACATTGTTGAATTATATTATACATCAAGGAAAAAACTTGTTCCGATGAGACTTAAAAGATTTGTATTTTTATTGGTTATTTCTATTACATTTAATAGACAAGTAGACACACTAAAATTTTTGAACCACACAAAATGCATCCGATGTTAAAGTCAGTGTGATAGATGGATCAGTTTTTTTTCCTAATTATGAATAATATTTATCTCCCTTCAGTGGGAAAATCTTCTAAGTGAACACCATCCAAAATTTGACCACTATTTATTGATTTGAAACAAGGAAAAAAAAACTCTCTTCTCTCTCCTTTTTATCATTAGGCGAGTTCTACTCATCAATAGACATGTAAGTATTCTATATGAAATGAAACAGTGTTAAAAACTTAAAGATGTTGAATAAATTTGTCAAAACTTTCAAAAAAAAAAAAAAAAAAAAAAAAAATTGTCAAAAAGAGAAAACAAGTGTGGAATAAATAGTTTTGTTTAGGAGATTGAAGATATTTTTTATATGAGCAAAGAGTGGAGATATTTTGAAAAAGTGAACTGATAGACCGTTTTCATATTGTGAGGAACATTCACAAAAGTAAGAACTCACAATGTTTTGTAGGTGGAACTTGATAAATTTCCTTCCATTCGTCTTCAATCTCCGCTGATTTATCGATCAATTCAATTCCCCCATTTTCTGCAATGGCTTCTTCCACCTTCAGCTGGTCCAGCATCCCTCACACGCCCAATTGCCCAAATTCCAAACCCAGAATCCAACCTCCCTTCTTCAATTCTCTCATCAAGAACCAATCATCCTCCGAGCCTGGTCCACAGGTCCGCAAACCCAAGGGCAGCCCCCAATTGAACCGCTGGTCTAGGGCCCGCGCTTTGCGATCGGGGCACAAATTGGAGCGCCAGAGTAATCGGGCTGCTCAGGCCGTCGAGCTGCGATCTCCCGATTCGCCAACTGACAGAGCCCTGCCGGACCCCGCCTTTAAGGGAAGAGGTGGCGACGATGATGTGGAGAGGACAACTGGGAAGTCGATTTACATGGTGTCTGATGGCACTGGATGGACGGTGGAGCACTCCGTCACCGCCGCCTTGGGCCAGTTCACTCACTGTTTGGTCGACCGTGTTTGCCCTGTTAGCACCCATTTGTTTTCTGGGGTAATTCTGGATTTCTTTACAACTATTTTGTTGTTTCTCTTGCCATTCTATTGAAGTTTCGACTCTTTTTGGTGATAATTGAGAACTACTTTGAATGGGATTAGAGAATTACTGTTTGTTTCACAATGAGACAATGTAACTTTTTCCAATTCATATATTAGGATTTTGTCGGAAGCTGATAAGGAATGAGTCAAAGTCTTTTGAATTTGTACTGATTTTTTGCTGTTACAAACAAAACACACACACATGGCAGGTTGATGATGTAGAGCGATTACGGGAGATAGTAAAACAAGCAGCTAAAGAGGGTGCTATGGTTGTTTATACTTTAGCTGATCCATTCATGGCTGAATCTGCCAAGCAAGCTTGCAAATTGTGGGGAATACAATCCAATGACATATTGGGGCCACTTACAGAAGTTGTTGCTTCTCATCTAGGTGTCTCACCGTCTGGTCTTCCTCGTGGGGCTTTCGGCAGTAATCTCCCTCTTTCCGATGAGTACTTTCGTCGGATAGAAGCTATTGAGTTCACAATCAAACAAGACGATGGTGCATTGCCTCAAAACTTGGACAAAGCTGACATTGTTCTTGCTGGTGTATCTCGAACAGGGAAGACACCGTTGTCCATTTATCTTGCACAAAAGGGTTATAAAGTGGCTAATGTGCCGATAGTAATGGGGATCAAACTCCCGAAGACCCTGTTTGAGACAGACCCTGAAAAGGTGTTTGGTCTGACTATAAATCCGATTGTGTTGCAAACAATAAGAAGAGCAAGAGCCAAGAGTCTGGGACTTAGTGAAGAAATGAGAAGTACCTATTCAGAAATGGATTTTGTTAGAGGAGAGCTGGATTTTGCTGGAAAGATTTTTGCTCAAAACCCCACATGGCCTGTGATAGGTATTCAGTTGATCAAAAGACAAAATGTTCTGCCATTTATTTTTACTGCATATAGATAGATCATTGACTGTAGTTTTATCTGTTTGGCTTGCAGAGGTGACAGGGAAGGCCATAGAAGAAACTGCTGCTGTCATATTGAGGCTTTACCATGATAGAAAACACAAGTGTTCGATGCCAAGAATATCAAAGCGCTACTAGAGACGTTAAAGCTAAGCATGAAGGCTGATAGCATCAATGCTCAACAAGATGTCGCTCAATCTTGTTAGCCTCGACATAAACTCAGGTGTCGAAAATTTACTTATACTAAATTGTAGCTGATGATCATAATCCAGTGCGTAAATAAGGGCAAACCATAATCCAGTACGTAAATAAGGGCAAACCTACACCCTGTACAATGACAGCTTGGTTTTAACAATTGAAAGTAAAAGTTCCTATATCCATTCTGTGGGCGTGGGGCTAGGCTAGTTGTTTAATTAGAACTGTACAAATTGCAAAGAAACAAACCGATACAAAGTCAATTACTTGACAAGAGCATGTGAGAAAGTTACATTTTTGGATGCCATCATGATCTATTTCTACCTTTACTAGTTCCTATAAAAAGCCTCAGCACAGAGAATTTGCCTTGTTGATTTTGGGGCAGTGTTTTTATCCAATTGTTTTCATGACTGTAGAACTTTAATCAATCCCTTTATTGAATGTATTTCCTTCTTTTCCCAAACATGGTCTGCAATCACTTTCCATTTTCAAAGTTCTTGAAACAGTTGATTAAAACCACATCCTGAAATAGGAATAATATAAAACCACTGTTGGAAAATCTTCAAGTGCGCATGCATTGAGTACATTCAAATACACTTTCTGTTTGTAGGACTGTAGCCCACTCTTGCTCACATGGAAGCCACAGAATACACCAAAAGGAAATATGGTCGAAGTTGGGTAGCCAAAAAGTTGCAGACTTTATAAACAAGGAATATTGGAGGAAAAAGGAGATTGTAAAAGGTATTGAAGAGTGACCACATCAATCACCGCACAACCCTCCACTAATCTAAGCAGATGGAGAAATCCCTACACAGCTTCGAATCAAAAGCCCACCACGTTTCTGATCTGAGCTCTTTCATCTGTGGATTTTTTGGCAACAAAAGAAAACAAAAAGAAAAGGAAAAGATTCCATTTCTTTGTCACATTCCAGTGTGTCACTTTCTTCCTTTTCTAAACTAATGTAAAAGTTCTGCCGCATCCGAGTGCTATGCTAAAGGCCATGAGAAAACCTGCTGTGCCTCTTTGCTTTTAAGCTGCCCTTTTGTCTTTCTCTTCATTCTATCTCTTTGTACAAACTTCTCTCGTCTTCTTCAAATCTGTGTTGTGTTGTTCTTGTAGTTCTTGATTTGCCTGCCGTTAATCAAACCCCGGTACGTCAGCGTCGGGTTTTCTGATGGCCAGAGTGAAATATATCAGCACCATACTTCCTATACACGACCTGCAATGAAACAAACACCATTTAGAGCCTGAATTAAGAAAAAAAGATGCATTTTTGATGTATGCAGGGACATGGGTTTGTAGTTGAAGAGGAGATTTTCAACTTACACAGTGGCAAAGAAGAGAAGAACTTTCTTGGGGTCCAAAAACCAGGAAGAAGGGGGCCTCCTGAAACTGTTTCTTCTGAGAATGGCTCGCTCAACCGGCGCCGCCGTGTTGCTGGTGGTTATAGTGATCTGATGGTGAACTTGTGGAACACCCAAATGGTCTTGCTGAGACCCCACTGCCACTGCTGCCGCTGATTTTTCCGCCATGGTAGCTCCAACTGCAACTGGAAAATACCACAATTTTGAATCAAACTTCAATTCACAGCCATGTGAAACTAACAGGGGACCCACAATTATGTAAAGTCAAGCTCTTTTTTCCCCTTTATTCAAACAAGTGGAAATATTCTGAGTTAAGAATAGAAAATTACAATGCAGAGTCAGAGAAATTTGTAACTGACATCAATTCAACCAAAATCCCAGAAAATTTCTCTCAAAATTTCCCGGGAATCTCAACAATACGAGAAAAATCAGCTACACCTAACCAACAAGAAATCCCCACCAAACGTGCACATTAAATGCAAATATATAAACAAAAACATTATTTAAACATATAATACAGCTCAGTAAGATGAATCAGAATCGCCCATCTCATAATACAGGTTGGCTCGAACCCACTACTGGCGCACATCAGGGGACTGGTGTGGCCTATTTGTTGTTTTAATATTGATTCTATTTCAATGTTTGGTGCTGCGGCTGCCATTCAATTTAATATATGGTATTATTATCAATAAATTATTCGAAACAAGACTGACACTAACATTAGACCAAAAATGGAAAATAAAACAAAATTACTTTTTTTTTTGTTCATCAGCTTTTATTTTTATTAAAGGTGATGATGGTACCTGTTGGAGATGATGAATCTCTATCCATAGGAGCGGAATTGCTAGCAATCATCTTGTCGCCGCCACGCTGAGACCCTTTTCGGGATAAATTTCTCTGCAACTTTAATTCATTTAGGGAAATTAAAATGAACAAAAGGGTGACCCCAATTTTTCTTCGGAATTGGGAGTTGTTAATCAAAACTGCAAAGAAAAAAAACGTACTGTAATTCTGGAATTTGCAGAGGGTTCTTTGGTTCCGCCATTGGAGAAGCCATTCATGTCGATGACGAAGTTATCTGGATTTGTAGTGTAATGCACACCGTTTGGCTGACTGCAAACTGAAATTTTCTGGTAATTTTTCGATTCTTCCAATTGATTAACTTCCCGGAAAGAAGCTGAATTCTAACACGAAATTGAAAGCAAATAAATCAGAGGAGAAAACAGAGGGAAATCAATGAAAGACGAAACAGATCAAAATCAGAACTAAGAAAGCACTCACCAATTTGGGAAGTTCCATCACTTTCTCAGGAAAGGAAATGAATTGGGAGAGAGAGAGAGAGAGAGAGAGAGAGAGTGGTTGTGTTCTTCGTGAAAAATTCCTCACCGAATTGGTCAATTAGAAAGCTACAGAGGAAACAAATAAAAGATGGGTATTTCAAATAAGTCAAAAAATTGCAATTATTTATTTATATATGAATACCAGTTTCTGGGTAGAAACAGACTAACAAATCCCGTGATATACAAACAAGAAAGCCTTAAAAAAAAAAAAAAAACTAATTATTGGTTGTGAAAAAAATATATTCATTTTTTTTTTCACAGACCTCCAGAGAACCACGAGAGAAGACAGAGAAACTTTTAAAATTAAGAAAAAAAAAATCTTTCTTTCTTAATCTGAAAAAGTAAGCCACCATCTTCTTCACCAAAACTACAACACAAAACAAAACAAAACAAAAAGAAGAAGCCATATCCACATTCTTTAAACACTATTTCATTGCAAAATCAGAGAGAGAGAGAGAGATAAAGTAACTGACCTGAAACATCAAAATTTGTGTTGTGGGCAAAGCTGAAAATTCTAAGACAGTTGAAAGCGAAACAGAGGAATAGAATTTGGACAGAAATGGCCAAAAAAAAAAAGCAAAAAAAAAAAAATTGATACAGACAGAATGAAGTTGAACAACGAATATGATGATGTGTGAGTGTGGCGTCGAAGAGAGAAACGCCGAATTTTAGATTTCAAACGCTCTTTTCTTTTTGTCATTTCATTCTCTAATTTGCATATATTTATAGACGCGGAGAGATGCACTAATATCAAACAAGATTAAATTGGCTGCCTTTTTGTAATAATGATTATTTAAATTCTAACTCAATTAAGCTGTTGATTAATTTGTTTCAGCAGATATGATTGTTTTGTTTTGTTTAACGATATGATAATGATGTGTTTTTTTTTATTTAAATGTTTAATGAGATGAATTTATTGAATACAAAAAATAAGCATGCGCATAGTGATTAGAATATATAATTGGAAGGATGGTGACAGGAAATGGTTGCGTGTTTAAACTAAGTTTATTTAGGGGATAGTGGCTTGCAAATGTGAGAGATCGCATCCAATTGGCAGCCATTAATCAAGACCAACCACATATTTGCAATACTTGCATGATTTAATTTATTTTGTATTCCCATTTACTGCTAATTTGAGTATAGTTTAAATGAATTGACATTTTAAATTTTAACATAATTCAATTGGTTTAGACATCATACATTTATTTTAAAAAATTGAATATTTATATCTTCATCCAACATGGTTGAACTCAAAAAATAAAAGAATAAAAAGAAATATTTAGACCTATAACACTACTCAATTCAAATATTAACATATTTTTAGACTTAACGTTTTTTTTTTTTTTAAAGTTGTACAAGTTTGAATTCCTACCTATTATTTAGATTGTAATGCTTAAAAAGAAAGAGACATCTGCATTGCAATGCATTTTTTTTAACGATGGTGAGTTCAGAACATTTATATATACATTTTTAATGATTTTGAGTTCAAATTTGTTTCTCTTTTATTGAAAATATAATATTTATGATATAATTTCCATTGTTTTTTATGAACCAACGATTAAAGCACTATTTAATAAATATGCTACCTTTTCTTTTAATTTTTTTTTTACTAAATATTTTGAGAATGATTGATGACCATTTTATTTTCTATTTGATAAAAATAAATATGTTTTTAAAAAAAAAAATCTTATTTACTTATATTTTCCATTTGTTCTAAGCGATTTTCCAAAATATTTTTTCTTGAATTCTAGCTAAATTTTAAAACTATAAAAATTATTTACGACTTTAATGTTTTTTCTTTTTCTGTTAATTTCTTTAATTTAGAGACTGCTTTGGAAGGTTTTGTTTTTGTTTCCATTCGTTTACATTTATATTAAGCTTAAAGTATATATATATATCTTATTTTATAGTAAGAAGTTTGTTCTAAAAATTATCTCATCAACATTATTTTGGCATCTTTTAAATAGTTCCTTCAAAATTCATCATTTATAATTTATTTTAAATGAAATGGAACTAACTTTCTATATATAGTAATTATTCTCATAATTACAGAAAATAGTAAAAGACCATTTAATAATTTTTAAGAATTAATAAATTCAGCTCGGTTATATTATGTTTCCAATAATGACTTCAATAATTAATCAAATGTATTATTTATAACAACATATATGCCAAATAATTGATATATTAAATTGCTTAATTATTATATTTTTTGAGAAAAGAATACTTTTTTTTTTGAGTAACAGAGAAAAGAATAACTTAATTACTAACAAATACTTCAATTTTTTTTTTTACATTATTATTAACATTAAAAGAAATATTTATTAAACTGGTTTGTATTCTTCATCAAAACACAATATTTTATTTGGTATAAATTTAATATTCTATTAAATATGATTCAATAATCATTGAATAATATATTGAGTATAATTCAATAATGAATAGTTATTGAATGCAATATATATATTGACTATAAAAATGCTATACATATAAATAATTAAAAAGTTGATATGTATGTAATTATAGCAATAAATTCTGTAATTTCATAATATCTGATAATTATAAAGGTCAATCCTTGGATGTCCAATTAGTATAGTTTGACTTTTATTTGCTAAGCTTCCCCAAGATAGAGATCGCTTTGCTTGCAATTGAATTACAAAATTGATAATTCGTTTGACTTTGAATATCTTAAACAACACAATTAAGAAAGCCAGTTAATTAGACATGAGGTTTAGTTATATCCCTGTTTAAATTATGAGGCCAATTATTCGTCATCATATAAAATTAAATGTAACCAAAAATTAGTTAGAGAAGTAATTTGTGTCGTGTGTCCAGGTACAATTAAAGATTAATTAAAAAAAGGATTTACTTTTTTTTTTTTTGAGAAAATAACATGCATTCAAATCTAGCCCCTTGGGCAACAAACAAAGAGTTGTTCTCATACTCCAATACATGTAAAATCCAATTTGAAAAATCATTGGTCCATAAAACAGGTTGACCAAATAAACCAAGACAAGCCAGCCTATCAGCTAAGATATTAAATTCTCGTCGAACCTATCAGCTAAGATATTAAATTCTCGTCGAGCATGACTAAACTTCACCTGTTAAAAAACCTTCCGAATAGAAGAAATATCAATAAGAGAATTATGTACCTCCACGGTTGAGGGTGCCATCCCATTAATCATAGCAACTATGGATAGAGAATCACAGAACAGATTAACTCTCGACCAATCTTTGTGCCACACGGAGACCATCAATAACTGCCCAAGCTTCAGAACAAGCTGGCGAAACAAAACACTCGTAAACATTCGTCATTGCCACTAACAAACGTCCATTTGAAAAGCGAATTGCTACCCTCACACATGTTCTGTGAAACTCTTCATTGCAAGCCGCATCCACAAAAATATTAACCTAATTAGTATCAGAAACCGAACTTGACCGGTCTAAATTTGACCCCGAAAAACTCCTTGAGGCACCATTAGCAAGTTGGAAATCCTGCAAATACCACATAAGCCAATCACACTTAAACTAGATTGATTGTAAAGGTCGACTGAAACATAAACTATTTTGATCATTCCCAATCCCCCAAGTACCCAAGCATAGAGCCTCAAACCTACTAGAAGAAAGCTGATTAAAAAATTGTAACCACTCATCCTGTATAGATGAACTAATAACATCCCCTAAACCTTCTCCAGGTAAAAATAAACTCCAAAGTTCCTTTGCCCTTATACACCCAAAAAGTGCATGAACTGTGGTTTCAGCTTTGTCATTGCACACTGAACAGGTCACCGAAACCTCCATACCCTTATTAAACAGATTTACTTGAGTAGGAATGTAGTCATAAAAGGATCGCCATATGAAAAGTTTTATTTTGGAAGGTAAATTCTCCTTCCAAAATTTCTTCCACCATCTCAAATAACCATTATGATCACTTCAAGTTACTGCCTTGTTTTGATACAACATATAAGTTTTATAACCACTTTTTACCTGATAACGACCAAATTTATCAAAATGCCAAATCCATCTATCAGGGACTCCTGTCAAAGAGATTGGTTGATTGATAATTTCCTGCACGTATGCCAGACAAAAATAAATGTAACTTTTGAACATCCCATTGGCTCTGAGTAATAAAATCAGACACACGCATATCATCTGAATCTGTCGATTTAGACAATACTCTAAAATACCACAATTTGGGAAGCTAAGGGTCCTTAAAAATTCGAATGGATCTTCCATCTCCCACTTGAAGATGTAAACCTTTTTTCAAAAAGTCTAGTCCCTAAACAAAACTCCTCCAAAAATAAGATGTTGATGCAGGAATGGACCCAATATTCAAAAGGTCCATGGTGGGAAAATACTTTCCTCTCAACACCTTAGACACCGTTAGGTCAGGATTAGAAAAACTCTCTACACCTGTTTTGCTAACAACGCTTGGTTGAACTTGATTACGTCTCTGAAATTTAGACCCCATACTCCTTTGGTTTGCACAATTTGTCCCAACTCATCTAGTGAATTTTCTGTTTCTCTTCTGTAGAACCCCACCAGAATCTTGCCATATGTTTTGTTAAAAGTTGGCAGAATTTCTTTAGCAACCTAAAGCAACTCATGGCATATGTGGGAATTGCCTGGGCCACACTCTTAATCAACACCTCTCCTTTGCACTAATTGAAAAAAAGTTTACCTTTCCAAAATCTATCTTTAAGATCTTTTCAATCAGCCCATTTACTCTTAGAAAAAAAAGAAGGGAGTCCTAAATAGGTTCCCAAACTATCCACTATATTCATAGGAAGAATTTGATGCAGAAACTCTTTACATTCAGTAACCACATTTGGAGAGAAAACTATAGCAGACTTCCCCAAATTTATACTCTAGCTTGAGGCCTTCTCATAAATATTAAAAATAAATTTCAGAAAGCCAAACTCAAGAGCATTTGCTTTTAGGAAAATGAGACTATCATCTACAAAGAACAGGTGGGTTACCTTAGGGCTCTAGCGCGCAATTACTACTCCTGAAATAGGCCCTCTGTTCCCCTCATTAGAAATCAAAGCTGACAGTCCTTCTGCACATAAAAGAAGCAGATACGGAGACAAAGGATCACCTTGTCGTAAACCATGAGATGGCTTGACAGGCCCCACATGTTGACCATTAACCAAAATATAGAAAGACATAGTTGAAATACAATCCATGATCAACTTAACCCACTCTGTATGAAACCCCAACTTAAACAGGACATGAGTCAGAAAGGGACCATTCCACACGATCACAAGCCTTACTCATATCCAACTTTAGAGCAGCATACCCCTCCTTACATGTCCTCTTTTTCTTCAGACAATGAGGGCTCTCATTACCGATAATTAAATTATCAGATATAGCTCTCCTCGAGATAAGGCCGATTGTGCCTTTGAAATTATTTCCCCAATAACCAATTTCAAGCGATTAGCAATGACCCTTGTCACAATTTTGTAACACACATTGCAGAGGCTTATTGGACAAAAATCAGTAACCTTCTTTGGCTCATGTATCTTAGGAATAAAAATAATATTTGTGTTGTTTTACTCCTCTAACGAAACTTCCTGATTCAGAATCTTTAAACAACTCTGCATAGTTTGTGGCCCAATTATATCCCAATAGTTCTGATAAAACACAGCTAGAAAACCATGTGGACCTGGCGCCTTAGTTGGATGAAACCCTTTAATTGCCCATTCAACCTTCTCTTTTGTGTACACATGCATCAGTCGATTATTCATCTCATTTGAAACCTTTCTAGGGATGATGTTTGTAACTTTCTCAATATCATCCATCATGGGCATGGAAGATGTGAAAATCTCCTGGAAATAATTAACAAAAATATTCGAGACCAGAAAAGACTCATCTTGCCACTGACCATTTTCATCATAAACTCCTTTTATTTCATTCCTCTTTTTCCTTCTAGTGGCCCTCTGATGAACCACTTTGTATTTTTGTCTCCCCATCAAAGCCATTTTTCTTTGATCTTTGTTTCCAATAGATATCTTCCTCTTACAGTTTTTTGTTTTTTGTCTAGGTCGCCTTCAATGGATTTTATCAAGTTAAAGTCCAAAGGATGGGGATGTGCATAAGCAGCTTGCAACAATCCTTAGATTTTTGGTTTCCATTAAAAAACATAAATAGAGATTAAGGCGAGATAATTCATCGCAAACATCACATAATGCCCATGGACTCCCCAATCCACGAACATTCTAACAAAGTGTTTTCATGGTGCCTGGCAGGGTTGCTTTGCAGCCACCGCCGAACCTGAAAGAGTTAATATTAAGAAAGCGGAAGAAATTTTGGATCTTAAGCACTCTAATTTGATCAATTTTATCATACAAAAAGCATGCTCAAAACTGAAAAAACAGAGAATAAGAACACTACCTTTGATGCTCAAAATTCTCCTAATCCTTGGCCAATTTCTGATCACGAACACTTCGTGGATCACCCTTAGGATCTTCCCTACTATCCTCAGGCCTTGGAATGGATTGTGGGATCCTAAATTGAGAGAATTTTTTAGAGAGAGAGCAAAGGTCTAAAATCGAGAATCACTACAATTTTCTGCAAAATTTTCTTCACCCATGGTGTTTCTTCTTATTTAAAACAAATCATAAGCTTCTTTAAGCTTTGTGAAGATGCCAACACACAAGTGATGAGGATAAATCAAGAAGGAGGTGGCCAATTTTGGTGAATTTGAAAAAGCAAGGAGCTTATTCATGAAATTGTGAATTTGGTCAAAAATTCGTTCCTAAATGAATTTGAATTCTTCTTTAATTTTAATTCAAAATTAATATAAAATTAATTTAAAATTAAAATTAATTTTTAATTAATTAAACAATTTAATTAATTTTAAATAATTATTTAATTTAATATCAAATATCAAATTAAATAATTGGACCAATCCCGATTTCTCAAATCGAACGTTCGAACATGAATCCTTATTTATGTTTTAAACCGAACCAATATTTAAATCAAATTTAAATATGTCCACCTCTTCTTTATCATAGTTTAATTCATAATTAAGCTATGAAACGTTAAGTATATCGTATATAATTAACGTTTTCTCCCAAAATTGAATTTGAACAATTCAAATTCTTTTCTCTCAAATTGTTACAAGGCTTAATCCGAGCTAGTAAGGGGAACCTAATGGACCTACAGATCATGAGCTCCAATGATACGAGATTAACCGGCCAAACTCTTTAGCCTAGCTAATCAACATTCGTTAACCACTGGGACACTCCACTAAAGCCCAGTGGATGCACTCTCCTCACTGTAGATATATTTCTGTCCACTCGATATAACCATGATTAGTAAGTCGATCCTTCACAGGTCATTCGTAATTACAGCTGGGTCAAATAAATCGTTTTACCCCTGTAATTACTTCTTGTTCTTTAAGTCCCACTGATCCTCTAATGAACAATTGGTTTGTGGTCCGACCACCAAACCGAATCCCTATTGGGCCAATGAGAGAGTGGGCCCATTGTTCAAGACCATGAGTCAGCACTTAAGGGAACAACCTCTCTACTAAACCCTAAAGCGGGTAGGAGTGAATTCCATCTCGCATGACTATGTTCCCAACTATCTACTCGGTCTTATCCCCAAAATGGGAGGCTTATTGAGTTGGCGATCTCGGGCCATTCTCACCCATGCAAATCTAAGGATAATCCCGAATAAACAGGAGTTCATAGCACACTCAGAATTAAGATCGAGTTACCTAGGTCATCGTATGAAAATAGTCAGTTAAAACAGTAAACGGAGTTAAAAAGTCTAAGTGACTATTTCGCGATCCAGTCTTATGCAAACTCATTGCATAGGACGCCCCCACTTTCATGTCTCCACATGAACGATTCAGGATCACATCGTTAGTACTATTCAAAGTGGACCGCGTCCATAGTGTCCCCAAGATAAGGTACCAAACCCTATCCCTATACTATAGACCGTTGTGACTATTACTCGAACTTGATCCACTTTTATGTCAGACATAAAGTTCAAGTTTACATCTTATAGTCAAGGGTTCTTAGTTCATTGGATTTGAGTTAAAAGGATGCAATTCACTTTATCCAATAACACCTTTACTGAATAAACCTCAATAACATCTTTATTGCAAAATAGAATATACATTGAGTTTACAAAACTACGAGTTTTAGGACACAAAACCCAACAGAACCAACATTTGACTCTGGTCCACCATCAACCAAAGAGTCCAACCTCCATTTCTTCACAGTTAGAAGCACTTGAACAGAATCCATCTTCCTCTTCTTTAGTGTCCATAGACGACCCAGATACATTGTAGATTGTCGGCCTAACCTTTTTCAAGCGCCAAAAAGGTGTTTCTCCTCAATCGTCCTTGCATTAGAATCTGCCCAAGTCACAACACTTGGTGAACCAACCTGATCACGAATCGTCACACAAGGGGAACCAACCAGCAGGATTAAACCATCTTAATTTGGCACGTCCAACCTCTTTTCTTTATCTCCATTTTCGCGGCCTAGAGAAACAATTACTTCAGCCGAACCCACTCTATCTGCCAGCCCACACTCTAAACTTGGCTCATTTGACCAATTAAGAGAAGACCCACCGCTTTCCAAAAAGCGCACTAGAGGTGGCCTATTTTACTTCAACGTAATAGGCTTAGAGTTTCTTTTGAAACTCCCTAAATCCTCCCATTCATTGAACATTTGTCTCACAGAGCCTGATTTCGAGCGTTTCATACTTTCTGCCTCATCAATCAAATCGAGATTTGCGTTGGAATTTAATGTTGGTGAATGCTCCATCAATGAGTCAATCGAAATTGACGATGGCGATTGTAGGATGCCGTCAACGCTTATCAAAGATGGCAAAAGACTAGCCCTCGAAAAAGCACCCCCGTTTATCTTCAAAGATTATGGCGAAGAAGTTGCCATTGGAGTCCCCTTCGACCTGTTGCCATCCTTATCTTGAAAATCAAACGAACGTTTCCATTCGTTCAAACCAGGAGATAGTGCGATAGGAGGAGATCTACCTGTGAAGCGCAACCCCTATTCATATTGATGAAATTTTGCTCCAGGTGTTGAATTATTGTAGAACATATTACAATCTTTAAAGTGGTGGCCAATGATCCCACAATGGGAGCAAAATTCAGGTAACTTCTCATATTTGATCAAAATTAACACCCCTCCCATTGGGCCGTCCATATTGAGTTTGATCCCTCCTGCAACGGCTTAGTTATGTTAATTCATATCTTAACCCTTATACTCACCCCCAACACAAAGAACCTTTACCCTCATCAAACTCTTTGAAAACACCCATTGCATTTCGTAAGTTTTAGGCCATCTCCCTGTTAAAACAAGCAAGTGGGATGTCTAGGTAATGAACCCAAAATGCAACGAAAATAAACTCCAAATTCGAAGGCTTTGTGAAAAGAGATGGCTTCCCCAAAGCCAAAAGAAATCGGTCAAAAAGCCATGGTCCACTATTGAACACCCTCAAACTGTCCATCTCATTTTTAAACCGAAAGAAGAAAAGGTTCTTCCCAAGAACTTCTATCTCCAAACCCTTTTCAATTCTATAAGCCAATTTGAAGGTATTACGAACTACTTCAGTGGAGACAATTTTGCTTGATAAAAGCTTTCCAACCAAACACCCTCCTAGCATCTTTTCAGCATTTTGTATTGATTCAAACTTTACATCCACTGAAACTTCTTCCTCTTCAACAATCAAATTCAGCTTACTCCAATCCTCGATTAAATCCTCATGAGCCATTGGTCAAAACTTTTTCTAATAGAATCATAAAAACTATTTCTGAAAAATTCTCCCACTTGAAAAACAAAAAACACACAGGCAAGGCTTGAAAGGCAGTCCAAAGACTGAAAATTTCTCCTTATAGGGGGAGACTGGTCCGGTCGCCGTTGTACAAATCCATAGCTCTAGAGAGAGTTCCGTTCAGCCATTACAGTACACAAAAAGAAAGAAAATATAACAATAAAAAAGGGATTTACGGTTGTTTTCTTAATACAATTAATTAACTCTAATAACCAATACTAGGAGAACCTATACTATCCAAGTCAAAGATAGATAAAACGATATAATACATTATTTCTTCCAAATTTTTCTACACTAGAGTTTTTAAGAAAACAACCAGCCCCTAGTATTGGTTATTAGAGTTAATTAATTGTATTAATATTCAGTTAAGTTAGTTAATACTCTTTTGTTAAGAGTAGTTATTTTCTGTTTTTAACTCTACTCTTTTTCGTTGTATATATTCAATTATTGGAGAAATGAATAAGACAAGTATCATTTCCATCCACTTTACACGTAATATAGTATCAGAGAAAAATTATCTCTTCTTCGTCTTTGAGAATTTTGTGTGAAGTGCTCTCCCATGGTTACCCAATCTGCATCATTTTCTTCCTCTGTTCAAGTTAAGTCTTCATCTGATGCTTCTAGCCCTTACTACCTTCACCACAATGATACTTCAAACTTTGTTCTGGTTTCTAATCTTCTCATCAAGGACAATTACGTGACCTGGAGTCAATCGATGCTCTTTGCTCTTTCCATTTGCAACAAGCTCGGATTCATCGGCGGCACGATCTCGCAACCTATCGGTGATCTTTTCCATGCATCGACCTGAAACAACAATATTGTGATTGTTTGGATATTAAATTTTGTTTCCAAAGGAATTTTATCCAGCATCTTCTTCACTAACTTTGCTCGCATGATTTGGTTAGATCTCAAAGATCGTTTTCAGCGTAAGAATGGCCCTAGAATTTTTCAATTGAAGCGAGATCTCACCACATTAACACAAGATCAACAGCCAGTGACTGCCTATTTTTCTTGATTGAAAAACATTTAGGATGAATATGTCACGTATCATCTTGGATGCACTTGCTGAAGATGCACTTGTGGTGGACATCATCATATTGAATTTTTCTTTCAATTTGAGTACCTAATGAGTTTTTTTGATGGGACTCAATGACTCTTTTGGTCACGATGAGTCTCATATTTTATGTATTTTTAGCCCTCTAAACTTAGGTTATTTGCAAGAATTCATGCTTATATGTCCATAATTATTAGCAAATTGATATGAGAATTACCCAAATCAGTAAAAATGTTGTTTTGTGATAAGAAATCTAAAATGAGAGGAAAAGAGTTGGATTTTATTGATTTTTGATCTTTTTATGCAGAAAACTGTAAACTGCAAGAATTGTGACTCCAATTGCAATTGCAATTCTTCCTGGAGACAGAATTCCTAAAAATTGGGAGGAAATTTGGAAATTCGATTTTATGCTGATATTTGAAGATATTCTCCATGAATCAAGCTCATAAAGATTCGATTCTTACCTTAACATACATGGAGCAAACCCTAGCATTTGGAGGATATAAATATGAATATTCAAGCCAAGAAAAAGCCATCCAAGATCTTTTTCACGACTTGAAGACCACTTTACTTTCTGCACTTTTTATTTTCCGACTTAAAGGAGGAAGAATGCTGCTCAAACTTCAATCCATCACTGTCGAAAGTCTAGGGTTGTGAAGAGATTACTCTCCTTGACAAAGGTTGAGTTTAGATCGATTGGAGAGGTGGAAGTTATCTCTTTGAGTTCAAATTTCCTTTGTATTCGCAAATTTAATTTTCTGTTTTAGTTTTTTAAATTCCAATACTTTAACTTTTGTTATTTCACATTCAGTTTACTTCTAATATGATGTCTTAACTATAGTCCCTAAGTTTTTCCAATTAATTCATACTCAATATGGTAAAACTATTAAAGCATTCAGGTCAGATAATGCCCATGAGCTCACTTTCAAAGAATTTTTCCTCGTTAAATGAGTTGTCCACTAGTTCTCGTGTGTTGCTAGACCTGAACAAGTGGAGAGAAAGCATCAACACCCTGTTGAATGTAGCTAGAGCATTGTTCTTCCAATCCCGTGTACCCATACAGTTTTAGAGTGAGTGTGTCTTAACTGCGGTACACTTGATTAATAGAACTCCATCTAAGCTACTTAATTGGGAAACCCTTTACACCTTACTCATGGGTTCTATCTCTGACTATTCTTCGCTCAGAGTCTTTGGTTGCCTCTGCTATGTGTCTACTCTACTAGCTAAGAGGTCTAAATTTTCCCCTCGAGCTATACAGTCCATCTTTATGGGATATCCCTATGGAATGAAGGCGTGTAAGTTGTTTGATGATACTAATCACAAGTTCTTTATTTCTTGTGATGTAGTATTTCATCAAAGTGTGTTTTCCTTCCACACTATAACTCTCTCAGCAAGTCAACAAGATTGCTTCCCTGATGTAGTCTTGCCAAAGTCTATCAACTTAGACATTTTTTTTCATGCGTCCTCTCCTGTTGATACACAAGTAGCTAGTGATGTTACACCTAAAGCTGCCCAAGTAGCTAATGATGATACACTTGAAGCTACTCCCTTTGGTGGTTCCTTTGATTTTCTTTCAGCTAATGATGAACCTATTTTTGAAGCTACCACGTCTTTGCCAAATCATGAGCCAATAAGGTCTTCTAGGCTTTCCAACCACCCACTTACCTTCAGGATTACCATTGTAGCCTTCTTACTAACACGCACTTTACTATATCATCTACAAGATATCCATTGCAACATTACATTTCCTATGGAAATCTTTCACCATCATATAGAGCATTCTCTTTACAACTCTCTGCTCATTATGAACCTCAGTTCTATCATTAAGCTCTTCCTTTTGACCATTGGAAAGTGGCAATGAATGTTGAATTGGAAACAATGGAACGTAACAAAATGTGGATTGTTGTTCCTCTTCCCTTGGGCAAACATTCCATTGGTTGCAAATGGATATGTAAAGTGAAACATAAGGCTGATGGTTCAATAGAGCATTACAAGGCTCAATTAGTAGCAAAGGGGTATACTCAAAAAGAAGGTTTGGACTTTATAGAGACATTTTTTCTTGTGGCCAAACTAGTGACTGTTAGAGTTTTACTCACAATTGCAATGTCTTTTGGTTGGCTCTTAGTGCAATTAGATGTCAATAATGCTTTTCTCCATGGTGATTTGTTTGAGGAGGTATATATGGACTTACCTTTGGGTTATGATCCACAATAACAAGTAACTAGTAAGGGAAATCATCTCGTTTGTTGGTTGCATAAGTCAATATATGGTCTTAAGCAAGCCTCTCACCAATGGTTTGCAAAGTTTTCAGAAGCCTTGATTTCCTTTGGGTTTCATCAGTCAAAATCAGATTACTCTCTCTTTGTAAAAGGGTCTCGTTCAGAATTTGTGGCTTTATTCGTATATGTGGATGATATTATTATAACAGGGGCAAATCAATCTATCATAGATAAACTGAAATTGATTCTCAATGATCGATTCAAGCTAAAAGACTTAAGGTCTCTCAAATATTTTCTTGGCTTGGAACTTACTTGATTGTCAAAAGGCATTTATCTTTCCCAAAGGAATTATACATTATAGCTTTTGGGGGACACTGGATTACTTGGTTCAAAACTCGAGCATGTTCCAATGGATCCTTAGCTGAAGTTTCAACAGTCTGAAATTGATTTTCTTTCTAACTCTTCAAAGTATCATAGACTCATTGGAAAGCTATTATACTTGACTATTTTCAGGCTTGACATTGCTTTTGCTATAAAAAAATTGAGTCAATTTGTATCTAAGCCATGCATATCTCATTTGTTTGCTGCATATTTTTTGCTCACGTATCTTAAATTGGCTCAAACCCAGGGAATTCTCCTCAAACTAGTAACCAATTTTAAGCTCCAAGCCTTTGCTGATTTTAATTGGATTTCGTGTGTTGATACTCGTCGTTCAACCACTGGTTTCTGTATTTGCATTGGAGATTCCCTTGTTTCGTGGAAGTCAAAGAAGCAATCAACAATATCACGTTCTTCCGTTGAAGCCAAGTATTGAGTATTAGCTCTAACCACTTGTGAGTTGCTTTGGCTTTCTTATTTGATGGTTGATATGCAGGTGCCATTGATATCCCTTGCTTTGTTGTTCTGTGATAATGATGCCGTTTTATATATTGCCTCCAATCTAACCTTCCATGAGAGAACAAAGCACATAGGGCTAGATTGTCACTTTGTTCATGACAAGCTTTCTGACGACTTTTTAAAGCTTTTGTCAATTAGATCAAAGCTGCAACTTGCTGATGTTTTTACTAAGCCTCTCATGGCTAATATCCTCTTTCCATTTTTGTCCAAGCTGAGTTTATTAGATATTTTTACCCCATCTTGAGGGGGGTATTGGAGTTAATTTATTGTATTAATATTCAGTTAAGTTAGTTAATACTCTTTTGTTAAGAGTGGATACTGTCTGTTGTAATTAGCTCTACTCTCTTTCGTTGTATATATTCAATAGTTGGAGAAATGAATAAGACAAATATCATTTCCCTCCACGTTACATGTAATAATGGTTTAGAATAAAATTTTAATTTCCTACTAGTTTTGATGTTTGTTTTTGGTCTTTGGTCTCTTTTTCTTGCTTTTGCTTTGTTTCTACTAAGGTTGCCAACTTTGTTTTTCCCCCATCTCTTGTTAGCCTTTGTCTATTTATACTCAATTTTTTTCTTTAATTTTTTTTATTTTAACAATATGTGGATGGAAGATTTGAACCTCTGATCTTTTGGTCAATAGTATATGTCTTAATCAGTTGAGTTATGTTCAGTTTCTTATATGCCTTGTTAACTTTTCTTTTTTTCCTCGCTTAGTTTCTCTATGGAATGTTAGCTTGTTTTTCCGTTACTCAATTTTTCTGTCATGTGAGTCATTTGTAGCATTTTTATGCGTGTTGGTAGATATTTTTCTAACCATTTCTAGCTTTCTAGTTTTGCCTTGATTTCAGGTTACGAGATTTCTTTCTTTGACAATATAGTTTGTGGGTTATAATAATCTGTGGAGTTATATAATATTGTTTAAAATGCACAGAGTTGTTTAGTTTGAGTTATAATAGTATGTGTTTGGGATATAGAGTACTCCACAGACTATTATAACTTATGTTATTATAATCCACGCCTCAAACAACTCCTAAGAGTTTCTTTTTTTAAATATGATTAATTAGCCCCTAATTACAACGTGATAACCACAATTCTAAGACTAACACAAAACAGCCAACACAGCTCAAGCAAAGAGAAGAATATAAAAGAAAACATTTGCTTAAGAAATGGTGCAAAAATAATAAGAGCCAAAAAAGTCAAATAATATTTATAGGATTACAGAGAATTCCCATATGATTTGAAAGCTGTCTAATTTATAATATTTTAGGGTATGGTCATGCAACATTAAAACTTCTCGGAGGGGGCACATGATGAGAAAGTAGGAAATCAAGCCGCATGTCATGGAGATTCATTCGCATTTTCTCTTGTATTTGGGAACTTACGACGTCGTACCCCCTAATTAAATTTCCTTAACTTTGATTGGATTACTTAAAACAATTTGAATTTGGACACCCTTAAATTAGAGTTTACAACTTTAATCATTTGTTTTGGATTTGACTTTTTGAGTCATTTGGATAATGTGAATTAAATTGATTTTGGGAGTAGGAATCAAGAAAGAAATGATATTACAAGGATTTGAAGCAATTCTTCCATATAATTCAATATTGGAAGCTTAAGATAACAAAATATACTTTAGTATATATTTGAAAACTTTTCTTTATCCGAAAAGACCATTCTTGAAATAAACTCTATCTTAATTGAACAAGCAAATGATTTGGTATCAAAAAGTTAAAGTAGGTATATTTTTACAAGTTTAATCATCTACCTTATATAATTACGATCAATTTGAACATAGTTCAACGGTAAAAATATTAATAATTTTCTTGGTTAAAGGTTAGAAATTTGCACCCACACATTTGCAATGCCTTTAACTCAAAAGAGAGGGAGAAAACGAACTTCTCTAATTACAAGCAGACCTTTTTATAAAAAATAAAAAAAAAATCATTTTTTAAAAATATAAAAAATATTCAAGTCTCTAAATATAATTCTTTTTTAATATATCATCATTGAAAACAAATTTATGAAGATAGCCTAACTCATATTTTTAATGTTTAAATTCAATTTTAGTCCCTAAATTTTAGGTTTATTTCGTTTTTTGTTTTTAAACTTTTAAAATCTAATTTTAGTTCTTAAACTTTCAAAGGGTCTATTTTTACCTTTTAGACTTTTAAAAAATATTTATTTTGGTTTGTGCTATATGATCTTGCCTCCTTATATATGCCCACTCAATTAACTCGTCATCAGCTAATTATCTTGGTAGTTAGTTCTTGTCCATGCTAGTACGTTAATACATGTATTAGAAGCTAGGCTATCCATTATTTTTTAAAGCTCAAGGATTGAAATAAACATTTTGAAAGGTTACAGACTAATCACAATGATTGGAGAATGAAAAATTTCATTACATACATACAAAATTTCATAGCACTTCGAAGGGTATGCAAAAAGATGTCATTAAAGGGTTCTAAACATTCAAACTAAAATTCTAAACTAAGAGATGGAAACAATTCTAGAGACTTACAATCTGGCTCTGATATCAATGTTAGGATTTAAAAAAACAAGATACTAACATCTTTGAAGAACGCAACATAATCAAGAAAATTCAAATACAACAAGCAGAGAATAATCACAATGGAGAGAATTCTCACTAATCACAGCCTAAATCCTTCATTTCACAAAGATGCAATTGATCGAGAGTTTTTTGAAAGGGAATTTTGTTTACTATGTTGTGTTGGAGTTGTTAGAAAGATCACATCCAAAAGATCCATGTCAAATCAAGATATTAGATTAACATTTGCCATTACAAAAACTGCAGAGATCCACTCGAGGTGACAGTTATAAAAACTTCCTCCATCCTTTTATTTACTTATTTAATAATAAAATAACATAAAGTTATTTATATATTAATTAAATCTTTCAAAATGAAATAAACCTTAAAAACTTAGGAATAAAAAAGGCATTTTGAAAATTTAGAGACTAGAATGAAATAATCTGTAACAATTTAGATACCAAAACGAGATTTAAATGTATTTTTAATCTATGATGACTTTGTACCCAAAATCTTGTTTCGAAACAAAGATCATAAGAAAATTATATCAAACTTCATCTTATTCAAGTTTCTATAACTTATTCCTCTCGGAATTGAAAGTCGAACTCATCCAACCCAAAAATAGATGATCTCAACTGAACCCAACTTCCAATTATGGTGGATTCAAATGGTACCACATTGATCTCCTTTTTGTGGTGTGATACTTGATATTCAAGCCAACACAAAATACTTTGAGTGAAAGTGAATGCGAGGGGATCTCCATCATTTGCCTTTTCCCCCCACTTGAACTGCACCCTTAGATTTTATGCTGCCATTGAAATGACATGATGGTTAGCTTCCAAATACACTTAAAAAACCTAAAGTTGTCCAAAAAAAAAAAAAAAAAACTACTTCATCTAGAAGTTTAAGACATTATGTTCTCGACAATGAGGTCAACACTGGTCAGATAATTTGTCATATAAATGTAAAGGTTGTCAACTTAAGAATAGTTCAACTGGTTAAGACATTATATCGTTGACCATGAGGTTAGAGGTTTGAATCTCTCCACCCACTTGTTGTTCAACTCTAATAGTCTATGGTCTTAATGAATGAGTGGTGATTTTGTGGATGGTAATATAGATTTTGATTTATAATAATATTTAGAATGATATAAGTTATGGATGTGTGGGGGCAGAATATAAACAAAATGCCTGGTTCTCACTTAAAGCCCATCTGCTTGTAGTATTATTCTTCTAATTCCTCTTCCTTTTCTGCTTTATGCTCTTTTACTCTTGGGGTCAACTTTGCAAATCATAGGTTAAGGTAGAGTTAACTTTATATGTATTCTTCTGTTATGGTTTGCTCCTTCCATCTGTGTGTTGGGAAATAAAACTCAAAAGTTAGGTTCCATCAAATTGATTATAGCTTGGCTTGTAGCTAGGGTGACTCATATTTAACATTTTTTTTTGAAAAGGACTCATATTTAACTTTTTATATAAATTTGAGTTTGTATCACTCTGAAATTTAGATTTGCATAAATAAATTACAAAATCCTAATTTTTGCATAGAGAAATGAGTACTAAAAATATGATTTTATCTATGATAAGTTCATTTTATATATATTTATTATATCTTGTTTAGGTTGTTTTTAGTTAGTTTTCATTTAGTTTTTGATTTCTAACTCTTGTATTTCTTTTATTTTTATAGGTATTCAAAAGATATATTTTGAAGGTCATGTTTAAGGACTTTTTGGAGAGCTTTTCAAGTTGAAGTCTAAAAAAAAAAAAAAAAAAAAAAACCTTCTTGGGCGCCTAGGCTTCCAAACCGGCGCCTAGGCACTGCAGACTGAAGCAGTTGAACAGAATGCCAGTGCCTAGGCGCTGTCCACAGCGCCTAGGTGCTACGTCGCGGCCCTAACTTTAAATTGGGTCGATTTTTATCATTTGGGGGTCGATTTTTAGGTTTTTTTAGGGCAGAAAGGGGCGACAAACAGAGGCAAAGAGGGAGAACGACCAAGGAGAAGAAATTTGCGCATCTTGGAGGTCTTTAACAACAAAAAAGGAGTGGAGCTAAGCTTAATTTGTTTCTATTTCTCTTCTTCTTTCTCTTTTTGCTGTTTGTAGAGACCCAAATGGTGATTATTGTTGGTTTTGTTAAGATTTACATTATGAACTAAGTTTTTCTTTCTAGGGCTTTGATGTAATCGAATATTGAATCCTACTTCTTCTTAGTTAATAGTTGATGTCTCTATTTCATACATGGTTGTGAGAATGCTTTTGCACCTAAAGTATGTTTAGATTTGGCCATTCTTTACATTAATCCTATGTCATGATTTGAGGTTGAGAAACAAGAATCATTGATGAACTAAAGCATTTTCCCTAATTTACACTTGAGATAGAGATATCCTTGTGGGTTTTGTGGCAATTTTAGGTTATACGGGCTTAATAATTGATTTGTTTGAATTGTCATAGAGATATAGGCAATTTACACTTCAATGAACATCGTTATTGCTTGAGAAAGAATATCGAGTCTATAGGGTAGAGCTTGCCAACAATCTTGAAATAGAAGAAAACATTAGCTATTAATGAACAAAGAGTAGGAGGAAGTATTTGGTGAAATCATTGCTCTAGAGTTTTTACAAATTAATTTTTATTCCTCTATTTTTGCACTATCATTTATAGAGTTTTATCAAAGTTATTTATCAAGCAAGTTTAAATTATCCATTCATCCTTGACAATTTGGTACTTAGATAAAATTAAGGCTAGATAATTTGGTAATTGGTAGCTTTCAGTCCCTGTGGAGAATGAACTTTGATTTCAATCACTGTATTACTTGTAACGATTCGTGCGCTTGCGAATTTCGAACATCAATCTACTTATGTTTTGTTGGTAGGTTTTTTATTTATGCAATTATATAATATGATCGGTGAGATTCAATTATTTTATCTACATTGTTCATAGAAGTTCAAGATTGTACATTTAACTTCACAATTCTAGACCTAAAAGAATTTAGTTGGGCACTATTTTAAAAATAAAAATTAAAAAAAAAAAGAATTTAGTTGGGCCTATTACAAAGAGGGGAGAAGTGGACCCAATTGGCCAATCGGCCAAACAAGAGCCCATTGTTTAACAAACCTGTAATTTAGTTGGCATGCTATTCTTTTCTCTGTTTTTCGTTTTTTTTTTGGATTAAGTGAATATATGTTTGACCAATTTTTTTTTCAAAATTGTATTTGGATTGAGTGGAAAATCTGAAAAGCAACATTTTTATATTTTTAGTGTATTCATATTTTAATTTAAAATGAATAATTATATTAAAAAGATAAAAAAAAAAAAACTTGAAAAAAATCAATTTATATCCCTCCACTTTGTAGGGCGAATCAATTAAAACTATAAACTAATAATTGTATTAATTAAAATCCTAAACTTTTAATAGTGAATCTATTTAGACTCTCTATTAGAATTTCGTTTTAAAATCGTTTAAGCATAATCCTCACACTTATGTAAGACTCCTTTAAATGAAGAGATTAAAACAGTATTAGAGACAAATGTTGAAACCAAGTAGGTAATAGTAGTTTTCATTAATATGAGTGCTTTTTCATACTTTCTTATTATTCTATTTTTCTCTATTTATTTAGAAAGAATTATGTGATAATTTTTTTTTGCTACTTTAGTAAGATTTTTATTGTGGAAGAATAATCAAGTTATTTAGATAAATTTTGAGTTGATTATTCAAATAGAATCAAAGTAAAAATAATTATGAATCATTGACAGATGGCATAAATTAATTCACTTATGAAATTTTAGGATTTTAGGATTTTAATTAATTAATACAATTATTAGTTTAAGATTTTAATTGATATAGCCTACAAAGGTTATGAATATAAATTGATTTTTTTCCTAAAAACTTTGATATTGAATATACTATTTCATGTTATAAACTCTTTCATATTTTGTTAAAATTAAAACATATATAACATAATATATTATAAATTATAAAATATTATAAAATAATAATTATACAAAATTTATAATATAAAAAATATTATGTTAAGGACAACAAAACCTCTACATATCTTTAAATGGTATAATATTGTCCACTTTGGGCATAAGCCCTCATGGCTTTGCTTTTGGTTTCACCAAAAGGCCTTATACTAATGGAGAAACCGTCCCTTACTTGTATACCTGTAATTTTCTCTTTTCTTAGCCAATGAGAGACTTTGATCGCACCCCAACATAAGTTAATTAAGTATTGAGATTCAACCAATTATATAGTTGGCAATTGCTTGTTTATAAATATATTACCAAACATATTTTGAATAACTTTTTAAATTGAAATTCAGTTTCTAAAGCAACTACCCAACTCATACTCGAAAATATTGAAAACATGAAATACAACCCTGTTTCTCTTTAAAATCTCTTGTTTTCAAATTTCTATTTTCATATCACTAATTAAACACAACCTTAATTTATTCATCCATGATACTTTTTTTTTTTATTATTATTTCTAAATAGCATAATTCAACAGTTAAGATACTACTTTCTTCCTTTGAAGTCAAAGAATCCCATCTCTACCCAAATTTGTTGAACTAGAAAAAAAATACTGACCATATGTTAGTTTGTTTGGTAGTAACATCAAAATTTTGACTTTTAATATATACCTAACTTAGTTTTAAGAACTAATTATTAATTCAAAGTAGTGCAATGATTTAAAGGAAAAATAAGATGAAACGTCAATCAAAGAGATAACAAAAAGATCAAAATTTAAAAAGGATTATTAACACATGTATAGAGGGAAAAAGGAGATTTTATTAATGACTTAAATCTCACGCCTGATACAAGTACATCCCTCTGTTTATATAGAAAACATAATTAACCATCATCCCAACTAATTAACAGCACTGTTACATACCTAACCATATTGGTTAATACTTCCCCTCAAGTTGGGGCATGAATATCTAAAATACCCAACTTGTCTAACATTTAATTCAAAGTAGAGGACGGTAAGGCTTTTGTAAACATATCAGCAAACTGCAAATTGGTCCTTATTGGGAGAAGTTTCAGAACTCCATCAGAAATTTTATCGAGAACAAAGTGACAATCAATTTCTATATGCTTCGTGCGCTTGTGAAATGTTAGATTTGATGCTATTGCGATTGCGGCTTGGTTGTCGCAATAAACGATGGTTGAGGATACTACTTGAACATGAAGATCACAAAGCAATTGTTGTATCCATAATAGCTCACTAGTCACTGATGCAAGGCCTCTATATTCAGCTTCAGTCGAAGAACGTGATGCGGTAGCTTGCTTTTTGGACTTCCATGAAACCAAAGCATTGCCCATGAAAACACTAAATCTCGTGACTGACCTTCTTATGTCCAAACAAGCCCCCCAATCAGCATTTACAAATGCTTTGAGTTGAATATCAGTGGTTGCCTGTAATAAAACGCCTTGCCCAGGTGATTTCTTCAAATAATGCAGAAGGTGGTAAGTGGCTTGTAGATGTGTGGAATTTGGCTGTTGCAAGAATTGGCTTAGGCGATGTACAAGAAAACATATATTCGGTCTGGATATTTGTAAATACAATAACCGGCCAATTAACCTTTTGTACAGAGTAATCTCATCATCTTTTAAAGGACTAGTAGAAGTTTTCGAGATCCTTACATTCGAATCCATGGGCAATAGAGCAGGCTTGGCATCCAATAGATTAGTGTCTTCAAGTAATTGAAGACAGTACTTTCACTGAAACAATAGTAATCCTTGTGAAGAGCTTGCTATTTCCAAGCCAAGGAAATGCTTGACTGCTCCTAAGTCTTTCAACATAAAATGGGGCTTCAACATAGCTTTGACAGAATCAACAATGGATGGGAATGGACCAGTTAATAAAATTTCATCAACATAGACTAGCAATGCCACAAAGGATTCACCATTGCCTCGTGTAAAGAGAGAGTAGTCTGACTTTGACTGACTAAATCCGTGAGTTATCAAAGCTTCAGAAAATTTTGTAAACCATTGTCAAGAGGCTTGCTTTAAGCCATAGATTGATTTATTCCATCGACATACTAATTTCTCCACCTTAGTAGGTACTCTATAGCCCAAGGGTAGGCTCATATAGACTTCTTCAAATAAGTCATCATTAAGGAACACATTATTGACATCCATTTGAATCAAAGACAAATTAAAGGATGTAGCTAATGTGAGAAGTACCTTAACTGTGACAATTTTTGCAACAGGGGAGAAAGTATCAAGAAAGTCTACTCCCTCTATCTAATTGTAACCCTTGGCTACCAATCGGGCTTTGTAACGATCTACCGTTCCATCAGACTTATATTTGACCCAATAGACCCACTTGCATCCGATTGTTTGATAGCCAGCAGGTAAGGGAATAATAGACCAAGTTTTTATCCGTTCCATGGCTTAAATTTCCTCATCCAAAGCAGACCGCCAGTGAGAGAATTCTACAGCTTGGTGGTAAAACGAAGGTTCAAACTCCCTGCTAACATTGAGAGTGAATGCTCGATGGATTGGATTGTAAGCATGGTATGAAATATATGTCTTAAATGCATATGGAGCAGAGGATGAAGGTAGACTTTGGGTCATCAAATTGCAATGGAAATCTTTTAGAAAAGTAGGTGGATGTCTTTGCCTTGTGGACCTTATTGGTGAATGGTCATTCTCATGAGGAGCTACAATATCTAAATCAACAGGTTGGGAGGAAGAGCCAATATCAGGCACTTATTAGATGGCTTCTTCTTGAGATGAGCTTACATAATCGAAAGGAGGACTAACAAGTGGTCCATGTAGCAAATCATGGGCTGAACAAGGTAACACAAAATCAGCCAAAAAATCAGGTATGGATGTTGGATCTTGTGGTTGAATGGATTGAAAGGGAAACAATCCATCAAAAAATAATACATCCCTGGAAACAAAGAAACTCTTCTTGGTTATATCATATAATTTGTAACCTTTGACACCAGCTTGATACCCCCATAAAAACACAAGGGCGTGCCATTGGATCAAACTTCATCCTGTTAACAGATAATGTGGATGCATATGCCAAACAACCAAAAACACGCAACAATGAATAATCCACATCTTTCATGAACAAAATGTTATAAGGTGCTTTGTTAAATAAAAGGGGCATAGGTGTCCAGTTAATCAAATGGGCTGTAGTGAGTACACATTCACTCCAAAACTGAATAGACATCTTTGATTGGAACATAAGTGCTCTAGCAACGTTAAGAAGGTGTTGGTGTTTCCGTTCTACTACTGAATTCTATTGTGGTGTGTAAGCACAAGAAAATTGATGAATAGTTCTAGTAGAAGTGATAGCACACAATATGTGCTATCTTTAGGCTTCATTTTATGCTAGTTTTGAGACTTAAAAATATGTTTTTCTGAAGTGAGCTTGTCGAGGGCTCAATCAAATACAATTTATAATATTTATCTAAAATTAACTACTTGTAGTAATTAATAGTGGACTGGGTCGAACCACAGGGAACCGAATAAATTATTTTTTTAATGACACGGACTGACACGAACTGGGGGGGAGTTAGGCATAAAATAGAGACAGAAGGACTAAACAAAGAGTAGCAAAAATAAAGATCTCACATTGAGCACCGAATCAGGGGTAAACAGGTAGTTATGCAAATTATCGATCATTGAAACTAACCTAACAGGCAATTTCTTATGTTTTAAGACCGACTGAACTCATCGGGACACCGTAGAAGCCTCCCTTAATTAAACCAATTTACAAACGCTTAATTGGTTCTAATTTAATCAACTAATTTGGCACGACCAATACCAAAAGAATTAATTAAACGCATTACACTCAAGGGATAAGCCGAAACGAGTTAATTAATTAAGACTGGTCGATCTAAATTAACTAAGCCCGTGCTAACAATTCTAAGGCCTACCATGTACTCGTAATTAAGCAATTCTACTTAATTTAACCGACGTGGCTACCAGCCTATTTACTACTCAAATTAAGCTAGAGACCGAGGACACCTACGAATACATCTAGCATAGCTAAGAAATCTCTAAATTAATTGATTTGTCAGTTCAATCAAAGTAGAAATAACTAGGAATAAGCACAAGAATTTGCAAGCCATAAAACAGTGCTGGAAAATTAAATTAATAACCAAATCTCACAATAAAATGCACAATACTGTATTTACAACCTCAAAACGGCGTCGAAAGCCTAGCTGAACATCAAAACGATGTAGCCCGACACCAAGGTTTGATGAAAAACTCCTAATATATCCTAAAGTATTGAAAAACAGAGAGGAGAAAACTTAAAATGGTCTCATGACGGCTGAAAATCGGAGACAAATGACCTAGAGAACGAAAAAATCTATATATAGGAATCGACGAAGCGTCTAGACGCTCTTAGCGTCATAGGGGCTCTCCACAGCGTCGAGGGAGGCTTCAGGGAACTGCCGATAGAGTCTAGACGCTCTGGACAACGTCTAGACGCTACCCAGCACGTAGCACTGCTTATTTTTGCTCTAACTTTTTGCTCAGGTGTCCGAATGACCTCCGGTTTGATGCGTTGGAATCGTGATTCAACGTAGAATCTCTCGGAACATTACTTATGCTCAAATCCCTACAAAATGATCAATTAATTACATTAAAATCTCCAAACTAACATGATTCTATGAAAAAATATATAACTATGTTGGTCCTATCAAATTTTCACATTCATAATTGTTTATTTTGTAGAAATTGAGCATTTGGAAGAAAATGAAGGTTTTAGAAGAAATATGGTGATAAATGAGCTAATTAAGCAACCAATTTTGGGGACAATTTTTGGAGAAGAAAAATATTCCTAATTTAATTAGGTTATGGATTCCTAATTTAATTAGGTTATGGATTCCTAATTTGATTAGATTTTGGATTTTTAATTTAATTAAATAATGAATTCCTAATTAGATTAGGATATGGATTAACCCATTATAAATACCCACATTCTCTTCACTTCAAGGCATTCAACTTTGGAGAGCACAACTCTAAATTTCTACATACAAGAGTGAGAAGAGACCTGAGGGAAATATTCAAGGCCAAGTTGTGAAGATCATACGGAGACGGAAAATCGACACACCAGCATAGTTTTTCTCTTCCTTCTTTTTATTTAGTATTTAAATGTTGTTTAAGAGTTTAGATTTTGTGATAGTGAACATGAGTGGCTAAACTCTTTTCTTATTCTAGGGATTGATGTAGCCATTAGACCTTATGTTTTAATTATTTAAATTCCATGATTGATTGTCATTAATTTCATTCATGCTTTTATATTCTTAATGCTTTTAATCTTTTGATCACAAATTAAATGTTATGTTGGTCTAAATTCATGCTTGAGAAAATGTAATTTAGATTAGATCCTAATTGCATGACTAAAGGTAGTTCTAACTTGATAATTATTAGTGCTCCTTTCGAAGTTGTTAATGAAGGAACTTAATGCTATGCATAACGTTAAAAATCACTAGAGATGTAGGTTTTGCCTTGTTGCATAAGAATTGTTTGTCCTCGAGAGAGTCATTCATGATAAAAGACTTCTAGACTTATGAAATATTTGTTTGATCAATCTTGGATGTTTAAGTAATTTATTTATTTTAGTCTAATAGGTGAAATCAACTCCCTAGGATATTATCTCCTCTGATTGTTTCAATTTTTATTATAATTGTTTTATTTAAATCTTGCATCCATCATTCAATTCTATTATCTAAATAAAATTGGGCGATAATATTCATAGTACTTAAGTGAATTAGAAAACCAATCTTGAGGACGATACTCGAACACTCTTTCACTATATTAAAACTTGACCCGTACACTTGCGGTATTGTGCAAAAATTACGCAACAAGAAGCAAAAAAATTCATAGAAATTCAGCTCTAGGGCATTATCTGAATGAAATGCTTTAATAGTCTTGGAGAATTGTGTTTGTATCAGTTTAAAAACTTAGGAATGATATGCAACACATCATTTTTATGCCTTAACAGATAAACCCATGTATAACGTGAGCAGTCATCAACTAAAGTCACAAAGTATAAATAACCAGCATGAGAAGGGAAATTAAAAGGTCCCCAAATGTCATAATGCACTAAATCAAATGTATTTTCAGCTACATGATTAAAAGAAGGAAATGCTAATCTTCTTTGTTTTGGTAAAGGGCATATGCAACAGTCATGAGAATAAGTGCTAGAAATGTGTAAAACATCTTTCAAGACATTAAGTCTAGTAGGGGAAGGGTGGCCTAACCACTGATGCCATGTGTTAAAGGTGACTTTGCATATCAAGGAGGTAACAATTGTATGTGAAAAAATCTTGGGTATATGCAGTAAGTAAAGTCCATATACTAATTCAACCTTCCCAATCTTCTTCAATCTTGACTTGTCCTGAACAACAAACTGATGGTGTTTTAGTAATGCACTGACTGATAACAGATTATAGGCAAAATGAGGGACGAATAAAACATACAGCAACATAATATCTTCATTCAATCTAACGTCTCCAATCATTTCAACAGATAATTTTGATTGTGTGGTCAGTATAATGGATGTATGATTAGCAGGCCTTAAATTGGAGAATAATGATCGATCATAACAAATATATTTTGATGCACCAGAATCAATCACACATACATGATTATCGTTTGAGTAACTGATGTAAAAGTAGTAGAACATGTACATGCTACATGTTGTGTTTCAGAGGAATGATCAGTAGCAGGTTTGGAGGCAGCGAGGTGTGATTGTAGCATGGTCATAAGTTGAGTGTATTGATCTGTGCTAAGACTAACAAAGAAGGCAGATTGACCATTATTCCCTCCTTCGATTTTAACAACCACTGAAGAAAAACCCTGAGTTCGTGGATTGTTGACTAAATTATTGTTGTTGAATCTATAACCCAGGAGATAACCATGTAATTTGTAACATTTTTCAATTACATGGCTGAAGGAATGAACGTTTCACTCCGCAGCAAAAGCATTGGATTACCGTCTTTGATTTTATTTAAAATTAAACTAAAAAAATAAGATTAAGTAAACTTAATTGGAGTAAATATGAAGATATTTATGGCATATCTTTATCTCATCCACAAATTCTTCCTAGCTATGACTCGAACACAAAACCAAGGCTTGTGGGAGCCTCTTGAAAGAAAATCTTCAAGGGATTAGAGAGGAAGAGGTCTAGAGAGAATTCTCTAATTCTCTATTGAGGAGATATGTGTTGTGTCTAATGGCTCAACCCAATGGTTCTATTTATAGAGACCAAGGGTAAATCTTAGTCATAATTAAAATATTATATTTTAATATCTAATATATTAAAATATATCTTATATTTATTTGAATCTTATTCAAATCTCCTACGATATTTATTTATTTAAATCTTATTCAAATTCTATAAATATCTATTATTTAATGTAACTAATATATATTAATTATTTTAATATTTAATGTCTCAAATATAATAAATATATTTTCCTCTTATATATTTAATATATATAATATATTAAATATTAATTTGAACATTTTAATTTTTTTTCAACTAAATTAATATTTTAGTGTTACTATGAGCAAGCAATGAGATTTTATGGACCTACAGATTATAAGCTCCAATGATACAAAATCAATTAATTAAACTCTTCAATTAATTAGTTTTTATTCATTAACTATAAGTCACTCCACTATAAACCTAGAGTTGCACTCTTATGTACTGTAAGACAAGTTGTGTCCATAGATATAATCATTACATGCAAGTTGATCATTCACGAGTTGTTCGTAATTACAGCTAGGTCAAAAGTCTGTTTTACCCCTATAATTACATCTTGCACCTTAAGTACCACTGATTCTTTAATGAACAATTTGTTTATGATCCAACCATAAACTAAATCCCTATCAGGCCAGTGAGAGGGTGGGGCCCCATTGTTCAAATCCTGAAATCAACACTTAAGGGAACTACTAATCTACTTACTCTATATGAGAATGAGTGAATTTCATCTTGTGAGATTATGTTCTTAGTTCCCTATTTGGTCAAGTCCCCAAAATGGTAGACATATTTAATCAGCTACAAAAGTCACTCTCACTCATGCAAATTAAAAGACAAACCCTCATAAACAAGAGTTTATAACTCACTCAGAATTAAGATCGAGTCGCATATGATCATCCTGATGAAATATTAATATTTCGTGGTCCAGTCTTATACAAACTCATTGTATAAGATACCCACACTCACATGTCTCCACATGAACGATTTGGATCAAATCATTTGTAACTATTACAAAGTGAGCCGTATCAATAGTGTTGTCAGGATACGACACTCAACCTTATCCATATACTATGACCCTCTAGATTATTTCTTGAACATGATCATTTCGTATTTCAACTACATATTGTTCAAGATTACACTAATAACCTTGGATTTTTCATATAATGGATAATATTATATTACAAATAAAATAATTATTAATTATTAAATAAATTATTAATTACGAGGCTTTAGAGCATAAATCCCAACAATGGCCTTGTATCCTACAATGAGTGCATAAGGGGCGTTGGCCTTCTTTCTTTTTGAATCGATCGTAGGTGCATTTTTTTTTAGCATCAGAAGTAGCCATTAGGCTAACAAGCTCAATCGATGGGATGGTAGACCGTAGGGATCTTTGGTGTTATTCTTGGACGACTAAGGAGAAAACCTTATTTATCGAAGGCAAATGACTGATGAGTAAGATTTGAGCCCGTATTACTGCAAAAGACTCATTGAGTCCCATAAAAAACGTCATCATGAGTTTAGAATCCAGTTAATCCACCAAGGTTTTTAATTCTCCACAAGTACATTGACCAAGAGGTCGATACTCCACTAATTTCTGCCAAATTGTAGTTATCTTTGCACAGTAGGTTTCAACTGATAATGTACCTTGGACTGTGGTTATAAGATCCTTTCGAAGCTGATAGATCTGAGGGGAATCGGTCTGATGATATCGCTCCTTAAATTGATCCCACAAATCCTTGACTGAACCAGAGTACACAAGACTCGTGGCTATTTCTTTGGATATCAAATTAATGATCCAAGATGCTATGATGTTGTTATTACACTGCCAAGTTGATAGTAATGAACCTTATGGTTTCTTGATGATCCCTTGTATGAACCATAGCTTGTGTTTACCCGATAAAGCAAGTAACATTGCTTTACTCCATGAAACATAACTGCTTAAGCCAACGAGCTGTTGGGGTGACTAGTGTAGTAGTTGGGGCAATTGAGTGGTGTAGAAGATAAGGGTTCAATTGTACCTCAATGTCAGAAACATCAATTGTTCAATTAGTCTCAAATCTAGCAGCCATGACGAAAGTAGAAAGCAAAATTTGGAAAAAGAAGCCAAGAATGGAGATGAACCAGGTCTTCAATGGTGAAGGCGCAAAATAACCACCAAAAGATGTGAAAAAAAATCGCAAGAAGATCCATCTGTATTAACACGTACGAAAGAAGAATGTCTGCTCTGATACCATAACACATGTATAGAGGAAAAAAGGAGATTTTATTAATGACTTAAATCTCACGCCTGATACAAGTACATCCCCCTGTTTATATAGAAAATATAATTAACCATGATCCCAACTAATTAACAGTCCTTGTACATAACTAACCATATTGGTTAATAATTATATTTATCTTAAGGTAAGAGAGGTTTACCCACTTCAAATCGAATCAATCAATTTCCTTATTGAGGAAACGAGAGTAAGACAAGTGAGAAATGTGGAAAATTGGAGAAATAAGAATCTTTTCATAACTTATTACAAAAAAACGAGTTCAAACCCAAACTAATTACAAAAAACAAGTACATTTTTTTTCCTTATTAGAATGCATCTCTTGAAGAGGCGCAAGAGACGCATTTCTTGTTAAATGCATTTGTTCAACAGACGCAGTCAACGCCAACTTTGATCAAATGACTTCTTTTATAATTTCAAATGAAAATAGTTTTTTTCTTCATTAAAATAAATATATATTTAATAAATCATCAAATCCTTCGACAAATATTTAACTATCCATCAAATCAACAATCATCTATTTAATTTTTTCTTTAAAATAAATATTTAATAAATTATTCATCATCACACAATCATTCACTAATCAATTTTTTTATTATTATTTTTATAAACACATTGACCAATCATTTTCTCAATTATTCTAAAAAAAATTATTTGTTTAAATACATTCACCAATCATTTTCTTAATTATGATCTCAAAAAAAAAAAAATATTTTTAAATACATTTACCATTCAATTTTTATTATGTTTTTTAAAAAATATTTCTTTCTTCTTTTTTTTTTTTTTTTAAATTTAGTTATTATTTTTTTTTCAAATATTTCATTTTTATAGGCTTTTTATTTTTCTGTTTTTTTATTAGTTTTTTTTAATTTTTATTTAAAAATATATTTCTAAACACTTCACTTTTATATGATATAAATTAGACATGCTTATAAACTACAATTGTGAAGTAATTTTTTTTTTGTTTTTTAAATCTTCAATCGAGATGAATAAATCTCAATTGCTTATAAACTACAATTGGTTTATAGATTAAAAAGACTGATGAAAAGTAAAAGTAAATGTGTGGTATAAGCACTCAATTATTTTCAAATTTATCATGGAAAACATTTACTTTTCATCATATTATCTCGAAGAAAACATGTTTATGTATTTATTAACTTATCTCCAGTAGAACAAAGATCATTTTAATATCACAAAAAGTGAAGAAATATCATAACATATAGTCGAATACTTTTAAGGTACAAACGAATCAAAATTAATATAAAGATCCCAATGGAAGAATATGCAATAATTATAACTTTATTACTATAATACTAACAGCCCTGCACTGCACATGATCCAAAAATACAAGAAAACCCAGATGGAAGGAAAAGTATATCAAACAATCAATCAAACACCATCTCCAATCCCTCAAAAACTCAGTCTTCAAAGTTCAAACACCAACTTTTTGAAATCAAATAGGATGAGAATAAATCGATTGCTTCATCGTTCCCACTGAAATGAAACAAAACAACCCCACCTTTTTTATTCTTTTCTTTCCCCTTCAAAAATCTCCCAACCAAGATATTCATATTCCCTTTATATAATATATTCACTACTTAAACTCCCCCACAGAAATGATTCTGTTCCTCATCACCAACCAAAGTTTTTATCCTTCCGATCCTCAAAAATGCACAGTCCCAGCCACTTGCCCGTACAGCACATCAACACGCCGGAACAGCGCCCAATCAAACGCCGCCACACGGCGCGCTACTACGTTCACCGAGTTAAGGAGAGCCTCACCACGCGCTTGTCGAAGCTCATATGCGCCATTTTCTTGAGCTTCTTGTTGATCGTGGGCGTCATAACATTTATACTGTGGCTCAGTTTACGACCCCACCGGCCCAGATTTTTCATCCACGATTTTTCGGTTCCGGGTTTGGGCTTGGATAACGGGTTCGAAAATGCCCAGATTGCGTTCAACGTCACGGCTCGGAATTCGAACCTGAACATTGGGATCTACTACGGCTCGATAACCGGTTCGGTTTATTATAGGGACCAGAAAATTGGGTCGACGCCGTTGCTGGATTCGTATTACGAGGGGCCGAAGACCACGAAGGTGCTGGCGGCGGTGCTGAGCGGCGCGACGTTGAACGTCAACAGCCAACAGTGGATGGAATTTAATAATGACCGGTCTAAAGGGACCGTGGTTTTCCGGTTGGAGATCACTTCGACCATCCGGTTCAGGATTTCCACGTGGGATAGTAAGCGCCACGGTATGCATGCTAATTGTGTCGTGTCGGTGGGCCCCGATGGGACGATTTTGCCTTCTTCGAAGGATGTGAGATGCCCAGTCTACTTTACTTGATTTTAATAATTTATTTACTAGACCTAACAATTTAATGCCTTTTCTTTGTAATGTTTTTTGATCAGATTTGAGTTTGGGTTTGTAAATTTGTTGGATTCATTGTTGGTGTGATTTTCTTATTGAGAATTTTAAAACGTACTTCAATTTTATCATTTTCAACTTAGATTTGAGTGTGATTGATGGTAGTTTTTATATTTTTACTATGCATAGAATAAAATTGAAGGAGAATTACTGAAACTACCCATAAATTATAAAGATATAAAGATTGTTATAATCATACCTAGAAATTCAAGTAAACGCAACTCTAAAGTTAGGAATTGTTGCAATCAAATGCTATTTATCGAAATTTTGTGGGTATAATTCCTTGACGGTCTTCACTCTTCATAGTTTAGGAGAAGTCTAATTAGAGTTTGAAATTTAGGGTTTTAATTATAATAACCAAAGTTCTTTAGAAGAAGTTTGATAGCTATTTTAGTAGTTTAGGAGCTAGGATGCCAAACTGAACATTACTCAATTACCAAAAAGTTAATGGTTCAAATTCTCATCCCATATCTTGTTGAACTAAATTTTTTTTTATGACTCTCAACTTCCAATTTTGTGTTTAGCAGGTCCGTGAATTTAAAAAAAAATGTCGAATAGGTGAAGGACCTATTAAACACAAAATTGAGAATTCAAAGATCTATTGGGCACAAAATTAAAAGTTTAAAGACTTATTAGACACATTTTAAAGTTCAGTAATCAAATAGACACAGACCTAAAAGTTCAAGAACTTTAAAATGGTAATTTAACTTTCTTTTTACTATTGACAAAAAAAAAAAATCAAAAGTTTACTTATTAAAAACAAAAAATAACAAAATATAAAACATACTAAATAATATTAACAATCGAAATGAAATTAAAAAGCTAGATTTGTAAAAAAACCAAGTGGGAACATTTTGTTAGGAGTTTGAAGTAAGGAATCCCAACTCAAGTTTTTCCAAAATGATCAATGACGCAAAAGTTAAAACTTTACACCGAAGAAATCCCCTTTAAATGTCAGCGAGTGCATATGATATGTTAAAAAAACAACACCCACAAACCATGTTCCTCCGAACAAAGTAATAAAGCAAACAAAAGCAACTAAAAGCTCCTCTTTCCAACCACCTCAAACAGGAGACACCAAAATTGCTTAGCTTTCTTCTTCACAAAGAAAATGCAAGCATTATCTATATATCATCATAATCATTACCCCTCTTTCTCAAACTCAAACTCACACCTCCATGAAATGGCTGACAAAATTTTTTCCAAATGCGAGTTTTCTATCTACTTATGGTTTCTACAAGTTCTAATAATTCTAGGGCTAGCCTCTTTAGCTATATGGGCGAGCCTAATCCCCAAGACTCCTATTTTCACCATCTCCAATATGGGTTTCAAGCCATATCAAAACGACAGCGCTCTTGTCAGAAGCACTTCCTTGGGCTTGAATGTGACGATCTCAAATCCCAATAAAATGGTTGGCATCTTCTTTGATGAGCTTAATGTCACAGTACTTTGCAAAAACGATAGCATCGGGTCGAGGTCGATCTCGGGATTTTATTTGAGCCACAAGAGCATTGATTTAGAAGAGGTTGAGTTGGCTGTGAATGGTAGTGAGAATGGGTTGTGTGGGAAAGTGGATTTGAGGGTTGGGTTGGAGACGGGTGTTAGATATAAGATTATGTGGTTCAAGACGAAGCATCGAGGGTTGGTTTTTGAAGATTATGTGTTCATTGGTCCTGATGGGCAGATGCTGGGAACAAGAGAAATGAAGTTGGGCTAAGTTTTTGAAGTTGGAGAAATACTTATCGAGCCCTAACCCTGGCTTATTGCACTTTCTTTGGTTTTTAGATCCAAATTCTTATGTTTTGTTGGGTGTTTTTTTTTCTCTCTAACGAGATTTATAGTTTTTGTACAATTATAAAAAAGAAAATTAAGACCTACTGATCGACACAAAACTTGCCTAGTCACTATTAATTATAAAATAGGTGTTGGGTTTCATGGAGTTCAAATTGTCACACCCCCCCAACTTACCCTACCAATCTAGGACGATCTTGACAAGTGGAGTTTTTGGGCTAAGTTTTTGAAGTTGGACGATCTTGAGCGTGCAATTGAATCTCTTAACAAGTGGAGTTTTTGCACTTCTTTTCATACAATGCTTTGACGGACATCATTATACTCGAATAATAATCATTATCTCATAAGCAATCCTACAAGAGACTAAGGCATGTCTCATATTTTCTTGAATCACCATAGTCATGTGACATAACTCTCAAAGTCTAAATAGTTCTTTCCAAATTACCACACCTGTAACATAAGTTCGAATTTCCTCTCAAAGACCATCTCTTTAAATCTCTTGCACTTATCAACCTCATTTTCAATTATGGTGGTTTCTTATTTGAGAAGCTCAATATTCTTTCTTTGATATTCAACAACTATCATTGTTTCTTGATCCAACTTTATTTGATTCCTTTTCACATCTCTTCCTTGCATGATCGTGGACAATATACCTCATAGAAAACTTTCTCAAATTCATTCCAACTACTATCATAAGAATTTGATCGCCTACTTGTAATTGATTTCCACCAATCTCGAGCCGCTTCTTCTAAAAGAAATGTAGCAAGTATTACATTTTTATTCTCAGAGCATTCTGTTACTTCTAAGCACACTTTCAACTTATCCATCCATATTTCTGCATTAGTTGGATTCGTTGTTCCAACTTGGCTTTGTTCCAAACTTTATCATTTGCTCAATCCTATAGTTTTCTATAGAATCGTTCTTGATCATTCTCATCTCTTCAGCTACAATGTAAGTAATTTTTGCCATCAACTACTTTTCTCTATTATTCTTGTTATTGATGAAATTGGACCAGTAAGATAAATCCAAATTACAAGAGAATCTTCCAAGATAAGATTAACTTTTTTAAATCCTATTCTTAGATAAAAGGGAAAATCTATTTAAATCCTTATCTGAAAAGGAATATGAAAGTCAAAGATCCTATAAATAGGTCATTATGACTCAAAGACAGGGAGTTCAACTTAACACTCATTCTCTAAACTCTAGCTTGCTACACTTTTCTTCCTCTCTGACTTAAGCATCGGAGCAGGTGTGGCAAATGCCACATCAGTGCCTAGCTTTTTTTCTTTTGCATGTCACCTCTTTCCCCCAAATTACAAATTCATCGTCGTTGTCATGTGGAGGTCAGGTGAGATTTTTTATGTCTAAAATTTGGCAACAACAGTTGGCGTTGTCTGTGGGGATGAGAGTGCTCTACCTTGCATGAGTTGAGAAAATCAAAGCTATGAAGATATGGGGCTTAGTTTTTTTTTAAAAAAAAAATAGAAAGAAAAAAAAAAGAAAAAAGGAGTAAAAGACGACATAGAGTAAAATACGAAAGAGAGAACCCTAAACATCTTTCACTTTTTCTCATTCTTCCTCTCTCTTGTGTGAAGAATCAACCGCACGCCCCACGAACAAGAAGTTCTTGGAGATCCAGCCAGCAACATGTCTTCTCCGGCAACTCAAAATGACGATGCAGCCTCCATCCACTGGTGAACCACGAGTCGAGCGACACGCGAGTGTTTGTGGACGGTGCAAGCTCTTTTCGGTGACTGGGCGTTTTCCACTATAGTAGTGATATGCTCCACGTTCAGTGGCACCCACGACATATGTTCGACGTATCCACGCAATCCATGAACCAGGGTACAACGTCTCTTCGACAACAACAACAATCCTCCACCTGCATTGTATGCAACCATGAGCGTGCTTTGGCGAGTGATACAATTTTCGTCAATTTGTGAACAAGCAGCTGGTGACACTAAAGAATTTTAAGCACTAAGCAACAACAAAATTCACAAAGAACTTAATTTGTATTAGGCTTTACAAATTAAAAGCCCATTTGATTTAAGTGAAATGTGAAATTCAATTTTCAAGTAGAAGAAAATTTTCGAGCAGCACTAACACAATTGTTTTGGGAATTAATGTGAGAGACTTGCCAAGCAAATCTATGAATTTGACTTAAAGAAGCTACGAAAAGGACTATGATTACATGACATATTGCTTGATGATAAACAAATTTATGTTGAACATTTTACTCAACACCAGTTGGAGCCAATTAACAAAACTGCAGAATGGTCAAGGCCAAGATTATCTACACCTCTTAATTCAATCCAAAAGGCTAATTTTGGAAATAGAAGAAGATTGATCAACAAAGGAGCTATAAAGCAAGTACTCCTCAAGATTTCAAAATATGGAAATTGAAGATTTAAATAATTAAATCTGACTACAAAGCAAATTTGGAAACACCAACCTTGAAGGCTTCTACAAAGTTGCAAAATCACAGATAAGTTTACTTCAAACTTGAAACTTTATAATGCAATATTTAAATTCAATAACCAAATGGTGCATGTTATAGATATTTTGTTATGATATTTTGTCTATTTTATAGCATCTCCATGAACTATAAATTTTTTTTTAATTATTTGAATGTCATTAGCATGATAACATCAAAATGATAGTTTTTATGTTCTAATGGAGAATTAAAAATGTCATGAAACATCTATAGAGAAATATTATATAAAGTTATAAAGGTCTTGAAATTACTTGTATGATATAACAATTTATTCAAAAGAATAGGCCATCTCATAAAAATTCCATGAGTGGTTGAATTTATTTCATTAAGCTAAATTACTATTGAATTGCCTAACTCTAAAACTCGAGGGTAACTTCAATTATGATATGAGAAAATATCATATTCATGAAAATTAAAATTTGAATGCAGATGAAGCATTCCAGATGTCACCTATCCAATGGTGCTTAACAAAAGCAAGGAAAAAGAGTATGTTTCCCTATTAAACAAAAGCAACAAACAAAAAATCACCTCTCTAGAAATTGATTTCCATCTTTCTAAGAGGAGAGTGATAAATAAAAAGTAGCCTCCCAAGAGATTGATTATTTTAATATTTTCAAGAGGATACTTCTACATGTTTTTCCAGAGAAATAGGTTCTAACCATTTCAAGAGAAAAATCTTAGACCTATGGAAGCTTGGTCCAACCTCATGGACTTCGACCTGTAAATCCTAAGGATAATTTGAAGAAAGACTTTGGAACGCTCAAGAGCGTTACATTTAAAACCGATAAAATGATTGTACTCTCAAATTGAATCCCATACTTTACGCTCATAAGCAATAAGCCACACCGTGAACTCCAACTAGAAAGTGGGGGCTAATGTTATAGGTGAAATTGGACCAATAAGATAAATCCGAATTACAAGGGAATCTTGCAAGATAAGATTAACTTTTTAAAATCCCATTCGTAGATAGAAGCGAAAATGAAATGAAAGTCAAAGATCCTATAAATAGGTCATTATGACTCAAATACAGGGAGTTCAACTTACCCTCATTCTCTAAACTCTAGCTTGTTACACTTTTCTTCCTCTCTGACTTAAGCATCGGAGCTAGTGTGGCAAATGTCACATCAGTGCCTAGCTTTTTCTCTTTTGCAGGTCACTTATTTCTCTCAAATTACAAATTCACCGTCGTTGTCACGTAGAGGTCAGGTGAGATTTTTCTTGTCCAAAATTTAGCAACAAAAATTCTCATTCCCTTATTGCCCATCTTCTGAGTGACTACTCCCTCCAATAATTTCTTCATCCATTATTTTTTTTCCACCAAGTTGCTCTTGAGTTTCTTTCAGAGTTAGTTGATCAGAATCTGCCACCAATCTCATCTATTGTATGTAGAGAGTATAATATTTGCTGCGTTGTATTTGGGATGTCTTTAGATGAAGTTAAGTCATGAGATAAGAAAGACTTGACAATAGATTTCATTGCACATTTGAGGTTTATTATCGACACAACTCGTCCTAGATTCGGTAGGGTAATCTGAGGCAGGGTGTGATACAAATTATCAAAATGACTCAATTTGAAATTTGTTGGAAAAGTCGTTTTGAAGCCCATATCGAAAAAAATGGAGGATAAGGGGTCAAAAAGAGCACTGCAGTATGATACAGAGCTAAGAATTTGAGAAGGAAGCAGTGTGGTGTTAGAGCAAGCAAAAAAAAATATATATTGCCAAGTGCATGGGCTTGAGGTGTTGTTTCATTCTTGAAGTGCCATGAAACTCCATTATGAGGCTATGATGCTGGTTCGTGTTAGATTATGTTATTCAAATGAGATTATATTTAGTTTAGATTTGCAATTTGAATTAGGATTGTTTCAGATTAAGTTATTTTGTTTAGATTTCCTTAGTATTTGCATTGTTATTAGATTTACTTTTGATTACTATAAATAGGTCTTTTAGTTTTGTATTTAATCAATGCAATTCTATGTGAATGAAATCTAGCCGTCTTTTAGATTAATGTTTGCATTCTTTCTCTATTCTCTCCCTAAATTTAACATGATATCAAAGCCCTAAAATTATTGGCTAGTTGTTGTGATCGATTAATGGTTGTTGAATTTGAGGTAATTGAAGAGATCTTTGCTTCTTTAATTTTTACGGTTTGTTGCACTTGAATATGGAGGAGGAGGAAGAACATGAGGATGATGATGAAAATCCATAGGAAGAATTTGGTGTTGTAATTGGCATTGGCAAGAATTTGCAGCTGAAATTTGGCAATTGCATTGGCAGTTGAAATTTGCAATAGTTAGAATTTAATTGTATTGGCAGGAGTTTGCAACTAAAATTTGGGCAATTGCATTGGTTGTTGAAATTTGCAGTTGAAATTTGTATTTGTAGGAATTTGCAACAGTTTGAATTTGCAGCTGGAATTTGGCAATCGCATTGACAGTTGGAATTTGCAGCAGTTGAAATTTGCATTGGTATCGCTTCATCAAGCAAACTCATAATTAGTATCATGAGTTTGAGAGGGGATGTTAGATTATGTTATTCAAATTAGATTATATTTAGTTTAGATTTGCAATTTGAATTAGGTTTGTTTCAGATTAATTTATTTTGTTCAGATTTCCTTAGTATTTGAATTATTATTAGATTTACTTTTGATAATTACTATAAATAGTTCTTTTAGGTTTGTATTTAATCAATGAAATTCTATGTGAATGAAATCTAGCCGTCTTTTAGATTAGTGTTTGCATTCTTTTTCTATTCTCTTCCTAAATTTAACACTAGGGACGTTATCCTATTTAAATGAAGCTTTCCTCTTTATTTGAGATAGAAGTGAAGAGTGACAACATATATATTTTTTGGGCATGAAAAGGTCGTATACAATAGAGAGTTTGGTTACTTTGGTGCGGAGAGAAAACTTTGAAGAGTGATTTGTAAGTATTGTCTTGTGTACTGAAAATGGTGAGGAATTATTTCAGAGCATTTGTAAAATCCCTATTGTAATCTTCATATTTTTTAGTAGAACATGCCGTTGAAGAAAATTATGGATGCAGTTATGAGTTTAGGGCGAATTCAGTACACATTTTTTATGTTGTATTCTTATCCCTTATATTATAACTATGATTTACTCTAGGAAAATTTTAGGTCGTATCGAAAAGCCTACTAAATTTCCAACAATGGAAGGCTCTTACATGTTTTATGTTGTTTATTTCTAGAGAAATATTAATGAAATTGACTTATTTATAACATAAATCAAATAGGTCAATTCAAATAAACTACTTACTTAAAAGCTCTTACTTGCCCGTGATCGAGTTTTGGTTTCATGATTAGGATTTACATAATTAAACCAAATTTCTCACCTTGGTATACTCATTTTCAAATAATAGACAAACTACAAATATAACATTATAGTCAACTTGAAGTATAGATCAATGGGTTAAAATATTATACATTTACCCTAAATGTTAGATGTTTGAACCCTACTTCAAAATTGTTGAATTAAAAATTTATTATATAACATAATAGTCATGATAAAGCAATCATAAATGTTACGTAAAAGAAAAATAAAATGTATGTCTCTATCTGTGACTACTACAATTTACCTAAACAAACATCTAGGTTTAATCATTAATTGAATGGTTTGTTTAGTTGCATTTAAGAAGACAACTTTACTAGTATGACCTACATCATATGATACTTTTCCAACCTTCTCACATGACACACCCCACCCCAAATTACCCTAACCAACCTGGGATGTGGCGTGCCGACATTAGATCCCTACTAAACTATGGAATCCAATGTCAAACTTTGCAAAATAAATCTTAGTTTTGAAAATCACAAGTGGCTAGCCAAAACTTTGTTAACACCAAATTTTATAAAAATTTCAGCAGAGTTTCCCCTGAAAATTGAGTAAAACACACCTGAAAGAAATATATACACTCCAAAATTAACATGTTCAAACTCCAACCACCATTTCAGAAATTCAACACAATCCCACGAACTTAAAAGTAGATAGACATGTGGGTTTCAAATTACAAACCAATGGAAATCCCAAAATGGTGCCAAGTTATTCAAAACGTACTAGCCACATTAGTTACAAAAGAAGCATTTGTATTTATGTACATACAAAATGGTATGCAAAATATCAGGTCCGGTGGCAGATATCGACTTCTGTAGGCTTGTTAGAAACTCAATCGCTACCTGGAGGAAAAATTTAGGAAGAAAGAATGAGCTAACAGAGCCCAGTGAGTGGTAAGTTAATAGGAAAAATAATCTCTCGGCAAAAACCTTTTATATTAAAAAAGAATTCAAAGTTCAATAAAACTTTATCAACTAAGCACAATCTAAATACACAAGATAAGTAAAACATTACAGAGATTTGCAGTAATAACTCTTAAAAGAAAGCACAAAATAATAGGCCAACAACACTCATCACCAAACTCGTACCCAAATCCCTGCCATACTATGCATCGAGTAATCTCCAGATACATAGCAGAGCAAATTATGTCATACGTACATGTAAAACAAACTCTAACATCTGTAATGCCTCAGGTCCAGGATTTGGACCAGGATTCGGAATCCAGATTGGCACCTAATGGCCCCGGCATTCCCCTGCATCCCCTGCGGCCTGAGCAGACTAGCATACTATAGAAACACATTCTTATTGAAGGAATGAACTTTTCATCCCGCAGCGGAAGCATTGGATCGTCTTTGATTTATTTAGAATTAAACACAAAATATACAAGGTTAAGCAAAAACTTACATTGAAATAAACATGGAGATTCTTCTGGCGGGTCTTTATCTCCTCCACAAAATCTTCCTTGCTATGACTCTAACAAAAGATCAAGGCTTGTGGGAGCCTCTTGAAATAAAATCCTCAAGGGATTAAAGAGGAAGAGGTTTAGAGAGAATTCTCTAATTCTCTCTATTGAGGAGATGTCTGTTGTGAATAATGGCTCAACCCAAGGGTCCTATTTATAGTGACCAAGGGAAAATCTTTGCCATAATTAAAATATTATATTTTAATATCTAATATATTAAAATATACCTTGTATTTATTTGAATCTCATTCAAATCTCATACGATATTTATTTATTTGAATCTTACTCAAATTCTATAAATATATTTTATTAATATATCAAATATACATTAATTATTTTAATATTTAATGTATCAAATACAATAAATATATTTTCCTCTTTTATATTTAATAATCTAATATATTAAATATTAATTTGAACACTTCAAATTAAATATTAAATTTGAACATTTCAACTTTTAATATTTAATGTATCAAATACAATAAATATATTTTCCTCTTTTATATTAAATATTAATTTGAACACTTCAAATTAATATTAATTTGAACATTTCAAAATTTTCTTTCAACTAAATTGATCTTTTAGTGTTACTATGAGCTAGAAAGGGAACCTTATGGACCTACAGATTATAAGCTCCAATGATACAAAATTAATTAATTAAACTCTTTAATTAATCAATTTTCATTCATTAACTATAGATCACTCCACTATAAACCTAGAGTTGCACTCTTATGCACTGTATGACAAGTGGTGTCCATAGATATAATCATTACATGCAAGTCGATCCTTCACGAGTTGTTCGTAATTACAGCTAGGTCAAAAATCCGTTTTACCCCTATAATTACATATTGCACCTTAAGTACCACTGATCCTCTAATGAACAATCTGTTTATAATCTAATTATAAACTAAGTCCCTCTCGGGCCAGTGAGAGGGTGGGGCCCCATTGTTCAAGTCCCGAAATCAGCACTTAAGGGAACTACTCATCTACTTACCCTATATGGGAAGGAGTGAATTCCATCTTGTGAGATTATGTTCCCAGCTCCCTATTTGGTCAAGTCCCCAAAATGGTAGGCATATTGAATCGGCTACAAAAGCCACTCTCACCCATGCAAATCAAAGGACAAGCCCTCACAGGCAGGAGTTCATAACTCACTCAGGATTAAGATCGAGTCGCATGTGATCATCATGATGAAATATTAATCTTCTCAATTAACGGATTTATAAAGAGAGATTAAATATTTCGTGGTCCAGTCTTATACAAACTCATTGTATAAGATACCCCCACTCACATGTCTCCACATGAATGATTTGGATCAAATCATTTGTAACTATTACAAAGTGGGCCGTATCTATAGTGTTTCCAGGATAAGGCACCCAACCTTATCCATATACTATGACCCTTTAGGTTATTTATTGAACATGATCCTCTCGTATGTCAACCACATACTGTTCAAGATTACACTAATAACCTTGTATTTTTCATATAATGGATAATATTATATTGCAAATAAAATAATCAAAATTATTATTCATTATTAAATAAATTATTAATTACGAGGCTTTAGGGCATAAATCCCAACACTTATAGCATACAGGTAATAACCATGGGTACAAGCTCTAGTGGTTTGAAAATAATTTTTATATAATAGTCATTGTAAGTTTTCAAACCCCACATTCTCAAATTGTGGTTTCATAACTTTAAGCCATAAGTCAAAGATCAACTAAAATCATGATTCAAAAATCAAGTTATTTCTAAACTCACAAATACTTGATTTCACCTCAAATAATTTGAACTTTTTGCCAATTGGCTACAATCAAGAGATTTCCATAAATTCACCTTTCATAAGCTTAATTAATTCAAATAATTAAGTCATTGTACTAAATTTCAATAAACATAAATCTCTTCAAATTCAAATATGCTAAATCAAGAATTCAATTTAGTGATCATATGTCACTTTCTTATCAAATTAGTAAATCATCAATCTTAATAATAAACAATTTGTGAAATACACGTAATTTCCTCCAAATTTTCAAATAACTAAATCATTTGCATTAATATTAATTGCAATTGATTTCAAATCTCATAAAATCACATCAATTAATAAAATAATTGAAATACTTTATAAAATAACCACTCACAACTACTACGAACGAGGTTTGTTTGGGTCGTAAATGGTTCCAATCTCCGCTTGCCCTGAAATCATAATTTGTCAACATATTACTAACATCTTAATGCCAAATTAAAGTGTAACAACACTAAATTATCCAAGCCTTTAAATTTCTCCCTAACCCAAGAATTAACAATTCTTTTCATCATCTTACTCTTCAAATTACCAAGAAATTGAGACCATAACCCAAAATAAAGTTTCCAATAAACTCCATTGTAATCCTTCTCCATAAGAAATCTCATTCTTTTCATTTCTTCTTCTCCATGAATAAATTCATTGGTTTTCTTTCCCTAAAAAGTTTGCAATTTCTACATACAACTAATCCCCTTCAATCTATACTTTGATAAAACTCATGACTTTCATCAAATTTCCTTCTTTTACTCAATCATCACCACCACCTTAGTTTTCAAGCTAGTTTATGGAGTTTCCAAGGAAGAAAACCCATAAGGAAACCCACCAAAATAGGTTCTAGAACTCATGAGAAACCTTAATCAAAAGTTAGAAAACTTACCAAAAGCTTCAATCCAAGGTTGTGAGAGGTTCTCTTTGTTTATTTTTTTTCCACTTCAAAATAGCCCAAAAATCACACTCTTCTTCACTTTCTTCCTCTTCCTCTTCCTTACGTGATAGCTTCTCCAACAAAAGCCTTCATTTTTGTTTTATTAAACAATAACTAATAAAGCCACATGTTTTTATTTAATAAACAATTATATTTATCCCACTTTCTCTTTCTTTAATTTCCATTATTTAATTAATAAAAAGAAACCAATCCTTATCTTCCAACCAAAACCATAAATATCCAAATATTTAATTTCTCAATTTTCATACTTTCCAATTATATACATATTTTCCAAAATGTAGAAATAGGTGTAACATCACATTTAAGAACCAAGTGGGCAAATAAGACTACTTCCAAGAAAAGAAAGGAAAAGAAAGAAAAAGGTCTTTTGACAGAGTATTAGGCTGAAATGCGAGCTAATCCATTCAACGTTGTCTCTTTCTTTTACATTATCAAAAACCATATGTAAAGGATCACTGCAAAAAGATGAACTTAATCAAGTACTACGATTAAAATGTTTTGATTAAATTACATATCGTGAATTATGCTATCTTGGGTTACTACATTAATTTGTGTGAGGTATCTCCTTCATGAAGATGTACTTTTACTATTCAAAAGAGTCCTCTGGACAAGTTACAAAATATTACCAACAGTTTTAGAGAGTGTTGACCTCTTCATACAATCCCTTCCCTGAGCACATCCCACCCTCCTCCCCCCCAAACGAGAGGCTAAAAGCCTAAATAGGCACAAAAATAGAAGCATGTGTACCAACAGTAACAACGACTAATTAAAAGTAATAGATGGATTTCCCCTATTGCCCCTCCTGACATACGTTTAGGTAATAGGGGGCCTTACATCACCTCTCAGGGTATCGAGCACCTTGTCCTCAAGGTGAAGTTTAGGAAACCGATAGTGCAAATCCTCGGATAATTCCTAAGTGGCCTCGTGTAGAGGTAGGTTCTGCCATTCCACTAGTCTGTCCACTTCGCCCTTGTCCTCATTCCAGCGATAGCAAAGCAACTCTTTGGGTTTTCCTATCCACTCGAATTCATTCGTGAATATGGGTGCGTAGGTTGCACCGAGTGAGTCTCCCCCAATGCCTTCTTAAGTTGAGAAACGTGGAACACCGGGTGTATAGTTGATTCTGGGGGGGGGGGGTTCAATTTATAAGCCACACTACCGATCTTGCTTAAGATTTGGTAAGGGCCAAAGGATTTTAGGGATAATTTCTCATTTTGCCTCTTAACCAGTGTCTTTTGTCGGTATGGCCTTAAATTTCAAATACACCCAATTCCCTTCCCCGAACTCTACCTCAATCTGTCTTTGATCAACAATTTTTTTCATTCATTCGTGTGCTGAGTGGAGATGGTCCTTCAATCGGTGTAGAGCTCCGTCACGCTCCGTCAGTTGTTGGTAAAGTGTAGCATTTCATGGACTTTTGTGACCCATAAAAAATGAGGGGTGGTGGGGACTTACCATAGACTGCTTGGAATGGAGTCGTGTTGATGGAGGCATGATAAGTTGTGTTGTAACAAAATTCTACCCAGGCCAACCAATTTGACCATTGTTTTCGCTTTTCAGTGCAAAAACAACGTAAATAGGTTTCCACACACTTATTCACGATCTCGATTTTCCCATCTGATTGTGGATGGTAGGCCGTGCTCCTATGGAGTCGAGTGTCTTGAAATCTGAATAATTCGGTCCAAAAGTGACTCAAGAAGATGCGGTCTCTATATGAGACAATCGATCTGGGGAAACCGTGCAATCGAACTACTCTTTTATGAACACCGAGGCCACTGTTTTAGCAGTAAATGGGTAAGAGAGAGAGACAAAGTGGGCATACTTGCTAAGGCGGTCGACTATCTCAAAAATTGCATCCTGCCCATTTGATTTCGGAAGACCTTCAATGAAATCCATGCTAATATCCTCCCAAATGCGATTGGGTCGAGGTAGCGGCTGCAGTAAACCGACTGGTGAGGTCGAAAGATGCTTATTTCGTTGGCAGGCGACGCATTGAGCCACATATTCTTTTACATTATTTTTCATACCCTCCCAATAAAGCTCACCTGTGAGTCACTTATATGTTCGAAAAAATCCTGAATGTCCCTATTAAGTCATGGCATGCGTGGAGGATTGTTCCCAACAATTTCGAATGCTTTGATAGAACTAGGATATTTTTATATCAAAGTGTACCTTGTTGGAGGGAGTAGTTTGGAACACTATCTAGATTTGTTTCTAGTTTCTATATAATTTTAGTCAAGTTTGGGTCCTGTGCTACTTTGTTCCTAACGGTCTCGATATCGAGAACATGGGTGACCATGTAGTATCTCAGTTGGCTGCCAAAAAGGATTCGAGAGAGATCGTTGGTTGCCTTGTTTTCAAGAGCTGGTTTGTATTGAATTTCGAAACTATATCCTAGTAATTTAGAGACCCATTTCTGGTACTTGGGCTGAATTGCATTTTGCTCGAGTAAATCCTTTAGAGACTGCTGGTCAGTGCAGATCAAAAATTTCTGGCCCAACAAGTACGAGTGCCACCTTTGGATTGATAGGACAATTGCCATCAATTTCCTATCATAAATGGGCTTTGCTTGGGCTGCCTCAGATAACTTTTGGCTGAAATAAGCCATAGGTCGATGATTTTGAGACAAAATAGCCCTTAGTCCTTTATCGAAAGCATCCGTTTCTATGACAAACGGGGTACAAAAATCGGGAAGAGCTAGGACGGGGAGAGTGACCATAGCATACTTCAACCTTTCGAAAGCCTCAGTAGCCTTGGAGTTTCATACAAATGCTCCCTTTTTGAGTAAGTTGGATAACGGAGCTGCTAAAGCACCATAATTGGCCACGAACCATCGGTAATAATCAGTAAGACCCAGGAAGCCTCGAGGTTGGTAGGGAGGGGCCACCTCAGCATTGCGCTTACCTTGTCTGGATCAGCTTCAACCCCTGTCAAGGATACCCAGTACCCTAAATACTCGATCCTTTCCCTCGCAAAATTGCACTTCTTACGATTGACAAATAAATGATTTTCCTTCAGCTTTTCGAACACCATCGATAGATGAGAGACGTGTGAATCTAGATCGAGACTACAGACCAAGATGTCGTCAAAGAAGACCAACACAAAACGTTGGAGGAAGGGCTGGAATATGTGGTTCATTAGCGCTTGGAAAGTGGCTGGGGCATTGGTGAGTCCAAACATCATCACCAGAAATTCGTAGTGCTCGTCGTGAGTAAGGAATGCCGTTTTCAGGACATCCTCTTCATGAACCCTGATTTGGTGATAACCTGATTGGAGGTTGATATTTGAATAAACCTTCGATCCGTGCAATTCATCAAAGAGCTCTTCCACAACCGAAATTGGAAATTTTTCGGGGATCGTGGAGTTATTCAGCGCCTGGTAGTCCACGCAAAACTGCCAACTTCCATCCTTTTTCTTTACCAGCAACACTGGGCTAGCATACGGGTTCATGCTTGGTCAGATTATGCCCGCTGTGTAAGACCCAATTTGCGTCTTCTAGCAATTGGATATAAGCATTTGACATATGAGTTACTTGATTTTGAAATTTTGAAGAAGAGTGTTTGGAACAAAATAGAAATATAAGGAATTTGGAAAAATTGAAAATGGAATACAACTTGTATTATTTTAAGAAATTAAAAAGAGATAGTTTTTATTATTTAGAAAAGAAGTAAATTGGAAAAGTAGTAAAAGAGAATTTAATTTTGTTTATATTTGGAAAAAGGAATTTTTTTTAAAATAGAAGTAATGGTGTGGCTTCTTGGAAGCCACACACAAGTTGGTTTTATTATATTTATATAAAAGAAATAAAAAAAAAAAGATAGGAAAATAAAGAATCTTCCATGGGAAGCTTGTGGTTTAAAAAAAAAAAAAAAAAAAAGAAAAAAGAAAAGAAAAGAGGGGTCACGAAAACAGAGAGGGAGGAGGAAAAAGAAAGTTCAAAGGAGGGGATATTTGGAGAGATGAGAAAATGGTAGCCCATGCCATGGAGGAGACAAAAAATTGGTGTCTTGAAGTTGGGAGGAAGCTCTAAATCACGTAAGTTTAGCTCGGTAAGTCGTTTTGCTAGAGATTAAAGGGTTAATATGAAGGATTTTGTGTTTTTTTTTAGAATACTTCGTTAGTTTTAGTTTTGATGGAGGTTGGTTGCAATTGTGTTTATGGATGGAATAATTGAAGGAGAAGACTAAAAGTTTGTTCTACTTTTTGAAATTTGAAGGTGGAGAAGTTTTACCAAGTAGGAATTTCATGTTTAGTGAGTTTAATTTTTAAGAATTTTCAATGAAACTTCAAGCTTGTGTGTGAGTCTTCTTCTTTGATTATATGAGAGAAGATAGTGTTTAATATGGGGTTTTGTTTCTTTTCATGGAGCTAAAGATTTGAAAGAGAGAGAAAGAGTTGTGCAAGGAAGAAGAAGATGGTGGGTTGTTGGAGAGAGAAAAGGTTAATAAAAGAATTTGTTGAAATAAAATTGGGACTTGATCAAAAAAAAAAAAATAAATAAATAAATAAATAAAAAATAAATAAATAAATAAATAAAATAAATAAATAATGAAGAGAGAGAAACCCATTTAAGAGATATTCACGTGGGAGAGAGGACTTTTGGGAAATGGATTATTTGTATGGAATGAAAATGTTGTGTAAGGGTGAGAAAGAATAGGATATTTTTAATTGGAGGAAAAAGACAAAACAACTTTGTTAATAAATAGTTGGAAGAGAAAGTAAAATGTGAAAGATTGGACTTATGGGGAAAAGAAAGAGATTGGAAATTGGATTATTGATTTTTGGTTAGTTAGCATTGTAATTTTATAATTACATGCTTTGGAGAATGATTTTTGTTGTGGTTATCGGAATTTAGGTTGAACGACAATTGGAATAGCTCACAATTTGGAGTGTCAACGACAATTGTTCAGTGAGTGGTTTATTTTACGAATTGTTTTCATTATTTGATTATTATTATAGATTTTTAAGAATTCTATAATTATGTGTGAATTTGGAGAAAATTGCTAAGAGATTTTCATAGAATGTTATGAATTTCCAAAAATGGTATGGAAATGCCAATATTTTATGCTTTTAGTTGAAATTGTCATTTGAGAAATATTTGAGATATTTTTATGATTATTGAGATTTTTGAAGAGTTCTAATGTGTCTTGAAAAATGTATGAAATTTATATGAGATGTGGATTCAGAGAAAATATGATTTTAGAAATGTTTTATATTATTGAGAGATTTGATGATTATTCGAGAAAGTATAAATGTTTAATGTTATTTCAGAAATCTCTCAAGTTTACGAACAATTGTCTAGAGAAATATATAATTTTCAGAAAGAGTTTGAGATCTTGAAAAGTTAAGAATTTTTATGATTTAAAGTGATTTGTGATTTAAGAGGTTTATGTTGGAAGTGGTTTTCAAACCACTAGATCTTTGTACCCATAGTGATTACCCGATATGCTATGAGAATGTGTTTCCATAGTATGCTAGCGTGCTCAGGCCGCAGGGGATGCAGGGGAATGCCGGGGCCATTAGATGCCAAATCCGGATTCCAAATCCTGGTCCAAATCCTGGACCTGAAGCATTACAGATGTTAGAGTTTGCTCTACGTGCATGTATGACAGAGATATATTCTGCTATGTATCTGGAGATTACTCGGTACATAGTATGATAGAGATTTGGGTACAAATTTGGTGATGAATTTAACTAGTTATGTTTATGCTTTCTAGAGCTATAATTACGGATTTCCCTATCTATGTTTTTACGAACTTGTGCTCATGTTTTCAAGAACTGTTGACTTACGAGTTGTTGTTTCAAGAGATGTTTATTTACAGACTTTAATGTCTTAAAATGATCTCGAAGGTTTCTAAACTATTCGTGATTTGCATTATTTCACATAGTTATGAACTTATGTTTAGTAAGAGAATAATTTCCTTGAAAATGTATTTTCTTATGAATCACCACTCACTGGGCTTTTTAGCTCATTCTTTTGTTTTTAATTTTTCCACCAGGTTGCTCTTGAGTTTCAATCAGAGTTAGCTAATCAGAATCTGCCACCAGTCTTATCAAGTCATTGCATATCATCTAGTGTAAGTAAAGGGAAAATTTTTTACTGTGTTGTTTATGAGATATCCATAGAAAAAGTTAGATAAAAAAAAAGAAGAGATAAAGACTTGGCAATAGATTCCATTGCACATTTGGAGTCTACTGCCATCACATCTCGTCCTAGGTTTGGTAGAGTTAATCTGGGGCGGGTTGTGACACGCTGTGAGCATCTCAGACACCAATCTTTCTATCTCAGCCTTCTGAACGAACGAATATTTGTACGACTTTATATTAACTAGTCTTTCGCCCCCTTTCACAGGTATCTGATGGTCAATTGCCCGGTTCAACGATAATTCTCTTAGCACTTGAAAAATAGTGTGATAATCAGCAACTAAGCGATCCACTAACTTGGGAAGTGTATTCAGAGGTGTGGCTGAAGGTTCGATGATGCTTGGGACTGTCCCAGTGAGAGCACGCAACTCGATCATGAACCTTTGATCTTGTTCGCTCCAATTTTTTGATAGGTTCTTGAGAGATCCAGCTGCCTTAGTGAGCGAGGGGTCCCTTTGGAGTATTATTTTCCCGCTTCGGTGTTGAAAGTCATCGTCAGAGATCTCCAGTCTACCTCTATGATCCCAACAGAGCGTAACCACTTCATTTATAGGATAACGTCGATTCCGCCTAGTTCGAGAGGTAGGAAATTATCTTTTATCGTTACCCCCAGGAGGTTGAAGATCACCCCCTTACAAATGTCCTTCCCCTTTATAGCATCCCTTGTTCCCATAATGACGCTGTAGTTCGCCTTTTCAGAGAGAGGTAACTTCAGGGTTTCGACTAACCGTTGGGAGATGAAGTTGTGGGTCGCCCCACAATCGATAAGAATGATAACCTCGCTTTTACCCATTTTCCTCGAACTTTCATGGTGCCCGGGGTGGAGAAACCAACTATGGTATTGATTGATAGTTCAACCATACCTTCGACCACTTCTGCCGTTGTCATAGCTTCATCTTCCAGAACCGTGATCCATTTTGATTCCATCCCTTTTGTCGTCGTGAGCTAACAGAACTCGTAGTTCTTTACTTTTACAGCGATGGCCGATGGAGAACTTCTCATCACAATGGAAACACAAACCCTTCTCTTTTCTTAAAAGGAACTCGATTTTTGTGAGTTTTTTAAAACCTAAATCTCGTTTTGTAGATGGTAAGGATGTTGAAGATGTGGCAATGGGAGAAGTGTGCGGCGTTGCCCCCTTTGTAGTAAGGGTTATTGTTTTTGTCGCGAGGCTCTCTGGGCTGCGTATTGGGCTTTGATTGTGGGTTTTGGTCAGTAATGCTCGAGTAGTCTTTCCCATCTCACCTTGGGCTTAGATCGCCAATCTTTTATCTTCCACCAATTGGGCTGCTTTCATAATTCTCTCCAAACCAATGGGCTCCATACATAACACTTTGGCTCGAATGATCGAGTCTAGCTCATTTATAAACGTGCTTTCAAGCAAGTCTTCTGCGAGATCCAGTAACGGCGCCGAAAGTTCTTCAAACAAGTGGAGAAATTCTCCCACTGTCCCCTCCTGTCTGATGGCCAAGAACCTCCCGCAGAGGTTGCCTTCTTGTGATGGTCGAAAACGAATGAAGAGCCGGACCTTAAGGTCATTCCAGTCCATGAATTTTCTCTTGTTGATAGCTCAACGGTACCATGATAGCGCTTAAACTCACCACCGACACTGTTAACTTCTCTGTCTCTGTGAGCCTATGGATCTCAAAGTACCTCTCATCTTGAAAGAGCCATACGTCCAGATCTATCCCTGAAAACACCGATATTTCTACCTTTTTTAAATTTACTTCGTTCCCACGAAGCAATTTCCCCCGTTCCCTGATTTGGAGTTTCATCGAACTGATTTTCTCTGGTTGACTTGTCTATCTGGGAATACGCCCCTTCTGTAGAGCGAGCCCTTTTCCTTTCTCGACTATGTGAGGCTTCCGTGACCAACAATGCTATGGCCGTTTGTGTCTCTGCTAATTGATCTGTGATTTTTCCAAGGTTCTCCTTAATTCCCCAATCTCTTTCTCGGTGCTATCATAGCGATCTTCGAGTTGTCGCTGCGCCATTCCTCGTGTCCTCCCCAGCTCGAAACCCACTCTGATACCAACTTGTGAGGTATCTCCCTCGCGAAGATGTACTTTTACTATTCAAAAAGCCCATTGGGCAAGTTACAAAATAATACCAGCAGTTTTAGAGAATGTTGACCTCTTCTACAATCCATTCTCTAAGCACATCCCACCCTCCTCCCCCCCAAACGAGAGGTTAAAAGCCTAAATAGGCACAAAAACAGAAGCCCATGTACCAACGGTAACAACGGCTAATTAAAAGTAATAGACGGATTTTCCCTATTGCCCCTCCTGACATACGTTCGGGTAATAGGAGGCCTTACAGTTAACAAAAACGTTTTGACGCAAGAAGGAAAAATGGGCAAAATACTTTCTGCTTTCTATATTTCAGTGAATCAGAGATACACTTTTGTGAAACATTTATATCCCAAAATTAAGAGAAATTATTGGGGGAGCCAATTTCGCTCTCCTCCAAAATATCACTTGATGTGTGATGGTTAACCATCATTCTTTTCCTTAAAAAATCCCTTATATATATCTAGAGCCAACCGTATTTTCTTTCTTTTCCTTTTTGATAATGTATTTTAAGTTAGCTTATTGCTATTTTATTTTATAATAATTATATTTTAACATTGTATTTGTAGACACACTATATCTTAGTGCCAAAGTAAGTTTAGTTTAGGAGTAATTAACATGTACTCCACGAAAACAAAAGGTCAAATTTAGAATATAAAAATCAAAATTTAATTTTAGAATTAAATTAGATTCACCAAATCTCAATATATTCATTTTGAGTAAGCAGTGCTTCCACCACAATAGAGAAGAGGGAAATGAAGGATCAAAGAGAAATAATCAAAAATCAACTTAGAAAGTTTCCGTAATATACTTGAAAAGGTAGAAAAGATGTTCAACCATCCTTAATATCAATTTAGAAAAAAAAAAAAAAAACAGAAAATCATTCAAACCAATTTGAAAACGAAAGAAGAGAGAAATTAGTTAAAATCGGCTCTATTTTCTAAAAGATCTAGGAGATAATTGTTCAAAAGAAAAAAATAAATCGGAAGAAAAACATTCAAAAATGAGAAAATTAGGGGAGAGCCACGATGAGGCAACCTCCCCCAATAATTTATTAGTAACTAGTTGAATAGATTTAGGAGATTGATTAAGCACGTAAAAAATTCAAGATAAAAAAAAAGATATTTTCTTAAAACAATCTATTATCAAATATAGTCTACCTCAATCACCTATCCTTGCGTTTTAATTTCATTCAATTGACTGGCTATTGACATTAATGACATCAACTAAAGATCAATATGACTCAAAGTCTAGAGTTGAAAGTTTTTGAAGTTTAGAAATTAAATAAATAAAAGGTTTCAAACACGATTACAAAATATATAATTCTTATAAAATAGATGAAGATTGAATTCGCCAAAAGAGATGGTAGAGATTTGTTGGAATTGAATAACATGATCATCGAAAATTAATTAGGATGGATAGAATTTTGAAAAATGATGCATCTTTCCAAACTGATATTAATTAGTATATGAATAGTCAGAATTTTGAAAATTTTCCAAAAAAATCGTTTTCAAACCTGCCTTATTTCCTACTCCAACTTGCCCTTGTGATTGACTTGACTTCTGCTTAGGAGTTTCTGCGTCAATGGCAAGATTCTCTATCCACGAAACTTCGTATTAATTTTCTGGATAAGGGTCGAGATTCTCCATAGAAAAATCACGGAGTTACATTCCACAAGAAATTTCTTGTTTAAAAATATCTTTCAACACTTTTCATTGGAGTTGCAATTTTTCGGAAGTATCCATTTAAATTACTAAATTCTTAAAATTTCTAACAAAAGCATACCTCTTTTTAATTTTAACTATCTAATAAATATTTTATTTTAGTTGAAATATGTTATAAAAAACATAAAAAAAACATTACTCATTCAAATGAACTCAAATTCATAAGTCTTAAATATCAATAATTAAATCTCAAAACTTAAACCTCACCAACAATGTCTCATAAAATATAAGCTTCCTATATAACAAATCCCAAGATTTTTTTTTGACTATATATATATATATATATATATGTATATATATATATATAGTGGAAATTAAATGTGGCCGGGTCGGAAAAAAAAAGACCGCAATCCCTGCCCTAAAGTTTTGGAATGAGGACATGAGGGATTGAAAAATGGGAAAATTTCTACTTTTAATTTATTTTTTATTTATCTATTTCATCATATATTAAAATCTTGTTCCTTTCTAGAAAGTTTGAGAATGTATGAAAGTCAAAGAAAAGTTCAGCTTTTATTTCTAGGTGGCTGAGTCAATTAATAGCCTTAATCAGTTAAGTTTTCATATCTTTATAGATTTGTGACTCACTATGAGTCTCCTTAGATGTCTTTAATTAGTTGGATTTAGGTATTTTGTCGCTTAAATTTGTGTTTTTTTTAAAAAATTAAACTTATCAATCTTGTGGCTAAATTAGAATATTTTTATGATTAAGTTTAGGCATTTGTTTGATGTGACTTTGAGTGTTTTGTTAATTGAACTTTGTATGATTTATATTGCGTTAAGTAGTTCATGGAAAATTTTTAAATTTAATTTTGAGGATGTTTTAATTAAAACACTTAGCTTATTCAACTTTAAGGTTTAAATTGATGAAATTAAAAGTTTAAGGTTAAAACTGATTCATCCACCTAATTTGGAGGTAAAAATTGAAAACTTTCCTAAAAATTATTATCATTAAAAAAGGAAAAATAAAATTTTCACTATAAACTTGGCAAGATGTATTATTTTTCGCATTAATGTTCAATTTCATTGAATTCAACTCTAGATTTAAACAAGTGTTGCAAATTTTACCTAGCTTCAATTTATACTAAATTCACCTACTAATTTTAACAACAAGAGTATAGTAGATTACCTCTCAAAACTTACCAATTTTAACAAAGATCAAGTCTTGCACAAAATTATGATTATGCAGAAGATCAACAGTTAAACAAATCTTTCCAAACCTCACAAATTTCAACAAAAATCATAGTGTTTCTTTTCTTTGGAGCTTTATTAATTTCCATATCAGACATATGTTTTATATTCATGAAATGACATGGAGATATTATTTATCATAGGTAAAAATTGCAACACTTATTTAAATTTAAGGTAAAGATTGCTACAATAATTATCAAAGTTTTGAAGTGCAATTCGATCAAAGTGAATGTTTAGGGCAAACATCGATAGACCTTGCTAAGTTCAAGGAAAAAATTGATATTTTCCCTTAAAAAAAACACACTTTTGTTTCTTGAGTTCAATAACAAAACATTTGGAGTAGCAGATTTGAACTTCTGACCTCTTAGTCGAGGGTACATGTCAATTACCATTAAATTATGCACACTTTGGCACACACGGTTTATAAGTTAATAAATAATATTTCGATACAATTAGGTGATATCATCAACAATCAAATTAATCATGTATTCTTACATACCAAAAGTATTGTGGGAAGAAAAAAAAAGAAGAAATTTACTAAAAGTATTTGTTTTTTTTTTTAAACTTAACCATGTTGGGGGAAAATTTCAAGATTTAAACTATATACACTTTTAATGTTTAATTAACTAAACTATTGTCAAAGTGAGCATAGCTCAGTGGTAATTAACATGTACTCTCGAACAAGAGGTTAGCGTTTTGAATCCCCCAACACCAAAGGCTAATGACTCCAACAAAAAAAAAAAAAAAGCTAAGCTATTCTCAAATTTCATGTCCGATTTTTTTTAAAGAAAAAGAAAAGTATTTTTCTTGGACATGTTTGATTGCTGTCTAATTATATATAAGAAAAAACTTGAGTAGGTTGCACCTAAGTCTGTGCATCCCACTTTAACTACACATAGAAAGAAAAAAAAAACTCAATTTTTTTTTCTACTTCGTAGTTAAAATGATATGCACAGATATGGGTGCAGCACAAACTGCACTCAAGTTGCATTCTTATAATCACACAAATCTAATTTTTAGTTTTTTTTTTGAAAATTTGGTGGTTGTAAGATGTGCAGCACCATACTAGGGTGCAGTTGGGCTGCAGACAAGTTGTGTCCTATATATATATATTTTCTTTTCAGAACTTTTAATTATAACTTATAAAACATGAGTCTGGTTTCTAAAATACAGAGTTCAACTAGCCGGGAATTGACGCACTTGTTGGAAATGCTCAATTTTCCCACTTTCCTTTTTCCTCTTTCTTCTCTCGAAGTCTAACATAGCATTAGCAAACCCAACTGCAAATTTGAACTAACTCTTCGACATGCTCAATTTTCCCATTTTCCTCTTCCTCCTTATTTTCATCATCCATGGACACGCTCTGACTCTTCACCGTTGCTTCGGCACCAATTTCACCACGAACAGTACCTTTGAGTCCAGCCTTAATCTCCTCTTTTCAAATCTCTCCACCGACGCCCCCGGAGCTAATGGATTCTTCAATTATTCCGTCGGCCGTACACCAGACGACACCGTTTACGGCCTCTTCCAGTGCCGTGGAGACGCCACCAACGTCTCCTGCAGAAGCTGCGTAATGGAAGCTACCAGAAGCATAGCGCATCAGTTCTGTCCCTTCAGGAAAGGCGCAGTGGTTTGGTATGACGACTGCATGTTGCGTTATTCAGACCAATTTTTCTTTTCCGTGGTGTCCACTGAGCCAAGTTACGACTTAGTAAATCACATTGAAATAGGGGTGGACACGGCTCGCTTCAACCAATTGCTGATGGCCACATTGAGGGACACGGCTGCTAGCGCCTCTTTGGCGGTGGGCCAAATGTTTGCAACGCAGGAGGCAACTTTCGCATCAAATATGACGCTTTACACATTGGCACAGTGCACAGCCGATTTGTCAAATTCCGATTGCCAAGATTGCTTAACACGAGTTATAAGGGGTATTCCGCGTTGTTGCACTAATAAAATTGGTGGGAGAATTTTGTTTCCCAGCTGTTACGTTCGTTACGAACCTTACTCGTTTTACCAACTAGCCAGGACCAATCCGGTACCGCCTCCTGCAGCAGCTACTCCCCCGCACATTTCAGCAACTCCACCACCACCTCCTTCGTCAGGTCACCCTCGTCCTATTTTCTTTTCATTACACTCATTGTTTCAAGTATGGTGTGCACGGTTTGGTATGGTCCGTTTTTGGTTAAAAGTAGTGACCAAGCCGAACCTTTCGATTCTGAGGTATTCTAGATTGAGAAAAGTGATGATTTCCTCGGCTTTGATAAAAACCGAACCAATCAGTTTCCATTTTAATAGATTTATTCTCCTTTCTTTTTGTAGCAAAAGAAGGTAGAATTTTTGTTACATTGCCCTAGATACATAGCAAAAGACGTGTAGAAGAAGTGAGCACCAACGAGGGAGGGGATCAGGGGAAGACGACGTAGGGGTAGAGAGTGAGAGAGGAGAGAATGAAACTAGCATAGACGTAGGTGGCGGTGATTCTGAACAACAGAAAGAGAATGAATAACGATCTTTGGATTTGGTGAGCCACCTTGTAAGGGGCGAGGGGGTGGTGGCCTGATCGAGGTGGCGGTTGTGTGACACAGTGGTGGCTGAGATATTAGTGATGTGTTATTGGGCTGTGCTATTATTGGAAGGTTAAATTATTGGGCTAGATTTTTATCTAACTTATTTATGATTTTTAGTGTGGTTCGGGTTTTTTGGTTTTTTTAAGAGTCAAATCATGGTCCAAACCAAAAGTCTTGGTTTTTTTTTAAGGATAAACTGAGTAAATTGAAATTTTCAATAAAATTGATTTTTCGATTTGCTTCGGTTCCTACACACCCCTAAGATTGAGGCTACCCTCTTCGCTCCTTGGCTTGATGCAACAATTTTTTTTTGCTCCGTTTACTTAACAATAAGAAGATGCTAAAGACGTCTCAATTTGTCGAACAGGGGAGAACAGATCGTCGACGGTGATAATTGTAGCCATCGTGGTTCCAGTTACTGCCTCCATTCTGCTTTTGTTTCTGGGCTGGAGTTTCCTGCTTCAAAGAGCAAAGAAGAAATTCACAGCGGTTAAGGAAGATAGTGGTATATGATCTTCTTTTAACAATAGCTTTCAAATTCAAGTAGATTTTTTTTCGAATATACGAAGCTTTTTGAATATATAATTTGTGGGGGATGGTTTGTGCAGTTATTAATGAGATCACCACAGTGGCATCTTTGCAATTTGATTTACATACAATCGATGCTGCTACTAACAAATTCTCAGTGGAAAACAGGTTGGGTGAAGGTGGGTTTGGTGTAGTCTACAAGGTACTAAACAAATACTTAAAATCTCTTCATTGAGCATTTTCTTTCAAGAATACAAAGTTAAAACTTAAAAGCAGTATACCGATGATGAAAAGATAGAGAATTAAAGATACTGCAACCAAAATAAAAGAAATTTTTGGATTTAGAAATATATAATAGAGTCGTTTATAATTTATGGGTATGTTATATTCCAGGGTAGGCTTGAAAATGGACAAGAGATAGCAGTGAAAAGACTATCAAGTAGATCTTTGCAAGGTTCTGAAGAGTTCAAGAATGAGGTCATGTTGGTTGCTAAGCTTCAACATAGAAATCTTGTAAGGCTATTGGGATTCTGCTTGGAGGGTGGAGAAAAGATACTTATCTATGAATACATTCCCAATAAAAGCCTTGACTATTTCCTATTTGGTTTGTTCACTCATGGGACTTTGTCTGTACTTTTATGCATTCACTTCAAATTCTAGTTTGTTTGATTCCCTTTCTATAGAAGAACTTGATTGTCCAATGTGTGCAGATACCGAGGGACAGAAAGTGTTAGATTGGTCGAGTCGATATAAGATCATTAATGGAATTGCTCGAGGAATGTTATATTTACATGAAGATTCCCGACTTCGAATTATTCATCGTGATCTTAAAGCCAGCAACGTCTTGTTAGATGAGGAAATGAATCCAAAGATTTCAGACTTTGGTATGGCAAGGATTATTCAAATTGATGAAACTCAAAGAAATACATGTCGAATTGTTGGTACCCAGTAAGTTATCCTTCAATTCCAAAGCTTCCTCTTCTAGTACACGAATGCTGCAAGGAAAATGATCAGATTATATTGTTGTATATCATTGAAGTCATTAATTCATGCTTAATTGTTGTGTTAATAGAGTATTTCATAAAACCTTAGCCTTTGTTTGGGAATATTGCTAATTTTTATCCTTGTATCTAACACTTGAATTGTCATTTTTGATGATGCTTGTGTTTTAGCGGTTACATGTCTCCTGAATATATAAAGCATGGAAACTTCTCCATAAAATCTGATGTGTATAGCTTTGGAGTCTTGATGTTGGAGATTATAAGTGGAAAGAAAAATAGCACTTTTTATCTATCCGATTTTGCCGAAGACATCTTGACCTACGTAAGTCAAGAGTGAAGCTTTTCAATTCTTACTTATAATGATTGAATTAAACTTAGCATACAATGCACTACAAAGTTTAATTCTTAAACCTCTAGCTTATTTTTGTTGCCAGGCTTGGAAACTATGGAATGATGGAACACCATTAGAACTACTGGACGTGAGTTTGAGAGACAGTTACTCAAGAAATATGGTTCTTAGATGCATCCATATTGCTTTACTATGTGTTCAGGAGGATCCTGGATGGAGACCCTCCATGGCATCAATTGTTCTTATGTTGAACAGTTATTCAACTACTTTGCCTGAACCTAAAGAGCCAAAATTCTTCATGCGCAATAGAGACAATGACATTGAAATCGATGGTGATCAATCTACAAGTAAGTCTGCCAATAAAATATCCATAACCGAGTTATACCCACGATGAAGTATGTCTCATTGGTATCAATAAAGGACTTATGTTTAATGATTGTAATGGAGTATTGTATGTTTCATAATTTAAAAAATGTATGAGAGATCAATAGGTACATTTTTGAAAGTTTGACATTAAGATTTTAATGGCTTTTATCCAATTGAAAATAGAGTATATTATTTGATATAGGACTTGTGGAGAGATGTGGAGACATTTTCATAAAATTAGAGTTCTAAACCATATTCCTTGTTTTTTCAAGGGAAAAGATAAATTTATACGCTAAAACTTTCATGTTGAATCCATTAAAACTCTAAATTAATAATTGTATCATTAAAACACTACATTTTTAAGTGAATCAATTTACACCCACTTAGTGATTCATAACTAATTTTATTCCATTTAAAATCAACTCAAAATTAACTAAATAACATTATTCTTCTCTCAGAATCCTACCAAAGTAAATTAACTAAATAACATTATTCTTCTCTCAGAATCCTACCAAAGTAGCATGAAAAATTATCATGTAATTCTTTTTAAATAAAATATAGAAAAATATAGAGAAAGAAGAGAAGATGAAAAAAATGCTCATATTAATTAATGAAATTTGCTACTATCCACTTGATTCAAGCATTTTCTGCTAATATTTATTCAAACCCTAGCATTTAAAGAAGTCTTATGCACGTGTGAGAATTAGGCATTAACTATTCTAAAACGAAATCCTACAAGAGAGTATAAATTAATTCACTTATGAAACTTAAGAGTTTTAATTGATACAATTATTATTAGCTTATGATTTTAATTGATTAAGCCTATAAATTTTAGGAATATAAATTGATTTTTTTAATATATAATTTTGTTCTATTTTCATTCTTTAATTATATTTTGCAAATAATTATGTTTTAAAATAAGTTTAGAAATTAATAATATTTAAAAATATTAAGTACCTAGAAGAAATGATCACTTCAATATGATAGGAAGATAAATGAGTTAATATTTCTAAAAATAAGAAGCTTCTTGAAGATTCTATATGCATATCTAAAATATATATCCTCCATTAGTTCTTTCTAGAAATATCTTGGAAGATGGGTATATATTTAATGTATATATTTCCTTAGGTTCGAAGGAATTTGAGAATTCCTTTAAGATAAGGATATTTTTCAAAAGAAATATCTAGGATATTTTATATTCATCAAGGACTTAGAAAAATCTCCTTGCTTGGGTGGGTCCCAAGTATATCTCTTGCCTATAAATAGGAAGTATGTCCCTATATGAGGCAAGTGAGTGATCGAACTGAAACGTGGGGGCTTAAAAGAAAATATTTTTTATTTTAAAAACAAAGCTCCAGTCCAATGCAAGCGCACATTGTCGATGCAAGTAATAAATTGAAAGTATTCCAGAGTATCGTGTCCTAAGAGAACGGATTTTAGCAAAATTTATGAAAATAACACAATTTTGTTTTCAAAATGCAATTGCGGTAACCAATGTTATAAAAATATGAAGAGACGTTTTTGCTAACGAAATAAATTGAAAATTTTAATAAGAATGAAAAAGGGATTCAAGTTGAACATGCCCATTTGGTAAGAATTGCGACTGAAATGCAACTGCAATCGTAGCTTAACACAAGAAAACATTGTAAATCGAATTAGACTCCTTTTCAATTTTAATTCAAAATCTTTAGGAGACTAAGGAGCTATTTGGGGCGCAAAGTTGGTTATAATAGTTTGTGGTTTTTATAGTCTATGAGTTATAATAGTTTGTGTTTGGGTGCAGAGTATTTTAGTATGAGTTATAATAGTCTGTGTTTGGAGTGCAGAGTATTTTAGTCTGGGTTATAATAGTTTGTGTTTGGGGTGCAGATTTGTTTAACATAGAGTTCTGAATGCTGTATTTATGCTAACAGTTTTTTTTTCAACTTTTTTTTTTTTTGTATTATACAAGTAATGCTATATTAAATATCAATTTTTCAAGTTTGAAGTAAAAAAGATTTTTTCCATGAGTTGACCATTCTGGGGTTTGAGATGCACAAAATAATTGCTATCATTCATTATATAAGCTCCATATTTGAAAAGGTACAATGACAACTTATCTTCTAACTCCATAGGTACACAAAAAAAAGGATTTTCAAGGAATGATAGTTGTCAAGTAGGAGCCACCACCAGGATGGCACAAAAGAATATCATAATATATACATAGTTCCAACAAAAAATAAGATAGTTTGTTATCATCCAAAAAAATAATATAAAAAAGGGTTGATCAGTCGTCTTTCTCGAGAAGGAGCTGACAGTAGTCCAATTTCAACTTTGGAGGAACAGACAAGAAACTCTTGGACGCCAAGACATCATGGAAGAGTATATTCATAATTCACGCTCTGGCCCGATTATCCAACTCTAGGATCTTGTACAGTTGGCTCACAATTTATGCTCGTACTTTGACCTCGCACGCTTTGGCCATTGAAGCGAGCTTGTCGAGGGCTCGTCAAATTACAATTTATAAATCGATCCTAAGCTACTTGTAGCATTGAGTGGACCGGGTCGATCTCAGGGAACCAAATATCAATTTCTCAAATTAAATTTGCAAAGGAGAAAACAAATAAAAGGGGGGATTTTGTGTTTTTTCTAAATAAAATAAAACATAAGATAAAAATAAAGATAGGTCAAATCTTACCAAGTTCCAATTCAAAGGCACGGTTTTATCCAATTGCAAAATTGATCATAGGCACACAAAACGTTTAACTCAATCATACAAGCACTTAGTCAACTTATCAGGAAACCCCAAAAGTAACAAATTCCCTAAATTCATTAACTCTAACAAACATCAAGTTAACGCTAATTACCTAAACAATTTTGACGAAACAGCTCCAAATTATTTAGATAAAGGCATTACGAATCTTGGAACGACCAAGACAACTAATCAGATAAAACAACTTTCACCTAATTAAGAAGCTTCTTTAATTCCTAGAATTAAACATGCAAGCCATGCAATATGGAAACCCACAAAACATACACATGTGATAATCCTAATGCTACCGGTTCATTCAACATGAAAATTACGGATCATGATCATGATTAGCAATAAAATATGTAGAGTGATTAAGGCGTCAATTTAATCAAAATACATACTTATAAAATTAACACAAGAATTAAAGAATACTTGCAATTGAAAGAAAACTAAGTTAAGGTTCAAGCCTCACAACATTGCAATTGGTTGCAGCCGACCTCTGAATTGGAAAACGTGAAGTTTAGCCAAGAATCATGATAGTATATCTCCAGTTAAACATGGTTTGATTTGCCCCAATAAAAGTGTAAAAATAGAAGGAGAAAAGCTCTCAAAAGCTCTCTCTAAAAGTCTAAGAAAATGAGGCAAAAGTCCCAACCCTAGAGTGAAAAAGTGCTATAAATAAGGTTGGGGTAGCGTCGAGACGCCAAGAGTGGCGTTGAGACGCTACTCTAGCAAATAAGGAAAGAAAAATCGCTTGTTCGTGTGGCGTTGAGCATGGCGTCGAGACGCTACTGGCATTGAGCAAGCCAAACCGCAGCGTTGAGCAAAGACAGAATCTTAGCGTTGAGCGGCGTCGAGCATGGCGTTGAGACGCTACTGGCGTTGAGCATAGCGTTGAGCGGCGTTGAGACGCTGCTCCTTGGACAGATTTAGTACTTTTGCTCTAACTTTTTGCTCAGGTGTCTGAATGGCCTCCGGTTTGGTTCGTTTGAATCGTTATTCGACATAGAGTCTCCAAACATGCCTTTTGCTCGAGTCCTTATAAAATAAACATGAAAACACACAAAAACTATCCAACTAACAAGAATTAAGTGTGATTAAATAAAACTTTATATGTCCTATCAGCCATTCTGCAATCATCTTCAAGTGGGTCGATTGCATATCCATAGCATTTCGTACCACCTCTACCATCTCACATTTCTCATTCAAATTTCTTATTTTTTTAATCCAAAAAAACCCTAAAATTGGTTGTATCCAAAGTTCTTTTTTTTTTTTTTTTTTTTAATAATTAGAAAAAGACATCATACTATGTATGAAAAATTGAATTTCTATTTTAATTCAAAGAAAGCATCATATTTCTCATTCAAATGTCTTTTTTTTTAATCCACAAAAGACTAAAATTAGTTGTTTCCGAATTACATTTTTTGTTTTAATCTTATGTATGCAAAATTGATTTTCTATTTAAATTTAAAGAAAATCATATTTCTCATTCAAAGTTCCTATTTTTTTCTTAAACCGAAAAAGCCTATAATTGGTTGTATCCGAATTCCATTTTTATTTTAATTAAAAAAAAAGCATCCTATTATGTATGCAAGATTGATTTTCTATTTTAATTTAAAGAAAACATCATATCTCTCAATCAAACTTCCTATTTTTTTCTTAATCCAAAAAAGCCTATAACTAGTTGTATCCAAATTTCATTTCTTTGTTTTAATTAATAAACAGAATCCTATTTTGTATGCAAAACTCATTTTTTGTTTTATTCAAATAAAAGCATCATATTTTCTCTTGAACCCCTCATTTTTTTTTTCATGTTCAAACTTCATTTTTTGTTTTACTTATATAAAAAAAATAATACTTTCTATCAAAACCATTCCTTTTTGTTTATTAAAAAAGAATTCTTTCTATTTTGCTTTATTTATTTATTTTTTTTTTGGTTGTATAAAAAAAAACAATACTTTGTATCCACACATGCTTGGTAAAGGATTAAAATTCCGTCATAAATACTTCAATCCATATGTAACATGTGATTAAACTGTTCTATGGAATAAAATATAAAACGCACACATTTTCAAGCATAAGAAAAATATATGATGAAATCAAGTGTCCCAGTGTGTCTAATGAATACATAAGGAAATAAAGTGACCTAATGTGTCATACAAATACATTACGAATACAGAATGAAAGAATCTTCAGCTTTAAATTAACGAACCTCAAAGAAGGTCAAGGAATGAAGTACCTTCTAACTCTACAAACAATATAAAAAATGAAAATTAGTACTAATCTCTAACCATTGTAAACTTAAATACATGCAAGTGGAAAAAAAAAGATCTTTTTGTAGGCAGTGATGAGCGAACGAGCATCAAATGTGGCTGGATTTCCAGTAAGTAGACGCCTACACATGTGGGATAAGATATATTAATAGAAACTCACAAATATAAAATAAATGAAGCATATATATATATGTGTGTGTGTGTGTGTATTCTATATATGTGTGTGTGTGTGTGTGTGAAAGAAATGGATAGGGAAGTGGTACGAAGGAACTCACCAAACAGAGCACGAAAGGTGAGTGTGGAGTTCTCATCTCAAAGTATGGCATAAGTATGATGTCGTATATAAAGAAGATATAATGAAAGAGTAGTTGTTAGCAAAGGGTTGGGTGCACTTATTAGTGCACTTAACAAATTTAAGAGAACTAGTTAGATAAGACAACACCATAAATACCACCTTAACTATCCCTTTTAAAAAAAAAACAGAGGAGTTCGAAGTAAGAAGCCTCATTTAGTGATATGGTGGTACGTTTTTTAGAAGAAAATGAATACCTCCACCTCATTAAAGGCACACAACCACCAACAAAACAAAATAGAGCATATATCAGAGAACATGGTTGTTCCATAAGTTAGAGAATAATAGTAATGAAAATTTTGATTAATTCAAACCAGCCTCAGAGATATTTCTCGAAATTCATTCATTGAAGTAGAATTTTAGAGAACATGGTTGTTCCACAAACAAGGATCGAATGTCAAATATAACAAGGTGATAAAAAAAAAACAGAGACTAAAATACAAGTGATAAAAAAAAAAAAAAACAGAGGGCTGAAATTGAATATCAGAGAAGAATTTTACCATAGACAGAAAACAAAAGTTAAATCAAAACAAATACAATAACAAATATTGCAGTGGATTGTTAAAAAAAATTGCAATGGGTATTAAAAAAAAATAGAACGAAAGGATTTCATAACATCCATGTCAATCTCTGCAAATAAGCTCGATGAGAACTCATAAAAAAACATAACATAATCAACCATGAGATGAAATTTACCAAAAACAGGGAACAAAAGTTAAATCAAAACAAATATGGCAACAAATATTGCAGTGGGTAGTAAAAAAAACAAAATGAAGAATTTCACAACAACCATGCCAATCTCAGCAAATAATCTGAATGGGAACTCATCATTGGCCGGTGAAAAGGAAAGAGAACAAACCTTCATTAGTGATCGGCTCCCCCTACCAAGCTTCATTTTTGTTCAAATGTCCCCTACCATGCAATTTCATGCCCAATTCCATCAAATGGAAAATGCAACTTCACAGGCCGAAACAACGAATGGAGATGAAGATACAGAGGGTGAGGGAACAGCAACGAAAGCGGCAAGGGACTCGAAGCGACGAGGGGAGTGAGTGGTTAGGGTTACAAATCTGAATAAAAAAAACTACACAGAACAAACACGAATCTGAGGTTGGTTAGGGTTAGGGTTTTGGCCGTGGAGAAAAAAAAAGAGAGGATTGAAGTATTGGTTTCAGCGATGGAGTGAAAAAAGAGCAAGAGATGAAGGAAAATGAACCTTAGCGATTTAGATCTAAAAATGGGGAGAAAGAGATCGAAAACGAACCTCAGACCACCAAATGATCGAAGATAATGAAGGAAAATTGACCAAACTGAAGGACAAAGTGGATGAAACAAAAAAATGATCGAACTCATCAGAAATACTTCGATGAAGAAAATGAAGAGGACGAGAAGAGAAGAAAATGGGAGCGGATACCAACCTCGCAACAGTGACACTTGGAGAGAAGTGATCAAACGTGTGGAATTGCATAAGAAACCGTGCAGAGTGAAACAGTGAGAATTGTTCATAAACAGTGGGTAGGGTTATACAAACCCCCATTTATAATAGTTGGTAGGCCAAACGGGGAGTGGGCTATTTTAGCCCACTAAACCCAACTCATTATTGGGCCCCAAACAGCCCTAAGTGATTAAACCTATTGTAACGCCAGACTTATTCGAGGGGGTTAATTTTGAAAATTTGGAATTAAGTTGGAATATTTTGTCAATTAAGTATTTTCGTTTTGTGGTCAAATTGAAACTTTGGAAGTTAAAGAGGGCAATTTGGAAATGAAAAGTTTGGTCAAAGGGCATATATGGTTTTTGGTTTTAAAAAAAAAATAATGAGATAAACTTCTCTTCTCCTTCCTTATCTCTTTCTTCTTCCTCTTCCCCGTACTCTCTCTCTCCCAAAAATGACCTCATCGACAACCTCTCTCTCTATCTCTCTTTCTCTTCCCTGCCTGCAGCCGTGCAAAACACCACCCATTTCCGTCAACCACACAACCACCCTCGCTGGAGTTTAGAGGCTCGAGCCGCTAACTGCCAGCTCGTCCACGTGTCGCCTGCTACATCTCCAGTCGTCGACTTGCAACGTCGCCGTTCAGCTACCGGATGCCGCTCACGCCCTGTCTTCGAATCACTGGTGCACCTCGCGTCTGCCCAGTGTCCAGCCATCGCTGATCCACACGCTAGCTCCACTGCCGCACCTTTTTCTATCCCTCTTGCACGCGTTCTGTACAGATAGCAAAGAGAAGGTTGTTTCGAAGCTAAATTTCCGGCAAGCTTGGCGTTGTACAACTTTGTTTGGTTCCGATTCGAAATGGGTAAGCTTTTTCAATAACGACCTAAGTGATTTTTGAATTTTATAGTTGCCTTTAGGTATTGATTTGGTGATTGGAAGCTGACCCATGGATTTTTATGTGTGATTTCAGATTACCCATAGCCTTTGGATATTAAATACGTGAATTTAGACCCTTTGGAGTCAAACCAGTAAGCTTTTGGTTCGTGGGTAAGTGTTATGATAATGACTTGAACTGGTTTAGGGGTGTTAAACTGAGTTTTAAGAGCTGACTTGTTTAGTAAATGGTCATTTAAAATGACCCATTAATTATAGAATTCAATTACCGAACACCAATCACGTTTAAAGGCCGTTTTTGGCAAGATCGAGTTGATTCGAGCTGCTTTCCAACAACTTCCAGCACTGTTTTGATGTAAGTTTTTCGTGGGTATCGAATTTTCCATCATTAATTAAGGCTAAGCATGAGTTAAGATTTAGTTAGCCATAATTTAGAACCTTTTTGTGGAGTTTAAGGGTTGATTTGGTGTTTTAAATTTACCACAGTGCGTACGCCTTTGTTTGGAAATTCAAAATCAAGTATTCGAGTTCGGGCTGTCTTGAACCTTGGAGTAAATTGGTAAGTAGTCGTCGGATTTAAGCCTGTTAAGTTCTTTATTTTGCATTTCATGTATGTTTGAGAACTTGTAAATTGTATGAATGATAAGCCTTAGGATTAAGGCTTAATTAACTTCCAATTGCTTAAAATATTCTTGTTTTGACTTAAGATCATTTGAAAATAGTGGAAGATTGCTTGAATTTAAGGAAGAAATGAATGTGATGACATTTGGAATAGAATTCTAAGTAAATTGATATTGTTTGCAGAAATTGTGGAAATTGCAAAATCAAATTGCAAATTCATGATTCTGCAATTGTTTATGGAGCAGGGAATGTAAAAATTGCAAAATCAAATTGCAAAATTGGATTCTGCAATCTGGAGCAGTAGAAAAGTTCAAAAAAGGAAAAAAATCTGCATTAAACCCATTCCGAAAATCTTCAATTACAGCCCGATTTGGAGGAATTTAAGCACGAAATTTGGGCATTCTTCAACCCTAATGAAGGCCTATAAAAGGGGAAGAAGAGGAGGAGTAACACAATTCGATTGGGAGGCGTTTTGGGAGCTTATTTCGTGGGTTTTTCCTCTGTTTTTCTGCAACTTTTTTTCTCTGTTTTTTTTTTTTTTGTTTTTGCTCTCTGTTTTGCACGAATTTCAGCTTCTGTCTTTATTTTTTTTTTAACTTTCTTCTTGTATTACCAAGAGTGTTAGTAGTATCATTTTGTTCATCATTCGAATTCGATTGGAAGACGTTTTTGGATGTTTTTTCATCGTGGGTTTCTGTCACGTTTTTCTTCCTCTATTTTTTATTTTCTTTTCTTTTTCTGTTTTACACAGTAAGTTGCTGTCTCTAGATTGATTTTGTTGTTCTGTCATTTGGGTATTGTCATTTACAAGTTGTTTTCCTCATAAAATTGATGTCTTGTGTGGAAATTGATATCCAATTGCTTTAATTTCCTATTCACAGTAAGAAGTTTGGAGGTAGAATTGTGTTGAGTGTTTTTGCCAAGTTTTCTTTCAACTCAATTAATTTTAGCTATCATTAATAATTCACTCAATTTTCTTTAATATGATGTTTCCTTTAAAAATTAATTGTGACATTTTTCTTTTTAATTTGAGCTAAAACTTCTTAGGGGGTTCAAGAATGTGAATTCCATAAGAAGTAATTGTAGCCTAAATTTCAATGAAAACCAAGCCTACATTTCAATTGTTTGCTTGTGTTGAATAAATTTCCGTTGAGATCCTAGATTGATCAACTAGGGTAGCAACTTAAGCTTAGATCTAATACGACGGGGTTAGTGATAAGCGGATTTCACACAAATGATGGAGAAAAAGAGCTTAGACATAAGCCATTCCTTACCCTAGACATAGGGATTAAGGACTCCAAGACCCATAAAATTGTTGAGCCAATTGATCTAAGATAGAGGGACTATAGACATATAGGTCTCTCACTTAGCCTCCTAAAAACCTAAATTCAAGGTGAATAGGAGATGCAATTTTGGTTTACAATTGAGCGTGGAGTAGGTTGGAATTGTAATTTTGGCTTGCAATTACAACTTAGGGCAATTACACTGTTGAGCCCCATTTTAATCCAAATTCCCTTTGAATTATCACTCACTAAGTCTATCTAATTTGTTCTCAATTATTGCCAATTCTAGATTTTGCAATTCAATTCTGCAATTTTTCTTATTTCTCTTATTGACATTTCTAGATTATGCAATTAGATTCTACAATTTTTCTTTTTACCAATACACCAACCCAACATTATTTTTGCATTTTTAGTTTTCTAGTTGCAATTTTCCTTACATTTTGCTTTACGATATTTTTGTTACCCCATTCCCTGTGGGATTCGATACTTGGTACTAAGATACCATTTTATATTACTTCGATTGCGTGCACTTGCGTGTTACAACCGATCAATGAACAAGCCTGAAAATTCGGTTAATGAAGCATATAATGATTTTTGATTTGGTGTGGATGTTGTTAGAGCTAAAATGGCCTAAGTATGTGGTTATAATGGAAATGGAGGCTTAAAGTTTCAAGTGATTGTAGTTAGCATAAGTAGGACCTTAAGAGTTTGCCTAAGGTTGTGATTGGATGAGTTTGGTTCATGTTTGTGGTGCTTGTGATTAAATATGCATGTCCAATATGAATATGTGAGTCATGGTGTGATTGGTTGAACTATCCTGAGTTGTTCTTGAGGTTAAGTTGCTTAAGCACGTGTTAATATGGTATTAGGGGCTTAATTTATTTTGGAATGCTTAGAACTATTGATTGCTAGTATGATATCCAAGGGGGTATGGGTCGTGTGTTATGTTTATGTATGGGACTTGTTAGAGCTTGGTTATAGGCCTTGGAATACCTGAATGGCTATAACTATAATTTAACTAAAAGTGTGAAAGTATTGGATATTTGGATTAACCTGGTGATCATAAGTGGTTGAGAAAGGTCTACATGCGATGTTGAGGTGTTTAACAGAGTATAGAATGTTTGAAAACACTTGAATGGTTGGCGAAGGTTTAGCTTTCTCGGGTTGTGGATGAGTTGACTGTGTACAGGGCGCTGGGGTTGTTGATTTGGGCTAGAGACTGACTTGGAACACCTTAAGGGTATCCAATGCTCAAGGTCGTGGTCCGTGTTTTGTGTGTTCATAATAGGCAGATAACTGGGTATGTTTAATGAGTTTCAGATGGGTTCGATTATGAGTGAAAGGTTATTGGTTATCCTGAATTCTAGCATGTTTAGGGGACTGAATTCTGGATTAAAGGGATTGAGGGTTATATGTCGATGGCACATGTATGGGCTACAGTTATGTAAAGTTCTTGTTTAGGAATGTTGGTACCGAGGCATAAGTTCATACTCGAGATTCATGGATGTGGTCTATAGCGAAAGGCCACAATGATGCGATTGTTGTTATTTGTTGAGGTGTGGGCATGGGTTATTTACGGCTAGTAACTTCTTAAAAGAAAGAGAAGTGGATTACCTTGATGCAAGCCTAGAAAGTAAGTAGCCAGTCGGAATGGTTCGTTAGGATTTGTGTCTCGCCTATATACATAAATATGAGGCGTAAGGCGTTGTAAATGTATGGAAGGGTTTGAGGGTTGTTTTCTCTCTTTGCTTGTGCGGATTAAGGGGTGTTTTCCCTTTGTATGTGCTTGTGAACTTTGGGCTAAATTGTGAATGTGGTTTGGAAATGATGAATCATATTGGTGTGGTGGATTACCCGTGAGGTTCCAAAAGCATTGCAAAAGTACGAAAGCTTATTAGATTAATGCCATCTGACCTGGTGTCTCTCTTGGGGCAAGTCTGTAACTCTAGGTTGGTGTGATGTGAGTAGGGTGAGGGTTGCTTTCCTTCACAGAGTTGTGTGCTAGCTTAGGGGGCGATTCCCTCATGGTGTGTAGGCGTGAGAGTTGTTTTCTTTCACTGCCCTTGCCAACCTAAGTTACATGGCTCGTTGGTAGTGCTTGAGACAATGCCATTGTAACGACCCGATTCCTACGACTCTCTAAATGCGGAAGCACGACCTAGTTACTATGCTCATGCCCGAAATTTCGGCAGCATGACGGCGTAGCTAGGAGAAAACCAAAATTTTACAAAGACCTGAAAAGAGATATAAACACTTCTATGTTCCAGAGAACAGACTCATCATCCACCAAGCTACGTTAAATGATGCTGAGCTCAAGCAACAGACAAAAGAACCTAAGAACTTCCAACCAAATGCACAGAAGTGAAAGAATTTTAAACTTTACAGACCCACAAACAACAGGGAACAAGGAATAAAAACTAAAAGCTAAAACAGGGACAAGGAATTAGGTGGAGTCTCCATAGTCTCGTCAAGTTGTTGCCAGCACCCCGAGAATGTGCACAATCTGCAAAACAAACAAAGTAGCAAGGATGAGTATAAACATACTCAGTAAGTAGCCCACTTAAGGGTCCAATGTTTAAAGAAACCATACCAAGAAGAAAACTGCTCTTACTCACACTCGTGCTTAGATTTCAAATACTTCATTCTGTTATTCTAAAAGTCCATTTAACCTTCCACAACATTCACTACTACCCGAACCTAACTTCGTGTCATACCTGCGAGTCCTGTAACCTAGAACCCAATCCTGTGAAGGTCTATAACCCTCACACTCATCTCAAAAGAGAAATCACCCCTAGGCTAGCATACAGGCGCTAGGGAACGCATTCCCTACGCTCAACATAATGGGGAAAACACCCCTAAGCTAGCACACAGGCCCTAGGGAACGCATTCCCTACGCTCAACATACTGGGGAATCATCTCTAAGCTAGCACACGGCAATAGGGAACGCATCCCCTATGTTCATCATAATAGGGAAATCACCCCTAAGCTAGCCCATCGGCAATAAGGAACGGATTCCTTATGCTAATCACATCACAAATGCCACACAGGCAGCCAGGGAACGCATCCCCTGTGCTCATCACATCACATGTGTTCTAGGCTTACGAACTCGCACGAAACAACAGAATTAAGGTAGGTAGCACCAATCTAACAGGCTTTTGTACTTTCATAACACTTTTGGAACCTTCCGAGTCAATTCACCTTACCACATTCATTCGTCATACCTGAATCACAAACACAAGCTGGCTCGATGTTTGCAAACACATACAATGGGGAATCATTCCCTTAATTCACATAAACAAAGAGAGGAAGCAACCCTTAAGCCTTTCCAACATTTACAACATCTTACGCCTCATATATATATATATATATATATATATATATATATATATATATATATATATATATATATATAGGCGAACACCAGTCCTAACGGACCAATCCGAAAGGCTGCCTACTTCCTAGGCCAACACTAAAACGACCCACTTTTCATTCTTTTAAGATGTTATTCGTAGCATATGACCCAGGCCCACCTTCCATAAACAATCACTATCTCATCATAGTGACTTTTTGCCATAGATCACAAGCACGAGTCTCAAGTAAGATCTTATATCCTAGTTCAACGGCACTTCTAAACAAACTTTTACTTAATTCGAAACTCATATGTGTGCTAGTGGCATAAAGCCCTCAACCATTTAACTCAGAAATCGGCCCCTATCCAGTCTCAAACAAGTTAAACACAACTCGTTATTCCAAAAACTCCAAACACAAGGATTACTAGACCATTTAGTCCTTTAGCTCAACGTTCGATGTTTTATAGCCACTCTGAATTCCATCTCAAGCCATAGATCACAACAACCCAAATATGCGTGCTTATACAATCTAAACTAACTTCCCATACGTCCTTACTTTATAAGGAGCCACGATCATAGTCAACTATGCATTCCAGAGGGTTAATCTATAACCAAACCCCTTACTAATTCACAAGGTCAAGTCCTTAGGAGCACCTCCCTAGGAATCATGACTTATACCAAGCCCCTCAACTAAATTGACAACTTTCTTTAAATTCTTGGGTGTAGGTACAATAAGGAAAAACTCTTTCTTGAAATATTTACTAGGCGAAACATCCACGACCAACATGGTTACACCTATACTTCATACTTGAAGGAATTACACCCACGTCCACTTAACATACACCAATTCAAACAATCACTCTCTTAAAGTGCTACTCATGCTAAATCATAAGTCATTCGACACGTTAAGCCCCTAATTTCCATTATAACCATATAAAAGACCATTTACAGCTCAAGTAACACCCATCTCAATCCATAAGTCATTACATATTTCATAAACATGATTTTTATACATACTTTCACAATTTCCAAATTATCAAACATAAATCCAAAGCATTTAGGAACTTAAAGGGGCTTAAAATTCAAATAACTACTTACATGAATAATTTCAAGATTCAAGGTAGCCTAAACTCGAATGCTCAATCTTGAATCGCCAATAAAGTCCTACACATTATGGTTAAAGTTTAAAATATCGCAACAGCCCCTAAATTCCAAGAAAAGGTCCTAAATCATAGCTATCTAAAACCCAACTCATGCTTAGTCTCAATTATGTTGGAAAATTCGATACCCATGAAAAACTTACGTCAAATTAGTGTTGGAAATTACTGGACAACAGCTCGAATCAATTCAATCTCGCCCAAACGACCTTTAAATGCGATGGGTAATCCAAACTTAGAACAACGAATTCATGGGTAAACTTCAAATCACATTCATAGCCAACTAAAAGATTAAAATCAAATCTCGGAATACTTACACACTACGAATTGAGGTCGTAATTGACTATACAAACACCAAACTCGTTGGAAATTGACCCCGAATCAACACCCATCTCGGTGTCTGTATAAAAATCGAGAAGGAGAGAGTGAGACCACAATCGGTGGCGTGCTACGCGAGGAAAGAATGGATAGTGGTATGCAGTTGGGCGTGCAACGTTGATGGCTGAGCAAGAAGTAGCAGACGGCGATGGTTTGAAGGCTGTCGGCGCGACGAGCCGTCTGTGGCTCCAGCGAGCAAGCTTCTCGCAAAAGAACCAGCCGGCGAACAAGCTGCAGCAAACCCAACGGACGGCAGAAATCAGGTGGCTATGCCTGCGATAATTCGACGGAAAATAAGAGAGAGAGAGAGAGAGAGAGAGAGAGAGAGAGAGAGAGAGAGAGAGAGAGAGATGTTCGGAGAGGGAGAGAGCTATCGGGAGAGGGAGGGAGATGGTATGGAGAAGAAGAAGGAGAGAAGAAGAGATAAGGATGATGGAAAATTTTTAAGAAAATTACTAAAATGCCCTTTGACCAATTCTTTCTTTCCATTTTTGCCCTTCTAACCATCCAAAACTTCAAATTTGCCCAACAAAATTTCAAATGGAGAATTATTTCAAATTAAATTCTAAAATTTCAAAATTAACACTCTTGAAAAAGCCGGGCGTTACAGCCATACTGGGGTGGACTCAGGTAGGGTGTGCGAGCTATAGATGGCTGGACAATGATTTAAGGTTAAGTAAGAGCCGTGCGTGCCAGGACAACTTTTGTGATGTGATTATGAGTTTTGGAACTTAAGTGGGCTACTTATTGAGTATGTTTATACTCACTTATACTACTTTGTTTGTGTTTTGCAGATGATGCATGATCTTGGAGGCGGGTGACGGAGGTGACTACTTGACGAGGCTATGAAGACACCACCGGAGTTCTGTCCCTATGTCTAGTGTTAAAATTGTATTTTAGTTCTTGTTGTATGTCTAGTCTGTAAACTTCAAATCTTTTTTGTTTTCCTGTATTTGGTTAGAAGTTCCTAGGTTCTATTGTCTGTGGGTCGAGCTCAGCATTATATATTGTAGTTTGGTGGATGCTGAGTCTGTTCTCTGAAATATAGAAGTGTTTATGTCTCTTTCCAAGTCTTTGAAAATTCTGATTTTATCAGAGTTATGCCGTCATGCTGCTGAAATTTCGGGTATGAGCGAGATAACTCAGTTGTGCTTTCGCGTTTAGAGAGTCGTTTGGGTTAGGGTCGTTACACCTATATTTCTATGGCTAATCTAACTTAGGTAAATTGGAGCAGAATTCTAGTGGTTTTGGAGTCTTTCCTTATGTCTAGGGTCAATGTTAAGAATTTATTTCTAAGTCTTTTCCTCCATTGCAAACAGTAAGGTAAAAAAAATTCCAAAATTAATAACCAAGTAATTTGAATAACAAACATTAATAAGTAGAACTACCAAAATCCCACTAAGCAAAACAACTACAGCAACTCATTAACTTCAAGAAGGAAATACAAATAGGAAGAATAAAAGCAGTAGCTAAAATTTTCCTATAAACTGAAGCAAAATAAACTTAGATAGTGCAAAAAATAAATTCTAAGAAAGGAATAACCTGACCCCTTTTTCACTTCGTGCTTAATCGACTTAACTCCACCTTTTTTTAAAAGGGGATTGGGTCTTCATTACCTTTAACTTTTGTTGAAGAAGGATTGAGTTTTTGAAGTTCAAAAAGGGCTGGAAACAAAAAAAAAAAAAAAAAAAATACAGCAGTAGAAAAATAAGAAAACAGTAGCACGACTTAGAAGAAAATGGTGAAAAACAATTCCCCTTCTTACGGCTTCTTCTCCAATATTTATAGAGGATTTGGGCTAGGGTTTCCATCTTTGTTCATGCACAGCTTTGGTCAACTTGTCTTGCTGAATTCGTGGAGAATAATCCCTAAAATCATACTGGTCCCTTATTTTGTGCATTTTTCATATTTGTGCAGAAATGCAATTTCTATTTTCCATTTTGGAATGCAATTGCAATTTTGTGTTTACTCAAATTCCTACATAAAAACCATCAAATCAACACATTTCTAACTCTTTTCAGCTTATTTTCTCTCTTTCATTATTCCAACAGACTTTTATGAATATTTCTAATAAAAACTACCTTTGGGTTGCTCTTTACACAACAAAATACACAAAATAGCAAGAATAACCTAAGTATAAAGGTCAAATAATCCTCACAAATGAGAATTATCAGTGAGCAAAACTAGAAAAAGTGAGAAAAGTGAATGAATCCAATTGAGAGAGTGAGAGTCTTCTACAAAAGTGCTCATGTTTGTACTTTCTTAATAACAATTTCTTTCTTCCAAGTATTTGTCTCTTTCCTTTTGTGCTAATTCACTACAAGAAAAAACATCTTCAGCGATGAAACTTTCGGTGACAAAATCAAATGCATCACTAATAAGTAGATTCAGTGACAAAAAACATTAATCGTTGCTAAATTAGTGATGATAGAAACTTTTCGTTGCAAAAACTAGTGACATAACCAAATGTGTCACCAATAATTAGATTTAGTGACAAGAAACAAAAATTGTCACTAAAGTAGTGACAATAAGAATATTTTGCTGCTAATAGTAGTGACGATAAAACATTTTCGTTGCTAAGACTAGCAACAAGACTAAATGTGTCACCATTAAGTAGATTCAACGACAAACAAAAAAGTTGTCTCTAAAAGTAGTGACGAATAGAACATTTTGTCGCTAATAGTAGCAGCGATAAAAACTTTTTGTCGCTAAGACTAGTGACGAGACAAAATGTGTCACCATTAAGTAGATTCAACGACAAACAAAAAGTTTGTCTCTAAAAGTAGTGACAAATAAAAAATTTTGTCGTTAAAAGTAGCAACGATTAAAACCTTTTGTCGCTAAAACTAGCAACGAGAGTAAATATGTCACTAATAAATAGATTTAATGACAAACAAAAAAAAATCATCGCTAATATTAGCGACAGATAAAACTTTTTGTCGTTAAAAGTAGAGCAACAATTGAAACCTTCATGGAAAAACTAGCGACAAGAATACATGTGTCATTATAAATAGATTTAGCAACAAACTAGAAAATCGACCCTAAAATTAGTGATAATAAAAAAATTTCGTCACTAAAACTTGTGACGATACAAATCTATTGTCACTAAAACTAATGATGAGATTATATTAAAAATTGAAAAAAAAATATGTCCAATGCATGTGAGTGCCCAATTAGTTTATTTAGTCATCTTTTAAATCATATATTTAAAATATAGTTAATTCATCTTATTATTTACAAAAACAATAAAATTTCATATTTTACTTTCAAGATTTAAACGTTTTAAACATAATAGAATTACCTTTTAAAAACATTGATATAAATCATGATATATTTTAAAACTTTTTTTAGTTATAAATTCATACTTAATTCCTTAAAGATAGTTATATTTTCTTATTTTTGTGAAGTTAGAAAATTCTAACAAGATTTTTGGAAGTTCAAAATGTATAGATTTAATTGAATTTAAGTTAGAATAATCAATAATATCTAATTGGATAAATAAATAATCTTCTACTTTATTGTTTTTCCTTGATTCTAAGTGAAACGATAAATATTTTTCAAAACAAAAATAATATTGCTCAAAATTTGTTATACAATAGTTTTTATTAAAAAAATAATGTTTAAGAAATTTTAAAATATATATTACATTGAAAATATTAAAAGTAAAGGTGAATTGACTTAGAAATAAGGTTATACGTTTATAAATTAAACTACTTTATAACTATATAAATATATATATATATATATATATATATATATATATATATATATATATATATATATATATATATATAATTTGATATCTTAATTTTTTGTTTTAATTATTAAAAATTCTAAAATAAAGAGAAATTATGTATATATTATTAAAAAAATTAAAAATTTTAAAATACGTATATGGATGATAACTTGTGCAAATTAAAATCAAGTATTTTTTTTAATAAATAAAAATAAAATAAGATAGAAATGATGAGTATCTCATTGGTTGGAAATCAATATTATTTTTCATTGTTGTTAGTGTCACTATATAGGGTTGATCAAGTTTCAACAATAAAATATAATTTTTATAGCTGAAGATGCAACCGCAATGAAGTAATATTACGTTCATTGAAATTAGTTTGATCAAATTATTATTAATTATTATAAAAAATTAAATTCATATTTTATATGCAAAACAAAATATTATATGATATTTATTGATTTAGTATTTTGTATATTATTATCATTATTATTATTTTTTGTAATGATAGAGGATTTAAAATGAAGGTTATTGAAAACAATTAAAATCTAAAATATGATGATATTTACATTAGTACTTTGCCATAAATTATTATAGAATCTTTCTCAAATCTAACTATTTGAGCTTGATTTTTTTAAAATTAAAGCATAATTTAAATCACTTAAGCTTTCAAATGATTCTACCTGAGGAATAACAAATAACATAGTTTTTTTAAAATTCATCCGAATATTAATCACTTAAATCATTAGAAAACAAGTTTTCAAATAGTTTTTTTTTTTTTAATGTAAAATCATTTGTGTAGATGTCGAAGATGATGAAGTTATTTTCTACCAAATTATACATTGGATTTTTTTGATAAATTATATATTAGGAGTTACTCTAATAGTAATCACTAATCTTTTTTTCTTTGACATGTAAATATAACTAAAAACTTAACATTTGAGCTTTTCTCCTAAAATTTATTAAGTTTTAGCTTTTGATATTCTAAAAAGAAAAATCTTACATAAAATTTAATAAATTTTGAATGACATTGTATAATATCATTTTGTCATAAAAATACCAATAATATCATGTGTATCTTTCAAAACATGATATATCCACACTATTTTTGTAAGGAATTTCTTGAAAAAGTGTGTGGTAATTGATTTTTTTTATTGTTTTTTGAGTTTAACAACATTTAGGGGTTTGAGGATTTTCGAACATCTGACCTCTTGGTCGAGGGTACATATCAATTTTCGCAACTATGCTCATTTTGGCTTGTGGTAATTGAACTTAACCTGAAAGTAAATCAAAATGAATATAATCTAATAACTTTAGGTGGGTCACAATTTTATGAGTATTTTTCTACAAGTTTGTTGCCAAATAATTTTAATATGTAAAATAAATTTATAATAGTTATATTTAATTATGTTAATCAACCCACAATTATATTATATATTATTAAAATGAGCATAAATAAGAGTAATTTATAATATTTATTTTGATTCTAATTATTATGTTTCATATTTATAATTTCAATATTTGTTATATGAAAAAAAATTTTAATAAGGTAGTTATTTGTTATATTTTTTGAAATTTTATTATGATATTAGAGAATAAATTTATTATTAAGAATTTAACTTAGGTTTAATTTAAAAAAAAGAAGAATTTATCTCAAGTTTGATTAAACTTAAATCTACATGCTAATTTTTGTAAAACAATTTTAGTAATGTTATTGATATTATCACATTCATTAAAAATAATTTACTAAAAGATAAAATAGGATGGCCATAAATTTCATCTGTGTTAAAAATATAGTTAATTAATAACTTTTAAATTTTTAAAATTTTAAATTAATTAAATTTAATTTTGTGTTCATTCCAAAATTTTCAATCAAGCTCAATTAATAATGTATGTTTTCTTTCGAATTTGGATTGATTTTTCTCTTCTTAAATTGAGTAGTTTCAGATTTTTATAAATTGAAAATTTGAGAAAATAAAGGATTGTTTTTTTTCACTATTTCACTTTCCCTCCCTTAAAACTCTCCCTCTCACGCTCACATTTTCTTCCTTCAAAATCTCTCTCCATAACCCATTTTTTCCTATATTTTCTCACCCTCAAAACCTTCATTCTCCCTTATTTTGATATTTCTAAATTATTTTTCTAATTTTGTCTCTTCTTCTCATCTCTCTCACATTCCCTCTAACTTACTGAACCCATTTCTAATTTTCTCTCTTTCTCCCATCTCTCTCGTATTCCCTCTCTATCTTACAAAATCAAAATCTCATTAAATCGATCTCTTTCTTCAACATAAAACACAAAAAATTGTGTTTATTTTTGTTTCATCCAGATAGCAATAAAATCAAAGTCTCCTACACTAGATCGAGCTTTTTTAAAGATAAAGGTAACTTTATTTTGTTTCATTTTATGTGTGTTTATTTTTATTGACCATATTAGTCTTTCTCTATACATAATAGGTTCATAAAGCCCTACATTGCTATAGTTGTTATCCAAAATCATTTTCATCACCATGAGGTCGATGATGAAGGCTACTTTTCTCACATGTATGAGCAATAATGTCTTTCTCTTCTACCCAGAAACCCTCATCTTAGTTTCTCTCACTCATGCTTGTAAAATTTTATTTTATTTTAAAAAAAAGTTCAATACGTTTTAGATTCTTGTTTGGGAGAAAATACTGGTACTTGGAGATCTTTTAAAATTTTTGTGTTTTTTTCAAATGACAGATTTTAGTACTTTGTTGTTATTGAGTTTGTATTAATTGTTTTAAATATATTTATCAAACAAATTCTATGACACAAAAAATCTACAACATTTCATTAAATAACATAAATTTAATATATAATGATAGAAGATTTGATTAAAATCTTTGTTGCTTTGCCAATCAAAGCCGAACGAATAAGATATAATATAATGTCTATTTTTTTTTTTAATTTAAGTGTTAGTTGTAGATTAAATTTTGTTAACTTTATCATTTTGTTTATATTTCTAATTATTTAAAATATTTCATCTACAGGATATTTCAATTTATTACATGTGGGATTGAGAGTTGAAGATCAATGATGTGATTTTTTTTAATTGATGAGATTTGTGATGTAAAATTTTGCACCTTTTTTTTGGACAAAATAGTCACTATGTATTAAGTTGATGTATATGTATTCAACTTTGTAAATATGCAAGTTTCCAAAATTTTAGTTATTGTTGTAATTCATATGCCGAATGGTTCTTATTGAATTTATAAATTTAAACATAATTAATCATATATTTGAAAATTATGAAGAAAAGTTGAATTAAATAGTTTTTTTTAAATTAAAAAAAACTAAAGTTAGCTTTACAAAAAATTTTACATTGTCAATTAAATATTCTCTGAAAAATTTACATAATTAAATTAGAAATACCACTGCAATAAAGAAAATAATTTTAACGCTTAGGTCAACAACAATTAAAATAACATTTGGTCACAAATTTCATTAACAAAAGATTGTTTTGTCACAAGTATTAATTGCGACAAAGATGACGTTTCTTCAGAAGCTTCAACAATGAAACATTGTTTTACTGCAAGATCAATAGCAACAAAAATGATTATTAGATACAGCTAACAACGTAAATGAGATTTCATCGCTATCTCAATGACATACAATTATTTTCATGGTTGTTGACCTTTAAACGATAGAATAAGTGATTCCGTCATTATTGATCTTAAGTAGCGAAACAAAAGTTTCGTTGTTGATGATTTATAGTGATGGAATATACATTCTGTCATTGTTGACCTTTAGCGATGAATTAAGTGATTTCGGCTTTGATGACCTTAATGAAAAAATAAGTGATTTTATCACTATCGATCTTCAGCAACGAAATAAATGATTTTGTCATCGTTGAGCTTTTAGAGACAAAATAAAGCATTTCATTGTTGTTGTTCTTTAGAGATGAAATAAGGAATTTCATCATTGTTGACATTTAGCAACAAAATAAAGAACTTCGTCATTGTTGATCTTTAGTGACAAAGTAAGTGATTTTGTTGCTATTGACCTTTAGCAATGAAACAAGTGATTTCATTGATGTTAACCTTTAGCAACAAAATGAATAACTTCGTCATTGTTGACCTTTAGTGACAGAGTAAATGATTTTGTCGCTATTGATCTTCAGGAATGAAACAAGTGATTTTGTCGATGTTAAACTTTAGCAACAAAATGAATAACTTTGTCATTGTTGACATTTAGTGACAGAGTAAGTGATTTTGTCGCTATTGACCTTTAGCAATGAAATAAGTGATTTCGCTACTATTAACCTTTAGCAGCAAAATAAGCAATTTTGTCATTGTAGGTAGCGACATTCCGTTATTTTGTCACCTTTGGTCTATAGTGACACACCTATAGTGACGTTTTTTGAGACATTTTTTTTTCGTCGCAAAAAAGTTTTAGTGACATTGTTTCTTTTTAGCAACATCTTTTTTTCGTTGCAAAAAACCATTTTTCTTGTAGTGATTTCTTTAACATCATCCTCAATCACTCATCTTTATATTCTCCAACCTTTTCTCCTTGTAGATCCAAAGGTATTTCTAATTTGTTGCTTCCAATTTGATCCCTCATGTGATGGAAGAAAATACATGTATTTATAATGGATCACTCTTACTCTTTAGCCTAATCAAATTAGAGTTTATTTTATTATTTCATTTTTTATAATTTTTTTATAATTTCTTCTCTATTTCTTCTCAGAGATTAAAAACAGCCTCACGTAACTAAAATAATTAGAGAGTGGATGCTCCATTTGATAGCCATTTGATTTTTTAAAATTAAGCCTATAAATACTACTTCCACCTATAGTTTCTTTGTTTTGTTATTAACCTTTTACCTATGTTTTTAAAAACCAAGCCAAGTTTTGAAAACTAAAAAAAGTAGTTCTCAAAAACTTATTTTTGTTTTTAGAATTTGGCTAAAAATTCTAATGTTTTCTTAAGAAATATGAAATTCATTGTAGAGAATTGATGAAAAAACAAGCACAATTTTCAAAAACCAAAACCAAAAAACCAAATAGTTATCAAACAAGCCCTAACAAATTTGAAAACTCAGGTCCCATTTGATAGCGATTTTGTTTTTGGTTTTTAGATTTTGAAATTTATGTTTGTTTTCTCACAATTTTTCTTTAATTACTATGGTTTTTGCCTTTCCTAAAGAAATATCTAAATTCTTAGTCAAATTCTAAAAACAAAATTTGTTTTAAAAACTAGTCTTTTAGTTTACAAACTTGGCTTGGATTTTGAAAACATTGTTTGAAAGTAGATAACAAAAACAAAGAAATTCTTAGGTGGAATTAGTGTTTATAAACTTAATTTTCAAAAACTAAAAACTAAATGGTTATCAAATGAGACCTAAATTAATAATATAAATGCAAGCAACCACTCTTATTCCATAATACATACAACTCTTAGTCATATTTTTTTCGAGTTCAACAACAATTGGGGGTGGGAGGATTCGAACCTCTGATCTCTTAGTCGATGGTATATGCCAATTACCGCTGAACTAAGCTCACTTTGACCAACTCTTAGTCATATGATGTGTTAAAAAATAAAAATACATAAAAAAGATTAAAAACAATAGCAAGCTGAATATAGCTTAGAGGTTTAGACATTTACTAATTACTCATTCTTTTGAAGTTTATTGTACTTAAAAAGCACTTCAACCTAACGGTCAAGTTGGATATGAATGCTGATGAGAATGGGTTGCGCAAAAAAGTGGATTTGAGTTTTGTGTTGAAGAGGAAGGTTGGATATAATATTATGTGGTTGAAAAGGAAGCATCATGGGCTAGCTTTTGAAGATTATACATGCAAAATTGGTCCTGATGGGCGAAGGCTAGGAACAAGATATATAAAAAGTTAAGCCAAGTTTTTTGGAGTTGTACATATCTTAGGCAAACCTAAACCTGGCTTTGCACTTTCTTTGGATTAATTGTGATTTGATTTTTAGATCCAAATTCTTATGTTTTGTTGTGGGTTATTTTTTCCCTATCAAACTTATTCAATCATTGGTCCTTAAAGTGATTTTTATAGTGAATCTAAAATATCGGTAAGATTTTCTTTTTTTTTTAGCTCAACAAATTGCAAGGTAGGAGATCAAACCACTGAACCTATGCTTAAATTAGCTATCGGTAGGATTTGCATATTTATTATCATTCAAATAATTTACATAACATGTATGTAGAGTTCTAATTCTTCTCTAGATTTTGTCATGTGTTAAATATATAAATTAAGTTTAGTTTAATTAACTTCTAAATTTAATTATAATCATTTAGATCAGTTAAAGAATACTACAAAAAGATAAACTTAATTTATCTAATTATATTGTCAAAGTTTTTTTTAAGTTCAATGATATGTGGGAGTAGGAATTTGAGGGCCCCGTTTGATAACGTTTCTCGTTTCTTGTTTCCTATTTCTTGTTTTTTAAAAACTAAAAATAGAAATATGTTTGATAACTATTTCTTTTTCTTGTTTATTTAAAAAAGAAAATAGAAACATACATGTGTTTGATAACTGTTTCTTGTTTTTTTTTAGTAAAAATAAAATTTAGTACATATAATATAATAAAACACACTACAAGAAAAAAAAATTTCTGCGACGAAAAAAAGATGTCGCTAAAAAGAATAAAATGTCACTAAAACTTTTTTGCGATGAAAAACATGCGCAAAAAACGGCACTATAGGTGTGTCACTATAGACCAAAGGCAACAAAATGACTAAATGTCGCTACATACAGTGACAAAATTGCTTATTTTGTTGCTAAAGGTTAATAGTAGCGAAATCACTTATTTCATTGCTGAAGGTCAATACCGACAAAATCACTTACTCTATCACTAAAGGTCAACAATGATGAAGTTATTCATTTTTTTGCTAAAGGTTAACATCAACAAAATCACTTGTTTCATTGTTGAAGGTCAATAGCGACAAAATCACATAATATGTCACCAAAGGTCAATAATGACGAATTTATTCATTTTGTTGCTAAAGGTTAACAACAATGAAATCACTTGTTTCATTGCTGAAGGTCAATAGTGACAAAATCACTTACTCTGTCACTAAACGTCAACAATGACGAAGTTTTTTATTTTGTTGCTAAACGTCAATAATGATGAAAGTCCTTATTTCTTCTCTAAAGAACAATAACAATGAAATGCTTTATTTTGTCGCTAAAAGGTCAACGACGAAAAAATTATTTATTTCATTACTAAAGATCAATAATGATAAAATCACTAAGGTCACTAAGGTCATCAAAGCCGAAATCACTTATTTCGTCGCTAAAGGTCAACAATGAAAAAGTGCATATTCCATCACTATAAATCATCACCAATGAAACCTTTGTTTCGCCGCTTAAGATCAATAATGACGAAATCACTTATTCTATCTTTTAAAGGTCAACAACCATGAAAACAATTGTATGTCATTGAGATAATCTCATTGGCGTTGTTAGCTGCAATGAAGAATCGTTTTTGTTGCTATTGATCTTGTAATGAAATAATGTTTCCTTATTGAAGCTTCTGGAGAAACGTCATATTTGTCGCAATTAATGATTGTGACAAAACAATCTTTTTTTAATGAAATTTGTGACCAAATGTTATTTTAATTGTTGTTGACCTAAAATTATTTTCTTTATTGTAGTGGTATTTCTAATGTAAATGCTGTAAATTTTTCAGAGCATATTTAATTGACAATGTAAAGTTTTTCGTGAAGCTAACTTTAGTTTTTTTTTTTAATTAAAAAAACTATTTAATTCAACTTTTCTTCTTAATTTTCAAATATATGATTAATTGTTTCTAAATTTATAAATTCAATAAGAACCATTCGGCATATAAATTACAATAATTACTAAAATTTTGGAAACTTGCATATTTACAAATTTGAAATACAAATACATTAACATAATACATAGTGACTATTTTGCCCAAAAAAAATGTGCAAATTTTTACATCATTATTAAAAAATATCATCAATTAAAAAGAAACCATGTCCTTGATCTTGAACTCTCAATCCCACATGTAATAAATTGACATATCCTATAGATGAAATATTTTAAATAATTAGAAATATAAACAAAACGATAAAGTTAACAAAATTTAATCTACAACCAACACTTGAACGAAAAAAACAGACAATTTATTATACCATATTCGTCCAGCTTTGATCTGCAAAGCAACAAAGATTTTAATCAAATCTTCTATCATTATATATTTAATTTATGTTATTTAATGAAATGTTGTAGATTTTTTGTGTCATAGAATTTGTTTGATAAATATATTTAAAACAATTAATATAAATCCAATAATAACTGTTGGAATAGAAATTTTTGCCAATCAGAAATTGTCATGTCATTAATTAAAATTAGTGACAAAATTATTTATTTAATTAGGGATTATTTAAATTTTCAAGTATCCCTAAATTAAATTAAGTCAAATCCAAATATGCAATTGGGTTATATAAAATTTGGGCCAATTTTAGACTAATCCCAAATGGAATGCCCTAATCCAGCAAAGTCTAGGCCTAAGGTCAGCCAATCTCAGTCCAAAAGCCAAGCCCAAAGCCAACCATGCACAGTCAAAAGGACCTGACCCAAAGTCTACCAGGCCCAGTCAAACAGTCAGACCCAAGCCCACTTGGGGGCCTTGGAGAATTCTATAAATAGAGAGCTCCCTCCTGCATTTGAGTGGTTCAGAAGTTGAAATTCTCTAGAGAACTTAGAGAGAATTCATAAACAAATATCAGAAGACTCCTTAAACTCTTGAAAATCAAACACTCTTTGAACCAGAGCCTTGAAGACTAGAAGACTTTAAAGATTGAGAACAAGCTGCAAAGCCCTCGAAATAAATCCACATTCGAGAACAAGCTACGAAACCCTCGAGACAAATTCACATTCGAGAACAAGCTGCAAAGCCCTCGAAGTAAATCCACATTCGAGAACAAGCTACAAAGCCCTTGAGACAAATCTACATTTTCAAGAATAAGCTGCGAAGCCCTCGAGACGAATCTACGTTCGAGAACAAGCTGCAAAGCCCTCGAGACAAATGTATATTTGAAAAAAAGAATCAGAGAATAAACATTAAAGATTGTACTCCACTAAATTAAAATTAATACAAATTAATTTCATTTACACGTGTCTCATTTGTCTCTCTTTGTTGAAATATCATGTGAACAATAACAAAGTACTAAAATCTTTCATTAAAACACTAAAATCTAGATCTCCAAATACCAGTATTTTCTCCCAAACAAGAATCTAAAACATATTTAAGTTTTTTTTTTTTTAAAAAAAAAATAAAATTTGAGAAGCATGAGTGAGAGAAACTAAGATGAGGGTTCCTCGGTAGAAGGATAAGAAATTATCGCTCATACCTGAGAGTTGCCTTCAACATCGACCTCATGGTGATGAAGATGATTTTGGATAAAACTATGGCAATGTAGGGCTTTATTGAACCTATGAAGTATAGAGAAAGATTAATATGGTCAATAAAAACAAACACACATAAAATAAAACAAAATAAAATTACCTTTATCTTTAAAAAAAAGCATGATCTGGTGTAGGAAGACCTTGATTTTATTACTATTTGGATGAAATAAAAACAAACACAATTTTTTTGTGTTTTATGTTGAAGAAAAGATCGATTTAATGAGATTTTGTTTTTGTAAGTTAGAGAGTGAATACGAGAGAGATGAGAGAAAGAGAGAAAAATAGATATGGATTTAGTAAGTTAGAGGGGATGTGAGAGAGATGAGAAGAAGAGAGAAAATTAGAAAAATAATTATGAAATACCAAAATAAGGGAGAATGGAGGTTTTGAGGGTGAGAAAATATAGGAAAAAATGGGTTATGGAGAGAGAATTTGAAGGAAGAAAATGCAAGCATGAGAGAAGGAGAGTTTTGGGGGAGGGAAACCGAAATTGTAAAAAAAAAAAAAAAATGATTCCTTTTCTCAAATTTTGAGAAGACAAAAATCAATCCAAATTTAAAGAAAGCATACATTATGAATTGACCTTGATTGAAAATTTTGGAACGAATGAAAAATTAAATTTAATTAATTTAAAATTAAAAATTTCAAAGTTATTAATTAACTGGATTTTTAGCACAAGTAAAATTTATGGCCATCCTATTTTACATTTTAGTAAAGTATTTTTAATGAATGTGATAATATCAATAACATAACTAAAATTGTTTTACCATGTGGATTTAAATTTAATCAAACTTGAGATAAATTCTTTCTTTAAAAAAACAAACCTAAGTTAAATTCTTAATAATAAATTTATTATCTAATATCATAATAAAATTTCAAACAACATAACAAATAACTACCTTATTAATTCTTTTTTCATATAACAACATATTGAAATTATAGATATAAAACATAATAACTAGCATCAAAATAGATATTATAAATTATTCTTATTTATGCTCATTTTAATAATAATATAATTGTGGGTAGGTTAACATAATTAAATATAACTATTATAAAATTTATTTTACACACTAAGATTATTTGGCAACAAACTTGAAGAAAAATACTCATAAAATTGTGACCATAATAAAATGTGTCTTGAACCCACCTAGAGTTATTAGATTATATTCTTTTTTATTTACTTTCAGGTTAAGTTCAATTACCACAAGCCAAAGTAAGCATAGTTGCGGTAATTGGCATGTACTCTTGACCAAGAGGTCAGAGGTTCGAAAATCCTCGAACTCCTAAATGTTGTTGAACTCAAAAAAAAAAATATATATATATATATCAATTACCATACACTTTTTCTACAAATTCCTAACAAAAATAGTGTGTGTATATATATATCATGTTTTGAAAGATACACGTGATATTTTTGGTATTTTTATGAGAAAATGATATTATACAATGTCATTCAAAATTTATTAAATTTTATGTCAGATTTTCTTTTTAGAAGATCAAACACTAAAACTTAATAAATTTTAGGAGGGAAGCTCAAATGTTAAGTTTTTAGTTATATTTAAATGTCAAAGAAAAAAATTATTGATTACTATTAGAGTAACTCCCAATATATAATTTATCAAAAAAAAATCTAATGTATAATTAGGTAGAAAATCACTTCATCGTCTTTGATATCTACACAAATGATTTTACATAGAAAATAAAAACCATTTGAAAACTTGTTTTCCAATGATTTTGAGTGATTAAAATTTGGATTAAAAGAACTACGTTGTTTGTTATCCCTCAATTAGAATCATTTGAACGCTTAAGTGATTCAAATTATGCTTTTAATTTTAAAAAAAAATCAAGCTCAAATAATAAGATTTTACAAAGATTCTATAAAAATTTATGGCAAATTACTAATTTAACATCATCATATTTTAGATTTTAATTGTTTTCAATAACCTCCATTTTAAATCCTCTATCATTACAACAAAATAAATTTAATATACAAAATACTAAATCAAGAAATATCATATAATATTTTATTTTGTATATAACATATGAATTTAATTTTGTATAATATAATTTTAATTATTTAATTAATAGTAATTTGATCAAACTAAATTCAATTAATATAATATTATTTCATTGCGATTGCATCTTCAGCTATAAAAATTATATATATTTTTTTTGTAGAAAATTGATCAAACTATAGTGACACTAACAACTTTGAAAAATAATATTAATTTTCAGCCAATGAGATACTCATCATTTTTATCTTCTTTTATTTATTTATTTATTCAAAAAGAAATACTTAATTTGATTTGCACAAGTTATGATCAATATATGTATTTTAAACTTTTTAATTTTTTTTAATAATATATACATAACTTCTCTTTATTTTAGAATTTTTAATAATTAAAACAAAAAATTAAGATATCAAATTTCAAAAATATATTGGAAAGATAAAGATCTATACATTTAATTTTGTATAATATAATTTTAATTATTAATTCATAGTAATTTGGTCAAACTATATTCAATGAATATAATATTATTTGATTGTGATTGCATCTTCAGCTATAAAAATTATATATTTTTTTTTGTTGAAAATTGATCAAACTATAGTGACACTAGCTAACAACTTTGAAAAATAATATTAATTTCCAACCAATGAGATACTCATCATTTTTATCTTCTTTTATTTATTCAAAAAGAAATACTTAATTTGATTTGCACAAGTTATGATCCATATATGTATTTTAAACTTTTTAATTTTTTTTAATAATATATACATAATTTCTCTTTGTTTTAGAATTTTTAATAATTAAAACAAACAATTAAGATATCGAACTTCACAGTAGATATATTTCTATTGGTCCTTTGCCTAGCTATTTTAATAAGTGAAGGATCCATATATGTATTTTAAACTTTTTAAGGTTTAAAAATTATTAAATAAAGTATAAATAATAATTTTACTATTGATTACAATTAAAAAAAATAAACTTAATTATTATACTTATGTTTTAAAAAAATAGGTTGTATAGATCTTTATTTTTCCAATATATTTTTGAAGTTCGATTGTTTTCTCCAATATATTTTTCCAATATATTTTTTTTAATTGTAATCAATAGTAAAATTATTATTTATACTTTATTTAATAATTTTTAAACCTTACCATCAAAGAACCCCTAAATAATAGATTCAAGTATTAACCAAAAAAAAAAAAAAAGGAACATTGTAGCTAAAAGTAGCAACCACAAAAACTTTTTGTTTCTAGAAATAGCATTGATGATAATAATAATAATAATAAATTTGTTGTCACACATAGTGACCATGGTATAAATTTTTAATAACTAATTTTACATTTTGGCATTTAAAAAAAATTATTATAAGATTTTAATAATTAATTTTTTAAAACAAGATTTAGAACATTTTTAAAGGTAGAGTATTGTAGAATCGTTTTTGGATACTTTTACTCCAATAATTTCAATATTGTGATTGATGTAGTTTTTAAAAAATTTTGATTCATCCATTATATAATTATATAACCAATTTTTTTAAAGTCAAGGTTGGTTTTTTAAAAGATAATAATATTTTGATTAAAAAATATTAACATAAATATATTATAATATATGTTATTATAATATATATTAATCATTCATTAACATCAAATTTACATATTTTAGTACACACATTTTTAATTTATCATTTTAAATATATGTTTTAAATTAGACAAATAACTCAAAGTTGAATATAGTTATAGTTATAGAGTAGTTATAAACTTTATATAGTTATAGTTACAGAGTAGTTATAAACTTTATTTTGATGTATATATATATAGTTATAAAGTAGTTTAATTTATAAATGTATAACCTTATTTCTAGTCAATTCACCTTTACTTTTAATATTTTCAGTGTAATATATATTTTAAAATTTTTAAACTTTATTTTTTAATAAAAACTATTGTATAACAAATTTTGAGCAATGTTATTTTTGTTTAGAAAAATATTTATCGTTTCACTTAGAATCAAGGAATAACAATAAAATAGAAAATTATTTATTTATCCAATTAGATATTAATCATTATTCTAACTTAAATTCAATTAAATCTCTGCATTTTGAACTTCCAAAATTTGTTAGAATTTTCTAACTTCACAAAAATAAGAAAATATAACTATATTTAAGGAATTAAGTATGAATTTATGCCAAACTAAAAAAAAAAATGGTATGAATATTTGCTCAAAAAAGTTTTATCATGATTTATATCAATGTTTTTAAAAAATTAATTCTATTATATTTAAAATGTTTAAATCTTGAATGCAAAATATGAAATTTTATTATTTTTATAAAATAATAAGATGAACTAACTATATTTTAAATATATGATTTAAAAGATGACTAAAACCTCACGTGCATTGCACATTTCTTTTTTCAATTTTTAATATAATCTCATCATTAGTTTTAGTAACAATGGATTTTTATCATCACAAGTTTTAGGAATATAAATTTTTTGTTGTCACTAATTTTAGGGACGATTTTCTTGTTTGTTGCTAAATATGTTTATAGTGACACATGTACTCTTGTTGCTAGTTTTAGCGACGAAGGTTTCAATCATTGCTACTTTTAACGATAAAAAGTTTTATTTGTCGCTACTATTAGCGACGATTTTTTTTTTTGTCGCTAAATCTGTTTTTAGTGACATATTTACTCTCGTTGCTAGTTTTAGTGACAAAAGGTTTTAACCGTCACTACTTTAACAACAAAAAGTTTTATTTTTTGCTACTTTTAGAGACAATTTCTTTGTTTATTGTCGCTGAATCTACTAAATGGTAACACATTTAGTCTTATCACTAGTCTTAGTGACAAAAAGTTTTTATCGTCACTACTGTTAGCGACAAAATGTTCTATTTGTTGCTACTTTTAGAGACAATTTTTTTGTTTGTTGTTGAATCTACTTAATGGTGACACATTTAGTCCCGTCGCTAGTCTTAGCAACGAAAAGTTTGTATCGTTACGACTATTATCGACAAAATGTTCTTATTGTCACTACCTTTACTGACAATTTTTGTTTCTTGTCACTAAATCTAATTATTGGTGACACATTTGCTTCTGTCACTAGTTTTTGCAACGAAAAGTTTCTATCGTCGCTAATTTAGCAACGATTAATGTTTTTCGTCACTAAATCTACTTATTAGTGATGCATTTGATTTCGTTGCTGAAAGTTTCATCGCTGAAAATGCTTTTTCTTGTAGTGACATAGAACATGCATTAAAATAAATATAAAAAAAATTATAAAGAGTTTATAGTATTTTATTCATGCCCAACACAAAATTAATAATAATAATAATAATAATTTTATCCTTCAAATATTGTTCAAATTTGATTTACAATGTCATTTCTCACTCCAATCAATTCACCTTAAACAATTTTGTCTTACACGAGTTAGTTCAATTAGACTAATTTGTAAATTGTCTAAGGTTAGACAATTGAGAATACCCACATTTCTTTAATTTAATAATAAACTTTATTTTTATTTTTTTTCTTGAAAAATGCGTTAGCCAATAATACACGCAAGTAAAATCAGAAAAAAAAAAAAAGAGAATATATATATACACATACATACATTTAATAGTAAAAACGAAATACATTATTAGTTTATTTATTTAATAAAAATTAAAATTGTGCCAAAAAGAAAAATAATAGAGATTTAAATATAAAATAGTAACTAAAAGCTCGTTAACGGAAAGTAAAAAAAAAATGAGAGAGAAGAAAAAAACATAAACAAAAAGAGAAAAGAAAAAAAGAAAAAAAAAGGAACTATTAAAAGAAAAAAGATTATGATGGAAGAGAGAGAAAGAAGAGAGAAGAGAAAGAAATAAATGAAAAAAAAAGTAAAAGAAGAAAAAAATGAAAAGATAACAAAAGTATTAAAAGAAAAAAATTAGAATGGAAGAGAGAGGAGAGATGGGTGTAGAAAGAGAAAGAGAAATATTGATACATATATGAAATATGAAAAAAAAAATAGAAACAGAATTTGAGAAACTACTTTTTGTAGTTTCTCAAAGTTTGCCATTTTTTAGAAATGTTTCTAAAAATTTAGAAACAAGAAACATGATAGTTTATCAAACATGTCTGTTTCTTGAAAAATGAAAAACGAGAACAAGAAACAGAAAATGAGAACATTGTCAAACGAGCCCTAAACTTTTGACTTTTTGTTGAGATTATAATACCATTAGCAATTATTATTGTTGAGTTAGTGCGTCATGAGATTTTCTTCTTTTTTGTTTTTAAAGATATATTTGTAAATTCAAGCCAAGGATTCTTATAGTTAAAATTCCTTTCACTTATTGGTGTATTTCATGACGTGGGAGGTTTTAGTTTTACTGGTCTACGAAACAAAGAGCAGACCCGTCTTTATTATTTTCTTCTTTTTAAAATCTTTTTTTAATTGTTATTTCATTTTTTTGGGTGTCATAAAAGAGCACTTTGACGATAGACCAGCCTCCATCAAGTGGATCTTACTATTTATTCTTTTCTGTCTCTTTTTTTCCTTCTTTATGATTTTTTTTTTGTTTGATTTCAAAAATAATACTAATAAAATGCATAACAAACATATCTCTTTTGGCCAACACTCAAGTCCACATTTGATGAATACCATTCGTTTCCAAAATCTACACTAAATCAAACACTTGTTAGTTTATGTATGGTTGGACTAGTTAAATATATTATCTATAATCCTTTTAATAAATTTAAAGATTAATGTTCTACTTCACATTTTTGACGTTATATTATTTAAAAAAAGTCATTGACGTTATAGACATAAGTTTATTATTGTTAAAATAATTTTGTTTTCTTTCTTTGAAAAAGAGTGTCTAACACAATATACATCTAGGGTAGAGGTATGATTTAGATGAACAATAAAGAAATGGAAAATTTTGCTTGGGTATCAAAAATATGCTCATGTGACGTGGCTTCGAAATTCTCATATATCATTTTTAAAAAAGATTGACTGAGCATCAAGTCTTGGAAGGAAGTATAAAAAAAAATAATAATAAACTTGTCAAATGGAATTTTAGACATAATAAGATTAAAATATTTTGATTAAATTACATATTTCATGTTTTTTTTTCTATTTTGATTTATGCTTTTATCTTTAACTCTTGAATTAATAATATTGGTTGGTTTAAACATAGATGGGATAGCCAATATGAGGCTCCAAGTATAACTCAATAGATAAGACACTAATTATTATTTCAAAAATTGATGATTCGATTCCTCAACTCTGCAGTTGTTGAACTCAAAGAAAAAAAAAACTTAGATGCAACACTCATGTATTGAAATTTGGTTGAGGTGGTGCCTAGCTTGTTAAACATATTTGAGAGATTGATTAAGTGGATGAAATTTCAAAAATATAATTTTCTTTGAAAAATATTATCAAATCTAGTTAACTTTATTAGCAATGGATTCTACTTCGTCTGACGTCAAGATTATATTACACCTTCAAAATGTAAAGGAATAATATAATGTCACTTTTCGGTTTCATGTATATATATATATGTTAATCATATGGATTAAGCCAACATAAACATAATTCAACTGACATAAAGTATACGTCCTCGATCAAGAGGTCAAAGGGTCGAATCCTCTACCTCACAAACTATTGTACTAAAAAATGCATGGATAATGATGGCATATCCAGAATTTTTGTTTATGGGAGCTTCATTTAAAATTTCGTAAAAATAATTTACAAGTAAACAATCCAAAAAAAATCATAAATGAAATTTAACAATTAATTTAATACACAATTATCTTCTATGAGTTTTCATCTTATGAAATCGGCATAATAACTTCCATTACCTATCTTATCAAATAATATTTTTTCAATGTATGCTATAAGACTAACATTATTTATTTTATCAAATCAATCTTTTTCAACATAAACATTAAATAAAATCTAGTAAGCATGTTTTAAATAGGTATATTTTAACATTTTAAAAATAATGAAGATAGGTCCCCTAGGCCCATAGTGCATCCACCACCGAAAACGAAACCAACACTTTGAAACGTATTCTATAAAGAGAATTTTGAATGTATTAATATATATTGATATATGTTCATATATTTTGATACTAGTTTGTTTAATAAGAAGTATAATTGATTTTTTTTATATAAATATACAAGAAAAATAATGAAACTTGAAATAATTAGTATTTTTTTTTCATTCTATTATAAGAATTATAGTTTCTTTAAAAAAATTTAAAATACTTTTATCTATTATGTTTATATATATATATGATATAATAAATCAAATTTGAAAAAAGAAATTAAAACAAAAATAATAAAAATATTATTAAAGAAAATATGATTTATAATTTAAATTAATAAAATCTAAAAATCTAAAATAATTTTTTTTTTAAAAAAAAAAATCTTTCTATATAATTTTTAATGTATAAAAATAGTAATTTTTTTTGTGAACCACCGTGTCTGCTGCATATATGGATAATATTAACAACAAACATGCTGCTCGAGCTCGAACCAGCAACCTGTACTGCCTGTACTTGGGCTGCTGTGTATAAAGTAGAAAAAAATTCTATTCAAAGCACTCCATTGGTTTCGAACTTGTAATCCTTGAGGGGGGCTTGAGCGCAATTACCACTGCACCAAATGCCAGAAGTAATATGGTACGCCAACTTTATTAATACTAAAATAGAATATTTTAAAGTTCAAGGGGGCTCAAGCCACCCTTTTGTGCCTATGCTAGATCCGTCCCTGGTGGATTAAGGATTAATATTATTGAATATCAAATAATTCAATTGACAATCTTTGTTGCCAGCAACATAGTAGAAAACAAAAATTATGAAATATTTATTAAAAAAAAAAGTGACACAATGGCAAACTGTGAATGAGCACTTTTCTGGATTGCATAAAAATGGGTACAACCCAGAATGCACCAAGTGTTTTCCTTGTATAAAAGAATGATACATGTCAAATATGAGAATTGAATAACATGATCCAAAAATAATTTTGATAAAAGAACCCGCATTCTAAATTGACTTTTTTTTTTAAAAAATTATTAGAATGTTCTAAATTGAGTTAGACTAATAAAAAATTAGAAAAATTATTACGATGAGAATAGTCAGAATTAGGTTTTCAAAGGAAAAATTATTCAACACGTGGGTTTGATATGTCAAAAATAAAAAAACGGCTAAATACATCAAAAGATTCCTAATTTTTGATAACTCTCAATTTGATTTTTAATTTTTTAAAATTAGAAATATCATCCTTAATGTATTAAAAATTCTTAATTAGGTCCTCCCATACAAAAATTTGTTAACAAAAAGTTGAAGTCTCAATTTGTTAACACATATTTGCACACAAAGGTATGTTGTTCAAATGCTACTTGACATAAAAAAACTCAATCCACCCACAAAGAAATTTTGATACGTCTATAAACAAAATCCATTTCATTCATTTGGAATATCCAAAAGACATGCTTACCTATCTAAATATACTATTAAAACAAAAATAATTTAATGACACATCAAACTCTAGGTTCATGATTCATGAACTAGAAAAAAGTCTACACAACTAAAATTTCACTTTTTTTTTTTTTGGAATGATCCCATTGAAAACTTTTAATATATTAAAAGTGAAATTGAGAATTTTAAAAGATTAAAAACAAAAACAATAAATTATCTGGAAGATTAGGCTTCATGTGATGAAACAAATAGAAAAAGAAAAGATTATAAATTCTCAAAGTTTAGGATTTAAATTGATTCACTTATTAAAGTTTAAGGCTTAAATTGATACAATTATTAGTTTGAGGTTTTAATTGATACAACCGTCAAAGTTTAAAAGTATAAATGAATTTTTTTCCCTTGATTTTGTTAATATTCAAATTTAGAAATTTTCTAAAAAAAGGGAAGAAAAATAAAAAAATTTACTTCTAAACTTATCAAGTTGCATCAATTTTTATCATAAACTTTCAATTTCATCAAATTTCACTCTCAACTTACACGTGTTGCAATATTAACCGTAAACTTGAAAAAATGTTACAATTTTTACTCTCTAATAAGTTTTCGTTTGAAAATTCGTTAAAAACGTATTATGTATGTTTTTAATGAAATATAAAACATATGTGTGGTACAAATTTGATAAGATTTCTTTTTCAAAAAAAGTAACGACCCTATACTCTAGAGCATGCTAAGAGTGGGAGTAAGACTAAGTTAGCCCGCCTAAGCCTGAAATTTCGGCAGCATTGTGGCGTAACTACAAGAAAACCAAATTTTAAGAACCTAATAAAGAAGAGATAGCACACTTCTAAGGTTTCAAATAAACCCTCAGCAACCAACAACTACACAAGAGTGCTGAGTTCTCAACCAGAGTCAAGTACCACAAAAACACTTCCTAGTTTACGAAGTAGACATACAATGGACAAAACTTAAATTACAAACAGTAAGGATCTATCTAACAAAATACGCAACCAAAAAGAGCCTAAGGGTAAGCTATAGGTAACTCCATAGCCTTGCCAGGTCGTCGTTCATCAACCACCACGTTGTTGCGCATTACCTGAAAAGAGAAAGGTAGCATGAGTGAGTATTGGTATACTCAGTAAGCAGCCATCTTAGATAAAATAATTCATAGCCAAACAAACCATTCTGAGAAGGAGAGATTATGCCTTACTCACACTCGTACCTAAGCAACAATTAATAATTTCACCACATGACCAGGGTCTCATTTCTCTACCTCATCTCTGATTTCATCAAATCCTAACTTCGAATCATACCAATGAGTCCTGCAACCTAGAATTCAACCTCGTGGAGGTAATAAACCTCACGCTCATCATAAAGGATAGTTACCTCAAAGCTAGCACACAGGCAATAGGAAAACGCATCCCCTATGCTCAACACAAGTGGGGAATCACCCCTAAACTAGCTTACCAGCCATAGGGAAACGCATCCCCTACGCTCAACATAAATAGGTAATTAATCATCCTAAGCTAGCACACAGGCAATAGAGAAACGCATCCCCTATGCTCAACACAAATGGGGAATAACCCCTAAACTAGCTTACTGGCCATAGGGAAACGCATCCCCTATGCTCACACATCATATAGCATTCTAGGTCTACAAGATCACTCAATACATCCGAACTAGGATAGTTAATACTAGATCAATGGTTTACAACCAACTTTTCTATTTAGAAAACCCCTACATGCAACATTGCTCTCAAGCCTCTGTCACAACCTGAATCGGGGTTCACATTACCAACCAACATCTCAAATTTCACTTCCAACACATAAATAACTAGGCTTAGGCCTTAATCAAATACTATCCATATTTATTTACCAATGATCTAGTAATTTTTCCTTCTCAATCAAATATACATAAATGCAAATTTTACCAAAATAGCATATCAAACATTTCCAATTGCTACTTACCTCTCAATCGACCCAAGGTCGAAATACTTCACTTCAATGGACGAGGATAGCTTGAATCCTTACAATTGAGAGAGCGCCCAACTTTTTATAACCTCCAAATTCGATTTCTAGCACGCACGAAAGTTCCAATCATTTAATAATTACTTAAATAAATCAAAGCTTACTTCCTTAACTTACTTGGCCCTAAATGACCATTTACAAGAATTCTGAACTTTAAGGCTTACCAAATACTGTAAATATAAGCCGTTGGAACAATGCTCGATACCACCCAATTGAATAACAATAGCCTTCAATCCTAATGGTAAATCATAAAATAAGATCCATAATCCAAAAGTCAACCAAAACTACTCAAATAATACTTAATTCAGTAGTTATTTACTAAATCTTCAAATTCCAAAGCCAAAACGCTTACCCACGATTTCCAAGAGTCAAACCACACCGGAATAAGTTCTTAAACGCCCAAATAACTTCAATAAACCCGCTGTCCACACAAGAAAATGCCGAAAAATGCCTCGGTTATTCCCAAATAGCGAAAGATAGGTAAGGAGAGAAAGAGGGGAAAGAGAGAGAGAGTAACGGAAAGGGAGAGAGAGACAGAAAGGGAGAGCGAGAGGGAAGGGGACGGCAGAAGGGGAGGGTGAGGGAGGGATGAACGAGAGGGAGGGGACGGCAGAAGGGGGAGGGAGCGTGAGGGAAGGAGGGACGAGAGGGAGGGGACAGAAGGGGAGGGATCGGGAGGGAAGAGACAGACGAGAGGAGGGGGACGGCAGAGGGGAAAATGGAGGGATAAGGTTGGATTCTTTTTTATTTATTTATTTATTATTTTTTTTCTTTTTAATTTAAAACATATAATAATAATAATAATAATAATAATGATTTTAAAGATAACTACAAGGGTATTTTAATAATAATAAATATATATATATATATATATATATATATATATATATATATATATATTAATAACTTAAATAATATTTGTATTTATAAAAAATCATAAAAAGGGGATTTTTCTTAGGACAATTTTTATGCCACTTCATCCAATTATTTAATAAATTAAAAGAAACCAAAATAAATTCAACCGGATATTACAAAAAATTGATGAGTTTTCACAGAAAAATAACATTACAATTTACAACTAAGTTTTTATTAAAATTTTTGTGAGTTTTGGCAAAATTATTTCATGGTTAATTTATGCATTAATCAAACTTAAATTCAAGCAAAACTTGATATTATTGAAATTAGTGAGTTTATGGAGATTTTCACATTATTTTGTATTAAAATTAGTGAGAGAACTAGGGAGAAAATTGAATAGAAGATATAAATTAATTACAACATTTAACTAAGTCTAGGGTCCAATTTGATGAAATTGAAAGTTTATGGTGAAAATTAATACAATGAGACAAGTATAGGAGTAAAAAATAAATTTTCTCAAAAAAAATTAGTCCAAGAATTACGTAAGTGGGGAATGGAACAATGACTTTTGAGATAATAATATGACAATCAATTTTATTCTTTTATTTTGAACAGAATAACCAAACAATATTTAAAGTTTGAAAATTGACCGAGTTATATTATCAAAATTGTCACCTTTGTCCCCCGCATGCTAAGAAATGTATACGCAAAATCAAATTATACAGCAATGAAATGTGAAACTTCTTACAATAACAAATCCAATTTTTTATAATAAAAAAAAATCCAACTCATTTCTATTCATATCATCATATTTTAAAATAATTTGTCCAATTTCTCGCTAAACCTGGAAGACGAACATGACATGAACAAAGACAAACCCAGTTACTTCTCCATCAATGGCCGCACTCAATTTTCTTACATCCTTCATCCTCTTCAACTTCGTTATCCATGGAAACGCTCAGCTCCAGATGGACCCCCATATCGTATTTGCTTATCCGGCAATTTCACCCAGAACAGCACCTACCAGTCCAACCTCAATCTTCTCTTTTCAAATCTCTCCACCAACGCCCCCGGAAACAACGGATTCTTCAATACTTCCGTCGGCCGACCACCAAATGACACCGTTTATGGTCTCTTCCAGTGCCGTGGAGACGTCGCCGACAGCATTTGTCGAAATTGTTTGGCCACCGCTACCAGAGACACAGCCCGGCTGTACTGTCCACTCAGACAAGGCGCTGTGGTTTGGTACGACGAATGCATATTCCGCTATTCCAACCAATCTTTCTTCTCCATCCTGTCCACAAGTCCAGGTTTGCTAGCACATAATAGCGCTGATATAGGCGTCGACACTGCTCGATTCAACCAACTAGTCATGTCAACATTGAGGGCCACTGCGGCCGACGCCTTTTCGGTGGGCGAATTGTTTGCAACCCAGGACGCTAATTTCACATCAGATATAACGCTTTACACATTAGCACAGTGCACCCGCGATTTGTCCAATTTGGATTGCCAACAATGCTTAGCACAAACCATCGATTATGTTCCCAATTGTTGCGCTAATAAACGAGGTGGGAGAGTTTTGTTTCCCAGCTGTTACGTTCGTTATGAAGTTTACAATTTTTACGAACTCACGCCAAAGAATCCTCCAGCTACTCCACCGCCGCCGCCTCCTCCTCCTCCACCGCCAGGTTACCGTTGTTATATTTTCCGTCGATTAGACTTATTTCTTTTTTATGAAGGAAGAAGATGTTAGCGACGTCAATTTGTTGAACAGGGGAAAGCAGAGCCTCGACGACGACGGTGATAATTGTGGCAATTGTGGTTCCAATTAGTGTCTCCACTCTGCTTTTTGTGGGCTGCTGTTTCTTGCGCCGAAGAGCAAACCGGAGGAAATACACAGCAGCGAATGGAGATAGTGGTATAATCAATCATAGCTCTGAAATTCAGGTAGATTGATTTCTATAATTACGAAGCTTATTTGGATATAATCTGTGCAGTTGTTGATGAGATAACCACTGTGGAATCTCTGCAATTTGATTTTAATACAATTGATGCTGCTACTAACAAATTCTCAGTGGAAAACAAGTTGGGTGAAGGTGGATTTGGTGCAGTCTACAAGGTACTAAACAAATGCTTTAAGTTTGTTTAGAATTATAACTTTTGACAAAAAAAAAAAAAAAAAAAAAAACCTTAGACAAAATCAAATTTTCTATAAGCACATTTTTAAAAATTAATAATTTAGAGTATTTTTTAAAGAAAGTTTTAAAAATTAACTAGTATAGCTTATTGAATGATCTTAGATAATCTAAAGTGTTTTTTTTTTAATCTTAATAAATAAAATGTATGTAAAAAAATTAGACTAATTTAAAATCTATTTTTGAAGAAACACTTGAGAGATAGATTATTAAAAAATGATTGACAAAAAATTCTCAAAAATATGTAGTAAGAAAAAAATATATAATTAATAGAATCAATTTTGAATATAATGAAAAAAAAAAATTATTCAAAACACTTTTTAAAACAGGTTAGATATAAAGATATTTTTATTGAAAATATTTTTTTAAAAGTGTTTAAACTAGCAGATATTCCAGCAGACACTTATTAGTCATTTTGTTGAATGTTATCTTCTTTCATAAATCCACAGTTAAAAGCAGGAAACCAAAGATGAAAACAGAGAATCAAAGATATTTCCAACCAAAATCTTAGTACTTGAAATTTTTTAATTATGTTATGGTGCTTGTAATTTATATATATGCAATTTTTAGGGTACACTTGATAATGGACAAGAGATAGCAGTGAAAAGACTATCAAGTAGATCTTTGCAAGGTTCTGAAGAGTTCAAGAATGAGGTCATGTTGGTTGCTAAACTTCAACATAGAAATCTTGTAAGGCTATTGGGATTCTGCTTGGAGGGTGGAGAAAAGATACTTATCTATGAATACATTCCCAATAAAAGCCTTGACTATTTCTTATTCGGTTTGGTCACAAAATCTTTGTACCTCTATTTGTTCACTCATATTCTAGCTTTCTTTGATTCTCTTCCTCTATATTGAGTTTGATTGTTTAAAATGTGCAGATCCTAACAGACAAAAAGAGTTGGATTGGTCAACACGATATAAGATCATCAATGGAATTGCTCGAGGAATGCTATATCTACATGAAGATTCTCGACTTCGAATTATTCATCGTGATCTTAAAGCGAGTAATGTCTTGCTAGATGGAGATATGAATCCAAAAATTTCAGACTTTCGTATGGCAAGGATTATCCAATTAGATCAGACTCAAGAAAATACAAGTAGAATTGTTGGTACCTAGTAAGTTTTTCTTTGACTCTCAAATTTTCTCTTATAATACATAGGTACCGAAAGAAAAGTGATTATATATAGATTGTTGAGTTAGGGTGAGTTTGATATTACATTTTAGTTTAAACACATTTTTTTTTAACAATTTAAATAGAATTTCTTTAATTCTTACATTTTTTATGCTTTTAATAACAGACTTGTTTGATTGATTGCATTATATTAAAAAATGGTTCTCCTAATCAGAAATATATATTTTTTTCTTACTATAAACTTTTGAAGTATGATTTTTGGTCAATCACTTTAATATAATTTTTTTAATAATCATCTCTCAAGCATTACTTCAAAAAGTGTTTTTAAATCAATATGTTTTTTTCTTATTTATTATTTATTTCTGAACATTGGGGTTTTTTTTAAAAAAAATCACTTTTAGTTATCCAAATTCTCTTAGGAAACTATATTAACCACACTCTAGATTAGTAATTCTTTTGAAAGTGCTTATAAGAAAAAGTGATTTTATTTCAAAAAAAAAAACACTTTCTTCGAAAGTCATCCCACACACATTTATTATTAGAGAGTAATCTATGCTGCTAACTTTTAAGCACAAGCTGAAAGGAAAGTAATTATAGATTGTTGAGTTATTGAAGTAATATATGCTAACTAATAATTCTTTTATGCTTAAGATTTGAATTCTCATTATTGATAATACTTGTGTTTCAGCGGTTACATGTCTCCTGAATATGCAATGCACGGAAACTTTTCTATAAAATCTGATGTTTATAGTTTTGGAGTCTTAATCTTGGAGATTATAAGTGGCAAGAAAAACAGCACATTTTATTTGTCGGATCTTGCTGAAGACATGTTAACCTATGTAAGTCAAGGATGAAACTTTTAAATTCTTTCGTGCGCCTTAACAAGTAAATTAGTTAAACTTAGCAAATGTTATGCTTACAAAGTTGAAAACTTAAACCCCTTTTTTGTTTGTAATTAGGCTTGGAAACTCTGGAAGGACGAAACACCATTAGAGTTATTGGATCTGAGTTTGAGAAACAGTTACTCAAGAAATGAGGTGCTTAGATGCATCCATATTGCTTTGTTATGTGTTCAAGAGGATTCTAGTAGAAGACCATCTATGTCATCCATTATTCTAATGCTTAATAGTTATTCAGTTACTTTGTCATTGCCGGAAGAGCCAACATCTTTCATGGGTAGTAAATACAATGACATTATTGTCGATAGTGATCAATCTACGAGTAAGTCTATCAAGTGGTCTACTAATGAAGCATCCATATCTGAGTTGCATCCACGATGAAGTGTGTCATGCTGGAACTATTCATAAATGGCTTGTGTTTAATAATGGTAATGAAGGAAGTATTATACGTTTTATAGTTTATAAAATGTATTGAAGTCTATATGTTTTTTCTTTGTTCAACAATATGTGGGGGTGGAGATTCAAACTTTTGACCTTTTGGGTGAGGTTATAATGTCTTGACTAGCTAGTTTAATTATGTTCAAGTTGGCTAAGTGAATACGTTATATGAAACTAGTGAAAATTTGATATTATGCTTTTTCTTTGATAAGTGGATTTTTCTTTTTACTATTCACAAAAAAATGGCATTAAACAATCTTATTTACTAAAAATAGAAACGAACAAAAACAAAATCATAGAACAGACTAAATTAATAGCAATCAAAATTAAATAAAAAGAAAGAAAGAAAGAAAGGAAAGACCTAGATTCGTAAAGGGTGTGCATTTTCTTCGGAGTTTGATTCCAAATGATCAATGACGCAACAGTTTAAACTTAAACACCAAAGAAAAAGATGTCTCCTTTAAATGTTAGAAATGAAGTGCATATGATATATCTAAAAACATCACCGAAGCATCGTCTAATAGTTTTTCAAGATTAATATGTGCAAATTGGTCCTCAAGGCCTAATGCTTCGAACAAACAATGGTTTATGAAGCTCTGTCTATTTATTTTCCTTGGTTTTGAGAATGATCTGATTTTTAGATCCAAATTCTTCTGCTTTGTTGAGATTTTTTTTTTGGACCCCACATGATTTGAATTTGTTTATGCTATATCATAACTTTTGCAATTAAATCTACGTAAAACGGATATAAAAACCCCATTGGCGAACAGAAGGCTCAGTGGAATAAAAGAAAGCATTTTTATTGAGTTAACAGTAAAAAGCTGTTGCATCGTATGAAAACACTAGAGGGTTGAAGAAATTAATTCAATTGAAACTAATTGAATAAACACCCTAAATATTCAACAATTTCAATCTACTCGCAAAAATAATCAAATAGCGGAAATTGAAGAAGTAGAGAGGAAGAGATAATTAACCCTGATAATTTTTATAATAGTGGTTTAGAAATCTTCTTGGGTATTTTAGCTCTCTTACAGGTGAGAACCAAACCGATACTCGATCACTCCTTTTTTTTGCAAAATCAAACCACTACAATACTTTTAAACAAGTTCAAGATCAAACAACTATAAATCGATTCTTTTTTCGAGTTCAAGATTAAATCGCTCACTCAAATCCCAAGGTGCACCCACATTTTATTACAAATACCAATAAAATGATATAATAAATTTAAAACCCACAAAGAAACTCTCATAAGTGTAGAGTTACAAATTTTTCACTCAAGAAACAATCAAATCTCTCACATAAAATTTTCTCTCATAAGAAAATTGGAATAAGATTAAGCTTTGAAGAATTATCAACGATGGAGAATGTTGTAGAGAAATTTCCAGCAATTTTGGGAGAGGAGAGTTTTTTCAAAAGAGAGGGAAAGTGAGGTTTAAATAGAGTCTATTAGGGTAAGTTTGAGCCAATTGAGGTCTAGGTTAAAAAGATGAAGGGTGGAGATTAATTGGAAAAATAAATAAATAAGAAAAAAATGGATTAAAAAAAACAAGTTCCATCAGTCAGAAAGATGAAAGTCACATGTCGCAATTCTATATGTCCACATCATCATCACAGCATTTTTCCTATTTGTCCACGTCATCATCACAACATATATTTTTCTTCTCAATTTTCTTTTCCTAATAACTTTCTTAGTTTGGTGTTCAATTTGAACGATTCAAAATGCGTTAGGAACCATCTTTTTGAACTCTATGTTATGGACATTTTAAACACTAAAAACATTAGTAATTTAAAAATTTGTTATTATTAAAATATATGTTATGATTGAAGCTCGTAAAGTTAACAAAAGTACCCCATTAAGGGACTAGTTTAAGGTTTAGGATAATTTTTTGTTTGATTTCCTAAACGTTACAGAATAATAATAAAAGCATGATGAACAAAATTCCTTTACCATGAAGATCGAAGAGTTTTATCTAATCTTTTGCTATTATTTTATTATTTTGGGGATTGGACTTTTTAGTCGATCTGACTTAAGTTGATTAAATAATGGTTGTCTACCTTACTATTTAGGTCTATTAAAAGGCAGGGTTCTTGTACAATTACATAAACTTCTGAGAATGATACAATTTTTAGAGGATTCATCTACCCTATAAACACCTCAAAAGACAATAAGTAACATGAAATTTTGACTTGCGCAGCGAAAGTGATGGCTTATTATAGACGTTAAACTAACGGGGTTATTTTAAAAATAATTTATTTTATTTCTTAAAAACTGTTTCTAAAACAATATATAACTTATAGAAGGAAACTTTTGATTTGCTTGGAAAGATATGCTGATGTCGCTCCGAAATACTCTTATCATTCTTTTTTTTTCAAAGACCAAGTATTAAGTCATGGAAGAAAGAAATTAAAAAAATAATAATAATAAAATTGTTGAACTAAATTTTAGCTACATAATAAGATTAAAATATTTTGATTAAATCTCACATTTGATTGTGTTTTTCTATTTTGAATTATGCTTATCTTTGGTCGGACACGAAGTAAATGTAAAACTTATTTCTTGAATTTTGGTTGAGATGGGGGAAATAGATTAAGTAGTGCCATTACTTGAAGGTTTATCTATTGGAGTTGGCATAGGATCTCTGTCTAATTTGGGTGGATTTTTTTTTTAAATGTTAGTGAGTGTCAGAGCTAGCTTGTCGCACTTCGATTATTTTCACGCAAAAACTTTGTGAAATTCTATTGGATGGAAATTGACTCTCTAATTCTTTGGAATCTATCAAGATACTTTCATGAATGGAACCCAACTTCTAGTAGATAAAATCAAGGATAAGAAGCAAAAGAGGTTGGTTGAGAGGTTCATCCTTACCTCTCGACCTTGTACCGATGCTATTCATGATTTGGCTTGTCATGCACAATAGACTCATCATTTTGAAATATGGGTGGAAAATCACCCCATCATGGATTGATCAAAAACATTGACTACACTACAAAAAAAGAGGGCTTTCCCGACGCGTAAAGTGTCGACGCCACCATACGCGTCTGGAAAAGTAGCTTCTCCCGACGCACGCACAATGGCGTCGGGAGATCCTTCAACACAAACAATGTTGACACGTGAACCAACATTGCGTCGGCAAAGAGAACCTCTCCCGACAAGGGTCATAAGAGCGTTGAGAGAGTTTTTGAAATTTAAAGGTTCTTTCGACTCGAGCAAAGGCGCGTCGGGAGAGGGGGTTTCAACGACGCATGGGGAAGTCGCGTCGGCATAGCTGGCCTTTCCCGACGCGCTTGATTATGGCGTCGAGAAAGCTCAAAGTTAAAAACCGTCTCTCTCGCAAAGAAAGCCCTCATTCTTTTCCTTTCGCCCCTGCCGCCCTGCTTTGCACACTCTCTCTCTCTCACTGCTGCAGCCATTTGGGTTGCCGTCGCAGTGGGTTCGTCGTTGCCGTAGGAGAATCGGCCCCCCCTTAGATCCAAGCCTCACCGCCTTGTCTTCCAATTGCCGCTGCCTCGTCTTCCAGTCAGCTATTGAAACTTTAAATTTGATTTTACTCTAAAGATAATTATAGGTTGGACGTTGTTAGATTAGATATTTGAAGCTTTGGTTTGATATTGAAGCCATTCCAACTTTAAATTAGAATAGATATGTTAGTTGTTAGATTAGATTAGATATTTGAAGCTTTGATTTTTTTTAGAGGATAAATGAGAAAATTAAGTGTATAAGAATGTCTCTAATTCGTTTAGGTTTGATTGGAAATTATGAATGTGATGAAAGGAAGTTATTTTGTGAATGTGATTGTGAATGAAACTATATATAGTGATTTGCTTTTTGTGGTCTAATTTTGAGTTATGAATGTTGGAACTTTATTTTTTTCAATCATTCATGTGTTTAGGGAATATATCATGATTTTAAAATTCGTGAACCCTTGTAAATTAACTCACGAAAGTTTGGAACCTTTCTGGGAATGTTAATTAAGGATGAACCCTTTGATCTATGAGAAGTACAAATCTCTTATGATTTAAGGGAGGCCTATTAGAAACTCTTAAAACTCTTAAAGTCCAAAAACTTGTATAATAGTTATTAGACACGAAGTTGAAACTATTAAGCATAACCTTGAAACTAGTTTTAATTTTGGAACTAAACTTAGAATTTAAGGGTTATTGATAAAATTGGAACTTTAATTTTAAATTGAAAATTCTCTCAATCTAAAGTTAAGATTAAGTAATTAGAGAGGTGGTTTATCCTCTTTTATGTGAAATTGAGAATTAAGAGGATAAAATTGAAATTCCAAAACGTACTAGACACAAACTTAGAAGTTAGTACCAAGAGCTTGAGTGATTGAATTGACTAGAAAGAAAGAAAAAGAGAAAGAGATTGAATTTCAATGGTTTTGGGAATATCTTGTTTGGTTGTTTGTTGTGTTTTGTAAATGCTTTCTATTAAAAGTCGTTTAATAATCATCCAAGTGCTTCTCCCTTGATGTCGCTCCAGTTCAGGCCTTGGAGCGGGAGCAGATACTCCCAGGTATAGGGGAGCAAGGCTTCGACTCCCGGTTATCCAAAAAAAATCATCCAAGTGCTTCTCAATTACTTACTCTTGAGCTTGAGATTAGTTTTGGTGTTAGTATGAAGGATTGATTGGAGCTATTGGTAAGTTTGTTGTTTTGGTGTTAGTATGAGCTCTCCTCTTGTAATAAACTTATGAAGTTTGCTATCCTGCAGTGATGGTAGCAACATAGTGTATAGGAGTAGGGTGAGTTGTTGGAGGTTTGAAGTTCAATTTAGTTGTATGTTGGAGGTCGGAGGTTTGAGATTGAATTTTGTTGGAGGTTTGAAGTTCAATTTATTTGTATGTTGGAGGTCGGAGGTTTGGGGTTGAATTTTGTTGGAGGATTGAAGTTCAATGTAGTTATTTGTTGGAGGTCTATATTATGCTTTTCTATTGGGAAGTTTGTTGTTGTTGATAAGTTAAAAATGTGATATTGTTAAGTTTAGTTGTTGGTTGAATTTGGCTAAAAGTTTGGTTTAGTTGTTGTGTATATAAATTTGAATATGTTATGTTTAGTTTTCTATTGGAGTTTAAGATTGTTTAATACGTTTGAGTTTAGTTGCTTGTTGGAGTTTGAGATATTATTAATTGGTTTAAATGTGTTTAGTTTGGTTGTTGGGTGAAGGATGTTTATAAGTTTTCATGTTAAACTTAGTTGTTTATAAGTTTTCATGTTAAGTTGAAGCTTTTTAGATTTGGTTCTTATATATATAGAGGTACAAAAGTTTGATAAGTTTAATTGTTCAATAATTTAAAATTATTGAGTTAGGTATTGAACCTAATTAAATTTCTTTTTTGTAGGTGCTTCGATATGTTGATGTAAACGCGAGTAAGATTATGGACGAGATTTAGGATGCATTTAAAGAAATTTAGTTTTTCCTAGGTGGTTTATGTTTTTTTTTTTATTTCCAACTTTATATAAACAAAAATGTATGAACAAATTTCGTTGTTTGGTTGTTATATTCAAATGAAGTTTGGAATATTTTGTTTTATATGCATTTATTATTAGGTACAAATTTTTTTTTAAATTATAATAATATTTGAAAGAAACAAAAAAATATATAAAAAATCAATACTAGACTTATGCTGAGGTCGGAATAAGTGGCGTCGGCATAAGTACCTTTTGCCGACGCAGGTATGCTGGCGTCCGCAAAAGAAACCTCTGCCAACGCCAACTCATTGGTGTCGGCAGAAGTGACTAATGTCGATGCCACTTATTCTACGCACTCTCCCGATGGGTCTCTCTCGACGCCAATGTTGTTTTCGTGTTGGAAAAGCCTTTTTCGACGCATTTTGTGGCTTTTTTCGATGCTTGTGTGCGACAGAAAAAATCCAAATTCTTGTAGTGATAATTTTTTGTTTCAAAAAATTATTTGAGGAGACCGCTATAATGTGGCTGACAGTTTTGCACCGTTGGATGTATGAGCAAGAAATTCTAAAGTATTTCGATTTTGTAGCCAATGATTATTAGGGGCAGACAAATTTTAAAATCTACATCAAACGATTTTAAAGAGGCAACCACAATTATTGAACAATTTGTCGTTTTTATGTATTTTTTAAAAAAAAAGTGAAAATTCAAGAAACAAAAAGGGAAATTTTTTACTATCAAATCTGGTCCTAGTGGATTACCACTTACCTGTTCTTCTACATTTACTCACTTGACATTAAAATTAAACTCATGTCAGTTCATCAAAATTTTAAGAAATATATATTTTTTACGTTTGTGTTTCATTTTTTAGACTAATATAAAAATTTAAAAAACATGTAGGTTTGATTAGTGAATAAAAAATAAAGTGGAAAAACAATTACGATTTTCATTCCCGTAATTCTCTGATGACTAACCTCATTCTAATTTCAGTGATATACTACTGATATATATAATTTATTTTAGGTATATCTTTTCTCTAATATATCCAACATTGATGTACATAATAAGTAGGGTATGAACTAATACATAGTATGATATAAAAACATTGCGAAACACAAAAACATAAAATGTATATTTGATATCCGCCAAACATAAAGTATATCAGATATACTACTGATACACCTGCTGATACACCAATGAGGGTAAAATTGGAATAATGAAAAAAACCGAAAAGTAGATTTAAATTTTTTTGCTATATTTGCAAATCTAAAAAACTATTGTTTGATTTGTAAATATCCTATTATTTTTTGCTATCTATTACAATTCCCTAAATTTTTAATTGCACAGCGAAAGTGATGGCTTGATTATTGATGTTAAACTAACGGGGTTATTTTAAAAATAATTTATTTTATTTCTTAAAATATGTTTCTAAAACGATATATAACTTATAGAAGGAAACTTTTGATTTGCTTGGAAAGATATGCTGATGTCGCTCCAAAATACTCTTTATCATTTTTTTTTTCAAAGACCAGGTATTAAGTCTTGGAAGATAGTAATTAAAAACCAAAAGAAGAATCAGAAAGTATAAAAACAAAAATAAAATAAAATTGTTGAACTGAAATTTAGCTACATAATAAGATTGAAATATTTTGATTAAATCTCACATGTGATTTTGTTTTTCTATTTTGAATTATGCTTATGTTTGGTTGGACACGAAGTAAATGTGAAACTTATTTCTTGAATTTTGGTTGAGATGAGGGAAATAGATTAAGTAGTGGCATTACTTAAATGTTTATCTATTGGAGTTGAGATAGGTTTTCCTCTAATTTGGGTGGATTTTTTTTTTTAGAAAATGTTAGTGAGTGTCCGAGTCAGCTTGTCGTACCTCAACTATTTTCACGTGATAATTTTGTGGAATTCTATTGGGTGGAAATTGACTCTCTAATTCTATGGAATCTGTCAAGATACTTTCATGAATGAAACCCAACATCTAGTACATACAATAAGGGATAAGAAGCATAAGAGGTTGGTTGAGAGGTTCATCTTTACTCTCGACCTTGTACCAGTGGTACTCATGATTTGGCTTGTCATTCATGAAGGACTCATCATTTTGAAGTATGGGTGGAAAATCACCCTCATCATGGATTGATCGGTCTCATTGAATAATTTGTCGTTTCGAAAAATTATTTGAGGAGCTAGGCCACCACAATGTGGCTGACGGTTTTGCACCGTTGGATGTATGAAAGAGAAATTCCAAAAGTATTTCGATTTTGTATTGAATGATTATTAGGGCATATGAATTTTAAAATCTACATCCGACGATTTTCAAGAAGTAGCCACAATCATGGGATAATTTGTCATTTATATATATGTATTTAAAAAAAAAGTGATAATTCAAGAAAGAGAAAGGGAAATTTTTATGGAAAAATATTATCAAATCTGGTCGAAGTAGATTACCACTGTTCTTCTACATTTTACTCACTTGACATTAAAATTAAAATTTGTCCAGTTCATCAAAATTTTCTGTTTCATCCCTAGTTGTTTATACTAGGGACTAAGTATTAATATAGTTAAAAATTTTAGAATAATTGAAAATGTTTAAAATTTATAGATAAAATGTTTTAAAAATACAAGAATGAAAAGAAAAATAATTTAACTAAATATAGTTGTTACAAAACAATTGAAGGTTGAATCGGCTAGAACTAGAAGAAATGGCGTCAGGTGTTGGAATTGAAAATAGCATATTCCAAAAATAATAATTAAAAAAAAATGAGCCCTCATTCTAAATCGGATTTTAGTTTTTTTTTTTTTAAAAATGATCTGAATTGACATAGACTAATAAAAATTAAGAAAACATATAGATGTAGGTTTGATTAGCCAATAAAAAATAAAGTGGTAAACCAATTACGCGTAATTCTCCGGCGACTAACCCCACTCTAATCTCTCTCCTCAAAATTGTGTTCTGCTTGTATTCTATCCCAACTTCACTCTGTTCTTATTGGTCAGTTCCTATAATTTCTCCCATCTTTTTTTTTTTTTTGTTGCCAAAATTAGCCTGAAATTAATTAAACAAAACCGTCTTCTTCAATTCAATGGCTGCAACAAGGAGTGCGATCTTGGACATGCTAAAAGTTGCTATTTTTCTCTTCCTCCTTAGTTGCGTTATCGATGGAAACCCTCAGACTAGAATTGAATTGCCATATTGCAATTGCTTGGGCGCCAATTTCACCTCGAAAAGTACCTATCAGACCAACCTTAATCACCTCTTCACAAATCTCTCCATCGCCGCCCCCACTGGTAGATTCTACAATACTTCCATCGGCCAAACGCCAAACGACACCGTTTACGGTCTCTTCCAGTGCCAGGGAGACGTCGTCTATGAGAAATGTCGAGCTTGCGTGGCCGAAGCCACCAGAGACACGTCCCAGCGGTACTGTTCCTTCAGCAAAGGCGTTCTGGCTTGGTGCGATGAGTGCATACTGCATTACTCCGACCAACCTTTCTTTTCTGTCATGTCCACAACGCCACGTCTGATGTTTCCTACTGAGGATGATATAAGCGTCGACGCGCCTCGATTCAACCAACTAGTCATCTCCACATTGAGGGTCACTGCGGCTTGGGCGGCCAACGCCACTTCGCTGGGCCAATTGTTTGCAACCCAGGACGCCAATTTCACATCTAATTTAACACTTTACACATTAGCACAGTGCACCGGCGATTTGTCCAATTTGGATTGCCTAAAATGCTTAACACAAACTATCGATTTTATTCCGAATTGTTGCACTAATAAACAAGGTGGCAGAGTTTTGTTTCCCAGCTGTTACGTTCGTTACGAAATTTATCTGTTTTACGAGCCGGTTCCGGTGCTGCTGACTCCAGATATACTGGCGCCAGGTATAATTTCTCATTTTCTACTTTCACACCTAGTCAAGTAATGTTCTTCTCCTTTTATTAGACTCGTTTTGGCAAGCATGTAAGAAAATGATAAAGACGTCAATTTTGTTGAACAGGGGAAAACAGATCCTCAACGGGGGAAAACATACCCTCAAGGGGGGAAAACAGAACCTCGACGGCGACAATTGTGGCAATTGTGGTACCAATTTCTTTCTCCATGCTGCTTTTTCTGGCTTGGTGTTTCCTGCGCCGAAAACCAAAGACCAAGAAATACACTGCGAAGGAAGATGGTGGTATATGTTTTTTTTTTTTTTTTTTTTTTTTAGTTCAGATGGTGGTATATGTTATTCTTTAATAAACATTCTACAAAAATTATTTTTAATGCAAATTATATTTTGGTCCGTTTTAAGACTGGTAAGTACTTCGATTTTGTGCCAGCTATATTGTGCCTGGCAGTTAAATTATCTTGCTAATTTTGGCATAAATATTAAATTAATAATTTCTTTTGTGACTGGGTTTTCTCTCTCTCCTCCTCTTCGTTTTCCTCTCTCTTTCTCTCCTCCTTCGGTGAACATCGTCATCACCGTCGTCGAAAAAGCCTTCGTTGCCGCCAAAAGGAATTCAGTAACAGCGCCAAAAAGAATACCTTTATCGTCCCCCATGTTCGTTGTTCATGGAAAGAAGAGGAACACGTTCCTCCTCCACAGATCTGCATCAAGGAGAAAATGTTTCTCCGATCCTCATAGATTTATGACAAGAGGAACATTCATCTCCTCGTTGCAAATTTGAGAGTGTTGGAATGTTGATATAATTAAATTAACCTAAAAGGGTTAATTGGTGATTTAATCTACAAATTTTCAAGTTCACAAGTGGGGAAGAGTGTTGAAATATTTATATAATTAAATTTACCATAACCCATCAACTTAAGCTTTTGGGTTAATTGATGATTTAATAGAGAGGAACATTTCTTCTCTTCCAGATTTGAACGAAGCTGGGTGGCGATGACAGTAGCTGTGCGGCAAGGGTGATGATGGCGAGTTTTGTCTCAAAATGAAAATGAGAAAGAAGAAAAGAGGAATAGGAAGAGACGAGAGGAAGAAGAAAGAGTGCCACTTCAACAAGTCATTTAATTAATTATTGTCGCATCATCTTTTCTAATAGTCAAATAATCTCACCTACAGTTTAAAACAATGTCTCAAATCTCATAAACTAATAGTGTCTTGTCAATAGATACCAATTTCAAACTCAAAGATCAAAATTGTATTTTGCTCCGTTGTCTTCAACTCACTTTTATAAACTTTGCACATGGGAACGAATCAAATAGGGAAAAAATATTAGACTACACAATCCTTTGTCATTGAAGCTAATTTGGATATAAATATGTGGGGGATGGCCTTGTGCAGTTGTCGGTGAGATGACCAATGTGGAATCTCTGCAATTTGATTTCGATACAATAGATGCTGCTACTAACAAATTCTCAGTGGAAAACAAGTTGGGTGAAGGTGGATTTGGTGCAGTCTACAAGGTACTAAATAAATACTTTCACCTCTTTATTGAACATTTTCTTTCAGAATACACACAGTTAAAAGGAGGAAACCAATGATGAAACACACAAAGAACCAAAAGATATTTCCAACCAAAATCAAACTACTTGTGGATTTTTAATTATGCCATAGGGCTGCCAGTAATTTATGAGTATGTAATTTCAGGGTAGACTGGATGATGGACAAGAGATAGCAGTGAAAAGATTATCAAGAAGATCTTTGCAAGGTGTTGAAGAGTTCAAGAATGAGGTCATCTTAGTTGCTAAGCTTCAACATAGAAATCTAGTAAGGCTATTGGGATTCTGCTTGGAGGGTGAAGAAAAAATACTCGTCTATGAATATATTCCTAACAAAAGTCTGGACTATTTCCTATTTGGTTTGTTCACACATAGTCTTTGTTTCTACCTTTATTCATTTACTTCATATATACTCTTGTTTTTATTTGATTATCTTCTTCTATTTCTAACCTGATTGTCTACAAACTTGCAGATCCTCAGGGACAAAGAGAGTTGGATTGGTGTAGACGATATAAAATCATTAATGGAATTGCTCGAGGATTTTTATACCTACATGAAGATTCCCGACTTCGAATTATTCATCGTGATCTTAAAGCTAGCAATGTCTTATTAGATGGGAATATGGATCCAAAAATTTCAGACTTTGGTATGGCAAGAATTATCCAAGTGGATCAAATTCAAGGAAATACTAGTCGAATTGTTGGTACCTAGTAAGTTTTCCTTCAATTCCAATTTTTTTTAGTACAACCAAAACGTCCCCTCTTATAGTTATTGAAGTCATTTATGTTGTTGTGCTATTGAAGCCATTTTTGCTCCATTGTTGTTCAATTTGGAGCAAATACGACTAATATTTAGCTCTGTGCTTAAACTTTGAGTTATCATTGCTAATGGTGTTTGTGTTAATTTAGCGGTTACATGTCTCCTGAATATGCAATGCATGGAAGCTTCTCAACAAAATCTGATGTGTATAGCTACGGAGTCTTAGTATTGGAGATTATCAGTGGAAAGAAAAATAACACATTTTATCTATCAGATCTTGCCCAAGACATCTCAAACTACGTAAGTCAAAATAAAGCTTTTCAATTTTTGCTCTTTACAATAGAAATAACCTTTACAAATGATACATTACAAAAAATCAAACTCCCAAACTCTATTCTTTTTTTGGTCAGGCTTGGAATCTATGGAAGAATGAAACAACACTAGAATTGTTGGACTCAAGTCTGAGAGACATTTACTCAAGAAATGAGGTGCTTAGATGTATTCATATTGCTTTACTATGTGTTCAGGAGGATCCTGTTCGTAGACCCTCCATGGCATCCATTGTTCTTATGCTAAATAGTTATTCTATTCCTTTGCCTTCACCTAAAGAGCCAGCATTCCTCGTCCGTCGTGCGAATAATAGCATTATAACAAATCAGGATCATCCTGCAAATAGGTGCTTATTGTGGTCCAACAATGAAATGTCTATTTCTGAGTTGCACCCGCGATGAAGTAATGCAATATGTATTGTATGGTTTAAACATGACTCTTCTTTGGAAGAACAACAATGTTAAGTCAACGCTGCTCTCTTGGGATTGTATTTAGGCCATAAGAGCATTGATTCCAAAGAGGATGTGCTGGCTGAAAATGTCGATGAGAATGAGTTTTGCGGGTATAGTTGGGTTTGATTGTTGGGCTAGAGATGAAGGTTAAATGGTAGGTAGCCACTTTTATTGTAATAATGCCTTGAATCTGTTACTTGGAGCTCCGAATGACCAAGTACGGGCTTTTGGGCCTATTCTGTAATTTTGGGCTTTTGGGCCTATTATGTATTAGGGTTAGATGGGTGCCGTATATAAACCCTCTAAACTCTTATTTGAGATACAATTCTGTATTCAGTTTTTCTCCTCATTATAATAAAACTCTCTCTCCCTCTGCCCGTGGACGTAGCTAACACAACGTTAGTGAACCACGTAAATCTGTGTGTCATTTTTATTTGTTCTGTATTTCTTGTTTGTCTTCTGCTTCCGTTTTAACAAACTGGTATCAGAGCTGTGGTTGTTAGGTTTTTTTTTTACAAACAAGGATGTCTGCTGTGAACGTAAAAATCGACAAATTCACCGGGAGAAACAGTTTCGGTCTATGGCAGATCAAGATGCGATCCCTGCTAAAGCAGCAGGGGCTGTGGGCACCGCTATCTGGGAAACCGAAGAAAGCGGATGTAGATGACGATGAGTGGAATAGCCTGGAGGAGAAGGCTCATTCGACAATCATGCTGTGTTTGGCTGATGACGTCATCGTTGAGGTCGCTGATGAAGAAACTGCCGCTGGTCTCTGGTTGAAGCTTGAAAGTCTGTACATGACGAAGTCTTTAACCAAGAAGTTGCTTCTAAAGCAACGTTTGTTCAGTCTGCGTATGCAGGAAGGTACGCCTCTTAGGGATCATCTAGATCAATTGAATACAATCCTGTTAGATCTGCGTAATATTGATGTTAAAGTAGATGATGAAGATGCTGCCTTAATTCTGTTAGTGTCTTTGCCCTTGTCATATGAGAATTTTGTGGATTCGTTTATTGGTGGGAAAGATACTCTGTCTCTGGAAGAAGTAAAAACTGCTCTTCATACTAGAGAGGTCCGTCATAAGGTAGCTGGTTCAGTTACAGAAAGTCAGACCTCTGGGTTAGCTGCTACAGGGGTTACGGGACAGAAGAAAACCGGTAAAAAGAAGTTGAATTATAAAAATTCGAAGTTTAGGGGTCCTAAACCTGATGACATCTGTAATTACTGTAAAGAAAAAGGGCATTGGAAGGATGACTGCCCTAAGAAAAATAAGCAGCAGCAGAAAACGAAGGGAGTTTCTGGAGTTTCTGGAGGTTCTGCCGCTGTGGCAGAAATTGGCACCGATTCTGAAGGAGATTTAGCCTTAGTTGCAAATGAACAGTCATATCATAAAGATGTGTGGGTTCTTGATTCTGGGGCATCTTATCATATGTGTCCAAACAGGGAGTGGTTTTCAACCTATGAGCAGATCGATGGAGGGAATGTGACTATGGCCAACAGTGATGTCTGCAAGGTAGTTGGAATCGGCTCAATCAGGTTACGGACACATGATGGTTATTTTTGCACCTTGAATGACGTTAGGCATGTTCCACTAATGACAAAGAATCTGATATCTTTGAGTGTACTTGACAGTAGAGGATTCAGTTTCAAAGGTGAAGGTGGAGTTATGTATGTCTGCAAGGATTCCAAGGTGTTTCTGAAAGGTGTCAAGCGGGGAACTTTGTATTTTCTGGCAGGTTCTACATTGACAGGGTGTGTTGCTGTTGCATCATCTGAAGTTCACAAGGAGGATATGACCAAGCTATGGCATATGAGGCTTGGCCATATGAGTGAAAGAGGAATGCAAATTCTGTCAAAGAGGAATCTTCTCTGTGGACACAAGATGCAGAATCTTGAATTCTGCGAACATTGTGTGTTTGGGAAGCTACATCGCAGCAAGTTTCCAAAGAGTGTTCATAGTACAAAGGGAACACTTGACTATATCCATGCTGATTGTTGGGGGCCTTCTCGAGTTGAATCTATTGGAGGTAGCAGGTACTTTATGTCTATAATTGATGACTACTCAAGAATGACTTGGGTAATTATGATGAAGCATAAAAGTGAAGCCTTCAAAAATTTCAAGCAGTGGAAGGTTTTGGTTGAAAATCAGACTGGGAAGAAGATTAAAAGACTGCGAACTGATAATGGTCTGGAATTCTGTGGATCTGAGTTTAATGAGTTCTGCAAAAATGAAGGGATTGCCCGTCACCGTACTATTAGAGACACACCACAACAAAATGGGGTGGCAGAACGCATGAATCAGACATTGTTGGAGAGAACAAGATGCATGCTCTCTAATGCTGGGTTAGCTAGAAGATTTTGGGCAGAAGCGGTAAGCACGGCATGTTATCTGATTAACCGTGGACCTCACACAGGTATTGATTGTAAAACGCCTTATGAGGTGTGGTCTGGTAAGCCTGCAAATTATTCTTTGCTAAGAGTTTTTGGTTGTACTGTTTACTATCATGTAAGTGAGGGTAAATTAGAACCGAGAGCTAAAAAGGGTGTATTTGTGGGTTTTGGGGATGGAGTTAAAGGATACAGAATCTGGTCACCTTCTGAGAATAGAGTTATACTTAGTAGAAGTGTAATATTTGATGAGAATTCTATGTTCAACTCTATTGTGAAGTCCACTGTTGCAGGAGAAAACAGTAATGTTGACAAACAGGTGGAGCTGCAATTCACTTCAAATGGGATTGAATCACAGAACCAAGGTGGAGAAGGTCAACATGTCGATCTTGAAACTGATACATCGATTGCTGCCACAGAAACTAATATGCCAGTGGTTACTACAGAGACTAATATGCCAGAATCCTCTAGTTCAGAAACACGTCAGCCAAGTATAGCTCTTGATAGAGCTAGAAGAGTTGGTGTTGGACCTCCAAAGAGGTATGGTTTTGAAGATATGGTAACTTATGCATTGCAGGTTGCCGAAGAGGTGGATCCTCATGAACCATCCACCTACAAAGAAGCTGTTTCATGTAGTGAGTCTGTTCAATGGCTTGCTGCAATGGGGGATGAGATGGAGTCACTTGACAAGAATCAGACTTGGAAGCTGGTCAAACGACCTAAGGAGAGGCAGATTGTTACTTGTAAATGGGTCTTCAAGAAAAAGGAAGGAATTTCACCTACAGAGGGTGTTCGGTATAAAGCTCGGGTTGTTGCAAGAGGGTTCACGCAGAGAGAAGGAGTTGATTATAATGAGATTTTCTCACCAGTAGTCAGACATACTTCCATCAGGGTGTTGCTAGCTATGGTTGCACATCAGAATTTAGAACTTGAGCAACTAGATGTGAAGACAGCTTTTCTACATGGAGAGCTAGAAGAAGAAATATACATGACCCAGCCAGATGGGTTCCAGTTTCCTGGTAAAGAAGACTATGTTTGCAAGCTGAAGAAGTCCTTGTATGGACTAAAGCAATCTCCGAGGCAATGGTACAAGAGGTTTGACAGCTATATGATTGAGCTAGGCTACAATAGGAGTCCGTATGATTGTTGTGTGTATCACAGCAAGTTAGATGATGGTTCGATGATTTATCTGGTTCTATATGTAGATGACATGCTCATAGCTGCAAAGTCCAAGTCTGATATTCAGAAGCTGAAGGGTCTTCTCAATGCTGAGTTTGAAATGAAGGATTTGGGTGCTGCTCAGAAAATTTTGGGTATGGAGATTTATAGGGAAAGAGATCAGAATAAGCTTTTCGTGACACAGAAAGGCTACATTCAGAAGATATTGTCCAGGTTTGGCATGTCATCAGCTAAGCCTATAAATACTCCTAGTATTGCAAATGTTCGTCTGTCCTCTGTGTTTGCACCACAATCTGAAGCTGAGAAGGAGTACATGTCTCGAGTTCCATATGCTAGTGCAGTAGGAAGCTTGATGTATGCTATGGTCTGCACTAGGCCTGATCTTGCACATGCTGTTAGTGTTGTCAGCAGGTTCATGGGACAACCTGGAAAGGAACATTGGCAAGCTGTGAAGAGGATTTTTCGCTACCTTAAAGGTACGTCTGATGTTGGTCTTGCTTATGGAAATAATACACAGTGTTTAGTGACTGGTTATTATGATTCTGATTATGCTGGAGATGTAGACAGTAGGAGGTCTATGACTGGTTATGTATTTACTCTTGGTGGTTCTGTTGTTAGTTGGAAGGCAACTTTACAATCTACAGTCACTTTGTCTACTACTGAAGCAGAGTACATGGCATTGACAGAAGCTGCTAAAGAGGGAATATGGTTGAAAGGGCTAGTTGGTGACCTTGGTTTACATCATGATCAGGCTATTATATATTGTGACAGTTTGAGTGCAATATGTCTAGCCAAGGATCAAGTTCATCATGAGAGGACTAAGCACATAGATGTGAGGTATCATTTCCTGAGAAGTGAGAAGAGGGTGAAGGTGATGAAAGTTGGTACTGCTGATAATCCTGCTGATATGTTCACCAAGCCTGTTCAGTATGGCAAGTTCAAACATTGCTTGGACTTGCTAAATGTTTTAAGCTGTTAATGGTCCTCTTTTAGGGGGACATTCTGAGGCAAGGGAGAAAGTCTGGGTACATCTGGTGACCTATGTGTTGCATCTGGTACATCTATTATCTATGAGAGAATTCAAGTCAAGGTGGAGATTTGTAATAATGCCTTGAATCTGTTACTTGGAGCTCCGAATGACCAAGTACGGGCTTTTGGGCCTATTCTGTAATTTTGGGCTTTTGGGCCTATTATGTATTAGGGTTAGATGGGTGCCGTATATAAACCCTCTAAACTCTTATTTGAGATACAATTCTGTATTCAGTTCTTCTCCTCATTATAATAAAACTCTCTCTCCCTCTGCCCGTGGACGTAGCTAACACAACGTTAGTGAACCACGTAAATCTGTGTGTCATTTTTATTTGTTCTGTATTTCTTGTTTGTCTTCTGCTTCCGTTTTAACATTTATGTTTCTTTTTTTTTTTTTTTTTTGAACAAATGTTAAATGTTAAATCTTATTAATAGTTCATGTCGTTAGAAGCCACTGAGAGCAAGATAGCTAATTATAATGTACTCAATCCGTTAGTGACTTTTAATAGTAGGAACTGTTTATGAGGTTTTATCAAACACGAAATTCTTTTAAAACTATAGAGACTAAATTCTCACTTTCTCCAAATCATAGAGACCAAATTTATCATTTAACCTTTAAATAACAACTAAGGACATTTAAAGTATTTAAATCACATATTGCATACTTCTCTTCCATTTCAATATGTTTTCGATTATAATAACAAAACAAACTATCAAATTTGGCCCAAAATCTAATCTTAAAGCTTTCCACATTTAAGCTAAAATTATAATCAGACTACGAAAGTCACAGATTATGCTATAGCAATTTCTTTAATGTTGCTCAAATACAAATTAACGAATTTAAATCAATGCAAACATAGAGTACACAATTGCATAAAGTACATGAGACAACAATTGTTAACCTAGTTCGGTTTACACCTACATCTGGGGGTACAGCTCGATGGAAAGAACTTCACTATATCAACGAATGCGTACACGAGGTCTTACACAACTCGGCTTCCCCAATTGTTGCCATTTTCCTTCGTTCATAGTGAACTACTGCCCAATATCCTATTGAGCCTAAGCACCTCTTGGTCCCACCACAAAACCTCTTCATTTGTTTCGTCAAAACAATTATCTCAATCTCACTTACAAGAAAACTCTACCTCTGCAAATCTACGCTCATGCTCACAACCCATACAATTGAAACCCTTGTGTAGGAGGGTCACTCAACCCCCAAAAGAAAACTACGAGCGTAAAAACATAGGCCCACTACCTTTTACATACGCTCACTACCAATAACCGGCTGCCAAAGAAGACCTCTCAACCCCACGTTTCTGTCTCTGTCTTTGTCTTCACAAGCGCAAAAACCCCAGTTCACTCGAAAGAACCTTATATCCAATGTTTATTCACATCTCAATAGACCAAAATAAAATCGTGAGATATTTTATCTTCCTAAAAATACATGTGCTAAAATATAATGTTGTCATATAAATCCAAGATAACTGATTTGCTCATTTAAGCACCAAACGGGATCTTTAAAAACATATCCTCCATGAAAATCGCAGCATCAAATCTGCTCAAAACCGAAACTTCTAGACAATCTCTGGACCTTTCCTATGACCTTTTGTTTCTGATCCTGAAATCTGACAAAAATAATATTGCTTAGAAAATCTTCCGAACGAAAACAACACCATCATAATTAATCTATATATATATGCCAAAATTTTGTCTCCAAACTCTTTAAAAAAATCTAATATTTCTCCCCTTCTATCGTCTCTCCTCTTATTCTATATCCTTTTTTATTCTCTTGCTTTTATTCATTGGGATGTGGCCGTTGATAATTGCTCAATAATTGCTGTTAAGCAGGTTGATGACTAGGATTTACATCGTTATCCCCTTCTTCTCTCCTAAAGTTGGTGATAGAATAAAAATATGGGTATGATTCTCTAATATATGTATATTGTATACCATCACTAGTACAAAATTGACTTTTAATGGCCGGCAACGCGTGTCATTAAAAGGAAACGATGACGGGCGTGCGTCCAACATCTTTTTGAGTGTCATCGTAAGCTACGATGACAGACACTTTTAATGATGGGCAGGTGTGCGTCATTGTAGCCTATAATGACGATCAACTTTTAATGTCGGTCAATGTATGACATTAAAAGTCAATGTGCGTCATTAAATGAATGTTTTAATGATGGTTATTGTCCGTCATTGTTTCATTAATAATTTAATAAAAAAATTATATTGTTGGTTGCAAGCATGACTAACCAACAATATTTCTCTCTCAATCTAATAAAAAAGTCAAAATAGTATTATACTTTTATACAACAATTAACTCAAAAAACAAAACTTCAATTAATTAAATATAACATATAACATATACTCCTAAATTTTAAAATGTTAGGCATTACCCTTAACAAAAATTAATTAATTAACAATTTACAGCATAGAAAGTAATATATCGTTTCATTTGTAACCTATCAACAAGGTACATCAATCAATATATATGTAGAGCTTCGAAGTCTAAAGAATGAGAACTTGATGCGTCTACCTCACCCATCGATCTATTTCAAACTCTTTATCAAACTCTTCCAAAACCTAAGAAACTCTTCTTATCTGATTAACAAAGAAAGACAACAAAATCAGCCAAAATTAAAGTTGTGCTTTGTACAACCTATGCTCTCTCTTCTAGAATTCTCCATGTCAATCTTTATTCAAAATCAAATTAAGTTGTTCCAATCATCTCTAGTACAATAGCTAAAACCTCTATTTATAGAGAAATAATAAGCTAACTATAGTAAACTAAAACAATTCTACCAAAAACTATAATACTAAGCTGAATTAGAACTACATACAAGTGCCTAATAGCAGATAAAAATTTAAGCCTTGATTGCAATTTGATTTCTAATACAATCACAAGCGCACAACTACATAGACAATCAGAGGAAATAAATTGTTTCGAATAAAAAGTTAAGAAACATACCTCTTAGCAATTAAAGCGTTATTGTTATACATTGAACTCCTCCCACGAACACGAGATAGCATGTATAAGCTGATGGTAATTCAAAATAACCAGCTCATGAGTCTAGCTCATGTATAATTTATAAGCAGATGAGAAATTAACTGCAATCCATTTCTAAGGTAGCCCTAATGATCATCCAGAAATATGAAATAGAAGGTGATTACCAGAAAAATCAAACTCATAAACACCAGAAATATACCAAACAATCCAAGTTAAATGCAAGAGAAAAACAAATAAATGAATCAAAACTTCATCACACAATTCAAAAGAACCTCATTTCTAATACAGAAGAGAAAGCAACAACGACCAACTAAATGAAATAGATTTCTGGAATAGATGAAATGAGGAAGTGTTGAGGGAAAATTGGCACGCCAAATGAGCTTTAAATAAAACCTGAGGAATGGAAAAAGGAAGCATTTGGAGCAGTCACTTCACTCCATTCCTTAGAACAGACAGAACCTACTTACCAAGAGGGCCCCAAACGTAGAAATTCCTTTTCTTTGTGGGTTTTGCAATGGCTTCATTCCACGGATTCCCAGTTGAGATTTGAAAACATATTACATGAAGCACAGAGAGAAAAAATGGAAATCAATATTTGATATTGGAACTAGCTCTACATCTTTTTTTCAAATTAGAGAGATTAATAGTTCAACATATCATAAAACAATGAGCTTAATAGTTCAAATAAGAAACACTATCTAACAAACATATCATATAGGTATAATAATAAAATAAAGAAATATGGGTATTCAAATTTAGGTAAATTTCAAGTGACATTCGAAGGTAAATTCTCAATGAACTAAAGAACATTCAATTACCAAAACATCTTCAGTAAGCATCTCATAAGGTTGAGATTGGAAACAAAATGCATGGCAAAATAAAGGGGCAAAAAGAGAAGAAGAAGAATTAAGAAGAGTATTAGTAGTCAGGTTGCCAACAACAAAAAGGTTCAAAGATTGAAAATGAATTAATAGACAATATCACAATGGAAGTTTTTAGTCTCTTAGAAGCTCTGTCATCCAAAGGCCATTGACTAAAATCAGCATATCCCTGCCAAATATCTTAATAAAAGATCTTAAATGAACCATACTGAAGAAGAAAATGAGGAAATACCAAGGGCATGAGTTGGTAAGCATTGGTTGTATCCTTCTTCTTGCTGTAAATCAAGGTCCATTATATCCTCCTCTTCCACGGCCACAAAAATTACCTCCTCGCCTTGATGCAAGAAATTGAATGAAAACAACTAGATTCCAGCACCATGTGTTAGTACTCACTAATCATAAAATCCATTACCTTCCACACACAATAACATGACAAAGGGCTCAAGAATGATAAATGAAATCCAACTCTACATACCTCTACCCTTGGACATTCTTCTACCATTAATTACAACCCCGTCCTCTATCTTATACTGGACCCTGATCACGAGGCAAGCCTTCTACAGAATGAAAAAACAACAAATTATCCATTTTGCAATCCAAAAATTTAATAATAAATATATAAATAGCTAAATATATAGAAAAGTTCAAGTTAGACAGAAACTAAGAAGAATAACTATGTTACATGGTGCGTGCCTCAGGCCCTCAATTAATGGCCTAAACTTGCTTAAAGTTCAGTTAAGTAACAAACAAGCAAAGTTTAAGTAAAAGAATGGAGGACGAGTACACAGAAAATGAATAACCTTTCCCACTAACATGCAGGGAATACAAAGAAGGGCACAGTAGCTGAAAAGCAACCAAATGAGGAAACCTCATTTCTGTCCTTCTTCGGGCAACTGCATGCATCGACAAGACGAACTAAATAATCAAATCTTGTAAATAGATAATTTGGCCAATGTTAACTGAGGAATAATATAGCTTACACAGTCTTTAGCATCTCTAAACCATAAAGTTCCAATTACAGTCCATGCACATAAAAACGGGTAGAGCAATATAGAGAGAATAGAAAGAACCACAACTCTTCCACAAAACCGAGCATATTGTTGCTGCCATCCAAAATCCCTAATGAAATTTAAATTTAACAGTAAGAATATGGCACCACTGATGAATCTGAAATACACAATAAACAGAGGAATTTAGATGCCTCCATTAATGATTTCAAAGAGAAAAAAAATCCACAAGTAACATGTAAGTACATGGAAAATTGCTATAATGGGGCAGAGAACAATAAGGAGAACCTCATTACAAACTTTTTACTTTTTAGTAAGATTTGCAACAATGAATTGGTTGCATATTTGGTCCTAATTGAACTCATTGGACAGAAATTGATCTTCAAAAACAATCTAGAGGGGAAAAATCCTAGAGAGATAGAAAGAGAAGGCCTTATAATCCCATTCCAGCTGAAAGTGCATTATCTATGAACAGCAAAAGGCGAAAAGCAAACACAGAAGTATAATCAACCTGAATGAAGAAAGGAAAATACATAGCCATTAGAAGCAAACAATCATAAATATATCTTAGACTTGTATCACTTCTTCAAAACTCGAACGCATACCACGATCCATATGTGCAACGGATATGTACAAATATTATACCGCCTACTCAGATCTGAATGTTAAATGTCCTCGATCTGAGAACTCCCTTCAGCCTGCTCAGATCTGAAAATAAAATTAGATCCGCTGGCTTAGATTTGAGAAGATTTGTTGTATAACTCCAGTCAAATTGGAAAAAACTCTGGCCACGAACAACTACCACGGTGGCTATCGATGGACCCTACTTCGGCTACAACCAACGACTTCAGATCTGCTATCAACAGCATCGGATCTACTAATCGCGACCTCTACAACATCATATCTACTATCGACAACAACTAACCCACGACGAGCACACGCTACTGGATCACGGTGAACGACACCTACTGACCCCGACAAACGATGTACCATAGAGCAACCCACGACTAATAATTCTACCGATGACCCACGATGAACCAACCACGATGAACGACAATTAACCCATGAGGCTGCAACGATGCGAGGCGGTGAAAGAGAAGGAGACTTCGTCGGTGAGAGAGAGAGAGGAAGTCGTCGATGAGTCTGTTGCTGAGAGAGAGGGTGAAGTGATGGGGAGTGAAAGCGTGAAATGAGGGTTTGGAAGAAGAAAGATAACAAAAAGTTCAAGTAAAAATGTGAAAAAAACAATGTTTCCATGTCGGTCATTGACCGATATTATAGCTCAATTTTCATTTTTTTTTAAATTTCTGAGCGTTTTTTTAATGTCCGTCATGGTTTCAACATCCATTTTTTTTCTAGACTGTCATTATATATATGTTAATTTTGTTGTAGTGCATTTTACTTTAATATGTGTAGAAGTATATAGATTATATATGTAAATTATTTACAAGTATATATTTTTTATTAGTTATATATTATTATACATGTTATATACATCAAGGGGTTGTTTGGGGCAAGGGTTATAATAACATGGTTTATAATAACCTCTGGAGTATTCTACACCCCATACACAGATTATTATAATCCTAGATTAAATAACTCTGCATTTTAAACAATATTATATTATTTTATGGACTATTATAACTCATGTTATTATAACTCACTCAGTGCTCAAACAGTCCCCAAAATATTGAAAGCCTAATTTGTTTTTTTGCTTTTTTATCGTGATTTTATTTTAAATTTATTTTTCTAAAATATGATTTTATTTTTTTAAAATGCGATTAGATTTCCTCTTTTAAAAAGTAATCCCATTTCTTTTTTAGGAAAAAGGTTAAGCTTTGGGTTTATTGTAATTTAAAATGTGTTTGTCGAGACTTGAGATCTCAAAAACTAGCTATGCGTCCATAAGATTTTGATGAGGCAATATATTTTTGGAAGCGCCTTTGGAAAATCTAAAATACCTTTCTTTCCTTCTTTTTTTTTTTTGAGTTCAACAACACAATTGGGGATTCGAACCTATGACCTCTTAGTCGATGGTACATACTAATCATCGCTGAACTAAGCTCGCTTTGGCATAAATCTAAAATGCATTGCAAAAAAAAAAAAAAAAGAAAAAAAAACACTTCTCACATAATATTGAATAAAAAAAAAGGTTAAAATATAATTTTGGTTTTGTACTTTGAGTTTCATGTCATTTCAATCTATGTACTTTCAAATGTTCAAATTTAGTCAATGTACTCTCAATAAATCTTTAAATTAGTACTGCATAGTATTAGTTTGGAGTTAACTTTTATTGAAATTGGTTAAATAATAATAATAATTTTTATGCAAGTAAAGACACAATGTGAACATATTTTCAAATTTTAAATTTCAGAAATATGTTCTATTAGCCTTTCCGTCTATAAATTTATAGAGAGAATGCTAATAGAAAAGTAAACAATAAATTAACAATTGGGACTAATTTTAAACTTGCTTGCAAATAAATGAAATAAAGCTCTAAAACTAATAAAGAAAAATAAAGGGATAAATTTAATTGCTAAAAGTTCTAAAGCATTGACTTCACCATTATTATCTCCTCCTACACTTAATTCATTCACCGTTATCTCCTCCTACACTTCATTCATTAATAGTTGAAACAATTCTATTTCTGATTTGTTGGCAAATTCTACCTCCTATAGACTCGATATTCTCTCTCAAGCAATAACGATATTCTTTGAAAAGTAAACTACCTATAACTCTATGACAATTCCAATTATTTAAATATGACAAACGTAGAACCTAAAAATTGCCACAAAACCTACAAGGATATCTCTACCTCATGTAAAAATTAGAGAAAACTATTCGACTTCATCAATAATTCTTGTTTCTCAACCTCAAATTATGACATAAAATCAATGTAAAGATTAACCAAATCTAAACATGCATTAAGCTCATAATAAATTTCACAACCACAAGTGAAATGAAAATATCAACTATTAATAAAGAAAGAGTAGAATTCGATAAACGATTACATCAAAACTCGAGAAAAATGATTTTAGTTCATAATGAAATCCAAAGTAAAGTCTCAACTAACATCATTGAAGTCATAACAAATAAGAAAATAGAAGGAAAGAGGAAAAAGAAACAAATCCTGACAATTCCACGAGTCTTTAAGCTTCGCACCTGCTCCGTTTGGCACCTCGGGATCCAAAAATTGTCTCCAGTCGATTTCCCTCTGGGTTTTCTGAAAATTTCCCCTTCAAGCTCTCCTGAAAGAATTTATACTTAGGGCATTTCGTTGGAGCGCATAGATGCTAGGTTTCTACTTTTTAATTTTCAAATGTAGCGTCTAGGAACTAGACTTCTGCTATTTTTTTCACTTTCCATGGATTTTGGTGCAGAAATTCTATTTTTCTTCAATTGTCTTCAATTTGACTCCTACAATTAAAAGAAACAATAAAAAAAATAGTCAATAAAATGTCACAAAACCAACTAAAAGCCCTAATGCACTCTACTTTACCAAGCCTAAAAATAACTGGATCCTTCACTTATTTACTGTTGTATGTGGATGAACATTATAGTCACTCAAAATAGTCAATCTTACATTAATTCTCCTTGTGACTCAACTAAAGCAACGCTTTGACATGACTGATTTGGGCCTTGAAATTTCCAAAACAAGTACAGGCTTACTTGTGAATCAAGCCAAATATATTATAGATGTATTGCAATATTTTGGTATGCTCTTAGCTAATCGAAGTTCAACTCCCTATTAACTTAACTACTACTTCTTATATTGATAAGCCTGGTTCTGCTGTGGACACCTGAAGTTATAGGGGATTGATTGGTGCCCGTCACTATCTTAATTACTTTTACTCGCCTTGATATTGTGCTTGCGATTGGCAAACTCTCTCAAATACATGCAAGGCTCCTCATGATTCTTACTTGATAGCTGCTAAGAGAATCTTAGCATACCTTTAATGGTACTTTACACTGAAGGGAATAATCGAATTAAACCCACAGCGGAAGCATAGAAATCGTCTTTGATTTATTTAGAATTAAACTAAAATACAAAGGTTAAACAATAAATACCTTGAAAATAATATTATAGAGAATATTAAGGCAGATCTTTATCTTTTCCATAAAGTCTTAACGAACACAGGACCAAGGCTTGTGGGAGACTCTTGAAAGAAAATCCCCAAGGGATTGGAGAGGAAGAGGTCTAGAGAGAATTCTCTAATTCTCTCTATTGAGGAGATGTGTGTTGTACAGAATGGCTCAACCCAAGGGTCCTATTTATAGTGACCAAGAGAAAATCTTTGCCATAATTAAAATATTATATTTTAATATCTGATATATTAAAATATATCTTGTATTTATTTGAATCTCATTCAAACCTTATACGATATTTATTTATTTGAATCTTATTCAAATTCTATAAATATCTTTTATTTAATATATCAAATATACATTAATTATTTTAATATTTAATGTATCAAATACAATAAATATATTTTTCTCTTTTATATTTAATATATATAATATATTAAATATTAATTTGAACACTTCAAATTAAATATTAAATTTGAACATTTCAACTTTTAATATTTAATGTATCAAATACAATAAATATATTTTCCTCTTTTATATTAAATATTAATTTGAACACTTCAAATTAATATTAATTTGAACATTTCAAAATTTTCTTTCGACTAAATTGATCTTTTAGTGTTACTATGAGCTAGCAAGGAGACCTTATGGACCTACAGATTATAAGCTCCAATGATACAAAATTAATTAATTAAACTCTTTAATTAATCAATTTTCATTCATTAACTCTAGGGTCACTCCACTATAGACCTAAAGTTGCACTCTTATGCACTGTAGGACAAGTTGTGTCCATTAATATAATCACTACATGCAAGTCGATCCTTCACGAGTTGTTCGTAATTACAGCTGGGTCAAAAGTCCGTTTACCCCTATAATTACATCTTGCACCTTAAGTACCACTGATCCTCTAATGAACAATTTGTTTATAATATAATTATAAACTAAGTCCCTCTCGGGCCAATGAGAGGGTGGGGCCCCATTGTTCAAGTCCCGAAATCAACACTTAAGGGAACTACTCATCTACTTACCCTATATGGGAAGGAGTGAATTCCATCTTGTGAGATTATGTTCCCAGTTCCCTATTTGGTCAAGTCCCCAAAATGGTAGGCATATTAAATCGGCTACAAAAGTCACTCTCACCCATGCAAATCAAAGGACAAGCCCTCACAGGCAGGAGTTCATAACTCACTCAAGATTAAGATCGAGTCACATATGATCATCCTGATGAAATATTAATCTTCTTAATTAACGAATTTATAAAGAGAGATTAAATATTTCATGGTCCAGTCTTATACAAACTCATTGTATAAGATACCCCCACTCACATGTCTCCACATGAATGATTTGGATCAAATCATTTATAACTATTACAAAGTGGGCCGTATCAATAGTGTTACCAGGATAAGGCACCCAACCTTATCCATATACTATGACCCTTTAGGTTATTTCTTGAACATTATCCTCTCGTATGTCAACCATATACTGTTCAAGATTACACTAATAACTTTGGATTTTTCATATAATGGATAATATTATATTGCAAATAAAATAATCAAAATTATTATTCATTATTAAATAAATTATTAATTACGAGGCTTTAGGGCATAAATCCCAACACTTTACACCTCGGTCTTCTGTTTAGAAAAGGAAATACTGATTTTCTAAGGCTTCATGCCTTCTCCAACTCTAATTGGGGAAGCGATTCATTTGATAGATGTTCTACTTTGGGATTTGTTATATTCCTTGGTCTAAATCCTATTTCTTGGGGTTCAAAGAAGCAAACAACTGTCTCATAGAGTTCTACTGAAGTTGAGTATAAATCACTTGCTTCTATAGCTGTCGAATTGGTTTGGTTACGCCAGCTTCTCAAAGAACTTCACGTCTTTAGTGCTAAACCGCCTACATTATGGTGTGACAATGCCTTTGTCATTCAGTTAGTTTGAAATCTTGTGTTTCTTGACCGCACTAAATATCTTGAGATCGATTTTCATTTTGTACGAGAGCGTGTGGTGCGTAAAGATATTGAGCTTCATTATGTGTGAGTACTCAGCAGCTTGTGGATCGCTTTACTAAACCACACACAAGTGCTCATCTGCTTTATTATCGATCCAAACTCATGCCCCAGAGATCACTCGTTTGAGGGATAATATAATTAATTAGTCTGTTATTATTTATTATTTATTGTTTGTTGTAAATACTGTTAGGGGGTGTTTGGGGCTCCAATATTGGTGGGTTTGAGTGGGCTATTTTAGCCCACTCCTTGTTTGGGCCGGCGCTTAAAATAAGAGGGGGTAATGGTTTTGATTACCCCCGTTTTGCTACAGTGCACGACATTATGGTACCCCCGTTTTGATTACCCTTTTCACTTCCCGAAAACTTAATTCCCTCTCCCTTTCTCTCTCTTCTCTTCCTCTTCCTCTACTGCATTTTCATTTCTATGATTTCGTCTTCTCCCTCATGCGTTCGCCTTCACCGTTTTGCTCTCTCCCTCATCCCAAACCTGCCAAGCGTTGTATCGTTTCTCCAGTTTCATCTTCTTCCTCGTGCTTTCCTCTCATTTGCGTAAGTCGCTCAATGGTTTTCGTCCCATCCCTTTTGCTCTCTAGATCTAGGGTTTCAAAAGTTTCCAGATCTGATTTTTTTTAACATATCTGAAGGCTTCTCCCCTCCATAATTCCATCAAACGATTTCTAGATCTAGGGCTTGTATGTACTGCTAAAGAAACCGGAACCAATCACTAACATCTGTACGGATGAGAAATATTGGAAATGGTTTGAGGTACATATCACTTTTTCATTCACTGATTGTAATCATGATGTGGGGAGTTCTCCACGTAAATGAATATTTCATTCCTTGAGTGACCGCATAATTTTCTAGGTGCATTATTAGATGGTACGTACATTGAGGTCAATGTCAGTGCCACTGATAGACCAAGGTATAGGACGAGGAAAGATGACATTGCAACCAATGTGCTTGTTGTGTGCGATACTACTGGAGACTTCGTATTCGTCTTACCTAGGTGGGAAGGGTCCGCAACTGATTCTCGAGTGCTTAGACATGTAATATCACGAACGAACGGACTAAAAGTTCCAAAGGAAGCGATCTCATTATCACTCTAAGATGGTTGATGTGGTACGAGATGCTATGGATGTCAATTCGTCCCACTTAAAGATGATTGCAGAGTGGCCCAAAGAGAAGCGTGTAGTGGAGGTCGAAGTACGCTCAGAAATTGTACAATCCCAAAGTTGGATAATCGGGCCAAAGCACAGGTTATGAATATCCTCTTCTGTGATATCCAAGCGTCAGAGAGCTTATTGTCTGTTCCTCCAGAGTTGCAACTGGAATACTACCGGATCCTCATTGAGAAAAACGTCTGATGAACCCTTCTTCAGAAAAATTATCTTATTTTAGTTTGGCGTATGTATGTAGTATCTTATTCTTTTGTGCCATCCTAGTGGTGGCTCGTGATTGACAATTCTCACATGTAGAAATACCTTTTTTGTGTGTACCTAGGGATATAGATATCATGTTGCAGTTGTACAATTCCAAACATGGAGATTATGTAAGGAATGGTAACAATTCTTTTGTACAACTCAAATTTCAAATTAGTCAAAGTATGGAACAAATTTTGTATTTAAATTTTGAAAAACTAAAATTTTAATATAACATTTCTTGGGCAATTCAGAAAATGTTGAAAAAAAAAACTGTCAGCCTAAACCCAGCAGTCAGAACTCCATGTTATAATAATTTGCACCCTAAACACAAATTATTACAACCCAGACTAAAATAATCTGCACCCCAAACACATACTATTATAACTCACAGACTATTATAACCAACTCTGTGCCCCAAACAGCCCCTTAAAGATTATTTAAGGGTCATACTTAGCCTTTAAATAGGCTTGTATTGTTCATTAATTCTTAATATGAAGAACTGTATGTGAAGAACTCTGTCTAATTACATGAGAGATTATTACAATCAGTTCATTGAAATTGTAAGAAATATTGTTTTACGGGTATAAATACAGTTTAAAATTTTGAAATGTAATTGAAAATGTTTAAAATTTATAGATTAAAATTTTTAAAATACAAGAATGAAAAGAAAAACAATTCAACTAAATATCATTGTTAAAATTTAGAAAGTTGAATTGGCTAGAAAAAATGGTAGCGTCAGGTATTGGAATTGAATAGCATATTCCAAAGTAATAATGACAAAAAAATGAACCCTCGTTCTCAATTGAATTTTTTAAAGAAGTCGTTTAGAATGCTTTCGATTGACATGGACTAATAACAATTTAAAAACGACGTGGGTTTGATTAGCAAATAAAGAAAATGTGGAAAAACAATTGCGATTTCCACTCTCCTGTCATTTTCCCGCGACTAAGCCACCATTCTAATGTCTTTTTCCTCAAAAATTGGGTTCACCTTCTAGGAAGAACCAATTGTTATTGTCCGTTTTTCCGGAGATAAAAAAATCTGTACTTGTCCAGCGTTGTCCCGATTCCGAGATTCATACGGATGATTGGATATCGGAACACAGCTGACACCAACTTCACTCTGTGTTTTTATTAGCCTGCATAATTAAACAAGCCCGACTCCTTCAATTCAATGGCTGCAACAAGGAGTGAGATTTTGGACATGCTCAAATTTCGTATTTTTCTCTTCCTCCTTAGTTGCGTTATCCATGGAAACGCTCAGAATATAAGTGAATTGCCATATCGCAGTTGCATGGGCGCCAATTTCACCCTGAAAAGCACCTATCAGTCCAACCTTAATCTCCTCTTCACAAAACTCTCCAACGTCGCCCCCATTGGTAGATTCTACAATACTTCCATCGGCGGCCAAACGCCAAACGACACCGTTTACGGTCTCTTCCAGTGCCAGGGAGACGTCAGCAACGAGAACTGTCGAGCTTGCGTGGCCGAAGCCACCAGAGACACAGCCCAGCAGGACTGTTCCTTTAGGAAAGGCGCTGTGGCTTGGTACGATGAGTGCATACTGCGTTATTCCGACCAATCTTTCTTTTCCGCCTTGTCCACAACGCCACGTCTGATGTTACCTAGGGAGGAAGATATAGGCGTCGACGCGCCTCGACTCAACCAACTAGTGATGTCCACATTGAGGGCCGCTGCGCCTTGGGCGGCCAACGCCACTTCGCTGGACCAATTATTTGCAACCCAGGACGCCAATTTCACATCTAATATAACACTTTACACATTAGCACAGTGCACCGGCGATTTGTCCAATGTCGATTGCTTAGACTGCTTAACACAAACTATTGATTTGATTCCCAATTGTTGCACTAATAAACGAGGTGGGAGAGTTTTGTTTCCCAGCTGTTATGTTCGTTATGAAATTTATCCGTTTTACGGGCCGGGTCCGCTGCTGACTCCAGCAATTCTGGATCAAGGTAAAATTTCTCATTTTCTACCCTTGTCTCTTTTAGCTATTAAAATTTTAACGGTGGTGTCTGATGTGTATCCAAGTAATATTCTTTCACTTTTATTAGACTCGATTTGGCAAGCATGTAAAAAGATGATAAAGATGTCATTTTTATTGAACAGGGGAAAACACAATCCCAGGGGAGGGAAACAGATCCTCAACGGCGACAATTGTGGCAATTGTTGTACCAATTTCTCTCTCCATACTGCTTTTTCTGGGCTGGTGTTTCGTGCGTCGAAGGACAAAGACCAAGAAATACACAGCCAAGGAAGATGGTGGTATATGTTATTCTTTAATCAACATTCTACCAAAAAAATTTTTAATGCCAAATATACTTTTGGTCCATTGGTGTCTATTTGGTCTAAAGGGGACATTTTTAGTTTTTGATTATCACGGTTAAATTATCTTGTTAATTTGGCGTAAATATTAATTTAATAAAAAAAAAATTTGTGACGATTTTCTCTCTCTTTCCTTCTTCCTTTTCCTCCCTCTTTTTATCCTTGGGCGAACCTCGCCATCACCGTCATCGAAAACCTTCATTGCCTCCAAAAGGAAGGACATTCAGTAACGTTGCCAAAAAGAATATGTCGCCCTTGTGCATTGTTCGTGGACTGAAGAGGAACACGCTCCACCTCGCAAATGTACAACGAGGAGAAAATGTTTCTCCTTGTAGATTTGCGACAACAAGAACATTCCTCTCCTTGTCACAAATCTGAGAGGAACGTTTCTCCTCTTCCACATTTGAACAAAACTGGGTGGTGACGACAGTAGTTGGGTAGCAACAGTAGCGATGGCGAGTTCTATCGCAAGATGAGAATGAGAAAGAAGAAAAGAGGGAGGAGAGAAGAGAGGAGGAAGAAAGAGTGTCACTCCAACAAAAATAAATAAATAAATCATTGTTTTTAGTTGCCAGGCGAGTCAAGTCATTCAATTAATTACTTTCACATTATTTTTTCTAGCAGCCAAATAATTTCAGGTACTATTCAAAACAATTTCTCAAATCCAAATCTCAGAAAATAATAGTGTCTCATTTAAAATAGACACCAATTTCAAATCTCAAAGCCTTTTTTTTTTTTTTTTTTTTTTAATTTTGTCTCTCAGTCATTCAAATTTCACAATTGTAACTAAATCAGTAGTATCTTCTCTTCAACTCACTTTGTATAAATTTTGCACATGGTAACGCTAACGAATCAAATAGTGCAAAAATATTACAGACTACCCAATTCTTCATTGAAGCTAATTTGGATATAAATATGTGGGGAATGGCATGTGCAGCTTTCGATGAGATGACCAGTGTGGAATCTCTACAATTTGATTTCAATACAATAGATTCTGCTACTAACAAATTCTCATCGGAAAATAAGTTGGGTGAAGGTGGATTTGGTCCAGTCTACAAGGTACTAACTTTCACCTCTTTATTGAACATTTTCTTTCAGAAATACACACAGTTAAAAGGAGGAAACCAATGATGAAACACACCGAGAACCAAAAGATATTTCCAACCAAAATCAAATTAAAGTACTTGTGGATTTTTAATTATGCTATAAGGGCTGCAAGTAATTTATGAATATGTAATTTCAGGGTAGACTGGATAATGGACAAGAGATAGCAGTGAAGAGATTATCAAGAAGATCCTTGCAAGGTGCTGAAGAGTTCAAGAATGAGGTCATGGTTGTTGCTAAGCTTCAACATAGAAATCTAGTAAGGCTATTGGGATTCTGCTTGGAGGGTGAAGAAAAGATACTCGTCTATGAATATATTCCTAACAAAAGTCTCGACTATTTCCTATTTGGTTTGTTCACATATAGTCTTTGTTTCTACCTTTATTCATTTACTTCATATATACTCTTGTTTTTATTTGGTTTTCTTCTTCTATTTCTAACCTGATTGTCTACAAACTTGCAGATCCTCAGGGACAAAGAGAGTTGGATTGGTCTAGACGATATAAGATCATCAATGGAATCGCTCGAGGAGTTTTATATCTACATGAAGATTCCCGACTTCGAATTATTCATCGTGATCTTAAAGCTAGCAATGTCTTATTAGATGGGAATATGGATCCAAAAATTTCAGACTTCGGTATGGCAAGGATCATCCAAGTGGATCAAACTCAAGGAAATACTAATCGAATTGTTGGTACCTAGTAAGTCTTCCTTCCATTCCATTTTTTTTAGTACAACCAAAACTTCCTCTTATAGTTATTGAAATCATTTATGTTGTTGTGCTATTGAGGCTATTTTTGCTCAATTGTTGTTCAATTGGAACAAATATCACTAATATTTAGTTCTTTGTTCATAAACTTTGAATTATCATTGCTCATGGTGTTTGTGTTTTAGTGGTTACATGTCTCCTGAATATGCAATGCATGGAAAATTCTCAACAAAATCTGATGTGTTTAGCTATGGAGTCTTAGTCTTGGAGATTATCAGTGGAGAGAAAAATAACACCTTTTATCTAACTGATCTTGCCCAAGACATCTTAAACTACGTAAGTCAAGATAAAAAGCTTATCAATTTTTGCTCTTTACAATAGAAATAGCCTTCGCAAATAATACATTACAAAATTGAACTCCCAAACTCTTTCTTTTTTTTTTTTTTGTCAGACTTGGAATCTATGGAAGAATGGAACAGCACTAGAATTGTTGGACTCAAGTTTGAGAGATATTTACTCAAGAAATGAGGTGCTTAGATGTATTCATATTGCTTTACTATGTGTTCAAGAGGATCCTGTTCGTAGACCCTCCATGGCATCCATTGTTCTTATGCTAAATAGTTATTCTATTCCTTTGCCTTCACCTAAAGAGCCAGCATTCTTACTTCGTAGTGCAAACAATAGCATTATAACAAACCATGATCATTCTACGAATAGGTGCTTATTATGGTCCAACAATGAAATGTCTATTTCTGAGTTGCACCCGCGATGAAACAATGAAATATGTATTGTATGGTTTAAACATGTTGCACCCACGATGAAGTAATGAAATATGTATTGTATGGTTTAAACATGGCTATTCTTTGGAAGCACAGCAATGTTAAGTAAAAGTTGTTCTTGGGATGGTATAAATTTAGTTCTTATAGTTTTAAAAGTTAGAATTTCATCCTTATGGTTTGATAAAAAATTATTTAGGAGGTTTTATCAAACTATAGGGGTCGGGATTGTTTTAAAACCATAAAAACTAAGTTCTAACTTTCTCCAAATCATAGAGATTAAATTTATAATTTAACCAAAATATCAACTTAAGTCATTTAAAGTATTTAAATCGCATATTGTGTAATTCTTTTTCTGATTCTGTCCCTCCTTATTTGTATAAGTCCAATATGTGTATTACTTTGTTTATAATTAAAAAAATTTCTTAAAACCTAGACTACGATTATAATAGAGTAATTGTAATAATGGGTTGGTATTTTAGTTTTCATATATATTTGCAAATATAGCACATTTAATGAGAATTTTCAAATATTGCAACTTTCTTAAAATATGATTAGTGAGGTCCCGTTTGATAACCATTTCAATTTTTTTTATTTTCTGTTTTTTTTTTAATTTTTAATTTTTGGTTTTCTATTTTTTAAACACAAAAGCAATAGATGTTTGGTAACATTTTTTTTATTATTCCCATTTTACCCTCAATTTTATCTGAATATATTCACAAGCTTTTACTCGCTTCGTATGCTACTTTTTTCTATGCTTTTCAAGGCTTCTTTTGTTATTCTTCTTTCACGTTTTTTATCGTCATTTGTTTTGGTTTTTCTAACATTTTTTAGGGGTGTACATAGGTTGGGTTAGGTCGGGTTAGGAGTGTTTTTTGGACCAACTCAAAAATTCAGGTTAGTCAACCCCCAACCTGATCAACCTTATTTATGAGAGCAACCAAACCCAACCCAACCCATTTGTTTTCAAGTTGGGTCGGGTTAGGTCTCCAGGTTGTAATACACTATGCTTTGTCTATATTATATATATATATAAAGTGGAGAATTGAGCGATGGCGTTGGGGAGATGACGTCACAACGAGAGGACAGCGACAAGCAGATAGATATGATGAGAAGTCAAGCGACAACATTGGAAAGATGAAGTCAAAACGAGCAAACGCGAACAACTAGACGGCGACAAGCGGATGCAACGACTGGACGGAGACGAGCAGCAAAACAGAACAAATTGAGGGAGAGAGGACTGCGTCTGCAAGTGTTAGGGTGCGAGCGACTGCATGACTGCGTGCTTCTACGACTTGTGAGTGCTAGAACTTCTTTATCTTTTAATATATATATATATATATATATATATATATATATATATTAACAAACCTGATTTCCAGATCGATTATATTCATATTGAACCGAGCAAAAAAATTGCAAACCTAAGAACCGAATAGAAAATTCGGTTCTCCTAAAAATTAACCCAACCCAACCCTTAGTCCGAGTTATTGGATTATGAAGAATTCTATCAATTTGAAGTGTAAGACCCAATTTTGGCTTTCTAGCATTTGCATATATGCATTTGGTATATGGGTTAGGTGATTTTGAAAATTTTGAAGGAGAAGAATGTTTGGAAGAAAATAGAAGAAAAAGAAGATTGGAAATGATAGAATACAACATGTTTAAGAAATTAATTAGGAAAATAAGTGAAAGAAAATTTGATATATATGTTGAAGAAGATAAAGGCCCAAGCCCAAGCTAAGAGTAGAATAAAGAAAAGATGAAGGCCCAAACCCAAACTTCTTAGTAAGTAAAAAAAAATATGAAAAGAAAGAGAAAGAGAAGTCTAGAAGAGTCCATGGAAAAAATATATATTTATATAATTAAAAAAATGGATGAAGCTTCGGTGAGAAGCTTTTGGTTTAAAAAGAAAATAGAAAAGAAGAGAAATAAAGGATGTAAGGGGAACGAAAATGTGAAGGAAGGGAAAGGGGAGAACATAACGTAAGGTGGTATTCCATTATAGGGGTTCTTTTGAAGAGTTTTTCCTCAAGTTGAGCTTAAAGACAATTGGTGATGCTCCTTAAATGATTTGGAAGTGAAGTTTGGTAAGTTTTTTTTTTTAAGAAAAATGATTTTATGGATTTATCTTTCTTTTGTTACTTAATTTGTAATGTTATAGTGTTAGTTACTTGATGGAAAGGGAAGAATGTAATTTGGGTTCCTAGGATGTTGAATTTTTGTTAAGGGAAGGTGAAAGAAAGAGGGGTTTACCCAAGAGAAAAGTTTGCAATACTAATACAAGGAGGATATTGTTTGGAATTCACTTAAAGGAAGCTTAATGATTTGAGTTAAAAAAAAATAGAAAAAAAAAAGAGATTAAAAATAAAAACAGAGTGTTGGACTGGAAGAAGCAAAAGACAGAGAGTTAGTAGGAGAGGAAGAAGGAGGAAAGGAAAAATAATTAATGAAAAAAGAGGTGAAGGATTTAATGATGAGAGAGGAAAATGGAGACGTGCTCAGAAGTGTTCATGTGAGAGAGTGGTAAATTGAGGAAATGAGGTATTATTTTATATTGACAAAAATTTTGATAAAGGGAGATGTGACCGTGGAGAGAGAAATATTATTTAATGGGAAAAAGGACAAATTGTACCTTTGTAATAAAAGAATGAAAACAAAGTGAAATTTGGAACTTTGACAATTGGGTTTTGTTCAAGTATGAAATTGGTTTAGTTGATGTTTAGTTGAAAACTACTTCTTTGGAGAATTATTATTGATATAGTTATTGAAATTTTAGGTTGGATAGAAATTGGAATAGCTTATGATTTGGGGTGTCATCGACAAGAATTCTATGACTGGTTTATTTTAGGAATTATTTTTATTATTTGATTATTATTATGAATTTTCAAGAATTCTATAATCATATGTGATTTTAGAGAAACTGTTAAGAGATTTTCAGAGAATTGTTATGAATTTCCAAAAATGGTATTGAAATTTCAATATTTTATGATTCTAGCTTAAATTATTATTTGAGAAATATTTGAGATAGTTTATGATCATTGAGATGTTTGAAGAGTTTTAATGTTTATTGAGAAATGTATGAGATTTTCGAGACGTAGTCTCAGAGAAATTATGACTTTGAAAATGCTTTATATTATTGAGAGATTTGATTACTATTTGAGAATTTATTCATGTTTAGTGTTATTTGAAAATCTCTCAAGCTTATGAGGTGGTTTAGAGAAAGAGCATGGTTTTCAGAAAGTGTTTGAGAATCAAGAGTTTTATTTTAAAGGTGTTTCAAATCATTAGATCTATGTACCCATGGTGATTACCTGTATACTGTGTGAATGTGTTTCTATAGTATACCAGAGAGAGAGGTCTTTGGGACCCACTCTAGCACACACATAGGCTTTTGGGCCGTGTGTTAGGGTGCTTAGCCCTTTGGAGGCAGTTCTACGTGCACGTATGACAAAGATTGGTTCTGTTATGTACCTTGAGATTACTCGGTACATAGTATGATATAGATGTGTTCTGCTATGTATCTGGAGATTACTCGATACATAGTATGACAGAGATTGCTCTGCTGTGCGTATTGAGATTACTCTGTGCCAGTATGATAGAAATTTGGGTACATTTTTTATGATGAATTATACTAGCTTATGCTTATAATTTTCAGAGCTATAATTGCAGATTTCTCTATCTATGTTTTAATTTTACGAACTTGTGTTTATGTTTTCAGGAATTTTGACTTAAGAGTTGTTCCAAGAACTGTAATCGTTGTTGTGTTATTTTCGTTTTCAAGAGTTGTTTAATTTATGGATTTTAATGTCTTAAAATGATCTTGAAAGTTTCTAAATTGTTTGTTCATTATTTCACAGAGTTATGAACTTCTGTTTAGTAAGGGAATAATTTTTTTTCCTGAAAATTTATTATCTTATGGAATCACCACTGGGCTTTTTAGCTCATTCTTTTATTCTTAACTTTTTCGCTAGGTTGCTCTTGAGTTTCAACTAGAGTTAGCTAATCATAATCTACCACCAGTCTTATCAAGTCATTGCATATCATCTAGTGTAAGTAAAGAGAGAATTTTTGACTGTGTTGTTTATGGGATATCCATAGATAAAGTTAGATAATGATATAAGATATAAAGACTTGGCAATAGATTCTATTGCACACTTGGGGTCTACTGCCGTCATAATTCATCCTAAGTTTGGTAGAGTTAATCTGGAGTGAGTTGTGACATGAAGAATTCTATTATTGATATAATTCTATCTGTATTAAAGTCATCTATCAGTGAGATAGAACTCTATCAATAATAGAAGTCTATCAGTGATAGTCACTGATAGACTTCAATATAGTCACTGGTAGAATTCAATACAGACATAATTTTATCAATAATAATAGAAGTCTATAGACGATAGTCACTAATAGACTTCAATACATATATAATTCTATCAACAATACAAGTCTATCAATAATAGACACTAATAGACTTCTATTATTGATAGAATACTATTTGTATTGAAATTTATTAGTGATGTCACTAATAGATTTCAATACATATAGTATTCTATCAATAATAGAAATCTATCAGTGTCTGTCACAGATACTGATAGACTTCACTACATATATAATTATATCAACAATACAAGTCTATTAGTGATAGGCTTCTATCACGCTATGAAATTTTTAGTCTTTTCACATAGGCTTATGGGTGTTTGTACCATATTTACAAATTATTTTGGGATGTGCTATATTTGGCATTAATTTGGATCAGGTTGCTATATATGCAATTGGCCCATTATAATAACGAAACAAATTTTTGCCCAAAATCTAATCCTAAATCTTTCCACATTTAATTATATATTTCTATATATGTATATGTATGCCAAAGTTTATTTTCAAACTCTTTTCAAAAAATTATCAGATTTTGCCCAAAATCTAATCCTAAATCTTTCCACATTTAATTATCTATCTCTCTATATATATATGTATGCCAAAATTTATTTTCAAACTCTTTCAAAAAATCTTATCTTTGTCCCCTTCTTCTATCGTCTCTCCTCTTCTTCTATCCTTTTTTATTCTCTTGTTTTTATTCATTTGGAGGTGGCCGTTGATAATTGTTCAATAATTGCTGTTAAGGTTGATGATCAGGATTTACATCGTTATCCCCTTCTTCTCTGCTAACTGCTAAATGTTGGTGATAGAATAAAAATATGGGTATGATTTTCGAATATGTATATTGCATACCATTTTACTAATGTGTATAAGTATATACATTATATTTGTAAATTATCTACAAGTATATATTGTTTATTAATTATATATTATTATACATGTTATATATATCAAAATTTTGAAAGCCTAATTTTTTTTTAGACAAAATACATTTTTGGTCCATGAAGTTTGGGGTTAGTGTCTATTTGGTCCCTAAGGTTTCAAAATAGACATTTTGGTCTCGAAATTTAGGTAATCTTACTATCTTTAAAAGTGACTAAGAGAGAAGAATAATTTTTTTACTATTTTGCTCATTTGCCAAATCTTAAATTTACAAAGTATGCCACAAATAATTATTAAATTTATATATTTAATTGTTTTTTCACTATCACTTTAATACTTCCAATTTAAAATTCAAATATACCCTTGATTTAATATTAACTTTCCAAATTGTTTTTATATGCCTACTCTGCATAGAGTGTTTTCAACACCCCTAACCTAAGAGAATACTGATAGTGAAATCTAAAATATAACCAAGAATTAATAACCCATAATCTCTATTATAAATGGATAATTAATTAATTAATTAATGACAATAACCGACAACCGCATCATAACATAACATCAATTATCAATTAATTATAAAAAGCAGTTACGGATGCTTGAAGGACTAAGAAAATGCAACTACAAATGCAACCCTACAAACGTCCAAAATGAACCAACTCAAAATATTTAATATATTGTTAATTGCCAACATTTTAATACGCATTTGAAAATATGAAAGATTAGGAATATGAAAAGCCTAGACATGTGAAAAGACAAATATAATAGTATATAAAGAACTTAGAATGTGTACGATGGACAAAGATGATATTCACGAAGATGACGTTGGGAGGCAGCATTAATATTGATACCATGAAAATAAGGTAGATGTTAATTGGAGAAGACAATAAAAGCTGACGAGTGGCCTGAAAATCAACAATGGAAAATGGAGAGTAAGAAGTCTTTGATGAGAAGCCTATGCAAAAGATCCTACTTGCTATATCAAACAAGGAATATAGATGTTAATCGATGAAGATAACTAGCTCTTTAGCTTTCATTCACTAGTACAAAATTGACTTTTAATGACAGACAATCATTAAAAGGAGACGATGATGGACACGTGCTTGAAATCTTTTCGCGTGTCATCGTAGGCTACGATGATGGACAACCCGCCATTATAGTTATCCGTCATTAAAAGTCTGTCTGTCATTAAATATCCGTCATTAAAATTTGTAGGACATTAAAAGTTTGTCTGTCATTAAAAATAAAAAATAGTGGTTTTCAATGACAGATAATGTCCGTCATCATTTCGTCAATAATTTAATATAAAAAAATTATTGATTGCACACCATAGCTAACCAACAATATTTCTCTTTCTCAACCTATGAACAAAATAAAATCTCAATTATATTATGTTTTTACACAACAATTAACTCAACAAACATTAACTTTAATTTATTAAAATATAAGATATATAATACAATAAGAAAAATAGTAAATCGTTTAACTAATAACATATCAATTAATTGAAAATCTCAACTATCCTATCAATCAAAGAATGAAAATTAAAATCTAATCTCCTTATCAACAACTAACAAAAGAATGTATGTTTCATCCTACTAATTGTTCATCTACTCCTTAACCAATCTCATGGAAGCTTGTTGATCATCTGCCTTTGGTGCTTGGAACCTCAGTTTTCTGCCCTTATAGCATGTTGTCTTTGTCATTGTCATGCATGTCCAACTATCATGAGATTGATCATTTTTCAAGGTGCAAGGTAATTGAAAGAATGTAGTTATCCTAACAATTTTTCTAACTCATTAATAACTTCTTATGGTATTTCCAAGGTTCCATAATTGTGAGACCGATAATACACTCAAGTATTAATTTATTGAAAAGAATGAGTTACAAAATTTTCAAGCATTGGTGAGGTTTGATCTCCCTACACTCTTGCAATATACACACTGCCTTTTACTCAATTCAGTTCATCATCGTAACTACCCAACCCCGAACTACCACCCAACCATTAACTAACCCCTCCCTTCAAACATAAGTAAAATGCACCTAGGCCTATTTCTATCAAAAATTAAACCTAGTAGAAGAATCTCCTCTTTGCAAAATCAAATTTAAGAAAAGGACATAATTTAAAGTGTCGATCCTTGAACTCCGTCATTTCTCTATTTTCGATATTTTAAAGAAGCTTAAATTTGTAAATGGAATTGACGAACAAAATCACGTATCTCAGCCAAAAAAAAAAAAAAACAACAATATATCAGCTTGAATTTGTAAATGATGCCCAATATTTCCCCTTTCACTTAAATTCCACATGTAGAAATTGTATGCTCAGCTCAAAGTTTAAAAAAAAAACCAACAACAATTTAATTGATAGAAAACCAACTACACCCTAGTTTTACTGCAATCATGCAAGTTTTTTATGGCAGCAAACTCTCAGCCAGCTGGTAGTGTCATTTCTCTCCTAAACTATACCACCAAATGGAGAAAAAAACATAGTATTTCAAATTCTACACCAAGGGTTAGTTTAAAATTTTAAACTAAAAATTCTAAAATCAATTCCTTATAAAATAAGGTAAGCAACCATCTGCACAACATCAGGGGCCAAAGGCAGAAGATGGAGAAAGAAAAACAATAAATAATAAATGAAAAGAAAAACCTGTAAAGTTGTGTTGAAGCAAGCTTCTCTGTCACCACCGACAAAGAGATCGTTTTAGGGAATCTTTGTAATGCCCGGCTTATTTAGATTCATTAATTTTGAAAATTTGAATTAAGTTGGAATAATCTTCATTGGGTAATTTGAATTTTGAGGTTAAACTTGGAGTTTGGAATGAAAAAAGGGGCATATATGGAAAGGAAAGAGTTGATGTAAGGGCATTTTAGTAATTTTCTTTTTTAAAAAATAATAGTTCTTCATCCTTATCCTCTTCTTTTCTCTTTCTTCTTCCTCCTATCTTCTCCTTCTCTCCCTTAACCGAAAACCAGCCCATTTTTCTTCTTCTTCTTCTTCTCTCTCTCTTTCTCTCTTCCGTTGCAGACACAGCTCGCCGAACGCCTTCAACAAGTTGCCTCCTCCGATTGCACAGCAAGCAAACCCACTGCCAACGTGATCCTCGAACGCCTGCCGCCGTACACCTTGCTGCAACGCGTCGTCGTTCACCGAATCACGCCACTACAACTCTCTTGCCGGGGCAGGAGGGGCGGTTCAACGTGAAAGGGGCTACAGTTCGTGGATTGCAATAAGTGGAGAAGCTTCTAGCTGGTTCGGATTCTTTCTAGCGTCGTTTTAGAGCGTGTTTTGGTGTGGGTAAGTGTCGGACATGAATTTGAGGTGAATTGTGTTTTAAATCGATTGGTTAAGGCTGTTTTGGTGGATAAATTGAAGTTTTAGAGTGACTCATTGATTGTTGGATTAATTTTCAGAACACCCATTGTGATTGAAGGTCGATTTAAGTGAATTTGGATCATTTAAGCTACTGTCCGAGTTTGTCCAGCAAGATTAGTCACTGTTTTGAGGTAAGTTTTTCATGGGTATCAATTTTTCCAACACATTTAAGAGTAAGCATGAGTTGGGTTTTAGATAGCTATGATTTAGGACCTTTTCGAGGAGTTTAGAGGCATTTTTGTGGATTTTAGGTACTGTTTTAGTGTTCTATAATTTACCCATAATACGTTGGACTTTGTACAAGGTTACCCATTATGTTTGGAGGCCGAGTTGTCGAGTTTGGACCAATTTGACCTCAAATTTCAGCAAGTAAAGGTGTTGTTAGGTGAGTTTTAATAGGTAACTTTGTTTCAACTTAATTGGGTTCATGGTTGGAGTTTAAAATGGTTGGTTAATTATTCTTCAAGATTTTGTTTGGTGTTTCAGGATCACGTATTCAATTATGGGCTACTTTGAACCTTGGAGTAAAATTGTAAGTAGTTATTTGGATATTAGCCCCTTTAAGTTTCCATTTAAATTGATGTATGTTTGATAACTTGAAAATTGTGAAAGTATGCTTGAAAACCATATTTATGAAGCATGTAGTGATTTGCGGATTGGTGTAGGTGTTGCTTGAGTTGTAAATGGTCTTTTATATGGTTATAATGGAAATTAGGGGCTTAACATTTTCGAATGGCTTATGATTTAGCATGAGTAGCACTTTAAGAGAGTGGTTGTTTGAATTGGTGTATGTTAAGTGGTCGTGGGTGTAATTCTTTCAAGTATGAAGTATAGGTGTGACCATGTTGGTCGTGGATGTGTCGCTTGGTAAATAGTCCGAAAATGAGATTTTGCCTTATTGTACCTAAACCCGGGAATCGAAAGGAAGTTGTCGACTTAGTTGAGCGGCTTTGCATAGGTCATGATTCTTAGTGGGGTGTTCACCAGAACTTGGCCTTGTGAACTAGTAAGGGGTTTGGTTATATATTAACGCTCTGGAATGCATGGTTGACTGTGATCGTGGTTTCTTATGAAGTAAGGACGTATGGGAAGTTAGTTTAGATTGTATAAACATGCATATTTGAATTGTTTGTGATCTGCGGCTTGAGATGGAATCCAGAGTGGTTGTAGAACCTCGAACGCTGAGATAAAGGACTAAATGGTCTCGTAATCCTTGTGTTTGGAGTATTTGGAATAACGAGTTGTGTTTAACTTGTTTGAGACTGGTTAGGGGTCGATTTCTGAGTTACATGGTTGAGGGCTTTATGCCATTAGCACACATATGGGTTTCGAATTAAGTAAAGGTTTGTTTAGAAGTGCCGTTGAACTAGGATATAAGATCTTACTTGAAACTCGTGCTTGTGATCTATGGTGAAAAGTCATTATGATGAGATTGAGGTTGTTTGTTGAGGGTGGGCCTGGGTCATACATCACTAATAATTTCTTACAAGAAAAGAAGTGGGTTGTCTTGATACTAGCCTAGAAAGTAAGTAGCCTTTCGAATTGGTCCGTTAGAATTTGTTTTCGCCTATATATATATATATTTATATATATATATATATATGAGGCGCAAGGTGTTATATAAATGTACAGAAAGATTTGAGGGATTGCTTTCCCTCTTTGCTTGGGCGAATTAGGGGGCGATTTTCCCCATTGAATGTGCTTGTGAACTTCGAGCCAGGTTATGAATGAGGTTTGAGAATGATGAATGAATTTTGGTATGGTGAATGACCCGAGAGGTTCCAAAATTGTTGTGAAAGTACAAAGGCCCGTTAGATTGGTGCTACCTACTCTAATTCTGTTGTTTCGTGCGAGTTTGTAAGTCTAGAACGTATGTGATGTGATGAGCATAAGGAATGCGTTCCTTATTGCCGATGGGCTAGCTTAGGGGTGATTTCCCTATTATGATGAGCATAGGGGATGCGTTCCCTATTGCCGTGTGCTAGCTTAGAGATGATTCCCCATTATGTTGAGCGTAGGGAATGCGTTTCCTAGCGTCTGTGTGCTAGCTTAAGGGTGTTTTTCCCATTATGTTGAGCGTATGAAATGCGTTCCCTAGCGCCTGTGTGCTAGCATAGGGGTGATTTCTCTATTGAGATGAGTGTGAGGGTTATAGACCTTCACAAGTTTGGGTTCTAGGTTACAGGACTTGCATGTATGATACGAAGTTAGGGTCAGGTAGTAGTGAATGTTGTGGAAGGTTAAATGGACTTTTAAAATAATTGAATGAAGTATTTGAAATCTAAGCACGAGTGTGAGTAAGAGCAGTTTTCTTCTTGGTATGTTTTTTTTAAATATTGGTCACTTAAGTGGGCTACTTACTGAGTATGTTTATACTCATCCTTGCTACTTTGTTTGTTTTGTAGATTGTGTACATTCTCGAGGCGGGTGACGCAGGCGATGACTTTACGAGACTATGGAGACTCCACCAAATTTTTTTTCCTTGTTTTAGTTTTTAGTTTTATTTCCTTGTTCCTTGATGTGTGTTTGGTTTGTAAATCCTAAATATTCTTTAGTTTCGTGTGTTTGGTTAGAAGCTCTTAAGTTTGGTTGTCTGTTTATTGAGCTCAGCACTATGTATCGTAGTTTGGTGGGTGTTGAGTCTATTTCCTGAAATATAAAAGTGCTCATGTCTTTTCCAGGTCTTTGAAAATTTTGGTTTCTCCTAGTTAGGCCATCATGCTGCCAAAATTTTGGGCATGAGCAAGGTAACTAGGTCGTGCTTCCGCATTTAGAGAGTCGTAGGAATTCGAGTCCTTACATCTTGATCGATAGAGGATATGTTCTTGCCCCACTTAGAAAATTGAAAACTTGCCTTAAATTTTCTCTTCAAGGCCTTGCATTTGTTGCAAATTTACAGATGTACACGAGTCGTTTCCTCGTTTCTAGTTTGGAAGAAAAAAAATCCAGCCGATGTACCTTCGTCATTGAATAAAGAAGTCAATATCGTCAAGAAAACACAAATTACAACATCTTCCCTCGAGTTCAAAATTCTTAAAAGTAAGACAACACTAATGCTTTTTGAAAAAATGAAAGTACTGAGAAAGCTAAAAAGTTTAGAACTTCCACCGAGGGACATGACCAAATTGAACCACACATTGGAACCTAGAGAAACATTAAAAGTATATACAACATCAATATCCTAACCAATCAAAAGTCAAAAAGACATATTTGTACACAAATCTTATAGGAATTTTGTCAGCCAATATCAATTTTTGTTTGAGGTACGAATTTTTTGATTGAGGTACCTCAATTTTTTTAGCCAACAACAAATAAATTCTAGGGAGGAGTCAAGAACTCTCACTACAATCCACATTTTTCCTCTCATATCTTCCAAAATTTCAAAAAGAAAATGCCACAAATACAAGCCAATTTAACACAATCAAAAATCAAGAAGTTACTTGAGAAATGTGAGCGTTCCAACAAAGTATACATCACAAGTGCCACCTCTGGCAAGCATGCTACAAACAGTCATTATTTACAAGAATTGCTCTCCGCTCCAAGTTGATTTTCAAATCTTCGTAATGCAATTGAAAAGACAGTTTTCCTACTTCTTGATGTTTTGCTAGGAACCAATTTGACCGCCTTCATAAAAATAAAGTTCTCAGAGAATACAATATTTTTATGGTTTAAACCCTATTTTCATCTCTAAAACTTGTTTTATTTTATTTCCTGAACTTTTAAACTCCCTAGTTAATCTTTGAATTTGAACAAAACAATCATTTTGGTTCTTGCTATCTAATATTCGTCCCACTCAATACTCACCTCGACCAACTCATATAACTTCAATATATGCAACTAAGGCATGATAATAAACACATTTAGACTTTAAAGTCGGGTCGACGAGAGCCTAATAAACCAAACACCCCAAAAAGTTCGAACTTAAGAAATTTAATAAATACCCCTTCGACCAAATACCCCATAGCCTTTGCTTATTCTTTTTCAATAAGATGAGGGGAGGCTATAGCAGCAGGTTTCTCGCCACCGGTGGCTTTGGCAGTAGCTAAGTGGTGGCGACAGCGTTCAAGTCCTTGTAGCATGGTGGGTTCTGGAGTGGTGGTTTCCCTGACAAATCTGCCATGAACGTTGAGGAATTTTTTGTGATTTGTATGTTTGTTTTGACAAAACCTAAGGGGATGGAATTGAATTGAATTATAGAAAGAAAATCAATTGAAGAAGAGAAAATGAAATTAGAATTGGAAGGGATTGAATTGAAGAGGGGGATGGGATGGACAGCGACATCGAGAGAAAGGCGCATTTGGCCGGAAGAGAGGATAAAGGAGATGAGGGAGGAAGGAATAAAAAAGAGGCCACCTCACCAAAAAAAAAAAAATTTTAATTAATATATTTGCCAACCAATCAATACACAGTCACCAATTTAACAGCCACATCATTTTCCTTAATAATTAGAATTAGATTAAATTAATCATTTTCCTTAATAATTAACGGTCCAAGGACTATTTAAAATCATTTCCTAAATTTTGAAGACTAAAGTGTCTTTTTTGAAACCTCAAGAACTAAATATACACTAACTCTAAATCTCATGGACTAAAATTGTATTTTAATCTTTTTTTTCTTTCATTTGTCTTTTTTTTTTTTTGGTCGTGATTTTATTTTAAATCTATTAATTTAAAATATGATTTTATTTTTTTTAAAATGCGATTAGATTTTCTCTTTTAAAAAGTCATCTCATTCCTTTTTTATTTTTTAGGAAAAGGGTTAAGCTTTGGGTTTATTGTAATTTAAAATGTGTTTGTTGAGATGTCAATAGAATTGCCCATAAGATTATGTTGAGGCAGGGTATTTTTGGAAGTGCCTTTGCGCAGTCATGCTTATAGGCCCTTCTCACTTTAAAACATTTCACTCACTTTAAAACATTTTGTTGAAAAGTCATTTATAGGTGGTTTAAAAAAAGTTAACTAAGAGTTCGTCTACTCTCACATAGGGTTGGATTAAAAAAATGTTAAAATATCATTTTAATTTATGTATTTCGAATTTCATTCCATTTTAGTTTTTGTAGTTTTAAATGTTCAAATTTATTTCATGTCCTTTATATAAATCTTAAATTAGTGGCTACTGTTAGTTTAATGTTAATTTTTATCGAAATCAGTTAAATAATAATAATAGTTTTTATGCAATAAAAGACACAATGTAAACATATTTTCGAAATTTATAGAGAGAAGACTAGTAGAGACTAATTTTTTTTAGAAAAGTAAACAATAAACTAACAATAGGAACTAATTTTAAGATTTATTGAAAGTACATTGACTAAAATAAAATGAAATCCAAAATACAATGACCAAAATAATATTTTAACAAAACAAAACATTGTTTAATTGGAATTAGTTCCAAAGTAGAATTCAAGTTACCATAATAAACATACAAGTTTTTTTTAGTTCAACAAATGTGGGAGTGTAGATTTAAACTTAGATCTCAATGAAAGAAAGTGGTGTCTTAACCGTTGAGCTATGCTCATGTTTGGCAAGTTTAATCTTTAATTACATCAGTTAAGGATAACTACAAAAAGTATAAACTTCATTAACCAATAAGGTTAAAATACTTGGATTAAATTACATATTTCGTTGTGTTTTTTCTTTTGAATTATGCTATCTTTAGCTACTACATTAATCAATATCTTTTGAATTAAATTCCATATTTTTTAATTAAACAATTTAAAATGCAGAATTACATTAAAAAAGATCAAAACTTTGATAAATATATTATTTAATGTTATAAACTCATTTTATTTTTGTTAAAATTGAAATATGTATAACATAATATATATTATAAATTATATAATACTGCAAAAAAAATAATGATACACAATTTATAATATAAAATATGTCCATAAATTATTTGATAGTAGTTGAGATTCAACATAATATTTAGTTGGTTAACTACAACTATTTTTATGGCTTCCATAAATCTACTACCAAACACATTCGAAAACAAAACATGAAATATACTTTTTGTAGTTATCCTTAACTGATGTAATGGAATAGAGTCAATGAGTGTGTGACCCACCACATACTATAATGGAATAGAGTCAATGAGTGTGTGACCCACCAAATACTATAATGGAATAGAGTCAATGAGTGTGTGACCCACCACCAAATTGGGAGTCACTATCCCATAATTAAAAAGGTAATCTTATTCTTCTCCAAAACCCTCATGAATCTTAAGCATCGTTTAGAAAATTGTGTTTGCAAGCTTAAAAAGTAATTATGGAAGGATCATAACTACGTATGTTGTTTGGTAAAATAAATTATTAATTAATCTATTAAGAACCACTTTTTAATTCATTTTGACTTGCAAATGCTGATAAATACTAGCTTTTAGATTTGACTTTCCTAACAATCTGCCACATTCTCTAACCATTTACAAATCTAAAATTTATTCTTTTATATATATATATATATAATCCACATCTATTCTCTTATATCAATGAAATTTTGGTTGATTCAATTTTCTATAACAATTATTTTCCTTAAGCTTTTATCAAATAATTTAGATCAAACAAAATTAGATGCAATTTTAATCATATAATTTTTTAAATAGTTATCTTATAATAAATTATAAATTAAATGTCAAAATGAAAAGAATTGAAATAATAAGCCTACTTTGATCATTATAACTAAATCACAACAATTTAGTACTCATTTACCAAACACTATAAGTAGTTTTTTCTAATTTAAAATTGAAATTTACCAAACACTATTTTACTTTATTTCACAACTGATTTTTTTAAAAGCAAAGTTGCCAGAAATTATTTTAGTTATTTTAAAAGTTACAACAATTTCAAATTAAGCCTTATTCTCATTTCTTATTTATTGAGCCCCACGACCTTTTCACACACTACAAGAATTTTGGTTTCTCCCGACGTTTTTCTTTCCGACGCAACAAATGTCGTCGGGCGAAATAGCTTTTCCCGACGCCATATTTAACGCGTCGGGAAAGGGTGAACTTTTGTCGACGCCATATTCACGGCTTCGGGAAAAGTACCATTTCCCGACGCCATATTAAGGGCATCGGCAAAGGGTCACCCTTTGCCGACGCTATTTTAAACGGCGTCGGCAAAAGTGTGACATTTTCCGCCATTTGCGGCAAATCGAAATTGCATTGGCAGCAAATTGAAAAAAAAAGTCACACTTTTGCCGACGCCGTTTAAAATGGCGTCGGAAAAGGGTGACCCTTTGCCGACGCCCTTAATATGGCGTCGGGCAAGGGTACCCTTTGCCGACGCCATTTTAAACGGCGTCGGCAAAAATGTGACCTTTTCCGCCATTGGCGGCAAATCGAAATTGCATTGGCGGCAAATTGGAAAAAAATTCACACTTTTGCCGACGCCATATTAAAGGCGTCGGCAAAGGGTGACCCTTTGCCGACGCCGTTTAAAACAGAGTCGGCAAAAGTGTGACTTTTTCCTCCATTGGCAGCAGATCGAAATTGCATTGGTGGCAAATTGGAAAAAAAGTCACACTTTTGCCGACGCCGTTTTAAACGGCGTCGGCAAAGGGTCACCCTTTGCCGACGCCTTTAATATGGCATCGGCAAAGGGTACTTTTCCCGACGCCATTAATATGGCGTCGGGAAAAGTTTCACCTAAAAAACCCTAATCCTCTTTCTTTTTCTTCCCTCTTTCTTTCTCCCTCTTTCTTTCTCCCTGTTCGATTTTTTTCTTCTCCTCTGCTGCAGCAGCCACCATTGCTTGCACAGCCACCCTCCTCCAACATCGTCGCCGCCCGCCGCCACCCATTTTTCCGTTAGGTTTCCTTTTTTTTTTTTTTTTTCCCTTTTTTCTCCCTCAACATTTGAATCAGAACAAACTCTTATTTTTTTGGCTATCTAAAATCTTGATAGAAGTTTGAGTGCTTTGAGTTTTTGTTTACTTGCTTTTGTATTTATTGATGGCAATTTTGTAATGGTTTATGCTTTTGTGTTTATTGATTTTTTGGTCTTGGCTATCTAAAATCTTGATAGAAGTTTGAGTGCTTTGATTTGTTGTTTATTTTCTTTTGTGTTTATTGATGGTAATTTTTTAATGGTTTATGGTTTATGGTTTTTTTGTTTGTTTGTGTGTTTTTAGTTTTAAATTGGAGAATGGATTTCTTGGTGAAATATTGTTTAATGGATTTCTTGGTGAAATATTGTTTGGCAAATGATTTGATTGTGGTTTGATTGAGCATTTTGGGGGCGTGTTGTTTATTGTTGTTTGAATTGGCATTGATTATGCATTGGTTATTGTAATGGGAGGTTTGTTTCTTTCTTGAATTTTTGTTTAGGAAATCTTTTGTTTTTTAGCCTAAAAGCTTTGGTGACAAATAAAGAAATTAAATCAATGAGTTAGTGAGATTCGAAGTGAGATTTGATAAGTTAGGCACATTTTTTTAAAGGTTAGTTTGAGTGAGTTTGTGGGGTGTGAAATGTGTAATAGGTGGTGAAGTGCTAAGAGATTGTTTTGGTTGTAATGCTCCCAAGTTTAAGTTTAGTTTTGAGATTATGTTCATAAGTTTAGATAAGTTAGTTAAGTCTAGTGGTTTTGATTGTTTTGATCCATTTAAATGGATGATGAGTGCTAAGAGATTGTTTTGATAAGTTTAGTTGTTTTTTTTAATTAAATGATGTTAGTATTCATTTTAATGTTAAGTTTGTTAAGGTATATTGTTTGTTTTAATTTGATGAGTTAGTATTCATTTTCATGATAAGTTAGTTAATTTTTGATGTTATGTTCATAAGTTTGACATGTTAGTTGTTTGTTTTAATTTGACTAGTTTATTTGTTATGTTAATTGACAAGTTAGTATATTGATCTTGTAGTGATCATATAATTAATATTAGGTTTTGTTTTTCATAGATACTTCGAGGTCAATGTTATTCTCAAAGGCTCGGGACAATGGTTCCAACGAGATGCCTTGAGGTTTGTCTCTCCTTTTTTCTCATGAACTTTTTACTTTTTGGGGCAAACCCATATGCATATATATTAGCATCTTTTGCCTTGATTTTATACTTAGCTTTGTCAATTACTTTGTCTGACATAATTCTTGTTTGAATCAATTGGTTCTGCTTTGATTTGTCGTTGAAATATTGGGACGAACTGACATTTTGTTTTTTTGTAGGTGCTTCGGGGTTGATGTGCATGCGAGTAAGATTATGGACGAGATTTAGGATGCATTTACGAGAAATTTTGTTTTTTCTAAGTGTTATGTAATTTTAGTTTTGTTTCTAATTTTATATAAACAGAAATTGTATGAACAAATTTTGTTGTTTGGTTGATATAAAATTTGGCATAAATTTTGTTATTATATTTGAATGAAATATGGAATATTTTGTTTTATATACATTTATTATCAGGTAAAAAAAATGCATTACAATAATATTTGAAAGAAAAAAAATGAGATTTTAAAAAAATATTATTAAAAATCAATACCAGACTTTTGCCGACGCTGGAATAGGTGGCGTCGGCAGAAGTGACCTTTGCCGACGCTAATTTTTTTCGCGTCGGCAAAAGTGACTTCTGCCGACGCCCTTAGTTAGTGTCGGCAGAAGTGGGTTCTGCCGACGTCACCTATTTTGGCGTCGGCTAACCCTCTCCCGACAGATCAATTCCGACGCCCCTGGCGAAGCACATTGTCGCGTCGGGAAAGCCTTTCCCGACGCGTTTTGTGACTTTTTCCGACGCTTTCGTGCGTCGGAAAAAGTCCAAATTCTTGTAGTGACAAATTACTTTACATTCCCATCCTCTCTTTCTCGTCTATAAATGAGACTCAACATTTCTATTAATTATTTTACAATTTTTCTTTCTCTTATTTACACTACTAATATTTTTTTTAATAATACAAAAATTATACTAATCTATTCTTTCTGTTGTTGCCAAATTTTGGACAGGAGAAATCTCACCTGACCTCCACGTGACAATCACGGTGAATTTGTATTCTTGGGGGAAGAACGCGGCATGCAAGACCAAAAACCTAGGCACCGGTGTGGTGTAGGCCACACAAGCTCCGATGCTTAAGTCAAAGAGGGTTTTGAGAGAATTTAGGAATTCTAGGAGAGTGTTGTAAGCTGGAATCAACTTCCCTTGCTCTCCCCCTGAGGGAGAGCTTAAATAACTTCCTTCCTAGGGCTTTTCGTGGGTTTCCGTCTTCGAGTGGGAAAAGGAAAGATCGAATTGGGCTGAACCGAGGGCACACGGGCCATGAGGGACCAAGGCAAGGCCCGAAATTGGGCCTTGCCAAACTGGTCGGCCTCGGCCGAGGCCGAGCCCAAGCCCCGGTCTTCATCCATGCAATGCAAGACCATGGCAAGGCCCAAAATGGGGCCTTGCCATGTGGTCGGCTGAGGCCGACCACGGGCTTGGGCTTCGGCCCAAGCCCGTTTCTTCATCCCTTCTAGTCCTGGGTCGGTCTCCTGTCGGTTTCGGTTCGTTTGGACTTCGTATTGGGCTTTTTTTTTCTTATTTGACCCTTCATTGCAGCCCTTTAGCCAGCCCATTCTTTTTGGTCCAATTTCACCCATAACACTTTCCATTCTTTTATTACATGTAATATTTTTTTTTAATTAAAATTTTCTATTTAATTTGTTAAATAGTTAAATAGTTAATTATTAATTTTTTAAAATAGAAAATTTTGTATTAAATATCCCATGCAAATAAAAGTAACTTATATTCTTAAATAAAAAATTATTTTAATTGACTCAAAAAAAAATATAAAAAAAAATTATTTTAATATTTTTTAGTTGATGTAATTTTATTTTAGTTAGTAATTATATGTTAATATTAACTAAATTATTCAAATAGAATTAATTATTATTAAACGTAATAACAATAAAATTTTATTATATTTTATATGTATGATTGTTGCTCTAATAAAAATTATATAAATACTTATTAGTTGATGAAATTTTATTTTAATTAATTATTTTTTTAAGATTAAATAAATTGTTAAAATAGAAAACATTACTATCAAATAAAATAAATTTAAATTTATTATTGATTCTTATTATTTTAATTAAAAATTATATTGACATATTATTTAGTAATGCATTTTAATTAGTTAAAAATATGAAAGTGGTATTGTGGTAATTATAATATATATGATTTATATTCTGATTTCTGACAGTCTCTAGTAAACAACATCAATCGCTTTCTTATTTCGATTCCAAATAACTCCTAGTAAACAATATCAAAGGAGTAACATTCTCATTCCAATTAATTTCCATTCTAATTCCATCTCATTTTGATTCCTAGCAAGTAAATAGGGTTTAACTGTATTACGTTGAATGTATTAATGTTTCAACTAATTTGACTCATTCATGCCTATATATACTCTTGTACCCAATCAATCAATTTATCCTTCTCACACATGTTTTATATTAAATTTCAACTGTCAATATGAGCATAGCTCAATTGGCATAAAGCTTGTAGCATCGACCAAGAGGTTAGAGGTTCAAATCTCCCACCCCACATATTGTAAAAAAAAAAAAAAAACCTAAATTCCAACTTTTTATCTTTTTATCTCACATCTAATGGAAATATATCATATAAGAATATTATTAGCATCTATCATGGATAAGAATGCCGTTAAAACCTCATCAAAGAGACTAATTTGAAGCTTTTAAAATAATAAATAAAATTCAAATTGAGACCAAAATATAAATATAAATTTATTAAAGAAAAGGTGCAGATGCACCAGGGAAATAGAGGTGGGACAGGGACCCCACTTTTTCTTTTTTTTTTTTATATATATTTTTTATAGGGACCTCGCCCTGGTTAGTATTAGTAATGTGCCAAATGTCCAAAACATTGTAATCAACAAGCCACGTGGAGAATTCATGAAGCCTAGTAGCCGTGACAGTATTATATTTATGGCACGATTGGACATAAGTCCTCTGTGTTTATTTTTGAAATCACCGAAAAGAAATCTCACGCTAATGAAAAATTATCCCTAACTTATATATGTATGACGGTGCGAGTTCGCACCTTGTATGTTCATAATCATAACAAAGAACATTTATCTTAGATGCTAAATCTAAGGCACAATAAACAATTTTTGTTTATTCTCAGTGGTGACCACACGGACTCTTTGCAGTAGCCGAATAATTTGACCAAAGAAAGTTCCAAGTTGAAGTTAGAAACTTAGAAGGGCGAAATGTGTCCTCATTCGATTTTTCAAAGAAAAAAGGAAAAGCAGAAGAAAAAACTTGTCCATCACATTTCCAACTTGGAGGGTGACTTCTTATTCGTCTTTCTTCTTCTTTTCCAGTTCATATAATTTCTCCAATTTTTTTTCACAAACCTTGAGGATGATCATAACTTAAACAAACCCACTCCTTCAATGGCCGCGACGAGTGGGAAACTGAATTACTTCTTTAACATCCTTAATTTTCTTACTTTCCTCTTCATCCTCAGTTTCCTTATCCATGGAAACGCTCAGACCCCTGTTTCTTACCCATATCGCCAATGCTTACCAGACATTTTCACCCAGAATAGCACCTATCAGTCCAACCTTAATCTTCTCTTTTCAACTCTCTCCGCCAACGGCCCCGAAAGAAATAGATTCTTCAATACTTCCGTCGGCCGACCACCAAACGACACCGTTTTTGGTCTCTTCCAGTGCCGTGGAGACGTCACCGACGGCATCTGTCGATATTGCTTGGCCACCGCTACCAGAGACACAGCCCGGCTGTACTGTCCCCTCAGAAAAGGCGCTGTGATTTGGTACGACGAATGCATACTCCGCTATTCCGACCAATCTTTCTTTTCCATCGTTTACACAGAGCCAAGTTTACAATTACTGAATACGGGCGATATAGACGTTGATAAGGCTCGATTCAACCAACTAGTGATGTCCACGTTGAGGGCCACCGCGGCTTGGGCGGCCAACGCCACTTCGGTGGGCGAACTGTTTGCAACCCAGGAGGCTAATTTCACATCAGATCTGACGCTTTACACATTAGCCCAGTGTACCGGTGATTTGTCCAATTCGGATTGCGAAGAATGCTTACGACAAGCTACCAATCGTATTCCGAGTTGTTGCACTAATAAACGAGGTGGGAGAGTTCTGCTTCCCAGCTGTTACGTTCGTTACGAAGTTTATGTGTTTTATGACCTCACGAAGACAAATCCGACAATACCACCTCCTCCTCCGCCAGGTTACCGTTATTCTATTTTCCGTCCAGTAGACTTAATTTTCTTTGAACGAATAAGATGTTAATGACCTCAATCTGTTGAACAGGGGAAAACAGAGCCTCAACGGTGATAATTGTGGCCATTGTGGTTCCAGTTACTGTCTTCATTCTGTTTTTTGTGGGCTGTTGTTTCTTGCGCCAGAGAGCAAACACGAGTAAATACACAATTGTGAATGAAGATAGTGGTATAATCATAGCTCTGAAATTCAAGTTGATTGATTTCTGAAAATACGAAGCTTATTTGGATATGATCTGTGCAGTTTTTGATGAGATGACCAGTGTGGAATCTCTACAATTTGATTTCAATACAATTGATGCTGCTACTAACAAATTCTCAGTGGAAAACAAGTTGGGTGAAGGTGGGTTTGGTCCAGTCTACAAGGTACTAAACAAATGCTTTAACCTCTTTATTGAATATTTCTTTCAGAAATGCACAGTTCAAAGAAGGAAACCAATGATGGAAACACAAGAGAATGAGCAAAAATCAAAGTACTTGTGGATTTTTATTATGTTATGGGACTACTTGTAATTTATGTGTGTGTAATTTCAGGGTATACTTGATAATGGTCAAGAGATAGCAGTGAAAAGATTATCTAGTAGATCTGTGCAAGGTTCTGAAGAGTTCAAGAATGAGGTTATGTTGGTTGCTAAGCTTCAACATAGAAATTTACTAATGCTATTGGGATTCTGCTTGGAGGGCGGAGAAAAGATACTTGTCTACGAGTACATTTCAAACAAAAGCCTTGACTGTTTCTTATTTGGTTTGCTCACAAAATCTTTGTACCTCTATTTGTTCACTCATACTCTAGATCTAGCTTTGTTTGATTCTCTTCCTCTATATTGAGTTTGATTGTTTAAAATATGCAGATCCTATAAGACAAACAGAGTTGGATTGGTCAACGCGATATAACATCATCAAAGGAATTGCTCGAGGAATGTTATATCTACATGAAGATTCCCAACTTCGAGTTATTCATCGTGATCTTAAAGCTAGTAACATCTTGTTAGACAAAGATATGAATCCAAAAATTTCAGACTTTGGTATGGCAAAAATTATCCAATTAGATCAAACTCAAGGAAATACAAGTAGAATTGTCGGTACCTAGTAAGTTTTTCTCTTACTCTAAAATTTTCTCTTATATAGATGCCAAAAGGAAAGTGATTATAGTTTGTTGAGTTAGGGTGAGTTTGACATATACATTTTAGTTTAAACATTTTTTTAAAAATACTTTAAATAAAATTGCTTTTAATTCTTACATTTTTGTATGCTTTTAATAACAGACTTGTTTGATTGCATTATATTAAAAGTGATTCTACTGATTAGAAATATGTTTAATCAGTTTAAACATTGTAGAGTTTTTTTTATTAAAAAAACAAAAATCACTTTTAGTTATCTAAAATCACTTAAGAAGCTATACTATCCATACTCTAATGTTTGGAGTGATTTTGACCATTTCAAAATCACTCCCAAACATGCTCTAAATTAGTAATTCTTTTGAAAGTGCTTATAGATAAAGTCATTTTATTTTAAAAAAAGAAACACTTTCTTCAAAATTCATCAAACTCATTATTAGAGAGTAATACATATTGTTGACTTTTAAGCACAAGCTGGAAGGAAATACTATAGATTGTTGAGTTATTGAATTAATATATATGCTAACTTTTAGCTTTGTGCTTAAGAATTTGAATTCTCATTGTTCATGACCTTTGTGTTTCAGCGGTTACATGTCTCCTGAATATGCAATGCATGGAAACTTTTCTTTAAAATCCGATGTGTATAGCTTTGGAGTCTTAATCTTGGAGATTATAAGTGGCAAGAAAAACAATACATTTTACTTGTCATATCTTTCCAAAGACATGTTAACCTATGTAAGTCAAGGATGAAGCTTTTTAATTCTTTTCCCATAACAAGTAAATTAAACTTAGCAAATGATATGCTTAAGAAGTTGAACACTTAAACCCCATTTTTTGTTTTTTTTATTAGGCTTGGAAACTCTGGAAGGACGAAACACCATTCGAGTTATTGGATCCAAGTTTGAGAGATAATTACTCAAGAAATGAGGTGCTTAGATGTATCCATATTGCTTTGTTATGTGTTCAAGAGGATTCTAGGAGAAGACCCTCCATGGCATCCATTATTCTAATGCTTAGTAGTTATTCGGTTACTTTGCCATTGCCGATCGAAAGAGCCGACATCTTTCATGGGCTTTACAATGACATTGTTGTAGATAGTGATAAGTCTACAAGTAAGTCTATCGAGAGGTCTCTAATGAAGCATCCATATATCTGAGTCGCACCCACGATGGAGTGTGTCATGTTGGTATTAATAAATGACGTGTTTAATAATCGTAATGAAGGAAGTGTGTTGTACATTTTATAGTTTGAAAAATGTATTGAAACCAATATGCTTGGATGAAGATTCCAACCTTTGACCTTTTGATCAAGGTTATAATGTCTTGACTAGTTAAATCATGCTCACGCTAGTGAAAGTTTGATAAGTTTGATATTATGCTTTTTTTTATGTGGATTTTTCTTTTTAGTATTCACAAAAAGAAATGGTATTAAACGATTTAATGTACTAAAAACAGAAAAGAAAAAAAAGATGTCTCACCTTTAAATGTCAGAAATGAAGAGCATATGATATAATCTAAAAACATCACCGAAGCATCGTCTAATAGTTTTTGAAGAATATGTGAAAATTGGTCCTCGTGGCCGAATGCTTAGATCAAACAAATGTTTATGAAGCCGTAGAAATCATGAAAGGCAAACCTAAATCCGTCTTTTTATTTTCTTTGGTTTTGTGAATGATCTGATTTTTAGATCGAAACTCTTGGGTAATGGTTAGAAATAGTTCTAAATGTTTTGGGTCTTACATAAATAATTTCCTCTCTAAAAAATTAATTTTTATAGCATTTTGATTTAATTTTATTTTATATTTTAAATGTTGTTTTACTTTTTTGCCCTTATTCATTAATTGTAGTAAATGCTATCAAATTAATGGTTTATAAATGTTTTATCAACCATTTAGCTATTAAAACATTTGGTTAACACGATTTTATTCATTACGAGATAACTAAATATGAGAATATGAATCCAAAAATTAAATATTCTAAAACCCAAAATTTTTCGATCAAAACACAACAATTTTCTAAAAAATAATCCAAGTATCTCCCATAATAGCTTGAATTCTAGTTAGAAACATCATTTTTTTTACGATAAAAGCTTAATTCCGACCAGATATTAAACAAAAAAAAAACTTGAATTTCAGTTAGAAAAATATAATTTTTTTGTCAAATACCTAAATTCTTATTGACGTTCCCGGCCGGAAAATGAAGAATCCTGGTCCGAAATAGGGCGAAAAATGATTTATTCCAGCCAAAAATTTGTGAATTCCAACCCAAGATTCTGGCACAACTGAAATGTTACATTTTTTTTTTAGAATTTCTGGATAAACTTTAGTAATTTTTGTTTTTATTTTTACAATCTTTTTGTCATATACTCTTATAAAATATATACTTTTTTCTTTCAAATTTCAGCATGAATGAATTTTTTCCAATTTGCCTTTTAATTTTAGTATTAAAAAGGCATAAATATGCCCACAAATTTTACACAGAAATATAAAGTATTTTTAGAGTACGAAAACATATGCTATACATCTGTATTAAAGAGTTTAGAGTACAAAAATATAAAGTTTTTTTTTTTCCTTTTGCAAAAGATGGTGAAAACGTGTTAATAAAATGTTTTAGTAGTTAAGTGGTTGGTAAAACATTTATAGACTATTAATTCGGTAGTATTTTCCATAATTAATGAATAAAGGCAAAAAGGTAAAACTACATTTAAATATGAAATAAAATAAGTCAAATGTGCTATAGAAACTAGTTTTTTTCGAAAGGGAGTTATTTATGTAAAACCCAAAACATTTTGGACTATTTTCAATAATTACCCCAAACTCTTTTCTGCTTTGTTGAGAATTTTTGACCCCACATGGTTTGAATTTTATATGTTATACCATAATTTTTGCAATTAAATCTATGCAAAAGGGATATAAAACCCCATTGGTGAACGGGAGGAAAAATTTATTCCCACCACAATGTGACTACCTCTTAATAATTAGTAAATGTAGATTTAAAAATCTTTATATCCCATAACAATTACTAAATACAGATTTGAAGTACTTTTGCAAGTTTCTCACCCATAATCCATGAAACTACCAACCACATGCATTGTGGCAGCTCCCTTCATAATAATTTCACCCCAATAGGGAAATATAGTTTAGGGTTTAAGATTTTAAAAAAAAAAAAAAATCTAAAATCCCATTTGATAACTGTTTCAGTTTTAAAAAAATAAACTGTGTTAGAAACAAGATTTTAAAAAATGAAAATCTATTTTTGAATTTTTTTCTTTTTAATTTATTCATAATTTCAAAAACGTTTTTGAAAAATAGAAACAAAAAATAAAATTGGTTATCAAACGTTTCTATTTTTTAAAATTAAAAAGAAAAATGAAGGGTTATCTGTTATTATTATTATTATTATTACAACAAATGTGGGGTATGAGAATTTAAACTTCCAACTTTAAACGAAGGAATATCTCTACCAATTACAGTTGAAAAAATTATCAAGCGCCTTAAGTTTTGCAGATAATAATAACAAAAACATAAAGAACAAAATTCCTTTACCATCCAAGCCTTATACTAGATGGACATCAGAGAGTTTTACCTTTTTTTTTTTTTTGTTATTATTTTATTATTTTTGGAATTTAACTTTTTAGTCAACAATTCGACTAAAGTTGATTGATTAATTGTTATTTAGCCCATCATTTAGGTCTATTTTTTCTTAGTACAATAAATGTGGAGTGAGAATTTGAACGGACTTCAAAAGAGAGAGAAAATCTCTTCACTACTAAGCTAAGCTTATGTTGACTATTTAATATTTAGTTCTATTCAAAGGTAGGTTTCATGTAGAATTAAATAACTTTTGAGTATAAAATCCAATTTTAAAGGTTTCATCTGCACTATAAACACCTCCAAAGACATCGAGAAACAAGAAATTGATGAATAGAGCTACAAAAGTGATCGGCTTGAGCATTGACGTTAAACTCACGGATAATTTTAACAATAATTTATTTCATTTCTTAAAAAAATTATAAAACAAATATAACTTATAGAAAGAAACTTTTGACTTGGTTTAAATGATATGCTATTGCTGACTCCCTTCAAAATACTTTGCTATCATTAAAAAAAAGTATTAAGTCTCGGATGAAAGTAATTTAAAAAAGAAAGAAGACTCCTGAAAGAAAGTAATTTAAAATAGAAAAGAGTCTTGGAAGAAAGTATAAAAAACAGAATAAAATAAAAATTGCTGAATAAAATTTTGTCTACGCAATAAGATTAAAATATTTGGACTAAATTTTACCTTTGATTGTGTTTATCTTTGATTCCTACGTTAATACAAGTTGACAGGAAGTAAATCTGAAACTTAATTCTTGAATTTTGGTTGACGTGGGTGTGATCTAGCACTTAGCTTAAAGATATATATATATATTTCTTTTTTTTTCTTTTTTTTTTGAATGGTAGCTTAAATAGATTTGGAAGATTGATTAAGGAGGTGAAATTTCAAAAAAAAAAAAAAAGTGAAATTTTTATGAAAGACTATTAATTATCAAATCCAGTCAAGATGGATTACGCTCAATATTTAAAATGTCGGTGGAAATATATGGAGGTTCAATTTTAAGGAAATGTGTTGAAATATCGATAAAATATCGATATCGATGGATATTCACTACAAGAATTTCGGCCGATGGAAGCATCTTTGATCAGCCTTTTCGAGAAAGGCCGACGCATGCATTTTTGGTCAGCCTTTACTGGAAAGGCCGATGGAAGCATCTTTGGTCGGCCTTTTCGGGAAAGGTCGACGCATGCATTTTTTATCGACCTTTACTGGAAAGGCCAACGCAAGCACTTTTGGTCAACCTTTGTTGGAAAGGCTGACCAAAATAGTGGACCAAATCGCATAAACGGTTAGAAAATGCTTGTATTGGTCATAATTTCAATATTTTATTATAATTTGGAAATTGTTGTACCTAAGAAAAGAATTGGAGTCATCACCAACTATTATTAGAATGTGATTAGTCATCCAATTTTAAAAAGAAAGAAATAGTCTACAAAAACAGAGTTTAGGCTCTCGATTTTGTGTGTAGGGAAGTATTAGCACCCTACAACACCCTACAACACTCGTAAAAACAGTTACCAAAAACTTATTTATCTCATGTTTTCTTGATTAAAAGTCTTTTGAGATTAAAAGAAAATTTGTTTTGTTGATTTTATTTTTAAAGTGTCTCAATTTGTCATATCTTAAACATCAAGAATGAAACAAGTACTTGACCAACTAAAATAGAGTTATTAGCCATCAATTGATGCAAAGTTGGAATTATTATTCTCAATCAATAAAAAAATTCCTCACCTTAAAAGTTTTAAGAAAATTTATATTTTCTCAAAATTCATCATAAGATTGACATTTATTTTAATTTTTTTTGTTTTTCTTTACTTTAAATCTTTTGATTGAAGTATTTCCATGCACTTTAGAGTAAATATGAATTTATCTCAGGCACACTGCTCTTGTTTTTTAATGGAAATAAAATTTTGAAAGGTATTTATTTTAGTTTCTAAAATTCTAAAAAAAAGGTACTATCATAGTATAAAATTTCTGTCGACATGCCGTACAGGGGGGGATGTCGTTTCCCCCCCAATTTCGCCGACATGTCGGCGAAATTTCGTTTTTTTATTTTTTATTTTATTTTTTATTTTTTATTTTTAATGTAAGATGGTCAAATTTGCATACTGATTACTAAATTACTTTTTTGTTTTTCATGTATTATTTTTTTTATAAACAATAAACAATGAAACAAATTAATATTCAAATTTAAAAAGGGAAAAAGTTATCTACATTCTCCACTTACACACTCCATCCATCACCTCTCTTTTTTGTTTTTCATGTATTATTTTTTTTTATAAACAATAAACAATCAAACAAATTAATATTCAAATTTAAAAAGGGAAAAAGTTATCTACATTCTACACTTACACACTCCATCCATCACCTCTCTTTTTTGTTTTTTATGTATTATTTTTTTTTATAAACAATAAACAATCAAACAAATTAATATTCAATATGTTATAATTAAGACATAATTAAAGTTTCATGATATACTCAAATAATTTTAATCAATATCTATATTTTTTTTCTCAAATTCCTGCTCGCATCGACAATTCAAATATTCAATTGATATTTATATCTAAATATTATCTTTGTTTTTAGATGTAATGCTTAGAAATGGTCAATTATAGTATAATTAAGCCACAATCAAAGTTTCATTGGCTAATTCAAACAATTTCTATCAATTTCCACGATTTCCGTAAATTCTCCCGAAATTTTCATCGACATTTCCATTTCCATCGACATTTCCATAAAATTTGGACCTCGATATTTCCATCGACATCGACATTTCGAACCTTGGGTACTATTGAGAATATTTTCGGCAAATTTAGTTGCTTTAAGAAAACTAATTTTTGGAACTTAAAAAGTTCAATCGGTTTAGTAAAAATATAATTATTCTAAAAGTTGTTTTGATGTTGTGTCATGAACAGTAAATCAGTGAAAGTGTATTTTTATTAAAAAAAATGTTTATTCAAAAGAAAAAAAACGTTTAAAGAAAGTTTATTCAAAGATAATTTTTGATAAAACTACACAATTATTTCTTTTTATGAAAAATTATTTTTGAGAAGATAAATTAATTTATTTTGGTAAAGTATGGATATTTCTGTAAACATTTTGATTTTTCATTTAATACAAACTCAAAGATTTGTTTTAAAAAGAATTTTATTCTCAATAAATATTTTCTTACTAACAAAAATTTTGTGATCACTTTTCTTATACTTTATTAAATTTAAGTTCTATAAAGTATAATACTTTGATCTCTTTTTTGGGTGAAGACTTCCCAGCATTTATGGAGCTCTACTTGATCACATTATGAACAAAACAACTTTCAATCAAAGCACAATAAACTTGACTAAAAAACCTCACTCATTCAACAATTTCAAACATAAAATAGAGCATACAAAGAAAGCCAACAAAATATATCAATAAAAACTAGATGAGAATGGTGACTATGCATTTCAAGTTAGAGTACAATGGCTCAAATAGAAACTAGCAACACATTTAATAAAAATAAAGAAAAAAGATGAAAGAGAAAAAAAGTATTCTACCCTGACTGATCTTTTCACAAAAGCTCATACACATTGATTTTAAAATATGGTGGTGGTCAGGATCAACTATTATAAATAAATGAGTATTGCCCTTAGAGTGATCATCCTTTCACTCGAAGGTAGTCTCATTGGCGAAGATGAAGGCACCAACTTGAAGGTGAATACAATGGAGGAGAAAAAAAATGGTGTAAGGTCGAAAGAGAAAAATGGTGGACCCTAATGTAGCTCTTTTTGGGTTGTTGTTGTTGTAACTTAAAGGGAAAGAAGATGAGAAAAAGATGAAGATGGTGTTGTTGGAAAAAATAGTGGTAGAAGAAGAAAGAAGAAAAAATCCTAGAAAGAAGAAAAAATCCTTTCTTTGGAAGAATGTGTGGGAGAAAAAAGGAAGATCAAGTTGTTGGAGGAAAAAAAATAGAAAAAAGATAGATTAAAAAAATGGTGGAGATGAAGTTGTTGGAGAGAACAAATTAAAGTGTGGAAGAAGATAAAAAATATGGGGAAGAAAACCAAGATTCCTCTTTTTTTTGGAAGAAAATAGAAGAAGAAAATAAGGGAGAGTGAAAACGTGGGATAGAAGAAATGACAAAAAAAACAGAGAATTTTTTTTGGAGAAGAGCGAGAGAGAATTTTTTTGGAGAAGAGAGGTGGTTTTGCTTGAGAAAGAAGAGATGTATTTTTAAAAAAAATAGGATAAGATCAAAAGTTTTTCTTGAAAATTCACAACAACTTTGATATTTGCAAGAAGTTCTAGATTTTTAAATAAAGAGATAATAATTATACTTTAATAATTTTTAATTGTCAAATGCATTTGAAGTTCTATCCATAGCCTAGTGTCATGTATGTTTGTTCATACTTATAAGTCCTTGTTTCAAATTCTTTTCGTGCATATATATTTTTGCTAAAGTGTAATTTTGGCTAATTCACTTTTTATACAAAAAAGATCATAAAAAATCAACTCCATCCAGACCGAATATGGGGTATACAATTTGGGTTAGTAGAGGCAAGTAAGTTTTCAAATTCATATCCAACAGTTATGAAGAGGCAACTACATTGTGGCAACATGATTGGATAATTTTTCTAAAAATACAAAATTAGTGCTTGAATGGGGGGTGGGGTTGGTGAAATTATTTGAGGAGATTGCATAATGTGACTAACAGTTTTATACCGTTAGATGTGTGATTGAGAAATTGTAAAAATACTTCACTTTTGTATCTAATGAATATTATAGGGTAGACATATTTTTAAAAGGCAATCATATGGCGGCTTCATTGAATAATTTGTTGTGGGGTTGCCATTTTCGTCATCTTCCATCTATTGACCCCACCCTAATTGTTTTTTGGTTAAAAAATACTTTTGTAACAACCCTAATCCACACGACTCTCTAAATGCAGAGACATGACTTAGTTACCCCGCTCATGCCCGAAATTTCGACAACATGATGGCGTAACTACGAGAAAGCCAAATTTTACAAAGACCTGATACAAACAAAACAACACTTCTAAACTTCATAACACAAACTCAGCATCCATCAAACTACGGTACAATATGCTGAGCTCAACCAACAGATGCAAGAACTAGGGAATTCTAACTAGCACGCAGAAGCATAAGAGATTTAAAGTTTACAGACCAACATACAATAAAGAACAAAGATACAACACTAAAAGCTAAGACAGGGAAAAGGAATTTGGTGGAGTATCCATAGCCTCGTCAAGTCATCGTCTTCGTCACCCGCTTCGAGGATGTGCACAATTTGCAAAGACAAACAAAAAAACATGAGTGAGTATAAACATACTCAGTAAGTAGCCCACTTAAGGTCCAAAACTCATAATCACTTCACAAAAGTTGTCCTGGCACGGGCTTTTACTTCACCTCAACTTATCGCCTGGCCAACTACAGCTCGTACACTCTACCCTAAGTCCACCCCGATATGGCATTGTCTCAAACACTACCAACGAGCCATGTAACTTAGGTTGACAAAGACAGTGAAAGAAAGCAACTCTCAGGCCCACACACAATGGGGGAATCGCCCCCTAAGCTAGCACACATGCAATAAGGAAACGCAATCCTTACGCTCATCATAATGGGGGAATCGCCCCCTAAGCTAGCACATAAGCAATAAAGAAACGCAATCTTTACCCTCATCACAATGGGGGAATCGCCCCCTAAGCTAGCACACAAGCAATAAGGAAACGCAATTGATCGGTGTTCACGCAAGCGCACGCGATCGAAGTAATATAAAATGGTATATGAGTACCAAGTATCGAATCCCACAGGGAACGGAGTAACAAATATTTTGTTTTGCAAAACTGTAAGGCAAATTGCAAGTTTGAAAAGAAAAAAAATACAAAAATCAAGTTGTTGGTGGAAAATCGAAATTGCTAATTCAATTGCTAATCCAGAATGGCAATGTTGGAAATAACAGAAATTGCTACTCCAATTGCTAATCCAGAATGGCAATGTGCGAAAAGACTAAAATTGCAGAATTAAATTGCTAATCTAAATTGGCAATATGAAATGGCAATTTGAATGAACTTAAGAATGAAATGATAGAGGATGGGGCTCAAGAATGTCATTGCCCTAAGTCGTAATTGCAAACCAAAATTGCAATTCCAACCTACTCCACACTCAATTGTAAACCAAAATTGCATCTCCTATTACCTCAAAATTGGGTTTTTTAGGAGGCTAAGTGGGGGCTCTATATGTCTATAGTCCCTCCATCTTAGATAATTTTTGGCTCACAAATTTATGGGTCTTGGAGTCCTTAATCCCTATATCTAGGGTAAGGAATGACTTATGTCTAAGCTCTTTTACTCCATTACTTGTGTGAAATCGACTTGTCACTAACCCTGTCGGTATTAGATCTAAGCTTGAGTTGAAACCCTAGTTGATCACTTTAGGATCTCAACGGAAATTAAATCAACACAAGCAAACAATTGAGATGTAGGCTTGGTTTTTATTGGAATTTTGGCTACAATTACTTCTTAGGGAATTCACATCCTTGAACCCCCTAAGAAGTTTTAGCTCAAATTAAATATAAAAATCCTAAAACTAATTTTAAAGAAAAAGTTCATAGTAAAATGGTGTAAATCAATTAAATAAAATACTAACTTATAAAATGAAATTTGACTATTACTAGGAGTTCAAGCAAGGACAAATAATAGAATTTAAGCCAAAATAGGAAGGGCAACTAAGTAAATTTCCTTATCTCCTCTTTTCTGCCTTGACTAGTACAAACATAAGTGGAAAATTTTCTTACAAAAGCTGAAACGAAGGAAGAAAAAAAACAGAGCATGAAAACTATGAAAGAAACAAAGGTGAAAAACTAGAAAAACCCATAAAAACAACTCCAAAAACGTCTTCCAATCCGAATTCAAATGATAAAAAAATTGATGCTACCATCACTCTTCGTAATACAAGAAGAAAGTTCAAAGAAAGTAAAGACAGAAGCTAAAAAAAAATAGCAAAACAGAGAGCATAAAAGTTGCAGAAAAACAGAGGAAAAACCCACAAAATAAGCTCCAAAAACGCCTCCAAATCCACACCTATTGCTCCTCCTCTTCTTCCCTATTTATAGGCCTTCATTAGGGTTGAAGAATGCCCAAATTTCGTGCTTAATTTCCTCCAAATCGGGCTGTAATTGAAGAATCTCGAAATGGGTTTAATGCAGAATTTTTTCCTTTTTTAAAACCCAAAAACCCACGAAAATTAGTCCTTCAATTCGCCCTCAAAATCCGATTAATGGCTCCTCTTCTTCTTCCTCATTTGTAGGCATTCATTAGGGTTGAAGATTGCCCAAAAATCATGCTCCAATTCCCTTGATTCGTGCGAAATTTTCTCTTCTCATTTATGGGTTTTTCGTTCGCGCCCAGAAATTTCTGCCCAGAACACAGATTGCCAAATCAAATTGCCAAATCAGATTGGCAATCTGATTTAGCAATTTCACATTCCCTGCTCCAGGATTGCCAAACCAGTTTAGCAATGGTTTGGCAATTTCCGAAATTCCTGCAAAAAGAACCACATTACTTAGAATTCTTTTCCAATTGCTATCACATTTAATTATTTCCTACTTTCAAACAATTTTCCACCATTTTCAATTAATATTAGGACAAACAAGAATTTTTTTTAGCAATTGAGGATTTAAATAAGCCTTAATTTCATGGCTTATCAGCAATCCTTATGCTCATCACAATGGGAGAATCGCCTCTAAGCTAGCAAACAACTAGGTGAAGGGAAGCAACCCTTGTTGGGATTTATGCCCTAAAGCCTCGTAATTAATAATTTATTTAATAATTAATACTAATTTTGATTATTTTATTTGCAATATATTATTATCCATTATATGAAAATCCAAGGTTATTAGTGTAATCTTGAACAGTATGTGGTTGACATATAGGAGGATCATGTTCAAGAAATAACCTAAATGGTCATAGTATATGGATAAGGTTGGGTGCCTTATCCTGGTAACACTATTGATACGACCCACTTTGTGATAGTTATAAATGATTTGATTCAAATCGTTCATGTAGAGACATGTGAGTGGGGGTATCTTATACAATGAGTTTGTATAAGATTGGACCATGACATATTTAATATCTCTTTATAAATTCGTTAATTGACAAGATTAATATTTCATCAGGATGATCATATGTGACTCGATCTAAATCTTGAGTGAGTTATGAACTCCTGCCTGTGAGGGTTTGTCCTTTGATTTGCATGGGTGGGAGGGACTTTTGTTGCCGATTCAATAAGCTTACCATTTTAGAGACTTGACCAAATAGGGAGCTCGGAACATAATCTCACAAGATGGAATTCACTCATTCCCTTATAGGGTAAGTAGATTAGTAGTTCCCTTAAGTGCTGATTTCGGGACTTGAACAATGGTGCCTCATCCTCTCACTGGCCCGAGAGGGACTTAGTTTTTGGTTGGATCATAAACAAGTTGTTCATTAAAGAATCAGTGGTACTTAAGGTGCAAGATGTAATTACAGAGGTAAAACGAACTTTTGACCCAGCTGTAATTACAAACAACCCATGAAGGATCGACTTGCATGTAGTGATTATATCAATGGACACAACTTGTCCTACGGTACATAAGAGTGCAACTTTAGGTCTATAATGGAGTGACCCTAGAGTTAATAAATGAAAATTGATTAATTAAATAGTTTAATTAATTAATTTTGTATCATTGGAGCTTAAAATCTGTAGGTCTATAAGGTTTCCTTGCTAGCTCATAGTAACACTAAAAGATCAATTTAGTTGAAAGAAAAATTTGAAATGTTCAAATTAATATTTAATTTAAAGTGTTCAAATTAATATTTGATCGCTGCTTTTCGTTACAACACGCAAGTGCACGTGGTCGAAGTAATAAAAACTGGAGTATTCTAGAGTATCATACCCAAGGGAACGGGTTTTAACAAAATCTACTGAGACGACACAAAAATTGTTTGCAAATTGCAATTGTGGTAACCAATGGTGTAAAAAAAAAAATGATTGAGAGTTTGAGTTGTTAAGAAAAATAAGTGAAAAATCAATCAATTAAAATAGAGATTCAAGTGATTCAAGCACCTTTGGAAAAATGCAATTCAAATGCAATTGCAATCATAGCTAACATGTGAAAACTAAGTAAACCGAGTTTAACTCCTATTCAATTTTGATTCAAAATCTTTAGGAGACTAAGTGATTAAACCTATATGTCTATGGCTAATCTAACTTAGATACTTTCGCACACAACTCTAGTGGTTTTGGGGTCTCGCCTTATGTCCAGGGTCGATGTTCAGAACTTATTTCTAAGCCTTTTCTTCCATTGCTTTTGTGACATCGGCTTTCCCTTAACTCTTTCGATATTAAGTTCAAGCTTAACAAGCAATCACTAGTTGGCCGACTAGGTTTACCAAAATCTAAACTCAACAAAAGCAAACTAAGTTCACATGCTAGCTAGATTGATTATGCTTTAGAGCTTTTACATTTTTCCTTAGGGCTTTCACCAACTTGAACCCCTAAAGATAATTTAGCTAATTATGGAAGAATTGAAAACCCACAGCTTAAGTGCTAATAAACTCATATTTAATAAGTTGAATAAAAGAAAATAAATTACAGAGTTATAAGACAACAAATCTAAATTATTCAAGAATATATATATATATATATATATATATATATATATATATATATATATATATATATATATATTAAATCAAACTAATCCTACAACACTAAACATTCAAAAAGGAATTATAAAATAAAACTTCCAAGAACATGCTTTAATAATTAAGCCCAAAAAGTCAAAACTGAAGCTACGGGAGAAGAAAAACTATGTGGAAATTTAAATTCAAGAAATCAACAAACTTATGATTAGATGAAGGAAATTGAAACCCAAACTGCAATGTCTCATTCAACTTCAACAACATAAAAGAACATTGGACTAAACGAAGGCTAACTTTATGTCTAAAATTGAGCAGAAAATGAAGGATTAAAACAGAATGGAAATGAACAAAACAGAGTAACAAAACTCATGAAATTCCTTGCTTTGATCGATCCAAATACCCATTCAAGGGCAAATGGATCTTCACCTCCTCTAACTTTGTTAAGGAGGGATCAACCTCGAAATTTACAGAGCGAAGATGAAGAGAAAAACTGCTTTAAATTGACAGAAAACGAACAACAAAACTGCTGTCCGAAAATGAAAAATAGCAGAAAAATAAACCAGAAAACAGAGTATGAAAAATCGGTCTGCCTCGTCTTCGTTTTTCCTCCCTTTTATAGATATTCTGAGGCTTCTTCTTCCATCTTGGGCTCCTTAATACGTGGGTAAATGATTGAGCACGAGATTTGGCTGTACATTCTCCCATAAATCAAGTAATTTCCATTAATTGAGGTGATTTCCCGTGATTTTTGCCATAATTGAAAATTCCAGAAAATGCAATTGCATTTCAATTGCAATTTCCCTCTTGTTCACAACCTTGCCTTCCCAAGGAAATGCAATTGCATTTCATTTGCAATTTTCTTCATTTCTTCAAATCTGCACAAAAACCACCATTTTAGCCGACGTTCTTCTATCTTTTCAACTTAATTCTTCTTTTACCCTATTCCAACAAGCTTGCATGAATTCATCTTATAAACATTATCTTTAGCTTGCTCGGTAATCAATAAAGCATGTAAAAATGGCAAAAATAACTTAGTTTTAGGGTTAAATAATCCTCATAAATGAGAATTATCAATATTTAATGTATTATATATATTAAATATAAAAGAGAGAAATATATTTATTGTATTTGATACATTAAATATTAAAATAATTAATGTATATTAGATACATTAAAGAAAAGATATTTATTAAAATTTGAATTGGATTCAAATTAGGAAATAGATGTCGTAGGAGAATTTTAAAAGGTTTGAATAAGATTCAAATTGGTTAGATAAATATATTTTAATATATTAAATATTAAAATATATTATTTAATTATCTTCCCTATACCACTATAAATAGGACCCAATGGGTGAGCTATTGAGCATTCTTCATAGAACACACATCTCCTCAATAGAGAATTAGAGAATTAGAGAATTCTCTCTAGACCTCTTCCTCTCAAATCCTTTGTCTTGTGTTCGAGTCATAGCTAAGAAGATTTTGTGGAAGAGATAAAGATCCGTCAGAATATTCTCCATAATATTATTTTTTAGATATGTTTTGTTTAACCTTAATTTAATTGTTTAATTCTAAATAAAATCAAAGACGATCTAATTCTTCCGCTGCGGGATGAAGTGTTCATTTTGTATCAATTGGTATCAGAGAAATCTTTGAGTTTTATTTAGAATTAAAATTTTGTGAATGTGGGTATTTTAATTTATCATATATGTGATATATTGTGGTTTGCAAATTGATTGTTTAGGCTATTTGACATTAGATTTATTGCTTTGATTAGATCCTTGTAAAATCCACAAGGGTTAGAATTTTATGTATTTTACTTGAATGACTACCATTCCTTAAGATGTTCTAATTCAACCACTAACCCAAACCAACAACTCTGGCACCCTGCACACAATTGATAGCACCAACATAGTTCTATATTTTCATACTTAAATCATGTTAGTTTGGAGGTTTTAATGTAATTAATTGATTATTTTGTAGGGATTTGAGCATAAGGCACATTCTGAGAGATTCTACGTTGAATCACGATTCCAACGCATCAAACCGGAGGTCATTCGGACACCTGAGCGAAAAGTTAGAGAAAAAATAAGCAGTGTTGCGCGCTGGGTAGCGTCTAGACGCTATCAGCAGTTCCCTGAAGCCTCCCTTGACGCTGCGGAGAGCCCATGTGACACCGGGAGCGTCTAGACGCTATCCATACCTTCTAGTCGCTCCGTCGATTCCTATATATAGATTTTTTCGTCCTCTAGGTCATTTGTCTCCGATTTTCAGCCGTCATGAGACCAATTTAGGCTTTCTCCTCTCTATTTTTTAGTAGTTTAGGATAGATTAGGAATTTTTTCATCAAACCTCGGTATCGGGCTATATCATCACAATGAGCGGCTAAGGTAAGTGTTCCAATTCATAGGTTGGTGTAGCCAATTGCAATGTTGTGAGACTTATATTTTAATGTAGTTTTCTTACAATTGCAAGTATTCTTTGATTCCTATGTTTATTCCACAAGCATGTATTTTTTATTGAATTGACGCCTCGATCACTTTATATGTTTGATTACTAGTTATGATACATGATCCATAATTGTCATGTTGATTGAATCGGTAGTGTTAGGATTATTACATGTGTATGTTTTATGGGTTTCCATATCGCATGGCTTGCATGTTTAATTCTAGGAATTAAAGAAGCATTTTGATTAGATTAAAGTTATTTTATCTAATTAGTTGTCTTAGTCCTTCCAAAACACTTAATGCCTTTACCCAAATAATTTGGAACGGTTTCGTCAGAATTGTTTAGGTAATTAGCGTTAACCTTGACGTTTGTTAGAGTTAATGACTTTAGGGAATTTGTTACTTTTGGGGTTTCCTAAAAAGTTGACTAAGTGCTTGCATAATTAAGTTACACATTTTGTGTGCCTATGATCAATTTTGCAATTGGATAAAACCGTACCTGTGAATTGGATTTTCGTAAGATTTGATCTATCTCTATCTTTATTGTTTATGTTTTATTTTATTCATAAAACACAAAACCCCCTTTTTAATTGCTTTCTCCTTTGCAAATTTAACTTGAGAAATTAATATTCGGTTCCCTGAGATCGACCTGGACCACTCAATGCTATAAGTAGCTTATGATCGGTTTATAAATTTTAATTTGACGATCCCTGTTTGCTGTTCTGATTGAGTTTATTGAAAATTTTGTGCAAATGATATGATGATTTTGTTGCATTGTGTATGATGAGGATGACCTGTGAAGTGTTATGAATAGTGTAATTTTTGCAATTTTTGTGAAATATGAGAGCATGTCTTGGATTTGAGTAAATTTTAAATTTCTCTTGGAATTCCTTGCATGTGAAGCACTTGGCCTACTTATAAGTGGTTTTGAACGCCTAGAACAGAATTATTTAATCTAGATGTTTGTTGTCACCCCGATAGGCTTAAGTTCTAGTTTGAAGGTTGTCTTGCATGATAGTCTGTAATGTTGAGCTTAGGAGGGAAAGTAATGTTTATTGCCTATTTGAAAAAAAAAAAAAAAAAGAAAGAAAGAAAAAAAAAAGAAAAAAAAAAGAAAGGAAGAAAAGAAAAGAAAATAAATTAGCTTGTAGTGCATATTGATCAAGGGAAAAGCTACCTCTGTTGTGATCAGTTAGGCCACTCATTGAGCGAGTGCTCTGAGTACGGGTCCCTGCAACAGTCGTGCGAAAGCTAGTGCCCTTGAGTTATAAAGAAAAATGCAAGTTTGGGGGAGGTATACCCTATAGTTGTTCAGGCACCCTAGTTAGATATGACTCTCTTGAGTGTTGGGATGCTGGATAATTGGTGCTTAGGGCCAGTGTAGGGGGAAGATGAACGGAGGATTTTATAAATCTTTTTAGGCTATTAGGGATTAAATAAGGAAGGTTATGCACACATTTGCAAGGAATGAAAAGTTTGAGTTTGAATTTGCTTGATGAATTGATATGTTTGAATTTTTCCTTTAATTGTGATAATTTTTCTTTTTAGAACTTTGAGGTTGGAGTCATTATGATGTAATGGTTAATTCATATATGTGGTTTTGTTTTGCTTTTCTCGGGACTAGCAAAGGTTTAAGTGTGGGGGTATTTGATAGCATTAATTTAGTGCTATATTTATGCCCAATTATTGGCTAGTTTTGTATTGAATTAGTGTACTTTGATGTGTATTTCTCTTGATTTTGTAGAAATCGAGCTAACGGAGCAAAATCAAGTGTTCGAGATTGCTTTGATGGATATTGGAGCTTTTTGGAGTTTTGTTGAAAATTCAAGAAGAGAAGAGAAAAATATTAAAATGTTAAGTAAGGAAGTTTTAATTTTGAAAGTCCAAGTTTAAGACTTTCAAGGTGAAGTCTAAAAAAAAAAAAAACCGGCGCCTAGGCGCCCGAAGCATCTGGGAAGGAAGAGAGGGCAGCGCCTAGGCGCTGCGATAACAGCATAACGCGGTTTTAGATCTGTTTTGGATCTCTGCTATAAATACCATCTTTTCTCTTCGATTTTGGGAGGCCAAACCGAGGGTTTATGCCCTAAACTCAACTCCAAGCTATTTTGAGAGGATTTGGGAGCATTTGTGAGAGGATTGAAGCAACATTGAAGATTTGGAGCTTGGATTCTTGGGATAACACCTCATAAACTCAAGATCTCCATTTGTTTGCAATCTCTTCTCTTTTCCTTTCATTTTTAGTTAACTTTGTGGCTGTAAAGTAGAGATTTTTGGGTTGTATGGACTGATTGTGTATGATTTAATCTCTACTTGCTTGGGTTTTGTTGTTAAACTATGTTTTTATGCTTAATTGATGGAAATTTTGGATTAATTTCTTAAGTAATAGATGTCTATTGCTTTTAGGGCTTTGAATCATTTATGCGATTGTTTCTTAATGCTTTTAACCATTGTTTCTCTAATTAATTGAGGTATTTCTAAGTTGAGCTCGAGAGAGGATACTTAGTTTAGCTTAATGCGCAATTAATTAACTACTCGAGTGACAACGAGGTTAATAGTTAATTAATTGTAGATGGCGATGAACATTAATTAGTTGGGCATTGGTTAATCGATTAGTTTTCTAAGTGGAAACTCGAAGGAGAGAAACTTAGTTAATAACTCAATTGCATAACTAGTGTTTATTTACCGAAGTGACAGTCGGAGTTAATTAAATAAACATTAGAAGTTCGTAATGAAAAGTCTTAACGCCTTGTATGAGTTAGCTAGCGCTAAGGAGACTTAGGTTAGTTAATTGGTACATTGAGAGTGGAGGAGACCGAGAGGAGATTCCACGTATTTAGAGCTTCTAGACTTATGAGTTCATTGTCCATTGGGTTATAATTTTCTGTTAACTTAGTAATTGATCATTTCCCAAGTTATCCTTCGTGTTTGAGCCTCCTATTTATTTTTCTGTATTTATTTTCTTTTGTTAGTTAGTTTATCTTCTCTTGATTTTGATTCTCTAAATAAAGTTAAGTGAAAATATTTGTGGTAATTAATTGAATTAAAAGTCAATCTCTGTGGATTCGATACTCGGTAGGAATACCGTTTTATATTATTTGACCCGTGCTCTTGCGAAAACGTATTTGTACGCCCATCAAGTTTTTGGCGCCGGTTTTTTTTTTTTTTTCTTTTAGACTTCACCTTGAAAGTCTTAAACTTGGAGTTTCAAAATTAAAACTTCCTTACTTAACATTTTAATATTTTTCTCTTCTCTTCTTGAATTTTCAACAAAACTCCAAAAAGCTCCAATATCCATCAAAACAATCTCGAACACTCGATTTTGCTCCGTTAGCTCGGTTTCTACAAAATCAAGAGAAATACACAACAAAGTACACTAATTCAATACAAAACTAGCCAATAATTGGGCATAAATATAGCACTAAATTAATGCTATCAAGCCCTCGACAAGCTCGCTTTAACAATCAACTCATCCACAACCCGAGAAAGCTAAACCTCAGCCAACCATTCAAGTATTTCAGACATTCTGAGTAAATTAATAATCCATACGTACGAACTTTTAGAGAACTACAATAAGCTCATAAACATTGTAAGCCAATCACAATCATCAATCATAACCCTCGAGCACAAACTAATTCAAGGTTCTACACACTTATCACAAAGACCAATCATTAGTTTGCAACTTTGAATCTTTAACAACAATAGCCATGTGATTAGACAACTTTTAGGCCATCAAGATAAATCTCAGATTAATTCAATCAACCACACCATATCCCGCATACACATAAATTAAGCAAGAATGTTTATTCACAGTTCTCCATAAACAAAACCCAAACTTGCCCAATTACATCCTTAGGCAATTCCTTAAAGTGCCACACCAACTAACCACATTTAGTCCCGAAACTTAAGCCCATTTTTCCATACTAACTACATACTAAGGCCACTTTTAGCTCAAACAACCTCCACACCAAATCCACTAAATAAAACATGTTTCATAGACACAAATATTCAAGCATACTTTCACATTTGACAAAATCTCAAACATACATTAAAGCCAAAATAAGGTACTTTAAGAAGCTTAATCCAAATGACTACTTATCCAAATAACTCCAAGATTCAAGGCAGCCTAGAACTCGAGCACTTGATCCTGAATTGCCAAACGAAGTCCCAAAACAACACCTTACTTGCTGAAATTGATGTCAAGTTTGTCTGAACTCGACAATTAGTTCTCCAATCACAATGGATTTTCCACTTCAATCGGGACGGAACACGACTTGTATGAATGCCGAGCTGCTGGAAATTTGACTCCAAACAATCACCCACTTTGATGTCTATGTTGTCTGTACAAAACTGATAGGGAGAGAAAAAGGTGTGGCTGGACGGACCTGCAAGACGTGGCGGCGGAGGCGTGATCGGTGTGGCCTGCGCGGTGAGTTGAACGGCGAAGACTTGAGGCAGAGCTGATTGCTGCGAGATGTGCAGAATTCAAAAGACAGCACGACATGGCTGACGGAGCTGGGCGGTGCGATTGGGCTCAACGAAAGGGAGAGACGGGTGAAATAGAGTGAAGGAACGAGAGAGGAAGAAGGGTGTTCGAGTAGAGAGGGAGACAGTGAAAGAGACGGAAATGAGGGGTATTCAGGGAGAGAAGGGAGAGAGAAAAGGGAAAAAAGTGGAGATGGGTTTTCAGAGAGGGAGAAGGAGAAGATAAGGATGAAGAAGAGAATGAAGATAAGGGAGAATGAGTTTTTTTTTTTTTTAAACAAAAAATTTCAAATATGCCCTTTGACCAAACTCTTCTTTCCCAAATTGCCCTTTTTAAAACTCCAAAATTTCAAATTAACCCCACAATCAAAATACTTATTAGAGAGATTATTCCAACTTAATTTCTAAAATTTTGAAATTAATGCCCCTAAATAAGCCGGACATTACAACTTTGGTCCCTAAACTTTCATAAAAGTAACAATTTAGTCATTGAACTTTATTTTGTAACAAATTTAGTCCCTAAACTTCAGTACATAACATTAAATCCCTATACTTTCAAATTTGTAACAATTTAATCCCTACCATAAAAAAATTCATTTAAAGTAAATCTCTTTTTTTTTCTTTTTTTTTTTAACACTTTAGACTTTGTAGCTTAAAAACATATTAGGTCCATAATTAGTTTCTAGAAGAATAGCTAAATATTGATAGCTCCTACTGAAAAATAACTAAAACTGTTTACATTTGGAAAAATGTCTAAGTCTTTTTTTACATTATTTATATCACTAGTTTATAATTAAATTGTGACTAAAATACTCCTACCTACATTTTCTACCCCCTAACTAACTAAATAAAAGCCTACAAAAAAGTAGGATTCTAAGGGAGAGAAAGAAATTGTAGCTAACAATATATATATATATATATATATATATATATATATATATATATATATATATATATATATATATAAAAGAAGCATGATTCTATAGGGGAGAGAGAGGAATTGTAGTTAACAAAATATAACAAACTTGAATCAAATCTAAATTATTAAGTTAACATCATATAAAAGAGAAGAATTGTAGAATAATGCATAGGTTACATTGATGACCACAACGATTTAAATGACGAGCTATTGGATTTACATCTAACGTATAGTATATACTGGACCATACATCTGTACTGATTTAATAAAATGGAAATATGTGTAATTACCTATTAAGCGTGCAAAAATTAAACTAAATATAAAAATTGATATCTCATACACATTGTTAATCAAGATAAAAATGCCATCATTAACCTCTTGCCATAATTAATACTCCACTAGAAACCCCATGCCTCCCCCATTGTTTATACCACTGTTTTTTTCCCAAACCAAACAATAAATCAAACCCTTGCCCCTCATCCCTCGTCACTAGCGAACGAAGCTCAACTCTGCATTAAGGTATGTATAGATGCTTGTTGGACCATTAGGTATTTCCTTTTGTTTACTGGGTCCTCTTGACGACTCACGATATACACAAGGACCTGTTGTTGGTATTTCATCTTGCTTACTAGTTCCTTTAGGCTTGCCTCGTCCCTGTGTGTATATTTGTATCTAGAACGCAAATGTTAATCTCAAGGTATATATTTCTATCTACTGTCGTTTCTGCTTTCGAAAATCGAATGTGTTCGATGGTATACACAGGGACCTCTCTTGTTGGTATTTCCTCTTTCTTATCAGTTCCTTTAGGCTTGCCCTGTCCTTGTGTATATTAGTATCTACAACGCAAGTGTCAATCTTGAGGCATATATTTCTATCTACTGTCATTTTTTATTTCGAAAATCAAATGTGTTCGATCAATTTCTTCATTCTTGTAGCTTCTCTTTGGGTTTCTTTTCCTTCCATATGCTTAAGCAAAAATTTCGTTTGTGGATGTTGCATCTTAGGAAATTAAAGAAACGACGAAAAATGCTCTTCATCTTCCCTAACAACCTATTTCATTTGAAAGTCTCCTATCCATTTGATTTTCTTCAATCTTCAACGTTATTTCATCTCCCCTTAGCCTTTAGAGATAGAAACTGGTAGAATAGGAGTCGTCGACCAATGACTTCTCGAGGTAGATATTTCTATCACCGTAATTTCTGCTTCCAAAAATCAAATTATCTTGCAGCTTCTTATCTGCATTTTTTTTCTTCCATTTACTTTGGCACAGTTGCACAGTTTCCGTTTGTGAGTGTTGCATCTTGGAAAATTAAAGAAAACACAAAAATGCTGAAAAATTAGATAAAGTATTTGAAAATGAAGAAATTCTAAAAATAAGAGAGATTTTTAAAATGCATAAATTTAGGGGGCAAGTTAGTTATGGTGAGAGACAGTGAGAAAATATTCAGGATATTTTTTTTTTAAAAAAGGAAATCTATTTTGTAGGGTTGACTGTGAATACCACTTTATACCAAGGGTATAAATGGAACAAAAAGTATTCACTCTCTCCTCCTAAAATCATGGTAGCCATAATCCCAAATATGAAATATTTTTATATTTTTTTCATTATAAATATTTACTTGTAGAGATTGCTTACAATTTTCTTAAGTCAAGCCAATAATGCCCAAGCCTCTAAGCCCACAAAGTACCCATAAAAAGCTCGAGCGGGAAATTGGACCGTATGATAAAAAATGCACGCCCATTCTGAGAAATAGCCAAAAAAAAAAATAAAGCCAAAGAATTATATATGGCCACACGTGATTTCAGTTTCTGATTTTACCCTTTCCAATAAAATGAAGTGTGCACGCCTTCATTTATGGATGATGGATATAAACACCTCTCCCCACAAATCTTGCCTTTTCTTTTTCAAGTTTTAATCATAAATCTAGAGCTTTCTATCTTATTTTAATTTTAAATTTCAAATCTCGATTTTCCTATCCATTAAATATTTGGTTTAGAGATTTTAATTTCTATTTATCTATTTAAACTTTAAAATTTTAAACCTTGATGCATATTCTTACAGTTATTGGCATTTTTTTTTGCATTAATTAATCTCCATCGATGGTTTAAATATTCTAATTTATGTTTATCCATTTAAACTTTAAAATTTTATATCTTTCATTATTTCAAGTTTAAATCTCAAAATCCAGATTTTTCGATCCATTAAACTTTCAGTTTACAAATTTCAATTTCGATTTATGCTTCCAAACTTATAGATTTTATATCCTTCTAAATTTTATATCCATGCAGTCACAAAATAAGAATTCAAAAAAGTCGAGAAGAATTCGAACAATTCAACAAAGATCTTCATCCACTTATTCACAGTCTAGTCGGATTGTCGAAGCCCCCAAAAATAAAATTGATTTATATATTCTAACTTGTAGGTATGGAACTAGGTCAAATCCCAAGAGAGAACCAAAACAATTAATTTCTCAATGTCAAATTTATAACATAAAATAAAACACAGGAGGTTTTGTTTCGTGACAAGTATTAATTCCTCTAAACCAATTATTCTAATAAAGCATTACAATTAAAACTTGTTATCTAGTTAACTGGACACGATAGCGTTCCATATTAATTCAACAACAACATTAAGAACACAATGGGAAGACTAAGACAAGACCAATTAGGTGAGATAACTACAACCTAATTAATTTCGCTTATTTTATTTCTTAGAGACTATCATGCAAGCTATGTAACAAGGAAAAACCTTAATCACACACTCATTGAGTCAACCCTTTTGCTACTTAATTTAATCAATTATGACAATTATGGATCAAAAAATCATGCATAGTGATAATGCTAATATTTTACATATTTCTAGCCCTTTTTACTTAAGCTATTTGCACAAATGCACTCTTTTATGTATAATAAATATAGCAAATTAATGAGAAAATAGCCAAAATTAGTTAAGGGATTGTTTTGAGCTAATAAATAGGAAATTGAGAGGAAAAAAGTTAATTTTTGATGAGTTTTGGTATTTTTATGCAGAAAAGTGAAAACTGCCAGAATTGCAACTCCAATTGCAATTGTAATTTCACTTGGGAAACAGAATTCCGAGAATAAAGGAAAAAATCTAGAAGCCCGATTTTATGCTAATATTTTAAGATATTCTCTACGAATCAATCTCATAAAGATTCGATTCTTGCCTTAAACATCCAAGGAGCAAACTCTAGCATTTGGGGGCTATAAATATGAAGATTCAAGCCACGAAAAGGAGTCCACGATCGGCCATACTCGATTGAAGACCATTATTTTTCTGCACTTTAGTTTTTTCTGTTTTATTGACTAAAAGGAGAAGAAACGTCACCCAAACTTCAATCCAACCCTGTCGAAAGTCAAGGGTTGTGAAGATCTTACTCTCCTTGAAAGAGGTTGAGTTTAGATTGATTGAAGAGGTGATAATTTTCTCATTGAAGTTCGACTTTTCTCTTGTAATAACAGTCTATGTTTTTCTGTTTCAGTTAAATTTCCAGCAACTTAGTTTTCTATTTTAGTTTAAGTTCCAGCAACTTTATTTCTGTTATTTCAACTTCAGTTACTTCTAGTCTTTTGTCCTTAATTATTGTAGTCCTTTACTTTACAGCAAGCTTACTTTTAATAAAGTTCAATATTCTTTCTTCACAACATTCTTTAAGTTTACTGCATATTTAATTTCCAGTTTCTGTTTTCTCTTCTTTCTAAATCAATATGCATTTTCTTTCTTTTAATGTTTTGCTATTTATTTTCTCCATCATGAGCTAATTCTGTCCTTGGGATTCTAATATGTGTGGATGCCCTAAGTATTGGAAGCTTGACCTAAGATGTAAAAGTAACTTTGCTCGATTCCATAGCATTGTTTGCTTTTATTGATTATCATTCTTATTGTGAATCTAGCTTGATCACCTAAGTGAACATACAGAGATCGAGTTTAATACTGAAAGGGTTAAATGAGATTACGTGTTCATACAAAGCAATAGAGGAAATGGGCTTAGACATAAGCATTTGTTTTTGACCTTAGACATAGGGCGAAACCTCTAAGACCAAGGATTGTGTTCTCATTAAACTAAGTTCGCATTAGCCATAGACATATGGTATAATCACTTAGGGTCTGTTTGGGGCACTGAGTGGGTTATAATAATATGGGTTATAATAGTCTGTGAAATAATATAATATTGTTTAAAATGCAGAGTTGTTTAGTATGAAGTTATAATAGTTTGTGTTTAGAGTGCAGAGTATTCCACGGGGTTATTATAACATAGGTTATTATAACCCTTGCCCCAAACAACCCCTTAGGCCTAAAACAAGTGCTTATGTCACAATTCTTTTCCATTAAAATCCCAAGGACGGAATGAGAACTAATGCGAACTAATACTTAGGCTAATGCATGCGAACTTAGTTTTAGGCGCTATCCAAATGTCACAGTCCTTTTTCGAACAAGTGCTTATGTCTAAGCCTGGTTTACAATGATTGGTGTTTGAGTAAAGATTGCAATTGCATTTTAGGTCACAATTCTTTTCTAAGGGGCAAAAGCATATTTGGATTCCATCTTTTTATCATTTGATTTTAGTACACTAACAACCTTCCCAATTATTTAATATTGGTTACCGAGGTTATTTTGGTGAACATCTTTGTCTTCATTTTGGATTTTGTGGTATTCGTTCTCTGTGGGATCGATACTTTTGAATTTTTCCTTTGCTACTTGTTTGACAGTGTGTACTTGCACTAGACTGAAGACTTGTTCTATTCAAAAGTTTTCTTCTAAAAGACCACACGTTTTCAGTCGACCTCATAGCAAATAAACTTACAATAACAATTAAGGCGTCAATTCAACTGAAATTGCTTAGCTCATAAAATATAACATGAAATAAAGAATATTTGTATTAGAAAAAGAAATAACAAAATAGTTCAAGGCCCTACAACATTACAATCAAAATAGAATCGACCCTTGAATCAGAAAAGTGAAGTTTAGCTGCTCATCGTGATGAGAAGACCAAAATTCAACCTGAGTTTGATTAATACAAAAGAAAAGAACTAAATAAACTCTCTAAAACTAAAACTTCAAAGTAGAACTGTGCTCTCCAAAACTAAATGCTTGATTGATTGGTGGATGATTGATCTAATGCATTGGAATGAAAAAAAAAATAAGTGTATTTATAGTAGGCCAATCCAAATCCTAAATTACTTGGAAATCCAAAATTTGAATTAAATGAGTCCAAATCAATTTAGGAATACATATTTCTCTAATTAGGTATTCGTGATTTAATTAAATTAGGACCCCAAAATCTAATCAAATTAGGAATCCAAATAGCCCATTTTGATCCCGATTATTTTATAAAGCTCCAGTTTGCTCCAAAGTGCTCGATCTCTACCAAATAGATAAAGAAGAGTATGAAAGTAAAACTAGTACTAAATAAAGACTAGATATAGTACATTTTAGGTGCTATCACAGTCCTTTTTCCCCTACACAAATTCAAGTGGATGGAATTTTGAAATTACTTGCTAAATTACTTAAGATATCATGAATTTTGGAAATCTAAAATTTGAATTAAATTAGGAGGCCCAATCAATTTAGGAATACATATTTCTCTAATTAGAAATCCATGATTTAATTAAATTAGGAATCCAAAATTTAATCAAATTAGGAGTCCAAATAGCCCTTTTTGATCCCGATTCTTCTATAAAGCTCTGGCTTGCTCCAAAGTGCTCGATCTCTACAAAATAGACAAAGAAAAGCATGAAAGTAACAAAACTAGTAATAAATAATGATTACAGATAGCACATTTTAGGTGCTATCATAGTCCTTTTCCCCACACGAATTCAAGTGGATGGAATTTTGAAATTACTTGCTAAATTACTTAAGATATCCTAAATTTTGGAATACAAGATTCAAATCTAATCTGATGATAATAGATTGATTAACTTCAACGGCAACAAATTTATGGGTGTTAGATATAAATTACAGCCGGCCAAATACAAAGTTTAAATAAAAGAAATAATACAAAAGATAATGCAAATGAATTCATCCACATTACATCATCCCAGAATATAGGCACCATCTACAGTAGCATAAACATGAGGGTTGTCCATGACTCTATCTATATGTTGTAATAATTAATTTCCCTTCTGTTTAGTGTCCATGACTACAGTCAAAATTGGCACTGCATTACTCTGCAACAATTAAAGCTAGAAACGGTCAAAAAGAGAAGAAAACCAATATATCTTTAAAGAAGACAGGCATTGGGCATGCATCAAAACTAAATCACACTAACATAAATCTTATCCTAAGAAAATTTTCGCTGAAGACTGAATAACCGAAGGCTCGTTCAATTAACTAAGTTGGACAAGATCATCAACCCCCTCCACTACATCTGAATTAGCAGGTAAAAGATCTACCATCGAAACTTTAATAACCTAAACATTGTACATTTATCATTAGCAGGTTTTTTAATCAAACAAGATTTAAGAATCTAAAAAATCAGCAACCTTAATTATGGACTTACCTTCTTGTTTGAGAGCATGACGGATACCTCCTCCCCTACTTTTTCCTATTTAGTTCCTAACTTTCATTGTCCATTGGAAGTTGACACAAAACACGAAGTTTCTGAGAGAGGGGAAAAGAAAGAGCGGAATGAAAATCATGCACACAAGATCTAGAACGCTAGATTTACACCAATAGTGGTTTTGAATGAGTAAAAGGTCCATACACACACAGCCCCCAACAAAAAGGAGGGATAGCATGACCTGAGCCTGAGGGGAAAACATGTCTTTGTGTACATATACAATACTGCAAAAAGAAAAGTTAGCCTATTTCGATAATTTTTTTTTTATCAAAGGTTTAAGAAAACCGTAGTAAGACCATTTTACTATGGGTATGGCTTTGATAAAAAAGTTAACCTCTTTTAAGTTAGCCTCTTTTATCGATAGTAAAAAGGTATACCCATTTTTTACAAAGATAAAAAGTTGAAATTTAGTATTTTTTTTTTTTTACAATATGTAGAGTTGGGGATTTAAACCTCTGACCTCTTGGTCGAGGGTACCATTCTTCCTCAACACTCTTGTAAAAACAATCCATTATTCCACTGTACTTAATTTTGAAATGATAATTTGAACTAAGCTTGAAGCCTGGGTTTTCACGATGTCGAGTAGGTAACAATAGACCCAACTAGCAGCACTGGCAACAAGCATCGTCCTCAAAGCTATGGTTTTAGTTGTTTTCGAGTACAAGGTATATGTGTGACTCAATCTAATGAAGATTTTAGTTGCATTTTTGGTACAAGGTTATTGCATGCCTCAGTCTGACCAAGAGTTTAGCTTTTTAGTACAAGGTATTTATGCAGCTCAACTTATTGAAGGTACAAGGTATTTGCACGATCACTCAGTCAGATGAAGGTTCAAGTTGTTTTTAGTAGAAGTATTTTGCGTGGCTGAGTTAAACGAAGATTTAGTTGGTTTTAGTACAAGGTATTTGTGTAGCAAAATCTAACGAAGGTTTTAAGTAAAAGCTCTATTTGAGTACAAGCTTTTTTAGTACAGGATAATCGCCTCCCCGTGCTAAAGGAAAAAGGACTCGAAAAAAATTAAAACACGTAGATGAGAATGCGATTGGTACTCTCTGTAGCAATGGAGATTTGGGGTTGAGAAGGGGAAAACACATTTGTATGAATGCAAGAGATTTTCAAGGTAACAAAAGGGTATTTGGGAGAGTGTATAGCATTCGATTTTCAAAGGGAAGCATGAGTCTGGTGTAGGGTTAGGTGTTAATTTGATGATGGAATAGCAGGCGGCTGAGGGAGACTTTATTTGATAGTTGTTTTGAATGCAAGGTATTTACTTAGTTTGTTTTGTTTGTCAGATATTGTTTTAGATGATGTTTTTTTTTATAAAAAAAATTAAACAAGTTAGATTTGTTATTGTTATTTGATTTAAATAGTCTTTGGATCTCCCTTTTTAATTGCTTCACAATTTCTTAATTTTAGGAGTTGATTTATTAGATTTGAAACAAATGGTCTTTTAGTCCCTTTTTTTTACGGCAATACACTCTTAATTTAACAAAATCGTTTGGCCTTTGATCAAAATGCCTAATTAAATATGCTAACATGAGCATAGCTAAACTAGCATAAAGTATATATACCTCTCAACCAATAGATTAGAGGTTCAAATCCCCTACTCCACATATTGTCAAAAAAAGAAAGCGCCTAATTAAATATATGACCATCTACAGTCCTATCCTTCAAAGGAGAAAACTTCTAGAAGACTGAAGACTCTTTTAAAACGCACAAGACTTCAAGACTTCAATCAATTCTTCAAGAAGATCAAGAAGTCATTAGAGATTATACGAACCTCAAATTTAACAAAATTATATTTAGTCCATGAATTAAATTTCTTTTGAAATCTCATGCGTGAATAGTAACCTTCCTGACCATTTAGGATTTCTAATATATCTTCATCTACACAAAGTTTCTTATGTTTTTTTTTTAGTTCAACAATATGTAGAGTGTGGGATTCTTACCTCCAATCTCTTGGTCGAGAATACATACTTTATGTTAGTTGAATTATATGCTCATGTTGGCGCTTGCTATCTTTATTTCATTAATGTGATACTAAATTTTTAAAATTTGATTGAGGTGGTTTGATGTAGTAAATTAGTTGGAAGAATTTAGAAGAATGATTAAGCATGTGAAAATTCTAGATAAAAAAAAGTTATTTTCTTTAAGAATATTATTAAATTCAATTCTCCTCAATTAGCCACCATTCATTTCTAATTAATTTGCGCTTCAATTTCCTGGCACTTCATTAAAGATTTTAAGAAACATATGTTATGTATGTTAGTGAATTGGTATTGATAACATGAAGTAAAGAGTAATATAATTCAAAGTCTACCCATGTAATTAACATTTTTCAAAGTTTAGAAGCTTTCAAAAAAAAAAATCAAAGTAGTTTAGAAAGTTAGAAAATAAATTAGGATGAATAACTTGTCAAATTTGAATTTAATCAACTTCAACTGGTTAAGGGATAACCTATCAAGCATATTTAATGTACTATAAAAAAATTTAGATATTTAATTCTCCATCCGACCCATTTGAATTTAGAAAGGAAAAAAAAAAGTCAGAATTTGGTTTAAAAAGTCAGAATATGATTAGAAAATTAATAAGGATGAATAGTCAAAATTCTTGATTAAATTCCGTTTCGAATGGGAAATGGACTGACGATCGTGGAGCACGGTTCAAGTTTAAGAGAGACCTGTTGCTTTAACTGGCCAATCCAAAAAGAAAATGTTTTACCCTTATTCTCTATTTAGAATTGTGTAGCTTTTAAAATAATTGCTAGTAAATATATTTTTTTAAAAAATAACTATTATATGAAGTAGATTAGCGTTTGACAAATTTCAATTTTAAACTTAAAAAAGATGATTAGAACGTTTGGTAAATTTAGAGATATTATTTTAATTATTTATATGTTGATATTCAGTATATGAATTATTATAAATTAATTATTTAGAATTTACATACTTTAAATTACAAATTATATTTTGTTATTACTTTAAATTATAAAATAAAAGTTTAGAAAAAATAATTGTTATAAAAATTATAATAAAGATTTCCTTTGAATTTATGATTATAACTATTTCAAAACCTAGTATTCTATATCATCTCTCCCTTCATTTCAAAACTTATCTCCTCTTATTTCAAAATCCAATATAGGTAAATATAAAATATATAGTACAATTACATTCAACACCTTTGAATCTCAAAATATTTTGTCTTAATTTTTTTATATCTTTCAAATGTGTAAGAGAGAGGGAGCACACATGAACAATTTGGAAGGAAAATGAGCCAAAAATGGGAAAAAATGGTAATTAAATTGAAAGAAGATGATGATGACAAAAAAAAAAAAAAGACCTGAATTGTTGCCGAAGCAAAAAAAATCATGAACCTTGATATTTTCATTTGAATTTGTTCAATTTCAATGATATTGGAATTGTAGGGGGCGTTTGGTCCATGGTTTTGGATTGTGATGATTTTGGGTTCCAAACCCAAAACCATGTTTGGCCCAAGGTGTAAACACAACCCAATGAGTTATAACAGTTATACTTTATAGGGTTTGTCCCTCGTTTTCCTCTTCCATTTCTAGCGACCACTTCGACAACAACTCCGATGACCCGATCACCGCTGATGATTACCTCTAACGATCACTCCGATGACAATTCAAGAGACCAGTCTAATGACTACCCTAAAAATCCGACCACCCCGATGACCCAACTACCCCCGCAACCACCGCCAACGACCATCTGACAACAACTCCGGTGACCCCCCAACAACTACCATTGACGACCACCCCGAAAACCTGAGAACGACCACCTGGAGACCACTTGATGATCTGACGACCCTAAAGACTACTCCTGCAATCACCCTGTACGACCCACATTTGGTCTACTAACTTTTGGTTATATACATGTGATATTGATTATTTAATTTTGGAACTTTTGGATAGAAGAGAAAGTTTAAAATAGAAAAGTAAAAGAGAATTGGTTTTGATATTTATTAAAAAAGTTTTTTTATTAATAAAATAAGAAAATGTGTGGTCTTGGAGAAGCCACATAGAGAAGAAGACAAAAATAAAAAGAAAATGGGTGATCTCATGTTGGAGAGAGAAAGAGATAACAAAATAAAAAAAAATTGGAGACAAAGGGGTGGTTTTCGGTCAAAGAAGAACCAAAAAAGAAGAAAACAGAAAACAAAGAGAGAGAAAAAAAAGGAGAAAAGAAACAATGAGAGTGATTAAAGGTTGGGAGAATAGAAATTGATTTAATTGGTGTTTAGTTGTTTATTTTTAGTTAAATGTTTTGGAGATTAAATTGTGATTTGAAATTGGAATTTTAGGTTGAACAAAGATTGGAATAGCTTATGACCCAAAGCACTATCAACAAGAGTTTTGTGAGTGGTTTATTTTTGAAATATTTTCATCATTTAATTCTTATTATGGAATTTTCAAGAATTCTTTAATTATATATGATTCTAAAGAAATTGTTATGAGATTTATAGAGAATTGTCAAAGATTCTCAATATTTTATGATTTTTACTGAAGATATGGTTTAGAGATGTTTGAGAAAAAATGTTATAAATTTTCAGTAATTTTGTGATTTTAGCTTGAATTATTGTTTTAAGAGATATTCGAGATATTTATGATTATTGAGATGTTTGAAGAGTTTAAATGTTTATTGAGAAATGTATGACTTTCATGGGATGTAATTTCAAAGAAAATATGACTTTGAAAATGTTTATATTATTTGAGAGATTTGATGATTATTTGAGATATTATAAATGTTTAATGTTATTTCAGAAATCTCTCAAGTTTATGAACGATTGTCTAGAGAAATATATAATTTTCAGAAAAAGTTTGAGATCTTGAAAAGTTAAGAATTTTTATGATTTAAAGTGATTTGTGATTTAAGAGGTTAATGTTGGAAGTGGTTTTCAAACCACTAGATCTTTGTACCCATGGTGATTACCCGGTATGCTATGAGAATGTGTTTCCATAGTATGCTTGCGTGCTCAGGCCGCAGGGGATGTAGGGGAATGCCGGGGCCATTAGGTGCCGAATCCGGATTCCTAATCCTGGTCTAAATCCTGGTCCTGAAGCATTACAGATGATAGAGTTTGCTCTGCGTGCAAGCATGACAGAAATTGTTGTGCGTATTGAGATTACTCTACGCCAGTATGAAAGAGATTTGGGTACAGATTTAGTGATGAATTTCACTAGTTATGTTTATGCTTTCCAGAGCTGTAATTGCAGATTTTCCTATTTATGTTTTACGAACCTGTGCTTATATTTCAAGAGTTGTTGACTTAAGAGTTATTGTTACACATTTTTTTAACGTGTTGAAATGATCTCAAGCATAAACTACATTATTTGCACGTACAAAATTTGATTTATGTTTATTATGAAAAGTGTGTTACTAAACATTATTTTTTTTATATGGAAGCACCACTCACTGAGTTTTTTAGCTCATTCTTTTGTTTTTAATTTTTCCACTAGGTTGCTCTTGAGTTTCAACCAGAGTTAGCTAGTCAGAGTCTGCCACCAGTATTGTCAAGTCATTGCATATCATTTATTGTAAGTAAAGAGAAAAATTCCAATGCGTTGTTTATGAGATATCCATAGTTAAAGATAGATAATGAGAAAAGAGATAAAGACTTGGCAATAGATTCTATTGCACATTTGGGATCTACTGCCATCACAGCTCATCCTAGGTTTGGTAGAGTAATTTGGGGCGGGTCGTGACACACCCCCACAACCCAACCATCCCGCAACAGCTGTTAACGACCATCTGGTGACCACTCCAGTGACCACCTTGGCGATCCAACCACCTAGCAACCCGACCACCCTGACGACCACTCAGGAGATCACTCCAACGACCCAACCACCCCGATGACCCAACCACCCCAGCAACCCCACTTGCCTGGAACCACCGCCAACAACCACTCCAGCAACCCGACCACCCGACAACTATCGTTGACTACCACCCCAAAATTTTGACCACCTGACGACCACTTTGGGGACCCGACCACCTTGATGACTACTCCAATGATCACCCTGACAATCCAACCACCCGGCAACCACTGTTGACGACCACCATGGCGACTCATCCACCTTGATGACCACTCCAGTAACCATTCCAGAGACTCAACCACCCCGATGGCCTAACCACCCCGACAACCCCACTTGCCCGCAACCATCGCCAACGACCATTTGATAACCACTATGGCGACTCGACCACCTGGCAACTACCATTGATGACCACCCCAAAAACCCGACTACCTGGAAACCACCGCCAACAACCACTTGGTGACCACTTTGGTGACCCGACCACCCCCGATGACTACTCTGGCGATCACCCCGACGACCCAACCACCCAACAATCACTGTTGACGCCACCTAGTGACCACTCCAATGACCACCCTGGTGACCCAACCACTAGACAACCACTATCGACGCCACCAGGTGACCACTCCAATGACCACCCTGGCGACCCAACCACCCAAAAACCTGACCACCCTGATGACCACTACGACGACCACTTCAGCGACTCGACCACCCAACGATCACTCCGGTTATCCGACCACCTTGCAACCATCTCTGACAACCCAACCGCCCCAACGACCACCCAATGATCACCCCAACGACTCGACCACTTAGTCAATTTTTTAAAAGGTTAAAATAAAACTAAAAATGGCTACTAAACAAATTTTTTAACCCATTACATTTGAAATAGGTTTCAAAATACTATGCAAAATAGAGTTTCTAATATTTTAATTTCTAAAATAGAATTTGGATTTTATAACTCGTTTATTCTTGAAATAAGTTTCAAAATATGGTGCAAAATTTTGTTTAAATTTCATAATTTCTTAAATAGACCTCCAATATTTTAATTTCTAAAATAGAGTTCTAAAAATAGGTATATGAATATTTTGTAAAATAGATTTTTAAATTCCTTAATTTTATGGAGGAGACGCATGTCCTTGGGGTCCAACATGTCAGACATCCTAACGGGTTCCACTTAACAGCTGAACAAATTGGGAGAATTGCATCGTGGCCGTCTGAGAAGGAGTACATTGAAAGAGCTCATGCAAAGGAGCTATATGCAGAATTAAAGGCAATCCTTGGGATGACAAGGCAAGATTGCATGGTCGTTGCAAAGACCCTTCTGTCGGATAGTATGATGATGAATTCCTTCTTTGCATTCTCTCCAGATTGGAAGATTGATTAATGCGTGGAAGTGTTAGGGAGAGCACCTGGAACCCGACCCCCCATGGACGAAAACTCGATGTCTTCATCACCTCAAACTACTACTTAGTTTTAATTCAGTTTGTGTTTTGGACAACTACTGCTATTTCTTTTCTTCATTCCTTTCAGCTTATGTATTATGATATCATGAACTTCGAACCTTCATTTGCATTATGGATTTCCTTCACTCAAACAACACCATTCTTCTTTCCCACGTATTAATTATTTAAAATATATGTTCTTACTAATGTTATTTAATTTTACATCATTATGAATGGAGTGAATGAGATATCAATATACTTGTACAAACTACACATTCATATTTAACTATGCTTGAAATAATTGATCCACATAATTAATTAAAATATTGATATGCAATTCAACAAACAATTATCAAGTAAAAAAAAATCGATTTGAAAAAAAAAAAACCTAAAAAATTGGTTAAAAAAACAGCCTAAACAAACCCAACCCAACCCAACCCTGCACCCCAAATACAAGTTTCAGCATATCAGCCAAATCCAACCTTGCACCCCAAACACAATAATCAGGAACCCTAGGGTTTCTAATTCCAGCCAAGAATTCCCAAGATTCCTAATTCTCAGGGTTTCTGATTCCAAACCAGAGCGCCAAACAATCCCGTAGAGTCTTTGTCCTAGGTTTTTCATATGCCTTTCAAGATAAAGATTCAAAGAGTTTTCTTTTTATATTTAAAATTGGATTTGAAAAGGTTAATCTTGATTGCATGATTCTCTTGAACCTATTTCTTCCTTAAATTTTTATCATTTTTACTTTTATCTTATTTAATTAAGTCTAAATTTCACAAATAATAAGTTATATTAATTTTAAACACATTATTGGTCGAATATTGACAAAAATAAAACGAGGTATTGTTTTCAAACTTCGGTGGTTTGATTCAAACTTAAAATACGAACTACGAAGTCTTTGACCGAATTCTTAAAAGAGAAAATTATTTTCACACTCTTCATTCATACGATTTCCGAACCTGTCCCATCACTATCTATTTTCTAACTAATAACTTATCAGGAAGAAATTTTTTTTGGCAAAAATCAACTTATACAAACTATTGTATCAATTAAAATCTTAGACTAATAATTATATCAATTTTAAACTTTCATAAGTATATCGATTTACATACTTATTAGATTTCGTTTGAAAATTGTTAGTTCGCACGTGTGCAAATTTAATAATTGTATCAATTAAACTTCTGAACTTTTATAAATAAATCAATTTAAACCCTCAATTAGAAAATCGTTTGCATCAATTTTTAAACGCGTGTAAACTTCGTAAAAAATTTAGACCCTCCATTTAAAAATCATCAATGCATTGAAACGGATGGTCTAAATTGATTCATTATGAAGTTCAGGAATATTAAGTCTGTACACATGTGAACTAATGTTTTTCAAACGAAATCTAACAACGGATGTAAATTGATATACTAGTCACTTATTAAAGTTTAGGCTTTAAATTAATACAATTATTAGTTTAAAGTTTTAATTGATATAACCTCAAAGTTTAGTGATATGATTGATTTTTAAAAAAAAAATTATTCAATGAAACAGTCACGATATAATAATCATTGGATGTGGATTAAAAAATTTACATATCCTTCATAATGGTTGAATACAAATTTAAGGTACTTTTACAATTTCTTCTCTAATTCATTGTAAAACACTGCCTACACACCACCGTTAAATTTAAAATTTTGAGGGTAGGGAGAGAGAGAAAAATGGTTTCAATTTCTTATTTTCACCTTTATCTTTCCTAAGTGCCAAAATTTAGTGGTGTTGGAAAATACCTAGAAAGCCAAGTATTATTCCCAAATAATTTCTTCTTATAAGGAGCCTAGTTTGTAAATTGCTAACTTCAATTCAAATGACTTTCGCCAAATCTCTCGCAGTCTAACATAACATTAGCAAACCCAATTTCGACATGCTCAATTTTCCCATTTTCCTCTTCCTCCTTAGTTTCATCATCCATGGACACGCTCTGACTCTTCACCGTTGCTTCGGCACCAATTTCACCACGAACAGTACCTTCGAGTCCAGCCTTAATCTCCTCTTTTCAAATCTCTCCACCGACGCCCCCGGAGCCAATGGATTCTTGAATTCTTCCGTCGGCAGTACACCAGACGACACCGTTTATGGCCTCTTCCAGTGCCGTGGAGACGCCACCAACGGCTCCTGCAGAAACTGCGTAATGGAAGCTACCAGAAGCATAACCCATCAGTTCTGTCCCTTGAGCAAAGGCGCAGTGGTTTGGTATGACGACTGCATGTTGCGTTATTCAGACCAAATTTTCTTTTCCGTGGTGTCCACTGAGCCAATTTACGACTTAGAAAATCCGGTTAATATGGGCGTCGACACGCCTCGCTTCAACCAATTAGTCATGTCCACGTTGACAGCCACGGCGGCTAACGCCTCTTCGGCGGTGGGCGAAAAGTTTGCAACGCGGGAGGCAACTTTCACATCAAATACAACGCTTTACACATTAGCACAGTGCACCGCGGATTTGTCAAATTCGAATTGCCAATATTGCTTAACACGAGCTATTAGGGGTATTCCCCCTTGTTGCAATAATAAAATTGGTGGGAGAGTTTTGTTTCCCAGCTGTTATGTTCGTTACGAGCTTTACTCGTTTTACCAACTCACTACGGTACCGCCTCCAACAACTCTTCAACCCACTTGGACAAACCCATCAGGTTATTGTCCCTGTTTTATTTCTCTTCTATTAGACTTAGAGAATGTTTAGGATGACTTTAATATAGTTAAAATCACTTTTTATCATGTTTAAAATTGCTTTCAAACATATTTTTAACCATTTGAAATCAATTCTGAGGGTATAGAAATCATGTGTTTAAAAGTATAAAACCAAACATTAAAATAATTATATAGGTTAAATTACAAATTTAATTTCTATGATTTTGAAAAAGTTAGAATGTAGTCTTTATGTTTGATAAAATTCTTATAAATAGTCCTTACAATAGGGACTGTTTATGAAGGTTTTATCAAATCATAAGGATGTAAGTCTAATTTTTAAGATTATAGAGACTAAATTCTAACTACCAAATTTGTAATTTGATCATAATTATATGAAAATCATTTGTAATAAAGGACCTATAAACAAATTATTTTCACTAAAATCACTTTTAAATATGGCATTTTTTTTCAAGCTAAGTAAGAATATGTTAAGGAAGTGAATTTGTTGAGCAGGGGAAAGCAGATTCTCGAGTGGCATAATTGTTGTAGCCATTGTGGCTCCGATTACTTTCTCCTTTCTGCTTTTTGTTCTGGGCTGGTGTTTCCTACGTCGAAGAGGGAAAAAGAAATACACTGCTGAAAAGGAGGATAGTGGTATATGTAGTTATGGAATTCAAGAAGATTGATTTTTTGAAAATATGAAACCAATTTGTATATAATTTGTGGGGGATGGATTGATTTGTGCAGTTGATGATGAGATCACCACTGTGGAATCTTTGCAATTTGATTTCAAAACAATCGATGCTGCTACTAACAAATTCTCAGAGGAAAACAGGTTGGGAGCAGGTGGATTTGGTGCAGTCTACAAGGTACCAAACAAATACTTCAAATATCTTTGTACAACATTTTCTTTCAAAAATAGAAAGTTAAGAGTAGGGAAGTGATCAATGATGAAAACAGAGAACCAAAATCTAAGTACTTGGGAATTTCTAATTTTGTTGTGGGGCTGCTTGTAATTTATGTGTATGCAATTTCAGGGTACACTTGATAATGGACAAGAGATAGCAGTGAAAAGATTATCAAGCATATCTTTGCAAGGTTATGAAGAGTTCAAAAATGAGGTTATGTTGGTTGCTAAGCTTCAACATAGAAATTTAGTAAGACTATTGGGATTCTGCTTGGAGGGTGGAGAAAAGATACTTATCTATGAATACATTCCCAACAAAAGCCTTGACTATTTCCTATTTGGTTCGCTTTACTCATGATCTTTGTTTGTACTTTTATTCATTCATTTCAAACTCCAGATTGTTTCGGATGTATTTAGAACTTGATTGTCTAAAATGTGCAGATCCCGAGAGACAAGGAGTATTAGATTGGTTGAGACGATATAGTATCATCATTGGAATTGCTCGAGGAATTCTATATCTACATGAAGATTCCCGACTTCGAATTATTCATCGTGATCTTAAAGCCAGCAATATTTTGTTAGACGAAGATATGAATCCAAAAATTTCAGACTTTGGTATGGCAAAGATTATCCAAATTGATGAAAGTCAAGGAAATACTAGGCGAATTGTTGGTACCTAGTAAGTTACCATACTTTGATTCCAATCACATTGTACACAAATGCTGAAAGGAAAGTACTAGGATTGTTGTGTTGTTGAAGTCATTTATGCTCAATTATTTATTAGGTTAGTTGAGTTGTTTGGTTAAATCTTAGCATTTATTTGGTTATACTCCCAATTTTTAGTTTCTTGTGCCTAAGACTTGAATTCTCATTTTTTATGATTATTATATTTCAGTGGTTACATGTCTCCTGAATATGCAATGCACGGAAATTTCTCTATGAAATCTGATGTGTATAGCTTTGGAGTCTTAGTGTTGGAGATTATCAGCAGCAAGAAAAACAACAACTTTTATATGTCGGGTCTTGCTGAAGACCTCTTGACCTATGTAAGTCGCAGATGATATTGAAGATTTTTAATTCTTGCCCTTAATGATTGAATTAAATTCTATAATTGATACATTACAAAGTTGAACTCTCAAACCCTTTTTCTGAATGGCAGGCTTGGAAACTATGGAAGGAGGAAACGCCATTAGAATTATTGGACTCGAATTTGAGAGACAGTTGCTTAAGAGATAAGGTGCTTAGATGCATTCATATTGCTTTACTTTGTGTTCAGGAAGATCCTAGCTGCAGGCCTTCCATGGCATCTATTGTTCTTATGCTAAATAGTCATTCTGTTACTTTGCCTTTGCCTAAAGAGCCACCGTTCTTCATGCGCATTAGAGGCAATGACGTTCTACTAGACATTGATCAGTCTACGGCTAATAAAACATCTATATATAACTGAGTTGCAGATGAAGTGCCCTTACGTTTAATTTAATGATTGTCATGAAGTATTGGATGTTTTATAGTTTAAAGGATATGTATTGAGTTCAATGGGTAGATTAGTGGAAGTTTTGATATTAAGGTTTCAGGGCTTTTGTTTTCTCACAGTAATGATGCTGGATTACCATTGTTCTTTGAATCTCCTAGGCTTAATGATGCCTCCACAATTAAGTAATTAATTAATTGGATGGAGTATTGCAGTTGCTGTTCATTGCTGTTTCGTTTTGTTCTAACTTTCGCCTTACAATATCTTTAAAATCTTAACCAAACTTAAATAAAAAGTTTTTAAATGTCAGTCCAAGAATGAAGGTTTTAAAAGTTGATCCGAATGAAATGTTGAGGTTTCAATTTTATGAAAATATTAATAAAATGTCAATGTTGACAAATATTTCTAGAAAAATCATAAAATAAAAAATTGGTAAAAAAATATTTAAATTAACAAATAAAAATTTCACTCAATAAAAGTAAGTTAAAATTTATTGTTAATAATATTGTGCTAATATTAGTGATATTTTGTCTATTTTTAATATAAAAAACATACATTTTTGGTCCATGAGGTTTGAGTTTGGTTGCATTTGAGTCATTGAGTTTTCAAACTCAACATTTTAGCCTTGAAGTTTGAAAAAATGGTTTATTTGATCTATTGTAGCTAATAGAAAGTTGAGATATTTTATTTTTTTTATTATTTTTTAAGTTGACGTGACATTTTTTATTAAAAAAATATTTTTTAATTTTTAAAATTAAATTACAAATTTAGTCCCTATCATTTTAAAAGTTAGAATTTTATCCATATGGTTTGATAAAACCTCACAAATAGTCCCTATAGTTGAATGTAAAACTTTCCTAAAGAGTCTTACCATAGGAACTATTTATGAGAATTTTATCAAAAATTCTAACATGCATTTAAAATCATAGGAACTAAATTCTAACTTTCTCAAAACCATATAATCAAATGTGTAATTTAACCTATTATTTGTATTTTAATTGTCATATTTTAATTTCTTTTTTTTTATTCTTACTCTCTTTTCTTTATCTCTGCTCCCCACCACCTCTACCATAACCAACCTTCATTCTCACCTTGCTGTTGACCGGTAACTGTATTTTTTTTTTCGTTTTCTCTTCTTCCTCCTCTTTCTCTTCTTCTTCCTTCTTCTTCTTTCCTTTTCTGTTTCCTCTTCTTCTTCTTTCTCTCTTCAGTTGTCAACTGCCGTTTCAAATTGAAACAAAGGAGTAACCTCCCTCATTTCAGATTTTAAACGAATGAGACTCCCTTGTTTTAGATCTGAAATGGGAGAGGTTGCTCCCTCATTTCAGATGATCAGCCATAGAACTAAAGAGAGAGAAGAAGAATAGGAAAGAGAAAAAGAAAGACAAAAGAAGGAAGAGGAAGAGGAGGAAGAAGAAGGAAGAGAAGAAGAGAAAATGAAAAAAAATGTATTCAACGACGAAAGGCGATGGATGGTAGTGGTTGGTGGTGAAGGTGGGAAGGGAGAGAGAAGAGAGAGAAAGAATAAAAATGATATTTAAAATTTTTATTTAAAAAATTAAAAAATATTTGTTAATAAAGAAATATCACATCAACTTATAAAAATAGTAAAAAAAAATATATATCTTTTCGTTAGCTACAATGTCAAGTTTGAAAACTTAAGGACCCAAATGCAATCAAACTAAAATTTTAGGAACCAAAAATGTATTTTCCTTTTTTTTTTTTTAATATTTTGTCGATTTTTCTATGATACAATGGAAATTTGATTCACTCCTTAATGTTGATGTCGAATTCCTAAACATATGAAAATGTCTATAGAAATGTATACATGTGGACAAAAATTTAATACTCTGCTAAGGAGTTAAATGCTTAAATTATTTTAAAATTTGGTCAATGTCACTAAGTTTATCCAATTGAAAGTAGGTTATTTAATGAACAATATCTAATTGCATACAGGTGTGTAGGAATCACCATTAATTTTTTTACAACTAAGGGAGAGAAAGTAAAAAAGTTCCAATTTCTCATTTTCCACATTTTTTTCTATTAGTTATCAAATATTTAATGGTGGTGTACCTACACACTGGTATGCAGCATAAGTATTTTCTTTATTTAATTTAGAACTTAGGAAGAGATGTGAAAACAATTTCATAGAAGTAGAGTTCTAAATCATATTCCTCGTTATTATCTCAAAAAAAAAAAAAATCATATTCCTAGTTATGTTACATTATTGAAGTCATTTATGCTTAATTTCTTTGTAACTGAAGTAAATATCACTAACTTTTAGCTTCTTGTGCCTAAAACTTGCATTGCTATTATTAATAATATATATTACAACGCGTGGAAACTTCTTCGAGAAATCTGATATGTATATCTTCAGAATCTTTTAGCCTTGATTGGAGATTATAAGCGGCAAGAAAAACATCTTTTATCTACTAGAGTTTCCTGAAAATATCTTAACTTACATAAGTCAAGGAATGAATCTTTCAATCTTTGCTCTTAGATATTAAATTAAATCTAGTAAATTATGCTTATAAAGTTGAACTCTCAAATCCCTTCTCTTTTTTTTTTTTTTTTCTTTTTTGTCAGGCTTGGAAACTTTGGAAGGACATGATGCCATTGGAATTATATTGGACCCGAGTCTCCAAAACAACTACGCAAGAAATGAGGTGCTTAGATGCATCCATATTGCTAAAATGCCCTCTTCAACTCTAATTTTTTTTACTCCCTTTGAGCTATTATATATTCAAGTCCAAGCCCAATTATAATTACATTCGAGTTTTCGGAGGTTCATGTTTTCCTCTCTTGTGGCCATTTAATTCTCAAAAAATCCAAGCCTCGCACAACTGAATATACTTTTCTTGGCTATCCTTTACATTACACAAAATTTGGATCCAAATTTTTGGGTTATCAATACAAATTTCCCATAAAAGCATGCTGGCTAAATATTTACAGGAGTACAATGAAATGGTAAAAGGTCAAATGTAAACAGAGACCCAACTAAATAACAATTTCTAAAACAGAAAACAAAAACTGACTATGTCCCTAAACAATTACAACTTTACAAGGGAGAAAGAAGAACGGTTCTCCTCGCCGGAAGGGAGATCAGTGTTTACTGTTTAATGCTCGTCAAGACTTAAAATTATAAAAATGAAATTGAGATTTGAGACCAAATAAAACAATGATTTAAATGAAAAAGTGTAAGTTGAAGGCAGATGAGCGAATTGTCCTTCAAAAAAACTTGTCCTTGTCCAAGGTTGTCCATTGTCCTGTCCCGATTAATACGACTTCCACATACAAATGACGTCTCTCATCGCGTTCCAATTTGGAGGCTGACTTCTTATTAGTCTTTTTTTTTTCTTTTGAACAAAAATTTATTAGTCAGTTCAGTTCGTATAATTTCTCCGATTTTTTCCAAAACAACCTTGAAGAGGATCATAATTGAAACAAACCCACTTCTTTAATGGCCGAAACGAGTGCAAAACTCCATTACTTCTTCGACATGCCCAATTTTCTAATTTTACTCTTCCTCCTCTGTTTCGTTATCCATGGAAACGATTAGACTTCAGATGAATACCCATATCGCAGTTGATTAGTGGAAGTTTTGATATTAATGTTTGAGGGCTTTTGTTTTCTCGCAGTAATGATGCTCGATTACCATTGTTCTTTGAACCTCCTGGCTTAATGATGCCTCCACAATTAAGTAATGAATTAATTGGATGGAGTAGTGCAGTTTCTGTTCATTGCTGTTTTGTTTTGTTCTTTATTATTTAACTTTTTCCTTACACAATACCTTTAAAATCTTAACCAAACCTAAATAAAAAGTTTTTAGATGTCTATCCAAGAATTGAAGGTTTTAAAACTTGATCTCGATTAAAAGGTTTCAATCTTATAAAAATATTGATAAAATGTCAATGTTGACAAATATTTCTAGAAAAATCGTAAAATAAAAAATTCGTAAAAAAATATTTAAATTAACAAATAAACATTTCACTCAATAAAAGTAAGTTAAAATTTATTGCTAATAATATTGTACTCATATTAGTGATATTTTGTCCATTTTTATAGAAAAAAATATATACTTTTAAGTTTGAATTTGGTTGCATTTGGGTCATTGAGATTTCAAACTCAACATTTTAGCCCTAAAGTTTGGAAAAATGGTTTATTTAATCTTACTGTCAGTTTTCCATTATTGTAGCTAACATAAAGCTAAGATATTTATTTATTTTTTATTATTTTTAAGCTGACATGGCATTTTTTTATTAAAAAAATATTTTTTAATTTTTTAAATTAAAATAAAAATAAGGTTAAATTACAAATTTGATCTTTATGGTTTGGAGAAAGTTAGAATTTAGTCCGTAATAGTTTTAAAAGTTAGAATTTCATCTTTATGATTTGATAAAATCTCACAAATAGTCCCTATGATTTGATAAAACTTTCATGAATAATCCCTACCGTATGAACTATTTATGAGAATTTTATCAAATCATAGGACTAATTCTAACATATATTTAACATCATAGAAATTAATTTCTAACTTTCTCAAAACCATATAATCAAATTTGTAATTTAACCTAATATTTGTATATTTTAATTATCAAATTTTAATTTATTTTCTCTTCACCTTCACCTCCACCATCACCAACCTTCATCGTCGCTTGGTATCGACCGCCAACTGTATTTTTTTTCTCGTTTTATCTTCTTCTTCCTCCTCCTCTTCCTTCTTCTTCTTTCCTTTTTTCTTTTTATTTCTCTTCAATTGCCGACTGCCGTTCATTAAAGATTATTTTCTGCCGTTTCAGATCTTCTTCTCATGTTCATACTATTTTCCAGCTTAAAAACCTTCTCCATGTACCTAAAATCACCAAAAATCTTGTAAGTGTTAGTCAATTTGCCCAAGATAATCATGTTTTCTTTTAATTTCATCCTTCTTCTTGATTGATGGATTATATAGCTTTTCAATTGAAAAGGCTCATCCCAAGGATTCTACTGTTGGTTCTTCTGATTTTGTCTCCCATCCTCTACAAGTACTTCAATTACTTCTTCCCAAAATAAGTCTTATATTGTTTCTTCACATTCTTGTTCCTCTGTCTTTGATATATGGCATAATAGACTTGGCCGTCCAACTAATGCTACTGTTCGTTCTATTCTTGACTCATGTAATATCTCATATTCATCTAGTAAAACTCCTGCTTTATGTCATGCCTATGCAATTGGAAAGTCTCTTAGTTTACCTTTTTCTGCTTCCACAACTATTTATAATGCCCCTCTTAAATTATTTTTTGCTGATTTGTGTGGTCTTGCTTACAAATCTTCTGGTAATGGTTTTTATTATTATATCAGTTTTGTGGATGTGTATTCTCGGTATACCTAGATATATTTTTTACATTCTAAATCTAAGGCTTTCCAATCCTTTCTGCTTTTTAAAACTTTTATTGACAAGTTAACGGGTTGTTCTATCATTCGTTTTCAATCTAATAATGGTGGTGAATTCATTCCTTCATTCCATTTCTTAAAAATAATGGTATTGAACATCGTCTCACTTATCCATATACTTCCCAGCAAAATGGCATTGTTGAGCGTAAACACTGTCGAATAGTCGATATGGGTCTTACACTTTTATCACATGCCTCTTTATCCTTAGAATTTTGGGATGATGCTTTTTCCACCACAGTTTACTTGATTAATAGATTGCCTACTATTGTTCATCATCAATCATTGGAAAAGCTTCTTGGTTACGAACCAAACTATTCCTTTCTTAAAAATTTTGGTTGTCTTTGTTACCCTTCTTTAAGATCCTATAATACTCACAAAATTGATCCTATGTCCACACTCTGTATTTTTCTTGGATATAGCACAATTCATAAAGGTTATAAATGTCTTCCTTTGGAAAATTATACATATCTCGTCATGTGCTATTTGATGGAACAAAGTTTCCTATTTCAGATTTATTGGGTAACCAAATATCTCATAATTCTTCCTCTCTTGTTACAAATGAACTATGGTTTGCAACCAAATTGCCTACTTTTACAAATATTGCTGCCTTGAATAATGTGTTAGACTTTTCCTTACATTCTGAGAATTTTCAGTCTTTCACGTGAACCTGTTATACCTTTAGCTACTTCACAGCCTTTAGTTCCATTTTCACAGTCTATACCTACTCCTATTTTGGCTCATTCACCTTGTACTTTAACTTCATCATCACCCAAGGCCTTACCTGCTGATATCCCTTCTTCACCTACTGATATTTCTTCACCCAAGAGTTTACCTACTGACGTTTCTTCTTCCAATGTTTTAAGTTCTTCTCAATTTCTACCTGAGTCCTCTTGCCTGTGAGTTATCAACCAGCATTCTATGATCACAAGAGGTAAACGTGGTATTTTTAAGCCTAAAGTTCTAATGACTGAATATATTGAGCATGAACCACCAAATGTCAAAGAGGCTTTGAAATGTGAACATTGGGTGAAGGCTATGAAGGAAGAATATAATGCTTTGCTTGTTAATAACACTTGGTCTTTGGTAACTCTTCCTACAGATAAGAAGATAATAGGCTGCAACTGGGTGTTCAAAATTAAGAGAAATTCAGACGGCTCTATTGCTAGATACAAAGCTCGTCTTGTTGTTCAGGGATTTCATCAAGAGGTTGATCTAGACTATACTGAAACATTTAGTCTAGTGGTAAAACCAACTACTATTCAGGTATTATTTACTCTTGCTTTGGCACATGGTTGGAGTTTAAGGTAGGTAGATATCAATAATGCTTTTCTCCATGGCTTTTTGATTGAAGAAGTTTTCATGTGTCAACCCCCTAGTATGATTGTTCGTCATAATTCTTCTATGGTTTGTCGGTTAAATAAGGCTTTGTATGGACTAAAACAGGCTCCTTGTGCCTGGTTTGAGAGACTTAGCAATTTTTTTACACTCACTCGGATTTGTTAAGTCTCAAGTTGATTCTTCCTTGTCGGTTTGTCATCAAAATGGCCATCACTGCTATGTCTTAGTATATGTTGACGATATAGTCATTACTGGAAGTTCTAATGCTGCTATTGATTAACTAGTAATACAGAAACGTCTTCAAATCTATCATCTTTCGCATCTGCTTAGATAGCTGACATCTTTACTAAATCGCTCTCCGCTTTTCGGTTTCTTCCTTTGACTTCCAAGCTCAATGTCATCTCATCATCCTCCATTGGCTTGCGGGGGTGTCAAGAGAGCTCATTAAAGATTAGTTTCTGTACTGATATATAGTTTATTTCGTACAACTGTATTAGTTTTTAAAAACGTCCTTCAGTTGTGTTAATTATTATTTTGTTTACAGTATGCCTATATAAAGGCTACTGCTCTTTTTTTATCATTCATGAAATGAGAAGCACTCCTTTGTGATCATATCCTCTGCTTTACCTTTCTTTCTTAAGAACCATTTCAAATCTTAAACGAAGGAGATTCCCTTATCTCAGATCTGAAATGGGGGGAGGTTGCTCCCTCGTTTCAGATCAGCGATCAGCCACAAAACTAAAGAGAGAGAGAAGAAGAATAAGAAAGAGAAAAAGAAAGAAGAAGGCAGAGGAAGAAAATGAAGAAGAAGAAGAAGAGAATATGAAAAAAACATGTAGTCAACGGTGGAAGGCGATGGATGTAGCAGTCGGTGGTGAAGGTGGGAAAGGAGAGAAAAAATAAAAAAAGAAATTAAAATATGATATTTAAAATATTTATTTTTAATTTAATTTAAAAAATTAAAAAATATTTGTTAATAAAGGAATGTCACGTGATCTTATAAAAATAGTAAAAAAAATACCCAATCAGCTTTTCGATAGCTACAATGTTAAGTTTGAAAACTTACAAATTCAACTGCAACCAAACTCAAATCTTAGAAATCAAAAGTGTATTTTTCTTTTTTTTTTTTAATATTTTGTCGATTTTTCTATAATACAATGGAAATTTGATTCACTATTTATGTCGATATCGAACTCATGAATATATGAAAATGTCTATGGAAATGTCAACATGTGGACAAAAATTTAATACCTTGCTAAGGAGTTAAACGCTTAAATTATTTTAAAATTTGGTCAATGTCACTAAGTTTATCCAATTGAAAGTAGGTTATTTAATGAACAATATATGCTTGCATACTAGTGTGTAGGAACGGCCATTAAATTTTTTACAACTAAGAGAGTAAAAAAGTTTCAATTTCTCATTTTTCACATTTCTCTCTCTTAGTTGTAAGATATTTAATGGTGATATACCTACAAACTGGTATACAACTAAATATTTCCCTTATTTAGTATAGAACTTAGGAGATATGAAAACAATTTCATAGAAGTAGAGTTCTAAATTATATTCCTAGTTATTATCTAAAAACAAAATCATACTCCTAGTTAAGTTACGTTATTGAAGTCATTTATGCTCAATTTTTGTGTAACTGAAGTAAATACCACTAACTTTTAGCTTTTTGTGCATAAAACTTGAATTGCTAGTATTAATAATATTGATGGTATTTTAGTGGCTAAATATCTCTTGAACACAATGCATGGAAACTTCTCTAGAAAATCTGATGTGTATGGCTTCGGAGTCTTAGCCGTGGTTGGAGATTATAAGCGGCAAGAAAACCAACATCTTGCATCTACCAAAGTTTCCTGAAAACATCTTAACTTACCTAAGTCAGCAAGGAATGAATCTTTCAATCTTTGCTCTTAGCTATTAAATTAAATCTAGCAAATGATGCATTGCAAAGTTGAACTCTCAAATCCCTTCTTTTTCTTTTTTCTTTTTTGTCAGGCTTGGAAACTATGGAAGGGAGATCAGTGTTTACTGTTTAGTGCTCCTCGAGGCTTCAAAATTATAAAAATGAAATTGAGATTTGAGACCACATAAAACAATGATTTAAACGAAAAGTGTAAGTTGAAGCCAGATGGGCGAATTGTCCTTCAAAAAAACTTGTCCTTGTCCGAGGTTGTCCATTGTCCTGTCCTGTCAATACAATTTCCACATACAAATGACGTCTCTCATCGCGTTCCAACTTGGAGGCTGACTTCTTATTAGTCTTTTTTTCTTGTGAACAAAAATTTATTAGTCTGCTCAGTTCGTATAATTTCTCTGATTTTTTTCCAAAACAACCTTGAAGATGATCATAATTGAAACAAACCCACTTCTTTAATGGCCGAAACGAGTGCAAAACTCAATTACTTCTTCGACATGCCCAATTTTCTAATTTTACTCTTCCTCCTCTGTTTCGTTATCCATGGAAACACTCAGACTCCAGATGGACCCCCATATCGCAGTTGCTTATCCGGCAATTTCACCGAGAACAGCACCTACCAGTCGAACCTCAATCTTCTCTTTTCAAATCTCTCCACCAACGCCCCCGGAATTAACGGATTCTTCAATACTTCCGTCGGCCGTACACCGGACGACACCGTTTACGGTCTGTTCCAGTGCCGTGGAGACATCACGAACAGCAGCTGTCGAACTTGCTTGGCCTCCGCTACCAGAGACACAGCCCGGCTGTACTGTCCCCTCAGACAAGGTGCCGTGGTTTGGTACGACGAATGCATATTCCGCTATTCCAACCAATCTTTCTTTTCCGTCCTGTCCACAAGGCCAATTCTGCAATTACTTAATGTGGATGATATAGGCGTCGACACGGCTCAATTTAACCAACTAGTCATGTCCACGTTGAGGACCACTGCGGCCAACGCCTTTTCGGTGGGCAAACTGTTTGCAACCCAGGACGCTAATTTCACATCAGATATAACGCTTTACACATTAGCACAGTGCACCCGCGATTTGTCCAATTCGGATTGCCAACAATGCTTAGCACAAACTATCGATTATGTTCCGAATTGTTGCGCTAACAAACGAGGTGGGAGAGTTTTGTTTCCCAGCTGTTATGTTCGTTACGAAGTTTACAATTTTTACGAACTCACGCCAAAAAACCGAGTACCCCCTCCGACACCATCTCTTCCTCCTCCTCCTTGGCCAGGTAATCGTCGTTTTAACTTCCATTACACTCGTTTTCTGAAGAAAAAAAAAAAGCTGAAGACGTCGAATTTGTTGAACAGGGGAAAGCAGACCCTCAACGGTGTTAATTGTGGCCATTGTGGTTCCAATTACAGTTACTCTCTCCATACTGCTATTTATTCTGGGATGTTGTTTCCTGCGCCGAAGAGCAAAGAAGAGATACACTGCTGTAAAGGAAGATAGTGGTATTTGTTCTTCTTTTATCATACTTGGGGAATTCAAGTAGATCTGATTTTTTCTGCAAATATGTAGCCTACTATGGGTATAATTTGTGCGGGGACTGGTTAATTGTGCAGTTATTGAAGAGATGGCCACTGTTGAATCTCTGCAATTTGATTTCAATACTATAGATGCTGCTACTAACAAATTCTCAGAGGAAAACAGGTTGGGAGAAGGTGGATTTGGTGCAGTCTACAAGGTACACAACTCCTACTTAACCTTTTTTCGTTTTTTGAAAATAGAAATTTGTATTTTACCGCTAGTAATTTATGATGGAATTTTGAAATAAATTATTAGACTGCTGGAAATTTAGGGGTATGTTATTTCAGGGAAGGCTTGATAATGGACAAGAGATAGCGGTGAAAAGACTATCAAGAGGATCTCTGCAAGGTTCTGAAGAGTTCAAGAATGAGGTTATGTTGGTTGCTAAACTTCAACATAGAAACTTAGTGAGACTATTGGGATTCTGCTTGGAGGGTCGAGAAAGGATACTCATCTATGAATACATTCCCAATAAAAGCCTCGACTTTTTCTTATTTGGTTTGTTCTTCGTTCATAGTCTTTTTTTGTTTATTCATTTCCTATATTTTTAACTTGATTGTCCAAAACATGTAGATCCAAAGAGACAAAGAGAGTTGGATTGGTCAAAACGATACGAGATCATCAGTGGAATTGCTCGAGGAATCTTATATCTACATGAAGATTCTCGTCTTCGAATTATTCACCGTGATCTTAAAACCAGTAACATCTTGTTAGATGTAGATATGAAGCCAAAAATTTCAGACTTTGGTATGGCAAGAATTATCCAAGTGGATCAAACTCAAGGAAATACAAGTCGGATTGTTGGTACCTAGTAAGTTTCCCTTAAATCCTAAAAGCCTTCCTTTTATAGTACATAATTTTTTAAAAGGAAAGTGATAAGATTGTTGTGTTGTTAAAGTCATTTATGCACAATTGTCCTGATATTTGAGTAGTACTGCTAGCTTTTATTTCCTATTGTCTAAGACTTGACTTGTCATTATTGACCATACGCACGTTTCAGCGGTTACATGTCTCCTGAATATGCAATGCACGGAAACTTCTCTTTGAAATCTGATGTGTATAGCTTCGGAGTCTTAGTTTTTGAAATTTTAAGTGGCAAGAAAAACAATACCTTTTACTTGTCAGATCTTGCCGAAGACATGTTGACCTATGTAAGTCAAGAATTCTTACTCTTAACAATTGAATTAAACCTAGCAAATGATGCATTATTAAACAAAGTTGAACTCATAATCTCGTCTTTTTTTTTTCAGGCTTGGAAACTATGGAAGGATGGAACATCATTAGAATTATTGGACCCAAGTCTAAGAGATAGTTACTCAAAAAATCAAGTGCTTAGATGCATTCATATTGCTTTACTATGTGTTCAGGAGGATCCTAGTCGTAGACCTTCCATGGCATCCATTGTTCTTATGCTTAATAGTTATTCTATTACTTTGCCATTGCCTAGAGAGCCAACATTCTTTATGCGCAGTAAAGACGGTGATATTGCAATAGACAATAATCAATCTACAAGCAGATCTGTCCAATGGTCTGTTAACGAAATATCTATATCTGAGTTGTATCCACGATGAAGTATGTCTTATTGACATCAATAAATGATTTGTGTTCGATGATTGTAATGAAGGAAGTCCCGCATGCTTTATAGCTATAGTCTTTTTGTTTTTTTAGATAAAGATTTTATAGCTATAGTTTTATCTTTTAAGATGTATCTCAACTCAAATATGTAGATTAGTTTAAGATGGTTAAGATTTTAATGGCTTTTTTGTTCTGGCAGGAATGATGTTTTGATTATCATTATTTCCTTGAATCCTCTAGCTAATTGATGCCTCCACAAATAATTAATCCCTGTTGGATAACCATTTCTCTTTTTTGCATTTTTGTTTTTCTATTTTTATTTTCTGTTTTTTAAAGTGGAGGAGAGAGAAATATGTAGAGACATGAAAATAAAAATCTTAGAGATAGAGATAAATTGTTTACAGAGAAAATTGGAGAGAGTAAATATCGAGAGATAAAAGATAAAGATGTAGAAGGAGAAAAGTTAGAGAGAGAATGTGACACCAAGTATAGGAATATGAAAATGGAGGAGAGAGAAATATGTAGAGACATGAAAATAAAAATCTTAGAGATAGAGATAAATTGTTTACAGAGAAAATTGGAGAGAGTAAATATCGAGAGATAAAAGATAAAGATGTAGAAGGAGAAAAGTTAGAGAGAGAATGTGACACCAAGTATAGGAAGGGTACATGAATGAACCAACACCACATCTGAATGAGAGGTGATCCTGAGGCTAATGTAAGACGTGGTTAAGAAAAGTTTAAAAGAATTGATAGTTACTACCTATACCAACAATGTGCACCTTCTTTTTTGGTGGCTCAATCATAGGAACTCGAAAGTTGTGTTTGGCTTGAAGCAATTCAATGTTGGGTGATCGCCTAGGAATTTTCTTAGGAAGCATGTGAGTGAGGACAAAACATGCTGAAAGGACCTGTGTTGGTTTGTGGAGATAGTCTTCACTCTCGCAAGGTGACTTGGTCAGGTCACAGGGGATATGCAGGGAAGTGTCGAATCCAGATTTCGAATCTTGGACATGTGACGTTAATGAGAATATTAGTTTAAAGTTCGTAAAAAAGTACTATTAGTTAGAGGAAGAAAAAGAATACAAGAAATTTTAGGGAGAGTAAAGTTAGAGAGAAAATATCTTAGAGAAAGAAACATAAATTACAAAAAAAAAAAATTATTGAGAAAAAATTTAGAGAGAGAAATTTTAGACAAAAAAAAGTTAGAGGTATATTTGACGTTAGAGAGAGAAAACTCAATGAGAAAGAAAGGTAGGTTAGAAAGAAATTTTATAGATAGATATGTTATGCTGAAAGATATATGTTTAGAGAGAAAAAGAAAGTATAACATTTTTAAAGTGAGAAAAGTGAGAGATATGTTAGAAGAGAGATAAATCAAAGTTATAGAGACATGAAGGTTTAAGAGAGAGAAATAAAAATTAGAGGAAACTAATAATTTTATCAATTAATTTATACCCTTAAATTTTAGTTTGTATCAATTAAAACTCCAAACTAATAATTTTATCAATTAAACTTTCATAAGTAAATAAATTTAGACTCTTTATTTGGATTTCATTTAAAATCATTAATACATCATTCTCATCCATGTAACTTATTTAAATGCAGAGATTAATAAAATATTAGAGAGAAATGTTTGAATCAAATAAATACAATACAATCTTTTATTAATATGCATGAGTGGGTTTTTTTTTTTATATATTTTCTTATTCCTCTATTTTTCTCTATTTATTTAGGAAGAATTACATGATCATTTTTCTTTCTATTTAAAAAATATATTTTAAAGTGTCTTACATTAGTCTTTGCTCTGTTATAAAAATTTATTTTCACTTTTATATTATTCTAATTGTATTGTATTTAAAAAAAAATTTAATTAGGTATTAAAACTAAAATTACACACTCTTTAATTTAAAAAATAAATAAATTACTCACTCATTCTTTAGAAAGCTAAAAAATATTGTTATTAAGCATGTATGAGTCATAGTATATATTAGGCCAATTACATGTTTTAGTCTCTTTTCTTTTGGTCCATTTTCAATTTAGTTCTCTATTGTTAAAAAAGTTTCAATGTAGTCTTTGAAATTTAACCATTTTAAATTATACTTTTCTTTTTAATTTGTAAATGTTAAAATTGGTAGAGGATAAGTTTATTAAGTTTGAAAACTAGTAATTTGGCAAAAATTTGGATGAAGATTTATGCTACCTAAAAAAGAAAAGGTATAATTTCTGTTAGCTTCTTAAAATTAATTTTGGAGGAGAAATTAAAAAATTTCTTTTTATAGCTAACCTAATTCTTCTGCCAAATTTTTATTAACTCAACCAATTTTAACATTTATAAACAAAAAGTATATTATTGGAAATGTTAAAACTTAAAACACTACATTAAAAAAATTTAGCCAATATGAACATTAGCTAAGTAATTAGTGGATGCACTTAAAGGTGAATGATTTGATCTCCTACTTCCACAATTGTATATCTAAAGAATTTAAAAAAATTACGTGCAAAATTGATTGCGAATTTTGCTACACGCAAGTGCACGTGATCGAAGTAATAAAAACTGGAGTATTCCAGAGTATCGTACCCAAGGGAACGAGTTTTAACAAAATCTACTGAGACGACACAAAATTTGTTTGCAAATTACAATTGTGGTAACCAATGGTGTAAAAAAAATGATTGAGAGTTTGGGTTGTTAAGAAAAATAAGTGAAAAATCAATCAGTTAAAATAGAGATTCAAGTGATTCAAGCACCTTTGGAAAAATGCTATTCAAATGCAATTGCAATCATAGTAACATGTGAAAACTAAGTAAATCGAGTTCAACTCCTATTCAATTTTGATTCAAAATCTTTAAGAGACTGAGTGATTAAACCTATATGTCTATGGCTAATCTAACTTAGATACTTTCGCACACAACTCTAGTGGTTTTGGAGTCTCGCCCTATGTCTAGGGTCGATGTTCAGAACTTATTTCTAAGCCTTTTCCTCCATTGCTTTTGTGACATCGGCTTTCCCTTAGCTCTTTCGATATTAAGTTCAAGCTTGACAAGCAATCACTAGTTGGCCGACTAGGTTTACCCAAATCTAAACTCAACAAAAGCAAACTAAGTTCACATGCTAGCTAGATTGGTTATGCTTTAGAGCTTTTACATTTTTCCTTAGGGCTTTCACCAACTTGAACCCCTAAAGATAATTTAGCTAATTATGGAAGAATTGAAAACCAACAAGTTAGAATATTGAAAATCCATAACAAAGTTGGTAAAGGGAAGGGAATAACAACTAAAATTAAAATAAAGATTTGAATGAAAGAACCTTTTATTGAATCAATTTAATACTCAATTACATTCAACAACTTTAAGCAACAAATTTTAACAATAAAAATTGCAGTAACTAAACCTAAGAAAAACAAAAACTTCAACCAAAGACTTGAAAACAAAAATACCCAAACTAAACTAAACCTCTTTTTTTTTTTGGTTCATGTCTCAATCGAACTCAATTCCTTCTCTTTCAAGAGGTTTTGGCTCATAACAACCTTCACTTTCGTGAGGAAGGATTGAGATTTTGAATGTTGAAGGTTCTAAAAATGAAGAAGAAGAAAACAGTAGCAAAGTATAAAAAAAAAAAAAAAAAAAAAAAAAAAAAAAACAGCAGAAAATGAGATAAAAACAGTGCAAAAAAACCCATAAAAAAAAGGAAGAATGAAATTTAAAGATTCAATGTTTAACGAAAATTTAACAACTTACAACATTTAGATCAAAACATAAACTAACTATAGACTAAACAATGAACAAAAACAGAAGAGAAAACTGCTGTAAATGACAGAAAAAACGTGAGTACAGACTGTGGGCGAGTAGCAGAAAAACCCAGCCACGTTTTGGATCGTTTTCCTCATTTTTATAGGCATTGAGGGCTAGGGTTTCCATATTTGTGCTCCTTCAATCATGGGTCAATGTTTGGGCCTGAGATTAGGCTGAAAATTCTCCAAAAATCGAGCAAATCCCGTGGATTTTGGTGTTTTCCCGAAATTTCCGCAACTTCCAGAAATTCCAAAAATGCAATTGCATTTCTGTTGCATTATTTTTCAGCTCTACCAAAATTTTTCAGAAATGCAATTGCATTTTCATCAGCATTTTTGGGGTGAAAAGTCTCCTAGAATCGAGCCAAACGCCGTGGGTTTTGGAGCATTTTCGTGATTTCCACAATAAATTGATATGTCTAGAAAATGCAATTGCATTTTCCCTCTTGTTCACCACCTTGCTTTCTCAAGGAAATGCAATTGCATTTCATTTGCATTTTCTTCATTTCTTCAAATCTGCACAAAACAACAATTTTAGCCAACTTTCTTGTATCTCTTCAACTTCATTCTTCTTTTTCCATACTCCGACAAGCTTGCATGAATATATCTTATAAATGCTATTTTTAGCTTGCTCGGTAATCAATAAAGCATACAAAAATGACAAAAATAACTTAGTTTAGGGTTAAATAATCCTCATAAATAAGAATTATCAAAAATAGATTAAATTTAAGAAATATCTAAACATTGGATAAAATGTGAGTGTGGAAAGGACTAAGATTTTATTGTACAACTAACATGGAGATGAGGATTTGAATCTCCTACCTCCTAAGGAGTAAATACATTAATCGTTAAACTATGTTCATATTGACGATAAATTATTCGATGAGGTTGTCATAATGTGGCTGACAGTTTTTCATCGTTAGATGTGTGAGAGAGAAATTGTAAAAATACTTTGCTTTTATGCCTAATAGTTATTAGGAACAGACATGTTTTTGGATCTACATCCGATGGTTATTAAGAGACAAGTCACATTGTGGTAGTCTCATTGAATAATTTATCTATATTGAGAGTGAAAAAGTCAAGTTAAAGACTAGGTCATAAGGTTTGTATAAAAAAAATTAAAAAAAATTAAAAAAAAAAACTAGGTCATAAGGTGAACTATTCGACTTTTCTTTATCTCATTCATTTAAATGTTGTACAATTCTTTGTGCATCATTTTCTTGGGGCGTTTTACTGACTTTTCCTTCTTCCTTTAATTCTTTCCTTTACTGAAATTAACTATTGAAGGGACACAAGGACCAAAGATCACATTTCCTCCTTTTTCTCTTCCCTCCTTTGTCTTTACCCCTTTCATCTGAGAAATTATTCAAGTGAGGCTGCCACAATAATGTGATTGGCAATTTTAACTTATTTCGAATTTGTATCTAATGTTTATTAGAGAGTATATAGATTTTCAAATTCACATTCAATAATTATTTAAAGGTAGTCACATTGTGATAGCCACGTTAAATAAACTTTCCTCGATTGCTAGGTTTGTTGAAACTTCTTTTCTTCCTCTATTAATAGTATCTGTTTCTTGAGATTTGTCTTTTAACATTTCTTTTTTCTCTTGTCTATAATTTTCTTATCCAATTGGCATCATTGTGAAATGATCGATGGTGTTTTTTTTACTCTCCATGGAATTATTTTTGGGTGATGGTACAATGAATGAAATAAACCCAAAAGCAGATAATAAAAAAAAAAATAGATCCTGCTTCATTTTTACGACAAATTATTCAATGAAGTCACCACAACGTGGCTGCCTCTTAATAATTGTGGAATGTAGATCCAAAAATATGTCTGTCTCTTAATAATCATTGGATGCAAAAGTAAAATACATTTATAATTTCTCTCTCTCATATCCAACGATGCAAAACTGCCAGTTATACTGTGGCAGTCTCATCCAATAATTTCTTGCTATCTCAGTTTGCAGTGGGTTGTATTTTTTTTTTTAAACTAGACAACAGCAAACCAACTAACAGACTACCATCTACCACCAGCATTAAACCACACTGTCCCTACCTAAGGGAGTCGACAACAAATCAGAAGGAAGAGAGCCTTCCCACAAAACAACTCCCCTAGAGCCCTCAAGAGTATTCGACAAAGCAAAAGCTGCCAAACAATGGGCAATAACATTCTTACTTCTGGGAATATGTCTAAAGAGAGAACTATTGGCCTTTTTCGCAAGAATAGTAACATCATTAGCGAAGTTCCCGGCTTCCATGAGGTCAGTCTTTGGATTGAGATGAGATTAATTGCCTCCAAAGAGTCAAATTCGATTATAAGAAGATGAGTACCACAGCCTTTTCTGCAGAGGACATCATGCAGACCTTCAAAAATACCCATAAGCTCCAAAATTTTGATCAGCATCTTTCGAAGAATCTTTTTTGCACTAGCTAGAATCACAGACCCCTTCAGTATCTCGAAAAACCCAACCAACACCACTTACACCTTCTTTCTCGGACCAAGTTGCATCTGTATTCAATTTCCAGATATCTAGAGGTGGCGGGGTCCACAAATCTCCATTGAAGCGCTAGGAGAGCCCGCGACCAACAAGTTAGTCTTCTCCTCCTGGAATCAACTTTCATTAGCAGCTTCAAAGCGACCTGAAAATGAGCGAAGGTCTGCACACAACTGTTGTTAAACACAACCTGATTCTGTTGAATCCAAATCTCCCAGAGGATAGATAAAACGTTGCCCAAATCTATTTTGGGAAACTTCTCTTTAATATAGTCCCAATAATCCAGCATCTGCCATCTGCCCCTTCCAACCATAAGGAAATCCATCTTAGAAGGAAAATAATTACGCCACACTGAACGAGAAAACTTACACTCCTAGAAAAGATGTCTCAAAGTTTCCATGTGGATTATGCAAAATAGGCACACAACATTAGCTTTGACCCCTTTGGAGGTCAAATTAACACTAATAGGAATAAGATTATTAAGAATCCTCCAACACCCAATTTTAACTCTAGGGAGGGCGTTAGACTGCCACAGATCTCTCCATCTAGAGTCAACCGACTGGTCACTAGAGGAGGACTCCTCGTTTGCTCTCAACAAAGTCATCCCAAGGTGGTATGCACTTTTGACAGTGAAAATGCCCTTGTGATCCCAATTCCAAATTATCTCATCCTTTCCTCAAGGTGGCTTAGAGGAATGTCCAGAATCTCTTCCGCATCCAAGGGAATAAAGATACTTTTAGTATAAGGTTCATTCCAACCGCCTTTAGGGGAAAGAAGACTACTGACCCTCTTACCCTTAGTTTCCTCATTTAAAACCACAGGCTTCCCATTACCCCCACTAGGAATCCAAGGGTCCTCAGCAATATGAATATGCGAGTCGTTTCCCACTCTCCATCTGAACCCTTTTTTGAATAGGTCTCTCCCCCAAATAATACTTCACCAAGCATAGGAAGGAGAGTTTCCAAGCTCAGCCTGCAGGAAATCCTTGTTGTGGAAATATTTACCTTTTAGGAGCCTTGCAAGGAGACTTTTAGGATTCTTTAGGATTCTCCAGCTAGTCTTAGCTAACATTGCTTGGTTGAAAACCTTTAAATTTCTAAAGCCAATGCCGCCTCTACATTTACTAACACAGACGGTTCCAACTTCTCCAATGAATTTTCCTCTTGCTTTCAGAAGAACCCCACCAAAATCGAGCACACATCCCATCAATATCTTTGCATAACTTATCAGGAAGTCTAAAACAGCTCATGTGGTAGATGGGATTGCCTGCGCCACAGCTTTGATGAGGATCTCTTTCCCGCCAGTTGAAAAAAGTTTCTCCTTTCAATTTTGAAGGGTTCTTCATACTCTATCCTTGACCAATTGGAAGACACGGTTCTTATTTTGGTGAGTTTGAGAAGGGAGCCCCAGATAGGTCCTAATCAACTTAGAATAAGGGACTCCCAACCAATCCTTAATTTTTTATATTTGCTCAAAACCCACATTCTTGCTGGTCATGAAGAGAGATTTGTTGGGATTGATCTCTTGGCTGCCCGACCCTTTTTCATAATTTGTCAATGCCTCCTTTAATGTCTCACATTCCTCATGCGAGGATTTGAAAAAGAAAACACTGTCATTTGCCAAAAAAAAAAAAGATGAGTTAATAGGGGGCAATGCTTATTAACTTTAATACCCAAGATGTTTGAGAGCGATTCTTCCCTTTTCAAAATTGCAGACAACCCTTCAACACAAATCAGGAGTAGGTATGGGGACAAAGGGTCCCCCTGTCCCAACCCTTTGGATGGCACAAACTCCTCTGATGGGATGCCATTCATCAGCACCTGAAAACGGACGGATTCGACGCATCTCATCACCAGTCTGATCCAGTTCTCCCCTAGTCCCATTCGCGTCATGGCCTCCCTCAAATATCGCCACTCAACTCTATCATATGCTTTGCTTATGTCTGTTTTTAGGGCCACCCAGCCAGCCTGTTCTTTCCTTTTGTTATTAAGAGCGTGAATACACTTAAAGCCTACAATGACATTATCTGCAATAAGATGCCCAGGAACAAAAGTAGTGACTTGTATTTAATCATTGAAACATACTGTTGTTGAATATGAAAGAAGTTGAGGGTAGTTTCGAGTCCATTTTCTCCGAAATTTCAATGAATAAAATAAAGGAAATTCTTTGAGTTGGAAAATTTTGGAGTTGACGAGTTCTTTCACCTTTCGATCTGGTTGGTTCATTGAATTCTGAGTTTTAATCAAAACTGATCATTGGTGAAGTCTGAATCTCGACTGCGTGAGCGAGCGGGTTGTTACCGTAAATTATCCTTAAATTAGTCTTTGTAATCTTTGTATTAATTTGGTTTTCTAATTATGTAAATTAGGGCTACAAATTAGGTTAGACTTTCCTTTTGTATCAAATCATTTGTGTATATATACTTTTTTTTGTAAATCTCATAGAATGAATCAAGAATTATTCAAGCTAATATCATTGTTACAGTAAATTATGCTTAAATTAGGATCAAATCTTTGTAATCTTTGCATTAATTTGGTTTTCTAATTATGTAAATTATTAGGGCTACAAATTAGGTTAGACTTTCCTTATGTATCAGATCATTTGTGTATATACTTGTTTGTAAATTTCATAAAATGAATCAAGAATTATTCAAGTTAATATCATTGATACGGGTTATGCTTTTCACTTCTAGTTCGTGCTCTCGATTCAAAATTTGAGAATTCATTTTTTACTTTTGAAATTTTATTTTTTTCCCTTATAAAAGTTTGAGAGTTTAGGCCCCGTTTGATAACCATTTGGTTTTTGGTTTTTGGTTTTTAAAAATTAAACCTATAAATACTACTCTCACCTATGGTTTTACTTGTTTTGTCGTATACTTTTTGCCTATATTTTCAAAAACCAAGCCATGTTTTGAAAACTAAAAAAAGTAGTTTTCAAAAACTTGTTTTTGTTTTTAGAATTTGGCTAAGAATTCAAATACTTCCTTAAGGGAGATGAAAACCATTGTAGAGAAATTGGGAGAAAACAAGCTTAATTTTCAAAAACCAAATGGTTATCAAACGGGGCCTTATTTTTTGGTTTTTGGTTTTTGAAAATGAAACCTATAAATACTACTTTTACCTATGACTTTTCATGTTTTTTTATCTACTTTTTAGATGTGTTTTCAAAAATGAAGCCAAGTTTTGAAAACTAAAAAAGTAGTTTTCAAAAATTTGTTTTTGTTTTTAGAATTTGGCTAAGAATTCAAGTTTTTTTTTTTTTTAAGAAAGATGGAAACCATATTATTGTAGAGAAGATAAAAATCATTGTAGAGAAATGGTGAAAAAACAAGCATAATTTTCAAAAATCAAATGGTTATCAAACGGGACCTTAATTTTGACAATTAAAAGTTTAAGGTTTCAATTGTAACAATCACCATACTTCAAAGGTGATTTTGTGCAATATGCTCTATATTTTTTATATATAGTAGAATCATGAACATTTTTTTTAGCTTTGAAGGAAATACTTAAAATTGAAAAATATAGAAATTTAGATGACGTAAAATTGAGAATTAAAGACTATATTGATGTACATGACAACTTACATTACATTAAAGAAGTTGATTTTGACGATTTTTTTTTTATAGGTTAATCAGAATTTTTTTTCAAGCAAATCATTATTCAAGAAGTTGTAAATATGCATATAGTACAAAATATTATTTATTTATATTAGGTATATTGTTAATATATTTTATGTTCCTACAATTATTGTTTGTGATTTAAATTATATATATACAAATTACGTATATTTTGTAAAAAATGGAAAAAAAAATATTGGTATGTATATAATCTAATTTGTTATTTTTTTAAAATGATATATTTTATATATGTTTATAGCATTTCTTTATATATGAAAACATATAAAATTGGAAACAATATACATAATATATATATATATATATATACTTGAGGCACCAACAATAATTGAATAGATATTTTAACTATTGAGCTAGGTTCAAATCTTTGATTTTTTAGTGGACGATATATACCTTAATCTTTTTTTCTTTTAGTACTATGTCTTAACTCTAGTTGAACTATGATTAGGTTGATAACCATTTATATAACTTAATTTACTTTAAAAAGCAACAATAAATAATAATTTTATGGTAGATATTAATGTCATTTATAAGTTTCCATTTGTTACTTTAATTTTCCTTTTCTCATAAAATTGGTTATAATTTCTACTTTTTTTTTTGTTTCAATACAAAAGCAAATTGAGAAATTATTAGAAGAGAGTAACACAAGGTGGTTGGTAGTTTTAAATTGGTGGACGTACATGTACTAGAGAAATTACAAAATATATTTTAAATATTTATAAAATAGTTATTATGACATAATGTATAGTTTTGGACTGCACTCAAGTCTTATGTTGTCTACTTTAAAACCACGTAAAAAAATTGTTTCTTTAAAAAAAAAAATTATGGTTGTCAAATGGGCAACACAAACTTGGTTGCAGCCATCCAAGTTTTTTCCTTATTGAGATGGCCCACCTATCATGTTTTTCATTACAAACGGTGCACCTAAATTTTTTTCTTTTTGAGAGGGACCACCTATCATGTTTTTTCAACGAGGGCACTGAAACAACATTCCGAGAAACTTTCTATAGTCCTTCAACCTATGCTTTAGGGGTGTTCAAAAAATTCGATGACCCGAAAAATTCGATCAACTCAACCCAATTCTACGGCTTGAGTTGGGTTACCAACTTGTTTGGGTTGACTTGAATTCAAACAAATAGAAACTTTATGGGTTAGGTTGGTTCGTGGGTTCACCAAAAATTAGTTTGGGTTGAACCGAACCAACTCGAACTTCTTATTAATTTAAAAAATATTTTGTTACTTATATTACAACTATATGTACCTATATTTATTTTAATTTTATAATTATTTTTAGATTATTTATTCTTCAAAAACTTTTTAAAATAAGTTTTAAAGTCTTTGGAAAGTAAAAATTCATAATATAAATTGAAATTGAGTTGCTAATCTTAATTCAATATTTAAAAATAAATAAAAATATATTTTACACATCAATACTTAATTTTTTTCTTAAAATAAAACTTTGAGTATATAGCACAAACCAACCCAACCAACCCAAATGTTTTATAGTTGGGTTGGGTTGGGTTCATTACTTAATAAGAAGGGCAAAATGCACTTTTGGTCCCTGAGGTTTGAGGTTAATGTATATTTGGTCCCTGAGGTTTCAAAAGATACATTTTAGTCCATGAGGTTTGGGAAATGATTCTAAATGGTCCCTGAAGTTAGTTTGACCGTTAGTTGACTAACGGAAAATAATGTGGCATGTTGATGTGGCAAAATTTAAATGAGGTGGAAAATTTTATTACTTTTATATTATTGTTATAAAATGGCAAGACACATCTTAAGGTTTAAGTGGGGGCATTTAAGTAATTTTGGTACAAAGGGCATTTTGAAATTTACAAAATCTTCTTTGTCTTAGGTCTGGCTTCTTCTTCGTGAAACACACAGCAGAGAGGGGAGAGAGACATACAGCAGCCGCAATACACAGTCCAGAAATTGAAGAAGAAGATTCGCAGCCGTGGGTCTTGATTCTTGCTGTCTTTTGCGTGATTTTCGGTAACAGAGGAGTTCGCCGGTCACCATTTGCGTGGGTCTTCAGAGCGAGCAGAGTTCGCCGGCGTGGGTGTCCGAAAATAACAATTATTTTTAAAAGATTACATGGCTTGACTCATTTGATCAGCTGGCTGTTTGCTTTGAAGGGTTATTAAGCACCTGAACTCCTTAATTAGCAGTGTTAAGTTAACTTAACACTACAAACAAAAAAAAAAACCCAGAAAAAGTAGAAGGTAAATATAGAAAAACCCAAAGCCATATTGACTATTGAAATTGTAAATGATAGATTTATTAAAGGGGGGTTGTTTTTGTTTGAAACACACACTGATTAAGGAAAAGAAATTTACTGAAAGGTTAAAAATAAATCCCAAAGGCTATGTGTCCAATTTTCAGGTACTGTTTTTGGCCCTTCAACCTCTCTCTCTCGTCCCATCTTCCTCCATTTCCGTTTCTCTCCCCCTACTTTCTGTTTCTTCTCTTGTTCAAATTTCCCCCAATTTGTAGTCGGTATAAAGTGGGAAAAAAGGGAAGAAAAAAAATTACATGTAAGCTTTTTTCTACTTACAGAAATATCCAACGGTGCAAAAATGAAAAGAAAAAAATGCCAAATAATCTTTTAAAAATAATATAAAATTAATAAAATTTTCCACCTCATTTAAATTTTGCCACATCAACATGCTACATTATTTTTCGTTAGTCAACTAACGGTCAAACTAACTTCAGGGACCATTTAGAATCATTTTCCAAACCTCAGGGACTAAAATGTATCTATTGAAACCTCAAGGACCAAATAGACATCAACCTCAAACCTCAGGGACCAAAAATGTATTTTGTCCTAATAAAAATTGTTTGAGTTGAAGAAATTTACGACTCAACAATTGAATTTGGTCTAAAAAGTACCTCAACCTCGAACACCCCTACTATGCTCATGTCCACGATGACATCCTTGATGGCAATCTCTAGTTCCAGGAAGCACCCATTGTCGTTGTCCGTTTTTCCAAAGAACAAATCAAAACTTTCAATGTCCAGCGTCGTCCCGGTCTCAATTCATACGAGCGATTGGGTATACGGGCACCGACTTCACTCTGTTTCTTATTGATCATTTCATATAATTTCTCCCATGACAAAATTAAACAAACCAGACCCGATTCCTTCAATTCAATGGCTGCAACAAGGAGTGCGATCTTCGACATGCTCAATTTTCTTACTTTCCTCTTCCTCAGTTTCCTTATCCATGGAAACGCTCAGACCCCAGTTTCTTACCCGTATCGCGCATGCTTACCCGGCAATTTCACCCAGGATAGCACCTATCAGTCCAACCTTAATCTTCTGTTGTCAACTCTCTCCGCCAACGGCCCCGGAAGAAATAGATTCTTCAAAACTTCCGTCGGCCGACCACCAAACGACACCGTTTACGGTCTCTTCCAGTGCCGTGGAGACGTCGCCGACAGCATCTGTCGAAATTGCTTGGCCACCGCTACCAGAGACACACCCCAGCTGTACTGTCCCCTGAGCAAAGGCGCTGTGATTTGGTACGACCCCTGCATACTTCGCTATTCCAACCAATCTTTCTTTTCCATCGTGTCCACAGAGCCAAGTTTACAATTACTGAATACGGGCAATATAGTCGTCGACGAAGAAACGGCTGACTTCAACAGACTAGTGACGACGTTATTGACTGGCAACGCGGGTACGGCCTCTTCGGCGGCCGAAATGTTTGCAACACAGCAGGCAGTTTTCACTTCAAATCAAACAGCTTACACATTAGCACAATGCACCCGCGATTTATCCAATTCCAATTGTCGAGAATGCTTAATACAAACTATCAGGCAAATTCCAATTTGTTGCACTGATAAACGAGGTGGGAGAGTTTTGTTTCCCAGCTGTTACGTTCGTTACGAGGTTTATTCGTTTTACGAACTCACGGCACCGCCTCCGGCAACTCCCACGCCCAATTCCACAACTCCAACACCACCTCTTCTTCCTCCTCCTCCGCCAGGTAATCTTCGTTCTATTTTCCTTCCATTGGACTTGTTTTGTGAAGCCAAAAAAAACCTCATGTCCACTTTTTTGAACAGAGGAAAGAAAATTCTCAACGGTCTTAATTGTGGCTATTGTAGCTTCAATTACTCTCTCCATATTGCTTTTCGTGGGCTGGTGTTTCCTGCGCCGAAGACCAAAGACCAAGAAATACTCTTCTGTAAAGGAAGATAGCGGTATTTGTTGTTCTTTAATTTTTTTCATACTTGTGGAATTCAAGTAAATTGATTTCTGATAATATGAAACCAATTTTGGGTATTATTTGTGCTGAATGCTTAATTAATTTGTGCAGTTGTTAATGAGATGCCAACCGTAGAATCTCTGCAGTTTGATTTCAATACAATCGATGCAGCTACTAACAATTTCTCAGCGGAGAACAAACTGGGTGAAGGTGGTTTTGGTGCAGTCTACAAGGTCGTTATGCCTAAAAATTAATTAACTCTTTTTCTTTTTCTTTTTTATGGTAAAATTAGCGAAGAATTTCATTTATACCGTTAGTAATTTATGAATGGAACTTTGAAATATATTCTAGGACCTTACTAACTTTGGGGTATTTTATTTCAGGGTAGGCTTCATAATGGACAAGAGTTAGCAGTGAAAAGATTATCAAGAAGATCTTCGCAAGGTGCTGAAGAGTTCAAGAATGAAGTCACGTTGCTTGCTAAACTTCAACATAGAAATCTAGTAAGGTTGTTGGGGTTCTGCTTGGAGGGTGAAGAAAAGATACTCATCTATGAATACATTCCCAACAAAAGCCTAGACTATTTCCTATTTGGTTTGTTCCCACATAATCTTTCTTTTTATCTTTATTCATTTACTTCATACTCCAGTTTGTTTGATTTTTTCTATTATGAGCTTGATTGTCTCCAAAATGTGTGCAGACTCCAATAGACAAAGAGAATTGAATTGGTTGAGCCGATATAAGATCATTAACGGCATTGCTCGTGGAATTTTGTATCTACATGAAGATTCTCGACTTAGAATTATTCATCGTGATCTTAAAGCTAGTAATGTCTTGTTAGATGAGGATATGAATCCGAAAATTTCAGACTTTGGTTTGGCAAGAATTATCCAAGTGAATCAAAATCAAGAAAATTATACGAATCGAATTGTTGGTACCTTGTAAGTTTTCCTTCAATCCTAAAGTTAAAAAAGAAAAGTGATCAAATTATTATTTAGTGAAGCCATTTATGCTCAATTTTTGTGCAACTGAAGTTTATACTGCCAACTTTTTCTTGTGTCTAAAACTTTTGTCATTGTTAAAAATGTTGTTATTTTAGTGGTTACATGTCTCCGGAATATGCAATGCATGGAAACTTCTCTACGAAATCTGATGTGTATAGCTTCGGAGTCTTAACCTTGGAGATTATAAGCGGCAAGAAAAACAACATCTTTTATCTATCGGAGCTCGCTGAAGACATCTTAACCTACGTAAGTGAAGAAATGAAGCTTTTCAATCTTTGCCCTTAGAAATTGAATTAAATGTAGCAAATAATGCATTACAAATTTGGAACTCTCATTATTTTTTCCAGGCTTGGAAACTATGGAAGGACGAAACACCATTAGAATTATTGGACCCGAGTCTGCAAAACAACTACTCAAGAAATGAGGTGCTTAGATGCATCCATATTGCTTTACTATGTGTTCAGGATGATCCTAGTCATAGACCTTCGATGGCATCTATTGTTCTTATGCTCAACAGTTATTCCGTTCCTTTGCCTTTGCCTAAAGAGCCAACAGTCTTCATGCACAATATAGACAATGCTATTGTAATAGATAGTGATCAGTTTGCAGGTAAACTTTTGATGTCATCTACCAATGAAATATCTATAACTGAGTTGCACCCACGATGAAGAAATAGTGAAGTAAGACTCATGTGGTTTATATATATAATCCTTGTTGCAAGAACGACAATGTTAGATATTGAAGCTGCTCTCGAGATTTTATCTGAGCCACAATATAACACTGATTTGGAAGATGTTGTGTTGGTTGTTCATGCTAAAGGGAATGAATTGTGTAGAAAGGTTGATTTGATGGTTAGATACAAGATTTTTTTTTCTTTGTTTGAGTTCAACAACATTTAAGAGTAAATGAGTCTAAATCTCTGACTTCTTAATCAATAGTATGTACATTAACCAGTTGAGTCTCATATAAGAGGTCAATAAATATCAGATAGATTTTGAGGTATTATTGACTAATTGGCTTTTAAATATTTTGTGCACATTGGTCCTAATGTACAAATTTGACAAGTCTCTGTTTCGATGTATTATATAATTTTCGCAACTAAATATACTCGAGGGAATAGTTATATTAGAAAAACAATATTATTTGCCCAATTGAGCTTTATTTGTCCATGCATCCAGAAGCCCTTGTTTTACTTTTAGGTGCATTTAGTAAATAAGTTCATATATCTTACTAATATTTCTAATCAACAAACTTTGAACCATACTTTAGTTAAATGTAATTTCTTGAATTTGGATAAGGTAGTGCAAAACAGATTTGTGAGATTGATTTAGTAGGTGAAAATACAAGATAAAAAGTATAATCCGTTAAAGATTATCAAATCTAATACAACTTGATTATTTTGACAATTTATTTTTAGTTTGTTCAAATGATTATTACATCATGTCATGTAATCTAAAATTTAAGAAATAGAGATTCTATGAACGGATCTCAATGATATGTACTTTCTAATCATTGTAACATTCTTTATAGGTGGAATGTTCGGATTCTCACCTTTATGTTATATTTTTCTTTTAAAAAATGGTAGATATTAATATAAATATGATTCAAAATATAGAGATAATTTAAATTTAAATTTTTAGAATGAAATAGTCTTTGTTACTTTAAATAATTCTTAATTTGGTCCATACTATTTTAAACTTTTCAATTTTGTCCTTAATTTATTAAAAATTCTCAATTAGGGCATTCTATAAAAAATTAATGGACAAAAAGTTGATGTGTTGTAAATTATTATTTTAATATAGCTTATTTAGACACACAGACATTCCACTAAGAAGAAATTAGTTTTGTTAATGGATATATAGACCAAAATTTACTAAGAAATGAATTGTATTTCATGTGTCAAGTAGCACCCAAGTGGTATTTTAATGTTTCTAAGTATGTTAATTAAACAATGATTTAACTAGACATCAACATTTTCTTAACAAAATTTTTATGCAATCAACTAATTAAATATTTTTAATGAAAAAAAAATCTTATATATATCTAACCTTCAAACCAACCTTTCTACACAATTCAAAGAGGAAGATTCAAAGATGCTAAATTGACTTAAATGAAAAAAAAAAAAATCTTGAAATTAATTAGGATGAATAGACGGAACTTGAATGGGGAAAAGATAGAGGAGCACGGCTCAAGTTTAAGAGTGACACGTAAGTTTGATTAACCAATCAAAAACATGTGGAAAAAACAATCAAAGGAAAACGACTTAAAAATATCCAACTTCCCACTCCCGTCCATTTTCCAGTTCGTAAGCCTAATTAATATAATTTAATTTTTCAAACCTGCCTGATGAGTCATGACCCCACTTTTTTATTTCTTTTTTCTCCTTTATTTTTCCTTCTCAACTTGGGCTTGTGGACCTTTGGTTCACTTACTGTTTACTGTTTGAGACTTATTCCACGACACTTAAAATATTTACTTATTAGATAAAGAAGTGGAAAAAAGGTTTTTTTTTTTTTTTTTTTTCCATTTGTATTTAGTTATAGTTTTCTTTTTTGTTTCATTAAAGTGATTTTAATTTAGAGACGGGCATGTTTGAATCACAACTTTTAGTTTCATAGAGTGATTTTATAAATGTCAAATTACCAAAAAGAAGAAGAGAAGAGAAGAAGTTTTAAATTTGGAAGCAATTTTGTAATTTCAGCATTATTTAAGTTTTTCATGAGAATTTTGGAATTTTTTAATATAAATAATTTTTTTTAAGTGATTCTAAAGTGATTGACCAGAAATCACAGTTAGAATCAATTTTTTTATAATCACCTTTAAACGGTTATTGAAAAAATGATTATTATTTCAAAGCTGTTTTTTTTTCAAACACTCTAGATTTTTTAAAAACGTTTTAGTCCTTCATAATCACTTACAAAATTAATCCAAACTGTTTTTGGTCCTTCATAAACATTTTTAATGTTTCAACTAATTTAACACATCCACGCTCTACTTTTTTACCCAGTCAATCAATATATCCTTCTAACACATGTTTTATACTAAATTCCCACTCTTTATCTTTTTATATCACATCTAGAGCAAAATGTATCATTATTGATAGGAATGTCTTCAAAACCTCAACAGAAGAGATTAATTTTCTAAAATAATAAATAAAAATCAAATTGAGAAGTGAGACCAAATATAAATAGAAATGGTGGAGATTTAAACAAATGATTTAACTAAAAAAGTTCAAGTTGAAGCCAGAAGGGCAAAATTTCATCCGGTTTTTTCAGAGGAAAAAGAAAAAAGAAAAAAAAACTTGTCCTCGTCCGTCGTTGTCCTGAATCCTGATTAATACGATTTCCGACGCCGACGTTATTCTGTTTCTCTCATCGCGTTCCAACTTGGGGGCTGACTTCTTATTGGTCTTTTTTCCTGTTTTTCCAATTCTCTGCGTAAAATCTCTTTACTCAGTTCATATAATTTCTCCAATTTTTTTCACAAACCTTGAGGATGATCATAGCATATACAAACCCACTCCTTCAATGGCTGCGACGAGTGCGAAACTGAATTACTTCTTTAACATGCTCAATTTTCTTACTTTCCTCTTCATCCTCAGTTTCCTTATCCATGGAAACGCTCAGGCCCCTGTTTCTTACCCATATCGCCAATGCTTACCAGACAATTTCACCCAGAATAGCACCTATCAGTCCAGCCTTAATCTTCTCTTTTCAACTCTCTCCGCCAACGGCCCCGAAAGAAATAGATTCTTCAATACTTCCGTCGGCCGACCACCAAACGACACCGTTTATGGTCTCTTCCAGTGCCGTGGAGACGTTACCGACAGCAGCTGTCGAAATTGCTTGGCCACCGCTACCAGAGACACAGCCCGGGTGTACTGTCCCCTCAGAAAAGGCGCTGTGGTTTGGGTCGACGAATGCATACTCCGCTATTCCGACCAATCTTTCTTTTCCACCGTGGCCACAGAGCCAAGTTTACAATTACTGAATACGGGCGATATAGACGTCGACAAGGCTCGATTCAACCAACTAGTGATGTCCACGTTGAGGGCCACCGCGGCTCGGGCGACCAACGCCACTTCGGTGGGCGAACTGTTTGCAACCCAGGAGGCTAATTTCACATCAGATCTGACGCTTTACACATTAGCCCAGTGTACCGGTGATTTGTCCAATTCGAATTGCGGAGAATGCTTACGGCAAGCTACCAATGGTATTCCGAGTTGTTGCACTAATAAACGAGGTGGGAGAGTTCTGCTTCCCAGTTGTTACGTTCGTTACGAAGTTTACACGTTTTACGAAAGCACGCCAACGAATTCGGTACCGCCTCCGGCAACTCCCACGCCCAATTCCACAACTCCAACACGACCTTTTCTTCCTCCTGCTACTCGGCCAGGTAATCTCTGTTCTATTTTCCTTCCATTACCCTGTTTTGAGAAGCCAAAAAAAAAAAAAGCTTTAAGATGTCAAATTTGTTGAACAGGGGAAAGCAGATCCTCAACGGTGTTAATTGTGGCCATTGTGGCTCCAATTACTGTCTCCATACTCCTCTTTGTTCTGGGATGTTGTTTCCTACGCCGAAGAGCGAAGAAGAGATACACCCCTGGAACGGAAGATAGTGGTATTTGTCGTTATTTAATCATTGTTGTGGAATTCAAGTAGACTGAGTTCTAAAAATATGAATCCGATTTTGGGTATAATTTGTGGGGGATGGTTTAATTTGTGCAGTTGTTAACGAGATGACCACTGTGGAATCTCTACAATTTGATTTCAAAACAATCGATGCTGCTACTAACAAATTCTCAGAGGAAAACAGGTTGGGAGAAGGTGGATTTGGTGCAGTCTTCAAGGTACTAAACAGTTGTTTAACCTCTTTCATGGAGAAATTAGCAAATTTCATATAATACAGCCAGTAGTTTATGCATGGGATTTTGAAATCTATTGTTGGACTGCTAGTAACTTAGAGGAGTGTTATTTCAGGGTAGGCTTGATAACGGACAAGAAATAGCAGTGAAAAGGCTATCAAGAGGATCTCTGCAAGGTTCTGAAGAGTTCAAGAATGAGGTTATGTTGGTTGCTAAGCTTCAACATAGAAATCTAGTGAGGCTATTGGGATTCTGCTTGGAGGGTGAAGAGAAGATACTCATCTATGAATACATTCCCAACAAAAGCCTTGACTTTTTCTTATTTGGTTTGTTCTTCACTCGTGGTCTTTTTATTCATTCACTTTGTATTCCAGTTTGTTTGATTCCTTTCCTTGTCCAAAAAATGTGTAGATCCAGAGAGACAAAGAGAGTTGGATTGGTTGAAACGATATAAAATCATCCATGGGATTGCTCGAGGAATATTATATTTGCATGAAGATTCTCGTCTTCGAATTATTCACCGTGATCTTAAAGCGAGTAACATATTGTTAGATGGAGATATGAATGCTAAAATTTCAGACTTTGGTATGGCAAGAATTATTCAAATGGATCAAACTCAAGAAAATACAAGTAGGATTGTTGGTACCTAGTAAGTTTTCCTTCAACCCTAAAGCTTCCTCTTATGGAACTTAAATTTTTTAAAAGAAAAGAGATCAGATTGCTGTGTTATTGAAGTCATTTATGCCCAATTGTCATGTTATTGGAGTAGTATTGCTAACTTTTAATTCTTTGTGCTTAAGACTTGAATTGCGATTATTGATGATGCTTATGTTTCAGCGGTTACATGTCTCCTGAATATGCAATGCATGGAAACTTCTCTATTAAATCAGATGTGTATAGTTTTGGAGTCTTAGTCTTGGAGATTTTAAGTGGCAAGAAAAACAACACCTTTTATTTGTCGGATCTTGCTGAAGACATTTTGACCTATGTAAGTCGATGATTCTTATGTTAACAATTGAATTAACCTAGCAAATGATGCATTACAAAATTGAACTCTCAAATCCCTTCCTTTTTTTTTCTTTTTTGGTCACAGGCTTGGAAACTGTGGAAGGACGGAATACCATTAGAATTATTGGACCCAAGCCTAAGAGATAGTTACTCAAGAAATGAGGTTCTTAGATGCATTCATATTGCTTTATTATGTGTTCAGGAAGATCCTAGCAGAAGACCTTCCATGGCATCCATTGTTCTTATGCTTAATAGTTATTCGGTTACTTTGCCATTGCCTGAAGAGCCAGCATTATTCATGCGCAGTAAAGACAATGGATTTATAATAGGCAATGATCAATCTACAAGTAAGTCTGCCCAGTGGTCTGCCAATGAAACATCTATATCTGAGTTGCAACCACGATGAAATATCTCATTGACATCAATAAATGATCTGTTTGATGATTGTAATGGAATCTCATATGTTTTATAGCAATAGGTTAGTCCTTTTAAGATGTATCCCAACTTAGTATTTAGATTGGTAGAAGTTTCAAAAATTTTAATGGCTTTAGTGTTCTCTTATAATGATGTTTTTTTTTTGTTTGTAATATAATGATGGTTGGTTATCATTGTTATTTGAATCCCTAGTTTAATGCATGCATCTACCAACAAGAGGATAGCTCAACTGCCATAAAGTATGAACTTATGATCAAGAGGTTATATGTTTGAATTCTCCTACCTTCAAATGTTGTTAAAACTAAAAAAAAAAGTTTAATGATGCGTCCCAAATTAATTAAGTAATTGAATGGAGGTTTATAGGTTTGTAACTTATTTTAAAATACATTTAACTTATTAAAGTTTTGTTGGTTTAATTTTAACTTATTAAAATTTTTCCATCTCAAATGCTTGGGTATCATTTTCCAATGGTCCATTGTGTTTTGTCTTTTGTTTTTAACTTATTTTAAAATACATTTAAAATATTGACCCAATTTTTAAAAGTAAAATGAATTTTTTATTATTTTTTTAAAAAAAAAGATCTTTCTGAGAATTGGAAAAGATTTTTGGAAAGTAATAAAACAAACAAATTACGGCATAATATAATTTTGGTTATCGAAGTGTGGGTTTAATGATTCTTTGGTTTTTGAAGTTTTAAAATAGAAATTTTTAGTACGTGAGTTTTTTAAAAAGGTCTAATTGTTTTTTAGTTCATTTGATTGTTAGTTGACTAATAAAAAGATAATGTGGTAGTTAAGTTGCTAATTGCAATTTGCTCGGTTAGTGTGATATATCAATTTAATATTTTTTATGATTGGACCATGGGGTGGATTCCTCTTTTTCCTTTCTCCTTTTTCTTCCTTCTAAGAACCTTTTGTTTCAAAAAAAAAAATTGCATGCTCATTCTTTATTTAAAAAGGTGAAAAAAAATATTATTAAGCATGCAATTAAACAAATGAGTCATTGTATATATTAGATTAATCATATATTTTAGTCCTTATATTTTTAATGGAAATTTTAAAACTTAAAAAAAAAAAACTAAATTAAAACTTTTGAAGCACTATTTTAGAATCAAAACTCTTGGAATTAGAACCTTGTGAGGTTTGTTCTAGAGGTTTTGAAACCCTGAGAATCAGTAAATAGTATTTGAAGTATAATGTTATGAAGCCTGAAAAATCAAAAAACAATGTTAGAATGTACTATTCAAAATCATGAGGTTGTGTTTCAAACTTATTGAATTTTGAACACAGTGATACAAATAACGTTTTAGGTTTGAATTTCAAAATCATTAAAATCCAATACAGTGCTTCAAACGTGACCTAAACATTAACTAAAAGCACAATAGGGTGTTAGTGTGAAAAGGACAAACGAGTTAAAAAGTAGGTCATAAGGTCAATTATTCAACGTTTATCATTTTATATTTTGTACCGCTCATTAATATGTTGTACAATTCTTTTTGCAGCATTTCCTCTCATCGTTTTATGACTTTTCATTCTTTTCTAAAATGAATTATTGAAGTTGAGGGACACGACGCCCGAAGACAATGGATTAAATGACTTTTCCATTTTTCTTATCGTCTACTGAAATAGTGAAATTACACAAACGACAAAGATTGACTTGGCCATTCACTTGTCCCTGCCCCTACCAAGACTTCTAGTCGGGCCACAACTGTCCATTTATTGTTCTATTTTAATTTCATACCTAACTTCTACAATAAGGCTTAATGAATTCAAGTCATATATGTATCTATTTAAGTTCTAAATTTGAAATAATTACACCTTTAAAAAACTTGGATTTAAGGTGCGTTTACATACCCACAAACGTAATCGATCAAACGCAATTTTAAAATGTGGGTCTCGCTTTATTATGCGACTTAATGACTTGTAGGATCCACTTCTGACTTCGTAATTCGTCCTCATATTACACTCAAAAAAGTATGTAATTCGATTACATAAGAATATTACGTGGGCCCCCCAATCTTTTTGGTTTACTTTTCACGCTTTGCCCCTCGATAATACATTTTGGTTCCTGAAGTTTTGGGTTAATGTCTATTTAGTCCCTAAGGCTTCAAAATGTACATTTTAGTCTCAAGGTTTGGAAAATGATTCTAAATAGTATTGAGTTAATTTGACCGTTAGTTGACTAATGAACATTTGATGTGGTAGGTTGAGGTGACAAATTTTAAATGAGGTGGACAACTTTACTAATTTTATATTGTTTTTGGATTATATGGCTTTTTTAATTTTTAATTTTTTACTCTTTCTATTCCTTTCTCTCTCCACTCCTTTCCCCTTCTTCTTCTCCAACCTCCTCATTCTCTTCGCTGGCAAAGACCAACCTCACTCCAGGAAAGACCGCCACTGCTGCCAACGAAGCTGCAAACACCCATCCTGCATCTTCTCCACCGCCTTCGCCAATGGATAACTAATCACAAATCGTCCTCCTCCAATGCTGAGGAAGACGAGAAGGCGGAGAAGACGTAGATGAAGCATTTGTTGGATTGTTCCTTTTTTAGAGTTTTGAATGTGGAGAGTTTTTGTTGTTCTTCATTGGACTTGTGGGGAGCCTGGTAATGCGCTAAGGGAAAGCTCTGGCTATCTTCACCCATTGTTGTTGCAGAGGAGAAAGGAAGAAGAGGAGGAGGGACTGGTTTTAGAGAGAGAAGGAGAGAGAGGGGATTTCATAGGAAGAGTGGAAGAGCGGTTAGTGAATTGATTTTGAGTGAAATTCGTGGCAATTGAAGGAATTAGTTTGGAATGCACCAACGGGGGTTTTTTTGGAGGGCACGCTTTTTGGCTTTGGGTTTGGGTGTGATATTTCTTGAGTTGGTTGACGTTATTTGTTTGTATTCATGAGATTTGGTCAAAGATTTATGCGTGCATTGAGAGGAAAGTGGAGGAAAATGCAAAACTTGGATTAGTTATCCATTAAAGCAATTGTACTGATATTCCCTCCAATTGCAGCTTCGTTGGCGGTGGTGGTCTTTACCGGCGAAGAGGAGGAGGAGGTTGGAGAAGAAGAAGGGGAAGGGAGTGGAAAGAGAAAGGAATAGAAAGGTAAAAAAGAATAATTAAAAAAGTTCATAGTAATCTAAAAACAATATAAAATTAATAACGTTATCCATCTCATTTAAAATTTGTCACCTCAACCTGCCACATCTATTAGTCAACTAATGGTCAAATTAACTCAATGACCATTTAGAATCATTTTCCAAACCTCGGGACTAAAATGTACGTTTTGAATCCTCAGAGACCAAATAGACACTAACCTTAAACCTCATGGGCCAAAAATATCTTTTTTCCTTTTTTTCTTCTCCTTCCTCTTCCCTCCTTCTCCTTCCTTCTTCCTCCTCTCTCCTTCTTTTTCCTTTTTCTAGAATTTCTTCAAGTTGATAAAGAGCATTAAAACCCAAAATTATTTTTATGGCTTTATTAAAAAATTTCTCACCATCGCTTTGTCTATGGTCTCACAATTTTAGTTGGATGAGAAGAAGGGATTCATTTTCAAGGTTATTATATGTTATTTTTAGCCATATCCCACTACAATACGAGATTTTTTAGATCGAGATCGATATTTTTTTATGCGTGAGTTTTGGCCAAACATATTTTGATTGATATATTTAATAATTTCCATATTTTTATGGATATCGCATGCCATATTTTTATCGATATCGATAATTGATAAGATATTTTTTTTGTGAGTTTTGGTCAAGAATGTCTTTTATATCACATCTAGAGCAAAAAGTATCATTATTGATAGGAATGTCTTCAAAACCTCAACCGAAGAGATTAATTTTCTAAAATAATAAATAAAAATCAAATTGAGAAATGAGACCAAATATAAATAGAAATGGTGGAGATTTAAACAAATAATTTAGCCCCGTTTGATAACCATTTGGTTTTTGGTTTTTGGTTTTTAAAAATTAAGTCTATAAATACTACTCCCACCTATGGTTTTACTTGTTTTGTCATATACTTTTTGACTATGTTTTCAAAAACTAAGCCATGTTTTGAAAACTAAAAAATGTAGTTTTCAAAAACTTGTTTTTGTTTTTAAAATTTGGCTAAGAATTTAAATACTTCCTTAAGGTAGATGAAAACTATTGTAGAGAAATTGAGAGAAAACAAGCTTAATTTTCAAAAACTAAAAACTAAAAATCAAATAGTTATCAAACGGGGCCTTAAACTAAAAAAGTTCAAGCCAGAAGGGCAAAATGTCATCCGGTTTTTTCAGAGGAAAGAGAAAAAAAGAAAAAAAAAAAAAAAACTTGTTCTCGTCCGTCGTTGTCCTGAATCCTGATTAATACGATTTCCGACACCGACTTTACTCTGTTTCTCTTGGGGGCTGACTTGTTATTGGTCTTTTTTTTTCCTGTTTTTCCAATTCTCTTTGTAAAATCTCTTACTCAGTTCATATAATTTCTCCAATTTTTTTTCACAAACCTTGAGGATGATCATAACATAAACAAACCCACTCCTTCAATGACCGCGACGAGTGCGAAACTGAATTACTTCTTTAACATCCTTAATTTGCTTACTTTCCTCTTCATCCTCAGTTTCCTTATCCATGGAAACACTCAGACCCCTGTTCATATCGCCGATGCTTATCAGACAATTTCACCCAGAGTAGCACCTATCAGTCCAACCTTAATCTTCTCTTTTCAATACTTTCAGCCAACGGCCCCGAAAGAAATAGATTCTTCAATACTTCCGTCGGCCGACCACCAAATGACACCATTTATGGTCTCTTCCAGTGCCGTGGAGACGTCGCCGACAACATCTGTCGAAATTGCTTGGCCATCGCTACCAGAGACACAGCCGGACTGTACTGTCCCCTGAGAAAAGGTGCTGTAATTTGGTACGACGAATGCATACTCCACTATTCCGACCGTAAGTTTACTGTATTTCTTATTATATGTGTTATACATAGAATGGCCACTTACACACAAAATAGAAAAGTAAATAAGGAAAAATATTCCAATCAAACCTAAATTACAGCTAGGGGTGATACTCGGTTCGGTTTCATCGATTTTGGGCCCAACCGAGAAGCGAACCGAACCGATTGGTTTAGAAAAATGGAAACCGAACCGATGTCCAATAAAGGACAAAACCAATGGTTCGGTTTTTGGTCGGTTCGATTTTCGGTTTTGGGTCCAAATGGGCTTTTTATCTTTTTTTCCAGCCCAATGTTCTTTTTTTTTTTCCAGCTTTGTGTAAAAGAAAAGGAAAAGGACTAGGATTTTATGTTTAAGGGTATATATATATATATTGGTTCGGTTCGGTTTTGACTGGTTTTTTCAATCGAAAACCAAACCAAATCGAAAATTTTCGGTTTTCTCTAAATACAAACCGATATATCCAATTTTGTGCTAAAAAACCGAACCAATCTAGTGGATCGGTTCGGTTCGGTTTTGTTTGGTCGGTTTTTGGTTTTTTGTATCACCCCTAATTACAGCATAATTGCCAATGACAGTAATGTTGGTAGAAAAAATAATAATATAATAATAATTTAAATTACTACAATATTAATTCTCCCATTTCACAGGATAAACCAACCAAACAATAGTCAAAATAATAATTTAAAGAGATATGGAAAAAAGAACGAGACCGAAGTTTATACTGGTTCGCCCAAACTCGGGACTACGTCCAGTTCTGTAACTACAGATTCTACTAAATGGGAGATTACAATAAGCCTCAAACTCGCGCTATAAACTATCCATCAATAGTCCAACAATGGCTATTGACTTCCAAGTATCATAACTTGATAGCTTGGGATAAACAACAAAGAAAAAGCCCTCAAACCTACAAGAGAAAAACACTCTTTTTCTCTCTAAGCACACTGCCACTGAACACACACAAATTTCACTTGTACACACTGTACAAGCTTTATCAAAAAACAAAAAAAGTCACACTCGATTCTGTATGCTCCAAAAAAAATTTCCGCAAGCTAACATATATATATGTTCACAAATTTGACCTAACCCATATATGGGTCTTGGCCCATTTGCCTTCACATCTTTCTGCACGTGTGCCGATGATGGAGGTTGGTTTGGCTCCACAAAAACTTAACAATCTCCCACTTGGAGACAAAACAACGATCTTGCCTCCCACTGCAACGAAACTGATCACCTTGGCAAACTCCAAGGCACAACTCTCACTACAATTGTTATTTCTGATATTTTTGGCAAACTCCAAAGCTTAAAATACCTGAAAAATAACAAACTCACAAAAATAGGCAACCATCTGTGCTCACCCCAAGGTATGGGCTCGCTACGTGGATCTATCTCCTAGACGAAAAAGACAAACACGTACTCCCACTTCAACTAAGTGGTAACAACTGACATCTTCTTCAACTCTGAATCACTGTTCCTGAAGAAGATACACTCTGAAAAGTGCTTAAATCCTCTGTTCAAACTTGCTACCAAACTAGAGACCTTACCTTTGACCTTAGCAACTGCTATGATCTTCCACTTCGATGCCTCCACTCGCCTAGGCGACTTCTTCAATTCAATTGTGCATCTGACAATTGGGGACTCATGATAGCCATTAACTTTCTTTCCTGGACTTTCCAATTGTTTCTGAATTGAAGGAACCTGATATAACTGATCAAACTTGGCTATCATAGCTGCTGGCTCAACTGTACCTCTACTACAACCATCTGCAGCTTTAACTGGCATCCACTGTCTCTTCAACCCTTTGGCAACATCCAACCGACATCTGTACAATGAAGATTTTCTGTGGCCAATTGCCACTACCTAGGATCCTATCTTGAGTTTACACTGGCTTTTGCCAAACTCACACATGTAGCTCTCACCTGCTAACTTGCCAGTGGAGATGAGATTCATCTTAACACTAGGCACAAACCTAACATCTTGCAGTACCAATTCATTCCCACATTCTGTCTTCAGACTGACATCTCCAATCCCATTAGTCTTGGATGTTCTACCATTTCCCATCCTCACAAGGCCATGATATCCTCCCGTAAAGGATGTGAACAAACTCCTATATGAAGCTATGTGTACAGTAGCTGCGCTGTCTAAAATCCACTCATATGAATTACTACAACTCTTTGTGTCACTCCCAACACAGTTTAAGACATCTTGCACTGCATTTGCCTCCCATTTTTCTTTCTGTTTTAGATCCTCTTTCAACTTTCTACACTGACTCTTAATGTGACATTTCTTGTGACAGTAAAAGCATTCTATCTCTTTATTCCTATAATCTCACTTCTTCCTACTGCTACTCGGCGTACTTTCCTCATTAATTTTCTCTTTACCCTTAGTCATAACCAAAGTTGATCCTATAGTAGACTCTTTACTACTATACTTTCTACGAATTTCCTCAGCTAAGACTAAATCACAAACACCTAAAAATTTTAGAGTAGTATTTTCTCCTACCGAATTAGACACTGTTGTGTTCATCGTTTCCCAACTATCAGGTAGAGAGGTTAATAACAGAATAGCATTCACTTCATCAGTAAACTCTATTTTAATTGATTTCAACTGATTTATCAAAGTGGTTATCTCATTTATATAGAAATTCATAGAAGCATCCTTAGCCATATGCATATTGAAACACTTCCTAAGAAGATAGATGTTATTATTTGTGCAGGGTTTTTCATACCTGTTTATGAGTGCTTCCATCAATTTAATTGCAGTTGTCTCACCGGCTAGACAGACACATTCTTATCGTGGAAACTGCTTCTTCATCCAAAGTCTCCCAATCTTCATCATTCATACCTTCCGGTCTCTTTTTTAAAGCCTTACCCAATTTTTTAACTGTCAGATAATCTTTGACCATCATCTTCCAATACCCAAAAATTTTTCCATAAAACTTTATGTCTCCATCAAAACTTGTTGGCTCCACGTATCCCATGACTCTTGAACCAAAAGCTTTGATACCACTTGTTGGAAGAAAAAATAATAATTTAATAATAATTTAAATTACTACAATATTAATTCTCCCATTCCACAGGATAAGCCAACCAAACAAGAGTCACAATAATAATTTAAAGAAATAGGGAAAAGAGAACGAGACCGAAGTTTATACTGGTTCGCCCCAAACTCGAGATGAAGTCCAGTTCTGCAACTGCAGATTCTACTAAATGGGAGATTACAATAAGCCTCAAACTTGCGCTACAAACTATCCCTCAATAGTCCAACAATGGCTATTGACTTCCAAGTATCACAACTCGATAGCTTGAGATAAACAACAAAGAAAAATCCCTCAAACCCACAAGAGAAAAACACTTTTTTTGTCTCTAAGCACCTGCCACTGAACACACACAAATTTCACTTGTACACACTATACAAGCTTTATCAAAAAACAAAAAAAGTCACACTCGGTTATGTATGCTCCAAAAAAAAATTGCTGCAAGCTAACATATATTTATATATATGTTCACAAATTTGACCTAACCCATATATGGGCTTTGGCCCATTTGCCTTCACATCTTTCTGCACGTGTGCCGATGATGGAGGTTGGTTTGGCTCCACAAAAACTCAACAATTAACACCCTCCCTCAAACTCAAGTTGGTAGCTCAAGGTGGTAGAGTGGTAACCAACTTGAGTATGTAAAGTAACTCAGTGAAGTGACCAAGTGGCAATGCTTTGGTTAAGATGTCTGATGGTTGATCCGCAGTGGAGATGGGTCATAAAAAAACATTGTTGCTCTGGAGATGATGACAAACAAAGTGACAATGATTCTCAATGTCTTTGGTGTGTTCATGGAATACATCATTGTGAGCAATTGGATGGAACTGCGATTGTCACAATGAAGTATTGTAGCAGATTGTTAAGGAACACCCATATCAGCAAGAAGCCAACAAAGCCATAGTAACTTAGAAGTAGCATCAGCAAGAGCACGATATTCAAATTCAGTGTTAGAATGTGAAACAACAGATTGTTTCTTGCTTCGCCAAGAAATGAGAGAATCACCTAGATAGAAGCATTAACCTGTGGTAGAACATTGATCAGTGGGATTACCAGCCCAATCTGCATCAGAGGAGCCAGATAACAACAGAGATGACTGTGACAAAAATTGAAGACCATGGTCAAGAGTGCCGTTGACATAGCGAAGGATACGGAGAACAACATTGAAATGTATAGTTCGAGGAGCAGCCATGAACTAGCTAACAATATGAACTGCGTAGGCAATGTCTAGATGTGTCACAGTCGGGTAAATAAGATTGCCAACTAGTTGCCTGTATAGAGTGAGATCTAATAGAGGAACTCCATCAAATAGAGTTAAATGGACATTCGGATCCAGTGATGTTGTTGAAGAGGCAGAGTCAATAATACCAGAACGAGTGATTAGTGCTTTTCGCTACACGCAAGTGCACGTGATCGAAGTAATAAAGAAACTTGAAGTATTCCAGAGTATCGTACCCAAGGGAACGGGGTTTAATAAAATGAATTTTAGTTGGCACAAAATTGTTGACAAATTGCAAGTTAAGGTAACCGAGGGTGAAAATGATTTGAGAGGTGTTTTGACTAAAATAAAATTATTTGAAAATTCAATGGAAATGAAAAAGGATTCAAGTTGCTAATGCCCATTTGGAAAGAAAATGCAACAAGAAAGCAATTGCAATCGTAGCTAACTCAAGAACTAAGTAAACCGAATTCAACTCCTATTCGACCTTCTATGAAGTATCTTTAGGAGACTAAGTGATTAAACCTATATTTCTATAGCTAATCTAACTTAGATATTTTTGCTCACAATTCTAGTGGTTTTGGAGTCTCGCCCTATGTCTAGGGTCGATGTTTCAGACTTATTTCTAAGTATTTTCCTCCATTGCTTTTGCTACATCCGCTTCCCTTAACCCTTTTGGTATTAAGTTATAGCTTGGCAAACAACACTAGATGGCCAACTAGGTTTACCCAACAATTAACTCACCAAAAGCAAACTAGAGTTCAAGAATTAGCTAGATTATTTTTACTTTCGAGCTTTACATCTTTCCTCTAGGGCATTCACAAACTTGAATCCCAAAGGAAAATTAGCTCCTCATAATTAAATTAACAAAAACAGTAAGATTAAAAGTGATACAACTCATTGTTACAACAAGAATGGCGTGCTACAAATTGCAAATACAACTTGATGCCCAGGAAATTTTATTTTGTTATAGCACTTAATGAAGGAATTAACAATTTAGAGAAACCTTTAGTTATACAAGAAAACTCAAATGACCGAAGACCTCTCAAAATTAAGAAACTACACTACCTAAAGAAAGACAACCGGTAACTCAAAATTAAAGAAACTTGTAGATATATAGGCAAAATTCGAATTCCAGTAGGCTTCCAAAAATTCAAATAGCATAGAATAAAATTACCAAAACTTAAATTGACAAGTTGTAATCAAAATTCAATAACAGAAATTAAAACTGCTGAATTTGAAAAGACAGAACAGTGGCTGCTTTAACACAATTACAGAATTCAAAAGTGCAGAAATCAAAACTTCATCCTAAAAACCCATTCTCTGTAACTCAATCGAACAAAGAAGTTGTCCATAACCATACCCAATTCTTAGGTAGATGGGATTGAGAGAAGGATTCTGGAAGTTTAAGAGGAAGAACAATAGAAAAATAGAATCTAAAAATGACAAAATAAGAATGTTGCTGTCAGGAAACAAAACCCAAAAAGGAAACAAAATTTTCTCTCCAATCGAGCTCTCCTTCTTCGGCTTCTTCCTTAATCTTTTATAGAGACTTCGAGCTAGGGCTTCTCTCTTAGTTGATGGTCAATCACAGCTCATCATCTTGCTGAAATCATGGGTAATTTTCGCTCAAAATTCCCGAAATTAGCGTTTTTTCATTTACTTCCAGATTTGCCGAAAATGCAATTGCCTTGCAATTGCATTGTTGTTGCATTCCATCAAAAATCTGCATAAAGACATTAAGTAAGTGTGAAATTTTTTCTTCTTTTGTTTTATTTTCTCAACTTACTTAAATTAGAGGTCTTCCATCAATCATGTGATTAAATTCAAGCAAATATTTTTATTTTCATCAAATAATATGAATAAAATCACGAATATAATTAAGTTTAAGGGCCAAATAATCCTCATGAATTAGAATTATCAACGAGCTAAGAGATCAGAAGAATATTTGACTTGGGATAGATAATACCCGTCAGAGTGAGATAAGACTTCAAGACCAAAAAATTAACTAAGTGGACCCAGATCTTTCGTCTCAAAGTGTTCCCCAAGATAACATTGCAAATCGGAGAGAGCCTGAGAATCATCATCTGTAATAATCATGTGGTTAACATAAAGAATGAGTAGAACTATACCATGTGTAGTTTGACGAGTTAACAATGTTGTATCATGTGGACTAGAAGTAAATCCCAGTTGGGTTATAGTGGAACTAAAAGTGGCAAACCAGGCTTGTGGAGCTTGTTTTAGATCATATAAAACACGCCAAAAAAGACACACTTTTTGAGGTGGAAGAGATGTGCTAGTTGTAGGTTTCATGTATATCTCCTTAGATAAAGTGCAATTGAGAAAGACATTTTTGACATCCATTTGAAGAAGGGGCCACTGTTTGGCAGCAACAATTGCTAAAAACTGCAAATAGATGTCATTCGAGCAACGAACGTGAAGGTTTCTTCATAATCAATGCTATATTCCTGAGAGTAGCCTTTTGCAACAAGACGAGCTTTATATCTTTCCATAGATCCATAAGAATGAGTCTTGATTGCATAGATCCACTTACAACCAATGGGTCTTTTACCCGGTGGTAGATTCAAGTAATCCCAAGTGTGCTTCTTTTCTAGAGCTTGGAGTTCCTCATTCATTGCTTGCTGTCAGAGAGGGTTAGTGTTGGCCTCATGGTAAGAGGATGGTTCAACTAAAGATATAATAGTAGAAAAACAATGATAGTCTTGAAGGTGATGAGGAGGTTCTCTTACCAGAGTGGAGCAACGGACGGAGACATGAGCAAGTTCAGATTCAGCAACCATGACAGAAGTCGAATTTGGAAGAGCAGACATAGAAGCAGATTGAGAATCAGGTGATGAATCTAATGGTGGAAACAAATCATGGGAGAGATCAGTAAAAAAAAGGTTGAGGATTGGAGAGAAATGTATGGAAAGATGAAAGACTGGAAAACATGGTGTTCTCCCAAAAAGTTACATGACGGGACATACGTAATCGATTTGAGATGGGATTCTAGCAACAAAAACCTTTGTGTTTAGTTTCGTAGCCAAGAAAATAGAATAGGCAGGCACAAGGTTCAAGTTTAGTGTGCTCATGAGGATGAAGAAGAACAAAACATGTACACCCAAAAACTTTGAGATGAGAGGATGAGTATCATATAATCGTTCAAAATGAGAGATGTTTTTAAGGAATGAGGAAGGGAGGTGATTGATAGCATAGACAGAGGTGAGAGCAGCCTCCCTCCAAAACTTCTTCGGACAAGATGCAGAGATGAGTTGGGCATGAACAGAGTATAAGATATGATGGTGTTTTCGTTCTGCTCATCCATTTTGTTGAGATGTATGAGGACATGAGCGTTGGACCAAGGCACTCTGTTGGGTGAAAAAAGAAAGGAGACTAGAGTCTTTATACTCCATAGAATTGTCTGTGCGAAGAATTTTAATGGTTCGAAAAAACTGTGTTTGGATTATATTGGCAAATGCAATGTAAATTTGAGGTGGTGCTGAACGATTTTTAAGAAAATATATCAAAGTGAAACGATAGTAGTCATCAATAAATAAAACAAAAAACGATAACCATTGACAGTAGTAGTGGGAGCAGGTCCCCAAATATCAAAATGAATCAAGTCAAATGGTGTATCAAATATAAAAGATGATGTAGAGAAGGTTAAAGTAGGTTGTTTTGCGAGTTTACAATTAAAACAATCAAAAGAAACAAATTTGGAGACATTATGTAAGTTACCAACAGATACTAAATTTCGAAGTTTCTCAGAGGAAGCATTACCAAGATGAAAGTGCCACTGATACATAGCAGAGTCAGTGACAGAGGCAAAGATAGTTGGACAAATAGGGAACTGGAGAGACGTGAGCTCAAACAATCTTCTTACTTTACGACCCGTTCCAATCGTCTGTCCCGTGTGCAGATCCTAAACCTGACATCCATTAGGAGAGAAACAAACAGTTAGGCCAAGGTCACACAATTGTCCACAGAAGCGAGATTAAAGGTCAAATTAGGGATGCAATAGGTGTTAAGAAGATTTAGTGTAGATGTAACAACAGTACCAATATGAGAAATAGATAAGCAATTTCCATCGGTAGCGTGAATAGGGGGAAGTGAATTTGCAGGGGTAGAATAAATCATAAGATAAAAATCATATGTCATATGGTTGCAACAAGCTGAATCAATAAGCCAAGATTTACCTGATGTGACATCTAGAGTAGAGGAATTGAGGAGATCACATGTTTCAATAGGTCTTGAAGATCACGAAGTTGAAAGTTAGGAGGAATGGGTTCATCAAAGGTGGTAGCAGCAGCAATAGATGAAGAATCCGCTCTAGGAAAGTTCCTTGGTTTTGTGGAGTGACTTGTAGGGCGAGGTGATCAAGTGGGGCAGTTGTCCAGAATTTGACCACGTTTGTGACAGTACCTACACTCAATTTTAGAACAGTCAAGTAATTTTTTTACCTTGAGCTTACAGTTTTTGCAAAAGAGAGACATGGAAGCAGTGCGTGGTTGAGTGATTGCAAGGGCTGTATTAGGTGGGAAAGAGGATACGATGCCAAGTCGTTTCTCCTCAAACAAAATTTTCTTAATTGCTACATCTAAAGAAGGCAACAGATTGTGATGAATTAGAGCAACACAAATTGACTCATATTCTGGACGAAGACCCATAAGTACCTTGATGAGATGTATATGCTCAACATTGATTTTGGTATGATCCAGTTGGTTCCAAATAGGTTGAAGCACAACAAGGTACCCATTCATTGATTAACCAACATCTTGATTGAGACTAACTAGAGTATTGTGCAATTTATAATAATGAGCAAGTCCAACAGTTTGAAAACATTTAGACAAGAAATCCCAAAGTTTTTTGGCATTATCAAAAGCATCAAATTGAACGTGAAATGCATGGATAGAAGTGTTACCAATCCAAGTGATTATTTGATAATCTTTGTTGTCTCAATCCTCTAATTTTTCAATAAATTTGGCATCTTCCTTAGTTGTATCCACAACATTTTTTTTTTCTGTTGTATCCTTGTTCATTATAAGTTTAGAAATATCACCAGAGACAATTCTCCATAACTTTCAACCGATCAAAAAACTCTTCATTTGGTGGGACCAAGTGATATAATTTGTACCATTGAGAATCGTACTAATAGGATGAAAAACATCACTCTTCTCCATTATAATAAAGATTATGGCAAGGCTGCATCAGACCAAGGAATGAACCAAATGAAGTTAGTGGGATGAACCGATCTGGGTGGGTCGAACAAGTTCTTTGTGGGTCGAACTGACCTTTTCTTTCTTCTTCACGCAAAATGCGACCTGGAAACAAACAGATATGAGCAAACTGAGCGAACAAATTGACCTGCAAACAAATGGATCTGGGCGAAGGAGTGCTGGGAAACAATCGACGGTATGCATTGTGAATTAGAACTGATCTGAACGAAAGATGGCAAGATCAGGCGGTGGGTCAACGGCCAATCGACAGGGAGACGAGGCGAACGACAAATGCCAAACACTCTGTAATACCTGATGACGCAAGTGATCTGAGTCGACGATCTGAGGACTTGATCGACAAAGGAGATCGAAGTCAGCGGCTGTAGACTAAATTAGTGGAAGAGATCAAAGTCGGCGGTATGGCGGCGACGGGGAGTGGTAGGCAGAACAAGAAACCCTAAAAATAGTGGGCTCTGATGCCTAAGTAAGTTTACTGTATTTCTTATTATATGTATTATACAGAGAGGCTCTGATACCAAGTAAGTTTACTGTATTTCTTATTATATGTATTATACATAGAATGATCATATACACAAAAGAGAAGAAGTAAATAAGGAAAAATATCCCAATCAAGCAAAAATTACTGCATAATTACTAATTACATTAACACTGACCAATCTTTCTTTTCCACCATTTCCACAGAGCCAAGGTTACAATTACTAAATACAGGCGATATAGATGTCAACAAGCCTCGATTCAACCAACTAGTGATGTCCACGTTGAGGGCCACCGCGGCTCGGGCGGCCAACGTCTCTTCAGTGGGCGAATTATTTGCAACCCAGGAGACTAATTTCACATCAGATCTGACGCTTTACACATTAGCCCAGTGCACCGGTGATTTGTCCAATTCGAATTGCGAAGAATGCTTACGACAAGCTACCAATGATATTCCGAGTTGTTGCACTAATAAATGAGGTGGGAGAGTTTTGTATTACATCCAGAAGAAGGAAATCAGTTGAGAGAGAAGAGAGTTTTCTTATTAGAAACTCCAAGTCATAATGAATTACAGTAAGTTCTCTCTCTTAAATTCAGAGAAGAAGTAAACAAACAAAGGTTAACTAACATGTAAGCAAAAGAATAACTAACTACAGTTAATCAACTAAACTAACAGATATACAAATATCGTAATATTTTGCTTCCCAGTTGTTACGTTCGTTACGAAATTTACATGTTTTACGAACCCACGCCAACGAATTCGATACCGCCTCTGACAACTCCCACGCCCAATTCCACAACTCCAACACTACCTTTTCTTCCTCATGCTCCTCGGTCAGGTAATCTCTGTTCTATCTTCCTTCCATTACCCTGTTTTGAGAAGCAAAAAAAAAAAAAAAAAAAAAAGCTTTAAGATGTCGAATTTGTTGATTTGTGGGAAAGCAGATCCTCAATGGTGTTAATTATGGCCATTGCGGCTCCAATTACTGTCTCCATAATGCTCTTTGTTCTGGGATGTTGTTTCCTGCGCCGAAGAGCGAAGAAGAGATACACCGCTGGAACGGAAGATAGTGGTATTTGTCGTTCTTTAATCATAGTTATGGAATTCAAGTAGACTGATTTCTGAAAATATGAATCCAATTTTGGGTATAATTTGTGGGGGATGGTTAAATTTGTGCAGTTGTTAACGAGATGACCATTGTGGAATCTCTGCAATTTGATTTCAAAACAATTGATGCTGCTACTAACAAATTCTTAGTGGAAAACAAGTTGGGAGAAGGTGGATTTGGTGCAGTTTCAAGGTACTAAACAGTTGCTTAACCCCTTTCGTGGAGAAATTAGCAAATTTCATATAATACAGCCAGTAGTTTATGAATGGGATTTTGAAATCTATTGTAGGACTGCTAGTAACTTAGAGGTGTGTTATTTCAGGGTAGGCTTGATAACGGACAAGAGATAGCAGTGAAAAGGCTATCAAGAGGATCTCTGCAAGGTTCTAAAGAGTTCAAGAATGAGGTTATGTTGGTTGCTAAGCTTCAACATAGAAATCTAGTGAGGCTATTGGGATTCTGCTTGGAGGGTGAAGAGAAGATACTCATCTATGAATACATTCCCAACAAAAGTCTTGACTTTTTCTTATTTGGTTTGTTCTTCACTCATGATCTTTTTATTCATTCACGTTGTATTCCAGTTTGTTTGATTCCTTTCCTTGTCCAAAAACTGCGTAGATCCAGAGAGACAAAGAGAGTTGGATTGGTTGAAACGATATAAAATCATCAATGGGATTGCTCGAGGAATATTATATTTGCACGAAGATTCTCGTCTTCGAATTATTCATCGTGATCTTAAAGCGAGTAACATCTTGTTAGATGGAGTTATGAATCCTAAAATTTCAGACTTTGGTATGGCAAGAATTATTCAAATTGATCAAACTCAAGGAAATACAAGTAGGATTGTTGCCTAGTAAGTTTTCCTTCAAACCTAAAGTTTCCTCTTATAGAACATAATTTTTCTTAAAAAAAGAAATCAGATTGTTGTGTGATTGAAGTCATTTATGCCCAATTGTCATGTTATTGGAGAAGTATTGCTAACTTTTAATTCTTTGTGCTTAAGACTTGAATTGCGATTATTGATGATGCTTATGTTTCAGCGGTTACATGTCTCCTGAATATGCAATGCATGAAAATTTCTCTATGAAATCAGATGTGTATAGCTTTGGAGTTTTAGTCTTGGAGATTTTAAGTGGCAAGAAAAGCAACACCTTTTATTTATCGAATCTTGCTGAAGACATTTTGACCTATGTAAGTCAATGATTCTTATGTTAACAATTAAATTAACCTAGCAAATGATGCATTAAAACATTGAACTCTAAATCCCTTCTTTTTTTTTTTTTTTGGTCGTAGGCTTGGAAACTGTGGAAGGACGGAATACCATTAGAATTATTGGACCCAAGCTTGAGAGATAGTTATTCAAGAAATGAGGTACTTAGATGTATTCATATTGCTTTATTATGTGTTCAGGAGGATCCTAGCTGTAGACCTTCCATGGCATCCATTGTTCTTATGCTTAATAGTTATTCGGTTACTTTGCCATTGCCTGAAGAGCCAACATTATTCATGCGCAGTAAAGACAATGGGTTTATAATAGATAATGATCAATCTTCGAGTAAGTCTTCCCAGTGGTCTGCCAATGAAACATTTATATCTGAGTTGCAACCACGATGAAATATGTCATTGACATCAATAAATGATCTGTTTGATGATTGTAATTGAATCTCATATGTTTTATAGTGATAGGTTATACCTTTTAAGATGTATCCCCACTTAGTATTTAGATTGGTGGAAGTTTCAAAAATTTTAATGCTTTAGTGTTCTCGCATAATGATGTTTATTTTTATGTTTGTAATATAATGATTTTTATTTTTATGTTTGTAATATAATGTTGATTGGTTATCATTGTTGTTTGAATTGCTATCTTAATGATGTCTCTGCTAACAAGAGAATAGTTCAACTAGCAAAAAGTATAAACTTATGACTAAGAGGTTATAGGTTCAAATCGCCCGCTCCAAATGTTGTTAAACTCGAAAAAAAAAAGAAAAGAAAAAAAACAGCTTAATGATGCGTCTCCAATTAATTAAGTAATTGAACGGAGTTTTGCAGGTTGGTAACTTATTTTAAAATACATTTAACTTATTAAAGTTTTGTTGGTTTTTAACCTATTAAAATTTTCCCATCTCAAATGCTTGTGTATCATTTTCCAATGGTCCATTGGTGTTTTGTCTTTTGTTTTTAACTTATTTTAAAATACATTTAAAATATTGACCCAATTTTTAAAGTAAAATGAATTTTTTATTAATTTTTTTTAAAAAGGATCTTTCTAGTTTGGGTTTAATATTCTTTGGTTTTGAGGTTTCAAAATAGAAAATTTTAGTACATGAATTTTTAAAAATAGTTCTAAAATGTTTTTGAGCTTATTTGGTTATTAGTTGACTAATAATAAGATAATGTGGCAGTTAAGTTGCTAATTGTAATTTGCTCAGTTAGCACAATATATCAATTTAATATTTTTTATGATTGGACCATGGGATGGATACCTTTTTTCCTTTGAGCTGACTACTCAAATGACCATTTTTTATTTTCTGTTTTAAAAAATGGGGGATCTAAGGTTTTTAAAAATGGTCAAATCATTATTCATAATTTTATATTTTAATTATTAAATGACCAGACTACCCCTAACAACCTTCCATATCTAAGATTTTCTAATTATCATGTAATTATAATAAATTTAAAACCAAAATCTAAAAAATACCCAAATAAAATGAATTATCGAAACCACAAAAGATGTTAAGATACATTATCTAAAATTTAAACAAAATTAAAAAATTCTTAACGATAAATTAAAACAAATAGATCTAATGTGGAAAAAAATACACAACAATTAACAATTGATTACATAACAAAAAGATTACACAAAAACTAGTTAAAAGAATAGATAAAATAACCAATAAAATCACATGCAAACCGAATTATAGTTTAAACACAAAATCAAAGTAGGTCATCATTTACACGCTGCCCCATACAATACTGATTAAAATTGAAAACAAAATTTGAGGAGAGATTTACCTTTCACGACTAATCGAAGGAGTGGTTCTCTAGAGTTTTTTCTTTTTTCGTTTCTTCACACAATTTCAATCGAGGTTGAAAGCTTCCCAGATTGTTGAACTCATCTCCTTCTTTGGCAAAGCTTGAAATCTCATTCAACAAGGTGATTCATAGGCTTGTTCGACAAAAAATGTAAGAAATAATCACTATTTCTTCCTTTAAAACTTAAATCCTGGCTCCATTGGCAAATCATGAAACTTCAGTAAAGGAAGAAACTAATTAAAGCGTGGCTCCAATGGCAGAATATTTCCATCGAGCAACAACACGGGATAAGATATGGAAGAAGCGACAACAAAGACCTTTGAGACCGAAGATTAAGATATTTACAAAAAATAATTTGAATTTTTTTTTCGATCTTTAAGGAAGATACATGGTAGAAATATATTATACATAAATAGATTTTGTTCTATTATTCTATACTTTAAATTAGCTAGTTTGTTATACTTAATGTACTGAGATTTAAAAGATTTTAAACATACATTTGAAGGTATGGTAAAAGGAACGAGATCAAGTAATCGTTTACGTGCTGGAGGAATAACGGCTGGAGAAAAGATCACTTTAAACAGTGAATACATTGCTCAGTTTTTTACAAAATAACCAAATTTTATGTTAATTAATTTTGTTTTAAATGTTTAGATCAACCAGAACATATAAAAGGATGCATCCAGTGGTCTAAAGCCAACAAGGATATACATTAATGCTTTATGTAGAACGTATAAACCAATAGTTGACGCACATGACACATCCTTAACATAAGGCCCTATATTCGACCACCACCTCAGTTAGGCAAAAAATTAATTAAAAAATCCAAGAAACTAAATACTATTTAAGAACTTCACTTTTGATTGCAAAATTAGATTTTTATCGAATTTCTAGACTGAATTGTTGAATCTTATAGTATTTTGGGATTATTTACAATCTAGTTTATAATATGAATTGCTGTTAAAAAAATTATTAACAATTAGTTCTATTTAAGAGTAAATTTTATATTCTTAAAATTTTAAACTTGATAAATTTTGTATCTTTAACTTATTTTTCAAGTTAATGCTTTGAACTGATATAAAATTTTGAAAATTTTCAACTTGTGAAACATACAATTTAAATAAGTGGTATATGTCAACGTAAAGTATTCAAAAAATACAAAGAATCTAAACTATAGAGCAACTATTAATATGAATTATATAAAAAAATACAAAGTACTTCCTACACTTTTGAAATTTCAACATATAATAATAGTACACAACAAAAAATATAAATTATACAGTAGCTAGATCATGCATATATAGAAAAATAGAAGCTGAATTGAGTTAAGAAAAGAACATGGAAATACAGTGTATTTGAATTATATATAGAAAAACAGAAGCTGAATTGAGTTAAGAAAAGAACATGGAAATACAGTGTATTTGAATTATATAAAAATTACAAAGTACTTCTTATGAATTTGAAATTTCAAAAAATAAAATTAGTACACAACAAGAAATATAATTTACATAGTAACTAAATCATGCATACATAGAAAAACAAAAACTGAATTGAATTAGGAAGCAAAGGATGGGGAAGTACCATGCATTTGTGAGAAATAAGTAGAAAATTTTAGAAAGATTAAGTATACTGTAATTAAACATTAATGACTGAAAATAATATGAAACATAGATAGTGTAATTCTATATCAAGAGTTGAAAATGCAGTTAATCATTAAACTTCTATTTCCAACAATAAAAAACACGAAATTTATAGACAAAAAAAAACCCCGATGAAAATACACAAATAATCAAACTTGTAAAAAAACAATGTTATATAAGAAAATTGAATGTGTTTAAAACAGAAACAAAAACACATTCAATTGAAAGACATCTTAACCTATAAAAAAAGTATCAAGCTACAACTTGGAAAATGACGTAAAGAAGAAGAGGAAAATCAAGAACAGTAAAAAAAACATAAACAAACCTGAAAATGGGAAGGAAGAAAACGAAATATGAGTCAACGAATGGAAGCAAAAAAACATAGAGTAAAAGTATGAAAAATAATAAAAGAAAATAAATCAAACAATTAATATATCGATAAGAAAAATGAGAAAGTTGGATTAAAAAAACGAATCTTGGAAAAAAAATCTTTATAAATTCTGAATTTTAAAATATTTTAAATAGGTATAAAGATTTTAACTGCAATGTAAATCGAAATTTCAGTTCAGATACACTTTAAATAAAACCAGAAAGAGAAATCATTTTATTAAAAAAGGAAAATTTTTAGATACACAACAAATCAAAAAAAATTTAAAAATTACGCCACACGTGCACTGTGGCCATAATTGGAAAAAAAAAAAAGAATGGCAATTAACCAAAATTGCCAATTCTTTTTTGCCATAGCTAGAATTGTCAATTATCCCTTGTCCTTTCTCCTTTTTCCTCCTACGAACCTTTTGTTTCAAAAAAAGAAATTGCATGCTCATTCTTTATTTAAAAATGTGAAAAAAAAAATTATTAGGCATGCAATTAAACAAATGAGTCATTGTATATATTAGATTAATTATATGTTTTTTTTTTTTTGAAAAGGAGACTAATCAAATATTTTAGTCCTTATATTTTTAATGCAAATGTTAAAACTAAAAAAAAAACTAAATTAAAAACTTTTTAGGTAAGGTAGACCATCGAAAAGAACCCTAAACATTAGCTAAAAGCACAAGGGGGTGTTAGTGTGAAAAGGACAAACAAGTTAAAAAGTAGGTCATATGGTCAATTATTCAACGTTTATCATTTAGGGGGCGTTTGGCTCCTTGAGTTGAGTTGAGTTGAGTTGGGTTTTAAACCCAATTCACCGTTTTGCCCATGGATAAATTAACTCCCCACAAAAAAACTCAACTCCACCGACTTGCTACAGTGTTAAGATATTAACTCCAACGACTTGTACAGTAACCCTATTAACATATTTTATCACCGCTTCTCCAACGATCGGTGGCCACCTCCGGCGACCGGCGGCCACCGTCGGCGACCTTCTCCGACGACCTTCGGCCACCTTCTCCGACGACCACTCCGACGATCGTCAGCGACTGGCAACCACCTCTGACAACTAACGACCACCGCCAGCGACCTTCTCTGATGATCGACGGCCATATGCGACAACTGACAGCCATTAACGACTACTTTTTCAGACGATCAATGGCAATCGTTAGTGACCATATTCAGGAACCGGCGTTCACAGCCTGCATCGTCTCCAACGACTATCCTCGGCAACAATTTCCAGCGACCGACGACATTCCCATGGTTCAAAATAATATGAAATGCACATGTACTTAGTTGGTTTGACTATCTGCTCCAACAATCTTTCTTCGGACTTACAAACTTGACCCATTGTTGACCATTACTTAAATTTTGTGAACCATAATTATGTTTTGTGAATCATGTAAATAGGTCCTGGATGTCCTACTAATATTTTGTGAATATTCTACTCCTACATGACACTAATGTTAAAATATATTGTCATTTTCTTGTCATCTTGAAAAAGTAAACTACTGGCATTCTCTTTTTCAAAGATGTTCAATTTGGTATATGTGTTTAAACAAATGTAAACAAACAATGTTCCTTTGCAAAAAAAAAAAAAAAAAAAAAAAAAAAAAAAAAAAAAAAAAGACAAAACAAAACAAAACAATATGTAATGGTCAATGTATATTTTTTTTTTAAAAAAAACTCCCTCATAATGAAGACCCTCTTAGTAATTGAAAAAGATCCTAATAAGGTCCTCATTTGTAAGTTTCAAAGAAGTTCAATGTGTGTTTAGAAAATGAAACCTTAGATTTCTATATTTTGATAGGAGTTCAATTTGTGTTTAAAGAAAAATAAAATAGGTACATTGTCTTTTTTTCATTCATCAATTGTTATTTGTTGTTAGAAAGAATACAACATTTGATTTCTATAAATTGAAAGAAATTCAATGTGTAATGCAAATATTTGATTTCTATAAATTGAAAGAAGTTCAATGCGTAGTAGAAAGATAAAACAATGTTACATTGCCTATAGTTTGGAAGAAGTCAATTTCTAAAAAAAAAGATAAATAATGATTTTTTTTTAAAAAAAAAAAATCAATGTTGATATATATATATATATATATATATATATATATATATATATGGACATCTGAATTAAGTGTTGGAAAGTTGGAAATATATGTTTCTAGATATATATGTTTCTAGATGAATGATTTGAACAAATAAAAATAAAGAAAACAAAAATAGCTAGCTAAAAATCAGTCTACTTTGGGTTACAAAAAACTGCACCAGATACTCCTGACAACTCAACTCAACTATTCACCCCAAACACAGACTTTCTGACTCAACTCAACTCAACTCTGCACCCCAAACACAGACTTCTGAACTCACTGACAAATTAACTCTGCCAAACTCAACTCAACTCTACGTGCCAAACGCCCCCTTAATATTCTGTACTGCTCATTAATATGTTGTAGTTGTACAATTATTTCTGCACCATTTCTCACATCGTTTTACGACTTTTCATTCTCTTCCTGAAATGAATTATTGAAGTTGAAGGCACACGATGCCCAATGACCATAGTCTCATTCAATGACTTTTCCTTTTTTCCTATCGTCTACTGAAATAGTGAAATTAGACAAACGACAAGACCAGGAGATTGACTTGGCCATTGACTTGCCCTTGTCCCTACCAAGACTCCATTTATTCTTCTATTTTAATTTCCTACCTAGCTTCTAAAAAACAGTTGGGCTTAATCAATTTAAGTCATACATGTATCTCTTTAAGTTTACATTTGAAATAATTACACATTTACAAAATTTGGATTTAGTTTCTATATAATCTTAAACTTAAAAAAAAAAAAAAGAATTACATAAGTATAGCTCGATCAAGACATTATATCGTTAACTAAAAGTTAGAAGTTAAGTCACAATACTCGATCATCAAAACTCATAGACCATTTAGAATTTATTTCATCAACTGGCCGCCCAAAAGTGCTTATAAATTACCCCTACCGCTACGGTTACTACTTTAAGACTACCTCTCACCAAACTCCACCTACTTCCCCAATTTCAAAACCTCTCTTCAGCTCTTTTCCTCCAAGTGTTCTTGCAAATTGTACCACAAAATTTTAGTTGGTCGGCCACAAATCCCACTGCCTACAGCGACTTCAGGTGTCGTGGGGATCCCAACGCCACTGCCTACAGACACAGTGCGTGGTCACGACTACGTCCAATTTTGTCGTAGCAACACTGCCCATTAGCATGGGATCCGTTGTTTGGTTCGACGAGTGCTTTTTGTGGTATTCCAATGAATCTTTCTTCTCCATCATGGTTGAACAATCCTTGCTGATTTTTAACAACAATGAGGATATCGAGGAGGATGTGGATGAGTTTAATCAAGTTGTGGGCTCCACATTGAACAATAATGTTGCCAATGCTTGTGAGTAGGGGGTGGATCCACATTAAAGTCAAAGCGGGCACATGCCCTTGAAATTATAGCTTTTATGTATGTTTATACTATGCTTCATAGAAAATGTCATAACAATTTCTTAGGGACTGTTTGGGGTGCTGAGTAGATAATAAAAGTCTGAGTTATATAATCTGTGTTTATGATGCATGAGTTATTTAGTCTGAGTTATAATAGTCTGTGTTAGAGTGTAGAGTATTCCATAAACTATTATAACTCACGCCTCAAACAATCCCTTAATTTGTTGACCAGAGGGACATAGAGAAGTCTCAATGCTTAGAGGGTCCAAAGTTCACCCATTAGATACTTTTAGGCGGTTGAAATCTAAAAGTTTAAGTAGTAATTTAACATAATATAAACTTGTGTCTCTAGTATAAAATTTTAGATCCACCACAACTTGAAGGCGGTTGAAATTTGCAACCAAGGGAATTTCAGTGACGTAATCGTTTACATGGTGGCAGGGATTTGTCAACTTTCAAAATTTTCCTGATGCAATTGGCAACAAGGGTTCAATTTTGGGTAATTCTAAAAAATGGGCCAAAATGTTTTTACTTTTTAAAAACGGGCAAAATTTTAAAATAGAAGTATTTTTGCCTCCAAAGAATGTAAAAAGTCGTTTGTGCCCTTGAGTGTTTAAAACTAAGGGTGAGTAAAATAATAACTACGTTTTGAACCCATCTTCTTCTACCCGTTTCCCCCATTTGCTTAGGCGACCAACATCTTCACGAGCTTGAGGATTTTGTTGCATATTTACTACTCTTGAACTCAATCTTCACTTTGAATCGCATATTTTCTCCAATTTGAATCGCGTTTTGGATGAAGGGTCTTGGTTTAATTACTCTATTAGGGGCTGTTTGAGGCACTGAGTGGGTTATAATAACATGAGTTATAATAATTTGTGAAATAATATAATATTATTTAAAATGCAGAGTTATTTAGTCTGAAGTTATAATAGTTTGTTTGGAGTGCAGAATACTTTACATATTATTATAATATAGGTTATTATAACTCTGCCCCAAACAACCCTTTAGGGGCCGTTTGTTTCGTGGTAATCCAAGATTCCCATGGAATGGACATCTTGATTACTTCGTTTGTTTTGTAGGAATGTAAGATATCTTGGCATATCAAGATGCCCGGGTATCCTAGGATGTCCATTCAGAGGGCATCTGGTTAAATTTGGAAGCCCTTTTGAAACATGGGTTTTTAAGATTCCCACGTTGAGGGCATCTGATAATGACATATTTGCCCCTAATCAATTTTCTTAATTTTACATTTTTATTTTTATTTAAAAATAAATTAATGAATTTATGCATTAATAAACGATCAAATGTAGTTAGCTATATTTATATTTTACATTTAGATATAAAATAAAGCTTATTTAAAATTGAATTAATATTTAAAATTGAATTAATATTTAATATTAAATATTTTATAAAAATATCAAACTAATATAAATTAATTTGTTCTACAAAATAACACATAAATATTAGTATAAAATAAATTGATATACAAATATAATATTAAATTAACAACACCAAAATGTATGTGATATCAATTTAATTATATTAAACTAATAATTAAATTATGTCAAGGTTAGTAGGGGCATTATTGGTATAACACATAATCTTAAGACATTCCTATATATAAATCCTGCAAAACAAACATGGCTATCTAAATATTCCCAGACATCCTTATAAATTTTTCTGCAAAACAAACATGGTAATCTAAAGATGCCGGACATCTAAAATTCCAGACATCTGAGATTCTAGGCATCTGAAGAAGCCGGAAATTATGATTCCCTAAAAACAAACGGCCCCTTAGAGATTTGAGTTGAAATTTTAAACTGAAAAAAAGCTTGAATCTTGGCCAATTCTGGCGAGATTCAATGAATTTGAATCTCAGTTAAAATTTGGCCAATTCTGACAAGATTTTGGTCGGGATTCATTTAATCCCAACGAGACTCTTGAATCCCGCCGGTTGCATGAAGCTTGGTTGTCGAACATGCTTCATGTTTTGTTATTAATTTTAATTTTAATTTTTTTTATTTTGCATAAATTATTATTTAAGATTTATTGATTCTTTTTAATGCATAAAACAAAAATACATTATTTTAAAGAATTTTAAACAAATCTTATTACAAAGAATTTAAATTTCAACCCAACTTATTTATTTGAATCAAGGGGATTGCATCCACAGATTTACATTTGGTTGTTGAATTATACAAAATCGTTATTTGAAAAACTTATAAATCTTACGATGATTAAGATAAACTTGATAACTTCTAAAAATCTACTCAAATCTTTTTAAATAAGAAATCTTGTTATTAAATTTCGATATGCAAAAGTTAAAAATCAAGTGGGATTAATTGGTTATTAACTTAGATTAGGTGAAAAATCTATGTGTTTACAATTAGTTATTAAGTTTTAGTAGGTAAAAGTTGGTATAAATATGTATAATTTAACTAATATAAAAGAGAGGGCATAAAAGTAATTTCAGCTTCAAAATTTTCCATGCTTACATCACAACCATTAGCAATGGGTCCAAAAATACCAACTTTTGAAAATGGACTCATTTTCAAAAGTTGAAAACTATTTTGCTCATTTTTTAGAATTTTCCTAGAATTTTGTTTACCAATTGTACAATCTATTATAGAGCTTGGGTTTTAGTATTTGAATAATACTTAGCTGTATACCAGTATTTAGGTATCTTTTGACACACCATCATTAAATTTTTTAGAGCTAGGAAAGATAATGGTGGAAAATGGAAAATTGAAACTTTTTTTTACTTTCTCTCCTACCTGTGAAAAATTTAATGGTGGTTTGTAAAAGATACCTACATATTGATATGCAGCCAAGTAATGTTCTTAGCGTTTAGCACTCGTCTATTTCCACTCCCCTAGTTAAAGTGAGCATAGTTCAATGATAATTGACATATTACTTCTTCCTTTTAGGTTAGAGGTTCAAATCCTTATATCTCACATTTGTTGTACTAAAAAAAATAAATATTTATACTTCTCTAACATCTACCCATCTAGTTAGCGACAGAGATACTGATAGCACCGTAATAGTGCTCTTTTATTAACTTATTTCATTCTAGTTTAGTTGCCCTCACTTGTTTATTTGTCTATTTTGTAGGGATTGAGCAATTTAGAGTCATTTGAAAGACTTTGGAAGAATCATGCCTAAAAGGGAACTAATAGAGCCTATTATGAGTGTTCGAATCGAGAAAAGATCACATCCAAGTCGAAGAAACCGAGTGCAGAGCGTCTAGACGTTGTTTTGGGCGTCAAGACGCTACTGCACATTCAGATTAAGCTTGAAGACTCGCAGGAATACTGTCTAGACGTTATTCCAAGCGTCTAGATGCTGGGAATTTGAAAAGGCAAGGCTCGCTCGATGCTGCGGAGAGGCTACCTTCCACCCTATCAGCGTCGAGATGCTACTTTAAGCATCCAGATGCTACCCTGATTTCGCCAGATTTATTCCATATTTGCAAAGGCAGCATCTAGACGCTTCCCTGCCTTATTTAATCAACTTTGCACTTTAGGGTTAGAACCTTTTTGCCTCTTGCCTGCACGTTTTTTAGAGAGTTTTAGACCTTTTTCCCTTTTCTCTTTAGAGGACTATTGTACCAAATCGAACTTGGTTGAACTTGAGGATTTTTAAGGAGATGCTCTACTAAACTTCGCGTTTCCAGTTCAGAGGTCTGTTGCAACCAATTGCAATGTTGTGAGGCTTGTACTTTAATGTAGTTTTCTTATAATTGCAAGTATTTTTTGATTCCTGTGTTTATTTTCTGAGCATATATTTTTGATTGAATTGACGCCTCGACCGCTTTATATGTTTGATTGCTAGTCATGATGCATGATCCGTAATTATCATGTTAATTGAACCTTGTAGAGATAGGATTATAACATGTGTGTATTTTATGGGTTTCCATAATTACATAGCTTGCATGTTTAATTCTAGGAATTAAATGAGCATCTTGATTAGATTAAAGTTATTTTATCTAATAGGTTGTCTTAGTTCTTCCAAAGCACTTAATGCTTTTATCAAAATAATTTGGAACGGTTTCATCGAAATTGTTTAGGTAATTAGCATTAACTTTGACGTTCGTTAGAGTTAATGACTTTAGGGAATTTGTTACTTTTTGGGGTTTCCTAATAAGTTGACTAAGTGCTTGCATAATTAAGTTCAAACGTTTTGTGTGCCTATGATCAATTTTGCAATTGAATAAAAACTGTGCCTTTGAATTGGAATTTGGTAAGATTTGACTTTTTCTCCTTTTTAATTACTTGTTTCATTATTATTAATTTCTTAAGTAAAAATTTCAAAAACCCCCCGTTTCACTTTTTACTGAAATTTAACCCTGAGAAAATAAACTTTCTGGCTCCTTTGGGAAATCGACCCGATCCACTGTTTCTACAAGTTAGGGTAGGAAGCCAGCTTAATTTTGGTAGGCCTCTACAGCCCCACCAAAATTTGGAGTCGTTGTCGGGGAGCCATATTTAATTTCTCATGATTAAATTTCACTTACTTTCTTTCTTTCTGGATATGACCCGTTCTTCTTAAAATATTGAATTTCAGTATTTTCCTAAACTTTGGAAGGAGGAGCTCAAATTGAAGAGATAGACGAAAGAAAGGGAACGAGCGCAAAGAAAAGATCTCAGTTTTGACTGTACCATCAGCGAATCCTTAATATTTGCTGAAGTTGAGGAAAAGATGGCCGAAAGAACATTGAAACAACTGGCAACACCAGACCTAAACCAGCAACCATTATGCATCACCTACCCTACTGTTGAAGGAGATTTTGAATTAAAGTCTAGTTTAATACACTTACTTCCTGTTTTTCGTGGTTTTGCAGGTGAGGATCCTCACAAACATCTCAAGGAATTCCACATTGTTTGTTATGGAATGAAACCCCATGAAGTGACTGAGGAACAGATCAACCTGAAGGCCTTTCCCTTTTCCTTGAGAGATCAAGCAAAAGATTGACTTTACTTTCTATCATCGAGGATCATTAATACATGGAACGAGATAAAAAGACTTTTTATGGAAAAGTACTTCCCCGCCTCACGAGCTGCAACCCTCATGAAGGAGATCTATGGTATTTAGCAGATCACAGGGGGGAGACACTTTACGAATATTAGGAAAGATATAACAAACTGTGTGTTAGCTTCCCAAATCATCAGCTCTCAGATCAGCTCCTGATCCAATATTTCTATAAAGGTTTGTTGCCTAAGGACAAAGGCATGATTGATGCAGCAAGTGGAGGAGCATTGGTGAATAAAACACATGTCGAAGCAAAGTAACTGATCCAAAACATGGCTGAAAACTCCCAGCAGTTTGGAACGAGAGGAGGTTAAGGAATCCATAAGGTCAAAGAGGTAAATGAATTCAAAAGTCAGATCTCTGATTTAACTTCTCTTGTTCATCAAATAGCTGCAGGTCAAGGTCAGCAGGATTTCACTCAAGAAGCAAATGCTATTGGAGGATTTCAAGGCCATAATCAGAGGAAGTATGATCCCTATTCGAACGCGTATAATCTGTGATGGAAAGATCATCCAAACTTTAGTTGTGGAAATTAAAGAGGCCAACAGAGGCCACCTCATCAGATCTACAATAGACCAGTACAGGCTTCCACACAAGTTCAGACTTCAACATCAGGTATGTCTCTAAAAGATATTATAAAAAGCTTAGCATCTAACACTCTTCAATTTCAACAAGACACGATTATGTTTCAAAAGGAAATACGTGTAGGGATGCAAAATCTGGGAAACCAAATCACCCAACTAGCTATATCAGTGAGCAAGCTGGAAGCATAGAATTTTGGAAAGTTACTTTCCTAACCCAAAGTAAATCCTAGGAAAAATGTATGTGCAATCGCTCTTAGAAGTGGAAAGGAAATTCCTTCAAGCACACCACCAAAAGAGAGCGAACAAAGCAAAGAGAAAACTGATAAGGAGTGCTCCACCAAGGTGTCCAAAGGGGTACGTTTTGATCCACCTTTGTCTGTTAGTTCTCACCTCCCAGTTGCTCATTTTCCTAACAGGTTAGCAAGGCCCAAGAAAGAGGACCAGGAAAAGGAAATTTTTGAAGCATTCAGAAAAGTGCAAGTCAACATCCCCCTGTTGGATGCAATTAAACAAATTCCTAGGTATGCTAAATTCCTCAAGGAACTGTGCATTAACAAAAGGAAACTAAAAGATAAAGAAAGAGTGTTGGTGAGCAAAAACGTATCGGCCATGCTTAAGAGAAACATGCCAAAGAAATGCAAAGACTCAGGTATGTTTTCTTTACCTTGTGTGATTGGGGATAAGGAAATTGAGCATGCTATGCTAGATCTAGGTGCTTCAATCAATGTCATGCCTTTTTATATCTATAAAGAGCTTAAATTGCATGAACTGCAAGAAACTGGTGTAGTTATTCAATTAGCTGATAGGTCATACATTCACCCCTTAGGAGTCATAGAGGATGTGTTAGTTGAGGTTAAAGAATTGTTATTTCTTGTAGACTTTTATATCTTAGAAATGGATGGGAGATCCTTTCCAACTTCTGCTTCAATTCTGTTAGGGAGGCCATTTATGAAAACTGTACATACTAAAATCTATGTTGATGAAGGTACTTTGTCAGTTGAATTCGATGGAGAGGTTGCTAAATTCAATATTTTTGATGCCATGAAGTACCTTGAAAATGTCCATTCTATCTGTCATGTTGATATTTTTTATTCACTTGTGCATGATCAGACTTTTGAAGAACAGAATGAATATGAAACATTTACTTTGAATGATGTCTATAATGAGATTGGTCCAAAAGAGTTGTCTCCAGAAACCCTTTCTGAACCAATTAAATCTAATACTGAGATTTCTGTGCAAACCAACAAAATGTTACATTATGTTGTGCAGCAACTAAAATAGAACTGAAAGCTTTGCCAGAACATCTCAAGTATGTATATTTGGGAGATGCTGAGACATTGCCTGTCATCATCTCCAAGGAACTCACACCTGAACAAGAGGAGAAACTGATACTCATTCTTAAGGAGCACAAGCCGGCCATTGGGTGGACTCTAGTTGACATAAAAGGTATGAGTGCAGCTATGTGCATGCATAGGATTCTTCTAGAGGACGATGCTAAACCAACAAGAGAACCATAGAGGCGATTGAACCCAGCCATGAACGACGTGGTAATGAAAGAAATCTTCAAGATCCTAGATGCAGGTATAATCTATCCAATTTCTGACAGTAAGTGGGTAAGTCCTATCCATGTAGTTCCTAAGAAAACTAGCATAACTGTAGTTAGGAACAATAATAATGAGTTAGTACCAGGCGTGTTCAGAATGGTTAGAGGATGTGTATAGACTATAGGAAGCTGAATCAGGTAACGAGGAAAAACCACTTCTTTATCCCCTTTATAGATCAGATGGTTAAAAGTCTAGCTGGCAAACCATTTTTCTGTATTCTTGATGGTTTTTCTGGTTTTTATCAAATTCCTATTGCACAGGAGGACCAGGAAAAAACTACTTTCACTTGTCCTTTTGGGACCTATGCCTACAGACAGATGTCTTTCGGTTTATGTAATGCTCCAGGTACATTTCAACGATGCATGATGAGCATTTTCTCTAATTATATTTAGAAATGCATTGAAGTGTTTATGGATGATTTTACTGTGTATGGAGATTCATTTGATGTATGCTTAGATAATTTCGCTAGAATCATGAAGCGCTATATTGAAACTAATCATGTGCTGAATTATGAAAAGTGTCATTTTATGGCTAACTAGGGCATTGTTTTAGGTCATGTGGTTTCTTCCAGAGGCATAGAAGTTGATAAGGCATAGAGATGACCTCTATTGAATCAGATTCAATCATAATGGACTATGAGGAGGTGATCTACATGCCTGATAGACAGCAAAGACCTACAAGGATGACAGCCAAGTCAAGTAAAGATAAAGAAGTAAGTGGGAAAAAAATTAAATTTATTCATTTAGTTATAGTTTAAAAATTTTAATTTCTTCCAATGAAATTATTTACTTTAAAGTTTAACAACATGTAATAAATGAAGATTCGAATCTTTTAACCTCTCAATTGAGTGTATATGTCTAAATCAGTTAAATTATGTTCAAGTTAGCAATAAAATTGTTTCAACAAATAAAAAAATTATTAAATTAAATGAATTGTAAAATTAATATTATACATTAGTATTGGAAGCACCACAGTACTATTTTAAGGTAATTTTTAAAATATAAGTTCTGTTACCTTTTTTTAGTGTTCTTATAAATTATGCTTGATTTCAATTTCGTCTTAGTAATTTAAATTTTTTTAAATTAATTCTTATGGTTTGGATAAGTTTTCTAAAGGGTTATTGTGATTTTTAGATGTGAACAATTTTATGAAATTCAATATACGGTATATGTGAGAGTTAAATTGTCAACTTGAGCCTTCACTAGTACAATTTCAAAATTTCATGACATTGAAAAATTGTCATAAGCATCTTTCATGACTTTTTTTTTTTCAGTACTAGAATCCTACATCAAGAAACTCTATACATGACACTTAATATTTGTATAAAAAAAACATATTCAAGACATTTATTAATTGTCATAGTAAATTTTTTATGACAATTAAACATTGTCAATAAATAACTCCTAAAAGGTAATTTTTCCGTCAATATATATATATATATATATATTAACGACATTTTTTAAATGTCATAAAAATTTTGTTGATGATAATATTTTAGTATCAAATAAATGCTTTCTTTCATAGTTTTTGGATGTCAACAAAAAACATATCATGAAAATTTTGAACATCACAAAAATGCTTACAATGACAATGAATAGTTGTCACCCAAGTAATTTTTATGACATAGATAAACCATCATAAATGGTGATATATCACTACTTATTTATTTATGACAGTTCATCAAAATCATAGAAATTATATTGTCTGATACCTATCAATATACATATGTTTTCAAAATAAAATCATTCCAATTTTTATACAAAATAAATACATACATAAATGATAGCACACAATATGTGCTATCTTTAAGCTTTATTTTATGCTAGTTTTGAGACTTAAAAATATGCTTTTCACATTCATAATTGTTTATTTTGTAGAAATTAAGCATTTTGGAGCAAAACGAAGATTTTAGAAGAAATATGGTGATAAATGAGCTAATTAAGCAACCAATTTTGGGGACAATTTTTAGAGAAGAAAAATATTCCTAATTTAATTAGGTTATGGATTCCTAATTTGATTAGATTTTGGATTCCTAATTTAATTAAATAATGAATTCCTAATTAGATTAGGATATGGATTAGCCCATTATAAATACTCACATTCTCTTCACTTCAAGGCATTCAACTTTGGAGAGCACAACTTTCAATTTCTACATACAAGAGTGAGAAGAGACCTGAGGAAAATATTCAAGGCCAAGTTGTGGAGATCATACGGAGACGGAAAATCGACACACCAACATAGTTTTTGTAACGACCCAACTTTTCCTATTATCTTACTAGAGACGTTACTACATGCATGCAAAATTTAAAATTTGAAAACTTTAATATTAAACAAAAAGAATTAAAGTTCTTGCTAAATAATTAAAGAGGTTTTAGTTCGGGATCCCTTCCTAAAAACATTTCGAAAGATACCAATAGATAAAAACATTAAAACAACTGAAATGGTTCACAATACATTGATTACAAATCAAAATATTTAAAGATAAAATACAAACTAAGTGCGGAAGTCATACTTTTCAAAACACCCATGACCTTTCAGCAAACTACCTTGGCACCCGCCTAAGTTATGTTCTTGCCTTTACCTGAAAAGAAAAACATTTTGAAAAAAAAAAGTGAGTATTTAAAATACTCAGTAAGTGACCTCACTACCGAGTCAGGATATGCATACACATACATAATGAATTTTCGAAAACATTTTTCTTTCCTTTGGTGGGACCTAAATTTCTTTCATAGCGGAAACGTTTCCTTAAAATTTTCCTTCGGCTTTTAATGTGGACAATTTAACCCATCGTAACTATGTTTCATTCATATAGCCTCGTAAGGCTCCTTTACATAAAGCCTCGTAAGGCTTCTTTTCATATAGCCTCGTAAGGCTCCTTTTCATATAGATGTACAACAATAACTCTAGGATGGTAATTGCCACAGCCTTCGAAATCATTTCATCATGAAAACACATATATGCATGAGGTCCCAAAACATCTTTCATTTTCATTAAGTGATGCAACATTTAGAAACATTTTCACATTAATCATCACAAATCATAAATCATGCATCACATTTGTAAGAGCATTTGACATACATGTGAGAATTAATTTTCATACATAACATTTCAAATTTCATCAACAATCATAGCTAAAACATTTATAAAAATCGTTTCATTTCAAATGAGATTTCGTTTTTCAATTCAGTTCCTAACTTGCATTTAAGCATACCAGCATAAAGTCCCTTACCTGGCTAAAATAGCTCAATTTCTCCTTTTATGGAGTTCTTTCACTACAGCTTATAATGATTTAAAAAGAACTTATTACTTGACTAACTCCACCTTTAAACCTTAGGCCAACTCACTCAAAATTTAATTCTAACTTACCCATAATGAGATTTCTCTAAATATGACATGTTTCCTAATTATGAATTTCATGATTTCCTTCTAAAAATAACCCAAATCTTAGGTAATTTAAAAGGGCTTAAACCAAACAACTACTTACCTCGAACAGAATGACTACTATTAATCCGGTAGCGAAAAATCTTCTCCCAAGTCTGGCCTCCTAATTATCCTTCAATAATCCAAATAAAATAAGAGTTATAAAACTTGGTCCAAATTTCTTGAAATTTCTTAATTGAGCTCCATTTAGTCCAATTTTTTGTTAATCTTTACTCAACCAATGCTTCAATTTAATTTTACTGAGTCTTAGTTCCACAGTCCTATTTAAAGGTCCAAATGTCTCAAAAAGTCCAATGATTTCTCAAATTGCAAAAGTTGTCCAGTAATTCAGTCCAATAGTCCAAGATATTCTTAATTTGTAAATCAGTCCCTTTTTTATTTCTCAAATCGATCTTAAGTTATGGACAGAGTGCTCACCCAAATTAATTAATTTCGAAGGATGGCTGTAAAGCACTGGATCTTGTTGGAATTTAACGAAATAACTCGAAATCGATAGTCTTCTTCTCAAATCGGTATCCTGAAATTTAGTCCATTAGTTAATGATCGATCCAATCAAAGTCCTTAAACAGATTCAAATGAGTATCGAAAATACCCAAATCAGAACACGATTGCGAACGGGACTGTTCGGGCTCGAAAAGTGGATCAGAGATGGCGGCGCGTGCGGCAGTGCACGACGGTACGTGCGGCGGTGCGTGAGCGACTTCCAGGGGCACGTGGAGGCGATTCGGGACGTTCTTCACGGATCTGACCATAACCGGTGGTCGGAGTTTGAAACACGGTTAGAGAGACGGCGGTGCGTGTGGCGTACAACGGCGGAGCGTGTGGACTTACGGCGGTGCGTTACCGGCGCCTGTCCTTTGCAGAAATGGTCGGAATCACTCCAGCGAGCTAGATCGGGGTGCTTTAGGCTTCTGGAGAAGTCTGGTCTGCATGTAACAGACAGATCCGACGAGCTGGCGGCGTTCTAAACGCGTGGGTCTTCGTGCGCGAGGATCTGGGTGGTCGGAGAGACTCCGACGAGCTGCGGTTGAAGGAACGGCACGCTGATCGCGTGCTACGTGCGTTTTCCAGTGGTGGTTGCTGTCGGACGAAGACGAAGAAGAAGAAGAAGTAGACGGCGGCGGTTCAAGTGCTGTCCGGCGACTGAGGAGAAGAAGAAGAAAAAGAGAAGCATGCAGATGGTGGGTGAGCTCGGCGGAGAGAGAGAGAGAGAGAGTGAGAAAGATGAAGATGAAGATGAGGAAGAAGATGATGATGTTGATGAAGGTGGGTGTTTTCGGGTAGAGCAACGAGGGAGAAAGAGAAAGTGAGAGTGAGTGAGATTGATGGTGTGGGAGGATGAAAAAGAGAAAAAAAAATGGATAAAACAAAAATGAAGTGGATGGAAATAAGGACATAGTGGGGGTCGTTACAGTTTTTCTCTTCTTTCTTTATATTTAGTATTTAAATGTTGTTTAAGAGTTTAGATTTTGTGATAGTGAACATGAGTGGCTAAACTCTTTTCTTATTCTAGAGATTGATGTAGCCATTAGACTTTATGTTTTAATTATTTAAATTCCATGATTGATTGTCATTAATTTCATTCATGCGTTTATATTCTTAATGCTTTTAATCTTTTGATCACGGATTAAATATTGTTATGTTGGTCTAAATTCACGTTTGAGAAAAGTAATTTAGATTAGATCCTAATTGCATGACTAAAGGTAGTTCTAACTTGATAATGATTAGAGGTAGTTCTAACTTGATAATGATTAGGGCTCCTTTCGAAATTGTTAATGAAGGAACTTAATACTATGCATAATGTTAAAAATCATCATAGATGTAGATTTTGCCTTATTGCATAAGAATTGTTTGTCCTCGAAATAGTCATTCATGATAAAAGACTTCTAGACTTATGAAATATTTGTTTGATCAATCTTAGATGTTTAAGTAATTTATTTATTTTAGTCTAATAGGTGAAATCAACTCTCTAGGATATTCTCTGCTCTGATTGTTTCAATTTTTATTATAATTGTTTTATTTAAATCTTGCATCCATCATTCAATTCTATTCTCTAAGTGAATTAGAAAACCAATCCTAAGGACAATAATCGAACACTTTTTCATTATATTAAAACTTGACCCATACACTTGCGATATTGCGCAAAAATTAGGCAACAATAAATAACTTTTATATATCATTGAACCAAATTTGGTAAAAATTTTACATACAACTAACTATGATCTAATTTGTACGCTACAACAATTTTCACACTAGGCTTCAACTAACATGGGGAGTGTACTATATTTTTTCACTAATCCAACAAAAAAGCTCATACATCAATTAGTTGCAATATGACTTCTTGACTTCATTGAATTCCTACAAGACATAATAAGCAAAACAATATTCATTTTGAGGTTGAACACAAACTATTAAATTTACCAAAACTAAGGAACATAACATTTAATGATACTCAAGAGAGAATATAACATATTATCTTGCTTTTATGACAAAAGAAGAGAATATAACAAGGAGGGAGGAGGGGGAGGGGAGTTTATCTAAATAATATATTACATCTATTTCATTAACCCCAACATCTAAACACAAAAAAAAAAAATGAACACCAACAATACTTATTAAACTTACCAAAACTTAGGAATAACATTAAAAAATATATATATATCATGAACCCAACAACTAAATTTATAAAAAAATGAACATAGATCAATAAACTTATTAAGACTTAGGAACATAACAACACTTACTAAACTTACCAATACTTAGGATCATAACAACAAAACTTGTCATGAACCCGAAACTTAGGAACATAACAACATTTAAACTTACCATAAAAAAATGAACACAACAACTACAACAACTAAACTCATAAAAAAATGAATATATACAAACCATTAAATTGACCAAAACTTAGGAACATAACAACATTTAATGATACTTAATGAGAGAATATAACATATTATCTTGTTTTTATGACAAAAGGAGAGAAAATAACAAATATAGTCAACACGAATAATCCTTTATCTAAACTTCAACACATCATAACATACAAATTCAAACCTATAAGTCATACATTAGAAAAAAAGAAAAAAAAATTGTACTAAGTATACCTTATCCAAGGGCCTACATAGTGTCCTATAAAGACCACAAAACAAGCCCTTTATTGTCAACAAGGACAAAATCATTATCCTAAAAAAGTAGAAAAGTGATGTTTGCAACGATTATTGGTATTCTACCACTTATTATATCCAGTGTTGAGTAAAGTTTATGTACTATAGGATTAGCAAAATAATGCATTATTATAACTTTAAAACTAAACTAAACTAAACTTATTATACTCAATGTTCATGAAGGCTCATTGAAAATGGAGATCAAAGAAGCAACTGAAATCCAACTAAACAAAAATCAAGCTACCACCACCCCTACCTAATCAACCCTATCATTAAGTTAAAAATCTTACATACTAAGCAGTAGAATAGATTAATTAATCGTAGTAATAGACATTCAAACAAATGAAAAATGCAAAGTCTACCTACATAATATGTCGATCGTTTAGTTATCTTGTATCACCACAAAATAGATCACTATAACATGTCAGCAATCACACCATAACTTGGAATCATAATCTAAAAACTCGCAGAGGTTCAATGATTCACAAATTATAAGATGACAAAATACTTTAAAGATAACTAACAAAGTTATCAAATAAAGTTGTAGTCATAAAAGTACTTACCACATCCCTCCAATATTCATCCCTAAAATGAACATATAGTTGAACATCAAGATAAAAACCATAGTTAAATTATAGTAATAAGTAAGTAACCCCTACTATTGGAGTCATGCACCAACATCAATACAACATGCCCATTACAATCCAACCAATTATCAAAGAAAACATAACACAATTATCAAAGATTGTTCAAGCGCTCCTAAATTAATATAATGAGTTCCTGAAACAAAAGAGATAAGGTTTCAAAGCTAGAACTCAATTCCAAAACCTTGATCGAAACTAAAAAGGTGTTAAGAGGAATGCTCTTACCCAAAACAACCTTAAACCTTATACGAGCGATCTGAAAAGGTTCATAAACAAGAAAAAAAAATTGTGGTCATAAAAGTACTTGCCACATTCCGCCAATATTCCTCTCTGAAATGAACATACATTTGAACATCAGCATAAAAACCAATGTTAAATTATAGTACTAAAATATCTCTAAAGCAAAAATTGAAGAAAAAGTTCATCCACTTGCTTAGAATAACCTCACCTAAGATTGAAACCAATGCAACTTAATCACAAACTTAAAATTGATAGCTTTCAAGGAATTTTTTTCATGGATTTTACTCTAATTCTTATGAGATTCCAAGTAAAAGAACATTTAACAAAGAATTTTGGCATTTGGTTTTAGAGAATTATACTTGGAATAACACTGTTCCTAACAACCTTTAAAACTTATGAACATAACAACAAAACTTTAAAGCATTTTGTCATCAAAGGCAAAGTAAATAAAGAGAAGGGAGAAAAAAAAACTTTAACTCACATAATTCTTTGAAGTTTAATAAAACATGGTGTAATTTGTACTTGAAGTCATTGATGCACAAGATTTGATCTGACACATAAAAAGAAATGAAAATAATGAAAATAATGTAAGCAAGAGAATTAAGATTTGAAGTATGGATAACATATATCCAAAGGAACATAAACAACTCATCAAATGTTATTAGAAAAGAAAGTAAATTCGAACTTACGGATGACAAAAAGCATAAAAACCTTCAATAAAACCAAGTTAACATACCTCATAATGCAACTGCATTGCATATATATGTGAAACTCCACTATATCCATTGTTTTCTTCTCAAATCCTTCTAAGATATCAATAGTTGAACCACTGTAAAATAATCTAAAATACCAATAAAATGTTGAAGTATTTTCTTTTAAATTGAGTATAGTAAGCAACAACTGTTAACAACTTTTGGACATGTAAAATATACCAAGTCATTCCAAATCACTCATTTGGAATTAGTTACTTAGTCAACTTTTTATGTTAGATAGACATCTTACATCATTCATAATGAGTAAAATATCATCAACATAAAATATATCGAGTCATTCCAAATCACTCATTTGGAATTAGTTACTTAGTCAACTTTTTATTTTAGATAGACATCTTACATCATTCATAATGAGTAAAATATCATCAACTGTTAAAATCTTCATTTTGGACATGTAAAATATATCGAGTCATTCCAAATCACTCATTTGGAATTAGTTAGTCAACTTTTTATGTTATATAGACATCTTACATCATTCATAATGAGTAAAATATCATCAAAATAAAACATGAGAAAAATCCACTTGGCAATTAATGATTTTCTTGTCTATACAAGCTTCATTAATATTTATCAAAAATCATAGATTTTGATACTTTTATCAAACCTTATATTCACAGGTCTAATGGTAAAATTCATTCAATAAATGAACCTTTACTATTTCGCAAACCTTTTGCTTTTGATCTTTGAAGATAAACATATTTGATTGATTTTTGTACATGCATTATCTAAGATTTCTTTTCATAAAAGAATTCTAAACATTCAATTTTTTTTTATATCACATATGCAACAATGAATTAAATAATGCTTACAGACTTTAGTATGACAACAAGTGAGAATATTTACTTACAGTCTACTTTCTCCTATTAGGTTTAACCCTTTGCCATTAGTCTCACTTTGCAGGTAATAAGCATTCAACTTTGTCATCTAACATGACAATTTGGACTTCAATTAAATCCTTGTAAAGGTTGAGTCATCTCATAACTCTCCCACTACAATGAGGCTTATCCAATTCATAACTAGGATTCATTTGACTTTCAAATGTAATTAAATTGTTAACAACTTTTGTTAACTATTTAGTGGTTTCACTTGGAACCAATTTATTAATACTATCTCACCTTATTAAAGGTTTGTATTCTTTTATTTGACATTTCTTATAAAAATGATATTTGTCATACAAATACCTTATTCGTTTTAGGACTATATAAAAGACTATTTTATACTCCTTAGGGGTGGCCTACACTTAGACTTATCTTTGAACATATACAAGCTTGTTGGGCTGCTTTCAGCACATGAGCTTAACATTCCCAAATGGTGAAGTGTTGTAAACCAACTTTACTACTCTTCTATAATCTTAAAATTGTCTTGTAGACATTTTTGGAGGGAATCATGTTCACCATGCAATCTCTATTGCATTTTTTAACCGGAGTATGGTAATGGTGTGTACTCATTACTGATGTGACCATGGCTAACAATGTCTTGTTTCTCCTCTTCCAGCACAATTTCACAAAATTGTACTTGGTATTAAGATAATTGGAATAAAAACTCATTTTCTATCAATTAATTTTAGTATATAAGGTTTTGTACTTTCTATTATGATCTGAACATAATTTCTTGATAGATTTAATTATCTAATCGATTTTCAACTTTAGTCTTAATTTTCTTAAACTTTTCAAAAATTTAGACTTATGTTTATTAGGTAAAGATACTTGTACCTTGAATGATCATCAACTAGAGTGACAAAATATTCATGATTTTATTTGGCATTTACATTCATCAAACCACTTGGTTTAGAATGTATAAGCCCAAAGTATTATTTGGCGTTCTAGCCCTATCTAATAAAGGTCCAATGATGATCTTGCATGAAAGGCAAGATCTACATACAGGTAAAGTAATTAACTAACTTTTTAGATAATTACCTCTTACTAGTCTTTTCATTCTATTCAAGTTGATGTTAATCAACCTTAACATCCAAAGTCAAGTATCATCTTTTAGAAGAAAATGATGTCTTTCTATTCTGGATTCTATAATCCTGAATATCTCAGTATTTTGTAGTATAGTATATGTCAACATTTTCAACATATACAAATTGTTCTTATTTTAAGCTGAATGTATTTTCAAACAAATTTGAAAATATTAAACTTTCATACTTCAAAATAATTCATACTATATGAACATTTTTAGTAAAAAGTTCGAGAAATTGAATTTCTCTAATGGTTACTAAAAACACCATATTCAGCATTAAGTAACAATTTTTACTTAATGACATCATAATGTCTCCCACTACATTAACTGAGATAGGTTTCTGGTGCTAACTTGTAGAAACTATTCCACATGTTAAGTATTTTTCAAAAATTACATATTAAATGTAATAAATAATAAATCTTGATAGTAGATCTTATATCGACTATCTAGGTGGCTTTATTTATATTCCACCAAAAATCTAGTAAATCAAATTTACTTTCATATATATTATTCTTCCCATAGAGGTATTTCAAAAATTCCTCTCATTGTGACTGTCCTGACTAATTTAGAAACTATTTCCTTTTATATAGCTTCAGTCATTTGGTTTGTTTTATTGGAATTTTGTAATACTTAAATTCGAGATTATTTAGAAAATTTTCTAAATTTAGCTTATGTTGACTTCAACATTTCATATGTTGTTGTCATTTTTTTTATCTTCTAAACTTGACATCTAACATGTCAACTAGGAGAATACGTACAAGCTATCTCGTTTACTTTTGATTCATTAATCATGTGCTTCACGAACAATTCGAATAGCATTAGAACCAGGTTTTGAGAACATTTCTAAATAAAGACAAATTCAAAATTTTTACACTACCATTATAGTGTTAACGTTATTTTTTCAAGTAATTAAAATTTCTCAATTTTGACTTATCAGTAATAAAATTAAAAATAATGAGAGAAACTGACATAATATTGAAATATATATATAATTTAACATCATGCAAACAATTATCCATTCAATTTTAGCATAGAAATCAAACAATTTGAAAAATGAACCCTATAAACCATTTCTAATGCTATGGTACTTTAGTGAGTTAAAACAAGTGCCGCTGTAGGGTATGTCAAGTATTCCTTCACTAAACTGAGACAATCTTAACCAAACATTATAACAGAATAACTCTTATTCCTATAATATTTAGTTACCATTAGTTTGGTCAAGGACATCATTAACAACTTTAATGAGCCCTTTGTAAGTGTGACTCATAATTTTAGATCCTGTAGTTTTATCCCAACAAGTGTCGTCGTAGGGTAGGTCAAGTATTGGAAACAAAACTACAATCATATCCTTCTCAGGAGTTCACCATGATATTGACTTATGCAAACACCTTCCTTAGGCGAACGGTTCAAAAGCCACCACAAAGCCCGCATGAATCTCACGATGTGAACCAATGATAGAGACCGTAGGATATGTTGACACATTTCCTTCTCCCACTTACTGTTGGGTTTTATGTCCTAAAACTCGTGGTTTTGTAAACTGAATGTATATTCTATTTTACAATAAAGATGTTATTGAGGTTTATTCAGTAAATGTGTTATTGAATAAAGTGAATTGTGTATTCTATAACCAAAATCCAATGAACTAAGAACCCTTGGCTATAGTATGTATACTTGAACTTTATGTATGACATAAAAGTGGATCAAGTTCGAGTAATAGCCAAAATGGTCTATAGTATAAGGATAAGGCTGGGTACCTTATTCTGGGGACACTATGGACGCGGCCCACTTTGTATAGTACTAACGATGTGATCCTGAATCGTTCATGTGGAGACATGCGAGTGGGGGCGTCCTATGCAAAGAGTTTGTATAAGACCGGACCGCGAAATAGTCACTTAGACTTTATAACTCCGTTTACTGTTTTAACTGACTATATTCATACGATGACCTAGGTAACTCGATCTTAATCCTGAGCGTGCTATGAACTCATGTTTATTCGGGATTATCCTTAGATTTGCATGAGTGAGAGTGGCCCGAGATTGCCGACTCAATAAGCCTCCCATTTTGGGGATAAGACCGGATAGATAGTTGGGAACATAGTCATGCGAGATGGAATTCACTCCTACCTGCTTTAAGGATTAGTAGAGAGGTTGTTCCCTTAAGTGCTGACTCCGGGTCTTGAACAATGGGCCCACCCTCTCATTGGCCCGAGAGGGATTCGGTTTGTTGGTTGGACCACAAACCAATTGTTCATTAAAGGATCAGTGGGACTTAAGGAACAATAAGTAATTATAGGGGTAAAACGGTTTATTTGACCCAGCTGTAATTACGAACGACCTGTGAAGGATCGACTTACTAATCATGGTTATATCAAGTGGACAGAAATATATCTACAGTGAGGAGAGTGCAGCCACTGGGCTTTAGTGGAGTGTCCCGGTGGTTAACGAATGTTGATTAGCTAGGCTAAAGAGTTTGGCCGGTTAATCTTGTATCGTTGGAGCTCATGATTTGTAGGTCCATGAGGTCCCCTTACTAGCTCAGACTAAGCCTTGGAATAATTTGAGAGAAAAGAATTTGAATTGTTCAAATTCGGTTTTGGGAGTAAACGTTAATTATATGCGATATACTTAACGTACTATAATTTAATTATGAATTAAAACCACAAGAAAGAGAGAGGAATATATTTAAATGTGATTTAAATATTTGATCGGTTTAATACGTGAATAGGGATTCATGTACAAACGATTGGTCATAAAAGAGAGGGATTGGTCTAATTATTTAATTAATATTTGATATTAAATTAAATAATTAAATTAATTAATTAAATGGTTTAATTAATTAATCAAGTTTTTAAATTAATTTTGATTTAAACTTGACTAATTCCAACCAAATGTTGTCTTCCAAAAGAAGACAAGTGTTGTCTTCCATGGGAAGACAAGTGTTGTCTTCCATGGGAAGACAAGTGTTGTCTTTCATAGGAAGACAAATGAGGTTTCATTAGTGCCTATAAATGGGATGAAACACAAAAGGATTGTGTGAATTTTCTTTGATAGTTTTTTTTTAAAAACTATCTTGAGCTCTCTTCCTTTCTCTCTAAAAATTCTCTTAACAAAGGATCCCACAATCCATTCCAAGGGCTGAGAATAGTAGGGAAGACTCTAGTGGTGGTCCAAGTATTGTTGGTGATCCAAGATTTGCAAAGAATTTGGAGAATTTGAGCTACAAAGGTATGTGTTCATACTTTCTGGTTTTTTCCAGTTTAGTGCATGTTTTTGTTTGGTTAAATTGATGTACTTTGAGTGCTCGAGATCCGAAATTGCTTCCGCTTTCTTAATATTAACTCTTTCACTTACTATTTTGAAATATGGTTTTCTCTTACTTAGACAAATTAGGCTAATCTCATTTATCTAAGTTCCTCAATCTACCTTTCATAACCCTTATGTTGTTAGATTGATTTTAATGTGAATTACTATGTTTTTAAACTATTTAAAAAATAATAATAACATTATGAGCATGCTTAGTGAAAATAAATAAAATTTGACTAATTCAACTCCCAGATCGATTCCCAGTTAGAGGCGTTCTCTTTTGGTCAGCTTAAATACCCTAGTGTAGACAGAACCTTTCATAGACACAGTTTCCTTATAGTTAATTTTTATTTCAAATTCATTAATCTTTAATTAACTATTAATTCTTAGATTAATGAACATAAGTGAATTTATAAATAAATGTTTTTAATCCCATTAAAAAATAAATCACTTGGATAGTCTTAAAAATCAATGATTTTAAACCATTTAAAACAAATTAAAAGATAATTCTTGATATTTTATTCTAATTCTATTAGAAAAAAAAAAGATAAATTAAATTAAAAACTTAAACTATGGATAATCTTGAAATTCTACCATTTAAAACCATTTAAAACTAAATTAAAAGATTATCCTAAATTCTAACAAATAAAGATATATTAAATTCAAATTTTAAACTATTTAAAACATGAATTCGAAATATCTTTATTTTAAGAAAATTCTAATCTCATTAGGATATATCCTAATCCTATTAGGAAAATATGGATTTCATTTATTAAAGAAAATATCCTAATTTAATTTTCCAAATATAACAATTATATTCAAAGATATGAAAAATATAAGCATATTAAGAAAATATCTCAATTCTATTAGGAATCATACTAATAAAATTTTTCAATATAACAATTATATTAAAAAATTAATCTTAATTCTATTAGGAAATTAGGAAACAACTTAATCAAAATTTTCAAATATAACAATTATATTAAAAAATAAGATAAGATGCATGATCATGCTTAACCTATGATGAAATTTTAAATTTCAATGGCATACTTTATGCAACAATCAAATAATTTAAAACATACATCTCATGCATAATTAAATTAAAAATAGCAAAATTGACCAGCATATTTGGCATATCTTAAAAAATTGAAAATATTTTAAATTACAATAATTTAAATCCAAGACATATCTTTGTCTTCAATGTCGGTAATCCAAATTTAGATTCTCAAAACCCTAAATTTTTCTTAAGAATTGTTGTTGCCGCTATATCAAAAAACACTATGAAAATCCCATACTTATCTTAGCATTAGTTTGTAGGCTGTTTGGATTATCTCATTGAAAGTATATATATGGATGGCTGGGCGAACACATATAATGCAACTCACGAAGACAAATTCAAAGGACCCATACCATCAGTTCACCGATTAATTGCCGCCAAGTGAAGTCGTACATACCAGGAGTTGAAGAAAGCTCCATTCAAAATTGAATTAAAATTCACTTCTCAATTCATAATTGAGTTGTTGAATCATTGTCGGTTGCTGATGTAATCAACTCAAGATTACATGAACTCTCACCAAGATCAAAATCACAAAATATGGGGCGAAAGTTGCCGTCGATGTTCTTCTCAAAAATTCATGTTTATACTTGAATAATTGCATTACTGGAAAAGCAAGTTCTTTTCCATTATAAAATTTGGAAAAAAAATACATTAAATCCTAAATTCAAATGGATTTTTACAATTCATCTAATCAAAGTAATAAATCTATTGCCAAATAGCCTAAACAATCAATTTACAAACTACAATTTATCACATATATGATAAATTAAAATATCCACCATCACAAAACTTTAATACTAAATAAAACTCAAAGATTTTTCTGATACCAATTGATAGAAATGAACTCTTCATCTCGCAGCGGAAGCATTGGATCGTCTTTGATTTTATTTAAAATTAAACTAAAAATAATATTAATTAAGAAAACTTACTTTTGAGATAAATATGGAGAATATTCTGGTAGGTATTTACCTCTTTCACAAAGTCTTCCTGGCTATGACTCGAACACAGGATCAAGGCTTGTGGGAGTCTCTGGATTGGAGAAGAACAGGTCTAGAGAGAATTATCTAGTTCTCTCTATTGAGGAGATGCATATTATGTCTAATGACTCAACCCAAGAGTCCTATTTATAGAGGTCAAGGAAAAATCTTTTCCATAATTAAAATATTATATTTTAATTATGGCAAAGATTTTCCTTTAATATTTTAATTATGGAAAATATTTTTCCTTTGACCTCTATAAATAGGACTCTTGTATTTTAATATCTAATATATTAAAATATATCTTATACTGATTTGAATCTCATTTAAATCTCCCACGATATTTATTTATTTGAATCTTATTCAAATTTTATAATTATCTTTTATTTAATGTATCAAATACAATAAATATATTTTCCTCTTTATATTTAATATATCTAATATATTAAATTTTAATTTGAACACTTTAAATTAAATATTAATTTGACCATTTCAAAATTTAATATTTAATGTATCAAATACAATAAATATATTTTTCTTTCAACTAAATTAATCTTTTAGTGTTACTATGAGCTAGCAAGAGGACCTTATGGACTTACAGATTATAAGCTCCAATAATACAAAATCAATTAATTAAACTCTTTAATTAATTAATTTTTATTCATTAACTATAGGTCACTCCACTATAGACCTAGAGTTGCACTCTTATGCACTGTAGGACAAGTTGTGTCCATTGATATAATCATTACATGCAAGTCGATTCTTCACAAGTTGTTCGTAATTACAGCTGGGTCAAAAGTCCGTTTTACCTCTATCATTACATCTTGCACCTTAAGTACCATTGATCCTCTAATGAACAATCTATTTATAATCTAATTATAAACTAAGTCCCTCTCGAGCCAGTGAGAGGGTGGGGCCCCATTGTTCAAGTCCCGAAATCAGCACTTAAGGGAACTACTCATCTACTTACCCTATATGGGAAGGAATGAATTTCATCTTGTGAGATTATGTTCTCAGCTCTTTATTTGGTCAAGTCCCCAAAGTGGTAGGCATATTGAATCGACTACAAAAGTCATTCTCACCCATGCAAATCAAAGGACAAGCCCTCACAGGCAGGAGTTCATAACTCAGTCAGGATTAAGATCGAGTCGCATTTGATCATCATGATGAAATATTAATCTTCTCAATTAACAGATTTATAAAGAGAAATTAAATATTTCGTGGTCCAGTCTTATACAAACTCATTGTATAAGATACCCCACTCACATGTCTCCATATGAATGATTTGGATCAAATCATTTGTAACTATTACAAAATGGATCGTATCAATAGTGTTACCATAATAAGGCATCCAATCTTATCCATATACTATGACTCTTTAGATTATTTCTTGAACACGATCCTCATGTATGTCAACCACATATTGTTCAAGATTACACTAATAACCTTAGATTTTTCATATAATGGATAATATTATATTGCAAATAGAATAATCAAAATTATTGTTAATTATTAAATAAATAATTAATTACGAGGCTTTAGGGCATAAATCCCAACAACATCAAATATAGTTTACAAAAATCACACCAAGATACAAGTATAAAGTCATTCAGTTGTAGTAACAATTCATATATCATTTCCGGAAAAATTAAAATAGCAAAGAAAACCTACACTATTTCTTCATAACTAAGAGATGTACATTAAACTTTGCTAGATAAATGTTATAAAAAATAGACTTGCACTACAAGAAATTTTGGATTTTTCGACGCTATTTTTCCCGTTGCAAATAAATGCGTCGATATAGCTTTCCTTTCCCGAAGCAAATCAAGCGTCAAAAATATCTTTGTTTATCCCGACGCATCATGCGTTGAGATAGGTTCATTTCATCCCGACGCCAAAGTGGGAAAAATGGAACGTAAATGGAACGCACAGTTTAAGATATACAGACTCAAGTTTCTATTTATCCCAACGCAAGTTTGCGTCGGGAATATGGGCATAAAATTCCTTCCCCAACATCCTTCCCATTTTGCGATTTTCTTCAGCAATCGCCAGCCCCTTTCGAAAGCCCTAGCCCCTTTCCTAAATCTCATCTCCAATAGCTTAATCTTCATCTTCCTTCTTCCTCGTGAGCACCACCGTCGGCGAGATCTTCCTCGTGAGCACCATCTTCCTTCTCCCTAAACCTCATCTCTGGCACGACACATACGGCGACATCTTGCTCCGGTGGGACTGTCGAAATGCGTTCAGAGTGCGACGACTACGTCTTTAATCAATGGCTCTCTTTCGCACGACATTCTCGTGAGATTTTTCAACATCTTCCTCAGCACAGCTCGTCTTCTCCAGCGGAATACAACGTCTTCTCCGGCGTCTTCTCCAGCATATTCAACTTTCTTGAAGAGGGACCTTGAGGTAATGTCTTTGTTTCAATTAATCTCTATGTGCCTCTGATTGTGTTATGAATTTTGATTTGATCCTAGAAATAGATAGGGCAAGAATTAAAACTGCAATGAAACCTGATATATTGTCTCAACCATGAAACCTGCAATATGGATTTAGGTGATTGTGTGAAGAAAAGAAAAAAATAGAAGAAAAGTTGAAGAAGAAATTGAGTTTGAGAATTAATTATTAAGAAATTGAGTTTGAAGCAGTGGAAGTCGGTGAATATTCATCCGAAGAAGAAGTATGAAAAAAGAGGAATACATATAGGGTTGTAAAGAAATGAATATTCAAGTCAAATATTTTTTTTTTAAAAAAAAAGGAAAATCCTGATTTATAAGATTTCAAAAGTTTTGTTGGAGAGACTTAATTAATTGGTTGAAAAGTTTCTAAGTTTGTTATGAAGTGCAATTACTCTCTTCCATTTTCAACACATTTCCCTTAACAAAGTCAATTTAATCTCTTTGTTAGTTATTCAATTAGAAAAGTAATTAAATGAATGAGATGTTCTTTTTGCCAATATATAATTGAACATTTTAACTCATTAGGATATGACCTTAATTAAGTTAAAGATTACTTCCGTTCGCTTATCAATTAGAGCATTTCAATCTGTGTATATATATATATATATATATCATTGAAAGAGAAAAATAAAAATTATAGAATACTAAGGATAAAATAATAACCCTATAGTTTAGAGGTATTTTTCTAATTTTTTCTTAAAAAATTACTATACTAACTAAAGTTCATGCTCGTAATATAGATTTAAGAACACCAACAACATTAATGTGAAATTTTTTTGAGAAAGATTATGAGTTTAACGCTTTTATATTTGCTTAAATGAATCCTAAAATGTAATTACAAATATGTCTAATACCCATTTAAAAATTTTCGGTTTTGGATTTTAAGAAAGTTAAATTAAATTTAAAAAAAATATACACATAAGCAAGTAAGTTATTAGTAATGGTTGAGATCCTTTTAGATGTAGTTATATGTTTGTTACAAATACCTGAGAAAGACTAGCCTTGAATTTTCTCTTCAATTTTCTACACTCTGTTTAATCATTGAAAATTGAAGAAATTGTTTGGAAAGACAAGTTTTTGTTTTTAGGTATATGAATGAGTGATATGAGTTTTTCATTTGGATTATGTTAAGTGCTCTTCTTTTTATTCTTGTTGCTCTCATTTTCATGTATTTTGATTGCCTGTTTTGATCCTAAGTTAGTGCCAAACCATTTAATTCTAAGTTATTTTGTGGACATGAGTTGCTGATGTTTAGTTGTATGTTCAGGTATGATATTGTTATCTTATTTTATTTATATCTTATTTACTAAGTTATTTTTTGAGATTAATGTTTTATTTAAAATAATTTTGAAATTCATTGTAGTGAATTTATAAAATTCATTATGTTATTTTATGTGTGGCTATCCTACAGTTATGGTAGTCACTTCATGCATGTAGGTTTCGGAGGAAGTGTGTTTTGGTGAGTTTTAGACAAATTGTTTAGCCTAAAACTTGCACATGGTAATATTAACCGTCAAGAGACATCATTTCTAAGAGACCCCTAGAATCTGAGAAACAAAGCAATAAGGACATTTCTAAGAGACCAAATGCTAAATAAATGAGTGAAAGACAACGGAAAGTAGCCATGCCAGAGCCAATCCAATGATCTTCCTGAAATTGAAGATAGTTTCATTTGACACCGAGTTATGTCAAAAATTGAGACAAAAATTCCCCTGAGTGGGTTATTTTCATTTTTAATATGTATAGGACCGTGTAAAGAATGTGAAGGGATTTCCAAGGATTACTCCTAGTGTCACCAACTCCCATACTTACATCCCAACCATTGGCGTGACGCTCATACTTATTAACAATAATCTTATGCCACAAAGTCTAATTTCTAACTGGAAATGCCATGACCGTTAGTTTAGAAAAGTGTTGTTCCTATTGTCTAAACTACTAAACCACCGGCAACCTTCCTCCAAAGTCCAAAGACCTAGGCACAATCGTCCACTAAACTAAATGAGAGTTGCCTCTCTCATATAAAAGTCTTGCATTTATTTCTCCAATAGGAAAAAATATGAAGATAGATAAGTAATAAAGTAAAAAATCTCACTTGAGTAAATTAAGTGAGAGGTTCATTTGCCACACCATGTGAACTTAGTAGATTATTATGAGCAAACGCATAGTTTTCGTTTTCCAACAAGGAAGGGTTGGAATAATTGATCATGACGTTTCTATTGTGGAGTATTTGAAACATCATGTGCTAATCAGTGAAAGGTCTTATGATAATATTAAGGTATTGTAACTTTCAATTAGAATCTTATCATACATTTATGACCCATTTGATTTTAATTTATTATTGAGAGAAAGTAAAGTTTGTTTTTTAAAATTGTCCATTAAGAAAGAGTCCATCTTTGTAGGTAACAACACCCGATAATTTGTTACTTGCGGAGAGACACTACAAGAATTTTTGGCTCTATCGACGCGAGTTTTCCTTACGCAAATTAATGTGTCGAGATAGCTTAATTTTCCCGACGCAACTCGCGTCGGGAAGTTTTTAAGTTTTTAAAGTTTTTTAAGTTTTTCAAGTTTTGTTTTTCTCGACGCACTTCGCGTCGATATATATCAATTCAAAATACGTTTATGGGTTTAAGTAAAAAAAAAACCCTCAAAACAAAAACTCCACTTGCACCATTTCCTAAATGACATTTTTTTAAAGTCTGTAATATGGTTTACTCTTTCTTTACATTACTTTACTTGACTTGTTCTCCAATCCTCCTTTACAAAGTTTATATTCTATTGGTTTCAACTTTCTAATTCATATCCTAAACTTTGCTAATTAAATTGTTTTGATTCAATCTTCTCAAACAATATGTTAATTGGAAATGACCAATAGCATTGTGAGTGGTTGTTTTATTAATTATTTTAAAATTTCAAGTTATGAAAAAGTAATGTGGAGAGTTATTCATGTGACTTTATGATTTTAATACCATGGAAATTTTCAAGAGATTTAGGTTTATATGTTATTGTTGGATTTTATGGGTTGATTTTGCTAAGTGATTGAAATTATGAAACTTCATAATTTATCTCTTTTAATGAAAGTTCTAGTTACTTGAGTCATTTTCAATTTTGTGGATTTTAGAAGTAGTTGATTTTGAATTATGATTTTAATGGATGTATGAATTGCCCGAATTGTAACTCAAATTTGGAGTGTTTGATAAATGGATTATGAAAATTGATCCATGGCTTAAGAATTGGAGTTCATGAGATAGTGTTTTAGACGAATTACAAATGTCTTTCTAAGTAAAGTTGAAGCTACTACTACTTGTTTAAGTAGTTAAGCTCTCACTAGCCATAATAGGTTTCCATCTCCATCTACTAATATTTTTTAGAGTTAGGTTTTGGCTTCTTAGGGCTCTTTTGCACCTTTCGAAAACTTACGTAGGTTTGGCATTAAAATTCTCAAGGAAATGTTTAAGTTCATTTTGTTGTCCATTGGATCATGTAAAGAACTTTTTGGGCACTTTTGAAGTTCTTGAACCACTTAATAGGTTATATTATAGTTGAACCATTGTTTGGAAGTTGTTGGATATTTAGAAATTCTTGGAAGTTGTTCTTGAACCATTTCTCAATCTTTGGTAGATTAGATCATATTTGAACTACTTCTTTGGAAGCATTGCTCGGTCTTTAGAAGTATTGAAAGTTATTCAACTATTTTAGGATCTTTGTTAGGTTCAATCATAATTGAACCACTCATTTGGCAGTTCTTGGATCTTTAGAGCTTCATGGGAGTTGTTCTTCGAACATCCTTAGGTTTTTGGATAAAGTTAATCTAACTTTTTGTCCTATTTCCTACAGGATTGAACGTTGTCTGTTCATACCAATTCACAAAGTTCTTTGTAAAAGTATATTCAAGGATGAATAAGGATTGGATTAAGTTTAGAGATAGATTCTCAAGAGAATATATTGAAGGAGTAGCAGAATTTCTAGAAGTAGCAAAGTGTCATCTAAATGAGGCGGGAAAAACGAGATGCCCTTGTAAGAATTGTCAGAATTCAATGTCACAATCATTGGATGGGATAGAACGACATTTATTTACATTTGGAATATCTCCCTCGTACACTCAATGGGTTTATCATGGAGAACCAGCAAACTTAGCTCGATTTGAAAGAGACACGAGTTCTTCAGTAGATGATGGATTAAGTAGAGAGTGTATTGCTCACAATGATGACGAGGAGATGTTTAACCTTTTAAATGATTTGCAAGGGGCGATGATAGAAGAGGAAGAGGATGTAGATGATGAAGAAGACTTTGGAGATGAAATGCTTGCTAACGTTGAAGAAATGGATAATGCAAAGAATTTTGAGGAGTTGATGGCTGAAGCACGTAACCAATTGTACCCTGGTTGTACTAAATTTTCCTCGTTGAACTTCTTGGTGAGGTTGTTGCATATCAAGGTGCTCAATGGTTGGAGTAATAAGTCATTTGATATGTTACTGGAATTGTTGAAAGACGCATTTCCAACCGGTGCATCTATACTTGGTACGTTCTATGAAGCTAAGAGAAAACTACGTGACTTAGGGTTAGGATATGAGTTCATCCATGCTTGCAAGTATGACTGTATATTATTTTGGAAAGAGTTTGCTGATTGCCAAAGTTGTCCAGTATGTGGTAAGTCTCGTTATAAAATAAAAGATGGGAAGGGAAAGAAAATTCCACATAAGATTTTACGTCATTTCCCACTAATACCAAGGTTGAAACGATTGTTTTCATCGAAACATATTGCTTCTGAAATGAGATGACATAAGGATAAACAAGTTGAAACTGAGGATGTGCTACGACATCCAGCTGATGCTGCAGGGTGGAAACATTTCGATAAAGAGTTTCCTCTATTTGCTTCAGATCCAAGGAATGTTCGATTAGCATTAGCTTCAGATGGATTCAATCCATTCGGAAATATGAGTACTTCTTACAGCATGTGGCCTGTGGTGCTTGTTCCATATAATTTGCCACCTTGGAAGTGTATGAAGCAATCTAATTTTTTCATGTCTTTGCTCATACCTGGACCGCAGTCTCCTAGAAAAGAAATTGATGTCTATTTGCAGCCATTGATTGAAGAGTTGAAGGAGTTATGGAATAATGGTGTGCGTACTTATGATTGCATGAATGGAAGGTACTTTCAATTACATGCATGTTTGTTGTGGACCATCAATGACTTCCCTGCATATGGAGACTTGTCAGGATGGAGTACTAAAGGTTATCAAGCATGTCCTATTTGTAAAGAAGACATGTCATCCTTTAGAATAAGAGGAAAAATATCTTTCATAGGACATCGACGTTATCTTCCAAATAACCATTGTTGGCGTAGGAGTAAACAACATGACGAAAAATTGGAGTGTAGACCTCCACCAGTTATAATGGATGGAGATGAGATTCTAAAACAAGTAAACGCGGTAAATTTTCCAGTGTTAAGTAAGCATCAATCCAAACAAGACAAGAAAAGGAAGCGTACTATTAATTGGACAAAAAAGAGTATATTCTTTGAGCTCCCCTATTGGTCTAAACTCCTGTAAAGACATAAGTTGGATGTCATGCATATCGAAAAAAATGTATGTGACAATTTGCTCGGGACTTTGTTGAACATTGAAGGGAAAACAAAAGACACGACAAATGCTCGTTTGGATCTTGAAGATTTGAATATACAAAAGGATTTACACTTACAAAAGCAAAGAACTAAAGTTGTAAAACCACATGCTGCGTATACACTGACTACTAGAGAGAGAGAGTGATTTTTGTAAGTTTTTGAAATCAGTTAAATTTCCTTACGGGTTCGTCTCGAATATATCAAGATGTGTGAGTGTCAATGATGGGAAATTGTCTGGGTTGAAAACTCACAACTCTCATATTATGCTCCAACGACTTGTTCCTATTGCTGTTCGAGCATACTTACGAAAGGATGTGTGTACAGCTGTTGTTGAGTTATGTAATTTCTTCCATGATCTATGTGCGAAAATAATACGCATCAGTGACTTGGATCGATTGCAAGCAGATATTGTGCTCATACTTTGTAAGTTTGAAAAGATCTTTCCACCGGCATTTTTTGATGTAATGGTCCATCTTGCAGTTCACTTGCCATATGAAACAAAGATTGTTGGTTCAGTTAGCTATAGTTGGATGTATCCTATAGAGAGAAACTTACAGACCTTGAAACAATATGTACGGTACAAAGCTCGTCCCGAGGGTTCCATAGCAGAAGCATTTGTCATGGATGAATGTTTGACTTTTTACTCCATGTATCTAAATAGAATAGAAACAAGGTTCAGTAGGGATCCACGTAACGATGACTCAATAACGCGAGATCTTTGGGAATTTTGAATGCTTCAGACAGAGTGCACGACCATTGGGGGGTTCAGTTGTGAGAATGCTATCTGAAAAAGAGAAGCGGATGGCACATTGGTATATATTGAATAACTGTTCTGAGATAGAGTCTTATCGCAGGTACCTTTTGAAATATTATAACTTTAATTAATATACTTTGTTTTCAAGTTCAAAGTATATAAATGCTCAAGACCAAATTTTATTATTTTTTTATTATTACAAATTAAATAGGCAACATTTGAGATTGATTCGTACGAGAACAGATACCACATCAGACTTATATAGAAGGCACCAAGATCGATTTCCTGATTGGCTTAGAGCACATGTGAGTGTAGTTATTTCAAGTTTGAATATTGCACTTCAATAATGTGTTGAATCTAAGTTATGTTAACCTACACAACATAAACAAATGTACTCATTACGTGAAAGAGGAGAAGCATCTTATGATCTTTATTAGATAGCATTGGGGCCTAGTAATCAAGTCCAGACTTACAGTGGTTGCTTTGTCAATGGAGTACGTTTCCACAGTATAGAGAGCGATAATCATCGGGCCACTCAAAATAGTGGAATCATGGTGGTCGGAGAAACTAAACGAGATGACATGAATTACTATGGTGTATTGCATGAAGTTTTGGACTTAGAATATACTAAGAGAAGACGTGTAATTCTTTTTAAATGTAAATTGTTTGACACAAATAGTAAAAAGAATAAATTACACATGGATTTAGGGTTTAAGTCAATCAATACATCCTAGTTTTGGTATATGGATGACCCTTACATCTTTGCTACTCAAGCCAAACAAATTTTCTACATTAACGACCTTAAACTTGGTAATAATTGGAAAGTTGTGCAAACTGTCCAAAATAAACACATATGGGACGTTCTAGAAGCTACAGACATAGAAAATGATGAAATATATTTGGTAGAAGTACCAAGTGCGATTGAGGTCGATGAATCCATTCAGGATGCCACATTATGTAGAGACGATGTTGACCCTGGTGTTGTTGAGCGTCAAGCGATTCAAAAACAGTTGAACAAGAGTGTACCATCCCTACACGAGGACGATTTTATAAACGACGAACCTCGAGGATGTAGAAACATCTACTGAAGAGAGTTCGAGTTCACTTCAACATTTAGATTCCGATGATTAGAATAACGAATAAGTGTATAACTTCTATATTTCAATTTCACATTCTATAATTGAATACTTCATATACGTTGAGATTCATTTTTTTTAAATCTTTTGTAAGATTTTAGAGTTATGGCACGCCCTGAGCAAGAGCAGGAGACACACTTGCTACTCCAGGAGGATGACCCTTCGGTTATTTGTTCCTCCACTCAGCAGAACGCTACAGAGGCATCGGGTAATATTTATATCAAATGAAGGCTTGTACTTAAAAATGTTATTTTCTTATCTAATTAAGTAAGTTTGTCCTTGTTTCAGGATCTAGATCAAGCTCAAGGCGAGGCAAGGGCGAGGGAGATACTCAAGATCACCAGGAAGGCGGACTAGAGGAAATAGTCAGAACATTGAATTGGACCGTCATGTCAATATTTATGGGAGGATTAAGATTGAGATTGATGAGAATATTGGAAAACCTGCATGTGCTAACGCCACAAGATTTAGTAAGGCCATCGGTACCATTGCTCGAAGCATAATCCCATTGCGCTGTAAAGACTGGAAAGAGGTATCAAACAAAGTACGGGACCAAGCAGTAGATCGATTGTTGGTACGTTCACACTTTTTTATGCATTTGATTAATATATAAGTCATATACGTATGCTTACACATTTATTATTAACAATACAGGAACTTTTTGATTTCGATGTGACAAAAAAGCATGTGAAAAAGTACGTGCTATGACAATTTCAAAACACATTCAAAGAATATAGAGCATAATTATACAGATACTACTGTGAATTTGAGAGCCCAGAAGAAGCCCTCGCATGTCCACCTGAGAGGTTAACAGAACCAGAAGATTGGAAAATTTTATGCAACAGATGGACGACTCTTGAATGGTAGGTAATTTTTTTCTTGGTCATTGTACTTATATACATAACTCAATTGTACTAATTAGAAACTGTTGTAGAAAACAACGGAAACGAACAAGAAGAGTCGAGCAAGTGTCCCTTACCTTCATCGAACTGGGTCAAAGTCGTTTGCCCAAGTGCAAAGTGAAATGGTAAGGTGCAAACTCATTATTATTTACATGATCTCATTGTTATGACTCATAGTTTGTATATGTGATTTACAGAAAGTGAAAGAGGGTCATGACGTTGACTAGGTGGAGTCGTTCCATCAAAGTCACTTCAGTGTAAAAGATGGTTGGGTGAACGACAATGCAAGAGATGCATATGTAAGTTCTTCCCTATCATACCGCTTAAATTTATGTCTTTCTCTATATGTTTAACCTTCTCATTCCAACATGAATGTAGTTGGAAATGCAAAAGCTTATAGAAATAGCATCTCAAGAAGGGTCTACACCGATGACTAGTGCAGAGGTTTGTAAACAGGTTTTGGGTCATCGATCAGGCCATATTAAAGGCCTTGGTTGGGACCCAAAACCTAGCTCATTGTCCAGTATCACGTCCTCCACACAATATGAAAAAGAATTGGAAAAGCAAGTGGAGCAGATGAAAGGTGACATGGTACAGATGAAGGCAAATTATGAGGAGATGAAGGAAGCAATTGTGGCGTTAAGTACTCAAGTATCAGCGTGAGAAGATAAATGGGCTGAAATCCACATAATGTTGAGCCGAGGGCAACGAGAGGATGGACCTTCAAACACTTAGGTATGTTTTAGTGTTAAGCTCGCTTAAGCTTTTTTACAAGTTCATTTTGGCTATCCTGTAGTTATGCTAGGAAATTCCTGCATATAGTGAATTTATAAAAGTAATTTTGTTCTTATATATGTGACTATCCTGCAGTTATGGTAGTCACTCCATGAATGTAGCTTTGGGACGAAGGGCTAAAGGTGTATTAGGGTCGCTTAGGGTTTTTTGCAAGTTCATTTTGGTTATCCTGTAGCTATGATAGCCAATTCATGCATATAGTGAATTTATAGAAGTAATTTTGTTGTCATATGTGACTATCCTACAGTTATGGTAGTCACTTCATGAATGTATCTTTGGGACGGAGGGTGTGTATTAGGGTCGCTTAGGTCTTTGTAAGTTCATTTTGGCTATCTTGCAACATTTTGGTTGTCTATTTTTGTCTTCAAATAAACTTGCGCACTTTTTAGCCACGTTTGGGATACTTTGTAGGTTAAGGGGAGGGGTAAATTGTTTAAGTAAGTTTCGAGTTAGGTTTTTTCTTTCTAAGGCACTTTTGCTCCTTTAGGACACTTGGGTAGGTTCGAAATGGCCGGAAAAGTGCATTAGGCTAACTCGGGGTGCATTGAAGTGAAAATAAATTTGTGCACTTTTTAGCCACTTTTGGAATACTTTGTAGGTTTGGAGGGCAGAGTAGACTGTTTAAGCAAGTTTCGAGTTAGATTTTTTCTTCTTGAGGAACTTTTGCTCATTTGGGACACCTAGATAGGTTCGGGAGGGTCGTTAAAGTGCATTAGGCTAACTCAGGGTGCGTTGGAGTTCATTTTGGCCTTCAAAATACACTTGTGCACTTTTTGGCCACTTTTAGGATACTTTGTAGGTTCGAGTGGGTGGGGTAGACTTTTTATGCAAGTTTTTAAGTTAGGTTTTTTCTTCTTAGGGCACTTTTGCACCTTTAGGACACTTAGGTAGGTACGGGAGAAGCAGGAAAGCACATTAGGCTTGTTCGGGGTGCAATGAAATCTATTTTGGCTTTCAAAATACACTTGTGCACTTTTTGGCTACTTTTGGGATACTTTGTAGGTTTAGGGGGCGGGGTAGACTGTTTGAGCAAATTTTGAGTTAGGTTTTTTCTTCCTAGGGCATTTTTGCTCTTTCAGGACACTTGGGTAGGTTCATGAGAGAGAAAAAGTGCATTAGGCTAACTCGGGGTGTGTTGGATTTCATTTTGGCCTTGTGCACTTTTTGGCCACTTTTAGAATACTTTGTAGGTTTGGGGGGGTGGGGTAGACTTTTTAAGCAAGTTTTTTAGTTAGGTTTTTTCTTCTTAGGGCACTTTTGCACCTTTAGGACACTTGGGTAGGTACGGGAGGGGCGGGAAAGCACATTAGGCTTGCTCGAGGTGCATTGAAGTCTATTTTGGCTTTCAAAATACACTTTTGCACTTTTTGGCTACTTTTGGGATACTTTGTAGGTTTAGGGGGCGGGGTAGACTGTTTGAGCAAATTTTGAGTTACGTTTTTTCTTCCTAGGGCACTTTTGCTCTTTCAGGACACTTGGGTAGGTTCATGAGAGAGAAAAAGTGCATTAGGCTAACTCGGGGTGCATTGAAGTTCATTTTGGCCTTCAAAATTCACTTGTGCACTTTTTGGCCACTTTTATGATACTGTGTAGTTCGAGGGGCTGGGTAGACTCTTTAAGCAAGTTTTTGAGTTAGGTTTTTTCTTCTTAGGGCACTTTTGCACCTTTAGGACACTGGGGTAGGTATGGGAGGGGCAAAAAAATGCATTAGGCTTGCTCGGGGTGCGTTGAAGTCTATTTTGACCTTTAAAATAAACTGTGCACTTCTTTGCTACTTTTGGGATACTTTGTAGGTTTAGCGGCGGGGTAGACTGTTTGAGCAAATTTTGAGTTAGGTTTTTTGTTCTTAGGGCACTTTTGCTCTTTCAAGACACTTGGGTAGGTTCAGGAGAGCAAAAAAGTGCATTTGGCTAACTCGGGGTGCGTTGAAGTTCATTTTGGCCTTCAAAATACACTTGTGCACTTTTTGGCCACTTTTATGATACTTTGTGGTTCGGGGGGCTAGGTAGACTCTTTAAGCAAGTTTTTGAGTTAGGGTTTTTCTTCTTAGAGCACTTTTGTACCTTTAGGACACTTGGGTAGGTACGGGACGGGCGAAAAAGCGCATTAGGCTTGTTCAGGGTGCGTTGAAGTCTATTTTGGCCTTTAAAATAAACTATGCACTTTTTTGCTACTTTTGGGATACTTTGTAGGTTCGAGGGGTGGGGTAGACTCTGAAATCTTGTTTCGAGTTATATTTTTGCTTCCTAGGGTACTTTTGCATCTTTAGGACACTTGCGTAGGTTCGGGAGGGGCGGAGAAGCGCATTAGGATTCTCAAGGAAATGTTTGAGTTCATTTTCTCCTCCTTTGAACACTTAGGCAGTTTTAGGCCATTTAGACACTTTTAGGCAACTTTAGAAGTTTCGGGGGGCGGGGTAGACGTTTTAAGCTTTTCTAAAGTTGGGTTTTGGCTTTTTTAATGCTTTAAGGTCAAATGAAACATAGAATTTCTTTTGGAAAACTTTTGTGCATTATTCTTTTCTTTATTTCATTTTCTGGTTTATGTTTAAAATTTTTCATATTATTTTTTTTTTCCTTTCAGGTCCGTAGCTATGTTGAAGGTTACTATTGGAAACAAAAATGAAGACAACAAGTGTAGAAGACTTTAATTAGACTTTTTCTTTTGAATGATATTAGATATGGATATTTATTTTTTTACTTTTTTTTGTTATTAGACCGAACTTTGGATGATATTTTTGTATGAACAATATTATGTTTCAATATATTAACTTTTATTATGTTGCATTCATGTTAAAAATAAAACGGTACCATTATTTTCTATTGAAATGAATTTTCAAGTAATTACAAAAATAAAATTTTAAAATTTTAAAAAAATATATAGGGCTATGCCAACGCAACTTTGCGTCGGAATAGCTAAAAAGAAGGAAAAAGGCTAAAAAGCGAAAAAAAAATAATTAATAAACAAATAAACAAATATACTACATTTGAAGCTATCCCGACGCAAACGTGCGTCGAGATAGACTATGAAACTCCCGACGCTTGGACTCGCGTCGGCAAATCTGGTGTTTTTATCGACGTGACAAGCATCGGCATAGCTCTAATATTCCCGACGCAACGAGTTTGCATCGGGAATGTTTGTCCCCGACGCGGATATACCGACAGTTTTGTGCGACGCATCTTTGCGTCAGGAAAGATTGTTGCCGACGCATGCTTGCGTCAGGAAAAGCTGAAACATTTGTAGTGTTGAATGGACTCTACATAACTGATGTGTACTTCCTACAAAACTAATTCATGAAGGGACACACTTCATAAATGATTGCATGGCAAAAATGACATTGTAAGATTGTGTTGTAGCACACTAATTGATGCCATAGTCTTAAACTAATTGCTTTGGAAGAAATTTTCATATATAGGTTCATGATATAATAACAATAAAACATATGTAATAGACGAACAAGTTAACTTTTTCAGAAAAAGGAAAAAATAAAATAAAATACCCAATTTCATGTTTATGTTGGCAAGTTGTTCCATCTCCAATTTAAGGCAATTGTAACTAATTATCTCCATGAAAATTCACAAACTTGATCTCAAAATACCAATCATGAGAACTTTTTCAACAGGAAAGTAGATTCTGAAAATGTTCTCTACGATAATAGAGTTTAGGTAATGCAATATTCTAGAAGAGCTAGTACAGAGATGAGTAAATTTTATAGTTAGCATAGCAAAGTATATGAATATCATTATTTTCAAGATCTTCCAACAAATCTGTGTATTTGGTCCCAAATTTCACAACAGAAGCAACAGAGTGCACAGGTGAAATCCCTCTATTGCTAGACAATTAGGCCAAATTAATTTATACCGATTGCGATGTCTATTGAGAAGTAATAAGCTAAGGTAAAGATAATTAATTGAGAGGTTACATACCTTTAAAGTCTTGTGGCGCTTTGCACATAGCCACTTGACAGAGAAAAAGAGGGACCATGACGATGGCGCCGAAACAGTGGTGGAAGAACTCGGGCATGATAAACAGCCATGTGAATGCAATCGGGAGTTCCATTTACTTGAGAATTTTGTTTGATCAAAGAAATTTGGAATGAGTTTTTGTGTCGGAGATTACCACTGCCTTGAAAGTAAATTCAGCACAACCTCAGTGTGAATCGTGTGTCGTCGGTTGCTCCCCAAGATTAAAACAACATCCACCTCAAACGTGCACTCGTTAAAGGAGGATTTGAATAAAAAATACACTTTACTTAGACCTTTAGAATAGAAGATGAAGAATGGATGATCATTTTTTTTTTATTTTCGATAATCGGTCTCAGATCAAAAAGAGCATGTGAAGAAGAAGAACAAAACGTTTGGAATCCATTTGAAATCCACAAATCAAGCAACACAATAAATGGGGAGATTCACAAAACAGTAATAAAATTTAATTGCTTGTCTAAAAAAAATAGGAGAGAAAAGTAATAAAAAATTACTTCTTTTACGCACAAGCGCGGTGATCCAAACCGGCCCATTTGGATGGACGACGGTGACGCAAGCGTGTGGGAAAAGACTGTACTATCACTCTATCCACTTTTTGCAAGCATCTCATAAAATTCTATTATATATACCCACTTTCCAACTTCTAATTTTTTCACGTGGGACAACTAGATTCTCTATGTAAGAGCTTGCAATGGGCCAAAGCCCAAGAGCTTGTAAGTCATTAACAACAAATTTAGAGTGATCCATTTTGCCTTTGGAAGAATATTACCTCAAAAAATCAATTGAGATAATGCAGCAACTTTAAATTTTAGAATGACGAACCTTTCATCTTCAATCTCAATTGGAAAAAGAGAGAAAAATTATTCAAGGTTTCACAAAAGAACGAATGGTCTTCGAGAACTAGGTTTAGAATAGTTTTGTGGGGGGGGGGGGGGGGGGGGGGAGGGGGGAGGGGGGAAGAAAAAAGAGAGGGAAGATGGAAATGAAAATTGGTGTGCCAAAATAAAATTTAAGTTGAGCGCCTCTTTTTGAAATGTGTGCTTGTGTTTCATTAACGATGATTAAAAAAGTAATTTTAATTAATGATAATTAATCAAAGTCATTTCAAAAAAATGTCATAAATTTTCGAAAATATGAAAATCTCTATTTTTTTTCCGCCAAAAATGTGCCTTCAACTATTTATGACATTTTTTTTCTCCCTTCCCTGTATTTAGTTTGGCTATGGAGTCATGAAATGCCAAAATTGTAGCAGTGATTGTTAAAGTGGTGAAGACATTAGTGATCTTTTCTAAACGTAAAAGTTTTGAAGCCTCATCCTCACCCCTCAATGAACATAAAGAAAAAGGAAAAAAAAACTAATCGGTTTGGTTCTCTCTTATTTTTGCCAAAATCGAGAACCAAACCAATGACTTCGGTTTTTAAAACACATATCCGAACTAATGTTCTATTAGTTTAAGAATTGATTGTTTCGGTTTTCTTCAGTTCAATTTTTTCTCGGTTTAGGTCTAATTAGGTTTTTGGGGAAAGGGAGAGTAGTAGGAGGAGAGAGATCAAAAAGAGTTACAGAGCAAAATCCAATGGACATGAACTTGCAAATTATAAAAGGGACTAATGTTTTGTTTGCACTCCATGTAAGTGTGAAGGAAGAGTCGTAAAGAGAATGGATGTGCCATTAGAGACAATCGAAGAGTGAGAAACGGAGATGCAGCCAATAAGAAAAAATTCAATTTTATATATAAATTAATAATTGATAACAACTATCAAGGGGAAAACTTCTGGTGCAAAAAAGTCATCCCAAAATGAAAATTTGTGCCTGGAAAATAATCCATGACATTATTCTTACTCGTGCAAATATTCAGAAGAAGGGGATTGATACTAACACAATTAGCTTGTTTTGTAAGAAAAAAACAAGAAGTCAACAATACATTTAATGTGGGAGTGTAGGATCTCTAAGAAAGTTTGGTTATTCTATATGCTCCACTTATTTGGGTTGTTTGATATAGTTGGCAAATAATTGGGATTGGTTGTTAGATCACTCCACGAGTGAAGATCTAAGGAAAGTTGTTTTCTAATCCTATGGAGTTTTTGGACTTACAAAAATCATATCAACGTGAACGAGCTCAGAGTAGATCAAAATCAAAATTTCAAATTAATTGATAAATTTTTAGAAGAGCTCAAACTATCATAAAGTTCTAACCTTCACTTTATGAGGATTGAAAGCCATTGGAGTCAAGAGTTGTGGCATCCTCCACCGGTCAATCAGTGGAAGCTCAACGTTAATGCCTCGTGGTATGAAGCTCAAGGTCAAGGAGGTTTGGGATGGATTGTTCATGACTACGATGGATTTCCAATCTACGCAGGGAGTAAAATTATCAGCTCAGGGTCAAAGAGCCTTGAGAGCCATTTGAGTGTCAAGAGTTGCATTGATGAAGTGGAAGAGGAAGTGAAGGCGTCATTAGAGTGAGAGTGAGATGTGGATGATTGATAGAGTGAAGAAGGTGATGCAACAAATGAAAAGAGTTTCCATGTGAAGAATATGTGTGACACACCCCGTCTCAGGTTACTCTAGTCAACCTAAAATAAAGCGTGCTGATAATGATATCCAGCAACACACCACCAATTTAACTGGAGACCCCTTCACATTTTAAAAAAAAAACACTCTATCCAGCAACACACCAGCAATTTATACATAACTTGGGAAAAAAATACTTCTGACGGTCTACAACCTACTTTTCCCAGACCAACATAACCACATACAATGATGTGTCACCCACTATAGCTAGCCAGTTCAGTTACAAAAGATGCATCTAAGAGTACATGTACAAACAAAATGATATATAATCCAGCAAGACTGGTGGCAGGTTTCAACTCCCGTAGGTTCGTTGGAAACTCAAATGCTACCTAATAGAAAAATGTAGGTAGGAAGAGTGAGCTAATAAGCCCAGTGAGTGGTATTAACTGCTAGAAGAAGATTTCGAAAAAAGATTTCCTCTTATTAAACTAAAATCAACACCCTAAGAAAATAATGTATATCACAATGAATTTAACAACTCAGGATAATTAAAGCATAAGGAAGGCGCGTAATAATAACTCTAAAGGCATACCATAATTGTGTATACTCATCACCCAACTTGCAACTAAATCCCTATTATACTAGCGTAAAGTGATCTCAATACGCCTAACAGGCAAATCTCTGTCATCTCTGTCATACTATGCACTTCGTAATCTTCAAGTACAAAACAGAGCAAATCTCTGTCATCTCTGTCATACTATGCACCCCGTAATCTCCAGGTACAAAGTATAGCAAATCTTTGTCATCTCTGTCATACTATGCACCTCGTAATCTCCAAGTACAAAGTAGAGCGAATTTCTTTAAATCTCAAACTCTTCCTAGAAATCATGCTCTTCTTCTAAACAACATTGCACAACCTCAAAAAGTTTCTCAAATAACATTAAATAATTATAAACTCTCAATAATCATCAATCTCTCAAATATTTCTAAACCATAAGTTCAGTTATAACGTAAAATACTGGAATTACAACACTACTCCTAGATATTCAGAATAATTTCTCAAAGGTCATAAGACATTTCAATGTCTCTAAAATCATAGTTGAGATAACAAATTACTGAAAATGTATGACAAACCTCTACAAATCTCTTAGTAATTTCTCTAAAATAACACATGATCATAGATCACTTGGAGCTACGCAATAATAATTACATAGTAGAACCATGTCATAAGTTAACCACTCACAAACTATAGTGAGGTTGATATGTTTGGGTCGTAAATTTTTCCAATCTCCGCTTGACCTGAAATATTAATTAAACACTATGTGAACACATACCCACTTAATCTTTAGTTTAAATAATATAATTTTTCAAACTTAAATCAATATAAATTATTTCCTTTCTTAACTCCAACTACAAATTTTGTCCCTTTCTCTCTTTTTACATACTACTTTATGCAAAATTATTCTCCTTCCACCTGAATGCATTTGTTCTATTTTCATTATTTCTTTTCAATTTCCAACTTCCCAAAATAGCTCACTTTCTTCTCTCAACGTGAATAGCCTAATTTCAATCAACTTTTCTCCTTGATTGATCCCACTAATGCTAGTTCCCCTCTTTCTCTTTTTCTTTTAAAGAAAGAGAAAAGAAGAACACCATTTTCCACGCCTCCCCCTTCCAATTAATAGAGACTTAAACCCACGAATTTTTAAAACCAAATCTTTAACTCCTTTTTTTTTTCCTCTGACCCTCTAATTTTCCCCAGAAATACAACATACCAACCTTCTATTTCCTTCTAACATTTTCTCCATTTGTTCAAATACACTAAAATTTACAAGACAATCCTAAAAATCTCTAATAAGGTTTCAGCAGTTCAATTTTTTTCCTAAAAGAATCCACTTACCAAAAAAAAGATCTTCAACAAACTATGAATAGAACTTCTATTCACAACCTCCACGATCTCCACCCTCCCCTTCCCAACATTTCCTCTATTTTCTCCCTTCTCCCGACTCTTTTTTTCTTCTTTCATTTTCTTTAATATAAAAATTGAACACTACACACGTGTAGGCATACCTCCACGACATCTTACACTACACTCAACCCTCACGTAGCCTTCACTTAATGCAAAAAAATTTTGTTGTTATTCTTATTTTTTAATACTTTCATCTTTATTTATTCGTTTTTAAAACAAAAAGACATAAAAGTCCTTACAATGTGCTTTGTCGCCACATGCAAGGGTGAATGGAGGATAGAGAATTAGGGTTAATTGAAATTCTAGGATTTTATTTCTTATATATATCGCTTCAATTCGGTATAGGTGTTCTCGATTTTTTAAAAACAAAACTAAACCAAAACAAATTTTTTTTAGTTTTCCATAAAATTGAATCAATATGTGTAGTTTTTCTTAGGAAAAAATCAATTTTTACTGTCATGTTGTATCAATTTTTTGTTAAGAATAATGGAGCCCACAAACAAGGCCCATATTATCATTCAGGCCCATATTTATTTCTTATTAGTTAACCTAGTTTTAACTAGGTGTGGTGTGTGGCGGCAGTGTGTATCATGATAAGAAGAAAAAATTTCAGCGGCTGGGTGCTTTACGGAAAACAGAAAAGCATAAGAAAAATTTTAGAACTTGTGTGAGAAATTTTTCTTTGGGTTGTTTTGCAAGAGCGTTTTTCTCCATTGAAGAGTTTTGAGAGCTTATTGAAGAGTGATTTGTGAGCCTTTTCCTTGAGAGAAAAGTGAGAGAAATCATTCTTGAGCGTTGTAAACTCTTGTAATTTTCTCCCTGACATTATAGTGGAACCTGCATCGGTAGCAGAGAACTGGACGTAGCCAACATTGGGTGAACCAGTATAAATTCGGTGTCAATTTCTCTTCCCTTAAACTTGATTTAATTATCGTTCTTGTTGCTTAGAAGTTTAGGTTGGTTTATTTACTCTTTTAAGCTTGTGAGTTCCAATTATTTATTCCGCAGTATTTGGAACCAAAACTTGATCTGGGATTTTATAGATAAAGTATATATTGTCTGAATCTGGTTGGTGATTTTATATTGATATTATATTTTATCGGCCTCTAACAAGTGGTATCAGAGCATTCGGGTTGTAGAACGATGTTAGGAGGATATGAGAAATTGGTTACTTTTAATGGATCAAACTTTTCATTTTGGAAGTGTCAAATATTGGACTATTTGCATTCCAAGGAATTGGATTTGCCATTGGAAGGAAAGCCTGAAGATATGGGAGAAGCTGAATGGAAAAAGTTGGACAGAAAGGTGTTGGGGACTGTTCGCTTGACTTTGACAAAGAATGTGCAAAGCAGTGTAGCGAAGGCAACGACCACAACAGAGCTAATGGAAGCTTTGTCTAACATGTATGAAAAACCCTCTGTAAACAACAAGTTATATCTCGCAACCAAATTTTTTAATTTGAAAATGGCTGAAGGTGCATCTGTTACTGCCCATATAAATGAATTTTATTTGTTAATGAACAAATTGGCTGCTGTTGAGTTAGAATTTACTGATGAAGTAAATGCAATTTTGTTGTTGAGATCTTTGCCTGATAGTTGGGAAACCATGAAGTCCGCACTTTCTAATTCATGTGGAAAAGAGAAATTGCAGTTTTCACAGGTTAGAGATTCTGCTATTGCATAAGAGATTCGCAGAAAGGACTCAGGTGTTGCTTCTACTTCTGATTCAGCATTGAATGTGGATAGAGGGAGGAGTAATAACAGAAGTCATGGGAATCGAGGTAAATCGAAAAACAACAGAAGTAAGTCTAGGAACGGTAGATTCGAGTGTTGGAATTGTGGTAAGACTGGACATCTGAAAAGGAACTGCAAGGCCCCAAAGCGAACTGATGGGAATGAACCCAATGCAAATGTTGCTACTAATGAGGTGCATGATGCTTTGGTTCTGGCAGTGGAAAGCGCTCATGACCCATGGGTGATAGATTCAGGTGCGTCATTTCATACTACAGGACAACGTGATATTCTTGAAAATTATGTTGCAGGAAATCATGGAAAGGTGTATCTAGCTGATGGAGAGCCTTTGGACATCATTGGAACTGGTGACGTGAAATTAAAAATGGCGAATGGTTCAGTCTAGAAAATTCACAAGGTACGTCACGTTCAAAATATGATGAAGAACCTGATTTCTGTGGGGCAGTTAGACAGTAAAGGATATGAGATTTGCTTTGGCCAACGAAACTGGATGGTTACAAAAGATGCCATGGTAATTGCTCGAGGAAGCACATTAGGGACATTGTATGTCAATAGTAATGACAAGGACATGGTGGCTGTTGTCGATCATTCGAGTCATACTGATTTGTGGCACAACAGATTGGGACATATGAGTGAAAAAGGTATGAAAATTCTTCACTCTGCAAGAAAGTTACAGGGACTAAAGGCAGTTGAACACAAGTTGTGTGAGGGCTGTGTATTTGGGAAGCAGAAGCGTGTCAGTTTTTCAAAGACAGGAACGAAGCTAAAACCTACAAAGTTGGAGCTAGTTCACACTGATGTGTTGGGGCCTTCTGAAGTATCTTCTCTTGGTGGTTCCAGATACTATGTGACCTTCATAGATGACTCAAGCATAAAGGTATGGACTTATTTTCTCAAACATAAATCTGATGTATTTTCTGTTTTCAAAACTGAGAAGGCTATGGTTGAGAATGAGACGGGTTTGAAAGTTAAAAGCTTGAGGTCAGACAACGGCGGTGAATATGTTGATGGGGAGTTCAAAAGATACTGTGCAGACAATGGGATTGTGATGGTAAAACCATTCTAGGGCACTGCAGCAAAATGGTGTGGCTGAGAGAATGAACAGGACGTTGAATGAGCGTGCCAGGAGCATGAGATTACATGCAGGATTGCCTAAGATGTTCTGGGCAGAGGCAATCAACACGGTGACCTATCTGATCAATAGGAGCCCGACCACATCACTAGACTTTAAGTTGCCTGAAGAAGTCTGGAGCGGTAAACATGTAAACCTTTCTCATCTAAAGGTTTTTGGTTGTGTGTCTTACATTCACATTGATGCTGTGGACAGGAGTAAACTAGATGCCAAATCCAAGAAGTGTTATTTTCTTGGGTATGGTGGAGCTGAGATTGGCTACAGGTTTTGGCATGACCAAAACAGGAAGATTCTCAGAAGCAAGAACGTGATCTTCAATGAGGAAGTTCTGTACAAAAACAAAACAACAGTTGATTCAGAGTCAAATGAAAGTACAGAAGAGAAGACTCAGTATATAAGTCTTCCTAAGGTTGAGACCAGGACAATGAGATTTGAAGATCAGAATGCAGTTACTCCTGAGGAAATAGTTGTGGAAACTGAGGAACCAGTTGTGGAACCTGATGAGCAGACAATGGAACTTGATGAAGTTCAGAGAACACCACCTACAGTAGTTAGGAGATCTAGTAGAACTATCAGACCACCATAGAGGTATTCCCCTACTTTGAATTACATATTATTGATTGACAGAGGTGAACCTGAATGTTATGATGAGGCGATTCAACTGAAAGATTCTGTCAAGTGGGAGTTGGCCATGAAGGATGAGATGGATTCTCTTATGACGAATCAGACATGGCAACTGGCTGAGTTACCAAGAGGTAAGAAAGCTTTGCAGAACAAATGGGTTTATAGAATCAAGCAAGAGCCTGATGGTAGCAAGAGGTATAAAGCAAGGCTTGTAGTCAAAGGCTTTCAATAGAAGGAAGGTATTGACTTTAATGAGATATTTTCTCTTGTAATCAAACTTACTACTTGATCGGTGGTCACGCAAGCGCACGCGATCGAAGTAATATAAAATGGTCTCTGAGTACCAAGTATCGAATCCCACAGGGAACGGAGTAACAAAAGTTTTGTTTTGCAAAAGTGTAAGAAAAATTGCAAATGGAAAACTAAAAATGCAAAAATAAAGTTGGGATAGGTTGTTGGTGAAAAACAGAAATTGCTAAATCCAATTGCTAAATCTAGAAATGGCAATGTTGGAAATAACAGAAATTGCAGAATTGAATTGCAGATTCTAATTTGGCAATGAGCGAAATGACTAAAAATTGCAAAATTAAATTGTTGAATCTAAATTGGCAATATGAAATAGCAAATTGGATGAACTTAGATAATGAAATGATAAAGGATGGGGCTCAAGAATGTCATTGCCCTAAGTCGTAATTGCAACCAAAATTGCAATTCCAACCTACTCCACACTTAATTGTAAACCAAAATTGCATCTCCTATTTACCTCGCAATTGGGTTTTTTAGGAGGCTAAGTGAGAGACCTATATGTCTATAGTCTCTCTATTTTAGATAATTTTTAGCTCACAATTTTATGGGTCTTGGAGTCCTTAATCCCTATGTCTAGGGTAAGGAATGACTTATGTCTAAGCTCTTTTATTCCATTACTTGTGTGAAATCCGCTTATCACTAACCCTGTCAGTATTAGATCTAAGCTTGAGTTGAAACCCTAGTTGATCACTCTAGGATCTCAACGGAAATTTAATCAACACAAGCAAACAATTGAGATGTAGGCTTGGTTTTTATTGGAATTTTGGCTACATTTACTTCTTAGGGAATTCACATCCTTGAACCCCCTAAGAAGTTTTAGCTCATATTTTCAATAAAAATCCTAAAACTAATTTTAAAGAAAAAGTTCATAGTAAAATGGTGTAAATCAATTAAATAAAATACTAACTTATAAAATGAAGGTTTGCTATTACTAGGAATTCAAGCAAGGACAAATAATGGAAATTAAACCAAAATAACAAGGGCAACTAAGTAATTCTCTTATCTCCTACCTTCTGCCATGACTTTCTACAAACATAAGTTGAAAAAAAAATTCTTTACAGAAGCTAAACGAAGAAGAAAGGAAAAATAGAGCATTGAAACATTTAAGAAAAACCCATGAACTTGACTTGGAATTAAACTCAAAATTCCTTCCAAATACATCAAATGAGATTAGAAAATGTTCAAGCCACCTCCTGTAATACAAACTAAAGAAAAACTGAAATGGAATTTGAATAAAATGACCAAAAACAGACGCAAAATATGAAAAACAGAGGTTGCGAAAAAACTACAAAACCCACGAACATTTGCTTCTAAATTCGCCTCCAACTCGACTTGTGTTTCTCCTCTTCTTCTTCCCCATTTATAGGCCTTCATTAGGGTTGAAGAATGCCCAAATTTCGTGCTTAAATTCCTCCAAACCGAGCTGTAATTGAAGAATTTCGAAATAGGTTTAATGCAGATTTTTTCCTTTTTTAAAACCCAAAAACCCACGAAATTGATCCTTCAAATCGCCCTCAAAATCCAATTAATAGCTCATCTTCTTCTTCCCCATTTGTAGGCATTCATTAGGGTTGAAGATTGCCCAAAAATCATGCTCCAATTCCCTCGAATCGTGCAGAAATCGTTCTTCCCATTTATGGGTTTCGTCATTCACGCCCCATAAATTTCTGCCCAGAACACAATTGCCAAATCAGATTTAGCAATCTGATTTAGCAATTTTCACATTCCCTGCTCCAGAAACAATTGCCAAATCAGATTTGGCAATCTGGTTTAGCAATTTTCATAATTTCTGCAAAAAGAATCAATTTATTTAGAATTCTATTCCAAATGCTATCACATTAAATTCTTCCTTAATTTCAAGCAATCTTCCACTATTTTCAATTAATCTTAGGATAAACAAAAATATTTTAAGCAATCGGGACTTAAATAAGCCTTAATTCTAAGGCTTATCACTACTATTAGAACTGTATTATCGATAGTGGCAAAAGAGGATATGTTTCTGGAACAGATGGATGTAAAGACAACTTTTCTTCATGGTGATTTAGAAGAAGAAATTTACATGGTACAACCACAGGGTTTCACAGTACAAGGGCAGGAGAAAATGGTTTGCAAACTTCAGAGAAGTCTGTATGGTCTCAAACAGGCTCCCAGACAGTGGTATAAGAAGGTTGATAGTTTTATGTGCAACAGTGGATTTCAGAGGTGTCAGGCAGATCATTGTTGCTACATAAGGTCTCAAGGTAACTTATATATAATTTTACTGCTATATGTCGATAGCATGTGCTAACAAACAGGAAATTCTGAAGATAAAGGCTGAATTATCTAAAGAATTTGATATGAAAGATTTGGGAGCTACCAAACAAATTTTAGGAATGAGAATTGAGAGGAAAGATGAAACATTGACATTGTCGCAGGATAAATATGTGAAAAAGGTGTTGAACAGATTTCACATGGAAGATGCAAAACCTGTGAGTACTCCTTTAGCTTGTCATTTTAGATTATCTAAGGCGCACTCACCCACTACTGAGCAGGAAAGAGATCATATGGCTAGAGTGTCATATGCTTCAGCTATAGGTAGCCTAATGTACGCCATGGTTTGCACAAGACCAGACATTACACATGCAGTGGGAGTTGTTAGTAGGTATATGAGTAATCTAGGGAAGCAGCACTAGGAAGCTGTGAAGTGGATTTTCAGATATCTGAGAGAAACAACCGATTATGCTCTGCATTTTAAGAAGTCAGATTTTGACCTGCAGGGTTATGTGGATGCAGATATGGCAGGTGATACAGATGGCAGGAAAAGTACTACCGGGTATGTTTTTACTTTGGGTGATACTGCAATTAGCTGGGTTTCTAGACTGCAGAAGATAGTAGCTCTTTCTACTACAGAGGCTGAGTATGTTGCAGTTACTGAGGCAAGTAAGGAGATGATATGGCTTCAGTCTTTTTTAGAAGAACTTGGCTTGAAATTGGGAAATGGGACTTTGCATTGTGACAGTCAGAGTGCTATTCATTTAGCAAAGAATCCAATGTTCCATTCAAGAACGAAACACATACAGGTGAGGTACCATTTTATCATATCAGCTTTGGAAGATGGAGTGCTGGTGCTTGAAAAGATTCTAGGAAGTCAGAATCCAGCCGATATGTTTACCAAGGTTGTTCCTGTTGACAAACTGAAGTTGTGTGCAACTTCAGTTGGACTTCTCCATGAGTAGAGAGAAGTCGCTGCCGTTGCAGGGGAGACATGTTGCTTGTTTTGTCTCCAAGTAGGAGATTGTTAAGAATAATGGAGCCCACAAACAAGGCCCATATTATCATTCAGGCCCATATTTATTTCTTATTAGTTAACCTAGTTTTAACTAGGTGTGGTGTGTGGCGGCAGTGTGTATCATGATAAGAAGAAAAAATTTCAGCGACTGGGTGCTTTACGGAAAACAGAAAAGCAGAAGAAAATTTTTAGAACTTGTGTGAGAAATTTTTCTTTGGGTTATTTTGCAAGAGTGTTTTTCTCCATTAAAGAGTTTTGAGAGCTTATTGTAGAGTGATTTGTGAGCCTTTTCCTTGAGAGAAAAGTGAGAGAAATCATTCTTGAGCATTGTAAACTCTTGTAATTTTCTCCCTGACATTTTAGTGAAACCTGCATCGGTAGCAGAGAACTGGACGTAGCCAACATTGGGTGAACAAGTATAAATTCGGTGTCAATTTCTCTTCCCTTAAACTTGATTTAATTATCGTTCTCGTTGCTTAGAAGTTTAGGTTGGTTTATAATCTACTCTTTTAAGCTTGTGAGTTCCAATTATTTATTCCGCAGTATTTGGAACTAGAACCTGATCTAGGATTTTATAGATAAAGTATATATTGTCTGAATCTGGTTGGTGATTTTAGATTGATATTAATTTTTACTCTAAACTTTTAATTTCATCAAAATGCACCCCGAATTTAGATAAGTGTTGCAATCTTAATCCGAAAGTTTAAAAAGTGTTCCAATGTTAACACTCTAATAAGTTTCTATTTGAAAAATCATTAAAAAAGTATTCTCATATGCATTCCAATGAATTCTAAAACATATGTATGATACAAATTTATAGGATTTTAAAGAAAAACATATACTTTCGACCAATAGGTTAGAAGTTTAAATCCACATATATATATATAAACATTTAAAAATTTTAAAACTATAAACAAAAATCACATTGAGATCAAATAAAAAATTTAAAATGTAAATAGTGAAGATTAAAACAATTATGGTTAAATTACAAGTTTAGTCATTGAACTTTGAGGTTTGTGTCTATTTGGTCTATGAACTTTTAAATGTATTTAATAGATCTATAAACTTTTAATTTTGTGTTTACTAGGTCCTTGAATTTTTAATTTTGTTTTTAATAAGACCTTGACAAATTTAAAATTTTAAAAAAATAATCTATCTACTAAATATAAATTTGAATTTGATGTCTCATGAAATTTTAAAATGTTAATTTTGTAGGTAGTAGATCCATAAGTTTTTAAAAAAATTTAAAATATAAGGACTAAATTTGTAATTATTTAACCAAAAAAGTTTATAAGTTAGAAGGGCGAAATGCCTTTATCCCATTCTTTTGTTTAAAAAAACGGGGGGGGGGGGGGGGGGGGGGGGGGGGGGGGGGGTGGCGGGGAATAAACGTGTTCTACTTGGTCGGTGTCCCGATTACTGCGCTTCCGACGCCGATTTCACTCTGTTTCTCTCCTCGTGTTCCAACTTGGAGGCTGACATCTTATTGCTCCTTTTCTTCTTTTCAAATTATATCTGCAAAATCTTTCTACTCGGTTCATATAATTAATTCTACTATTTGTTCACAATCCTTGAAGATGATCATGACATAAACGAACCCACTCCTTTAATGGCCGCAACGAGTTCAAAAGTCAATTACTCCTTCAACATGCTCAATTTCCTAACTTTCCTCTTCCTCCTCAGTTTCGTTATCCATGGAAATGCTCAGACTCCAGATGGATACCCATATCGCAGTTGCTTACACGGCAATTTCACCCAAAATAGCACCTATCAGTCCAACCTTAATCTTCTCTTTTTAACTCTCTCCACCAACGCCCCCGGAATAAATGGATTTTTCAACACTTCCGTTGGCCGAGCACCAGAGGACACCGTTCACGGTCTCTTCCAGTGCGGTGGAGACATCACCAGCCGATCCTGCCAAAATTGCGTGGCCGTAGCTACCAGAAACATAGCCCGACTGTGTCCCCTGAGAAAAGGCGCTTTTATTGTGTACAACGAGTGCATATTCCGCTATTCCAACCAATCTTTCTTTTCCACCGTGTCCACACACCCAATGTTAGAATTATGGAATTCGGCCGATATAGACGTCGACAAGGCTCGATTCAACCAACTAGTGTTGTCCACGTTGAGGGCCAACACGGCTCCCGCGGCCTCTAATACGGTGGGCAAATTGTTTGCAACGCAGCAGGCAAATTTCACATCAGATATAATGCTCTACACATTAGCACAGTGCACCGGCGATTTGTCTAATATGGATTGCCAACAATGCTTATCGCGAGCTATCGATTTTATTCCGGATTGTTGCACTAATAAACGAGGTGGGACAGTTTTGTTTCCCAGCTGTTACGTTCGTTACGAAGTTTTTATGTTTTACCAACTCACGCCAACGAATTCGGTACCGCCTCCGGCCATTCCCACGCCCAATTCCACAACTCCAACACTACCTTTTCTTCCTCCTTCTCCTCGGCCAGGTAATCTCTGTTCTATTTTCCTTCCATTACCCTGTTCTGAGATGCCGCCCCCCCCCCCCCCCCCCCCCCCCCAAAAAAAAAAAAAAAAGCGCTTTAAGATGTCGAATTTTTTGAACAGGGGAAAGCAGATCCTCCACGGTGTTAATTGTGGCCTCTGTGATCCTAATTCCATTTACTCTCTCTGTACTGCTATTTGTTCTGGGATGTTGTTTCCTGCGCCGTAGAGCAACTGCTGTAAAGGAAGATAGTGGTATTTGTCCTTTTATCATGCTTGTGGAATTCAAGTAGAATGATTTGTTCTGAAAATATGAAGCCGATATGGGGTATAATTTGTGTGGGATGGTTTAATTTGTGCAGTTGTTACTGAGATCACCACTGTGGAATCTCTGCAATTTGATTTCAAAACAATCGATGCTGCTACTAACAAATTCTCAGAGGAAAACAGGTTGGGAGCAGGTGGGTTTGGTGCAGTCTACAAGGTACCAAACAGTTACTTAACCTCTTTTGTGGAGAAATTAGCAAACTCCATATATTATCGCTAGCAGTTTATGAATGAAATTTTGAAATCTATTGTACGACTGCTAGTAACTTATAGGTATTTTATTTCAGGGTAGGCTTGATAATGGAAAAGAGATAGCAGTGAAAAGACTATCAAGAAGATCTGTGCAAGGTTCTGCAGAGTTCAAGAATGAAGTTATGTTGGTTGCTAAGCTTCAACATAGAAATCTAGTGAGGCTATTGGGATTCTGCTTGGAGGGTGAAGAAAAAATACTCATCTATGAATACATTTACAACAAAAGCCTTGACTTTTTTATATTTGGTTTGTTCTTCACTCACGGTCTTTTTATTCATTCACTTCATATTCCCGTTTGTTTGATTTCTTTCCTCTATTTAAATTTGATTGTCCAAAATGTGTAGATCCAACAAGACAAAGAGAGTTGGATTGGTTCAAACGATATAAGATCATCAATGGAATCGCTCGAGGAATATTATATCTGCACGAAGATTCCCGTCTTCGAATTATTCATCGTGATCTTAAAGCGAGTAACATCTTGTTAGATGGAGATATGAATCCAAAAATTTCAGACTTTGGTATGGCAAGAATTGTGCAAATGGATCAAACTCAAGGAATTACAAATAGAATTGTTGGTACCTAGTACGTTTTCCTTCAACCCTAAAGCTTTTCTTATAGTACATAAACTTTTTTTTGAAGGAAAGAGATCAAATAGTTGTGTTGTTGAAGTCATTTATGCTCAATTATCATGTTGTAGTATTGGTAACTTTTAATTCCTTGTCTAGACTTGAATTGCCATTATCGATGATTCTTGTGTTTCAGTGGTTACATGTCTCCCGAATATGCAATACATGGAAATTTTTCTATGAAATCCGATGTGTATAGTTTTGGAGTCTTAGTCTTGGAGATGTTAAGTGGCAAGAAAAACAACACTTTTTACTTGTCGAATCTTGCTAAAGACATTTTGACCCATGTAAGTTGATGGTTCTTACCCTTAACAATTGAAATATCCTAGCAAATAATGTATTACAAAATTGAACTCCTTCTTCTTCTTCTTCTTCTTCTTTTTTTGCCAGACTTGGAACCTATGGAAGGACAAAACGCCGTTAGAATTATTGGACCCGAGTTTGAGAGATAGTTACAAAAGAAATGAGGTGCTTAGATGCATCCATATTGCTTTATTATGTGTTCAGGAGGATCCTAACACTAGACCTTCCATGGCATCCATTATTCTTATGCTCAATAGTAGTTCGGTTACTTTGCCATTGCCTAGAGAGCCAGCATTCTTCATGCACAGTATGATAAACAATGATCAATTTATGAGTAAGTTTGTCCAACAGTCTACCAATGAAGCTTCTATATCTGAGTTGTATCCACGATGAAGTATGTCTTATTGACATCAATAAATGATTGTAATGGAGTCTCGTAGTTTTATAGGGATAGATTATATCTTTTAGATGTATCCCAACTCAACATGCATCTGGATTAGTGGAAAGTTTGATGATTAAAATTTTAATGGCTTCAGTGTTCTCGCATAATGAATGTATGGTTATCATTGTTCTTTGAATCCTCTAGCTTAATGATGCCTCCACAATTAATAAAGTAATTGATAGGTTTTTAACTTATTTTAAATACTTTTAGGATCTGTTTGGAATATCTTCAGCTCGTTTAGAACACTCAAAATCACTTTTTTTTTTCACTTTTGTGTTTCCTTTTGATGAAATTATTTTGTGTTGGAATTTATGCCCTAACGCCTCGTAATTAATTATTAATTATTTAATAATTAATAATAATTTTGATTATTTTATTTACAATGTAACATTATCCATTATATGAAAAATCAAAGATTATTAATATAATCTTGAACAGCATAGGGTTGACATATGACAAAATATTGTTCAAGAAATAACCTAAAGGGTCATAGTATATGGATAAGTTTGGGTGTCTTATCCTGGTAACACTATTGATACAACACACTTTTTAATAATTACAAATGATTTGATCCAAATCGTTCATGTGGAGGCACGTGAGTGAAAGTATCTTATACAATGAGTTTGTATAAGACCAGACCACAAAAATTCTAATCTCTCTTTATAAATCCATTAATTGAGAAGATTAATATTTCATCAGGGTGATCATACGTGACTCAATCTTAATCTTGAGTGAATTATGAATTTCTACCTGTGAGGGCTTGTCCTTTGATTTTCAAGGGTGAAAGTGGTTTTCGTAGCCGATTCAATAAACCTACCATTTTGGGGACTTGATCAAATAGGGAACTGTGAACATAATATCACAAGATGGAATTCACTTCTTCCCATATAGGGTAAGTAGATGAGAAGTTCTCTTAAGTATTGATTTCGGGACTTGAACAATGGGGCCCCGTCCTCTCATTGGCTCGAGAGTACTTAGTTTATAATTGAATTATAAACAGATTGTTTATTAGAGGATCAGTAGTACTTAAAGTATAAGATGTAATTATAGAGGTAAAACAAATTTTTCACCCAACTATAATTGTGAACATCTCATGAAAGATCAATTTGCATGTAGTGATTATATCTATGGACACAACTTGTCCTACAGTGCATAAGAGTGCAACTCTAGGTCTATAGTGGAGTGACCCTAAAGTTAATAAATGAAAATTGATTAATTAAAGAGTTTAATTAATTAATTTTGTATCATTAAAGCTTATAATCTATAAGTTCATAAGGCTCATTGCTAGCTTATAGTAACACTAAAAGATCAATTTAGTTGAAAGACAAATTTGAAATGTTCAAATTAATATTTAATATATTAGATATATTAAAGAGAAATTGTAATGGGTAGCAAAATAGAGTTTCTTATTTGCAAATATAGCAAAAAAATTTTAAAAAAATGCAAATATGGAAATATTTTAAATAACGTTTTTTAATTCCCATTTTACCCTTGAAAATGCGTGTTTTTTTTCCTCTTTCTTCCTGTAGTTTCTTTCTTCTCCTATTTGGTTTCCTTTGGTTTTCTTCTTCCTCTTTCTTCTTCTTTTACTTGGGTTTTCTTCTCCTCCTTTTTTTTCTTCTTCTCCTATTTTTGATTAAATTGCCATAATTTCCTCTGGTTTTCGTTTAGGTTTACAGAAGATTCTCCCATTTTTTTGCATAGGAATAGAAAAAATCTTCCAACAATTCCAAAAATTGTCGCAAGCCTTCGAGCTTCAGAGTAGAAATTTACGCTTGTTGAAAATTGTGGATTCAACTGGCGACAATCCGTTTTGGTTGTTTCAAACATATACTTGAACGATGGAAATCAATTTTTGATGCAATCTTCAATTTTGAGATGTATACGATCACTTTCAGATCAAATTTGGTACGCTTTTATTTGGATTTTGTATTCAGATGTATACGCTTTCAGATCAAATCTTTTTTCTTTCTATCTTCAATTAATTTTTGCTTCCTTCAAGGTTTAGTTCTTCTTAGTGAGATCGCTTGAAAAAGAGAAAAGAGTTGAATTTTTTTTTGGCTTTGTTAATACATGTAGTAATGATTTCTAAAATTTGTTTTATGTTGAGATTATGGAGAATGATTTTTGAAATAGTTTTACTGTATTTCTTCATGAAGGTTGGAAGGTTAAAGGCATAGATCGTGGTATTTTTCCCTCATGAGTTATCATGAAATTAGCTTGAATACGAATTCACTTGTGATTGAAGTCTATCAGTAATAGACTTCAATCACAAGAATGTACTACTATGACATTGACTTACTTAATGTTCTTATTATTATTATTTTTTGCAGTAATTTGAAATTATGGTTAAGCTTCCAATAGTCGTTTTTCATAGTGGACAATAGGGGTGAGCAACATACACCGAAAAACCGAACCGAACGACCGAAACTGACCGAACAGACTTCGGTCGGTCGGTTTAAAGATATAAACCGGTCGGAGTCGGTTTTGCACATGGAAAAACCGACCATGATATATATGTAAATGTAAATGTAAAAAAAAAAAAAAAAAAAAAAAAAAGAAAAAAAGAATAGCTTGAGCTTTGAACTTTTAAAATTATAGGTAATCATTACTTTTTTTATAGGCAATAATTACCTATTTTTATAGGTAATGATTACCTTTTATTTATTATTATTTTTTTCATGACAACATCCCCTTCTCTTCTTCTTCCCCTTTATCTCTTTCTCATTTTTGATTCATCTCTCCTCTTTCTCATTTTCTCTCTTTGTTTGTTTTCTTTTTATCAGAGTTCACAATGACGACAAACGACCTCCGCCGAAATGTTTGCCATGCCGCCGTGAGCTTCATCCTTCTCCTTTCTTAGTTCTTTCTTTCTCCTCTCCTCTCGTTTTCGTCTTCCCTTTTTTCTCTCTCTTTCTCTTCAATTTTTTTAACTCTCTGCGCCAGAGCTTGATTACCACGGACCAACACCATCCCTTTCTCTTCCCAAAACCGATCTCTACATTTTCGGTTTCTTAATAACTTCCAAAACCGATGACCACCGACCGACCAAAACCGACATGTCGGTGATCGGCGCCGGTTTGAGCCCAAAATCGAGGTCGACCGACCGATGATCACCCCTAGTGGACAATGGAATGAGAAAAATTGCTATGAGAATTACAAAATTACTGGAGTTTTGGTTGATGATATAATGTGTTTTGAGGATTTTGTCAGTTTGATTGTGAAAGAAGTTTGATTAGATGCTTGTAGTTCTTCTATAGAATTGTTGATCTTATTGGGTTATGGTATGAATAATATTCAGAATGTGATTAAAATTCATGAAGATAAGGATGTTGCTTGGTTTTTAACTCTAGTTAAAGATCAAAATACAAGACATCCTTTAGTTGCTCATGTTAATGGTGTTTGTTTGGAGGAGTCTTTTAGTGCAATTATAAATCGTTACTTAAGTCAATTAGATGTAGATTTCTATCATTTATAGTCAGTGATAGAAGTGATTTAAATCACATAGAAGTGGTTTTATATTCATATCTTGTTGATTATGTTATCTTTTTTTCCACGTTGATCCGATTAGCAATTTTGAATATAAAGTAATTGATAAAGATAATCAGTTCATGTTAACGTTGGATTCCAAGTCGTGTAGTTGTCGTGTATGGGATCACGATAAAATTCCATGTTCTCATGCACTTTTTTTCTTCACGAGTTTAATTTATTCTTTTGTGTCTAAGCATTATTTTTCAGCAACGTTGTCATCAACTTATGGAGGTTTAGTTCGTCCAGTTGGGAATCATTCAGAATAGAGTTCTATAGATGAGAGAGTTCTATAGGTGTGAGTTAATAATAATGGTGCAGCCGAGGCAGTGGATGATGAGAGAGACCAGGTTATTCAGGAATATACTATGTCAGTGTTAATTCCAGGAATTTTGCCACCAGAGATAGAGGCACAACAATTTGAGCTAAAATCGGTCATGTTTCAGATGCTTCAGCACACAGGCCAATTTGGTGGGACTCCATTGGACGATTCTCATCTGCATCTTCAGTTGTTTATGGGAGTTTGCAAATCATTCATAATCCGAGGACTGAGTGAGGATGCCCTCAAATTGACACTATTTCCATATTCGTTGAGAGGAAAGGTGCTAGAATGGTTGAATGCTATGCCATCACAAGTTGGAACGAGTTGGTGGAGCAGTTTCTTACCAAGTATTTTCCACCCACTAAGATGGCCAAGCTCAGGAGCGAAATCACATCATTTCAGCAATAGGAAGATGAATCTCCATATGAGACATGGGAGAGATTTAAAGAGTTATTACGAAAGTGCCCAAACCATGGTATTCCATACGGTATTCAAATGCCAACTTTTTACAATGGGTTGAATACGCACACAACTTCAGCTGGGGGAGCACTTATGTCAAAGACGTACAGTGATGCCTACGAGATTTTGGAGAAGATTGCGAAAAATAACTATCAGTGGCCAACTTCACGCCTTCATCCGACTCGACAGGTAGCGGGAATGCAAGATGCTAGTGCAGCAACCTCGCAACATAAATTGTCACTCTCACTAGTACATTGAAATTATTGAATATGGGTTCAGGAAGTCCATTTGCACCACCAGTAGAAGTGTCAGATGTTTATTGTGGTGAGGGACACACTTTTGAGGTATGTCCGTCAAATCCAATCTCTGTGAACTATTTTGGATTTAACAAGGAGTTCAACCCTTATGCCAACACATATAACCTGGGTTGGAGGCAACACCCAAACTTTTCATGGAACAATCAAGGAGTTGGACCTTCTAATCAGCAAATAAGACCTCTTATACCTCCAAGATTTCAGCAATAAGGGTATCCTCAGCAAAATTTTCAGCAACCTAAGGTACAATCTCAAGATTCTACATCTTCCATTGAAATTTTATTGAAATAGCACATGGCCAAGACGGATGCCATAGTCCAAAGCCAAGCCATTGCACTTAGAAACTTGGAAACACAAGTGGGTTAACTAGCTTCAGCCTTAAATAATAGAGCTCAAGGAACCTTGCCAAGTGATGCCTAAAATCCAAGGAATAAAGGAAAAGAAACTTGCAAGGCAATCCAACTTATATGTGGGAATGAGTTAGAAAAACCTAAAACCAATGCCCTTAAGGAAAAATAGCCCACTTTAATCCAAGAGAAGGTTGAGGAAAGTGGAAATTGTACAAAGTTTGGGAGTAAACAGAACGTTGTTGTAGCATTGCCACAACAACAGAGTGTAGAACAGGGCAATGTTGCAACATCATGACAGCAACAGAGCATAGAACAGATTAATGCTAGAACATCCCGACAGCATCAACCATCAGAACAAGAGAATATGAGACCACCTCCACCATTTCCCCGACGGTTTCAAAAGAAAGATCAAGACAAGCAATTTGATAAGTTTCTAGACATTTTAAAGGGTTTGCACATCAATATTCCGCTTGTTGAAACTTTGAAGCAAATGCCAAACTACGCCAAGTTCATGAAAGATATTTTGACCAAAAAGCGAAGACTTGGAGAATTTGAAATAGTGAGTCTTAAAAAAGATTGCAGTTCAATCCTTCAGAGCAAGCTTCCTTCTAAATTAAAGGATCCTGGTACTTTCACTATCCCTTTCTTTATTGGTAAAACCTATAATGGAAGGGCTTTATGTGATTTGGGAGCAATCATCAACTTGATGCCTATGTTCGTGTTTAAAAAGCTTGAAATTGGAGAAATAAGGCCCACTACAGTCACTCTTCAATTAGCGGATCGTTCTTATACTCATCCTAAAGGAAAAATTGAAGATGTTCTAGTTCAAGTGGATAAATTCATCTTTCCTGCAGATTTCATCATATTGGACTATGAAGCTGATGCAAAGGCTCCTATAATCTTGGGTAGGCCATTTCTAGCTACTAGTAGAACGTTGATCGATGTAGAAAAGGGAGAGCTTACCATGAGAATGAATGATCAACATGTAACTTTTAATGTGTTCAATACTATGCAATCCTTTGATGATATAGAAGAATGTTCTACTATTGGTGTTCTAAATTCAACTGAAAATGAAGAAATGAACAAAAGTTGCAATGAGAACTTAAAGAATGAAATCTCTTTTGAACATGTTGTGGAAGAAAGTGAAGTTGAGAATGGACACATCTCATGGTTGGAAAATAATCAACCATTCATAGAAGGGAAACAATTTGAAATACTCAAGTCATCAAAAGAGATGTCCTACCTAAATGAGAAAGAGAAGAATAAATGTGTACTTTGAATCAAGTAATTTCAAGAAAATGAAAAATCAAAGAACAAATGTTCTAAAAAAGAAAAGGAAGAGAAAAACGAAAAAGGAAAGGAGAAAGGAATGGAAGCCAACTTCAAGTCCTTTCAAAGTCTCATGAAAAATGTTCTTGACTTGGGTTGTGGACTTAAATTAAAACGCACAATGAGGCAACCCAATCAAGCTAAGTATTTTCATTTTTTTGTTGTTATTTGTTCTCCATTTTCTTTCATTTTGCACTTATGTTTTTATGGTAGTTTGTTGTGTTTGAAAATTTGTTGCTTTAGAGCCTCTTGAGTATTTTAGGTGAAGAGAGAACAAGCTCATGAAAGAAAGGAGTAATTAATACTCAATGGCTGAAAATTCTCGTTTTTTATGTGCAAATTTGCTCCAATTGAGGTAACATTGCTGCAGCATTGTAGTAATAAAAGCATAGGAGTTTTCTTACTCATATATTTTTCATGTTTTTCTTTCTTTACATGCTAGTTGATCCCTTAGTCATAGTTTTGGTTGGTTGAATGTTGAAGTACCATTAAAGTGTTGGATCATTGGTTAATCTTGCTTGGACTATGTTCATTTTATTTTTCAGTGTTGTGGGACACAACACATCTTAAGTTTGGGGCTAACAAAGGTTGTTCTTTAGCTTTTGTGCTTGTTAAGCTTTTGTTTGTGTTGTGGGCAATGCTTGAATAGGCTGGTTGGAGCTTCTGTATCTAATTGCTTGTGATGTTTTGCTTGTGATGATGGTTAATGTTGTGTTGGGTGGCGTTGCGTGTGAGTTTTGTTGGGAATTTTTGCTGCCTTGAGTTGTTTTCTGATGATGAAAAATTAGATTTAAATCTCTTAACTTACGAATGACATTTATGTTGAAAGGTATAAAAATGCATGTTATTGTTAGTAACCCCTCCACACTAAGATCCAAGCTACTTAGTTTGTGCTTACTAAAAGTGTTGGAGTTTTGAGGAAGATTTAGAGGCTAAGAGTACTTCTCTCATATGTTTTGAACTTAAGTTTGGAAGTAAAGTTTAGGGCAAGGTGCTAACTTTGTCCTTTGTGTAATGTACCAAGTTTGGGGGAGGCCCTCGAAAAAAAAAATGTTATGAAAGTGAAAAAATAATAGAAAGAAAAAAAAAGAAAAAGAAACATAGATACTCCTCTATCTCTCGTGATTTATTAAACTAGGGCTAGACATGACACCCATTTTTATCTTTGAGTCGAACAATGACAGTAGATATGAGTATGTGAAAGTAACCTTTTTTAGTGATAGTGCTCGTTGTTAGTCTTCATCACCAATGTTGACGTTTAAATCGAAGGTACAAATGACTAGTTGGGTTATCTTTTTTATAAAAAAAAAGGAAAAAAAGTATTGTGTTTAGGAGCCTCCTATCCTTGTTTGTGCTTCATTAGTTTTGTTATTTATAGTTGTTTGAGAGAGAATAAAGATGAAGAATATGGGGTGGACATTCTTGTATGTTTGAACTCGCTTAATTGAGCTTTTGAACTTTTGTTGTTGGTCATATGTTATGGTTCATATATGAATTACTGATATACGCTTGATATACTTTATAGGTATATCTGATATACTGATTATAAATTATCGATATATTGTTGATATATTCTATATTAGAAATGTCATTTCATTGATATACTTAAATAAAGTATATCAGTAGTGACATACTTCATATTAAGTATATCTGATATACTTAATATAAATTATTGTTATATTCTTGATATACTTCATATTAGGTATTTTTGATATACTATTGATATATTGAATATTAGAAATTTTATTTCATTGATATACCTAAATGAAGTATATCAGTAGTATATCACTGCTATATTTCATATTAGATATATCAATAGTATATCACTGATAGACTGTTAATATACTTCATATTGTAAAAATGCAAGATTAAATAAGCGAGTTTAAATGAAGGGCTATTTTGGACTTTTCGCAGATTCCGTTTGGGTTGGACTGACTTTTTTGCTACATTTGCAAAGGAGATAAATAGAAGACACGCTTGTAATTGGGCCAAATTTTTTTGCCATTGTTGTAACTACTCTTAATATTTTAAAAAAATATATCTAACATCGATATTTTATCGATATTTTCATAAAATTGAAATTTTAATATTTTGATCGATGTTGACATTTTTTTTTTTTTGAAACTAATCGATGTTGACATTTTAAACTATGGCTGTAAGGGAATGTTAGGGGGCGTTTGGAGCACCGTTTCGGAATCAGAACCCTTGGAATCAGAACCCTGGAGGGTTTGTTCTGGGGGGTTTGAAAGTCTGGGAATCAGAAAACAGTGTTTGGGGTGCAGTGTTCTAAACCCCGGGAATCAGAAAACAGTGTTTGGGGTGCAGTGTTCTGAACTCTGGGAATCAAGAAACAGTGTTTGGAGTGCAGTCTTCTGAACCCTAGGGTTGTGCAGTTTTTGTTTTTCCTTTTTTCCTTTGCTACTTTGGTCTTTTTTCTTTTTTTTTTTCATTTCCTTATATTCTAGTGGCAATCTTTGGTTAGTTGTAGAATTCTTTGTGTAAGTTGGGTAATTTTTTTTAGTACTTTTGAACAGACCTTTTAATTAGTATAAGAATGAGAAATTTGTTACTGGAAATGCAAATAATGTAAAATACGAAATTTGGTTAGGTTTATGGCATGTATAAAAAAAACAGTTGTAATAATTTATTGTTTTTTACAAAAAAAAAAAAAGTGAGTTTCCAATGAAAAATAATTACTTTGTCAAATATCAAATTTGGTTAGGTTTATGACAAGTATTAAAAAAAAATATTTGTAATATTTTATTATTTTTTACCAAAAAAAATGTGAGTTTCCAATGAAAAATCAACATACTTTGTCAAATATCAAATTTGGTTAGGTTTATGACAAGTATAAAAAAAAATATTTGTAATAATTTATTGTTTTTTACAAAAAAAAAAATGTGAGTTTCCAATGAAAAATCAACATACTTTGTCAAATATCAAATTTGGTTAGGTTTATGACAAGTATAGAAAAAAATATTTATAATAGTTTATTGTTTTTTACAAAAAAAAAATGTGAGTTTCCAATGAAAAATAATTACTTTGTCAAATATCAAATTTGGTTAGGTTTATGACAAGTATAAAAAAAATATTTGTAATAATTTATTGTTTTTTACAAAAAAAAATTGTGAGTTTCCAATGAAAAATAATTACTTTGTCAAATATCAAATTTGGTTAGGTCTATGACAAGTATAAAAAAATAAAACATTTGTAATAATTTATTGTTTTTCAAAAAAAAAAGTGAGTTTCCAATGAAAAATAATTACTTTGTCAAATACGAAATTTGGTTATGTTATGACATGTATAAAACAAACATTTGTAATAATTTATTGTTTGTTACAAAAAAGATGTGAGATACCAATTAAAAAAAATAATGGAAGAGACGGGAGAGAGATAAGAAAACGTGATAATGAAAACATGTGCCAAATGAGGAGCAAACCGGTGTGTTGGAAATCAACCCCCCCCTATTTCACTATGCAAAACCGGTTGTGTTTCAAAACTATTGGGTTTTGAACACGGTGGCCCAAACAAGGATTTGGGTTTTGATTTCAAAACAACTCAACTCAATTTATTGCTCCAAACACTCCCTTAATGTGCAAAGCACAATTTTTTCTGCTTCATTTTCTAACATTTTACGACTTCATTCTTTCGACTGAAATTAATTATTGAAGGGACAAAAGGCCCAAACACCAAGGTTTCATTAAATGACTGTTCTTTGGTTGAACCCCCAAAAAAAAGACTTTTCTTTGGTTTTTTTTTTTTTCCTTATCGTCTGCTGAAATTAGACAAAGGACACGACAAGGAGATTGACTTGTCCATTGACTTGGCCTCGTCCCTACCAAGACTTCCAGTCGCGACAATTGTCATTTATTACTCTATTTTGCTTTCCCACCGAACTTCTACAATAGACTTTATGAATTCACGTCATATATTCATATCATTCCTATTACTTTTTGTAAATGAAAGATTAATTGTAGAGTTTAGAATGTTTATTAAAAATAATATAAGAAAGATGCATTATATTTTTTGTACTAGCCATATATTTTGTATTTAATTGAACTCACACGAAAATATTTTTTGGGTTAAAATACCATTTTCATTCTTGTGTTTTAGGTTTCAATCTATTTTAGTCTCATGTACTTTCAAATGTCTAATTTTTGTCCATATACATATATTCAATAAAGCTTAAAATTGGTCTAGTTTATTGTTAAGTTTTCTAAAAAAACAAATAGTCTCTATTAATCTTCATTCTATAAATTCTGAAAATATGTTCACATTGTGTCTTTTCTTGCATGAAAATTATTACTATTATTTAACCAATTTAAAACAAAATAACTTCAAACTAATAGTAGAGACTAATTTTAAGATATATTAAAACTACATAGACTAAAATTGGACAATTGAAGTACATGGACTAAAATTGAATGAAACCCAAAGTACTACCAAGATGATATTTTAACCTTTTTTCATAATTATTAAAACAAAAGTCAATCATAAGGTAAAATTACAATACTTATTAAAGTTTAAGGTAAATATTGCAACTCCTCATACCCTCAGTTGTGATCATATATACTAGCACTAATGCACTGAATCCTGTCAAAATTTCATAGTTAAGCGTGCTTGAGTGAGAGTAGTACTAAATTGGGTGACTACTTGGGAAATCCTCTTGTTGCACTCCTAAATGAACTCAAAAAAAAAAAAAAAAAAAAATCATATCCCCACATTTGTTGTACTAAAAAAAAGAGGTAAATATTGCAACATTTATTAAAGTTTAATGTCCAATTTGATGAATTGAAAGTTTGGAATAAAAAATTAAGGCCCCGTTTGATAACCATTTGGTTTTTGGTTTTTGGTTTTTGAAAATTAAGCTTGTTTTCTCCCAATTTCTCTACAATGGTTTTCATCTCCATTAAGGAAACATTTGAATTCTTAGCCTAATTCGAAAAACAAAAACAAGTTTTTGGAAACTACTTTTTTTATTTTTTAAAACATGGCTTGGTTTTTGAAAACATAGGTAAAAAGTAGATGACAAAACAAGTAAAATCATAGGTGGAAGTAGTATTTATAGGCTTAATTTTCAAAAACCAAAAACCAAAAACAAAATGGTTATCAAACAGGGCCTAAGTAATCTTGCCAAGTTTAAGGGTGAAAATTAATTTTTTTTTTTCCTATAATTTTCTAATTCTTTATCTCATTTAAAAAAAAATTAGTTTAGTTTTTTGTCTAACTATATGGTTCAAACGGTCAAAGTTTACATCTTAAATAAAAATTTAATTTTATTAATGTATGTATTGTTGTAAATAATTTAATTATATCAATTTGTAGATATCTTATTTTCAATTGTTGTTTTTCTTTGTTTAATGCAATAAGTAAATTAAATAATTTAGCCATCGTTTGATAATTATTTGATTTTTTATTTTTAGTTTTTGAAAATTGTGCTGGTTTTCTTACAATTTCTTTACAATGATTTTTATCTTTCTTAAGAAAACATTGGAATTCTTAGCTATATTCTAAAAATAAAAACAAGATTTTAAAAACTACTGCCTCGTTTGGCAAACATTTTATTTTTAGTTTTATGTTTTTGAAAATTATACTTGTTTCCTCACAAATTTTTGGTAAATTTTTCATTTTCCTTAAGAACACATTTGAATTCTAAGCCAAATTTCAAAAACAAAATCATGTATTAACAAAATACTTTTTTAGTTTTCAAAAATTTGGCTTGATTTTTTAAAACGTTGTTAAAAAATAGGTAATAAAGCAAGAAAACTATAGGTTAAAGTAGTATTTATAAACTTAATATTAAAAAATAGAAAAAAAATGTATCAAATGGGACCTACTTTTTTAGTTTCCAAAACTTGGCTTGGATTTTGAAAACATTGATAAAATGTAGATAACAAAAATAAAGATGCCTATAGGTGGAAGTAGTGTTTAAAAACTCAATTTTCAAAAACCAAAAACTAAAGTCTCGTTTGATAACTATTTGATTTTTAGTTTTTGGTTTTTGAAAATTAAGCTTGCAAATATTACTTCCACCTATGGGTTCCTTTGTTTTGTTAACTACTTTTTACATAGGTTTTCAAAAACCAAACTAAGTTTTGAAAACTAAAAAAAAATAGTTTTAAAAAACTTGTTTTTGTTTTTGTTTTTGAAATTTGGCTAAGAATTCAAATGTTTTCTTAAGAAAGATGAAACTCATTGTAGAGAAATTATGAGAAAACAAATATAGTTTTCAAAAACACAAAATAAAAAACCAAATGGTTATCAAACGGGGTCTTAATTTCTAGTTTTTTATTTTTGAAAATTAAGCTTATAAACACTACTTCCACGAGTGTTTCTTTGTTTTTTTTATCTACTTTTTTTACCTATGTTTTCAAAACCAAGCCAAGTTTTGAATATTAAAAAGAAGTAATTTTTAAAAAGTAGTTTTTATTTTTGGAACTTGGTTAATAATTTAAATATTTTCTAAAGAAAGATGAAAACTACTGTACATAAATTGTGAAAAAACAAACATAATTTTCAAAAATCAAATAGTTGTCAAACGAAACCTAGCGTAATTCAAGAATCATTCCCGAAGAGAAACTGAAAGGTCAACGCTAAAATAAAAAAACTATTTGTTTGCTTTAAATTATGATACTTTACTAAATAAGATAGGCTTTCAAAAAATATTATGAAGTAATAGATTTATAAATAACTAATTTATATATATCAAACAACAACCTACATAATCCAAATTCCAAACAAAGAGTGAAAGAGCCAATCAAAATAAGACAAGTGTGCCGTGTTGACGATGATAGCCACTGTCGATAGAGAAATGAAAATATTTATAAAATTCAGAAAATATCTATTTTCAATTATTTGGTTTGAAAGTTGATTCTAATCTAGATTAGTCCAATCCCATCAACAGTAACACTGTTTAGTTTTATAATTAAATGTAGAAAACTTACCGATTCAAAACTCCTGTCAAATCAAACTCCACCTTTACAATTAAATGTAGAAAACTTACGGCTTACAAGAATCAAAACAAGACTTTGATATCTGGGAGTTCCTAATATAAAACAAAGGCTTCGGCTTTGAACGTGAAATGCAATGAACAGCCAAACAAGTTTCGCTAATATGCAGAAATTTCTGGTCCTTGTCTTCTTCCTCAGCTTCCTCTTCATCCATGGCAGCCCACAAGAGCTTATAGTAGAGTACCCTTACCGTTTCTGCTCCAACACCACCCTCTCGCCAAACTCCACCTACTTTTCCAATCTCAAAGCCCTCTCTTCGGTTCTTTCCTCCAATGCTTCTCGCAAATTGTACCACAAAGCTTCCATCGGGCGGCCACCAAATCCCACAGCCTACGGCGACTTCCAGTGCCGTGGGGATCTGAACGCCACCGCCTGCAGACAGTGCGTGGCCACGGCCACCTCCAATTCGTCGCAGCAATACTGCCCCCTTAGCGTACGGGCGGTTGTTTGGTTCGACGAGTGCTTCTTGCGATATTCCAATGAATCTTTCTTCTCCATCGTGGCCGAACAGCCGCGGTTGATTTTGATCAACAATGAAGATATTGAGGAGGATGTGGAAGGGTTTAACCAAGTTGTGGGTTCCACGTTGAACGATACGGTTGCGAATGCTTCTTCCGTGAAAGGGGCGTTGAAATTTGCGACCAAGGAAGGGAATTTCAGAGACGTAATCGTCTACACGCTGGCGCAGTGTACGGCGGATTTGTCCACTTCCAATTGTGGGAAATGCTTGAGAGATGCTCTTCAAAATTTCCCTGATTGTTGCAGTGGCAAAAAGGGTGGTAGAGTTTTGTTTCCCAGTTGTACGTTTCGTTACGAGCTTTATGCGTTTTACGGCGGCGTTTCGCACTCTTCTATTTCCTCTCCCCCGGCTTCTGCCCCTGCAGTGCCTCCTCCGGCGGAATCTCCTCCCGATTTGAACCCTCCTCCGGCGGAAACTCCCTCCCCTCCCGCGGCTCCTTCATTGCCCTCCTCCCCTTCCGCACCGGCACCCTCTACGGCGGCTCCTCCTCTACTTTCAGGTTGTTTATTGATTCTTCTCAAAATTACTCTTATTGAATTAATTGAAATTGAGTAATGAGTTTGTTATCTTGATTAATTACCCACAAAAATTTAAGCTCAAAGTTGTGTTGTTTTATTCTGCTCGGACAGGAAAAGGGGGAGCGACAGTGGCGATGGTGATTGGAATTGTTGCAGCATTTTTTCTGAGTTGAATTTCACGTGGGTAGAGTTTTTTCTTTTTTCTTTTTTATTTTTTTTTTTTTGGCAAAAGGTACGTAGAGCCTTTATCTGGCTAAAATTTCTCTAGTCATATTCCACTTAATAAATTACTCTGTAATATTTAATTACGCAGTAAGTCTTGTATTTATTTTATTTAGCACAAAGGTCAATATTCATCTCAAGTCAATGAATAATTCCAAACTGAATCACCATGTTTCACACGTAAACTAGTGGGGACACGTAAACTAGTGGGGTCAAAATTTTATATATTTGGCAAAAGGTAAATGCTTACCTCCTACTGCAGTGGTACAGCCCACTTGATCTCCGTAAGTTTTAAAAAAGTTGTTTTGTTTTTAAAAAAAAAAATCAATGGTGTCTAAGTGGACCCTCCATAGCTACCTGCTCCCTGCTTTTCTCTTTGGCAAAATACACTCAATGCCTTTGAAATTTGTGCTAGGAGTCTGTTTGGTTTAAGATTCTAAAGATTTAAAAAATAGTTTTAAATAGTTGTTGAAGTTGTTTGATATATAGATTTACGAAAAAATAATGTAACATGAATAAAGTGTTATTGATATGACCACTTTTATTAATTTTATATGAACTTGGTCAACTCACTAAATATCCAGTCATGTGATTTTGTCAGTATGTCAATTTTCTTCTCTATCAACAAATATATATATATATATATATATTATTTAAAATCTTAAAATATAAGAGACTAAACTAATTCATTTTTTAAACTTAGGAGACTAAATTAAAATTTTTTAGTCAATATAAATATAGTTCAATAAACATGATATTTATTACTATATCAAAAATTGATAGTTCAATCTCTCACTCCATAATTACGGAACTCAAAAGAAAAAAAAAATTTTGGTTAAAAAATATTTTGTGCCCTCAAACTTTCATAAAAGTAACAATCTAATCAATAAATTTTAGTTTATAATGATTTAGTCTTTCTACTTTCAAATTTGTAACAATTTAGTGTAAAAAAGCTATTAAGATTAATGAAATTTCTTACATGTATAATAAACTGAATAGAGACCAAATGTGTTTATGACCTACAAAAACACTAAGTCGTTACATAATAAAAATCGATTCATAATTTTGATGGAAGTTTTTACTATATGGATTATATTGTTTCAAATTTTATAATACGGAGACTAAATTGTTAAATACTAAAGTATATCGATTAAATTGTTATAAATTTGAAAGTACAATGATTAAATTGTTATTTGGTTTAAATCTCATTTTAATCCCTAAACTTTCACATTTATTCTATTTTGGTCTCTAAACTTTCAAAATGTCTATTTTAGTCCCTAAAATTTTCAAAAATAACCATTTTGATCCTTGCTATATTACTTTTCTACCTTAAGTTTGCTTTGTCCAATGTTTGTCTCAATTTCACTGGCTTGAAATCATGCTCATATTAACATGCTAGTACACATATTCGAAGTTAAATCGTTAATTTGTTAAAATTAAAACAAACGTAAGGATCAAAATAGTTATTTTATTTTAGAACTAAAAAAAGTAGTTATTTTTTTAAAGTTCAAGAACTAAAATAAACATTTTAAAAGTTTAGGAACTAAAATACAACAAACTTAAACCTTCAAGAACTAAAATAAAATTTTAAAAATACTTTTAAAAACTAAAATATAACAAACTTAAACCTTCAAGAACTAAAATAAAATTTTAAAAATTTAAAAATCAAAACAGAATAAACTTAAAAGTTGGACCAAAGGACTTAAGCCTTGTTATTTTTATGAAAGTTCAATAACTAAAAGTATTTTAAAGCAAAATAGACTAGTTTAAAAAAATACCTAAACATTTACGAGTATAAAACATGAGAGAATGTAAGTGTGAAAAGGACAAGTTACACCATGACTAATAAGGTCAATTATTCAAATCGTTCACTTTTCTGTCTCATTCATTTATATGTTATACAATTCTTTCTTCATCCTTTTTTTTTTTTTTTTTTTTTTTGACGTTAATTCTTTCTGCATCATTTACTTCCATCGTTTTACGACTTTTATTTATTTCTTTCCTTCTTTCCTTTTCTGAAATTAACTATTGGAGCAAGGGACATAGGCCTCACTTACTTACCAGTAATTAGAATGAGGTGAAATCGAAATGAAAATCAATCGGAATAGAAATGATATTGCTTTGATGTTGTTTACTAGGAATTGTCTGACATCAGAATCAGAAGTCCATTATGGTGTTTACTAGAGAGTACTACTGGAAATTGGAATAAGAATCAAACATATTATAATTACTAAGAGTCTTGTTTGATAACTATTTAGTTTTTGGTTTTTAGTTTTTAAAAATTAAGCCTATAATTATAAATATTGCTTCTACCTATGAGTTTTCTTACTTTGTTACCTACTTTTTACATGTATTTTAAAAAACAAAGCAAAGTTTTGAAAAACTGAAAAATTAGTTTTTGAAAACTTATTTTTATTTCTGGAATTTAGCTAAGAATTTAAATGTTTGCTTAAGAAAGATGAAACTCATTGTAGAGAATTTAGGAGAAAGCAAATTTAATTTTCAAAAACCAAAAATAAAATCTAAATTGTTATCAAACGAGGCATAAGATACCCCTTTTCATATTTTTTAACTAATTAAAATGCATATTAAATATGCCAATGTAACTTTTCATTAAAATAATAATAATCAATAATAAATTTTATTTTATTTTATTACTATTTTAATCGATAGTAATATTATTTATTTCAATAATTTATTTAATATTAGAAAATAATACCTTATTAAATAAAATTACATCAACTAAAAATATTAAAAAAAAAATTTATTAAAAAAATATAGGCTAATTTTATTTGTATATGTTATCCAATACAAATATTCTACTTTAACAAAATAATTAATAATTAAGCATTTAACAAATTAAATAGAAAAGATTGATTTTTATAAAAAGATTAGATGTAATAAAAGAATAGATTATGCTTTCTTTTTATTAAAAGAAAAATTATTAGTAGTGTAAATAAGAAATAAAAAAAAATGGTAAAAGAATTAATAAAAAGGTTGTGGGTCTCATTTATAGATGAGAGAGAAAGGGTAAAGATGTAGAAATAATTAATGACAAGGTTGTGGGCCATCAGAAAAAAAAAAGTGAATGAGATTGACGTGGGTTTAATAGAGAAATGAGATTACCCCTTTTATGGATTCAAGATTTCCAAATTGGTGGTGGATCCCACTTATTGATTCTCATTTCCTTGAAATAAACGAGGCCCGGGCAAAAGGGTTTTGGGTATCAGTTCATCACTTTCCTTCTTAATTAGAGCAAAATAAATAGGAAAATTGGACTATTTAGCCAAATAAAAAGGGGTGTTTTGAAAAATATCCAAAAACGAAAAATTTATGATTTATGGCCACACGTGAGAAACTTGTGCTGATTAATTTTTCAAATTTCCCAATTTGCCCCTACGGGTGTGATATGATTTATACTATATTTAAACTGTAAACTGTGTAGGATCGGTATGATAACTCTAGAAGGGGATAAATAGGGTTTCTTCAAACTCTATAATTTTTTTCCTAATATGGGCCCAAATAAACAAATTAACACATTTTTTGCAAATAATTAATTTAAACAAGAATTATTGTAAATTTCATGCAAATAAATTTACTTCAAAATAAACTAGAAAATAACACTAACAATTTCAAACACCCTATTTAATTCTAAATAACAAGATTGGTAAAGAGTATGGAGAATTTAAAAAAAAAAAAAAAAACTACCAACCTAAATAAAATAGATAAGAGCAATTAATTTCAAAGCAATAAAATATAATAACAAATTAATTGTAAAAATGAAATAGGATAGGGATACAGAAAATGACACTGAAAATTTAGAGTGGTTCGACACAACCTAACCTACTCCACTCCCCAAGCTTCTCTTGGGTATTACACTAGAACAATGGCCCTTTCCACGACACCGTTACAACGTTCTTTTTTCAAGAGCAAGAACAAACTCGATCATTCCCACGGTTCAAGATCAAACCATTACAAAACTCTCTTTTTCTAGATCAAGAGAAACTCTTACAATGGATTGAAAAGTTTAAGAACAAGATGGAAAAACTCTCTCAAAGAGTGTGTTATGGATAAAATTATATCAATAAGAATGAGCTGAATGAAAGGCTACAATAAAGGGCCAAATGAGGAAATTGACCCAATACGAAGTCAAAATGGATCAAAACCAAAAAGGAACCGGACCAAGATGAGAAAGGAAGAAGAAACGGGCTTGTGCTTGGTAGGCCGAGGCCGTCCACATGGCAAGTCCTTCCCTTGGGCCTTGCCTTAGTCCCTCATGGCTCGTGTACCCCCGGTCTAGCCCCATTGGGTCCTTTCGTTCCCAATCGAAGAAGAAAACCCATGAAAACCTTAGGAATGAGATATTTAAGCTATCTCTTGAGGGGAGAGCAGGATAAGCTAATTTTCAAGTTCATTCCAGCCTCCAAAACGCTTCTAAAACTCCTAAATTCTCCCAAAAGACTATCTCTGACTTAAGCATTGGAGCCTGTGTGGTTTACACTACATTGGTGTCTAGGTTTTTCTTGTTTTGCAGGCCGCGTTCTTCCCCCAAGTTACAAATTCACCGTCGTTGTCACATGGAGGTTAGGTGAGATTTCTCCTGTCCAAAATTTCACTTGAAGCTTTGGCAATAACAGAGTGGATACACAAATCTAAAGTTCACACACTTTGTAAGAAAAATTCTTACATATAAAAGCTGTCAAATAGTTATGAAAAATAGAAATTGGAAGTTCTAAGAACTCAAAAATGGTGCCCAAATCTCTCAAAATATTTCTGATTTTTTGTTGAATTATTTCCCCTTTTTTTTTTTTTTTTTTTTTTTGTAATTTTCGGACTTCCATTCAAATAGGGGAGTGAGGAGGAAAAAAAATCATTGGTTCCACGTGTCATCATCCAATTGGCTGAAAAATATCAGTTTAAAATTAATAATAAAACTCAAAAGAAGTGCTCAATTGAAGTTTAATAGAGAGAAACATGCGACAAAAGTTGCATTAGAAGATGGGAAAAAATAAGGTTAAATTATCAAAAATATCCCTGAACTATGGGGTTGGTTTTAATTATACCCCTGAACTTTGAAAAGTTTCATTTTAACCTTTGAACTTTGAAGTTTGTTTCAAAATAACCCTTGAAGGTTTTTTTCGTTAAATTTATGGAAGAAAAATGACGTATTTGCATATGTTTTGATTTTTTTTTCAACGTATATGTTCAAATATGTTCACATAAGCAATAATACAAATGCAAAAATATCATTTTCCGACCATGAATTTAATGAAAAAAAGCCTTCAAAAGTATTTTTGAAACAAATATCAAAGTTCAAGGGTTAAAATGAAACTTTCAAAGTTTAGAGGTATAATTGAAACTAACCCCATAGTTCAGTGGTATTTTTGATCATTTAACCAAAAAATAACAGTTCTGAATTTTTTTTCCTTTTTTTTTTATTCACTTCAGCACCCCATGCCGAGCTCTCAAACGTACAAGAAAATAATAATAAAATTTTTAAAGATTTCACCGTTGTAATTTGTAAATTTCATTTTCCTTTTTTTTTCCTAATAAATCAAACAACACCACGTGTCGAATTTCCAGCTACCCAGATAATTGATACAGCCACTAAATGCTGCCACGTAAATGCGATTGCTCTTTTTCGCCCTGTCACCTGCCACTTAGGATTTTTTTTTTTGTCAATTTTGTTTTGCTCCTAACTTCTTGATTTTAACTCCGATTTGAGTGATTCAAGAATTGTTGGAATCGTTATTTCAAGCTATATACTATGGACACTTTGAAACACTCAAATTGTCAATAAAAAAATTGAGTTTGTTATCATCAAAATATTAATTAATTTTAACTAATTAGTTAAAATTAATTAATTTGAAATTAAATGTCAAAAAGCCAACAATCTTCCATTTTTTATGATGGCAAACTACTCGAGAAAAATGAAATCTAAACTGGTGTGTGATTAAGAGTTTGATGCACAATCAACGCACAAACATTATAATAACATGCTTTCATTTTTCTTATTACCTCTTCTCCTTTTGAAATCAATCAGAAATGAATAATAAGAAAAATAATTATAACCATAACTTTTAAAAAAATTCTCCATTTTAATGCAAATTTATAAATTTCTCTCTCTTTTGAAATCAATATAACACTCCCCCTTAATAAAGGCCAAAAAGACATTTAGCACCATATTCAATATAAGGGAAGAAATATAAGGAGTATGGAAAACCTAGGTCAAACGATCCTATAAATACCTTATTATAATTCCATGAAAGGTTAACTCAAATTTCAACTTCATTCTTTAAACTCTAGCTTCATTTTTCTTCATCTCTAACTTAAGCATCAGGGCTGGTGTGACAAGCGTCACATTGATGCATAGCTCTTTATGTTTTGCAAGTCATCTATTTCTCCCAAATTACAAATTTTATCGTTGAAGCACATGAAGGTCAGTTGAGATTTTTCTTAGTCAGATTTTGGCACTAACCGTTTGTAAAAACAAACTTTCACTATTTTCAAATTTGATAACTAAAGTCAATACATGTGGCTAAGAAAAAATTCATGTAAATTAATAGATTTAGTTTTAATTCTAAAGTAGAATAGAGTTAGTAAGAGTCAATACGAATCCACCCCGAAAAGTTATTTTTGTTATGGTAGATGAATTCTATAACACAATGTTTTGTTTAATGATATGTAAGAAGTCATATTTGTTCAAAAACATGAATCCAACTCCACTTTTAAAATACTTTTCAACTTGTTAAGACATTATTTTTATTAGATAGACTATTGTTTTAATGATTCTGTTCACCTCACGCCTCTACAAGCGAAGGATGGCCAAGACGACATTAAGCTACACAAAACAGAAACCTAGTGGTAGGAAAAAGGCAACTTACATAATAACATCCAGCATTCTTCTATCTCCTAGTTTTTTAACATTTACTTGTCTGTGAGTAAATTCTTAGTAATGATTACGAGTGGGCTATATTATGTTTCTTGTAGAAATCTGTGGAGAGGAAATTATAACTTTGGAGTTAATCCAATATGACTTAAGTACACTTCAAGCTGCCACAGATATAATTTCTCTTGTGAGAACAAGATTGGAGAGGGCGGGTTTGGAAGCATATACAAACTTTGTAAGCAGATGGTCTCTGTATTTACAAAGTAAGCAGTTAAAATTGTGATGAAAATGTATTAGGGAAAACTTTCTGATAGACGAGAAATAGCTATCAAGAAGCTCTGGACAAGGTACAGATCAATTCAAAACTGAAGTTCTGTTAGTCACCATGCTTCTGTTATTCTGAATAGCTAGCTTACGGTATCTCATTTTTCTTTCAATACTTGTGAAATAAATGTTTAGATTCTGCTAGACAAAGAGAATTGAATTGGCCAAGACGACTTGTTGAAATTGATATTTCATATTATGTTTATTATTACATCACTAAGCTTAGTTAACAGTTGTAAGTTTGTTTAGGCTGTTATTTGTAGCCTAATTGGTGGTGTATTGAATGGGTTGGTTAATTACCTGTTAGTGCTCTGCTGAGAGTGGATTTATCATATGAAAAACAGAGTATGAGTGTGAGTGTGATGTACGATTCATGCCACTTTTGTTCTTTGATTAAGAAATAAAGAATCTCTCTCCCTGGTGTTCAAGAGTGGATGTAGACCTTACGTCGAACCACTATAATCATTGGTGTTCATTTGCTCTTCTCTTCTTCGTTTACAATTGTAATTGTTTCAACAATTTGGTATTAGAGCCGTGTGTGGAGGATTCTCAAAGATCTGTTAGGGTTTTGCATCAACCTGTTTTTTGATTGTTTGCATGAAGTTAAGTTTGCAATTAAGTATGGAAGGGATGAGTTAACACTTGATAAAGTTCTTGATTCTTTGAGATTAAAGGATCTTGAGCTGAAATTAGAGAAGAAAGAGTCAGAGGCTTTTTTTGTGAAAGAGAAACATAAACAACAGAAAGGGAGAAATTCTTTTAATAAAGGCCAAAGCTCTCAGTACAGGGGACAAAGCTCACAGCAGAAAGATCAGAAGCAATTGGGTAAATCCCATCAAAATGGAAAGTTTAATGATAAAAACAATAATAGATGCAATTACTGCCATAAGGAGGGGCATTTCAAGTGGGATTGTCCTCAATTGAAGAGAAAAACTAGTAAGCAAGTCAAAAAGGAAAACAAAAACTCTGCTAATCTTCATGAAGGTTACGAATCAGCAGAGGTATTGATGGTCACTGATAAGGATTGTCTGGGTGAATGGATTATGGATTCTGGTTGTACCTTTCATATGACACCATGGAGACATCATTTCTATGAAATTAATGAGTTCGAAGGAGGTAAGGTTGTCATGGGAAATAATCAGCAATGTTTTGTTAAAGGTATTGGTTCTGTGAAGTTAAAACTTGCAGATGGTTCTTTAAAACTCTTAACTTCTGTGAGATTTGTACCAGACTTAAAAAGAAACTTGATCTCCTTAGGAACTCTTGATAAAGCAGGCCTTAGTTATAAATCTGAGAATGGTGTCTTGAATGTTTTTAAGGGAAATACATTGAAAATGACAGGAAAATTAAGAAATGGACTTTACATTCTTCAAGGCAGTACTATTACAGGTGAATTAAATTCAGTTACTGAACAAGCTTCAAAAGAAACACAACTTTGGCATAAGAGGCTTGGACACATCAGTGAAAGGGGCCTAGTTTGTTTGTACAAACAGGGACTTCTTGGGAACAAAAAACCAGAAAACTTGGCCTTTTGCGAACACTGTATTCTTGGCAAAGCTACTCGGAGTAGCTTCAAACTAGGTATCCACACAACTCGAGAAAGATTGGATTACATACATTCTGATCTTTGGGGGCCAGCTAGAATTAAAACTCATGGTGGAACCAGGTATTTCTTAACACTCATTGATGATTTCTCTAGAAAATTATGGGTGTTCTTACTTAAGAGTAAAGATGAAGTGTTTGACTGTTTTCTTGAATGGAAGACATTGATTGAGAATCAAACTGGGAAGAGAATTAAATTTCTTAGAACTGACAACGGTCTTGAATATTTGAATGACAAATTCTCTGTTTTGTGTAAATCCTCTGGTATAAGTAGACATCTAACTACACCTCGGACTCCTCAACAGAATGGCCTTGCAGAGCGATTTAATAGGACCATTCTAGAAAAGGTTAGATGTATGTTATCAAATGCAAAGCTTCCAAGAGTTTTTTGGGGAGAGGCTGTAAATACTGCTGTTTATGTTATCAATAGGAGTCCCTCATCAGCCTTAAATTTTAAAACTCCACAGGAAGTATGGACTGGACAGCCACCGAATTTGAAACACCTTAGGGTATTTGGATGTGCAGCTTATGCACATATTAGACAAGATAAGCTGGAACCAAGAGCCAAAAAAATGTATCTTTCTTGGTTATTCTAAGGGAGTTAAAGCTTATAAGCTTTGGTCTATTGAGCCAGGAGAGAATAAATGCATTATCAGTCGTGATGTTTCTTTTAATGAGGAAGTAATGCCATGGAATGAAACTGAATCAGATGATAAGCTCAAGGACAAAGACATTGGAACTTTTGAAATTGAATTACAGCCTACTATCTCCATTGAAACATCCAGTAGTTCTGTAGAAGACAATCAAGAGTTGTCCGAGGATCATCCTGCAGGTGGTGCTCTTGAGACAAGACAATCCACAACTGAGGAAACTCAAGAGCTTTCGAACTATCAGCTCACGAGAGACCGAAGCAGACGCCCTATTAAGCGTCCATCCAGGTATGAAGGTTCTGATTTTGTTGGTTATGCCTTCAATTGTTATACTGAAAGTTTTAGTACAGAACCAAACTCTTATAATGAGGCTATAAAGTCAACTGATTGTGATCTCTGGCTTATGGCTATGCAACAAGAACTAAAATCACTACACTTGAACAATACCTGGAAATTAGTTGAAAAACCAGCTGGAAAAAGGGTTGTGGATTGCAAATGGGTGTTTAAATTGAAGCCTGGGCTTAACTCTTGTGATCAACCTAGATATAAAGCTAGATTGGTGGCAAAGGGGTTCACACAAGAAGAGGGGATTGATTATACAGAGGTTTTCTCTCCAGTTGTGAGGCATACGTCCATTCGAATACTACTCTCCATAGTTGTTCAGTTTAATCTTGAACTTCAACAAATGGACGTCACAACTGCTTTCTTGTATGGGAATCTTGATGAGGATATTTACATGAAACAGCCCCCTGGATTTGTTAAAGCTGGAGGGGAAAATCTGGTTTGCCATCTTCAAAAATCCATTTATGGTCTCAAGCAATCTCCTCGACAGTGGAACAAGAGGTTTGATTCTTTTATCCATTCTAAAGGTTTTGCTAAGAGTGCTTATGACAGTTGTGTGTATCGCAAATCTGTTTCTGATGTGGTTTACATTCTAGTACTGCTTTATGTAGATGATATTTTAATTGCATCTTCTGATAAGATGGAAATTAGAAAGTTGAAGGTTGCTCTTAGTAAAGAATTTGAGATGAAAGATTTTGGGGAAGCTAAGAAAATACTTGGGATGGAATTGACTAGGGATCGATCTCGAAACACACTTCTGATCACCCAAACTGGATATTTTGATAAGATCCTTAGGAAATTTCATATGGAAAATGCAAAGGCTGTTAAGACACCTTTTACTCAGTATTTTAGACTTTCGATGTCACAATCCCCTGTTGATACACTTGAGATTGATGACATGAGGGCAGTGCCATATGCCAATCTTGTTGGTAGTCTCATGTATGGGATGGTGTGCAGTAGGCCTGATCTTGCTCATGCGTTGAGTGTGGTGAGCTGCTATATGGGTAATCCTGGACGTCATCACTGGGAAGCTTCCAAATGGATTTTGAGATATCTAAAGGGTACTTTGAATAAGGGTTTGCTATATACTAAATGTGATCAGTCTGATGAAAGTATTGTTGGTTTTGTTGACTCTAATTATGCTGCAGATTTGGACAAGAGACGCTCTTTGACAGGTTATATTTTTACACTTTTTGGTAACGTTATAAGCTGGAGATCAACTTTACAATCTGTTGTTGCTTTGTCTTCAACAGAAGCTAAGTATATTGCTTTGGCTGAATCTGTTAAGGAGGCTGTATGGTTGAAGGGGAGTGTCTCTGAAATGCTTCATGGTAAATGTGATGTTAAAATCCATTGTGATAGCCAAGGAGCTTTAGCCCTTTCTAAAAATCCTACTTTCCATGATAGAACTAAACACATTGATGTTAGATTTCATTATGTGAGAGAGGTGGTTCAAGAAGGCAGTGTTAAGTTGCTCAAGATTAATACCTCACACAACCCTGCTGACATGATGACAAAGTCACTCACTGGAAATCGCTTGGAGTATCTCTGTGAACTCCTTAAGCTTGGTGTTGGCTAGTTTTTTGCTCCAGTGATTTGAAGACTTGAAACCAGTGAAGGGATGTTCTTTGCTTCTTAAACAGAATTTGATATCAAGAGGGTGATTTGTTGAAATTGATATTTCATATTATGTTTATTATTACATCACTAAGCTTAGTTAACAGTTGTAAGTTTGTTTAGGCTGTTATTTGTAGCCTAACTGGTGGTGTATTGAATGGGTTGGTTAATTACCTTTTTAGTGCTATGCTGAGAGTGGATTTATCATATGAAAAACAGAGTATGAGTGTGAGTGTGATGTACGATTCATACCACTTTTGTTCTTTGATTAAGAAATAAAGAATCTCTCTCCCTGGTGTTCAAGAGTGGATGTAGACCTTACGTCGAACCACTATAATCATTGGTGTTCATTTGCTCTTCTCTTCTTCGTTTACAATTGTAATTGTTTCAACACGACTGAACATTTTTCAAGGGATTGCCAAAGGCCTCCATTATCTTCATGAGGACTCTCAAATTAGAGTTGTACCTTAAACCTAGTAATGTTTTACTAGACGCTGATATGAAACCAAAAATAACGGACTTTGGTATGCCAAAGATATTTGAGACTGATCACATGGCAGGAATTACCAGCAAAGTTGAGTTCCTAGCACGTTTCTTTTAACCAAACATCTCCCTTAATTTGAAACATTGTGGGTTCTCCATTGATTATGTCTCGTCTATATAAGCACATTCTGTATCAGAATCAACATCCACTTACAACTTTTCCATCAAGTCGTGGTACAAAAAATACTTTATTGACTATCTTGGAATCTAGTGGTTACATGTCCCCATAATACACAATGTTGGAAGTCGGGACAGTATTTTGAGAAGTCAAATGTTTATAGTTTGGGCATCTTACTCCTTGAGATCATATGTGGCAAATGTTAAGAGTGCAAACAAAATTCCACATTGGCTAGAGAAGGGAGTGACCACTGTAGGCATAAGCCCTCGTGGCTTTGCTTTGGGTTCCCCCAAAATGCCTCATACCAATGGAGATAATTGTCCTCACTTATATACAATGGATATCTTCCTTCCCTAGCAAATGTGAGACTTTGTTAGTACTCCTAACACATAATAGCAAAAAGAACAGTTCTTACAGCCAAGAAAACTCGGATGAAGACCTCATTAAATATGAGAGTAAAATCTTGCTTTACTGTCATTAATCCAACATTCATCCTACATATGAGACAGCAAGAGAAAATATCCTGTTTTTAAGCATATTTTGACAATTGGTTCTTTAGGTATGGAGGCATCAAAGAAATGGAAACCTGCTGGGCATAGCGGACTCAATGAACTCTTATTCAGAGAATGAAGTCAGTACATGCATTCATATTTGCTTGTTATGCGTACAGGAAGATCTATCCGTCCGACCAACCATCGCAACTGTACTGTCCATGCTCAACAACTTGTTGTACATGAACCTCAGCAACCAAAATCTTCTACAGGTTAGTTGTTATTATGAATCTAATCTTTTGGTTCCAATCATGGCTCATTGAATCAATCTTGACTCAGAAAGAATAGGTCTAAATTAGTGGGCAAACACAGGGCTGAAGTTTAACTGGGTGTTACATCTCTGTTACCAATGCATGTAAGTTGGTAAATCTAAATCAAAAGCATTGAAACTTTTACGCTTATCTCCTGGAATCCAATCGTAAACATCTGAAAAGGGAACTTCATATATCACGTTTAGCATTGCAAATTGTTTCAATTACGTAAACTAAATCTAGAAGTACCATAAACAAAGAAGGTTAAACTTAGCACTCCTCATGATGAGTGAGTGTTACAAAACTAACCACCTTTCAGCATGGCCAATGAATCAGAGGGATGGGTCTCCTCGTAATGTTACAGTCCTTTTCCCCACCTTCAGCTTCATCGTGAGAGCTTTCCAATCAACTTCGATGCCACCCAGCCACGGCATTCCCAATATGACCTCACTATCCCCTTCTATTTCAAGCTGCAAGAAGTCCTCGACAAAGGTGAGATTCTGGATTCGCAGCAGCACTCCACGGCAAATTTCGTCTTCTTTGATCGTCTTCCCGGAACCCAAAACCACACTGTAGATGCCGTAGTAGTCCAATGGAAGATTCAATTCCGTAGCCAGATTTTGAGAGATGAAGTTATGGGTTTCCCCACTGTCGATCTTAACGACCACAGGCCTCTCGTTGATCGTGCCTTTAAGCTTCATGGTATTACACGATGTATCCCCGACGGCTAAGTTCAGCGCAACGTTGTTCTTATCTTCCACCAACCTCTCCTTTTCCATAATTTCCAGTATACCTTCTGGCTGAAACACCCGAACCTCCGCTCGAATCACAGTCTTTAAGCCGTTCATAAATTTTGCTTCAAGAAGGCAGTCGGGAATATCTGGAAGGAGCGCCCCTAGTAACTCGAACTGGCTGCAATAGTCCCTCACGCTCCCCTCTTGCTGTAAGGCAATGAACCTGTCATACATGGTGTAGCCGCCTTCAAATCGCATAAACAAAGCATGCCGAAATTCATCCCACGATCCCGGCGGATTTTTCCAATTTTGAACGCATCGGAACCAGTCTAGGGCTTCGCCAGACATACGTAGTGCGATAATCTCCATCATCCTCGCAAAGTCGTCCATGTCGTGAAATTCAAAGTAGCGTTCCATTTTCAAGATCCACCTGGGCGAATCGCTTCCATTGAACAGAGGGAACTCCAGCATCCGGCGGGCTATGGATTCAGGTAGGCGTTGTTGTTGTTGTTGTTGTTCTCTCCGTTTCTCTTCACTGGACTGTTGCTCCTTCTTCTCTTGCATTTTATGGACCAATGTCTCAGTGGCTTCCTGCCGTATCAGAAGCTGGGAGATTTCTTCTTCTAGAGCCGTGATGTTCTTCTCCATTGTTGGGATCTTCTGAACTTCATCTGCAACCTTCTTCAACTTCGTTTCCAATTCTTCTATCCGGCTTTCCATTTTGTTCCTTCTACCCATAATGAGATGAATTGCAATTGAGAGAAGAGAGTTGCTAATCTGTGATATGATAGCCAAGAACAAAAGAACAGAAGATTTCAGACAGTTTGAGGAGCTCAAGAAGAATACGTCCCAATGCTCTGTACTGTGTAAATTACGAACATCCACAACTAACCACGCTCGTGTCCGTTCCTCTTCCTAGTTTGCTTCTCTCCTAAAATTTTGAACTTGTTTCAAAATACTCATGAACTTTCAAAAGTTTTAAAAATACTCTTAAACTTTAAAAAAAAAATTCAAAAATAGTTTTGGATAGAAACTGTTAGTACTTTATTTTAAAAATACTCATGAACTTTGTACTTTGTTTCAAAAATACCCCTTAACTTTCAAAAGTTTCATTAATACCTTTAAGCTTTTAAAAAAAGTTCAAAAATACCCTTAAAAACTTTTTTAAAATGTCAAAAATACCCAGTATATTAACAAAAATTGTTAGTACCTCGTTTTAAAATACTCCTGAATTTTTAAAAATTGTATTATACCCTTAACTTTAAAAAAGGTTAAAAAATATCATTACCGTTAGTATATGGACGAAAAACCTTTATCTACACCTCATTTCCTCCCTCTTCAATTTCTTCTCTCTCTTGATTTACTTCAATCTATGGCATAACACTTCTCTATTTTTCCTCTTGTTTTTCCCTTTCTTTTTCAATACCATTTTTACTCTCTTCTTCCATTTTTCAATCTTTAAAACTACCCTCTTCAATCAAGATATATAGACTATAGCAAGAAGAATGAGAATAATGGAACCACCCAAGCAAACTTAGGACTTAAATGCTTTAACAAGATTGTATGTTGGTAATTTGTGTTAGTATGTTTGGGTTTAATACACAAAGAGAGACACATGTTGAGAATTTGGGTCATAATTTTGAGGACATCTAGTGGGAGGGAAAAGAAATAAAATATATACATTACCAAATTTGCAGCGGATGAAGATTTTATTAATTCTTTTGCAATTCAAATTAGTCTATTTGTTGTGGTTAGTTAAGAATGTTCCTCATGGTTGAGAATTAGACAAATGGAGAAAAAATGATAGTATTTATATGAAAAAAAAAATGAGAGTATCTATATGAGTTGTTTTCAAATTAATTCTTTCCAACTCAAAATAACTGCAAAGATATTGACTGTTTGGGCGTTGAAATTTCTTATATTTATGTTTGAGCATGCTTAGAAATGAGAAATAGCTCATCATGTTAATTTAAAGTTCTAATATTAAGAATATAGGAGAAATGAGAGAAGTTTTAGAGAAAAATGGAAGAAAAGAGAAAAGGGTATTGAAAAAGAAAGGGAAAAAAAAGAGGAAAAATAGATAAGTATTAAGTCGTAGATTAAAACAAATTAGGAGAAATGAGAAATAGTAGAGAGAGGTAATTAGGTGTAGATAAACATTTTTTGTTCATATACTAATGGTAAGAACATTTTTTTTAACTTTTTTTAAGGTTAAGTGTATTAATGTGAAAGTTCAAACGTATTTTTAAAATAAAGTACTTACAAAATAAAGTACTTACGATTTCTATCCATATATTAATGGTAAGGGTATTTTTGAACTTTTTTTTAAAGTTTAAGGGTATTAATAAAACTTTTAAAAGTTTAGAGATATTTTTGAAACAAAGTATAAAGTTCAGATGTATTTTTGAAACAAAATACTAACGGTTTCCATTTAAAACTAAAACTTTTAAAAGTTTAGAGATATTTTTGAAACAAAGTATAAAGTTCTAATGTATTTTTGAAACAAAATACTAACGGTTTCCATTTAAAACTAACGGTAAGGGTGTTTTTGAACTTTTTTTGAAAGTTCAAGGATATTTTTTAAACTTTTAAAAGTTTATGAGTATTTTTGAAACAAAGTATAAAGTTTAATGGTATTTTTTTTTTTTATAATTTAGCCTTTTTTTTTTAGTTCCTGTAAAATTTTTAAAGTTGCTTTTTAGTACCTTTTATTTGAAAAGATTCAACTAGTAATATATTATACTTCAACGACACGTGAGGATGAAATTTTCGAAAATATATGCCTGAATGTTAAGCTATTTTGACATTAGTTATATCTTTTTCTTTGCTAGAATGTCAAAGCTTTACCAATAATAAACTTAAATGACATGATATTTAATAAATTATCAAAAATTTAGAAGAATAATTAAGGTGCTCAAGAAACGAAAAGTCAACATTTTTACTGACTTGATTTTTTAATAGAGTCAAAATTCTGAAGTCTTAGTTGAATTCTAGGGAAAAAAAAAAAACAAGTTTCAAAATTTTAATTTTTTAATCGAATTCTAAAAGAAAAAAACTACTTTTTTTTTTTAGTTTTTAAAAAGTTGTCTTTGATTTAAAATAAGTCTCTTTTGATAACTATTTGGTTTCTTGTTTTTAGTTTATGAAAATTAAGCTAAAAAACACTACTTCCACAGTTTCCACAATTTCTTTATTTTGTTATCTACTTTTTACTTATATTTTTAAATATCAAGCCAAAGTTTAGAAAAAAAAGAATAGTTTTTAAAAATTTGTTTTCTTTTTTGAAATTTGTCTACAAATATTTTCTTAAGAAAGATGATCAAAATTATTGGTAAAAAAATGATGAGAAAACAAGCAACAATTTTCAAAAATTTAATTATCAAATAAGGTCTTAATGATCATGTTCACATTTTACGAGCAAAAAACCTAAAATTCATGTTGCAGGTGTGGAAAAAATGGATAGAGGGGACAGCAGCAGATCTCATTGATCCAAGGCTAAGCAATGAATCAAGAACGGAAATGAATGAAATGCATCCATCCATATATTGGGCTGCGCTAGCTATGTGTCCAATAAAATGAAGATGAAACGTAACCAAAAGTTTCAGTTGTTCTCAGTCTCCACCTTATTCCAAGCCTGCATTTTTCATGTCCATGAACTCCAAATCCTTTGCATTCATGCAGAATTCAGTGTCTCAAAAGGCGAAGTTGAGTTCGAGACTGTCAATGAAGTTTCTATTTCAGACTTTTATCCCCGCTGAATTAGTGTGTCAATGTATATAAGAATCTGTCTGCTTTCTTTTTTGTTTCAACTTCAACTCTTTGTTGTGTAATTAATTAGTCTGCTATCTTGGTATCTTCAATCTAACTCTTTCTATATTTTTGGTTAGGTTAAATTATCAAAAATACCCTTGAACTATGAGGTTGGTTTCAATCATACCCCTGAACTTTGAAAAGTTTCATTTTAACCATTTGAACTTTAAAGTTTGTTTCAAAACAATCATTGAAGGCTTTTTTTCGTTAAATTCATGGATGGAAAATGATGTTTTTGCATTTATATTGTTGCTTATGTGAACATATTTGAACATATACGTTGAAAAAAAATCAAAACATATGCAAATACGTCATTTTCCTTCCATGAATTTAACAAAAAAAAGACTTCAAGGGTTGTTTTGAAACAAACTTCAAAGTTCAAGGATTAAAATGAAACTTTTCAAAGTTCAAGAGTATAATTGAAACTAACATCATAGTTCATGGGTATTTTTGATAATTTAACCTTTTTGGTTAAATTGCTAGTAATTTAATTTGCTTTCTTTCCCTATACTCTTCATTCTTCTAGTTCTAATACATTGTACTTTTTTTTTCTTTTTTTTGCAAATTAATGCTTGTTTGCTATTTTAAATTTTGAATTAGTTGAGTAATCTTCTTGTGCATTGTTCTCTTTCTTTTTTTTGGGGGGTTAAATTATAAGTTTAGTCTCCGAATTTTTAAGTTTGTGCCTATTTAGTCCATAAACTTTGCCAAAGTGAGCAGAGTTCAACTGTAATTGACATTTATCTTCGACCAAGAGGTTAGAGGTTTGAATCCCCACACCCCTAAATGTTGTTGAACTCAAAAAAAAAATCATAAACTTTAAAAAGTATATATCTAATAAGTTCCTGACTTTTAATTTTAGGTCCAATAGGTATTTGAAAATTTATAGTACTACAAGAGTACCATACTCCCTTCTTTCACACTATATTTTTGGGTTTATAAACTTTTTTTTAATTCTGGTGGACTTGAAAAAAAAATTATAGTAATATCATAGTATGGAAATTTTTTCATACTATTCTCATTTATTGTTTGTCACATCAGCTTCCTTTTGAAAATTATGTGGGGTCCATAAAAAAATATGCGGTATTCACTAGCTTTAAAAAACTATTTATAAACTCAAAAATATAATATGAACAAAGAGAGTATGATATTTCGATAGTATGAAAAATTTTCAATACTAGTCTCATTTATTACTTGTCATGTTAACATCCTTTTAAAATTTATGTGGAGTCCACTAAAAATTATATGGGTATACCAACATTAAAAATTATTTATAAACCCAAAAATATAATGTAAACAAAGAAAATATAATACTTCTGTAGTACTAGAAATTTTTACTGTAAACTCCATGTAATTTTTAGAAAGACAGGCAAAAGGTGTAGTATGGAAAATTGGTAGTACTAAAATTTTTCCCATTATTGACAGTCAAACAAGCTGATGTAAACTCCACGTGTAGCTTGAGTCAGATTCAACGGTCAACAAGCACCAAATCAGCTAGAAATATACGACAAGATATTTTATCCAGATCAACAAATAAAAAGATTTCCACCAATGGGTTTAATTACTGTAGTCTAAGGACACTAAAAACCTCTCGTTTCAAACAAACGCTCAACAAAAGTCAACAATTAAATAACCCATAAACCATAAGTCAACAATTAAAAACCCATAAACCCATAAGTCCTTGCAACTGAGTCTCGCAGTGGCAGCAGCACCAATTGCGGTTCCTCAAGCCTCGTATGTGTTCCTCTACTTCAGTTTCTTCATCATACCCATTTTTTTATCTGTTCAGAGTGTTGATATATTTAAATTTATTATATAAGTTGATTGGTGATTTAACATTGTATCAAAACAGGAGGTTCTGTATTTAAACTCATGTGAAGTCGTTTCCTCTCAATTAATATTGATTTCTATTTGTTGGGTCTTTTTTAAATTTTTAAGCCCACAATCGCTCAGCCCGATTTTCAAATTCATGATTGCATTGAACACCAAGGTTAAATTCACCACTAACAGTACCTACAAATCCAATCTCGATCACCTCCTCTCCACCTTCACCACCCACCACCAAATTCACTATGCAGAGGAGATCTTATGCCATTCGCTTGCAACAGATGCCTTAACAACTCTAGAACTCTTCTCCCAGTGCTTTGTCCCAACTAGAAGGAAGCCATTGGAGAGAAATTATTCGATGTGGCTGGTAATTTTGCATCGTTGAATATATGAGAGAGAAATTGTAAAAGTACTTCGAATTTGTATCCCGCGATTATTATAGAGGAGACAAATTTTAAGATCTATATCCAACGATTTTAAAGAGGCACCCACACTGTAGCGGATTCATTGAATAATTTATCCATTGCATGGTATGATGAGTGTATGCTCCATTACTCCAACCACACCACATTTGACTTAATGAAGACTACTCCTGCTTTCCGTGGATGAATCCTAATAATGCTTCGGACCCGAATCGATTCATCGAGGTGGCTTAAAAGGGGTACCAACATTGACTTATCTACTCGCCTCTATAATTCACATTATATTGAAAAGTAGAATTGAAATTCACCTACCAATAACTTAAGCATAATTCAACTGGTCAAGATATTATATTCTTGACCAAAAATTGGAATGTTTATCTCTATATATTGTTAAATTAAAAAAAAAAATTGGAATCCACCTTTTGGTTTAAAAAACTCTCGATCACCGACATCCACAACACTAATTTTTTAAAGCGAGGTTCATTATTGGATTCCAAATAAATTTAAATTAGAATATTTGTCTTGTTGTTTTAATAGGTTTGAATTTATCAACTCTTGAAATTCAAAATTCAAAATTTATATAATCTATATAAATTTAAAAATTCTGTAGGTTGAAAATTTTAAACATATATTCTGTGCAACCTATACTTTATCTGTTGAAAATTTGAAAAGTTAGTACTTAATAAAAAATGATGTGGAGGTGATATATATATATATATATATATATATATATATTACGAAAAAGTGGAAGGGAAAATTTGAACCTTATGAAATATTAGAAATCTTAGCTGGTTGGGAGTGCAACCAAAGTCCCATACCAGTAAGGTAAGATAAAGATCATGAGTATATAAATAAAGGACAATAATCTCAATTGAAAAACCTTTGGGTGTGAGACCAAAATCAAAACGATGAGGGCTTAGGTACAAAATGGACAATATCATATCATTGTAGAGAGATATTGAGTTACTTGTCTATAACATAACTACTAGGCTAGAGACTCAAAATTACTAAATTTTGTTCCACTTGAGAGAGCCTATATATCCCCAAATTAAAGATATATATATGAGAGGTGACAAATTTTACAATCATTTTGATGCATGATGGAAATTTAGTTGATTTAGAAAAATGTAAATTGACTAGAAACATTTGGTCTAAACAATAATGTAAGCCATAAAATATCCCACAGTCAACACATATGACATAACAGTGATTACTATGATTATCTTTTATCCAAACAAGGCAATAAAAAAAAATCAATTGCCGTAGTCTAAGCCACTCTAAGGGCTAAAGATCAATGTCGGGCTTTCGTGGTTACCAATTAAATATCACAATTAAATATCACAATTCCGATAACCCATAACCCAAAAGGACGAGTATTGCAGCAGCCGAATGCGTCCCCTAAGATTTTTCTGTTTCAGTTTCTTCTTCATACCCATTTTCCACCGCCGCGCAATCGCTCAGCCAGATTTTCGATTTAATGGATGCGAAGAACACCAAGGTAACTTCACCACTAACAGTACCTACAAAGCCAATCTCGACCACCTCCTCTCCACCTTCACTACCGACCGCCAAATTGATTATGGCTTCTACAACTTCTCTTACGGCCATGATCAAAGCAGAGCCAATGCGATTGGGCTGTGCAGAGGAGACCTTTTGCCCGACGCCTGCAGAAGCTGCCTCAACAACTCCATAGCCCTTCTCACCAAACTATGTCCCAACCAGAAGGAAGCCATTGGATGGTACGATGAGTGTATGCTCCGCTACTCCGACCGCTCCTTATTCGGCTTCATGGAGGCCTCCCCTGCATTCTATGCTTGGAGCTTCTACGAGGCTTCTGACCCGAATCAGTTCACCCAGGTCGCAAGAAATATGCTTGAAGAACTCACCAGCAAAGCTGCGTCCGGTGATTCTCGTTTAAAGTACGCCTCTGGAAAAACAACAATTCCCAACTTCCCAGTCATTTATGGGGTTGTGCAGTGCACCCCTGATTTGTCTGCCCAGGATTGCAGCGCCTGCTTGCTTGGAGCTCTTGAAGAAATTCAAAACTGCTGCGATGGGAAGGGAGGAGGTAGAATTGCGAAACCCAGTTGTAATTTTAGATTTGAGAGTTACCTATTCTTTCAGGAAGCGCCAGTTTCTTCGGTCCCGCATAATTCACAGCCACCGTCAGTTCCTCCTCTATCAAATGCAACTACACCTTTACAAAGTAAGTGGTTGTCAGTTTCTTCGAATAATGATAATTTGTTTAATTATGATCCTCCATTGGAAATTATTTCCTTTTTTTTTTTTGCCCCAGGAAAAGCATCTCAACGGGTCCTTACCATAGTTGTGCCAATTATTGTGGGCGTCGTATGGGCTGTGATAATAACAATCAGCATCTGGATCTTCCTAAGGAAAAGAAAGAAAAGAAAGCCAAGAGACTATGCAGCTACAAGTAAGCTAGCTAATTAATTGAACTCCTTTTAATGCCATATTATTATAGAATCTTGAAGGCCTACATCGCTAGAGGACTCATCGTTACGTAATCAACTTGCAGGTCTGCCTGAGGATGAAGATACAGATGTAGAGTCCTCTCGTTTCGATTTTGACACCATTAAAACGGCAACGGATGAATTCTCTAATGCAAATAAACTTGGGGAAGGTGGCTTTGGAACGGTTTATAAGGTAACGTAAATTATTAGAAAAGACCGTCACAATGAGGCTAATAGTTTTGCACATGAGAGAGAAATTATAAAAGTATCTCGATTTGGTGTTCCGCATTTATTAGGTGGAGACAAATTTTAAGATCTAAATTCGTCGGTTTTAAAGAAGCAATTATGTGGTGACCTCTTTGAATAATTTGTCTCAATGAAGAGATAAAAAAGTTGAGAGTCTGCTTTACAACGTTCCTGTTTCTAATTTCCTATTTTTTGTTTCCAATTTCTGAGAAACAAAAGCGTTTAGTAACTGTTTTTATTTGTTTTTTCTCATTTTATAGAAACATTTCAAAATTGTGTAGAAAGTTTGGAAACAACAAAGTCAAAGGCTTGCTTGATAACGTTTTCCTTCTTGTTTCTAGTTCCTGTTTCTCATTTTTTTTTTAAAAAAACATGTTTGATAAACCATCATATTTCTTGTTTCTAAACTTTCAAAAACGTTTATAAAAAATGGGCAAAATTTGAGAAACTACAAGAAGTAGTTTCTCAAAATTTTATTTCTATTTTTTAAAAAAAAAATTTAGGCATGTACTTCATATTTCTCTCTCCTCCCTATCTACACGGCAAATTATTCAAGGAAAGCTGAGGTACTTTACAATTTCTCTCTTATACATCGAATGTGCAAAATTGTCAACGTTAATAATGGCTGCGTTCTCAAATAATTTCTCTTTCTACACTCATCTCTCATCTTTCTCTCTCTTCCATCACAATTTTTTTTCTTTTAATACTTCTTTATCCCTTTCGTTCTTTTTTTTTTCTTTTAATACTTCTTTATCCCTTTCGTTCTTTTCATTTTTTTTCTTTTCTCTCTCCTTTCCTTTTTCTTTCTTTTTCTTTTATCCGTTTCTTTTTTTTATTAACAAACTTAGTAATTATTTTCTATTTAAATCTCTATTATTTTTCTTTAATTTTGATAGGATTTTAATTTCTTTTTATTAAATAAATTAATTAAGTTATTTCATATTTACCATGAGTGGTCAAAGAAAAAAAATATTTATTCTTTCTCTTTTTCAGATTTTATTTGTGTGCATGATTGGCTAATGAAAAACACATGCTTTTTTAAAGAAAAAATAAATATAAAATTTATTATTCAATTAAAGAAATGTGAGTATGTTTGATTGTCTAACCTTAAATAAATATCTCATTATCAACACACAAAAATATATATCAATATCATGTTGTGCAATAAATTAATGATCGTTGAAAAATTATAAAGTTTGTTGGATAATTAACAAATTAGTCTAATTGAACTAACTCACGTAAGTCTACATCATTTAAGGTGAATTGAGCTAAAGTGAGACATGACATTGCCAAATCAAATTTTAACAACATTTGAAGGATAAAATTTATTGTTATTATTATATTTTTATTTTGCTTTGGACTTGAATAAATACTATAAATTCTTTATAATGGTTTTAAATTTATTTTAATGTATGTTATATATTTTATTATATTATAGACAAAAAATAATTATCGAATATATTTTTGTTTTTGTTTTTGTTTTTTAAAAAAAAAAAAAAAAAGAAACATAAATAATTATCAAACATGTTTTTGTTTTTAGTTCTTAAAAAACAAGAAATGAGAAATAGGAAATAGGAAACAAGAAACGAGAACGTTATTAAATGAGCCCCAAGTTTATTGTTTCTTGTTTTTGTTTCGAGTTTTTTCTATAACATAAATATAATTATTATTTTATCATTTTTTTACTTTAAAAATGCATAATAGATATCTAAAAAATAAATATAACATAATTTTTTTATTTTAATTTTAAAAACTTGTTTTCATATAAAATTTTCACATTTTTAATTTAAAATTTTAAAGAACAAGAAATAAGAAGTGGTTATCAAACATGTTTATGTTTTTTTTTTTTCCAATAACAAAAGGAAGAAAAAGAAATAAGAAACAGTTATCAAATGCAGTTTTGTTTATCTTTATAAAAAAAATAGACAAGAAGCAAGAAATAGGAAAGGAGAAACAAGAAACGTTGTCAAATAGAGCATGAAATTTTGATATCTTTCCAAAGTTCCATTTTATTTTGAATGTAATTATGACAGGGTCGACTTCCCAATGGACAAAATATAGCTGTCAAAAGACTCTCTCGAGATTCAAGTCAAGGAGATCATGAATTTAAGAATGAAATCCTATTAGTGGCTAAACTTCAACATCGAAATTTAGTTCAACTCTTGGGTTTCTGCTTTAGAGAAAATGAAAAGCTTCTCATATATGAGTTTGTAGAGAACTCAAGTCTCGAGAAATTCCTATTCAGTAAGACTTTTCTATCTTTTACTCACCTATTTTTCGTCCCACTTCAATTCTTTGTTTCTTTAAGATAGGGTGGCGTACTAAGAAATATCTCAATCCAATTTTGAATATTTGGATGTACAGATCCCCTAAAACGTGTGAGTTTAGATTGGAAAACTCGCTACAATATTATAGAAGGAATTGCTCGAGGACTTGTTTACCTTCATGAAGACTCTCAACTTAGAATTATACATCGAGATCTCAAAGCTAGTAATATTTTACTAGATACAAATATGAATGCCAAAATTTCTGACTTTGGCACTGCAAGATTATTTTTACATGATCAAACACAAGGAAATACAGAAAAAGTTGTTGGCACTTAGTAAGTATAAGAGAAGTTACATGCTACAATAATTTTACTCTAATGAGAATTGAGAATATGACAATGTTACTGATTCTTTTTATGAATATCAAATTTAGTGGATATATGGCTCCAGAGTATGTACAAAAGGGTCATTTCTCAACTAAAACGGATGTCTTTAGTTTTGGTGTTCTAATTTTGGAGATTGTGACTGGACTGAAAAATAATCAAGTTCAAATTGACAACGAGATTAAAGGTCTTGTAAGCCACGTAAGTATGAGTATTTTTTTTCTTCCTTCCTTCTTCATTGGAGAAATTTTGGTATCTGGAGTACGTGAGTATATATGAATGCTGATTCAAGTGCTACTCTTGCAGGCTTGGAGAAATTGGCAAAATGGAACCACTCTAAATATTGTAGATACGTGTTTGAAAAGTGGATCAAGAATAGAAATGTTCAGATGCATTCATATCGGGTTGCTATGCGTTCAAGAAAATGTAGCTAAGAGGCCAACAATGGCTGCCATACTTCTCATGCTTAACCAACACTCCATCACTCTTCCAAGGCCTGCTCAACCTGCTTTTATTGTCAATAATAGCACCAACTCTCAAATGTCTGCACAATCTAAACACAACTTGACTCAAGAACAAAACAACATGTCAATCACAGATCTTTATCCTCGTTAGCTTTATTTTACATATGTTCATCTTATTGTTATGAGATGATATTTGCTAAAGGAGATAAATAAGCAAGTTATATAGTGTGAAAACTTATTGTGACTCTATTATCATTGGTTAGGATAGTGTGACATTTTTTTCTATCTCTACCAAATATTTCTAATTGAAATTAAAGCTAAATATGAATTTACTTTTGAAGTCTACCAACATTTAGTGGGTGCCTATCACTAAATTTTTTACACACATGAAAGAGCGGGAGAGAGAAGAGAATTTTTTTTTCCAAAAAAATAAATACATGTCACAAACTTATCGATGGTGAGTAGTAGGAAGTATTTTGGTAATACGAAATTTTAAATAACACAATCGAAATTAGAAGTAGACGTTGGATTAACCACTTAAATTAGGACTAAGTTATAACTCACAATAAAATTAATTTCAAAAAATTGTGAGAAGATTGAAAGTTAGAGGTAGAAAACGAGAAATTATTCGAGGAGGCCAACACGATGTAACTAAAAGTTTTGAGCCGTTGAATGTATGAGAGAGAAACTCCAAAAGTACTTCGAATTTGTACTAGTTGTTATTAGGGACATACAAATTTTCGTGTTCACCAATGATTATTAAGAGGTAGCCACATTGTGATGACCTCATTGAATAACTTTTCATGAAAAGGAGGGGATCGACATTTAGTTGACTAGTGTGCTTATTGTGAATTGTGACCAGTAATTCACATTTTTATCTTTTTAAATTTGAAAAGTGGGACTGCAACTAGTCCTCTATTTTTCTCTTTGTTTCTTTTGTATTTCAGCTTCTTATTCTTTGGTATTTCAGCTTCTTATTTCTTCCTTTCTTTAGGTTTCACGCCCACAGTTGAAAAAAAGGGTAAAATAAACTTTGGGTCCCGAGGTTTAAGTTTCGTTTCTATTTGGTCTCTGAAGTTTCAAAAGCGACACTTTAGTCCTTAAGGTTTGGAAATTATGGTTCTAAATGGTCCCTTTGCCGTTAGTGAACCAACAGAAACATGATTTGACAGTTAATGGCTGACATGATTTTTTTAAAAAGAGTTGGCAAATTATTTTATTTATTTTAGCTTATATGGCAGTTTTCTCCCCCTTTCTTTCTTTTCTCCTTATTCGCCCCTTCGGTGAGTGCCACTGCCTCAAAATTTTCTAGTGCTTCTTTACCTGCCTTGTTGCTTGATCAACATTCACCAGCCTCGAATCCTTTGGTCATGGTTTTGTAATCTCAGAATATGCATATGGGGTTTTAATTTCCAGCCAAGATGGTTTTTGTTCACCATTCTTGCTTTTAGATTCACTTGTTGCTCTTTGTCGGTGAATATCAGACAACCCTTGGACTTCCTTGTCCTCAAATTTAGGCAAATTTCGTTGAGGATCCCATATTGAAAAGATTAAGAAATACCTCACAATTTATAAGATACATGAGTTACTTATCTCATAACCAATTGATTTTAAGATGGAACCTCATGTTTATCTAATATGGTATTAGAACCCATGAAGCCCAAACGGGTATTCAGTCCCAAAAAAAAATTTAAGATCCAACACAAGAATGGTTAACCCAAAGAGGCACCATCTTGAGGGGGTATGTTGAGAATCCCACATTGAAAAGATGAAGATGGACCTCACCCCATGTTTCTCAAATAGTTCGAACAATAAACTTTCCAAATTTTGATTGGAGTTTGAAGAGGGATTTCAACATTAGTTGATATCGTTCTATTTGAGGATAATCGTAAGTATAATTTGAGATAGGGATCCAACTGCATCTCTTGGTCTTCAAAGAAGCAACCAACTATGTAACGTCCGGTTTATTTAGATGCATTAATTTTAAAAATTTGGAATTTAATTTGAACATTTCTCAAATAAGTATTTGTGCTTGGGTTAATTTGGAGATAAAGAGTTTAAAAAGGGCAAAGAAGGAATGAAAAGGATAAGTATGGGGTGATTTTGGAATTTTGGGAAGTAATTAATGAATTATTTTTTAGATAAACATCTCTTTCCATCCTTATCTCTCATTCTTCTTCTTCTTTATCCTCTTATCCCTTTCTCCCTCCCTCCGTCTCCACCCGACACCTTCCCATTTCTTCTTCATTTTCTTTTCTTTCCTTCTTCTTCCTATCTCCCTCTCTCCCCGCCGTTTCCTTCTGCTGCAACCCCGTCGCGCATCTTCTTCTCCGCCGGAACTCCCACACCGCCGTGCAGCCTGAATCGCGAGCCCCTGCAGTCACTCGTCAAGCCGACCCGCACGCCGCAAGCCACCACATGCCGAGCTTCCCTCGCCGCAGCCTTTCTCCGTGCAGTTGACGCCCACGCCGCCGCAGCTCCCAGTCCTAACCGCCGGCTCTTTCCCTTCCTCTCACGCATTCTACACGAACAACAAGTAAGAAGAGTTTGTTTGGTTAAATTTCAGGCATGCTCGGTGTTCGTACAACCTTGTACAAGTTCGATTTTGTGTGGGTAAGTATTCCGATATTAGTTTGAGGTGGATTTTAGTCAATAAGGTTGGTTTAGCATGAATTTAATGATTTAAAGTGAATTTAATGATTGTCGAACTAAATTTCTAGAATATCCGTTGCGATTGAAGATCGATTTAAGTGAATTTGGATCGTTTAAGCTGCTGTCCGGGTTTGTCCAGCAAGATTAGTCACTGTTTTGAGGTAAGGTTTTCATGGGTATCAATTTTTCCAACACATTTAAGACTAAGCATGAGTTGGGTTTTAGATAGCTATGATTTAGGACCGTTTTGAGGAGTTTAGGGGCCTTTTTGTGAATTTTAGGTACTGTTTTAGTGTTCTATAATTTACCCATAATACGTTGGACTTTGTACAAGGTTACCCATTATGTTTGGAGGTCGGGTTGTCGAGTTTGGACCAATTTGACTTCAAATTTCAGCAAGTATTTCAGCAAGTAAGGGTGTTGTTAGGTGAGTTTTAATGGGTAACTTTGTTTCAACATAATTGAGTTCATGGTTGGAGTTTAAAATGACTTGTTAATTATTTTTCAAGACTTTGTTTGGCGTTTCAGGCTCACGTACTCGATTTATGGGCAACCTTGAATCTTGGAGTAAATGGTAAGTGGTCATTTGGATTTAAGCCCTTCAAATTCCTTTTTGATTGAAATGTAAGTTTGATAGTGTGATAATTGCGATAGCATGCTTGAAAACTATGTTTATGAAGTATGAAATGGTTAATGGATATGTCTAGAAGTAGCCTTGAGCTAAAACGGCCTAAGTTGTGGTCATAAAGGAATTAGGGGCTTAAAGTTTCGAGTTCATTATGTTAGCGTATGAAATACTTTATGAATTTGTCCAAGGTTGTAACTGGAAGAGTTTGGACATGATTGTGGTGAATTGTGAATAGTCATTCTTGCGTAAATATGAGTATATGGAAGATGGTGTGATTGGTTAAATTAATATGAATTATGGTGATGAGTTTAAGGTGACCTAAATGTGTAGTTGTTCTAGTTAAAGGAATTAGGATTGTAAACTAAAGATTGATCATTGTGGCCAGTGTATAGAACCTTAAATTAGCTTGTACTCGAGGTTCATGAATGGTGATTGTGATTGTGCAATGTTCATAATCTTAATGTAGCCCCCTAAAAGTGCTTACGCATGGGTTTTTGATTTACTCGAAATGCTTGGAAACACTTAAGTGGTTGGCTAAAGTTTAGTTCTCTCGAGTTATAGATGAGTTGATCGTGTGCAGGGCGCTAGATTTGTTGGTTGAATTAGAATACCTTAAGGGTATACAATGACCAGTGGTTGTCTTAAATTCTAGTGTGTTTAGAGGACTGGACTATGAACTAAATAATTTGGAGAGTAATATGCCACTGGCACATGTATGGCTATAGTGATGCAAAGTGCTGATTTAGGAATGTGGTATCAAGATGGAAGTCCATATTTGAGATTCGAGTTTGTGATCTATGGTGAGAAGTCACTATGATGAAATAGTGGTTGTTTATGGAGGGTGGGCCTGGGTCTTATGCTACGGATAACATCTTAAAAGAATGAGAAGTGGGTCATTTTAGTGCTGGCCTAAGAAGAAGGTAGCCTTTCGGATTGGTCCGTTAGGATTTTTGTCTCGCCTAAATATGTATGAGGTGTAAGACGTTATAAAAGTTGGAAAGGCTTGAGGGTTACTTCCTCTCTTTGTTTATGTAAATTAGGGGGTGATTCCTCATTGTATGTGTTTCCAAACTTCGGGCCAGTTTGTGTTTGTGATTCGGGCATGATGAGTGAATGTGGTATGGTGGATGACCCGAGAGGTCTTGAAGCGTTGGGAAAGTGCAAAAGGTCGTTAGATTGGTACTACCTACTCTAATTCTGTTGTTTAGTGCGAGTTTGTAAGCCTAGAACGTATGTGATGTGAGGAGCATAAGGAATGCGTTCCTTATTGCCGATGAGCTAGCTTAGGGGTGATTCCCCACTGTGTTGAGCATAGGGATGCGTTTCCTATTGCCGTGTGCTAGCTGAGAGATGATTCCCCAGTATGTTGAGCGTAGGGAATGCGTTCCCTAGCGCCTGTGGGCTAGCTTAGGGGTGATTCCCCATTATGTTGAGCGTAGGGAATGCGTTCCCTATCGCCTGTGTGCTAGTCTAGGGGTGATTTATCTTTTGAGATGGGTGTGAGGGTTATAGACCTTCACAAGTTTGGGTTCTAGGTTACAGGACTCGCAGGTATGACACGAAGTTAGGGTCAGGTAGTAGTGAATGTTGTGGAAGGTTAAATGGACTTTTAGAATGACTGAAGAAAGTATTTGAAATCTAAGCACGAGTGTGAGTAAGAGCAGTTTTCTTCTTGGTATGGTTTCTTTAAAAGTTTGTCCCTTAAGTGGGCTACTTACTGAGTATGTTTATACTCATCCTTGCTACTTTGCTTGTTTTACAGATTGTGCACATTCTCGGGGCGGAAGACGCAGGCGACGATTTGACGAGACTATGGAGACTCCATCCAATTTCTTTTCCCTGTTTTAGTTTTTAGTTCTATTTCCTTGTTCCTTGATGTTTGTTTGGTTTGTAAATCCTAAATATTCTTTAGTTTCGTGTGCTTGGTTAGAAGTTCTTAGGTTTGGTTGTCTGATGATTGAGCTCAGTACTATATATCGTAGTTTGGTGAGTGCTGAGTCTATATTTTGAATTATAGAAGTGTTCATGTCTTTTTCAGGTCTTTGTAAAATTTTGGTTTCTCCTAGATACGCCGTCATGCTGCCGAAATTTCGAGCATGAGCAAGGTAACTAGTGCGTGCTTCCGCATTTAGAGAGTCGTAGGAATTCGGGTCGTTACAAACTATGGCTCGCTCTAGTTCGGAAGCTGAATATTGTGCTATGGCCACTATTACTGCAGAAATAACATATATTACTTTTGTGTTTAGAAACATTGGGATACCTATAACCAAAGCACCTCAACTTTACTGTAGCGTCCTTCATATGTCTATTAATCTGGTATTCTATGCAAAAACCAAACATATTGAGATGGACTATTACTTGGTCAGAGAAAAGGCACTTGGATTGCTAGTTACCAAATATGTTTGCTCCTCACAACAAATCGTAGACATTTTCACCAAATCCTTATCTAAGCAATCTTTCAAATCCCTAAGGGGCAGTTTGGTACAAGGATTCTGGAGATGGGAATGGGCTTGGGTTTGTGATACCCTTGTTTAGTTCAAGGTTTGCAAGATTGATCATGGGAATGAGCTATTCTAATCAGTTTTGTATACCCATGAATAAGGGTATTTGATACCTTTACAAAAGCATGGATTTTCTTTACGCCCTAGAGAAGAAAAATTGTTATTAGGAGATTTTCATATTTTCGCCAATTATAATAAATTAATCATAACTAATTAATTGATTAAAAATATACCTAATGAATTCTCATTTATAAAAAGGAAAAAAAAAAATCAAATTTTACCCCTAAATTTGTCTAGTTGTATCGATTCTACCCTATACTTTTATCAAATTGTACCCCCAAACTTAGATAAATATTGCAATCTTAACCTTAAACTAAAAAAAGTTTTGTAATTTTTATCCTCCAATAAGTTTTCTTTTGATTTTTTTTTTAAAAAAGTTTCTCATATGCTTTCAATGAATTATAAAAGATATGTATGGACAAAATTGATAAGATCTCAAAGAAAAACAATGTTAAAGATACATTTTGTTAAAATTTATGAGTTTTGGTAAAGTTATTCATTAGTTAATTTGTAGATTAATCAAACTTAAAATTTTGAAAATCTTGATATTATTGAAATTAGTGAGTTTATAGAGATTTTTGCATTATTTTTTGTTAAAATTATTGAAAATTGAATAGATGGTAGAAATTGCAACATTTAACTAAGTCTAGAGTTTAATTTAATGAAATCAAAAGTTTAGAGTAAAAATTGATACAATGTGACATATTTACAGGTAAAAAATGATTTTTTTTTCCTTTATGAAAATAAACTAAATAAATGTAATTGTGTATTTATTGAAACTATTAATAAATTAGTAATCTATTCAATCTATTTAATTAAATGATATAAAAAATTTAACTTTTTATAATTATTTATTCAATTAAAATTATACATCTATTATGATCAATTAATTTACATCTATTTGTTGAAGAGTTCATTAAATGCATCATAATTATATAAAATTTATAAAATTACTCTCATAAAAAAGACAAAAATATCATTTTATTATTATAAAAATTAGCATTCTCAAGTATACAACCAAACAAAGTAATCAATGATTCTCAAAAATCTTATTTCTAGATATTCATTATTCCAGGCATATAAGAAAACTTGAACCAAACGACCCCTATTCATCTATTCGATGTGAGATCCTCAACACTTTCTTATGTTATATAGATGTTTGGGCCAATCACGTTGTATAGTCAATTCTTTAAGTGAATGAGAATTATTCTCTCTTGGTCAAACTAACTCTATTTTGTTAGTTTTGTTATCTACTTTTTACCTATGTTTTCAAAGACTAATAAAGCTGAGTTTTGAAAACTAAAAAAATGCAGTTTTCAAAAACTTGTTTTTGTTTTTGGAATTTAGCTTAGAATTCAAATGTTTTCTTAAAAAAGATGAAATTTATTGTAGAGAAATGATGAGAAAACAAGCACAATTTTAAAAAAAAACCAAAAACTAAATCAAATGGGACCTGAATTATAATGCTAAAATAAATAAATAAACATCATCGTGAGTAGAAAATTCTTAAAAGAGGGGGGGGGGGGGGGGGGGACATTGACTTATCTACTTGTTTCGATAATTCACATTATATTAGAATGTAGGAGTGGAATCCACATGCCGACCTAAATATATTTTCAACTGGTTAAGACATTATATTGTCGATAAAAAGTCAAAGTTCAAATGTTCACCCGTTTATATATTGTTGAACTTAAAATGAAAAAAAAAAAAAAAGTGGAATCCACGCTCAATGATTGACAACCACAATACTAATTTATGAAAGCGGGATTCATTTTTGGATTCCAAATAAATTTAAATTAGAATATTTGACTTGTTATTTTAGCAAGTTTTGAATTTATCAACCGTTGAAATTCAAAATTCAAAATTTATAGAATCCATAGACATTTTAAAATTTTGTAGGTTGAAAATTTTAAACACATTATTTAAGTAACTTATATTTTCTTTATCGATTGAATATATATATATGAGAAAAGGGAGATGGGAAATTGAACCTAGTAAAAAATTAGAAACCTTAACTTATTGGAATGTGACCAAAGTTCTACATTAGCTAGATAAAGAAAAGATCATAGATATATAAATGAACGACAATAATCTTTAAAGCCGAGACCAAAAGTAAAATTATGCTTAGAGTGGACAATATCATAGAGATATATTGAGTTCTATTGCCCCTAACATAACTTTTGGGCTATACTCACAATTAGTAAATTTTATTCCACTCCCTGTATATCTGCAAATCAATATATATATATATATATATATATGAGAGGTGACAAATTTTACACTCATTTTTTATGCCTAATTGAAACTTTTTTACAATCATTTTGATGTCTATTGGAAAATTAGTTGATTTAGAAAAATGTAAATTCACCAGAAACAGTTGGTCTAAACTCTAATGTAAGCCACAAAAAAATATAAATGTTATTCAACAGTCAACACATATGACATAACAGTGATTACGATGAAGATCTTTTATCCAAATCAAGCAATAAAAAAATTACATTGCCGTCTAAGGACTAAAGACCAATATCGGGATTTTGGGGTTACTGATTTATTTATACAGCCCTATTAAATTTGATTCACAGTTAAATATCACAATTCCGATAACCCATAACCCAAAAGGACGAGTATTGCAGCAGCAGCAATGCGTCCCTTAAGATTCCTCTGTTTGAGCTTCTTCTTCATACCCATTTTTCACCGCCTGGCAATCGCTCTGCCAGATTTTCAATTTCATGACTGCGTCCAACACCAAGGTAACTTCACCACTAACAGTACCTACAAATCCAATCTCGATCGCCTCCTCTCCACCTTCACCACCGAACATCGTATTGACTATGGCTTTTACAACTTCTCTTATGGCCATGATCAAAACAGAGCCAATGTGATTGGACTGTGCAGAGGAGACCTTTTGCCCGACGCCTGCAGCAGCTGCCTCAACAACTCCATAGCCCTTCTCACCAAACTATGTCCCAACCAGAAGGAAGCCATTGGATGGTACGATGAGTGTATGCTCCGCTACTCCGACCGTTCCTTCTTCGGCTTCATGGAGGCCTCCCCTGCATTCTATGCTTGGAACATCAACAATGCTTCTGACCCGAATCGGTTCATCGAAGTGGCAAGAAATATGCTTGAAGAACTCACCAGCAAAGCTGCGTCCGGTGATTATCGTCTAAAGTTTGCCACTGGAATCACATCAATTCCCAACTTCCCAACAATCTATGGGGCTGTGCAGTGCACCCCTGATTTGTCTGCCCAAAATTGCAAAGCCTGCTTGCTTGGAGCTCTTGAAGAAATTCGAAACTGCTGTGATGGGAAGGTAGGGGGTAGAATTGGGAGACCCAGTTGTAATTTGAGATTTGAGAGCTACCTTTTCTATCAGGAACCGTTGGTTTCTTCAACTCCACCGCCGCAGCCAGCACCGTCTTCTCCTCTTCTATGGAATTCAAATGCGCCTCCACAAGGTAACTGCCTGCTTTTGCAATCCCAATCTTTTATCGTTGTCCACTGAAAAAAGGCTTAAACGGTAGCATGATTTCTCCAGGAAAAGCATCTAGAAGAGTCATCATCATAGTTGTGCCAATTATTGTGGGCGTCGTTGGGGTTGTGATAATAACAATCTGCATCTGCGTCTTCTTAAGGAAAAGAAAACAAAGAGAGCCAAGAAGCTATGCAGCTACCAGTAAGGTAATTCATTCTAACTCCTCATACAATTATTATTAGAATCTTTGATAAAATGCAAAATATACTAATAATTTAATTATTTATCTTTGCATTTTATTAATACATTGTTCTTGAAAATTGTTATAATTTAATATTTTCTGATCAGGTTGAAGAGAAGGTAGGATTCAAAATCACAATTTTTGAAGGAAATTAAAACTTCACAAAATATTTCATTCTAGCAAGCATTCTACAGATAAAGTAGAGACATAATTTTAAGACAGTCAAGATAAAAAATTTATGAATTTCTAAACTAGTTTTTGTAATTAAAGAATCAATTATGAAAACATGTGTATGGTTCCTAACTCTCCGTTTGATAACTATTTAGTTTTTTTAAAATTGTGTTTATTTTCTCACATTTTCTTTATAATGATTTTCATCTTTCTTAAAGAAACATTTGAAATTTTAGTCAAATTTCAAAAAACAAAAACAAGTTTTCAAAATTTGGCTTAGTTTTTCAAACATTAATAAAAAGTAGATAACAAAACAAAAGAATTCATAGGTAAAAGTAGTATTTATAAGCTTACTTTTCAAAAATAAAAAACTAAGTGGTTATCAAATAGGGCCTAGTTGACTTAGGCTCATGGATAATCCTTTTAAAATAGATTGTCCAATAATCAATTTAGGAAGGAATAAAGAAAATTAATCAATGATCGATCTCTAGAATCTCTACGGAAACTATATGAATCTTCATCCTATTGATTTATGTTTTATTTTTTATATTAATTTATTAAAATTCTCAAAAACCCCCAATTTTATATTTTTAGTTTTTAATAAATAAATAAAAAATCGTGGATTCGACCTTTACTTGCTATTACTGCCATCTAAGATTCTTCAAGTAAGAAGTTATTATTGGTTAGATTTGACCCCATCAAATTAGAAGTAGAAATTGGGCTAACCACTTAAACTGAACTTAGTTATAACTCACAATTAAATTAATTTCAAAACAAACTTTGAGCAGAGTGAAAGTTATGGTCTAAAGAGGGGAAAAGACGGGTATGGGTGTACAAATAATCTGGTAACCTGAACAACGCGAACAACCCAACCACGACTGTAAGTAAAAACAAAACCCTAACTTCATGCCTTCACACCCTGTGCCTCTCACTCTCTGAAAATTGACGCCTTCATCATCATTTTCGTTCGCAGTTCGCCGGTAAAGGTTGAACACATTTTTGCCGACAAATGTCGCAGTTCGCAGTCGCTAGTCACATGCCCCTCTTCATTTGCAGTTCGTTGTAGTTTCAAGGCTCATCCCTCCGACCTCCTTTGTCCTTTCCCCTATCACATGACGCACATCATTTCTTCTCTCATTTTGAACTTCATCTCATTCATGTCACCATCACCGTTGGTTGGTTTCTCTGCTCTTTTTTTTTTTTTTTTTTTCTTTTGGAATAAAGCTTAGTTTTTGGGAATAAAACAATCCAGATATCTATTGGTTTTGATTTATTCTCAAGTATTATTCTTCCTCCCTATTTGATTTAAAATTTTCGTTTCTCTTGTTTGCAATTGTAGTGCTTCTGTGGTTCAATTGAATATGTTGATTTGGTTGTGAGGATTGAAATTTTGGCTTTGTTTGGCATGGATCTGGTGTTTGATTTATGAAATTCTTAGAACTTTTTTATGTTTAGAGATAATTTAATTGTACTGAATTCTTGGATGGATGATTGATTGGGATTTTTTGGAAACAAACTTATATTAATTTGGCTAAATTATAGAAAATGCCCCTAAACTATGGGGTTTGTGTCAATAATACCCCTAAACTTTAAAAAGTTTCAAAAATACCCTTGAACTTTAAAAAAGGTTCAAAAATATCCTTGCCGTTAAGTTTTGGATGGAAACTGTTAAAGTTTTGTTTCAAAAATACCTCTGAACTTTAAAAAAGTTTCAAAAATACCCTGGCCTTAAAAAAAATTTACCATTAAGTTTTGGATGAAAAACATTAAAGTTTCGTTTCAATAATACTCTTGACCTTTCAAAAAATTTCAAAAATACTCTTATTTGAAAATGATTATTCTTCTTCCTCTCTCTATAGATTCTTCCTCCATGAAAATTAATGAGAATGAAAAAATTATTAGCATTTGAAAGGTCGTAGTAACAATTTGACCAAATAAGCTTCAAAAACTCAAAATCCATAACCATAACATTCCCTCGTAACCTCCAAAGACGAAAAAAAATGCTAAATTGTTGTTAGGATGAATTTAGAAACCTAAATGGGCAGATTCAAGTAGCTAGAGATTTGTCCAACTCTTTGAAGCTGAAAGATAATTTATCGTTGTCTTGCTTTATGGGATCAATTTTGTTTAAATAATTCAGCCACCCAAATGCTTGTGTTTGACATCAAACTGCAGGGATGAAAAATGAATTCTCAATGACTTATCACTTTCATCTCCATATTTTTTTATTTTTCATTGTATCAAGATTAACACTTGAATTTAAAGTTCATTTGTGACTTTGTGTTTTCTTTAAACTTATAGGTTTTCCTTAAGCAATCGTTAATATAACATTAAACTTGAAATTTTAAGGCGAGCTACAATTAACAATACAACTAGCTGCTAAAAAATACTAACTAGATGGAGCTAGTGTGAAATAACTTCTATGCATTGGTCCTTGGTGTTGCATAAAATTATTCAATGCAATACCGCAAGTGTATGGATCAAGTTTTAATATAGCGTATAAGAATGTTAAAGTATCGTCTATAGGATTAATATTCTAGTTGTCACACCCCATCCCAGATCACTCTAACCAACCTAGGACGTGGCATGTCGACAATCAATCGAAAAAAAATAAAAACGAAATCCAATGTCCAGCTTATCAAAACAAAATATGCTTTGGAAATAATAGGTGGCTAGCAAAACTTTCTTTAATAAAATCCTCAAAATTTCAGCAGAGTTTCCCCTAAAAAAACGGATGAATATACCTGGATTTTTTTTTACATTGTGCTTCCTAATAACAAATGTACACACACATATATATATATATAACTTAGATACTCTTCTCCAAATCCATTTCAAATACACTACTCAAAAACACTCCAACCATTCAAACGTAACTTTAGAAAGTCAAAAGTATCGTTAATAATTTACAAGTACAAATCATAAGCCAACATGAAACCCAAAATGTGGTGCGCTTAAGCTCGTATTAGCCACTCTAGTTACAAAATATGCTTTTAAAGCACATGTACATACAAAAATGATATGCAATCTAGCAAGTCTGGTGGCAGAAGTCAACTTCAGTAGGTTCACCAGAAACTCAAACGCTACCTGGTAGGAAAATGCAAAAAGAAAGAATGAGCTAAAAGGCCCAATGAGTGGTGAGTTAATAGGAAAATATCTTTCTCGAAAACCATTACGCAATACACGTAAATTCAAATCTTTATAAAAATCACAAGTAAACTAGGAAGAGTTTTAACGTTCTCAAGATCACAAAAAACACAGTAAAATTTGTAATAATATCACTTCAACCATAAACAACGAAAGTAGAGATTATAACTCTAGATACAATACCTCTGAAAACCTAATATTTGCAAATAACAGTACATATGTAAATAGAGAGATAGAGAAAACGTGTAGTTACAACTCTTGAAAACATAATCATAAGCTCACAAAATCCATCAACAAACCTGTACCCAAATCTCCATAGTACTGGCGTAGAATAAACTCCATACGCACAGCAACTCACTCTCTATCATACTATGCACCGAGTAATCTCAGGATACATAGCAGAGTAAATCTCTGTCATACGTGCACGTAGAACTGCCTCTAAAGGGCTAAGCACTAGAACACACGGCCCAAAGCCTATGTGTGTGTTAGAGTGGGTCCCAAAGACCTTTCTCTCTCTTAGTATACTATAGAAACACATTCACATAGCATACAGGTAATCACAGTGGGTATATAGATTTAGTGGTTTGAAAACCACTTTTAACCTAAAACTCTTAATTCTCAAACTTTTTATGAAAACCATACTCTTTCTCTAAAACACTATCTCATAGACTTGAAAGATTTTAAATAACACTAAACATGTGTAAATACTCAAATAATAATCAAATATCTCAATAATATAAAACATTTCCAAAGTCATATTTTCTCAATAAACAATACAACTTTTCTAATTCTCAAATAATCATAAAATGTTTCAAATATATCTCTAGAATGATAATTCCAGCTAAAATCATAAGATTACTGGAAATTCATGTATATTTTCCAAAAATCTCATAACAATTTCTCTAAAGTCTTACGAAATTATAGATTTCTTGAAATCTCATAATAATAATTAAATAACTAAAAACATTTTGTAAAATAAACCACTCACAAACTATGGTGGGATTGATATGTTCGGGTCGTAAATCGTTCCAATCTCTGTTTGACCTGAAATATTAATTGAGTTACCATATGAGGATACAACATTTTTTTATCACCAACCCAAATCACATAACCTTAAAATACTTTCTTCAATTCCAACATATATTCTTTCTTTTCACAAGTTCTATTTTGTCTTCTTTTTTTTTTTTTCCAAATTAAACAACAATTTCTTTCTCTCCTCTAAAAAAAACTCATCTTCCTTCTAACTACAATAACATATTCCATTCCTCCCAATTTAACTCCCATGAGTATAGCCCTCCAAACACACTAATTCTCTCTTTTTAATTAATAAAAGATGTCTTATTTTTACTAAAAATAAAACTTTTTACTTTTTCCAAACTTCCCAATTTCTTCCTTCAATTGTATGTAGACACCAAAACAAAATACAATATTTCTCTCTCTCACCATTTACTTATTGCATTTGACTATAATGCCCTAATCTTAATTAAACAATTTCTTTTATTAACAATTTTTTTTTTCTCCAACAACCCACCATCTTCTTCCTCTTCCTTGCCCAATTTCTCTCTCTTCCAGAATATTGAAACTTCCATTCTTTCTCCCTTTTTCTTATGTTTATGAATTTCTCTTTTCTTCTTTTGTTTTGTTTTGTAAAACAAAACACTAATTCCATAAATCCAACTCCAAATTAAACCCAATTTCTTCCATCTTCTTACACATCCAAACATGAGTTGTAAAGAAAATAGAAAAACCCACAATTAAATTTAAAAATTTCTCCATAAATTCCTCAAAGAAACTTACCAAACTTGAAATATTTCCTTTGTAAGACTCTTCCACCTCCAAATTTCAAGTAGTTGGAGTTAAACTCCCCAAAATAAGCTTCTCACCACAAGTTCTCCTCTCATATTCGAAACCCACGGTTTTTCATTGTAAAAGGGAGAAGACATTATGTTATCTTATTTTAATTTATTAATTTAACCCAAAAATTCATAAACCTCCTTATCTCAAAAGATAAAAACCCCAACTTCCAATAATCTCTTAACAACACATCTTCCATTTGCCACTCATACCCACGTGCCTACCACAAAAACTAATCCTTTTATTTATTAATTATTATTTTTTTTTCAAATTATGCCCAAACATAAAGACATTTTTGCCCTTATCATAATAGTAAAAAGAAAACAAGTCCTTACACTAGTTCACTTAATTACCATGAATATAATCACCCAATTATATTTAAAGAAAGAAATAGAAAGATGAATAAGAGCAAAACAAAATAAAGACATAAAATAAATGATGAAGAAAACAATCAGTCTTAAGGAATTGATTTAATCAATCAGACCAACGATTCAATTAATTAAACAACCAAGATTGACATGCAAATAATCCATAAATCAGGAAGACAAAAGTAAAAACTGCCTTTTACGAACACAATTAAATACCAAGGGTATTATTGAAACGAAACTTTAACGTTTTCCATCCAAAACTTAATGGTAAGTATTTTTTTAAAAAGTTTTTTGAAGGCCATGGGTGTTTTTGAAACTTTTTTAAAGTTCATGGGTATTTTTGAAACAAAACTTTAACGGTTTCCATCCAAAACTTAACGGCAAGGGTATTTTTGAACCTTTTTGAAAGTTCAGGGGTATTTTTGAAACTTTTTAAAGTTTAGGGGTATTATTGACACAAACCCCATAGTTTAGGGGCATTTTCTATAATTTAGCCTATTAATTTTCAAGTTTAATTTTCTTAGAAGTTTTAGGTATCAGCGATTGAATAGCTTGTGATTTTGATTTTTGAAGTTTTGAATTTGTATAGGTTTTGAATTCTCTTTTTTCCCCTTTTTAGTTTAAAAAAACATTAAACAACCTGATGACTCAACCCAACTCAACCTGAAAATAGCGGGCTGCCCACCGAATTCGATTCTTTTGGGTAGCATACCCGACCAACCCAATTTTTTTGAGTTGGTCCAAAAAATCCCCCCCAACCCAATCCAGCCCATGTACACCCCTAAAGAGTCGGGGGATCAACGTTGACTTGACTAGTGCGCTTTGATCCAGGCTGTCAAGACCCATCAAAATTACAACCGATCCTAACTAATTTGCAGTGTTAGTGGACCGGGTCGATCTCACAGGGAACCAGTAATCAATTTTACTTAATTATTCTTGTTATTTTATGTGTGTTATTAGATAAAAATGCTAGCAAAAATTTGGTTTGAATTGAATTATTGTTGAAAGCCTTTTAAATTAAGTAAGTGGAGAAAAAAAAGTAAAAGAAAAAAAAAACCACAACTATATTGAATGACATTTTTTTAATGTACATAGCTCATTGGTCCTCACTTTATGTAGTGCAAAATCACAATTTGACCAAAAATATTGTCTATAAAAAAATTTTGACTTTGTAAACCAATTTGTTTAAAATGTGTTTTTGTATTATTTAGACTAATTATTGTTACTGCATTTACTATGATATGTCACATATATGTGTGTGTGTATTTTTTAATTAATTCTCTGTCAATAATTGTATATATGTCAAAAAAAGTATATATTATATTATTATATTATAAATAATAATGATAATAATAAGAATAATAATAATAATTAAAAAACTTAATAAAAAATTATATTATATTAAAATTATGTTATATTATCTGAAAAATTATATTATAATAGAAATAATATAATATAATAAAAATATTTCAAATTAGTCACATTAAAAAAATATAAAATCATAATAGAAATAGAAAAAATAAAACTAATATAAGAAATTCATATTATTTTGATTACACGTGCAATGCATGTGGTAGAAAAAACTAGTAAATAATAAAAAGTAAACATAATCTTAAAATTGTACCAATAATTAATTTTTAAAATAAAATAAAGTAAAAAATTTTAAAAATTCACTAAATTGAACAAAAACCAAGTTTTGCACAAAATTACGCTTCATTGATGCACAAAAATAAAAATTGAATAAATCTTTCAAAACTCGCAAATTTCAATAATAATTGAACTCCAACGTCAATTTTTCTTTGAAGCTTTAATAATTTTGCACTAGACATATGCTTTATATCATTAAATACACGTGATTTTCATTGTTGCATTTTCAAATAAATGTCTATTAGAGAGTAAAGATTGTAGTACTACTTATTCAAGTTTAAGGTTCAAGATGAAATTGATAATTTATGGTTAAAATGAATACACCTTATCAAAATTTGATGAAATTGATATTTTTCCAATTTTTTTCAATAAGTAAAAAATTTCAGTATAATTAGTACCAAAAAAAAAAAATTTAAACAATAGGAGCAATAGATATAAATATATTATAAATTTTAAATAATTACTTTCATCACCAATTTTCAATTTTATTTTGTTATGCCTATTTTAAAAACTTGTTTTTATTTTCGGAATTTGACTAAAAATTCAAGTGTTTTTAAAAAAATATGAAATTCATAAACTATAGTAAAGAAATGGTAGAAAACAAGTAAACTTTTTCAAAAATAGAAAACTAAAAATAAAATCGTCATCAAATGAGGTCTAAAATGTTTATCCATTAATTACATCTATTAAAATAATGTTTTTTAATTTTAAAAAGATAATGTTATGATTTTAGGGAAATAAAGAATAAAAGATGAATACTATGAACATTAAAACGACAAATATGTATCAAATGATCCATAATTTTTTAGTTAATTACTAATTTGGTTATTAATCTCTTAAAATTCTCAATTTAACCCTTAATATATAAATAATTTTCAAATATGTATCTTTAAATTATTATTTTAATAACACATTTAGATACATGACCATGCCACTTAGAGAAAATGGACTTTGTTAACGGTTGATCGAATCTTAAAGATCCATGAATTAGGTTTCATTTGTCATGTAGCATCCGAGTGGCATGTTCTATTCTAAATATGTTAAAAACGCAATAACTTAATAATACACTAATTTTTATGTACAATTTTAATAATTAAATTTACAAAATAACCTAATTGAGAATTGTTCATTCATTAAAAATAAAATTAAAAATTTTAAAAGATTACGAAATTGATAATTATTTAATACATTAAGAACCTTTGGGTATATATAGTTAAAATTAAATTACAAAATGAAATTATAAAATTTCTTCAATTTTGATATTTATTTAATTTGAGGAAACTACAATAAGAAATGAAAAGGAAAAACAATTACAAATAATTTTCTTTAAAAAAAAGAAAAAAAAGAAGGGGCAAGACAGAGAAAAAGTTTCCAGTCTATAGTCCTGGGAAATGCAAAATAGTGAGAAAAAATACGTCTCTATTAACACCTTTTATATATTGTATAGTATAAAGTAATAAATAGATTTTTTTTTTCTTTTTTAGTACATATGTAGATGGATTATATTTCTCTTCGAAAAAAGAAAAAAAAAAAAAAGATAGATTATATTTGTTGTGTATGAATGGGATGTGAGGTCGTTGGTCCGTCGGCTTTTCGAAAATGCTTTAAGCTTCAACAGACATATCCACGTGGTGGGGTCACTCTAGAATTGAGCTATCACAGTGGTTATTTTAACCGTTGCAACACTTTTTACGGCGATTTATGTTAAGAAGAATCTAACATTGTCTACTATTAATTACACTTTTAATTCTTTTAATACCTCTTTACAATGCTATGATATATTATCCATGCTTTGGCATAAGTCTTTTTTACTTTGTTTTTTGTTTCACCCAAAATACTACATATCAATAGAGATAATTGTCATCACTTATATTCTATGGATTTCTTCCACACCTAGCCAATGTGGGACATTTTTTGCACTTCTAACATATCTAAGTCAATAATTCAATTTGATAAAATTAAAAATTTTAGATCAAAATTGAACTACCTTGCCATAGACACAAAAATTTTAATTTTATACTTATTAATAAGCCAACATATCACTTTCATTGACTCATATTTATTTGATTAAATAAATTATATTTAATAGTCATTACATATATATTATAAAAAATAAATTATATAAATAAATATCAACTTAATTTTCATTATTGTGACTTTTTGCATAATTCTCTTAAAAGTAATAAAATATTTTTAATGTTATATTACCAATATTATATATTAATATTTATTTTTAAAATAAAATTAATTATTTTTACGTGTTTTTGTGAACATGAAAAGTCGCAAGTGAGCGGTGTCAAATTTTAGTATAGTAATTAAAGTCTAGAGTGTCGTCTACAGGATTGATTTTCTAGATCAAATGAGTACCATAGATTTTAAAAGAGAATGCTAAACAAAGCAATTAAAAACAATGAGAAACTTCAAGGAGAGAAGACCTAGGGAATTGATTTCACCAATTGAACTATTGTTTTAGTTAATGAACCCAAGGAATAATCATGCATAATTATAAGCAAGAAGTAAAGATACAAAGGACTTTTCCATGCCCAATTGAGACTTATGCACTGTAATAAACCTATCGTGTCCGTCTAGATTTTAATAACAAACATGGAATTAAGCAACTTCTTTTTATGCTTCTAAGAGAATTCCTCATTCACATGCAAGAATTTACAAATAGTTGAAAGTGCTCGTCACACACAATCCAATAAATTTATAAATCGGCTACACTAAGAATTGTAGTACTTAGTGGTGACTGAGTCAAATGCAGGGAGGCAGGTGATTGGTTATTTTAATTATCTTTCTTTGGATATTAAAACCGAACAAGAGGAGGTTTCATTCAAGAAGTTAAAATACACAAGGAACTAAATCGAAAATATACTAAATTTAAGGGGCATGCAAGGACATTAAACGTAGAGGAATTTAATTGAAAACTCACAAATTCATTAAAATGCTAATTCAAGGTACGTTGGGATTCACTTTGTAACAGTGATCATCAAATTACTCTAATCATGCATTATTATAGTAATTTTAAGACGACCGGCCTCCTCGGGACACCATAGTTGCCACCTCAAAGAACCGAGATTCTAAGACTCGAGATAGGCCAAAATAAAACATATTAAAACGAAGGGCCCTTCGAATTAAACTATTGCATGCGAATTGACTCTAGAGCCTACTATGTACACGCAATTAAGTAATTCTACTTAACTAACCGACGTGGCTACCGGCCCCTTTACTACTCTAATTAAGCTAGAGACAGATGACACCTATGAGTTTTTCTATCATAGCTAAGCCAAACTCTAAAGCAATTGAGTTGTCAGGTCAATTAAAGAAGAGTAAACTAGGATTATGTGCGATGCACTTGTTGTTAATGTTTTCAAATAGGTTAAATTACAAGTTAGTCCCTGAACTTTCAAGTCTGTGTCTATTTGGTCTCTGAACTTTGAAAACTGTCTAATAGGTCCCTAAACTTTAAAAATATCAAATAAGTCCCTAAACTTTCAATTTTGTGTCTAATAGGTTCTTGACATATTCAAATTTTCAAAAAATTAAATGATCTATTAGATATAAAATTGAATTTTATGTCTAATAGGACCCTAAACTTTCAATTTCTGTCTAGTAGGTTCATGAATTTTAAAAAATGTCAACTAGGTCAATGACCTATTAGACACAAAATTGAAAATTTAGGGAACTATTGGACACAAAATTGAAAGTTTAAGGATTTATTAGACACATTTTAAAGTTTAGTGACCAAATAGACATAAATCTAAAAGTTCAGGGACCTATTAAACACAAATTAGAAAGTTTAAGGACTAAACTTGTAATTTAACCTTTCAAATATTATTTCGTGGTAAGATTTAAAATACAAATAATTGAAAATTAAAATTTAATCGAAGTGTGACAAGGATTAATGATTTTGTAGTGTTGGCCTACTGATCACTACTAAGAATGTTCCAATTATTTACCTTTTTTTTAAAAAAAGAGAAAATATATATTCTCTCCCTTTCTCTCCTATTTGTCAAAACTTAATTAATTGTTCTTGCTAATTGTAATTAAGTATATTATCTAAACTAAGACCCTACTTGCTAACCATTTTTTTAATTTTAAGTTTTTGAAAATTAAGCTTATAAACACTACTTTCACCCATAAGTTTCTTTTGTTTATTATCTACTTTTAACAATTGTTTTCAAAATCCAAGCCAAATTTTAGAAACTAAGAAGTAGTTTTTAAAATTTTATTTTTCTTTTCTAAATTGGCTAAGAATACAAGTGTTTTTTTTTAAAAAATATGAAATTTATAGACCATAGTAAAGAAATCATAAGAAAACAAGTACACTTTTCAAAAATAGAAAACTAAAAACAAAATCATTACTAAACGAGTTCTAAAATGTTCATCCAAATACATCTATATTAAAATAATGTTTTTTAGTTTTAAAAAGATAATGTTATGATTTTAGGGAAATAAAGAATACAATATGAATACTAGGAACATTAAGAGGACAAATATATTAAATGATCCCTAATCTTTTAGGTAATTACCAACTTGGTCATTAATCTTTTAAAATTCTCAATTTAACCCATAATATATAAATAATTTTCAATTATGTATCTTCAAATTAGTATTTTATTAACATATCTAGACACACGAGAGCATGTCACTTGAAGAAAATGGACTTTGTTAATGGGTAGTCAAATCTTAAAGATCTACGAATGAGGTTTTATGTGCCATGTAGCATTAGAGTGGTATGTTCTATTCCAAATACGTTAACAAAGCAATAATTTAATAATACACTAACTTTTATTTACAATTTTAATGATTATATTTACATAAGATCTAATTGAACACTTTTCATTGATTAAAGGTAAAACTGAAAATTTTAAAAGATTAAAGACCTAATTGGACTTTAACTTCGAATGCGGAATTTAGCACTTCTTCGGTTCGTATCTAGAGAGTCGGATGGAGACACGTAGACCGATAGATCATCATACGTTTCAAGCTCTCTGTAAGTCTGCTATCCCGCATAAATGAAAATTTCATATTTGGACCATTCTTCACAGAAGCATCAATACCGCGGATAGAGTTCAGAGATGTTATCGAGGATTATATGTTTCTCCCAGCTGGTGCGTCCTTTGCCGAAATGGAGTCTTTAGATAATTTGTTTGTGCACTGCCCGTGAATCGATCTTTTTGGAATTCTCTGTTTGATGCCATGCACTTGGCCTTTACCCTGCCTTCTTCCGTGGAACACCTTTGTGCAGAGGTGTTTGCTATAACCCCATGTACTCAGCGTCAGTTGTTGTATCTCAACCACTTTTCGACCACTCTTTGGATTATCTGGTTGGAAAGGAACAATGGCAATGATAAAAATGTCTAGTTGCTCTAGGATGATATCCATTACACTGCGGCACAGTGATCGACTAAATCTAAGCTCTTTGCCAAATACTCGACTTTGTCTATAGCTCTTAGATGGCAAGCTTTTTTATAATCTCTTGTATGTTTCATATATACGTCTCAATAAAGTATCCTTAAAAAGAAAAAAAAGAAGAAGATAATTACCTAATATATACATTAAAAACCTTTGAGTATATTTAGTTAAAATTAAAATACAAAATGAAATTATAAAATTTCTTCAATTTTAATATTTACTTAATTTGAGGAAACTAAAATAATAAATGAAAAAGAAAAAAATTGGAATAATTAAAAAAAAAAAAAAAGAAGAAGAAGAGGCGAAACAAAGAGAAAAAGCCTCTACTCAACAGCTTTGAATAAAATAAAATAAAAAATCTACTCTATAGTCCTGAGAAATGCAAAATAGGGAGAAAAAAATGTCTCTATTGATACCTTTTATATAAATATATAGTATAGTATATAGTATATATAAATAGATTTTTCTTTTTAGTTCAACAACATTTGAGGTAGGGGGATTCGAACTTCTGATCTCTTGGTCGAAGATACATGTCAATTACAGCTGAGTCATACTCAATTTAACAAATAGATTTTTTTTAGTAGACTGAATTATAGAAAATACTCCTGAATTTTGTACTTTGTTTCCAAAATATCCCTAAACTTTCAAATGTTTCATTAATACCCTTAAACTTTAAAAAAAAAAGTTCAAAAATACCCTCACAGTTAATTTTGGATGGAAACCATTAGTACTCTGTTTCAAAAATACTCCTGAACTTTCAAAAGTTTAATTAATATCCTTAAACTTTTAAAACAGGTTCAAAAATACCATTATCGTTAGTATATGGACAGAAATCATTAGTAACTCGTTTTAAAATATCCATGAACTTTTAAAAGTTGCATTAATACCCTTAACCTTTAAAAGAAAGTTAAAAAAATGCCCTTATCGTTAGTATATATATATGGACGAAAAACATTTATCTATACCTCACATTACCCCCCGCTTCTATTTCTTCTCTCTCTTGATTTGCTTCAATCTTTGGCCTAACACTACTATATTTTTCTTCTTTTTTTATCTTTCTTTTTCAATACCCTATTTACTCTCTTCTTCCATCTTCCAATCTCTAAAGCTACCCCCTTCAATCAAGGTATATAGACTATAGTAAGAAGAAAGAAGAATAATAGAACCACTAAGGGACCTTAGAACTTAAATGCTTTAACAGGGTTGTACGTTAGTAATTTGAGTACGTTTGGGCTTAATACACAAAAAGAGAAACATGTTGAGAATTTAGGTCATAATTTTGAGGACATCTAGTGGGAGGAAAAAGAAAGAAAACATATGCATTACCAAATTTGTAGCGGATGAAGATTTTATTAATCATTTTTGCAGTTCAAATTAGTCTATTTGTTATGGTCAGTTAAGAAGGTTCCCCATGATTGAGAATTGGACAAATGTAGGAAAAATGAGAGTATCTATATGAAAAAAATGAGAGTGTCTATATGAGTTATTTTCGAATTGGTTATTTTTCAACTCAAGATAACTTCAAAGACATTGACTATTTGAGTGTTGAAATTTCTTATATTTATGTTTGGGCATGCTTAGAAATGAGAGAGAGTTTCTCTTGTTTATTTAAAGTTCTAATGTTTAAGAAGATAAGAGAAATAAGTGACATTTTAAAGATTGAAAAATGGAAGAAAAGAGTAAGATGGTATTGCAAAAGAAGGGAAAAAAAAAAAGAAAAATAGAGAAGTGTTAGACCATAGATTGAAGCAAATCAGGAAAAAGGAAACATAAGAAATGAGTAATGGGGTGTAGATAAACGATTTTCATCCATATACTAATGGTAAGAGGATTTTTTAACCTTTTTTTTTAAGGTTAAGGGTATTAATGCAACTTTTAAAAGTTTAAGAGTATTTTTAAAACGACGATTTCTATCCATATATTAACGATAGGAGTATTTTTTAATATTTTTTAAAAGTTTAAGGATATTAATAAAATTTTTAAAAGTTTAAAGGTATTTTTGAAATAAAGTAAAAGTGCTTTCCATAATTTAGTCTTTTTAGTAAATATATAGATAGATATTGTTGCGTGTGAAATGGAAGTGACGGAGTTGGTCGGTCGGCTTCTAGCCGAAAAATGCATGAAAACCTCGAGTTTGAAAGAACATACTTTAAGCTTTAACATATATATCCAGTTGGTGGGGCCACTTTAGAAAATTAGGGGCTAAATCCGGTTATATGGTAGTACGAGATTTTTCCTACCTCTTCTATTCGTTTGCTTCTACGTGACCCTTTATTTTCATGCTAAAAATTTACATAAATTTTCATGGAGCCCACGATTTTAACGAGTAATAAAGATCCTAGAAATTTTCTCTCTCTTATATAAGTCTTTTTTTTTTCCTTTTTTTCTTCATTCACTAATATTAAAATCTATTCAACACTTCCATTTTTTTTTTGTTTTCATTTTCTCTATTTTTATTTTTTCTTTTCACTATTATTTTAAATTATTTTACACATCTTAAAAATTAAATAAGCAAGAATATTGGTTTATTTCATTTTAATTATTATATTTCTTTTCTATTTGTAACTCCTTATTTGTTATCTATTATGATATTTTATTTTTATTTGTAATTTTATTTTTAAATAATTAAATAATTCTTTTATCCCACGTTTATTATATTATAAATAAACTTTATTTGTTATCCATTATGTTTTATTTTTATTTTATGATACTTTTAATTTCCTAATACATAAGGTAACTAAATAGGTAATAAAAAAACCTAATTATAATATGATAAATGTGGGATAAAAAATTTATTTAATTATTCAAAAATAAAGTTACAAATAAAAATAAAATGTCATAATAGATAACAAATGAAATCTAATTATAATATTAATCAAAGTGAGACAAAAAAATTATGTAATTATTTGAAAACAATAAAGTGTCAAATAGAAAAAAAATAGAATAATTAAAATGAAATAAACTAATATTCTTGCTTATTTTATTTTTAAGATGTATAGGAAAAAATTAAAAAATAAAAATAGAGAAGATGAAAATTATTTTATTCCACTTTGATCATATTATAGTAGGATTTTATTTGTTAGCTATATACATTATGGAATTAAGTACCCTACATTTATTGTACTCAAAATATAATAATGTAAAAATCTACAAAATTAAATAGATAAAATAAAGAGAAAAAAGTGAAAGTATAGTTTTAAAATAATAGTTAAGAAAGAAAAAAAATTGAATAAAAAAGATAAAAGAGTACATATTGGGAGATGAATTTAGTAATAAATAATAGAGAAATTTCTTCAAAAATAAAAGTGAGAAACATGTGTTACTTTTTATTTACAAAGTAATAGATCTATGTGGCAAGATGTGAATGGAAGAGATATGGAGAATTCACTACTATGGTAGGACTAGAAATTTTTCCTATGTTGAATGGTCATCTCTATTTTTTTTAGGTAATTTTCAGTCTTTAATCTTGTAAGATTTCCAATTAAGCCTTTTCATATAAAATATTGTTAACCTTTGCTAACAGGAAGTTAATCTATCATTAAAATCTTTTCTTTAAAAAAAAAATTTAATTATTGTTTTACTAATATACTTAAACATACATGTTGAGCGTGTTAAATCACCAATCAACTCAAAAGCTTAAGCTAATGAGTTATGATATATTTAATTATAAGAGTTCGAACTCAAGACCTCCTGCGCTTTAATATCATGTTAAATCATCAATCAACTCAAAAAACTTAAACTGATGGATTATAGTAAATTTAATTATATCAACACTAGCGATACCACCTGAATGCCTATTTCATACAAAACTTTACTCATCCATCGGGATAATTCAACACGTCCATATTACCAAAATTTATTTCTATCAATTGGCTTTTCTAAGCCTAAGCAAATTTTATATCTATTTAGACCTGTCTAAAACAATAATTTAATGATATATTAGCTTTAAATTAACAAATTTTAGCACATTGTTTTTTGCAGAATGACTTAATTGAAAATCATAGAAGATTAAATCACATTAAAAAAACCACCTAAATTTAGGTACCTTTCGATTTAACCAAATGTATCTGTCCCATCACATAAAGTGATAAAACTATTATAAAATGGAGAGGTTTATTGGGAGCCTCTCGGCAAAAATATCGAGCATTTTCCTGATCTGTTGGTTCTTACAATATTCTTAGCTCAGCCATTCAAAAGTACTTCTTCATCCACCATGGCAACAGCATCAACTCTGCTGATTGTTCGAATTCCACCTCGTTTTTCTTCTTCTTCTTCTTCTTCTTCTTCTTCTTTCCAACCATGTTCAACAGCTTCCATGCAGAACAGTACTCCACCAATTAAAGTCTCGAACCCTCATAGTCATTACAATAATCCTCAGTCTCACAAATGGACTATTCCTCTAAATCATTCCTTCGCTCCAACTTCCCTTCCTCCACATTCAGAATTTCCCCCTTTAACTGTATGCCTCTATGATCTCTCTTTGCTCTCTCACTTTTTGCTTTTGTCTTTTTCATTTTCTGTTTTGGGTGTCTTTAGAACTAAGAAGGGTTGCGATTTTTCTTACCAGTGGAGCGCCAACGAAGAAAGGAGGGTGGCAATTAACTTGGCTCCATTTGATAATCATTTTATTTTTGGTTTTTTATTTTTGAAATTTTGTGTTCTTTGCTTTGTCTTCTACTTTTAAAAATATTTTTAACACCTAAGAAGCATACTATAGAAATTTACAGGAAGTAGACATAATTTTTTAATACATAAAATTTTTAAAAAAATGGAATAGTTATCAAACGGAGTCGATTCATTTTAAAGTTTTTTCTCTAATTTACCTCTAGCTCGATTTTCCAATTTGAAATTATATTATTTATTAAAAACAGTTAAAAAAAAAATTCTTTCGTAAGGCTAAATTATCATCCTATGAATGGAAAAGATCAAAAAGTGAAAGAATTATAATAACAGCCAGAAACAATAAAAACAAAAATATGTAAAGAAAAGGCCTGAAATTGGAAAAAGCATCCCTTTATAAAAACGTGTTCCAATTAAGTGTTCAAATTACCACACCATTATATGTATGTTTTGGTCTTATTTATGTAGGAAAAAATGGCCATTGAATATGGATGTGAAATGAAGACTCTCAAGCATTTGCTAAGGAGAACAGCCGAAGTTGATCCTTTCGAGAGCTTGAATATGATTGATGCAATACAACGCCTAGGAATTGACCACTGCTTCAAAGAGGAGATTGAAGCAATTCTACAAAGCCAATACACAATGGCAAGTCATTATTTTGATACTAAAACTAGCCTTCATGAAGTCGCTCTTCGCTTTCGACTCTTAAGACAACATGGTCATTTCGTACCTGCAGGTGATTTCAAATAATCTTTAGATAACAAAATTATTATTATTATATAATTGCTAAATACATCACTAAAAAAAATCAAAGTTTTTCTTTTGGGCAGATGTGTTTGAAAGTTTCATGGACAAAGAGGGTCAATTAGACAAAGAATTTAATGAAAATATCGGAGGCCTCTTGAGTCTATATGAAGCTTCACAATTATGCCTGCCTGAAGAAGACAAACTAGAGAGAATTGGAAATTTAAGTCGCCATATCTTGAAGACACGTATTGGGAATCTTGATGACCATTTGGCCAACCATGTGGTTAATGCTTTGGTCAATCCCTTTCATAAAAGTTTGGTGAAATTGTGGGCTAAAAACTACTTTGGCTTTCAAGATGAGCTCCAAGCCTTAAATAATAAGTGGATTTATGTTTTCCAACAAATGGCGAAGTTGGATTTCAATAGAGCCCAAAACTTATACCAACAAGAAATATCTCAACTTTCTAGGTAAGTTTACACATGCATGTATTGTATGTAACTTATTTGAAATCTAATTCATTATAGCAATAACACATAGTTTCTTTCTCCCCTTTTTGGCAATTGACATGTAGGTGGTGGAGGAAGACAGGATTATCTGAAGAATTAATATTCGCTAGAGATCAACCACTTAAATGGTATATTTGTTCATTGGCCTTCTTAATAGATCCAAAATTTTCAGAAGAAAGAGTTGACCTCACAAAATCTATCTCTTTTATCTACCTTATCGACGACATCTACGATTTATACGGTTCACTTGAAGAACTTAGACTATTCACAAAAGCAATCCAAAGGTATAAAACTTATATAATAAAAGTATTTTTTGATGTACATATGTTTGGTTCCTTTTCTTTTCTTTTTTTTTTTTTTTTTGGAATCATATGTTTTATTTCTTTATATACCACATTTCTTGAATGAACTCATAATTATGCAGATGGGACTTGGCAGCTATCCACAACTTACCGCAACCAATGAAAATTTGCTATATCAAACTTTATGAAACGACAAATGAAATAAGCAACGAGGTTTATCGAAAACATGGTTGGAACCCAATTAATTCCCTACAGAAATCGGTAAATTTTCATAGAAGTAAAATGCTATCTTTTAAACCATATTAATGTGTTAATATTAAAAGGGGTTGATATTAATTTTTTTTTTTCAGTGGGCTTCCCTTTGTGACGCATTTCTAGTGGAAGCAGAATGGTTTGGTTCTGGCCAATTTCCAAGTGCCAAAGAATATTTAGAGAATGGAGTAGTCAGTTCAGGAGTACATGTGGTTTTAGCACACATCTTCTTTCTCTTAGGCCAAGGAATAAACAACGAAACAGTGCAACTTTTAAATAGCAACCCAGGCATTGTATCTTCCACTGCATCAATTCTACGACTTAGCGATGATTTGGGAAGTGCAAAGGTAATCCCAAAAACGTTTATTTCGCCATTAATAACTCATATATAAGAATTCATTTAAAAGCCTCTTTGTGATGAATGGTAAATATATCGATAATTTATTTCACAGGATGAGAACCAAGAAGGATATGATGGGTCGTTCATAGAATACTACATGAAGGAAAATCCAGAGCTTTCTCTTGATAGCACACGGCAGCGCGTTATCCGTATGATTTCAGAAGCATGGAAGACACTGAACCAAGAAAGCCTGATCTCTCCAAATCCATTTCCAGCGACATTTATTCAAGCCTCTAAAAATGTTGCTAGATTTGTTCCTCTTTTATATGGTTATGATGAAAATCAAAACCTTCCCACTCTCGAGAAGCTTATGGAATCTGTGCTCTATGAAACAGTAAAAATATAGATATGTGGATCCAATAATAGTCGCATTAAGCTCTCATTCATGAACTCTAGGGATGGGGTCAGTGATGTCAAAAGAAAAAAAAAGAGTAGTGGTATGTATTATTAGAGCTTGTTTGGAAGTGATTTTAGAATAAACATTTTTAATCCAAATGATTTAGTTATAATTACTTTTGTAAAAGTATTCAATTATAAGTCATATCATAGTATTTAGTTTTACACAGTTAAATTGATTTTGGTTTAACTAAAAGTGTTTTTGAATGATTATTGTTCATTCTTAAAGTGATTTTAGAATCATAATATTACTAAAAAGAGCATACATTTGACAGGAAAAAAAAAGGTTAAGAGAGTGATAAAAAAAATTATAGAGAAGAAAAAAAGGTTACACAAATTTTAGATAGAGACAAAAAAAATTTAGTGAGAGAAAATAAAAAATTGGAAGATAGAGAAATAAACTTGTGGAGAGAAAAGGGAGAGAAAAATTGGAGAGAAAAAAGATAGAAAAAGAGGTATAAAAATCTAGAGAGATACAAATATTAAACAAGAAAAAAAAGTTAGAAAGAGTGTGGACAAAAATTGAAAAAAGTTAGAGGGAGAGATTGACAATTTTTTAGGTGAAAACAAATTGGAGAGAGTTACAAAAATTTTGAAGCGAGAAAAAAGTGAGGGGGAAAAATTTTTAGACAGAATTAATTTAGAGATTATAAAAGCTTTATAGAGAGAAGAAGGTTGAGATAAATAAAGTTAGTGAGTGAGAGAGAGAGGGGAGCAAAAAAATTAGAAGAAAAAAAATTAATTTTTTCTCAAAACTTTAGGATAAAATAAAGTAAAGTAGGAATACATATTTTAAATTTTCATTAAACAAACTCCCTCTAGTTAGTAGTTACTTAACAAAAACCTTTTTTTTCTAAAGCATTAATAAATATCATTTTAAAGTAAAAGTGATCTTGAGCTTAAAAAAAAAGGAAAAAAATACAGTTTTGATTTCTAAGGTTTGAATTTGCGTTGCATTCAGACCATCATCTTCTGCCTTCAACTGTTCTTTTTTTTTTTCTTTTCGTTTTTTCTTCTTCTTCCTATCTCTTTCATTTTTTTTCTTCTTCCTTTTTCTTCCTTCTTTTTCTCTTTCCTCTTCTTCTTCTTTCTCACTTCGCACCACCGTCCACAACCTTTTTAAAAGGAAGAGAACCTAATAAACCATTTCTCCAAATCTCATAGATTAAAATGTCTAAGTTTGAATATTACAATCATTAAAAGTCTCTCAAGTAAGTTATAGCAACTTTTAGCCTGCAAAAATGCCTCACCTTTTTGTCATGCCAAAATACCTAACTCATACTAGAAAAAAAACACAAAATATAATATCTACCACTCATTATTCTACAACTTTTACCCATCACACAATTCATATTCTTTGCTACCCACTTGATGCGAAAATCAAAGGCACCCTAAAGACTACAAGATTTTTGACTTTGTCTGACGCGGACAAACGTAGGGAAAAGTCATAAAATGGGACGACAATACCTCTACCGACCTCGACCTAGGCGTCAGCAGCCGCATCGGGATTACCTAGTCGACAGAGGTTTTGCCGACGCCACACGAACTACGCGTCGCCAAATGTTGGATCGTCGACGCTGGAAATATGGTTTTGGCAGTTCCGATTTGTCAAACTTTTGCCGACGCAAGAGAATTGTGTGTCGGCAGAAGAATGATCTGTCGATGCCATGTTCTCATGAGTCGGCATACATTTGGTGGAATTGATCTGCACGATGTTGGCAGAACCTCTAGTGTCACAATTTTTTTTACCATTTATTTTTTTTTTCCAATTTAGATCCTGTTATAACTAAATTTACAGTAATACAATATAAAATATAATCTGGATTTCTTTGAAATATAATATAAATTGCATTAAAAAATATCCAAATATGTTCTTATAAATGTCTTAAATCATACTAAATATTTTTTAATTGAAAGTTGGAAATGCAAAGAAAATTACATAAACATTGAAGAAAAAAAATTGTTGAAGTGAGCTTGTCGAAGGATCAATCAAATACAATTTATAATACCGATATAAAATTAACTATTTGTAGTAATTAATAGTGGACCGGGTCGAACCACAAGGAACCGAATAAATTGATTTCAATTAATTGATTTTCTTAATGACACGGACTGACACGGACTGGGGGGAGTTAATCATAAAACATAAGATAGACAGAAGGACTAAAAAGCAGTAAAGATAGAGATCTCACCTTGCGCACCAAATCGAGGGTAAACAGGTAATTATGCAATTCATTTATCATTGAAACTAACCGAACAGGCAATTTTCCAGTGTTTAAGACCAACCGAACTCCTCGGGACACCGTAGGAGCCTCCCCTAATTAAACCAATTTACAAACGCCTAATTGGTTCTAATTTAATTAATTAATTTGGCACGACCAATACCAAAAGAATTAATTAAACGCATTACACCCAAGGGATAATCCGAAACGAGTTAATTAATTAAGAATGGTCAATCTAAATTAACTAAGTCCGTGCTAACAATTCGAAGGCCTACCATGTACTCGTAATTAAGTAATTCTACTTAATTTAACCGACGTGGCAATCGGCCTATTTACTACTCAAATTAAGCTAGAGACCGAGGACACCTACGAATACATCTAGCATAGCTAAGAAATCTCTAAATTAATTGATTTGTCAGTTCAATCAAAGTAGAAATAACTAGGAATAAGCACAAGAATTTGCAAGCCATAAAACAGTGCTAAAAAATTAAATTAATAACCAAATTTCACAATAAAATGCACAATACCGTATTTACAACCCCGAAACGGCGTCGAAAGCCTAGCCGAACATCAAAACAATGTAGCCCGACACCAAGGTTTGATAAAAACTCCTAATTTATCCTAAAGTTCTAAAAAACAGAGAGGAGAAAACTTAAAATGGTCTCATGACAGTTGAAAATCGGAGACAAATGACCTAAAGGAGGCAAAACTCTATTTATAGGAATCGATGGAGCATCTAGACGCTCTAGATAGCGTCTAGACGCTACCCAGCGCGCAACATTGGACATTTTTGCTCTAACTCTTTGCTCGGGTGTCCGAATGACCTCCGGTTTGATGCGTTGGAATCGTGATTCAACGTAGAATCTCTCGGAACGTGCCTTATGCTCAAATCCCTACAAAATGATCAATTAATTACATCAAAACCTCCAAACTAACATGATTTAAGTATGAAAATATAGAACTATGTTGGTCCTATCAGTTGTCATAGATCTAAGTCGTAATTCCATCCCCATGATCTTGCTCGACCCCTATAGGACCTAAAAATAAAATTAAACTTATTAAAACTTAAGTAACATACTCTAACTTAGCGAAACATATTAAATAATCTTAAACTTCAAAATCAACATCCATAATTAAATTTAACATATTTAAACTTATAGACACAAAAATTAAACCAAAATTTTACCCCAAAAGCATGTAAATTCAAATTGGTCCCTAAACCACAAACTTCCACCAAACATGTAAATATTGCAAACAAAGCACAAGAACTCCAACAATTCAGACACACCACAACCTACGTTTAACATGTATATCTCAAGCTCCAAGACACAAGAACGAAATCAAAATTTTCGCCAAAAGCATGTAAATCCAACATGGTTCCTAAACCACAAATTCCCACCATAAACAGGTAAACAACTCAAAAAAGTACACAAACTCTAACAATTCAAACACACCACAACTTATGCTTAACATGTATATCTCAAGCTACAACACACAAGAACTAAACCAAATTTTAGCCAAAAGCATGTAAATCCAAAATGGTCCATAAACCACAAACTCCCACTAAACATGTAAACATATCAAAAAAGCAAACAAACTCCAACAATTCAAACACACCACAACTTATGCTTAACATGAACTAAAACAAAGAAAGTCGAAAGAAACTAAAACAAAATCAAACACCCCCTTACATTGTAGGATATCAAACAAGAGAAGTGAACTCCACAAACAACTAAAGACCACAACGTAAACTTAAACATGCATATCTCAAGCATTTTTCTACCATCACTTCAGGATAGCAAACAAGGTACACAAAATTTACCAAGAACTAAACACCACTATGTTGCTACCATCACGGCAGGATCGCAATAAAGACAAACAAAATCCACCAATAACTAAACACCACTACGTTGCTACCATCACTACAGGATAGCAACCCTAAAAAATTAAACTTATTACGAGAGAACAGAATTCATACCTATTTCAAGGGTCTGCCTTCTGATTCTATGAACTTTTTCAACATTTCCTGCATTTTTGCTCAATTTTGTTCCATTTGAGCATTGAAAATTGTCGTCATCTTTTCTCTTGTCGCCTTGTTGTTCCATTTGAGCACTGAAAATTGTCGTCATCTTTTCTCTTGTCGCCTTGATTCTCTGTGTAACACCTGGCTTATTCAGACGCATTAATCTTGAATTTTTTTTAAAAAGGAATTTAATCTTGTTTGGTTGGTTAATTAAGCGTTGAGAGGCTTAATTTTGGAATTTATAAAAAAAAAATTAAGGGAGAGTTTTTGTTAAAAATCAAAGGGGGGTATGACTTTTATATTAATATAAAAGTTTTAGATTTTTATTAAAAAGAAAAAAAATATTTTATTAATAAAATAATAAAGATTTTATTTTTTTATTTTTTATTTTTCCTCCTTATCTCTTCCCCTCTCCCGTCCTTCTCCTTCCCCCCTGTCTCTCTTTTTTTTCATCTGTCCTGAAACCCCCCAACCCTAGTCTCCCTCTCTCCACTGCACTCTCTCCCTCTCTCTTCTGTCCCTCTCTCCGCCGCACACACACTTTCTCTCTCTTCTGTCCCACCCTCCGTCTCTCTCTCTTCCATCTTTCTTTTTCTCTCACTCATTTCTAGGTGTTTTGAAACTTTTCCAGCAATTCCTAGCGTGTACAGTGGTTTGAAGGTGTAATTTGGGCGTTTTAGAGTTCGATTCGGTGTGGGTTGGCTCTTTTGACAGTGGGTAAGCATTTCGGTTTCAGATTTAAGATGTTTAGTGAGTTAATTGCTTATATAAGCAACATTTGAGTAGTTTTGGGTTGACCTTTGGTTTATTGAACTTACTCTAGGATTAACCATCACGATTGGATGCTAAATTATCCAAATTGGGGCGTACTGAACATTAAACCAGCAGCTATTAGTTGCTGTTTTAGCGCGTCAATGATGCGAGCTTGTCGAGGGCTCGTCAAATTAAAATTTATAAACCGATCCTAAGCTACTTGTAGCATTGAGTGGACCGGGTCGATCTCAGGGAACCGAATATTAATTTCTCAAGTTAAATTTGTAAAGGAGAAAGCAATTAAAAATGGGGGTTTTGTATTTTTATAAATAAAATAAAACATAAACAATAAAGATAGAGATAGATCAAATCTTACCAATCCAATCCAAAGGTACGGTTCTACTCAATTGCAAAAATTTATCATAGGCATTCAAAATATTTAAACTTAACAATGGAAGCACTTGGTCAACTTATTAGGAAACCCCAAAAAGTAGCAAATTCCCTAAGGTCATTAACTCTAACAAACGTCAAGTTAATGCTAATTACCTAAACAATTTTGACGAATATGCTCCAAATTATTTAGATAAAGGCATTAAGTGCTTTGGAAGAACCAAGACAACAAATTAGGTGAAATAACTTTAATCTAATTAAGATGCTTCTTTAATTCCTAGAATTAAACATGCAAGCCATGTAATATGGAAACCCACAAAACATACACATGTAATAATCTAATGCTACCGGTTCATTCAACATGACAATTACGGATCATGATCATGCTAGCAATCAAACATGTAAAGCGATTAAGGCGTCAATTCAATCAAAATACATGCTTATAAAATTAACACGGGAATCAAAGAATACTTGCAATTGAAAGAAAACTACGTTAAGGTTCAAACCTCACAATATTGCAATTGATTACAACCGACCTCTGAACTAGGAACGCGAAGTTTAGCCGAGCATCGTGATAAAATTTGATACCATTATTGTCTAAGGAGAAAAGAGAAAATGAGTCTAAAAACTCTCTAAAAACGTCTAGGCCAAGAGGCCAAAAAAAGATCTCCCTTGCTATTCATAAGAAGGCTTAAATAGCCTTCAAGTAGACAACTTACACAAGTAAGAAACCCTAAATTCTAGAAAGATATTTTCCCAAAACAATTAGGGAATAATATTTAAAATAAAATAAAGTAAATAATGTTCTCTCTTGTAAAATGCAGGAAAATACATCTAAAACTCGAAAATCCTTCCCTAAATTCTTAAAACAAACATAGAATGTTGCAAATAAGGAAAGTTTCTGGATTGTGCAGTCTTCATTATTTTTCCCATAACTTCTTCTCCAAACATTGGATCAATGTGATCTTTATATGGATGGAAAGATAATTCCGAGATCTTTAAAATGATATCTAATTTGGCTATATTACAAAACGTGAGCAGCAAGATAATGGGAACGGAAATTTGCACAAAATATTCTCGGGTACAGCAGTTTTCCAGCAGGAACATTAATCACTCAAAATGCAATAACTTTCATAATACTTATTGGAATGTAATGAGTCTTATACCATTAGAAAGATAATTCAATAAGATTCGATTTGATACCAAATTTGAATATATTTTCATCTCGAAATATCATGATATGATCGGTCAAATTTGGTATAGAAATTCAGTTGCTCTAATCACCTCCCATTTGGTCCGAATTAATTCCGAAATGGTGCAAACTCTTCAAAACATGTGAATTACTTGAATCCCTCAAAAATAATAATAAAACACATAAAATCCTTCTAATTAACAAGAAATAAGTGTAATTAAATAAGACTTTATAGGTCCTATCAGTCAACTTCTCATTGTGAGGAGGACGCACTTGATGAAGAGCTACATGATCTCCTATTTGATTTTGCCAGCTTTGGTCCCCAGCCAAGGCCTTTAACGTGACCTGATCATCTGCCTAACACCGTATCGCAAATTTTCGCTCTCAAAAGTGAGTAAGTCCCTTCTTGAGTGGAGGTCTCCTACAACTTGACCATTTTAGCCTACAATTATAATTGAAATAAGTACATGAGGCCCTCAAATCTAGAAAAGGAAATAACCTTTAAAGGAAAAAAACTTACATGTGCATTCTCGGCGGCCAGACTGATCCACTTTCCATCTCTCGCTTGTGTCAACTGGAATAAGTCGACATGTCCTATTGATCGAATTGAAACGTGAGGGCTTTAAGAAAATATTTTTAGTTTAAAAACAAAGCTCTAGTTCAGTGCAAGTGCACACTTTCGATGCAAGTAATATAAAACTGGAAGTATCCCAGAGTATCGATCCCACAGAGAATGGATACAACAAAATTCAAGAGACTATGCAAAGATGTTTTCAAATTGCAACTGTGGGTAACTAATGTAAAACAATAAGTGTGATGATTTTTTTTTTGAAAAGAAGAAATAAAAATGATAAAAGAGGAATTCAAACGTATTTTTTCCCCATTGAAAGAAATTGCAGCTTAATTGTAATTGCAATCCTTTGACTCAACACTTAAGCTTTGTAAACCAAATTCAACACTTATTCGACCTTCTATGAAGTATCTTTATGAGGCTAAGTGATTAAACCGATATTTCTATGGCTAATACGAACTTAGTTAATTTTGAAACACAATTCTTTTGGTTTTAAAGATTTTGCCATATATCTAGGGTCAAAAACAAATTCTTATGTCTAGGCTATTTTTCTTTATTGCTTTTATGAAAACCCAATTTTTATCTAACATTTTCAGAATTAGACTCAAATTATTGTATACTAATCAACTCAAAAAACTTAAACTGATGAATTATAGTAAATTTAATTATATCAACACTAGCGATACCACCTGAATGCCTATTTCATACAAAACTTTACTCATCCATCGGGATAATTCAACACGTCCATATTACCAAAATTTATTTCTATCAATTGGCTTTTCTAAGCCTAAGCAAAATTTATATCTATTTAGACCTGTCTAAAACAATAATTTAATGATATATTAGCTTTAAATTAACAAATTTTAGCAAATTATTTTTTGCAGAATGACTTAATTGAAAATTTTAGAAGATTGAATCAAATTAAAAGACTGCCTAAATTTAGGTGACTTTCGATATAACCAAATTAATGTATCGATCTGTCCCATCACATAAAGTGATAAAACTATTATAAAATGGAGAGGTTTATTGGGAGCCTCTCGGCAAATATATCGAGCATTTTCCTGATCTGTTGGTTCTTACAATATTTTAGTTTTCAAGTTGCAATTTCCTTACACTTTTCTTTGCAATATTTTTGTTACAACGTTCCCTTGGGATTCGATACTTGGTACTCACATACCATTTTATATTACTTCGATCCCGTGCGCTTGCGTGTACATCCGATCAGTCACCCTCCGAGAATGTGCACCATCTGCAAAACACAAACAAAGTAGCACGAGTGAGTATAAACATACTCAGTAAGTAGCCCACTTAAGGGTCCAAAGTTCGAATCCATATAAAGGAGGGCATCGCCCTAACTCACATACTCCAGCTCAGTCTCAATCATTCATCTTAATCAGCTAGGTGCCTACTCACCTTACCTCAAGCTCACTTCCCTTCGATATTGCCACATGTTATACTTGCGAGTCATGTATCCTAGGCTGGTCTAATGCAAAAAAGGAGAACACCTCTCACGCTCAACACTCTAGGGAATCGCCCCCTAACTCATCACTCTTATCACTCTGGGAGAATCACCCCCTATGCTAGCATCATCAACACTCTCATCACTCTGGGAGAATCGCCTCTTATGCTTAGTAATTATGATATGTGATTTTTATTTTGAATTTCAATCGTCCCCAATAAACAATATCAATGGGCTTTTGATTCTGATTCCAAACAACTCTTAATAAACAACAACAAAGGAATATCATTTCCATTCCAATTGATTTTCATTATGATTCTACCTTCATTTTGATTCCTAATAAGTAAATAGAGCTTGGAATAAACAATACCTTAAAGAAGTTGGATCACTTCATTCCAACAAAGAGGCTATATATCCCCAAATCGAAGATATATATGAGAGGCAACAAAAATTTACAATCATTTTCATGCCTAATGGAAAATTAGTTGATTTAGAAAAATTTAAGGGAAAAATATACTTTTAGTCCTTGAGGTTTGGGCTTGGCTGTATTTGGGTCCTTGAGTTTTTAAAATCAACAAATATACCCTTGAAGTTTGTACTTAGTATCATTTTGGTCTATCCATCACCTTTTTCGTTAATTACTCACGGTTTTTATGGAAATAATATTTTTTTTATTATTTCCTTTCCTTTTTTAATTAAAAAACATTTTTAATTTCTTTTTCTTTTTCTTTCTCTCTCTCTACCTTCTTCCTCCTCTCGCTTCTTTCTCCCTCCTCCTCCCATTCTTCTCCCACCTCCCATGCCGCCACCGCCGTCGTTGTCCGTTGTCATTCACCCCTTTTTTTTCTCTTTTCTTCTTTTCTATTCCTTTCTCTCTCCTCCTTTCTCCCTTCTTCTCCATACTTTAAAAAAATAAATAAATAAAACGAAGGGGATGTTAGAGATTGGGAGGGGCAAAAATTTTAGAATGAGACAAAAAAAATTAAAGAGAGAAGACTTTTATCGAGTGAGAAAATATTTAAATATAAAGAAATAAAGTTACAGAGATATACAAAAATTTTAAAGAGAAAAAAAATTAGATAGACAAATAATTGGAGAAAAAAGTAAGCAAAATAGGTCAAAAAATAAGAGAGGAAAATTTAGAAAGATACACAAATTTTAGAGAGAGAAAGAGAGACAAAACAAAAATTTAAGAGATGAAAAAGTTAAGAGAGATTTAGAAAATATTGGAGGGAAAAAATGATAAAATGTGATAAAAAAAATTTAGAAGAAAATAAATTATAAATAGGGATTATAAAAACGTTAGAGAGAGAGCAGGAAAAATTAAAGATAAATAATGATAGTGAGAGAAAAAAAATTAGAAGGAAAAAAATTAACTTTTTACATAATTTTAATTAGGACAAAATAAAGTGAAATATGAATATTTTTTTTTTAAAATTTTGAATCGTAGAATCTACTTTGCCAACATTGACCGAGGATTTACCGTTATGCAATTAATTAAGTCACGGGTGTGCCAGAGGATATAATTATAGATTTAGAATTTTCACAATTCGATTTTGAGACCATTAAATCTATAACAGATGGATTCTGTGAAGTGAGCATAGCTCAGCGGTAATTGACATGTTTTTTTTTTAGTTCAACAACATTTAGTGGTGGGGAGATTCGAATCGCTAACCTCTTAGTCGAGAGTACATGTCAATTACCGCTAAGCTATACTCACTTTGACAATGTAATTTATTGGTTAATGTGTGAGAAATTTCCTCATTGAATTTTAAGATTGGAATAATTTCATTATTTATTCAAGTTTCTCGTTCAATTTTAAATTTAAAAGTATAAGCTTCTCCAAGGGGTGAAAAATAAATGTCCTCCATTTTATTAAGTTTTGAGGTTGAAAATTTATGCGCCAACTTGAGCACAACTTAATTGGTTAAGGCATATGCTCTCGACCAAGAAGTCAAAAGTTCGAATATCCTACTTTCACTTGTTAACCTTTAAAAAAAATTGAGAATTTAAATTCAAATTCATACAAAGACAGAAACTAAATAGAGAAAAATTAATTGTAGATTTGAAATTTCTAAACTAGGTGGTGATAGAAAACATGGACAAATAAACACCAAAACAACGTGCTAAAAAAAGTGAGAACATAATAATCAAGAAAAATGTAACATATGTTTCTTACTTTAGAGTTATTCATTCTATATTTTAGCTAATATTATTCAAATTGACATCATCATAAATGGAGTGAAGGAGAGAGGTTAGGGTTACAAGAATGCATGTAGTAGTAGGCTAACCAAACCCATCCAAACCCAAGCCTACACACCAAACATAGGCTTCAGAAATCAAGCCAACCCCAACCTGCACCTCAAACAGCTACTAAAAGTTATTCTATTATCTCGTGAACTTCAATTATTTTTATTTTATTTTATTTGTGTGGGGATAACTTGGATTTTTTTTTTTTTAATTCAGCATTTGAGTGTGGGGATTCAAACCCATAACCTCTTGGGTTGGTGGATGGAATAAATATCTTTTTATTGAATCATACTCTTCTTGGTTGGTAGATGGAATAAATGTCTTTTTATTGAATTATTTTATTTTGTCTTATTTTGTGGAATGTGTTGCCAACGATGCAGCGTTCCCTGCCGGGCATGCATTTGCATCAAGTTATTATTATTATTAGGTTAAATTACTAAGTTTAGTAAATGAATTTTTTGGTTTTAGTCTATTGGGTCTAGAGATGTCCACGGGGTGGGACACGGCCGGAGAATGGGTTTCTCGTCTCCTGCTCCGCCCCCCATTTCATTCTCCATCCCTACGAAATTTTCTATTTAATTTCTCGGGAATCGGGGCGGTGATTTCCCACGGGGAATTTGAGGGGATCGGGTTCCTCACGGAAATTTTTCCCTGTTCTTTTTTTTTATCTTTTTTTAACTTATTCTTAACCATAATAGAAATTCTTTCTAAATGAATAATTTTCAATATAATTTCTATTTAAAGAAAATGTTATAAAATTTTCTAATAAAAACAATAATATATCATAAGTAAAAATATTATAATGTAAACAACTTAATTTCTAAAAATTCAAATTTCAATATTACAACATAGTTTTTAACTTTTTTTTTATATAAAAAAAAACAGTCTTCAACTAATTCCTACTATAGTTTTTTTTTTTAATTTTCTATTTATAGGTAATAATTAGCACATATATATATATATATATATATATATATATATATATATATATATATATATATATATATATATATATACTAACTAATCAAGTCGGGGTCGGGGAATATTCTCCGTCCCCGTTCCCGTTCCCGTTTAGCTAACAAGGAGAAAACTCTCCTCACTCCCTCCCTCATTCCCTACGGGGCCTGGCCCTGCAGGTTAAATGAACATCTCTAATTGGGTCTCTATACTTTTAGAAGTATTTTAATAAGTTTCTAAACTTTCATATTTTGTCCTTTAACTTTAAAAAGTGTCTAATAAGTCATTAAACTTTCAATTTTGTGTCCAATAGGTCCATAAATTTTTACTTTTGTGTCTAATAGGTCTTTGACCTATTCGACTTTTTTTTTTTTAATTTACATAGTTAATAGACACAAAATTGGAAACTTTAGAGTCTTATTAGCCAAAGTGACCATAGTTTAGTGGTAATTGACATGTACCCTCGATCAAGAGGTCAGAGGTTCGAACTCCTTCACACACAAATATTCTTGAAATAAAAAAAAAATCATATTAGACATAAAATTCTATTTTGTATCTTATATATCGGTAAATTTTTAAAAATTTCAAATATGTCAAATTATTCTTCAACAATCAGCACATTATTTGGTTTGATTCAACGTCCCACCATTATCAAATCCAAATGTATATATGAAGCCTTCATCCTTTTGTTTCTTCTCCTTTTATAATCATTATTTTTAAAATTTTCGAATATGTCAAGGACCTATTAAATAATTTGTAAAGTTAATGGACCAAATAAACACCAATTTAAAAGTTTAAGGACTAAACTTGTAATTTAACCTTATTATTATTATTATCAAAATTTGAAAAGAAAGTTTCATTTTTATTCCTATGTTGATTTGGTAAATCAATTTTAATCTTGAACTAAAAAAAAAAACAATTTTAACCTTCAACCTTCTACTTTACTATATCAAATGGAATCATAAACTCTTAAATAAATGACAGCTCATCCATTTATTTAAATGACAGCTCATCCAAACCAAATTAGAGTATTATTCATTAAAAAAATCACGAATAAAACCAACAAAACATTAAACTCAAATCACAATGATGCCCAAATTTAAGCACATAGTTCTAGCCATCTCAAAAAAAAAAAAAAGAAAAAAAAAAAGCACATAGTTCTAGCCACAAAATCGAATAGGTTCAAATTCAATACCAAGGTCTTCACCAACTAAAAAATATCTCATCTAAATAAAAAAATCAATACCAATAGAAATAGTCTTGTCTACATCCAATTACATGAACACTCACGACTAATTATAGTTTCCCGAAAAGAAAATGACACAATCAACTAGCAAAAAGGTAGTAATTTCACTACTTTGATCATGTCTAAGTTGAATTATATTAGAGCTTTAATATAAATATGTCTCAATCACTTAAATGTATTTATTTTTTCAAAGTTTTAAGTCAAATTAAAATTTATAGAGTAGGAATGAAGTCTCTTTTTACTCATAAATTTCCTCTGTACATTAATTCAGCTTTGAAAATAGCTAATGTTGTTTTAACTTTTAAGGAAGTTTATGCACAATTCATCAAATTAAGCTAATATTAGCATAACTCAACTAATTAAGACATTAGTTGTCAACACCAGCATAGCTAGTGGTTAAGGCATTTACATTTTTCTTTAAGGATGGAGGTTGAAATCTCGATCCTTACATTTGTTGCACTAGGAAAAAAACATCAAATTAAAACTTTCTATGTAGTTGTATAGAATTTTGGATAATTTAATCAAATTTAATTCAAACAAGCGTGAAAATAGTTTAAATCAATAAGTAAGTCCCCAAATCAACCAAGAATAAATTTTCCACCCATCAGTTTCAATTACCACACTTTTTCAAGTCTCAAGACCAGCCCATCTTTCCAAGGTATTAGTGCTGAAATAAGAATGAAAATTCAATAAAAAAGAATTAAAATTTCCCAAATAATCATTAAAATTGTTTGTGAATCTGATAACCCTGAAATCAGAAGGTCGATCGCAATGGCAAATCTTGCAGCAGAAGCAGCAGCAATGCTTTCCTCAAGGTTCATTTATTCCCTCTGCTTCAGTTTCCTCTTCATACCAATCTGCCGCCGCTTGGCAATCGCGCAGCCAAGTTTTACGTACCATGTTTGCTTAAATGACCAAGGCAACTACACCACTAACAGTAGCTACAAAGCCAATCTCGAGCAGCTCCTCTCCACCTTCACCAGCGACCGCCAAATAGAGTATGGCTTTTACAACTTCTCTTACGGCCATGATCGAAACAGAGCCAATGCGATTGGGCTGTGCAGAGGAGACCTTTGGCCAGACGCCTGCAGCAGATGCCTCAACGACTCCAACACTCTTCTCCCAACGCTTTGTCCCAATCAGAAGGAAGCCATTGGATGGTCCGACGAGTGTATGCTCCGCTACTCCGATCGGTCCTTTTTCGGCTCCATGGAGCCCTCCCCTGGTTTCTATCAATCGATCTTTAACAATGCTTCGGACCCGGATCGGTTCATCCAAGTTGCAAGATATATGCTGGAAGATCTCAGCAGAAAAGCCGCATCCGGTGATTCTCGTCTAAAGTTCGCCACTGGAAACACAGCAGTTCCCAACTTCCCAGTCATTTATGGGGCTGTTCAGTGCACCCCTGATTTGTCTGCCCGAGATTGCAGCGACTGTTTACTTGGAGCTCTTGCACAAATTCGAGATTGTTGTGATGGGAAGGCCGGAGGTAGAATTGGGAGACCCAGTTGTAATTTTAGATTTGAGAGCTACCAATTCTTTCAGCAACCGCCGCTTTCTTCAACCCCATCTAATACTAATTCACTGCCGCCTCCACCATCTCCTCCTCTATCAAATACAGGTACAGTGCTTGCCACAGTTTGCTTGTTATCTCTTCTCTTCTCTTCTCTTCTTCCATTGGAAATTATTTTCCTAATTTCTTTTTCCAGGAAAACCATTTGGAAGAGTCATCATCATAGTTGTGCCAATTATTATGGGCGTTGTAGGTGTTGTCATAATAATAATAATCGGCCTCTGCATCTTCTTAAGGAGAAGAAAGCAAAGAAATCCAGAAACGATTGAGGATGAAACTACAGATGTAGGATCTTTGCAATTCGATTTTGACACCATTAGAATCGCAACAGATGGATTCTCCGATGCAAATAAACTTGGGGAAGGTGGTTTTGGAGCGGTATACAAAGTAATGCAAAGTTTAAAACTAGATGTATATCAAGAATTTTGTATATTGAGCACGCGTTTATGGTAATAAAAAATTGAAATTTTGATATTTTGCCAAATAACCATTATTTCATTTTGAATGTAATTGACAGGGTCGGCTTCCCGATGGACGAGATATAGCTGTCAAACGACTCTCTCAATGTTCCGGTAAAGGAGATGATGAATTTAAGAATGAAGTTTTGTTAGTCGCTAAACTTCAGCATCGGAATTTAGTTCAACTTTTGGGTTTCTGCTTCAAAGAAAATGAAAAGCTACTCATATATGAGTTTGTCGAGAACTCGAGTCTTGATAAATTCTTATTTAGTAAGACTTCTTTATGTCTCCCTCACCCTATTTTTCCCATTTCAATTTCTTTGTTATATTAACTTTGAATGTGTGGTTTTGGTTGTACAGATCCTCATCAATGCAAGAGTTTAGATTGGAAAACCCGCTACAATATTATAGTAGGAATTGCTCGAGGACTGGTTTACCTTCACGAAGACTCCCAACTTAGAATTATACATCGAGATCTCAAAGCTAGTAACATTTTATTAGATGCAGATATGAATGCTAAAATTTCTGATTTTGGCACAGCAAGATTATTTGTACATGATCAAACACAAGGAGATACAAGAAGAGTGGTTGGCACTTAGTAAGTATGCAAGCAACCATACTACGATGTTGTTACCAAATAAGAATGTCACTAATTTATTTTATTGATATCAAATTTAGCGGATACATGGCGCCAGAGTACGTACAGAAGGGTCATTTTTCGATCAAGTCAGATGTCTTTAGTTTTGGCATTTTAGTTTTGGAGATTGTGACTGGACTAAAAAATAATCAAGCTCAAACCGATAAAGAGATTGTAGGTCTTGTAAGCTATGTAAGTATGATTGGGTGTTTTTTTTTTCATTAGAGAAATTTTGGTATCTTTGAAGTAGATGAATATGGATGTTCATTGAATAAAGTACTGGTGTTGTAGGCATGGAGGAATTGGCTGGAGGGGACTGCTGTAAATATTGTAGATTGTTCTTCGACAAGTGGTTCAAGAATAGAAATGGTCAGATGCATTCATATCGGGTTGCTATGTGTTCAAGAAAATGTAGCTAAGAGGCCAACAATGGCTACCATACTTCTCATGCTTAACAGCTGCTCCATCACCCTCCCAAGGCCCTCTCAACCTGCCTTCATTATCAACAGTAGTACTTGCTCTCAAATATCTCAGCAATCTAAACAAAACTCAACTCAGGAACTATATGACATGTCCATTACAGAGCTGTATCCTCGTTAGCTTTAATTTCTACATGTCAATATATTTATTACAAAAAAAAAAAAAAATGATGTTAGAAGCAAGTTATATGTAATGAATTAATATTTATATACATTTATAATCTGTCCCATTTTTAACAGATTTGAAAATTTGCTTGTATCTCTTCTCAAATAATCACTAATTCGTAATTTGCTTGTATCTTCTTTTAGAGTTCAATTAAACCACGTTCTCATTTCCATTATTATCCACAAGCCTAAGTTTTACCATCTTCAAATTCTTTTATCTAATATCGAATTGTTCCATTGCCTCTAACTAATTTTGATATGTAACTTTAACATCCTTCGTAAAATAATGTATCCTCTTTTCCTATATCCACTGGATATATTCTCCCCACTCTAGATCAAAGCTAAATATGAGTTTACCTTTGAAGTCCATCTAAAAAACTCTTTTACTGGTAAAGGTTTAATATATGCAAACTACTTTCTCTAACGGGACAAATTTATAAATATGACTATAGTTTTTGCCGCTCGTTAAAAACAGTCACTTTATAACTCACAAAAGAAAGTTATTTTTACTGCAAAAATAATAATAAATAATTTTGAAATAAAAAATTGAAATTAATTTCAAAACAACTAGTTAGTAGAGGAGAGCGAAAATCTTGACGTGGAATTATTCAAAAAAGAAAAAAAATACTTAAGAAATTTTTTTTCACACGATAGAATTATGGATACTATTCTATTGAAAGTCAGCTACATCAATATCATTTAAAGATGACGTGAAGACCAACTACATCAAAGAATTATTCATTAGAGAGAAAAATCATATTGTGAAATGTGGTAAAAAAAACCTTTTCCTAGGTGCGAGTGAGAAACAGGGAGTCCAACATTGACTTGTGGAAAAAATGGGGTCAACATTGACTGATTACATTTTTCTAAAAAAGAAAAAAAAATTGACTGATTCATTAATTCGTTTGTTCCGCGAAAGTGATTATAGCTGAACGATAATTGACATATAACAGCAGGGACAAAACGGTATTTAATTTTTTTTTCCTTTTTTTTACCATTCTCTTCCACTTCCTTGAGCCATGTCGTCCTGCCTCGCAGTTTTAAAGAGCAGAAGAGAAGAAGGATGAGGATGACATACGCAAATCTTTCTACAGCAACAAAATAATGCCTCATTCAACATTAATTCATTCCCTTGGTTTCAGTTTCTTCTTCTTCACACTGGCATTTGCTCAGCCAAGATTCTTAATCCATGCCTGCGTCGACAACAACAATCACACGACTGACGCCGCCGCCTACAGAGCCAATCTCGACCACCTCCTCTCCACCCTCACCACCGACCACCAAATTGACCACGGCTTCTACAACTTCTCTTACGGCCACCAAAACAGAGCACACCTAATCGGCCTCTGCAGAGCTGACATTCCGGCGGAGGCTTGCCGGAGATGCCTCAACAACTCCAGAGACCTTCTCCCCATGCGGTGTCCGACCCAGAAGGAAGCCATTGGATGGTACGACAACTGTATGCTCCGTTACTCCGACCGCCCCTTTTTGGGCTCGATGGAAATTTCTCCGGTTAGGTATTTGTGGAACGTGAATAATGCGTCGGACCCGAAAGGGTTCACCGAGGCCGCGAGGAGTCTGATTGTGGATTTGATTGATGAGGCCGCTCTGGGGGATTCTCGTGCGAAGTTCGCGATTGGGAATGCGACTGTTCCGAGTTTTCCCACGATTTATGGTTTGGCGCAGTGCACGCCGGATTTGTCTGGGCCACAATGTAAAGACTGTTTGCTTGGGGCTCTGCCTTTGATTCGAGAGTGCTGTGATGGAAAGCGGGGGGGCAGGGTTCTTAGGCCCAGTTGTCATTTTCGATTTGAGAGTTACCCTCTCCTTCAATCGCAGCCGCCGCCACCACCGCCGTCGCTGCCACCTCCGCCGCCATCCTTTCCTGTACTTAACAGAACTACAGATGGTACGAGATGAGTAAATTGGGCTAATTCTAAATTTATAATTTAAGATACACCTGCTGCTTTTTTCAGGAGGTAGAAGTAACAAATCTGGAACTTTGGTGGCGGTGGTTGTGCCAATTGCTCTTGTTGTAGTTGTTGTGATACTGATAATCAGCATCTACATCTTTCTGAGAAGAAGAAGAAGAAGAAGGCCAAAACTCGATGGTTTTTTTCCATTTAAATATCGTTGACTTGAATGTTAATAGGCTAAAAAGCTAAAGCATGCACCAATATGTTTTATCTGAATTTTGAATCCACAGGTCGACCCGAGGAAGCAATCGCAACAGTGGGGTTTTTGCAGTTCGATTTCGACACCATTAGAATCGCAACCGATGAATTTTCTGACGCAAATAAACTCGGGGAAGGTGGGTTTGGAGCTGTTTACAAGGTAATGATAAGAAATTTTTGGTTTTGTTAATTAACAAGTGAAGAATTTAAAGGCTTGGTGGTGAGGGTTTTCCATTTCGTGTGATTTCATTAACAGGGGAAGCTTCCAAATGGACGAATCGTAGCGGTGAAACGTCTGTCTAAGATTTCAAGGCAGGGAGATGTTGAGTTTAAGAACGAAGTCGTTTTGGTTGCTAAGCTTCACCATCGGAATTTAGTTCAGCTTTTGGGATTCTGCTCCAAAGAAAATGAAAAGCTTCTAATTTATCAGTTTTTGCAGAATGGAAGTCTTGAAAAACTCATTTTCGGTATCTTCGTTACTATACTATGTGTTTTTTTTTTCTTTTTCCTTTTCTTTGTAAAGTAGTTCTGGACCTAGTCATTTTTCGTTTCACTGCAGGTTTATTTGTTTTATTATTTACTTTTTACAAATATTTTCAAAATTCAATTCAAGTTTTGAAAACTAAATAAAGTAGCTTTTAAAAACTTGTATTTGTTTTGAAAATTTGACTAAGAATTCAAATGTTTTCTAAATAAATACGTACACATTATTGTAAAGAAATAGTAAGAAAACAAACACAATTTTCAAAAACTAAAAAGCAAATGATGTTATCAAATGATGTCTTTGCTTTTTGTTTCTTAACTCAACTCTTTATTTAATTATATCTTTAACATGAACACTTACATATGTAGATCCTCTCAAGCGTCGAAGTTTGAATTGGACAAAACGCTACAAAATCATAGAAGGAATTACACGAGGACTTATTTACCTTCATGAGGACTCTCGAATCAAAATTATTCATCGAGATCTAAAAGCTAGTAACATTTTACTAGATGAAAAGATGAATGCTAAAATTGCAGATTTTGGCACTGCAAGATTATTTTTATCTGAACAAACACGAGGAGATACAAGTACAATAATCGGTACCTTGTAAGTACAAGAGCTATTATCTAATGTTTGTTCATTTGGATACTAAGTCTTCCACAGCTAATTTTTTTTCTTTATATAATATTTTCCAAATTGAAGTGGATATATGGCTCCAGAATACGTAAAGCATGGTCATCTCTCAGCTAAGTTAGACGTCTTTAGCTTTGGTGTTTTAGTTTTAGAGATTGTGACTGGACAGAAGAATAACAACACTGGTAGTGACAACATGAATATAGACGATCATCTTATAAGCTACGTAAGTATAACTTTTTGATCTTTCTTATTCTAGAAAAAATGTCAATGACATCAAAAATTAAGAGTTGAATAATATGAATTGAGTTGTTATACGTAGGCATGGAGAAATTGGAGGGAGGGAACACTGTTGAATATTGTAGATCCTTCCATTCAAATTCGAAGTGGGATGAGAAATGAAGTGGCAAAATGCATTCATATTGGGTTACTTTGCGTTCAAGAAAAAGCGGGCGAGAGGCCAACAATGGCTACGGTACTTCTCATGCTTAACGGTGACTTGGCTGATCTCCCAAGACCATCTCAGCCTTCTTTCTTGATGAACCCTAGAGTCCATTTTGATAGCTCTTAGCCCATGGAAAGATAATCCACATAGGAATCCAATAAATTTGAAGGTAAATATATTTAGAAACTTTTATCTTCATTATTGTTGAAAGATGAATGGTATATGCTAATTTCATAAATGTTCTATTTCGATTTTTCAATAATCTGGGTCGGAGTGAAGATTCAAACATTGGATCTTCAAGACATACGTATAATATCTTAATTAGTTACAAATATATAATGTTTTAATTAATTGAGTTATGCACAGTTGATATTTGTCAACTTTAGCCCTTTTTTTTAATATTTGTAATCTACTTTTTAATTTACAAATATAATACCATGGTTAAGGTGTGAAAGTACATTTTTCTCTATGAAAAATAGGACTTGTGATGGTTTAAAAACCACATTGGGAGCTTTGCTTTACCCATGGAAGTTAAGGAGCCTAAAATTAAATCACTAGCTAACTACTTCAATCTCTAACTTTTTTATTGATGATATCATTTTTAAATCAGTTAATTTATGTTTAGGTTGGCTTTTGAAGTTGAGTTAACTATTTCGTATTATGACTTACTATTATTTCATATTAATTTTTGTTATATATATATAAATATATATATATTATCTCATATTAATTAAATAAAAGCATAGTGATTCGCATAAAAAAATATTAATTAAAAGCACAGAAAATAATTTGGAACCTTTATTAAATTAAGTCTGGTTTTAAAAAACTATTGAATCATATTTTAGATTGTAGTGAATATGAATAAAGTATGAATCCAAATATTTTACTTCGATAACCTACCTAGATATATACATATTAAGAATTACATAAATTTAAATATTAACTAGCCAACATCAATATAATCCAACAATTCATGTACCGCTACTTTCTCCAAAAGATCATAGATTTGAATCTCACCTCATAAAAACGAAAATCAACCAATTAAGGAAAAAATTACATAATTAGTCAAATGTTTACAAATATTTTTTTCATATTCAATTATTATCGAGTAGAATTTAATAATTATTAAAAATTATCTATTTTCAAAATTGAAAAAAAAATTACTTTATAAAAGTGAAATTGGACCACAATTTTTAACAATTGTTTTAGGTCAATGTACCTCAACACTCAATCTGTTTTTTTCATAAAATTTCAACTATAATATATTCGTTTGCTGTAAGGGTCAAATTCTTTCGCACAAATTTGAAAACAAAAGATTCAATGTTGTTTCATGTTTTTGAATATATGTTTAGTAGTAGATTTAGAATTTGGATCCCAATTTAACAATGGTTTAAAATGTGTTTGATAATATATTTATAAACCATAAAAATAATTATAATTTCTAATTAAATATTAGGTTGAATCTCAACTATTATTAATTAATAATTCTGCATTTTAAAATTTTAAATTCAAAATATGGATGCATTGAAACACAAAATTATTGAGTTTTCAAAAAAAAATTTAGCCATAATACAAAATCTTGCATATTAAACAGGTGCAAAGAAAAATCGCACCCTGTTCTATTTCCAATATTCTTCTAGACACAGCAACATTCTCAATTAGTTAAATTCTGTCCACATTTATCAATTAAAAAATAGAACTTCTCTACACAGAAGTAGAAGAAGAACAAGAGGGAAAAAAAACTAATCGGTATTTAAATTGACCAAAATTCTCCTCCCACCAGAAACCAATTGGTCAACAATCCAAGTTTCAGATTTTCTCGTTATATAATCCGATTATAATCTTCCCCAATGGCAGCAAGGAAACCATGTTCCACACAAGCCTTCTCATTTCCATCATCATCATCATCATCATCAGCCCTGTAACTGCTCAGCCAAGCATCTCTTGTTCAAACGACAATGGCAATTACACAGCCAACAGCACTTACAGAGCCAATCTCCGCCACATCCTCTCTTCTCTCCCTACCGACGGACGCCTGGACGAAGGGTTCCTCAACATCTCCTACGGCAAAAGCTCCGACAGAGTGAATGCCATGGCACTCTGCAGAGGGGACCTTAAGCCAGAGCCCTGCCGCAGTTGCCTCAGCGACTCTGTTTTGGAGCTTCCACAGAAATGTCCCAATCAAAAGGAAGCCGTGATTTGGTACCCCGAATGCATGTTTCGGTATTCGGATAAACAAATTTATGGGGTTGTGAGAGATACTCCTGACTTCTGGATGTGGAATCTTAAAGATGCGATGGACGGGCAAAGGTTCAGTCATGTGGTGCAGGGGTTGCTGGCTGAGCTTACAGAGGAGGCTGCTTTGGGAGATTCTAAGCTCAAATTTGGCGCTGGGAATGTCAGCACTGTGGGTGAGGATTATGCGACTGTCTATGGGATGGTGCAGTGCACGCCGGATATTTCACAGCCGCAGTGCGTGGATTGCTTGCAGGCTGTTGCTGGGGTTGTTCAAACATGGTGTCCAGGGAAGATTGGAGCCAGAATTATTAGACCCAATTGTTTTCTTAGGTATGAGATTTCCAGTTTCTTTGACTCTAAAGCTGTTTCCAGAGTTTCCCGGTCGCCCCCGCCTCCGCCTCCGCCGCGGCTCTCACCTCCCTCTCCTTCGCCAAATAAAACCACCAATGCAGAAGGTTTTTTTCTCTGTCTTTTCAAATTTGCTAGTTTGGTCTTTTGAACTTCTAGTTCGCCTCTATTTAGTTTTTTTTTGGTTGTTTAAAAAGTTCTTTAAGGTTCCTAGACTTTCAAAGATTAAGATTGTGTTTATATTGTTCCTCTACTTTAAAAAATGTTGGCTAGATTATAAAAAATACTCCTCAACTTTTGTCATTTATTTAAAACATGTCTTTATTCTTTCAAAAGTTTGCAATATTACCTTTATCTTTCATAAACGTTTCAAAATTGACATTGGAGTGGAAATTCTTTAGAATGTTGAATGGGAAAGTCGACATGACAGAACGTCGTTTTCAAACTTAATCCAAGCAAACGTCCTTGTTACCATCACCACCACTTCCTTTTTCCATCTGACATTTTAACAGAATTCTACTCGAAGAGTAATTTTGAAACGTTTTTTAAAGTTCAAGGATAATATTGCAACTTCTGAAAGAATTGATGTATTTTTTAAACAAAGGGCAAAGTACAAAAGTATTCTTTATAACTTAGCCAAAAAAATTTAACAGATCTTCAATCTTTGAATTTTATGTTTAATAGATTTTAACTCTATCAGTTCAATGCTTTCATGCCACGCTAATGTATTAACTAAGATTCAATTTCAAGTAGGTTCAAGTGTTTGATGACATAATTATTAATAGACTTAATAGAGAGACCTATTAAACACAAAATTAAAAGGACTAGATAGATGCAACCTTATAAGTTTAGAGATGTTTAAATTTTTTTTTTTTTTGTCAAGTACAAATAATTTAACCTTTATTTTCCTTTTTGCTTTTTTCTTTTTTTTTTTGAGTGTCTGATATATGTTAGCTTCTGTTTATATCAATGCTCAATCTTTACGTTCATCTTGCTCCGCAGGAAACGAGTCTAAGAGATTAAAGACTGTCATCATCATAGTTCTGCCAATTGTTGTGGTTGTTGTACTTGTGGTATTAACTGTCAGCATCTTCATCTGTTTAACAACAAGAAAACAAAGGGTTAATAGAGTTACAAGTAAGAATCCATTCCATAAGGATGAGTAGTTGAATTCTAGTGTTATCTTTTTAAGGAAGGACTTGGAAATGAGTTTAACTTACACATTGACTTGTTCTACAGGTTTAGAAGTGGATGACACTGCAGATCTGGAAACTTTGGTATTTGATATCAGTACTATAAGAACTGCAACAGATAACTTCTCAGATGCAAATAAAATAGGACAAGGTGGATTTGGACCTGTTTACAAGGTTGTTTGCAATGGATTGAAATGCTTGTCTTTCTTTCTTAATGTTGAATGGAAAGTCTCTTTCAGGTAACTCATTATGTTTTGTGTATTCTTTTGACAGGGAAGGCTTGTCAGTGGACAAGATATAGCCGTGAAAAGGTTGTCTCAGAACTCAACGCAAGGAGAAAGTGAGTTTAAGAATGAAGTCCTGTTAGTGGCTAAACTTCAACACCGGAATTTAGTTCGGTTTCTCGGTTTCTGCCTCCACGAAGACGAAAGGCTTCTGGTGTATGAGTTTGTGCAGAACTCAAGTCTTGATAAATTTATATTTGGTATGTTTTTTCTTCCCTCTTTGCATACTTCAAAGCTCTGTTTAGTTTGGGTATCTCGAGACATTACTGTTTTATGTCCTGACTGATAAAACTCACTGTTTCTAATGTTTAGATCCATCAAAACGACAAAATTTGGACTGGAAAACGCGCTACAAAATCATTGAAGGGATTACTAGGGGTCTTATTTATCTTCACGAAGATTCTCAAATCAAAGTTATTCATCGAGATCTCAAAGCTGCTAATATTTTATTAGATGCAGAAATGAATCCGAAAATTTCAGATTTCGGCATGGCAAAGTTGTTTCATGAAGATCAAACACGAGGAGATACAACTAGAATTGTTGGCACTCAGTAAGTATAAATAGAAGAGGAAACTCATTAGCATATTCTTCATTCTATGAAGGATGGTATCATAAACTATCTTTATACTCTATTAACTTCTCTCCCATCTTCTAATTATCCTATGAATGTCCAAATTTAGGGGATACATGGCTCCAGAATATGCAATGCATGGAAAGTTCTCAATGAAGTCAGACGTGTTTAGTTTTGGTGTGTTAGTGTTGGAGACAGTGATCGGCCAGAAAAACAACTCATTCCATCACGAGGAGAACATAGACGATCTTATAAGCTATGTAAGTATAAACCTATCATTCAATTACACTCTCAATGCCCTAAAAACTAATGCTCATTGCAAGGAATTGGTGTAGGCATGGAAAAACTGGAGTGCAGGAACAGCACTAAATGTTGTAGATCCCATTTTGAGAGGTGGCTCAAGTTGTGAAATGAAGAAATGCATCAACATTGGTTTGCTTTGTGCTCAAGAAAATTCAGCTGACAGACCAACTATGGACACTGTACTTCTCATGCTTAATAGTGACACAATCACTCTCCCAATACTTTCTCCACCAGCTGAATTCATGAACAGAAGCCCCCAACCAGACATGTCTTCTTCACAAGGGAGGTCTAGTTCCCATGTGATAGAGATGGAATAAGAGCCTGTTTGGAATAAATTTTCAAGTGCGTAAAAATATCTTTTTTATTAAAAAAAAATCCTTTTTTAAGCCCTTGGAAAGTCATTCAAAACAAGCCCTTAAGATGGACCTCAAAAGAGCCTCAAACCATTACTATTTCCTATGCTCAAGAATCAGCAGATTTTTTTTCTTGGCCAAAACAAGCACTGCTTCTGCATTATAAGGAGAATGACAACAGTTAATGTACTCTACAGATTTTTTTGATATTGTTTATGTATACTCAATAGTACCAATAATGCCAATTTGCAAATGGGTTTTCATTCTAACCTCTTGCTTTTTTCAATTTTTCATTAGTTGACTCATATCAGAAACTGCAAATATATATATATATATATATTTGATAGGGACAAGGACCCTCAACAGATCTCCACATTGGTATGATATTGTCCACTTTGGGCATAAGCCCCTCATGACTTTGTTTTTTGTTTCATCCAAAAGACCTCATACCAATGGAGATAGTGTCCCTCACTTATAAACTCATGATCTTCCCCTTATCTAGCCAATGTGGGACTTTGGTTGCACTCCCAACAATTCCAACAATATTATTGCTAAGAGTTGGTTTTAAAACTTCCTGTATTGTAGCAAAGTAATACATAAACATCATGACAAGATTTCAGAAGTTCAACATTCTTTGAAAAAAAATGGCTCTCTTGGGCAGTATTTGAGAACCACAAAAAGCATCATCTTCTCACCAATTTACAAAGATAAACAGAATCTTCATATCGGTTTCAGTAACCAAAAAACAATAGAATGTAGCCAAGATCACAAAAAAAAACGAGTAAAAGAAATAAAAGAAACTTCCCCTCGTTAGAGAGATGACTTAATTAGCTTTACAAGTTAAATACAAGTAGGACTTACAATAAAGAATTACAAAATAAAAGGGCAAACCAAGGAGTAGAAAAGTCTTCAATTTGCAGATTCTAGACCTCCATCCTCAAAAGAAAAAATATGCCAACTTTCTGCAGCTAGAGAATCATCAGAAGCATAATCAACACTGCAAAAGAAATGCAAATTGTTCTCCCACCATCTGGAAAAGCCCATCGCCCACCTGCATTGCAAAAGAAAACACTTTTACTTTGAGTACGTACCAACAACTTAAGCAAGAAAAACCATTAAAAACGAACTCTGAACTTACCAGCACTAGTTGAAATTGAAAAATTGAAGTAAAACTGATGATCATGATACCACATAAAGCAATTGAATCCATAGATTTCCCAATCTTTCTTACTCCCAATGGTTGTCCTGAAGGTATCCAACTGAGAGTTAAGACACTGAGCACAATCATTCCCACTGATATCTCTAGTGCACTGAGCCATCCCATATCTCTTCCCTCTCACCCCAGCTTCCAAAACAGCAGTTTGAAACATCAAATTCTGATATGGGGCAGAGGAGGCCAATCCACTCATTAAAGAAAGACCATTAGAAACCAGAGATGGGTCATCAAAATTGGTGTCATTTGAAATTGCCACAGAACTTTGACCCAAAACACCAATGAAATTATCAGTGGAATACCTAAGAAAACACCATGTAAACCAAATTACAACATCTTTGCTTTCAGGGCACTCAGACAGGGCAAAAGCAGAGGAGTTTTTGATGCAGCTGCCACAGTTGTTTGCAGAAATGTCGCCTCTGCATTGAACAAGACCAAAGATTTGGTTTGAACTCTCTTCAGTTGAGGTGCTGTAGAAGCCGTTGAGAAGAGGCCCATTTTCACCCAGAGAGTCCAAAAGGCTCTTCAGATTGGCCTTGAAATCGTTCTCGACTGTGGAGCTATCAGATCTCGAACACTGGTGGCCACAATTCATGTTCATATCAGCGCAGCAAAAGAAAGAGCCGAGTATTATTGACAGTGAAGTTGCAAAGAGAAAGAAAATTGACACGAATTTGAATGCTCCCATTTCATTTGGTTGGTTTTTTTTTTTCTCTCTCTGAAGATTGAATTTGATATGGAGTTGAAGTTTTAGCACCTGGTAGAGAATAGAATACTCATAACAAAAATAACGTCGTGGCCTTTTTTTTTTCTTAGTTGTTCTTTGTGCACAAAAGTCAACTGCATTTCTATGATGGCTGGATGGATGATTAAATTAAAAGCAACTTGACTAAAAGTCAACTCCAATTTCATCCTAATTTGGCAAATGATAGTGGGCTTTACATTTTTTTCAGGAGGCAAGATCAGTAAACCCAAGTGCCTGATATTGATTGACGTTTGATTGATAAGAAGAGAAATTTGGGGTGGTATTGAATTTCCGTCCATATGTCGAGATTTTCATCTACATTTTTCATGTCTATAAGTTCAACATCGACCCAGGAGAGAAATAGTCATTCTCATTATATCATTAAAAAAATAATAAATATTTTTAATGTAGATATAATATTAATAATAAAAAAAATTAACTATTTAAAAAGAGTAGAATATTAGTTTAAATATAATTTTTATTTTTATATTTTTTAAAAAAGTAAATATTTTTCGACATTTCCGCCTACGTCCACTTTAAAACACCTTTCCCATTTAACTTGCATAAAAATAAAGAAAAAGAAAAACTCAACTTTACAGTGGCTTTGATTCACAACTTAGAATTACCAATGCCTGAAATGCAAAAAAGTAACTTCTAAAAGAAAAGGGAAAAGAAATCAAACAGTAAAAAACAAGAAATGCCCTTTAAAATCAATTTGTTTATGCTCTAATCCATATAATCATGGCAAGGCAATGATATTAGATGAGAGTAAAATAAAGGTAATGATGGGTTTAATTACAGATTGATCTCAACTGGATAAGATTTAATATCTCCATGGAAAAGAAGTTGAAAAGGACTGGCAATTATTTCTTTTTTCTTTCTCCACTAGCTATTTTTTTCGGAGACAGATAATGAACCATATTATATGAATGTGTACGTCTCAACAATTTAAAATAATCAGGATTAATTAAACAATTAATTGGATTTTTTTTTTTTTTTTCGAGTACCAAACAAGTAATTGGATTGCCTGTACTGTCATGTTACTATTAAAACAGATATGTACGAAAATCATAGTATTGAATTCATAATTATAAATGGATTCCTAGCTCATAGAATCATAACCATTTTTTTAACAACAATGTCAGAGAGAGTTGAAGTTTTATATTGAAAGTTAAATATATATAATAAATAATTAAGTTGAGAATGGTAATTGGTTTCTTAATTTCTTTAAGAAAATTTAAGGATGTGATTTTTTTTTTTAATACAAGCCTTTTCTTGATTTGTTTCTTTTTATAATCAATTATATAGTTTCAAATTCAACCATTCTTATTAAAAGACTTGGGCTTAAAGCTCCATTATATAATAAATAAATATATTTTTTTGGCCAAATGCTCTTAAAAGTACCAAGGAGAGATAGGAGAAAGCAATAGATAAAAGAAAAGAAAAGAAAAAGAAAAATGCTATGTGGCAAAAATATGGTGGATGGATGTTGATAGGATTTTAGTTCTCTTAAATTAATTCATATTAAGAGTTAATTGATTTTATATTTTAATAAATAAACAAAAAAAATTATCTAAATATTTTACTGTATCAAGTGATATACTTAATACAAAGTATGTCATCGATATATTATTTTAGGGATACTTGCACAGATAGCAAAACCGGCCAAAAAAATAGCAAAAATAGCAAATCTTAAAACTATTTGCAAATATGGCAAAAATTAAATCAAGCTTGCATCAAAAGACTAAAAACCCCTCAGTGATAGACTTTTATCACTGACAGAGTCTATTAGTGATAGACTCCTATCACTGGTAGTCTATCAGTGATAGAAGTCTATTATTGATAGACTTCAATTATTTAAAGTTTATCAATGACTATCACTTATTGATTTCAAAATAATCAATAGAAGTTTATCAATAATTGTAAGCTATCGTTGATAGACTCATTGCACTTATAAACTCCATAGTGATATACTTCTTTCATATGAACTTAAGTCATTTCATATTTAATCTTCTATTTGGTATTGTTTGATGTTTAGATGCATCTAAATTGTTTAATTGGTTTAGTTTGCTATTTTTTTCTTTGTATTATGCTTCTTCTAATATGTTTGGTTTCCTAATTGGTTGGATTATGTTTTTTCTTTGTTTGGTTGTTGATTAATCACATCAAAATGGTGCATCATTGATGTTTAGTTGATAGACTACCATTGTGAGTGAAGTCGATAGAAGCTTATCACTGATAGACTTCAATCAAAATGGCAATTATTGTTGATTAGGTGTTTTTGTACTAGTTTATCAGTAATAGATTTTGTTATCACTAATAAATTTGTACAAGAGATAAGCTACATGTGGTGAATGAAGTTTATCAATAATAGGCTTCTATCACTGATGAAGTAATCACAGTAAATGTAATCTTCTATTTGATTTTGTTTGATGTTTCGTTGCTTCTATAAATCTACTTAGCACCGTAATATCATGTAATACAAATTAGAGATAATCCATTTCCATACTCAATATTAGATCATATACTTTTGACTTTCAAATCACATACAAATCAGCGATAGGCCATGTAATGCAAACGTGAGTCCATGGGAAGGCACTTAACACTTAGATTTAATTTTGACTTTTAGCATTGAAGATTGAAGTGGTTTTTTTTCGTAATCGTTGATTAGCTGTTGTTTCTACAATTGAAGTCTATTAGTGATAAACTTCTATCACTGACAGAGTCTATCAGTAATAGTCTCTTATCACTGATAGAGTCTATCAATGATAAGTCTATCATTGATAGACTTTAATTATTTAAATTCTATCAGTGACTATCACTTATTGACTTCAAAATAATGAATAAAAGTTTATCAATAATAGTAGGCTAAAATTATTCAACCCTTCTACTTCATTTATTTATTTATTTATTTATCATTGATATACTAATAAATGAAAGTGATGAGAAGCATGATGACGAGGAGGAAAATGAAAAAGAAATAGAAAATGAGAACGAGGAAGAAGAACAAAGATGACCAAAAAAGCACATGACAAAAAGAAAGACTGGAAATGCACAATGTACTTTACCTAACTTATGAATGTATCACCGTTGCAATTATTGTTGATTAGTTGTTGTTGTACAGATCTATCAGTGATAGCAGCATATCGCTGATAGACAACATATATTGTGATTGAAGTATATCAGTTATAGGAGTCTATCACTAATAGACTACCATCATGGATTGAAGCCTATCACTGATAGACTACCAATATGGCTAAAGTCAATCAGTGATATACTTCTATCACTGATAGACTTCAATATTATAGTCTATCAATGATAACTACAGTACATGTATTGTGATTGAAGTCTACCGGTGATAAACTTCTATCACTGATAGACTTAATCACAATAAATGAAAAAGGAAGAAGAAAGAGGAGGAAGAACGCGTGCGAATTCATCTTTAAAATAAGGGTAAAACGGGAATAAGAAATAGTTATTTAAGAGATTTGCCATATTTGCAATTTTTTTTAAAATTTGCTATATTTGCAAATAACAAACCCTAATTTGCTACCCATTACAATTACCCATTATTAACATATGTAAATATTTTATTACATATCTCAAAAAAATAATAATAATTACAAATATAGCACCCATTTTTCTGATATGAAAATATAGTAAAAAGCAAAGACTCAGGCCCAAAATAAAATGTGAAAAATTTTGTTATACCCTTAAAATATGCAATTTTTCTATATTATTAATATATTTCATATTAGGTATATCAGTTATAGTCATATCAATGATATATCTAAAATAAAGTATATCACTCACATACTTGATATTATCAATATCAATTATGTCCCATAATATACTTCATATTAGATATATCAATGACATAGATATCAGTGATATACTTCATATCATGTATATCTATTATATAAGTGATATACCTAATATGAAGTATATTACTGGTATATTATTTCATTGATATATGTAAATAGAAAGTATATCATATACTTTGTATAAGGTATATCACTGATTTACGGTAAGATAGTTGATGATTTATTAAATCAACATCTTTTTGTTTTTATGTAATTTTCAATTGTCTCTCTTGTGCTTACTATCAATTATTTTTATGCAATATACTTTAAAAATTTTATTAAAAAATCAGTGGAGAAAATGAAAGACAAGTTGAACAAAAAAAAATGGTAGAGAAAGAATAAAACATTGTACAAGTTTTGAACTCCACGGGGATGATCGATTAATATTGAGAAGTTGATTGATTATGCAACCAACTATGTTAATGAGAAAGAGAAAGAGACAATTTTTTTTTTTACTTATTAGGTATATCATTTCTATCAATGGTATACTTAATATAAAGTATATTATTTATATATTAAAATGTGACTGATATACTTCATATTAAGCATATCAGTTATATCGATGATATACTTTAATTTTTCAGTGATTGATATATGAGTTATATCAGTGAGATATACTTGATAAAACAAAACATTTTTCATATTTGAAAAATCCAAAAACGGTTATTAAATTTGAAAATATACTAAACATTTTTGTACTCATTATAAATTCCCTTTTAAACAGTACTACATAAAAATGAAAGAATAAAATATATATGTCTCTATAATAGTTATGTGGGAAAAAAACTACAAATGATGTTTTTTTTGGACAAAATACAAATAATGGTTTTAATACATATAAAAATAAGAGTTTACATCAAAATGGGTAAAGAAAACTTGAAAGACCGTAATAATTCTTCTAAAAATAGATTATGGGATTGAGTACATCGATAATAAATTAATTATTTTTTTAAAAAAATAATTAATTTAATTAAACTTTGTGAGAAAAAAAAATGTTAAATTATAAATTTAGTCTATCATCTTCCAAGCTTGTGTCTATTATCTATCTAAATTTTAAAAAGAGTTTAATTGATCCCTATAATTTAAAAAGTGTCTATGAATTTTCAACTTAAACTTTTAATTTTGAGTCTAATTGATCTTATAATTTTTAATTTTATGTCTAATTAAGTCCTGGACCTATTTGATATTTTAAAAAAATTATAGACCTACTAAATACAAAATTGAAAGTTTGGAGTCCTATTAGACACAAAATTTAATTTTATATCTAATAGATCAATTAATTTTAAAAACGTTCAAATACTAGGATCTATTATACACAAAATTAAAGGTTCAAGAATCTATTAGATATTTTTTAAAGTTCAAAATATTTTATTAGACACAAATTTAAAGTTGATAAATTAAACATGTAATTTACCTAATATATATAAAATAAAGGATAAATTATCAAAAACACTCCTGAACTATGAGGTTGGTTTCAATTATACCTCTGAACATTGAAAAGTTTCATTTTAACCCTTGAACTTTGAAGTTTGTTTCAAAACAACCCTTGAAGGCTTTTTTTCGTTAAATTCATGGACGAAAAATGATGTTTTTGCATTTATATTGTTGCTATGTGAACATATTTGAACATATACGTTGAAAAAAAAAAACCAAAACATATGCAAGTACATCATTTTTCGTCCATAAATTTAACAAAAAAAAACCTTCAAATGGTTGTTTTGAAACAAACTTCAAAATTCAAGGGTTAAAATGAAACTTTTCAAAGTTCAATGGTATAATTGAAACCAACCCCATAATTCAGGGGTATTTTTGATAATTTAACCTAAAATAAATAAATAGACTTCATGAATCGATTTCGGCAATCGGGTGTGGTCATTCGGCCCAAAGTTAGAAGGCCCAAAGCATAGGTCCAAAGTCTAAGCTGCTGCTTGTTCAGATCGACTAACAAAACAAATAAATCGTAAATTGAGAAATTATGTCCACCAATTTTGAGAATGCATTTTTAAAAATTTTAATTTCATTTCAGATTGTTAATTTTACGCCTAAATTTTTGTGTGATTCTAAATTTCACTAGAGGAAGGAAGTAGCTAAATTGAAAATACAATTTTAAAAATATTATGGTTAGTTTTGTTATGGGTAAAATTATACCAACAAGAATGGGTTGGGTACAGAATTGCAACGAAAGGCCAAACGAGGAAAGAAGTTCAATATGAAGTCAAAACGGATCGAAACCGATAGGAGACCGGCCCAAAATGAGAGGGAGGAGAAACGGGTTTGGGTCGAAGCCCAAGCCCGTGGTTGGCTTGCCCGTGGTCGGCCCAGCCGAAGCCAACCACATGGCAAGGCCTACTTTTGGGCCTTGTCTTGGTCCCTCACGGCCTGTGTACCCTCGGTCCAACCCAGTTTGGTCCTTTCGTTCCCAATCGAAGACGGAAACTCACAAAAACCGTAGGAATGAAAGTATTTAAGTTCTCTCTAAAGTGGAGAGTAAGGTAAGTTCATTCCAACCTTCAAACTCTCCTAGAACTTCTGAATTATCTCTAAACCTTCTCCGACTTAAGCATCGCAACCTGTATGCCCTACACCACACTGGTGTCCAGGTTTTTCTTGTCTTACAGGTCGCGTTCTTCCCCCCAAAAATACAAATTCACCATCGTTGTCACGTGGAAGTCAGGTGAGATTTCTCCTCTCCAAAATTTGGCAACAACAAGTTTTATGAGCTTCAATCATACTATCTATTTTTTATAATGAAAAATCTTTAATCTACTAATAATTTTAGTGTTTTGAAGTGTTCATAGCATAGTAGAGCTCAACCAGACAATTTCAATGCATTTTGAATCTCTCAAATCGACAACAAACAAGAAAGTTATGGCCAAAGAAAATAGAAAAGAAAAATATTATGTGGCGATGACACATATGAGCAAAATTGCGACACATGGCTCCATGTGTTTGACCGGTGGAGCCCTCCTTTTATGGGTTTTTGTGAGTGTTTTTACTATTTTTTTCTCCATTAAATCTCCACCCTCTATTTATTTAACCTAGTGGCCTTTTTTCAATCTATCTTCACAAACTCTTTTTAAACCTCATTTTTTCTCTCATTTCATTCAAATTTCATTTTCTCGAAATTGTTGAAATTTCTCTCAAATACTTCATTGTTGATCTTTTTTCAAAGCTTCATTTAATTTATTCCAATTTTCTTGTGAGAGAAAATTATTCTTTGAGAGAATAGATTATTTTTTTTAGTACTCAAAGTAATTTGTATATCACTCTTATGAGAGTTAGTTCGTAGAATTTTTTAATTCATTTTACTTTATTGAGATTTGTATTAAGGTGTGGGTGCACCTTGGAATTTGAGTTAACAGATTAATCTTGAGCCCAAAAAAATATTTGTAGTGATTTGATATTGAACATGTTTAAAAAGATTGGTATAGGTAGGATCCTAAATCTGTAAAAAGATTGGTAGGAGTTTACTCTTGAACCAGAAAAAAAATAGTGATCAACTGGTTTTGTTCTCACGCATAAGAGAGTTGTTGCAGTAAAATATCCAACAAGGAGTCTAGGGGAATGGAGTAGGATTTCCGAAACACTATAAAAATTCTCGGTGTCATCTCTTTTTCTCTACTCTTTTAATTTTTACTATTAATTATTTTTGTGAGGCATGCTTAGATAAAGTTGTTGAATATTTCTAATATATTTTTTGGTGTTTATTCGATTAATTTTTATTGAATTATTTTAGTTATTTTAGCTTAAATTTCTCCCAAAAAAAAAGTTTAAAATTTTTATGAATAGAATAATTTTTTTAAAAAATCAACTTTTTTCTATTTTGAAAAAGATTGTGTTACGATATAGACTAATATTGTATAAAAGACAAGGAAAAGACAACAAAGTACATGTGGCATCCCATTCACAATAATATCTCCAACTGGTCACATAATGTAAAATAATCATAATAATAATAATAATAATATGTCAAATTGAAATGCAATATAATAATTTGATTTTTTTTTCTTTTTTTTTTTTTTTTTTTTGAAAAAAAATATTTTTGACCCTAAACTTGGCAGGTTGTATCAATTTTAATCTCGAACTTTCAATTTCATCAATTTAAACCTCAAACTTAGCAAGTTGTATCAATTTTAACTCTAAACTTTCAATTTCATCAATTTAAACCTCAAATTTGAATAAGCGTATCAATGTACACCCTTGGTTAAGTTTCAATTTTAATTCCCATTAGAAAGGTTTCTCACACATGTCCAAAGCCACGTGTTGCTCTATAACAGATACGTATTTGTCATTTAAAAAAAATTGCTGAAGAAAATTGGAGTAGACTCTCCATAATGTTTTTAGAGCAACACGTGACTTTAGGCATGTGTGGAAAACCTTTCTAACGATGATTGAAACGAAAACTTAACAAAGAGTGTAAATTGGTATACATATTCAAGTTTGAGGTTTAAATTGATGGAATTGAAAGTTTAGAGTTAAAATTGATACAATCTATCACATTTAAGGTTTAAATTGATGAAATTAAAAGTTCAGGGTTAAAATTGATACAACCTGCCAATTTTATGGTCAAAATTGATTCCCCCAATAAAGTTTTATGTAGGAGCTATAGCAGTTCAACTTGGTAGCTAGGCAATGAAATATTCATATGATGTCATTTCTCCTTACACTAAACATTTGAGTAAAACAAACCTATTTTCAATAATATATATATATATATAATAGAACAAACCAATTTTAAAAAACACAATATGTCTCATCTGTCCTTGTTACTCTCTCATGTGCAACGTGTGTTTTTGTTATTTGTTAATGCCAAATTATATTACATGGTTATCTCAATCAATCTTGTTAATAATATTTTTTTTATTGTTTTTAAAAATTATTTTTTTTAATTGTCCCTTTCTTTTAAGATTTCAAAAAATGTTTTTTTAATAAAATAAAAATCATGAATAGGATAATAAGTAAGTTTGAATTATTAAAAATCTAAAATAAATTAAGTATAAAAATTTAATCAAACAAGACCAAGCATATTTATTATTATCCTTCTTGGATCAACACAACTTGTGGACTAAAAAAGAAAGTATTGAGGCAATTAGGAGTAAATATCATACAAATTGCCACTAGACTAAAAACTTTAAGTGGGTAGATTAAGATAAAAGAATCATTTCAACATATTTTCAAGAATAAATGTAAAAGGCTTATTACTAACTTTAGCATAATTAAATTGATTAAGACACTAAACATTTGTATAAAATGTCAGATGTTCGAATTTTCATGATTATATTATTGAACACAAAAAGGAAAAAAAATGTAAAAAAAAATAAATCTCAGTACATTTCTAGGGTTGATCATTAGTGTCTTTTTAAAACAGTAAATTGATTTTTTTTTTTCTCCTTTATTTAGAAAGTAACACACTGAAAAACGAATAAACACAAAAGGCCAATTATAAAAGAGCAACTTATCTATATATAGAAAACCACTGCACATAAAAGTGAGGAAAAAATTAAGAGTGCGATAATATATTATTAATATAATATTTGAAACGATTTAAATAAAGTCAAATCAAATAGATAATCATGTGGGATATATATTATATTGTATTATAATATCCTTGTTTTTTTTTTTTGAGGGAATTATAATATCCTTCTTGAACGGTCATCTATCACTGAATTAATGGGATTTGCTTTTATCTAACGAATAAACAAAAAGGCGAAAGAAAAAAAGATAAAAAGATGAGTCTATCGACTCACAGTCCCTTCCCACTTGAATAGCCATTATCCAACTTTTAAACCGAATTAATAATAAAATAAAGAAAAAAAAAAAACGACAATGCTGAATCGTGTTTCAGATACGATCACATGAAAAGAAATATTAAATAAATATACTGCAAAGAAAAAGTGTATAATCAATCATTTCAATGTATATTTCTTTTGAGTGAGCTGGGAAAAATGTCCAGGGTGGACGAATACACGTGCGGTCTGGAAAAACATTCTTGTTCTCTTTTTGTTGGCTCGGAATTTGATGCCCCATCAACTTAGAAGAACGAGTTTCGTAAATTAATTCACACCGACCATGTCCCCGGCTAGAAGAGGAAACGATCTATGGTAATTAAGAGTCATGGTGCTATCACAAGTCCAAAAAAAAATGTGGAAGATAATTTTTGTCATTCGTATTATTTGTAGCGACAAATTATTTAATGAAATCGTCACGTGTACTGTCTCATAATAACCGTTATACGTAGATTCAATAATTCTATACATCTTAATAACTACTTGATATAAATTTAAGATATTTTTCTTTTTACATCCAACGGTAAAAAACTGTCAACTACATTATGACAGTCTCACCCAATAATTTCTCGTTTGTAGCTGTGTTTCGATTTTTGCAAATAGCAATTTTTCTTTGTTAAGTTGACTAGTGGATGAAGAATTGTATTCGAGGGGATAATTTGTTTGTTTGTGCAGTGCAGAAAGAGAGGGGTAATGAGTAACTATTGAAGAGTTTTTTAGCAAGCCTGTGAAATGTTTCATAAGCAGTTTTTCCTTAAAAGAAATGCAAGATAAATTATTCTAGTGTTGTAAATTAAACTCTTGTATTTACTATACATTCTCCCTAACATTTTAGTGGAACTTGTATTAACAGTAGAGAACTGTGTGGATCTCTCTTACCTTATCTTGATTTATTATCATTATTGTTGCTTAGAAGTCTTAGAATTGGTGGTTTCCAACTAATTTAATTCCGCTAGAATTTGAATCATGAACCCATTTGGGATTGGTTATGTATATATATTGTCTGAATTTGGTTGATTAAATTGAAATATATATATATATATATATATATATAACTTTATCTTTATAATATTTTCATTGGTATAAAACGACCTCACGAGATACGACAAAGGTAAGTTGACAACAATTATCTCATAAAGCGATGTGTATAGGAGGCTAGTGGTCATTTATTGTCACACCTCGCTCCAGATCACCATAACTAACTTAGGTTGTGGCGTGCCGACAATAGATCCCAACTAAACTATAGAATCCATTGTCGAACATATAAGGACTAGTAATTTATATTTCCAACTTCTATATAACTAAATTATAGTTTCAACTTTGTACATAGTTAAAACTAGTAATTTAAAAAGAAAAAAAGAAAAATTAGCCAATTCCAGCATCACTAATTACCTACATCCAAGGTGGTTGGATCCTTCATTTTTGTAATTGAAACTAAAATAAAAACTAAATATATAATTTAATATAAGGATAAATTACAAGTTTAGTTTACGAACTTTTAGGTTTATATCTATTAGATTTTTTAACTTTAAAAAGTGTCTAGTAAATTTTAAACTTTTAATTTTGTGTCTAATGTATCCCTAAATTTTCAAAAAGTTTAAATCCTATTAGACATAAAATCTAATTTTACATCTAATAAAAGAATAAATTTAAAAAAAAATTTGAATATGTTAAGGATCTATTAGATACAAAATTAAAAATTTAGAAATTTAGAGTGTCTTTAGATACAAACTTAAAAGTTTAAAGACTAAGTTATAATTTAACCTTAATATAATCTCTGATGTTGGTAGCTTTTTTCCATGTGCTCCATAAAGTTTTAAAATTTAAAATTTCATCTTTTATTAAGTATTTGAAAACATAAATGGTTAAAATTAACGAAAAAAAATAATTTACTTATCCAAGAGAGTTATTAAAAGAATATTAACATATACGTATTTATTTTTAGGATAAAATATCTTTTTGGTCCCTCAATTTTGATCATTTTGGTTCTCTTTTGGTCCATGAATTTTCGAACTCAACAATTTAAATCTCAAGTTCTGAATTTAGTTGCATTTTAGTCCCTCAATCCATTTTTTTTCGTTAATTACTAATGGAATACTATGTGACATTTATTTTTAATTAAAAAATAATTTTAATAATTTTCTATTTTTTAATTAAAAACATTTTTTACTTTTTTCTTTTCTCTCTCTTCTCCCCCTCCCTCTTCTTTCTCCCTCCTCCTCCCATTCTGCTACCTCCTCCCATGGCTGCTTGTCGTCGTCCACCATCGTCGACCAACCCTTGCCGCAGGTAATTTCTTTTCGTTTTATTTCCTTATTCTTCCTCTTTGTCTTTCATCCTCGTCCTCTTCCTCTTCATCTGTTTACAAAGTAAATCTGAAACGGAGGGAGGGAGAGCTCACTACTGCCCACTATTGTCGACTTCTTCTTTATTTTTCTCCTCTTCTTTTTCCTGCATTCGCTACCCCTCCCAGTGAACTTCTTGTGCTCGAATCACACCCAAGGGTTTCTTCTTCGTCAATTTCCAAATTGTCCCATTTCTTTAAAGGTATTTTTTGAGCTCTACATTGACTTGGATCAAAATCAAGCTTCAATTTTCTTTTTCTTTTTTTTTCTATTTTTGATCGTGAGTTCTCTTCAATTTTAGAAAATTTGTTGAGATTTCTGTTTCTGAAGTTTATTTTAGTTGTTTTTGGTTTGTGGTTTGGATCTGGAAATGTGAGTTTCATTTTGTTTGATTTCAATATCATCATCATCACCATGGTAAATTGCTACCCAGCTATGGGTTTCCTCTTATCTGATTTGAGTGCAGGGGTTAATTTGAAGAAGAGAGAGAAAGAAGAAGATAAGGACACCGGGACAACCGCCAGCGCGGGAACAAGGTGAATGGAAAAAGGGAAGGGGGAGCACGGTAAGTGGAGGAGAAGGAGAGAGAAGAGTGAGAGAGAGTGAAAGGAAAAAAAAAAAAAAGAAACGATGGCGGTGGTTGTCAGCGACAGGCGGTGGCGGCAACCATGGTCAAGGAAGGAGAAGGATGGAAGGAGGAGGGAGAAAGAAGAGGGGGAAAAGAGGGAGTAGGGAGAAAAAAGGAAAAGAAAAAGAAAGTAATTTTTTTAAAAAAAATTAAGAAATATATTTTTTATTTTAAAAAATTAAGAAAATATTTTTTTAAATGAAAAACAAATGCCATATTCCGTTAGTAATTAACAAAAAAAATGGATGGAGTGACTAAAATGCAACTAAATTCAAAACTCAGAGATTAAATTGTTGAGTTTGAAAACTCAATGACCAAAAGGGAACCAAACACAAAATTGAGGGGCCCAAAAAATATTTTGCCCTTATTTTTATATGAAATTTAAAACTTTACAAAACTAACCTAACCTAAATCCAGTCCAAATTTTTCATGAGTATTGTAGTTAAAACACTATTATATATTTTCTTTAAAGTTAAGCTTCTATCCCTCCCTCTACATTTGTTGAATTAAATAAAATCACCTCAAATTTAATATCATAGAAAGAACAAAAAAAAGGAAAAAATGTTTAAATTAATAAATAAACATTTTATACTTTTAAAATAAGCTAAAATGCTTATTATTTATATTATATTCACATCCGTGACTTTTGTTTGCTATGTTTTTATGTTTCATTAATTTTTTTATGATATAACGGAAATATCGATTAACTCTATGTTGAAGTCAAACTCATGGACATATGAAAATATTGATGAAAATGTGACAGGTCGATGGACATTTAATACCATGTTAACAACTTCCTTTATTATTTTTAGAATACCTTCTTTTATTCTTAAATGTAAAACCATTATTCAAACGCCATATCAAATCAGTACTTTTCTTTAAAAAAATATACTTTTAAACAAAGATTATTTAAAAGATTTCAAACGTGTAAGTAGATAAGATTTAATTTGCCTTTAATGAATTTATTCCTTCAAAGAAGAAAAAAACAGAAGATGAGATTTAATTACTAGATTATAAATACCAATCCTTTGAAATACACGCACAAATTTCATTATCATCATGTGACGCATAAATTTCGTAGGAATAAATCAAAACCGGCATTCGAAAAGATTAACAAAGCGTAAAATAGTATGGCCTAATTACATTATGACTCCCAAATTGTTATGGAGTCGTAAAATTGCTTTAAATTTACAATTCTTTTTCTATAAAGGAGAAGAAGATTTTTATATGCATAATCCCAAAAGCTACATCGAAGGCTACCATTACAGTGGGCGACACACTGCTTCGATGATCGTCCTCCCTCCATTATTCTATTCAATCTTTTTCAGCCGATTCCATCTTTTTCGTTTCCGTGCGAGAAATTGCCAGGTAACTACAGAACAGAGCACTCTCGAGTTTCTTCTTGTCTTGTTCTTATATAACTTTAATAATTACTTGTTTATCTTCTCATAATTGCACACAGTCGAAGCAAATGAAGAAGTCCCAATTTGCCTTCTCCCTTTTGGTCCTATCGCTCGCCATTAATGCTTCCCACGCCAAACAAATCAAACCCTTCTCTGAATTCACTGCGATCGATCACTTTCTCAACAAAACCCAACAATGGCTAACGACCCACCAGGCCCGATTCCATCAAACCCATCTTCCGATTACACCTCCCATTGTAGTTGCCGGAGTTCTCTGTTTTATCGCCGCCTCTTTATCCAGCGCCGGCGGGATTGGCGGCGGCGGGCTTTATATACCTATTTTGACCATTGTGGCTGGTGTAGACCTAAAAACAGCCTCTAGCCTCTCGGCTTTTATGGTCACTGGTGGGTCGATTGCGAATGTATTGAGCAATTTCTTCTCAAAAAACTCCAAATCAGGGGGCAAGTGTTTGATTAATTTTGATATTGCACTTTTGACTGAACCGTGCATGTTATTAGGAGTTAGTATTGGAGTTATATGCAACCTTGCGTTTCCTGAATGGGTGACTACTGTTCTATTTGCCATTTTTCTTGCTTGGTCGACCTTGAAAACTTGTAGAAGTGGGATGACGTATTGGAAAATGGAAACAGAAGAGCTGAGGAATAATGGGTGTAAATTGGAAGATGGAGTAGAGAATGAAAATGAAGCCAAAAATTTTGAAGAACCTCTGTTGAAAACACAAGAAAATCGCAGATTGAGACTTCCTTCAATGAAATTGGGGGCCTTGGTTCTTGTCTGGTCTTCTTTCTATCTTATCTATCTTCTTCGTGGCAACCGCGATGGACAGGTATGGATTTTCTTCCTATTCATATTAATTCACATTACAATTATTTGATTCTATGTCTGTAGAGTATGATTGTTCATCGTTAGGAAAATTCTATATCAGAGGATTTGAGTTGTCTACCAAGTATATAGAAGTTATCCTGATATGTCCTTGATTGTTGTGAAAAGTATATATTTGAAAAATACCGTTGACTTAGATCTAAGTGTCCATGTATTGTGAATGTGAGAATTTGGTACAAAATTGTTACATATTAATTTAATAGTATGCTATAATGTTTGCACCAAAGATAGAGTGTCATGTTAATGTAGATCTGAAAGTATATAGCCGTAATAATGAATTGTTTATAGTATGTCTTCATAAGCGGTATTAGATGACTTTTCAACGACTCTCTTGAAATCAACCTTAATTTCTTCAAGAGATGAGAAAATCTTCCCTTTTTTACTGTAGAAAACGAGCTTCCAAATTTGTCTGACATGATGAAAATTAAATGACTTTTTCCCTCAGTATAATTAAGTTTCGCCTTCTGACATGATTTTTTACTTCATAATACCAAGTTGTGAATTAGTAATTTGTTGTTTTGACTTAAATTATAGGACCAAGTAACTTTGTATTGCATTGTATTCAATGAGATTTTTAAATTTTGCACTTATTCCCTTCTTAGGCTTCTTAATTGACCGATTTTGAGTCATGTCATCTTTTCTCATTTATTGTCGCATATTCAAAGTTTTATGTGGCCAGAATTTGAGTGTGACAGTTTAGTCAAAAGGTGATAATGCAACTTCTTTACTTTTGGCTGGGGCATATTATGCCACTCCTTGGTCCCATCCATGTACTCCCTTTGGTAGGTATTTGTTCCATCCACAAACTTTCTATTCTTGGATCTTATTTACTTTGACTTTTAAAAAAAGAGCTACCATACACCCTTAGTCGCGCTACAGATATTTAGAATGAATTTCGAAGGACTCTCATAATAGTTAAAAATAGTACTTTTAAGGAGAAAACATTTTTAAGTGGTGTTTTAGAATTCTTAAGAGCACTGTTATGAAATTTGAAAAGTATTTTTTCAATTAGTATAAAAGTACTTTTTGCTCTTCAAAAATCATGTCAAACTCATTCTTATTGACGAATTCAACTCTAGATGAGTTTTTCTTTGTTCTTGCAAAGTTAATGCTGCATCATTGTAAAAGGGAAAAAAAAAGTGGGGTATGTGACGGCTCCTTGTTTGTGCAGGGCCTTATACCAATCGAAACATGTGGAACGAGTTACTGGATTCTCTCTTCGCTCCAAGTTCCAGTGGCCATAGCTTTCACTCTCTGGATTCTTTACAAACAGAAGGGCCCTCAACCTGAAGATTCCTCTCAGAAGGTGCAAAGAATGAAGATCTCTGATATCTGGTTGCTTGAGTAGAACATATTTACTTTTATTTCTGAGATCTTTTCATAGGGCAAAAGCTAATCTTGTCTGTTGTTCCTTGTAAAGGAGTTAGAAGAAGCACGGCCAGCAGTTGAACCATCAAAGAAACTGATCTTCCCAGTAATGGCACTTTTAGCTGGGATTTTGGGTGGCATGTTTGGAATTGGCGGTGGCATGCTTATAAGCCCTTTCCTTCTTCAAGTTGGAATAGTTCCTGAGGCAAGTCCTTTCATCTCTTGAACTCATACTTGCTTTGATTAAATTTTGAGGTTGATTCTCAACTTTTAGTGTCGTGTCTAATAGGTTATTGAACTTAAAAAAGTGTTTGATAAGTTCTCGTTTAGTGATTTTTAGACACTTGTTTATGAACTTATTAGACACAGTATTGAAAGTTTCGAAATTTATTAGATACTTTTTAAGTTAAGAGACTTATTATATACCACCTTCAAAGTTCATGACCAAATTTATAATTTGACCATGCTTTTGTCATCTACCCATTATGCTCATATCTCCAAAATCTAAATACAGGTAACAGCTGCAACTTGCTCTTTCATGGTGTTCTTCTCAGCTACAATGTCAGCTTGCCAGTACTTGCTGCTGGGAATGGAGCATGTTGAAATTGCAGTCACCTTCGCCGTCATCTGCTTCATCGCCTCTGTGCTCGGCTTGGTAGTGGTGCAGAAGGCGATTCGTGATTATGGAAGGGCGTCTCTCATCATCTTCTCAGTTAGTACAGTGATGGCTTTGAGTACTGTTATGATGACCACATTTGGTGCCCTTAATGTTTTGAGGGACTACACTGCTGGAAACAACATGGGATTTAAATTACCTTGTTAAAACAATTTTCTTTTTCTCCTTTTTCCTTTTTAAATGATGCGGTTTCTTGTCAGTTTTGAATGGTTAGAGAGAATTAGTATGAATGTAAAATAGGAGGACGGTTTTAGTCAAAATTTTGAATCTTTGTACAGAGACTAAATTCGAACTTCAATGTCACTCAACTAATTCAATCTTGAAAACTCATCAAACGACAGAAATTGATCAGCCTTCAGGAAAATCGAACGATTTTCCATCTCTTTTCTTCTCTTTGCTCGGTGCATTTCAATAACCTTCATTGGATTTATCTGAAAATGGTGATATCATTGGTCGCTGAATCAAATTCTTCTTCAAATCTTAATCAAATGTTTCAGAACTTTCAACTTTGTACCGTCTATTTAGTCTCTGAATTTTACAAATTTGTTATTGTCTGTGAATTTTTTTTAAACTTTTAATTTTGTGTTTAATAGATTCTTGAATTTTTTTCATTTTGTATCGAATCAATTTTTGACCTATTTGGCATTTTAAAAAATTCATATAACTAAGACATAAAAGTAGAAAACTTAGGATCCTATTAAACATAAAATTCAATTTAATATCTAATAGATTAATTAATTTTAATTTTTTTTAATATGTCAAGGACTTATTAGACATAAAATTAAAAGTTCATGGACTTATTAGATATTTTTCAAGTTTTGAGACTTATTAAACATAAAATTGAAAGTTTATAGACTAAACTTGTTATTAAATCAATTATTTAATAACGTTTCAACAATGAAAAACTATTAGCTACATAATGAGACAATCTCCTTCAATAATCTCTCCTCATTACATTGGACCCTTTTAAATGACCACTTTTTCAGATATTTTTGGAAAGAAAAAAAAAAATATACGCATCATTAAAAGGTTTAAGGCTAAAGTTTCCTCACAGCTTTTAACAACAAATCTAAGACTAGATTTTTTCCGTATCAAATTTAAAATTTAAAATTTTGGGTAAAATACCTTTTTGGTCCCTCATATTTGGAGATTGTGTCTAATAGGTCCCTAAGTTTCAAAATCAAGCAATCAAGTCCCCAAATTTAGTTAAATAGTTGTATTAGGTCCCTGAACTAACTGATTCCGTCAACTGCTTAACGGAGTGCTGATGTGGCAAATTTTTTAAATAAAATAATAAAATAAAATAATAATTATTATTATTAAAAAATAAAAATAAAACAAAAACTCTCTCTCCCCTCTCACGAAGCCCTTTCCCCTTCCCTTCCCTTCTCTTCCTCTTATCCTACCTCTCTACCTCTTCCGTTGTCGCCAGCTCTGCCGCTCGCTCACCGTTGCCGTCGCCGCCACCACTCGCCCTCTTCTTCTTCTTCAAACAAAAACCCATCCATCCCTTCTTCTCTCTTTTCTCTCTCTCCTCCTATGCCCTTTTCCAATTCCCAAATTGCTTCTTCTGGTTAGGCGCGACGGTGGCCTTGAAAAACGCCGGCAGCATCGACGATGACCTATCCACTGTCGACGCCGGTTTCATCGACCCCTTCATGCCGCAGCTCGAGCTCTCCGGCAAGCCATCGTTGTTCTAGAGGGAAGGCGAGGGGAGGCGGTTGCAGCGGACGGCAGAATCGGGAGGGGAGGAAGCGAGCTCGGAGAGGGGAGGGGAGCAGCAGGGTCTCTTGGTACTTAGATCTGGAAAAAAAACTGGGTTTTACCCAGATCTTAAAAAAAAAAGAAAAGGGAGATCATATGAGGGAGGAAGAGAGGGGAGAGAGGGGAGGGAGGGGATGGGGGTTTAACCCAGATCTGAAGAAAAAAAAACACAGATTAGAGAGGAAGAGAAGGGAGAGGAGTGGGGGTGGGGGTGGTTGGAGGAAAGGGACGGGAGGGCAGGGGTGAAGGGGAAAGGGAAGGAGAGAGATGAGATATTTTTTTTAAAAATAATAATATTATATTATTTTAGTTATTAAAAATTATTATTTTAATATTAAAAAAAAGTCATGTCAGCAGTCTGTTAAATAATTAACAGTCCAGGATTCAATTGAACTATTTTACAAAATTTGGGGACTTAATTGCTTGATTTTGAAACCTAGGGACCTATTAGACACAATCTCCAAATATGAGGGACCAAAAAGGTATTTTACCCTAAAATTTTTGTTGTTTGCAATTCCCTATGACAAATTGAAGAAAGAAGTTTGCTTATCAATCCTCAAAAGTTTTAAGAAAGAAAGTCTGCTTATGACTATTGAATTGACAAAATGGGCATAATTCAACGGTAATTAGTATATACTATTTTTCTTGAGATCGGAGGTTCAAATCCTCAAATTCCATATTTATTGTATTAAAAAAAGTTGTATGCCAATTTGATGTTCAATTACATTCCAAGAATGTTCCTTCGACGAGAGGAAAAGACATTTTTAGTTCCTATGACTTTTTAGATTGATATGCTTAAAATAATTCTTCCAAATTTTTATATTAATAGGAGGAGGTTTTGTAGGTAAGACTAAGAACTGACATAAAATGCCAAATTTTTTTCTTGTAGGCATTTGTGAGGATACATATTAAAAGAAAACAAGAGATATACTTTTCAGAAAGAGACTTTGTAATGTATAGCTAAGGGTCTATTTGATAGGCAATATGGATTATGTTTTATATTTTCGAATTCACTGAATTCAGTGAATATGTATTGGACAGATGTGTTTTCGAAAATTGTTTTCGAATTCTATGATTCAAAAGTACAAATTCTCAAAACATCATTTTTATATCTTCATTGTATCCAGATTTTGAACTTGAAATTTTAAAATGCAGAATTATATTAAAAGATTAAAAAAAAACTTTAATAAATATAATATTTCATGTTATAAACTCATTTTATTTTTGTTAAATTATTATAAATTATATGATAATGTAAAATAATAATTATACAAAATTTATAATAAAAAACATGTTCATAAATTAATTAATAATTGTTTATATTCAACATGATATTTAGTTTTGCAACTACAACTAATTTCATAGTCTATAAACATATTATAGAACATATTTTGAACAATTGTTTAGATTGGAATCCAATTTCTAAATCTTCTACCAAGCACATATTTGAAAACATGAAATACAACTCTGTTTTCATTTAATCCCTTGTTTTCAAAATTCTATTTTCATATTGCCTACCAAAAAAGCCCTAAAAGATTTCTCATATTTGCACATATAGCAATAACTTTTGGGCTTTGCAAATATGGAGAAGAAAAGAGAAGTAATATATCAAGTATATCATTGGTATATCAACATTTATATCAGGTATATCGTTGGTATACCAACACTCAAAAATCAAGTATATCGATGATATATGAAATTAGGTATATCAATGGTATATCAAATCAACTATTATATCAGGTATATCATTGTATTCATTTGAGGTAAAACATGAGTATATCATTTTATTAGTATTTTGAGTATATTAGCAATATATCAAACATCAATCAACATTCATGTGAGGTAAAACATGAATTTATCATTTTAGTAGTATTTTGAGTAGTATATCCCATGTATATCAGACATCAATCAACATTATTTCAAGTAAAATATGAGTGTATCATTTTATTAAGATTTTAAGTATATCAACAATATATCATATATCAATTATGATTTTTTGGACTTTTCTCATGGGTTGAGCTAATATTGTGTTATATTTACAAATAGTTTTAAAATAGCTATTTCTTCATTTCTAGTTGCTATATATGTGACTTTCCCTTTTAGAAATAATTGTTCAAATAAGTTCTTTTATTATATTTTTGTTCTAAAAAATAGTTTTCAAACAATACTTATATTTTATATGTGAATAATTGCATTGCTTACTATCATATCAATTTTACATCACAAAACATCAGTAATGTTTTTTATTACTTCGCTTTCTAGTAGTTTAATTTAGTTATTTAAAATTAAAAAAGAACATTATTGACGAGTGAATATGTGATTAATTGAAGTTGTTAACATAAAGTCAACCGGATGTTTATATACTATACACCTTTTCTAATCTTTTATCATTGAATATGATTTTTGCTCTTGTCTCACGAGTCCAGAGCACATATGAAAAATAAGAAAAACGCATATGGGAGAAAAAAATAATCCAAATTTGATTTTGGCTCTGTCAATTTTTTTTTTTTTTTTTTTTTGGTGTCAAAATTAATAAAATAGGATAGATACAAGTTGACCTGTTTAAGTCAACTTCCATTCTATTTTATTTTAAAAGGGCCAACTTGTCTCTATCTTATTTTTTAATTTTTGTTTTAAAGCAAACCCCCAACTTGAGTATCTTTAAATTAAATGTGGATGCATATGGAACTTTTAATAATTATTAATAAGGTATAAATATTTGCACAGGTCTTTATATGAAAACATCCCAACTTTTTAAAAATATTATTATTATTATTATTTTACAATATATGAGGTGAAGAATTTGAATCTCTGACCTCTTGGTTAAGAGTACTTGTTTTATAACAGTTAAATGATGGCTATGTTGGCTTAAAAAAATGACTATTAATGAATTAAGCAACTTTCATTAATCTAATGGTTATGGCATAATACACGTAATATTAAATATTATGCAATGACCATTTCACAGAGACCCTTTGGGATTGGTTAATGGCCTTCAAATGAGAATTTATGGTTTTTTTTTTCTCTCTTGCTTTGAGTGCAAGTTTCAAATAAACAGTTTTCTTTTCCCTTTTAATCAACCATGTATATGTATTTGGGCAGAGAAATTAATTAGGATCAAAGTTCTAAACTTTTGCCTAGGAATAGGCAAGGATAAGCATGCACCATCATTAGACACGAACTCGTCATAATTAAGATGGTGTTTATGTCTAGCGCTTTTTTAATTATTAAGAAGACTTTACGATTGAATGCAACATGTGACTTGCACTCAAAGAAAAAAAAAGTAAAAAGTTCAATCAACCATACAATTTAATTATTAAGACGTTAAACTTTTATCCAAAATTTAATTACGATCAAAGTTCTAACCTTTAATTATTAAGAAGACAGTGCTATTAGGGAAATAAATTACGATCGAAGTTCAATCAACCATGCAACATGTCATTGTTAAGATAGTACTTGTACATATTAAAAAAATAAAAATAAATATTCCCAATTTGTATAAAGGACGATGGAATTATGAATCTTCTTATAATTGGCCACAAAACCACAACAAATAAAGATTAAGAAAATGCAGAACCGATTAATTTCCATCTCTCTTTTCGTCCTATCGCTTGCCATTTTCAACATAATCAACATTTCTCAAGCAAAACAAATCCAACCCATCTCTGATTTCACTGCAAATAACCACTTTCTCAACAAAACCCAACAATGGTTAAAGCACCACCGGGCCCAATTCCATCAAACCCAGCTTCCGATTACACCCCCCATTGTAGTTGCAGGCGTTCTCTGCTTTATCGCCGCCTCTTTATCCAGCGCCGGCGGGATTGGCGGCGGCGGGCTTTTTATACCTATTTTGACCATTGTGGCCGGCGTGGACCTCAAAACAGCCTCGAGCCTCTCGGCTTTTATGGTCACTGGAGGGTCGATTGCGAATGTATTAAGCAATTTCTGCTCCAGAAGCTCCAAATCAGGGGGCAAGTGTTTGATTGATTTTGATATTGCTCTTCTGACCGAGCCCTGCATGTTATTAGGAGTGAGTATTGGAGTTCTGTGTAACCATGTGTTTCCTGAATGGATGATTACTGTTCTGTTTGCCATTTTTCTTGCTTGGTCGACCTTGAAAACTTGTAGGAGAGGGATGGTGCTTTGGAAATTTGAAACTGAAGAGCTTAGGAATAATGGGAGTGAAAAATTGGAAGATGGAACTGAACCTCTGTTGGGTTCAAAAGAAAATGGCAAATCGAGGCTTCCTTTGATGAAATTGGTTGCCTTAGTTCTTGTCTGGTTTTGTTTCTACCTTATCTATCTTCTTCGTGGCAGCCGCTATGGACAGGTATGGATTTGCTTGTTCATGCTACATTCAATTTCTATGCCTTATTAGAGTCATCATTAGTTGATTAATTGTTAGTTAACATGTAATTGTTCATTATATTGTGAATGTGGCAATTTGATTCTAAAGGTTACATGTTAATCTAATTGTATGCTCTTTTATGTCGTGTATAGTTTCGTATTGATGTTGATCTGTAAGTTGACCAAGTATATAATCGTGAGTTGTTTATGAGGGCATATTGGAGAAATAGGGTTGTTTTCAAAATTTATTACAAAAAAACGAGTTAAAAACAAAACTAATTACAAAAAATAAGTAATTTTTTTGTCTTTATTAGAATGCGTCTAGACGCATTCCATGTTGACAGACTTATTCTTTGCAACCATCTGATGCATTCCTTTAACCCAACGATTTCTTTTATAATTCAAACGGAAACAATTTTTTTTCTTTAAAATAAATATTTAATAAACCATCAAATCTATCAATAAATATTTAACTACCCATCAAATCTACTAATCATTTATTTAATTTTTTTCTTTAAAATAAATATTTAATAAAGCATTCATCACCACACAATCATTCACCAATCAATTTTTTTTATTATTATTTTTATAAACACATTCACCAATCATTTTCTTAATTATTCTAAAAAAATTTATTATTTTTTAAATACATTCACCAATCATTTTCTTAATTATGATCTAAAAAAATTAATTTTTTAAATACATTTACCAATCATTTTTTATTATGTTTTTTTAAAAATATTTCTTTCTCCTATTTTTTTTAAATTATTTTTTTCAAATACATTATCCAAACATTTTTATATAGGTTTCTTATTTTTCCGTCTCTTTGATTAGTTTTTTTTTTAATTTTTATTTTAAAAAATATTTCTAAACACTTCACTTTTATATGATATAAATTAGACATGCTTATAAACTACAATCGTGAAGTGAATCTTTTTATATTTTAATCTTTAATCGAGATGAATAAATCTCAGTTTTTTTAATCTTTAAACTAATTGATCTCTTCTACTAGATATAAATCATAACCATATTGGTAAAATCATCCTCATATTTTTTTTTCTATGTTGTATATTTTGTTTTAATGGTAAAATCATTTTCATTGTCTTTTCCAAAAAAGAAAAACCATCATCATCACTGCATTTGTATATATGACAAAAGAAAATGAAAAGAAAATGGGATATATGACTTAAATCAGTTTTTTTAAGTATTTTTAACAAATTGCACTCCTAATTTTCCCTCTTATAATCCAAAAAATAAAGACATTTTAATTATATTTTTTTTCAAGTTTTATGTTTAATTTATATTTAATTAGTTAATTATACATTATTATTGAGATCAACGATTTTGAGTTGATGAGACTAAACTAAACGATTTTGAGTGTTGATTGAAAATGAAGACAATATATTCCAAAAAAAAGTTGATTAATTTTGATGATCTTTACAAGCTAGAAAACATCATCTGAAAAAGTGGCAGAGCAATATAGAGGAGTGAATCAATCTTCGTTTCCATCTAGATGACCACCTCCATTAAAATCCAATAGTCGATATATGAACGTTAAATTCTCCAAACACCTTATACCAAGTAGAGTCGTGTGTGGTAAGTTATGCTGAAAGAACAAACAAGTTAAATCAAATTTAAACAAGTCAATTTCATAATTATATACATCATTTAGGCAACCCTAAAAAAGATTCTTACCAAATAATGATATGATGCTCCTGGTTGTGTGATGTATTTTCTTGTAATTGTAGCATACCATTAGTCATAATTATGCCAAACATTGGCTTCCCCATTGATTAATTGTCCACGAATAAGAAAATTTTCTCTTCCTACCCAGATTTCTATAATAGGGGCTAAATATGCTACCCAATCTAGTGCTTGTCTAACCCGTAGGTTGTATGAGTGCAATTGCATATCCGTATTACAAGGTATAGGAACATCATGTACCCACCAAAATTGTCGCATCACACGTTCTAGGAACTGCCACTCAACTACATGAAAACACATGAGTGGAACTCTGGCTGCCCATACATGACTATCGACAAGGAAATATTTTGGCAAGATTTGGAGTAAATGGTTATAAGACTCCCAAATATTATGCATAATTTTTTGAACATAAGTTCACCAGCATGAAGTAAAATAAAAACAATACATAAATGAACTTACTAATACCTGATCAGGCCTCATTGTATCTAACATATATCTGTACTGAACCAACACATGTGCAGGCGATTTGGTAACTGGAAATTCGTCGTTCCATCTACAAATATAATAAATTGAATATTAGTGTAACGTAGGTAAAATGTATAACTATAGTTAAACCCATTAAAGTTTCTTACCTATTGGCAGTGGTCTATCTCCCAACTAATTCTCGTATCGATGTAATCGTCAAGGTGCCAGAAAGGAGAATCGATCACATGCCCAGACTTGTAAAAGTATAAGGGGCCCACCCAAATCCTTCACATCTATCATTGCGGCTTTGCATAGCTATCTATAGAGCCACGCAGACATCCTGCCCCCTAGCTATACATCCCTACGTCATACAAATCTGCTAGTAGGGGAGATACATCAATTATTAGACTTATCTAGAAAGAGCACATCTCCTATGAGTGACAAAATATATGCGCGAGCATATCTTTAGAGGTCGTCTTCATTGGCGTCCTCTAGTAGATGCGCGAAATTGTTAAACTGGGCAGCCAACCAAGGCAAGCTGAGGTGACCTCCTTTCAGTACATCATCATTTATCGTAACTCCCAATAGGTCACAACAAACGTTAGACCACTTATGCTCGAGTGAACCAATCAATGCTCGCCCATTAACAGGTAGTCCAAACTGGATGGCTACATCTTGTAGTGTGATTGTGCACTCCCCGTGCGGCAGGTGGACAGTGTTTGTCTCATGTCGCCAGCGCTGCACTAGTGCAGTCAGTAAGTGTCAATCATATTGAATAAATTTGATGTAGGAAATACCATAGAATCCAGACGCTCGTAAATATGGCTCGATGCGGGGGTCTGGTTGTCCAGCCAACCTCTTTAATACAGCTTCTCGACGCCTACAGTGCAATAATGCACCAGAAAATATGTCTTCCCAAGCTAATTGAGATCGATGACTTGCTTGGAGCTATAGAAAAGATGGTTCATACAGTCTGGTAGTAATGTCGTTTTCCATCTAATAATATTTAAATAGACAAAAAATAAATATTACTAATTCAAATAGTTTAAAGATGATAACAAGTTTGCATTGAATATATATGAGAGTCATATGTTTGACATTAATGAAAAAACTATGTTTCACACTATTATTTTACATTACAAAAGCACTGAGCTCACAAAAAGCTAGAAACTAATCAAAACGTCTAGGCGCTTGACTGGGACACTTTCGTCGATTATGTCCTTCCAGTTTGCAAATGTCACAACATTGTTTGACTGTTGGCTCCCTCCAATCCATCTCATTCTGTATACAAGACGTACATGGACGACCTTTAACCCTCATAAGTGTCTCGTTTGGACAAACTTTGGGAAAGTTAGGGCCAGGCCAGCAACTTTGATCAGGGATGGATTCAAACTCTGGAAAATAACACTTCAAGTAAGTTAGCAGCTTGTAATAATTTTGTAAGAGGTCTAAGTAATCTATGTCAAGCTTCTTGCAGGCAACAATGGCGTGAGAGCATGGAATCCCATAGGCTTGCCACTTGTTGCAAGCACAAGTTCACTCACGTAACTTAACCCAATGTGTTGTTCCACCCTTCAAAACAATTGGATCAACCGCAGTTGTAACATCACATTTTCCCAACCGATGATTGTAGACATGAACTTTGTGCCCATTGGCACGTGTTTCCCAGGGTACTAATTTCCCAATAGCATACCTACAAATAGGATTTCAATTGATATTAGATCACCTCAAAATCCATACTAGATTGCAATTGAAGAAGTTACCTTGTGAAATGCCTCCTTTTATCAATGGCAGTTTCTGCTCAAAGTCGTCTCTTAGCGAAATAGGTCATAGTTCGGTATAATGTGGATTGAACCACTGTAGCTATAGGTAACTTTCTAGCTCCTTTCAACACACTGTTTATGTATTCAACCACATTCGTGGTTAACCACCCGTAACGATGACCACCATCATGAGATTGAGTCAATTGCGTGGGATCCAAGGAATTAAAAAATATCATACACTCTTTGTTGGCTACCTCGAGCTCAAGCATGCATAGTTCATACTTTCGGACCCCAAAATTTCAAGCCTGCACGATACACCATATTCTTCAAGAATTTATCCTTGTATTTTTGGTTAAACTACTTGCGACATGTCACAAGTAGAATCGATGATACGCTCCCAACCATTATCCGAGTCTAGAATTGCAGATATAATACCCTTGTGCCTATTTGAAATGAGACAATCACTACCCTTTCATGCACTACCTCTGCCCATAGGTTGCGGAAAAACCAATCCCATGTATCAGTGTTTTCTTCTGGTACAATCGCATAAGCAACAGGGTATATGCGACCATTCGCGTCTACAAAGGTTGCTATTAATAGTTTTCCCTTATACTTTCCATATAGGTGGGTACCATCTATCTGAAGCAGAAGTTTGCAATGCTTGAATCCCTCAATAACAGGTCCGAATTCCCAAAAAATACTATGGAATATGACCTCCTTGTTGCTCCCCTCCACCTCTTGCAACCTCCACAAAAGTTTTGAACCAAGATTAGTCATTTTCAAGTATGTTGGTCCATTTTGGTAGCAAATTGTCTGACTCCTCCCAACCTCCAAAGATATTGACAATTGCTTTTCTTTTTCCATTCCATACTTTGGAATAATTAACATTGTATCCATATTTTTTCAATATGAATGTTTGTAATGTGGTATAGTTACAGACGATTTAGTTTTGACAATGTTGTGCACCTCAGACGCTATAAGATTCGAGTCGAGTTGATTGTGATCTTGACTCAACCTTGCATAAATGCAAGAGTGAGAACCATTGTACTGTGTAATTTCAAATCGACCATGTCGTTTACGACAACAGGCACAAATTCGTCATGTACAACCATCACCATACCTCTTACAGTTCACTACCCACACGTTCTTGTTCGACTCAATAACGTCAAAAAGTTGATGTCGAATGATGGAGTAGGTATTGACAGCATTCTTTAAATCGGTCTTCGTTTCAAAAATCATCTCTTTGAGCAATGAATCAAACCCTCTAATTTCTTGTTCAATACTGGTGTCAGGCATGAAATCAATAACATCCATATCTAACTGAGTGAAAAAGGGAGGAATGTCATGCTCGCCATAAAATTCAATTACTTCTCCTTCACTATCATCGTCATTATCTGTTTCAACGTCTTCATCATTTGTGGTAATAGATGGCTCAAGGTTATCTTCCTCTGAATCTTCCAATTCTTCACTGTTCAAATTTTGGACTTCTGGACTATCTTTTATTTGTCTTATTTAGATTCGGCTTACAATGTTTGGTTGGGAAATATAAAGCTTGACTGTATTTGGAAGGGATGGACCAAGGTTCATCATGAACCTAAAATCAACCTCACTTCGTAGTGAGATAGGAGCATAGAAAGTAGACCATGCTATACCAATACTTCCGTATCTAAAAATGACCTCAACCCCTTCATTTCTATCTATCAACAAACCATTACATAACCCGTCCATAAATGTGTCGAATTCAAATGTCACGACTAGCACTCATTTGTATACATGGTCCCACATCATACTGTATACCGTTCGGCCCATGAATAATGTTTCTGTTCATATAACACGTAAACCTAACAACATCCATTGTAGTTATGTAATTAAATTTGATATTCAGAGAAGATTGTATCGGTAAATTATTTGATATCACTGCATAATCTAAGGGTTTAGGAGTTTAGGGTTAGGGTAATTATTTTTAGAATTTCAGGAGTTTGGAGTTTAGGGTTATTATTTTTATGGTTTAGGGCTTACGGTTTTAGGGTTTAGGGTTTTAAGATTTAGGGTTTTTTGGTTGGTAGGGTTTAGGGTTAGTTTTTTTTAGGGGTTAGGAATTAGGGTTTTAGGGTTTAGGGTTATTTTTTTTAGGGGTTAGGGTTTTGGGTTATTATTTTTAGGGTTATTTTTTTTAGGGTTTAGGATTTGTAGTGTTTATGGATATTATTTTAGGGTTTAGGGTTTAGGGTTTGTAGTGTTTATGGATATTATTTTAGGGTTTAGAGTTATTTTTTTAGGGGTTAGGGTATAGGGTTTTGGGGTTTAGGGTTATTTTGTTAGGGGTTAGTGTTTAGGGTTTTGGGGTTTAGGGTTATTTTATTTAGGGGTTGGTGTTTAAGGTTTAGGGTTATGTTTTTTAGGGGTTAGGGATTGGGGTTTTAGGGTTATTTTTTTAGGAGTTAGGGTTTAGGGTTTTGGGATTTAGGGTTAGTTTTTTTAGGGGTTAGGGATTAGGGTTTTATGGTTAGTGTTTTTAGGGGTTAGGGTTTAGGGCTTAGGAATTGGGTTTCGGGTTTAGGGTTATTTTTTCTAGGGTTTAGGGTTTAGAGTTATTTTTTAAGGGTTAGGGTTTTAGCGTTTGTAGTGTTTATGGAATATTATTTTAGCAATTTAGGATTTAGGGTTTAGGGTTATTTTTTTTAGGGTTTAGGGTTTGTCGTGTTTATGGATATTATTTTTAGGCTTTGGACTTAGGGTTTGGGCTTAGGGTTTAAGGTTTGGGCTTAGGATTTTGGGCTTATGGTGAAGGACTTAGGGTTTTAGGGTATTACGATTTGGGTTTAATATTTTTAGGGTTCAACTTTTTATTCTTTTTTTTTTTATATAGTTTGATAGTTTATTGGTTTCTCATATGTTTATTGATTAATATAAATAAAATGATGTACTAAACAGATGCATTATTGCAAAATTTATCACAAAATAATAAAATAAAAGCAACAAGTACTATTTAATGTCGTAAACTAATATAGGCATATAACTATATTTATATTATACTAAATCCTAAATAACAATAATCACAACAACAATAATAAAATTGTCCATACTCTAACTCTTTAAATTTCTTCATCTATTAACAATCATAAGTGTATTTAAATCTTCATTGATCTAATCTAAATTTATATAAATTCTATTTTTTTTAGTGAAAATTACGATGGTTTTTCCTTTTCTCTCTGTTCCTGCAAAGTCAATCTCATGTGTGGCTGCTCCATTTTTGTGCAGAGTATTATACCAATAGAAACTTGCGGAGTGGCTTACTGGATTCTCTCATCGCTACAAGTTCCTGTGGCCATAGCTTTCACTCTCTGGATTCTTTACCAACAGAAGAGCCCTCAACCTGATTCTTGCACCCTGGAGGTACAAAGAAATGAACTTGTTCTCTGATATTTGATTTACTTCATCTCTCAGTTTGTTCTAAAAGGCAAAAGCTAATGTTGTCCTGTTATTCCTTATAAAGGACATTGAAAAACAGTCAGTAGTTGAAACATCAAAGAAACTGATCTTCCCATCAATGGCACTTTTAGCTGGGATTTTGGGTGGCATGTTTGGAATTGGTGGTGGCATGCTTATAAGCCCTTTCCTTCTTCAAATTGGAATATCTCCAAAGGCAAGTCCTTTAATCTTTTGAACTCATGGCTGCTCTTCTCATCTGCCCATTATGCTCATGTTTATCCTGATTGTCCAAGATCTAAATACAGGTAACAGCTGCAACTTGCTCATTCATGGTCTTCTTCTCGTCTTCAATGTCAGCTTGCCAGTATTTGCTGCTGGGAATGGAGCATGCTGAAATTGCTGTCATCTTCGCCCCCGTCTGCTTCGTCGCCTCCGTGCTCGGGTTGGTCATGTTGCAGAAGGCAATTCATGAGTATGGAAGGGCATCTCTCATTGTGTTCTCAGTTGGTATAGTGATGGCTTTGAGTATTGTTCTGATGACAACATTTGGTGCCCTTGATGTTTTGAGGGATTACAATGCTGGAAAACATATGGGATTTAAGTCACCTTGTTAAAACAGTTGTTTTTCTTTTTTTGTTTTTTTTTAAAAAAGAAGGTTTTAGTGATGAGAAGATTGAGTAGTATACATGTAAAAAGAAGAATGTTCTCAAACAAATTTTTAACTCTATTTATCTTTAAAGCTACAAAAGATTTGTTGAAAAGGTTGGTTTAGTATTGTTCTGGGGTTTGCTATGCTTTTGAAGTTGAATTGTGGAAGCTGCCATTCATTCATTCACATTTACTCTTCAATTATGGTTGAAGAGTGATTCCACTTGTTTATATGTATATAAGCAATCATGTTCCTCTAGTAGTTTTTGTATTGTTTTTTCATATTTTCAAGTTTACTCGCATCTTGTAACACTTTTCTTGTAGATTATATTTGAAGTAGGCTTTCTACGTTTGTTGAACCTTCCCAATTCCTTGTGTATTTTTTTTTTTTTTTTTTTTATGTGAGCTGTGACCTTGCATGTTCTTCTTATACTCAAATAATATTGTTATGGGATTGATTGAATAAAGGTGTTAAAATTAAGGAGATTCTAATGGGAAGTGATTTACATATTTATAGTTGCAACCAGATTATGATTTTGTAAATATAACAATTTTTTAAAAATATTCTGCAGGACTATTTAGACATTTTTATGTAATTTCCTTTTCACCCCATACTTGAATTAATAAATTCATCTTCTAATTCCTATTCGGTTTTTTTAAAAAATAAATGGAATAATATTTTGATATCAAAAACTTGTATAAATTGTTTGAATGGATAAGTAAAACTGTAAGATTGCAATAATAAGTTTTGGCCCCAATGGTTTTAGAAAAAAGAGTTAGTTTTGGCCAATGTTTTAAAAGTTGATATCAACGAAAATGTTGGGACGTTTTTTTTAATATTGTTGCTTTTTAAACTTATTATTAAAATATAGTAGTTTTCAAATTATTTAAAAAAATATTATAGTTTTTATTAGATGGACAGAGTTCGTCTCTTGAACGGATGACATGAAGTCAAATTGGGCATACAAGAAACGAACTTTGTCCACCTAATAAAAACTATAATATTTTTATAAATAGTTTGAAAAAAACTATATTTTAATAATGAGTTTAAAAAACAACAATATTAAAATATATATATATCCAAAATGTCAAAGTCTCAATTTTATGAAAATATCCATAAAATGGATTCAACCCTCCTCTTATATTAATGTCGAACCTTGGGACATATAGAAATGTCTACCTGTGGAAGTAAATTTAAAACTTTGGTTTTGACCCCAGTGGAAACTAACTTTTGCAATTAAAAGAGAAACAAACGAGTGAGGGGTCAACATCACGGTGGGGTTTCCTCGCACGAATGGCTACCCTTGCCTTGCCAGAGTTGATTACAGGAGAGAATATTTGTTCTCTTTTATTCAAAAAGAAGATTCCTTTTCACTGAAGGCCCATTGCAAATAAATAAAATTGATATATCCACGTCAACTTAGAGCATAGCTCTAGTTAAGATACTGTAATTTCGATCGAAAGGTCAAGATTTGAATTCTCACTCCAGATATTTGGTGATTTAAAAAGAAAAAAGACTTGATTATTTCTCAAAGTCAATCGAGAGACGTCTGCTGCAGAAGAACAGTAAGGCAAGAACTTATAGAAGGAGAAGACGAAGAAAATAAATAAGATTACCAAAATTGGTGAATACTGTCATTTTACAAGACCTGAATTGATTTTTATCAGCAGGAACTTCTTTAACAAAACGGATATTCAAATCAACATAGGAATCCTCTCATGCAAAAGCAAAGCCGATGAACGGAAGAACTCTATCAAATCAGGCGACTGGTGGCCGGAGAACATGGTCTTGCGAGGTATCGATGGCGCCTGGAGGCATAAACTGCCACATGGATACTCCTGGATATCCAATCACAGGTACCAACTTACCCCCAACGACCTGATTTGGAGCAGAAAATGCAGCAGGAATTGCAGTAGGGTGAGGCAAGAAACTTGGTTGAGTATGGAAGACCTTCATTTTCTGTTCAAGGTTGTTTTTTGCTTCTTTCAGCCTCTGTTTCTCATCTCTCAGTTCGTTCTTTTCAGCCTACAACACAAAGAAATCTTTACTCATAAAATAAAATCAAATATCGATGGAAGACCTGACTGAACGTAAACGAGTACAAACCACATAATCTAAACAACTTACAGTATAGGAATTAAAAACTTGATAATGATTAAAAAAAAAAAGTCAGATGCACCTTCATTTCATTAATCTTCTCCAGAAAATTCTCATTGGACTCCTTCAGCTTCTTAGCCTCATCCCTTAGCTGTATGATCATTCGAACTGCATCACCCAACATAGCAGACTTGTCAATTTTGGGAGGCCTTCCATGATTGAGGATGGAATTCAATTCCAGAAACCTTTAATGAGCAAAGACAAAATATGAGGTGGGGGAGGAGCGGAGCAGAGACTGGGCAGAGAAAAAGATGAATGTAACAGAATTTAGATGCCTGTCATTTAGTCTATCCCTCCGCACTTTCTCTTTATGTGCTTTGGACCCAAGTGCATTTGACCCAGAGCTCAGCCTGTCAACAGTAAGAACACTACCATGCTCTAGTAAGGGCATATCCAATATGCTCAAATTGAGTACTAAAGCATTATAACATAAAGAATAATGCTAATCCTCCTCCTAGAGCAGATATTGTAACTTAAAATAACTCAAGTTGGGAATCAATAACTGCTCACCTTTTCCTGGACTCAGATTCTTTTATATCATCTGGCTTTTCAAGTGGCTCATCAAAGTCTGCCCTGAAACACTAACAACAGAAGAATGAGTTCTTTATTAAAAAGCATCTTCTCTGTCATATAAAGGACAACAAACAGAGTTAAGCTTTCAAGTAAATAGGTTATGAAAAATATAAGCATTTCAAGACTCTCCTCATGGATAGGCTCTAATATTCGCATGAAGTCCAACCCATGGACTTTTGTAAAACTGAGAGAGAATAGTTTTGCAGAAATTCGAACTCAAAACCTAACTCTAATATTATGTTAAATCACCGCTAAATCTAAAAATTTAAACCAATAGGTCAAACAAATTAATTCATGAAACTCAATACGCAAACTACTAATATAGAATAGAGAAGAAAGCAACCTTGAAAAAGTTTGAATCAAGACTTTTTTATTTTGATACCATGTTCAAAAACTATCAGAATGAAGGCTAGTTTGGAGTATTCATAGCACTGGTAAAACTCCTTGCCAACGTAAGACGTTAGTAAATCAAATTTTGCTCAATGAAACAACAACATAGTCCCATGTTCAAGCATGTAATTCACATCCATAAGAAAACCCAGATACTATTTTTCAGATAAGAAAGATAATTGAATTGCCAGCCAAAACAGAAGCACAACTCAACCCATTCATTTCAAGTTTCAACAACATACAATCCCCAGATACACAGCCAAAAAAGAAATTCAAAAGAGATAAATGCAGGTTGATTCGTTACCTATTAGAACCCTAAGAGGAGGGAAAAGAAAGAACAAAAACCTGAAGGAGGCAGTGAAATCGCGAGAAGGCAAAGTGAAAACAGGAAGATCCAGTGAAGGTAGGTCACCGCCGGGGACAGGAAAGTCCTCAATCACACCGTAATCGAATACCCAATCCGTAATTTCAGGCGACTCCATGTCTGATCAATTGCCGGAATTAAAAAATCCCTGGATTTCAGATTACAGGGCACGACTTACAGGCGAGTTCCATGGCGAATGGTAGAATATATGTACTGGGAAAGAAGGAATTGGGGTTGATTCAATGGTGAAAGGAAGCGATGGGAAAATTGAAGAAATGGAAAAGGGAATATGAGAAAAGAGTGGGAGGGAAAATCGGAGAAGAATCGCATACTGCAACTGGTCCACTAACGCTAATTAAGAACACCACAAGAAAAAGTAGAGAGTGGGAATGCGATTTGTGATGCATCCCAAGTTAAGGCCCACAGTCTCCTGTTCGCTTTCTAAATTTGGATTTTTAACCGTCCGAATGGATTTCAAGTTCGTTAACACCATATCCATATTCACAATCACATCTAACACGACGATACTCAAAAAAAATGCATAATGCATATATTCTGTTTTTTCTTTTTTCTTTTTTTTTTAAATCTCATATTCGTCTTTACTTTTGAACTTTGGTTTATTTCAGCATATTACTTTTATAATGTTAATTTTGATTCTTGAACTTTCAACTTTTTTTTTAGTTTAGTTTGTGTATTCTAAAAAAACATGACTACTTTCATTTGCAAAATTCTAACACAAATTCTATATACAATATACAAATCTTCCCTATAAAATTATTGACGACATTTCATGAAACTTGTTGAGTATAGTGTTTTCTGGCCACTAGTAACAAACAACAAAACGAACATAAGGTATCAAGAGGGCTATCACAGTCAAGTGCAAAGCAATTACCCCTTATTTGTAAAGTACCCCTCCTCCTGTTGAGGGGGTTGAGGTAAGAAATGGTTTGATGAACTATATCATTCGCCATGCACCGATCCCATTCACTTGCTTATTGTAGAGGCAGTCAGTATACAGTACCCCACAACTATGAATAATATAGTAGGGTTAAAACACAAGAGTGTCCACCATTTCTTTCAAGTATGCCACTTTTTTCTTGAATGCAGTCTGGAATAAGCGTGACTGTATATATATATATATATATCTTCGATGTTGTCATCTTGAAATGTCTACTTCAGCTGCAATTTCAACTATCAAGAAGCTAAGTTGGCTTGACGAGCGCAGATGTGAAGAAGCGGGAGCAATAAAACAACAAATCTATTAAAGTTGTGATAAGAAATGAATGGATCGAGATGATCACAAATGAATGTATTGGGACCAACATGAATGCTTTGAAAATAATGCAATTGAAATGGACAAATTGAAAGTACATTACATGCACCAAAAATAGCGTTTAGAAAGTAAATGGACAAAATTAAATAAAACACGAAAGTAACTATTTTTTAAAAAAATATATGGGCAATCCCTTGATCTTATTGTTGGAATAGAAATTTCGACCAACCCAAAATTGCCACGTCATTACCTAACATTGATGACGAAGTTATATTTAAGTAGGGATTAATTAAATTTGCAAAGATTCTTATATTAAATTATGGCAGGTTCAAATACACTATTGGGTTCTTTGAAATTTGGAAGACAAAAGCCCAAACTGAAGGCTCAGTCCAGATGCTAAACCCAAAGGCGACTAAGCCCAGTCCAAAGAAACCGGCCCAAAGTCAACTAGGCCCAGTCCAAATGGCTAGGCCCAAAGTCAGCCAGGCCCAGTCCAAATGGCTAGGCCCAAAAGTCAACCATACCCAAAATGTTGGCCCAAGGTCAACCAGATCCAATTCAAATGGGTTGGCCCAAAATCAATTGGGCTCAGTCCAACAGGCCCAAGCCCACCTGGGGCCCATGAAGAACTCTATAAATAGAGAGCTTCCTCCTTCATTTCAAAAGTTCAGAACTGAAGAAGCTCAGAGAGAATTCAGAAACAAAGCTGTGAAGTCTCCATAAGCTCCTGAAGATCAAATATCTTCTGAACAAAGAACACTTCTTGAAGATCAGCTGAAGTCCTTCAACAAGCTACAAGCCGAAACCCTTCAACAAGCTACAAGCTGAAGACCTTCAACAAGCTACAAGCTGAAGACCTTCCACAAGCTCAAAGCTGAAGACATTTCCACAAGTTCAAAGTTGACGATTCAACCTCGAGAACAAGCGTTCCAGCCCTCGAGTCAAGTATACAACGAGAGAAAGAATCAGAGGATCATACATTAGAGATTGTACTCACTATACTGAAATTAATACAAATCAAGTTATTTACACGTATTAAATTTCCTTGTTGAAATCTCATGTGAACACTTATTTCATTGGTTGTCAAGGAAATTTGTAGGACCTCAATTCCTATGTAGATGACGAAATTTTTTAGTACTATAATAGTATGGATACTACTACTATTCATTATAAACCATGTAAATATTAATTAAGCAATGGGTCCTAGAACATTAGAGAATTATTTATGAAGGAAAATTTTCGTATGAATAGAGAATGGTACTACAAAAAGTACTAAAAAAAAAATCATGAATGATCACAATAGTTTAAATCTATTCCTTCCAAATTTTTTTATATTTTCACTCGCACCAATATATTAGAACCACCAGACCTAATGTGGTTATAATATATTTTTAAGATTTGAATCTTAAAAATACATATTGTTAAATTTTTATGATTTTTGATTGCATATCAAAAGATATTTAAAAAAAAAACACATATTACATTTATTTGGGCTAAGTATTGCAATAGTCTTAAGTTTTATTTGTGCTAATTCTTTCTATCACAGTGGATTTTGTGGAAGGTTTCTATTAAAAGATGAGAGAAAATTTTGAGTTCATTAAAATTGCTAGAAAGGTCATTCATCAGCAATGATTTGCAAACCATGGAAGAAAGTACATGAATGAAAGCTCTGGTCTTCCAGATAATCAATATGAAGAAGACAACAAGGAATCAAGTAACATTTCACCAAAACCCAGAACCCATTTACTTAAAATTAACAAGTTTAGGATGATACATGATGGTAGATCTAATTAAACAGGATGCAAAACAGTACAAAAACTTGAATTTACATGATCTGAGATACCAAAACCACATAAACAGAACCAGGCTTGCAACTTGTCTTGTATATATCTCCATCTTATGCCAAAACCACAGCCACCATATAAACATTACACTATGCAACATGTATGGTCTCAACATGTGAGTCTATCATTTTCCTTATCTCTTCTGGATTTGCACCCACAAGCTTGTCAATCTGAGTACCATTTTTCATCAGCAAGAAAGTTGGCATTGCCTTTATCTCCAGTTTAGCAGCCACTTCCTATCATAAAAAGATGAAAATCACAAACAAGATATTTTGTAATCTCTCTCGGCGGGCAGGCCGGCGGGCCGTCGGTCAAAGGTTGATAAGTAATCGTTCCATCAAATATTTATATAACATGGTTCTCTTTTTTAAGACTTTGATGTAAAAGTTCCACTGAACTGGGTATGGCTGATAAGCCCAACTGCTTGTCTGTCTATCTTTTAAAGCCTATGTTGGAAAGAAGCTATTTCATAATCAGAATCTTGGGACTAGAAAAACTATTAACCACATGCCCTACCAGTGTTTTAGAAAGGGCACAAGCAAGGTGCCTTGTTGTGTAAAGCCTCACTCAAGCACATGCTAAAGTGCACGACTGAAACTTTTTTGTAAAGCCAGCAACTAAGACACTTTTCCTTCTTTTTTCTCCCATAACTATCTTCAACCTAAGGTTAGGAATGAAAAGGAAGGAAAAAATGCACAAATTTTCAATAAGAAAAAGTTGCTGGCATAGTCTGATACTCTGTTTGACACCACCTGCCACAAACAAGTAATATTTCTCTCTCTTTCTGAACTCTGTGCCCCAAGTATAGAATTAAATACGCTAATGCCTCATCTCATGTTTAGCTCAACTATTTTTCCTCAACTTCCAAAAGGACTTTCATCCAACTTAATGACAACCCACATTCAGTTTTTAAAAGCTCAGAAATATATTTTACCAAATGTGTTTCTGATTTCTCGTTTTAAAACCATAATCATTTGAATTATAGAACCAAAAAAAAAAAAACAATGAAAAATGACCATCTACATGGTTAGTTTAATTTAAACCAATGATCCTATGTTGAAAGCATGGAGTCTGGAAAGCAGATAAGTTCCTAGATAGGAGTAATGACAAATTTTGTTTCTCAGCAGAATGTGCCATATTCTTCACTCTTCAGAAGTATTAATAATAATTTTGGACATTGGAATTAGACTTGTTACCTTAACCTCATCAACGTCGACTGTGAGAAACAGAGCATCTGGGTAGGTAAAAGCCAGTTCTTCAAAGAATGGATTCATAGCAACCGAAGGCATGCACCAAGAAGCAGTGAAATGCACAACAATCTACAAAAATAGATTAGTTGATTAGAACGAATTACAAAACAATCTCCCATCAAAATAGTTCAAATCTTTCATTATACCTTATACCCATTTCACCCAATCTCAACTATTCCTCATTTTCAATACGAACAACAGAACTTCATGGTCGTAATCATTCTTATCTACCGTTTTAAAGTTTGATGGATTTGAATTGAGAGCGCAGATTGAAACGAGAAACTCATCCATCAAATCCGTTCGCAAATGAGCAAACAACACATTCAAAAATCATTCAAAAAATCGTCACAGCGAAGGAAGTGAACTTCAAGAAGGGAACATACAAGAGAGTCTTGGTGAGCGGCTTTGGTCAAGTAGAAGTTCCACGATTCCAAGGATTCGATCTTCACAACCCTAATCTGTCGCCATTGCTCTTGCCCCTCCATCTCCACTTCGGCAACTCAGAATTTTTTCGATTCCTTCAGCGATTGATAATGGGAATTTCGTTTTAATCCCAATATTTGCATGATTGATTCAACGAGATAAAGATTACTAATGATTTTGGCTCGGAATCGGACCCCACCTCTTAATTTCATCTTATCCAATTGTTTGATCTGATTTGACTCTTCACATCCAAGCTTTGAGATATCTTCAACAAATTTCGTCTGTATTTCGTATTTCGTTTTCGTTCTTTTGACTACCCCTTCCTTCAAAAGCTTGTATTTTTCTGTACGTTTATAATTATTTGCTAGAAAAAATTTGGGTATTGTGCTACTACCCAATTCATAATCAGAGAAATTTTTTCTTTAAAAAAAAAAAAAAGAAAAAAAATTAAAATTTTTTTTTACAGTAGTAAAGTGAGCAACACCAGACTTGAGTGCAACTGTGCTCTTATTTTCTCCGCTTCATCACATTATAATTATTGCATACGCAAGTATGAATATATATATAGTTCAACAACATTTGGAAGTAGGAGATTTAAACTGTGATATTTTAATTGAGGGAACATATTAAATACGGTTGAACCATGCTCACTTTGGCATATATTTTGTTTGCTTATCCGCTTTCAGGCGGCTTCCTAAATTACCATGACTATGATTTGAGTGAATTGGGATTTTTTTTTTCCTTTTTTCTTTTCAAATAATGTATTTTTTAAATAAATTTAATAAAATACAGTAAAAATGAAATTAGTTAGAAAATTGGATTTTTTTTTTTTTCGAGCTCATCTCTTCAAAATAAAGAAAACAAATTCATTTTACAGGTTTTTTTTAGTTCAACATCTAGAGAGATTCCAACTCTGATTTTTTAGTCGATGATATATGTCTAAACCAACTGAATCATATTCATGCTAACAATATATTTTATAAGTTAGTTTATATATATATATTAATTATGTTCATTATTTAGTTCATATTTTAATTGTGATTTACTTTAGTAATTAATACAGGAGATAGATTAGAATCTTCAATTTTAAGAGAAGCAATTGAACCAAGTTCATGTTAACATATTTAAATTGTGATTCAAAGTCTAACTTGTAAGAGTATATATATTTTTTTTAATTAAGCTTTTTTTCTTTGAGTTGAATAACATGTGGGATGAAGATATACACCTCTAACGTCTTCATCGACAATACGTCTTAACTAGTTTATTTTTTAATTTAATTTCAGTGATTTGTGTTATTCTCTCTCAAGTCTCCTTTTTCTAAATTCACAATATGATATTAAAAATGAATTCAGGATTTTCTTTTTCTTTTAAATTTCATGAGCCAAAAATCCAGAAAAGACTCGGCACATATAAACCTAACCCCCCGTTGTAATTAGAACTTTAGAAGCGACTGAAATTCATACACAAAAATATGAAGCTGCTCTTAATCATATACTGCAGTAATTGACTGACGAGAGAAACGGTGAGAATGTTAAGAGAAAAACAAGAAATTACATATTCAAGGAATGGAATTAGAAATATGAGAGATATTTATCTTTAGGTTCATAAAATCATAAACTGTTGTACAGAAGAAGAAAAAAAAAGAAAAATCATGTTAAAATCGCACAGCCTGATTCTAACCCTGATATTAATACAAATTAGTAGTTGATCCCAACACCAAACAAACATCTACAACACTCAGTAATAGTACAACCCTCTGTGACAAATAAGATTTATGTATGCAAATGCAGCAGCAGAGTAACAACTAACAACTAACAATTTTAGCCATAACTCAAGCGGGAATCTAGAGGTCTCATGGTTGTTTGCCTGCGAGGGATTCCTATTTCACAGGCATTGACTCTGGCCGCAAACCGAAGGGAGCAAAGTGACTCATTCACAGATGATGGTTCAGGGGAGATATTCACAAACATCAAAGTTTTTGAGTCTCCGCCTAGGCATGGCTGTTTATGAAGATTGCAGCAAATAAACTTGTTAGTTGCATCCATTAGAGGTATCTGGTTATTGAAGATAGGAAAAAGTATGGGCCTAACTTCCTTAAATCGAGATATAGGGTCTGTTTGGAATGACTCTTCAAGTGTCTAAAAAAATATTTTTATGTGTTTTAAGAAGTGTTTCTAAGCAATTGTAAAGTTATTCCAAACAAGCCATAAACGCATACGATTCAAGTAAAAGATCAAAAGATTTAGAGAAATCACATGCCTGGAGAAGATATGTAAGCTTGGAGTTCCTAAAGGGGACATGGTCTTCCTTCTTGGCCAAGGAAAATATAACATCGCTCAAACACGACAAACTTTTGTTTATAGCCTGATGATAGTCACGAAAAATGGAAGTGAGCATAATTATCTCAGAGAAGTGGTGGCATAATATGCTGAAGGTTAGAATTAATTGCAAGAATGAGAAAGAATGAGAACCTGTGTTTCCTTCAACCGATCCCCGGTTGCCCCACTCCTTGAAAGCCGTTCACTCCCAGCAAGATCAATGAGATTTAGAACCCCCTGAACTTGTTGTTCAGTGCTCTGGGGAAGTGAAAGAAAAATTTCAGCTGATATAAACTACAAAAACTAGATACAAATTGATAAACAAACTACTACGCGCTATAAGGAAACCTGCCTCATTTACGCCTGATATACGCAGTGTAAATACAAAATGACTTCTTGATGACTGCTCGTTCATTTGAGTCCTGCCTACGGACCTGAGAATCAAATCCAATTCAAATTAAATTTTATTGTCCACCCTGATTCTCTACTTTACACATAAACTACAGGGTAAAAGAAATTCAGCGTTCAAATTGTGATGCACCTGCTCTGGGCAGCCTGCTGTAAAAGTGAAGAGATCTCTCTAATACTGCAGACATCAACGATGGTGAGATCTGAAACGTGCGTGTTCCCGTTTGCATCATGTTTAATGGTGTACTGTTTACCAAGAACACCGTTTTCTGCCCTTGTTATGTCAAAACCACTTGATCGATGTGTTGACAGTAAATCACGGATGGTTTCGTTGTATATTTCTAACATGGAAACCTACAATATGCATTAGAAGGGATTACAAAGATTCTAGAATTTAAAGTAAACTTGCAGATCAAAATTAGATGGGTTGGTTTACCTGCATTTTGTATTTCCAACCCTGAGATTGAAGAGACTGACTAGCTTGAAATATCTGTTCAAGAGAACGTGGTATCAACCCTTTCTGCTCTGGAGCTTCGGGCCTCCCCATCATTGTATAAGTTTTACCGGACCCTGTCTGACCATAAGCAAATATGCAAACCTGACAACAGATTGGGCCAGTAAGTTTTCTTTTCAACAAGACATCGAAGGTGGTATATCATTTAACAGAAAATAAGGAGGAAAACCAGAGTCCCAAGGAAATCAACTTATTTACATTTTAATGAACTTAACAAGCTTTTACGTCTTAGAAAAGATATGGGAGCACTAAAATGGAACAAATGGAGGAATAACCCTCACATCATTATAGTCTCTCTATTCACAAGGGATCGTAAAAAACGAGAGAAAAGCAACGTTACCTTATAGCCATCAAGTGCACTCTGCACCAGCTGGGATATTTCTACAAAAACATCCTGTTGAGAAGCCTCATGATTAAACACCTTGTCGAATGTGAAGGGATATTTCTGCCCTGTTAACGACATAATTGCATTGAACAAATGATTAGCCTTTGAATCAATTCGGGTCAAATGCAAATACAACAAGCGATGATTGCAAATATACAGGTTCAATTTTAACGAATTGCTGCATAGACACAAATTTCTTCATACCACTTTGTGACAAATCGATACCCCGGCCAAGAGCTTCTGTTGATGTTGGATAGGAGACGACCGTGGGTTCTGCTCCTACACCATCATCTGGTAGCAAGGGGCGCACTCGGCAGAATACACGAATATTCCCTTTTAATTCCTGTCCATTGAGACAATAAAATAAATTTAAAGCCAACCACCAAATGACTAAGCCAACAGAATTGAGCACATGAACATTACCAGTATTGTGTTGTGAAGTTTTTTTCTTAGCTTCTCTCCCTCTGTAATTTGCAGCTCTGCATCTGCCAGGCGGCTTTGTAAGTCACTGATATACCTTTTCTGTTCTTCATATTCTGACCTAGTTTGGAAAGCAGATAAATCTGCCATCTATGAGGAAGAAAAGATATTGTTGAGGGATTAGAGGAAAACATTATATTCAGATAGGAAAGATCTGCTCCACAAAAACAATATGACAAGCTAAGCTATTCATGAATAAATATCACTTACTTGTAATTTTTCATTTGCAGCTGTTAGTTGGTGATCGAGCACGCGTATTTGCTCCCTTTGTGAAGAGCATGTCTCCTGAAAGAGAAAAAAAAAGTTTCTGTTGAAAAAGATTGAGATGCTAGGAACTTCTTCGAGTAAACATAGGTATGGCCTTTACCTCTAAGGCATTTGTTTTTACTGTCAGGCTATCCAACTCAATACATGATTTGCCGCTGAACTCTTTATGTTTCTCCACTTCGGCGGTCAAGGCCAGCACCTGACTTGTTAGACGGTCACGATCATTTCTCACTTGTTGTAGCTCTTCACGAAGACACTTGATGTCAATCGTCAATGAATCTTTTTGTTTCACTGCTTCCTCTAATGATGCCTATACGAGATAATCAAAAACATGATTCTACCGGCCATGTAATATATAGCATCTGCCACTTACTTTCTTGACAAAGTGCCAATTGTAGCAGCAAAATACGAAATTAGACTACTTAAAGAACTGCACACCAGCATGAACTTCTTCCTAGGATATATAGGTTGCACTCGCATTACTTGTGCAGGGTTATGGGGAAAAGTAAAATCAGTGAACAGATAGAACAAGTTCTTGAATGTCTTGTCAAGCCGTACGAAGAGTAAAAAGAGAGGGCAAAAGAAAAACAGTTATGCAGCTCAAAGATTCTGAATCATCTTACTTTTAAAGATTTTAATTGGTCCTGCAGCGTCTTATTGTGACCCCTCAATGTGCTAAGATTCTCCACAACTGTCATTTTCTCCATTCCTACTCGTTTGAGTGACTCACTGGTCGAATCAAGGTCAGCTTGGAGTTTACTATTATACTGTTGAAGACTAATATTATACTCTTGTGCCCTCTTGTACAAATCTTCATTAGAGGCAAGCTGTATATTTAGAAAGAGTGAGGATTGGAATTTGCATATATCAAACTTCAACAAAAATCAGGTAAGCAAATATCTGTTCTTGAAGAACATGTTAATGAAATAGTTAAACTCCAACATAAGCTATATTACCCTCTTTTCAGCGGCTAATTTCTCTTGGAGAGCTTTCTCGAGGTCGCTTGAAAGAGAAGCTTGTAAATGCTCGGCTGCAAGTCGGGCATCTTTCTCTATTTTATGACACTCAATGGCATCCTAAATGTAGCGCAACATAGCAGGGAAAATATATAAGGATCCATCGGCCCACAAAAAACCAATAAGCATGAACAATCTATAAACCTACCAACTTATCAGATTCTTCTTTTGCAAATTTGTTTTCCAAAGATGAAACATTATTTCTTAGCTCTGAAATGGTAGAAGAGAACTCGTCCACTCTTTCTTTCATTTCCAACTCTGGGAAAACACAGGTGGAACAACAATATGACATAGGATTCCACTTCGTTAATATCTTACGAAATATATATCAAATTATTGGCAGCAGTAAGAGTCTGTGAAAATCAACACTGAAAATTACCTATAGCAGAACACTTTTTCTCAGCAGATTCCAGAGCGGTTCGAAGTCTTTCCTCCTCAAGAAGATGACTTTCCTCGACTTGTTGGAACCATTTGATGCAAAGCTTGAGCCTCTTATTATGATCAGTTAATTGATCAATTCTCCCCTAACAAAATGGGTGTCAGGAAAAGTCAAATTACAGCATAAACAAAACCGCTTCAGACAAGAAGATGCAAAAAGTCTAATTATTAAAAAGAACTGCTCGTATATAATTTCAGTCATCCAACCTTCGTGTCAAATTTCTTCCCTTTTAACTTCTCACTTAACAACGCATCAATCTCTTCCTTTGTGAACTCCACGGTGCCACATTCAGAATCCTCGTTGCTACACGCATCATTAGCAGAAACCCCCTGCCTATTATTAACATCTACAAACGGCTGTCTTCCGCGAGCACCAGCTGCAGGCCCTAATATTCTTCCAGCTGCAATTTTCCTCCGTTTGTCTAAGGGAACATCATCTGGAACCTCCTTCTTCTACATGATTGTTAAAAAAAAATAGTCATGACGCGAGTAATACAAGACAAATTAGATGTGGAGGGCTCCAAAACTCAACCATTTTGAACCCCATAGAGAAAAATAGCTTTAAACTAAAACACCATATCAAGGAAAAAAAAAACAGGAATGTTTCAATTAGAACCACTGTTTCCAACTGGTTCTTAGCTCCTAGTTCAGCGATATAAAATAAACATAAATTATCAAGAAACCCTCGATTATAACAAACTGGTGAAGAAATGAAGTTGTACTTGCTCATTCTCCTGTCATCCTAATAAAAAGAACAAGATCAAAGCGTAGACTCGGAACTTACAGCTGGACTGCGAGGGGGCCTATTCTGGTTTCGAGTTGCCATATTTCTTCAAAGCCAGAAAGAATCGAACTCCGATACAATCCTGGATGGTTGTTCCCGGATGGAATCCGACGGCGACGGAAGATGTCGATTGACGCCGGAAATTCCACAGATGAACAGTTGAGAAGCTCTGGGAGTTAGAGGATGAAGAGAAAATGGAACGTTGAGATCTGGTTCAGGTCTCTCTCGGGTCGAAGAGGGGAAAAAGGGCACACAAGATTTTGAAATTTGAATTGGCGGTATGATAACACGCGCTCCTGAAGAGAGACGTTACTTCTTTGGGCCGGGCTCTTCCGTTTTGGGCCGTACTGCTCTTTCAGGCCCAATAAATACAATCAATTTCCTTTCCATTTTTATTTGAAAAAACTCTTGCATTAAATAATAGAATATACCGTTGGTGTCCAGTGATGGTTGTCACTGTCATATTTTGTCTGTTTTCTTTTTTTTTTTTTGAGTTCATTGTCGGTTGTTTATTTTATTACAGTGTAATTTGTCAAAGTCTAGCGCGGAACGGCCATTATTACAGCATTAGAATAATTTTGCTCAAAATTTTCAATATAAAGTTGGTTTGGATTCTCGTTGAACTTTTTTTTTTTTAAATACTTCTCGATGAATTAGAAAGTGGCTTTTTTTAGAGGCATAAAGTGTGGCCATTTTTAAATATTAGTATTTTGGTGAAATTATCAAATTGGTTCCTATCGTTTAGAATTTAGCTTTCTCTCAATTTGATTCTTATAATTTTAAAAAGTCTTTATGATCGGGCTAGATTTTAAACTATTATTTACACACCAAAAAAAAACTCATTGTTTTTTCTCCCTTTTTATAAGAAAATGTTAATAAGTGGCAGTTCATATGATCACGATCCTTATAATTTTAAAAGGTCTTTATGATCGGGCTAGATTTTAAACTATTATTTACACACCAAAAAAGCTCATTATTTTTTCCCCCTTTTTATAAGAAAATGTTAATAAGTGGCGGTTCATATTGTCATATTTGCAAATGTAATAATAGGATTATAATTTACAAAATGAAAACTTTATAAAAAAAATTTACATGCCCATATTATAGTATATCATTGAAAAACATCTATCAATGATAGAGATAGTCTTTTTATGCTTATTAAGAATACCATTTTTACGTCTATTAGCTATATATGTCTATCATTATAAGGTTGATAAGCATAAATTAGTAACATATGTAAAACTGTCTAAATAGGTAAACAAATAATTATTGATAGAAAAAATAAAACCAAATATCGATTACATACCATTTTTTATTCTATTTATATAGTATATCAATATAGACATAATAGTAAACGAGCAAATGTAAACAATTATTGGTGGAAAATAAAGTCAAATATCACTAATATGCAATTTTTTTATTCTATTGATATGGTATAATATAATCCCAATAACAAATGATTGTGCAAACAATAACTAATATAAAACGAAAGTTAAATATTATAGATCGACTATTTTTAATATATTGATATGGTAAATCGATGATAGACTTAAAAGAAAATGCGTGAAAAATTTGAACTATCAGTGACAGATGTCTGTTAATGATATTAGAGGTTGTTTGGTTTAAGATTTCTCATATGCCTGGGAATAATAGATGTTGGAGAACAAAACGTCTGAGAATAAGATTGTTGGGAATCATAGATTGTTGTGTTTAGCCTATCACTGATAGATGTCTATTAGTTATTAGTGTTTATTAGTGATAGACATCTATTAGTGATATACAAGAATAACAAGAAAATTACGTAAAATGTCTAAATAGAGGCATGAAATATTTTGTAAAAAATTATTATATTTGTAAATACATAATGTTGTTACTATATTTGCAATTAATTGGGCTTGTTTTTATATGAGTGCCTCTTTTTTTTTTATTCACCGCGAACTCTAATGTAGTAAGCTATTGCAAAGCCAAATAAAAAACACCAACTCACGTAAATAGAAAACACAACTTATGTTAGTAATTATAACCATGATTTGTAAAATTTGATTAAACTATAAGGATTCAATTGGAGTTAAGTTCAAATCACATGAAGGAAATTTAAACTTTTAAAATCATAGAGAATATATTGAATCTACGATTGAAATCATACTAAATTAATTTTTGTAATTTAGCCTAACATTTAAATTAGGAATGTTCATGGAATACAATGGGGACAAGGATGGCTTCCCTGTCCTCGTCGCCGCCCTCATTTGATTCTCCATCCTGTGAAATTTTTCGTTTAATTTTGCAAGAATCAGGACAAGGATTCCACACAAGGAATTATTCCTCATTTTATTTTTTAATTTCAATTAAATAATTTTTTAAAGAAAATTTTGAATTAAATAGTTAATTATACACCATGAATCCTTATTTAAATAGTTAGTTCCTCGTGAAAATTTCTCATTTGAAGAAAAAATTCATAAACCTCTTAAAAGAAAAAAAAGAATATTTAATATTAAGTTATCTAATTATCTATCCATCATAAGAGTTAAAAATGATTTAAACATATCAAATTATCCATACAATATCTCATAAGCCATTAAACAATAAAACCTTAAATGATACCGTTTGATAACCATTTGGTTTTAGGTTTTTGAAAATTAAACTTGTTTTCTTATGATCATTTTCTTATAATGGTTTGCTTCTTCTTAAGTAAACACTGGAATTTCTAGTCATATTCCAAAAATAAAACACAAGTTTTTAAAAACTACTTTTTTAATTTTTAAAACTTGACTTGATTTTTGAAAACATTGGTAAAAAGTAAATAACAAAACAAGAAACTTACAAGTAGAAGTAGTGTTTACAAGCTTAATTTTCAAAAATAAAAAATAAAAAACCAAATAGTTATCAAATGGGAGCCTTAAATATTACCATTCATGATCAAAAGTGATTCAAACATAAACATGCCTTGTATATATATATAATTAAAAAAATAAAAATAAATAGGATGAGACAGGGTTGGGAATATATTCACCATTCTCCTTTAGATAGTGGGGAATTTTCCCCCCTCAACAGAAATTTTAGAGAAAAAAATAGAATTGAGATGAGGTAAATAATCAATCTGGAACCTTTCTTGTTATTCACTATTTTGAAAAAATATATATAGTACAGAATGTATAAAAATAGGCAGAGAGAGGGGAACGTGGAGGTTGTTACAATTTCAACTAATACAGAAAATAATGGCAACAAAATAGCAATTGATGTGTATATGTACAAAGTCAAACAACAGAAAGAGAAAAGAGACAAGCCCAAACCAAAACCCTGCCTGTGTAATTTCATTTGCAAAGCAACTTACGTTTTTCGTTCAAGTGGTGTGGTCGAAGGGCGGATCGCTTGACGCATGCATTGGCTCAGGAAGCTAACTCACTGCAACATGAAAAATCGTGGATGGAGGAAGTCCCAGCAGCGGTGCATTCTCTCTACTTGGAGGAAGTGGATGCTGAAAACCCACTTAATTTATTAAGCAGTCACGTGCCTGTGTAATTTCATTTAGTTGTTTCTCAAAAAAAAAAAAAAAAAACATTGTCGTTTAGTGAGTGAGTTTAAACATCCTCCCTCAAACTCGAGGGTGATGGGATCACGCAGAGTTTGTGACTGAGGTTGCTAGAGTTGTTTGCACTTAGAGGTTTTGTTAATCCATCTGCAAGCTGATCTGCTAAAGGAATGTAGCGAATATCTAGCTGCTTGGCCAAAAATTTCTCTCTAATGAAATGAATATCAAGCTCAACATGTTTACTCATTTAGTGAAAGACCGGATTAGCTACTAAAGACAAGGCCCTCAGATTGTCACACCAAGCTATAGGTGTTGTTTTGCTAGGATGACCAATTTCAGATACAAGTGATTGAATCCAGCTAACCTCAACTGCAGCATGAGCTAATGAGCGATACTTCGACTCTGTGCTAGACCGTGCCACAACATGTTGTTTCTTGGATGACCAAGAAACCAAAGAATCACCATAAAGACACAATTTGTTGCAATGGATTTTCAGCCATCTACACAATATGCCCAATTTGCATCTGAGAAGGCGATTATTTAGAAGGAGGTGGACTTGGGAATGCTCAACCCATGAGTCAATGTTCCTTTTAGGTAATGAATGACTCTTTTTACAACTTGCTAGTGTACATGTGTAGGTGATTGAAGAAATTGACTAAGTTTGTTGACAATATAAGCGATGTTTGGTCTGGTGTTGGTCAAGTACTTAAGGGCACCAATAACACTTCAACAAACTGTGGGATTGGGCAAGGCTTCTCCTTCATGGGGCTAACAAGTGTTTTCCCATCACTGATGGCATGGGGCAAGGCTTAACGTGCGCCATGTCTAATCTGTCCAACATGTATTTTTGTTGATTCAAATGAAAACCTGCGCAATCTCTACGTACTTCAACACCAAGAAAATATGAGAGTTCCCCAAGATCCTTGAGTGAGAACTCTTTATTTAGGTCAGCAACAAACTGATCAACTACATTCTACTAATTGCCAGTGACCAATATGTCATCAACATAAATCAACACATAAATTTGAACATCACATTTTACAAAGTAAAACAAAGAGTTGTTTGCCCTTGATTCCTTGAAGTTCCAACCAAGTAAAACATGTTTAAACCTTTCAAACCAAGCTCTAGGAACTTGTTTTAGTCCATACAATGCACGGTTTAGTTTACAAACATGTTGTGGTTTTTCTTGATTCACATAACCTTTAGGTTGAGACATATAAACACATTCTACTAATTGACCATTCAAAAAAGCATTGTTTATATCTAATTGCCTAACATTCCGATCATAATTTGCTGCTAAAGTCAACATGATGCGAATAGTTGATGACTTAACGACTAGACTAAAGGTTTCTTTTAAGTCAATACCTAGATTTTGATGAAACTCTTTGGCTACCAACCGTGCTTTGTGCTTTTGTATGGTTCTATTTGTATTCCTTTTGATTTTGAACACTCATTTGCATCCAACAATATTAATTCCAGGTGTCCAAGGAACCAAAGTCCATGTTCTGTTTTTGTCCAGGGCCTCAATTTTTACTTCCATAGCCTTCTTCCACTCAATTGATTGTAGAGCTTCTTTTACTGATCTAAGTTCCTAAACATCCAAGTTATTTACTTGATATGAAAGATAACTGTAGGTTTTTGGTTTGAACACACCACTTTTAGATCGGGTTTGCATAGGATGCAGGGAAGAAGATTGGGGAAGTTGATTATCAAGGTTTGGTGTGAGGTCAATTTGTTCATGGATTGGAACATGGTCTACTGGAACATCATTACCTAATTATGAAGAAGTCTCCAAGGATGGTGCTGTTGTAATTGACCTTTCTTCAGTTGTTGGGCTTAAAGAACTAGACCTTTTTGTGTTAGATTTAGCATATTGTGTTGGTCAAGATTGAATGGTTGGACAAGGTGCTTGATTTTGTTTACTGGAGGTATTTGAGTTGGGTGAGGGAAAACCAACACAAGTCACAATGGTTTTTTATGACTCTTGTTTTGTAGGAGAGTTGGTTAAAAAGCTATTTTTGAAAGGAAATTCATTTTCATCAAACACAACATGCCTAGACACATATATTTTTCTACTTGAGCTTAGACACTTATAGCCTTTGTGACCATCACTATAGCCTAAGAACACACATTTAGTGCTGTGAAATTGGAATTTATGAGATTGATAGGGTCTAAGGCAAAGAAAACAAGCACTCCCAAGCACTTTTAAAAAGGAATAATCTGGTTTTCTTTCAAAAACTCTCTCCCATGGTGATTTTATTGGGATTTATGCCCTAAAGCCTCGTAATTAATTATTTATTTAATAATTAATAATAATTTTGATTATTTTATTTGCAATATAATATTATCCATTATATGAAAAATCCAAGGTTATTAGTGTAATCTTGAACAGTATGTGGTTGACATATAAGAGGATCGTGTTCAAGAAATAACCTAAAGAGTCATAGTATATGGATAAGGTCGGGTGCCTTATCCTGGTAATGGTAACACTATTAATACGACCTACTTTGTAATAGTTACAAATTATTTGATCCAAATCGTTCATGTGGAGACATGTGAGTGGGGGTATCTTATACAATGAGTTTGTATAAGACTGGACCACGAAATATTAAATGTCTCTTTATAAATCCGTTAATTGAGAAGATTAATATTTCATCAGGATGATCATATGCTACTCGATCTTAATCCTGAGTGAGTTATGAACTCCTACTTGTGAGGGTTTGTCCTTTGATTTGCATGGTGAGAATGGCTTTTGTTGTCGATTCAATAAGCCTACCATTTTGGGGACTTGACCAAATAGGGAGTTGGGAACATAATCTCACAATATGAAATTCACTCATTCCCTTATAGGGTAAGTAGATGAGTAGTTTCCTTAAGTGCTGATTTCGGGACTTGAACAATGGGGTCCCACCATCTCACTGGCTCGAGAGGAATTTAGTTTATGGTTGGATCATAAACAAATTATTCATTAGAGGATCAGTGGTACTTAAGGTGTAAGATGTAATTACAGGAGTAAAACGGACTTTTGACCCAGCTGTAATTACGAACAACTCGTGAAGGATCAACTTGCATGTAGTGATTATATCAATGGACACAACTTGTCCTACAGTGCATAAAAATGCAACTTTAGGTCTATAGTGGAGTGGCCCTAGAGTTAATGAATGAAAATTGATTAATTAATTAATTTTGTATCATTGGAACTTATAATCTGTAGGTTCATAAGGTCCCATTGCTAGCTCATAGTACACTAAAAGATCAATTTAGTTGAAAGAAAAAATTTGAAATATTCAAATTAATATTTAATTTGAATTGTTCAAATTAATATTTAATATATTAAATATAAAAGAGGAAAATATATTTATTGTATTTGATACATTAAATATTAAAATAATTAATGTATATTAGATACATTAAAGAAAAGATATTTATTAAATTTGAATTGGATTCAAATTAGGAAATAGATATCGTAGGAGAATTTTAAAAGGTTTGAATAAGATTCAAATTGGTTAGATAAATATATTTTAATATATTAGATATTAAAATATATTATTTAATTATCTTCCCTAGACCACTATAAATATGACCCCTAGATAATTCTCTCTAGACCTCTTCCTCTTTAATCCCTTGTGGATTTTCTTTCAAGAGGCTCCCACAAGCCTTGGTTCTGTGTTCGAGTCATAGCCAGAAAGACTTCGTGGAAGAGATAAAGATCTGCCAGAAGAATCTTCATATTTTCAAGGTATGTTATGCTTAACCATAATATTATTATTTAATTCTAAATAAACTCAAACCGATTCCTACGCTTTCGCTTGGGTTTAATTAGATTATTCTCTTTCAGATTTGAACCCTAAGACAATTGTAGGCATTCTATTTATAAGGAACACAGCTGATGCAAAAGCATCCCACCGGAATCTTAATGGCATGAAGGCTTGTGCTAGTAAGGTAAGACTCATTTCTACAATATGCCTATATTTCCTTTCAACTAGACCATTTTGTTGGCTCGTGTGTGGACAAGGATGCCTAAATTCTATTCCATTCTCTTTTAGAAGGTTGAAAAACTCCTAAACTCACCTCTCCAATCAGTTTGAAGTGTTTTTATCTTTCTCTCAAACTTATTTTCCACAAAGGTTTTATACTGAACAAAAGATTGTAAGGCTTGATCTTTGTATTTGAGAGGATAATATAAGTTTGGCGAGTGTAATTGTCTACAAAACTGATGTAGTAATGATAACTTGAGTTAGATGCTATAGGTGAAGGTCCCCATAGGTCACAAGTTATAAGCTCAAGTAATTGTTTTGCTTGGAAATTTGAAACTTTGAAAGGAAGTGCATGGGATTTGTCATATTGACAAGCATCGCATAAAATACTAGTTTCATTATTAAGAACATTTAGACATGAAAAAGTACCTTATTTGATGGATGACCCAATCGTTGGTGCCATACATCTCTAGACACACTTGACTGACTCAAAAAGGGAACATTTGTTGACTCACCTACTGGACTTGACTCTAAGGAACTGAAATTTTACTCTAACAGCTTTTTTGGTGACAAGCTGGAGAAACTTCTGATTTGGGATGATTTGGCGAGAGGAAGATCTAGTTGATAGAGTCCATTTTTAAGTGTCATTTTCAACAACACCTTCCTTGTTTCCTTGTCCTTAACCAAGCAATAAAAAAAGTGAAACTCAACAAAATAACAATTATCAGTAGTGAGTTTTGCAATGCTAAGAAGATTTCGTTTAATTTGCGGTGCATACAATATATTTTTGAGAATAAGATCAAGTTGATTGGGTTGTTTTGAATTAACAAGGTTATGTCATATGTGTGAAATAGAGATTTGATTACCATTAGCTACAGTTAATTTTCTCTTACCATTGTAGTTAGTCTTGATGTTCAGGTTTCCTAAATCAATGGTGATGTGACTCGAAGCTCCACTATCAGCAAGCCAAGATGGATCAACAACTATTTCTAGGGTGGCAACATAGGTTGTGCTTCCATTTTCTTGAGCGTTAAAGGATGAGGTCCCAGTGTGTAGTCCAGCAAATTCTCTATTGAACCTCTTAAAACATATCGCTGCAATATGGCTATATTTTCCACAAAGTTTGCAAGTTAGTTTGGATGAGTTGTTTATGTAATTTCCACTCCTTCCACATCCTCTTCCCTTTTCATTTTCTCTTGAGTTTTTGTTTTGTCCTTGCAATTTGCCTCTTGTTGGTTGTGGACATAATTAGCACACAAAGTCTCCACATTCTCATTTGTGCTAACAACATTTAGTCTCACAAGAGTATTTTCAAATGTTAGTAAGGTAGCATATAACTCATGCCAATTGATAGAATCCTTACCTTGAATTTGACAAAGAATTGGAATGTACTCAACTTCCAATCCAGATAAGATGCATGACATTATGTAGTTGAAAGTCACTGGTTCTCCAACTAGCTTAAGGTTCTCGAAGGTCTGTTTCATGAATGTCAAGCACTAGGACATTCTCATCGTTCCTTTTCTGGTAGTTTGCAAGACATATTTCAGTTGGATGATTCTTGCTTTGCTTGCTGCCCTGTATTGGTCTTTGAGTGCGCACCAAACTTCTCTAGAGGTTTTGAGATCCACAACTTCACACGCTATGGAGGGAGTCATAGACCCGAATAACCACCCCAACAAAGCTTGGTCAGTGGCCCTCCATTCTACATATTATAGATTAATAGGTTGTAGCCAGTTGATTGCTTAGAGGTTCCTGCTCCATCTGTGACAGCAACAAATTCATCTAGTTGGGTCTTTATGTCCAAAACAAAACCAATAACTCTCTGTCCTCTCAAGATTGCAAGGACCATCCTTCACCATAGAGAATAATTTTTATCATCAAGTTTCACTGTTACAACATTTCCCAAAGGATGGTTGAAGGAATTGTTCATTCGTGAAGTTGCGGCAATAGGAATTACTTGGGATGTTGCTATTGAGTTCTCTTTAGTGGTCATTGTAGCGTTTGCTTATATGCTCTGATACCAACAAAAAATTTAGAGAAAAAATAGAATTGAGAGGAGGTAAATAATCAGTCTGGAACCTTGCCTGTTATTCACTATTTTGGAAAAATATATACAGTCCAGAATGTATAAAAATAGGTAGAGAGAGGGGAACGTGGAGGTTGTTAAAATTTCAACTAATACAAAAAATAAAGGTAACAAAATAGCAATTGTTGTGTATGTGTACAAAGTCAAACAACAGAAAGGGAAAAGACAAGTAAGCCCAAACCAAAACACTGCCTTTTTAGTGAGTGAGTTTAGCACTCCCCCATGGGGCTCCATTTCGGTGGAGAAAATAAACATCTCTATTTAAAAGAAAACTTTTAAAAACCACTAATTTATTAAGATTAGTGTATAAATTAATCATGTATTGGTATGTATGGCCATAGGCACACAAATATCATCACAGACAAGTACGTGATGTTAGGGAATCACAATCTCGTGAAGTCCACGTGGTGAAATTCTAGTAGCCCACGCTGGAACCTATCCAACTTGTCCAATGAAGAAGAATCACTCAACACGTGTTCATCTACAATTGGTTAAACCCATATCCAACTTATCCAACTAGAAAATTGGCAGATAAGGTGGTGGCCCCCAACTACTCTGCTTCACAAAAACAAATATAGAAATCTGCAACTCTCCCGCAATATAATTCTCTATTTCTCACTAGAAAAACCTTTAACTTCGAAAACCCATTGGAAAGAAGAAAAAAAAAAGGTAGCGGATCAGAAGCTATGGCGTCAATGGCAGGGCTCTGTGGTTCCTCTCAGGCTGTATTGGAAGGTAGCCTTCAAATTAGTGGCTCAACCCGCTTGAGTGTGGCTGGCAGCAGCAGGCTCTCCGTCCCCCGGTCCGGTTTGATGATCAGAGCTCAGCAAGTGCCTGCTGAGCCCGAGACCAGCCGCAGGGCCGTCCTTGGCTTGGTCGCCGCCGGTCTCGCCTCCGGCTCTTTCGTTCAAGCCGTTCTCGCTGATGCTAAGCCCATCAAGCTCGGTCCCCCGCCCCCTCCCTCCGGCGGACTTCGTAAGTGATTCAACATTAAATTTACCGTAATCCATCGTTAAAATTTCAGACTATATTTGATCTGGGTAAGATCTTATTGATGACAATGTTTTGATATTTGCAGCTGGGACTTTGAACTCGGACCAGCCAAGAGACTTGGACCTGCCACTGAAGGAAAGGTTCTTCCTTCAACCACAAAATCCAGCAATGGCTGTGGCGAGGGCGAAAGACTCAGCCAAGGATATCATCAATGTAAAGGGGTCGATAGAGAAGAAGGCGTGGCCGTTCGTTCGAGACGACCTTCGTCTCAAGGCGGGGTACCTCCGTTATGACCTCAGGACAATCATTTCTGCCAAGCCTAAGGAAGAGAAGCAAGCCCTTAACGAACTCGCAGGAAAGCTCTTCCAAGACATCGACAAGGTGATTGTTGTCTCATAGAGTTGAATTTTGAATATTGGCATTGATATGATTATAGGTCTCTTCTATTGTTTCTGACGTTTTCTTTTGTCCGCCATCATCAACTGGGAAACTTGCAGTTGGACTATGCAGCAAAGATTAAGAGCAGCTCAGAAGCAGAGAAGTATTATGCTCAGACTGTGTCAACCCTCAACGATGTCCTGTCCAAGCTCGGTTAGAAGAAGAGCGTTTTCTGTTAATGTCATGTAAGATTATCTGTGAACATATGCGAGACTCTCCAGTTTGAACCAATGTTATATCAACGGAATTTGGTTTCAACCCTCAACTCAACTCTTTCCAATTTCTTATTGCATTATTGTTCATTTTGATCAGTGACCCTACAATTTTGACTGGTTACATTTGGTATGAACATACATTCCCAAGTCTAAGCCGCACAATTTAGAGCGTACAGTCTAAGAAATTAACGAATAATATGATCATTACAATCAAACATAGGATCGATATACATCATGGTGAAATTGGCACTAGTCCATTACTTATTGTATTTGATTTCTCAAACGTTAATTGAATTCACTAGATCGCCCAATCTTCCTGTCCGATTGAATTGTAAGATTATCTTCAAATATTTCAGTGTCTTAAAGCACTCTCCCATACAGAATCAGATTTAGCTCAAAAAGTTCTTGCCTCGATCATTTAACGGCTTTATATGTTTTGTATTCTTAACCATGAAGCAGTTTCTTAAAGTTGCTTAGATTTGAATATGATTCGGTGCATATTTAACCATGCATTTTCAACGGAATCTTAACTAAACAGAAGTCTCAAAAAGAAGAAGAAAAATGGATGTTTCCCATGTGAAGCAATTTTTTAAAGTTGCTTAGATTTGGCTGGCAATTACTGAAACAGGAAAACAATAGCTGTTGTCAACTGGGTTAAACATGTTAAAGAACTAATAAATTAGAAGTTATATTGTCATTACAGGCAATGGCTGTTGTCAACTGGGTTAAACATGTTGCGGATCAGAAGAATTTGATTTGTCTTTCCTCTGTTCTTCTCTATAAGCTGCTGTTGCAGAAACATAATAAGCGACAGTACAGAGCCCATGAATGAAACACGCAATCCCACCTACCAAAAACAGCCCATGACTTGATACCTCACAAGAGTTTTTCCACTTGGAATTGTCCACCGTCCCAGCCATCAACATTGAGAACCCAATAGCCAAAGTAATCCTAATTTTTCACCCAAAAACACATCTATCAATTTTGGGTTTCATTTAAAATCATTCAAGATTACCTAAACTGAATTGAAAAGCTTGGTAGGTTGAACTATGCCAGAAAAACTATTCTTCACAAAATTTCAAATGGCTAGGAGAGGATTGATTTAGTGTTACAGAGACTTACCATGAGAGAGTCATGAAGAGCAATCCCAATCGCCTGTTAGCATTTGATTCTTGGAAATGTTGTCTATCCCTAATGCAAATGCACCCGCCAAGTACTTTAGCAATGGCATGAGCAAGGCCAAGCAGAATAGTTGCAGCCAGCCCCTGGCTAAAAGCATCATCTCTCGGCTTTCTGCTGCATTCATACACCCGTATGCTCACCGATTGTAGTATCACCTGAAATAGGAAATACGTCGAACAGTTAATATGCATATTTCGATAAACGTGTACAGCGAGCTATACATGACGATTTCTTTTCACTTTACTTCAGCATTACCCGATTCTGAGCCTTTTCAGCTCGAATGGCAAGTAGTCCGGCAACAGCGTCCATTACCATGACCAAAATGCAGACCAGAAAGCCATAGTTTCGCGCCATTTCTGCTGCAATTTGAGAGCTCTTCTCAAGATTTGCAATCGGGAATAAAAGTTTAGGAGATCTGAATTGGAGGAATGGAAGATGGAATAAAGGAAACCTAGGATTGCACTATTACACATATGAAAGGAATCATCTATGGCGACAAATTTTTCAAGAAAGCTTCTTTCCTTTCTATAGTTCTCCCTATTATTTTTTATGCAGATGCCTTCCATGGGAGTCAAGGAATGAACAGGATCCAAGGAAAATTTCTAACGCTTCCAGATTCTTTAAGATCGGTGACACCGGATTGTAAACTTAACATCAGAGGAGAAGAAATCAGAAAGGAAGAAAGATATCAACGTTTATGGTATGTAAAATAAATGAATTCCTTCATTTAAATAAGCAGATAAATTAATTATACTTGCCGTGAATTAGATAATTTTTCAAAATTTAATAATTTGTATAAATGATTAAAATTAGGATGAAGTTAGGATATATCTTTTAGGGCAAAATTCAATTTATACTTTTAAAGTTTGAGAGTTGTATCAATTAAAATCTTAAACTAATAATTGCTAAACTTTCATACGGGTATCAATTTACACTCTTCTTTAGATTTCGTTCGAAAAACGTTAGTTCGTACATATGCAAACTTATAATTGTATCAATTCGCACACGTGTGTAGACTTTTTAAAAAAATTTTAAAAATCGTAGTGCATGAAAGGTCTAAATTGATTCACTTATGAAAGTTTAAAAGTTTAATTGATACAATTATAAGTTTATACACGTTTGAACTAACATTTTTCAAATGGAATCTAACAAAGTAAATTGATAGAAAGTTTAGAGTTTAAATTGATACAATTATTAGTTTAGGGTTTTAATTGACACAATTCTCAAAGTTTAGAGGTATACATTGATTTTTACCCTATCTTATAATGAATTGATACTTGAATTTTTTAAAGGATAAACTGATACTTGGGACTACGTTTGATAATCATTTGATTGTTGGTTCTTAGTTTTTGAAAATTAAGCTTATAAACACTACTTCTATCTATGATTAATTTGTTTTATTATCTGTTGTTAGTTTGGAAAACTAAAAAAATTAGTTGGGAAAAAAGCATTTTTGACCCCTAAACTTTGCATGTTGTATCAATTTTAACCATGAACTTTCAATTTCATCAATTTAAACCTCAAACTTTGCAAATTGTATCAATCTTAACCCTAAACTTTTAATTTCATCAATTTAAACCTCAAACTTTGCAAATTGTATCAATTTAACTCTAAACTTTTAATTTCATTAATTTAAACCTCAAACTTGAATAAGTGTATCAATTTACATATTCGTTTAAGTTTTCGTTTCAATTACCATTAGAAAGATTTCCCACATATGTCCAAAGCCACATTTTGCTCTATGATAGGTACTTATTTGTTATTAAAAAAAAATTACTAAAAGAATAATTAAACAATTCCAGATCGAATCATCACCATCATGAAAACCATGAACTCGACTTTCGAAAGTAGGGCTCATACAAAATGAACACTTGTGTGTCTCCCTCGCCATTGGTGTCGATACCAATGACGACAAGTATAAAAAGATTGAGCTATGCTAAAATGCGGGAGAGAACAGGAAAGACGATGGCATACAAAATGATGCCCATGAATACAATGAACTGGTCTAGCCGACCTTGTCGGCCCCGTCGACAATCTTTCTGGGGATTAAAGTGACATTGATGCTGGAGAGAAAAAATACAAAAATTCTAACGAGGGTGATGATTTTGAAAGTCTCACGTCCATTGCAGTGGATGGAGGACAAATCAAGCTAAAGGTCGATGAGAAATTTTAAAAAAAATATTGGCAAACGATTCAAAAAGGAGAGTACTCCATTAAGAAAAAATATGGTGCAAATAACCTTTGTTTCTACTAAAAGCCGGTGGATTGAGTAGAATCATGTCTTACAATTGAAATACCCTCAATTAATTAAATGAAAAAAAATAGCAGAATCAAATAAGATAAGAAATAAAAAAAAATGAAAAAAAGTCATGCTCTAAATTGAAGACATTATGGAGAGTCTACTCCAATTTTAAATTTTTTTAAAAAATAACAAATACGTACCTATGATAGAGCAACACGTGACTTTGGACATGTGTGGAAAAATTTTCTAATAAGGATTGAATAGAAACTTAACCGATGGTGTAAATTGATACACTTATTTAAGTTTGAGGTTTAAATTGATGAAATTAAAAGTTTAGGGTTAAAATTGATACGATTTGCAAAGTTTGAGGTTTAAATTGATGAAATTGAAAGTTCAGAGTTAAAATTGATACAACATTTAAAGTTTAAGGGTCAAAAATACTTTTTTTCCAAATTAGTTTTTAAAAACTTTTCATTTTTAGAATTGGACTAAAAATACAAATGTATTTTTTTAGAAAAGATAAAGGTAAAACTATGGTAAAGAAATTAAAGAGAAAACAAACACATTAAAAAAAAAAAAAAAAAAACCAGAGAGTTATCGAGGGCCTAAATTAATATCACTTGAACAAAACAAAACCATCAATATGAAACTAACTTAAGACAGGTGTGAAGTTGGGCGATGAGGGCAATAAAGGAAAATAAAATGTTTCTAGAAAGAGCTCAAAGTTTCTGAAGCATTCCAAAAAGGAAGACAGATGGAAAAGGTGGAGCAACCCAAATGTTTGTAAATATGTCAAAATTTTGCAGAGGGAGGAGAAGATCAGAGAAGTACTCTGGTTCTGATGCACCCTCCATTGATCACTGCCTTGGAGAAAATGTCAGCTTATTGGTGGAAAAGCTTCGACGAGGATGAAGATCGACCCGAGAAGCCTCGGCGGTGTGGAGTTACAGAGATGAGAGGCCCCCATTACACTCTCTCCAGCCAAAATGTTATTCAGGTTTGTACACTCTATATCTTCCTCTTTAATTCCACGCTTTAGGGTTTGAACTCGAACAAATTGATGCTTAGGCGGTACTGGAAGATGATTTCGGCTTATTGATCGCTGTTTCTTTAATATGATTGCAAAAATTGGTGTTCTGAAGGAAATTTTCGAGTCTATGGGTCAATTTGTCGATGGGTTGAAGTTCTCCGGGGGTTCCCACAGCCTCTTGCCGAGGGATTTTGTGAAAGAGGTGACTGAAATGGCTCATCGACATGACATTTATGTCAGTACGGGTGACTGGGCGGAGCATTTACTTCGCAAAGGTCCGTCGGGCTTCAAAGAGTATGTGGAGGTGAGAAGAAGAGGAATGCTAATAATAATAATCATGTTGATTTTATTCTGTGATAGAAGCTGGAGTGATAATTAGGAGTATGGTGTCTCTAGGAATGTAAGCTCTTGGGATTTGACACTATTGAGCTCAACGTGGGATATCTTGATGTTCCTGAAGAAACTCTCCTGAGATACGTGCGCTTGATTAAGAACGGTGGCCTTAGGGCTAAGCCTCAATTTGCAGTGAAGTTCAATAAGTCTGACATTCCCATTAGTGGCAATCGAGCATTTGGAGCTTATATTGTTCCAAGACCTCGATCTTCTGGTAAGGTTTCAATTTGCAAATCTGTTCGATTTCATTATTCTAGGGAAATGGGTCTAGGACTTACTTTTGGATTTTGAAAAACTAATTGGATAAACATGTTGATTGTTCTAAATTTTTGATTTGCAAGATGATCACTTTGATGCATAACATACTTATAAAGAATGTTAAAAAACACTTTTAGTTCATGAACTCTCATGGAAGTAACGATCTAATTCCTGAACTTTAGTTTGTAACAATTTAGACGACGTTGTGAAAAATATTGTTGGGATTCAATGAGATTTCTTAAGTACATAAATCAATAAACTCATTAGGGACTAAATGTGTTTATAAACTTCAAAATAAGTTGTTACACAATAAAAATTGACACTTAATTTTGATGAGATTTTTCGCGATAGAAGTTAAATTGTTACAAAATTCAACATTCATAAACTAAATTGTTATATATTAAAGTTTAGGGACTAAGTTACAAATTTGAAAGTTGTTACAAACTATAGTTCAAGGATTAAATGGTTACTTTCATGATCGTTTAGTGACCAAAAGTGTTTTTTAGTCTATAAAGAAAGAATATACATTGAACGCAATGAGTACTTTATTTCACAAATTCGATCATCAAATTATTTGCTTTAAAAAGGTTCAATCATTTGATGGCATGAAACATTAATCAGTCATCCTGCCTTTCTGAGGCCTGCCCTGTTATGCAATCTGCACCATTAGTTTTATTTGGAGAATTTGATACCGAAGACTTGGAAAGAAAGACTTCCAATCCTTTTTCATGGTTTCATCAAGCTGGCCTTTGATCCTGATCCTACTCCATTACTATTTATATGGTGATTCTATCTAGGCTTGCAATTTATTTGGATGGCACCGATGTTCATAATTATTGCTGTAGTTGTATCTTACTTTTGCATGCTTGATGTCATGGAATTGATCAGCCCATTTTATAATCTTAAATGGTAATGGATATAAAGAATGTGGAATCAATGGCATTGTTTTAGGCACTGAAATCGAAAACAGAGTTGAACATGGTGTCATAGGTGCAATGTAGATCACTTGCTAGTTGCTTCAACATAGACTCTCTTTGTTGGTTTGGGATGCTCTCTGAACCTTTGTTCGACTAGTTTAACTTTCATTGACAAGTAAGGATCTCTATGGTTATTACTTTTAAATATTGAGGCTTTATCACTGTAACTTGCAGAACTTGTAGAGGATGTTGATCTTTTGATCAGAAGGGCTGAGAGATGCCTAGAAGCTGGGGCAGACATGATAATGATCGATGCCGATGATGTCAGTAAACACGCCGATTCTCTTCGAGCAGACATTATCGCCAAGATCATTGGGCGTCTTGGTCTAGAGAAAACGATGTTTGAAGCATCGAATCCCAGAATGTCGGAGTGGTTTATCAATCAATACGGCCCAAAGGTATAAAAACATTGTCTTCCTACAGTTGCACTTACATTCCTTTACTCAATGACTAATAACACATTCTTTTATGCCTTGTATTTAGGTGAATCTCTTTGTGGATCACTCTCAAGTCATGGATCTGGAGTGCCTCCGGGGCCGCAACAAGGGTAAAAATCACTCGTCTATTCTTGGTTCCTCCTACTTTCGGATTTAAAGTTGATGTGTTAACTCCAGAGATTTATGTTGGGTTGTGTATATGAACTTCAAGATTGTATTGTTGCAGTGTGTTTTGATGCCTTTTGATTGCAATGCATCTTTTTTTTTCCACTTCTTGTTCACAACTCTAAAATGTGTTTCTTTACTTTAGTAAATGAAAGGGCTACACTGGATGAATAAAATTTACATCTTTTGAATGTTGTTGCCATCTTGTTATTTAATTTCAATAATTATTGAGTACAAATTGGATTGAAAATTCTCTCTGTGCTTGGGAAGGATATTGAGATAATACGAAATATTTTTAAATAAGTTCATTCGGACTCGGTCACTAGGGAGGTATTTCTTGGCAATACTATATAATGTATATGTTCTTAAATTGGTTAAAATAGTTGGGTTTGGCTCAATCCAATAAAGTTTTCTATATATATATCCTACAAAGTTAGCTGTTATTATTATTATTATTATTTTTTTTTTAATTTTTTTTTTCTCTAAACCTTTCAATCAAAACAATGTGTTGAAATATTAAATAAACTCACGATTCTTCAACTAATTATCGAACCTATATTCTTAGACTGAGTATGTGAGATACCACCCATTTGAGGAGGAGTTTTCTTTTATTAATATTGTAGTTTTTTAAAGTTATTATAAAAATATTGTTGTCTTGAAAGTATTTATAAGAATAATCAAAACAATGTGTTGAAATATTAAATAAACTCACGATTCTTCAACTAATTATCGAACCTATATTCTTAGACTGAGTATGTGAGATACCACCCATTTGAGGAGGAGTTTTTTATTTATTTATTAATATTGTAGTTTTTTAAAGTTATTATAAAAATATTGTTGTTTTGAAAGTATTTATAAGAATATTGTTGTTTTAAATAGTTGGCGGATGGTCGTCTTTTCGAGAGACGACCATGTACACGCGTTCGAGATGAAGAGACAACCAAGTGTGCGCAGCAGATGGTCGTCTCTTGAAGAGACGACCATCTCCTGCCTTTTCGTTTAAAAAAAAAAAAACGCGTAGATGGTCGTCTCTCATCCCAAAAGTTTTAATAATTATGTCAGTTGGCATATTGGTCAGCTAACTACTCTAAGACATAAGGGGCCTAGGTTCGAGCATTGTAGAACGCAGTTTTTAACTATTTATTTCTTTTTTTCCTCTGCTTTCTCTCTTTCTTTTTTTCCTTCCATCTTTTTTTCTTTCTTTCTCTTTTTCTTTCTTTTATTTGTTTTATTTAAATCAAATAAGATATCTTCCGTTTTTTTTAATATTTGAAGTAAATTGAATATTCTATTGCAATTTATTCTTTTTTTCTAAGAAATTGAAATTTATTTAAGTATTAATTATTTAAATATTTTCTTTTCTAATATGAGTGATTTTTCATTCTCTCGTATTTCTTTATTTTTCTTTATTTATTTAGAAAAAATTACATGATAATTTTGAATAATGTGATCATTTGATTTAAAATCAACTCAAAATGACGTAAACGAAGTTGTTCTTCTCCCAAAGTCGATTGCAATATAATATTTAAATAGTTAATACTTAAAATAAATTTTAATTTCTTAAAAAAAAATAAATTACAATAGAATATTCAATTTACTTCAAATATTAAAAAAAACGGAAGATATCTTATTTGATTTAAATAAAACAAATAAAAGAAAGAAAAAAAACGGAAGGAAAAAAAAGAAAGAGAGAAAGCGGAGGAAAAAAAGAAATAAATAGTTGAAAACTGCGTTCCACAATGCTCGAACCTAGGCCCCTTATGTCTTAGAGTAGTCAGCTGACCAATATGCCAACTGACATAATTATTAAAGTTTCTGGGATAGTCGTCTCTTGAAGAGACGACCATCTACGCCTTTTTTTTTTTAAAACGAAAAGGCGGGAGATGGTCGTCTCTTCAAGAGACGACCATCTCGAACGCGTGTACATGGTCGTCTCTTGAAGAGGCGACCATCCGCCAGCTACTTAAAACAACAATATTCTTATAAATACTTTCAAAACAACAATATTTTTATAATAATTTTAAAAAACTACAATATTAATAAAAAAAAAACCCCATTTGAGGAAGGTGTGATATTTGAAAAAGAATTCTCAAATATCAGTTCACTGCCAATGGCAAAATAATTGACAGCTCAATCACTGGTTTAATCGCCCCCATTGAATCATGATATTCACGTACATTGGAGACAAACTTGGGACTCAAAATATTTTCGAGTGGATTTGGAATACTTTTTGAAAAAAATATTTTTTTTAAATAAAATCAATTTTTCTATAAACACCATTAAAAAAAATTAATAATTTAAGTGTGTTTAGTATAGCTTAATGTGTGATTTTAGATGATCAAAACTATTCTTTAAAAAAATCATTGTAAGTAAAAAAAAAAACGATTTAAAAAAAAAGATTACTTCAAAGCAATTTTTGAAAACACATTTGAGAGATGAATCATCCAAAAATGGTTTAAGTGATTAACTGAAAATTTTTAAAATATGCAATAAGGAAAAAAATATTTATAATTAATATAATCACTTTTTAATACAATGTAACCAAACAAATTTATTATTTAAAGCACTTTTAAAAATATATAAGATATAATAACATTTTAGTTAAATTGTACAAAATACCTCTGAACTTTGAGGATGTGTTTTGATTATGCCCTTAAACTTTGAAAAGTTTCATTTTTATTTTTGAACATTGAAATTTATTTCAAAAAATACCCTTGGATTGTTTTTTAGTTAAAATAAGATGAAAATTGATACAACGGCGAATGTGTAAAAATTGGGAGGCATACGTGGTATCATTCAAGAAATTGATGTGACAGATAATGTGTAAAAAAAAAAATTGATTATGTAAATAATTTTAACGATATCTTTTGAGATGAAATAAATGGTAACTGTGATTTTAATCTTATATATAGTTGTAAATAATATCATGTATGCCTTCTAATTTGTACAGATCAGTTGCCACATAAATTTTCATAATTTCAAAGTTTAAGGATATTTTTTGGAATAAATTTGAAAGTTCAATGATAAAAATGAAAATTTTTAAAGTTTAAGAACATAATTGAAACCTTCACCAAAGTTTAAAAATATTTTATATAATTTAGCCTAACATTTTTGTTGAAAATATTTCTTTTAAAAAGTGTTTAAACTCGAAAGGAAGTATTCCAAACACACCCTAAGAATCCACTCAGCCCTCCAATGATTGGACATTCCTTGTATGGACGGAAATTAGAATCTGACTAAAGCTAAAGCTTTCCTTTAGAAGCATTTTATTTATGAATTATCTGATATTTCACTCCCTCCGTACTAGCTACTAGCAGCAATCTTTTCTTTAATTGGTTAATTTGTGTAAAGTACTGTTTATTCTGCATATTATTATGTTAATGAAAGCGCATTTTCCTACCAAATTGATCTGAATTCTTTAGATGTCATATCATTATTTTTTAAGGGAATTTTTAATGTTTAATGCCAAGTACAAAAAATTGATTGAAAAAATCAATACACAAATTATGGAATTATATTAAAAGACCAGAGACGGAATTAGAAAATAGCACAAAACATTAGTAATAAAATTATATATTTAGCCTAATAATTAGTTTTGAATTCTATTTTTATTGATAGGGCATAAATTTTTTTTTTTATATATATATTTTTTTGAAATGGAGCACGTAAACTTATTTAAAAATTCTTATAAATCGTTTGGAAGGACATCAATAAAAATCATAAGTAACAATTTACATTTCCATAAATCTTAAAAAAAAAAACATGCAAAATATGTGAGACAAAATGGCACAACTATTTTACATGAACAACTCTTACGAGCACAATAGCAAATAATTAAAAAGAAAAGTACAATGTGTATTGCGCATGCAATAACAATACAATATATAAATATAAAACAAATTGAAAAAAAAAATTCTTGACACAAACCCTAAACTTTCTAGCTATCAATAGAACACACAACCAAAATTCACATATGCACACTCATGTCATGTGTAGATTGTTGTGCTAGTTCACATAAACTCACATATAAAAATTTCATGTGAGTGTAGATCAACTAGTTAAGACATATATCCTCAATCAACATGTATGGGGTTCGAATCCCAACACTGCACGTGCATGTTGTTGAATTCTAAAAAAGTTATCGTCCACTTCCATAAAAGATCCCCTATGTCATGTGAGGTGAGAATCTCATATAAATTAATAATTAAAGCTATCTCTAATAGTCTTTTTTTTTCTTTTTTTTTTTCTCCTTTTTTAAGAAAAAAATGTAAACATAAGAATTTGTTAGAGAGATGTGTCATAGAGGGGAAAAAAGAGTGTTGTACAGGACCAACTGACGAGGAAGGTGATTGGAGCGGGTGAAAGATTGGATGGACTTTATTATTTCCATGCGGTTCCTCAAGTGAAGGTCTTGACAGTGGATGATGATTCGTCATTCGAGTTATGGCATCAACGGATGGAGCATCCGTTAGAAAAAAAAATATTGAAGACGATTCGGGCTGTGAATCATTCTTGAAGAAAACATAATAAGGCTTGTGATGTATAGATATTGTTGTGCAACCCACTACACAAGCATACACAATCATACACAATCATAGATAGTAATTGGTAGACAAGATCGATCCCACGAGGACTAATAAAGCAAATTCTATAAATTCGAGTACCACTAATAACTAATTCAAATGCATTTAAAGCAATCTAAAGTTACAAAAAATGCAAGCTCGACAGAACGGAATTAAGTTCTAGTAATCTAAAGGGCATAAGCACTAAAAATTGATAACAACTAAGATGAAAATCAATTGACTAAGGCGCTGGAATTTATGAAATTTCACTGGTAATTTAGCTCCCAGATGCTGTGTGATACTATAGCATTGTGCAACATTATTGCATTTTGTAGTAATGAAAAAATTTGAGAATAAATTTTAAAAATTATTTCTATGAAAACCCAACTTTTGAACACATGAATAGCCCAAATTCCCTAAGTTTACAAGCCAAAAGTATATGTATATACTCTTGAATTCACCATTGATTCAAGACATGAACCTACTTACCATGCTTAAGCTATTTCCACTAATTCTAACCTTTTTAGAATTAAAACAAGTTGGTATTCTTTCCTAAGTTGATCACTCTTAAGAAGAACAATAAGAAATAAAAACTCATAAGCAAACTACACTTCTATAGCATTTCCAAAGCATAAGAATTCCAAAAATAGAGTTATGACTCCATAAATTCTAGCCTAGAGAAATTAGCTCATGACTTTAATTTACAATGAAAATAACCAGAAGCAAGTCATTATTCACAAACATCTTAGATTCAAATGGAGGTTTCAAAATAACAACACTAAGAACAACTTAGCCTATCTAAAACTTAAAGAAAATTAAAGAGTAAGATACATAAACTCTAGAATAAGAAAAAGAGAATGAGAATAGGTGGCTGAAGAAAATTCTAGAAGAAGCTTCTTCTCCCTGCTGCGTTTTTCTTCTTCTTTTTCTTCCTTTCACTTTTTGCAATCAATTCCTCCTCCTTCCTTGTACGCATGTCACATATTCCCCCAAATTAGTGTTTCATTTTCTTCTTTTTTTACACAACAGCCTCTCATCTTTCTTTCTTTCTATTTTCGGCCCATTAGAATGGTTGCAATCACTGCTGGAATAAGTTCTTCTTACATCATCAAAAGTGGGTCCTAAGCTTCCTTTCTGCCAGAAAGCCAACAGCACCTCAATGAGTCTCTTTTCACGCCTTAGGCTACAAAACAAAGGGCAAGCAAAACACACTAAACCACTATTCTAAAAGATTAAGAAAAGAAAACAAGAAAACAAGAAAACGACCAACTAAACAAGAAACCCAACTCTTAACTAGACTTAATAAGGAATTAACTAAAAACAAGACTAAAACTCAACTCAACTTTGACTGAGAATAAGCAAGAGAATAAGCTAAATTAATCCCATTTCATGGGATTATCACATATTCTCGTGCAAAGCAACCTAATCTAGTTTTTCCATTAATATGAATAAATCTGGTAGGATTTTTGAACTTGTTCATTGGACTTGTGGGGGACTTACAAGGACAGTTCTTTAAGTGGAGCTACCTATTTTTTGATAATAGTAGATGATTTTTCAAGAGCAGTTAGGGTATTTGTTATGAAAAAAAAAAGGAAGTTGAATATGTGTTTTTTAATTTTGTTGTTATGGTTGAATGACAATTTGAACAAGTGATAAAATGTGTGAAGTGACAATGTGACTTAATTTAATTGTTTGCATGATTATTTTCAACTTAATGGTATTCTCTTTGAGACTTCTTGTGCATTCTCTTTGAGACTTCTTGTGCTGGGACTCCACAACAAAATGGGAGGGTTGAGAGAAAACACCAACACATTTTAAATGTGGCTAGAGCATTGAGATTTCAAGGGAATTTACCAATTCAATTTTGGGGAGAATGTGTGTTGGCAGTCTGTCATTTGATTAAAAGAGCACTCTCTATTTTACTTAAGACTAAATCACCATATGAAATGTTGTTTGGGTAAGTGCCTTCTTATGATGCTATTCGTGTATTTCGTTGTCTTTGCTATGCTTATAATCAACGACACAAAGGTGATAAATTTGCAAGTAGGAGTCATAAGCTGATATTTGTTGGCTATCCTTTTGGGAAGAAAGGATGTAAACTGTATGATTTAGAAATACATGACTACTTTGTATCGAGGGATGTAAAGTTCTTTGATAAAGAATTTCCTTTTGCAACAAACCAACCACGAAATGTGGTGACTCCTATGTTGGCACAAGATGAGGTTGGGGCTTGGAGTGAGGATAAGGGTGTCGATGAGTGTGTGGTGTGCGTTGGGGGGGTTGGAGGCAATGTCCAACCTCGAGGAGTCTAGTGCTGCAGTGCAACATGTGCAACAACCTGTACATGAGGATGTGCATGATGATGGGTTTAAGAATATGGTGGGTGAGCAAGGCGTACAACTTGACAATGTGCTAGGGTGAGGAAAATGAGCCAAAACGCCTTCGACATGGTATCGCTATTTTATTATTCATACTGTATGGAAAATAAGTCCATATGAGAATTCATTAGCTACTTCATCTTCCTCAGGTATGCCCTATCCTATAACATATTTTGTGAATTGTGAACGTTTTTTTTGTGAGACATAGGAATTTTCTTGTAGTAGTGATAGTGGGATACATGAGCCAACGAATTTTAAAGAAGCAATGAAAGACTCGAGATGATGAGATACAATAGATAAGGAGATATAAGCCCTTGAAGATAATGAGAATTGGGTAATGAAGCCTTTACCACTTGGAAAGAAAGCACTTGGAAGCCAGTAGATATATAAAATTAAGTATAAGTCTGATGGCAACATATAAAGGTGAGCAAAAAAATCTAAAAATCGAGCTAACCGATCAAAGCTGACCAAACCAACTTCTGTTGGTATATTTTGGTAAGTTTATAGCTATTTTCAGTCAGAGTCAATTTTTTATATAGTAAAACTGACAAGTCAATCGGTCGGTGAGCCCAAAAAAGGCTCAAACCAACCAAACCGACCGAAATTTAAAAAATAAAAAAAATACTTACGTAAAACCTACTCCATGAAGTACACTCATTGTTGCCAATTGCCATTAACTTTCCGTGGGAAGAGGAAGACATGTCTCCCCAAGGAAGGATATTATTAAATATATATATATATTTTTTCATTCATCTTTTTCTTTCACAATTCTCCTGATAGCTCTCATTCTCTTTCTTTTCATTTCTCCATTTCTTCTTTCTCTCTTCCTCTTTCTTTTTCATTTCTCCACTTCTGGATTTCTTCTTTCTTCATTTTCTTCTCTTCTCCCATTTTTTTTCTTTTATTCTCTTCTCTCTTTCTTCTTTTACTCCTCTCTTTCTCCTTTCTTATCTTCTTCCTTTCTCACATATTTTTTATTTTAATTTGTGGAGTCATAAAACCGACAAAAATGGACGACCGCCGGTGTGGTCGGTCGATTAGCGTCACTACCCACTATAAAACTGACAAAAATCAACCAATGTAAACTGATATGTTGGTGGTCGGCATTGGTTTGAGCCCAAAATTGATACCGACCAACCGATGATCACCCCTAGTAGCATAGAGCGACTCAAAGCATGAATTGTGATCAATGGAAGTCATTAGGTGGAAGGAATTGACCATAATGAAACATTTTCTCCTGTAGCAAAAATGGTGACGGTTCGTACTACTATAAAAAATTGGGAGGTACATCAAATGGATGTGCATAATGCTTGGTGATTTGAGTGAGGAGGTTTATATGTGTTGGGATTTATGCCCTAAAGTCTCGTAATTAATGATTTATTTAATAATTAATAATAATTTTTATTATTTTATTTGCAATATAATATTATCTATTATATGAAAAATTGAAGGTTATTAGTGCAATCTTGAACATTATGTGGTTGACATATGGGTGGATCATGTTCAAGAAATAACCTAAAGAGTCATTGTATATGGTTTAGGTTGGGTGCCTTATCTTGGTAACACTATTGATACGACCCACTTTGTAATAGTTACAAATGATTTGATCCAAATCGTTCATGTGAAGATATGTGAGTAGAGGTATCTTATACAATAAGTTTGTATAAGACTAGACCACGAAATATTTAATCCCTCTTTATAAATCCGTTAATTGAGAAGATTAATATTTCATTAGTATGATCATATGCGACTCGATCTTAATTCTGAGTGAGTTATGAACTCCGCCTGTGAGGGCTTGTCCTTTGATTTGCATGGGTGAGTGTGACTTTTGTAGCCGATTCAATAAGCTTACCATTTTGGGGACTTGACTAAATAGGTAGCTGGGAACATAATCTCACAAGATGAAATTCACTTCTTCCTTTATAGGGTAAGTAGATGTGTAACCCTTAAGTGCTGATTTCAGGACTTGAACAATGGGGCCCCACCCTCTCACTGGCTCGAGAGGGACTTAGTTTAAGAGGATCAGTTGTACTTAAGGTGCAAGATGTAGTTACAGGGGTAAAACGGACTTTTGACCCAGCTATAATTACGAACAACTCGTGAAGGATCAGCTTACATGTAGTGGTTATATCTATGGACATAACTTGTCCTACAATACATAAGAGTGCAATTCTAGGTCTATAGTGGAGTGACATAGAGTTAATGAATGAAAATTAATTTATTCAAGAGTTTAATTAATTAATTTTGTATCATCAGAGCTTATAATTTGTAGGTCCATAAAATCATCTTGCTAACTCATATGAACAAATAGGGGATCAATTTTATTGAAAGAAATTTTTTTGAAATATTCAAATTAAAATTCAAAATATTTGATATATTAAATGAGAGAAAACATATTTAATGTATATGATTCATTAAATATCAAAGAAATTATTAATGTATTAAGATACATTAAAGAAAATATATTTATTAAATTTGAATTAGATTCAAATTAGGAAATAGATGTTGTAGGAGAATTTAAAAAGGTTTGAATAAGATTCAAATTGGTTAGATAAATAATTTTAATATATTAGATATTAAAATATATTATTTAATTATTTCCCCTAGGCCACTATAAATAGGACCCTAAGGGTGAGCCATTATGTATTTTTCATAACAGACACATATCCTCTACAGAGAATTGTAGAATTCTCTCTGAACTTCTCCTCTCTCATTTTCTTTCAAGAGACTCCCTCAAGCCTTGATCATGTGTTCGAGTCATAACTAGGAAGACTTTGTGGAGGAGATAAAGACCTGCCTTAAATATCTCCATATTTATTCTAAGTAAGTTTCCTTAATCTTATTTTTTTAGTGTAATTTTAAATAAAATCAAAGACGATCCAATGTTTCTGCTGTAGAGTGAAACGTTCATTCTTTCAATATGAAGGTTCCTCCAGGTTTTAAGAATACAAATCCTAACATGGTTTGCAGGTTGAAAAAGTCGTTGTATAGTCTAAAACAAGCTCCCCGATGTTGGTTTGCAAAACTGTCAACAACGTTGAAGAATTATGGTTTTGTGTAATCCTATTCAGATTATTCTTTATTTGTGTGGTGTAGAGGAGGAATTAAGATCAACGTGTTAATTTATGTTGATGACTTGATTATTGCAAGGAATGATAAGATTCCATTAATAATTTTTAAAAATTACCTTGGTAGGTACTTTCACATGAAGGATTTGGGAGTTTTAAAATATTGCTTAGGGCTAGAGGCAGCTCGTAATCTAGAAGGAATTTTTCTTAGCCAAAGAAAATATGCATTCGAGATAATTTATGAAACAGGTTTATTAGGAGTAAAGCCTGCGACCTTTCCTATGGAACAAAATCACAATGTGGCCCTTGTTCATGGCGAATTTCTTTTAGATCCGGTGCCATATAGGCGACTTGTAGGGCGAATGATTTACTTATTTGTGACGCGACTTGATATTTCACATTCAATTCATATTTTGTTCAAGTTTATGCAACAACCTCGTGAATATCATTGGGAGGTAGCTCTCAGGGTCATCATATATTTGAAGAAAAGTTCGAGGCAAGGGATTTTGCTTTGTGCTGATAGTGACCTAAGTCTTGAAGGGTGGTGTGACTCAGATTGGGCTACTTTTCCACTTACGCGACATTCTTTGACAGGATGATTCGTGTTACTTGGTTGTTCCCCTATGTCATGGAAGATGAAGAAACAATAAACAATGTCTATATCGTTTGCAGAGGCTGAGTATAGATTAATGGTAGCAACAGTGTGTGAATTAAAGTGACTTAAGCAACTTTTAGGTGACTTGGGTGTGGGACATCCAGAGGGTATGAAGTTGTATTGTGATAGTCAGTCACTGTTGTATATGATATTGTTCACTTTAGGTATAAACACTCATGATTTTGTTTTTTGGAATCACTCAAAAGGCCTAGTACTAATAAGGTCTCGTACTAATGGAGACGATTGTCCTTACTTATATACTGATTAATTCATTTTATATTCATTTATTATATCTTTTTTAGGTTGTTTTTGGTTAGTTTTCCTATAGTTTTTGGATTTTAATTCATGCATTTCTTTTATTTTTATAGGTGATTAATGATTTCATTTTGAAGGCCATAGTTCAAAGATTTTCAAGTTGAAAGCTAAAAAACAAAATAAAATATTATAGCACCTAAGCGCCACATATAGTGCGGGAGGACAGAATGCCAGCACCTAGGCGCTGTTTTCGTCGCCTAGGCGATACGAACTTTGAAGTGTGAATTTGAGACGCGAGACCAAAATTTTTTAGCTTATAAATACATCTTTTTGTGAAATTTGAAGAGGATTGGAGGGGGAGAATGAGAAGAAGATGGCTGGACACTATTTTGAAGGATCCGAGCAATCGAACGGAGCGAGAGTGACGATTGAAAACTCGTGGAATCGTCCGGATTTGTTTCTTTTCCCTTTCCTTTCTCTTTTATTGGTTGTAATGATTTCAATAGTTTTAGTTAGGACTTCTATTGAGCTTTTTACTATGAACTAATTTACTTTTTCTAGAGCTTGATGTAATCGTTTTCGAATCCTACTATTTTGTAGTCAATAGTTGATGATTCTATTTCATTGTGATTGTGAAAACTATTCTAGGGTTAATGCATATGTTTAGAATTGGCCAATCTTTACATTGATTTTGTGTCGTAATTTGAGGTTGAGAGACAAGAATTATTGATGAACTTGAATAGTTTTCCCTAATTTACACTTAAGATAGAGATATCCTTGTGGGTTTTATGGCAGTTTAGGTTCTACGTTCGTCATAGTTGAATTGTTGGAATTGTCATAGAGATATAGACAATTTACTGTTCAACGAATATCGCTATTGCTTGAGAGAGAATATCAAGTCTATAGGGTAGAACTTGTCAACAATCTAGAAATAGCAATTGTTTCAACTATTAATGAATTGAAGAGTAAGGGGAGTCAATGATAAAGTCATAACTCTAGAACCTTTCACAATTGAATTTAAGCTTTTGTCTTACGTTGTTAATTTTAGAGCCTTATTTCATTCTTTTGCTGTTAGTTTCAATTTCACCATTCATCAATTAATCAATCATCAAATAAAACTGAAGCTTACGAATTTGGTAATTGATAACATTCATTCCCTATGGAGAATGTCGCTAGTACTCACACTACTATATTACTTGTAACGATTCGTACACTTGCGAATTTGAACAACATATACCTATGATCTTTTCCTTATCTAGCCAGTGTAGAACTTTGGTTGCACTCCCAATAGTAGAGGATGAAGAAGTTATAAAACTTTTAATATTCTTTTAATTAAATATAATTAAAAGTAATAATTTATTGAATTAATTTATATAAATATAAATAGAAAACTTTTCATAATCTAGCTTATTATATGATTTAAATTACATATATAATTAGTTGTGGGTATTCAAATTTTGCCTTAAAAAATTAAAAAAAAAATCATTTTGATGGGTGCACTTTTGCGAAAAGAGATGGAATCGGTCTAATGTTGGGCTTGGGCCTAAGGGAAAAAAATGTGAGCCAGCAGCCATAAGGGGGGGGTATCTCAGCTGGGCCGATTGTCATTATCGGACGGTCCAAAACTGTCTAGGAGGCGGCGAATGACAGGAACTTGACGAATCGAACGACGAGAAGAAAGAAGGCGATCCTCTGTGGTCCGCGAGCGAGAGAGCATTGAGAAGGAAAAGGGAAGCCCCGCCTTGCCTGCAGTTCAATCAACAGAGAGATACGCAAAATTAGTGCAATAACACCCATTCATCTCTAGCGATTTGCGGGCTCTCTCTTCCTCCTCTTTTCTTTCTTCTCCGTTTTTTCTGCTACTTAAATCTCTGTCAATTCATCTACCTGAAGAAATTAGGGTTCGATTCGGAGCGATGTCGAAGAAGAAAGTGACTGGTAATACTATGACTCTCAAGGACTTCCACGGCGGCTCTATCCCCACTGATCTCCCTCTCCCGTCTGCTCCTGGGGTGTACGTCTCGCTCGATGATTAACCTTTGATTATTATTTTCGTTTTATTGCTTTTTCCAATCCCTTTTTACTTTGATTTCAGTTCTATCCCGAAGTGCTGTTTATTTGATTTAGTGGTATAGATTGTATTTTCACTTCTCAATGCGAGTTTGGATTGAAGAACTAGATCCCAGTTTTATAACCTCCGTGATCCTGTGGCTCATGCAATAATTTACTATGTTATTATTGTTATTTTTGGTTTATTAATTCGAGACTAGATCTGCAAGTGCAATTGGCTGATTTCATTATTTTTCTCTCTTTTTGAAGAACCGTTAGACCTTCAGATCGGACTAGTTTCGATCGCCCTACCTCGTGGGGGAACCCAATGAACAGGTCGGACCATCGGTCTAGGCCGCATTCATCTCCGGCAGCCAGGCATTTTGATGATAAAACTCCATTTCTCGCTCCTGCTGCACACATTGGCCGGAATTTCGACGAGGATGAAAGGAAGCCCCTTGGCGGTGTAACTCCCCCACGTCGAACCATCAGTGATGAGAGCATTAGGGTTCTTCCTAGTCGTTCAGAGTTAAAGCCTGACTATGAATCAAGTGGGAGGCAGAGGTTGGCTCCGATGTCGCAGTTTCCAACTACTGGTGCGGTAAATTCATACGCAGGGAGAGTCGGTGACGCGCTCCACTCAGGAGTTGCTTCTCAGAATTCAGGTGGAGGCAGCGGGATGGCTTTTTCTGGGGCTCATCCAAATGCGTGGCAAGCAAGGAAGGAGGTGGTTTCTGGGGTTACCGAACATTCACATTCTGCATGGGATGGACCTAGTGCTGTCTCAAAGCTTGCTCATGCTAGTGCTCTCGAAAAGGTGTCTTCAGGGAGGTGGCAGTCAAAACCGTCCGTCCATTATCAAACTGATGTGGTCGTTGCCGCGTCTTCTGAACCAGATATTAAAGAACAGTCAAAGGGTTATGGTAATTCCTTTGACAGGGTTGATGGATTGTATGGTAGGGAAAATCGTGATGCTTCATTAGCTAGGCATGCAGAAAGAGAACTTGGCATAGATGATGGAATTGAGGGCCATAGACAAGATTTATCCGAGCATGATTGGGTTGTAGTCCCTAAATATCATGCTGTTAAAGAGAGATCTTCTAAAATGGATGCTGCTGTAGTTCACCATTCTGAGCCTAATCAAATGGCTGGTGGACGTGGATCTGATTTGCATCATCCCGTGAGTCCATTAGTATCAGAACGCCCAAAATTGAAATTACTTCCAAGAACAAAGCCATTAGCAGGTTCAGAACCCATTGTTGCTGATCATACGCAGGTATGAACAATTCATTTATGATGCCATACATTTTGCTTCAGATGTTACAGTTCATTTACTGATCCTTTTTATACGGTTAAATATTGGAATGTCAGATGATTCCTGATGCTGTTTCTCCTGAAAATGTGAATGAAGTGTATGGAAATTCAAATTCTGTGAAACCTAGTTCAGCTGGCTCTGAGAGTGGGAAGGATGGAATTGAGCGTCCAAAATTGAATCTGAAGCCCCGGTCACAACCCATTGAACAATCGGAAGGAAATACTGGGAGAGACAGGTCAGTAACGTGAACTGCAATTTTTGACAATGTTCTACTTTGTTTTCTACTTCTACATCCTATTCATTTTAAAGATGCATACTGATGAAATAATAGGAAAGTATTTGTTTAATTTTAGTTTTGCTTATGTCTCATAGTCTGTTGCTGATGTCTAGACACCCTCGGTATATAAAACAAACAAGCGAAATACATGCATTAATTATCTTTTTGCTTCCATAATCACCGTTATAGTTTGTTTCATGAGCATTTCCCCATTTCCCCATTTGGTTTTTCTTTGTTTATACGAGCATTTTCCAATTTCATTGATGTACGAATGTACATCTTATCTGGAAAACTTAAATTTACCAATTAGCTTGATAGTTTATTATACATATTGGCACAAGTGAATATACAATTTTAATTGTCTCATGCTTGAATAAAGTTTACAACTTTAAAAATCAAGGATTTTAGATTGGGATAAAAAATGTCATGAAGTGTATTCCTTGGGGCTACGGCTGTCCATATGCAATAGACCTTCGAGTCATCTTCTATTTTGTTATCAATGAAATCTTTTAACTCCATTTGAATTGTTGAACGTAATACTAAAGGTTAAGTTTTCAAATTCTGTGGGTCACTTACCTGGGTTATTTATCAATGATATATTCCTCGTCTGGGCAACGAAGCATATTGGGGCTATCAAGTTGAAGAAGACTGGCACCGACTTAAAGAAATGAGTATACTTGAGAAAAATGTTTGGAACTTGATGAAGATGTTGGGTCATAGACTCCTTTTCCATTTAGGATCCCCTTTTTACATTCAATTCCTTATTGATCCTGGCCTAGCGACTTCTCTCATAGAGAGTAAACTTAAACCTTAGTGTTGGAACTTCTTGTAAAACCGAAATAGTAAACAAGTTAACGTTTGCTTAGCCAGTGGGTTCACTTCTAAAAGGTAAGATTTGAATCTTAAATTTGTAAACTCCAACCGACAAGAACTAGATCATGTAATATCAAACTTTTGGTATGGACCAGAAGACTTAACCTTGCTGCATTTCTAGAGGGGAGTGGTTTATATTTTTGCATGATCCCTGTCTCCAAAATTTTGGTACAAATTGGACTTTTCTGCTTAAAATTGGGGGATGTTTTGGTGGTACTTGCTTGCTTATAGAAGGTAAATGTCTGTGCCTTGTGCAGGATTGCTTTGTTTGGTGGTGCTCGCCCACGGGAGCAGGTCCGTTAAATCTTTAGTTTTTGGGTGTCAGCTACTTGTCATTCTGATGGGTTCGGTGCAGTTATTGAATAATAAAGTATTCCTTACTTCATTTCTCAAATACGGCATGTAGTCAACTAAATTACTTAATTAGTCTAATGTCCTGCCTGTTCTTTATGGGCGTTCAACAATAGTTTTACTGACGTCCCGGGTCCCCCTCTTTTTTGGCCAATTTTTTGTGGCCTTCTTTCTATTAAATGATAAGATTTACCCTTTCCTCAGGTTCTGAAGGAACGAGGGGTTGATAATACCACTATTAACAACCATGATCTTGTACAAAATTCCGAAAGGTAATGAATCTGTCTTTGAATATATTACTCTCTTCTGTACCCCCAACAAACAACAAAGAAAAAATGGATTAGGATAAGGAAGAAAGTTTTCCTAGCTGTCTTTGAATACATTAATTATTACTTTTCATTATTATCTTGTATGAAAAATAACGGTTTATGCCTTACTTTTTGTTGTTGGAAGGATTGAAGAAAATTTTTCAAGGACTGAAAGGGTTCAAGGACCCCCGGTTCCTGTGCATCAGACTGGAAAAGCGGAGAATCCACCTTTTGATCGAAGGATGGGTAAGGAAGGCGAGAGAAAGGATAACAGGGCAGATCCAGAGATGCAAAAGAGGAATTTCCGTGATAACCGAAGGAAGAATAGAGAGACTGAGAGACAGCAGCAGCAGCAGCAGCTCGAGCGGCCACCTTCACCAGAGACTTGGCGCAAGCCTGCTGAGCAGCCGAAACCTGCCTCCTCAAACGGTTCCGGCATGCGTTATGGGAAAGTAGCTTCAGCCCTTGAGCTGGCTCAAGTCTTCTCTAAATCGGTTTCAGATTCAAACGTGGCCGATAGGGTTCCGAGTCAAAGGAACCTCCCAGGCCGGTCTTCAATGCCTTTTTCGCGGCTTATGGGGTCATCCCCTAGACCTCAAATTAACGGTTATTAAAATAGCAACAACCGTTCTGGGTCCGTGGGAAAAAGAAAAAGAAAAAGAAAAAGAGAAAGAAAGGGAAAGGGAAAGAAGGGAGATATGGGTGGGAACAAACACAATAAGCAAAAAGAAGTTGAAACTTTTAGTTTGTTGTTTGGCATTGCTATATGGTGAAAGTGATTGTATTCGACAGTGATACATGCAGCTTCATTAATTTCCATGGCAAAGACTTTCCGAATTTCTCTCTCCCTTGAGAATACGCTTATTACACAGTATTGCAGAATGATAGTTAACAGAAAACATATGTCTTTGTTATTATAGTTGTCTGCGGCGTTGACGGTTATGGTAAAGGGTGAATTTCTCATGTACGTCAAACAAGTAAGCATGTTTTTCCAAAATTTTCAGTAATCATTATTAGAACGCTGGTGACACGACGTTGCAACAGATAAAATTAAAGAATCTGCTTTTCGACTCAAGCTCTTCTGGATTCATGGCTTCAAGCTCTTATTGTGTAGTTACCAAAATTGCAGCCCAGAAAGTGTGATAAGCATCATTTCACAACATCTTTAGTCTGGCTTCCACTAAAAGGACTTGACAGTTTGAACTTTCAAGCCTGTGGGATCCATCATCCACTCAAAGGGCCTAACCACCACTAGGCACGAATTGGTGGCTTGAGTACCGGAAAAGGGCGCACTAAAAATAATTAGGTCAATCCACATTTGCTAAGAAATGTCACATTGGAATTATCCTACCAGTTCTTGTCTGCTTCTTGGGTTCTGAACTTCCAACTTTTAACCTCTGTCTTTTGTTTCTACTCCTCGGTACTAGTGTTCGTTTGACAGACCCAAGATTTCTCTCAGAAGAATCCTCGTGGAAGTTTAGAACATGCTGTTCTACCAATCTTAGTCAGTTCAGTTCAGTTCAGCTGTCTTAAATTTCTCTTTTTGAATTTGGTTTATGTTGTAAGAAGCACCAAAAAGAACTTAAAAGTTGAACTGTCCTAAACTTTGTCGTTAAGTTACAGCAGAAGATTCAAAGAGAACTCTTCCCACCTTTTCCCCTTTTTCTTTCCACTTTCCTTTTCTTGCATGCAACTCTTGAGTATTCTCATTTTTTCAGTCTGTCTCAAGAGTTACTCTCTGTCCAAATACAGATCTTCTGAAGCTGAATGAGCTCATATGGGTTTATATGTCTCATATTCTTTTGAACAATGGGAGTTTGTTGTGATCTTGAAGTAGATGTCAATGGTGAAGCAACTTTTATGGTGGATAAGGTATGCAAATTATAATATATTTTTGTGATTGCCCTTCATTTCTATTTCCAATAAAGTAAAAGGAAAAATAACTTCTTCTCTCTAAAAACTTCCTCAAAAGTTCTTCATGATTACTCTGAAGCTGTAGTGCCTATTCATGTTAAAGTATCTGTTCCCTTCATGTTCCTCTGTTACCCATTTGCTTATACTGCCTTACCATTCATTGGTCTGTTTTATCTAACAAACATTTTCAGAAAATCTCTAACAACAGTGTCTTGAAATTAAAATTTGCAGAGAATCATTCTTTCTTTCTCAGGCAGGCTGAGGAAGTTAATAAGAACAACCACAGATGCAACAAGGGGTCTGAAAATTGTCTTACATGGCTTTCCAGGAGGTTTTGAAGGCTTCGAACAAATTGCAAAGTTTTGCTACAATGGTGGAAGAGTTGAAATTACCCCATCCAATGTGGTCCTTCTTCACTATGCAGCCATTTTCTTGGAGCTGGAATGTCCTAGTGACTCTGCAGAGACCCAATTGATAGCTGAAACCAAAAGATCCCTCCAAGGACTGAACTTTTGGAGCTGGTCTGAGCTTCTGTTAGCCTTGAAACAGTGCGAAATTTGTGTTTCAATCAGGAAGGATTCATTTTTGGTTCAAAAACTCTTGGATTCCCTCATTGGCAGGCTTGGTTTTACTAGTTATGAAAGTACATGTTCATCTTTTTCTACGAGCTCTAGTTTTCGTTATTCCTATGACACAAGAAGCCATGACAGTTCCACCAGCAAGTTCACTAGAACAACTTGGTGGTTCCAAGATTTGGTGTTCTTGAACATTGACATGATCCAGAAACTAACAAAAATGATGGTTTCTCGGAATCTTGACCACAAGATGATCTGCAGGTTTCTCTTTTTCTATAGGAAATCAAGATCTTGTCATTCTGAACTAGTTCAGCAGCAGAGAATCACTGAACATGTTATTGATTTGCTCTGTTTGTTTGATCACCAGATTTTGTTTTCTGGTGAAGGTTTGTTTGACATATATCAGGCAGCTCTGAGCTTGAAGATAAGCAGAAAATCTAAACATAAACTAGAGGTTCTGATGGGTTCACAGTTGGATCAATTGACAGTAAGCCATTTGCTAGTTCCAGCTCCATGTGGAAAAGATTATGTGTATGATGTGAATTTGGTTTTGAGGCTTCTAAAGTTCTTCCAGGTTGAGTCCGAAATTTCCCTGTCTCAGCTTTGTAAATTTGAGAAAGTTGCTAGATTGGTGGATTCTTACCTGATGGAAGTGGCTCCAGATTCACATCTGAAGGCCTCAAAGTTTAGTGCTTTAGCCATGGCATTGCCACATTCAAGAGAATCTCATGACAAACTTTATCAAGCAATTGATATGTACTTTCAGGTAAAGTAATTTCCATTAAATTGAATGAAATTTGGGATTTTTCACAGGAAATCCAAGTCCCTTCCAAAGGGGAACTAACTCTAAAGTTTTGATTTTGACAGGTTCATGTTGAATTAAGTGAAGATGAAAAGATCAGAATCTGTTCTGCACTGAGCTACAGTAAGCTATCTACTGAATCTTTAAAGCATTTGGCACAAAACTCAAGATTTCCTTGTAGAAAAGCAGTCAAATCTTTGATTTCCAAGCAATACTGCCCCATAGATTTGTTCTGTCACTCCATAATCAGTAAAATTTTAAGAGACCCTCCTGCCTGCACTGCTAATGGAAATGCAAGTAAGAGAAGAGCTGAAAGCCTTGAATCCAAAGGCCATAGCAGCAGAGAAGGATCAAAGTGTGTGTTTTAATTGAGTTAATGGTAATGTCCAACTTCAAAAACAGTTTTTCTTAGATCAATTAGGGCCTGTTTGAAATAACTTTTCAAGTTCTTAAAAATACCTTTTTAAGCACTTGAAAAGTCATTCCAAACAAGCCCTTAATTTGTAAGTTGTAATATAGGAGGGATAGAAGAATTCAAATTATTCTTTTGATCTATAAAGCCAAGAGATATATGAAAAGAAAGTATTATGTTTGGGAAGGCTTTTTAAGTCATGGTGGTTCAAAATACCTTCTATATAAAATATTTATATTTAGTTACAATTAAAGTATCATGTTCTACCATTCATAATCTCTTACATGATATTATTAACTTTTATACATATTTTTTCTCATTCATTTCTTTTTCTGTACATTCATTTTCTTTCTGCATATAATATTTTTCTTAGCTTGTATCTAAGTGTATACTTTCCCATAATAAACACTAGCTAATAATAAAGCAGAAATGGGGATGATGGAAGCTTGAATAATTAATATTGTATGAAACAGATGCATGTTTCCAAAGAATGTTGCGTTATTTAATTTCTAAATGTGGACAAAGTTTTGAGGTTAGGAGTCTGCAAAAAACAGGGCTGCCTTGATTTACATCAATTCTGAAAGTTCATCCCATTGCAGCACAAAACAAGGCATTGGACCATGCTGCCTTTTACTATATAATTGACAGCAACAACCATACAAAGATTGTGCCATACGCCCATTCATGCATACTTGAAATTGATATTGACTAGTTAAAGTATAAGATTAGTGTAGTATATAAATTGAGTTTTTGGATTGAACGGTGATTTAACTAGTACGGATTATTTTTTGATTTAACGCTATAAGTATATTATTTGAATTAATTTTTTTTTGGAGTTCAACTACATGTGGGTGTGAGAATTGAGTCTTTGATTTTTTGATCGAGGATATAATGCCTTAGTCACTTGAACGTTGTTCATCAAATCACAGTGTTAGCGCGTTGGATTTGAAGCACGTGCTTTTTTCTTATCTTTTTTAGATAATATTTATAGCAAATTTTCTTTTGGATTTTGTTGATCCATTTAGCAACTGTAATTTTTATGTCTTTAATAATGTTTTGAAATGAGTTAGAAGATGAGAATGGATAAATTAATTTGCTTATGATGATTCAGATAGATCTACAAGTTCCTATCTCCCCATAATATAAGGAAAAAAAGGAAGGATTTAATTTAGTACAAAGTGGGTTATCGAAAATGATATATCACTTAGTTGGAGGTTGATTTGGGATGAAGTTTGTCGTTTTGTTTTGTTTGAATGGTATAGCGAATATTAAGGGAAGGCTACTTTTGCACTAAAGAAGTAATTGAAGGACCTATTTAAAAAAAAGAAGTAATTGAAGGACCCATTAACAAAAAGAAGTAATTGAAGCCTGAAGGACCTATTTAAAGAAAAGGAAGTAATTGAAGGACCAACATCCTCGAAGTGACCACTTGCCATTGCATTTTGTTCGAGATATTTATACAAACATTTGGGTGACTGTGAAATAAATGTGTGTTCCAACATCCAATATTTTGGAGCGAGTGTGCATTTAATGAATGAATAGCCTCCACACCAAATTACTCATCAAACTTTGGATTTTGTTCGAACAAAATACACTTTACTTTTTTTTTTTTTTTGATTGAAACTGAAAGTAATGCCTTAAGAAACCAAATCCAAACCCACAACCAAACTCTCTCGCGAATGCGAGGAAGAAATGTTTCCTGGAAAACCATCTTTCCAGGTCCTAGATAACCCAGAAGAAGATGCCAAAGCAGCCAAGTCGTGAGCCGCTTTGTTCTCCTCTCTAGGGATATTACAAAAAAGAGTGGAGTTAACACCCAAAGAAAGAGAGAGAATATCCTCAATAAAAAAAGACACTTCTTTTGACTTGGACAAAATACCCTTTACTCTGTGAGTTTGATGTTAAGTTTCTATTTTGGTTCTAAATTTCAAAAAGTGATGGTTTAGTCTTTGACATTTAGAAAACAATTTAGGTTAAATTACAAGTTTAGTATTTTGAATTTTCAACCTTCAAATTTGTGTTTATTTAGTTCTTGAATTTTAAAAAGTGTCTAATTGATCCATGAACTTTTAAATTAGTGTTCAATAGGTCTTTGAATTTTAAAAAGTTTTTAATAAATCCTTAAACTTTTAATTTTGTGTCCGAACTTTCAATTTGATGCCTAATATGTTGTTAACCTATTCGATATTTTTAAAAATTAACGAACCTACTAAGAAAAAAATTCAAAATTTAGAGTCTCATTAGACACTTTTTAAAATTCAAAGACCCATTGGACTAAAAATTGAAAGTTTAGAAATTTATTATATACTTTTTAAAGTTCAAGAACCAAATAAACACAAATCTAAAAGTTTGGAGATTAAACTTGTAATTTAACTTTGGGCAAAATACACTTTTGATTCTTAAAGTTTAGATCTAGTGTCTAGTTGGTCTGTGAGATTTTAAAATAGATATTTTAGTCTGATTGCGTATTGTTAAATTGGAAAATTTATTAATTTAATATTTTTGGGGGTGATGTGGCTTTTTCTCCCTCTCATTCATCTTCTCCTTCCTCTCGTCTTCTTCCTCTCCTCGGGCTAAGCTTGCCGCCTTTCTTGGCAGCCGCCAGCCGCCCATTCTCCTCTCTATCATCGCCACCACTGATCTGTTGCTATCACCATCATTGAAGGTTTCTTCATCGTTCCACCAGATCTGAAATGAAGGAAGAGCCTCTTCGCTGGAGGAAACGAAACTTCTGGTACGTATAGTCACTTCCTAGCTCCACGTGGCTGTTGAAGATGGTGTCCATGTCACTGGATCTTCACAGTGGAACGCCCTGGAAGAAGCGTCCGCGACGAGCATCTGTGCATTTTGTTAAATTTGGCGATCCACTGTATGCTCTGCTCTACATGACCCAAATCAAATAGGTTTGTTTTTATATTTTCTGTCTCAATTTTTTAGAGCTGAAAACCATAATCTTAGCTAAAATGTAAGAATTTTTGACTTTTGGTCTGAAACTGAGAGAGATGTGATATCATTCTGGAAAACTAAAAAATATTTAGCTTCATGGACAGGGTATTTCGGTTTGGATTTATAACCTAAAGTTTTGTAATTAATAATTTATTTAATAATTAATAATAATTTTTATTACTTTATTTGTAATATAATATTATTCATCTATAAAAAATATAAGGTTATTAGTGTAATCTGAAATAGTATGTGGTTGACATATACGGGAGGATCATGTTCAAGAAATAACATAAAAAGTCATAGTCTATAGATAAAGTTGGGTATCTTATTATGATAACACTATTGATACTAGGGGTGTGCAAAAACCGACCCAAACCGACGAACCGAACCGAACCAACTGGTTCGGTCCGATTTCTATAAAATTTTTAATTTTCTCGGTTTAAACTTTTAAAAAACCGAAATTTTCGGTTCGGTCTTCGGTTTATCCTTTTAAAAAACTTGAAAAAACCGAACCGAACCAAACTTTATAATTAACTTAAAAATCCTTTAGTCCAACCCACCATCCAATGATTAATATCCAAAGCCTAAAGTCCAAGATGTCACTTTCAAATATTAATTACATTTTTCCTTTCAATCAACCATCAATCACCCTCACTTCTTCTCTTTCCCTCTCTTCTCTTTCCCATATACGAACTCTTCCCTTTCTCACTTTCTCATCCTCTTCTTTTTCTATCATTTTTTTCTCATATAACTTAATCTCTTCTTCTTCTTCTTTTTCTATTATTTTTTCTCTCTTACAACTTAATATCTTCTTCTTCTTCTTTTCCTATCATTTTTTTTTTCTCTTACAACTTAATCTCTTCTTATTCTTCTTCTCCTTTCATTTTTTTCTCTTCTTCTTCTTATTTTCCTATTATTTTTTCCTCTTACAACTTAATCTCTTCTTCTTCTTCATTTCCTATCATTTTTTTTCTCTTACAACTTAATCTCTTCTTCTTCTTCTCCTTTCATTTTTTTTCTCTCCAACTTAATCTCATCTTCTTCTTTTCCTTTCATTTTCTTCTCTCCTACTTAATCTCATATTCTGTTTTTTCCTCTCTATCTTTGCCCCTACCACCGCCAACGTCTCACTCCCGCAACCACCTACAACCGCCGGCTATGCTACTTATTTTCTTTGTTTCTCACCGCCATTAACCTCATCTTTCCCTTGCCCTCATCTCTCGTTGGACGTGTAAGCAAAAATCGGTTAAAAACCAAACCGAACCGATTGAAACCGAAATCGAGGATAACATCGGTTTCCTCGGTTTATGATATCTCAGAACTGATACGTTCGGTTCGGCCATCGGTCCAGGTCAAAACCGGACTAAACCGAACCGTGCACACCCCTAATTGATACCACCCAATTTGTAATAGTTACAAATGATTTGATCCAAATTGTTCACGTGGAGACATGTGAGTGAGAGTATCTTATACAATGAGTTTGTATAAGACTGGACCACGAAATATTTATTCTCTCTTTATAAATCCATTAATTGAAAAGATTAATATTTCATCAGGATGTTCATATGCGACTGGATCTTAATCCTGAGTGAGTTATGAACTCCTGCTTGTGAGGATTTGTCCTTTGATTTGCATTGGTGAGAGTGGATTCTGTAGCAAATTCAATAAGCCTACCATTTTAGGGATTTGACCAAATGAGAGCTGGGAATATAATCTCACAAGATGAAATTCACTCATTCCCATATAGGATAAGTAGATGAGTAGTTCTCTTAAGGGCTGATTTCAGACTTGAATAATGAAACCCCACACTCTCATTGACTCGAAAGGGACTTAGTTTATAACAAATTGTTCATTAAAGGATCAGTGGTACTTAAGGTGCAAGATGTAATTATAGGGGTAAAATGGAACTTTGACCCAACTGTAATTACGAACAACTTGTGAATGATCGATTTGTATGTAGTGATTATATCCATGGACACAACTTGTCTTACAATGCATAAGAGTGTAACTCTAAGTGTATAGTGGAGTAATCTTAGAGTTAACGAATGAAAATTGATTAATTAAAAAGTTTAATTAATTAATTTTATATCATTGGAGCTTATAATCTATAGGTCCATAAGGTCTCCTGAAATATGGAAGAGTTTATATAGACTCGCATGAAATATCTCCATATTATATATGTTTTGCTTAGCCCAAAATTATTTTTTGTGTAATTCTAAAATAAAATTAAGGTTGATTTCAATGTTTCCGGTGTGGGTTTAATTAGATTATTCCCTTCAATTTCGAAATTAAATTGAGATACCCAAAACCCAACTTAAATCTGGTGCCAATGGGTGATGTTGAAAGTATATATTTTTTTCCATTTGATTTACAGATTTCTTCTAGAAATGGTATGATTTTCACGTCGGAATCTCACTGGTTAGTAAGTTTAAGCTCAGATTGGGACCAATTTCGAGCGATGGAATGTTCCTCGAAAGCTTATTGAAACTTTAATCCAATAAATGTAGTTTCAAGTGGGAACCGATTTCAATCGATGTGTGCCCTGAGAAGTGGTTGGTTGAGAGAACAAGTTTCGTGATCAGTGAGTTAAAAGATCCAAAACTCATCTTTGGCGTTCCTTTGATTAGATTATTTGAGAGAATAACATACAAGTGCGAAAAAATTTGGTTGAGCGACGACAGAATTGGAGAGTTCCGGAAAGTGATCCGCGACAATGGGACAGGCAGCGACAAGCTTCGTCAGAAGAGAGGAATTAAGGAGAAGAAGGAAGAAGAGAAAAAAAAAAGCCACCTCACCCCCAGAAAATATGAATTAATAAATTTACCAACTCAACAATACACAGTCAACAATTTAACTACCACCTCACTTTTTGTTAGTCAACTTACGATCCAAGGACCATTTAGAACTATTTTTCAAACTTTAGGGACTAAAATGTCTCTTTTGAATCTAGAGACCGAATGTACACTAAGCCCAAACTTGAGGGACCTAAAGTATATTTTACTCTTTGACCTTTTACTTATCTTAGATTTTTATATTTATTTTAAATTTATGGTTTTATATTATATCATTTTTAACTCACACACCATTAACCAATTGTTTTTTTTTTTTTTTTAAAGTTCAAACATGGGGGATTTAAACTATCTATTTTTTTAGTTCAAACTTGAGAGATTTGAACCTCATACTATTAGGGAGGTAAGTAATACTTTAACTAGTTAAGCTATACTTATGTTGACAACTATTAACCAACTTAATTGAAATTGGTTACTTTTATGCATGTGATTTTTCCATGATGATTTACAGAAAAATTCAAAAAATTCCTCCTACATGCATTTAGGAGTTAATTTTTACATTAAAATTTTCATTTTACCAAAAAGTGCCAAAAATAACACAAAAACAATCCACAAACAAGTTTTTGTACAACTTTCCTAAAAACATTGGTCTTATGAAAAGAAAGAGAGGGAAGAAGAGCAAAAATTAAAATATATGAAATTTTCTGCCCAATTCAAAAGTTATGAAAAATCTTCCATTCTAATTAGAAAAACCACAAAAATTACGACACATAACATACTCCTCTCCAAATTAAAATTGAAAAACTTAGGCCCCGTTTGATAACCATTTGGTTTTTAGTTTTTGGTTTTTGAAAATTAAGCTTGTTTTCTCTCAATTTCTCTACAATGGTTTTCATCTCCCTTAAGAAAGCATTTGAATTCTTAGCTAAATTCTAAAAACAAAAACAAGTTTTTGAAAACTACTTTTTTTAGTTTTCAAAACATGGCTTATTTTTTGAAAACATAGGTAAAAGGTAGATAACAAAATAAGTAAATCAAAGGGTGGGATAGTATTTATAGGCTTAATTTTCAAAAACCAAAAACCAAAAACCAAATGGCTATCAAACGGGGCCTTAACAATAAAGAATGAAAAATACTTACTAATTTTGGAGAGAAACACAATAGTGTATTTTTTTAAATTATTTTTTGTATTATTTTTGTAAAACTATCCACCATGGTGGAAAACTTAACTTTATAAGTCAAAATGAGCTTAGCTCACTGGTAATTAGTATATACTCTCAACTAAGAAGTTAGAAGTTCAAATCTCTTACCTCAAATGTTGTTGCACTAAAAAAAACTTAACTTCATAAAGTAGGGATAAACATAAATAATTTAGGTCAAATAAAAATCTTTAATTTTTAAAACAAAATAAATTTAGAACCAACTTTATCTAAACATCTTTTCATTTTTTAAAACCCAAGCCAAAAAAAAAAAAAAAAAAATTCAATTTTAATAAAAGAAATTTATGGAAATCCATAAATATCAAATTCGAATTAAAAAATCATATAAGGTTTATCTTAAAATAAATAGCAATTTTATAAATACAATTTTATCCAAAATTAAATATTTATCTTGAAAATTCATAAAGATAATATTTTCTTTCTGGAAATCAAATCTCACTAAAAGGAAATGAATATTAAACTCTTTTTTTTCTCGAGTATTAATTTTTTTTTACTCACTCAAATTTGTCAGATTTGAAATAGATTTATAGGTATTATAGAAAAGGTAAAAAAATAATATTTGAAGTATTTTGTCAAAAGTACTTGTAGAGTTGGTCTTCTTTCTGAGTATTAAAAATATATTACTCCCTCAAAATCTATCAAATTTGAAATTGATTTATAGGTATTAAAAAATATATTACTCACTCAAATTTGTATTTGAAATTGATTTATAGGTATTTTAAAAAGGGTCAAAAGCTAACACTTAAAGTATTTTGTGAGAAATACTTGTAGAGTATTAAAAAATATATTCTACTCACTCAAATTTGTCAGATTTGAAATTGATTTATAGGTATTTTTTTTTTAAAAAAAAAGGCTATTTTGTGAGAAAGTAATTGTAGACTCTTCCTCCTCTTCTTCCTTCGTTCTCGATTATTAAGAAAAAAAAAATTATTCACTCGAGTATTGCTCACTCAAATTTGTTAGATTTGAAATTGATTTATAGGTATTTTTAAAAAGATCAAAATTTAACTAAAGAAAGAGATCTCCATTTCAACATTTGGAGAATCAAAGCTTCATTAGGAAGGAGAATAAGTAGAGAAATGATCTACGAGGCAACATGAAGATACGAAATCCGAGCGATCCAATTTAGGTATTATTTGAGGCTTATTATTTAAGATTTGAGCCTTAAAGTTGTATTTTCACGCAATTCTTATTACAACCTTTTTTTTTTGAACTTTAATTGTAATATATATTTGTATGCCCAAGGCTCAATGTTAAAAGGTCATACACATTAGTTAGCTTATTTAGTTGTAATGTAACTTAGCTTGTTTTAAACATAGTTAATGTTAGTTTATGGTTTTTCTTTTTCCTTTAGTTGACTTATCTTTAATTTTCAAGTCTATTTAAAGCCTTCTTTTTTTACATTTGAGGGAGGATAATTGATGGATGAATTATATTAAAAAATAAATAAATTGATGGATGAATGAAAGAGCATTTGAGCCTTGTTTCTTTTCTCTAGACTGTGAACACATGTCTTATAAATGTTCTTGATTTAGAACTTGCACACCCTAGAAACCTTCCAACTATATTGGTTATCAAATTTGTAGAGGGTTTTGACTTTAGACTGAGAACAAGTTTTCTCTATCCCAAGTCTTGACCATCTTCTCCCCCTTGAGTGATTAATTTCTTGTGTGTATGCATTAGGTGTTGTTGTGTGTTTAGGAAATGCTTGTTTTTACTATGGTTTCCTAAGCCTTTGGTAGAGGTTGAAGTATATAGTTTAGTATAGAGCTTCCTTCTTGTCTTTAATTTAATTTTGTATCATTTAGTATCGGAGATTCTTTAAGGTGCCTTTGATTTTTGCATCAAGTGGGTAGCAAGGAATATGAAGTGTGTGATGGGTAAAAGTTGTAGGATAACGAGTTAAGTGGATATTATATTTTGTTTGTTTTTTTCTAGCATGAATTGGGTATTTTGGCATGCAAAAAAGGTGAGTCATTTTTGTAGATTAAAAGTTGATATAACTGACCTTCAAGACTTTTAATGATGTTTGTAATTTTTAAACTTGACATTTTAATCTATGAGGTTTGGAAAAATGGTTTATTAGGTCTCCTTCCTTTCAAAATAGCGGTCAGTGGTGTCGAAAGAGAAAAAGAAGAAGAGGAAAGAGAGAAAAAAGGAAGAAGAGAAAGAAGAAAGAAGAAGAAAACGATGAAAGAGAGAGAAAGATGAAGAGAAAACGAAAAAAAAAAGAACAGTCAAAGGCAAAAGATGATGGTCTAAATGCAAGCAAACCTAAATCTTAGGAATCAAAAGTGTATTTCCCCCTTTTTTTAATGTTCAAAATCACTTTTACTTTAAAAAGTGTTCAGTGAATAATTGAATACCAATTCCCAAGGCCCCGTTTAATAATCATTTGGTTTTTGAAAATAAAGCATATAAATACTACTTTCACCTATGAGTTTTCATGTTTTCTTATCTATTTTTTACAAATGTTTTCAAAAATCAAGCCAAATTTTGAAAACTAAGGCTCTGTTTGATAACCATTTGGTTTTTGATTTTTGGTTTTAAAAAATTAAGCTTATAAATATTATTTCCACCTATGGTTTTCCTTGTTTTGTTATCTACTTTTTACATATATTTTTAAAACTAAGCCATGTTTTGGAAAAATAAAAAAAGTAGTTTTCAAAAATTTGTTTTTGGAATTTGGAATTTGGCTAAGAATTCAAATGCTTCTTTAAGAGAGATGAAAGCCATTGTAAAGAAATTGAGAGAAAGCAAGCTTAATTTTCAAAAACTAAAAACTAAAAATTAAAGCCCGATAACCATTTGATTTTTGAGAATTATGCTTGTTTTCTCATCTTCTCTCTACAATTCTTTACAATTGCTTTCATCTTTCTTAAGAAACATTTGAGTTTTTAGCCAAATTCCAAAAACAAAAACAAGTTTTTGAAAACTATTTTTTTCAGTTTTCAAAACTTGGATTGGTTTTTGAAAACATAGGTAAAAAGTGGACAACAAAACAAGGAAACCCTTAGATAGAAGTAGTATTTATAGGCTTAATTCAAAAACCAAAAATCAAAAATTAAATGGTTATCAAACGGGCCCAAGTTAATCACTTGAGAGGTGACAGTGATCATGAAATGATATTTAGGGCATGTTTGGGAATGATTTTAAAAATAGTGATTTTAGCCTAATTGATTTGTTTGTAATTGATTTATGAAAAGTGATTTTCATATAATCATTTTAATGTTTGGTTTTACACTTTTAATAGTGATTTTCATACAATAAAAGTGACTTTCAATGATTAAAGACATTTTTAAGAGTGACTTTAAAATAAGTGTGTTAAGCTAAGTGATTTAATTATAATTAATTTTGTAAAAGTTTTAGTTATAAATCATTTTAATATTTGGTTTCCACTCTTGTAAAAGTAATTTAAATTTAATTAAAAGTATTTTTTTAAATGATTAATGTTTATTTTCAAAGATGATTTAAAACCATTAAAAGTAATTTAAATTTAATTAAAAGAATTTTTTTACATGATTAAAGTTAAAGAGATACATAAATTATAGAGATAAAAGAAGTTAGAGAGAGTTAAAACCATTATATTGGAGAGAGAAAAAAAAATGAGAAAATGAATAAAACTTTTAAAAAGAGAATAAAGTAAGAGATAGAGATTATAAAAACTTTAGAGAGAGAAAAATTGGCATTTTTTAAATAATGATGGATGATCTCCATGGTGACGGTTCTGAGAATACATGTTTTTTGATGGAAATTAATGAATTTTTATAAAAGATGACGGTTTTTAACCGTCACAAAAAGTAATTTAAAAAAATGAAATAATAATCATTTTAAAGAAAAAATCACTTGGGAATCACCTGCCAAGTGATTGACCGGGAATCACTTAAAGTGATTTTGGATGTTTTCAAAATCACTTTCTTATTATTGCCAAACATCATAATTTTGAAGGAGAATTGATTTTGGACATGTCAAAAGTGATTTTGGGCATTCCAAAATCACTCCCAAACATGCCCTTATTAATGTTAAAAAAAACGATTTTTGTTAAGTAACTACTAACTAGAGGGAGTTTGTTTAATGAAAATTTAAAATATCTATTCCTATGTTTCTTTATTTTATCCTAAAATTTTGAGGAAAATTAATTTTTTTTCTCTCTAAATTTTTTTGCTCCTCTCTAACTCACTAACTTTATTTATCTCAACTTTTTTCTCACTCTAAAATTTTTTAACTCTCCAATTTTTTGTTCACCTAAAAAATTGTCAATCTCTTTTTCTAATTTTTTTCTCTTACTAAATTTTTTGTCCCCACTCTTTCTAACTTTTTTTTTCTCGCTAAATATTTGTATCTCTCTAATTTTTCTCTCCATTTTTTTCTCCCTACAATTCTTATCTCTCTCCCTAGGTTCATTTTCTCTCTCTAAATTTTATGTGTCTCTATCTAAAATTTGTATGTAACCTTTTTTCCTCCCTATAATTTTCTATATTACTCTCTTAACTTTTTTTCCCCTTTCAAATGTATGCTCTTTTTAGTAATATTATGATTCTAAAATCACTTTCAAGAATTAATGAACAATAATAATCATTCAAAAATACTTTTAATTAAACCAAAATCACTTTTAAATGTGTAAAACCAAATACTAATATGATTCATAATTGAATAATTTTACAAAAGTAATTATAACTAAATAACTTGGACTAAATACTAATATGATTCATAATGGAATACTTTTATAAAAGTATTGACTCTTTTACTTGGAGGGGATGTACATCTCATCTATTTTTTTTGTAAATTTTTAGATCATATTTATAGCAAATTTTCTTTTGGATTTTGTTGATCCATTTAGCAACTGTAATTTTTATGTCTTTACTAATGTTTTGAAATGAGTTAGAAGATGAGAATGGATAAATTATGTTAATTTGCTTAGGATGATTCAGGTAGATCTACAAATTCCTAGCTACCTCCCCATAATATAAGGAAAAAAGGAAGAATTTAAATTAGTACAAAGTGGGCTATCGAAAATGATAAATCACTTAGTTGGAGGTTGATTTGGGGTGAAGTTTGTTGTTTTGTTTTGTTTGAATGGCATAGCGAATATTAAGGGAAGGATACTTTTGCACTAAAGTGGTAATTGAAGGACCTATTTAAAAAAAAGAAAAAGTAATTGAAGGACCTATATAAAAAAAAATAAGAAGTAATTGCAGGACCAATATCCTCGAAGTGACCACTTTCCATTGCATTTTGTTGGAGACATTTATACAAACATTTTGGGTGACTGTGTGAAAATATATGTGTTCCAACTTCCAATATTTCGGAGGGTGTGTGCATTTAATGAATGAATAGCCTCCGCACCAAATTACTCATCAAAGTTTAGATTTTGTTGGGAGAAAATACACTTTTAATCTTTGAGTTTGATGAGGAGTTTTTATTTTAGTTTTTAAACTTGAAGAAGTGATGGTTTAGTCCTTGACCTTTAGAAAATAATTTTAGGTTAATTACAATTTCAGTCACTAAACTTTTAGCCTTTAGGTTTGTGTCCAATTGATTCCTGAATTTTAAAAAATGACTAATTGATCTCCGAACTATCAAATTGGTGTTCAGTAGGTCCCTGAATTTCAAAAAGTTTCTAATAAGTCCTTAAATTTTCAATTTTGTGTCCAATAGGTCATTGAACTTTCAATTTTTTTTTGCCTAATATGTTCTTAACCTATTCAATATTTTAAAAATTCATGAACCTACTAAGCAAAATTGAAAGTTTAGAGTCTCATTAGACACTTTTTTAAATTCAAAGACCAATTGGACATAAAATTGAAAGTTTAGAGACTTATTATATACTTTTTTAAGTTCATAAACCAAATAGACATAAATTTGAAAGTTTGAAGATTAAACTTGTAATTTAATCTTGGACAAAATACACTTGGTCCATGAAGTTTTGGCCTAATATCTATAAGAACGGATCCACGTGGGGGCTAGGAGGGGCACGTGCCCTTTGAAATTATTGGTATATAATATATTTACATATAGGTTGAATATCTTTAAAATAAAAGTATGGTGGTTCAATGGCAGAGGAGTCACGGGAATATGAAATCTACCTCCGAGTTTCCTGACTTCGACTTTTGCTTGAGCTGGTTTTGATAAAATTTTGTTTTTTACTTTTGCAATATATTTATATATTATTTTAATTTTAGTTTTTTTTGACAGAATTTAATTTTAGTTTTTTATTACAACCTATTATTTTTTTTAATAATAGTACAACATTTTATTTTAATATTTAGCATAGTTAGAATTTAAATCGTTTTTTTTTAAAATTTTTCTTAAGCACACAAATATTCTTTAATCTTTAGTAAATTGTTTTAGAACAATTAACTGCATATATTTTTTTTAATTATGTTCTTCAAAATCGAAAATAACTATTTTAATTTTCATTCTTTATTTATATATTTAAGTAAATAATTTTATAATAACTTATTATAATTCTGTAATTATTTTAATTTTTAGCACAGTTAAAATTTAAATCATTTTTTAAATTTTTGTGAAGTGCACAAATATTCTTTAATCTTTAGTAAACTATTTTAGAACAATTAACTACAAAAAAAAGTTAATTATGTTCTTAAAAATAGAAAATAACTATTTCAATTTTCATTCTTTATTTAGAATAGTTTGTTATAATTTTATAATTAATATTACTTACTCTAAATATTATATATCAATTTACTTAAAATTATACTTATACGAAGGTTAAATTATAAAGTTAGTCCTTGAATTTTTAAATGTGTATCTAATAGGTCCCTAAACATTAAGAAGTGTCTAAAAGGTCTATGAACTTTCAATTTTGTGTCTAAAAAGTTCTTAAACATTAAAAATGTCTAATAGATTAAAAAACTTTCAATTTACTATCTAATAGGTCTCAAATATATTATTTTTTTTAAAATGAACTATTTTACTAGAAACAAAATTTAAATGTGTCTAATTGAACATGTTGAGGACCTAATATAGATACAAAATTACATTTTATGTCTAATATTAAAGATTTAATTTTAAAAAAAATTGAATATGTCAGAGACCTATTAATACAAAATTGAAAGTTTAAGGATCTATTAAAAACAAAATTAAAAGTACAAAAATATACTATTCTACACACTTTTTAAAATTCATGAACAATATAAATGAAAATCTAAAAATTCAAGAATTAAACTTGTAATTTTTCCTTATATGAATTTGTGACTCCCTCACTCAAATTTCTGGATCCGCCACTGAGTCTCTATTTGATCCCTGAGGTTTTAAAAGAGATATTTTAGTCCTAAGGTTTGAACAATAGTTCTAATTCATATCACCATTAACTGATTTCTTTTTTTTTTTTTTTAAGTTGGAACATGAGTGATTTTAACTGTTTTTTTTTAGTTCAAACATGAGGGATTTGGAACTCGTATTATTAGGGAGGTAAATAATATTTTAAGTAGTTAAGCTATGCTTATGTTGACAACTATTAACCAACTTAATTGAAAGTGGTTACTTTTAGAAAAGAAAATTTTCAATGATGATTTATAGAAAAATTTAATTTTTTACTCCTACATGTATTAAGGAGTTAATTTTTACATTAAATTCCTAATTTTACCAAAAAGTGCCAAAAATAACACAAAAACAATCCATACACAAATTTTTGTACAACTTTCCGAAAAACATTAGTCTTATGAAAAGAAAGAGAGAGAAGAAGAAAACAAATTAAAATATATGAAAATTTATGTGAAATTCAAAAGTTACAAAAAATCTTCCATTCTAATTAGAAAAACCACAAAAATTATGACACATAACATAGTCCTCTCCAAATTAAAATTGAAACTTACAATAAAGAATGAAAAATAGTTAGGGAGAAAACTTACTAATTTTGGAGAGAAACAAACAAGTGTATTTTTTTTTTATAATAATAATAATTATTTTGTAAAACTTTCCACCATGGTGGAAAACTTAACTTTATAAGTCAAAATAAGCTTAGCGGGTGGAAAACTTAACTTTATAAGTCAAAATATGCTTAGCTCAGCAATAATTGACATATACTATCGACCAAGATGTCAGAAGTTCGAATCTCCCACCGCTAAATATTGTTGTACTAAAAAAAAAAACTTAACTGTATAAAGTAAATTTAGAACCAACTTTATCTAAACAACATTTTTCATTTTTTTAAAACCCATTTAAAGCCATTTTTTTTCAATTTTAATAAAAGAAAATTTATGGAAACCCATTAATATCAAATTCCAATTAAAAAATCATATAAGGTTTATCTTAAAACAAATAGCAATTTTCTAAATACAATTTTATCCAAAATCAAATATTTATCTTGAAAATCCATAAAGATAATATTATCTTTCTGGAAATCAATCTCATTAAAAGAAAATGAATGTTAAACTCTTTTTTCTCGAGTATTAAAAAATTTATTACTCACCTAAATTTGTCAGATTTAGAATTGATTTATAGGTACTTTAAAAAAGGCAAAAAACTAACACTTGAAGTATTTTGTAAGAAGGTACTTGTAGAGTTCGTTTTCTTTTCTAGTATTAAAAAAAGAAAATTACTCACTCAAAATCTGTCAAATTTGAAATTGATTTATAGGTATTTTAGATAAGGTCAAAAGCCAACACTTTGTTGGGAAAAAACCTCCCACTACTACCGCAGGAATAAGCAGAAAAATAACTGAGAAATTTAAAAGAAAGCAACAAAATAAGAAACACAAGAATTAACGTGGAAAACTCCAAAACCGGAGAAAAAACCACGGACAGAAAGAAATACTCTACTATGTGAAAAATTATTACAATCACACAGAATTCTTTCTCCGACCCCAATTACAAAGAAACACTCTCTCAAAGCTTTATACCACTCATTTAACTAGAGTTAGTATACCAGACTTAAAGTATTTTGACTTGAGATGTTTTGAAACCAAAGCCATGTGCTCCTTTTATAGTGCTTGGAGCACATGACTTTCTTGTACATTTCTAATGTGGGACAATTTGCTCTTCTCATAACTTTCTTATACAATGCTCTTATAATATATTGCCAAAACCTTACACCCTTGAAGTATTTTATGGGAAAGTACTTGTAGAGTTCTTCTTTCTCGAGTATTAAAAAAATATATTACTCACTCAAATTTGTCAGATTTGAAATTGATTTATAGGTATTTAAAAAAGGTTAAAAGCTAACACTTAAAGTATTTTGTGAGAAAGTACTTGTAGAGTATTAAACAATATATTCTACTCACTCCAATTTGTCAGATTTGAAATTGATTTATAAGTATTTTAAAACAGGCTATTTTGTGAGACAGTATATGTAGAATCCTCCTCCTCCTCTTATTCCTTCGTTCCCAATTATTAAAAAAATATATTATTCACTTGAGTATTAAAAAATATATTGCTCACTCAAATTTGTCAGATTTGAAATTGATTTATAGGTATTTTAAAAAAGGTCAAAAGCTAACTAAAGAAGGAGGTCTCCATCTCAACATTTGAAGTATCAAAGCTTCATTAGGAAGGAGAATAAGTAGAGAAATGAGCTACAAGCCAACATGAACACTGTAGACCCCCTATTTGGTCCGGGTGGAGTTGATTTTTTATAATATTTTTGCAAAAAAAGTGAATTAGAAGAAAATACAATTTAGCAAAAAAAAAAAAAAAAGAAAGAAAAAAAAATGCATGGAGAAGATTTGAGCCCAATACCTTTAAGAATAAAATTAATATGCTTGCCATTGGACTAGAGGAAAAACTTTAAAAACATTTATGATTAAAATTTATTAGAGAACAATTATCATCTCTTTATTTAAAAATCTAGAACATTCCTAACAAATATCAAGGTGGTTATAGATTTTCTCCAAAACATCTATTCCTCTGCTTTCTCACGAAAAAACCTCATCTCTTCAATTTTTTTTTTTTTTTTTTTCGTCTTCCCAAAATATCTCTCTTTCTCTTTGTCCTTCTCTCCCAAGTTTTTCCTCTCTCAAATCTTCTCCTTCTTTTTCTCCCCAAAAAATGAGGGATGGGATCATTAGCCTCGACCAAAATTTTCCCACATTTTGAGCATCTTCCATATTGAAGAAACTTTTTTTTCTCTCCATCTCCCTCCCACACATTTTTCTAAAGAGTGTGATCCTCTTTTCTTCTCCATCATTTTTCATTTTTTCTTCCACCTTTTCTTCTCCAACAACACCATTTTCATCTTTTTATCCTCTCCTTGGTCCTTCACATTACAACAAAATAAAAAAAAATCAACTTTTTTATTTTTTATTTTTTTATTTTTTTATTTTAAATTTTGGCCTTACTCCATTCTTTTTTTTCACCACTTGCCTTCTTCTCTGACGAGCCCTACAAGTCTACCTTCAAGTGAAAATCTAATTATTCAACGGAATGCATTCACTGGTTTTCTCACATGGTTGATTTATACCATCACCATCTTGCGAAAATGGAGATTTAGAAAAAGAGTTGGGGTAACTCTTCTTGGTAGAGCACTTTTTATCTCTTTTTTCTCTTTCTCAAATGTCTTGCTAGTTTGTTTTTGAGTTAACATACTTTTAACTTTGGACCGTTAAATCCCAAAATGCAATAGTCACTATCCTTTACTTGTTTTTATTGATATCTTGTTGCCTTTTTCTTATGCTCTATTTTTTTTTTATATATTTTATATTTGAAGTTGCTGAATGATTGAGAATTTCTTTTTTTGTCAAGATTATTCTGCTTCGATTGAAATTCGTTTGTTCATAATGTGATTGAGTAGAGCTCCGTAAATACTTGAAAGTCTTCACCTAAAAGAAAAGAGATCAAAGTATTATATTTTATAGAACTTAAAGTATAAGAAAAATGATCACAAAAAAATATTAACAAGAAAGTTTATATTGAGAATAAAACTATTTTTTTATTTAAATTCTTGAGTTTTTATTAAGTAAAAAAAATCAAAATGTTTACTCAATAACCACACTTTACCAAAATAAAACTAATTTCTCTTCTAAAAAACACTTTTTCATTAAAAAAATTGAACATGTAATATCAAAAGTTCTTAATTTTTTTTTAAAAATTTTTATATTCTATATATCTTTCTCTTTCCAACAAACAAATATAGTTATAAATATATACTTTCACTTTTTGATTTACTTTATATGACAATACCAAAATACATTTTAAAAGAATTACTATTTTTTTTACCAAAATAAATCAAACTTCTTAAGTTCCAAAACTGTTTTTTTTCCTTCTTCTTCTAAAAGAAACTATTTATCAACAAACTTTTTAAGAGTACATTCTTTAAAGTTTTAGTAACAAAAATAAATACCTTTCAAAATATTGTTTTCTTAAAAAAAATAAAGAGCCACATGTTTTTTTGTTGTTGTAAAATTGACCTTTTAAAATGGCTCGAGTAGTGTACTTGAGATAAATTCATATTGCTCTCAAAGTGCATGAAAAATCCTTCAATCGAAAAAAATTAAAACTACAAAAATAAAATAAGATTAAAATAAATGCAATCCTATGATGGATTTGAGAAAAATATAAAATTTCTTAAACTCTTGAGGTGAGGAATTTTCTTATTGATTGTAATTCCAAATATTGCATCAATTGATGGCTAATAACCCCACTCGAGTTGGTCAAATAATTGCTTCACTCTTGAAGTTTAGGATATGACTAATTGAGACACTTTAAAAATAAAATCAACAAAACAATTTTTCTTTTAATGTCAAAGGACTTTGTTGTTTTTTTTTTTTTTCTAATTAAAATTAATCAAGATAACATGAGATAACCTAGATTTGGTAACTTTTTTTACGGGTGTTGTAGGGTGCTAATACATTCCTTACGCACAAAAGACCCCCTAACCTTTACCCTAATAATGATTTGTGGTGACTCCAAGTTCTTTTCTAAAACACCCCTCTTTTAGATGAACGTCGACTGCTCCGCGTCGGGATATGACAACGACAAACACGAAACTCGAGAGATCCAATTTAGGTATTATTTGAGGGTTACTATTTAAGATTTGAGCCTTAAAGTTGTGTTTTAATGTAATTCTTATTACAACTTTTTTTTTGAACTTTAATTGTAATATATATTTGTATGCCCAAGGCTCAATGTTGAAAAACCATACACATTAGTTAGCTTATTAAGTTGTAACTTAGCATGTTTTAAACATAGTTAATATTAGTTTATGGTTTTTCTTTTTCTTTTAATGGACTTATCTTTAATTTTCAAGTCTATTTAAAGCTTTCTTTTTTACATTTGAGGAAGGATAATTGTGATAAGAACAACAACCCTCGACATATCTCCACAAAGGTATGATATTGTCCATTTTGGGCATAAACTCTCATGTCTTTGTTTTTGGTTGCCCCTAAAAGTCTGATACCAATGGAGATAGTTGTCCTCACTTATATACCTATGATCACTCTCTTCCCTAGCCAATGTGGGACATTGTTTGCACTCCTAACAATCATTCCCTCGACGTCTTTGATTTTATTTAAAATGAAACTAAAAAATTAGATTAAGCAAACTTACTTGGAGTAAATATGAAGATATTTTTGGCGGGTTTTTATCTCATCCACAAATTCTTTCTAGCTATGGCTCGAACACATGACGAAAGAAAATCCACAAGGGATTGAAGAGGAATGAGTCTAGAAAAAATTCTCTAATTCTCTATTGAGGAGATGTGTGTTATGTCTAATGGCTCAACCCGGTCCTATTTATAGAGACCAAGGGCAAATATTTGCCATAATTAAAATGTTATATTTTGATATCTAATATATTAAAATATATCTTATACTTACTTGAATCTCATTCAAATCTCCTACGATATTTATTTATTTGAATCTTATTTAAATTTTATAAATATCTTTTATTTAATAGATCTAATATACATTAATTATTTTAATATTTAATGTATCAAATACAATAAATATATTTTTCTCTTTTATATTTAATATATCTAATATATTAAATATAAATTTGAACACTTCAAATTAAATATTAATTTGAACATTTCAATTTTTTTCAACTAAATTGATCTTTTAGTGTGATTATGAGCTAGCAATGGGACCTTATGGACCTACAGATTATAAGCTCCAATGATACAAAATTAATTAATTAAACTCTTTAATTAATTAAAGAGTTTAATTAATTAATTTTCATTCATTAACTCTAGGGTCACTCCACTATAGACCTAGAGTTGCACTCTTATGCACTGTAGGACAAGTTGTGTCCATGGATATAATCACTACATGTAAGTCAATCATTCGCGAGTTGTTCGTAATTACAGTTGGGTCAAAAGTCCGTTTTACCCCTGTAATTACATCTTGCACCTTAAGTATCACCGATCTTCTAATGAACAATTTGTTTATGATCCAACCATAAACGAAATCCCTCTTAGTCCAGTGAAAGGGTGGGGCCCCATTGTTCAAGTCCCAAAATCAGCACTTAAGGGAACTACTTATCTACTTACCCTATATGGGAAAGAGTGAATTTCATCTTGTGAGATTATGTTCCCAGCTCCCTATTTGGTTAAGTTCCTAAAATGGTAGACATATTGAATCGGCTACAAAAGTCACTCTCACCCATGCAAATCAAAGGACAAGCCCTCACAAGCAGGAGTTCATAACTTACTCAAGATTAAGATCGAGTCACATATGATCATCCTGATGAAATATTAATCTTCTCAATTAACGGATTTATAAAGAGAGATTAAATATTTCGTAGTCTAATCTTACATAAATTCATTGTATAAGATACCCCCACTCACATGTCTTCACATGAATGATTTGAATCAAATCATATGTAACTATTACAAAGTGGGCCGTATTAATAGTGTTACTAGGATAAGGCACCCAACCTTATCCATATACTATGACCCTTTAGGTTATTTCTTGAACATGATCCTCCTATATGTCAACCACATACTGTTCAAGATTACACTAATAACTTTGAATTTTTCATATAATGGATAATATTATATTGCAAATAAAATAATCAAAATTATTATTAATTATTAAATAAATCATTAATTACGAGGCTTTAGCCCATAAATCCCAACAATCTCCCATTTGCACCAAGCCGGCGAGACATGTATCCTAGGACATACTCTATACCCAACAAAAAGTACCACACTTGAGCCTCCCTTATCGATCTGATCCATCTACTATCCTGCAACGGATCACATTGTGGGATATTCTCTGATGGTAGCGATCACCTATTGCACCATCCACCTCCTTGGATATTTTCTGATGGCAGCGATCACACCATCCACTTCCTCGAATATTTGTTGATGGCAGCGATCATCTATCTATTGCACCATCCACCTTTTTCTCCCCTCGAACAAAAATCTACTCCTATATCTGGGAGTTATTGATAGAGTTATACTTGCTTGTTGCCTTAAGCACTTTTTGTTCGATATGGGGATTCATCCACAATGTTGTATGACTATAAGGCTCACTAACTGTAACGCTTGACATCCAGGTACTAAATTAGGATTTAGACTTGGTTTAATTTTGGATTCATGTTGCCTTGGTTTAAATTAAGTTAGGTGGGGTTAAGTTTGATATATGGGAATTGTGGGCAGGGTAAATTTGTAATTACTAAAAGAAAAGAGGAGAGGAATTAAATAAAAGGAAAAGAATATGTTTTTATTTTAATAAACCAAAGCCCCACATCTTCTTCTTCTTCCTTGATGAGAGCTTGTCGAGGGCTCGTCAAATTAAAATTTATAAACCGATCCTAAGCTATTTGTAGCATTGAGTGGACCGGGTCGATCTTAGGGAACATTATATTAATTTCTCAAATTAAATTTGCAAAGGGGAAAACAATTAAACAAAAATGGGGGGGTTTGTATTTTTATTAATAAAATAAAATATAAGCAAATAAAATAAAGATAAATCAAATCTTACCAAGTTTCATTTCAAAGGTGCAGTTCTACTCAATTGCAAAAATTGATCATAGGCATTCAACATATTTAAACTTAACAATGCAAGCACTTCGTCAACTTATTAGGAAACCCCAAAAAGTAGCAAATTCCCTAAGGTCATTAACTCTAACAAACGTCAAGTTAACGCTAATTACCTAAACAATTTTGACGAAACCGCTCCAAATTTTTAGATAAAGGCATTAAGTGCTTTGGAAGGACCAAGACAACTAATTAGATAAAATAACTTTAATCTAATTAAGATGCTCCTTTAATTCCTAGAATTAAACATGCAGGTCATATAATATGGAAACCTACAAAACATACACATGTAATAATCCTAATGCTACCGGTACAATCAACATGACAATTACGGATCATGCATCATGATTAGCAATCAAACATTTAAAGCGATCGATGCGTCAATTCAATAAAAAATACATGCTTATAAAATTAACACAGGAATCAAAGAATACTTGCAATTGAAAGAAAACTACATTAAGGTCCAAGCCTCACAACATTGCAATTGATTACGACCGACCTCTGAATCGGAAACGCAGAGTTTAGCCAAGCATCGTAATAGTATATCTCCCGTTAAAAATGGTTTGATTTGCTATAATAAAAGTATAAAAGTAGAAGGAGAAAAGCTATCAAAAGCTCTCTCTCAAAGTCTAAGCAAAGGAGACAAAAGTCTCAACCCTAGAGTGAAAAAGTGCTATAAATAGAGCTGGGGTAGCGTTGAGACACCATGGGTGGTGTTGAGACGCTGCTCTAGTAAAAAATGAAAGAATAATTTTCGTCTGTGTGGCGTTGAGCGGCGTCGAGCATGGCGTTGAGACGCTATTGGCGTTGAGCAAGCCAAACCGCAGCGTCGAGTAGCATTGAGCAAAGATAGAATCTTAGCGTTGAGTAGCATCGAGCATGGTGTTGAGACGCTACTGGCGTTGAGCGGCATTAAGACGCTGCTCCTTGGATAGATTTGGTAATTTTGCTCTAACTTTTTGCTCAGGTGTCCGAATGACCTTCGGTTTGGCTCGTTTGAATCGTTATATTCAACATAGAGTCTCCAAATATGTCTTTTGCTCAAGTCCCTACAAAATAAACATGAAGACACATAAAAACTATCCAATTAACAAGAGTTAAGTGTGATTAAATAAAACTTTATACGTTTTATCATTCCTCTTCAAGATTTCAAGGAAAAAAACATGGAGGGTGGGGTTGTCTCTTATTCTCTCTCGGTCAAGTGGTGCGCCTCAAATGGGGGAAATTTCGCCTACGAGTTCACCGGTGATTGGACGGTGCGTCGATTTTCGGTGAGCCTTACCCTTCTCTTTCTTTACACGTGTCTCTCTTTCTCATTTTTCCTTCCCACACACACGATTCTCTTCCTCTCTCGCTCATCCATCTGGTGGGTAGCATGGTTGTGGCGAATTGAAGGCAGGCTGGCGACGGAGCAAGCGAATGGGGGTGATTCAAGGTTTTCTGGCGATTCCTCGCATGGATAGCAGCATTGGGGGCCGTTTTGGGCATATTGGAGTTCGATTCGGCATGGAAAACGCTCCTTTGATTGTGGGTAAGTGTTCCGACACTAGTTTTTAGAGAATTACAGGTTTAAATGTTGACTTTGATGCTGTTTAGGTAGTTTTGGGTCGACCCATGACTTATCAAACTTAATTCAGGTTGCTCAACATGGGTGGAGGTCGATTAAGTGAGTCGTATGCATTCCGAGTGTCGAACCGGTAGCTTGGGTTGCTGTTGGAGTAAGTTTGTTAAGGTTCAAGACCCTTGTGAATTATCTTTGAGGCCAATTAAGCTAGAGAAAGTTAGTTATTGTCTTATTGAGCTTGTTTTTTGAGACTTTTGCGCAAAGCTAGAGGGCGGTGTTGGTTGTTATGGTTGCTTGGGTTGCTTTCCTTAGTTCCCTAAGGTAAGTCTCTAACTCTAGGGAAACCAAATTTGTTTTATTGTACATTCACTTTGTTGGGCTCGAAGAGGTTGAAGTTAAATTAAGTTTTAACGCCTAGCGTTTTATGTTATTTTAATTTTATTCAGAAAGAGCTAGTAACCTCCTAAGAAAAGGAAAAGTTGATTGCTTTTGTGCTAGTCTAGAAGGTAAGTAGCCTAGTTGAATAACTCCTTAATGCTTTGATACGAAATTCTTGAATTTTTGTGATGCTTGTGTGACTCATTGGTGATAAGTATGTTCTTGCAAGTATGTGCTTTAGCATGTTGGCTATCGTAAGACGTGCCTAGTAAACTCCTTAAGTATGGGGTTTAGGTTTTTATACTTTATCTTGATGTTTAAAGGGGTTCCACGACCATTTTGACTAGCTAGCAATATGCATGATTTTTGGTGTGGTGCTCGGAGGGACTTGGCCTTATGTTACGTGGTTGTAAGTAGTTGGTTTGGAATGAATTTTAGAGCTTAGTTACAGAGTGAGTTTTGGAATGAATGTGTGAGCATGTTTTTGTCTTCTTTGTTTAGTGCGGACGTGTGGATAATGGCGTATAAGGAATGAACATAAATGTTTGGACTGTCTGAGAAGTTTGGTCAGCTGTGGAATTTCGAATGCTTGAGCTATTGTACTAGATGGTTAAGTAGTGTTTGCTTGAGATGTTTGGAGGTTTGTTTGAGTATAAGGCGCTTGAAACACTTGGATGGTTGGCTGAGGTTTAGCTCCTTGTAGTGCTGACTGTGTTGACTGCGTGTTGGACACTGGACTTGTTGAGTGGACTAGGTGGCAATTTAAAACCCCCTAAAAGTATACAATGTTCTGGGCCATTATACATGATTCTTGTGTTGGAATGGTTCAAGACGACTTGTTATACTTAATAGGTTGTAGTGGGGCCTGAGCGTGAACGGGTAAAATAATGACTGCTAGGGTTCCTAACGTGATTAAGGAGTTAGTTTGGAAGGGAATTGCTTAAGGTAGTATGCTGCTAGCGGGCCACGATTGAGTGAAGGTCTTGTCTAAAGATGTTGTTGAGCTTATGCGCGAGTCTATGCTCGGGATTCATGATTGATGGTTAGTGAAAAATCGCGATTAGTGAGTTTGTTGCTCATCGAGGCATGGCCCTGAGAATCCTTTATAGGTAGATGAACCTAATTGTAAGGCCTTGGTTACCTGATCTTGTACTCGAACTATGTTTGCTTAGTTTGTTCATTGTTGAGTTCGTGCTTACGGTTGCGCTTAGGATCCATAGGTTGGATTTGCTGGAGAGATTTACGACTTGCTGAGTGGCTAGGTGTGGTATATACCCCTTGACGTTCTAAGTGAATTGCTAGTGAGAAGAAGGGTTGTTGGCTAGCATCACTTACTCTTTCCCCATATGAACATGCTTCCTAAGTTGTTGAGAGATGTGTTTGGCATGGGGGTTGTTTTTCTTTTTGCATTATGCTAGCTTATGGGCGAATCCCCACTGTGTTTAGTGTGAAAGTTGCTGTCCTTTATGTTGTGTGCTAGCTTAGGGGCGAATCCCCATTGTGATTAGTGTGAGGGTTGTTTTTCTTCACCAAGTTGTGTTAGCTTAGGGGTGAATCCCCACCGTTTTGGCCATAAGGGTTACGTTCCTTCATTGTACTATGCTTGTTTTAGGGAAAGTTGACACCCAGTTTGCAGGTGGCACGACTTATTGTTGTGGCACGAGAGGGAGTGGATGGGATAAGTGAGTGAGTAGCTAGTAGTTGAGTCCATGGTGTTGTAAGAGAAATTGGTGTGACCATACCAGATAATTTGTTGTGTGTTTCGGAGCTTTGGATCCTTAGGTAGGTTGCTTGCTGAGTATATTTATACTCACTCTTGCTATTTTATTTCGTGTCTTTTCAGGTGGTGCACAATCGTAAGGTGAGCGATGGAGTCGATGATCTGGCGAAGCTGTGGAGATGTTTCTAGTAGGGGTGTGCAAGAAACCAAAAAAATCAAAGAACCGAACCAAACCGACTGTTGGTTCAATTATTTTAAGAAAAATGGTTTTCTCGGTTTGCAATTTTAGAAAATCGTAATATTCGGTGCAATTAAGGTTTAGATTTTTTCAAAACTAGTAAAATCGAACTTAATCGAAGATAATTAAAAATAAGATTAAAAAAATCCTAAGGCCCACCTTTTAAAGCCCAATAGAAACCCTATTTTATTTTTTTATTACCAGCAACTCATTTCTCTCTCAAACTCACGTATTTTCATGTTTGTTTTTGTCTTTTCATCATCTTTTCATTCTCTCTCTCTCAGTCTTTTGATCTTATTTTCCCTCAAATTGTCAAATCCACTTTTCTTCATTTCTTCTTCCCTTTCTCTCTTCCTTCTAATTTCTAATTCTCCTATCCTCTCTTCTACGATTCTACCTCTCCCTCTCACTTCCCACTCACCATCTTCTCTCTATAGCCCATGGCGACAACAGTGGCGACATATCGACAATTGAAGCGGCGACACGTAATTCTCCTCCCTCTTTCTTTCGTTCTCTTCCACTTTTGGTGGCCGACGGCGACATGAACACACTTTCTATCTCTCGTTCCTCTCAAGGCTCGATCTACAGCTTGCCCACCGTAGATGCCTTTTTTTTATAAAGAAAACGGTTAAAAATCGAAACTGAAATGAATTGGTTTTCTTTTAAATTGAAACTGAAGAATATTTTAGTTTACTCGGCTTAACTAGTTTAAGAACCGAAAGGTTCGGTTCGGTCTTTGGTTTCAGTCAAAATTGGACAAAACCAAATTGTTCACACCCCTAGTTTCTAGAATTACTCCCCTAGTGTTGTAATTAAATTCTGTATTCTGGTCCTGTAGTTTCCTTTGTTTCTCTCATACTTAGTAGTTTCCCTTAAGCGCTTGTATTTGTGTTTTGGTTCAACTCAACTTTTTGCTTGTAGTTTGATGGGTGTTAAGTCGTTGTGTCTGGATTATAAAAGTGTATTTGTTTTTCCAGGTTCTCGTAAATTTTTAGTTTCTTGAGTTTACGCCGTTATGCTGTCAAAATTTTGGGCATGAGCAACGTTACTTAGTTGTTATTTCGTGTTTAGCCTATCTTGGTTTTAGGACCATTACACTAACTCTCTTTTTTCGGAACCTGAGGATCTCTCTGACAAAACTAGGTTTAGACTATGCACTGATACCACTTGTTGGGAGAAAAATAATAATATAATAATAATGCTACTATAATAGTTCTCCCCTTCCACAAGACAAACCAAACAAGTTATAGTCACAACAAAAATATAAAAGAGATAGGGAAAAGAAGAATATCGGGATCTATACGGGTTTGTCCCAAACTCGGAACTATGTCCAGTTTTTTGCAACTACAGGTTTTATTATAATGAGAGATTACAAGAAGCCCTTAACTCTACGCTACAAACTAACCCTTAATAGCCCAATAATGACTATTGACTTCCAAGTATCACAACTCGATAACTTGAAATTAACAACAAAGGAAAACCCTCAAACCCATAAGAGAGAAACACTGTTTTCTCTGTAAAAGATACTCACTGCCACATCCAAATACACCTATTGTGTATTTTTACTCAAAAATTTCCAATAGCCGTTGATTGAAGAAAGGTCACCACATTCTGTCTTCATATATATCACAAACAATACAAATATAAATATATGTATATGTGCCTATTGTTGTAACCTAAAATCAATTGAGCCAAAAAACACAATTTGAGCCCAATACAAATAAATCCATCAATATTGGAATGCACCAACTTTTAGCTTGGGGTTTCAACACTATGACTTTAGTTTTGACTCCATATTCCTAACAAATTGATGGATGAATTACATTAAAAAAAAATTGATGGATGAATGAAAGAGCATTTGAGTCTCGTTTCTTTTCTCTAAACTGTGAGCATGTCTTATAAATTTTCTTTATTTAGAACTTTCACACCCTAAAAACCTTTAAGCTACATTGGTTATCAAACTTGTAGAGGGTTTTGACTTTAGACTGAGACCAAGTTCTCTCTATCCTAAGTCTTGACCATCTTCTCTCCCTTGAGTCATTAATTCCTTGTGTGTGCGTATTAGGTGTTGTGTGTTTAAGAAGTACTTGTTTTTATTATAGTTTCCTAAGCCCTCTTGATAGGTTGGAGTATTAATTTAGTATAGAGCTTTCTTCTTGCCTTTAATTTAATTTTGTATCATTTGGTATCGAAGATTCTTTACGGTGCCTTTGATTTTCGCATCAAGTGGGTAGCAATGAATATGAAATGTGTGATGGTAAAAGTTGTAGGATAATGAGTTGGTGGATATGATATTTTGTTTGTTTTTTCTACCATGAGTTGGGTATTTTTTCATGAAAAAAATGTAAGGCTGATAGCATGCATAAATGTGGTATTTTGAGGCTTAGTTTTAGGCTAGTTTTGTTATCATTTTGTGTGCTTTCATGTATTTTTATGTTTATTTCTCAGAAATCGAGCATTTGGAGCAAAACCAGAGAATAGTGAGATAATTGGATAAATTTGAGCAACTTAAGGCTATATTTGAAGATTCAAGCGTTGAAGAAGAAGAACAAGGCATTTGGACCCAAGGGCATAGCGTTGCAATGCAATTTGAGAAGCCTATCAACCTTGAAAAACAGCAGACATAGCGTTGCAACGCTATATGTAGCATTGCAACGCTACTCAAACATATTTTTTCCCTTTTTACAAAATTCGAAGGGATAGCGTTGTAACATTGCCCCTAGCGTTGCAACGCTGTCTCGACTCTATAAAATGGAATGTTTCATTCGAGCAAAGGGAGCCATTTTGGGGAGACCTAAACCCTAATTTTGATAGAAGCATTGTTTGAGAGGTCTAGAGAGAAACTTGGAGAGCTAAGAAGGACAATCAAGGCTCGGGATCTCGGAACATCACGTCGGGAACGAGTGTTGGCACGCGTCGTCCAGTTTATCTCTTTTTCCTTTCTTTTGCGTTCTTAATTTTAAGATTTAGCATACTGAAATTGCATGTATTTGAGTGTTTTAGACTTTTTAGTTAATTGCTTGATTGTATAAAGCTATGTATTGATTGATTGAATGTCATTGTAACATTTTTTATGCATATTGATTTAATTTTCTAAGCTCTCGGCCGTAACTTCGTATGTTAAGTTAAATTTAGCTTGAGAAAATAAGTTTAACTAAGAACCTAGATGCATAACTAGGGTTAATCTATTGCATGAGAATGAATAAGTTAATACTAGAAGTTATTAAGAGAATTTCATAATGTCATGCATAGTTGTAAAAATAGATCGAAAGGTTGATTTACCACTTGCATGAGTTCAATTGGGCTCGAGAGAGTCAATTGAATATTTTAGTAATTCTTGACTTAGAAATGGTGCATATTAAAGATGCGGTAGTCAATTTCATAGTCGGGCTTCACGAATGGCAAGTAACGAATGTCTCTCTAAAATTAGACTCCAACTTTGTATATAATAGGATAGGTTTTATGTTTTTATATAAAAGAACCAACTCAAAATTAGTTTTCTCTAAATAAAATTAGGCATAAGTAACTATGATAATTAATTGAATCTAAGAAACCCAATCCCTGTGGATGACCATGGCCACTATTATTGCAAAATACTTAGAGGTTTGGTTTTATAAATGTAATCTTGATAGGACCTTCAACAAGTCGACTATCAAAGGCATTTTTGTATGTTAAAAGTTGCTATAACTGACCGAGAGACTTTTAATGATGTTTGCAATTTTCAAACTTAACATTTTAATCTATGAGGTTTGGAGAAATGATTTATTAGGCCTTTCAAAATGGCAGTTGGCGGCGGCAAAAGAGAGAAAGAAGAAGAATAGGAAAGAGACAAAGAAGGAAGAAGAAAAAAATGAAAGAAAGAGGAAGAATAAGAGAAAAAAAAAAAAAAAAAGAACAGGCGAAGGCCGAAGATAATGGTCTAAATGCAACAAAACCCAAACGTTATGAATCAAAAGTGTATTTCTCTTTCCCTTTTTTTAATGCAAGGTGTTTGGTGAATAATTGAATCTCAATTCTTAAGTTAATCACTTGGGAGGTGAAAGTGATCATGAAATGATATTTATTATTGTTTAAAAAAAAAAGATTTTTGTTAAGTAACTATTAATCAGAGGGAGTTTGTTTAATGAAAATTTAAAAGATGTATTCCTATTTTACTTTATTTTATCCTAAAATTTTGAGAAAAATTAATTTTTTTTCTTTCTAAAATTTTGCTCCTCTGAGACTCACTCTCTATTTATCTCAACTTTCTTCTCTTTATAAAGTTTTTATAACCTCTAACTTTATTCTCTCTAAAATTTCTTCTAGTTTTTTCTCTCTCCACAATTTTTGTAACTCTCTCCAATTTTCTTTCATCTAAAAATTTTTCAATCTCTCTCTAATTTTTTTTTGTCCTACTCAAGGTATTAAATTTCCGTCGACATGCCGACATTTTCATTGACATTTTCACATGCCCATGAGTTCTACATCGACATAAGAGGAAAATCGACATTTCTACTATAATGTATAAAATTGATAAAATATTAAAAAAATAGCAAGAAAATATAACTTAATGTGAATATAATATTGTAACATGAATTTTAACTGATTTAAAAAGTGTAAAATATGTATTTATTAATTTAAATATTTTTTTGAATTTTTTATTTTTAAAAATTTTCCAGAAATATGCATCGACATTGACATTTTATCGATATTTCCATTGACATTTCCACAAAATCGAGACTTCAACATTTCCGTCGACATCGACATTTTAAACCTTGATCATACTCTTTCTTACTTTTTTGAATTTTTGTCCCCACTCTTTCTAACTTTTTTTTCTTTTTTTTTTAATCTCTCTCTAACTTTTTTTCTAGTACTAAAATTTTTGTCTCCACTTTTTCTAACTTTTTTCAATTTTTGTCCCCACTCTTTCCAACTTTTTTTCCAATTTTTGTCCCCAGTCTTTCTAACTTTTTTTTCTCGCTAAATATTTGTATCTCTCTAGATTTTTATACCTCTTTTTCTATCTTTTTTCTCTCCAATTTTTTCTCCCTACTATTCTTATCTCTTTCCCTAACTTTATTTTTCTATCTTTCAATTTTTCATTTTCTCTCTCTAAATTTTTTGTCTCTATCTAAAATTTGTGTAACCTTTTTTCCTCTCTATAATTATCTATATCACTCTCTTAACTTTGTTTCCCCTTTCAAATGTATGGTGATCTTTTTAGTAATATTATGACTCTAAAATCACTTTAAAAAATGAACAAGAATCATTCAAAAACACTTCTAAATGTGTAAAACCAAATACTAATATGATTTATAATTGAACACTGCTACAAAAGTAATTATAATTAAATTAAATTACTTGACTAAAAATGTTTATTCTAAAATCACTCCCAAACAAGTTCTCATAACCACGTACGAATACTTTTTTTTTCTTTTGACATCACTGACCCCATCCCTTGAGCTCAATGAGAGCTTAATGCGACTATTATTGGATCCACATATCTTATATTTGTACAGTTTCATAGAGCACAGATTTCATAAGCTTCTCGAGAGTGGGAAGGTTTTGATTTTCATCATAACCATATAAAAGAGGAACACATCTAGCAATATTTTGAGAAGCTTGAATAAATGTCGCTGGAAATGGATTTGGAGAGATCAGGCTTTCTTGGTTCAGTGTCTTCCATGCTTCTGAAATCATATGGATAACGCGCTGCAGTGTGCTATCAAGAGAAATCTCTGGATTTTCCTTCATGTAGTATTCTATGAACGACCCATCATATCCTTCTTGGTTCTCATCCTGTGTAATAAATGATCGATATATTTACCATTCATCACAAAGAGGCTTTTAAATGAATTTTTATATATGAGTTATTAATGGCGAAATAAACGTTTTTGGGATTACATTTGCACTTCCCAAATCATCGCTAAGTCGTAGAATTGATGCAGTGGAAGATACAATGCCTGGGTTGCTATTTAAAAGTTGCACGGTTTCGTTGTTTATTCCTTGGCCTAAGAGAAAGAAGATGTGTGCTAAAACTACATGTACTCCTGAACTGACTACTCCATTCTCTAAATATTCTTTGGCACTTGGCAATTGGCCAGAACCAAACCATTCTGCTTCCACTAGAAATGCGTCACAAAGGGAAGCCCACTGAAAAAAAAAAAAATCAATATCAACCCCTTTTAATATTAACACATTAATATGGTTTAAAAGATAGCATTTTACTTCTATGAAAATTTACCGATTTCTGTAGGGAATTAATTGGGTTCCAACCATGTTTTCGATAAACCTCGTTGCTTATTTCATTTGTCGTTTCATAAAGTTTGATATAGCAAATTTTCATTGGTTGCGGTAAGTTGTGGATAGCTGCCAAGTCCCATCTGCATAATTATGAATTCATTCAAGAAATGTGGTATATAAAGAAATAAAACATTATGATTCCAAAAAAAAAAAAAAGAAAAGAAAAGAAACCGAACATATGTACCTCAAAAAATACTTTTATTATATAAGTTTTATACCTTTGGATTGCTTTAGTGAATAGTCTAAGTTCTTCAAGTGAACCGTATAAATCGTAGATGTCGTCAATAAGGTAGATAAAAGAGAGAGATTTTGTGAGGTCAACTCTTTCTTTTGAAAATTTTGGATCTGTTGAGAAGGCCAACGAACAAATATACCATTTAAGTGGTTGATCTCTAGCGAATATTAATTCTTTAGATAATCCTGTCTTCCTCCACCACCTACATGTCAATTACCAAAAAGGAGAGAAAGAAAACTATGTGTTATTGCTATAATGAATTAGATTTCAAATAAGTGTTACATACAATACATGCATGTGTAAACTTACCCAGAAAGTTGAGATATTTCTTGTTGGTATAAGTTTTGGGCTCTATGGAAATCCAACTTCGCCATTTGTTGGAAAACATAAATCCACTTATTATTTAAGGCTTGGAGCTCATCTTGAAAGCCAAAGTAGTTTTTAGCCCACAATTTCACAAAACTTTTATGAAAGGGATTGGCCAAAGCATTAACCACATGGTTGGCCAAATGGTCATCAAGATTCCCAATACGTGTCTTCAAGATATGGCGACTTAAATTTCCAATTCTCTCTAGTTTGTCTTCTTCAGGCAGGCATAATTGTGAAGCTTCATATAGACTTAAGAGGCCTTCGATATTTTCATTAAATTCTTTGTCTAATTGACCCTCTTTGTCCATGAAACTTTCAAACACATCTGCCCAAAAGAAAAACTTTGATTTTTTTTTTAGCGATGTGTTTAGCAATTATATAATAATAATAATTTTGTTATCTACAGATTATCTGAAATCACCTGCAGGTACGAAATGACCGTATTGTCTTAAGAGTCGAAAGCGAAGAGCGACTTCATGAAGGCTAGTTTTAGTATCAAAATAATGACTTGCCATTGTGTATTGGCTTTGTAGAATTGCTTCAATCTCCTCTTTGAAGCAGTGGTCAATTCCTAGGCGTTGTATTGCATCAATCATATTCAAGCTCTCGAAAGGATCAACTTCGGCCGTTCTCCTTAGCAAATGCTTGAGAGTCTTCATTTCACATCCATATTCAATGGCCATTTTTTCCTACATAAATAAGACCAAAACATACATATAATGGTGTGGTAATTTGAACACTTAATTGGAACACCTTTTTATAAAGGGATGCTTTTTCCAATTTCAGGCCTTTTCTTTACATATTTTTGTTTTTATTGTTTCTGGCTGTTATTATAATTCTTTCACTTTTTGATCTTTTCCATTCATAGGATGAGAATTTAGCTTTACGAAAGAATTTTTTTAAACTGTTTTTAATAAATAATATAATTTCAAATTTGAAAATCGAGCTAGAGGTAAATTAGAGAAAAAACTTTAAAATGACTCGACTCCGTTTGATAACTATTCCATTTTTTTTTAAATTTTATGTACTAAACAATTATGTCTACTTCCTGTAAATTTCTATAGTATGCTTCTTAGGTGTTAAAAATATTTTTAAAAGTAGAAGACAAAGCAAAGAAACACGTAGGTAAAATAGTGTTTATAAGCTAAAATTTCAAAAATAAAAAACCAAAAATAAAATGGTTATCAAATGGAGCCAAGTTAATTGCCACCCTCCTTTCTTCGTTGGCGCTCCACTGGTAAGAAAAATCGCAACCCTTCTTAGTTCTAAAGACACCCAAAACAGAAAATGAAAAAGACAAAAGCAAAAAGTGAGAGAGCAAAGAGAGATCATAGAGGCATACAGTTAAAGGGGGAAATTCTGAATGTGGAGGAAGGGAAGTTGGAGCGAAGGAATGATTTAGAGGAATAGTCCATTTGTGAGACTGAGGATTATTGTAATGACTATGAGGGTTCGAGACTTTAATTGGTGGAGTGATGTTCTGCATGGAAGCTGTTGAACATGGTTGGAAAGAAGAAGAAGCAGAAGAAGAAGAAAAACGTGGTGGAATTCGAACAATCAGCAGTGTTGATGCTGCTGCCATGGTGAATGAAGAAATACTTTTGAATGGCTGAGCTGAGAATATTGTAAGAACCAACAGATCAGGAAAATGCTCGATATATTTGGCGAGAGGCTCCCAATAAGCCTCCCCATTTTATAATAGTTTTATCACTTTATGTGATGGAACAGATACATTAATTTGGTTATATCGAAAGGTACCTAAATTTAGGCAGTCTTTTAATTTGATTCAATCTTCTAAAATTTTCAATTAAGTCATTCTGCAAAAAAGCTCATGTATCATTAAATTCACTTTTATCGTATTCAAAATCGTTCTAAAATATATTTTTAATTATTCAAAATCAATTTTTATGAGATGAAAATCATGTTTAAAAGTGTAAAATCAAACATTAAATTGAAGTAAAATTTCAAGCCTACAAGTGAGAGATGCTCAACAAACATATTTTTCCACCTAAAAAAAAGTAGAGACGACCATTCAACATATATTTATGATGAGTTATGATAAAATTTAATTATATATCAATACTTTCTCTAGACCTTTTGGTCTGATACATGTTAAATTACCAATCAACCCAAAAGTTTAAATCGATGAATTATGTTAAATTTAATTATATACCAACATAACACCCACCACCTGGATATGTCTGTTAAAGCTTAAAGTATGTTCTTCCAAACTCGTGGCTTTCATGCATTTTCGGCTGGAAGGCGACGGATCAACTCTCCCTCACTTTCCATTCACACACAACAAATCTATCTATATATATACTAAAAAAAAAAAAATCTATTTATATACTCAGTAAACTATATACTATACTATCTATAAAAGGTGTCAATAGGGACGTATTTTTTCTCCCTATTTTGCATTTCTCAGGACTATAGAGTAGAATTATTTTGCAAAAAAAAAAAAAAAGCTAGAGTAGAAACTTTTTCTCTTTGTTTTGCCTCTTTTTTTTTAAAAAAAAAAAAAAAAAACTATTTGTGATTGTTTTCCTTTTTCATTTATTATTTTAGTTTCATCAAACTGAATAAATATTAAAATTGAAGAAATTTTATAATCTCATTTTGTATTTTAATTTTAACTAAATATAGTCCAAGGTTTTTAATGTATTAGGTAATTATCTTTTTTTTTTTTAAAAAAAAAGAATACTTTATTGAGACGTATGTGAGAAATATACAAGAGAGATTACAAAAAAGCTTGCCAATTAAGAGCTATAAACAAAGTCGAGTAATTGGCAAAGAGCTTAAATTTGGTACTGTGCCGTCGTGTAAGGGATATCATCCCAGAGCAACTGGACGTTTTTATCCTTGTACTCAATAAAAAGCCGATTGTTAGTTTCCAACCAGATAATCCAAAGAGTGGCCGAGAAGAGGTGGAGATACAACAACTGACGCTGAGTACAAGAAGTTAAAGCAAACACCTTCGCACAAAGGTCTCCCACAGAAGAAGGCTGGGCAAAGGCCAAGTGCATGGCATCAAACAGAGAATTCCGAAATGACGAAACATAGGGAAATGCACAAACAAATGATCCAAAGACTCTGCACTGTTTCAGTAAAGGATGCACCAGCTCGGAGAAACATATAATCCTCGACCACATCTTTGAACTCGGTATTGATGCTTCTGTGAATTCAAAGAATGGTCCAAATATGAAATTTGCATTTATGTGAGATAACATACTTCCAGAGAGCTTGAAACGTATGATGAACTATCGGTCAATGTGTCTCCGTCTGACTCTGCAGAGCCATACGAATCGAAGAAGTGCTAAATTCCCCATTCGAATTTAAACTCCAATTAGTTCTTTCATCTTTTAAAATTTTCAGTTTTACCTTTAGTGAATGAAAAATTTTCAATCAGGTCATTATGTAAATATAATGATTAAAATTGTAAATAAAAATTGGTGTATTATTAAATTATTGCTTTCTTAACCTATTTGGAATGGAACATGTCACTCTTATGCTACATGACACATAAAACCCAATTCGTGGATCTTTAAGATTCTACCACCCATTAACAAAGTCCATTTTCTCTAAGTGGCATGCTCGCGCGTGTCTAAATACGTTAATAAAATTATAATTTAAAGATACATATTTGAAAATTAATTATATATTAAGGGTTAAATTGAGAATTTTAAGAGATTAATGACCAAATTGGTAATTACCTAAAAGATTAGGGATCATTTGATATATTTGTCCTTTTAAATGTTCATAGTATTCATATTGTATTCTTTATTTCCCTAAAATCATAACATTATCTTTTTAAAACTAAAAATATTATTTTAATATGATGTAATTGGATAAATATTTTAGACCTCATTTGATAATGATTTTGTTTTTAGTTTTCTATTTTTGAAAAGTGTACTTGTTTCCTTACAATTTCTTTACTATGATCTATCAATTTCATATATTTTTTAAAATACTTGAATTCTTAGTTAAATTCAGAAAATAAAAGTACTTCTTAGTTTCCAAAAATTGGCTTAGATTTTGAACATAGTTGTAAAAAGTAGATAACAAACTAAAGAAACTTATAGGTGAAAATAGTGTTTATAAGCTTAATTTTCAAAAATTTAAAATAAAAAATAAATGGTTAGCAAACGGAGTCTTAGTTTGAATAATACTTAATTACAATTACAAGAACAATAAATTAAAAGTTTTGACAAATATGAGAGAGAATTGTACAAAGGGCGAGAACAGATATTTTCTCTTTTTTTAAAAGGTAAATAATTGGAAGATTCTTAGTAGTGATCAGAAGGTCAGCACATCAAAATCATTAATCACTGTGTCACTTTGATGAAATTTTAATTTCCATTTATTTTTATTTTGAATCTTACCATCAAATAATATTGGAAAACATTAAATTATTTGATAACATTAACAACATGTGCATCGCATGTAATGCTAACTAGTAAGATGTAAAAGGAGTATAGGAAAGAAACTTTCTCTCCATATTTTGACATTTTTTTTCTTTATTCATTTTTATTTGTATTTGTATTTATATTTTACTAAATAAAATAAATATTAAAGTTTACATAAAATAAAATGGGCGTAACAAAATCAAATTGAAAATTGGCAATGAAATTAATGTAACGACCCTAAACTCTTGACATGCTAAATGCAGAAGCACAATTGAGTTACCTCTCTCATGCCCAAAATTTCGGCTGCATGACGACATAACTATGAGAAAACCAAAATTTATAAAAATCTGCAAGGAATGGAAAGACTTCTAAATTTCAATGTACAGATTCAGCATCCACCAAACTACGACTAATATGCTGAGCTCAACCAACATCAGATACAAGAACTGAGGAATTTTATCAAACACATGGAAGCAAGAGATATTTAAAATTTACAGACCAACACACTACAAGAACTACGATACACAACTAGACATTAATCACAAAGAAAGAATTTCAGTGGTGTCTCCATAGCCTCGACAAGTCATTGCTTCCGTCATCCACCTCTAGAATGTGCACCATCTGCAAAATACAAACAAAGTAGCACGAGTGAGTATAAACATACTCAGTAAGTAGCCCACTTAAGGGTCCAAAGTTTGAATCCATACAAAGGAGGGTATCGCCCTAACTCACATACTCCAGTTCAGTCTCAATCATTTACCTTAATCAGCTATGTGCCTACTCACCTTACCTCAGGCTCACTTCCCTCCAGTATTACCACGTGTTATACTTGTGAGTCATGTATCCTAGGCTGGTTTAATGCAAAGAAGGAGAACAATTCTCACGCTCATCACTCTGGGGGAATTGCCCCCTAACTCATCACTTTGGGGGAATCACCCCTAACTCATTGTTGAGATTTATGCCCTAAAACCTCGTAATTAATGATTTATTTAATAATTAATAATACATTTGATTATTTTATTTGCAATATAATATTATCCATTATATGAAAAATCCAAGGTTATTAGTGTAATCTTGAATAGTATGTGGTTGACATACGAGAGGATCATGTTTAAGAAATAACCTAAAGGATCATAGTATATGGATAAGGTTAGGTGCCTTATCCTGGTAACAGTATTGATACGATCCACTTTGTAAAAGTTACAAATGATTTGATCAAAATCGTTCATGTGAAGACATGTGAGTGGGGGTGTCTTATACAATGAGTTTGTATAAGACTGGACCACGAAATATTTAATCTCTCTTTATAAATCCATTAATTGAGAAGATTAATATTTCATCAGGATGATCATATGCGACTCGAACTTAATCCTGAGTGAGTTATGAACTCCTGCCTATGAGGGCTTGTCCTTTGATTTGCATGGGTGAGAGTGACTTTTGTAGTCGATTCAATAAGCCTACCATTTTAGAGACTTGACCATATAGGGAGCTGGGAACATAATCTCACAAGATGAAAGTCACTCATTCCCATAAGGGTAAGTAGATGAGTAGTTCCCTTAAGTGTTGATTTCGAGACTTGAACAATAGGGCCCCACCCTCTCACTGGCCCAAGAGGGACGTAGTTTATGGTTGGATCATAAACGAATTGTTCAGAGGATCAGTGGTACTTAAGGTGCAAGATGTAATTACAGGGGTAAAACGAACTTTTGACCCAGCTGTAATTACGAACAACTCGTGAAGGATCGACTTGCATGTAGTGATTATATCCATAGACACAACTTATCATACAGTGCATAAGAGTGCAACTCTAGGTCTATAGTGGAGTGACTCTATAGTTAATAAATGAAAATTAATTAATTAAAGAGTTTAATTAATTAATTTTGTATCATTGGAGCTTATAATCTGTAGGTCCATAAGGTCCCCTTGCTAGCTCATAGTAACACTAAAAGATCAATTTAGTTGAAAGAAAAATTTGAAATGTTCAAATTAATACTTAATTTGAAATGTTCAAATTAATATTTAATTTGAAGCATCAAATTAATATTTAATATATTAGATATATTAAATATAAAAAATGAAAATATATTTATTGTATTTGATACATTAAATATTAAAATTTGAAATGTTCAAATTAATATTTAATTTGAAGTGTTCAAATTAATATTTAATATATTAGATATATTAAATATAAAAGAGAAAAATATATTTATTGTATTTGATATATTAAATATTAAAATAATTAATGTATATTAGATACATTAAATAAAAGATATTTATAAAATTTGAATAAAATTCAAATAAATAAATATCATAGGATATTTGAATGAGATTCAAATCAATATAAGATATATTTTAATATATTAGATATTAAAATATAATATTTTAATATATTAGATATTAAAATATAATATTTTAATATATTAGATATTAAAATATAATATTTTAATTATGGTAAAGATTTGCCTTTAGTCTCTATAAATAGGACCATTAGGTTGAACTATTAGAGATAACACACATCTCCTCAATAGAGAATTGGAGATTCTCTCTAGACTTCTTACTCTCCAATCCCTTGTGAATTTTCATTCAAAAGGCTCCCACAAGCCTTGGTCATGTGTTCGAGTTATAGCCAGAAAGACTTTGTGGAGGAGATAAAAACCTGCTAGAAATATTTCCATATTTACTTCAAGTAAGTTTGGTTAATCTTACTTTTTTTAGTTTAATTTTAAATAAAATCATAGACGATCAAATGCTTTCGTTGTGGAGTGAAACGTTTATTCCTTCACTCATCACTCTAGGGAAATCCCCCTAACTCATCACTTTGGGAGAATCGCCCCTTATGCTAACATTATCATCACTCTCATCACTCTGGGAGAATCGCCCCCTATGCTAGCATCATCATCACTCTAGGGGAATCGCTCCCTAACTCATCACTCTGGGGGAATTGCCCCCTATGCTAGCATCATCATCACTCTCATCACTCTGTCTCAGGCTCACTACTCTGCCTCAATCTCCTAGGAATACATGCTCGCACGAAAAATGGTAGGTGGCACTAGCCTAACAGGCTTTCACTTAGCTACAACACACTTAGATCATCAAAGGATATACCACCCAAGAGATCATAAACCTCATTCTCACCTAAACCCATAAATCTTATGCATAATCACAATCACGAACTCAACACCATGCATGCATGGGTAGACAAGGCCCGAACATAAGTTCAGAGCAAATCCTTTATCACCAAAGCTTCATACCTATTCAAGCAAAGCACAAATCACCAACTACACCTCTTGCTTATTTAAGCCAACAAGCTAGATAAACGTTTAGGTAATCATGTCTCAATCACACTTATACCAAGGCTCGAACATAAAGTTGTCACGAACACAAATCTCAAGTATGGACTTATGCCCTAGTTCAACGACATTCCTAAACAAGAATTTCACTTAACCGCAACCCATACGTGTGCTAGTGACATAAAGCCCTCAAACCATTTAACCGAGAATTCAGCCTTATCTCGAACATGTGTTAAACACAACCCGTCGTTCCAAAGTACTCTAAACAAAAGGAACATAGGTAATGACCCTGATCATTGTATACCTTTAAGGTGTTATAAATGGAACACTAGCCCAAACCATCAACTTCGGCGACCTACACACAATCAACTCATCCAACATCTCAAGGGAACGCAACCTCATCCAGTCATTCAAGTGTTTTAAACATACTGTACAATTTTAATATTATGTTTACTTTTTATTATTTATATTTTCTTACATAATTTGGAGACTTTTTATTGTTAAAGATTATATTAAAATCGTCAAAAGGAAAAAAAACACATACAGCCCACGTGATGATAACTACTATTTATGAAAAAAAAAAAAGATACGAAATAAATATATGTTTTCAAATGCCTTAAAAAAAGTTTTCAAGTGAATGGCTTATTATATAAACATTTTTCTTTACATACATACATATATATAAGAATGCTTCCTGTAAAAAACTTTAGGTACTTTTTACTTTAAACTTCTCAAACTCTTTTTATTATTAAATTGGTACAGTGTTAAGAATATGTTTACTTTTAATTATTTATATTTCATTACATAATTTATAAACTTTAATGTTAAAAATTATATTAAAATAGTAAAAAGAAAAAAGAAAAAAACGTTCAACACACCTAATGCTTTGCTAACTAGTGTATGTATGTATCTTGTTATAAAACTAAACTTTAATATGTCCAAATTAGAACACAATTTGGAACATACAAATGAACAAGCAAGAGATAAAAGACACCAAGATATATAGTGGTTCAACCTTTCGATCTGCATCTACTTTGAGAACTAGCTTATGAGTATTTTATTAGGAACACCAAGTCACAAATTACAGAGGGAATACAATGGAATAAATTCATCCACTGTGAAATAACCTCACAAGCTAAAACCACTTGTGAATAACCATAAACTCACAGTGCACAGCAACTATACCCTGCCTAAAACAACTCGAACAACTTGAGACCCATGGTGATTCTTCTTTCGGTCACTATACCGAGACCCACAGACCCACACGCCAACACTAGCCTTATGATCGGAACCTTCACCGGCGTTTACAGACCCTAAATTCGAGACTAAACTGCCTGCAAGAACACAAATCCCACACGACTCTAACAGCCGCAGAAACTGAGACCCGATCCCCACGACCTTTGCTTTCTTTTTCTTCTTCGTGCGGTTGGATGTGCAAAATGGTCCCCTCTCTCTCTACAGTGTTTCACGCTCTCCTTTGCAAATCGTGAAAAGCCCTAACAACCAAGAAGATGGACGAAAATTCCCCTTATGCCCCTTTGTCTAATTACTTAAATGCCCCCATTCATTCAAACCTAACATAACTTGTCATTTTTAACATATCTATATATATAAAGAAATAAATTAAATGTATTGTTGGATTTTGTTACAACTTTGTGAAAGAAAGTGAAATACGTCAAAGATTCAAAATGGATTGAAACATCAAAATGATGTCAAAAGATTCAAAATGGATTGATGTTTCATTTACAAATTTAACATATGGAAGTTAAATTTATAGTTACTTCTAATTTGAATAGTTATATTTGCATTTTGCAAGTACTCAATTGAGTTATGTTTGACATATGTTTCAATGTTTATATTTATTTTATTTTATTTTATTTTTAATGAGTTACTAGGGCATGTTTGATAACATTTCTGTTTCATATTTCTTTTTTTTTTTTTTTCATTTTTTAAGAAACGGACTTATTTGTTAATCGTTTCCGTTTCTTGTTTCCAAAATTAAAAAGAACGTTTCTAAAATTTGGGCCAAAAATGAGAAACTACAAAAGACAGTTTCTACCATTCCTTTTTTGTATGTTTTCCAGTTGGCTTTTGTGCTCTTTCTCTCTCATTCTCTGACATGGATTCATCTGTCTCTGACTTTCTGTAGCTCCCAGTTTATTCACGGGCGTTAATTTTGGAATTTTGGAATTTAAGTTGGAATATTCTTAAGTATGTATTTTATTTTTTTTGGAGTTAATTTGAAATTTGGGGTTTTAAAAAAAAGGGCAATTATGGAATAAAGAAGTTGGTTTGAGAGTATATTTGGTTTTTGGTCTTAAAAAAAAAAAAGAAATGAAATATGAGATAAGCATCTCACCTCCCCCTTATCTTCTATTCTCTTTCCTTATCTCTTTCTTCTTCCTCTTCTCCATACTATCTATCTCTTGATGGTCTCTCTCCCTCCCGATTACGTCTCTCTCTCGCATCTTCCTGTCGAACTACCGCACGCACAGCTCGCCGGATTGCTGCCGTTCATTTGGTTTGCTGCAGCTCATCCGCCGGCTGGTTCTTTTTGCGAGCGCCTAAATCCGTTCGCTGGAGCCACAGACGGCTCGCCACGCCTCCAACCTTTAAACCACTACCGTTTGTCGCGTACTGCTCGGCCCGTCGTCATCGCACGCCCAACTGCATACCACCAGCCTTTCTCCCCCTCACGTAGCATGCCGCCGATAGTTGTCTCTCTTTCTCCCTCTCGATTCTGTACAGATAACAAGGGGGGTTGTTTTGGAGTTAAATTTTCGGCGAGCTTGGCGTTGTACAACTTTGTTTATTTCGATTTGAAGTGTGTAAGTAATCCGATGTTGATTCGAGACATTCTTTTGGTACATAAATGTGATTTTGTTACTGTTCTTGGCTTTGGAGATTAATCCATAGAGTTTTAAACTTGATTTTAGATTACCCATAGCATTTGGGTCTTGGATTCGCAAAATCAAACTATTCGAAGTCTTTTTCAGCGGCGATTTGAGTTCAAAATCTAAGGCGAGATTGTGGGTAAGTGTTCCAACAACGATTCGAAGTGATTTATGGGTGTATGCCTAAAATCCCTTGAATGATCGACTGGGGTTTGCTTTTCTTGGTTTGTTGGATTTGGTTAGTTGGCTACTTAGACCTTGGAAGTGTTTAGTGTTCAGGTTTTGTGTGTTCAGAATGAAAAAGATGATTGGGCATGTTTATTGTGTTTTAATTGAGTCTGGATGTGAATGAGAGGATAACTACAGTTGTGTGATTAGGGGGGAGTTGGTTGTCATAATGCTGGCTTAAGAAATAAGTAGACATTCGGACTTGCTTGTTAAGATCTTGTATGTAAAGAATGAGTATGAATCAAGTCAAGCTAGTTTATATGAGAAGCATGTTGCTAGAATATTGGTGATTTGTGTTTTGCTTGAATAGGGATTAGACTTGGGTGATGTGTGATTCGTTGATTTTATACTCGAACCGAATCTATCTAAACTTGTTTGACAATGAGTTTGTGTCTCCGACTGAGTTCGTGTTTGTGGTTATGCTTGAGGTTTATGATTCGAGGTGAGAATGAGGCTTATGATCTCTTGGGTGATGAATCCCTCGATGATCTAAGTGTGTTGTGGCTAAGCACGAGCCGTTAGGCTAGTGTCATCTACCTTTTCATGCGAGCATGTATCCTTAGGAGGTTGAGGCATAGAGGTGAGCATGAGGCTAAGGGGTGAGCGTGTCCCCAGAGTGATAAGAGTGATGTTGATGCTAGCATAGGGGTGATGTCCGCAGAGTGATGAAAGTGATGTTGATGCTAGCATGGGGCGATGTCCTTAGAGTGATGAGAGCGATGTTAATGCTAGCATAGGGGCGATGTCCCCAGAGTGTTGAGCGTGAGAGTTGTTCTCCTTCTTTGCATTAGACCAGCCTAGGATAAATGACTCGCAGGTATAGCACGTGTAATACCAGAGGGGTTAAGCCTGAAGTAAGGTAAGTAGGCACATAGCTAACTGAAGTGGATATTGAGTTTGAATTTGAGCAGAAGGCTATGAGTTGGGGCAGAAACTCATCTGTTTATGGTTTTGGACTTTGGGCCCTAAAGTGGGCTACTTACTGAGTATGTTTATACTCACTCATGATACTTTGTTTGTCTTTGCAGATTGTGCACATCCTCGAGGCGGGTGACGAAGGCAACGACTTGATGAGGCTATGGAGACTCCACCGCCTTTTCTTTCCTGTTGTTAGCTTTCAATTGTATATCTTAATGCTTATAGTGTGTTGGTCTGTAAATTTCTAAAAATTCTTTAGTTTTCGTGTATTTAGTTAGAGATTCTTAGATTCTTGTGTCTGATGGTTGAGTTCAGCATATCTTATTGTAGTTTGGTGGATGCTGAGTTTGTGCTCTGAGTTTTTGAAATGTCCTTACTCTTATCAGGTCTTTGTAAAATTTTGGCTTTTTCAGAGTTACGTTGTCATGCTGCCGAAATTTCGAGCATGAGTGAGGTAACTCAATTGTGTTTCTGCGTTTAGAGAGTCGTGTGGGTCAGGGCTGTTATATTTTCTCTCTCGGTATGCGTTAATAGGCTATTTCTCTTTCTTTCTCTCTTGTTATGCGTAACAAACTCCCAGATTTTATTTTTCATTGTTTTATTTAAATTAGTGTTGTTTTTGCATTGTTTTATTTAATAATTTCTTAATATGATTTTAATTATCATTTAAAAAAATATATATTCATTATTTATTCTAAATTTACGTTGATATTGTTGCAAAAATATAAAAAATAGAAATTAATAAAAATTATTTAAATTAATAAATAAACCTTGCACTTTTTTAAATAAATTTAAAATTCTTATTATAAAATATTATGTCCACATTAATTTTTTTATGAATAATTATGTCTACATTTTTGTTGATATTTTTGTTTATTTTTTACAAGATAATGGAAATGTCGATTCACCTATTATTTCAATGAAAGTATCGACATGTTATCAAAATATAATACTTCGAGTGTTATTGGTTAACGAGAAACACATGCATATTTTTTTATTATTGTTTTCAATTTTTCTTTAAGTCTCGAATTGTATTACATATTATAAACTTGTTATATATTTTTTAGTACAAAAAATAAACTTATACTAAAAAAAAAGAAACGAGAAATAGTTTTCAAACATATTTCTATTTCTGTTTTTTTTAAAGAAACAAGGAACAGAAATGATTACCAAACATATTCCTGTTTCTAGTTCTTAAAAAAGTAGAAATGAGAAACGAGAAATAAGAAACAAGAAACATAAAACAAGAAATGGAAAACAGAAACGTTATCAAACGAGCCCTAAATTTCTAGCCTATAAATAGCAACTTGTTTCTTCATTTGAAGTATTCCATTTCATTTGAAGAGTTCTCATCTACTCTATTTAAAATTTTTTTTTTTAATCTTGAGTTGAGTTGAGAGCAAGTATTCAAGAGTTCTGCCAGATTTGGGTAGTTCGAGGTTGTTGTCCTACTGGAATTAGTTGTTGTATCCTGCTGAGACGATCATTATAGTTTGCTTGCAACCTTTGCAAAGCGAATAATTGTCTTCAGGACAACGCTTTGTAAGCGTGCCTCAACTACCAATCATCTCATTCCTTTGTTGTTTCAGGTTTTATACGTTTGATGTTATTGCTGTTATCAATCTAATTATCTACGACCATTGGAGCTCATGATCTTCTCATTTAGTTCATTTATGATTTTCTGTAATTTTTATTATATACAGAGTATGTAGCCATATTTTATTATGTAATTGTTTGTAGCTAATTTTGTGTAATTTGTTTGTTAGTGTTACACAGTTTGTATATATAATGTATTTTTCCAACATGTATGTTTTCACATGCCTTCAAAAAACAAAAATGATTCAAGTGAATGACATATTATAAAGCTTTTTTAAGAAAAAGATTTCAGTCTTGGTTGAGGTGCTTTAATCACAACGGGTCTTACCTGCTCGAGAGATTTGCATGTGCCTTTGTAAGTAGAAATTGTGATTGCATACTGCAAATTGTCATCCTTCATGCTCTCCTCTTTGCATTCTTCATTTAGTGTTTCCTGCAAGCTGCAATAAGTGAAAGCAGGACATTCTAGTATTGGGAGCACTTTGGATGTCATTTGCTGTGAAATTGCAACTGCATAGTTCATTGCAACTTCCTTAGGTAGTTCCTTCACTTCTTGAGGTGGTTCTTCTTTAATCTCTTCTCTCCCTTTTGGCTCCTTAGTGTTTTCAAGTGTTGGAGCTCTTTTTGCTTTTACTGGGAGTTTGAGATCCTCATCTTCAAATTTACATGGTGTCACCGCCTCGCATTCTTTTTTCTTCTTCTTGTTTTGAAGTCTCTGTGTTGTTGAGCAAGCTTCCTTGGGACTTATTCTACAATTCATTTGCAATCTGTTCCACTTGGATCTCTAAATCCCGTAAAGATGTGACTTGGCTTTGCATCAAAACATCGTTCTTTGCTCTATATTCCCTCACAAGTTCTTCAATGCTAGGCTCTTTTGGAATCATCTTCTCTTGTTGGAAACAGTGGTGCTGATGTTGATTTGCAAATCTGGGTAGAAATTCATAACATAAAGAATCAGGATTATAAGGACAATTCTCAAATAAATGAATCCCTTTACAATAAATACAAGAAATAGAAGGGATAGGGTTAGTAGAAGCTATGGAATTTCTCATCATCAAAGTCTCCATCATGTAGCTTAATGATGAAGCTTGTGCTCTCAATGTTGCAATAATGTCTACTTCCATCTTGTTGATTCTCTCAAGAAATTCAACGCTAAGTTGTGTCGTTCTCCTCTTGCAATTGTTCTCCCTCAATTTGCAAAACAAGGTGAACAAGAATTGGGCTTTCTCTTAGAAAGAGGATAATTGCAATTGTAATCTATGCTAAAAAATTAAATTTTGTTAGTAAAGTCGTTCCCTGGCAACGGCGCCAAAAACTTGATTGAACTGAAACGTGGGGCTTAAAGAAAATTTTGTAAATTAAAACAAAGCTCCAGTTCAGTGCAAGTGCACACTGTCGATGCAAGTAATATAAAATTGGAAGTATTCCAGAGTATCGATCCCACAGGGAACGGATACAACAAAATTCAAGAGAATAAGCAAAGATGTTTTTAAATTGCAATTGTGGGTAACCAATGTAAAACAATAAGTGAGATGTGTGTTTTTTTTTTTTTTGTTTTTGTTTTTGTTTTTGAAAAGAAGAAATAACAACGATAAAAGAGGGATTCAAACGTGTTTTTTCTTCATTGAAAGAAATTGTAGCCTAATTGCAATTACAATCCTTTGACTCAACACTTAAGCTTTGTAAACCGAATTCAACACCTATTCGACCTTCTATGAAGTATCTTTAGGAGGCTAAGCAATTAAACCGATATTTCTATGGCTAATACGAACTTAGTTAATTTTGAAACATAATTCTTTTGGTTTTAAAGGTTTTGCCCTATGTCTAGGGTCAAAAATAAATTCCTCTGTCTAGGGTCAAAAATAAATTCCTCTGTCTAGGCTATTTTCCTTTTTTGCTTTTATGAAAACCAAATTTTTATCTAACTTTTTTAGAATTAGACTCAATTTTTGTATACTAATCTAGGTGATCAATCTAGACTAATAATAAGCATTATAATCAATAAAAGCAAACAAGCTATAGAGGAAGCAAAGTTGCTCTCACAATTAGGCCTTTATTCCTATCTTTAGGGCATTCACATGCTTGAATCCCAAAGAAGGAATTAGCTCATTATGATGGGGATAAAAAATAGTAAATTAAAGTGTAAAAAATCCATAACAAGTTTAGATAAAGAGAAATTGAGAAATTAACTAAATTATGTGATAAAACTAAAATAAATCTTATTGAATTAACTTGCAAGACTAACTAGCCAAAGGAATTAACAATACAACTTGAGTTCAAAAGCTAGAATGAAAAGAAAGATAGAACAACCATTAAACTAAACAAAACAGAGAAAAAAAAAAAACTAAAGTTGATGCTAACAAAGTACTTGAAATACAGTGCAATAAAGCACCGTTCTCGCCCCTTTCATCAATCGAACTCAATCCCACTTCTTTCAAAGGGAATCGGGTCTTAACAATATGAGATTTTCGTCTAGATTGGACTGGTTTTTGGGGCTTGAAGGTGCTGGAAAAAAGAAGAAAAACAGCAGAAAAAAAAAGAAAACAACATAACAATGGACTGGGGCGAGCAGAAAAACCCATGCCACGTTTTGGATCGTTTTACCCATTTTTATAGGCATTGAGGGCTAGGGTTTCCATCTTTGTGCTCCTTCAATCATGGGTCAATGTTTGGGCATGAGATTAGGCTAAAAATTCTCTAGAAATCGAGCAAATATCGTGGGTTTTGGTGAATTTTCGTGATTTCCATAATAAATGATAAGGCCAGAAAATGCAATTGCATTTTTCCTCTTGTTCACCAACTTGCTTTTTTAAAGGAAATGCATTTGCATTTCATTTGCATTTTCTTCATTGCTTCAAATCTGCACAAAGACAACAATTTAGCCAACTTTCCATTATCTTTTCAACTTATTTCTTCTTTTTCCATACTCCGACAAGCTTACATGAATTTATCTCATAAATTCTATTTTTAGCTTGCTCGTTATTCAACAAAACACACAAAAATGACAAGAACAATGTAACGACCCGATGTTCTACGACTCTCTAAAGCGGAAGCACGACCTAGTTACCTCGCTCATGCCTGAAATTTCGGCAGCATGATGACGTAACTAGAAGAAAACTAAATTTTTACAACAACCTGATAAGAATGAGAAACACTTCAATAATTCAGAATATAGACTCAGCACCCACCAAATTTCGATATTTAGTGCTGAGCTCAAACATCAGACAACCAAACTTAAGGATTTCTAACCAAGCACACGTAACTAAAGAATATTTAGGTTTTACAGACCAAACACCCATCAAGGAACAAGGTATAAAATTAAAAAACTAAAATAGGGAAAAGACATTTGGTGGAGTCTCCATAGTCTCGTCAAGTCGTTGCCTGCGTCATCCACCCCGAGAATGTGCACAGTCTGCAAAACAAACAAAATAGCAAAGATGAGTATAAACATACTCAGTAAGTAGCCCACTTAAGGGTCCAAAGTCCAAATCCATACAAACGAGGGCATCGCCCTATCTCACATAACCCAGCTCAATCTAATAAATTCACTTTAATCAGCTAAACGCCTACTCCCCTTAACTCAGGCTCACTCGCCTTTAGTGTTACACATGTTGTACCTGCGATTCATGCATTCTAGGGAAGCATTCTGGGGACATCGCCCCTACGCCAGCATCATCAATACTCTTGGGGAAATCGCCCCCTAACTCATTACTCTGGGGATAACGCTCATATGCTAGCATCATCAACACTCTAGGGGAATCGCCCCCTATCTCATTACTCTGGGGATAACACCCCTATGCTAGCATCATCAACACTCTAGGGGAATCGCCCCCTAACTCATTACTCTGGGGATAACGCCCCTATGCTAGCATCATCAACAATCTAGGGGAATCGCCCCCTAACTCATTACTCTGGGGATAACGCCCCTATGCTAGCATCATCAACAATCTAGGGGAATCGCCCCCTAACTCATTACGCTGGGGATAACGCCCCTATGCTAGCATCATCAACACAAAAGTTGTCCTGGCACGCATATCTGCTTCTTAATTTTCAACTCATCGTCCATACAACTACCGCTCGCACACTCTACCTGAGTCCATCCCGGTATGACATTGTCTCGAGCACTACCAACGAACCATGTAACTTAGGTTGACTAAGGTCGTAGTTCACAAGCACATACATGTGCTACCGGCACATAGCCTTCTATCCCTTTAATCCAGAATTCAGTTCCATAACCACCCTAGAAATCAAGACGACCAGTAACGCTCTACTCACATTCGGGACCAACTGAAATACGTTAAACATGCCCAATCATCTGCTCATTCTAAACACCTGCATCACTAACCACAGCCCTGCCCACTGAAACCCTTAAAATGTTCTAGATTAGTCTTTAGCCCAAACCAACAACTACAACGCCTTGCTCTCAGTTAGTTCATTACCACCCGTAGAAACTATACCTCAACCAATCATTCAAGAGTTTCAAGCATTCTGAGTAATCAATAATCTATTCGCAAACCTTTAGAGAAACTACGATAAGCTCATAAACATTAACATCAAACACAATCACCATTCCTAAACCTCGAGCACCAACTAATTCAAGATTTCACTCCATTACCAAGCTCGACAGGTTCTCTCGCATTGTTTACTTGCAACAACAAGTACCTAATTGCAACCTTTCTAAATATCACAACAATGTTACAAATCCAATCACTATCATAGGCATACTTTGTAAAGTACTACTCTTGCTATTTATAATGAGCTTGGGTCTTTAAGCCCCTATTACCATCTTAATACGTGCTAACACCAATAACTTGACTCTTGAAACCCTTAATCTCTTTATAGCCACAGACTTAAGCCATTGAGCTTAAAACTACCCCCGAACGGATCCATTAACCATTACATGCTTCTTAGAAACGATTTCAAACATACAATTCACCAATTATAAATTATCAAGAACACATACAATTCATTTAAGAACTTAAAAGGCTTAAATCCAAATAACCACTTACGTCGAATAGAATAATTAATATTATTCTAGCAGTGAGAATCTCCTCCAAACTCCGGTCTTCTGTTTAACCTTCAATAATCCAATAAAAATAAAGATTATAAAACTTGGTACATAATTCTTGAAATTTCATAATTGAGCTCCATTTAGTCCAATTTTGGTTAATCTTAACTGAACCAGTCCTTTAATTTAATTTATGTGAGTCTTAGCTCCATAGCCTCGTTCAATGGTCCAGTAGTCTCAAAAAATCCAATAATTAATCCCAAATGCAAAGGTTGTCCAACAATGTAGTCAAAGGGTCCAAAAGTAATTTTAATTGCAAATCAGTCCCTTTTTATTTCCTGAGACCATATTAATTTAGCACAATATCTCACCCAATAAAATTGACTGTGCGGAACCTTCAACCTTGCTGGAAATTTATATATTTGTCTCCAATTCCGTAGTTTGATTCTCAAATCAATATCCTAAAAATTAAATCCATTGATTAACAATCGATCCCATTTAAAGTCCTTAATTAAAAATAATTGAGTAACGAAATTACCCAAGTCAGAACACGATCGTAACGGGGACTGTTCAGGCTCGAAAATTGGAATCGGAGACGGCGGCGCCTGCGGCGGCGGACGGCGGCGCGTGGCCGGCACGTGCGACTGCGCGTGGGACTTCCGATCGGCGCGTGAGGGCCGGATTTCGTGCGAGGCTCGCGGATCTGGGTTTTCCGGCAGCTGGGGTTGGTTCACAAGCTGCAGAACTGTCGAGGAGGATCTTGCTCGGCGGCGTTCGTTGCTTGCGTGGACCGACGGAGGATGGAGCTTTTCGTGCGGCCGGCGTTCACGAAGCAGATCTGAGGATGGCGCAGCTGGAGCTCTCGATCGACGGCAATCTGGTTTGCGCGAAGAAGGAACCGCCCGGCAGAGAAGCTCACGGCGAGGCTCGATGGCATGGTGTTGCTCGGTCGGCCGAAAAAGAAAGAAGAAGAAGGAAGAGCCGGCGGCGAGGTTGCAGTCCGACGAGGAAGAAGAAGAAGAAGACTGGTGGAGGATGGGTGTTCGGTCAGAGAGAGAGAGAGAGAGAGAGAGAGAGAGAGATAGTTATCGTGAGAGAGAGGGAGAAGATGGATGAAGATGGAGAGATAAGGATGGCAATTTTTTTTTCTTTTTCTTTTCTTTTTTTTTTTTTTTAAATTCCAAAAATGCCCCTTGACCATTTATTGCTTTCCAAAATTGTCCTTTTTAAACCATTAAATTTCAAATTAATCCCAAAACTCAAAATCCCTTCTTGAGAATTATTCCAACTTAGTTCCAAAATTTCAAAATTAAAAAAAATACCCCTAAATAAGTCGGGCGTTACAAACAACCTAGTTTAAGGCTAAATAATCCTCATAAATGAGAATTATCAGTAGGCAATTTGGATTCTGTTTTATGTTTTCAGATTCACTAAATTCAATGAATATGCGTTTGGCAGACGTGTTTTCAAAAACTATTTCCGAATTCTGTGATCCAAGTAGTGAAAATTCTGAAAACAACATTTTTATGTTTTCATTGTATCCAGATTTTGAATTTGAAAATTTAAAATGCAGAATTACACTAGAAAATACCAAAGCTTCAATAAATATAGTATTTCATGTTATAAACTCAATTTATTTTTGTTAAATTAAAAAATATATAATATAATATATTATAAATTATATGATATTGTAAAATAATAATTATACAAAATTTATAATAAAAATCATGTTCATAAATTAATTAATAATAAATTATATTCAATCCAATATTTAGTTTTGCAACTACAACTAGTTAATGGTCTATAAATATATTATAAAACACATTTTTAACAATTGTTTAAATTGGAATCTAATTTCTAAATCTGCTACTAAATACATATATGAAAACATGAAATACAACTCTATTTTCATTGAATCCTTTGTTTTCAAAATTTTATTTTTAGATTGCCTACCAAATAGTCCTAAATGATTCCTCTAAAAAGAACTTTTTATTTAGATTTCTCAAACACTTTTTGATTATAAAAAATAGTTAAAAAAATACGTTCAACAGATGTGATACTACTAACTAGTATTTAAAAAAAAAAAAAAAAAGAAATGAATTAAATGTATGTTTTCGCGTGCCTTTCAAAGAAAAGTTTTCAAGCGAATGGTTTATTATACTAGTGTATTACTACGTACAAATGCATGTGTATGTATTTTTTTTTTATTATGAAATAACTTAATTCTCAAATAATATAGGTAAAATGTTATTAATTATTATCATATTAAAATTAATTTTAATATATTATTATGTCTTTTATTTTATTTTATTCCTCGAATGTTTTTATGTTTTTATGGATTCAATTAAAATTAATTTGATTACTTAATCAAGGGTGAGTTTGATTTTGAAAAATAAAAAACTACATTTTTATATTTTCTAAAACAAAATTTGGTTAGGGTTCAAAAACATCTTGAAATCTAAGTTAAACAAAATATATTAATAAATAAATATCATATTTAAAAATATAAAACTAAAAAATGAATTTTGAAATTTAAGACTATTCTATAAATAACTTTAGTCGGGTGTGAAATTCTTAAAATTTTCACTTTAATTTATATGTGTCTCATTATTTTAGTTGTTCTTAAACTCAAATTAATTAAATAAATCATATTAACTTTTACCAAAACTAAATAACTAAAATTTAAGTTATAACAAAATGTAGTAGTAAGAACAAACGATATACTAATTTGATCTAAGAAAAAGCAATCAGATCACATTCTTCTATGATTGACAACACCTCAATAAAATGAGATTTTATTTCATAAAGAAAATATTTGATTGGAGGAATTCTAGTTCAATTCCTAGTCTAACAACAATAAATAATTTGTTCAAAAAAAAAAAAACAACAATAAAGAATCTTTGGAGAAAAATTAAATTAAAAAAAAAGAAAAAGGAGAAAAGTCCAAAAAGTAGTAAAACTATAGGTTGAGGTCTAATTGCACACTTGAAATTGACATCAAAGTAGTGTTACTTTGGTTGGCTAGTGATGTACGTAATGATTAGAATGTTAAATAACAAAATAAATTTGAACATAAATTAAATAACAAAAAACTTTCTACACCATCTTCTTTGTCTAGTGCAAGACCATAATGAAAATTGACATCCCACATTTCCTTCATCTCCCTCTTAGTAGCTAGCTAACTCATGGGCTAGCTTATTCCTAATTTTTTGACATGACATTAACTACAACTCACACCAAAGTTCAATGGTAGACATTGTCTCATGTACAAAGAATTTTACCTCCACTCCATTTATATATTTCATCAGCTGGAATTTAAATAGGTAATTATTTTTTTCATTGATGGTTGGTTTTAAAATGTAAATTTGTAACCTTTGATAATAATTATCAATGTTGAAGCATACAAAGGTAATAAATTTTAAACTAAATCTGTAACTACATTTTCTAATAATTAAGCAATATTGAATTTGTAATTTACAAAAGTAATAAGTTAGTTTAGGTGCAACTAAGTAAATTTTTCTTTTATTTTTAAATTTAAATAATTCAATAGAATAAAACTTCTCCAATTTAAATTAAATTTTATAACCATTCAAATATTAAAAATGTAAACGTAAAAACAACATAAATTTGAATTGAATATTTAAAATAATTTTTTAATTTGTAATATGTTTTTAAAAAAATTGTAATTTGCAATATTTTATTAAGATTTTTTTTTTTCAAATTAAAACAAACGATTTATTTTTTTTATTAAGATTATAAAAACTGTATTTGTTAAAACTTATTATTTCATTGGATTTTTTATTAATATTTTGATAAATACTTTATATTGAATCATTAATTTAAATTCTTTTTGTAATGTGTATGGAGTTGTTATATTTTAAATTAATATAAATTGTATGTGAAATTTATTAGTGAATTAATTATTTTTTAAGGTACTCATTTGTAATTCATGATGAACTCAAAGGGATAAGATGGTCTTAAATAACTGGTATATTTGTACTTCATGAAAAATAAAAATGATAAGATGGTCTAAAATTTTTCTTCAAAGATGTTTGATTTTATTTTCTAATAATAATAATCATTGTATTATATGACACTACTAAATCTAAAAAAAATAAAAAAATTAGAAAGAACAAATCAAGAGGTAAAAAGAAACAAACTCAAAAAGAGAACTACCAAAAAAAAACCTAAAAAAGAGAGTTAGATTTAAGAGAGAGAGAGAGAGAAAATGCTCCAAAGAAGCCAAGGAAAAAAAAAATCTCACTTCCAGGCTAGCCCTCCTCTTAACAGCTCCCTCATTTTCATTAAGAGACTCTCAAAACTTCATTTAAAATTGGACTCTCATTTTTGTGTTCCCCAGGATCTCCTTGTTCCAATTGTGTATGTTGTTGTTGACCAATCTTTCATTTTCTTCCTCCAATTCCATGGTATATTCATATGCGATTTGAAGCTCAATCAAACTCCAATCGTCAATTGATGTGGTATATCCAACAACCGGTCTTCCAACCATATTTAACATGATCTCTTTTTCACCGCTCTTCGGGTCTACACATGGGTAGCTAATTTCCTCAAAAGAGCTAAATTGTTGTATAAAAAGTGGGAGAACTCCATATATATACACATAGAGATCGATAAGTTAGAAAACTTTTGAAATTCTATTATTAATTTCAATAAAATATAAAAGCATAAATGATTAGAAATAAAAAAGTAAAAATTTTCATATTCAAGCCCTTCCTATTCCTATCTTCTCACATTCTAATTAATTAAAATAATTAAAAATTTAAAATGGCATGTTTAGTAAATTCATAAATTGATAAAGGGATATAATGGTCCAAAAAAGTTTTTCCAAGATTGTAGCTTTTTAATATACTATAGATAAGTGTTTTTTTTTATAAATAAAATAAAATTAAGGACTCGCTTGATAATTATTTGATTTTTTGTTTTTAGTTTTTAAAAATTAAGCTTATAAACACTACTACCACCTATGTGTTTCTTTGTTTTGTTTTCTACCTTTTACAAATGTTTTCAAAATTCATGCCAAATTGTGAAATTAAAACTAAAATGGTAGGCTCCGTTTGATAACCAAGGTTTTTTGTTTCTGATTTTTGAAAATTAAACCTGTAAATACTACTTCTATCTATGGATTTCTTTGTTTTGTTATCCACTTTTTACATATGTTTTCAAAAACTAACCCAAGTTTTGAAAACTAAAAAAAGTAGTTTTCAAAAATTTGTTTTTTATTTTTGAAATTTGATTAAGAATTCAATGTTTTCTTAAGAAAGATGAAAATGATTGTAGATATTTGTAGAGAAATGATGAGAAAACAAACACAATTTTCAAAAACCAAATAGTTATCAAACGAGGCCTAAATGCTTCATCTAAAAAATGCTTTAAGTACTTTTTATTTTAAATTTCTCAAACCCGTTTTTATTATAAAAAAATTGAAAAATATTTTTAATTGGTACAATCCCTCTTTAAAATTTTAATCAAATACTATAAAATTTAAAAAAATAACATTTTTTTGTCATGATAAATACTTTCAAAGATATGTCAAACACACACTAAGCTTCACATCCCCCGCAGAAGTAATTATTAAGGAAGAGACTCATAATAACACAGGTTTCAAACTGGGCAAAATTTGGTCAAAAACAAAAATCAAGAATAGTTTCAAATCTGGACTTGATATCTGCAGATCTCCCATGCTTGATCATCGTACTCAAATGCGTAATAATCCAATGGAGTTTTGTTTTCTTGATCTTTAACTTTCACTTTGACCCGTCCTTTAGTTTAGGACATGTTTGGGAGTGATTTTGAAATTATTAAAATTATTTTTGTCATATTCATAATCACTCCAAAACATATATTTAATATTCAAAATCATTTTAATATTCGATTTTACACTTTTAAACACAATTTACATACCATCAAAATTTAATTTTAGAGTGATTTTGAACCTAACAAAAAATGATCTTTTTGTCCGGTTCAAAAAATCATTATAAATAGTTAAATGGATGTTTTAGAGTGATTTTGAACTTGACAAAAAATGATTTTAACTATTTCAAAGCACTCCCTAATATGTCCTTAGGGCATGTTTGAGAATGAGTTTAGAAATAGTGATTTTAGTACAGTTGATTTGTTTATAATTGGTTTATTAAAAGTGACTTTTATATAATCATTTTAATGTTTGGTTTTACATTTTTAATAGTGATTTTCATACAATCAAAAAAGTGACTTTCAATGATTAAGGGCATGTTTGGGAGTAAGTTTAGATTAAGGGTTTTAAGCTAAGTGATTTAATTATAATTAGTTTTGCAAAAGCGTTTAGTTATCTTAATATTTGGTTCCACAATTGTAAAAGTGATTAATCATTTTAGTTAAACTATTTTAATTCAGCTAAAAGTATTTTTTTAAATGATTAATGTTTGTTTTCAAATGTGGTTTTAGAATCATCAAATTACTAAAAACAGTATTACATTTGAGACTAAAAAAAAATTAGAAGGTGGTAGACAAAAGTTATAGAGAGAAATAAATATTTTACGAGAGAAAAAAATAGAAAGCTAGAAAAAAATTTCAAAGAGAAAAAAAACATTAAAGACAAGGAGAGATAAAAATTTTAGAATGAGGGACAAAAAAAAATTTAGAGAGAAAAATTTAATAAAGATAGCAAAAATTCAAAGATAGAAAAATAAAGATAGGAACATATGCAAAAAATTTAGGAAAAAAAATGTTAAAGAGTCAGGGACAAAAAAGTTCTAGAGCAAAAAGTTTATTTATTTATTATTATTATTATTAGTTTTTTAGTTTTTGAAAAACGATGCTCCACAATTTTGGTTTGGGTCGTTTTAGAAATCAACTTGGTGTTTGTGATAAAGATGAGGAGGAAGAGAACCAAACTGCAGGACCAAAATCCTTCTCCTTTAAAAGGAACACATTGAGGCACATCGCCTAATTTACATCTATTCCTAAAAATTGGACTTCTCACCGATTTTAGGACCATATTCACATGCAATGGTACTATATATGTTGACGTTTTCATGCCATGGATACTTTTCACCGATTTTTTTTTTTTTTAGAAGAATCCAGAAAACCAGACAAACGAACAGTCATCCAACGCCCTCATTAATGACATGAGGCCCAAAACAGAGGGGAGAATTTTCCCACAGAATCCGCCCCTCTTCTTCTTCTACCAAGAAGAGAGGAGAATTCATCACAAAACCAGAGACCATTTCGACAATGCCAATGCTGGCTTGCTTCAACTGCAAGCTAGTCAAAGAAGAAGCTGCTGAAACTGCCAAAGAGTGAGCAACCGTATTCTTTGTTCTTGAGGTAAACACGAAAGAAACGTCTCCCAAATTTCCTGCTAAAATAAGAATTTCAGCTATCATGCCTTTAATCTCAGAAAGATCTTCTCTTCTACCACACAGCAGATCCACGACCTCAGAGGAATCAGATTCAACTAGGAGAGGAGCTGTGATTCTAACATTCAGGTGAGAAATTTGCATGAGGCCTTCGAGCATAGCTTTTGCTTCAAGACATTTTATAGGCCATTTTTGCTTGAAAATCTTGCTTCCAACACAGATGGGGGAGCCATTGAAGTCTCGCAAGATCCAACCCAAACCCGCCTGATTTTTCTCGTTAATCCAGGAAGCATCAACGTTCAATTTCCAACATCCGAGAGGAGGAGGATCCCAACTCTCAGGGCAGGTGAAAAGGATACTTTTCACCGATTTTATTTCGTAGGTTATGGTAAATTTAATTATATAAGGCCCAGCAAGTAGAAATCAATATTAATTGGGGAGGAAATGACTTTACAGGAGTTCGAACACATGACTTCCTGCTCAGATACAATGTTAAATCACCAATCAACCCAAAAGCTTAAGCTGATAGGTTATGGTAAATTTAATTATATAAACACTCCAACAGCTATGATAACGAATTTGTCGATGACGGTCTATCTCATCAACAAAAATCAATTTTTTTTTTTGTTTTTTTTTAACATAAAAATCAATTTTCTTATAGTAGTAATTGTGAGTATTTTCATTATGGTAAAAATAGTGAGGATCATCTTGTAAGAATCTCCATTTTAATCTTCACAATATTATTTTAGTAGAACTTTCACTAGCAAAAAACTTAGACGTAGTCTTGAAATTGAAGGGTCTGCTATCCCTAATGAACTTTAATAGCAAGCTCAACGAATAGGAAATTATTGAAAAGAATGAAAAAGAGGTGAAGCTAATTATAAATACAATGGAATTATTTGGTTAGGTTGAACGAAGAAGGAAGTGTTTGAAATACCTTCTAGTTTAAGCATTTTTAAAAAAAAATTATTTTCCATAAAAATGTTTTACATTTTAAATTTTTTAAAAAACACTTTAAATAACAAATTTATTTAGTTGCACATATTCAAAAGTGATTCTATTAATTATAAATATGTTTTTTTTCTTTACTACATATTTTGAAGATTTTTTTGTTAATCACTTTAATAAGCCATTTTTGGATAATATTCCATCTCTGAAGTGTTTCTTTAAAAACAATCTTAAAATTAATCTAATTTTTTAAATGATTTTTACTACATATTTTGAAGATTTTTTTGTTAATCACTTTAATAAGCCATTTTTGGATAATATTCCATCTCTGAAGTGTTTAAAAACAATCTTAAAGTTAATCCAATTTTTTAAATGATTTTTATTTATTAAGATTTTTTAGAACGCTTTTAACCATCTAAAATTAATAATTTAAAGTCTATACTAGATAGACTTTAAATTATTAATTTTTTTTTGAAATGCGTTTTAGAAAAATTGATTTTATTTAAAACTTTTTTTCAAAAGCTATTCTAAATTTCCAAACACACTAGAAGAAGCCAAGGCGTGAGGGGAAGTAGTGCATTTTTAAGGATGAGAGTTTTCAGGAGGAGAGTTGATAAGATGAAAATCGATATTTTATTGATATTTCCATCTAACATTTCCATAAATTATTGAGATATTGATATTTCAAAAGATTAAAAAATTGAGGAATTTACCCTAAAGCCCATGTAATCATGAATGGGTTTTAATCTCATTGCTTAAATAAAAAATACACTGGCCTATTTTATAGGCATATGATGAATACAACAAATATCTAACAAATACCATTGAAAGGCTAAAAAATATAAACACAGTTGTAACAATAAGATTCTAATGAGCCCTTTTAACACCCCCTCAAGCCAATGTGTGATGAAGAGAAGACATTGAGTTTGGTCATTAAAGAAGAAAACTGAGAGGCAGAAAGAGGCTTGGTAAAAGTATGAACTATCTGAGCAGTAGCAGGAAGATGAGAAACTCTCAATCATTTATGCAAAACTAGGTCCCTGACAAAGTTAATGTCAATTTCAACATGCTTAATGTATGAATGTAAAATTGAATTTGCACTAAGATGCACAACATTGAGATTATCACACCAAAGTGTAGGCGGATGTGCTAAGTGAACATTCAAATCACTAGACAAAGACTGCAACCATATCAAATCTGCTGAAGCTTGAGCTAAACTTCTGTACTCAACTTCAGTACTAGAGCGGGATATAATACTCTGTTTCTTAGAAGCCCACTGAATTAGATTCCCTCCAAGATAAACACATAAACCATATGTAGATTTCCGATCATCAGGATCAGAAGCCTAGTCAGCATAATGTTTTGGTTTCTAGAAAAGAAAACCAGGTGATAACTCTCATTTATGAGGATTATTTAGCTCTAAAAATAGAAGTTTATTGTTTAGAAAGCAAATGTTTATTGTCATAAATCATGCCATTTAGTGTAAATTTCAGTAAAAACAAGTTAAGCATGTGTTTGTAATCATGAATTGATAAAAATTAGTAAAAAAGTGTAAAAGGAAGCAATTTTGTAAAGAGTTTGTTAAGTTTTAATGTTTTGTTATAAAAAGGACCCAAATGCACCCAAGGATGCGATTGCATATTGAGTCAGAAGGAAAACTTCAACTCAATTGGACCTAATCGACAGATCTTCCTTGTAGCCACATATTTTGTCTGACTCGCTTGTGTTAATTATCAATTAATTAATATTTGTATATTATGTTTGTGGCTAGCTTTTTTTTTTCTTCTTCTTTCTTTCTTTTCTTCCTTCTTTGTTGAGTTCTTCGTGTGTGGACCACCTTGTTTTGCTAAGTGTGAGGGAAGAAGGGAATATTGGAAAATGAGGAGATTGTGGACAAAGAAAATAAACCATTAGGTCAAATTTGAGTTTTTTTTTTTTTTTCAAATTCTTGCCCTTTTGGTATAAGGGCTCATTTTGGAACAAATTAGCCAATTTTTTTTGCCCAAAAGAAGAAGTGGTTTGGGCTTTATAAACCCTTGATTCTTAACCCTAGGAAGCATTCTTAGCAAAAAAAAAAAAAAAAAAAAAAAAAAAACCTACAAGCACACAATCCATTCTCAATAACAAGCACGTCACAGAAAAAAATAGAGTTACAGAGTAAGTGTTTTTCTTTAGAAAAGTCCTTTATGAAAGTACCAAAATCTTGGAACACAACAAGAATAACCCTAGCTTAGTTGGGGGTTGCACCTGATAAGGCTTTGACCCAAGGATCCGCACCTCAAACAACAAGCTAGTTGTGTGTTCTTAACCCCCACCTTTAGATCTTCATCTCTATCTCGAAGTGCCCCTGAAAAACAGTAGTTGAGTAAGACTTTTATAAGTTTTATGAGTTTTTGCTAGTTTTTATTTATTATTTTTTTTTTACATCTCTTCTTACGTTTTTTTTTTTTACAATATGAGCTTTTTTTCTTATCTTTATGCATACGCTTTGGATCTTTTGCTCTTGCTCTTAATCTATATATGATTTTCTTTTTTTTTTCTTTCTCTCTCCCTCTCTTAAGAGTTTTGTTTACTACAAAAAATAAAGTGAGAAACAAGCAAAAGCTAAAAAAAAGAAAAAAGAAAAATCGGAGCAAAAGAAAAAGGGAGCAAAATGTTGTGAAATCAAGAAAAAAGTATAACTTATCTTCGTTGAGAGGTTGAGCTTTTTGCTTCTGTTGTAAAGGAAATTTGCTTGGTGAAGAGCTAAGGAGAAATGAAAAAAAATGAAGTTTGAAAACAAAGAGGAGAAGAAGGTGAAGAGCTAAAGAGAAAGGAGAGAGAAATGAAGTTTGAAACAGAGAGAATAAGAAGGTGAAGAGCTAAAAAGAAAGGAAAAAAAATGTTAGTTTTATTATTATTATTATTAGTATGTATATTTACATTATTATTATTTTTTTTATTATTATTATTATTATCATCATATGTATATAGGATTGCGTGAGGTGTACTTTCTGACGTTATATTTTTTTATTTTTTTTTACACTGAGTTGTCACGTCAGTGCAGTGCACTGACACAACTCTTTTTTCTTTATTATTATTATCATTATATATATATATATATATATATATATATATATATATATATATATATGGATATGTTTTAATTCAATTATGCTTCTTCTTATTATTATTGTATTACCTATATGTATGGTTGATTTCGAATTTCTAACATTCAATTTTTTTTTATTTCTTTTTATATTGAATGTTAACACACTTTTTTTTTTCTCTCATCCCTCATTGTTAATATATTTTTTAATTAATCTTTTTGTATTTTATTTAAGCATGCCTTTTTTTTAATCTAATTTGAGCATTTTCTTTAAACATGTTTATGTTTAGTCAAATTAAGGAGTATTTGTTCTTGTTGACATGGTTAGGTCGATGTATGTTTGCTAATTTTGGGGTCATATCGTGGTAGTTTTTTTATATTTATTATCCGTACTCTTTAAAAAAAATGTCGACGATGGAATCTAGAAATATTTGAGAGTCCGATTTTCTAATTTTCTTGAGGTGAGAAGTTGATTCTTTGGAAGTCCAAGACAAACTTCAATATGTTGACTTAAAATTTTAACATACTTGTATATTATGATTTTCGCTTATTTACTTTGAATAGATTATTATGCATTGCTTAATTTACCTTTACATTGAGCTCGTTTATTGTGTTAAGTTTTGATTTTCTTGATTTTTTTTTTTTTGTGTTAATGTTTTTCCAGTCTCCTTTAACTTTTTCTTTTTGTAAATTCATTTCTAAGTCTTTAATATTGCTCTTTTGACATAAAGGTTTTATAACCAAAGTTTTATTTTCTAAAGTCTTTTGTAGTGTCTTACTTGGAAAGTGGGTTTTCAAGGCCGTTTTTCCTAAAATAATCATACGACGGAATCTACAAATATTTGGGAGTCCGATTTTCTAGAATTCTTGAGGTGAGGGATTATTATCTTTGGGAGTCCGAGATTTTGATCCCAAGAAAAAATGAATTAAATTAAAACAACTTTTTTTTAAAAGAAAAATTTTCTTTTATAAAAGGCTTATTCTATGACGGAATTGAGAAATTGTAAAATTTTCTCATATTCTTGAGATGGATAATTTTTCCTAAGTTTTTGGGAATATTTCTAATATAGTCAAATTGATGGAGGTTTATCCACTTATTTTATGGGATCGTGACTTCAAATATTGGAAGAATGAGAGGTAAAATAAGACATTGTTTTTAAAAAACCATTTTTCCCTAAATAAGTTTTTTCTTCTAAAATCTTTTGCAATTCAAGATTAAAACTTGGCCACTATTTTGAACGGGTGTTGTGGGGTGCTAACACATTCCCCACACACAAATAACTTTCGAGCCCAAATTTGGTTTTCGTATACCGTTTTTTTCTTTTTTTTTTTCAAAAAAAGTTGTTTTATTTTATTTTGGTGCCCAATCACACCATAGAAAGGATTGGTAATGACTCCCTTTTAAAACCTCCTTTTTCAAGGATGTCGGCAGCTCTGCGAATGGCACGGTCATGCTTGTCCAAGGCGTGTTGCCTATGGCCGCATGCCCATTCCAACCCCTTTTTATCATGCTTTCATTGTATATATGTCTTATTGCTTTCTAGTTAACTTTCCTTGTATTTTTGTGGCCGTATGACTCCTCGCCACTTTTCATGTTCAAGCCTGTCAAAGGCATAAATCCTAGAATGTACTATAGGGGGGTATGACTAGTTGTCCAACCTTCCTACCCGAAGTTATATGCTATTAAGCCGTTGTTGTCCCTTTCTTGCTTACTTGCATATAACAAAACTTTTTCTCAAATACTTTCAAAATACTTTCTCTCTCATGTTTTCCAAAAACCGTTTTCTCCCGAGACCCGAGGGGAGGCTAGACCATATACGGAAGTAGTCCGCAACTTCCGTTTTTCGTATGGCTAACTTGCTCGCCGGGCTAGAGCAAGTGTCGCACAATCGTTGTCCCGTTGCGAAAGAGTGCGATTGTGACATCGCAGGTACGTGGCGACATTCCTAAAATCACAGAATCGACAAATTCTTGAAAATTTTTCCACTCAATCTCTTAAAATCACAGGATTATGGTCGGCTATAGCTTCTCACATTGATCTCGACAAAAACCCTTAGATCTAAGAGGTCTATAAAAGGCGGCTAGAGCTCCCATTTCAGCAATCTCGGATCTATACACTAGTTTCACGACATATTGCAATTTATGTTTTTGTTTTCGTAGCTGTCAATCTAAGTTTCCTAGTGCTGTTCAACCTCATTCGGACACACTATTTGAAAAAAAGTGTAAACACTCGTCTCTCATTGAAAAAGGATGAGCAAATTAGATAGAGGAACAAGCTAGGTTTTTATCTATTGTTTTTCTTTCTTCAATTCAAGTTCTATTTTTAATTTAAGCCATTGTTTTGTAAATCAATTTTAGTGGCTATACTATTCACTTTCAAACTCAAGTGCATTTCATTCATCTCTTTAGTATGAATTCAATTTTTCTTCTTCTCTAAGATCTATTATTTATACTTTGAGTTTTGTTTTTCTCATCAGCATGAGCTAAGTTCCTTCGTGGGGATTTAAAGATGTGGATATTCTAAGTAGGAAGAAAGCCCCGCCTTGTGCATAAGCAACCTTGCTCAACACTTAGCACCGATTGCTTTTATTGAGTTTGGGTTTTATTGTTAATATAAACTGATCACTTAGGTTAGCATACTATGTGTGAAACTCAATATTTAAAAGGTTGGATTGAACATGATTTTCATAAAAGCAATATAGGAAAAGTACCTAGAAATAGGACTTTGGTTTTGAACCTAGACATAGGACAAAACCTATAGAGGAACTAAAGTTGTTTGTGTTTTTATCTAAGTTCAATTAGCCATAGACATATGTGCTTAATTACTTAGCCTCCTAAAAGCACTTAGAAAAGGGCTGAATAGGTGTTGAACTTGACTCACGGTTGTAAGTGTAGAAAAGGGTAGACTGCAGGTGCAATCAGATCGCATTATACTTGAACCATACAAAACCCAAAAAGGTGAGATACGGGCGCATATAAGCAGCAATCGCTGATGAGCTTCACTGAGTTGAGATGAGTTACGGGAGTATGAAGGAATCAACGTTTCACTTCGCAGCGGAAGCATTGGATCGTCTTTGATTTTATTTAAAATTTAACTAAAAAAGAATAAGATTAAGCAAACTTACTTGAAGTAAATATGGAGATATTTATGGCGAGTCTTTATCTCCTCCACAAAGTCTTCCTGGCTATGACTCGAACACAGGACCAAGGCTTATGGGAGTCTCTTAAAAGAAAATCAACAAGGGATTGAAGAGGAAGAAGTCTAGAGAGAATTTTCTAATTCTTTATTGAGGAGATGTGTGTTATATCTAATGGTTCAACCTAAAGGTCCTATTTATAGAGACCAAAGGCAAAGCTCTGCCATAATTAAAATATTATATTTTAATATCTAATATATTAAAATATATCTTATACTTATTTGAATCTCATTTAAATCTCCTACGATATTTATTTATTTAAATCTTATTCAAATTTTATAAATATCTTTTCTTTAATGTATCTAATATACATTAATTATTTTAATATTTAATGTATCAAATACAATAAATATATTTTTCTCTTTTATATTTAATATATCTAATATATTAAATATTAATTTGAACATTTCAAAATTTTCTTTTAACTAAATTGATTTTTTAGTGTTACTATGAACTAACAAGGGGACCTTATGGACCTACAGATTATAAGCTCTAATTTAATTGATTAATTTTCATTTATTAATTATAGGTCACTCCACTATAAACCTAGAGCTGCATTCTTATGTACTGTAGGAAAAGTTGTGTCCATGGATATAACCATTACATGCAAGTAGATCCTTCACGAGTTGTTCGTAATTACAGCTGGGTTAAAACTCCGTTTTACCCCTGTAATTACATTCTTGCACCTTAAGTACCACTAATCATCTAATGAACAATTTGTTTATGATTCAACCATAAACTAAGTCCTTCTTGGGCCAGTGAGAGGGTGGGTCCCATTGTTCAAGTCCCAAAACTAGCACTTAAGGGAACGACTCATCTACTTATCCTATATGGGAATGAGTGAAATCAACTTTGTGAGATTATGTTCCTAGCTCCATATTTGGTCAAGTTCCCAAAATGATAGGCTTATTGAATCGGCTAAAAAAGCCACCCTCAACTATGCAAATCAAAGGACAAGCTTTCACAGATAAGAGTTCACAACTCACTCAAGATTAAGATCGAGTCGCATATGATCATTTTGATGAAATATTAATCTTCTCAATTAACGGATTTATAAAGAGAGATTAAATGTTTCGTGGTCCAGTCTTACACAAACTCATTGTATAAGATACTTCCACTCACATGTCTCCACATGAACGATTTGGATCAAATAATTTGTAACTATTACAAAGTGGGCAGTATCAATAGTGTTACTATGATAAGACACCCAACCTTATCTATATACTATGACCCTTTAGGTTATTTCTTGAACATGATCCTCATGTATGTCAACCACATACTGTTCAAGATTACACTAATAACCTTGGATTTTTTTATACAATGGAAAAACACACCAAAATTCTCCTCTGACTAATTCACCTACAAAATAGGGAATTAAGCATGTAAAATCACTAAAAACTACAAGATTTAGGCTTAGAAAAGGACTATTTTAGTCTCATCAAGGCGAAAACCTAGCTAGAAATGACCCCGAAACATCTATTCCGTCCCTCAAAAACATCAAAATGGCCTAAAATGGTCAAAACGGTGCCTAAGTGTCCTATAGGGGCAAAGACGAACTTGAATGTGCCCTAAGCAAGCCTAACGCAACATAACCTGTACTTCGAAGGTAGCTAAGTATCTAAAATATTTGAAAGTGCCTTTAAAGGCGAAAACCTAGCTATAAATGACCTCAAAGTATCTACCCTGTCCTTAAAAAACTTCAAAGTGGCCTAAAAGGATAAAAAAAAATGCCTAAGTGTCCTATGGGGGTGAAGACGAAGTTGAGCGTTATTTGGGAGTCCGATTTTCTAGAATTTTTTAGGCGAGCTTAATGCCTAAAGACACACACTATTAGTCTTCAAACCCTATATTACGCAACATGTAGTTTCACAACCTTAGTTCCTTGCTTTTGCAAGTGTAGGTCCTTTCGTATGTTCAAATCTTCAAGATCCAAACGGGCATTTGTCATATCTTTTGTTTTTCCCTCAATGTTCAATAAGATCTCGAGCAAGTTGTCACATACATTTTTTTCAATATACATGACATCCAACTTATGTCTTAACAAAAGCTTAGACTAATAGGGGAGTTCAAAGAATCTGCTTTGTTTTAGTTCAGTTAATAGTACGCATCATTTTCTTATTTTGTTTGAATGGATGTTTACTTAGCACTTGAAATTGTAGTGCATTTACTTGTTGTAGGATCTCATCTCCATCCATTACAACAGGTGGAGCTTCATGCTCCAATTTTTCATTATGTTGTTTACTCTTACGCCAACTATGATTGTCTGGAATATAACGTCCATGTCCCATGTAAGAGATTTTTTCTCTTATCCTAAATGATGATGTATCTTCTTTACAAGTGAGACATACTTGATAAACTTTCGTACTTCATCCCGACAAGTCTTCATAAGCAGGGAAGTCATTGATGGTCCACAACAAACATGCATGTAATTTAAAGTATTCTCCACTCATGCAATCATAAATGCGCATAACATTATTCCACAACTTTTTACACTCCTATATCAATGGTTGCAAATATATCTTAATTTCTTTTCCAAGGGACTTGGTCTAGGTACAAGCAAAGGCATGAAAAAATTAGATTCTTTCATGCACATCCAAGGTGGAAAAATATATGGAACAATCACCATGGGCTACATGCTATAGGCAGTACTCATATTCTTGAATATATTGAATCCATCTGAAGCTAATGCTAACCGAACATTCCTTGGGTTTGAAGAAAAATGAGGAACTCTTTATCAAAATGTTTCCACCCTATAGCATCAACTGGGTGTTGTAACACACCTTCAGTTTCAACTCGTTTGTCCTTATGCCATCTCATTTCAGAAGCAATATGTTTCGAGAAAAATAATCATTTCAACCTCAGTATTAGAGGAAAATAATTTAATATCTTATGTGGAATCTTCTTACCCTTTCCATCCTTTATTTGATATCGGGACTCACCACATATTGGACAATTTTGGCAATCAGCAAATTCTTTCTAAAATAATACACAATCGTACTTGCAACATGGATGAGTGATAGGACTCAAAAAGTCATATTTTTCTATGCCTAAATCTAGTGGTATTCACTGATTAACGTGTTTAATTTCCTATTTTGTAGATAAACTAGTCCGAGGAGCAATTTGGAGTTTATTAGACGTTTTTGGAGCTTTTTGGAGTGTTTGGGATTGATTCAAGCTTATCCGGAGGCCATGCAAACCGTAATTGAAGATTTAGGGAAGAAACGACCAAGATGCCCCACGGCGAAGTGTCCAAACCCTCCACGGAGCCCCTGTTCGACGCTGAAAGACAGAATGTCAAGGTGCAGAACAGGTCGAGACACTGTCCCTAGCGTCGAGACATCATCACAAGTCCAGAGCGTGTGGATGTAGGGTAGCGTCGAGACGTTGTCCCAAGTATCTCGACGCTTGAACAATGAGTGCAAGTCGACGCTACTGAGAGCCCTTAAGAAGCTAGTCTAATTAAGGACAGCGTCTTGAGGCTGCTTCGATTTTTATAAAAGGACATTTTCCATTTTTAGGGCAAGACCCATAGATTGATAGACCCCATTTCTCTCTTCTCACCCATTTTTCTTTGTATTTTCATTCTTAATCCTTAGTTTTAGTTTAGTTTAGTTTAGTTAATGCAAATTATGGACGCTTGTATCGAGACAACTGGCTTTGGCTAAGTGGGAATGTCGATTCGAAGGTGATTGTTGGGATTTACTTGTAACACCATGAGGTTTTGTCATTAATGCAATTTAATTTTAGCTTCTTTATCTTTTGCCTCTTTTTTTTTTTTCATTCCTAAGCATATTTGTAGTTGGGATTGACAACCCTTAACGCAATGAATGAGCTTAGCTTTGCTATGCATGTTTTACCTTTATCTTAGCATGTGCTTAAATAGCATTAGGTATTAGAATCGATGAGTTCGTGAGCTGTGAGCAGTCATGGACGACTAAAAGAGTCTATAGCCTAGAGAGGTAGTAAGTGTAAAAGCTAATCTAAGCTTGCCACTTAGGTTAGTACGAGCAACTCATTGTTTCTAATTGATTCTAGAGCTTAAACGATTGGTCTATAGTATGGCACGTGAAAATATTAGGCTAGGATTAGTATCGTCTCCAGCTCTAGATTGATTTTGGGTTTAATTAGTTCTTGATTAATTAAATGCACTAGGATTAATTAGAAGTTCGTTTGTTCTTAATTCGAACGTGTGAGTATAATCAAGCATGAAATTACTTTATCTTTTGTTACTCATGATTGGTGTTACTGAATCCCATCCTGACGTGATCCTATGAATCGGTATCTGGTTAGTCTGTTAATCTTCACTGTTTTTATTCTCATTCTCTTTTATGCATTTTATTTTTCCTCACACCATTTATTTTATGAAGCATCAACCCCCTTTTTGGTAGCTACTCAAATTTAGCAAGCTAGCTGCTCAAATTATGCTCACGCCTCCCTGTGGATCGACCTGGCCACTATATTTCAAAATATTAGTTGGTTCAGTTTATAAATATCATTTGACAAGTTTGACAAGCTCTCTTATCAAATTGGCGCCGTTGCCGGGGATTTCATTTATTTGATTTCTCTAGCTCGCACCAATTCTGAATTTGATCAATGAGCTCATATCCTAACCTTAAGTCATGTAGTTTCCTCTTAGCTTCATACAATGAACCATGTATAGATGCACTAAAAGGAAATGTATCTTTCAACAATTCTAGTAACATATCAAACGATTTGTTACTCCAATTATTGAGCACCTTGATATGTATCAATTTCACCAAGAAGTTCAACGACGGAAATTTTGTACAACTAGGATACAATTGGTTACGTGCTTTAGCCATCAACTCCTCAAAAGTGTATGAAGTATCCCTTTCTTCAACATTAGCGGGCATTTCATCCCCAAAGTCTTCTTCATCATCTACATCCCCTTCCTTATCCCCTTTCATCGGCACTTGAAAATTAGTTAGAAGAGCGAATATCTCGTCATCATCATTATGAGCATAGACTTCCTCTCTACTTAACCCATCATGAATACGTCCCATCTTTTTGAAATTGAGCTAAGTTCAGTCGTTCTTCATGATAAACTCATTGACTGTATGAATGAGATATTCCATACGCAAATAAATGTCATTCCAATCCATCCAATGATTGTGACATTGAATTTTGAAAATTCTTACATGGGCATTTCATTTTTCTGGCCTAATTTACATGACCTTTTTCCATTTCTAGAAATTGTGCAACTCCTTCAATATACTCTCTTGAAAATCTATCTCTAAGCTTAATCCAATCCTTATTCATCGTCGAGTATACTTTTCAAAGATTTTTGTAAACTAGTATGAATTGACAAAGTTAAATCCTGTAGGAATTAGGATAGAAAGTTAAATTAACTTTTTTTCATAAACCTAAGGATATTTTTTAGGAACAAAAAACAAGCTTTAGAAGGCATATTGGGACCATAAAAGGAACCAAAAAGTGTCAAGAATATATTTTAGGATTTTATGAAACCAAAAATATGCATACAAGGCATGTTGGAACCTCAATATGCCAAAAATTTTCTTACAACACTTCTTAAACCCTAAAATCCTTAAGGAATGTCCAATCATCCTCTAAAATAGTTGTAAATGGGGTATTGAGACCTTGTGTTCTTTTATTATAAGTGGAAGCTCTATACTTGAATAGCATTTTGGTACATGATTCCATTGTTCCTATTTGTAAGTTTGTGAGTTTGTAAGTTTTAGAAATATTACTAAACTTAGTAATGGAATCCGATACTAATCTATGATCCTCTATGATAGATAAAACTATAGATATCTTAATATTGAACTTAATCTTTGGAGCGTTTCTTTCTAAAAGTACACAAGTTTGTGTGCTACAACTATATAATTAACCAGTTCAAGCACAAGAAACAAACTATTAAAAAATCAACAAGCTATCTCATTTGTTACTCCAAAAGATAAGCAATAAAGTTCTCAAAATTAGGTCATCAATTTTTTTAAAAAAGATTTTTCTCTTGGGAATTATAATGCAACAAAGACCAACCCACTACAATAATCACATGCCAAACGATTAATGCTATCTTATTTGTTACTCCAAAAAAGCATGGCAATGTTTAAATGAGCCATTCACGATCAAAATTCTCAATAAGTAACTATATGCTAAGGATGCGATCACAATACACATAGTTATTGTCAACAATCATGGATAAATTCTATTTTTGAGAGGCAATCGACCAATATTAAATATAATAAGTATCGAATTTAAACTTATATAATCAATTGTAAGCACAGACCATGAAATTCAACTACTTCTACTGTAGTGATTTCAACGAATTGAAATAGACTTTTAAATGTAAAAAGTTTGGTTCAACATACTAAAATAAAATAAATATAAAATCAAAATCAAATAAAATGAAACCTAAGGAACCCACAACTGATAATCAACCAAAATCAATCAAAAGTAACCAAAACCAACCAAAATCAGACAATCAAACTTATATAATCAACCAAAATTAGAGTTCATGTATCACCTATTGCTTAATGAACAGTTGGAAAGAAAACCTATCACCGAAACTGATAAAGAGCTTGTCGAAGGCTTTATCAAATATATATATATAAACCATACCTCTAAAAATTTGCAGTAATAGTGGCCAAGGTCAATCACAAGGATTAGATTTCTTAGATTAATTAAGTATCATGATTACTCACACCTAATTTTATCTAGATAACCTAAAATCAAGAGGTGAAATATTAAAAACTAAACTAAATTTATAAGGTGGAGACACTTAGAGGGAACCCTTTTTAAACCTTGGTTTTAATAATTAAACACTAGCTTGGTCAATTTATGAACAAATCATATATACAACAATTATAAGCCAAGAAATTACAGAGATCTTTAATTGGCTTTTCCAAGCTTCAACTAAATCGCATGCTTAATTAATGTGTCAGCTTTCCAGTCTAATTTTATAACTAAACATGACATTACGAAACTTCCCCCAACGGCTTCTATTAGCAAACAATTCATTCTTATTCAAAAGTTTACTAACAGTTATGCAAACGAGTCTAAATTTAAGTCTATCTTTTCAAGCTAAAACTCAAACAGTTATGCAAATGAGTCTAAATTCAAGTCTATCTTTTCAAGCTAAAACTCAAATTATACAAAACTAAACTTTAGCCAAAAGATTAGACAATAAATATAAGAATGCATAAATAGATGTTGCAATATAATAAATTCTAAGATCAAACCAATCATCCAAAAATAACCAAGTCTAAAAATAGAGTTCAGTCACTCAAATTCACGATTACAACCCTATACTCATAAAAATCTAAAAACGAAGACTACAAAATAAATAGGAAAGAACAGAAAAACTCTTTGACGCGTGCCACACTCGTTCTCGTTGTGATATGTTGCAATCGTGAGCCTTGAATGTCTTCCTTAGCTCTCAAGAATGCTCCCTTAGTCCCAAGTATCGAGTAGAAATCGAGTTTAGAATGGTTCCTCTCCAAATGGCCTCCCTTATTTCGTACTCAAATCACATAATTTATATTATCGTGGCAGCGTTGAGCTTATAATCTGTAGGTCCATAAGGTCCCCTTGCTAGCTCATAGTAACACTAAAAGATCAATTTAGTTGAAAGAAAAATTTGAAATGTTCAAATTAATATTGAATTTGAAGTGTTCAAATTAATATTTAATATATTAAATATAAAAGAGGAAAATATATTTATTGTATTTGATACATTAAATATTAAAATTTGAAATGTTCAAATTAATATTTAATTTGAAGTGTTCAAATTAATATTTAATAAATCAGATATATTAAATATCTGATAATTTTAATCCACATCGCCATATGAAATCGTAATCCTACTCAATAATTTTAATCTAGGCAACAATAGAGGATGAAGAATATAAATTTCACACAAACAGAAAGAAAAAGTTGTTCGTATATACTCTAAACACGAAATGCAACAAAGAAAATGAAGAAGGAAAATTTGCAACCAAAAAAACAAAAAGATACTAATAGGGGCTTTAATTTTTCCTTTTATATTGCAGAATAATTTGGAAATAAATGATAATAGGGATTTAATGTGAAGAGCCCAACATAAATGGAAATAGGTGTCTTGAGAATGAATGCCAACAAATATGAAAATTTTGTAAGGAATTAATGTGAAGGATTTGTTTCCTGTTTGAAATGTTTTTCCTTTTTTTTTTCTTTAACAACAGGTAGGTTCTACTAAAGGATATAATTGTAAATGGACACCGCTTTTTTGGGTAGAAGCCTGTTCACATTGGATATTTATGAAAAAATTTATACCTTTTAGATACTAATGAAATATGGGTCCTATAAGAAGCCAATTTTTGAATTCAACCTTTATTTTATTGTCAATTATTTAATCAATGAGTGATGTGACTTGGATACATGTGTTAGACATTGCTAATGTGAACATGTTGAAGCCAACATTAATATAGAAACAAAAATAATTAAATGATTATTTTTGTCATATAATATAACATACGTAGTAATTTTGGCATAAAATATATTGATATCACACTTACTCTCTTTCATGTAACATACATTAATATTACATCTGCACTCTTTCATACAACATCGATTTCACAAGCTTCTGAAGTGTTGGAAGGTTTTGATTTTCATCGTAACCATATAAAATGGGCACAAATCTGGCAATATTCAAAGAAGCCTCGATGAACGCACGAGGAAATGGATTGGACGACAAACATTCTCTACTGAGCTTCTTCCATGCGTATGCAATCAAATTCGCAACGTGCTTTCGTGTGCTCGCAATAGAAGCATCTTGATTGTCTATCATGTAGTAATTCACATATGATCCATCATGTCCCTCTTGATTCTCATCCTAGATAAAAAAAAAAAAAAAAACAAGAATGTAAATCAAAAGTTAAGTTAATCGTAATCTATCAACTTGAGTTTTTGGTTCAACAGAGATTGATCAAAAGCTTTGTACAAACCTTGGCGCTTCCCAAGTCATCTTGAAGCCGCAAAATTGTTGCAGCAGAAGAAATAATTTCTGGGTCGTTGTCTAAAAGCTGCACAGTTTCATTGCATATTCCTTGTCCTAAAAAGAAGAACGCATGCACCAACACCACATGCACTCCACTGCTCACAACTCCGTTCCTTAGATACTCTTCTGCACTTGGCGAATAACCATAAACAAACCATTGAGCTTCCACTAGAAATGCGTCGCAAAGTTTTGCCCACTACAAAAAATAGTCAAAAAAAAAGTTAGAATATAAATTAATAATTAAATTTACCGTCATCAACTTAAACTTTTAGGTTCAATAGTGATTTAATATTGTAGGAAAATAAGAGGTCTTCAAACAAATTATTTAATATGACCACCACATTGTAGCTGTCACTGATTAGATGTACGTGAAACTGTAACTTTTAGGCCCCGTTTGATTACTATTTTGTTTTTGGTTTTGGATTTTTGAAAATTAAGCCTATGAGTACTACTTCCACCATAGATTTTTATGTTTATCTACTTTTTATATATGTTTTCAAAAACTAAAAAAAGTAGTTTTTAAAAACTTATTTTTATTTTTGGAATTTGACTAGAAATCAAATGTTTCCTTAAAAAAGATGGAAATCATTGTAGAGAAGATGAAAACCATTGTAGAGAAATTGTGAGAAAACAAGCATAATTTTCAAAAATAAAAGACAAAAATCAAATAATTATCAAACGGAGTCTTAATTTTTCTCTTCTACATCTATGAGTATAAAATTGTCAGCCACGTTGTATCAACTCAATTGAATAATTTCTTGAGATCTTGTAGTCGAATTCTTGCAACCTCATTTCCTCACTTGTTAGATCTTAGGCTAGTTTTCAGTGAGGGATATAATATTAAAAATATGAATTTATTGTAACTGAAAATATAAATATTAATAATTACCGATTTTTGTAAGGAGTTGATTGGATTCCAACCGTGCTTCTGATGGATTTTACTACTAATGTCATTTGTCATTTCGTAAAGTGATTTGAAACATATCATCATACAGTCAGGGAGTTCTTCAGCCAATGTAAGGTCCCATCTGCATTAAGAAAGCTTGTCAATAAGTTTTCAATTATGTTGGAATTAACATAAATTACATCACATTTGTAATTTGTATATGAATTTTGAGTTTTAGTTCGTGCCTTCTAACAGCTTCTGTGAACAATTTAAGTTGGTCGAGCGAGCCGTATACATCGAACATGTCATCAATAAGATAGATAAAAGAGATGGGTTTTGAAAGTTCAACTCTTTCCTCTGAAAAACATGGATCAATGAGACAAACCAACGAACAAATGTACCATTTAAGTGGTTGGTCCCTAGCAAATTCCAACACTTTGGCCAAACCTGTCTCTGTCCACCATCTAATATGAACAGGACGAAAATTTAACGTTAGTGTCAGGGTGCATTTAATGTTCTCTACATGTTTCATCGATGAATTTCGTCAAAACTTACCGTGTGAATTGATAGAGTTCTTGATGGTGCATGTTCTGGGCCATATTGAAATCCATTTTGGCCACATGTTGAAAGGCATGGGTCCATCTATTTGTGCCCGGTAAATCTCCTATTCCAAAATAATCTTTTACCATGAACTTTGAGAAGCTTGTATGATATGGATTTGCCAAAGCTTTGGCAACATGACTAGCTTTTTTGCTATCAATATTGTTTGTGATGTATTCTCTTAAGATTTGGGAGCTGAAATTTCCAGCTTCCTCGAGTTTAACTTCTCCTGGTAAGCAGAATTGTGAAGCTTCATACAAACTCATCAGCCCAATGATATCTTGCTCCAGCCCCTGCTTGAAATGTCCATCCTCATCCATGAAAACATTGAACACATCTGCTCCCAAACAAGAAAATTAGGTATAGAAAACTTCATCTTAAAGACCACAAATAAAAGGTTAAATTTACCCAAATTTTTTTTTATTGAGGGTGATTTAAAATGATATCATAACCATGAGTTTCATGTTTGAACTCTTGTAATATAATTTTTTCTCTAATTAACTTTAATAATTACTCATTGGATATTAGGCTAATTTTCAAGCTCACAACGAGAGAAAGAATGTTAAGAATAGACTAAATATATACAAACTATATGTTTAGTCTGCAATATTTTTGTAGGTTAGTCTCTATTGTCTTAAAATTTTCAATTTAGTCTCTTATATTTTAACATTTTTTAATTTAATACTTATTGTGGGTGAATGTTAAAATTAGTTGATGATAAATTTACAAGGCGCAATAGTTAGTTAATTTGGCTAAGATTTGGAAGAGAAAAAAATGTCATCGAGGAGAGAACAAAGTTTCTAATTCTTCCTCAAAATTCGGCATTTATTTCTCTTAATTAGATGACCTTTTTTAAACAGTTAATTACGACCAAATTTCAACATTCATCAACGGTAGGGGCTAAATTGAAAATTGTTATTTAAATTGAAACTTTTTAAACAAATAGGACTTCATTGAAAAAATATACTCAAACATTAGGGACTAAAACATACCTTTAGCCTTAAGAATATAAATAAATAATTCATAGTATTGTAATCCATCCGTTTAAACTTGGTAGGTTATAGTAGGGGTGTACATAGGTTGGGTTGAAAGGTTTTTTGGGACCAACCTGAAAATTCGGGTTGGTCTGGTTGGCTACCCGAATGACCCGATCAAGGGTTGCAACCCAAACCTATATTTTCGGGTTGAGTTGGGTTGCCGGGTTGATTTTTTGTTTTTTATAATTTTCTTAATTATTTAAAATAATTTTTTCTTGAATTAATAACTAAAATCACATAAAATTCAAATATCAAACTTCAAAATTCATACTATGTTAATCTTCGTTACAATCCTAGATGGAAAACATTAAAAGTTCACAAATAATTCATTATAAACATAAATTTTGAGTTGGGTTGGGTTGGGTCGAGTCGACCTGAGCCTAAAAAGGCCAACCTGAAAACCGACTCGAAATTTTAGTTCTCCAAAATTCTAACCCAACTCAAATCGAAAAAAAACCTAACCCAACCCAACCCTTATGGTTTGGGTTAGGTAGTCCGAGTTGATTGGGTTATCGGGTTATTTGTACACCCCTAAGTTATAGTGTGATTTGATATTATATTTATATTCTTAAGAGTTAAAATGAAAAACAATCTAGTGTACTGTGTACCTGAAGGCACGAAATAACCTCGTTGTCTAAGAAGTCGAAAGCGAAGAGCAACCTCATGAAGGTCGTCATTCATACGATTTCCGTCGAAATTGACTGAGGTTGCATAATAGCGTTTTAAAATATCGTCGATCTCAGTTTGGAAACGGTAGTCGACGCCGAGACGCTGGGCAGCATCAATCAAGTTCAAAGTTTCCAAGGGATCTTCTCCAATTCCACTCAGTACATGCTCAAGAGCGTTAGCGTCACAAGCATCACTCAGAGTGCTGATTAAATCATCCTACAAAAAGCAAAAAGTCGCATTTGATGATGACTTTAATGGGCAAGCTCAAATAGAAGAAAAAATACAAATAGAAAGAGGCAAAGTTAATTACAAGTACATTAAAATTATTGGAGAGGTTGAAGGAAGAAGAAACCAAGGCGTGAGTGCTCCATTTTGGAGGAAAATGGTTTTCAGGAGGATTCACAACAAGGAATTCATTATTATTGCTGTGAAGTTTTTGGAACTTTGTTTCCGCCATTAATAATGGACAGAGAAGAATTGAAGCAAAGAATTTGCTGAAATGTGGGTTCGAAGAAGAAGGAGAAAAAAGCAAACTTAAATTTGCTTTGGTTCGTTATGAGATGGATCGTCCAGGTCCAGCCTTTCCCCCTTATATAGAGAAAACAAAGATAGCACGGTAGAAATTCAATTATTGTTAGTGTCACTTTCTTCACAATAAAATATATGGTAGTGCGTAGCTTTTTTTTCCCCCCTCCTCTTTTGAATGAAGAATAAACTAATGATTTAATGTCCGATGGTGTGTAGCTTTTTTGTTTTGTTTTGTTTTTGAATAAGAGTTTTTTTTTAAAAAATTATTTTTCAATAAAGAAGAAATTAATGATTTTAATTTCTGATCTCTGATTAATTTTTCATGTGGTTCCTAATCTTTTAAAAGTTTCAATATCATTTCTGATGTATTGAATTTTTATCGATGCTAAATTATAAAAATACCCCCTGAACTTTACTCTTTGTTTAAAAAATACTCTTAATTCTTTCAAAAACTACAATGGTACCCTTGATCTTTCATAAACATTTCAAAACTATTCTTGCAGTTGAAATCCGTAAGAATGTTGGACGGAAAATCGACATGGTGGGACAAGGAAAGACATGATGGTGACTAAGATGCTTGCCTGTATTAAGTTTGAAAGAACGGCGTTTTGTCAGGTCAATTTCATCAAACATTCTAACGAATTTTCTACTCTAAGAGTAGTTTTGAAACGTTTGTGAATAGTGACGGATGATATTGCAACTTTGAAAAAAATAGAGGTATTTCTGAAACAAATGACAAAGTTTGGAGGTATTTTTTATAATTTAGCCTTTCATCAATAAAATTCTTACCATCATTAAACATTTCAAGAATGATGATATATGAACTTAAAAACAGTATTTTTTTTATGAGCTTATAAATCATTAGTATATCAACATTTTAATCGTACAAATAAGCTACGACATACAAAGGCTTAATTTGGGATTGCTGCAACTTTTTCAAATAATTATTGGCAACTATGTGCTTTTATAAAACTCAATTGTAATATGAATATGAAATAAATAAGTGTTTGATAAATTTCAAACTTAAACGTGGAATAGTAGAATAAAATAAGATAATTTTAAAAAGTTGGTTTGAAGAGTGCCATCAAATTTTTGGAAAGTCAATTCCAAAAAAGCTACGGTTAACCGATTTTACGATTTTACAAATCACCGTAATTTAAAAAGTGATATTCTCTAGATTATTTAATAATTAATTTTACCAAACACTAAAAACTATTAAAAGTCTCACGCAATCACTTTTAATACTTTCAAAATCAATTCCAAACGGAGCCTAAGTCATATAAAATAAATAAAATTAAAAATTTATGAGTGTGTTTATGCCTATTTCATCAAATTAAAACATGGAGCTTTAAATTCAAAAAATGATGTGTATTTTAATATTACATCATTAGTTTGTTAACTCATTTTAACGTTTTATTACAGTATGGACCTAATTAAAAAAATTTCAATAAATTAAGATTAGAAATTGAAATCTTTAAAAGATTAGGGAGAAAAATAAATTAAAAGGAATCTAAACAATAAAAACCAAAACATATATATTTAGCTTAAAGAATATTAATAGGATCAAATTATTCTATTTAAAACAAGAGGACAGAAACATATGATTGATAAAGGTTGGTCAGCGATAATTGACATATATTCCTTCTCTTGAGATTAGAGGTTCAAATCTCCATGCCCCAAATTTATTGTACTAGTTTGATGAATGTTTGTTAACACTATTTATGTTATTTTTTAAACAACTTGCTTGATATAATACGTTGTTATGATACCTTTTTTGGATACATTTAGTTTATAATTAGTTAATTAAAACTTTTATTATGTTTTTAGATGGAATTGTGGTTGAATGTATAGTCTTCTATAGAAATTTCATATTGAAATCTTTTTCTGGATGTAATAGTTGGTTTCAAGTTGAATTGCTAGCTAGTTTTGTGTAAAATACAGGTTGGTAATTGCTAGCTAGCTAGTTTTGAAAATGCGAATTTGATAGTTTTGTACGTGTAAATACAAGTGGTACTATTAAATATAACAAATTGTACAAAACACTTTAACTTTAAATTTTAATGATGGTTGCGATTATACTCCCAAACAAAACATCGATATCGTTATCGAGATTTTAATTTTACGAATAAAATATCGATATTGATGGATATTTTTGTAAATAAAAAAAAATTATAAAAATTAGTTGAATTAATAATTAAATTATTTTTACTTCCAAACTAGGTTATAGATCTTGTTATTAGTATTTATATTAATATTGTGGTTAATAGATGATATTCTTTTACGTTTTTTAGGTATTTAGAAAAGATATCAGAGATATCGATTTATCCTTAACATCGATGTTAAACCCTCAAATTTATGAATATATCGACGGATATTTTGATCCTTGTTCTGGGGCCTTTACCATACATTTTCTGTAGTAATCTCTCTTTCTCACTCTAATGCAATACTCGCTCTAAAACGTCTGTCTTACTCTCCCTATCTAAATTTTTTTATCTTTTTCTCTCAGAAACAATGAATTTAACTCGAACAACATCATATTTCAAGTGGAGCCTTAGAAATGTCCCTTGTTAGAGAAGGGAAAAAGAAGAGAATTTTTTAAAAAGAAATTAGTGCATTAGAGAGAGAAAAATGACTACTTTTAAAAAGGGGTATGTTAGACGGAAAGATCTCTTTATTTTTTTTAGAGAAAATAGTCGTGGAGAGAAAAGGAAATGTTTTTAGAGACAATTTTCTTTTTTATCTTCCAACCAATGTCTAACAGAATTTTTAGAAGTTAGTGCATTGGTACAACAAATCTGAAGGTGAGGATTTAAGCCTCCAACCTTAACCTTTTATTTGGAAACAAAAATAATTTTAAATCCTCTAATTTGAAATTTGAGAAATGATTTAAAATATATATATTATCTTGTTTAGAATGAAAAAGATTTGAACTGAAAGTACTTACAATTTTGTGTTTGAATGATAGATGAAAAAGAAAAGAATATAAAAAGTTTACTAGTTCTTAGGCTTAGTTTGGAATTGTGGTAGCTTTTAAAATAATTGTTGGCAATTGTGCTTTTAGGAAAATCAATTGTGACTTGAAGTAAAAATAGTGTTTGAAAAATTTTACTTTTAAACCTAAAAGAGCATATTATGGTGTTTGCTTAATTAATCCTAAATTGTTATGATTTCGCTATAATGACCAAAGAAGCATATTTTTTCAATTATTTTTATATTGATATTTATTATCAAATTTTATTATAAGATAATTATTTAAAAGTATATATAATTTAAATTGCAAGCAACTTTGTTTAATCTAAATTATTTGATAAAAGTTTAGGAAAAACAATTGTTATAAAAAAAAATTAAATCAATTCAAATTTTGTTGAAATAAGAGAATAGAAATGAAAAAAAGGACATGGAATGATAGATTTGGAATTTTTACAATTTAATTAGAGAATATGATAGATTTTTAGGACAACTGAAGTCAAAAGCGAGTATGAACATGATTTTGAATGTAAGAGTAAATTGAAAAGTGATTTTAGATAAATTAAAAAATAATCAAATTTACCAAACAACTTAAGATTCTTCTTTTTACTCCTGCAAACGATCTCAAATGGGACCTTAAACTTGATTTATTAATAGAAAATTAAAACATGACAAAACTCTACAAAATTCTACAAAAATTCAATGTTTTAGTTAAGAAATTTTTTCACGTAAAAACATGAAAATTTCAAATTATTCTCTTTTTTGTGATAACAAACAACGAAATTCATGTGAAATATCTCAAAATCATGAGCAACCAAATAGATTATAAAAGAAGTAACTATCTTAACTTTTGAGCTATGCTCATTTTGTCGAATAATTTTTTACTATTAGTATACATATACAAATGTGAAGTTTGAATTGTTTCAAAAAAAAATTGTGAGGTTTAAATTTTTTTCAATTAAAACTTGAGAGGTAATCATAACTATAGATAAAAGTTTTTTTTTTTTTTGGCAATAATAACTATAGATAGAAGTTTTTTGTTTAAAAAAAATTCTAACAATGGGAGGGTAGAGAATCGAAATAATTGCCTCGGATTGATAAAAGTTAATTCTCATAATTTAGTCTTAAAAATAACATGGAACTACTTTAGGCGTAAAGTTTTAAACGAAGAAACGTATTTGGCATGTAAAATAATATTAACTTTAAAAATGTTGATTCTCCTGTGTGAGCACGGTTGGTCAATTAAAATATTTGCGAAGAAAAAGAAGGTAGAAGTCACTGTTGAGGCTGCTGCCACGTGGAGAAAAAAAAAGAATGGCTGAAATCATTTGATATGAAAAAAAATTTCTTTCATATGTTACTTTTAATTATATCTTTCTTTTATTACTCACAAAAAAAAAACGTGCACTGTACATAAAATTATTATATTGAAAGGAATATCAACGTGGTTATATTATATATCTTAAAAGAAAAAAACATTTCTTCAAAAAAAAAAGAAAAAAGAAAGAAAAAAAATGATTATAATATTATAAAAAAAGTAACGGGCGAAAATGAAACACAAGGGATTTGGTATTATAAATAGTGCTTCCATCTCAATTATTTCCGTTCAAACTATGTTCAAAATGTCAATGTTAATGAAAATATCGAAGTCCAAATTTTACAAAAATATTGATGAAAATAGAAATGTTGATAGAAATTTTAGAAAATTTTATGAAAATCGTGAAAATTGATGAAAATTATTTGAATTAGTCAATGAAACTTTAATTGTGGATTCATTAGACTATAATTGAATTTTTTTAATCATCATATCTAAAAACTAAAATAATATTTAGATGTAAATGTTGATGGAAATGTCGAACATAAATTTTGAAAAAGTATAAAAATTGATTAAAATTAATTGAACTATTTCAAAAAACTTTAATTGTGACTTAATTATACTATAATGCATCATTTTTAACCATCATATTTAAAAATATATATAATATTTATATTGAAATTTCGATGAAAATGTCGATATCAGCAAAAATTCTGAAAAAAAATGATAGAAATGAATGGAAATTGTTTGATAATTAGCTACAAAATTAAAAGAGATATAAAATATTTATATATGACAAGATAAATATCAAAATATTATAATAAAATTAATATATTTACCTAATTCACTAAATGTTATGTGTGTGAATGAGAAAAAAATTGAGTTGCAAAAAGAAAAAAATAAATATATATATAGAGAGACGATAAACTTTTATGGGTTGTGTTCCTAGTTTGTTGGTTTCTCTCCCTCCTTGCTTAATTAAACACGTTTTTTTTTTGTACGAATTCTGAAAGTAAGGCTTGGCAATTTTGAGACCTTTGGAAAACTACTCGTCAATTTGGTCAGTGTCTGAAATTTGTGGTGCGAGTTGAATTGTGACCCACACCATTTGACATTTGGATCTGAAAATATCTTGTCGTGCGATTTCAATTCTCTGTTGGACATGAACCGCGGACACCTATCATTTCATTTTTGTGGTGTGAAAATTTTGAAGGAAAAATTTTGCTTTTACATCTTTATCTAATTTATATGCGCAATCATCAACATAACTCAATGATTAAGCATCTAGGAGGTGTTTGATTTCCTATTTTAGAAGTGAGGAGTATGAATTTGTTTAAACAAACCCACGTTTGGTTGTCAGTTTTGTTAATCCTGATTTGCTACAGTACATACTATTCTACCTCTCATGTTTGCTACAGTGTTTTACCTTACTCACTAGGTTTGCTATAGTACTTTATTCATACTCCCCAAATTTGCTACAATACACATTTTATCTTTAATCATGCTTTTAAAATGCATTAAATTTTTTATAAAATAATTAATTAATGATAACTTTATAATAAATAAGTAAATAAATTTAGTTCAAATTTCAAATAGTAATAATTAATTTATAAACCGATATGTCGTTTCAAATAGTAATAAAATTTTTTGTTTATATTTATTCACACTTTGGTAAATAGTCTGAAAATATTTTCACGAACAATTAAATATTTTTTCTATAAAATAATTATTGGAAGAAAATTGAGTGGACAAATGTATTAAAAATATTTTATTTATCATTAAAATAATATTCTCTAATTTCATAATAAAAGTTACATTTTAAATATAATTTAATATATAGCTTTTATTACTTTAATTAAATAATTTATATTATTTATTACAAATTTTAAATTTACCAACCAAATACACTTTTAATAAACTCAGGTTTAACAAATTAGAATTCCAACACAGACTTAACAAATTCAGACTTGACACCATCCAAACAATAGTTTTGTTGAGGATCTCACATCTGAAAAATAAAGAGAGACCTCACAATATCTATAAGATACATGAGCTACTCCTCCCATTGCTAATTAGTTTTGAGATAGAACCCCAAGTAATTGATAAGCCTTAGAATTAAGGCTTATTTAAGTCCCAAGTGCTCAAAATATTCGTGTTTGTCCTAAGATTAATTGAAAATAGTGGAAGATTGCTTGAATTTAAGGAATAATTGAATGTGATAGCATTTGGAAAAGAATTCTAAATAAATTGATTCTTTTTGCAGAAATTATGGAAATTGTTAAATCAGATTGCAAAATCTGATTTTGCAATTGTTTCTAGAGCAGGGAATGTGAAAATTGCTAAATCAGATTGCAAAATCTAATTTTGCAATTCTGGGCAGAGAAATTATGGAAACCAAAATGTGTGCAAACGAAGAAACCCATACATGGAAAGATCAATTTCCGCACGATTCGAGGGAATTTGAGCATGATTTTTGGGCAATCTTCAACCCTAATGAAGGCCTATAGATGGGGAAGAAGAAGATGAGCTATTAATCGGATTTTGAGGGCGATTTGAAGGATCAATATTGTGGGTTTTTGGGTTTTAAAAAGGAAAAAAATATGCATTAAACCCATTCCGAAAATCTTCAATTACAGCTCGATTTGGAGGAAATTAAGCACGAAATTTGGGCATTCTTCAACCCTAATGAAGGCCTATAAATGGGGAAGAAGAATTGGAGCTAAGAATGGGGAATTGGAGGCGAATTTAGATTGAATTTCGTGGGTTTTACTTTTTTTTCGAACCTCTGTTTTTTTTCGTTCTTCTTCAGTTTTAGCTAAGATTTTCAATTTTAATTTTGATTTTTCTTCAGTTTTGTATTATGGAGAGTTGCTTAAATAATCTCTAGTCTTCAATTGGTTTATTTTTGAATTAAGCTTAAGTTAATTTCAAGGTTTATTTTCAAAAATAATGCTCTGTTTTTTTTTCTGCAACTTTTTGGTTTCTGTTTTTTATTTCATCCTCTGTTTTTTTTAGTCCAGTATGTGAAAGTGTGTTGTTATTCAAATTAAGTTTGTGGGAAGGATAAAGTTTTTATGGCAGAAGGAGGGAAACAAAAAGTTACTTAATTGCCCTTGAACTTTTCTTTAAGTTTCATTAAGAACCCCTTCCTTGAATTCCTAGTAGAATAATATTATAAGTCATTGTTTTAAGCATTTAAATTGCATAACTTCTAACATGACTTTTCTTTCAAAAATTTTTGTAATAATTTTAGTTTTAATATGAGTTAAACTTCTTAGGGGGTTCAAAAATGTGAATTCCCTAAGAAGTAAATGTAGCCAAAATTTCAATAAGAACCAAGCCTACATTTCAATTGTTTGGTGTGTTGATTAAAATTCCGTTGAAATCCTAGATTAATCAACTAGGGTATCAACAGCTTAGATCTAATACCGACGGGGTTAGTGACAAGCGGATTTCACACAAGTGATGGAGAAAAAGAGCTTAGACATAAGCCAATTCCTTACCCTAGACATAGGATTAAGGACTCCAAAACACATAAAATTGTGAGCCAAATTATCTAAGATAGAGGGACTATAGACATATAAGTCTCTCACTTAGCCTCCTAAAACTCTAAATTCAAGGTAAATAGGAGAAGCAATTTTGGTTTACAATTGAGTGTGGAGAGTAGGTTGAAATTGCAATTTTGGCTTGCAATTACAACTTAGGGCAATGACATTCTTGAGCCCCATCTTTATCTAAATTCTCTTTGAAATTTCAATTACTAAGTCTATTTAGTTTACCATTTCTAGATTCTACAATTCAATTCTGCAATTTTTCTTTATTTCCATTATTGTCATTTCTTGATTCTGCAATTAGATTCTGCAATTTTTCTTTTTATCAACACACCATCCCAACATTATTTTTGCATTTTTAGTTTTCTAGTTGCAATTTTCCTTACATTTTGCTTGACATTATTTTTTGTTACTCCGTTCCTTGTGGGATTCGATACTTGGTACTCAGATACCAATTTATATTACTTCGATCGCGTGCGCTTGCGTGTAACAGCCGATCAGTAATCTAATATGATATCAGAGCCCATAAAGCTCAAATGGGTATTCGGTCCAAAAATTTGGATCCGATCTAAGAATGGTGAACCCAAAGCGGCACCATCTTAAAAGGACATATTGAGGATCTCACATCTGAAAGATGAAGAGAGACCTCACAATCTATAAGATACATGAGCTATTCATTTCATTGTCAATTGGTTTTGAGATCGAACCTCATGTTTCTATAATAAGTTTAACAAATCCAAACTTAACAAACCCAAACTTAACAACTTCAAACTTAATAATCCAGGTTTAACAAACCACTCAAACCTGCGAACCAAACGACCCCCTACTACTTTCTTGAGATCAGAAGTTTAAATCTCTATCCTCCATATTCGTTATACTAAGAAAACTAATTTTTATCTTAATATAAACTTTGGTTGATATAAATATTCCTTCTTTCATAGAAAAAAAATTCAGCTACATTCATCAACTAATTCCGTTGCAATTGTCTATTAAAAAATTAACTGTAGAGAAAATCAAACCACTAACAAAACAAACCCATGCACAAAACTAATTTCACATATGACCATTGAGCCAAGATTCACAAATTTTAGAAAGAAATAAATGTAAGTTTTGGTGTTGCCTTCTTTGAAGGTTATCAATTTCGTATTAAGATATCGATATATAATTCTTTGAATGAATGTGAGAATATTGCTTAAACAAAACTGTAGAAAACTTTCACACGTATTCAAATCTTAAAAAAATGGCATCACTTATTGAAGTCTAAGATCCAACTTGAAGAAATTAAAAATTTTATAATAAAAATTGATTCACTTTCCCCCCACTACTATCCCTCCTGCTGCTACTCCTACTACTACTCCTTTTGGGATTTGCTTGTCAAATTTTTAAGAGCCCAATTAACATCATTTATTGAGTTGGGTTTTTTTTTTTCATTTCAAAATAAAAGTGTTTAATTTAATTTTGAAATAAAAAATCTAAAATTTACTTCAATTTAATATTTTTTTAGTACAATATATGTAAAGTATGAAGATTTGAACCTCTAACCTCAAAAAAAGAGTATCTGCCAATTACTACTGAGTTATGCTTGTGTTGGACCTTCAACTTTAAATTATGAAAAATGGTTTTAGAGTTTAAATCTGAATTACTCATTTCAATTTTGATTTTGAATACTTAAACCATTGATGTTACAAAAATCTTGTTTTTACATAAGTACTCCAGTTTAAATATTAGGGGCGGATAATAAAACTTATAATTGCCAGGGAAGGTGACTAATACCTTGATTTGTTATACTGGCGAACCAAAAATTATTTAGGAGATAAAATAGAGAATTTGAGGGACTAACCTAAAAATTGGAGCCTAATTGGTATTTGACGTAGTTTTTCAAAATAATTTTTTTAACATTTCTCAAACATTTATTATTATTATTTTTTTCTTTCGGTCTCTCATTTTTCCTCTTTCTCTCTCTCCCTCACAACTCCATTTTTCTTCTTCCCATCTCATGGCTCCACCAATTTTCTTCTCTCCATTCCTCCCACCACCGACACTTTTCAGATCTGAAGTAGAGTGGTGGGATCCTTACCCTCGTCGATGTTGATAGCTCCATGCATTTATTGACGGAGAAAGCGAAGGAAAAGAGGAAGTCAGAGTGAGAGCGAGCATGAAAATAGAGGTGTCAGAGTGAGAATAAGAGGGAAAATAGGGGGCCAGAGCAAGAGGAAAAATAGGGAGTCAGAGGAAAAAATATTAAAAAAATATTTGTTGACGCCATCAAAAGGTTAAAAAAAAACTTTATTTTGAGAAATCAAGTTAAATCTCATTTCCACACAATTTTTTAGATCATTCGTACAAAAAAAAAAAAAAACTCATATAAAATTTTGCATTCTAACTAATTTTTATATAATTGTTCAATTATGAGATTATATATTTGCTCCACCTCAACTAATGAGATATAGTTTGTCATCTTAATTACAAAATTATTGACCTTAAATGTCACAATACACACACCCCTTCACCTTCACCTTAAATATCACAATACACACACCTGCACCTTCACCTTCACCTTAAATATCACACACTGATAGATACCTTATCAAAGGTTCAATCAAATATAATTTATAATACCGATCTAAAATTAACTACTTGTAGTAATTAATAGTGGACTAAGTCAAACCACAGGGAACCGAATAAATTAGATTTCTATTATTTGGATTTCTTAATGACACGGATTGGGGGGAATTAAGCATAAAATATACATAAAGATTGAAAGTAGTAAGATTGGGTAGTTAGGAAGTTTGCGTTTGGGACAAGAAATTGCAAGGAGTAGAAGTTCTAAAGTCTGAGTTGATTTTAGCTTTTTTTTGTACAGTTTTTTTCTATAATTTTTCAAATTTTCATTATTAAGAATTTGTTCCCATGAATTCTAAGATTGGTTTGTTTTTATTAATTTATGTATATTTTATAAATTACTTTAAAGAAAAAAAAAAGAATTTTGAACAAAATACTCTACATTCTTTTTTCAATATCTCTCACATTAATTATTCATTTGTCTTTGATAGTTTTCAAATAATAGAAAGTCTTACAATACTTTTTTAAATATTACATGTGATTCGGAAATATTTCAATCCATTAATTTAAAGGGTTTCAAATAAACTTCAAAATTTTTATATTTTTATTCTCTCAATTCTATAAATAATACAGATTTACTTCCGTCAATCCTAAAATTGAGATTTTAAATTATATTATTTTATGAATATTTTATAATTTTGTTAAAGACTTGTTTTCATCAATTTTAAAATTTTAATTTAAGATTTGTTTTCCAAACTTAATAAAAGTTATAATATATTTTTTTTTGAATAATTTAAGATTTTATTTTTCTCACTAATCAATGTAATGAATTATCTGAAGTTTGATTAATTTGAAAATAATATATATTTAGTTTTAAATAACTAAGTTAAAAATAAAATATCAAATATTTATGCTATTATAAAATAATTAAGTTCAAAATGAATATATATATATATATATATATTTTTCAAAATGAATATATATATATTTTTAACACCATTCAAAATGAATATCATACATACTTTTGTTCAAAATACTATATATTAGGCTCAGTTGGCGACGAGCACCCATAGCAACGCTCCAGCAACGAGGACACGACACGACTTAATTCTAGTTTATTTTCCCCACTCTCTTTCTCTTGCACTCAACTGTTTTCCTACTGCTCGTAAGTAATTTTCCTTTTCTGAAAAGAAATCTTCATTTTCTAGCCCGACCAACAAGACCTAATCGAATCAATTCTATCTTAGGTGGTTTAATTTTTTTGGGAAAAAACCTCACACTACTACCTCAGGAATAAGAAGAAAAATAACTCAAAAATTAAAAGAAAGCAACGAAATAAAAAACATAAGAATTTACGTGGAAAAACTCCAAAATTAGAGAAAAAAACCACAAACAGAAAAGAACTCCACTATGTAAAAAATTATTATAATCACACAGAATTCTCTCATCGACCCCAATTACAAAGAAACACTATCTCAAAGCTTCATACCACTCACTTTAACTAGAGTTAGAATATCAGGCTTAAAGTATTTCGAATTGTGATTATTTGAAACAAAAGCCATAGACTCTTTTTATAGTACTTGGAGCCCATGACTTTCTTGTACATTTCCGATGTGTAATAATTACTCTTCTAATATATTTCCAAAAACCCTACAAATTCCATATTGGCAAGATATTTGAAGAATTCACAGCTTCTAATGCACCATTTGTCTTCACTGAAAAATCATAATCCTCAACTTAGAGAACTATAAGCTATTCCACCATAAAAGTAGACCACTTGCAATGTCACCTTCCAAGACTTTTCTTCTTCGTCATATGTTGATAAACCATGCTGAAATTTATGGTGCAACTTCCACCTACTTAGCTCACCTGGAAGTTCTTCAGCCATCCACATAACTTCCATCACACACACCTTGCATAACCACCAAGCTAATGGTCTTGTGCAAACCAATGGAACCGCTAACATCACATCCTCTATCATGACAAAGTGGATATACCATGAGGATGAATTCTGTCTTTTTTCAGAGGAAGTCAACATCTCCCCTGACGAGAGAGACCACATCAGCTTTCGACCCAGAGCCCTTTGACGATATTGCCCTATTAGGACAATTATTTTTTATGTGTCCAGACTATCCCATTCCCAACAACTTTTCTTTTGCACAAAGTCTTTCTTTTTCTTGCAATTGCTAGTTACCAATGTTGAATCTTTCTGTGAAGTACGTATGCCACTCTTCAGCCTTCTTTCCTTTTATAGAAGTTTACTAGTAGCCTTAGTAAAATTTAAAGTCTCCTTCCCATACATTAAGATTGACTTCATGTGTTCATAAGAAGACAAGAGTGACAAGATAAGCCGAAGTCCTTTATCCTCATCCTCTATCTTCACTTTGATCACCTCCAGCTCAGAGACGATGTCATTGAGAATACTCAGGTGATCTGAGATTTTCATTCATTCCTCCATTCACAGCGTGTGAAACTACTCTTTCAAGTACAATCGATTTGAGATGCTCTATGCCTGATACAACGCTTCAAGCTTCTCCCAAAACTCTTTGGCTATCGAAATTTCATATACATTTGCAAGAATATTTTTAGCCAAATTTAGTTTGATTGCACTTGCAGCTCTCAAATCCAATTCATCCCATTCTTTATCACTCATGCTGGACTTCTTAGAACCTTTGCTAGAACCACCACTAGACCACCATCACCGCTTAACTTTTCAGAAGTACCACCACTCAGTCTTCCTTTTAAAGCCTTGTGTAACCAAGATTTTATCAGCACATCTTTGACTTGCACTTGCCACAAGCCAAAGTTCATCCTTCCATCAAATTTCTCCACGTCAATCTTCACTAGACTCATAAAGCTTGACACATTCGCTTTACTTCTAGCATATCTACAAATAGTGAACAACTCACACTATTCACAATACAAACTATAACTCGTTTTAAGAAATCCTTCTGATGTGGAAGTTCAGACAATGCTACAACCACAGAGCATACTTAGAAATTCAAGAAACTACGAACCTAAAGCTCTGATATCACTTGTTGGAAAAAAACCTCCCACTACTACAACAGGAATAAGCAGAAAAATAACTAAGAAATTAAAAGAAAGCAACAAAATAAGAAACACAAGAATTTACGTGAAAAACTTCAAAATCGAAGGAAAAAAATCACAAACAGAAAGAAACTAAAAAGATTCCTTCAGCTCACAGTTCGTGTAAACACCAGAAAAGAACAATGAATTCACTATGATTCCATTCACTAAGCTGAAGAAAAACAAGTAGAAATACACATAGATTGAGAGATTCAAAAGGAAAAAATAAAGCAAACATATGGAAAGATCTTTTATGTGATGTTAATTAAGAGCAATTGAAGAGATTACTCTTTCCAGAAGGAAAGTCTTCAAAGGGTAGGAGGGAAGAGATTTGGTATGAGATTGGATTGCATATGTTAATTGCTTCATATACGGCTGCTCAATATTCTGAAAAACTGTCAATGAGTGTTGAATAAGCAAGGAGAAATTGATTCCAGTAATTAAGCTGGAATCAATCACTTGCCCAATCAGCTTGAGATGAAAGGCTAAAGGCTGTCAATCAACCCTGCTGTAACAGAGGACAACAAGTAATCACGTGGCTATAGTTGAAGATTTTGACTTGGCTGGGGCTATCAATTTCAGTTGATGTGGCAAAGGTGGTGTTTAATATCATGTCTCAAATTGGTGGTAGTGGAATGAACGCCAAGTTTTCCTTGTAATTGCATGTAAGTGGATTTGGGCAATGGTTTGGTAAAGATGTCAGCTGCCTATTGGAATGAGGGAACATATTTAGTAATGAAAGCTCCAACAGCTACCTTCTCTTGAACGAAATGATAGTTCAACTTGATGTGCTTGATTCTAGCATGGAAAATGGGGTTGATGGGCATGTGTAATGCACTCATGTTATCGCAGTAGAGTTGGGGAGTGTTAAGTATTGGAATTCATAAGTCGCGAAGTGTGTATCCTAACCATGTTAGTCAGCTGTTATGCTTGCCATGGTCCTTTATTCAGCTTTCGAACTTGATCTTGTTATAGTGGGCTGTTTTTTGGAGGACCATGAGATACAATTCGACCTGGAGAACACACAAAAGCCTGTAGTACTTCTTCGTGTAACAGGGTAGCCACCCCAAATCTGCATCACAGAAAGCATATAGATTTAGTGAGCTATTTTTGTAAAATGAGATATTGTAATTGATGGTTCCTTGTATATATCGAAGGATCCTTTTTACAGCCTTAAGGTTTTTGACTGTGGGTTGTTGTAGGTGTTGGCAAACAAGATTAACTGCATATACAATGTCAGGTCACGTGAGTGTATGATATTGCAAGGATCCAACGATGCTCCTGTATTCCTTTGCATCAATGGGTTGAGTGTCATTTGGATTGTCTTGACAAGAGGTTGCGATTGGAGTGTTAATGGTGGCGGCTCCTAACGTTTCTGACTTGGCGAGTATTTCACAAGCATATTTTCCTTGTGATAGCATAATTCCTTTTGTAGTTTGCTTAACTTCTATGCCAAGGAAATAGTGTAGATTACCCAAGTCTTTCAAGGCAATTTATGAACTTAGCGTTCCTATGAGTTGTTGGATACGAGGTGAGTTGTTTCCTGTTACTATAATATCATCAACATAGATAAGCATTAGTGTTAAAGTAGATTTGTCTCTAAATATAAAGAGAGATGGGTCAGAATGACAACTATTAAAACCAATATGTAGGAGATAATTGGCTAGTCTATCAAACCATGCTTGTGGTGCCTGCTTGAGGCCATAGATAGATTAATTTGTGAAGCTTACAAACATAGTTTGGATGTAGAGGATGAATAAAACTTGGAGGTTGTTCCATAAAGACTTATTCCTTCAAGTGACCGTGCAAGAAGGCATTTTTAACATCTAGTTGCCTTAAGGACCATCCTTCACTAGTAGCTAGGGATAGAATTAACCTGATTGTTGTTGGTTTGATTACTGGAATATAGGTCTCTTCATAGTTTAGTCCTTCAACTTGAGTGTATCCTTGAGCTACGAGTCTAACCATGTAGCGATCTATCGTTCCATCTTCCTTGCACTTTGTCTTGAAGATCCACTTTGACCCTACTACATTTGTGTCTTGTGGCCTTTGAACTAGAATCCATGTGTTGTTTTGCATCAAGGCTTTCATCTCTTCCTCCATGGTATCCTTCCAATAGGGTAAAGATAGGACCACTTTGTAGTTCTTTGGCTCAGACTTGTGACTCATTGCTACAAGTGCTCTTTGTTGTCTTGATTGTTTGAATTTGCTTGTTTCTTGTGCAAGAGTGGGATCAAGGACTGGATTCTTGGCTAACTTGCTTCTTGTGACCATTTGGTGGGAGTTAGTGTTGTTGACTTGTGCCAATACTCCTTGTTCTGTTGTGGTTCCTGCAGTAAAAATAATCAAGTCAATATGAAGATTTTTACTAATATCTGGTAACTTAGCTACTCCATCAGAAGTTAAAGGAGTAGGCAAGTCTGTCAAATTGTTGTGATTGTTTGTTCCATCTCTTCCAATTTCTGTCATATCAACTGTGTTGGCTTCAAAACTGTCTAGGTTCTCTCATGAGGTTGGAGTCTCATGTCTCAAATTGAGGGTCATGGTTGTTTGGTTTATTGTTGTTGCTGAAGTATCCTTGAGATTAGTAGGCAAAGGTGTGTTGTTTATAGTTGTTGCTGGTGAATCCTCAAGGTCAATAGGCAATGATGCAATATGTTTGTTGTTATTGTTTGCTTCTTGGTTTGTGATTCGATCATGTCTTAATACAATCCCCGTTGCTGTTTTGTTATCTTGATTGTGTGTTTCGACTGAAGTCTGTTTGAGCACAATAATTGGAGAGACAGTTTGGAGTGTGCAATTGGTTTCGGCTGGGACAATTGAGCTGTTGTGGTTGTTGCTTATTGATGAGAGAAGCTGTTGTGTAGCGCTTTCTTTTTCTTTCATTGAACCTACAAAATAAGTAACTTCAAGAGGGCAAACTGAGTTGTTTGCACTGTCAGTAGCAGTTTTCTCAAAAGGAAAGAGGCTTTCATAAAAAACAACGTGTCTTGAAATATACACTCGAAGGGTCAAGGCATTTATATCCCTTATGAACAGAACTATAACCAACAAAGACACATGGGTATGTTGACACACCCCGTCCCAGATTACGCTAACCAACCCAGAACGTAACATGCCGACAATTTAACCCAATAATAATTGAATCCATTATCTGACTTATCAATACAAATCAAGTTTTTGGAAAAGATAGGTGGCGAACTAAGGTTTTATTGAAATTGAGTCCACAAAATTTTTGACAGAGTTTCCCCTAAAAAACGGATGAACAACCCTGAATTTTGAAACATTACTCTTTCAAGTAGATAATATGCATATGTATATATAACTTCGCTACTCCCTCCAAATCCTTCTAAACGTACTGTTCAGCAACACTTCAACCATTCAAACATAACTTTAGAAAGCCAAAAACATCGTCAACCATTTACAAGTACTAAAACCCAAGTCAACATGAAACACAAAACGTGATGCGCTAAAGCTCATATTAGCCACTCTGGTTACAAAAAAAATGCATTCAAAGCATATGTACATACAAAAATGATATGCAATCTAGCAAGCATGGTGGCAGATGTAAACTTCAGTAGGTTCACCTGAAACTCAAACGCTACCTGGTAGGAAAAAAAAAATATATAGGAAGAAAGAATGAGCTAAAGCCCAGTGAGTGGTAAGTTCATAAGTAAATGACTTCCAGATTCAAAACTCTATAAAAATCATAATAAAAATCAAGAACAATTTGTAAATTCTTTCGATCACTAAAAACACAGTGAAATCTATAAGAATACCTCTTAAAACATAACATTCGCTAATAACAGTATATATATGTATAGTGAGAGAATATGTAGTTACAACTCTTAAAAACATACGCATAAGCCTGTAACACTCATCACTAAACCTGTACCCAAATTTCTGTCATACTATGTACCGAGTTGTAACGACCCTGATTTTCAACGACTCTTTAAACGCGGAAGCACGACTTAGTTACCTCGTTCATGCCCGAAATTTCGACAGCATGACGGCGTAACTACAGAAAACCAGAATTTTACAACGACCTGGAAAGAGACAAAAACACTTCTAAGGTTCAGATCACAGACTCAGCATCCACCAAACTACGATAAATGATGTTGAGCTCAAACAACAGACAACCAAAACTAAAAGCTTCTAACCAACACACGAAGCTAAAGAATATTTAAGGTTTACAAATCAACTGACAACAGGGAACAAGGAAAAACTAAAAACTAAAACAGGGACAAAGGGATGGGTTGGAGTCTCCATAGCCTCGTCAAGTCATCACCTGCGTCGTCCACCCCAAGAATGCTCACAAATCTGCAAAATAAACAAATAGCAAGAATAAGTATAAACATACTTAGTAAGTAGCACATTTAAGGGTCCAAGCTTAACGAATAACTACCACGAAGGCAAACTTGCTCTACTCACACTCGTGCTTAATTTTCTAAAACTTCCTTCAGTGATTCCAAAAGTCCAATTCATCATTCCACAACCTTCACCACTTTCCGACCCTATCTTCGAGCCATAACTGCGAGTACTGTAACCTAGAACCCAAACTCGTGAAGGTCTATAACCCTCATACTCATTTCAATAGCCACACAGGCAACCAGGGAACACATCCCCTCAGCTAGCACACGGCAATAGAGAACACATCTCTATGCTCATCACATCTCAATAGCCACACAGGCAACCAGGGAACTCATCCCCTAAGCTAGCACACGGCAATAGAGAACGCATCCCTATGCTCATCACAATGGGGAATCACCCCCTAAGCTAGCACACGACAATAGAGAACGCATCCCTATGCTCATCACATCACAGGCGTTCTAGGCTTACAAACTCGCACGAAACAACAGAATTAGGGTTGGAAGCATCAATCTAACGAGTTTTCGTACTTTCACAACACGTTAGGAACCTTTTGGGTCAATCCACCTCATTACATTCACCTTCATGCCCAAATCACAGTCACAAGTTGGCCCAGAGGTTTCAAACACTCTTAAGGGGAACATCCTCTAATTCACATTAACAGGGAGGACAACAACCCCCCCCCCCCCCCCCAGCCTTTTCAACAACTAAAATGTCTTACGCCTCATACACATTTACAGGCGAAACGAAAATCCTAACGGACCAATCCGAAAGGCTACCCTCTTCTTAGGCCAACCCTAGAACGACCCACTCCACATTCCTTTGAAGAGTTATTCGTAGCATATGTTACAAGCCCACCTTCCATAAACAATCACCAATGCATTTTTGTGACCATGCACCAAAGTTCCCAAACTTGCCCAATCACAACCTTAGGCGATGCCTTAAGGTGCCAAACAAGCTAACCTCATTTAATTCGAACTTATGCCCTTAATTTCTTACTAGTTACATTTTAAGATCGCTTTTAGCTTAAACATTTCCCAAACAAAACCACTAACCATCATTTGCTTTATAACACAGTTATTGAGCAATCCTTTCATAATTCATACATTTCAAACAATAATCACATTCAAATAACAACTTAAAGGGCTTAAATCCAAATAACTACTTACTTCAAAAAGAATAATTAATATTATTCTAGCAATAAGAATCTCTTCCAAACTCTGATCTCCTCCAATTCGATAGTTTGATCCTTCAATCGTTATCCTGAAATTAAATCCATTGGTTAACGATCGATCCAATTAAAGTCCTTAATTAAATTCAATTGAGTAATGAAATACCCAAATCGGAACACGATTGCAACCGGGACTGTTCAGGCTCGAAAATTGGAATCAGAGACTGCGGCGCGTGACCGGCGAACCGCGGCGCGTGGTCGGCGTGTGCGACTCCCGATCGGCGCTTGAGAGCGCGTGCTAGGCAGAATCGCTCTCGGTGAGTCGGTTCCGAGCCAAAACCGGCGAGTGCTTCAGACTTGCGGCGCGAGGGTGAGCTTCGACGGATCTGGGTTTCGAACTTACAGAAACCGGCGAACGGGATGAGCCTCTGGCGAGCTGCTCGCGGCTGCTGCTCGACAAAGACGAGGAAGAAGGAGGAGAAGGGCCGACGGCGAGGATCGACTCTGGCGAGCTGCTCGCGACTGACGGAAGAAGAAGAAGGAGGAGAAGGCCGGCGATGGATGGGTTAACGGCGGTGGGCTGGTCGGAGAAGAAGAAGAAGAAGGCTACGGATGGGTGTTCGGCCGAGGGAGAGAGAGAGAGAGAGAGAGAGAGAGAGAGAGAGAGAGAGAGAAAGCCACGGGAAAGAGAGGAAAAAGAAGAAGAAATTGGAAGGATAAGGATGGTACCACCTTTTTTTTTAAAAAAAAACAAAATTCCCATATTGCCCCTTGATCAACAATAATTTCCAAAATTGCCCTTAACAACTTATTAAATTTCAAATATGCCCTTTTTCTCTTTCTAAAATTCAAATTAACCTTCAAATTTAACTTTCCAAATGAAAATCATTCCACTTAATTCCAAAATTCAAAATTTAAACTCCTAAATAAGCCGGGCATTACACGAGTAATCTCAATGTACATAGCAGGGCCAATCTCTGTCATACGTGCACGTAGAACTGCCTCCAAAGGGCTAAGCACCCTAGCACACGGCCCAAAGCCTATGTGTGTGCCAGAGTGGGTCCCAAAGACCTCTCTCTCTGGTATACTATGGAAACACATTCACACAGTATACGGGTAATCACCATGGGTACAAAGATCTAGTGGTTTGAAAACCACTTCCAACATAAACCTCTTAAATCACAAATCACTTTAAATCATAAAACTTCCTAACTTTTCAGGATCTCAAACTTTTTCTGAAAATTATATATTTCTCTAGACAATCGTTCATAAACTTGAGAGATTGGTAAATGACATTAAACATTTATAATATCTCAAATAATCATCAAATCTCTCAAATAATATAAACATTTTCAAAGTCATATTTTCTTTGAAATTACATCCCATGAAAGTCATACATTTCTCAATAAACATTTAAACTCTTCAAACATCTCAATAATCATAAATATCTCAAATATCTCTTAAAACAATAATTCAAGCTAAAATCACAAAATTACTGAAAATTTATAACAATTTTTCTCAAACATCTCTAAACCATATCTTCAGTACAAATCATAAAGTATTGAGAATCTTCGACAATTCTCTATAAATTTCATAACATTTTCTTTAGAATCCTATATAATTAAAGAATTCCTGAAAATTCCATAAAAAGAATTAAATGATAAAAATATTTCAAAAATAAACCACTCACAAACTATGGTGAGGTTGATATGTTCGGGTCGTAAATTTTTCCAATCTCCGCTTGACCTGAAATATTAATTAGACACTATGTGACACATACCCACTTAATCTTTAGTTTAAGTAATATAATTTTCCAAACTTAAATCAATTTAAATTATTTCTTTTCCTAATTCCAACTATCAATTTTTGTCCTTTTCTCACTTTTTACATACTACTCTATGCAAAGCTATTCTCTCTCACCACTTGAATGCTTTGTACTATTTTCATTATCTTATTTTATTATTATTATTATTTTTAATTCCAAAACCCATAATAGCCCACTTCCTTTCCCCAACGTGAATAGCCTTCTCAAACAACTCTCCTCCTTGATTTGACCCCACTAATGTTTTCCTCTCTTTCTCCTTTTTCTTTTAATGAAAGAGAAAAGGAAAACACCATTACACACGCATTCTCCTTCCTCTACTTCTTCTTCTTCTTCTTCTTCCATGCCTCTGCTTCTTTTCTTTTCCAAAATTTGTTATTATCAATTGGTTATCTTATTCTCCCATTACAACATTTTCTTCTTCTTTTCATTCATTTCCTCTCTCCAACTTTATCCCTTTTCATTCCAACAAACCATTCGCCATGAAAGATGAAGCTAACGTCTTCTATAGCACTGAAATTTAATCTGAATCAACGAATTTTAACATTCTTAGCCCCCCATCTGTTTTGTACACGAATCAAACTAATAAATTCCAAAGATTTGCTAGATTCCATACCTTCGTTAAATTTCTGGTTGATTTTGGCCTCCCCAGTACCAAATCCTTGTCTCTCTTTATTCTAGTGTAGTTTAAGCTCTTCTTTCATCCCCTTCTTATGAGTTTCACGACCATGGTTAGAGGTTTAAGAGCAAACCACGTTCTGACTTATTCTCTCTCTTCCCATTCCTTTTCCTATTTATTTATTTATTTTTTTAAAAAAAATGAACTCTTCACACGTGTTGGCATACCTCCTCAACAACTTACTATAATTTTAACTCCCACGTGGCCTTCATTAATGCAACAATTTTTTTTTTGTTGTTATTTATTTATTTATTTATTTTAATACTTTTATCTTTATGTATAAAAAAAAACATAAAAGTCCTTACATATGTTCTTTTACTGAACTTATTCTTACTAGGACGATCTCTAAGATATGGAAAACTCCTACACCTAAATATTTGAATATTACTATAACATGGTTCTTTTCCATATAGCCTTTGAAAAGGGGAGTTCATGCCTAGAGCCTTTGTGGGCATTCTATTTATGAGGTATGTAGAATTTAAGAAAGCATCTACCAAGTATTTTAGAGGCATATGAGATTGAAATAAGAGAGCCAAACCTGTTTCTACTATGTGTCTGTGTTTCCTTTCCACCACTACATTTTGTTGTGGGGTGTAGGGACACAAAACTGATGATGTATTCCCTTTTTATCAAGGAGTTGTTTAAGAGCGAAAAATTGAAATTCTCCTCCTCAGTAACTTTGGAAAATCTTTATTTTACTTTCAAACTGATTTTTGACTAAGCATTGGAATTTAACAAAGCAATCAAGGAAGTCAGATTTCTTTTTCATAGGATATAACCAAACATACTTAGAGTAATCAACAATAAAGCTTGCATAATACTTAAAATATTGACAAGAAAGAATGGAAGTGGGTCCCCACAAGTCACAATGTATCTTTTCTAAAGATTTGGAACACAAATTCTCATTAGTTTGAAAAGGAAGTTTACAACTTTAGCCTAATTGACAACTAATGCAAACATTTGATTCCTTTTTCCAATTTGACACATGTATGAGTTTTCTTTCAGAAAGAAGCCTTGAGGACGAGTCATTTAGGTGTCCCATCCTTTGGTGCCAAACTGAAATAGGAGCCTTATTTAGAGACTTAAGAGGAAATAAAAGCAGCATAACAGTTTGAAGAGGTCGATTGTAGCGTGGCAAGTTTGTACAACCCTTTCCTTTGATAACCTTCAGCTATTGTTTGTCCTTGTGCATTCTTAATCACAAACTTATCAGTAAATAAAGATATGGAGCAATTGTTATCTCGAGTTAGTTTGCTAATCGAAAGTAAATTTGTCTACATTTCAGGTGCAATAAGAACATTATTTAAGGTTAACTGTCCAGTTTTTGTTTTAAATTTAGTTTGTCCAGTGTGTGTGATTATCAGGCCTTCACCATTTCCTACAAACACTTTTTCTGGACCATAGTAAGGTTGAATGTATTGTACTTTACCTGGATCATTTACTATGTGGGACGTTGCACCTGAATCAACAAAGATATTTAGTTCCATTGCGTCATTTATATTCAATGCGGCTAAGGCTGTTGGCAATTCTTCAGACTGATATGCGTGATCAAACCTATTCCAGTAATCTATGAGATTTTTCCTCCCACATATTTGACAGGTGATTTTTCCATCTTGCTTCAGTTCTGAATTGTTCCTTTGTCCTGAAGTGTTACTGTCAGTTTGAGAAAAGTTTGAATTATGCTGGAAATTACCTTGGCCTTTGTATGATATTTGTTTGCTGTGTGGAAAACCTCTTCCCCTTGAAGAAAAGGTTATTCCTCTTCCCCTGCTTCTTCCTCGATTTGAGAAAAAGGCTTGGTTAATGTTGGTTTGATTGCTTTTCTCTTCTTCTTCTTCGGCTAACAACTGTTCATGCATTTTCAAGGCTAACACAAAGTGATTGTAAGAAGGATAAGGAGGTTTTGACAACATTGCTGTTCTAAACTCCTTGTATTTGATTCTCAAACCTCTTGCCAAACGAAAAACTTTGGTTAGGTCATCAAGGGGTTTCTTTAAAGCAGCTAGTTTATCGTATATGGCCTTAAACTTTCTTTTATATTCTTCAACAAATGAGTTTCCCTTTTTCAATGTGAGCAAAGATTCATTCAAGTGTATTTCATTCTCTTTGGTCATAGTATGTAACAAGTCCTCAAGAGATTTCCATACCTTGTAGGCTGAATCAGTAACCTTCAAGTAATGCTAACACATCCTCAGATATGATTCCCAATAATCAAGATGTTAGAAGGCCATCATTGTTTCACTCATGTGCTTAGTTGAAGATCATCACTCGAATCCTTGCGCTTCTCTTGTTTTTCTTTGACTTCAGGTGCTTCTTTTGTGAGATGTTCTTCAAGACTAAGAGTTCTCACAAGAGGCAGAACCTGTGATTTCCACAGCAGGTAGTTTGAAGCATTCATCTTAATCGATATAAGGCTTGCACACTAGTGGAAACTTTGGATTGTCAAAAGAGTTTCTTGTTTAACCATCTCAGTGAGATCAGTTTTGTCTTTCCTTTTGTTACTCTCTCTCGTGAGCTCTGATACCATAAAGAAATTCCTTCAGCTCACAGTTCATGGAAACATCAGAAAAGAACAATGAATTCGCTATGATTCCATTCACTAAGCTGAAGCAAAGCAATTAGAAATAAACACGGATTGAGAGATTCAAAAGGAAAAAATAAAGCAAACATATGGAAAGATCTTTTCTGTGATGTTAATTGAGAGCTATTGAAGGGATTACTCTTTCCAGAAGGAAAGTCTTCAAATGGTAGGAGGGAAGAGATTTGGTATGAGATTGGACTGCATATGTTGATTGCTTCATATACGGCCGCTAAATATTCTGAAAAATTGTCAATGAGTGTTGAATAAGCTAGGAGAAATTGATTCCAGTAATTAAGCTGGAATCAATCACTTGCCCAATCAGCTTGAGATGAAAGGCTAGAGGTTGTTAATCAACCCTGCTGTAACAGGTGATAACAAGCAATCACGTGGCTATAGTTGAAGATTTTGATTTGGCTGGGGCTGTCAATTTGAGTTGATGTGGCAGAGGTGGTGTTTAATAGGAACTCTATATGAAAAATTATTACAATCACACAAAATTCTCTCCCCGACCCCAATTACGAAGAAACATTCTCTCAAAGCTTTATACCACTCACTTAACTAGAGTTAGTATACCAGACTTGAAAGTATTTCGAATTAGGATGATTTGAAACCAAAGTCATAAACTCCTTTTATAATACTTGGAGCCCATGACTTTCTTGTACGTTTTCGATGTGGTACAATTACTCTTCTAATATATTGCCAAAAACCCTACAAATTTGATTCCACCTCATGTACAAAACTGAACCGAATTGGTGCAGATCAGATGGTTCAACCAAAAATTGAACCTAGTCGGACTGTTTTACATCCTTTAGTAGAAATGCTTGTACAATTGAGGTTTGCCCAAATGCTTATTCTCCGTTCTTTCATCGTTATATTACTTTTTAGGAACTTTGGGAGTCTTTTCTTGTTGATGCTGCTTGATTGTGGGAGTCAAATTGTTCATTTTTCTGGGTTGCAAAATAGTCATATCGAGCAATATGTGTATACTTTTGTTTTTCTGCTGACCTACAACAAACTATAGGTCATACATCTTAAATTTTTACTCAAGTAATGGTTGGTTCATCATGCATTTTTTGAGTTGGCTTCTCTTCCCTTATTTAAAGCATATATATTGTTCTTGCTTCATTAATTGGTATTTAAATTTTGTAGATCTCTAGCCCAAGGAAATTGATCTTTAGCCATTTAGATTAGCTTCTATGTAAACCGAAGCCATTTGTGATAATAAATAATTAATTTCTTGAATCGTACTGATTTATCCTGAGTACCGTTTGCTTGACATCGTATGCATCCAAAATTGCAGAAAAATAGTTCTTTTACTGAGTAGTAAAAACAAAGTTGTATGTACTTATTGTTCGAGCTGCTGCAGATGGTTCAGGTTGGCTTTTGAATCATTGTGCATCTTTCAAGTATGTTCTTTTGCGTATTGATTTTCGGGGAGCATCTTGAGTTTCTTATTTCCTTCTTTATTGTTGTAGATGATTGCTAACTCTAGCTTGTCTGCCTCATATAGGAGGCATGCTTATCTTATCAGATTGCAGAGTGTTGAAGACAGGTTGTAAGGTTAGTGATATTTTGATAAATTCAGCGATTGTGGATAAACTGATCACAACAAATGAAACTTTCTTCTTCTTGTTATAGGGTATGAATGGAGAGAAACATAAAATATTTGTTTGTAACTAAATGCATTGAGAAATCAAGACAATTACTTTCTGTGTTGCAAGTATCTTGCATTCGTACAACTAGGTGAAATTCCACAGAGTGAAAACAAGTTGAGGATTACAAAAGTTCCTTTAAGAAACATAGAACTTTAAAGAGAGGCTGAGGTTTCGATAGTAAGAATTCTTGCATATAATTCAGCAGCAGATGAGTATCAAAGTTAAAAGCAGCCATCATCCATCATCATTTTCTATCTTGATGTTCTTTCATTTATTTTTCTTTTTTGAATGAACATGCATTATTATATCTTATATGCATGAACATGGTGTGCATATTGATTTGGATGTCCGAGGACATAACACACATTAGTCTTTCGTGGCTTCGAGTGATTATGCATAACCCCACATGTATGCTAAGTCACACTGGCACTTTTGAATGTGTACTTTCTATCTTTATTGTGGTAGACTCAGTTTTTGGATATTTATATTCAACAAAGTTTTTTTTAATAAATGTCTTGTTTTTCATCCTTGTAGATCAATTTCTTTAGAAAATGTTGGACATTAGGCTCTAATGTCAGCAAAAGCACATGCTGAATAAAGCCCTCGGGTGTAAGTTTCCTACCTTGGTTATTGTTTTTAGTTTTTAAAATTTGTGTATTCTTTGTGCCAAATTATTGTAGAAGATTTAACTTGTTCTTATATTTTTTAAAAGGTGAGATTCAGTTTGGAATCTTCTCTTAATCAAATGCTTGTCAGTTTTAAGTATGACCATGAGCAATTAGGGCCTGACTTTTTAAATGGTTTTGGGAGTGCATGCCATAGTAAGTATTGTTTGTGTTCATTTTTATGTGTTTAGTTGTTGGGTTCATGATAAGTTTTGTTGTTCGGACGTTCCTAAGTTTTTATAAGTTAGTAAATATTATTATGTTCCTAAGTTTTGATAAGTTTAATGGTCAATAATCAGTTGTTTATGGTTAAATCTACAAAGTTTGGAAGAAAACTCATAAATTTCTTTATTGTTAAATATTACAACCACTTTCAAGATTATGTGAAAAAAAACTTAGCAATTCCAACACCATGTGAAATCAGAACTTTCTTATTGATTCCATAAAAGCTGTTCATTTCCACATCCAAATCCAGTACAAATTAAGGAGGACAATCTTTCTTTACTTTTCAAGGAATTCTGAAATTTTGTCCAATTCTGCAAGTAAAAATATTAGATAACTAAATCATCTTTGAACTACCGTTATTGTGTAATTTCTTTATGTTTCCTTGTAATCCCCCAATTTACTATCTTGGAACTAAACTAATATAATTTTTTGAAGATCTTGAATCTTATTGAGGAAGTATTGCAACTTAAATATCTTGTCTTCACTTGCTTGTAGAGAGGTATCAATCTCTCTCATTTTTTTTATATAATTTACTCTTTGTCCTTCTGCAAGTAGTTTTAACTTTTCGTGGTCAAAATATTGAATCATGAAATTGGATGGTGCATAGGGTGGAGAAACCTTTTTCTATAATATCAAGTGCATTTTTTTTAGTGTTGTGGTAAGTCTTATTAACTCTATAAATTTAATGGTTCATGTTTATTTTTTATGAGTTTAGTAGTTTTAGTTGCTGTGTTCACTTTTTTTATGGTAAGTTTAAATGTTGTTATGTTTCTAAGTTTTGGGTTCATGATAAATTTTGTTGATATGATCCTAAGTCTTGGTAAGTCTAGTAAATGTTATTATGTTCCTAAGTCTTATTAAGTTTATTGGTCTATGTTCATTTGTGATAAGTTTAGTTGGGTTCATGATATATATATATTTTTAATGTTGTTCCTAAGTTTTGGTAAGTTTAGTAATTGTTTGTGTTCAATTTTTTTGTGTTTAGTTGTTGGGTTCATGAAATAGGTGTAATATATTATTTAGATAAACTACCCCCCTCCCCCCTTATATTATCTCCTTTTGTCATCAAGCAAGATAATATGTTATATTCTCTCATTTGAGTATCATTAAATGTTATGTTCCTAAGTTTTCGTAAATTTAATGGTTTGTGTTCAACGTTAAAATGAATATTGTTTTGCTGATTATGTCTTGCAAGAACTCAATGAAGTCAAGAAGTCATATTGCAACTAGTTGATGTATGAGCTTTTTTGTTGTGTTAGTGGCAAAAAAATCTAGTACACTCCCTCGTGTTAGTAGCCTAGTGTAAAAATTGTTGTAATGTACAAATTTGATCATAGTTAGTTTGTATGTAAAAATTTGACCAAATTAGGTTCAATGATATATAAAAAGTTATTTATGTATGTATTTATTTTGTGTCAAAATTGAAGTGATTTTATTTTGGAAACATATGTGTATTGATAGGTAGCAGACAATATAATTTTTATGGTTTTGATGAACCGTCATAAATAAATAAATAGTGATATATCCCTATTTATGATGGTTCATCAATGTCATAGAAATTACTTTGGTGACAACATTGTCATTATAAGCATTTTTGTGACGTTCAAAACTGTCGTGATATGTTTTTTTGTTGACATCCAAAAACTATATAAAAAAAAAGTATTTGTTTGACACTAAAATATCGTCATCAACAGAATTTCTATGACATTTAAAAAATGTCGTTAATATATATATTTTGACGGAAAAATTACTTTTTAGGATTTATTTATCGACAATGTTTTTTTGCCATTGAAAATTTACTATGACAATTAACAAATGTCCTGAATACGTTTTTTTGGCAACTATTAAATGTCATAAAACAATTAATTATGCCAATTTTTTTTGCGTCATGTATAGAGTACTTTCCTTGATGGGGGATTCTAGCATGTAAAAAAAGTCATGAAACGTGCTTATAACAATTTTTCAATATCATGAAAATCCAAAATTGTACTAGTGATAGTCTAATTTGGCGAGATCTAGTAAGTAAAAATCAAAAGGACAAATTGGGAGGCCCCGCACTTAAGGAAAAGTATTTGCTATGATTCAACTTGAATCTCAAAAGTCACCTAATGTTGATAAAGATATGTTGTTTACTTTTGGTTAGAATTTACATTAAGTAGCCTCAGTTATTTTATTACGTAGTTAGACTAAATTTCGAAGATTAAACTAATGGGGTAATATTCCGTAATTAAGATTTTGTTTAGATTGAAAAAAAAGGGGGAACAAAGTACTTTTCTCAAATTGCGGCAACATGACATAGAAAAAAAGGGAAGAGAAAAGGAGCTCAAATTTTTGCAACGTAATTACAAGTTTAGTCCTTGAACTTTTAAGTTTGTGTCTATTTGATTCTTGAATTTTAATTTGATTCTTGAACTTTAAAAAATGTCTAATAGGTTATTAAACTTTCAATTTTGTGTTCAATAGGTCTCTGAATTTTTAATTTGTCTAATAGGTCTTTATCCTATTCAACTTATTTTAAAATTCACGGACTTACTTTGCAAAGAGTTGAAAGTTTAGGATCCTATTAAACATAAAATTCAATTTTATATTTAATAGATTCGTTAATTTTAAAAAAAATTGAATGTGTCAAAGACCTATTAGACGCAAAATTGAAAGTTCAAGGACTTACTAGATATTTTAAAAGTTCAGGGATCTATTAGATATAAAATTCAAAATTTATAAACTATTAGACACTTTTAAAAATTTAGGAGTTTATTAGACATAAAATTGAAAGTTTATGAACCTATTAAACACTTTTTAGAGTTTAGAGACTTTTTAAACATAACTTAAAAGTGCATGGACTAAAATTCTAATTCAACCTTTTTACAAATGCCTAAAAAGGGGGGGGGGGGGGGGGGGGGGGGGGTGTTAAAATTCTGAGAGGTGGCCAGGTTTGGTTTTAAAAAGAAAAAAAAAAGTCGAAAATGAAAAGCAAACAGTTTCGGGTGGTGGGAAAAAAAAGAGAGCTCAGAAAGCTTGAAGAAAAAAGGAGGAGAAAAAAAATAATTTTGAAAGTTAAAGTTGTATCAATTTCCACCGTAAACTTTCAATTTCATAAAGTTGCACCTCAAATTTAAGTAAGTGTTTCTAAGTGACACTAAAGTCAACCTTAGAGAACAATGCAAGGCAATAAGTTTGAAAAGTGAGAAACAGTTAGACGGACTGGTGAGACGGTTATATAATGAAGATGAGGAAACCATGGTGATTGGAGATAAAAATGTTGAACTTGTACATGAGGCAAAAAGGTCCCTACGCCATTTGTACCTGTGATGCCAAATAATATTCCCTATATATCCTAAGAGATTCAAGAAAAAAATCACAGTGATGAGTTCTCTAAGTTCTTTGATATGTTTAAAAAGCTTAATGTTACTATTCCTTTTGCAGAGGCACTATGTAACGCCCGGCTTATTTAAGGGTGTTATTTTCAAAATTTTGGAATTTAGTTGGATTAATTTTCATAGAAGTATTTGATTTTGGGATTAATTTAAAATTTGGTGGTTTAAAAAGGGCAATTTTGGATGGAAAGAATGGTGTAAGGGTATTTTAGTAATTGAAAAAAAAAAAAGAAAAAAATCTCCTTATCCTTATCTTTTTTTTTCTCCTTCTTCTTCCTATCCTTTCCTTTCTCTCTCTCCCTATTCTCGATTTTTCTCTCCTTCCCGAATTTCCCTCTCTCCCGAAGGTCTCTCTCTCTCTCTCTCGAAAATGGCCTCACCGAACTCCCTCTCCCTCACCGATCTCTCTCTCTCGTCCGATTTCTTCTTCTTCTTCCTCGTGATGTCACCGCCGCACGCCGAGCGCCACAGCTCCTTCACCGTTGAGCGTTGGCCGTCGTCAGCTCCGCCGCAGCCACACAGTTGGCCTTCTCACGTCCAGCTCGTTCGAGTGTCACCTGCTACAGCTCACGCGCCGCCGGCTCCCTCTCTCGGGTTTTTGGTTCAGACAGCGAGATGGGTGTTGGTTCGGGGCCAAATTCGAACAAGTTAGATATTCGTACAACCGTTTACGACCTCGATTTGGAGTGGGTAAGCTTTCCAACTTCAATACTAGATGAAATTGGTTGTTTTCTTTTTAGTAATTTGAGTAAAATATGGATCTTTGGATTTAGTTCAGAACACCCATCGCGTTTAAAAGCTGTTTTGGGCGAGATCAAGTCGATTTGAGCTGCTGTGCGTGCAGCAAGTGGAATTACTGGTTTCGGATCACGTGTTCAATTCATAGGTTACCTTGAATCTTGAAGGAATTGTAAGTAGCAAATTTGGATTTAAGCCCCTTTAAGTTTCTATTTGAGCATGTTGTATGTTTGAGAACTTGTAAATTATCAAAGCATGCTTGAAAATCTTGTTATGAAGCATTTAATGAGTTGTGGGTCGATGGGGATGTTGTTTGAACTGTAATTAGCTTAATTATGTGGCTATAGTTGGAAATAGGGACTTAAAGTATTGGGATATTGTAGTTAGCACGTGTAAAGCCTTAAGAATTTTCAAAGGGTTGGATTTGAATGAGTTTGGGTCATGTTGTGGTGCATCTCATATGAATATGTGGGTCATGGTGTGAATGGCTGAATTATTCTGAATTGCCCTTGAGCTTAAGTTGTTTAAGCACGTATTAAAATGGTATAAGGGGCTTAAATTATTTTAGAACGCTTATGACTATCGATTGCTAGAACAATATCCAAGGGTCCAAGTCGTGTGCTATGTGTTCTGTATGCGACTTGTTAGAGTTTGGTTATAGAAGTGAGCATTGGAATACCCGAATGGCTATGGTTGTAATTTAACTAAAAGTATGGAAGTACAGGATATTTGGTTAAACGATATGATCATAAGCGATGTTGAGGTGTTTAACTTAATATAGAGGTTTGAAACACTTAAGTGGTTGGCTGAAGTTTAGTTTTTTCTCGAGTTATGGTTGAGCTGACTGAGCGCAGAGTGTTGGAGTGGTTGATTTGGACTGGAGACTGATTTGAAACACCTTAAGGGTTTTCAGTGGGCAGGGTCATGGTTAGTGCTTCGTGTGTTTAGAATGAGCAGATGACTGAGCAGATTTAAGATGTTTCAGATATGTCCGAATGTGTGTGGAAGGTTTTGGCTGTCCTGATTTGTAGCGTGCTTAGGGAACTGAGCTTCTAGATTAGTGATTGGAGGGCTATATGCCGCTAGGACATGTATGGGCTATGGCTATGTAAAGTTCTTGTTTAGGACTACTTTCGAACTAGAGTAAAGTTCATACTTGAGACGCGTGCTTGTGATCTACGGTGAGAGGTCACGAGGAGATGATTGTTGTCGTTTGTTGAGATGTGGGCCTGAGTTATATACTTATAAATATGAGGCGTAAGGTGTTAAAATTGTATAGAAGGGCTAGAGGGTCGTCTTTCCCTCTTTGCTTATGCGGATTAGGGGATGATTCCCTTTGTATGCGCTTTTGAACTTCGGTTCAAGTTGAGAATATGGTTTGGAAATGATGAATGATTTTGGTATGGTGGATGACCCGAGAGGTCTTAGAAGCGTTGGGAAAGTGCAAAGGCCCGTTAGATTTGTGCTACCTACCCTATTTCTGTCGTTTCGTGCGAGCTTGTAATCCTAGAACTTTATGTGACAAGCATAAGGGTTGTGATCCTTATTGCCGTGTGTGCTAGCATAGGGGCGAGGACCCCAGAGATTTGTGACGAGCATAAGGGTTGCGATCCTTATTGCCGTGTGTGCTAGCATATGGGCGAGGACCCCAGAGATTTATGTTGAGCATAGGGATGCGTTTCCTATTGTCGTGTGCTAGTTGAGAGATGATTCCCCAGTATGTTGAGCGTAGGGAATGAGTTCCCCAGCGCCTGTGTGCTAGCTTAGGGGTGATTCCCCATTATGTTGAGCGTAGGGAATGCGTTCCCTAGCGCCTGTGTGCTAGCCTAGGGGTGATTTATCTATTGAGATGAGTGTGAGGGTTATAGACCTTCACATGTTTAGGTTCTAGGTTACAAGACTCGCAAGTATGACACGAAGTTAGGGTCAGGTAGTAGAGAATGTTGTGGAAGGTTAAATGGACTTTTAGAATAACAGAATGAAGTATTTGAAATCTAAGCGCGAGTGTGAGTAAGAGTAGTTTTCTTCTTGGTATGGTTTCTTTAATCATTGGACCCTTAAGTGGGCTACTTACTGAGTATGTTTATACTCATCCTTGCTACTTTGTTTGTTTTGCAGATTGTGCACATTCTCGGGGTAGATGACGCAGGCGACGACTTGACGAGACTATGGAGACTCCACCAAATTCCTTGTCCCTGTTTTAGCTTTTAATTTTATTCCTTGTTCCCTGTTGTTTATGGGTCTGTAAAGTTTAAAATTCTTTCACTTTCGTGCATTTGGTTAAAAGTTCTTAGGTTTTTGTCTGTTGCTTGAGGTCAACATCATTTAACGTAGCTTGGTGGATGCTGAGTCTGTTCTTTGAAACATAGAAGTGTTTATATCTCTTTCCAGGTCTTTGTAAAAATTTTGGTTTCTCCTAGTTACGCCGTCATGCTGCCGAAATTTCGGGCATGAACGAGGTAACTAGGTCGTGCTTCTGCATCTAGAGAGTCGTAGGAATTCGGGTCATTACACACTAGAGATGATTCCAAGCTATACAAAGTTCATGGAGGACATTCTGGACAACAAGAAGAAATTTGGGACTCTAGAGACGGTTCAACCCTTTTCAATTAGGGCTCAATGACCCTCCAGTTGAGTTCAAATTCACCCCAAATGCTCTAAAAAGCTCCAAAAGCATGCTAAATGCACCAAAATGCTCCTCGAACTAATTTACCTACAAAATAGGAAATTAAGCATGTAAAATCACTAAAAACTACAAGATTTAGGCTTAGAAAATGAGAACTATTTTGGTCTCATCACTTTTGAATCAAGCAATTCTTTAAGCTTAGTTCCCTAAGAAAAAACACATTGCAACTTATGGGGTCCAGCTTCTATTATTTCTTGTTAAGTTTCAAACACTATGCATGTTTTTATTGATGATTACTCGAGATTTACTTGGTTATATCCTCTTAAAAAAGAAATAGGATTTTATGTGTTGTTTTAAAAAATTCAAACTATTAGTTGAGAACCAATTTGACAGGAAAATCAAAGTGTTTCAAAGCGATGGAGGAGGAGAGTTTATATCACTTGAATTCAAGAAATTTCTAGAAGAGAGTGGAATACATCACCAATTCTCATGCCCATTTACTCTCAACAAAATGGGGTGGTAGAAAAGAAACATCGTCATGTGGTAGAAACATGTTTAACTTTACTCTTTCATTCCAATGTACCACTCAAATATTGGGTAGATGATTTTCTTACTGCAGTTTATTTTATTAATAGAATGCCTTCTAAGCCTCTACATGAACAAATTCCTTTTAAAAAACTTTTTCAAAAAAGCCTCAAACTATAGTGGAATCAAGATTTTTGGTTGTAAATGTTTTCCTTATCTTACAAACTATGGCAAAAATAAATTCTCAAAAAGAACCTATCCTTTGTGTTTTTATAGGATATAGCCCCATGTATAAGGGATATAGGTGTTTGGATCCTAAAACTAATAGAGTTTACATCTCTCGTCACGTAATTTTTTATGAAGAATGCTTTCCTTTTATTAATAATGCATCACAAAAGGAACATATGCAACTTGTACCTACTGAGTTTACAAGTTTTGAAGATTGAGAACACACCTCCAGGCCTTCAAATCAATAGGTCCCAATTGAACAATTGATCACTAAACCTAATGGAACCTTAGCAAAAACAAGTGCATGCACACATTGCTGTGACACGGAAAAATGGAAGACAGCAACAATACTCAAGAAATATCCATTGAAGAAGGAAATTCAAATGCTGTAAACAAAGAAACCATGTGTGCACATCTTCATTGTTCAGATGCAGAGGAACTACAACAACACCATAACTCTCATTAGATGGCTCCATTGAGGAAGAAACTCAGCTGCCACAATTGGAAGTAACACGCATCTCCGTATTCAGCTTCAAATGAGGAAGATCATTGTCCAACACATGTCATTACAAAATATGCTATCCTCGAATCCATTTCAAAAAAATAATGAGAATTCTAACCCTTCCTCCTCTAATTACTCTTTCGATTCACATGATATCAGCAATCAATTGTATATTGATCTTAATTTACCTTCTGCAGGTTAACAATCTGAAGGAAATCCAATTGTACCACACTTGGACAACAAACATCATATGATAACGAGGAGGAAACTAGCCCAAAACCAGAACCTTGACCCTGAACTACACCAATCTACACATAAAATCCAAAAAAATCATTTGCTCCTTACAGTAGACCACATAGCTGAACCTAAATCCTACAAGGTAGCCCTTCACATCTTTCATTGGAAACTGGCAATGGAAGAAGAAATGCATGCTCTCATCCAAAATCAGACATGGAATCTAGTTCCCAAACCAAACAACACCAATGTTGTTGGATCGAAGTGGATTTTTAAAACCAAACTAAAAGAAGATGGCACCATAGATCGGTACAAGGCACGACTAGTGGCTCAAGGCTATTCACAAGTAGAAGGCCTTGACTATGAAGAAACATTTAGTCTAGTCGTAAAACCTTCCATCAATTGGAGCATTCGACAGTTAGATGTAAAGAATGCATTTCTTCATGGCACACTTAAGAAGACCGTATACATGACACAACCACCAGGATTTCAAGACAAAAACTTTCCACACCACGTGTGCAAACTAAACAAGTCCCTTTATGGACTAAAGCATGCTCCAAGGGCTTGGTTTGAAAGACTCTCCAAATATCTTTTTCACCTTGGTTTTGTGTTGTAGGTCTGATTCATCTATGTTCATTTTTAAACAGGATCATGTACTCTTAGTCATGCTTATATATGTTGATAACATATCTTGATAGGGAATGATCACAAAGCTATTCAACACTTGATTAACCAACTTGGAGATGAATTTGCAATCAAAGACCTTAGCAATCTACACTATTTTCTGGGAATAGAAGTGAGCAATACCAAGCAAGGCCTTTTCCTCTCCCAAACCAAATATGCCAATGAAATCCTACAAAAAGCCAATATGTTGTCTGCTTCTCACTTCAACACTCCAATGGCCACTTTTAAAATTGAATTTCCAAATGATAAAAATCCAGTTGATGCCACCAAATATAGAAGTATATATTGTCGGTTCTCTACAATATTTGACTATATCCAAGCTAGACATTACTCAAGTAGTAAACAAAGTGTGCCAACATCTCCAACAACGTATGGAGCAACATTTACTAGCAGTCAAGCGCATTCTAAGATATATAAAAAGGAAAGTTGATTATGGCATACTCTTTCACAATAATAGCCCACTAACCTTATATAGATTGGGGAGGGGTGTCAAGAAACGAGACGCAGCACAACAGGCTTCTACATTTTTCTTGGAGCTAATTGCATTTCATGATCTTCAAAGAAGCAAGCAACAATGGCTCGATCAAGCTCAGAAGCCGAATATCGAGCTATGGCAAGTACTACAGTAGAAATCACATGGATAACATTGATTCTCAAAGATTTAGGCATCAAGTAATTGTCTCAACCACTACAATTTTTTTGTGACAACTTAAGTGCACTCTAAATGTCCATTAATTCTGTGTTTCATGCTAGAACTAAACACATTGAATTGGACTATCATTTTGTACGAGAGAAGGTGGCCTTGAGATTACTCATTACACGGTATGTCCCTTCTACTGACCAAATAGCTGATATCCTAACTAAATCGTTGGCCAAAAGTCCATTTCAGAATTTGAGGTCCAAACTTGGAGTTCACGCCCTTGCACACTCCAGTTTGAGGAAGAATGATAAAATAAATGGTGCACAACACAAGAAGTTAGCAGCCAACTCAACGACACATCAACAAGCAAACAACTCAGTAGACAACCACCTCAATAATCAAGGATTACCCCCAAATTCAGCAATCACAGATTGCTCCAATTGTGATTACTCCAATTCAGGCCTTCAATAATTCGATTCCAAATGGCTACACAACTAAGGAAAAGATATTTTCCTTGTTTATTTCAATTGCCCCTTTAGATGCTTTGTCAAACTTCCCTTATACAGCAACATCAAAATCTGCTTTATTACATAGCAGATTGTAATCGAGACTATGTTCAGTCTTTTGCAACTGCAGATTACAAGAAGCCTTCAAAAAATTCGTACTACAAAACAACCTTCAATATAGACACAAAAGCTATTGACTTCCAAGTATCACAATTTGGTAACTTGAAATAAACAACGTATAAAACTCTCAACCCGACAAACAGTAATTGCCAATACAATTTGCAACTCTATTCTAACCACCTACTACCGCACAACGTCGAAAAAAAGGGGCTGAACCGAATAGCCGCACGAAGGTTCACTCTAATTTTGACTAAGCTCAATATTGCATTTTTTTTTTGAAACAAAAATTGCATATATTATATGTATATGTCACCGAAAATAATGACCTAGCCAAAGATGGGCCTTAAATGAAATGGGCCATGGGTAATCAAAAATTGCAGCCGATCGTTTTCATGTGTGCTCCACACAAAACCTAACCGTTCGAACCCACATCCCCACGTATTGTTGAAGTAAAATAAATAAATAAATAAATTAGAACTACTACATGCTTTATTTAAACATCTCTCAAGCAATATTCTTGCTAACCACTGATTTCCTATTAATTACACCCTATACCAACCAATTTTTAGTATACTACCGGTATACCTACCCCCTTCAGTTTACATTTTAGACACGTCATTAATTAATATGTTATTTTATTGGAAAAAAAAATTACACCCCAAAACTTTGGGGTTGTATTACTTAAAATTCCAAACTAATAATTATATCAATTAGAAAGAAATGCTAGAATCAAATAAATAGTAGCGATTTTACTTTAATATGAGTGGTTTTTCATCTTCATCGTTCTGATATATTTTTCTCAACTTATTTAGAAAGCATTATGTGATAATTTTTCTAGCTACTTGGGTTGGATTTTGGGAGAGAAATAGTTTTATTTATGTGATTTTTAGTTGATTAAATAGAATTAAGTAAAAATATTTATAAATCACTAATGGAGGGTCGAAATTGATTCACTTATAAAATGTTACTAGTGTGAATTTTGATTGACACAACTCCTAAAGTTTAGGGGCGTAAATTAAACTTTTCTTTTCCTATTTTAGTTTAAAGATCCCACACCCTTCTTAATTGTTTTATGATACGACAGACAATGAACGGAAATTTTCCATATTTCAGTAAGTACTATACAAAACAAGTAGATCATTTAAGAGTACTCAATTATGAGTAGGGAACGACACGATCGAGGGTGGTTTTATTTTTCAGTTGCAACATATCATGCAATGACTTGATTTGTATTTACATCTCCATTCCATGAAAGAGAAACTTTTTAATAAGGTTTTCGAGGCTCATAATGGATTGATTTCTGCCATAGTTATATGCCATGGGAACCGCTCTTGCAACGTTGAGACAAGATTGAGTGAACTTGGCAGGAAATTGGTTGGATAATAGGCATTCTCTATTAAGAGTCTTCCATGCATTAGAAATCTTCTTCATAGTATGTTGTTGTGTTTCTTCATAAGAAATATTTGGATGTTCCTTCATGTAAAATTCTAAATATGACCCATCATTTCCTTCTTGCTTCTCATCCTGTGTACAACATGTAAATACATTTTAGTTCATTTATATTTTAGTTCATTTATTCCAATCGAACTATAAGACTAACCTCGACACTTCCCATGTCATCCCAAAGCCGCAAAACTGTAGCACTAGATGAGACAATATCCAAATCGTCATCAAAAAGTTCCGCAGTTTCCTTGTTTATTTGTTGGCCTAACAAAAAGAAAACATGTATTAAAGTAACGTGGACGCCGGTGCTGACAACTCCATTTTTCAGATATTCTTCTGCACTTGGTGGATGCCCACAACTCAACCATTCAGCTTCAACCAAAAATGCCTTGCATAATTTAGCCCACTGCAAAGGTTATTAAACTCCTTAGTCACCCAAAGATTTGGTTGGTTTCATAAAATGAAAGTCATCAATGTGTATTGATTGAAATAAAATGTTACAAGTTTAGTTTATGAACTTTAAAAGCGGTGTTATAGGTCTTTGAACTTTCAATTTATTGTCTAATAAGTCATTGACATATTTAACATTTTTTTAAAAATCAATAGATCTATTAGATATAAATTGATTTTTTTGTGAAATATGACCTTAAATTTTATGTTTAATAGATTTATAATTATAAAAAATGTCAAATAGGTAAAAGACTTATTAGACACAAAATCGAAAGCTCAAATACCTATTAGGTAAGAATTTATTAAACATTTTTTTTAATTTAGAATATTATACACAAAATTGAAAGTTTAGGCCCCATTTGATAACCATTTGATTTTTGAAAATAATTAAGCTTATAAACACTACTACCACTACTTATGAGTTTCTTTGTTTTGTTATCTACTTTTTACAAATATTTTTAAAATCCAAGCCAAGTTTTGAAAATTAGAAAAAATAGTTCTTGAACACTTGTTTTTGTTTCTAGAATTTGGAAAAGAATTCAAATGTTTCTTTAAGAAAGATGAAAACTATTGTAAAGAAATTGTGAGAAAATAAATACAATTCTCAAAAACCAAAAACCAAATAATTATCAAACGCGACTTTAGGTATTTGTTAAACACTTTTTAAAGTTAAAAAATTAACAAAGTATCTTTTTCAAAGAAAAAAAAGTTCAAAGAATAAAGGGGTAATTTAACTAAATAAAATCATCAATATGTTTAAACGATACCGCTTTACGTAAGGAGTCAATAGGATTCCAGCCATGCTTTTCATAGACCTTGTAGCTTATTTCATTTGTAACTTCAAATAGATATCTTAAACAAATTCTCATGCAGTCTGGTAATCCTTCAGCAGCAGCCAAGTCCCATCTACAACATTATTGATTCAAATAACATATTAATATATGTAACGAATGGAATTAATTTCATAATGAAACTGATTGGCGATGCAGCTTTCTAACCTACAGACGGCTTCTGTGAATAAGGTTAGTTCGTCGAGAGATCCAAATACATCAAAAAGGTCATCGATGAGATATACGAAACAGATGGACTTTGCAAGTTGGACTCTTTGTTCGGAGTAGAAGGAATCTGTGAGACAAACCATTGAAGCAACGCACCATTTAATGGGTTGAGCTCTAGCAAAATCCAACTCTTTGGCCAAATCTGTTTCTTTCCACCATCTAATAAACGCCAACATGAAGAAAATGTATGCATTAGTAAAGATCACGGCCTTCTGAATGAGAATAACGTGCAACTTATAGTGTGCTTGGAAAACCTTGTGAAAAAAATATTTTTTTAGATAAAATTACTTTTTTTTATAAGCGCCTTTAAAAAAATTACTAATTTATATCTGTTTGATAATCATTTTGTTTTTAGTTTTTGAAAATTAAGCCTAAAAATACTACTTCCACATGTGGATTTTCTTGTTTTATTACGTTATGTACTTTTTATATATGTTTTAAAAAATCAAGCCAAGTTTTGAAAATTAAGGCCCCATTTGATAACAATTTGATTTTTTGTTTTAGTTTTTGGTTTTTTTAAAAATCACACTTGTTTTCTCATGATTTATTTATAATGGTTTTATCTTTCTTAAAGTAAACATTTGAATTCTTAGTCATACTCCAAAAAAAAAAAAAAAAAAAAACCAAGTTTTTAATAAACTACCCTTTTTAGTTTTCAAATTTTGGCTTGATTTTGTAAAACATTAATAGAAAGTAGATAACAAAGCTAGCAAAGAAATTTATAGGTGGAAGTAGTGTTATATAAGCTTAATTTTCAACACCCAAAAAATTAAGGGCATGTTTAGGGCGTGGGTTATAATAATCTGTGAAATACTCTGCACTTCAAACACGGACTATTATAACCCATACTAAATAACTCTATATCTTAAACACATATTATATAACTCCACAGATTATTTTAACCCACAAACTATTATAATCTACTCAACACCCCAAACAACCCTTAAATGGTTATCAAACGGGGCATTAAAGTTTGTTTTAGTATAGTTTCTAAATTGATTTTAGATTATCAAAAGTGTTTTTTAATTTTATAAATAAACAATATTTTTAAAAAATTGGATTAATTTAAAATTTCTTTTTGATAAAACACTTGAGGGATGGATTATTCAAAAAGTGACTTTAAAGTACTTGACCAAAAATCTTCCAAATATGTAGTAAGAAAACATAACGTATTTGTAATTAATCGAATCACTTTTGAATGTAGTGCAACATGTTGAGGATCTCACATCTGAAAGATAAAGAGATACCTCACAATTTATAAGATACATGAGGTACTCCCCTCATTATCAATTGATTTTAAGATGGAACCGTGTGTTTTTCTAATATGGTATCAAAGCCCATAAAGCCCAAACGGATATTTGGTTTAAAAAAAAATCGGGCATTTTGAGGATCCATATATAAAACATTTTTATTAAAAATATATTTTTTAAAAATGTTTAAACTAGAAGGTATACCAAACACACCCTTAATCTTAATAACTAGGTGCCAAAAATGGTTTTCAACTTTTAAATTTTGAAAAATATTTTTGAAGTTTTAGAAATTTTTTTTTTGTTTTTCAAGACCAGTTTTAAGTTTCACACACACATTTTGTAGTCTGCCCTCTCTCCAATTATTCTCTCTAAAATTTTTCCTACCATGACTTTTCTTTCCCTCTCCTAAATTACCTTGAAGTTTTTATTTCCCTCTCTCAAAATTTTCTCTTTCCTTTTAATTTTTTTTCTCAATAAATTTCTCTATCTCTCTAACTTATATTTAAATCTCCAACAAATGTCTCTATAACTTTTATTTCCCTAAAATTTTTCACTCTCTCTTTAACATTTATCTCTCTTAACTTTTCTTTCCCTCTCCATTGTTATCTTTTTTCCACTCTCTTTCACTAATATTTTGTAGATATAAGTATAATGATAAAGTTGAAAACTATATAAAAAGAAGGGGAAAAAAAAACTAAAGTTGATTGTTTTAGTTACAAAATAAATTCGGAATTTGTCTAAAAAATTATTAAACAAAATTTGATTTTCTTTGTTAACAAACAAACAAAAACAAAAAAAGAAGGAAAAAAAACTTATCAAACATATTTTTCTTCTCTTGTTTCTCAGAAACAGAACAAAAATAATTACCATACGTGTTTAACTTTAGATTTTTAAAAGTACAAGGAAAAAAACTGTAAAAATGTCATCAACAGTCCCTTAAATACTTACTTTAGAAATTGAGCGATTTCGTTTTGGCGAAAGCGTTGGCTTGTATAAAGCTCCATTTTTGCAGCATCTTGAAAAATATTAATCCATTTGTTTGGCCATTGCATATCTTCAAAATAGTTAGGCACCATAAATTGGGCCACACTTCTATGATGGGGATAAGCTAAAGTATTATGCACAAAACTGGCCAAATGATGATCAGCATGTTCAGCCCTAGCGTTTAGCCAATGACTGCTGAATTTTTCAGCCTCTTCAAGAATGTCATCTCCATGCATGCATAGCTGTGAAGCTTCATATAAACTTGTCAGCCCCTTGATATCTTGTCTTAGCTCTTCCTTGAACTTCCCCTTGTTATCCAAGAAACTTTCGAACACATCTGTTAATTTTTTTTTTCCCAAGATGTCAATAGTAAAAAATAGAGTTTGTATGAACTATCGAAAGTTCAATAGTAAAAAAGAGATTTTGCATGTCTTTTGAAAAAAAATATATATTCTTTTAAGTGAAACATTTCTCTTGTTGGTGCTTTTGAATAATATTTCGTCTTGTAGCACTTTAAGTGTCTTTTCTCGATTTTTAGAGTTTCTCAAATCACTTTTGACCATAAAAAAATTTAGGTTAAATTATAAAAAATAATCATGAATTTTGGGGTAGGTTTCAATTATGCCCCTAATTAAACTTTGAAAATTTTCATTTGAACTTTGAAATTTGTTTTAAAAAATACCATTGGAGAGTTTTTTTTTTTTGGTTAAAATAAGATAGAAATTGGCACGACAGCTAATGTGTAAGAATTAGAAGACATACGTGACATAATATATATTATCATTAAGGTAAATTGACGTGGCAGTTGATGTGTAAAAATTGATTTAGTTATGTAAATGATTTTAACACTATCTTTTGAGATCAAATAAAGGGTAACAAAAATTATAATCTTCTATATAGTTGTAAAAAATATCACGTATTTCTTTTAATTTTTACACGTCAATTGCCACATTAATTTCCATCCAAGTATTTTTTTGACCATTTTCAAAGATAAAAGGGTATTTTTTTTAAAACAAGTTTCAAAGTTCAATAGTAAAAATAAAACTTTTCAAAGTATAGGACACAATTAAAACTTACCCCAAAGTTGAAGAGTATTTTGAATAATTTAACCTAAAAAAATTTAAAAAGTTTTTGTAATTATTAGTTAATTAAAAATATGTTTTTTTAATCACTATTTAAAATTTTAACCAAATAGTACCAAAATTTACGAAATCACTGTTAATAATCCGTATTAGGGTTGAGCAAACCAAACCGAAAAACCGACCGAAACCGACCGAAACCGACGTCAGTCGATCGGTTTAAAGATATTTTCGATCGGTGTCGATTTTCTTAAAATAAAAAATCGAAGTTTGGTCGGTCGGGGTGGCCGGAAAGCACAATTCCGACCGACGGACCGAAAATTAAAAAACAGTATGTTGATAATAGTAAAATTTTGAAAAAATAACCTCAATTCACGTGATGGACACTTGATAGACAATATGTCTACTTTTGATGGACAAGATATCTACTTTTTCATAAAACTAATTAATGCTTTTTCTCTTCTCTCTCTTCCCCTCATTCACGTTTCATCTCCCTCCTCTTTCCTCTCCTTTTATTTTATGCATTTTCATTTTCTTCTCTTTTCTCTCTCCTATTTCCTCCCCTCCTCTCCATTTTTTCTCTTCGTTTCCTCCGGCCATTTCTCCTCTTCTTCTCTTTTTTTTTTTCTTTTTCAATTTTTCGTGGTGATAAAAGAGATGAGGACATTGTGGAGGTTTCTTTTTCGGTTGGTCTATTCTTTTCTTTCTACTTCTTTCTTTTTATTCATGGTGATAAAGGATGTGCAGTTGCACTTTTTTCTTCAGTTAGCTTTTTCTCTCTATATCTTTTTCTTTCTTTCTTTTTTTTTTTTACATTTTCATTCTTAGTTCGCTGGAGTCACAAAACCGAACAAAATCGACCGACCGCCGGCGTGGTCGGTCGGTCGGCGTCCCGAACCCCTCTAAAACCGAGGAGTACCGACCGAACAAAATTGAATGATCGGTTTTCGGCGTCGGTTTGTGTCCAAAACCGACTCCGACCGACCGATACTCACCCCTAATCCATATACAGTTTAAAAGGTACGTGAAATACAAAAATAACTGTTGAATTGTACTTAAAGAATTGAATATCAACCTGCCGACACGAGGTAACCTTGTTGTCTGAAAAGTCGAAAAAGGAGGGCGGCCCCGTGGAGATCAGTCTCTGTATTAAACTGAACTGCATTAAATAAGACGTATTGCCTCTGCAGAACAGCGTCAATCTCCTCATGGAAATGGTAGTCAATGCCAAGGCGTTGGGTTGCATCAATCAGGTTCAAACATTCCCAAGGATCTCCTATTTCTCTCAAAACATGCTTTAGAATCCTCCCTTTAACTGGAGCTTCATAGCCAATAATATCATCCTGCATGCAATTACCACATAATTTATACAAACAACACTTAAAAAGTTCAGAGAGAGAGATCAGTGAAACTTACTGTTAAAATGGAAGATTGGTTTTTAGAATGATAAGGTTTCAAAGGAGTGGAAAGCAATGCATTGTCACGAAGAAGAATGCTTTGTTTGCTAAGTAAGGGATTGTTAATAGGATTCATGGGGTTTGAATCATTACTTTGTGGAATATTTAGTGTTGCAACTAAGGGATAAATGGAAGCAAATGGAGAAAAAGCCATCGTGTACGTTTTTATATTTATGTATCAAAGAGAGAGAATAGAAAAAAAGAAAACACAGAAAGTGATTAATTGGAAGTGTTGAGTTTGAGTGGTGAAGTACTGATGATTATGTTATATAGCATCTCGATTTTTCAACTCCGAATTTCAACTCAACACGCAATTTGTTAAATGCACCCACATGAAGTTGACAGAAATTATATTATAGCGAGGAAGCAAAAATAGATTTTTCTAGCTTATAGGATGCCATTTTTATGTATGTTAATCCAAAAATGAAAACGTTTTCCTTGAAATATTTCCATTTTCTGGAAAACTGTTCATTGTAATTCATTGAACCTATCATCCATAAATAGTCAAACACAAAAAAATTTAAAAAATGAAAAAATAAATTCTGAAAAAAAAATAAATTCATTGGACGATATTATCCCTATATAGTCAAACACACAAAAATAAAAAAAAAAATGCATTCCTCAAATCTACAAATTTTTGTTGGGGTGTAATAGAGTTTATCTTTTATGTAGGCAGGTTGATCAATAAACCGCTTGGGACCCAATGCTTTTTAAAGTTACGTGTGTTGCTACATACAAAAATTGATGTTTCTGGCCAGGATTAATTCGTTACAAATTTTTAATTAGTTCAAAGATTAAGCCATTTTAAATTTTAAATTATAAATTTAGTCCCTCAACTTTAATTATTTTATTTCCTTTTTTTTTTTTTTTAAGTTTAACAGTTGTGGAATGAGGGCTCGAACTATCGACATCTAGAATGGTAATGTACTGATTTCTTAAACTTTAAAAAAAAATTCAATTGTACTTCGAAATTTTTAATTCTGATTGTAATAAGTTTTTTTTTTTTAACACTGATTTTTTCTTAGTTCCAACTGCTCATGGTTTAGATATATATATAAGTGTGTTTTTAATGTGGCTAGAGAGATACGTTAAGCAGAAAAAAAAATTGAGTGAGAAGAAAAATATATTACTTTTCTCTATGATTTTTTTTTCCTATTTCTCTATCATATATCTTGCTCTCTAACCCTTCTCCTTCTAACCATCTCTAAAAAATTTCTTGTTCAAACTTTGTCCTCTAAAAATTCTCTCATCCCTATTTGAACTTTTATTTTCCTGCCTCTATATATATATTTTTTTCTCTCGAACATATGTCACCATTTTTCTAATTTAAAAAACTAGAAAACAAAAATAGTTATTAGACCGGTATGATTTTTGTTTTTTTTTTTTTTTTGTTTTAAACATAAAATAGAAAGATCTGCTTGGTAGGCAATCTAGATTATGTTTTATGTTTTCGGATTCACTGAGGTCAGTGAATATGCATTTGACATATGTATTTTCGAAAACTATTTCCAAATTCCATAATCCAAATAGTGAAAACTTTGAAAACAACATTTTTATGTTTTCATTATATCTAATTTTTGAATGTAAAATTTTAAATGTAGAATTATATTAAAAAAGATAAAAGCTTTAATAAATATAGTATTTTATGGTATAAACTCAACTTATTTTTATTAAATTAAAATATGTATAAAATAATATATTATAAATTATATGATATTGTAAAATAATAATTATAAAAAATTTATAACAAAAAAACATTTTCATAAATGAATTAATAAGAGTTTATATTCAACCTAATATTTAATTTTGCAACTACAACTAATTTTACGGTCTATAAATATATTATAGAATACATTTTGAACAATTATTTAAGTTAGAATCAAATTTCTAAATCAAATTTCCAAGTAGGCCGGAAATGATTATAAAGGAGGTCTTATAGATACTAAACTTGTAGGCTGACCAAAAGAAAACAGGTGAAGAAACCCCCACAACGGAAAAAATACTGGCGCAAGGAATGATGTCACAACAACGGCAACCCATCGTGCAAAATGTGGTGGATCATGAAACACACTGAGGTTGATATGGTTGCTAAATTAAATCAAACATAAAAGTCAAACGCCATCGGACAAATTAAGGTTATTGTCTTTTGTAGGCCATAGTAGCGTTGTACTGAATGAAGTCTAGATGTGACACTCTTGTTTGTGCAACACATTTTTATATTTGTTTTCTTTATACAATATATACGAGAGACCTCATTTTGGTATTTTAATATGTATTACCATTCTCAACTTCACTTACTTATTATCGTGCTATGGCATTTGAAACTAAGTGATATGAATGCATAAAAAGTTGGTACTTATATTTCACCTTTGGCACTGCCCATGTCATCCCAAAGTCGCAATATCATTGCACTAGACGAAACAATATCTAAATCATCATCCAAAAGCTCCACAGTTCGCTTGCCCTAACAAAAAGAAAACATGTAGTGCTCACAATTCCATTCCTCAAATATTCTTATGCACTTGGTGGATTCCCAAAGCTCAACCACAACTCTAAGTCTTATTTACTAATTGAAACATGTTTGATTAATTTTCATAACTCTTCCTTAAATATTTCGATGAAAATATTGAATTTTTTATATAAATATTACTTATATTTTTTAATATGATTGATTATAATTAATCAATTATAGTTTAAATGAGCCATAATTAAAGTCTCATTTAATAATTCAAACAATTTTCATCAATTTTCATATTTTTCTATAATTTTCACTGGCAAAATAGATATATCTATCCATATTTCAATATAAATATTATATATATTTTTAGATAGAATGAATTAAAAATAGTCAATTATAGTTTAATTAAGCAACAATTAAAGTTTCATTTAATAATTCAAATAATTTTTATCAATTTCCATAATTTTTTCAAAATTCCTACTGGTATTGACATTTCTATCAACATTTACATATAGATATTGTATACTTTTTTAGATATGATGATTAAAAATGGTCAATAATAGTCTAATTAAGCTATAATTAAAGTTTCATTGACTAATTCAAATAATTTCCATCAATTTCCATGGTTTCCATAAAGTTTCTTGAAATTTTCATTTACATCGACATTTCTGTAAAATCTGGACCTCGACATTTTCATCGACATCGACATTTCAAATATTGCTATTGGTGCATTATTTCTTTAAAAGGAAACAAAATAAAAAAAAATAATAAATGTTATGGGCCATCACCTTTGGCCCATGACAATGATGTATCTGTTGATGGCACAACCCCATTATTCATGGTGTAAATGATACAATCCAAAAATAGTTCAGTGGATAAGACACCAATTATTATTTTAAATGTTGAGGTTCCCATTATTGTAGGACTGTATATTATATGACAGGTATGGATATTTAAATATCTGGAAGTTATTAAATCTAAGATTTAAATATCTAGCATAATAAATAACTGGTTGGACATGCATGATAATTAAGATATAGGAGTTCAATATCTATGTTTGTATTTATAGATTTTGCTTATGGAAAAAATAAGGGAAAAAATCAACTTTTACGCCCTAAACTTGTCATGTGGAATGAATTTTCACCCTAAACTTTCAATTTCATTAAATTGGACTCTAGACTTAGTTAAATATTTCAATTTCTACTATTTATTCAATTTTTCTAATTCACCAACTAATTATAATAAAAATAAATTTAAAAATCTCCATAATATCAAGTTTTTCATAAATTTAAATTTGATTGATGCGCAAATTAATCGTTGGATAATTTTGCCAAAACTCACAAATTTTAACGAATATTTAGCTCTAATGTTATTTTTCTTTGAAATCTTATTAATTTTATATCATACATATGTTTTATAATTCATTGAAATGCATATGAAAAATACTTTTTTGATGAATGTTCAAACGAAAACTTAAAAGAGAGTTAAAATTTCAACACTTTTTCAAGTTTAATGTTGAGATTGCAACATCTAATTTTGAGGTGGAATTTGATAAAATTGAAGGTTTAGAATAAAAATTTATACAACTTGACAAACTTATTAAGGGTAAAAATTGATTTTTTGTCAAAAATAATTTAATTAATAAATAAATAATAACTAAGAGCAACAAAATTAATTTTCACATTAACTAGAAAGTAATTAATAAGTAATTTTCTCTCTTCTCTCTCTTATTCATTTTCTAAAGAAATAAGTCTCATTTAATAATAACTTCATTGGCATAATATGCATGCTTATAGGTTACCTTAAAAAAAATTATAAAAATAATAATAATAATAATTTTCAATACGGGTCAACATTATTAATATTATTAAATTTCGTTCGTAAAATGAAAAACCAATTAGGATTTCAACCTCCAACTTCGAGGACATGAAAAAGAAGTCAGTTTGTCCATAAGTGATGAGATTTTCTTTATTACATCCCAACTATATGGTTCGTCACATGTTTTTTCCTATATCAATTTATGATTGGCCACAATTACTTTTTTGAGAGATTTTAAATTTTCAGATTTTATACGGTGTGGTTTCTTTGCTTAACATTGAGGGACTTTCAAGTAATTCTCGTTGTTATTTTTCCTATATTTGCTTGTATTTGTTTTATTTGATTTGAGATTGTTATCTACAAAGAATTAAGGGTAAAATATACTTTTGGTCTATGGTCTTCGCCACTCAAAAGAACTCCAAAACACTGTAGTACAGCATTGTGGAGAAATTGATTTGAGGTCGGCAAGACATCAAGATCGGTTTCATTAACATAAATGATGAACAAATGGGGAACACATAAAGCTTTTAGGCTTATTAGAAAAAAAAATTCCAGATTCGGAAAAAAATTCTAGATATGAAAAAGTTCTTTCGCATAAGAAATGACAAGCGGTGGTGGTGTCCGACGATGGTGAGTGGCAACGATGAAGGGGATGGTGATATTAAGACCATATTATCTCACTTTATATTTGTCTTAATTTAAGCCTTTGATTGTAATTTGATTGTAAATATTTAGCTGTATATTTCCTTTTATATTTTACTTAATTGTGTATAAAGGGTATGACCTTGTAATGAAAGAAATCAAGGCAATTTACAACAATTTAGCAACCTCCTCCTTCTCTGTTTTTTCATGGTATCAGAGCATTAAACTCTATTTTTCTGTCATTTTTTTTCCACAACCATGGCATCATCAACAACTGCGTCCTCCTCAACCTCCGCAATAGCCTGACCTCTATTTCTCTTATCCAATATTTGCAATCTCGTGCCACTTCATCTGGATTCAACAAACTACGTATTATGGAAATTTCAAATGTCTTCCATTTTGAAGGCCCATTCTCTTTTCGGCCATATTGACGATTCTCTTCCCAAACCTGAACAATTTGTTCGTTCATCTACAGGCACAGCAACTACAGAGGTTAGTACTGATTATACTCAATGGCTTTCTCGTGATCAAGCGTTAATAACCTTAATCAATGCCAACTCACCCAAAAAGGAGATGAAGGGAAAAAAAAAAAGGACGAAGGATATGCCAACTCACCCAATCCAATCATCAAAAAAATAGTATATAATTAATATAACATTTGACAAATCAACAAGCTCAATCAATAATTAATTGTCATGTCATTTTTCCATCAGTCAACTAACGGTCAATTTAACTCTAGCGACCATTTAGAACTATTTTCCAAACTTTAGAAATTAAAGTATCTCTTTTGAAAATTCAGAGACCAAATATACACTAACTCCAAATTTTAGATACTAAAAGTACATTTTACCCCCAAATTAATCCATTTGTAAAATACTTCAATCCAAGCAATAATTGTTTCCTTCAACAAAAAGTGCTTTTAGAACAAAATTGCTTCAACGAAATTTCATATTTGATTTTATTATCTATTTCAAATTTACAAATTAATCCTACTGTATGCAATTTTAATTTTGTAGTATTTCATATATAAAATATTTAAGCTTAACCACGTGAGCGTTAGCAATTAAACAATTACCTCATAAGTCAATAAGTCAATTCAAACATAGCTTAGTGAATAAAACATTAATTATCATATCAAAAGTCAATGATTTGACCATCACTCCACAATTATTGAACTAAAACAAAAATTACATCATAAGATAGATTTTTTTTTTGAGATCATCATAAGATAATTACATTCTTAATTAAATATCTCATTTTGATTTTTATCAACAAATCAATTATCCTTCTTATCTTCCTAAATCATCAACCACTTGATTACTTTCATGGTTGCTAGTTTCATATAATTTTCTAATACTATGTACAAAGCAAACATATAGCATGGCATGGAAGAAATTACTCTAGGTTTCTATTACAATAATCATTACTAAAATAGCACTGATATTCTATGAACCTTCTCAAGTGTCAGAATGGATTACTTTCTACAATTATATGCTATATCAATGAACTGCCAAGACTGAATTTAGAAAGAGAGAAAACTACTATGAATTCTCAAGCAACAAAAAAAAGCCAATTTTGTCACCATGTTTTACTTTTGTTTTGCTAGCCTATTATTTGTAATCTCTCCTTTGAGTGTCAAAAGTTAGTCTCCTCGCATTCATTGACAAAATTATTCAGTGTGACAACCACAAATTATTCAGTGTGACCAATACATTGTGACTGCTACTCTCTAAACAATTGAATGCATAGATAAATTATAATTTGTAGTTTCCTTTTCTACATCTGGTGGTTTTTTTTTTATCAACTATATTGTTCCAGTTTCTTAAAATAATTTCTCAACTAATTGCTAGCGAGAAGGAGAACATAAGTTAAATTAACATATTTCACAATTTTCTAAAACAAATTGTCAAATTCATGAGAAACATGCTCCTAAACCTTTCTATGACCATCTTTATAACTTCATGCATACTTATTTCCTCAGCAACATAACTTTCGATGCATCATCCTTAATCATTTTGAACACGTTCAACCAACAGTCTTTTTACGTTCGACTATCATAACAAATTTCAATTTCATGGTTGTTCTTTCTGTACCATTTTTTAATCAAGACCATTCTAGATCATTTTTAACTCTTCCCATCGTTTTAAAACTTCAATCAACATATCATAGATTAAATTATAATTTTGGTCATTATGACTTGAGCATAATTTCACTTTAGCCCACATAATTTAGACTTAATTTCAATTTGAGTTTTTATGATTTTAACCTTTTATTTTTTTTTTTTGACTAAGATACGAAGCTCTTTATTAAGCATATGTGAGAATTGTATGTGAGAATTGTATGTGAGAATCATACGAAAATGTAATAGGTTACATGAAAACATGTAAGTCTAACACAATACAAGAAGAGTTCAAAATTAGAAAAGAGCTTAGATTTAGATGTTCATTCAGAATGCAGTAGTGATGATATCTTCCCAAATAAAAATAAGATTTTTGTAGTTGCCATTGAAAAGATGATCGTTTCTTTCAAGCCATAACTACCAAAGGATGCTGCGAAATACTGATCCAGAGGATATGGCGCTAAGAGCCACAAACAGAGAGAATGATCTCTTTGCAAAACGAAACCGTTGACTGTTGAAAAGTAAAATGAAGATTCAAATGCTCCAACAAGGCAGACCAAAGATTTCTCGCATATAGTTATGGTTTTAGTCATTTCAATTTGATCCCCTATAGTTTGATAAGATATTACCGACCTCACAAAGTTTCAATTTAGTCCTTATAACTTTTCATAAGGCACATATTCTTATACATGCATTAATGTAATGAGGTCAAAGCTGCAAAAAAAAATTATTGTGAATTGAAGCCATCAATGACTACTTTCTAATAATTATTAGATACAAATTTGAAAAATGTACATGCTCCTAATGGATCGATATATATTTGTAATACTTTTATAAATTCTCCCATACATCCACCACCAAACATGTAAAATATCCATGGTGATTTCCTCCCATAACTGTTCCAAAGCTACAGATATATATTTTGTCGGCGAAGTGGTCCAAATTTGTCGGTAAAAAGAAAACGTGGTTATTACTTATTATTACAAAGAAAAAAAAAGAAAAACGAAAGATCGTATGGATCTGTAAAATGTAACATAATATCTCTGACTTCACTGTGAGGTGACGACCGGTGGTCCAGAATTGTGTACGATGAAAGTGCTTCAGTCCAATTCAAGAATCAGACCAAACAAAATTCTATCCATACTGAGAGCCCACAAATGCAGAGCTGCCCACCTAAACTATAGACATTTTTCCACAGTGACACCGAATTAATTTTTCTTCATTTTTTTTAGTGACCATCTTGAGTTGGAGGTAAGGGGTTTACAATATCTTAAAACATTCTTCCTATTCATTAAGAAAGCACACTAAGATGAGTTTTACAAATTACATTTTTCTATTTATAAATCTTGTTACAACTGTATCTTTTAATTTGCTACTTTAGTTGTAACTTTTGTTTATAGTATATTCACAATACACCTATATAATAGGTACTGCTCTTGATCACATTTATCGAGAAATAAAGAATCATTTTGTGATCTATCTTAGAATTTCTTCTTTCTCTATAAAAACTTAAGATGGTATCAGAGCGTATATGAGTCAAATGACTACTGGCTTTTTTTTTCCTCTATGGATTCGTCTTCCACTAATAGAAGTTCATCAGAGAATCTTAATTCCCAGATCACTAAGGTGATTAACCCTGGCAACAAAATTACTGCGATTAAACTTGATGAAGAAAATTTTCTTTTCTAGCGCGTTCAAGTTGTCACTGTTGTACATGGCTATGGCTTAGAGCAATTCATCAATGAGGATGTTGAAATTCCTCCGAAATACATTTGTTCTAAGAATGATTCTTCCTCGGCGAAAATTCTAAATCCAAAGTTGAAGGTGCTTGTCGAAGGCACAATCAAATACATTTATAAATCGGACCACAAATAATTTGCAGTATAAGTGCCAAGGGTCGATCACAGGGAACCGAATTAATTGATTTCTAAATTCTAGGTTTCTTATTTGACATAGATTGGAGGGAAGTTAATCATAAAACATAAGATAGACAAAAGGACTAAAAAGCAGTAAAGATAGAGATCTCATTTCGCGCACCGAATTGGGGGTAAATAGGTAATTATGCAATTCATTTATCATTGAAACTACCTAACATATAATTTTCCAATGTTTTAAGACTAACCGAACTCCTTGGGACACCGTAGGAGCCTCCCCTAATTAAACCAATTTACAAATGCCTAATTGTTTCTAATTTAATTAATTAATTTGGCACGACCAATACAAAAAGAATGAATTAAATGCATAAAGCCGAAACGAGTTAATTAATTAAGACTGGTCAATCTAAATTAATTAAGCCCGCACTAACAATTCTAAAGCTTACCATGTACTCGTAATTAAGCAATTCTACTTACTTTAACCGGTGGCAACTGGCCTATTTACTACTCAAATTAAGTTAGAGACCGAGGACACCTACGAGTACTCTAGCATAGCTATGAAATTTCTAAATTAATTGGTTTGTCAGGTCAATCAAAGTCAAAATAACAAGGAATAAGCACAAGATATTGCAAGCCATAAAATAATGTTGGAAAATAAAATTAACAATCAAATCTCACAATAAAATGCATAATACTGTATTTACAACCCTGGAACGACGTCAAAAGTCTAGAAATCCATCGCACCGACGTTACCCCAACACCGAGGATTGATCTAAAATACCTAAACTGGCCTAAAACTATGAAAAACAGAGAGGAGAAAGCTTAAAATGGTCTCATGACGGCTGAAAATCGGAGACAAATGACCAAGATGATGAAAAACTCTACTTGTAGGAATCGACAGAGCGTTTAGACACTTCCCAGCGTCACAGGGGCTCATCGCAGCGTTGAGGGAGGCTTCAAGGGACTGTTGATAGCTTCTAAACGCTACCCAACGCGCAACACTGATCATTTTTGCTCTAACTCTTTGCTCGGGTGTCCGAATGACCTCCAATTTGATGCGTTTGGAATTTATAATAAAATAATTTTTATTATAATTTATATGTTAATAAAATTTTAAAATATAATAATAAGTTTCTTATAAATTATGAACTATTTTGTCAATGAATAATTTATTTTTTAATATTACTGTTAATCTGAACACTTTTTGAATAATTATTTTATAAAACAAATATGTTAGTTTTGTAATTAATTTTTTCTAATATTTGTCAATGTAGGAACAAAATATAAAGAAATTCCTTCTTATAAATCTATAATTATAATTGCTCTAAAACATGAAGTATAACAAAGTCGACATATCGATTTATGAATTAATTATTACTATTTAAAATTTGAACTAAATTTATGTACTTATTTATTATAAAGTTATCATTAATTAATTATTTTTATTTAAATAATATATTTTTATTAAGAATTGAATGCATTTTAAAAACATGATTAAAGACAAAATATGTACTGTAGCAAACTTGGAGAGTATGAATAAAGTAATGTAGCTGTTATGGGTAAATTTGGACAACCAGATCAAACTCAAGAAAATAGAAGACAAACAGGCCAAACCAGATCAAACCCAAGGACCAAGGCGATATTAGGCTTAAGAAAATGAGGAAAATGGCCAAGAGGGCTAAAAGTCCTGCTCAGCCCAAATCGGATCAGAACGAGCCAAGCCGAGCCGGGCTAGTCCATGTGTGCGTGATGTGCGCCCTCTTTGTCCGTAGTCTGAATCATCCTCGAGGGCCCACTTTCTATCTCCAACATAATCCTATTCAGAAAATGGAAGAGACCCTAGGTGTTGCTCATATAAATACTGCATTATAACTTCATTGGAGGTAACTGATTCTCAGTCTTCACTTTCTAACAGCTTGCTACACTTATTTTCTCTTTGACTTAAGCATCATAGTGGTTGTGACAAGTATCACACCAGTGTGCAGGTTTTTTTTGTTTCGCAGACCACATCCTTCATGTCACAAATACAAATTCACTGTTGGCTTCAAGTACAAATCAGGTGCATTTCCTTTGCCCAGATATGTGCATCAACAATAGCAAACATGATGAGTAAGGTAAAGCACTGTAGTAAACTTAAGGGATAGAATAGTATGTACTGTAGCAAACTTGGATTAACAAAACTGCCAACCAAATGTGGATTTATTTAAACAAATCCATACTCCTCACTTCCAAAATAGGGAATCAAACATTTCCTAAAGGTTTAAATATTCACCTCTACATATTGTAGAACTCAAAAAAGGGAAGAAAAAAAACTTAATTTTCAATTACCATTTTGTTTACCAAGGATTTTAGAATAATGACTTATTAGGTTATTTTTGTGATTGTCGAAATCACTTGTTATTTTCTCGCTAAATACTTATGAGTTGATTTTTTTCAAGTAATTGTTGATTTTTTTCAAGTAATTGATAGAGATTTAATTTTTGAAATGGCCATTATTTTAGACTCCAAACATATCATTTTATTTCACTCTATTTTTGTCTTTTAAAATTGTTTCTTCTCTAAAAAATTTGTCCCTCTTTTTAACTATATATATTTTTAAAATTTTTGTTCTCTCTTTCATTTTTCTCTCCAAGATTTTTGTCAACCTTGTAGATATCATATTTGGTCTTGCCAAGTTTTATTTTTTATTTTTATTATTTTATATATATATATATATATATATATATGGTTCTTTGAGTTGATTTTATTTTATCTTCCTTTTAGATTTTTTTGTTTTTATTTTATTTTTATTTTTTTTTCTTTTCCTATTATTATTATTTTCTTCTTCATTTTACTTTTTCTTCTCCTTCCGTGAATTTCTCACAAACGCTATTTTTGGATCGAAGAACTGCATGTCCCTTACGCTTCTCGCACAAATGCCATACCTTGAACTAATGAACCACACACTCACTACTTCTCATTTGGCATTTTTAGTAAGTTCTGTCAATATAAATAGAGTAAAGAGTAGAGTTGAAAGGGAGGGAAAAAAAAAAAGAAGGGAAGTCGAGTGAATTAAGAGAAAAACTTGTTAGAGATTGAGAAACAAGACCCACCTCCAGTTTTGTTTTTTTTTCCCTTTTCTTTCTCTTGTCTTCATTCCCGCGAACTCACCGGCGTATCACAACATCCGACAAGCGACTCGAACCTGCGATTCCGACGAGCTCACATCACTGGCAAGTACCCAGTTTACTGTCCACAGTGCCGCAGCAAGATCCATGAATCTCTGACGGCGCACCCAGGCCAGCATGCAATCCTCCCTCTACCTTTTGGATTCGGCGGCAATTCGTTTGCACCCACAAACCCACCGACGAACACCCAATCACACAAACCAGCAACGCTACGATGCCATACTCACGACCCATATTTGCACATAGTAGCAAAGCACCAACACCCTATTGGATTTTATAGTAAAATTTTGTGAAAGAAAGTGTTGATTTGAAACATCAAAAATGAATTGATGTTTCATTTATGTTGTTGTTACTTGACTTGAAATTCAAATGTTTCAAAATGGTTTGAAACATCAAAATGTGTTGATGTATATTTTACAAATTTAACTTAAAAGTTAAATTTGTGAGTTATGTTTGAATCTTTACAAGTAATTACACAATTGAGTTACTTTTTATGTATGTTTCATATTGTTTATATTAATTTTATTTTTGGAGAGTTACTAAGTTGCTAGCTTATAAAGCGCAACTTGTTTCTTCATTTGAAGCATGTCATTCCATTTTGGAGTATCTCATTCCAATTGAAGAGTTCTTCTCTCATCTCTTTCTTCTCTTTAATCTCGAGTCAAGTTGAGAGCAAGTATCCAAGAGTTCTGCCAGATCCGAGTAGTTCAAGGTTGCTGTTCTATCGGAGTTAGTCGTTGTATATCCTGCTGAGACGATCGCTGTAGCCTGCTTGCAACCCGTGCAAAGCGAATAATTGTCTTCAGGATAGCGCTTTGTAAGCGTGCCTCGACTACTTATTATATTTTATTCTTGAGTTTTGAAATTGTTATTACATACAGTGTATGTATTATTGTTTACACTGTAATTGTTTGTTGCCAGTTAAGTTGTAATCAAATTTGCTAGTGTTACTCAGTTCTTATACACAGCGAATTATTATTTCCAACACACCCACGACCTCCAATGACTCTCCAGCAACACGACCATCAGCAGTGATTCACTCCAGCCATCTGAAATCGAAAAATAAATCAAATCTCACGGTATGCCTCTGATAAGCCTTAGGATTAAGGCTTAATTAACTCCCAATTGCTCAAAATATTCGTGTTTGTCCTAAGATTAATTGAAAATAGTGGAAGATTGTTTGAAATTAAGGAAGAATTGAATGTGATAGCAATTGGAAGAAAATTCTAAGTAATTTGATTTTTTTTTGCAGAAATTCGTGAAATTGCTAAATTAGATTGCTAAACCTGATTTGGCAATCCTGGGCAGAAAATATATCCGCGTGAATGACGAAGCCCATATATGGGAAGAACAATTTCCGCACGATTCGAGGGAATTTGAGCATGATTTTTGGGCAATCTTCAACCCTAATGAAGGCCTATAGATGGGGAAGAAGAAGATGAGCTATTAATCGGATTTTGAGGGCGATTTGAAGAATCAATTTCGTGGGTTTTTGGGTTTTAAAAAAGGAAAAAAATCTGCATTAAACCTATTCCGAAAATCTTCAATTACAGCCCGATTTGGAGGAATTTAAGCACGAAATTTGGGCATTCTTCAACCCTAATGAAGGCCTATAAATGGGGAAGAAAAATTGGAGCTAAGCAATCAGATTTGGAGGCGAATTTAGGAGTCAAATTTCGTTGGTTTCATTGTTTTAGAACTCTGTTTTTTCTACAACTTATTTTTCTGTTTTTAGCCAAGGATTTCAACTTCAGTTTCAATTTTTCCTTCAATTTCTACTCGTTTTATGGAGAGCATTTGCAATACAATCGTTGTTCTTCATTCGATTTCAGTTTTGCATTAAGTTTCTGTTTAATTCCATACTATGTTTCGTGGGTTTTTGTCCAATTACTCCTCTGTTTTCTAGTTTTTCTTTTTCTTTTTGTTCTTCACAAAGAGCCACTGCCACATTAGTTCTATTTTTGCTTTAATTTTTATGAAGGTTCTATTTTGGCTATGATTCTATTTTTGCTTCAAGTGTTATTTTGTGGGTTTATTTTTCTGAAGTTTATGATTTAATTTTCATTTTTGTTTAATTCGGTTTTGGGACGGCAAAAATTCTTTAATTCCTTTAAATCTTTGTTAAATTTAGCATTTTAATATATTCTTCTAATATGAATTTTTCTTCAATTAGTTTTAATATTTTTATCGTTAATATGAGCTAAAACTTCTTAGGGGGTTCAAGGATGTGAATTCCCTAAGAAGTAATTGTAGCCTAAATTTCAATAAAACCCAGGCCTACATTTCAATTGTTTGCTTGTGTTGATTAAAATTTCGTTGAGATCCTAGATTGATCAACTAGAGTATCAACTCAAGCTTAGATCTAATACCGACGGGGTTAGTGATAAGCGGATTTCACACAAGTGATGGAGAAAAAGAGCTTAGACATAAGCCAATTCCTTACCCTAGACATAGGGATTAAGGACTCCAAAACCCATAAAATTGTGAGCCAAATTATCTAAGATAGAGAGACTATAGACATATAGGTCTCTCACTTAGCCTCCTAAAAACCTAAATTCAAGGTAAATAGGAGAAGCAATTTTGGTTTACAATTGAGTGTGGAGTAGGTTGAAATTGCAATTTTGGCTTGCAATTACGACTTAGGGCAATGACATTCTTGAGCCCCATCTTCATCTAGAATTCATTTTACAATTTCATTTTCTAAGTCTTTTTAGTTGTTATTCCAATATTGCCAATTTTAGATTCAGCAATTCAATTCTGCAATTTTTCTTATTTCGATTATTGCCATTTATAGATTCTGCAATTAGATTCTGCAATTTTTGTTTTTCATCAACACACCAACCCAACATCATTTTTGCAATTTAGTTTTCTAGTTGCAATTTTCCTTACACTTTTGCTTTACAATAATTTTGTTACTCCGTTCCCTGTGGGATTCGATACTTGGTACTCAGATACCATTTTATATTACTTCGATCGCGTGCGCTTGCGTGACCACTGACCAGCCTCTTCTTCTTCGTAAGAGATATTTGGAGGAGGATAGAGAATTCTTCTTTTAAAACTTCCATTTAGACCCTTAGGGGCCGTTTGGTTCAAGATTTCTTATATGCCTGTGAATAATGGATGTCTGGGAATAAGATGCATGGGAATAAGATTGTTGGGAATCATTGATTGTTGTGTTTGGTTGTGTACCTGGGAATGCTAATTTTCATAATAATAAATGATATTTTTATCTTTTTATGAGATTAATTTTATAAATTTTATATAATTATCATGCATTAATTAATGAACTCTTCAACAAATAGATGTAAATTAATTGATCATAATAGATATATAATTTGAATTAAATAAATAATTGTAAAAAGTTATAATTTGTATACTAAATTATTTCAATTAATTAAATATATTAAATAGATTACTAATGTATTAAAGTTTTAATAAATACACAATTACATTAATTTAGTTTATTTTTATAAAGGAAAAAAATTCAATTTTACCTAAAAACATGTCACCATGTATCAATTTTTACTCTAAACTTTTAATTTTTACCCATAAACTAATAAATAACTATACCAAAACTCACAAATTTTAACAAATTTTAGCAAAAATAAGAGAGAGAAAGAGGAGGGCATAAAGAAAACCCATGCTTTTGCAAGGGTATCAAATACCCTTACTCATGGGTATACAAAACTCATGGGAATAACTCATTCCCATGCCCAAGTCTCCAAACCTTGTACCAAACAAAGGTATCCAAAGTCCTTGCCCATTCCCATCCTCAAAACCCTTGTACCAAATGACCCCTTAATATCTTGTGGCAAATTCCCAGCTTGTCCTTAATTGGAGTCTAATTTTCAATTTGACCATTTTGTGTTTAATTCCCATCTTTGCCCATGAGATATGTATTAACTTCCTTTTAAATCCTTAATTGTTTGTTTGATTTAAATTTTGCCCATAATGTTTGTTCAATTTCACTTTGAATCATGCAGGTTCAATTTGGAATTTCAAAATGAATTTAGGTTTAATTTAGAACTTCAAAATGAATTTCGTTCTTAATTTGGAATTTCTAAATAGAATTTCAATTTGAGTTTAATTGGGATTTTGGCAACTAGTTAATTTGAATTTGACAAATGTTCTTTTATCTTTTCATGGTTTAATTTGAAATGCCCAAATGAATCTCAAATCGGTTTGACTTGAGAATTTGCCAATGTTTTTTTTCCTAATTGGATTTTAATTTTGGCATCTTCAGACTGATATTTAAAAAGAAAAAAAACAAAACAAAAAGTTTGGATATTCCCAAATGAACTTAAAATGGTTTTTAAATTTGGAGTTTCAAAGTAGATTTCAATTGGGATTTTACAACGAATCTTGATTTGGTCTTAGTTGTTTTCAAGATCAATTGGGTTTGAAATTTTTCAACAAATTTCAATGTGATTTTATCTAGATTTTCAAATTAAAATTCAATTTTTTTAAAAAAATTTAGTTTCAATTTGGACTTAAATTGAATTTCCAACTTAGTTCTAAATTAGAATTTTCAAACAAAGAAGAAGTTGGTTTTTAATTTGGAGGTTCAAAAGGAATTTAGTTTTAATTTGGAATTTCAAAAGGATTTTTTTTTCTTTCCAAATAATTATTTAAATTTGGTCTTACTTTGGATTTACAAAAAAAATCTCAAATTGCTTTTAATCTTCCAAATAAACTTCCATTTTCTTTAATGGTTTCATTTTGAGTTTCAATTTGTTTTTTATTGTTATTTTTTTAGCCTTTTATGAATGGTTTCACACCACTCATAATTGCTAGTTCATGTTTTATTTAAAATGTGAATTAATAAATATGAGGCATTTTTATTAAACAAAATCTTTTTTTATGCAAATGAATTTCAAGTTTGTTTTAAATTTAGCTTTCCATAGTTGAAGTTCTTGTAAGCATTTGGTAAATTCATTTCAAAAACTGTTGGTCTTGAGGACTGAGTAATATGCCTTCGTGGAGCTTCGGCTCCTGTGCAGGTGTACGAAAATCCTCATTTTCATTATTATTATTATTTTTTAAAAAAATAAAGTCATAAAAATCTTATGACGGAGTCGAGATAATAAAATTTCTCAAATTCTTGAGGTGAGAAATTTTCTTTTAAATAAAAGGAAAATTCCAACGTGATAATAAATCGATGGGTACGTTCCCACTCACCATATTGACCCTTACTTTATTTCTATAAAGTTGAGGTAAGAGCATGTATTTGGATAACATAAGATAAATGTGGTAACCGTTTTTAAAACGGGTGTTGTAGGGTGCTAATATCTTCCCTACACACAATCGACTATCGAATCTAACCTGATTTATGCAGATCATTTTTATTATTTTTAATTAAGTGTTCAATCACGCATTCAAAATGGTTGGTGCCTGACTCCAAAATTCTTTTAATTAAAGAAGACCCTTAAAAGGGGCGTCGGCCGCTCCATGTTGCGATCACGTTGCGACAAACCTCTCTCTAAAATTGAGAGAGAAATTTTTTTTAAAGAAAGCAAAAAGTTAGAGAAAGGTACAAGAATGTGAGTGGAAAAAAAGTTAGAGAGGTACAAAATTTTAGAGAGAGGCAAAAAAATCTTAAAGAGCAAGAAAGTTAGATGGACAAAAAAAATTTAAGAGAACAAAAGTTAGAGAGAGGTAAAAAATTTGAGAGAGAGCAAAAAAAAAAAAAGTTAGAGAGATGGAAAAAAAATTTAGTTAAAATTTTTTTCCCCGGAATTTAGGAAAAAACGAGTGGAAAAATGGAAGGATATTTTTAAAATTTTATATAATAGTCTTTTTAAAAACTGGTACCTTTGACTAAAAATCATTGCCGTAAGTGATTTATTTGGGTGTGTGGACTTTGTAATACCTTTCCGTTTAAGCACTTTTTTTAAAATATGTTTTCAATAAAAATGTTTTTTATATCCTATATTTTTAAAAAAGTGCTTTATATAAATTTGTTGGGTTAATTACATTACAAATATATATTTTTTTCTTATTACATATTTAAAAGATTTTTTATTAATTACTTTAAAGCCATTTTTGGATCATCCTCTCTCAAATGTTTCTTTAAAAATAGTTTTTAAATTTATCTAATTTTTAAGATGCTATTTATTTATCTTTTTTTTAAAAAATATATATACTTTTGCCCATTAAAAAATCACTTAAAACACTATCTTTAACACACTTTAAATTTTAATTTTGAGACGCGCTTGTAGAAAAATTGATTTTATTTAAAAAGCATTTTTTTGTCAAAAGTTATCCCAAACACATTTTTTAGACCAACCTAAGCATAACTCAACTGATTAAAGCATTTATTCATGACTAAGAGGTTAAAAGTTCTAATTCTCCAAACGTTGTTGAACTAAAAAAGATCATTTTAAAAAATGCTAATCATCGTCTTAAGAAGGAAAGATGCCTCACTATTTTTCAAACTCGATCCTGTGGTCCATATATTGACCTGCACATTTGTTTGAACAGTTGTGTTCAAAATTTTCTTAAATGACAAGGGAAAGTTCAACGAGGAGCTAAAACAAGATATTAATGGGCTGACAAATTTATATGAAGCTTCACAGCTATGCATACATGGGGATGATATTATTGAAGAAGCTGAAAATTTCAGTAGCCATTGGCTAAACGCTTGGCTTTTGCAGGTTGATCATCATTCAGCCAGTTTTGTGCTTGATACTTTAGCCCATCCCCATCATAGAAGCGTGGCCCAATTTATGGTCCCTAACTATATTGGAGGTACCCTATGGACAAATAAATGGCTAAACATTTTGCAAGGTGATGCAAAAATGGATTTTATTACAACTCAACGCTTACACGCCAAAACGAAATTGGCCAATTTTTAAAGTTAAGTGTTCACAAGAATTTTTTCATGTTCCTTTAAAAACTGATATAAAATATTTTTCTTCATGTTGGTGTTTGTTAGATGGTAGAGCGAAACAGGTTTGGCCAAAGATTTGAATTTTGCCGGAAATCAACCGATTCAACGGTACCTCGGCTGGCTGCTTTGTCTTCCAGATCCGTGCTATTCGGAACAAAGTGTCCAACTTGCAAAATCCATATCGCTTATTTATCTTGTTGATAACCTTTTTGATATTATTGGGACTCTCGATGAACTCACTCTCTTCACAGAAGCTGTCAATGGGTTGCTCAGCTTCATCAATTCGCTTTATGAAATTCCACGTTACATAACATTACTTTAATTTATTGATATGTTGTTATTGGAATAATCAATGTTGTGCACAATTGAAGCTTAAGTAAAAGCAATACAGAGAAGACAGAAAAGCCAAGAACAGAGTACTAAGTTCTGTATGTTCGAATGCCGTTTTAGAATACAAAGAATTGGTAATTTATAAAGAAAGGAAATGCTGAAAAGACTAAAAATAACCACCCACTCTTCTACCCATTCTCTCAACAGAAGACATATACCAACTCTCAACTGTTGGACAAGAAAAGACAGGGGAAGGACAGCAAGCTTTATGTCTTAACATCCCCCCTCAAACGCGGCAGGAGTGAAGCGAGGCCAAGTTTGTCACGTAAATACAGAAACCGAGAGAGGTGGAGAGGTTTGGTGAGGCAATCGGCAAGCTGATCAAGAGACGGCACATAGCGAATGTCAAGTTGACGACGAAGAACTTGATCACGTACAAAATGAATATCAATCTCAATATGCTTAGTCCGAGCATGAACCATAGATAGGGTTACGAGCAAGCGCAGCGGCACTAATGTTATCACACCAAGAGATCAGTGGAGAGTTAAGAGGAACAGACAATTCGGACAGCAAGGAAGTAATCCATTTCAGCTCAAAAGCGGCATGTGCTAAGGCACGATACTCGGACTCAGTACTCGAACGAACAACGACTTGCTGCTTCTTAGAGGACCAGGAAATAAGTGTTGAACCGAGGAAAATACAATATCCACCCACAGACCGGCGATCAATAGGACAGGCTGCCCAGTCAGCATCACTGAATCCCGTGAGAGTGAGGGAAGAAGCCGGTTGAAAAGCCAGACCGATGTGCAAAGTACCCTTAAGATAACGGAGGACACGCTTTAAGGCTTGCCAATGAGCATGCTGACTAAGTTTGTTGATAGAAAAAGTTATGTCTGGTCGCGTGAGAAGAACATATTGAAGTGAGCCGAAAGTGCTGCGGTATAGAGAGGAATCAGAGAACAATTGGTCTGCATTGGCCAAGGTGGACACGGTAGCCGTGATAGGTGTAGGAACGGCTTTGAGATGACACAGATTGAGGCGAGCCAAAAGATCACGAACATAGGTGGCTTGAGAAAGCTGAAAGCCAGAGGAAGAGCGTTTAACTTGAATGCCCAAAAAATAGTGAATGGGGCCAAGGTCACGAAGAACAAAACTGCGATGCAAGCGATGAATGAAGCCATCTACTACCGCCGTGTTAGATCTCGTGATGAGAATATCATCGACATACACCAAGATAATGGTGAAACTATGAGACGTGCGACAATAAAACAGAGAAGTGTCGGACTTGGACTGAATGAAATCCTAATGTACAAGTGTAGAATGCAGCTTTTCATACCAAGCGTGAGGAGCTTGGCGAAGACCATAAAGAGCCTTGTTCAATCGGCAGACATAATGAGGGTGAGCAGAATCAACATAACCTTGAGGCTGAGGCATGAAAACAGTTTCAGTGAGACCACCATTTAGGAAAGCATTACTAACATCGAGCTGACGAACAGGCCATTTCCAAGTAGCAGCAAGTGTAAGAACAATACGGACAGAAACAGGCTTAATGACTGGACTATAAGTCTCATGAAAGTCAATACCCGGTGTTTGTGAGAAGCCTTGAGCAACCAATCGAGCTTTATATATATTTGAATAGCACCAGAGGAAGTGCGTTTAAGCTTATAGACCCATTTGTTGCCTATAAGATGTTGAGACTTATTCGGAGGAACCAAATCCCATGTATGATTACGCATAAGGGCAGCAAATTCTTCATCCATAGCATGGTGCCATGAAGGGACAGAGATGGCATCCTTGAAATGGAGAGGTTCAGTGAGAGACCAGTCAGGTGAAGGAGCAGTCTGGGATAAACAACCAAAGAAGTGTTTCGGTTTGGTGATGCCAGCACTAGAACGGGTGATCATAAGATGAGATGGTAGTGTAGGAAGAACAGATGAAGAAAGAGAAGAATCATGTCTTGAAGTAGGGGACTGAGGGCTAGAGGAAAGAGATGCAGAAGGAGTTGACACAACCTCAGTGGATATAGGAGATTTATGAAGAGATGAGTCAGATTGAGGAATGGTCGTAGGGGATAAGGGGAGGGCAGAGGGAGATGCAAGAGGTTTAGAAGGAGATGTTTGAGGTAAGGGCGGTATAGAGAGGGAATCAGTTATGTTGACAGGCAGCCAAGATAAAACTTGCTGAGATAAGGGATGGTTAAGAGGTGGTCGATTCATGAAGCCATCTGCAAATGGGAAATTTTCTTCATTAAAACAGACATGTCGAGATACATACACCTTTCCTGTAGAACTCAGACATCTATACCCTCTGTGATGATTGCTGTACCCAAGAAACACACACCGAGCTGTGTGAAAAACAAATTTATGCTGCTGATAAGCTCTAAGGCACGGATAACAAGCAGAACCAAACACTCTTAAACTCTCATAATCAGGCTGAACATCATTTAGCATAGTAAACGGAACCTTGCCTTGTAGCACAGGTGTAGGCATTCTATTGATTAAATACACAGCTGTGTGAAAAGCATCCCACCGGCCAATACGTCAAAGGCATCTTGGATTGAGCAAGAAGAGACAACCCTGTTTCCACAATATGTCTATGTTTACGTTCCACCCTACCATTCTGAACTGAAGTGTAAGGACAAGCCAATTGAATGTGAATTCCAATTTCTGAAGTATAGGATAGTATAGGACGAAATTCTCCTCCTTCATCACATCGGACTGTCTTAATTTTGTGGTCATAAAGGTTCTCAACCTAACTTTTAAACTGCTTGAATACGATAATGGCATCACTCTTAAGTTTTAAAGGAAAGATCCAAGAAAACCTAGAGAAATCATCAAGAAAGCTTATGTAATACCGATATCCATTATGGGACACAAGGGGGGCAGGATCCCATAAATCAGTGTGAATGAGTTGTAACGGATAAGATGCACGAGATTTAGAGTTAGAGAAAGGTAAGTGATGAGCTTTTCCATACTGACAAGCCTCACAAAACGGTACTGTCTCATTGATTTCAGTTTTCAAGTTACAAGAAGCTAGAACTTTATTTAAAACTCTAGTTGAGGGATGTCCAAGCCTACTATGCCAAACACTCTTAGAGCAATACAAAGCAACTTGACCTCTAGGTGATGTTAACAACATAGAATCAACCTGGTTTATAATGGTCAGTTTAGAAACAAAAGCAACAAAAACAGTTTTCTTCCAAGAGTCTTCTTGTAATAAACCATGAGAAGAGGCTTCCAATGAGTTGATTTGATACATACCACCCTTAAGGCTCCCTTCCAGAAGGACCTTCCCCGTGAACTTGTCCTTAACAATACAAAAGGAATCATGAAATTCAACTATCACATAATTATCCATGGTTAAACGAGAAATGCTAATCAAATTTTTGCTAATCTGAGGCACATGTAATAACTCTTTTAAAGCAAGATTCCTGATATGAGACTGAATAACTGAACTGCCTATAGACTGAATAGGAAGTTTGCAACCATTTCCAACAATAATTTGGTCCTTACCTGTGTAGTTAGACTTGAGTGACAGATTGCCTAAGTCTGAAGTCAGATGATTGCTAGCCCCATTGTCCAAGTACCAAGCACTATCACCAACATGCTCAGGAGTTGCTATTAAGGTAGAAGAATTTCCAAATGGTTGCTTAGTTTGCGAACTAGTTGCTGAGTTGTTGAAACTTCTCTCAAAACAAAAATAACAGACAGTTGCAGTGTGTCTAGATTTGCCACAAAGTTGACATATAGGCTTAGATCCTGAAGAGAATCTCCCTCTTCCTCTCCCACGATTATGCCTCTGATAGTTATGACCATGATTTCTGCTTGGCTGAACATGTTGATTCGTTTGAGACTGAGTAGAGGCAGCAACATTAGCCGAAGGGTGGTTGATAGAAATGGCTCATTTGAGAGCTGAAAGTTGCTCTTGGCGCATTTCAAAAGTTAGGAGTTGAGAGTGAACTTGCCCCCATGTCATTTCTTTGTTTTGAATGACCACCACAATGGGTGTATACTCCTCATCAAGGCCAGCAATAACATATGAAATGAGGTCCTTTTGCTCCACAGGAGAACCTGCCAAACACAAATTATCTGAGTAACCTTTCATAATACTAAGATACTCGGTCATTTTCATACTCCCTTTTCTGGTTTGCTGCATCATTTGTTTGAGATAATCCTTCTGGGCTGAAGCTTGAATGCCATAAAACTCTTGAAGAGCATCCCATAGTTGTTCAGCGGTTTCACAACTAGTTACTTGAGAAGCTACCTCCAGTGTCATTGAGTTATAAAGCCAGCCTACTAGTAGTTGGTCAGCGGTTTCCCAAATATCATATTCAGGGTTGGGGATTAACAAACCTTGAGGTTCATCCTCAGAGGGAGGTATAGTTATGGTCATATCAGGACGAGGCTCCTTGCCTGTGAGGTGCCCATCGAGCTTGTAGCTCCTTAGAAGAGGCAAGGCAATGTTCTGCCAAAGCAAGAAATTGTTGCGGTCCATCTTGATCGAAGTCGTTTGATTCAGAAGGTTCACAAAAGATGGGTTCCCCACGGATGTTCCTTTGGAACGGACGTCCATGGTTCCAGAGGGTTTGGTAACATGTACTGGACCAGGAGTTTTAAAGATAGGAGAATGAACTGGGGATTTCTGAGTTTCGGAAGATTGGGAGATGAAGTCGATTGTTCGGTGTTGGCCATTTTTGGCTCTGATACCAAATTGAAGCTTAAGTAAAAGCAATACAGAGAAGACATAAAAGCCAAGAACAGACTAAGTTCTGTATGTTCGAATGCCGTTTTAGAATACAAAGAATTGGTATTTATAAAGAAAGGAAATGCTGAAAAGACTAAACATAACCACCCACTCTTCTACCCACTCTCTCAACAGAAGACATCTACCAACTCTCAACTGTTGGACAAGAAAAGACAGAGGAAGGACAGCAAGCTTTATGTCTTAACACGTGCAGATGGGACTTGGTTGCTGCTGAAAGATTACCAAAATGCATATATGCAAATTTGTTTCAAATATAATAACTATTCGAAGTTACCAACGATTTGAACTTCAAGGTCTATAAGAAGCAAGGTTGGAATCCCATTGGTTCCTTGAGAAAAGCGGTATATTTTCAGTTTACCTATAAGAAGCATGTATAAACTCTATTGTTTGATAATCTGGCCTAAGAATTTAATCACTTTTAATGCAGTGGACTAAATTATACAAAGCATTTTTAGTGGAAGCAGCATGGTTGCGTTCTGGGCACTCACCAAGTGCAGAAGAATATTTGAGGAATGGAATTGTGACCACCGGAGTCAACGCTATTTTGGTACATGCTTTCTTTTTGTTAGGGCAACAAATAAGCAACCAAACTGTCGAGCTTTTGGACGATGATTCAGATATTGTTTTGTCCACTGCGATGATACTGCGACTTTGGGATGACAAGGTGAAATTGTCACAACCCGCCCTTCAAATTTGGCCTTTTTTTTTCTCAGAAAGATAATTGATTATTTACTAAATGCTAAAAGATGGATAGGTTATTACAAAATATTACCCCATATATTTTCATTCCTACCAAAAGTAGATAAACGTATCCTATGTTGAAGTGTTGATAAAATTAAATTTACCCTAACCCATTTGCTTAAGCCTTTGTCTTGATTGGTGATTTAACATGGTATCAGACCAGGAGGTTCTGTGTTCAAACTCTTGTAATGTCATTTCTTCCCCAATTAATATTGATTTCCACTTATTAGGACTTCTACAATTTTTCAAGCTCACAAGTGAGGGAGAGTGTTGGAGTGTTGATAAAATTAAATTTACCATAACCCATTAGCTTAAGCTTTTAGGTTGATTGGTGATTTAACACCTAAATCTACATCGGACAACTCCTAAAGCTTTATCTTGGTTCATAGCAAAGCAAATATTTTTCCTTTGATTGTCGGCCTTTTTAGCGAGTCTCATTGTGTCGGTCTCATAGAATAATTTTTCATAAGGTAGACTATCCTTTGTCATGGTTAGTTTTGCTAGAAAATTAGATACATTTAGTACTTGAATATATTTACTTTTAAGTGGCATAACGATGCAAGTTAAATAACGTTGAGAATGCTAATATATATTATGACAAGGCTATTTAATTAGGTCCTTGAGATAAGAAATTATTCGAGGAGGTTGCCATAATATGGTTGACAGTTTTGCACCGTTGAATGTATGAGAAAGAAACTACAAAAGTACTTCAAATTTATATCTAGTAGTTATTTAAAGAGAATGCAGATTTTTGAACTCACATCCAATAGTTATTAAGAAACTGCCACAATCAGTTATTAAGATCAAACAACTACATTGTGACGACTTCATGGAATAATTATTCCTTAAGAATATGAGAACTATAAACCGACATGCATTTTCTTGCAGGACGAGAAACAGGTGGGGCGTGACGGGTCATATGCAGAATACTACATGAAGGAGCATCCAAACATGTCCTATAAAGACACACAACAACGTATTAGAAAGAAGATTTCTGAAGCATGGACGACTCTCAATAGAGAACATCTCTTTTCCAATGTCTTTCCTACCAAGTTCACTCAGGCTTCTCTCAATATTGCTAGAGCAGTTCCATTGGCATATAATTATGGTAGAAACCAATCCATTATGACCGTCGAAAAGCTTATGGAACAATATTGCTGACGTTTCATAATTTGTATTTTGTGATGAGAAGTAAAGCCAAACTCCTTTTGCAAGAGGACTTTAGAATGACATGGTCTGCTTTGTACATACTTCGGTGCCGACTCTTCGCAAGCATTAATGCAAGCAAACCCTTTTTTTAGAATAAAACATTAATGTAATTATATTGGTTGATAATGTATCTTGTTTTACAATATAATTTATAATGAATCATAATTGATAAAAATCTTAAATATGGATGTTTAGATAAAATTATAAGCACATTGGGTCATATGGTAATGGTTTAATAACTACAAGGGGTATAAATTAATCTAAAACAATTTATGCATATGCATGGTCTATTTGGTAGAGGCTGTTTCAAATCTTCTCTGCTTCTGATTTTTCTATCATTTTTCCCCAAAATAATTATATCCAACATATTACCTAAATCTATGGATAATTTATAAATAAAATTGTAAAGTTCTATTTACTATTATAACTTTGCTATTGATTTGATTTTAGATTTGATAAAGCTATTAGATTTTTTTTTGGAAGAATATTTAGGATTGTTGGGAAGTAATTACAAATGATCAATGTATCGTTATTTTTTATGCTTAGATAAGATGTATGTCACTTATATGTAATTTTCTATAATAGTCTACGATAGATATATTTATGGTCATTTATTAATTCTCTTATTTATCAAATATATAACTTTTTAAATAGAAATGTTTTATTTTATTTTTATCTGTTAAAAATGGCAAGATATCTTAATGTTTTAACTAATGGGCATTTAAGTAAATTTGGTATAAAGGGTAATTTTGAAATTACATCATCTTCTTTTCTCCTTATGCTTTGTTTGGCACGTAGATTTGGTAAAAAATGATTTCAAATCTTAGGATTTTAAAAGATGGAAATGATTTCAAATTCTTATTTGTGTTTGGAACTAAATTGATTTGAAATCACCGAAATTAAAATTTGTTGTTTGGATGCTCACGAGAAATGAAAATAAAGTATAAAATTTTACTGTTATGCACTTATGAATATATTTTGTAGGAGATTATTTTAATTAATAACAAAATATTTTAATATCAAATACATATCATCATGAAAACATACCAATAATCAATACAAATCAACTTATGAAATTAAAATTTACAAATGTTATCATTATTGTTAAAAATGAAAATAAGAAAATTACAAATGTCTTAATTTAAATGAAAAAAAAAAGAGATTGAACCCAACTGAATCTAAACAAAATCCATCAAAAGCAATTTGATTTGTTTTGTACAGCTATGGAGAAAAAAAAATCAAAAGAATCATTTTTTTTGTTGATTTCTTCTTCAACCCAATGTATGAAAACATAAAGCTAAAAAAAATATGCAGGAAAAAAATCGATTGAATCAATATATATAAAAAGGCGAAAAAACATATTATTCTTATCAAATAAATAAATAAATGTTTAAGAAGATGAACAAAAAAAAAAAAAACTCACTTCTAGTTTGTTTATCTATAAAAAAAAAAACTTGTTGAAAATATAAAAGTCATTGAAAATATTGAAATTATTATTATCAATTTTTAAAAAATAGCAAAATATAATGAAGAAACAAAATAGAATCTTAACCTTGAGTTTGCTTTAATGGCGTTAAGTCTGAATATAGAAGAAATATTGATAGTATGAAGTTGAATAGAGAAAAAATATCATGAAGAAACTATCGTAGGTGGGGGTAAAATTGGAAACAAATTTTTTGAAACTTGAAATCCTATCAAATCCGATCTGTTTGGAACGAAAATTTTTTTCCAAAAAACAAGATTTGAAATCATAAACGATTTTAAATCCCTCACTTTTTTTAGCATCCACACGTGTGAAATGATTTCAAATATAACTGTTGGTTATTTTTGGTTATTTTCCTTTTAGGGTTAATCAGTATATTTGAATTTATTGTATTAAATTGCTGGAAATTTATTTCCTTACTTGTAAATGGGTGTTTCTCTTATTTAAGAAACCCTTTCTTCTCATAATAGAATATAACAGAGAATTATTATAATCTACATGGTATCAGAGCAACCCTAAAAATTAGAAACCCTAATATCTTGACCTAGCAGCCGCCGCCGCAGTTGCCGTTGAAGGACTTTACTCATCCAGCACCACCTACAGAGTTGTAGGTTGAAGAGCCTGCAACCTTTGAAGCAATTTCCTTTGTTTCAAATTTTTGCGTTTCTTTGATTTAATTTGTTAAATCTTTTTAAACTTTAGAGTTAAGATTAGTATTGATTAAATTCAATACAATTCTTCTCAAGTTTCTCTCTGTGGTCGTTCCGTCAGCCCTTCCGTCGGTAGGCGTTGGTAAGCGTAAGGTGTTCTAGGAAGCAAGGCGTAAGACCGTTGGTAAGCCGCGTGTTCCAGTCTACAGTTGGGTAGTTCGTGGAGAGAGAAACGTTTGAAGGATTTTATTGTTCTTAAACAATATTATTTTTATCTTTAATCTTTAATTTGATTTTATGAATTATGTCTAAGTTACTCAAATCTTTGTTACCAAGAAAATTACTCAAAGGAGAGAGTTCTTCTTCATCTACTCAATTGGCTCAATCTACTGAAGATGATACTCATAAAGCAGAATCAAATGCTGACGAACTCGCCAGCTCTACAAATGAATTACTCCAGATAGCTAAAGTGGAGCAACAATTAGCTAACTGGAATATTCCAAAATTAGACCCAACAACGGTCTATTATAAATCTACTTTCAATTTTACTCAAGAATGGGGAGTAAAGATTGTTGAAGACAAGATTGCTGTCCACAACAATCCTGAGTCTCTGAATCTCCTCACCAGGAATCAAATCCTTTCACACAGAGAGGATTACTCATATATGCATCTTGGATTAGTCCAGGTTGCCATCAAGCCGTTGTTTAGGACCGGCCTTAATACTCCTATCCTTCTCACTTTGAGGGATAAGAGGTTTCTACGGTTTCAAGACTCTCTTCTAGCGATGGTCGAAACCAACTTGGAAAGCGGACCAGCATACTTCAATTGTTATCCATGCTATCCGCTATCTCTTCAAGATCTCAGAATTTTAAATTCTTTAATTCTGGATGTTTACTTCAAAGATCTGAACATGCAACCAGATGCTCATGCATTTGTTGTCATATTCAGGTTATGCTATCGCCTAATGAAGACAGAGATAGCTCCAAGAGCCTTAAGGGGTTCCCCTAAAGGCAAGACTATACTCCTTGAAGCTAATGTTGCGAGATCTAATATACAGGTCCCGAAAACATTACAATGGTCAGACATAACTCGAAATTCTCATTGGATACTCGAACGAGCTATCGCTCCAGCAATACCACCTCCGAAGTCTGCCACTCAACTGGTTGAGCATCCAGATGGAACTGTTGAGATAAGTTTCACCCAAGAAACTCCATCGGTTCCAAAAGTCTCAACCTTTGCCCCATCCAGGCAAAGCACTTCAGATTTTGAAGGAGAAGCTTCATCCTCCAGAAGCTTCGAACATCAAGAACCATTGAGAAGATCTTTATCTGCAAAGATTAACTCAGTGGATTTTGCTCCTCGCATACCCGAAACAACATATGTGAGGACAAATTCCCCTACTCAATCAGATATGGATGTCAGAAGCCAATTCAATGAGCTTAACGTCATATCTGAAGGTTTCAAGATAAATATGGAATTCTTAAAAGAGGATTTCATGGACCAGAAATGGAAAATGCCTAGGAAGTTTTTCTTCAAGGCATATGAAAAAGAAGAAAGAGAAGAGTTCAAAGCTACGTGGATCTCTACCATGGAAGCCCTTGAACAAAATATTCCTTTCTTTCAATGGTTCGCCAGCCGAGAAAATTATGATGAGCAGGTGAACGTTATAAAAGAAACTCTCTGGAAGACTCAAGAAGGAGATGTTTCTAGTACTCATCCACCCATGGAACAAATTGAATTCAGAAATTCCAAGGGAAATCTAGTTGTCGCCTCTCCATTCAAGCAACTGACTTTGGAAGAGGAAAACAAAAACCCCTCTAAAGGAATTCGAGGTGTTTTTGCTCAAAACAACTTCACAAATAAGATGCTATCCACTATGGCAGAACAAATGGATCGGATAGAGGAGAAGGTGTTCACTCCTCCAAAGATTCAAAAGCCTCTCAGGATAGGATCGTCTGGAATCCCAATAATTGAGGATACTCTCTCAAACTTTGGAAGAATTCCAGGAGGATCAGTTCCATTATTAAAAAGCAAAGAAGAGATCTTGCCTGAATCAATTCAACAAGAGCTCAACAGGCTTAATGGAAAGTCTCCTCAAATCAACGTACTCAATGATGACGAGATAGCTGACATAATTGCAGAGATGCAGCAAGCAGCAATCTCAGATGAAGAGCCTAGAGAAATAAATAGAATCTCTATGCACTCAAAAAGTAACCCAAGGACTTATTATCCCAGGGCTACTCACCCAGATCTGACCATTGAGGACCGGAACCATATTATGGGCAGTTCATTCGATGGATCATCCATTCATGAATGGAATATTGACGGTCTTTCTCAATATATGATCATGAATCTTGTCCAAGAAATGTTTGTTGCCAATGCAGCGTACACTTCAAAGGGCGCAACTGATCATCAAATTGCCAAACTTCTCGTTGCTGGATTTACTGGCATCCTAAGAGGATGGTGGCAAAATACCTTTTCTGAAGAAGAAAGGAATCAAATTCTTACTCATAGATCTTCTATCGAAGAATCAGACACCACAAGAACAGTAAGAGAAGTTGGAGAATCTTCTTCTACTGCTCAAAGTAGAGCAACTGGCGTCACTGTTGCAGCTCTTTCATCAGCTCTAACGGCTACATCACCCACAAGAAGAGGGTATAAAGATGATGCCGTAACTACTCTCTGCTTTAGCATAATCAAAGCCTTTGTCGGAGACAACAATGACTATGTTAATCAAGCAGGAGTATACCTTCAAAGACTGACTTGTCCAAAGCTCCAGGACTTTGAATGGTACAAGCAGACTTTCCTAACAGAAGTCTACAAGAGAACGGATGCCCATAGCCCGTTCTGGAAAGAAAGATTTATAGTCGGATTACCAAAAAATATTTGGTTCCGAACTATTACTCCATCTCCGAGAATTTTACAAAGGAGAAATTCCATGGAGCTCGGTCACTTATGGCGAGCTTGCTCACTTCGTCATTAGCCAAGCAGGAAAGCAATGCCTTGAAGCTGCTCGGCATGAAAAGCAAAACAAGTCCAAAGAAAGAAAAGAAGAATATGGGCAGTTTTGCAAGACGTACTACTATTATCCTGAAGCTCCATCTGTCAGGAAGAAGAAGAGGCTTAATCAAGCCAAAGTTCATTACTCAAACTATCGGCAAAGATCCAAGACTAGCAGACCATATGCTAAGGGTCCTTACCGAAAAGTTCAATATAGTAGGAAGAATCCTACTGTTCATAGAAATTTTTCAAGAAGACCTTCTTCAAAAGTCCAATGCTATAAATGCAGAGGATTTGGACATTATGCTCCAAAATGTCCCATGAAGAAGAGAATAAACGAACTTAGTATCGAAGAAGATATTAAGAACGAACTACTACAAATAGTACGAACAGATTCTGAAGATTCCATTTATGAAGATTCAGAAGAAGATCAAGTACTTCAACTCCTGGAAGAATCTGATACAGATATTTCCGAAGGAGAGTTACCTCATGAACCTGACTGCAAATGAGGGAGATTTTGCGGTTGTTTTAACTGCATAAATGTCCTAACTAAAGATCAGGAATTACTATTTGAGGCAGCTGAACAGATTACAGATGCCAACCTCAAAAGGAATATACTCATTCGTCTGAAGGAATCTCTTCAGAAAGAAAAAGAGCATGCTTTGGATGAAGCTCATTATCCAAACATCGAAGATGTCTTTTCTCTCTTCAAAAAGGAAAGACAAGAAATCAAAGCTTCAGATTTGAAGTCTGAAATCAATAAGCTCAAGGAAGAAGTTAAAAAGCTTCGCCTTGATTATCAAAAGGACGTAGCACTATTGTCCGTCGAAGTTGCCATGATCAAGTCAAATCAGGCAACTACTTCAACAGCTCAAGTAGATGGGGAACTTTCTGAATCTTCAGCAGAAGAAGAACAGTTCTTATCCACCTTGCAAAAAGTCCAGTATCAGAAATGGTATGTTAAAATATCATTACAGGTACAAGACTTTTCAATTAATGCAATTGCTCTAGTTGATTCGGGAGCAGATCAGAATTGCATTCATGAAGGCATTATTCCTTCAAGATACTTCAAAAAGACTATGGAAGTCTTGAAAGGGGCAAATAATCAGCCTCTATTCATCAGGCACAAGCTTCCAGAAGTTCATATATGCAACGAAGGAGTCTGCTTTGTGACCTCATTCCTATTAGTCAAAAACCTAAATCAAGCAGTGATTTTAGGTACGCCATTTATTACTCAATTATATCCATTACAGGTAACAGACAATGGAATCTGTTCAACGATCTTGGATAAAGAGATTATATTCAAATTTATCGACCCATTAAGAGAAAGTAATCTTAATGTTGTTGATAAAATCAAACTCAAGAAAAAGCAGATTGACTATCTGAAAGAAGAAGTCAGCTTCAAGAAAGTTGAAGAGCAACTTCAACTACCTGGAGTCGAAAGACGAGTCCAGATGATTCAAAAGCAAATTGAACAACAAATTTGCTCCACTCATCCAGATGCTTTCTGGTCGAGGAAGAAACATATGGTGACATTACCATATGAAACGGATTTCAAAGAATCGAATATTCCTACAAAGGCGCGGCCAATCCAGATGAATTCTGAATTATTAAGCCACTGCCGAAAGGAGATCGATGAATTACTCAAAAGAAAGCTGATAAGGCCATCAAAAAGCCCATGGTCATGTGCTGCTTTTTACGTCAATAACCAAGCTGAAAAGGAACGAGGTGTCCCGAGGCTGGTAATCAACTATAAACCCTTAAACAAGGTTTTGGAATGGATTAGATATCCAATTCCTAACAAAAATGATTTACTCAAACCATTTTCCATTTCTGGTCCATGAAATCCTCTTTTAAGAATTCCATATTTATCTTGAAACCTTCAGATATGACGTTAAGCTCATTGAATTGGCTTCTGACATCCATATCTGATTGAGTAGGGGAATTTGTCCTCACATATGTTGTTTCGGGTATGCGAGGAGCAAAATCCACTGAGTTAATCTTTGCAGATAAAGATCTTCTCAATGGTTCTTGATGTTCGAAGCTTCTGGAGGATGAAGCTTCTCCTTCAAAATCTGAAGTGCTTTGCCTGGATGGGGCAAAGGTTGAGACTTTTGGAACCGATGGAGTTTCTTGGGTGAAACTTATCTCAACAGTTCCATCTGGATGCTCAACCAGTTGAGTGGCAGACTTCGGAGGTGGTATTGCTGGAGCGATAGCTCGTTCGAGTATCCAATGAGAATTTCGAGTTATGTCTGACCATTGTAATGTTTTCGGGACCTGTATATTAGATCTCGCAACATTAGCTTCAAGGAGTATAGTCTTGCCTTTAGGGGAACCCCTTAAGGCTCTTGGAGCTATCTCTGTCTTCATTAGGCGATAGCATAACCTGAATATGACAACAAATGCATGAGCATCTGGTTGCATGTTCAGATCTTTGAAGTAAACATCCAGAATTAAAGAATTTAAAATTCTGAGATCTTGAAGAGATAGCGGATAGCATGGATAACAATTGAAGTATGCTGGTCCGCTTTCCAAGTTGGTTTCGACCATCGCTAGAAGAGAGTCTTGAAACCGTAGAAACCTCTTATCCCTCAAAGTGAGAAGGATAGGAGTATTAAGGCCGGTCCTAAACAACGGCTTGATGGCAACCTGGACTAATCCAAGATGCATATATGAGTAATCCTCTCTGTGTGAAAGGATTTGATTCCTGGTGAGGAGATTCAGAGACTCAGGATTGTTGTGGACAGCAATCTTGTCTTCAACAATCTTTACTCCCCATTCTTGAGTAAAATTGAAAGTAGATTTATAATAGACCGTTGTTGGGTCTAATTTTGGAATATTCCAGTTAGCTAATTGTTGCTCCACTTTAGCTATCTGGAGTAATTCATTTGTAGAGCTGGCGAGTTCGTCAGCATTTGATCTGCTTTATGAGTATCATCTTCAGTAGATTGAGCCAATTGAGTAGATGAAGAAGAACTCTCTCCTTTGAGTAATTTTCTTGGTAACAAAGATTTGAGTAACTTAGACATAATTCATAAAATCAAATTAAAGATTAAAGATAAAAATAATATTGTTTAAGAACAATAAAATCCTTCAAACGTTTCTCTCTCCACAAACTACCCAACTGTAGACTGGAACACGCGGCTTACCAACGGTCTTACGCCTTGCTGCCTGGAACACCTTACGCTTACCAACGCCTACCGACGGAAGGGCTGACGGAACGACCACAGAGAGAAACTTGAGAAGAATTGTATTGAATTTAATCAATACTAATCTTAACTCTAAAGTTTAAAAAGATTTAACAAATTAAATCAAAGAAACGCAAAAATTTGAAACAAAGGAAATTGCTTCAAAGATTGGAGTGTATATTGAATAATGAGTAAGGCTCTGATACCAATTGCTCCCAAATCCCACAATCTTTGCTTAGATTGCTAAAAGGATAGGAGAATAAGGATCTTTGCAGAGATTACAAAGTTTAGCGAATAGGAATAGATAGCATAGAGAGATTTTTGCTTCTTCTCTTTTGCTAGATTATCCGCCTCTGCCTATTGAATACAAGTTGGAACTCTTTTATAGAGCCCGGACTCCAAACTGAAATTGAAACTAATTGAGTAAGGGATATGGATGAGAGGATAAGACAAGTTCTTCTCTCAATCATCGTTCACAAAGGTCAAAGTAATAAATACCGAAACCTAACTTTGAAAATAAAATACTAAAAGACAAAAGGTAATAACTACCTTGTCTCGAAAGTCTTATGAAAAACATAAAAAGTCAAAAAGTAAAACCTAACTTTAACCTAACTTTGAAAAAGCAAAATAATATATAAAAATCTAAACTTAAACGTGCGGAAAGCATAAAAGTCTAATGTATTTATTACAAAGTTTGAAAATGGAAAAAGTAAAGTTGAAAAAGAAAAGAGTACTTGGTAAAACTAACCTCCCAATTATTAATGAAGTTTTCTCTGAAGTGCGCACGGAAGAGAGCCTCCGGAATGTTATGATTGGAAAGAAGCCCAACGATTCAGTTGAAAGTTCTGCTTTGGTGGTTGAAGCTACTGCACAAAAGGCTTCTGATCAATCAAACAGGACCCATGAAAAGCCACGTGTTTGGTGTGATTACTGTAATAAACCTCGACATACTCGTGATATGTGTTGGAAAATCCATGGAAAACCTGCAAATTGGAAGAGTAAGCAAAGTGAGAAGAGCATTACCCAACATCCATCCAGTGCTAATGTTGTTGATTTCAATCCATTCAACAAAGAGCAAGTTGATCAATCTTGAAACTGCTAAAGGCCATTTCATCATTTGGTAATCCTCGTGTTTCCTTGGCACAAACAGTTAATTATCCTCAAGCCTTCTCTTGTCTCAATTCATCTCCGTGGATTATAGATTCCGGAGCCTCTGACCATATGACTAGTTCCTCAAAACTATTTGCATCATACTCCCTTGTATACGATCATAAAAAAAATTTGAATTGCCGATGGTAGTTTCTCTTCTATTGCAGGAAAAGGAACTATTAAATTGACCTCATTCATCCATTTAAACTATGTCCTCCATGTTCCTAAATTAACCTGTAATTTGTTATCTGTTAGTAAAATCTCTAAGGATGCTAATTGTCGTGTTACCTTTTTTGACTCCCATTGCATTTTTCAGGATCAGGACTCGGGGGAGATGATTGGACGTGCTAGGATGCTCGATAATCTCTACTACTTCGATGAATCTTCATCTAGTCATAAAAAAGTTCAAGGCTTGAGTAGTGTTAGTTCTTCCTCTGTTAAAGAAAATATAATACTTTGGCATCGTAGACTAGGACATCCCAGTTTTTTCTACTTAAAGTATTTGTTCCCTAATTTATTTAAAGGAATTGATTGTTCCTTTTTACATTGCGAAAGTTGTATCTTTGCAAAAAATCACCGATCCACTTATTTGCCCATACCCTATAAGTCTTCCACACCTTTTTACTTAATTCATAGTGATGTTTGTGGTCCATCTAAAGTTTTGACACATACTGAAAAATGGTGGTTTGTCACGTTCATTGATGATCACACCCGTTTAACTGGGATCTATCTGTTAAAAAAAAAGTCAGAGGTGAAAGATGTTTTTATTCTCGGTTTTATAACATGATCAAAACTCAGTTTCAAACTAAAATTAACATTTTGCACTCTAACAATGACACTGAATATTTTAATGAATATTTAACTGATTTCTTACAAATAAAAGGCATTGTCCACCAATCTACGTGTCGGGATACTCCCCAACAAAATGGTATTGCTGAAAGAAAGAATCGACATTTACTCGATGTTGCTCGTGCTCTTATGTTTTCTATGCATGTCCCATCTTATTTGTGGGGTGAAGCAGTTTTCATAGCTGCATACCTTATTAATCGAATGCCTACAAAAATTTTGGATTTCAAAACCCCTCTGGATCATTTTAAAAAAAAATTTCCCACTGTACGCCTCTTTTCTAATTTACCGATCAAAATTTTTGGGTGTACAGCTTATGTTCTCATTCTTAGCTTTTCTCGGTCTAAATTCGATCCTCTGGCTGTTAAATGCATTTTTTGGGGTTATGTATCCGATAAGAAAGCTTATAAATGTTTTGATCCTGTGAACAAAAAATATTTTGAAAGTATGGATGTCACCTTTTTCGAAAATCACCCTTTTTTTTCACCAAAATTCTCTTCAGAGGGAGATAATACCTAACTTAGAAAATAATTTCTGGGATATTTCTCGCCTTCCTACCATCATTAGTCCTGAGGTTACTAGTTCTAGTTCTTCAATGCCAAGTATGGAAAATTCTTCGTCAGGGGGAGAAACACTACAAAAAGATCTAACTGATTGAAATCCTGAACTTCAGGTTTATACTAGAAGGGCAGTGACTCAAAAGCATCAGGACCAGACAGTAGACTTATCACAAAACCAATCTAATACTCCGATGAATGATCCTGAAGATCCAGGTAACAGATCCTCTATTCCTATTTCTTCATCTATTCATAATAGTTCATCTGATATACTTGATCTTGATATTCCAATAGCCCATAAGAAAGGTATCCGAACTTGCACCAAATATCCTATTGCAAACTACATGTCTTACCATTTTTGTCCGATAGTCATAGAGTGTTTACCTCCAGGATAAATAATTTGTTTGTTCCAAGGAATATACAGGAAGCTCTAAATGATTCGAATTGGAAGTTAGCAGTTATGGAAGAGATAAATGCTCTTAAACAAAATCACACATGGGACATAGTAGAATTACCAAATGATAAGAAGACAGTAGGTTGCAAGTGGGTGTTTACTATAAACTGCAAAGCCGATGGTAGCGTTGAAAGATACAAAGCCAGACTTGTGGCTAAAGGCTTCACTCAGACCTATGGAATTGAATATCAAGAAACGTTTTCCCCCGTTGCTAAAATTAACTCCATTAGAGTTCTATTATCTATTGTTGTTAATGCAGATTGACCTCTTTATCAACTTGATGTGAAGAATGCATTTCTTAATGGGGAACCTGAAGAAGAGGTATTTATGGACCTACCACCTGGTTTTGAGGAAAATCTTGGGATTAACAGAGTTTGCAGGTTAAAGAAATCATTATATGGCCTTAAACAGTCTCCTAGAGCCTGGTTTGAACGTTTTGGAAAAGCAGTCACGAACTATGGATTCATCCAAAGTCAAGCAGATCATACTATGTTTTATAAACATACTGAAAATGATAAAATTGTTATCTTAATAGTGTATGTTGATGACATTATCTTTACAGGGAATGACGAAGCAGGCTTGACTATCTTGAAAGAAAGGTTAGCAAATGAATTCCAAATTAAAGACTTGGGTGTCTTGAAGTATTTTCTAGGAAAGGAATTTGCTAGGGCAAAAGGTGGTATCCTTGTTAATCAAAGAAAATACATCATTGACTTACTTGAAGAAACAAGATTACTTGGTTGTAGACCAGCAGAAACTCCCATTGAACCCAATTTAAAATTACAAGCTGCAACAGAAAGTGAGGTAAAAGACAAAGAAAAATATCAGAGACTTGTGGGAAGACTCATTTATTTGTCTCACACACGTATGGTAAGTCAGTTTATGCATGCACCAGGATCAACTCACTTTGAATCTGTTTATAGAATTCTAAGATACTTGAAAGGTACCCCTGGAAAAGGTATATTGTTTAAGAAGCATGGTCATTTGAATGTTGAAGAGTATACTGATGCTAATTGGGCAGGTAGCACCACAAATAGGAGATCTACTTTTGGCTACTGTTCCTTTGTTGGAGGAAATCTAGTTACCTGGAAGAGCAAAAAATAAAGTGTAGTGGCTAGAAGTAGTGCTGAAGCTGAGTTTAGGGCCTTAGCCCATGGTATTTGTGAGGGTATATAGATAAAGAAACTATTGGAAGAATTGAAATTTTCTCAGAAGATACCTATGCGAATTTATTGTGACAATAAAGCAGCAATTTCCATTGCCCATAATCCAATTCTTCATGATAGGACAAAACATATCGAAGTTGATAAACATTTCATAAAAGAGAAGATTGATGCAGGAGTAATATGCATTCCCTATCTTCCTACGATAGAGCAAATTGCTGATGTGTTAACTAAAGGGCTCTCAAAGTTAAAATTTGACAAGATGACTAACAAGCTTGCGATGGAAGACATCTTCAAACCAGCTTGAGGGGGAGTGTTGGTTATTTTTTGTTATTTTCCTTTTAGGGTTAATCAGTATATTTGTATTTATTGTATTATAATGTTGGAAATTTACTTCCTTACTTATAAATGGGTGTTTCTCTTATTTAAGAAACCATTTCTTCTCATAATAGAATATAATAGAGAATTATTATAATCTACAATAACTGATTTGAAATCATCCCAAATCCAAAGGTTCCAAACAAGGGGTCTCCTTGGGGCTGGCTTTATCGTGATAGTCAGCAGAGTGAGAGGGGGACATCAGCCGCACAGTGAAAAACAAAACGAAGAAGAAAAATAGAACAGGGTCTTTGTTTTGGGTGTCTTCGGCAGCCAGTGAAAGTCCGATTCTGAGGCTGTATCTCGCCGGAGTGGACCTCGGTTAACGGGGGCAGTAAACGTCGGCGTGGGGGTACGTTCAACCGCAATGGATCTTGATTTAAAGGGAGAAATCGCTGGTGGGTTCCGGTATTTCAGCCTGTCTTGTTCGATCTTCAGTGTGGCCATAAACGCAGGCGTTTTGGGCTCGTTTTAGGGGCCATTTGAGCAGTGAGTATCTGCGTGGTGAAGACATGGTGAACCTCTGTGTTCTCTTGGTGTGGGTCTCTTCATAAAACGCTTTGGGTCTCGGTGTAGAGGGTAGTTTTCAGCGTGGTATTGTTTCTTCAGTAACTTCAAAGGCTATCAAGACAATGGTATTCTATTAGCGCTCAAGTTCAAGAAGACTTTGAGGTATTGGTCGTTTTATTGACACATTTTCAATCCATAGACATTGGGTTGATTTATGCTCTTTGTATTTGTTAAATTGTGACTTATTGCTCCTCAATAAAATCTTAGCAAGCTGGTTCTCAAAGTGGATGTAGACCGAAAGGTTGAACCACATATCTTGGTGTCAATTACTCTTTGCTTGTTTACTATTTGTTTGCTTGCTGGAAATTGCGTTCTGATTTGAGCACATTCGAGTTCATTTTTATAACATTATCCATGATAGATGTTTGTATGCAATTGTTATCCATGATATATGTTTGTATGTAATGTCTATCTTTGATATTAATTGAATATATTTGACCATGTAAACATGTTAATGTTTTTGTATGTGTTTTTATCATTCATGAAATTGGTGGGAGTAAGAGGATTTATTATTTAATTTTGAGCATATAAATGTGAAGTTAGAATAAAGAAAAAGAGGGAAAGAATCAAAGGTAGAAAAACTATATAAAGAAGGCGTACGTATGAAAAATTGAAAATAGGAAAAGTTGAGAATTGCGAATATATATTTATGTTGTTGTAGTCACTTGATCTAAATTGAAATTGAAAATATGAAAATGAATTTCTTTATGGACATTGATGGAAGAAGGATAATTTCTTCGTGAATGAATGAGGTTGAAGAGAGAAATAAAAGGTTCTGTTAGCACAAGAGGTTTTTTCTTTTTATACTTGAATTAAGACATGATTTGTAAGATCTAAACTATCGAAGATAGTGTGAGGTTTAATTTAAAATTTGGTTTTGAATTTCAAACGTGTAGTCGTTTAATATGAAGGGAGAATGAGTATATGTCAAATTAAAATCATTTATAATTTTTTATTACATGGCATTTTTTAATTAAGTTGGATGGGAAGTGTAGCCACCTATTTTTGCTCGACTTCTTTTTATAAAATTGATTGCTAGTTTATATATATATATATATATATATATATATATATATATATATATATATATATGTTTGTTATTAAATTTGCTCATTATTGGAATGTCTCCACTTTGATATTTGTTTGTTATTTGTTAATTTTAACTTTTTATGCCTTTTATTTATTTATTTCTTTTAAGTTGGAAAAGCCATAATCTTTTGGATAAAAACAAAGTTTGGTTAAATGAGTAAGTTTGGTATTTTGTTTTGCTTGACCAAAAGTTGTTGGTCCTTTTTTATGCTAAGTTCCTTTTGGCATATTTTCAAATTGCAAAAGCTTGTTCATTGGGTTAATACACAAAAAAAGAAGTTGTTTTGGGCTTTTTATACCTCTCTTTCCCTTCTTCAAAGAGGAGGATCTCCATCCATACACCAAAAAAAAAAAAAAAACCTAGAAGAAGCTATTCTTTTCTCAATCTTTTTTTCTCTCATCCATAACACAACACACCACTACATCCATCTTCACAAAAAAAAAAAAAAAAAAAAAAAAAACCCTACAAGCCCCATATCCATATACACATCCAAACACATATCACAACCACACATGCATTGAGAGATAGAGAGAGAAAAAAAACAGTGAGCTTCATTCAAAACAAACAAAAATCCATCACACAAAAAAATAACCCTAACTTAGTTGGAGGTTGCATTTGGTAGGGTTTTGTCCCAAGGATCCGCGCCTCAAACAACAAGTTAGTTGGTTGTTCTTGATCTCAACTTCTAGATCTTCATCTCTATCTTGAAATGCCCCTGAAAAACAGTAGTTGAGTAAGGGTTTTACAAGTTTTATGAGTTTTTGCTAGTATTTTTTTTTATATTTATTTTGCATCTCTTCTTACATTTTTTTTACAATATGAGTTTTTTTTCTTATCTTTATGCATACACTTTGGATCTTTTGTTCTTGCTCTTAATCTATGTATGATTTTCTTTTTTTTTTTTTTTCTTTCTCTCTCTCTCTTATGAGTTTTATTTACTACAAAAAAAAGTGAGAAACAAGCAAAAAAAAAAAAAAAAAAAAACAGAGCAAAAGAAAAAAGGGAAGCAAAAAAAAAAATGTTGTGAAATCAAAAAAAAGTTGTGTAACATACCTTAGATTGGGTGAGTAGAGATTTGCTTCTAAAAAAATGTTCTTACCACCTTGGTGAGGAAGATTTGAAGAAGAGAAGAAAATAAAGGGATTTTGAGATAAGAGAGGAAAATCAAACGGAGAAGGGGAGAGTAATAAGCAAGTGGCTTTTTTTTTTAAAAAAAAAAAATAGTTTTTATCAAAGTTTTTTTTTAATAGTTATTATTTATTTATTGTTTTTTCAAGTTATCTCTCATTTACGTGGCCATCATTCTATCTTACAATTTCCTCTTTTTTTTTTTTGTGTTTGTGTTGTCACATCAAGCACATTGCACAAGACATAGTATTGTTTTTTTTTTCTTTTTTTTTTTTTAATTTTTGTACTTTTTGTTCCATTTATTTTGATTTATTTTTTTTAATTATTTACTTGTCTCATTTTTCTTAATTATTCAAGAATGATATCTTATTGGCTTGTCTCATTTACTTTAATTTAAATGTTACCTTTTAATTATCATTATTTATATTAGCATGTTTACCACATTGTCAATTTGATATGTGCATATAACAAACTATGTTGTGTCAATCTGCTTAGTCTATTTACTTTTTATAAAAAAATATCCGACGACGGAATCTAGAAATATTTGGGAGTCCGATTTTCTAATTTTTCCGAGGTGAGAAATCGATTCTTTGGAAGTCCAAGATCGATTTCAATATATTTTTTTTTCTTAATTTTGTTAACATGCTTGCATATAATGCTTGTTTGATTATTTGCTAATGAATAGATTATTATGTTAACTTAATTTATCCTTAAAATACATTTATTTATTATGCTTAATTTCGATTTTCTTGATTTTTCTTAACGTTTTTTTTTCCAATCTCTCTTTATAAAAATTATTTTTAAATCTTTAAATTTGTTCTTTTTTGAGTTTATGAAAGTTTTGTAATCAAAGTGTCATTTCTAAATACTTTTGTAATCTCTTTCTTAAAAAGTGGTTTGAAAGCCTTTTTTTTAAAATAAATTCCTACGACGGAATCTAGAAATATTTGGGAATCGGATTTTCTAGAATTCTTGAGGTGAGGGATCATTATCTTTGGGATCTGAGATTTTGATACCAAGAAAAAATAAATTTAATTAAAACAATTTTTTTTAAAAAAAAAAACTTTCTTTTATAAAAGGCTATTCTATGGCGGAGTTGAGAAATTGTAAAATTTTCTCATATTCTTGAGGTAGAGAATTTTTCCTAAGTTTTTTTGAGAATATTTCTAATATAGTCAAATTGATGGATATTTACCCACTTATTTTATGGGATCATGACTTCAAATATTGGAGGAATGAGAGGTAAAATAAGGCATTGTTCTAAAAAACCTTTTTTTTTCCCTAAATAAGATTTTTATCTAAAATCTTTTACAAATTCAAGATTAAAATTTGGCCACCGTTTTAAACGGGTGTTGTGGGGTGCTAACACCTTCCCCATACACAAATAACTTCCGAGCCCAAATCTGGTTTTCGCATATCGTTTTTTCTCTTTTTTTTTTTTTAAAAAAAAACTTGTTTTATTTTATTTTGGTGCCCAATCACATCATAAAAAAGATTGGTGGCGACTCCTTTTTAAAACTTCATTTTTCGAGGATGTCGGCTGCTCTGCGTCGCATGTACGTGGCGACAGGAAGCACATTTTCTATAACACTAGTAGCAAATAGGGTAGACGAGAAAATCTCCCTAAATTTTTCCTTGGTGTCAAGCCCCATGCACCAGAGGGGCCCAAATCACTCCAAAGGAAGCTCCTGCACACTGGCCACTATTGGCTCACAAGCCTATTAAGCAATCCTTTCTCATGAAGTCCAATCTATGTTCCAAAGTCGGTTGGACCAAGCCCTATAAACCCTTGAACCCATTTTCAAATGTTTCTTTTAGGAAATATATCTATTGTTACTTAGATTTTTGTATTTGGGATTTTATTACTCTTGTAAGAGCATAAACCCAAACCTTTTGAAGCTTTAGTCCAAACTACATCTTTAATTAGCTTTACTATTAGAAACATACTTAGTTAGGGTTAATCTTGTTTAGATTTACTTGAACCATTTTAGAATATTTTAATTGGACATATGTAAGTTAATTTGTATTCATTTTGTAATGAAGAGAAAGATGAATAATAAATGAAAGGTTGAGTTGAGATTTTCTCTTCCAAGTGAGTGCCTAATATCTCCTTCATTTATGTGAGTAGGGGTAACTTGCAATTTATCTTAGAATCATTCTAATTTAAGTTGGTCACCAAAACTGTGAAGTGATTTGAACCTTAAGATTGAAGCTAGACTACTTCATTTCCATGGTCTTTGACCTCCAAGAAATTAAACCTATATCTTTGCCTCCCCTTGAATGGTAGCTTGTGTTTAAGGAGTGTCCTAGCTAGTTTGTATATTTAGGAGGTACTAGTCTTTAACTAGAGTTCCCTAAAACCAATTCTCTAGGGTTGTCGTTATCAGCAAGAGTTGTTGTTCCATGCTTCCAAGGTCAAGGTAATGTATCACATGAGACATCAGAAAGACATGGCACGTGTAGGATTAATTTTGAGATTTCAAATAGATAATAAATACAAATATAAACAGATGAACCTTTTGGACCTAATACATAATGATATAATTGAAGCAAAAAATTTCAAGTTTATGCTTATTGATTATTCCATAAGGGAATCTTAGAGATGTGCAATGTTTTTCAATGCTGCCATATAACTGACCACTTTCCCTAGACTATACTATGTCAAAGGAAAATAAAACTTCGATAAAATAAAATAAGCAGAAGGCTTAGTATTACTTGAGTATACTATAAATATAAGAAGGGACCCAAAAGTACTTGTTTACGGCTGGTTTGTGCAATTTGTCCTTATCTAATTTACATGGTCAGTAAATCTTTGTTTATGCCCAATAACATTATGGGGTTAAAAAATGATCTACTTTCATACATGTCCACACAAATAGATATTCAACCAAATATTTATGTGGAGCTTGCCCAGCCCCTGGGGGAACAAGTCGCCGATGGGACCTGCAACTGTGTTGTCTAACATTGTCGCGTGCACATGCACATGCATGTGCACCACGACAATTTTGATCAACGATCTCAAGCCAGACGGTTGAAAAATCATTATTAAGGAGCTTGGAAGTTTAATTTGGTATACGTGTCGAAGAAAGAAAAAGAATAGGAAAATGTGTTTCACAACCAAGAGTCACATCTGAATTGGGTACACGTATTATGACGCAACATCCCTTTGCGATCAACTTGTCATTTGGACGGCTCTGACTTTTATCTTTTAATTTTAAGGTTCCCTTTATCCTCAGTTTCATATCATCCACACGGTGACGTTGCATTGCATGGTTCTTTACAACTTTTCTCTTTGTCAACTAACAACTTAGTCTTCTCAAAGTTTTAATGGCTGTGCTTATTCTATTCCTAAAATATTTTACAAAAACGGTAGTTCTGTTTTTCAACTTTCGATGTTCATTAGTCTATGTTATATATTGTATTATTTAAATGTGTTGAACGTAACATGTTGATTGAGTTCAATAACATTTGGAGGTGGGGGATATTCGAACTGATAACCTGTTGATCGTGGGTACATGTAAATTATAGCTAAGCTATGCTCACTTTCACACTAGAATGTGCTAATCAACTCGATTAAACCATGGTGAAAAAACTAAAAAAACATTGGAGTATGTGGTTGTAGAGTTCATATTATTTAACTAGCCTACTCTTTGTGCCATGTTATTATTTTTATGTTTTTTTTTTTAGTTTCAACAACATTTAGGAGTGGGGGATTTGAACTTCTAACCTCTTGGTAGATGTTACATACCAATTACCTTTGAACTATGCTCACTTTAGCTATTTTTACGTAGTTGGCATACTCATTCTTGCTACTTATTGTCACGTTGTACCAAGTTCACTCATCAATTAATTAGCATGTCACGTTAACATTTAAGTAACAATATTTGGTGGCATACACTTATTAAAATCAAAATAGAAAGTTTAGGGTTGTAATTGAAATTTTTTGAGTTTAAAGATTAAATAAATACAACCACAAAAGTTGAGAGACTAAATTTATAGTTTAAACTGTTTTTCTTTTATATTAAAATATATATGTACCAAGAGTCGAAGTTTTGATATGCAATGGCAGAGCTATAGTAGGGTCAAGGGGGCTTGAGCTCCCCAACTTTGAAAGAAGGGCAAAATGCAGTTTTGGTCCCTCAGGTTTGAACTTGATGTCTATTTGGTCCCTGAAGTTTCAAAAGAGACACTTTAGTCCCTGAGGTTTAGAAAACAATTCTAAATGGTCCTTCTGTTAGATTGACTGTTAGTTGACTAATGAAAAAATGATATGGCACCGTTGACGTGGCAATTTTTAAATGATGTGTCATTTTTTATTAATTTAAAATTATTTTAATCTTATGAGCCTCTCTTTTCATTACGTGGCTTCTTTTTCTCTTTTTTTTTTTTTAATTTCTCTTTTATTCTCCTCCTTCTTTATACTTTCTCCTTCTCCTTTTTTCCCTTTTATCCTTTCTCTCTCTATTCTTATTCTTCTCCAGAAAAGCTTTCCATTAAAACCCCCCTTGATTATAGACAGGAATTAGACTAGAGAGTTGTTGATTGCTTAAGAAATTAATCAAATTTGGGTGCAATAATTCACAAGATTTTTGGGATATTTCTCATTGAGTAATTATAGGAAAGATCTAGGACATTGAAAGATTTAACCTTAGAAATTGAACTGGGTATTGAAGATTTAAGCTTATGCAAAAACAAAAAATTTTGCCCTCTTGAGATTCCCAATTTTTGAAGGCATTGGACCAAACAATAGATTATTGCTGAGATCAAATTTAACCAAATTGATTGCGCCAGAAATTTCTGACAGCAACACACCACAAATCTTATTTGTCTACATGAACAATTCTAAAAAACTCCTCCCTTTCACAAAATAATTTAAAATTTCACCGCTCAAATTATTAATCCAAAAATCAATAATCAAAACAGAGGGAATCCAAAAATCAATAATCAAAACAGAGGGAAGACCTAAAAGCCTTAGACGCCGCCTATTCTAAACGATTCAAACTGACTTAGAACCATGAAAGGAACTGGAGGAATTTTCCATATGAGTCTGACGGTGGGATTTCACCATAAATTTTATTTTTCAATACCAGAAAATACATAAATTTACATCCCCAGAGATAGATATTTTGTAACAGACTAGAGAAGTTATTTTCCGACATTTTGAGAGAACCCATAACTTGAGTGAAACTGAAAACTGACACAAACTCGTCGGCGTGGATTGATGGTCGATGCATTCTAAAACGGCGACGGAAGGTGGTACTGAATGACGGCAAGCTTCTGCCTGGGGAAGAAGAAAACTGAAGGGGGAAGGAGAAGAATGAAAGAGAAAAGAAGAAGAAAAGAAAAATATGCCACATAAATTTAAAATAATTTTAAATTAATAAAAAATGACACCTCATTTAAAAGTTGCCACGTCAACAGTGCCATGTCATTTTTTCATTAGTCAACTAACAGTCAATCTAACTGAAGGACCATTTAGAACTATTTTCTAAATCTCGGGGATTAAAGTGTCTCTTTTGAAACTTTAGGGACCAAATAGACATCAAGTTCAAACCTGAATGACCAAAACTGCATTTTGCCCTTAAAAGAACTATATGTTAGTATTACATAGTTCATCAACATTTTCAAAATTATGCACAATGGCCTGGTGGCAAGGAAGCCTACTGTCACAATCATACTAGAGCTAAATTTTAAAATATAAATTTGACGATTTTAAAGAGACAGCCACATTGTGGTGGTCTTATTGAATAACTTGCCCATGCCTAGAGTTAGGTTCAAGACTTCTGAAGGGCGCTCTTGGTTTTTCTTTTATTTATTATTTTATTATTTTTGGGTTCCATTCAGCGTATTTTTCTTATTATTATTATTTGACCCAACTCGTTGCTTTTAAGGTAACTAGTTTTTTACCATGTGCATTGCACGTGTAATCTAAATATTATGAAGTAAAATGAATATATTTTGTAATCTGACTAATTTTAATATAATATAATAATTATATTATGTATTTTCTATTATAATATAATTTTTCATATAATATAACATAATCTTAATAGAATATAATTTATTAAGTTATTTAATTTTTATTTCTAAATAAGCTATTGAAATTTTACTCTTAAAAAATCAGATAATGATTAAGACTCAAGAGAATAAAAGTTTGAAGACTTCCACTATTTTAAAATAAGTTATTGAAATATTATCTTGAAATAAATATTGAAATAATAGTTTTTTAATAATAATAAAATTTAAACGTTTTTTAACAATAATAAAATTTAAACATTTTTTATTTTTAATACAAAAAAAATGTGAACTAAATTAACTCAATCATTAATATAAGACCCTATTTCCATTATAGCCACATAGTTAGACTATTTTCAGCTCAAACAACTTCCACACCAATCACTAACCGTTACATGCTTCATAATCACAATTTTCGAGCATGCTTACACAATTCATAAATTTTCAAACATTAATCAAAGCAAATAATAACTTAAAGAGGCTTAATCCAAATGACTCATTACCTTAAGCTGAATAAATAATTTGCCATGAACACCAAGAATAACGCTTCCTGAATTTATCTAGCACCACCTAGCAATTTAAAGCAACAAGACTAATCCATGGCATGAAACTAAAATTACCCAAAATTTTCCAAGTGGTCCAACAATTTAGATCAATTCTTGAAACTTGAATACTATATTCAAAACCACACTATAATGTTCCAAAACATTATGGGTTAACTTTCAAATTTTAAACTCACACTTGAAAGTTACTTTAAACTCCAAAAATCTAAAAACCTAAATATAGCTTTTAAGTTATGGGTCCAAATGATTCGAATTAACTTACACACTCGATCCTTACTCAAATTTAGACTCCAAAGCTTGTTGGACAGCAACTCGAATTGACCCAAACTCACCCAAAATGGCCTTTAAATGCGATGAGTGTTCTGTAATCGAATCCTACAATCAATAGGGGTTAGTTTTGAATCACCAAATCCGCCCTTCAATTCAATTATACCACCCATAAATTACTTCGAATCGTTGTTGAAACACTTACGCACTCCAATTTGGGGCTAAACACGACTGTATGAAAGCTAGGCTTGCCAGAAAACGTCCCCAAAATGCCCATCATGCTGTCTGTACAAAACGAGAAGGAGAGAGAGATAGCGACCAGTAGTTTGACAACTAATTCACAGCGGATCTGGAAGGCTGGTGTGAGAAACAGCGTCCACGTTTGGCGATGGTGAGTGTGGCAGCTGGATCTGGCGAATGACAGTGACACAGTGGCTCGATCGGCCATCTAGCTTGGACGGGCAGCATTTAGGTGACGCAGTTCGATTGCTGGATGGCACTCGACGAGGCCTACTGCTTGCGGAGAGAGAAAGAGAGAGATAGAGAGAGAAGAGAAGATGGATGGGTTTTCGGTGAGGAAAGGAAGAAAAGGAAGAAGAAGATAAGGGAGAAGAGGAAGAGTTTATCTCTTACATCTTTTTCTTTTTTTTAACAAAAAAAAAAACAAAACCAACTTCCAAAATTACACTCACACCAACCTTTTTCTCCTAAAATTGCCCTTTTAAACTTCCAAATTGTAAATTAACCCCAAAAATCAAAATACCTATTTGAAAATTATTCCAACTTAATTTCAAAAATTTCGAAATTAACGTCCTAAATAAGTCAGGCGTTACAAGCCCTATATATAGAAAATTTAGATTCAAATCCTATTTGGATTTGAGAATAATTGCATTTGATCAAATTATATCTTTAATTTGAAAAAGGAAATATTTGAATATTAGCCAACTATCCCAATAAAAAAATTCCAGCGTCCTGCACACAGTGCAATTCATCAAACATCCCAAGCGAATTAACCTCATCCAACCATTCAAGTGCTTCAGGCATTCTAAGTAAATCAATAATCCATGTGTAAGAACTTTTAGAGAACTACAATAAGCTCATAAACATTGCAAACCAATCACAATCAACATTCATAAACCTCGAGCACAAACTAATTCAAGGTTCAACACCATTACCAAGCTCGACAAGTTCTTCCAAATTGATTACTTGCAACAACAAACCCATAATCGTGACCCCTCTAAATACCACAACAATGATCAGGGATATTGCAAACCCAACACCACTTTAGGCATACTTGTAAAGTACTACTCATGCTATTTATAATGAACTTGAGTCTTTACGCCCCTATTTCCATTATAGCTACATAGTTAGGCCACTATCAGCTCAAGCAACCTCCACACCGATCACTGAACATTACATGCTTCATAAACAAAATTTTCAAGCATGCTCTTACAATTCGCAAGTTCTCAAACATACATTTAATTCAAAATAAGGAACTTAGAGGGGCTTAAATCCAAATGATTACTTACCTCGAAAAGCAATCACTAAACACAATTTAACGCCTTTGAAAAGTATGCTAAGAGTGAGAAAAATTATATTAAAAGGTTAGATTATATGAAAGTTTTATTTTCATCCTCCTCTCATTCTCTCCCATCCCTTTCTCTCTCTACTAGTCTCTCCCTGAATTGGACCTCTTTCTATTCTTCTTTCTTTCTCATCTTTCTCTTCATTTGTCCCTCTCTTTGAACAATCAATACAAAATGTTTGGGGGAAAGGTGGTGTAGAAGTAGAATTAAATAGTTATGGGTGTACTTATGGATTAACTTTGTCAGTGATTATGAAAGACCAAAATATTTTTGTTTTATTTTTTTCCTGAAACCTAGCTAGAATGTTTGACAACAAAAAGATAATCACTTTTGAAATTATTAGATTGGTTAAAAATCGTTTTCTCAATAATCAATTTAAAGACAATTATAATAAAAGTGATTTTAAAGTGATTCTCAATCACTTTAGAATCATTAAAAAAAATCTTCATATTAAAAAATTTCAAAATCCTCTTGAAAACACCCAAAAAATGCTAAAATTACCAAAGTGCACTTAAATTTAGAGTTTCTCTCTTCTTCTCTTCTCATTATGGTAATTTGACATTTTTAGAATCATTTTGTGCAACTAAACAAAATTGTGATTAAAATAACTTTTTAAAAAAGATGTAACAAACACATAAGTCTTTAAATTAAAATTACTTTTACGAAATGAGTTTTAGAAAAAATATTTTCTTAAAAAGTATTTAAACTAGTAAGAATGCAAAACTCGCCTTAAATTAGGGTAGAATTCAATGTAGTTTGTTATGTGTAATCAGTAGTGCACCAATTAATCACATGTGCCTCCTACACTTTATGCTTTCTCACTCTTAGCATGTGCTTTAGGCTTAAGTTACGTCCAGCGGATTAAGTATACGGAGCTTTTACGCTAGCATAAATGGTTGCCCCTTAGCTATTGGATGCAGATCGATTTGATAATTTGCATACCTCTAATAATTATTGTATAGAGATTCTAAATATTGTTATAATTTCTTTTTTATACATCTAATAGTGTAAAGTTCAAGCTTTTGATTAAAATAAAATAAGTATATGTATGTGTGTCAATTGAGCGAAATTCAATTCCAAGTGTCCATGCAAAACTGACACACCCCTCAATGTCTAGAAGAGGAGATTAGAACTTTTCAAACCATATTTGAATCTTCTTGAACTAGTGTCGACAAACTTGAAATGGACGCATCAAGAGGATTTAGTGTCTCTTCAAGCTTTAAACGAAGCCCATCTTTGATGCGTTTCATAAAACTTTCTTTTTTCTTATCGCCAATATACAATGTCGCTATTCGAACTATGTTAACTTTTTTCATAATAGAGAATTGAATGACTAACCAACCAGCACATAACTCAACTGGTTAAGGTATATGTTTTCAATCAAGATGTTTTCAATCAAGTCATATCCAGCAAGTTTTTAACTACAAGCTAGTTGGTCTGGGCTTAAGTCATATCCAACAAGTTTTTAACTAGAAACTAGTTGGGCTGGGCTTATTATTTTTTGTAGAAGACAAATGTTATGGATGAGCTTATGTGTTGTGCAAGGTCAAAATAATGAAGCATGGATGCGTGGAACGGTTTTCTGCATACAGTGAAGGTGAAAAATGGCAGAGGCAGAGGAACGGTTTTCTCTTTTTCGAACTGACTGGATGCGTGGAGATTGTGAGAAGTTTTCTTTTCATTTTGAGTTTGTCTCTTCGACTTCGATTGGAGGATTCCGTTGTGAGAGATAGCTTGAGTATTTTTGAGATTTCCTTCTTCCCTCTTTCGATTGTACTTTGTTCTTGATATTGAAGTTAATGGAAGATTGATCTCGCCTTGCACAGTGGATGTAGACCTCATTGGTCGATGATAGAACCTATAAAGTTCTATTTAATCACACTTATTTCTTGTTAGTTAGAAGAATTTTATGTGTTTTATTATTATTTCTTAGGGATTCAAACAATTCACGTGTTTTCGAGAGTTTGCAACATTTTGGAGTTAATTCAGACCAAATCAGAGGTGATTCGAGCAATAGAATTTCTATACCAACTTTGACCAATTATATCATGATATTTTGAGATGAAAATATATTCAAATTTGGTGTCAAATTGAAGCCTATTGAATTATCTTTCCAACGGTATAAGACTCATTTCATTCCACCAAGTATTACGAAAGTTATGATATTTTGAGTGATTGCTACTCCTGCTGGAAAACTGCCGTACCCGAGAATGCTTTGTGCCAATTTCCGTTCCCATTATCTTACTGATCATGTTTTGGAATATAGCCAAATTAGATATCATTTTAAATCTCTCTGAACCATCTTTCCAGCCATATAAAGATCACGTCGATCTAAGTTTTTGAGAAGAAGTTATTGGCAAAATAATGAAGACTATGCAATCCAGAAACTTTCCTTATTTGCAACCTTCTATGTTCATTTTGAGCAATTAGGAAAGGATTTTCAATTTTTGGATGTATTTTCCAACATTTTGCAAGATAGAAAATTATTTACTTTATTTTATTTTATTTTGAATATTATTCCCTAATTGTTTTGGGAAAATATCTTTCTAGAATTTACGGTTTCTTACTTGTGCAAGTTGTCTACTTCAAGGCTATTTAAACCTTCTTTTGGATAGCTACAGGGGGGCTCGGAATGTAATATTTCTAGACAATAGTTTTTAGAGTTTTGTTCTCTCTTTTTCTTTACTTTTCTTTTGGCACTATATCGAATCAATGACAAACCTTGGCTACATCATCACGATGAGCGGCTAAGGTAAGTGTTCCAATTCATAGGTCGGTGTAGCCTATTGCAATGTTGTGAGGCTCGAATTTTAATGTAGTTTTCTTATAATTGCAAGTATTCTTTGATTCCTGTGTTTATTTTATGATCAACATGTATTTTTGATTGAATTGACTTCTCGATCGCTTTATGAGTTTGATTGCTAATCATGATGCATGATCCTAATTTTCATGTTGATTGAACCTTGTAGCGCTATGATTATTACATGTGTGTGCTTTATGGGTTTCCATAATTGCATAGCTTGCATGTTTAATTCTAAGAAATTAAAGGAGCATCTTGATTAGATTAAAGTTATTTTATCTAATTGGTTGTCTTAGTCTTTTCCAAAGCATTTAATGCTTTTATCTAAATGATTTGGAACTGTTTCATCAAATTTGTTTAGGTAATTAGCATTAACTTTGACGTTGTTAGAGTTAATGACTTTAGGGAATCTGTTACTTTTTGGGGTGTCCTAATAAGTTGACTAAGTGCTTGCATAATTAAGTTAAAACGTTTTGTGTGCCTATGATTAATTTTGCAATTGGATAAAATCGTGCCTTTGAATTGGAATTTGGTAAGATTTAATCTATCTTTATTTTTATTTTCTTATATTTTATTTTATTTGCAAAAACTCAACCCCCCCCTTTTATTTGTTTCCTCATTTGCAAATTTAACTTGAGAAATTAATATTCGGTTCCCTGAGATCGACCCAGTCCACTCAATGCTACAAGTAGATTAGCAAATAAAGTATGAGTAGAAAGGAGTGTAAAAATTGAGAGAGAAAAAATATATTATTTCCTTTTTAAAAAATAAATAACTGTCAAATTTTTAAGGGTGATTAATAAGAAGATACTACATAGGGGAACCAAATAATATAATTTGGAGGTTGAACTATACAATATTTTGGGAGCCAACAAATTAGGTAAAAGAAATTGTTTACATGTGATTTAAAAAGAAATAAATGGGACACGTATAAATAAACATTATATTTGTATTAATTTGAATGTAGTAGAATACAATCTCTAATATTTATCCTCTGATTCTTTCTCTCTCTCAAGTGTAATTTGTTTGAGGGCTTTATAGCTTGTTCTTAAACATAGATTTGATTCGAGGGCTTCGTAGCTTATTCTCGAATGTTAATTTATTTTGAGGGCTTTGTAGCTTGTTCTCGAATGTGGATCTATTTCGAAGGTTTTGCAACTTGTTCTCGAATGTGAATTTGTCTCGAGGGCTTTGTAGCTTGTTCTCAAGGTTGAAGCTTTAATCAATCTTTAAGGTCTTCAAGTCTTCAAGTCTTGAAGAGTCTTTAGGCTTCAATGAGTGTTAAGCACCTAAGAACTTCAGGGAGTGTTTGACACCTAAAGGTTTTAGGGAGTGTTTAGCACCTAACGACCTTAAGGATTCTTTTTTAATTCTCTAAAGAGTTTTTTTTCCTTTTTAATTCTGAACAAAAATATGAAGCAAATGTTCTAATAAATTCAATTCAGTCGTTTGACTTTGTTTTTCATATGCATCTTATGAAAACTATCTTGGGGAATCACAAATGATTTGCTCAAGCACTATAGAGAAAAGATCAGGATATTGTGAATGCAATAAATTTGGTCAAGATTTGTAAAGAAATATTACAATTAATGAGAGAATCAGGTTGGGATTCATTGCTAGATGAAGTTTCAATTTTTGTGACAAGCATGATATTCTAATACTTAAGATGGATGATGTGTTTTTTTATTTTAGGGAGGCAAAGGCGGAAATCTCAATAAATCACAAATATGCACCATTATCGTGTTGAGGTTTTTTATACAGTTATTGATATATGTAACTTCAAGAGTTGAATAATCGTTTTACTGAAACAAGTACTGAACTACTTTTTTGTGTGGCATGCCTAAATTCGAGCAATTCATTTGCTACTTTGGACAGACAAAAACTTATATGTCTTGCCCAATTTTATCCTAGAGATTTTTCAACTATTGAACTTATTGTTCTTGAGGACCAGCTTCAAAATTATATAATTGATGTGCACTTAAATAATATGTTTGTTGAACTAACAAGTATTGGTGATCTTGCACTCAAAATGGTGATGACAGCTAAAGACTAAGTCTACCCATTAGTTTATCGATTGCTCACCCTAGTATTGATCTTACTAGTTGCAACAACTACTGTAGACAGGGCATTTTCTGCTGAGTATTATAAAGGCTCAACTGCGTAATCGGATGGGAGGCCAATGGATAAATGATAGTTGTATAGCATATGTTGAGAAAGATTTATTTGAGAAGATAGATAATGAAGTTATTATGCAACGATTTCATAATATGAAATCTCGTAGAGGACAACTGTGATGTATGAAATTAATAGTGCAGTTCATTTACGAATTTTTGGAATTATTTACTTATAAATTAGTTTTATTGAATTTTATGTTAAGCTTCCCTTGGATAAAAATTCTGGATCGCCACTGTTACTGAATATAACTGTCTAACATAAAAAATGATAGAAAAACTAAAAGTAATACAGATTTGAAAAAGCCTCTACAAAACTAAAAGTAGTACATTTTCCTTTTCAATTGCTTTCCATGAAATGTTTGAAATCCAGCCCATCATGAAATTTGATTTTTTTAGGCAGCTTTCAACAACACCTTTAGAATTCTGTCATAAAATAATGTTGATCAGGTCTACCTGGCCATTTGGTGTATTTTGTTTTCAATTTTTAAAAATTAAATTTATAAATACTAATTCCACTCATGAATTTCTATGTTTTGTTATTTATATTATAAAGAAAAAAAAACGTTTTAAAAATTCAAGTTAAAGTTTTAAAAACTAAAATAATAATAATAATAATAATAATAATAATAAATTTGTTTTTATTGTGAATATGGCATATGTAAATGCCCATTCCACATGCCCATTTGTTATCCATGCCAAGTGGCATTTTCTCCATAGCCAAAGTGTCTTCTAAAGGCCATAGATTGGTGTCCAAATGTACCACATCATCCTCTCTTAAATTGCCTATAAATAGAGAGATTTTTGGAAAAGAAGATAGACCAATTTTTCCTCCCATTTTCTCTAATTTTTGTGTTTTTAATTTGCCATAAATCTCCACTTTCTTTTGTTTATACTATATATATATATATTCTTTTTATATTTCATCTTTTGTATTATTATTATTATTATTATTATTATTATTATTATTATTATTATTATATGTTTTGGTAAAGTTTTGGTGCCCGGTTTCGCCTCTCAATTTTACAACACGTTATCAGCACGAATCTCTGTCATTTTTCCCGCTAAAGGTAAGTCTTATAGGTAAGCCATTTTTACGCATTTGGTTTATGTTAAATTTCTAATATAAATATATATTATTTTGATAGTGTTATTATGGCAAACCTTACAAAGCTAGAATTTGCGGCCCTGGATATTAATGGAAATAACTACTTGTCATGGATCCTTGACGCTGAGGTCCATTTAGATTCTATGAATCTTGGAGAAACAATTAAAGAAGGAAATGATGCATCAAATCAAGAAAAAGCAAAAACCCTGATCTTCCTTCGCCATCATCTTCACGAGGGATTGAAAATGGAGTATCTTACAATAAAAAATCCCTACGTTCTATGGCAAGGTTTGAAAGAAAGGTACGATCATCAAAAAACAGTTATTCTTCCAAAAGCTCGTTATGATTGGATGCATCTAAGGTTGCAGGACTTTAAACAGTAAGTGAGTATAATTCCGCACTCTTCAGAATTAGTTCAAAATTAAAATTATGCGGAGAAATGATTACTGATGTTGATATGTTAGAGAAGACATTTTCCACTTTTCATGTCTCGAATATGCTCCTGCAGCAGCAATATCGAGAGAAGGGTTTTGCAAAATATTCTGAACTTATCTCATGTCTTCTCGTTGCTGAACAAAATAACGAGTTATTGATGAAAAATCACGAATCCCGACCAACTGGAGCAACACCATTCCCTGAAGTGAATGTTGTGAATTTTAATAACCGTGGTCGAGGTCGTGGTCGTGGTCGAGGTCGGGACCGCGGTAGAGGAAGAAATACCTATTTTCGTGGTGGGCATTATAATTTTAAGAAACCCACACGAAGTGATGCTCATAAAGGAAAGGCTCCACAAGATAGAAGTTCGAAAGGTGATGAACATAAATGTTTCCGGTGCAGAATGACTGGGCACTGGTCACGTACCTGTCGTACGTCAAAACACCTTGTTGATCTCTATCAAGCTTCCCTGAAGGAAAAAGGAAAAGGAAAGAATGTGGAGGTAAATCTTGCAATTCAAGAAGATGATGTGTTTGACCCCTCCAATATGATTCATCTTGATGTAGCTGATTATTTTGAATCTCCTGGAGAGAGAATTGATGCAATCAAACAAGTAGATGATGATTTGTATGAAAATATATAATTAAATACTGTTTAGTATATTTTTGTTGTTGTTTGACTCTTTGTAATCGTTTTTCTTTTCTTTTCAATGAAGAAATATGAACAATTTCAATATGTTGAGTAATTCGAAAATGAGCAATGAGGATTTATGTCTGGCAGACTGCGCAACTACGCACACGATACTCATAAATAGAAAATATTTTACTAGATTGACAATGCTGGAAGCAAAAGTCAATACTATATCAGGTTCTGCAAATCTGATTGAAGGTTTTAGAAATGCAAACTTTATTTTGCCTAGAGGAACAAGATTTACAATTAATAATGCTTTGTTCTCTAGCAAATCGAAAAGAAACTTATTAAGTTTTAAAGATATACGTGAAAATAATTATCATGTTGAAACTGATTGTAAAAATAATATACAGTGTCTCTATATAACATCTATTGTTTCACATGAAAAACGTATATTAGAAACACTGCCTGCTTTTTCTTCTGGATTATACTATACTCATATACGAGTAATCGAAGGTTATGCAATAATGAACCCGAAGTTCATGAATCCAGAAATATTCAGTGTTTGGCATGATCGATTGGGTCATCCAGGGTCAATAATGATGAGAAAAATTATTGAGAATTCACATGGACATCCTTTAAAGAGCCAGAAGATTCTTCAATCCAATGAGTTGTCATGTGATGCTTGTTCTCAAGGGAAATTAATTATTAGACCATCACCAGCTAAAGTGGGGATTGAATCACCTGCATTTTTAGAGCGAATTCAAGGTGATATTTGTGGACCTATTAACCCACCAAGTGTTCCATTTAGATATTTTATGGTATTAATTGACGCATCCAGCAGATGGTCACATGTATGCTTATTATCAAGTCGAAATCTTGCATTTGCAAGATTACTTGCTCAAATAATTAAGTTAAAAGCACAATTTCCTGATAATACAATTAAGACCATTCGACTTGATAATGCTGGTGAATTTACATCCCAAACTTTTAATAATTATTGTATGTCAATTGGGATAAGTGTTGAACATCCTGTAGCTCACGTTCATACACAAAATGGTCTAGCAGAATCATTTATAAAACGTCTGCAACTAATTGCAAGACCATTGCTTATGAGAGCTAAACTTCCTACATCGGTATGGGGTCATGCTATTTTGCATGCTGCATCACTGGCACGTATTAGGCCAGTAGCTTATAATAAATACTCCCCAATGCAATTAGCTTATGGCCAGCAGCCAAATATTTCCCATCTAAGAATTTTTGGATGTGCAGTATATGTACCGATTGCTCCACCACAACGTACTAAGATGGGTCCTCAAAAGAGGTTAGGAATATATGTTGGTTTTGATTCCCCATCAATTATTAAATATCTTGAACCCCTGACGGGTGATGTATTTACTGCACGATTTGCTGATTGTCATTTTAATGAAACAAATTTTCCAACATTAGGGGGAGGAATTAAGAAGTTGGAAAAAGAAATTACATGGAATGCATCGTTATTATCTCATTTAGATTCTCGTAGAAATCAATGTGAACTTGAAGTTCAAAAGATAATTCATTTGCAAAATATAGCAAATCAACTACCAGATGCATTCACAGATACTAAAAGTGTGACTAAATCATATATACCAGCTGCAAATGCTCCATCAAAAGTTGATATCCCAAAGGAACAAGTTGTCAATAATGAGTCTGGAGCACGCCAGAAGCGTGGTAGACCAATAGGTTCTAAAGATAAAAATCCTCGGAAAAGAAAAGTAGTTGAGAATCAAAATGATTCGATAAAAGGTATGGATGTTCCAGAAGAAATACAGAATACAACTACTCAAAAGAGTATTGGTGAAAATCAAACGCTTGAGGATAATAATGAAATTTCTATAAACTATGTTACAACAGGAAAGAGATGGAACCGAAATGATATCATTATTGACAACATTTTTTCTTATAATGTTGCTCACGATATTATTCATGAAAGTGACGATTTTGACCCAAAATCTATCGTAGAATGTCAACGTAGAAAGGATTGGCCGAAGTGGAAAGAAGCAATCCAAGCAGAGTTGAACTCACTTTCAAAACGTGAGGTTTTTGGACCAGTAGTCCCAACACCGGAAAACGTCAAACCTGTGGGATATAAATGGGTATTTGTAAGGAAAAGAAATGAAAAGAATGAATTCACAAGATATAAAGCGAGACTTGTTGCACAAGGATTCTCGCAAAGGCCTGGTATTGATTATGAGGAGACATATTCTCCTGTGGTGGATGCAATAACGCTAAGATATTTGATTGGTTTGACTGTATATGAAAAGCTTGATATGCATCTAATAGATGTAGTCACGGCGTATTTATATGGATCTCTGGATAATGACATTTATATGAAAATCCCGGAAGGATTTAAAATACCAGAAACATATGAATCAAGTTCTCGGGAATTGTATTCAATAAAGTTACAGAGATCATTATATGGATTAAAACAATCAGGACGAATGTGGTATAATCTCCTGAGTGAATATCTGTTGAAAGAAGGATACCAAAATAATCCAATATGTCCGTGCATTTTTATAAAGAAATCTCAGTCAAGATTTGCTATTATAACTGTATATGTTGATGACTTAAATATAATTGGAACTCCTGAAGAGTTATCCAAGGCAATAGAATATCTTAAGAAAGAATTCGAGATGAAAGATCTTGGAAAAACAAAATTTTGCCTTGGTTTGCAAATTGAACATTTAGCAGATGAGATATTTGTTCATCAATCAACTTATACAGAAAAAATCTTAAAAAGATTCTATATGGATAAAGCACATCCATTGAACATTCCATGGAAGTTCGTTCACTGGATATAAAGAAAGATATATTTCGACCTCGAGATGACAATGAAGAACTACTTGGTTCTGAAGTACCATATCTTAGTGCAATTGGTGCACTTATGTATTTGGCTAATAACACAAGACCAGATATTGCATTTTCAGTAAATTTATTAGCTAGATATAGTTCATGTCCTACAAAAAGACATTGGAACGGAGTTAAGCATGTACTCCGATATCTTCGAGGGACAATTGATATGGGTTTATTTTATTCTAACAAATCAAAGTATGATCTAGTTGGTTATGCAGATTCTGGTTATCTATCTGACCCACACAAAGCTAGATCTCAGACAGGTTATCTATTCACATGTGGAGGAACTGCTATATCGTGGCGATCAGTGAAACAGATTATAACGGCCACTTCTTCAAATCATGCTGAAATCCTCGCTATTCATGAAGCAAGTCGAGAATGTGTATGGCTAAGATCGATGACACAACACATTCATCAGACATGTGGCTTGTCTTCAAGTAAACCTCTTCCAACGATGTTATATGAAGACAACACAACATGTATAGCTCAAATCAAGGGAGGATATATCAAATGAGATAGAACAAAGCATATCTCACCAAAGCTCTTCTATACTCATGATCTTGAAGAAAATGGCGATATCACTGTACAACAAATTTGTTCAAAAGATAACCTGGCTGACTTATTTACAAAGGCATTACCAACTGCAACCTTCGATAAATTAGTATATAGCATTGGAATGCGGCGACTCAAAGACTTTAAGTGATGTCTCCATGAGGGGGAGTGAATGTATTATAGTAAACTATATAAAATATGTACTCTTTTTCCTTCACTAGGGTTTTTCTTCCCATTGGGTTTTTCCCTAGTAAGGTTTTAACGAGGCATATTTTATATAAATGGGCATTTAAGGGGGAGTATTGTGAATATGGCATATGTAAATGCCCATTCCACATGCCCATTTGTTATCCATGCCAAGTGGCATTTTCTCCATAGCCAAAGTGTCTTCTAAAGGCCATAGATTGGTGTCCAAATGTACCACATCATCCTCTCTTAAATTGCCTATAAATAGAGAGATTTTTGGAAAAGAAGATAGACCAATTTTTCCTCCCATTTTCTCTAATTTTTGTGTTTTTAATTTGCCATAAATCTCCACTTTCTTTTGTTTATACTATATATATATATATTCTTTTTATATTTCATCTTTTGTATTATTATTATTATTATTATTATTATATGTTTTGGTAAAGTTTTGGTGCCCGGTTTCGTCTCTCAATTTTACAACAGTTTTAACAAAATCCTGGATTATTTTGAACCTTCAACAATATTTTTAAAGTTCAACTATTACAAAAATGTTTAGACTAAATTTAAGGTTCATAATCCTATTTTTCTCCTTCAACTTTCAAGATTTCTCTATTTGATCCATAACAAAAGGATACGGTAGCTTTAAATATGTATGCTAACAAGTTGACATGGGCATGTATTATTAAAGTCACATAGGTTAGTTAAAGAGAAATTTTGGGTGAGGGAATATTAACTGGGCAATATAATAGCTAAGACCAAAATCTATTAGCTTTAATTTTTGAAAGTTTATATACTAAAATAAATATATTGCAGAGACTAAAATGGTTATTTTTCAAAAATTCAAGGACCATAATAAATATTTTGACAATCCTGAAACAAAAATGAAAAAAAAAAGTTGAAAGTTGGGGAACCAAAATAAAATTTAAAGCTAAAGTTAATTAATGATGTTTGTACTTATTCTTTCTAGGCTTATATGTTTTAGTCCCTATTGTTTAAAAAGTTTCAAGTTACTCCCCTATTTATTAACAATTTTCAATTTAGTCACTCACATATAGTGGATGGTAAACTTACATGACATAATACTTGAATTTGTAGAAATTTTGTCTCTTAATATTTTTCCTCCAATTTTTTGCCAATTCACAAGTGTTTTATGATATGTAAGTTTATCATCAACCAATTTTAAAATTTATTAATGATAAGAGACTAATACTTGGTGAATTGGCAGAAATTTAGTCCCTTACATGGCATAATATATACTTAGTGAATTGGTGAAAATTTAGTCTCTTAGGCGCCGTTTGATAATGTTTCTGTTTCCCGTTTCCTGTTTCTCGATTTTAAGATTAAGAAATAAGAATATGTTTGATAACTATTTTTGTTTCTTGCTTTCACCTGTTTCTTGTTGTTTGAAAACAAGAAACACAAACAGAAGCTTGTTTGATAACTATTTCTGGTTTCTTGTTCTTGTTTGTTTTTTTTTTCTTCTTATTTTTTCTCCTTTTTTATAGTTTAAAAATAATTTAGTTATATAACATACAAATATATAACATGCATTAAAACATATAAAAAGAAATTATAAAAAAATTTACATTATCTAATACCAATAAGTCTCGATGCAAAATTAACAACAATAATAAAATTGTTTTTGTACTAAAAAAAAAAATAAATAAAATTGCTTCATCCTTCAAATGTTGTCCAAATTTGATTTGCAATATTATCTCTCACTTGAGTCAATCGCCTTAAATGATGTCGACTCAAATCCAACTCAGTTATATTGCTAAATGTTGTGATTGTAAAATATTAAAGTGAGGCTAAATGCATGTTTTAATGAGCAAAATTTATATATTGCAAAATTCTAATTGGTTCCAAGTGTACTAAAAATAAAACAATATATATATATATATATTGTAAAATCCAAAATCCAAAATTAAAATAATATATAAATATACCTATTGCAAAATTTAAAATTTAAAATTAATAATATATAAATACACATATTAAAAAATCTAAAATTCAAAATTACAATAATATATAAATATAAAGATTGCAAAATTTAAAACTCAAAATTCAAATAATATATAAATATACATATTGGAAAATTTAAAAGTCAATTAAAATACTATAAATATACAGATTGCAAAATTAAGAAATATATATATATTGCAAAAATTCAAAATTAAAATAAAATAGCAACATGTTTTACCCAGGTGTTGAAACTAGGACCTGGAATGCAAAAGGAAAAGTTGCGTGCCCCTTGGCCAACAAACCAATAACTTGATTTTAGCATTTTGCGGAACGTCTAAATATAAGAGGAAATAGAACAAAGTTTCTGAAATTCAGATCGAATTTTAGAAACGTTTTTCAAATTTTGGAAACAATAAACGGAATAGATTATCAAACACGTCTGTTTCTTAAAAAAATGAGAAATAGGAACAAGAAACAGGAAACAAAAATGTTATCAAACAGGCCCTTAGGTTTTTTTCTGCTATAAATTTAGTCTCTTAATTTTCACCCATTCACACAAATGTTTTATGTCATGTAAGTTTATCATCAACCAATTTTAAAATACATTAATGGTGAGACTAAATTGAAGATTGTTAAACTATAAAGAATTAAAGGGCCGTTTGTATTTTGGGAATCTAGATAACCAGAATCTTCAGATGCCTGGAATTATAGATAATCGGAATGATAGATGTCCGATATCTTTAGATAGCCATGCTTGTTTTGTAGAAAAGTTTTTAAGAATGTCTAGGAATATTTGGATAACTGTGTTTGTTTCGCCGGATTTATACTTGGGAATCTCTTAAATTTACATAATATTCCAAGACTCACGACAATTCGTGTAATTTATAGATTAATTTAATACAATTTGAACTTATATGACATAATTTTTTTTATTAAATCTAAAATTTATTTTTAAATCAATTTAGTTTCTATTATACAATTTGAATTTAGATATCAATATGAATACTAAATTTACCAAGTAAATGTCTCATAAGATAATAACAAATAACTAAAAAAAAAAACTTCCTTATTGGCAATCTTTCAATAATAAAATATTAAAAAGACATACAATTTGTTAAATTAAATTATAGAAAATTAAAATGAAAAGAAATTCAGAAAAATTATTTACAAAAAATTAAAATGCAGAAAATCCCAAAAAAATTCATTTGCATAAAATATTGAGAACATAGAAAATTAATTTGCAGAAAATGAAATATCAGAAAATGCAAAAAAAAAAAAAAAAAAAATCCGAAAATTTTCAGAATATTATTTTGCAAAATAAAAGAGCAGAAAATGCATAAAATTAGTTTCCAGAAAAAATGAAGAATATAAAATAGTAGAAAATAAAAATGCTAAAAATGCAGAAAATAAAAAAGCAAAATGCAAAAATTTATTTTTCAGAAAAATACAGAAATTGAACTTCAGAAAATGTTGAGAATTCATATTTTTTTAAAAAAACTTAATTTGTTGAAAATGAAAAAGTTGAGAATTCAAAATTCTAATTAACAAAAAATGCAGAAAACTAATTTAGTTTGAAGAAAATACAGAAAACTCATTTGCAGAAAATTATAATACATAAAACCAATTTGCAGAAAATAAAAAAAAATGTAAAAATGAAGAAAATGAATATGCAGAAAATGAAGAAAATGAATGTGCAGAAAATGAAAATGTAGAAGATATTGAAATTGAAGAAAATAAAAATGGATAAATTTGAAATGTAAAAAATGTAGAAAACAAAAATGGAAATAAAAAAACCAATGATTAGATGATCTGTAAAATGAAGAGACATTAAGACTTTCAATTTTAAGGTCAATGTCTCGACATACATCTCATATGAAAAAAAAAGGTGATCAAAATTGAATAGACAACATAATGAAAAAAAAATGTGAAAGGTAGCAAAAGGAAAAAAAAGTGAGGAAGAAAGTAAGAAATGAAACATGAAAAATACCTAGAAGAGGAGTAGAGCAGAGAAGAAAAAAATCCTAATGGAAAGTGACGACTGATGAGACGACTTGGAGAGAAATAAAGCTATTAGTGTCAAATAATTAGGGTTAAGGGTAAACAATGTAATTTGATAGATGTCTGAAAGAAGGGAATCTTAAAAACCCATCTTTTCAACGGTATTCAAAATAGCTTAAAATTGGGAGATTTTAAAATACCCGATATCTTTGGATGCCTGGCTATTTTAGGATTACCCACAATCCAAACACGATCATTTAGATGGCCATAAGGTGGGAATCGTGGATTACACCAAACAAACGACCCCTAAATGGAAACTTTTTAAACAATTGTAACTAAATTGAAAAAACATGCAAACATAATTTAAAACTATCCATATATTTAGTTCATTTTCAGAAAGGGTTCTAAAATAAACTATCAACTATAATTTAAACCCGTTTAATAACCATTTTATTTTTTATTTTTTAGTTTTTGAAAACTGTGTTTGTTTTCTCATCATTTTTCTATAATAAATTTCATATTTCTTAATAAAACATTTAAATTCTTAGCCACATTCCAAACACAAAAATAAATTTTTGAAAACTACTTTTTTTTTTTTTTTAATTTTCAAATTTTGGCTTGGTTTTGAAATTATATGTGAAAAGTAGATAACAAAAGAAGAAAACCCGCCATAAGTGGAAATAGTATTTATAAACTTAATTTTCAAAAATCAAATAGTTATCAAGCGATGTCTTAAAACTTCATATGATGTTCTTAAAACATTCATTTTAAAGTACAATGATCAAATTGGTTACTTTTTAAAAGTACAGAGACCAAAATAAACTAAAACTAAAACTACAAAAATCAAATAGACATTTTGAAAGTACAATGACTAAAATAAATCAAAGCCAAAAGTACAGAGACCAAAATAGTATTTAAAAGTTGAATATTCAACGACAGTTTTTTTTTATACATTTACGATATTTTCATTTGGGAAACTTTTCGTTCCATCATTGATATCTTGCCTTAGCTCTTCGTGGAACTTTCCACTGTTTGTCCCAGAAAAATCTTTAACACACATCTGTTCAAATAAGCTGGTCAAAATTTGAAATAGGAGAGTACTGAAAGATCGGTAAGAATTTAAAAAAAAAACTGTTCGAAATTTTTCTGAGAAAGGGGGAAATATCAACACGCAGATCACACGAAGTTGTATTATAGTCTCAAAAGTCGACAAAAAAGGCAGCATTTTGAATATTTGTCTTCGAAGCTCTCATGTGTGGCCAGTCAGAGCCACCCCTCACAGGTCGTGGCGGCGGTCGCCGTTCATACAGAACCGTAACAATTTATACTCACAGGTATACCTAATTAATAATTATGATTAAAAAGTTCTAGTTGATTTGTACATTATTATTTGTCGCCTAGCGAGGCGCAGATATTTTTTCCACGAAGATGAAGGCAAAAGGCTTGGCATTGAGAGAGAGGAAAACGTGGTGGGAAAAAAACAAACGGAAAACTTATAGGACTATGGAAATCTACCTCCATTCATTATTTGTCTTGACTTATGTTGACTGAACATTTAAAAATGAATAATAGTTACCTCCTTATCGGTAAAACCTACATACTAGGTTTTGGGTGCCAACAAATTATGATCTATCATCAATAAGTAAATTGAAATAACCTTAGCACCACCATCATCAAATTTACTTCAATATATCATTAAACAAATAAAAGATATATGTAATGTACTCGAGATAAAACAACATAACTTAACGACAATTACCAAAATAAAGGAAAAAAAGACTAAAATTGTGCTTAGAGTTCTTTCATCAAGTAAAAATCATTTGTAGTTGCTAATTGTTAAAAAGGTTGATTAGTTTTGAGTGAAATCAACAGTAAACTCAGTATTTACCTCGACTCTCTACTAAATGCTATTAATGTATAAAAAGCTCACATGCTATGAAATTAAGAAGAAGAGACGTGTGAGAGTGTAGAGAGATTTTTGTGAGACTTATCTGAGATTTGTAAATCCTCCAAGAAATTGAATAATATTTGCTCCCTTCTTCAATGGATGTAAGCCTCCTAGTGTCGAACCACTTACATGCTTGTGTTTATCTTCTTCTTCTTCATCTTCTTCAAGCTTTGATTTCTTTTCCTCAAAACAATTAGTCTTCTTCAATTTGCTTCAGAGCATAAGAACGAATTTCTGCAAAATTTTGATTCTGTCATTTTGCTTGGGTCTCCATCTCTCTTTTGCATGTGGATCTTGATACGTGGTTTATCTTGAACCACATCTGTCAACAAACAAAGAGATAAGTTTGAATTTTATTTAGGCCTTGTGTGTTTTTAAGTCCATTAAGCCCAACAAATTGGTATCAGAGCTTGAGTATTCATTCAAGAAATCAGTTCTTGAAGGTTTCAAATCCAAGAACTCAATCAAGAATGGTAGCTGCACGTTATGATATTGAAAAGTTTGATGGGAAAAGTGATTTCACTCTATGGAAAGTCAAGATTGAAGCAATTCTTGGATAGAAAAGGGCTATCAAAGCCATTAAAGACCCATCAAAGCTACCTACAACCATGAACGATGAAGAAAAAGAAACCATGAAACTTGTCGCTCGTGGAACCTTGGTTTTGAATCTAAGTGACGACGTTCTAAGGGAAGTATTAGATGATGAAACAGCCTTCAAAATGTGGACAAAGCTAAACGAGTTGTATGTTACTAAAGATCTCCCAAATAAGATGTATCTAAGGGAGAAATTCTTCACTTTCAAGATGGATGCTTTAAAAACCTTAACTGACAATCTTGCTGACTTCAAGCAATTAACATCTGAATTTAAAATCGTTGGAGAAACGATTGGGAGTGAAAATGAAGCCTATGTCTTACTAAATTCGCTTCCAGAAGCTTATAGAGAAGTCAAAACAACTTTAAAGTATGGAAGATGGTCCATTACCACATAAGCTATAATTTAAGAACTTATAACTAAAGAAATTGAGCTTCAATCATAAAAGAAAGAGAATCAAGGTGCCGAAGGATTGTTTAGTAAGGAAAAGTCAAAGAATCAATGGAAAAATGGCAAAAACCAGCAAGAAGAAAATAAAAACAAGCCAAAAGGGAAGTGTACTTATTGTCATAGGGATAATCACTTGAGAAAGGATTGTTTCTTTCTAAAAAAGAAACAAAATCAGAAAAATAAAAGGAGCAAACAAGCAGAGGCCTCAGTTGGAGATAACTCTCTTACTTTCACAGATGCTCTTGCCACTACGGATGAATTTGTAAACCAAGTCAGCCCTTTGGAAAAACAAGATTGGGTTTTAGACTCTAGTTGTTCATTCCATATGACTCCATTCAAAGCTCAACAAGAAGCTTTGCAAAATACTAGAAAGAAATACCAAAAGGCTCTCACCATTATTCATCAAGTTATTGATGATACAAATTTTCAGAAAATTTCTGGAGCAACTACTGCGAGGCAAGCATGACAAATTTTGGAGAATACTTATAAAGGAGTGGATCGAGTCAAGAAGGTTCGCCTCTAAAAATTAAGAGGTGATTATAAATCATTACACATGAAAGAGTCTGAATTGATTTCAGATTATACTTTAAGATTGCTAGCAGTGGTAAATGAAATGAAGAGATATGGTGAGACGATAAATAATGAGCAAGTAGTTGAAAAAAATACTTTGGTCATTGGATGAAATGTAACGACCTGACTTCCTCTATATGTAAAATCTAAGGTCGATACTACATGCATGAAAAGTAAAAACTTTTGGAACGGAAAAAAGGCAGAAACTCATGGAAGTCAAATAAAACTTTTATTAAAATGCAGAAATAAGAATCAAAATACTTCGAGTTTGGGATCCCAATAAAAAAATAGTAAAAGCTAAAAATGAAACCAGACCAGTGAATAAATGAAATAAGTTAAAACATAATAAATCATGAACTATAAATTTAATATATGATCCTAGAGAGGTCCGTTGCTAATTCCATAGCCTCGCCAAGTTTCACGCCCTCACCACGCACCTCGTAGGCCTAAGCATCATCTGAAAAGAAAGTAAAGTAGCATAGGTAAGTATAAAAATACTCAGTAAGTAGCCCCACTTGAGGGTTGTAGCAATAAGCACACAAACATAGTCATCATAAAATATTACGTGGGGTCCTCGCTTAATAAAAAAAAACTTTATTGCGTCATTTCATAGGAACCTTTGTCTGTAGTATTGTAACTTTCTGTCTAGGTAAGCAATTAACCTATCCCCAAGCTAGACCAACTACAATATTGTGAGTGACAGCTCTGTAAGGCAAGACACCACTAAAGGGTAGTTGGCGGTCTCTCAGTAGGCCTATACCTCTCAAACACAGTACCCATGGAACATACATTTTAACCATGAGCGAAGTGACCCTCAAGCTGTAAATATGAGGGGAGTAGCTCTCAAGCTAAAACCATCAGGCATTCTTGGGTACATACCTAAAGTCATAGCTAGAAGCTTCTAAAAACATACATGACATGGGGAAGGTAATTGACATTAGCTTACAAGATCTTAGACAACCACCTTTTTAACTAAGCTCCTTATGAAATTGTACATGAGCCTTAAGCACAAATATCATTTACCTGAGACCCCTAACCAAGCTAGGAAACTTAAATCCATGAGCAACCCATTTCAAAATCAACCTCTCAAAGACCTCATGCTAAACATACTTATGCAAATCTCAAGCTCAAGAAATTATAAAATAACGAGTCAGTCAAATTCAACATGCTTCACATACAGAAATATCAGGTCATGCTTATCTAATGGTAGCCTTTTAAAAAAAATAGGGACAATCTTAGCAAAAACATTCAAAGTTGATCCAATATGGCTACTTACCTTTTTTAGCCAAAACAAAAATAATAAAAATTCTCTTCTCCCAGAAAAATCTTTTGCACCACCTAAAACAAATTGCAAAAAAAAGAAAATTAATTAATTCTTGGCATTCCAAAACCTCCAAAGCTAATTTATAACTTTACTTTTAACAACTAATTCTTTCTCCCAACAAGCTCCAAAGAAGAATACACACTCACTTACCCAATTAAAGCTGCCTTCGGACTCAATCGACCCGCTGTCCAAAAAGTTCCTAAATTAGAGATAAATCTAAAATTCGTCAATTGATCGAACCCAAAACTTCATAATAACATTCCAAAACATATAGCGTTTAACTTCAACAATCAATCAAGGGTTCTGATCAATTAAGTTTACCAATTATATCTTACCAAAACAACACCTAAACTTGCTAGTTTTGGTGTTGAATTAGTCTGATCTCGATAATCCGGCCTCCAATCGTAATGGGTATCCTAAAATCAAGTCCAAAAAATAATGGGTTAACTCCCAATCACCAAAATAACATCTAAAACCACCTTAAACCATTGCCGGAAGACTTACCAACGCTGAAACGAGGACTAATCACGGTTGAACAGTGCTGAATTCGCCGGAAAGAATTCCTGAGGTCGAGAAAACTCGCCGGAGACGCCCAACTCGCTGCAGAAAACATGACACCCAACCCCTCCCTTATAGCGTTGTCACTCGCCTGAAACCGAGAGAGAGAGAGAGGGAAACCCACACAACCTGGATTTGCACCTAGGCCCACGCTCGCACCTCATCAGAATCCACGAGGACTGAGCGAAAATCCTTGTTGTCGTCACTGGTTGGGTTCAGATGAAGAGAACAGGAGGAAGGTGAGGGCGATGGTGGGGGGTAGGGGCTGTTGGTTTGTTGAAGAAAAAAGGCAACAATGGAGGAAGAGATCTCCCTTGTCGAGAAGAAGAAGAAGAGGAAGATAAGGGAATTGATGCCTAGGGCTCTGTGGTGCGAGCTTGTCGAGGGCTCGTCAAATTACAATTTATAAACCGATCCTAAGCTACTTGTAGCATTGAGTGGACCGAGTCGATCTCAGGGAACCGAATATCAATTTCTCAAATTAAATTTGCAAATGAGAAAATAATTAAAAAGTGGAGTTTTGTGTTTTTATAAATAAAATAAAACATAAGCAAATCTAATTCATAGGTATAGTTTTGTCCAATTGCAAAATCGATCATAGGCATACAAAACGTTTTAACTTAATCATGCAACCACTCGGTCAACTTATTAGGAAACCCTAAAAAGAAACAAATCCCCTAAAATCATCAACTCTAACAAACGTCAAAGTTAATACTAATTACCTAAACAATTTGGCACGAAACCGTTCCAAATTATTTAGATAAAAGCATTAAGTACTTTAAAAAGACCAAGACAAACCGGTTAGATAAAATAACTTCAACCTAACCAAGATGCTCTTTTAATTCCTCGAACTAAACATGCAAGCTATGCAATTATGGAAACCCATAAAACACACACATGTAATAATCCTAAAGCTACAAGGTTCAATCAACACGACAATTATAGATCATGCATCATGAATAGCAATCAAGCTTATAAAGCGATCGAGGCGTCAATTCAATCAAAAATACATGCTCATAAAATAAATATAGGAATCAAAGAACACTTGGAATTATTAGGAAACTACATTAAAGCTCGAGCCTCACAACATTGCAATTGGCTATACCGACCTATGAATTGGCACACTTACCATAGCCGCTCATCATGATGATGTAGCCAATGTCGTCATTGGTTGGATATAGTGCCAAAAGAAAAGTAAAAGAAAAAGGAGAAAAACTCTAAAAACTATTGTCTAGAAGTATTACATTCGGAGAGCCCTTGCAGCTGTCCAAAAGAAGGCTTAAATAGCCTTGAAGTAGACAACTTGCACAAGTAAGAAACCCGAAATTCTAAAAAGATATTTCCCAAAACAATTAGGAAATAATATTCAAAATAAAATAAAATAAAGTAAATAATTTTCTATCTTGCAAAATGCTGGAAAATACATCCAAAAATCGAAAATCATTTCATAAATTCTCAAAACAAACATAGAAAGTTGCAAATAAGGAAAGTTTTTGGATTGCACAGTATTCATTATTTTGCCAATAACTTCTTCTTCAAACCTTGGATTGACGTGATCTTTATATGGATGGAAAGATCTTTCAGAGAGCTTTAAAATGGTATCTAATATAGTTATATTTCCAACGTGATCAGTAAGATAATGGAAACGAAAATTGGCACAAAGCATTCTCGAGTACGACAGTTTTCCACCAGAAGCAGTAATCACTCAAAATGTCATCACTTTCATAATACTTGGTGGAATGTAATGAGTTTTATACCGTTGGAAAGATAATTCAATAAGCTTCGATTTGACACTAAATTTGAATATATTTTCATCTCAAAATGTCATGATATGATCGGTCAAATTTGGTATAAAAATTCAGTTGCTCGAATCACCTCCAATTATGTCCGAATTAATTTTGAAATGTTGAAAACTGTCCAAAACACGCAAATTGCTCGAATCCGTAAATCATAATAATAAAATACATAAAATTCTTCTAACTAACAAGAAATAAGTGTGATTAAATAGGATTTATAGGTCCTATCATTTTGTGCGACTTAGACTTAAAGCTTGCCTTTGCTACACTTAAATAGAGATGAGAAAATAGGGCTAGCTCCTTTCTTGGCTTGGGCTTGGCTAAAACTCAACTTAATAACAAAAATACTCCCAAACCAATTAATCTCATTTTCCCTTCCAAATCTCTAATTTACACTTATACAAACCCCCACAAATTTCAATTTTTTAAAAAAAAAACCAAGATAGCTCAAAATTACCAACAAGTAAATAATAATAAATCAACCACTTCAAACTTCAAAAAAATTAAAACTCCAACTCTTAAATTGGAACTTCAACCAATTTAATTTAATACCTGAATGCGCCGGCCGTTACATGAAAAATTCAATTTCATCGTTATAGCTTTAGAAGAATCAAGGATTAAGTACAATATTTGTTGATTAACTTGTGGGTGCTTTGCAAGCCCACGAAGAAAAACTTATTCAAAAGAAGAACAAACAGACAACTGAACAATTTTTTCAGTTAAAGTTGCAGTTGAGAGATAAAAAAAATAACCAAGAAAAAGGTAACCAAAGCCGAGGACGTGGTAACAGTCGTCGACGTGGTGATTTCAGAGGTCGAGGAAGAGGAAACTTTAGTCAAAGAAAATTTGATGAGAGTAATTCAAACTCTAATTCATCAAGAGGTCATGGTAGACAAAATTATTCAAGGCCATATAGAGGAAGGTCAAATAATATAATAATGACAGGAGGTATGACAAAAGTCAAGTGGAATGTTATAATTGTCATAAATTTGGTCATTATTCATGGGAATGTAGAAATAAAGTTGAAGAAAATGCTAACTATGTTGAGCAAGACGTTAAAAATGGTGAACCATCTTTGCTTCTAGCATGCAAAGGTGAAGAGACATGTGAAACAATTTGTGGTATCTTGATAGCATTGCAATCAATCACATATTTGGAAGTAAATCAATGTTCGTGGAACTTGATGAATCTGTTGGTAGAAATATTGTATTTGGTGATGCAACAAAAATTCTTGTGAAAGGAAAAGTTAAGATCTTAATCAACTTGAAGAATGGGAAGCATGAGTTTATCTCTAATGTCTATTATGTGCCGAATATGAAGAACAATACTTTAAGTTTAGGACAACTCCTAAAGAAAGACTATAATATTTTGATGAAAGATTATAGTCTTTCAATAAAGGATCATCATGACAATATGATTGCTAAAGTGCAAATGATGAAGAATAGAATGTTTATATTAAACATTCAAACTGATGTTGCAAAATGTTTGAAGTCGTGTTTGAAGGATCCATCTTGGATTTGGCACTTGAGATTTGGGCATTTGAACTTTAATGGCTTGAAACTATTATCCAAGAAGGACGTGGTGAAAGGATTGCCATATGTAAAACATCCAGATCAATTTTGTGAAGATTGTCTTTATGGCAAGCAATCAAGAAAGAGTTTTCCACAAGAATCATCTTAAGGAGCAAAGAGACCACTAGAGCTTGTTCACAATGATCTTTGGACTGATCAAGTTAAGTACTTTCCGTAAGAATAATTATTTCTTATTATTTATTGATGATTTCAGTAGAAAAACTTGGATTTATTTTGTCGAGGATAAATCAGAGGTATTTGGTGTCTTCAAGAGATTTAAAGCTCTTGTTGAAAAAGAAAGTGGTCTTTATATATGATAGGACCAACATAGTTCTATATTTTTATGCTTAAATCATGTTAGTTTAGAGGTTTTAATGTAATTAATTGATCATTTTGTAGGGATTTGAGTATAAGGCACGTTTCGATAGATTCTACGTCGAATCACGATTCCAACGCATCAAACCAGATGTCATTCAGACACCTAAGCGAAAAGTTAGAGCAAAAATAATCAGTGCTACGCGCTGGGTAGCGTCTAGACGCTGTCTAGAGCGTCTAGACACTATCGGCAGTTCCCTGAAATCTCCCTCGACATTGTGGCGAGCCCCTGTGAAGCTGGGAGCGTCTAGACGCTCCATCGATTCCTATAAATAGATTTTTTCGTCCTCTAAGTCATGGGGTCTCCAATTTTCAGCCGTCAGGAGACCATTTTAAGCTTTCTCCTCTCTGTTTTTCAGTACTTTAGGATAGATTAGGAGTTTTTCATCAAACTTTGGTGTTTGGCTACATCATCACGATGAGCGGCTAAGGTAAGTGTTCCAATTCATAGGTTGGTGTAGCCAATTGCAATGTTGTGAGGTGACGTGAGCTTGTCGAGGGCTCATCAAATTACAATTTATAAACTGATCATAAGCTACTTGTAGCATTGAGTGGATCGGGTCGATCTCAGGGAACCGAATATTAATTTCTCAAGTTAAATTCGCAAAGGAGAAAACAATTAAAAAGCGGAGTTTTGTATTTTTATTAATAAAATAAAACATAAGCAAATAAAATAAAGACAAATCAAATCTTACCAAATTCCAATCCAAATGTGCAGTTCTACTCAATTGCAAAAATTGATCATAGGCATTCAAAATATTTAAACTTAACAATGCAAGCACTTGGTCAAGTTATTAGGAAACTCCAAAAAGTAGCAAATTCTCTAAGGTCATTAACTCTAACAAACGTCAAGTTAATGCTAATTACCTAAACAATTTTGACAAAACCGCCCCAAATTAATTAGATAAAGGCATCAAGCGCTTTGGAACGACCAAGACAACCAATTAGGTGAAATAACTTTAATCTAATCAAGATGCTCCTTTAATTCCTAAAATTAAACATGCAAGCCATGTAATATGGAAACCCACAAAACATACAGATGTAATAATCCTAATGCTACCGGTTCAATCAACATGACAATTACGGATCATGCATTATGATTAGCAATCAAACATGTAAAGCGATCAAGGTGCCAATTCAATCAAAATACATGCTTATAAAATTAATACAAGAATTAAAGAATACTTGCACTTGAAAGAAAACTACGTTAAAGTCCAAGCCTCACAATATTGCAATTGATTACAACCGACCTTTGAACTGGAAACGTGGAGTTTAGCCAAGCATCGTGATAGTATATCTCCCTTTAAACATGGTTCGATTTGCTACAATAAAAGTGTAAAAGTAGAAGGATAAAAGCTCTCAAAAGCTCTCTCTAAAAGTCTAAGCAAAGGAGGCAAAAGTCACTGACCTAAAGTGAAAAAGTGCTATAAATAGGACTTGGACAGCATTGAGACGCCAAGGGTGGTGTTGAGACGCTGCCCTTGCAATTAAGGAAAGAATAATTGCTTGTTTTGTGTGGCGTTGAGCGGCGTCGAGACGCTACTAGCGTTGAGCAAGCCAAACCACAGCGTCGAGCAGCGTTGAGCAAAAATAGTAGCTTAGCGTTGAGCAGCGTCAAGTATGGCGTTTAGACGCTGCTGGCGTGAGCATAGCGTTGAGCGGCGTTGAGACGCTGCTCTGTGGACAGATTTGGTAATTTTGCTCTAACTTTTCGCTCAGGTGTCCAAATGACCTCCGGTTTGGCTCATTTGAATCGTTGTTCAAAATAGAGTCTCCAAATACTTCTTTTGCTCGAATCCCTACAAAATAAATATGAAAACACATAAAAACTATCCAACTAACAAGAGTTAAGTGTGATTAAATAAAACTTTATACGTCCTTTCACAACCCCCAACCTAAATCTTGCTAGTCTCGAGCAAGGTAAAACTAAACAATCTTATGACTAATTAGTTGCATATCAATGACTCTAATCTCAATGCTTTAGGCAACAAAACATTTGCAATGGAAGAAAACAATCAAACACATTCAATCAATGAGAATTTTAAAACTAATCCCTTCATCCCTTATGTGTGTGTGTGTATAGCTCACCTTATCTAACTCTATATAAGGCCGAGAAAGTTTTATTTGATCCTCAACTCGTTTTCCCCCTACTTCTGACTTTAAGACTAATTTTCAAGCTTCCCTACACTTAAAAGGATAACAAGAAACTAAGGTGCTTCGGGGTAGGCCTCCCCCAAACTTAGAGTTTTGCTTATTTTGATGAGCGCTAGCTTTTACACATCCACTGTAGGGACCAACACTTGCTCGATGGATGGCCTAACTGATCACAGTAGAGGTAGCTCTTTTTGCCCTTAGACTTTTAAAAACATGCAACCATTTTTTTTTACTCGAGTTTTCATTTTATCACAATAATAAAGGCAAATAAATCATGCAATTACTCCTAAGTTTCACGTTATTCAATATCATACAAGTAGACTCTTACACTAGTGCCTAAAATCTTTCGAGGTGACAACAAGAATCTAGAGCAAATAACCCAATCTTAAGCCTTCAAAACCATAGACAAGAGGGCTAAGTGCTCAAAAAGTATAAGAGAATCAAAAGGAAAATTTTAAAATAGGCTTAAATCAAGCATGCATCTTCAAGTTTCAACCATTTCAAATGGAATTACCTAAAGCACCTCCTAGATTGTCATAATCACCTAATACGCAACTAACTCATCATGCAATTTAAGCTCAATTTTTTAAAAAAAAAATTAACGCTCATTGCTCAACATGCTCATGAATAACCATAAACATGCAAGTCTAACGTTCTCCACCCCCAACCTTAATTGATACATTATCCCCAATGTATCGCTAAAGAGAGTTGTATAAACAAAAAGCAAGAGGAACAGAAAAACTTCCCTAGTTTTTGGATGGCTTGTGGGTGGTGGTGCATCTTTATCCTCAATTTCTCCCCCTAAGTGCAACACCTACAGAAAAAAAAAAAAAACAAAATAAACTAAGAAAAGGAAATAAATAACTAAAAGGAAAATAAAATAATTAAAGCACTTGGGTTGCCTCCCAGAGTAGCGCCTAGGCGCCACCCCTCCTGGTGGTCCGCCTTAGCCTTCTGCCAAATTTCTTTTCATTCTTGTCTCTTTCAATCTTTCAGTGCCTAGGTGCCATTGACTGGCGCCTAAGCGCTAGCTCTCTGGAAATTTTGGCTTGAAATATCATTTTCTCTACCAAAAAATCACCTACAAAGAAAATAAACAAAAATCAAATATTATTGTTTAAACAAAGACCTCAAAAACTAACCATAAGCCTAATGCACCCTACTTTCTATGCTTAAAACTGACTTATCAGCAGTAGGTGTCAAATGGGTGTTCAAGATAAAATTAAGAAATGAAAAAGGAAAAATGGAGAGACATAAAGCAAGATTAGTTGCAAAAGGCTATTCTCAAATAAAGGGCATTGATTACAATGAAGTGTTTGTTTCTGTGGCTTGCTTGGAGACCATAAGATTGTTAATTGTACTTGCTACTGAAAATAAATGGAAGATCTTTTAAATGGATGTCAAATCAGCATTTTTAAATGGATATCTTGAAGAAGAAGTCTACTTGGAACAACCTCTTGGTTATGTTGTGAAAGGTCAAGAAGATAAAGTTTTAAAATTAAAGAAGACAATTATACAGATTGAAACAAGCGCCAAGAATGTGGAATAACATAATCAATAAATATCTCCTTGACAATGGGTATTTGAGATGCCCCCATGAACATTCTCTTTATATTAAGATTAATGATCATAGAGATGTTTTGTTGGTTTGCCTATATGTGAATAACTTAATTTTTACAGGAAATTATGCAAGCATGTTTGAAGATCTCAAAAAGGCAATGACCCAAGAATTTGAAATGGCATATATTGGGCTTATGTCATATTATCTTGGCATCGAGGTAAAGCAGTCGAAGGAAGGGACTTTCATCTCTCAAGAACAATATACTAAAGAAATTCTTGAAAAATTCAAGATGTTCAATTCTAAACCTATCACAACTCTTATGGGAACTGGGACAAAATTGTCCAAATATGAAGAGGGAGATGTTGTAAATCCTTCATATTTCAAAAGCTTGACTGGGAGTTTGAGATATTTATCTTGCACAAGGCTAGATAATCTTTTCAGTGTTGGATTAGTGAGTCGGTTGGTGGAATCCCTTACAATGCCTCATTTGAAAGTGGCGAAAAGAACTCTTTGTTACCTCAAAGGGACGCTTGACTATGGATTATTTTATTCATCGTCTAAAAAGTTCTAGCTTGAAGGTTATTGTGATAGTGATTGGGTTGGAGATCTTAATGATTGGAAAAGTACAAGTGGATATGGGCTCTTTGTTGGGAATCCATCTTTTATTTGGAGTTCTAAGAAGCAACTTATTGTGACATTATCTACTTGTTAGTAGAATACGTTGCTGCAACATCATGTGTTTGTCATGCAATTTGGTTGAGAAATTTGTTTCAAGCAGTTGGAATTTTGCAAGAGAATGTAATTTTGATCCATGTGGATAATAAGTCAACAATTACTCTAGCAAAAAATCCAGTGTTTCATGATCGTAGTAAGCACATTGATAAAAGATTTCATTTTATCAGATATTGTATTTCAAGAAAGGAGGTTCGAGTTGAATATATGAAGACAGAAGATTAAATTACAGATATTTTCACAAAGCGATTCATGGTTGATGTGTTTAACAAGTTGAGAACTTTTCTTGGAGTTTTTAGAAAAACATGTTTAAGGGGGGATGTTGAAAGTTAAACACGTTTTTAAAATTACGTTATGCAAAATTCATGAGTTAGTAATTAAGTAAGTAAGTTTTGCATTTTTAATTTGTTGTTTAGGATGAGAGTTATGTACCACATTTATGTTTGAGAGTTTTGTATGTTCATATACGTTCATAGATCTAAATAGAGTTAATATGGATCTAAATGTGTGAGTTATAGATCTAGATCACTTTTCTATAAGTCCTATAAATAGGATTTCTTTAGCATGTGTTAAAGCATCAAGTGAGTGGAGAAGAAGGAAAAACAAAGTGAATTTGAGAGAAAATTGTGAACCAAGTTTGTAGCTTCTTAGAGAGTTTTTTTCTAATACAAGTGAATTGCTTATTCTCAAATATTCCTTGTTTTATTCTAAATTTGTGATTGTCCATTACACGTTTCCAACATGCATGAGCAAAAAAATGATTCAAATGGTAAATTGTAGTCAATTGATAGCATTCTCATGATTTTTTTTTTTTTTTTTTGATTTTTTTAAAGGCCGTTCCTATGAATTTATACTGAATTCAAATATAAGATTAAATCAACTTTAAAATTCATAAGTTATAAAACCAAGTATTGACCGTTTAAACCCATTTCCATAATTAAATACCTTGATAATTTGAAATCAAATATGATAACATATACCATTAACCTGAAAATTCTCCTTAATCATCTCCACTAAGTCACTAAGTTACATCTCACCTAATTAGAAGGTACTACTCTAGAAAAGTAACATGCTAATCGTTAATTTCTAATAATGAAAAAAATTTAACTAAGTCGAATTACTTGTCTGCAAAGTTACTCGCCTAAGAAATTTGCACTAATTTTTTTAACGGTTGAGCCCCACGTTGCAAAGCTGCCACAAAACTGCAAACATTTTTCCACTGTGACAGAAAATTTCGTGGATTGTACTGGTGAAACCATGTGACCCTCGTGGGGGCAAACAGCTCTCTTTCTATTTCCATTTCCCACTGATTTATCAATGTGCAGCGCCAACGCAAACGCTACGGTTTCATAAATCATTTTCATTCCTCTGTTTTTCCTTTTATTCATTGGGCAGTTTTTGTGGGTAGGGTTTATACTTTATAGCAGCAGAGTCAAAGCTAAGTCAAACTTGATGTTTGACTCTTTCTTTCAATTTTCCAAACGAAAAGCAGATTTCATTTCGGCTATTCTATTTCCGCCTCCCAATTTATTTCATTCCACACTTTTCTTATGTCACGTGTATTTTTCATACGTGACGTAATTTTCCCAATCCTATTCAATTTATTATTATATAATTATTTATACAAGTATTCATCATATTATATCAATTCGAGTATAGCTCATTAGATAAGACATCACTTATCATTCTAAAACTCGATGGTTTGATATCGATTTTTCACTCTCACAATTGTTGAACTAAAAGATTTTTTTTTTATAGATATCATAACATATAACAAAAATGAAATATTAGTTTCATTTTTTAAAAATTCTTTTTAAAACTAGGCTTGATATACCTACGAACAATAAAAATGAAAAGAAAAAAAATCAATTTATACTCTAAACTTGATATGTTGTATCAATTAATATCCAACTAAGTTTTCAATTTCATCAACTTGAATCATAACAAGTGTTTCAATTTTTATCATTTGTTCAATTTTTGTGAAATTCACCCACTATTTTTAATTAAAAAGAAAGCGAAAAAATTTTAAAACTCACAAATATCAACAAAAATCAAGCATGGTATTAAATTAAAGCTGGATTAATGTACAAGATCGACCATCGAAAATATCTATAAAAAAATTACAAATTTCAATAAAATTAAAATCCAACTTTCATGTCATTTTTAGTTGGAGACTCATCAATTTTATATTTGATATATGTTTTATAATTCATTAAATGTACATAAGAATATATTTTTAACGGCTTTTCAAACGAACATCTTATTAACAGGTAAAAGTTGCAACACTTATTAAAGTTAAGTGTAAGATTCAATTTGATGAAATTGAAAGTAATGAATTTAATTCATACACAATGTCAAATTTATGAATAAAAATTAATTTTTTTCTCACAAATAAAAAATTGAGATCGAATATGATGTAACAACCTTTAAAACAAAGATAGACAAAAATTATCAAACTAATTATAAGTACATTATTATTATGAAAACACATTTTACAAACAATATGCACAAAGCAAGTAAATTATAGATAAATTACAAGTTTAGTATCTAGATTATGTTTAATCGGTCCCTTCAACTTTTAATTTTATCTTTGAAACTTCAAGAACTTAATAGACATACAATAAAAGTTTTCAGATCTCCACGCTATGAAAGAGCAATTGTTCCATGAGCTGCTGGAAGGTGGGAAAGGATAGGTTTCTGCCATAATGATAGTACAAAGGAACTGCTCTGGCAATATTAAGAGAGGCTTGAGTGAATTTGGAAGGAAATGGAGAACATAAGAGGCATTCTCTATTCAAAGTCTTCCATGCTTCAGAAATCTTCCACATAATATGTTTGTGTGTGCCATTAAAGGAAGTGCTTGGATGCTCCTTCATATAGTATTCTATATACGACCCATCTCGCCCCTCTTGATTCTCATCCTGTGTGGACGATAATACAATATAATACATGAATAAATGATTTTAATTAAACATTGAACATATGCATGAGATTGATAATTGAGTTTTGACCTTGGAAGTTCCCATGTCATCCCAAAGTCGCAATATTGTTGCACTAGATGAAATAATATCTAAGTCGTTGTCCAAAAGCTCCACAGTTTGGTTGCTTATTTGCTGTCCCAAAAGAAAGAAAACATGTACTAAAAGAACGTGGACACCGGTGCTAACAATTCCATTTCGCAAATATTCTTCTGCACTTGGCGAATGCCCCCAACTCATCCATTCTGCCTCAACTAAAAATGCCTTGCATAATTTACCCCACTGCATGGCAAAGGAGATTAGATCAGTACTCTTTGGTCAAATTAAATTTTATCATCTCCTTAAAAAAGATTTGGTTTGTTTTATCAAAATGAAATTTTGATCTTTGTGTATTATTGATTGAAATAAGGTTAATTGATTCATAACTTAAGGGTTGAGGTATAATTTTATTTCCAAATCTTCAAGGTTGATTATTTAAAAAGTTTCTAGTAGATATATTCTTAAACTTTCAATCTTTTGTCTAATAGATCTTGACTTATCAACTTGTTTTAAAATTCATAGACCTACTTACCACAAAGTTGAGTTTGATTTTGATTCTAATAGGTTTGTTAAGGTAAACAATGTCTAATGGGTCAAGAACTTTGTTAGACACAAAATTAAAATCTCATAAATCTATTGAACACTTTTAAAGTTTAAAAACCTATTAGACATAATAATATTTAAAATTTTAAGAACTTAGTAGACGCTTTTTTTAGGTTTGTTTGGGGTGTTGAGTGGGTTATAATAATCTGTGAAGTTAAATAACTCTACACCCCAAACACAAACTATTATAACTCAGATTAAACAACTTTGCATGCTAAATAGATATTATATAACTCCACAAACTATTATACCCAACAGGCTATTATAACTCACGCAGCGCCTCAAATAGCCCCATTTAGAGATCTATTATACTCAATTCTAAAAGTTTAGGTTTCGTTTAATAACTATTTGATTTTTGGTTTTTTGTTCTTAAAAATTGTTTGTTTGTTTTCTCATCATTTCTCTACAATAAATTTCATCTTTCTTAAGAAAACATTTGAATTCTTAGCCAAATTTTAAAAACAAAAAAACAAGTTTTTAAAAACTATTTTATTTAGTTTTCATAACTTGGCTTGGCCTTTTGAAAACATATATAAAAAGTAGATAACAAAACAAGGAAATTCATATGTGGAATTAGTATTTTTAGGCTTAATTTTCAAAATCCAAAATCCAAAAACCATTATCAAACAGGCTGTTAGGAATTAAACAGGTAAGTTAACCTAAATTAAATACATACAGCTTTCTTTAGGGAGCTAGCAGGATTCCAACCATGCTTTTGATATATTTCATAGCTTATTTCATTCGTAACTTCAAATAGAGATTTGAAGCATATTTGCATGCAGTTCGGTAATTTTTCAACAGCAACCAAATCCCATCTGCAGTGAAAACAATAGTTAATCCAAAAACATTTTAGTAAAAGCAATCAAATGTGAAATTTCAAAAATAAAAACAATTTATGAAGCTTCTACTTCCCGACCTACAAACAACTTCTGTGAACATGGTGAGTTCGTCGAGACTTCCGAATACATCAAAGATATCATCAATGAGATAAATAAAAGCAATGGATTTTGCGAGTTGGACTCTCTGTTCGGAATAGCACATATCCGTGAGACACGTTAGAGCGGCGATGTACCATTTTATGGGTTGATTTCTTGCAAATTTCAACTCTCTAGCCAAACCTGATTCTTTCCACCATCTAACAAATGCCAACATCAACCAAAAAACAAAAAAAAAAAGAGGTTAGCAAAAAAACAAAAAACCTTCAAAGTGAAAAGAACGTAACAAACTGCAACTTAATTCACATTATAATTGAACGCTTACTTTGAGAATTGACAAATTTCGTATTGGCGCAAGCGTTGAGTTGCATTAAAATCCATTTTTGCAACGTCTTGCAACATATTTATCCATTTGTTTGTGAATTGCAAATCTCCAAAATAGTTGGGCAACATAAATTGCGCCACGCTTTTATGATAGGGATGAGCTAAAGTATTATTCACGAAAGTGGCTGAATGAGGGTCGACGTGAACAACTCAAGCGTTTAGCCAATGGCTACTGAAAATTTCAGCTTCTTCAAGAATATCATCTCCATGCATGCATAGCTGCGAAGCTTCGTATAAACTTGTCAGCCCCTTGATATCATGCCTTAGTTCTTCGTCGAACTTCCCCTTGTCGTCCAAGAAAATTTTAAACATATCTATTCAAATAAACGATGCTATTAAGAATAGGAATAAAAGATTGACTTTACTCAGTAACTCTATCAACTTAAGGTTTCTAGATTTAACAATAGTTTAACATCGAATCATAGCAACGAGTTTTGTGTGTTAAAACCCTTATCGATATCATTTTCTCCGACATATCTTTCACAAACAAAAGATAGATTTAAAGAATATGAATAAAAGGATTAAATTCACCACAATCCTATCAGCTTAAGCTTTCGAACAATAACAACCTGCAGAGACAAGGTAGTGTTGTTGTCTCAAAAGTCGAAAAAGGAGGGCAGCCTTGTGAAGATCAGTCTCAGCTGGATCAAATTGAACTGCGTTAAACAAGAAGTACTGCCTCTTGAGAACAGCTTCGATCTCCTCTTGGAGATGATTGTCAATACCTAGGCGTTGGGCTGCATCAATTAGATCCAAACATTCCAAAGAATCTCCTAATTCTCTCAGAAAATGCTTTAAAATCTTCACTTTAGCAGCTGCAGCTCCCACTCCATAGCCATCCTGCACAAGAATTAAAATTTTGCATTAGCTCAAATTACCTGCAGACCCATTTACAGAAAAAAGAGAGCAAACTTACACTTAAAGTAGTCACATGGTTTTCAGAATTGTAACATTTTAAAGGACGAGGAATAATTTTTTGTTTCTTAGCTGAGATTAAGAAGTTGTTTTTAGGGTTCATGGGATTGTAATGATTAGCATTGGGAATTTTTGCTGTTGGAACAAAGGATTTAAAAGAGGCAAATAGACAGAACGCCATTCTTAAGAATGTCAGAAAAAAGAAAGGCACGAATGAAAGGAGAGTGGAAGACTGGAGAATATGGAAAATTCGAGTTGTTTGAATTTATTTATGTAGAGCTTGAACATCCGCCACTCCAACAAAACCTAAATATGAACATAATTCGGAAACTTTTGACAAGGCTCTGTAAAATCAAAATTGGTGGTGGCCAAAATTAATGTAGGATGTCGACATTAATTAACTTACAAATAATTAGCATGGATAATATATAATTACTTAAACTCAATATTTAATTAATATAAAATCATTTTCTATTTAGCATGGTGTAGGTGTAATTTAACATGTGTCATTAAAAACTTTATTTGAGTTTTGTACCATTAATTAATTTACTAACATTATGATTATTAAGTTTTTTTACAATTAAGTTTTAATTAATGAGTAAGTAATTATTTAAAGGTTAAATTAAAATTTTGATTTTGAAAAAGTTAGAATTTAGTTCTTATGGTTTTAAATGTTAAAATTAGTCTTTATGGTTTGATAAAACTATCCTAAATAGTCTCTGAGATAGGAACTATTTATGAGAATTTTATCAAATCATAAGGATTATTTATAAGATTTTATCAAATCATAAAGACAAAATTCTAATTCTTAAAACCATAGGGGCGAAATTTTAACTTTTTTCAAATTATAGGGACTAAATTTGCAATGGAACCTTATTTCAATTTTTTTTTTTTTTTTTTTGCGAATTCACTTTTACTTCTTGTGTGTTAGAACAGTTGAACCGGTAAAATTGAATTGGCCAAGCCTAAACGACCTTGAATTTTAATTTCCCACTTTCTTTTTATTAAAGAAAATTCACTTTTATGCTCAAAAATAAATATTTTTCAAAAGTGATATTCTCGCTTCCTGCGTGAGTGTAAAATCTGAAATCTGAAAACGCGTTTTTTTATTTTTATTTTTGTAACAATTTTTTAATGTTACTTTTCAAATTGAGTTATGATTTAGGTTAAATTATAAATTTAGTTTCTAAACTTTAAATTTGTGTTTATTTAGTTCTTAAAATTTTAAAAATATTTAATAGGTTTCTAAACTTTCGATCTTGTGTTTAATAGATCTTTGAACTTTAAATTTTGTATCTAATAAGTCCCTAATAAATTTGAAAATTTTGAAAATTAATTAATCTATTATATATCAATTTAAATTGTATGTTTAATGAGACCTTAAAATTTCAATTTTGTATCTAGTAGATACGTGAATTTTAAAAAATTCAAAAGTTCGGAGATTAAATTTATAATTTTGAAAGTTCATGAACCAAATAGACACCATTTTCAAAGTTTAGGGACTAAATTTGTAATTCAACATGTTGTTGCCAATTTTTGGATAGGAGAAATCTCAATTGACCTCCACGTGACAACGACGGTGAATTTGTATTTTAGGGGGAAGAACGCAGCCTGTAAGACAAGAAAAACCTGTACACCAGTGTGGTATAGGGCACACAGGCTCTGATGCTTAAGTCAGAGACAGTTGTGAGAGAATTTAGGAGTTCTAGGAGAGTGTTGTAGGCTAGAATGAACTTACCTTGCTCTCCCCTCAAGAGATGGCTTAAATAGCTTCCTTCCTAGAATTTTTCATGGGTTTCCATCTTCAAATGGGGAAAGGAAAGATCGAATTGGGCTGACCGACGGCACACGGGCCATGAGGGACCGAGGCAAGGCCCAAAATTGGGCCGACCACGGGCTTGGCTCGAAGCCCAAGCCCATTTCTTCTCCCTCTCATTTTGGGTCAATCTTCTGTCAGTTTCAGTCCGTTTTGACTTCATATTGGGCTTATTTCCTTGTTTGGCCCTTCGTTGCAACCCTTTAGCCAACTCATTCTTGTTGGTCCAATTTCACTTATAACATTAGCCCCCACTCCGTAGTTTGGGTTCGAGATTAGGAGTGTGTGAAGTAATTGCATGGAGCCTGACTTGGGAGTAACCTATTAAGTTTTGGAGTCATTGTTGACATTTCAAGGTCTGCCTCGAATTATCTCTAGTTATTGTTGTCCATCCTTGTGAGGATATTCATTCTCCTAGAGTGTCGGTTTCTCCGTTTTCTAGTAGGAATTTTAGGGTTCCATGACACTTATCTTGCGCCTTGGTTTCTCCGTTTTCCTATAGGAATTTTAGAGTTTCGTGAGGTTTATTTTGCGTTTCAGATCATCCCAAGATTTCCGTCTCTGTAGGTCGATCTCTTCCTAGTGGGTAAGATTCTCCTCTGGATTTGTGTTTGTCCACATCCTGGAGAAAATTTAGGGCTTCAAGGTTCTCCTTGGATCTCCTCAAGATTGTCGTCCAACCCGAACATTAATATCTTTCTTGGGGGCTAAGACTTTCCTCTAGATTTGCAATATGTGCTATTTTCCTGGAGATAATATATAAATTCGAGGGCGTCCTCAAATTTAAGTGGGATTGCCATCAAACCCCGTAAGGGCCCTATAGGAACTATTGTGGACTTCCCGACCTCCTGTAGGAGAGAATTTTGGCCATCTAGTAGCCGTGTAGCTTCATGACCTCTTGCTGGAGGGAGTTTTTGGCTATTCAGTAGCCTCGTAGCTTCCCGCTTTTCGTAAGCGTTTTATGAACAACTGTAGCTTCATTTCAAGTGGATACCGAAAGAGGAGAGGAGGAAATTTGCAATGGAGTGAAAATCAGGGCCAGGACTGGTCGCCCTCAGTCGGTCCGATTGGCCTCGGCCGGTCCAGTCCACCTTGGCCGAGGTATCCTTGGTGCTTCTGCTAGGCGTGTGCTTACAGCTCCTTGCTCACCAATACGTTCTATCGGGTACAAGTTCTCCTCGGCCTTACCATCCCTTTCTTTATTTTTTCTAGGAGTCAGCTTGTCCTAGCATTTCCCTCGTTAGTCAAGAGAATTTAATTTGAATCGATTTTATTCCACCCCTTCTTTTGGAATGTTGGATTTAACCTCAAATTTTTCTTTAATTTCTATGTTGGAAAGAGCTCGACCACAGCCTTGGAGGTCGGCCTCGGCCTTGGCTATTCTTCAATTGTTGACTTTTCTGCCTTGTTTGGTGTAGCTTCTACCTTTTGTTCAATTAGAGAGGCATATTTCTTTAGTAGCTTCGTTGTCTTTTGTTTCATAGAGATGCATATCTCCTATGTAGCTTCTCATTTGATGAGGGAATCTTACTATGTTGAGTCTATGCTTTATTCACAAAGTTCATGATAGTTTCGAGGAAGAATGAAATAATATTTATGTTAATCAATCTTCGAGAAACGTAATAGTAGTAATCGTAGAAAAGTAATCTATTGATAATAGATCTTCAGGTGTTTTGCATTCCAAGGATGGGAAAGAATCTTTCCTTTATAATCAATTAGAGTGTACGTGTCAAGTCTGACAATTCTAGCAATTTGGTATGGTCCTTCCCATGTTGGATCTTGTGCACCTGTTAATGGATCTTTGATGTTTTGCATGACCCTTCTTGGTACAAGATCCCCTTCTTTGAAGCTTCGTCTTCTCGCTGTTACATTGTAATATCTTGCAATTTTGTTCTTGTATTCTGCTGCTCTAAGATGAGCTTTTTCCCTGTGCTCTTCTAATAGGTCTAAGCATAGTCTCATTGACTCCTCATTCTGTTGATGGTCAGATTCTTTTACTCTGGGTGAAAGTAAACCAATCTCCACAGGAATGGCTGCCTCTACACCATAAGTAAGTGAGAAAGAAGTCTCACCTGTTGTAGATCTTGCAGTTGTTCTGTATGCCCATAGCACATTGGGTAACTCCTTTGCCCATGCTCCTTTTAGATTTTCTAACTTTGTCTTGAGATTTAACTTGAAAATCTTGTTCAGTGCTTCTACTTGCCCATTGGCTTGTGGATGTGCTAGAAATGAACATTGATGATTGATGTTAAGATCTGAACAAAATTTTTTGAAGGTTGCGTTATCGAATTGTTTTCCAATTTCTGAAATAATGACATTAGAAATTCTAAAATGACATACTATATTTCTCCATACAAAGTTAGTTATCTTCTTTTCTGTATATGTTTCTGTAAATGTTTCTGTTTTAGCCCATTTTGTGAAGTAATCAACTGTCACCACTGTAAACGTAGTTTGTCCTTTTCCTTGGGGAAGAGGTCCGTCCACTAAGGTCTATTCCCCATTGCGCAAAAGGCCAGAGACTTACTATATTTGTTAGTGCTTCAAGTGGTTGTCTTGGTACTGGGCAAATCGTTGACATTGGCCACATGATCTTGTAAAGCTTCGAGCATCTTGAAGCATCGTTGGCCAATAATATCCTTGTCATACAATATTACGACATAAGGATCTTCCTCCGAAATGGTTGCCACATATTCCTTCATGGATTTCTTTCATCACATATTCTGCCTCAGTAGGCGTGAGACACCTTAGTAGCAGCATTGAATAACCTCTCTTATAGAGTTTACCTTCTCTTAGTAGGTAATGAGTTGATCGCCTCTATACTCGTTTGGATTCTACTCTTTTTTAGGGCAATTTTCCCTCTTTCAAGTATTCTAATATGGGATCTATCAAGGAAAGGTCTTTCTCGGCCTCGGGTCAATTGTCCTCGACCTCGGCCACCATGTCCTTGGCCTTGGCCAATTGTCTGTTGTTCGGGTTGGCTCGTCCCTAGCTTTGGCCTCTTCCTCTCTGGAAACCGTTGCATCAGTTTCCAATATCTCTTCTCTGCTTATAGTTGGCTCAAATAGGATTTCAACTGGACCTGTTCAATTTCATAGGCGGCTGCTAATCGAGCTAAAGAATCAACATTGGCGTTTTGTGATCTTGGAATTTGCCTAAACTCATATTTGGGGAATGAGGTAAGTAGTTCCTTGAGCTTTGACAAATACTTTTCCATTCTCTGTTCTTTAGCTTGATACTCTTCAGTTACTTGTTTCACTATCAATTGAGAATCACTTAGAACTAAGAGATTAGATATCCCTATTCCCCTAGCGACTTTTAATCCTGCTACGAGTGCTTCATATTATGCTTCATTATTTGAGGTTCTAAAGTTGAATATGAGAGCAAATTCATACCTTTCTCCTTCGGGAGATTCAAGTAGAATTCATGCTCCACATCCTTTAATGTTGGAGGACCCATCAACGAAGAGTTTCTAAGGAAGATTAGGATCTTTTGGATGAGATGCCTCCACCTCCATTATGCATTGAAGGTGGTCGGCCTTGGCCCCTACATGGTCGGCCTCGGCGCCTACATGGTCGGGCTTGGCCCCTTCGTGGTCGGCCTCAACTCGTAATGGAGTGAGTTTAACAATGAAATATGCCACTGCTTGTCCTTTGATAGATGTCCTCGGTTTGTAGTGAATATCGTATTCACTAAGCTCTACTGACCTTGTGTACTTGGAAGTAAGGACGTAATCTTCTGCCTGAGGTAACTAAGGCAAGTGCAAGCTTTTCTACTTGAGGGTATCTAGTTTCAGCCCCCACCATTGCTCTGCTTGTGTAGTAGACTAGTCTTTGGTGACCATTCTCTTCTTTGATTAATGCAGAACTTACAGCGGTGTTAGAAGCTACTACATAAAGTAATAATTCATCTCCCTTAATTGGTTCGGCTAGGAGGGGAGCTGAACTTAGATAAACCTTCAATTCTTGAAAAGCTTGTTCACATTCTTTAGACCATTCAAATTGAAGACCTTTCTTCAAAATTTTAAAGAAAGGTTGACATCTGTTAGTAGCTCTACTAACAAACCTATTTAGTGCTGCAATTCTTCCATTGAGACTCTGAAGTTGCTTGAGATTGGTTGGAGAGGACATCTCTAAGATGACCTTTATCTTGTCAGGATTTTCTTCAATTCCTCTTTGGTGTACCATGAATTCGAGGAATTTTCCTGATGTTACTCCAAAAGCACATTTGCTTGGATTTAGTTTCATCTTGTACTTTCGAAGTATTTGGAACTCTTCATGGAGGTTAGCTTCATGTTGTTGTTGTTGTGCTTTAATGTTTTTTACTAGCATATCATCCACATGCACCTCCATATTCTTCCCCAGCAATGGGGCAAACATTTAATTTACCATTCGTTGGTAGGTTGCTCCTACATTCTTGAGACCAAATGACATGACTTTGTAACAGTAAAGCCCCCTGTCAGTAATGAAAGATGTCTTTTCTTGATCAGGTCCATACATCTTGATTTGATTGTATCCAGAGTAGGCATCCATGAAGCTTAATAACTCATGGCCTACTGTTGCATCTACTAACTGATCTATCATAGGCAAAGGGTAACTGTCCTTAGGACATGCCTTATTTAGATCAGTGAAGTCAATACACATTCGCCATTTTCCATTACATTTTTTTACTAAAACCATATTGGATAGCCATTGAGGATAATGGACTTCCCTAATGAAATTGGCTTTTAGTAAATCATCTACCTGGCTGGCTATGATCTCGTTCCGCTCCTGATTGAATGCGCGTCGCTTCTATTTACGGGCTTGAAATTTCTGTCCACGTTTAGTCGATGTACCATAACGTCAGGATCTATCCTTGGCATATCCTCATGAGACTAGGCGAATAAATCTGCATTGTTCCTAAGGAAACTGATAAGTTTTTCTTTCTGTTCAGCCCTTAAGTTTGCTCAAATGTTTATTCACATGTCCTCTAATGTGAGTGGGACAGATTCTAGTTCCTCGGCTGGCTGCCCTCTCTGGTCGGCCTCAGTCTCCTCGAGAGCGAGGAGCTGGTCAGCTACCTTCTTTTTTGCTTCATCTTGTGATCCTTCAGTTCAGTGCTGCCATGTAGCTTGAACGATCTAGTCGGCCTTGGCCATTTTCAGGTCGGCTTTGACCTTTAAATGCTGGTAGCCCTTGGCCTTTTTATAGTCGGCCTCGGTCAACAAGCACATGTCAGCTTCTTCATGTGATCCTTCTGGTTCGTGCTACCATGCAACGACGGTCCTGATCGGAATCGTCTTCTTTCTTGTTCCAGTGCTTTCTCTCCAGCATTTCCCTCATCTTTTTGGAGGATTGAACTCAAACAAGGTTTTCCAAGCAAGCATTGTCGTTCCCCACAGACGACGCCAACTGTTGTTGCCAAATTTGGACATGAGAAATCTCACTTGACCTCCACGTGACAACGACGGTGAATTTGTATTCTAGGTGGAAGAACGTGGCATGCAAGACAAGAAAAACCTAGATATTGGTGTGGTGTAGGCCACACAAGCTTCGATGCTTAAGTCAAAGAGATTTTTGAGAGAATTTAGGAGTTCTAGGAGAGTGTTGTAGGCTGAAATGAACTTACCTTGCTCTCCCCTTAAGAGAGAGCTTAAATAGCTTCATTCCTAGAGTTTTTCGTGGGTTTTCGTCTTCGAATGGGAAAAGGAAAGATCGAATTGGGCTGGACCGAGGGCACACAGACCATGAGGGACCGAGGCAAGGCCCAAAATTAGGCCTTGCCAAACTGGTCAGCCTCAGCCGGGCCGACCACGGGCTTGGGCAGAAGCCTAAGCTCGTTTTTTCTCCCTCTCATTTTGGGCCAGTCCTCTGTCGGTTTCTGCCCGTTTTGACTTCATATTGGGCTTCTTTCCTTGTTTGGCACTTCGTTGCAGCCCTTTAGCCAGTCCATTCTTGTTGGTCCAATTTCACCCATAACACAACCTATGATTTATGAAACATTGAGACGAAACGGGGAATAATATGTGGAGATAATCGTTCCTTAAGACACATGTGCACAATACCTTTATAATTATATCTAAGAAATTCTCTACCCGAAAATAAATCAATAAATTGACTTTTAAGTTTTTATTTTCCCTTCTTATCTTTTCGCAAAGAATTTAAATTGGGATGTGAGGTCCCTTTTTTGCTCAGAATATATCTACCTCAGCAAAAAAATAAATAAATTGGCCTTTTAGTTATGAAATTCGAATAGTAGATGATCAAAATAATGATGTTGTTCGACCCCCTATGATCATTAAGACTTGAGTTAAATAGGTCCCTAAACTTTGAATTTTGTGTCAAATAGGTCCCTGAACTTTAATAAGTGTTTATTAAGTTTTTAAACTTTCAATTTTGTGTCCAATAGGTCTCAATTTTCAATTTTGTATCTAATAGGTAATTCACCTATATTCGACACTTTTTAGAATTCACGACTTACTAGACAAAAAAGTGAAAGTTTAGGATCTCATTAAACATAAAATTCAATTTTATATCTAATAAATCAGTTAATTTTTAAAACTTTTAAATATGTCAAAGATCTATTAGACACAAAATTGAATATTTGGGGACCTATTAGACATTTTTAATGTTTATAGACCTATTAGATACAAAATTGAAAGCTCATGAATCTATTAGACACTTTTTAAAATTTAGGGACCAAATACGAACAAACTTGAAAGTTTAGGCCCCATTTGATAACCATTTAGTTTTTAGTTTTTGGTTTTTGAAAATTAAGCTTATAAATACTACTTACACCTATAGGTTTCCATGTTTTCTTATCTACTTTTTACATATGTTTTCAAAAACCAAGCCAAGTTTTGAAAACTAAAAAAAGTAGTTTTCAAAAACTTGTTTTTGTTTTTAGAATTTGGCTAGAAACTCAAATGTTTCCTTAAAAAAGATGGAAACCAGTGTAAAGAATATAAAAAACACTCTAGAAAAATTGTTAAAAAACAAGCACAATTTTCAAAAACCAAAAACAAAAAATCAAATGGTTATCAAACGGGGCCTTAGGAACCAAATTTGCAATTTAACCAATTATCCAAATAGATCAATTCATGAATACTTATATAAGTCTTTCTATAAGAAAAGGTTTTATGAATTAACTTGAATATAGTTCAATTAATTAAGACATTATATCTTGACTTCGACCAAAAGGTGGAATTTAAATCTCCATCTCATATATGTTGAACTAAAAAAAGAAGGGTTCAATAAATTTTTTTTTCAAACCACTAAAAACATTTCCCTCAACCTCCCTTGAATAATTTCTCCTTGTTTAGATCTCTTCTCTTCACTTAGATTTTTCTTATTCTTGCACAATCTCTCATTTGGTCCTATTAGAACGTTATTCTTGCCATAATTTTAGCCCTTTAATTACAAAGATTGTACAAATATTTGGGCCTAAATTTTGCCTTAATTTAGGCCAATCCAATGTATACAAAAGGCCTTATCTTGTATGAGTAAAATATAGTGAAAATATTTTCTATTCATCTTCCTGATTTTACATGTTATCAGAGCATACCTAATTTTTTTTTTCACGTTTTTCCATGGCTTCTTCTTCCTCAGCAACTGCATCTGCTAATTCCTCTTCTTCCATGAACATCTCCACAACTACCTCCTCTATGTCTTCTCCTTTGTTTCTTCTATCAAATATCTGCAACTTGGTACCTCTTAGATTGGACTCAACAAATTATGTCTTATGGAAGTTTCAAGTATCCTCCATCTTGAAGGCACACTCTTTATTTGGGCACATTGATGAATTACTTCCTCAACCTCCTAAATTCGTTCATTCATCAACAGACACAGACACAACAGAGGTTAGTACTGATTACCTTCACTGGATTTCTCAAGATCAAGCTCTTATCACGTTAATCAACACCACATTGTCACCTTCGGCTCTTGCTCATGTTGTTGGATCAGCCTCTGCAAAAGATCTCTGGTTTTCATTAGAAAAACGTTATTCATCCAATACCCACTCTAATATTCTTGCTTGCGATATGCTCTTTATATTATTAAGAAAAATACTTTTGAATCTATTGAAAAGTATACTTGTAGAATCAAAGAACTTATTGACAAGCTTGCTGTAGCCTCTGTTTCCATCGATGATGAGGAGATCTTAGTGCATACCTTGAATGGATTATTAGACGAATTCAGTGCGTTTCGAACTTCTATTTGAACTAGAAGCGGATCTCTGTCACTTGAAGAACTCCACGCAATTCTTGACGCTGAAGAAAAGATGTTAAACAAGAACCAAAAAGCGGACGTCTTACCCATTGCCATGGCCGCCTTCAAGCATTCTCCAAATTCGAGCGGAAGCCATGGGCGAGGAAGATGATCCTTTAATCCGAGAGGGTGTGCGGCGCAAAACTTCAGCCCTAACTTTGAATCTCCAACACACTGGTCAACCTCATAGTTTTCGTATGGGCCAACTACACGCTTTCCATATGGGCCTCAAATGAGCTCTACTTCACACCCTAATTTTGGGCAAAATTCGAGATTAGGCTGTGGCATCCTTGGAGCTGGGTCAACTTCGGGTTCACCTTTTGGATCTGGGTCAACTTTCAAGTCTGGACAAAATTTTACCAATGGAGATCGAGTTTCTTGCCAAATTTGCTCAAATTTTGGACATACTGCACTTGATTGCTACAATCAGATGAATTTCTCTTACCAAAGGCGACATCTTCCGGCTTAATTGGCAGCAATAGCGATAAATTCGATGCACTCAGATCACTCGTCTGATAATTCTAATAATTTTTGGTTTTCTGACAGTGGATGCAATGTTCATATGACAAATGACTTGGCCAATCTCAACTTATCGAATAACTACAATGGAGAAGAATCTGTCGTAGTGGGTAATGACCAATCTTTAAATATACAACACACAGGTAGTGGCATAATTTCTACCCCATCTCACACCTTTACTCTTTCAAAAATTCTTCATGCTCCTCAACTTGCTACTAACCTCTTATCTGTCCATAAATTTTGCCATGATAATAATTGCATATTTATCTTTGACACTGACTGGTTCCTCATTCAGGATAAAATCTCTGGAAAAATCCTATACACTAGTGCCAGCATCAATGGTCTCTACCCAATTCCAAGCCCGTCAACTCTATTTCATTCTGGTCTGCACCCCAAAAATTTTATATTTCATGCAAAGCATGATTGTTCATGATCACTGTGGCATTACCGGTTTGGACATCCTGCTCCTAAAATTTTAAGCTCTAGTCTATCTCGTCTTGGTCTGTCTTTATCTTCTTCTATTTCAACTCATGCTTGTCCTAGTTGTTTAAAAGCTAAAATGTCTAAGCATTCATTTCCTATGTCGCTTTCTACTTCTCTTGCACCACTTGAACTTGTTCACAGCGATGTATGGGGTCCTTCTCCAATTACTTCATTTAATGGATATCGCTATTATGTTAGCTTTATTGATAATTTTAGCAAATTCACTTGGCTCTTTCCTTTAGTTTACAAATATGATGTGAGTACAATTCTTCACAAGTTTGTAACATTTGTTGAAAATCTTTTATCAAAAAAATTAAAAGTTTTTCGATTTGATGGTGGTGGTGAATTTTGCAATAATTCAGTTTTTTCCTTTTTTTTTGAATCCAAAGGCGTTTTACATAAAAATCTTGTCCTCACACTCCTGAACAAAATGGAATTGCATAACGCAAACATCGTCATATTGTTGAAACTGAAATGTCATTACTTTTTCATTCTTCCGTTCCTCTTGAATTTTGGCCTTATGCCTTTTCTACTGCAGTTTTTCTCATAAATCTTATGACTTCTTCATCTCTCAATATGTCCTCTCCGTTTGAAACACTTTTTGGTTACACTCCTGATTTGCATCATTTAAAAGTTTTTGGGTGTGCATGTTATCCTTTGTTAAAACCTACCAATAAACATAAACTTCAACCCAAAACATCTCAACACATTTTTCTTGGCTACCCTCTTGATTTCAAAGGTTACATATGCTACAACCCTCACACAAAAAAAATCAATTGTTTCTCGCCATGTCATTTTCCATGAAACTATATTCCCTTTTGGCCAATCCTCATCCAAATCCCACATCTATTCCCTATCCACTAATGTTGACCCAACCCCATTACTCACTCTTTTAGATTTATCTAAAAATACACCTCAGACCTTCAGCCCTGTGATTCCCACTACCCGTACCGAATTACCCACTGATGCTAGTACTAATCCATCTGCAGTTGAATTAAATGATAATGTTACTTGTACTGACTCTACTTTTCAGATTGTAGATAATGTAAGTTTGATACCTTCACAAAATGAGATCGCAGATAATAATAATGTGAGTCTGCCGCCACACACTGCCTCCACTGGTAATTCTCTACCACCCATTAATACTCACTCAATGCAAACTTGGGCTAAGTCTGGAATTTTCAAGCCAAAGGCATGTCTATCCACCATGTTGCCTTCAGTCCCAATTGATCCCTCATCTTACACTGAAGTTTCAAAGTACCCAGAATGGAGAAATGTTATGTGTAAGGAGTTCAATGCTCTTCAAGAACAAGGTACATGGACTTTAGTACCTCGGTTGCCTTCTATGAATGTTGTAGGTTGCAAGTGGGTCTTCCGAACTAAATATCACCCTGATGGGTCAATTGCTCGACATAAGGCCCGTTTAGTTGCAAAAGGCTATCACCAGTTTGAAGGCTTTGATTTTGAAGAAACCTTCAGTCCAGTTGTTAAAAAGCCAACGATTCAAGTAATAGTAACTCTTATTGCTCAGTATCAGTGGTCATTAAAACAGTTGGATGTAAAAAATGCCTTTCTACATGGACACCTGAAGGAAGAAGTCTACTTGTCTCAACACCCTTGGTTTTCTTGACAAATCTTGCCCACACAATGTATGTTTACTTCACAAGAGTCTTTATGGTCTTAAACAGGCTCCTCGAGCTTGGTTTGATCGTTTCACATCCTACTTATTGACTTTGGGATTTGTTGCTTCCGTTGCTGACTCATCTTTGTTTATACGTTATGTTGGAAAGTCATTGACATATTTGTTACTCTATGTGGATGATATTATCGTAATTAGACTTGACTCTACTTACATTTCTGTCTTAAAGAGGCAATTAGCTACTGAATTTCAAATTTCAAATCTTGGAGCATTGAAATACTTCCTTGGCTTAGAAGTTCACTCTTCTACTAATGGTATTTTTGTTAATTAGGCTAAATACCTTACTGATTTGCTTCGCACATCCGACATGACATCTGCTAAGTCTTGTTTAACTCCCATGTCCACCTCTGTTGATTTATATGCTTCGGCACATTTATTCAATGATGCAACACTTTATCGTCAGCTCGTCGGTTCTCTTTAGTGTCTCACATTCACAAGACCCGACATTACCTTTGCAGTAAACCAAGTAAGTCAATTCACGCATCGACCTACAACTATTCATTTTTCTGCTGTTAAATGTATATTACGTTATCTCTCTGGGTCAAAGAAACTTGGGGTTCTATTTCGACAAGGAGATATGTCACTCACTGCATATAGTGACTCTAATTGGGCTGGTGATACATCTGATCGTCGATCTACATATGGTTTTATTGCTTTTCTTGGCTACAGTCCTATATCTTGGTTTGCTAAGAAGCAACCAACGATATCACGTTCCTCTACATAAGCTGAATACAGATCATTAGCAACTACAACAGCTGATCTCTATTGGTTACGACAACTTCTCCATGATCTTCATGTTCCATTGACTGTTCCACCCACATTATGGTGTGACAATGTCTCAGCAATTTCTCTGGCAAACAATCTACTTTTTCATGCTCGCACAAAACACATTGAGATTGACTACCATTTCGTTCATGAGAAAGTGGTTCGAAAAGATATTTCAGTTCAATTTATATCTTCCAAAGATCAACTTGCCGATTTGCTTACGAAACCACTATCCTCTGAGCAATTTTTATCACTTTGGGCCATACTTCTGACTTCACATACGTCTTCAGTTTGAGGGGGCATATTAGAACATTATTCTTGCCATAATTTTAGCCCTTTAATTACAAAGATTGTACAAATATTTTGGCCTAAATTTTGCCTTAATTTAGGCCAATCCAATGTATACAAAAGGCCTTATCTTGTATGAGTAAAATACAGTAAAAATACTTTCTATTCATCTTCCTGATTTTATAGGTCTCGCCTTTGAATCTCTTTCTAATTTGTTTTTATTTTTCTTCATTCATGTAATGATTGAATAAGAAACAAAAAGTTGAAGTTAACTGAAGTAAGCATATAGATCACATTATTTATTTATTATCCTATGGTGAGTTTATTCACACATGAATTGAGTTATTCATTTACTCTTTTCATGTGAGAAAATTTGGATTAGTGGATGGGCATGTCCTCTCAAAATAATAAGTTCAAATTTTAGTGCCGTGACAAATTTCATTAATATACTTTGATTTTTTTAAAAAAAATAAAATAACTTATTAAAAAATCCTCAAGTATAGTTGTGGTTATAATTGTACTGATCAATTTTTAAATTATTAAAATAAAACTCTCAAACTTGTAGAAGTACTCAATTAAGTGGAACACAATTTTAACTTTTAAATTAATAAAGACTAAATTCTAGCTTTCTCTAAATTATAGAGACCAACTTTATAATTTAATTTTAAAAAAAAATTGAAAACATGAAAATTGAAGAACATTAGAAAATATCCCCCAAAAACGATGAACTTGATGATGTCAATTCCGACACGTAGTGATAAAGAAAGATGTTGTTACTCGAGGAAATTGCTAGGATGCTTCCATGTTGGTACAAGACATCAAGTTAGAAAAAACCTGGTCCCACACACCGACACTTCTGCTAGGAAACACATTTACTGTCAAAGTTGAAATTATTTCTATCCATATTTTCATATGTTCCTGAGTTCGACATTGACATAAGGAAGGAATCGACATTTCCACTATATCGTACAAAATTGATGAAATATTTAAAAAGTTAGCAAGAAAATGTAACTTAATGTGAATATAATATTGTAACAAGTATTTTAACTCATTTAAAAAGTGTAAAATGTTCATTTATTAATTTAAATATTTTTTTGAATTTTTTTTAAAAATTTTTCCTGAAATATCCATCAACATCAACATTTTATCGATATTTTCATTGACATTTCCATAAAATTGAGACTTCGAAATTTCCGTCGACATCAACATTTTAAACCTTGGTCAGATGTAAAGTCTCAATTTTGTAAAAATGTAGATAAAAATATCAATAAAATGTCAAAATTGATGAATATTTTTTAAAATAATTTAAAAACAAATTTTTTTAAAAAGATATTTAAATTAATAAATAAATATTTTACACTTTTTAAATGACTTAAAATATTTTGTTATAATATTATATTCACATTAGGTTATATTTTGTTGCTATTTTTAAAAATATTTTATTATTTAATGTCAATTCACTCCTTATGTCGATGTCGAACTCATGAACATGTAGAAATGTTGATGGAAATTTAATATCACGATTACACAAATCATGTTTTGAAATATTTAGTCATTTATTAAATATTTAATTAAAAAAAACCTCACAATTATTTTTTCGATCATAAGTTTTTTTTAGAATTAAATTACAATTTTAGGCTCTGAACTTTCAAAGTTTATGTCTATTAAATATCTGAACTTTAAAAAAGCCTAATAGATCTCTGAACTTTCAATTTTGTGTCTAATAGATCCTCGATGCATTCAAAATTTTTTAAAATTAATTGATCTATTAGATATAAAATTGAATTTTATGTCTTAAAAAGGACTCTAAACTTTTATTTTTTATTTACTAGATTCGCAAATTTTAAAAAACGTTGGATAAGTTAAAGATCTATTAGACACAAAATTGAAAATTCAAAAACTTATTAAATAGAAAATTAAAAGTTTAAAGACCTATTAAACATTTTTTAAAGTTCAAAGACTAAATATGTACAGATATTCGAGAACTTATTAGACATTTTTTAAACTTTATGAATCAAATATACACAAACTTAAAAGTTTAGAGACTAAATTATAATTTAATCTTTTATTTTAGTTTAATAATTAAGAGTAATAAATCAAACTATTCACCTTTAAAATAGTATTCAGTACTATATGTACTATGCTATTTTCTTTTGTCAGACTCCAAAATTGAAAAATGTCGTATCATCAATTATTTTGTCATGGATTGAAATGGGGATTTTATTTTTTTTCTTTAAAGATAAAAGGGAATTCCTTATTATTATTTGTTTTTTCTAAATCACGCGTCTTTATGAGCCCACATCTGCACGAGAATTTTGACTTTTGAACAGATATCGAGGGCATATTATTATATTACTTTTGTTTTAGTCCAATAGGAGTAAAGGACTAGAACCATAGTTGAACTCTGTTCTATTTCACAAAATAGAAAAGATAAAAAGAACGGATTGAATATATTATTAGATTTCATTATTTGAATTATTGTTTAGATTATATTTATATTTTATTCTAACTAGAGATGTCCACAGGGGTGGCAGGCCGGGAAATAGATTTTCCGTCCCCATCTCCCGCCCCCCATTTCATTCTCCTTCTCCGCGAAATTCCCCGTTTAATTTCGTGGGATCGAGGCGGGGATTCCCTGCGAGAAATTCACGGGGATCGGGTTCCCCGCAGGGAATTTTTCCCCGTTCTTTTTTTTTTTTTGTTTTTTTGTTTTTTTTATCTTTTTTATTTTTTAAATTTATTCTCAATCATAATAAAAATTATTTCTAAATGAATAATTTTCAATATAATTCTATTTAAAGTAAATGTTATAAAATTTTCTAATAAAAACAATAATATACCATAAGTAAAAATATTATAATGTCGAAACAACTTAATTTCTAAAAATTCAAATTTCAATATTACAACATAGACTTTAATTTGTTTTTTTTTTTATAACGAAATAATCTTAAACTAATTTCTACTATAGTTTTTTTTTTTTTTTTTTAAATTCTATTTATAGGTATATATATATATATATATATATATATATATATATATATATATATATATATATATATATATATATTATTAATCGGGGCGGGGAATCGGGGTGGGGCTGGGCGGGGCGGGGCGGAGAATATATTCCCCGTCCCTATCCCCGTTTAGCCAACTGGAAAAAAACTTCTCCGCTCCCTCTCCCATTCCCCGTGTAATCGGGGATTCCCCGCCCCGTTCAGGGTGGGTTCCCGCGGGTAAAATGGATATCCCTAATTCTAACTATGATTTAAGATTAAGTAGATTAATATTTTATTTATACTTTATCAGTATAAATGTTTATCTTTTATACAATTTTACTCACTAACAATTTTCTACATTCTTTTCAAAATTTTCTTTTAGGAGTGTAATTGACATAGAATCATGAGTGTGAAAACAAGATTAATATTATAAGAGAACCCTACATATATCTTATTTCTCTTTTTATTTGATCTAAAAGCCAGAATGAAACTGACCCGTTATAAGACTGTCGAAAAAAATATAGTATGGGGCACCTTCATAGAAAAAAAACAAAATTTTGTAAGTTTGTTGAATCCAGCTGTATGTGCCTTATGAATTGATGGAATTGTTACAGACACATGAAGTCAATGAAATCAATAGGAAATCAACTCACAAAAGCCTTTAGGAAAAAATCAACTCACAAAAGCCTTTAGAAAAAACCTAACCACAAGGGGAACAGACAGTCCAAGCCTTGGTCTACAAGTTCTTCCGTAAGTCGCAATAACTGAATTTTCTTTTAATTTTTGCTCTAAATGTAAGATGTAAACTTTTAATGTTTGACTGTTATTTTTCTTTTTTGTCTTTTTTCCTTCCAATTTAGTCTTTTATGTTTTAAAAAATTTCAATTATATAATTTTGATTAGTACAGTTTTGATGATAAGCCTATGTATATGACATGATGTTTAGTAAGGTGAAAAAAATTTAGTGAAAGTGCAGTAAAGAAATAAGATAAGTGTAAATGAACTTTTGTATTTGTATAAATTTGAATATAGTGAACTACAGTCTCTAGTACTTGATCTTCTCTCTCCTGTTTGTATGTTTCACTCGAGGTGAGATTGAAGCTTCAATGGATTCTTAGGGTCTCAAAGAAGTGTTCTTGATATTCAAAGTGTTCTTTGTTTAGGAAGTGCTTGATCTTCAAGAGCTCAATGAGTCTTCTGGTTTTTGTTTATGAATTCTCTCTGAAATCTCAAATTTCTGAACCCTTCAAATGGAGGAGAGAGCTCTCTATTTATAGAGTTCTCCAATGCCCTCAAGTGGGCTTGGCCCTGAATGTTAGACTGGGCTTGATGGATTTTGGGCCAGATCCTTTGAACTTGGTCTGGTTGACTTTGGGTCTGGCATTTGGACTGAGCCTAGCTGACTTTGGGCCTAAATTCCTTTAGATTAAGCTTGACTAACCGTGGGCCTAGACTTTGTTGGATTAGGGCCTCTCATTTGAGTTTTGTCTAAAATTGGCCCAAATTTCATATAACTCATTACATATTTGGATTTGCCATAATTTAATTTAGAAGCTTACAAGTTTAATTAATCCCTAATTAAATAAACTATTTTCTTATTGACATGAAAATTCTTGGTTGATCGAAATTTTTATTTCAACATAAAAATTTAAACCAAATCCTAAGTTACAAGAAAAATTGAAACTACTACCAAATCGAAGGAATTGGGTATCTTTTCTTTCTCTCACCGACTTTAATTCCTCACTAAACTTATCTCAAGTCACTAAACTATCATGCCAACTGTCATATAGACTTTTCATTACCCAATTTTCACATTCATTAGTGAGAAGATATAATTGAAAAATATTAAAATATAGAAAATTAATTTGAAATTTTTAGACAATCCAAACATTAGGGACCAAGTCATTTACACTCTAAAGAAAGAAAAAGACTTTAAAAAAAAAAAAAGAAAAGAATGAAAAAAAAAAAACTTTATTTGTCTTGTATTTATTTTATATCCATTTTTGTTTGTTTTCAAAATATGGGGCATGAGATTTGAACCTCTGACCTCTTAGTCAATGATATATGCCTAAACCAGTTGAGTTATACTTATGTTAGCTTTTATCTACCGATTTTAGTGCTCCGAAATTTATAGTTGACCTTCTAAATTTTTTATAGATTAAGTCACTTTATGCTTTAACAAAAGAAAAAGATTTTATTTGTCTTATATTTATATAGTTTTTAATGCTCCAAAATTTATAAATCTTCTAAATTCTTACCATTTTTTTTACTATTAACTACATTGTAACTCTATTTTATTTAAATATGTAAGCTAGTGAGATGGACAATATATTTGTATCGTTATTTCAATGTCATAATCTATTCAGCATACCCGAAGGTTAATAAACAATGGTCATTTGTTGATTCAAGTACATTTAATTCAATAAATTTTAATATAAAATAAATATTTCTAACTAAGGACTGTCAATATGTCGATATATCTGTAAATCGGATGGTTCGACATGAATATTGAAGATTAATCAATATTTCCAACATCTTTTATAAATATCCATGAAACATAAAAATATAGCATCTATTAACCTCAATATAAATATACATAGTAATAACAAGATCTATAACTCAATTTTGATGTAAAAATAACTTAACTACTAATTTAAATAAATTTTAAAAAAATTTTGATTTACAAAAATATCCGTCGATATCAATACTTTATCAATATATCAATAATATTGAAATCTTGATATTAATGTCGACATTGATATTTTCATCATTCTTTTTAATATATGTATTTTTTAAAAAGATTACTTTACAAGCTTTATACATAAATATACCTTTATAAAAAAAAACATAAATATACCGAATTTTGAAAATATTTACAGAAATGTCTAAGGTACTAAGGAAATTACATTAATAGACTCCTGCATGAATTTAACAAAGATAAGATTATTAATATGCCCCCTCTTTTTTTTTTTTTTTTTTCTTTTTTTGAGAATGTGCCCTTTTTTTCTAAATGGTAGGTTGCAAATTTGGCACCGACATCTTTAATATCTAATCTCTAATGAAGAAATTTTTGGATGACAAGATCTTCTATTTCCATGGCATTTACTCTTTCTGGTCATCAAATAATAAAGTTCTTCTGCGTTATTTCTTTCTTTTATTATCTTGCTTTTCTTTCTTTTGATTTTTTAAATGCTCATTCGAAATTTCTTTCTTTCTTTTATTCTCTTGCTTTTCTTGCTTTTGATTTTTTAAATGCTCATTCGAAATTCACTGTTTACATCAATATTTTTGAATGGTGAACCACAATCAGTAGATATAAAATAATCTATATGAACACAATAGATAGTGAGATATTTATTTTAACAAATTAGATTTATATATAACTCAATATAAGTGAAACGAGTTATATTCATAATTAATTTTTTAATACACTCATGTGAATAAATATTTTTCTTTACTTAAAAGAATAATTTAGGAAGATATTATATGAATAAAGTCTATACAATGATAATGTGATTAGAAAATGTTGGAATATACTATTTTTATATTACTAATATACATACAATGTGGAATGAGTTAATATACCCAAGTAAATCGTTTATATAAAAATATTTGAATAAATATTTTCAAACTTCTACGATTAGTTTATGAACATACATTATATCGTATCTTCAAGAGGATACGATATAATGTGGAATGAGTTTAAACTCCAAGACTTCGATCGTATCTTCAAGAGAATCAACAAGTCAAGAGTTGATCCAACGATCAACAAACCAAAGGTCGATCCAACAAGGTCAACAAGCCAAAGGCCGATTAGAAAAGCTTTCAGCCCTCGAGACATTTGTATATGAGAGAGAAAGAATCAGATGAACAAATTAGAGATTGTACTACACCCACAAAATTAATACAAATTCAAGTTCATTACATGTTTCATTTCTTTGTTGAAATCACGTATGAACATAGGTATCTACTTTTTTCTTCGAGATCAAATGTTCAAAATTTCACAGAAATACAAACCAACAGAGGTGTACCTAAGGAAAAAAAAAGAAAGAAAATAATGCATGCATCTTCACCTTAATAAAGCTGTTTTCTGGAAAAGTAAGTGAATTCACCATAAGCCTTCCACTCCATCTTCGAAGATGTAGCAAACTAGATGCTTGTCACCATCGACAGCCTTGGTGACTCTCCAAAAGAAGAGAGGCAAAATTTGATGCAGTTTCGAATAAAGTTCAGATTATTCCTGAAAGCACCTACCCCCCCCCCCCCCCCCCCCCCCCCCCCCAAAAAAAAAAAAAATATATATATATATATATATATATATATATATATATATATATATATATATATAAAGAGAGAGGGAGAGGTGTCAAGACTTGAAGTGTAGTGACCGCGAGACAAATTTGATTTATTTAATTTTTATTTTAATATTCAACAACACAAATTTGATTCTAATAATAAGGACTAAGAAATTAATTTGGTTGGCTAATCAGAAAAGAATCTGAAAATCGTCTACATTTCGGAAAATTTTGTAAATATTTTTGTTTAGACTCTCTTTTTCCATATTGCTCTTTCGACCAATATTTAGATGCATTTTGAACTGTATTCATCTTTTTGCAATCTGTTCCAACCACACAGCAAAAAAAAATTAAAAAAAATTAAAAAAAAAAACAATTTGTCACTTGACAAACTGTGGATGGACAATTAGATGGATGCAAAAAAAAAAAGAAAAAAAAAAGAAAAAGAAAAAGAGATGCACCAAATTTTTTTCTTCTCTAAACTTCTTTTGCCCGTAAGAGAATAGTAATTGAATAATATATTGAAACTTAGTATTGCCACCTTCCTTACTAAATATGTTTAAAATTCAAATCTAGACATTTCAAAACCTGACAATTACTATATCGATTATGATGCCTACAATCATGGATCATTAACATCTAAAGCCACAGCCACTTTACCAAAACTATCATCAATAAATATAATTGCAGGTAAAGATTATCCCCCTATGTATACCCCATTTATCTATTATTGATAGATAAAAACTTATCTATTATTGATTGTCATTGTAGCCTACGATGACAAGAGAAACGATGTCTGACATCGTTTCTTTTTAATGACGCACATTGCCTGTCATTAAAAGTCATACTAGTAATTACTCAGGTAAAATAAGTCAATCCACAAAACGTATAATTGATTTACACATTATATTTGTATATAAATGATAAATTTTTAACATATATCTTTGATAGATATAATTCAAGATTATTTTTTATCTCTCAATTAATTAGGAATCATATAAAATAAACTACTATATTGCAATCTAAATAAAAACAACTTTGGCTTCAACATAGACTCTAGTCCATGTTGAAGCCAAAGTTGTTTTATTTTGCCAAAACAAGTTGGTTAATCATATTAGTTGATTTTTTTTGCCTTCTGAATCACAAAGTGGGGCAAGCCAATCCTTGTGTTCATTTTTCATGAGTTTAGTTATTGCGTTCATGATAATTTTGTTGATATATTCTTAAGTTTTGATAAGTGTATTAAGTGTTGTTTGTTTTCATTTCTTATGTGTTTAGTTTTTTTCTGGGGGGGGGGGGGGGGGGGGGGGGGGGGGGGGGTGGGGAGAGGGGGGTTAAAGTTTAGTTTTGAAGTTGTAATAATGCTTTGATCTATGATCCTAGTCTAGTAATTCATACTCTAGTTGGTATATATTTTCAACAATTCAAACATTGGTTGAAGACAAAATATATGATGATCCAAAAAATTGAAGTTTCCTCCAATTGAATATTCTCATATTGAACAAGCACACTGGATATATATTTGTCCATTCCTAACTCACAAAAGAATTATGCAGGATAGAGATGTCCACGATCCCCATCCCCACCCTCATTTGAATCCCCATCCTCGCGAAATTCTCTGTTAAATTTCGCAATGATCGGGTTTCCCACGGGGAATAATAAAATAATTCTTTTGATAAATTTTTAAATAATTAAGTTTTTATGGAAAATATCAATTATTTTTCAATTAGATTGTTAATTATTCACCAAAAAAAAAAAAAAAGTCTTCATTTAAATAGTTAATTTTATATAACAAAAATCTCTATTGAAAGATAAAATTCTTAAACTTCCTAATAAAAACAAAACAATATTTCATATTAAATTATCTAATTAATCCATACATCTAATTTAAATGTTTAACTATATAATTCAAACATATCAAATTATCTAAATAATAACAATAAAACTTTAAATGTTATATATATATATATATATATATATATATATATATATTAAAAAATAAAATAAAAATAAACAGGGAGAGGAATGGGGAACGGGGACGGGCCGTCCCCGTCTCCATTTAGCTCGCGGGGAATTTTTTTATCCCCACTCCCTCCCTCAATATTCCCTACCTAAATAGAGATTCCTCGCCCCATTAAGGCGAGTTCCCGCAGGGAAAATAGACATCTCTAGCATGAACCAATGGATAACAAAGAAAGAAACAACATGTTGTAAGGGGCATTGTTGATTGATTTATTTGTAAGCATGTGCATTCCAACTATTAGAAAAGTGACAACTAGTTTACAAATTTATGCAATTTTAGTGCTTTAGGGAGCTTCTTTGTTCGTATATTTATCGATGACCTTGTCATCGATGACCTTGTCATAGATGACAACTAGTAACATTGTTGAATGATTTATTTATGTTACTTGGTCTCTTCCTTCTGCTTTTCTTTTTGTGCTTGACATACCTTATTTATTGATATTGGATCGCAAAGGACTTGAAATATTTTTCAGGTTATGTTTTCAAATTTATACATTGTTGAATGATTTATTTATGTTACTTGGTCTCTTCCTTCTGCTTTTCTTTTTGTGCTTGACATACCTTATTTATTGATATTGGATCGCAAAGGACTTGAAATATTTTTCAGGTTATGTTTTCAAATTTATTATGAGCTCTAAATACTAGTCCATGATAGATATCCAACAAAATTAAGTGTTTAGTCCTTTTGTAAGTGTTTTTGACATGTCACTTTGTTGTTTAGGATGGATCAAATATCAATAGCACTAAGAACTAAATTTTTTGCAGGAAGGCTTTGGTAGGTTGTGGACAGGCACATATGCAAACTTAGTTATTAGTTCTTTATTGAAAGAATTTAATGGAAAGAACATTCTTAGAGCTAACAACTGAATATTTTTAAGTCTTTTATCATGAAATAGGATTAGTTGTAGAGTGTAGTGCTAAAATTCTATATAAATACGAAATTTTGGTAACAACATTGTTATATAGTTGTGTTCCATCATTGACAAACTTCTATTTCAATAATAATGAGTGTTCAATAATAGGTAATTTTTGGTATCTTAGAGGTATGTCAACTAATTTAGAATTATATGTTTCATTTGTGTAATTGAGCATTAATTAATATTGTAATATATAAAATACTTGTATGAGATGCTCATGAAATAGATGTACTACATTATTTAAAAACAATGTGTCTAGTTTTGGGTATAGTTTTTTAACACATTTGATTATATTCTTTCTAATGGATACGTACTGCTCTTGTTTTGATGTAAGAAGGGTTGGGTTCTACATTAAAATGAATATTTTTTTGCTATCTTGTAGGAACTCAATGAAGCGAATCAATCATATTGCAACTAGTTGATGAATTAACTTTTTTGTTGGGTTAGTGGCAAAAGCCTATAGTACACTCCCTCGTGTTAGTTAGAGCGTATAGAAAACTCCCTCATGTTACTAGCTAGTATAAATATTGTTCTAATGTACAAATTTGATCATAGTTAGTTTGTATGTAAAAAATTAATCAAATTTGGTTCAATGATATATAAAAGTCATTTATGTATGTTTTTAGTTTGTGTCAAAATTGGAGTGATTTTATTTTGAAAATATATGTGTATTGACAGATATCAGACAATATAATTTATATGGTTTTGATGAATAAATAAATAGTGATATACCACTATTTATGATGGTTCATTAATGTCATAGAAATTTATTGGGTGGCAACTTTTTCATATTATTATAAGCATTTCTGTGACTTCCAAAACTGTCATGACAAATTTTTTTTTGTTGACAACTACAAACTATCAAAGAAAGCAAATGCTTGACACATGAATACTATCATGACATGTTTTTTTTGTTGACAACTACAAACTATCAAAGAAAGCAAATGTTTGACACAAGAATACTGTCATGAAGATTGCTTTTGTTGTCATAGAAACAACGTGTTTGACACTAAAATCTTGTCTTCAACAAAATTTCTATGACGTTTAAAAATTGTCGTTAATATATATATCTTGATGGAAACGTGATTTTTAAGCATTATTTATTGACAATGTTTACTTGTCAATAAAAAATTTACTATGACGATTAACAAATGTTGTGAATATGTTTTTTTTTACAACTATTAAGTGTCATAAAATAGTTAATTATGACAAATTTTTTGATACGATATGTATAGAGTTTTTTTGATAGAGGATTCCTAGGACTAAAAAAAAAGTCAAGAAATGTACTTATGACAATTTTTCAATGTCATGAAATCCAAAATTGTACTAGTGATTAATTCATAATCAATATCCATCTGATTTCTTAAAACCAACTTGAATTAGCTTCATCATAGAAATTAAATTTGAAGAGAAGTGTTTATGAAAAAATGGCAACAAATCATATCTTCCAATTGAGTCTTAAAAACCCTCCCTCCGTACTTAAAACAACCAACCCACTACAGTTTCATGAGTTTTATTAAAGGAAGTAAAAAAATCAATTTTGACCCCTAAACTAGTTAAGTTGTATCAATTTTCACACAAAATTTTCAATTTCATCAAATTGGACCCTAAACTTAAACGAGTGTTGCAATCTTTACCCTCTATTAAATTTTTGCTAATTCACCCACTAATTTTAACCAAAAAAAAAAAACAATGTAAAAATCTCCTAAGCTTACTAATTTCAACAAAATCAACTTTTGTACAAAATTAAGTTTGATCAATGTACAAATTAACTATTGAATAACTTTGCCAAAACTCACAAATTTCAATAAAAAAAATTAGTTTTAATGATATTTTTCTTTAAAATCTTATCAATTTTGTTCCATACATACATTTTATTATTTATTGAACGCATGTGAGAATATTTTTTTAACAATAATTTGAAATGAAAACATATTAGAGGAGGTTGAAATTGAAATGCTTTTTAAAGTTTAAGGTTTATAACATTGCAACACTTATCTAAGTTTGAGGTGCAATCTGAAAAAATTGCAAGTTTATTAGGATAAAAATTGATACAACTTGACAAGTTTATGGGTTAAAATTGATTTTTTTCCCTAAAAGAAATATATTGTTCCCACCGTACCAAAATGACAGGGATAATATAGGAATTAAATGAAAAACATACCACATCCAAAAAACTGTTGGTGGGGCATATTGGATCATTCATATTTTTGAAACCTCTCTTCCTAATAAGTCAATTATGTAAAAATTAAGAATAATATTTGGCTGCATACCAGTGTGTAGATATATCTTTCTATACACCACCATTAAATTTTGACAACGAACACAAATAAAGTAAAAAGTTCAAAATTCTCGTTTTCCACCTTTCTCCCTCTTAGTTGTCAAACTATTTAATAGTGGTGTGTAAGAAGATACATGCACACCGGTATGCAGCCAATTATTTCCTATGTAATTTTTTTAAAAAATTCCATCTCTAAATTACTTTTACTTATCTTTTAATCTCTCTCTCCAATATTTTAATATTTTTTTCAAATTTTGCTCTCTTAAAATTTCTCCCTTTATAACTTTATTTTTTCATCTCAATTTATTTTTCTCTCTAACATATTTATCCCTAACGTTTCTCCCATGATATAACTTTTCTTCTTCTTTTTTTCTTTCTCTAATTTACTTTCTCTCTTTATCATCTAAATTATATATATTTTTTCTCAGATGTTTCTTTCTTTCTTTCTAACTTTCTCTTTCTAACATGTTTCTCTTTCTAACATGTTTCTCTTTCATATCAACTAATTTATCTTTTGCTCTTTAGCTTTTTTCTCTATAACATGTCTCTTGTTCCTTAACTTTTTTCTCTCTAAATTTTTTCTATATCTCTAAAAGAACTCTTTAGAATTTCTCTCGCTAACATGTCTCTCTAAAGAAAATCCTTCAATGGCACTACATTTTTATTTCATGTCTCCTCATATATTTTTCTAAAGAGATTTATCTCTAATTTTCCATAACTTTTATTTTTATCCTCCACATATTTCTCTCTCTATAATATCTCTCAAAAATAGAAAACCAAAAACAGTTTTCAAACATATATACGGTTTTCTTCAAAAAAAAAAGAAAATTGAAAAAACCAAAAACAAAAATAGTTATCAAACGAGATGTTAAGAAGCAATAGTAGATTTGTAAACATTTGAGACAACTGGTATACGACCCTATTTAATTGGTTGTTTTGAAAAAAGGCCAAACAAGTTTTTTTTTTGGGATAAATGACCAATTACTAAGAGAATCCGTAAATAAGCATTGGACTAAAATACTCCTAATTTGAAATCTAGTATCTAAAATAAACAAAGATTATATCAAATAAAAAAAAAAGGATATCTCTATTAATATTTAAATCCAAACTAGTGAATAATCAAATGAGGGAAAGTCTGGAGAACAAAAAATATCTTAACAGCCCAACTTAATCAAAATTTGAAAATTTAAATTTAGAAAAACAACATATACAAGAAGCAAGAATTCGTGCAAATCATTAAAGAAAATTCATGTCTGAAAAAACAAAATTTATGAACGATATAGGCAAATATCTTGTATTTGAACACTAACCTCAAACAACTACTTTCCTTATCTTTGAAAACTTATGTGAGAACATGCAAAAAGCTTCTACCTGCTAAACATCAAATCAAATTTATGTAAGCTAATTTCAAAAAACGGAAACAATTAATCACTTACCCATCTAATCTAAAACCTAATTTCCACCTTCGTCTTGGGCTCACGCGTCTTTCTCCCTTCTCATCTTCTTCCCAAAACTTCATCCGAAACCCTTGCCTACCTTTGGTCTTCAAGCTACATTTCACATTCTACCAGCAGCTAACGGCAACATTTCTGGAAGCAAAATGGTAAGCATACTTCGTTTGAGTCTATGTTTATAGAGACATTTTTTCTTTTTAAAATAAGGTTCTAGTCGGGAAATGTTTCTAGGAACTATTCCAGCAAAAAGTTCCGATCAAGACGACCGAGGGTAGGAGGGAGTACAACGAATTAATAATGAGAAAGAAGAGTTTTATCTCAAGATCGATCTGTTGATTTGGGACTGTTGTTTGACACCTAGGACCGTGAGATTTGTTGATTTGAATAATGTTACGGTTTAAATTTTAAAATTTTATTATATGATATTCGATTAAAATTTTTTAAAAAAGACATATATGCGTTATACAAGGGCATAGATATGATTGTACATATAGTGTAAATGTGAGCTTTTTGAAGAAGATGGAAGACATATATGCGTTATATTGGTTCGAAAATGCAAAAAAAAAAAAAAAATAATAATAATAATAATAATTAATAATTGAAAGAAACTCAAAATTTTAGAGTTTTATGGGAGAAAATACTTTGTCCTAAAAAATATTTAAAAGTGGATTCTTACAAAATTGAAATTAAAAATTAAGAAAATTTAATGTTTAAAACTCAAATTTTCAACATTGAGTCACGCAAATACTTTACACTCGATTGATAGATAGAGTGCTTGCTTCCACCATCTTCTCCTAAGCTTTTCTTCTTCACGAAACGTAAGAATGTTGTGTATGCAACATTGAGTCACACAAATACTTCGTACTAACAAATCAGAAATTTTTGTAGCACAAGGGACGATTAAGATTCTCTAGAAAATATTGTGTATTTATGTATAAACAAGCAATATATGTATATTTTCTCCTAGGGCATTTTCGATTCCATTTGCGGAAGGCTTTCGTTCTTTTTACAATCGCTTCCACCTTCGTTGTCGTCCAAAAGCATAACAATCGTATCATTGAACGCTTCAATCACAAAACTCATGAAACTTTTACTATGGAGCTTCGAATATGTATTGACTTTGAAATTATGTCTTATGAAAATTAAATCATCCTCAATTGCACTAATTCTGCCATTGGCTTTAGTTTTGAAAAGATTAATCAATCCTTCAACACCCCCAAATCAGTCCAAACACCCATAATTCTTCTCTCTCACCATGTCAATTATAACTCTTCGATCAATATTAAAAAATGCAGGGACGATGATTTCTCGCTCAATGATTTTGTTTAGCTTTGGCCAAACTGTTAAAGATGTAAATCTGAATTTAAAAACAAACAAATTTACATAAATCTAGGGGAGGAAAAAGAGGAGAATCTAAAAAAGGTTCAGTTGGATTTTTCCATAAAAACAGTGAATAGGCGCCGTAATATATAACCAGGGGTAAAAGGGAAAAACGTGTCAATGGAATTTAAACCTGAATTTTGATTTATCCATATTTCATTATGGCCATTCCTTCCAATTTCCATAAAAAAATTGCCATCAACAGATTTACATATGACAGTCCCTGCTCACTATATAATGGCCCAACCCAATTCAATAAGACCATAAAAGCTTTGATCCATAAACGTTCATGAGGTAGAGGTAGACCAGCCTTTAGAGATTGGACTGCCTTGGTCCAATGCCAAAGAGTACTTTCGATTTATTGGGCCGAGATTAAGCATTGTTTTTGTAGGTCAGGTTTGGATGAAAAAAAGTCCATTGGTTTTAGAAAAGTCAACATCATTGTCTAGGAAGAATAGCTTTTTTTTAGAAATTTTCACGTGGATAATTAATTTAAATATATGTATTTTCATAAATCTACAAAGATTTGAAAATTGTCATAATTATTTGCTTGTATGTGGATGATATGTTGATAATGGGCACAAATAGAAGTGTCATTGATTCCACTAAAAAGATGTTGAAATCCAACTTTGATATGAAAGACCTTGGTCTTGCTGATGTTATACTTGGAATTCGTATAACTAGAAATTCAAGTGGATACGTACTTTCTCAATCTCACTATATAGAGAAAGTGTTGAGAAAATTTGTTCAATTTGAGAGTAAACCAGCTGTTACTCCATTTGATCCAAATTGTAAGTTAAAGAAGAACAATGATGAATGTGTATCTTCTCTAGAATACTCTAGAGTTGTTGGTAGCTTAATGTACATAATGAATTGTACAAGATCTGATATTGACTATGTCGCTACGGGTTTGCGACACGGAGTGGCCAACTTTGTTTCCAAAAGGAGGAAAATGGAGTCGCCACCAGCCTTTATTTAGAGGGTGTGATTGGGCACCCAAAAATGTGTTAAGATGATCTGCGAATAAAAGATTTTGGATTCGGGGGTCGTTTGTGTATGGGGAAGGTATTAGCACCGCACAACACTCGTTCAATGAACGAAATTTTACAATTCTTGTGTTATTTTAAAAGAAAATGACCTTTGTAAAAAAAAGTTTTTGGTTTTGATTTTTAAATGTCCCATGTTTTACTGATCATTATTCTTAAATTAAATAATAAGCAATAATTATGGGTGGCATAAAGCCATTCAAAATTTATTTGAATTTAATTTGGCATCCCAAAATAAATTCATCACCTCAAGAATATTAGGGAATCAACATCTTGATTTCCTAATCTCCATCATAGGAAAGTTTTTTTTAGGAAGATGTTTGGTTTATTAATTTAAAAACATGTGTGATAAAATGATTCTTTTTAAGGAAATTGTTTATTATTTTTCTAATTTCAAAAGAAGTGAAACTTTTATAAAAAAAATATTTTAGATTTGATTTAATGCTTTGAAAAGAAATCAATGGGATGTTTTTTTTAGAGAAATCAAAATTCCCTTTAAAAAAAATCATTTTATGAAAATAATCTTTATAAAACTATTTTTCCTTTGTACTTTTTTATGGAAAAGGTTTTTTTTTAAAGGAAAACTTCAAATTTAGACAAAACAAAATTTCCTAGAAAAAGCTCTCTTTGATGAAAATGCTCTTTATGAAAGTATTTTTTTGTATTCTTTATAAAAAAAAAGTTTTTTTTTTTATTTTTAATAATGGAAAACTTCAATCAAATATTTTTCCTTTTAAATAACTTCTTTTTTTTTTTTAAGAAAACAAAACTCTTTCATACAATTTTTTTTTTTGTATTTTTATAGAAAATATAATAAAAAAAAGGAAGAATTCATGAAAAGATAAATAAATCTAAGTTCCTAGCTAAATAGCATGCAAGCATAAAAAATAAAATTGTAATTGTTATGCTAAAAAAGACACAACTTAGAATTTATTCGCATAATGTCCTATATACTAAAACTTTAAAACACGATATTAACAAACAAAGAATATCTAAACATGCTTTTATTTTATACAACAAAAATAAAACAACTAAACAAACAATATATATATATATATATATACAAACAATATATATATATATATATATATATATATATATATATATATATATATATATATATATATACAAACAATATATATATATATATATATATATATATATATATATATATATATATATATCTTTAATGAATTATGCTAAGGAACACAATTGAGTAAATGATGGAAAAATAAAAACAATGAATGAAAAATAGAATGTTCACCAAAGATTACCGTTGTATAAAGGGTAGTATTACCGGAGAGAAGAAATTGCCGCAAGCTACTTTGGGAGAGATTAATTGGTTGAATGGAGAAAGTAAAGAAGATGATTTTCTCTTTTTACTTCAAAAAAAAAAATTTTAAAAATAAAATGTATGTTGGGGTCAAAAATCGTGAGTGAGAGAGGGGGATATTTTGAGGGGGAGAGAGAATATGTGGGGGAGATTTGTGAGAGAACTTTTGTGGGAGGAGAGAGAATATGTGAGAGAAATTTGGGAGAAGATATTCTATGTTGGAGAAAAAAAAACGTGGAGATGGCTTGATGAGAGAGAAATATGTGGGTGGTTGAGGGAAGATGTGTGAGGGAGAGAAATTGTGTGTCTAAAAGAGATGGTTTCCTCCCTTTTTATATAGCCCAAACCCCAATTTTAATTAAGGAAAAGAATAAAATAAAACCTAAAGGAAATAAAATAAAACAAAATAATATCAAATAACACCTAAATAAATGATTGAGTTAATCCTTCCAAAAATTTCAAAATTTGATTTGTCCATAATGAAATCTCCTTCCCAAATAAAAGAATATATTTGGCTTAATTAAAAACACCAAATCTTCAAATATTTGATTTGGCAAATTAATTAGTCAATAAGATATTTGCTCTAATTAATTTTTACCAAATTTTACATATTTGATTTGGCTAATTAATTTTTACCAAGATATACTCATTTTCCTTTATTTTCTCTTTTTTTACAAAAATGCAAAATAAAATAAAATAATGGACAAATTTAGGGGTCTACAGACTATTCAGTAGGAAGGTTAGCTAGATACACCTGCAATCCTGGACATGATTATTGGAATGCTTTGGTCAGAGTTCTAAGGTACTTGAAGTACACTTTAGACTATGGATTGCATTATACGAGAGATCTACATGTACTGGAAGGATTTGGTGATGCTAATTGGATTTCTGATAGCATGGAGACTAAATCAACCAGTGGGTATATATTTACCTTAGGTGGAGCAGCTGTATCATAGAAATCTTCAAAAGAGACATGTATAGCACGTTTTACCATGGAGTTCGAGTTTATAGCTCTTGATAAAGCTGGAGAAGAAGCTGAATGGCTTAGAAATTTTCTTGAAGATATTTCATTATGGTCAAAGCCTGTAAACGCAATATGTATTTATTGTGACAGTTTTGCGGCCTCTATGAGGGCCAAGAATAATGTCTACAATGGGAAGTCGCGACATATAAGACGTAGACATAATTCGATAAGGCAATTGCTCTCTAATGGAATTATTTCCATTGATTATGTGAAATCAAAAGAAAATATTGTAGATCCTTTAACGAAAGGATTGTTAAGAGAGCCAGTAACATATACATCAAGGAAAATGGGCTAAAGCCTATGAAATAAATTATCTGATGGTAACCTAACCTAGTTGACTGGAGATCCCAAGATCTAGGTTCAATAGGCAAACTGGTTGGATAATTTATATTGACACACTAAGAAACTTAGGGGCTGTTTGGAGCGCTGGTTTGGAATCAGGAACCCTGGGAATCATTGGCTGGAATCAGAAACCCTGGGGTTCCTGATTACTGTGTTTGGGGTGCAAGGTTTGGTTTGGCTGGTTTGCTGAAACCTGTGTTTGAGGTGCAAGGTTGGGTTGGGCTGGGGGGTTTGTTTAGGCTGTTTTTTTAAACAATTTTTTTAGGTTTTTTTTTCAAATCCATTTTTTTTACTTGATAATTGTTTACTGAATTGCATATCAATATTTTAACCAATTATGTGGATCAATTGTTTCAAGCATAGTTAATTATGAATGTGTAGTTTGTACAAGTATCTCATTCACTCCATTCATGATGATGTAAAATTAAATAACATTAGTAAGGACATATATTTTAAATAATTAATACGTGGGAAAGAATAGTGATGTTGTTGGAGTAAAGAAAATCCATAATGCAAATGAAGGTCCGAAGTTCATAATATCATAATACATAAGCTGAAAGGAATGAAGAAAAGAAATAGCAATAGTTGTCCAAAACACAAACTGAATTAAAACTAAGTAGTAGCTGAAGGTGATGAAGGCATCAAGTTTTCGTCCATGGGGGGTCGGGTTCCAGGTGTTCTCCCTTACACTTTCACACAGTAGTCATACTTCAAATCTAGGGAGAATGCAAAGAATGGATGGATACAAATCCTAGGACAAATAAGAAAGCATGATATGCTCCATTTTCCAATGTAGATAGTCTTGCTCAGCTTTTCTTTCTCCCTTTTCGTAGCTTCCTTCCTTTTCCAGCCTCCTTTCTCCATCCAAAGTGTCTCATCTAAATACCTCATTCGAAGCCTTGAATTCATGGTTGGTTGGACAATTCTAATACATAAGTGGACAACTCAATTAATGAATTTTCTTGCACGTGTGAATCAGGTGGTTCTTTTAATAAAGAGATGCTTCAACAAGGATTTTTACTTATCTCTCCAAATTCATCTCCCAACATTGTTTTAAAAGCTCTTCACCTGAAGCAAAATTCAATAAATTAAGCTCATGTCTTAGCCAAAAGTAGATCATTTTCACATCTTAAAAGAAATTCACTCTTAACAGCAAACACATACAAAACTTGAGACTTTAACAACCAAAAATTACCAAAAGCACTCAAACAAGCAGGTTTAATAAGAGATTTTTAAATAGGAATTACTCTTCTATTGAAGACTTATCAAGCTTTATTTTAGAAATTTAAAAAATTGGAAGTCTATTTAAAAAATTAGGGAATTTAAAACTCTATTTCACAAAGTATTCAGAAAACTATTTTAGGAGCTCTATTTTAGAAATTAAAAAATTAGAAGTTTATTTAATAAATTAAGGAATCTAAAACTCTATTTCACAAAGTATTCCGAAACCTATTTTTGGAACTCTATTATAGAAATTAAAAAATTGGAAGTCTATCTAAGAAATTAGGGAATTTAAAACTCTATTTACAAAGTATTCATAAACATATTTTTGGAACTCTATTTTAAAAAAAATAAAATATTGGAGGTCTATTTAAGAAATTATGGAATTTAAACAAAATTTTGCATCGTATTTTGAAATCTATTTCAAGGATAAATGAGTTATAAAATTCGAATTCTATTTTAGAAATTAAAATATTAGAAACTCTATTTTGCACAGTATTTTGAAACCTATTTCAAATATATTGGGTTAAAAATTTGTTTAGTAGCCATTTTTAGTTTTATTTTAACCTTTTAAAAAATTGACTACATGGTCGAGTTGCTGAGGTGATCGTTGGAGTGATTGTTGGGGTGATCAGATTGATGGGGTGGTTGGGTTTCCGAGGTGGTCGTCGGTGGTGGTTGCAAGGTGGTCAGGTCGCCGGAGTGGTCGTTGGGTGGTTGTCGACAGTAGTTGTTGGGTGGTCGGTTCGCTAGAGTGGTCATATGATTGGTTAGGTCGTCCGAGTGATCCCTGGGTGGTTGTCTGGTGGTCAAGTCGTTGGAGTCGTTGTCGGAGTAGTCATTAGGGTAGTCGGGTTGCTAGGTGGTCGATCGGGTCGCCAGGGTGGTCACTAGAGTGGTCACCAGGTGGTCGTCAACGGTGGTTTTGGGTGGTTGAGTTTGTCAAGTTGTCGGGATAATCACCGAAGTAGTCATCGGGGTGGTAGGGTTGCTTGGGTGGTTAGGTCATCGGGGTGCTCACTAGGTGATTGTCGGCGACAGTTGCTAGGTGGTTGGATTGTCGGAGTGGTTGTCAGATGGTCATTGGCGGTGGTTCGGGCAAATCGGGTTGTCAAGGTGGTTGGGTCATCGAGGTGTCAAGTTGTTAGGGTGGTTAGGTCGTAAGGGTGGTCGTCAGATTGGTCTCTAGAGTTCTCATCGTTGTGGTCGCCGGAGGTAGTCGTCAGCGGTAGTCGAGTCGCCGGTGAGGTCGTCGGAGTTGTCGTTGTCAGTGGTCGTCGGAGTTGTCACCAGAGTTGTTGTCAAAGTGGTTGTCGAAAATGGAAAACGACAAGTGGAAGAGGAAAACATGACACCAACCCATGAGGTTGCACTGTTGTAACCCATGGGGTCGTGTTTCAAAACCAAGGGTTTTGAACACCTTGTGCCAAACATGGTTTTGGGTTTGAAACCCAAAACCATTCCAACCTAAACCCATGGGCCAAACGCTCCCTTATAGTTTCTTCCCATTCTATATTGTTGTAGAGTGTGTGATCTGTTGATGCTAAGGTCATGTTGATATCTTGTTTACAAGAGGAGTAATGACAGAATACTCTTAATCAATATCACCTATATGAGAGTTGAAGTGGGGTCGCTTCTATGAAGACTTTTAAAATGGCTTGTCCAAGACCAAAATGGACACATACGTATGGAACTCAAAGATACGAGATGAGTTATGTGTGATGTCTGTTGTCTCAATTTACCAATTAAAAGGATAGTTCCAGAGCTGGTCTCACTATTTCTTTTGGTAAGTTCGATGGATATTCACTAAGGAATATTCAAGTTTATAAGACACCTATCCTGATGCATAGCTTGTTTGTTTGCTCTCAACGATTTTGTTTTGATTTTCAAACTTTCTTTCATGTGGGGGATTGTTGGATTTTATAGTAAATTGTGAAAGAAAGTGTTGGTTTGAAACATCAAAAAATGAATTGATGTTTCATTTATGTTGTTGTTACTTGACTTGAAATTCAAAGGTTTCAAAATGGTTTGAAACATCAAAATGTGCTGATGTTTCTTTTACAAATTTAACTTAAAAGTTAAATTTGTGAGTTATGTTTGAATCTTTACAAGTAACTACACAATTGAGTTATTTTTTATGTATGTTTCATTTTGTTTATATTAATTTTATTTTTGGAGAGTTACTAAGTTGCTAGCCTATAAATAGCAACTTGTTTCTTCATTTGAAGAATCTCATTCCATTTTGGAGTATCTCATTCCAATTGAAGAGTTATTCTCTTATCTCTTTCTTCTCTTTAATCTTGAGTCAAGTTGAGAACAAGTATCCAAGAGTTCTGCTAGATCCGAGTAGTTCAAGGTTGCTGTTTTATCGGAGTTAGTCGTTGTATCCTGCTGAAACGATCATTGTAGCCTGCTTGCAACCCGTGCAGAGAGAATAATTGTCTTCAGGACAACGCTTTGTAAGTGTGCCTCGACTACTTATTATTTTTTATTCTTGAGTTTTGAAATTGTTATTACATACAGTGTCTGTATTATTGTTTACACTGTAATTATTTGTTGCAAGTTAAGTTGTAATCAAATTTGCTAGTGTTACTCAGTTCTTATACACAGCGAATTACTATTTCCAACCGAAGAAACCCTAACTTGACTATCTGCAACAATGGAGCAAGATACGGAGGTTTAGAAAGAAAAAAAATTAGGGAAAGAAATTAGGGAATATGAATAATGTGTAAACTTTGGGAGTGGGAGGCTTAGTTTATGGAAGTTTTTAAAAATGTAAATGCAATTGGAGTTTTTCTTTGTTGATTTTTTTTTTTCAAATTTGAACCATTTTTTCCTTATTGAATTTTTTTTTTTACTTTTTTAAAAGCCATTGGCATGCAAGTAAGGGTATATTAATAATTGGATCTCAAGTATTGTGTAAAAAACATACGTTTGTTGGCTACTATTGTAAAAAATAGTGTGTTTGGTCAATAATGGAATATGAGCCTAATTAATGGGCTACCCATGTAGTTAATCCTTTTTTTTAATAAGTTATTGTTACAAATATTCTAATTAGATACCCATAACTGTCATAGATGACACAACCTTTTAACTCACACCATTAACTTTCTTTTTAACTCCTATTATTTTCTCATGAGTTACAAAATATTTTCATAGCCTTATAAAGAGAAGTTGTAAAGAACATTTATACAACACAATTTATGGAGACAACTTGATAGAAGATTACTTTACTCACTAGTTGCTTCTCCATGTTCTTATTCATCTAATTGTTTTTTATTTTATAACACGATATTTTATCTTTTAAAAAAATGTTTTTTAAGTTATAACTATTTAATTATTGAACTTAAAAAAACTATTTAATTATTATCTCAATTTTCAAGAAGATACTCAGCTCAAACTACTTTATTTCAGAAGCGCGACAATAACTTTTCCAAAGAAAAAGAAAAATAAAAAGAATTGCAGCAATAAATAAATTTATAGTTTAAAAATAAAACTAATGCTATTTTATATTTGGTTAAAATACCATTTTAGTCTACTTTCAAATATCTAATTTTAGTTCGTTCAATTAATCTAAAAAACAGTCTCCACTATTAGTTTGGAGTTAGTCTAACGTTAAAATCTGATGATGTGAAAGAATAATTAATTGTTTTCTCTCTCTCCTTTCTCTCATTCTTTATTTTGGTTTCTGTACTTTTGATTTCATTCTATTTTAGTTCATGTACTTTCAAATGTCCAATTTTACTTCTTGTACTTTTAATAAAGCTTCAAATTAATCCCTATTATTAGTTTATGTTTAACTTTTCTTAAAAAAAATGTCTATTAGCATTCTTTCTGTAAATTTTGGAAATATATTTACATTATGTCTTTTCTTGCATGAAGATTATTATTATTATTTAATCAATTTAGATAAAAAAATTAACTTCAAATTAACGGTAGGGTAGTATTTTAAGATTTATTGAACATACATGGACTAAAATTGGACATTTGAAAGTATAATAACTAAAATGGAATAAAACTCAAAGTACAAGGACCAAAATGATATTTTACCATTTTAATTTTATCTCTCCTCCCAACTCTCTCTAGTTTCTCCCATCTTCTCCTTCCCCATGTGAGCCATCAAATCCCTCTAGGTTTCCTTATCGATCACAGACAGAAGGAAACCCCTCCATAGATCTCCAATTAGGGCTCCGATTACTTAGTGCTCGTTTGATAACGTTTCCGTTCTCTGTTTCTTGTTCATGTTTCTCATTTTTAAAGAAACATACATGTTTGATAAACCGTCATATTTCTTGTTTATGAAGTTTTAGAAACGTTTCTAAAAAAGGCGCAAAATTTGAGAAACTACAAAAAGTAGTTTTTCAAATTCTGTATATGTTTTTTTTTCTTTATGTTTCATGCTTGTATTCTTATTTCTCTTTTCTCATTCTACACCCATCTCTTCCCTCTCTTTTCTTTTTCTCTCTTCCATTCTATTTTTTTTTTCTTTTAATACTTTTTTTCTTTTTGTCTTTCTTTTTGTCTTTCTTTTCTTTTTTCATTTATTTCTTTCTCTTCTCTCTTCTTTCTTTCTTCTATCATAATCATTTTTCTTTTAATAGTTCTTTTTTGTTTCTTTTTTTCTTTTGTTCTTTTCGTTTGTATTTTTCTCTTTTCTCTCTTTTTTTTTTACTTTCCATTAACGAGCTTTTAATTATTATTTTCTATTTAAATCTCTATTATTTTCCATTTTGGTACGAATTTAATTTATTTATTAAATAAATAAACTAATAATGTGTTTCAGTTTACCATTAAATGTAAAAAATATATATATATTCTCTCTCTCTCCCTTTTTTTTTTAAATTTTACTTACGTGTATTATTGGCTAATGCATTTTCTAAGAAAAAATAAAATTTATTATTAAATTAAAGAAATGTGGGTATGCTCGATTGTCTAATCTTAGACAATTTACAAATTAGTCTAATTGAACTAACTCGTGTAAGCCAAAATCATTTACTGTGAATTGATTGTGTTGGAATAGAAATTTTGGCCAATCAGAAATTACCGTGTCATTAATTTAAATTAGTGAAAAAATTATTTATTTAATTAGGGATTATTTAAATTTGCAAGTATCCCTAAATTAAATTAAAGTAAATCCCAATATGCAATTGGGTTATATGAAATTTGGGCCAATTTTAGACTAAGCCCAAATAGGAGGCCCTAATCCAACAAAGTCTAGGCCCAAAGTCAATAAGTCCCAGCTTACAAGGCTCGACCCAAAGTTAATCAGGCTCAGTCTAAGAACCAAGCCCAAAGTCCACCAGGCCCAGTCCAATAGTCAAGCCCAAGCCCATTTGGGAGCCCTGGGGAGCTCTATAAATAGAGAGCTCCCCCCTCCATTTTGGAGGTTCAGAAGTTGAAACTCTCCAGAGAACTTAGAGAGAATTCAGAAACAAAGACCAGAAAACTCCCTAAACCTTTGAAGATCAAACACTCTCTGAACCAGAGTCTTGAAGACTAGACGACTTTAAATATCGAGAACAAGCTGCAAAAGCCCTCGAGACGATTCACATTCGAGAACAAGCTGCAAAGCTCTCGAAACAAATCTACATTCGAGAACAAGCTGCGAAGCCCTTGAAACAAATCTACATTCGAGAACAAGCTGCAAAAGCCCTCGAGACAGATTCACATTCGAGAACAAGCTACAAAGCCCTCGAAACAAATTCACATTCGAGAACAAGCTGCAAAGCCCTCGAGAAAAATCTACATTCTAGAATAAGCTGCAAAAGCCCTTGAGACAGATTCACATTCGAGAATAAGCTGCAAAGCCCTCGAGACAGATGTAAATTTGAGAGAAAGAATCAGACGAACAAATTAGAGATTGTACTCCAGTAAATTGAAATTAATACAATTTAAATTCATTTACACGTGTCTCATTTCTCTTTCTTTGTTGAAATATCGTGTAAACAAATTGGCACGCCCAGTGGGACCATCTCTACCTCTCATCTCTTTCTCTCATTTCAAAGCACAAGTAAAGTGATGTCATTCAAGACTTCTTCGATGACCGCTGTCATGAGCAACTTGTACACAGATTCTGTTACCTATAGTTGCTCCAATAAATTGAGGCTGGAAGAAGATGAAGTCCCAATTATTGCAACTGAAGTAATGACGCTGTCGGGGGTATAGACTAACAACAAGTTCTTGGTCAAGTGTAACCCCTTGTTCGAGCCTGATTTTGACATAGTGTCTGTTATGACAATTGAAACAAGTACTATGGAAGAAAGGTTGGAAAAGATGCAGGAAAAGATCAACACCTTAATGAAAGCGATTGAAGAAAAAGATTCTCAAATTGCATACCTAAAGAGCCAGATTGAGAACCAAAATGTCGCTGAATCAAGTCAAACTCCTACCATCAAAGATTGCAATAAAGGGAAGGTCGTTGTGCAAAAAGATCAACCAACCCTCCACTTCGATTGCTGCATTATCTGTCTAACAACTTCAAGACATGATAACGAACGCCATCAAAGCTCAAGATGGTGGACCTGTTCAGAACTCTCTCTTGTATTCCAAACCATATACTAAGAGGATTGACAACTTAAGAATGCCAATCGGATACCAACCATCAAAGTTTCAACAGTTTGATGGGAAGGGCAATCCAAAGCAACATGTTGCTCATTTCATTGAAACATGTGAAAATGCTGGTACGCGAGAAGATCTTCTTGTTAAACAGTTCGTTCGAACGTTGAAGGGAAATGCTTTTGATTGGTACACTGACCTAAAGCCCGAGTCGATAGACAGTTGGGAACAGTTTGAAAAAGAGTTTCTCAATCGCTTTTGTAGCACAAGACGCATCGTCAGCATGTTCGAGCTCTCCAATACTAGGCAACAAAAAGGTGAACCTGTTGTCGATTACATAAATCGTTGGAGAGCCATGAGTCTTGATTGCAAAGATCGTCTCACTGAACTGTCTGCTGTCGAAATGTGCATTCAAGGCATGCACTGGGGACTTCTGTACATCCTCCAAGGTATAAAGCCTCGTACCTTTGAAGAACTATCAACTTGTGCCCACGACATGGAGCTAAGTATTGCTAATCGAGGAGATAAAGACCTTCTAGTCCCTGACAAAAGGAAAGAGAGAAATGACATCCATGAGACTTCAGAAGAAGCTATGGTTATCAATACAGCCCCTCTCAAGTTGTCTTCAATAGGAAAAGACAAGAAGATTGAAAAGCGACAAGAAAATGAAAGGCATCGCTTAATTTTGAAGGAAAGACAGGAAAAAGTCTATCCTTTTCCAGATTCTGACATTCCTGACATGTTGGAACAACTACTGGACACACAACTGATCAAACTTCTTGAGTGTAAGCGACCAGAAGAGATGGAAAAGGTCGATGATCCCAATTATTGCAAGTATCATCGAGTTATCAGTCATTCAGTAGAAAAGTGTTTTGTCTTAAAAGAGCTAATTCTAAGATTAGCTAAAGAAGGAAAAATTGAGCTGGACCCCGGGGAAATAGCTCAATCAAATCATGTTGTGGTTGCAACAGACACATGCAGTCAGATACACTCTAGTCTGCTTCATGATCAAGGAGTGCGCCTAGTCTAATTTGGAACCTTGGAACCTGTATCTATTTGGTTTCAACATGAGGTACCAAAAAACAAACATCAAGACAATGTCAAACCTACCAAACTTCAAGATTTCCTTCCAGTGGAAAAAGGGGAAGAAGATTTGGCAAGTTCATACTGCACCAATGTGGAAGAAGTTGATGATTCAAAAGAAGTCGAGCAAAGGACTTATGTCTTTGATCCCATCAAGCCTTCAACTACTCGACCTTCAGTCTTTCAAAGGATGAGTATGACTGCGACAAAAGAAGAAAGCAAAAGTCCAACTTCTGTCTCAACTCGAACTTCAGTTTTACAAAGGCTAAGTGTCTCCACATCGAGGAAAAATCAACCTTCAACATCTGTATTTGATCGTCTCAAAGTAACAAACGATCAACATGAAAGGAAGATGAGTTCCTTAAAGGCAGAACTGTTCGATGAAGTGAACAGTGACAAAAAGATTCACAGTCTTGTTCCTTCTCGTATGAAAAGGAAGTTCTCTGTTCTCACCAACACGGAGGGTTCCTTGAAGGTTAGGAAAAAATGTCATCATCTTAACAAATCCTACAAATAAAGGATCTGATTAAGACCATGATGAAGACAACAACATCTAAGATGAAAACAAAGCTCCTCATTGCAAGAGCCTAAACTGCATGATGCTTCTAGCCCGCACGAGCTTAAAAGGTGAACGGCCAAAAAAAAAAAAACTTTGAACTATGTTTTTACTTGATCCCTTCCACTCGAAGGGTACGTAGGCAACTTAAAGGAAAAGAAAACTTTAAGCTCAGTCTCCAAAAAAGTTTCCATCCTTGTGAGAATAAAATGTTACAAGTTGGATGCATACGAGAGAGCTTTAACCCCTTCAAGTTCGGTTCGTCGCTCACTCCACTAAAGTTCGAGGATTTTTGTCGCTCATTCCACTAAAGTTCGAGCTTCAACCTCTTCAAGTTCGGTTTGTCGCTCACTTCCTCTAAAGTTTGAGCTTCGTTCTCCTTAAGTTTGGTTCGTCGCTCACTCCCACTAAAGTTCAAGCATCAACAACTTCAAGTTCGGTTTGTCGTTCACTCCACTAAAGTTTGAGCTCCGTTATCCTCAAGTTTGGATCGTGGCTCACCCCCCTAAAGTTCGAGCTTCGTTCCCTTCAAGTTTGGTTTGTCGCTCACTCGCTCTAAAGTTTGGGTTTCACTCTTCTCCAAGTCTGAGGTTCGCACTTCGCCCTTTCAAGTCTTCGAGTTCGAGTTTTACTAACTTCAAGCTTAAGTTCAAACATCGCTCGCTTGAAGTTCAAGTTTGCACTTCGCTCCCTTCAAGTTTAAGTTCGAGCGTTGATCACCTACAAGTTTGGTGATTCACCTTCAAGTTCGGCGTTCCTCCTCAAAATACATCTAAGTTGGCGTTCCGTCTCCAAGTCAGGAGGATCCGTCCGCCGGCGCTCGCTCCTCCGTCAAGTTCGAAGGCTTCACTCGTCAACACGGGCTCCTCTGCCAAGTCAGGAGGCTCTGTCCGTCGACGCTCGTCCCTCCGCCAAGTCAGGAGGCTGCGTCCATCTTTATTCGCTCCTCCACCAAGACAGGAGGCTTCGTCCATCGATGCTTGATCCTCCACCACGTTAGGAGGCTTCGTCCATCGACGTTTGCTCCTCCGTCAAGTAAGAACGATTCGTCTATCGACGCTCGCTCATCTCCCAAGTCAGGACGTTTCGTCCATCGACACTCGCTCCTCCACCAAGTCAAGAGGTTCCATCCGTCGACGCTCGCTCCTCTCCCAAGTTAGGAGGTTTCGTCCATCGACACTCACTCCTCCACCAAGTCAAGAGGTTCCATCAGTCGACACTCGCTCCTCCACCAAGTTAAGAGGTTCCATCCGTCGACGCTCGCTCCTCTCCCAAGTTAGTGAAGAGAATAATCAAATTAAACCCATAGCGGAAGCATAGGAATCGTCTTTGATTTATTTAGAATTAAACTAAAAAAAAAAGGGTTAAACAATAAATACCTTCCAAATATGGAGATTTTTCTGGCGGATCTTTATCTCTCCACAAAGTCTTCCTGGCTATGACTCAAACACAGGATCAAGGCTTGTGGGAGCCTCTTGAAAGAAAATCCACAAGGGATTGGAGAGGAAGAGGTATAGAGAGAATTCTCTAATTCTCTCTATTGAGGAGTGTGTTGTATGAAGAATGCACAATGGCTCACCCCTGGGGTCCTATTTATAGTGGTCTAGGGAAAATAATTAAATAAAATATTTTAATATCTAATATATTAAAATACATTTATCTAATCAATTTGAATCTTATTCAAACCGTTTAAAATTCGCCTACGACATTTATTTCCTAATTTGAATCCAATTCAAATTTAATAAATATATTTCATTTAATGTATCTAATATACATTAATTATTTTAATATTTAATGTATCAAATACAATAAATATATTTTCCTCTTTTATATTTAATATATCTAATATATTAAATATTAATTTGAACACTTCAAATTAAATATTCATTTAAACATTTCAAAATTTTCTTTCAACTAAATTGATCTTTTTAGTGCTACTATGAGCTAGCAAGTGGACCTTATGGACCTACAGATTATAAACTCCAATGATACAAAATTAATTAATTAAACTCTTTAATTAATTAATTTTTATTCATTAACTATAGGTCACTCCACTATAGACCTAGAGTTGCACTCTTATGCACTGTAGGACAAGTTGTGTCCATAGATATAATCATTACATGCAAGTCAATCCTTCACGAGTTGTTCGTAATTACAGCTGGGTCAAAAGTCCGTTTTACCCCTATAATTACATATTGCACCTTAAGTACCACTGATTCTCTAATGAACAATATGTTTATAATATAATTATAAACTAAGTCCCTCTCGGGCTAATGAGAGGGTGGGCCCCATTGTTCAAGTCCCGAAATCAGCACTTAAGGGAACTACTCATCTACTTACCCTATATGGGAAGGAGTGAGTTCCATCTTGTGAGATTATGTTCCCAACTCCCTATTTGGTCAAGTCCCCAAAATGGTAGGCATATTGAATCGGCTACAAAAGCCACTCTCACCCATGCAAATCAAAGGACAAGCTCTCATAGGCAGGAGTTCATAACTCACTCAGGATTAAGATCGAGTCGCATATGATCATCCTGATGAAATATTAATCTTCTCAATTAACGGATTTATAAAGAGGGATTAAATATTTCGTGGTCCAGTCTTATACAAACTCATTGTATAAGATACCCCCACTCACATGTCTCCACATGAATGATTTGGATCAAATCATTTGTAACTATTACAAAGTGGGTTGTATCAATAGTGTTACCAGGATAAGGCACCCAACCTTATCATCATACTATGACCCTTTAGGTTATTTCTTGAACATGATCCTCTCGTATGTCAACCACATACTGTTCAAGATTACACTAATAACCTTGGATTTTTCATATAATGGATAATATTATATTGCAAATAAAATAATCAAAATTATTATTCATTATTAAATAAATTATTAATTACGAGGCTTTAGGGCATAAATCTCAACAATCTCCCACTTGCACTAAAGCCAATGAGATATGTATCCTAGGGCATACTCTATACCCAACATGTTCCCCCACTTGCCTTAGCAAAGATGAGACATGTATCGTAATCCTAGACATTCTAGGTGCCCCTCAAACACTTTAGCCTTGAGAGTCTCTTTATATAGATCCAAAGGATTGCCGTTAAAAGCCATCTTGATCACTACTATGATGCTTTCTCTCTCTCGATATGATTCCCTATACATTTGGTGTTTTATAATTTCCTTAATATTAGTCTTTGCACCACTATTATCATAATAAAGAGGATAGACTAAATCATATCTGAAACACCTTTCAGATCTTCAAGAAACTATTTGAGTCATACAAGTCTTTTTGTTGTTTCACAAGCAAAACAATTTAACTTGTATACCATACTCCACCACCTAGGGTAAAATTTATTTTTACATAGATTTCCTAAATCTTTGCAAGAACCAGTGTATCTTGTAAAGATCAAATCTTTAACTCCATACACAAAAATTTCTCTTCATCCATAAATAATTTTGAGAAATTTTTTAATTTCTACTCAATGGTCATACCATTCGTTTAACTAGTATATGCTAACCAATTGTATATTAAATGTTCAGTCTCATTTATGAATATCATATACTCTCAACATTTGAGGTGTCTTAGGATACTCTTCCTTAGACATAAATATCAAATATTTGATAACAATTTTGTCAATATAAGATGTTTGAGACAAAGTTAACATTTTGTCCTTAAAATCTCCATTTTGGACATGTAAAATATACTGAGTCATTCCAAATCACTTATTTGGAATTGGTTACTTAATCAACGTTTTATGTTAGACATCTTACATCATTCATAATGGGTAAAAATATCACCAACATAAAACATGAGAAAAATCCACTAAGAAATTAATGACTTTCTTGTCTATACAAGCTTCATTAATATTTATCCAAAGTCATAGATTTTGATATTTTTATCAAACCTTATATTCACAGATCTAATGGTAAAATTCATTTCATAAATGAACCTTTACTATTTCGCAAACTTTTTGCTTTTGATCTTTGAAAATAAACATATCTGATTTATTTGTGTAGATGCATTATCTAAGATTTCTTTTCATAAAAGAATTCTAAACATTCATTTTTTTTATATCACATATACAACAATGAATTAAATAATGCTTACAGACTTCAGTATGGCAACAAGTGAGAAAATTTACTCGCAGTCTACTTTCTCTTATTAGGTTTAACCCTTTGCCATTAGTCTTACTTTGCAGGTAATAAGCCTTCAACTTTGTCATCTAACATGACAATTTCGGCTTCAATTAAGTCCTTGTAAAGGTTGAGTCATGTCATAACTCTCCCACTACGATGAGGCTTATCCAATTCATGACTAGGATCCATTTGACTTTCAAATGTAATTAAATTGTTAACAACTTTTGTTAACTATTTAGTAGCTTCACTTGGAACCAATTTATTAACACTATCTCACCTTATTAAATGTTTGTAGTCTTTTATTTGACATTTCTTATAAAAATGATATTTGTCATACAAATACCTTATTCGTTTTAGGACTACATAAAATACCACTTTATACTCCTTAGGGGTGACCTACACTTAGGCTTATCTTTGAACATATACAAGCTTTTTAGGCTTGTGTTTAGCATTTGAGCTTAACATGCCCAAATGGTGAAGTGTTGTAAACTAGTTTTACTACTCTTCTATAATCTTTAAAATTGTCTCGTAGACATTTTTAGAGGGAATCATGTTCACCATGCAATCTTTATTGCATTTCCTAACCTGAGTATGGTAATGGTGTGTAACTCATTACTGATGTGACCATGTCTAACAAGGTCCTGTTTCTCCTCTTGCAGCACAATTTCACAAAATTGCACTTGGTATTAAGATAATTGGGATAAAAACCCATTTTTTATCAATTAGTTTTAGTACGCAAGGTTCATGTACTTTCTATTATGATCTGATCATAATGTCTTGATAGATTTAATTACCTAATCGATTTTTAAACTTTAGTCTTAATTTTCTTGAACATTTAAAAAATTTAGACTTATGTTGTATTAGGTAAAGATACTTGTACCTTGAATGATCATCAACTAGAGTGACGAAATATTCATGACTTTATTTGACCTTTACATTCACCAGACCACTTGGGTTAGAATGTGTAAGCCAAAAGTATTCTTTGGCGTTCTAGCCCTATCTAATAAATGCCCAATGTTTATCTTGCATGAAAGGCAAGATCTACAGACAGGTAAAGTAATTAACTAACTTTTTAGATAATTATCTCTAACTAATCTTTTCATTCTATTCAAGTTGATGTTAATCAACCTTAACAGCCAAAGTCAAATATCATCTTTTAGGAGAAAATAATGTCTTTCTATTTTGGATTCTATAATCCTGAATATCTCAGTATTTTGTAGTATAGTATATGCCAACATTTTTAACATATACAAATTATTTTTATTTTCAGCTGAATGTATCTTCAAACAATTTTGAAAATATAAACTTTAATACTTCAAAGTAATTCATACTATATGAACATTTTTGTAATAAAGTTCGAGAAATTGAATTTCTCTTATAGTTACTAAAAACACCATATTCAGCATTATGTAACAATTTTTACTTAATGACATCTTAATGTCTCCCACTACACTAATTGAGATAGGCTTCCTGGTGCTAACTTGTAGAAAATATTCTACATGTTAAGTATTTTCCAAGAATTACATATTAAATGTAATGAAGAATAAATCTTGATAGTAGATCTTATATCAACTATCTAGGTGACATTATTTATATTCCACCAAAAATCTAGTAAATCAAATTTACTTTCATTTATATTTTTCTTCCTAGAGGTATTTCAAAAATTCCTCTTATTATGATTGTCCTAGCTAATTTAGGAACTATTTCCTTTTATATAGCTTCAATCATTTGGTTTCTTTACTTGGATTTTTGTAATACTTAGTTTTGAGATCATTTAGACAACTTTCTAAATTTAGCTTATGTTGACTTCAACATCTCATATGTTGTTGTCATTTTCTTTATCTTCTAAATTTGACATCTAACATGTCAACTAGGAGAATACGTACAAGATATCTCGTTTACTTTTGATTCATTAATCATGTGTTTCACGAACAATTCGAATAGCATTAGCAACAAGTTTTGAGAACATTTCTCAATAAAGACAAATAAATATTTTACACCGCCATTATAGTGTTAATGTTACTTTTTCCAAGTAATAAAATTTTCTCAATTTGACTTATCAGTGATAAAATTAAAAATTATGAGAGAAACTGACATAATATTGAAATATATATATAATTTAACATCATGCAAACAATTATCCATTCAATTTTAGCATAGAAATCAAACATTTTGTAAAAATGAACCCTATAAATCATTTCTAATGCTATGGTACTTTAGTGAGTTAGAACAAGTGCCGCCGTAGGGTAGGTCAAGTATTCCTTTACTAAACTGAGACAATCTCAACTAAGTATTATACCAGAATAACTCTTATTCCTATAATATTTAGTTATCATTAGTTTGGTCAAGGACGTCATTAACAACCTTAATAAGCCCTTTGTAAGTGTGACCCATCATTTTAGATCCCGAAGTTTTATCCCAACAAGTGCCGTCGTAGGGTAGGTCAAGTATTGGAAACAAAACTACAATCCTATCCTTCTCAGGAGTTCACCCAGATATTGACCCATGCAAACACCTTCCGTAGGGGGACGGTCCAAAAGCCGCCACGAGGCCCCGCATGAATCTCATGATGTAAACTAATGATGGAGACCGTAGGATATGTTGACACATTTCCTTCTCCCACTTACTATAATACTTTCTCAAAAGATTCACCCTGATATTGATCCATGTAAACACCTTCCGTAGGGAGGACGGTCCAAAAGCCGCCACGAGGCCCCACATGAATCTCACGTTGTGAATCAATAATAGAGACCGTTGGATTTTTGACATGTGTCCTTCTCCCACTAAGTATTTTGAAATAGGGTTTTCTCTTATTTAGACAAATTAGGCTAATCTCATTTATCTAAGTTCCTCAATCTACCTTTCATAACCCTTATGTTGTTATATAGATTTTAATATGAATTACTAAGTTTTTAAACTATTTAAAAAATTAATCACATTATGAGCATGCTTAGTGAAATTAAATAAAATTTGACTAATTCAACTCCCAGGTCGGTTTCCAGTTAGAGGTGTTCCCTTTCGGTCAGCTTAAATACCCCAGTCTAGACAAAACCTTCCATAGACAGAGTTCCCTTATAGTCAATTTTTATTTCAAATTCATTAATATTTAATTAACTATTAATTATTAGATTAATGAACATAAGTGAATTTATAAATAAATGTTTTTAATCCTATTAAAAAATAACTCACTTGGATATTCTTAAAAAACTACCATTTTAAACACTTTAAAAACAAAATTAAAAGATTACCCTAAATTATAATCATATTTGAAATAAATAAAGTTGAACTAAATTCAAAATTTAAACTATTTTAAACAAGAATCAAGAATATCTTTATTAAACGGAAACCCTAATCTCATTAGGAAAACATGCATTCTAATTAAGAAAATAAATATCCTAATTTAATTTTCCAATCAATTTCTAAATATAACAATTATATTCAAAGATATGGAAAATATAAACTAATTAGGAAAATATCTTAATTCTATTAGGAAACAACCTAATCAATTTTAAAATATAACAATTATATTAAAAAATAATTAAGATGCATGATCATGTTTAACCTATGGTGGGATTTAAAATTTAAATGGCATACTTTATGCAACAATCAAACAATTTAAAACATACATCTCATACATAATTAAATTAAAAATAGCAAAATTGACCGACATTGTAAAGACCCGGATTCCTACGGCTTTCTAAACGCGGAATCACGACCTAATTACCTCGTTCATGCCCGAAATTTCGGCAGCATGACAGCGTAACTACAAGAAACCAAAATTTTACAAAGACCTGGAAAGAGGTATAAACACTTCTATGTTTCAGATCACAGACTCAGCATCCATCAAACTACGATAAATGATGTTGAGCTCAATTAACAGACAAACAAATCTAAAAGCTTCTAACTAGACACACGAAGCTAAAGAATATTTAAACTTTACAGACCGACGAACAACAGGGAACAAAGAAACAAAACTAAAGGCTAAACATAGAAAAGAATTTGGTGGAGTCTCCATAGTCTCGTCAAGTCGTCACCTGCATCATCCGCCCCGAGATTGTGCACAATCTGCAAAACAAACAAAGTAACAAGGATCAGTATAAACATACTCAGTAAGTAGCCCACTTAAGGGTCCAATGTTGAAAGAAACCATACCAAAAAGAAAACTGTCTTTCTCACGCTCGTGCTTAGATTTCAAATACTTCATTCTGTTATTCTAAAAGTCCATTTAACCTTACACAACATTCACTACTACCTGACCCTAACTTCGTGTCATACCTGCGAGTCCTGTAACCTAGAACCCAAACCAGTGAAGGTCTATAACCCTCACACTCATCTCAATGTATAAATCACCCCTAGGCTAGCACACAGGCGCTAGGGAACGCATTCCCTATGCTCAATATAATGGGGAATCACCCCTAAGCTAGCACACAGGCGTTAGGGAACGCATTCCCTACGCTCAACATACTGGGGAATCATCTCTTAGCTAGCACACGGCAATAGGAAACGCATTCCTATGCTCAACACAGTGGGGAATCACCCCTAAGCTAGCTCATCGGCAATAAGGAACGCATTCGTTATGCTCATCACATCTTGATAGCCACACAGGCAACCAGGGAACACATCCCCTCAGCTAGCATACAGGCAACAGGGAAACGCATTTCCTATGCTCAACACAGTGGGGAATCACCCCTAAGCTAGCTCACAGGCACTAGAGAAACGCATTCCCTATGCTCATCACATCACGACATTTTAGGCTTACAAACTCGCATGAAACGACAGAGATAGGGTGGGTAGCATCAATCTAACGGGCCTTGTACTTTCACAACGATTTTGGAACCTTTCGGGTCATCTATCATACCAAATTCATCCATCAAGATTGATTCACAATCACCAACCGACCCGAAATTCACAAGCACACACAACGGGAAAACGTTCCCTAACTTACACAAGCAAAGAGGGAAAGCCACCCTCAAGCCTGTCCAACATTTACAACGTCTTACGCCTCATATATATATATATATCTAGGCGAACACAAATCCTAAAGGACAAATCCGAAAGGCCACTTACTTTCTAGGCCAAATCCACTTCTCTTTCTTTTAAGAAGTCATTCGTAGCGTATGACCCAGGCCCACCTTTCATAAACAATCACAATCTCATCATAGTGACTTTTCGCCATAGATCACAAACACGAATCTCAAGTATGGACTTTCGCCCTGACACCACATTCCTAAATCAGCACCTTGCATAATTATAGCCATACTTGTGCCAGTGGCATATTACCCTCCAATTATTTAATCCAGAATCCAGTCCCCTAAACACACTAGAATTTAAGACAACCACTGGTCACTGTATGCCCTTAAGGTATTCTAATTCAACCACTAATTCAAACCAACAACTTCGGCGCCCTGCACACGATTAACTCATCCATATCCCAAGAAGGCTAAACTTTAGCCAACCACTTAAGTGTTTCAAACCTCTAAATTAGGTTAAACACCTCAACATCGCTTATGATCATATCGTTTAACCAAATATCCAGTACTTCTATACTTTTAGTTAAATCACAATCGTAGCCATTCGGGTATTCCAATGCTCACTTCTATAACCAAACTCTAACAAGTCGCATACAGAACACATAGAACACGATTTGGACCCCTTGGATGTCTTATTAGCAATCGATAGTCATAAACGTTCCAAAATAATTTAAGCCCCTAATACCATTTTAACACTTGCTTAAGCAACTTAAGCTCATGGACAACTCAGGATAGTTTAGCCAATCGTACCATGCCCCACATCCATGTTAAACATGTATGTTAATCACAAATCACCACAACGTGAACCAAACTCATTGAGTCGCAACCTTGGCAAACTCTTGAGGCTCTACACATGCTAACTACAACAACTTAATATTTTAAACCTTTATTTCCATTATAACCACATACTTAGGCCATTCTAGCTCTAACAACATCCACACCAAACCACAATTCACAACATACTTCATAAATATGGTTTTCAAGCATGCTTTCACAATTTCCAAATTATCGAACATAAATCCAAAGCATTTAGGAACTTAAAGGGGCTTAAAATCCAAATAACTACTTACATAAGCCGAATAAGTAATTTACGAGCTTGATTCTTGCCCAAATTTAGACTCCAAAGCTTGCTGAAAATTATAACAAGTTAATCAAAAATTTAACAATTAGTTCTCCAATCACAATGGGCTTTCTAAAATTACATCCAACAAATCCAATTTAATTCCAAAGGCTATAACAGTACCAAAACATACTTATAATCCAAAATAACGCCTTGAATCAACACTGAAACACTTATCCACGAATAAACGAACCGAAAGCTTGCTAAAATGACTCCGAATTAACTTGATTTTGCAAATCCAAGACCCAAATGCTATGGGTAATCTAAAATTAAAACCAAAACTTTATGGGTAATCTTCAAATCACATACATAACCAACCATTAGATTAAATTCAAACTCGGAATACTTACCCATTCCAATTCGAACCCATACACGGCTTGAACGAACACTAAGCTGGCTGGAAAATGACCCCAAAACACCACCCCTGCTGCTGCTGTCTGTACATAAACCGAGAGGAAGAAAGAGAGGTGCGGTGGAGGAACTGGACCTGTGGACGGCGGACGGTAGCGAGCTGCAGCGTGGCTTCACCGGCTATCGAGCGTGGAATCGAGCAGATCAGCGGCGAATTGTTTCTGCAGGGCTGGCCGGCGGCGTCTTCGTGCGTGCAGCAGTTCGGTGTGCAGTGGCGGCCAGCTGCGACGGCGTTCGGCAGTTCTCGGCCGGTGCGGGAGGCTGTCGACGGAAGGGAGAGAGAGAGAGAGAGAGAGAGAGAGAGAGAGAGAGAGAGAGAGAGAGAGAGAGAGAGATTTTCGAGAGAGAGAGGAAGAGTTATCGGGAGAGAGAGAGAAAAAAAAAGAAAAGAAAAAAAAATGGAGAATGAGATAAAGATGAGGGAAAGAGAAGAAAATTACCAAAATGCCCTTACACCATTCTTCATTTGCATAAATGCCATTTTCTTATTCCAAACTCCAAATTTCAAATTAACTCTAAATTAAAAAAAAACTTAATTGAGAATTAATCCAACTTAGTTTCAAAATTTTAAAATTAATGCTCCTAAATAAGCCGGGGGTTACAGGCATATTTGGCATATCCTAGAAAATTGAAGACAATTTAAATTACAATAATTTAAATCCAAGACATATCTTGGTCTTCAATATCTTTTTCTTTCTTGAAACCATTCAAAATTAGGATTTCAATTTCAATTTCACGCTACTTATTTGAAATCCAATTTCAAAATCAATTGAAATCTCATTTAAATTTCAAGCGGCTTATTTTGAAATCCAATTTCAAAATTAATTGAAATCTAGTTTTAAAAAAAAAATTGAAATCAAATTTCAATTTCAATTTCAATTTCTTTTGTCTTGATATGTTAAGAAATCCACCAAATTGGAGAGAAACCATTTAACCACTTAGTCATGCACGTCGTGAATATTACCTTTAAGCCATTAGACCTTCAACCAATTGCAAAAGATAAATTTTAATTTCAACTAATTGCAAAAGATGGGTTCAATTTGATTGGCACTTTGCTCCATGTGAAAGTCAACAAAAATGGCAGCAAGCACATATTCATTTAAAAAAACGACTTCAGCCAATACTTCCACGATTTGTAATAATAATAATAATAATAATTAAAAAAAAAATATGAAAGCAGATGGCATATTCAGGGGCATATGGGTGGTGTTTGATCCAATAACTTTTCATCACTTTATGAATTATCAAAGACTTCCAGCACCATATTTCATATGAAGACATCAATTGATTTAAGGCTTCAAAAATTATGTTCTTCTTTGGAGACAAAATTCCAAAACTTTTGAAAAAAAAATACACAAAGTTCTAAACCCACAAGGATTTTACAATTACAATTGATCTAATCAAAAGCTTTAAATCTAATGCCAAATAGCCTAAACAGTCAATTTGCAAATAATCATATATCACATATATGAATAAATTAAACTACCCACCTTCACAAAACTTTAATTCTAAATAAAACTCAAAGATTGCTCTGATACCAATTGAAGGGAATAATCAAATTAAACCCACAGCGGAAGCATAGGAATCGTCTTTGATTTATTTAGAATTAAACTAAAAAAAACAAGGGTTAAGCAATAAATACCTTCCAAATATGGAGATTTTTCTGGCGGATCTTTATTTCTTCCACAAAGTCTTCATGGCTATGACTCAAACACAGGATCAAGGCTTGTGGGAGCCTCTTGAAAGAAAATCCACAAGGGATTGGAGAGGAAGAGATCTAGAGAGAATTCTCTAATTCTCTCTATTGAGGAGTGTGTTGTATGAAGAATGCACAATGGCTCACCCCTAGGGTCCTATTTATAGTGGTCTAGGGAAAATAATTAAATAAAATATTTTAATATCTAATATATTAAAATACATTTATCTAATCAATTTGAATCTTATTCAAACCGTTTAAAATTCTCCTACGATATTTATTTCCTAATTTGAATCCAATTCAAATTTAATAAATATATTTCATTTAATTTATCTAATATACATTAATTATTTTAATATTTAATGTATCAAATACAATAAATATATTTTCCTCTTTTATATTTAATATATCTAATATATTAAATATTAATTTGAACACTTCAAATTAAATATTCATTTAAACATTTCAAAAAAAAATTTCAACTAAATTGATCTTTTTAGTGTTACTATGAGCTAGCAAGGGGACCTTATGGACCTACAGATTATAAACTCCAATGATACAAAATTAATTAATTAAACTCTTTAATTAATTAATTTTTATTCATTAACTATATGTTAATCCACTATAGACCTAGAATTGCACTCTTATGCACTGTAGGAAAAGTTGTGTCCATAGATATAATCATTACATGCAAGTCAATCCTTCACGAGTTGTTCGTAATTACAGCTAGGTCAAAAGTCTGTTTTACCCCTATAATTACATCTTGCACCTTAAGTACCACTGATTCTCCAATGAACAATATGTTTATAATCTAATTATAAACTAAGTCCCTCTCGGGCCAATGAGAGGGTGGGGCCCCATTGTTCAAGTCCCGAAATCAGCACTTAAGGGAACTACTCATCTACTTACCCTATATGGGAAGGAGTGAATTCCATCTTGTGAGATTATGTTCCCAGCTCCCTATTTGGTCAAGTCCCCAAAATGGTAGGCATATTGAATCGGCTACAAAAGCCACTCTCACCCATGCAAATCAAAGGACAAGCTCTCACAGGCAAGAGTTCATAACTCACTCAGGATTAAGATCGAGTCGCATATGATCATCCTGATGAAATATTAATCTTCTCAATTAACGGATTTATAAAGAGGGATTAAATATTTTGTGGTCCAGTTTTATACAAACTCATTGTATAAGATACCCCCACTCACATGTCTCCACATGAATGATTTGGATCAAATCATTTGTAACTATTACAAAGTGAGCTGTATCAATAGTGTTACCAGGATAAGGCACCCAACCTTATCCATATACTATGACCCTTTAGGTTATTTCTTGAACATGATCCTCTCGTATGTCAACCACATACTGTTCAAGATTACACTAATAACTTTGGATTTTTCATATAATGGATAATATTATATTGCAAATAAAATAATCAAAATTATTATTCATTATTAAATAAATTATTAATTACGAGGCTTTAGGGCATAAATCTCAACAGTCAAGAGGTTTCGTCCATCGACACTCGCTCCTCCACCAAGTCAAAAGGTTCCATTCGTCGACACTCGTTCCTCCACAAAGTCAAGAGGTTTCGTCCGTCAACACTTACTCCTCTCCCAAGTCAAGAAGTCTTCGTTGGGTCGCTCATTCTCCAAAGTTCGAAGGCTTCGTGGTCGCTCCTTCTCCAAAGTTCGAAGGCTTCGTGGTCGCTTCTTCTCCAAGTTCGAAGGCTTCGTCGTCGCTTCTTCTCCAAGTTCGAAGGCTTCGTCGTCCTTCTTCTCCAAGTCCGAAGGCTTCGTCGTCGCTTCTTCTCCAAGTTCGAAGGCTTCTTCTCAAAGTTCAAACGCTTCGCCGTCGCTTCTTCTTCAAGTTTGAAGGTTACGCCATCGATCACTTCGTCTCTAAGTTCGAAGGTTGCGTCTCGCCTCGCCTTCAAGTTCAAAGGCTTCGTCGTCGCTTCTTTTCTAAGTTCGAAGGTTACGCCCTCAACTTCACCTGAGTTAGAGTTTGGTCTTCTACAGGTAAAACAAAGCGAAAGGTGTCATCCTAAATTCCGCCTGAATCAGGGGTTGGTCACCTTCGAAGTTGAAGAAAACGCCGAAGTTGTCGAAAGGTGCCATCCTACCACCTGAATCAGAGGTTGGTCACCTTCGAAATAGAAGAAGACGTCGAAGCCGTCGAAAGGTGCCATCCTAGATTCTGCCTGAATCAGGGGTTGGTCACCTTCGAAATAGAAGAAGACGTCAAAGCCTTCGAAAGGTGCCATCCTAGATTCCGCCTGAATCAGGGGTTGGTCATCTTCGAAATAAAAGAAGACGTCGAAGCCGTTGAAAGGAGCCATCCTAAATTCCGCCTGAATCAGGGGTTGGTCACCTTCAAAGTTGAAGAAGATGCCGAAGTGGTCGAAAGGTGCCATCCTAGATTCCGCCTGAATCAGGGGTTGGTCACCTTCGAAATAGAAGAAGACGTCGAAGCCGTCGAAAGGTGTCATCCTAGATTCTTCCTGAATCAGGGGTTGGTCACCTTCGAAATAGAAGAAGACGTCGAAGCCGTCGAAAGGTACCATCCTAAATTCCGCCTGAATCAGGGGTTGGTCACCTTCGAAGTTAAAGAAGATGCCGAAGCGGTCGAAAGGTGCCATCCTAAATTCCGCCTGAATCAAGGGTTGGTCACCTTCGAAGTTGAAGAATACATCTCAAAGTTGAAGAAGGCATCTTAGCTACAAGCAATAATAAAAAAACAAGGGGGCATATATATTATTTTAAAAACAATTACCTACCTGTTTACCTTATGATATTTTCTTCCATAGGAAAAGTATTTGCAAGTCTTGCAAATGTATAAAAAAAAAAAAGAAAAAAAAACGTAAAAAAAAAAGAAAAAGAAAGAAAGAAAATATAAAAAAAAAAAAAAGAGAAAAGAAAAAAAAAATGGGACTTGCCTATTCCTCATTCCTCAATGTGAAGCTCCACTCACTCTTTGTTGATGTGAATTGATGGAAGACTCATCTCCTCTATTTATAGTGGAGGAAAAGATAAAATCACATCTAATTTGAATTCAAAGATAATGCCAAGAAGATCAAATCAAAACCAATTTGAATCCAAAGATCACGCAGGATTCAAATTTTGGGATATTAAAGTTTGAATTTTGGGATGAGTTGACTACAAACTCAAATCCAAGTTCTATTCCAAAATTCAAATAGAAATCGAGCAGGATATCATCTCAAATTAAATTTTGGCATATCTTATCTCAAATTAAAAATTGACTGGAAGCCCAATTAAAATTCTATTCCAAATCTAAAGTTAAAATTTGGTAGAATTTTATCTCAAAAGGCAAAGTTTGGGCATAATCCAAAATTTGTCCCAAATCAAAATTAGATAAAATTAATTCTATCACAATCAAATTATGGTAGAATTTCAATTTTATCTCACAAAGTCAAATTTGGGCATAATCCAAATTTTATCCCAAATCAAAATTTGATTAAAGTCCAAATTCAAGTTCTATCCCAATTCCAAAATATAATTGGGTAAACTTTTATCTCAAAAAGTGAAATTTGGGCATAATCCAAATTTTATCCCAAATCAAAACTTGATTAAAGCCCAAATTCAAGTTCTATTATAATTCCAAAATATAATTGGGTAGACTTTTATCTCAAAAAAAAGTGAAACTTGGGCACTCCAAATTCAAGCTTCAAATCAAAATTCATTGGTAGATTCTAAACTATGCCCTAAATAAAAAAAAAAAGGGTATAATTTGAATACCACTTGAAATTCAAATAGAATTGAAATTAGAATTAAGGTAGAACATTAATTTTACTGAAATTCAAATTAAAGTTAGCTGCCAAATAAGAAAATCAAAATTATGACCCAAATTCATATTTTGATGAATTGGCACATCAAATGGAGTCCAAGTTAGGGGCAAATACCTTAAATTTTGATTCCAAATTATCTTTTTCGAGATTCACTCACACATACTAGTGTATAAATCTCGAAAAGGGGGCATTTGTTGGAATAGAAATTTTGGCAAATCAGAAATTACCGTGTCATTAATTTAAATTAGTGGAAAAATTATTTATTTAATTAGGGATTATTTAAATTTGCAAGTATCCCTAAATTAAATAAAGTAAATCCCAATATGCAATTGGGTTATATGAAATTTGGCCCAATTTTAGACTAAGTCCAAATAGGAGGCCCTAATCCAACAAAGTCTAGGCCCAAAGTCAATAAGTCTCAGCTCACAAGGCTAGACCCAAAGTTAATCAGGCTCAGTCTAAGAACCAAGCCCAAAGTCCACCAGGCCCAGTCCAATAGTCAAGCCCAAGCCCATTTGGGAGCCCTGGGGAACTCTATAAATAGAGAGCTCCCCCCTCCATTTTGGAGGTTCAGAAGTTGAAACTCTCCAGAGAACTTAGAGAGAATTCAGAAACAAAGACCAGAAAAACTCCCTAAACCTTTGAAGATCAAACACTCTCTGAACCAGAGTCTTGAAGACTAGAAGACTTTAAATATCGAGAACAAGCTGCAAAAGCCCTCGAGACAGATTCACATTCGAGAGCAAGCTGCAAAGCCCTCGAAACAAATCTACATTCGAGAACAAGCTGCGAAGCCCTTGAAACAAATCTAAATTCGAGAACAAACTGCAAAAGCCCTCGAGACAGATTCACATTCGAGAACAAGCTACAAAGCCCCCGAAACAAATTCACATTCGAGAACAAGCTGCAAAGCCCTCGAGAAAAATCTACATTCGAGAATAATCTGCAAAAGCCCTCGAGACAGATGTAAATTTGAGAGAAAGAATCAGAGGAACAAATTAGAGATTGTACTCCACTAAATTGAAATTAATACAATTTAAATTCATTTACACGTGTCTCATTTCTCTTTCTTTGTTGAAATATCATGTAAACATATTGTATTGAGAAACGACATTGCAAATCAAATTTGAACAAAATTTGAAGCATAAATTATTATTATTATTATCATCATCATCATCATCATCATCATCATCATCATCATCATCATCATCTTTATAATTATTTTATATATTTATTTTAATGCATGTTATATGTTTTATTATATTATATGTAATACATTTTATTTTTACTAAAAAACAAGAAACAAGAAATAGTTATCAAACACATGCTTGTTTCTATTTCTTTTTTTTTTTAAGAAATAAGAAACAAAAATAGTTATCGACCATGTTTCTGTTTTTAGTTTTTAAAAAACAAGAAACATAAACAAAAAACAAAAAACAAGAAACGAGAACGTTATCAAACAGGATTTAATTACATTGGTATATTCGATCCCCAATCATCCCGTAAAGCCTATTTCTTAAACCTTTCGACCAACATCTCCACTATTCTCTCATCACTCTCCATTTCATCAACTACACTATCCACCACCATTTCCATAGCTTGAATTCTTCTTCCCCATTTCTTCATTGCCTTTTCTGAACTAAACACTTCAAAATATCTTACTATCTTAAAAAGTAGCTTAGGGGGAGAATCATTTTTGGACTATTTTACCCCTTTGTCAAATCTTAAATTTACAAAGCATGCCATTAATAATTATGAAATTTATATATTTAATTTGATTTATCTCATAAAATAGCATTTAAAAAGTTAGAATATAAAAAAATTTCTTTTTATTTATATAATTGATAATTTAATTATAATTATTTTAAATAACAAAGATATTAAGATGGTTAGAAAAGCTAGAATATGAAAAGTTTTCTTTTAATCTTAATTACTTTTTCTCTTGATTTAAATAACAATAATAATTTCTTAGTAACTCATACAATTTTAAAACTAAGGTAGCAAATTTTACAATAAAAAATAGCAAATTTAAATTCTATGAATTTAGTTTTTTTGCAATTAACATTCTTTAATTAGATTTCACTTTTACCTATTTCTAAATTTACAAATGATGTCATTTTTAATTTGTAATAACTTTAATTGAGAAGAATGTGAAATTAATTCTAAAAATTTGTGAGTCTATATTTAATTAGAATTAATAATGAAAAATGTGAAAGGTTTGGAGCCCAAAAGTTTTGCAACTTATTCATCTCGGTATATAAAAGTAAATCTTCTATTTTTTCTACAACAATTTAGCTTTCTCTTTAATTTATTTTTCTTTATCGATCTCTTAATTAGTTACTTCATATAGTTTTTGGATTTAGAAGATCGAATTGCATATTAGTGTAGCACACTAAGTTGTAGAAATTATAAAGTGTAGTGTTGTTTTTGTAATTGGATGTCGTTGTATCTTGAAAAATGGTTTGATTTCAAATATTGATCAAAGGTGAACCTATTTTCAGATATTCGTAAGAAGCAGAGGTATCAATATTTTATTCTTACACATGTTTTTGTATTATTTTATAGTTAATTTTCTTATTGTTTTTATTGTTTATGTAGGATTATATTTTTTTAATTTTGTTTCTTACATTATTTTTTAATCTAAATCAATCAAATACTTTTTCTTTCCTCATCCTCTAACCATAGAAGATAAATATTATTATCTTTATCTATAGATTTTTGTTTTAGTAGAAAATAAGTATTATTATCTGTATTTTAGATTTTTTTTAATTACCAAAACAAAATGATCAACCATTTTGGTGAATCATGTTTGGACTATTTTATCACTATGTAAAAGATTTTAAATTTTGTAAAGGTTTTATTTTTTAGACGAAAATTTTGGATAGTTTTACTTTTTATTTTTCTAATTTCTTTATACTTTTGTAATATGTTAATTAATTTAGTAAACTTTTTTTTTATACATGAAGACTTTAGAAGGTTTGTTATTTTTTTTTCTAATTTATTTATACTTTTTAGATGGAAAATTAGATTTAATGTGTAATTTCATACCATTATGCCCTTTTTTGTGTGTTGACATCGTTATGGAAGAAGAAGTAATTCTACCTTTCTTATTTTTTAATGTTTATCATAATAGAGGATTTTTTTTCTTTAAATAAATATTTAAGATAATAACATTAGCATTACTACTAATTTATACAATTAATATTTATTATAAAGACCTCATTAATACAAATTTATATATTTAATACAAGTACAAATCTTAATGAGAAATAAAACAAAAAGAAAATAAAAGGTTTTTTTTTTTTTTTTTGAGAAACAGAAAAGTACAAATTACATGGAAAGGAAATTTTGAAGACCTATTAAGGGTTCCTGCATCCAAACTTCATCCATGCTCAAGAGTTTAGCTCTCTTAGCCAGCTTATGTGCTTCTAAATTATGACAATGAAGAATGTGGTGAAACATAATTGAAGTCCAATTGTGTTTTAAATCCTGCACCTCTCGAACAAACCTTTGGGCCTTAGTATTATCTTCATCTTGACCATTAATATGATGAATAACAATAAGTGAGTCAAACTCCACCACTAGAGGAATAGACTTATTAGGTATCAAAACCATTCCTTGCAAGATCACACACAACTCTAAAAGCAGAACTGATCAATGCACACGCACATAAATTATGTCCTGTAGCAACAATATTTCCATCCCAATCCCGAACAATCCAACCCAAACCTTCAGTATTTGACTTGGGGCACCATGAGGCATCTGTATTTAGTTTCTACCAACCATTTAGAGGAGGACGACAATTTGATAATTAAGGTTGTACCATCGAAATATTTGGCCCTGAAGTCAAATGTTGATTCAAAATTTCGTTCATATAAAATTTTGTGGTAAGTAGAATCTTTTCCCACCCCAACTCAAGTTTGTGAGATTTATGAATCAGACGATTGAGACAGGTCCAGATCGTCCATAAAATGAGGAGAAAGGTATTTAAATAACCCCTCACCTCATTGTCCCGAGTCCAAGCGAAGAAATCAATCACCGTCCAAGTATCCCTGAAATTAAAATAAACACTAGCAATATTAGAGGGAAGAAACGTATTCCAAAATTTTAAAGTTATCTTACAACCCTAGAAAATATGCGTAATAGTTTCAGGATGCTTATAGCAAAAGGGATACTACGACTCAATTGAAAGTCCTTTTTGAATTAAATTCGTTCTTGTGGGCAGAATATTTTGAAATATTTTCCAATCAGAAATCTTCATTTTGTTAGGAACCAACGAAGTCCACAAAGCTTACCAAAAACGATTTGTACCCTCCTGATTAGATGCTGACGCTTTTGTAAAATAAACACTTACATTAAAATAAAAGGTTTGTTTACCCTAGATTTTTTATAGGAATATTATTAAATATTTTACTATGTTGAAGTATTTTTATATTTAAGAATAGTTTTGTATAATGTTTTTTTAATAAAGTTTTAAAATAAAATTTACGACAATTTCATATCATAATTTGAAATCTACAAACATTATTATATTTTAAAAATATTTTTGGAAACCTTATAGTTTGCAAAATATAGAAATTGTAATGTTTCATTAGTTCTTGTCGTCAATTTTTTTCTCTACACGTAATGAAGATTCAAATTACCCAAATTATTAATGTTAATTTATATATTTAATATAAGCATAAAACATATCAAAAAGATAAATAAATAAAGGTTTGTTTATGTAACGCCCGACTTTTATAGGAGCGTTAATTTCGAAATTTTGGAAATTAAGTTGGAATAATTTTCATTAGTTAATTTGAAATTTTGAGGTTAATTTGGAGTTTGGAATAAGAAAAGGGACATATTTGGAAATGAAGAGTTTGATTGAGGGCATTTTTGGAAAAAGAAAAAAAAAGAGATAAACTTCTTCTCTTCTTCCTTATCTCTTTCTCCTTCCTCTTCTCCACATTTTCTCTCTTTTTCTCTCTCTCCCGAAAAATGGCTTCACCGAACATCTCTCTCTCTCTCTCTCTCTCTCTCTCTATCTCTCTCTCTCTCTCTCCCGCCGCAAGCAGCAGACGGAGCCGTCGACTTCATCGCAGCTCACGTCTCCATCATAGATGGCACGCCGCAGCCGCTCGCCGTCGTTCCACCGCCGCAGATACACACCGGCCAATTCGATTTTGCGAGCGTCGACTGCTCGCCGGAGTGCGCAGCTTCGCCGGTCTCTTTGGCGTCCAGCTCGTTTGCGTGCATCACCTGCTGCAACTCGAGCCGCCAGCTCTTTCTCTCTCTCTCGGTTTGTCAGACAGCAAGAGTATTGTTGATTGGAGGTCGAATTTCTGACCAGCCCGACGTTATACAACCTTGAACAAGTTCGATTCGAAGTGGGTAAGCGTTTCGATGTTGATTTGAGACGTTCTTTTGGTTCATAAATGTGATTTTGTTACTGTTTTTGGCTTTGGAGATTAACCCATAGTATTTTGGATTTATTATAGATCGTGCAATTCGATTGAAGGCCGATTAGGAAAAAATTGAATCCTTCGTACTGCTATCCAACACTGTTTTGAGGTAATTTTTATGTGGGTATCGAATTTTCCAACTCAACTAAGGTTAAGCATGAGTTGGGTTCTAGTTGGCCATATTTTAGGACCTTTTCTTGGAGTTTAGGGGCTGTTGTGGTATTTTAAAATTTAACCATAATGTGTAGGACTTTGTTGGCGATTCAAGATTGAGCGTTCGAGTTTAGGCTACTTTGAATCTTGAAGTTATTTAGGTAAGTAGTTATTTGGATATTAGCCCCTTTAAGTTTCCATTTAAATTTATATATGTTTGATAATTTGGAAATTGTGAAAGCATGCTTGAAAAACCATATTTATGAAGTATGTAGTGATTTGTGTGTTGGTGTAGGTGTTGCTTGAGTTGTAAATGGTCTTTTATATGGTTATAATGGAAATTAGGGGCTTAACGTTTTCGAATGGCTTATGATTTAGCATGAGTAGCACTTTAAGAGAGTAGTTGTTGGAATTGGTGTATGTTAAGTGGCCGTGGGTGTAATTATTTCAAGTATGAGGTATGGGTGTGACCATGTTGGTCGTGGATGTGGCGCTTGGTAAATAGTTCGAAAATGAGATTTTGCCTTATTGTACCTACACCCAAGAGTTTAAAGAAAGTTGTCAATATAGTTGAGTGACTTGGTATAAGTCATGATTCCTAGGGGGGTGCTCCTAAGGACTTGGCCTTGTGAATTAGTAAGGGATTTGGTTATAGATTAACCCTCTGGAATGCATAGTTGACTATGATCGTGGTTCCTTATAAAGTAAGGACGTATGGGAAGTTAGTTTAGATTGTATGAGCACGCATATTTGGATTGTTGTGATCTGTGGGTTGAGATGGAATCCAGAGTGGCTATAGAACCTCGAACGCTGAGATAAAGGACTAAATGGTCTCGTAATCCTTGTGTTTGGAGTTTTTGGAATAACGAGTTGTGTTTAACTTGTTTGAGACTGGTTAGGGGCCGATTTCTAAGTTAAACGGTTGAGGGCTTTATGCCACTAGCACACATATGGGTTTCGAATTAAGTAAATGTTTGTTTAGAAGTGCCGTTGAACTAGGATATAAGAACTTACTTGAGACTCGTGCTTGTGATCTATGGCGAAAAGTCATTATGATGAGATTGAGGTTGTTTATTCAGTTGTGGGCCTGGGTCATATGCCACTAAAGATTTCCTGAAAGGAAGAAAAATGGATTTCCAAGGTGTTGGCCTAAGAAGAAGGTAGCCTTTCGGATTGGTCCGTTAGGATTTTTGTCTCGCCTATAAATACGTATGAGGCGTAAGACGTTATAGAAGTTGGAAAGGCTTGAGGGTTGCTTTTCCTCTTTGTTTATGTGAATTAGGGGGTAGTTCCCCATTAAAAGTGTTTGAAACCTTCGGGCCAGCTTGTGTTTGTGATTTGGGCATGATGGACGAATGTGGTAAGGTGGATTGACCCGAAAGGTTCCAAAACGGTTGTGAAAGTACAAAGGCCGTTAAATTGGTACTACCTACTCTAATTCTGTTGTTTCGTGCGCGTTTGTAAGCCTAGAACGTATGTGATGTGATGAGCATAAGGAATGCATTCCTTATTGCCTGGGAGCTAGCTTAGGGGTGATTCCCCACCATGTTGAGCATAGGGGATGCGTTTCCCTATTGCCTGTATGCTAGCTGAGGGGATTGGTTCCCTGGTTGCCTGTGTGGCTATTGTGATGTGTTGAGCATAGGGGATACGTTTCCCTATTGCCTGTATGCTAGCGGAGGGGATTTGTTCCCTGGTTGCCTGTGTGGCTATTGTGATGTGTTGAGCATAGGGGATGCGTTTCCCTATTACCTCGGAGCTAGCTTAGGGGTGATTCCCCACCGTGTTGAGCATAGGGGATGCGTTTCCCTATTGCCTGTATGCTAGCTGAGGGGATTTGTTCCCTGGTTGCCTGTGTGGCTATTGTGATGAGTGTGGGGGTTATAGACCTTCACAGGTTTGGGTTCTAGGCTACAGGACTCGCAGGTATGACACGAAGTTAGGTTCAGGTAGTAGTGAATGTTGTGGAAGGTTAAATGGACCTTTAGAATAACAGAAGAAAGTATTTGAAATCTAAGCACGAGTGTGAGTAAGAACAGTTTTCTTCTTGGTATGGCTTCTTTAAATGTTGGACCCTTAAGTGGGCTACTTACTGAGTATGTTTATACTCATCCTTGCTACTTTGTTTGTTTTGCAGATTGTGCACATTCTCGGGGCGGATGACGCAGGCGACGACTTGATGAGACTATGGAGACTCCACCGAATGTCTTTTCCCTATTTTAGTTTTTGGTCTTATTACCTTGTTCCTTGATGGGTGTTTGGGTTGTAAATCCTAAATATTCTTTAGTTTCGTGTGCTTGGTTAAAAGTTCTTAGGTTTGGTTGTCTGATGATTGAGCTCAGCACTATATATCGTAGTTTTGTGGGTGCTGAGTCTATATTCTGAAACATAGAAGTGCTTATATCTCTTTCCAGGTCTTTGTAAAATTTTGGTTTCTTGTAGTTACGCCGTCATGCTGCCGAAATTTCGGGCATGAACGAGGTAACTAGGTCGTGCTTCCGCATTAGAGAGTCGTAGGAATTCGGGTCGTTACAGTTTAAATAAATTAAGATTTAAATATAAATAAAATTAAAAAAATAACGAACATTAATATTTTCTAGTATTCCCTAAAATGAGGCCCTTAAATATCTCTCCTCTTTTCCCCTCGCCATCAATTTTCTCATCCCTTCTTCCAATTTGTAAATTGCAACCCCCATTTGAATGCCCTTTTTAATTCCCATTTCGATCTCTTTTGGCTCTTCTTTGTTGTTGATTTATTTTTTAAACCTGCATCTTTTGTAGTTGCAGTTGAATCCCCAAGTCTTCGACATGTTCTTGCAGTTTTTTGATGACGAAAGTGGGTCGAAATACGGGAATGTGATATCTTCTCCGATTTTTATGTCTTTTGATAGAGAAAGCTTGAGGAGTTGAGAAGAGAATAAGTTGGAGGGATTTGATGGCTCAAATGGGGAAGGAGAAGATGAGAGAAATCAAAGAGAAAAAGTTGGAGGAGACAGGAAATTAAAAGAAGGAGAGGAAGGGAAGAAAGAAAGCTCGAGAGAGAAGCAATTAATTATTTTTTCCACATTGTCTAATTTTAACATGATTAACTCCAAACCAATGGTAGAGACTGTTTTTTTAGATTAATTGAAAACACAAACTAAAATTTGACATTTGAAAGTACAAAAACTAATTGAACAAATTCAAAGTACAAGATTAAAATAGTATTAACCTTTATATTTTAATATAGCCCTTATATCTTTTCCTATCGGTTTCTCTACCGAGCAGTCCAATTCAGCCAAAAGAGAAAACAAAGCAATGAGATAAGATGAAAATTTCAGCAAAAAACACAAGCATGTCCCACAAGAGGATTCTAATCCTTATCATTACCGAAACAAATCCACTTGTTTTAGGTACAAAGTGGATAACGCATTGAAGAAGAAATTTACAAAGTGTCAACAATTCGATACACAGAAAAACTAGATCAAAATCAAACATTTTCATTGAAGTCATTCAACCAAACATAGCCATCAACAGGCTGATCCCCCTGATAATGCCTTTGATAGGCATAAACAGCGTCTCCTTGGCCCCTTGCATCTGGATATGGATTATGGCTTCCAAATAGATAATCCGCAGCCGTCTGCCACTGGTTGCTGTAATTGCCATAGCAATGGCAATGCCCATGGCAACGCCCACATCCATTGTTGGCTCGCCTACAAGCTGTTTGTTTCTTTATCTGTGAGAGACAAGGCCAGTACCCAAATAAAGTTTCACACAGATCCATCGCTTCCAGTCCATACCCACTGGGAAATTGGTTCACTTCCCTTCCATTTCCATACCCAACTCCCGGATCTGGCAATGAAATCGCTTTGATTTCCTCAATTTCTTCAGATTCAGAAGCCGTGCCGCTGTCACTCGAAGAGCTGTCGCTATCTTTCTCGATCTGGGTCGGCTTGATTTCGCTCGATGGCTTTGTTTGTTCTTCAATTTTCCCCTTTGGTGCTTCCTTTTCTTTGATTGGCTCCTTGGAAATGGCAATGGCGGTGCCACTCGGCGGTGAGGGTTTTGACTTTGAGGACGGCGGGTAACAAATTTCAATTGAAGGTTGAAGGGGCTTACCGTAGGTTTCAGATATGTCATAGCCACCGCCGTAAGGGGTCGGGTCGTACTCTTCAAATTCGGTCTCGTTGAAATCGGAAACAGAGTACGAGATCACGAATTGGGTCGACACTTTTTGGTGACCATCGCCGTAAAAATCAGGGTCGTATTCGATCACATTCGGCACACTGAAACTCGAAGCAGAACAAGCATTGGCTGTGTAGCTAATTGAATAGCCATAAGCCCCATGGTCAGCGGGTTCGTATTCGATCAATTGAGGCAATTCATTGAAATTGGCCTGCCCAAAATAACAAGGAGGTGGGTAGTCAAAGAGATTGTAGAAGGTGGGTTCGTTGCTGGATTGCAGAATTGGGGGCTCAGTTTGAGAAGAATCGTAGTAAGAATCATAGGAATCGTAGGAATCATAGTGGGTAAAATCACAATCAGTATGGTAGAATGGCGGATTGTAGAAGGCCATTGTAGATCTGATCTTAGGCGTATGGAGTAAATTGGGATTTCTTCATATGGGAATTTTGGGAATCTCTAGTTTCTTTCAACTTCATTATCGATGCTACCCAAGTTCTTCCAACCACATAGCGCTTATCTAATTGGGATTTTGGTGAGGAAAATGAATGCCACGCATCTTTTTGCACTAGCAGCCCAAGTAGTCGTGATGGGGTGCATACGACTCTGTCTTTTTGTTCTTTTGGGGGCTCAAGGTTTATTAGATCATTGTTAATTAAAATTAACAGCTTAATTTAATATGTTTATATATATATATATATATATATATATATATATATATATATATATGTTGATAGAAGGAAAGTGTGTGGATTAGAATCGAGTTTTAACTCTAATATATATATATGTTGATAGACGGAAAATATGTAGCTTAGAATCAAGTTTTAACTCTAATGGAGTTGTCAATTAGAATATAATTCAATAGATAAGAAATTAATTATCATCTTTAAAGTAAATGGTTTCAACCAAACATGTTTCTTAGGTAAAAAACAAGGGTTGACACGTAATAAAATTTGTAGTGTAGTGTATTTTATGGATTTGAGCTTGCTTAGATAATCAATATCACTAGAGAACTAATGGAGGGTGGTTGGATGTTACTTAAGAACAGCCGTTGATGTGACTGAAAAAGAATCCAAAGGCCATAAGCAGTGGAAGAAATAATTAAATTAACTTTTAAAAGAGTTGATTGGTGGGGTTTCTTAAATGTTAGCAGCTTGAGCCACGAGGTGGTTGAAGTTGAAGCAAAAGATCAAACACCTGTTTGGCAACATAATAAACATATATATATTGGAGATATTCTCTCTCCATCCGACGGTGAGAAACTTTCAACGGCCTCACCAAATAATTTCTTCTGTTTGGCTGTTGTTTAGCGGTTGTTATACTTATAAGTTATAACAAGCGATCATTCTTCACAATAATTGAATTCTGTTTTTTATGGTTTAGCCTTTATAATGTAATAAAATGGTAAAATAAAAAAAAAGGGCAAATTGCAAAAAAACAGTAGTGATTCTTGCAATTTCGCCCTTAAACTAACTTTAATAGTAAAATTAGACTCTTCAACTCTTTTTATTTTTATTTTTTTAGTAGAACAAATATAAAGAAAAATAATACATATCTATTACCGTTGAGTTATGTTTGTTTTGACAAACTCTTCAACTTTCATTTGTGTAAAAATTGGGTCTTTTTTTGTTTTTTTTTGACTATAGTTAATAAATGTGGATAGGAGAGTGAACTCTTTTTGTTCTTTAGTCTTTCTTTGACTTAGATGCTTCTCTCTCTCCCTTCACTATATACAAGCATGAGCCTTTCTCTAGCTCCTCCTCGATCATCGGCATCACCATCAGACGTGCCATTGGTTAAAAAATCTGGCTTAGTTTTGTACTCATCACCACCTCTAATTCTCTCCTCTTCCCTTCTTCTCCATCTTCTCTCTTCTTCTTCTTCCACCTCCTCTGTAAAACGCCCTGCTTCCTCTTCTTCAACTTCTTATTCTTCTTCTCTTCATCATGTATATTTTCTTCAATTTCTTCTTCTTCTATTGTCATTTCTTGCTTTTGCTCTTCTCCTCAGAATTAGAACTATCAATGACAGCTACAAGGTGCTCAAACTGATCATTAGACTGGAAAAGTAACGAAATCCTGCGTAATCTTCAATAGTAATTGGCTAGAAGAAAAAGGATTTCATTACAAATTAAATGTTCTGATCATCAAAAAGCCCATTACCTTCCTCATAAAAATTCAAACTATGGTTTGAATCCAAATCTAGGGCTTGTGGGTTTCTTCCATTTTCAAAGGGAATCACAAAAATGACTTTTTCTGTGGAAAAAAATTTATTTTTAGATGAAAGAAAATGTAGTATGAATTGAGAAAATGGGTTCCCAAGATGGCGTTTGAATGGTGTAAAAAAAATTGTTGCAGTCGTCGAAGGTGAGGACTAATTTGGTGGTGGCGAATGGTGGGTTTGAAAATTTTTGGACGATTCAGGCGGCGACATTTTAAAGAGGATTTTTTTTTCTCTTCTTGGAGATCAATGGAAGAGGGGGAAGGGTGAGACATGAACAAGGTTTAAAATGTTGACGGAAATCGATATCTCAATCTTATGAAAATGTCGATGAAAATATGGATAAAATGTCGATGATATTCCTTGAAAATTTATAGAAAAAAAAGAGAATCAAAAAAATATTTAAATTAATAAATAAACATTTTACACTTTTTAATTAAACAAGTTAAAATGCTTATTATTTGTATTATATTCATATTAGTGACATTTTGTTGCTATTTTTTTTTATCAATCATTTTTATGATATAATGGAAATATCGATTCACTCACTATGTCAATATCGAATCTATGTACATGTAAAAAAGTCAACACACGTCGATGAAAATTTAATGCCATGGATATCACATTAAAGGGAAAAAAAACTTTTCTCTGTCATCCAAAATTTTTACCTATAGTTAACACTTAACATGAAAGACCCAATTTTTTACACAAACGTAAAGTTGAATGATCTAATTTTTATAATTAAAAGCTTAAGGTAAAATTATAACCATCACGGTAGTTCAAGAGTGAGTTTTGCAATTTGCCCCCAAAATATCTTAATCAATTCGGTTTTTTCTTATTGATGAATAATCATCAATAGGAACTTTATGTTGATTAGATTTTGTTAATCTAAATCGAGCTGGATATTTTTTTTAGTTAGATTACAAGTTTAATCTCTAAAATTGTGTCTAGTAAATCTCTACATATTAAAAGTATCTAATAGTTCACTAAACTTTAAAAGTGTGTCTAATAGATTTTTCCACTTTTATTAATTTTATGTCTTATGCATACTTGACCTATTAGACATTTTTAGAAATTAAAACCGATTAGGCACAAAAGTGAATTTGGAGTCTAAGAGGATCTTTTCGACATTTTAATTTTGTGCCTAATAAGTCCATGAGTTTTAAAAATGTCTAATAAGTTAAGTTAAAAATCTATTAGAAACAAAATTGAAAATTTAGGAATATATTAGATACTTAAAATTCAAGGACCTAGTCGGACATTTTTTTAAACTCAAGAATATATTAGACATGACTTCGAAAGTTCAAGACCAAACTTGTAATTCACAATCTTTTGTTATTGGCGTTTGATTTTTGATTTTTTTAAAAAATGAAAATGTGTTTGCTAAGTTTTTGTTAGATCTTTTTATTTTTGAAAAAAAAAAGAAAAAAAAGTCACTAAATATCATATTTTCTAACGAATGATAATTGTTATTTATATCAAAAATTACATAAAATATTCTGTTGATAAAATATGTGAATAATTTGACATGTTTAAAAATAATAGACAACATACACTTTCGCTCACTAAGATTTAGAGTTGGTACCTATTTAGTCTATAAGGTTTTATGTAACGACCTGAATTCCTACGACTCTCTAGATGCGGAAACACGACTTAGTTACCTCGCTCATGCCCGAAATTTTGGCAGCATGACGACGTAACTAGGAGAAACCAAAATTTTACAAACACCTGGAAAGAGGCATAAACACTTCTATGCTTCAGATAACAGACTCAGCATCCACCAAACTACGATAAATGATGCTGAACTCAATCAACAGACAAAAGAACCTAAGAACTTCTAACTAAATACATGGAAGCGAAAGTAATTTAAACTTTACAAACCAACAAACGACAGGGAACAAAGAAACAAAACTAAAAGCTAAATAGGGAAAAGAAATTTTGGTGGAGTCTCCATAGTCTCATCAAGTCGTCGCCTGCATCATCCACCTGGAGAATGTGCACAATCTGCAAAACAAACAAAGTAGCAAGGATGAGTATAAACATACTCAGTAAGTAGCCCACTTAAGGGTCCAATGTTTAAAGAAACCATACCAAGCTCTTACTCACACGTGTGCTTAGATTTCAAATACTTTCTTCAGTCATTCTAAAAGTCCATTTGACCTTCCACAACACTCACTACTACCCGAACCTAACATCGTGTCATACCTGCGAGTCCTGTAGCCTAGAACCCAAACCTGTGAAGGTCTATAACCCTCACATTCATCTCAATAGATAAATCACCTCTAGGCTAGCACACAGGCGCTAGGGAACGCATTCCCTACTCTCAACATAATGGGGAATCACCCCTAAGCTAGCACACAGGCGCTAGGGAATGCATTCCCTATGCTCAACATACTGGGGAATCATCTCTCAGCTAGCACACGGCAATAGGAAACGCATCCCTATGCTCAACACAGTGGGGAATCACCCCTAAGCTAGCTCATCGGCAATAAGGAACGCATTCCTTATGCTCATCACATCATGATAGCCACACAGTCAACCAGGGAACACATCCCCTCAGCTAGCATACAGGCAATAGGGAAACGCATCCCCTATGCTCAACACAGTGGGAAATCACCCCTAAGCTAGCTCCCAGGCAATAAGGAACACATTCTTTAAGCTCATCACATCACATACGTTCTAGGCTTACAAACTCGCACGAAACGACAAAATTAGGGTAGGTAGCACCAATCTAACGGGCCTTTGAACTTTCACAACAATTTTGGAACCTCTCGAGTCATTTACCATACCAAAATTCATTCATCATTCCCAAACCTAATTCACAACCTGGCCCGAAGTTCACAAGCACATTCAATGGGGAAAATCGCCCCCTAATTCGCCAAAGCAAAGAGGGGAAGCAATCCCTCAAACCTTTCCATACATTTATAACACATGGCGCCTTACTTTCCAGGCCAGTATCAAGACAACCCATTTACTTTTCTTTTAAGAAATTATTGGTGATGTATGACCCAGGCCCACCCTCAACAAACAACCTCAATCTCATTATAATGACTTTTCGCCATAGATCGCAAACACGAGTCTCAAGGAAGATCTTATATCCTAGTTCAACGGCACTTCTAAACAAACATTTACTTAATTCGAAACCCATATGTGTGCTAGTGGCATAAAGCCCTCAACCATTTAACTCAGAAATCGGCCCCTAACCCGTCTCAACCAAGTTAAACACAGCTCGTCATTCCAAATACTCCAAACACAAGGATTACTAGACCATTTAGTCCTTTAGCTCAACGTTCGAGGTTTTATAGCCACTCTGAATTCCATCTCAAGCCACAGATCACAACAATCCAAATATGCGTGCTTATACAATCTAAACTAACTTCCCATACGTCATTACTTTATAGGAAACCACGATCATAGTCAACTATGCATTCCAGAGGGTTAATCTATAACCAAATCCCTTACTAATTCACAAGGCCAAGTCCTTAGGAGCATCCCCCTAGGAATCATGACTTATACCAAGTCACTCAACTAAATTGACAACTTTATTTAAACTCTTGGGTGTAGGTACAATAAGGCAAAATCTCATTTCCGAACTATTTACCAAGCGACACATCCACGATCAACATGGTCACACCCATACTCCATACTTGAAATAATTACACCCACGGCCACTTAACATACACCAATTCCAACAACTACTCTCTTAAAGTGCTACTCATGCTAAATCATAAGCCATTTGAAACGTTAAGCCCCTAATTTCCATTATAACCATATAAAAGACCATTTACCACTCAAGCAACACCTACACCAACCCACAAATCACTACATATTTCATAGATATGGTTTTCAAGCATGCTTTCACAATTTCCACATTATCAAACATATATCAATTTAAATGGAAACATAAAGGGGCTAATATCCAAATAACTACTTACCAATTTAAGTAATAATAACATGCACTTTTAAAGCATTCTAAATCACCAAATGAAGTCCCGAACAACTCCTTTGCTTGCTGAAATGATGTCGAATTGATTCGAACTCAACAACCCGGCCTCCTAACATAATTGGTAACCTTGAATAAGGTCTCACGCGTAATGGGTAAATTATAAAACACTAAAACAGTCCCAAACTTCCACAAAAAGCCCTTAAAACTCAGTTTAACACCCTTAAATCAATTCGAATCATTGTTGGAACACTTACCCATGAACCAAAAGCTTGTTAATTTACTTCCAAAGGGTCGAAATTTATATATTTAGAATCCAAAGGCTATGGGTACTCTAAAATAAATTCCAAACTTTATGGATAACTCAAATTCACAAACATAACCAACCAATATATTAAATTCAAAACTCGGAACACTTACCCACTACGAATCGAGGTCGTAAGCAACTGTACAAACACCGAACTTGCAGGAAATTGTTCCAAAAAGACTACCCTTTCTGCTGTCTGTACAGAAACCGAGAGGGAGAGAAGGAGGAAGAAAGCAGTTGGAGCTGGGCGGCGGGCGGCGGCGTGCAGACTTGCAGCGGGGTACTGATCGGACTGGCATACAACGGGGCCGGCGGCGTGTGGCTGACGAAGCTGGGCTGCGTTTGCACGAGGCTGCGTTCCCGTGGATCCGGTGACGAGAGTCTGGCGTGCGGCGGATCCGGTGACGGTGAAAGGCCGGTCGGCGGCGGGGTCTGTTCGTGCAGCATACGACGGGAGAGAGAGAGAGATAGAGAGAGAGAGAGAGAGAGAGAGAGAGAGAGATCGGGGAGGGAGAGAGCCATCGGGAGAGGGAGGGAAAAAGAGGAGAAGATGGAGAAGAAGGAGAGAAGAATATAAGGTTAAAATGATTTTTTTTAACAAATTACTAAAATACCCTTAACCAAACTTTTCATTTCCAAATATGCCCATTTTCTTATCATTCCATACTTGCCCTTTGTTAAATTTCCAATTTCAAATTAACTCCAACAATCCAAAATACTTATTTAAGAAATTAATCCAACTTGATTTCCAAAATTTCAAAATTAATGCTCCTAAATAAACCGATCGTTACATTTTAAAATGGACACCTTTAGTTTTTAAGGTTTGGAAAATGGTCTTAAATGGTCCATGAATTAAGTTGATAATTAGTTGATAAAAATAATTATGTGGCATGGTAAAGTGACACTTTTTAAATGAAGTATTAAATATTATATTTATTTTAATCTTAGATGGTCCTTTCTCCTCTTCCAATGAAAATGAAATGGAAATGGAGAAATAAAGTGAAAAAGACAACAAGTGTTTCTTGAAAGGTGAAATAACTTCTAACGTCATTTGTAAGAGAGCAGTGGTCTCTAAAATGCAAAGAAACTATATAACCCAAAACTCTAAAAATGAAAAGGAAGCATTGCAATTAAAATTTTTGATGCATGAATCCAGCACAGATAGATCTGCAAGATCTCAACTAAGAAACAAGATGAGACCATCTATAAAAATAGAGAAATAAGCACTGGTATGGTGCTTGCCACACACACTCTGATGCTTAAGTCAACTAGGATTTTTGAGAGGTGTAATAAGAACAAGATTTTGTGAGCATACCTTGGAGGCACACCCCTTCCTACTTATAAAACCGAGTTAGGGTTTCTAGGAGGCGCATGCGATGTTGAATTGGGCTGGGACTAGTTTATTATTTCCCGCTCGGATCGGCCTTGGGCTGGTCTTACAAGCCCTAGATTGGTCACCACGTCGCATTGGACCTAGTCGGCCTTAGTGAATGTGATGGGCCCTCGTTTGGCTCGTCTTGAGTGAACTTCGTGGTCTTCACACGTTCTAGGATTAATCTTACCCATAAAAAAATTTAATCCCTATATTAGCATCAAGCAGATAATATTTGAAATGTCAAACCCTAGAATACTCTAAGAGCATTTAAAATTATACATACAATCATGTATGAGAAAGAATTAGGAAGAACTGAAGAAGGAAAGTTGTTAAAGGAAGAACTGAAGAAGAATATTTGGAAACCTGTCATTGCCGCATTTAGATTTATGCGGATGAGTTAATCTACAACTGACTAGAGTTAGGGTGTGTTTGGATTAACTTTCTAAGTCACTTTAGAGGGACGAAAGTATTTTTCTTAAAATATAGAGTGTTTGGTAATAAATAAAAATCATTTTTGAAATAAACAAATTAGTTTAGAATCGTTTTAAAGTGGATTATTCAAAAAGAGCTTTTAAAGTAATTAACTAGGTCAACTTTCTTAAAAAAGAATATGACTCTGAGATAGCCATGTTATTTTTTGGGGGTTTGGTATTTCTATTTTCTTTCTTTTTTTTTGGTTTTGTATTTTAAAAAATACATGTGTGATAATTGTTTTTTTGTTTTCCCCTTTTAAAAAATGAAAAATCAATTTTTTTATAATTGTTTTTGGTTTAATTTTTTGTTTTTTAAAAAAGAGAGAAATATGTCGAGAGAAAAAATATGCAGAGACATGAAGGTAAAAGTTTAGAGACATAGAGAAGAGAGATAAGTTAGAGAGACAAACTTAGATAAAGTAAATTTGACAGAAAAGAAAAAGATTAGCGAGAGAAAAGTTAGAGAAAGATGTGTTAGAGAGAGAATATTAGTGAGAAAAACAAACAGAAAAATTAGAGGGAAAGAGAAATTTATATAGAAAAAAGTTGGAAATAAAAAGAGAAATTTTAGAGAGTAAAGTTTAGAGCAAAAGATATATTAGAGATTGAAATAAAAATGGGAAAGATAAAGAAAAGTTATAGTGAGAGAAAATTTAGATAGAGAGAAGTTAGAAATATATTTGTTAGAGAGAAAAATAAATTAAATGGGAGAGAAAAAAAGTTGGGGAGAAATTTTACCTATGTGTTAGAGAGAAAAGTTTGGGGATAATATTAAAATTTTAAAGATTGAAAAATGAGAGATATGTTGGAAGAGAAAAAGAAATTAAAGTTGCACAGAGACGAAAGTTTTAGGAGAGAGAAAAATAAAAATTATATAGAGATTAAAACTTTAGAGAGAGAAAGAGAAATTTTTTAGAGATCATCTTATTTTAGAAAGGAAAAAAATTTAGAGAAAGAAAAGTTAGAGAGAAAAATTTGTTAAGAGAGATGCGGGAAAGAGAAAAAAAAAGCATTAGAAGAAAAAAATGAGTTTTTGAAAAATAGAAATATGTAATTAAAAACTTTTTTTTTGAGTTTGAAATTTAATTTTACATATAATTTCAAAAATGTTTTTAAGACTAGAAACCAAAAACTGAATTGGTTATCAAACAACCCTATTTTTCAAAAAAAAAAAATATATATCTAAAAGAAGAAAACAAAATGGTTATCAAATGACACTGGCTCCATTTGATAACCAATTCTATTTTTTGTTTCTAGTGTTTATGTTTTCTATTTTCTGTTTTTGGTTTTTTGTTTTAAAAAATATATTTTTTGTTTTCTTTTATTTTTTAAAATAGAAAATCAAACATGTTTGATAATTGTTTTTCTTTCCTTTTTTTAAAAGAATAGAGAGATAAAAGGTGCTAGATCAGAGCGAAAAATATGTGGAGGCATGGTAATAAAACATTAGAGATAGATAAATTTTTCTTTTAGAGAAAAGTTAAAAAGAGTAATGTTGGAATAGAAATTCCGGCCAATCAGAAATTTCCATGTCATCATTTAATATTAATGACAAAATTTATTTATTTCATTAGGGATTAATTACAAATTTATGAGAATCCCAAAATTAAATTATGAAAAATTTAAATATGTGTAATTTGGGTTAATTTGTAGACATAATCCAAATGAGAGGCCCTAAATCCAAGCCCAAAGGGCTAGGCTCGAGTTTAATAGAGCCCAAATCTAATGGTTGGGCCCAAAAGTCTGAAAGGTCTATGCCCGCATGTCCATGGGAGCTCTATAAATAGGGGAACTTTTCTCCATTTATGGGGTTTAGAAGTTGAAACTCTCTAGAGAATTTAGAGAGAATTCAGAAACAAAAATCAGAAGACTCCATAAACTCCTGAAGATCAAACATTCTTTGAACCAGAGCCTTGAAGACTAGAACTTTGAAAGTCGAGAACAAGCTGTAAATCCCTCGAGACAAATCCGCATTCGAGAACAAGGTGCAAAGCCCTCGAGACAAATCCACATTCGAGAACAAGTTGCAAAGCCCTCGAAATAAATTCACATTCGAGAACAAACTATGAATCCATTGAGATAAATCTACGTTCGAGAACAAGCTGCAAAGCCCTCGAGATAGATATATATTTGAGAGAAAGAATTAGAGGACACAAATTAGAGATTGTACTCCACTACATTCAAATCAATACAAATTCATGTTCATGTACACGTATTAAATTTCTTTGTTGAAATCTCGTGTGAACAAGTAGATTTAGAGAGATAAAAGAAAAATATTTAGAGAAAGAGATATGTTAGAGAGAGAATAGAATATTAGTTAGAGAAAGAGAAAGAAAAGTTGGAGGGAAAGAGATAAATTGTAAAGAGAAAAAAGTTAAAGAAAAAGAGAAATTTTAGAGTGAGATATTGTAAAGTCGAGAGTAAACGATATGTTAGATAAATAAAGATAAATTAGAAAAATAAAGAAAAGTTGTAGTAGAGAAATTTTAGAAAGAGTAAAGTTAGAGATATATAATTTTGGAAAAAAATCAATTTTAACCTTAAACTTGGCACGTTGTATCAATTTTAACTCTGAACTTTCAATTTCATCAATTTAAACCTCAAACTTGAATAAATGTATCAATTTACATCATTGGTTAAGTTTCCGTTTCAATCATCGTTAAAAAAATTTCCCACACATGCCTAAAGCCACGTGCTACTCTATGATAGGTACTTTTTGTTATTTTAAAATTTTTTTTTACCAAAAATAAATAAATCATTCCAGATCGGGTCGCCACCATCATGAAAACCACAAATGTAAAGACCTATTTCCCCTTCAGAAGTTGTTTAAAAAAATAATAGTATTAGAAAAAAAAACAAAAAAGCAATAAAGGGATTATTGGACACATACTTTATGGTGGTGATATTTAAATTAGGCAAGTGGCAAGGTTTGTTTTCTTTAAAAAAAATTTGGGTGGCTTTTGTGAAAAGTCATACCAAAAGAAATTAAAAAAAAAAAAGATAAAAGATGGAAGGTTCGAGCAAAAATGGAGAGAAAGAGAGAAGCAAATACAAAAAGGGTTAAAGAGAAAGAGAGAGAGGGAGCGCAAAGGAGAGAAGGGTGAGCAAGGAGAGCTGGGACGCCATCTATCGTGACTACAAATGTGGATTGGAGCTAAAATCAAGATGAGAGGTTCGAGGATTAGAATTTAAGCATAGGTAAGCTCTTTCTTCTGTGGAATTATTAGTAGAAATCTAGAAGATTAGAAATGATCGTGGGTTTTGATGTTGATTTTTTTTATTACAATCTTTGTATGAATTTTCTCTCTTGATCTTTAGTTAATAAAACTAGATGAGCAAAAAATGAGGTGTTGGATGGTGGATATTTGAAAGGCCTGATAGGTAGTTTTAGAAAATAGGTTGAATAAACAGAGGAATAAATGTGGTGGATAAATTAAAAAACCAAAGAAACAAATAAAAGTTATCTATCATCAAGTGAGTTTTCAGCTAGAAATAAAACAAAATGCAAAAAGAAAGGAGGAGAAGGGAAAAAAAATGGAAATGGGAAGAGATAAATGAATAGTGAGGTTAAAAGGAAAGAGAAGAAAAAAGGAGTCCATGCAATGACATGGAGATTTTGGTGAATTAAAATAAATCAGAAGAATATTGTAGATCATGGTATTAAATTTCCGTCGACATGTCAACATTTCTATCGATATTTTCACATGTCCATAGGTTCGGCATCGACATAAGGGGGAATCGACATTTCCACTATACCGTACAAAATTGATGAAATATCAAAAAAATAATAAGAAAATCTAACTTAATGTTAATATATTATTCTAACAAGTATTTTAACTCATTTAAAAAGTGTAAAATGTTCATTTATTAATTTAAATAATTTTTTTGAATTTTTTGTTTTTAAATTTTTTTCAAAAATATCCATCGACATCGACATTTTATCGATATTTCCATCGACATTTTCATAAAATTAAGACTTCGACATTTTCGTCGATATCGACATTGTAAACCTTGTTGTAGATGGGAAGAAAGAGATGAAGTTGGTGGATTGAAGGATAAAAATAAATGAATTAAATAAGGAGGAGGAGTAATTAAGAGACTTAAATGTGGAGAGAGAAGAGAAAATTTATTTTGGAGAGCTTTCACGTGGGAATGATACTTGGAGGAGATAAAATCTTGTCTTTAATTAAAGAAAATAATTGTTTATGAGGAGAGAGAAAGAAATATATTTTTTTAATAGGAGCAAAAAGACAAAATTAATATATTGATTTTGGTTGGATGAGAGAGGATGTGTACTTTGAAGGTTGGATTAAAAGAAAGAGATTGAAAAATAGTTTAATGGATTAAAGTGAAATTTATGTGACCTCATTTGAAAATAGTTTGTAATTTGTGGTATGATTATTCGAATTTCAGGTTTAACAGATTGGAATAGTTTACGATTCGAGGTGTCAGCAACAATAGTATATATGAAACGTTTTCATCATTTAATTTTCATTATGGAATTTCTAAGAATTCCTTAATTATGTATGATTTTAGAGAAATTTTTATGAGATTCATAGAGAATTTTCGGGGATTTTCAATATTTTATGATTTTTACTGAAGTTATGGTTTTAGAGATGTTGGAGAGAAATTATTATAAATTTTCAGTAATTTTGTGATTTTAACCTGAATTATCGTTTTAAGAGATATTCGAGATATTTAATGATTATTTGAGAAGTTGGAAGAGTTTTAATTTTATTGAGAAATGAGGTTTATAAAATGTGGTTTTAGAGAAAGAATTGTTTTTAAAATGTTCTATGATATTTGATGATCATTTGAGATTTTTTAAATGTTAAATATTATTTGAGAAATTTCTCAAATTTATGAAATGAAGTTTTAGAGAAAGAACATGATTTTCAGAAAGAGTTTGAAAAGACTTTTTATGATTTAGAATGATTTGTGATTTTAAGAGTTTTATGTTAAAAGTGGCTTTCAAACCACTAGAGCTTTGTACCTATGGTGATTACCCGTATGCTATGAGAATGCATTTCCATAGTATGCTAGCATGCTCAGGCCACAGGGGATGCAGGAGAATGCTGGGGCTATTAAGTGCCGAATCCAGATTTCGAATCTTGGTCCAAATCTTGGTCCTGAGACATTACAAATGTTAGAGTTTGCTCTGCGTGCACGTATGAAAGAAATTGGCTCTGCTATGTTCCTTGAGATTAATCGATGCATAGTATGACAAATATATGCTATGTTATGTATCGAGAGATTACAAGATACATAGTATGACAGAGATTTCTCTGCTGTACGTATTGAGATTACTCTACGCCAGAATGACAGAGATTTAGGTACAGATTTGGTGATGAATTTTACTAGTTATGCTTATGCTTTCTAGAGCTGTAATTACGGATTTCCCTACCTATGTTTTTACTAACCTGTGCTTATGTTTCAAGAGCTGTAATTTTTGTTGTGTTATTATTGTTTTCAAGAGTTGTTTTATTTACAGATTTTAATGTGTTTAAATGATCCTGAGAGCTTCTACACTATTCGTGATTTATATTATTTCACAGAGTTATGAACTTCTATTTAGTAAGAGAATATTTTTTCCTGAAAATTTATTTTCTTATGGAATCACCACTCACTGTGTTTTTTAGCTCATTCTTTTATCCTTATTTTTTCACCAAGTTGCTCTTGAGTTTTAACTAGAGTTAGCCGATTAGAATGTGCCACCAGTCTCATCGAGTCATTGCATATCATCTAATGTATGGAAAAAGTGTAATTTTTGTTGCGTTGTATTTGTAGTGTGTCTATCAATTAAGTTAAGTTATGAGATAAGAGAGAGACTTGACAATAGATTCTACTGTTCACTTGGGGTCTATTGCCATCACAGCTCATCTTAAGTTCAGTAGAGTAATCTGGGGCGGGGTATGACAGTGAACTCGACTCAAAAGTAGGACCCACATGAAAATAAATAGACTATTGTGTTCTACATCACATTTGGTGTCGATACTAGCGACGATGAGTGTGAAGAAGATCCATGCAGTGACGTTGTTGAAGGCAGTGACGACCATGGCAGTTTCGTTGACTTCAGTGGTGATCGAGAAGTTTGAGCTCGACTAAAATGCAGAAGAGAACAGGGAAGATGGTGGTGGACAGAGTGATGCCCATGAACACAATGAAATAGACGTAGCTGACCCTTGTTGCCCCCGTCGACAGTCTTTATGGAGGATTTAATTGACTTTGATGCTGGAGAGGAAGGGGACAAAGATTTCGGTGAGGGAGATTTCGAAAGCCCTACGTCCATTGCGATAGATGGAGGATAAATCGAGCTCTAGGCCGACGAGAAATAAAAAAAATAAATATTAGCGATCATTCAAGAATGAGATTACTCAATTGAGGAAAAATCTAGTGCATAAATAAGCTTTATTTCTATTAAAAGTCGATGGATCGAGTAAAATCTTGCCTTAAAATTGAAAAACTCTCAATTAATGAAATGAAAAAAGTAGCTAAATCAGATAAGATATGAAGTGAAAAAGAGTGAAGCTCTGAAATTGAAAAACATTATAGCGAGTCTACTCCAATTTTCTTCAGCAATCTTATTTTCTTAAAAAAAATAACAAATACATATCTGTCAGAGAGCAACACGTGGCTTAAAACGAAAGCTTAACCGATTGTGTAAATTGATACAATTGAAGGTTTAAATTGATGAAATTGAAGGTTTAGGATTAGAATTGATACAACTTGCTAAGTTTAGGGTCAATGATGATTTTTTTCCTATAATTTTTTAGGAAAAAAATAAATGAGAGTGAAAAAAAAAGCTAGAAAGAAATTTTAGAGATAAATATGTTAGAAAGATAGGTAAGTTAAGAGAGAGAAAAGTTTGGGAGAAATATTAAGTTTTTAGAGAGAAAAGTGAGAGGTACATTAGAAGAGAGATACATAAAATTGATATAGAGACAAAGCTCTTATAGGGAGAAAGAAAAATAAAAGTTATATAAAGAAAAATTTTAAAGAGAGAAATAGAAATGAAAGTTATAAAAAGATGAGAATTAAAGAGGTCAGAGAGAGAAAAAATTTAGAGGAAAAATTTTTAGACATAATTTATTGGAGGGAGAAATATAGGGTTACAAAGAAAAAAAGATCAGCATTAATTAGAAGAAATAATGAACAACTTTTGAAAAACATAAATCTATTTTTAGAAACTATTTTTTTTTTTTAAAAAATACATATAATATCAAAAAAATAAAAAATAAAAAACATCTTTAAAAAATAGAAAACTGAAAACTGAAATAATTATCAAACAATCATGTTTTTCAAAAATAAAAAAAACTAAAAACCAAAACTGAAAATGAAATGGTTATGAATAATGACACCTAAATAGTCACATTACTCAAAATATTAAGGAAATATGTAATTTAATTCAAAAAAATATATGCATATCTATTTGAAAGTTAGTTCTTAAACATTAAATATGGAATACACGAGCTATAAGTGAGCATAGTTCAATGAAAATTGACATATACTTATTTTCTTGAAGTTAGAAGGTTAAATCTCCATACCTCACATTTGTTGTACTAAAAAAAAAAGAATACACAAGATATATATATGAGTAATAAACAATGAAAAGAATGCCAAAGTAAGCATACCTCAACGATAATTGACATATACTCCTATCCTTGAGGTTGGAGATTCAAATTCTCATACCTCCTACTTAAAAAAAGAAAAAGAAAAATAAGTTATTAAAGCCTTTCCTTTGCTAGTTTTTCCATAGATTTTCCTTTCTCCCTACATTTCTAAATTATTTTCTTTTAGTCCAATAGAATTATAAGATTTGAATTTCTGACTTTTAGTTAAATAAGCGATGTGGTCACGAGTTGAACTATACTGATGTTAGCTTATTTTGGTCATTTTTAAACTTTTACCCTTTTAAATGTAAATTAAAAATCATGGGTTGCTTTCTTATATTTTCCTCCCATCTTCCTTTCTCTCTTTCTTTCTTTCTTTTCCTCTTTTTCCATTTGCTTGGACGTGAGTGGCAGACAGAATTTCCAGCACTAGAATTTTCCACTAGCATCCTACTCTTTCTTTAATTAGTACTTGGATAACATTTCTTTTCACGTTTAATTTAAGAGATTAGTTTAGCACATCTCTTTAACCTTACTAAACTTCAAACACATGGGTCAAAAACATTAATTATATATATGCATATATATTCATCTTTTCATATCTTAAAAGAAGCACTGGTTTTCCTAGCATTACAAAGGTCTAAGGGAAAAAACCAAAATCAAATAAACCATCATTAATTTGCCACAACTTAAATTAGAAGCACCAGTCAACTAAAAAAATGTACCCAAAAAGTTTAAAACATCAAAGCTTTAATTAATCAAATAAAGAGCAATATAATGTTAACATAACTATAACTTAGCTAGCTAAATTTGGGATTCCATCAACATTTTAGAATCTAAACGTAAGTAATGTTATCACATGAATTAATTAAAAGGGTAACATAAATGAATGAATTAGTTTTGGTAAAGTTGAAGCAAAAAAAGTTTGGTAAAGTAATTTTAAAACATAAAATGAAAGACTTTTGGGAGAATAAGGTGAGACATAACTGACCCAATTTTCTAATCAAGATAACTTTCAAGAAGTTTAAGGAGTGATGGTTGATATTTCAAGGGTCCACAAGGACTCACCTTTTTCATTAATTCCCTATCTTGGTTTTGTATGTATTGGGTGGGTCACTTCATTGTACCAAAAGCCAATGGGACGTTCATTTTAGGGACCTTTAAATTCTTTGGTCCACTAAATATCAATGATCAGATGCGTTGCCATTCGTTGAAATATTAAATACTAATTATGATCTTCTGAAATTTTGATAAATCTATGTTGAAAATTAGCTTTATGCATACCAAAATTTACTTTAATTTCTCAAAATGGGATCTTCTTATAATCAAAACGATATGATGATAGATAATTCACAATTTTTAACAATTTTTTTAGTTCAACAAAAGATGGTGGTTGGAGACTAAATTTTTAACTTTAGAAAAAGTAATAAGTGTTTATCTACTGTACTATGCTTGAATTGATACAAAACCTAAAGGTTAATGAAAGGAAATCTAATGAAATCAAAACTGACTCAAATTTCGAGAAAAAAAGGTTAATGGAGGTATCGTACTCTTCACTTTGGAACCTTTTGAGGGTCGATCTCGTCAGCTAAACTAATTTATTATGGGTCCTATGGGAGATATCTTTCAACATGACATTAAATTTTGTTGTTTTTCAACTTACATTTTAGGGAAACTTTCCATTACCAAAATCTCTCTCTTTTTTTTTTAGTTCAACAACATTTGGGAATAGGGGAAATTCGAACTTCTAACTTCTTAGTCGAGATACATGCCAATTACCATTGAGGTAAGCTCACTTTGGCTTACCAAAATTTTATTTTCAACTAAAACAAACGAAATAGTAGATCTCATATGATATAATAATATCTTCATTGATTACATCTTAATAGGAGAAGTACCCTAGTATGGCATTACTACATATTTTCTCCATATACCTTTTCAGTCATCACCCACCTTAAAATAAATGACATCCAATGTAATTAACTTTTAATATACCTACCAATTTAGTAATGTTATAGAGTATCTTAGGCTTCGTTTGATAATCATTTAATTTTTGATTTTTGGTTTTTGAAAATCAAGCCTATAAATACTACTTTCACATATGAATTTTCTTGTTTTATTATCTACTATTTACTTGTATTTTCAAAAACCAAGCCAAAATTTGAAAACTAAAAAAAGATGGCCCCGTTTGATAACCATTTGGTTTTTAGTTTTTAGTTTTTAAAAATTAAGCTTGTTTTCTCCTAATTTCTCTACAATGGTTTTCATCTCCATTAAGGAAGTATTTGAGTTCTTAGCCAAATTCTAAAAAGAAAACTACTTTTTGAAAACTACTTTTTTTAGTTTTCAAAACATGACTTGGTTTTTGAAATCATAAGTAAAAAGTAGATGACAAAACAAGTAAAACCATTGGTGGGTGTAGTATTTATAGGCTTAATTTTCAAAAACCAAAAACCAAAAACTAAGGCCCCGTTTGATAACCATTTGGTTTTTGGTTTTTGGTTTTTGAAAATTAAGCCTATAAATACTACTCTTACCTATGTATATACTTGTTTTGTTATCTACTTTTTACCTATGTTTTCAAAAACCAAGTCATGTTTTGAAAACTAAAAAAAGTAGTTTTCAAAAACTTGTTTTTGTTTTTAGTTTTTGGCTAAGAATTCAAATGCTTCCTTAAGGGAGATGAAAACCATTGTAGAGAAATTGAGAGAAAACAAGCTTAATTTTCAAAAACTAAAAACAAAAAACCAAATGGTTATCAAACGGGGCCTAAATGGTTATCAAACGGGACCGTAGTTTTCAAAATTTTGATTTTGATTTTAGAATTTGGCTAAGAATTCAAATGTTTTCTTAAGAAAGATAAAATTCATTGTGAAGAAAACTTAAGAAAACAAGCTTAATTTTCAAAAACCAAAAATCAATTGGTTATCAAACGGAGCCTTAATTATTCCATGCTTTTATTTTGAGTCTTATTTTATTTTAATTTAAAGGAAGTACTAGACCTTGTTTCTAAATACTCTTGTGGTTCCGAAAGATTAAATTAGTTTTTGAAAAAAAAAAAAGGATGGGCAAAGTAAAGTATATTTTGACTTTGAGGGATAATGGGTGGTCCAAAGTGGTCATGTTAAGAGAATAAATGAAGGGAAAGGAAATTCAGAAAAGCCGAAAATGACAAAGGAGAAAATCCAAATTTGAGAGTTAGGAATATGGCTGTGATCCAAATTCCATTCTATCATCATTAAGACAAATGCTAAAGATGGAGAGAACAAAACCAATGGTATCTAAGTCCCTTTAATTTGGGCTAGAATGAGTTTGAAATAAAATTTGAGAATAATATTTTTAAGGATAGAGTGAGGGAGAATAGGTATCAACGGAATTTAAGTATCTTACTTGGCCAAAGTAAGCATAGTTTAACGCTGATTGACATGTACTTATTCTCTATCAAATCCTCATATCTCACATTTGTTGTACTAAAGAAAATGACTCTCATTTGAGTTAGAGTGAAATTGAGATTAACTATTGAAAGTAGGCTTTAAAATATTAATCGCTTCACATATTTTCTCCTTCATTTCAAATTTCAATATCTTCCTTATAACTTCCCTTACTATCATTCCTTACGTTCATGTTATTTCTTATTGTAAATAGCCATGTAGAGTTTTTTACAAATAAATTAAATTGGACCTTGTCGAAATACAATAAAAAGAGAACTTTAACTTGTTACAATTGAAGTTGAATGTACATGACATATAACACATAGAGAGTGATATGATCCACTAACTTAAGCAAAACTTAATTGATTAAGACATAATATATTTGACCAAATAGTCGAAGGTTTGAATCCTCACTCCCATACATTATGGAGCTAAAAAAGAGAGTAATATGACCCACTATAATATTATTATAGGACTATGGGCTTCAACTATATGACTAAAAAAATGAAGAAAACTTTTTCTCTCCGAGGGAAAAAAATGAAAAATGAAGAAACTTTTTTTTTTTTTTTTGGAGTTAAAGAAAATGAAGAAACTTGACATTAGGAAAAGGACAAAATTCATTATCCTTCTGGATGGTTGTAATTCTTTATATTTACCGTTACACTTTATGAAAACTAGAGATATTGTTGCATAATTAAACTAACATTACAGCTTTTTCTAATTACAATACAAAATTTTATGTATTTTTCACGTGCTTTTATATAGTTTATGATTTCAAGAGCAAAATTTTTTAAACAATATTTTTCTTAAATATATAGTCTCCCCCAACAAATATTTGATAACATAAAATCACATGATAAATTGATATATAATAATCTCCGTTTCTTTTTCCCTATATTTTGTTTGAATTATATAATTTGGCTTATACCATCTTAATTAGTCAAAACAATATGATATATCTATATAACTATTTGACTTATTGACCTATGTTCAAGTTGGTGAAAACAAGAATGTTAAATTAGAATTGAAAAGGGTTAGTGTATATATACTTTATACCTTGCCAAATGTTAGTGGATTTTTTTTCAGAGAACTATTTTACATATTTATTGTAGTATGAAATGATTGTGCAGGCAGCAGTAGAGAGCGTGCTATTAGAAAACAAAACCTTGTCAACTTGAGTATAGCTCAATTGATCAAGACATTATATCTATAGATTTCAATGAGGATTTTTTTTTAATTGAATATTCTCAGTTTGTACAATGGCCTATACAAGGGAATAAATACACCACAATAATACATATATTGAAAGTATGTAAATTCCTAAATTACTGAATAAATTATGTTCACACTCTCCCTCAAACTCAAGTTGGTGGTAAAGTAGCAACCAAATTGAGTTTGTGCTGCAATTGAGTGAACCGACTAGGAGACAAAATTTTGTGAAAATATCAGCTAGTTGCTTGGTAGTGGAGAAGGATTGTAAGAAGAGAGTGTTGCTCACAAGATGGTGTCAAACAAAGTGGCAGTCATTTTTAATGTGCTTGGTACGTTCATAGAATACGTCATTGTGAGCAATTTGGATTGCACTACAATTGTCATAATAAAGTATAGTAGCAGATGATTGAGGAACGCTCATATCAGCAAGAAGCCATCGAAGCCAGAGTAACTCAGAAGTAGCATCAAGAAGTGCACGATATTCAGATTCAGTGCTGGATCGAGAGACAACAACTTGTTTCTTACTTCGCCAAGAGATAAGGGAATCACCCAAGTAGAAACAATAACCTGTGGTAAAACGTCGATCGGTGGGATCACCGGCCCAATCAACATTAGAATAGCCAGATAACACTAATGATGACTGGGAAGAAAATTGAAGTCCATGACCAAGGGTGCCCTTAACACATAGCGAAGAATGCGAAGCACTGCAGTGAAGTGTATAGTCCGAATAGCTGCCATGAACTGACTAACAATGTGAACAACATAGGCAATATCTAGGCAAGTCACAGTCAGATAAATAAGACTGCCAACGAGTTGTCGATACAAAGTGGCATCTTCAAGTGGAGCACCATCAAAAGAAGTCAGTTGAACATTCGAATCAAGTGGTGTTGGTGTTGTGATCGAATCAGAAATACCAGAGCGAGTGAGGAGATCATAGGCATATTTTTCTTGAGATAAAATAGTACCTACCAGAGCGGAACGAAACCTCAAGACCAAGGAAATAACTGAGCGATCTCAAATCTTTCATTTCAAAATGTTTCCCAAGATAACATTGCAAGTCAGATATAGCCTGGGGGTCATCACCTGTAATAATCATGTCATCAACATATAAGAGAAGAAGAACAATACCGTGAGGAGTCTGTCACGTAAATAATGCCGTATCATGGGGACTGGAAGTGAACCCAAGATGGGTTATGGTGGAACTAAATGTTGCAAACCAGGCTTGTGGAGCTTGTTTTAGACCATATAATGCACGAAGAAGACACACTTTATGAGGTGGAGAAGAAGCACCAGGTGGAGGTGTCATGTAAACTTCCTCAGATAAAATGCCATTTAGGAAAGCGTTCTTGACAACCATATGAAGAAGTGGCCACTGTTTGGCAGTCGTAACAACTAAGAGACTGCGAACTAAAGTCATTCGAGCAATAGGAGCAAAAGTCTTTTCATAATCAATGCCATACTTCTGGGAATAGTCCTTCGCAAGAAGACATGCTTTATAGCGTTCTATAGATCCATCAGAGTGTGTTTTAATCTTATAGATCCACTGACAACCAATAGGTTTCTTACCAAGAGGTATATCAATATAGTCCCATGTTTGCGTCTTTTTTAAAGCCTAGAGTTCCTCATTCATTGCTTGCTGCCAGAGAGGGTTAATGTTGAACTATTTATAAGAGGTAGGTTCAACTAAGGAAACAATAGTGGAAAAACAATGGTAATCTTGGAGATGGTGGGAAGTTTCTCTTACCCGAGTGGAGAGACGAATAGAGGGGGCAAGGTCAGATTCAGATTCAGCAATTGTGACAGATGGCAGATTCGGGATCGTAGAAACTGGTGCAGATTGACCAAGCTTAAATACAGGAAGAAACTCGTGGGATGGAAAAAGATCATTGGATAATGATACCTTGCTAGAGTAATGTGAATATTTCAGCAATATTATGATGTCTATGTGCAAGTGTACACATACATTTGTAGCAAGTGCTAAGTAAATTATCGTATCCATAGAGACTATTAATTCTTTTAATTTCCACAAATTAACTCTCAGTAACTCAATTTGTAACCCAACAAATTCATTAAGGAACTGAATTAAAATAAAATAACAAATGTTGGAACAAAATACTTGCAGAAACAGAGCAAATAGAGAAATCGTAGATGAATAAATAACAACTGGAATAGGTACCTTGAGCTAATACAAAGGTTTGGATTAGAGGTAAATCATGCTTTAATTAAGCTACAACTTGAGTACATATTCATTCCATTCAATCCACTACATATTTCACGACATTCTCCCGAATCACCTAAAATATATTGTTTCATTTCCATTACTTTAGCACAGTTTCCACTGCGTTGTGTGCGAATTAGGTGAGTGATTATCCCTAACCTACTTACTTAGCTAGTTACTAACCCTAACAAGGAGCTAATGTGGTTTTTAAGCTTTCAGCCCCATCTATTCTTCCCATAAATCAGAGGAACGCTGCTCAAATTGGTTGGCCAAACGGAAATGAGATAATGAATAAAACCTCTTAAAAACTAAATTGAAGGAAATGAAATATACTTAGCTATAACATTAATCAAAAGCAATCATACTCTAATCCTCACCTTATGGTGTCAGTTCATAATGTAAAAACTACAGCAAAGAAATCGGAATACAGACATGAAGTAAATGGTGCAGAAAAACTAAATGGAAGAAGAAAAAGTAGAAGAAGAAAACAGAATGTTGCCCCAAAAGCTTGGTTTAACATCGGCGTCAAATCCCCTGGAGAAAACCTTCCTTATTTGGAAAACTTTCACCCATGGCCTCCAGAATTGAAGCTCTTCTCCTTATCTCTCTATCTTTGATCTTTAGACCTTCTCTCCTTCTCTTCTTCCTCGAAAAAACGATTGCCCAACAAATATAACTCATTCTTTATGCAAATCAGGGCTGATTAGACAGGTCCCATGACGTGGCAAGCATCTGTTGGCCAAAACACGCTGACTGTTCTGACATCTTCCAGCTCATTTAATGAGCAGCAACTCTCACGTGTGAAATTCGTGTTGGCTTAAATTTTCAGATTTGCTCCAACAAAATGTTGTATAACTGCTGCCCTTAGCTTTGGGAGTTCTCCTTAATCAAACCCTAAATTAATCACATAAAGTGCATTAATTACAATAATCTTGCTCTAATAATAATGTTACTGCATCAAAAATCAAACCTAGAGCAAAATAACTCAAATTTAGGAGTTTTCCACAATATAATGAGATAAAATGTGACAATTTAGTCTTGAAATGCTAGCCTATAACTCTTAATTTAAGAGTTATCAGATAAATTAATAAAATATGGTTGGTGACTCGAGAGAGAGGTATGAAATGCCAAGAGACTAGAAATTATGATATGTTCCCAAAAAGTAACATGTCGAGATATGAATAGCCGGTTAGAAATGGGATTTAGCAACGAAATCCTTTATGTTCAGTTTTGTAGCCAAGAAAACAACAAAGACGTGCACGCAGTTCTAGTTTAGTATGTTCATGAGGATGAAGAAGGACAAAACATGCACATCCAAAGACTTTAAGATGAGAGTAGGAAGGAGGAGTACCATATAATCATTCAAACGGGGAGATATTCTAAAGAACTTAAGGAGGAAGTCGATTAATGGTATAGACAAAGGTAAGAGCAGCCTCACCCCAGAACTTCTCAAGACAGAAGGTAGAGAGAAGTTGAGCACGGACGGAATCCAAAATGTGGCGATGTTTTCGTTATGCTTGCTCATTTTGTTGGGAGGTATGGGGACATGATGGTTGAATGAGGGTACCCTACTGGGTGAGGAATGAAAGAAGTCTGGAATCCTTATACTCCATTGCATTATCTGTGAGAAGAATTTTAATGGGTCGAGAAAACTGAGTTTGAACCATATTGGCAAAAGCAATGTAAATGAGATAAGGCATATCGATTTTCTAGAAAATATATCCAAGTAAAACAAGAGTAATCATCAATAAATAAAACAAAATAACGATAACCATTGACAATACTATTAGGGGCAGGACCCCAAATATCCGAGTGAATTAAGACAAATGGAGTTTCACATATAGAGGATGACGTAGAGAAAGTTAAAGCAGGTTGTTTTGCAAATTTGCAATTCAAACAATCAAAAGGACTAAATTTAGAAACATTATCTAAATTGCTAACATAAACTATATGGCGAAGTTTGTCAGAGGAACCATGACCAAGACAAAGGTCCCACTGATATATTGCAGAGTCAGTGATAGGAGCAGAAATGGATGAATAGGTAAGGAGCTAGAGTGATGTGAGCTCAAATAATCTTTTTACTTTGCGACCCGTACCAATCGTCTATCTTGTTTGCGGATCCTGAACCTGACAACCAGTAGAAGAGAAACAAACGGTTGGGCCAAGATCACATAATTGTCCCACAGAGACAAGATTAAAGGTAAGATTTGGAACGTAGTAAGCATTCGGAAGACTTAAAGTAGGTGTGTCTATTTTGCCAATATGAGAAATAGTCATGCAATTACCATCGGTAACATGAATGGGAGGAAGGGATTTTGCAAGGGTGGATGAAGCATAAGAGAAAAATCAGAGGTCATATGATTACAACAGGCTGAGTCAAGGAGCCATGAATTACCTGATGAGACAGCAAGGGTAGTTGAATTGGATGAGATCACTTGTTTTAATAAGTCCTGAAGATCACTAATATGAAAATTGGGAGGGGTGAAATCATCGGATGGGGTGGCAGTAGCAACAGACGAAGAACCAACTTTAGAAAAATTTCTGGATTTTGTAGAATGACCTGGAGGACGAGGTGGTCGAATGGGATAGTGGTCCAGGATATGACCACGCTTGTGACAATACATGCACTTAATTTTAGGACAATCAACAAACTTGTGACCATGAGCTTACAGTTCTTGCAAAAAACGGACCTAGATGCGTTGTGTGGATGAGTGGTTGCGAGAACAACTTCAGACTGTGGTGATGAGACTATGCCAAGTCGTTTCTCTTCAAACAAAATTTCTCGAATTGTTGCATCTAATGTAGGTAAGGGATTTCAATGTAGCAAGGCAGCACGAACATACTCATAGTCTAGCAGAAGTCCCATAAGAACGTTAATGAGACGAAGATGATCCTGGCTAATTTTAGCTTGATCGAGCTGAGTCCAAATGGGTTGAAATGTAGCAAGGTATTCATTGACAAATTGACCAATGTCCTGATTTAGATTAGCAAGACTGCTATGCAGTTGATAATAATGAGCCAGTCCGATAGATTGAAAACGAGTAGATAGAAAATCCCAAAGTTCTTTGGCATATCAAAAGCATCAAATTGAACATGAATGGCAAGGATAGAAGTGTTACCAATCAAGTCATTATTTGATGATTTTTGCTGTCCCAATCCTGTAATTCTTCACGAAATTTGGCATCTTCATCAGTCATAGCCTTACTTTTAAAAGGTTTGGAAATATCACCAGTGAAAATTTGCCATAATTTTCTACCGATAAAAAAACTTTTCATTTTGTGTGCCCAAGTGATATAGTTCGTACCCTTGAGAATCATACTAATGGGGCGAAAAATATCACTTTTCTCCATTATAACAAAGAAATATTAAAGCTGAATTGAACTGGACCAAAGTGAACCAAACAATAAACCTAATGGATAAACTAAGCCAGTCAAGATGAACCAAACTAACCTTGAGTGAACCAAACCGATCTGGTGAACCCAACCTCTATTCTTCACGTGGGCTAAAAAAAACCCTTTATGTTGATTTCTGAGATAGAAACAGAGGAAAAAAAATTTGGGCAGTCAATGAACGACGAACGGCTAGAGTGACGCAGTCGGACTTCGTGCGGAGTTGGAGTGGCACAGACCTGAGCGACGGAGACAGTGGAGTCGGCAAACAGAGTCGAGGTTTGCCGAATAGATCTGGCTTGACGAATGTTCGCTTGGCGTCGGAATGTTGCAGATTTGAGTGACGAAGATGGAGATTTGTGAGATCGGAGTCGGAGTGATGCCGAAATCTGGATAGATCTTCAGACGGGAATGGATCTATGCAATCTGAGGCGGACACAGCGGACTGCTGCGGCGGTGAGAGGTAGCAACAATAGAGAAAAAAAACCTAGAGTTAGTAAGGCTCTGATACAATATAGATTTCAATGAGGATTTTTTTAATTGAATATTCTCAATTTGTACAATGGCCTATACAAGGGAATAAATACACCACAATAATACACAAAAGGAAAGTATCTAGATTCCTAAATTACTACATAAATTATGTTCACAATATCCTCAAATAAAAGGTCAAAAGTTTGAATCTCTACCCCCAAATGTTGTTGAAGTCCAAAAAGAAGAAAAAAAAAGGAGAAAATGGAACCTTAATCATGTATTTTGGAACAATGCTAATTCCCTCCTCAACGGAAGTAAGAATCTTCTTGCAGACCAACCACTAAAAATTTGATAGCTATTTATTTTTTTGAAAAAAAAAAAGAAACAGTATGTATTTTCTTTTTCTCTATGATCTTCATTCTTATATCTTCTTCTTGTAAAAAATTTAATGGTAGTCACTAGATATCTTTATGGACTAGTTGTTAAAGTATTGATATAAGATTAAATTTATCATAATCCATCAGTTTAAGCTTTTGAGTTGATTGATGGTTTAACATAATATCAAGTAGGAAGGTATGTGTTCGAATTACTCCTGTAGTATTATTTCCTCTCCAATTAAAAAAGTTTTTGGAGTAGTAAGAATTTTTCATTGTTAATTTCCATCATCAAATTTGTTTTTCAATAAAAAAAAAGTCAATATATCAAATAGTTTCAAAACCGTGAGATCAAATACCATAATCTCAGTTTTTTTTTTCTGTCATGTAAAAAAATTGTTGCAAGTGAATTGTTTGGTGACATATCCAGTGTCCATGTCCAAACGCATCCGTAACAAAAAAATATTTAATGAATTGAAACAATATAAAGTGAAAGATGATTTTATACACCAGATACATGAGAGGAAAAATTATTCAATATAATCGTTACAATATGGTTGAAGTATGGTCAAAATCTGCCATGCTCCATGTAACAAGAAATTATTTGAGGAGACTGCCATAATGAGATTGACAGTTTCATACCGATGTTTGAGAGAAAAATTGTAAAATTATCTCGATTATATATCAAACAATTATTAGGAGGCATGTAGATTTTCGAATTTACATCCAACGATTATTATGAGACAGTTACATTGTGACAACTTCATTTAATAGTTTTTCGTAACAAGAAACAGTTTAATGAAAGTTCAAAATGTGGTTTTTAAAATTCTCTCTCATACAATGGTATATACAACTTCCTCAATAACTTAGGATCGAAATTAAAATTTATATTTTTACCATGCATTCAATAGTTAGAGGGAGACAAATATAAATACATCATCATGTATGTGTCTCGCCCATGTATATAAATTGTCATATATAGATGATCATAACTTGTCGATATATTGAAGAACAAGGAGATACAATAAGTGAGGAGGAGGCTCAAATCAGAGGCGCAAATCTGAAGAATCAGTAGCTAAAAGCTGCAAATAATTCACTAACGTGAAAAACTTTGGCTATGGCCGACGAATTTCCATCCAGGATTTGCGGCCGGAAGTTGTGGGATTCATCCAAAACCCTCTTCTCGCCGGCGGCCAATCCCTCGCCGTGTTCCATCGGTGACTCCACTTTCTTGATTGATCCCACCATTCGAACGGCTTCTAATTGGAACCAAAATTTTCAGTAAGTTCATCATCACATTTCAATTTCTTTTTCGATCATATAAAATTGGTTGTTTTTTTAATTCTCAGTGGAGATGATGGACAAAGAGTTGACACCACTTTGGTGGTGGATTCAATCACGGGCACAAAATTAAATTATGATCACCAAGAAACTAGTGGATCTGATGAACAACAAAATCCTTCCATTTTCAAAGCCGATCTTGACTTTGTGTTTTTAATGAACCAACCTTATAATCAAAGCCCTTCCAACTTTTACGATAATGTTATTACAACTACATGCCAAGGGTTGCCAACGGCTTTCCCTTTTGGGATCATTTCAAATGGGTACACTCCAACGTTGTTTCATAATTCATTGGATCAACCAAGACCATTTCTTGCCAACAACCGGACCATTAATCGTTGTTCCTCAACAAATTCAGAGAATTTGTTGTCTTGTCGCCCAATGTTTGAAGAAACCCACCTGCTACAACCTCCAGCCTTGAATTTCTCTAACAGTATTAGACCCAAATGCCCAAATCTCACAACGAAGGTACAAGTTAAAATTAGTTGCAATTTCACTCTCATGATTATTACTTCAACTTTATCATTGACATCAGATTTTAGTTCAATTTGTTGCAAAAGATTCATATCTTGACTTGGACACTTGAACAATTTGTCAGCTGTTTAGTTGTGAGGGAGTTGTTCAAGATTCGGGTAGGGTTGAGAGGAAAAACGAAAGTAATGAAATTGCAATAATCAAAAGGCCGAGAAGTGACATGCCATCCATATTACCCACTTTTAAGGTGACATTTACATTCCATCGAATATTTTGGTTGGAGAATGGTAACTTTTGTGCTTATGTTTTTAACTTTGGCCTAATTCAAAATGTGAATATACTTTGTACTTTAATTATCTTAAGTTTTTTTTAACGGATCCACAGGTTCGAAAAGAGAAGCTTGGCGACAAGATCACAACGCTCCAACAACTCGTTTCTCCTTTTGGAAAGGTGAAAATTTGAATCTTTAGCTATATTTTATATAAAAATATTAGGGGGATAAAAAATAGTACCGAAAACTTTTGTTGTGGTATGAATTAAAAGTAATAAAATATAGGTTAAATTCCAAGCTTAATCCTTGAACTCGTAAAATTGTATATGATATATTAGACTTTTTTTTTTCTTAAAAACAATCATGAATGTATGACACAAAATTATAGAGTCAAGGTTCTACTTAAAAACAAAATTTAATTTTGTGTAACCTAAGACAAAATTCAAATTTGTGTCTAATAAGTTTGTGAATTTTTTTTAAAAAATGTCGAATAGGCTAAGGACCTATTGGACGCAAAATTGAAAGTTTAGAAACCTATATGACATAAACTAATTCAAGGATCTATTAGACATTTTAAAATTTTGATCTCTATTAGATATAAAATTTAAAGTTTTGATACCTATTAGACACTTTTTAAAGTTTAGGAATATCTATTAAACATAATTTTAAAAGTACATAGACTAGACTTAAAATTTAACCTAAAAGATAAAAGAAAAAATGGTAAAATACATATTTGGTCCCTAGAATTTGAACTTAGTTTTTATTTGGTCTTTGATTTTATTAAAAACAAACATTTTTTATCCTTGAGGTTTGAATTTAGTTTCTATTTGGTCTTTGATTTTATTAAAACAAACATTTTTTATCCTTGAGGTTTGAATTAAGTTTCTATTTGATCTTTGAAGTTTCAAAAGTAACATACTTGGTCCCCAAGGGTTTGAATTTGATTTCATGTTGGTCCCTAAAATTTGAAATAGGTTTCTAAATTATCGTTGAGTAGAGTTGACCATTAGTTTTAACTTAACAAAATGATGATGTGCAGTTAACTAGACTTTTCTGATATGTAATTTTTAAATGGGTTGAATTTTATTATTTATTTTTTATACTCAAGGACCAATTAGAAACTAATTTCAAAATTGAGAAACCAATTAAAAATTAAATTCAAACTTTGGAGCCAAACTTGTCACTTTTAAAACATCAAGAACCATATATAGAAACTAAATTCAAATATCAATGACCAAAAACATTAGTTTCAAAAATGCAAGAACCAAATAGAAATTAAGTTCAAATCCTTTGAACCAAAAGTGTATTCTACCCAAAACTATATATATATATATATATGCTTGCTTTTATTCAGTTAGTTAAGGGATTACTCTTTAATAGAATCATTTTTTATGATATCACATTCCAGACTGATACTGCATCAGTTCTACATGAAGCAATTGAGTACATCAAGTTTCTTCATAATCAAGTTCGTGTAAGTTCTCATTGTCTTCTTCATTCCTTTACAACCAAGATCTAGCAAAACTTCGCTATATTCGTAAAAAAGAAAGATGTAATCAAGCATAGAATTGGACACCCTTATAAATTAACATTTTTGTCTCTTCCTTATGAGACATATTCAGGTTTTAAGTACTCCATATATGGAAGTTGGAGAACACGATCAAGAGCCACAGGTAAAAGAACAATTTCCTATGTACGAAGTGAACATGGATTTTGTTCTTTCAACATGTTCTGAAAAATTTTGATGGCATGCAGGTTAAGGAAAAATTGAGAGACTGGAAGGAGAATAAGAAACAAGATCTAAGAAGTCGAGGACTTTGTCTGGTGGCAATTCCTAGTACAGTTGCATTAGCCAATGGTAATACACTTGATTTCTGGTCGCCAACATTTGGAGGAACATTTAGGTAATGTAATGGAACTGAGATTTTCCTCAATTATATAAGCTTAGATGAAAAATCTAGCAGCCAAATTGGTGATGTGCTAATTACTAATTAGGGAAATTGGTGTAGATGTCTATATTTGTAAAGCATCAATTTGGGCCAGCTACAACAATGTAACTAACTTTTAAGATTGTATTTAAAAAGGGTTATAGCCCATAGGCTGCCCTGATTATCCAAATTATGTAAATAATTTTGCATTAGGGCAAATGATTTGGGCGACTATGCATTTGAAGCTTGTAGATGGAATATTATATTAAAATGATTTTTTTTTTTTTTGCGATTATTGCAAGTAGCCTATATAATCGTAGATTTTTTATATGATAAAAGGTTTTGTATAAATGACACAAATGTAGGAATTTGTATGTAAGTGACGTTTGCATATCAATAATATACTTTATCAATGAAACAATAATAAATAAAAATGATATACTAGTGATATTTTTTAGATTTAAATAACCATTTTAGTTTATATACTCAGGGATGAATCCAGAGCTAGCAAATTTGGGGTCGAAAGAAAATTTAATGAATAAATAAATATTAAATATTTAAAAAGAAAATTATTAATATTCTATCCAAGGAATTATATATTGTAATGGTCCACGTTTTTAAATAAGGTTAATTTCATTTTTGAAGTCAATTTGGCTGCATGAAATCTAATTGGGCCAATTAGATTTGAATAGACTATGTTATAGGTATGTAGGAATGAGGCAAGACAAGGCAAAATTAAGATTTTAAAGTTTTTCCTCTAAATTATTCCTTAAAATTTTAGAATTGAATAATGATATATATAAAGAATTAAAACGTGAAATTTTGTCCATCTCTGTGAATTTTTTTCTTTTTTACTCTGTGATATAACTATGAATGCTTTGAAAACTAATACGGCATAAATGGTCTGTTTGAAATGATTTTTTAAATGCTTAAAATAAAAGTTAAAAAAATATTTTTAAGCATTTAGAAAATGATTGAAAATGTTTTTATCTTGGAACAGATGCATTTGAAATTTTCATAGACAAGAAGGGAAACTTTGACGAAAAGCTAAAACAAGATATCAACGGGCTGACGAGCTTGTATGAAGCTTCAAAGCTTTGTATGCATGGAGAACAAAAAATACTTTAAAAAGCTGCAAACTTTACAAAACAAATACTTCATACGTCGGCTATCATAATTTGGCCAAATTTGTGGCCTACACTTTGGCTCATCCCCACCACAGAAGCCTGTCGGTATTTATGGTTAAAAACTATTTTGGAGATTCCCAATGGATGAACAAATGGATAAGAATCTTGCAACAAGTAGCTAAAGTGGAGTTCAATACAACACAATCCCTGCACCAAAAGGAAACTGTTCGATTATTCCAGTAAGTGTCATTTATGACAGTGAGTGTTTCATTTTGGTAAATAATGTGAAATAAGGCTTAAAGTATATATTAAATGGTAGGTGGTAGGAAAGAGATGGGTTTGGGTGAAGAGTGTAAACTTGCAAGGCATCAACCACTTGTGTGGTACGCTTGCTCCTTGGGGTTCTCAGAAGAAAGAATTTTGCTGGTAAAATCCATCTCTTTTGTTTATGTCATAGATGATATTTTCGATGAATATGGGACTCTCCACCAACTTACCCTCTTCACACAACCTGTTTCGAGGTATGACATCGCACATTCCATTCACTACCGAACCTTATCCTTATAAAGTTTCTAAATTCAATTCACTTCATTCAATGTGTTGGGAGAAAAATAATATACTAATAATATGCGATGGAAGCGATAAAACTAAAATATTAAATTCTTCCATTTCATAAGATAAGCCAACCAAACAAGAGTCACAAATAATAATTTAAAGAGGTAGGAAAAAGAGAGACAACACCAAAATTTATACTGGTTTTCTCCAAACTCGGGACTATATCCAGTCTTTTGCAACTACAACTTCTACTATAATTTGGAGATTACACGGAGCCCTCAAAATTGCAATACAAACTAACCCTCAATAGCCCAACAATGACTATTGACTTCCAAATATCATAACCCGATAGTTTGAGATTAACAATAAAGGAAGACCCTCAAATCTACGAGAGAAACACACTCCTTTTATATCTCAAAAACCATTGCCGCACACTGCAATACACTTTGTGTATTTTCTTCTGAAATAACATAAGGTCACTCACCGTTGCTGCAATTCACACCCTACTCACACATTCATATATATATATATATAAGTAGGCTGCAAAAACCTAAATCACATTTGGGCTTAAGGCCCACAAAGCCTTCCTTCACCAATTTTGCTGCTCCAGTGTCAAGGGGTTTCTTCTGTAAAAAAAAAATTTGTTGTAGTGTTGATTTGACTCCAATTCCTAACAAATCTTCCACTTGGAGACAAAACGACAATCTTACCTCCCACTGCAACGAAAAACCTGATCACCTTGAAAACTCTAAGGCTCAATTCCCACTATAACTATTATCTCTAATCTTCTTGGTAAACTCCAAGACTAAAAAAATACCTGAAAATTGCAAAAAATCACAAAATATGTAACCATCAAAAAATAATTGTAGTGCATTTGTGCTCGTCTCGAGGTATGAACTTGTTACATGGATTTGTCTCCCAGACAAAAAAGACAGACACGTACTCCCACTTCAGCTAAGTGGTAACAACTAACATCTTCTTCAACCCTAAACCACTGTTTTTGAAGAAGAAACACTCTGAGAATGGGCTAAATCCTCTGTTCAAACTTGCTGCCAAACTAGGAGACCTTACCTTTGACCTGAGTAATTGGTCTAGCCTTCCATTTCGATGCTTCCACTTGCCTAAGTGACTTCTTCAATTCAATTGAGCAACGGACAATTGGTGATTCACGATAGCCATCAACTTTCTCTCATGGACTTCCCAATTGTTTTCGAACTGAATGATCTTGATCTGACTGATCAAACTTGGTTATCACTACTGTTGGCTCAATTGTACCTGTAACGCCCGGCTTTTTAGGGGGTGTTAATTTTGAAATTTTGAGAATTTAAATAGATTAATTTTCAAATTTAGTATCTTGAATGGCTTCATTGGAATTTGAGAAGTTGAAAAGGGCAATTTTGGAAGGAAAAGGTTGGTCAACAGGTATTATTGGAATTTTGACTGTTTTTTTAATAAAAATAAAATAAAAATAAAACAATTTCAAACTTATCTTCTTCTTCCCCATCTTCTCCTTCCTCTCCCTCTCTCCCGAAAGCCTCTCTCCCTCACCGAATTTTCCCTCTCTCTCTAAAGCTCTCTCTCTCTCTCTCTCTCTTTCTCTCTCTCTCTACCCGAATACCCATCCATCCATTCTGAATTTTTCTTCTTCCTCTCCCGCCGTGAACACCCATCCACCTTATTTTTCTTCTTCTTCCCGTCTCCGGTAGTTTCTCAGCCTCAAGCAGCAGACGGAGCCGCCGACTTCATCGCAGCTCACGTCTCCATCGCAGATGGCATGCCGCAGCCGCTCGCCGTCGTTCCACCGCCGCAGATACACGCAGGCCAATTCGATTTCACGAGCGTCGACTGCTCGCCGGAGTGCGCAGCTTCGCCGGTCTCTTTCGCGTCCAGCTCGTTTGCGAGCATCACCTGCTGCAACCCGAGTCGCCAACTCTTTCTCTCCCTCTCGGTTTGTGCAGACAGCAAAGAGGTGATGGTTCGGGGCCAAATTTTTCGACAAGCTCGATGGTTGTATAGCTTCATTTGGTTCCGATTCGAAGTGGGTAAGTATACGAATATGGATTCAAAGCGATTTTTGGATTGGTAAAGATGTTTTGATAGTCCTAGTAATTTTGAAGCTAACCCATAAAGATTTGGATTTAATTTTAGATTACCCATAGCATTTGGGTCTTGGATTTGCAAAATCGAGCTAATTCGGAGTTAAAACAACAAGCTTTTGGTTCGTTTTATCGTGGGTAAGTGTTTCGGTGTTGATTCAAGGTGTTATTTTGGATTATAAGTATGTTTTGGTACTGTTATAGCATTTGGAATTAAATTGGATTTGTTGGATGTAATTTTAGAAAGCCCATTGTGATTGGAGAACTAATTGTTATATTTTTGATTAACTTGCTATAATTTTCAGCAAGCTTTGGAGTCTAAATTTGGGCAAGAATCAAGCTCGTAAATTTCTTATTCGGCTTAAGTAAGTAGTTATTTGGATACTAGCCCCTTTTAAGTTTCCATTTAAATTGATATATGTTTGATAATTTGGAAATTGTGAAAGCATGCTTGAAAACCATATTTATGAAGTATGTAGTGAATTGTGGTTTGGTGTGGATGTTGTTAGAGCTAGAATGGCCTAAGTATGTGGTTATAATGGAAATAAAGGTTTAAAATATCAAGTTGTTGTAGTTAGCACGTGTAGAGCCTCAAGAGTTTGCCAAGGTTGCGATTCAATGAGTTTGGTTCACGTTTGTGGTGATTTGTGATTAACATACATGTTTAACATGGATGTGGGGCATGGTACGATTGGCTGAACCATCCTGAGTTGTCCTTGAGCTTAAGTTGCTTAAGTAAGTGTTAAAATGGTATTAGGGGCTTAAATTCCTTTGGAACGTTTATGACTATCGATTGCTAATAAGACATCCAAGGGGTCCAAGTCGTGTTCTATGTGTTCTGTATGCGACTTGTTAGAGTTTGGTTATAGAAGTGAGCATTGGAATACCCGAATGACTATGGTTGTAATTTAACTAAAAGTATAGAAGTACCGGATATTTGGTTAAACGATATGATCATAAGCGATGTTGAGGTGTTTAACCTGATATAGAGGTTTGAAACACTTAAGTGGTTGGCTGAAGTTTAGTTTTTCTCGAGTTATGGTTGAGCTGACTGAGCGCAGGGTGTTGGAGTGGTCGATTTGGACTGGAGACTGATTTGAAACACCTTAAGGATTTTCAGTGGGCAGGGTCATGGTTAGTGCTTCGTGTGTTTAGAATGAGCAGATGACTGAGCAGATTTAAGATGTTTCAGATATGTTCGAATGTGTGTGGAAGGTTTTGGTTGTCCTGATTTGTAGCGTGCTTAGGGAACTGAACTTCTAAGATTGGTGATTGGAGGGCTATATGCCGCTAGGACATGTATGGGCTATGGCTAAGTAAAGTTCTTGTTTAGGACTACTTTCGAACTAGAGTAAAGTTCATACTTGAGACGCGTGCCCGTGATCTACAATGAGAGGTCACGAGGAGATGATTGTTGTCGTTTGTTGAAATGTGGGCCTGAGTTATATACTTATAAATATGAGGCGTAAAGTATTAAAATTGTATAGAAGAGCTAGAGGGTCGTCTTTCCCTCTTTGCTTATGCGGATTAGGGGATGATTCCCTTTGTATACGCTTTTGAACTTCGGTTCAGGTTGTGAATATGGTTTGGAAATGAGGAATGATTTTGGTATGGTGGATGACCCGAGAGGTCTTGAATGCGTTGGGAAAGTGCAAAGGCCCGTTAGTTTGATGCTATCTACCCTAACTCTGTTCTTTCGTGTGAGTTGTAAGCCTAGAACGTATGTGATGTGATGAGCATAGGGGATGCGTTTCCCTAGTGCCTGTGATCTAGCTTAGGGGTGATTCCCCACTGTGTTGAGCATAGGGGATGCGTTTCCCTATTGCCTGTATGCTAGCTGAGGGGATGTGTTCCCTGGTTGCCTGTGTGACTATCATGATGTGATGAGCATAAAGGATGCGTTCCTTATTGCCGATGAGCTAGCTTAGGGGTGATTCCCCACTGTGTTGAGCATAGGGATGCGTTTCCTATTGCCGTGTACTAGCTGAGAGATGATTCCCCAGTATGTTGAGCGTAGGGAATGCATTCCCTAGCGCCTGTGTGCTAGCCTAAGGGTGATTCTCCATTATGTTGAGCGTAGAGAATGCGTTCCCTAGCGCCTGTGTGCTAGCCTAGGGGTGATTCCCCATTGTGTTGAGCGTAGGGAATGCGTTCCCTAGCGCCTGTGTGCTAGCCTAGGGGTGATTTATCTATTGAGATGAGTGTGAGGGTTATAGACCTTCACAGGTTTGGGTTCTAGGTTACAGGACTCGCAAGTATGACACGAAATTAGGGTCAGGTAGTAGTGAATGTTGTGGAAGGTTAAATGGACTTTTAAAATGATTCAAGAAAGTATTTGAAATCTAAGCACGCGTGTGAGTAAGAGCTTGGTATGGTTTCTTTAAACATTGGACCCTTAAGTGGGCTACTTACTGAGTATGTTTATACTCATCCTTGCTACTTTGTTTGTTTTGCAGATTGCGCACATTCTTGGGGGTAGATGACGCAGGCGACGACTTGACGAGACTATGGAGGCTCCACCAAATTTCTTTTCTATGTTTAGCCTTTAGTTTTGTTTCTTTGTTTCCTGTTGTTTGTCGGTCTGTAAGTTTAAATATTCTTTAGCTTCGTGTGTCTAGTTAGAAGCTTTTAGATTTGGTTGTCTGTTAATTGAGCTCAGCATCATTTATCGTAGTTTGGTGGATGCTGAGTCTGTGATTTGAAACATAGAAGTGTTTATATCTCTTTCCAGGTCTTTGTAAAATTTTGGTTTCTTGTAGTTACGCCGTCATGCTGCCGAAATTTCGGGCATGAACGAGGTAACTAGGTCGTGCTTCCGCGTTTAGAAAGTCGTAGGAATTCTGGTCATTACAGTACCTCTACGACAACCATCTACAGTTTTAACTGGCATCCATTGTCTCTTTAAACCTTTGGTAACATCCAACCGATATTTGTACAATGTAGATTTCCTGTGGTCAACTACCACTACCTGGAATCCTAACCTAAGTTTACACTGGTGTCTGCCAAACTCACACCTGTAGCCCTCATCTACTAACTTGCGAGTGGAGATGAGATTCATCTTAACACTGTGCACAAACCTGACATCTCACAGTACCAAATTATTCTCACATTCTGTCTTCAGATTGTTGCTTTATTATTTTAATTTGGTTAAGTTAAATTCCTTAATTTAAGTTCTGGGTTCATGCTTTAATTTAAAAGTTGTTTCTCTTTTTAGGCACTTTTAGAGTTCTAGGTTCCTAATTGAGGTTAAGTAGAGATTTTTGCAAAAAAAAAAAGAGTGACATTTAATTCGTAACTATATTCAAATTTCATAGTAATCAACAGATTAGTACCATATTATTGTTGAACTCATTCAATTGTATAGCAAATGACGTACCTTCAACTATTTTCAAGTTATAGAAAAGTTTAGTTGCAAATTACCACTTGAGTTAGAAATTGAGATTGATTTTAGAGTTGTGTGGTTTGATTTTGTATTTGTGAAGAAATTGAATATGATTTTAATTTAGAGTTGTGTGTGGTTTGATTTCATATTTGTGAAGAAATTGCTATTTCATATTTTGAATAGTGTTGGGTTTGACTTTAACATGTGTGGTTTGATGGTATGTGAGAAACATACAAGAACAAGGAATACAAAAAAGCTTGCCATTTGAGAGGAATAGAAGAAGCTTCATACTTGGCAAAGAGCTTTGATTTAGTAGACTAAAGGGAAGAAATAATTCTGATTTCATCCCACATTTGAAAAATGTTGTGTCTGCTATTTTTGAAAATCTTGTGGTTCCTCTTGTTCCATAAAACCCACAAGGTTGGCAATAAAAGATTCTATCTTAGTATGTCCGATTGCTTGCCGGGGGTCTATTAAAGATCTCTTCATAGAGGGGTATTAATGGAATGGGGTAAAGCAAAATTAGTCCTCGTCGAAAGGAAAATACAGTTCCAAAAAGAGCTAGTAATGCTGCAATGCACAAAGAGATGATTCAGAGACTCCGTGTTATTCTGTCAAAGGACGCACCAGTTAGGGGAGATTAATAATCTTAGATATCTTCTCTGAACCCTATCAGCAGTGTTGATACTACGAGGAAGGATGGACCAGATGAAAAATTTGCATTTCTTTGGTATAACATATTTCCATAAAAGGTTGCAAATTTGTTCACTTGGGTGACTATGATTCTGAGTATTAAGAGAGAGTAGAGCATGTACACCCCATATTTGGTCCGAAAGGAGTTGATTTTTCATAATATTTTTGAAAAAAAGTGAACTAGACGAAAATACACTTTAGCAAAAAATAAATAAAGAAAAAAAGAAAGAAAAAGTGCATGGAGAGCATTTGAACACAAGACTTCTAAATATAAATTTAACATGCATGCCATTGGGCTAGAGGTAGAACCTTATAAGCTTTAATGTTTAAAACGTATTAGAGCACATTTGTCATCTCTTTGTTTAAAAAATCTAGAACATTCCCCACAAATATCAAAGTTGTGGGTTTTAAGGAAAAACTATTCATCTTCTTTCCCACACAAACCCGTCTCTATTTTTAAGGACAAAATCTCTCTCTTCTTTCTCATGTAAAACCTCATCTCTTTCCAAAACAAAATCTTTCTCTCTTCCCAAAAAAGAATCTCTCACTTTTTCCTTCTCTCCTACGTTTTCCTCTCTCTGCCTTATATTCTTCTTCTTGTTTTTTTTTGAAGGATAGAAAGGATCTTGGATTTTTTCCCCCACAATTTGATCATTCTTCTCCATTTTTTTCTCTCTAACAATTTCATCTCCACCATTTTTTTTATTTATCCTTCTTAAACTTTCTTTTCCACCAACAACTTCATTTCTTTTTTTTTTCTCCCATATATTTTTCTAAAGAGAAGGATCCTCTTTTCTTCTCCCACCATTTTTTTTCCCAAACAGCACCATCTGCACATCTTCTTCCCCTTCACGTTAGAACAACAACAAAAATAGCTACATTTGGTTCCACCTTTTTTTTTTCTCTTGCCGCATTTCACCATAGTCGACTTGGACCACCATTGTCTTGCAAAGTTAATGAGTAGGAGATGTTGAAAAGAGTTTGGGTATAATAATTTTTTCTCTCATTTTTTTTCTTTATTTTTATGAAATGTATTGATGGTCTATTTGGGCCATTGTACCCTAACTTGAAATGCATAGTCATCGTTATCTTACATTTTGTTGGCTTTCTTTGTATGCTCTATTTTATATTTGAAGTTGCTGAATGATTGAGAATTTCTTTTTTTGTCAAGATTATTCTGCTTCGATTGAAATTCGTTTGTTCATAATGTAATCGAGTAAAGCTCCATAAATGCTTGAAAGTCTTCACCTAAAAGAAATGAGATCAAAATATTATATTTTATAGAACTTATAGTATAAGAAAAATTATCACAAAAAATATTAACAAGAAAGTTTATGTTGAGAATAAAACTGTTTTTTTTTCTTTCAAATTCTTGAGTTTTTATTAAGTAAAAAAAAATCAAAATGTTTACTCAATAACCACACTTTACCAAAATAAAACTAATTTCTCTTCTAAAAAATACTTTTTCATTAAAAAAAATTGAGCATGCAACTTAAATAAACTTTTTATTTTTTATATTCTATATATATTTATCTTTCCAGCAAACAAATATAGTTGTACACATATACTTTCACTTTTTGATTTACTTTCTATGACACCAAAATACCTTTTAAAATAATTACTATTTTTTTTACCAAAATAAATTGAACTTCTTAAGTTCCAAAACTTTTTTTTTTTCTAAAAGCAACTATTTATGAACAAAATTTTCAAGAGTACATTCTTTAACGTTTTAGCAACAAAAATAAATACCTTTCCAAATGTCGTTTTCTTAAAAAAAAAAAATGAAGAGCCACATTTTTTTGGTTGTAAAATTGACCTTTTAAAATGACTCGAGTAGTGTACTTAAGATAAATTCATATTACTCTCAAAGTGCATGAAAAATCTTTCAATCGAAAGAATTAAAACTACAAAAATAAAACAAGATTAAAATAAATGCAATCCTATGATGGATTTGAGAAAAATATAAAATTTCTTAAACTCTTGAGGTGAGGAATTTTTATATTGATTGTAATTCCAATATTGCGTCAATTGATGGCTAATAACCTCACTCAAGTTGGTCAAATACTTGCTTCACTCTTGAAGTTTAGGATATGACTAATTGAGACACTTTAAAATAAAATCAACAAAACAATTTTTCTTTTAATGTTAAAGGACTTTGTGTTTTTTTTCTAATTAAAATTAATCAAGATAACATGAGATAACCAAGATTTGGTAACCATTTTTACGGGTGTTGTAAGGTGCTAATACCTTCCTTACGCACAAAAGACCCCCGAACCTAAACTCTGTTTTCATAGATCATTTTATTCTTTTTAAAATTGGGTGACCAATCACACCCTAATAATGGTTGGTGGCGACTCCAAATTCTTTTCTAAACGACTCTCTTTTTAGATGGACGTCGGCCGCCCCACATTGTGATATGACAGCGACAGCTTGGCAACTCCACTGGGGACCAATAGGTTTTTAAAGCCTAGAGAATCAAGCCAACAAGTCTCTTTGCATGTTATCCTTGATTTTATAATATGTGGTCCTTGACACTTTGTTACCTTGTTTATTGTTTTTCTATTTTTTTTTAAGTCATTGCACTATAAGTCTTCATATATTTTCTTGTATTTCATGTGCTTGCTTATTGTACTACCAAGCTTTGGAGTTATTTATCATATTTTTATATTATGTGAATTTCAATGATTTATGTATATACTTTTTATTCCCTTTCACACATTGTAACATTCGGTTTATTTAGGAGCACTAATTTTGAAATTCGAAAGTTAATTTGAAAATTTGAAAATTTAATTTTTAAATTGGTTAATTTGGAAGTTAGAATGATGGAAGGGGTAAATATGGAATGGAGAAGTTGGATGAGGGCAATTTTGTAAAAAAAAAAAAAGATAAAAATAATACCCTTATTCTTATCTTCATCTTCTTCTTCCCTCAATTTCATTTCTCTCTCCCCGAATAGCCATACCCATACCCATTTTTCTTCTCTTTCTTTCTCATTTCCTCCTTTTTCTCCTCCATATCTTTTTTTTTCTCCTCCAAAATGGTCTCCCCCGAAAACCCATCTCCATTTTTTCCTCTTCTCTCTCTCTCTCTCTCTCTCTCTCTCTCTCTCTCTCTCTCTCGGTTTTGGTACAAACAGCAAGGAGAGTGTGGTTCGGGGTCAAATTTCGACAAGTTCGGTGCTCATACAGTCATATACGACCTCGATTTGTAGTGGGTAAGCTTCCCGATTTTTGATTTCAATTTATTGATTGGTGTGGTTGCAAATTTGAGACACCCATAAAGTTCTTGTGCTAATTTTAGATTACTCATAGCTTTTGGATGTTATATATGTGAATTTAGACCTTTGGAATCAAATTGACAAGCTCTTGGTTCATGGGTAAGTGTTCCAATAACGATTCGAATTCATTTATGGGTGTTAAACTGAGTTTTAAGAGCCTTTTTGTGGAATTTAGTGACTGTTTTAGTGTTTAATAATTTACCCATAATGTGTGAGATCTTATTCAAGGTTACCCATTATGTTAGGAGGCCGGATTGTTGAGTTCGGACCCCTTTGACATCGATTTCAGCAAGTCAGGATGTTATTGGATAAGTTTGTATTGGGTAACTTTGTTTCAACTTAATTGAGTTCATGGTTGGAGTTTAAAATGACTTGTTAATTATTTTTGAGACTTTGTTTGGCGTTTCAGGCTCACGTACTCGATTTATTGGCAACCTTGAATCTTGGAGTAAATAGTAAGTAGTTATTTGGATTTTTAAGCCTCTTTACATTCCTAAATGATTTAGATTTATGTTTGATAAATTGCGAATTGTGAAAGCATGCTTGAAAGCGGTGTTATGAGATATGAAATGATTAGTAGATATGTTTAGAAGTAGTCTTGGGCTAAAGCGGCCTAAGTTGAGGTTATAATGGAAATTGGGGCTTAAAGTTGCGATTTTATCATGTTAAAATATGAAATACCTAAGGAATTGCCCAAGGTTATGTTTGGATGAGTTCAAACACGTTTGTGGTGAATTGTGAACAATCGTGTTTACTAAATATGAATATGTGAAAGATGTCGTGGTTGGTTAAATTAATAGGAGAATTATCGTGTTGGGCTTAAGGTTGCCTGAACTTGTTGCTAATTTCGTTAAGGGATTTAAAGTTACAAACAAAGGATAAAAATGTGCCTGAGTGATAGCACAGTAATAGTGCTCTTTTATCAGCTTATATCATGCTAGTTTGGTTGCCCTCACGTGTTTATTTATCTATTTTGTAGGGAATTGAGCAATTCAGAGCCAATAGGAAGACTTTGGATGAATCAGGGTTAAAAGGAAGCCATTCGAATCTGTTTTGAGCATTAGAATGGAGAAGAAAGACCAATCAAGCCAAAAGAGCCGGTTGCAGAGCGTCTAGACGCTGTTTCGGGCGTCGAGACGCTGCTGCAAAATCATGTCAAGCTTGAAGAACCGCAGGAATAGCGTCTAGACGCTATTCCAAGCGTCTAGACGCCGCTGAAAATCATGTCCAGTTTGGAGATCCGCAGGAATAGCGTCTAGACGCTATTAAAAGCGTCTAGACGCTGCTTGCTTGAAGACCAAAGGCTCGTTCGACGCTGCGGGGAGGCTGCCCAAGACGCTGGTAGCGTCGAGACGCTGCTATCAAGCGTCGAGACGCTACCCTGATCCCGCTAGATTCTTTCTTTATTTGCGGGGACAGCGTCTAGACGCTATTCCAAGCGTCTAGACGCTACTCTGCATTATTTAAAGAATTTTTCTCTTTAGGGTTAGGGACCTTTTAGCCTCCATAGCATACACGATTTAGAGACAATTTTTAGCCTTTTCCCTTTTTCTTTTAGAGAGTCTATGATATCAAAGGGAGCTCGTGTAAACTTGATGTTTTCGACGAAGATGCTCGGCTAGAGACCGTGATTCTGGTTCAGAGGTTGGTTGTAAACAATTGTTACATTGTGAGGCTTGTACTTAAAATTTGTTTTCTTTAATTGCAAGTGTTCTTTAATTCCCGCTTTGATTTTATAAGCATGTATCTTGATTGAATTGACGCCTTAATCCTTTTACGTGCTTTATTGCTAATCACGGTGCATGATCCGTAATTGTCATGACGCGTGAACCGGTAGCATTAGAATTATCACATGTGTCTGTTTGTGGGTTTCCATGATACATAGCTTGCATGTTTAATTCTAGGAACTAAAGAAGCATGTCTATTAGGTGAAAGTTGTTTTGCCTGATTAATTGTCCCGGTCGTTCCACTGTTTATAATGTCTTTGCCTAAATAAATTGAAGCAGTTTTGTAAAACTTGTTTAGGTAATTAGTATTAACTCGGCGTTCGTTAGAGTTAATGATTTTAGGGAACGTGCACTTTTTGGGGTTTCCTAATAAGTTGACCGAGCACTTGCATGATTAAAACTAAATACATCGAATGCCTATGATCAATGTTTACAATTGTATATAACCAAACCTCTGAACTGGAACTTGGTAAGAGTTAATTTTTATCCCTTTTAGCAATTGTTTATTTTTGTCAATTTTTATTTCCATTGAGTAAAAAAAAAATATTTTCCAAAACCCCCCCGTTTCATTTTGCTACTGGAGTTTAATACTGAGAATATAAAATTTCTGGCTCCTTTGGGAAATCGACCTGGTCCACTATTTCTACAAGCTAGAGTAGGAAACCAGTTTAATTTTGGTAGGCTTCGACAACCTCTCCACTGAGCTTATGAATGAATTTGATTATAGTATTTCCTTATAAGCATTTGTATGGGCAGCTGTGTTAAACTAAATATTTGCAAGCATTTGGGCTTTTTGAGATGTTGGTTAGTTGTGAAATGTAGAATATTTAAACTTTAGATTGAATGGTTGGCCAAGTTTAATGCTTTCAGGTTTGGGCTTGGTTAGGGGCTAAAGTAGAGCACCTTAATCTGATGTGTTCGAATGTGAATGGAAGAATGTTGGTTGTTTTGAGTTCTAGCATGGTTAGGGGATTTAATTCTTGACTAAATGAATGAAGGACTTTATGTCAATGACGTATGTATGGGCTATGGCTACATGTATTTCTTGTTTAGCAGTACCATTGAACTACGGTAAGTTCTTACTTAAGATTTGTGTTTGGGGTCTATGGTGGATGGTCACCATGAGGCGATTAAGGTTGTTTATTCAGTTGTGGGCCTGGGTCATATGCTACTAATGATTTCCTAAAAGAAAGAGAAATGGATTTCCATGGTGCTGGCCTAAGAAGAAGGTAGCCTTCCGGATTGGTCCGTTAGGATTTTTGTCTCGCCTATAAATATGTATAAGGCGTGAGACGTTATAGAAGTTGGAAAGGCTTGAGGGTTGCTTTTCCTCTTTGTTTATGTGAATTAGGGGGTGGTTCTCCATTAAAAGTGTTTGAAACCTTCGGGCCAGCTTGTGTGTGTGATTTGTGCATGATGGATGAATGTGGTAAGGTGGATTGACCCGAAAGGTTCCAAAATTGTTGTGAAAATACAAAGGCCCGTTAGATTGGTGCTACCTACCCTAATTCTGTTCTTTCATGCGAGTTTGTAAGCCTCGAACATATGTGATGTGATGAGCATAGGGGATGCGTTCCCCTAGTGCCTGTGAGCTAGCTTAGGGGTGATTCCCCACTGTGTTGAGCATAGGGGATGCGTTTTCCTATTGCCTGTATGCTAGCTGAGGGGGTGTGTTCCCTTGTTGCCTGTGTGGCTATCATGATGTGATGAGCATAAGGAATGTGTTCCTTATTGCCGATGAGCTAGCTTAGGGGTGATTCCCCACTGTGTTGAGCATAGGGATGCGTTTCCTATTGTCGTGTGCTAGCAGAGAGATGATTCCCCAATATGTTGAGCGTAGGGAATGCGTTCCCTAGCGCCTGTGTGCTAGCTTAGGGGTGATTCCCCATTATGTTGAGCGTAGGGAATGCGTTCCCTAGCGCTTGTGTGCTAGCTTAGGGGTGATTCCCCATTATGTTGAGCGTAGGGAATGCGTTCCCTAGCGCCTATGTGCTAGCCTAGGGGTGATTTATCTATTGAGATGAGTGTGAGGGTTATAGACCTTCACAGGTTATGGTTCTAGGTTACAGGACTCGCAGGTATGACACGAAATTAGGGTCAGGTAGTAGTGAATGTTGGGGAAGGTTAAATGGACTCTTAAAATAATTGAAGGAAGTATTTGGAATCTAAGCACGAGTGTGAGTAAGAGCTTGGTATGGTTTCTTTAAACATTGGACCCTTAAGTGGGCTACTTACTGAGTATGTTTATACTCATTCTTGCTACTTTGTTTGTTTTGCAGATTGTGCACATTCTTGGGGTGGATGACGCAGACGACGACTTGACGAGACTATGGAGACTCCACCAAATTTCTTTTCCATGTTTAGCCTTTAGTTTGTTTCTTTGTTCCCTGTTGTTTGTTGGTCTGTAAAGTTTAAATATTCTTTAGCTTCGTGTATTTAGTTAGAAGTTCCTAGATTCTTTTGTCTGTTGATTGAGCTCAGCATCATTTATCGTAGTTTGGTGGATGATGAGTCTGTTATCTGAAACATAGAAGTGTTTATGCCTCTTTTCAGGTTGTTGTAAATTTTTGGGTTTCTTATAGTTACGCCGTCATGCTGCCGAAATTTCGGTCATGAGCGGGGTAACTAAGTCGTGCTTCCGCTTTAGAGAGTCGTAAGAATTCGGGTCGTTACACACATTGTGCACTTAATTCACACACATTCACAGGCCTCCTACGCGCTCTTTATCCTTAGAGTTAGAATTGAGTTTGAGTAGTGAAGTCTTCGTAGAGTCTCGACTCTCGCATAAGCTCATGAAATTTCTCACTTCAGTTAATCTCATATTTGTCTAATTAAGATAAATGATGGAGATTGGTTGAGGGCCTTTTTCCTTTAGACATTTTAGAGTCAACCTACACTATTAACTAGAATAAATCCTTCAGCATACATAGCTTGGGCATTGGTTTTGACACAACAGGAGCATTTTTTTTTCTTTAATATATCTTTTTTTATTGTCATTCTCCTTTCCTGTGTTTCTCATATTTGATAGGACTTGCACATTTTTCCACATTGTTAATAATATTTCATGCAAACTTGAGGTACTTAAAAATTGACGACATTATTTTAAATTTTGAATAAGAAAGGTGTGAAAAAAAATCAGTTATCATATGCATACATCACTTTCCTTGAATTCATTCATGCACTTGAATGTTATTCTTTTGTATTTTACTTTCAACATATTTTTAAGTTATTAGAGGAATAAAAATAAATGAAAGAAAATTTCATTTATAAGAGTATGAAAATAAAAAAATTCATGCATTTTTTGTCTATCAACGATCCTCAATTATTTTCATGCAACAATACCTTCATTTACTCCCATCTAGTTGCATAAAAGAATAAAAATACAAATAAAAGTGTCAATTTCATCGCATTTGTTCATTCATAAATATTCATTTTACATGTCAAATTTCTTGATCTTTTCTTTTGACATCATCCAAGACACATGAGAATAAATACTTTATTTTTAATAATTTGTTGGCAAAAAACTCATTTTTTTAATTTTTTTTTAAAAGAAAAAGTTGTCTAAATTGCATCATCTTTTTAAAAAATTGCCTAGAATCACATTGTACATATGAAGCTAATTTTGTTATGGGTGTCCAGCCCATTTGTTAGACAAACAAGGTTTTATCATATGTTTGTGGGCCCAAAATGTTGGGTTATATGTTTAGCCCACTTGGGGTTAAACGTGTGAGCTTTTCTAGAAAGCCTAGGTTTTTTTTAGGGGGATAATGACCTAAAAAAAGAGGAGAAAACAGAAGAAGATATACGGAAAACGGAGAGGGAGAGGGCAGTTCGATTTTTCAGAGACAGCTCCCACAAAGTTGTCAATTGCCAGAGTTTCAACCGTTGGATCTTGCTGAAATTTGGTCAGCTTGTCAGCTTGTTGAGGACACATAGGGTCATGTTTTGAACGGTTGGATCGTCGTTTTGAGCTTCGGTTTGTCGGTAATCTCTGATAGACAGAATCTGGAAAACTGGGTGGTTTTTTAATCTTTCATCTCTCTATTGTTGTTCTCTTATGTATGGAACTGTTGGTGGGTTGTGAACCTTTATATGACTGATTTGGGTTCTTTTTCCCTCAATTTTATCATAATAAGAGAAGGTGACAAGGGTGGACTCCTCACAAGTCCCGTGGTTTTTACTCTTCACATCGAAGAGGTTTTCCACGTATAATTTGTGTGTTGTTTGCATTTAGTATTCTGCAATTTTTTATAGTTTATTACTGTCATTGCTGGTTGATTGCTTGGGAATTATTTGGTGAATAATTTGTGGTGCATTGGAATATCTTTTCTGGTTGATTGTCTTGGAGGAGATCTTGGTGGGTTGTTGTTATATTGTTTTTGGCCCTATCAAATTTATCATTTGCACACATTTGTTTTTACTCATCCTAGAGTATTAAGCATGACCTCAATCTTTGGAGGATTACCTCTATACGCTTTTTTTAAGGGTATGACTTTTCTCCATTTATTTAGTTTGAGCAAAAAAAAAGGGAATTGTTTTCTTGTTCTCAATGCTCAAAGTTTCACAAAAAAAAATTAAAATTATTTTCAACATTCTTTTATTTTACCTCGTTAATTTCATTTTCTCTTGCATATGTTTTGCTAGGATTAAAAGAAATAGTTTTGGTTGTTTTCCTTACGTTGGAGTGGAAATCTCATCAATTTCATACTTTGAGTAAAGATTTGGGTCTTCATTCTTAAAAGTATTTTTTTTCAAGGAAATTAAAAAAAGCAATAATTTTGTTAAACTGCACAGTTTTGCTATTTCTCATCCTCTTTGTTGAACAAGGTCCTTAACAAGAATTAAAATTTAATATGGCTAGTCATTTGTTTGAAAGAAATAAGAAAAAAATGGGAAAAAAAATGGTGAATGCCTTCAAAACTTCATGACCAAAAGTGAAGGGAGCTACTTGCTTAAATCTCAACCAAATTCTTCCAACCTCATTTTTTGGTAGTCATCTTTTGTAATCCCATTCTTAAACAATACCACTTTACTTTCTTTCGTGGGTAGTTTTACTACCTTTTGAATGACCATAATTTTTAATGGGTCATGCCATTTTCATTCATTGGAAATCTTGTGTAAGATGACCAAATCATCTATACATCTCCTAAGATGACACATTCGTGTGTGTTTCTCATTTACCTTTTTCAGTCCCATAATTATGATTATGCATCCTATAATTATCATATTGGGGCAAAGCACATTCTTTTTCAAACCAACCCATGCATGCCAATTTTTGAGCCACTAGATCCCATTTGTTTCCATCTATGTGCATGAGGAAGACTTTAAAAGTAATGAATAGTGTTGAACTATAATTGAAAAGCATTGCTTCATAATGATGTACTTGTGATCTCACCTCCAAAATTACCAGAGTTCCCTTTTTCCTGAACATTTTCTTCCTAGTTTATCTTGAAGTACTCTTTCTTCTCTTAAAAAACAAGAGTAAATCTAGTACCAAGGACAATAATTTTGTGAATTGAGTGTGCAAACAACTTGAGAGAAAACCTCAATATCTTCAAGAGTTCATTCACCTTAGTGAGTTGATGAAGACAATATGGATTAATGGACTTTCCACCAATATCATTTTACAATTGTGCTTACATCATTCGACTTGGAGTCAGACACTTGGCATGAACAATCAGAGCTACATATGAAATATGACTGACATTATATTAGCTTTTCTCGTGAATCTATTTCTTTTGTCATGTCATAGAAGCATGTGATTGGACAAAAAAAATGACAAAATACAAAAAAGAAAAGAAAAGGGCCATCAATCTTCTTGCAAACTATTATCACGAGAAAAGAAAATTTGGAAAAGATGAAACGTCTAGTAATTGGGGGCAATCAGAGTAACCAGATGAAGCATTATTTGTTGAAGTCTTCCTTACAAAATCCTAGTATGGGAAAAAAACCAATGCTTTACCAGTGATATCAAAATATTTCTACAATAGATCCTTGATGTTGGGAAGCGCCAAATGATTTTGGCACTGTCATTCCTCCAACAAAATTAAGCATTCGACAAATTGGAACAGTGCAATGCATGATTGACACCGTCAAATTGTATCACTGAAGTGAGTTTAGTGGATTCATGTCTTCAAGAAAGATATTCATATTCATATGATTAAAGAATCTCTAAGAACTAGACAAGGTGATGTAGTGACTTCATCAAAGAATTTGAGCCGACTCAAAATTCATGACATAGTATATGAAGAAAATTTCAGGAAGTTATGCCACCAATTCTCAAAAGCATTGTCCAGGAAAATGACAACACTCTTGTTTACCTCCTCAAACTCTCTTACTTTGATTCTTGTATAGTCCAAAATTTGCACAATTTGATGTTAATTTTTGTACATGACTTGTGTAATCTCTTATTGCTCAAGATATTCTTTTTTCCCAAAAGAAAAAAATCTCTTGACTTAACCTCAACTTCTTCTTGGAAAGTCTCCTTATTCTTATTTGATGTTAATTTTTGTTTCCAAAAAGACACTCATCCTTTGTATATTCTTTTAAACTCATCAACCTAATTTGGTTTCACTTTCCTTGTTTACTCATCACAAATTTGAGCTTATGAAGCAGTTTAGCTAAGATAACACTATGAATTGCTTTTAATAGTCAACTAAAATGGCACATGGAATCCCTCCAAAAGACCACCAAGCCTAAGATGGTTGAGATTATCATTGAATCTATCACAATAGTTGAATTTTTTTTTTCCATCAAATGAAGGCATTCATTTCAGAAAAAAAAAAAAAAAGAAAGAAAAAGGAATGCAAATCTTTCTCAAATGACAAGTTGTGATTAACCTATGATTCCATGCTAACTCTTGATTAACAAGAAGGGTGAGAATAGAGGAAAAAGAAAAAAAAAAACTTCCTTTGACAAGCTCAAAAAGATTTCTTGCAAATGCTTTCCCTCCTGAAAATATTTGAAAAAGAAGTTTTGGCAAGAGGCAAGTATTTATTTTTTCAAGCCTTGATATGTTAATGCAAATAAATTCACATAGACATTCTTTATATTTGAAAGTTCAAAAGCAAAAAATTAAGTTTTGACACATCATAGTGATCATATATTTTTCCTATATACAAATTTTTCTCAAATTAGAAAATCTCAAGAGGATAAAGAGACCTCATGAACACACAAAGCTTGTCTCACATGCATTGTGAATCTCATGTATACATTTTTTTTAGAATGTATTACATCCATAGATTTCATTAATCAACTTGCATCACTCATTAAACATTAAGTGAGAAAGGATAGCTTGAGTTCATCATCATCTCATACATAGACACACTCCACAATGTCAATTGCATAATTATAGTTCAAAACTTCGCATTTGGCATATTTTTAGCTAAGCCATTTTACGCATTTGCAGCTCGTTGGTACTAACTTTACCATCCTTTCATTGCAGGACACACATTCATGAAAAACCTTTACATGCAATTGCCAAAATCTTTCTTCATGATTTATGTAAGTAAATTCTACATCACATCAAATTTTTGTGAATTGTGGGGGCACACCTCTTGTATAGAGGAGGCTACCATAGTTTTTTTTACTAAAAAAAAAAACTCTTTTCATTTAATCTCATTTTGAAAAAAAAATTTAGTATCCAAATTTTTGTCTAAAAAAGGTCTCATATGCAACATCATGAATTGCCCTCATACCTTTTTTTAAACAAGAATTACATCCAAAAGTTTTTCTTGCACCAAATTATCCATCATTCCATGGGCAGTAGCTAAGAAAAGACAAGTTGAGGTCATAGTTATCTCATGGTAGGGATATTATCTAATCAAAATTGTGTCATCTTTCTTATGCCTTGAAGTTTTCATCGTTCATTTCTTAGCCAAACAAGTTGTGCATTTGTATTTCTTAGTATTTTCTCTATTATTTTTGTATGACACTGGGGAAATCGCAATAATAAGTAAACTCACATATTTCAAGCATCTTTCTTAAAGAAAAATCCAAAAATAAAAATTTAAAACAAGAATTTTGTGCTTGACAAGAACAAGTACTGCATTTCAAAATCATGACCATAGACATTTGAGAAAACTTTTTCACTATATTTGAAAAACATGTTTTTCATTTTGAGCATCTTGTGATTAATGCACATTCATTTCACATGTTCTTTTTCGGAGTTGATCTGTTTTTTTTCACTCAAGTTTGAGTTCATCAAATTTTCTCATTTGAAGGATAGTTTAGACAGACAAGCCAATATTCAAATGTACATCTTTCAGTTAAATCAAACCTAGTTTTAAAGCTGAGGTTGAGCCTGCGTCTATCCAGGTCTGCTTTTCACTTACTTCTTTTGGTTAAATTGAGTTTAGTCCTTAAACTGAGGTCAAAGCCTATGTCTATCCATATCCATTTCTCTTTTACATCTTTTGGTTAAATCAAACTCAATTTTGAAACTGAGGTCGAAGCCTATGTTTATTCAAATCCATTTCTCTTTCATACATCTTTTGGTTAAATCAAACCTAGTTTTGAAGCGAGGTCAAAGGCTGTGTCTATCCAGGTCCACTTTCATTTATACATCTTTGAGTTAAATCAAACCTAATTCTTAAATGAAGGTCAAAGTCTAGGTCTAACCAAGTATGTTTCTCTTTTATATATCTTTTGGTTAATCAAACTTTATTTCTGCGGTTCTGTCCCGATAGAGGTTGAAATCTAGTCAAACTAGGTTCATTGATCTCTTCCCTTTAATATTATGCTTCTTTTGGTTAAATCAACCCTATGTTTGTCATTTTGTCCCGATAGAGGTTGAAGTCTAGTCTAACTAGGCCCATTACTTTTTTTTATTTCTTTCGCTTTTTGGTTAAATCGAACCCAATCCTAAAATTGAGGTCAAAGCCTAGTCAATTTAGGTTCATTTCTTATTTCTTTCACTTTTTGGTTAAATCAAACCCAATCCTAGATTTGAGGTTGAAGCCTAGTCAATCTAGGTCTATTTCTTATTTCATTCATTGTTTGGTTAATCGAGCTCTATGTACACGGTTCCATTCTTATAGAGGTTGAAGCCTAGTCTAACTAGGTCTATTTCTTATTTCTTTCACCTTTTGGTTAAATTGAGCTCTATGTCTGCGGTTTCAACCCGATAGAGGTTGAAGCCTAGTCCAACTAGGTTCATCTTCTTTCTTTCTCCTTTTTAAGGTTAAATCGAACCCAATCCTAAAATTGAGGTTGGAGTCTAGTCTAACTAGGTCCATTACTTTTTTTCTTTCGCTTTTTGGTTAAATCGAACTCAATCCTAGAATTGAGATTAAAGGCTAGTAAATCTAGGTCCACTTCTTATTTCTTTCACTTTTGATTAAATCAATCCCTATATCTGCAGTTTCATCCCGATAAAGGTTGAAGTCTAGTCCAACTAGGTCCATCTTTTTTATTTCTCCTTTAAGGTTAAATCGAACCCAATCTTTGAATTATGGTTGGAGCCTAATCTAACTAGGTCCATTGGCTTATTTCTTTTACTTTTTGGTTAAATCGAACTCAAACCTAGAATTGAGGTCAGAGCCTAGTCCAACTAGGAAATTCATTAGAAAGTCATCTCAAATACTCGTCTACACCTTTGTTCACCTCCTAATCTAGAAGGATACACAAAGGGAGGCAAACTATAGACCCATATTTAGTTCGAGAGAAGTTGATTTTTCATAATATTTTTGCAAAAAAAGTGAACTAGACGAAAATGCACTTTAGCAAAAAAAAAATTACAAAAAAAAAAAAAATAAAGAAAGAAAAAGTGCATGGAGAGGATTTGAACACAAGACTTCTAAACATAAATTTAACATGCATGCCATTGGGCTAAAGGTAGAACCTTAAAAGCTTTAATGTTTAAAACATATTAGAGCACATTTGTCATCTCTTTGTTTTAAAAAATCTATAACATTCCCCACAAATATCAAAGTTGTTGTGGGTTTTAAGGAAAAACTATTGATCTTCTTTCCCACGCAAACCCCTCTCTATTTTTAAGGAAAAAATCTCTCTTCTTTCTCATGCAAAACCTCCTCTCTTTCCAAAACAAAATCTTTCTCTCTTCCCAAAAAAGAACCTCTCTCTCTTTTTCCTTCTCTTCCACGTTTTCCTTTCTCTCCCATATCTTCTTCTTTTTTTTTTCTTTTTTTTTTTGAAGAATAGAAAGGATCTTGGATTTTTTTCCCCACAATTTGATCCTTCTTCTCCATTTTTTCTCTCTAATAATTTCATCTCCACCATTTTTTTTTATTTATCCTTCTTAAACTTTCTTTTCCACCAACGACTTCATCTCCTTTTTTTTTTCTCTCACATATTTTTCTAAAGAGAGGGATCCTCTTTTCTTCTCCCTCCATTCTTTTTTTTCCCAAACAACACCATCTTCACATCTTCTTCCCCTTCACGGTAGAACAACAACAAAAATAGCTACATTTGGTTCCACCTTTTTTTTTCTCTTGCGGCATTTCACCATAGTTGACAACCATTGTCTTGCAAAGTTAATGAGTAGGAGATTTTGAAAAGAGTTTGGGTAGAATATTTTTTTCTCTCATCTTTTTTCTTTATTTTTATGAAATGTATTGATGGTCTATTTGGTCCATTGTACTCTAACTTGAAATGCATAGTCATCTTTATCTTCCATTTTGTTGGCTTTCTTTGTATGCTCTATTTTATATTTGAAGTTGCTAAATGATTGAGAATTTCTTTTTTTGTCAAGATTATTCTGCTTCGATTGAAATTCGTTTGTTCATAATGTGATCGAGTAGAGCTCCATAAATGCTTGAAAGTCTTCACCTAAAAGAAATGAGATCAAAGTATTATATTTTACAGAACTTAAAGTATAAGAAAATGATCACAAAAAAATATTAACAAGAAAGTTTATATTGAGAATAAAACTTTTTTTTTAAATTTCTTTTTTTATTAAGAAAAAAAAACAAAATGTTTACTCAATAACCACACTTTACCAAAATAAAACTAATTTATCTTCTAAAAGACACTTTATCATTAAAAAAATTGAACATGCAATTTTATCAAAAGTTCTTAAATAAACTTCTTTTTTTTTTAATATTCTATATATATTTATCTTTCCAGCAAACAAATATAGTTGTACACATATACTTTCACTTTTTGATTTACTTTCTATGACAACACCAAAATAGCTTTTAAAATAATTACTATTTTTTTACCAAAATAAATTGAACTTCTTAAGTTCCAAAACTGTTTTTTTTTTCTTTTCTAAAAGCAATTATTTATCAACAAACTTTTCAAAGTACATTCTTTAAAGTTTTAGCAACAAAAATAAATACCTTTCAAAATGTTGTTTTCTTAAAAAAAAAAAATAATAAAGTGCCACATATAAATTTTTTTTTTGTTGTAAAATTGACCTTTTAAAATGGCTCGAGTAGTGTACTTGAGATAAATTCATATTACTCTCAAAGTGCATGAAAAATCCTTCAATAGAAAAAATTAAAACTACAAAAATAAAACAAGATTAAAATAAATGCAATCCTATTATGGATTTGAGAAAAATATAAAATTTCTTAAACTCTTGAGGTGAGGAATTTTCTTATTGATTGTAATTTCAATATTGCATCAATTGATGGCTAATAACCCCACTCAAGTTGGCCAAATACTTGCTACACTCTTGAAGTTTAGGATATGACTAATTGGGACACTTTAAAATAAAATCAACAAAACAAATTTTCTTTTAATGTCAAAGGACTTTGTTTTTTTTTTTTTTCTAATTAAAATTAATCAAGATAACATGAGATAACGAAGATTTGCTAACCGTTTTTACGGGTGTTGTAGGGTGTTAATACCTTCCTTATGCACAAAAGACCCCAGAACCTAAACTCTGTTTTCATAGACCATTTTATTCTTTTTAAAATTGGGTGACCAATCACACCCTAATAATGGTTGGTGGCAACTCCAAATTCTTTTCTAAAAGACTATCCTTTTAGATGGACGTTGGCCGCCCCGCGTCGCGATATGACAGCGACAGAACAGATCAGATTGATGATCTAGTACTAAAAGATCCATTCGAAGAGATCATCCAACAAGGGAGGTCAAAACCCCAATTTGCAACTGGCTTTGTGAAGAGACTTGAAATCTCAATCCATGAAAGTGGTCTTCCCGAGAAAAAGTTCCAAGTACTAGTCAAAGGGTCCTAGGCTTCTGCAACTTTAAGAGTATCTCTTGAGGAAAGTGGACTTCTGCATCTGTAAGAGTATCTCTTGGGGAAAGTGCAAAAAAGAAACATTGTAGGGGTGACTTTAGTAGATTTTGGTGGTGAGGCTGTCGTGACTTACCAAAATTAAATTGATTTCCTACTCTAACTTATAGAAATAGTGGACCAGGTTGATTTCCCAAAGGAGCCAGAAAATTTATCTTCTTAGGGTTAAATTTCAGTAAAAAGCGAAACGGGGGGTTTTTGAAATTTTTTTAGAAAACAACAATAAAGAAATGAGTAATTGAAAAGGGAAAAAATCAAATCTTACCAAAATCTAATTCAAAGGTACGGTTTTATCCAATTGTAAATTGATCGTAGGCATTCAAAACATTTTTTTTAACTTAATTATGCAAGAACTTGGTCAACTTATTAGGAAACTCTAAAAAAAAAATCTCCTAAAGTCATTAACAATAAAAAATGTCAAAGTCAATACTAATTACCTAAACAATTGAGCACAAAATCATTCCATATTATTTCGACAAAAGCATTAAACACTTTGAAAAGACCAAGACAAACTGGTTAAATAAAATAACTTCAACGAAACCAAAATGTTTCTTTAATTCCTAGAATTAAACATGCAAGCTATGTAGTTATGGGAAACCATAAACACACACATAATAATCCTAATGCTACAAGGTTCAATCAAACACAATAATTACAAATCATGCATCATGAATAGCAATCAAGCATATACAGTGAGCAAAGCGTCAATTCAATCAAAGAAATATGCTCATAAATTGAAAACATGAATTAAAGAATACTTACAATTATAAGAAAACTACATTAACGTTTGAGCCTTACAACATTGCAATTGGCTACGACCGACCTCTAAATCAGAAATGCGAGGTTTAGCCAAGCATCATGATAGAATTCTTCAAGTTCAACATCGTTTGATTTGATACAATAGAAAAATATGGAGAAAATGGAAAAAATGTGTCAAAAGCTCTCTAAAACGTGTAGGCAAATGAGGCAAAAAGCTCCAACCGTAAAGTGAAAAGTTCTTTAAATAAGGCAAGGCAACATCTAGACCCTAAGGACAACATCGAGACGCTGCCTTGGCAAATAAGGAACAAATCTGGTGAAATCTGGGTAACGTCTAAACGCTTCAAGTAGCGTCTCGATGCTACCAGCGTTGATGGTAGCCTCATTGCAGTGTTGAGCGAGCCTTGCATCCTTAATTTGGCCAGCGTCTAGATGCTTGGAATAGCGTCTAGACGCTATTCATGCGGATCTTCAAGCTTGATCTGGCCATGCAGCAACATCTTGACGCCCAAAACAGCGTGTAGACGCTCTACTCTTGGTTCCCTTGGTTTGGATGTCATCTCTTCTTAGTTCGAATGTTCAAAATAGACTCGATTAGCTTCTTTTTTAAACCCGATTCATCCAAAGTCTTTCAAGTGGCTTTTAATTGCTCAATCCCTACAAAATAGACAAATAAATGCATGAGAGCAACCAAACTAGCATGAAATAAGTTTATAAAGTAGCACTTTTTACATTGCTAACATTTGGCATATAGTTTCATTGTGAGGTCTTGATTTCATATTTTGGTTTTTCCTTTTTTTTTTTTTAATAAAAATCCCTTGGTATGTGACTTGTCTGGAGGAGAAATAGAATATGTTTTAGAGTGCGAAAAACTTTAATTTAATAGCATGTGACATTTACTCTCTTAGTTTCAAAATGCCTTTTAGGCACATTTTAGCTTGTTTGGGGCCAAAGTGGTGGATTTGAAAGGTAGGATAGTGAGTTAAGCATGCATGTTAGCTCCCTTCATGCACATATATATGGTTTCTTAAGGTTCCAAGATTTCTTTAAAGCACATTTTATCTAATTTGGCACCAAAAAAAAAGTGTTAGGTTTGAAGAGTTTAGAGGGGTTAGGCACATTTAAATTTCTTTAGGCACGTATTTGGTGTTTAGATATTAGGTTTTCAATCAGGCAATGTTAAAGCACATTTTAATTAATTTGGCACAAAAAAGTGTTAGGTTTTGAAGGGTTTAGAGGGGGGTTAGGCACATTTAGATTTCTTTAGGCACGTTTTTGGTTTCTTAAGGTCCCAAAATGCCTTGAAGGCATGTTTAAACAAGTTCAGCACAAAAAGCTAGTGCTAGTTTTAAAGGATTTAGAAGTGGGTAGGCACGTAATTTAGACGTCTTTAGGCACATTTTTGGTTCCTTAAGGTCTCAAAATGCCTTTTAGGCATGTTTAGATTTTAGGTTCTCAATCATGCAATGTTAAAGCACATTTTAACTAATTTGGCACAAAAATGTGTTAGGTTTGAAGGGTTTAGAGGGGGGTTAGGCACATTTAGATTTCTTTAGGCACGTTTTTGGTTTCTTAAGGTCTCAAAATGCCTTTAAGACACATTTAAACTAGTTAAGCACAAAAAGCTAGTGCTAGTTTTAAAGGATTTAGAAGTGGGTAGGCATGTAATTTAGACTTCTTTAGACACGTTTTTGGTTTTTTAAGGTCTCCAAAATCCCTTTTAGGCATGTTTAGATTTTAGGTTCTCAATCAGGCAATGTTAAAGGCCTTGGTTGGGGCCAAAGCTAAAATCACCAAAACAGAGCTCAAATCAATTATTTTATTATAAAATATTCCAAGTCACTTTTATGTTATGTTGACTAATGGTCCTATTGCCCAAATCACATACCAAAAAGGTAATTTTTCCTAATTTTTACATTTAATAAGTGATAAGGGCATATTAGTAAAATCACATTGAAAAAAAGATGGAAATAATCTGTTTACAAATTTTAGGTCATTTTTGTAGAAGGTTTTGTCAACCAGATCATTTCCAGCAAGTACCCAAATTTTTGGGGACCATGGCCCCTAGCCACCAAATCCACCCCTAGTCATAAGTCTTATTATTAGTAGGCTACATATATGTTTTGTCACTAAGTTTTTAGTTTTTTTTTTTTTTTTTTAAATTTGGTCTCTAATATTTAAAAAGTTTTAACCTAGTCTCTTATATTTTAACATTTTTTAATTACACTCCATCATTAGAAAATGTTAAAATTGGCTTGTGATGAATGTACATGACACGATACTTCGAAAGTTATTAGAAATTTAGAGGAGGCAATTATGTTTTCTAAAAGAAGAAAACTTGAAAAATTTGCCAACTTTTTACAAATTTGGAGGAGAAATTAGAAAATTTTCTCATTTAGTTGACCAAATTTCTACAAGCTCAATTAGTATCATGTTATGTATATTTATCACAAGCCAATTTTAATATTTCTCAATGATGAAGGCATATAATTGGAAAATGTTCAAATATAAGAGACTAAATTGAAATCTTTTAAACATTAGAAACCAAATTGAAAAAACATCGAAACATTAAGGACTAAGACATATATTGAGTCTTATTAGTATTCAGATTGTCAAATGGAATGATACTTTTGTTGACATTTTCTCAATCTCTTTATATCATCATTGTTTTACGGTATATAAAAAATACCAATTAATTCTTAATGCCTCGATGTCAAACTCTTATAAAAATATTAATAGAACTATTGACTCGTTTCCATGGTTGAAGATACAAGAATGTGAATATACAAACACACCAATTTGTGTTTCATATGTTTCAAATTTCAACACAAGATAAGGTGGAATAAGTAGATCTCAAAGTTCAAATTTCTTCCTTTTTCTTTGTTTCTTTTTGAAATATTGTTCTTTGTTGACTGGAGGGTGGGGGAGGAGAAGGGATGGGGATGTGTACCTACTTCAATTTGATATATATATATACCAATTCAACTTCTCTGAATTAGCACACCATAAGAAGAGAAGACAGAGAGACATTCTGGTAGGGACCAGCTTTATGAACTTTCACAGGATCATGTTTCCATCCTAAGAAGAAAAAAAAGGCTTTGATAAAAAAGCAATCCCCCGAGTTTCCTTAGTTTTATAACAAAATCTGAAAGCATAGAAAGTGAGAAAATGATATTTTAAATCGAGGGCTCATATAGTGGTTTCTCAAAGTCATATACTAAAGAAGAATAAATGGAAAAAGAATAAGAATAAACCAAATTGTTCTTGTAGTTTCCTTGTTTTTGTTTTTTTGTTTTTTTTTTTTAATTTAGATATGTTATTTTTTTAATAAAACGTTGGAAATATAGTTTTTTTTAATAAAAAAAATCTATTAATTGCTTTTTGTAAAATAATTACAAAAAATATAGGAACCTTTTGGTAATTACAAAAAGAGCAAAGAAAAATGAGAGAATTTTTTTTCAATGGTAATTACTTGTTAATATTTTTGTAAAATATATATAGGAACCTTCCTAAAGTTGAAAATCCGATCTCCTATTTCCACATTTGTTGAGTTAAAAAGAAGAAATTGTGTTAGAAGTATTCGTAAAAATTTAATCTTATAAAAATGCTTTGAAATATTATATATTTTTAAAAGCTTATTAAGTAGCTCCTCCTTGGAGTTACAAAAGAGCAAATAACCAATTGGCTTAAAAATGGTAATCATTTTTTTTTAAATAAATAAATAAATAGTCAATTTGTCTTTTTATTTATATATATTGGTGAATACCTTAGACTCATTTGATAACTATTTAGACCCTGTTTGATAACATTAGGCCCCGTTTGATAAGCATTTAGTTTTTGGTTCTTGGTTTTTGAAAATTAAGCTTGTTTTCTCTCAGTTTTTCTACAATAGTTTTCATCTTTTTTAAGAAAGTATTTGAATTCTTAGCCAAATTCTAAAAACAAAAACAAGTTTTTGAAAACTACTTTTTTAGCTTTCAAAACATGCTTGGTTTTTGAAAACATAGGTAAAAAGTAGATAACAAAACAAGTATATCCATAGGCGAGAGTAGTATTTATAGGCTTAATTTTAAAAAACCAAAAACAAAAAACGAAATGGTTATCAAACGGGGCCTTAATTTTTTGTTTTTTATTTTCGAAAATTGTGCTTGTTTTCTCATAATTTCTTTACAATAGTTTTATTTTTTCTTAAGAAAACATTTGAAAACTATTTTTTTTAGTTTTCAAAACTTGGCTTGAATTTTGAAAATATTTGTAAAAACAAAACAAAAGAACTCATAGGTAGAAGTAATGTTTATAAGCTTAATTTTCAAAAACTAAAAACAAAAAATCAAATGGTTATCAAACGGGCTATTTGGTTTTTAGAAATTGTTTTTGTTTTCTCATCAATTCTCTACAATGTGTTTAATCTTTCTTAACAAAGTATTTGAATTCTTAGCCAAATTCCAAAAACAAAAACAATTTTTTGAAAACTCTTTGTTTAGTTTTCAAAACTTGGCTTGGTTTTTGAAAACATAAGTAAAAAGTAGATAACAAAAGAAGGAAACCCATAGATGGAAGTAATATTTATAGGCTTAATTTTCAAAATCCAAAAATTAAAAACAAAAAACCAAATGGTTATCAAGGCCTTAGGCTCCGTTTGATAACTAATTGATTTTTGAAAATTGTGCTTGTTTTCTTATCATTTCTCTACAATGAGTTTCATCATTTTTAAGAAAACACATTTGAATTCTTAGCCAAATTCTAAAAACAAAAACAAGTTTTTGAAAACTATTTTTTTAGTTTTCATAACTTGACTTGGTTTTTGAAAACATATTAAGAAGTAGATAACAAAATAAGGGAACCCATAGGTGAAATTAGTATTTATGGGCTTAATTTTCAAAAACCAAAAACCAAAAACTAAGGCCTCGTTTGATAACCATTTGGTTTTTGGTTTTTGGTTTTTGAAAATTAAGCTTGTCTACAATGGTTTTCATCTCCCTTAAGGAAGTATTTGAATTCTTAGCCAAATTTTAAAAACAAAAACAAGTTTTTGAAAACTATTTTTTTTTAGTTTCAAAACATGGCTTGGTTTTTGAAAACATAGGCAAAAAGTATATGACAAAACAAGTAAAACCATAGGTGGGAGTAGTATTTATAGGCTTAATTTTTAAAAACCAAAAACCAAATGGTTATCAAACGGGGCCTAAATGGTTATCAAACAGAGCCTTAGTTTTTGAATTTGTTTTTGGTTTTTGATTTTAAAAAATTAAGCTTCTTAATACTACTTTCAGTTCTACCTATGAATTTCTTTGTTTTGTTATCTACTTCCTTAAAATGTTTTCAAAATTCAAGTCAAAATTTGAAAACTAAAAAAAAAAAGTAGTTTTTGAAAAAATGTTATTGGTTTTGAAATTTGACTAAGAATCAGATGTGTCTTTAAGGAAGGTGAAAAACCATAGCAAAGAAATTGTAGGGATACAATCATATATTTCAAAAATAAAAAACTAAAATTGAAATAGTTATCAAATAGGGCCCTAACTACTAAGTTGTAATCTGGTTTGGCATATAGCTCATTGTTAACTCAATACTAAGTGATTTAAGAGAAAAAAAAATCAATATAGATGTATCAATATTTAAAACTTCAAATTAATAATTATATCAATTTAAACCCTAAGCTTTCATAAGTGAATCAATTTAGACCCTCCATTAGTGATTTATATAATTATTTAAAATTCATTTGATTTAAAATCAACTTAAAATTATCTAAATAAAATTATCATTCTCCTAAAATCCTACCATAGTTAGTAAGAAAAACTATCACGTAATTTCTTCCTAAATAAATAGATAAAATTCCCTAGGCCTCATGGCCTAAGTGAGCCACCCCATGGCACATGAGTGTGTCATGGTGTGGGTGAGCGTTTGAAAGACGAGTGTCTTGGGCGTCTTTTTATGGAATGGATTTTCCTAGGATAGTGTCGGACGACATGGGTGTGCCGACATTGCGCCCCTTCTCATGGGTTAGAGGTTCGGATGTAGGGCCTAGTAGCGGCCAGCTATATGTGAATGACTCGGCATGGATATGGAAGGGTTCATGCCTCGATATGACTTGGATGGATGGATGCCCGAGAGGCCCCGATAATGAAAACGACCCATGGGAAGGATTTCGATAGCATGTCCGAGTGAGCAGCTAAGTCAGATGACCTTCCGAGGCTTAAGATGGCATCACTATTCATCAATGGGACCCAATAGTTTCCAATTTAGATGGTAATTGCCCGTTATGTCCCAATTTATATTATAATGCCCTGAAAAGCTCTAGTTTGCATAGTTTGCACCCAGTAAGCATTATAATCACCCGGTAAGTCCCAGTAAGTGCCAGAATCACCCAGTAAGCTCCGATTGAGCGTTTTATGGCTATTTTGGCGAAGTAGAGGAAAATAAGAAATAAAAACTACTCATATTAATTAAAAAAATTGCTACTATTAATTTAATTCCAACATTTCTCTCTAATATAATGCTAATCCTTGCATTTAAAGAAGTTACATGTGTGAAAATTATGCATTAACAGCTATAAAACGAAATCCACAAATAGTCTAAAATTCACTTGTGAAAGTTTAGGGTTTTTGAAATAATTATTAGTTTGAGGTTTTAAGTGAAATAGGTCTGTCCCAACATTCAGAGGTATAAATTGATTTTTTTTCTACCTTTAAATTACTATTTCTAGAATTTTAGTATTTCAGGCATTCTATGCTCAGACAGCCCAAACATCCATGTTCATTCGGTCTAAATCAACTATCCACATATTCACGCATAATTCTCATGGCAACACTTGATAGTCCTAAGCACTGCAAAAATCAAATCCCTTAATACCAATATAATACATGCGTAGGCAACTTAATCTCGAGAAAGATTTCAGAACAGTTCATCCAAGAACCACATGCTCCACATACACAATTTTAAGCATGCTTACTCATTCATAAAACTCCAAAGAAAATACATACAAGAATCTTATTCAAGGTTCTAAAGGGGTTAAGTCCAATTAGCTACTTACTAGAAAAGAGTGACTACGAGGCAACTGAAGGGAATAATCTAATTAAACCCAAGCAAAAGCGTAGGAATCGATTTGAGTTTATTTAGAATTAAATAATAATATTATGGTTAAGCATAACATACCTTGAAAATATGGAAAATCTTCTGGCGGATCTTTATCTCTTCCACAAAGTCTTCATAGCTATGACTCGAATACAAGACCAAGGCTTGTGGGAGCCTCTTGAAAGAGAATCCACAAGGGATTAAAGAGGAAGAGGTCTAGAGAGAATTCTCTAATTCTCTCTATTAAGGAGATGTGTGTTGTGAAGAATGCACAATGGCTCACCCCTAGGGTCCTATTTATAGTGGTCTAGGGAAAATAATTAAATAATGTATTTCAATATCTAATATATTAAAATATATTTATCTAACCAATTTGAATCTTATTCAAACCATTTAAAATTCTCCTATGACATCTATTTCCTAATTTGAATCCAATTCAAATTTAATAAATATCTTTTATTTAATGTATCTAATATACATTAATTATTTTAAATTTTAATGTATCAAATACAATAAATATATTTTCCTCTTTTATATTTAATATATCTAATATATTAAATATTAATTTGAACACTTCAAATTAAATATTAATTTGAACATTTCAAATTTTAATATTTAAAGTATCAAATACAATAAATATATTTTCCTCTTTTATATTTAATATATCTAATATATTAAATATTAATTTGAACACTTCAAATTCAATATTAATTTGAACATTTCAAATTTTTCTTTCAACTAAATTGATCTTTTAGTGTTACTATGAGCTAACAAGGGGACCTTAAGGACCTACAGATTATAAGCTCCAATGATACAAAATTAATTAATTAAACTTTTTAATTAATTAATTTTCATTCATTAACTCTAGGTCACTTCACTATAGACTTAGAGTTGTACTCTTATGCACTGTAGGACAACTTGTATCCATAGATATAATCATTACATGCAAGTCGACCCTTCACGAGTTGTTCGTAATTATAGCTGGGTCAAAAGTCCGTTTTACCCCTATAATTATATCTTGCACCTTAAGTACCACTGATCCTCTAATGAACAATCTGTTTATAATCTAATTATAAACTAAGTCCCTCTCGGGCCAGTGAGAGGGTGTGGCTCCATTGTTCAAGTCCCGAAATCAGCACTTAAGGGAACTACTCATCTACTTACTCTATATGAGAATGAGTGAATTCCATCTTGTGAGATTATGTTCCCAACTCCCTATTTGGTCAAGTCCCCAAAATGGTAGGTATATTGAATCGGCTACAAAAGCCACTATCACCCATGCAAATCAAAGGACAAGCCCTCATAGGCAGGAGTTCATAACTCACTCAGGATTAAGATCGAGTAGCATATGATCAGCCTGATGAAATATTAATCTTCTCAATTAACGGATTTATAAAGAGAGATTAAATATTTCGTGGTCCAGTCTTATACAAACTCATTGTATAAGATACCCCCACTCACATGTCTCCACATAAATGATTTGGAACAAATCATTTGTAATTATTACAAAGTGGGTCGTATCAATAGTGTTACCAAGATAAGGCACCCAACCTTATCCATATACTATGACTCTTTAGGTTATTTCTTGAACACGATCCTCTTGTATGTCAACCACATACTGTTCAAGATTACACTAATAACCTTGGATTTTTCATATAATGGATAATATTATATTGCAAATAAAATAATCAAAATTATTAAATAAATAATTAATTATGAGGCTTTAGGGCATAAATCCCAACAATCTCCCACTTGCACTAAAGCGGGCGAGACATATATCCTAGGGCATACTCTATACCCAACATGCTCTCCCACTTGCCCTAGCAAAGATGAGACATGTCTCGTAATTCTAGACATTCTAGGTGACCCTCAAACACTTTAGCCTGGAGAGTCTCTTTATATAGATCCAAAGGACTGTCATTAAAAGTCATCTTAGTCACTACCATGATGCTTTCTTTCTCTCGATATGATTCCCTATAGATTGGTGTTTTCTAATTTTCTTAATATTAGTCTTTGCACCACTATTATCATAATAAAGATGATAGACTAATTCATATATGAAACACTTTTTAGATATTCAAGGAACTATTTGAGTTATACAAGTCTTTTTGTTGCTTCATAGGCAAAACAATTTAACTTGTATATCATACTCCACCACCTAGGGTAAAATTTATCTTTACATAGATTTCCTAAATCTTTGTAAGAACCAGTGTATCTTGTAAATATCAAATCTTTAACTCCATACACAAAAATTTCTCATTATCTATAGATAATTGATAATTCTCATTCATGAGGATTATTTGGCCTTTAAACTTAGTTATATTTGTGATTTTTATTCATATTATTTGATGAAAAATAAAAAAAATGCTTGAATTTAATCACATGATTGAGGGAAGACCTTTAAATTAAGTAAGTTGAGAAAAGAAAACAAAAGAAGAAAAAAATTCACACTTACTTAATGTTTTGATGCAGGATTTTCTCAGAATGCAACTGCAGTGCAATTGCTATGCAATTGCAATCTGGATAGATCTGGAATCAAGGAAAGAACATGGATTTCGAGATTTTGAAGGAAAATTGACCCACGAATTCAACAAGATAATTTGCCATGATTGTCCATCAACCAAAAGGGAAACCTTAGCATGAGATCCCTATAAATATTGAACAAAGAAGCCAAACAAGGAGAGCTCGATTGGAGAAGATTTTTTTGGGTTTTCTTACTTTCTGCAAATTTTCATTTTTAGTTTTTAGTTGCTGTTTTGTTTTATTTTCTTGTAGATCTCAATCCGAATCTCTTCCTCAATCCCATCACAACAAGAGTTGGCATTGGTTATGAACAAATCCTTGTTCGATTGAGCTCGATTTTTGGAAGAAAACAACGTTATGTTTTTGGGTTTTTGGGTTTTTGGATGCCTACTGCAGTTTTTTATTTTCATTATTAAGTTGCTGTTTTTATTGTATTTTTTTCTACATCTCCATCTCTAAACTCTCTTAAATCCCACAACAACGAAAGTCGATAGTGGTTAAGAGCAATCTTGCTCGATTGAACCAAAGAGAAATGAGTTTTTAGGATGGATTAGTTCTCTTTCGATTTCTGCACTTTTTGTTCGTAAGTTTCTGTTAATTGTGCTACTGGTTATATTTATCAATTTCAGCAAATTTAATTTCTAATCTCTTTTATTCGAATTTTGGAAAAGTTACTGCACTTCGAATTTTGCATACATATATACAAGTTTTTTTTTAGTTAATTTAGTATTTTGGAATTTTGCAAATTGTTGTTAAGCTATTGTGTTCTGGTTTGTATTTGAAAATTGCAAATTGTTTCTTTAAGCTACTGAATTGCTTTGTATTTGCATTTTGATTGCATTGTTTACCTTGATTGTACCAATGAATTTTACTAATTTACATTTACTGTTTTCAATTTATTCCATCATGAAGAGCTAAAATTCCTTTGGGATTCAAGTTGTGAATGCCCCAGAGGAAAAATGTAAGGCTCGATAGCAAACACAATTTAGCTAATTCTTGAACTAGTGTTTGCTTTTGGTGAGTTCAATATTGGGTAAACACTAGTTGGCCATCTAGTGTTGCTTGCCAAGCTAAACTTAATACCGAAAGGGTTAAGGGAAGCGGATGTTGCAAAATCAATGGAGGAAAAGGCTTAGACATAAGTCCTGAAACATCGACCCTAGACATAGGGCGAGACTCCAAAATCACTAGAATTGTACACAAATATCTAAATTAGATTAGCCATAGAAATATAGGTTAATCACTTAGTCTCCTAAAGATACTTCATAGAAGGTTGAATAGGAGTTGAATTCAGTTTACTTAGTTCTTGAGTTAGCTACGATTGCAATTGCTTTCTTGTTGCATTTTCTTTCCAAAGGGGCATTAGCATCTTGAATCTCTTTTTCATTTCCATTGATATTTTCAACAATTTTATTTTTAGTTAAAACACCTCACAAATCATTTTCACCCACGGTTACTTTAAGTTGCAATTTGTCAACAATTTTGTGCCAACTAAAATTCATTTTATTAAACCTCGTTCCCTTGGGTACGATACTCTAGAGTACTTCAGTTTCTTATTACTTCGATCACGTGCACTTGCGTGTAGCAATTAAACACCGATCAATAATTTGAGAAAGTTTAAAATTTTTTTTTTTAAATTTTCTACTCAATGGTCAGACCATTCGTTTAACTGATGTATGCTAACCAATTGTATATTAAATGTTTAGTCTCATTTATGCATACCATATACTCTCAACATTTGAGGTGTTTTAGGATACACTTTCTTAGACATAAATATCAAATATTTGACAACAATTTTGTCAATATAAGATGTTTGAGACAAAGTTAACATTTTGTCCTTAAAATCTCCATTTTGGACATGTAAAATATACCAAGTCATTCCAAATCACTCATTTGGAATTGGTTACTTAGTCAACTTTCTATGTTAGATAGACATTTTACATAATTCATAATGAGTAAAATATCATCAACATAAAATATGAGAAAATTCCATTAGGCAATTAATGATTTTATTGTCTATGCAAGCTTCATTAATATTTATCCAAAGTCATAGGTTTTGATACTTTTATCAAACCTTATATTCACAGATCTAATGGTAAATTTTATTTCATAAATAAACCTTTACTATTTTGCAAACCTTTTGCTTTTGATCTTTGAAAATAAACATATCTGATTGATTTGTGTAGATGCATTATCTAAGATTTCTTTTCATAAAAGAATTCTAAACATTCATTTTTTTATATCACATATGCAACAATGAATTAAATAATACTTACAGACTTCAATATGGCAACAAGTGAGAAAATTTACTCGCAATCTACTTTCTCCTATTAGGTGCAACCCTTTGCCATTAGTCTCACTTTGCAGGTAATAAGCCTTCAACTTTGTCATCTAACATGACAATTTGGGCTTCAATTAAGTCATTGTAAAGGTTGAGTCATCTCATAACTCTCCCACTACGATGACGCTTATCCAATTCACGACTAGGATCCATTTGACTTTCAAATATAATTAAATTGTTAACAACTTTTGTTAACTATTTAGTGGCTTCACTTGGAACCAACTTATTAACACTATCTCACCTTATTAAAGGTTTGTAGTCTTTTATTTGACATTTCTTATAAAAATGATATTTTTCATACAAATACCTTATTCGTTTTAGAACTATATAAAAGACCACTTTATACTCCTTAGGGGTGACCTACACTTAGGCTTATCTTTGAACATATACAAGCTTTTTAGGCTTGTGTTCAACATGTGAGTTTAACATTCCCAAATGGTGAAGTGTTGTAAACCAGCTTTACTACTCTTCTATAATCTTTAAAATTGTCTCGTAGACACTTTTAGAGGGAATCATGTTCACCATGCAATCTCTATTGTATTTCCTAACCGGAGTATGGTAATGGTGTGTAACTCATTACTGATGTGACCATGTCTAACAAGATCTCGTTACTCCTCTTGCAGCACAATTTCACAAAATTGCACTTGGTATTAAGATAATTGGGATAAAAACCCATTTTCTATCAATTAGTTTTAGGACGTAAGGTTCCTGTACTTTCTATTATGATCTGATCAGAATATCTTGATAGATTTAATTACCTAATAGATTTTTTAACTTTAGTCTTAATTTTCTTAAACATTTTAAAATTTTAGACTTATGTTGTATTAGGTAAAGATACTTGTACCTTGAATGATCATCAACTAGAATGACGAAATATTCATGACTTTATTTGACCTTTACATTTACCAGACCACTTGGATCAGAATGTGTAAGCCCAAAATATTCTTTGGCTTTCTAGCCCTATTTAATAAAGACCCAATGATTATATTGCATGAAATGCGAGATCTACAGACAGGTAAAGTAATTAACTAACTTTTTAGAAAATTACCTCTTACTAGTCTTTTCATTCTATTCAAGTTGATGTTAATCAACCTTAACAGCCAAAGTCAAGTATCATCTTTTAGGAGAAAATAATGTCTTTCTATTTTGGATTCTATAATCCTGAATATCTCAGTATTTTGTAGTATAGCATATGTCAACGTTTTTAACATATACAAATTGTTCATATTTTCAGCTGAATATATTTTCAAACAATTTTTAAAATATAAACTTTCATACTTCAAAATAATTCATACTATATGAACATTTTTGTAATAAAGTTCGAGAAATTGAATTTCTCTTATGGCTACTAAAAACACCATATTCAGCATTATGTAACAATTTTTAATTAATGACATCTTAATGTCTCCCACTACACTAACTGAGATAGGTTTCATGGTGCTAACTTGTAGAAACTATTCTACATATTAAGTATTTTCCAAGAATTACATATTAAATGTAATGAAGAATAAATCTTGATAGCAGATCTTATATCAACTATCTAGGTGACATTATTTATATTCCACCAAAAATCTAGTAAATCAAATTTACTTTCATTTATATTTTTCTTCCTAGAAGTATTTCAAAAATTCCTCTTATTATGACTGTCCTAGCTAATTTAGGAACTATTTCCTTGTATATAGCTTCAGTCATTTGGTTTGTTTACTTGGATTTTTGTAATACTTAGTTTTGAGATCATTTAGACAACTTTCTAAATTTAGCTTATGTTGATTTCAACATCTCATATGTTGTTGTCATTTTCTTTATCTTCTAAATTTGACATCTAACATGTCAACTAGGAGAATACGTACAAGCTATCTCGTTTACTTTTAATTCCTTAATCATGTGCTTCACGAACAATTTGAATAGCATCAGCAACAGGTTTTGAGAATGTTTCTTAATAAAGACAAATTCAAAATTTTACGCTACCATTATAGTGTTAATGTTACTTTTTCATTTCCAAGTAATAAAATTTCTCAATTTTGACTTATCAGTAATAAAATTAAAAATTATGAGAGAAACTGACATAATATTGAAATATATAAAATATATAATTTAACATCATGCAAACAATTATCCATTCAATTTTATCATAGAAATCAAACAATTTGAAAAATGAACCCTATAAATCATTTCTAATGCTATGGTACTTTAGTGAATTAGAACAAGTGCCGTCGTAGGGTAGGTCAAGTATTCCTTCACTAAACTGAGACAATCTCAACCAAGTATTATACCAGAATAACTCTTATTCCTTTTCCCATTTACTATTTTGAAATAGGATTTTCTTTTACTTAGACAAATTAGGCTAATCTCATTTATCTAAGTTCCTCAATCTATCTTTCATAACCCTTATGTTGTTAGAAACCGACTTTGCCGACGCGCGTGAAAGTCGCACCGGCATAACCCCTTTCTACCGACGCGTATATTCCTGCGTCGGCGAAAAGTTAGCATGATGGATCTACCGACGCCTTCATTTTCACGTCGGCAGATCCAGCTTCTACTGACGTGCTTATCCCGACGTGGTTTGTGACACCAAAAAGTGTGACGACATGAGCTTTATTGACGTTGTTTTAGCTTTTACCTACGTTTCCTCGCATCGGTAAAGAGGTCACATTTTTGAAGTGAACGAAAGGAAAATCCATTGGTGATGTTGTAAAAGTTTACTTAGGCCTAAGGAGGTAGGGAGTTTGAACTTCAGAGATCTCGAAGGTTTCAATCCAAGCTTTTCTGGCTAAACAAGCTTAGAGAGTTTTGAAACATCTAAACTTGCTAGTATCTCAAATTCTAAAAGGCCAGTATTTTCCTCATTCTGATCTTTTAAATTCCTCTTGTTCTGCGAATAGTTCTTATTTCTAAAAGGTGATAACAACGACCTTCAACGTATCTCCAAAATGGTATGATATTGTCCACTTTGGGCATAAACCCTCATGACTTTGCTTTTGGTTCCCCCAACATGCCTCATACTAATGGAGATTTTGTTTTTTCAATGTGGGATCCTCAAGATGCCCCCTCAAGATGGTGCTTCTTTGGGTTAACCATTCTTGAGTCAATCCTAATATATTTTTTTTGGAACCAAATACCCATTTGAATTTTATGGGCTCTAATACTATGTTAAAGAACACATGAAGTTCCATCTCAAAACCAATTGGTAATAAGAGGAATAACTCATGTATCTTATAAACGATTGTGAGGTCTTCTCATTTTTCCAACGTGGTATGCTCAACACCTCATAGTCATGTTTTGCGCTCGATTCCTCTAAAACGCCAAAACCAAAATGAATTGCTTGATGGTTTTAGCGGTGAAACTACTCCATCTAAAGTGAGGAGTTTGAAGCATATATTGAGAGAAGTAGGAGATTCCTGGGAAAGTTTGGATATGATCGATGCACTTCAATGCTTAGGAATTGACTATCACTTCCAAGAGGAGATTGATGTCATTCCACAGAGGCACCATGAAATCATCTCTGCTCCTCGTTTCGATGTCGAGATTGATCTTCACAAGCTTGCCCTTCGGTTTCGACTTTTGAGGCAACATGGTTACTATGTGCCTACAGGTGTATTAAAGTTAATACTTGTTGTAATTAGTTAATTAACTGTTGTTAACTTCTGTTAGTACTCTGTTTTTTTAATTAAAGAGTAGTTAAGTTTGTTATGTAAACTACTCTTCCTGACACATGCATATATTCTTGGGTGGATACTCTTAATGAAGATAAGCATCTTTTCTATCCCACATCAACTATAATATGGTATCAGAGCTTTGAAATGGCCCTTTCTCACTTGAAGCTGCGATTCCATTTCTTCGATTTCTTCTCGTTTTCTTTCAATGGAAATTGGAGTTCAAGAACCAGCAACTAATTCTTCTTCTTCGCAGCAAGAACAGTCATCGTAGTGAAATTTCACAAAGTCCTTACTATCTTCACCATAGCAACACATCAAATCTTATTCTCGTTTCAGAGCTTCTCACAGATGACAACTACGTCTCTTGGAGTAGATCAATGTTGATCGCTTTATCCATCAAAATCAAATTAGGTTTCATTGATGGAACTATTCCAAAGCCTACTAGGAGCCTTCTCCCTCTTTAGAAGTGCAACAAAAATATGGTAATTGCTTGGATTCTGAATTCTATCTCGAAAGGCATATCTTCCAGCATCATTTTTACAAAATTAGCACAAGAAATTTGGAAAGATCTTAAAGATCAATTCCAAAAGTGCAATGGACCGAGGATTTTTCATCTGAAATGAGGTATGGCCACTTTAAAGCAAGTTCAAGATTCAGTGACGTATTTTTCGAAATTGAAGAGTCTGTGGGATGAATATGTCTCGTACAAACCTGGATGCATTTATGGTCATTACACTTGTGGAGGATTAAAATCCATCGAAGTTTTTGTTCAGTTCGAATACTTGATGAGCTTCTTGATGGGATTTAACAACTCTTACGGTCATGCACGCTCACAAATTCTTCTTATGGATCCCTCGCCCGCGATCAACAAGGCTTTTTCCTTGATTGTTCAAGAAGAACAATAGAAATTAGATCATCTTGTGACCTCCCAGCCTGCTATCACACTTGCTGTTACTAATACAGCTAATTCCTCCATTAGAGCTCCTGCACAGAATAATAAACTAACTCAGCAAAGAGGAAATCTGCCAATTTGCACACATTGTGGCCTCCAAGGACATACAATCAACAAATGCTACAAGTTACATGGTTATCCGCCTGGCTATCGTCAGAATAATAGAGGTAATAAGAAGAATACTACTCAAAACAATAGGGGACACACTACTACCCATGTCATTGTTACTGAAAATCAAGCTCTAGTAGAAACTAATGCTGAGGATACACTGGCACAGTGCTATAATATACTCAACATGCTCCAATCCAAACTTATTGCAGTTAAAACCAATTCTAATGCCAATGCCTCCACCTCATACACAGCAGGTACATGTCCTAACATTACTTGCAATAGAGATTCAAATTGGATAATAAACTCAGGGGCTTCCACGCATATTTGTTTCTCTCATGATCTTTTTTCCTCATTGAAGCCTATTACTACAACTACTATTCTACCTGACAACAAGCATATTCCTATTAAAATTCACTGGCTCTGTGACTCTATGTGGATCGATTCACCTAAAGTGTGTGCTATATGTTCCAGAGTTCAAATATAATTTGTCGTCTATCAGTGCACGTACCTCCAATGATAGCATTTTTGTTCAATTTTTCGCTGATTATTGCCAAATTCAGGAAAAGTCCACTTTGAGGATGTTTGGGAAGGGTAAGCTACAAAATGGTTTCTACATACTCCAAAATACGGCTGCTCTAGATGTTGTTAATGATGTATCTGGTAATTCAGCTCGTTATGCATTTAAGACTAGGACACCCCTCTGTTGGTAGACTCACTACTTTAAAAGATACTTTGTTAATTGATTATGTACGCTCTGCTTCTAAATGGCCTTGTGAAGTATGTCCACTTGCCAAACAGAAACGTATGTCTTTTGTTTCTCACAATAATAAATTAGAGCGTTTGTTTGAACTTTTACATATTGATATATTGGGACCCATAGCATATGTTTCTCATGCTGGCCATAGATACTTTCTCACTTTGGCAGACGATTGCAGTAGATATACTTGGGTGTTTATGCTAAAACAAAAATCTGACGTTCTCATATTATCCCTCAATTTTTTACTCTGGTGGAAACTCAGTACAACAAGACCATTAAGAAGTTTAGATTAGATAATGCCCCTGAATTGTTGTTTGATGAGTTTTTTTAAAGAAAAGAAAGTTGTGCATCAATTTTCGTGTGTAGGGAGGCCTGAACAAAATTCAGTAGTTGAAAGGAAGCACCAACATATATTGAATGTGGCTAGAGCATTGTTTTTTCAGTCTCGAGTCCCTTTAAATTTTTGGAATGAGTGCATATTGACTGCAATACATCTCATCAATCGCACACCTTCGGAACTATTAAAATGGAAAACTCCTTACAAGTTACTTCATGGTAGTCCAACAAATTATTCATTGTTAAAAATGTTTGGCTGTCTTTGCTTTGCTTCTACATTGCCCGATCATCGCACTAAATTTTCTCCACGAACTATTCCAGCCGTGTTTGTTAGATATCCCCTGGGATGAAAGCTTTGAAGCTCTTTGATATAGAAAAGCAGACGTTCTTCATCTCAAGAGATGTTGTATTCTACGAAACATGTTTCCCTTTCCACAAGATGACTATACCAAAAGAGCAACAAGATTTTCTCTCAGACTTAGTTTTTCCTAAACCTTACAACCTAGACCTGCCCTATGAAGACCACACTCCAATAAACCCATCACAGCTCTCTCCAACCATAGATACATCACAAAATCTCCCTACTACCCTTATTCCCAACCCATATCCAATCTCAGACTTGTCACTACTCAAACCAACTCAACCTCCCCTAAGAAAATCATCCAGACCATCAAAGCCTCCTTCTTATCTTCAAGATTACCACTGCAGCCTTATTCATACTGCTTCTGTCCCTTCATTGTCCACACGATATCCCTTACAAAAATTTATCTCCTATAACAGACTTTCCTCCAACCACCGAGCCTTTTCTTTAGCCATTTCCTCACACTATGAACCTCAATTCTACCATCAGCTTTACCTTTTGAGCATTGGCGAGATGCAATGACAGCTAAATTACAAGCCATAGAGGCTAGCAATACTTGGATGATTGTTCCATTACCGCCAACACAAACACAACATCGGATGTAAATGGATATACAAAGTAAAACATCGAGCATTATAAGGCTCAATTAGTGGTAAAGGGGTATACCCAACATGAAGGTCTTGATTTTATCGAGACTTTTTCACCAGTTTCAAAGCATGTTACAGTTCGAGCGTTGATCACAATGGCAATTTCCCATAACTTGCCACTCATCCAACTAGACGTGAATACTGCTTTCCTGCACAAAGATTTACTTGAAGAAGTCTACATGGACTTACCACTCGGTTATAAACTCCAAGGGCATCTACCTCAAGGGGAGTGTTTTGTCTGTAGACTAAACAAGTCTATTTACGGTCTTAAACAAGCCTCAAGCTAGTGGTTCGCAAAGTTTTCAGAGGTCTTACTTTCCCTTGGTTTTGTCCAAGCCAATGCTGATTACTCTCTGTTGGTTCAAGGGCATGGTGAGTCTTTCCTAGCACTTCTTGTGTATGTAGATGACATAATCATCACTGGAGCCAACTTGAAGTACATTGAATGCTTGAAAATGATTTTGGATCAACATTTCAAACTCAAAGACCTTGGTGATCTAAAATTTTTTCTTGGTCTTGAGATAGCCCGATCTTCTAAAGGTGTTTGTATTTCTCAAAGACACTATACTTTGCAACTCTTGGAAGATTCTGGTCTTTTAGGTGCAAAGAATGAATCCCTACCAATGGATCCCTCCCTTAAACTGAAACAGTCAGACCATGATTTGTTGGTTGATCCTTCTGTGTATAGAAGATTGCTTAGCATATTACTGTATTTCACTGTTTCAATGTCTGACATAACTTTTGTTGTGAACAAACTAAGTCAGTTTGTTGCTATGTCTTGTAAGTCACACTTGGCTGTTGCACACCACTTGTTGCACTACTTAAAAATAGCACCTGGACAAGGCCTTTTGCTTGCACCTACTAAGTTATTTCAATTTCATGCTTTTGCTGATTCGGATTGGGCATCTTGCCTTGATACGTGGCGCTCCACAACAAGATTTTGCATCTTTCTTGGGGACTCCTTGATTTTGTGGAAAAGAAGAGTGTCATTTCTCGAGATCATCTACTGAGGCCGAGTATCAAGCACTCACATTGACTACTTGTGAACTTGTATGGCTTAAATCTCTTCTGACAGATTTATAGATCTCTTATCAGCAGCCTACACTCTGGTTTTGTGATAATCAAGTAGCAGTACACATTGCAATGAATCCCATTTTCCATGAGCGCACAGAACATATCGAGTTAGATTGTCACTTTGTTCGTGATAAAGTTTTTGATGGCTTCATCAAATTGTTACCAATACGAACACATTTACAATTGGCTGATTTACTTACAAAGCCACTTCTAGCCTCAACATTGTTTTCTCTAATATCCAAGTTGGGCATTCTCGATATCTACTGCCCCACTTGAGGGGGAGTATTGGAGTTAATACTTGTTGTAATTAGTTAATTAACTGTTGTTAACTTCTGTTAGTACTCTGTCATTTCAATTAGAGAGTAGTTAAGTTTGTTATGTAAACTACTCTTCCTTACACATGTATATATTCTTGGGTGGAAACTCTTAATGAAGATAAGCAGCTTTTCTATCCCACATAAGCTGTAATAAGGTGAAGTACAAATTTTGTTTATATATACACATATAAACAATATTTCCTTGCTGATTGGGCAACAAGAATTTTCTATGCCCATTAAATCTTTTTTAATAATACTTACCTTCTCATCAATCTCGAACTAACTACCATTAAAATTTTGTAAACTAGGAGACAAAAATGTTAGAAGGAAGACAGCAAAGAGATTTTTTCTTTGGGATTGACAATTCAGATCTGGGTTTTAAATCGATGTCATCATCTTCTTCTTCTTCATATCTATGGGTTTTAAATTATTGTTGTCGTCACCTTCTTCTTCTTCTCCTTCTTCTTCTTTAGATTTGGGTTTTGAAGGTGGTGACAATTCAATATGGGTTTTAAATCACTGTCATTGCCACCTTCTTCTTCTTTGTCAGAGGGGCGCCAACTAACAAAAACTAAACGTCAATGATCAAAATGGAGTATTTTCCAAACGTCAGAGACAAAAGTATAAGATTTTGAAACCTAAGAACCAAACTGACCTATTGTCCAACCTCAGAGTCTAAAGAGGTATTTTTTTTCCTGATTTTTTTTCAAAAAAATAAATAAATTGTCAAATTTTGAATAATGGACAACAGGAAGATTTGTACTAATAGGTCAATGGATATATATTATTGTTTTTTTATAGATTACAAGAGAAAGGGGGAGAAAGAAAAAGGAATTTTTTTCATGGAAAAATGTGACATGATACTTCCAAAATTAAGGGCTGGTTTGTAACGTTTCTGTGTTCCCTTTTTTTTTTTTTTTTTTTTTTTTTTTTTTTTTTTTTTTTTTTGGTTTCTTGTTTTTCATTTTCTATTGAAAAAAGAACCAAACAAGTTTGGTAACCATTTGTTGATTCTTGTTGTTTGAAATTTTAAACTAAAAATATAAAAATTGTCTATGAAAATTAGTTTTTAAAATTAAATATTCAAAATTTGTATGTTTTATTTATTTTTAGATATTTATTATGCATTTTGGAAGTAGAAAATAATAAAATAATATTTTTATTTATGTTTTGGAAAAAACTGAAAACATAAACAATAACAAGAAACGTAGGGCCCGGTTGATAACTATTTGGTTTTTAGTTTTTGGTTAATTTTGAAAATTGTGCATGTTTTTTTTTCATTATTTCTCTACGATGAGTTTCATCTTTCTTAAGAAAATATTTGAATTCTTAGCTAAATTTCAAAAACAAAAATAAGTTTTTGAGAACTATTCTTTTTAGTTTTCAAAACTTAGCTTAGTTTTTTAAAACTTATGTAAAAAAAGGAAATGCATAGGTGAAGTAGTATTTATAGGCTTAATTTTCAAAAACAAAAAACAAAATATCAAACGATTATCAAACGGAGCCTTAATTTGTTGTTTCCAAAATTTCTACAAGTGTTTCCAAAAAATGAAAAATAAGAAATAGGAACAGTTATCAAACAGAAAACTAGAAATGAAAACGTTGCCAAACGACCCATAATTAACCCTAATTGATCTGATTTTGGAATAGATGTGTTTGAAGTTTTCATGGACAAGAAGGGAAACTTTGACGAAGAGCTAAAACAAGATATCAAAGGGCTGACGAGCTTATATGAAGCTTCAAAGCTTTGTATGCATGGAGAAGAGGCCATACTTGAAGAAACTGAAGAGTTCACCAAACAGAATCTACATGCAACGGCTACTAATCCCGATCATCATCATTTGTCCAAATTTGTGAGTCACACTTTGGCTCATCCAGATCACAGCTGCCCGTCGGCATTTATGGTAAAGAACTATTTTGGAGATATCCAATGGACGAACAAATGGATAAGAATATTGCAACAAGTAGCCAAAGTGGAGTTCAATGCAACACAAGCCCTGCACCAAAAGGAATTTGTTCAATTTTCCGAGTAAGTTGCTCTATATATAGTATTGAGGCGTGTGAGTGTGTTTTTATTTTGATGCATAATGTATTGATAAGGGCTTAAATATATGTTAATTTATCATCAAATAAAACGGTAGGTGGTGGAAAGGAACGAGTTTGGCTAATGAGTGTAATTTTGCAAGACATCAACCCCTTACATTGTACGGTTTGTCCTTGGCCTTTTTCACAGATCCATGTTCCTCAGAAGAAAGAATTTTGCTAGCAAAGTCCATCTCCATTTATTTGATTCTTATAATATAAATATAATGATTCTAAGAAATTAACCATTGAATTACTTATGGGGGTGTGAAGTGGGGGGGAATTATGCAGATCTTTTCTGGTGGAAGCAAAGTGGTTCAAAGCGGGGCATTGGCCAAAGGCGAAAGAGTTTGTGGGGTTTCTTGGTACACGCTTTCTTCTTGCTTGGTGAAGGAGTCGGAGACCAAACTCTGCCGCTTAATTTGCAAACTTATTCAGACATTGTCTCTTCTTCTGCAATCATTTTGCGACTTTTGAATGACATGGAAACTACCAAGGTTCGTTATACATCTTACACTACTCCAAAAAAAAACAAAAGGTTATATAAAGTATTTTAAACAATGTCTAACATGTCCCTAAACTTTTGATTTTGTCTGAATTTTTTATTTTAAGTCTAATAGGTCTTTGATTTATTTGACATTTTTTAACATTTACAAATCTATTGAACACAAAATTTTGAAATTTAATATTCTATTAGACATAAAATTCAATTTTATGTTTGATAGATCTGTTCATTTTGAAAATTATTGAATATGTCAGGGATCTATTAAATACAAAGTAGAAAGTTTAGAGGCCTATTAGACAAAAAAATAAAAGTTCAGAGACTAAACTTGTAATTTAACCTAATAGCAATAAGGCAAAAAAAAAAAAATCTTTTGAGTTCAACAATATGTGGGGGTAAGAATTTGAACTTCTAAACCATATGGTGAGGTTATAACGCAACGAGGCAAAGTGAACAAATAGCTTCTTTGGGGTGGCTAGCTGCAAACCTAGTTGATTAAAAATTCTAAAAATATAATTTAAAAGTATTATATAAATGAATAAATATTACATAAACTAATTGTTGTATATACTGGAAAAATTATCTACCATTCTAAAATGTTATATCTACAAATTACATTTTTTTTTTAAATTATTGAAGCTATCCATTCAAATTTTTTCGTCTTTGTGTTAGGGTGAGGATGAAGGTGAAAGATGGACATGATGGGTCATATGCAGAGTGTTACATGAAGGAACACCACGGCATTTCTATTGAAACCACACAAAAGCATATTGAAAATTTGGTTTTGGATGCTTGGAAGACACTCAATAGAACCTGCCTCTTGCCCAATAATCCATTTCCCGCAAATATTCAGGCTTCCCTCAATATTGCTAGAATATTTTGAGTCCAAAAACAATCATTCTTCACTAAATATAAAGAGACTTATAACATCGGTGTTGTTTCAAAATGTGTAGACATAGAAGATATGACATAGAGAACCCAAAATTCATCTAAACTTGAAATATATAAATATGTTGTGTAAACTATAAGTTTGTATTGTGAACGGCGTTCACTTGTTTTCCAAGTAGAAAATGTCTTGATGTACATGGTTTCATTGATTATGTACTTTTTCCTTGAAAAAAAGAATTGTATACTTAAGAGAGAAATAAACTAATTGTATCATTTGTAGTATGATATGATATGTGCTCTTTATTTTCTCTTTAGAAATGAGACAACAATAATCCTTGTGTTTGTTATTCAAATGATCTAATACTATTTTCAAATCTAACATTATATATGTGACGATAAGAATTTGAAATTTGAACGTAAACGAAAGGTTATTCACACCACCTCAATCAATGGCGTTTACACACCACACCTAATATATTGTATCCATTGTCTCCAAGTACAAGGTAATTGCAAAAGTATTGTTTGTAGTATACACGTGCACTTTTATTTTCTGTCTCGTTTTGTTATTCAATTGATTTAATATTATTTTAAAATATAACATTTTATAAGTTTGAGGATAAGAATTTGAAATTTGAATGTATAAAAAAGGTTATTATTTCACACCACCTCAATAAGGGGCATCTAGACACCACACACGTAGTATTTGTACCATTAGCTCCAAGTACAAATTCATTGCAAAAGTATCATTTGTTCTCTACATGTGCTGTAACGCCCGACTTATTTACAGGCATTAGTTTCAAATTATGGAAATTAAGTTGGAATGATTTTCATTGGGTAATTTAAATTTTAAGGTTAATTTGAAATTTGGAATGAAAAAAAAAAGGGGCATATTTGGAAATTTATAAGTAATTGGGGGTATTTTTGGAAAATAATAATAATAATAAAATAAACAAAGATATTTTTTTTTTAACCTTATCTTCTTCTTCTTTTCTCCTTCTTCCCCATTTTCTCCTCATTTTTTTTCCTCCCTCTCCCGATGGCTTCCCCTTCCCGAAACTCTCTCTCTCTCTCTCTCTCTCTCTCTCTCTCTCCCGCCGTGTCTCTCTCTCACTCTCCCACCGCAAGCAGCAGACGGAGCCGCCGATTTCAACCCAGCTCCCGTCTCCGCCGCAGATACACGCCGGCAGTAGCGATTTCGCGAGTGCCGACTGCTCGCCGGAGTGCGTAGCTTCGCCGGTTTCCTCTCTCTCTCACTCTCAGTTTGTACAAACAGCAGGGGGGCCGGTTTTGGGGGAGATTTCCTGCAAGCCCGATGTTGTATAACTTCGATTGGCTCCGATTCGAAGTGAGTAAATATGCTAAAGTTGATTCAAAGTAATTTTTGGGTTGATAATGATGTTTTTGGTTGTTCTAGCAAATTTTGGAGATGAGCCCATAGTGTTTTGGATTTGAATTTAGATTACCCATTATTATTGAAGGTCGTTTTGGGTGAAATTGGACTCTTTAAGCTGCTGTCCGGGTTTGTCCAGCAAGATTAGTCACTGTTTCGAAGTAATTTTTATGTGGGTATCGAATTTTTCAACTCAATTAAGGTTAAGCGTGAATTGGGTTATAGTTGACCATATTTTAGAACTTTTCTTGGAGTTTAGGGGCTGTTGTGGTATTTTATATTTTAACCATAATGTGTAGGCCTTTGTTTGGAGATTCAAGATCAAGTATTTGAGTTCGGGCCATCGTGAACCTCGAATTAAATGTGTAAGTAGTCATTTGGATTTAAGCCATTTAAATTCCTTTTTGATTGAAATGTATGTTTGATAGTTTGTTAATTTTGAAAGCATGCTTGAAAGCGGTGGTTATGAGATATGAAAAGGTTAGTGGTTATGTTTAGAAGTAATCTTGAGCTAAAACGGCCTAAGTTGTGGTCATAAAGGAATTAGTGGCTTAAAGTTTCAAGTTTAGTATGTTAGCATATGAACCTCTTTAAGAATTTGTTCGAGGTTGTAATTGGGCAAGCTTGGACATGAATGGAGTGATTTGTGAATAGTCATTCTTGCCTAAATTATGAGTATGTGCGCGATGTGCGCGATGTCGTAGTTGGTTAAATCAATATAAGAATTAGTGTGTTGGGCTTAAGATTGCCTGAAACTAGTTGCTACTTTAGTTAAGGGATTCAAAGTTACAAGTGAATGGATGAAAATGTGCCGGGGGTTATAAATGAATTTGATTATAGCTTACCCTTGTAAGTATAAATGTGTAATTAGGGGTTTAAGGTTTTGAATGGTTGTTTTAGCATGAGTAGCACTTAAGAGAGTGGTTGTTGAGTTGGTGTATGTTAAGCGGTTGTGGGAATGAATCTTTCGAGAATGAAGCATATATGTGAGCATGATAGTTGTTGGATGTTTCGCCTAGTAAACACTTCAAAATGAGTTTTGCCTTAATGGACCTAAACCCAAGAATTTGAAGAAGGTTGTCAGTTTAGTTGAGTGGCTTTGTATAAATCATAATTCCTAGTGGGATGCTCCTAAGAACTTGGCCTTGTGAATTAGTAATGGATTTAGTTATAGATTAACCCTCTGGAATATGATCATGGTTTCTTATAAAGTAAGGACGTATGGGTAGTCAGTTAGATTGTACAAGCATGCATATTTGGATTGTTGTGATATGTGGCTTGAGGTGAAATTCAGAGTGGCTATAAAACCTCGAACGTTGTGCTAAAAGACTAAATGGTCTAGCAATCCTTGCGTTTGAAGTATTTGGAATGACGAGCTGTGTTTAACTTGGTTGAGACGGGTTAGGGGCCGATTTCTGAGTTAAATGGTTGAGGGCTTTATGCCCCTAGCACATATATGGGTTTCGAATTAAGTAAGGTTTGTTTAGAAGTGCCGGTGAACTAGAATATAAGATCTTACTTGAGACTCGTGCTTGGGATCTATGGTGAAAAGTCATTACGATGGGATTGTGGTTGTTTATGGAAGGTGGGCCTGGGTCATATGCTACGAATAGCTTCTTCAAGGAACGAGGAATGGAGCGTTTTACCGCTGGCTTGGAAAGTAAGTACCATTTCAGTTGAGTTCGTTAGAATTTGTGTCTCGCCTATATATATATACATATATATATATAAGGCGTATGACGTTATAGAAATTGGAAAGGCTGGAGGGATTGCTTTTCCCCTTTGTTTGTGTGAATTAGGGATGCGTTCCCTATTGCCGTGTGCTGGCTTAGGGGTGATTCCCCAGTATGATAAGCATAGGGATGCGTTCCCCATTGCCGTGTGCTAGCTTAGGGGGTGGTTCCCCATTAAAAGTGTTTGAAACCTTCGGGCCAGCTTGTGTTTGTGATTTGGGCATGATGGATGAATGTGGTAAGGTGGAGTGACCCGAAAGGTTCCAAAGCTGTTGTGAAAGTTCAAAGGCCCATTAGATTGGTGCTACCTACCCTAATTCTGTTCCTTCGTGCGAGTTTGTAAGCCTAGAACGTATGTGATGTGATGAGCATAAGGAATGCGTTCCTTATTGCCGATGAGCTAGCTTAGGGGTGATTCCCCACTGTGTTGAGCATAGGGATGCGTTCCTATTGCCGTGTGCTAGCTGAGAGATGATTCCCCAGTATGTTGAGCGTAGGGAATGCGTTCCCTAGCGCCTGTGTGCTAGCTTAGGGGTGATTCCCCATTATGTTGAGCGTAGGGAATGCGTTCCCTAGCGCCTGTGTGCTAGCCTAGGGGTGATTTATCTATTGAGATGAGTGTGAGGGTTATAGACCTTCACAGGTTTGGGTTCTAGGTTACAGGACTCGCAGGTATGACACGAAATTAGGGTCAGGTAGTAGTGAATGTTGTGAAAGGTTAAATGGACTCTTAAAATAATTGACGGAAGTATTTGGAATCTAAGCACGAGTGTGAGTAAGAACAGTTTTCTTCTTGATATGGTTTCTTTAAAAGTTGGACCCTTAAGTGGGCTACTTACTGAGTATGTTTATACTCATCCTTGCTACTGTGTCTGTTTTGCAGATTGTGCACATTCTCGGGGTGGATGACGTAGGCGACGACTTGACGAGACTATGGAGGCTCCACCAAATGTCTTTTCCCTAGTTTCCTTTCTTTAATTGTTTATTCTTAGTTTTGTAGCTTGTTTCTTGTTGTAGGGTGCTGGTTGTAAAATCGAAATATTCTTTAGTTATCGTGTACTTGTCTAGAGTTTCTTAGAACCCTGTGTTTGATGTTGAAGCTCAGCATACTTGTTGTAGTTTGTTGGATGCTAAGCGTTTTATCTGAATTATAGAAGTGTCTTTCATTCTTATCAAGTGGTTGTAAAATTTTGGTTTCTCCTAGTTACGCCGTCATGTTGCCGAAATTTCGGGCATGAGCGAGCTAACTAGGTCATGCTTCTGCATCTAGAGTGTCGTAGTAGGAAATCGGGTCGTTACATGTGCTCTTTATTTTCTCTTAAAAATGAGACAAATATTTTGTTTTTGTTATTCAATTGATCTAATATTATTTTATATAAAATTATTATAAATATGAGGACAAGAATTTAAAATTTGGCCAACTTGAGGATTACTCAATTAGTTAACGTATATGTCCTCGATCAAGAGGTGAAGGGTTGGAATCCTCCACCCCACTTGTTGAACTCAAAAAAAAAAAAAAATTGAACATATAAAAAAGTTATTCTTTTTTTGGAAAAGGATACTTCATTCAAAAAAGTATGTGAGAAACATACAAGGAGCAATTCAAAAGAAAGCTCTCCAATTTAAAGCAATGGAAGAAGTATCATAATCACGAAAGAGGGGAGATTTAGAGCACCAAGAAGCAGCATTGATAAGCACATCTTCCCAAAGGGCAGCAACACTTTTTGATTTGTCTTGAAAGATCCTATCATTCCGCTCAAGCCAAAGCTTCCACAAAATGGCTCCAAACAGATTTGACCATAGGATTTTTTTTATAGAAGTGGGACGGATTGCAGTGCTTACCCGGATGAAGTCATCAATTCTTCTATTTGGAGGAAGAGGGAGGTTTGAGCCTATTTGCAGCTTCGACCAGAGATGGTTTGCAAAAGTACATGTAATAAATATATGATCAATTGTCTCCACATCATGTTGACAGAGAACACACCTACTGGGATTGAGATGGAGAGAAGGACAACGTCGCTGCAAAATATCGGCGGTGTTGAGACCTCTATAAAACAAAGTCCACAAAAAAACTTTGCATTTCTTGGGCAGATATAGCTTCCAGATGTTTGCGGCTTCAACATTAGTTGGGGAAAGATAAGGGGCAGCCAAAAGAGATTTGACAGCCTTAACAGAGAAAGCTCCCAGAGAATTATCACACCAAACAATCTGGTCCTGACCGTTCATTGATGTGGGAGGCTGCCAATCTCTTGAAATGGAAAGCCACGTTGATATTTCTCTCTCAAAAAGCGGTCTTCTGGGGGGCAGATCCCAAACTAAAGTATCGTTGTTCCAAGCATCCTTAACAGTAATATATTTATTTAAGGTAAGAGCAAAGTGACGTGGGAGAGCCCGATACAAAGGCCCTCGGTTTGTCCACACATGGAACCAAAAAAGGGTGTCTTTGCCACTTTTGATATCCCATATAAAAAAGTTATTCACACAGACTCAATCAGTGGTAATTAGACACCACACATATTGCACATAATATTGTACCCGTTGGCTCCAACTACAAGGTCATTGCAAAGGTGAAATATATGCTCTTTATTTGCTCTTACAAACGAGACAAAATTTGTTTTTATTATTTAATTGATCAAATATTATGTTCAAATATAACACTATTATAAATGTTAGAATATGAACCATCAAAGGTTGGCCTAAGGGTCAATAAAGGCCATGGTATATAATAAATGACTAGAAATGAGTTCAATCTATGGTGATCACCTAATAAGGATTTAATATCAATTACTCGACAACCAAATATAGTAGACTCAAGCAGACACTCACTGATATCGGCTACTAATCCCAATCATCATTTGTCCAAATTTGTGCGTCACACTTTGGCTCATCAACATCACAGAAACCCGTCCACAATTTTTTGGAGAAACCCAATATGGACGAACAAATGGATAAACATCTTGCAACAAGCTAAGTAGGCAGAACCAAAAGGGAATTGTACGATTTTTCCAGTAGGCTGCTCTATATTATTGGGCTGTAAGTATTCCATTTTGATGCATAATGTTATTTAAGGCCTAAATATACCTATTGATTTCGCTATCGAAATGATAAGCGGTGGGAAGAGATGGGTTTGAAGAGTAATGTAAATTTTCAAGATGATGTACATCATTAAGATAAAATATTGTAGAATTTACAGTTAAAAAGTTGTAAAATATTAACAAAGAGTGAACATATATTAGTGAATGGTTTATGATTATACAGCTCATTAGTACTTAAAGCTTCTACAAATTAATAACAAAAAAAAGAAGAAAGAAAAAAAGAAATGGATATCTCAATAATGCACGTATACAAATCTCGTTGTGAAACAGTAGCAATCTAAACTTAGAACTAATTTGTATAGATATACATATATATACCCTTATTTTATTTTCTTCTAAAGTCCCATAAATTTGACATACACAACATTTTGATATATTAACGAGCATGGATTATAGACATTGTTACGTCATTTACAGAGTTCGCTCCTTCAGTACTGGTGGATGGGTCTCCACTGGTGTATTTTCTCTTCAAAATAAAAGCAGGTTTCTTTGGAGAAGGAAGACCCACTTCATTGCCCAACATGAAGACGACAGTCGACATGGTCGGACGATCTGTCGGATCCTCCTGCACACACAATAGCCCAATTTGGAGGCATCTCATGATTTCATGTCCACAACTTGATTCTTCTAAACTTGAGTCCACTAATTCCATTGCATTGTCCAATTTCCAAAGCTCCCAAACCTAATTGCAAATATATATATATATATATATATTAGTCCCATTTTAGATCACGTTATGAGTTTAATCAAAGGCAAAAATAGAATGATTATTTGTTGATGCATTCATAAATTTCAGTAGAATTGCTTACATGTCCGACCAAGTTTAAGTAGGAGGAATCATAGTTGGTGTTTTTTTTGCTTGTAATCATCTCTAGCACTAAAACTCCGAAGCTATATACATCGGATTTCACTGAGAATAGGCCTTCCATTGCGTACTCTGGTGACATATACCCACTGCAATAATTATGTTTAATCAGAAATTAGTATAAGATTTTTGTACAATGTCTAATGGATTGGTTAATATCTTTCCTACTAATTAATCAAGAGATTGGTGTAATTCATTCACATAACTGAATTACAAACATCTTTTTGTTATTATAAATTATACATGCATGTATAATTTCTTTACCATTTATTTGGCATATGTTTCGCCTTAGCTTCAAAACATATTTGGAAAAAAATATCAAAACTCAGTTTTAATTTTTAAATTTTGGCTTAGATTTTGAAAACATTTGTAAGAAGTAGATAACAAAAAAAAAAAAAATACACAGGTAGAAGTGGTGTGATCATGAGATTATATTTTAAAAATAGAAAACAAAAAATAAAATGGTTATCAAATAGGGCCTTAATTATACACATAAGGTAGAATAATACTTACTATGTTCCCACAATGCGGTTCGTATTTGCTTGAATTTGATCTTGACCAAATATTCTTGCCATTCCAAAATCAGCAATTTTGGGATTCAAATCAGCATCTAATAGTATATTGCTTGCCTTCAAATCTCGATGGATGATTTTCAATCTTGAATCTTGATGAAGATATAACATCCCTCGGGCAACTCCACAAATGATTTCAAAACGTTTTCTCCAACTGAGCAAAGCCCTCTTGCTTTCATCTAAACCAATGTAAAAAGATCAACTTCCAACTTTGTGTTGCATAATTAAATTAACAACAAAGCAGTATATATATATATATATATATATATATTTGATAACCGAGAGTCGGAGCTTTGCTCCCTTATACTTGGGACACCCGCCAAAGCAGTGGATATATATTATGCACCATAAAAGCAAAAACAAGCCATTATAGAGAGATGATTAAGCCAAAAAAGGACGTACCAAAAATGAAGGAGTCCAAGCTTTTGTTTGGCAAGTATTCATATACAAGCATTTTCTCTTCATTCCTAACGCAGTAGCCTAAAATTCTGACAAGGTTTCTATGTTGGAGCTTTGCAATTAAATTAACTTCATTCTTGAACTCTCCAACTCCTTGGCCTGAATTTTTAGCTAGCCTTTTAACTGCAATTTCCTCTCCATTTATAAGCTTGCCCTGAAATAATAATGTGTATAAATTATTTAAATTACCCCCACCCAACAAGAGCCCAACTATAGTGTATAAATATATGGGTAAAAAGATTAAAATATTTTTCTGTCTTCCATTATCTAATTTGTACAAAGAAAAACAATCAATGAATTAATGTATGTTAGAGTATTTAACATTATGTGTTAGAATATTTAATATTATGTTGTATACTTTATGTTTATCTTCCTCATGTACAATAACATTTGTGTGGCTGAAACCTAATGGCAGCCTCCATTTTCTCTCCCTTTCCTACCTTCTTCTCCAAGGGTTTCATACCCGTTTACATGGTATTAGAGCCCAGATCTGGGCATCTCTCTTCTTCTCCTTCTTCCATAATCTCCAACAACAACAATGGCAAAGACCATTTTCGAAACGTCCAAAAGAGACCTTCGCCAGCGTGAAAAGCCACGTTTGGCAATCAACATAGCGAAGTTAAGCTATGAAAAATCAAGAAGATGCCAAAGGCCAAGAAGAGCCCCGTTGGGAAAAAGCCGGCGGAGGAGAAGGCCGAGAAGAGCGTCAACTCACAAATCTGCTTCTTCAAGAATCTTTCAAACATGCTAGCTACAACATCATGGTATATCTTTCTCCTTCTTTCTTCAAACAAACCCTTCTTTTTCTAAACTCTTATTCTAAGTCTTCTTCAAATCCTCTAATCTTTTCAAAAAAAAAAAAAAAACTGTCAAACTCTAAATTTCTTCTTCCTCTCCAAAGTTGAATCTTTCTCTCTCTCTTTGATTTCTCTTCTAAGATTTTCAAAAGAAACATACTCCTCCCTTCTCTCTATTCTCTCTCATCTTGCAACAAAAATTCCTTTAAAAAAAAAAAAAAAAAAAGAAATTTCTCTCACAAATCATATCTTCATGTTCCTTCTCTTTCAAAACCCCAACCTCCAAAATCTTCTTTAAATCTCAACACTCTTCTTCTCAAACCCTCGGCAGCCATCAAAACGCTCAAGAGGGAAAGAACTTTAAAAATCCTCCCCCTTCAAACCCTAAACTATTTTTCGTGTTAAAAAAAAAAAAAAGTCTTTCATTTCAAAATCTCAATTTCTCTCTCCCATTAAATTAATTAATCTTCCCAAAATCCCAATTTCTCTCTCCCATTAAATTATTTCCCCTTCTCAATATCCTTATTCTCCCCCAATTTTCTCCTCTTTATTCTCCTACTCCAAACCAAGGACACAATTTCCATCATATCTCTCTCTTCTTTAATCTCTTCTCTATTTTTTAAAAATACTCTTTCTCTCTCTTCCTTTATTGTCATCATTTCAAGCTTATCTCTTCATTTCATGTCCTCTTTTTATTCATTCCCTCTTATACTTACATCTTCACTTACCAACAAAAAAAAAAAAAGAAAGAAAGAAAGAAAACCTATTTCCCTTATGATTAATCATTTTCAGTCTTTCTTGAACTTCTTTATCTTCTCATCCATCTCCACCGGTTGAACATACTCTCTCTGATGATCAAGCTCCGAATCGTTCTAACGACACGTTCGCTTGCGGGGGGATCTTAGAGTATTTAATATTATGTGTTAGAATATTTAATATTATGTTGTTTACTTTATGTTTTATCTTCCTCATGTACAAGCCCATTGGGCTTTCTACCATTGTATTGTTCGCTAGTATTTATAGTTTGTTATGCAATAACATTTGTGTGGCTGAAACCTAACGGCAGTCTCCATTTTCTCTCCCTTTCCTCTCTTCTCCTCCAAGGGTTTCATACCCATTTACAATGTATAATGCTGAAAAGATGTTACCAAAAATCTGAGAATACTAGCTTGTTATTAATTTTAATATAATAGATAGTCTATCTAATTGACAATTTATCCACATTTTTATGTTATTTTATAACTTCAGCATACTGTTACATATTCTAAGGCGACTAAAATCTTCAGCATTAGTTCAAGCATAAAATTATACATTGAGCCCAAAAAGCTCTTCAAACTTGAGAATATAGTGGGAGAAATCTATCACATTATAGGCACAGCTTGAGATATTAAAAAAGCTAATTATATTATTAAGTTGAAATATTACCTTATAAACTGCGCCAAAGCCACCTTCTCCAAGCTTGTTATTAAGAGAAAAATTCTCCGTTGCCTTTGCTATGGTATACAAGTCAAATACAGGTAAATCTGAGCTTGTTCTACTTTCATCAAATTCCTTTGGATTTGGAGAGTCCCCAAAATTATAAGATAAACTTGTAGATCTCTCCCTTCCTGTCATTAATTAAAAATATATACTTTAACAACATTTTAATAAGTCACGAGAGACAAAGAAAGTTTGAAAAACTTTTCTTACTTTTTTTTTCCATTCTCCATAAGTAAACTAACGAGATCACAAGCAGCAACAATCCAACAAAAGATACAACGACAATTCCTACCACCTTCTTTGTTGGACGACGATTTGAATTTTGTGCATACTCAGCTGAACAAAATCACAGAAAAAGAAAGAAAAAAAAAAGTTGTTTAAAATTTTTTTAAATTTGGTAAGAAAAAAAATATATTGCAAGGAAAAATAATGGGGGAGAATTTAAAAGCTTACCTAATTCATCTGCATCAACTCTCACATATAGATCTTGACCCACGTCGCCATAGGTCCGCGTGTCTATCAAGTCTCCATACCATGTCACACACCCGATCCCGGTCGTCTCATTTGCGCTCGTGTAAGCCGTGCAATTACAATCCTTCATACACGCTTGTCCGCACGCTTCTAAACTCATACTCTTGTCCGCACGGGCCGTCGACGTGTCCGGCACCTTTACACGTGCGACCTTCACAAAACCCTCTCCACTGCGACACGTGGCGTTCGGCCTCTTCCTTACGCACCCACCGGACGGATCTCTCAAGAACCAATCCCGGTCAGACCGCGGTTTGAAACCGGGTAGGCACTTGCACTGAAATTGGTCTGTGTTGTATGGGTTGCAGTTACTGTTTAGACCGCATCGGTCGTAGCTATCGCACCACTCGATTGGCGCCGACCAAAACTCATTCCACCTCTGGTCCTTTCCATTCCACATAGACCGATGCAACGAACCAAGTTCATCCAGAGTCATTTTCATTAATGCCGTATCGTCCTTTACACCGTTAGTCAGAGAAATCTCTTCAGCGCTGTCAACATACGATGTGGTGATTATAAAGGACCTTGTCAATGTTCTCATCTCAGGTACACCACTCCATCTATGACCCGTCCACGACCCAGCCCGCCACCACGGAACATCCCCTTTGTACAAAATCAGCTGTGGATACCCGGTCGAGTCAATCCGGCAACTGAAATTCCCGGTTCCCGGATTGTCTTGTGCCTTCCATGAAGTAAGAAACCAACTGAATCCGGTCCGCAGGTTCACCCCCAATTTCATGTACGGGAGAAGCACATGAGACGGATAATCAAAGCTTTGCCAAATAACCCTTCGGCTCTCTCGTTCAACCACAGCAAGATTTCTCGTATCCCAAAGCTCGACCGACACGTCGTTCGGTGATTGGATAGAATTGTTCGTGGACCAAAGAGATACGGTTTGTGTGGCGCTGAAAACGACGACGTTTCCATGACGGTCGATTGAGAGAGTTCCGGAGGTGTCGTTGAGGGGTTGGTTTCTGTTGGCAACCCAAACGAGAGTTAGTTCGGGAATTTTATTGTACCAAATTCCGACATATCGGCGAGTAGTGGAATTGTTGAAACCGAAGAATCCAAGAGCGAAATTCTTGTTGGTGGATACCAATCGATCTCCATCTTTGATGATATCAACGGTAGAATTGATCTCAACGGCGAGGCTAACATGGCTGCAAACAAAAATGGCCAAAAACAACCATATGTGAAAGAAGGACCATTTGGGAGGATTCATGGTTGATGGTTCATTGGGGATTGAAACATTGAGGGCAAAAAGGGATTGTTATAAGTGGGGATCAGAGTTTAGAGCTGCAAAACAGTTTAAGCATTAAATGGCGGATGGGGTAGTTGATAGAGTTAACTGTGATGTTATTGTTGGGTTGTTGATATTAAGAACCTCCACTGAGGGTGATCGGAAACTGGCTTTAAATTATTGATCAAGAGATGGAATTGAGTGCATGGTTCAAAAGTGCACTAGCTAATTGGCTCTATCAGGAAAAAAAATCTTCATGGAAGGATTCTATTATCTAACTTACGGGTTTAATTTTTAGTTATTTTAGTTTTTTGCAAGTGAGGACATGGAAACTCTTTTCTCTCTATGAGATTTCTAAATCGATTTTGAATTTTGCTGGTTAGCCGTAGCCATCGTTAGTGTATAAATAATAAATTGGTTTAATTTTTTATGTGATGTGACTGATTTTTTTTTTTTTTTTTTTTAATATGCATCATGTTATAGATAATGGATGAATATTGATTTTTAAATTCTAATAAGGCTATAGTGAAGTGATTAGTGAGTACACATGTCATTTAATGAATCACCAGCTACAGTTTTGTTCAATATCAAGATTATAGAAATGTTCTAACCCTATTAATTTTACAGAAAAATCGTAAAGTCACCGGCATCCTCCAAAAGTAATGTGTGACACTAAAAAAATATATGAGAAATCAAGTCAGGAATCATGGTATTAAATTTCTGTCAACATGTCTGACATTTTCATTGATATTTTCACATGTTTATGGGTTCGACATCGACATAACGGAGAATCGACATTTCCACTATACCGTATAAATTTGATAAAATATTAAAAAATAGCAAGAAAATGTAACTTAATGTGAATATAATATTGTAACAAGTATTTTAACTCATTTAAAAAGTGTAAAATGTTCATTTATTAATATAATATTTTTTTTGAATTTTTTGTTTTAATTTTTTTTTCAGAAATATTCATCGACATCGACATTTTATCGATATTTTTATCAAAATTTTCATAAAATTGAAACTTCGACATTTCCGTCGACATCGACGTTTTAAACCTTGGTCAGGATGTCTATACTCTTCATGAAAATAAATAAATCAATTGAATTAATTACATTAATTATTACCAAAGTGAACATAGCTCAACCTTAATCGAGATGTGTATTACTCATTCTCTTGAGATTAGAGGTTCAAATCCTCTATACCTCCACATTTATTCTACTAAAAATATTACATTAATTATTAATTACTAAGCATTAAAATATTTATATTTATAGTTAGTTATTTTTATCTATTTGAAGTTAGTCTCCCATACACTACTACAAAACAAGGCATTGATGACGGTCAGGAAAAATAGCGCCTAGGAAACAATGACGGGCAAGATTAAAAAGCGCGGAAATAAAAAAAAATAAATAAACGTATACAATGTCGGGCATTGCCCGACATTGTAAATTATCCTATGATGTCGGGCAAAGCCCGACATCATATGTCCTTAAAAAAGTCACTTTTTCTTCTCTCTTTTCGCACGACACGACAGCACATATGCTTCTCTCTTCCCAACCCTTATCTCTTCTCTCACTCTAACTTTCAGTCTCTCTCCCCGACAGCAGCTGTTCTTCCTTGGCCATTCGCCCTTCACCGTTCGCCGTTCGCCCTTCGCCGTTCAGCCATTCATTCCTCGTCTCGTCTGCAGTTCGACCGATTTCTTTATTTTGCTCGTGGCTTGAGATTTCATCCAGATCTAGGATCGCCGTTCGTCTCAAGTTCTCCGCCGTGGTGAGTCTTCGTCTCCCCGTCAGTTTTCCGAGTAGATCTTCACCGGAGGTTCTCATGGGTACCTTTTTTTGACTGAAAATCTTCGTCTCGTGGGTACCATTTCTTTCCTTTTTTTTATTTTATTTTGTTGCTGAATAAATCTAAGAAAAATGAAGAAAATTCGAAATTTGTTGTGGGTATCATGTTTATGTAATTTGATTTTGTGGGTATTGACTGTTTTTGTGTAGATCTACAAATCATGTGCACTAGATTGACTAAGAAAAAATTCAATTTTGTTTTAGGAGTTTGTTTAGATTGTTTTTGAAGTTCACTAAGATATTTTGTTATATTTCTAAATTTTGCTTAATTTTTTGAGTTGGTTTATGTTAATTTTTTTGAAGTGCATTAAGATATTTTGTTATAATTTTAGATTTGATAAGTTTAAATTTTGTGTTTGTTTAAAGAGTATAGTTGTGTGTGGTGGGGGGAGGTTGAGAATGTGGGAGAGGGGGTTGAAAACTTTTAGCTATTAAGTTTGTTATATTCTTAAATTTTGCTTAATTTTAATTTTTGGTTTATGTTAATTTTTTTTGAGTTTTGATTTCATAAGTTTATATTTGTGTTAGTTTAATTTGATGAGTTTAGTTGTGATGGAGGAGGGATTGAGAACTTTTGGTTATTAAGTTTGGTTAGTTTCTTAAGTTTTGCTTAATTTTAATAGTTAGTTTATGTTAATTTTTGTTTTAGTGTAATGAGTATAGTTGTTGGGAGAGGGGGGTTGAGAACTTGAATTATGTGTGATGGGGGAGGAGTTGAGAACTTTCTATGTTTTTTTTAATTTTAATTGTTGGCTTATGTTAATTTTTGTGTTAAGTTTAATGAGTATAGTTATTGGGAGAGAGGGGGATTGAGAACTTGAATTATGATGTGATGAGGGAGGGGTTGAGAACTTCCTATGTTTTGCTTAATGATGGAGGATGGGTTGAAAACTTTTGGTTAATAAGTTTAGTAAATTTTGTTTAATTTAATGGTTGGTTTATGTTAATTTTTTTATGAGTTTAGATTGGATAAGTTTAGTTTTTTTGTTTGTTTAATGAGTATAGGGGAGAGGGAAGGGTTAAGAACTTGTATTATGAAGTGATGGGGGGGAAGGGTTGAGAACTTCCTAACTTTTGCTTAAATTTAAATATTGGTTTATGTTAATTTTTTATGAGTTTAAATTTTATAAGTTTATTTTTGTATTAGTTTAATTTGATGAGTTTAGTTGTTTTGTTTAATTTAATGATGGAGGATGGGTTGAAAACTTTTGGTTATTAAGTTTAGTGAGTTTTGTTTAATTTAATGGTTGGTTTATGTTAATTTTTTTATGAGTTTAGATTGAATAAGTTTAGCTGTTTTTTTTTTTTTTTTTTTTTTTTTTTTTTTATAATGAGTATAGGGGGAGGGGTTAAAAACTTGTATTTTGATGTGATGGGGGGAAGGGTTGAGAACTTCCTAACTTTTGCTTAAATTTAAAAGTTGGTTTATGTTAATTTTTGATGAGTTTAGATTTTATAAGTTTATTTTTGTGTTAGTTTAATTTGACGAGTTTAGTTGTTATGGACGAGGGGTTGAAAACTTTTGGTTATTAAGTTTAGTAAGTTTTGTTATATTCCTAAGTTTTACTTATTTTGAATAGTTGGTTTATGTTATTTTTTTATGAGTTTAGATTTGATAAGTTTAATTAATTTTTGTGTTAGTTTAATGAATATAGATTAAACTTTAAAGCCACCAGTTTTATAGCTATGGATAAGTCGTGGATGTCAAAGAATCGGATGTCACCAGAATATAGTTCAGGAGTTGAGATGTTCATCGAAAATGGTCTACGGCATTCAAATAGGTCAGATGTCATTTGTTGTCCATGTTTGAAATGTGTGAATGCAAAGTCTCAAAATGTGAATGTAGTAAGAGACCATTTATTCATTTATGGTATTGATCAAAGCTATAAAACATGGATTTGGCATGGGGAATCACTACTGATTAAGAGAAACAATGAAAACGTCTCTAGTAGTGAAAAGGAGGAAGTTGAAGATGAAGATGTTGATGACACAATAGAAATGTTTGAGGCTGCACATAGTTATTTTAATGATAAGTCCCCAATTTTTGAGGAAGTACTAGATGATGCCAAGAAACCATTATACTCAAATTGTAAGAATTTTACTAAAATATCTGCATTGGTAAAGTTATATAATTTGAAAGCAAAATTTGGATGGAGCGATAAAAGTTTCACTGAGTTGTTAGCATTAGTTCGTGACATCTTACCAAGTCCTAATGAAATTCCGAGTTCTACGTATCAAGCAAAAAAGATCTTATGTACTCTTGGCATGAAGTATGAAAAGATTCATGCATGTAGCAACGATTGTTGTTTGTTTAGAAAGGAGCTTTCAGATGCAGAAGTATGCCCCACTTGTGGAACATCAAGATGGAAGCTTCGTAAAAATTCAAAGGATGTGATGAAAAACATTCCAGTGAAAGTCATGTGGTATTTCTCTCCTATCCTAAGATTTGAACGAATGTTTCGTAGTAAAGAAATATCGAGTTTGTTGACTTGGCATGCCGAAAAATGAGTAATTGATGGGTACATACGACATCCTGCGGATACAATATCTTGGAAACAAGTAGACAATTTGTGGCCAGAGTTTAGTTTAGAACCTAGAAATCTTCGTCTTGCTCTTTCAACTGATGGGGTCAATCCACATGGTGATCTTAGTAGTAGATATAGTTGTTGGCCAGTTATGTTGGTGACATACAATCTACCGCCATGGTTGTGCATGAAGCGCAAATTTTTGATGTTAAGTGCATTAATATCTGGGCCTAAACAACCAGGAAATGACATAGATGTTTATTTAGCTCCATTAGTTGATGATCTGAAACAACTTTGGAACGATGGAGTTGAATGTTATGATGTATATCAAGAACAATGTTTCACACTCAAGGCTATTTTAATGTGGACTATTAATGATTTTCCTGCGTATGGCAATTTATGTGGTTGTACAATAAAAGGATATCATGCATGTCCAATTTGTGGGGAGAAAACGTCATCCACTTATTTGCCAAAAGGAAAGAAGATAGCGTATCTTGGACATTGAAAACATTTACCTCGTTATCATCCATATAGAAGACAAAAGAAAGCCTTTAATGGTGAACAAGAATTGAAATTCGCTCCTAAACCATTAAGTGGAGAGGAGATTCTTGCAAAAACAAGTAGACTTCAATATTCGTTTGGTAAGAAATCAAGAAAGGAAAAAAATAATGGAGATCTTTCAAACACTTATTGGAAGAAGAAGTCTATTTTCTTTGAGTTAGAATATTGGAAACATTTTCACGTGCGACATTGTTTAGATGTGATGCATATTGAAAAGAATGTGTGTGCAAATATTATTGGCACGTTACTTGATATTCCTGGCAAGATAAAAGATGGATTAAAAACTCGTTTAGATTTGGTTGAATTGAACATTAGATCAGAGTTGGCCCCTCAAGTGGGAGAGAAAAGAATCTTCTTACCTCCAGCATGTTATACATTATCCCGAATGGAGAAGTTGAATTTGTGTAAGACACTATCAGAAATCAAAGTACCGGAATGTTATTCATCGAACATATAAAGTTTAGTGTCACTCACAGATTTGAAACTTTACGGGCTTAAGTCGCATGACCACCACGTTCTTATGCAGCAATTATTACCTGTGGCAATACGTGGTATTTTACCCAAACATGTTAGATATGCAATTATTCGCCTATGTTTCTTCTTCAATGCTATATGTAGTAAGGCGATCGATTCATCTAAGTTAAAAGGCTTGCAAGAGGATGTAGTAGTCACTTTATGCTTGTTAGAGAAATATTTTCCACCGGCATTCTTCACGATAATGGTACATCTTGTGGTCCATTTTGTAAGAGAGATAGAATTTTGTGGACCGGTTTATTTGAGGTTGATGTATCCTTTTGAACGATATATGAAAGTCCTAAAAGGTTATGTGCGAAATAGAAATCGACCAGAAGGATGCATTGGAGAAAATTATATTGTAGAGGAGGCTGTAGAGTTTTGTTCTGAATTTCTCTCTGGAATTGAGTCTATTGGGTTACGCTCATCGACAAAGAAAAAGAATTCAGACATTGATAGACCATTATCTGTTGCTCATTATATCAATCCCAGTAAGGAACAATTGGATCAATCTCATCTTTATGTTCTACAAAATGTAAATGACGTGCTTCCATATGTAGGGTACGTAAATCTCAAACCTTTTCACGTAATTTTCTAATTATGTGATGATCTAATAACTTTGACATTTTCGTATGTTGCATGAATTCAACAGGAAACACATGGAAACTTTATCTAAACTCAATCCAAGTAGATCCAAAAACAAAAAGTGGCTTCAAGATGAGCATAATCGCACATTTAGCAGTTGGTTGCGTGATCGAGTAATCTTAAAAGCCATAGTTTTTAATGAGTGGGTGTAATGTTAATTCCAACGTAATTTAAATCTTAATTTCAGGTTGGACTTGCTCTCGAGGTGCCAAACAACTCCATATCATCTTCTTTAAGATGGATAGCTCATGGGCCTCGTCCAGTTGTGGCCACATATCGTGGTTATGTGGTTAATGGTATTCATTATCATACGAAGAAACACGATGATATTAGGAATGTCCAAAACAGTGGAATCATTATAACAGCTAATACAATGCAAGTTTCCAGTGCTAAGGACAAAAATCCTATTATGTCGGCATGACCTTTTATGGTGTAATACAGGAAATATGGAAGCTTGATTACCATAAATTAACTTTCATTTTATTAAAATGTGACTGGGTTGAGAATAATAATGGAGTTAAAATAGACGAGCTTGGGTTTACAACTGTAGATCTTAATCGCATTGGGCATAAATCAGACTCATTTATTTTAGCTTCTCAAGCCAAACAAGTATTCTACGTGAAAGATCCTCGATGGTCAGTGGTTTTCACCCCTCCTCCAAGAATAGTTGAAGATGATTTGTACGAAGATGAAATGGTAGATATTGTTCAAGATTGTGGATATGGGGTTTTGGAAACAATTCTGAATATTGACGTATCTCATGAAATCGACGAAATGTCATCTACATATCTTAGAAATGATTGTGAGGGTACATGGATTGATAAATAATGTTTTAAATATGGTATGTTTTTAGTAATTTAGTCACATTGTTGAGTTAATGTATCTTACGAGTTATTATATCTTATGTTGTATTTTATGATGTTTTTTCTTGTAGATTGTAACAATGAGTGATTAGAGTAGCAGCAGTGATGACGGAGTGAACGTAGCTATTCATATGGAGGCTAGACAGACTGCTCGACGAGGTCTCACTACTATGCGTGAATTGGCACGCATAAGAAATACAGGAGAACGCTTAGTCATCCAATACAATAATCAAGGTCAAGCTGTAGGTGAAAATGCAAATAAAATGCAAAGCTATATCGGAGTTTGTGTTAGACAACAAATTCCATTGATCTACAACAATTGGAAAGAGGTTCCACAAGAATTGAAAGACAAAATTTTTGATTGTGTAGAGGTAAGTATTAATTAATTTTAAGGTAAATACTTTTTATTATGCAGAGGTACTTAATTTTTATGGTGATTTTCATATGCAGATGTCGTTTGTGGTGGACTCTAGGTCCAAACATGCTATTCTTCAATCGGCTTCAACGAAGTTTCGGACATATAGATATACATTGACTCAGAAGTACATTCTTCCCTTCAAGAATGAGCCATCTTTATTGAAAAGTCCTCCTGAAAAGTATTCACACATTGATCAAGCACAATGGGAGACATTTGTTAATGCAAGAATATCTGAAGAGTGGGAGGTAACTACATTATACTAACATATTTTTTAAATACTAGTGAAATTGTTTCGAAGATTTAAATCAATGGTCTTATGTTATACAGGCGCTTAGTCGTGTCCAGAAAGAACGAAGAGAAAAATGTAAATATAATCACCATATCTCTCGTAAGGGTTACGCAAACTTGGCTGCAGAACTAGTGAGTAACATTAATTAAATTAATTAAATTATTTCTTATGATTATATGTTAATGAGAATTAATAATGTGTATGTTCATATAGGAATTGTCAGACGATCCTTCTAATCGTGCAACTTTATGGAAGGAAGCCCGAAAAGGAAAGAATAGTGAATCTTCGATGATGACACTAAACAATGTGTTAGTCGAATTGTAAGTTTAAATATTTTTATTTTAAGCATATGTAGATATGATTCTTAGATTAAATGTCATATGATTATGTGTTCCTTTGATAATTGAAATGTGTAAATCTAAATGGTTGTGACAGGACGAGTTAGCTATGACACATGAGGGTAAAGATATTTTGACAGAAGCACTGGGCACGCCAGAACATAGGGGGCGTGTTAGGGGATTGGGTAAGTTTGTTAAACCATCAGTTTACTTCAATGTCGTTAGAGGACAATCAAAACTGTGTGAAGAATCTGGCAACAAAGGTGCAACTCAACGCTCGCAATCAAATAAGGGTTCAAGTGTAGGAAGTAATGTTTCAAATTCGAAGTCAAAAGGAAAAGAGATCATTGAAGATGTAGAAGAAATTTTAGAGGTAACTTTTATTTATATTGTGTAACTTGACCATATGGCGAGACACTTAACTTCTTTCTTTTCAATAGAGGTCATGCCGAAATTTTCAGTTTATGATTCTTGTTAAGTTTTAGGAAAGATGATCAACTATGGTTTGTTTGTTGTGTAAATTGCATGTATAAAGAAAGTTGTTTAGATGTACATATGCATTCTTTCGAAAATTGTTGTTGGATCTTGTCTTGTTGAATGTAGTTTGTGGAGGGACGAAAGGTCCCATATATGTGTATAATATAGAAGTGAATTGCATTATTTCAGGCTAGTTTTTTGTAGTTTTAATAGAGGTCATGCCGAAATTTTCAGTTTATGATTCTTGTTAAGTTTTAGGAAAGATGATCAACTATGGTTTGTTTGTTGTGTAAATTGCATGTATAAAGAAAGTTGTTTAGATGTACATATCCATTCTTTCGAAATTGTTGTTGGATCTTGTCTTGTTGAATGTAGTTTGTGGAGGGACGAGTGGTCCCATATATGTGTATAATATAGAAGTGAATTGCATTATTTCAGGTTAGTTTTTGGTAGTTTTAGTAGAGGTCATGCCGAAATTTCCGCTAGGTTTGATTCAGTTTTGGTAAATGAATGCTAAAAAATCTTCTTAGTTAATATGTATGTTAGTTTTATGTTAATGTATTAATGCATTATGATATAGAAGTGAATTACATGTGCACTATTTCATTTTAGTTTTTGGTAGTTTTAGTAGAGGTCATGCCGAAATTTTCAGTTTTTGGTTTCATTCAATTTAAGTGAATGAATATTAAAGAACCTTCCTTAAGCATTTTAACTTATTTTAGGTTCGTTTTGTTAAATCTTAGCAAATTAGATCAATAACCTCTTTTATAATCGATTTAATTTTTGTGTACATATGTATAACATTATAAAATCTTTGTTGTGAATAAGTTGATTGTTGTGTTTGTAATAAGTTTTATCTTTGTTAAGTCATAAATAAAATTGTATATTATGCAGAGGTTTGACGAAATGATAAATATTGTTGGTTAGCCACCTGGGCAACCAACAATTTTTTTTAATTAAATTATGCACAAAACGATGACGGGCATTGCCTGTCATCAAATCTTTCAAAAAATGGACATTTAATGACGGACATTTCATGACGCACATATAACATTTAATGACAGACATCAATTTTTAATGACCGACATTAAAACCCTGTAATGACTGTTAAAAATCGTCATCTATAACCTAACATGATGGGCATTACCCGTCATTATATATTGATCGCATTCAAAACAGCCCACTTTAATTGACATTCCATGACGGGCATTGCCCGTCATTATATAGTCACCGTCATCGTAACATGCAGCACGCTTCACTTTTAATGACGGTCAGCTGGTTTTCATGTCATACTTTGCCCGTCATGAAAGGTGTCTGTCATTATAGCCTACGATGACGGTCGCCCTTTAATGACGAGCAATACCCGTCATTAAAAGTCGCCCGTCATCGTAGGCTATAATGACACGAGTATTGATGACGGACGCTTGTCCGTCATTAAAACCCTATAATGACGGGCATTGCCCGTCATTAAAAGTTGATTTTGTACTAGTGATATTTCAATTAATTTAAATATCACCTATCTTTGAAAGGTTGAAAGTTCAAATGACCTGAATAATCTCCAAAAAATGTGTATCAATAATGCATTCACTTTCTTTACTTGTCATTTTACTTGTCATTTTAGTTGTGGAAACTTGGAGAATCCACAGCCAATTCTTTTTATTACAAACCATGTGAAATTCCATTAATGACAATGATACGGTTAGTGATTTTTTACTTTTCAATACTATACTTTCAAGAAATTTCCAAAATATATAAAATTCTTCAACACATGTATAAAGAATTTTTAAGTATTATGTATGCAGTTTATATTGTTGGATTATAGGTGATATTTTCCGACTCGGCTGAATAAAGTGAACATTTTAAAAACAACTAATGAATCTGAAAATTTTGGTAAAAGAAATTAAGAAAAAAAAATCAATTTTTATCCCTAAATTTGTTATGTTGTATCAATTTTTACCCTAAACTTTCAATTTCATCCAATTGCACCCCAAACTTGATAAGTGTTGCAATCTTAACCCTAAACTTTAAAAAGTGTTGCAATTTCAACTCTCTAATGAGTACTTTTCATTTGAAAGATCATTCATAAAAGTATTATCATATGCATTCAATGAATTTGAAAACATATGTTTGGTACAAAATTGATAAGATTTAAAAAAAAAAACAACATTAGAGTTAATTTTTTTTTGTTGAAATTTGTGAATTAATTTGAAAAAATTATTCCATGGTGAATTTGTGCATAGATCAAACTTAGGTGCAAAACTTTATTTTATTGAAATTATTGAGTTTATAGATATTTTTACATTATTTTTTTTGTCAAAATTAGTGGGTGAATTAGCGAAAATTGAATATTGGGTAAAAATTGCAACACTTGTCTAAGTTTAGGGCTCAATTTTGATGAAATTGAAAGTATATGATGAAAATTGATACAACTTGACAAGTTTAGACACAAAATTGAATTTTTCCCATGAAATTAAAATTTTAAAAATCAAAGTTGAAAAACAGTAAGATTATTTGTAGGCGGCATATATATTATATATTATTGTAAATATGGCACATGTAAATGCCCATTCCACATGCCCACTTAATATCCATGCCAAGTGGCATTTTCTCCATAGCCAAAGTGTCTTCTATGTGTCCAACAAAGGCCATAGATTGGTGTCCATATGTACCACATCATGCTCTCCAAATTGCCTATAAATAGTGGTTTTTGGTGGATAAATAAAGAGATAGATATATGGAAAAGAAACCTCTCTAATTTCATTTGCTTTTAATTTGCCATAAATCCCTATAATTTGTTTATATTATATATATATACTCTACTTGTATTATTTGTTTATATTATATATATATACTCCACTTGTATTATTTGTTTATATTATATATATATACTCCACTTGTATTATTATTATTATTATTATTATTGTTATTATTATATTATTTGGTAAAGTTTTGGTGCCCGGTTTCGCCTCTCAATTTTACAACACGTTATCAGCACGAGACTCTGTCATTTTTCTCGCTAAAGGTAAGTCTTATAGGTAAGCCATTTTTACGCATTTGGTTTATGTTAAATTTCTAATATGAATATATTATTATTTTTGATAGTGTTATTATGACAAACCTTACAAAGCTAGAATTTGCGGCCCTGGATATTGATGGAAATAACTACTTGTCATGGGTCCTTGACGCTGAGATCCATTTAGATTCTATGAATCTTGGAGAAACAATTAAAGAAGGAAATGATGCATCAAATCAAGAAAAAGCAAAAGCCCTGATCTTCCTTCGCCATCATCTTCACGAGGGATTGAAAATGGAGTATCTTACAATAAAAAATCCCTACGTTCTATGGCAAGGTTTGAAGAAAGGTACGATCATCAAAAAACAGTTATTCTTCCAAAAGCTCGTTATGATTAGATGCACCTGAGGTTGCAGGACTTTAAATTAGTAAGTGAGTATAATTCCGCACTCTTCAGAATTAGTTCAAAATTAAAATTATGCGGAGAAAAGATTACTGATGTTGATATGTTAGAGAAGACATTTTCCACTTTTCATGTCTCGAATATGCTCCTGCAGCAGTAATATCGAGAGAAGGGTTTTGCAAAATATTCTGAACTTATCTCATGTCTTCTCGTTGCTGAACAAAATAACGAGTTATTGATGAAAAATCACGAATCCCGACCAACTGGAGCAACACCATTCCTTGAAGTGAATGCTGTGAATTTTAATAACCGTGGTCGAGGTCGTGGTCGTGGTCGAGGTCGGGACCGCGGTAGAGGAAGAAATACCTATTTTCGTGGTGGGCATTATAATTTTAAGAAACCCACACGAAGTGATGATCATAAAGGAAAGGCTCCACAAGATAAAAGTTCGAAAGGTGATGAACATAAATGTTTCCGGTGCGGAATAACTGGGCACTGGTCACGTACCTGTCGTACGTCAAAACACCTTGTTGATCTCTATCAAGCTTCCCTGAAGGAAAAAGGAAAAGGAAAGAATGTGGAGGTAAATCTTGCCATTCAAGAAGATGATGTGTTTGACCCCTCCAATATGATGCATCTTGATGTAGCTGATTATTTTGAATCTCCTGGAGAGAGAATTGATGCAATCAAACAAGTAGAGGATGATTTGTATGAAAATATATAATTAAATACTGTTTAGTATGTTTTTGTTGTTGTTTTGTTTGTATATATATTTAAGACTCCTTGTAATCGTTTTTCTTTTCTTTTCAAAGAAGAAATATGAACAATTTCAATATGTTGAATAACTCGAAAATGAGCAATGAGGATTTATGTCTGGCAGACTGCGCAACTACGCACACGATACTCATAAATAGAAAATATTTTACTAGATTGACAATGCTGGAAGCAAAAGTCAATACTATATCAGGTTCTGCAAATCTGATTGAAGGTTTTGGAAATGCAAACTTTATTTTGCCTAGAGGAACAAGATTTACAATTAATAATGCTCTGTTCTCTAGCAAATCAAAAAGAAACTTATTAAGTTTTAAAGATATACGTGAAAATGATTATCATGTTGAAACTGATTGTAAAAATAATATAGAGTGTCTCTATATAACATCTATTATTTCACATGAAAAACGTATATTAGAAACACTGCCTGCTTTTTCTTCTGGATTATACTATACTCATATACGAGTAATCGAAAGTTATGCAATAATGAACCCGAAGTTCATGAATCCAGAAATATTTAGTGTTTGGCATGATCGATTGGGTCATCCAGGGTCGATAATGATGAGAAAAATTATTGAGAATTCACATGGACATCCTTTAAAAAGCCAGAAGATTCTTCAATCCAATGAGTTGTCATGTGATGCTTGTTCTCAAGGGAAATTAATTATTAGACCATCACCAGCTAAAGTGGGGTTTGAATCACCTGCATTTTTAGAGCGAATTCAAGGTGATATTTGTGGACCTATTAACCCACCAAGTGGTCCATTTAGATATTTTATGGTATTAATTTACGCATCCAGCAGATGGTCACATGTATGCTTATTATCAAGTCGAAATCTTGCATTTGCAAGATTACTTGCTCAAATAATTAAGTTAAAAGCACAATTTCCTGATAATACAATTAAAACCATTCGACTTGATAATGCTGGTGAATTTACATCCCAATCTTTTAAAAATTATTGTATGTCAATTGGGATAAGTGTTGAACATCCTGTAGCTCACGTTCATACACAAAATGGTCTAGCATAATCATTTATAAAACGTCTGCAACTAATTGCAAGACCATTGCTTATGAGAGCTAAACTTCCTACATCGGTATGGGGTCATGCTATTTTGCATGCTGCATCACTGGCACGTATTAGGCCAGTAGCTTATAATAAATACTCCCCAATGCAATTAACTTATGGCCAGCAGCCAAATATTTCCCATCTAAGAATTTTTGGATGTGCAGTATATGTACCGATTGCTCCACCACAACGTACTAAGATGGGTCCTCAAAGGAGGTTAGGAATATATGTTGGTTTTGATTCCCCATCAATTATTAAATATCTTGAACCCCTGACGGGTGATGTATTTACTGCACGATTTGCTGATTGTCATTTTAATGAGACAAATTTTCCAACATTAGGGGGAGGAATTAAGAAGTTGGAAAAAGAAATTACATGGAATGCATCGTTATTATCTCATTTAGATTCTCGTAGAAATCAATGTGAACTTGAAGTTCAAAAGATAATTCATTTGCAAAATATAGCAAATCAACTACCAGATGCATTCACAGATACTAAAAGTGTGACTAAATCATATATACCAGCTGCAAATGCTCCATCAAAAGTTGATATCCCAAAGGAACAAGTTGTCAATAATGAGTCTGGAGCACGCCAGAAGCATGGTAGACCAATAGGTTCTAAAGATAAAAATCCTCGAAAAAGAAAAGTAGTTGAGAATCAAAATGATTCGATAAAAGGTATGGATGTTCCAGAAGAAATCCAGAATACAACTACTCAAAAGAGTATTGGTGAAAATCAAACGCTTGAGGATAATAATGAAATTTCTATAAACTATGTTACAACAGGAAAGAGATGGAACCGAAATGATATCATTATTGACAACATTTTTTCTTATAATGTTGCTCACGATATTATTCATGAAAGTGACGACTTTGACCCAAAATCTATCAAAGAATGTCAACGTAGAAAGGATTGGCCGAAGTGGAAAGAAGCAATCCAAGCAGAGTTGAACTCACTTTCAAAACGTGAGGTTTTTGGACCAGTAGTCCCAACACCGGAAAACGTCAAACCTGTGGGATATAAATGGGTATTTGTGAGGAAAAGAAATGAAAAGAATGAAGTCACAAGATATAAAGCGAGACTTGTTGCACAAGGATTCTCGCAAAGGCCTGGTATTGATTATGAGGAGACATATTCTCCTGTGGTGGATGCAATAACGCTAAGATATTTGATTGGTCTAACTGTATATGAAAAGCTTGATATGCATCTAATGGATGTAGTCACGGCGTATTTATATGGATCTCTCGATAATGACATTTATATGAAAATCCCTGAAGGATTTAAAATACCAGAAACATATGAATCAAGTTCTCGGGAATTGTATTCAATAAAGTTACAGAGATCATTATATGGATTAAAACAATCAGGACAAATGTGGTATAATCGCCTGAGTGAATATCTGTTGAAAGAAGGATACCAAAATAATCCAATATGTCCGTGCGTTTTTATAAAGAAATCTCAGTCAAGATTTTCTATTATAACTGTATATGTTGATGACTTAAATATAATTGGAACTCCTGAAGAGTTATCCAAGGCAATAGAATATCTTAAGAAAGAATTCGAGATGAAAGATCTTGGAAAAACAAAATTTTGCCTTGGTTTGCAAATTGAACATTTAGCAGATGGGATATTTGTTCATCAATCAACTTATACAGAGAAAATCTTAAAAAGATTCTATATGGATAAAGCACATCCATTGAACATTCCAATGGAAGTTCGTTCACTGGATATAAAGAAAGATATATTTCGACCTCGAGATGACAATGAAGAACTACTTGGTCCTGAAGTACCATATCTTAGTGCAATTGGTGCACTTATGTATTTGGCTAATAACACAAGACCAGATATTGCATTTTCAGTAAATTTATTAGCTAGATATAGTTCATGTCCTACAAAAAGACATTGGAACGGAGTTAAGCATGTACTCCGATATCTTCGAGGGACAATTGATATGGGTTTATTTTATTCTAACAAATCAAAGTATGATCTAGTTGGTTATGCAGATTCTGGTTATCTATCTGATCCACACAAAGCTAGATCTCAGACAGGTTATCTATTCACATGTGGAGGAACTGCTATATCGTGGCGATCAGTGAAATAGACTATAACGGCCACTTCTTCAAATCATGCTGAAATCCTCGCTATTCATGAAGCAAGTCGAGAATGTGTATGGCTAAGATCGATGACACAACACATTCATGAGACATGTGGCTTGTCTTCAAGTAAACCTCTTCCAACGATGTTATACGAAGACAACACAGCATGTATAGCTCAAATCAAGGGAGGATATATCAAAGGAGATAGAACAAAGCATATCTCACCAAAGCTCTTCTATACTCATGATCTTGAAGAAAATGGGGATATCACTGTACAACAAATTTGTTCAAAAGATAACCTGGCTGACTTATTTACAAAGGCATTACCAACTGCAACCTTCGATAAATTAGTATATAGCATTGGAATGCGGCGACTCAAAGACTTTAAGTGATGTCTCCATGAGGGGGAGTGAATATATTATAGTAAACTATATAAAATATGTACTCTTTTTCCTTCACTAGGGTTTTTTTTCTCCCATTGGGTTTTTCCCTAATAAGGTTTTAACGAGGCATATTTTATATAAATGGGCATTTAAGGGGGAGTATTGTAAATATGGCACATGTAAATGCCCATTCCACATGCCCACTTAATATCCATGCCAAGTGGCATTTTCTCCATAGCCAAAGTGTCTTCTATGTGTCCAACAAAGGCCATAGATTGGTGTCCATATGTACCACATCATGCTCTCCAAATTGCCTATAAATAGTGGTTTTTGGTGGATAAATAAAGAGATAGATATATGGAAAAGAAACCTCTCTAATTTCATTTGCTTTTAATTTGCCATAAATCCCTATTATTTGTTTATATTATATATATATACTCTACTTGTATTATTTGTTTATATTATATATATATACTCCACTTGTATTATTATTATTATTATTATTGTTATTATTATTATATTATTTGGTAAAGTTTTGGTATCCGGTTTCGCCTCTCAATTTTACAACATATATATTGTTTTTTTGGAAGAAAATATTATACATATTATGTTGTACACAGATTATAAAAAAAATCAAATATGAGTTGCTTAATAAAACAACCAAGTTTAAAGAAATGAAAATTGAATAATGTGAATAAAAGCAATATATTAAATACATGTCGTAATCATTAGGTGATTGTTTATTTATGAACTCCATTTCTATGGTTGTCGTTTGTGCTTGGCTTGAACTGACTAAGTCAATGAAATGATAATATATTATGCTACATATTACAATTACACATTATTATAACGAAAGAGTCCAGAGTGATGGAGAAGCATCGATTGACCTTGACTTGGTAGGAGAATAAATGAGCAAACTCAGTTTGCAGTTCGAGTTGAGAAACAATTGACTCAGTCTGACATATATCTGATTCTATTGTTTAGGCCCTATTCGTTGATGGTTTCATTTTTAGTTTTCTATTTTTAAAATTTGTGCTTGTTTTTTCACCATTAATTTACTATGATTTTCACCTTACATAAATATTTGAATTAAATTAAAAAAACAAACACACAAATTTTTAAAAGTTATTATTTTTTTTAGTTTTCAAAACTTGACTTTGAAGATACTTAAATTCTGAAAATAGACTAGGAAGATCAAAAGACTTTGAAAACCGAAATCTCTTTGAAGATCTAAGGACTTTGAAGGCATTTGAAGTTCACAAAACTTCTTAAACTTTGATCAATTCTTCAAGAATATCAACAAGCCAAAGTCTTGAACTGACTAAGTCAATGAAATGACTAAGTCAATGAAATGATAATATATGATGCTACATATTACAATTACACATTATTATAACGAAAGAGTCCAGAGTGATGGAGAAGCATCGATTGACCTTGACTTGGTAGGACAAGAAAGTTGAGGTGTTAACTGTTTGGAGTTTCAATTTTGTTTTCATAGTACAATGGTGGCAATAAATTAGCAAACTAAGTTTGCAGTTTGACTTGGTCCGAAAATATATCTGATTCTATTGTTTAAGTCCTATTTGATAACGAAATTTATGCTTACTTTTTTACCATTTTTTTACTATGGTTTTGACATTTCTGACAGAAATATTTGTATTAAATTCAACAAACAAACACACAAGTTTTTAATTTTTTTTTTTTTTAATTTTCAAAACTTGATTTTGAAGATACTTAAATTCTGAAAATAGACTCGGAAGAAATCAAAATCTCTTTGAAGATCTAAGGACTTTGAAGGCATTTGAAGCTCGCAAGACTTCTTAGACTTCGATTGATTCTTCAAGAATATCAACAAGTCAAAAGCCGATTCAAGCAGATCAACAAACCAGAGGCACATGAGAGGCTAACGTGTGCCCCAGTCTGCACAACAAATCCGAGAGGGGGTTGTAGAGGTCGGTGCAATGATGCATGACACAAAAGCAGACGTGCCCTTGGTCGGCATGCGAAGGGCAGAACATTTTTGTTGTATTATATGTAGACCCCTAAATTCGTCCGATATTTTATTTCATCATCTTTATTTTTGTTAATTGTGTGTTTTTCCATCATTTATAATTATTATTGTTGTCTTTTTAAAAATAAACAAAAAAATCAAATATTTTGATTGATTTTTTTCCTTTTCCTTTTCTTAGTTAATAAAAAATAAAATATAAGATTTTTTCCTCTTTTTCATTGTAGAGAGAATAAAATTTTGAAAAGATTAACGATCAAATTTTTCTTGTATGGAAAAATTATTTGATTTAATCAATTTTTGGAAGGAACCAATTTGGCCAAATATTCTTAAAATCAATTTAATCAAATTTCAATCACTTTCAATTATTTGTTCCTTTAAAATTTGGTTTGATTTATTTTTTCCTAAATGAGAATGATTTGGGATTTTTATAAATTGAAGGTCAAAGGCAAGCTTTGGGGAACCATTTCTTATTCAACTCTCTCATCATCTTTTCTCATGCATTCCCTCTTTCTCTCTCTCTAACTCCCACATTTTTCTCCTCCCACCTCTACAAATCTTTTCTTTACACTTCTCCCTCTCTTTCTTTCTCCAGCACTTTCTCTCAACTCTCTTTCTCCACTTTTTTTCTTCTCACAGTTTGTTTTTGTCTCTCTTAATTTCTTTACATTTTTTTTTCTACATCTTTGCAAACAAACAATTTTTTTCTTGCATTTTCTTCTCTAGTTATTTAAACTTTATAGCAATTTTTCTCCTTTAACATTGAATTTGCTTTGCTCATGAAACAAGATGACAAAATCTAGTGTTTTCTTCAAGTGGTAAGTTCTTTTGTGCTTCCTTAAAAACTTCATTGAATATATTTTAAAAATCTTTACTTTAATGCATCATTTACATTTACTCGTTGGCATAATTCGTTAGCATAATTTCATATCGTAAAACATGTTTATGATTTTTTTTTGAATTATTACAAATTTAGATTCACAGTCATTACTTGCCTTTGAAATATTTGTGACAAGAAGTTCGATTAATAATGTTCTCAAATGTTGTTTGATGAATATGTGAAATGTATGCTATGTAATTGTTTATGTTTTTTTTTTAATTATTCTTTTATTTTATAGAGAATGTTTATGCATTTCCTTTTAGTTAATTTGCATCTTGATTCTTTTTGTCAACACTTACAAAAGGAAATTTTTCAACGATGGAACCTTAAGTCTTTGGAAGGCCGATAAATTAAGGTTCTTGAAGTGAAAAATCAATATCTTGGGATGCTGAGATTTGATTTTAATATTTTTTCTTAAAAAAATAAAATTGTGTTCAATAAAGATTTTTTTGTGTGCAATTATTTCTCTTTTCACGAATTCTTCTTTTTTTTTTTTAATTATATTTCGTATAAAAATACAAAAATATCCTTGCATGAAAAGCCTTTTTTTTAAAAAAAAGGAAGTTCTTTAAAAGGGGGAAATATTTGATTTTTCTAAAATTTAAGTTTTCCTTCTTTAAAAATAATTTTTTTTTATAAAGAGTACCAAAAATATTTTCATAAAGAGCATTGTCATAAAATGGAGTTTTTTTTAGGAAACTTTGTTTTTTCTAAATTTGAAATTTTCCTTTAAAAAAAAAAAAAACAACAAAAATCTTTTTCATAAAAAATACAAAAAAAAATATTTTTATAAAGAGCATTTTCATAAAATGATTTTCTTAAAGGAAATTTTGATTTCTCTAAAAAACATTCCATTGACTTTCTTTTCAAAGCGTTAAATCAAATCTAAAATTTTTTTTTCCCATAAAAGTTTCACCTCTTTAAAAATAGAAAAATAATAAAGAAATTCCTTAAAAAGAATCATTTTCTCACACATGTTTTTAAATTAATAAACCAAACATTGTCCTTAAAAAAAACTTTCATATGATGGAAATTGAAAACTCGAGATGTTGATTCTCCAATAATTTTGAGGTTATGAATTTATTTTAGGATGCCAAATTAAATTCAAATAAATTTTGAATGACTTTATGACACTCATACTTATTGCTCATTATTTAATTTATATTAGTGGTGAATAAATCATGAGACATTTAAAAAATGAAAACAAAAACCTTTTTTTTCTACAAAGGCCATTTTCATTAAAATAACACAAGAAAAGTAAAATTTTGTTCCTTGAACGAGTGTTGTGGGGTACTAATGAAGGAATGAACGTTTCACTCCATAGCGGAAGCATTGGATCCTCTTTGATTTTATTTTAAATTAAATTAGAGCAAATATGGAGATATTTCTGGCAGATCTTTATCTCCTCCATAAAATCTTCCTGGCTATAACTCGAACACAAGATCAAGGCTTGTGGGAGCCTCTTGAAAGAAAATTCACAATGGATTGTAGAGGAAGAGATCTAGAGAGAATTATCTAATTCTCTCTATTGAAGAGATGTGTGTGATGTCTAATGGCTCAATCCAAGGCTTATATTTATAGAGACCAAGGGCAAATCTTTGCCATAATTAAAATATTATATTTTAATATCTAAGATATTAAAATATATCATATACTTATTTGAATCTCATTCAAATCTCCTACGATATTTATTTATTTAAATCTTATTTAAATTTTATAAATATCTTTTATTTAATGTATCTAATATACATTAATTATTTTAATATTTAATGTATCAAATAAAATAAATATATTTTTCCTCTTTTATATTAAATATATCTATATATTAAATATTAATTTGAACACTTCAAATTAAATATTAATTTGAACATTTCAAATTTTAATATTTAATGTATCAAATACAATAAATATATTTTCCTCTTTTAAGGAGCCTAAAACAATAATACTTGGTGATTCTCATACTACCCAAATTATGGGAATTGGTGAGGTTGAATTAAAATTCACCTCTGGAAGGGTTCTAATTTTGAAAGATGTGCTTTGTACACCCTCCATGAGAAAGAATTTAATGTCTAGTTATCTTCTTAATAAGGCTGGCTTTAAACAAACTATGGAATCTGATCAATATGTGATAACAAAAAAGGGAATTTTTGTTGGAAAAGGTTATGCTTGTGATGGAATGTTCAAATTGAACATTGAGAATATTAATAAAGCATCTACCAGTTCGATTTATATGCTCTATTCATTAAATTTTTGGCATGTTTGTTTGTGTCACATAAATAGTAAATAGGTGGGAGTGATGAGTAGTCTTGGATTAATTCTTAGTTTAAAAAATGATTTTGATAAATGTGAAATATGCAGTAAAGCTAAAATTACCAAAGAACCTTATAAAAGTGTTGAAAGAAATACTGAATTACTAGAGTTAATTCATACAGACTTGTGTAAATTTGAAGGAATTTTAACTAGAGGAGGAAATAGATATTTTATCACTTTTATTGATGATTTTTCAAAATATACTCATGTTTATTTATTGAAAAATAAAAGTGATGCTTTTGAGAATTTTAAAAAATTTCTCCTCAAAGTTGAAAATCAATTCGGTAGAAAGATTAAAAGAATTAGAAGTGATAGAGATCGAGAATATAAATCATTTGAATTCAATTCATATGTTGAATCATTGGGAATAATTCATTAGACTACTCCACCATATTCACCTGCTTCTAATGGAGTAGCTGAGAGAAAAAATAGAACCTTAATTGGTTTAACTAATACTATGCTATTAGAATCAGGTGCATCTTTTAATCTTTGGGGTGAAGTGGTTTTGACTGCTTGTCATGTGTTAAATAGAGTGCCACATAAAAAGACAAAAACTACACATTTTCAATTGTGGAAAGGGTATAAGCTACATTTGGGATGTTTAGCTTTTGTGAGGCTAACAGATCCAAAAAGACCTAAATTAGGGTCTAAAGCTACCACTTGTGTTTTTCTTGGATATGCAGTTCATAGTACAACCTATAGATTTCTTGACATTGAACATAATGTGATTTTTGAATCAAGTGATGCAATTTTTCATGAAGAAAAATTTCCTTTCAATTCAAGAAATAGTGGGGGTCAAAGTTGTGAACAAGCTTCCTATAAGTTTGGCTCTTCTACTCCTAGTGATAATAATGAAAACAACTCTCCAATTGAATTAAGGAGTAAAAGAGCTAGAACTGTAAAATATTTTGGTCCTGATTTTTATGTTTATAACATTCAAGAAGCACCAATTTCTTTGCAAGAAGCTTTGTCATCTCCAGATGCAATTTTCTAGAAAGAGACTGTGAATGATGAAATGGAATCACTAATTTCTAATAAAACTTGGAAATTAGTTGATTTGCCACCCAGTTGTAAAACTATAGGGTGTAAATGGTGTTGGGATTTATGCCTTAAAGCCTCGTAATTAATAATTTATTTAATAATTAATAATAATTTTGATTATTTTATTTTCAATATAATATTATCCATTATATGAAAAATCCAAGGTTATTAGTTTTGTAACATTCGGTTTATTTAGGAGCACTAATTTTGAAATTCGAAAGTTAATTTGAAAATTTGAAATTTTAATTTTTAAATTGGTTAATTTGGAAGTTAGAATGATGGAAGGGGTAAATATGGAATGGAGAAGTTGGATGAGGGCAATTTTGTAAAAAAAAAAAAATATAAATAATACCCTTATTCTTATCTTCATCTTCTTCTTCCCTCACTTTCATTTCTCTCTCCCCGAATACCCATATCCATACCCATTTTTTCTTCTCTTTCTTTCTCATTTCCTCCTTTTTCTCCTCCATATCTTTTTTTTTCTCCTCCGAAATGGTCTCCCCCAAAAACCCATCTCCATTTTTTCCTCTTTTCTCTCTCTCTCTCTCTCTCTCTCTCTCTCTCTCTCTCTCTCTCTCTCTCGGTTTTGGTACAAACAGCAAGGAGAGTGTGGTTCGGGGTCAAATTTCGACAAGTTCGGTGCTCGTACAGTCATATACGACCTCGATTTATAGTGGGTAAGCTTCCCGATTTTTTATTTCAATTTATTGATTGGTGTGGTTGCAAATTTGAGACACCCATAAAGTTCTTGTGCTAATTTTAGATTACTCATAGCTTTTGGATGTTATATATGTGAATTTAGACCTTTGGAATTAAATTGACAAGCTCTTGGTTCATGGGTAAGTGTTCCAATAACGATTCGAATTCATTTATGGGTGTTAAACTGAGTTTTAAGAGCCTTTTTGTGGAATTTAGGGACTGTTTTAGTGTTTAATAATTTACCCATAATGTGTGAGATCTTATTCAAGGTTACCCATTATGTTAGGAGGTCGGATTGTCGAGTTCGGACCCCTTTGACATTGATTTCAGCAAGTAAGGATGTTATTGGATAAGTTTGTATTGGGTAACTTTGTTTCAACTTAATTGAGTTCATGGTTGGAGTTTAAAATGACTTGTTAATTATTTTTCAAGACTTTGTTTGGCGTTTCAGGCTCAGGTACTCGATTTATGGGCAACCTTGAATCTTGGAGTAAATAGTAAGTAGTTATTTGGATTTTAAGCCCCTTTAAATTTTTAAATGATTTAGATTTATGTTTGATAAATTGCGAATTATGAAAGCATGCTTGAAAGCGGTGTTATGAGATATGAAATGATTAGTAGATATGTCTAGAAGTAGTCTTGAGCTAAAGCGGCTTTAGTTGAGGTTATAATGGAAATTGGGGCTTAAAGTTGCGATTTTATCATGTTAAAGTATGAAATACCTAAGGAATTGCCCAAGGTTATGTTTGGATGAGTTCAAACACGTTTGTGGTGAATTGTGAACAATCGTGTTTACCTAAATATGAACTTGTGAAAGATGTCGAGGTTGGTTAAATTAATTGGAGAATTATCGTGTTGGGCTTAAGATTGCCTGAACTTGTTGCTAATTTCGTTAAGGGATTCAAAGTTACAAACAAAAGATGAAAATGTGTCTGAGGTTATGAATAAAGTTGATTATGTTTTCCCCCGTAAGCATAAAAGTATAGATAGTGGTACTAAATTAGATGTTGTAAGTGTTTGGGCTTGGTTAAGGGCTGAGGTAGAACACCTTAATCTTATGTGTTTGAATGTGAATGGAAGGGCGTTGGTTGTTTTGAGTCCTAGCATGGTTAGAGGATTTAAATTCTGGACTAATGGATTGAAGGACTTTATGTCAATGACATAGGTATGGGCTATGGCTACGTGTAGTTCTTGTTTAGAAGTACCATTGAACTAGGGTAGTTCTTACTTGAGATCTGTGTTTGTGGTCTATAGCGAAAGATCACCATGATACGATTGTGGTTGTTTAATGAGAGGTGGACCTGGATCATAGGTCACGAATAACTTCTTTAAAAGAAAGAGAAGTGGGTTGTTTTAGTGTTGACCTAAGAAGTAAGTAGCCTTTCGGATTGGTTTGTTAGAATTTGTGTCTCGTCTATATATATATATGAGGCGTAAGACGTTGTAAATGTTGGAAAGGCTTGAAGGTTGCTTCCTCTCTGTGTTTATGTGAATTAGGGGATGATTCCCTTTGTATGTGCTTTTGAACTTCGGTTCAGGTTGTGAATATGGTTTGGAAATGATGAATGATTTTGGTATGGTAGATGACCCGAGAGGTCTTGAATGCGTAGGGAAAGTGCAAAGACCCGTTAGTTTGGTGCTACCTACCCTACCTCTGTCCTTACGTGCGAGTGTGTAAGCCTAGAACGTATGTGATGTGAGGAGCATAGGGGATGCGTTTCCCTAGTGCCTGTGAGCTAGCTTAGAGGTGATTCCCCACTATGTTGAGCATAGGAATGCGTTTTCTATTGCCTGTATGCTAGCTGAGGGGATGTGTTCCCTGGTTGCCTGTGTGGCTATCATGATGTGATGAGCATAAGGAATGTGTTCCTTATTGCCGATGAGCTAGCTTAGGGGTGATTCCCCACTGTGTTGAGCATAGGGATGCGTTTCCTATTGCCGTGTGCTAGCTGTGAGATGATTCCCCAGTATGTGGAGCGTAGGGAATGCGTTCCCTAGCGCCTGTGTGCTAGCTTAGGGGTGATTCCCCATTATGTTGAGCGTAGGAAATGCGTTCCCTAGCACCTGTGTGTTAGCCTAGGGGTGATTTATCTATTGAGATGAGTGTGAGGGTTATAGACCTTCACAGGTTTGGGTTCTAGGTTACATGACTCACAAGTATGACACGAAGTTAGGTTCAGGTAGTAGTGAATGTTGTGGAAGGTTAAATGGACTTTTAAAATAATTGAAGGAAGTATTTGGAAACTAAGCACGAGTGTGAGTAAGAGCTTGGTATGGTTTCTTTAAACATTGGACCCTTAAGTGGGCTACTTACTGAGTATGTTTATATTCATCCTTGCTACTTTGTTTGTTTTGCAGATTGTGCACAATCTCGGGGCGGATGACACAGGTGACGACTTGACGAGACTATGGAGACTCCACCAAATTCTTTTCCCTGTTTAGCTTTTAGTTTTGTTTCTTTGTTCCTTGATGTGCGTTTGGTTGTAAATCCTAAATATTCTTTGCTTTCGTGTAATTAGTTAGAAGTTCTTAGGTTTGACTGTCTGTTAGTTGAGCTCAGCACTATGTATCGTAGTTTGGAGGGTGCTGAGTCTATTTCCTGAATTATAGAAGTGCTCATATCTCTTTCCAGGTCGTTGTAAATTTTGGTTTTCTTCTAGTTACGCCGTCATGCTGCCGAAATTTTGGGCATGAGAGAGGTAATTAGGTCGTGATTCCTTGTTTAGAAAGTCGTAGGAATCCGGGTCTTTACAAGTTTAATCTTGAACAGTATGTGGTTGACATACAAGAGGGTCATGTTCAAGAAATAACCTAAAGGGTCATAGTATATGGATAAGGTTGGGTGCCTTATCCTGGTAACACTATTGATACGGCCCACTTTGTAATAGTTACAAATGATTTGATCCAAATCATTCATGTAGAGACATGTGAGTGGGGGTATCTTATACAATGAGTTTGTATAAGACTGGACCACGAAATATTTAATCTCTCTTTATAAATCCGTTAATTGAGAAGATTAATATTTCATCAGGATGATCATATGCGACTCGATCTTAATCCTGAGTGAGTTATGAACTCCTGCCTGTGGGGCTTGTCCTTTGATTTGCATGGGTGAGAGTGGCTTTTGTAGCCAATTCAATATGTCTACCATTTTGGGGACTTGACCAAATAGGGAGCTGAGAACATAATCTCACAAGATGGAATTCACTCCTTCCCATATAGGGTAAGTAGATGATCAGTAGTTCCCTTAAATGCTGATTTCGGGACTTGAACAATGGGGCCCTACCCTCTCATTGGCCCGAGAGGGACTTAGTTTATAATTAGATTATAAACATATTGTTCATTAGAGAATCAGTGGTACTTAAGGTGCAAGATGTAATTATAGGGGTAAAACGGACTTTTGACCCAGCTGTAATTACGAACAACTCGTGAAGGATCGACTTGCATGTAATGATTATATCTATGGACACAACTTGTCCTACAGTGCATAAGAGTGTAACTCTAGGTCTATAGTAGAGTGACCTATAGTTAATGAATGAAAATTAATTAATTAAAGAGTTTAATTAATTAATTTTGTATCATTGGAGCTTATAATCTGTAGGTTCATAAGGTCCCCTTGCTAGCTCATAGTAACACTAAAAGATCAATTTATTTGAAAGAAAAATTTGAAATGTTCAAATTAATATTTAATTTGAAGTGTTCAAATTAATATTTAATATATTAGATATATTAAATATAAAAGAGGAAAATATATTTATTGTATTTGATACATTAAAAATTAAAATTTGAAATGTTCAAATTTAATATTTAATTTGAAGTGTTCAAATTAATATTTAATATATTAGATATATTAAATATAAATGAGGAAAATATATTTATTGTATTTGATACATTAAATATTAAAATAATTAATATATATTTGATATATTAAATAAAAGATATTTATAGAATTTGAATAAGATTCAAATAAATAAATATCGTATGAGATTTGAATGAGATTCAAATAAATAAAAGATATATTTTAATATATTAGATATTAAAATATAATATTTTAATAATGGCAAAGATCTTCCCTTGGTCTCTATAAATAGAACCCTTGGGTTGAAGCATTCTGAACAACACACATCTCCTCAAAGAGAGAATTAGAGAATTCTCTCTAAACCTCTTCCTCTTTAATCCCTTGAGGATTTTCTTTCAAGAGGCTCCCACAAGCCTTGATCTTTTGTTAGAGTCATAGCAAGGAAGACTTTGTCGAGGAGATAAAGACCAGCCAGAAGAATCTCCATATTTTCAAGGTATTTATTGCTTAACCCTTGTATTTTAGTTTAATTCTAAATAAATCAAAGACGATTCCTATGCTTCCGCTGTAGGTTTAATTCGATTATTCCCTTCAAATGGATCCTGAGAAAAAAGCTAAAACCAGATGGTAGTGTAGACAAGTATAAAGCTAGACTTGTCGCAAAAGGTTTTAAACAAAAAGAAGACTTAGACTTCTTTGAAACTTTTTCTCCGGTTATGAGAATCACATCCATTAGATTGCTAATTACAATTGCTGCAATTTTTTATATGAGTATTCATCAAATGGATGTGAAAACACTTTTCTAAATGGTGATTTAGAAGAAGAAATTTATATGGACCAACTTGAAGGTTTTATAGAACCTGGGCAAGAGAACAAAGTGTGTAAGCTTACTAAATCCCTATATGGCTTAAAACAAGCCCCAAAGTAGTGGCATGAGAAATTTGATTCTTGTATGCTAAATAATGGTTATAAACCAAATGAATGTGATAAATGCATCTATTATAAATCATGGGAAGATTCACATGTTATTATTAACCTATATGTTGATGATTTATTGATCTTTGGCCTAAATATTTTTGCTATAAATGAAACAAAAAATTTATTGAGAAACCATTTTGACATGAAAGATCTTGGTGAGGCTAATTTTATTTTGGGTATGAAAATAACAAAAACCTCATATGAGTTTTTTCTTGACCAATCACATTATATTGAGAAAATGCTCAAAAAATACAATTATTTTGATTGTAAACATTTGTCTACTCTATTTGATTCAAGTGTTCACTTGTTTTCCATTGAAAATGAAAATGATGTAATTAATCAAAAGCAGTATGCTAGCGTGATTGGTAGCCTACAGTATGCGACTGATTGCACTAGACCTGACATTGCATATGCAATAGGAGTTCTTAGCAGGTTTACGAGTAAGCCAGGTAAAAAACATTGGCATGTCATAGATCGTTTTATGAAATATTTATTGGGAACAAAAGACTATGACTTACTTTATAAAAAATATCCTGCTGTTGTTGAAGGATTTTCTGATGTTGATTGGAATACATTGTCAGGTGATTCTTTATCTACTATAGGATATATTTTTACCTTGGGAGGTTGTGATATTTGTTGGAAATCTAAAAAACAAACAATTATTGTCCACTCTACTATGGAAGCAGAGCTTATTTCATCCAAAGTCATTCTCATTAATGTCGTATCGTCTGTTACACCGTTAATTAGAGAAATCTCTTCAGCGTTGTCAACATACAATATGTTGATTATAAAGGACCTTGTCATCTCAGGTACACCACTCCATCTACGACCCGTCCACGACCCAGCCCGCCACCACGGAACATCCCCTTTGTACAAAATCAGCTGTGGATACCCGGTCGAGTCAATCCGGCAACTGAAATTCCCGGTTCCCGGATTGTCTTGTGCCTTCCATGAAGTTAGAAACCAACTGAACCCGGTCCGCAGGTTCACCCCCAATTTCATGTACGGGAGAAGCACATGAGACGGATAATCAAAGCTTTGCCAAATAACCCTTCGGCTCTCTCGTTCAACCACAGCAAGATTTCCCGTATCCCAAAGCTCGACCGACACGTCGTTCGGTGATTGGATAGAATTGTTCGTGGACCAAAGAGATACGGTTTGTGTGGCGCTGAAAACGACGACGTTTCCATGACGGTCGATTGAGAGAGTTCCGGAGGTGTCGTTGAGGGGTTGGTTTCTGTTGGCAACCCAAACGAGAGTTATTAGATTACATGGGGTTCCACCCCATGTAATCTAATAAGAGTTAGTTCGGGAATTTTATTGTACCAAATTCCGACATATCGGCGAGTAGTGGAATTGTTGAAACCGAAGAATCCAAGAGCGAAATTCTTGTTGGTGGATACCAATCGATCTCCATCTTTGATGATATCAACGGTAGAATTGATCTCAACGGCGAGGGTAACATGGCTGCAAACAAAAATGGCCAAAAACAACCATATGTGAAAGAAGGAACATTTGGGAGGATTCATGGTTGATGGTTCATTGGGGATTGAAACATTGAGGGCAAAAAGGGATTGTTATAAGTGGGGATCAGAGTTTAGAGCTGCAAAACAGTTTAAGCATTAAATGGCGGATGGGGTAGTTGATAGAGTTAACTGTGATGTTATTGTTGGGTTGTTGATATTAAGAACCTCCACTGAGGGTGATCGGAAACTGGCTTTAAATTATTGATCAAGAGATGGAATTGAGTGCATGGTTCAAAAGTGCACTAGCTAATTGGCTCTATCAGGAAAAAAAATCTTCATGGAAGGATTCTATTATCTAACTTACGGGTTTAATTTTTAGTTATTTTAGTTTTTTGCAAGTGAGGACATGGAAACTCTTCTCTCTCTATGAGATTTCTAAATCGATTTTGAATTTTGCTGGTTAGCCGTAGCCATCGTTAGTGTATAAATAATAAATTGGTTTAATTTTTTATGTGATGTGACTGATTTTTTTTTTTTTTTTTTTTAATATGCATCATGTTATAGATAATGGATGAATATTGATTTTTAAATTCTAATAAGGCTATAGTGAAGTGATTAGTGAGTACACATGTCATTTAATGAATCACCAGCTACAGTTTTGTTCAATATCAAGATTATAGAAATGTTCTAACCCTATTAATTTTACAGAAAAATCGTAAAGTCACCGGCATCCTCCAAAAGTAATGTGTGATACTAAAAAAATATATGAGAAATCAAGTCAGGAATCAGGGTATTAAATTTCTATCAACATGTCTGACATTTTCATCGATAGTTTCACATGTTTATGGGTTCGACATCGACATAAGGGAGAATCGACATTTCCACTATACCGTATAAATTTGATAAAATATTAAAAAAAATAGCAAGAAAATGTAACTTAATGTGAATATAATATTGTAACAAGTATTTTAACTCATTTAAAAAGTGTAAAATGTTCATTTATTAATATAATATTTTTTTTGAATTTTTTGTTTTAATTTTTTTTTCAGAAATATCCATCGACATCGACATTTTATCGATATTTTTATCGAAATTTTCATAAAATTGAAACTTCGACACTTCCGTCGACATCGACGTTTTAAACCTTGGTCAGGATGTCTATACTCTTCATGAAAATAAATAAATCAATTGAATTAATTACATTAATTATTACCAAAGTGAACATAGCTCAACCTTAATCGAGATGTGTATTACTCATTCTCTTGAGATTGGAGGTTCAAATTCTCTATACCTCCACATTTATTCTACTAAAAAAATTACATTAATTATTAATTACTAAGCATTAAAATATTTATATTTATAGTTAGTTATTTTTGTCTATTTGAAGTTAGTCTCCCATATTTCAATTAATTTAAATATCACCTATCTTTGAAAGGTTGAAAGTTCAAATGACCTGAATAATCTCCAAAAAATGTGGATCAATAATGCATTCACTTTCTTTACTTGTCATTTTAGTTGTGGAAATATGGTTTCTTTTGCATTACGCAAAATGCAAAAATTCAATCAAATCCAGCAACTTGGAGAATCCATACCCAATTCTTTTTAGGTTAAATTATCAAAAATACCCCTGAACTATGGAGTTGGTTTCAATTATACCATTGAACTTTGAAAAGTTTCATTTTAACCCTTGAAATTTGAAGTTTGTTTCAAAACAACCCTTGAAGGCTTTTTTTCGTTAAATTCATAGACGGACAATGATGTTTTTGCATTTATATTGTTGATTATGTGAACATATTTGAACATATACATTGAAAAAAAAAATCAAAATTTATGCAAATATGTCATTTTTCGTCCATTAATTTAACGGAAAAATCCTTCAAGGGTTGTTTTGAAACAAACTTCAAAGTTCAAGGGTTAAAATGAAACTTTTTAAAGTTCAGGGGTATAATTTAAACCAACCCCATAATTCATGGGTATTTTTGATAATTTAACCATTCTTTTTATTACAAACCATGTGAAATTCCATTAATGACAATGATACGGATAGTGATTTTTTACTTTTCAATACTATACTTTCAAGAAATTTCCAAAATATATAAACTTCTTCAACACATGTATTAAAGAATTTTTAAGTATTATGTATGCATTTTATATCGTTGGATTATAGGTGATATTTTTTTGACTCGGCTAAATAAAGTGAACATTTTAAAAACAACTAATGAATCTGAAAATTTTGATAAAAGAAATTAAGAAAAAAAAATCAATTTTTATCCCTAAATTTGTTATGTTGTATCAAAATTTACCCTAAACTTTTAATTTCATCCAATTGCACCCCAAACTTAGATAAGTGTTGCAATGTTAACCCTAAACTTTAAAAAGTGTTGCAATTTCAACTCTCTAATTAGTACTTTTCATTTGAAAGATCATTCATAAAAGTATTATCATATGCATTCAATGAATTCGAAAACATATGTATGGTACAAAATTGATAAAATTTTAAAAAAACAACATTAGAGTTAATTTTTTTGTTAAAATTTGTGAATTAATTTGGAAAAATCATTGTAGCCTATGATGACACTCGAAAAGATGACGCGCACTTGTCCGTCATCGTTTTCCTTTAATGATGAACAATGTACATTATTAAAACCCAAATTTATACTAGTGAACCTTCAAGTTGTGTTCAACCATTAATTTATCAAACACTATAAATTTTTTTTTTTTGCAAAGGTCCATTTTTTGTTCACATAAGACATCAGAATAAATAGAACTTAGGCTCTCACTTCATGCACACCATCAATCTTCTCATCTCTTTCTTCTTTCAAACATGGCCTTCTCTTTGGCTTCCTTCCCTCTCCCGATGACTGCAAAACACGTTCCACTAAGGGATGGCCATTTTAGACACTTGAATAATTCTGATGCAAAGCCCTTATCTTTGACGCCGCCAATTATTCCTCATATTAGAGAACACAAGGAGTTCCATCACAAAATCAATTGGTAATAAGAGGAGTAGCTCATGCATCTTATAAAGATTGTGAGATCTCCTCATTTTTTCAATGTACGATTCTTAACATTCATCTCAAGATGGTGCCTCTTTGAGTCCACCATTCTTGAGTCAATCAAACTAATTTTTTTTTAACCGAATACCCATTTGGGATTATGGACTTTGATATCATATTAGAGAACACATAGAGTTTCATTTCAAAACCAATTGTTAACAATAGGAGTAACTCATATATCTTTTCATTTTTTTAATGTGGTATATGCTCAACACCTCATGGTCATGTGGAGTTTCATCTCAAAATCAATTGGTAACGAGAGGAGTAACTCATGTATTTTATAAAGATTGTGAGGTTTCTCATTTTTCCAATGTGGTATGCTCAACACCTAATAGTCATGTTTTGCGCTCGATTCCTCTAAAACACCAAAACCAAAACGAATTGCATGATGGTTTTAGCGGTGAAACTCCTCCATCTAATGTGAGGAGTTTGAAGCATATACTGAGAGAAGTAGGAGATTCCTGGGAAAGTTTGGATATGATCGATGCACTTCAACGCTCAGGAATTGACTATCACTTCCAAGAGGAGATTGATGCTATTCTACAGAGGCACCATGAAATCATCTCTGCTCCTCGATCTTTTCGACGTCGAGATTGATCTTCACAAGCTTTCCCTTCGGTTTCAACTTTTGAGGCAACATGGTTACTATGTGCTTGCAGGTGAAGTACGAATTTTGTTTATATTATCACAAATTAGTTTAAAAATTTTTAATAAGTCTTTGTTCAGTTTTTTTTTTTTTTTTTTGGCTAGAATAAAGGTAGTCAAAGTTATTTTATTTTGTTGGAGTCTTCTGCATTTTGTTAGACTGTTTTTTTGGTAAGCTTGTTAGGCTCCAATTTTAAGGAGTTTTGGTTGGTCTCTGGCCTGTATTTATATAGACGCTCAAGTTTTGTTGTAGCAGGCAAGAGTTTCAAATAAAAGGAAGCATTTTTTTCTCTCCTCATTCTCAGTTTCATTTTTCTGCTTTCCAGTTTGTTTAGAATCTCTCTGTTTTGTTTTATGGTATCAGAGCCAGGTTCTAAATTGTGAATTTATTTCATGGAGGTTTTCAATGGGGGAAGCAGGGTTAACACTCACAAGGGTGTGGAAAAACTTGTAGGAACAAACTACAAGTATTGGAGAATGTGCATGGAGGCTTATCTTCAAGGTCAAGACTTGTGGGAGTTAGTAGCTGGTTCAGACACAGAGATTCCAGCTGACACTATTGATAATAGTGAGCCAAGACAAAAATGGAAGATCAAATGTGGGAAGGCCCTATTTGCTTTGAGGACTTCAATTAGCAAAGAATTCATTGATCATGTTCGTGATGTAAGCTCTCCTAAACAAGTATGGGAAACTCTTGAAAAGCTATTTTCTAAGAAGAATACAACAAGATTACAGCTCTTGGAAAATGAACTAGCAATGACGACACAAGAAGGTATGTCAATTTCAGAATATTTCTTGCGCGTAAAAAATATATGTGCTGAAATTTCCGAATTGGATGTGGATGAGAAAATTAGTGATGCTCGATTAAGAAGATTTCTCATTCGTGGATTAAAGAAGGAATACACACCCTTTATTACCTCCATTCAAGGGTGGGCAACTCAACCATCAATGGAAGATTTAGAGAGTCTTCTTTCAAACCAAGAGGCTTTGACTAAGCAAATGGCCAAAGACCCAGACCATGATTCTGTTCTGTTCTCAAGAGGAAAATCAAATGGAGATGATTTTGAAGACAGTACCAGCAAGGAAAAGACTTCCAGTGACAACCCACAAAACAACAAACCTTTTCGATGCTACCGATGCGGGAAGGTTGGACATATCAAAAAATATTGTCGTGTACGAATTTCCAAAGCAAATGTTGCATGTGCAGATGAAGAAGATGGTCAACTCAATTGGGAGCAATGCTTTATGGTTGATGAAATTAAAGGAAGAGACACTGCTCCAAAATTATCACAAGATGAAGCTCACATCAACTATGTAGACTACAAACAAGAGTGGATTATTGACTCGGGTTGTTCTCATCATGTCACTGGCAATGATTCATTATTTTCAGAATTATGGCAACATAATGGAGAACGTGTAATTGTCACTGCCGACAACTCAACTTATCCAGTCATCAAAGAAGGCGTTGTGAAGATTGGTGCCCTTGAAAATAGAGCAGACGTCAAACTAAATGATGTTTATCATGTTCCAGGTTTAATGAAAAATTTAGTTTCAGTTTCTCAGATTACTAATTCTGGAAAATATGTTTTGTTTGGTCCAAATGATGTGAAGGTGCTTGACAATGTGAGAAAGGTTGAAGCTGATGTTGTCCTCACTGGTGATAAAAGAGGTTCCCTATTTGTCTTATCAGTTGGAGAAGCATATGTAAATAGGACAAGTCAAATTGATAGTGCAGCTATATGGCACGCTAGATTAGGGCATGTGGGCTATCAAATGCTACAACAAATCTCATCACAGAAATTGTTAGATGGCTTGCCTACATTGAAGAATGTACATGAGAATGTGATTTGCCAAGGTTGTTAATATGGAAAATCTCATCGTCTCCCTTTCAAAAGCTCATCAAATCGTAGATCATCACCCTTTGAATTAGTTCACACAGACCTAATGGGACCAACAAGAACAACAAGCTACAGTGGGAAACAGTATGGCATGATCTTGGTGGATGATTTTTCCAGGTACACTTGGGTATATTTTTTGAAAGAAAAAAATGAAGCACTCTTTAAGTTTGTTGAATTTACTAACATTGTGAGGAAGGAGTTTGGCCAGAAGATAAAATGCCTAAGAAGTGACAATGGTGGCGAGTTTATGTCAGATGAATTTTCCAAATTTTGCGACAATAATGATATCCAACGACAAATGACGTGCCCTAATACATCTCAGCAAAATGGGGTTGCAGAGAGAAAGATGTCACACATTGCCTCAACAAGTCTTTCATGGTTACATGATAAAAATCTCCCACGAGAACTTTGGGCTGAAGTAATGCAATGTGCATGTCATGTGATAAATCGTTTACCTCCGTGGCCGGGTAAAGAAAAAGCTCCTTTTGAATTATTGCATAATCTAAAGCCAAATGTAAACTATTTTCGAGCATTTGGTTCTATTTGTTCTGTTCATATTCCTAAAACAAATAAAACCAAACTTGACCCAAAAGCAAAGAAGTGCATATTTGTTGGCTATGATTCATGCAGGAAAGGATGGAAGTGTATAGATCCAAAAACAAAGAAGTTTGTCACATCCAGAGATGTGGTCTTCGATGAAGTATCAACATGGTATCCAACACAGAAGCAAATCTTCCAAAATGTCATTATTGAAGATGGAGATAATTTTGAAACCATGTCTCAAAGAAATGATGAATCTCAATCTACAAGAAGTGATACATCAAGCCCAACAGATGTTGAACAAACAACTAGAAGGTCATCAAGAGAGAAAAAGCAACCAAATTATCTCAAAGATTATGAGGTACAACTAAACCATTGTACTGTAACCTCCTGTTTCTTCACTGGATCATTGAACGAAGAACCAGATAGCTATGAAGAAGCTAAAAACCATCCATAATGGGAAGCTGCTATGGCTAAAGAAATTGAAGCATTAAGCAAAAATCAGACATGGAAATTGGTGCCCAAACCAGAAAATTGCAAGCCAATTTCATGCAAATGGATTTATCAGTTGAAAAAGAAATTAGATGGAAGCATTAACAGATTCAAAGCTCGACTTGTAGCACGTGGATTCTCCCAAAGTTATGGTTTGGATTATGAAGAAACATTCAGTCCAGTTGCAAAAATGGTAACAGTAAGAACTATATTTTCTCTTGCCGCTTTTAAAGATTGGAAGTTGTGGCAGTTGGATGTAAAGAACGCGTTTCTCTATGGTGATTTGGATCAAGAATTATTTATGGAGCAACCAAAAGGGTATGTTTCTAAAGAATATCCCCACCATGTTTGCCTTTTGAAGAAGGCATTATACGGTCTTAAACAAGCGCCACGTGCTTGGTATGGTAAAATTGCTCAATACTTTATTTTTTGTGGGTTCAAGCTCTCTACTGCAGATTCTAGTTTGTTCATTAAACTTGAATCAAATATGCGTTTGTTGGTCTTACTTTATGTGGATGATATGATAATTACTGGAGATAATGAAGCTGAAATTTCTATGTTGAAAAATGATTTATCTATCCGTTTTGATATGAAGAACTTAGGAGAGGTTGGTTGTTTTCTTGGGTTAGAAATTGAAAAATTAGACCATGGATATTTTATTTCTCAAAAAGGTTATGCAAAGGGGCTATTACAACGCTTTGGCATGGGGGAGTCTAAAGAAAAAGCCATTCCAATGGAGCCACACCTCAAGTTGATGAAAGATGAAGGAGAACCATTAAATGATGCCAGAAAATTCAGGCAACTGGTTGGTAGTTTAATTTACCTAACTATTACAAGGCCTGAGATTGTTTATTCTGTTGGCAAAATTTCTCAGTTTATGCAAGATCCAAGAAACTCCCACCTAGATGCAGCTAAAAGAATTCTAAGATATGTGAAGGGCTCTGTTGACCATGGTCTTATGTATAAGAAAGCTGAAAATCTCTCGTTAACTGGTTTTACTGATGCAGATTGGGTTGGGGACGCAAATGATAGACATTCGACTTCAGGTTATTGCTTCAATATCGGTTCAGCTGTAATTTCTTGGTGTAGCAAGAAGCAATCTATAGTTTCTTTATCAAGCATTGAAGCTGAATATGTGGCAGCAACTATGACTGCACAAGAATGCATGTGGCTAAAGAGGCTTATGGATGACATCGTATGCAAAATTGATTATGCTGTACAAATTAATTGTGACAATGAAAGTGCTGTCAAGCTTGCATCAAATCCAATATTTCATGGGCGCACAAAACACATTGAAGTTCGTCATCACTACATTCGAGAGAAAGTGCTGGAACAAGAAATTGAATTGAAGGGAATATCAACAAATGACCAAGTTGCAGATATATTCACAAAAGCTTTAGCTAAACCAAAGTTTGAAAATTTTAGAGTTGCTCTTGGAGTAGTCAGCCGTGAGTTTGCACTAAGGGGGAGTATCACAAATTAGTGCAAAAATTTTGAATAAGTCTTTGTTCAGTTTTTTTTTTTTTGGCTAGAATAAAGGTAGTCAAAGTTATTTTATTTTGTTGAAGTCTTCTGCATTTTGTTAGACTGTTTTTTTGGTAAGTTTATTAGGATCCAATTTTTAAGGAGTTTTAGTTGGTCTCGGGCCTGTATTTATATAGACGCTCAAGTTTTGTTGTAGCAGGCAAGAGTTTCAAATAAAAGGAAGCATTTTTTCTCTCCTCATTCTCAGTATCATTTTTCTGCTTTCCAGTTTGTTTAGAATCTCTCTGTTTTGTTTTATATATATACACATATAAACAATATTTCCTTGTTGATTGGGCAACAAGAATTTTCTATGCCCACTAAATCTTTTTTAATAATACTTACCTTCTCATCAATCTCGAACTAACTACCATTAAAAATTTGTAAACTAGGAGAGAAAAATGTAAAAAGGAAGAGAGAAAAGAGATTTTTTCTTTGAGATTGGCAATTTAGATATGGGTTTTAAATCGATGTCGTCTTCTTCTTCATTATATCTATGGATTTTAAATTATTGTTGTCGTCACCTTCTTCTTCTTCTTTAGATTTGGGTTTTGAAGGCGGTGACAATTCAATTTGGGTTTTAAATCGCTACCATTGCCACCTTTTTCTTCTTTGTCAGAGGGGTGCGGACTTCGAAGATGGGGAATGGGGTGGGGGCATGAGGTGGTGGAGAGGAGATAGAGATATTATGTAATTATTAAATTTCATTTTTATTTTTTAATTTTAAAAGTTGCCACACTAGCAAATTTTATAATAAAATATGTTACCTCATTTTTCTGCCGTTGGATTTTATAGTAAAATTTTGTGAAAGAAAGTGTTGGTTTGAAACATAAAAAATGAATTGATGTTTCATTTATGTTGTTGTTACTTGACTTGAAATTCAAAGATTTCAAAATGGTTTGAAACATCAAAATGTGTTGATGTTTCTTTTACAAATTTAACTTAAAAGTTAAATTTGTGAGTTATGTTTGAATTTTTACAAGTAACTACATAATTGAGTTACTTTTTATGTATGTTTCATATTGTTTAAATTAATTTTATTTTTGGAGAGTTACTAAGTTGCTAGCCTATAAATAGCAACTTGTTTATTCATTGGAAGTATCTCATTCCAATTGAAGAGTTATTTTCTCCTCTCATTTTTCTCTTTAATCTCTAGTCAAGTTGAGAGCAAGTATCCAAGAATTTTGCCAGCACTACTACAAATTTGGTCATTATTGACGCGTGGCTTTGTTGTATAGTTGACGCTTGAGATAAAAAAACAGTCAATAAAATGTTCATTTTCACATTAAAATTAATTATTAATTTGAAAATACATATGATGACGGTTCTTGACCGTCAACTATGGTCAATATTTATGTTGACATAAATAACCGTCCACATTGACAACTATGTTGACAGTAAATACGTAAAATTCCGTCAAAATTTGGTCATCTCCGTGTTTTGTATTAGTTGACAGCTAATCATCGTCAACTATTAATTGTTTTATTGACCGTCCTTAAATAGATATTAGCTGACGGTTATACACCGTCAATATATATAACCTTTATTGACGGTTGTTGACCGTCAAGAAAAGGAATTAAAAAAAAGTGGCAAATGTTTCCGCCTACGTGAAACGACGTCGTTTCAAGTTACACGTTTAAAAAAAAATATAGTTGAAACGTCGTCATTTTGATGAAATATAATTAAAAAAAAATATTAGTTTAATACCAAAAACGACGTCGTTTTACACCTTCTCTTCCTCACATCTTCTCCTTCTCGACAGTTAATGCACACAGGAACCCTAACTTCAATTTTTTTTCTCTCCTTCACTGATCGAGTGCCCTTGTCGCTACCCTTGCTGTCGTGGAGTCACGAGTGCCTCCCTTATCAAGCCGCCATCACCGATCGTTCACCTTGCTGTCGTCACCGATCGTTCACCTCGCCTATCAAGCCGCCGTCACCGATCATCAAGTTTTTCCAATTTTGCGATCTGCTCTGGTATTTTTTTTTTCGATTTTTCTCTGCTCTATGTACTCCTTTTGTTTCTATTTTCTCTGCTCTATTCGTCAAGTTGGAATTCGAACTTTAGGATTTTTTGTTGTTTTGAGAAATTTTTTCATCCTTTATGTGATTGTGGTTCTATTGCCTTCCCCTAATCTGATTCTGAAACAAAAAAAAAAAAATTAACCACATTTTGAGTGATTGAACCATAATCAAAACTTAGCATTCTGTTTTAGACAACTGCAATTGAGAGAGATGGTTGCTTGTGTTGCAAAAATTGAGAACAATTTTTCATTGTTATGGTAAAAAGTTATATACAAAGATATATGCAAAAGTTATATCATACAATTTTTCATTGATGTGGTTCCTAGAAGAATGATATTTTGTATATAAATCATTCTACCTATAAGAATTAACGAAAAAAAAAAAAGCCACCAAAAGTTGAGTTAATAAAAAAAGGAAGAATAACAAAAAAAGAATTTTAAGATGAACACTAAGAAGTGCAATCGAATTTTTCCAAATGAAAAACCTCATTCCAAACCCTTACCCTCTTGTTGAACAACCCAAATTTCTTAGTTATACACTCCATGTTATTGCTTTCGTTGCATTCATCCACAGTTTGTTTCTTTCCTTGTAAAGGAATGCTCGTAGAGCATCTAGATCAAATCTTCATCTCTGTTTTTTTCACTTTTACATTAGTCAAACCATGCCTTGCTCCTAGTTTTAAAAGTACTTGTTAATGTCTGGTGGTTTAAATCACTTTCATATATGTTTTTTTTTTAACTTTTACATTAGTTGAAACTATGCATAGATCCTAGTTTCAAAAGTACTTTTTACTGTTCTAATATAATATCACTTTCAAGTACCTCTAAATAATTTCAAATATTATTTTTTTAGTAGTAACGACTGAACCTCTGCAAGTGATCTGTTTGTGGCTGTGTTGTAGAGTATAATTATTTTATTATCTTTTTTGGTACTATTTGATTGATTTCAAATAATTAGAACCTCTGCAACCTCATTGGGATGCATTCGTTAGTACCGTTTTATCTGAAGAGTTTCAAGTACGTATTATAATATGATATTTTTTGTTTGTAAATATTTAGATGAAGAGATCAATTAACTTGTGTTGGCCTATACATATGTGAGGTAGAAATTAAGCAATTTGCATAAAGAAAGACGTTCCAAAAACAAATACAACCATAGGCTTGCTCGTAAGGGATACGCGAATTTGGTGGAAGAGTTGGTATGATTTGCTTTGTGAATTTGTACACTAATATGCTATTTTTATTTATTTATTACTTAGATGATTACATATATTTGTAGAATAAAGAAGGAAAGGTAGATATTGATGCAGATCGAGCTATTCTATGGAAACATGCTCGACAAGGAAAGGATGGATAGTTCTTGAATAAAGAGGTTGAAGATATTGCAATGAAAATTGTAAGTAATTGTGTTCATTTTTGTGTATTAATATATTATACTACACTCGTAAATAATGTTTTTATCTTTTTAAATTATAGGACGAGCTAGCTAAAGATCCAAAAAATAAAAATGATGATATTTTGACTAAAGCATTAGGTACCCCTAAACACTCAGGACGTGTAAGAGGTGTAGGAGGTTTAATTGCACCTTCTTTCTTCTTTCACAAGCCATCTCCATCAATTTCAAAGACAAACGGTGAATGACGAGGAAAAAAGTTGGAAGAAAGAAAAGAAGGAACTTATGCCGCAATATACTCGAATGGCGAAACAAGTGCTTGAGAAGAATGACGAAAAAAATAGCGGCGAACGAACTCCATTGTCAGATAGGGGTAGTTGTCAACTATAAGCACCAAAAGCTTCGACGTCTAATGAAAAAGTTGATCAGGTAACTCTTCTTTTAAATTTTCATTAAATGTGGTGTATGTATTATTTGATAGAAATACTAAGTGATGGTTTAAATATACTTTGTAGGGAAAATCTTGTGATTTAGCTATTGGCAATATAAAAAATATCGTGGCATTAGGAATTGTTTATGAGAGGATAAAGTCTCATGAAGTTGTTTATGGGGTACCTCTCTTACCGAACCGATGTGTGAGTACTTATAACTCTTGTATCTAACTTCAGTGCTCTATTGCCCATACCTGTAGCTAGGAGTATTGAGACTGTTTCCAATGCAATTGGCTATCATGTTTCATTGCCAAAAAGTCTTGTAATTGTAGATAAAGAAGAAAATGTAAGTTTATTTAAAAGCACTCTTAATTGTTAGATTAATGTCTATTTGTTTTAATATATAAAATTGTTTATATAGGAACGTAAGAAAATTCATCTTGAGCTAGCTGCATTAAAAGAGAAAAGACCCAAGAATGATGTGTCACGATTGCAAATGCCAGTAGCAGTTAAATACATGCTTACATTTTTAGAGGACATGAAAGATGAGTATTTAGACATCCCAATACCTAAGCACGTGTTTGGCTACGATTTCAACTTTCACTTGATGAAAGATAGTTTCTGCATGATGGAGGAACTAGCAAGCTCAGTTATATCGGCTTATATCGTGTAAGTAGTATTTAATTTTGTCAAATATTATTAATTTCCTTCTATCTTTTTAACTTGTAATATGTTTTTCTTTAATCTTAGATACTTGTGCGAATCTGAACCAATCATCCTAGAACAATATGCATTCCTTCAGCCATCATTAATTTCGCATGGCTTAGGACCTGAAGAGCAACGCTCTAGATTCCTATGTAATAGGCTAAGAGAGATTAAGAACAAATTGTTGATATGTCCTTGTAATCCAGGGTAAGTATGCAAAAAACATGTCATTATTAATTTCCTTGTATCTTTTTGTTTATATTCTAACTTTATTGGCTTATTATTGTGTATTTAGAAACCATTGGATGTTGGTGGTTATATCATTGAAGAGTTCTATAGTTTGGTCGATCGACTCCATCAGACATGGCATTCGCGACTATGTGAAAACTATAGTTAATACGTAAGTATATTATTAATTTTAGCATATGTATGTTTCTTATTAAAATAATTATTAACCTCTTTTTATTCTTTTTGTACGTAGGGCTATAAGGATGTTTTATGCTCAAACCAATATTAGAAGTTCAATTTTTAATTGGATAGCTGTTTAGGTAATCATTTTAATTTATTTTTTTACTATCAATATGTATACAAGTATGCTTATTACACGTTTTAAACTATGTATATAGTGTGCTAAGCAATTGGGTAATACGGAGTGTGAGTACTACACTATGAAGTTCATACGAGATATAATAACCCATAGAAGCAGACTAATTACAGATGTGGTACAAATTTGATCTTTTTTTTTTTTTTTTTTTTTTTTTTTTAATTTGTTAAACTTTTTTAATGTATTATGTACACTTATTTGTTTCCAGTTGACAAGAGAAGGTAAATTTAGCCAATCAGAGTTCGACGAGATTAGAGTTGAGTTGTGTGATTTTATATCTCAATACATGTGATGAATCTTTGGTAACATATACTTGTCTCCGATGTTAGCATTTTTGAACAACTTGCTTGGAATGATGCGTTTAGTTTATTAGTTAGTTAATGAAAATTTATTGGTTCATTTGTGATTCTGATTTTGGATCAAATCTGTAGCTAGCTGTGTAATTATTGAGTTGCAATTGAATTATTACCTAGTTTTGTGTGAAATACAAGTTGAAAATTGTTAGCTAGTTTTGAAAATGCGAATTTGATAGATGTCTACATATAAATGCAGGTTGTAGATGAGGGGTGAAAAATATCCAGATTTTTTTTTTATTTTTTTCTAATACGTATAGTTGACGATTAAAAAACGACATTAAAAAGATTAAAATTGACGGATTATGGCCGTCAATAAATATGTCATATTTGACGGCAAGCAATGTCAACTATAGTTATTGATGACGGCTAAAACACGTCAAGCCAGACTTATATTGACGGCCAACACGTATCAATAAAAGGAGTATTATTGACGTTTTGCATGAATGTTGACAGTGAGAAAATGTCAATTAAACCCTACGTTGACGGCACTAAAATGTCAATAACGATGTTATTGTTGACGGTTGGGGGTTATAGTTGACGACTCAGAAACGTCAATAACGTTGGTATTATTGACGGGTTTAGGTTATAGTTGATGGCTAATACATGTCAATTATACCCTACATTGACGGCTTAGAAACGTCAATAACGATGTTATTGTTGACGGTTGTAGGTTATAGTTGATGGCTAATACATGTCAACATTACTATTATTGATGGTCAAAACACGTCAATAAAACCATAACAGTTGACGTGTATTAGTCGTCAACGAATATAGCAATGTTGACGTTTGATATATGTTGACAGCACCATTATTGACAGCCAAAAAGTGTCAACAGAAGTGATAGTTGACATTTTTTAGTTGTCAATAAAGGCCAAATTTGTAGTAGTGCAGATCCGAGTAGTTCAAGGTTGTTGTTCTATCGGAGTTAGTCGTTGTATCCTGCTGAGAAAATTGTTGTAGCCTGCTTGCAACCCGTGCAGAACGAATAATTGTCTTCAGGATAACGCTTTGTAAGCGTGCCCGACTACTTATTATATTTTATTCTTGAGTTTTGAAATTGTTATTACATACAGTGTCTGTATTATTGTTTACATTGTAATTGTTTGTTGTCAGTTAAGTTGTAATCAAATTTGCTAGTATTACTCAGTTCTTATACACAACATATTATTATTTCCAACATCTGCTAAATTAAATTAGCTAACAGAATGTTAGCTACCAAACATCAATGATCAAAATGGAGTATCTTCCAAACGTTAAAGACAAAAGTATAAGATTTTGAAACCTAAGAATCAAACTGACGTATTGTCCAACCTCAGAGTCTAAAGAGGTATTTTTCTTTCCTGATTCTTTTTTCCAAAAAAATAAATAAATTGTCAAATTTTTAATAGTGGACAACGGGAAGATTTCTACTTATTCAATGGATAAATATTATTATTTTTTTTTATAGATTACAAGAGAAAGGGGGAGATAGAAAAAGAAATTTTTTGCATGGAAAAATGTGTGACATGATAATTCCAAAATTAAGGGCCAGTTTGTAACGTTTCTAATTCCCCCTTCTTCTTTTTTTTTCTGTTTTTTTGTTTCTTGTTGTTTGAAATTATAAACTAAAAATATAAAAATTCTCTAAGAAAATTAGTTTTTAAAATTACATTGTAACGACCCGAATTCCTACGACTCTCTAAATGCGGAAGCACGACCTAGTTACATCGCTCATGCCCAAAATTTTGACAGCATAACGGTGCAACTAGGAGAAAACCAAAATTTTCAAAGACCTGGAAAAGACATGAGCACTTCTATAATTCAGGAAGTAGACTTAGCACCCACCAAACTACGATACAAAGTGTTGAGCTCAACCAACAGACAAATCAAACCTAAGAACTTCTAACTAAATACACGAAATTAAAGAATATTTAGGATTTACAACCAAAAGCACATCAAGGAACAAAGAAACGAAACTAAAGGCTAAACAGGGAAAAGAAATTTTTGGTGGAGTCTCCATAGTCTCGTCAAGTTGTCGCCTGCGTCATCCAACCCGAGAATGTGCACAATCTACAAAACAAACAAAGTAGCAAGGATGAGTATAAACATACTCAATAAGTAGCCCACTTAAGGGTCCAATGTTTAAAGAAACCATACCAAGAAGAAAACTGCTCTTACTCACACTCGTGCTTAGATTTCAAATACTTCCTTCTGTTATTCTAAAAGTCCATTTAACCTTCCGCAACATTCACTACTACCCGAACCTAACTTCGTGTCATACCTGCGAGTCCTGTAGCCTAGAACCCAAACCTGTGAAGGTCTATAACCCTCACACTCATCTCAATAGAGAAATCACCCCTATGCTAGCATACAGGCACTAGGGAACGAATTCCCTACGCTCAACATAATGGGGAAAACACCCCTAAGCTAGCACACAGGCCCTAGGGAACGCATTCCCTACGCTCAACATACTGGGGAATCATCTCTAAGCTAGCACACGGCAATAGGGAACACATCCCCTATGCTCATCATAATAGGGAAATCAGCCCTAAGCTAGCACACATGCGCTAGGGAACGCATTCCCTACGCTCAACATAATGGAGAATCATCTCTAAGCTAGCACAAGGCAATAGGGAATGCATCACCTATGCTCATCATAATAGGGAAATCACCCCTAAGCTAGCACACAGGCACTAGGGAACGCATTCCCTACGCTCAACATAATGGAGAATCATCTCTAAGCTAGCACACGGCAATAGGGAACGCATCCCCTATGCTCATCATACTAGGGAAATCACCCCTAAGCTAGCCCATCGGCAATAAGGAACATATTCCTTATGCTCATCACATCACATACGTTCTAGGCTTACAAACTCGCACGAAACAATAGAATTAGAATAGGTAGCACCAATCTAACGGGCTTTTGTACTTTCACAACACTTTTGGAACCTTTCTGGTCAATTCACCTTACCACATTCATCCATCATACCTGAATCACAAACACAAGCTGGCCCGATGTTTGCAAGCACATACAATGGGGAATAATCCCCCCTAATTCTCATAAACAAAGAGAGGAAACAACCCTTAAGCATTTCCAACATTTACAACATCTTACGCCTCATATATATATATATATATATAGGCGAACACAAATCCTAACGGACCAATCCTAAAGGCTACTTACTTTCTAGGCCAGCTCCAAGGCAAACCACTTCTCTTTCTTTTAGGAAATCATTAGTGGCATATGACCCAGGCCCACAACTGAATAAACAACCACAATCGCCTCATGGTGACCTTCCACCATAGACCACAAACACGAATCTCAAGTAAAAACTTACCCTAGTTCAATGGTACTTCTTAAACAAGAACTACACGTAGTCATAGCCCATACATATGTCATTGACATAAAATCCTTCAATCATTTAGTCCAGAATTAAATCCTCTAACCATGCTAGAACTCAAAACAACCAACACCCTTCCATTCACATTCGAACACATCAGATTAAGGTGCTCTACTTCCGTCCCTAACCAAGCCCAAACCCAAAAGCATTGAACCCGGCCAACCATTCAATCTAAAGTTCAAGTATTCTGCATTCCACAAATAACCAACATCTCAAAAAGCCCAAACGCTTACAAATATTTAGTTTAACACAACTATCCATGCAAATGCTTATAGGGAAAAACTATAATCAAGTTCATTCATAACCTCAAGCACATTTTCATCCATTTATTTGTAACTTTGAATCCCTTAACGAGAATAGCAACAAGTTCAGGCAACCTTAAGCCCAACATGATAGTTCTCATATTGATTTAACCAACCACGACATCTTTTACATACTTATATTTAGGCAAGCATGATTGTTCACAATTTTTCCACAAACATGCTTAAACTCATCCAAATTTAACTTTGGGCAATTCTTAAAGTATTGCATAATAAAGTCGTAACTTTAAGCCCCAATTTTCATTTTAACCACAACTTAAGCCATTTTAGCTCAAAACTACCTTCGAACGTATCCATTAACCATTACATGCTTCCTAACACGGTTTCCAAACATATTTTCACAATTCACAAATTATCAAACATGAATCCAAAACATTTAGGAATTTAAAGGGGCTTAAAATCCAAATAACTACTTACCTAAATAACTTCAAGATTCAAGGTAGCCTAAACTCGAATGCTCAATCTTGAATCGCCAACAAAGTCCTACACATTATGGTTAAAATATAAAACACTTAAAACAGTCCCTAATTTCCACAAAAAGGCCCCTAAACTCCTCGAAAAAGTCCTAAATCATGGCTATCTAAAAGCCAACTCACGCTTAACCTTAATTGAGTTGAAAAATTCGATACCCACATAAAAATTACCTCCAACCAGTGCTGGACAGCAGTCCAAAGGTTTCAATTTCGTCCAATTCGTCCTGCAATCGGAATGGGTAATCTATATTGAATCCAAAATACTATGGGTTTGTTCCAAAATCACTAAATTAGCTCTTTAATTCAATTTTACAACCCATAAATCACTTTGAATCACATTCGAAACACTTACCCATGCTAAAACGATACCATCCAAAGCTGTACAACGCCAAGCTCGCCGGAAATTTTAGCTCCAAAACATCCTCCTCCTTGCTGACTATACAGAACCGAGAGGGAGAGAGGGAGACGAACGGTGGTCGGTGGCCACCAGTGTGTGGCGGCGAGCGGACAGCAGTGGAAGTCGCGGCAGAAGTCGGTTCTGGGCGTGAATCCAACGGTGACGAGCTGCTTTGCGGACGCGAGCTACACCTGCAATTTGAAGATGGCGTGCGGCGGCAAAACTTTACGAATGTGGACGGAAAAAGGACGGGAGGCTTGCGAGCAGCGGGGCTGGTGCTGTTACAGTCGGCGTGAGGAAAGACAAAGAATGCTGCAGTGGAGAGAGAGAGAGAGAGAGAGAGAGAGAGAGAGAGAGAGAGAGAGTTATTGGGAGAGGGAGGGAGAAGAAGAAGAGAAGAAAGAAGATAAGGTTAAAGAGATTTTTTAAAAGCAAATTACTAAAATACCCTTACACCATACTTTCCTTCCAAAAATGCCCTTCTAACCATTCTAAATCTTCAAATTAGCCCAACTCAAAAAAAATTAAATTCCAAATTTCCAAAATTACGCCCCTGAACTAACCGGGCGTTACATAAATATTCCAAAATTTGTATGTTTTATTTATTTTTAGATATTTATTATGCATTTTGGAAGTCGAAAATAATAAAATAATATTTTTATTTATGTTTTGAAAAAAACTGAAAAACATAAACAATAAACAAGAAACGTAGGGTCCGTTTGATAACAAGAAACCACACAAAAGCATATTGAAAATTTGGTGTTGGATGCTTGGAAGACACTCAATAGAACCTGCCTCTTGCCCAATAATCCATTTCCCGCAAAATTTATTCAGGATTCCCTCAATATTGCTAGAATATTTTGAGTCCAAAAACAATCATTCTTCACTAAATATAAAGAGACTTATAACATCGGTGTTGTTTCAAAATGTGTAGACATAGAAGATATGACATAGAGAACCCAAAATTCATCTAAACTTGAAATATATATATGTTGTGTAAACTATAAGTTTGTATTGTGTACGGCGTTCACTTGTTTTCCAAGTAGAAAATGTCTTGATGTACATGGTTTCATTGATTATGTACTTTTTCCTTGAAAAAAAGAATTGTATACTTAAGAGAGAAATAAAATAATTGTATCATTTGTAGTATGATATGATATGTGCTCTTTATTTTCTCTTAGAAATGAGACAACAATAATCCTTGTGTTTGTTATTCAAATGATCTAATACTATTTTCAAATCTAACATTATATATGTGACGATAAGAATTTGAAATTTGAACGTAAACGAAAGGTTATTCACACCACCTCAATCAATGGCGTTTACACACCACACATAATATATTGTATCCATTGTCTCCAAGTACAAGGTAATTGCAAAAGTATCGTTTGTAGTATACACGTCCACTTTTATTTTCTGTCTCGTTTTGTTATTCAATTGATTTAATATTATTTTAAAATATAACATTTTATAAGTTTGAGGATAAGAATTTGAAATTTGAATGTATAAAAAAGGTTATTATTTCACACCACCTCAATAAGGGGCATCTTGACACCACACACGTAGTATTTGTACCATTAGCTCCAAGTACAAATTCATTGCAAAAGTATCATTTGTTCTCTACATGTGCTCTTTATTTTCTCTTAAAAATGAGACAAATATTTTGTTTTTGTTATTCAATTGATCTAATATTATTTTATATAAAATTATTATAAATATGAGGACAAGAATTTAAAATTTGGCCAACTTGAGGATAACTCAATTAGTTAACGTATATGTTCTCGATCAAGAGGTGAAGGGTTGGAATCCTCCACCCCACTTGTTGAACTCAAAAAAAAAAAAAAAAATGAACATATAAAAAAGTTCTTCACACAGACTTAATCAGCGGTAATTAGACACCACACATATTGCACATAATATTGTACCCGTTGGCTCCAACTACAAAGGTCATTGCAAAGGTGAAATATATGCTCTTTATTTTCTCTTACAAACGAGACAAAATTTGTTTTTATTATTTAATTGATCAAATATTATGTTCAAATATAACATTATTATAAATGTTAGAATATGAACCATCAAAGGTTGGCCTAAGGGTCAATAAAGGTCATGGTATATAATAAATGACTAGAAATGAGTTCAATCTATGGTGATCACCTAATAAGGATTTAATATTAATTACTCGACAACCAAATATATAGTAGACTCAAGCAGACACTCACTGATATCGGCTACTAATCCCAATCATCATTTGTCCAAATTTGTGCGTCACACTTTGGCTCATCCACATCACAGAAACCCGTCCACAATTTTTTGGAGAAACCCAATATGGACGAACAAAGGGATAAACATCTTGCAACAAGCTAAGTAGGCAGAACCAAAAGGGAATTGTACGATTTTTCCAGTAGGCTGCTCTATATTATTGGGCTGTAAGTATTCCATTTTGATGCATAATGTTATTTAAGGCCTAAATATACCTATTGATTTCGCTATCGAAATGATAAGCGGTGGGAAGAGATGGGTTTGAAGAGTAATGTAAATTTTCAAGATGATGTACATCATTAAGATAAAATATTGTAGAATTTACAGTTAAAAAGTTGTAAAATATTAACAAAGAGTGAACATATATTAGTGAATGGTTTATGATTATACAGCTCATTAGTACTTAAAGCTTCTACAAATTAATAACAAAAAAAAGAAGAAAGAAAAAAAGAAATGGATATCTCAATAATGCACGTATACAAATCTCGTTGTGAAACAGTAGCAATCTAAACTTAGAACTAATTTGTATAGATATACATATATATACCCTTATTTTATTTTCTTCTGAAGTCCCATAAATTTGACATACACAACATTTTGATATATTAACGAGCATGGATTATGGACATTGTTACGTCATTTACAGAGTTCGCTCCTTCAGTACTGGTGGATGGGTCTCCACTGGTGTATTTTCTCTTCAAAATAAAAGCAGGTTTCTTTGGAGAAGGAAGACCCACTTCATTGCCCAACATGAAGACGACAGTCGACATGGTCGGACGATCTGTCGGATCCTCCTGCACACACAATAGCCCAATTTGGAGGCATCTCGTGATTTCATGTCCACAACTTGATTCTTCTAAACTTGAGTCCACTAATTCCATTGCATTGTCCAATTGCCAAAGCTCCCAAACCTAATTGCAAATATATATATATATATATTAGTCCCATTTTAGATCACGTTATGAGTTTAATCAAAGGCAAAAATAGAATGATTATTTGTTGATGCATTCATAAATTTCAGTAGAATTGCTTACATGTCCGACCAAGTTTAAGTAGGAGGAATCATAGTTGGTGTTTTTTTTGCTTGTAATCATCTCTAGCACTAAAACTCCGAAGCTATATACGTCAGATTTCACTGAGAATAGGCCTTCCATTGCGTACTCTGGTGACATATACCCACTGCAATAATTATGTTTAATCAGAAATTAGTATAAGATTTTTGTACAATGTCTAATGGATTGGTTAATATCTTTCCTACTAATTAATCAAGAGATTGGTGTAATTCATTCACATAACTGAATGACAAACATCTTTTTGTTATTATAAATTATATATGCATGTATAATTTCTTCACCATTTATTTGGCATATGTTTCACCTTAGCTTCAAAATACATTTGGAAAAAAATATCAAAACCCAGTTTTAATTTTTTAATTTTGGCTTAGATTTTGAAAGCATTTATAAGAAGTAGATAACAAAACAAAAAAAATACACAGGTAGAAGTGATGTCATAAGATTATATTTTAAAAATAGAAAACAAAAAATAAAATAATTATCAAACAGGACCTTAATTATACACATAAGGTAGAATAATACTTACTATGTTCCCACAATGCGGTTTGTGTTTGCTTGAATTTGATCTTGACCAAATATTCTTGCCATTCCAAAATCAGCAATTTTGGGATTCAAATCAGCATCTAATAGTATATTGCTTGCCTTCAAATCTCGATGGATGATTTTCAATCTTGAATCTTGATGAAGATATAACATCCCTCGGGCAATTCCACAAATGATTTCAAAACGTTTTCTCCAACTGAGCAAAGCCCTCTTGCTTTCATCTAAAACAAAGTAATTAAAAAGATCAACTTCCAACTTTGTGTTGCATAATTAAATTAACAACAAAGCAGTGTATATATATATATATTTGATAACCGAGAGTCGGAGCCTTGCTCCCTTATATTTGGGACACCCGAACAAAGCAGTGGATATATATTATGCACCATAAAAGCAAAAACAAGCCATTATAGAGAGATGATTAAGCCAAAAAAGGACGTACCAAAAATGAAAGAGTCCAAGCTTTTGTTTGGCAAGTATTCATATACAAGCATTTTCTCTTCATTCCTAACGCAGTAGCCTAAAATTCTGACAAGGTTTCTATGTTGGAGCTTTGCAATTAAATTAACTTCATTCTTGAACTCTCCAACTCCTTGGCCTGAATTTTTAGCTAGCCTTTTAACTGCAATTTCCTCTCCATTTATAAGCTTGCCCTGAAATAATAATGTGTATAAATTATTTAAATTACCCCCACCCAACAAGAGCCCAACTGTAGTGTATAAATATATGGGTAAAAAGATTAAAATATTTTTCTGTCTTCCATTATCTAATTTGTACAAAGAAAAACAATCAATGAATTAATGTATGTTAGAGTATTTAATATTATGTGTTAGAATATTTAATATTATGTTGTTTACTTTATGTTTATCTTCCTCATATACAATAACACATTTGTGTGGCTGAAACCTAATGGCAGTCTCCATTTTCTCTCCCTTTCCTCTCTTCTTCTCCAAGGGTTTCATACTCGTTTACATGGTATCAGAGCCCAGATCTGGCCGGCATCTCTCTTCTTCTCCTTCTTCCATAATCTCCAATAACAACAATGGCAAAGACCATTTTCGAAACGTCCAAAAGAGACCTTCGCCGGCGTGAAAAGCCACGTTTGGCAATCAACATGGTGAAGTTAAGCTATGAAAAATCAAGAAGATGTCAAAGGCCAAGAAGAGCCCCGTTGGGAAAAAGCCGACGAAGGAGAAGGCTGAGAAGAGCGTCAACTCACAAATCTACTTCTTCAAGAATCTTTCAAACTTGCTAGCTACAACATCATGGTATATCTTTCTCCTTCTTCTTTCTTCAAACAAACCCTTCTTTTTCTAAACTCTTATTCTAAGTCTTCTTCAAATCCTCTGATCTTTTCAAAAAAACAAAAAGTGTCAAACTCTAAATTTCTTCTTCCTCTCCAAAGTTGAATCTTTCTCTCTCTCTTCATTTCCTCTTTCTATTCCTCTCCAAAGTCAAACTCTAATACTCCTCCCTTCTTTCTATTCTCTCTCATCTTGCAACAAAAATTCCTTTAAAAAAAAAAAAGAAGAGGAAAGAAAGAAGAAATTTCTCTAACAAATCATATCTTCATGTTCATTCTCTTTCAAAACCCCAACCTCCAAAATCTTCTTTAAATCTCAACACTCTTCTTCTCAAACCCTCGGCAGCCATCAAAATGCTCAAGAGGGAAAGAACTTTAAAAATCCTCCCCCTTCAAACCCTAAACCTATTTTTTGTGTTTTAAAAAAAAAAAAAGCCTTTCATTTCAAAATCCCAATTTCTCTCTCCCATTAAATTATTTCCTCTTCCCAATATTCTTATTCTCCCTCAATTTTCTCCTCTTTATTCTCCTACTCCAAACGAGGACACAATTTCCCTCATATCTCTCTCTTCTTTAATCTCTTCTCTATTTTTTAAAAATACTATTTCTCTCTCATCCTTTATTGTCATCATTTCAAGCTTATCTCTTCATTTCATGTCCTCTTTTTATTTATTCCCTCTTATACTTACATTTTCACTTACCAAAAAAAAAAAAGAAAAAAGAAAGAAAGAAAGAAACAAAACATATTTCCCTTCTGATTAATCCTTTTCAGTCTTTCTTGAACTTCTTTACCTTCTCATCCATCTCCACCGGTTGAACATACTCTCTCTGATGATCAAGCTCCGAATCGTTCTAACGACACGTTCGCTTGCAGGGGGATTTTAGAGTATTTAATATTATGTGTTAGAATATTTAATATTATGTTGGTTACTTTATGTTTTATCTTCCTCATGTACAAGCTCATTGGGCTTTTTACCATTGTGTTGTTCACTAGTATTTATAGTTTGTTATGCAATAACATTTGTGTGGCTGAAACCTAATGGCAGCCTCCATTTTCTCTCCCTTTCCTCTCTTCTTCTCCAAGGGTTTCATACCCGTTTACAATGTATAATGCTGAAAAGATGTTACCAAAAATCTGAGAATACTAGCTTGTTATTAATTTTAATATAATAGATAGTCTATCTAATTGACAATTTATCCACATTTTTATGTTATTTTATAACTTCAGCATACTGTTACATATTCTAAGGCGACTAAAATCTTCAGCATTAGTTCAAGCATAAAATTATACATTGAGCCCAAAAAGCTCTTCAAACTTGAGAATATAGTGGGAGAAATCTATCACATTATAGGCACAGCTTGAGATATTAAAAAAGCTAATTATATTATTAAGTTGAAATATTACCTTATAAACTGCGCCAAAGCCACCTTCTCCAAGCTTGTTATTAAGAGAAAAATTATCCGTTGCCTTTGCTATGGTATACAAGTCAAATACAGGTAAATCTGAGCTTGTTCTACTTTCATCAAATTCCTTTGGATTTGGAGAGTCCCCAAAATTCAAGGATAAACTTGTAGATCTCTCCCTTCCTGTCATTAATTAAAAATATATACTTTAACAATAATTTAATAAGTCACGAGAGACAAAGAAAGTTTGAAAAACTTTTCTTACCTTTTTTTCCCATTCTCCATAAGTAAACTAGCGAGGTCACAAGCAGCAACAATCCAACAAAAGATACAACGACAATTGCTACCACCTTCTTTGTTGGACGACGATTTGAATTTTGTGCATACTCAGCTGAACAAAATCACAGAAAAAGAAAGAAAAAAAAAAGTTGTTTAAATTTTTTTTAAATTTGGTAAGAAAAAAAATATATTGCAAGGAAAAATAATGGGGGAGAATTTAAAAGCTTACCTAATTCAACTGCATCAACTCTCACGTACAGATCTTGACCCACGTTGGCATAGGTCCGCGTGTCTATCAAGTCTCCATACCACGTCACGCACCCCGTCCCGGTCGTCTCATTTGCGCTCGTGTAAGCCGTGCAGTTACAATCCTTCATACACGTTTGTCCGCACGCCTCTAAACTCATACTCTTGTCCCCACGTGCCGTCGACGTGTCCGGCACCTTCACACGTGCCACCTTCACAAAACCCTCTCCACTTCGACACGTGGCGTTCGGCCTCTTCCTTACGCACCCACCCGAAGGATCTCTCAAGAACCAATCCCGGTCGGCCCGCGGTTTGAAACCGGGTAGGCACTCGCACTGAAATTGGTCTGTGTTGTATGGGTTGCAGTTACCGTTTAGACCGCACCGGTTGTAGCTGTCGCACCACTCGGTTGGCGCCGACCAAAACTCATTCCACCTCTGGTCCTTTCCATTCCACAAAGACCGATGCAACGAACCAAATTCATCCAAAGTCATTCTCATTAATGCTGAATCGTCCGTTACACCGTTAGTCAGAGAAATCTCTTCAGCGCTGTCAACATACGATATGTTGATTATAAAGGACCTTGTCATCTCAGGTACACCACTCCATCTATGACCCGTCCACGACCCACCCCGCCACCACGGAACATCCCCTTTGTACAAGATCAGCTGTGGATACCCAGTCGAGTCAATCCGGCAACTGAAATTCCCGGTTCCTGGATCGTCTTGTGCCTTCCATGAAGTTAGAAACCAACTGAACCCGGTCCGCAGGTTCACCCCCAATTTCATGTACGGGAGAAGCACATGAGACGGATAATCAAAGCTTTGCCAAATAACCCTTCGGCTCTCTCGTTCAACCACAGCAAGGTTTCCCGTATCCCAAAGCTCCACCGACACGTCGTTTGGCGATTCAATCGAATTGTTCGTGGACCAAAGAGATACGGTTTGTGTGGCGCTGAAAACGACGACGTTTCCACGACGGTCGATTGAGAGAGTTCCGGAGGTGTCGTTGAGGGGTTGGTTTCTGTTGGCAACCCAAACCAGGGTTAGTTCGGGAATTTTATTGTACCAAATTCCGACATATCGGCGAGTAGTGGAATTGTTGAAACCGAAGAATCCAAGAGCGAAATTCTTGTTGGTGGATACCAATCGATCTCCATCTTTGATGATATCAACGGTAGAATTGATCTCAACGGCGAGGCTAAAATGGCTGCGAACAAAAATGGCCAAAAACAACCATATGTGAAAGAAGGACCATTTGGGAGGATTCATGGTTGATGGTTCATTGGGGATTGAAACTTTGAGGGCAAAAAGGGATTGTTATAAGTGGGGATCAGAGTTCAGAGCTGCAAAAAAGTTTAAGCATTAAATGGCGGATGGTGTAGTTGATAGAGTTAACTGTGACGTTATTGTTGGGTTGTTGATATTAAGTGTTAGCATATTTTACTTTATTATTATTAATTGATCTTAAGGGTAGATTAGTCTTTTACTTATTACCTTTTGCCCTACCTATATAAACCTCATTAGTGTGTATTTCAATATCCTTTTTTGGTTAATGTAAATAAGCAATCCCTAGTTTTCTCTCTATTGTTTCATGGTATCAGAGCCATAGATTATTGAGGTTTGGAATTGATAGGAGTTGCCGGCGTTGATTGTTTGCGTATTTGGTCTGTGGGTGTCTACGTTGTGTTTTTTTGAAGTTGTCGCAATTGTGTTTCTTTTTTAAGTTGTCGGAGGTAGCTACCTCTCTCGGTGAGGCAAATTGGTAGGCGGTTTGGATGTGCCTTCCCTTTGCTTCTCGGTTTGTTTCGATGGTATAGGAGTGTTGGACTTGTTTGAGCTTCTCGGTGGTTTTGTGGATTTGTTTGCAAGCATCTCGGTGGTTTTGTTTTGGAGCATTTGCCAGTATTGTGAGGCGTGTAGTAAGCTTCTTTGGTGTGGCTTTGAGGCGGTGGATTTCAGTGGATTTATGAAAGTTTTTTTTTCAAATCAATTACAGTGGTTGGTTGAATTGAAATTGGTGGTATATTGCAGCAGTGGTTGATTGATATTAACTTTGGATGTAAAAATTGAAATTGAAATTCAAAATCAATTTTGATTATTAAGTAGTATTTCCAATTCTTCTTTGTTGTTGTTGATTTCTATTGGCTTTGTTATTTGGAGATTTTATGCTATCATCATGTCGAATCGTAAAGATGATTCTCTTCAGTCGATTAGCGTACAATTGGATGGTAAAAATTATTCATATTGGAATTATGTTATGAAGAATTTCTTGCGAGGAAAATCTATGTGGAGCTATATTACAGGTGTGCGAGTCAAACCTATAGATAAAAAGGCAGCTGACTATGCTTCCTTGTTAGATGTTTGGGAGGCAGACAATTCGAAGATTATCACGTGGATTAATAATTCAGTTGCACATTCTATTGGTGCTCAATTGGCAAAATATGAGACTGCTAAAGAGGTTTGGGATCACTTGGCTAGATTGTATACACAATCCAACTTTGCCAAACAGTATCAATTGGAGACAGATATTCGTGCTCTTCGACAAAATGATATGAGTATTCAAGATTTTTATTCTTCTATGTCCGAATTATGGGATCAGTTGGCATTGACCGAATCCTCAGAATTGAGCGCATTTTCAGCTTACATCACTCGGAGGGAAGAACAACGTCTAGTGCAGTTTCTCATGGCACTTCGCTCTGAGTTTGAGGGATTGCGTGGGACAATTCTACATCGTACTCCTCTTCCTTCTGTTGATTCAGTGGTTAGTGAACTGTTAGCAGAGGAGATTCGCCTTAGGTCTCATGGTGATAAGAAAATTATTTCGCCTCCAAGTCCATCTGTTTTTGCAGTTCCACAGCGGTCTCCTGTTGTAAACCAAAATAGGTCGACCTCTAAGGTCTCTTCTGATGAGTGTGCATTCTGCAAACGAAAGGGTCATTGGAAGGCACAATGTCCATCATTGCTGAATAAAGGTAAATCGCAGCAACAACCACAACATCGTCCGCCGCAGCAACAACTGTCCTTGCCACCACAAAATACTCCATGGACATATCGACCACTTAAGTCAAATAATGGAGTTCCACAACAACTATCGTTGCTACCACATAATACTTCATGGACATATCGACCACCTCAGTCCAATAATGGAGTGGCTGCTCCATCTTTGGATCCATACATGTTTGAGCAATTTCAACAGTTCCTTAATTTACAGCCTCATGCTATGTCAGCCTCATCTCATAAAGGTTTGCCCTCGTCTAGTACCTCAGGTATATCTTCTTCCTTATGGGTCTTAGATTCAGGTGCCTCTCATCATATGTCTCCTCATTTGTCGTCTTTTGTTTCTTTGTCTCCCCATTCTTCTATATCAATTGTGACTGCTGATGGCACCCCTATGCCATTAGTAGGTGTTGGTTCCATCGTTACGTCTTCTGTGTCTCTTTCTGATGTTTATTATATCCCTAATCTTACTCTTAACCTAGTATCTGTTAGTCAATTATGTGAATCTGGATACTTAGTTTCTTTTTCTTCTTCCACTTGCTCTATACAGGACCCGCAATCTCAGAAGGTGATTGGGACAGGCCGTAGGCAAGGGGGACTCTATGTTTTGGATCAACTCAAAGTATCAGATCTTGTAGCATCTAGTGTGGATTTGTCGTCCTTTCGTTTGAATCACTCATCTTCTCCTTTTTATTTATGGCATTCTCGTTTAGGTCATGTTTCTGCGTCTCGCTTGCAATTTTTGGTGTCTACAGGAGCTTTAGGACATTTAGACAGTCATGATATCTCTGATTGTAGTGGTTGTAAACTTGCAAAATTTTCAGCCTTACCTTTCTCAAAAAGTATTTCTTGTTCTTCAGCTCCTTTTGATATTGTGCTTAATAGAATTCCAACCTCACATAATTCAGGTTTGTCCCCTTTTGAAAAATTATATGGACATGCGCCTGATTATTTATCATTGCGTGTCTTTGGTTGTACTTGTTTTGTTCTTCGACCTCAAGTCGAGCGCAACAAATTGTCTCCTCGATCCGCCTTATGTGTTTTTTTGGGGTATGGTGTTGGTCAAAAAGGATATCGTTGTTTTGATCCAGTTAGTCAAAAATTGTATGTCTCTCGTCATGTTGTGTTTTTAGAGCATATTCCTTTCTTCTCTATTCCTTCTAGTTCACATCACATGACAGAGTCAGATCTCATTTTAATTGATCCTTTCAATATTGACACGGAAGAAGTTCCATCCTCAGTTCCAGTTAATCCTACTGATAGTGCGACAGCATCTGATATTTTGGTTTTCGAGACATCCACCTCTCACTCTTCTCCTCCTTCTATGACCACTCAATCATCTCCTGAGGTTGGGGATAATCCTCCACCTCGCCAGTCCACTCGTGTTCGTAAGTCCACTAAACTACCAGATTTTGCTTATTCTTCTTATTCTAGTTCATTTGCTTCGTTTGTTGCTTCTATTCATCGTCTTTCTGAGCCTTTATCCTTTAGAGAGGCTGTTTGTGATCCACTTTGGCAGGATGCTATGGCTGAGGAACTCACTGCTCTACATCAAACTCATACCTGGGATTTGGTACCATTGCCATCTGGCAAACGTACCATTGGCTCTCGTTGGGTCTATAAGATTAAAACTAAATCTGATGGATCCATTGAACGATATAAGGCTCGAATTGTTGCTAAAGGCTACTCCCAGGAGTATGGCATGGACTATGAAGAAACCTTTGCTCCTGTTGCAAAAATGACAACTGTTCGTACTATGATTGCAGTGGCTTCAATTTGTCGATGGAGAATATCTCAGATGGATGTTAAGAATGCCTTCTTGAATGGTGATCTTTATGAAGAAGTTTATATGACGCCTCCTCCCGGTGTCGCTCACCAACCTGGTGAAGTTTGTAGGCTTCGCAAAGCATTGTATGGTCTCAAACAAGCACCTCGTGCTTGGTTTGAAAAGTTTTCCACTGTGATCACTTCTCTTGGTTTTGTTCCTAGTCATCATGATTCTGCATTATTTGTCAAGCGTACGAGTGCAGGTCGTATTTTATTATCCTTGTACGTTGATGACATGATTATTACTGGTGATGATTGTGATGGAATAGAATATTTAAAATCTGAGCTATCTCGTTGTTTTGCTATGAAAGACTTGGGTATGCTGCGTTACTTTCTGGGCATTGAGGTCGCATGTTCTCCTAAAGGTTATCTTTTATCTCAGTCAAAGTATATAGCTGATCTATTTGACCGTGCACGTCTCACTGACAACAGGACTGTTGATACTCCTCTTGAGACCAATGCTCGATACTCTTTATCAGATGGTCTTCCCTTGTCGGATCCCAGTTTATATCGTACTATTGTTGGGAGCTTGGTCTATCTTACTGTGACTCGTCCAGATATTGCGCATGCTGTTCATGTGGTTAGTCAGTTTGTTACTACTCCCACTACAGTTCATTGGGCTGCTGTTCTTCGTATTCTCAGGTATCTTCGGGGCACTCAATTTCAGAGTCTTTTGTTTCCTTCCACATCATCCTTAGACTTGCGTGCTTATTCTGATGCTGATTGGGCTGGTGATCCTATGGATCGTAAGTCGACCACTGGATTCTGTATTTTTCTTGGTGATTCACTTATTTCGTGGAAGAGTAAGAAACAAGATGTTATTTCTCGGTCTTCTACAGAAGCTGAGTATCGTGCCATGGCCTCGACTACTTGTGAAATTGTTTGGTTACGTTGGTTGCTTGCCGATATGGGCGTTTCTCTTCATCATCCTACTCCATTATATTGTGATAATCAGAGTGCCATTCAGATAGCGCGTAACTCAGTTTTTCATGAGCGAACCAAGCATATTGAGATTGATTGTCATGTCACACGTCATCATCTTCAGCTTGGTACCATCACATTGCCTTTTGTTCCCTCTTCTTTGCAAATTGCTGATATGTTTACCAAGGCACACTCTGCTTCACGCTTTCGTTTTTTGTTTGACAAACTCTCAATGCTTATAGCTGTAGCATCATGAGTTTGTGGGGGGATGTTAGCATATTTTACTTTATTATTATTAATTGATCTTAAGGGTAGATTAGTCTTTTACTTATTACCTTTTGCCCTACCTATATAAACCTCATTAGTGTGTATTTCAATATCCTTTTTTGGTTAATGTAAATAAGCAATCCCTAGTTTTCTCTCTATTGTTTCATTAAGAACCTCAACTCAGGGTGATCGGAGACTGTCTTTAAATTATTGATCAACAGATGGAATCGCGTGCATTGTTCAAAAGGGCACTAGCTGATTGGCTCTGTCAGGGAAAAAAAAATCTTCTTGGAAGGATTCTATTATCTAACTTAACGGGTTTAATTTTTAGTTATTTTATTTTTTGCAAGTGAGGACATAGAAACTCTTCTCTCTCTATGATATTTCTAAATCGATTTTGAATTTTGCTGGTTAGCCGTAGCCATCGTTAGTGTCTAAATAATAAATTGATGTTTAATTTTTTATGTGATGTGACTGATTTTTTTTTTTTTTTTTATAATATGCATCATGTTATAGAGAATGGATGAATATTGATTTTTAAAATGTAATAAGGCTATAGTGATTAGTGAGTACACATGTAATTTAATGAATCACCAGCTACAGTTTTGTTCAATATCCAGATTATAGAAATGTTCTAAACCTATTAATTTTACAGAAAAATTGTGAAGTCACCGGCATCCTCCAAAAGTAATGTGTGATACTAAAAAAAATAAATGAGAAATCAAGTCAGGATGTCTATCCTCTTCATGAAAACAAATAAATCAATTGAAATAATTACATTAATTATTACCAAAATGAGCATAGTTCAACGGTAATTGACATGTATTACTCATTCTCTTGAGATCGAAGGTTCAAATGCTCTATACCTCCACATTTGTTCTACTAAAAAAATTACATTAATTATTACTTAGTTATTTTTGTCTATTTGAAGTCGTCTTTCATATTTCAATTAATTTAAATATCACCTATCTTTAAAAGGTTGAAAGTTCAAATGGCCCCTTAATCAACTAAAAAACAAAAGCCTCACTGAATTTACAGGAATAATCTCCAAAAAAATGTGGATCAATAATACATTCACTTTCTTTACTTGTCATTTTAGTTGTGGAAATATGGTTTCTTTTGCATTACGCAAAATGCAAAAATTCAATAAAATCCAGCTACTTGGAGGACCCACAGCCAATTCTTTTTATTACAAACCATGTGAAATTCCATTAATGACAATAATACGGATAGTGATTTTTTCTTTTCAATACTATACTTTCAAGAAATTTCCAAAATATATAAAATTCTTCAACACATGTATAAAGAATTTTTAAGTATTATGTATGCAGTTTATACCGTTGGATTATAAGTGAAAATTTTCCGACTCGGCTGAATAAAGTGAACATTTTAAAAACAACTAATGAATCTGAAAATTTTGGTAAAAGAAATTAAGAAAAAAAAAATCAATTTTTATCCCTAAATTTGTTATGTATCAATTTTTACCCTAAACTTTCAATTTCATCCAATTGTACCACAAACTTAGATAAGTATTGCAATATTTACCCTAAACTTTAAAAAATGTTGCAATTTCAACTCTCTAATGAGTACTTTTCCTTTGAAAGATCATTCATAAAAGTATTACCATATGCATTTAATGAATTCAAAAACATATGTATGGTACAAATTGATAAGATTTAAAAAAAAAAAAAAAACAACATTAGAGTTAATTTTTGTTGAAATTTGTTAATTAATTTGGAAAGATTATTCCACAGTGAATTTGTGCATAGATCAAACTTAGGTGCAAAACTTGATTTTAGTGAAATTATTGAGTTTATAGATATTTTTACATTATTTTTTTTTGTCAAAATTAGTGGGTGAATTAACAAAAATTGAATATTGGATAAAAATTACAACACTTGTCTAAGTTTAGGGCTCAATTTTGACGAAATTGAAAGTATATAGTGAAAATTGATATAACTTCACAAGTTCAGACACAAAATTGAATTTTTCCAAGAAATTAAAATTTTAAAAATCAAAGTTGAAAAACTGTAAGATTATTTGTAGGCGGCATATATATTATACATATGTTTTTTTTGGAAGAAAATATTATACATATTGTGTTGCACACAGATTATAAAAAAAATCAAATATGAGTTGCTTAATAAAACAACCACGTTTAAAGAAATGAAAATTGAATAATGTGAATAAAAGCAATATAATAAATACATGTCGTAATCATTAGGTGATTGTTTATTTATGAACTCCATTTCTATGGTTGTCGTTTGTGCTTGGCTTGAACTGACTAAGTCAATGAAATGATAATATATTATGCTACATATTACAATTACACATTATTATAACGAAAGAGTCCAGAGTGATGGAGAAGCATCGATTGACCTTGACTTGGTAGGAGAATAAATGAGCAAACTCAGTTTGCAGTTCGAGTTGAGAAACAATTGACTTACTCTGACATATATCTGATTCTATTGTTTAGGCCCTATTTGTTGATGGTTTCATTTTTAGTTTTCTATTTTTAAAATTTGTGCTTATTTTTTTACCATTTATTTACTATGATTTTCACCTTACATAAATATTTGAATTAAATTAAAAAAACAAACACACAAATTTTTAAAAGTTATTATTTTTTTTAGTTTTCAAACTTGACTTTGAAGATACTTAAATTCTGAAAATAGACTATGAAGATCAAAAGACTTTGAAAATCGAAATCTCTTTGAAGATCTAAGGACTTTGAAGGCATTTGAAGTTCACAAGACTTCTTAAACTTTGATCAATTCTTCAAGAATATCAACAAGCCAAAGGCCGATTCAAGTAGATCAACAAACCAGAGGCACATGAAAGGCTAACGTGTGCCCCGCCTACACAACAAATCAAAGAGGAGGTTGTAGAGGGGGGGCAATGATAATGCGTGACACAAAAGCAAATGTGCCCTTAGTCGGCATGCGGAGGGCCGAGCATTCTTGTTGTATTATACACAACAACTCTCGGCAACTGATATCTCGACTCTCGCATTGATGAAGAATATAGCGAAATGCGATACTTGATGTGAATTACATGATCTTAGTAACTACACATTTATAGAAAGTAGATCAACAAAACAAAAAAACTCATATAGATACAATAATTAGGATTTATAATCTTAATTTTTAAAAACAAAAGACAAAAAAGTTATCAATATATCATATATACTATGTTGGGGTCATAATTAGTGCAAGAAGAGATTGAATAGCAAGTAAATTAATTGAATCTTTAAAGATAAAATGATTGGTAGGAAATTGAAGTGTACATGAGCCAGACAACTATTATTTCTTTACCTTACTTAATATCATTATTCATCTCTATTGAAACTGTTTGTCAACTTAAACATAGTTCAATTGGTTAAGACACATATTCTTGACCAAGAAGTTCGAAGTTTAAATCTTTCACCTCATATATTATTGGACTAAAAAAAATATCTACTAAAATTCTCATGAGGAAAAGGAAAAGAAAAATAAGAAAGGAAAAAAAAAAAAGGAAAAAACACTTCAGGGTGCGATCTAGGATTTCCCTTGAGAAATTTGCGAGTATATATAAAGTCGTAATTAAGCTACTTTTTTTAATTAAATTATATACTTATAATTTAATGTTCTGTGATGCATTTTCAATTTTTTAAAGCATAAAGAAATGCATGTTTCTATAATATTTATATAATTTTGTCAATTAAAATATTAAAACTCACATAGCTCTAACACACTAATTATTCTTTATTATATAATTTTAGAAATTGAGATGAGGTTAAGGATGTGGGTGGGAAGCGAGGTTTAAAATAACGATAATGTCAATGTCGATAAAAACATGAAGGTTGTTGTAAAATTGAGAGGCGAAATCGGGCACCAAAACTTTACCAAAACATATAATAATAATAATAATAATAATAATAATACTTTACCAAAACATATAATAATAATAATAATAATAATAATAATAATAATACTAGTGTTAGAATATAAAGGGAGTATATATATATATTATAAACAAAAGAAAGTGGAGATTTATGGCAAATTAAAAACAAATGAAATTAGAGAAAGTGGGAGAGAAAAAAGAAGATTGGAGAGATTTCTTTACCAAAATGTATCTTCTTATTATTTATCCATCAAGAACCAATATATATAGGCAATTAGGAGAGCATGATGTGGTCCATTTGGACACCAATCTATGGTCTTTGTTGGACACATGGAAGACACTTTGGCTATGGATAAAATGCCACTTGGTATGGATATCAAATGGGCATGTGGAATGGGCATTTATATTTACAATACTCCCCCTTAAATGCCCATTTATAAAATATGCTTCGTTAAAAACCTTACTAGGGAAAAAAAACCCAATGGGAAGAAAAAAAACCCTAGTGAAGGAAAAGAGTACATATTTTATATAGTTTACTATAATACATTCACTCCCCCTTATGGAGACATCACTTAAAGTCTTTGAGTCTCCGCATTCCAATGCTATATACTAATTTATCGAAGGTTGCAGTTGGTAATGCCTTCGTAAATAAGTCAGCCAGGTTATCTTTCAAACAAATTTGTTGTACAGTGATATCGCCATTTTCTTCAAGATCATGAGTATAGAAGAGCTTTGGTGAGATATGCTTTATTCTATCTCCTTTGATATATCTTCCCTTGATTTGAGCTATACATGTTGTGTTGTCTTCGTATAACATCGTTGGAAGAGGTTTACTTGAAGACAAGCTACATGTCTGATGAATGTGTTGTGTCATCGATCTTAGCCATACACATTCTCGACTTGCTTCATGAATAGCGAGGATTTCAGCATGATTTGAAGAAGTGGCCGTTATAGTCTGTTTCACTGATCGCCACGATATAGCAGTTCCTCCACATGTGAATAGATAACCTGTCTGAGATCTAGCTTTGTGTGGATCAGATAGATAACCAGAATCTGCATAACCAACTAGATCATACTTTGATTTGTTAGAATAAAATAAACTCATATCAATTGTCCCTCGAAGATATCGGAGTACATGCTTAACTCCGTTCCAATGTCTTTTTGTAGGATATGAACTATATCTAGCTAATAAATTTACTGAAAATGCAATATCTGGTCTTGTGTTATTAGCCAAATACACAAGTGCACCAATTGCACTAAGATATGGTACTTCAGGACCAAGTAGTTCTTCACTGTCATCTCGATGTCGAAATATATCTTTCTTTACATCTAGTGAACGAACTTCCATTGGAATGTTTAATGGATGTGCTTTATCCATATAGAATCTTTTTAAGATTTTCTCTGTATAAATTGATTGATGAACAAATATCACATCTGCTAAATGTTCAATTTGCAAACCAAGGCAAAATTTTGTTTTTCCAAGATCTTTCATCTCGAATTCTTTTTTAAGATATTCTATTGCCTTGGATAACTCTTCAGGAGTTCCAATTATATTTAAGTCATCAACATATACAGTTATAATAGCAAATCTTGACTGAGATTTCTTTATAAAAACGCACGGACATATTGGATTATTTTGGTATCCTTCTTTCAACAGATATTCACTCAGGCGATTATACCACATTCGTCTTGATTGTTTTAATCCATATAATGATCTCTGTAACTTTATTGAATACAATTCCCGAGAACATGATTCATATGTTTCTGGTATTTTAAATCCTTCCGGGATTTTCATATAAATGTCATTATCCAGAGATCCATATAAATACGTCGTGACTACATCCATTAGATGCATATCAAGCTTTTCATATACAGTCAGACCAATCAAATATCTTAGCGTTATTGCATCCACCACAGGAGAATATGTCTCCTCATAATCAATACCAGGCCTTTGCGAGAATACTTGTGCAACAAGTCTCGCTTTATATCTTGTGACTTCATTCTTTTCATTTCTTTCCTTACAAATACCCATTTATATCCTACAGGTTTGACGTTTTCCGGTGTTGGGACTACTGGTCCAAAAACCTCACGTTTTGAAAGTGAGTTCAACTCTGCTTGGATTGCTTCTTTCCACTTCGGCCAATCCTTTCTACGTTGACATTCTACGATAGATTTTGGGTCAAAATCGTCACTTTCATGAATAATATCGTGAGCAACATTATAAGAAAAAATGTTGTCAATAATGATATCATTTCGGTTCCATCTCTTTCCTGTTGTAACATAGTTTATAGAAATTTCATTATTATCCTCAAGCGTTTAATTTTCACCAATACTCTTTTGAGTAGTTGTATTCTGGATTTCTTCTGGAACATCCATACCTTTTATTGAATCATTTTGATTCTCAACTACTTTTCTTTTTCGAGGATTTTTATCTTTAGAACCTATTGGTCTACCACGCTTCTGGCGTGCTCCAGACTCATTATTGACAACTTGTTCCTTTGGGATATCAACTTTTGATGGAGCATTTGCAGCTGGTATATATGATTTAGTCACACTTTTAGTATCTGTGAATGCATCTGGTAGTTGATTTGCTATATTTTGCAAATGAATTATCTTTTGAATTTCAAGTTCACATTGATTTCTACGAGAATCTAAATGAGATAATAACGATGCATTCCATGTAATTTCTTTTTCCAACTTCTTAATTCCTCCCCCTAATGTTGGAAAATTTGTCTCATTAAAATGACAATCAGCAAATCGTGCAGTAAATACATCACCCGTCAGGGGTTCAAGATATTTAATAATTGATGGGGAATCAAAACCAACATATATTCCTAACCTCCTTTGAGGACCCATCTTAGTACGTTGTGGTGGAGCAATCGGTACATATACTGCACATCCAAAAATTCTTAGATGGGAAATATTTGGCTGCTGGCCATAAGCTAATTGCATTGGGGAGTATTTATTATAAGCTACTGGCCTAATATGTGCCAATGATGCAGCATGCATAATAGCATGACCCCCATACCAATGTAGGAAGTTTAGCTCTCATAAGCAATGGTCTTGCAATTAGTTGCAGACGTTTTATAAATGATTATGCTAGACCATTTTGTGTATGAACGTGAGCTACAGGATGTTCAACACTTATCCCAATTGACATACAATAATTATTAAAAGTTTGGGATGTAAATTCACCAGCATTATCAAGTCAAATGGTCTTAATTGTATTATCAGGAAATTGTGCTTTTAACTTAATTATTTGAGCAAGTAATCTTGCAAATGCAAGATTTCGACTTGATAATAAGCATACATGTGACCATCTGCTGGATGCGTCAATTAATACCATAAAATATCTAAATGGACCACTTGGTGGGTTAATAGGTCCACAAATATCACCTTGAATTCACTCTAAAAATGCAGGTGATTCAATCCCCACTTTAGCTGGTGATGGTCTAATAATTAATTTCCCTTGAGAACAAGCATCACATGACAACTCATTGGATTGAAGAATCTTCTGGCTCTTTAAAGGATGTCCATGTGAGTTCTCAATAATTTTTCTCATCATTATTGACCCTGGATGACCCAATCGATCATGCCAAACACTGAATATTTCTGGATTCATGAACTTCGGGTTCATTATTGCATAACTTTCGATTACTCGTATATGAGTATAGTATAATCCAGAAGAAAAAGCAGGCAGTGTTTCTAATATACGTTTTTCATGTGAAACAATAGATGTTATATAGAGACACTCTATATTATTTTTACAATAAGTTTCAACATGATAATTATTTTCACGTATATCTTTAAAACTTAATAAGTTTCTTTTCGATTTGCTAGAGAACAGAGCATTATTAATTGTAAATCTTGTTCCTCTAGGCAAAATAAAGTTTGCTTTTCCAAAACCTTCAATCAGATTTGCAGAACCTGATATAGTATTGACTTTTGCTTCCAGCATTGTCAATCTAGTAAAATATTTTCTATTTATGAGTATCGTGTGCGTAGTTGCGCAGTCTGCCAGACATAAATCCTCATTGCTCATTTTCGAGTTACTCAACATATTAAAATTGTTCATATTTCTTCATTGAAAAGAAAAGAAAAACGATTACAAAGAGTCTTAAATATATATACAAACAAAACAACAACAAAAACATACTAAACAGTACTTAATTATATATTTTCATACAAATCATCCTCTACTTGTTTGATTGCATCAATTCTCTCTCCAGGAGATTCAAAATAATCAGCTACATCAAGATACATCATATTGGAGGGGTCAAACACATCATCTTCTTGAATGGCAAGATTTACCTCCACATTCTTTCCTTTTCCTTTTTCCTTCAAGGAAGCTTGATAGAGATCAACAAGGTGTTTTGACGTACGACAGGTACGTGACCAGTGCCCAGTCATTCCGCATCGAAAACATTTATGTTCATCACATTTCGAACTTCTATCTTGTGGAGCCTTTCCTTTATGATCATCACTTCGTGTGGGTTTCTTAAAATTATAATGCCCACCACGAAAATAGGTATTTCTTCCTCTATCGCGGTCCCGACCTCGACCACGACCACGACCTCGACCACGGTTATTAAAATTCACAGCATTCACTTCAGGGAATGGTGTTGCTCCAGTTGGTCAGGATTCGTGATTTTTCATCAATAACTCGTTATTTTGTTCAGCAACGAGAAGACATGAGATAAGTTCAGAATATTTTGCAAAACCCTTCTCTCGATATTGCTGCTGCAGGAGCATATTCGAGACATGAAAAGTGGAAAATGTCTTCTCTAATATATCAACATCAGTAATCTTTTCTCCGCATAATTTTAATTTTGAACTAATTCTGAAGAGTGCAGAATTATACTCACTTACTGATTTAAAGTCCTGCAACCTCAGGTGCATCCAATCATAACGAGCTTTAGGAAGAATAACTGTTTTTTGATGATCGTACCTTTCTTTCAAACCTTGCCATAAAACGTAGGGATTTTTTATTGTAAGATACTCCATTTTCAATCCCTCGTGAAGATGATGGCGAAGGAAGATCAGGGCTTTTGCTTTTTCTTGATTTGATGCATCATTTCCTTCTTTAATTGTTTCTCCAAGATTCATAGAATCTAAATGGATCTCAGCGTCAAGGACCCATGACAAGTAGTTATTTCCATTAATATCCAGGGCCGCAAATTCTAGCTTTGTAAGGTTTGCCATAATAACACTATCAAAATAATAATATATTCATATTAGAAATTTAACATAAACCAAATGCGTAAAAATGGCTTACCTATAAGACTTACCTTTAGCGGGAAAAATGACAGAGTCTCGTGCTGATAACGTGTTGTAAAATTGAGAGGCGAAACCGGACACCAAACTTTACCAAAACATATAATAATAATAATAATAATAATAATAATAATAATAATAATACTTTACCAAAACATATAATAATAATAATAATAATAATAATAATAATAATAATACTTTACCAAAACATATAATAATAATAATAATAATAATAATAATACTAGTGTTAGAATATAAAGGGAGTATATATATATATTATAAACAAAAGAAAGTGGAGATTTATGGCAAATTAAAAACAAATGAAATTAGAGAAAGTGGGAGAGAAAAAAGAAGATTGGAGAGATTTCTTTACCAAAATGTATCTTCTTATTATTTATTCATCAAGAACCAATATATATAGGCAATTAGGAGAGCATGATGTGGTCCATTTGGACACCAATCTATGGTCTTTGTTGGACACATGGAAGACACTTTGGCTATGGATAAAATGCCCACTTAGTATGGATATCAAATGGGCATGTGGAATGGGCATTTATATTTACAATAAAGGTCTCAATTTATGAAAATATCTCTAAAATGTTGATTTCAATTGATATTTCTGAAAAAAATATTAAAAACAAAAAATCCAAAAAGATATTTAAATTAATAAATAAACATGCATTTATTTTAAACTCATTTACTCTTTTTAAATGAGTTAAAATATATTTGTTATAATATTATACTTACATTATGTTACATTTTGTATCTATTTTTTTAATATTTTATTGATTTGTACGTTATAATGGAAATGTCAATTCACCCCTTATGTTCATGTTGAATCTATGGACATGTGGAAATATCGACATGTTGATAGAAATTCAATACGCTTGTAGGGAGAGCATTCATTATTCCTACCCTCAAAATCAAAATGAAAAATGATAATTCTAGTCGTCCCTATCCTTGTTCCCACATTGTTTATGCTTAGTTTGAGATTGTTAGAACTTTTAAAATAATTGTTGGCAATTGTACTTTAAAAAAAAAATGTTGTAATATAAAGTAAATTAGTGTTTGGTAAATTTCAATTTTTAATCTAAAAAAAGTAGGTTACAATATTTAGTAAATTAGTATTAAATTGTTGTGATTTAACTATAATGACTAAAATAGATATATTGTTTTAATTATTTTTATATTAATATGTAATATCGTGTAAATTTGTTGTAAGATAATTATTTTAAAATTTATATGATTTAAGTTGTAAATTATTTTACTTACTCTAAATTATTTGATAAAATATTAAGAAAACAAACAATTGTAATAATAATTCAAATCGATCAAGATTTCATTACAATTTAAATGCAAAACAAAATAAAAGGATGTAGAAGGTAAACTACGTGAGATAACCGATTTTTAGAAAAGTTGTTTTAAAAGCAGTTACCTACATGCTTCTGTAGGTAAGAGTAATCAAAAAATAATTTATTTAAATTAATAAATAATCAGATTTACAAAGCACTCGATAAAAATTCTTCCGGAATTGCTTTTTCGTCCTTCTAAGAGCCCATTTGAATTGCAAATATAAAATATCTGAGAGTTAAAAACCTAAGAATTAAAAACCCAAGAAATTATTATTCATGGATAAAAATAACCTATGTATATGTTTAGAAATGGATGATAATTAATATTTGAGATTTTAATTTTTACCTTTCTCTCTCTTCTCTCTTCTCTCTTCTCCATTTTCTAAGGAAAAAAGTCCCAAATAAAAAAAACTCATATCCTACATGGATAATAAAATCTCATGATTCATGGGTTATTTTTATCCATAGGTAATAATTACTTGGGTTTTAAAAAGTAAAGATCAATGAAACGAACATTAGTTTTTTTATATCATTGCCAAAACTCATCTCAAAATCAGTTAAACAAACAGAGCCTAAAAGAAACTCCATCTCATTTTCAATAAATAATTTAGACGCCTATCTGAGAAACGAGAAATTATTGGGAGAGGCCAACACATCGTGATTCTCCCCCAATAAATTGACATGTGGTTGGTTAACCATTAAGTTAACCAACCAAGTTAACATTAGTTTTTTTTTTTTTTTTTAATGCACACTCTCTCCTCTTTTTTCATTTCTTCTTTTTTCCCTTCTTTCTATATTAGATTTTTACATTGAATTCCCTTATTTTTTTTTTCAATTCTTGAGAAGATTTACCATTTTTCTCTCCTCTCACATTGAGAAAAATGTGGAGGTCTTATCGTATGTCTACCAATCAAATATTTAATAAATTATTTAGTTAATGTATTTAACATAAATCAAGCATTACAATTAACTAGAATAACATTTTAAATTATAGTTAGAGTAAGAATACTATCTACAACAATATATTATCATTGTAGTAGTGTTCATAAAAAGCCAAAAAAAAAAAAACTGATCCAACATGGTGAAAATATAGGAAATAAAAATGAGAAAAATAAAATAATGGTCAACAAATTTCAATTTAAGAAAGAAAAGTTGTCTCCTGAAATCTAACAAATATTACAGTAAATTAAAAAAAATAAATAATGTATTAAATTCATCATGACAATATTTAGTGCAAAAAAAAATGCTATATAAATATATAGCAAAAATAGAACTAAAGATTCATATCTTCGTCAATGTTCATCATTATTTTTAAGATTACATAAACAAGTAGAATTTAATTTCTGCATAATAAAAACCTAGTTAAAATTAATACATAAAATATTTAAGGTCGTAATATTAATTATCAAATAAAATATTTTTGCATACCTGATTTACATGAGAAATTTATATTTACATAGTTTGCTCTCAAAGTACTTCCATCGAAATTATTATAGGATGAGTATGAACTAATACAATGGTAAGTTATTATTGTAGATAGTATTCTTGCTCTAACTATAATTTTAAAATATCATTCTAGCTAATTGTAATGCTTAATTTTTTTTAACTACATCAACTAAATAATTTATTAAATATTTTTTTGGTAGACATATCATTTTATTTGTAATATTTTGACTGGATCAACAAATTTAAAAATAAATTGAAAGGGTGGTCTATATATTTTAACAGACATTGATAAGTTCATTTTATATTTATTTATTATATCTTGTTTAGGTTATTTTTTTGTTAGTTTTTCTATAGTTTTTGGATTTTAATTCATGCACTTCTTTTATTTTTGTAGGTGATCAAGGATTTCATTTTGAAGGCCAAAGTTCAAAGATTTTCAAGTTAAAAGCTAAAAAAAAATACAACGCCTAGGCGCCCAAACTGATGCCTAAGCGCCACAGACAGTGTGAGAGGACATATTGATAGCGCCTAGGTGCTACGGTACTGGTTTTCATGCTTTTTTACCATGCCTAGGTGCTGCATCGACTGCCCTAAGTAGAAAATGTCGCTTTTAGTCTTCTCTAGGTTCGAAAAGATGGGATTTAGATGCAGGAACGGGAGAACAAAGCCAATACGCCACTTTGGTGGACCGAAGCATTCGAATGGAGCAAGAGCTACACTTGGAAACTTGTTCAATCACTTGGATTTGTTTCTCTATTCCCTTTCCCTTCTCTTTTTCTGCTTTGTAATGACTCCATTGACACCTGTAGTTAGTTTTGTTAAGTTTTACATTTTGAACTAAGTTTTTTTCTTTCTATAGCTTTGATGTAACCAATACTCGAATCATACTCTTTCTTAGTTAATAGACAATGTTTCTATTTCAATTGTGGTTGTGAAAATTCTTCTGAACTTAATGCATGTTTAGATCTGGTCATTATTTACATTGTTTTTGTGTCAATAATTTGAGGTTGAGAGACAAGAATTGTTGATGAACTGAATTATTTTCCCAAATTTATACTTGAGATAGAGATATCCTTGTAGATTTTGTGGCGATATTAGGTTCTACGGGCTTACTAGTTGAATCGTTTGAGTTGTCATAGAGATATAGGCCATTTACTGTTTAATGCATATCGTTATTGCTTGAGAAAGAATATCGAGTCTATAGGGTAGAGGTTGCCAACAACCTATAAAATAGGAGAACACATTAGCTATTGGTCGGTGTACACGCAAGCGCACGTGATCGAAATAATATAAAATGGTATGTGAGTACCAAGTATCGAATCCTAAGGGAATGGTGTAACAAAAATATTGTAAAGCAAAGTGTAAGAAAAATTGCAACTAGAAAACTAAAATTAATGTTGGGATGATTTGTTGGTAAAATAAAATAAAAATTGCAGAATCGAGAATCTGCAATATTGAAATAACAAAGATTGCAGAATTGAGAAATGACAATATTGGATAGTAAACTAAAATTTCAAAAGGAATTTAGATAAACATGGGGCTCAAGAATGCCATTGCCCTAAGTTGTAATTACAAGCCAAAATTGCAATTCCAACCTACTCCACACTCAATTGTAAACCAAAATTACTTCTCCTATTCACCTTGAATTTAGGTTTTTAGGAGGCTAAGTGAGTGACTTATATGACTTATATATCTTAAATAATTCGGCTCAACAATTTTATGGGCTTTGGAGTCCTTAATCCCTATGTCTAGGGCAAGGATTGGCTTATGTCTAAGCTCTTTTCTCCATCACTTATGCGAAATCCGCTTATCAGTAACCCCGTCGGTATTAGATCAAAGCTTGAGTTGCTACCCTAGTTGATCAATCTAGGATCTCAATGGAAATTTGTTCAACATAAGCAAACAATTGAGATGTAGGCTTGGTTTTTATTGAAATTTAGGCCACAATTACTCCTTAGGGAATTCACATCCTCGAACCCCCTAAGAAGTTTTAGCTCATATTAAAGATAAAAATCTTACAACTAATTTTTGAAGAAAAAATCATACTAGAAAATTGAGTAAATTGTTAATTAACACAAAATTCTATTCTAATTAGTACTGCTTAATAGAACAACTATGGTAATAAACATGACGCAATTCTAGGTAATTATTTAAAGGAATTCTAAAACTTTCAAATTAAAATTAAACACAAAGAATCAAGGGCTTCAATAGAAATTTTCCATCTTCTTCCTTCTACCCTTGAATCTGATGGGTTTATAAATATTTCAACAAATACAGAAACTTAAATAAAAATAGAAGATAGAATCAACTAACCACACAAATCATTAATATTTGTTTAACTCCATCCCAATCGACTTAATCTCTTGCTAATTCTAGGAGGCGATTAGTCTTGACCATCCAAGCACCACTTGAATCGAATTGGGTGAATTGGAGTAAAACCAGAAATTAAACCACTTGTAACATAATATGAAAATTGAACAAAGAGGAACCCACAAAACTTGCAACAAAGGCTGGAATTAAACAAAAACTAAAGGCAACACATAATTTGAATGAAATACAAGAGTGTACTGCCAATGACTCTTGGTAATACCAGACGAAAATTCAAAAAATTAAAGACAGAAGGCTTAAACCCTCGACAAAAACAGAGTAAAAAAAGTATGCAGAAAACATAGGAAAAAAAAACCAAGAAAAATAACTCCAAAACGTCCTCCAACTCCGAATGCCATTCTTCAATCAAATTTCTCCTTTTATAGGCCTTCATTAGGGTTGAATAATGCCCAAATTTCGTGCTCAAAATCCCCCAAATCATGCTGTAATTGAAGATTTTCAGAATGGGTTAAATGCAGATTTTTTCTTTTTTTGAACTTTTCTACTACTCCAGAAAAAATTGCAGAATCCCGAAATTACAATTTTGATTTTGCAATTTCCACATTCTCAAGTCTACTGCTCCAGATTCTAGAATCACGATTTTGCAATTTCCATATTTCCTGCAAACAAGATTAATTTATTTAGAACTCTATCCCAAATGTCATCGTATTTCTTTCTTTCTTAAATTGAAGCAATCTTTCGACTATTTTCAAATGGTCTTAAGTCAAAACAAGAATATTTTAAGAAATTGGGAATTAAATAAGCCTTAATTCTAAGGCTTATCAGCTATTAATGAACAAAGAGAAGGAAGAGAAAACGGTGAAGTCATTGCTTTAGAGCTCTTACCAATTAAATTTAATCCTCTGTTTTTAGTCACATTTAATTTTCAAGCAAGTTAAATTTTATTCATCTTTGATAATTTGGTGCTTAGATAAAATTGAGGCTAGAGAATTTGGTAATTTGTAGAATTCACTCCCTGTGGAGAACGATCGTGGTATTCAATCACTGTATTACTTGTAGCGATTCGTACACTTTTGAATTTGACCAACAAGTTTTTGGCACCGTTGCCGAGGAATGAATGTTTATTTTATCAATCTCAAAATTAATAGCTTTAGTCTTAATTTGAGTTTTATTTTATTTATTTATTTATTTATTATTGTTAGGAGAAGCAAGTGTATGCAAAAATTTAGAAGCAGTAATCTATTTCCTTTTGATTTTGAAATCAAACGCACTTGCAGAAGAAACATAAAAGAAAAGAGAGAGCTTACTGCACGAGAGCAAGAAAGGATAGCAAACGACGAAGCACAGAATGGGAATAGGGCTTTGAGAGATTATGTGATGCCTGACGTAACTGATATTCATTCTACTATCCAAAGGCCAACCATTCAAGCTAATAATTTTGAAATCAAGCCAACTACACTGCAAATGGTTCAGGCTTTGAGTTTTAGTGGACTGTAGAGTGAAGACCTAAATTCTCACATCTCTGATTTTCTAGAAATTTTTGATACATTCAGGTATAATGGGGTGACAGATGATGCTATCAGACTGAGATTGTTTCCTTTCAAGGGTTGATCCAAGCAGTGGTTGAATTCCTTGCTTGCAGTTTCAATAGAAACATGGATGATCTAGCTAACAAGTTTCTATCCAAGTTTTTTCCACCAACAAAGAAGGCCAAGATTCATAGTGAGATCAACAATTTTTATCAGTATGAGGGAGAAAGTTTGTATGAAGCTTGGGAATGATACAAGAAGCTTTTAAGAAAGTGTCCTCACCATGGAATCCCTCGATGGACGCAAGTACACAATTTTTATAATGGTTTAGATGGAAATACGAGAACAACCATTAATGTAGCTTCAGGAGGAGCATTCATGAGCAAAACTGAGAATGAGGCATTTGAGTTGTTGGAAGAAATGAAAATGAATCACTACGAATGACCAAGTGAGAGATCGGTCCAGAAAAAGGCAATTAGAGTGAATGAGGTGGATGTTATCGCCATTTTGACTGCACAAGTTGCTTCACTTACTAGGCAACTTCAGTCAAGTCAACTGGGGGTAAATGTTATTCAGTTACCACCTATGTATTGCGAATATTGTCATGGGAGCCATAGAAGTAAAGATTGTCAAGTTGGGAATCCATTTATGGCAGGGTAAGCTCAATTTTTTGGGAATTTTAATCGTTAGCAAAACAATCCATATTCTAATACATATAATCATGGTTGGCGTAATCATCCTAACTTCTTGCGGAAGCAGAATCAGACTCAAAATCTACCTCCATCAGGATTTCAACAACCTGAAAAGAAAAGCATCCTTGAAGAGGCAATGATTTAGTTGGCAAACACTACGAATCAATTCATGACTGAAACAAAGGCCACCTTTTATAATCAAGCAGCATCCATTCGAAATTTAGAGGTGTTCGTTGGTCAGCTAGCCAACATGATGGTGGATAGGCTTCCAGGCAATTTATCGGGCACAAAAGAAAAAAATTCAGTGGAGCACTATAAGTCAGTTACCTTGAGAAGTGGTAAGGAGTTGGTTAAGCCAGTGCAGAACAAGAAGTCCAAAGAAGAAGTCTAAGGAAAATAGGTTACACAAGAATCATCCACTAAGCGAGTTGAGGATAAACCACAATTAGCTACATCATCAGCCATTCCATTCCCTCAATGCCTCTAGAAGAACAAAAAGGATAAGCAGTACAATATGTTTATTGATATTTTTAAGAAACTGCATATCAACGTTCCTTTTGCAGATGCCCTTGCACAAATGCCACATTATATCAAATTCATGAAAGACATTTTGAAGAAAAAAAGGAAATTGGAGGATTATGAAATGATCTCACTCACAGAGGAGTGCAGTGCCATATTGCAGAGAAAACTACCACCCAAACTTAAAGATCTAGGAAGTTTTTCTATTCCTTGTTCGATTGGTGATATTATCTTTGCTAATGCCTTATGTGATTTAGGAGCTAGTATTAACTTAATGCCTTTGTCTATTTTTAAGAAATTAGGGATAAGAGAGGTGAGACCAACAATTGTGTCTTTGCAATTGGCTGATAGATCAATTAGGCATCCATGGGGAATCATTGAGGATGTTCTGGTCAAGGTAGGGAAGTTTATCTTTACAATAGATTTCTTAGTGCTGGACATGGAGGAAGATGAGAACATGCCTATGATTTTAGGAAGACCATTCTTGGCCATAGGAAGAGCAAAGATTGATGTAGAGTTGGGAGAGCTGAAGCTACGAGTTCAGGATGAGTCAGTCATATTCAAAGTTTTCAAGGATCCCAGCCCTTCACATCATATGAATTGTTCAGGCATCTTTGGGAGTAAATCACCATCTTCCTAACCTTCTTCGAAGTCACATGCATCATACTACTATTTTAAACCACCTTGAAGAGGAGAAGAAAAGTCATGCTGAGGACTATATATCAAGCGCTATTGGGAGGCAACCCAAAGGTTTCTTTTGCAACTTTTATTTTTTTAATTAATCACATTTATTATGTCTAATTTCCTTCTATTTTGATTGAATATTGTGCCTAATTGTGAAAATTGTATTTAATTTTATTTAGGGGTGAATTACCAAAGATTTGATAAAATTCAAGTTAAAAGCACATTTTAGTTTAAATTCACAAATTGAAAAAAGGAAAAATGAATTGAAAAAAAAAATGATGAAATGAAAATTGAAAGAAAAAAAAAAAGAGAAAACATCAAAACAAAAAGTAATAATTAATTAAACCAATTAATATATGTATATATGTTCCAGGTGGGAGGTTGAAAATTGGGCTCAATTTGGCCTATTAAATCCAATGAAGAAGGAGAAATATGTGGAGGACCACTTCTTCAAATTGACATGGATGGATATTCTTCTTCATCAAACCATAATTTTTGTAAAGGGAAAAGCTATGTTTAGTTCATCTCTAAGTATAAATAGGAGGCCTTCTTGCTTGTGGAAAGACAGCGAAGTGTGTTTTAGTTTTTTCTTACAGTGCAGTGAGTTTTTAGTTCTTCTTTGAGTTTTGTTTCTTTTTTTTATTTATGTTTTCTCCCCTTAATAGTCATTATTGTTTTTCCACCATGTGTGGCTAAGTTTTAATTTCTGGTTCATTAGTGATTTAATTTCCAATTGTAATTTTGTGAGGCTTTAGGCCAAATTAAAATTTTGTCTTTAATTCAAGAATTCCTTGTTTCTTGTTTTTACTTTCATGATGTTGATTGTTATTAAATTAAATTGGCACCTTAATTTAGTTTCAATCGATTTATTGCTATCTGTGATTTTGTAATCCGTAATTGTCACAATTGATTAAATTATGTAGCAAGGGGTTGGCTTATGTGTGTGTAGTTATGGCTTTTCCATTTTACATAGCTTGCATAATAGACTCCAGGGAAACAAATAAACAAAATTAATTAATTTGTAGCTATCTTGATTAGTTAGTTTTGGTTTAGTCATTCTCATTGTTTTTAATGCTATTATTTAATCAATATGGAACGCTATCGTGCCCAATTGATTAAATGGTAAGGTTTGATTTTGATGCTTGGTCAGAGTCAGTTAAAATAGGAGAATTTACACTTGTTATGACTTTTCCAAATAAGTAGACTAAGTTCTTGAATTTGAGAAATTGAAATTGATTTTTTTAAAGCCTATGATCAAAATTACAATTGGATGAAATTTATACCCTTGAATTGGAAGTTTCATAAAATTGATTTTTTTTATTTGTTTTTTTAATTCATTATATAATTAATTACAATTTTTGTTCACAATTCAACCCCCTTATTTTATTATTATTTTTATTTATTTATTTATTTTAACTTTGAAAAATTAATTCAATTGATTCCCTTGGGATTCGACCTGGCCCACTATTTCTACAAGTTAGATCTAGAGAATCAGTAATTATTTTGGAAGGCTTTGACAACCCGACCAAAATTTGGTGCCGTTGCCGGGGAACCATTATTAATTTCTCATTGTTACATTTGTTATAAAAAAAAAATTCTATTTTTATTTTATTACTTTTGTCTATACCTGTTCTTACATGGCAAAAAACCTTCAGAACTATTGGACATTTGGTATAGCTGCATCGTACGCTGATGAGGTTAGTGAGATCAAAACTCAAATTTCTGAATTAACCTATGCTATTCTTCAAGTAGTTGTAGGGAAGTTGCCATCAATGGAAACATGTAAATTATGCTCGCTGCAAGGACACTCCACATAAGCATGCCCTTAGCTGCAGCGAAACTTTATTCCAAACACCTGCACCTTGAGAGAATTTACTGGCCATCAAGTGAAGTACGAGTCTTATGATCCCTACTATCCTCAATGGGATCAATCCAGCTATGGTTGTGGATACTAGGAGGAGCAACAAAGCTCGTGCCATCAGACTTCAGACTCAGGTATGTCTCTAGAGGCTATAGTTTATTAACTTGCTAATAGTACTCTCCAATTTCAAGAGGAGACTCGAGCTGGAATGCAGGGCTTGGAGGACCAAATTACCCAGTTGGCTAATTTAGTGAGAAGATTGGAGAGTTTACAAGAGCATCAATATATCGAGACCACTGAGCTTAAAGTGACAATGTACATGGATGACAGCGATGTTGAGCTTGAGAATTTTGTGCCATGCGAAATCTAGGTTTGTGAGAAAAAGAAAGAATATGAGCCTTACCACGAAAAAGAGATTCAGGTGATAGAGTTTGAGGCTGAAAAGCCTACGTCTGTTCTATTCCCTAGCATTTCTCTTGATTTTGAATTGCCTTTTCTTTATTCTCATGAGTCTGTAGAGTCTATTTTTCTTTTAAGTCAGTTGAGTTGGTTGAGTCTTATTTTTTGCCTTTCATTCCTTATATAAAAAATTCCAAAAAAAAAATGATCTGTCTGGTACCCTAGAGAAGCAAGTGAGCCTTTTAGAATTGGAAGGCTATATTGATTCGAGCAAGAAGGGACCAAAGAAAATTGAAGAATTTTATGTCCTCTGACATGCACAGGAGTCTCGTCGAACATAACGAGATTAAAAAAAATTGCCCTTATTGGGAGACAACTCAAATGTTTTCTTTTCTTTTCTAGCTCTTTGTTCTCTTTCTCTTGATTTGTTTTATTTTTTTTTTGGTTTTTTTTTTTTGCAGGGCATTAAATTTTAATAAGGCTTGACCACCCATTCTCTCAACACCACAAACTATCCAGTCCGAGTTGTTCACAAATCAGGGGAGTTTAATTTCCTTCTCTTTTTTCATTTCTTTTATGAACAATTTGCTTAGTTATACATTGAGGACAATGTATAGTTTAGGTGTGGGAGAGGTTTTTGTTATACAATTTCTTTTCTAAAAAAAAATTGTTTTGAATTTAGCATGATTTGATTCATACATGTTGATTTTTCTTTTGAAACCTTGAGTCTTTATTGATATCCTTGAATGCCTTGTAAGTTAAGGATGCATCTTTGGTTTGAATTTTAATGCATGAGACAGATGGGCATGATTAGTGCTTTTTTTTTTTTTAAATTATTATATATGACGGTGTCTCATTGATTTATTGAAAAGTGCACAAGACTTGATGCAAATTATCCATTCCAGTGAGCTTTTGAGCCTATGAGCAACTCATTATATTTTGCTCTATTTATTTCATGATGAGTGTTGTCAAACTTAGTGTGCTTATTCTAGAACTTGCTTGTGAATGCATTTTGAGACCACATTTTTTGGATTGATGCTTTAATATGATAAGGGCAAATTAGGATTAACCAATTTTTTTACTCCTAATAAAATACCTACCTTTATGTTTTTTTCCTTTAGTTAGCCACTTTGAGCCTATTTCCTTTCTTTTTTTTCTTGCTTCAAACACATTATGTTCATCCTAAGACCTTTTCATTTGTTATCCTCAACAATTGTACCTTTGCCAAGACAAGAGAAAATTTTGCATGGTAGTTAATGCTTTGAGTGAGAGAAAAAAAATCAAAAAGAGAAATTTTGTGAAAAAATATAAGGCAAAAAAAAAAAGTGTGCCTTAACATCAAAAAAAAAAAAAAGAAAAAAAATGAAGTTTTCAAAGAAAGAGAAGAGAAAATTTTTGGAGAAAAGTTTGCCAAAAGCATTTGAATTATTAAATTGCTACTTCTACAAAGTCCTTGGTGTTTGAATGAGAGATATGGAAATAAAATTCAAAGTCTTGGGTAGTATGTTTTGTGATTGTTATATGGCATTAATATCATGCAAGTACACAACTCTTGTCTTGATTGTGAAAATACCTTAAATTTCCCTCCTACCATACCCTTACCTAAGCCCCATTACAACCCTTGTTAAGTCCCTTTGATTTTTGCATTCAATTCATCTATATAGTGGTGGAAATTTGATTCATTTGCAAGCCTATCGTAATAACATGCTATGTTTTGATTTTGAGAGTACAAGCACCCTAAATACTTTGAGAGTATTGAGTGAAATCATATGAGGGTGTTAAGTCTTGTTGCATTTGATTTTGGTGAAGTGATGAGATGCTAGAGTTTTTGTATAAAATGTATTCTATGAGTGCTCATTCTCTTAATTGTCACTACAATTCAACATTGATGTGCAATTGGCTTTATTGGTATTCTTGGATATTGAGAAAGATGAAAAGGGAGTAGAGGGGAGAATTGGTGATAAGACTAACATAGTTCTATATTTTCATACTTAAATCATGTTAGTTTGGAGGTTTTAATGTAATTAATTGATCATTTTGTAGGGATTTGAGCATAAGGCATGTTCCGAGAGATTCTACGTTGAATCACGATTCCAACGCATCAAACCGGAGGTCATTCGGACACCTGAGCAAAAAGTTAGAGCAAAAATAAGCAGTGCTGCACGCTGGGTAGCGTCTAGACGCTCAGCGTCTAGACGCTATCGGCAGTTCCCTGAATCCTCCCTCGACGCTGCGGAGAGCCCCTGTGACGCTGGGAGCATCTAGACGCTCCGTCGATTCCTATATATAGATTTTTTCGTTCTCTAGGTCATTTGTCTCCGATTTTCAGCCGTCATGAGACCAATTTAGGCTTTCTCCTCTCTGTTTTTCAGTAGTTTAGGATAGATTAGGAGTTTTTCATCAAACCATGGTGTCAAATCGAGCTCGTTTGCACTCGAAGTTTTCTATGGAGATGCTCGGATAGATACTGCGATTCCGGTTCGGAGGTCGGTTGTAAACAATTGCGACATTGTGAGGCTTGTACTTAAACTTAGTTTTCTTTCAATTGTAAGTGTTCTTTAATTCCCGTGTTAATTTTATAAGTATGTATTTTGATTAAATTGACGTCTTAATCTCTTTACATGCTTTATTGCTAATCACGATCATGATCCGTAATTGTCATGTTGAATGAACCGGTAGCATTAGAATTATCACATGTGTATGTTTGTGGGTTTCCATGATACATGGCTTGCATGTTTAATTCTAGGAATTAAAGAAGCATGTTAATTAGGTGAAAGTTGTTTTACCTGATCGATTGTCTTGGTCGTTCCAAAATTCGTAATGCCTTTACCTAAATAAATTGAAGCGGTTTCGTAAAGATTTGTTTAGGTAATTAGCGTTAACTTGGCGTTCGTTAGAGTTAATGACCTTAGGGAATTTGCTACTTTTTGGCGTTTCCTAATAAGTTGACCAAGTACTTGCATGGTTAAGTTTAAATATTTGGAATGCCTATGATCAATGTTTGCAATTGAATATAACCGCACCTCTGAACTGGAACTTGGTAAGAGTTGATTTTTCCCTTTTAGTGTTTGTTTTGTTTTGTTATTTTTATTTCATTAAGTAAGAAAATTTTCAAAACCCCCCTTTTTAATTGCTTTCTCATTTTCAAATTTAACTTAAGAAATTAATATTCGGTTCCCTGAGATCGACCCGGTCCACTCAATGCTACAAGTAGCTTAGGATCGGTTTATAAATTTTAATTTGATGAGCCCTCGACAAGCTCGCATCAATTGGTATGTTCAGTTAATGTATGCTTGAGGACAAGCATGGATTAGGTGTGGAGGAATTTGATAAGTCTTAATTAATCACATTTATTATGTCTAATTTCCTTCTATTTTGATTGAATATTGTGCCTAATTGTGAAAATTGTATTTAATTTTATTTAGGGGTGAATTACCAAAGATTTGATAAAATTCAAGCTAAAAACACATTTTAGTTTAAATTCACAAATTGAAAAAAGGAAAAATGAATTGAAAAAAAAAATGATGAAATGAAAATTAAAAGAAAAAAAAAAGAGAAAACATAAAAACAAAAAGTAATAATTAATTAAACCAATTAATATATGTATATATGTTCCAGGTGGGAGGTTGAAAATTGGGCTCAATTTGGCCTATTAAACCCAATGAAGAAGGAGAAATATGTGGAGGACCACTTCTTCAAATTGACATGGATGGATATTCTTCTTCATCAAACCATAATTTTTGGAAAGGGAAAAGCTATGTTTAGTTCATCTCCAAGTATAAATACGAGGCCTTCTTGCTTGTGGAAAGACAGTGAAGTGTGTTTTAGTTTTTTCTTACAGTGCAGTGAGTTTTTAGTTCTTCTTTGAGTTTTGTTTCTTTTTTTTATTTATGTTTTCTCCCCTTAACAGTCATTATTGTTTTTCCACCATGTGTGGCTAAGTTTTAATTTCTGGTTCATTAGTGATTTAATTTCCAATTGTAATTTTGTGAGGCTTTAGGCCAAATTAAAATTTTGTCTTTAATTCAAGAATTCTTTGTTTCTTGTTTTTACTTTTATGATGTTGATTGTTATTAAATTAAATTGGCACCTTAATTTAGTTTCAATCGATTTATTGCTATCTATGATTTTGTAATCCGTAATTGTCACAATTGATTAAATTATGTAGCAAGGGGTTGGCTTATGTGTGTGTAGTTATGGCTTTTTCATTTTACATAGCTTGCATAATAGACTCTAGGGAAACAAATAAACAAAATTAATTAATTTGTAGCTATCTCGATTAGTTAGTTTTGGTTTAGTCATTCTCATTGTTTTTAATACTATTATTTAATCGATATGGAACGCTATCGTGCCCAATTGATTAAATTGTAAGGTTTGATTTTGATGCTTGGTCAGAGTCAGTTAAAGTAGGAGAATTTACACTTGTTATGACTTTTCCAAATAAGTAGACTAAGTTCTTGAATTTGAGAAATTGAAATTGATTTTTTTTAAAGCCTATGATCAAAATTACAATTGGATGAAATTTATACCCTTGAATTGGAAGTTTCATAAAATTGATTTTTTTTATTTGTTTTTTTAATTCATTATTTAATTAATTACAATTTTTTTTCACAATTCAACCCCCCTTATTTTATTATTATTTTTATTTATTTATTTTAACTTTGATAAATTAATTCAATTGGTTCCCTTGGGATTCGACCTGGTCCACTATTTCTACAAGTTAGATCTAAAGAATCAATAATTATTTTGGACGGCTTCTACAACCCAACCACTTTTGTTGATTAATATAGTTTGTTATGATTTTTTGAAATAAAAGGAAAATAAGTACAAGCAGATTGATTGTGGTTTGACTGAGAAGTAGTTGACTTTATTTTTAGCCTTTTGATACTTTTATGAGCACTAAATTCTAAGTATTTTGTTGCTTTGATGCTTAGAGGAAACTTTTTGTTGCCTCAGAACTTGCTCTGACCGTCTGAATCAATGGAAAGGCAATGTTTGCTAGGAGAAAAATTAGGTTGTTTACTTCTTGTTGGTTTCTGTTATGTGAAAGAGAGAGAGAGAGAGAGAGATACTCCTACTTTAAGAGTGAACTGAGTAACCAGGGGTGGTCATGAAACCCATGATTTTCTTTACTTGAAAAGTTTACTTAGGAAGTGAGTATGTGAAAGCAGTTTTAGAAGTGACTTGTGCTCGTAGTCAGCTACTTTCACCACAAAGTGTTAATGCGTTAGAATGAAGGCGTAAGTGACTAAGAGACTCTCTCTAAAAAAAATAATAAAAAACAAATAAAGCAAAGTAAAGAAAAAAAATGTTGCTAATATTTTGATTTATTAGAAAGTCCTAATGATCCTAGTTGACGTGGTTTTGCTTGAGTGAAGGTTGGCCAAAAGGTGAGATCTTATAGTCCACTGAAAGTTGGGCAAGTTATGTTGCCTTTAAAAAGTTCTTTTGAGTTGAAGAGTGATAAAATACTAAGAATTGCGTACACACACACGTCTAGGGCTTAAAATGAAGTCAACATATAGCTCATTGGTTAGAAATGATTGACATTGCTTGCATCTTATGTTCTTTTATTTTGAAGGTTGATGAACTTTATTTTGAAGCTTGAGACTATCCACTTTACATGACATTTGGGCTGTTGAGTTTAGTTTTCTTGTTAATTGATTCTTTGCTCAAGGGCAAGCAAAATGCTAACTTGGGGGTATTTGATAAGTTTATTTTATATTTATTTATTATATCTTGTTTAGGTTATTTTTTGTTGGTGTTTCTATAATTTTTGGATTTTAATTCATGCACTTCTTTTATTTTTGTAGATGATCAAAGATTTCATTTTGAAGGCCAGAGTTCAAAGATTTTCAAGATGAAAGCTAAAATATGTATATATATTGACAAGTTCTGAAACCTCGATTATTGAAAGTTTCAAATATGCGCTCATCTACGTAAATTGAGAGAGATCAAAGAAAAAGATTCGCACATGAATGGAGTATAAATCTACGACAACAAAACTAAGCATACAAAAGATAAATTTGAAGTCGAATTTCCATGGAATCAACAAAGAAGCCAAATATATTGGCATCACGGTTGGGTTGGGAGGAAGACTGAAATATCAATAAAATGTCGATGCATATTTTGAAAAAAGTTATAAAAAAAATTGTAAAGAAAAATCTAAATTAATAAATAAGCATTTCACTCTTTTTAGATAGTTAAAATTGTTAAATCACAAACCAACTCAAAAGCTTAAGTAGAAGGGTTATTTCTAACACTCTCTCTCATTTGAAATTTGTAGAAGGCCCACAAGTGGAATCAATATTAATTGGAGAGAAAATGACATTAATATAGGTTTGAATTTAGGACCTTCTACTCTGATACTATGTTAAATCATCAATCAACCCAAAAACTTAAGCTAAAAGTTTATGGTAAAATTTAATATTATATCAACACTCTAACAAAAATTTTATTATCAATAGTATGTCTATATTAGTGATATTTTAGTTATATCGTGTTTGACTTTTTGTGAAATAATGAGAATATTGATTCATCCATTTATGTCGATGTCGAATCCATAAACATATAAAAATGTTGATGCAAATGCTGATATGTTGACGGAATTTTAGTACTCTGACCACAACTAGTGAAAGGAAAGAGAAGAGAGAGAAAAAAGTCTAGACCATGAAGTTATTTTTTCGAAAGACGATTTCTGAGATGTGATATAAGAAAAATTTAGGATATAGATGATAAATGATGGAAATATCAATTCTTTTGGTTATCTGGTCCATTTTTCCTTATTGTGGTTAACAGTAATCGTTAGTTATATCATATGTATTCCAATATTTTACCTCCGGCCTCTGCATTATATTCAAAGCTTTTGTTTCCATCCATAGTGCGAAGAAAATTCCACTCATTATGTGTACGAATTGCCTCTCATGTTCTCTACAATCCTTTTATAAATTGTCTTTTTTTAAAAAACTAATGTCTTGAGAAATAATTCGTTGAGTTCAATAATATGTAGGTCGGAGAGATTCGAACTTTTAACCTCTAGATTAAAATTATATGTTTTAACCAATTGAATTATACTCAGCTACTCAGATTGGCAAGTGCTCCATTTTTATAGATTTTTTCAAATTTATCATTTTGTTTATAAATCTTTTCCAAACTACTATAATTTTACATTTTTTTAAGGGTATAATATTTTATAAAACTACGATATTTCTTGTAAATCCCCACGGTGTACATAACCACCGATTCACCGAGACTTTCCCAAGTTTGACTTTATTTTCTTCCCTTGATATTGCATATATCGGAAATGGTGGAGCTATTTCTAATCAATATGTGGCCCAGGCTTTGTATAATTAATTGTGTTAGAATTAGGAAGGGCACCAAAATTTCACATTGTTCTTAGAAAAAAAAATATTAAAACATCTATGTAAACTTAAGAAATATATCTCTGATTCGAATTTTTCATCCTACCTGTTGAACTTAAAAAAGAAATAATAAAGAGAGTTCATTGTTCCATATTACATGTGATTTAAGATCAATGAAATAATTTGTTTCCTAATCTGACATACTATCGAGCAGTAACTGTGGTAAGTGTAAGACTATTTACAGAAAATTTATCTAAATCTTGCTGTGATGATTCTATGCTACTTTCATGTGGTCTACCAACAAAGCCAGGTTGCTTTGGAGATGGCAGATCAACAATTTCACTGTTAAGCATTGAAATGATAGTGGAAACATTAGGCCTATTATTTATAAATTCTTGAACACATAAGAGCCCCACATGAATGCATCTCCAAATTTCTGATTGATAGCATAATTCATATACTGTCGGTTCAACCAATGGAATAAGATTGTCTTCCATCCACAACTTCCATGCCTGAAACCAAAGTTTAAAAAAGTCTCATAAGAGTTCTTGGGATTTAAAATGTTATCATGAATTTGGGAGTGAAGATTTTTCATAAACATACAAGTTCCAACAAGCTTATGGCATTTTCATGATGGTTGAACCCCGTATTTCTTCTCCCACTTATAATTTCAAGTATTAGAACTCCAAAACTAAACACGTCGGATTTCTCTGAAAATTGACCTTGCATTGCATATTCAGGAGACATATATCCACTATATTCATAAAAAACAAATTAAAACACACAAAGAGAATTCTTGTTAGCTACATAATTAAAAATCAAATTAATATAAAATGGTAGGAGATACCTACTAAGTTCCAACAATTCTTAACGTGTTTGCTTGAACTTCGTTGCCACAAAAAATTCTTGCCATGCCAAAGTCCGAAATTTTAGGGTTCAAATCTTTGTCTAACAAAATATTACTTGCCTTGAGATCTCTATGAATGATTTTCAATCTTGAATCTCTATGAAGATAAAGAAGACCTCGAGCAATTCCATCGATAATATTAAATCTTTTTCTCCAATCCAAAAGTTTTTGTTTGGGGGAGCCTACACACATAAAGATTTTAATTTTGGTTAGCTAATGAATATTCTAAAGCAACTTAAAAGGGAAAAAAAAAAAACTTGGTTTGATGCTGTATATAGTGTCTAGCCAAGAATGCCTTAAGTAGCTGAAAATCTGCTTCAACTTGAACCTGTGAGCTAGCATCGTTGACCACACAGGGCTTGCAACAAAAACTTTCCCCATACTAATTAAATACAAAGTAATTCTTAAATTAAAATTTACCGAAGATGAATGCATCCAAACTCAGGTTGGGCATATACTCATATACTAACGTCTTCTCTTCTCCTTCGATGCAACAACCAAAAAGTCGCACAAGATTCCTATGTTGTAGTTTTGAGATTACCCTCACTTCATTTATAAATTCTTCATATCCTTGATTAGAAGCTCTTGAAAGCCTCTTTACTGCTATTTCCTGTCCATTTAATAATTTTCCCTGAAAATTAAAAAACTCTATCTTAATTAGACATATATATGCTTCCCATGAATCAAAATCAGAATAACAAAAACAAAGTATAGTACTACTTACCTTATATACTGGGCCAAACCCACCCTGTCCAAGCTTGTTACGTAAATCAAAGTTGTTTGTTGCAATTGCTAGCTTCTCAAAATCATAAAGTGGTAGTTCTTCAAGTTTGATTGCATCCTCAATCATGTTATCATCCCTTGTCTGTTTCAAAATCTTTTCTTTTTCACTACACGTCATAGTTATCTTCTTATCTGTCATCGACCTCAAATGTTACCAAAGTATTTTACCAATTAATAAACTGTTAAAAGAAAATAACATGACTGTAATAAGCATGTTGGGAATGACTTTCTAAGTGCTTAAAAAATATTTTAAAGTACAAAAAAAGTATTTTTAAACACTTAAAAAATCATCGTCCCAAAAGGCCCTTAATCTTTTGTTACCGTGTTTGTTAGTCTTCCATTTCCACCAAAAGGATATGGCAATGATGAAGACGACAAGCGTCGCTGGTAGCACTATGGCTATAATAATTCCTTTCTTGTCTTTTACATTATCTGCGGATGAAAGCAATATTAAATAAATTTAGATGGAAAAATGACAGAATTAAGTTTAACAATGACAATTATAGTAGAAGTTTAAGGGAAGAGTCTACTTGTATCTAAATCTACAAATGCCATTCGAAGGTAAAGATCAGCTCCACCGCTCTCAAATTTTTGTATATCAATTAAGTCTCTTCTCCATAGCATGCAACGAATGCCATTTTCATAGGCGTAAGCACTACACCAACAATTTTGCATGCACTCGCGTCTGCAATCATCTATTGAAGCAGATGAATTAGACCACTCTGCCCAAAATGGAACTTTAACCATTTCCATTTTTAAAAACCCATCTTCCTCAGTAGCACTAGCGTTATTGTTCAACTTCTCACATTTTAATGGCGTCTTTCTCACACATCCATTACTCCAATTTCCTCGATTCCATTCCTCTTCCTGCTTTGGCTTAAACCCTCTTAAACAACTACAAACAGGGGATGTTTTCGCATCACAAATCCCAAAAGCCCCACAAGTTCCATAGAAATCACACTCTGTTTTTTGAGCCAACCAACTAACCTTCCATTTCTTCTCCTCAACATCCCAATCCATTTGCTCAACATTCCCTCCCGAGCTTAAAAATAAATAAGAAAATTCTCGAATATCAGAAGTATAAGAAAGAGAGAGAGTGTAAGTTTGGTCTTCGATTACGAGGTTATACCCTGTGAGATAAGTAGAATTCATTTCAGGTATTCCAATAAAAGACTGACCGTTCCATGGACCAGACCGCCAACAATAAGTGTGCGGGCCATTCAAAATAACAACTTCAGGAATGTTGTGAATATCCAACACAAACGAAAATTTTCCTGTAGATGGATCAGAAGGGGTGGTCCATGACACAAACTCAACCTTCTCGTTAGTTATTGTGTTTGTCATAATTTTCATGGAAGTCATGAATTTATCAGAAGGGTGCTTGAAACTCTCCCACAAAACCATCCCGGAAGTAGAATCTTCCAAAACAAGATTGCCGGAATCTAAAATTCGGGCGCTTGTGTTGGTTGTAGAGGAAGAAGAAACATTTGAAGACCAGAGGATTGTGTTGTTTGCATCTAAGACCACAAGATTTCCATCCTTGGAAACAGTGAAAATTCCAGAAGTATCATTAAGAGGATTGTCTCTATTGGCCACCCATACTACAGTTTGCAGGGAAATCTTTTCGAACCAAATTCCGACATATCGGCCGGTAGAATTAACAGGTGTGAAGAATCCCAACGTGAAGACACTGCCACTGGATGTGATAGTTGCAGGGTCTTTGATGAAGTTTGTTGATGTGATCGGATCCCTGCCAAAGCAAAATCTTGAAGAGAAGCATGTAAATGAAAGAAAAAGAAGAAGAAGAGGAGGAGGAAGAGATGAAAAGCTGGAATTCTTTTTGAATTTCATGGCTCTTCGCAGAATACTAATTAAAATTCTGTAAAACAGAGGACCTTATGTAAAGATGACCGTGTAAAGTTGCATCTTGTTCCTTGAGAAACAAGTTCAGGGAAAAAAAAACCAATGGTATGCAGTTTTAGTCCCTTTGTCCCCCAAAATATTGTTGTTTTTTTTTTTAAATTCTCCGTTTCCTTGCTTGAATCTCTATTCTCTAGCCACCAAAAAAGAAACTTTTGGTTATTTTTCTTCTTTTTAAAATTTTAATAACCCTTGCAATACAAAAAATTAGTAGCTGCTTTTCTTAACAACAATTGGAAATGAATTCGAAAATGTGAATATTCCCTAATAATCATTAGATATAAATTTGAGGTACTTTTGTAATTTATTTTTAATCACTAGAAACAAATTTGAGGTATTTTTGTAATTTATTTTTCACACATCCAAAAGTGCAAAACTACCAACCACCGATCTCCTCAAATAATTTCTTTTAGAATGCTATGAATACAAAGTTTATTTTTCAATATAATATTATTTATAGAAAATATATCATTTATGACAAATATTTAATTTTTAAAAACATTTTACTATGACCCCATTTGATAACAATTTGGTTTTTGGTTTTTGGTTTTTGAAAATTAAGCTTGCTCTCCCCCAATTTCTTTACAATGGTTTTCATTTCTCTTAAGAAAATATTTAAATTATTATCCAAATTCCAAAAACAGATACAAGTTTTTGAAAACTATTTTTTTTAGTTTTCAAAACTTGGCTTGATTTTTGAAAACATATGTAAAAAGCAGTTAACAAAACCAAGAAAATTCATAGGTAGAAGTAAAATTTATAGGTTTAATTTTCAAAAAAATAAAAACTAAAATTTAAATAGTTATCAAATGGGGCATATATATATTTTACTTTATATTTCCCGTGTCAAAATTTTCAATGTTCTCAAATTAATAATGACCTAATTGCATGTTAGGTAATGTTGTCTTTGAATATAATGTAATTAGTATGGCTCACTAGCTTATATAAATCTTGGCTAATATTTTTAAATTAAGTTTATAACTTCATTCCCCATAAAATTTTGAAGTTTGATTATAAATTTTAATACTACATATATATAATATATTTACTTGGACCGGCACATGGTTTTCTTGTAGTCTTATTAGATTAGGTCTTATATTAGGAAGGCATTATGCTAGGAAGTGTTGGAGTAATATTACTTAACAACTCCATTTATTTTCAATTCTCTTCAAAAGTTTTTTTTCCTATATTTATACTTGATAGCATTGAACCAGCCAACTGGCGGCCATCAATTGGAATTAAAAAAAAAATAAGACCTTGGTAAGATTTCAATTTTATAAATATGTGATGACCTTCTTATATAATATAATAAATTTTGTTGTCAATATTAAATTTACAGATACTTCTTCGCTTTTAATTTTTTTAATGGATCCACTTGAGGTAATTCATTTTGATTGATTTGTTTCGTTTAAGAAAAATTAGCAAAATAATTGAAAAAAAAAAATAGGGCATTTAGGTACGATGAAGAATAAAATATAAGTCAGAGAGTCGAAAAACTTTCTACTTCAAATTTTATTTTATTTTCTTCATTAATGTTGTAGTCACAAAAGTTATGACTTAAAAAAATGGAGAGTAAAATCAATCGAAATTTGTTTCTCAAAAGGTTTGATACCATTCGCTCTATTTTCTCATTAGAGAAATTATTTTCCTTAAGATCATGCAAAGCAATGACTAAAAAATAATTTCTTAGTATATTTCTCTCTCGGAATGAAGTTGTTTTCCACTGTAAAGAAAAAGATTTAACTGGAATGTCTTCTTAAATTTAAAAAATGTTTTGTTTACAGATAACCATAGGTAGAAGAAGAAACTAAAGGAGAATTTTATAATCGTTCAAGCTAATTTGGGATAAAAGAATTCAATTAAAATATTAGTTTGAGGATAAGAAAGAAATACAAGTTCTTCAAAAAGAAAGATTACATTTACTATCAACCTATTACGGTAGTAAGTATAACATTATTTACAAAAATAGTTCACTTTTGAGCATTGAAATAAACCAAGTTAAAAAGGTTGTATGAGTTTTTGAGATTTGAATGTTATATCATGGACTCGGGAGTGAAGTTTATTTTTCATGGACATACAATTATGGCATATTCATTGACGTGGTAGATTCTTGAGTTTTTTCTCCCACTAATTATTTCAAGCAATAAAACTCCAAAACTAATCACATCTAATTTCTCCAAAAATTATCCTTGCATTGCAAATCCACTCGATTCATAAAATAAAAACATCAAACTAATTCTCGTTATCTACATTAGAATTAAAATCAAATTGATATAAAATGACGGTGGGAGGTACTTACGAAGTTTTGACAACTTTTAAAATGTCCGCTTGAACTTCAATGCCACAAAAAATTCATGTCATACCGAAGTCTGAAATTCTAGAATTCAAATCCTTATCTAATAGAATATTAAATGCTTTTAAAGAAGATCTCAAGCAAATCCATAATATCAAATCTTTTTTTCCAATTCAAAAGTTTTTGCTTCCAGAAATCTATCATGCATAGATTAATTTTGGTCAGTGAAATAAATATTCTAAAGCAACTAAAAGAAAAAAAGAAAAAAAAAAAAAAAGCTTGGTTTAATGCTAGTGGAGCAAACTGCATAAGTTGTTCACCGTTTTACTGACATTTTTAGGCTCAATTCAGTATGAAGAATTTAGAGCCTCAAAGTCAAAACTGTTTTCAAAATAAATTTTAAAGGTAAAATGTGTCAATGGAGCTAGGCGATGATTGCATCTTTCCCTTCTAAATCATCCTTCATCTGTAATAAAAAATTTCATTTAAAAAAAAAAAAAAAAAAAAAAAAAAAACCTCGACGGTGGGATCGAGGATTTGTTTAGGGAGTTAGTTTAAACCAAGGGTTAAAATATGGATGGGGACGAAAATGTCAATGTATCAATTTTATGGAAATGTCAATGGATGTTTTTGAAAAAAAATATTTCTTTTAAAAATTGACAAAAATATTTAAATTAATAAATAAATATTTTACATTTTTTAAATAAGTTAAAATACTTATTATTAATATTATCATCATTTGAGTTACATTTTGTTGCTATTTTGTTTATATTTTATCATTTTCTTTACAGTATAATAAAAATGTTGATCACCTCTCATATCGATGTTAAACCTATAGACATGTAAAAATATCGATATATTGACGAAAATTTAATACATTGATTTAAATTGAATTCTATTTAGTTAGGACTTGTTTGTAATGGGGTTATTTCTTACTGTACATTTACTGCACTTTCACTCGTGTAATATTCCATTATTATAAATACAGAACACCACCTCACCATTAAATGTGTGGTGATCAGCATTATTTTCCATATTAGTGTTAAAAGTTTTGAAGATTTCCCTTGGGAAAATTTGCCAAGTAATAAGATTTCCTGGTCAATGTTCTTTTTTGTTAATATATATAAAGTTGTAACTAAGTAATTATATCTATTCAATTATAATTGGATGTTATGTGATGCATTTTCAATTGTTTTTATATATAAAGAATGTATGTTTTTATAATATTTATATAATTATATCCATGAAAATATTAAAACTTGTCAACTGAGCGTGTCGAAATGAAAAAAACAAATAATATTAAAACTTACGTAGCTCTATCAAAATATTTATTATGTATTATATAATTTTAGAGATTTTAGTCATTGAGATGAGGTTTAGTCATTAAGATGAGGTTTAAAATGTCGGTGGGAAGAGTATTCCTTATTCCCATCCTCAAAATCAAAATGAAAAGAGAAAAAATTACGTTTATTCTAAGCTAAATTTCAAAAACAAAATCAAGTTTTTAAAAACTACTCTTTTTTAGTTTGATTTTTTAAAACGTTCTAAAAAAAGTAAGTGATAAAGCAAGAAAATTATATGTGGAATAATATTTATAAACTTAGTTTTCAAAAACAGAAACAAAAGATAAACTGGTTATCAAATGAGGTCTTAGACATTGGAATTAAGAATTTAAAAAGAAAAAAGTTTAAAAAAAATTCTAGAGAGCTCTTTTTTATTTTTTTTTATTTTTTATTTTTAAAGATACATCATAAAAAGAGGAAAGTCAAGAAAATGTTAAATTAATCCTTTTAATAATCTTTAATCTTATTTGACTATTAAACTAACTCAAAAGAAAACAACCAATATTGACTTTGATACAATCCCACATTTGATTAATTCATCGATTTATCTAAATAGTGTTTGACTTAGAAAGAATCAATTTAATTTTACAAATTTCTAATCAAGGGATAAAAAAGGCACACGAAGAGATTAAATCCCAAAACATCCCTATTTGTTTTTTTTTTTACCCCAAGCTTATATTAGAATAGTACTCCAATTAAAGTCACTATTTCTAAAATTATATCAATAGTTAAGACATTTATTCTTTCTCTTGTAGTTGGAGGTTCAAATCTCCATCTTCATGTTTTTTGTACTAAAAAAAAACTCAATTGTATTTTGAGATTTTTCATTGCACCTAATTTTGAGTAGGTGCAAGTGATTTAGATTATGTAGATTGAAACCTCCAATTTTGAGGTTATAGAATCTTACCTTAGATGCACTTGTTATATTCTGTTAATAGTTTAGCCTGAAATTTTGTTGTACCACATTCCTACATATAGCAAGCCAGACATTTTTGGTCGCTAAAGCAAATTAATTTCAAATTTCCGTTCTAAGATCAAAAGGCTTAATTTTTACTGTAAATCATATATGGTTGTGTTTGTGTAAGACTGTAGATGACAATACAAAATTTGAAGGTTTGAACACCACAAGGAGAAAAAACTCTGGCTAAAAGATAACCTGTGACAGAGTCAAGAAGAATAATCTTGGTCGTATGACATAAACCTATGACAGAGTCATGTTACAGTAGTCAAATGGCAAGTTGTAATGTAATCCATTTACTGTTAATTATTTACTAACGACCATGTAGCCATGTGACTGTAACTTCATTGGAAGTGGAGGTTTCAGCCGATAATTTATCGGTCTTAGAAAACGTTCTTTCTGTGTAAAATCCAGGTTGTTTAGGATGAGATAACAACATGTTTTCACTCTCCAACATTGAAAGTACTGACCACATTGTTGGCCTTTCATCAGGGTTCTGTTGAACACACAAAAGGCCTACTTGAATGCATCGCAGTGCTTCAGAAGGTTGGAATCGATCCTCCAATGACGCATCCATTAACTCCAAAGCATTTTCTTCATCCCAGAGCTTCCATGCCTGAAGATTTCATAACTTGGAGTTAGTTTCCATGCTTGAGAAGTGTTTGGTCAACAAATTTTAGCAGGTTTGATTTGCAACAACGTCATTATTACTCACATGTCCAAGAAGATTTAGTTGATGATCGGTATGGAAGAAGCCTCTATTCTTCTTACCACTAACTATTTCCAAAAGAATGACTCCCAAGCTGAAGACATCAGATTTCAATGAAAAACATCCATCGAGTGCATATTCTGGTGACATGTACCCACTGCATTGATATCATAATTTATCACAGAGCTCATAAAGATTAAATCCAACAAAGAATGTGAGGGGAAAGAATGTTGCAACATAATAAAGTAATCATAGTACTTACTAGGTCCCAACAACTCTTTTGGTTTTAGTCATAGTTTGATCTTCACCAAACATGCGTGCCATACCAAAGTCTGAAATTTTCGGATTCATTTCATTGTCTAGTAATATATTACTTACTTTGAGATCCCTATGTATTATTCTTAGCCTCGAATCTCTATGGAGATAAAGAAGTCCTCGAGCTATCCCAATTATGATATCCAATCTCTTTTGCCAATTGAGTAAATATCTCCTCTTGTTATCTATATCAACAATTGCAATCCATAGGAGAAAAATATGAATTAGAAAGATAAAATTAACATTTGTTCAGCCAAAGGAGCTCACAGTAAGAAAAACAAGTTTGGCACCAACCAAATAGGAAGTGGTCTAAACTTTTGTTTGGCATATATTCATAAACCAATAATGTTTCTTCCTTGTGAATGCAGAAACCAAGAAGCTTGACAAGATTTCGATGTTGAAGCTGTGAGATCAACAAAACCTCGTTTTTGAACTCACTTTTCCCTTGGCCAGAGCCCTCTGCCAGCCTCTTTACTGCAATTTCTTGTCCACATGAAAGTTTTCCCTGCAACATATAATATATGTATGTAATATTGATAGTATATATCCAAAGCTACCGCTACATATATATGCATGATCTACACTAATTAATGAAGACTCCTCTGTAAACATAAGTTGAAGGAGTAAAGTACCAGAAAAACACCAGCATTTTAATGGAAAGGTTCAACACATCCAAGAAATAATGAAACGAGTTTCAATACAAAGATGTTAGTAAGAAAGACTACCTTGTATACAGGACCAAAGCCGCCTTCACCTATCTTATTCGAAAAAGAGAAATTATTCGTGGCAGTCTCTATCGTTGTAAAATCGTAGATTGGCATCTCAACATCATTTTCTTGAGATTGAATCTCACCTGCAGTGATCTCAGGAGTGATCACATTACCTGGTTCACAAAATTTGGAGACAAGAAACAAAAATGAATATATATGAGCCATGAACAAATGACAGATTAATCAAGCAATGGAGAAAATGCTTACCTCTAACTTTCCTTCTACGCCCAAGAATAAAGCAAATGACAAAAATCAAGAAGCCTAGAAATGAAGCCACAGACAGACTGATTGCAACCATAAGTTTCTTGTTGGTTGAGTCTACAGCAGATGAAGCATTGTTATAAATTATGATTCTCTTTACACACACATTTAAAATAGCCAAACAGCATTCACAAGGACTGAAAAGCAAGCCATTCTTTGAATGGAAGGAATAGCAATTTAAAATACCTAATTCTGAAGCCGCCACTCTCACATAGAGATCCTGTCCATTTTGAAGAACAAATTTAACATCCATCAGTATATGAAACCAGGTAACGCAGCCATAGCCACCTGTGGGAAGTTCCATTATTCCATAAGCCAAGCAAGAGCAATTGTTCAAGCACTCTGCCTCGCAGTCTAGAATGCTCGTATTAACATTCACCAAATACCCTGAAGAATCTGGCAATTTCACACTGCTCATTCTTTTAAATCCCTCTCCATTTCCACAGGTTCGATTGTCCTTTCTAATGCAGCCACCAGACCACCTAAACTTTTCCCAATCATCAGGCGATTTGGGTTCGAACCCAGCCATACAATCACATTCTGCTGTGAGGGAAAATGTACAAACACCAAAATCCCCGCAGAGTCCATAGACATCGCAGCGATCTCCTGGCAATGTATACAAAGGGTACCAATATTTTCCATCATCGACCCAATACAACTGTTGAAATAACCCAGCCGCATTCAGTACCAGTCTTACAGAGAAATTGTTCGCAGCATCATATGAAAAGAATGCTTCGTGTTCGTCAGCATTATAATCGAACTTTGGAGTATAAATTGCGGTTTCTCTGAGTGGACCACTTCCACTAAACCTATTACCATACCATGGGCCGCCCCGAAACGTTGTGATGGGTCCTTTGCGAACTACAAATTGGGGAAGCCCATCCATTTCCACACTGTACGTGAAATCCCCAGACGACGGATCGTTTGAGCTTTTCCAAGACGTTAACTTTCGGTTCAGACCGGTTTTCGAGTCCCAACCCAGTTTCATCCCAGGTAACAGAGTATCAAAGGGATAATCGAAACTCTGCCACGCATAATTTTCAGACCCTGATTCTCTTAAAACCAAATTACCTGTATCTAGCAGCTGAACCACTGGTTCTTTCACTGATCCTAGAGAAGTGGAAGACCATAAAATTCCACCTGTTTCGTTGAGAAGAACAATGTTTCCTCCATTGAATGCTAATTTGCCAGAGGAATTTACAAGTGGGTTGTCTCTGTTTGCGACCCACACGACAGTCTGTGGAATGTTGTTGTACCATATTCCCAAATACTGAAATTTGGAGCCTTGGGGATTGAAGATTCCCAGCACAAAGTTCTGTGCAGCTGAAACCAATATCTGGGCACTACCATTAATGGATTCCCCTGCTTTTATGCTATCGATTGCTAATGATTTTCTTGGAAACAGAGCTATGGTCGTCCAGAAAAAGAGAAAAGTCGAAAGCTTGCACCTGCAAGTCAGTTCTCCCATGGCTTCTTTCAAATCAAAGCATGTAATTTGTCATTTTGACTTAAATATCAATCCATACACTTTTTGGATACATTGAACTTTGAATTTACATATTCATCAGCGAGGATCATATTGAACTTTGGGGCCAGTATTGATTGAATGAAAAAAATATGTATACTGCAACGTCCTTGTCAATCCGTTTACTATGGAATTAGTTTTTCTTAAAGGAAAATTAATATTGTGGGAACTGACAGCATGTGAAGAAGATAACTCTAGAATCTGTTCGAGTATTATATATATATATATATATATATATATATATATTAATGATTGTTTTTAGTTTACTTTTAGGGAAAGCCCATTTGTTTAAATAATCGAAGTTTAGAATTCTTGTAAAGTCACTTACCTTTAAACAATGAAGTTTAATTTAGGAATTTCTAAGAGTGAATAGGCAGGTATTTGTTCTTAAAAACAAACAAGTTCTTAATTAAATAAGCTACCAAACAAATTTTCCTATTTAGGACATGTTTGAGAATAATTTTAGAAATAGTGATTTTAGCACAATTGATTTGTTTATAATTGATTTATTAAAAGTGATTTTCATATAATCATTTTAATGTTTGTTCTACACTTTTAATAATGATTTTCATACAATTAAAAGTAATTTTCAATGATTAAGGGTATGTTTGAGAGTGATTTATAATAAGTGTTTTGAGCTAAGTGATTCGATTATAATTAATTTTGTAAAGGTTTTAGTTATAAATCATTTTAATTTTTGGCTCCATACTTGTAAAAGTGATTGAAATTTAATTAAAAGTATTTTTTTAAAAATGATTAATGTTTGTTTTCAAAGGTAATTTTAGAATCAGCAAATTACTAAAAACAGGATTACATTTGAGATTAAAAATAATTAGAATGTGGTAGACAAAAGTTATACAAAGAGAACTAAAAATTACGAGAGAAATATATAAAACTAGAAAAAACTTTCAAAGAGAAAAAAATGTTAGAGACATGGAGGGATCAAAATTTTAGAGAGAGACAAAAAATTTAGAGAGGGAAAAATTTAATAGAGAGAGCTAAAATTCGAAAGTAGAGAAATAAATTTCGAGAAATATACAAAAATTTTGGGGAGAAAGATTAAAATTTTAAAGAGAAAAACTTTAATGAGCAGAAAAAAGTTAAAGAGTCAGGAACAAAAAATTCAAAAGCAAAAGGGACAAAAAGTTCAAGAGCAAAAAATTAAAGAAAGAGTTAAAAAATAAATTATAGAGAGTAGAGCAAAAAAACCTTAGAGATAAAAAAAGTTAGAGAGAACTAAAACCATTCGAGAGAAAAAAAAAAGAGAAAAATGAATAAAAATTTTAAAAAGAGAATAAAGTAAAAGAGACATTATAAAAACTTTAAAGAGAAAAAAATTGGCATTATGCAAACAATGATAAATGACCTCAATGGTGATGGTTTTGAGTAAGCACATTTTTTGATGGAATTTATGAATTTTATAATAGAGGCAGTTTTTCACCATCGTAAAAAGTTGGTTTTTTTAATATAAAATAATAGTCATTTTAAAAATAAAATCACCCACAATCACTTGACAAAACTCATTTGAGAATCACCTCTCAAGTGATTGACCGAGAATTACTTCAAGTGATTTTAGATACTTCCAAAATCACTTCCTCATCATTGCCAAACATCACAATTTTGAAAGAAAAGTGATTTTAGGCATGTCAAAAGTGATTTTCGTCATTCTAAAATCACTCTCAAACGTGCCCTTATATTTTGTAGCAGTGATCATATAGAGAAGCCTACACATTGTAAGAAATAAAAGGGAGAAAAGGTCAGAAAGATGAGGTAAGACCCGTAAGAGGCGTATGAGTTGACCATCTCAATGAACCAAGGTAAGAACAGAGATTTGACTTGACCAAATTGACCTGGATATCAAAGAAGTGACTCGTTGTGCATTATTTCTGTTAACGAGATTAATTATCAGTTTAAAATGCCTTTCTTTTATTATTTCTTGTTCAATAGGGAGGGGAAACGATGAAGAACGAGCCAAGTCAAATTCAAATCAAGAAAACTCATTTCTCCATTTTATTATCGTTCTGCGGCCTGCGGGTTACATGAAATGAGAATTTGTTGAACTAAGTTTGATTTGGCTCTGTGTGTTTCTTTTCTTTTCTTTTTTTTTTGAGAGGTGGGAGATTCGAACCTCTAACTTTTTAGTCGATGGTACAAACTTTATGTCAGTTAAACTAAGTTTTTATTGGCTAATCAAATTCTGCTCAAATACCAAAGTACAAATATGTTTCTTCCTTAATATACTGTCCATTGAAAATAGCATTTTGAGATTTTCCATGACTGCTAATCTTGAACAGGTGCTAAGAGAATTAAACTATTTAGTCCCAAGCCTTTTGTATGGTTGAGATAGAGCATCTCTGTTAATGGTTTGATATGAAATTTTGTTGAGCCACATCCCCTACATGGAAAGCCAGAGATTTTTTTGGGGCTAAAGAAAACTAGTTACAGAAGTTAAATAAGAAGTTGCAATTTTTTTTTTTTGAGTTCAACAATATGTGGGGCTGTGGATTCGAACTTTTGTCATTTTGTTCGATCCGGTAATGCCTAGAAAACCAGCCCAGGTCAAGTCGAGCCAAAGCAAAAACAACGCAAAAGCCAAACAAGTTGAAAGCAAGGACTCCAATGGTCAAGAATGAGAATAAGGGTAGCTGGACAACAACACAATGGATATGTAAAGATTTTCAAAATGATGATCATCTAAAGATTTGAATCACTATATTACAAACAAAGTGATCAAAAAATGAATTTTGTGCAAATAGCAACTTGAGGAAATCACCATATCAAATTCACAACAGAAACCACTTCTTGGCCTACTGAATGAAAAATGGAAAGTTGAAAGCTCTTTAATGATTAAAAAGGCATCTTTTTGGCAATCAAGCAATGCAAAATGAAATGGAAAATCAGTACTCTTTGTAAAACCGACTTTATCATTGTCAATTATTTACTATCGACCTTGTAGCAGTGTAACGGTCACTTCATTGGAACTGGAGGTTTCAGCCGCTCTGTGGGTCTTAGAAACCATTCTTTCTGTGTAAAATCCAGGTCGTTTAGGATGGGATAATAACATATTTTCACTCTCTAACATTGAAAGCACTGACCACATAGTTGGCCTTTCCTCTGGATTCTCTTGAACGCACAAAAGGCCTACTTGAATGCATCTCAGGGCTTCAGACTCTTGGAATTCATCCTTCAATGTTTCATCCATTAATTCCAAAGCATTCCCTTCATCCCAAAGCTTCCATGCCTGAAGATTCCACAACTTGGAGTTAGTTTCCATACTTGAGAAGTGTTCAATTTAAGATATTGAATACAGATATTACCAGATTTGGTTGGCAACAACATGAATACTCACATGTCCAAGAAGATTTAGTTGATGGTCTGGATGGAAGAAGCCTCTATTCTTCTTACCACTAACTATTTCCAAAAGAATAACTCCAAAGCTGAAGACATCAGATTGCAATGAAAAATATCCATCGATTGCATATTCAGGAGACATATAACCGCTGCATTGGTAGGATTTAAAGTATTGATAATTTTATCACAAAGCCCATAAAAGTAAAATCCAACAAAAACATGTGGGGGAAAAAAATATAGCAATAGAGTAAACTTACTAGGTCCCAACAACCCTTCTAGTTTTTGTCATAGTTTGATCTTCAGTGAACATACGTGCCATACCAAAGTCTGAAATTTTTGGATTCATTTCATTATCGAGTAATATATTACTCACTTTGAGATCCCTATGTATAATTATAAGCCTTGAATCTCTGTGGAGATAAAGAAGCCCTCGAGCTATTCCAATTATGATATCTAATCTCTTTTTCCAGTTGAGTAAAGACCGCTTCTTGTTATCTATATCAACAATCAAAGTCCAACATAATTGTTATAATTAATTGAGAAAAAATTGAATAAGTATCATTAACATCTGTTGAACAAAATGAGCTGCATAGACTGTGAAAAACAAGTTTGGCACCAACCGAAGAGGAAGTAGTCTAGACTTTTGTTTGGCATATATTCATAGACCAGCAATGTTTCTTCTTGATGGATGCAGAAACCAAGCAGCTTGACAAGATTTCGATGTTGAAGTTTGGAGATTAACAGGACCTCGTTTTTGAACTCGCTTTGTCCTTGGCCAGAACCCTCTGCCAGTCTTTTTACTGCAATTTCTTGTCCACATGAAAGCTTTCCCTGCAATGTATAACACTTGTTATTGTGAGTATGTGCATAACTACGCCTAAATGTACACGATCTACTCAAATAAAGACTTCTATGAAATCAAAAGTTAGAGTTCGTCAAGTGAATGAAAAACACTAGCAAAGGGAAAGCTTAACACATCCAAGTGATTATGAAATGTGTTTCAATACAAAGATATGTCCATAAGAAAAAAATACCCTGTATACAGGACCAAAACCACCTTCGCCTATCTTATTAGAAAAGGAAAAATTATTTGTGGCAGTCTCGATCTCAGTAAAATCGTAAAGTGGCATTTCAATTTCGTTCTCTTGAGATTGAATCTCACCTACAATGATCTCATTACCTGGTTCAAAAAAATTGGGGATAAGAAACAAAAATGAAAACATATGAGCCATCAACAATTGACAAATCAATCATATACTAAAGTAGGAGGAATGTTTACCTCCAACTTTCCTTCTACGCCAAAGGACAAAGCAAACGACTAAAACCAAGAAGCCTATCAGTGAAGCCACAGACACAATAAGCACAACTATAAGCTTCCTCTTGCCTGAGTCTACAACAGATGAAACATTGTTATAATCTTCTCTTAACATACACATTCACAATAGCCAAACAACATTTACAAAGGGCGGAAAAACATATACTAGACTAGAAGGGTTTGCAATTTTATACCTAATTCTGAAGCCGCCACTCTCACATAGATATCCTGTCCGTTTTCAAGAACAAATCTAACATCCATCAATTTTTGAAACCAGGTGACGCAGCCATAACCGCCTGTGGGAACTTCCATTATTCCATAGGCCAAACAAGAGCAGTCGTTCAAGCACGCTGCCTCGCAGTCTTGAATGGTCATATTAACATGGACCAAATCCCCTGAAGAATCTGGCAATTTTACACTGCCGATTCTTTTGAATCCCTCTCCATTTTTGCAGGTTCGATTGTCCCTTCTAACGCATCCATCAGACCACATAAACTTTTTTTCCCAATCATCAGGCGATTTGGGCTGAAACCCAGGCATACAATTGCATTGTGATGTGAGGGAAAATGTACAGACACCAAAATCTCCACATAATCCGTAGTCGTCGCAGCCGTCTCCAGGCATTTTATACAAAGAGTGCCAATATTTTCCATCATCAACCCAATAAAATTGTTGAAATACCCCAGCCGCGTCAAGTGCAAGTCTTACAATGAAATTGTCCGCAGCACCATATGAATAGGTTACTTCGTCGGCTCTATATTCAAACTTGGGAAAATATATTGGATTATCTCTGATGGGAGGGCTACCACTAAATCTTGTACCGTACCATGGGCCGCCCCGAAACGTCGTGATGGGTCCTTGGTGAGTTACCAATTGGGGAAGCCCATCCATGACCACACTGTAAGTGAAGTCCCCTGACGACGGATCGTTTGAGCTTTTCCATGACGTTAACTTCCTGTTCAGACCGGTATTCGAGTCCCAACCCAGTTTCATGCCTGGTAACAGAGTATCAAAGGGATAATCGAAACTCTGCCACACATAATTTTCAGACCCCGATTCTTTTAAAACCAAATTACCTGTATCTAGCAGTTGAACCACTGGTTGTTTTACTAATCTTGGATAAGTGGAAGACCATAAAACTCCACCTGTTTCATTGTAAAGAATAATGTTTCCTTCTTTGTTGAATGTTAATCTGCCAGTGGAATTTACAAATGGGTTGTCTCTGTTTCCTACCCATACGACAGTTTGTGGAATGTTGTTGTACCATATTCCCAAATACTGAAATTTGGAGCCTTGGGGATTGAAGATTCCCAACACAAAGTTCTGTTTAGCTGAAATTAACATCCGAGTACTGCCATTAATGGATTCCCATGCTTTTATGCTATCGATTGCTAAGAATTTTCTTGGAAACAGAGCTATGGTCGTCCAGAGAAAGAGAAAAGCCGAAAGCTTGCACCTGCAAATCAGTTTTCTCATGGCTTCTTTCAAATCAAAGCAAGATTTTTGAGTTCTTCTGGTGCATGACACTTTCAAGCAGGTAATTTGTTATTTTGACCCAAAATATTAATACATGTATGTTGTTGAAGTATTCAACTTTGAACTCATATTTTTATTCTCAAGGATCATACTGTATCTTCTGGTCCTCTGGGCAATTTGAATTGAAAAAATATATATATATAGCACCGTCATTGTCACTCTGTTTTCTGTTTTTTTCTTTTTTTTTTTTTTGGAAAACAGAAAGTAAACAACGATGCGAAAAAGACATTTCTTTTCTTTATTGATATTTGAATGCGTACAAGATGACTCTATAGTCTGACCGAATTGATTTTGTTTTGATGGTTTTTAGTTTAGAAAAAAAAGCATTAACGTTTGTTATTTATCATTAGGAATAAGGGGTGGTACATGCTTAAACACCGATTGAACTAGAGGCGCGTTTACCTGTAATTGTAATGAATCAAACGTAATTTGATAATAGTATTTACCTTATTTCGCAATGTAATCAATTGTGGGTTCCATGTTATTCTTTATTCTATGATCTGATTATCATGAAATATTATGTAGGACCCATCCATGTTTTTGTTTTACTTCCCCTTCTAACCTCGATTATTTTCTCTCTTTTCTCCTCTCTTTTTCTTCATTCTTCTTTCTTTTTTTGGAATTTCTCATCTCTCCTTCTTCTTCATTCTTCCTTTTTCTAAAATTTATTGATAAAGGGCATTAAAATCCATAATTACTTTTATGGCTTTATTAAAAATTCTTATCCATTTTTTGGACCTCAGTTTTGTCCATGGTCTCACATTAGAAGAAGGGATTCATTCTCGAAGTTATTCTCTATGATTTTGGCCTTAATTGAATCGATATGAGATTTTTTATATCGATAAAATATTTTTTTTATGCGTCAATTTTGGCCAAACATATTGATATCGGTAGATGAGATCGATAATCAATATTTTTTTATATGTGGATCGATATCGATATCGGTATTTTTTTATGCGTGAGTTTTGGTCATGCCCTATTTTGATCAATATTGATATCAATTTTTTTATGCATCAGATATTTTTTTATGGCGTGAGTTTTGGCCGTGTCCTATTTTGATCGATATCAATATCAATTTTTTTATGCATCAGATATTTTTTTATGGCGTGAGTTTTGGCCAGACATCGATATCGATATCCAAATATTTGCTTAATGAAAATCTATTATGATTTTTGGATCATTTTTTTATACGTTATTTGATAAGTATCAAAGTTGCTCTAATACCAAATGATAAAGCAATCCTAACTCTCAGCCCAAATATCCAAGCTTTGATAAAAGCTAGAATCTTTGAATTAAAGAAATTAACACCTCCTTATAAATTTTGAAAATAAACTCAAGGAAAGTAAGAATCAGATTACCTTGTTGATCAAATATCTCAAGGCAAGAAAACTTGTTTGAGATTCGAATCACTCCACAAGCAAGATTGATCAAGTCAAGCTTGAATGATTCTAAGCATACAACCTAAATGATATAGAATTGCAAAGAAACATAGCTCTAGGCTACAATAAACCTCAAAGGCTCATTGTGATTATATCTCCAAATCTTTTCGTATATACAACTTACATGGCTTTATATAGCCTCAAAATCAACCCTAGAGTAACCTATGGTTAATTGAAGGATTGTAACTCTCTTGCTCATCAATACCGTAATGATCACTACCTAAATTATTGTAACCTAAAACATTGAAATAAAAACTTTAAAACTGAAAATTACATAAAAGCTCCCTTGAAAGCTCCACTTGAGTAGTTTGAAGTCCTAGTTCCATAAATGAAGCTTGTCTCATCTTTAATGAAGCATGAGTTGGACTTGAGTTCAATAAATGCAACTCCATTTTGTTGTCATCTTGGACAACATATAGGATACAATCCCGACATCCATCTTGAAGTCCTTGTGGCATGAAGACACCTTGGTTCGTATCATTAGTTTTTTTGTTGTCATCTTGGACAACATATAGGATACAATCTCGACATCCATCTTGAAGTCATTATGGCATGACTAAGACACCTTGGTTCGTATCATTATTTTTTTGTTTGATCTATTACAAAAAATTCATTTTAGAAAATTTGAATAGGTAAATAAAATTGAAGAATGGTAACTTAATTTTGTAGCATAGTTACTGCATTTTAATTAATTATAAATATAAAAGGTCATAATGGTAATCATATCTATTTCATTTCAATTCCAGAGGTAGGTAAAGTAAACACAATCAATCGTAATTCCATTGCGTTACATCCCGTTTTATTCTGATTACGTTTGCGCCACAATCTCATTACAATTGCATCCAAATTCATTACGGTTTCGTAAACGCACCCTAGGTTCAGTTAGCAATTCTTATTTGTTTCAAATGATCTACTTATATTTATTTTAGGCTAAATTATAGAAAATACTCTTGAACTATGGGTCTCGTTTCAAAAATACCCCTGAAATTTCTATTTGGGGTAGGGAGTAGGAGTTATTAAATCTGTAATTGTTTAGTCTGGGGAGTTATGAAATCTATGATTGGGGTGCAGAGTTGTTTAGTCTAAAGTTATGAATTTTGTGTTTGCGGTGCAAAGTTGTTTAGTCTGGAGTTATGAATTCTGTGTTTAGGGTGCAAAGTTTTTAAACCTGCAATTCTAAAGTCTGAGTTTATGTTAGCTGTGTTTTTTATATATTTTTTTCTACAATTTTTCAAAATTTCATTATTAAGGATTTGTTTCCATGAATTTCAAGATTGAGATTTTTTTTTAAATTATTAATTTATGTATATTTTACAAATTTCTTTTTTTAAAAAAAAAAAGATTTTTGACCAAAATATCCCATATTATTTTTTCAATTATCTCTCAATAGTCTTCAAATAAAAGAAAATCTTATAATAATTTTTAAAATATTACATGTGATTTGGAAAGATTTTAATCCATTAATTTAAAAAGATCCAAATAAGCTTTAAAATTTTCACGTTTTTATTCTCTCAATTCTAGAAATAATATAGATTTGTTCCCATGAATCCTAAAATTGAGATTTTAAATTATATTATTTTATGAATATTCTACAATTTTGTTAAAGACTTGTTTTCGTCAATTTTAAAATTTTAATTTAAGATTTCTGTTTTCCAAGCTTAATAAAAGTTATAATTTTTTTTTTGTATAATTTCATATTTTATTTTTCTAACTAATCAATGTAATGAATTATCTAAAGTTTGATTAATTTGAAAATAATATATGCTTTTTGAAGTTTTAAAATAACTAAGTTAAAAATAAAACATCAAATATTTATGCTATTTTAAAATAATTAAATTCAAAATAAATATATATTTTTTAACACCGTTCAAAATGCATATCATATATATACTTTTGTTCAAAATACTATATATTTATGTTATCTTTTGTAATAATTTTATTTTATTAAGTTTGGAAGGAGGAATCATTTATCCTTTTACTTTGAATATGATTAATTTGAGAATCAAATATTTTTATTTTAATACATTAACTTTTTAAATGCTAATTTTGTAAATTATAATACGGGTTAGTATAAAATATTTTTTAAATTATAGATGACACGTGGATGAAGTGAGATAGGGAGATTTTTATCAATTAAAAAAATTGTGATGTAGTACTCTAATTTACATTAGAATTTCAATTTAAATAATAGTATCATATCTAACACATTTTTATATAATTTATATTTTAAAAAAATAAAATTATAGGATAAAAATGAAAATATTTTTGTTAAAATTATAGGATAAAAATGAAAATATTTTTGTTAATAATGATTAATATTTAATTAGTAATTAGTAATAATGATGAAAAAACTTATATAAAAAATAAATAAAATTTTGTAAATTAAGAAATTAAAAAAATTATGCAAAAAAAAAATGGAGAGAGAGGAGAGATGAGAAAGGGAGGTAGGAGTGGGGTGAGGTGAAGAAAAAAGGAGAGAGGGAAGTTGTGTGTCCCACAAAGGGGATTTAGAGTAAGAGTTAATAAGTTTGGGTTAAAACATCATTTTGGTCCATGTACTTTGAGTTTTGTTGCATTTTGGTCCCTGTACTTTTAAATGTCCAATTTTAGTCTATGTACTTTCAATAAAGCTTAAACTTGGTCCTTATGATAAGTTTGAAGTTGATTTTTATCAAAATTGGTTAAATAATAACAATAATTTTAATACAAAAAAAAAAGACACAATGTGAACATACTTCTAGAGGAAAAGCTAATAGAGACTAATTTTTTTAAAGAAAAATTAACAATAAGCTAATAGTAGATACAAATTTTAAGCTTTATTGAAAGTATAGTGACTAAAATTGGATATTTGAAAGTACAGAGACCAAAATGGAATAAAGCCCAAAGTACAAGAATCAAAATGGTATTTTAATCATAAATTTTTTAGGCCTACAATAGAGAGTTAGAGTAAGAGTTAATAAGTTTGTGGGTCCCACAATTGAGTTTAAAATGTCCTTGGGCCAAACAAGGAGTTGGGTGGAGTTATTAACTTCCCTCCACCCAACTCCTCAATCCAAACACCACCTAAAAAGTTTCAAACATATCCCTGATCTTTCAAACGTTCAAAAATACATTTACTGTTAAGTTTTAGATGGAAAACATTAAAGTTTCATTAATACCTTTGAACTTTCAAAAAATTTCAAAAATACCCTTACCGAAAAATATTTCTTCTTTTTCTTTTTGCTCTCTCTGTTTGTGTGTGTTAGTGATGTGATAAACATGGAATTAATGTAGTTTTCAATTACCATGAATGAGTGGTGAAGGAAGAAAGGTGTAAGTTTTTTTTTCTTTGGAGAGTTACGAGGGAAGATGGTTATTGATTGTCGATTTTTTGTGCTTATTTGGTCAAATTGTTGCTACCACCTCTCAAATACTAATAAACTTGAAGAAAGAGGGTTTGATCCTTTTACAAGGTTAATTAATCAAAAGTTTTATACGTGATTATTTTATTTAATATTTAAAAAGATTGTTAGAACTACTCTATGACAATATTTTCATTTATTTTTCCTAAAATGAATTTAGAAAAAGCTAATGGATAGTGACCAATGAGAAAATAACGGTGAAAAAGCTATCAACAAAATCAAGTCAAGGGCATGAATAATTCAGGAATGAAGCAAAGTCATCTTGAAGTTTCAACATAAGAATTTAGTCAGACTTTTAAGATCTTGTGTTGAAGGAGAAGAAAAACTTATGGCATGAAATTGAATTTTCTATTAAATAGGGAGTCTATGAATACATGACAAGCAAATTTTCTCATTAATTTTCATGGAGGAAGGATTTGCAAGGGAGAGGAAAAAGAAGAAAAGTTTTTCAGTAAGGGTATTTTTTAAATTTTTTGAAAGGTCAAGGGTATTATTGAAACTTTAACATTTTCCATCCAAAACCTTAATCGTAAATGTATTTTTGAACATTTTTGAAAGGTCAGTGGCATTTTTGAAACTTCTGAAAGTTTAGAGGTATTTTTGAAACGAAATTCATAGTTTAGGGTTCTATAATTTAACCTTTATTTTAGTAGTATGGTTGTTTACAACCTATTAAAATTCATGTAATCCCACATTTGTTGTACTAAACAAAATTCTAAAAACAAACACATTTTAAAAATTAAATAATCTACCAAATGAAGTTTGAATTTTAATTACATGGATTCCTCATTAATCTCAAAATTCAACATATGAAGGGTATGTTTGGGAGTGATTTTGAAATGGTTAAAATTACTTTTGTCGTATTCAAAATCACTCTGAAATATTTTTAATTATTCAAAATCAATTTTTATGGTATGAAAATTGTATTTAAAAGTGTAAAATCAAACATTAAGCTGATTTTGAATGATTAAATGGGATAGTTTGATGTAATTTTGAACATGACAAAAGTGATTTTAACATTTTCAAAATTACTTCCAAACATGCTCGAAATCTAGAATGTGAAAACTGTTATATAAAATATAGTTAAGTTGTGCATGAGTTGATACATACAAATTTTCAGCTTTAAATTTTTATTTTTTATTTTTATAATAGTAAATCTTACAAGTAGTCTAAGGCTCCGTTTGGGATTGCTATAGCTTTTAAAATAATTGCTGACAGTTGTGTTTTTAAGAAAATCAGCTGTAATATGAAGTAAAATAATGTTTGGTAAATTTCAAATTCAAATATGGAAAATCAAGTTGCAATGTTTGTTAAATTAGTACTAAATTGTTGCAAAATAGCTATAATGACCAAAATAGATATTTATTTCAATTAAGCATGCGAGCTTGTATTAATATTTAACTTTAAAAAAATTATAAAATAATTATGTAAAATTTTATATAATTTAAATTACAAATTATATTTTGTTTACTTTACATAATTTGATAAAAATATATATACAAAAAAATCCTTGTTATAAAAAAAATTGTGTCAAACAAAATATAATTTTAGTTTAAATACAAAAAAGTAATAAAATAAATTAGAAGCAACAAATTAAATTTAAAAATAAAAATGATGAGATGAGATAAATTGTGAATAATAATATTTGGCAAGTTTTTATCGAATATGAGAATCATAACATATGGAAGGATGAAAAAAGAATTTAAAAAATTTGTTAGTTCATGACTTTGTTTTTAGTTTCACCCAAAAGGTTTCTTATTAGTAGAGATAATTATCCTCATTTATATACTCATGATCATTTTTTTACCTAGCCAATATGGGACTCTATTTGCACTCCTAACATGAAGATGTTGTCTCTCACTTATATACTCATGATCTTTCTCTTTTCTTATCAATGTAGAATTTTGTTCGCCCTCCCAACGACTTGTAAGAGGTATATTTGACTTGGCCAAATTGATCTGAATGTCAAAGAAGTGACTTGTTCTTTTATAAGTATATTCACTGCATGAATGTCAAAGAAGTGACTTGTTCTTTTATAAGTATATTCACTGCATTATTTCTGCACACGATATTAATTATCAGTTTAACATGCCTTTCTTTTTTTATTTCTCGTTCAATAAGAAGGGGACATGATGAAGAACAAACCAAGTCAAATTCAAATTAACCAAACTCAATTCTCTATTTTATTATTGTTCTGCGGGTTACGTGAAATGAGAATTGATTGAACTATAGTTTGATTTGGCTCTGTTTAATTTAATGAAATCCTGTTCAAGAGATTAATATAGCGCAAGAAGAGATGAAATACCAAAGTACAAATATGTTTATACACAAAACTTATGTTAGAAAAATGCTTTCTTAATAGAGCAAGACTTTGGTTGCATCCAGGACTACACCCATCTTTTTGCAGTCCACTCCAACCATAAAGTAGAAAAAATTCAAAAATATTTGAAAAAAAAGAAGAAAAAAGAGTTTGTTATGTGGCAAATTATGGATCGACAGCTGGATGGGCTGCAAAAAGATTGGTGTAACCAGTGGCGGATCCAGAAATTTACGTTAGGGGGGGCACAAATTAATATAAGATTAAATTATGAGTTTAGTTTTTGAACTTTTAGATTTATGTTTATATAGTCTATGAACTTTAAAACTGTTTGTTAAGTTCCTGAACTTTCTTTTTTTTTTTTTTTTAATTGATCCTTGAATTTTTAATTTTGTATCAAATAAGTTTCTAACTTATCAAAATTTTTAAAAATTAAATGTTCTATTAGACATAAAATTTAATTTTGTGTTTAATATGTCCTCAACTAATTCAACATTTTTTAAAATTCATGTATTTATTAAATACAAAATTGATAGTTCAAAGTTTAGTTAGGCACAAAAATTAAATTTTATATCTAATAGAACAAATAATTTTTAAAAAGTTTGAATGTGAATGATATCCATTTGATACAAAATTGAAAGTTCATGAATCCATTAGACATTTTTAAAAATCAATAACTTATTAAACACAAAATTAAAAGTTTAGAGACATATTAGACACAAATTTATAAATTTAATGACTAAACTTGTCATTTAATATTAATGTAAATATACGTTTAAATACATTTATATAAAATATTTAGATTAAGTAATATTAATTATAAAATTATAATAAACCTCTAAATATATGATTATATAATGAAATATGAAGTATTTATCACAAATCTTTTAAAAGAGAAATACGTTTTGTTTATGAAATTAATTATTCTAAAATATTTTATTAAAAATATTTGTGTATGCGGTATATCATATATGTGAAAAATGAAAAAAACGAAATGAATTCTAACGAATTAAAAAACTGAAATTAAATTAAAACATACACACGTACACCGCTGGTTTCGAACTCTGGAATTCAGGAATTCTAGAGGAAAACTGTGCCCCCTCTGACCAAGGAACCAGAAGGCCTTTTGCTTAGTTATTACGAAGATAATGTAAATATATAATAAACTAATAATCTCAGGGGGGGCACGCGCCCCCCGTGGCCCCAACGTGGATCCGCCCCTGGGTGTAACCTAAGATACATTTTTTTCCTTCTTAATATACTTTCCATAAAAAAATTGCATTTTGAGATATTCCATGATTGCCAATCTTGAACAGGTGCTAAGAGAATTAAATTATTCAGTCCCAAGCGTTTTGTATGGTTGAGATAGAACATCTCAGTTAATGGTTTGATATGAAATTTTGTTGTGCCACATCCCTACAAAGAAAGCCAGAGATTTTTTGGGGGCTAAAGAAAACGAGTTACAGCAGTTAAATGAGAAGTTGCAATCCATTAAGAAAATGATTGTTATAATTATTTACTATACGCAATGGAAATAAAATAGATCTAAATAAGGCAATTGCATTATATACATGGAGAAAGAGAAGAAAAGATGGTTCAAAGTTCAAATCACCATAATCATCAAGTTCACAACAGAAGCCACTTCTTGGCCTACAGAAGGTGTCTTTTTAGCACTCAAGCAATGCAATGAAAGGGAAAATCAGTATTCTTTTGAACTGACTTTATCATTGTCAATTATTTTCTAACGACCTTGTAGCTGTGTAAAGGTCAGTTTATTGGAAGTTGGGGCTTCGGCTGGTAATTTATGGGCATTAGAAACCATTCTTTCTGTGTAGAATCCAGGTCGTTTAGGTTGAGATAATAACATATTTTCACTCTCTAACATTGAAAGTACTGACCACATAATTGGCCTTTCATCTGGATTCTCTTGAACGCACAAAAGGCCTACTTGAATGCATCGCAGGGCTTCAGAGTTTTGGAATTCATCCTTCAATGTTTCATCCCTTAATTCCAAAGCATTCCCTTCATCCCAAAGCTTCCATGCCTGAAGATTCCACAACTTGGAGTTAGTTTCCATACTTGAGAAGTGTTCAATTTGAGGCATCGAATACAGACATTATCAGATTTGGTTTGCAACAATATTAATACTCACATGTCCAAGAAGATTTAGTTGATGGTCTGGATGGAAGAAGCCTCTATTCTTCTTACCACTAACTATTTCCAAAAGAATAACTCCAAAGCTGAAGATATCAGATTTCAATGAAAAATATCCATCGATTGCATATTCCGGAGACATATAACCACTACATCAATATGTTTTAAAGTATCAACAATTTCATCACAAAAGAACATAACAACAAAATCCAACAAAAACACGTGAGGGAAAAAAATATAGCAACAAAGTAAACTTACTAGGTCCCAACAACTCTTTTGGTTTTTGTCATAGTTTGGTCTTCGGCAAACATACGCGCCATACCAAAGTCTGAAATTTTTGGATTCATTTCATTATCAAGTAATATGTTACTCACTTTGAGATCCCTATGTATAATTATAAGCCTTGAATCCCTGTGGAGATAAAGAAGTCCTCGAGCTATTCCAATTATGATATCCAATCTCTTTTTCCAATTGAGTAAAGATCGCTTCTTGTTATCTATATCAACAATCAAAGTCCAACTTAATTGGTATAGTTAATTGAGAAGAAAAGAAATAAACTAGAAGTAACATTATCATTTGTTCAGCCAAACGAGCAGAGTGTGAAAAACAAGTTTGGCACCAACCGAAGAGGAAGTAGTCTAGACTTTTGTTTGGCATATATTCATAGACCAGCAATGTTTCTTCTTGATGAATGCAGAACCCGAGCAGCTTAACAAGATTTCGATGTTGAAGTTTAGAGATCAACAAGACCTCATTTTTGAACTCGCTTTGCCCTTGGCCAGAACCCTTTGCTAGTCTTTTTACTGCAATTTCTTGTCCACATGGCAGCTTTCCCTGCAATGTATATAGCATATTGATGTGTTATTGTGACTATACATTTACATATATGCGCATAACTACCAATATATATTCATGATAAACTTTGATGAGTACCTCTCTGAAGAAAAAAAAAAAAAAATAGTCAAGAGTTTGTAATGTGAACGAGAAACACTAGCAAAGGGAAAGCTTAACAAACCTAATCATTATGAAATGGATTTCAATACAAAGATACACTAAGTAGGAGAAAATACCTTGTATACTGGACCAAAACCATCTTCGCCTATCTTATTAGAAAAAGAAAAATTATTTGTAGCAGTTTGGATCTTAGTAACATCATAGAGTGGCATCTCAACTTCGTTCTCATGAAACTGAATCTCACCTATAGTGATATCATTGCCTGGTTTACCAAATTTGAGGACAGGAAACGAAAATGAAAACATATAAGCCACGAATAATTGGCAGATTAATCATACATTGAAGGAAGAATACTTACCTTCAACTTTCCTTCTACGCCATAGGATAAAGCAAACAACTAAAACCAAGACGCTTATCAGTGAAGCCGCAGACAGACTAAGCCCAATTATAAGCTTCCTGTTACTCGAACCTACAACAGATGAAAGCTTTGTTATAATCTTCTTTGTAGATACAGATTCACAATAGCCAACACAAGTTTTATAAGGGTTGAAAAACAGATACGAGAATGGAAGAGTTTGCAATTTTATAGCTAATTCAGAAGCTGCCACTCTCACATAGAGATCCTGTCCATTTTCACGAACAAATCTAACATCGATCAATTTCTGAAACCAGGTGACGCAACCATAGCCGCCAGTGGAAACATTCCATAGGCCAAGCAAGAGCAATTTTTCAAGCACGCCGCCTCACAGTCTTGAATGCTCGTATCAACATTCACCAAAAATCCTGAAGAATCTGGCAATTTCACACTGCTGATTTTCTTAAACCCCTCTCCATTTACGCAGATTCGACTGTCCTTTCTGACGCATCCATCTGACCACCTAAACTTTTCCCAATTTTTGGGTGATTTGGGTTCAAACCCATCCATACAATCGCATTGTGCTGTGAGGTTAAGTGTACAAACACTGAAATCTCCGCAGAGTCCGTAGTCGTCGCAGCGGTCTCCTGGCACTGTGTCCAAAGTGTACCAATATTTTCCATCATCATCCCAATAAAAGTGTTGAAATAACCCAGCAACATCCAGTACAAGTCTAACAGTGTAATTTTTCAAAGCATCATATGAAAAGAAAGCTTCATCAACATTATAATCGAACCTTGGATAATAAATTGTGGTATCTTTGAGAGGAGCACTACCACTAAACCTTGTACGGTACCATGGGCCTTCCCAAAATGTCGTAGCAGTTCCTTTGCGAATTACAAATTGGGGTAGCCCATCCAATTCTACGCCGCAAGTGAAGTCCCCAGAAGACGGGTCGTTTAAGCTTTCCATGATCTTAACTTCCGGTTCAGGCCGGTTTCCGAGTCCCAACCAAGTTTCTTCCCAGGCAACAGAGTATCAAATGGATAATCGAAACTCTGCCATACATAATTTCCAGACCCAAAATCTCTTAAAACCAAATTGCCTGTATCTAGCAGCTGAGCAACTGGTTCTTTCACTAAACCTACAGAAGAGGAAGACCATAAAACTCCACCTGTTTTATTGAGAAGAACGATGTTTCCTTCTTCGTTGAATGTTAATCTGCCAGTGGAATCCACAAGTGGGTTGTCTCTGTTTGCTATCCACACGACAGTCTGTGTGATGTTCTTGTACCATATTCCCAAATACTTGAATTTGGAGTCTTTGGAAGTGAAAATTCCCAGTACAAAGTTCTGTCTGGCTGAAACTAATATCTGGGTAGTAACATTGATGGATTCCCCTGCTTTTATGCTATCAATTGCTAATGATTTTCTTGGAAACAGAGCTATGGTCGTCCAGCAAAACAGAAAAGACGAAAGCCTGCACCTGCAAAATCAGTTTTCCCATGGCTTATTTCAATCAAAGCAAGCTTGTTGAGTTCTCTTGATGCTCTAGTTGTTCAAGTAGGTGAATTGTCAATCTGATCTATATTTCAATCCATATACGTTCTGTAAGCATTGGACTTCTAATTTATATTTTTATCCGCAAGGATCATACTGTATCTTCTGGTCATCTGGACTAGTTTGAATGAGAAATATATAAATAATACCGTCATTGTCACTCTGTTTTCTGTTGAACTAGAATTTTCCTAAAAGAAAATTTATAGTGGAAACTGAACAACGAGAAAAATACATTTTTCTTTTCTTTATTTATGTTTCAATGCGAAGAAGATAACTCTATAGTCTGACTTGCTTGGTTTTGTAATGATGCTCTTTAGTTTACTTTTAGTATCACCGTTTTTTATTATCACTAGAAATAGCCGATGTACTACCAGATGAGCTAGCGGTTCTTATTTGTTTGCTTAAAAACCACTTGTGTTCCTTCAACTTGAATGACATTAACAATTTAGTTTCTAAACTTTAAAAGAACTAATTCGTGTAATTTGACGCGGCAGATTTGAGATTAGGCGAAATCCATGGTCAAATATAAAAAAATCTATCCCAAAACAGAGAAAACTCTAGAACAAATGTTATATTTCAAATGATATTCAAAAAGTTCCTTTACAAACCTTAAAAGTGGCTATTTATAGCCTTGTAAAAAAAATAACTTAATAACTAATTATATCCAAAATACTAATTAATTTAAAATTAACAATTTACTTTGAAATTACATACTAATAAATTTTAGTATATAACAATTTAGTCTTTATATTTTAATATTTCAAATTTGTAACAATTTAATCTCTACATTGAAAAATCTCATCACTTAGTCTTTAATCAATTTATTGATTTGAACGTAAAATAATCTCATTATATCTTAACCATATTTCTCACAATAGAGACTACATCGTACAAATTTTAAAATATAAAGACTCAATTGTTACATATTAAAGTTCATGGACTAAATTGTTACTTCATGAAAGTTCAGGGACCAAAAGTCTATTTTAACCTATTTGTTTTCTAATGTTTATTTTAGTAGTTAAAAAATTGGTTAAAATATATTTTTTGTCTTTGAACTTTCAACAATTTAGTTAATTTAGTCTATGTACCCAACAAGGTGCATAGACAATGTCCGAGCTACTAGATGCCAAAGTCAGATTTTGAATCCTAATGCAAATCCTGAGATTGGAGTGTTACATTTTTTTTACCTAACATTTATACTTGAAAAGTGCTCCACTTACCAAGACTAATCTAACAAGCTATATTATACTCACCTTTAATACACTAACCTTACCTTACAAAATTCTATTTTGAAATTCTCCATCACTTCTATTTTAGAACAGGTTTAGATTATCTACATTGCCAAAAAAATGGGACCTCCAAATTTGAGGTCATTCAGTTCCGTCTTGAATATGCCTATTTATATTCTTGAGGGCGGACTTCTCTGTTAATGGATTAGCATGAAATTTTGTTTTGCCCCATTCCTACATAGCAAGCCATAGATTTTCTAGGACTAAAGAAGACTTGTTTAAGTTGACATTCAAAGATTCAAATGCTTAATTTTTACTGTAAATCATACAGGTTATAATTGTGTAATAGTGCAAAGGGACAACTTATCTTCAACACCATAGTTAGCGGAAGAAAGAACAAAGTGAAGTTACAGTAGTCAAATGACAAGTTGAAAGACATTTGAAATGGTAGAATGAACGATACAAATTGGATATAGTTTTTTGAACAATTGACATATTTTTAATTGGTCAAGAACACAACGAACATGTAAGAAAGAGGTCGTGATTAAGGTGCCGATTTCCGAAACGATCAGCTCTGGAGAATTGAATGATCCCTTTTGTGCAAGCAGCAAATTGAGGAAATAAACATCACATTCATAACAGAAGCCAGTTTTTGGCCTAAGTTGCAGACGTCTTGAATCATTAAGGTGTCCCTTTGGCACTCAAGTAATGCAATGAAAGGGAAAATTAGTACCCTCTGAAAGTGATTTTATTATTTACTAACGACCTTGTAGTAGTGTAACGGTCACTTCATTGGAAGTGGAGATTTCAGCTGATAATTTATCAGTCTTCAAAACCATTCTTTCTGTGTAAAATCCAGGTCGTTCAGGATGAGATAGTAACATGTTTTCACTTTCTAACATTGAAAGTACTGACCACATAGTTGGTCTTTCATCAGGGTTTTGTTGTACACACAAAAGGCCTACTTGAATGCATCGCAATGCTTCAGAAGGTTGGAATTGATCCTCCAATGCTGCATCCATTAATTCCAAAGCATTTCCTTCATCCCAAAGCTTCCATGCCTACAGATTTCACAACCTGGGGTTAGTTTCCATGCCTAAAGAAGTGTTCAGTTTGAGGTATTGATTACACATATAAGTAAAAGTTTAGTTTGCAATTGCAACGTCATTAATACTCACATGTCCAAGCAGATTTAGTTGATGATCTGGATGGAAGAAGCCTCTATTCTTCTTACCACTTACTATTTCCAAAAGAATAACTCCAAAGCTAAAGACATCAGATTTCAATGAAAAACATCCATCTAGTGCATAATCTGGAGACATATAGCCACTACATCGAATCATTTAAATGATTAATAATTTTATCATATTGCTCAAGAAGATAAAATCCAACAAAGAATGAGAGGGAAACATATGTGGAAACAAAGTAAAATTGTTATAGTACTTACAAGGTCCCAACAACTCTTTGGGTTTTTGTCATAGTTTGGTCCTCGGCGAACATGCGTGCCATTCCGAAGTCTGAAATTTTTGGATTCATTTCATTATCTAGTAATATATTACTCACTTTAAGATCTCGATGTATTATTCTAAGCCTTGAATCTCTATGGAGATAAAGAAGTCCTCGAGCTATCCCAACTATGATATCCAATCTCGTTTGCCAGTTGAGTAAAGATCGCCTCTCATTATCTACCATTGCAGTCCAACATAAATTGTATAGTTGATTGAGGAAAAAAAAAAGAATTAGAACTATTAAAATTAACATATGTTCAACCAAAGGAGCATAGAGTGAGAAATGGCACCAACCGAAGAGGAAGTAATCTAGACTTTTGTTCGGCATATATTCATAAACTAGTAAAGTCTCTTCTTGATGAATGCAGTAACCAAGCAGCTTGACAAGATTTCGATGTTGAAGTTGGGAAATCAACCAAACCTCATTTTTGAACTCGCTTTTCCCTTGACCAGAGCCCTCTGCTAGCCTTTTTACTGCAATTTCTTGCCCACATGGGAGCTTTCCCTGTAATGTATAATATATGTATATGTGCAATAACTACATGATCTAGTCAAACAAAAACTTCTCTGAAAACAAAAGTCAGAGTTTGTAAAGCGAAAAACACAAGAAGAAGATTATGCAAAGAGTTTCAATACAAAGATATCAGTAAGAAAGAACACCTTGTATACAGGACCAAAACCCCCTTCGCCTAGCTTATTGGAAAAGGAAAAAGTATTTGTGGCAATCTCAATCGTAGTAAAATCATAGAGTGGCATCTCAACTTCATTCTCTTCATATTGAATCTCACCTGCAGTGATGTCATTACCTGGTTCACAAAATTTGGAACAAGAAACAAAAATGAAAACATATGAGCCATTACCAATCGACAGATTAATCATATACTAAGTAGGAAGAATGTTTACCTCCAACTTTCCTTCTACGCCACAAAACAAAGCAAACGACTAAAACCAAGAAGCCTATCAGTGAAGCCACAGACACACTAAGCACAACTATAAGCTTCCTCTTACTCGAGTCTACAACAGATGAAGCATTGTTAATTATAATCTGCTCTTTACATACACATTCACAGTAGCCAAACAACATTTACCAAGGGTTGAAAACAGATACTAGAATAGAAGGGTTTGCAATTTGATACCTAATTCTGAAGCCGCCACTCTCACATAGATATCCTGTCCATCTTCAGGAACAAATCTAACATCCATCAATTTCTGAAACCAAGTGACGCAGCCATAGCCACCTGTGGAAAGTTCCATTATTCCAAAGGCCAAGCAAGTGCAGTTGTTCAAGCACGCCGCCTCACAGTCATGAATGCTCGTATTAACATTCACCAAATACCCTGAAGAATCTGGCAATTTCACATTGCTGATTCTTTTAAACCCCTCTCCATTTCTGCAGATTTGATTGTCCCTTCTAACGCAGCCATCGGACCACCTAAACTTTTCCCAATCATCAGGCGATTTGGGCTGAAACCCAGCCATACAATTGCATTGTGGTGTGAGGGAAAATGTACAAACACCAAAATCCCCGCAGCATCCATAGTCGTCGCAGCGATCACCTGGCAGTGTGTACATAGCATACCAATCTTTTCTACCATCGTCCCAATAAAATTGCTGAAATGTCCCAGCTGGGTTCAGTGCAAGTCTTACAATGAGACTGCTTGTGGAAGAGAATGAATAGGTTACTTCGTCGGCTCCATATTCGAACTTCGGAGAATAAATTGCGGTATCTCTGAGTGGATCACTTCCACTAAACCTATCTCCATACCATGGGCCTCCCCGGTACGTTGTGATGGGTCCTTTGCGAACTACAAACTGGGGAAGCCCACCCAATTCCACACTGTAAGTGAAATCCCCAGACGACAGATCGTTTGCGCTTTTCCACGACGTTAACTTCCGGTTCAGGCCGGTTTTCGAATCCCAACCGAGTTTCATGCCAGGTAACAGAGTATCAGAGGGATAATTGAAACTCTGCCACACGTAATTTTCAGACCCTGATTCTTTTAAAACCAAATTCCCTGTATCTAGCAGCTGGGCTACTGGTTGTTTCACTGATTCTGGAGAAGTGGAAGACCATAAAACACCCCCTGTTTCATTTAGAAGGATAACGTTTCCTTCTTGATTGAATGTTAATCTGGCAGAAGAATTTAGAAGTGGGTTGTCTCTGTTTGCGACCCACACAATAGTCTGTGGGATGTTGTTGTACCATATTCCCAAATACTGAAATTTGGAGCCTTGGGGAGTGAAGATTCCCAACACAAAGTTCTGTTTAGCTGAAACTAAAATCTGGGTGCTACCATTGATGGATTCCCTTGCTTTTATGGTATCAATCGCTATTGACGGTCTTGGAAACAGAGCTATGGTCGTCCAGAAGAAGAAGAAAGCCAAAATCCTGCACCTGCATATCAGTTTTTGCATGGCTTCTTCCATATCAAAGCAAGATTATTGAGTTCTTCTGGTGCATGACACTTTCCAGCAGGTAATGTGTCATTTTGACCCAAAATATCAATTCATGTACGCTGTGAAGATATTCAACTTTGAATTCATATTTTTATTGGCAAGGATCATCACGTATTACAACGATACATTGAATGAAAATATATTCACATATATCGTCATTGTTATTCTGTCTTCGGCGGCATTGGATTTTTTTAAAAAGAAATTAATATCGCGGGAACTGAACAATAATGCGAAGAATATCACACTACAATCCGTCCTTTTTTTTTTGGAGGGGCTTTTAGTACCGTTCGTGTTGCTTTAGTTTACTTTCAGGGATAATTTATCTTTCTAATAATTAAAGTTTGGCTTTCTTCCCAAATCACCTACTTTTTTTTTTTTTATTTTAACCATAATTTAGATTGGATTTGATAAACATTTGTTTTTTTTTTTTCTGATTTTTTAAAATTAAGCCTATAAATATTATTTTCACATATGAATTTGCTTGTTTTGTTATCTACTTTTTACCTATGTTTTGAAAAATCAAGCTAAAATTTTAAAACTAAAAAAAAAAGTAGTTTTCAAAAATTTTATTTTTGAAATTTGCTAAGAATTCAAATATCTTCTTAAGAAAAATAAAATGAGAAATGAAGAAAAACAAGCACAATTTTTAAAAATAAAAAGTTAAATGATAATCAAACAAGGCTAAGCAAAATAATAATAATAATAATAATGGAATATTAGTTTTTATATTGTTTAAAAAAAAAAAGTTCTCTGTACAAATGTTATGTTTAATTAATTCTTAAAATATCTGTGCTAAAAAAAAAAAAATCTTAAAATATCGGGTGCAATTTATCTCCGAGACTCAACCATTATTACCATTGATAAAATATTGATGTGATGCTCTAATATTAAATAAAATTTGGATGAGATGCCATAAAACGCGAATGAATTGAATAAATTCGTCTGGGTAAGAATTAAATTAAATGTGGGAAATGAGGGTTGAAAACTTGAAAGGTAAATATTTGTGTCATGTTCTCCTTTATCAAAATTTGTAATCCATTAATTGCTATAATATTGTACTATTTTATTTAAATTTTATCTAATCAAGTAGGACTCAGGTTAGTATTCTTTTAATTAATGTAAATGACCACCACTAAAAATAATTCAAAATATACATAATGTAATTGCAATTTTTAAAAATTTAAGTACCAAGATAAAATATGTCCAATTATAATTTAATACAATAATTATAATATTTACGAGCCATTACTATTCTTAAAAACAAACTGATTTTGAAATTACAAATGATTTTTGAATTTGTATGGAGACCTCAACAACCACAAAACATGAATTCTAGTATATGACCAATTTGAACATAGCTTAGTAAGACATTACATCTTCAACGAAAAGATTGGAAGTTCAAATCTCTATTTTGTTGAACTTAAAAAAGAAAAAATTGTTATTTATAGTTGATTCAATCTTCATTTAATTTGTTTTTTCTTTTATAGGGTGGCAGTCTAATTCTAGAAATTTTAGTATATAAGTTGAAGTTTTTAGATTTATAAATTTATTTTGTTAACATAGTAATCTTGCAAGTGGAGAAAAGAAAATGGTAAGAAAAAAAGAAAAAATAAAAATAGGCAGAAAGATGAAGCTAGAGCCATATTGGTTGCACTAAAAAAAATAATTGGTTGACCATCTCAAGCTACTTGACTTGGGCAAACTTATCTAGAAGTCAAAGAAGGGACTTGTTCTATTATAGCTATAAATATTTCACTGCATTTTGACTGTCATCTTCCATTGTCATCGATATTTGAGTTTATTAAATTATATGTTTAAACGTCTTTCTTTTATGTTTTAATATTATTTCTTGTTCAAGTCAAATTCACGAGAAGCATTAATCAAGACTCCTCCTTTATTTTATTATAATTCAACCGGATTATATGAAATGAGAGTTGATTGATATAAGTTTGATTTGGTTCTGTACATATATATAATGGATTTACAAGGTAAGTTTTAGGGAATTATTGGCTTATGGCCGGACTAAGATTTGTATGGTCTACAGTTACAAAGCCGAATCTACATTTATTACATGTAATTTATCTCAAACGGCGTATTTGTTAATCCTGGAATTAGATTAACTTAAGTTACATAATTATGATATTATATGAAAGTAACATCTAATATTATATATAAAAGACAGAAGGTCATGTGTTCGAACTCTTGTGAAGTCGTTTTCTCTTCAATTAATATTGATTTTTACTTGTTGGACCTCTTATAAATTTCCAAGCCCACAAGTGAGGGGGAGTGTTAGAGTGTTGATATAATTAAATTTACCAAAACCATCAGCTTAAGCTTTTGGGTTAATTGGTGATTTAACATAATATTAGAGTTGGAGGTCAATTTACCATAACCTATCAGCTTAGTTTTATTAAAGTTTGGACCAAACATCTTCTTAATGTTCTAAATAAACTTTTATGCAACTTATTATTCTAAATCATCAAAACCCAATTTTAAGCGTGCTCACTGTTGATGTGAGAATCTGATATATCATAAGTCCATGTTAGTTCTCCAATCGAGTTGAGGTGATTAGCCAAAGAGTCGAGTTGACCTGGAAGGAAGATAATCACACCAGTGTGATATGGTTCTATGCCCAACATGCTCCAATACTTAAGTCAGTACTTAGACCGAAGTGGCGTCAAGCTGAGCGCTAAGAGTCGTATTGCATACCTATGTAGAAGGATGAGTCCCTTCTATTTATATTTTTTCTTACTATCCTATTGCTAGGTCGTACCTGACTTGGCAGCAAGAATTAGGGAAAGTGGTAGCGTGCATCAACTCTATTTGTACTAAGCTCAATGAGTCACTTGTCTTGCTCTCCCTTAGTTGTGTCTACTAGGCTTGGCTACCTTGGTAAGCCTCGTCAAGGGCTTGATTGTACATGCAATCTATGTCGCTCCAATGGCCTACTTGGATTGTGGGCCCTATATGTTGGGATTGTTGAGAGTGCAACCAAAGTCCCACATTGGCTAGATAAGGGGAAGATCATGAGTTTACAAGTGAGGGACACTATCTCCATTGGTATGAGGCCTTTTGGGGGAACTAAAAACAAAACCATAAGGGCTTATGCCCAAAGTGGACAATATTATACTATTGTGGAGATATGTTGAGGGTCGTTGTCCCTATCAAGTGGTATCAGAGCTAGGCCCCTTACTTAGCAATATCGGTAGAATCCTTGGGTGACGAACAAAGAATGAGAGCCTCTAAGGCATAGTTATAGTGAATCCGTGGTTGAGCATTCAGATGCGGTGGGCTCTAATGAGGAGTTGACAACGCAGTGTACTCTAGTGGGGAGTTGACACCACAGTATACTCCAGTGAGGAGTTGTCAGTAATTTGCTCGAGTGTAATTCGGAGGGATGACTATTTGAGGGGAGGCTCAAGGTGGTACTTTGTTTGAGGGGAGGATTGTTGGGATTGTTGAGAGTGCAACCAAAGTCCCACATTGGCTAGATAAGGGGAAGATCATGGGTTTACAAGTAAGGGACACTATCTCCATTGGTATGAGGCCTTTTGGGGGAACCAAAAACAAAACCATGAGGGCTTATGCCCAAAGTAGACAATATCATACCATTGTGGAGATATGTTGAGGGTCGTTGTCCGATTGAATATTTATAAGTTCGAGATTATTTTTCCCTTTCTTTCTTTCTTTTAATATAGCTAGCTCATGCTCATACTGTTATATGATGTAGGGCATCACTTGAATTGTAGACAATACCATACCCAAGATCAATCTAAATAGCAACAATAAGTTAAGCTATTACCATGTGATACTTGTACAACTGTAATTATAGCCTTTTGAAAGCATCATAAATTGTTTTCATAATCTCAAAAATGTAATCGATATGATTTTTCATCTGGTATGGATTGATCAATTATGAATAAACTCTAAACTAGTTTTTTAATTCGTAAGGAATTGTCCAAGGATACTAACAACATTCCTTCAAATTAAAGTTTTCAAGTTTTGTAGCTCTATCCGGCTAAGGTACGTATTAAGTTGAGGTTGAGCAAGTGTTTCAATTAAAATAGAAAGATTGATGAGAGCAAAGACATTGATTGTTGTAGACGATCTTCCTTTTATTTATACCAAGAAAAACTTATGTATTAAAGAAGACAAATAATTTATTATAAATGTTGTAACAATTCCTCAGTCATTCGAAAGTAGTATATCATTCTATTTATAGTATTGCGTATACCAGAAAAGTGAGGACTAAAAAGAACAACCATAGTGACTAAATAATAGAAAGAAAAAACATATATAATTGATAAAATTAATCAACAACGTATAAAGAATAAAATATAGTTAGCAACATAGTGACTTAAGTTGACTATTCTAACAACTTAACGTCCATCTAGCAATGTAACAGTAACATTATTAGACGAAGAAGTTAGTTGATCACCTAATGATGAATCAACATCAGATACTATAAACCTTTCCTCATAGAAGCCAGGTCGTTCAGGAAGTATTAACGGCATGTTTTCGTTCTCTAACATGGAAAGCACAGTTGACATAACTGGTCTATTTTCTGGACGTCTTTGGACACATAACAACCCAGTATTTATATATCTTAAAGCTTCATGTTCATCGAATTGATCCTCCAACATTACATCTATTAATTCCAAGGTCCTTCCTTCGTTCCAAAGTTTCCATGCCTGAAACAATTCCATTTTGTCAAGATCATTGTAAAAAAAGTATATATATATACACACATATTTTTTTAAAAATAAGATGGGGTGGTTTCTTCATACTTACATGTCCAAGAAGATTTAGTTGATGCTCTGAATGAAAAAAGCCTTTGTTCTTCTTGCCACTAACTATTTCTAGAACCATGACTCCAAAGCTGAAAACATCCGACTTTACTGAAAAGCAACCATCTATTGCATATTCTGGAGACATATAGCCACTGCAATTAACAACACATTACATCGAATTATATGTGGTTAAAATCTAAACATTCAAATAAAATAAGGTAAGATCTTTGTTACTCACTAAGTTCCAACAACTCTCCTAGTTTTTGTTTCTGTTTGATCTTCGCCAAACATGCGTGCCATGCCAAAGTCAGAAATTTTCGGTTTCATATCACTATCTAACAAAATATTAGCTGGTTTAAGATCTCTGTGTATTATTCTAAGTCTTGAATCTCGATGGAGATATAGAAGCCCTCGAGCTATGCCAATTATGACATCAATTCTCTTGGACCAATTGAGTGAAGAACGTCTTTGATCATCTATTTTAATGATTTAGCTCTTATTAGTCTTTTAGAATCAAACAAGAGCCAAGTTTAAGTTAAAATAAAATAGTAATAATACATTAAGCATAATTATAAATAAAGAAGGATTTTTTCGATACCAACCAAAAAGGAAGCAGTCCAAACTTTTGTTTGGCATGTATTCATAGATAAGTAAAATTTCTTCATTGTGGATGCAAAAACCAAGAAGCTTGACTAGATTCCGATGTTGAAGTTGAGATATAAAAAGGATCTCATTTTTGAACTCCTGCAACCCTTGCCCTGATCTTTCTGCTAGTTTTTTTACTGCAATTTCTTGCCCACTGGGAAGCTTGCCCTGCAATCAATTCCGTATATTAAATTAAAGAAATGACAAACATAATATTAAAGAAAACTTAACACAACCAAGATAAAATTATGATAATCGGAAATAAGCCTTTCAAACTTATAGAAGATTAGGGACAACTTTAATAAGGCTTACTTTAGAGACGAAAAATAATATTTTATATTTCTAAATTGGTTAAATTACAAATTTGGTCCCTAAGGTTGTAAGAAAGTTATAATTTATCCTTATGATTTTAAATGTTAGAAATAGTCTCTATGATTTGATAAAACCATCATAAATAGTCCGTATGCAGAAACTAATTCTTAGGGGAGATACAACCATAAAAATTATTTATGAGGTTTCCATAAAAACCAAATTTTAACTTTATAAATTTAACCAATTTATGGGATTTTATCAAACCAAACTTGTAATTTAACCTTATAAATTTAAAAAGCTACAACAAAAGTACCTTGAAAACCGGTCCAAAACCACCCTCTCCTAGCTTATTAGAAACAGAGAAATTCTCCGTGGCCACTTCAAGAATAGCAATAGGCATCTCGAGTTCATTTTCTTGTATTGGAGGCTCTATGACAACAACTTCATCATTACCTACGTGAGATTTGGCAACAAATCAGAAAATGGTAATAAAAAAAATTTACAAACAGCTAGCCAAATAAGCATACGATCATGTGAAAATGAGGAGGAAAATTGTTTACCTCTAGCTCTTCTCCTAATGACAAACCAGCCGCCAATTAAAGCCAAAAAGATTATCACTGATAGGATCGACACAACCACAACCACAGCAACATTACGCTTTTCATCAGCCAATTCTACAAAATTCAAAACAGAGCAAAAGAATCAGAACGAACTCCATTTCTTTTTTCATACAAAATAAGGAAATGTAATGAGCGAGTACCCAATTCTGAAGCGGCAACTCTCACGTAGAGATCATCTCCAGATCCAACATCACGAACATATCGAACATCAATCAATTCGTGAAACCAATTGACACAGCCAAGGCCAACTTTTGGAATTTCCACTGTTCCATAGGCTAAGCAAGAGCAATCCTTCAAGCATTCTGCCTCACAATCTTGAATACCCAGTTTCATTTTCACCAAATCCCCTGTAGAATCAGGCCATTTCACATTACTCATCGTTTTAAACCCATCTCCAGCTTTGCAGATCTCTGGATCCCTTCTCGCGCACCCATATGAAAAGTTCTGCGCTGATATTTGCTCAAACCCATCTAAACAACTGCAGCTTGCCGTCACGGAAGAACTACAAATACCAAAATTTCCACACAAGTCGTAGTCGTTGCAACCGGCTCCATCAAACGTGAAGCCTTTGTGCCATTCTTCTCCCACATCGCTCCACGCATAGCGATAAATGGACCCACTGGATTCCATCACAATTCTTGTACGGCTGTTCGCTGAATCGTTATATGAAAAGGAAATTTCAATAGAAGCATCAAAGACGAGGTCGTAATTAAACCCATTACCGTATCCCTGGTCAAAATCATGATCTAACCAAGGCCAGCCTCTAAACATCGTCTTGTTTCCTTTATGAACGAAGAATTGGGGAAGCCCATTTGTGTTGAGGCTGAAACTGAATTCTCCTGTCGATGGATCACTTGGACTTGTCCATGATGTTAACTTTCGGTTCAGACCCTTTTTGGAGTCCCACCCAAGTTTCATACCCGGTAACAGAGTATCGGAGGGATAATCAAAACTCTGCCACTCATAATTTTCAGACTCTGAATTTGAATCTCTCAACACCAAGTTACCTGTATCCAGAAGTTGGGCAACAGGATTTTGAATTGTTCTTGTCGAATTTGAAGACCAAAAAGCTGTACCTGTTTGATTTACGAGAACCAAGTTTCCATCTCCATTGAAATTCAAAGTGGCAGAGGAGTTTACAATTGGGTTGTCTCTGTTTGCCACCCAAACGAAAGTTTGGGGAATGATGCCCTTGTACCATATTCCAAAATACTTGGAATTGGAAGCTTTAGGATCAGTGAAGAAACCCAATTCAAACTTCTGGGTGGCTGAAACAATTAATTGGGTATCGTTAAGGGATTGACCTTCTTTTAAGCTATCGTCGGCAATTGACTTTCTGGAAAACAGAGGTATGAGCGTGAAGAAAAAGAGGAAAGATAAAAGATTGCAGGTGGAAGTCAGATTCTCCATTGCTTATGTCCTTGCACGAACTGCTGGAATTTTGGTTGACCCTTTGTTGTTATGAGTGAAACTCGGTAGGAGGATGAAGATGACTGGTTCTGGTAGGAAAGTTGTCATTGGCCCGAATATTGATATAATATTTGAGTGATTTGAATATTCTAAGCCTAAACCTGCGTGTTTTGCTTTTAAACTTCACCTACAAATTTGTTTACTGGTTTAATTAATGTAGAACTATATTCATTATCTTTAATAATAAATTGAGCTCAGCCTCTTCGTCATGAAATATTTTCAGTTCTCTCCTTTTACAAGTGTAACCTCTAACAATTGTTCATCTATGAGAACTAAAGTTTTCAGAGAATCTATTGATTTTGTAGCTACAATGTTTTTAAAAAAATTGCTTCGCCTGTTGGAGTTGATGCTGAAAAAAATATGTGTTCGTTTTCGAAGAATTATAAGTTGCTGGGATGTACAACATTCATATCAAACTTCAGCAGAGAATGAAGCAAAGATAATAACAAGGTCTCACATAGTGAAGCTCCATTTGATTTTAACACATCTCATTAATTTCTCCATTATCCATACTTTTAGCTGTAGTGAGTTTAATTCACGAACATAAATAGAGGGCTCACGAACGGCCATCTAACAATGTAATTGTAACATTATTTGAAATGGAAGTTAGTTGATCACCTAATGGTGAATTAATATTAGATACAAATCGTTCTCTATAGACCTCAGGTGGTTCAGGGAGATTTAGTTGGATGTTGTCATTTTCTAACATCGAAAGCACATCTGACATAATTGGTGTTTCTTCTGGACGTCCTTGAACACAGAAGTTCAATATTTATGTTTCTATGCTTCATATTCTTGGATTTGATCCTCCAATGTTTCATCTATTAATTTCAAAGCCCTTCCTTCATTCCAAAGTTTCCATGCCTGATACAAGTTCAATTTGACATATTCAACGTCGAAAAAGTATGTGTTTTTCAAGTAGATAGTCATTGCTTAATACTTACATGTCCAACAAGATTTAGATTATGCTCTCGATGAGAATAACAATTGTTTGTCTTGCCACTAACTATTTCTAAGAGCACAACTCCAAAGCTAAAAACATCATATTTGAATGAAAAGCAACCGTCTATTGCATAGTCTGGTGACATATAGCCACTGCATCAACAATGTTACTTAAAATTATATATTAGAATCTTAAAAATACAAACCAAGAAGTGGGTTTTGTTATTCACTAGGTCTCAACAACTCTCTTCGTTTTTTTTTTTTTCCATTTGGTCTTCACCAAACACGCGTGCAATGCCAAAGTCTGAAATTTTTTGCTTCATTTTACCGCGACTTTAAGATCTCTGTGTATTATTCGAAGTCTTGAATCTCGGTGGAGATAAATAAGCCCTTGAGCTATGCCAATTATGATATCGATTCTCTTTGTCCAATTGAGTAAAAAACGCCTTTGATCATCTATTTTAATGATTTAAGCACGTATATGCTAATGTAAGTATAGTAACTAATCAAGCTTGCACAAATAGGAAAAATAGATAAGAACCAAAAAGGAAGTAGTCCAAACTTTTGTTTGGCATGTATTCATAGATAAGTAAAATTTCTTCCTTGTGATGCAAAAACCAAGAAGTTTGACAAGATTTCGATGTTGAAGTTGGGAAAGATTGCAAAAACCAAGAAGTTTGACAAGCTTTCTGCTAGTCTTTTTACCGCAATTTCTTGCCCAGATGGAAGCTTGCCCTGCAAACAATGCTGTATGTGGTAAAAATGGATGGCAAACGACACTAATCATATAAAAGAGATGCCTTAATACAAACAAGATAATGTTCATGGAAATTAATCTTGAAACAATATGGACACAACTGAAAAATGAAACGATACAATTTATCGTTTCTTTATTTAGCAAGCTAGTTATAAATACCTTATAAACAGGTCCAAAACCTCCTTCTCCTATTCTATTTAAAATGGAGAAATTGTCTGTAGCAGCTTGAATCATAGCAATAGCCATCTCAAGTTCATTTTCTTGAATTAGAGCCTCTATTGTTTCAACTCCTTTGTCTGCTACATGATATATATTTGACGATTAAATTAAATGGTGATAAAAATATTTAATTAGCCAAATAAGCAAGTCATGTGAGTGACAAAGCTTTACCCTAGATCTTCTTACACTTCTAATCATAAAGCAGCTGAAGGCTAAGAAAATTATTGCTGACGATTCTACAAATACAAATATAAAGTTTTGTCCTTAAGTATCTATGCACAGAGCACAGGGTCAGGAAATGCCTAAAAAATGTTGCAGATAACAATAATAAAATGTAGGTTAAAATACCATTTTGGTCCCTGTACTTTGGGTTTTATTCCATTTTGGTCCTTGTATTTTTAAATGTTCAATTTTAATCATTGTACTTTCAATAAAGCTTTAAATTGGTCCCTATGACAAGTTTGAAGTTAATTTTTATTAAAATTGGTTAAATAATAATAATAATTTTAATACAAGAAAATACACCATGTGAACATACTTCCAAAATTTATAGAGGAAAATCTAATAGAGACTAACTTATTTTTAAGAAAAATTAACCATAAACTAATAGTAGGGACCAATTTTAAGCTTTATTAAAAGTACATGGACTAAAATTGGACATTTGAAAGTACATGGACCAAAATGGAATAAAGCTCAAAGTACATGAACCAAAATGATATTTTAACCTAAAATGTACTTTGATATTCTAATTTTTTCATTTATATGACAAATTAAGAGCCAGCATCGTAACAACATTCAATCTAGGTTAAATTACAAATCTAGTTCTTAAGGCCCCATTTGATAACCATTTGATTTTTAGTTTTTGGTTTTTGAAAATCAATCCTAAAAATACTACATCCACCTATGGGTTTCATGTTTTATTATCTACTTTTTACATATGTTTTCAAAAATCAAGCCAAGTTTTGGAAACTAAAAAAAGTAGTTTTCAAAAACTTGTTTTTGTTTTTGTAATTTGGCTTACTCAAATGTTTCTTTAAAAAAGATGGAAACTATTGTAGAGAAGATAAAAACTATTGTAGAGAAATTGGGAGAAAACAAACACAATTTTCAAAAACCAAAAACCAAAAACCAAATGGTTATCAAACAGAACCATAACTTTTAGAATTATGTCTAATATAGATTTTTAAGCTTTAAAAGTATCTACTACATTCTTGAACTTTCAATTTTGTGTCTAATGGATCTTGACTTATAGACATTTTCTTTTTGATATTTAAAAATGCTTTAAACTAAAAAAAAAAGAAAAGAAAGAGTGATCAACGTTATTAGGATAATCATATATCAACGTAAAATTAATTCCACCAAAAATTGAAAGTTTGGAGACCTATTAGATATTTTTAAAGTTGTTATATCCAACACAAACTTTAAAGTCTGTGAACTAAAATTTTGAAACTTAGGCTTAAGTTTGGGATTGTTGTAGCTCTTAAAATAATTGTTGGCGACTATGCTTTTAGAAAAATCAAAATGAAATAAAATAGTGTTCGATAAATTCCATTTTAAATTAGACAAAACTAGTTATGGTGTTGGTAAATTAATACTAAATTGTTGTGATTTAGTTATAATGACCAAAGTAGGCTTATTATTTCAATTATTTTCATATTGATATTTAATTTATAATTTATTATAAAATTATTATTTAAAATTTTATATGATTTAAATTGCATCTAATCTTATTTAATCTAAATTATTTGATAAAAGTTTAAGAAAAATAATGTTATAAAAAATTGAATCAATCAAAATTTCATTGATATAAGAGAGAATATAAGTGAAAAAATATAAAAATATAAAAGTATAAATTTGATATTTGTAAACTGATAGAGAAGAAGTGACAGATTCTGAGGAAAACTAAATTAAAAGTTGGTATCCATCAGTTTTTGCACGTAAGAGCAAATTGAAAAGTGATTGTCATATATTAATATAATCTGTTTTATCAAGAGAAAAGCTTACATGCTGCCTTCTGTGGTGCAACCCAATGGCACCACATATATTTTTTTTAAACAAAACAATTTTTTTTTCTTGTGGTAGATGCATCAAGTAAGCTTTTTCTTTTATCAAATAAGCAATTAAGATTGGCCCATAAAGCCTTAACTTATACCGTTACACTTCCTAATTTGGTCAAAGCTAAAAAAAAGAGGAGAATAAGCAGTTAAGCCCCGTTTGATAACGTTCTCGTTTCTTGTTTCCTGTTTCTGTTTCTCATTTCTTGTTTCTGTTTCTTAAAAACTAAAAACAGAAACATGTTTGATAACTATTTCTGTTTCTTGTTTCTTACTTTTTGATAAAAATAAAATTTAGTACATATACTATAATAAAACATATAACATGCATTAAAATAAATGTAAAACAATTATAAAGAGGTTATAGTATTTTATTAAGGCCCAACACCTAATTAATAATAATAAATTTTATCCTTCAAATGTTATTCAAATTTGATTTGCAATGTTATTTCTCACTTCAATCAATTCACCTTGAACGATTTTGACTTACAAGAATTAGTTCAATTAGACGAATTTGTAAATTGTCTAAGGTTAGACAATCGAACATACCCACATTTCTTTTATTTAATAATAAACTTTATTTTTATTTTTTCTTTAAAAATGCATTAGCCAATAATACACGCAAGTAAAATAAAAAAAAGATAGAGAATGTATATATTTTTTTTACATTTAATGGTAAACATGAAATACATTATTAGTTTATTTATTTAATAAAAAATAAAATCGTACCAAAATGAAAAATAATAGAGAATTAAATAGAAAATAATAACTATAAGCTCGTTAATGTAAAGTAAAAGAAAATAAGAGAGAAAAGAAAAACATAAACGAAAAGAGAAAAGGAAAAGGGAAAAAAAAAAAAAAAAAGATAATGAACTATTAAAAGAAAAAAGATTATGATGAAAGAGAGAGAACGAATAGAAAGAAATAAATCAAAAAATTAAAAAAAAAAAAAAAAGAAGAAAAAAAAACATAAAGATTAAAAAGTATTAAAAGAAAAAAAATAGAATGGAAGAGAGAGAAAGAAGAGAGAGATGAGAGATGGGTAAAAAGAGAAATAGGAATACATGCATGAAACCTAAAAAAAAACAGAAACAGAATTTGAGAAACTACTTTTTGAAGTTTCTCAAAATCTGCATTTTTTTAGAAACGTTTCTAAAAAATTTAGAAACAATAAACAGAATTGTTTATCAAACATGTCTGTTTCTTGAAAAGTGAGAAACATGAACAAGAAACAGGAAACAAGAACGTTATTGATAAGCCTTAGAATTAAGGCTTATTTAACTCTCAATTGCTTAAAATATTCTTGTTTTGACTTAAGATCATTTGAAAATAGTGGAAGATTGCTTGAATTTAAGGAAGAAATGAATGTAATGGCATTTGGAATAGAATTCTAAGTAAATTGATCTTGTTTGCAGAAATTGTGGAAATTGCAAAATCAAATTGCAAATTCGTGATTCTGCAATTGTTTCTGGAGCAAGGAATGTAAAAATTGCAAAATCAGATTCTGCAATCTGGAGCAGTAGAAAAGTTCAAAAAAGGAAAAAAAAATTTGCATTAAACCCATTCCGAAAATCTTCAATTACAGCTCGATTTGGAGGAATTTCAGCACGAAATTTGGGCATTCTTCAACCCTAATGAAGGCCTATAAAAGGGGAAGAAGATGAGGAGCAACATAATTCGATTGGGAGGCGTTTTGGGAGCTTATTTCGTGGGTTTTTCTTCTGTTTTTCTGCAACTTTTTTTCTCTGTTTTTTTTTTGTTTTTGCTCTATGTTTTGCACGAATTTCAGCTTCTGTCTTTGTTTTTTTTTTTTTTTTAAACTTTCTTCTTGTATTACCAAGAGTGTTGGTAATATCATTTTGTTCATCATTCGAATTCAGATTTGGAGACGTTTTTAGGAGTTAATTTCGTGGGTTTTGTTTATGAACGTGAATGCTCTGCTTTTTTTTTCTTTTCTGCATTTTTTTCTTTGTTTTTATATTTCTTCAAGTTCTTCTTGTATTACAGAGAGCTACTCCTATTATTCTCTTGATTTATCCAATCAATTCAAGTGAAGAAGTTGGGGTTTAAGTTCGTTCTTAGAGAATTTGGCTCGTGGGTTTCATTTTGTTGTTTTTCACACTCTGTTTTTCTGCAAGTTCTGGAATTTCAGTTTTGCCTAAGAGTTTTTAACTTCTGTCTTCAATTTTCTTCGAGTTTCTCTTGTATTACCGACAACATTAGCATTACAACTTGATGTTTATTCGATTGCTTCGTGTGTGTTACGTTTTTGTTCATTTAAAGTTATGTTTTTTATGAGATCAATAGGCTACTGTTTTTTTTAAAAAAATTAATTATGTCCTCTGTTTTATTTTTTTTAAAACTTTGTTGGAATGTTTACAAGCCTTTGATTTTTGGTGTTTATTTTTTAGTATTCTAGAAATTTTTTTAGAGTAATTACCCAAAATTTTGAAGGTTCATTGACATAATTGTTTCAATTATTACTTAGGATAGAATTTGTAGTAATTAGCAATTTATTCAACTTCTAATATGAATTTTTCTTCAATTAGTTGTAAGATTTTTATATTTAATTTGAGCTAAATTTTCTTAGGGGGTTCAAGGATGTGAATTCCCTAAGAAGTAATTGTAGCCAAAATTTCAATAAAAACCAAGCCTACATCTCAATTGTTTGCTTGTGTTGAATAAATTTCCGTTGAGATCCTAGTTTGATCAACTAGGGTAGCAACTCAAGCTTAAATCTAATACTGACAGGGTTAGTAATAAGCGGATTTCGCACAAGTAATGGAGAAAAGAGCTTAGACATAAGTCAATCCTTACCCTAGACATAGGGATTAAGGACTCCAAAACCCATAAAATTGTTGAGCCGAATGATCTAAGATAGAGGGACTATAGACATATAAGTCACTCATTTAGCCTCCTAAAACCCTAAATTCAAGGTGAATAAAAGATGCAATTTTGGTTTACAATTGAGTGTGGAGTTTGGAATTGCAATTTTGGCTTGCAATTACGACTTAGGGCAATGACATTCTTGAGCCCCATCTTTATCTAAATTCCCTTTGAAATTTTAGTTTACTATCTAATATTGCCATTTCTAAATTCTGCAATTCAATTCTGCAATTTTGTTATTTCAATTATTGTCATTTTTAGATTCTGCAATTTTTCTTTTTACCAACACACCAACCCAACATTATTTTTGCAATTTTAGTTTTCAAAGTTGCAATTTTTCTTACACTTTGCTTTACAACATTTTTGTTACTCTGTTCCCTGTGGGATTCGATACTTGGTACTCAGATACCATTTTATATTACTTCGATCGCGTGCGCTTGCGTGTTACAACCGATCAGTTATCAAACGAGCTCTAAATAAATATCTAATTCTGAAGCGGCCACTCTCACAAAGAGATCATCTCCAGTTCCAACAATAAGAGCAAATTTAACATCAATCAATTTGTGAAACCAGAAGACGCAGCCAGGCCCAATCTTAGAAATTTCCAATCTCCCATAGGCTAAGCAAGAGCAATCCTTCAAGCACTCTGCCCTGCTATCTTCACTTTCACAAATTCCCCACTTGAATCTGCCCATTTCACATCACTCAGCACTTTAAACCCATCTCCGGCATTGCACATCTCTGTATCCTTTCTCTCGCACCCATCTGAAAAGTTTTGTGATGTTTTTTTTGTCGAAACCCATCTAAACAACTGCAACTTTCCATCACTACAGAACTGCAAAGACCAAAATTTCTGCATAGTTTGTAATCGTTGCAGCCGGATGCTTCAAAGCTGGATAGTTTCCTCCATACTTTGTCCAAATCGTTCCACTGAAAGTGTACAATTGACCCAGCTGAATCCAACACAATTCTTGAAGGGCCATTCTTCGGATCATCAAATGAAAATGATATATAACCAAGAACAGAGTATCGGAAGGATAATAAAAACTCTGCCATAAATAGTTTTCAGATCCTGAATTTGAACCTCTCAACACGAAATTACCTGTATCCAGCAGTTGGGCGACAAGATCGTGAACTGATTTTATTGAATTCGGTGACCAAAAGGCTGCACCCGTTTGATTGAGGAGAATTAAGTTTCCATCTCCATTGAATTTTAGAGTGGCAGAGGAGTTTACAATTGGGTTGTCTCTGTTTGCCACCCAAATGACATCGTCGAGAATGCCCTTGTACCATCTTCCTAAATACTTGAAATTGGAGGCTTTGGGCTCAATGAAGAAACTTGTGGGTGGCTGAAACTGTGAACATAATTTACACAGTAAATTAAGAATGTAGATACTTTCCTTTTGTGTATTATTTGAGAGTATTTTATCCCCCTGTATAGACCATTATACACATGAAAAATTCATTCAATAAAGATTCTGATTAAAGTCAATATGGTATCAGAGCCCCAACCCTAGACTTTTCAGCCACTTGCTACCTCGCCCCACCCTCAGATTGCTCGTCCCAGTCCCTTGTGTCCGCCTCAGATCGCCCAGTTTTGTTCACATTTGAAGGTCTAGCTAGATTTAGGCATCACCCCAGAACTCCAATTGCACAGACCCCCGTCTCCGTCGCTCATATCTATAGCATTCCAACATCAAGCAAATGTCCATCAACCCAGATTTGATTCGGACTTATCTAGCAAACCTCGACTCTATTCGGCGACTTCACCGTCTCTATCGCTCAAGTCTACTCCGACTCTGTGCGAACTCATTGACTGCATCACTCCAGCTATTCGTCGTTCGCTGCTCGTCGACTGCACAAGGTTATCGCAAAAGGTTTTGTCCCTCTGTTATTATTGCAAAAGTTTTCTTCTTTTTGTTTTCTTGCTCAGATCGCATGAAGAAGATTGGTTTGGTTCATCAGACCAGTTCGATTCACTTAAAACTGGTTTGGTTTGGTTCACTTTAATCTGGTTTATTTGACTGGTTTGGTCCACTTGGTCTATCACTTGGTTCAGTTTGGGTCCAGCTCAATTCAGCCTTAATTTTTTGTTTGTTATAATGGAGAAAAGTGACATTTTTCGCCCAATTAGTACGATTCTCGATGGCATGAACTATATCACTTGGGCACACCAAATGAAATTTTTTTTGATCGGTAGAAAGTTATGGCGAATTGTCACTGGTGATATTTTCAAACCTGTGAGATGAAGATGTTAAATTTCTTGAACGATTAGAGGATTGAGACAGCAAAAATCATCAAATAATGACTTGGATTGGTAACACTTCTATCCCTGTCATTCATGTTCAATTTGATGCTTTTGATAATGCCAAAGATCTCTGGGATTTTCTATCTACTCTTTTTCAATCTATCGGACTGACTCATTATTATCAACTGCATAGTAGTCTTGCTAGTCTAAATCAGGACATTGGTCAATATGTCAATGAATACCTTGCTACACTTCAACCCATTTGGACTCAGCTCGATCAAGCTAAAATTAGCCAGGATCATCTTCGTCTCATTAAAGTTCTTATGGGACTTCGGCCGGAATATGAGTCTGTCCGTGCTGCCTTACTACATCGAAATCCTTTACCTACGTTAGATGCAGCAATTTGTGAAATTATGTTTGAAGAGAAACGACTTGGCATAGTCTCATCACCACAGTCTGAAGTTGTTATCGCAACCACTCATACACACAACGCATCTGGATCCCTCTTTTGCAAAACGTAAGCATAAGCTTTAATCACCAAACAAACTTGTATCCCAATCTCTGTCATACTGGCGTAGAGTAATCTTTATATGCACAACAAAGCAATCTTTGTCATACTATGCAATCGAGTAATCTCTAAATACACAACAGAACATATCTCTATCATACGTGCACGCAGAGTACTCCTAAAGGGCAAAGCACCCTAACACACGACCCAAAACATATGTGTGTGCTAGAGTTGGTCCCAAAGACCCCTCTCTCTCTGGTATACTATAGAAACACATTCATATAGCATACGGGTTAATCACCATGCGTACATAAATCTAGTAATTTGAAAACCACTTTCAGCATAAAAACTCTTAATTCTTAAATTAGCTCTCTCTGAAACAACATTTCATAACTTGAGAGATTTCTCATATAACATAAAACATCTATAAATTCTCAAGTAATCGTAAAATATCTAAAATATTTTCAAACGATAATTCCAGCTAACAACATAAAGTACTAGAATTTCAATACAATTTCTGAAAATTCAAAATGATTTCTCTAAAATTATACATAATTATAAAATCTCTTGAAATTTCATATTTATAATTAAATAATAAAATATTTCATAAAGTAAACCACTCACAGAACTACAATCGTTGACCCTTCAAATCATAAGCTAGTTTCTAATTTCTGTCCAACCTGAAATTTCATTAATCATATCACAAACTACAAACTATTTCCAAAAGGGAAATAACATAAACTTCACTTTAACCAAATTAAACTAATTTCTAATTTATTTCTCTTATTTCAATTCCAAATTCAACTTTCTCTCTCATCCCATTAAACAAGAAGGTACAATTTATCTTTTAAAAACTATTTTATCCTCTCTTTTCCACATAATTTCTTTCTCTTAAAAGCTGAATTAATCTTTCTCCCATTAAACACTATTTCTCTTTCCTCTCTCACATCTCTTTCTTTTACATCACAATACACTACAATAAATTCATCATTTAGGGACAAAAATAAAGACGTCGAAAAAAAGGCCATTGAACTTGTCGAAGAAAATCTTTAGCAACGTTTTCCAAAGCAACATTGCAACCATGCGACGAATATGTACGAACGTCACAAATTGCGACGAATCAACATCTTCGTCACATGCTTGGTCGCAACGAAACCCCAAGGTCGTCGCATGCTTGGTTGCGATGAAAACAAATATGTCGTCGCAAGTCTATATGCGATATAAACATAATTTCGTTGCAAGTCTGTGTGCGATGAAAAAGACATTTCGTCGCATATCTGTTTATGTCGAAATACATTTTTCGTAGCAAGTCTCTTATTTTCGTCGTTAACGCTGAAGTAGTGAGCTTTGCAATGAAAGCTAGCTATTACGTCTCAAATTTTTTTAGTTGGTAAATTTTTTTTCTCTCTCTCAATATAGCGACGTTTTTTAAAAACTAAATCGAATATAAAAATTCAAATATTTATCAATTTTTTTTCTCGTCATTCCGGTATATATTTGTATCTAAACTAAAGACACGTTGAAATAAACATTGTATACAAATAATCAAATAAAATAAGATAAAACAAATATATTAATCAAAATAAGTGAGAACAACATTTACTGGGCCTGTGCTAGGTTATAAAGTTGCAAAGTTACAAAACAAGTGAGAACAACATTTATAATAAACTTTTACAAAACATATAGACATTTTTTAGTTGATACAATTCATTACCAATACACTATCCCAAAATGAGCTAAAAGGCGATGATCATTCATCTACTTTGTCGTCAACAAAGATTAGTTTAATCCTGCACATAAACAATAATTATACATAAGTAAAGATGACAACAAACCATCATCAATCACAAATATTAACCCCCCCTCCCCAAATCGATCATTCTCAATCACTGAGCGTGCTCGTCAGACATGTCAAATAAATTTATTCCGGTTGGCACCAAGTATTTGTAGTACTCAGTGGTGACCAAATTGAATGTTGGGAGGCGGTGCTTTAGTTATTCAGGCTTTCTTAAATTGGATTGAACAATCACACTATGGGGGGGGGGGGGGGGAGGGGGGGTTGTGCAACAAAATCCAAATAAAAACAAATTCAATTAAACTAAAAATTAAGCGATGAGAAAATTTAACCTTACCAAATACCAATTTTGGGAGTGTTGGATCCAACTCATGTAGCAATGATCATTGAAAATTGAACAAACAATTTTTAATCCATATTTTAAGCTCATCCGACTACTTGAAACACCATAGTAGCCTTTCCTAAATTAACTGAAATTCCAACATCTAAATCAATTCTAAACTAACTAGCATGTTGGGCACGAACGTTCCATGCATTTTAATTAGCAGTGGAATTGGATGAAATAATTTAGTAAGATTCAATTGGCCTATCGAACCTAATTCAATTATGTGCTTGAATCCTAGGCCTATCACATGCCAAGTGAATTTTATATCTCCTAGATGCTAATGTGACCACCAGCCTATATGCTACTAAAATTAAATGTATAACTGAGGACATCTACGAGTTAATACATAAAGCGAAAAGCAACGAAATTAAATCTAACTTGTCAGATCAACTATAACACATGCTTGAATAATAAAAACTGGAATTAAAGCACCATAAAATAATAGAAATAAAGTCTCAAAATAAAAATCTCATAATCCTACATGTTTTACCCAACAAAACTCTGAATTGGTAAGAAAATCATCTAGTTAGACATGGAAAAATTTAAGCAATCGGCCATAATACAAGCAATGAAACTCAAATCTACCTAAATCTGAAGGAAACTGGAGAGGAATGGAGAGAAAGGTCACAAAACGAGGTTTGGAAACGAACCCCCCAAAGCTTAGGAGGCAGATTGTTCTATTTATAAAACTTGTCGCAGCGCCTAGGCACCAAGCTTTAGGTAAAACGTCGCTAGCATAATAAATGCGTGATGTCAGAGTGTGCATTCCTAGTGCTTGTGATGAATCTCTGACTTCGTCGCAATGCTTTCCATCGCGACATCAGTGACAAAATTATGTTTTCATCGCTGGCTTTGCGACACAGCATTGTTTTCGTCGCTCTATTTGTGACGCAAATGTTAGTTCGTCACAACTTTGTGATGAAAACGCTCTTTCATCGCTGAGATTGCAACGATTACATTTGCATCGCTGCATTTTCATCGAAAACGACTTTGTTTCTTGTAGTGATATGTTATAATAAAGTAATATTTTATTTACCTAAATTTACAACTCTCTCTCTCACGTGAGGAATCTTTCGACAAACCTTCTCTCTTCATTTAAAAGAAATAGTGTACCACACACCTTTCCTTTCTTTATTATAATTTTATTTCACTTCTTCTTCTTCTATGTATTTTTTCTTTTCCCAGCCAATGTTCTATTCCAAACTTTCAATTTCTTTACTTTTCTCTAATATCTCAAATTTCATTTATTTCTCATTTATTGACAACATCTCCATTTATTGAGGAATCCTACATTAGAAAGATGAATAGACCTCACAATCTTTATAAGATACATGCGCTACTCCTCCTCTCATTGCTAATTGGTTTTGAGATGGAACTCCATGTTTATCTAATATGGTATCATAGTCCATAAAGCTCAAATGATTATTTGGTTAAAAAAGTTGGGATCTGACCTACGAATGGTGAACCTAAAGAGGCGTCATTTTGAGGGGGCATGTTGAAGATCTCACATTGGAAAGATGAAGAGACCTCACAATCTTTATAAGATACATGAGTTACTCCTCTCATTGCCAATTTATTTTAAGATGGAACCTCATATTTCTCTAATAGTGTTACGGTTCCCACATCGGAAAAATAAAGAGATCTCAATCTTTATAAGATACATGAGTTACTCATCTCATTGCGAATTGGTTTTAAGATGGAATTTCATGTTTCTCTAATAAGGCATCAGAGCCCATGAAATCCAAATGTGTATTCAGTACACACACAAAAATTGGGATCTGATCATGTTGAGGATCCCACATCAAAAAGATGAAGATACCTCACAATCTTTATGTTTGGGCTTTGTGTTTGTTCCCACAACAAAACTCACCAAAACCACCCACGATTTAATTTTCTATCTACTTTGTTATTGAGGATGAATCTTCCATCCTTCTTTTTAAATTTTCATACTTTCATTCCAAAACCAAACCCAAGAGCTATAAAAGGAAAACCCACACAAAATTCATTGTTAAACTTCCACTATTATATGATTTCACTTAAGAATAATTCATAGAACCTCACCCAAGTCACGATCGCTTTTGTTTGGTTTCCAATGGCAAACACTGATTTCCAATCTCCCTTTTTCTTAAGCTCTTCCCTTTGTCTGTATAATTTCCCTCTCTTCTTTTATTTATTTCCTCGTTTTACATTTTTCCTTTCATTTCTAATTTTTTTAAGAAACCTTTGCCACCTGTCAAACTACACACATCACACACCAGCACCCCACCAACACACGTGCAAAGCCCCCCCTAAAAAAATTCAATATATAGATATATATTTTTTTAATTCCAATTTCTAATTTCATTACTTTTTTTTTACTAATAAATTTTGAAGGGAAAAAGGGTATTTATAGGTTTATCACTGGTAGACTGTAAAAACGGTATATTAGTGATTCAATCTATCAGTTATAAACGGGAGTAAAAAAGGCATTACATAAAAATATTTTTTAAAAAAACTGTCATATTTGTAAATTATTTATTTGTGTAACATATTTGTAAATATAACAACCAATTTTTCCACCCATTACAATTTTCTTATTTTTTTAGTACAACAAATGTGGGGTATGAGGATTTGAACCTCCGACCTCAAGGGAAGGAATATATATCAATTACCACTGAGTTATACTCACTTTAATAAAAAAAAAATGTATTATTAAACAAGATTAAAGAGAAATTTTAGAATGGATTAAAAGGATCGATGCAATTATTTGTGCACATGAAAATTTCAACATGTATGCTAATATTGTCTATATGTATGTATGTATTTGACAATATCTTGGGGAATATTTGACCTTAGGCTAATATTATATAATATATTAGCAAGAGGATGGGAATGATGAATAATATCAGAGAAACCATGTTCCTGTCTTTAACAATGGATTAACCTCCAACCATTGTTCACTACGAGAATTTTATAGCGACAATTTTTTCTCTTCGCTTGTTGGAGTTGATGCTCAAGAAAATCTCTCTTTGTTTTCAAAGAACTGATTTTCCATCTCCACTGGAAACATGGCAGTTGACAAGTGCACATTGTATCTTCATCTCGACCAACAATTTGGTCGGCCAGTATTCGAAATTTACTGTCTGGGATGTAAAACTTTGATTTTAATAAAAAATAATAATAATAAAAATTTTAAAAAATAAAACTTCAGCAGAGAAGCAGAAATAGTAGGTTGCAGTACTTGACTTCTCCCATAAATTTTGATGACAAGACAAATGGTTAATGAACCTTGTTTCGTATTGTAGGATTTTTAGCAATATATTAGAAGAGTAGTTGTCCCCAGGGTATTAAATTTCCGTCGACATGTTGACATTTCTATCAAAATTTCCACATGCCCATGGGTTCGACATCGACATAAGGGGGAATCAACATTTCCACTATACTATACAAAATTGATGAAATATTAAAAAAAAATAGCAAGAAAATGTAACTTAATGTGAATATAATAATGTGACAAGTATTTTAACTCATTTAAAAAGTGTAAAATGTTCATTTAATTTAAATATTTTTTTTGAATTTTTTGAATTTAAATTTTTTCCAGAAATATCCACCGACATCGATATTTTATCGATATTTCCATCGACATTTCCATAAAATTGAGACTTCGACATTTCCGTCGACATCGACATTTTAAACCTTGGTTGTCCCACATCATAAAGGTGCAAGGAAGTGATAGACTCCAAGTACTATAAAGAGTCTATGGTTTTGATTTCAAATCATCCCAATTCGAAATACTTTAAGCTTGGTATATCAACTCTAATTAAGTGAGTGATATAAAACTTTGAGAGAGTGTTTCTTTGTAATTGGAGTTAGGGAGAGAATTCTGTGTGATTGTAATAATTTTTCACATAGTGGAGTATTTCCTTATGTCCGTGGGTTTTTCTCCAAGTTTGAAATTTTCTACGTTAATTCTTATGTATCTTATTTTGTTGTTTTTTTTTAATTTTTCAGTTATTTTTCTATTTATTCCTGTAGTAGTAGTGGGAGGTTTTGTCCCAACACATATAACAAGTTATATTATAATGTAGCTAATCAAATCAGACATGGCTTTCGTACCTAATGATACAACTCACATTAAAATTACAACATATTTGCACTGCTGTCATTAAAAGTTATGCATAACAATAAATAAAAAAATAATAAGCTTTAACGACCTCTGTCTAACAATGTAATAGTAACATTATTTGAAGTAGAAGTTAATTTATCACCTAATAGTGAATCAATGTCAGGCGATACAAATCTTTCCCCATAGAATCCAGGTCGATTTGGATGAATCAATTGCATGCTATCGTTTTCTAACATTGAAAGCACACATGACATAACTGGTCTTTCTTCTGGACGTCCTTGAACACATAAAAGTCCAATATTGATGTATTTTAGTGCTTCATATTCTTGGAATTGACCACCCAACATTCCATCTATTAATGCCAAGGTCTTTCCTTCATTCCAAAGTTTCCATGCCTGAGACAAATGTCAAATTGATATGATCATTGTGGAAACCTGTGTTTTTCAAGAAGATGGTAGTTTCTCTATACTTACGTGTCCAAGAAGATTTAGTTGATGCTCCGAGTTGAAAAAGCCTTTGTTCTTCTTGCCGCTAACTATTTCTAAAAGCATAACTCCAAAGCTATAAACATCAGATTTGAATGAAAAACAGCCGTCTATTGCATACTCCGGAGACATATAGCCACTGCACATTAATAGTGTTAAGTTAGATTATATGTGAAAATCTTACAATACAAATCAAATAGATAAGATCCTAAATAATAGTAGTCTGGTTACTCACTAGGTCCCAACAACTCTCTCTGTTTTTGTTTCCATTTGATCTTCACCAAACATGCGTGCAATGCCAAAGTCTGAAATTTTGGGCTTCATTTCACTATCTAATAAAATATTGGCAGCTTTAAGATCTCTGTGTATTATTCGAAGTCTTGAATCTCGATGGAGATAAAGAAGCCCTCGAGCTATGCCAATTATGATATCAATTCTCATTGGCCAATTGAGTAAACAACGTCTTTGGTCATCTATATTTTAATGATTTTAGCTCATATTAGTCTTTTAAAATCGAACAAAACTCAAATTTTAAGGATGTTAAAGGTAGAACAGTGAAACTAAATCAAGCATGATCAAAGAAAAGGAAAAAAGATTGTTTGTTACCAACCAAATAGGAAGTAGTCCAAACTTTTGTTTGGCATGTATTCATAAATAAGTAATGTTTCTTCCTTGTGGATGCAGAAACCAAGAAGTTTGACAAGATTTCGATGTTGAAGTTGCGAAATGAAAAGAACCTCATTTTTAAACTCCTGTAGGCCTTGGCGAGAGCTTTCTGCTAGTTTCTTTACCGCAATTTCTTGTCCATTTGGGAGTTCGCCCTGTAAATCAGTGCTATATAAATTAATAAAAGAGAAGGAAAAAACAAACCATGGTAAGAGAAACTGTAATACGAACAAGATGAAGATTATGACAGCAAAACACTTTTGATACAATCGGTCACAATTGAAAATTAAAGTATACTTTTTAGAGATTAAATAGTATATTTTCTTTGTTTCATGTTTAGAAAGTCAAAGTCAAGACTAATGTCTACCTTATAAACAGGTCCAAAACCTCCTTCTCCTATCTTATTGGAAATAGAGAAATGGTTTGTCGCAGCTTCAATTATGGCAATAGGCATCTCAAGTTCACTTTCATGAATTGTATCCTCAGTGATCGCAACTCCATTGTCTGCGATACTCGACGAGTGATAAAGAAAAAAAAACAGTTGTGATTAATAAGCCAAATAAGCACATGATAATGCAGGTGAATGAGGAGAGCTTCACGTACCTCCAGCTTTTCTTCTTACATTCCAAATGATAAAACAGCTGATTAAAGCCAAGAAGATTACTGCTGATATGGTTGCCACAACCACCGGAACAATTCGCTTCCTATTACTCGATTCTACCATTGCAAATATAGCAACAAATATATAGGTTTTTTTCATTATTGTCACAGGTGAAAAATGAAGAAAGCAGCTAAATTAATACCTAATTCTGAAGCGGCCACTCTCACGAAGAGATCATCTCCAGTTCCAGCATCACGAACATATCTAACATCAATCAATTTGTGAAACCAGGTGACGCAGACAGGGCCAATCTTAGGAATTTCCAACGTACCATAGGCCAAGCAAGAACAATTATTCAAGCACTCTGTCTCGCAATTTTGAATACCCACTTTCATTTTCACCAAGTCCCCTGTGGAATCAGGCCATTTCACATCACTTATCTTTCTAAATCCCTCTCCAGCTCTGCAGATTTCTGGATCCTTTATCACGCACCCATCTGAAAAGCTATTGGCTGATTTTTGTTTAAACCCATCTAAACAACCGCAGCTTGCTAGTAAAACAGAACTACAAAGACCAAAATTTCCACATAATTCGTATTCGTTGCAGCCAGATCCTTCAAACGTGTATAATGTGCGCCATGTTTTGTCCCCTCCGCTCCACTCATAGTGTACAACGAACCCACTTGGATCTAACACAACTCTTGTAGGGTCATTATTCGGAGCATTATATGAAAATGATATCTCAAACGAAGTATTATAGATGAAATTTGCTCTGTTGGAGCGACGTCGGCCAAATCCATCGCCAAACCATGGCCCACCCCTTAACATCGTCTTGTTTCCTTTACGAACCACAAGTTGAGGAAGCCCATCTGTGTTAACGCCATAACTGAGTTCTCCAGACGACGGATCATTTGGACTTTTCCTTGATATTAACTTTCGGTTCAGACCCGTTTCGGAGTCCCACCCGAGTTTCATTCCCGGTAACAGAGTATCAAAGGGATAATCAAAACTTTGCCACAAAAAAATTTCAGAGCCAGAATCTTTCAACACCAAATTACCAGAATCCAGAAGCTGGGCAACAGGGTCTTTAACTAAACTCGTCCAATTTGAAGACCAAAAAGCTGCACCTGTTTGATTGAGGAGAACTAGGTTTCCATCTCCAATGAATTTTAAAGTGGCAGAGGAGTTCACAATTGGTTTGTCTCTGTTTGCCACCCAAACGACAGCGTCGGAAATGCCCTTGTACCATATTCCTAAATACTTGAAATTGGAGGTCTTCGGCTCAGTGAAGAACCCCAATTCAAACTTGTCGGTGGCTGAAACAATTACTTGGGTGTCGTTAATGGACTGCCCTGCTTTTAAGGTGTCGGCTGCAATTGAGTTTCTGAGAAACAAAGGTATCAGTGTCCAAAAACAGAGCAAAGACAAATGATTGCGCCTGAAGCTGGATGTCATTTTTTCCATTGCTTCTTGTTTTACATCAAGGGCAAGATTGTTGGTGGAGCCCTTCTGTGAGGAGTGAAACACCCCTGGGAGATTATTGATACAGCCATATAAAGGTAGGAAAATAGTCGTTGACTTGATTATTTATTAGGGAAATTATAGTGGATGGTCATGTTTATCTGCTGTTAAGTTTATCATCGTATCAATAAAATTAAAAATAGTATATCACTGATATTTAAAATTATTTTCTATTAGTGATTGATTTATATGCTCATTTACTATGAAGTTTATCATTGATTTATCATATCAATAGATTAAAAAAAAATAATTTGTGGTATTTAACTTCCTTTTTTATTTATTGGTGATTATTTGTATGTTCATTTACTATTATGTTTATCACTAATATACGATATCATTCGAATGTATATTTTGAGTTGTTGTAGTATATATGTTTTAATTAGTTAAATTATGCTTATGCTTGAGTTATTATTTAGATTAGATGGCTATATATGCAATTGCGCTATTAATTAATAGGTTTATCTAACCATCACATCATCTAATCCAACTAATCAGTTTTTAAATTTGTGATCTGAATATATTTTTTCTTTTTAATGTTTTATTATTATTTTTAACTCTTGGTGATTGGCGTGTCTAAGTCTAACTAAGAAAAATATAAAAAATTAGAATGTACTAAAAAGAGAAAAGAATAGAACATATGAATTGTATTAATCTATCATTTAAAATTATAAAAAGAATTAAAGCTGACCGAAAAAAGAGAATTAAATTAATTTGTAGTTAACGAGTTTTTTATTTTTTATTTTTATTATTATTATATTTATAATTTAACGGTTTGAGTCAATACCTTTCGTATATTTAATATTATGATCGACCTAAAAAGATTGTGATGTGCAAGGAACGGATAACATTCACCTTGGACGACTAGAGCCATATGACTTGACTATTTAAAATATTGCTTAAGGTCTTTAATTTATTAATTATTAACTTCTAATTTCTTCTTTGATCTTTTAGTTTAATAATTGATAATGTAAAACATGTATTGAGTTCCTTTTTTATTTATATCAAAGTCAATTATGATCAATAGAAAAATGTAGAACTGTTGAATTTATTGACAGTATATTATGTATCTTAAAAAAAAATGAGAGAGTATATTATATCAATAAACTGATTCAATGAAATGTTAAAACTTTGTGTTTACTCTGCATTTAAAAATGTTATTATTAAACAAGGGAGGAAGAGAACTCTTAGTCTTACAAGGGATTAGAAGAGAAGAAAAAAAAAATTATTGTCTATGCACATGAAAATTTCAACATGTCCGCTCATGTGTGTATTTCTTGTCCAAGAGGAAGGAAAATTAATGAATAATATGAGCCTAAGGTCAAATCTTCATATTAAAGAAACCAAGAGGAAACGGTCTGTCTGATCGTGACTACAAACAGAACCAACAATTCGAGAGGTTGGTGTCAGAAATATTAATATCAAACTCCAATAGAGAAGAAAAATCAGAGCAGGCTGCACTTGAGATTTTACACCTACTTTTCAAATAAGATATTAATTCATACACAATTATACCATGATCAAATTTCTTTTGTTGTCATTAAAATTCATAAACTATATAGAACAATAGAAAATTAATAATAACAAGTCCACATTGTGAAGCAAAATCTGATCCTATTTCCAATTGAACAAAGCTCATTAATTTCTCCATACTTCACCTACAAATTTTTTGATGTACAAATATATGAAAATGTTGTTTTATGATTAAGACATTCACTAGCGACCATCTAGCAAAGTAAGTGTAACATTATTTGAAGTAGAAGCTTGATGATCTCTTAATGGTAAATCAAACTTGGATATAAATCTTTCTCCATAAAATCCTGGTTGCTCGGGAGGAATTAAGTGGATGCTATCATTTTCTAACATCGAAAGCACAGAGGACATAATTGGCCTTTTGTCTGGATGTCCTTGAACACATAATAGCCCAATATTTATATATTTTAGTGCTTCGTATTCTTGAAATTGATTCTTCAATGTTGCATCTACTAATTTCATGGCATTCCCTTCATTCCAGAGTTTCCATGCCTAAAACAAGTTCAATTTCACATTTATTATTGTGGAAAGTAAGTTTTTCAGGATGATGATTATTTATTTATACTTACGTGTCCGAGAAGATTTAGTTGATGCTCATAATGAAAAAATCCTTTGTTCTTCTTACCGCTAAGCATTTCTAGAATCACAACTCCAAAGCTAAAAACATCAGATTTGAATGAAAAGTAACCGTCTATTGCATACTCCGGAGACATATAGCCACTGCATTAACAACAATACCCATTTAGACATATGTTAAAATCTTAAAGTTCATAAATCAAATAGGTAGAATTCCAAATAATGGTATTTGTTACTCACTATGTCCCAACAACTCTATTTGTTTTTATTTCCATTTGATCTTCGCCAAACATGCGTGCAATGCCAAAGTCTGAAATTTTTGGCTTCATTTCACTATCTAATAGAATATTGGCAGCTTTAAGATCTCTGTGTATTATTCGAAGTCTTGAATCTCGATGGAGATAAAGAAGCCCTCGAGCTACACCAATTATGATATCAATTCTCATTGGCCAATTGAGTAAATAACGCCTTTCATCATCTGTTTTAATATTTTAGCTCATATTAGAATAGAAAAAAAAAAAAAAAACACGTTTAAAGATGTTAATGCAAAATATTAGCACAGAAACAAACATCCACAAACAGGAAATATAGATAAAGAAAGACTCTTTGATACCAACCAAAAAGGAAGTAGTCCAAACTTTTGTTGGGCATGAATTCATAAATAAGTACAAGTTTCTTCCTTGTAGAGACAAAAACCAAGTAGCTTAACAAGATTCCGATGTTGGAGCTGGGAAATGAAAAGGACCTCGTTTTTAAACTCTTGTTGCCCTTGATAAGAACTTTCGGCTAGTTTTTTTACAGCAATTTCTTGTCCAGATGGGAGATTGCCCTAAAATCAACACCATATTCAATTTAACAAAAAAAAAAAAAAAGGCAAAAACTATCACATGGTAAGGGAAACCAATACAACCAAGACAAGGATCACAATAGTTGAACAAAGCCTTCGAAACGTTTAGAACATTAATGCACAATTGAATAGTAGACTATACTTTGGAGACCTAATGATGCATTTCATCAATTTTTCTAATCTAAAAGCAACATTTAAGAGTACCTTATAAACGGGTCCAAAACCACCTTCTCCTATCTTATTGGAAATAGAAAAATTATCCGTGGCAGCTTCAATCGTAGCAATTGGCATCTCAAGTTCAATTTCTTTAATGGGAATCTCAATCACAGTATCTCCATTTTCTGCTTCGTGAGATTTGAAAACCAAATAAAAAATTGTGGAAAGAGAGATTTCGATCAATTAGCCAAATAAACATGTCTCGAGAATGAGGAGAAAAACATTACCTCTCGATCTTCTTACGTTCCTAATAATAAACCAGCAGATTAAGGCCAAAAAGATTACTGCTGAAATTGTAGGTACAACCACAGCAACTATACGCTTCTTCTTAGATTTTGAATGCACACTCGAATTCGAATCTACAACAGCAAACATAGAGTTTAATTATCTTAAATACCGCAACTAATTATATCAATGAATACCTTGGAGCTCAAATTTTTTTTGTTAAAGGTGAGAGGAAAAAATGAAGATAAGCAGTTAATAATAAAGTACCTAATTCTGAAGCGGCCAATCTCACAAACAGATCATTTCCAGTCCCAGCATCACGAACAGAACTAACATCAATCAATTTGTCAAACCAGGTGACACAGCCGAGGCCGATCTGGGGAATTTCCAGTGTTCCATATGCTAAACAAGAACAATTTTTCAAGCACTCCGCCTCGCAATTTTGAAGACCCATCTTCACTTTCACAGAGTGCCCACTAGAATCTGGCCATTTCACATCACTTATCTTTTTAAATCCCTCTCCGGCTCTGCAGATTTCTAGATCCTTTCTCACGCACCCATCTGAAGAGTTTTGTGCTGTTTTTTTTCCAAATCCATCTAAACAACCGCAACTTACTGTTACCACAGAACTGCAAAGACCAAAATTTCCACAGATTTCGTAGTTGTTGCAGCCGGTTCCTTCAAACGTGTATGCTTTGTGCCATGCCAAATCGCTCCACACAAAATGTGTAATGGACCCAGTTGAATCCAATACGATTCTTGAATGGCCATTCGTCGAATCAGTATATGAAAAGGATATTTCAATGGAAGCATTATAGACGAAATTTGGGATATATTCATTGCTTCCTTCGGCGCGACCTTGCGCAAAACCAGGGCCGAACCATGGGGTGCCCCTAACAATCGTGTTGTTTCCTTCACGAACAACAACTTGAGGAAGCCCATCTATGTCAACGCCATAACTGAATTCTCCCGATGATGGATCGTTTGGACTTTTTCGTGATATTAACTTTCAGTTCAGACCTGTTTTGGAGTCCCACCCGAGTTTCATACCCGGTAACAGGGTATCAAAGGGATAATCGAAACTCTGCCACACATAATTTTCGGACCCTGAATTTGAATCTCTCAACACCAAATTGCCAGAATCCAGCAGCTAGGCAACAGGATTTTTAGCTGATCTTGTTGGATTTGAAGACCAAAAAGCTGCACTTGTTTGATTGAGGAGAACTAAGTTTCCATTTCCATTGAAATTTAAAGTGGCAGAGGAGTTTACAATTGGGTTGTCTCTGTTTGCCACCCAAACGACGACATCGGGAATGCCCTTGTACCATATTCCTAGATACTTGAAATGGGAGGCTTTGGGCTCAGTGAAGAATCCCAATTCAAACTTCTGTGCGGCTGAAACAATTAATTGGGTGTCGTTAATGGATTGCCCTGCTTTTATGCTGTCGGCTGCAGTTGAGTGTCTGGGAAACATAGGAATTAGTGTCCATAAACAGAGCAAAGGCGAAAGATAGCGCCTGGAGGTCAGTTTTCCCATTGCTTTATCACCTTTGTATCAAGCTCTAGAAGAATTCTGGTTAACCTCTTTTGTTATATACGAAACTCTGTAAGTGCTCCTTTGTTGGAGGTTTAAAAGGATGGAAATGAGTTTGGGTATATAAAATTCTGTTTGGTTGAATGGATTAAGTTATTTGTCTGAAAAAGAGTCTTTCCAGGCATCATGAAAGCTGGTAGTTGAGGCCTTTTTAATCCCACGTGAATTGATGGGTTTTAACTAAACCCTTCATCATTTTTGCTTCTACCCCATTTTATGTTTCTCTTTTTTTTTCCTTCTCTTTCTTAAATTATTCTTACTTCATCTTATTCATTCATTTTTTCTTATTATTTTTCTTTTCTTTTTTACGTATTTTTTTTCTATTATTTTTTTTTCTTTTCCTCATTCTTCTTTCTTTCTTTCCATTTTTATTTTTAATTTTCTTTGACACTTTTTACATCTTTTTTTCCTTCCTTTTCTTTTATTTTTTTCTTTCTTTTTCTATCATTTTTTTCTTCTTCTTTTTCCGTCTCTTATATATATTTTTTCTTTTTGCTTTTTGTTTATCATTAACTACATTGAAATTTTAATAATACAATATAAATTTAACTATTTCAATTTAATAAATTAATTTGTTTAAATGTATACTTATTTTTTTGGAAAATTGTAATGGGTAGCAAAATAGGGTTTCTTATTTGCAAATACATCAATTTTTTTAAAAATTTGTAAATATGACAAATATTTTAAATAACGCTTTTTAATTCTCATTTTACTCTTGAAAATACGCGCTTTTTTTCCTCTTTCTTCCCGTAGTTTCCTTCTTCTCCTATTTGGTTTCCTCTGGTTTTCTTCTTCCTCCTTCCCTCAGGTTTTCTTCTTCTCCTATTTGTGATTAAATTGTTGTAATTTTCTCTAGTTTTCGTTTAGGTTTTCAGAAGATTCTTTTTTTTTTTTTTTTTTGCATAGGAATAGCATAAATATTCCAACAATTCCAAAAATTGTCGCAAACCTTTGAGTTTCAAAGTAGAGATTTGCGCTCGTTGAAAATTGTGGATTCAACCGGAAACTATTCCTTTCGGTTGTTTCAGACGTATACTTGAACGATGGAAATTAATTTTTGATGCGATCTTCAATTTTGAGATGTATAAGATCACTTTCAGATCAAATTTGGTACACTTTTATTTAGATTATGTATTCAGATGTATACGCTTTCAGACCAAATCGTTCTTCTTTTGATCTTCAATGGAAATTAATTTTTGCTTCCTTTAAGGTTTAGTTTGCCTTAATGAGATGGCTTGAAAAAGAGAAAAGAGTTGAAAATTTGTTGGCTTTGTTTATACATGTAGTAATGATTTCTAAAATTTGTTTTATATATGTTGAGATTATGGAGAATGATTTCTGAAATAATTTTACTGTATTTCTTCATGAAGGCTGTGAGGTTAAAGGCATAAATCGTGGTGTTTTCCCCTCATGAGTTATTATGAAATTAGCTTGAATACGAATTCACTTGTGATTGAAGTCTATCAGTGATGGTATCACTGATAGACTTCAATAACCAGAGAAAAGCTACATTGTTTTGTGATTGAAGTATTTGTGATAGAAGTCTATTAGTGATAAACTTCAATCAGAAGAGACAAACAACACATATAGAAGTCTATAAGTGATAGTGATAGACTTCTATCACTGATAGACTTTTATCACAAGATAGTGATTGAAGTCTATTAGTGTAGACTCTAATCACTATAGAGATTTCAATCACAATAATACATGTCCTTTGCAATTTACTCCAAACTACAAATTTAGCCTATAAACTTTTAGAAGTTGTGTCAGAATGGTCCCTATAGCATAGCTCAATAGATAAAACACCAATTACCATCTTAGAGCTTGATAGTCCAATCCCCACTCTGCAATTGTTGAACTCAAAAAAGAAAGGAAAAGAAAAAGATATTTCATCAACATTCATTAATCTTTTCATAAAATTGAGATATCAACAATTTTATCACATAAAAAAATCAACGATTTTTAATACAGGTATAAAAGATTTATCAAACAAATATAAGACAACATATATGAAGAGTATATGAGCAGGACAATCAGCAGGTCTCCACAACAAAGAGATACAAATACAAAACTAGTTTTTGAAGTTCAAATTTGCAAAAATAAATAAATAACTGACGGCACAACAACAAGCATCTCTGAATTAATTAACAAGTAGCACATAATTCAACATTTCAACTTCAGAAAAAAAAAAAAAAAGATTGAACACAAAGAGTACAAATAATGAAGATCAAATTTTTCGGTATGCTTGTTCACCAATTTCTTGTGTTTATTTGAACCTAGGGTTCCAAATCATAATGGAAATCGACGAAACTCAACATGAGTTGAAATTCACAGATGAAGAGATTAATTAATTGGAAATGGAAATTACATACTGATTCTTCTTTGATATGCTCCATCTTCGATGCTTAATGAGAGTGGGAGAGCTTCTTCGATGGTTTGAGAATCTCGAGTGAGAAAAGAGGAAGGCAGTAGAAATCACAAAGACGAAAATTGAAGAAAGGAAGAAGAAATCAAAAGAAATTGAAGATAGTCTGAGACTTGAAAGGGAAGAAATGAAGGAAGATGAATCACAATTTTCCTTTGGGCTAAAGACAGGCGCATGGACTTTTTAGTAATTTAAATGGGCTGGGTAATTAAAATTTGTCATATATGCAAATAGTTTAATAATTTGCTACATTTGCAAAATTTTAGGCCCATTTTGCTATTTGCCCAATTGCCCTTTTTTTTTCAATAAAAATTGATGTAATGCAATTGTAAAATAAACTACCAATTCATTCATTAACAATAAACTTTTAATTAATGAATTAAAAGAAAAGGAAGGAAAAAAATATGTTTGATTAATTACTTCTTGATTAAATCTAATCAATTAATTTTTAATTATAAAATTTTAGAAAAATTATATTCGTTTTTTAAATTATTTTAGATTGTTTTATTAATTACTGCATTATAATTATATAAAATTCCTCTTATTAATCTCATAAAACAAATTTTGATATCACTTATTCTTATAAAAATTTGATAGCATTCTCATGCATAACCAAACACAGTCATCTTTGATTGTCAGCAATCTTATGGTAAGGAAAGTAGTCTTTGTCATTGACCAGAGTAGTATTGTAAATATTTGAATGATTTCAAAGTTGAAAATGAAATTGCCAATTGCCAATAATGGAAGCTTGAATGTTTTAATTCTAAAGGAAAACTGAAAAGTGATGTTCGAAAAGCGAGAAATTATTGGATGAGGCCACAACAATATGACTGACAGTTTTTTACTGTTGGATGTAGAAAGAGATGTATCTCGAATTTATATCTAATGGTTATTAGGGGGCATGCAAATTATTGAATTTACATCCAATAGTTGTTAATGTGGTGGCCTCATTATGAATAATTTGTCTCGAAAGGCAGAGGATTCTCAAAAATCATAATATAGGGAGCAAATGTTGAAGTGGGCGACGCATCATCAATATTGAAGGTTCAGCATTTGCTATGCTTTGGCGCCCAAGCCCTTGGAAAAATGTTTTCTTTTATCTCAAGTTTAGCGTTTGGACTTGGAAAATACCTTGGAAAGGCTTGACAGCTCTTAACATGACTTTTGTTAATGGACCATACTTCCCTACCAATTGAACATTGAAAATTTCCTTTTTTTTTTTTTTGGACAAACGAAAGAGGAGAAGGCAAAGAAAGTTAGATAGAAAATAGACCTTTTCTAATTTTTAAAAAATTAACACATATCGAAAACTTAGATTCTGTTTGATAATCATTTGATTTTTAGTTTTTGTTGTTTCGAAATTAAGCTAATAAATACTACTTCCACTTATGGGTTTCCTTGTTTTGTTATTTATTTATTCTTTACGTATGTTTTCAAAAACCAAGCCAAGGTCTTACAACTAAAAAGAGTAGTTTTTGAACACTTATTTTTGGAGTTTGGCTAAGAATTCAAATATTTTCTTAAAAAAGATGAAATCTATTGTAAAGAAATGATGAGAAAACATGTACAAATTTTAAAACAAAAAAATCAAATAATTATCAAACGAGACCTTAGCGATGGTAGTAGGAATCTTTCTATTGAGCTAGTAAGTATTGTTATTTGTGAATATAGAACAAATTTCTCGTATCTTCATGATGGTATATACACATATTAGAATGTCTACAAATATAAACCTACTATTTTGCTTTCAACTTTATCTAAAAAATTGTGTACTATTTGAGACGTTCTCTCTATCTTACTTGAAATGTTGATTACCCTTGAATTGAGAGAGGATAATGTAGGTGTGTTTGGATTGACTTTTCAAGTATGTGGTTTTGAAACAAAAAATTATTTTCATAAGATTTGTAGTGTTTAACAACCACTCACTACAAATAGATAGTGAAATGAAACCAAAAGTAACCATCCATTGCAATCTCTGGAGACATATAGCCACTACATTAGCAACATATAATGTTGAATTATATATTAAAATCTTAAATACAAATAAAAAAGGTAGAATCCCAAGTAATGGTTTTGTTATTCACTAGGTTCCAACAACTCTCTTTGTTTTTATTTTCATTTGATCTTTACCAAACATGCGTGTCATGCCAAAATCTGAAATTTTTTCCTTTATTTCACTATCTAATAGAATATTGGCAGCTTTAAGATCTATGTGTATTATTCTAAGTCTAGAGTCTTGATGGAGATAAAAAAGCCCTCGAACTATGCCAATTGTAATATTAGTTATCATCGGCCAATTGAGTAGAAGAACGTCTTCTGTCATCTATATATTTGAATGATTTTAGCTCATATAAGTCATGCACCATGAGGAAATATAGATAACGAAGGATTGTTTGTTACCGGCCGAAAAGGAAGTAGTCCAAACTCTTGTTTGGCATGTATTCATAGATAAGTAAAGTTTCTTCCATGTGGATGCAGAAACCTCGAAGCTTGACAAGATTTTGATGTTGAAGTTTGGAAATGAAAAGGAACTCATTAAAGTCTTGTTGTCCTTGGCGAGAGCCTTTAGCTAGGTTTTTCACAGCAATTTCTTGTCCTGATGAGAGCTTACCATACAATTATTGTCTTGAATATTATTGCTTATATCTTCAAGTTATTAATTAACTTTTTTAGTTTAAGCATCTATTACGTGAAGTGCTTTATGAAGCGTCCTTTTATTTAAGTCTTAACAGAGTTGATTAAGATTAATAAAAAAAAAATATTCATTTGTTGAACTAAATGTTGGTTGGTGTATCGTACTCAAAAAAAAAAATGTTGGTTGGTGTATCATGTTATTAGGATCGATATCAAATGAATCTATATATATTTTCTTTAAAAAACAACTTTTGTGTTCAATTTGCACTTTAAAAATGTATTCTCATATCTGTATTAAACAAGATTAAGAGAACTCTCACAATGAACCAATGACATAAGCCATTGTTTGTAAGCATGAAAATTTCAACACGTATGCTAATATTATCTTTAAAAAAACAGTCTCTCTCATGCATAGTTCAAACAAAAAAATTAATACTTAGTTTTCTATAAGCCCTTAATTATAGAGCTATAGCACATATCATAAAAACTTCAGTTTTTCAAAGAATGGGTCAATAAAATAAATAGATTGCTTTCACCAAATTAAGTTCATCCCATTATATAACAATAAGAAGTTCGTCTGGTACCAATTGACTAATTAATAGCGCTGAACTGTCAATTAATTTTATAATTTTTAAAAACAAGCCAGGATATTGACATATCTTCAAGAAGTTTCACATTCTATAGCTGTGTCCTAAGGTCTATATTCTTGCCTTTGAAATATTTGTTGTACATTGTGGCTAAGTCATACCAAATGAAAAATAGGCCTTAGAAATACTTGGACATTGATAGAAAACTTCATGTAATAAAAAATACAAGTTACATCTTAACGTTGTATTAATATTTTCCCATACTGTTACAAAAGTAGTATATCATTCAATTTATAAGACTTGTTATACAGGAACAATTAAAGGACCAAAAGAATATCATAGCATAATAGGAAAAGAAATCTAAAGGATAAAACTAGCAGCATAAAGAATAAAATATGTAATCAGCAGAAGGAGCACCTTTAGTTTGATGACTACTTAATAACACTAACGACCGTCTACTAATGTGACGGTAACATTATTAGAAGTGAAAATTAGTTCATCACCAATTGATGAATCATAATCATGTATAAACCTTTCCTCATAAAATCCAGGTTGTTGGGGAGGAATTAATTGTGTCTCATCATTTTCTAATATTGAGAGTACAGATGACATGATTGGTCTTTCTTTTGAACGTCTCTGAACACATAAAAGTCCAATATTTATATATCGTAGTGCTTCAAATTCTTGGACATGATCCTCCAACGTGCCATCTATTAGTTCCAGAGCTCTTCCTTCATTCCAAAGTTTCCATGTCTGATACAATTTTAGTTTGACATGATCATTAAGGAAAAGTATGCATTTTAAAGAAGATTATTCCTTTATACTTACATGTCCAAGGAGATTTAGTTGATGTTCTGGATGAGAAAAGCCTTTGTTCTTCTTGCTGCTAACTATTTCTAAAAGCATAACTCCAAAGCTAAAAACATCAGATTTGAATGAGAAGCAACCATCTATTGCATATTCTGGAGACATATAGCCACTGCATTCAGTATAAAAAGAATTGTTATGTTTAGCCATATGTAAGTTATTAAAATACAATTTAAATAGGCAGATCCCAAATTGATGAATCTGTTGCTCACTAGGTCCCAACAATTCTTTTTGTTTTTGTTTCCATTTGAGTTTCTCCAAACATACGTGCCATGCCAAAATCTGAAATTTTCGGCTTCATTTCACTGTCTAACAAAATATTGGCAGCTTTAAGATCTCTGTGTATTATTCTAAGTCTTGAATCTCGATGGAGATAAAGAAGCCCTCGAGCTATGCCAACAATGATATCAATTTTCATGGGCCAAGTGAGTAAAGAACGTCTTTGGTCATCTATTTTAATGATTTTAGCTCATATTAGTCTTTTATAAACAAAGAAGCAAAGTTTAAAGATGTTTAGTGTAAAACAGTAATGCTAAATCAAGAATACACAAAGGAAAAATGAAGATAAAAGAAAAGAAAAGATTGTTCGACACCAACCAAAAAGGAAATAGTCCAAACTTTTGTTTGGCATATATTCATAGATAAGTAAAGTTTCTTTCTTGTGGATGCAGAAACCAAGAAGCTTGACAAGATTTCGATGTTGAAGTTGAGATATTAAAAGGATCTCATTTTTAAACTCTAGTAGCCCTTGGTGAGAGCTTTCTCCCAATTTTTTTACAGCAATTTCTTGACCACATGGGAGCTTGCCCTACAAAGAAATTCTATATTTAGGAAAAGAGATACCAACACTAACCACATTAATAGAAATTTTAATATGACCTCAAATCTTTAAAGTATTAGAGTCAAAATTGAAAAAAGAAAAACATTGGTAAAAATACCATTTTGGTTCATGTATTTTGAATTTCATTTTATTTTAGTCTTTGTACTTTTAAATGTCCAATTTTAGTCATTGTACTGTCAATGAAGCTTAAAATTGGTCAATATTGTTAGTTTATTGTTAACTTGTCTAAAAACAAATTAGTCTCTATTAGACTTTCTTCTATAAATTTTGGAAATATGTTCACATTGTGTCTTTTCTTGCATGAAAATTATTATTATTATTATTTAACCAAATTCGATAAAAAATAAGTTCAAACTAATGGTAGAGACTAATTTTAAAAATTATTAAAAGTAAAATGACTAAAATTGTATATTTAAAAATACATGAATTAAAATTGAATAAAATCCAACGTATAGGGCCAAAATGGTATTTAAACCAAAAATATTTTAGAGAACCAATTGATACATCTCTATTTTTTTAATTTAAAAATTTACTGTAAAAAGTTACCTTATAAACAGGTCCAAAACCACCTTCTCCTATCTTATTGGAATTGCAAAAATGATCGGTAGCAACTTCGATAGTAGAAATAAGCATTTCAAGTTCATTTTCTCGAATTGTAGCTTCGATCACAACAACTTCATTATTTCCTACATGATATGAGATTTGGTGAGATGAAAAAAAAAACCAAATTAATTAGTCAAATGAATCAAGAGGAAAGCTTTACCACTAGATCTTCTTTTATTCCTAATGATAAACCCGCTGATTAAGCCCAAGAAGATCATTGCTGATATTGTTGGCACAACCACAGCAACTATAAGCTTCTTATTAGATTCCTTCTTCACAACCACTTCTACAAATAAAAATATTTGTAAGTACGTTAAATGCCTTTAAAATGTTGTATTCATTCACAAGATTAGACTAATACCTAATTCTGAAGCTGCAACTCTCACATAGAGATCTTCTCCAGATCCAACATCACGAACAAATCCAACATCAACCAATTTATGAAACCAACTGACGCAGCCAGGGCCAACCTTAGGAATTTCCAGTATACCATAGGCTAAACAAGAACAATTCTTCCTGCATTCCGCCTCACAATCTAGACCACTCCCTAATTTCATTTTCACCAAGTCCCCTGTTGAATCAGGCCATTTCACATCACTTATCTTTCTAAATCCCTCTCCGGCTCTGCAGATTTCTTGATCCTTTCTCACGCACCCATCTGAAAAGTTTTGAGCTGATTTTTGTTCAAACCCATCTAAACAACCGCAGCTTGCCGTTACTACAGAACTACAAATACCAAAATTCCCACACAATTCGTAGTCGTTGCACCCGGATCCTTCAAGTGTAAATGATGTGTGCCATTCTTTTTCCACATGGCTCCACGCCAAGTGAAGAAGAGACCCAGATGAACTCAACACAATCCTTGAAGGGCCTCTGGTCAAATCAGTAAACGAAAAGGAGATCTCAATTGAAGCATTGTAGACGAAATTTGGGACATAAACTTGGGATCCTTTGGGGCCACCATGACCGAACCATGGCCCGCCTCTAAACATCGTCTTGTTCGCTTTACGAACTGTAAGTTGAGGAAGCCCATCTATGTCCACGCTTAATATGAATTCTCCTGATGATGGATCTTTTGAATTTCTCCATGATGTCAACTTTCGGGTTAGACCCGTTTCAGAGTCCCACCCGAGTTTCATACCCAGTAGCAGAGTGTCAGAGGGATAATCAAAACTCTGCCACACGTAATTTTCAGACGCTGATTTTGAATCTCCCAACACTAAATTGCCAGAATCCAGAAGCTTGGCAACAGGGTTTTTAACTCTTCTTGTCGACTTCGAAGACCAAAAAGCTGCGCCTGTTTGATTGATGAGAACTAAGCTTCCATCTCCATTGAATTTTAAAGTGGCAGATGAGTTTACGATTGGGTTGTCTCTGTTTGCCACCCAAACGACGTCATCAGGAATGCCCTTGTACCATATTCCTAAATACTTGAAATTGGAGGCTTTGGGTTTAGTGAAGAATCCCAATTCAATCTTCTGTGCGGCTGAAACAATTAATTGGGTGTCGTTAATGGATTCCCCTGCTTTTATGCTGTCGGCTGCGATTGAATTTCGAGAAAACAGAGCCATGAGTGTACAGAAACAGAGTAAAGAGAAAAGATTGCGCCTTGAGATCAGAATTCCCATTACTTTTTTTTTCCTTGCTTGAAGCGCAAGAATGTTGGGAGTGTTACTCTGTACTCTGTAGAGGGTGACTGGATCCTTGTTCTTATAGGAAAGTAGTCATTGACTTGAAATTGTAAAACTATAATATGTTATCAATCTATCACACCATCTCATTAAAATAACCAGTTGAAAAGTTCAATTTGAATAGAGTTGTTTTTCTCAATTTTACTGTTTTACTTTTTTTTTTTTTTTTTTTAAAACGTTTTACTTGTAGTCTTGTAGAATAGGTGTATTTGGACTAAGGAAAATATATTCATATTATGTGATGTGGATGGGAATATATGGACTATTAATGAGTTAAATTAGTTTTATATATAATGGCTCCTGTCAATTCCTATCATATATTTGTAGAAATTAAGAAGACAGCTGTAATGCAAGCCATTGAATTATCCCTTGAATTGTTTTTTTTTTCTTTTGAGTTCCCTTGTTTGGAAGCCAGAGCTATCCAATTGAGTCGTTGACTTGACCGGGTTAATAAGATATTATTTATATCTTCAATTTATTAATTACCTTTCAACTTCTTTCATTTTTAGTGTTGGGTTAAATTATATATTTGATCCATATGGTTTGAGAAAAGTTAGAATTTAATCACTATAATTTTAAAAGTTAGAATTTCATCTTTATAATTTGATAAAACTTAATAAATAGTTTCTATCGTTAGAGTTACTAATGAATTGAATACATGGCTGTTAGAAGCCATTAACGAGTGAGTATGTGGTAGGATAGTTAACTATTTATGAGGTTTTATTAAACCATAGAGACAAATTTTAAACAATGTGTAATGTCATTAACAAAACCTATATAATTGTGTTGGATACTGCAAAAAAAAAATTGAATACTCTCTGATAGTCATTCCATGTGGTTCAAAATCTGTATTCTCCTAATCTCTTTAATATATGTTTGGTATATGTTTGAAATATAATTTTTAAATTCTCTCTTATACATCTAACAACGTGTGAACTTAGTTCAGTAGTAATTGACATATATTATTTACTAAAAGGTAAGAAGTTCGAATCTTCTACCTTCAAAAATTGTTGAATTCAAAAAAAAAAAAAAAAAACAACGTAGAACTATTCGACATATTGTTCCATCTCTTACAACAATTCCTCTAATACTGCACATTCTTCTTTTACCCAAATAACATTTGATTCAAATTCTCAAATCTTCACGGGGATGTCTGCAAGTTCTCAAAATTAACTTTCCTTTTTAAAAAAAAAAAAAAACATTTCGGTGAAAACATATTTTATTAATTATTTGGTTAAAATATCATTTTGGTCTCTATACTTTGATTTTCACTTCATTTTAGTCCATGTACTTTCAAATTTTTAATTTTAGTTCATGTAATTTCAATAAATCTTAAAATTAATCCCTACCATTAGTTTGATATTAATTTTTATCAAAGTTGGTGATAGTACGTATAAAATTTTATTTAATCACACTAAACTCTTGTTAGTTGGATAGTTTTTATGTGTTTTTATGTTTATTTTGTAGGGATTCTAGCAAAAGATGTATTTGGAGACTCTATGTCGAATAACAATTCAAACGAGCCAAATCGGAGGTCATTCGAACACCTGAGCGAAAAGCTAGAGCAAAATTACCAAATTTGTCCAAGAAGCAACGTCTCAACACCACTCAATGCTATGCTCAACGCCAGCAGCGTCTCAACGCTATACTTGACGCTGCTCAACACTAAGCTTTTATTTTTGCTCAATGCTGCCCGACGCTGCGGTTTGGCTTGCTTAACGCTAGTAGCGTCTCAATGCCATGCTCGACGCCACACGAAACAAGCTATTATTCTTTCCTTAATCATGTGGGCAGCGTCTCAATGCCACCCTTGGCGTCTCTATGCTGCCCAAGTCCTATTTATAACACTTTTTCACTCTAGGGTTGGTACTTTTGCCTCCTTTGCTTAGACTTTGGGAGAGAGCTTTTGATAGCTTTTCTCCTTCTATTTTTGTACTTTTATTGTAGCAAATCAAACCATGTTTAACAGGAGATATACTATCACGATGCCTGGCTAAACTCAGCATTTTCGATTCAGAGGTCGGTCGTAATCAATTACAATGTTGTGAGGCTTGGACCTTAATGTAGTTTTCTTTCAATTGCAAGTATTCTTTGATTCCTGTGTTAATTTTATAAGCATGTATTTTTTATTGAATTGACGCCTCGATCGCTTTACATGTTTGATTGCTAATCATGATGCATGATCTGTAATTGTTATGTTGATTGAACCGGTAGTGTTAGAATTATTATATGTGTATGTTTTGTGGGTTTCCATATTACATGGTTTGCATGTTAAATTCTAGGAATTAAAGGAGCATCTTAATTAGATTAAAGTTATGTCACCTAATTGGTTGTCTTGGTCCTTTCAAAGAACTTAATGCCTTTATCTAAATAATTTAAAGCGGTTTCGTCAAAATTGTTTAGGTAATTAGCATTAACTTGACGTTTGTTAGAGTTAATGACCTTAGGGAATTTGCTACTTTTTGAGGTTTCCTAATAATTGGTCAAGTGCTTGCATTGTTAAGTTTAAATATTTTGAGTGTCTATGATCAATTTTTGCAATTGAGTAGAACCGTGCCTTTGGATTGGAATTTGGTAAGATTTGATTTATTTGTATTTTATTTGCTTATGTTTTATTTTATTAATAAAAAAATACAAAACCCCCCCATTTTTAATTGTTTTCTCCTTTGCAAATTTAACTTGAGAAATTAATATTGGGTTCCCTGAGATCGACCCGGTCCACTCAATGCTACAAGTAGCTTAGGATCGATTTATAAATTTTAATTTGACAAGCCCTCGACAAGCTCGTGTCAGTTGGTTAAATAAAAATAATAATTTTCATGTAAGAAAAGATACAATGTAAACAAATTTTCAAAATTTATAGAAAGAAAGCTAATAGAGACTAATTGTTTTAGAGAAGTTAACAATAAACTAACAATAGAGACTAATATAGCTTTATTAAAAGTACATGGACTAAAATTGGACATTTAAAAGTACAGAACTAAAATGAAATGAAACTCAAAGTACATAGAAAAAAAAAATAGTATTTTAACCTAGCTATTTTTAAGATGTTTTCTTTTGTAATATATTCTCACCTGTGCCTTGTTTTCAGAAGAAATGAAATTATATTCTTTCTTAAAAAATCACAATTTGTATATAATTAGACAATAGTCTCTTTTTTTTTTTTTTAGTACTAGTATATCAGGACTTTTTGGAGAAATAGGGGTCTTTTCAAAAGTTATTACAAAAAATGTTTCAAAATCCAAACTATTTACAAAAAACTAATAGGAATGACTCTTCATCCCGCAATGGAAGCATTGGACCATCTTTGATTTTATTTAAAATTAAACTAAAAATAATATTAATTAAGAAAACTTACTTTTGAGATAAATATGGAGAATATTCTAGCGGGTCTTTATCTCCTCCACAAAGTCTTCTTGGCTATGACTCTAACACAAGATTAAGGCTTGTGAGAGCCTCTTAAAAGAAAATCCTCAAGGGATTGGAGAGAAAAAAATCTAGAGAGAATTTTCTAATTCTCTATTGAGGAGATGTGTTCTATGAAGAATGTCCAATGGCTCACCCCTAGGATCCTATTTATAGTGGTTTATGGAAGATAATTAAATAATATATTTTAATATCTAATATATTAAAATATATTTATCTAACCAATTTGAATCTTATTCAAACCTTTTAAAATTCTCCTACGACATCTATTTCCTAATTTGAATCAAATTCAAATTTAATAAATATCTTTTCTTTAATGTATCTAATATACATTAATTATTTTAATATTTAATGTATCAAATACAATAAATATATTTTTCTCTTTTATTTTTAATATATTTAATATATTAATTTGAACACTTCAAATTAAATATTAATTTGAATATTTCAAAATTTTCTTTCAACTAAATTGATTTTTTAGTGTTACTATGAGCTAGCAATGGGACCTTATGGACTTATAGATTATAAGCTCCAATGATACAAAATTAATTAATTAAACTATTTAATTAATCAATTTTCATTCATTAACTCTAGGGTCACTCCATTATAGACCTAAAGTTGCACTCTTATGCACTGTAGGACAAATTGTGTCCATTGATATAATCACTACATGCAAGTCGATCCTTCACGAGTTGTTTGTAATTACAGCTGGGTCAAAAGTCCGTTTTACCTTTGTAATTATATCTTGCACCTTAAGTACCAATTATCCTCTAATGAAAAATTTGTTTATGATCCATAATAGGTAAATCAAAGGACCAGTGAAAGGGTGGGGCCTCATTGTTCAAGTCCTGAAATCAGCACTTAAGGAAACTACTCATCTACTTACCCTATATGGGAATGAGTGAATTTCATCTCGTGAGATTATGTTCTCAGCTTCCTATTTGGTTAAGTCCCCAAAATGGTAAGCATATTGAATCGGCTACAAAAGCCACTCTCACCCATGCAAATCAAAGGACAAGCCCTCACAGGCAGGAGTTCATAACAGACATGGAATGCGTCTCTTAAGAGATGCATTCCAATAAAGACAAAAAACCATAAAGACACAAATTTACATTACATAACTCACAGGCAGGAGTTCATAACAGGCCGGAGTTCATAACTCATATGTTTGACATTAATGAAAAACTGTGTTATACACTATTATTTTACATTACAGAAGCACCGGGTTCACAAAAAGCTAGAAACTAATCAAAACGTTTGACTGAGACACTTCCGTCTATTATGTCCTTCCAGTCTGCAAATGTCACAACATTGTTTGACTGTTGGCTCCTTCCAATCCATCTCGTTCCGTATACGAGACGTACATAGACGACCTTTAGCCCTCATTAGTGTCTCGTCTGGACAAACTTTGGGAAAGTTAGGGTCAGGCCAACAACTTTGATTAGGGATGGATTCAAACTCTAGCGAATAGCACTTCAAGTAAGTTGGCAGCTTGTAATAATCCTGTAAGAGGTTCAAGTAATCTATGTCAAGCTTCTTGCAGGCAGCAATGGCCTGGGAGCATGGAATCCCATAGGCTGGCCACTTGTTGCAAGCACAAGTTCGCTCACATATCTTAACCCGATGTGTTGTTCCACCCTTCAAAGTAATTGGATTAACTGCAGTTGTGACATCACATTTTTCCAACCGATGATTGTAGACATGAACTTTGTGCCCATTGACACGTGCTTCCCAGGATACTAATTTCTTGATAGCATACCTACCAAATAGGATTTCAATTGATATTAGATCATCTCAAAATCCATACTAGATTGCAATTGAAGAAGTTATCTTGTCAAGTGTCTCCCTTTGTTAATGGAAGCTTCTGCTCGAAGTCGTCTCTTAGTGAAGTAGGTCACAGTTCGGTAGAATGTGGATTGAACCACTGCAACTATGGGTAACTTCCAAGCTCCTTTCAACACACCGTTTATGCATTCAGCCATATTCGTGGTTAACCACCCGTAACGATAACCACCATCATGAGATTGAGTCCATTGCGTGGGATCTAAGGAATTAAAAAATCTCATACACTCCTTGTTGGCTACCTCGAGCTCAAGCATGCATAGTTCATACTTTCGGACTCGAAACTTCGAGCTTGCACGATACACCAGATTCTTCAAGAATTTATCCTTGTACTTTTGCTTAAAATTACTTGTGACATGTCACAAGCAAATTGATGATGCGCATCTGTCTAACTGTTATCCGAGTCTCGAATTGCAGATATGATACCCTTGTGCCTATCTGAAATTAGACACATCCCTTCCCTCTCATGCACTACCTCTGTCCGCAGGTTGCGCAAAAACCAACCCCATGTATCAGTACTTTTTTCTGGTACAATCTCATAAGCAACAGGGTATATGCGACCATTCGCGTCTACGGATGTAGCTATTAACAATTTTTCCTTATACTTTCCATATAGGTGAGTACCATCTATCTAAAACAGAGGTCTGCAATGCTTGAATATCTCAATTATAGGTTCTAACGCCCAAAAAATACTGTAGAATATGACCACCTTGTTGCTCCCCTCCACCTCTTACAGCCTCCACAAAATTTTTGAACCAGGATTAGTCATTTCAAGTATGTTGATTCACTTTGGTAGCAAATTGTATGACTCCTCCCAATCTCCAAAGATATTGACGATAGCTTTTTTTTTTTTTCCATTCCATACTTTAGAATAATTAACATTGTATCCATATTTTTTCAATATGACTACCTGTAATGTGCGGACAGTTACAGACGGTTAGATTTTAACGATGTTGTGCACCTCATATGCTATAAGATTTGAGTCGAGTTGATTGTGATCTTGACTCAGCCTTGCATAGATGTAGAAGTGATGACCATTGTACTGTGTAATTTCAAATCGACCATGTCGTTTACGGCAACAGGCACGAGGTCACCACGTACAACCATCGTCATACCTTTTACACCTGTCACCATGCATTAATTGAGGATGACATGCATTAATCGGTTAATCGGTCATTAATCGGTCAGAGATCATTCAGATGGTTTCCCAGAAGAATGCGTCTCTACAAGAAACGCATTCAGAACAATCGACGTGTCTCGTCACTTCGGTCAGAGGATTCCTTGTCATTTCACTTCGGTCAGAGGATTCCTTGTCACTTTGGTCAAAGAGCACCAGTTTCTGAGTAGAATGCGTCTCTACAAAAGATGCATTCCAACTGCAGTCGTTACCTCAACATTAAGTTGGCATTTTCTTTAATTGATTTGAATGGTTACAAACAATGCGTCTCTTTGACGGACACATTCAACACAGAATGCGTCTCTACAAGATACGCCTTCTAATAAAAACAAAAAAAAAAACGTTTTTTGTAAATTGTTTTCATTTTCATTCGTTTTTTATAATAACTTTTGAAAAAAGCCCTATTTTTATAAAAAATCCAGTATATAGAGAGATTTGAATCTTCAACTATAAGAGAGAGAGTATATGTCAATTACGACTGAATGCTCAATTTGACAATTTTGACAATAGTCTTAAGATTTAGAAATCATGTTCTTAAAAATAGTTTTACAAACTAGAAGTTAAACAATTCCCAAGTAGCCAAAGTAAGCTTAGCTCAAGAGTAATTGACATGTACATCTTTTCTTGGGGTCAAAAGTTCAAATTCTCATACCTCATTTGTTGTACTAAAAAAACAATTCCCAAGTGACAATGTTAATTCATGTAGAGGTCATGTTATTAATATGAGGTAAATGATTTTTCAGTCTTCTAAAAATGTGAAGGTAATTTAGCAAAATTTTTTAATGTGAATAACAGATTTAGAATTCCTTGGAGGATGGTTAATAGTATTTTAAAAAGAAATACTTTTTTTCTAACATTTTTTAAACTAAAAATTCAACTATACAAAATGACATTTATAATAATTCTAAAAAGATAGAAATTAACTATCATAAAACAATATGCTCAAAAGACACTCTCAACTCAATTCATCTAACCTTTTGAATCCTCACACTCAAAATGTTAAGAACTTATATAAAAAAAAAAAGTCTAAAAGGTATTTACATAAATATATGCTATCGACCTTCAAATGAAGTAATTGTGATCATGTTTGACGAGCAAGTTCCAACATGATTTTGCTCGAATGTCTCTGTATGAATCTCAATTTGCCTGTTACTAAATCCAGGTTGCTTTGGCATTGGAAGATTTGTGATCTCATTGTGGAGCATCGAAAGAATGGTTGGTATATTTGGTCTGTCGTTTGCAAATTCTTGAACACACAAGAGTGCCACATGGATGCATTTCAAAACCTCAGTTTGATAATGCGAATCAGATATTGTTTGATCAATCAAAGCAAATATGTTATTCTCGATCCACAATTTCCATACCTAAAGGAACACAAAAAGGTAAACAAATGAGGTCCACGAAGGAGATGTGTATAGAGATATTGTAAATTTGATGTATAGACACTTACAAATCCTAGAAGGCTCAAGGCATGTTCGCTATGATAAAAACTTGTATTTTTTCTTCCACTTATAATTTCAAGCAACAAAACACCAAAGCTAAAGACATCAGATTTCTCTGAAAATTGGCCATTCATCACGTATTCAGGAGATATGTAGCCGCTAAGATTTTGTTCAAAACAATTCATTAGTTATAATGTTAGAATTTGGATTATGCGAATAGCTACAATTCAAAAGAGAAAAAAAGAGAAACTTACTAAGTGCCCACAACCCTTGTGGTATTGGCCTGGGCTTCATTGCTGTAAAAAATTCTAGCGGTACCAAAATCTGAAATTTTAGGATTTAAATCTCTATCTAGTAAAATGTTACTAGCTTTGAGATCTCTGTGAATGATTTTTAACCTTGAATCTCTATGAAGGTATAGGAGCCCTCGAGCAATTCCTTCAATAATGTTGAATCTTTTTTGCCAATCTAAAATTTTTCCCTTGGTTGAATCTGCATATTTAATTTCCAAACAAATAATTAAAATGATTGAGTAGAACTTGTGAAGAAAGAAAGAGCTCAAGAGTTATTACAAGCCTAACCAAAAATAATTGAATCCAAACTTCCATTCGGCATGTATTCATAGACTAGTATCCTTTCTTCTCCCTCCACGCAACATCCAAAAAGCTGCACAAGATTTCTATGTTGTAGTTTCGAAATCACCATTACTTCATTCGTAAACTCTTCGAGCCCTTGTCCAGACGTCCTCGAAAGCCTCTTTACTGCGATTTCTTGTCCATCTACCAATTGTCCCTACAAAAATGAAGGCAAATTTCCATCATCTTTCTTCAACTCAAATCAACAAAATAAACATAAACAAAAGAACTAGTCCACCTTGTACACTGACCCAAACCCACCCTGACCAAGCTTGTTATTGAAATGAAAGTGGTTAGTTGCAGTTGCCAGTTTCTCCAAATCAAAAAGAGGCAGCTCTTGGAGCTTAACTTGATCCATTTTATCATGCTTCATATCACTAGTGTTAAACCAAAACTTCATCTGGCTTTTCCTTTTCCTTTTCCCTGTTCCAAACTTGCAATCTCAGTAACATAATTTCAAAGGGGGCTTATTAGTTATTACCTGATTCTCTAGTTCTCTACTCACAAAAGCAATATATGCAGCATATAAGAATTAAGGTTCCTGTTACCACAGAAGCTATAATGACTACTTTCATGTCTTTGGTTGTTCCACTTTCATCTGCGATAGAACAGAACAAGAAGATACCAAAAGTGTGAGATTTAAATTGACTAACAATTTTAATCCGACATTCTTAGAATTAATGATATCATACCAACTATGTCGGAATATGCCATACGAACATAAATGTCTGCTCCACCATTGTTGAACTTTTGAATGTCAATTAAATCTCCACTCCATATCATACAACCAATCCCTGTTCTATGTGCATAAGCAGAACAAGAACAATTTGCCAAGCACTGGACTCTGCACTTATCTTCCGAAGCATCAAACCACGCTGCAGAATCTGGAACTCTAACCATTCCCACCTTCAAAAACCCATCCTTTTCGCCCATTTCAATACTGGTATTCTTTCTCTCACACTCCCATGGCGAATTCCTCACACACCCACTTCTCCAATTTCCTTTGCTCCATTCCTCTTCCTTCACTGGCCTAAAACCCTTCAAACAACCACAAATTGGGGTTTTTTGAGAATCACAAACTCCAAATGCCCCACAAGCGCCATAAACATCGCACTCTGTTTCGGAAGCTGACCAAACGACCTCCCATTTCAGATTCTCATTGTACCATAGATTCTGTTCCAAAGTCCCATTGGGGTTTAAGTAATAAAAGTATAACTGAGCCTCGTTTGAATTGGAAATCGAGAGAGTGTAAGTTTTGTTTTCGATTACGATATTAATTCCATCAAGATAGTCAGTGTTCATGCCTGGTATTCCGATGAAACGGCCGTCCCATGGACCGGACCTCCAATACGGGCGGCCGTTTTTCCAAATCATAACTTCAGGGATCGTCAAAGGGTCGATTCCAAACGAGAAATTTCCTGAAGATGGATCAGAGGGATGATTTATAAAAATAGAATTGTTTTCAAAACTAATTACAAAAAGGAATTCAAACCCAAACTATTTGCAAAAAACAGGTATATAAAAATTTAGGTTTATATAACGTGTGTGGTTTGGAATTTATAATAAAATAATATTTATTATAATTTACATGTAAATAAAAATTTTATTTGAGTAACTATTACTTCATAAATTAACACTTTATTTTTACTATTATTATTAATTTGAACACTTTTTGAATAACTATTTTATAAAACAAATATTTAGTTAGTTTTGTAGTTATTTTTTTCTAATATTTATAAATGTGCGAACAAAATACAAAGAAATTTCTCCTTATAAATTTGTCATTATAATTGCTCTAAAACATGAAGTTTATAACAACTACAAATAGTTTTGGGTTGAGTTAGCTTCGTCAAAGCCGACGTATCAGTTTATGAATTAATTATTTCTATTTGCAAATTTAACTAAATTCATTTACTTATTTATTATAAAATTACCATTAATTAATTATTTTTATTCAAATAATATATTTTATTAAAAATTTAATGGATTTTAGAAGAGTGACTAAAGACAAAATATATACTTGACTGGAGAGTATGAATAAAGTACTGTAGCAAACTCGGTGAATAATGGTAAACCTACTATGGCAAACCTGAAAAATAAAATAGTATGTAGTGTAGCAAATCTAAGTTTACAAAATTGCCAACCAAACGTGGGTTTGGTTAAGGAGAAATTATTCAATGAGGTTGCCACAATGTGGCATGCAGTTTTGCACTGTTGGATGTGATAGGAATGAACAATTCATCCTGCAGCGGAAGCATTGGATCGTCTTTGATTTTACTTAGAATTAAACAAAAAAATTAAGGTTCAGCAATTAACACCTTGACATAAATATTATGGAAATATTACTAGCGGATCTTTATTTCCTTCACAAAGTCTTCTTAGATATGGCTCGAACAAAATATCAAAGAGGTTTTATTGGAACCTTCTTGAAAATAGAGAGAGGGAATGGAAGGAGAATTTACTAGAGTTATTTTCTCTTATTAAGAATTCACCCAATGGCTCATCCCTATGGTTCTATTTATAGTGGCCTAGGAAAAATAATTAAATAAGAAATTTTAATATCTAAAATGTTCAAATATATTTATTTAACTAATTTGAATCTTATTCAAATCTTTTTGATTTCTCCTACGATATTTATTTCTTTATTTGAATCTAATTCAAATTTAATAAATATTCTTTATTTAATGTATCTTAATACGTTAATAATTTCTTTGATATTTAATGTATCATATACAATAAATATATTTTTCCTCATTTAATATATCAAAATATATTAAATATTAATTTGAACATCTCAAATTTTCTCTCAACGAAATTGATCCCTTATTCTTCATATGAGCTAGCAAAGGGACCTTATGGACCTATAGATTATAAGCTCCAACGATACAAAATTAATTAATTAAACTCTTTAATTAATCAATTTTCATTCATTAACTCTAAGGTCAATCCACTATAGATCTAGAGTTGCACTTTTATGCACTGTAGAACAAATTGGGTCCATGGATATAATCACTACATGCAAGTCGTTCCTTCACGAGTTATTCATAATTACAGTTGGTCAAAAGTCCGTTTTACCCCTATAATAATTACATCTTGCATCTTAAGTACCACTAATCCTCTAATGAACAATTTGTTTATGATTCAACTATAAACTAAGTCTTTCTCGGGCTAATGAGAGGGTGAGGCCCCATTTTTCCAGTCCCAAATCAACACTTAAGGGAACTACTCATCTACTTACCCTATATGCATGAGAAAGAGTGAATTCCATTTTGTAAGATTATGTTCCCAACTCTCTATTTGGTCAAGTCTCCAAAATGGTAGGCTTATGGAATCGGCTACAAAAGCCACTCTCACCCATGTAAATAAAAAATAAGCCCTCACAGGCAGGACTTCATAACTCACTCAAAATTAAGATCGAGTCGCATATGATCATCCTAATGAAATATTGATCTTCTCAATTAATAGATTTAATAAAGGTAGATTAAATATTTCATGATCCAGTCTTATACAAACTCATTGTATAAGATACCCCCACTCACATGTCTCCACATGAACGATTTAGATCAAATCATTTGTAACTATTACAAAGTAGACCGTATTAATAGTGTTACTAGGATAAGGCACCCAACCTTATCCATATACTATGACCCTTTAGGTTATTTTTTGAACATGATCCTCTTGTGTGTCAACCACATACTGTTCAAGATTACACTAATAACCTTGAATTTTTTATATAATAGATAATATTATATTGCAAATAAAATAATCAAAATTAATATTAAAATATTAATAAAATCATTAATTACAAGGCTTTAAGGCATAAATCCCAACAGGATGTGGGAGAGATAAATTGCTGATCTCACTGCGAATCTTGGCCGTCTTCGTTGGTGGAAAGAACTTGGCTAAAAACTTTTTGGCTAAGTCATTCCACGTTTCTATTGAAGCTGCAGGCAAAGAATTTAACCACTGCTTGGATCAACTCTTAAGAGTGAAAGGAAACATTCTCAGTCTGATAGCATCATCTGTCACCCCATTATACTTGAATGTATCAAAAATTTCCAGAAAATCAGCAATGTGAGAGTTTGGGTCTTCACTCTGCAGTCCACTAAAACTCAGAGCTTGAACCATTGGTAGTGTAGCTGGCTTGATCTCAAAATTATTAGCTTGAATGGCTGGCCTTCGAATAGCAGAATGGATATAAGTTACGTCAGGCATCACATAATCTCTCAAAGCCCTCTTTCCATTCTGTGCTTCGTCGTTCGCTATCACTTCTTACTCTAATGCAGTATGCTCTCTCTTTTCTTTTTTTGTTTCTTCTACAAGTGCGTTCTATCTCAGAATCAAAAGGAAGTAGATTGTTGCTTCCAAATTTTCACATACACTTGCTTGAACTATTTACAAAAACAAAAATAAATAAAAACAAATTAAACAAATAAAATAAAACTCAGATTAAGACTAAAGCTATTGATTTTGATATTGGTAAAATAAGCATTCAATCTCCGGCAACAGTGCCAAAAACTTGTTGATCGATTTTGCAAGTGCACGAATCGTTACAAGTAATATAGTGATTGAAATCGAAGTTCGTTCTCCACAGGGACTGAAAGCTACCAATTACCAAATTCTCTAGCTTCAATTTTATCTAAGCACCGAATTGTCAAAGATGAAATGGAAAATTTAACTTGCTTGATGAATAAATGTTATTAATGCTCTAAAATTGATAGTGCAAAAACAGAGGATAAAACTAAATTGGTAAAAACTCTAGAGCAATGACTTCATCAAATACCTCATCCTACTCTTTATTCATTAATAGCCAATATTTTCTTCTATTTTTAGGTTGTTGACAAGTTCTACCCTATAAACTTGATATTCTTTCTCAAGCAATAGCGATATTCGTTGAAATGTAAATTGCCTATATCTCTATGACAATTCAAACAATTCAAGTATTAAGCCCATAGAACCTAAAATTGCCACAAAACCCACAAGGATATCTCTATCTCAAGTGTAAATTAGGGAAAACACTTCAGTTCATCAATGATTCTTGTCTCTCAACCTCAAATCATGACATAGAAACAATTTAAAGAATGGCCAAATCTCAGCATGCCTTAAGTGCAGAAGTATTCTCACAACCATATATGAAATAGAGACATCATCTATTAACTAAGAAAGAGTAGGATTCGAGTATTTGATTACATTAAAGCTCTACAAAGAAAATTTTAGTTCATAATGTAAAACTTCACAAAACCAGTTAACAATGTCATTTGGGTCATTATAGACAACAAAAGAGAAAGAAGAAGTGAAAAGAGAGACAGATCCAAGTGATTAAACGAATAACCAAGCTTAGCTCTCGCTCTTTTTGGTTGCTCGATCCTCCAAGGTGATGAATTTCCTTTCTCCTCTTGTTTTCTCCCTCTGTGCTCTGTTTTCTGCCCTTCAAGAACCTAAAAATCGACCCCTCAAATGATAAAAGACACCCAATTTATGTTAGGGCAGTCGATGTAGTGCCTAGGCACCGTGGACAGCGCCTAGGCGCTATAAAGAAAAGGCGTTATACATTTTCAAAGTGCCTAGGCTCTTAAAACAGCGCCTAGGCCCTGGCTCTCTACCTTCCCGCTCGGGTTTGGGTGCCTAGGCACCGAGATTTTTTTATTTTTATTTTTTTTCGTTAGTCTTTAACCTAAAAGTTCTTCTAAAAGTCCTCAAACTTGCTCTTCAAAATACAATCTTTGATCACCTATAAAAATAAAAGAAATGCAAGAGTTAAAATTCAAAAACTATATGAAAACTAAATAAAAACAACATAAACAAGATATAATAAATATATATATAATGAACTTATCAGTCAACCACATACTGTTTAAGATTACAATAATAACCTTGAATTTTTCATATAATAGATAATATTATATTGCAAATAAAATAATCAAAATTAATATTAAATATTAATAAAATCATTAATTACGAGACTTTAGGGCATAATTAAATCCCAACAGGATGTGGGAGAGAGAAATTGTAAATGTACTTCGCTTTTGTATCCAATAATTATTAAGAGGCAGACATATTTTTGGATCTACATCCGACGGTTATTAAAAGACAGTCGCATTGTGGCAGCCCCATTGAATAATTTGTCTTGGTTAAACTAACTCATACTCCCCACTTTCAAAACCGGCAAAAACCCTCCAAATGTTTACTTTACAAAGATGAAGTCGTAGAGAAATTGTGACAAAACAAGCACATTTTTCAAAAACTAAAAACCAAAAACCAAATAATTATCAAATATCAAATAGGGCCTAAAATACTCCACGAAGAAAATCCTAGCTCGAGTTGTATACTTCATACCTTTTATGCTAATTGTCATTCTCCATGAGACGCATGTAATGAAGATGATGATTAGTGTTCCAATTCCAACTATTAGTTAAAGCTATGAAACAGAGAGTATGATGTTAATGGCACTGGTGGGAAATCATCTTTATATTTGTTGATTTCAATAACAATTTTATTGAATATTCTATTCTATAAAATGACATATACTAGGGGATAAATACACAAAAAGAATAATACAAGAAAGGAAAGTTTCTAAATTCTTACATTACAGCATAATTTATGTTCACACTTTCCCTCAAACTCAAGGTGGTAAAGTAGCAACCAACTTGAGTTTGTGCTGTAATTGAGTGAACCGACCAGGAGAAAAAGCTTTTGTGAAAATATCAGCTGGTGTAGTGCATATGGATTGTAAGAAGAAAGTGTTGCTCAAGAGATGATGCCGAACAAAATGACAGTCATTTTCAATGTGTTTGGTACGTTCATGGAATACATCATTGTGAGTAATCTAGATTGCACTGCGATTGTGATGTGAAATCAAAGACATCGAAAAAGATCTGATACCAAATGATGTGAAATCAAAGGCACCGAGAGAGCTTTGATACCAAATGATGTACTCAACCCTACCATAAGTGGCTTAGGCAACTCTTGTAAGAACAAGCACCTCCTAAACACACACGGCAACACCTAGTACACACACAAGGAACCACTCAAGGGAAAGAAGAAAGGACTCACCTTGAAGGTCAAGGCTTTGGATAGAAAGAATTTGTTCTCAATCCAAAGTGAAACACTCCACAAGTTTGGTGACCAACCTAAACTTGCATGTTTCTAAGGGAGTTATGCAAGCTAAATCAAGAATGCACCAATGCTCTAGGTTTTTGGGAGCAATGAAAAAGGCTTGAAGCTCTTTCATTCATCCATGAAAAATCTTCCCTTCAAATGTACAAGTATGACTTTAAATAAGCCTTGGAAAGTAAAGGCTTCTAAAGATACCCTTAAACTAACCTAACTAGAATAGTGTTTAGTTACATGTTGTATGAGAGTTTCTAAAATGGGCCATATAAACACATTTAGCTCCACTTTTGGCCTAAGAGGTTAACAAATAAGGTACAAGTAAGGTTGAAGGGATATTTTACGAGATGAATAACCAAATTACCCTTAAACCTTAAATAACCCCTAAATTGAAGCTTTTAAGATTTGGTGTCTTCATGTTGCCTTGAAGCTTCTTTCTCCACTTGTTCTCCATATTCATGAATCTTGATACTTCAAATGTTGAAGTGGAGATCTCCTTCTTTTGGTTGACTCATGTAGCATGATGTGCCTTCTTTGAAGCATATCAGATTGTCACAGTGAAGTATAGTAGCAGATGGTTGAGGAAACACACACATATCAGTAAGAATCCATCGAAGCCAAAGTAACTCAGAAGTAGCATTAACAAGTGCACGATATTCATATTCAATGCTGGATTGTGAGACAATAGTTTGTTTCTTACTTTGCTAAGAGATGAGGGAATCACCCAAGTAGAAATAGTAACTTGTGGTAGAACGCCCAATCAGCATTAGAATAGCCAGATAACACTAATGATGATTGGGAAGAAAATTGAAGTCCATGACCAAGAGTGCCTTTAACATAGTAGAGAATACGAAGCACAACAATAAATTGTATAGTTCGAGGAGCAGCGATGAACTGACTAACAATGTGAACAACATAGGCAATATATGGGCGAGTCACAGTCAGATAAATAATACTGCCAATGAGTTGTCGATACAGAGTGACATCTTCAATCGAAACACCATAAAAAAGAGTCAAGTGAACATTCGGATCAAGTGGTGTTGGTGTTGTAATCGTGTCGAAACACTAGATCGAGTGAGGAGATTAGAGGCATATTTTGCTTAAGATAAATAGTATCCATTAGAGCGGGATGAAACCGCAAGACTAAGGAAATAACTGAATGATCCCGAGTCTTTCATTTAAAAGTGTTTTCCAAGGTAATTTTGCAGGTTAGATATAGCCTATAGATCATCACCTGTAATAATTATGTCATCACCATATAAGAGGAGAAGAACAATACCATGAGGAGTCTGTTGCATAATAATGTTGAATCATAAGGTCTGGAAGTGAACCCAAGCTAGGTTATGGTGGAACTGAATGTTGCAAACCAAGCTCGTGGAGCTTGTTTTAGACTATATAATGCACGACGAAGGAGACACACTTTCTGAGGTGGAGAAGAAGTACCAAGTGGAGGTGTCATGTAAACTTTCTCAGATAAAGTGCCATTTAGGAAAGCATTCTTAACATCCATCTGAAGAATGGGTCACTGTTTGGCAGCTGCTACGAACTAAAGTCATTTGAGCAACGAGAGCGAAAGTCTCTTCATAATCAATGCCATACTCCTGGGTATAGCCCTTCGTAACAAGACGTGCTTTATAGCGTTCAATAGATCCATCAGAATGTGTTTTAATTTTATAGATCCACTTATAGTCAATAGGTCTCTTACCAGGAGGTACATCAACACAGTCTCATTTTTGCATCTTTTCTAAATCCTAGAGTTCCTCATTCATTTCTTCCTGCCAGAGAGGGTTATGTTGACCTTTTTATAAGAGGTTAGTTCAACTAAGAAAACAATAGTGGAAAAATAATGATAATTTTGGAGATGGTGAGGAGTTTCTCTTACCTGAGTGGGGCGACAAACAGAGGGGATCGAATAGTGTTTAGGTTCAGCAATTGTGACAGATGGCGGATTTGGGATTGTAGAAACTGGTGCTGATTGATCAAGCTCAAGTACATGAGGAAACTTAGAGGATGGGAAAAGGTCATTGGGAAGATATGTAAAAACTGGTTGATGACTCGAGAGAAAGGTATGAAATGACGAGAGACTAGAAAACATGGTATGTTTCCAAAAGGTAACATGGCGAGATATGCGTAGCCGGTTAGAAATGAGATCCCAGTAACAAAAACCTTTATGTTTAGTTCCGTAGCCAAGAAAACAACAAAGGAATTCACATGGTTCTAGTTTAATATGTTCATGAGGATGAAAAAAGACAAAACATACACATCAAAAGACTTTAAGATGCGAGTTGGAACGAGGAATACCATATAATCGTTCAAACGAGGAGATATTCTAAAGAACTGAAGAATGAAGCCGATTAATGGTATGGACCGAAGTGAGAGCAGCCTCACCTAAGAACTTCTTAGGATATGAGGCAGAGGGAAGTTGAGCACGACATAATCTAAAATGTGGCGATGTTTATGTTCTGCTTGCCCATTTTATTGGGAGGTGTGATAATTCTTATTCATGAGGATTATTTGATCTTTATACTTGTTATTTTATGTGTGTTATTAGATAAAAAGGTTAGCAAAAAGTTGGTTTAAATTAAATTATTGTTGGAAGCCTTTTAAATTAAGTAAGTGGAGAAAAGAAAAAAAAAATGAAAACCGCGCTTACTTAATGTTTTGTGCAAAAAATTAAAAATTACAACAAAATTGCAATTGCAATTCAATCAAATCTAGACTTTAAAGGAAAATTCGCAAATCTCCAAAAATCTAAGAATTTCGTGAGATCTTGTCTCAACGATTTCAGTTGGGATTTTAGCCTTATGCATCGTTCAAGAAGGAAATCCTAGCACAATTCCTCTATAAATATTGGAGAAGAAGCCACAAGAAAGGGATCGGTTTTCCAGCTATTTTCAGCCTCACTTGCTACTGTTTTCACGATTTTCTGCTATTAGTTTCTGCTGTCAACTTTCTACCATTATTTTTTTTGCTTATGTTTCCAGCCCTTTGAACTTTGAAACTTAGTCCTTTCTCAATGAAAGTTAAAGGAAGTGAAGGTTTAATTTCCTTTGAAAAAAGTGGAGTTGAGTCAATTGAGTAAGAAGTGAAAAAGGGGATGCGTTCTTCTGTTTCTTAGAATTTATTTTCTATTTTATCTTAGTTTATTTGCTTTAGTTTTAGGGATTTAGTTGTTGCTATAATTTTGAGCATTTAACTATTGTTTTATTCTTCTCTTTTGTTTTTTAAATTAAATAATTGATGAATTTGTTTTTATTAATGGAATTTTGGTTGTTCTTTCATTATTATTAAGTTGTTATTCATTTGTTTATTAATTCTAGAATTTTTATCACCTATTGTTTTAGTTATGCACTTTAATTTTTTTAATTCATTGTTTTTCATTCTTTCAATTATGATTTAAGTCTTTCTTTGGGATTCAAGCATGTGAATGCCCTAAAATAGGAATAAAGGCCTAATTGTGAGAGCAACCTTGCTTACTCTATAGCTCGTTTGCATTTATTGATTTTTAATGCTCATTATTAGTCTAGATTGATCACCTAGATTAGTATACAAAAATTGAGTCTAATGCTCAAAAGGTTAGGTAAAATTGGATTTTTATAAAAGTAATAAAGCAAAAGAGCCTAGACATAGGACTTTGTTTTTTACTCTAGACATAGGGAAAAGCCTTTAAAACCAAAAGAATTGTGTTTCAAAATTAACTAAGTTCGTATTAGCCATAGAAATGCTGGTTTAATCACTTAGCCCCCTAAAGATACTTCATAGAAGGTCGAATAGGTGTTGAATTCGGTTTACAAAGCTTAAGTGTTGAGTCAAAGGATTGTAATTGCAATTAGGCCGCAATTTCTTTCAGTGGGACAAAAACACATTTGAATCCCTCTTTTATCATTTTTATTTCTTCTTTTCAAAAACAACAAAAACTATCCCACTTATTGTTTTACTTTGGTTACCCACAATTGTAATTTGAAAACGTTTTTGCATATTCTCTTGAATTTTATTGTATTCGTTTCCTATGGAATCAATACTCTGGAATACTTTCAGTTTTATTTTACTTGCATCGACAACGTGCACTTTCAGTGAACTGGATCTCTTTTTTTTTAAACTAAAAATATTTTCTTAAAGCCCCTATGTTTCAGTTCGATCAAGTTTTTGGAGTCATTCTTGGGGAACGACTTTACTAACAAAATTTAATTTTTTTAGCACAAATTGCAATTGCAATTATCCTCTTTCCAAGAGAAAGCCCAATTCTTGTTTACATTGTTTTGCAGGTTGAGGGAGAGAAATTGTAAGAGGAGAAAGACATAACTTATGATTGAATTGCTTAAGATAATCAACAAGATGGAAGTAGACATCATTACAACACTGAGCGCACAAGTTTCATCATTAAGCTACATGATGGAGACTTTGATGATGAGAAATTTCATAGCTCTTGCTAACCCTATCCCTTCTATTTCTTGTATTGATTGTAAAGGAAGTCATTTATTTGAGAATTGTCTTTATAATCCTAATGCTTTATGTTATGGATTTCTACCCATTTTGCAAATCAACATCAACACTAGCGTTTCCAACAAGAGAAGATGATTCCAAAAGAGCCTAGCATTGAAGAACTCGTGAGGGAATACATGGCAAAAAGTGATGTTGTGATGCAAAGCCAAACCACATATTTACGAAATTTAGAGATCCGAGTGGAAGAAATTGCAAATGAATTGAAGAACATGTCCCAAAGAATCTTGTTCAACAATACAAAGACTTCCAAAACAAGAAGAAAAAGAAGAATGCGAGGCGGTGACACCAAGTAAATTAGAATATGAGAATCTTAAACTCCCAGTGAACGTAGAAGGTGCTCCAACAATTGAAAACACTAAGGAGCCAAAAGAGAGAGAAAGGATTAAAGAAGAACCACCTCAAGAAGAGACAAAACCACCAAAGGAAGTTACAGTGAGCTATGCAGTTGCAATTTCACAGCAAATGACATCAAAAGTGCTCTCGATACTAGAATGCCCTACTTTGACTTATTGCAGCTTGCAGGAAACACTAAATGAAGAAGAATGAAAAACGGAGAGCATGAAGGATGACAATTTGCAGTATGTAACACAAGTTGCAATCACAATTTCTACTTTCAAAGACACATGTAAATATCTTGAGCATGCAAGGTCCGTTGTGATCAAAGCGCCTCAACTAAGACTGAAATCTCATCCATCATCGAGACCTAGGTGCAAAATGAAGGAACATGGTTGCGGTCTACCTACTGGAATATGATAAGTTTATCTTTTCGTTCATTTTCTTTTTAAACAAAAAAACAAAAAAAAATTTAAAAAAAAAAAGAAAGAAATTTTCAACTTATGGAATTCCAATCAAAATGAAAAGGCTTGATTTAGAGAGTCTCTGTCTAAGGAGAATCCTGTCAAGGCTGAGGTATTAAGTTGACCCTAAGGAAACACCTCTACTTGGGGATTCACCTGGGAGTTCGATAAATCAACTTTAAGTTCGAAAGTGGAAATTTCAAAAAGTTAACTATGGCTTAGGAGAAATTGTGTGAACATTTTGATTATCTACTTTTGAGTTTCAGGTGAAAAAAAAGTTTTTCAATCACGATTGCAAAAGCAAGTTACAAATGCAAATTCAGAAAACTCAACCAAATAGGGCATATAGGGAGTACGTCAAAGAAAATGATGAAGCAATAACTTTTCATGCTATCCAAAGGCAAATGACCACTTTTTCGGACTTCCCAACAATTTTTCTTCAAAACTCCAAGATCCCTGAAGAAAGTAATGACAGCAACAACACAATTTCTCCGCATAGGGGAGTTTCTTTTTTACCTGTCTTTCTAGCTTTTGTTTTTTGTTTCTTTTGGTTTAAGATTTAGTTGGGTTCTTTTATGATTTCTTTAGCTATTTGCTCTTAATAAAAAAAAATTTTAAAAAATAATTATGAATACTTTTGACTTGTTCAAGTTGACAAACACATTTCTTGTCTGATTTCTTTGAGTTTTGTTCTTGTTGAATATCCTTAGTGATGAAATTTGGAGTATGCTCAGTTCATTAAATACTTAGAAAACATTACGTAGATGCTTCCCAAACAAACAACTTAATGATTCCCTATCTTTATAAAACACCCAAGTCTCAACTCACCTAAGTTTGTACACTAAATCCCCTTAGGAGAGTCTAGCTTAGATGTTTTTCAAATCACCCCTTTTCACTCCTTGTGTTATAAGCATTAAGAAGCTAGAACGAAGGCACAAATGACAAAAAGGTCCCCTCTTGAAAAAAAAAAAAAAGAAGTATGCATCCTAGCAGTAAAAACAAGTTTGGGGGGGACATTTTTAGTTAAAAAAAGCATGTAAAGTTAGCTTGTTTAGCAACTAAGTGAAACTTGACTAAGGTAATAGGTAGTATGAGTCCAAGGTGAGATTGTAAGATGAAAGTGTTTTGTTTAGATAAGGGAGGCATGGAAGTTGCATGTAGTGGAAGCATCAAGTAAAGTTAAAGTGTTATGAGCATAAGACCTCCCTTAAAAGGCGTGTTTTTCAAAAGAATTATTCTTAGAATCTACTATGGTTTATGTTTATGTCTCTATAGTTGTTTTGCAATTGCTTGAGGACAAACAATAACTCGAGTTTGGGGGTGTGATAATTCTCATTCATGAGGATTTTTGATCTTTATACTTAGTTATTCTTGTTATTTTATGTGTGTTATTAGATTAAAAGGTTAGCAAAAAGTTAGTTTGAATTAAATTATTGTTGGAAGCCTTTTAAATTAAGTAAGTGGAGAAAAGAAAGCTAGTTATTCTTGTTATTTTATGTGTGTTATTAGATAAAAAGGTTAGCAAAAAGTTAGTTTGAATTAAATTATTGCTGGAAGCCTTTTAAATTAAGTAAGTGGAGAAAATAAAGCAAAAAAAAGATGAAAACTGCACTTAATGTTTTTGTGCAGAATATTAAAGATTGCAACAGAATTGCAATTGTATTGCAATTGCAATTCCATCATATCTGGATTTTAAAGGAAAATCTGCAAATCTCTAAAAATCTAAGAATTTCGTGAGATCTTGTCTCCACGATTTTCACTGGGATTATAGCCATAATTGTGCATCGTTCAAGAAGAAAACCCTAGCCCAATTTCTCTATAAATATTTGGATAAAAAGCCACAAGAAAGGGATCAATTTTTCTGCCGTTTTCAGCCTCAATTGTTGCTGTTTTCATGATTTTCTACTATATTTTCTGCTGTCAATATTTGCTATCAATTTTCTGTTGTCAACTTTCTACCGTTGTTTTTTTTCTTATATTTCCAGTCCCCTTGAACTTTGAAACTCAGTCCTTCCTCAACAAAAGTTGAAGGAAGTGAAGGTTTAATTCCCTTTGAAAAAAGTGGAGTTGAGTCGAGTGAGTAAGAAGTGAAAAAGGGGATGCGTTCTTCTGTTTTTTAGAATTTATTTTCTGTTTTATCTTAGTTTATTTGCTTCAATTTTAGGTATTTAGTTGTTGTTGTAATTTTGAGCATTTAGCTACTGTTTTATTCTTCCCTTTTGTTTTTTAAATTAAATAATTGCTAAATTTGTTTTGATTAATGGAATTTTGGTTGTTCTTTCATTATTATTAAGTTGTTATTCATTTGTTTATTAATTCTAGAATTTTTATCACCTATTGTTTTAGTTACGCACTTTAATTCTTTTAATTCATTGTTTTTCATTCTTTCAATTATGATTTAAGTCTTTATTTGGGATTCAAGCATGTGAATGTCCTAAAATAGGAATAAAGGCCTAATTGTGAAAGCAACCTTGCTTACTCTATAGCTCGTTTGCATTTATTGATTTTTAATGCTCATTATTAGTCTAGATTGATCACCTAGATTAGTATACAAAAATTTAGTCTAATTCTCAAAAGGTTAGGTAAAATTGGATTTCATAAAAACAATAAAGCAAAAGAGCCTAGACATATGACTTTGTTTTTGGCCCTAGACATAGGGAAAAACCTTTAAAACCAAAAGATTTGTGTTTAAAAATTAACTAAGTTCGTATTAGCCATAGAAATGCTAGTTTAATCACTTAGCCCCCTAAAGATACTTCATAGAAGGTCGAATAGGTGTTGAATTTGGTTTACAAAGCTTAAGTGTTGAGTCAAAGGATTATAATTACAATTAGGCCACAATTTCTTTCGGTGGGGCAAAAACACGTTTGAATCCCTCATTTATCATTTTTATTTCTTCTTTTCAAAAACAATAAAAACGATCCCACTTATTATTGTACTTTGGTTACCCACAATTGCAATTTGAAAACGTCTTTGCTTATTCTCTTGAATTTTGATGTATCCGTTCTCTGTGGGATCGATACTCTGGAATACTTCTAGTTTTATATTACTTGCATCGACAGTGTGCACTTGCAATGAATTGGAGCTCTTTTTTTAAAGTAAAAATCTTCTCTTAAAGCCCCCACGTTTCAATTTAATCAACCAAAAACATGATCGGACTGAAACGTGGAGGCTTAAAAAAAAGATTTTTAATTCAAAACAAAGCTCCCAGTCTAGTGCAAGTGCACATTGTCGATACAAGTAATATAAAACTGAAAGTATTATAGAGTATCGATCCCACAAGGAACAGATACAACAAATTTCAAAAGATAGCAAGAATTGTTTTCAAATTGCAAGTTCGGTAACCGAGGTTATAAAAATATATGAAGTTGGTTTGTTAACAAAAAATGGGTGAAAAATCAATGAGTGAAAATAAGGAATTTCAAGTGGTTCAAGCACCTTTTAGAAGAATGCTATAAAAAATACAATTGCAATCGTAGCTAACATGTGAAAACTAAGTAAACCAAATTCGACTCCTATTCAATTTTGATTAAAAATATTTAAAAGGCTAAGTGATTAAACTTATATGTCTATGGCTAATCTAACTTAGATATTTTCACACACAACTCTAGTGGTTTTGGAGTCTTGCCCTATGTCTCGGGTCGATGTTTCGAAACTTATTTCTAAGCCTTTTCCTCCATTGCTTTTGTGACATCCACCTTTCCTTAACCCTTTCAGTATTAAGTTCGAGCTTAACAAGCAACACTCGTTGGCTGACTAGGTTTATCCAAATCTAAACTCAACAAAAACAAACTAAGTTCACATACTAGCTAGATTGGTTATGCTTTAGAGCTTTTACATTTTTCCTTAGGGCTTTCACCTACTTGAACCCCTAAAGAATTTAGCTCATTATGATGGTAATGAAAAACAACAAATGAATGGATACAAAACTCATAATTAAATAGCAAAATAAAAGGGAAGATAATTCTTAAATATAAAGGCAACCCAAACTGAAATTTTATTAAGAAAAGACTTGAAGAAAAACACTCCCACAACTCACACAACAATCTCAAAGGAGAATAAAAGCAGTAATGAACTTTAGAAATTTTCAACTTATTAAGGAAATAGAATTCAAGAGAGAATTCTGTCTTATGAATAAAATGGGAATAACTAAACCTCAACATAAACTAAAATTCCATGAACTTACAAGAATGAAATGAAAAAAAAAATAGAAACTAGAAGCAAATGAATAGAAAATAAAATAAAGTGGGCTTGTGTATTGCTTCAATAGATCCAAATACCCATTCAAAAGCAAATGGATCTTCACATCCTCTAACCTTCGTTGAGGAGGGATCAAATTTAGACTTTCATAGAGCAAAAATGAAGAACAACTTGTTGGAAAATGACAGAAAATGATGAACTAAGGACTGTGGGCCAGCAAAAAAATCCAGCCACGTTTGGGTACATTCTTCTTTCTTTTATAGGTGTGGGGGCTAGGGTTTCTATCTTTTCTCTTCTACAACCTTGGGTCAACTTGTAGGCATGAAATCAGGCTAAAGAATCTCCCAAATCACACAAAAATCTCCATAAATCTCGTGATTTCCTTGATTCCTGCATTTTCCAGATTTTTCAAAAAATGAAATTGCATTTCAAAAGTAGAATGCAATTGCATTTTCCCCTTTGTTCACCATCTTGTTTTCCCACTGAAATGCAATTGCATTTCGAAAGTGGAATGCAATTGCATTTTCGTACTTACTCCAAATCTGCACAAAAATAATAAATTAGCTTAATTTCCATTATCTTTTCAAATTCTCTCATCTTTTTCAATACTCCGACAAGCTTTTATGAATGTATCTAATAAACACTATTTTTAGCTTGCTCGTCATACAACAAAACACACAAAAATAACAAGAACAACCTAGTTTAGGGTTAAATAATCCTCATAAATGAGAATTATCATATAGGGACATGATCGTTGATTGAGAGTACCCTATTGGGTGAGGAATGAAAGAATACTGGAATCCTTATACTCTATTGCATTATCTGTGCGAAGAATTTTAATAAGTCAAGAAAATTGAGTTTGAACCATATTAGCAAAAGCAATGTTAATCTGAGATAAGGCAGCCCGATTTTTAAGAAAATATATCCAAGTAAAGCTGGAGTAGTCATTAATAAATAAAACAAAATGGTGATAACCATTGACTATACTTGATAAGTCAGTTTTAAGCATAGCAAAGTAGGGTGCATTTAGGCTTATGGTTCATTTTTTAGGTCTTTGTTTAACCAATCATATTTGATTTTTGTTTGTTTTTGTTTATTTTCTTTGTTGGTGATTCTTGGTAGTCAAAATGATGTTTCAAGTCAAAATTTTTAGCAAGCTAGCGCATAGGCATTGAAAGATGAAAGAGACAAGAATGAAAATAAAATTGGCAGAAGGCTAGTGCCTAGGCGCTGCTAAAGGCGTCTAGGCACTTCGATAGAAGACGGACTATCAGAAGGATGAGGTCTAGGTGCCACTCTAAGTGCCTAAGCGTTGCAAGCATGGTGCCTTGGTGCCTAGGCGCTGTGTTACTGACAACATTGATTTTTTTATTTTTTTTATAGTGCCTAGAAGCTGTTCATGGCACCTAGGCGCTGCATCGACTACCTTAGAGAAGAAGATGAGAAATTAGAGAAAAAATGAGAATACACCACCTTGGAGGACCCGAGCAACCAAATGGAGTGAGAGCTAAACTTGGTTATTCGTTTAATCACTTGGATTTGTCTCTCTTTTCACTTTTTCTTTCTCTTTTTTTGCTTGTAATGACTCCAATGACACTTTTAACTAGTTTTGTCAAGTTTTACATTATGAACTAAGTTATTTTTTCTAGAGCTTTGATGTAATCGAATACTTGAATCCTACTTTTTCTTAGTTAATAGATAGTTAATAGATGATGTTTCTATTTCATTTGTGGTTGTGAAAATTCTTCTGCACTTAAAGCAAGTTTAGATTTGGCCATTCTTTACATTGTTTTTATGTCGTGATTTGAGGTTGAGAGACAAGAATCATTTGATAAACTGAAGGATTTTTCCAACTTTATACTTGAGATAGAGATATCTTTATAGATTTTGTGGCAATATTAGGTTCTACAGGCTTAATAATTGAATTGTTGGAATTGTCATAGAGATATAGACAATTTAATTTTCAACGAATATCGTTATTGCTTGCGAAAGAATACCGAGTCTATAGGTTAGAGCTTGCCAACAACCTAGAAATAGAAGAAAACATTAGCTATTAATGAACAAAGAGTAGGAGGAAGTAATTGGTGAAGTCATTGCTCTATAGTTTTTACCAATTAAGTTTAGCCCTTTGTTTTGCATTGTCAATTTTGGAGGTTAATCACATTTATTCTTCAAGCAAGTTTATTTTTTCATTCATCTTTGATAACTCGGTGCTTAGATAAAATTGAGGCTAGAGAATTTGGTAATTGGTAACTTTCAGTTCCTGTGGAGAACGAACTTTGTATTCAATCACTGTATCACTTGTAATGATTCATGCACTTGCGAATTCAACCAATAGTACTATTAGGGGTAGGACCTCAAATATCCGAGTGAATTAAGCCAAATGGAGTATCACATATAGAGGATGACGTAGAGAAAGATAAAGCAGATTGTATTGCAAGTTTGAAATTCAAACAATCAAAAGGAATAAATTTATAAACATTATTTAAATTACTAACAGAAATTAAATGACGAAGTTTGTCAGAGGAAGCATCACCAAGACGAAAGTGCCACTGATGTATTGCAGAGTTAGTGATAGGAGCAAAAATGGATGAACAGACAGGGAGCTGGAGTGATATGAGTTCAAACCATCTTCCCACTTTGAGACCCATAGCAACCATCTGTCTCGTTTGCGGATCCTGAACTTGACAACCAGTAGGAGAGAAACAAACGGTTAGACCAAGATCACATAATTGTCCCATAGAGACAAGATTAAATGTAAGATTTGGAATGCAGTAGGTATTGGGAAGACTTAAAGTAGGTGTGTCTACTTTGCCAATATGAGAAATAGTCATACAATTATCATCGGCAGGAAGGAATTTTGCAGGGGTGGATGAAGACATAAGAAAAAAATCAGAGGTCATATGATTACAACAGACTGAATCAAGAAGCCATGAATTACCTAATGAGACAACAAGAGCAAATGAATTGGATGAGATCTCCTATTTTAATAAGTCCTGAGATCACTGATCTGAAAACTGGGAGGAGTGAAATCATCAGATGGGGTGGCAGCAGCAACGGATGAAGAACCAACTTTAGAAAAGTTCTTGGATTTTGTAAAATGACTAGGAGGGCAAGGTGGTCGAGTGGGACAATTGTCTAGGATATGACCACATTTGTGACAATACCTGCACTCAATTTTAGGACAATCAGCAAACTTGTGACCCTGAGACTTACAAATCTTGCAAAAGAGGGACCCAGATGCGTTGTGTGGATGAGTGGTTGTGAGAAAGACTTTAGACTGTGGTGATGAGACTATGCCAAGTCGTTTTTCTTCAAATAAAATTTCCCGAATTGTTGCATCTAACGTAGTTAAAGCATTTTGATATAGTAAGGCAGCACGAACAGACTCATATTCCAGCCGAGGTCCCATACTCATATTCCAGCCGAGGTCCCATAAGAACTTTTTTGAGACGAAGATGATCCTGACTAATTTTCGCTTGATCAAGACGAGTCCAAATGGCTTGAAGTGTAGCAATGTATTCATTGACAGATTGACTAATGTCCTAATTTAGACTAACAAGCAATTGATAATAATGAGCCAGTCCGATATATTGAAAACGGGTAGACAAAAAGGTCCCAAAGTTCTTTAGCTTTATCAAAAGCATCAAATTGAACATGAATGGCAAGGATAGAAGTGTTACCAATCCAAATCATTATTTGATGATTTTTGTTATCCCAATCCTCTAATCGTTCAATAGATTTGGCATCTTCCTTAGTTGTAGCCTTATTCTTTAAAGGTTTGGAAATATCACCAGTGACAACTCACCATAACTTTCAATTGATCAAAAAAAAAAATCATTTGGTGTGCCCAAGTGATATAGTTTGTACCATTGAGAATCGTATTAATGAGACGAAAAATATCACTTTTCTCCATTATAAAAAAGATATGTTAAAGCTGAATTGAATCGGACCAAATTGAACCAACACAACAGACCAAGTGAGTGAACTAAACCATCCAATATGAACCGAACCAGTCCTGGGCGAAGTGAACCTGCCTGGTGAACCCAACCTACCTTTTTGTTCTCTTCTTCAAGCGAGTTAAGGGGATCTGAAACTAGTGTTTTGTTTTCTAAGATAATAACAGAGTTGAGAGGATCTAAAACCCAAACCATAGATGAACGACGGAGTCGGCATATGGCGAACAACTAACTTCAGATGTTAGCGCTGAGCTATTCTCTGGATTGACGAACAGATCTAGTTTGGAGACGATGTTCGTGCCGAGTTGGAGTGATGCAGATCTGAGCGACAGAGTCGGATTTGCGATCGGTGTGCTTGGGTTGCTCGCGCGACTCTGATCTTTGAGTTGACCAATAGATCAAGGTTGGAGAGTTCTGGGGGTTGCAGATCTAGCCGGTGTGAGAGGGGTTGTTGATGCGAGAAATTTGAGTGTTGTTCAGCAGATTTGGGCTATTGACAGACAGAGGTTATTTGTGCAAGATTTAAAATGCGAGAGACCTGAGACGTAAGAGGGAGGCTTTAGACGCGGACGCGGGGGGCGGAAGAGATCTGAGGTGACAACGAGCGGTGGCAGGCGACAGATAAGATAATACAAAACTCTAAAGTTAGTAGTGAAGGGAATAATTGAATTAAACCCACAGCGGAAGCATATGAATCTTCTTTGATTTGTTTAGAATTAAACTAAAATACAAGGGTTAAGCAATAAATACCTTCCAAATATGGAAAATCTTCTGGTGGATCTTTATCTCTTCTACAAAGTTTTCTTGGCTATGACTCGAACACAAGACCAAGGCTTGTGGGAGCCTCTTGAAAGAAAATCCCCAAGGGATTGGAGAGGAAGAGGTCTAGAGAGAATTATCTAATTCTCTCTATTGATGAGATGTGTATTGTGAAGAATGCCCAATGGCTCACCCCTAGGTTCTTATTTATAGTGGTCTAAGGAAGATAATTAAATAATATATCTTAATATCTAATATATTAAAATATATTTATCTAACCAATTTGAATCTTATTCAAACCGTTTAAAACTCTCCTACGACATTTATTTCCTAATTTGAATCCAATTCAAATTTAATAAATATCTTTTATTTAATGTATCTAATATACATAATTATTTTAATATTTAATGTATCAAATACAATAAATATATTTTCCTCTTTTATTTAATATATCTGATATATTAAATATTAATTTGAAATGTTCAAATTAAATATTAATTTGAACATTTCAAATTTTAATATTTAATGTATCAAATACAATAAATATATTTTCCTCTTTTATATTTAATATATCTAATATATTAAATATTAATTTGAACACTTCAAATTAAATATTAATTTGAACATTTCAAATTTTTCTTTCAACTAAATTGATATTTTAGTGTTACTATGAGCTAGCAAAGGGACCTTATGGACCTACAGATTATAAGGTCCAATGATACAAAATTAATTAATTAAACTCTTTAATTAATTAATTTTCATTCATTAACTATAGGTCACTCCACTATAGACCTAGAGTTGCACTCTTATGCACTGTAGGACAAGTTGTGTCCATAGATATAATCATTACATGCAAGTCGATCCTTCACGAGTTGTTCGTAATTACAGCTGGGTCAAAAGTCCGTTTTACCCCTATAATTACATCTTGCACCTTAAGTACCACTGATCCTCTAATGAACAATCTGTTTATAATCTAATTATAAACTAAGTCCCTCTAGGGCCAGTGAGAGGGTGGGGCCCCATTGTTCAAGTCCCAAAATCAATACTTAAGGGAACTAATCATCTACTTACCCTATATGGGAAAAAGTGAATTCCATCTTGTGAGATTATGTTCCCAGCTCCTTATTTGGTCAAGTCCCCAAAATGGTAGGCATATTGAATCGGCTACAAAAGCCACTCTCACCCATGCAAATCAAAGGACAAGCCCTCACAAGCAGGAGTTCATAACTCACTCAGGATTAAGATCGAGTCGCATATGATCATCCTGATGAAATATTAATCATCTCAATTAATGGATTTATAAAGAGAGATTAAATACTTCGTGGTCCAGTCTTATACAAACTCATTGTATAAGATACCCTCACTCACATGTCTCCACATGAATGATTTGGATCAAATCATTTGTAACTATTACAAAGTGGGCCGTATCAATAGTGTTACCAGGATAAGACACCCAACCTTATCCATATACTATGACTCTTTAGGTTATTTCTTAAACACGATCCTCCTGTATGTCAACCACATACTGTTCAAGATTACACTAATAACCTTGAATTTTTCATATAATGGATAATATTATATTGCAAATAAAATAATCAAAATTATTATTAATTATTAAATAAATTATTAATTACGAGGCTTTAGGGCATAAATCCCAACAAGTAGGGTTCTAATACCATGTTGATTTCAATAATAATTTTATTGAATATTCTATTCTATACAATGATATATATAAGGGAATAAATACACCAAGAGAATAATGCATGAAAGGAAAGTTTCTAAATTCCTAAATTACAGCATAATTTATGTTCACAATATCAGAGGGTTGTTTGAATCTCTCCCAAAGAATCATCCCAAAAGTAAGAGTCTTGCAAAACAAGGTTGCTAGATACGATCACATCAGGACAAAAAAAATGTTCTCTGAAATTTGACTTCTTCAGTAATGGCTTCTGCATCTGTAGGTATATGAAAGAAAATAGATTTGGAACGTGGCTGGACATGGATCGAATAATATTGTATTTCGAATTGAAGATTACTTGAAATTTGATTGGTTAAAATACTAAAAACTTTATTAGTTCTCTTAGTTCTATCCACAAAAGCCATTGGAAAATTGAACCTACTTTGAATTTTGTTGCAATGATCACCATAGGTCTAGTTCTTATGACTTCATTTCTAGTAGAATCAAAAGGTCCAACTTCGTGAAGAACGATAAACTCTACCAGTCATGAAACCCATCAACAACAACATTCCATTAATCCTTATTCTTCTTCGCTTTGTTTTGAAATTTTTCAGCAGCATACATACGATCACATCCACACAATTTCTCAAAGACCCTAAAACTGTATTTGTCCAATCGTGGTTTCTTTGAACTGGGTTTCTTTAGCCCTCTCAATTCAACCAATTAGTTCGTCGGAATTTGGGATAAACGAGTCCTTGTACTAACTATCTTCTGTCTTAACAACAAATTTGGAGTTGTCGCCGTATCCAAGAACGAGAATCTCGTTGTATTAGATGAACAAAACAACATTCTTTGAAATTCCAATGTTTCAAATGTTGCAGTGAATTCCACTGCTCGACTTCTAGATTATGGAAACCTTATTTTTCAAGACCATGCTTTGGAGAACATCATATGGGAGATTTTCAAACACCCTTTAAACAAATTATTGTCGATGATGAAATACAGCACAAACACAATCACAAACGAGAAAGTAGAAATTGTGTCATGGAAAAGTCCTTTGAATCCATCCTCAGGAAATTTCTCCTACGGAATCGACCCTCTGTCAATAATCCCTCAAGTTGTTACTTGGAAAAACAATCACCCATATTGGAGGTCCGGTCCATAGGGACAACCAAGTTTTCATTGGAATACATGGTATGAACTTTGACTATCTTCAAGGAGGTAATATTGTAATTGAAAACAGAACTTAGACTCTCTCGATCGCCAATGGAAACGAGGCTCAATTATTCTTTCGTTACTTGAACCCTAAAGGGACTTTGGAAGAGCATCAATGGGTGATCGTGTGATCAGCTCCTGAAACAGAGTGATGCTTATGGCGCTTGTGGGGAATTTGGAGTCTGTGATTCTCAAAAAACCCCAATTTGTGGCTCTTTGAGGGGTTTTAGGCCAGAGAAGGAAGAGGAATGGAACAGAGAAAATTGAAAAAAAATTTGAAATTTATGCCCTAAAGTTTTGTAATTAATGATATATTTAATAATTAATAATAATTTTGATTATTTTATTTGCAATATAATATTATCTATTATATGAAAAATTTAAGGTTATGAGTGTAATCTTGAACAGTATGTGATTGACATACGAGATGATCATATTCAAGAAATAACCTATAGGGTCATAGTATATGAATAAGATTGGATGATTTATCCTAGTAACACTATTGATATGACCCACTTTGTAATAGCTACAAATGATTTGATTCAAATCGTTCATGTAGAAACACGTAAGTGGGGGTATCTTATACAATGAGTTTATATAAGATTGGACCACGAAATATTTAATCTCTCTTTATAAATCCGTTAATTGAGAAGATTAATATTTTATCGGGATGATTATATGTGACTTGATCTTAATCCCTAGTGAGTTATGAACTTCTGTCTGTGAGAGCTTGTTCTTTGATTTGCATTGGTGAGAATGACTTTTGTAACCGATTGAATAAGCATACCATTTTGGGGACTTAATTAAATATGGTGCTGGGAACATAATCTCACAAGATAAAATTCACTCATTCCCAAATAGGGTAAGTAGATGAGTAGTTCCCTAAGTACTAATTTCGAGACTTGAATAATGGGGCCCCGCCCTCTCATTGGCCCGAGAAGGACTTAGTTTATGATTGGATCATAAACAAATTGTTCATTAGAGGATCAGTGGTACTTAAGGTGTAAGATGTAATTATAGGGACTTTTGATGAACAACTCATGAAGAATCGACTTGTATGTAGTGATTATATCAATGGACACACCTTGTCCTACAATGTATAAGAGTGCAATTCTAGGTCTATAGTAAAATGAATTATAGTTAATGAATGAAAATTAATTAATTAAAGAGTTTAATTAATTTATTTTGTATCATTCGAGCTTATAGTTTGTAGGTCCATAAGGTTCCATTACTAGCTCGTAAGAGCATTAAGTGATCAATTTAGTTGAAAGAAAATTTGAAATGTTCAAATTATTATTTAATTTGAAGTGTTCGAATTAATATTAAATATATTAAATATAAAAGAGAAAAATATATTTATTGTATTTGATACATTAAAATGATTAATGTATATTAGATACATTAAAGAAAAATATATATTTGGAATTTGAATGAGATTCAAATAATATATATTTTAATATGGTATTAAAATATAATATTTTAATTATGACAAAGATTTGTCCTAAGTTTCTATAAATAGGACCCTTAGGTTGAGAGCGAATTAGAGAATTCTCTAGACATATCCTCTCTCATTTTCTTTCTAGAGGTTACCACAAGATTTGGTCGTGCGTTTGAGTTAAAGTAATGAAGACTTTGTGGAAAGTCTTGGAGTTCAACCTCGTTGAAGTTGGAGCACAAAGAGAAGAAGACCCACCAGAATATTCTCCATATTTTATTCCATTGTAAGTTTTGCTTAACCTTGTCTATTTTTGTTTAATTCTAAATAATTCAAAGTCAATTCCAACGCTTCCGCTTTGGGTTTAATTCAATTATTCCATTCAAGAAATGAGTGTGAGAGGAATTTTCCATTGGAGTGTGAAAAGAAGAATATCAATGTGGAAATGGGAAACGAGGATGGGTTTTTAAACGTGGAAATGGTCAAGGTGAGTTTGGTATTTATGAAATATATAAATAGTATTCAAACTTTGATTAATTACCACAAGTTTTTCAACGTTGATAATAATAACAATAGTAAAAACTCTGGTTTCGCTCTGTGTCCCTTGAAAGACAAAATCTGTTTCCAATAATCCTCATCTTTTGCACATAGCATGAAACCCCCCAAAAAAGAACTTTTAGTTTTCTTCATTAGGGTTTGCAACTGGGTCGCTCATCGTGTGAATATGTAATGGGATGAAAACGTGATTGCAAACCCTAATGGCAATGAGTGAAATGATCGAACAACATATCCTTTCAACCACCTATTTACACAAATTGTGTTAGGAGTGCTAATAAAGTTCCACATTGGTTAGGGAAGGAAGAGGTCCATGGTATATAAGTGTGGATAATTATCACCATTGATATGAAGTCTTTTGGGAGAACCAAAAGCAAAACTATGAGGGCTTATGTGTCAATGTGTGCGTCTATTGTGTTGCCGAGGAAAATCCTTGAGTTTTGAGAAATAGGTTTAAAGGGTCCCTCATGTCATTTTTTTAATTTTTGCATTTTTTTTTATATAACATTAATATTTTTTTAATTAATTTATAATATTGAATGATTTTTTAAATTAAAAAACAAAGTTCTCTCTTTCCTCTCTACCCCATTCTCTCTCTCCTCTCTCCTCAACCCACCTTCCTCTCCTCTTCTTCGTCTTTTCTCCTTCTCCCTACCATCTTCTTCTTCCACAACTATGATTTTGAAGGATGATGAAGAAGAAGAAAACAGATCATCAATAAATGGAAGAAACAACATAGCCACAAAAGCTTCAAATGGAAAAACTAATAAATTTCATGAACAGAGAAACTAAAAACGAAATCCAAAATAGAAAAAAATGTAAAAGAAAAAAGAAAATATTAACATAAGCTGCAAAACATACACAACAATCAAACAAAGAAGATGGTGGGGGAGAAGGGGAAAAGATGAAGAAGAGGAAAGGAAGGTGGGGTGAGGAGAGAGGAGAGAGAATGGGGTAGAGAGAAGAGAGAGTTTTTTTTTTTTTTTTTTTTTAAAATTAAAAAATCATTCAATATTAAAATTAAAAAAATATATTAATGTTATATAAAAAAATTGAAAAAATTAATAAAATTTTGAAAAAACTGATATGAGGGACCTTTTCAATCTATTTTTTAAAATTTAGAGACTAAAATAGTTTATTTTGAAAACTGAAGGACCACATGCACCTATTCCTAAAAACTTAAAGACCAAAAAGATATTTCTCCCAAAAAAAAAAAAAAAGCATTGTGCATCCAATGAAGTTCGAAACTCCTAAGTCTCCTCTGCATAAAATCTTCCCTTAGCTGTTGAAGTCAATGTAACTGATGAGTAGTGACTGATAGTCGTCTCGAGATTCAATAGGAATAATAGTCCATATGGACGGCCATGAAAATTGAAAAGTAAAACACCCAGCTTCACTCGTTTTCAATGGAAGTCATCTAAATAATAATCCACCAAATAGTTTCTCTTTTGAAGCACTGCACACTCATCTTCCTGCACATTCATCTTCTTTACCAATCATGAGACCCCAAAAAAAGACGAAGACGAGCAATTCCCATCTTCTTCTTCATCTTTTGCTTTTCTTCTTCCATTCAAGATTCTGCGTCGGCAGAAATATCATCACATCAACCAATTTCATCACGGACCCTTCAACTCTATTATCCGATAACGGTTTCTTCAAGTTGGGGTTTTTCAGCCCTGTTAATAATACAACGAGCCGCTATGTCGGAATCTTGCTCAACCAAGGTTCTAACCAAACTGTCATATGGGTAGCTAACAGAGAAAAACCTCTGAGCCATACTTCTGGGGTTTTCACTATTTCCAAGGACGGAAATCTTGTTGTATTAGACGGAAAGAGTAACATTCTTTGGACTTCAAACATTCTAAAACCTGCAATCAACTCGACTGCTCTGCTTTTAGATTCTGGCAACCTTGTTTTACAAGACTCTTCGTCTGGGATGATTCTATTGGAGAGTTTCAAACATCCCTCTAATATATTCATGCCAGCCATGAAATTTGTCACAAAACCAAGAACTAAAGAGAAAATAGGGCTGACGTCGTGGAAAAGCCCTTCTAATCCATCGAAAGGGCGTTTCTTCTTCGGAATCGATGCTGTAAATAACATTGCCGAAGTTTACATTTGGGAAGGCAGTGATCTGCATTGGAGATCTAGTCCATGGAATGGCCAATCCTTTATTGGCATACCCATTAAGGTCTCTGTTTATCATCACCACGCTGTCAGTATCCTAATTGAAAACCAAACTTACTCTCTCTCTGTTGCAAATAGCAATGATCTGCTCCAATTTGAGTTTTATCAGTTAACCTCACAGGGAAATTTAGAGCAATCGGGTTGGGATGATACGGGGAAGGATTGGGAAATTAGATGGTCGGCTCTAAAAACTCAGTGTGATTTCTATGGAAGTTGTGGGGCTTTTGGAATCTGTGACCCAAAATCGTCCCCCGTTTGTAGTTGCTTAAAAGGGTTTCAGCCGAAGAACGAGGGGGAATGGAATCAAGGAAATTGGGGAAGTGGGTGTGTGAGAAAGACATTGTTGCAGTGTGAGAAAGTGAAAAATGTGAGTGTTGAACAAGGCAAGGAAGATGGATTTTTGAAAGTGGAAACTGTTAATTTACCACATTTTGCAGAGTCGTTGGGTTCCTTTGTTTCAGCAGATGGTTGCAGGGTTAAGTGCTTGGATGATTGTTCGTGTTCTGCTTACGCGTATGAAAATGGCATTGGGTGCATGTTATGGAGTGGGAATTTAATCGACGCTCGAAAGCTCGATTTTGGTGGAGGTGCTTTTCACCTTAGATTGGCATATTCAGAACTAGGTATGACAAAACTGTTTTTTAATTGTGCAGTAAACTACCAATAACTATTTAGTTTTTAAAAATTAAGCTGCACGATTTTTCCTTATAAATTTTTACAACGTTTCCATCCAAATTCTTAAAAAAAAAAAATTTATTTTTAGAATTTAGTTAAGAATTCAAATATTTTCTTAAAAAAGTTGAAAACTATCGTAAAAAATTGTGAGAAAACAAAGTACAATTTTAAAAATCTAAGCAACTATTTGAGGCGTTGAGTGGATTATAATATTCTGTGGAATTATATAATATATGTTTAGGATGTAGAGTTATTTAGTCGGAGTTATAATCGTCCGTGTTTGAGGTGCAGAGTTATTTAACTCTACAACTATTATAACTCAGGTTATTATAACTTGTTCGAAATAGTTATCAAATGGGTTTGGAAGATATTCATAACTTCATATAACTACTGTACTTTCTTTTTTTCATTTTTTAAAATTCTTCTTTGCTGCCTTGTATCACAGAGGATGCTGTAAAAGGGTCGAAAGTGATTATAATAGCTTCAGTGATAGCTGGAACTGGAACACTGATCATCATCTTGGTCACATGCGTCTCATGGAGAAGGATAATTAGCCAAAAAGGTATGAAGTATTTTAACTTTTTAAGTTTTGAAACTTTATTTATTACTGAGATTTAATATTCTGCAGCAAAGAAAGAGAGAAAAAGCAAGAAGATGTCATTGTTAAACGAGAGGCGTAAAATTTTGAACTTGACAATGGATCATAGAATCGGAATCCATTTGAATCAAGGGTTACCAACTTATGACTTTGAGAAGCTGGCAATTGCAACAAACAACTTTCATTTAGATAACAAGCTTGGAAAGGGCGGGTTTGGGCCAGTGTATAAGGTAGGCTTCATTACTAAATCATATACTTGCAATTTACAATGTTAGTGATTATTACGTTCGGTTTCAGGGCAGGTTGGTGGATGGCCAAGAAATAGCTATCAAAAGACTCTCAAAAGCGTCTAATCAAGGGCTTGAAGAATTTATAAATGAAGTAACAGTGATTTCAAAACTCCAGCATCGAAATCTTGTTCGACTCTTTGGTTTTTGCGTTGAGGGAGAAGAGAAGATGTTGATATATGAGTACATGCCAAACCGAAGTTTGGATGCATTTATCTTTGGTTAGACATCCGTTCTCTCATGAATACAATTTTATGGATCATTTTGCTTAATTTTGTATTAGAATATTAATTCACCCTTCAAAACTGAATGTTGTTCATGTAGATTCCTTCAAACAAAAACTTTTAGATTGGAGAAAAAGGTTCAATATCATCATGGGGATTGCGCGAGGCCTCCTTTATCTTCACACAGATTCTAGATTAAAGATCATCCATAGAGATCTCAAAGCGAGTAACATCCTGTTGGACGAAAATCTTAATGCCAAAATTTCAGATTTTGGTATGGCACGAATATTTGACAACAATGAAGATCAAGCGAATACTTTAAGAGTTGTTGGAACTTAGTAAGTATCTCTTAGTTGATTAACAATTAGTTGAGCTAACAATACCCTTTAATTGTATTTTTTTTAATGAATCTAGTGGCTACATGTCTCCTGAATATGCAATGGAAGGTCGATTCTCAGAGAAATCAGATGTATTTAGCTTTGGAGTTTTGTTACTTGAAATTATTAGTGGGAGAAAAAATTCAAGTTTTTACCACGACGAGAATGTTCTAAGCCTATTAGGATTGGTATGTCTATATGAACTAGACTTTTTCCTTGTAAATATCACTTTCAATTCTTTACTCATATGCAAATCTTATCGACGTAAAACTTATTTTCTACATGTTTTCAGGCATGGAAATTATGGAATGAAGAGAATCTAATTTCTTTGATTGATCAAGCAATAATCCATGAATCGAGCCATCTCACAGAGATTTTGAGATGCATCCACATAGGACTCTTGTGTGTTCAAGAAGCCATAAAGGATAGGCCAAATATGTTGACCCTTATTTCAATGCTTAATAGTGAAATTATGGATCTTTATCCTCCAAAACAACCTGGTTTTACCAGCATGCAATTTGAGAACAATACAGATTTATCTCAACAAAGTCAGGATAAATATTCTGTAAATATGGTTACAATTACCAAGATGGGAGGACGGTAGTAACTATTATGTCATATAATTGCAATAATTGATCTCCATATGTTTTACTTTCTAGACAAATATTTGTAATGACCTCTCGTGGGGGTGAGTCTACACAATATTTTTCTTTTCTCCCTTTTGATTTATGTAAAGAAAGTACGAATGATTATAAATTATATTGTTATCATTTTTCAGGTATCTAAGAGCTCATGGCCCATTGGCATGTTTGTGTTCATTCGATCGTAGGTTTAGGTGCTTTAAAATATATATTCACTCATCACAATTAAATTAATTGATTAGAGTCTAATTTCTCAAATTAAACGTCCCAAGGTCTCTGCTACACCGTCACCCGTTGCGAGGCGCGCACAAATTTTTTGAGGCTGGTTGCGAGGATAGAAAATTTTTATGGACTTATTGCAGGCGTGACTTCACTTTTTTCAATTTGTAAATCTGGCAAAAAAATTCGACCCTGCCCAAAAGCTAAATCGAAAAAGTCCAAACTGTCATTTCTAGCGTTTTTGTATGTTTTAGTATTATTAAGTATATCATGGTATATTGGATATACTGGTGATAACTAATATACCTAAAATTAAGTACATCACTAATATACTTTATAACTTTGGTATATCTGTGGAATGATATTTCTAATATGAAGTATATTGACAGTATATCAGTACTTCATATGCAGTATATTAGATATACTTAAAATGAAGTATATTTCTGATATACTACTAATACACTTTATTTTTGCCAAACGTTTCTATTTTTCAAATTCAATAGCCTTCATTTCTCTTTGTTTCATCTCATTACACTTAAACACAATAGCATTTGAAAAAGGATATTCAGAACTTAAACCACTGATAGACACACGATACACAGACATCAACTTCAACGTCTTTGGCTCTGTTTCCTCTTCACCTTTATGTATTTCAAATTGTAATGGGATCAAGTTATGAAGCATTTTTAGTTCTTGACTTTATCAATGCTTTTTTGTCACTAGTTTTTTGTTGATATTGGTTTTTATTTGATACACTTGTTTAGTTAATAAACTTGATAGTAGTATATTAGTAAACCAGTGTTTTCGTGTGTTTTACTATTATTAAGCATATCAATAGTATATCAAATAGAATGGTGATATACTATTGATATACCTTATATGAAGTATATCAACAATATATCAGTACTTCATATTCAGTATATCAGATATACCTAAAATAAATTAAGTATATATCATTGATATACTACTGATATACTTTATTTTAGGTATATCAGTGATTTATATTCATAAATGAAATATATCAACGATATAACGAATATTGAAAACATATTAATACTTCATATTAAGTATATCAGATATATCTAAAATGAAGTATATCAGTGATATACCAAATATGCAAAATATCTCTGATATGCTACTGATATAATTCATATAGAGTATATCATTTAACTGATATACCTAAAAAGAAGTGTATCAATAGTATATATTACTAATATAATTCATTTTATGTATATATCAGTTGACTGATATACCAAATATAAAGTATATTAGATATACTAATGATATACCAAATATAAAGTATATCAGATGTACTACTAATATACCTACTGATACACCAATGGGGTAAAATTGGAATAATAAAAAAAAGTAAATCATATTTTAATTTTTTTACTATATTTGCCCCAAACACATTAGCAAATATTTTATATTTTTTGCTACCCATTACAATTCTCCAATTTTTTGTTTAGCTTTTTAATTTTTCCTTTATTTTTTAAATAAAAAGTACTTACAAATAAAAATAAATTATTTTTAATTAATGATAGTTAATCAAAGTCATAAATTGATCATGACATTCAAAAAACATCATAAATTTTTGAAAATACAAAAATCTCTAATTTTTCTTACAAAAAATGCTCCCGTAGCTATTTATGATGTTTTTTTTTCTTCCTTCCTTTTATTTGGTTTGGCTATAGCATCACGAAATGTCAAAAGTCTTGTAGTGCTTAAGAATATGTAAACTCTATCAAACAAAAACTCTTGGACCATGCAATTGCTCAATGTCTCACTTATCTTGTAGAGGTTCAAGATTAGTAACACATCGTATATACTAATATTAGGCAAAGATTTGTCTTAAAATCTCACATTATTGGTATACGACAGGAAGTTTTGGTGGTATTTAATGAAGTGCAAACCAATACCCTTTTAAGGGTTGTTGGAACTTAATTAACAAGTACCACTCCCTTTTTCATATCGATTCAAGTTTAATAATTATGCAATTACTAGAATCACCTAGTCAACTTAAGCATAGCTCATCTAGTTAAGATCACCTATATTATAGATCAAAAAGTAAAAAGTCCAAATTCCTACTCCAGCATGTTGTTGAAAAACTAAATAAAGTCGGTTATAATTGGGCGAAATACAAGATTCTATTATCATGAACATGTCTTAAGCTCGTGTTGGAATTTTTTATACCTATGAAAAAAAAAACTTTTCGCTCAATTTCATAACTTTCAAATCTGAATGACCTCATACAACGTTTTTAACATGGCTTCACGAAGAAAATCGTATTCTTTTTATTGATTCAACAATATATATAATGGTGTTAGGAATTTGACATTTGAAGTTCATCCAAGTGAGGCTCTTATGTATTGAAGAACTTATATAAATGAAAGACCAAATGTCTCTACCATTATTTAATTTTAATACTCAACAGTGAAATTGTAGATCTTCTTATTCCAAAGCAACTTAGTTTCATTGGTAGACAACTTGAAAGTAACACCAAAACATCTTGTTATAAATTTAGTTTCAAATTTATCATGGATTTAATTTAGCAAAAATTGTTATTTTAATTAAGTTCAAATTGGGCTTAATTAAATATGAGAAAGCTAAATTAAATAAAAGTTGGACCAATTAACTTGTTCCTAATTAATTGACTCAAAATCTTCATTGGGCCCAAAATGGAGGAGCCGAATTTAATTTAATCTCTTCTTGATGAGATATGGCCAATTCTATAATCATTTTCTTGTAGCCCAATTGATCTATATATATGTATGATGTATAGGCAAGGGTAATGTATGTGTAAGGGCATCATTCATTAAAGAGGGTTTTTAGTTTGTAGAAAGCAAGAGAGAGAGAGAGGCAGCAGCCATTCGACCAAGAAAAGAAAAGAAAAGAGAGAGAGAGGGGTTTTCGAATTGGGGCTTTCCTTTGTCTAGGGATTTTTCGATTAGAGGTCTTCTTCTTCCTCTTATTTGTGAACATCACGCCGACACCAAAATCCAAAGGAGAATAGCAGTTTTTGGTGTCGCCGTTCACGAGTCCTTTCCGTCGAGCCACTGAAGAAGTCGAAAAGAAGGTGCTGTTTTTCGCCATCTGTGATTGGGAGCCAGTGTTCCTGGTGAGATCCGAAAAACAAGCAAATCGATTCTTGGCTCTTCGGATACAAATCTTGAACAAAAAAGATTGTACTGCTCCTCTTTATTTTTTCTCTCTAGTTTACTGCTTTCTTTGTAAAATCCCTCTTAGATCTAGTCCTTGCTTCAATGTTCTATATATTTCTTGTTTGATTCTCTAATAATATTGACTAGCAAAGAGACCCTTTGTAAGTAGAGTAGGTCTATTGACCGAACCACTATAAATTTTTGTGTTTTCTTTTCTTTCTTTACTGTTTTCTGCTACTTTAATTCACTGTCCAGCACTTATTTTTCAGTAAAAATTGCTCAATTTCACCTGTAATTTTCTTATTAAAGCTAAAAATATGGGTTGTGATCTTGGTTAAATAATAAGACATCTCAACAATGTCTAAACAAGCATTCTATCAAATAGCGTACACTTACCACTATGTAATCTTGTCGTTTGAAGAACTTAGTAGTTTTTTCTTACGTTTTAAACATTTGTTTCATTTAGTTAAAACTTTTATCTGGAAGTATATGTTAATGATTATAAAGTTCTCCTATTCAAAAAATTAAAAAAAAATAAAATACTATAAAGTTCTCGTTTTCTCCCTTCATTATTGTTGAGAGTTGTTGAGTTATGAGTTATGAGTTTTTTCTTTTTAATTACATTCAATTTTTCAATTTAATGTTTTAAGTTTCTTTTTTAAAAGTTAGATCTAACACATTTCAGTTTTTTGTCTTTTAAGTTTTCTTTTAAGTTTTGTGAATTTCTTTATTTAATGTTGTAAGTTAATTTGTGATATTAATTATGTTCATTTTTTGTACACCTATATAAGGATGAACTTCCATGTGAAGATTGTATCACAAATTTTTTCTATTTCAATAGAAGTCTATTCATCTATTGGGTTCCACTCTCTCATTTTCAATTTTCTCTCTTTGTTCAACAAACATCGAGACTTTGATTTGATTATTGCTTCCACAATATTTTTTCATCCTTCATTTTTTCTCAACAGTGATATCAGAGCCTTAGAATGAGAAATTCAATTTTTTTATTTGAAAAAAAATGTCTTCTAATTTTGGTGTAACCTCTCCTCCACATTTTAATGGTGAAAACTACCAATTTTAGGTTGTTAAAATGCAATCCTACCTCAAGGCACTTGGCCTTTGGGAATCTGTCTCAACTAATGCTGATCCTCAACCATTAGGAGAAAATCTGACGTTGAATCAGATTAGACTACATGAAGAGGAGAAACTGAAAAAGCTGAAGGCTTTATCTGGTATTTATGCTGCTTTATCTGATCCTATTTTTGCTAGGATTATTGATTGTAAAATAGCAAAAGAAGCTTGGCATAAATTGCATGAGGAATTTGAAGGAAGCGCAAGGGTGAAGGCTGTCAAATTATTGACTCTCAATAGAGAGTTTAAAATGCTAAAAATGAAGGATTCAGACTCTGTGAGGGACTACACAACAAAAGTGATGACCATTGTAAACCAGATAAGACTAGTTGGTGAAAATTTTACAGATCAAAGAGTTGTGGAAAAAATAATGGTTAGTGTTCCCAACAAATTTGAGTCAAAGATCTCAACAATAGAGGAGTCTTCTGATTTGACTACTCTCTCTATAGCTGAGTTAATTAGCAAATTACAAGCTCAAGAACAAATAGATACAATGCGCAATGAGGGCATGTTGAGGGTGCATTTCATGCCAAGTCTAAAGGCAAGAAACCTATTGCAGAAGATGATAGACGGGAAACCAAAAATTAGGGGAGCAAGGAAAAAGGAGGAGCATCAAAGAAAGGTAAATTTCCTCCTTGTCATTATTGTAAAAAGACCAATCATGCTGAGAAAAATTGTTGGTCTAAAAACAAGCAAGTCTATCATTATGATTATTCCAACAAGGATGGTCATACGAGAAGTTTTGTTATGCCAAGAAAAACCAAACACAACATCCTCAGGAACAAGCAAAATGTGCCTATAATAATCAAGAAACAAATTTATTATTTATGGCCTCTCATATTGATGACAAAGAGTCAACCTCCTGGCTTATTGACAGTGGATGTACTACTCACATGGCTAAAGATATCAATCTTTTTAGCCAAGTTGATAGATCTATAAAGTCTAAGGTCATTCTTGGACATGGCGAGATGGTGCTAGCTGAAGGTAAATGTATTGTCACTATGCATACTAAGCAAGGTGAAAGAAAATATCCAATGTTTTATATGTTCCGAGATTATCTCAAAACTTGCTCAGTATTGCTCAATTGTGGCATAACAAATTTTCCGTGGTTTTCAAGGACCAAGTTTGTGTCATTTATGACCCACAAGGAGTAGAGATTGCAAGGGTCAACATGGTTGGAAATGCTTTCTTTTTGAATGGTAACTCTTTATGTCATCATGCACTAAATGTCAAAGTGGAAGAAAACAAGAAGTGGCATCATCGCTTTGGTCACTACAACAACAAAGCTTTGAAAATTTTGCATTCTTCTAATATGGTTAATGATTTTTTCAATTTCACCTCATTTGATCAGATTTGTGAAAGTTGTCAAGAAGGGAAGATGCATAGATTACCTTTCCCAAAAGGTGGCAGTTTTAAAGCCAAAGACAAGCTTGAATTAGTGCACAACGATGTTTGCGGTCCTATGCGCAATACATCTATTGGGAATAATAAATATTTTATTCTATTTATTGATGATTTCACCAAGATGACTTGGGTATATTTTTTGGTTGAGAGAACTCAAGTTTTCGAAATTTTCAAGAAGTTTGTAAATTTGGTTGAAACTCAAAGTGGTTATAAGCTCAAAACTTTGAGAACAAATAACGGGAAGAAATATACTTCCATGCAATTTGACAAATTTTGTGAAGATTTGGGAATCCAACAACAACTGTCCATTACCTATATCCCACAACAGAATGGTGTATCAGAAAGAAAAAATAGGATCGTGATGGAGATGGCAAGATGTCTTCTCTTTGGAAAAAAATTGCCAAAGAAATTTTGGGCAGAAGCTATATTTACTGGTGTTTACTTGCTCAATAGACTACCAACAAGGGCAGTTGAGGGCAAGACTCCATATGAAGCTTGGTCAGGTAGAAAACCTTCCGTTAAGAACTTGAAGATTTTTGGATCTGTATGTTACTCTTGTATTCCTTCTATTAAGAGATCCAAACTTGATAAGAAGACAATTAAGGGAGTATTTATTGGTTATGTTGCTTATTCAAATGGGTATAGAATTTTTGATTTGAACACTGAAAAGGTTATTTATAGTCGTGATGTCATTATTGATGAAGATTCTTATTGGGATTTTGAGGAGCAAACAATTGTGAGAGACTCATCCACCAATTTTGAAATTTTAGAACAAAATGAATCTTATTTTGATTCAATTGATTCTAATGATCAAGATAGCCAAGATCCTCTTTTAAATGATGATGATCTTGTTGATGCAACTGGTGATTATCCAAATTACAAGGTAAGATCACTTGCTGATATATATGAAAGTTGTAATCTTGTTATTCTTGAACCAAATAGCTATTATGAAGCTTCACAATCTGCTGAATGGATTGCTGCTATGAAAGAAGAATTAGAGATGATCAATAAAAATAATACATGGGAGCTTGTAGCGCAACCGCGAGGAAAGAATGCCTTGGGTGTGAAATGGGTGTTCAGAGTGAAGTATAATTCTGATGGTTTAGTCAACAAATATAAAGCAAGGTTAGTGGTAAAAGGTTATGCACAACAACCTGGAGTTGATTATGGAGATACATTTTCTCCAGTTGCACGACATGACACAATACGATTGATTATTGTTTTAGCTGCACATTTGGGGTGGAAAATATTCCATCTAGATGTCAAATCAGCTTTTTTGAATGGTGATCTTGAGGAGGAGATTTATGTGAGCCAACCTGAAGGGTTCATGGATAAAGGCCAAGAAGATAAAGTATATCACCTGAAGAAAGCTCTCTATGGATTGAAGCAGGCACCTCGTGCTTGGTATAGTAAGATTGATTCCTACTTACTTCTTCAAGGTTTTAGTGGGAGTATGAGCGAAACTACTATCTATGTTAAGGTTGATAACAACTCTGATCAACTCATTCTTTCCCTTTATGTTGATGATATGCTTGTGGCCGGAAATGATTATCAAATGCTACAAGATTTTAAAATTGAGATGGAAAAGATGTTTGAGATGTCAGATCTTGGTTACATGCATTATTTTCTTGGTATGGAAATTCTTCAAGAAGACAAGGGTATTTTTATTGCCCAAAGAAAGTACGCTCAAGGAATTTTGAAGAAATTTAAGATGGAAACATGTAAAGTTGTTTCTACTCCTTTAGCGATAAACTTGAAAGTGTCAAAAAATGATGGTGAGAAGCTTTCTAATCCTACAAATTAAAGAAGTTTAGTAGGAAGTCTCTTGTATTTAACAACATCTAGGCCAGACTTGATGTTTGCTGCAAGTTTGCTATCAAGATATATGAATTCACCTAGTGAAATTCATTTTGGTATTGCTAAAAGAGTCCTTAGATACTTAAAGGGTACTCTTGATTTTGGAATTTGGTTCGAATTTACAGGTGATTTGAAATTGACTGGATATTCTGATAGTGATTGGGCCGGTTGTGTCGATGATTCTAAAAGCACTTCTAGTTATGTTTTTTCTCTTTGCATTGGGATTTTCTCTTGGAATTCAAGAAAACAAGAAGTAGTGGCTCAATCTACTGCTAAAGCTAAATATATTTCAGCTGCATCATCCGCAAATCAAGCAATATGACTTTGCGAATTGCTTAGTGATTTGGGATTTGAACCTGAAGAACCTACAAAATTGTTTTGTGATAACAAGTCTGCTATTGCTATTGCCTCCAATCCAGTACAACATGGTAGAATGAAACACATCAAAGTTAAATTTCATTTATTGAGGGAAGCAGAGAAAGAAGCGTGAAATCAAACTCATTTTTTGTAGTTCTGAAGAACAACTTGCCGACATTGTCACAAAAGCTCTACCACAAAGGCAATTTGTGTTTCTACGCCAAAAGCTGGGTGTCACAAAGAAAAACCTCAAGGAGGAGTGTTGAATTATGAGTTATGAGTTTTTTTTTTTTAATTACATTCCGTTTTTCAATTTAATGTTTTAAGTTTCTTTTTTAAAAGTTAGATCTAACACATTTCAGTTTTTTGTTTTTTAAGTTTTGTGAGTTTCTTTATTTATTGTTGTAAGTTAATTTGTGATATTAATTAGGTTCATTTTTTGTACACCTATATAAGGATGAACTTCCATGTGAAGATTGTATCACAATTTTTTTCTATTTCAATAGAAGTCATATTAATCTATTGGGTTCCACTATCTCATTTTCAATTTTCTCTCTTTGTTCAACAAACATTGAGACTTTGATTTGATTATTGCTTCCGCAATATTTTTTCATCCTTCATTTTTTCTCAACAAGAGTAAAAAGAACACAAAAACAAACAAAAAAAAAAAAACTCAGGCAGAGAGTTCTTGAACATGCTCTAGAGCAACATCCACAATCTCTCACAGGGAAGTCTTCAAGCCAAAAATTGAGCAAGCATCTCTCTTCACTGCCATCTTCCCAAGCAAATGGGGTAGCGAAGTTCCCCATTCCTTCCTTCATGGTTGCAAAAGAAAATATTTTTTCAAATTTAATGAGATTGTTAGGATAACAAACCATTTTCACAATGGTATACGATATTGTTTACTTTGAGCATAAATCTTCGTAGCTTCACTTTTTGTTTCACCTAACATGCTTCAAACTAATAAATATAGTTATTTTTAATGTGTATTAAATTTTCATCAACATTTCCATTATATCATAGAAAAATTGATGAAATATAGCAAAAATATCACTAATGTGGAGATAATAATAAGAAGAAAAAGAAATTTTAACTTATTTAAAAAGACTAGTTTTTTACCAAGTGCAATGCACGTTTATATACTAAATTATGTATATTTTTTCTTATAACTAATAAAATAATTTTGTGTAAAATAGAAACAGTAGATTTTTTGTTTGCTGCATACAAACAATAGATTAATTACTAATATAATATGTTATAATTTCATAATACTAAAAAAAATTATAATTTTTATAAATGATTGAAATTAAGTTATGTCATTTTTATTTCATAAATTTGTTAATACCATTTATATCAACATACCTATTATTTTGTTAGTTCAAAATCACATGTATATTTTATAAATTTTTTAATAAGTTATATTTTATAGTTAAAAACATTTTCTTAAAATTGTCATTAAAATAAAAGGTTATAAATTTTACAGTGGTTAATTATAAAATTTAATAGACTCACTATAAAAAAAAAAAAATTGAATGCTTCATTTTGAGTTAAATAATTTTTATTTAATATTCTCAAATATTATGTACCTTTTTCTAGAAAAATAATTAAGATAATACATATGAATTATTGTAATAAAAAAGAGAGAGAGAGAAAAATAATCTAATAAACATGCTAAATTTCTTATAAAACTTGAACTTAGATTAGCGTATTGTGAGTCATTAAATTCAAATGAAAACACCCACCCTGAGTATAGCTCAACTGGTTAAGACATATATCTTGAATTAAAATATCAAAGGTTTGAACCACATCCCCACATGTTGTTGAACTAAAAAAAAATTCAAATAAAAGCATATACAAACATTTTAAATAAAAAATATTAACATATTAAAAAAAAAAATACTATAGTAAGTATAAAATAACATTAAAAAAATAGTTGAAAATTGCTAGTTAGTTTTTACAAAAATAGCATTATTCAACTTCATCAAGTTAGAATTAGAACCTAAGTCTCAAGCTTACACATTGTGATGCAAATTTGATAGGCATCCCATCGACTTGAATATATAAAGTTTGTCTAGAATTGCTTTGCTTTCAATATTAGACAGGCTTTGAGAGTAAGGAAATTAGAGATAACGCTAAAAATAAAGAAAAAATGGAGCTCGTAATGTTGGTGGAAGAATGGTGGAAGAATTTATTTATAATAGTAGATGTTGAAAATGTTACAAATATTTTGGAATTCCAAACTTTTGAAATTCTACCATTAATTATCTTTAATTAATTAATATAATTAAATTCTTGAAAAATAAATAATAACACTTTTTTCGTATTCTAACCTTTTAGATTCCATATATTATTTCTTATGTTTTTTTAGCAGATATACTTATTATGGTTGATAATGATTTATTTATTACTAATAATTATTTTAATAATTAACAATTTATATCTAAGCGAGAGAGATATTTTATGGAGGTAGTTAGAGAAATTTTAGGGAGGTGGTGAGATGAGAGTGGAAAATTTATTAGAATGATTTTAATAGTTTTGTGGTTAGGTTTCCTTTATTTTCTTTCTTCATTTATATATATTTTTTTTCAAAGAAAAGCAAATTGGAAGCCATTTGTTAGAGAAGATAGTGGAAGAAAATTAAAGTTAGATAATAATAATTAAAGTTAAATAATAATATTTCAACCCATAAATTTAACATAGCATTTGTGGACTCTATTTCTCCAATTTGAAGGAGTCAGTTTTTAATTTTTACTTTAAGGATAGTTTATAGTTTAGGTATTTCATTAAAAAAAAAAAACCAAAGTTAATGTTATAAAAAAAATGTTTATTTTGAAAATTTTTATATTTATTTGTGTTTAAATATCACATTTGTCAATTTTTATTTTTCCTTAATCGGTTAACATTTAAATAATTAATTGTATAAAAAAAACATTTCAATAATTAAAGAACTTATTAAAATTCATTCATTATCATTAATTAAAATTGATATATATATATATATACATATTTTGATGGCATGCATGTAGATTTGGAATAAAAATAGGGACAAAGTAGTTCAAACATCCTTAATTCTTAAATTTCTTAAAATTGAGCTTTCAAATTGTTGTGAAAATGAGTAGAAGAGACAAATTTGTAGTTGTATAGACTGAAAGAATTATAAAATTTTTTACATTCCTAATATTTTATATTCTATAATTAAATATAATTAGATAACAATATTAATTTTAGATTAATTAACATTGAGGCAAACTTTTTACATTTTAGGTTTTCACATTCCATTTATTTAATCTCTATAGGTGCATTTAAATTGCATTATCTCATGTCACATTCTTTATCAACTTTAGGTTACATTTTATTGTTTTTAATAAATTAATTAAAAATATATATAGATGTATATATATTTTTTTATTTTGGAAAAGTTATTTTACCTGATTTTGACCATTTTTTTTAATTATCTTGTTTATCTATTAAAAATTCTAAATATTTTTATGCTAACCTTTTTTATATACTCAGCTTTTCAACCTTAATAGAGATAAAATTAGATTTCATATTATAATTAAAATTAAAGAAAAAATCTTTAATTTCTTGGAGAATGAAATGATAAAACTTTGTGTATTCCAATTTTTAAATTTCACATAAATTATTGTTGATAAATAATTCATAATTTATTATTTATAATTAATTAAAAAATTTGTGAGGCATTAGGTTACATGATTATTTTCTCAACAAAAGGAACATAAAGCTTGTAATTGATTAATAAGTTTTTATTCTTTCAACAAATATTTTAAATAAAAAAAATGGTATACTAATTATAAAAGAACAATAAAAAACAGTAACAAAAAAAAAAAAACTCAAGATCTTAGCTATATATACACTCATTTCTTCAAATAGATTTGCTCACTTGACAATTGATAGATAAACATTATAATTCAACTTCATCAAAGTTGACTTGTAATGTTGCAAGCCTAGAGTCCGGGATATAAATACGAAACATGGATTCCTTGCAACTTGAATGTAACACCAATATCTTGAGATGCTTTGAAAATTGAAGGGCCTTTGAGAACAATGCATTGAGAGAACAAAAATAAAGAAAGAATGAAGCTCTAGATGTTGGTGAAAAAATGGTGAAGAAAACCCATTTTTATAGTAGTAGAATGTGAGAGTTACAAAAACTTTTTGAATTCTAAAACTTTTAAATCTTCATTTTAATTTAAATTAAAGGAAAAAATCTTTTAAGTGGTAGGAAAAACCTTTTATATTTCAACCTTTAAGATGTTATACATTTATAGATAATTAACTATTAATAATTAATTTACCATTTATTTATAATTAATTGTCAATGGCATATTTCATAAATCTATAAACTAAAGAAGGGACATAATTGTCTAAAAAAGTTTTTCAAGGATCGTAGCTTTTTAATATATTATAGATATAGATAAAATGCTTATTTGATAATTTAAATATTTATATTTATATTTATTTTTATAATTAAAAAACATCGATCAATATCGACATTTCCATTAACATTTCCGTAAATTAAAACATTGACATTCTATATACTATAGATATTCTCTTCATCTATTCAATGTGAAATTTTGGTTGCATTCGAACTATTAAAAAAAAAAAAAAAAAGGAAAATTTGGTTGCATTCTCAATCGATAGAATTGGCTTGCTCCGCTTCTTTAAATAAAAAAAAATAAATGAAGAAAATATTTTGGAGGCATTGTTTTCCATGATCTTCAATATTTTCATTGATCCGGCATAGACTTTGCTGGCCGGCTGGCCCACTGCATATTGAACTTGGCAGTAGCACCGCATTTCCTCCGAACCTGTAGAGGAAACTCTCCCTTCAGCTGTGTCCACTCCCATCATCATCATCGTCATCAAATCTTTTTTTTAGTTCAATAATTACAGGGTAAAAATAAGATAATTGATACCTTATCTAATGAATCATGCTCGGATTGGTCCATTAGATCCTTTTTCTCTCATGAAAGGTCGCAATTAAAATACTATTTTTTTGGTTAAATTTATTTCTTAAACTTTAAGGTTTATGTCAAATATCTCTAAACTTTAGAAGAGTCTAACATGTTTTTAAACTTTCAATTTTTTGTCTAATAAATCCTTCAACTTTTAGAAATGTCTAATGAGTCCCTAAACTTTTGATTTTGTGTCTAATAAGTCACCGAATTTTCAATTTTGTGGACCTTTTAAATATTTTTTAAAATTCACAAAACTATTGGATATAAAATTGAAAGTCTAATTTTTTATTAGATACAAAATTCAATTTTATATCTAATAGAATCGTTGATTTTTAAAAATGTTAAATATGTCATGAATTTATTAGACACAAAATTGAAAGTTTAGAGACCTATTTAACATGCATTTTATAAAAATTTAGAGACCTTATTAGATACAAAATTGAAAGTTCAAGGACTTATAAGATACTTTTAAAAGTTCAAAAACTTATTAGACACAAACATGAAAGTTCATGGACTAAACTTGTAATTTAACATTTTTTTTAATTAAATACTTGGTTCAAAACACAAAATTAAATCTAAATAAACACGTTTTTAAAACAAAATATTAAAAACTATTGTCAACATAAGCATAACTCAACTAGTTGAGAGATATACTTTCAATCAAGATGTCAGAGTTTCGAATCATCTACTCTATATATGTTGTGAATATATTAAGAACTGTTTAGTTGCCAATATGAGTATAGCTCAATTGGCATAAAGTATACATCATATACCAAGATGTTAGAGATTCGAATCTCTCACCCCACATATTTATTGTACTAAAAAAAACAAATGTTTAGTTATGAACCAATAATGTTGTAACACTAATTGATAGAGTAATTGGGGAGCAATATTATGAGATATACAATTAGATAATAAAAGAAGGAAGAAAAGATTTGAAATTTCTGCCTATCATTTATTAATGAAGTGATGGTGATTTCCTCCTAACTCCACTCCAACATTGAAATTTTGTTCCGCTGTATAGTTGTTGACTAAGTCAAGTTCAACCATTTTAATTTTATTAATTTGACTATATTTAAATATGTTCTGCCATGTAATATCTCTATTTGAAGTATATAAAGATCTGAACTCAAACTCAAATAATTGAAGCTGTCTCGCTCGAAATTAAACAGATGAGTGGGCCCAGTGGGGTATATAGGAAGAAATGCACGCAAAAAAGTCCTAAAGTTGTGGCCTTGTGCCTATGAAATGTAATCTATCAACTTCAATGAAACAAAGAAAAGGTCTAAACATGACCACCCACTCTTCTACCCACTCTCTCAACAGAAGACATATACCAACTCTCAACTGTTGGACAAGAAAAGACAGGAGCAAGCTTTATGCCTTAACACGAATGACTTGTGTAAGATTCAAAAACCAAGCACAGCACCAACGGTGTATCTCAAGACAATCCTCTGTTTTACAGACTATTTTTCACACAATTTTTAGTCAGCGAGAAACATGAAATCCAGAAAGGCAGATTATCGTCTTCTTGTACTTCTTTCTCTTACTTGCTTCTGTTCAAGATTTTCCTTTGGCGGAGATACGATCACATCAGGAAATTTCATCAAAGACCCTGCAACCATAATTTCCAATGCCAGTGCCTTCGAGTTGGGGTTCTTCACACCTCAAAATTCCACGAACCGATATGTCGGAATTTGGTTCAAGCAACAAATTTCTGTACATATGGTTGTATGGGTAGCCAACAGAGACAAGCCTCTCAAGGATACTAATGGGATTTTCATCATTTCCAAGAATGGAAATCTTGTCGTCTTAGATGGAAGCAACACCACCCTTTGGTCTTCAAATGTTCCTTCTTCTGCTACCAACACAAGCGCCCGAATTTTAGATACCGGCAACCTTGTGTTGGAAGATATTGCATCCGGTGTGATTATATGGGAGAGTTTCAAACACCCTTCTCATTCATATTTGCCTTCCATGGCATTCATCACAAACACAAGAACCAAACAGGAAATCGGGCTTACCTCATGGAGAAGCCCTTCTGATCCATCTATAGGTAACTTTTCATTAACACTGTACGTTTACAATATTCCTGAAACTGTTATTTGGAATGGTCGTAACCCATATTGGAGGTCTGGTCCATGGAACGGTCAGACTTTTATTGGAATGCCTGAAATGAAATCTGTTTATATCTCTCGAAATAGCCTCGTAATCGAAGATCAAACTTACCATCTCACTAATGCCCAAGAATCCAAGTACATATTTTTAAGCTCACAAGGGAATGTGGAGCGAAAGAAGTGGGATGTTTCAGAGGAGCAATGGAAGGTTGTTTGGTCGGTTCCACAAACGCAGTGTGATTACTATGGTGCTTGTGGGGCGTTTGGGATTTGTGATGTGAAATTGTCTCCAATTTGCAGTTGTTTAAAGGGGTTTAAGCCAAAACAAGAAGAGGAATGGAATCGTGGGAATTTGGAGTGGTGGGTGTATGAGAAATACGCCATTGAAGTGTGAGAAGTTTAACAATAACAACACTAGTGCTGAGGAAGATGGGCTTTTGAAATTGGAAATGGTTAAAGTGCCATTTTATGCAGAGTGGTCCAATTCCTCTGCTTCAGTAGATGATTGTAGAAACGAGTGCTTGAAGAATTGTACTTGTAGTGCTTATGCTTATGAAAATGGTATTCATTGCATGCTATGGAGAAGAGACTTAATTGATATAAGAAAGTTTGAGAACGGTGGAGCTGATCTTTACATTCGAATGGCATATTCAGACTTGGAAACAGGTAGACTCTCCCATCGGCCATCACTGAAAATATATTTGTTTTTCCCATCAAGTCTATTTAATATTGCTTCCATCCACAGGTAATCTAAAGGTAAAAGATGATGTAAAAGACAAGAAAAGAATCATAATAGCCATGGTGGTACCAGGAATGTTTGTCTTCATCATTGCCATATACTTCGGGTGGAGATGGAAGACTCACAAAAACGGTATTGGCAAACCTCATGACTTATTAAAAAGTGAATTTCAAGATCAAATTTTTCATAACATTACACCTTAGATAATATCTATAATCGGGAGATTTTCAAATCTCTGCCATTTCATGCTTTGCTTTGTTTTCAAGTTGAGAAGGGATAAAGGTTTATAACATTTTGAGGTCTATATATAGCTGAGTTCATTCTATTAAATAATATCTGCAGCAAAGAAAAACGGAAGCAAGAAGATGAGGATGGGTCATAGTCATAGATTTGGAGACAATTTGAACCAGGAGTTACCAACTTATGACTTGGAGAAGCTAGAAATTGCGACAAATAATTTTCATTTAGATAACAAGATTGGAGAGGGTGGATTTGGTCCAGTGTATAAGGTAGCCTTATATTCACATATACTTATTCAATTTAATTGCAAGTTACATGTTTTTCATTACTAAGTTTGGTTTTAGGGGAGATTGGTGGATGGACAAGAAATAGCCGTAAAAAGACTGTCAAGAGTTTCTAATCAAGGGTTGGAAGAATTTTTAACTGAAGTGACGGTAATTTCAAAACTCCAACATCGAAATCTTGTTCGGCTTTTTGGTTGCTGCGCTGAAGGAGAAGAAAAGATGTTGATATATGAACACATGTCAAACCAAAGTTTGGATGCATTTATCTTTGGTTAGAACTTTCTCTCTTGAATACCATTTATGGATCATTTCGCTTATGTTGTATTATGTCTATTCACTCATCAAAAGTAAATATTGTTCATGTAGATTCCTCGAAACAAAAACTCTTAGACTGGGGAAAAAGGTTCAACATCATTATGGGAATTGCACGAGGTCTCCTTTACCTTCACAAAGATTCTAGATTGAAGATTATTCATAGAGATCTAAAAGCGAGCAACATTCTATTGGATGAACATTTTAATCCCAAAATTTCAGATTTTGGTATGGCACGGATTTTTGGCAACAATGAAGATCAAGCAAATACTTTAAGAGTCGTTGGAACTTAGTAAGTATTTTTAAGTAGACTTCTCATTGTTCAACTAATTAATAATATCATTTAACCATATTTCTTTGATGAACCTAGTGGCTACATGTCTCCCGAATATGCAATGCAAGGTCGATTCTCAGAGAAATCAGACGTTTTCAGTTTTGGAGTTTTGTTGCTTGAAATTATTAGTGGGAGGAAAAATACAAGTTTTTACCATGATGAAGATGTCTTAAGCCTATTAGAACTGGTAGATCTGCAAACTAACTTTTAATTTGGTACATCACTTTCAACTCCCTGTCAAATTAAAATCTCATCAACTTAACTTGTTTTCCACATATTTTCAGGCTTGGAAATTATGGAACGAAGAGAATCTAATTTCTTTTATTGATCAAGGAATATATGACTCGTGCCATCATACAGAGATTTTGAGATGCATCCATATTGGACTCTTGTGCGTTCAAGAAGCCATAAAGGATAGGCCAGATATGTTGACCATTCTTTCCATGCTTAATAGTGAAATTATAGATCTTTATTCTCCAAAACAACCTGGTTTTATAAGCATCCAATTTGAGGGTGGTACAAATTTAGCTCAACATAGTCAGTGTAAACGTTCGGTAAATATGGTTACAATTACCAAGATTGTGGGACGGTAGTAATTGCAATTGCAATAATTATCATATAATTGTAATAATTGTCAATATGTTTTACTTTAATTATTTTTTTTAGAAATGAAGTCCTAAGAACCAGTCCTATGGTGATCATCCCTTCCGCCAAGCTTCTTGCTTGACAAACACATTTTCAAACAAGACTTGTTTTTCTTTTGTGTTTGGTCAACAGAACATGGAAACGTGTTTATTTTTTACAATTTCAACGGACCACAATTCAAAGGGTCCCATTTATCAAATACAATATCAGGTCCATATCTACATTTTAGACCGATTTTTATTTCTTCACATTATATGTGATTTGACGAACATGCCCATCTCTTATCTATTAGAGTACTATCGTTATTGGGAATACATTTCAATAATTATTTTTCCTTGTTTAAAACTCTGTTTTTAATCCCCATATTTTGCAGATAGCGTGAAAGCCCCCAAAAAATTGGAAGCTTCCCCCATTTTCTTCATTTTTTGCTTAAGAGCTTTTGTTTGAAACCTTGCTTCAGCAGAGGTTCTGCTAATTTTGTTCAAATAACTGGTGTAGTTCTAATAAAATTCTTTCTTGTATATGGAAAAAAAAAGAAGAGAGTTTGTAATGAACCACACGACTCTTAAGTTCTAACACTGCAAGAACTCAATTTCCATTAAGTATTTGTTTAAGTTTAAAAAGAGCGAAAAAGAAAAAGGATAAAAATGGAAAAGAAGAGATAGAAAATTGGAATAGTGTGTTGAAAAAAAAAGATTTAATTATAAAAAATATGCTTGGACTTTGCGTTTGTTTAAAAAATACTGATCTTTTTTCAAAAGTTGCAATACTTCTATTTTTTTCAAAAGTTGCAAATGCCTCTATATTCTATAAGCACACAAAAATATTATGTAGCTATAGTGAAAAGAATAATTGAATTAAACCCACAACAGAAGCATTGGAATCAACTTTGATTTTATTTAGAATTAAACAATAAAAATTAAGGTTAAGTAAAACATGCCTTGAAAATAATATGGATAATATTTTGGTGGGTCTTTTTCTTCTTGTACTCAAACTCAAATGAGGTTGAACTCCAAGACTTCCACAAAGTATTCCTTGCTATGACTCGAATAAATCACTAAAGGGGTTTGTGAAAACCTTCTTGAAAATAGAGAGAAGGAATGAGAGGAGAATTTCAAGAATTCTTTTCTCTTGTGAAGAATGCACACAATGGCTCACCCTTAGGGTCCTATTTATAGTGATCCACCGTAAATAATTAAATAATATATATTAAAATATATTTATTCAAACCTTTCCAAATTCTCCTATGACATCTATTTACTTATTTAAATCTAATTCAAATTTAATAAATATATTTTCTTTAAGGGATACTTGCACAGATAGCAAAGCCGGCCAAAAAAATAGCAAAAATAGCAAATCTTAAAACTATTTGCAAATATGGAAAAAATTAAATCAAGCTTGCGTCAAAAGACTAAAAACCCCTCAGTGATAGGCTTTTATCACTGACAGAGTCTATTAGTGAGAGACTTCTATCACTGGTAGTCTATCAGTGATAGAAGTCTATCATTGATAGACTTCAATTATTTAAAGTCTATCAATGACTATCACTTATTGATTTCAAAATAATCAATAGAAGTTTATTAATAATTGTAAGCTATCGCTGATAGACTCCTTGTACTTATAAACTCCATAGTGATATACTTCTTTCATATGAACTTAAGTCCTTTCATATTTAATCTTCTATTTGGTATTGTTTGATGTTTAGAGGCATCCAAATTGTTTAATTGGTTTAGTTTGCTATTTGTTTCTTTGTATTAAGCTTCTTCTAATATGTTTGGTTTCCTGTTTGGTTGGATTATGTTTTTTCTTTGTTTGGTTGTTGATTAATCACATTAAAATGGTGCATCATTGATGTTTAGTTGATAGACTACCATTGTGAGTGAAGTCGATAGAAGCCTATCACTGATAGACTTCAATCAGAATGGCAATTATTGCTGATTAGGTGTTTTTATACTAGTTTATCAGTAATAGATTTTGCTATCACTGATAGATTTGTACAAGAAATAGGCTACATGTGATGAATGAAGTCTATCAGTAATAGGCTTCTATCACTGATGAAGTAATCATAGTAAATGTAATCTTCTATTTGATTTTGTTTGATGTTTAGTTGCTTCTATAAATTTACTTAGCACTGTAATATCATGTAATACAAATTAGAGATAATCCATTTCCATACTCAAATATTAGATCACATACTTTTGACTTTCATATCACATACAAATCAGCGATAGGCCATGTAATGCAAACGTGAGTCCATGGGAAGGCACTTAACACTTAGATTTAATTTTGACTTTTAGCATTGAAGATTGAAGTGGTTTTCTTTTTCGTAATTGTTGATTAGCTGTTGTTTCTACAATTGAAGTCTATTAGTGATAAACTTCTATCACTGACAGAGTTTATCAGTAATAGTCTCTTATCACTGATAGAGTCTGTCACGACCCAAATTCCTACGACTCTCTGAAGCGGAAGCACGACCTAGTTACCTCGCTCATGCCCGAAATTTCGGCTGCATGACGACGTAACTAGAAGGAAACCAAATTTTTCAAAGACCTGGAAAAGACATGAACACTTCTATAATTCAGAATATAGACTCAGCACCCACCAAACTACGATATATAGTGCTGAGCTCAATCATCAGACAACCAAACCTAAAAACTTCTAACCAAGCACACGAAACTAAAGAATATTTAGGATTTACAAGCCAAACACCCATCAAGGAACAAGGAATAAAACTAAAAGCTAAAACAGGGACCAGGGATTTGGTGGAGTCTCCATAGCCTCGTCAAGCTGTCGCCTGCGTCATCCGCCCCGAGAATGTGCACACTCTGCAAAACAAACAAAGTAGCAAGCATGGGTATAAACATACTCAGTAAGTAGCCCACTTAAGGGTCCAACTTTTAAAGAAATCATACCAAAAAGAAAATTGCCCTTACTCACACTCGTGCTTAGATTTCAAATACTTCCTTCAATTATTTTAAGAGTCCATTTAACCTTCCACAACATTCACTACTATCTGACCCTAATTTCGTGTCATACCTGCGACTCCTGTAACCTAGAACCCAAACCTGTGAAGGTCTATAACCCTCACACTCATCTCAATAGATAAATCACCCCTAGGCTAGCACACAGGCGCTAGGGAACGCATTCCCTACGCTCAACATAATGGGGAATCACCCCTAGGCTAGCACACAGGCGCTAGGGAACGCATTCTCTGCGCTCAACATGCTGGGGAATCATCTCTCAGCTAGCACACGACAATAGGAAACGTATCCCTATGCTCAACACAGTGGGGAATCACCCGTAAGCTAGCTCATCGGCAATAAGGAACGCATTCCTTATGCTCATCACATCATGATAGCCACACAGGCAACCAGGGAACACATCCCCTCAGCTAGCATACAGGCAATAGGGAAACGCGTCCCCTATGCTCAACACAGTGGGGAATCACCCCTAAGCTAGCTCACAGGCACTAGGGAAACGCATCCCCTATGCTCATCACATCGCATACGTTCTAGGCTTACAAACTCGCACGAAAGAACAGAGTTAGGGTAGGTAGCACCAATCTAACGGGCTTTTGCACTTTCCCAACGCATTCAAGACCTCTCGGGTCATCCACAATACCAAAATCATTCATCATTTCCAAACCATATTCACAACCTGAACCGAAGTTCAAAAGCGCATACAAAGGAGTCATCCCCAAATCTGCATAAGAAAAGAGGGAAAGACGACCCTCTAGCCCTTCTATACAATTTTAATACCTTACGCCTCATATTTATAAGTATATAACTCAGGCCCACATCTCAACAAACGACAACAATCATCTCCTCGTGACCTCTCACCGTAGATCACAAGCACGCGTCTCAAGTATGAGCTTTACTCTAGTTCGAAAGTAGTCCTAAATAAGAACTTTACATAGCCATAGCCCATACATGTCCTAGCGGCATATAGCCCTCCAATCACTAATCTAGAAGTTCAGATCCCTAAGCATGCTACAAATCAGGACAACCAAAAACCTTCCACACACATTCGGACATATCTGAAACATCTTAAATCTGTTCAGTCATCTGCTCATTATAAACACACGAAGCACTAACCATGACCCTGCCCACTGAAAACCCTTAAGGTGTTTCAAATCAGTCTCCAGTCCAAATCAACCACTCCAACACCTTGCGCTTAGTCAGCTCAACCATAACTCGAGAAAAACTAAACTTCAGCCCACCACTTAAGTGTTTCAAACCTCTATATTAAGTTAAACACCTCAACATCACTTAAAGATCTTCCGCAACCATTTATGATCATTCAGTTTAATCCATTCTCCACTACTTCCACTCTTTTAGTTAAAACACTATCTTAGGCATTCAAGTATTCCAAGGCCTATATCCAAACTTAGGTAGATCACATACATAAATCATAAGGCACGGCCCGGACCCCTTGTAAATCATACTGGAATTCATTAGTTCTAAGCATTTCAAGATAAGTTAAGCCCCTGATATCATTTCATACGTACTTAAGCAACTTAAATTCAAGGACAACTCAAGATAGTTCAACCATTCACACCATGATCCACGTATTCACATTTGGCGAGCACGTTTATTCTCATCTTACCACAAACATGAGCCAAACTCATTCAATTCCAACCTTGGCAAACTCTTAAGGCTCTACACGTGCTAACTACAATATCTCGATACTTTGAACCCCTATTTTCAACTATAACCACAACTTTTGCCGTTTAGCTCAAAACTACCTTCGAACGTATCTATTAATCATTACATGCTTCCTAAATACGGTTTCCAAGCATATTTTCACAATTCTCACATTATCAAACATAAATCCACAACATTTAGGAATTTAAAGGGGCTTAAAGTCCAAATAACTACTTACCTAAATAACTTCAAGATTCAAGGTAGCCTAAACTCGAATGCTCAATCTTGAATCGCCAACAAAGTCCTACACATTATGGTTAAAATATAAAATACCACAACAGCCCCTAAACTCCAAGAAAAAGGTTCTAAAATATGGCCAACTATAACCCAACTCACGCTTAACCTTAATTGAGTTGGAAAATTTGATACCCACATAAAAATTACCTCAAAACAGTGCTGGACAACAGTACGAAGGTTGCAATTTCTTCCAAATCGGCCTTCAATCGAAATGGGTAATCTATATTAAGTCCAAAAATACTACGGGTTAGTTCCAAACCACTAAATTAGCTCTTTAATTCAACCTTACCGCCCATAAATCACTTTGAATCGTGGTTAGAACACTTACCCATTATGAATCGGATTCAAACGAACCTATACAATCCCGAGCTTGCAGGAAATTTGACCCCAAAATGCTCATCTTCCTTGCTGTCTGTACCGAGACCCAAGAGTGAGAGAGAAACGGAGGTGGCCGGCGGCGGATCTGGGCAGAACCGATTTCCGGCGAGCTGGATTTGAGCTTCCGGTGAGTGAGTCTCAAATCGGCGGTGGATCTAAGGTTGGAAGGGTTCGGCCGGCGCTCAGATCTAGCGCGTGGGTGAGTTCGCAGCAATGGTGGTTGCTGAGGCTTTCTCCGGCGAGCTTTGTGCAGAGACGAGCGGCGTAGCTGCGGTGGATCGAGCGGCTGAAGCTGTTTCGTGAGCTGGTTGGCGAAGAAGAAGATGAAAGAAGTTGCAGCGGTGAGGGAAGAAGAAGAAGAAACAAGGTGGATGGGTGTTCACGGTGGGAGAGGAAGAAGAAGAAAAAAAAATCAGAATGGATGGGTGGGTATTCGGGTGGAGAGAGAGAGAGAGAGCTTATCTCAAGAAAATTTTCAAACCAAAACTCCAAATATGCCCTTTGACCATTCTTCATTTGCATATATGCCACTTTCTTATTCCAAACTCCAAATTTAACCTCAAAATTCAAATTACCTAATGAAGATTATTCCAACTTAATTCCCAAAATTTCGAAATTAACGCTCCTATAAAAGTCGGGCGTTACAGAGTCTATCAGTGATAAGTCTATCATAGACTTCAATTATTTAAATTCTATCAGTGACTATCACTTATTGACTTCCAAATAATGAATAGAAGTTTATCAATAATAGTAGGCTAAAATTATTCAACCCTTCTACTTCATTTATTTATTTATTTATCATTGATATACTAATAAATGAAAGTGATGAGTAACATGATGACGAGGAGGAAGATGAAAAAGAAATAAAAAATGAGAACGAGGAAGAAGAACATAGATGACCAAAAAAGCACATGACAAAAAGAACAACTGGAAATGCACAATGTACTTTACCTAACTTATGAATGTATCACCGTTGCAATTATTGTTGATTAGTTGTTGTTGTACAGATCTATCAGTGATAGCAACATATCACTGATAGATAATATATATTGTGATTGAAGTATATCAGTGATCAGTGATAGGAGTCTATCACTAATAGACTACCATCATAGATTGAAGTATATCATTGATAGACTACCAATGTGGCTAAAGTCTATCAGTGATATACTTCTATCACTGATAGACTTCAATATTGTAGTCTATCAATGATAGCTACAGTAATATCACTGATAGACTTTAATCACAATAAATGAAAGAGGAAGAAGAAAGATGAGAAAGAACGCGCGCGAATGGGTAAAATGGGAATAAGAAATAGTTATTTAAGAGATTTGCCATATTTGCAATTTTTTTTTAAAAGTTGCTATATTTGCAAATAACAAACCCTAATTTGCTACCCATTACAATTACCCTTTCTTTAATGTATCTTAATACATTAAGAATTTCTTTGAAATTTAATGTATCATATACAATAAATATGTTTTTCTTTCTTTAATATATCAAATATATTAAATTTTAATTTGAACATTTCAAAATTTTCTTTCAACGAAACTGATCTCTATTTGTTCATATGAGCTAGCAAAGGGACCTTATGAACTTACATATTATAAGCTCCAATGATACAAAATTAATTATTTAAACTCTTTAATGAATCAATTTTCATTCATATTAATTTTAGGTCACTCCACTATAGACCTAGAGTTCCACTCTTATGCATTGTAGGACAAGTTGTGTCCATGGATATAACCATTACATGCAAATCGATCCTTCACGAGTTGTTCGTAATTACAACTGGGTCAAAAGTCTGTTTTACTCCTATAAATTACATCTTGCACCTTAAGTACCACTGATCCTCTAATGAACAATTTGTTTATGATCCATCTATAAACTAAGTCCCTCTCGGGCCAGTGAGAGGGCGGGGCCCCATTGTTCAAGTCCCGAAATCAGCACTTAAGGGAACTATTTATCTACTTATCCTATAAGGAAATGAGTGAATTCCATCTTATGAGAATATGCTACCAGCTCCTTATTTGGTCAAGTTCGCAACATGGTAGGCATATTGAATCGGCTACAAAACCACTCTCACCCATGCAAATCAAAGGACACGCCCTCAAAAGCAGGAGTTCATAACTCACTCATGATTAAGATTGAATCACTTATGATCATCTTGATAAAATATTAATCTTCTCAATTAACAGATTTATAAAGAGATATTAAATATTTCGTGGTTCAGTCTTATACAAATTCATTGTATAAGATACCCCCACTCACATGGCTCCACATGAACGATTTGGATCAAATCATTTGTAACTATTACGAAGCGGTTCGTATAAATAGTGTTACCAGGATAAGACACCTAACCTTATCCATAATCCTTTTGGTTATTTCTTGAACATGATCCTCCCGTATGTCAACTACATATTGTTTAAGATTACACTAATAAGTTAATAACCTTAGATTTTTCATATAATGGATAATATTATATTGCAAATAAAATAATTAAAATTATTATTAATTATTAAATAAATCATTAATTACGAGGTTTTAGGGCATAAATCCCAACAATCTCTCACTTGCACTAAAGTCGGAAAGATATGTATCCTAGGGCATACTCTTAACCCAACATGTTCTCCCACTTTCCCTAGCTAAACTTGAGTTGGCGTTTAATTGGTAAATGTTTTGAGATTTTTATTGCATTTAAGGGCTGTTTTGGTATTTTAATTTTTCCCATAATGCGTAGGACTTTGTTTGGAGATTCAAGATCAAGTATTCAAGTCTAGGTCATCTTGAACCTTGGAGTAAATTGTAAGTAGTCATTTGGATTTAAGCCCTTTAAGTTTCTATTTGAATTTGATGTATGTTTGATAATTTGTGAATTGTGAAAGTATGCTTGAAAACCGTGTTTAGGATGCATGTAATGGTTAATGGATCCGTTCAGAGGTAGTTTTGAGCTAAAATGGTCTAAGTTTGTGGCTATAATGAAAATAGGGGCTTAAAGCTTCGAGTTGATTGTAGTTAGCATGTGTAAAATCCTTGAATGAGTTTTTCTCGAGATTTGTGATTGGGTACCTTTGAATATGTTTCTTTCTAATATGTGCTAGAGTTGGGTGGACGTTGGATGATAGGGTCAATAAAGGGCTTAAGTAGGGGGCTCACTTTATTATGTTTTGGCATGGCATTTCAAGGAATTAACTTGTTAGAGCATGGTTATTGAGATGAGCCTTGAAATGCATGTACCACTTTGATGGTAGTTTCTCTATAAGAGTGAATATATGGATGGTTGCTTATCGAGTGGACTTAGATGTTTGGGATGTTGGGTGAGCTGATTGTGTGTAGGATGTTGGAGATGTTGGTTTGGGCTAGTGGCCATTTAGAACATCTTAAAGGTATGTAGTGCTCAGGGTCATTATCTGTGTTCCGTGTGTTCAGAATGACATAGTTGATTGGGCATGTTTAACGTGTTTTAGTTGAGTCTGATTGTGGATGGGAGGATAACAACAGTTGTGGTTTCTACCGTGTTTAGGGAGAAGTTGGTTGCCTTCGTGCTGGCCTAAGAGATAAGATGACATTCAGACTTTCTTATTAAGATCTTGTATGCAAGGAATGAGTGTGAATGAAGTCGAGCTAGTTTATATGAGAAGCAAGCTTGTTGGAATGTCGATGATTTATGTTTTGCTTGAACAGGTATGAGGCTTGAGTGATGTGTGATTCGTTTGAATTTATACTTGAACCGAGTCTACCTAAACTTGTTTGACTATGAGTTTGTGTCTCCAGTTGAGTTCGTGTTTGTGGTTATGCATAAGATCTATCGGTAGATGTGAGAATGAGGTTTATGATCTCTTGGGTGGTATATCCCTTGACGATCTAAGTGCGTTGTGGCTAAGCAAAAGCCCTTTAGGCTAGTGCCACCTGAAGGAATGAACTTTTCATCCCGCAGCGGAACCATTGGATCGTCTTTGATTTATTTAGAATTAAACACAAAATATATAAGGTTAAGCAAAAACTTACATTGAAAATATGGAGATTTTTCTGGCGGGTCTTTATCTCCTCCACAAAGTCTTCCTTGCTATGACTCTAACAAAAGATCAAGGCTTGTGGGAGCCTCTTGAAAGAAAATTCCCAAATGATTGGAGAGGAAGAGGTCTAGAGAGAATTCTCTAATTCTCTCTATTGAGGAGATGTGTGTTGTGTAGAATGGCTCAACCCAAGGGTTCTATTTATAGAGACCAAGGGAAGATCTTTGCCATTATTAAAATATTATATTTTAATATCTAATATATTAAAATATATCTTTTATTTATTTGAAGCTCATTCAAATCTCCTACGATATTTATTTATTTGAATCTTATTCAAATTCTATAAATATCTTTTATTTAATATATCAAATATATATTAATTATTTTAATATTTAATGTATCAAATACAATAAATATATTTTCCTCTTTTATATTTAATATATCTAATATATTAAATATTAATTTGAACACTTCAAATTAAATATTAAATTTGAACATTTCAAATTTTAATATTTAATGTATCAAATATAATAAATATATTTTCCTCTTTTATATTTAATATATCTAATATATTAAATATTAATTTGAACATTTCAAATTTTTCTTTCAACTAAATTGATCTTTTAGTGTTACTATGAGCTAGCAAGGGGACCTTATGGACCTACAGATTATAAGCTCCAATGATACAAAATTAATTAATTGAACTCTTTAATTAATTAATTTTCATTCATTAACTATAGGTCACTCCACTATAAACCTAGAGTTGCACTCTTATGCACTGTAGGACAAGTTGTGTCCATAGATATAATCATTACATGCAAGTCGATCCTTCACAAGTTGTTCGTAATTACAGCTGGGTCAAAAGTCCGTTTTACTCCTGTAATTACATCTATCCTCTAATGAACAATATGTTTATTATCTAATTATAAACTAAGTCCCTCTCGGGCCAATGAGAGGGTGGGGCCCCATTGTTCAAGTCCCGAAATCAGCACTTAAGGGAACTACTCATCTGCTTACCCTATATGGGAAGGAGTGAATTCCATCTTGTGAGATTATGTTCCCAGCTCCCTATTTGGTCAAGTCCCCAAAATGGTAGGCATATTGAATCGGCTACAAAAGCCACTCTCACCCATGCAAATCAAAGGACAAGCCCTCACAGGTAGGAGTTCATAACTCACTCAGGATTAAGATCGATTCACATATGATCATCCTGATGAAATATTAATTTTCTCAATTAACGGATTTATAAAGAGAGATTAAATATTTAGTGGTCCAGTCTTATACAAACTCGTTGTATAAGATACCCCCACTCACATGTCTCCACATGAATGATTTGGATCAAATCATTTGTAACTATTACAAAGTGGGCCGTATCAATAGTGTTACCAGGATAAGGCACCCAACCTTATCCATATACTATGATCCTTTAGGTTATTTCTTGAACATGATCCTCTTGTATGTCAACCACATACTGTTCAAGATTACACTAATAACCTTGGATTTTTCATATAATGGATAATATTATATTGAAAATAAAATAATCAAAATTATTATTAATTATTAAATAAATTATTAATTACGAGGCTTTAGGGCATAAATCCCAACACCACCTACCTTTTTTTGTGCAAGCATGTATTCCTAGAAGGTTGTGCCAGAGTGTCGAGTGTGAGACAGAGTGATGAGCTTGAGGCAGAGTGGTGAGCGTGAGGCAGAGTGTTGAGCTTGAAACAAAGTGATGAGTTAGGAGGTGATTCCCCTAGAGTGATGAGTTAGGGGGCGATTCCCCCAGAGTGATGAGCGTGAGAGTTGTTCTCCTTCTTTGCATAAGACCAGCCTAGGATACATGGCTCGCAGGTATAAACGTGGTAATACCGGAGCGAAGTGAGCTTGAGGTAAGGTGAGTAGGCACATAGCAGATTAAGGTGAATTTTTTAGACTGAGCTGAACTATGAGAGTTTGGGCGATGCCCTCCTTTGTATGGATTCGAACTTTGGACCTTAAGTGGGCTACTTACCAAGTATGTTTATACTCACTCGTGCTACTTTGTTTGTGTTTTGTAGATTGTGCACATCCTTGAGGCGGGTGACGAAGGCGATGACTTGATGAGGCTATGGAGACTCCACCACCATTTCCTTTCCTTGTATTAGCTTTTAGTTTGTAATTTTGTTCTTTGTTGTAGTGTTGGTGTGTAAATTCTAAATATTCTTTAGTTCCGTGTATTGGTTAGAGTTTCTTAGATTCTTCCGTCTGATGATTGAGCTCAGCATATCTTATCGTAGTTTGGTGGATGTTGAGTGTTTTATCTGAGTTCTAGAAGTGTTTTTATCATTATCAGGTTTTTGTAAATTTTGGTTTTCTTGTAGTTACGTCGTCATGGTGCCAAAATTTTGAGGATGAGCAAGGTAACTCAGTCGTGCTTCCCCGTTTAGAAAGTCGTGTGGATTAGGGTCGTTACAAACTAAATCTTATCTAAAACACCTTTAAGATCTTCAAAGAACTATTTGAGTCATACAAGTCCTTTGTGTTTCTTCACACGCAAAACAATTTAACTTGTATACTGTACTCCACCACCTAGGGTAAAATTTATCTTAACATAGACTTCCTAAATCTTAATTTTCTGCTAAATGGTCAATACCATTTGTTTAACTGATATATACTAACCAACTATATATTAATTGTTAAGTCTCATTTATGCATTAATTGTCTTCCACTTAGAGTAGATAATTAATCATATGCTCTCAACATTTGAGGTGTCTTGGGATACCCTTCCTTAGACATAAATATAAAATATTTGACAACAATTTTGTCAATATAAGATGTTTGAGACAAAGTTAACATTTTTTCCTAAAATTCTCCATTTTGGACATGTAAAATATACCAAATCATTCCAAATCACTTATTTGGAATTGGTTACGTAGTCAGCTTTTTATGTTAGATAAAAATTTTACCTCACTCATAATGAGTAAAATACTATCAACATAAAACATGAGAAAAATCCACTAAGCAATTAATCATTTTCTTGTCTATACAAGCTTCATAAATATTTCATAGGTTTTAATACTTTTTTATCAAACCTTATATTCAAAGATCTAATGGTAAAATTCATTTCCTAAATGAACCTTTACTATTTTGCAAACCTTTTTGCTTTTGATCTCTTTGGAAATAAGTCTCTCTAATTAATTTGTGTAGAGGCATTATCTAAGATTTCTTTTCATAAAAGAATTCTTAACATTCATTTTTCATATCTCATATGCAACAATGAATTAAATAATGCTTATAGACTCCAGTATGGCAACAAGTGGAAAAATTACTCACAGTCTACTTTCTCCTATTAGGCTTAACCCTTTGTCATTAGTCTCACTTTGAGGGTAATAAGCCTTTCTACTTTGTCATCTAACATGATGACTTGGGCTTCAATTAAGTCTTTGTAAAGGTTGAGTCATCTCATAACTCTCCCACAACAATGAGGCTTATCCAATTCATGACTAAGTTTGACTTTCAAATGTAATTAAAATGTTAACAAATTTTGTTAACTATTTAATGGCTCCACTTGGAAACAATTTATTAAACACTATCTTACTTTATTAAAAGTTTGTATTCTTTTATTTGACATTCCTTATAAAATATGATATTTGTCATACAAATACCTTATTCATTTTAGGATTAGATAAAAGACCATTTTGTAGTCCATAGGGATGACCTACACTTAGGCATATCTTTGAACATTTACAACCTTTTTGTACTTATTTCATTATGTAAACTTAACATTCTCAAATGATGAAGTGTCAAACTAGCTTTACTACTCTTTTATAATCTCATAATTGTCTTGTAGACACTTTTGGAAAGAATAATATTCACTATGCAATCTCTATTGTATATCTTAACTAGAGTCTTGTAATGATGTGTAACTCACTATTGATGTGACCATGTACAACAAGGTTTCGTTTCTCCTCTTGCAGTACAATTTCACATAAATGTACTTGGTATTTAAGATAATTGGGATAAAAATCCATTTTCTATCAATTAGTCTTAGTACGCAAAGTTTCTGTACTTTCTATTATGATATGATCATAATGTCTTGATAGACTTACCTAATCGATTTTCAACTTTAGCCTTAATTTTCTTCAACTTTTCAAAAATTGTATTAGGTAAAGATACTTGTACCTTGAATGATCATCAACTAAATTGATGAAATATTCATGACTTTAATGGCCTTTACATTCACCAGACCACTTAGATCAGAATGTGTAAGCCTAAAGTATTCTTTGGCCTTCTAGCTTTATCTAATAAAGGACCAATGATTATCTTGCATGAAAAGTAAAATCTACAGACTAGTAAAGTAATTAACTCTAACTTTTAGAGATTTGCCTTTTACTAGTCTTTTCATTCTATTCAAGTTGATGTTAATCAACCTTAAATGTCATAATCAAGTATTATCTTCTGGGAGAAAATAATGTCTTTCTATTTTGGATTCTAATATGTCAACTAGGAGATACATACAAGCTATCTTGTTTACTTTTGATTCATTAATCATGTGCTTCACGAACAATTCGATTAGCATTGGCAACAGGTTTTGAGAACATTTCTCAATAAAGACAAATACATATTTTACACCGCTATTATAGTGTTAATGTTACTTTTCTAGGTAATAAAATTTTCTTAATTTTGACTTATTAGTAATAAAATTAAAAATAATGAGAGAAACTGACATAATTATTGAAACATATAAAATATATAATTTAACATCATGTAAACAATTATTCATTCAATTTTAGCATAGAAATAAAATAATTTAAAAAATGAACCCTAATAAGTCAAAATTGATACAATCTAAAGAAATGAACCCTATTTTTTGTATCTAAAGAAACTAACTTTAGTGAGTTAGAACAAGTGCCGTCGTAGGGTAGGTCAAGTGTTCACTAAACTGAGACAATCTCAACAAATTATTATACCAGAATAACTCTTATTCTTATAATATATAGTTACCATTAGTTTGGTCAAGGACATCATTAACAACCTTAATAAGCTCTTTGTAAGTGTGACCCATCATTTTAGATCATGTAGATTTATCCCAACATGTGTCGCTGTAGGGTAGTTCAATCCTATCCTTCTCAGGAGTTTACCCTGATATTAACTCATGCAAACACCTTTCGTAGGGGGGACGGTCCAAAAGCCGCCACGAGGCCCTGCATGAATCTCACGATGTGAACAAATGATGGAGACCATAAGATATATTGACACATTTCCTTCTCCCACTTACTATAATACTTTCTCAAAAGATTCATCCTGATATTAATCTATGCAAACACCTTCCGTAGGGAGGACGGCCTAAAAGTCGCCACGAGGCCTCGCATGAATCTCACGATGTGAATTAATAATAGATACCGTAGGATTTCTTGACATTTGTCCTCCTCCTATTAAGTATTTTGACATGAGGTTTTCTATTACTTAGACAAATTAGGCTAATCTCATTTATCTAAGTTCCTCAATCTACCCTTCATAACCCTTATGTTGGTTAGATTGATTTTAATGTGAATTACCAAGTTTTTAAACTATTTACAAAAAATAATCACATTATGAGCATGCTTAGTGAAATTAAATAAAATTTGACTAATTCAACTCTTAGGCCAGTTCCCAATTAGAGGTGTTCCCTTTCGGTCAGCTTAAATACTCTAGTCTAGACAGAACCTTCCATAGACAGAGTTCTCTTATAGTCAATTTTTATTTCAAATTCATTAATCTTTAATTAACTATTAATTATTAGCTTAATGAACCCAAGTGAATTATTATGCTTTGTTTTTAGTCCTATTAAAAAACTAATTCAATTATTGGATAATCTTAAAATTCTATCATTTTAAACTATTTAAAACAAATTAATAGATCATCCTAGATATTTCATTCTAATCCTATTAGAAAAATAAAAGATAAATTAAATTCAAAACTTAAACTATTTTATCTTTGAATTAAGTTATCTTTATTTATGGAAGACCTAATCATATTAGGAAAAATATCTAATCTTATTTTGAAATTAAAAGATCTAATCGTATTTTGAAAGAATCTAATCTTATTAAGAAAAAAATAAAAATAAATTAAATTAAAATTTTAAACTATTTAAAGCACAAATCGAAATATCTTTATTTTAATAAAATCCTAATCTCATTAGGAAATATCCTAATCCTATCAGGAAAACATGGATTTCATTTATGAAAGGAAATATCATAATTTAAATTTTCAAATATATTCAAAGATACAGAAAATATAAACTTATTAGGAAAACGTCTTAATTCTATTAAGAAACAACTTAATCAAAATTTCAAAATATAACAATTATATTAAAAAAATAATTAAGATTGTAGAAATGCCTTGAATATGTTATCTGGTGCTCCGAATGACATTCTGAGGCAAGGGAGAAAGTCTGGGTACATCTGGTAACTTATGTGTTGCATCTGGTACATCTATTATCTATGAGAGAATTCAAGTCAAGGTGGAGATTTGTAGAAATGCCTTGAATTTGTTATCTGGTGCTACGAATGACCAAGTACGGGTGGTATGATATAGAAACCCTCTAAACTCTTATATGAGGCATCTCTGTATTCTGTATTAAGTTTTTCTCCTCAAGATAATAAAACTTCTCTCTCCCTCTGCCCATGGACGTAGCTAACACATCGTTAGTGAACCACGTAAATCTGTGTGTTATTTTATTTGTTATGTATTTCTTGTTTGTCGTCTACTTCCGTTTTAACAAAGATGCATGTTCATGCTTAACCTATGGTAGGATTTTAATATAAATGGCATACTTTATGCAACAATCAATTAATTTAAAACATACATCACATGTATAATTAAATTAAAACAAAGCAAAATTGACCAACATATTTTGGTATATCCTAAGAAATTGAAAACCATTTAAATTACAATAATTTAAATTCAAGACATATCTTGGTCTTCAAAATCTTTTTTCTTTGTTGGCTATCTAAATTTAGGGTTTAGAAACCTCAAATTAAACTTCAAGCACTAACAGCCGTTTGATTTCTACTTTATTTAAAATTGACTGCCGCTTGATTACATGTCGAGATTGATATTCACGCTTCTTCAAGATACACAATCTGTCGAATAACATAGCTATCACCTCGCTTGATTATCGCCGGCTTGAACAACACATCGATTGAATCACAGTTGACAAGCACTGCATCTCCACAAAAAGAAGAAATCAACTACCCGCCGGCATTCAGTGTGCAGCGAACGTTTCACTTAAACTAGAAAAAAATACCAACTTGAAAATACGCAGTTAATTGATTTGAGGATCTCATTGATTGCAATAATCAACGTCGGCAACTTGAATTTGAACTTGCAAATTGGGCTTCGAGCATGTATTTATTGATTTGGTGACAAAACACCTCTCGTATGCTTAATTTATTTTGAAGATTACACCATTTGGAAACAACCTGTATGAAGACAAAAATTGTCGTCTACTGGTGTTTTTTCCAATTAAACAAATATTGAAAAAAAAAATTACATAAAATCCTAAACTCTATTAGGCATTTATAAAGATCTAATCAAAACGTTAAATTCTAATGCAAAATAGCCTAAACATTCAATTTGTAAACCACTACATATCCCATATATGAAAATTAAAATACCCATCATCACAAAACTTTAATTCTAAATAAAACTCAAAGATTGCCACGATACTAATTGAAAAGAATAATCGAATTAAGCCCACAACGGAAGTGTTGGAATCGACTTTGATTTTATTTAGAATTAAACAATAAAAATTAAGGTTAAGCAAAACATACCTTGAAAATAATATGAAGAATATTCTTCCAATGAGGTTGAACTCCAAGACTTCCACAAAGTCTTCCTTGCTATGACTCAAACAAAGGACCAAAGAGGTTTATGAGAACCTTCTTGAAAATAGAGAGAGTGAATGAGAGGAGAATTTCAAGAGTTCTTTTCTCTTGTGAAAAATGCACACAATGACTCACCCCTAGGGTCCTATTTATAGTGGTCTAGGGCAAATAATTAAATAATATATATTAAAATATATTTATCTAACGAGTTTGAATCTTATTGAAACCTTTCCAAATTCTTCTACGACATCTATTTCCTTATTTTAATCTAATTCGAATTTAATAAATATCTTTTCTTTAATGTATCTTAGTACATTAATAATTTCTTTGAAATTTAATGTATCATATACAATAAATATGTTTCTCTTATTTAATATATCAAATATATTAAATTTTAATTTGAACATTTTAAAATTTTCTCTCAACGAAATTGATCCCTATTTATTCATATGAGCTAGCAAGGGGACCTTATGGACCTACAGATTATAAGCTCCAATGATACAAAATTAATTAATTAAACTCTTTAATTAATCAATTTTCATTCATTAACTTTAAGTAACTCCATTGTAGACCTAGAGTTGCACTCTTATGCATTGTAGGACAAGTTGTGTCCATGGATATAACCATTACATGTAAACGATCCTTCACGAGTTGTTCGTAATTACAGTTGGGTCAAAAGTTTATTTTATCCCTGTAATTACATCTTGCACTTTAAGTACCACTTATTCTCTAATGAACAATTTGTTTATAATCCATCCATAAAGTAAGTCCCTCTCAGGCCAGCGAGAGGATAGGGCCCCATTGTTGATAGCACTGTAAAAGTGCCACTTTATAAACTTAATTCATGCTAGTTTAGTTGCCCTCATGCGTTTATTTGTCTATTTTGTAGGGATTGAGCAATTTAGAGCTGTTTGGAAGACTTTGGATGAATCGGGCTTTAAGGAAGCTAATTGGGTTTATTTTGAGCATTCAAACTGAGAATAGATGCCATCCAAGTTAAGGGAGCCGAGTTCAGAGTGTCTAGATGCTGTTTTGGGCATCAAGATGCCACTGCACAACCAGATTAAGTTTGAAGATCTGCAAGAATAACATCTAGACGCTATTCCAAACGTCTTGATACTGGAAATTTGAAGAAGCAAGGCTCGCTCAACGCTGCGGAGAGGCTACCCTCGACGCTGGCAGCGTTGAGCCACTATTTCAAGCATTTAGACTCTACCCAAATTTTGCCAGATTCGTTTCTTATTTGCAAAGGCAGCATCTCGATGCTATCCCAAGCGGCTAGACGCGGCCCTGCCTTATTTAAACAACTTGTCACTTTAGGGTTAGCATCCATCTTTGGCCTCTTGGCCTACACGTTTTTAGAGAGTTTTTAGCCCCTTTTCCCTTTTCTCCATAGACAATTATTGTATCAAATCGAACCAATGACGAACCTTGGCTACATCATCACGATGAGCGGTGTTCCAATTCATAGGTAAGTGTAGCAAATTGCAATGTTGTGGGCTCGAACTTTAATGTAGTTTTCTTATAATTGCAAGTATTATTTGATTCCTATGTTTATTTTATGAGCATGTACTTTTGATTGAATTGATGCCTCGATCGCTTTATATGTTTGATTGCTAGTCATGATGCATGATTCATAATTGTCATGTTGATTGAACCTTGTAGCGCTAGGATTATTACATGTGTGTGTTTTATGGGTTTCCATAATTGCATAGCTTGCATGTTTAATTCTAGGAATTAAAGGAGCATCTTGATTAGATTAAAGTTATTTTATCTAATTAAGTTGTCTTGGTCTTTCCAAAGTGGTTAATTCTTTTGTCTAAATAATTTGGAATGATTTCGTGCCAAATCATTTAGGTAACTAACATTAACTTTGACATTTGTTAGAGTTGATGATTTTAGAGGATTTGTTGCTTTTTGGGGTTTCTTAATAAGTTGACCAAGTGCTTGCATGATTAAGTTAAAACGTTTTGTATGCCTATGATTGATTTTGCAATTGGACCAAACCGTACCTGTGAATTGGATTTTTGTACGATTTGATTTATCTTTTATTTTTATTTGCTTATGTTTTATTTTATTTATAAAAACACAACCCCCCCCCCCTTTTAATTGTTTTCTCCTTTGCAAATTTAATTTGAGAAATTGATATTCGGTTCACTGAGATCAACTCGATTCACTCAATGCTACAAGTAGCTTAGGATCGATTTATAAATTGTAATTTGACGAGCCCTCGACAAGCTCGCATCAATTGTTCAATTCATGAAATCAGTACTTAAGGGAACTACGCTAATCCACTTACCCTATAAGGGAATGAGTGAATTCCATCTTATGAGATTATGTTCCTAGCTCCTTATTTGGTCAAGTCCCCAAAATGGTAGGCATATTGAATCGGCTACAAAAGCTACTCTCACCCATGCAAATCAAATGACATGCCCTCAAAGGAAGGAGTTCATAACTCACTTAGGATTAAGATCGAATCGCATACGATCATCTTGATAAAATATTAATCTTCTCAATTAACGAATTTATAAAGAGAGATTAAATATTTCGTGGTCGAGTCTTATATAAATTCATTGTATAAGACACCCCCACTCACATGGCTCCACATGAACGATTTGGATCAAATCATTTGTAACTATTACAGAGTGGTTCGTATCAATAGTGTTGTCAGGATAAGACACCCAACCTTATCCATATACTATGACCATTTTGGTTATTTCTTGAACATGATTCTCCCGTATGTCAACTACATATTGTTCAAAATTACACTAATAACCTTGAATTTTTCATATAATGAATAATATTATATTGCAAATAAAATTATCAAAATTATTATTAATTATTAAATTAATCATTAATTAAGAGGTTTTAGTGCATAAATCCCAACATATAGTATGCCCTAAAGCCTCGTAATTAAATAATTTATGTAATAATTAATAATAATTCTGATTATTTTATTTGTAATATAATATTATTCATTAAATGAAAAGTCTAAGATTATTAGTGTAATCTTGAACAGTATGTAGTTGACATACGGGAGGATCATGTTCAAGAAATTAGTATATGAATAAGGTTGGGTGCTTTATCCTGGCAACACTATTGATACGAACCACTTGTAATAGTGATAGGACTAACATAGTTCTATATTTTCATACTTAAATCATGTTAGTTTGGAGGTTTTAATGTAATTAATTGATCATTTTGTAGGTATTTGAGCATAAGGCATGTTCCGAGAGATTCTTCGTTGAATCGCGATTCCAACGCATCAAACCGAAGGTCATTCGGACACCTGACCAAAAAGTTAGAGCAAAAATAAGCAGTGTTGTGCGCTGGGTAGCGTCTAGACGCTGTCCAGAGCGTCTAGACGCTATCGACAGTTCCCTGAAGCCTCCCTCGACGCTGCGGAGAGCCCCTGTGACGCTGGGAGCGTCTAGACGCTCCGTCGATTCCTATTTATAGACTTTTTCATCCTCTAGGTCATTTATCTCCGATTTTCAGCCGTCATGAGACCAATTTAGGCTTTCTCCTCTCTATTTTTCAGTAGTTTAGGATAGATTAGGAGTTTTTCATCAAACCATGGTATCGAATCGAGCTCGTTTGCACTCGAAGTTTTCTATGGAGATGCTCGGCTAGATTCTGCAATTCCGGTTTAGAGGTCGGTTGTAATCAGTTGCGACATTGTGAGGCTTGAACCTTAACTTAGTTTTCTTTCAATTGCGAGTGTTCTTTAATTCCTGTGTTAATTTTATAAGTATGTATTTTGATTAAATTGACACCTTAATCTCTTTACATGCTTTATTGCTAATCACGATCATGATCCGTAATTGTCATGTTGAATGAACCGGTAGCATTAGAATTATCACATGTGTATGTTTACGGGTTTCCATGATACATGGCTTGCATGTTTAATTCTAGGAATTAAAGAAGCATGTTAATTAGGTGAAAGTTGTTTTACCTGATCGATTGTCTTGGTCGTTCCAAAGTTCATAATGCCTTTGCCTAAATAAATTGAAGCGGTTTCGTAAAGATTTGTTTAGGTAATTAGCGTTAACTTGGCGTTCGTTAGAGTTAATGACCTTAGGGAATTTGCTACTTTTTGGGGTTTCCTAATAAGTTGACCAAGTACTTGCATGGTTAAGATTAAATATTTTGAATGCCTATGATCAATGTTTGCAATTGAATATAACCGCACCTCTGAACTGGAACTTGGTAAGAGTTGATTTTTCCCTTTTAGTGTTCGTTTTGTTTTGTTATTTTTATTTCATTAAGTAAGAAAATTTTCAAAACCCCCCCTTTTTAATTGCTTTCTCATTTGCAAATTTAACTTAAGAAATTAATATTCGGTTCCCTGAGATCGACCCGGTCCACTCAATGCTACAAGTAGCTTAGGATCGGTTTATAAATTTTAATTTGACGAGCCCTCGACAAGCTCGCATCAAATTTGGCGCCGTTGCCGGGGAACCACTATTAGTTTCTCTTTGTTAAATTTGCTCTAAAACAAAAAAAAAAACAAAAAAAAAAAAATCCTTTTGTATTTTTGTTTTTTTTTTATCTGTTCTTTAAATGGCAGATTATTCTCAGCACTACTGGACAAATGGTGGAGCTGCCCCGTATGTTGATGAGGTTAGTGGGCTCAAAACTCAAATTTCTGATTTAACCTCCTTAGTTCTTCAAGTGGCAGTAGGGAGACTACAAGCAGTGGAGACATGTAAAATTTGTTCGTTCCAAGGACACACCACTGAAGCATGTCCTCAGTTGCAGCGGAATTTCGTGCATAACGCCTACACTATAGGAGGATTTCCTGGTTATCAAATGAACTACGAGCATTACAATCCCTATCTTGAATGGGATCAATCTAGCTTTAGATGTGGATACCAAGAGGAGGAGCCGAACCAGTACTATCAAACTTCAGACTCAGGTATGTCTTTAGAGACTTTAGTGCATGAACTTGCTAATACCACTCTTCAGTTTCAGCAGGGAAATCTCTAAATTCAACATAACAATCTTCAATTTCGAGAGGAGATGACTAGGATACAGGGTGACTCCGTCATTCAACTAGCTGATTCAGTGGAGAGAATTCAAGAGCAACAGCCTATAGACATCCCTGAGGTACGAGAATCTGATTTGGTTGGCTTAGAGCTCAATGATGAAGTTTGTTTGCCATATGAAGAACATGTTTGTGAAGCTGAGGAAACCATGCTTCAATGCGAGGAAGTCCAGGTGATAGAGTTGGAGGCCAAAAGGCCTGCGTCTGTTCTGTACCTTGATTCCCCCTTCTTTTGTGTATGTTCCTCTAGTTCTCACGAGTCAGAGTCAGTTTCTTTTGATTTTTCTTGTTTTTCTTTTTTAGAGTCGAAAAATCCCAAAAAGACCTGCATTTCTGGAGCCCATCAAATGTTGAAGAGATTGCTTAGTGTAGTGGGCTTTGTAGATTCGAGGAAGAAAGGGCCGAAGAAATGGGAGAATTTTTATGTGCCCTGACGCGTGCCACACGGCAAGTCGAGCAATCGACTATAAAAATTTGCGCTTCTTGGAGGCAGCCAGGCTTGAAAATTTAGTTGCTTTCTTTTATTGCTTTCTGTTTTTGTTTTTCCTATCTTAGTTTGTTTTGCTTTGTTTTGTAGGTAACAAATTGACCTTTGATTAGACGAATTATCATTCTTGAAGGTTTCTACCGCGTCACCACCCACCTACGTGCTAAGTTTTCATGGGAGGTTTTCTGTTCCCCTTTCTTTTTGTCCTTTCATTTTCAATGATTTTTGTACATTGAGGACAATGTAGAATTTAGGTTGGGGGTGGAGGTTATTATTGTGCTTTGATGATGTGTTTAGCATGATTGGTTGAGTCCTTGAGCACCTGAGCTCGGACTTATTTTTAGGATTGATAGTTGCGCGTATTTGTTGTCCTTGAGCACCTGATCTCGGACTGTTGATCGATTATGTTAAACATGATTCTTGTGTGAATTTTTTTTCAAATTTTGTGTGAATTATGAGCTTGAATGCTTGATGATGTGTTTGCTTGTTGCTTGATGAGGACAATTGATGACATGCATGGTATGTTGCTGTAATTGCATTAGCTGAAGTATATGAATGCTATCCTACTTTGAGTCTTTTTGTGCCTAACTCTCAAAATTTTCTAGTCTTTCCTGCACGATCTGAACACGTTAGCCTTTCCTTTAGTAGTCTTGAAGGCTTAGGGTGGGATTATAGAGCTTGTATGTCTATTGTCACCCCGATAGGTGTAGGGCTAGTTGTTGAGTGGAAAGATTGATAGCTTGTAATGCGTTGCTTAGGAGAAGTAAAAATGTGATTTGCCTAGAAAAAGAAAAGAAGAAAGAAAGTGTGCTTGAAAAGAAGATCATTCTTGAAAAAAAAGGAAAGAAAAAAAAGAAAATAAAATAAGCTTGTAATGAGTTTAGTGAATCAAGGGGTAAAAAGAGCTACCCCTGTTGTGATCAGTTAAGCCATCCATTGAGCGAGTGCTCTGGATACGGGTCCCTACGACATGTGTGTGAAAGCTAGTGCTCTTTGGTTTTTAAAGTGATACAAGTTTATCCCGCGGGTTTGAGTTCAGGCACCTAGTAACCTATTACTTGTTTGATGGTTTGGAAACTTGGTAGCTAGTCCTAGTGCCAGTGTAGGGGGAAGATGGATTGAGAGCTTTATAGACCTTCTCCGGGCTTGTAGAGACTACTTTACGAGGCCACACACACACGTGGGAAAGAATAGAAAGAGTTTTTTAAAAGTGTCTCTAAACATGGATAGTGTATGTCTGCTTCTCTTTTGTGGTTATTGTGATATTCCTAAGTATTGAAATTAGAGTCTCGTGCATGCAATCATTGATTCATATTTTTATTATTTTTTTTTGGGTCTTGCTCGAGGACTAGCAAGATTTAGGTTGGGGGTTATTTGATAGGACTAACATAGTTCTATATTTTCATACTTAAATCATGTTAGTTTGGAGGTTTTAATGTAATTAATTGATCATTTTGTAGGGATTTGAGCATAAGGCATGTTCCGAGAGATTCTACGTTGAATCGCGATTCCAACGCATCAAACCGGAGGTCATTCGGACACCTGAGCAAAAAGTTAGAGCAAAAATAAGCAGTGTTGTGCGCTGGGTAGCGTCTAGACGCTGTCCAGAGCGTCTAGACCCTATCGGCAGTTCCCTGAAGCCTCCCTCAACGCTGCGGAGAGCCCCTGTGACGCTGGGAGCGTCTAGACGCTGTCCAGAGCGTCTAGACGCTCTGTCGATTCCTATATATAGACTTTTTCATCCTCTAGGTCATTTGTCTCCGATTTTCAGCCGTCATGAGACCAATTTAGGCTTTCTCCTCTCTGTTTTTCAGTAGTTTAGGATAGATTAGGAGTTTTTCATCAAACCATGGTATCGAATCGAGCTCGTTTGCACTCGAAGTTTTCTATGGAGATGCTCGACTAGATTCTGCAATTCCGGTTTAGAGGTCGGTTGTAATCAGTTGCGACATTGTGAGGCTTGAACCTTAACTTAGTTTTCTTTCAATTGCGAGTGTTCTTTAATTCCTGTGTTAATTTTATAAGTATGTATTTTGATTAAATTGACGCCTTAATCTCTTTACATGCTTTATTGCTAATCACGATCATGATCTGTAATTGTCATGTTGAATGAACCGGTAGCATTAGAATTATCACATGTGTATGTTTATGGGTTTCCATGATACATGGCTTGCATGTTTAATTCTAGGAATTAAATAAGCATGTTAATTAGGTGAAAGTTGTTTTACCTGATCGATTGTCTTGGTCGTTCCAAAGTTCGTAATGCCTTTGCCTAAATAAATTGAAGCGGTTTCGTAAAGATTTGTTTAGGTAATTAGCGTTAACTTGGCGTTCGTTAGAGTTAATGACCTTAGGGAATTTGCTACTTTTTGGAGTTTCCTAATATGTTGACCAAGTACTTGCATGGTTAAGATTAAATATTTTGAATGCCTATGATCAATGTTTGCAATTGAATATAACCGCACCTCTGAACTGGAACTTGGTAAGAGTTGATTTTTCTCTTTTAGTGTTCGTTTTGTTTGTTATTTTTATTTCATTAAGTAAGAAAATTTTCAAAACCCCCCCTTTTAATTGCTTTCTCATTTGCAAATTTAACTTAAGAAATTAATATTCGGTTCCCTGAGATCGACCCGGTCCACTCAATGCTACAAGTAGCTTAGGATCGGTTTATAAATTTTAATTTGACGAGCCCTCGACAAGCTCGCATCAAATAGTTACAAATGATTTGATCCAAATCGTTCATGTGGAGCAATGTGAGTGGGGGTATCTTATACAATGAATTTTTATAAGACTGGGCCACGAAATATTTAATATCTTTTTATTAATATGTTAATTGAGAAGATTAATATTTTATCAAGATAATCATATGTGATTCGATCTTAATCCTGAGTGAGTTATGAACTCTTGTCTTTGAGGGCTTGTCATTTGATTTGCATGGGTGAGAGTGACTTTTGTAGCCGATTCAATATGCCTACTATTTTGGAGACTTGACCAAATAGGGAGCTAGGAACATAATTAATCTCACAAGATGAAATTTGCTCCTTCCTATATAGGGTAAGTATATGAGTAGTTCCCTTAAGTGTTGATTTTGGGACTTGAACAATGGGGTCTCACCCTCTTACTGGCCTAAGAGGAACTTAGTTTATGGTTGGATCATAAACAAATTGTTCATTAGAGGTCAATGATAGGTGCAAGATGTAATTACAGAGGTAAAATGAACTTTTTGATCCAATTCTAATTACGAACAACTCGTGAATTATCGACTTGCATGTAGTGATTATATCCATGAACACAACTTGTCCTACAATGCATAAGAGTGTAACTCTAAGTCTATAGTGGAGTGATATAGAATTAATGAATGAAAATTAATTTACTAAAGAGTTTAATTAATTAATTTTGTATCATTGGAGCTTTTAATCAGTAGGTCCATAAGGTCTCCTTGCTAGTTCATATGAACAAATAAGGGTCAATTTCCTTGAGAGAAAATTTGAAATGTTAAAATTAAAATTTAATATATTTGATATATTAAATAAGGGAAAATATATTTATTGTATATGATACATTACATATCAAAGAAATTATTAATGTATTAAGATACATTAAAGAAAAGATATTTATTAAATTTGAATTAGATTCAAATAATAAAATATATGTCATAGGAGAATTTGGAAATTTTGAATAAGATTCAAACTGGTTAGATAAATATATTTTAGTATATTAGATATTAAAATATATTATTTAATTATTTTTCCTAGACCACTATAAATAAGACCCTAGGGGTGAGCCATTGTGTGCATTGTTCACAAGAGAAAAGAACTTTTGAAATTCTCCTCTCATTCACTCTCTCTATTTTCAAGAAGGTTCCCACAAATTTCTTTGGTCATTTTGTTCGAGTCATAGCAAGGAAGACTTTGTAGAAGTCTTGGAGTTCAACCTCAATGGAGTTGGAGTACAAGGAGAAAATGACCTGCTAGAATATTCTCCATATTTTACTTCATTGTAAGTTTTGCTTAACCTTGTCTATTTGTTTAATTCTAAATAATTCAAAGTCGATTCTAACACTTCTGCTTTGGGTTTAATTAGATTATTCCCTTCACTTCTTTCTTAATTTTTTTCAAGCACATGGCAAAATAATGAAGACTGCGCAATCCAGAAACTTTCCTTATTTGCAACATTCTATGTTTGTTTTGAGAATTTAGGAAAGGATTTTTGAGTTTTAGATGTATTTTCCAGCATTTTACAAGAGAGAACATTATTTACTTTATTTTATTTTATTTTAAATATTATTCCCTAATTGTTTTGGGAAAATATCTTTCTAGAATTTAGGGTTTCTTACTTTTGCAAGTTGTCTACTTCAAGGCTATTTAAGCCTTCTTTTGGACAGCGACAAGGGGGTTCTCCGAATGTAATATTTCTAGACAATAGTTTTTAGAGTTTTTCTCCATTTTCCTTTACTTTTCTTTTTGCACTATATCGAACCAATGACGAACCTTGGCTACATCATCACGATTAGCGGCTAAGGTAAGTGTTCCAATTCATAGGTCGGTTGCAACCAATTGCAATATTGTGAGGCTTGAACCTTAACTAGTTCTCTTTCAATTGCAAGTATTCTTTGATTGCATGTTAATTTTATAAGCATGTATTTTGATTGAATTGATGCCTTAATTGCTTTACATGTTTGATTGCTAATCATGATGCATGATCCGTAATTGTCATGTTGACTGAATCTGTAGCATTAGGATTATTACATGTGTATGTTTTGTGGGTTTCCATATTACATGGCTTGCATGTTTAATTCTAGGAATTAAAAGAGCATCTTAATTAGATTAAAGTTATTTCACCTAATTGGTTGTCTTGATCCTTCCAAAGCACTTAATGCCTTTATCTAAATAATTTGGAGTGGTTTCATCAAAATTGTTTATGTAATTGGCATTAACTTGACGTTTGTTAGAGTTAATGACCTTGGGGAATTTTCTACTTTTTGGAGTTTCCTAATAAGTTGACCAAGTGCTTGCATTGTTAAGTTTAAATATTTTGAATGCATATGATCAATTTTTGCAATTGAGTAGAACCATACCTTTGGATTGGATTTTGGTAATATTTAATTTATCTTTATTTTATTTGTTTATGTTTTATTTTATTAATAAAAATACAACCCCCCCCCCCCCCCCAATTTTTAATTGTTTTCTCCTTTGCAAATTTAACTTGAGAAATTAATATTCGGTTCCCTGAGATCGACCCTGTCCACTCAATGCTACAAGTAGCTTAGGATCAGTTTATAAATTGTAATTTGACGAGCCGTCGACAAGCTGACGTCAAATTTGGCGTCGTTGCTGGGGAGCCACTATTAGTTTCTCTTTGTTAAATTTGCTCTAAAAAAAACAAAAAAAAATATTTCTTTTGTATTTTTTTTTTATCTGGTCTTTAAATGGCAGATTATTCTCAGCACTACTGGACAAATGGTGGAGCTGCCTCGTATGTTGATGAGGTTAGTGAGCCCAAAACTCAAATTTCTGAATTAACCTCTGTTATTCTTCAAGTGGCTGTAGGGAGGCTTCAAGTAGTGGAGACATGTAGATTATGCTCACTTCAAGGACACCCCACTGGAGCATGCCCTCAACGACAATGGAACTTTGTGCCAAATGCTTACACCTTGGAAGAATTTCCTGGTCATCAAGTGAACTACGAGTCTTATGATCCCTACTGTCCTGAATGGGATCAATCCATTTATGGCTATGGATACCAGGAGGAGGAGCAAAGCCAGTATCGTCAGATTTCATACTCAGGTATGTCTATAGAAGCTTTAGTTCATGAAATTGCTAATAATACTCTCCAATTTCAAAAGGAAAACCTCCAATTTCAAAAGGAGAATCTCCAATTTCAAAAGGAGACTCGAGCTGGAATGCGAAGCCTGGATAACCAAATTACCCAGTTGGCTGATTCAGTGAGAAGACTGGAGAGTCTACAAGAGCAACACTCTTTTGACACCACTGAAGTAAGAATTTATGAGGAGATCGACATAGACAGTGACGAAAAGGTTGTGAATTTCGCGTCATGCCAAGAACAGGTAATTTGTGAGGTTAAGGAGGAGTCTGAGATTACACCCGAAGAGGAGATTCAGGTGATAGAGTTGGAGGCTCAAAAGCCTTCACCTATTCTACTCCCTTGCATTTCTCTTAATGTTGAATTGTCTTTTCCTTATTCTCATGAGTCCTCAAAGTTTTTTATTTCTTTTGAGTCAGTTGAGTCTTACTTTTTGCCTTTCATTCCTTATATAGAAAATATCAAAAATAATGATCTGTCTGGTACCCTGGAGAAACAGGAAAGCCTTCTAAACTTGGAAGGTTACATTGATTCAAGCAAGAAGGGACAGAAGAAAGTAGAAGAATTTTACGTGCCCTGACACTTACGAACCCTGTTACGCATAACGACGTTAAAAATTTGCGCTTCTTGGGAGGCAACCCATGTACTTTAATTGTTTTATTTGTTTTCCTTTCAATGATTTATTTCCTTTTCGTATTTTGTTTTGTTTTTCTTTTGTAGGTGTTGCACTTGAGAGGAGAAATTGAGGATAAAGATGCACCACCACCTACAAGCCATCCAAAAACTAGGGGAGTTTTTCTATTCCTCTTGTTTTTTGTTTGTGTAACTCTGTTTAGCTATACATTGGGGACAATGTATCAATTAAGGTTGGGGGTGGAGAACGTTAGATTTGCATGTTTAGGGTTATACATGACCATATTGAGCATTGAGCCTTAATCTTAAAAAAATTTTCAGCTAAAATTGCATGATGAGTTAGTTGCATATTAGGTGATTATGACAATCTAGGATGTGCTTTAGGTAATTTCATTTGAAATGGTTGAAACTTGAAGATGCTTGCTTGATTTAAGCCTATTTTAAAAATTTTCTTTTGATTCTTTTATACTTTTTGAGCACTTAGCCCTCTTGTCTATGGTTTTGAAGGCTTAAGATTGGGTTATTTGGTCTAGATTCTTGTTGTCACCTCGAAAGATTTTAGGAACTAGTTTAAGAGTCTACTTGCATGATGTTAAATAATGTGAAACTTAGGAGTAATTGCATGTTTTATTTGCCTTTATTATTGTGATAAAATGAAAACTCTAGTAAAGAAAAAAAATGATTGCATGTTTTTAAAAGTCTAAGGGCAAAAAGAGCTACCTCTACTGTGATTAGTCAGGCCATTCATCAAGCAAGTGCTCTGGATAAGGGTCCCTACAGTGGATGTGTGAAAGCTAGTGTTCATCAAAATAAGCAAAAATCTAAGTTTGGGAGTAAGCCTACCCTGGGGCACCTTAGTTTCCTGTTATCCTTTTGAGTGTAGGGAAGCTTGAGAATTGGTCTTAAAGTCAGAAGTAGGGGGAAAACGAGTTGAAGATCGAATAAAACCTTCCCGGGCTTATAAAAATGTAGATAAGGGGAGCTATACACACACACACATAAGGGATGAAGGGATTAGTTTTAAAATTCTCATTGATTGAATGTGTTTGATTGTTTTCTTCCATTGCAAATGTTTTGTTGCCTAAAGCATTGAGATTAGAATCATTGATATGCAACTAATTAGTCACAGGATTGTTTAGTTCAATCAAACTCGAGGACTAACAAGATTTAGGTTGAGGATTAGCAAGATTTAGGTAGAGGTACATTCGTGATGATGTAGCCAATCCAAAGGTACGGTTCTACTCAATTGCAAAAATTGATCATAGGCATTCAAAATATTTAAACTTAACAATGCAAGCACTTGGTCAACTTATTAGGAAACCCCAAAAAGTAGAAAATTCCCTAAGGTCATTAACTCTAACAAACATCAAGTTAATGCTAATTACCTAAACAATTTTGATGAAACCGCTCCAAATTATTTAGATAAAGGCATTAAGTGCTTGGAAGGACCAAGACAACCAATTAGGTGAAATAACTTTAATCTAATTAAGATGCTCTTTTAATTCCTAGAATTAAACATGCAAGCCATGTAATATGGAAACCCACAAAACATACACATGTAATAATCCTAATGTTACCGATTCAGTCAACATGACAATTACGGATCATGCATCATGATTAGCAATCAAACATGTGAAGCAATTAAGTCGTCAATTCAATCAAAATACATGCTTATAAAATTAACATAGGAATCAAAGAATACTTGCAATTGAAAAAGAACTAGTTAAGGTTCAAGCCTCACAATATTGCAATTGGTTGCAACCGACCTATGAATTGGAACACTTACCTTAGCCGCTAATCGTGATGATGTAGCCAAGGTTCGTCGTTGGTTCGATATAGTGCAAAAAGAAAAGTAAAGGAAAAGGGAGAAAAACTCTAAAAACTATTGTCTAGAAATATTACATTCGGAGAACCCTCTTGCCACTGTCCAAAAGAAGGCTTAAATAGCCTTGAAGTAGACAACTTGCAAAAGTAAGAAACCCTAAATTCTAGAAAGATATTTTTCTAAAACAATTAGGGAATAATATTTAAAATAAAATAAAATAAAGTAAATAATGTTCTCTCTTGTAAAATGCTGGAAAATACATCTAAAACTCGAAAATCCTTTCCTAAATTCTCAAAACAAACATAGAATGTTGCAAATAAGGAAAGTTTCTAGATTGCGCAGTCTTCATTATTTTTCCAATAACTTCTTCTCCAAAACTTGGATCAATGTGATATTTATATGGTTGGAAAGATAATTCAGAGAGATTTAAAATGATATCTAATTTGGCTATATTCCCAAACGTGAGCAGCAAGATAATGGGAACGGAAGTTGGCACAAAGTATTCTCGGGTACATTAGTTTTCCAGCAGGAGCAGTAATCACTCAAAATGCCATAACTTTCATAATACTCATTGTAATGCAATGAGTCTTATACCGTTGGAAAGATAATTCAATAAGCTTCGATTTGATACCACATTTGAATATATTTTCATCTCTAAATATCATGATATGATCGGTCAAATTTGGTATAGAAATTTTGTTGCTCTAATCACCTCCGATTTAGTCCGAATTAACTCTGAAATGTTGCAAACTCTCCAAAACACGCAAATTTCTCGAATCCCTAAAAAATAATAATAATAAACATAAAATTCTTCTAACTAACAAGAAATAAGTGTGATTAAATAGGACTTTATAGGTCCTATCAGCACACAACTTTTTTCAGTTTAACTTCAAGAAACCCTTTTGGTATTTTAGTTTAGTGATGTGGTTAATCTCTTCCTTCTCCTTAAGTCAAGTCAATCTCCTAAAACAAAAAGTCAACATTGCAAAAACCCAATTTCATTTCTTCATTTTCTACCTAACCATGTTACAACATGATCACACCTTAATCTCCATTCCTAACTGATTTCGAAGCATCCTTCACAAGCAAAGGAAAAGACCCATAAAATCTTTTCTTTATAAATTCATTTCTTTTCCATGATTTACTCAAAAAATTTACCAATAAATCATAAGTTCTTCACTCACAATTTCTCTGAAATCTTCCTTTTATTTTCAGCAATCTCCTTTGTTGTCTCTGTATCCACGAATTCTCCTCTTCCTCAAGGCCCTCTCCCCTACAGTTTTCTCTCTCTATCACTCTCTTCTCGAATTTGTCTATTTCCCATTCTTTTTTTTTTTTTTAATTTTTAAACAAACCTTTAATTTGTCAAATGCCACCAATCAATCAATACACACCATAATCACATCATCAAACATTATAAGCCAACACCTCACATTTACATCCCCTTCCTTTGTGCCACGTTGCCATAGTTTATGGAAGAGTGATTTTTGTTATTTTTTCCCCCTTTTGTTTTTATTTCTTTTCCTTTTTTTCCTTTCCTTTTCAAAACTAATTTTCCATTTCTTTTTTTTTTTTTCTAAACAAACCTTAAGGGCAATTGGGTCCTTACATGACCAAAGTGTTATCCAATCCCTCAGGAATCGACCAAGACCTTTCATGAGCCTAAAACAAAACAGACCTTAAGGAAGAGAGAAAAAGCCTAGAATTGGCCAAAGCCAATGAGTTGACACTCGATGGGTCTTGTTGAGCTCGAACGGAAGAGATTGAGTAACCATTCAGTAATTATAGCATCCCAACAACTCGGCGAGATTCTTGAAGAGTGTCGGTGAACTCAAGTATATGTTACGAATATACGATTAAAAAATATGGTGACAACAACATTCGAAGGTACACAACAGATACCATACTTTTTACTGTCTAAGTCTTCTCACAAACCGATAAACTTGAGCATCAAAGTGAGGTTGACTTAGCACCACACTAATGTTCATTCATTTTATTTTGCAGGCACATCACGATTCTCAATAAATACAAATTGTCGTTGATCCAACAATCCAAATTTTGATATCCACATCGATCATTGCAAGCTAAAGTGTTTGGATGATTTCAAGATTTATCTATTTTTATAAAACTCTCAAGTTAAGGTTAACCAGGAAAACAAAAAGGATTCGTAGAGTAGCTCATTGATTATTGAGATTTAAACATCTGCAGTGAAGAAAGAGAGAAGCAAGAAGATGTCATTGTTTAATGAAAGAGGAAAATTTTTTAACTGGAATATTATGCAAAAGAAAAATTAGAATTTGTACTGATTCCTTAGGGACTGTTTGGCGCGCTGGTTTGGAATTAGAAACCCTGGAAATCCTTGGCTGGAATCAGAAACCCTGGAGTTCCTGATTACTGTGTTTGAGGTGCAGTGTTGGATTTGGCTGGTTTGCTGAAACCTGTGTTTGGGGTGCAGAGTTAGGTTGGGCTGAGTTTGTTTAAGTTGTTTTTTTTTTTAACAATTTTTGTAGGTTGTTTTCTTTTTCATATCCATTTTTTTTACTTGATAATTATTTGTTGAATTGCATATCAATATTTTAACCAATTATGTGGATCGATTGTTTCAATCATAGTTAAATATGAATATGTAGTTTGTACAAGTATATTGATATCTCATTCATTCCATTCATGATGATGTAAAATTAAATAACATTAGCAAGAATATATATTTTAAATAATTAATAAGTGGGAAAGAAGAATGGTGTTGCTGGAGTAAAGGAAATCCACAATGCAAATGAAGGTCCGAAGTTCATAATACCATAACATTGTTTTCAAAGCTCTTCACTTGAAGCAAAATTCAATAAATTAAGCCCATGTCTTAGCCAAAAGCATACCATTTTCACATCTTAAAAGAATTCACTTTTAACAGCAAGCACATACAGAACTTGGGACTTTAACAACCAAAAATCACCAAAAGCACTCAAACAAGCAAGTTTAATAAGAGATTTTTAAACAAGAATAACTCTTCTATTGAAGAGTTATCAAACTCTGTTTTAAAAATTAAAAAAAATTGGAAGTCTATTTAAGAAATTAGGGAATTTAAAACTCTAATTCACAAAGTATTCGAAAAATTATTTTGGGAACTCTATTTTAGAAATTAAAAAATTGGAAGTCTATTTAATAAATTAGGGAATCTAAAACTCTATTTCACAAAGTATTCAGAAACCTATTTTTGGAACTCTATTTTAGAAATTAAAAAATTGGATGTCTATCTAAGAAATTAGAGAATTTAAAACTCTATTTTACAAAGTATTCATAAACCTATTTTTAGAACTCTATTTTAAAAATTAAAATATTGGAGGTTTATTTAAGAAATTATGAAATTTAAACAAAATTTTGGATCATATTTTGAAATCTATTTCAAGGATAAATGAGTTATAAAATTTGAATTCTATTTTAGAAATAAAAATATTAGAAACTCTATTTTGCACAGTATTTTGAACCTGTTTTAAATAGAATGGGTTAAAAAATTTGTTTAGTAGTCATCTTTTGTTTTGTTTTAACCTTTCAAAAAATTGACCAGGTGGTTGGGTTGCTAGGATGATCATTTGATTGGTCGTTGGGGTGGTTGGGTGGTCGTCGGTGGTAGTTGCACGGTGGTCAGATTGTCGGAGTGTTCATTGGATAATTGTCAACAATAGTTTTCGACAGTAGTTTTCGGGTGGTCGGGTCACTAGAGTGGTCGCCGGAGTGGTCATCAGGGTGGTTAGGTCGCCATAGTGGTCACTAGGTGGTTGCGGTAGTAGTTGTCAGGTGATCGGGTTGCTGGAGTTGTCATTTCGGGTTGTTGGGTGGTTGAGTCGCCATGGTAGTCACTAGAGTGGTCACCAAGTGGTCGTCGACAGTGGTCTTGGGTGGTTGGGTTGTCAGGTCGTCGAGGTGATCACTGAAGTGGTCATCGGGGTGGTCAGGTGCTGAGGTGGTCAGGTCATTGGAGTGGTCACTAGGTGGTCGTCGGTGGTGGTTGCTAAGTGGTCAGGTTTTTGGGTTGGTCGTCAACGATAGTTGCTGGGTGGTTGGGTTCGTCGGAGTGGTTGTCAGATGGTCGTTGGTAGTGGTTCGGACAAGTAGGGTTGTCGGGGTGGTTGGTTGATCAGGGTGTCGAGTTGTTGTGGTGGTCAAGTTGCAGGGGTGGTCATCAAACTATTCTCTAGAGTTCTTCTCAGTGGTCGTCGTAGGTAGTCATCAACAATGGTCGAGTCGCCAGTGTGGTCGTTGAAGTTGTCGTTGTCGGTGGTCATCAGGTGGTCGCAAGAATTGTCACTGGAGTTGCTGTTGAAGTGGTCGTTGAAAATGGAAAACGACAACTAGAAGAGGAAAACATGGCACAAACCTCATGGGGTTGCACTGTTGTAACCCATGGGATTATATTTCAAAACCATGGGTTTTGAACACTTTGTGCCAACACATGGTTTTGGGTTTGAAACCTAAAACCATCCCAACCCAAAACCATGGGCCAAACGCCCCCTTAATTCCTTAGACCCTGTTTGATAATCATTTTGTTTTTAGTTTTTAGTTTTTGAAATTTTAGCTTATAAATGCTATTTCCATCCGTATTTTTTTTGTTTTGTCTTCTACTTTGTATAGATGTTTTCAAAATCTAAGCCAATGTTTAAAAATAAAAAAACATAGGCCTTGTTTGATAACAATTTCATTTTTAGTTTTCTATTGTTGAAATTTGTGCTTGTTTCATCATAATTACTTTACTATGGTTCTCATACATTTCTTAAAGAAACATTTGAATTCTTAGTCAAATTTTAAAAACAAAAACAAGAACAAGTTTTAATAAACTAGTACTTTTTTTAGTTTTCAAAACTTGGCTTGATTTTTGAAAATATGGGTAGAAAGTAGACAACAAAATAAAGAAATTTATAGGTGGAAGTAGTGTTTATAAGCTTCATTTTCAAAACCAAAAACTAAAAATCAAGGCCCCGTTTGATAACCATTTGGTTTTTGGTTTTTGGTTTTTGAAAATTAAGCTTGTTTTCTCCCAATTTCTCTACAATGGTTTTCATCTCCCTTAAGGAAGTATTTGAATTCTTAGCCAAATTCTAAAAACAAAAACAAGTTTTTGAAAACTACTTTTTTTAGTTTTCAAAACATGGCTTGATTTTTGAAAACATAGGCAAAAAGTATATGACAAAACAAGTAAAACTATAGGTGGGAGTAGTATTTATAGGCTTAATTTTTAAAAACCAAAAATCAAAAACCAAATGGTTATCAAACGGGGCCCAAATGGTTATCAAACGGGGCCATAGTTTTTAAAAGCTTATTTTTATTTTTAGAATTTTTGGCTAACAATTCACTTGTGTTTGCAAACAATAGTGAAAACATACTATAAAAGTTGAGGGCAAGTAGCCTTAATTTTTAAAATAGAATACTAAAAAAGGAATGGTTATCAAATGGGGCCTTAGAAATTTCAAAGAGAAATTAGAATTTTTCTTCTCTTAAATGTTTAATTTCTCTTCTAACTTTCTGCCACAAAGTAGGTCATGAAAACTTATCATTGACCAACGAGAAGTTATGGATTTAAGAAATGTTAAAATGTAAGAAATTAAATTGAAAAAAATAAAACAAAACAAAGAAACGAACATTAGGGACTAGAACATATATTTACCTTCTTAAATTTCATCAAATTCAACTTTAAAGTTTAAACTTAAATGGGTGTTGAAATTTATAGCTTTTAAATTTTGAGGTTTATACCAATTAAACAAGATGCCAACTCAAATAATTAAAGTTGTTTCACTCAAAATAAATAGATGAAATGGAGGTATGCAGGAAGTGTCGTCCCCTTTGGCATAGAATTTGGATTCAAATTTATATTTTCCGATTTGAGGAATAAAGTAAGTTGTGTAGAAAGTTGTTTGGTTAGCCTATTTTTGGAAACCAAATTCGGATTTTACGACCAATTTTTTTTAAGAACACCAAAATAACGTTTTCAAAGTTTTTAGAAATTGAATCACGAGATTTTCAATTAATGAGCAAATGAACCGTCCAAGTTCGGACAGAAAAATCCATCTAACTCTAGAAAAAATGTTTCAAAAAATAACTTAAGGAGAAATTTTCAATTAAAATGAATAACATAAATTGACATAATAGGTGATGTATAAAAATTGAAAGGCGTACGTGACACACTACAAGAATTCCCTCCTTTTCCAATGTCAAAAAACCATCGGAAAAAGTCAAAAAAGCGTAAGAAAAAATTATCCCAATGCAAAATGGTTCGTTGGTAGTTTCGTCGATAGATTCCCGGTCAAGAAAAGTTATCCTAATTACTTCTTTGGAATTGAAAAGAACACATATGTAGAAGCTACAATTTTTATAGTGATATTATTTACAAGTCATTTTTTAGCTATATCAAATATTAAGATTGTTGTTATCATTAATTTCAACTAGAAAGATATTGTTGACTTCAATCATAACATCATTCACAAGTCAATTTTTACACATTAGTTGCTTCTCAATTTACATGAATAATATTGTAAATGACGTCATCTATGCTTTTCAATTTTTACACATCAGCTGTCATATCAATTTTTATCCATCATTTTAACAAAACTCCCTCTTAGGATATGTTTTGACATATTTTCAAAGTTTGAAGGTTAAAATTCATACATTTCAAAAATCTAATAGCATAATTAAAATTATCTAACCCAAAGTTAACGGGTCGTTGTTTTAGTATAATTTGACATAATTTTTAGTTCAGAATTTTGAAGAAAAATCATTATGCCATAGGTGGTTTGAAATCGATTTCAAAGATATTTAATTCTATTTAATTATATAAGATTTAGAATATAAAATATTCTAATATATTTATTTTTAAAAAATGTTGAGATCCAACCAAACAGTTTTTTTTTTATCACAGACTATTTTCATTATCTTTTGACCAAGCACAGGCGGAACAATTTCTTAAATCAAAATTCAATTCTCAATCTGCTACCAAACAATTTTGTTTTTTTAACAAACTACACAAATACTAAACTAAATAATAGATTTTGTTAATGGCTAAAAGAATCTAAAATTTCAAATATGGTCATCAATTTTTTTTACGTTTATTTATTTTTCTATAGGATAAATATGCCCTTGAACAAATATTCTCTCAGGGCTCTAAAACCGTTAGAATGTTGAACAAAAAATCTACATGTTTGAATGTCATTCTTTCAAACTTAATCCAGACAAACATTCTAATAATTGTCACATCATTTTAGGTCATTAACATGTCGATTTTCCATCCAACATTCTAATAGATTTCTACTCTAATGGTAGTTTTAAAATGTTTATGAAAGATTAAGGGTAATATTACAATTTTTAAAAGAATAAGTGTATTTTTTAAATAAGGAACAAAATTCCGGAGGTATTTTTTATAATTTAGCCTAAGTAGAAATGATATAAAAAATCTTCAACTCTCTATTCTATTGTAATGATAGAAATTTTCCTAAAAGTAACACACACGAAAGGAAGTCCCAAGTGGCGGCATTTCGAAATGTTAGAAACAAACAAATTAATAGTTGACTTTGTAAGGTCCACAACCAGCTGGATCAATTAGGCTAGTTTCGAGGTAGAAGACATAAAAGAATAGGAGTCCGTTTGGAATGAGATTTCATGTGCTAAAAAAACGTTCTTAGATATTTGAAAAGTCATTTCAGACCGAGCCTAAAACGTGTTTACCAACCCGTTATTTTGAAATTATAAGGGTATGTCTTAGTCGAATTAGTAGTTAGTGAGAGCTATGAAACCAGAAAAGATTTTGAACTCTTCATGTCGTCTTCTTCTCCTTGTTTCTTTTTCATGCTTTTCTTCAACATTTTGCTTCGGCAGAGATGTTATCACATCCACAAATTTTATCAAAGACCCTGCAACTATAATATCCAATGAGAGTTTATTTGAGCTGGGATTCTTCAAACCTGTTAATTCTACTCGCCGATATGTCGGAATTTGGTTCAAGCAAATTTCTGAACAGACTGTAGTATGGGTAGCCAACAAAGACAACCCTCTCAATGATACTTCCGGGATCTTCACTATCTCCAATGATGGAAATCTTGTCGTCTTGGATGGAAACGACACCGTCCTCTGGTCTTCAAATGTTTCTTCTTCTGCAACCAAAAGAAGCGCCCAAATTTTAGATTCAGGTAACCTTGTTTTGAAAGAAGATGCTTCTTCTAGGATCATATGGGAGAGTTTCGAACACCCTTCTCATTTAGGCTTGCGTTCCATGAAACTTAAAAAAAATGCAAACACTAAAGAGGAGGTCAAGATTACTGCATGGAAAAGCCCTTCTGATCCATCCACGGGAAACTTTTCCTTAGCATTGGATGTTCTCAATATTCCTGAAGCTATCATTTGGAATGGCCATAATAACAACCCATACTGGAGGTCTGGTCCATGGAACGGTCAATCTTTTATTGGAATACCCGACATGGTTTCTGTTTATCTCATTGGAGTTAATCTTGTGATGGAACCCGACCAAAAAAATTACTCTTTGTCTATTGGTTATAATAATGACAGACAACTACTTAATAATACCATGCTGTTAACCCCACAAGGAAATCTGAAGCAACAGTACTGGAATTTCTCAGAAAACCGCTGGGTGGTCATTTGGTCAGCGATTAAAACGCAATGTGATTACTATGGTGCTTGTGGAGCATTTGGTATATGTAATGCAAAAGCGTCCAATATTTGCAGCTGCTTGAAAGGGTTTAAGCCAAAACATGAAGAGAAATGGAATGAAGGAAATTGGAGTGATGGATGTGTGAGAAAGACGTCGTTGAAATGTGAGAAGTTGAACAATGTTAGTAGTGGTGGTGAGGAAGAAGATGGGTTTCTGAAGTTGGGAATGGTCAAAGTGCCATTTTTTCCTGAGTGGTTTGGTTTCCCTATGTCAGGCACCGGTTATTGCAGACGTAAGTGCATGGAGGATTGTTTGTGCAATGCTTATGCAGATGAAAAAGGCATTGGTTGCATGCTATGGAGAAGAGACTTAATTGACATACAAAAGTTTGAGATTCAGAACGGTGGAACTGATCTTTACCTTCGAATGGCCTATGCAGACTTAGAAACAAGTAAACCATCCCTAAACTTCTATTCCAGTTTATATATATATATATTTTCCAGTCTCTTTAGTATATACTGCCTTTCATCCACAGATGATGCAAAATACAAGATGCGAATCATAATAGCCATGGTGCTATCAGGAACGCTCACCATCTCTCTCATTGCCATATACTTCTGGTGGAGATGGAAGACTTGCAAACATGGTAACACACAACTCATTCATTATTAACAAGATGTAATTAAATTTGTCATAACATAACACCTTACATAATATTACCAAGAGATTTTCTAATTTTTTCCATTTCATTTTGTTTTTGTTCTTTTGTCCTTTTTCACTCAATTAATTGGTAAAATAGTTGTATACTTCACTGATAACTTAGAACATTTGAGGTACAGCAGAGAACGAGAGAACTAAATTGTGTCTAGCCGAGAGGGAAAAGATTTTCAAGTTGCAATCTTTTACCTTAAATTTGAATGAGTATTACAATTATCTTCTGATTGGTTTTTGTTCGAAGAATAGCTAAAAAAAAGTATTCTCATGTGCATTTTACGAGATTTTGTCTGATTCGAAATTAATAGCTAGAATTTCATAGAAAAACTACATTTGAGCTTTTTTTTTTTTGTTGAAATGGGTGAGTTTTGACAAAGTTACTCAATAGTAAATTTTTGTACATTGATCAAACTTAATTTTAAACTAGATTTTCATTGAAATGAGTGAATTTTGGAGATTTTTTACCTTGTGTTTTTCTAAAATTTGTGGGTGAATTGGAAAAAATTGAATACTAAGTGAAAATTGCAACTCTTATGATCTAACTTTTGTGGCCCAATTTAAGGAAATTGAGAGTAGATGCACCTTTAAATTCAGGGTTAAAATTTATTTATTTATTTTTTTGGGCAAATTTTTAGCAGAAGTCTATGGGTAACTTCATTGATTACTGAGTTTTAATATCTGCAGCAAAGAAAAAGAGAAGCAAAAAGATGTCATTGTTCAACGAATTAAGGGGAAATTTTTCGAACTTAATAATGAGTAATAGAACTGGAGACAATTTGAACCAAGAGCTACCAACTTACGACTTTAAGAAGCTGACAATTGCCACAAACCATTTTAATTTAGATAACAAGCTTGGAGAGGGTGGGTTCGGCCCCGTGTATAAGATAACCTTATTCAATATTACTTATTCTGTTTAATTGCATTTTCGTGATTATTATGTTTGGTTTTAGGGGAGATTGGTGGATGGACAAGAAATAGCTGTAAAAAGATTTTCAAGAGCCTCAAATCAAGGGCACGAAGAATTTATAAACGAAGTAACAGTGATTTCAAAACTCCAACATCGAAATTTCGTTCGGCTTTTTGGTTGCTGCGTCGAAGGAGAAGAAAAGATGTTGATATATGAGTACATGCCAAACCTAAGTTTGGATGCACTTATCTTTGGTTGGGCACTTTCTCTCTATAATACCATTTACGGACGGTTTTGATACTCTATTGTCGTAGAATGATTATTTACTCATCAAAAGTAAATATTGTTCATGTAGATTCCTCCAAACAAAAACTCTTGGATTGGGGAAAAAGGTTCAACATCATTATGGGAATTGCACGAGGCCTCCTTTATCTTCACAAAGATTCTAGATTGAAGATTATCCATAGAGATCTAAAAGCAAGCAACATTCTATTGGACGAAAATTTTAATCCCAAAATTTCAGATTTTGGTATGGCACGAATTTTTGGCAACAATGAAGATCAAGCAAATACTTTAAGAGTCGTTGGAACTTAGTAAGTATCTTTAAGTTGACTTCTCATAGTTCTACAAATAATATCATTTTTGAACCATATTTCTCTGATGAACCTAGTGGCTACATGTCTCCCGAATATGCAATGCAAGGTCGATTCTCAGAGAAGTCAGACGTCTTCAGTTTTGGAGTTTTGTTGCTTGAAATTATCAGTGGGAGAAGAAATACAAGTTTTGACCACAACGAGGATGTCTTAAGCCTATTAGGACTGGTACATCTGCAAACTAACTTTCTCCTAATTAATATGGTAAACTTCACTTTCAACTCCCTACTTCATTTGAATCTCATCAATTAAAACTTGTTTTCCACATTTTTTAGGCCTGGAAATTATGGAACAAAGAGAATCTAATTTCTTTAATTGATCAAGCAATATATGACCTATGCCATCATACAGAGATTTTGAGATGCATCCATATAGGACTCTTGTGCGTTCAAGAATCCGTAAAGGATAGGCCAGATATGTTGACCATTCTTTCTATGCTTAATGGTGAAATTATTGATCTTTATCCTCCAAAACATCCTGGATTTACAAGCATACAAGTTGAGGGTGATACAAATTTAGCTCAACATAGTCAGGTTAAACGTTCTGTAAATATGGTTACAATTACCAAGATTGTGGGACGGTAGTAATTAATTGTCAATATGTTTTTTACTTTTGTTTTATTAGAAACAGTCTTAAGAACCAGACCTTTCGTGATCATCACGTCAACTTTCCTGCTCGACAAACACATTTTCAAAGAAGACTTGTTTTTCTTGCGTGTTTGATTAACAGAACATGGAAAAATGTTGATTGTTCACTACTTCAACCGACCAAGATTCAAAGAGGGACCCATTTCAATAATCATTTTTCAAAGAGGCCCATATCCACATTCTAGATTGATTCTTACTTCTTCCTATTGTATGTGATTTGACGAAAATGCCCATCTCTTATCTATTTGACTATTGTTATTACGAATACGTTTCAATAATTATTTTTTCTTCAAACAAGATCTATTTCTATTTCTAATCCCCATATTTTGCCGTTAGCATGAAACACCCCCCAAAAAAATTTAGAAGCCTTCCCCCATTTTCGTCTTCATCTTTGCTTAAAGAGCTTTTCTTTGAGACCATCTTTCAGCAGAGGTTCTGCTAATTTTGTTTCATTAATTGGTGTACTTCTAATAAAGTTGTGTCTTGAAATTTATTTTTTTTTAAAATATTTGCCTACCACGTGTTATCTTGACTTTAAAAATGGCATGGGTCTACCAACATTAAAGAACTATTCATAAAAGCAAAAAGGTTGGATTATAAAATACCCCTTAACTTTGCTGTTTGTTTAAAAAATATTCATATTCTTTCAAAAGTTGCAATATTATTCTTAATTTTCGTAAATGTTTCCAAACCAGCTTGAAGTAGAAATTCGTTAGAATGTTGGACGAAAAGTCGATATGATGGAACAACTATTCTTTCAGACTTAATTCAGGCAAGCGTTACAGTCACTGTCATATCGACTTTCTGTCTAACGTTCTAACAGATTTCTACTCTAAGGGTAGTTTTGAAACGATTATGAAATGTCTAGAGTTGTTAAGTTTGGCTAAGAATTTAAATGGTCATTTGGTTTACAGATTTTAAAGTTTGTTAAGTTTGGGTTTATTAAGTCTAGAGTTGTTAAACTTGAGTTTGTTAAGTCTGTGTTTGTTAAACTTGTGTTTGGATTGTGTTAAATTGGATTTGTTAAGTCTGTGTTTATTCTAATTTGTTAAACATGAGAGTTTATTAAAAGTGTATTTGGATAGTAAATTAAGAATTGTAATAAATAATAAATAATTTATATATTGACTATTTAATTAAAGTAATAAAAATTATATATTAAATTATATTTAAAATGTAACTTAAATTAGAGAGTATTATTTTAATAATAATTTTTTTTTAATACATTTGTCTATTCAATTTTCTTCAATAATTATTTTATGGAATAAATATTTGATTGTTTTATGATAATTTTTTTGGACTATGGGAACAAATATAAACAAATTGTTTTAATAAATATATCCAACATAAAATTAACCATCGAGAAAATTTTATGAATTATTTATTTAATTATTCAGAACTTGTTATGCTAACTAAATTTATTTACTACTTATTGTCAAAATTACTATTGAACTTAACTTTCTATATTTAACTAATACATAAGGATATAAAGTTAAAATATTTTAAATAATATTTTTTTAAAAAGTTATTAACTTCAAGACAAACTAACTAAAATAGTTTAATTAATTAATTTTACAAATATTATGTCTTTAATTGACTATGATAACATGATTTATACATTTTTACCATAAAAGGAGTTTGACAAAATTGTGGATTTAGAGAAATGGAGTACATATTGAATATGGGTTTATATAATGTGCGTGGTTTGGAATTTATAATAAAATAACTTTTATTATAATTTACATGTAAATAAAAAACTTCTTTAAGTAACTATTACTTTATAAATGAACACTTTATTTTTAGTACTATTGTTAGTCAGAACACTTTTTGAATAATTATTTTGTAAAACAAATATTTAGTTAGTTTTGTAGTTATTTTTTTTCTAATATTTATCAATGTGTGAACAAAATACAAAGAAATTTCTCCTTATAAATTTGTCATTATAATTTCTCTAAAACATGAAGTTTATAACAAGTGCAAATAGTTTTTGGGTTGAGTTGGCTTGGTCAAAGCCGACATATAAGTTTATGAATTAATTATTGCTATTTGCAATTTAAACTAAATTTATTTATTATAAAATTACCATTAATTATTTATTTTTATTTAAATAATATATTTTATTAAAAATTTAATGTATTTTAGAACAGTGATCATTCACACGAAATTTTAACAAGGAAATTTAATACGTGTAAATAAACTTGATTTTGTATTGATTTGCGTATAATTGAGTACAATCTCTAATATATGGTCCTTTGATTCTTTCTCACGTACGTATACTTGACTCGAGGGCTGAAACACTTGTTCTTGAGGTTGAATCGTCAACTTTGAACTGGTAGAAAGTCTTCAGCTTTGAGCTTGCTAAAGGTCTTCAGCTTATAGCTTATTGAAGGTCTTCAGCTTGTAGCGTGTTAAAGGTCTTTGGCTTGTAGCTTATTAAAGGTCTTCGACTTATAGCTTGTTGAAGGTCTTCAGCTTATACCTTGTTGAAGGTCTTCAGCTTATACCTTGTTGAAGGTCTTCAGCTTATACCTTGTTGAAGGTCTTCGGCTTATACCTTGTTCGAATTGTATCTTATTGAAGGTCTTTGGCATGTAGCTTGTTGAAGATCTTCGACTTATAGTTTGTTGAAGGTCTTCGGCTTGTAGCTTGTTGAAGGTCTTCAGCTTGTACCTTGTTGAAAGTCTTCAGCTTGTAGCTTCCTGAAGGTCTTCAGCTTATAGCTTCCTGAAGGTCTTTAGCTTGTCAGATGAATTTCAGTTAGTTTCAGTCTTCAAAAAGATTTAAGTTCGTGTCAATCTTCAGGTCTTCATGAAGCTTTTAATCTTTGAAGTTTTCAGTTCTTCCAGATACTTTAGTTTCAGTCTGCAATCTTCAGGAAGAGTTGATTTCATTCTGACAGTAATTGATCTTCAGAAGCTTCTTGAGATTTCACAGCTTTGTTTCTGAATCTTCTCTGAGCTTCTTTAATTCTCCAGAGAGTTTCAACTTCTGAACCCCTGAAATGAAAGAGGAAGCTCTCTATTTATAGAGTTTCTCAAGTCCTCCAGGTGGGCTTGGGCCTGTTGGACTAGGCCCGGTTGATTTGGGTCAGCCTTTTTGGACTGGGACTAGTTGACTTTGGGCCTAGCCATTTGGACTAGGTTTGGTTGACTTTGGGCTAACCTTTTTGGACTGGGCCTAGTTGACTTTGGCCCAGCTCTTTTGGACTGAGCCTAGACTTTGCTAATTAGAGCCTTCAATTCTGGCTTAAAATCAGTCCAAATTTCAAAGAACCCAATTGTGTACTTGAATTTTCCATAATTTATTTTAGGGATTCTTGCAAATTTAATTAATCTCTAATTAAATATAATTTTGTCATCAATGTTGGGTAATGACGTGGTAATTTTTGGTTGGTCGAAATTTCTATTCCAACAGTGACTAAAGACAAAATATATACTTGACTGGGGAATATGAATAAAGTACTGTAGCAAACTTGGTGAGTAACTGTAAACTACTATAGCAAACCTGGAAAATAGAATAGTATGTAGTGTAGTAAATATGAGTTTACAAAATTGCCAACCAAACGTGGGGTTTGGTTAATGAGAAATTATTCGATGAGGTCGCCACAATGTGGCTGACAGTTTTGCACCGTTGGATGTAATAGGAATGAACACTTCATCCCGCAGCGGAAGCATTGGATCAACTTTGATTTTACTTAGAATTAAACAAAAACTAAGGTTAAGCAATAAATACCTTGACATAAATATTATGGAGATATTTCTAGAGTCTTTATCTCATCCACAAAGTTTTCCTAGCTATGGCTCGAACAAAAGACCAAAGAGGTTTGTGGGAATCTTCTTGAAAATAGAGATAGGGAATGAGAGGAAAATTTACTAGAGATATTTTCTCTTAATATTAAGAATTCATCCAATGGCTCATCCTTAGGGTCCTATTTATAGTGGTCTAGGACAAATAATTAAATAATATATTTTAATATTTAATATATTAAAATATATTTATTTAACCAATTTGAATCTTATTCAAACCTTTTTAAAATTTCCTACGACCATTAGTACAAAATAGGAAAATAATGACGGTAAAAAAAAAGGCGTCTGGGAAACGTTGATAGACTAAAAGAAAACGCTTGAAAATTAAAAAAATAAATAAACACCTGCGCGACATTGTAGGTTCCCTATGATGACGGTCAAAGCTCGACATCATAGGTGTTTTTTTTTTTTACCCTTTCTTTTCTCTATTTGCACTACAGTAGGGCATCACTTTCTCAGAATCTCTCTCCCCGACACTCCTCTCTTCTCTCACTCTCACTCTCATGCTCACCACTGGTTCTTCTATTGCTGATAGCACACAAAATGTGCTTTCTCTAGGCTTTACTTTTGTTAGTCTTTATAGTTTATTCAGTGTGTTTTCACGAGTGTATTTATTTAAATTTCAGTTATTGAGCAATGAGAGCGAAACTGGAGATTTTGGAGATACCATGGCGAGTATGAAGCTAATGGAACATAAATTGAGAAGCCATATGAAGAAAAGGAATGAATTGAGCAAGGATACCCGAGAGCATAGCGTTGAGACGCTATGCATAGCGTCTCAACGCTATAGGAGCAGCCCAACAAGCCATAGAACTTGCACAGACAGCGTTGAGACGTTATACCTTACCTTATTCGAAAACACACGTTTTTTGAATGACAGCGTCGAGACACTGTAACCTAGGTTCTCTACATTGTCACGATTTCTATTTAAGGTTTGTTATTTGCTTGCGGAAATGAGAGCCGTTTTTGGAGAGCACAAACCCTAAAACTGATTTTCACTCTATCTTAGGAGCTGGAGGACACTTTTGGGAGTGGAGAATAGGAGTTCGAAGCTTGAGAACGTGGTGTGCATTGAGAACGAGGATCGACACGAGATTTATATTGGGATTTATTCCCTAAAGCCTTGTAATTAATGATTTATTTAATAGTTAATAATAATTTTGATTATTTTATTTACAATATAATATTATCCATTATATGACAAATTCAAAGTTATTATGTAATATTGAACAGTCTGTGGTTGACATACGGGAGGATTATGTTCAAGAAATAACCTAAAGGGTCATAGTATATGGATAAGTTTGGGTGTCTTTTCTTGGTAACACTATTGATACAGCCCACTTTGTAATAGTTACAAACGATTTGATCCGAATCATTCATGTGGAGACACATGTGAGTGGGGGTATCTTATACAATGAGTTTGTATAAATTCGTTAATTGAGAAGATTAATATTTCATTAGGATGATCATATGCGACTCGATCTTAATCTTAAATGAGTTATGAACTCCTGCATGTGAGGGCTTGTCCTTTGATTTGCATGGGTGAAAGTGGCTTTTGTAGCCAATTCAATATGTCTACCATTTTGGAGACTTGACTAAATAGAGAGCTAGGAACATAATCTCACAAGATGGAATTCACGCCTTCCCTTATAAGGTAAGTAGATGAATAGTTTAAGTGTTGATTTCGGGACTTGAACAATGGAGCCCCACCCTCTCATTGGCCCGAGAGGGACTTAGTTTATGGTTGGATTATAATTGTTCATTAGAGGATTAGTGGTACTTAAGGTGGAAGATGTAATTACAGGGGTAAAACAGACTTTTGACCCAACTGTAATTATGAACAACTCGTGAAGGATCGATTTGCATGTAGTGATTATATACATGGACACAACTTGTCCTACAGTGCATAAGAGTGCAACTCTAGGTCTATAGTGGAGTGGTACTAGAGTTAATGAATGAAAATTAATTGATTAAACATTAAATAGTTTAATTAATTAATTTTGTATCATTGGAGCTTATAATCTGTAGATCCATAAGGTCCTCTTGCTAACTCATAGTAACACTAAAAGATCAATTTAGTTGAAAGAAAATTTTGAAATGTTCAAATTAATATTTAATATATTAGATATATTAAATATAAAAAAGAAAATATATTTATTGTATTTGATACATTAAATATTAAAATTTGAAGTGTTCAAATTAATATTTAATATATTATATATATTAAATATAAAAGAGGAAAATATATTTATTGTATTTGATACATTAAATAAAAGATATTTATAAAATTTGAATAAGATTCAAATAAATAAATATTGTAGGAGATTTGAATGAGATTTAAATAAGTATAAGATATATTTTAATATACTAGATATTAAACTATAATATTTTAATTCTGGCAAATATTTACCCTTTGTCTCTATAAATAGAATCTTTGGGGTTGAGCCACTAGACACAATACACATTTCCTTAATAGAGAATTAGAGAATTATCTCTAGACATCTTCCTTTCCAATCCCTTGTGGATTTTCTTTCAAGAGGCTCCCACAAGCCTTGGTCCTGTGTCCGAGTCATAGCCAAGAAGACTTTGTGGAGGAGATAAAGACCCGCCAGAAATATCTCAATAATATACAAAGGTATTTTTTGCTTAATCTTATTTTTTTGTAGTTTAATTTTAAATAAAATCAAAGACGATCCAATGCTTCCGCTGACGTTCATTCCTTTCAATTTAGAGTTTTTCCTTTTCCCTTTTTAGTTTGTATTTCATGTTATGGATTTTGTATTAAGTCTAGATTTTAGTTTTGTGGTAATGAGTGGCTAGACTTTGATCTAGGGGATTGATGTAGCCACTAAACTCAATGTTTTAGTCTAATTTCTTGAATTGATTTTGCATCTCACCATTGTATGCTTTTATGCTCTTAATGCTAGTATTCTTTTGGCCAAAGTTTACTTGTTTTTAGTGGTTTTGATTGTTGCTTGTGAAAGATTCAATTAAAGCTAGACCAATTAATTGCATATCTAACTGTAAATCCTTGCATGAAAATGGAGGGTTCTTTTAGAAGCATCATAGGAAGTAGCTTAATTCCATGTTCTTTTATTAAAGTTTAGACATACATGTTGGACTTATAAAATTGCATGAATTCCAATTAGGCTTGAGAAAGTCTTTTGGTCTTTTAAACTTCCTGTTCAATGTGTTGTGTGATCAATCTTGAGTTAATTAACTAAAACATTAGTTTAGTTGGTGAAGTCAATTCCCTAGGTTTTCTCTCCTTGCAGTTCAACCCTTTTAATTATTTTTTTTTGGTTTTTGTTTGACACTCTTCTTTAAAATAATTATTCTATAAATAAAATTGGGTGTTAGTAACTATACTAGTCAATTCATCTAGAAAAACCATTCCTATACACGATACTTGCACTTAACCACTATATTAAAACTTAACACTGTACACTTCGACTTTGCATGGTCACAAAAATTACGCAATGGTCACCATTTGTCGTTCATCAGCATTTTAGCAGTCGTTCGTCAGCAGTTTGTTGCTTTGCTCGTGGCCTTGAGTTTGGGTCCAGATCTACATTGAGGTCTTTCATCAATCAACATAACATTCCCAAATGGTAAAGTGTTGTAAACCAGTTTTACTACTCTTCTACAATCTCAGAATTGTCTCGTAGACACTTTTGGAGGGAATAATGTTCACTATGCAATCTCTATTGCATATCCTAACCGGAGTTTGAAAATAGTGTGTAACTCATTATTGATGTGACCATGTCTAACAAGGTCATGTTTCTCCTCTTGTAGCACAATTTCACACAATTGTACTTGGTATTATGAGTTGGGATACAATCCCACTTTCTATCAACTAATCTTAGTACGTAAGCTTCTTGTACTTTCCACTATGATCTAATCATAATGTCTTGATAGACTTACCTAATCCAACTTTACTCTTAATTTTTTTGAACTAATTTTTAAAAATTTAGACTTATGTTGTATTAGGTAAAGTTACTTGTACCTTGAATGATAATCAACTAGAGTGATGAAATATTCATGACTTTATTTGGCCTTTACATTCACCAGACCACTTGGACCTGAATGTGTAAGCCAAAAATATTCTTTGGCCTTGTAGCCATATCTAATAAAGACCCAATGATTATCTTGCATGAAAGACAAGTTCTACAGACATGTAAAGTAATTAACTAACTTTTAGAAAATTACCTCTTACTAGTCCTATTCAATTTGATGTTAATTAATCTTAACTGCAAGATTCAAGTATCATCTTTTAGGAGAAAACAATGTCTTTCTATTTTGGATTATGTAATTCTGAATATCCCAATATTTTGTAGTATAGTATATGTCAACATTTTAACATATACAAATTGTTCTTATTTTCAGTTGAATGTATTTTCAAACAATTTTAAAATATAAACTTTAATACTTCAAAGTAATTCATATTATATGAACATTTTAGTAATAAAATTCGAGAAAATGAATTTCTCTTATGGTTATAAAAACACCATATTCAGCATTAAGTAACAATTTTTACTTAAATACATCTTATTGTCTCCCACCACACTAACTAAGATGGGATTTTTGGTGTCAACCTGTAGAAACTAAACTACATATTAAGTATTTTCCAATAATTACATATTAAATTAAATCTAACAAAAGAATAAATCTTGATAGTGGATCTTGTATCAACTATCTAGGTGGTGTTATTTATTCTACACCAAAAATCTAATAAATCAAATTTACTTTTATCTATATTATTCTTCCCATAGAGTTATTTCAAAAATTATTCTAATTGTGATTGTCTTGACTAATTTAGAAACTATTTCCTTTTATATAACTTCAATCATTTGGTTTGTTTTCTTGGAATTTTGTAATACTTAAATTCGAGATCATTTAGACAATTATCTAAATTTAACTTCTGTTGACTTTAACATCTTGTATGTTGTAGTCATTTTCTTTATCTTTTAAGCTTGACATCTAGGGATGTCCATTTAACCCGCGGGGAATCCCCGATTACACGAGGAATGGGGGAGGGAGCGGGGAAGTTTTTTTCCCCGTTGGCTAAACGGGAACGGGGAATATATTCCCCACCCCGCCCCGCCCCGATTCCCCGCCCAGATTCCCCAATTAATAATATATATATATATATATATTATTACATATAAATAGAATTTTTTTTAAAAAAAAACTATAGTAGGAATTAGTTTAAGACTATTTCGTTATTAAAAAAAAAATTAAAGTCTATGTTGTAATATTGAAATTTGAATTTTTAGAAATTAAGTTGTTTTGACATTATAGTATTTTTACTTATGGTATATTATTGTTTTTATTAGGAAATTTTATAACATTTACTTTAAATAGAATTATATTGAAAATTATTCATTTAGAAATAATTTTTATTATGGTTGAGAATAAATTTAAAAAATAAAAAAGATAAAAAAAAAAAAGAACGGGGGAAAAATTCCCCGCGGGGAACCTGATCCCCACGAATTCCCCGCGGGTAATCCCCGCCCCGATCCCCGTGAAATTAAACGGGGAATTTTGCGGGGACGGGGAATGAAATGGGGGGCGGGGACGGGGACGGGGACGGGGACGGGGAATCCATTCCCCGGCCCCGCCCCTCCCCGTGGACATCTCTATTGACATCTAACATGTCAACTAGGAGATACATACAAGCTATCTCATTTACTTTTGATTCATTAATCATGTGCTTCACGAACAATTCGATTAGCATTGGCTACAGGTTTTCAGAACATTTCTCAATAAAGACAAATTCAAAATTTTACATTGCCATTATAGTGTTTAACATTACTTTTTCAAGTAATAAAATTTTCTCAATTTTGACTTATCAGTAATAAAATTAAAATGGAGAGAAATAGTCATAATATTGAAATATATAAAACATATTATTTAACATCATGCAAACAATATTTTTTTTTTGAAAATCATGCAAACAATTATCCATTCAATTTTAGCATAGAAATCAAACAATTTGAAAAATGCACCCTATAAATCAATTCTAATGTTATTGTACTTTAGTGAGTCAGAATAAGTGTTGTCGTAGGGTAGGTCAAGTGTCATTTACTAAACTGAGACAATCTCAACCAAGTATTATACCAGAATAACCCTTATTCTTATAATATTTAGTTATCATTAGTTTGGTCAAAGACATTATTAACAAGCTTAATAAGCCCTTTGTAAGTGTGACCCATCATTTTAGATCTCGTAGTTTTATCTCAACAAGTGTCACCGTAAGGTAGGTCAAGTATTGGAAACAAAACTACAATCCTATCATTCTCAGGAGTTCACCCTGATATTGACCCATGCAAACATTTTCCATAAGGGGACGGTCTAAAATCCGCCGCGAGGCCCCACATGGATCTCACATTGTGAACTAATGATGGAGACTGTAGGATATGTTGACACATTTCCTTCTCCCACTTACTATAATACTTTCTCAAAAGATTCACCCTGATATTGATCCTATGCAAACACCTTTTGTAGGGAGGACAGTTCAAAAGCCACCACAAAGCCCCGCATGAATCTCACGATGTAAATCAATAATAGAGATCATAGGATATCTTGACATATGTCCTTCTCTTACTAAGTATTATGACATAGGGTTTTCTATTACTTAGACAAATTAGGCTAATCTCATTTATCTAAGTTCCTCAATCTACCATTCATAACCCTTATGTTGGTTAGATTGATTTTAATGTGAATTACAAAGTTTTTAAACTATTTCAAAAAAAAAAAAATCACATTATAAGCATGCTTAGTGAAATTAAATAAAATTTGACTATTTCAACTTCTAGGTCAGTTCCCAGTTAGAGGTGTTCTCTATCGGTCAGCTTAAATACCCCAGTCTAGACAGAACCTTCCATAGACAGAGTTCCCTTATAGTCAATTTTTATTTCAAATTCATTAATCTTTAATTAACTATTAATTATTAGATTAATGAACCCAAGTGAATTATTAAGCCTTGTTTTTTAGTACTATTAGAAAACCAATTTACTTATTGGATAATCTTAAAATTTTATCATTTTAAATCTTTTAAAATTAAAGAATTATCCTGGATATTGTATTCTAATTCTATTTAAAAAAAATAAAAGATAAATTAAATTCAAAACTTACACTATTTTATCTTTGAATTAAATTATCTTTATTTATGGAATACCTAATCTTATTTTGAAATTAAAAGATCTAATCTTATTTTGAAAGAATCTAATCTTAGTAGGAAACAGATAAAGATAAATTAAATTCAAATTTTAAACTATTTAAAGCATGAATCAAAATATCTTTATTTTTAGGAAACCCTAATCCCATTAGGAAATATCCTAATCCTGTTAGGAAAACATGAATTTCATTTATGAAAGGAAATATCCTAATTTAATTTTCCAAATATAACAATTATATTCAAAGATATGGAAAATATAAACTTATTAGGAAAGCATCTTAATTCTATTATGAAACATCCTAAATAAAATTTCCAAATATAACAATTATATTCAAAAGTAATTAAGATGCATAATCATGCTTAACCTATGGTGGGATTTTAATATAAATGGCATATTTTATGCAACAATCAAACTATTTAAAACATACATCTCAAGCATAATTAAATTAAAACAAAGAAAAATTGACCGGCATATTTGACATATCCTAGAAATTAAAGACCAAATTCAAAATTACACAATTTGAATTTTCAAAACATATCATGATCTTCAATTTCTTTTTTTGTTTGGACAATCCAAATTTAGGGTTAGAAACTCTAAATTATATATATATCTTCAACGGCGGCCACAAACATAAGACCGTCGGTTACGCACACACTTTGTCTGCTATTTGAAAATTGCAATCACCTAGGATGATGATTGTCGCCAGAAGCTTGGATCCACTGCCGAAAAATTGGACTTTGATTCCATCAATGGAAGTTTTTGTTGAACACACATAGAGAAGTAGCTTTCACAAAAGGACAAAATTTGCAGTCAACCTTTGTTGGATTTTGTTACCAAGCTTGATTTTGGGCATGCTGCTTTGAATATCCATACAACTAAAATTTTCTTTCAATATTTGTGCCACACCACCAAAGCTCATGTTCAACCTTGAAGAACTTCTAGAAGTTTTGAAAAAAAAAATACATAAAATACTTAACCACAACAAGGGTTTTACAAAGATCTAACCAAAACAATAAATCTATATGCCAAATAGCTTAGAATAGCCAATTTGCAAACCACATGTCACATATATGAAAAATTAAAATATCCACCATAACACAATTTTAATTCTAAACAAAAATCAAAGATTACTCTGATACCAATTGATAGGAATGAACACTTAATCCCGCAGTGGAAGCGTTGGATCGTATTTGATTTTACTTAGAATTAAACAAAAACTAAGGTTAAACAATAAACACCTTGACATAAATATTATGGAGATATTTCTAGTATGTCTTTATCTCCTCCACAAAGTCTTCCTAGTTGTGGCTCGAACAAAAGACCAAAGAGATTTGTGGGAACTTTCTTGAAAATAGAGAGAGGAAATGGAGGAGAATTTACTAGAGTTCTTTTCTCTTATTAAGAATTCACCCAATGGCTCATCCCTATGGTCCTATTTATAGTGGCCTAGGGCAAATAATTAAATAATATATTTTAATATCTAATATATTAAAATATATTTATCTAACCAATTTGAATCTTATTCAAACCTTTTTAAATTCTCCTACGACATCTATATTTTTTATTTGAATCTAATTCAAATTTAATAAATATTATTTCTTTAATATATCTTAATACATTAATAATTTCTTTGATATTTAATGTATCATATACAATAAATATGTTTTTCCTCATTTAATATATCAAAATATATTAAATATTAATTTGAACATTTCAAATTTTCTCTCAACGAAATTGATCCCTTATTGTTCATATGAGCTAGCAATGGGACCTTATGGACTTAACAGCACCTTATGAACTAACAACGTAACGACCCTAGCCGATACGACTACTATACTCGGACAACATCCAACCATCCCAAACAAGCATCACTTAACCATCTAGTCCAATATCTCAAGCGCCCAGGGTTCCACAGCCAACCCAACCATTTAGTTTACAACCTTAAATCTTTTAACTAGAATAACTACACGTTTAGGCAGCCTTAAGCCCATCACAATAATACTCATATTAGTTTAGCCAATCACACCATCTTCTACATACCCATATATAAGCAAGCATGATTATTCACAAAGCACCCTAAATAAGACCAAACTCATCCAATCACAACCTTGGGCAAATTCGTAGAGTTTTCTACATGCTAACTATAATAACTTGAAACTTTAAGCCCCTATTCCCCTTATAGCCATGACTTAGGCCATTTGTAGCTCAAACAACTTCCGAACATAACCACCACCCATTACATACCTCACAAACACCACTTTCAAGCATGCTTTCTCAATTTCATAAATTTCCAATCATACATTAAATTTAAATAAAAAGTTAAAGGGGCTTAAATCCACATGACTACTTACCCAAATAACTCCAAGATTCAAAGCAGCTCGAGGATTCAATTTTGCCCAAAACGACCTTCAATTGTAATGGGTTATCCTGAAACTGAGTCCGACAATCAGTGAATCAACTTTAAATCACCCAATTAATAACTAAACCAACTTTAACGACCAAATATCTACTTTAAACTCATGTCGGATACTTACCCTCATCGATTGAAGCGTTACACATGGCTTCACCTTAGATTCCGAACTCAAATCGCTGCTAAAAACCACTATAAATAGTTGATTTTGCGAATCTGAAACACAAAGGTTATGGGTAATCTAAGATTAAAACAAAAACTTTATGGGTAAACTCCAAATCACCAACCTAGCCAACCAATCGATTGAAATCAAACATCGTGATGCTTACCCACCACAAAACGGAGTAGTTCAAGGCTGTACAACGTCGGGCTTGTCAGAAAATGACCCCGAACCAACACATACCCTGCTATTTGTATACAAACTGAGAAGGAGAAAGGGAGGTGCGACTGGATGAAGTTGGGAGGCGCGTGGCTGACGGACTAGGCAGTGGCGCAACATTCATTGGTGGTGGCCGGCGACGGGGAAGTAAGACTAGCAGAGGCGGCAGGTCCGGCGAGTTTGTGGGTGTAGATTGGGGTTGCAGCGGTAGTGAAGTTGGGCGGGGTTGACTACGAACGGCGACTGCTGCATGTGAAGGAGGCTGATAGCGAGCTTCTCTGATCGGCGAGGAAGAAGAAACGACTGGCGCCAACGACCTGCGTGGCAAGGACGAAGAATAGGGGCAGTTTGCTGCTTGACAAAATGGGAAATAAAGAGAGAGAGAGGGAGAGAGAGGGAGAGAGTGGGTTTTTGGATAAGAGAGGGAGAAGAGGATAAGGAGAAGAAGGAGAAGAAGAAGATAAGGGAGAAGGCTTGTCCAATTTTTTTTTGTTTTTTTTTATACTTTCCAAATATGCCCTTTTTTCAACCTCTCAAATTCCAATTAGCCTCAAAAAAAAAATCAAAAGGCTTATTTGAAAATTAAACCAACTAAATTCCATAATTTCGAACATAACGCCCCTGAATAAGCCTGGCATTACAATAGGATTATAAGTTCCTATGATACAAAATTAATTAATTAAACTTTTTAATTAATCAATTTTCATTCATTAACTCTAAGGTCACTCCACTATAGACCTAAAGTTGTACTCTTATGCACTGTAGGACAAGTTGTGTCCATGGATATAATCACTACATGCCAGTCGATCCTTCACGAGTTATTCGTAATTACATATGGGTCAAAATTAAGTTTGTTTTACCCCTGTAACTACATTTTGCACCTTAAGTACCACCAATTCTCTAATGAACAATTTGTTTATGATCCAACCATAAACTAAGTCTCTCTCGGGCCGGTGAGAGGGTGTGGCCCCATTATTCAAGTCCCAAAATCAGCACTTAAGGAGACTACTCATCTACTTACTTTAGATAGGAATGAGTGAATTTCATGTTGTAAAATTATGTTTCCAACTCCCTATTTGGTCAAGTCCAAAAAATGGTAGGCTTATTGAATTGGCTACAAAAGCCACTCTCCCCCATGCAAATCAAAAGACAAGCCCTCACAGGCAGAAGTTCATAACTCACTCAAGATTAAGATCGAGTTGCATATGATCATCATAATTAAATATTAATCTTCTCAATTAACAGATTTAATAAAGAGAGATTAAATATTTCGGGATCCAATCTTATATAAACTCATTGTATAAGAGGACTCACAAGTCTCCACATGAACGATTTGAATCAAATCATTTGTAACTTTTACAAAGTAGGTTGTATCAATAGTGTTACCAGGATAAGGCATCCAACTTTATCCGTATACTATGACCCTTTAGGTTATTTCTTAAACATGATCCTCTCGTATGTCAGCCACATACTATTCAAGATTACACTAATAACCTTGGATTTTTCATATAATGAATAATATTATATTGCAAATAAAATAATAAAAAAAATTATTATTAAATATTAAATAAATCATTAATTACAAGGCTATAGAGCATAAATCCCAACAAGATGTGGGAGAGAGAAATTGTAAATGTACTTCACTTTTGTATCTAATGATTATTAAGAGGCAGACATATATACTTTTGGATCTATAACCTATGGTTATTAAAAGGCAACCACATTGTGGCAACCCCATTGAATAATTTGTCTTGGTTAAGCTAACTCATGATCCCCACTTTCAAAACAGGAAAAAACCCTCCAAATGTTTACTTTACAAAGATGAAATCGTAGAAAGATTGTGACAAATCAAGCACATTTTTCAAAAACCAAAAACCAAATAGTTATCAAATATCAAATCGGGCCTAAAATACTTCACAAAGAGAAATCCTAGCTTGAGTTGTATACTTCATACCTTTTTGGCTAATTGTTCTTCTCTATGAGAAGCATGTAATGAAGAAGATGATTAGTGTTTGACAATTCTCATAATTGAGAATTATTTAGCCCATAAATGGAAGTTATGCTAGGATTCATTAGAAAAATTCTTTATAAAATCTTTTAAATTCCAAGAAAAACATCATGAACTCTTCAAAGTGAATCAAAATCAATGCATGAAAGGAAAAAAAAAAAGATTTGCACAAATTATGGTATTTTTTATGTAGTTTTGGTGAAAAAGACAGATTGCCAATGAATTGCTAAGGATTGTTGTAGCAATCGGACAAGAAAGGTAGAAAAATGGGATTTTCGAGATTTGTCAAATTTGGAAGATTTCAACATTTATTTCTCCTTAAATCACGCAACGATTTTATACATGAAGCCGTATATGGAGTGTGAAGAAACCCTAGTCGCCATTGTCTATAAAAAGAAAGAAAACACACACAAAAAGACGAAATTTCTCATTGGAAGAAGATTCATTTTTTTTGCACTTTTTCTATCTTCATCCTGTTGCTGCCCTTTCGATTTTCTGTTGTTTTTCATTATGTATTTTTTTATTTTCCAATTATGTTCTTGAGAAAAAATCGAAATCCAATCCTTGGCTCAACTTAGGGTTGTGAAGATCTCCTCTAACTCGAAAGAAAAAAAAGGAAAATTGACTAAGGGTGTAATCGTGTAGCTTAGATTTATCTCTGTAGTATTATTCTTCCATTTGGTTTTATTTTTCAAAGCAATTTCAACTTAGTTTAATTTCTGTTCTTATTAGTTTGTTGTTGTACTGAATTCCCTTCATTATATACAAATACTTATTAAGTTTCGTAATTTTCTTCCCCTTTATTTAGTATTTCTCTTTCTCAGTTTCATCAAGTAAAATTTTCTATTACTGTTTTCACGGAGTTTACCTTTTATTCAGTACTATTTTTATTTTTAACCATGAGCTAAACCTTCCAAGAAACTGGAAGTACTCTTGAGTATCGTACCTAAGGGAACGGGTTTTAACAAAATCTTATGAAGATGACACAAATTTGCTTACAAAATAAAATTGGTGTAACCGAAGATGTAAAAATATAAGAGGTTGGTTTGTTATGAAAAATAAGTGAAACAAAAAAAATCAATGAGTTAAAATAGGGAATCAAGTGATTCAAACACATTTGGAAAAATGCGATTCAAAAATGCAATTGCAATCTTGACTAAACATGTGAAAACTAAGTAAACCGAGTTCAACTCCTATATGCCTATGGCTAATCTAACTTAGATATTTAGGAGACTAAGTGATTAAACCTATATGCCTATGGCTAATCTAACTTAGATATTTTCGCACACAACTCTAGTGGGTTTGGAGTCTCGCCCTATGTCTAGGGTCGATATTCAGAACTTATTTCTAAGCCTTTTCCTTCATTGCTTTTGTGACATCGGCTTTCCCTTAGCTCTTTCGATATTAAGTTCAAGCTTGACAAGCAATCACTAGTTGGCCGACTAGATTTACCAAGATCTAAATTCAACAAAAGCAAACAAAGTTCACATGCTAGCTAGATTGGTTATGCTTTAGAGCTTTTACATTTTTCCTTATGGCTTTCACCAACTTGAACCCCTAAAGAAAATTTAGCTCATCATGGAGGTAATGAAAACTGAAAAGTTGATTGCTAAAAATCTCATAGTAAATGACTTAACTTTTAGAAATTAACTACTGCAATGATGGAATCAAACAATTGAAATTTAGTAATGATTTATGAATCTAATTCAATAATCCAAATGTTCAGGAAAGTAATTTACATTCCAAAGTAGAATTCAAGACAACACCATCATCAACCTTCAAATAATTTCAACTAAAGGCTTCAAGGCAGTGATGAAATTAATTAAAAAAAATTCAAAACTTTGGAGCTAAAGTTTCATCAAATTGACAGAAAAATTGAAGGAGAAAAAAACTCAAAATCTATTAATTGATTCAACTTCTAATGTCAAGGCCTGAATTCCTACGACTCTCTAAATACGGAAGCACGACCTAGTTACCCCGCTCATGCCCGAAATTTCGGTAGCATGACGGCGTAACTAGGGGAACCCAAAATTTTACAACAACCTGATAAGAATGAAAAACACTTCTATAACTCAGATAAAACGCTCAGCATCCAACAAACTACAACAAATATGCTGAGCTTCAACATCAAACACAGGATTCTAAGAAACTCTAGCCAAGTACATGATAACTAAAGAATATTTAGATTTTACAACCAACACACTACATCAAAGAACAAACTACAAAACTAAGAGTAAACAATCAAGGAAAGGAAACTAGGTGGAGTCTCCATAGTCTCGTCAAGTCGTCGCTTGCATCATCCACCCCGAGAATGTGCACAATCTGCAAAACGAACAAAGTAGCAAGGATGAGTATAAGCATACTCAGTAAGTAGCCCACTTAAGGGTCCAATGTTTAAAGAAACCATACCAAGAAGAAAACTGCTCTTACTCACACTCGTGCTTAGATTTCAAATACTTTCTTCTGTTATTCTAAAGGTCCATTTAACCTTCCACAACATTCACTACTACTCGAACCTAACTTCGTGTCATACCTACGAGTCCTGTAGCCTAGAACCCAAACCTGTGAAGGTCTATAACCCTCACACTCATCTCAAAAGATATATCACCCCTAGGCTAGCACACAGGCGCTAGGGATTGCATTCCCTACGCTCAACATAATGGAGAATCACCCCTAAGCTAGCACACATGAGCTAGGGAACGCATTCCCTACGCTCAACATACTGGGGAATCATCTCTCAGCTAGCACACGGCAATAGGAAATGCATCCCTATGCCCAACATAAATCTTTGGGGTCCTCGCCCCTATGCTAGCACACACGGCAATAAGGATCGCAACCCTTATGCTCGTCACAAATCTCTGGGGTCCTCGCCCCTATGCTAGCACACACAGCAATAAAGAACGCATCCCTTATGCTCGTCACAAATCTCTGGGGTCCTCACCCCTATGCTAGCACATACGGCAATAAGGAACGCATCCCTTATGCTCATCACATAAAGTTCTAGGCTTACAAGCTCGCACGAAACCACAGAAATAGGGTAGGTAGCACAAATCAATGGGCCTTTGCACTTTCCCAACGCTTTCAAGACCTCTCGGGTCATCCACCATACCAAAATCATTCATCAAGCCCGAATCATAACCACAAACTGGCCTGAAGTTCGCAAGCACATACGAAGGGAATCATCCCCTAATCCGCATAAGCAAAGAGGGAAAGACGACCCTCTAACCCTTCTATACAATTTTAACACCTTACGCCTCATATTTATAAGTATATAACTCAAGCCCACATCTCAACAACCGACAACAATCATCTCCTCGTGACCTCTCACCGTAGATCACAAGCACGCGTCTCAAGTATGAGCTTTACTCTAGTTCGAAAGTAGCCCTAAACAAGAACTTTACATAGCCATAGCCCATACATGTCCTAGCGGCATATAGCCCTCCAATCACTAATCTAGAAGTTCAGTTCCCTAAGCACGCTACAAATCAGGACAACCAAAACCTTCCACACACATTTGGACATATCTGAAAACATCTTAAATCTGCTCAGTCATCTGCTCATTCTAAACACACGAAGCACTAACCATGACCCTGCCCACTGAAAACCCTAAGGTGTTTTAAATCAGTCTCCAGTCCAAATCAACCACTCCAACACCCTGCGCTCAATCAGCTCAACCATAACTCAAGAAAAACTAAACTTCAGCCAACCACTTAAGTGTTTCAAACCTCTATATTAAGTTAAACACCTCAACATCGCTTATGATCATATCGTTTAACCAAATATCCTGTACTTCCATACTTTTAGTTAAATTACAACCATAGCCATTCGAGATATTCCAATGCTCACTTTTATAACCAAACTCCAACAAGTCGCATACAGAACACATAGAACACGACTTGGACCCCTTGGATATCTTACTAACAATCGATAGTCATAAACGTTCCAAAATAATTTAAGCCCCTAATACCATTTTAACACTTGCTTAAGCAACTTAAGCTCAAGAACAACTCAGGATAGTTCAGCCAATCGTACCATGCCCCACATCCATGTTAAACATGTATGTTAATCACAAATCACCACAAACGTGAACCAAATTCATTCAATCGCAACCTTGGCAAACTCTTGAGGCTCTACACGTGCTAACTACAACAACTTGATATTTTAAACCTTTATTTCCATTATAACCACATACTTAGGCCATTTTAGCTCTAACAACATCCACACCAAACCACAAATCATTATATGCTTCATTAACAAAAAATTTCAGGCTTGTTCTTACCAATTACAAGATCTCAAACATACATAAAATGAAAATTAAAGAATTTAAAGGGGCTTAAATCCAAATGACTACTTACTTAAATAACTTCAAGATTCAAGGTAGCCTAAAATCGAATGCTCAATCTTGAATCGCCAACAAAGTCCTACACATTATGGTTAAAATATAAAACACTCAAAACATTACCTAATTTCAACAAAAAGGCCCCTAAACTCCTCGAAAAAGTCCTAAATCATGGTTATCTAAAAGCCAACTCACGCTTAACCTTAATTGAGTTGAAAAATTCGATACCCACATAAAAATTACCTCCAACCAGTGCTGGACATCAGTCTAAAGGTTTCAATTTCGTCCAAATCGTCCTTCAATAGGAATGGGTAATCTATATTGAATCCAAAATACTGTGGGTTAGTTCCAAAATCACTAAATTAGCTCTTTAATTCAATCTTACAACCCATAAATCACTTTGAATCACATTCGAAACACTTACCCATGCTAAAACGATACCATCCAAAGCTGTACAAAGCCAAGCTCGCCGGAAATTTTAGCTCCCAAAACATCATCCTCCTTGCTGACTATACAGAACCGAGAGGGAGAGAGGGAGATGGACGGTGGTCAGTGGCCACCAGTGTGTGGCAGCGAGCGGACAGCAGTGGAAGGCACGGCAGACGGCGGCGGTTCTGGGCGTGAATCCAATGGTGACGAGCTGCTCGGCGGACGCGAGCTACACCGGCGATTCGAAGATGGCGTGCGGTGGCAGAACTTTACGAGGAAGAAGAAGAAGAAATCGGACGTGAGAGAGAGAGAGAGAGAGAGAGAGAGAGAGAGGGAGGGAGGGAGAAGATAGGAAAAAGAGGAAGGAGATGGAGAAGATAAGAATGAGGAAATTTTTATTTTAAAGAAAAAATTACAAAAATGCCCTTTGACCAACTTTCTTCATCTAATTTTGCCCTTATTCTCTTCTCTAAACCTCAATTTAATCCAAAATTAATTTAGATAATCCAACAATAAGGATTAAAACCTCCCAAACATACCGGCCGTTACATCTAAAACATACAACAAATTGAGTAAACGAAGACCAACTAAATGAGTAAAAGCGAGCAGAAAAACAGAGGGAAATACTACAAACACAGAGTAACAAAACCCATGAAAATTCCTTGCTTTGATCAATCCAAATACCCATTCAAAGGCAAATGGATCTGCACCTCCTCTAACTTTCGTTGATGATGGATCAACCTCGGAAGTTACAGAGCTAAGATGAAGAGAAAAACTGCTGTAAATTGACAAAAAAACATGAACTGCAGATTGTGGGCGAGTAGAAGAAAATCCAGCCATGTTTTGGATCGTTTTCCTCATTTTTATAGACATTGAGGGCTAGGGTTTGCATCTTTGTGCTCCTTCAATCATGGGTCAATGTTTGTGAAGGGAATAATCGAATTAAACCCACAGCGGAAGCTAGGAATCGTCTTTGATTTATTTAGAATTAAACTAAAATATAAAGGTTAAGCAATAAATACCTTGAAAATAATATTATGGAGAATATTCTGGAGGATCTTTATCTTTTCCACAAAGTCTTCCTAGCTATGACTCGAACACAGGACCAAGACTTGTGGGAGCCTCTTGAAAGAAAATCTCCAAGGGATTGGAGAGGAAGATGTCTAGAGAGAATTCTCTAATTCTCTCTATTGAGGAGATGTGTGTTGTGTAGAATGCACAATAGCTCACCCCTATGGTCATATTTATAGTGGTCTAGGGAAAATAATTAAATAATATATTTTAATATCTAATATATTAAAATATATTTATCTAACCAATTTGAATCTTATTCAAACCATTTAAAATTCTCCTACGACATTTATTTCCTAATTTGAATCCAATTCAAATTTAATAATATATTTTATTTAATGTATCTAATATACATTAATTATTTTAATATTTAATGTATCAAATACAATAAATATATTTTCCTCTTTTATTTAATATATCTAATATATTAAATATTAATTTGAACACTTCAAATTAAATATTAATTTGAACATTTCAAATTTTAATATTTAATGTACCAAATACAATAAATATATTTTCCTCTTTTATATTTAATATATTAAATATATTAAATATTAATTTGAACACTTCAAATTAAATATTAATTTGAACATTTCAAATTTTTCTTTCAACTAAATTGATCTTTTAGTGTTACTATGAGTTAGCAAGGGGACCTTATGGACGTACAGATTATAAGCTCCAATGATACAAAATTATTTAATTAAACTCTTTAATTAATTAATTTTCATTCATTAACTATAGGTCACTCCACTATAGACTTAGAGTTGCACTCTTATGCACTGTAGGACAAGTTGTGTCCATAGATATAATCATTACATGCAGTCGATCCTTCACGAGTTGTTCGTAATTACACCTGGGTCAAAAATCCGTTTTACCCCTATAATTACATCTTGCACCTTAAGTACCACTGATCCTCTAATGAACAATTTGTTTATAATATAATTATAAACTAAGTCCCTCTCGGGCCAATGAGAGGGTGGGGCCCCATTGTTCAAGTCCCGAAATCAGCACTTAAGGGAACTACTCATCTACTTACCCTATATGGGAAGGAGTGAATTCCATCTTGTGAGATTATGTTCCCAGCTCCCTATTTGGTCAAGTCCCCAAAATGGTAGGCATTATGAATCGGCTACAAAAGTCACTCTCACCCATGCAAATCAAAAGGCAAGTCCTCACAGGCAGGAGTTCATAACTCACTCAAGATTAAGATCGAGTCACAGATGATCATCCTGATGAAATATTAATCTTCTCAATTAACGGATTTATAAAGAGAGATTAAATATTTCGTGGTCCAGTCTTATACAAACTCATTGTATAAGATACCCCCACTCACATGTCTCCACATGAATGATTTGGATCAAATCATTTGTAACTATTACAAAGTAGGTCGTATCAATAGTGTTACCAGGATAAGGCACCCAACCTTATCCATATACTATGATCCTTAGGTTATTCTTGAACATGATCCTCTCGTATGTCAACCACATATTGTTCAAGATTACACTAATAACCTTGGATTTTTCATATAATGGATAATATTATATTACAAAGAAAATAATCAAAATTATTATTAATTATTTAATAAATTATTAATTACGAGGCTTTAGGGCATAAATCCCAACAATTTGGGCATGAGATTAGGCTGAAAATTCTCCTAAAATCGAGCAAATCCTGTGAATTTTGGTGTTTTCCCGAGATTCCCGCAGCTTCCAGATTTTCTAGAGATGCAATTGCATTTCAATTGCATTGCTGTTGCATTATTTTTCAGCTCTACCAAAATTTTTTCAGAAATGCAATTGCATTTTCATCAGCATTTTTGGGCTGAAAAGTCTCCTAGAATCGAGCCAAACGCCGTGGGTTTTGGAGCATTTTCGTGATTTCCACAATAAATTGATATGTCCAGAAAATGAAATTGCAATTCCCTTTTGTTCACCACCTTGCTTTCTCAAGGAAATGCAATTGCATTTCATTTGCATTTTATTCATTGCTTCAAATCTGCACAAAAATAACACTTTAGCCAACTTTCCATTATCTTTTCAACTTATTTATTCTTTTTCTATACTCCGACAAGCTTTCATGAATTTATCTCATAAACGCTATTTTTAGCTTGCTCGGTAATCAATAAAGCATACAAAAATGACAAAAATAACTTAGTTTAGGGCTAAATAATCCTCATAAATAAGAATTATCAGCAATCCTACCTCAAGGAACTTGGCTTTTGGGAATCTGTCTCAATTAATGCTGATCCTCAACCATTAGAAGAAAATCCGACGTTGAATCAGATTAGACTACATGAATAGGAGAAACTGAAAAAACCGAAGGCTTTATCTGTTATTCATGCTGCTTTATCTGATCCTATTTTTGCTAGGATTATTTATTGTAAAATAGCAAAAGAAGCTTGGGATAAATTGCATGAGCAATTTGAAGGAAGCGCAAGGGTGAAGGCTGTCAAATTGACTCTCAAGAGAGAGTTTGAAATGCTGAAAATGAAGGATTCAGATTCTGTGAGGGACTACACAACGAAAGTGATGACCATTGTAAACCAGATAAGACTAGCTGGTGAAAATTTTCCAGATCAAAGAGTTGTGGAAAAAATAATGATTAGTGTTCCCAACAAATTTGAGTAAAAAATCTCAGCGATAGAGGAGTCTTCTGATTTGACTGCTCTCTCTATAGCTGAGTTAATTAGCAAATTACAAGCTCAAGAATAAAGAGATACAATGCACAAAGAAAGGCAAGAAACCTATTGCGGAAGATGATAGATGGGAAACCAAAAATCAGGGGAGCAAGGAAAAAAGGAAGAGCATCAAAGAAAGGTAAATTTCCTCCTTGTCGTTATTGTAAAAAGACCAATCATGCTGAGAAAAATTGTTGGTCCAAAAACAAGCAAGTCTATCATTGTGATTATTGCAACAAGGATGGTCATACAGAGTAGTTTTGTTATGCCAAGAAAAACCAAACCCAACATCCTCAGGAACAAGCAAATTGTGCCCATAATAATCAAGAAATAAATTTATTGTTTATGGCCTCTCATATTGATGACAAAGAGTCAACCTCCTGGCTTATTGATAGTGGATGTACTACTCACATGGCTAAAGATATCAATCTTTTTAGCCAAGTTGATAGATCTATAAAGTCTAAGGTCATTCTTGGACATGGCGAGATGGTGCTAGCTGAAGGTAAAGGTACTGTCATTATGCATACTAAGCAAGGTGAAAAGAAAATATCCAATGTTTTATATGTTTCGAGATTATCTCAAAACTTGCTCAGTATTGCTTAATTGTTGCATAACAAATTTTTCGTGGTTTTCAAGGAACAAGTTTGTGTTATTTATGACCCACACAAGGAGTAGAGATTGCAAGGGTCAACATGGTTGGAAATGCTTTCTTTTTCAATCGTGACTCTTTATGTCATCATGCACTAAATGTCAAAGTGGAAGAATGCAAGAAGTGGCATCATCGCTTTGGTTACTACAACAACAAAGCTTTGAAAATTTTGCATTCTTCTAATATGATTGATGATTTTTTCACTTTCACCTCATTTGATCAAATTTGTGAAAGTTGTCAAGAAGGAAAGATGCACAGATTACCTTTCCCAAAAGGTGGCAGTTTTAGAGCCAAAGACAAGCTTGAATTAGTGCACAGCGATGTTTGCGGTCCTATGCGCAATACATCTATTGGGAATAATAAATATTTTATTCTATTTATTGATGCTTTCACCAGAATGACTTGGGTATATTTTTTGGTTGAGAGAACTCGATTTTTCGAAATTTTCAAGAAGTTTGTAAATTTGGTTGAAACTCAAAGTGGTCATAAGCTCAACACTTTGAGAACAGATAACGAGAAGGAATATACTTCCATGCAATTTGACTAATTTTGTGAAGATTTGGGAATCCAGCACCAACTGTCCATTACCTATACACGACAACATAATGGTGTATCGGAAAGAAAAAATAGAACCGTGATGGAATGACAAGATGTCTTCTCTTTGGAAAAAAATTGCCAAAGAAATTTTTGGCATAAGCTGTATTTACTGCTGTTTACTTGCTCAATAGACTACCAACAAGGGCAGTTGAGGGCAAGACTCCATATGAAGCTTGGTCAGGTAGAAAACCTTCCGTTAAGAACTTGAAGATTTTTGGATATGTATGTTACTCTTTTATTCCTTCTATTAAGAGATCCAAACTTGATAAGAAGGCAATTAAGGGAGTATTTATTGGTTATGTTGTTGATTCAAATGGGTATAGAATTTTTTATTTGAACACTGAAAAGGTTATGTATAGTCGTGATGTCATTATTAATGAAGATTCTTATTGTGATTTTGAGGAGAAAACAATTGTGAGAGACTCATCCACCAATTTTGAAATTTTAGAACAAAATGAATCTTATTTTGATTCAATTGATTCTAATGATCAAGATAGCCAAGATCCTCTTTCAAATGATGATGATCTTGTTGATGCAACTGGTGATGATCCAACTTACAACGTAAGATCACTTGCTGATATATATGAAAGTTATAATCTTGTTATTGTTGAACCAAATAGCTATTATGAAACTTCACAATCTGCTAAATGGATTGATGCTATGAAAGAAGAATTAGAGATGATCAATAAAAATAATACATGGGAGCTTGTAGCGCAACCGCGAGAAAGAATGCCTTGGGTGTGAAATGGGTGTTCAGAGTGAAGTATAATTCTAATGGTTCAGTCAACAAATATAAAGCAAGGTTAGTGGTAAATATTCCATCTAGATGTCAAATCAACTTTTTTGAATGGTTAGTGATTTGGGATTATGGAGATACATTTGCTCCAATTGCACGACATGACACAATACGATTGATTATTGCTTTAGCTGCACATTTGGGGTGGAAAATATTCCATCTAGATGTCAAATCAACTTTTTTGAATGGTGATCTTGAGGAGGAGATTTATGTGAGCCAACCTGAAAGGTTCGTGGATAAAGGCCAAGAAGATAAAGTATATCGCCTAAAGAAAGCTTTTTATGGATTGAAGCAAGCACCTCGTGCTTAGTATAGTAAGATTGATTCCTACTTACTTCTTCAAGGTTTCAGTAGGAGTATGAGCGAAACTACTCTCTATATGTTAAGGTTGGTAACAACTCTAATCAACTCATTCTTTCCCTTTATGTTGATGATATGCTTGTGACCGAAAATGATTATCAAATGCTACAAGATTTTAAAGTTAGAGATGGAAAAGATGTTTGAGATGTCAGATCTTGGTTACATGCATTATTTTCTTGGTATGGAAATTCTTCAAGAAGACAAGGGTATTTTTATTACCCAAAGAAAGTACGCTCAAGGAATTTTGAAGAAATTTAAGATGGAAACATGTAAAATTGTTTCTACTCCTTTAGCGATAAACTTGAAAGTGTCAAAGAATGATGGTGAGAAGCTTTCTAATCCTACAAATTATAGAAGTTTAGTAGGAAGTTTCTTGTATTTAACAACATCTAGGCCAGACTTTATGTTTGCTGCAAGTTTGCTCTCAAGATATATGAATTCACCTAGTGAAATTCATTTTGGTATTGCTAAAAGAGTCCTTAGATACTTAAAGGGTACTCTTGATTTTGGAATTTGGTTCTAATTTACAGGTGATTTGAAATTGACTGGATATTTTGATAGTGATTGGGCTGGTTGTGCCAATGATTCTAAAAGCACTTCTAGTTATGTTTTTTCTCTTGGCACTAGGATTTTCTCTTGGAATTCAAGAAAACAAGAAGTAGTGGCTCAATCTATTGTTGAAGCTGAATATATTTCAGCTGCATCAACAGCAAATCAAGCAATATGGCTTCGCAAAATGCTTAGTGATTTGGGATTTGAACCTGAAGAACCTACAAAATTGTTTTGTGATAACAAGTCTGCTATTGCTATTGCCTCCAATCCAGTACAACATGGTAGAACGAAACACATCAAAGTTAAATTTCATTTATTGAGGGAAGCAGAGAAAGAAGGCGAAATCAAACTCATTTTTTGCAGTTCTGAAGAACAACTTGCCGACATTCTCACAAAAGTTCTACCACAAAGGCAATTTGTGTTTCTACACCAAAAGCTGGGTGTCACAAAGAAAAACCTCAAGGAGGAGTGTTGAGTTATGAGTTATGAGTTTTTTTTTTTTTAATTACATTCAATTTTTCAATTTAATGTTTTAAGTTTCTTTTTAAAAATTAGATCTAACACATTTCAGTTTTTTGTCTTTTAAGTTTTGTGAGTTTCTTTATTTAATGTTGTAAGTTAATTTGTGATATTAATTAGGTTCATTTTTTGTACACCTATATATAAGGATGAACTTCCATGTGAAGATTGTATCACAATTTTTTTCTATTTCAATAGAAGTCTATTCATCTATTTGGGTTCCACTCTCTCATTTTCAATCTCTCTTTGTTCAACAAACATTGAGACTTTGATTTGATTATTGCTTCCGCAATATTTTTTCATCCTTCATTTTTTCTCACCAAGAGTAAAAAGAACACAAAAAACAAACCAAAAAAAAAAAAAAAAAACTCAGGCAGAGACTTCTTGTACATGCTCTAGAGCAACATCCACAATCTCTCACAGGGAAGTCTTCAAGCCAAAAATCGAGCAATCATCTTTCTTCACTGCCATCTTCCCAAGCAAATGGGGTAGCCAAGTTCCCCATTCCTTCCTTCATGGTTGCAAAAGAAAATATTTTTTCAAATTTAATGAGATTGTTAGGACAACAAACCATTTTCACAAATGGTATTCGATATTGTTTACTTTGAGCATAAGTCTTCATAGCTTCACTTTTGGTTTCACTTAACAAGCTTCAAACTAATAAATATAGTTATTTTTAATGTGTATTAAATTTTCATCAACATTTCCATTATATCATAGAAAAATTGATGAAATATAGCAAAAATATCACTAATGTGGAGATAATAAAAGAAGAAAAAGAAAATTTAACTTATTTAAAAAGACTAGTTTTTTACCACGTGCAATACACGTTTATATACTAAATTATGTATATTTTTTCTTATAACTTAGAAAATAATTTTGTGTAAAATAGAAACAGTAGATTTTTTGTTTGTTGCATACAAACAATAGATTAATTACTAATATAATATGTTATAATTTCATAATACTAAAAAAATGATAATTTTATAAATGATTGAAATTAAGTTATGTCATTTTTATTTCATAAATTTGTTAATACCATTTATATCAACATACCTATTATTTTGTTAGTTAAAAATCACATGTATATTTTATAAATTTTTTAATAAGTTATATTTTATAGTTAAAAACATTTTCTTAAAATTGTCATTAAAATAAAAGGTTATAAATTTTACAGTGGTTTATTATAAAATTTAATAGACTCACTATAAAAATAAATAAATAAATAAATTGAATGCTTCATTTTGAGTTAAATAATTTTTATTTAATATTCTCAAATATTACGTACCTTTTTCTAGAAAAATAATTAAGATAATATATATGAATTATTGTAATAAAAAAAAAGAGAGAAAAATAATCTAATAAATATGCTAAATTTCTTATAAATTTTGAACTTAGATTAGCGTATTGTGAGTCATCAAATTCAAATGAAAACACCCACCCGAGTATAGCTCAACTGGTTAAGACATATATCTTGAATTAAAATATCAAAGGTTTGAACCTCATCCCCACATGTTGTTGAACTAAAAAAAATTTCAAATAAAAGCATATACAAACATTTTAAATAAAAAATATTAACATATTAAAAAAATACGCTATAGTAAGTATACAATAACATTAAAAAAATAATAGTTGAAAATTGCTAGTTACTTTTTACAAAAATAGCATTATTCAACTTCATAGAGTTAGAATTAGAACCTAAGTCTCAAGCTTACACATTGTGATGCAAACTTGATAGGCATCCCATCGACTTGAACATATAAGGTATGTCTAGAATTGCTTTGCTTTCAATATTAGAGAGGCTTTGAGAGTAAGGAAATTAGAGATAACGCTAAAAATAAATAAAAAATGGAGCTCGTAATGTTGGTGGAAGAATTTATTTATAATAGTAGGTGTTGAAAATGTTACAAATATTTTGGAATTTCAAACTTTTGAAATTCTACCATTAATTATTTTTAATTAATTAATATCATTAAATTCTTGAAAAATAAATAATAACACTTTTTTCGTATTCTAACTTTTTAGATTCCATATATTATGTATTATGTTTTTTTTTAGCAGATATAATTATTATGGTTGATAATGATTTATTTATTACTAATAATTATTTTAACAATTAACAATTTATATCTAAGCGAGAGAGATATTTTTATGGAGGTATAGTTAGAGAAATTTTAGGGAAGTGGTGAGATGAGAGTAGAAAATTTATTAGAATGATTTTAATAGTTTTGTGGTTAGGTTCCCTTTATTTTCTTTCTTCATTTATATATATATTTTTTAAAGAAAAATAAATTGGAAGCCATTTGTTAAAGAAGATAGTGGAAGAAAATTAAAGTTAGATAATAATAATTAAAGTTAAATAATAATATTTCAACCCATAAATTTAACATAGCATTTGTGGACTCTTATTTCTCCAATTTGAAGGAGTCAATTTTTAATTTTTACTTTAAGGATAGTTTATAGTTTAGGTATTTCATTAAAAAAAAAAAACCAAAGTTAATGTTATAAAAAAATGTTTATTTTGAAAACATTTTATATTTATTTGTGTTTAAATATCACATTTGTCAATTTTTATTTTTCCTTAATCGGTTAACATTTAAATAATTAATTGTATAAAAAACATTTCAATAATTAAAGAACTTATTAAAATTCATTCATTATCATTAATTAAAATTGATATATATATATATATATATATTGATGGCATGCATGTAAATTTGGAATAAAAATAGGGACAAAGTAGTTCAAACATCCTTAATTCTTAATTTTCTTAAAATTGAGCTTTCAAATTGTTGTGAAAATGAGTAGAAGAGACAAATTTGTAGTTGTATGGATTGAAAGAATTACAAAATTAGATAACACTATTAATTTTAGATTAATTAACATTGAGGCAAACTTTTTACATTTTAGGTTTTCACATTCCATTTATTTAATCTCTATAGGTGCATTTAAATTGCATTATCTCATGTCACATTCTTTATGAACTTTAAGTTACATTTTATTGTTTTTAATAAATAAATTAAAAATATATATAGATATATATAGATATATATATATTTTTTTTGGAAAAGTTATTTTACCTGATTTGGACCAGTTTTTTTTAATTACCTTGTTTATCTATTAAAAATTCTAAGTATTTTCATGCTAACCTTTTGTTATATACTCAGCTTTTCAACCTTAATAGAGATAAAATTAGATTTCATATTATAATTAAAATTATTAATTATAACTAAAGAAAAATTCTTTAATTTCTTGGATAATGAAATGATCAAACTTTGTGTATTCCAATTTTTAAATTTCACATAGATTATTGTTGATAAATAATTCATAATTTATTATTTATAATTAATTAAAAATTTTGTGAGGCATTAGGTTACATGATTATTTTCTCAACAAAAGGAACATAAAGCTTGTAATTGATCGATAAGTTTTTATTCTTTCAACAAATATTTTAAATAAAAAAATAGTATACTAATTATAAAAGAACAAAAAAAAACAGTAACAAAAAAAAAAACTCAAGATCTTAGCTATATATACACTCATTTCTTCAAATAGATTTGTTCACTTGACAATTGATAGATAAATATTGTAATTCAACTTCATCAAAGTTAAATTGTAATGTTGCAAGCCTAGAGTCCGGGATATAGATACGAAACATGGATTCCTTGCAACTTGAATGTAACACCAATATCTTGAGATGCTTTGAAAATTGAAGGGCCTTTGAGAACAATGCATTGAGAGAACAAAAATAAAGAAAGAATGAAGCTCTAGGTGTTGGTGGAAAAATGGTGAAGAAAACTCATTTTTATAGTAGTAGAATATGAGAGTTACAAAAACTTTTTGAATTCTAAAACTTTTAAATCTTCATTTTAATTTAAATTAAAGAAAAAAATCTTTTAAGTGGTAAGAAAAACCTTTTATATTCCAACCTTTAAGATGTTATACATTTATAGATAATTAACTATTAATAATTAATTTACTATTTATTTATAATTAATTGTCAATGGCATATTTCGTAAATATATAAACTAAAGAAGAGACATAATTGTCTAAAAAAGTTTTTCAAGGATCGTAGCTTTTTAATATATTATAGATAAAATGCTTATTTGATAATTTAAATATTTATTTTTATTTTTATTTTTATAATTAAAAAACATCGATCAATATCGACATTTCCATTAACATTTCCATAAATTAAAACATTGACATTCTATAGACTATAGATATTCTCTTCATCTATTCAATGTGAAATTTTGGTTGCATTCGAACTATTAAAAAAAAAAAAAAAAGGAAAATTTGGTTGCAATCTCAATCGAGATAATTGGCTTGCTCCGCTTCTTTAAATAAAAAAAAAATAAATGAATAAAATATTTTGGAGGCATTGTCTTCCATGATCTTCAATATTCATTGATCCGGCATAGACTTTGCTGGCCGGCTGGCCCACTGCATATTGAACTTGGCAGTAGCACCGCATTTCCTCCGAATCTGTAGAGGAAACTCTCCCTCCAGCTGTGTCCACTCCCACCATCATCATCATCATCATCAAGTCATTTTTTTAGTTCAACAATTAAAGGGTAAAAATAAGATAATTGATGCCTTATCTAATGAATCATGCTCGGATTGGTCTATTCAATCCTTTTTCTCTCATGAAAGGTCGCAATTAAAAAACTATTTTTTTGGTTAAATTTCAAATTTATTTCTTAAACTTTAAGGTTTATGTCAAATATCTCTAAACTTTAGAAGAGTCTAACATGTTTTTGAACTTTCAATTTTTTGTCTAATAAATCCTTCAACTTTTAGAAATGTCTAATGAGTCCCTAAACTTTATTAGACACAAAATTGAAAGTTTAGGGACCTATTTAAAATTGGATATAAAATTGGATATAAAATTGAAAGTCTAATTTTTTATTAGATACAAAATTCAATGTTATATCTAATAGAATCGTTGATTTTTAAAAATGTTAAATATGTCAGGAATTTATTAGACACAAAATTGAAAGTTTAGAGACCTATTTAACATGCATTTTATAAAAATTTAGAGACCTTATTAGATACAAAATTGAAAGTTCAAGGACTTATAAGATACTTTTAAAAGTTCAAAAACTTATTAGACACAAACATGAAAGTTCATGGACTAAACTTGTAATTTAACATTTTTTTTAATTAAATACTTGGTTCAAAACACAAAATTAAATCTAAATAAACACGTTTTTAAAACAAAATATTAAAAACTATTGTCAACATAAGCATAACTCAACTAGTTGAGAGATATACTTTCAATCAAGATGTCAGAGTTTCGAATCATCTACTCTATATATGTTGTGAATATATTAAGAACTGTTTAGTTGCCAATATGAGTATAGCTCAATTGGCATAAAGTATACATCATATACCAAGATGTTAGAGATTCGAATCTCTCACCCTACATATTTATTGTACTAAAAAAAACAAATGTTTAGTTATGAACCAATAATGTTGTAACACTAATTGATAGAGTAATTGGGGAGCAATATTATGAGATATACAATTAGATAATAAAAGAAGGAAGAAAAGATTTGAAATTTCTGCCTATCATTTATTAATGAAGTGATGGTGATTTCCTCCTAACTCCACTCCAACATTGAAATTTTGTTCCGCTGTATAGTTGTTGACTAAGTCAAGTTCAACCATTTTAATTTTATTAATTTGACTATATTTAAATATGTTCTGCCATTAATATCTCTCTATTTTTTTTTAGTTCAACAATAATTGTGAGTTAAAAAATTTGGTCAAAAGTACATGTCAATTCTCGTTGATTGCAATATCTCTATTTGAAGTGTATAAAGATCTGAACTCAAACTCAAATAATTGAAGTTGTCTCGCTCGAAATTAAACAGATGAGTGGGCTGTGGGGTATATAGGAAGAAATGCACGCAAAAAAGTCCTAAAGTTGTGACCTTGTGCCTATGAAATGTAATCTATCAACTTCAATGAAACAAAGAAAAGGTCTAACGGATGACTTGTGTAAGATTCAAAAACCAAGCACAGAACCAACGGTGTATCTCAAGACAAGCCTCTGTTTTACAGACTATTTTTCACACAATTTTTAGTCATCGAGAAACATGAAATCCAGAAAGGCAGATTGTCGTCTTCTTGTACTTCTTTCTCTTACATGCTTCTGTTCAAGATTTTCCTTCGGCGGAGATACGATCACATCAAGAAATTTCATCAAAGACCCTGCAACCATAATTTCCAATGCCAGTTCCTTCGAGTTGGGGTTCTTCACACCTCAAAATTCCACGAACCGATATGTCGGAATTTGGTTCAAGCAACAAATTTCTGTACATATGGTTGTATGGGTAGCCAACAGAGACAAGCCTCTCAAGGATACTAATGGGATTTTCACCATTTCCAAGAATGGAAATCTTGTCGTCTTAGATGGAAGCAACACCACCCTTTGGTCTTCAAATGTTCCTTCTTCTGCTACCAACACAAGCGCCCGAATTTTAGATACCGGCAACCTTGTTTTGGAAGATATTGCATCCGGTGTGATTATATGGGAGAGTTTCAAACACCCTTCTCATTCATATTTGCCTTCCATGGCATTCATCACAAACACAAGAACCAAACAGGAAATCGGGCTTACCTCATGGAGAAGCCCTTCTGATCCATCTATAGGTAACTTTTCTTTAACACTGTACGTTTACAATATTCCTGAAACTGTTATTTGGAATGGTCGTAACCCATATTGGAGGTCTGGTCCATGGAACGGTCAGACTTTTATTGGAATGCCTGAAATGAAATCTGTTTATCTCTCTGGAAATAGCCTCGTAATCGAAGATCAAACTTACCATCTCACTAATGGCCAAGAATCCATGTACATATTTTTAAGCTCACAAGGGAATGTGGAGCGAAAGAAGTGGGATGTTTCACAGGAGCAATGGAAGGTTGTTTGGTCGGTTCCACAAACGCAGTGTGATTACTATGGTGCTTGTGGGGCGTTTGGGATTTGTGATGTGAAATTGTCTCCAATTTGCAGTTGTTTAAAGGGGTTTAAGCCAAAACAAGAAGAGGAATGGAATCGTGGGAATTGGAGTGGTGGGTGTATGAGAAATACGCCATTGAAGTGTGAGAAGTTTAACAATAACAACACTAGTGCTGAGGAAGATGGGCTTTTGAAATTGGAAATGGTTAAAGTGCCATTTTATGCAGAGTGGTCCAATTCCTCTGCTTCAGTAGATGATTGTAGAAACGAGTGCTTGAAGAATTGTACTTGTAGTGCTTATGCTTATGAAAATGGTATTCATTGCATGCTATGGAGAAGAGACTTAATTGATATAAGAAAGTTTGAGAACGGTGGAGCTGATCTTTACATTCGAATGGCATATTCAGACTTGGAAACAGGTAGACTCTCCCATCGGCCATCACTGAAAATATATTTGTTTTTCCCATCAAGTCTATTTAATATTGCTTCCATCCACAGGTAATCTAAAGGTAAAAGATGATGTAAAAGACAAGAAAAGAATCATAATAGCCATGGTGGTACCAGGAATGTTTGTCTTCATCATTGCCATATACTTCGGGTGGAGATGGAAGACTCACAAAAACGGTATTGGCAAACCTCATGACTTATTAAAAAGTGAATTTCAAGATCAAATTTTTCATAACATTACACCTTAGATAATATCTATAATCGGGAGATTTTCAAATCTCTGCCATTTCATGCTTTGCTTTGTTTTCAAGTTGAGAAGGGATAAAGGTTTATAACATTTTGAGGTCTATAGCTGAGTTCATTCTATTAAATAATATCTGCAGCAAAGAAAAACGGAAGCAAGAAGATGAGGATGGGTCATAGTCATAGATTTGGAGACAATTTGAACCAGGAGTTACCAACTTATGACTTGGAGAAGCTAGAAATTGCGACAAATAATTTTCATTTAGATAACAAGATTGGAGAGGGTGGATTTGGTCCAGTGTATAAGGTAGCCTTATATTCACATATACTTATTCAATTTAATTGCAAGTTACATGTTTTTCATTACTAAGTTTGGTTTTAGGGGAGATTGGTGGATGGACAAGAAATAGCCGTAAAAAGACTGTCAAGAGTCTCTAATCAAGGGTTCGAAGAATTTTTAACTGAAGTGACGGTAATTTCAAAACTCCAACATCGAAATCTTGTTCGGCTTTTTGGTTGCTGCGTTGAAGGCGAAGAAAAGATGTTGATATATGAACACATGTCAAACCAAAGTTTGGATGCATTTATCTTTGGTTAGAACTTTCTCTCTTGAATACCATTTATGGATCATTTTGCTTATGTTGTATTATGTCTATTCACTCATCAAAAGTAAATATTGTTCATGTAGATTCCTCGAAACAAAAACTCTTAGACTGGGGAAAAAGGTTCAACATCATTATGGGAATTGCACGAGGTCTCCTTTACCTTCACAAAGATTCTAGATTGAAGATTATTCATAGAGATCTAAAAGCGAGCAACATTCTATTGGATGAACATTTTAATCCCAAAATTTCAGATTTTGGTATGGCACGGATTTTTGGCAACAATGAAGATCAAGCAAATACTTTAAGAGTCGTTGGAACTTAGTAAGTATTTTTAAGTAGACTTCTCATTGTTCAACTAATTAATAATATCATTTAACCATATTTCTTTGATGAACCTAGTGGCTACATGTCTCCCGAATATGCAATGCAAGGTCGATTCTCAGAGAAATCAGACGTTTTCAGTTTTGGAGTTTTGTTGCTTGAAATTATTAGTGGGAGGAAAAATACAAGTTTTAACCATGATGAAGATGTCTTAAGCCTATTAGAACTGGTAGATCTGCAAACTAACTTTTAATTTGGTACATCACTTTCAACTCCCTGTCAAATTAAAATCTCATCAACTTAACTTGTTTTCCACATATTTTCAGGCTTGGAAATTATGGAACGAAGAGAATCTAATTTCTTTTATTGATCAAGCAATATATGACTCGTGCCATCATACAGAGATTTTGAGATGCATCCATATTGGACTCTTGTGCGTTCAAGAAGCCATAAAGGATAGGCCAGATATGGTGACCATTCTTTCCATGCTTAATAGTGAAATTATAGATCTTTATCCTCCAAAACAACCTGGTTTTATAAGCATCCAATTTGAGGGTGATACAAATTTAGCTCAACATAGTCAGTGTAAACGTTCGGTAAATATGGTTACAATTACCAAGATTGTGGGACGGTAGTAATTGCAATTGCAATAATTATCATATAATTGTAATAATTGTCAATATGTTTTACTTTAATTATTTTTTTTAGAAATGAAGTCCTAAGAACCAGTCCTATGGTGATCATCCCTTCCGCCAAGCTTCTTGCTTGACAAACACATTTTCAAACAAGACTTGTTTTTCTTTTGTGTTTGGTCAACAGAACATGGAAACGTGTTTATTTTTTACAATTTCAACGGACCACAATTCAAAGGGTCCCATTTATCAAATACAATATCAGGTCCATATCTACATTTTAGACCGATTTTTATTTCTTCACATTATATGTGATTTGACGAACATGCCCATCTCTTATCTATTAGAGTACTATCGTTATTAGGAATACATTTCAATAATTATTTTTCCTTGTTTAAAACTCTGTTTTTAATCCCCATATTTTGCAGATAGCGTGAAAGCCCCCAAAAAATTGGAAGCTTCCCCCATTTTCTTCATTTTTTGCTTAAGAGCTTTTGTTTTACGTAAAAAGGAGAATAAATAATGTGGAAGGAGTGAAACTGATTTTATTCCATCCATTTTGGAAGACCTCACACTTTACAATTATATACAATTCAGAATCAAAGATTCCTATGGCCTAACTAACTATTGTTACAAAATAACAAAAATAAAGCTAAGCTAACTAACTCTGGTTATAACAAACTTATTATGCTTACAACAAAAGGACTAACAAATATCACCAAAACTCCCCCTCAAGATGAGGTGTGCAAATTCAAAACACTCATCTTGGACATAAGAAAATGTAATTGAGTTGCACTCAATGCCTTAGTAAACATATTGGCAAGTTGCAACGAAGAACGAATTGGTAGCAACTTTAGAAAACCATCAGTGACCTTATCGCGTACAAAGTGACAATCTATCTCAATGTGCTTTGTACGTTCATGAAAAGTTGGGTTGGAAGCAATGGATAATGCAACCTGATTATCACAATAAACTAAAGCTGGAGAAGGGGAACAAATCTGGAGATCAGTTAGTAAGTGGTGGATCCAAACCAACTCACTAGTGACACCAGCCAATGCACGATACTCCGCTTCAGCAGACGAGCAAGATACAGTTGGTTGTTTCTTAGATTTCCAAGAAACCAAAGAATCTCCCAAAAAGACACAAAAGCCTGTAACAGAACGTCTAGTATCCAGACAAGAACCCCAGTCTGCATCAACAAAGGCCTTCAATTGAAAAGAAGATGAGCCTTGGAGTAAAATTCCTTGTCCAGAAGTACCTTTCAAATAACGTAAGAGATGATGAGCGGCAGCCAAATGACCAGAACAAGGTCGTTGAAGATACTACCTCAATCGATGAACAGGAAAGAAGATGTCAGGCCGAGAAATCTGAAGATAAAGTAAACGACCAACTAATCGGCGATACAAAGTAGCATCATTGGCTAATAAAGGATCACTAGAATCACGAGATAATTTGAGATTTGGTTCCATAGGTGAGCTAATAGGTTTAGCCCCAAGAAAGCCAGTATCTTCTAAAATTTGCAAACAATATTTCCGTTGAGACAAATAGATCCCTTGCTGGGAACGAGAAAGTTCAAGTCCAAGGAAATATTTCACCGAACCCAAGTCTTTAAGCATGAAGTGAGAATGAAGAATGCTCTTAACAGAAGAAATTTCAGAAGAAGAAGGCCCAGTTATCAAGATATCATCAACATATACCAATAAAGCAACAAAACTAGACCCCGAGCCACGAACAAATAGAGAATAATCTGATTTGGACTGAACAAAGCCATGTGTAAATAAAACAGAGGAAAATTTAGTAAACCACTGTCTAGAAGCCTGCTTTAAACCATAAATGGACTTGTGCAATTTACAAACCATTGTCTCCCCCTTACTAATACCCTTAGGTTGATATCCCAAAGGCAAAGACATATATACTTCTTCAAACAAATCACCATTCAAAAAAGCATTATTCACATCCATTTGAGCCAAAGGCCAACTAAAAAAGGCAGACAATGTTAACAAAACTTTGACTGTGGCTATTTTTGCAACAAGGGAAAAAGTGTCTAGAAAGTCAATACCTTCTTGTTGGTTATATCCTTTTGCAACTAGTCGTGCTTTGTAACAATCCACCGTGCCATCAGCCTTGTATTTCACACGATACACCCATTTGCATCCAATAGGTTGTTTGCCTGAAGGAAGAGGAACTACACTCCAAGTGTGGGTGCGTTCCATAGCTGCTATTTCATCTTCCATAGCTGACCGCCATTGAGGAAGCTTTATGGCTTAATGGTAAAAAATGGGTTCAGATTCGGTAGAAACATTGAGAAGGAAGCGACGATGATCAGGAACAAATTTGTTGTATGACAAATATTTATTCAAAGAATGTGGTGAGGAAGAAATAGGAGCTGAACCAGCTAATAGATTGCAATGGTAATCTTTTAAATAATTTGGTGGTTGTCTTTCACGAACTGACCCCTCGGTAAGGGTGTTGCTGTTGAAATACCTTCTTGATGAAAATCAACCCGTGAAGCATCAATGGGATTATTTGGCGTAATGGGCATTGCATTCAATGTGTCAGATGGCCCAAGAAAAGTCTCAAAACTTGTAGGAAGACTATTGTCAGTGGCTGCCGGTTGTACAACAACATTAGATGGAGTAACATTGGGCTGTACGGAGTTGTTGGTAAGTGAAACATTACTTTCATTAAATGCTGGCAGCACCATAATGTCATATTGGACTTCATTTGGTTGAATGGAGTTATGGGCATCATTTGGTGGGTCAACAACTGGTGACACATCATTTGACAGTATCGTAGGCGGCGTATATGCATTTGTTGGCTGAAAATCTTGCTGAAAATTAGTCCCCAATGGGTCAATAACATTAGAAGATAAGTCAGCAAAAGGTAAAACTATGTCTCCAAATAAATCAACAGAAAAGTCTTCATGATCTTTAAGAGAAGAGAATTGAAACAAAGTTTCAAAAAATCTAACATCTCTGGAAATGAAGACCCGTCATTTGCGAATATCATAAAGTTTGTATCCTTTAACTCCCAGTGGATATCCAAGGAAAACACAAGGCACTACTCGAGGATCAAATTAAATTTAGTTCGATGAGCAGCTAATGTAGATGCATAAGATAAGCATCCAAAAACTCGCAAATGATTATAATCAACGTCAGTCTTATATAAAACCTGAAAAGGAGAGACATTATTCAATAAAGGCATAGGGGTTCGATTTATAATATATACAGCAGTCAACACACAATCTCCCCAAAAACGAAGCGGAACTCGAGACTAGAAATAAAGAGCTCTTGCTACATTCAATAAATGTTGGTGTTTTCGTTCAACCACTGAATTTTGTTGAGGGCGTTCAACACAAGTAAATTGATGTAGAGTACCAGTAGTAGCAAAAAATTCAGCAAATCGTAACTCTGGTGCATTATCTGAGCGAAACGACTTAATAATCTTGGAAAACTGAGTTTCTACCAAACGAAAGAAACGTGGTATGATAGCCAAGACATCAGATTTCTGTCGCATAAGATATACCCATGTAAATCTAGAACAATCATCCACCAAAGTTAGGAAATAGGAGTGACCATTATATGTAGGAGTATGAAGAGGTCCCCAAACATCACAATGAATTAAATCAAATGGTGAATCAGCAACAATATTATTGGATGAAAAGGAAAGACATTTTTGTTTCGCTAAAGGACATATAGGACATGGCAAGGTATGAAGACAATCACCAACAAATTGTAAATTATTCTTCAAAGAGTCAAGACGCTTGGGTGATAAATGGCCCAAAAGATTATGCCATGTATCCATGGAGACTTGACCAACAATAGCAACATTACGAGGGAGAGAAACAAATTCAGTGGAGAGAAAATAGAGCCCATCCTCACACCTAGCCTTGCCAATCATCCTCGATCGCAACTTGTCCTGAATGAAGAGTCACCGGAAAATTCAACCACATATTGATCATCTTTAGTTAAAGAACTCACTGACAGCAAATTGTAAGTGAATTCAGGGACAAATAAGACATCCTTGAGTAATAAATCATTAGTAAGTTGGATATCCCCAACAAATTCAACATATACTCACATGAACGTTGGAAGAACAACGGAGGTGTTGTGAACTCGTCGCAAATTAATAAAAAGATGCTCACAATAGCTGATATGGCTAGAAGCACCTGAATCTATAATCCACCAAATAGTTGATTTCGATGAAATAGAGGAATTTGGGAGACAAGTACCTGTTACATGTGTGATCGGAGCACTAGTAATTGCTTCAGAATTTGCTGTAGGAAGATGAGAATGGAGCAAATTCATGAGTTGAGCATATTGTCCAGCATTTAAACTAGAAGAGAAATCTGATTGTGAAGGTTGTGAGGGTTGGACAGTTTTAATGGCAGAACGGTCCGTCACCGAATTTATTGAAGCAGAGGAACCAGACAAAGAAGAACTAGCAGGTCGTTGCTTGTAACCCGGTGGGTAATCATGTAGCTTGTAGCATCGGTCAATAACGTGACCTTTGATTCCACAATGAGTGCATGTCGGTCGTTCTTTTGATCAACGAAATCTATCATTATTTTGTTGCCTTTTGGAGCTATCAGAAACAAGCAAAGAGATGGATTCAAAGGTAGTCGTTTTGCCAACAGCTCGTTGACGTTCATCTTGAACAATTAGGGAGAAAACTTTATTGATAGTTGGAAACGGATCCATCAGAAAAATTTGTGCCCTAACACTCGCAAAGGAATCATTTCCCCCATTAAGAAAACCATCACATATTCAGAATGAAGATGATCTAAAATCTTTTGCAATCCACCACAAGAACAACCATCAATTGGACGATACTCACTAAGTACTTGCCAAATTGTCTTCAATTTTGCATAGTAATCTTCAACAGATAAAGATCCTTGTGTTGTAGTGACGAAGTCCTTCCGTAGTTGATAAATTTGTGGCCCATTGTTCTGGACGAAACGCTCCTTAAGTTCATCCTAAACTTCCTTTGTAGAACCGGTGTAGACAATACTGGTTGCTATTCCTTTAGAGACTAAATTAAGAATCCAAGATGTCACCACATCGTTGTTACACTTGCAAGCAACAAGGAGATTTCCATCTTTTGGTTGTTCAATCGATCCATCAACAAACCCTACTTTATTTTTTCCTGACAACGCAATCAACATAGATCGCCTCCAAGAATGGTAATTATTGGCTCCAGTCAATTGCTCGGTGACTAAGGTGGTTGTCGGACCAAATGAATGATGGAGAAGATAAGGATTCAGCTGAGCATCAATTGTTGTTGTATCTGAAACTTGTGCCTCTAGATTCGCCATGGAAGAGAAAACAGAGGTGTCAATGAACAAGGCTTGTGAAGAACGGAAGAAATGAGGCTTTGATCGGAAAAAAAACTTTCAAAGTTCAGCCAAGAGCGTGGAACCGCTATGATACCATTTTACGTAAAAAGGAGAATAAATAATGTGGAAGGAGTGAAACTGATTTTATTCCATCCATTTTGGAAGACCTCACACTTTACAATTATATACAATTCAGAATCAAAGATTCCTATGGCCTAACTAACTATTGTTACAAAATAACAAAAATAAAGCTAAGCTAACTAACTCTGGTTATAACAAACTTATTATGCTTACAACAAAAGGACTAACAAATATCACTAAAATTTTGTTTGAAACCTTGCTTCAGCAGAGGTTCTGCTAATTTTGTTCCAATAATTGGTGTAGTTCTAATAAAATTCTTTCTTGTATATGGCAAAAAAAAAAGAGAGTTTGTAATGAACCACACGAGTCTTAAGCTCTAACACTGTAAGAACTCAATTTCCATTAAGTATTTGTTTAAGTTTAAAAAGAGCGAAAAAGAAAAAGGATAAAAATGGAAAAGAAGAGATAGAAAATTGGAATACTGTGTTGAAAAAAAAGATTTAATTATAAAAAAATATGCTTGGACTTAAGGGAACTATTCATCTACTTACCCTATAAGGGAAGAAGTGAATTCCATCTTATGAGAATATGTTCCCAGCTCCATATTTGGTCAAGTTCCCAAAATGGTAGCCATATTGAATGGCTACAAAAACCACTCTCACCTATGCAAATCAAAACACAAGCCCTCAAAAGCAAGAGTTCATAACTCACTCATGATTAAGATTGAATCGCATATGATCATCCTGAAAAAATATTAATCTTCTCAATTAACAGATTTATAAAAAGAGATTAAATATTTCGTGGTCCAATCTTATACAAATTCATTGTATCAGATACCCCCATTCACATGGCTTTACGTGAACGATTTGGATCAAATCATTTGTAACTATTACAAAGTGGTTCGTATAAATAGTGTTGCCAAGATAAGACGCCCAACCTTATCCATAATCTTTTTGGTTATTTCTTGAACATGATCCTCTCGTATGTCAACTACATACTGTTCAAGATTACACTAATAAGTTAATAACCTTACATTTTTCATATAATGGATAATATTATATTGCAACTAAAATAATCAAAATTATTATTAATTATTAAATAAATCATTAATTACGAGGCTTTAGGGCATAAATCCCAACAATCTCTCACTTGTACTAAAGTCGGTGAGACATGTATCCTAAGGCATACTCTATACCCAACATGTTCTCCCACTTTCCCTAGCAAAGATAAGACATGTCTCGTAATTCTAGACATTTTAGCTAACCCTCAAACACTTTAGCCTGGAGAGTCTTTTTATATAGATCCAAATGACTACCATTAAAATCCATCTTGGTCACTACCATGATGCTTTCTTTTTCTTAATATGATTCCCTATACGTTGGTGTTTTCTAATTTCCGTAATATTAGTCTTTGCACACTATTATTATAATAAAGAGGATAGACTATGTAATGCTCGGCTTATTCACGGGCATTAATTTCAATTTTTTTTGGAATTAAGTTGGAATAATTCTCATTAAGTTTTGTTTTGTTTTTTTTTTTTTAATTTTGGGGTTATTTTGGAATTTAGAATGATGGAAGGGGCATTTCTTGGAATTGAAGAAGTTGGTTGAGGGCATTTATGGTTTTTGGTTTATTTGAATAAAAAAAATAAAACATCTTTCCCTTATCTTCTTCTTCCTTATCCTCTTCTCCCTCTCTCCCCAAAATCCCTCTCTTCTTCCTCATTTTCTTATTATTCTTCTTATTTCTCTCTGAAGCGAGCTTGTCGAGGGCTCGTCAAATTAAAATTTATAAACCGATCCTAAGCTACTTGTAGCATTGAGTGGACCGGGTCGATCTCAGGGAACCGAATATTAATTTCTCAAGTTAAATTTGCAAAGGAGAAAGCAAATAAAAGGGGGGGATTTTGTGTTTTTCTAAATAAAATAAAACATAAGATAAAAATAAAGATAGGTCAAATCTTACCAAGTTCCAATCCAAAGGTGTGGTTCTACTCAATTGCAAAAATTGATCATAGACACTCAAAATATTTAAACTTAACAATGCAAGCACTTAGTCAACTTATTAGGAAACCCCAAAAAGTAGCAACTTCCCTAAGGTCATTAACTCTAACAAACGTCAAGTTAACTCTAATTACCTAAACAATTTTTAACGAAACCGCTCCAAATTATTTAGATAAAGGCATTACGTGCTTTGGAAGGACCAAGACAACTAATTAGATGAAATAACTTTAATCTAATTAAGATGCTCATTTGATTCCTAGAATTAAACATGCAAGCCATGTAATATGGAAACCCACAAAACATACACATGTGATAATCCTAATGCTACCAGTTCATTCAACATGACAATTACGGATCATGATCATGATTAGCAATAAAACATGTAGAGTGATTAAGTTGTCAATTTAATCAAAATACATACTTATAAATTTAACATGGGAATCAAAGAATACTTGCAATTGAAAGAAAACTACGTTAAGGTTCAAACCTCACAATATTGCAATTGATTACAACCGACCTCTGAATTGGGATCGCGAAGTTTAGCCGAGCATCGTGATAAAATTTGATATCATTATTGTCTAAGGAGAAAAGAGAAAAGGAGTCTAAAAACTCTCTAAAAACTTCTAGGCCAAGAGGCCAAAAAGAGATCCCCCTTGCTGTCCATAAGAAGGCTTAAATAGCCTTCAAGTAGACAACTTACACAAGTAAGAAACCCTAAATTCTAGAAAGATGTTTTCCCAAAACAATTAGGGAATAATATTTAAAATAAAGTAAATAATGTTCTCTCTTGTAAAATGCTGGAAAATACATCTAAAACTCGAAAATCCTTCCCTAAATTCTTAAAACAAACATAGAATGTTGCAAATAAGGAAAGTTTCTGGATTGCGCAGTCTTCATTATTTTGCCCATAACTTCTTCTCCAAATCTTGGATCAACGTGATATTTATATGGTTGGAAAGATCATTCCGAGATCTTTAAAATGATATCTAATTTGAATATATTCCAAAACGTGAGCAGCAAGATAATGGGAACGGAATTTGGCACAAAATATTCTCGGGTACAGCAGTTTTCCAGCAGGAGCAGCAATCACTCAAAATGCCATAACTTTCATAATACTTGTTGGAATTCAATGAGTATTATACCGTTGGAAAGATAATTCAATAAGCTTCAATTTGATACCAAATTTGAATATATTTTCATCTCAAAATATCATGACATGACCGGTCAAATTTGGTATAGAAATTCAGTTGCTCGAATCACCTCCAATTTGGTCCGAACTAATTCTGAAATGGTGCAAACTCTTCAAAACACGTGAATTGTTCGAATCCCTAAAAAATAATAATAAAACACATAAAATCCTTCTAATTAACAAGAAATAAGTGTAATTAAATAGGACTTTATAGGTCCTATCACTCTCTTTCCCCCGAAATCTCTCTCTTTCTTCCCCTTTCCCCAAACTACCGACCCCTACGCCGCCGTCAGTTGCGCCACGCCTTCCAGCACTGTCACAGATCTCCATGCCTCCAGCCTCCCCTCAAATGCAGCAGCTTCGATCTGTCATCCGTGTTGCCTCCCGCGCTACTCCTTGCTAGCCGCAGCTTGTCATCGATCGTCTGCAGCACTCTGTCGGAGCCCCTGCAGCAGCGCTCTAGCCGGATTGCCAATCAGACCCACTTGCCCAGAACGTGTGCTCGCCATCCAACCGCGATTTACGTCGGATCACCAGACGCATCCTCCCTCTATTCCTCTCGGTTTGCACAGACAGCAAAAGGGTGACGTTTTAGGTCGAATTCCAGCAAGCCCAGTGTTTGAACATCCTTGTATATTCTCGATTTAGAGTGGTTAAGTCTTTCGATGTTGATACGAGGTAAATTTCAATTGTTAAGGTTGGTTTTGGTGGATGAGTTTGTGATGTAAAGTGAGCCGTTGATTGTCGGACTCGATTATAGGACACCCATTGCAATTAGAGGTCATTTTTACGATTTTGAGACGAATTAAGATGCTGTCTAGCACCTGTGAATACTGTATTGGGGAAATATGTGGGCATTGTGTTATCCGACCCAATTGGGACTAAACTTGAGTTGGCGTTTAATTGGTAAATGTTTTGAGATTTTTATTGCATTTAGGGGCTATTTTGGCATTTTAATTTTTCCCATAACGCATAGGACTTTGTTTGGCGATTCAAGATCAAGTATTCGAGTTTGGGCCGTCTTGAACCTTGGAGTAAATTGTAAGTAGTCATTTGGATTTAAGCCCCTTAAGTTCCTATTTGAATTTGATGTATGTTTGATAATTTGTGAATTGTGAAAGTATGCTTGAAAACCGTGTTTAGGATGCATGTAATGGTTAATGGATCCGTTCAGAAGTAGTTTTGAGCTAAAATGGCCTAAGTTTGTGGCTATAATGAAAATAGGGCCTTAAAGCTTCGAGTTGATTGTAGTTAGCATGTGTAAAATCCTTGAATGAGTTTTTCTCGAGATTTGTGATTGGGTACCTTTGAATATGTTTCTTTCTAATATGTGCTAGAGTAGGGTGGACGTTGGATGATAGGGTTAGTAAAGGGCTTAAGTAGGGGGCTCACTTTATTATGTTTTGGCGTGGTATTTCAAGGAATTAACTTGTTAGAGCATGGTTATTAGATGAGCCTTGAAATGCATGTACCACATTGATGGTAGTTTCTCTATAAGAGTGAATATATGGATGATTGCTTATCGAATGGACTTAGATGTTTGGGATGTTGGGTGAGCTGATTGTGTGTAGGATGTCGGAGATGTTGGTTTGGGCTAGTGGCCATTTAGAACACCTTAAAGGTATGCAGTGCTCATGGTCATTATCCTTGTTCCGTGTGTTTAGAATGACAAAGTTGATTAGGCATGTTTAACGTGTTTTAGTTGAGTCTGATTGTGGATGGGAGAATAACAACAATTGTGGTTTCTAGCGTGTTTAGGGAGAAGTTGGTTGCCTTCGTGCTGGCTTAAGAGATAAGCTGACATTTGGACTTTCTTATTAAGATCTTGTATGCAAGGAATGAGTGTGAATCAAGTCGAGCTAGTTTATATGAGAAGCACGCTTGTTGGAATGTCAATGATTTATGTTTTTCTTGAATAGGTATGAGGCTTGAGTGATGTGTGATTCGTTTGAATTTATACTTGAGTCGAGTCTACCTAAACTTGTTTGACAATGAGTTTGTGTCTCCAGTTGAGTTCATGTTTGGGGTTATGCATAAGATCTATCGGTAGATGTGAGAATGAGGTTTATGATCTCTTGGGTGGTATATCCCTTGACGATCTAAGTGCGTTGTGGCTAAGAAAAAATCCGTTAGGCTAGTGCCACCTACCTTTTTTCGTGCGAGCATGTATTCCTAGAAGGTTGTGTCAGAGTGTTGAGTGTGAGGCAAAGTGATGAGCTTGAGGCAGAGTGGTGAGCGTGAGGCAGAGTGTTGAGCGTGAAATAGAGTGATGAGTTAGGGGGCAATTTCCCTAGAGTGATGAGTTAGGGGGCGATTCCCCCAGAGTGATGAGCGTGATAGCTGTTCTCCTTCTTTAAATCAGACCAGCCTAGGAGACATGACTCGCATGTATAAACGTGGTAATATCGGAGGGAAGTGAGCTGAAGGTAAGGTGAGTAGGCACATAGCAGATTAAGGTGAATTTTTTAGACTGAGCTGAAGTATTAGAGTTTGGGCGATGCCCTCCTTTATATGGATTCGCAATTTGGACCCTTAAGTGGGCTACTTACCGAGTATGTTTATACTCACTCGTGCTATTTTGTTTGTGTTTTGCAGATTGTGCACATCCTTGAGGCGGGTGAAGAAGGCGATGACTTGACGAGGCTATGAAGACTCCACCACCATTTCCTTTCCTTGTATTAGCTTTTAGTTTTGTAATTTTGTTCTTTGTTGTAGTGTTGGTGTGTAAATTCTAAATATTCTTTAGTTTCGTGTATTGGTTAGAGTTTCTTAGATTCTTGCGTCTGATGATTGAGCTCAGCATATCTTATCGTAGTTTGGTGGATGCTGAGTGTTTTATTTGAGTTCTAGAAGGGTTTTTATCATTATCAGGTCTTTGTAAATTTTGGTTTTCTTGTAGTTACATCGTCATGGTGCCAAAATTTCAGGGATGAGCGAGGTAACTCAGTCGTGCTTCCGCTTTTAGAGAGTCGTGTGGGTTAGGGTCGTTACAGACTAAATCTTATTTGAAACACCTTTAAGATTTTCAAAGAACTATTTGAGTCATACAAGTATTTTGTGTTACTTCACATGCAAAACAATTTAACTTGTATACCGTACTCCACCACCTAGGGTAAAATTTATCTTAACATAGATTTCCTAAATCTTTGTAAGAACCAATGTATCCTGTAAAGATCGAATCTTTTACTCCATACACAAAATTTTCTCATTATCCATAGATAATTTGAGAAAGTTTTTAATTTTCTACTCAATGGTCATACCATTTGTTTAACTGATATATACTAACCAACTATATATTAATTGTAAGTCTCATTTATGCATTAATTGTCTTCCACTTAGAATAGATAATTAATCATATGCTCTCAACATTTGAGGTGTCTTGGGATACCCTTCCTTATACTTAAATATCAAATATTTGACAACAATTTTGTCAATATAAGATGTTTGAGACAAAGTTAACATTTTGTCCTAAACTTCTCCATTTTGGACATGTAAAATATACCAAATCATTCTAAATCACTCATTTGGAATTGGTTACTTAGTTAGCTTTTTATGTTAGATAGAAATCTTACCTCGTTCATAATGAGTAAAATACTATCAACATAAAACATGAGAAAAATCCACTAAGCAATTAATGATTTTCTTGTCTATACAAGCTTCATTAATATTTCATAGTTTTTAATACTTTTATCAAACCTTATATTCAAAGATCTAATGGTAAAATTCATTTCATAAATGAACCTTTACTATTTTGCAAACCTTTTTGCTTTTGATCTCTTTGGAAATAAGCGTCTCTAATTAATTTCTGTAGAGGCAGTATCTAAGATTTCTTTTCATAAAAGAATTCTTAACACTCATTTTTCATATCTCATATGCAACAATGAATTAAATAATGCTTATAGACTCTAGTATGGCAACAAGTGGAAAAATTACTCACAGTCTACTTTCTCCTATTAGGCTTAACCCTTTGTCATTAGTCTCACTTTGAGGGTAATAAGTCTTTCTACTTTGTCATCTAACATGAATACTTGGGTTTCAATTAAGTCCTTGTAAAGGTTGAGTCATCTCATAACTCTCCCACAACAATGAGGCTTATCCAATTCATGACTAGGACCCATTTGACTTTCAAATGTAATTAACATGTTAACAAATTTTGTTAACTATTTAATGGCTCCACTTGGAAATAATTTATTAAACACTATCTTACTTTATTAAAAGTTTGTATTCTTTTATTTGACATTCCTTATAAAATATGATATTTGTCATACAAATACCTTATTCATTTTAGGATTAGATAAAAGACCATTTTGTAGTCCATAGGGATGACCTACACTTAGGCATATCTTTGAATATTTACTACCTTTTTGTACTTGTTTCAGTATGTAAACTTAACATTCTCAAATGATGAAGTGTCAAACTAGCTTTACTATTCTTCTATAATCTCATAATTGTCTTGTAGACACTATTGGAGAGAATAATATTCACTATGCAATCTCTATTGTATATCTTAACCAGAGTCTTGTAATGACGTGTAACTCACTATTGATGTGACCATGTACAACAAGGTTTCGTTTCTCCTCATGCAGTACAATTTCACATAAATTTACTTGGTATTTAAGATAATTGGGATAAAAATCTATTTTCTATCAATTAGTCTTAGTACGCAAAGTTTCTGTACTTTCTATTATGATCTGATCATAATGTCTTGATAGACTTACCTAATCGATTTTCAACTTTAGCTTTAATTTTCTTCAACTTTTCAAAAATTGTATTAGGTAAAGATACTTGTACTTTCAATGATCATCAACTAGATTGATGAAATATTCATGACTTTATTTGGCCTTTACATTCACCAAACCACTTGGATCAGAATGTGTAAGCCTAAAATATTCTTTGGCCTTCTAGCTTTATCTAATAAAGGGCCAATGATTATCTTACATGAAAAGCAAAATCTACAGACAGGTAAAGTAATTAACTCTAACTTTTAGATAATTACCTTTTACTAGTCTTTTCATTCTATTCAAGTTGATGTTAATCAGCCTTAAATGTCATAATCAAGTATTATCTTTTGGGAGAAAATAATATGTCTTTCTATTTTGGATTCTAATATGTCAACTAGGAGATACATGCTATCTTGGTTACGTTTGATTAATTAATCATGTGCTTCACGAACAATTCGATTAGCATTGGCAACAGGTTTTGAGAACATTTCTCAATAAAGACAAATAAGTATTTTATACTGCTATTATAGTGTTAATGTTACTTTTCTAGGTAATAAAATTTTCTTAATTTTGACTTATTAGTAATAAAATTAAAAATAATGAGAGAAACTGACATAATTATTGAAATATATAAAATATATAATTTAACATCATGCAAACAATTATTCATTCAATTTTAGCATAGAAATAAAATAATTTAAAAAATGAACCCTATAAATCATTTGTAATGCTATGATACTTTAGTGAGTTAGAACAAGTGCCGTCGTAGGATAAGTCAAGTGTTCCTTCACTAAACTGAGACAATCTCAACCAATTATTATACCAGATAACTCTTATTCCTATAATATTTAGTTACCATTAGTTTGGTCAAAGACATCATTAACAACCTTAATAAGCCCTTTGTAAGTGTGATCCATCATTTTAGATCATGTAGATTTATCCCAACATGTGCTGCCGTAGGGTAGTTCAAGTATTGGAAACAAAACTACAATCCTATCATTCTCAAGAGTTCACCTTGATATTAACTCATGCAAACACCTTTCGTAGGGGGGAATGTCCAAAAGCCACCACTAGGCTGGCCCCGCATGAATCTCACGATGTGAACCAATGATGGAGACCGTAGGATATATTGACACATTTCCTTCTCCCACTTACTATAATAATTTCTCAAAAGATTCATCCTGATATTAATCTATGTAAACACCTTCCGTAGGGAGGACGGTCTAAAAGTCGCCACAAGGCCTCGCATGAATATCATGATGTGAATCAATAATAGAGACCGTAGGATATCTTGACATTTGCCCTCCTCCTATTAAGTATTTTGACATAGGGTTTTCTATTACTTAGACAAATTAGGCTAATCTTATTTATCTAAGTTCCTCAATCTACCCATAACCCTTATATTGGTTAGATTGATTTTAATGTGAATTACCAAGTTTTTAAACTATTTAAAAATAATAATCACATTATGAGCATGCTTAGTGAAATTAAATAAAATTTGACTAATTCAACTCTTAGGCCAGTTCCCAGTTAGAGGTGTTCCCTTTCGATCAGCTTAAATACTCTAGTCTAGACAGAACCTTCCATAGACAGAGTTCTCTTATAGTCAATTTTTATTTCAAATTCATTAATCTTTAATTAACTATTAATTATTAGATTAATGAACCCAAGTGAATTATTAAGCTTTGTTTTTAGTCCTATTAAAACACTAATTCAATTATTGGATAATCTTAAAATTCTATCATTTTAAACTATTTAAAACAAATTAAAAGATCATCACGGATATTTCATTCTAATCCTATTAGAAAAATAAAAGATAAATTAAATTTAAAACTTAAACTATTTTATCTTTGAATTAAGTTATCTTTATTTATGGAAGACCTAATCTTATTAGGAAAAATATCTGATCTTATTTTGAAATTAAAAGATCTAATCTTATTTCGAAAGAATCTAATCTTATTAGGAAAAAAAATAAAGATAAATTAAATTCAAATATTAAACTATTTAAAGCACAAATCGAAATATCTTTATTTTAATAAAACTCTAATCTCATTAAGAAATATCCTAATCATATCAAGAAAACATGGATTTCATTTATGAAAGGTAATATCATAATTTAATTTTCCAAATATATTCAAAGATACAGAAAATATAAACTTATTAGGAAAACGTCTTAATTCTATTAAGAAACAACCTAATCAAAATTTCAAAATATAACAATTATATTCAAAAAATAATTAAGATGCATGTTCATGCTTAACCTATGGTGAGATTTTAATTTAAATGACATACTTTATGCAATAATCAATTAATTTAAAACATACATCACATGCATAATTAAATTAAAACAAAGCAAAATTGACCGACATATTTTGATATATTCTAAGAAATTGAAAATCATTTAAATTCAAGACATATCTTGATCTTTAAAATCTTTTTTCTTTGTTGGTTATCTAAATTTAGGGTTTAGAAACCTCAAATTAACTTCAAGCACTAACAGCCGTTTGATTTCTAATTTATTTAAAATTGACTGCCGCTTGATTACATGTCGAGATTGATATTCACGCTTCTTCAAGATACATAATCTGTCGAATAACATAGCTATCACCTCGATTGATTATCGCCGGCTTGAACAACACATCGATTGAATCACAGTTGACAAGCACTGCATCTCCAAAAAAAAAAAGAAATCAACTACCCGCCGGCATTCAATGTGCAGCGAACGTTTCACTTAAACTAGAAAAAAATACCAACTTGAAAATAAGCAGTTAATTGATTTGAGGATCTCATTGATTGCAATAATCAACGTCGGCAACTTGAATTTAAACTTGCAAATTGGGCTTCTAGCATGTACTTACTGATTTGGTGACAAAACACCTCTCGTTTACTTAATTTATTTTGAAGATTACACCATTTGGAAACAACCTATATGAAGACAAAAATTGTCGTCTACTGGAGGATATATACTTTTTTATTCTTTTGTTTTTTCCAATTAAACAAATATTGAAAAAACAAATTACATAAAATCCTAAACTCTTTTAGGCTTTTACAAAGATCTAATCAAAACGTTAAATTCTAATGCAAAATAGCTTAAACATTCAATTTGTAAACCAGTACATATATATCTCATATATGAAAATTAAAATACCCACCATCACAAAACTTTAATTCTAAATAAAACTCAAAGATTGCCACGATACTAATTGAAAAGAATAATCGAATTAAGCCTACAGCGGAAGCGTTAGAATTGACTTTGATTTTATTTAGAATTAAACAATAAAAATTAAGGTTAAGCAAAACATACCTTGAAAATAATATGAAGAATATTCTGGCATGTCTTTTTCTCCTTGTACTCAAACTCCAAGACTTCCACAAAGTCTTCCTTGCTATGACTCGAACAAAGGACCAAAGAGGTTTATGAGAATCTTCTTGAAAATAGAGAGAGGGAATGAGAGGAGAATTTCAAGAGTTCTTTTCTCTTGTGAAGAATACACACAATGACTCACCCTAGGGTCCTATTTATATTGTTCTAGGGCAAATAATTAAATAATATATAACGAGTTTGAATCTTATTGAAACCTTTCCAAATTCTCCTACGACATCTATTTCCTTATTTGAATCTAATTCAAATTTAATAAATATATTTTCTTTAAAGTATCTTAGTACATTAATAATTTCTTTGAAATTTAATGTATATATACAATAAATATGTTTTCTCTTATTTAATATATCAAATATATTAAATTTTAATTTGAACATTTTAAAATTTTCTCTCAACGAAATTGATCCCTATTTGTTCATATGAGCTAGCAAGGGGACCTACATATTATAAGCTTTAATGATACAAAATTAATTAATCAATTTTCATTCATTAACTTTAGGTAACTCCACTGGAGACCTAGAGTTGCACTCTTATGCATTATAGGACAAGTTGTGTCTATGGATATAACCATTACATGTAAATTGATCCTTCATGTAAAGACCCGAACCTACTACGACTCCCTAATGCTGAAGCACGACCTAGTTACCTCGCTCATGCTCGAAATTTTGGCAGCATGACGACGTAACTAGGAGAAAACCAAAATTTACAACAACCTGATAAGAAGGAAAACACTTCTAAGATTTCAAACAAAGACTCAGTGCCCATCAACACTACACAAAAGAGGCTGAGATCACAATCAGAGATGTAGACAAGAAAGATATCCTATAGTCAGAATTTACAAGATAACATAAGTACAATTTACATCTGATTCTACAAGCCAATATACAAGTAGTTTAACTAAGAATACACAACAAAGGAATCCTAGGAGAAGTCTACTAGTATCTCCATAGCTCCGTCAGGTCGTCGACACGTCATCCACCTCGCTGATGTACATTACCTGTAGAAAGATAAACCAAGTAGCATGGGTGAGTATAATTATACTCAATAAGAAGCCCTGATAAGCCTTAGAATTAAGGCTTATTTAAGTCCCAATTGCTTAAAATATTTTTGTTTGTCCTAAGATTAATTGAAAATAGTGGAAGATTGCTTGAATTTAAGGAAGAATTTAATGTGATAGCATTTGGAATAGAATTCTAAATAAATTGATTCTTTTTGCAGAAATTATGGAAATTGCTAAATCAGATTGCCAAATCTGATTTTGCAATTATTTCTGGAGCAGGGAATGTGAAATTTGCTAAAACCAGATTGCCAAATCTGATTTTGCAATTGTTTCTGGGCAGAGAATTTATGGAAATACCGGCGCGAACGAAAAAACCCATTATGGAAAACCAAATTGGAGCATGATTTGGTGAAATTGGAGCATGATTTTTGGGCAATCTTCAACCCTAATGAAGGCCTATAAATGGGGAAGAAGAAGAGGAGCTATTAATGGGATTTTGAGGGCGATTTGAAGGATCAATTTCATGGGTTTTTGGGTTTTAAAAAATGAAAAAATCTGCATTAAACCCATTCCGAAAATCTTCAATTACAGCCCGATTTGGAGGAATTTAAGCACGAAATTTGGGCATTCTTCAACCCTAATGAAGGCCTATAAATGGGGAAGAAGAGGAGGAGCAAAACAAGGGGATTTGGAGGCGAATTTAGGAGTCAATTTTCGTGGGTTTCGTTGTTTTTTTTACTCTGTTTTTCGAACTTGCTGGAAATCTTACTTTGTCGAGGAGTTGCAGCTGCTATTTTCCATATTTTTCGAATTTTTCATGTAATACCGATAGTGCTAGTAGTACCAATTGTTGTTAGTTTGATTACTTTGTTTATGTTACACATTTTTGTTCAATTGAAATTATGTTTTTCTTATGACTTGAGCCTCTGTTTTTTTGTCTTTAACTCAGTTTCTGTAGAGCAAATTTTTTGTGGGAATGATAAGCTTTTATGGCAGAAGGAAGGAGATTAAAAATTTACTTAGTTGCCCTTGATGTTTTGGCTTAATTTCCATTAAACATCCTTGCTTGAATTCCTGTAGTTGCCAAAAACAAAATACCATTACAAATTGTTGTTTAAGTATTCAATTTACACAATCTTTTAGTATGAATTTTTCCTCAAAAATTAGTTTTAAGATTTTTATCTTTAATATGAGCTAAGGCTTCTTAGGGGGTTCAAAAATGTGAATTCCTTAAGAAGTAATTGTAGCCAAAATTTCAATAAAAACCAAGCCTACATTTCAATTGTTTGCTTGTGTTGATTAAATTTCCGTTGAGATCCTAGATTGATCAACTAGGGTATCAACTCAAGCTTAGATCTAATACCGACGGGGTTAGTGATAGGTGGATTTCACACAAGTGATGGAGAAAAAGAGCTTAGACATAAGCCAATTTCTTACCCTAGACATAGGATTAAGGACTCCAAAACCCATAAAATTGTGAGCCAAATTATCTAAGATAGAGGGACTATAGACATATAGGTCTCTCACTTAGCCTCCTAAAAACCTAAATTCAAGGTGAAAAGGAGATGCAATTTTGGTTTACAATTGAGTGTGGAGTAGGTTAGAATTGCAATTTTGGCTTGCAATTACGACTTAGGGCAATGATATTCTTGAGCCCCATCTTCATCTAAATTCCCTTTGCAATTTCATTTTCTAAGTCTTTTTAGTTGTTATTCCAATATTGCCAATTTTAGATTCTGCAATTTTTAGTTATTTCACTGATTGCCATTTTAGATTCTGCAATTCAATTCTGCAATTTTTCTTTATTTCCATTATTGTCATTTCTTGATTCTGCAATTTTTCACCAACACACCAACCCAACTTTATTTTTGCAATTTTAGTTTTCCATTTGCAATTTTCCTTACACTTTTGCTTTACAATATTTTTGTTACTCCGTTCCCTGTGGGATTCGATACTTGGTACTCAGATACCATTTTATATTACTTCGATCGCGTGCGCTTGCGTGTTATAGCCGATCAAGCCCTCTTAATAATCCAAAGTTTAAAGGTATTATACCAAGAAAGAAAATTGCCCTTACTCACACTCGTGCTCAAATATCGAGTACTTATACTAATTAACCATGAACTCATTTACTTTACTTCGATTTTAGCCATTCTCTGACCCTAACTTCATGTCATACCCCCAAGTCCTGTAATCTAGAACCCAAACCTGTGAAGGCACATAAACCTCACACTCATCACAATAGAGAAATCACTCCTGAGCTAGCACACAGGCGATAGGGAACACATTCCCTACGCTCAACATAATGGGAAAAACACCCCTAAGCTAGCACACAGGAGCTAGGGAACGCATTCCCTACGCTCAACATAATGGGGAATTACCTCTAAGCTAGCATACAGGCAACAGGGAACGCATCCCCTACGCTCATCATAATAGGGAAATCACCCCTAAGCTAGCACATCGGCAATAAGGGAACGCATCCCTTATGCTCACCACATCACATACGTTCTAGGCTTACAAACTCGCACGAAACGACAAAGACAGGGTTGATAGCACTAATTCAATGGCTTTTAACTAGATTTAATACTTCAAAAAATCCCTAGGTAAAATACATTTCTCAAGGCCACACCCTCCACCTGATCTGGAGTTAACAATCACAACCAACATCTCATAGTCAAGCTCCACTCACTTAAGCAACTATGGCTCAAGTTAGATTTAGTTTACTCTCACTTAACCAACCTTTCATTCAATAACAAGCAATACTAAATCACCAATAATTCAGTAATTTTGCCATAACGATAAAATAAGCTTGTCACATACATTTATTAAAACAAGGCTTTATAAATGAATCCAATGGCTACTTACCTCACAATTGACCCAAGATCGAAACGCTTCTCTTCTTAGGATGATGTTAGCTTAAATCTTATCAATTTAGAGAGAGTGCCCAACTCGTTACAACTTCCAAAAATCGATTCCTAGCAAGCACAAAAGTTCCAATTTCTCAATAATAACTCAAACAAATCAAAACCAACTACCTAAAACTTACTTAGCCTTAAAAGACCAATTCCAAAATGCCTTGAACCACAAAGCTTACCTACTTCCGTATCTAAAAGTTGTTGGATTTAAACTCGATACAACTCAAGTTAGATAATTTAGTCTCCAACCATAAATGGTTTATCCTAAAGTGAAATTCATAAACTAAAGTCAGTCCAACCATTCAAAAAGTGCTTAAATAAGCAAGCAATTCCTTAAATTTCTAAATTTCAAAGCCAAAACGCTTATCCACTACCCAATGAGTCAATACCTCCCTGGAACGAATTCTAAAATGCCCAGAAACGACTTCAAGACCGCTGTTCATGCATGAAATTGCCAGAAAAGCTTTCATCACCCATCATTGGTGAAAGAGAGAGAGAGAGAGAGAAAAAAAATCGAAAAGAGGGAGGGGGACGGGGAGGCGGGAAGCGGGAGGGGTTGGGAAGAGGGAGGGAAACAGAAAGAGGGAGGGTCGGGAAGAGGGAGGGAAACGGAAAGAGGGAGGGGGTTCGGGAAGAGGGAAAAGACAGGAAGAGGGAGGGGGACGGGGAAGCGGGAAGAGGGAGGGGTCGGGAAGAGGGAAAATACAGGAAGAGGGAGGGGGTCGGGCAGAGGGATAAGGGAAAGGGAGGGGGAGCTGGAGGGATAAGGTTGAATTATTTATTTATTTATTTTAAACTAATAATAAAACCAAGTATTACACTTCATGAGTTGTTCGTAATTACAGCTGTGTCAAAAGTCCATTTTATCCTTGTAATTACATCTTGCACCTTAAGTACCACTGATCATCTAATGAACAATTTGTTTATAATTCATTCATAAATTAAATCTCTCTCAGGGCAGTGAGAGGGTGGAGCCCCATTGTTGATAGCACTGTAAAAGGGCTACTTTATAAACTTATTTCATGCTAGTTTAGTTGCCCTCACACGTTTATTTGTCTATTTGTAGGGATTGAGCAATTCAGAGCTGTTTGGAAGACTTTGGATGAATCGGGCTTTAAGGAAGCTAATTGGGTCTATTTTGAGCATTCGAACTGAGAAGAAATGCCATCCAAGTCAAGGGAGCCGAGTACAGAGTGTCTAGACGTTATTTTGGGCATCAAGATGCCACTGCACAACCAGATTAAGCTTGAAGATCCGCAAGAATAGCGTCTAGATGCTATTCCAAGCGTCTAGACGTCGGAAATTTGAAGAAGCAAGGCTCGCTCGACGCTGAGGAGAGGCTACCCTTGACGCTGGCAGCAATGAAGATCAAGCAAATACTTTAAGAGTCGTTGGAACTTAGTAAGTATCTTTAAGTTGACTTCTCATAGTTCTACAAATAATATCATTTAACCATATTTCTCTGATGAACCTAGTGGTTACATGTTTCCTGAATATGCAATGCAATGTCGATTCTCAGAGAAGTCAGACGTCTTCAGTTTTGGAGTTTTGTTGCTTGAAATTATTAGTGGGAGAAGAAATACAAGTTTTGACCACAATGAGGATGTCTTAAGCCTATTAGGACTGGTACATCTGCAAACTAACTTTCTCCTAATTAATATGGTAAATTTCACTTTCAACACCCTACTTCATTTGAATCTCATCAATTAAAACTTGTTTTCCACATTTTTTAGGCCTGGAAATTATGGAACAAAGAGAATCTAATTTCTTTGATTGATCAAGCAATATATGACCTGTGCCATCATACAGAGATTTTGAGATGCATCCATATAGGACTCTTGTACGTTCAAGAATCCGTAAAGGATAGGCCAGATATGTTGACCATTCTTTCTATGCTTCATAGTGAAATTATTGATCTTTATCCTCCAAAACATCCTGAATTTACAAGCATCCAAGTTGAGGGTGATACAAATTTAGCTCAACATAGTCAGGTTAAACGTTCTGTAAATATGGTTACAATTACCAAGATTGTGGGACGGTAGTAATTAATTAGTATGTCATATAATTGCAATAATTGTCAATATGTTTTTTACTTTTGTTTTATTAGAAACAGTCTTAAGAACCAGACCTTTCGTGATCATCACGTCAACTTTCCTGCTTGACAAACACATTTTCAAAGAAGACTTGTTTTTCTCGCGTGTTTGATTAACAGAACATGGAAAAATGTTTATTGAACACTACTTCAACCGACCAAGATTCAAAGAGGGACCCATTTCAATAATCATTTTTTCAAAGAGGTCCATATCCACATTCTAGATTGATTCTTACTTCTTCCTATTGTATGTGATTTGACGAAAATGCCCATCTCTTATCTATTTGACTATTGTTATTATGAATACGTTTCAATAATTATTTTTCCTTCAAACAAGATCTATTTCTATTTCTAATCCCCATCTTTTGCCGTTAGCATGAAACGCCCCCAAAAAAATGTTAGAAGCCTTCCCCCATTTTCGTCTTCATCTTTTGCTTAAGAGCTTTTCTTTGAGACCCTCTTTCAGCAGAGGTTCTGCTAATTTTGTTTCATTAATTGGTGTACTTCTAATAAAGTTGTGTTTTGAAATTTATTTTTTTAAAAAATATTTGCCTACCACGTGTTATCTTGACTTTAATAATGGCATGGGTCCACCAACATTAAAGAATTATTCATAAAAGCTAAAAGGCTGAATTATAAAGAAATACCCCTTAACTTTGCTTTTTGTTTAAAAAATATTCATATTCTTTCAAAAGTTGCAATATTATTTTTAACATTTCGTAAAAGTTTCCAAACTAGCTTGAAATAGAAATTCGTTAGAATGTTGGACGAAAAGTCGATATGGTGGAACAATTGTTCTTTCAAACTTAATTCAGGCAAGCGTTACAGACATTGTGACTTTCTGCCTAACGTTCTAACAGATTTCTACTCTAAAGATAGTTTTGAAACGATTATGAAATGTCAAGAGTAATATTACAAATTTTGAAATAATAGGAGTATTTTTGAAATAGATGGCAGAAATTCAGAGCATTTTTTTTATCATTGAGCTCTAAATACTTCTTTCCCTTCCCCTCTTCTTTCTTTGACAAACTTAGTCGACGACGGGCGCCTTCACTGTCTGCATGTCAGTCGTTGCCTTCGTCGTGCATTCGTCACTCCCCTCCTCCACGAATGTAGGCATTCCAATATTGTCGTCACCAATTAACGCGTAGACCATATCTGAAATGAAGGGGAAGCTTCCCCTTCATTTCAAAAAAGATCTTGAATGAAGGGAAGCCTCCCCTTGTTCCAAATCGAATCTGGAATGAAGCTTTCATTTCAGACTTGATTTGGAATGAAGAGGAAGCTTCCATCGTTTTTCAAAGATTTGGGCTACGGTCGCGACGTAGATAGATGCAACGAGGGAGGGAAGAGAGAAGAGCAGATGGCGAAGGCAACCATAAGGAAAGAAGAGAGAAGTAAGGGAGAGAGAAAATAAATTGTAGTTAAAAAAAACATTGGCAAAAGTAGGTGGGTTTGAAACTATTTAGGAAAAGAGAGCAATTTTTTTTTCTTTATTGGATTTCGTCTTCACAAGAGATGCATCACAATTGAAATGATTAAAAAATTATTATTATTTTTTTAATTTTTGTGGAATGCGCCTCTCATTACACTTTTTATTTTTTTTATTTTTTTAACCTATTAAATGGTTAACTTTTTTTTTCTTTTTTATAAGGGTTTTTTTTTTAAAAAAAGTTTTAAATATTTTTTTTTGCAAAAATTGATTTAGATAATTCTATAATTTTACAAATGATATACCTAATTTTTTTTGTTTAAGCCATTAAATATTTTTTACAAAATTTGATTTAAAGAATACTATAATTTTACAAATACTATATTATGTACATCTTCTAAAAATGCATTAAATTTATAAAAAAATGCATAAGCAAATCATTTTTTTTTCTTCTACAATTTTACAAGTTGTAGCAACATATTTTTTTCTTTATTTTTTAATTATGAATTTTAAGACTTAATTTATACTCAATATTTTTGCTTCATTATTTTGATTTTATCAATTTAATTTAATTTAATTATGAGCCTAACAATTTTACAAATGGTTGTTTTTTCTTTGAAATAAAAATTGTTGTTATTGTTGCTTTTTTAAACTCATTAAATGATTAAGGTTTTCTTATTTTTTTACATGTGAACTCAAAATAAAATAAAATAAAATAAGTAAAAAGTTAAATTATAAGTTTAGTCCCTGAACTTTGAGGTTTGTGTCTATTTGGTTCATGAACATTCAAACGTGTCTAATAAGTCCCTAAACTTTCAATTTTGTATCTAATAGGTCCTTAAACTTTCAATTTTATATCTAAATAGGTTCCTGATAAATTCAAAATTTTTAAAAATTAATTGATCTATTATATATAAATTTGAATTTTATGTCCAATGGAACCCTAAAATTTCAATTTTGTGTCTATTAGATCCGTTAATTTTAAAAAAAAATCAAGAGTTCAGGAACTAAATTTGTAAATTTGAAAGTTCAGAGCTAGACCACATAGACACAAACTTCAAAATTCAAGGACTAAATTTATAATTTAATCTAAGTAAAATCAAAATAATCAAATAAAAATATTGAGTATAAATTACGTCTCAAAATTCGTAATTAAAAAATAAAAAATAAATAGTTGCAACTTGTAAAATTATGAAAGTTTCAAGATCACCTTTTTTTTAAAAAAAAAGACAAAAAAATAATTGTCTTATGCATTTAATTATGTATTTTTTAAAATTTAATGCATCTTTAGAAGATGTATAATATAGTATTTGTAAAATTATAGTATTCTTTAAATAAAATTTTGTAAAGAGCATTTAATGGCTTAAACAAAAAAATTTAGGTATATCATTTTATAAAATTATAGAATTATTTAAATCATTTTTTGCAATAAAAAAATATTTAATTCCTTTTTTTCAAAAAAAAAATGTTGGAGATAGAAAACTTTTTTAAAATGTTAATGGTGTTGTAAAATTGAGAGGCGAAACCGGGCACCAAAACTTTACCAAAACATATAATAATAATAATAATAATAATACTTTACCAAAACATATAATAATAATAATAATAATAATAATAATACTTTACCAAAACATATAATAATAATAATAATAATAATAATACAAGTGTTAGAATATAAAAGGGAGTATATATATATATATATTATAAACAAAAGAAAGTGGAGATTTATGGCAAATTAAAAACAAATGAAATTAGAGAAAATGGGAGAGAAAAAAGAAGATTGGAGAGATTTCTTTACCAATTGTCTCCATTTATTTATCCATCAAGAACCACTATATATAGGCAATTAGGAGAGCATGATGTGGTCCATTTGGACACCAATCTATGGTCTTTGTTGGACACATGGAAGACACTTTGGCTATGGATAAAATGTCACTTGGTATGGATATCAAATGGGCATGTGGAATGGGCATTTATATTTACAATACTCCCCCTTAAATGCCCATTTATAAAATATGCCTCGTTAAAAACCTTACTAGGGAAAAAAAAACCCAATGGGAAGAAAAAAAAACCCTAGTGAAGGAAAAGAGTACATATTTTATATAGTTTACTATAATACATTCACTCCCCCTCATGGAGACATCACTTAAAGTCTTTGAGTCGCCGCATTCCAATGCTATATACTAATTTATCGAAGGTTGCAGTTGGTAATGCCTTCGTAAATAAGTCAGCCAGGTTATCTTTCGAACAAATTTGTTGTACAGTGATATCGCCATTTTCTTCAAGATCATGAGTATAGAAGAGCTTTGGTGAGATATGCTTTGTTCTATCTCCTTTGATATATCCTCCATTGATTTGAGCTATACATGCTGTGTTGTCTTCGTATAACATCGTTGGAAGAGGTTTACTTGAAGACAAGCCACATGTCTGATGAATGTGTTGTGTCATCGATCTTAGCCATACACATTCTCGACTAGCTTCATGAATAGCGAGGATTTCAGCATGATTTGAAGAAGTGGCCGTTATAGTCTGTTTCACTGATCGCCACGATATAGCAGTTCCTCCACATGTGAATAGATAACCTGTCTGAGATCTAGCTTTGTGTGGATCAGATAGATAACCAGAATCTGCATAACCAACTAGATCATACTTTGATTTGTTAGAATAAAATAAACCCATATCAATTGTCCCTCGAAGATATCGGAGTACATGCTTAACTCCGTTCCAATGTCTTTTTGTAGGACATGAACTATATCTAGCTAATAAATTTACTGAAAATGCAATATCTGGTCTTGTGTTATTAGCCAAATACATAAGTGCACCAATTGCACTAAGATATGGTACTTCAGGACCAAGTAGTTCTTCACTGTCATCTCGAGGTCGAAATATATCTTTTTTTACATCCAGTGAACGAACTTCCATTGGAATGTTCAATGGATGTGCTTTATCCATATAGAATCTTTTTAAGATTTTCTCTGTATAAGTTGATTGATGAACAAATATCCCATATGCTAAATGTTCAATTTGCAAACCAAGGCAAAATTTTGTTTTTCCAAGATCTTTCATCTCGAATTCTTTTTTAAGATATTCTATTGCCTTGGATAACTCTTCAGGAGTTCCAATTATATTTAAGTCATCAACATATACAGTTATAATAGCAAAACTTGACTGAGATTTCTTTATAAAAACGCACGGACATATTGGATTATTTTGGTATCCTTCTTTCAACAGATATTCACTCAGGCGATTATACCACATTCGTCTTGATTGTTTTAATCCATATAATGATCTCTGTAACTTTATTGAATACAATTCCCGAGAACTTGATTCATATGTTTCTGGTATTTTAAATCCTTCCGGGATTTTCATATAAATGTCATTATCCAGAGATCCATATAAATACGCCGTGACTACATCCATTAGATGCATATCAAGCTTTTCATATACAGTCAGACCAATCAAATATCTTAGCGTTATTGCATCCACCACAGGAGAATATGTCTCCTCATAATCAATACCAGGCCTTTGCGAGAATCCTTGTGCAACAAGTCTCGCTTTATATCTTGTGACTTCATTCTTTTCATTTCTTTTCCTTACAAATACCCATTTATATCCTACAGGTTTGACGTTTTTCGGTGTTGGGACTACTGGTCCAAAAACCTCACGTTTTGAAAGTGAGTTCAACTCTGCTTGGATTGCTTCTTTCCACTTCGGCCAATCCTTTCTACGTTGACATTCTACGATAGATTTTGGGTCAAAATCGTCACTTTCATGAATAATATCGTGAGCAACATTATAAGAAAAAATGTTGTCAATAATGATATCATTTCGGTTCCATCTTTTTCCTGTTGTAACATAGTTTATAGAAATTTCATTATTATCCTCAAGCGTTTGATTTTCACCAATACTCTTTTGAGTAGTTGTATTCTGGATTTCTTCTGGAACATCCATACCTTTTATCGAATCATTTTGATTCTCAACTACTTTTCTTTTTCGAGGATTTTTATCTTTAGAACCTATTGGTCTACCACGCTTCTGGCGTGCTCCAGACTCATTATTGACAACTTGTTCCTTTGGGATATCAACTTTTGATGGAGCATTTGCAGCTGGTATATATGATTTAGTCACACTTTTAGTATCTGTGAATGCATCTGGTAGTTGATTTGCTATATTTTGCAAATGAATTATCTTTTGAACTTCAAGTTCACATTGATTTCTACGAGAATCTAAATGAGATAATAACGATGCATTCCATGTAATTTCTTTTTCCAACTTCTTAATTCCTCCCCCTAATGTTGGAAAATTTGTCTCATTAAAATGACAATCAGCAAATCGTGCAGTAAATACATCACTCGTCAGGGGTTCAAGATATTTAATAATTGATGGGGAATCAAAACTAACATATATTCCTAACCTCCTTTGAGGACCCATCTTAGTACGTTGTGGTGGAGCAATCGGTACATATACTGCACATCCAAAAATTCTTAGATGGGAAATATTTGGCTGCTGGCCATAAGCTAATTGCATTGGGAAGTATTTATTATAAGCTACTGGCCTAATACGTGCCAGTGATGCAGCATGCAAAATAGCATGACCCCATACCGATGTAGGAAGTTTAGCTCTCATAAGCAATGGTCTTGCAATTAGTTGCAGACGTTTTATAAATGATTCTGCTAGACCATTTTGTGTATGAACGTGAGCTACAGGATGTTCAACACTTATCCCAATTGACATACAATAATTATTAAAAGTTTGGGATGTAAATTCACCAGCATTATCAAGTCGAATGGTCTTAATTGTATTATCAGGAAATTGTGTTTTTAACTTAATTATTTGAGCAAGTAATCTTGCAAATGCAAGATTTCGACTTGATAATAAGCATACATGTGACCATCTGCTGGATGCGTCAATTAATACCATAAAATATCTAAATGGACCACTTTGTGGGTTAATAGGTCCACAAATATCACATTGAATTCGCTCTAAAAATGCAGGTGATTCAATCCCCACTTTAGCTGGTGATGGTCTAATAATTAATTTCCCTTGAGAACAAGCATCACATGACAACTCATTGGATTGAAGAATCTTCTGGCTCTTTAAAGGATGTCCATGTGAATTCTCAATAATTTTTCTCATCATTATTGACCCTGGATGACCCAATCGATCATGCCAAACACTGAATATTTCTGGATTCATGAATTTCGGGTTCATTATTGCATAACTTTCGATTACTCGTATATGAGTATAGTATAATCCAGAAAAAAGCAGGCAGTGTTTCTAATATACGTTTTTCATGTGAAACAATAGATGTTATATAGAGACACTCTATATTATTTTTACAATCAGTTTCAACATGATAATTATTTTCACGTATATCTTTAAAACTTAATAAGTTTCTTTTCGATTTGCTAGAGAACAGAGCATTATTAATTGTAAATCTTGTTCCTCTAGGCAAAATAAAGTTTGCTTTTCCAAAACCTTCAATCATATTTGCAGAACCTGATATAGTATTGATTTTTGCTTCCAGCATTATCAATCTAGAAAAATATTTTCTATTTATGAGTATCGTGTGCGTAGTTGCGCAGTCTGCCAGACATAAATCCTCATTGCTCATTTTCGAGTTACTCAACATATTGAAATTGTTCATATTTCTTCATTGAAAAGAAAAGAAAAACGATTACAAAGAGTCTTAAATATATATACAAACAAAAACAACAACAAAAACATACTAAACAGTACTTAATTATATATTTTCATACAAATCATCCTCTACTTGTTTGATTGCATCAATTCTCTCTCCAGGAGATTCAAAATAATCAGCTACATCATATTGGAGGGATCAAACACATCATCTTCTTGAATGACAAGATTTACCTCCACATTCTTTCCTTTTCCTTTTTCCTTCAGGGAAGCTTGATAGAGATCAACAAGGTGTTTTGACGTACGACAGGTACGTGACTAGTGCCCAGTCATTCCGCACCGGAAACATTTATGTTCATCACCTTTCGAACTTCTATCTTGTGGAGCCTTTCCTTTATGATCATCACTTCGTGTGGGTTTCTTAAAATTATAATGCCCACCACGAAAATAGGTATTTCTTCCTCTACCGTGGTCCCGACCTCGACCGCGGTTATTAAAATTCACAGCATTCACTTCAGGGAATGGTGTTGCTCCAGTTGGTCGGGATTCGTGATTTTTCATCAATAACTCGTTATTTTGTTCAGCAACGAGAAGACATGAGATAAGTTCAGAATATTTTGCAAAACCCTTCTCTCGATATTGCTGCTGCAGGAGCATATTCGAGACATGAAAAGTGGAAAATGTCTTCTCTAACATATCAACATCAGTAATCTTTTCTCCGCATAATTTTAATTTTGAACTAATTCTGAAGAGTGCAGAATTATATTCACTTACTGATTTAAAGTCCTGCAACCTCAGGTGCATCCAATCATAACGAGCTTTAGGAAGAATAACTGTTTTTTTATGATCGTACCTTTCTTTCAAACCTTGCCATAGAACGTAGAGATTTTTTATTGTAAGATACTCCATTTTTAATCCCTCGTGAAGATGATGGCGAAGGAAGATCAGGGCTTTTGCTTTTTCTTGATTTGATGCATCATTTCCTTCTTTAATTGTTTCTCCAAGATTCATAGAATCTAAATGGATCTCAGCGTCAAGGACCTATGACAAGTAGTTATTTCCATTAATATCCAGGGCCGCAAATTCTAGCTTTGTAAGGTTTGCCATAATAACACTATCAAAAATAATAATATATTCATATTAGAAATTTAACATAAACCAAATGCGTAAAAATGGCTTACCTATAAGACTTACCTTTAGCGGGAAAAATGACAGAGTCTCGTGCTGATAACGTGTTGTAAAATTGAGAGGCGAAACCGGGCACCAAAACTTTACCAAAACATATAATAATAATAATAATAATAATAATAATAATAATACTTTACCAAAACATATAATAATAATAATAATAATAATACTTTACCAAAACATATAAATAATAATAATAATAATAATAATAATAATAATACAAGTGTTAGAATATAAAAGGGAGTATATATATATATATATTATAAACAAAAGAAAGTGGAGATTTATGGCAAATTAAAAACAAATGAAATTAGAGAAAATGGGAGAGAAAAAAGAAGATTGGAGAGATTTCTTTACCAATTGTCTCCATTTATTTATCCATCAAGAACCACTATATATAGGCAATTAGGAGAGCATGATGTGGTCCATTTGGACACCAATCTATGGTCTTTGTTGGACACATGGAAGACACTTTGGCTATGGATAAAATGCCACTTGGTATGGATATCAAATGGGCATGTAGAATGGACATTTATATTTACAATATAATGGGTATTTATAAAACAAAAAACAAAAAAATCATTTAATATATTTAAAAAAACAAATAAAAGAAAAAAGGGATGCGTCTCTAGACAAGAAGACGAAAAAAAAATAGTTTTTTTTAATTATTTCAATTGCAATGCTTTTTTACAAAGGAGGAAGTCCAATAAAGACAAAAAAAAAAATTGCCATCTTTTTCTAAGTAGTTTCAAATCCATCTGGTTTTACTAATTTATTTTTTTAACTACAATTTTCATCCAATTTACCTTCGGTATACAATCACGTGTAGTCACCCAAAAAATTATTAAATTAATATAATATTGCCAAACAGATCAACAATTTAACTGCCAAATCATTTTACCATTAATTAACTACGAGTCCCAACCATTTCTAACCATTTTTCAAACTTACAAAAACGTTCTTTTTAAAATTTTACCACTAAATAAAGTGGATTTTAGATGAGGGTCTATTTTAAAGAAACACACGGAAAAACGGTCCTAAGTGGGTAGCTTTAAATGTAGTCAAAACAACTTTACTACTTTAAAGAAACAAAGAAAATTGTAGTGTGGATGACTTTGTGATGACTGATGTAGCTTTAAATGTAGTCAAAACCACCTGCTTCCCCCACGAACTTGTTTCTCAAACAGAATGCACCAATCGGTCATCTCAGAATAAGGGTCTGTTTTTTTACAGACTATTTTCCAGGACAGTGAATTTGAATTAATTAGTATTCAGCAAAAGCCATGAAACCCGAAAAGTATTGGAGCTTTTCAGGTCATCTTCTCCTCTTTCTTCTTTCATTCACATGCTTCTATTCAAGATTTTGCTTCAGCAGTGATACGATCACATCAACAAATTTCATCACAGACCCTGCAACTATAACATCCAAAGCCAGTACCTTCGAGTTGGGGTTCTTCACACCTGTTAATTCCACGAGCCGATATGTCGGAATTTGGTTCAAGCAAGTTTCTTTGCAAACTGTAGTATGGGTTGCTAACAAAGACAAACCTCTCAACAACACTTTTGGGATCTTCACTATTTCCCAGGATGGGAATCTTGTCGTCTTAGATTCAAACAACACCATCCTTTGGTCTTCAAATATTTCTTCTTCTTCTTCTTCTACAACCAACACTAGAGCTCGAATTTTAGATTCGGGTAACCTTGTCTTGGAAGATACTGCTTCCGGTTCGATTATATGGGAGAGTTTCAACCATCCTTCTGATAAATTATCGACTTCCATGAAATTGATCACAAATACAAGAACCAAAGAGAAAGTGGGGCTTACCTCATGGAACAGCCCTTCAGATCCATCTACGGGTAATTTTTTCTTAACTGTGGAAGTTCACAATATTCCGGAAGTTATCGTGTGGAATGACCTTAACCCATATTGGAGGTCCGGACCTTGGAATGGTCAAACTTTTATCGGAATATCTAAATTAGATTCCACTTTCCTCTTTGGATCTAACTTTGCAATTGAGAACCAAACTTACTCTCTCTCTCTTACTTTTTATTATAATTATGAGGTTCAACAATTTGCTTACCTATCTTTAAGCTCACAAGGGAAGGTGGAGCGAAGGGATTGGGATTTTTCAAGAGAGCAATGGAAGGTTATGTGGTCGCCTATTCAAACGCAGTGTGATTATTATGGTGCTTGTGGAACGTTTGGGATTTGTGATGCGAAAGCGTCTCCAATTTGCAGCTGTATAAGAGGGTTTAAGCCAAAGCAGGAAGAGGAATGGAATCGAGGAATATGGAGTGGTGGATGCGTGAGAAATACGCCATTGAAGTGTGAGAAGCCGAACAACACCACCAGCATTATTCAGGAAGATGGGTTTTTAAAAATGGAAATGGTTAAAGTGCCATCGTTTGCAAGGAGGTTCAATTCCTCTACTTCAGAAGATGATTGCAGACGCGAGTGCTTCAAGAATTGTTCGTGTAGTGCTTATGCATTTGAAAATGGTATTGGCTGCATGCTATGGAGCAGCGACTTGGTTGATATGCAAAAGTTAAAGATCGGTGGAGCTAATCTTTATATTCTAATAGCATATGCAGACTTAGATTCAAGTAGACTCTCCCTAAATATTTCTATTTCAATTTTTCACCGAAATTATATTTCATTCCAAATTAAGTATGTTTAATATTTCTTTTGTTCATAGATGAATCTGCAAAAGACAAGAAAGGAGTTATTATTGCCATAGTGCTACCAGTAACGCTTACCGTCTTCATCATTGCTATATCCTTCTGGCGCAGATGGAAGAGTACTAGTAAAAAAGGTAATGCAGACTCTATTAATTATTTTTTCAGATGCACAGAAGGATTAATTTTGTCTTCTAACATAACACTTCAATTGTTTCCCATTTTCTTGATTGGTAAAATAGTCATATAATTCATTGATAATTGAGTAACATTTGAGGTCTATAACAGAGAAGAGAAATATGAGTTCCAGCAAAAAGAACATTTTGAAATTGAACAGGGATGATATGATTGGGGAGGAAATTAAATTGGAGGAGCTACCTCTTTATGATTTTGAAGAGCTAGCAATGGCAACAAACAACTTTGATATAAGTAACAAGCTTGGGCAGGGGGGCTTTGGTCCAGTATACAAGGTAGGTAGAAGTTAGTAGATTTCTTTTTCTTTTTTTTTTAAGATTAATCAGAAGCATGTGGCTCAAGCCAAGATGATGTTTTTATTTTTCAGGTAAAACTTGTAAATGGACAGGACATAGCAGTAAAAAGGCTTTCAAGAGCCTCTAACCAAGGGTATGAAGAATTTATAAATGAGGTGAGAGTGATTTCGAAACTACAGCATCGAAATCTTGTGCAGCTTTTTGGTTGTAGCATTGAAGGAGAAGAGAAGATGCTCATATATGAATATATGCCCAACTTAAGTTTGGATGCATTAATCTTTGGTAAGTAAGATATAGTGCTAGATTTCAATTATTATAATTGTATTTAATTTAGTTTGGAAATAATTTGGTTGCACACCTGAGACATAATATTTAAGAAATAAGTCACAAGTTCTGACTTATGTTAGCTTTTTTCCAGCTGTTTCAGCTTCTTCTTTGTTGGTTTAGAAATCATCATTCACTAACCAAAGTAATGTCTATCCGTTAGACTCCCCCCAGAAAAAACATCTAGATTGGAGAAAAAGATTTAATATTATTGATGGAATTGCTCGAGGTCTCCTCTATCTTCATCGAGATTCAAGATTGAGAATCATTCATAGAGATCTAAAGGCGAGTAATATTCTTTTAGACAAAGATTTGAATCCTAAAATTTCAGACTTCGGCATGGCAAGAATTTTTTATGGTGATCAAGTTCAAGCGAATACTTTAAGAGTTGCTGGAACTTAGTAAGTACCTCTCACCATTTTATATTTTTAATTTATTATTGCTGCTAGGTAGCTAACAAAAATTAATTTAATGTGTTCTGGTGAATTTAGTGGTTACATGTCACCTAAATATGCAATGCAAGGTCAATTTTCAGAGAAATCAGATGTTTTTAGTTTTGGAGTCTTATTACTTGAGATTATAAGTGGGAGAAGGAACACAGGGTTCTATCGTCATGAACATGCTTTAAGCTTATTGGAACTTGTAAGTGTACTAAAAAAAACCTTCAATATCAAATTCTTGGTAGTATTTAAATCTCAATTACTCATACAACCCTTTAATGTGGTTTTCAGGCATGGAAGCTGTGGATAGAAGACAATCTTATTACTTTGATTGATCAAACAATATACGAATTGTGTTGTCAATCAGAAATTTTGAGGTACATCCACGTGGGACTCTTATGTGTTGAAGAATCTATAGATGATAGGCCAAATGTTTTTAACATTATTCCAATGCTCAACAGTGAAATGGTAGATCTTCCTATTCTAAAGCAGCCTAGCTTTATTGGTAGACCAGCTCAAAGTAACACAAAGATCTTTCAGCAATGTCTAAATGAATATTCGGTAAATAGCCTTACATTTACCTCAGTTATAGGTCAATAATAATATCGTAAGTAGTTAAGCTATGTTCAAGTTGACATGAACTTTTAGTTATTTTATCCTCAAACTTTTATTTTATTTGATTCTTTTATTCTGAAGCTTTATAATAAATATTATATTTGACACGTCCCGTCTATGATTATCCTAACCAACCTACGATGTAACGTGTTGACAAGAAAATCCCAACTAATCTATAGAATCCATCATCAACTTATAAAAACGAAATTTTATTGAAACCAGAATTCGTAAAAAAATTGACAAAGTTTCCCTTGTAAATTTGACCAAAACTTTCCTTAAAAGAAGAAATATTTTCACTTCTAACGTATTTTATTTCAGACTCCAAAACTCTACTACAAAGTGTATCTTATCGCACGCAAATCAGCTCTCAATTCAACCATCCAACAATCATGACATAGCCATAACCCACTCATGAAAAATATATAGAAGTTTAAATTTCAAAACGTCATAAAATTTCAAATGGTCCAATGTAACACCATCTTCTATCTTTAAGCATGGAAAAAGAGATGATGAAGTGAAAAAGACAACATGGAAAAGTAAAATTCAAAATGCACTGTTTAATTGAATTTCGATGACGAAATTCTAAAAAAGGGATAATAGTTTGTAAGACTGATAAGTATTAAATTAATCACATTTATTGTATCTAATTTCCTTACATTTTAATTGCATATTGTGCTTAATTGTTAAAATTATGTTTAATTTAGTTTAGGTGGTAAATTGCCAAATTTTTGGTAGAATTAGTCTAAAAAGCATATTTTAGTTTAAATTCATAAATTGAATTGAAATTGGAAAATAAATGAAATAAAAATTGGGAAATTAGAAATTGGAAAAAATATAAATGAATAAGAAAAGAATTAGAATATGAAAAACACAAAAAAAGGTTTATCCATAATTAATAAATGAATATATATATCTTTTATTGTTGGTTGCATTTGAAATTGGGCTCAAAATTGAGCCCAATTAACTAAACAAATAAGAAGATACTTATTCATGTGGCTGCAGGATTTTGGTAGAAAAAAAAAAAAAAAAAGAGCAGATACGTGGATGAAAAACAAAATGCATGGTCATCTTCTTCTTCTTTCATCCTCTTCTTGGGCAGAAATTGAAGGAGAACTATTCTTCTTCTCCTTAGCATATTTTTAGAAGGGAAAAAAGCTATTTTTAGTGGGAATTTCTACCTATAAAAGGGAGTGTAATGCATTGAGAATAGCATGGAAGAGTTTTAGTGTTCTTTTGAAACAAGAGCTTGGAGAGTGTAAAGTTGTGAGCTTTCAATTTCTTTATTTATTTATTTATTTTTTAGTTCTTTGAGTTTTTTTTTTAATGCTTTCTCCCATTTACAGTCATTATTGCTTTTCCACCATGTGTGGCTAAGTTTTAATTTCTAGTTCAAGGGTGATTTAATTTCCAATTGTAATTTTGTGAGGCTTTGGGCCAAATTGAAATTTTATCTTTAATTCATGAATTCCTTGTTTCTTGTTATTTTTATGATTGGTTGTTATTGAATTAAATTGACGCCTTAATTTAGTTTCAATTGATTTATTGCTATTTATGATTTGTGATCCGTAATTGTCACGATTGATTAAAATATGTAGCAGAGAGTTGTCTTATGTGTGTGTAATTATGGCTTTTCCATTTTACATAGCTTGCATAATAGACTCTAGGGAAACAAAGAAACAAAAATTAATTAATTTGTAGCTATCTCAATTAGTTAAGTTTTGGTTTAGTCATTCTCATTGTTTTTAATGCTATTATTTAATTGATATGGAACGCTATCGTGCCCAATTGATTAAATGGTAAGGTTTGATTTTGATGCTTGGTCAGAGTCAGTTAAAACAGGAGAATTTACACTTGTTATGGCTTTTCCAAATAAGTAGACTAAGTTCTTGAATTTGAGAAATTGAAATTGATTTTTTTTTAAAGCCTATGATCAAAATTACAATTGGAGGAAATTTATACCCTTGAATTGGAAGTTTCATAAAATTGATTTTTTCTATTCGTTTTTTTTTTTCATTATTTAATTAATTACAATTTTTGTTCAACAATTCAACCCCCCTTATTTTATTATTTATTTATTTATTTATTAACTTTGAGAAATTAATTCAATTGGTTCCTTTGGGATTCGACCTGGTCCACTATTTCTACAAGTTAGATCTAGAGAATCAGTAATTATTTTGGAGGGCTTCGACAACCCGACCAAAATTTGGCGCCGTTGCCGGGGAGCTATTTTAGTTTCTCATTGTTTAATTTATTTGTTTATTTTACAGTGTATGAGTCGTTCTTCTCGAAATATTGAATTGCAGTACAATCCTGAAATCGAGAAGACAGCACGTAGACTGAGGAAGGAGACTAAAGAAAGAAAACGTCGTCTTAGAGAGGAAGCCAATAGAGATTTTGATAGTGGTGACACATCTACATTTCAAGATCAACTTCAAGAGGAGATGGCAGACAACACGGCAGAGAGAACTCTCAAGCAGCTGGCAGCACCTGATTTAAATCAACAACCTTTATGCATTACTTTTCCTACAATTGCATGTGATTTTGAACTTAAATCAGGCTTAATTCACTTACTCCCTTCTTTTCGTGGATGTGCAGGTGAAGACCCTCATAAGCACTTGAAGGAATTCCACATCGTATGCTCCGGAATGAAACCCCATGGTGTCACAGAAGAGCAAATCAATCTTAGAGCTTTTCCTTTTTCTTTAAAGGATCAAGCAAAAGATTGGCTCTATTACCTACCTTCCGGTTCGATCAGGACATGGAATGAGATGAAGAGATTGTTCTTGGAGAAATTCTTCCCAGCATCAAGAGCTGCAAACATCAGGAAGGAGATTTATGGCATAACACAGATCACTGGGGAGACGTTGTACGAATATTGGGAGAGATTCAATAGATTGTGCGCTAGTTTTCCCCACCACCAAATTTCTGACCAACTCCTAATCCAATACTTTTACGAGGGACTGTTTCCAATGGATAGGAGCATGATTGATGCAGCAAGTGGTGGAGCATTAGTAAACAAGACACCTGAAGCAGCCAAACAATTAATTTCAAACATGGCAGAGAATTCCCAGCAATTTGGGACCAGAGCTAGTGGAGCTGTTCAGCAAGTTAAAGAGGTAAGTGAACTTAAAAATCAAATTTCTGATCTAACCGCTCTGGTTCGTCAAATGGCTGTAGGGCAATTACATACAGCAAAAGTGTGTGGAATATGCTCACTTCCAGGACATCCTACAGAAGCGTGCTCTCAACTACAACAAGATTCCTTTCAAGAAGCCAATGCCATAGGAGGATTTTCTGGTCAACCTCAAAGGAAGTATGATCCCTACTCTAACCATTACAATCCTGGATGGAGAGATCACCCGAACTTCAGCTACGGAAATCAAGGAGGACAACAGAGACAACCTCCTCAGAATTTTGGTAGACCACCACAAGCTCCTATGCAAGCCCAGACTTCAAACTCAGGTATGTCTTTGGAAGATGTTGTTAAGACTTTAGCTAACAGTACTCTTCAATTTCAACAGGAGACAAGGGCAGGCATGCAGAATTTGGGCAACCAAATTACTCAATTGGCTACATCAGTTAGTAAATTGGAAGCCCAAAATTCTGGAAAGTTACCTTCACAACCAGAGGTGAATCCAAGGGAGAATGTCAGTGCAATTATGCTGAGAAGTGGGAAAGAGATTCCCTCAGAAGAGATTCCACCAAAGGAGAGAGAATTAAGCAAGGAAAAAGAAGGAGAAGAAGCTTCTTCTAAGGCACCAAACAGGGTAAAACTTGATCCTCCTCTATCTTTTCCTTCACATACTTCACTACCTCCTTTTCCTAGCAGGTTAGCAAAGCCAAAAGAAGATGAACACGAAAAGGAGATCCTTGATACATTTAGGAAGGTAGAGATTAATATCCCATTGTTGGATGCTGTCAAGCAAATTCCCAGGTATGCAAAGTTCTTGAAGGAATTGTGCACGAGGAAGAGGAAAACAAAAGAAAAGGAAAAAGTTGTGGTAAGTAAAAATGTGTCGGCTATCTTGCAAAAGAATATGCCAGAAAAGTGTAAAGATCCAGGTATGTTTTCGTTACCTTGTATTATTGGTAATAAGAAAATAGAGCGTGCCATGTTAGATTTAGGAGCTTCCATTAATGTCATGCCATTTTCTATTTATCAAGAATTAAAATTAAATGACTTACAAGAAACTGGTGTAGTAATACAATTAGCTGACCGTTCTTATATTCACCCTCTAGGAGTTGTTGAAGATGTCCTAGTGCAAGTTAATGAACTCATATTCCCTGTTGACTTTTACATCTTAGCAATGGATAGTAATTCACATTCAAAATCTGCTTCAATTTTGTTAGGGCGACCATTCATGAAAACAGCTAAGACAAAGATTGATGTAGATGAGGGTACTCTCTCGGTAGAGTTTGATGGAGAGATTGTTAAATTTAATATTTTCGATGCCATGAAATATCCTAATGATGAGCATTCTCTTTGTCATATTGATGTGATTGATTCAATTGTACAAGATGTATTCATAGAGGAAAATATTGAACATGAGCATGAATCAAATGGACAATCTAGTTTAGAAGAAATGGATGATAAAATTGGTGTAGAAAAGTTGTTTTTATCAGAACCAGTAAACTCAAATGCTGAAATTTCTACTTCAACTAACAAAATGTTATCTTCTATCATGCAGGCACCAAAACTGGAGTTGAAAGCTTTGCCAGATCACCTTAAATACGTGTATTTGGGTGAAGTTGATACATTGCCTGTCATCATCTCAAAAGAACTCACAACGGAACAAGAAGAGAAGTTGGTTAGAACCTTGAAAGAATACAAACTTGCAATTGGATGGACTTTGGCCGACATAAAAGGCATTAGTCCATCAATTTGCATGCACCGAATTCTACTTGAGGACAATACCAAAACATCAAGGGAGCCACAAAGAAGGTTGAATCCAACCATGAAAGAAGTGGTAATGAAAGAGATACTCAAGTTGTTGGATGCAGGTATCATCTATCCAATCTCAGATAGTGAGTGGGTAAGCCCAATTCATGTAGTTCCGAAGAAAACTGGAATTACTGTAGTAAGGAATCAAAATAATGAACTTGTACCCATGCGTGTGCAAAATGGTTGGAGAATGTGTATTGATTTTAGAAAACTTAATCAAGTGACTAGAAAAGATCATTTTCCTTTACCTTTCATTGACCAGATGGTAGAACGATTAGCTGGCAAACCCTTCTTTTGTTTTCTTGATGGCTTTTCAGGTTTCTATCAAATCCCTATTGCACAAGAAGACCAGGAAAAGACGACATTCACTTGTCCCTTTGGGACCTATGCTTATCGGCGAATGCCTTTTGGTTTTTGTAATGCTCCAGGTACGTTTCAGAGATGCATGATGAGTATTTTTTCTGAATATATTGAGAAATGCATTGAAGTATTTATGGATGATTTTACTGTATATGGAGATTCATTTGATGAATGCCGGGATAATTTGACCAAAATTATGAAAAGATGCATTGAAACTAACTTGGTTTTAAATTATGAGAAGTGTCATTTTATGGCCACCCGAGGCATTGTACTAGGGCATGTTGTATCTTCTAGGGGTATAGAGGTCGATAAAGCGAAGGTGGATATTATTGCAAACTTACCTTACCCTACCAATGTTAGGGGAGTGCGTTCTTTTCTTAGACATGCAGGATTTTATCGCAGGTTTATCAAGGATTTCTCAAAAATTGCTTTGCCAATGACGAATTTATTGCAGAAGGAAGTTCAATTCGAGTTTGGAAAAGAATGCAAAGGGGCGTTTGATAAGCTAAAAGAATTGTTGACAAGCGCACCTATTATTCAGCCACCTCGATGGGACTTGCCCTTTGAAATCATGTGTGATGCAAGCAACTACGCAGTGGGAGCAGTTCTAGGCCAACGAGTTGACAAGAAAAGTCATGTCATCTATTATGCTTCCAGAACCTTGAATCCTGCTCAGTGCAATTATTCCACTACGGAAAAAGAGCTTTTGTCAATTGTTTTTGCTTTAGATAAATTTCGATCTTATGTACTTGGTTCTGAAATTATTGTGCTTTCTGATCACGCAGCTTTGAAGTATCTTTTGGCAAAGAAAGAATCAAAACCGAGGTTGCTTCGGTGGATTTTGCTTCTTCAAGAGTTCAACATGAAAATCAAAGACCGAAAAGGAGTGGAGAATTATGTTGCAGACCACTTGAGTAGATTGGTAAGAGAAGAAGATGATCTACCATTCAATGATGACTTTCCAGATGAGCATTTGTTCCAACTCAAAGGTATGATTCCTTGGTATGCTGATATGGTCAATTATTTGGTTACGAGAAATCTACCTTATTGTCTTAGTAAGTCTAGAAAAGCAAAAATAAAAAGTGAGTCAAAATATTATGTTTGGGATGAGCCTTTCCTATGGAAATTTTGTTCTGATCAAGTGATTAGGAGATGTGTGCCTGAAAATGAATTCCAGTCTATTTTAGCTTTTTGTCATGATTATGCATGTGGAGGGCATTTTGGACCTAGACGAACTGCTAGAAAAATCTTAGATAGTGGTTTATATTGGGAATCTATGTTTAAAGATGCATATCAATTTTGTAAGAGTTGTGAGAGATGCCAAAAAGCAGGTGCAATAACACGTAGGAATGAAATGCCTCAAGTTCCAATTCTTATTTGTGAAATATTTGATGTATGGGGTATTGATTTCATGGGCCCTTTACCATCTTCTTGTGGCTTTTCTTATATACTTTTGGCTGTGGATTATGTGTCAAAATGGGTGGAAGCAAAAGCCACCAAAACTGATGACTCTCAAGCTGTTGTAGGTTTTATCAAGGCTAACATCTTTAATAGGTTTGGAATTCCAAGAGCCATTATCAGTGATCAAGGAACTCATTTTTGCAATAGAACTGTCGAAGCTTTGATGAGGAAGTATGGAGTGAATCACCGAGTGGCCACCGCCTACCACCCTCAAACCAATGGACAGGCTGAAGTTTCCAATAGAGAAGTTAAAACCATCTTGGAGAAAACGGTGAATCCAGGAAGAAAAGATTGGAGCCTTCGTTTGGACGACGCGCTGTGGGCTTATCGAACGGCCTACAAGACTCCTATAGGGATGTCTCCTTACCGGTTGGTTTTTGGCAAGGCATGTCATTTACCGGTGGAGATTCAGCATAAAGCTTATTGGGCGGTTCGGCGATGCAACATGGACCTAGACAAAGCTGGAGCATCAAGGTTATTGCAATTGCAAGAATTGGAGGAGTTGCGGTTGGATGCTTATGAGAATTCAATAATTTATAAAGAGAAATCCAAATTGTTTCATGATAACATGCTTGTTCGAAAACAATTTGAGATTGGTCAAAGAGTTTTGTTATATAATTCTCGATTGAAGTTTATGCCTGGTAAGTTTCGTTCTCGATGGATTGGCCCATTTGTTATTACTAATATATTTCCTTATGGTGCAGTGGAAATAAAAAGCTTGGATTCAGACAAAATTTTCAAGGTGAATGGTCATAGATTGAAAATTTTCCATGGGGGTGAAATTGCTCCATGTCTCATTAGCTTCCGGTTGGATCGCCCCACTTATTTGGATGAATGAAACATTTCTTGGCTCCGTCGAGCAAAACGACGTTAAAAAAAATTGCGCTTATTGGGAGGCAACCCAAATGTTTTCTTTACTTTTCCAACTATTTATTCTCTTTCTCTTTGTTTGTTTTATTTTATTTTTTATTTATTTTATTTTTGTTTGCAGGGCATTAATTTTTAATAAGGCGTGACCACCCATTCTCTCAACACCACAAACTATCCAGTTCAAGTTGTTTGCAAATCAGGGGAGTTTAATTTTCTTCTCTTGTTCATTTCTTTTGTGAACAATCTGCTTAGTTATACATTGAGGACAATGTATAGTTTAGGTGTGGGGGAGGTTTTGTTATACAATTTCTTTTCTTAAAAAAAAAAAAAAAAAAAAAAATTTGCTTTGAATTTAGCATGTTTTAATTCGTACATGTTGATTTTTCTTTTGAAACCTTGAGTCTTTATTGATATCCTTGAATGCCTTGTAAGTTAAGGATGCATCTTTAATTGGAATTTTAATGCATGAGAGAGATGAGCATGATTAGTGTTTTCTTTAAAAATTATATGATAGTGTCTTATTGATTTATTGATTGAAAAGTGCACAAGGCTTGATGCAAATTACACCTCCCAGTGAGTTTTTGGGCCTATGAGCAACTCATTATATTTTGCTCCATTTATTTCATGATGAGTGTTGTCAAATTTAGTGTGCTTATTCTAGAACTTGCTTGTGAATGCATTTTGAGACCATATTTTTTGGATTGATGCTTTAATATGATAAGGGCAAATTAGGATTAACCAATTTTTTGACTCCTAATAAAATACCTACCTTTATGTTTTTCCCTTTAGTTAGCCACGTTGAGCCTATTTCCTATTTTTTCTTGGTTCTAACACATTATATTCAGCCTAAGACCATTTTGTTTGTTAGCCTCAACATTTGTACCTTTGCCAAGACAAGAGAAAATTTTGCATGGTAGTTAATGTTTGAGTGAGAAAAAAAAAAATCAAAAAGAGGAAATTTGTCAAAAAAAAAAAAAAAAAAAAAAAAAAAAAAAAAAAAAAAGAGGAATATATATATATTTGGAGAAAATTTTGCCAAAAGCATTTGAATTATTAAATGTTACTTCTCCAAAGTTCTTAGTGCTTGAATGAGACATGAGAATAAAATTCAAAGTCTTGGGTAGTGTGTTTTGTGATTGTTATGTGGCATTAATATCATGCAAGTACACAACTCTTGTCTTGATTGTGAAAACACCTTAAATTTTCCTCCTACCATACCCTTACCTAAGCCCCATTACAACCCTTGTTAAGTCCCTTTGATTTTTGCATTCAATTCATCTATAGTGGTGGAAATTTGATTCATTTGCAAGCCTATGGTAATAACATGCTATGTTTTGATTTTGAGAGTAAAAAAAGCACCCAAAATACTTTGAGAGTATTGAGTGAAATCATGTGAGGGTGTTAAGTCTTGTTGCATTTGATTTTGGTGAATTGATGAGATGCTTGAGTTTTTATAAAATGTATCCTATGAGTGCTTAATCTCTTGATTGTCACTACAATTCAATTCATTGATGTATAATTGGCTTTATTGGTATCCTTGGATGTTGAGAGAGATGAAAAGGGAGTAGAGGGGAGAATTGGTATGTTGAGTTAAGGTATGCTTGAGGACAAGCATAGATTAGGTGTGGGGGAATTTGATAAGTATTAAATTAATCACATTTATTGTATCTAATTTCCTTACATTTTAATTGCATATTGTGCTTAATTGTTAAAATTATGTTTAATTTAGTTTAGGTGGTAAATTGCCAAATTTTTGGTAGAATTAGTCTAAAAAGCATATTTTAGTTTAAATTCATAAATTGAATTGAAATTGGAAAATAAATGAAATAAAAATTGGGAAATTAGAAATTGGAAAAAATATAAATGAATAAGAAAAGAATTAGAATATGAAAAACACAAAAAAAGGTTTATCCATAATTAATAAATGAATATATATATCTTTTATTGTTGGTTGCATTTGAAATTGGGCTCAAAATTGAGCCCAATTAACTAAACAAATAAGAAGATACTTATTCATGTGGCTGCAGGATTTTGGTAGAAAAAAAAAAAAAAAAAGAGCAGATACGTGGATGAAAAACAAAATGCATGGTCATCTTCTTCTTCTTTCATCCTCTTCTTGGGCAGAAATTGAAGGAGAACTATTCTTCTTCTCCTTAGCATATTTTTAGAAGGGAAAAAAGCTATTTTTAGTGGGAATTTCTACCTATAAAAGGGAGTGTAATGCATTGAGAATAGCATGGAAGAGTTTTAGTGTTCTTTTGAAACAAGAGCTTGGAGAGTGTAAAGTTGTGAGCTTTCAATTTCTTTATTTATTTATTTATTTTTTAGTTCTTTGAGTTTTTTTTTTAATGCTTTCTCCCATTTACAGTCATTATTGCTTTTCCACCATGTGTGGCTAAGTTTTAATTTCTAGTTCAAGGGTGATTTAATTTCCAATTGTAATTTTGTGAGGCTTTGGGCCAAATTGAAATTTTATCTTTAATTCATGAATTCCTTGTTTCTTGTTATTTTTATGATTGGTTGTTATTGAATTAAATTGACGCCTTAATTTAGTTTCAATTGATTTATTGCTATTTATGATTTGTGATCCGTAATTGTCACGATTGATTAAAATATGTAGCAGAGAGTTGTCTTATGTGTGTGTAATTATGGCTTTTCCATTTTACATAGCTTGCATAATAGACTCTAGGGAAACAAAGAAACAAAAATTAATTAATTTGTAGCTATCTCAATTAGTTAAGTTTTGGTTTAGTCATTCTCATTGTTTTTAATGCTATTATTTAATTGATATGGAACGCTATCGTGCCCAATTGATTAAATGGTAAGGTTTGATTTTGATGCTTGGTCAGAGTCAGTTAAAACAGGAGAATTTACACTTGTTATGGCTTTTCCAAATAAGTAGACTAAGTTCTTGAATTTGAGAAATTGAAATTGATTTTTTTTTAAAGCCTATGATCAAAATTACAATTGGAGGAAATTTATACCCTTGAATTGGAAGTTTCATAAAATTGATTTTTTCTATTCGTTTTTTTTTTTCATTATTTAATTAATTACAATTTTTGTTCAACAATTCAACCCCCCTTATTTTATTATTTATTTATTTATTTATTAACTTTGAGAAATTAATTCAATTGGTTCCTTTGGGATTCGACCTGGTCCACTATTTCTACAAGTTAGATCTAGAGAATCAGTAATTATTTTGGAGGGCTTCGACAACCCGACCAAAATTTGGCGCCGTTGCCGGGGAGCTATTTTAGTTTCTCATTGTTTAATTTATTTGTTTATTTTACAGTGTATGAGTCGTTCTTCTCGAAATATTGAATTGCAGTACAATCCTGAAATCGAGAAGACAGCACGTAGACTGAGGAAGGAGACTAAAGAAAGAAAACGTCGTCTTAGAGAGGAAGCCAATAGAGATTTTGATAGTGGTGACACATCTACATTTCAAGATCAACTTCAAGAGGAGATGGCAGACAACACGGCAGAGAGAACTCTCAAGCAGCTGGCAGCACCTGATTTAAATCAACAACCTTTATGCATTACTTTTCCTACAATTGCATGTGATTTTGAACTTAAATCAGGCTTAATTCACTTACTCCCTTCTTTTCGTGGATGTGCAGGTGAAGACCCTCATAAGCACTTGAAGGAATTCCACATCGTATGCTCCGGAATGAAACCCCATGGTGTCACAGAAGAGCAAATCAATCTTAGAGCTTTTCCTTTTTCTTTAAAGGATCAAGCAAAAGATTGGCTCTATTACCTACCTTCCGGTTCGATCAGGACATGGAATGAGATGAAGAGATTGTTCTTGGAGAAATTCTTCCCAGCATCAAGAGCTGCAAACATCAGGAAGGAGATTTATGGCATAACACAGATCACTGGGGAGACGTTGTACGAATATTGGGAGAGATTCAATAGATTGTGCGCTAGTTTTCCCCACCACCAAATTTCTGACCAACTCCTAATCCAATACTTTTACGAGGGACTGTTTCCAATGGATAGGAGCATGATTGATGCAGCAAGTGGTGGAGCATTAGTAAACAAGACACCTGAAGCAGCCAAACAATTAATTTCAAACATGGCAGAGAATTCCCAGCAATTTGGGACCAGAGCTAGTGGAGCTGTTCAGCAAGTTAAAGAGGTAAGTGAACTTAAAAATCAAATTTCTGATCTAACCGCTCTGGTTCGTCAAATGGCTGTAGGGCAATTACATACAGCAAAAGTGTGTGGAATATGCTCACTTCCAGGACATCCTACAGAAGCGTGCTCTCAACTACAACAAGATTCCTTTCAAGAAGCCAATGCCATAGGAGGATTTTCTGGTCAACCTCAAAGGAAGTATGATCCCTACTCTAACCATTACAATCCTGGATGGAGAGATCACCCGAACTTCAGCTACGGAAATCAAGGAGGACAACAGAGACAACCTCCTCAGAATTTTGGTAGACCACCACAAGCTCCTATGCAAGCCCAGACTTCAAACTCAGGTATGTCTTTGGAAGATGTTGTTAAGACTTTAGCTAACAGTACTCTTCAATTTCAACAGGAGACAAGGGCAGGCATGCAGAATTTGGGCAACCAAATTACTCAATTGGCTACATCAGTTAGTAAATTGGAAGCCCAAAATTCTGGAAAGTTACCTTCACAACCAGAGGTGAATCCAAGGGAGAATGTCAGTGCAATTATGCTGAGAAGTGGGAAAGAGATTCCCTCAGAAGAGATTCCACCAAAGGAGAGAGAATTAAGCAAGGAAAAAGAAGGAGAAGAAGCTTCTTCTAAGGCACCAAACAGGGTAAAACTTGATCCTCCTCTATCTTTTCCTTCACATACTTCACTACCTCCTTTTCCTAGCAGGTTAGCAAAGCCAAAAGAAGATGAACACGAAAAGGAGATCCTTGATACATTTAGGAAGGTAGAGATTAATATCCCATTGTTGGATGCTGTCAAGCAAATTCCCAGGTATGCAAAGTTCTTGAAGGAATTGTGCACGAGGAAGAGGAAAACAAAAGAAAAGGAAAAAGTTGTGGTAAGTAAAAATGTGTCGGCTATCTTGCAAAAGAATATGCCAGAAAAGTGTAAAGATCCAGGTATGTTTTCGTTACCTTGTATTATTGGTAATAAGAAAATAGAGCGTGCCATGTTAGATTTAGGAGCTTCCATTAATGTCATGCCATTTTCTATTTATCAAGAATTAAAATTAAATGACTTACAAGAAACTGGTGTAGTAATACAATTAGCTGACCGTTCTTATATTCACCCTCTAGGAGTTGTTGAAGATGTCCTAGTGCAAGTTAATGAACTCATATTCCCTGTTGACTTTTACATCTTAGCAATGGATAGTAATTCACATTCAAAATCTGCTTCAATTTTGTTAGGGCGACCATTCATGAAAACAGCTAAGACAAAGATTGATGTAGATGAGGGTACTCTCTCGGTAGAGTTTGATGGAGAGATTGTTAAATTTAATATTTTCGATGCCATGAAATATCCTAATGATGAGCATTCTCTTTGTCATATTGATGTGATTGATTCAATTGTACAAGATGTATTCATAGAGGAAAATATTGAACATGAGCATGAATCAAATGGACAATCTAGTTTAGAAGAAATGGATGATAAAATTGGTGTAGAAAAGTTGTTTTTATCAGAACCAGTAAACTCAAATGCTGAAATTTCTACTTCAACTAACAAAATGTTATCTTCTATCATGCAGGCACCAAAACTGGAGTTGAAAGCTTTGCCAGATCACCTTAAATACGTGTATTTGGGTGAAGTTGATACATTGCCTGTCATCATCTCAAAAGAACTCACAACGGAACAAGAAGAGAAGTTGGTTAGAACCTTGAAAGAATACAAACTTGCAATTGGATGGACTTTGGCCGACATAAAAGGCATTAGTCCATCAATTTGCATGCACCGAATTCTACTTGAGGACAATACCAAAACATCAAGGGAGCCACAAAGAAGGTTGAATCCAACCATGAAAGAAGTGGTAATGAAAGAGATACTCAAGTTGTTGGATGCAGGTATCATCTATCCAATCTCAGATAGTGAGTGGGTAAGCCCAATTCATGTAGTTCCGAAGAAAACTGGAATTACTGTAGTAAGGAATCAAAATAATGAACTTGTACCCATGCGTGTGCAAAATGGTTGGAGAATGTGTATTGATTTTAGAAAACTTAATCAAGTGACTAGAAAAGATCATTTTCCTTTACCTTTCATTGACCAGATGGTAGAACGATTAGCTGGCAAACCCTTCTTTTGTTTTCTTGATGGCTTTTCAGGTTTCTATCAAATCCCTATTGCACAAGAAGACCAGGAAAAGACGACATTCACTTGTCCCTTTGGGACCTATGCTTATCGGCGAATGCCTTTTGGTTTTTGTAATGCTCCAGGTACGTTTCAGAGATGCATGATGAGTATTTTTTCTGAATATATTGAGAAATGCATTGAAGTATTTATGGATGATTTTACTGTATATGGAGATTCATTTGATGAATGCCGGGATAATTTGACCAAAATTATGAAAAGATGCATTGAAACTAACTTGGTTTTAAATTATGAGAAGTGTCATTTTATGGCCACCCGAGGCATTGTACTAGGGCATGTTGTATCTTCTAGGGGTATAGAGGTCGATAAAGCGAAGGTGGATATTATTGCAAACTTACCTTACCCTACCAATGTTAGGGGAGTGCGTTCTTTTCTTAGACATGCAGGATTTTATCGCAGGTTTATCAAGGATTTCTCAAAAATTGCTTTGCCAATGACGAATTTATTGCAGAAGGAAGTTCAATTCGAGTTTGGAAAAGAATGCAAAGGGGCGTTTGATAAGCTAAAAGAATTGTTGACAAGCGCACCTATTATTCAGCCACCTCGATGGGACTTGCCCTTTGAAATCATGTGTGATGCAAGCAACTACGCAGTGGGAGCAGTTCTAGGCCAACGAGTTGACAAGAAAAGTCATGTCATCTATTATGCTTCCAGAACCTTGAATCCTGCTCAGTGCAATTATTCCACTACGGAAAAAGAGCTTTTGTCAATTGTTTTTGCTTTAGATAAATTTCGATCTTATGTACTTGGTTCTGAAATTATTGTGCTTTCTGATCACGCAGCTTTGAAGTATCTTTTGGCAAAGAAAGAATCAAAACCGAGGTTGCTTCGGTGGATTTTGCTTCTTCAAGAGTTCAACATGAAAATCAAAGACCGAAAAGGAGTGGAGAATTATGTTGCAGACCACTTGAGTAGATTGGTAAGAGAAGAAGATGATCTACCATTCAATGATGACTTTCCAGATGAGCATTTGTTCCAACTCAAAGGTATGATTCCTTGGTATGCTGATATGGTCAATTATTTGGTTACGAGAAATCTACCTTATTGTCTTAGTAAGTCTAGAAAAGCAAAAATAAAAAGTGAGTCAAAATATTATGTTTGGGATGAGCCTTTCCTATGGAAATTTTGTTCTGATCAAGTGATTAGGAGATGTGTGCCTGAAAATGAATTCCAGTCTATTTTAGCTTTTTGTCATGATTATGCATGTGGAGGGCATTTTGGACCTAGACGAACTGCTAGAAAAATCTTAGATAGTGGTTTATATTGGGAATCTATGTTTAAAGATGCATATCAATTTTGTAAGAGTTGTGAGAGATGCCAAAAAGCAGGTGCAATAACACGTAGGAATGAAATGCCTCAAGTTCCAATTCTTATTTGTGAAATATTTGATGTATGGGGTATTGATTTCATGGGCCCTTTACCATCTTCTTGTGGCTTTTCTTATATACTTTTGGCTGTGGATTATGTGTCAAAATGGGTGGAAGCAAAAGCCACCAAAACTGATGACTCTCAAGCTGTTGTAGGTTTTATCAAGGCTAACATCTTTAATAGGTTTGGAATTCCAAGAGCCATTATCAGTGATCAAGGAACTCATTTTTGCAATAGAACTGTCGAAGCTTTGATGAGGAAGTATGGAGTGAATCACCGAGTGGCCACCGCCTACCACCCTCAAACCAATGGACAGGCTGAAGTTTCCAATAGAGAAGTTAAAACCATCTTGGAGAAAACGGTGAATCCAGGAAGAAAAGATTGGAGCCTTCGTTTGGACGACGCGCTGTGGGCTTATCGAACGGCCTACAAGACTCCTATAGGGATGTCTCCTTACCGGTTGGTTTTTGGCAAGGCATGTCATTTACCGGTGGAGATTCAGCATAAAGCTTATTGGGCGGTTCGGCGATGCAACATGGACCTAGACAAAGCTGGAGCATCAAGGTTATTGCAATTGCAAGAATTGGAGGAGTTGCGGTTGGATGCTTATGAGAATTCAATAATTTATAAAGAGAAATCCAAATTGTTTCATGATAACATGCTTGTTCGAAAACAATTTGAGATTGGTCAAAGAGTTTTGTTATATAATTCTCGATTGAAGTTTATGCCTGGTAAGTTTCGTTCTCGATGGATTGGCCCATTTGTTATTACTAATATATTTCCTTATGGTGCAGTGGAAATAAAAAGCTTGGATTCAGACAAAATTTTCAAGGTGAATGGTCATAGATTGAAAATTTTCCATGGGGGTGAAATTGCTCCATGTCTCATTAGCTTCCGGTTGGATCGCCCCACTTATTTGGATGAATGAAACATTTCTTGGCTCCGTCGAGCAAAACGACGTTAAAAAAAATTGCGCTTATTGGGAGGCAACCCAAATGTTTTCTTTACTTTTCCAACTATTTATTCTCTTTCTCTTTGTTTGTTTTATTTTATTTTTTATTTATTTTATTTTTGTTTGCAGGGCATTAATTTTTAATAAGGCGTGACCACCCATTCTCTCAACACCACAAACTATCCAGTTCAAGTTGTTTGCAAATCAGGGGAGTTTAATTTTCTTCTCTTGTTCATTTCTTTTGTGAACAATCTGCTTAGTTATACATTGAGGACAATGTATAGTTTAGGTGTGGGGGAGGTTTTGTTATACAATTTCTTTTCTTAAAAAAAAAAAAAAAAAAAAAAATTTGCTTTGAATTTAGCATGTTTTAATTCGTACATGTTGATTTTTCTTTTGAAACCTTGAGTCTTTATTGATATCCTTGAATGCCTTGTAAGTTAAGGATGCATCTTTAATTGGAATTTTAATGCATGAGAGAGATGAGCATGATTAGTGTTTTCTTTAAAAATTATATGATAGTGTCTTATTGATTTATTGATTGAAAAGTGCACAAGGCTTGATGCAAATTACACCTCCCAGTGAGTTTTTGGGCCTATGAGCAACTCATTATATTTTGCTCCATTTATTTCATGATGAGTGTTGTCAAATTTAGTGTGCTTATTCTAGAACTTGCTTGTGAATGCATTTTGAGACCATATTTTTTGGATTGATGCTTTAATATGATAAGGGCAAATTAGGATTAACCAATTTTTTGACTCCTAATAAAATACCTACCTTTATGTTTTTCCCTTTAGTTAGCCACGTTGAGCCTATTTCCTATTTTTTCTTGGTTCTAACACATTATATTCAGCCTAAGACCATTTTGTTTGTTAGCCTCAACATTTGTACCTTTGCCAAGACAAGAGAAAATTTTGCATGGTAGTTAATGTTTGAGTGAGAAAAAAAAAAATCAAAAAGAGGAAATTTGTCAAAAAAAAAAAAAAAAAAAAAAAAAAAAAAAAAAAAAAAGAGGAATATATATATATTTGGAGAAAATTTTGCCAAAAGCATTTGAATTATTAAATGTTACTTCTCCAAAGTTCTTAGTGCTTGAATGAGACATGAGAATAAAATTCAAAGTCTTGGGTAGTGTGTTTTGTGATTGTTATGTGGCATTAATATCATGCAAGTACACAACTCTTGTCTTGATTGTGAAAACACCTTAAATTTTCCTCCTACCATACCCTTACCTAAGCCCCATTACAACCCTTGTTAAGTCCCTTTGATTTTTGCATTCAATTCATCTATAGTGGTGGAAATTTGATTCATTTGCAAGCCTATGGTAATAACATGCTATGTTTTGATTTTGAGAGTAAAAAAAGCACCCAAAATACTTTGAGAGTATTGAGTGAAATCATGTGAGGGTGTTAAGTCTTGTTGCATTTGATTTTGGTGAATTGATGAGATGCTTGAGTTTTTATAAAATGTATCCTATGAGTGCTTAATCTCTTGATTGTCACTACAATTCAATTCATTGATGTATAATTGGCTTTATTGGTATCCTTGGATGTTGAGAGAGATGAAAAGGGAGTAGAGGGGAGAATTGGTATGTTGAGTTAAGGTATGCTTGAGGACAAGCATAGATTAGGTGTGGGGGAATTTGATAAGTATTAAATTAATCACATTTATTGTATCTAATTTCCTTACATTTTAATTGCATATTGTGCTTAATTGTTAAAATTATGTTTAATTTAGTTTAGGTGGTAAATTGCCAAATTTTTGGTAGAATTAGTCTAAAAAGCATATTTTAGTTTAAATTCATAAATTGAATTGAAATTGGAAAATAAATGAAATAAAAATTGGGAAATTAGAAATTGGAAAAAATATAAATGAATAAGAAAAGAATTAGAATATGAAAAACACAAAAAAAGGTTTATCCATAATTAATAAATGAATATATATATCTTTTATTGTTGGTTGCATTTGAAATTGGGCTCAAAATTGAGCCCAATTAACTAAACAAATAAGAAGATACTTATTCATGTGGCTGCAGGATTTTGGTAGAAAAAAAAAAAAAAAAAGAGCAGATACGTGGATGAAAAACAAAATGCATGGTCATCTTCTTCTTCTTTCATCCTCTTCTTGGGCAGAAATTGAAGGAGAACTATTCTTCTTCTCCTTAGCATATTTTTAGAAGGGAAAAAAGCTATTTTTAGTGGGAATTTCTACCTATAAAAGGGAGTGTAATGCATTGAGAATAGCATGGAAGAGTTTTAGTGTTCTTTTGAAACAAGAGCTTGGAGAGTGTAAAGTTGTGAGCTTTCAATTTCTTTATTTATTTATTTATTTTTTAGTTCTTTGAGTTTTTTTTTTAATGCTTTCTCCCATTTACAGTCATTATTGCTTTTCCACCATGTGTGGCTAAGTTTTAATTTCTAGTTCAAGGGTGATTTAATTTCCAATTGTAATTTTGTGAGGCTTTGGGCCAAATTGAAATTTTATCTTTAATTCATGAATTCCTTGTTTCTTGTTATTTTTATGATTGGTTGTTATTGAATTAAATTGACGCCTTAATTTAGTTTCAATTGATTTATTGCTATTTATGATTTGTGATCCGTAATTGTCACGATTGATTAAAATATGTAGCAGAGAGTTGTCTTATGTGTGTGTAATTATGGCTTTTCCATTTTACATAGCTTGCATAATAGACTCTAGGGAAACAAAGAAACAAAAATTAATTAATTTGTAGCTATCTCAATTAGTTAAGTTTTGGTTTAGTCATTCTCATTGTTTTTAATGCTATTATTTAATTGATATGGAACGCTATCGTGCCCAATTGATTAAATGGTAAGGTTTGATTTTGATGCTTGGTCAGAGTCAGTTAAAACAGGAGAATTTACACTTGTTATGGCTTTTCCAAATAAGTAGACTAAGTTCTTGAATTTGAGAAATTGAAATTGATTTTTTTTTAAAGCCTATGATCAAAATTACAATTGGAGGAAATTTATACCCTTGAATTGGAAGTTTCATAAAATTGATTTTTTCTATTCGTTTTTTTTTTTCATTATTTAATTAATTACAATTTTTGTTCAACAATTCAACCCCCCTTATTTTATTATTTATTTATTTATTTATTAACTTTGAGAAATTAATTCAATTGGTTCCTTTGGGATTCGACCTGGTCCACTATTTCTACAAGTTAGATCTAGAGAATCAGTAATTATTTTGGAGGGCTTCGACAACCCGACCAAAGACCCACTTTTTGTCATTTAGCATTTGGAAAAAAAAATGAAAAAAAATAGGATGAAATATTATTCCTTTTACTTTGAAAATGGGGAATGGAAGAAAAGACAAAAAAAAAAAAAAGGCAAGCTTTTGTTGTTATTAAATAAAATAATATACAAAGAAAAAAAAAAGAGGGGGCAATGTGGCTTATGGAAAGCTACATAGAGAGAAAAGAAAAAAAATAAAAAAAAATGAAAAACAAAGGTATGTTCGAGAAAGGAGGGAGAAAAAGAAAGCAAAGGAAAAAAAACAGTAACGAAGAGGAGAGAAGGAGAAAGCCGAGAGAGAAGGTGAAGAGGGTAGTTGCCAGTTGTTTCTGGAACAGCCGTGTTAACACCAGAACTTGCCGGAAATTTGGTCAGAAGGTTGTGGATTCGCTGGAAAATGGATTGGAGGAGCCGTTGGAAAAAAGAAAAAAAAAAGAGAAAAATCTCAAATCGGGTAAGCCAATTTCAATTTTCATAAGTTGTTTCAAGGAAAATAGATATGGGTCTTTTTCATTTTGCACAAGAACTTCTATGGTTTCTAGTGGGTTTTCATTAGGAGTAGACTTCAAAGAAAGAATGGAACTTTTATGTTTGGCTACCAAGAACTTGTTGGAATTTTAATTGTTGTAGTCTTAATTATTACTGTTGGTGTAGAAAGATCAATGAAAAAATTTATAATCATGAAAAGAAAGAAATGAAATGGGCTAGATTGGAAGTTGTAGATTTGTAAAAGGAAAGACATGTTTTGTGAGTTCAAGAAAGAAGAAGAAGAATAGTGAAATGAAGTGATAGACTATTTTATCATTAAAAGTACAAAAGATGGTTAATTAGGAGAGCGAATACTTGTTTGAAGAAGCCTTCACGTGGGAGAGGTATAATTTGAGATAAAGCAAATATTAGTTTATTAAAGAAAAATAAAATAATGGTTTATGGGAAAAGACAATGAAGAAGACATTAAGGTGGATTGGACAAAAAGAAAGTACATTGGTAATAAGGGATGAGAGAGAGTGTGTAATTTGAAAGTTTGACTAATGGGTAATGTGTAAGGATGGAGAATTAAGTTAATTAATATTTAGTTGGTATTATTGGGTTTCTAAATTACATGGTTTGAAGAATAAATTGTGATATAGTTATTAGAATTCTAGGTCGAGCGAAGTTCGGAATAACTAATTGCAACTTCAAATTCTCGCGTCGACAATAATTTGTGAGTGGTTATTTTACACAGTACTTCAATTATTTTAGTGATTTATGAAATCTTTGAGATTTGAAAATCAATTGCAATTCATATATTAATGCAAGTGATTTAGTTATTGAAGATTTTGATAATTTGGAGGAAATTACGTGTATTTCGTAAATTGTTTATTATTAAAATTGATGATTTACTAATTTGATAAGAAAGTGACATATGTTCACTAAATTGAGTTCATGATTTAGCATATTTGAATTTGAAGAAATTTATGTTTATGTGAAATTTTAGCTACAATGACTTATTTGTATTATTTGGGCTTATGAAAGGGGAATCAATAGAAATCTCTTGATTTTAGCCATTGGCAAAAGTTCAAATTATTTTAAATGATATCAAGTACTTGAGAGTTTTAGAAATGACTTGCTTTTCGAATCATGATTTTAGTCGATATACGAGTTTTTGGATTTATGTAAATCCAAATGTGTATGAGGATTTTAATTGCAACATTTGATCCTTTGAATCATGGCTTAAAGTTATGAAATCTCAATATGAGAATGTGTGGGGTTTGAGAACTTACGATGATTTATTATATAGAAATTGTTTTTCAAACCACTTGAGCTTGTACCCATGGTGATTACCCGTATGCTATGAAAATTTGTTTCCATAGTATGCTAGCATGTTCAGGCAGCAGGGGATGCAGGAGAATGCCGGGGCCATTAAGTGTCGAATCCGGATTCTGAATCCTGGTCCAAATCCTGGTCCTGAGGCATTGCAGATGTTAGAGTTTGCTTTACGTGCACGTATGACAGAGAGTTGCTCTGCTATGTACCTTGAGATTACTCGGTGCATAGTATGACTAGATTCGCTCTGCTATATACCTTGAGACTACTCGGTATATAGTATGACTAGTTGTTCTGCTGTGTATCTTGAGATTACTCGATGCACAGTATGACTAGATGTGCTTTGCTGTGCATTTGGGGTCTTCCCTATTCATAGTATGACTAGTTTGCTCTGTTGTGCGTATTGAGATTACTCTACGCCAGTATGACTAGTTTCTGGTACAAGTCTCGTGACCAATTTTTCTAGCAATGCGACCAAATTTAAGTTTATATTTTTGATATTATGTCTTGAAAGACTATTCCTCAAGGGTTATATCTTAGAGATTTTGCAGTCTTCAAAATATATGAGATGCTTAACTACAATGGAGTTATAAGTATTTCAAGGGTTTTACGTGCAAGAGTTGTATAATGATTACGAACGACTATTTATGTATGTTTATGTTAATAGTTTCATTAAAATCGTTTTCTTTTGAACTTTTACCACTCACACTGGGCTTTTTAGCTCATTCTTTTTCTAAATTTTTTCTACCAGGTAGCACTGGAGTATCCAATGGGGCTATCGAGGTTGAGATCTGCCACCATTCTCATGCATATTAAACTTTATTTTACGTATAAATTTGGTATTTTATTTGTCCTTAGAACTAGAGTGGTTAGCTTTATTTTTGACAACCTTTTACTATTTTTGAATTTTATGATGATTTGAAAATTGGAACCATTTATGGTTTTCCATTGTTGGTTTGCAGTTATGTGGTGGTTGTTGATTTCTGAACTAATAATTGACTATGGCACACTTGGTAGATGTGTGGGGGTTTGGATAAATTATTTGAGAGTGTAATTTTTTAAATTTCATGTGTGTTTTATCCGATTTACAAGCAAAATTTTGTCGAACTTTTTATGGATTTGTTTTGATAAAGTATTTGCTAGCCACCTATTCTTTCAAAGATGTGTTTTGTTTGCTAAGTTTGACAATGAGTTCCATAGTTTAATTGGGATCTATCGAGGTTGAGATCTGCCACCATTCTCATCCAATGCCATCAAAAAGTGCTAGCCACTAATCTAGTTGTAAAAACAAAGTATCAATACTACATGTACACGCAAAATAATATGCAACCTATGCAAGATCGATGGCAAATCTCGATTTTAGTAGGCTTAATATTGGATACTCCAATACCTAGTAGAAAAATTTAAGAAAAAAATGAGCTAAAAAATCCAGTGAGTGGTGAATTAATAAGAAAAAAACTTTCAACAAAAACTCTCATACTAAGAGAAATTTAAAGCTCAGTAAAACTTTGTAAACTAAAAGCAATTTAAATACTCAAAATAAGTAAAATATCAAAGATATTTGTAATAATAACTCTTAAAAATACATAATCATAGGCTGGCAAATCTCATCACCGAACATGTACCCAAATCTATGTTATACTGGCGCAAAGTAATCTCAACATGTAAAGCATAGCAACATCTGTTATACTATGTATTGAGTGATCTCCAGATACATATCAGAGCAAATCTTTGACATACTATGTGTCGTGTAATCTCCAGGTACATAGCAGAGCAAGTCTCTGTCATACTATGTACCGAGTAATCTCCAAGAACATAGTAGAGCAAATCTCTATCATACATGCACGTAGAGCAAATCTCTCTCTCTCTCTAGTATACTACAGAAACACATTCACATAGCATACGGGTAATCACTATGGGTACATATATCTAGTGGTTTGGAAACTACTTTCAACATAAAACTTTTAGGGTCTGTTTGGTAGGCAATCTGGATTCTGTTTTATGTTTTTAGATTCACTGAGTTCAGTTAATATGTGTTTGGCAGACGTGTTTTCGAAAACTGTTATCCAAATAGTGGAAATTTTGAAAACAACATTTTTATGTTTTCATTGTATCCAGATTTTGAATTTGAAAATTTAAAATGCAGAATTACATTAGAAAATACCAAAATTTTAATAAATATAGTATTTCATGTATAAACTCAATTTATTTTTGTTAAATTAAAATATGTATAATATAATATATTATAAATTATATGATATTGTAAAATAATAATTATATAAAATTTATAATAAAAATCATGTTCATAAATGAATTAATAATGTATTATATTCAATCTAATATTTAGTTTTGCAACTACAACTAGTTAATGGTCATAAATATATTATAGAACACATTTTGAACAATTTTTTAAATTGGAATCCAATTTCTAAATCTGCTACCAAACACATATCTGAAAACATGAAATACAACTCTGTTTTCATTGAATCCCTTATTTTCAAAATTCTGTTTTCAGATTGCCTACCAAACAGGCCCTTAATTATCAAACTACTTTCAACATAAAACTTTTAATTATCAAACTCTTACTTAAAGTTATGCTATTTCTCTAAAACATTTGAGAGATTTTTCAATAAACATTCAAACTCTTCTAATTTCTCAAATAATCATAAAATATCTCAAATATATCTCCAAAATGATAATTCCAACTAAAATCATAAGATTACTGGATATTTATAAAAATTTTATGAAAATCTCATAGCAATTCCTCTAAAATCATACAAAAATATAGATCTCTTGAAAACTAATAATAATAATTAAATAACGAAAAATTTCATAAAATAAATCACTCACAAAATTATCAATTCCAGAATTCGAATCATAATTAGCCATCCCAATCTCCACTCATCATGAAATTAATTTAAATATAATATTCATTAATTCTAATGGTCCAAGCTAATATTCATAATATATATAACTAAAATCATGATCTCTCCAATAACTCCAAAGTACTTTTTTTTTTACCACAAATAATTATATTCAATTTCCTTTCAATTTCTACTCATCCACAAGACTTCTTACAATACAATATAATCTCTCTCCACTTTGTGGTTTCAATTTCCTTTGTGGTTTCACTTAATCCTTCATTTGTCTTCGTCTTCTCCCATGAAATAAACTCATTTTCTTCCCTCTCTTCTTCTTCTAGCAACCTTTCTTTATTTCCAATTCCCTTGCTACAACCCATAAAACTCTACCAACCTATTTTCCATCTCAAATCATCAACTTACTTTCTTTAATTTCTTTCCAAATTTACTTTAAGCAAGAATATATTAAAATAAATCATATACAAGCTTTCAACAAGTATGAGAAATCATAGAGACCCACAAAATAAATCTCAAACTTTCATGCTCATCCTTATGTAAATACCCCACCAAAAAAATTCATAACAAGTTTTGAACAAAAAGAAATAAAAGCTCACATCAAGGTATATAAACTTTACATATTTTTTCCAATCCTTCACTTTTGATGAAAATGAGCTTACCCGACTTGAAATTTTTGTTTATCAGCCGTCTCCGATTCACTTCCAGCATTACCACGATCTACCCGACGACTTCCGGCGAGCTTCGATTTCTCTCTTCTTTCCCATCCTTCTTTCTCTTTCCCTTCTCTCTCTCCCTCTTTCTTTTTCATTTTGGGCTCCACTTTCAACCGACAACATTCCCTTTCCTCTCTCTTTTATTTATTTATTTTTTCTCTCACTTATCTTCCATAGTTTCGTCCAAACCTTTTTTTTTTCTCTCTCTCTTAATTCTTTAGCACTTTTGTGTGGCTTCTCTTAAGCCACACAACACTTTTTCTTTTCTGTTTTTTTTTTCATGGTGGAGAATGTCTTCCGTTTTCTCCCTTTTTTTTTTCCTCTTTTTTGTTTTTTAATTTCAACATATATAAAAATTCAACTTCTTTTTCCTTCTTTTCCAATTACCTATTATTTTTATCTAACTTCAAGCTTTCTCCTCCAACAAGATGTTTCAAATTCAAATACCCACATATCGTATGTATATTTAAATGCTAGAGAACTAAAAGTAGGTCTTACAATATTTATTGGGTATTTGTAACAGGTAACAAAACATTACCTATACTTGCAAATACAACTTTTTGGTTTCGCAAATATGGCAAAAAAATTTTAAATCAAATTTTTATTTTTTCTGTTATTTTGATTTTGGTCTCATTATATACCTATACTTGCAAATACAACTTTTTGGTTTCGCAAATATGGCAAAAAATTTTAAATCAAATTTTTATTTTTTCTGTTATTTTGATTTTGGTCTCATTATATTTTAATTTTAGTGATATACCTTATACGAAGTTTATCACTAATATATTTCATATTAGATATATCAATTACATAGTATATTAGTGATATACTTCATATCAAGTGTAAAAAAAATTCAATACTTTTCAAATTCAAATCATAAAATCCAACATCATGCATAAGCCATAATTCCCTTAGAAACTTCATGGCATGCACTAAATCATACATTGAATTTAGTATACCCAAATCACTTTCTCCACAAATCAGAAATTTTATTGCTTTAAAAAATAACATAAAATAAACCTATATTCTTTGAAATCCCCATAATTCTAAACAACTAATTCATGAACAAAATTCATAATTGATTTCAAATCTCACAAATTTCATCTATTACTAAAATAATAGTAATATTTATAAAATAATCACTCACAGTTGTCAAGAATTTGTACTTTTGACGAGGAAAATTTGATTCGTAAATCATTCCAATTTACTTGACCTGAAATATTAATATAATTAATCACAACACTTAGGTATTTCCATAAAAAGGAAATAAACATAGACAACTTTTGACTTTTTGTTTCTTTTTCTTTTCTATTTCACATCTCCATTTTCACAGTAATTTTTTTTCTTTTCCCTTTCCATATCATCCAAACAAGAACATAAAACCCACAATTTCTAAGCAAGGGAAGAATCAAGGTCTACAAAAACTTATTCTTTATCCACTGTGAGTATAGAAGCTTAAAATAAGAACAAGAAACTTACCAATTTGTCTCTATCTCTTTTTCATTACTTCTTCCTCTCATTCCAAGACATCTTTATGCAAATACCAACCAACAAAACCCATGAAAACTTTTGAGCAAAAGAAATACAAACCCACATCAAAGTATCCAAAATTTACATACTTTTCTTAATCCTTCAAACTTTAGGGAATGAACTTACCCGGCTAGAAATCCTTACCTTTAAACCTCCTCTATGTAGTTCCGGCGTTAACCACCGACTTTTCCAACAATTTTTTTTTACTTCCCTCAAATATCGTCTCTCCCATTCTCAAACTCCTTGTAATTTTTTTTTCTAGTGAGTGTGGCTTCCACGCCAATCCTTCTCCTTTGTGTGCGTGGCTTCTACACTAATTTCTTCCTATTTTATTTGTTTTTTTATTATTATATTTTTTTTCCTAAAAAATGTGTGCCTGGAGCCACACCACTCTTTTCTTGTGTGGATGGGTGTGACGTCTTGAAAGCCACATCTTTTCCTTTTTTTTTTCCCAATTTTTTAAACAAAAAGCATTTCACAAATACAAATTTTCCAATTTCCTTTTATTTTTATTTTATTTCATGTTTTTCCCTCCATCAAAAATATTTCAAATTCAAATAACTCATATACCATATGTGTTGAGATTGTTGGGAGTACAACCAATATCCCATATTAGCTAGATAAAGGGAAGATCATGAGTATATAAGTGAAGGACACTATCTCCATTGGTATGAGACCTTTTGGATGAAACCAAAAACAAAGCCATGAGGGCTTATGCTCAAAATGCCCAAAATGGACAATATCATACAAATGTGGAGATATGTGGAGGGTTGTTGGTTGTCCCTAACAATGGTATCACAGAGCCATGGTAAACATCTAGCTGTGTGCTGGAGAAATCTTCAAAGTGGAACAAAGATTGGTGAACCTCGGTCGTGCTCTATCTAGGTGTTCTCCCACTCGCCTGGGTAAGGGCAAGTGTCATGCTCTATCAGGGTGTTGAAGCGAGCTTGTCGAGGGCTCGTCAAATTAAATTTATAAACCGATCCTAAGCTACTTGTAGCATTGAGTGGACCGGGTCGATCTCAGGGAACCAAATATCAATTTCTCAAATTAAATTTGCAAATGAGAAAACAAATAAAAGGGGGGATTTTGTGTTTTTCTAAATAAAATAAAACATAAGATAAAAATAAAGATAGGTCAAATCTTACCAAGTTTCAATTCAAAGGCACGGTTTTATCCAATTGCAAAATTGATCATAGGCACACAAAACGTTTAACTTAATCATACAAACACTTAGTCAACTTATCAGGAAACCCCAAAAGTAACAAATTCCCTAAATTCATTAACTCTAACGAACGTCAAGTCAACGCTAATTACCTAAACAATTTTGACGAAACCGCTCTAAATTATTTAGATAAAGGCATTACGAACCTTGGAACGACCTAGACAACTAATCAGGTAAAACAACTTTCACCTAATTAAGAAACTTCTTTAATTCCTAGAATTAAACATGCAAGCCATGCAATATGGAAACCCACAAAACATACACATGTGATAATCCTAATGCTACCGGTGCATTCAACATGACAATTACGAATCATGATCATGATTAGCAATAAAATATGTAGACTGATTAAGGCGTCAATTTAATCAAAATACATACTTATAAAATTAACACGGGAATTAAAGAATACTTGCAATTGAAAGAAAACTAAGTTAAGGTTCAAGCCTCACAACATTGCAATTGGTTGTAGCCGACCTCTGAACTGGAAAACGTGGAGTTTAGCCAAGCATCATGATAGTATATCTCCCGTTAAACATGGTTCGATTTTCCCCAATAAAAGTGTAAAAATAGAAGGAGAAAAGCTCTCAAAAGCTCTCTCTAAAAGTCTAAGAAAAGGAGGCAAAAGTCCCAACCCTAGAGTGAAAAAAGTGCTATAAATAAGGTTGGGGCAGCGTTGAGACGCTGCTCTAGCAAATAAGAAAAGAAAAATCTCTTGTACGTGTGGCGTTGAGCAGCGTTGAGCATGGCGTCGAGAAGCTACTGACGTTGAGCAAGCCAGATCGCAGCGTCGAGCAACGTTGAGCAAAGACAGAATTTTAGCGTTGAGCAGCGTCGAGCATGGCGTTGAGGCGCTACTGGCGTTGAGCATAGCTTTGAGACGCTGCTCCCTTGACAGATTTAGTAATTTTGCTCTAACTTTTTGCTTAGGTGTCTGAATGGCCTCCGGTTTGGCTCGTTTGAATTGTTATTCGACATAGAGTCTCCAAATACGTCTTTTGCTCGAATCCCTACAAAATAAACATGAAAACACATAAAAACTATCAAACTAACAAGAGTTAAGTGTGATTAAATAAAGCTTTATACGTCCTATCACAACCCCCAACCTAAATCTTGCTAGTCCTCGAGCAAGGTCAAACTAAACAATCTTAAGACTAATTAGTTGCATATCAATGACTCTAATCTCAATGCTTTAGGGAACAAAACATTTGCAATGGAAGAAAACAATCAAACACATTCAATCAATGAGAATTTTAAAACTAATCCCTTCATCCCTTATGTGTGTGTGTGTATAGCTCTCCCTTATCTAAGTTTTTATAAGCCCGAGAAGGTTTTATTCGATCCTCAACTCGTTTTCCCCCTACTTCTGACTTTAAGACCAATTCTCAAGCTTCCCTACACTTAAAAGGATAACACGAAACTAAGGTGCCCTGGGGTAGGCCTCCCCCAAACTTAGATTTTTGCTTATTTTGATGAGCGCTAGCTTTCACACATCCACTGTAGGGACCCTTATCCAGAGCACTTGCTCGATGGATGGTCTGACTGATCACAGTAGAGGTAGCTCTTTTTGCCCTTAGACTTTTAAAAACATGCAATCATTTTTTTCTTTACTCGAGTTTTCATTTTATCACAATAATAAAGGCAAATAAAACATGCAATTACTCCTAAGTTTCACGTTATTCAACATCATGCAAGTAGACTCTTAAACTAGTTCCTAAAATCTTTCGAGGTGACAACAAGAATCTAAACCAAATAACCCAATCTTAAGCCTTCAAAACTATAGACAAGAGGGCTAAGTGCTCAAAAAGTATAAGGGAATCAAAAGGAATTTTTTTTTTAAATAGGCTTAAATCAAGCATGCATCTTCAAGTTTCAACCATTTCAAATGGAATTTACCTAAAGCACCTCATAGATTGTCATAATCACCTAATATGAAACTAACTCATCATGCAATTTAAGCTCAATTTAACTCTCACTGCTCAACATGCTCGTGAATAACCCTAAACATGCAAATCTAACGTTCTCCAACCCCAACCTTAATTGATACATTGTCCCCAATGTATCGCTAAACAGAGTTACACAAACAAAAAGCAAGAGGATCAGAGAAACTCCCCTAGTTTTTGGATGGCTTGTAGGTGGTGGTGCATCTTTATCCTCAATTTCTCATCTCAAGTGCAACACCTACAAAAGAAAAAAAAACTACAAAAATGAAATAAATAACTGAAAAGAAAACAAATAAAACAATTAAAGCACTTGGGTTACCTCCCAAGAAGTGTAAATTTTTAACGTCGTTATGCTCGACAGGGTTCGTAAGTGTCAGGGCACATAAAATTCTTCTACTTTCTTCGGTCCATTCTTGCTTGAATCAATGTAACCTTCCAAGTTTAGAAGACTTTCCTGCTTCTCTAGGGTACCAGACAGATCATTATTTTTGTTATTTTTTATATAAGGAATGGAAGGCAAAAAGTAAGACTCAACTAACTTAACTGACTCAAAAGAAACAAAAGACTTTAAGTACTCACGAGAATAAAGAAAAGGCAATTCAAAATTAATAGGAGAGTTAGGGAATAGAACAGGCGAAGACTTTTTAGCCTCCAACTCTATCACCTGAATCTCCTCTTTGCGTGTAAGCTCGGACTCCTCCTTAACCTCACAAATTACCTGTTCTTGGCATGGCGCAAAATTCAAAACTTCCTCGTCACTGTCGGTGTCGATTTCCTCAAAAAATCTTTCCTTAGTGATGTCAAAAGAGTATTGCTCTTGTAGACTCTCCAGTCTTCTCACAGAATTAGCCAACTGGGTAATTTGGTCACCCAGACTTTGCATTCCAGTGCAAGTCTCCTTTTGAAATTGGAGATTTTCCTTTTGAAATTGGAGATTTTCCTTTTGAAATTGGAGATTTTCCTGTTGAAACTGAAGAGTATTATTAGCAATTTGGTAAACTATGGCCTCTAAAGACGTACTTGAGTCTAAAGTTTGAAAGTATTGACTCGGCTGCTCCTCCTGGTATCCATAGCTAAAGCTAGATTGATCCCATTCAAGATAGGGACTATAAGGCTCAAAGTTCATTTGATGACCAGGAAATTCTTCCAAAGTGTAAGCATTTGCCACAAAGTTCCATTGCAGCTGAGGGCATGCTTCGGTGGGGTGTCCTTGCAACGAGCATAATCTACATGTCTCCACTGCTTGAAGCCTCCCTACAGCCACTTGAAGAACAATAGAGGTTAATTAAGAAATTTGAGTTTTGAGCTCACTAACCTCATCAACATACGGGGCAGCTCCACCATTTGTTCAGTAGTGCTGAGAATAATCTGCCATTTAAAGAACAGATAAAAAAAAAACAAAAGTACAAAAGATTTTTTTTTTAGAGCAAATTTAACAAAGAGAAACTAATAGTGGTTCCCCGGCAACGGTGCCAAATTTGAAGCTAGCTTGTCGAGGGCTTGTCAAATTAAATTTATAAACCGATCCTAAGCTACTTGTAGCATTGAGTGGACCGGGTCGATCTCAGAGAACCAAATATCAATTTCTCAAATTAAATTTGCAAATGAGAAAACAAATAAAAGGGGGGATTTTGTGTTTTTCTAAATAAAATAAAACATAAGATAAAAATAAAGATAGGTCAAATCTTACCAAGTTTCAATTCAAAGGCACGGTTTTATCCAATTGCAAAATTGATCATAGGCACACAAACCGTTTAACTTAATCATACAAGCACTTAGTCAACTTATCAGGAAACCCCAAAAGTAACAAATTCCCTAAATTCATTAACTCTAACGAACGTCAAGTCAACGCTAATTACCTAAACAATTTTGACGAAACCGCTCTAAATTATTTAGATAAAAGCATTACGAACCTTGGAATGACCATGACAACTAATGAGGTAAAACAACTTTCACCTAATTAAGAAGCTTCTTTAATTCCTAGAATTAAACATGCAAGCCATGCAATATGGAAACCCACAAAACATACACATGTGATAATCCTAATGCTACCGGTTCATTCAACATGACAATTACGGATCATGATCATGATTAGCAATAAAATATGTAGAGTGATTAAGGCGTCAATTTAATCAAAATACATACTTATAAAATTAACACGAGAATTAAAGAATACTTGCAATTGAAAGAAAACTAAGTCAAGGTTCAAGCCTCACAACATTGCAATTGGTTGTAGCCGACCTCTGAACTGGAAAACGTGGAGTTTAGCCAAGCATCGTGATAGTATATCTCCCATTAAACATGGTTCGATTTTCCCCAATAAAAGTGTAAAAATAGAAGGAGAAAAGCTCTCAAAAGCTCTCTCTAAAAGTCTAAGAAAAGGTGGCAAAAGTCCCAACCCTAGAGTGAAAAAAGTGCTATAAATAAGGTTAGGGCAGCGTTGAGACGCCAAGAGTGGCATTGAGACGCTGCTCTAGCAAATAAGGAAAGAAAAATCGCTTGTACGTGTGGTTTTGAGCAGCGTTGAGCATGGCGTCGAGACGCTACTGGCGTTGAGCAAGCCAAACCGCAGCGTTGAGCAACGTTGAGCCAAGACAGAATCTTAGCGTTGAGCGGCGTCGAGCATGGCGTTGAGACGCTACTGGCGTTGAGTGGCTTTGAGACGCTGCTCCCTAGACAGATTTAGTAATTTTGCTCTAACTTTTTGCTCAGGTGTCTGAATGGCCTCCAGTTTGGCTCATTTGAATTGTTATTCGACATAGAGTCTCCAAATACTTCTTTTGCTCGAATCCCTACAAAATAAACATGAAAACACATAAAAACTATCAAACTAACAAGAGTTAAGTGTGATTAAATAAAGCTTTATATGTCCTATCAGTTGTTCTTCTTCTCGCCTTGTTAAAATCAAGTGCGATCCATGTTTGTGCTCTATTTGGATGTTGCCGCAAGATGAACTGGTTGTGCCTCGAGATGAAGAACAAGCTCTCAGTTGGGAGTGGATGAATTTGTTCGAGGGGAGAATTGTTAGGAGTGCTAACAAAGTTTCACATTGACTAGGGAAGGAATAGATTCATGGTATATAAGTGAGGAAAATTATCTCTATTGGTATGAGACCTTTTGGAGGAAACCAAAAGCAAAGTCATGGGGGTTTATGCCCAAAGTGGACAATATCATACCAATGTGAAGATATGTGGAGGGTCATTGTCCCTAACAAGTGGTATCAGAGTCATCCCCTGACTTAACAAGGTCTGTAGAATCCTCAGGTAGCGAACAAAGAATGCGAGCCTCAAAGGCGTAGTCATAGTGAATCTATGGTTGAACTTTCAGACATGCGATGTGCTCCAGTGAGGAGTTGACAGTAATTTGCTCGAGTGTAATTCAAAGGGATGACTATTTGAAGGGAGGCTCGGTGATACTTTGTTCGATGGGAGGATTGTTGGGATTGTTGGGAGTACAACCAAAGCCCCACATTGGCTAGATAAGGGGAAGATCATGGGTATATAAGTGAGGGACAATATCTCATTAGTATGAGGCCTTTTGGGTGAAACCACTTATGCCCAAACTGGACAATATCATACCAATGTGGAGATATGTCAGAGTCGGTTGTCTCTAACAGTGGCTTTAGAGCCATGCCCCTGACTTAGCCATGTCGGTAGAATCCTCGGGTGCTGAACAAAGGAGGCGAGCCTTGAAGGCATAGTCATGCTTTGATACCAGTTTGTTACGAATAAACGACAAGCAAAGAAACAAAAGCAAGAAAATCGACACACAGATTTACGTGATTCACTAACGGTGTGTTAGTTACATCCACAGGCAGAGGGAGAAATTGTTTTATTATCTCGATGAGCAATAGAGTACAGAATACAGAGAGATTTTTGCAGATAAGAGTTAGAGGGCCAAATAACATATTCAAAGCATTTCTACAATATGCATATCCAAATACTACCAGACCAAAAGTGGGTCTTACCGTTTTCTTTTTCCTATATCATCTATTTCCTTTGTTCAACTGACCATTTATTCTATTAATTTTTTTAATAAAAGTTTGAAAGTAGCTCACAAACAAATCATTGACAATAGGCACCAGAGAGACAACTAAAAACTACATAAATAAAAATAATTTGATTTAGTAAAATCATCAACTATCTTATAGTAAATCAATGATATACCTATACGAAATATTAGGGGCGATCATCGGTTGGTCGACATTGGTTTTGGGCTCAAACAGATACTGTCAGTTGTAGTCAATTTTGAAGAGGATGATTATAGTTGCAAGGACCCAACTGCGTTTAAGGTTTGTTTAAAAAAAAGAAGAAAATAGAAATTAGTTTTTTTTTTTTTTAAATGAAAATGGGATTAGTTAAACTTAAACCTTTGGTAAAGAAAGAAAAAGAAGAAATTTGGAAAAAGAAAAAATATATATATTAGCAGCCGAAATTGGGAAAGTAAAAGGAATTGTAGGCACGTGTGGTGTGTGCTGTGGTGTTTCAGAATTGACACGTGGTAAAGATTTTAGTGAAAAAAAAAACAGAAAAACAAATAGAAGCTTTTGTATAGAGAGAGAGAGGGAGCTAGAGGCTTGATGTAACGACCCGAATTCCTACTACTTTCTAAACGCGGAAGCACGATCTAGTTACCTCGCTCATGCCCGAAATTTCGGCAGCATGACGGCGTAACTAGGAGAAACCAAAATTTACAACGACTTGGAAAGAGGCATAAACACTTCTATAATTCAGGAAATAGACTCAGCCCCTCCAAACTACGATATATAGTGCTGAGCTCAACCAACAGATAGTCAAACCTAAGAACTTCTAACTAAATACACGAAAGCAAAGAATATTTAGAATTTACAACCAAACGCACATCAAGGAACAAAGAAACAAACTAAAAGCTAAACAGGGAAAAGAATTTTTGGTGGAGTCTCCATAATCTCGTCAAGTCGTCGCCTGCGTCATCCACTCCGTGAATGTGCACAATCTGCAAAACAAACAAAATAGCAAGGATGAGTATAAACATACTCAGTAAGTAGCTCACTTAAGGGTCCAATGTTTAAAGGAACCATACCAAGCTCTACTCACACTCGTGCTTAGTTTCCAAATATTTCCTTTTTTAGGAATCCATTTAACCTTCCACAACATTCACTACTACCTAAACCTAACCTAGAACTCAAACCTGTGAAGGTCTATAATCCCGCACACTCATCTCAATAGATAAATCACCCCTAGGCTAGCACACAGGCGCTAGGGAACGCATTCCCTACGCTCAACATAATGGGGAATCACCCCTAGGCTAGCACACAGGCGCTAAGGAACGCATTCCCTACGCTCAACATACTGGGGAATCATCTCTCAGCTAGCACACGGCATTAGGAAATGCATCCCTATGCTCAACACAGTGGGGAATCACCCCTAAGCTAGCTCATCGGCAATAAGGAATGCATTCCTTATGCTCATCACATCATGATAGCCACACAGGCAACCAGGGAACACATCCCCTCAGCTAGCATACAGGCAATAGGGAAACGCATCCCATATGCTCAACACAGTGGGGAATCACCCCTAAGCTAGCTCACAGGCACCAGGGAAACGCATCCCCTATGCTCATCACATCACATACGTTCTAGGCTTACAACTCGCACGAAAGAACAGAGTTAGGGTAGATAGCATCAAACTAACGGGCCTTTGCACTTTCCCAATGCATTCAAGACCTCTCGGGTCATCCACCATACCAAAATCATTCCTCATTTCCAAACCATATTCACAACCTGAACCGAAGTTCAAAAGCGTATACAAAGGGAATCATCCCCTAATCCGCATAAGCAAAAAGGGAAAGACGACCCTCTAGCCCTTCTATACAATTTTAATACTCTACGCCTCATATTTATAAGTATATAACTCAGGCCCACATCTCAACAAACGACAACAATCATCTCCTCGTGACCTCTTATTGTAGGTCACGGGCACGCGTCTCAAGTATGAACTTTACTCTAGTTCGAAAGTAGTCCTAAACAAGAACTTTACTTAGCCATAGCCCATACATGTCCTAGCAGCATATAGCCCTCCAATCACCAATCTTAGAAGTTCAGTTCCCTAAGCACGCTACAAATCAGGACAACCGAAAACCTTTCACATACATTCGGACATATCTGAAACATCTTAAATCTGTTCAGTCCTCTGCTCATTATAAACACACGAAGCACTAACCATGACCCTACCCACTGAAAACCCTTAAGGTGTTTCAAATCAGTCTCCAGTCCAAATCAACCACTCCAACACCCTGCGCTCAGTCAGCTCAACCATAACTCGAGAAAAACTAAACTTCATCCAACCACTTAAGTGTTTCCAATGCTCTAAACTCTATTTACACCTCAACATCGTCTAAAGGTCTTCCGCAACCATTTATGATCATTCAGTTTAATCCATTCTCCACTACTTCCACTCTTTTAGTTAAAACACTATCTTAGGCATTCAAGTATTCCAAGGCCTATATCCAAACTTAGGTAAATCACATACATAAAACATAATGCATAGCCCCGACCCCTTGTAAATCATATTGAAATTCATTAGTTCTAAGCATTTCAAGATAAGTTAAGCCCCTGATATCATTTCATACGTACTTAAGCAACTTAAATTCAAAGACAACTCAAGATAGTTCAACCATTCACACCATGATCCACGTATTCACATTTGGAGTGCACGTTTATTCTCATCTCACCACAAACATGAGCCAAACTCATTCAATTCCAACCTTGGTGAACTCTTAAGGCTCTACACGTGCTAACTACAATATCTCGATACTTTGAACCCCTATCTTCAACTATAACCACAACTTATGCCATTTTAGCTCAAAAATACCTTCGAACGTATCCTTTAACCATTACATGCTTCCTAAACACGGTTCCAAGCATATTTTCACAATTCACAAATTATCAAACATAAATCCAAAACATTTACGAACTTAAAGGGGCTTAAAATCCAAATAACTACTTACCTAAATAACCTCAAGATTCAAGGTAGCCTAAACTCGAATGCTCAATCTTGAATCGCCAACAAAGTCCCCGAATTCGAGACCAAAGCCCACTGGACAGCAGCTTGAATCAACTTAATTTCGCCTAAACGACCTTTAAACGCGATGGGTAATCCAAACTTAGAACAACAACTTCATGGGTAAACTTCAAATCACATTCATAACCCACTAAAAGATTAAATTCAAAACTCAAAACACTTACCCACTACGAATCGAGGTCGTAAACTGTTGTACGAATATCGAACTTGCAGGAAATTGTTCCAAAAACACTACCCTTGCTGCTGTCTGTACAGAAACCGAGAGGGAGAGAAGGAGGAAGAAAGCAGCCGGAGTTGGGCGACGGGCGGCGTGCGGGCTGGAGCTTCGTTCGGCGACTGGGCGTGAGGCGGAGCTGCTGGAGGGCGGCAGGCGGACGAGCTGGCGTGCGGCGGCAGTTCGTGGCTCGAGCTTGGACATCGGCGAGGGTGGTTGGCGGCTGACGGAACTGGGTGGACGCGAGCTGCACCGGCGATTCGGAGACGGCGTGCGGCGGACTGAGTTGCAGACAGAGTTGGAGCAGGGCGAGCAGCTGATCGGTGAGGAAGAGAAGGAGAGACGGCGGCGGTGTGGCTGTCGACCGGAGGGAGAGAGCTCGAGAGTAGAGAGAGAGAGAATTCGGGTGAGAGGGGAAGAGTTCCACGAGAGAGAGATTTTCGGGAAGAGGGAGAGGAAGGAGAATGTGGGGAAGAAGAAGATAAGTTTGAAATTATTTTTATTTTTATTATTATTTTTTTCATTTTATTTTTATTAAAAAGAAAACAATCAAAATTCCAATAATACCCTTTGACCAACCTTTTCCTTCCAAAATTGCCCTTTTTAACTTCTCAATTTCCAATGAAGCCATTCAAGATACTAAATTTGAAAATTAATCTATTTAAATTCCCAAAATTTCAAAATTAAAACCCCCTAAAAAAAACCGGGCGTTACACCTGAGGAGTAGTACCCGTGGGAAGCAAGGAAAAACACAAGAAAGGTTTGAAGAAAGAAGGTTTCAAAGCGATTGGGGCGAAGGAAGCCTCTAATAATTAGGTAGGTTTTGTTAATAGAAATCATGTAAAGTGATTAATTAATAATAGCTTTCATGGGTTTTTCATTTTTAAGCACCAAGTATCTAAAATGGTTGATTAAGAATTTTAGAATTAATCTATGGAAGAAATTAAGGGTGGTTAGTGTTTATACATCGGAGAAAGAAAGGGAAGGAAGTGTTGGGCGAAATAGGAAGGAAGGAAAAAGATACAAACACTGAAAATTTAAAATAGAGAGGAGGAAGAAGAAATTCATCTTCAAGGATTTTTGGTTGGAGAAAAAAAAATAGGGACATTGAAAATATTAGAGATGAACGAAAGAAAAGGAAGAGAAGGAAAAATAAAAAGATTACAAAAAGGGAGAACACTTAGGGGCCATTTGGATTGGGGGTATGGGGATGAGAATAAGGGTGGGAATCAGCAAGGATACAAAATTCCTTGTTTGGTACGAGGTTTTGAGGATTGACCATGGGAATAAGCTATTCCCATGAGTTTTGTATACCCATGAGTAAAGGCATTTGAAACCCTTGCAAAAGCATGAGTTTTCTTCATGCTCTTCTTTTTTTTCTCTCTCTTATTTTTGTTAATATTCATATTTCTTTTAAATATATTTATTTATTCTAATAAAATTAATTAATTTTATTTAAATATATTTTTATAATCTACCAGATTATATAAAAACTATTTTATAATAATGTATTGAATTAACCTAATTAAACATTCATTTATAATAAATTAATCATAATTAATTGATTGATTAAAATATACCCATCAAATTCTCATTTATACAAAGGAAAAAAAAATAATAATTTTACACCTAAGTTTGTCAAGTTGTATCAATTTATGTATTAAACTTTTAATTTCATCAAATTGCACCCCAAACTTATATAAGTATTGTAATCTTAACTTTAAACTTAAAAAAGTGTTGCAATTTATATTCTCCAATAAGTAGTATAAAAAAATTTAACTTTTTATAATAATTTATTCAATTAAAATTATACCTTTATTATAATAAATTAATTTACATCTATTTGTTGAAGAGTCAATTAATTAATGCATCATAATTACATAAAATTTATAAAATTAATCTCATAAAAAAAGTATTTATTATTATAAAAATTAGCATTCCCATGTGTACAACCAAACACAACAATCAATGATTCCCAGCAATCTTATTCTCAGACATCTTATTCTCAAGCATTCATTATTTCCAGGCATACAGGAAACCTTGAACCAAACGACCCCTTCATCAGTTACCATGGAGGAGATAAGAAGGAAGGGAGGGGAGAGAAAGTAAAAGAAAAAGAAGAAGATAATAAAGAAAAAAGAGGTGTGTGGTACAAATTAAGTCTAATGAAGAAGAGAGAGAGATCATTTTGAAGACTATTCAACTTTATTCGCGTGAGTAAATGGTAAATTGGAGAAAGAAGTATATTAATTAATTATGCAAATTTGTGATGTGAAGGAGATGTGAAAGAGGAGAGAGAGAGATAGTATTAATTAGAGAAAAAGACAAGATGTACTTGATTAATAAAATGGAATGAGAGAAAAAATTGTATTTGAAATTTGGGTTGAGAAAAATGGATTTGAGAATTAGCTTCATTTGATTAAGGTGAAATTTATGACATTTTCTTATTGGTAGTATTTGTAATTTGGAGTATGGTTATTGAAATTACAGGTTGAACAGAAGTTGGAATAGCTTTTGATTTGAGGTGTCAACGACAATGGTTTTGTGAGTGGTTATTTTACGAATTGTTTTCTTTATTTGATTATTATTATGAATTTTCAAGAATTCTATAATCATTTGCACTTTTAGAGAAATTGCTAAGAGATTTTCAGAGAATTGTTATTAATTTCTAGAAATGGTATTGAAATCTGATATTTTATGTTTTTAGCTGAAATTATCATTTGAGAGATTATATAATTATTATTTGAAGATTTATAAATATTTAATTTTATTTGAGAATTTCTCAAGTTTATGAAATGTTACTTTAGAGAAGGAGTATAATTTTTAGAAAGAGTTTGAGATCTTGAAAAATTAAGAGTTTTTATGATTTAGAGTGATTTGTGATTAAGAAGTTTATGTTGGAAGTGGTTTTCAAACTACTAGATCTTTGTACCCATGGTGAGATTACCCGATATGCTATGAGAATGTGTTTCCATAGTATGCTATCGTGCTCAGGCCGCAGGGAATGTAGGGGAATGCTGGGGCCATTAGGTGCCAAATCCAAATTCTGAATTCTGGTCCAAATCCTAGACCTGAGGCATTACAGATGTTAGAGTTTGCTCTACGTGCACATATGACAGAGATTAGCTCTGCTATGTTACTTGAGATTACTCGGTACATAGTACGATAGAGATTGTTCTGTTGTACGTATTGAGATTACTCTACGCCAGTATGACATATATTTGGGTACAGATTTGGTGATGAATTTTACTAGCTTATGCTTATGGTTTTCAGAGCTATAATAGCATATTTCTCTATCTATGTTTTTACGAACTTATGCTTATGTTTTCAAGAACTGTTGACTTAAGAGTTGTTGTTTCAAGAGTTGTTTATTTACAGATTTTAATGTCTTAAAATGATCTCGAAGGTTTCTAAACTGTTCGTGTTTTACATTATTCCACAGAGTTATGAACTTCTGTTTAGTAAGAGAGTAATTTTTCTTGAACATTTATTCTCTTATGGAGTCACCACTCACTGGTTTTTTTAGCTCATTCTTTGTTTTTAATTTTCCACCAGGTTGCTCTTGAGTGTCAACCAAAGTTAGTTGATCGAAATCTGTCACCAGTCTCACCAAGTCATTACATATCATCTATTGTAAGTAAAGAGAGAAATTTTTAGCTGCGTTATTTATGAGATATCCATGGATAAAGTTATGATCATGAGAAAAGAGATAGAAATTGGCAATAGATTCTTTTGCACACTTGGGGGTTTATTGCCGTCACAGCTCATCCTAGGTTTGGTAAGTTAATCTGGGGTGGGGTGTGACAAAAAGTCATCAAAAGTCCAAGCCCACACGTGAAAAAACTCTATAAATTAGAAGAGCCCTTCTTCATTTGAAGGGTTCAGAAAATGGAGAACCCAGAGAATTGATTCAGAAGTTTGAAGTTTACTGAAGATTGAAGTTTGAAGACCTGAAGACAAAGTTTTAAATCTTCTTGAAGATCGAAGTTAACTTAAATCGTTTTGAAAAACTGAAGACTTCAAAGATTAAAAGTAAGATATGAAGACTAAAACAAACTTAAATCTTCTTGAAGAATGAAACTAACTAAATTTCTTCTGACAAGTTGAAAACCTTCTATAAGCTAAAAATTGAAGACTTTCAACAATCTACAAGCCATAAGACCTTCAACAAGCTATAAGCTGAAGACCTTTAATATGCTAAAAGTCGAAGACGTTCAATAAGCTACAAGCTGAAGACCTTCAACAAGCTCAAAACTGAAGACTTTCCACAAGTTCAAAGTTGACAATTCAACCTCGAGAAAAAGCATTCCAGCCCTCGAGTCAAGTATACATACGAGAAAAAGAATCAGATCGAGGACCATCTATTAGAGATTGTACTCCACTTATTATACAAGAAATCAATACAAATCAAAGTTTTATTCCACGAATTAAATTTTTTTGGAAATCTCATCGAACATACTCTAAACTAACCGTAGATACTAATTTTAACATTTATTGAAAGTACGAAAGACTAAATTTGGACATTTGAAAAAAAGAACTAAAATTGAACAAATTCTAGATTGCATAGACCAAAAAAGTTTTTTAACATTCGAAAATTCTATTTCTATTCCCTATATTTTGGGAATAGCCCCTCAAAACTTAGAAGCCTTCCCCTATTTTTCTTTTCATATTAATTTGCATAATTGGAGATCTTGGTTCAGCAAAGATTCAGCTAGTTTTGTTTCAATTAGTAGCTAGGTCCAATCAAATCTGTTGTGGAAATGTAAAAAAAAAAATGGTCATGAATTTTCGTTAGTCCTATTTTCTGACGTGGCATCTGAAGTTCCAAAACTCAAAGCTTCCGCCAATGGTTTCTAGGGACTAAAATAGAAGTAAGTCCTAAATTACTGTAACCAAAATGATATTTTAATCTTTTCATTTCATCAAATTAAATTTTAAATTTAAATATGTGCGGAAATTAATACCATCCAAAAATTTAGACTTATACGGAGCAAGATGTCAACTCAAAAATCAAAATTAAACAGATGCATAGTGGGAATGGGTAGAGATGTCGTAATTGGTGCTTTGATATGTAATCAATATTCAAAGTCAAAGAAACGCAGAAAAGTCAAATGAATGACTTTGATGGCCAAGCAGCTGCTTCCAGTCGGCTTGCCCCACGGAACTTGTTTTCTAAGAAACAAAATTAAACAGTGAGCATCTCAAAACAAGAGCCTGTTTAATTTACAGAATATTTTCGCCATGAAACCGCAAATGAATGGGAGCTTTTCAGGTCGTCTTCTTCTTCTTCTTCTTTCATTTACATGCTTCTCTTCACGGTTTTGCTTCGGCAGTGATACAATCACATCAACAGATTTCATCAAACACCCTGCAACTATAATTTCCAATGCCAGTACCTTCGAGTTGGGGTTCTTCTCACCTGTTAATTCCAAAAGCCAATATGTCGGAATTTGGTTCAAGCAAGTTTCCCAACAAACTGTAGTATGGGTTGCTAACAAAGACAATCCTCTCAACAATACTTCTGGGATTTTCACTATTTCCAAGGATGGAAATCTTGTGGTCTTAGATGAAAACAACACCATCCTTTGGTCTTCAAATGTTACTTCTCCTACAGTCAACACAACTGCCCGAATTTTAGATTCGGGAAACCTTGTTTTGGAAGATCCTGCTTCCGGGTTGGTTATATGGGAGAGTTTAAAACACCCTTCCAATTTATTCTTGCCTTCCATGAAGCTTACCACAAACAAAAGAACTAAGGAGAAGGTCGTGTTTACCTCATGGAAAACCTCTTCTGATCCATCTCCAGGTAACTTTTCTTTAGCGTTGGATGTTCTCAATATTCCTGAAGCTGTCGTTTCCATTGGCGGTAACCCATATTGGAGATCTGGTCCATGGAACGGTCAAAGTTTTATCGGAATACCCGAAATGATTTCTGTTTATTTCATTGGATTTAATCTTGCGATTGAAGACCAAACTTATTATTTCTCTATTACTTATAATAATGACGATCAATTACTTTATACCATGCGATTAAGCCCACAAGGGAATTTGGAGCAAGTGTATTGGGATTTTTCGGAAGAAAGTTGGGTGATGATTTGGTCGGCTCTTAAAACGCAGTGTGACTACTATGGTGCTTGTGGGCCGTTTGGGATTTGTAATGCGAATGCATCCCCAATTTGCAGCTGTTTAAAAGGGTTTAAACCAAAGTATGAAGAAGAATGGAATCGAGGAAATTGGAGTAATGGGTGTGTGAGAAATACGCCATTGCAGTGTGAGAAGTCCAACAATGCCAGCGCTGTGGAAGATGGATTTTTAAAAGTGGAATTGGTGAAAGTTCCAGTTTTGGCAGAGTGGTCCAATTCCTCTACTTCAGCGGATGATTGTAAACTCGAGTGCTTGGATAATTGCTTGTGTAGTTCTTATGCATATGAAAATGGTATTGGTTGCATGATATGGAGAAGGCATTTAATTGATATACAAAAGTTTGAGATTCTTGGAGCTGATCTTTATCTTCGACTGGCATATGCAGACTTAGTCACAGGTCGGCTCTGATCTCTCTAAACGTCTACTGCAATTTTTTTATCATTTTGAAATTATATGTATAATTTTGTTACTATACCAAGTTTAATCTATGAACTTTTAGCTTTTTGACTATTTGGGTTTTTGAACTTTCAAAATTGTCTATTAGGCCATTGAACTTTTAATTTTATGTTAATCCTTAAACTTTCAATTTTGTGTCCAATAGATGTTTAAATTTTCAATTTTGTGTCTAATAGATCATTGACTTATTTAACATTTTTTAAAATTCATGGATCTACTAGAAATTGAAAGTTTAGAGTTCTATTAGACATAAAATTCAATTTTATATATCTAATAGATCAATTAATTTTTAAATTTTTTAATATATCAAGGTTTTATTAAACACGAAATTGAAAGTTCAGTTACCTATTAGACATTTTTAAAATTTAGAGACTTATTAGACACAAAATTGATAAATTCAAAGATCTCAGGAACCAAATAGACAAAATTTAAAAGTTCATGACTAAATTTGTAATTTAATCTATTTTTTTTCTAAATCTCTTTCATATTGCTTTCATCAATAGATGATGTGAAAAACAAGACAGGAATTATGATAGCCATAGTGGTACCAGCAACTCTTATCATCTTCATCATTGCCATATACTTCTGGTGGAGATGGAAGGCTAGCAAAAAAGGTAGCGAAAATCTCATTAACTATCATGTCATTTTCTTTCTCATCTTATTATTTTATTTTTTTTAGTACAACTTCTCGTCATATTAATTGGTAAAATAGTCTTGTAGTTTATTTATTGATAGCTTAGTAACATTTTCTTTCTTACTCAAAAAAAAAGAAAGCTTAGTAACATTTTGAAGTCTATTGTAGAGGAGTATAGCAAAAAAGGAAAACACTTGAAGTTGAGGACTGACACGATTGGGGACAAAATTAAATTTGAAGAACTACCTCTTTATGATTTTGAGAAGCTGGCAATCGCAACAAACAATTTTGATTTACGTAACAAACTTGGACAAGGTGGCTTTGGTCCCGTATATAAGGTACGTATATATTACTTATGTAGATAGTTTTTGGCTAGGTAACTGGAAGCATATATGGCTGGCTCAAGTTAATGTTTTATATGTTCAGGGGAGGTTGTTAGATGAACAGGAAATAGCAATAAAAAGGCTTTCAAGAGCTTCTAACCAAGGATATGAAGAATTTATAAATGAAGTGATCGTGATTTCGAAACTACAACATAGAAATCTTGTGCTGCTTCTTGGTTGCTGCATCGAAAGAGAAGAGAAGATGCTAATATATGAGTATATGCCCAACCTAAGTTTGGATGTATTCATCTTTGGTTAGATATGTTTGCACTAAATTTTAAGATTTCTCTTTTCATTGTAGTTCAATTATATATATTGCTTTAGAATAAATAATCACTAACCACAATTAAAATATTTTCCATGTAGACTCTACCAAACAAAAGCTTTTGGGTTGGAGGAAAAGATTTAATATTATTGATGGAATTGCTCGAGGTCTCCTTTACCTTCATAGAGATTCAAGATTGAGAATCATTCATAGAGATTTAAAGGCAAGTAATATTCTATTAGACAAAGATATGAATCCTAAAATTTCGGACTTTGGTATGGCAAGAATATTTGGTGGTAATGAAGTGCAAGCCAATACTATAAGGGTTGTTGGAACTTAGTAAGTATCACTCATATTCCTTTTATATTTATTATTTTGATTATAATTATAATTATGCAACTAACGATGATTAAATGTGTTTTGATGAAGTGGATATATGTCACCTGAATATGCAATGCAAGGTCAATTTTCAGAGAAATCAGATGTTTTTAGTTTTGGAGTTTTATTACTTGAGATTATAAGTGGGAGAAGGAACACAGGGTTCTATCGCGATGAACATGCTTTAAGCTTATTGGAATTTGTAAGTGTACGGAAAAAAATCGATATCAAATTCTTGATTATATTTAAATCTCAATAACTTACACAACTTTTTAATGTGGTTTCAGGCATGGAAGTTGTGGATGGAAGACAATCTTATTGCTTTGATTGATCCAACTATATACGAATTGTGTTGTCAATCAGAGATTTTGAGGTGCATCCAAGTGGGATTCTTATGTGTTGAAGAATCTATAGATGATAGGCCAAATGTTTTTACTATTATTTCGATGCTCAACAGTGAAATTGTAGATCTTCCTATTCCAAAGCAACCTAGCTTTATTGGTAGACCAGCTCGGACTAACACAAAGATCTCTCAACAATGTCTTAATAAATATTCTGTAAATAGTCTTACACTTACCTCAGTTATAGGTCGATAACATGTGGGTGTAGTTTTTCTTTTTTTAGTTCAACAATATATGTGGGCGTAGGGATTTGAATCTTTAACCTTTTGGTTGATGGTATAATATCTTAAATAGTTAAGCTATGTTCAGTTTGCCATGAACATGTTATTTTATCCTCAAACTTTTATTTCATTTTTTGTTTCCTTTTATCCCAAAGCTTTATAATAATATTATATTTATTTATTTATAATTCCGAACAATGGTTTGATGATCGTAATTTTTGAAAATAAGTTAATCCAAGTATAACTCAATGGATAAGGCACCAAATATCATCTCAAAGGTTGATGGTTTGATCCCCCACTCCCGCAATTGTTGAACTTAAAAAATTTTAAATAGAAAACTCCAAAAATAATAAATATTTTTTTATACTATCCATAAAACCTCAAAATTTTAAGACGACGAAAGTCATTCACTTAACCATCTAACAAACTAAAACTCACTGAAGAGGAAAAGACCAATACTTTCTGTAACGACCCAAAATTTAGCCTATTCTAGGGAACACTACTAAACCAACTATTATCAAGTGGTTTAAATTGTAACATATTAGTTACTTTAGTTGTATCTTTCCCTTCAGTAAGCAGCTGTATTTCTGTTTTTTTTGTTGTATCAAGTCTATTTATACATGAGGAGAACACTGTATTAAGCATGAGTTTGATTAATAAAAGGTTCACAAACTCTTCTCCTCTAATTGACTCGTGTAATATGGTATCAGAGCACATGTATCGATAAATGTGTTCAATTAGAGGATCTTTCAAAGAATATTCTCTATTCCACGAAAACTCAGGGATTTTTCCTTCTCCGTTGGTTTTCTCCATGGCAGAACCCTCGGCATCTTCTATCGATTCAAATGTTATCGAAGCTCAATTGAACCCCTATCTTCTGCATCATTCCACTATTCCGACTACATCTCTTGTTACAGAATTGTTAATTGGAGCTAGCAATTACATTTGGTACCTGTTTATCAGCTTTGGCTTCTTCACATAGAAATTTTGTTGAATCTTGGGTGGTCGACTCTGGTGCATCGAACCATATATGCCATGATAGATCATTGTTCATTAATATGAAGTCTACAACCAATATTTCTGTCATTCTACCTAATCAGATGCGTTTTATTGTGCAATACATTGGCGATGTTCGTGTGTCTGATGAGATCATTCTATATAACATTCTTTTTCTCCCTCAAGTGCTTTGCTACAAGATGATCGTTATCATATTAATTTTTCTGGAAATTCTTGTTCTATTCAGGACAAGTTAAGCTTGAGGAAGATTGGAAGTGTTGATTGTGTAGGAGGTCTTTATCTTTTCTCTACACCTAAGGTCTCTTCACACTTCACACTATCAACCCGGGTATGTACATCCTATGTCACTTGGCATCAAAGATTGGGTCATCCATCTTTTTCTCGCTTGCATACTTTGAAGAATTGTTTGAATTTCTTTGATTCAGTTGATAATCATGTTTGCCATATCTGTCCCTTGGCAAAACAGAAGCGTTTAGCTTTTTCCTCTCATAACCATGTACTGAGAATGTATTTGATATTGTTCACTATGATGTATGGGGACCTTTTAAAACCCCCACCTATGCTGGTTTTTTTTTTTTTTTTTTTTAAATTTTTTAACACTAATGGATGATTGCTCTCGTTACACTTGGGTATACCTTATGAAGAATAAAAGTGATGTTTTGTATCTTGTCCCTCGATTTTTTTTAAAATGGTTGAGACACAATTTCAAAGGTCATTAAATGTTTTCGTTCTGACAATGCCCCTGAACTTCGATTTGAGGAATTCTTCGCCTCTGTTGGAACTATCCATCAGTTTTCTTATGTTGAGACCCCGCAACAAAACTCTATTATCGAACGGAAACATCAACATCTCCTGAATGTGGCACATGCACTATTTTTTCAGTCTCAAGTACCTTTGAAATTTTAGGAGGATTGTATCTTATTTGCTGCTTTTTTAATCATCAGGACTCCTATAAAACTTCTATCTGATTGTAAACCTTATTCCATTTTATATGGTCATGATGTTTATTATCATTCGTTACGGGTCTTTGGTTGTCTTGCATATGCCTCAACTTTGCGAACTCATCGCAATAAGTTTGACCCTAAAGCTCGTCCTTGTATTTTTCTTGGGTATCCTACTGGTTTTAAATGGTACAAGCCCTATGATATTATTAAAAGAGAATCTTTCATATCGAGGGATGTTCTATTTTTTGAAGATTTGTTTCCTTCTCACACCATTCCACAAAATTCAGATTCATCATTATATGATCAATTTGTCCTCCCCAAACCTTTATCTGATATTGGGAGTTCTCTTCCACATGCTGGAGCTTCTACTGATCATTCCTCTACTGATAAGATTCTTGCTCAGCCTCATGAACCTGTTGAATTTACTGCTATTATTGAAGTGTATGAACCACAGTCTAATGAACCTACTGCACTCCATTAACCATTTGCTCATGATGATTATGTCATTGTTCCTAGGCGATCTAGTCGTATTAAAAGTCAGCCATCTTATCTTCGAGACTTTCATTGTAACTTGCTGACTGATACACCTAGGGATGTCCATTTTTCCCGCGGGGACTGGGCCTCGTGGGGACCCGCTTTAACGGGCCAGGGAATCCCCGTTTAGGCGGGGAATGGGAGATGGAGTGGGGGAAAAAAATTCCCCGCGAGCTAAACGGGGACGGGGAATGTATTCCCCGTCCCCATTCCCCGCCCCGTTTAATTTTTTTTATATTTATATTTTATTTTTTTAATATATATATATATATATATGTGTGTGTGTGTGTGTGTGTGTGTGTGTGTGTGTGTGTGTGTAAGTATATATATGTCATTTAAAAGTTTATTGTTAATGATTTAAATAATTGGATATGTTTAAATCATATAGTTAAACATTTTAATTATATGTATGGATTAATTAGATAATTTGATATGTAATATTGTTTTGTTTTTATTAGGAGGTTTAAGAATGTTATCTTTAAATAGATATTTTTTTAATAGAAAATTAACTATTTAAATTAAGATTTTTGGTGAATAATTAACAATGTAATTAAAAATTAATTGATATTTTTCATAGAAATTAACTATTTGAAAATTTATCAAAAAAATTATTTGATTCTTAAAAAAGAAAAAAAAAACTAAACGGGGAATAATTTCCCGCGGGGAACCCGATCCCTGCGAAATTTAATAGGAAATTTCGCGGGGATGGGGATTCAAATAGGGGGCGGGGAAGCCATCCCCGTCCCCGCCCCGCCCCGTGGACATCTCTAGATACACCTGTGGTATCTAGTTCAACTTATCCTCTTAGTCAACACTTGTCTTATGAACGTTACTCTCCATCTTATCGAGCCTTCTTGTTAAATGTCACGATTGAATATGAGCCTGGCTATTATCATCAAGCTGTTTCTTTCCCACATTGGCGTAAGGCTATGAATGAGGAGATAGCTGCTCTAGAACGCACAAATACTTAGATCATTGTTTCCTTACTGATCGGTGCTATTCGCTACACGCAAGTGCACGTGATCGAAGTAATAAAGAAACTGGAAGTAATCCAGAGTATCATACCCAAGGGAACGGATTTTAACAAAATCTTATGAAGACGACACAAATTTGCTTACAAAATGCAACTGTGGTAACCAAGGATGTAAAAATATAAGGAATTGGTTTGTTAACAAGAGTGAGTGAAAAATCAATGAGTTAAAATAGGGATTCAAGTGATTCAAGCACCTTTGGAAAAATACTATTCAAATGCGATTGCAATCTTGACTAAACATGTGAAGACTAAGTAAACCGAGTTCAACTCCTATTCAATTTTGATTCAAAATCTTAGGAGACTAAGTGATTAAACCTATATGTCTATGGCTAATCTAACTTAGATACTTTCGCACACAACTCTAGTGGTTTTGGAGTCTCGCTCTATGTCTAGGGTCGATGTTCAGAACTTATTTCTAAACCTTTTCCTCCATTGCTTTTGTGACATCGGCTAGCCCTTAACTCTTTCGATATTAAGTTCAAGCTTGACAAACAAACACTAGTTGGCCGGCTAGGTTTACCCAAATCTAATTTCAACAAAAGCAAACAAAATTCACATGCTAGCTAGATTGATGATACTTTTAGAGCTTTTGCATTTTTCCTTAGGGCTTTCATCAACTTGAACCCCTAAAGAAAATTTAGCTCATTATGGAAGAAATGGAAAACCAAAATTTACTTTTTAACAATTTCATAGTTAACAAAAGAAAGAGGTAATTAATCTCAAGGCAAACCTATTTGAATTACCAATTAAGAATGCCCACTAAGAAATAATAATGCTGAATTTACTGAATTTAAATCAAAATGTCATAAAGCATGTTACTGGAATTTCAATTTCTGTAAACAAAAAGAAACCCATGAGTGAATAAGCTTTATATATGGAAATGAAGAATTTTGAATATGGAATTCAACTTTACATTTCCATCTCACCACCTATAGGAAATAGAATTTAACATAAACCAAATCAAAATCCAGAAATCACTTAACACTTGTAACATCAAAACGGAATCAACAGAATAGTGCTACCGAAATCCCTTACTGTGATCCATTCAGAATTCTGTCTCCAAAAACTTGAATTTTAACCTCTTCAACCTTCGTTGAGGAGAGATCTAAGTCAGGATCTTAGGAGTAAACCCAATCATAAACTAATAAAAAGAAAAAACCAAATGATGAAATTCGACTTGCTGCTGTGTTGAAGACAAAACAGAAAAACCCATAAAAAATAAAGTGCAGAAATTCGAATTCCTCGTTGAAGAAAGGTTCAAACTCAGAATTTAATTGAGCTAAACTGCCATAATGAAATGCTGAAACAAAAGAGAATCAAAGTGTTGGCTGCTATCCGAAAGTAAAAACAGAAAATAAACCCAGAAAACCCGAATTCTCCAAGGAAAAAATGCTGCTTTCTTCTTCGACCTTCCTCTATTTTTAAAGATAATCCGAGGCCTAATCTTTCCATCTTTGGCTCCTTAATTCTTGGGTGGACTTTGGGCGTGATATTCGGGCTGGAATTTCTCCCATAAATCGAGCAAATCACGTGAATTTTGGTGAATCTCTGCGAATTTCCGTACTTGATTTATAAGCCAGAGAATGCAATTGCATTCCTCTTCTTCTTTCTTCACCTTGCCTTCCCAAGGAAATGCAATTGCATTCCATTTGCAATTTCTTCACTTCTTCAAATCTGCACAAAAACTCAACTTAAGCCAACTTTCTTGCATCTTTTCACTTAATTCCTTCTTTTATCATATTCCAACAAGCTTGCATGAATTTATTTAAAAATTTTATTTTTAGCTTGCTTGTTATTCAACAATATCCACAAAACTGGCAAGAACAACTTGGTTTTAGAGTTAAATAATTCTCATAACTGAGAATTATCACTTACCTAATGCGCAGCACACTGTTGGATGCAAATGGATTTATAAAGTCAAGTATAAAGCAAATGGCACTGTTGAGTGGTACAAGGTTCGTTTGGTTGCCAAAGGCTACAACCAACAAGGGGGAATTGATTTCCTAGACACCTTTTCACCAGTGGCTAAGATAATAACAGTGAAAGTTCTTCTCACTTTAGCTACTACTTACAAATGGCCTCTGGCTCAAATGGACATGAATAATGCATTCCTCAATAGAGATTTATTTGAAGAAGTCTATATGGCTTTACCATTAGGCTATAAGGCCTCTCTACTGGCCAAACATGGTGAAAAATTGGTTTGTTGGCTCAATAAGTCTATATACGGGTTTAAACAGGCATCTCATCAATGGTTCACCAAATTTATACATGAGGAGAATACTGTATTAAGCATGAATTTGATTAATAAAAGGTTCACAAACTCTTCTCCTCTAATTGACTCGTGTAATACCAACAACTATTATGCCCAGAAAATTTCGGCATCATAACGGTGTAACTACAACAATACCAAAATTTTTCTAGTACCTATTAGACAACAAAACACACTTCTATATTCAGAATCAATCAACAATTGTTCTAACTTCAATTCAATACCCACTAGAGAGTCATAACAAAACAACATCTCAACTCCAACTCACACGACTATTAGGGAACCAGAAACAAACCATCATGCTAAATATGTAGAGTACACAACTACTTTATTAACTTCAAGCAAACTCATTCTACAAAGGTAAAGTATCCTAACAAAGGGACTATTACCAACCTTTCACATGAGACAAAATACTTAACCTAAACCAACTCACTAATGGTAACAAAATTGCCTTCATATATAATCAACTACAATAAAAAAAAAATTAAAACAAAATTTTAAAAACTCTAACTAAAAGAATAAAGCAATGGCACCAAGTCCACAAAACTAGATGTCACAATAGAAATTAGACTAACAAAACCAACTAAGGAAAGGAAACGCCAACAACTAGTCTACAACAGAACACAATCAACTATAAAAGTAATTCAACTAAACAAAGCCTAACAGAGACAACTACTGAATAAAAAAATAGCTAGCTATGTTCTTTCTCCTCTCATGCCTTCTCTTCAGCATCACCAGGGTCATAATATTCATCATCACCTACAAAACCTGGTGGTGGGTCAGTACATAACACGTACTGGTAAGTAGCTCACACTTGAAAAGCCACCGAGCAGCATACAAGGCAAAACAACATGCTTACAAATATCATACTTTTCATAATGAGCTAGACATACATCACATACAAGTACCACATACAACATGCTTAATTTACGAATCATATTCAAACATGTACCATGCTCGTCTCATGCATATGGACTACCACCCAAGTTCAACAAGCTCACTCAAACTCCACTGAGTCACTCAATCCACCGTGTTTAGCCCTTACAAGCTTCCTAAGACTGATTCCCTCGAGACTTGCCGACCCCTGACCATTTTTACCCATGGCCTCAACGGTTCTCTACGGTGCTCAGCGTTCGACCCTTGGCCATTTCTACCCAAGACCTCGAACTGTGCATCGCCCCTTGACCATTTTTACCCAAGGCCTCGATGTTTCTCTAGTGCCCATGGTGACATATTGTCCCTCAACCATTTTTACCCGAGGGCACTAGTATTCACCCTACTTTCTCTTATCTCATACAAGGTTTACTAACCTCACTCAAACTCACTAAAATGCATGAATCCTATGCATCCTACTTCTAAACCATGTTCATGCTCGGAACTACATAAACACTCATGACATGCTTATGGAACCAATGCTAACGATTCTTCATGCAATAGATCACAAGACTAAAACACTCTCCACAAATCAGTATGCTTATTACAAGGAACATATCATGGCGTGTTAAAAGTCACCCATTCATCACAACATACTAAACATGTTCAACTCAAAGGAACGGTGCAATTCGATAAGATAAACATAAATAAGCAATTAAAACACACAACATGCTAGAAAACAACAAACAAGCCCAACCAGCAGTATTCTACTTACCTATAATGTTCCTAAGATAGTCCAAGATATTCCTCAACAACAAGTTAAAAATTTAGAAGTTATAAAACAACTTGAAATCCTAGATTGGAACTAAAGGAATGTTTAGGGAGATTTTCTTATCTAAAAAGAGCTTTGAATCCACGCCAAGCTAAGTCCAATCTATGAACGCAAGTTTACGAGAATTAGAAATTAACTTAAGGCATCCTATTTGAGTTCGAAAAAGTTTACGGCTTGCTAAAACCTACTAATTTACTCCAATCAATCTCGAACTGTTGGTGGTTGGTGTTCAAATGAGCTCGAATTTGTAAATTCAGATTCCCTAGTCAATGGGTAAACTGTTTTGAGGTCGCTCGAGGAGTAGGTCACGAGCTGAAGTGATTTTGAGTGCGTCCGAATCTACAAACTGCATACATCCAAAGGTTAGAGGTTATCCTAAACACTTAATTTAAATTTGAAAGAATTTTAATGGCACTAAGACTTATCGAACTATGCTGGAAGACTCGAATACGCGCTGGATAGTGTTCATCCTACAAGTTTGGAGTTATTTGAGAGCGGGTGGCTTGAATTCGAGGTCAACTTAACATGGGTCACAACCAAAACTCACCTAGAATGAAGAAACACTGTTGGTCGAACACCCACACCGGAGATAGACCACCGTCGTTCATTCATTGGGTCGTCAGAACCACGCCGCTCGCAAGCCCTGTCGGAAACGCACACCCACACCGTTGCCTCTATTAGAGGACGACAGTGAGGAAGAGCTTCGATGCCTGACCCGTCGTGCCGCTCAAGCTTCGTCCTTGCGCACTGGTTTCGAGTTGGCGAAGCACGATCGAAAGAAGGGAGAAGTCGCCAACTGTGAAGGGAGAAAAAGAAGAATAATCGTGCATCTTGTTGGGTGGTTGCGCGAAAACGAGGTATAAGGGGGAGAAGAAGAAATCGAAGAAGGTGATGGAGCGGGGTGGGACTGCACGAGAGGGAGAGGGAAAAAGAAGTGGAGGCTAGGGTTTTGCTTGCTTTCTTCTTTTCTTTTCCTTTTTTTTTCTCAAACACAAAATGCCCATTAATTAAAAGGAAATGAAAGACTTAGGGTTATTTTAAATTTCAAATCTCCAATTATAGACCTAAATTCTCTGCAAGATTTAGGGCAAATCTTTAGGTAAATTTAAGTTTCCAAAATTAAGAAATTTGGTCTACTCGAAATCCTTCCACTAAAATTCTATAAACTTAATTACCTAAATTGACCCACTGAATTCCAATATTCCCCGAATTGACCTCAAACGATAAATTCAAACATCCACAACAAACTCAAATAAAAGATGAAAATTAATTACACCCGAAGATGCAGGACGTCACACTTTCGATCCAAGAGATGATGATATTGAAGACTTTGGACAAGGTTTTAAGAAAACCATTGCGTGCAAAATTCTTACAACAAACAATATTCCTGAGTGATTGATTGTGTACGTAGGAAGGAATTTATTCTTATGCAAATTCAAGTACGCAAAGGATAGAATTTGAGCACACGATAATGGACCATGGTTTTTTTACACAACACCAAAGAGTCAAAGGAGCTTCATTTAGCTATATTCCAGGTATGCCTCTTTTTGAATTCACTTTCATGGTGTTCCATCAGGTTAATTTTAACAGGAAAACAGCAACTGCGCTAGGAAATTATCTGGTGGGTTGTTTCGAGCAATGTGGAAAAGAACAAAGGGGAATTGTTGGAGAAAGATGTTTTGTGTTAGAATCTCGATTGCAATGGATAAACTTCTACGATAGGTTGATGATAGTAAACCCATGATTTTTTCCTTATCTAGCGAATGTGGGACTTTGGTTGCATTTCCAACAATCCCAACATAAATCATCATTATTAACATATTTTTTATACCGTAGTACATTGTTATTATTAACATATTGATGATAGTAGTACATTGACATCATCGACTTTTTTTTTATGATAATATATTATTATTACCAACTTTTTCTTGATAGTGACAAATCATTTTTATTAATTTTATCTTGATGGTAAAATCATACTTTTTCTTGACCATTTAAAATTGTCATCAAACAATTTATTGTGATTGTCAAGAATTTGTCATTAATAAGTTTTTATTTTTTTTATTTTTTTTTTTACAGTTTTTAATTATCTTTATTAATTTATTTGTGATGGTTTTCTATCTACTGTCATGTATAGTGTTTTCTTGAGGTCCGATTTAATGACATAAAAAAAGTCAAAAAAAATGTTGTTATCTCTATATTTATATATATATTTTTTTTATGAATTTAGTGGCTATATATCTTTTGAATATGCAATTTAGGTCAATTCTTAGAAAAATCAAACATCTTCAGTTTTGGAGTTTTACTGCTTGAAATTTTAGTGGGATTTACGATGAAGAGAATGCCTTAAGCTTATTAGGACTGGTATGTTCACCAAACTAGACTTTCTTCTTAATAATTTAGTAATTTTCACTTTGTATTATTTGTTAGTATATCCATCTTATCAACTTACAACTTGTTTTCTACATGTTTTCAGGCTTGGAAATTGTGGAACGAAGATAATCTAATTTCTTTGATTAATGAAACATTGTATGACTTGTGCCAAATATATCAAGCAAATTTTTCGAGGTGCATTCATTTAGGACTCTTGTGCTTTCAAGAAGCCATGAAAGATAGGCGCCAAATATGTTGATCATTATTTCCATGCTTGATAGTGAAATTATAGATTTTTATCCTCCACAACCTGGTTGTACGAGCATCGCATCCAATCTGAAGGTAATACAAATTTATCTCAACAAAGTCAGGGCATATACTACGTACGGTCACAATTACAAAGATGGAAGGATGGTATAATAATTAGTATGTCAAACATTTGCAATATTTCTCAATTATATTTTTAGACAAAAATATATGTACCAACTATTTTTTTGTGACACCCGAGTTCAGGAGGAGTACATGAATCAATCGGGACCACATCCAAATGAGAGGGGATCCTGAGACTATATGCAAGCATAGTTAAGATAAGCTTAAAAGAGTTAAGGTAGTTACTTGATAAGTAGACTTATGTTGCTTCTTTTTTTTTTTCTTTAATACATTATGCCATAGTCAATGATTGGCATAAATCAATAACTAACCTATATATTGATGGATTACCATGGTGGGTCATAATAAATCATTGATGTACCTATATATTAACTCATGTTTTACTTTAAAGTTTATTTTTATGCATTTGTAGTTGTAATTTTAGTTGCTAGCTTTTAATACATTATTAAACTATATGAGTTTGTTTGTTTTTTCTGGTTTTTAACTTTTAAGATATTCAATTTAATTTAGCTTATTAAGATATAGTGAAAACTTAAGTATCCAAATTTAATACTTAATTAACTCCTAACATATTAATTGTACTTAAACACAATTGAAAAGATACCTACTACCATAAATGTTTGTTTATACTAAACTACTTCAACTTAATTTCAAAATAATTGAATGCTTATAATTTATCTTTAACAAACCCATTAGGCCTCTGTATGAATACTTGTGGCTTGTTTATCCCAAAAACCAAAAACATATATAAATCCAAAAACTATAAACACAATTCAAAATGGTTATGAAATGGGGCTTAAGATATTCAATTTAATTTGTAGCTTAACTTGCTAGCCAAAAACTATATATCTCAACTTGATAGCAAAAAAACTTAAACAGTAAGGGTTTGGGACAAAGTTAAATCTATCTTTTTTTATATAAACCTACATGATTGAACTTCACAAGAACTAGAAGTGGACACAAACTAGAAGTGGAGTTGAAAAGTGTATATAATTAAGGATAAGGATGAATGGAGATTGGATTAAAATTAGAGACAAGTTGTCAACTGAGTATATAGAAGGAGTAACCCAATTTTTAGCAACGGCAAAGTTTCATGTTAATGACTCGGGGAAAACAAGATGCCCATGTAAAAATTGTATGAATGCAATGTTGCAATCTTTAGAAGGAGTAAAGCGACATCTATTCACGTATGGAATATCCCCCTCCTATGGTCAATGGGTATATCATGGAGAACCTACCAACTTACATAAGTTCGAAAGCTATATAATTGGGTCTGTACACGATGATAGAACAAGTACTATAGAGTCTAATGATTTCAATGAAGAGAATGAGATGTTCAACCTTTTAAATGATCTTCAAGTCCCAATTGCCGAAGCAGATATAGATGAAGACAATAATTTTGAAAATGAGATGCCCCCTAATGTCCATGAAAAGGATACTTCAACCTTATTCGAGGATTTAATGACCGAAGCATGTAATCAATTATACCCTGGTTGTACTCAATTCTCGTCATTAAACTTTTTGGTGAGATTGATGCATATTAAGGTTCTTAATAATTGGAGTAATAAATCATTTGATATGTTATTACAATTGTTGAAGGAAACATTTCCAATCGATGCATGTATACTTGGTTCATTCTATGAAGCTAAGAGGAGGTTGCATGACTTAGGGCTCAGCTATGAGTTAATTCATGCTTGCAAGTAAGTTGAGAGTTATGAGAGTTTATAAATGTAATTTGAATCATGAGTAAGATTTGTAACGTATATGAATGAATTACCGGATTCTCTCATTGCGTGAGAGTGGAAATATTGTAAGGACACAATTGTCATTAGACATTTGTTGTAAAAAAAAGAGAAAGAAATTGGAAAAGGAAACAACCAATATTTAAGCAAATGGCTTATTTATGCTTGCGCACGTGGCTGTGTTGTGTGTGAAAATTGACAAGTGGCAAGGGTTGTTAAAAAAAATGATATCCTTTCATATTCGTGAAATCTGGAAGACAGAAGAAGAAAGGAAAGTGAGAAGTTGAAGCTAAGAGGTGAGGGGTGGAAGATGGAGGCCTTTAATTTAGTAAGTCTATAGATATAGTTTTTTTTTTTCTTTCTTTCTTACTTTTAAAGAGAAGCATGGAGGAATAGTATAAATGGTAGATAATTTCGTGGGTTTTCATTTTCTAGTTCTTGGGTTGGTTTGGAAAGGGAAGTAAGAAAAAGTAGAGAAGGAGGGAAGTTTTGGTTCAAATAATAAGTTAGACAAAAATTTATGGTAGGTTTTGGTGGGTTTTTTTGTGGAGATATTAAATGGAAATCGGATTGGAGAAATTAAAAAAAAAAATCATTGGAAAAAAAGGGTGCATAAAACGGAGAGGAGAAGGGTTTTCCTCGTTGGTTTAAGGAGGAAGAAGATGGGGTGAAAGTGCTATTTGGAAAAAATAAAGTAAGAAAAACGAAATTAATAAAAAAATATTAAGGAAAAGTGGTTTGGGGTATTTAATATGGAGAGAAGAAATCTTCATGTGGAAGTGAGAGTGATAGTTTGAAGGAAAGGAATGGAGAAGATGGGCCGAAGGAAAGAAGGTAACAGAGGGTTGCAAAAGAAGAATAATAAATGGAATAAAATTAAAATATAGAAAAGAATTATGTGTGGTACATACAGGTTGTGTTGGTGTAGAGAGAGGGAGTATTGGATGCTATTCACGTGAGAGAGTGGTAAATTGAGGAAGGAAATATTATTTTATTATGCAAAAATTTCAAAAAAAAAAAAGTGATGTAAGACGAGATGTGAAAGAAGAGATAGAAATAGTTTTTTTTTTTTTAATGAGAGAAAAAAGACAAAAAGGATATTGATTATAAATGGATGAGAGAGAAAATTGCAATTTGGAAATTTGGGTTAAAAGAAAGGAAATGGAAATTAGTTTAATTGGTTCATGGATAGTCTATGTTTATTTCTTTTGGAAATAATTCATATCTATGGTATGGTTATTGAAATTTTAGGTTGGAAAAAAAAATTGGACTATGGCCTGAGGAGTCAACAACAATAGTTTTGTGAGTGGTTTATTTTACGAATTATTTTCTATATTTGATTATTATTATGAATTTTCAAGAATTCTATAATCATTTGTGATTTTAGAGAAATTGCTAAGATATTTTCAGTGTTATGAATTTTTAGAAATGGTATTGAAATTCCAATATTTTATGTTTTTAGCTGAAATTATCATTTGAGAAATATTTGAAATATTTTATGATTATTGAGAAATAAAAAGAATTTTAATGTTTATTGAGAAATGTATGAGACTTATAAGATGTGGTTTAGAGAAAGTATGATTTTGGGAATGCTTTATGTTATTTGAGAGATTTTATAATTATTTAAAAATTTATAAATGTTTAATGTTATTTGAGAATTTCTCAAGTTTATGAAATGTTGCTTTAGAGAAGGAGCATGATTTTCAGAAAGAGTTTGAGAATCAAGAGTTTTATGTTAAAAGTTGTTTCAAACCACTAGATCTATGTACCCATGGTGATTACCTGTATGCTATGTGAATGTGTTTCCGTAGTATACCAGAGAGATAGGTCCTTGGGACTCACTCTAGTACACACATAGGTTTTGAGTCGCGTGTTAGGGTGCTTAGCCCTTTGGGGGCAGCTCTGCATGCACGTATGGCAGAGATTTTCTCTGCTATGTATTTGGAGATTACTCGATGCATAGTATGACAGATATTGTTCTGTTGTGCGTATGAAGATTACTCCATGTCAGTATGACAGAGAATTGGGTACAGGTTTGGTGATAAGTTTTGCTAGCCTATGCTTACAAGAGCTATAATTGCATATATATATCTATGTTTTTACTAGCTTGTGTTTACGTTTTTAAGAGTAATTATTTAAAGAACTGTAATCTTTATTTTGCTATTTATGTTCTCAAGAGTTATGGTTATAGGTTTTTCTAGGTTGTACTTATCTCAAGAGTTTCTAAATTGTTCATGATTTACATTGATTTACAAAGTTTTGAATTATGTTTAGTACAAAGAGAATTTTTATCAAGATAGAGTTATTTGATTATGAAATTACCACTCACAGAGCTTTTAGCTCATTCTTTTATCCTTATTTTTCCACCAGGTTGCTCTTGAGTTTCAACTAGAGTTATCTGATCTAAATCTGCCATCAGTATCATCTATTGTAGGTAAAGATTGTAAATTTTTGCTGCGTTGTATATGAGGTGTTTGGAGATGAAGTTGAGTTATAAGATAGGAGAGACTTGACAATAGATGCTATTACACACTCAGGGTCTATTGTTATCACAACTCGTTCTAGATTAGTAGGGTAATCTGGGACAGGGTGTGACAAATATGTCTGATGATTTGTACTCAATGGCGATGGGACCTAGCTTTCAAGTGCGCTCTTATAGTGGATGCATTATTAATAGAGTACTCTTTCACACTATAACATGTGATAATCATCGGGCTACACAGAATAGTGGAGTCCTGGTGCTTGGAGAAAGTGAAAGTCAAGGCGATGAGTTGAATTTCTATAGTGTATTGACTGAGGTGTTGGACTTAGAATATGTGAAGAGGAGACATGTTATGATATTTAAATGTAAATGGTTCGACACATACAGTAAAAAGAATAGATCAAACTTTCATTTAGGGTTAAGATCAATCAATACATCTCACTACTGGTATGTTGATGACCCTTTCATCCTTGCTACTCAAGCACAATGATATTTTACCTCGATGATCTGAAATATGGTAATAATTGGAAGGTGGTGCAAGTGGTTCAGAACAAACGCTTGTGGGACGTTCTAGAGATAGAAGATCTTGGAAATAACCAACTTGAGTTGATAGAAGTTGAGGATGGAATCAGAGTTGATGAATCAATTCGAGAGAACACATTATGCAGGGATGATGTTGATTCCAACATTGTGGAAGAACACCTGAGTAACAGGGTATCATCAAATAATGATGATGATGTCATAAACGATGAAGAATAGGATGTAAAAGTTTCTCCTAAGATTACTTCCAGCCCTGATGAGAATTTTGACTCAGATCATGATAGTGATTAACAATTGGAGTAACTATGTGTTAAATTACTTATTTTAGAAGCATTTATCCTTATTATTTTATCTGTATAATTCATATGTTTCATGTGTGCTTCTAGAGAGACAATGGTGCATCCTTTTTAGCTGGAGAACGAGGCGACTAATCATTTTGTCTATGGCTACTCTAGTTCAAACCTTAGAAATGTTGCAGTGTCTTCTACAGGCGAGACTTCATGTTAGTCTTCTTATTTGCTTTTGTATATAATTTTGTATTTACATATTAGCTTAATTATTTGTATTTAAGATAATTATGCATGTAGAGTAAGGGAATATTCGAGGGGCATAGAGTTGGACAAATGTGTTCACCAACATGGGAGAATTCCAATACATATAACCGATGAGTTGAAAAAGCCTATGTGTGATTTTGCTACCAAGTTTAGCAGCCAAATTGGCACGATTGTGAGAGAAACATTTTCAATGCGTCTATCAAAATGGAAAGATGTGTCAACAGAACTAAAGGACCACGTAAAAAATAAACTCTTGGTAAGTTTATCGTTTAGTTGTTTGTGTTTATGATGTCTAATTTTATTTAAAATTAATATTATATATTTTTATGCATAACCATTTCAAGTTGGATTTGTCTAAGTATGTCGTCCAAGATTTTATTGAATGTGAGAAGCATACTACATTCTAGGAGTATAGGGCAAATTTGTTCAAACATTACAAAAAATATTCTCACAAGGAAGGACGTGCACACCCGCATCCTCAGGTGGTTGATATAACTGATTGGCATATCCTATGTGATAGATAGGAGACTCTTAAATGGAAGGTATGTTACTTACATTTCTTAATTAATATGTCGTCTCACATGCACAATTCTAGAATATTTTATTTTGTTAGCAAACAACAGAGAAATAAAAAGAATCGATCAAAGCTACCTTTCAACTACCGGGCTGGGTCTAAGACATTCATTCATATACGAGAAGCACAAGTAAGGTTGAAAAATGTTTCTTATACTATTTCTTGTTTTCCAATATTACTAATATATTAAAAACATTGAGTTACAAAAAACAAAAAAAGGTGTTGAACTAGGACCAATTGAGTTATTTGAAAAAACAAGATACAAAGAAGGAAAAGGGTGGGTGAATTCGAAAGCCAGTGTTGCTCATGTAAGTTTCCTACTCCTAAAGTTTGTTTATAATCTTATTTCTCGAATAATACTTATTTTAATTTTTCTTCTAGACTCAAATGATAGAGTTGCAAGAGGCACCCACTTCAAAAGGGTCCCAACCACCCACCCAAGCTGAGATTGCTGAAACTATTTTGCGTCATCGATCGGGCCACGTTGAAAGCATGGGTTGGGACCAAAGTCGAAACAGAGGAAGTATAACGACTCAATATTTAGTGGAGAAACACAACGAGAGCATGAGTTGAGGGTGGAAGTGGCTCAACTACGGTCAGAAAATGCACATCGAGTGAAAGAATTGAATGAGACTAAAGAAGATTTGAATCGTGCCAAAGACAAAAATTGTGAGTATGAGAGAAGAGTTGTAACAAGTTAAGACAAATGAAACCCAAACTAGACATTTATTGGAATAAATCGAGAATCGAACTTTAGATGAGTTGGCTAGCCCCGAGCAATGCTTACACAATTCATCCATTCACAATGATCATCGAAATAGGTATAATCTCTCTACAACTACTTTGTGTATGGCTATCCTATAGTAAAGGTAGCTAATGATTTGAGCATTAGGGGGGTAAAGGGGTTAGTGCGCTTTGAGATTGAATTGAGATGCTTATACGTAGTAAGACAAGTTGTGTATGGCTATCCTGCAGTTATGGTAGCCAGTGATTTGAGTTTATTTGGTTTGTATTTATGTTCATGATATAGTTGAGTTTTAGATGCTATGTATATATGTTCATAAATTTTGAAACGTTTTAGGTAAAACTATTATGTGATCTACACTTTTATTTGTATGAAGTTTTAGATAAATTGTGAGTTTAAGTTCTTAAGTTTTGAGTTTATTTGGTTTGTTTGAGTTCATGTTCATGATAGTTGGTTTTTGAAAAAGTTATTAAGTTTTGTAACTTTTGGTTTATTTGGTAAAATTTTGATTGTTTTAGTTCGGTATACAACTATGGGTTGATTATTTTGGTTTCTTTGAGCTTATGTTCATGACCGCTGAGTTTTAGATGCTATGTATGTCTATTGAGAAGTTTTAGGCAAAACTCATATATGTTTTGTAACTTTTTTGACAAATCTAAGTTAAGTTGTAGGTAAGTGTCTTTGTAATTTTTGTTTTGAAAAAGTTACTTGTAATTTTGTAAATTGTGTTTACTTGGTAAAGTTAGAATAATTTGGTTGGTTTTGTTAAATTTGGTGTTATAATTATAGAGTTTTGTTCGTTATAGTTCGATGTGTTTATTATTTGTTTACTTAGTAAAGTTAGATTAATTTAGTTGTTTTGATTGTTTTAGTTCGTTATAGTAATTTTATGAGTTTATTATTAGTTTACTTAGTAAAGTTGGATTAATTTAGTTGTTTTGATCGTTTTAATTCGTTATGTTCATGGGTTTTGTAACTTTGGAAGTTAGTAGAAAGTTTTGATTGTTTTTGTTAAATTAAATTTTTTTTGTTAAGTTTCAATGAGTTTAATTGTGAACATAATACTTCTAAGTTAAAGGTTGGATTGTTTTAGTTCCTTATAATTCGTTATAAGTTAGATGATTTTGTTGGTATATATATATACTTCATTAGTATTAGGTCTATAAGTTAAATTATATGTAAATGTACATGTTTGTGTTTTTGATTTAGAAAAAATTACTTATATAGTTTTGTAATTTTAGTTTACTTAGTAAAGTTTGATTAACTTGGTTGCTTTCTTAAATTTGATGTCTTGCTTATATATATTTGTAACTTAATTAGTTAAAATTTGATATTATTGTTTATTACTTTTGAAATGTTAGTTTAGTTGTTATGTGTTTATAGTTTTGATCTTATGTTCATGTTTTTATTTTTCATAGATGGGTTGAATCGACATTATTTTCAAAGCATGTCAAAGATTACATGAAGAAGAAGAGAGCTTCTTATATTCATTAAACTTTTGTTTCTATTAGATTTATATGTGTTAAAGTTTTATTTTTATCTTGTATGAATTTATGAACAAAGTGTAATCAAATTTGGTTTGATATAAAGTATTATTAAATTTATTTTGTGTACAATTTGTTTTAGGTACAATATATTCAAATTATAGTAGAAATCTAGACAAAAATATATTGAAATTAATAAAACAACCAATATAAGGAATGTCGACCAAATTTGCAGTTTGGTCGGCGTTTCCTAAACGCCGACTAAATTCTGTTTGGTTGGCATTACCAAGAAACACTGACCAAATTTGTAGTTTGGTCGGCATTTCTAGGAAACACCGATCAAATGGAATTTGGTCGGCCTTTCTTGGAAATGCCAACAAAATTTTCGATCTGGTCGGCATTTTCAAGAATTGCCGACCAAACTGAAAATTTGGTTGGCATTTCCAGGAAACACCGACCAAACTCTATTTGGTCGGCCTTTAAGGAAAGGTCGACCAAACGGAATTTGGTCGGCGTTTCCTGGAAATGCCAACCAAAAAGTGGCATTGACATTGTCAGGAAATGTCGACGCCACCAATATTTAGTCAGCAAAAGCTTCCCTGATGGGGATCTCCCGACAACCGTGCCGAAGGAATTTTTGGGGTTGGGAATTTGGCTGTTCCTGACCATTTTTGGAGTAAAAAAAAATCCAAAATTCTTGTAGTGCTAGTATATGGTAACATGGGCAGGTTGCAGGGTATGCAAAAGAATGTCGAAGCCGTTAGCTGTTAAATCTGGATTTCGAGTCTTGGATCTGGGGCAATTATAAAGTTAAACCTCACCTGTATGTATCTCAATTAGAGTCGAGGTTAACTTATAATTTCAATTTTTTAAATTTTACTTGTTGTGCAAATTGGAACTTTTAAAACCCAAAATCCACTTCGTTAGCCTTTTTTTTTTTTTTTTTTTCTAAACTTCACATGTGATTTTTTAATAATAAAATAAATTAAATTGATATTTAATTATCGATTATAAAGTCGTTTTTTTTTTCTGGATAATAATGTTAGACACATTTTTACTGTGTCGATATAATGTACTCTCTGTAAATGGCTTGAAATTATTTATGACCCGTTAGATATAATTTTTTTTGTCATCTAATAACTGTGATGTTAACTTGAGCATAACTCAACTGGGTAAGGCACATGTCAACGATCAAGAATTCAGAGATTTGAATGCTCATGCCACCACGTGTTGTTGAACTATAAACAAAAAAGAAAAAAGAAAAAAAGAAACTCACACGTGATTGGAAGCATCTTTCAACATTAAAGATCCCTTCTAAAATTAAGATTTTCTTGTACAAAACTGTTCATGAATGCGTACCTATTATGGCAAATTTAAAGAAGGTAAGGATAGATGTCTGCCCCTCTTGTTCTAAAAACAAAGAAACAATTTGACCTTGCTTTATTCAAGTGTCAAAAGGAAAAAAGGAATTTGTAAGGTACTCTTGCCTTATATTCGTATGGAAGATGAGTTCAACTACAGCTTCAAAGACAGGTGTGTCTGTTCTTACTAGAATCTTTATTTACAATCAAGCTAGAATCAAATAGAATGTGCTTCAATCCGCAGGACTTCTAGTGTGTTTGGAATAACATTTTAAAAAAATATATTTTTTAAAAATTTTGTATAAGCACCTTGAAAAAAAATTAATAATTTAAAGTAGATTTAGTATAGCTTTTTGAGTGATTTTATTAATCAAAAGTATTTTTTTTATAATTTTAATTAATAAAAAATACTTAAAAAATTATTTTTAAAGAAACACTAGAAAGATGTATTATCAAAAATGAATTTAAAATAATTAACCGTAAATCTTTAAAATATATAGTAAAAAAAAAGTTGTTATTAATAGATGCACTTTGGAATGTAATGCAACCAAATTATTGTTATTTAAAACACCTTGAAACATGTAAGATATACAAACACTTTTATTAAAAATATTTTAAGAAAAAATGCTTTAAACTAGAAAGTACGTGAAACACACCCTTCTACTAATGTGAGAATGAATTTTAAGAAATAATTGGTGGAATCCTATTCCTTTCAAATGATCAAGCTTAGTAATGGTGAAATTGAGTCTTTTAATCAAACAAGTAACTGGATTTCAGGTAGGACAAAACTTACCTTCTGGCCCATTAGTAAGAACCTTGTTACCGGCTACTTATGTTTTTGATAAGTAGGAAATAATTTGAAGAATGTTCAAGAGGAGAGGAAGAGAGATTTTTTTAAAAAAATAAATAAATAGCTATTAAATTTATAACGGTGATAGAGGATTACTGTTAAACAGGTTCGGAGGTAAGTTTTATTTCTTCATATATTTTCTCATTGATTGATAGCTTCAAATTGATCTCCTTTATGCATGTTGGTAGAAATTCCAATAGAAATTCCTTTCTTTGTTGTGGATTTTTTAGTTTTCTTTTTGGCTAGTGAACAAAAAGGAAAGTTGTTTCATGCAGCCCATGGTCCCATGTGACACATACTTATTTCCGATTTGACCCTAATTTAGTCCTTTGAATTTGAGTTTCTTTATATTGTATTTTTATTTTTTTATTGTTATTATTATTATTATTATTATTATTTTCAAAGATGAGTTATATATTGAACTATCACAGCCTGCCTCAGATTAACTCTACCAAACCTAAGATGAGTTGTGACAGCAGTAGACCCAAAATGTGCAATGGAATCTATTGCCAAGTCTTTATTTTTTCTCTCATTATCTAACTTTATCTATAGATATCTCATAACAACACAGTCAAGATTTCTCTCTTTACTTACAATAGATGATATGCAATAACTTAACAAGACTAGTGACAGATTCTGATTAACTAATTTTGGTTGAAACTCAAGAGCAACCTGGTGAAAAATTAAAAACAAAAGAATGAGCTAAAAATCCCAGTAAGTGGTGATTCCATAAGAAAATAAAATTTCAGGAAAAATTATTCTCTTACTAAATAGAAGTTCATAACTCTATGGAATAATAATGTAAATCACGAACCGTGTAGAAACTCTCAGAATCATTTAAACACATTAAAATTTGTAAATAAAACAACTCTTGAAAACAAGAATAACACAACAACAATTACAACTCTTGAAACATATGCACAGGTTCGTAACAGTATAGATAGGAAAATATGCAATTATAGCTCTGAAAAACATAAGCATAAATTAGTAAAATTCATCACCAAATCTGTGCCCAAATCTCTTACATACTGGCGTGGAATAATCTCAATATGCACAGTAGAGAAATCTCTGTCATACTATGTATTGAGTAATCTCCAGATACATAACATAGCATATCTCTATCATACATGCACGCAGAGCAAACTCTAACATCTGTAATGCTTCAGAACAAGGATTTAGACTAGGATTTGAAATCTGGATTCGACACCTAATGACCCCGGCATTCTCCTGCATCCCCTGCGGCCTGAGCACGCGAGCATACTATGAAAATGCATTCTCATAGCATATCGAGTAATCACCATGGGTACAAAGCTCTAGTGGTTTGAAAGCTACTTTCAACATAAAACTCTTAAAATCACAAAACTCTAAATCATAAAAACTCTTCTCAAACTCTTTTTGAAAATCATGTTCTTTCTCTAAAACGTCATTTCATAAATTTGAGAAATTTCTCAAATAATATTTAACATTTGAAAATTCTCAAATGATCATCAAATCTCTTATAGAACATTTCCAAAATCATTCTTTCTCTAAAACCACATTTTAATAAACCTCATTTCTCAATAAAATTAAAACTCTTCAAACTTCTCAAATAATCATTAAATATCTCGAATATCTCTTAAAACGATAATTCATGCTAAATTCATAAAATTACTAAAAAAATTATAATAATTTCTCTCCAACATCTCTAAAACCATAACTTCAGTAAAAATCATAAAATATTGAAAATCCCCGACAATTCTCTATAAATCTCATAACAATTTCTCTAAAATCATACATAATTAAGGAATACTTGAAAATTCCATAATAAAAATTAAATGATAAAAATATTTCATAAATAAGCCACTCACAGAACTGTAACATCCGGTTTAAATTTTGGTATTTTGAATTATTGAATATTTGGAGAAAAAAAAAATATAAATAATATATATATATATTATAGTTGTAGTTATCCTTATTCTCATTATTATTATTATTATTATTATTATTATTATTATTATTATTATTATTATTATATGTTTATTATTTAAAAAAAAAAATTCAGACAACCTTATCCCTCCATTTTTCCTCTCTGCCCAGTCCTCTCCCTCACATCCCTTTCCCTCTCTGCCTGTCCCCCTCCTCTCGTCCGTCTCCCTCCACTCTTGCCCCCTCCCTCTCGTTCGTCTCCCTTCCTCTCGCCCCTCCCTCTCTGTCCGCCTCTCCCTCTCTGTTTTCTCTCCCTCACTTTATCTCTTCATTTCTGCACCTTCCATTCTTAAATACTAGCTAATCGAAGTAATTTTCGACGAATCAGTGGGTAACAGCAGTTCCTTGAAGTTATTTGGGCATTTTAGAGCTTGTTTCGATGTGGTTTGGAACCGTTAAGCAGTGGGTAAGTATTTTGGTTTGAGAATGAGAAGTTTGGTGTTTTTAATTGCTCAATTTTGCATATTCTCAATAGTTGGATGGATTTTGGTCTATGGATCTCACTTTAAGATAAACCATTTATGGTTGAAGGTAAATTTTATCCAAGTCGGGGCGTACAAAGAGTTTTCCAGCAGCTTTTGGTTGTGGTAGTTTGTAAACTTTGAATTTGAGGTATTTGAAATTGATCCCTTAAGGCAAAGTAAGATTTAGAAACTTGATTTTGGTTTATTTAAGTTGCTATTGAGTAATTTGGATATTTTTCTATGCATACTAGAAGTCAAACTTGGAAGTTGTAGATATTCGGACTTTTCTCTCATTGTGGCTCAAAGTAACTTAGCATCGTTTGGCGAAGAGACGCTAATTCGACTTTGATTTATTTTGTAAGGTAAGTAGCCGTTGGAATTACATGCTATGTCTCGTTGTTATAGTGAACGTTTGAGATATGTTTAATTCACCAAGAAGGCAAAATTACTAATTTCGTTGGTAGTTAAACATTGATTGCAATCGAATGAGGCATGAGCCTAACTACTTAAATGTGTTGAAAGTAGACTTTGTGATGATGATTGAGATTATGAACCCCGAATCAGATAGTGGCAGTGGCCTGATAGCAATACTGTATTTAGGGGTTTTCGAAAAGAAAAGTAAAGTTGATCACAAGTCAGTGATCTAGTATTATTTACCCTATCTCGGTTGTATTGAGTGAGCGTGTAGACCTAGAATATATATGATGTGTTGCGCATAGGGAATGCGTTTTCCTATTGCCTGTGAGCTAGCTTAGGGGTGATTCCCCACTGTGTTGAGCATAGGGAATGCGTTTTCCTATTGCCTGTGTGCTAGCTTATGATGATTACCTATGGTGTTGAGCATAGGGGATGCGTTTCCCTATTGCCTGTGAGCTAGCTTAAGGGTGATTCCCCACTGTGTTGAGCCTAGGGAATGCGTTTCTCTATTGCCTGTATGCTAGTTTCGAGGTAATTTTCCTTTGAGATGAGTGTGAGGATTGCTATCTTCACGAGAGTGGATTCTAGGTTACAGGACTCACTGGTATAACACGAAGTTAAGGTCTGATAAAGGTAGAAGTTGAGGTAAAGTATTGAATATTTAGTTAATTGGTGTGCTTACTCATTTCTGTTCACGAGAGGAAGTAAGGACATATCTTTCCTTCTTGGCATGCTTTCGCTATACCTTGTTGTAATAAGTGAGCTGCTTATTGAGTATTATTATACTCACCTATGTTATTTTTCTTCCCTATTTTCAGGTAATGTTCACCGACGTGGTGGCTGACGAGACGACAACCCGGCAAGGCTATGGGGATACTTGTAGTTCTCTTCTAGGCTCCTTTTGTTGTACTTTTACTTGGTTACACTGTTCTCCGTTAGTTTGTAAATAGAGTTTTGTATCCTTGTAAATTTCATCATGAATTAGCATGTGTTTCTGTTTTCCTTAATTCTGGTTGTGAACTCAGCACTTTTGTGTAGTTGGTGGTTGCTGAGGTTCTGATTGAAATCCTAGAAGTGTGTTATATCTTCTTTATCAGGTTCATAAAATTTGGTTTTCTTGTAGTTACGCCGCCATGCTGCCGAAATTTCAGGCTTAGGCGGGCTAACTCAGTCTTACTTCCACTCTTAGCATGCTCTAGAGTATAGGGGTGTTACAGTTGGTATCAGAGCCCTAGGTTATAGGTTCTGTAGACTTGTTTACGTTGTAGGTATTGGTCTCTCCATAGTTCCTCACCGGGAAATCGCCTCGTCATCACCAGGTTTGTTGTTGTGAATGTGAAAAGTAGCATAGGTTTAAGCTTAACTTATCCTTACATGAGATGTTTTTGGTTAATGTTTGTATGAAGTTTTCCCTTTGGCATCCTGTGTTTTCAAAGTTTTAATGGTACTATGACATGCTTTAGTTGTATTGCAGTTATGGCTCATATTAGAGGCGCTGTTGGTCGAGGTAGAGGCGGCACCAGGGCCACCTCAGGTAGAGGTAGGGGTGGACGTAGAGGTAGAGGCCGAGGTGGGCGTAGACAAAACTCGGTCCATGACACCCCGTTAAACTAGTGCCAGGGACATCATAAGGAACCTGAAGTTGGTCCATCAGCGTCTGAGGTGTTGGCGAGTCAGGATAGTGGAAGTCAAGGCAATATTGGAGTGGAGCCGACAGCTACGTTGACTTTAATAACTAAGGCTCTTCAAAATATGATTCAGACGACTTTAGCCAATCAAGGGGCTTCCACTGAGGAGGCTAGATACTTGAAAGATTTCAGGAAGTATGACCCGGACCATTTTGATGGACAAAGTGTGGACTCTACGGCGGCTGAAGCATGGTTAGTGTCCATGGAAACCATTTTTCGACGCATGCATTGTCCAGAGGATCAGATGGTGCAATGCGCAGCTTATGCACTGAAAGGTCGGGCCCTTCTTTGGTGGGAATCGTTAGAAAGGTTGATTGATGTTAGCAAAGGACCCATTACATTGTCACGCTTTAGAGAAGAGTTTATGAGAAGTATTATCCAACCCCTACAAGAGCCGAGAAGTAGGCGGAATTTATCCAATTGAAACAAGGAGCAAACCAATCGGTGGAGGACTATGAACATGAGTTCTCTATGCTTTCACATTTTGCCCCTGATTTAGTGGATACTGAGCAGAAGAAGGTTGATCGTTTCGTTATGGGCTTGTGTGATGACTTGTATGGTGCTGTGGCTGCGCACGAACCAAAGACTTATGCTGCAGCACTTCGAGCAGCTTCTTTGATTGATGCATGTACTCCCAGGTCAAAAGGTGTTAGTGGTGGACAAAGTTCAGGAGCTGGACAAAAAAGGAAACACGAGCAAGCGTTTGCTAAGCCAGTCAAGTATCCAATGCAGAATCAGCATGGTGGTCAGCAACTAGTTTTGTGTTAGGAAAGGTATCAGTGCCCTAGATGTGGGGAACGACATGGTGGTGTTTGTCATGCTACCACCAAGATGTGTTTTGGTTGTGGGAAGTGAAGGGAATAATCGAATTAAACCCACAGCGAAAACATAGGAATCGTCTTTGATTTATTTAGAATTAAACTAAAATACAAGGTTAAGCAATAACTACCTTAAAAATAATATTATGGAGAATATTCTAGCGGATCTTTATCTTTTCCACAAAGTCTTCCTGGCTATGACTCGAACACAGGACCAAGGCTTGTGAGAGCCTCTTGAAAGAAAATCCCCAAGGGATTGGAGAGGAAGAGGTCTAGAGAGAATTCTCTAATTCTCTCTATTGAGGAGATGTGTGTTGTTGTTAAGAATGGCTCAACCCAATGGTCCTATTTATATAGACCAAGGAAAATCTTTGCCATAATTAAAATATTATATTTTAATATCTAATATATTAAAATATATCTTATTTTTATTTGAATCTCATTCAAATCTCCTACGATATTTATTTATTTGAATCTTATTCAAATTCTATAAATATCTTTTATTTAATATATCAAATATATATTAATTATTTTAATATTTAATGTATCAAATACAATAAATATATTTTCCTCTTTTATATTTAATATATCTAATATATTAAATATTAATTTGAACACTTCAAATTAAATATTAAATTTGAACATTTCAAATTTTAATATTTAATGTATCAAATACAATAAATATATTTTCCTCTTTTATATTTAATATATCTAATATATTAAATATTAATTTGAACATTTCAATTTTTTCTTTCAACTAAATTGATCTTTTAGTGTTACTATGAACTAGCAAGGGGACCTTATAGACCTACAGATTATAAGCTCCAATGATACAAAATTAATTAATTAAACTCTTTAATTAATTAATTTTCATTCATTAACTATAGGTCACTCCACTATGGACCTAGAGTGTCACTCCACTATGGACCTAGAGTTGCACTCTTATGCACTGTAGGACAAGTTGTGTCCATAGATATAATCATTACATGCAAGTCGATCCTTAACGAGTTGTTCGTAATTACAGCTGGGTCAAAAGTCCGTTTTACCCCTATAATTACATCTTGCACCTTAAGTACCACTGATTCTCTAATGAACAATATGTTTATAATCTAATTATAAACTAAGTCCCTCTTGGGCAAATGAGAGGGTGGGGCCTCATTGTTCAAGTCCCGAAATCAGCACTTAAGGAAACTACTCATCTACTTACCCTATATGGGAAGGAGTGAATTCCTTCTTGTGAGATTATGTTCCCAGCTCCCTATTTGGTCAAGTCCCCAAATGGTAGGCATATTGAATCGGCTACAAAAGTCACTCTCACCCATGCAAATCAAAGGACAAGCCCTCAAGGCAGGAGTTCATAACTCACTCAAGATTAAGATCGAGTCACATATGATCATCCTGATGAAATATTAATCTTCTCAATTAACGGATTTATAAAGAGAGATTAAATATTTCGTGGTCCAGTCTTATACAAACTCATTGTATAAGATACCCCCACTCACATGTCTCCACATGAATGATTTGGATCAAATCATTTGTAATTATTACAAAGTGGGTCGTATCAATAATGTTACCAGGATAAGGCACCCAACCTTATCCATATACTATGACCCTTTAGGTTATTTCTTGAACATGATCCTCTTGTATGTCACCACATACTGTTCAAGATTACAGTAATAACCTTGGATTTTTCATATAATGGATAATATTATATTGCAAATAAAATAATCAAAATTATTATTAATTATTAAATAAATTATTAATTACGAGGCTTTAGGGCATAAATCCCAACAATCTCCCACTTGCACTAAAGCCGGCGAGACATGTATCCTAGGGCATACTCTATACCCAACATGTTCTCCCACTTGCCCTAGCAAATATGAGACGTGTCTCGTATCCTAAACATTCTAGGTGACCCTCAAACACTTTAGCCTGGAGAGTCTCTTTATATAAATCCAAAGAACTGTCGTTAAAAGCCATCTTGGTCACTACCATGATGCTTTCTCTCTCTCGATATGATTCCCTATACATTGGTATTTTCTAATTTTCTTAATATTAGTCTTTGCACCACTATTATCATAATAAAGATGATAGACCAAATCATATCTGAAACACCTTTCAGATCTTCAAGGAACTATTTGAGTCATACTCCACCATCTAGGGTAAAATTTATCTTTACATAGATTTCCTAAATCTTTGTAAGAACCAGTGTATCTTGTAAAGATCAAATCTTTAACTCCATACACAAAATTTTCTCATCATCCATAGATAATTTGAGAAAGTTTTTAATTTTCTACTCAAACGGTCATACCATTCGTTTAACTGATATATGCTAAACAATTGTATATTAAATGTTCAGTCTCATTTATGCATATCATATACTCTCAACATTTGAGGTGTCTTAGGATACACTTCCTTAGACATAAATATCAAATATTTGACAACAATTTTGTCAATTTAATTTAAGATGTTTGAGACAAAGTTAACATTTTGTCCTTAAAATCTTCATTTTGGACATTTAAAATATACTGAGTCATTCAAATCACTTATTTGAAATTGGTTACTTAATCAACGTTTTATGTTAGACATCTTACACCATTCATAATGGGTAAAAATATCACCAACATAAAACATGAGAAAAATCCACTAAGCAATTAATGATTTTCTTGTCTATACAAGCTTCATTAATATTTATCCAAAATCATAGATTTTGATACTTTTATCAAACCTTATATTCACAGATCTAATAGTAAAATTCATTTCATAAATGAACCTTTACTATTTCGCAAACTTTTTGCTTTTGATCTGTGAAAATAAACATATCTGATTGATTTGTGTATATGCATTATCTAAGATTTCTTTTCATAAAAGAATTCTAAACATTCATTTTCATATCCCATATGCAACAATGAATTAAATAATACTTACAGACTTTAGTATGACAACAAGTGAGAAAGTTTACTCTTAGTTTACTTTCTCCTATTAGGTCTAACCCTTTTGCCATTAGTCTCACTTTGAGAGTAATAAACCTTCAACTTTGTCATCTAACATGACAATTTGGGCTTCAATTAAGTCCTTGTAAAGGTTGAGTCATCTCATAACTCTCCCACTATGATGAGGCTTATCCAATTCATGACTAGGATCCATTTGACTTTCAAATATAATTAAATTGTTAACAACTTTTGTTAACTATTTAGTGGCTTTACTTGGAACTAATTTATTAACACTATCTCACCTTATTAAAGGTTTGTAGTCTTTTATTTGACATTTCTTATAAAATTGATATTTGTCATACAAATACCTTATTCGTTTTAGAACTACATAAAAGACCACTTTATACTCCTTAGGGGTGGCCTACACTTAAGCTTATCTTTGAACATATACAAGCTTTTTAGGTTTGTTTCAACACGTGAGCTTAATATTCCCAAATGGTGAAGTGTTGTAAACCAGCTTTACTACTCTTCTATAATCTTTAAAATTGTCCCGTAGACACTTTTAGAGGGGATCATGTTCACCATGCAATCTCTATTGCATTTCCTAACTGAAGTATGGTAATGGTGTGTAACTCATTACTGATGTGACCATGTCTAACAAGGTCTTGTTTCTCCTCTTGTAGCACAATTTCACAAAATTGTACTTGGTATTAAAATAATTGTGATAAAAACCAATTTTCTATCAATTAGTTTTAGTACATAAGGTTCCTGTACTTTCTATTATGATCTGATCATAATATCTTGATAGATTTAATTACCTAATTGATTTTTAAACTTTAACTTTAGTCTTAATTTTCTTGAACTTTTCAAAAATTTAGACTTATGTTGTATTAGGTAAAGATACTTATACCTTGAATGATCATCAACTAAAGTGATGAAATATTCATGACTTTATTTGACTTTTACATTCACCAGACCATTTGGGTCAGAATGTGTAAGCCCAAAATATTCTTTGGCGTTCTAGCCCTATCTTATAAAGGCCCAATGATTATCTTGCATGAAAGGCAAGATCTACAGACATGTAAAGTAATTAACTAACTTTTTAGAGAATTACCTCTTACTAGTCTTTTCATTCTATTCAAGTTGATGTTAATCAACCTTAACAGCCAAAGTCAAGTATCATCTTTTAGGAGAAAATAATGTCTTTCTATTTTGGATTCTATAATCCTGAATATCTCAGTATTTTGTAGTATAGTATATGTCAACATTTTTAATATATACCTATTGTTCTTATCTTCAGCTGAATGTATTTTCAAACAAATTTGAAAATATAAACTTTCATACTTCAAAATAGTTCATACTATATGAACTTTTTAGTAATAAAGTTTTAGAAGTTGAATTTCTCTTATGGTTACTAAAAAACACCATATTCAGCATTATGTAACAATTTTTACTTAATGACATCTTAATGTCTCCCACTACACTAACTGAGATAGGCTTCCTGGTGCTAACTTGTAGAAACTATTCTACATGTTAAGTATTTTTCAAGAATTACATATTAAATGTAATGAAGAATAAATCTTGATAGTGGATCTTGTATCAACTATATAGGTGGCGTTATTTATTCTCCACCAAAAATCTAGCAAATCAAATTTACTTTCATCTATATTATTCTTCCCGTAGAGGTATTTCAAAAAATTCCTCTCATTGTGACTGTCCTGACTAATTTAGGAACTATTTCCTTGTATATAGCTTCAGTCACTTGGTTTGTTTTCTTGGAATTTTGTAATACTTAAATTCGAGATCATTTAGACAACTTTCTAAATTTAGCTTATGTTGACTTCAACATCTCATATGTTGTTGTCATTTTATTTATCTTCTAAATTTGACATCTAACATGTCAACTAGGAGAATATGTACAAGCTATCTTGTTTACTTTTGATTCATTAATCATGTGCTTCACGAACAATTCGAATAGCATTAGCAACAGGTTTTGAGAACATTTCTCAATAAATACAAATTCATAATTTTACACTACCATTACAAGTGTTAATGTTACTTTTCCAAGTAATAAAATTTCTCAATTTTGACTTATCAGTAATAAAATTAGAAATTATGAGAGAAACTGACATAATATTGAAATATATATATAATTTAACATCATGCGACAATTATCCATTCAATTTTAGCATAGAAATCAAACAATTTGAAAAATGAACCCTATAAATCATTTCTAATGCTATGGTACTTTAGTGAGTTAGAACAAGTGTCGTCGTAGGGTAGGTCAAGTATTCCTTCACTAAACTGAGACAATCTCAACCAAGTATTATACCAGAATAACTCTTATTCCTATAATATTTAGTTACCATTAGTTTGGTCAAAGACATCATTAACAATTTTAATGAGTCCTTTGTAAGTGTGACCCATAATTTTAGATCCCGTAGTTTTATCCCAACAAGTGCCGCCGTAGGGTAGGTCAAGTATTGGAAACAAAACTACAACACTATCCTTCTCAAGAGTTCACCCTGATATTGACCCATGCAAACACCTTCCGTAGGGGGACAGTCCAAAAGCCGCCACGAGGCCCCACATGAATCTCACGTTGTGAATCAATAATAGAGACCGTTGGATTTTTGACATGTGTCCTTCTCCCACTAAGTATTTTGAAATAGAGTTTTCTATTACTTAGAAAAATTAGGCTAATCTCATTTATCTAAGTTTCTCAATCTACCTTTCATAACCCTTATGTTGTTAGATTGATTTTAATGTGAATTACTAAGTTTTTAAACTATTTAAAAAATAATAATAACATTATGAGCATGCTTAGTTAAAATAAATAAAATTTGACTAATTCAACTCCCAGGTCGGTTCCCAGTTAGAGGTGTTCCCTTTCGGTCAGCTTAAATACCCCAGTCTAGACAGAACCTTCCATAGACAGAGTTCCCTTATAGTCAATTTTTATTTTCAAATTCATTAATCTTTAATTAACTATTAATTATTAGATTAACGAACATAAATATTTTTAATCTTATTAAAAAAATAATTCACTTGGATAGTCTTAAAAATCCATCATTTTAAACCCTTTAAAACAAATTAAAATATAATCCTGGATATCTTATTCTAATTCTATTAGAAAAATAGAAGATAAATTAAATTCAAAACTTAAACTATGGATAATCTTGAAATTCTACCATTTTAAACCATTTAAAACTAAATTAAAAGATTATCATAAATTCTAACAAATAAAGATATATTAAATTCAAATTTTAAACTATTTAAAACATGAATTCGAAATATCTTTATTTTAAGAAAATCCTAATCTCATTAGGATATATCCTAATCCTATTAGGAAAATATGGATTTCATTTATGAAAGAAAACATCCTAATTTAATTTTCAAATATAACAATTATATTCAAAGATATGGAAAATATATGCATATTAAGAAAACATCTCAATTCTATTAGGAATCATCCTAATCAAATTTTCCAATATAACAATTATATTCAAAAATAAGATAAGATGCATGATCATGCTTAACCTATGGTGGGATTTTAAATTTAAATGACATACTTTATGCAACAATCAAATAATTTAAAACATACATCTCATGCATAATTAAATTAAAAATAGCAAAATTGACCGGCATATTTGGCATATCCTAAGAAATTGAAAATAATTTAAATTACAATAATTTAAATCCAAGACATATCTTGGTCTTCAATATCTTCCTTGTTCGGCCATCCAAATTTAGAGTTTAAAAACCTAAATCTTGTCTTCCAATTATGGTACCAGCAACCACAAAAATTAAAAAGAAAAAACTGCATTACCCAAGTGTTGAACCCAAGACCTTGAGTATAACAAAAAGGCTTCTTTACCACTAAACCAAACACTATTTTCTGATATTGGAATGTTTAATAATAATATAAAGCTTCAGCCAAATATGATTGACTTCGATTTTTCCGTTTCTTTTTTTTTTTTTTTTTTCTTGAACCTCTTCGTCGTCGGCTTCTTCATCACAGGTGATCGAAAATTGCAGCAATGGTAATCTTTCAAGTAAAATACATGAAATCCTAACCTTTATGGGTTTTACAATGATCTAATCAAAACAATAAATCTAATGCCAAATAGCCTAAACAATCAATTTGCAAACCACAAATATATCAAATATATGATAAATTAAAATACCCACCATCACAAAAATTTAATTCTAAATAAAACTCAAAGAGTCTCTGATACCAATTGAATGGAATAATCGAATTAAACCCACAGCGGAAGCATAGGAATCGTCTTTGATTTATTTAGAATTAAACTAAAATACAAGGTTAAGCAATAAATACCTAAAAAATAATATTATGGAGAATATTCTGGCGGATCTTTATCTTTTCCACAAAGTCTTCCTGGCTATGACTCGAACACAGGACCAAGGCTTGTGGGAGCCTCTGGAAAGAAAATCCCCAATGGATTGGAGAGGAAGAGGTCTAGAGAGAATTCTCTAATTCTCTCTATTGAGGAGATGTGTGTTGTTGTTAAGAATGGCTCAACCCAATGGTTCTATTTATAGAGACCAACGAAAATCTTTGCCATAATTAAAATATTATATTTTAATATCTAATATATTAAAATATATCTTATATTTATTTGAATCTCATTCAAATCTCCTACGATATTTATTTATTTGAATCTTATTCAAATTCTATAAATATCTTTTATTTAATATATCAAATATATATTAATTATTTTAATATTTAATGTATCAAATACAATAAATATATTTTCCTCTTTTATATTTAATATATCTAATATATTAAATATTAATTTGAACACTTCAAATTAAATATTAAATTTGAACGTTTCAAATTTTAATATTTAATGTATCAAATACAATAAATATATTTTCCTCTTTTATATTTAATATATCTAATATATTAAATATTAATTTGAACATTTCAAATTTTTCTTTCAACTAAATTGATCTTTTAGTGTTACTATGAGCTAGCAAGGGGACCTTATGGACCTACAGATTATAAGCTCCAATGATACAAAATTAATTAATTAAACTCTTTAATTAATTAATTTTCATTCATTAACTATAGGTCACTCCACTATGGACCTAGAGTTGCACTCTTATGCACTGTAGGACAAGTTGTGTCCATAGATATAATCATTACATGCAAGTCGATCCTTCACGAGTTGTTCGTAATTACAGCTGGATCAAAAGTCCGTTTTACCCCTATAATTACATTTTGCACCTTAAGTACCACTGATTCTCTAAAGAACAATATGTTTATAATCTAATTATAAACTAAGTCCCTCTTGGGTCAATGAGAGGGTGGGGCCCCATTGTTCAAGTCCTGAAATCAGCACTTAAGGGAACTACTCATTTACTTACCCTATATGGGAAGGAGTGAATTCCTTCTTGTGAGATTATGTTCCCAGCTCCCTATTTGGTCAAGTTCCCAAAATGGTAGGCATATTGAATCGGCTACAAAAGTCACTCTCACCCATGCAAATCAAAGGACAAGCCCTCAAGGCAGGAGTTCATAACTCACTCAAGATTAAGATCGAGTCACATATGATCATCCTGATGAAATATTAATCTTCTCAATTAACGGATTTATAAAGAGAGATTAACACTACAAGAAAAAGCATTTTCAACGATGAAACTTTCGGTGACAAAATCAAATGCATCACTAATAAGTAGATTCAATGACAAAAAACATTAGTCGTTGCTAAATTAGTGACGATAGAAACTTTTCGTTGCAAAAACTAGTGACAGAACCAAATGTGTCACCAATAATTAGATTTAGTGACAAGAAACAAAAATTGTCACAAAAGTAGTGACAATAAGAATATTTTGCTACTAATAGTAGTGACGATAAAATCTTTTTGTTGCTAAGACTAGCGACAAGACTAAATGTGTCACCATCAAGTAGATTCAACGACAAACAAAAAAATTGTCTCTAAAAGAAGTGGCGAATAGAACATTTTGTCGCTAATAGTAGCAGCGTTGTCTCTAAGTGTAACGCCCCTAAATTTCGGCCTAACTTAGGGACATTACTGAACTTACAACCTATATGCCCCGAAAATTTCAGCAACATAACGACGTAACTACAAGATAACCAAATTTTTCCTGGCTCCTGTTAAACGAGAAATCTACACTTCAATCAACCAAAGTAACTAAGAACAACATCCACATCTTCTGGCTATAGTTCAGCACACCCAAACTCCCAGAATAAACAGATTCTCAACAACTTAGAACAAACTTAATTCAAATAGGTTAGCAGAAACAAAAGAAAGTTTCAGCAACTAGGACTTTCAGCTCGTAACCTAATTCTACCAAAAGAACCTATCTATTCTCCGAAAACAATAAAGAATGGAAAGGCTTACGCCAAACACCTATACAAAACAACTAGAATCTTATCTATGCAATTCAAAGAAAATCAACACTAAGAAAGCACGTAAATCTAATAGTGTCCTCTCATCACGTCTCCTCCTCTGCATCACCAGTTTCGTAGAGCTTCTCCTCACCTGCAAAATCTTTTGGTTGGGGGGGGGGGGGGGGAAGTCAGTACAAAAGTACTCAGTAAGTAGCTCACACCTGGTGAGCCACCAAACATCAAGCAGCAAACAACATGCTATACACACGCATTCAAACATGTTTATCCAAAGTAAATTAACCAACATCATGTCATGCATACATAAACAAGTAAACTATGCATCATTATGCCATGCTTACATAAACAAGTAAACTATGCATCAGATTCACTTAACACATGAATTCTCGCATCATGTCATGCTCACTCTGTTCTACTCAACACTCATGTTTAGCCCTCACCAAAGCTCTCCAAGACTGACCCTTCAAGAAGCATCGACCCCTGACCACTGTTACCAGAGCCTCAATACTTCTCTATGGAGCTTGGTAGTCGACCCTTAACCAATGTTACCAAGGTCTCGAACTGTGCATCGCCCCTTGACCATTTGTACCCAAGGTGCACCGATGATTTAGCAATGCATTGGCCCAAATCCCGGCACCCAACACATGCTTTTTAGACTCATCACACCGACCTTTGACCATTTGTACCCAAGGCCTCGATGCTCCTCTTATTTCAATGGTGACAATACCACCCCTCGACCATTTGTACTCGAGGCTCACTGGTACTCACCCTATAATTCTTAGTAAAACTCACAAGGTCCACTGACCTCCTCACAACCTCACCCTATGCATGTTCCCTAAGCATGCTACTAAACCATGTCTCATGCCCAACAAACATGCTCATACATACTTTCAAGCTCATTTAATCAACATACCAACATCATGTAAACTTCACAAATCCACATATAAACATGCTCATCAAAAGATACAACAAAGTACAACATATACATAACGCGCACAAATTAAATAAGAAACATAGAACATGATGCACACAATCAAACAGACTCATCAGGTAGAATTCTACTTACAACGTTCCTAGGATATTCCAAGGTATTCCTAAAGAGAACTTTGAGCTTACTCAACCGCTCTAAATTAAGTCCAATCTACGAACGCAAGTTACAAGAGTTAGAACTTAATCTATAGCATCTAATATGAGTTCGCAGGATTTAAAAGCTTGCTGAAACTTGTTGGAACTTACTGAACTACTCCAAACGAGCTCGAATTATTGTTGGTTGGTGTTCGAGAGTGTTCGAATCAACCCAACAGTGCCAAACCGACTGAACTCTGCTGTAAAATCCCATTTTTTGACAGTAAGTGGCTTCGACTGTGGACTATTCGGAGTCCAAACAAGCTAAAATCGCAAATAAGAGATGTTTAAGACATGGGTAATCCAAAACTAAAGTCGATTAGACATGGGTAAGTGACAAACCTAGTCAAACAAGAAGGAACTCACGTTGGTCTGCTGTAAATCCCGTTTTTTATAGAAAACCACTTCAAATCTGGGTTGTTTTGAGTCCAAACAAGATAAAATTACAAATCAAAGGTATTTAGGGTATGGGTAATCCAAAACTAAAGTTTATTTAGCATGGGTATGGGTTATACCTCGTCGAATTGAAGGAGAACGCGTGGGTCTCGCGTCTGTGAGTTCGTTGGCAGCCGAAGAGGTCGCCGACGTCGTGGTGCTTGTCGTGTGTCGTCGCCGGAGAGAGGGGTGAGATGGTGTCGGCTTGGTCAAAGAAGAAGAAGAAGAAGAAGAAGATGGGTATGTGTTGCTCCAAAAAAAAACGTGAAAGGGAGAGAGGAAGAAGATGGAAGACTAGGGATTTTTTTTTCCTTTTTTTTTCTTTCTCTCTCTTACTTTCATTTTCTTTAATAGGCCAACATAAAGTCCAATTAAAAACCATAAAAAAAAATCATAATTTATCTTCTAAATCTAGGTGAATTTAAGGAGGAAATCTTTGGGTAAATCTTTGGGTTTTCAAACTTAAATTTAAAATTCAACATATACTAAGTATCCAAATTAAATGAATTTTGGACTTTAAAAAAATAGCTTTACCCAATAATCCAAAAAGAATTTAATTAACTTAATTCAATCACTTAATTCCAAATTCCAAAATAACTCCAAATGACAAAATTAGTCGTACCTGAAAACGTGGGGCGTTACACTAAGACTAGTGACGATACAAAATGTGTCACCATTAAGTAGATTCAGCGACAAACAAAAAGTTTGTCTCTAAAAGTAGTGACAAATAAAAATTTTGTCGTTAAAAGTAGCAACGATTAAAACCTTTTGTCGCTAAAACTAGCAACGAGAGTAAATATGTCACTAATAAACAGATTTAGTGACGAACAAAAAAAATCGTCGCTAATAGTAGCGACCAATAAAACTTTTTGTTGTTAAAACTATACCAACGATTGAAACCTTCATGGTAAAACTAGCGACAAGAATACATGTGTCATTATAAATAGATTTAGCAACAAACTAGAAAATCGTCCCTAAAATTAGTGACAATAAAAAAAATTGTGTCACTAAAACTTGTGACGATAAAAATCTATTGTCACTAAAACTAATGATGAGATTATATTAAAAATTGAAAAAAAAATGTCCAATGCATGTGAGTGCCAATTAGTTTATTTAGTCATCTTTTAAATCATATATTTAAAATATAGTTAATTCATCTTATTATTTATAAAAACAATAAAATTTCATATTTTACTTTCAAGATTTAAACGCTTTAAATATAATAGAATTACCTTTTAAAAACATTGATATAAATCATGATATATTTTAAAACTTTTTTTAGTTATAAATTCATACATAATTCCTTAAAGATAGTTATATTTTCTTATTTTTGTGAAGTTAGAAAATTCTAACCAGATTTTTGGAAGTTCAAAATGCAGAGATTTAATTGAATTTAAGTTAGAATAATCAATAATATCTAATTGGATAAATAAATAATCTTCTACTTTATTGTTTTTCTTGATTCTAAGTGAAACGATAAATATTTTTCAAAACAAAAATAATATTGCTCAAAATTTGTTATACAATAGTTTTTATTAAAAAAATAATGTTTAAGAAATTTTAAAATATATATTACATTGAAAATATTAAAAGTAAAGGTGAATTGACTTAGAAAGAAGGTTATATGTTTATAAATTAAACTATATATATATATAATTTGATATCTTAATTTTTTGTTTTAAGTATTAAAAATTCTAAAATAAAGAGAAATTATGTATATATTAATAAAAAAAATTAAAAAGTTTAAAATACATATATGGATGATAACTTGTGCAAATTAAAATCAAGTATTTTTTTAATAAATAAAAATAAAATAAGATAGAAATGATGAGTATCTCATTGGTTGGAAATCAATATTATTTTTCATTGTTGTTAGTGTCACTATATAGGGTTGATCAATTTTCAACAATAAAATATAATTTTTATAGCTGAAGATGTAACTGCAATAAAATAATATTACGTTCACTGAAATTAGTTTGATCAAATTATTATTAATTATTATAAAAAATTAAATTCATATTTTATATGCAAAATAAAATATTATATGATATTTCTTGATTTAGTATTTTGTATATTATTTATTTTATTTTTTTTGTAATGATAGAGGATTTAAAATGAAGGTTATTGAAAACAATTAAAATCTAAAATATGATGATATTAAATTAGTATTTTGCCATAAATTATTATAGAATCTTTCTAAAATCTTACTATTTGAGCTTGATTTTTAAAAAATTAAAGCATAATTGAAATCACTTAAGCTTTCAAATGATTCTACTTGAGGAATAACAAATAACATAGTTTTTTAAAAATTCATCCGAATGTTAATCACTCAAAATCATTAGAAAACAAGTTTTCAAATAGTTTTTATTTTTTATTTTATGTAAAATCATTTGTGTAGATGTCGAAGATGATGAAGTTATTTTCTACCAAATTATACATTGGATTTTTTTGACAAATTATATATTAGGAGTTACTCTAATAGTAATCACTAATCTTTTTTTCTTTGACATGTAAATATAACTATAAAAACTTAACATTTGAGTTTCTCTCCTAAAATTTATTAAGTTTTAGCTTTTGATCTTCTAAAAAGAAAAATCTAACATAAAATTTAATAAATTTTGAATGGCATTGTATAATATCATTTTGTCATAAAAATACAAATAATATCATGTGTATCTTTCAAAACATGATATATCCACACTATTTTTGTAAGGAATTTGTTGAAAAAGTGAGTGGTAATTGATTTTTTTTTTTTTTTTTATTGTTTTTTGAGTTCAACAACATTTAGGGGTTTGAGGATTTTCGAACATCTGACCTCTTGGTCGAGGGTACATGTCAATTATCGCAACTATGCTCATTTTGGCTTGTGGTAATTGAACTTAACCTGAAAGTAAATCAAAATGAATATAATCTAATAACTTTAGGTGGGTCACAATTTTATGAGTATTTTCTACAAGTTTGTTACCAAATAATTTTAATATGTAAAATAAATTTTATAATAGTTATATTTAATTATGTTAATCTACCCACAATTATATTATATATTATTAAAATGAGCATAAATAAGAGTAATTTATAATATTTATTTTGATTCTAATTATTATGTTTCATATTTATAATTTGAATATGTTGTTATATGAAAAAAAATTTAATAAGGTAGTTATTTGTTATATTTTTTGAAATTTTATTATGATATTAGAGAATAAATTTATTATTAAGAATTTAACTTAGGTTTAATTTTTAAAAAAGAAGAATTTATCTCAAGTTTGATTAAACTTAAATCTACATGCTAATTTTTGTAAAACAATTTTAGTAATGTTATTGATATTATCACATTCATTAAAAATAATTTACTAAAAGATAAAATAGCATGGCCATAAATTTTATATGTGTTAAAAATATAGTTAATTAATAACTTTTAAATTTTTAAAATTTTAAATTAATTAAATTTAATTTTTTGTTCATTCCAAAATTTTCAATCAAGCTCAATTAAGAATGTATGTTTTCCTTCGAATTTGGATTGATTTTTGTCTTCTTAAAATTGAGTAGTTTCAGATTTTTATAAATTGAAAATTTGAGAAAATAAAGGAATTTTTTTTTTACTATTTCACTTTCCCTCCCTTAAAACTCTCCCTCCCACGCTCACATTTTCTTCCTTCAAAATCTCTCTCCATAATCCACTTTTTCCTATATCTTCTCACCCTCAAAACCTTCATTCTCCCTTATTTTGATATTTCTATATTATTTTTCTAATTTTTCCTATTCTTCTCATCTCTCTCACATTTCCTCTAACTTACTGAACCCATTTCTAATTTTCTCTCTTTCTCCCATCTCTCTTGTATTCACTCTCTATCTTACAAAATCAAAATCTCATTAAATTGATCTCTTTCTTCAGCATAAAACACAAAAAATTCTGTTTGTTTTTATTTCATCTAGATAGCAATAAAATCAAAGTCTCCTACACTAGATCGAGCTTTTTTAAAGATAAAGGTAATTTTATTTTGTTTCATTTTATGTGTGTTTGTTTTTATTGACCATATTAGTCTTTCTCTATACATAATAGGTTCATAAAGCCCTACATTGCTATAGTTGTTATCCAAAATCATTTCCATCACCATGAGGTCAATGATGAAGGCTACTTTTCTCACAGGTATGAGCAATAATGTCTTTCTCTTCTACCCAGAAACCCTCATCTTAGTTTCTCTCACTCATGCTTGTCAAATTTTATTTTATTTTTAAAAAAAGTTCAATACGTTTTAGATTCTTGTTTGGGAGAAAATACTGGTACTTGGAAATCTTTTAAGATTTTGGTGTTTTTTCAAATGACAGATTTTAGTACTTTGTTGTTATTGAGTTTGTATTAATTGTTTTAAATATATTTATCAAACAAATTCTATGACACAAAAAATCTACAACATTTCATTAAATAAAATAAATTTAATATATAATGATAGAAGATTTGATTAAAATCTTTGTTGCTTTGCCAATCAAAGCCAAACGAATAAGATATAATATATTGTCTATTTTTTTTTTAAATTTAAGTGTTAGTTGTAGATTAAATTTTGTTAACTTTATCGTTTTGTTTATATTTCTAATTATTTAAAATATTTCATCTACAGGATATTTCAATTTATTACATGTGGGATTGAGAGTTGAAGATCAATGACGTGATTTTTTTTTTAATTGATGAGATTTGTGATGTAAAATTTTGCACCTTTTTTTTGGACAAATTAGTCACTATGTATTAAGTTGATGTATATGTATTCAACTTTGTAAATATGCAAGTTTCCAAAATTTTAGTTATTGTTGTAATTTATATGCCGAATGGTTCTTATAGAATTTATAAATTTAAACATAATTAATCATATATTTGAAAATTATGAAGAAAAGTTGAATTAAATAGTTTTTTTTAAATTAAAAAAAAACTAAAGTTAGCTTTACAAAAAATTTTACATCGTCAATTAAATATGCTCTGAAAAATTTACATAATTAAATTAGAAATACCACTACAATAAAGAAAATAATTTTAGCGCTTAGGTCAACAACAATTAAAATAAGATTTGGTCACAAATTTCATTAACAAAAGATTGTTTTGTCACAAGCATTAATTGCGACAAATATGACGTTTCTTCAGAAGCTTCAACAATGAAACATTGTTTCACTGCAAGATCAATAGCAACAAAAATGATTCTTAGCTACAGCTAACAACGTAAATGAGATTTCATCGCTATCTCAATGACATACAATTATTTTCATGGATGTTGACATTTAAACGATAGAATAAGTGATTCCGTCATTATTGATCTTAAGTGGCAAAACAAAAGTTTCGTTGTTGATGATTTATAGTGATGGAATATGCATTTTGTCATTGTTGACCTTTGCGATGAAATAAGTGATTTCGGCTTTGATGACCTTAATGAAAAAATAAGTGATTTTATCATTATCGATCTTCAGCAACGAAATAAATGATTTTGTCATTGTTGAGCTTTTAGCGACAAAATAAAGCATTTCATTGTTGTTGTTCTTTAGAGATGAAATAAGGAATTTCATCATTGTTGACATTTAGCAACAAAATAAAGAACTTCGTCACTGTTGACCTTTAGTGACAAAGTAAGTGATTTTGTTGCTATTGACCTTTAGCAATGAAACAAGTGATTTCGTTGATGTTAACCTTTAGCAACAAAATGAATAACTTCGTCATTGTTGACCTTTAGTGACAGAGTATGATTTTGTCGCTATTGATCTTCAGGAATGAAACAAGTGATTTCATCGATGTTAACCTTTAGCAACAAAATGAAGAACTTCGTCACTGTTGACCTTTAGTGACAAAGTGATTTTGTTGCTATTGACCTTTAGCAATGAAACAAGTGATTTCGTTGATGTTAACCTTTAGCAACAAAATGAATAACTTCGTCATTGTTGACCTTTAGTGACAGAGTATGATTTTGTCGCTATTGATCTTCAGAATGAAACAAGTGATTTCATCGATGTTAACCTTTAGCAACAAAATGAATAACTTTGTCATTGTTGACATTTAGTGACAAAGTAAGTGATTTTGTCGCTATTGACCTTTAGCAATGAAATAAGTGATTTCGCTACTATTAACCTATAGTAACAAAATAAGCAATTTTGTCATTGTAGGTAGCGACATTCCGTTATTTTGTCACCTTTGGTCTATAGTGACACACCTATAGTGACGTTTTTTGCGACATTTTTTTTTCGTCGCAAAAAAGTTTTAGTGACATTTTTTTCTTTTTAGCAACATCTTTTTTTCGTCGCAGAAAACCATTTTTCTTGTAGTGTAAATATTTCGTGGTCCAGTCTTATACAAACTCATTGTATAAGATACCCCCACTCACATGTCTCCACATGAATGATTTGGATCAAATCATTTGTAACTATTACAAAGTGGGTCGTAACCAATAGTGTTACCAGGATAAGGCACCCAACCTTATCCATATACTATGACCCTTTAGGTTATTTCTTGAACATGATCCTCTTGTATGTCACCACATACTGTTCAAGATTACACTAATAACCTTGGATTTTTCATATAATGGATAATATTATATTGCAAATAAAATAATCAAAATTATTATTAATTATTAAATAAATTATTAATTACGAGGCTTTAGGGCATAAATCCCAACAGGAAGGTGGGCCATTTGTCGTCTGTGTGTTGGCGAAAAAAGAAGGCGGATTTAAGAGTATGTTATAATTGTGGGAAGCCAGGACATTTAGCGATAAGTTGTACTGAGAAAAGAAAAACTGAAGCACAGAAAGGCCATCAACAGGGTAAAGTTTTTGCAACGACGACAAAAGCAGCAGGTGGATCGAGTTCTGTGGTGACAGGTACTTTACCTATTCTTGGCCACTTAGCATTTGTACTGTTTGATTCTGGATGCACCCATTCTTTTATTTCCTCTGCATTTGTGGGTCAAGCTCAGTTAGAAGTAGAACCTTTAAGATTTGATCTTTTAGTTTCAACCCCAGTTGGGGCGGAATCGATAGCTAATAAAAAGGTCAAGACTAGTCAGGTGCTAGTGTCGGGCCGCTTGTTAAGTGTATCACTGGTGGTATTAGAGATGAGTGACTTCGATGTTATCTTGGGTATGGACTGGTTGTCTGAGAATCATGCCCACATCGATTGTCATAGGAAGGAGGTGGTGTTCAGGCCTCCATTGAGACCCAGTTTTAAATTTAAAGGGTCTGAGGTTGATTCAGTTCCTAGAGTGATTTCGGTTTTGAAAGCAAGCAGATTGATTAGCCGAGGGGCGTGGGCTGTTTTGGCTTGTGTTACTGATACGAGTAGTGCAGTGGTAGATATAACATCAGTACCGGTGGTTAAAGACTTTGTAGATGTGTTCCCGAAGGATTTGCCTAGTTTGCCTCCAGTCAGGGAAGTATATTTCAGTATTGAGCTCGAGCCAGGAACAACGCCCAAATCCAAAGCCCCTTATAGAATGGCTCCAGCAGAGTTAAAGGAACTCAAATTACAGTTGCAAGAACTTCTAGACAAGGGTTTCATTCGCCCTAGTGTTTCACTGTGGGGCGCACCTGTGCTTTTTGTGAAGAAAAAAGATGGATCGATGCGCCTGTGCATCGACTATCGGGAGTTGAATAAAGTAACCATAAAGAATAAATATCCGCTTCCAAGGATTGATGACTTGTTTGATCAATTACAGGGAGCAGCTGTGTTCTCTAAGATTGATCTGCGTACAGGGTACCATCAGTTACGAATCAAAGAGGAAGACTGTCTTTTGATCCAGGTATGGGCATTATGAGTTCACGGTGATGTCCTTTGGGTTAACTAATGCTCCAGCTGTGTTTATGAATTTAATGAATAGGGTGTTCAAGGATTTTCTTGACACCTTTGTGATTGTCTTTATCGATGATATTTTGGTTTATTCCAAGTCAAATGAGGACCATGAGATTCACCTTGGGAGGGTGTTGACTGCTTTAAGAATAAATAGGTTATATGCTAAATTCTCCAAGTGTGAATTCTGGTTGCAGCAAGTGTCTTTCTTAGGGCATGTAGTGTCTAAAGAAGGTATATCAGTAGACCCAGCAAAAGTGGAAGCAGTTACAGAATGGCCCCGTCCTACTACAGTCACGGAAGTACGTAGTTTTTTGAGTCTAGCTGGGTACTATAGACGCTTTGTTCAAGACTTCTCCAAAATAGCTACGCCTTTGACGTATTTGACTCGAAAAGGGAATGCTTATTTTTGGAGTGATGAATGTGAGGCGAGTTTTCAGAAACTCAAGCAAAGATTGGTCTCAGCGCCTGTACTTACCATACCTGAAGGGACATGAGGATTTGTTGTTTATAGCGATGCTTCTAAGAAAGGTTTGGGTTGTGTGTTGATGCAACATGGGAAAGTGATTGCTTATGCTTCCCGTCAGCTGAAAGATTATGAACAAAATTATCCAACACATGACTTAGAGTTAGCAGCGGTGGTTTTTTCTCTAAAGATCTGGAGACACTATTTATATGGTGAAAAGATTCAGATGTACACGGATCATAAGAGCCTTAAATACCTTTTTACTCAAAAAGAGTTGAATATGAGACAACGAAGGAGGCTAAAATTAGTGAAAGACTATGAAATAGAGATTTTATACCACCATGGTAAGGCAAATGTGGTTACCGATGCTCTCAGCAGAAAAACTGCTCACACCTTGGCATTAATTACGAAGCAAGCCCACTTGCAATCTGACATGGAACGTTCAGAGATAGCAGTGGTGGTGGGTCAGGTTATGGCTCAGTTAGATCAGTTATCGGTGCAACCAACCTTGAGGCAACGTGCAATAGATTCCCAACAGGGGAGTTCCAGCTTAGAGGGCTTGTGGACTCAAGCTAAGTCGGGTCAGGAAAGTAAGTTTTCTTGTTCAGCAGACGGCGGACTCCTGTATAAAGGGCGGTTGTGTGTGCCGGAACCAGTGAGCTTAAAAAGGAGATTCTATCGAAGGCCCACAACTCTCCTTTTTCAGTACACCAGGGCAGTACCAAGATGTATCAAGATTTGAAACAATTCTATTGGTGGCATGGAATGAAGAGAGATGTTGCAGATTTTGTAAGCAAGTGTTTGGTGTGCCAGCAGGTTAAAGCTCCGAGGCAAAGACCGGCAGGTTTGCTACAACCGCTGACTGTGCCACAATGGAAATGGGAGGAGATATCCATGGATTTCATCTCCGGCTTACCCAGGACCATGAAAGGTTTCACAGTGATTTGGGTGATTGTTGATAGGCTGACTAAGTCGGCACACTTTCTTCCAGGGAAACAGACTTTTACAGTGGACAAGTGGGCACATCTATTCATGGAAGAAATAGTTAGGTTGCACGGAGTTCCAGTGAAGATTGTTTCAGATAGGGATCCCCGTTTTACTTCCAACTTTTGGAGGAGCTTTCAAAAAGCCTTAGGTGCAGAATGTAATTTCAGTACAGCTTTTCATCCACAAACCGATGGTCAGACTGAGAGGTTAAACCAGATTCTAGAAGATATGTTACGAGCCTGTGCTTTGGTCTTTGCTGGTAGTTGGGATATGCACTTACACCTGATAGAGTTTGCTTATAACAATAGTTATCAAGCAACGATTGGTATGGCACCGTTTGAAGCTCTTTATGGGAAGCGATGTCGTTCTCCAGTTTGTTGGGGTGAGGTTGGTGAACGCAAATTGATGGGGCCTGAGTTAGTCCAAGTGACTAATGATGCAGTACAAAAGATCAGAGCGAGGATGTTAACGGCCCAAAGTAGACAGAAAAGCTATGCCGATGTGAGGCGAAGAGATTTGAAGTTTGCAATTGGTGACCCTGTGTTTCTTAAAGTGGCTCCAATAAAAGGGTGTTTTGAGGTTTGGTAAAAAGGGGAAGTTAAGTCCCAGATTTATAGGGCCATTTGAAATCTTGGCCCTGTAGCATATCGTTTGGCTTTACCACCTTTGCTTTCTACAGTCCATAATGTTTTTCATGTATCAATGTTGCGAAAGTATGTACCAGATCCATCTCATGTGATCGACTACAAGCCACTGCAGGTTGATGAGACTTTGAGTTATGAGGAAAAACCGGTACTGATCCTGGCACGTGATACAAAGACTCTTCGAAACAAGCAAATTAGATTGGTTAAAGTGTTGTGGCAGAACCACCAACTCAAAGAAGCAACTTGGGAATGTGAAGAAGAGATGCGGGCTAGTTACCCTGAACTTTTCGAGGACTAGCAACTTTCGAGGACCAAAGTTCTTTTAAGGTGGGTAAAATGTAACATCCGGTTTAAATTTTGGTATTTTGAATTATTGAATATTTGGAGAAAAAAAATAATATAAATAATATATATATATATATTTTATAGTTGTAGTTATCCTTATTCTCATTATTATTATTATTATTATTATTATTATTATATGTTTATTATTAAAAAAAAAAAAAAAAATTCAGACAACCTTATCCCTCCATTTTTCCTCTCTGCCCAGTCCTCTCCCTCACATCCCTTTCCCTCTCTGCCCGTCCCCCTCCTCTCGTCCGTCTCCCTCCACTCTCGCCCCCTCCCTCTCGTCCGTCTCCCCCTCCTCTCGTCCGTCTCCCTCTCGTCCGCCCTCTCCCTCTCGTCCGTCTCCCCTTCCTCTCGTCCGCCCCCTCCTTCTCGTCTGTCTCCCTTCCTCTCACCCCCTCCCTCTGCTTTGTCTCCCTCCCTCTCGCCCCTCCCTCTATGTCTGCCTCTCCCTCTCTGTTTTCTCTCCCTCACTCTTATCTCTTCATTTCTGCACCTTCCATTCTTAAATACTAGCTAATCGAAGTAATTTTCGACGAATCAGTGGGTGAACAGCAGTTCCTTGAAGTTATTTGGGCATTTTAGAGCTTGTTTCGGTGTGGTTTGGAACCGTTAAGCAGTGGGTAAGTATTTTGGTTTGAGAATGAGAAGTTTGGTGTTTTTAATTGCTCAATTTTGCATATTCTCAATAGTTGGATGGATTTTGGTCTATGGATCTCACTTTAAGATAAACCATTTATGGTTGAAGGTAAATTTTATCCAAGTCGGGGCGTACAAAGAGTTTTCCAGCAGCTTTTGGTTGTGGTAGTTTGTAAACTTTGAATTTGAGGAATTTGAAATTGATCCCTTAAGGCAGAGTAAGATTTAGAAACTTGATTTTGGTTTATTTAAGTTGCTATTGAGTAATTTGGATATTTTTCTATGCATACTAGACGTCAAACTTGGAAGTTGTAGATATTCGGACTTTTCTCTCATTGTGGCTCAAAGTAACTTAGCATCGTTTGGCGAAGAGACGTTAATTCGACTTTGATTTATTTTGTAAGGTAAGTAGCCGTTGGAATTACATGCTATGTCTCGTTGTTATAGTGAACGTTTGAGATATGTTTAATTCACCAAGAAGGAAAAATTACTAATTTCGTTGGTAGTTAAACATTGATTGCAATCGAATGAGGCATGAGCCTAACTACTTAAATGTGTTGAAAGTAGACTTTGTGATGATGATTGAGATTATGAACCCCGAATCAGGTAGTGGCAGTGGCCTGATAGCAATACTGTATTTAGGGGTTTTCGAAAAGAAAAGTAAAGTTGATCACAAGCCAATGATCTAGTATTATTTACCCTATCTCGGTTGTATTGAGTGAGCGTGTAGACCTAGAATATATATGATGTGTTGAGCATAGGGAATGCGTTTTCCTATTGCCTGTGAGCTAGCTTAGGGGTGATTCCCCACTGTGTTGAGCATAGGGAATGCGTTTTCCTATTGCCTGTGTGCTAGCTTAGGATGATTACCTATGGTGTTGAGCATAGGGGATGCGTTTCCCTATTGCCTGTGAGCTAGCTTAGGGGTGATTCCCCACTGTGTTGAGCCTAGGGAATGCGTTTCCCTATTGCCTGTATGCTAGTTTCGAGGTAATTTTCCTTTGAGATGAGTGTGAGGATTGCTATCTTCACGAGAGTGGATTCTAGGTTACAAGACTCACTGGTATAACATGAAGTTAGGGTCTGATAAAGGTAGAAGTTGAGGTAAAGTATTGAATATTTAGTTAATTGGTGTGCTTACTCATTTCTGTTCACGAGAGTAAGTAAGGACATATCTTTCCTTCTTGGCATGCTTTCGCTATACCTTGTTGTAATAAGTGAGCTGCTTATTGAGTATTATCATACTCACCTATGTTATTTTTCTTCCCTATTTTCAGGTAATGTTCACCGACGTGGTGGCTGACGAGACGACAACCCGGCAAGGCTATGGGGATACTTGTAGTTCTCTTCTAGGCTCCTTTTGTTGTACTTTTACTTGGTTACACTGTTCTCCGTTAGTTTGTAAATAGAGTTTTGTATCCTTGTAATTTTCATCATGAATTAGCATGTGTTTCTGTTTTCCTTAATTTTGGTTGTGAACTCAGCACTTTTGTGTAGTTGGTGGTTGCTGAGGTTCTGATTGAAATCCTAGAAGTGTGTTATATCTTCTTTATCAGGTTCATAAAATTTGGTTTTCTTGTAGTTATGCCGCCATGCTGCCGAAATTTCAGGCTTAAGCGGGCTAACTCAGTCTTACTTCCACTCTTAGCATGCTCTAGAGTATAGGGGTGTTACAAGAACTCTTGTTGATAGTGTTTTGGGTCATAAGCTATTCCAATCTTTGCTCAACCTAAAATTCCAATTTCAAATCACAATTTAATCTCCAAAATATGTAATTAAAAAAAAAAACCAACTAAACAACAATTAAACCAATTTCTCTTTTTTATTTTTTATTCCCTTAGTTACCATTTATTTAACCATATTCCCAAACAAATTTCTCATTTCTCTTTCAACTTATTATGACCAAAGATACATTTTGTCTCTTTCACCAATTTAATACTATTTTCATCTCTCATCTCTCATCTTATAAACTCATCCTTTCCTTAATAGAAATCACATTTTATGCCCCCCAATTTTCATTTTTCATGTGACTAGCCTCCAAACAACATTCCTCTCTCTTCATTAATTCCTATATGTACTCTCTTTGTACTTTTTAACAATAAAATACATCATCTCTTTCTTTCTATTCTACCCCTCCACGCGACTTCTTTTTTAATCTTTCATTGTTCACTTTCTTCCTCCTTCCTCCACCCATAGAACTTCTTTTATTCACTTCCTTCATTCTTCCATTCTAGCTCATTTTGTTTCTTTCCTTTCATAATTTCATACTTACCCAATGTTAAAAAGAAGCCTAAAAGAAAAGTAACTTACCAATTAATGTCTTTGACCTCCCAATTCCTAATATCCTCTTTTTCCTTGCTCATCGGATCATTCCAAGTCATTCTTATGCAAATCCACTACTAACAAAGTCCATGGAAATTTTTCGAACAAAAGAAATCAAAGTCTCACCTTAAAAAGTGTCAAAATTTCCATATGTTTCTAATCCAAAGAAGAAATAATTTACCCAGTTGAAATTTCTGTTTATAAACTCATTTTCTCCATTTTCGATGTTACCATGGCCTTTCGAACCACTACCCTTCTTCTTCTTCTCCCTCTTTCTCTCTTCTTCATTTTTTTTTCTTTCCCCCTTCTCTTTCTTGTTTTCGGGAACTTCCCCTTCTTTTTCTTCTTTTTATTTTATTTTATTTTATTTTTTTAAGACAACAAGCTTCCCACGAAAGCTTCTTTGTTTACCTATACTTTCTCTCTCTCTTTTTTTTTTTTAATAATAAAACCAACTTGTGTGTGGCTTCCAAGCAGCCACACCATTACTTTCATTTTTTTAAAAAAGAAAACTATTTTTCCAAACATAAACAAAATTAATCTCTTTCACTACTTTTCCAATTTGTTTCTTTTCTAAAATAATACAAGCTTTCTCCTTTTAATTTTTTAAAATAATACAAGTTATATTCCATTTTCAATTTTTCAAATTCCTTGTATTTCTATTTTTGTTCTAGACACTCTTCTCCTTCAAAATATTCAAAATTAAATAACTCATATATTAAATGCATATATCCAATTGCTAGTAGACACAAATTGGGTCTTACATGAACAACCATGCCAACCTAAATAAGTAAAGTTGGTCTCTCTCAAAATCAGGAAAAATTATTTGGTGAAACTGCCACAATCTGACTGACAGTTTGGATGTAAAGAGAAGTGTCTCAATTTATATCCAGTAGTTATTAGGAGACTTGAAAATTATTGAATTCACATTCATTGAGGTAGTCACATTGTGACGACTTTATTGAATAATTTGTCTGAGATCAGACAGAGTCAGCTGGGGGAAAAGAAAAACGCACACGATAGAAAGTCGAAAATAGTGGCTTTGAAATGTAGATAGACTTCAAACAAACAAACAAAAATCTAATGGAAGACTTTGTAAGAGGCTACCAATCAGATGCATCCAATTTTGTCCCCCAACTTATTTGAAGAAAACCATCCGCAAACAGTTCGTTAAAGCTTCATCACTTCCTGAACTTGTCAGGATTTTCAATCAACGACAGCCATGAAACCCCAAAACAATTGCAGTTTTCCACATCGTCTTCTTCTTCTTCTTCTTTCATTTACATGCTTGTGTTCGACATTTTGCTTCGCCAGAGATACGATCACATCAGCAAGTTTCGTCAAACACCCTGCAACTATAGTTTCCAATGCTAGTTCCTTCGAGTTGGGGTTCTTCACTCCTGTTAATTCTACGGGACAATATGTCGGAATTTGGTTCAAGCAGTTTTCTCCACAAACCGTAGTATGGGTGGCCAATAGAGACAACCCTCTCAAAGATACTTCCGGGATCTTCACCATTTCCAAAGATGGGAATCTTGTTGTCTTAGATGGAAAAAACTCCACCGTTTGGTCTACAAATCTCTCTTCTCCTGCAATCAACACAAGGGCTCGAATTTTAGATTCAGGTAACCTTGTTTTGGAAGATACTGCTTCCGGGTTGATAATAAGGGAGAGTTTCAAACACCCTTCTGATAAATTCTTGCCTTCCATGAAACTTGTAACGAACACAAGAACCAAGGAGGAAGTCGGGATTACCTCATGGAACAGCCCTTCTGATCCATCTATGGGTAACTTTTCTTTAACTCTACATGTTCACGAGGTTCCTGAAGTTGTCATTTGGAAAGATCTTAACACACATTGGAGGTCCGGTCCATGGGACGGTCAGACTTTTATTGGAATTCCCGACATGACTTCTGTTTATCTCTATGGATTTAACCTCGTAACCCAAGACCAAACTTACACTCTCTCGGTTGCATATAATAATGATGTTCAACTATTTGCTTACATGGTTTTGAGTTCACAAGGGAATGTCGAGCGAATGGATTGGGATTTTGCGGAGGTGCAATGGAAGCATATTTGGTCGGCACTACAAACGCAATGTGATTTCTATGGTGCTTGTGGGGCATTTGGGATCTGTAATGCAAAAGCATCTCCTGTTTGCAGTTGTGTAAGAGGGTTTAAACCAAAGCATGAAGAAGAATGGAATCGAGGAAATTGGAGTGATGGATGTGTGAGAAATACGCCTTTGAAGTGTGAGAAGTTGAACAACACCAGTGCTGAAGAAGATGGGTTTTTAAAAATGGAAATGGTAAAAGTTCCTTTTTTAGCAGAGTGGTCTAATTCATCTATTTCAGTAGATGATTGCAGACGTGAGTGCTTGGAGAATTGTTCATGTAATGGCTATGCATTTGAAAATAGTATTGGTTGCATGCTATGGAGAAATAACTTGATTGATATACAAAAGTTTGAGAGCGGTGGAGCTGATCTTTATCTTCGAATGGCATATGCAGATTTAGATACAAGTAGACACTCCTTAAACTTCTATTGCAATTTTCCATCATCGAAATTATATTGCTTTTCATCTTTAGTCTTTTTATTGATTTCATTCACAGATGGTCTAAAGGACGATAAAGGAATTATCATAGCCATAGTGCTACCTACACTTATTGTGTTCATCGTTGTCATATATTTCTTCGGTTGGAGATGCAAAGCTCGCAAACACGGTAACACAAACCTCAATAATTATTTTGAGAAGTGCACTAAAAGATTAAATTTGTCTTTAACTCATATAACCTATCATGCAATAATTCTTTTCCTTTTTCTTTAGTTTAAAATTTTTTGGGATGGGAGATAAAACTTTCAATCTTAGAGAAGCTAGTAGATATCTTATCCACTAAGTTATGATCGGTTTGACATTATTTTTTTTTCATTAAATTTATTGAAAAAAAAAAGTTCATGATGTAGTTTATTGATAGCATAGTGTAACATTTGATGTCTAATAGACAAGGAGAAGAGAATTATAGTGTCTAGCGAAAAGAAGAAGGTTTTGAAGCTAAGAAAAAACGATATGATTGACGGTGAAATTAAACTCGAGGAGTTGCCTCTTTATGATTTTGAGAAGCTAGAAATCGCAACAAACAACTTTGACTTAAATAACAAGCTTGGACAAGGTGGCTTTGGTCCTGTATATAAGGTAAGTAGTACTTGGTATATATATATTTAGTTGATTAATTGGAAACGTGTGGCTCAATATAATGTTATACTTTCAGGGAAAATTATCAAATGGAGATGAAATAGCAATAAAGAGGCTTTCAAAAGCTTCTAACCAAGGGTATGAAGAATTTATAAATGAAGTGAGGGTGATTTCAAAACTGCAACATAGAAATCTTGTGCGGCTTCTTGGTTGCTGCATCGAAGGAGAAGAGAAGATGTTAATTTATGAGTACATGCCAAACCTAAGTTTGGATGCATTCATCTTTGGTTAGATATTCTTGTACTACTATTTTAAGAGATATTTCTCTCTCCACAATGGTTTATTTGCTTTAGAATATATATTCTCTAACTACAGTTAAAATCTTGGCATGTAGATTCTATCAAACAAAAACTTTTGGACTGGAGAAAAAGATTTAATATTATCGATGGAATTGCTCGTGGTCTTCTTTACCTTCATAGAGATTCTAGATTGAGAACTATTCATCGAGATCTGAAGGCAAGTAATATTTTGTTAGACATAGACTTGAATCCTAAAATTTCAGATTTTGGTATGGCAAGAATTTTTGGTGGTAATGAAGTCCAAGCCAATACTTTAAGGGTCGTTGGAACTTAGTAAGTATCATTCACCATCTTATATTAATTTGGTTATAATGATAGTTATGCAACTAACAAGAATTAAATGTATTTTCATGAATCTAGTGGATATATGTCACCTGAATATGCTATGCAAGGTCAATTTTCAGAAAAATCAGACGTATTCAGTTTTGGAGTTTTATTACTTGAGATTATAAGTGGGAGAAGGAATACAGGATTCTACTTTCATGAACATTCCTTGAGCTTATTGGAATTTGTATGTCTACCAAAAAAAAACTTATTTACTTCCAAATTCATGATAACATTCAAATGATCACTATATCTCACACAATTTTCTTAACTCGGTTTCAGGCGTGGAAGTTGTGGATGGAGAACAATCTTATTCCCTTGATTGATCCAACGATATATGAATTGTGCTACCAATCCGAGATTTTAAAGTGCATCCAAGTGGGACTCTTATGTGTTGAAGAATTTATAAATGATAGACCAAATGTCTCAACGATTATTTCAATGCTCAACAGTGAAATTATAGAAATTCCCACTCCAAAGCAGCCTAGCTTTATTGGTAGACAGCTTCAGACTAACACAAAAACATCTCGACAATGTCTAGATAACTATTCTGAAAATAATGTTACACTTACCACATTAATTGGTCGGCAGTAATAATGTAATCTTGTCCTTTCAAGAGCATAGAACTTTTTTCTTATCCTCAAACTTTTAACTTGACATCAAAGATTATTTTGATCATTTTTTCTCTCTTCGTTCTTCTGTTCTAGCTAGCTCTCTTTCTATTCCATGTCTCTCTCGTTTTCTCATTTCTCTGTTTTTTTTTCTCTCGTCCCATCCCCTCTGAAATTGGCCGTGTATGTGCCATATTAGATTGGCAAAAGAAACAGGGAAGAACTGCGTGACACATCCCCAATTCTACCCACCTATCCATTATATTTATTCAAGAAGGAAGAAAGATAACATCAATCTTGAAGGAAGTTGAATGAGGACAAGGGAGTTATACCAGAAAATTGGTTTCTGTCACGTGGGTTCTAAGGCAGTTATTAGAAGTTATATATTTGTGCGTGTCTGGATTAGTATTTAAGTAAAGTAGTTACATATGTGAAAACTATCTTTTTGGTGTGTTTGATGTGTGGAGAGTCCAAACATCTCGAATGTTTGGGTTGTATGGAACTTTCTCTTGAATGTTTACGAATAATTCTCTGGAGTATCGATCCAGTTGTATATCAATTGGTATAAGAGCTCTATTTGGGGCATGCCAAGAGTAAAGAAGATGGATACTCATTTAGATGCAATGGAAAGTCAGTTAGGGGCTGTGACTGAAGAATTCTAAAAGATTCCGACCATGGAACGAAATATCACAATGCTTTTGGATGGAGTCAGCCAACTACTTCGTAAACAAGAAGAGTCTGAAGGAATTCGAACAGCGTCCCAAGGGAATTGTCATGTATTGAAAGATAAAGGAATTTTTTACAATACCGAGGATGAGATTATCGGTGAAACAAGTGTTCAGCCGGATCCAGGGGGCTGTATTGTGGAACGCAAAATGGAATTGCTCTCCTTTGATGGAAGTGATCCCCATGGTTGGGTTTTTCAGGCTACACGCTATTTTGATTTTTATCATGCAAAGGAAGCGGAAAAACTTGAGATTTCGACGCTGTGTTTGGTTGGCGAGGCATTAGCTTGGTTTCGTTGGATGGAACAAAGGAAACCCATGCGTACCTGGGAAACTTTTTGGATCTGCATTAATTCGACGTTTTCAATTGGCTCAAGAAGGAACCTTGTATGAGAGATTTTAATCCTTGAAGCAAGAAGGAACAATGCATGATTATGTTCGTTGTTTTGAAGCTCTCGGTGGTCCAATTGCAAATATTCCCGAGTTTGTATTGGAGGGAAATTTTATAAATGGGTTGCGATCAGATGTTCGAGCAAAACTTCGAGTTTTCAAACCCATTGATCTTGTTGAAGCCATGGAAGTGGCTTAATTAATAGAAGATAAAAATGCAGCCTTGAAGAATCGGAGCTATGTTGGAAGTGTGTTGGGCCGGTCAAATTCTGGCCCATTTGGCCAGCCATTTGTTTATTCCCGCCGGACACAAGTGGCAGCAGTGAAGGGTTATATCAACAGTAATAAAGTTGAAGGGACCGGTGTTAAAATGGGCATGCATGCAAAGGGGGACACATCATTTAAAAAGGGAAAATACTTGGGCACAGTCCTTGTGCAGCCCATTTTACAATCACAATTTATTTTTTTAAAAAATAATAATGCTTTTTCTTATAGTTGTAAAGTGGGTTGCACAACACTTGGGTTCAGCCCAGACTGCACCCAAGTTGTGCCCTTTAAAAAATTGACAGATGTAGAATTGCAATGGATGAGGGAAAAGGGATTGTGGTTAAAATGTGAGGAAAAATTTACAGTAGGCCATAAGTGCAAAAATAAAGAACTTAAAATCCTCTTTGTCTAAGAGGACATGGACATTGGAGCGTGTTGGGAGAAAAATAATAATATAATAATAACAAAATTGCTACAATATTAATTCTCCCATTCCACATGATAAACCAATCAAACAAGAGTCACAAATAATAATAAAGAGAGATAGGGAAAAAGAGAACGAGACCAATGTTTATACTGATTCACCCCAAACTCGGGACTACGTCCAGTTTCTGCAACTACATGTTCTACTAAATGGGAGATTACAAAAAACCCTCGAAATCGCGCTACAAACTAACCCTCAATAGCCCAATAAAAGCTATTGACTTTCAAGTACCACAACTTGGTAACTTGGGATAAACAACAAAGAAAAACCCTCAATCCAACAAGAGAAACCACCCTTTTTCTCTCTCAAAATACCTTACTGCCACACCATACATACACAATCTCACACTGTTTTCTTTAATCGAAAAACCAAAGGCCACTGACGTTTTGTCAAAAAAAACTTGCCTCAAGACAACATACTCATATATGTGTAATATTAAAACCTAACTTTAAATGGGCCTAAGCCCAAATGCTTCAGCAGGTAAAATTGAGATCCGCGCATTGGTGTTTCTGAAAAAAAATTCACGGTATTTTGGCGCCACACCAAAATCTTAACAATCTCCCACATGGAGACAAAAATACAGTCTTGTCTCCCACTACAACAAAAACTCTAATCACTTTGGCAAACTCCAAGGCACAACTCCCACTACAATTGTTATCTCTGATCTTCTTGGCAAACTCCAAGACTAAAAATACCTGAAAAACAACAAACTCACAAAACATGCAACCATCAAAATATAACTGTAGTGTATCTGTGCTCTCCACGAGGTATGGGCTCGCTACGTGGATTTGTCTCCCAGACGAAAAAGACAGACACGTACTCCCACTTGATATGAATCCTACCATGCCATTCAAGACTAAAAAAAAGCTTTAAAATGAAGTTGAATTAAATGTAGTCAAATTTCATTTATGACGAACTCAAGATGCATTTAATGAACTTAAGTGCAACTCATGCTTGATCAAAGACAAGTTATGCTTCATTTATGCAACAAGGGTTTCAAGCTACTTCAAGTGGGGCTTCATTTATACATGGGAGGTTACAATCTTAAGTGGGTTGATTAAAAAGATCACTTCTCGGATTTATGGAGTTTTCAATGTAATTTTCAGTTTTAAAGTTTTGTTTTCAATGTTTTAAGTTACAATTTAGCTAATGGACATTATGGTATTGATGGGCATGAGAGTTACAACTCTTCAATGGACCATAGGTTACTCTAGGGTTAATTTCGAGGCTATATAAAGCCATGTAAGTTGTATTTACAAGAGGGACTTGGAAAATGTTGTAAAAAGAGCATTTGTGCTTTCTTTTAGCCTAGAGCTAAGTTTCTTTGCAATTCTATGTAGTTTAGGTTGCATGCTTAGAATCATTCAAGCTTGATTTGATCAATCTTACTTGTGGAGTAATTCGAATCTCAAACAAGTTTTCTTGCCTTGAGATATTTGATCATCAAGGCAAGAAAACTTGTTTGAGAATTCAAATGGATCTATTTTTTAAAACAAGAAAAATACGAATAAAATAAAAGAAACTAGGGAAAATACATTTTTGGTATCTAAGATTTGACTTAGGTTGTATTTGGTACTCTAAGTTTTTAAACTCGATATTTTGACCCCTAAAGTGTAGGATAACTTTTTTTTAGTCATTGTTGTCAACTTTATGTTATTGTAGCAAAGAGAAAGATACAGATTCTTTTTTATTATTTTCTTAAGCTGACTTGGTATTATTTATTAATTATAAAGTTGATGTGGTACTAGTTTATTTTTTTTAATTTATTACAAACTAAACATTAAAATAAATTTTATTAAACAAAAAATAATATATATAAAAAAATAAAAATAAAAACATAATCTTCAACTTGTTCTTCATTGAAATTAAAAAAAAAAAATTGTTCTTCATCTTCTTCCTTTCTTCAAGATTAATTCCATAAAGCCAAAAAAAAAAAAAAAAAAAACCCCACAACAAAATTTGCACCAAACATGAGATCAGAAAACCCCCCAAAAAAATTCGTTTTCTTCTTCCTTTTATTCCTACTCCAAATTAATTTGATGATAGAAAAATTCTAAAAATTTCTTCTTTCTCCTTCTTCCTCTTCCTTTTCTCTTTCTCTTCTTTCGCACCCCAAATCTCCCTTCCTTTCTAACTCGTTCCAGATCTAGAACGATGCTGAAATGAACATGAGCGTCATTCTAGATCTAACATTGTTGGAGTAACAAATGGACAAATAAATATAATATTTTTTAATTTTAGATTACAATAAATTAAAAATATATACTTTTGAATAAAGTAATGCCACATCATACTCATATTTACTATATATTACTTATGTCATGTGTCCCTTTCAAAATATCGCATCAACAAACTGCATAATAGAAAATTAATAGGAAAGATTAAAGTGTTAACGGTAGGAACCAAAAATGAGATTATCTCAATCCCTAAAAGTTAAGGTTCCGTTTGATAATCATTTTGTTGTAAGTTTTTGAAAATTAAGCTTGTTTTCGTATGATTTCTCTACAATGATTTTTCATCTAATTTCTTAAGTAAAACATTTGAATTCTTAGTCACATTCCAAAAAAACAAAAACAGATTTTTAAAACTATTTTTTATAGTTTTTAAAACATTGGTAGAAAACAGATAACAAAACAAAGAAACTTATAAATATAAATAATGTTTATATATAAGTAGAGATGTGTCCACGGGGCGAGGCGGGGCTGGAGATGGCTTCTCCGCCCCCTTCTTCGCCCCCCATTTCATTTTCCATTCCTGCAAAATTTCTTGTTTAATTTTGTGGGGATCAGGGCGAAGATTCCCCACGAGAAATTAATTATTCTTTGTTTATGATTTTTATTATTTTTATTTTAATTAAATAAAATATTTTTTTAGAAAAATTATATTTAAATTATTAATTCTTAATGAGAAAATTCTATGTAAAGAGAAAATGTTTTAACTTCCTTAAAAATACAAAATAATAATTCATAAAATTTTAAATTTATTGTTTATTTTTGTAAGCAACCATATGATATCAAGAAGCAATCCAGGCCCATAATTTGATGGCAAATCAAATCCTCTACACTCTGTAAATCAAATTCTTCTGTGTCTTGCGTATCTTCCTAATTTTCCTCTGTCAAACAACTGCTCTGATCCTTAGTGTGTACTCTCTCAATCATGCCGTGCCTAGAGATGCCCATTTTTTTCGCTAGAACAGGGCCTGCTGGGGACCTGCCTTAACGAGGCGGGAAATCCCCGTTTAGTAGGGGAATGGGGGAGGGAGTGGAGGAAAAAAACTTCCCGCAAGCTAAATGCGGACGAGGACAACGATGGGGATGGGGATGGGGACGGGGACAGGGAATGTATTTTCCATCCCTGTTCCCCGTTCCCAGCCCCATTTAATTTTTTTTATATTTTTATTTTATTTTTTTAATATATATATATATATATATGTATATATGTGTATAAGTATATATATGTCATTTAAAAGTTTATTGTTAATGATTTAAATAATAGGATATGTTTGAATCATATAGTTAAACATTTTAATTATATGTATGGATTAATTGAATAATTTGATATGTAATATTGTTTTGTTTTTATTAGGAGTTTCAAGAATTTTATTTTTAAATAGATATTTTTTTAATAGAAAATTAACTATTTAAATTAAGATTTTTGATGAATAATTAACAATGTAATTGAAAATTTAGTGGATATTTTCCATAGATGTTAACTATTTGAAATTTTATCAAAAGAATTATTTTATTCTTAAAAAAGAAAAAAAAACTAAACGGGGAATAATTCCCGCAGGGAACCCGATCCCCTCGAATTCCCCGCGCCCCAATCCCCGCAAAATTTAACAGGAAATTTCGATGGGATGGGGATTCAAATGGGGGATGGGGAAGACATCCCCATCCCCGCCCCGTGGACATCTCTAATCATGTCTCCTACAATTGAGTGTAATCTCTCATGATTATTGAAGACTCAGCCATTGATTATTTTCTCCCTTACCTTTATGGTCTCTCTATCATTGTTCTTACCTTTTGTCGCTTTACTTTCCTATGTTGGATTCATGGTTTCTACTGTATATTAGAAATCAGTGTGTATACTATGGAATATATGTTTTTTTTGCAACTAATATCAAAAAGCTCATTTTCTGAATTCATAGCCATTCTATCTCTGCTTTGTACAATTATATATATATATAAATATATATATTAAAAAAATTAAAAAAAAAAACAGGGCGGGGATGCAAACGGTGTCAGGGATGAGATGGAGACCAAAAAAGTATTCTCCATCTCCGTCTCTAGAGAAAAATTTTCCCCCACTCTGATCTCCTCCCATTATTCTTCATCTAAACAAGGATTTCCGAATTAGCTTATAAAACTAAAACATAGGAATCGTGTGCAGCTTCTTGGTTGTTGCGTCGAAAGAGGTGAGAAGATGTTCATATATATAAATGCATGCCCAACCTAAGTTTGGATGCATTAGTCTTCGGTGAGATATTCTACTAAACTTCAAGAATGATACTGTATTTAATTTATTAAATCTATGCTCTGAAATAATTGAAGGATTTTCTAAGGGGCTTTTGAGATTAAACTTAACTTGATTGATTACAATTTAAAACCTTTGGTGTTTAAATAATACAAAATCTAAGTAAAAGAGAGATATACAAAATCTAAAACTAACAGATTTAGATAAATAATATCTACATAACAAATCTCCTTAACAGCCCCCCTCAAACTAAAGGATCAAAGAGCTTTAGTTTGCCATGCATATAACGAAAACGACTAGGCAGCAACGATTTCGGTGAAGAGATCACTAAACCTAATCCATAGAAGAAACAAAATTAATCTGAATGTCCTTGCGAATATCCCGTTCTCGAACAAAGTGATAGTCAATCTCGATGTGATTCGTCCGAGCATGGAAAACGAGTTATTAGCCAAGACAATAGTAGAAACATTATCATACCATAATGATGGAGCAGTGAGGATGGGAATCTAAAAATCATGGAGAAGTTGGCGAATCCAACATAATTCAGTAGTAGTAGAAGCAAGTGAGCGATACTCAACTTCTGTGGATGAGAGGGCAATAGTGGGTTGCTTTTTAACACTCCAAGATATGGGATTGAAACAAAAAAAAAAAAAAAAAAAAATTAAGAATCCAGTGGTGGAGCATCCATTGATAGCACACAAAATGTGCTATTTTTAGACTTTACTTTTGTTGGTCTTTACAGCCTATTTGGTGTTTTTCACGAGTTTATTTATTGAAATTTCAGTTATCGAGCAATTGGAGCAAAATCAGAGAATTTGGAGATACCATGGTGAATATGAAGCTAATGGAACATAAATTTTGATGCCATGAGGAGCAAAGGAAGGATTTGGGCAAGAATATTTGAGAGCATAGCGTTGAGACGCTATGTATAGCGTCTCAACGCTATAGGTGCAGCCCAACAAGCCAGAGAAACCGCACGGCAGCATTGAGACGCTGTCTTGTAGCGTCTCAACGCTACCTTTCCTATTTCGAAAACATGCGTTATAGAAAGACAGCGTTGAGACGCTGTAACCTAGTGTCTCGACGCTGTCCCGATTTCTATAAAAGGATTCTTATTTGCTTGCGGAAAGGGGAGTTGCTTTTGGAGAGAATTAAGCCCTAGCTCGATTTCTACTCTAATTTGGGAGACAAGGAACATTCTTGAGAGCGGAGAATGAGAGTTGGAAGCTCGAGATCGTGACGTGCATCTGGAACGAGTATCGACATGTGAAATAAAGTTTTTCTTTTCCCTTTTTGTTGTAGTTCTTGCTATGGATTTTTGTTTAAGTTTAGAATTATTTTTCGTAATTATGAGTGGCTAAACTTTAGCTAGGGAATTGATGTAGCCGTTGAATTTTTTATTTTTGTTGTTAATCCATGCTTTGATTATGATTTTTAACTATTTGTGTTTGAATGCACTTAATGCTTGTGAATTTTTGGCCAAGGTTTGCATGAGTTATTGATCTAAATTTGTGCTTGAAAGAGTGGCGTTTAGATTAGAATAAATTGAAACACAACTAATTGTTAGTTCTTACATGCAACTGAGGAATTCTCATAGAAGCACAAAAAGACAATCTTAATTCCTTGTAAGCTATTAAAATCTAGATGGATACGTTAGGTTTATAGTCTTGCATGAGGTCAATTGGGCTTGGAAAGGTCTTTTGACAACTGTGTGTCTTGCTTATAGTTTTGCACAATCATACCTTGGATTAATCAATTAAAATATTGATTCAATTGGTGAAGTCAATTCCCTAGGTTTTTTAAATCAAGAAACTCCTAAAATTACTTCTATAAATAAAATTGGATGTTAATATCCATGGTAGTCAATTAATCTAGAAAATCATTCCCGAGGACGATACTCTACACTCACTAATCACTATACTAAAACTTGACACTGTACACTTGTGGCTTTGCATGGTCAATAAATCATGCAACAAGTTTTTGGCGTCGTTGTCGGGGAATGGTGCATATTTAGATTATTTGATATTGTGGAAAAAGCATATGATATTAGTTTAGAGCTTTCTTTCATTTTCTTATTTTGTTTATTCATTTTTTTCTGTGTTGATTTTTGTTTTTTTGTAGGAATTGAACAGTGTATGCGAAAGGATAAGGAGGCATCCCTTGCTCCTTTTGATTCTGAAATTGAAAGAACCTGCAAGAGAAACCTTAGAGAAAGGAAAGCTCAAGGGATAGTTATGGCTAACCAAAGAGAGGAGGAGGAACCAAAAGCCATAAGGGACTACTTCCAGCCGATGTTCAATGTCGATCAGTCCGATATAGTCCATGTGCTGATCAATGCCAACAATTTCGAATTGAAGACAAGCCTTATTCAAATGATGAGAGCCAACGCATTTAGAGGACTTGCCACAGAGGATCCTAATTCTCATTTGCAAAAATTTTTAGAAATTTGTGGTACTGTTAAGTTAAATGTCATTTCTGCTGATGCTCTGCGCTTACGAATTTTTCCCTTTTCTTTGCAGGATAAGGCGAAAGATTGGCTTGGATCTTTACAGCCTGGAAGCATCACCACTTGGGAGGAGTTGACCCAAGCATTCTTGACAAAAAAAAATTTCCACTAGCTAAGGCCGCCAAAATGAGGGCTGAAATAGGAACCTTTAGACAACTTGAGGGGGAGCAGCTGTTTGAAGCATGGGAAAGGTATAAAGAGCTGTTAAGGAAATGCCCTCAGCACGAATACCCCGACTGGCTTCAGATCCATCTGTTTTACAATGGAAATATCATAATCCTATTAGGAAATATGGATTCCAGTAATTATTAAAAAGAATACGTTTTCTTTAATTAAAGATATTCTTGATTCTTGTTTTAAATAATTTAAAATTTGAATTTAATTTATCTTTATTGGTTTCTAATGGGATTAGAATTTTATTTTAAAAGGGTTTAAAATGATAGAATTTTAAGATTATCCTTGAAGTGAATTATTTTTTTAATAGGATTAAAATATTTATGTTCATTAATCTAATAATTAATAGTTAATTAAATATTAATAAATTTGAAATAAAAATTGACTATAAGGGAACTCTATCTATGGAAGGTTCTATCTAGATTGGGGTATTGAAGCTAACCAAAAGGGAACACCTCTAATTGGGAACCGACCTGGGAGTTGAATTAGTCAAATTTTATTTAGTTTCACTAAGCATGCTCATAATGTGATTTTTTTTAAAAAAAAAAAAACTTAGCAATTCATATTAAAATCAATTTAACAACATAAGTGTTATGAAAGGTAGATTAAGGAACTTAGATAAATGAGATTAGCCTAATTTGTCTAAGTAAGAGAAAACTCTATTTCAAAATAGTAAGTGGGAGAAGAAAATGTGTCAACATATCCTACGGTCTCCATCATTGGTTCACATCGTGAGATTCATGCGGGGCTTCGTGGCGGCTTTTGGACCGTCCTCCTATGAAAGGTGTTTGCATGGGTCAATATCAAAGTGAACTCCTGAGAATGATAGGATTGTAGTTTTGTTTCCAATACTTAACCTACCCTACGACGGCACTTGTTGGTATAAAACTACGGAATCTAAAATTATGGGTCACACTTACAAATCGCTCATTAAAGTTGTTAATGATGTCTTTGACTAAACTAATGGTAACTAAATATTATAGGAATAAGAGTTATTCTGGTATAATACTTGGTTGAGATTGTCTCAGTTTAGTGAAGGAATACTTGACCTACCCTACGACGGCACTTGTTCTAACTAACTAAAGTACCATAGCATTAGAAATAATTTATAGGGTTCATTTTTTTTTTAAATTGTTTAATTTCTATGCTAAAATTGAATGAATAATTATTTGTAAGGTGTTAAATAATATATATATTTCAATATTATGTCAGTTTTTCTCATAATTTTAATTTTATTACTGATTAGTCAAAATTGAGAAAATTTTATTACTTGGAAAAAGTAACATTAACACTATAATGGCGGTGTAAAATATATATTTGTCTTTATTGAGAAATGTTCTCAAAACCTGTTACTAATGTTATTCAAATTGTTCGTGAAGCACATGATTAATGAATCAAAAGTAAACGAGATAGCTTGTACGTATTCTCCTAGTTGACATGTTAGATGTCAAGTTTGAAGATAAAGAAAATGACAACAACATATGAGATGTTGAAGTCAGCATACGCTAAATTTAGAAAATTGTCTAAATGATCTCAAAATTAAGTATTACAAAAATCCAAGTAAAGAAACCAATTGATTGAAGCTATATAAAAGGAAATAATTCCTAAATTAGCTAGGACAGTCATAATAAGAGGAATTTTTGAAATGCCTCTAGGTAGAAAAATATAAATGAAAGTAAATTTGATTTACTAGATTTTTGGTGGAATATAAATAATGCCACAAAGATAGTCAATATAAGATCTACTATCAAGATTTATTCTTCATTACATTTAATATGCAATTCTTGGAAAATACTTAACATATAGAATAGTTTCTACAAGTTAGCACTAGGAAGGAAGCCTATCTAAGTTAGTGTAGTGGGAGACATTAAGATGTCATTAAGTAAAAATTGTTACATAATGCTGAATATGGTGTTTTTACTAACCATAAGAGAAATTCAATTTCTCGAACTTTATTACAAAAATGTTCATATAGTATGAATTACTTTGAAGTATGAAAGTTTATATTTTCAAAATTGTTTGAAAATACATTCAACTGAAAATAAGAACAATTTGTATATGTAAAAATGTTGACATATACTATACTACAAAATATTGAGATATTCAGAATTATAGAATCCATAATAGAAAGAATTAATTACTCTACCTGTTTGTAGATCTTGCCTTTCATGCAAGATAATCGTTGGGGCTTTATTAGATAAGGCTACAAGGCCAAAGAATACTTTGGGCTTACACATTCTAACCCAAGTGGTATGGTGAATGTAAAGGCCAAATAAAGTCATGAATATTTTGTTACTCTAGTTGATGATTATTCAAGGTACAAGTATCTTTACCTAATACAACATAAGTCTAAATTTTTTGAAAAGTTCAAGAAAATTAAGACTAAAGTTAAAAATCAATTAGGTAATTAAATCTATTAAGACATTATGATCAGATCATAATAGAAAATACAGGAACCTTACATACGAAAACTAATTGATAGAAAATGGGTTTTATCCCAATTATCTTAATACCAAGTATAATTTTGTGAAATCGTGCTGCAAGAGGAGAAACAAGACCTTGTTAGACATGGTCACATTAATAATGAGTTATACACCATTACCAATAGATATTGCATGGTGAACATGATTCCCTCCAAAAGTGTCTACGAGACAATTTTAAAGATTATAGAAGAGTAGTAAAGCTGGTTTACAACACTTCACTATTTGGGAATGTTAAGCTCATGTGCTGAAACAAGTCTAAAAAGCTTGTATATGTTCAAATATAAGCCTAAGTGTAGGTCACCCCTAAGGAGTATAAAATAGTCTTTTATGTAGTCCTAAAACGAATAAGGTATTTGTATGACAAATATCATTTTTATAAGAAATGTTAAATAAAAGACTACAAACCTTTAATAAGGTGAACTAGTGTTAATAAATTGGTTCCAAGTGAAGCCACTAAATAATTAACAAAAGTTGTTAACAATTTAATTACATTTGAAAGTCAAATGGATCCTAGTCATGAATTAGATAAGCTTCATCGTAATGGAAGAGTTATGAGATGACCCAACCTTTACAAGGACTTAATTGAAGCCCAAATTGTCATGTTAGATGACAAAGTTGAAGGCTTATTACTTGCAAAGTGAGACTAATGGCAAAGGGTTAAACCTAATAGGAGAAAGTAGTCTGCGAGTAAATTTTCTCACTTGTTGCCATACTGAAGTCTGTAAGCATTATTTAATTCATTGTTGTATATGTGATATACAAAAAATGAATGTTTAGAATTCTTTTATGAAAAGAAATCTTAGATAATGTATCGACACAAATCAATCAGATATGTTAATTTTTAAAGATCAAAAACAAAAAGTTTGCGAAATAGTAAAGGTTCATTTATGAAATGATTTTTACCATTAGATCTGTGAATATAAGGTTGGATAAAAGTATCAAAATCTATGACTTTTGATAAATATTAATGAAGCTTGTATAGACAAGAAAATCATTAATTGCTTAGTGGATTTTTCTCATGTTTTATGTTGGTGATATTTTTACCCATTATGAATGATGTAAGATGTCTAACATAAAAAGTTGATTAAGTAACCAATTTCAAATAAGTGATTTGGAATGACTTAGTATATTTTACATGTCGAAAATGGAGATTTTAAGGACAAAATGTTAATTTTGTCTCAAACATCTTATATTGACAAAATTGTTGTCAAATATTTGATATTTATGTCTAAGGAAGTGTATCCTAAGACACCTCAAATGTTGAGAGTATATGATCATATGCATGAATGAAACTGGACATTTAATATACAATTGGTTAACATGTACCAGTTAAACGAATGGTATGACCATTGAGTAGAAAATTAAAAACTTTCTCAAATTATCTAGGGATAATGAGAAATTTTTGTGTATGGAGTTAAAGATTTGATCTTCATAAGATACACTGGTTCTTACAAAGATTTAAGAAATCTAAGTAAAGATAAATTTTACCCTAGGTGGTGGAGTATGGTATACAAGTTAAATTGTTTTGCTTGTGAAGCAACAAAAAAACTTGTATGACTCAAATAGTTCCTTGAAGATTTGAAAGGTGTTTCAGATATAATTTAGTCTATACTCTTTATTATGATGATAGCGGTGCAAAGACTAATATTAAGGAAATTAGAAAACACCAATGTATAGGAAATCATATCGAGAGAGAGAAAGCATCATGGTAGTGACTAAGATGACTTTTAATGGCAGCTCTTTGGATCTATATAAAGAGACTCTCCAGGCTAAAGTGTTTGAGGGTCACCTTGAATGTCTGAGATTACGAAACATGTCTTATCTTTGCTAGGGCAAGTGGGAGAACATGTTGAGTATAGAGTATGCCCTAGGATACATGTCTCGTCGGCTTTAGTGCAAGTGGGAGATTGTTGGGATTTATGCTCTAAAGCCTCATAATTAATAATTTATTTAATAATTAATAATAATTTTGATTATTTTATTTGCAATATAATATTATCCATTATATGAAAATCCAAGGTTATTAGTGTAATCTTGAACAATATGTAGTTGACATACGAGAGGATCATGTTCAAGAAATAACCTAAAGGGTCATAGTATATGGATAAGGTTGGGTGCCTTATCATGGTAACACTATTGATACGACCCACTTTGTAATAGTTACAAATGATTTGATCCAAATCATTCATGTGGATACATGTGAGTGGGGGTATCTTATACAATGAGTTTGTATAAGACTGGACCACGAAATATTTAATCTCTCTTTATAAATCTGTTAATTAAGAAGATTAATATTTCATCAAGATGATCATATGCGACTCGATCTTAATCCTGAGTGAGTTTTGAACTCCTGCATGTGAGGGCTTGTCCTTTGATTTGCATGGGTGAGAATGACTTTGGTAGCCTATTCAATATGCCTACCATTTTGAAGACTTGACCAAATAGGAAGCTAGGAACATAATCTCACAAGATGGAATTCACTTCTTCCCATATAGGGTAAGTAGATGAGTAGTTTCTTTAAGTGTTGATTTCGAAACTTGAACAATGGGGCCCCACCCTCTCACTGGCCCAAGAGGGACTTAATTTATAATTAGATTATAAATAGATTGTTCATTAGAGGATCAATGGTACTTAAAGTGCAAAATGTAATTATAGGGGTAAAACGAACTTTTGACCCAGCTGTAATTACGAACAACTCGTGAAGGATCGACTTGAATGTAATGATTATATCTATGGACACAACTTGTCCTACAGTGCATAAGAGTGCAACTCTAGGTCTATAGTGGAGTGACCCTAGAGTTAATGAATGAAAATTGATTAATTAAAGAGTTTAATTAATTAATTTTGTATCATTGGAGCTTATAATCTATAGGTCCATAAGGTCCATTTGCTAGCTCATAGTAACACTAAAAGATCAATTTAGTTGAAAGAAAAATTTGAAATGTTCAAATTAATATTTAATATATTAGATATATTAAATATAAAAGAGGAAAATATATTTATTGTATTTGATACATTGAATATTAAAGTAATTAATGTATATTAGATACATTAAAGAAAAGATATTTATTAAATTTGAATTGGATTCAAATTAGGAAATAAATGTTGTAGGAGAATTTTAATGGTTTGTATAAGATTAAAATCGGTTAGATAAATATATTTTAATATATTAGATATTAAAATATATTATTTAATTATCTTCCCTAGACCACTATAAATAGGATTCTAGGGGTGAGCCATTGAGCATTCTTCACAACACACACATCTCCTCAATAGAGAGAATTAGAGAATTCTCTCTCGACCTCTTCTGCTCCAATCCCTTGTAGATTTTCTTTCAAGAGGCTCCCACAAGCCTTGGTCTTGTGTTCAAGTCATAACTAGGAAAACTTTGTGGAAGAGATAAAGATCCATCAGAATATGCTCCACATATTTATCTCAAAAGTAAGTTTTCTTAATTAATATTATTTTTAGTTTAATTTTAAATAAAATCAAAGACGGTCCAATGCTTCTGTTGCGGGATGAAGAGTTCATTCCTATCTGGTCTCACAGGCAGCACTAAGACTATCTTAGATGCAATAGTTGGAGGCACTATTTTAGCTAAAACTGTGGAGGAAGCTCGAGCCTTGTTGGAGGAAATGTCAACTACAAGCTACCAATGGCCGAATGAGCATTCAAATCACATAACAGTGGCTGGTCTTTATGAATTGGATGAGGTAAGTGCCCTTAAATCTCAAATGGCATCTCTGACTCATGCTTTATCTAAACTTGCAAGTAAAGGCACTCCTCAGTCAATAGCTTCCATAGTAGCAGCTCAATCATTTCAGGCTAGTGGGGAATCTAGCATCGAGCAAGCCTAATACATCAACAATAGAAATTCCAACTATGGGGGACATCAGATGCAGAACAATCTTCCATCTCACTACAATCTAGGTTTGAGAAACCACGAAAACTTTTCTTATGCTAATAATAAAAATGTTCTGCAACCTCCTCCAGGTTATGCAACCACCTCCTATCAAGCTGAAAAGATGCCTTCCCTTGAGGACATGTGTTTACACGAGATTTCGACAGGGAAATTTAATACGTGTAAATAACTTTGTATTTGTATTGATTTCAGTATAGTGAATACAATCTCTAATGTATGATCCTCTGATTCTTTCTCTCGTTGTATACTTGACTCGAGGGCTGGAACGCTTGTTCTCGAGGTTGAATCGTCAACTTTGAACTTGTGGAAAAGTTTTCAGCTTTGAGCTTGTGGAAGGTCTTCAGCTTGTAGCTTGTTGAAGGGTTTCGGCTTGTAGCTTGTTGAAGGTCTTCAGCTTGTAGCTTGTTGAAGGTCTTCGGCCTGTAGCTTGTTGAAGGTCTTCAGCTTGTAGCTTGTTGAAAATCTTTGGCTTGTTGATCTTCTTGGATCGTTCTTGATCTTCAAGAAGTGTTCTTTGTTCAGAAGGTATTTGATCTTCAGGAGCTTCTGGAGACTTCACAGCTTTGTTTCTGAATTCTCTCTGAGCTTCTTCAGTTCTGAACCCCTGAAATGAAGGAGGAAGCTCTCTATTTATAGAGTTCTTCAAGGCCTTCAGGTGGGCTTGGGCTTGTTGGATTGGGCCCAGTTGATTTTAGGCCAGCCCATTTGGACTGGGCCTGGTTGACTTTGGGCCTAGCCATTTGGACTGGGCCTGGTTGCTTTGGGTCAGCCCTTTTGGCCTGGGCTTGGTTGACTTTGCAGGGCCTTCAATTCGGGCTTTTGTCTTCCAAATTTCAAATAACCCAATTGTGTACCCGGATTTGTCATAATTTAATTTAGGATCTTTGCAAATTTAATTAATCCCTAATTAAATAAAATTTTGTCATCAATGTTGGGTAATGACGTGACAATTTTGGGTTGGTCAAAATTTCTATTCCAACAACATGTTGGGGGCATTCATCACTGAATTAAGGAGTAGAACCAACCAGTTGGAGAGTATGGTCAATGGGCATGGTACAATCATAAAAAACATAGAGGTACAAGTCAGTCAGATGGCTACCACATTAAACGACACTATACAAAAAGGTAAGTTTTCCAGTGATACTGAGGTAAACCCAAGGGAAACATGCAAGGTCATCACCCTGCGAAGTGGAAAGGCACTAACTGAATCAAAGAAATGACCAGCTGAGGATTCAATCCCAAAGGAATTACAGAAGTCCGAGAAGGAAGTTCACAAGGAGACACCTCCACCTGCCTTTGAGAAATTTGCTAAGTCTCCTATCTCTTTAACTCTTAATTCTATTCCATATCCTCAACGTTTCCAAAAGACAAAGTTAGACTCTCAATATGCCAAATTTCTTGATGTTTTCAAAAAGCTTCACGTGAATATTCCTTTTGCAGATGCTCTAGAGCAGATACCAAATTATGTAAAGTTTATGAAGGAGATAATGTCAAGAAAGAGGAAACTGGAGAAGTATAAGACAATCAACCTCGCTGAGGAATGTAGTGCAATCATCCAAATGAAGTTGCCTCAGAAGTTAAAAGATCCAGGGAGTTTCACTGTTCCCTATAAAATAGGAAATTCTTCGTTTAATGCTTTATCTGATTTAGGGGCTAGTATTAATTTGATGCCTCTTTCTATGTACAGGAAACTTGGTTTGGGGGAAGTGAAACCAACAACAATTTCACTACAATTAGCTGACCGGTCCATCACATACCCTAGAGGAGTTGTGGAGGATATCCTAGTCAAGGTAGACAAGTTCATATTCTTTGTGGACTTTGTAGTACTGGATATGGAGGAGGATGCTGAGATCCCAATCATACTGAGGAGACATTTCCTAGCTACTAGTAAGGAAAACATTAGCATGCATAGAGGTACATTAACCTTACAGATGGGGGAGGAAAAGGTAGAGTTCCAAATTTTTAAACCCCTAAGTTCGCATGATGAGGTAAATGCATGTTTAAGAATTGAGTTGGCAAATTCTATGTGTTCTAACTGTGACAAATGTGTATTTTCGAATGACTCTTTGGATGCAGTGTTCAGTAACAAAGAGAGGATGAAGGAGGGTGAGTTCAAGAGCAAGAAACTGCCCTAAAGCATATACATGAGCTCCGTCTAGCTAAAGACGTTAAACAAAGCGCTTCTTGGGAGACAACCCAAGCTTCTATCCTTTTTGTGTTAGTTTTAATTTTTCGTAGTTTTCTGTCATGAGTCTTTACTTGGTTCCCTATGCTTTGAGTTATAGGAGTTCAAATTCTTCAGCCTTACTCCCTTGTGATGATGAAAAAAAAGATGAATATGCTCTTAATCATGACAATATTGTTCACCCCCTTCTCGTTTCTTTATCCATTTGCGTGTTGAATATTTTATACATTGAGGACAATACATGTTTTAAGCTTGGGGGTGGGAGTACTTCATACTTAGTATTTGAGTCATGAGTATGCCAAATTTCTTCTGATCAATCTGGTGCATATTCATGATTAGGACGACCTAAGATGTGATCTAATAAAGAAAATTATCTAAAATCATTTGAAACATGAGAGCATATCCTAAAATTGAGATATATTTAAATTTTTCATGGATTCCCTTGCAAGTGTTGAGCACGTAACTTTCTTTCCTTTAGTTTTGAATGCTTAGAACAAGGTTATTTTGTTTGAAAGTTTGATGTCACCTCGATGGGCTTAAGAACTTATTTGAGGGTCAATTTGCATGATAGTTTGTAAAGTTATCAAGAATTAGGTGATAACGCCGCCTATATTGAATTTTTTTTTTTTTTTCATGTTGAAAAGAAAAGAAATTCTTGCATGTTTGAGTCAATATGTTGTGTTTAAAAGGATCAGGGACAAAAAGTGCTACCTCCACTGTGATCAGTTAGGCCACTCATTGAGCGAGTGCTCTGGGTAAGGGTCCCTGCAATGGATGTATGAAAGCTAGGGTCTTTGTTTAAAAAAAAAAAAAGGCAAGTTTGGGGGTTGATGAATCCGATTTTATCATTTTAGTACATTAATGAGTCATTACTTTCTTGAATGTAGGGGAAAATCAAATGGAGAACTTTATAAAAGTGTCTCGAGCTAGTAAAGACTAAAAAGGGGAAAGTTAAGCACACACACACGCAATGGATGAATAGAATGAAATTTGAATCTCTTGATGAATGGCTATGCTTGAACTCTTTCTTTGATTATGTGATTTTCGTATTTAGATCTGGGAGGCTCAAGTTATATTTGTGCATTAGTGAAATCATGATGTAGTTTCGTTCTGTTTTTCTTGGGACTAGCAAAAGCTTAAGTTTGGGGGTATTTGATAACACACAAAATGTGCTATTTCTAGACTTTACTTTTGTTGGTCTTTACAGCCTATTTGGTGTTTTTCACAAGTTTATTATTGAAATTTCAGTTATCGAGCAATTGGAGCAAAACTAGAGAATTTGGAGATACCATGGTGAGTATGAAGCTAATAGAACATAAATTTCGAGGCCATGAGGAGCAAAGGAAGGATTTGGGCACGAATATTTGAGAGCATAGCATTGAGACGTTATGTATAGCGTCTCAACGCTATAGGTGCAGCCCAACAAGCCAGAGAAACCGCACAGGCAGCATTGAGACGCTGTCTTGTAGCGTCTCAACGCTACCTTTCCTATTTCAAAAACGTGCGTTATAGAAGGACAGCATTGAGACGATGTAACCTAGTGTCTCGACGCTGTCCCGATTTCTATAAAAGGATCCTTATTTGCTTGCGGAAAGGGGAATTGCTTTTGGAGAGAATTAAGCCCTAGCTCGATTTCTACTCTAATTTGGGAGACAAGGAACATTCTTGAGAGCGGAGAACGAGAGTTGGAAGCTGGAGATCGTGACGTGCATCGAGAACGAGTATCGACACGTGAAATAGAGTTTTTCTTTTTCCTTTTTATTGTAGTTCTTGCTATGAATTTTTGTTTAAGTTTAGAATTATTTTTCGTAATTATAAGTGGCTAAACTTTAGCTAGGAAATTGATGTAGCCGTTGAATTCTTTATTTTTGTTGTTAATCCATGCTTTGATTATGATTTATAACTATTTGTGTTTGAATGCACTTAATGTTTGTGAATTTTTGGCCAAAGTTTGCATGAGTTGTTGATCTAAATTTGTGCTTGAAAGAGTGGCGTTTAGATTAGAATAAATTCAAGCACAACTAATTGTAAGTTCTTACATGTAACTGAGGAATTCTCTTAGAAGCATAAAAAGACAATCTTAATTCCTTGTAAGCTATTAAAATCTAGACGGATACGTTAGGTTTATAGTCTTGCATGAGGTCAATTGGGCTTGAAAGGGTCTTTTGACAACTGTGTGTCTTGCTTATAGTTTTGCACAATCATACCTTGGATTAATCAATTAAAATATTGGTTCAATTGGTGAAGTCAATTCCCTAGGTTTTTCTCTCTTTGGCATCTCCTTTATTTTTACTTAATTTTGTTAATCAAGAAACTCCTAAAATTACTTCTCTAAATAAAATCGGATGTTAATATCCATGGTAATCAATTAATCTAGAAAATCATTCCTGAGGATGATACTCTACACTCACTAATCACTATACTAAAACTTGACACCGTACACTTGCGGCTTTGCATGGTCAATAAATCATGCAACATCCATTGATTGGATCGTCAACCCAATCAACATCACAAAATGCATGTAGAGCAATAGAATCTATAGTAAATGTTAAAGCAACACCAAGGGTACCTTTAATGTACCGCAAGATACGTTTTACAGCAACAAAATCAACCTAATCAGTAGGATAGTGCATTCGTTGACAAACTTTATTGACAGTAAAGGAAATGTTTGGATGAGTGAAAGTTAAAAACTGGAGGGCACCAACAAGACTTCGAAAAAGCTTTAGGTCACCAAAAAACTGGAAATAGGTAGCAACATATAAATCTTTAATAGCACAAGGAGTGGAAGAAGCTTTTGAATCACTCAAACTAGTTTGCTGTAAGAGGTCTGTAGCATATTTAGTCTGGCAAACAATAATGGAGGACGGTGAGCGATTAATTCAAGGCCCAGAAAATATTTTAGCTCTCCCAAGTCCGTCATTTCAAATTCAGACTTCAAGGCACCAAGAAGAGTGTTAATGTACGCATTATCATTTATAGATACAAGGATATCATCAACATATAATAGAAGGTAGGTGGATGAGCTGCCTCTACAACCAACAAATAAAAAGCAATTAGCATTATAGGTGTTAAAACAGAAGCAAACGACAAACAAGAAACACCGAAAGAATAAAAACGACACACAGATTTACGTGGTTCACTAATGATGTGTTAGCTACGTCAACGGGCAGAGGGAGAGATAATTTTTATTAACTTGAGGAGAAAAACTGAATACATAATACATAGATACCTCAAATAAGAGTTTAGAGGGTTTATATATGGCACCCATCTAACCCTAATACAGAATAGGCCCAAAAAGTCCAAAATTACGAAAAATAAACCAATCTCCATATCACTTAGGTTTCGGGGGAGTTGCCCCCGAACCCCGTACATGGTCATTTGAAGCACCAGATAACAGATTTAAGGCATTTCTACAAGAGGACACCAACCCAAGTGATAAAAGGTGTGATGTGAACCGTTCGAACCAAGCACATGGTGCTTGTTTGAGCTCATATAAAGACTTGTGCAGTCGACAAACATAATTAGGAAATTCAACATCAACAAAACCTTGAGGTTGGGCCATGTATACCTCTTCTTTAAGAATGCAATGGAGGAAGGCATTCTTGACATCTAGTTGGCGTATGGGCAAGTTAAAAGTAGAGGCTAAGGAAAGTAGGATTCAAACAGTAATCCGTTTTACAACAGAACTAAAGGTCTTAGAGTAATCTATACCATCTTCTTGATGAAAAGCTCTTTGCACAAGATAAGCTTTGTATCTGGAGACAGAACCATCAAGATTTTGCTTCATGTGATAAACCCACTTATTCCTAATGAGGTTCTTGCCAACAAGAAGTGGAACAAGAGACCAAATGCCCTGTTTTTGAAGAGAAGTGAACTCTTCGGTCATTGTTGTTCTCCATATTTCATGCTTAGATGCTTGAGCAAATGAGGTCGGTTCATCAATAGGTGTTGTAGAAACTTGGGAGAATATGCTTCTTCTTAAAAATTCCAGCCTTAGATCTAGTTCTCATTGCATGAGTGTTGGTGGTGGCGGTGCCAGATGAAACACACTCAAGAGAAGGCATGGATGGTTGGACAATTGGTGGTGTAGGCAGAAGGATGGGATAGAAAAGGAATAACAGAGGGTGTAAAGGTTGAAGAGGTAGGAAGAGGTGGGGAAGGGGAGGTTGTTGATTTTATCGAATAAGGGAATGTGGTTTCATAAAAAATGATATGTCGCAATGTAAAGAATTTGTTAGACTCAGGATTGTAACATATGTAACCTTTAAAATCAAGGGTGTAACCAAGGAAGACACACTTAGATGTTTTCGGTTGAAATTTATGTGTGGTTTAATATTTAAATAAAGGGTAGCAGCTACAACAAAAAAAAATTGAGATGGAAAAGGTCTAGAGAATGTTGAATTTTTTTTCAAAAGGGGAGACAAAGCTAAGGGATGGTGAGGGTAAACGATTAACAAGAAACACTGCAGTAGAGAAGACATGATACCAAAATTATAGAGGAAAAGATGCATGTGAAAGTAAGGTGAGGGCCATTTCAACAATATGACGATGTTTACGCTTAGTAACACCGTTTTGTTGTAGAGTGTGGGGATAAGATTTTTGGTGAATGATGCCATTACGAGAAATGTGGGTTTGAAAAGCAATGCTGGTGTATTCTCCTCCCCATCAGAGTGAAGAATTTTGATGGAGGTGTTTAGGTGTTTTTCAATAAATGTTTGAAAAGTTTGAAAAATGCTTAAAACCTGAGATTTATGATGCATAGGAAAAATCCAAGTATATCGCGACATGTCATCGATGAATGACACATTATAGCAAAAACCAGTGCAAGACAGTTCAGGACTAGGTCCCTAGTCATTAGAATGCAACAGTTGTAATAATGGTGTTGAAGACATAGATTGAGACATAGGAAAAGGAAGCTTGTGCATTTTGCCTTGCAAACAACTAACACATGTATGTGAATTTGCCAAAAAAGAAATGCCAGATTTTGATAACAATTTTCCTGTACATTATTTAAGGGATGGCCTAGTCTAGCATGCCATGGGGATGAGGAAACTTTATTACTAACAAAGGCATAAGGTACTGAAAAACTAGATGGAAGACGAATGTTGGAAGAGATTGGATATAGCCCATCCTTAGATTGACCCTGGTAAAAAACTTGACCTGAAACTTTGTCTTGTATAACAAAGTAATCAACGTCAAAAAGGATAGTACAATGATTATCACAACAGAGGCTATGGACAGATAGAAGATTATAAGACATAGTTGGAATGTGAAGAATATTAGGGAGGAAAAAATAATGAGAAGGAGTTTGGAGAGTGCAACAACTTGGACACCTTCACCATTCATTACCAATAGCTACATTTTCCTCACCATTATAAGGATTAGCAAGAGATAAATTGGAGAGGTCTGGAGTGATGTGGGCATTATAACCAGAATCGACAAGCCATACAAAGGAGCCTGAGTTGTCCTTGGAGGCAGAAAGGGAAGCTGCCATCGCAGCAAGTTGTGTTGGGAGATGGCGCCCTTGATATGCATATTCCATTATGTGAAAACAATCAAGCGCTTTGTGCCCTCGTTTATGATAAATTTGACACAAAGGGCGACCATTAGTAGATGAATTGAAATTGGAAGAATTGGAAGAACCTATTTGAGAGGAGCGACCAGACCCAGAGCCACGTCCACGATTGGTATCTCCATGACCACTAAGAGTAAAGCCACGTCCACGAGAATAAAACCCACGACTGCCACCATGAACAATGGGTGATTAGCCTCAAGACAAGGCAAGCATAGTAGTGGTGACTAAGAACTCATTTGCCTTAGTTTGAGCTTCAATAGATTGTTCCTCAGCCCGAAGTAATGCATGCAATTCATCAAAAGAAATAAAATCAAACCTAGTTCGAATTGATGTTCGAAAGGCGCTTTAATCAGAGGGCAATCCGAAGATAGTGTAAACGAGCATTTCTTCATCATCAAGAGGGATATTGACATTAATAAACTTGTCTCGTAGTTCCTTTACATGTTGAATGTAGGAGTCAATGGATTCTGTGGATTTCTTTGAGACGGACTGAAGAGCTGAATGCAATTGAACAATGTTGGAGCGTGAAACAGAGGAAAATCGTTATTCAATACTCAGCCAAATTTCTCGTGATGTTGAGCAACCTACAACAAAGGCAAGAGTTTGTGGTGATAAAGTAGTATTTATTAAAGCTGCAATTGCACAATCTTGAGCCAACCAATCTTCAAATGAGGGATTGATGGTTTTCGTGAGGCCTCCAGAATCGCTACGAAGAAACTGTTCTAGAGCAATCCTTGAGCCATCAACAAAACCAAAGAGTTTGTGGGCATGAAGGATAGGAATGATTTGATGTTTACAAAGGAAAAAATTGATGGAATCAAGTTTGATTGATATGAGGTTACACACATTTGAAAGAAGAAGGGTTGGAGAGGGAGGTGTTCGCAGAGGACGTCTGGGAAATGGAAGAGGAAGAAGATGAAGAGGCAGAAGGATCGGACGACATGTGTACGACGTGTGTCACCCATGCTCTGATACCATGAAATAATTAATAGATTTTCTAAGAGGCTTTTGAGACTAAACTTAACTTGATTGATTATAATCTAAAACCTTTGATGTTTAAATAATACAAAATCTAAATAGAAGTGAGATATACAAAATCTAAAACTAATAGATTTAGATAAATAATATCAACAAAACAAATCTCCTTAACATTCTCCCCCAACCAAAAACTAATTTTGGATTGGCAAAAGAGATGTAATATTATTGATGGAATAGCTTAAGGTCTCCTTTACCTTCATCGAGATTCGAGATTGAGAATCCTCCGTAGAGTTTTAAAGGCAAGTGATATTCTATTTAGAGTTGAGACTTAGGTAAGATCTCTCACCAATTTTTATTATTTGATTGTATTTGTTATATAGCTAACCAAAATTAATTTAATGTGTGTGCTTTTTTTTTTTTTTTTTTAATGAATTTAGTGGGTATATGTCTCCTAGATATGCCATGCAAGGTGAATGTTTAGAGAAATCAGATGTGTTCAACTTCGAGGTTCTAAAATTATAAGTGGGAGACGAAATACTGGGTTCTATCTACACAAACATACCTTAATTAGTTTATTGGAATTTGTATGTTTACAAGAAAAAAAAAATCTAAACTCATGCTTGACATTCAAATCTCCATTACTCATACACCTTTTTAACGTTGTTTCAGGCATGGAAGTTATGGATGGAAGACAATCTTATTCCTTTGATTGAACAAGCAATATACAAATTGTGCTATCAAAAAAAGATTTTGAGATGCACCCATGTAGGACTCGTATGCATTCAAGAATTTATAAACGATTGGCCAAATATCTCTACCATTATCTCAATGATCAACAGAAAAATTGTAGATCTTCCTTCTCAAAGCAACCTGACTTTGTTGGCAGACCACAAGAAAGTAACACGGTGTCAATATCTGAACAAAATTTAGATAATTTTTTTCTAAATAATCTTACACATACCACAATTATACCCCGGTACGTAGTATGTTAACAAATTGTATGTTGATCTTAAGTGCTTGACATGTATTTTTTGTCTTTTGAAGAGTACCAATTTGTTAAAACAACGGACTCTCTGTTTTATTTTTAAATTGGTTTAGTATTGTCATATATAACTTAAGTCTTATATTAGATCTTTTTTATGAAAAAGAATTTTTGAACTATTTTGAAACTTCGGTGCCATTCCTAATCCTAACACAATAAAAAAGAAAAAGAACTATACTAAGTTAATGTTGTCAACATGATTATATAGTTTAGCGGTAATTGACATGTACTCCTTTTTTTGAGGTCTAAGATTCAAATTCTCATACTCCACATTTGTCTAAAACAAGTCAATGTCACATGTATTAGGTCTTCCAAAATTGGTACAATATTGTCATTTATAACTAAAATCCACAGAATTTTTTTTAAAAGAAAATTGAAATATTGAGGGTTCATTTGATACGTTCCCGTTTTCCGTTTCTCATTTTTTAAGAAATAGACATATTTGATAACTCATTTTATTTCTTTTTTCTAAATTTTTAGAAACATTTCTAAAAAGGGGGCCAAATTTGAAAGGCTACAAAAAGTAGTTTCTCAAATTTGTGTTTTTCTATTTTCTTTTTCTTTTTCTTTTTCTTTTCTTTTTTTCAATTTTCATGCATGAACCCCATATATTTCTCTCTCCCTTCTTTCTACACCTATCTCTCTCTTCCATAATAAAATTTTGTTTTCTTTCAATATTTCATTATCTTTTTAGTTTTTATCTTTTTTATTTTATTTTTATCTCTCTCCTTTTCATCAGAAACAAGATTTTGAGAAACTACTTTTTTTTTTTTCAAATTTGGCCCCCTTTTTAGAAACGTTTCTGAAAATTTAAAAATAAAAAATAAATTAATTAATAAGATACTTCATGTTTAATTGTAGTCAGAGCATATCGGATACATGCATGAAAATTGAAAAAAAATAAAAGAAAAAGAAAAAAGAAACACAAATTTGAGAAACTATTTTTTTTTAGTTTTTCAAATTTGGCCCCCTTTAGAAATGTTTATGAAAATTTAGAAACAAGAAATAAATAAATTAATAAGCATATTTCATGTTTACCATTAATTTTTAATTATTTCTCTTTTTAGATTTTATTGTGTGTATTCAATTAATGAGAAACACGTGCATTTTTAAAGAAAAAAAAATAAAAATAAAGTTTATTATTGAGTTAAAGAAATGTGAGTATGCTTGATTGTCTAACCTTAAATGAATTTCTCATTACCAAGTCGATACAAAACATTATGTATCAACAACATGTTGAGCAATAAATTAATGATTGTTGAAAATTTATAAAGTAAGACAACTTACAAATTAGTCTAATTTAGCTAACTCATGTAAGCCGACATTATTTAAGGTGAATTGGCTGAAGTGAAAGATGATATTTTAAATCAAAATTAAACAACATATGAACGCTAAAATTTATTATTATTATTTTTTAATTTTGCTTTGATGCTGATTGTATTAAGTAATAGTTTTATATTTGTTTTAATACATGTTATGTATTTTATTATATTATATGTACTAAATTTTATTTCAACTAAAAAATAAGAAACATATATCAAACACACGTCTGTTTTTAGTGCCTAAAAACTAAGAAACAAGAAAAGTGAAATAGAAAATAAAAAACAAACAATGAAAACGTTATCAAACGGCCTTTTGAAAAACTTGGAGGCCATTTCCAACATAGTTATACCAAGTCAATGCCCACATATCCAATCTAAGAATTTTCAAGGAACGAGTTTTCATAAGAGGAATCGACTATGGGATTAATTTAATAATAAGTTGACATTGGAAGCACAGCACCTAATCACTTGACTTTTTCCACTATTGACGCGATTGCTTTCTTTTTTCTTTCTTGACCACCTCATCGAAGTTATAGAAGATTGAATCTTCATTGAGTTTGCATAACTCAGCTTAATTGGTATGTACATCTTTTCTTTTAAGTTAAAAGTTTAGATCATTTTATAGCCCACATTTCTTGCACTAAAAAAGAAGATTAGAGGTTAAAATATCATTTTGGTCCATTGTACTCCTTTTTTTTTTTAAGTCGAAAATTTAGATCCTTCTATACCTCACATTTGTTGTACTAAAAAAAGAAAATTAAATGTTAAAATATCATTTTGGTCCATGTATTTAGATTATGTTTCATTTTAGTCCATGTACTTTCAATAAAACTTAAAATTGGTCCCTGCTATAAGTTTAAAGTTAATTTGTATTGAAATTGGTTAAGTAATAACAATAATTTCCATACAAAAAAAGACACAATGTGAACATATTTCTAAAATTTATAAAAGAAAGGCTAATGGAGACTAATTTTTTTAAGAAAAATCCACAATAATCTCACTGTAGTGACTAATTTTAAGCTTTATTAGAAGTAGAGTGACTAAAATTAGACATTTAAAAGCACAAGGACTAAAAAAGAACAAAACTCCAAGGACCAAAAGAGTAGTTTAACCAAGATTGAATCTTCAACCCTATGAACTAAAAAAAAAGTCAAGCAGCCACAATGTGGCTGCCTTTTAATAACCGTAGGATGTAGATCAAAAAATATGTGTGCTCCTTAATAGCCATGTGATACAAAAGCGAATCGCTTTTACAATTTTCTCTCCCACATCCAGCGATGCAAAACTAGCCGACACCTCATAAAAAATTTCTCCAATGTGGCAGCCTCATCAAAAATTTCTCCATAAAAAAATGAGAGGTCCAAATCTCCCACGGCTGACGGAAAAAAAAAAAAAAGAAAATGAAAAGTCTTTTTACAGAAAAACAACAAAACCTGGAAGAAAGGGACTGAAACGAGCCGAATTGGATGACTTTATGTAAGGTTGATGATAGCACAGTAATAGTGCTCTTTTATCAGCTTATGTCATGCTAGTTTAGTTGCTCTCACATGCATTTGTCTATTTTGCAGGGAATTGAGCAATTCAGAGCCAATCGGAAGACTTTGGATGAATCGGGGTTAAAAGGAAGTCATTCGAACCTATTTTGAGCATTAGAATGGAGAAGAGAGACCATTCAAGCCAAGAGAGCCGGGTGCAGAGCGTCTAGACGCTGTTTTGGGCGTCGAGACGCTGCTGCACAATCATGTCCAGCTTGGAGATTCGCAGGAATAGCGTCTAGATGTTATTTCAAGCGTCTAGACGCCCGAAACTTGAAGAGGCAAGGCTCGCTCGACGCTACGGGGAGGCTGCTCAAAACGCTGGTAGCGTCGAGACGCTACCCTGATTCCTCCAGATTTTTCCTTATTCACGAGTGTAGCGTCTAAACACTGTCTTAGGCGTCTAGACGCTTCTCTGCCTTATTTAAACAACTTTTCTCTTTAGGGTTAGACACCTTTTGCCTCCTTGCACACACGATTTTGAGAGAGTTTCTTTAGGCCTTTTCCCTTTACTTTTGGAGAGTTTATGGTGTCAATCCGAGCTTGTTTAAACTCGAAGTTTTCTATGGAGATGCTCGGCTAGATACTGTGATTCCGGTTCGGAGGTCGGTTGTAAACAGTTGCGACATTGTGAGGCTTGTACTTAAACTTAGATTTATTTTAATTGCAAGTGTTCTTTAATTCCCGTGTTAATTTTATAAGTATGTATCTTGATTAAATTGACGCCTTAATCCCTTTACATACTTTATTGCTAATCACGATCATGATCCGTAATTGTCATGTAGAATGAACCGGTATCATTAGAATTATCACATGTGTATGTTTGTGGGTTTCCATGATACATGGCTTGCATGTTTAATTCTAGGAATTAAAAAAGCATGTTAATTAAGTGAAAGTTGTTTTACCTGATCAATTGTCTTGGTCATTCCAAAGTTCGTAATGCCTTTACCTAAATAAATTGAAGCGGTTTCGTAAAGACTTGTTTAGGTAATTAGCGTTAACTTGGCATTTGTTAGAGTTAATGATTTTAGGGAGCATGCACTTTTTAGGGTTCCTAGTAAGTTGACCGAGTACTTGCATGGTTAAGATTAAATATTTTGAATGCCTATGATCAATGTTTGCAATTGAATATAACCGCACCTCTGAACTGGAACTTGGTAAGAGTTAGTTTTTATCTCTTTTTGCAATTGTTTATTTTTGTCAATTTTTATTTCCATTGAGTAAGAAACTATTTTCCAAAACCCCCCGTTTCACTTTGTTACTGGAATTTAATGCTGAGAATATAAAATTTCTGGCTCCTTTGGAAAATCGACCTGGTCCACTATTTCTACAAGCTAGAGTAGGAAACCAGTTTAATTTTGGTAGGCTTCGACAATCTCACCAGTTGACAAGCAGCTTCCCCTTCGAAATTCCACTAATGTGCTCTTCCAATGGTTATCTCAAAATAAAGGTCTCTTTTGTACAGATCAATTTCCACACAGTTCAGTCCAATAACTAACATTCAGTGAGAGACCCATGACACCCAAAAAGATCAACCGCAGCTTTTCATATCGTGCTCTTCTTCTTCTTCTTTCATTTACTTGCTTATCTTCAAGATTTTGCTTAGGCAAGGATACGATCGCGTCAAAAAGTTTCATCAAAGACCCAGGTACTATAACGTCCAATGAAAGTTCCTTCGAGTTGGGTATCTTTACACCTGTTAATTCTACGGGACGATATGTAGGAATTTGGTTCAAGCAAATTTCGTTACAAACTGTAGTATGGGTGGCTAATGCAAACAAGCCTCTCAAAGATACTTCTGGGATTTTCACTATTTCTAAGGATGGGAATCTTGTCGTCTTAGATGGAAACGACACCGTCCTTTGGTCTTCAAATGTTTCTTCTTCTTCTACAACCAACACAAGTGCCAGCGCCCGAATTTTAGATTCGGGTAACCTTGTTTTGGAAGATACTGCTTCTGGGAAGATTATATGGGAGAGTTTCAAACATCCTTCTGATAAGTTCTTGACTTTCATGTGTTGGATTTTATAGTAAATTGTGAAAGAAAGTGTTGGTTTGAAACATCAAATATGAATTGATGTTTCATTTATGTTGTTGTTACTTGACTTGAAACTCAAAGGTTTCAAAATGGTTTGAAACATCAAAAAGTGTTGATGTTTCTTTTACAAATTTAACTTAAAAGTTAAATTTGTGAGTTATGTTTGAATATTTACAAGTAACTACACAATTGAGTTACTTTTTATGTATGTTTCATTTTGTTTATATTAATTTTATTTTTGGAGAGTTACTAAGTTGCTAGCCTATAAATAGCAACTTGTTTCTTCATTTGAAGCATCTCATTCCATTTTGGAGTATCTCATTCCAATTGAAGAGTTCTTCTCTCCTCTCTTTCTTTTCTTTAATCTTGAGTCAAGTTGAGAGCAAGTATCCAAGAGTTCTGCCAGATCCGAGTAGTTCAAGGTTGCTGTTCTATCGGAATTAGTCGTTGTATCCTGCTGAGACGATCGTTGTAGCCTGCTTGCAACCCGTGCAAAGCGAATAATTGTCTTCAGAACAGCGCTTTGTAAGCGTGCCTCGACTACTTATTATCTTTTATTCTTGAGTTTTGAAATTGTTATTACATACAGTGTCTGTATTATTGTTTACACTGTAATTGTTTGTTGCCAGTTAAGTTGTAATCACATTTGCTAGTGTTACTCAGTTCTTATACACAGCGAATTATAATTTCCAACAATCTGAAGACAATTAGCTGAACTAATGGCTGCAAACTCATCCACTAATGGTACTGTTTCTACCATGATGGGATCGACCATCCTCAAAACTCATGCTGAAAAACCAGAGAAATTCAAGGGAGAAAACTTCAAAAGATGGCAACAGAAGATGATATTTTATCTCACTACGTTGAACCTTGCTCACATCTTGAAGGAAGAATGCCCAATTACCCCACCAGAAGCTCTCACTCCTGAAACTGAAGCTGCCAAGCAAGCATGGATGCATTCAGACTTCTTATGCCGTAATTATATACTTAGTGGTCTTGAAGACACCTTGTATAATGTCTATTGCAATGCCTACAATACTTCAAGGCAATTGTGGGAGGCATTAGACAAGAAGTATAAGCTGGAAGATGTTGGTACTAAGAAATTCCTTGTAGGAAAATTCTTAGATTATAAGATGATTGATGCCAAATTGGTAGTCAATCAGATGGAAGAATTGCAAATTATCATTAGTGATTTGTAAAGTGAAGGATTGAACATTAGTGAACCATTCCAAGTTGCTGCTGTGATTGAGAAGTTGCCTCCTTCCTGGGAGGACTTCAAATGCTATCTCAAACACAAGCGAAAGGAATTGTCCATGGAGAATCTTGCTGTTAAACTCCGCATAGAAGAGGATAATAAAAAAGGAGACAAAGCTCCACTAGAAGTTGAAGCCAAAGCTCATGTTGCTGAAGCTTCAAGGCGTTCCAAGAAGCAACAATCCCAGAAGAAAACTGTGAATCTTGGACCAAGGAATAACGTCAACAAGCGCATTCGTGGAAACTGTTGGGTTTGTGGTAAGAGTGGCCATACGGCTGCAACTTGTCGACACAAAAAGGGACAAAGCTCAAACCATCAGGCCAATATTATGGAAAATGACGATTTAGTTGCTGTCATTTCTGAGGTAAATATGGCTTCTGACACCAAAGGTTGGTGGATTGATACTGGTGCTACTAGGCACCTTTGTAAGGACAAGTCATTGTTCACCTCATATGAGAAGCTAGATGGTAGCGATAAGCTATACATGGGAAATGCTTCAATTGCCTCTGTGGAAGGCAAAGGGAAGATCCTGCTGAAATGGACTTCCGGAAAGATACTTACCCTCAATGATGTGTGGCATGTGCCAGAGATTCGAAAGAATCTAGTGTCAGGAACTCTACTTAATAAGAATGGGTTCAAGCTTGTATTTGAGTCAGATAAATTTATTCTGACAAATGGGGGTATGTATGTGAGAAAAGGCTATCTGAATGATGGCATGTTCAAACTGAATGTATTGGCACAAATGCCCAAGAATAATAATAACAACTCTTCTGCTTATATTGTTGAGTTGTGTGATGTATGGCATTCTAGGCTGGGGCATGTCAATTATCATTCTTTACATAGAATGGTAAATTTAGGACTATTGCCTAATTTCAACATTGATAATAGACACAAATGTGAAGTTTGTGTTGAATCAAAGTTTGCTAGAAAATCATTTTCATCTGTGGAAAGAAGTAATGAGATTCTTGATTTAATCCACAGTGATGTATGTGACATGAAAAGTACCCCTACAAGAGGAGGTAAGAAGTATTTTGTCACATTCATTGATGACTGTAGTAAATATTGTTATGTATATTTATTACATAGTAAAGATGAAACCTTAAATGTTTTTAAAGCATATAAGGCAGAAGTTGAAAATCAACTTGAGAAGAAAGTAAAGGTGCTTAGATCAGATAGAGGTGGTGAATATGAATCTTCATCACTTTATGAATTATGTGAAGTTAATGGTATAATCCATCAAACTACAGCACCTTATACACCACAGCAAAATGGTGTAGCTGAAAGAAAGAACCGAACTTTAAAGGACATGGTTAATTGCATGTTAAATAGTTCAGGTTTACCCCATAATTTGTGGGGGGAGGCTTTGCTTACAGCAAATTTTATTCTAAACAGAATTCCACATAAGAAGACTGATAAGTCGCCTTATGAAATGTGGAACAGAAAGTTACCTTCATATAAAATGTTGAAAGTGTGGGGGTGTTTAGCAAAGGTACAAGTTCCTTTATTAAAAAGGACCAAATTGGGACCTAAGACAATTGATTGTGTTTTTATAGGCTATGCAATGCATAGTGCTGCTTATAGATTCCTGGTAATTAAATCAGACATAATTGATATTAACAATAATACTATTATGGAATCTATTGAAGCTGAATTCTTTGAGGATATATTTCCTTTGAAAGAGGAAAGACACAGAAGTAGTAGTGTCAAAAGGAATTATGAGGCTAGCTCTTTGAAAGGTCAAGACGATCAGAGACTTGAGTCTGAACCTAGAAGAAGCAAAAGAGCTAAGAAAACTACTTCCTTTGGACCTGATTTCATAACTTATATGATTGAAGGTGAGCCTCAAACTTTTCAAGAAGCTGTGTCATCTCCGGATGCACCTTATTGGAAGGAAGCTATCAATAATGAAATAGAATCCATTTTGCAAAACAATACGTGGGTATTGGTTGATTTACCTCCTGGAAGTAAACCAATTGGAAGTAAATGGATTTTTAAAAGAAAGCTAAAGGCTGATGGCACTATTGATAAATACAAAGCCCGTTTAGTAGCTAAAGGCTTTCGTCAAAAAGAAGGGCTAGATTTCTTTGATACCTATTCTCCAGTGACGAGGATTACATCTATAAGGATGTTAATCGCAATAGCAGCTTTACAAAATTTGGAAATACACCAAATGGATGTAAAAACTGCATTTTTAAATGGAGATTTAGATGAAGAAATATATATGGAACAACCTGAAGGGTTTGTTGTAAAGGGACTTGAAGATAAAGTTTGCAAACTGGTTAAGTCTCTTTATGGGTTAAAACAAACACCCAAACAATGGCATGAAAAGTTTGATTACACTATGTTATCAAATGGATTCAAGATAAATGAGTGTGATAAATGTGTCTATGTTAAAACCATAGATCAACATTGTGTCATTATTTGCTTGTATGTGGATGATATGTTGATAATGGGCACAAATAGAAGTGTCATTGATTCCACTAAAAAGATGTTGAAATCTAACTTTGATATGAAAGACCTTGGTCTTGCTGATGTTATACTTGGAATCCGTATAACAAGAAATTCAAGTGGATACGTACTTTCTCAATCTCACTATATAGAGAAAGTGTTGAGAAAATTTGATCAATTTGAGAGTAAACCAGCTGTTACTCCATTTGATCCAAATTGTAAATTAAAGAAGAACAATGATGAAGGTGTGTCTTCTCTAGAATACTCTAGAGTTGTTGGTAGCTTAATGTACATAATGAATTGTACAAGACCTGATATTGCCTATTCAGTAGGAAGATTAGCTAGATACACCAGCAATCCTGGGCATGATCATTGGAATGCTTTAGTCAGAGTTCTAAGGTACTTGAAGTACACTCTAGACTATGGATTGCATTATACAAGGGATCCACATGTACTGGAAAGATTTAGTGATGCTAATTGGATTTCTGATAGCATGGAGACTAAATCAACCAGTGGGTATATATTTTCCTTAGGTGGAGCAGCTGTATCATGGAAATCTTCAAAACAGACGTGTATAGCACGTTCTACCATGGAATCAGAGTTTATAGCTCTTGATAAAGCTGGAGAAGAAGCTGAATGGCTTAGAAATTTTCTTGAAGATATTCCATTATGGTCAAAACCTGTAAGTGCAATATGTATTTATTGTGACAGTTTGGCGGCCTCTATGAGGGCCAAGAATAATGTCTATAATGGGAAGTCGCGACATATAAGACGTAGACATAATTCGATAAGGCAATTGCTCTCTAATGGAATTATTTCCATTGATTATGTGAAATCAAAAGAGAATATTGCAGATCCTTTAACGAAAGGATTGTCAAGAGAGCAAGTAACATATACATCGAGGGAAATGGGGCTAAAGCCTATGAAATAAATTATTTGATGGTAACCTAACCTAGTTGACTGGAGATCCCAAGATCTAGGTTCAATAGGCAAACTGGTTGGATAATTTATATTGACACACTAAGAAACTTATAATTTCTTCCCATTTCTATGATTTTGTAGAGTGTGTGATCTGTTGATGCTAAGGTCATGTTGATATCTTATTTACAAGAGGAGTAATGACAGAATACTCTTAATCAATATCACCTATATGAGAGTAGAAGTGGGGTCGCTTCTATGAGGACTTTTAAAATGGCTTATGTTCTCTAAAGCTCTCATGAATTCAGGATTTTGTCTAGGACCAAAATGGACACAAACGTATAGAACTCAAAGATACAAGATGAGTTATGTGTGATGTCTGTTGTCTCAATTTACCAATGAGAAGGATAGTTCCAGAGCTGGTCTCACTATTTCTTCGGTAAGTTCGATGGATATTCACTAAGGAAGGTTCAAGTCCAGAAGACACCTATCCTGATGCATAGCTTGTTTGTTTGCTCTCAACGATTTTGTTTTGATTTCAAACTTTCTTTCATGTGGGGGATTGTTGGGTTTTATAGTAAATTGTGAAAGAAAGTGTTGGTTTGAAACATCAAATATGAATTGATGTTTCATTTATGTTGTTGTTACTTGACTTGAAACTCAAAGGTTTCAAAATGGTTTGAAACATCAAAAAGTGTTGATGTTTCTTTTACAAATTTAACTTAAAAGTTAAATTTGTGAGTTATGTTTGAATCTTTACAAGTAACTACACAATTGAGTTACTTTTTATGTATGTTTCATTTTGTTTATATTAATTTTATTTTTGGAGAGTTACTAAGTTGCTAGCCTATAAATAGCAACTTGTTTCTTCATTTGAAGCATCTCATTCCATTTTGGAGTATCTCATTCTAATTGAAGAGTTCTTCTCTCCTCTCTTTCTTTTCTTTAATCTTGAGTCAAGTTGAGAGCAAGTATCCAAGAGTTCTGCCAGATCCGAGTAGTTCAAGGTTGCTGTTCTATCGGAATTAGTCGTTGTATCCTGCTGAGACGATCGCTGTAGCCTGCTTGCAACCCGTGCAAAGCGAATAATTGTCTTCAGGACAGCGCTTTGTAAGCGTGCCTCGACTACTTATTATCTTTTATTCTTGAGTTTTGAAATTGTTATTACATACAGTGTCTATATTATTGTTTACACTGTAATTGTTTGTTGCCAGTTAAGTTGTAATCACATTTGCTAGTGTTACTCAGTTCTTATACACAGCGAAGTATAATTTCCAACATCATGAAACTCATATCAAACACAAGAACTAAAGAGAAGGTCAAGATTAGCTCATGGAACACCCCTTCCGATCCATCTCCAGGAAACTTTTCATTAACGCTAGAAGTTCTCAATATTCCAGAAATTGTCATTTGGAATGGTCTTAACCTTTATTGGCGAACTGGTCCATGGAATGGTCAGTCTTTTATCGGAATACATGACATGGATCCTGTATATCTCTCTGGATTTAACCTTGTAATTGAAGAAGAAACTTACACTCTCTACATTCCTCAGAATTTTAATATTCAAGAATTTGCTTATTTATTTTTAACCTAGCGAGGGAACTTGGAGGATATTCTTTGGGATGTTGAAGAGAAGCATTGGAATGTTAGTTGGTCGGCTCTGAAAACACAGTGTGATTACTATGGTGCTTGTGGGGCGTTTGGGATTTGTAATCCGAAAGCGTCTCCTATTTGCAGCTGTTTAAGAGGGTTTAAGCCAAGGAATGAAGAGTATTGGAATCAAGGAAATTGGAGTGGCGGATGTGTGAGAAAGACGCCATTGCAACGTGAAAAGTTGAACAATTCCAGTGCGGAAGAAGATGCGTTTCTAAAAGTGGAAATGGTTAAACTGCCATATTTTGTAGAGTGGTCCATTTTCTCTGTTACAAAAAATAATTGCAAACACGAGTGCTTGAATGATTGTTCGTGTAATGCTTATGCATATGAAGATGGTATTCGTTGTATGCTATGGAGAAGGGAGGACTTGATTGATATACAAAAGTTGGAGATCGGTGGAGCTGATCTTTACCTTCGAATGCCATATTCAGAATTAGATCATACAAGTATATATACTCTCCGGCGGCCCTAAACTTCTATACTGCAAATTTTCATTGTTAAAACTATATTGTTTTTCCATCTAAATTTGTTTAATATTGATTTCATTCACAGATAATTTAAAGGACAAGAAAGGAATTATTATAGCAATCGTACTACCAGCGACCTTTATCATTTTCATCTTAGCCATATCTTTTTGGTGGAAATGGATGATTCACAAACAAGGTAACTCAACAATTAAATTTGTTTTCAACGTAAAATTTGAGGTCTATAATGTAATTATAGTCATATCGTTTCTTTACCATTTTTAAATGAAATAAAATAGTTGTATATTTATTAATTTAAACACAGCTCAATAGATAAGACACTAATTATACATTTTCTATGGTTGAATGTTCAATCTCTACCCTTTACAATTGTTGAACTGAAATGTCGTAGTTAAATATTTGGTAATATTTGATGTCTACAGCAGAAAAGAGGGAAAAAGAAAAGATTTTGAAACTGACAAGGGAGGATGATATGATTGAGGATGGTATCAAACTTGCAGAGCTACCTTTTTATGATTTTGTGAAGCTGGCAATTGCAACCAACAGTTTTGATCTAAGTAACAAACTTGGGCAAGGTGGCTTTGGTCCAGTATATAAGGTAGGTAGTATCGTAGATTTTTCTATTATTTTTTGGTTCATTAATAAGAAGCATATGGTTCAAGAAAATGTTTTATTTTTCAGGGAAAATTGTTGAATGGACAAGAAATAGCAGTAAAGAGGCTTTCAAGGGCCTCCAACCAAGGGTACGAAGAATTTATAAATGAAGTCAAGGTGATTTCTAAACTGCAACATAGAAATCTTGTACGTCTCTTTGGTTGTTGCATCGAAAGAGAAGAGAAAATGTTGATATATGAGTACATGCCCCACCTCAGTTTGGATGCTTTAATCTTTGGTGAGATATTTGTGCTAAATTTTAATAATTGTGTTGCATTTAACTTGGGAAAAAAAAATTTGGTTGCTGGTCAGGTTATCGAAGCCCTCCAAAATAATTATTGATTCTCTAGATCTAACTTGTAGAAATAGTGGACCAGGTCGAATCCCCAAAGGAACCAATTGAATTAATTTCTCAAAGTTAATAAATAAATAAATAATAATAAATAAGGGGGTTGAATTGTTGAACAAAAATTGTAATTAATTAAATAATGAAAAAAAAACGAATAAAAAAAATCAATTTTATGAAACTTCCAATTCAAGGGTATAAATTTCATCCAATTGTAATTTTGATCATAGGCTTTAAAAAAAATCAATTTCAATTTCTCAAATTCAAGAACTTAGTCTACTTATTTGGAAAAGCCATAACAAGTGTAAATTCTCCTATTTTAACTGACTCTGACCAAACATCAAAATCAAAACTTACCATTTAATCAATTGGGCACAATAGCGTTCCATATCGATTAAATAATAGCATTAAAAACAATGAGAATGACTAAACCAAAACTAACTAATCAAGATAGCTACAAATTAATTAATTTGTTTCTTTGTTTCCCTAGAGTCTATTATGCAAGCTATGTAAAATGGAAAAGCCATAACTACACACACATAAGTCAACCCCTTGCTACATAATTTAATCAATTGTGACAATTACGGATCACAAAATCATAGATAGCAATAAATCAATTGATACTAAATTAAGGCGTCAATTTAATTTAATAACAATCAACATAAAAATAAAAACAAGAAACAACAAATTCTTGAATTAAAAATAAAATTTCAATTTGGCCCAAAGCCTCACAAAATTACAATTGGAAATTAAATCACCCTTGAACTAGAAATTAAAACTTAGCCACACATGGTGGAAAAGTAATAAAAACTATGAAAGGGAAGCAACATAAAAGAAAAACAAAACAAAACTGAAAGAAGAAAAGAAAAAAAATTTACTACACTACAAAGAAACTAAACACAAATCACTCTGTACTAAAAAGAAAATGTAAAACTCTTCACTGCAATTCTCACTGCATTGCACTCCCTTTTATAGGTAGAAATTCCCACTAAAAATAGATTTTTTCCCTTTTAAAAATATGCTAAGGAGAAGAAGAATAGTTCTCCTTCAATTTCTGCCCAAGAAGAGGAAAACTGCTGATGAAAGAAGAAGATGACTATGCATTTCCGTTTCCCATCCACGTATCTACTCCCTTTTTTTCTACGAAAATCCTACAGCCACATGAATAAGTAACTTCTTATTTGTTTAGTTAATTGGGCTCAATTTTGAGCCCGATTTCAAATGCAACCAGCATGTGTATATAAAAGATATATATATTTAACTCATTTATTAATTTTGGATAAACCTTTTTTTTTGTTTTTCATATTCTAATTCTTTTCTTATTCATTTATATATATATTTTTCAATTTCTAATTTCCCAATTTCATTTCAATTTGTAAATTTAATCTAAAATATGCTTTTTAGACTAATTTCATAAAATATTTAGCAATTTACCACCTAAACTAAATTAAACACAATTTTAACAATTAAGCACAATATTCAATTAAAATATAAGAAAATTAGACACAATAAATATGATTAATTAATACTTATCAGTTGCACAATACTAAGACATAAAACTTAAGAATTCACCTTGTGTAGTTGATTTTCAGCTACATTAGGTTTCCTTGGCTCTACATTATAGCATCAAAAACAAATTTTCTCCCCTCTCGGTTGCTGTAGAGTATTCGTTCACTAACCAAAACTAAAATTTATACATCCGCAGGCTCCCCCAAACAAGAACTTTTGGATTGGAGAAAGAGATTTAATATTATTGATGGAATTGCTCGAGGTCTTCTTTACCTTCATAGGTATTCAAGATTGAAAATCATTCATAGAGATCTCAAGGCAAGTAATATTTTGTTAGACAGAGACTTGAACCCTAAAATTTCAGTCTTTGGCATGACAAGAATTTTTTGGGGCAATGAAGTTCAAGAGAACACTTTAAGAGTTGTTGGAACTTAGTAAGCACACTTCTCACCATTTTATAGTAATTTGATTCTGTATTTTTATGCTGCTAACCAAAATTCATGTGTTTATTTATTTATTTATGTTTTCTATGAATCTAGTGGATATATGTCTCCTGAGTATGCAATGCAAGGTCAATTTTCAGAGAAGTCAGATGTATTTAGCTTTGGAGTTTTATTGCTTGAAATTATTAGTGGAAGAAGAAATACAGACTTCTACCACCATGAATATGCCGTAAGCTTATTGGGATTTGTATGTCTATGAAAACTCCACTACTGAGTTCATGCTAACACTCAAATCTCAATAACTCATACAACTTTTTAACTTGGTTTCAGGCATGGAAGTATTCCTATAATTGAACCAACAATATACGAATTGTGCTACCAACAAGAGATTTTGAGATGCATTAATGTAGGGCTCTTATGCGTTCAAGAATTTGTAAATGATAGGCCTAATGTCTTCACCATTATTTCAATGCTCAATAGTAAAATCGTAGGTCTTCCTTCTCCAAAGCAACCTGGCTTTGTTGGTAGACCATATGAAAGTAACACAGAGCCATCCCACAGACTTTAGATAAATATTCTGTAAATAGTGTTACACTCACCACAGTTATAGCTCGATAGTGCATTAGGTAGGAAAACATTTTTTTTATTGATCTTAAGTTTATGCAATTTTACTTTATGATTAATCTTCTAATTTATGAGGAACAATTGATGTTTTTATTCCAAACTATAATGTGAAATTTGGTGTGTCATCCCTAACACAATTATACCAGTCAACAATGCCACCTATATCTTTTCAAAAAAAAAAAAGAAGAAAACAATGCCACACACACATGCATACATACATATATACATACAGATAGATATATACATACACACATATATACATACATACATATATATATATATACATACATATATATATATATACACACACATATATACAAAAAATTGAGAAATTATTTAGTGAGGTTGCCGCTACAATAATGTGGCTAACAGTTTTGCGCCATTAAATGCAGACAAATGGGAGTATGAGAATTTGAACTTTTGACCTTAAAACAAGGAGTACATATCAATTACAACTCATTTTGGCAACAATGGTATTAATAGAAATTGCTCCCATTTTCAATATGGGCAATTTCAACAAAAGAAAGTAGAGTCTTGGCATAAAAAGAATCATAATCATGGACTATGGAATATACTTTTATATCATAAATTACATTTGAAGTAACTAACTACCTTGACTTTTCCCGGGTGTCACGCATGCTTTTCTAGATGGTTATTTTCGTGAACTATTGTACAAAGTTGGTAAGGTTGTATAAATCAAAGTTATTCATACTTTGAAATTTTCTCTTTTTATATACTGGCCTACTATAAATTTGATCAGCCAAAAGACTTGGACAATTAAGAAGTTGACGTGTAAGTAATTTTTCAGCTATGTTTATTAAATGGATTGTTTTAAAATAAAGTGTAAGGAAATCAACATATAATTAATAGGAAAATTGAATCAAGTTGAATATATTAAAAGTTATTACGTATAAAGAGTTAGACTTTTCAAAAACAATGAGTGTTTGTGTAGTGTTATTAACTTATTATTTATTCGTCATTCTTCCTTAGTTGAGTGTGTTGGATTTTATAGTAAATTAGTGAAACAAAGTGTTGATTTGAAACATCAAAATAAATTGATGTTTCATTTACAAACTCAACACATGGAAATTAAATTTGTTGTTACATGATTTGAATCTCAAAAGTTTTGCATTAGTTTGAAACATCAAAATTAGATTGATGTTTCATTTACAAATTTAACATATGAAAGTTAAATTTTCAGTTATGTTTGAATTTTGCAAGTTACATTTGACAAATGTTACAATGTTTATATTTATTTTATTGGACAATTTTGATGGGTAGTAAAAAATATTAGGATATTTACAAATCTAGCAATGGTTTTTGAGATTTGCAAATATAGCAAAAAAATTTAAATCTAATTTTTTGTTTTTATTATTCCAATTTTACCCTCATTGATATATCAACACATATATCAGTAGTATATCTGAGATACTTTATATTAGGTATATCTGATATACTTTATGTTTTTGTTTCACAATATTTTTTTATTATGCTATGTATCAGTTTATACTCTGCTAATAAACTATATCAGTAGTATATCACTGATATGCTTCATTTTAGGTATATATGATATACTGAATATGGATTACTGATATATTGTTGATATATTTCATATTAGGAATATCATTTCATTGATATATATAAATAAACTATATCGATAGTATATCACTGATATACTTCATTTTATGTATATTTACTCTAATAACATAGAATTTCTCCTCTAATATCCTCCCTCAAACAGAAGGGAAGTTCAACTAACTTGAATTTGGAATTCAAATGATGAAACCATGAATGCGTAAGAAGTTTTGTTAATCAATCAGCTAGCTGATCGGTCGAAGGAACATAGCGAACATCAATTAATCCTTTGAGATCGAACTTGATCCCAAACAAAAATGGACATGGATCTCAATATGCTTCGTACGAGAGAATGAGACACACGATTAGCAGCAAGAACCCTTGCACTCATGTTATCACACCATACGATTGTCGTGGAAGGAGACGAGTAGTTGTCTCAGCCAAAAAATCTCAGTCGAAGCACGCGCTAAGGCACGATACTCAAATTCCGTACTCGATCGAGCAACTACAGTTTTCATTTTAGAAGACCACGATACTAGACTTTTCCCCAAGAATACACAATAGGCAGCCATAGATTTTCTATCATCAATATTCGATGCCTAATCAATATCAGAGTATGCAGCAATACTAGAAAATCATCACCAGCTGAATAACAAGCTCAAACGTCTTGGTTCCACTGCAAAACACTCACTTCATTGCTTGCCAATGCACATTAATAGGATACTTGAGAAACTGACTGAGATGATTCATCACATAAGCAATATCGAGCGAGTGTTTATTAAATATTGAAGAGCACCTATATGGTGCTTCAGTAAATAAATGGATCTGCAAGTGGCGTGCTATCAGATAGAGAGAAACGCTTCCAATAAGACCCACTTTTGGTCTTCTAGCTTTTTGATATATTTGGCATATTAGTTATTTGATTTTGAAATATTTTGAAAGAAGGAAAAGTTTGGAATAAAATAGAGAAATAAAAGGAAATTGGATTTGATATATATTGGGAAAAAAAAGTAATTTAGAAAAAAAAAATTACAAAAGGAAAGACAAAAAAGAAGAAGGAAAAGGAAAAAAGGAAAAGAAGAAGAAAGAAGAAAACAAAAATTGTCAGTTGGTTAAAAAAAAGATCTTCCTTAGGAAGCTTTGGAAAAGATAAAAAAAAACATAATAATAATAATAATAATAATAATAATAATAATAAAATGTGTGGCTTTTGAGGAAGCTACTAGTGAAAGAAAATGGAATGGTTTGCCAAAGAAGAACCCAAGATGAAAAAGATAGAGGAAAGAGAGAGAGATGGAAAGAGAAAGAGAGATGAAGAAGATAAAATTGAAGATTGAGTGAGAAATCCAGAGTGAAAGAGACTCAATGGAGCAAATCAACCATTTGAAGTTAAATTGGATTGAAAACCGCTCAACTAAAGTTGAAAACCAGTAAGCTCTGTTCTCTTTCTACCAATCGAACCATTAGGTTGAACATGGAAGGTTGAAAATTATTTTTGTGCATCTATTTAATTCTTTCCACTTGTTCAAAGCTTTGTATGACTTTTGTTTGGTGTGAATGTATAAAGAAATTTGAGAAGGGAGGACGGGGAGGGAGGTAATTTACTATAGTTGATTCCATAAAGTATAAGGAGAATAAAGAAATTTTATTAAAAGTGTGGCTATTGCTATTTCTTATTTGGTATGCAAATTGGATTCTATTTTATGTTTTTGGATTTACTGAATTTAGCAAATATGCATTTGACAGATGTGTTTTTAAAAACTGTTTTTAGATTATGTGATTCAAATAGTGGAAATTCTAAAAACAACATTTTATTATTTTCAGTGTATCTAGAATTTAAATTTGAAAATTTAAAATGCATATTTATGTTTAAAAAAGTTAAGTTCAATAGTAATTTTGATGATAAGTTGTAAATAAATTTAGTTAGCACTCAACATAGCAAGTTATGAATAATTAAATATGCAAATACAATATAAAAAAAAAAATTGATTGCTAGATTAGTAATTTCTATGCATTTTTTTTTGTTTGCCATTGTTGTTTGCTTTGATTAAAATTAATTGTTATTAATCTCCACAATCCATGTTTTAAAACTTTTGCTTTGTTAAAATTTTCTATTTTTTTATGCTTTTTGTTTCTTCTAGTTTAGTTAGGGGAACCTTGTGGAGTTAAAACAAAAAGGGGATTAAAGGTGTAAGTTTTTGAATTTTTGAGTTTGTTGCAAAAAGTTTTTATTCTTTTTGGTGTTAGCTCCCTTTAGGCATGGTTGTCAAATTGGAAAAGTAGCCAGCAAAAAAATGCACAAAATTGGAAATGGATTGGGGCTATAAAAATATCTCTTTTCCAGCTTGAAGAACACACACATACAAAGCGGGCAAGTCACTTTTGTTCATTTATTTAATTTTTTTGAAAAGATTGTTTATTTATTTATTTATACTTTTTTACACTTTTTTTTGTTTTATTCTTATTTTGGTACTTGTTTTATTTATTTATTTTATTTTCTCTTCTTTTAGTTATTAAAAAAAAGTAGATAAGTAGGGGAGATAAACGGAAAAAAAAAAAGTGGCACCAAACAATACAACAAAAGATCTAAAACACAATGCATGTAAAGATAGGTAAAAAGCTCACATTGTAAAATGAGAAAAAAAAATACAACAAGAGAAGTAAGAAACAACAATAATAAAAGCAAGCTTTTAATACCTTACTCTACTATTTTTCTTTTAGGAAAATGAGAAAGAAAATGAGAGAGTTTGCTCAAATCAAGAACAACAGTAAACTTGCTTATTGTTTGAGGTGTAGATCCTTGGGACAAAAGCTCCTACCCAATATAACCTCCAATTAAGTTAGGGTTTTTCTTTGTTGTTCTAGATTTTTTTTTTTTTTTTATTTTGTAGAGGGCTTTTTTGCTACTTACTGTATAGAGTTCACTATATTTTTTTTTTCTCTACGAATCTCTCCTTCCTTGTAGTTGTGTGTTTATGGTGTGGCTGTGTAGGTTTCTCTCCGTAGGTGTGTGTTATTCAAGCTGGAAAAGAGAGACTTTTATAGCCCTAAAGGGAGCTAACACCAAAAAGAATAAAAACTTTTTGCAACAAACTCAAAAATTCAAAAACTTACTCCTTTAATCTCCTTTTTGTTTTTACTCCACAAACCATGATTCCCCTAACTAAACTAGAAGAAACAAAAGGCATAAAATAAAAAAAAATAAAAAAAAGGAAAATTTAACAAAGCAAAAGTTTTAAAACATAGATTGTGATATTAATAACAATTTAATCTTAATCAAAGAAAACAACAATGGCAAAAAAAAAATACATAGACATTATGGAGGCATTTGGCGCATAGAGTTGAGTTGAGTTGAGTTTGGTAGAATCGAGTTGAGTTGGGCAGAGTTAGTTTGTCAGTGAGTGTAGAAGTATGTGTTTGGGGTATCAGAGTTGGGTTGAGTTGAGTCAAAAAGTCTTTGTTGAGGGTGCAGAGTTGAGTTGAGTTGGGTAAGGGTATATCTGGTGCAGTTTTTTATAACTCGAAGTATAGACTAATTTTTTTGCTGACTGTTTTTGTTTCCTTTAATTTTTTTTACCCAAACATTCATCTAGAAACATATTTTCCCAACTTTTCCAACACTCAATTAAAATGCCAACTTCAAAATGACAATATATCTTAACATTAGTAGAATTTATGAGTGGAATATTTTGGGGGTTCATGGTTTTAGGGTTTTGGGCTTATGGTTTTAGGATTTTTGGAGTTTATAGTTTTAAGGTGTTGGGCTTTAGGGTTTTTGAGTTATGTTATGGTCTATGGTTTTTTGGGGGTTATGTTAGGTTTAGGTTTTTTGGGTTATGGTTAGGGTTGTTTGGGAATTAGATAATATTTAGGGGCTAGCTATTTTTGGTTCAATACTATAAAATATGTAAAGTTAAATATTCTATTGAAAAAAAAAAAATTAGTTTACCTTTGGTTTTTTGGCCACCATTTATTTCAATATTATGAAAATGTGAACAATCTTTTTTTATTCTAACAATTTGAATATTCGTTTTTTGTTTGGTAAACTTGTAAGTTTAAAAAATTGATGTCGTATAGAGGTATAAAAATGTCTTTTATCAAAGTTTGAATACATACACTTTTATTTTTATTAAGTCTAGAGGTAAAAAGAAAAAAAATATTTGCCCATTCCAAAGTTTAATGGAACCATTTTTTTTCTCTCCTAGCACAAGCTTTAATAGAACCATTTTCCCTTGCCTAGTCCATTTTTCAACAAATTATTTCTAACATTGCTTTTTTTTTTTTTCTTAAGTTCAGAAGTTAAAAGAAAATTAGTTTTGAACAACTCCAATTCTTTTTTTCAGAAGATAACTACTTTTAGAAAAAGAACATTTCTCAACACCTCAACTTTCATTCTCGTAGCAAAGTTATCCTAGTTTTGAACTTGTAAATTTCACAGGCACATAAAACTCATTTTACATCTACTCATATATAATAAAACTATTTTTTAGAGAGGGAAAAAAAATTAAATATAAGGTATACATACTTAAAATTCTGAACTTTTTTCTTTATGCAATTAATAAACATATTACACAATTGTAATTAGACTTATGCTTCATGAACTTAAACATAGGTTTAAAACTTTGATTGACATAAATTTAAATCTATGATTAACATAATCACATAAGCTTAAATGTATGAATGTATAAGAACAAAGCTGGCACAAAATGTATAAGAACTATGTTCATTAGATTAGTAGTAGCTACAATAAACTTAAATAGATTTTGCAAAATAAACATACTTTGTTTGAGTTTGAAAAAGTTGAAAATTAGATTTGTACTGATCGGTGGTCACGCAAGCGCACGCGATCGAAGTAATATAAATTGGTATATGAGTACCAAGTATCGAATCCCACAGGGAGCGGAGTAACAAAGATTTTGTTTTGCAAAAGTGTAAGGCAAATTGCAAGTTTGAAAAGTAAAAATGCAAAAATAAAGTTGTTGGTGGAAAATCGAAATTGCTAATCCAATTGCTAATCCAAAATGGCAATGTTGGAAATAACAGAAATTGCTGATTGAAATTGCAGATTCTACTTTGGCAATGTGCGAAAAGACTAAAATTGCAGAATTAAATTGCTAATCTAAATTGGCAATACGAAATGGCAATCTGAATGAACTTAAGAATGAAATGATAAAGGATGGGGCTCAAGAATGTCATTGCCCTAAGTCGTAATTGCAAACCAAAATTGCAATTCCAACCTACTCCACACTCAATTGTAAACCAAAATTGCATCTCCTATTACCTCAAAATTGGGTTTTTTAGGAGGCTAAGTGGGGGCTCTATATGTCTATAGTCCCTCCATCTTAGATAATTTTTGGCTCACAACTTTATGGGTCTTGGAGTCCTTAATCCCTATGTCTAGGGTAAGGAATGGCTTATGTCTAAGCTCTTTTACTCCATTATCCGCTTATCACTAACCCTGTCGGTATTAGATCTAAGCTTGAGTTGAAACCCTAGTTGATCAATCTAGGATCTCAACGGACATTAACTCAACACAAGCAAACAATTGAGATGTAGGCTTGGTTTTTATTGGAATTTTGGCTACATTTACTTCTTAGGGAATTCACATCTTTGAACTCCCTAAGAAGTTTTAGCTCATATTTTCAATGAAATCATAAAACTAATTTTAACAAAAGAGTTCATAATGAAATGGTGCAAATAAATCACTAACTTATGAAATGCAATTTGGTTTTTTCCTAGAATTTCAAGCAAAAGTAATAATTGAAATTAATTTTAAGTAGCAAGGATAGCCCAGTAGCCTTTCCTTTCTCCTACCTTCTGCACATAAGTTGGAAATCTTATTATTTTGTTCTTTCCAGAAGCTAAAACAAATGAAATAAGATAAACAGAGCAAGAAAATACGAACTCAATTCGATGCCTATCCCGCTCCTTCCTATCCAATCGATTCAGTCTCCTCCACTTTTAGAGAGAAATTGATCTTGACGATTCAAGAATATCTTGAATCGGATTGGAAATCCAAGGAAGATGCAGAAATTTGCTTGAACAATCCGAATTGAAGAAAGAATTCTAACTTATGAACTTCGAATGATATTGGACTTTCCTACAAAATAAAATTGCATTCACTTAAGAGCAAAAGGGTAATACCCATAACCATTCATTATAAAAAGAAACAGAACCGTTAACTTGTGAAGAAGAACTTAATAAAAAAAAAAAAGAAACTGCAGAAACAGAGGACTTCTTGCGAAAACGTCCCACGAATGAACTTGAAATCAACTCAAACTCGAACGAAAATACAATGAATCGAAAAACAAAGTAACTTGGCAGTGTTCTGTAATACAAAACTGAAAGAAAGTTGCGATGGAAATTGAGTGAAATAGTAAAGAACAGTAGCAAAAAAGCCAAAAACAGAGGCTGTCAAACAAAACGAAAACCCAGAAATAATCCTTTGAATTAAGCCCCGAAAAAATCGTTTTTTCCTTCCGGCGTCCTCAATCTCCTTTTGTAGATCGATTTAGGGTTCAATTTTGCCAAGAATAACGCTCTAAATCCCTTGATTTGTGCGAAATTTCCTCTGCCATTTATGGGTTTCATCAATCGCGGATTTCCAGAAATTTCCAATTCTGTGCTGCTGAGGATTGCCAATTCGCCTGTTTGGCAATGGTCTGGCAATCTGGTTTGGCAATTCCTGCAAAAGAATCACAATACTTAGAAATCTTTTCCAATTGCTATCACAATTCACCTTTTCCTTCTTTCAACAATTTTCCACCATTTTCAATTAATATTAGGACAAACAAGAGTTTTTTTGAGCATTTGAGGATTTAAATAAGCCTTAATTTCAAGGCTTATCATGTACATACTTTTTTCACCAAAGGAGCTAGAAGCTTTGTTGGTTTGAGCTCCAAAGTGTTCGAACTCGCAAATCTATGATTACACAAACCAAAATACAATAAACTTAAATAGACTTGCAAAATAATCTTTAATTTAAGTATATTAACTATTTAAGAAATAAAAAATTTTACAATATTACCACAAGCAAATAGTGGGCGGTGGCGATGTGCTGGAGGACTGGGCGGCCGACGGTGGGATGGACGACGAGCTGTGTGGCTGGTAGTGAGGGTAAGGGAGAAGAGAAGGGAAGGGAGAGAAAAAGAAGCGGGCGGTGGCCGACGGGAGGCGGATAGGGGGCGGCAGCCAGCGGTAGGCGGGCTGGGGGCGACAGGGTGGGAGAAAAGGAAATGGGAGAGAAGAAAAGGGAAGTAAGAGAAAAGAGGGGGGCGGCGGCGGGGTGGGGCAGGCGGATTAGGGGCAGTGGGGTGAAGGGCAGTGGGGTGGAGGTAGTGGGGTGGGAGAGAAGGAAAGGGGAGAGAAGAAAAGGGAAGTGAGATAGAAAAAAAAAAGGGGCGGCACCCGGCGGGCTTGGGGTGGTGGGGCAGGCGGTTGGTCGATTGGGGTGGGTGGATATGGAAGAAGAAGAGGGAAGGGGAGAAGAGAAAAGGGGGGAAAATTGGAAGGAGAGGGAAAATAATGGGGGAAAAAAGGAGGAAAATGAGGCATTTTTCCGAGCCCCATTCGTGAGGAAAGGCCGACAATTTAACTGTCGACCTTTCAGTCAAACCGCCAACGGTGGCAGTTTGGCAAGGAACCACCGACCGTTTGTCAAACCGTTGGCGGTTCCTTGCCAAACCATCAACAGTTTTAAAAAACTGTCTACATTAATAAATATATGCCGACAGTTTATGAAATTGTCGACAATTACCTTCGATTTTATCGACGGTTAAGTTTACTGTCGGGAGTCGCTACTTAGTCCAACAAATTTGACAGTGTCAGGAATAATAATGTCGACATATCCTAAAATTCTTGTAGTGACTTCTCGCTCATTCAACAAATTTCAAACATAAAATAGGGCATACAAAGAAAGACAACAAAATATCAATATAAACTAGAAGAGAATAGTGGCAAAGGTTGCGTTATGGGCAAAGGCACATAGGAAAAAGGATGGGAATCCTACAGTTTTGATCCACTGGAGCTTCTTGTAACAATTGAGGACAATCTCTCCTCAAATGACCTACTTGGTTGCAATTGTAATAAACATGAGTTCCCCACATACATTGTGTTGGGATTTATGTCCTAAAGCCTTGTAATTAATGATTTATTTAATAATTAATAATAATTTTGATTATTTTTTTACAATATAATATTATCCATTATATGAAAAAATCAATGTTATTAGTGTAATCTTGAACAATATGTGGTTGACATACGAGAGGACAATGTTGAAGAAATAATCTAAAAGGTCATAGTATATGGATAATGTTGGGTGTCTTATCATGGTAACACTATTGATACCACCGACTTTGTAATAGTTACAAATGATTTGATCCAAATCATTCATGTGGAGACATATGAGTGGAGGTATCTAATACAATAAGTTTGTATAAGACTAGACCACGAAATATTTAATATCTCTTTATAAATTGGTTAATTGAGAAGATTAATATTTTATCAAGATAATCATATGCGACTCGATCTTAATCCTAAGTGAGTTATGAACTTCTGCCTGTGAAGGCCTGTCCTTTGATTTACATGGGTGAGAGTGACTTTTGTAGCTGATTCAAGAAGCCTACTATTTTGGGGACTTGACCAAATAGGGAGCTAGGAACATAATCTTACAAGATGGAATTCATTATTTCCCATATAGAGTAAATAGATGAGTAGTTCTCTTAAGTGCTGATTTCGGGACTTGAACAATGAGACCCCACCCTCTTACTGCCCTGAGAGTGACTTAGTTTATAGTTTGATCATAAACAAATTGTTCATTAGAGGATCGGTGGTACTTAAGATGCAAGATGTAATTACAAGGGTAAAACGGACTTTCGACCTAGCAGTAATTACGAACAACTCATGAAAGATCAACTTGCATGTAATGATTAGATCCATGCAATGTAAGGACCCATTTGTCATTAATTATTTTTCTAAAAGAAAAAAAAAAGGAAGGAATGTCCAACTTTGAAGCAGGTGGCTCTCTTAAGCCTGCACACGTGTTTAAGCAATGCTTGTGTGTGAAATTGACAGGTGGTAAAGGATTGTTTAAAAAAAAAAAAAAAAAAACCAGCTTATAGGGGAATTCGATAAAAAAAAAAAAAAGAGGAGGGAGTAAACAAGGAATTACAGAGAGAGGGAAAGATTCGAAAGATCGAAGGAAGATTTTAGAAAAGTTTTGCTGGTGAAGACTTCTAATTTGGTATGTTTTTTAGAAAATTGTTAAGAGAAGTCAAGGAAAATGGAAGTTTAGCAGTAGTTTTTATTGGTTTTTTTTAATCCTATAACTTAAAGAATTTTCCTGGGTTTTCATTCTTTTTAGCTCAAAGAATTGGTAGTGATGGATTAAGAATTTTGGCAATAAACTATGGAGAAAGGAGAGAATGTTTAATGTAATTCTCAATGAAGCAAGAAAGGGGAGGAGATTTTGAAATTGGATTGTGGAACTAGAGAAAGAAGAAATTAGATTGAAAAAATGAAGATGAGAAAAGAAAAAAAAATGAAGAAGAAGAACCCATAGGTTCGGCTATGCAGGAAACAAGACAGAGAGGACGAGAGTTCGTGAGTTGGAGGAAGAAGATGATGTAATTGGGGAAAATAAGATAACTAAATGATAATTGGGGTATGGAAAGGACATTTGTAGTACAGTAATTAAATGAAGAGAGAGAGAATGCTTTCCTAAAATTAAGTCAAATTCTTGAAAGAAAAGTGGAGCAAGGAAATAATATTTCTTTATTTGGAGAAAGGACAAGATAGTGTACTTGGTAATAAATGGATTAGATAGGAGGAGTAAATTGAAGATTGCACTAATTGGTGATATTTAAAGATGAACAATTCATAATTTATGCTATGGTTATTGGAATTCTAGGTTAAACAGAAAATTGGAGAATAGCTTGTGAAACAGGTGTTATCGACAATAGTTCTGTGAGTGAGTTATTTTACGCATTGTTTTCATTATTTGATTATTATTATGAATTTTCAAGAATTCTATAATCTTGTGTGATTTAGAGAAATCTCTAAGAGATTTTCAGAGAATTGTTGGAAATTCTAGAAATGGTATTGAGATTTCAATATTTTATGTTTTTGGTTGAAATTATCATTTGAGAAATATTTTAAATATTTTATAAGTATTGAGGAGTTGGAAGACTTTTAGTGTTTATTGAAAATGTATGAGATTTATGAGATGTGGTTTTAGAGAAAATATGACTTTGAAAATGTTTTATAGTATTTGAGAGATTTGATGATTATTCGAAAAATTATAAATATCTAGTGTTATTTTAAAAATCTCTCAAGTTTATGAAATTTTGTTTTAGAGAAAGAATATGATTTTTAGAGACAGCTTGAGAATTAAAAGTTTTTATGTTGATAGGGGATTTCAAACCACTAGATCTATGTACCCATGGTGATTACCCGTATATTATGTGAATGTGTTTCCATAGTATATCAGGGAGAGAAAGGTCTTTGGAACCCACTCTAGCACACACATAGGCTTTGGGTCGTGTGTTAGGGTGCTTAGCCCTATGGGGGCAGCTTTGCGTGCACGTATGACAAAGATGATTCTGCTATGTATCTGAAGATTACTCGATGCATAGTATGACAAATATTTCTCTGCTGTGCATATGGAGATTACTCTACGCTAGTATGACAGAGATTTAGGTACAAGTTTGGTAATGAGTTTTACTAGTTTATGCTTATGTTTTCAAGCGTTATTGTTTCAAGAGTAGTAATCTTAGTTACACTATTTATGTTGTCAAGAGTTATCGTTACAGATTTTACGTTTTATTTATCTCGAGAGTTATAAATTGTTCATGATTTGCATTGATTTACAGAGTTTTGAATTATGGTTAGTACGAAGAGAATTTAATAGCAAGTTATTTTATTATGAAATTACCACTCACTAAGCTTTATAGCTCATTATTTTATTCTTAACACTAAAGAATCAATGTAGTTGAAATAAAAATTTGAAAAGTTCAAAGTAATATTTAATTTGAAGTACGTGTTCAAATTAATATTTAATATATTAGATATATTAAAGAGAAAAATATATTTATTGTATTTGATACATTAAATATTAAAATGATTAATGTATATTAGATATATTAAAGAAAAACATATATATTTAAAATTTGAATGAGATTCAAATAGGTTAAATAAATATTGTAGGAGATTTGAATGAGATTCAAATAAGTATAATATATATTTTAATATATTAGATATTAAAATATAATATTATAATTATAGCAAAGATTTGCCCTAAGTCTCTATAATTATGACTTTTAGGTTGAGCCATTAGATACTACATCTCCTCACTAGAGAAATAGAGAATTCTATCTATGTTTTTTTCTCTCCAATCTCTTGTGGATTTTCTTTCAAGAGACTCCCACAAGCCTTAATCATGTGTTCGAGTTATAGCCAGGAAGACTTTGTGGAGGAGATAAAAACCCGCCAGAGATATCTTCATATTAAACTAAAGGTATGTTTTTGCTTAGCCTAAAAGTTTTTTTGTTTAATTCTAAATCAGTCAAAGACGATCCAATGCTTCCGTTGTGAATTGAATTGTTCATTCCTTCACATTGGCCATGATGGAACTGAAGGGAATAATCTAATGAAACCCAAGCGGAAGCGTAGGAATCGGTTTGAGTTTATTTAGAATTAAATAATAATATTATGGTTAAGCATAACATACCTTAAAAATATGAAGATTCTTCTGGCAGATCTTTATCTCTTCCACAAAGTCTTACTCGCTATGACCTGAGCATAGGACCAAGGCTTGTGGGAGCCTTTTGAAAGAAAATCCAAAGGGATTAAAGAGGAAGAGGTCTAGAGAGAATTCTCTAATTCTCTCTATTGAGGAGATGTGTGTTGTGAAAAAAATGCACAATAGCTCACCCCTAGGGTCCTATTTATAGTGGTCTAGGGAAAATAATTAAATAATATATTTTAATATCTAATATATTAAAATATATTTATCTAACCAATTTGAATCTTATTCAAACCGTTTAAAATTCTCTTACGACATCTATTTCCTAATTTGAATCCAATTCAAATTTAATAAATATATTTTATTTAATGTATCTAATATACATTAATTATTTTAATATTTAATGTATCAAATACAATAAATATATTTTTCTCTTTTATATTTAATATATCTAATATATTAAATATTAATTTCAACACTTCAAATTAAATATTAAATTTGAACATTTCAAATTTTAATATTTAATGTATCAAATACAATAAATATATTTTCCTCTTTCATATTTAATATATCTAATATATCTAATATATTAAATATTAATTTGAACACTTCAAATTAAATATTAAATTTGAACATTTCAAAATTTTCTTTCAACTAAATTGATCTTTTAGTGTTACTATGAGCTAGCAATGGAACCTTATGGACCTACAGTTTATAAGCTCCAATGATACAGAATTAATTAATTGAATTCTTTAATTAATTAATTTTCATTCATTAGTCACTCCACTATAGACCTAGAGTTGCACTCTTATGCACTATAGGACAAGTTGTGTCCATAGATATAATCATTACATGCAAATCGATCCTTCACGAGTTGTTCGTAATTACAGCTGGGTTCAAAAGTCCATTTTACCCCTATAATTACATCTTGCACCTTAAGTACCACTGATCTTCTAATGAATACTTTGTTTATGATCCAACCATAAACTAAGTCTCTCTCAGGACAGTAAAAGGGTAGGGTCTCATTGTTCAAATCCCGAAATCAGCACTTAAGAAAACTACTCATCTACTTACCCTATATGGGAAGAAGTGAATTCCATCTTGTGAGATTATGTTTCCAGCTCCCTATTTGGTCAAGTCCCCAAAATGGTAGGCATATTGAATCGCTTACAAAAGCCACTCTCACCCATGCAAATCAAAGGACAAGCCCTCACATGCAGGAGTTCATAACTCACTCAGGATTAAGATCGAGTCATATGATCATCCTGATGAAATATTAATCTTCTCAATTAACGGATTTATAAAGAGAGATTATATATTTCGTGGTCCAGTCATATACAAACTCATTATATAAGATACCCCAAGTCACATATCTCCATATGAATGATTTGGATCAAATCATTTGTAACTATTACAAGTGGGCCGAATCAATAGTGTTACCAGGATAAGACACTCAACCTTATCCATATACTATGACCCTTTAATTTTCTTGAACATGATCATCTCGTATGTCAACCACATACTGTTCAAGATTACACTAATAACTTTGGATTTTTCATATAATGAATAATATTATATTGCAAATAAAATTATCAAAATTATTATTAATTCAAGGCTTTAGGGCATAAATTTCAACAATCTCCCACTTGCACTAAAGCCGGCAAGACATGTATCCTAGGGCATACTCTATACCCAACAGGAACATGCCACAATTTTGACATGCTGAGTTCTTATTATGACTTAATACAAACTCCCCTTGCTGCCAGGTGCGTTGACCACCCAAGGGTCTAAAAGATTAGATCGAACTGTTCGACATTTACGAGGATGCAGTCGAATTAGACATAAAGCCTGATGGTCCACGATGTATAGGTTTGACATTTTTCTCGATTTGACACTCCAGGAGCAAACCCTTTATCACCACTCCACATTTGTTTATCACAAAAAAAATTAGTGTTGCATGCCTACTAAAAAGTCGCGTACATTCTTTAAGGGCTCATTCTGGCTCTTTCTTTTAGATATACTTTTTTCAACCCTCCAAGTCGCTTCCACCAACTTTATGAATTCTATACATTCTCTATTGCAGTGGTGGAAGTTCGAATATCCTATCGATTTCATCTTCGATAATTGTCGTAGTGTACTTAGAAAGCTCAACATACTTCTTCTGATACTCTGCCATAGTCATTGATTTTGAACTAATTTCAAGAATTCACTTCGGTTCACATCCCTATAGGACCGAAGATAGTATTCATCATAAAAAGCCTTATTGAACTGATAATATTTCATCCAATTACTTTTGATTTCGGTCATCTAACTCTCAATGATTTCCACCAGCCATCCACTCCTTCTTGGTGTAAGAAGGTAGCAAGTATCACTTTTCAATCTTCCGGACATCCCAGCATATTGAAGCATTTTTCTAACATGCTCATTCACACTCCAACATGAGCTAGGTCTGTTGTCCCAACAAACGTAGTCATGCCTAAAGCTTTTAGCCGCTCAATTCTGAAATTTTTCTCAAGGTCATTTTTTAGCATTCGCATTCCTACCGCTACTCCTTAAGGTTCTAAAGCTTACACGTTCTACCACCTTTAGGCATGATTCCCTACAATGTAATGTATGTCATCACACATTCACGTTAGAATGCATGCAACTACTACCAAGCTGATGTAGGATCTTAGGTCATGCATCCCCTACGACCTGGCCACACTAACTACTTTTTTGAATTACTTCTAAGAGTGAAGACTTCCCTACAGGCCAATACAGGTCCTTTTCAGCATGCTTTATCTTCACTCACATGCTTCGTCCTCACTTATATGCTTCCTAGGAAAATTTTCCAAGAGGTCACCCAACATAAGATTGCTCCAAGTCAAGTACCATTGACTTTGGAGTTCCTATGATTAAGTCACTGAAAAAGAAGGTGCACCTTGTTGGTATAGGTAATAACTATCAATTCTTTTATGCCTTTCTTAACCATGTCTTGTGTAGCCTCAAGATCCTTCTCACTTTAATGAGATGTCAGTTCATTCATGTATCCCTCCTAATTCGAGTATTACATCATTTCTAATGATTGAAAGATTGATAATATTCTATTAGAAAAAGATTTGCATCCTAAAATTTCAAACTTTGGTACGGCAAAAAAAATTTATGGTAACAAAGTTCAAGCAACACATTAAGGATTCGTTGTTGAAACTTAGTGGGAAACTTTTTTTTTTTTTTTTGAATTCAATTGGTGGGTAGCTTAGCGGGTAACTTGCACCATTTTATTTTAATTGGATTCTTTTTTAAGAAACTATTATAGTTTGATTCTAATTGTTATGCAGCTAACAAAGAATTAATTTAATTAATGTGTGTTTTTAACGTAGATATATTGAGTACACATAATGCAAGGGTGAACTTGATTCTACTGGTCTTTCTAATACATCAAAAACAATAAAATAACAATAATAATTTATTAAAAAATAATAATAACAAAATAACAAAATAAGGCTGGATATGTGGTAAACAAATATTATATAATATTTCTTCAATAAAAGTGATCGATGGTCATGTTATAAGACTACTATTTTGGTACTTGTATTTTTTACTTTAGTTTATTTTAGTTCTTTAACTTTCAAAACGTCCATTTTGATCCCTATATTTTTGGCTTTGGTTCATTTTAGTCCCCGTACTTTTAAAAAGTTACCAATGGAGTCATTGTTTGCAAAATTTAAGCATAAATTTTATACACAATGGAAACCCTTTAATACAAATATATGATTAAATTTCAAGAAATTTAGTAAGTGAAGTTTCATGATAAAATTATGGTAAAAAAAACACGTGAAAAAAATGAAAATGAAAATATCAAATTTGTCACTTTTTAAAAGTACAGGGACCAAAATTAATATTTTGAAAGTACAGGAACCAAAGTAAACGAATGTCAAAAGTACAAAGACCAAAATGAATAAGTCAAAATGAACCAAATCCAAAACTACGTGCTCAAAATAGTATTTAAACCAAAATTTTAAATGCTCTATTTATTTTTCAAATGATACAAATTAATCAAAATGAATTACATCAAATGGTGTCCATTAAAAAAAAAAAGGTCAAAATAGAAGAAATTATCGGTAAATTTAATATTGACAGGAAAACTTGTGCTATGTCGTATAAAAAATTAAGGAAAAAACTTGGGTGCTGTGCTTTCCACGTCACAGCCATCCATTTTTATTTATTTATTTATTTTAAATGGATGGATGTGATGTGGGCAGCACAGCACTTGGGTGCTGCCTAGACTTTCATTTTTTCAACTCCGTCTAACGGCCGTTACTTGGTTGGTGCAATACTACTATAAATTCCATAAATAAAATAACATTTGAAGACAATTGAAACATTAAATTTCAAATTGACTTCAAAATTTTATTTTGAATGTAACCACTTACTTAATTTAAAACTACTAGCTAAGCTCATACCTTACCAATTAAAAAAAAAAATAAAAGAACAAAAAAAGTGTGCAGTTTGACTTTAAGAAGTTTGACAATCAGCTGCATCCAATCGAATTTGTTTCTCAAGGAAGATGATTAAACAGTGTGCAATTCAACGGTTTATCTCAAAACAAGGCTCTGTTTTACAGATTATTTTCCCCACAGTGTAGTTGAATTAGCAGACAACACGAGCCATGAAACCCGAAAAGTATCGGAACTTTTCATGTCTTCTTCTCCTTCTTTCATTTTTATGTTTCAGTTCAAGATTTTGCTTCGGGCTCAGAGATACAATCACATCCACAAATTTCATTAAAGACCCTGCAACCATAATTTCCAATGCCAGTTCCTTCGAGTTGGGGTTCTTTACACCTCCCATCTCTACGAACCGATATGTCGGAATTTGGTTCAAGCAAATTTCTCCACAAACTGTAGTATGGGTGGCCAATCGAGACCATCCTCTCAAAGATACTTCCGGTATCTTCAGAATTTCCTCAGATGGGAATCTTGTAGTCTCGGATGGAAACGACACCGTCCTCTGGTCTACAAATGTTTCTTCTTCTGCAACCAACATAAACGCCAGAATTTTAGATTCGGGTAACCTTGTTTTGGAAGATACTGCTTCCAAGATGGTCATATGGGAGAGTTTCAAATACCCTTCTGACAAATTTTTGCCTTCCATGAAATTGATGACGAACGCAAAAACTAAAGAGAAGGTGGAACTTACCTCATGGACCACTCCTTCTAATCCATCTCTTGGAAACTTCTCTTTGGGGCTTCATGTTCACAATATTCCCGAAGCTGTTATTTGGAATGGTGATGACACGTATTATTGGCGGTCTGGTCCATGGAATGGTCAAAATTTTATTGGAATACCTGAAATGGATTCTACTTATCTCTCTGGATATAAGCTCGCAACCGACGATCAAACTTACTATCTTTCGGTCTCTTATAATGAGGCTAGACAATTTGGTTACTTATTTTTAAACTCACAAGGGAATGTGCAAGAAACGTACTTGGATGTTAAGGAGAAGCGTTGGATGGCTGGTTGGTCCGCTCTACAAACGGAGTGTGATTACTATGGTGCTTGTGGAGCATTTGGGATTTGTAATGCTAAAGAATCCCCTGTTTGCAGCTGTATAAGAGGGTTTAAGCCAAAGCATCAAGATGAATGAAATCAAGGCAACTGGAGGGGTGGATGTGTGAGAGAGAAGCCATTGCATTGTGAGAAGTCCAACAACGCCGGCACTACTGAGGAAGATGGATTTTTTAAAGTGGAAATGGTTAAAGTTCCATTTTTTGCAGACTGGTACGACTCTGATCCCTATGCTTCAATAGATTATTGTAGAGTAAAGTGCTTGGAGAATTGCTTGTGTAGTGCTTATGCATATGACAATGGTATTCGTTGTATGCTCTGGAGTGGAGACTTAATTGATATACAAAAGTTTGAGAGCGGTGGAGCTGATCTTTACCTTCGACTGGCATATGCAGACTTGGATCGTACAAGTATTTTTTTCCCTAAAACTTCTACTGCAAATTTTCATCATTGAAATTTTATTGTGTTTCGAACTAAGATTTCTTTGATATTTCTTTCATCCACAGAAGATGTAAAAGACAAAAAAGGAATTATTATAGCCATAGTGCTACCAGTAATTTTTATCATCTTCATTATTGTGACATATTTTTGGTGCAGATGGAAGACTCGCAAACAAGGTATAGCATACCTCATTAATAATTAAATTTTTCTTTAGTATTAATTGGTAAAATAGTCATGTAATCGTTGATAGCTTAATAACATTTGAGGTATATAGCAGAAAAGAACAGACCAACTATGACTTCTTGCGAAAAGGAGAAGATTTTAAAGTTGAGAAGGGAAGATAATATGATTGAAGATGAAGTTAAATTGGAGGAGCTGCCTCTTTATGACTTTGACAAGTTAGCAACTGCAACAAACAACTTTGATTTAAGCAACAAGTTAGGACAGGGTGGCTTTGGTCCAGTATATAAAGTAGGTATAGTACGTGGTAAATATTTTTGTTTTGTTGATTAATTAGAAACATGTGATAAAGACAACGGAACCTAGCTCATGTTGGAGTGTGAATGAGCTAGGTTTATACACTCGGGACACCACACACTCTTTATGACCTCCACTCTCCTTTTCTACTCCACACTTTTTGTTCCCCCAATTTATAGCCAAAACAGATAGGTACCTCTTTGGGTCTACCATTGGTTCCCTCAAAAGACCTCATACCAATGGAAATAATTTTCTTATTTATATACACATGATCACTCTATTTCCTAACTAATGTGGGACTTTATCTGCTCTCCTAACAGCATGTAACCTAGACATAATGTTTTCCTTTCAGGGAAAACTGTTAAATGGACAGGAAATAGCGGTAAAGAGGCTTTCAAGAGTTTCTAATCAAGGGTATGAAGAATTTATAAATGAAGTGAGGGTCATTTCAAAACTACAACATAGGAATCTTGTGCAGCTTCTTGGTTGTTGCGTCGAAGGAGATGAGAGGATGTTAATATATGAATACATGCCCAACCTAAGTTTGGATGCATTAATCTTCGGTAAGATATTCTACTTAAAACTTCAAGAACGATACTGTATTTAATTTAGTTTGGGAAAAAAATTTGGTTGACCTGTGTGAGTAAGGATGCTTCCAAGGAGTACAAAATTGAAGTCTCAAATTTCATGGTTTCAGCTACTTTAAGCATCCTTTGGCTATACACCATAGTAAAAAACCAAGTTTCTTCCTTTTAGTTGCTTTAGAATATTAAATCTATGCATGTAGGCTCCCCTAACCAAAATTAAATTAAATCTATGCGTGTAGGCTCCCCCAACCAAAAACTAATTTTGGATTGGCGAAAGAGATGCAATATTATTGATGGAATAGCTCGAGGTCTCCTTTACCTTCATCGAGATTCGAGATTGAGAATCATCCATAGAGATTTAAAGGCAAGTAATATTCTATTAGACAAAGATTTGAATCCTAAAATTTCGGACTTTGGCATGGCAAGAATTTTTGGTGGTAATGAAGTTCAAGCAAACACTTTAAGAGTTGTTGGGACTTAGTAAGATCTCTCACTATTTTTTTTTTATTTGATTGTAATTGTGATATGGCTAGTTAAAATTAATTTAATGTGTTTTTTTTTATGAATTTAGTGGGTATATGTCTCCTGAATATGCCATGCAAGGTCAATTTTCAGAGAAATCAGATGTGTTCAGCTTCGGGGTTCTATTACTTGAAATCATAAGTGGGAGACGAAATACGGGGTTCTATCTCCACAAACATGCCTTAAGTTTATTGGAATTTGTAGGTCTACATAAAAATAAAAAAAAAAAAAAAAATCCCAAATTCATGCTTGACATTCAATCCATTACTCATATACCTTTTTAACGCTGTTTCAGGCATGGAAGTTATGGACGGAAGACAATCTTATTCGTTTGATTGAACCAGCAATATATGAGTTGTGCTATCAAACAGAGATTTTGAGATGCATCCATGTAGGACTCTTATGCATTCAAGAATTTATAAACGATCGGCCAAATATCTCTACCATTATCTCAATGATCAATAGCGAAATTGTAGATCTTCCTTCTCCAAAGCAACCTGGCTTTGTTGGCAGACCACAAGAAAGTAACACAGTGTCATCTGAACAAAATTTAGATAAATTTTCTCTAAATAATCTTACACTTACCACAAATATACCCCGGTAGTATGTTAGATAGGATAGGAAAACAAATTGTGTATTGATCTTAACTACTTGATGTCAAGTATTTCTAAACCACGGTATGACAATAAAAGTTGTCTTAGATATTTTTATATAGAAAGGAACTTTTGAACTATTGTGAAACTTTTGTTGTCATTTCTAATCCTAACGCAATAAAAAAGAAACGCAATTATATAAAGCTTATGCTGCCAATATAACCATAGTTCAGCAATAATTGACATGTAATTCTTCTGTTAAGGTCTAAGGTTCAAATCCCTATATTCCACGCATTTGTTGTCCTAAACAAAAGTCAATGCCACGTGTATTAGGTTTTCCAAAATTGGTATAATATTGTTGTCTTTTTTATTTTTTTTCTTTTTGATCTAATTTGGTATAATATTATCATTTATAACTAAAGTCCACGTAGAATTTTTTTTTTTTTTTTTAAAAAGAAAATTGAAATATTGTGAAACTTGGAAGCCATTTCCACCACAATTATACCAAGTCAATGTCCACGAGTCCAATCTAAAGAATTTTCAAGGAACGAGTTTCATAAAAGGAATCCTAAGCCACTGACTATGAGATTAATTTAATAATAAATTGACATCGGAAGCACCTAATCACTGGATTTTTTCCTCGGTCGACGCATTTGCTTTTTTATTATTATTATTATTTCTTTCTTTACCACCTCACAGAAGTTGTATAAACTTTTTAATTCAATAAATATGGAATTGAAGATTGAATCTTCAATCCTAATTAAGAAGGACAATGAATATTTAATCTTTGAATGGCAATGAATGTTTAAACATTGAGCTAAAATATATAGGTTTGAACTTTCACTCACTCAGGTTGAACTCAAAAGAGAAAAAAAAGAAAAAAAAAACTTTCACTCACATGTTTTTAATGCAATATTCTCATTTGAAAAAAATGAAATCTTGTATGACGAGTTTCTAAAGTATAAAAATATTATATTTAGATTTCGTAAATTATTGATTATTTAATTAAAATATTCCTCATAAATTTACTTTATATAAAATTATATTGACATATAAGTTGTGTATATATTAGTTATAAAAAACAAAAAAGAAAGGAAAAGAAAAGTGAAATACACTTTTGGTCACTAAGATAGATTTGTGGTTAATGTCTATTTAATCCTTGAAATTTCAAAAGGGACACTTTAGTCCCCGATGTTTGAAAAATAGTTCTAAATTGTCCCTTTACTCCTTTGACCATTACTTGATTAACAGATAGATCACGATGTACTAGCAGTTAAATTTTGCTGACTATACTTGCTTATTTGGAAATATAATTAATTTAATAATTTTTTATGCTTGTTTGTAAAAAATATTAATTTAATAACTTTTTTATTCTGCTTCCTTCTCCTTCTCCTTCGCACTCCCCTCTTCCCTTCTTCTCCTTCCTCTTCTTCCCTTTTGGCCACACTACAAGAATTTTTGGGTTTGACGACAAAGTTTTTCCCAACGCAATGCTTTTCGTCTGGAAAAACATACTTATCCCGATGAAAATGGCAAGCGTTGAGAAATCTACTCACTTTTCCTGACACTTGCCATTTTTGTTGGGACTTTTCCCGACACTTGCAAGTTTCGTCAGAAAAAGTTAGCTATGCCGATGAAAATGCTTGCGTCAGAAGATTTTTTTGCGTGCCATAGCCCACCATATGGTGCGAAAAGATAAGACGATGTATTAAAAGGCTATGCCAATGCTTTTCAATGCTTTTTTTAGCGTTGGGAGAAGTAAATTAAGTGAAACACGCATTTCACTTTTCCTAACGCTTTTTGGACTTATGCCGACGCTTTTGTTGCGTTGGAAAAAGTCACAAAAAATAAAACCCTAGCCCTTTCTTCTTCTTCTCCTCTCCTTCTTCTCTTCTCTTTCTCTCTTCTTCTTTTTCCTTTTCTCTCCGTCGTCTGCATCTAATACCCCATACCATTGCCTCATCTCTTCTTCTTCTTCTCCATTTTCTTTCCTATTCCTTCACCCATGCCCTCTCTCTTCCATTTCCGGCGTTTTTCTTGTAGGTTTCGAAGGTATGAGGGGGCGGTCTGATTTTGGGCATTTTGAGGGAGAAATTTTTTGGAGTTCGCTACTTTTGCCGTTTCTCATCGTTTAGTTCCATTTTAAGCTTGTGGGTTTTATTTCCAAAGGTATTTATTTAATGTTAACTTATATTTGCCTAGTTATTTTTAGGTTTTCTCTCTTTCTCAATACTTTTTGCTTTCTTTGTTCACAAATTCCGTTGGTAGCTTAGAGTTTCTTCTTGGTTAAGAATTTGGAGGTATATAGAATTCTTACATTGTGTTTTTTTAGCTTATTTAAAATTTAAACTTGGTTATTGAGCCTTTTGAAGTTAAAAATTTTACTTTGAGTGGATTATGTGTTCAAAGTGTATTTTGGAGAATATTTGTGTGATTTGGAGACTATTTATGTTATTGAATGTTTAGTTTGGAGCTTATTGTTGGATTAAAGTATGATTAAATCGTGATTTTGAATTTATTGTGTTCAAAATGTGATTTGAAGCTTAATTATTTGATTAAATTGTGATTTGTGGGCTCTTTATGTGATTAAAGTTTGATTTGGAGCTTATTGTGTGATTAGAAGTGTGATTTTGAGCCTATATTTGTGTGATTAAATTGTGACATTGAGTCCAAGTGTGTGATTAGTTTGATTTTGAGCCTTTTGTGTGTGATTAAAGTTTAATTCTAATCTTTTGGTGTTATTCGATTTGTAGCCTATTTTTTGATTTATATCTATTGAGCCCATTGAACGTTAAAATGTAAGTGTTACTTTTTAGATTAATTTAAAGTTATATATTGAGTTAGAGTGCTTATAATTTTAAGCGTAGTAAAGATTATATTGTGATTTTATTCTCTTAAAATCCCTAAGTGCCTTGCATATGTACGTACTTGGAACTAGGTTGGTGCACAAACTACTAGACTCAAAGACACATTTCCTTAATATATCCTTGGAGGGTTAGAACGAAATTTATTTAAAATTAAGTACTTTTGGATGTTTGGGGGTTAGTTTAAGACGTTTGGAGAGAAGTTAGACACTTTCGGAAGAGTTTGGAGTGAGTTTGGGATGAGTTAATCATTTAAAATTTGTACCTTAGACACTTTGGAGTGAATTAGGCACTAAACTTGCATTAAATTCTATCTATAATTAGTAATAGTTTCGACTTTTGATTTTTAATTAAATTTTTCTTTATAATTTTCTATCTATATTTAGTAATAGTTTCTCCAGTTTTTGAAGTAGATTTATTTTGATCATACAATGATAAGCACACAAGAGGGTTTCGTTCTAACTAAGTATGGATGATTTCTTTGATGTTATAAAATCATTATGAAACTTATTGTCTTTTATTTGTTTGGTTGTATGTTATATTATATTCTACGTTTAATTATTAGCTTATATGGCTATTTAGAAGTTATTATAACCCATAATTAGGTTTAGAAATTGGTTTAAGTGAATTAAGGTTCTTCATTTAGTGTCAAAATTTTTGCTTGGTCACTAGTACAAATTTGGGTTTTAATGACGGGCATTGCCCGTCATTAAAAGGTGTCTATCATTGTAGCCTACAATGACGGTCAACTTTTAATGTCGGTCAATGTATGACATTAAAAGTCAATGTCTGACATTAAAAGTCAATGTCTGTCATTAAATGTCTGTTTTGAATGTTTTAATGACAGACAATGCCTGTCATCATTTCGTCAATCATTTAATAAAAAAAATTATTGGTTGCACACATAGCTAACCAAAATATTTATCTTTCTCAACCTATGCACAAAATAAAATATCAATAATATTATTATTTTTACAAAATAATTAACTCTAAAAAATCTTAATTAATAAAATATACAATATGTAATACAATAAGGAAATTAACAAATCGTTTAACTAATAACGTATCAATTAATTAAAAATATCAACTATCCTACTAAATGAAAATTTAAACAAAAGTACTTGCATAAAGTATACAAAATTAACAAATTCATAAGTCTACACATATATCTTCCAACAAATTCTGCCCATTCTATTCAAACCTCGTTAATTTCTTCTTGTTGATATATATATGCATTTCTCGTATATACTTTTGTACATAGTACTTGCACCCTACAAAATCCAAAAATCATTGCTTTAAAAGCACCTAGAGGCAAAAAAGACCTCTTAACAGTTGAAATGCAGTAAACAAAATTTATTTCTTTGTTGTTAACTTAAAGCTTCAAGATCGACACAAAACAAATGAAATCAAAATAAATGAAGAAGATAAAACCATAAGCTCAAACACTTTAAAAGCGCTATAAGAAAGTTAAATTGAAAGTTCAAGATAACATATTCAAAGGAATGGGTCAAGCATGCAGTTCAACAATGAAAATAAGCAATTTGCTTTGAACCTCAGTTTTTCTACCCTTGTAGCGCGTTGTCTTTGTCTTGCATGCCATGTCTGTCCAAATATCATGAGATGGATCATTTTTAAAGGTGCAAGGTAATTGAAAGAATGTAGTCATCCTTTAACAAATTTTCTAACACATTAATAAACTTTTGACGGTATTTCCAAGGTTCCATAATTGTGAAACTGATAGCATTAAAGTATTAATTTCTTGAAAAGAACGAGTTACAAAATTTTCAAGCATTGGGGTGAGGTTTGGCCTCCCTACTCTGCAATATACACCATGCCTTTTACTCAACTCAGTCCACCATCGTAACTACCCAACCCCTAACTACTAGCCCAACCATAACTAACCCCTCCCTCCAAACATAAGAAAAATGCACCCATATCTATTTGTATAGAAAATTAAAGAACATATCCTACTAGAAGAATCTCCTCTTTGCAAAATCAAATTTAAGGACATAATTTTAAGAGTCAATACAAATCTCCAAAATAAAAATTAGACATAGATAGATAGATAGGACAAAGGGTATTTACCTTAGCACAAATCCTACCAATAGTTGAAATCGTCTCTCCTAGATACTGTCCACGCAAAAAGTAACAATTGAATACCCCTCTTTTGATCAAGGTTTATCATATTCTATTAGAACAAATGAAAATTATGATATTTACTAAATAAATCAATAAATTGTCCACATGTCGAGCCATAACTAAGATATGAGATTGGATATCGCAAAAATGGCTTCTGAAGGTCGGGCAATAATTTGAAGAAGCTAGAGGTCATCATCATGGTACCTTGGAGAAAAAAAAACCAAAAAAGTTGTTTACATTTAGATGCAAAACATAACATATTAAATTGATGATCTCTAATCAACAAGGTTTATTAAGTTCTTACAATAATTCCAACGCTTGTTATAATTCCCATCAGGAAGTTTGGAACCAATGAAACCACAGCCACCATCAACCCTTCTATTACAGAAATGCAGCAAAAAATATTGAGGTCGATACTTCACCATGTAGAAGGTGATCATCCTAGAAACTATTGAAATCAAAACCAAGAATGGGAGAAAAGAGAGGCAGTTTGACAATATAAACATTGTAGCTCCATAGTATCCATTGAGCCTTTCTCTGTAAAACATATGAAAAAGATGAAATTGTTCATGCAATTTGTTCTAAGAATTGTTTGTTTATCTATGCGAGTGAAACCCAAAAAATTGAACTTCATGTACTTCAACATAAGTTATCCTCCTTTTGTAATTGTTTTCTCATTTTAGCATACTAGGGATTCTACCATGAACTTAATATGCAAACTTGAACTCATCTTACAAAAGAACACATATGGATTCAACATCAATTAAACATGAACGTTATATTTGTATGAACTTTGACTACTCATACTCAAATATGAGAGAAAACAGTGCAATTTGCAATATAAACCAATTGATACCTCAGTTCCTAGTCTTAATATCAAAGTTTGTATTTTAATTGCACACTAAACCATCAAATTTTAATGATCTTATGTCATTGTGGTAATCTCGATGTAAGCTTCAATTGTTGTTGCAAAGAAGGAGAAACCCAAGGATTTCAAGGGAGGAATTTATACAAGAAGGCCAATCACTACAACAAAAATGGGTTTCCATGACACAATGGCCAAGGCAAATTAACAGAAGTTGTATAATCTTTTTAATTCAATAAATATGGAATTGAAGATTGAATCTTCAATCCTAATTAAGAAGGACAATGAATATTTAATCTTTGAATGGCAATGAATGTTTAATCATTGAACTAAAATATATAGGTTTGAACTTTCATTCACTCAGGTTGAACTCAAAAAAAAAAAAAGAAAAAAGAAAAAAGAAAACTTTCACTCACATGTTTTTAATGCAATATTCTCATTTGAAAAAATGAAAACTTGTATGACAAGAGTTTCTAAAGTACAAAAATGTTATATTTAGATTTCGTAAATTATTGATTATTTAATTAAAATATTTCTCATAAATTTACTTTATATAAAATTATATTGACATATAAACTGTGTATATATTAGTTATAAAAAACAAAAAAGAAAGGAAAAGAAAAGTGAAATACATTTTTCGTCACTAAGATAGATTTAGGGTTAACGTCTATTTAATACTTGAAGTTTCAAAATGGACACTTTTGTCCCCAAGGTTTGAAAAATAATTTTAAATGGTCCCTTAACTCCTTTGACCATTACTTGATTAACGGATAGATCATGATGTACTAACAGTTAAATTTTGCTGACTAGACTTAATTTAATATAATTAATTTGGAAATATAATTAATTTAATAATTTTTTATGCTTGTTTGAAAAAAATATTAATTTAATAACTTTTTTTATTCGGCTTCCTTCTCCTTCCTTCTCCCCTCTTCCCTTCTTCTCCTTCCTCTTCCTTCTTCCCTTTTGGTCACACTACAAGAATTTTTGGGTTTGTCGGCGAAGTTTTTCCCAACGCAACGCTTTTCATCAGGAAAAACATATTTATCCCAATGAAAATGGCAAGCGTCGGGAAATCTATGCTTTTCGTCGGGACTTTTCCCGATACTTGCAAATTTCGTCAGAAAAAGTTAGCGATGCCAATGAAAATGTTTGCGTCTCGGGAGATTTTTTTGTGCGCCATAGCCCACCATATGGCGTGAAAAGATAAGACGACATATTAAAAGGCTATGCCGATGCTTTTTTAGCATCAGGAGAAGTAAATTAAGTGAAATGCGTGCTTCACTTTTCCCGACGCTTTTTGGACTTATGCCGACGCTTTTGTTGCGTCGGAAAAAGTCACGAAAAATAAAACCCTAGCCTTTTCTTCTTCTTCTCCTCTCCTTCTTCTCTTCTCTTTCTCTCTTCTTCTTTTTCCTTTTCTCTCCGCCGTCTACATCTAAAACCCCATACCATTGTCTCATATTGTAACGCTCGTCTTATTTACAGGAGTTAATTTTGAATTTTTAGAAATTAACTTGGAATAATTTCTTTTAGATAATTTGAATTTTGAGTTATTTGGAAGTTGGAATGAGAAAATGGGCATATTTGGAAATTTATAAGTAATTGGGGGTATTTTTGGAAAATAATAATAATAATAAAATAAACAAATATTTTTTTTTCTTTCTTCCTTCATCCTCATCTTCTTCTTCATTTTTCTCCTATTTTTCTTCCTCTCTCCCGAAGATCTCTCCCTCACCGGTAGCTCTCTCTCACCGAACCCCCTCTCTCTCTCTCTCTCTCTCTCTCTCTCTCTCTTTCGTTGCAAACAGCAGCTCGCCGACACCTTCAGCACGTCGCATCCTCCGACTGCACAACGCCCAGCTCGTTGGACAGCAGCCTCATTGTCGAACACCCATCCACCGTTCGCTTCTTCCTCTTCGTCTTCTTCCTCCGAGCGATCGCCGGCCAGCCACAGCCGAACCCCCATCCGTCTGTCTTCTCCTTCTTCCTCGCTCATCGCCCCGTAGCCCGATCTCCAACTGAGCAAGACGCAGTCGCCGAAAGCCGTTTCCATCCAACCCGAAGCTGCACAGCTCAAACCTCACAGGAAAATGCTGCACGAAGCTCAGATCTGACCCGCCGAGACCGAATCTGTCCAGATCCGTGAGCCACGCGCTAACTGAAGTCCTCACTCGCCGGCCACATGCGCCCACGCGCCGCCGTGTTTCGGCCACCCGCCGCCGTCTCCGATTCCAATTTTCAAGCTCAAACGGTCCCGGTTACGATTGTGTTCTGACTTGGGTAATTTCGTTACTCAATTGTTTTTAATTAAGGACTTTAAATTCGGTCTAAGGAAATAAAAAAAGGACTAAATGGAGCTCAATTATGAAATTTCAAGAATCTTGGACCAAGTTTTATAATCCTTATTTTTATTGGATTATTGAAGGTTAAGCAGGAAGACCAGAGTTTGGAAGAGATTCTCACTGCTAGAATAATATTAATTATTCTATTCGAGGTAAGTGGTCATTTGGATTTAAGCCCTTCAAATTCCTTTTTGATTGAAATGCAAGTTTGATAGTGTGATAATTGTGAAAGAATGCTTGAAAACTATGTTTAAGAAGTATGAAATGGTTAGTAGATATGTCTAGAAGTAGCCTTGAGCTAAAACGGCCTAAGTTGTGGGAATAAAGGAATTAGAGGCTTAAAGTTCAAGATCATTATGTTAGCGTATGAAATACTTTATGAATTTGTCCAAGGTTGTAATTGGAAGAGTTTGGACATGATTGTGGAGATTTGTGAATAGTCATTTTTGCGTAAATATGAGTATATGGAAGATGGCGTGATTGGTTAAATTAATATGAATTATTGTGATGAGTTTAAGGTGACCTAAATGTGTAGTTGTTCTAGTTAAAGGAATTAAGATTGTAAACTAAAGATTGATCATTGTGGCCAGTGTATAGAACCTTAAATTAGCTTATACTCGAGATTCATGAATGGTGATTGTGATTAGCCTGCAAAGTTCATGATCATAATGTAGTCCCCTAAAAGTGCTTACGCATGAGTTTTTGATTTACTCGAAATGCTGAGAAACACTTAAGTAGTTGGATGAAGTTTAGTTTTTTCTCGAGTTATGGTTGAGCTGACTGAGCACAGGGTGTTGGGGTGGTTGATTTGGACTGGAGACTGATTTGAAACACCTTAAGGGTTTTCAGTGGGCAGGGTCATGGTTAGTGCTTCGTGTGTTTAGAATGAGCAGATGATTGGGCATGTTTAACGTATTTCAGTTGGGCCCGAATGTGAGTAGAGGGTTACTGGTCGTCCTGATTTCTAGAGTGGTTATGGAACTAAATTCTGGAATAAAAGGGATGAGGACTATGTGCCGCTAGCACATGTATGTGCTTGTGAACTTCGGGCCAGGTTGTGAATGTGGTCCGGAAATAACAAATGATTTTGGTATGGTAGACTACCCTAGAGATTCCAAAAGTAGTGCGAAAATGCAAGGAGCTTGATAAAATAAGAGCCACCTGATCTTATGTCTCTCTTGGGCGAGTCTGTAACTCTAGGTTGACTAGATGTGATGAGAGTGAGGGATTGTGTTCCCTCACTGTGGTGCTAGCTTAGGGGTGATTCTCCATTATGTTGAGCGTAAGGATTGCGATCCTTATGGCCTGTGTGCTAGCTTATGTATGATTCCCCATTATGTTGAGCGTAAGGATTGCGATCCTTATGGCCTATGGTGCTAGCTTAGGGGTGATTTCCCACTGTGTTGAGCATAAGGGATGCGTCCCTTATTACCTGTATGCTAGCATAGAGGGGTGATGTTCTATTGTATGGAGGCGTGAGAGTTACTTTCTTTCACGGCCTTAGTCAACCTAAGTTACATGGCTCGTTGGTAGTGCTCGAGACAATGCCATACCGGGATGGACTCAGGTAGGGTGTGCGAATGGTAGTTGGATGGTTGATGAGTTGAGATTAAGAGGCAGATATACGTGTCAGGACAACTTTTGTGTTGATGAGGCTAGCATAAGGGCGTTATCCCCAGAGATGTGTGACGAGCATAAGGGTTACGATCCTTATTGCCGTGGGTGCTAGCATAGGGGCGAGGACCCCAGAGATTTATGTTGAGCGTAGGGAATGCGTTCCCTAGCGCCTGTGAGCTAGCTTAGGGGTGATTCCCCACTGTGTTGAGCATAGGGATATGTTTCCTATTGCCGTGTGCTAGCTGAGAGATGATTCCCCAGTATGTTGAGCGTAGGGAATGCATTCCCTAGCGCCTGTGTGCTAGCCTAGGGGTGATTTCCCATTATGTTGAGCGTAGGGAATGCATTCCCTAGCGCCTGTGTGCTAGCTTAGGGGAGATTTATCTATTGAGATGAGGGTGAGGGTTATGGACCTTCACAGGTTTGGGTTTTAGGTTACAATACTCGCAGGTATGACACGAAATTAGGGTCAAATAGTAGTGAATGTTGTGAAAGGTTACATGGACCTTTAAAATAGTAGAAGAAAGTATTTGAAATCTAAGCACAAGTGTGAGTAAGAGCTTGGTATGATTTCTTTGAACATTGGACCCTTAAGTGTGCTACTTACTGAGCATGTTTATACTCATGTTTGCTACTTTGTTTGTTTTGCAGATTGTGTACAATCTCGGGGCAGATGACGCAGGTGACGACTTGACGAGACTATGGAGACTCCATCCAATTCCTTTTCCTTGTTTTTTCATTCTTAGTTTTGTTTCCTTGTTCCTTGATGTATGTTTGGTCTGTAAAATCTAAATATTCTTTAATTATCGTGTACTTGGCTAGAGTTTCTTAGAATCCTGTGTTTGAAGTTGAAGCTTAGCATATTTGTTGTAGTTTGTTGGATGCTGAGCGTTTTATCTGAGTTATAGAATTGTTTTTTCATTCTTATCAGGTTGTTGTAAAAGTTTGGTTTCTTCTAGTTACGCCGTCATGCTGCCGAAATTTCGGGCATGAGCGAGGTAACTAGGTCGTGCTTCCGCTTTAGAAAGTCGTAGGAATTTGGGTCTTTACACATATCTTCTTCTTCTTCTCCATTTTCTTTCCTATTCCTTCACCCATGCCCTCTCTCTTCTATTTCCGGCATTTTTCTTGTAGGTTTCGAAGGTATGAGGCTGCGGTTCGATTTTGGGCATTTTGAGGGAGAAAATTTTTGGAGTTCTCTACTTTTTCCATTTCTCATCGTTTAGTTCCATTTTAAGCTTTTGAGTTTTATTTCCAAAGGTATTTATTTAATGTTAACTTATATTTGCCTAGTTATTTTTAGGTTCTCTCTTTCTCAATACCTTTGGCTTTCTTTGTTCACAAATTCCATTGGTAGCTTAGATTTTCTTCTTGGTTAAGAATTTGGAGGTATATAGAATTCTTACATTGTGTTTTTTTAGCTTATTTAAAATTTAAACTTGGTTGTTGAGCCTTTTGAAGTTAAAAATTTTACTTTGAGTGGATTATGTGTTCAAAGTGTAATTTGGAGAATATTTGTGTGATTTGGAGACTATTTATGTTATTGAATGTTTAGTTTGGAGCTTATTGTTGGATTAAAGTATGATTAAATCGTGATTTTAAATTTATTGTGTGTTCAAAATGTGATTTGAAGCTTAATTATTTGATTAAATTGTGATTTGTGGGCTTTATGTGATTAAAGTTTGATTTGGAGCTTATTGTGTGATTAGAAGTGTGATTTTGAGCCTATATTTGTGTGATTAAATTTTGACATTGAGTCCAAGTGTGTGATTAGTTTGATTTTGAGCCTCTTGTGTGTGATTAAAGTTTAATTCTAATCTTTTGGTGTAATTTGATTTGTAGCCTATTTTTTGATTTATATCCTATTGAGCCTATTGAATATTAAAATGTAAGTGTTACAATTTAGCTTAATTTAAGGTTATATATTGAGTTAGAGCGCTTATAATTTTAAGCGTAGTAAAGATTATATTGTGATTTTATTCTCTTAAAATCTCTAAGTGCCTTGCATATGTACGTACTTCAAACTAGCTAGGTTGGTGCACAAACTGCTAGACTCAAAGACACATTTCTTTAATATATCCTTGGAGAGTTAGAACGAAATTTATTTAAAATTAAGTACTTTTGGATGTTTGGGGGTTAGTTTAAGTCGTTTTGAGAGAAGTTAGACACTTTCGGAAGAGTTTGGAGTGAGTTTGGGATGAGCTAATCATCTAAAATTCGTACCTTAGACACTTTGGAGTGAATTAGGCACTAAACTTGCATTAAATTCTATTTATAATTAGTAATAGTTTCGACTTTTAATTTTTAATTAAATTTACTTTATAATTTTCTATCTATAATTAGTAATAGTTTGTCCATTTTTTGAAGTAGACTTATTTTGATCATACAATGACAAACACACAAGAGGGTCTCCTTCTAATTAGGTATGGATGATTTCTTTGATGTTATAAAATCATTATGAAACTTATTGTCTTTTATTTGTTTGGTTGCATGTTATATTGTATTCTACGTTTAATTATTAGCTTATATGGCTATTTAAAAGTTATTATAACCCATAATTAGGTTTAGAAATTGGTTTAAGTGAATTAAGGTTCTTCATTTAGTGTCAAAGTTTTGTTTGGTTGTATGACTATCCTACAGTTATGGTAGTCATTCAAATAGAGAGTTAATTTTAGTGAGTTAGACACATTTTTTTAAGGGTTGGATATTGGATAAGTTAGTGGGATTTTAAGTAAAAATAGATAAGTTAGGCACATTTTTTTAGGGTTAGTTTGGGTGAGTTAGTGGGATATGTGTAAATTGTGTTTATGTGAGTTTGTGATATTTGACGTAAGAGTTTCAATGAGTTGGAAATGTTTGTTGATTTTTAAAGTATGCTTAGGCACATTTAAGACATTTTTATAGCATTGGGGGGGTGGGTCATGTGCTTTAAGTTCACTTTAGGTATTTTCTAGCTTTCTTTGAGAGTCAAAATGACACTTAGACTCTTTTTAGACACTTTTTGACAACTTTTGTAGGTTTCGAGGAGCAGAGTAGACTCTTTTAGGTCATTTTGAGTTAGTTTTTTTGCCTCAAAATACACTTAGGCATCTTTAAGACACTTTTGTGGCATCATTGGGGTGGGTTGTGTGCTTTAGGTTCACTTTAGACACTTTAATTTCTAGGTTTCTTTGAGAGTTAAAATGACACTTAAACTGCTTTTAAGCACTTTTTGGCCACTTTGCGGGTTTCGAGGGATGGAGTAGACACTTTTAGGTCGTTTTGAGTTAGTTTTTGGCCTCAAAGTATGCTTAAGGTACCTTTAAGACACTTTTGTAGCATCGAAAGGTTAGTTGTGTGTTTTAGTTTTACTTTAGGCACTATCTAAGTTTCTTTGAGAGTCAAAATGACACTTAGGCTCTTTTAGACACTTTTTGGCCACTTTGTAGGTTCCAAAGGGCAAAGTAGACACTTTTACGTTTTGAGTTAGTTTTTGGCCTCAAAGTATGCTTAAGAACCTTTAAGACACTTTTGTAGCATCAGAGGGGGGGGGGGGGGTTGGTTGTGTGGTCACTTTAAGCACTTTTTAAGTTTATTTGAGAGTCAAAATGACACTTAAACTCTTTTTAGCCACTTTTTGACCACTTTGTAGGTTCCAAGGGGCGAAGTAGGCGCTTTTAGGTTGTTTTAAGTTATTTTTGGCCTCAAAGTATGCTTAAGCACTTTTAAGACACTTTTGTAGCATCGGGGGTTGGTTGTGTGCTTAAGTTTCACTTTAGGCACTTTCTAAGGGACTGTTTGGCGCGCAGGGTTGGAATGTTAAACCTGGGAATGTTAAACCTGAGGGGTTAAGTTTTGGGTTTAAGTAGTCTAGGTTTAAGAATGCTGTGTTTGAAATGCATGTTAAAGAAGTCTGGGTTTAGGAAGTTTGTGTTTGGAGTGCAGGTTTAAGAAACCTTGGTTTGGAATGCAGATTTTAAAATATTAAATTTATGAAATGTTTAATTGTATTTAATTAATGGTTAAATTTTAAATTATTTTAAATTTTCATTCTAATTATTTATTTATTTTTATTTTAATATAGTTAAGTTAAAAATTAATTATTTTGTATGGTTCAAATATAACTAAATTCAAAATTAAAATTATTTCTTATATTTTTTTTATTTTAAATTGACTAATTTAATTATATAAAAATGACTAAACTAAAAAAAATAACATTGGATAGATTTTTTTAATTGACTATGTAAAAAATATATGACTAAGTTGAAATTAAATATCATACATTTATTTTTTTTACTTTGATATTTTTTAATATGGATAATTTAAAATTAAATATTATTTATTTTACTAATTTAATTTAATAAGTTTGTAATTCGAATTCAACTCAATTTTAATTACTTTTCCAAAAAAATTTAAACCAATATTTGTTTCCATCAATTTTGAAATTGAGATTGGACTAAAACTATATATATATATATATATATATATATATTGCATAGTTTGAGATTTTAATTTTACTAACTAATAAGAAAATGAACTATCTAATTTGTTATTCATTTTGTTTTTAGATAACTAAATTAAAAATAAAATTTTATTTAGAGGTACAGTTCTAATGTAAATTAGTTTATTTTTTATTATTTGTCTCGTAGAGTTCAACTCAACAAATGAAAAAAAAAGTTTGAACATATGGGATAAACTTTCTTTCACCATTTTGCCCATTTTTATTATATGTCTAATTTATTTTTTCTAAAAAAAAAAGATAATTAATTTAAGAAAACCATAATAAGAAATGAAAGAGAAAAATAATCACAAATTATTTTAACAAAGAGGGGCAAAATGGTGAAATAAAGTTTATCCCATACAATCTGATTTAATCTCGTAGACTTATTATTTTACGAAGTTTTGAGCAAAATATCATATACTTTTGTTATTTTAACAAATTTAAAATTAAATTCTATTTTTGTATTTTAATATTAGCAAGTTCAAAATAAAATAATGTTTTTATCTTAAACTCAATTATTAAAAATTATATATTTTTGGCCAAATTACACTTTTAATCCTAAAGTTTTATTTTAATTTTTATTTGGCGTCTGAGATTTCGAAAACAACATTTTAGTTCTTAAGTTAAAAAAAAATGATTCTAATAAGTTTTTAAGTTAAATTGACTAACGGAAAAAATTCGAAAGTTACATACAACACATTTGAAGTTATCAAAAAAATTGTTGATATTGATGAGATGAAAATCAAGATAAGAAATGGATGAAGGAAGAAGAAAGAAAATATTTTAAAAGATAAAATAATAATAATAATGATAGAGAAAGAATAAGAGGAAGATTAAAAAAAAAAAAAAAAAAAAAACCAACAATCCATGGGGTTGAATAGTATTTACTATTCAACCCCATGGGTTTGGGTTTAGGAAACCATAGTTTCCTAAACCCTTGTCCCAAACAAGGGTTGGGCTTAGGAATGCTAACCCACCCAAGCCCAACCCTTAAAACAAACACCCCCTAAATTTCTTTGAGAGTCAAAATGACACTTAGACTTTTTTGTGCTTTAGTTTTACTTTAGGCACATTCTTTTATTTTTTGTTTTATATTTAAAATTTTTCATATTTTTTTTTTCAGATTTGTAGTTGTCCAATCTTAAAGACCTATTTTCCAAAAATACAGACAAAGACGAAGATTGAAGGCTTCAAGATTAATTATTTTCTTTTCGATATATTTTTTTTCTTCTTTCGAACTCTAGTACATGAAGAGATTGAACATTTTGTAATCAAATTATTGCATTTCAATACTATTGCTTTTTATGATATTATTTTTTGTTTTAAAATGATACTAAATTGAACTATCAAGTAGTATAGAAATAAATAAATAGGAGGAAAAATTAGGGTTTAAGGTTTTGTCGTCGCATATTGCATCTACAAAAGTAAACATCTCCTGACGTGTACATTAGTCGTTGGGAGACTTTTTCCCGACGCAATGCATTGCATCGAGAGAAGTCCACTTTTCCCGACGCAACGCCATTTTCGTCGGAAAGTGGCTTTCCCAACGGCTCTATGTCGACGAAATTGCCGACGAAATATTTTCATTGGCCAAGACTTTTTCCAACGCAATTTAGACTTTTTCCGACGCTTTGTTGCGTCAGGACAAGTGAAAAATCTTGTAGTGTCATCCTTGTTTGCTATCACCATCATCATTATTGCCGCCACCATGTCACTTAATTGTCACCACATATTGATCTCTCCATGAACACTTCCTCGTTCAGTGAAGAAAATGAGGATATATTCTTCCTCCGTTCTTGATCTGGACGAAAATCGTTTTAGAGATTAAATCTCAAGAACAAAGGAAGGTTCTCTCCTTCGTGCGAAGGATGAGGGAAAATCCTGAAGGCTCCTCGGCTCCTCTCTTTCGTTGGATGAAGGACTGTTGAGCTCGTCACACTCACCAAATAAAATTTATAATAACCAACGACAAACTTTTAGTAAGAAGTGGTCGGGTCGAACAACGAGGAGGCATGTATTTTGGTATTTAATTCGCTAAATTTGGACTAAAGAGTAATCGGGAGAGGGGTTTGATGCAAGATTTGTAAAAATTCAAGAAAGTGTAAAATAGCATGAAAGATTAAATGAAAGCAAAAGAGTAAATGTAGTCAGACTAACCAAGCACTGATTCGAAGGGATTTTGATTCAATAGCGCTAATAATAGATAGCTAAGAAATGAATTTTATGCTTGAATGTACTCACACATCCAAATGGAACCCATAAAAACTTTTAATTACTCCTAGTGTAGTTTAATTACGCTAATTACTAATTAAACCCAAAACTAATCTAAAGTTGGGGACGATACTAATCATAGCCACAAATTGCAGCATGCTATGCTCGAGACCAATTGTTTAAGCCCTAAGATCAATTAGAATCAATGAGATGCTCGAACTAACCTAAGTGGCAAGCCTGGATTAATCCTCACTTTTTACCTCTTAGGACTTGGACTCTTTTATCTGTTCATGACCGCATTTAGCTCACAAACTCACCGATTCTAAGACCTATCGCTACTCAAATTTAACACGCTCTTGATATGCTCAAGCGAATTCAAGAATGTGTATAATTGAGCTAAGCGTATTCGGTGCGCATTGATGATTGCGCTTGTCGAAGGCTCCCTCAAATACATTTATAATTACCAATCTAAAATTAACTACGTGTAGTAATTAATAGTGGACCAGGTCGAACCACAGGGAACCGAACTAAAACTGATTTCTCTTAATTGAGATTCTTATTGACACAGATTAGAGTGAGAAATTAAACAAAACTTAAAGAGATAGAAAACTTAACTGAAAGTGAATAAAGATAGGATCTGACCTAGGTACCGATTCGGGAGGGCCAGCGTTACTTGTAATAATGCCAATCACATGTAATCCTAAGATGAATTTCTTGCTTTGAACGCACCCACAAGCCCAATGGGACACCTGAGAGAGCTTCTAACAACCTCTAGAGCAGTTTAATTAAACAATATGCTAATTAAACCCAAAACTAAATCCTAAACTGGGGACGATACTAACCTGAGCCACAGGTCATAGCGTGCCATGCTCAAGACTAATCGTTTAAGCCCTAGGAATTACTAGATTTAGTGGGATGTTCAAACTAATCTAAGTGGCAAATTTAGATTAACCCTTACACTTTTTACTTCTTTAGAACTAGAATCCTTAAGTCGTTCATGACTACATTAAGGTCACAAACTCACCGAACTTAAGTCCTATTGCTACACAAATAAATGCTTTCTCGATATGTTCAAACGAACTCAAGATTACACATAGCTAGGCTAAGCATGCTCAACGCGTATAGGGTTGTCAGGCTTACTTACGAATATGCTTAGGAATGAAAATAAAGAAGCAAAAGACATTCAGTGCAAGAAATTAAATATATTAAGTACAAAACCTCATGGCGTTACATTGAAAATTCTGACGATCTCCTTCGAATCAGTGTTACTACTCGGTTGGAGACCAAAATCTCGACCAACAAACCCATGGATCAATCCAAAATTATAAAACTAACCTATATCTACTCAAAACAGAAAGAGATAACTAAAAAGGTCCCTTTTGGGCAAACAAAAATGGAACTTCGACTTGGGGCACGAAAGAAACGTTTTATACTCCAGGCAATAGCGTTGCAACGTTGTCCCGTGCATCTGAGCATTCTATCTTTTTGCTCGATGCTCTACCATTGTGATACTCCATTGGGCATTGCAACACTCTTAACAGGGACATTTTGTTCATTTCACTTCTTCCTCTTCCTTGTTTGCTCAAATGACCTCCAAATTAGCTTGAGTTAATCTCAGTTGGATGCAAATGCTCCAAAATGCTTTTCTTGCTCGATTTCCTACAAAATGAATGATAAAACATATAAAAACTAACAAGAATTAGGCACACCTAACTACGAACATGCTTAGGAATGTAAATGAAGAGGCAAAAGACATTCAAGCAAAAATATAAATGCATTAAGAACTAAACCTCCTAGCGTTACATAAGGAATCCTGACGATTTCCTCTGAATCAGTGTTTTCGCTTAGTCAGAGCCCGAAATCTCGATGCAAACGTCCATAATATTCCTTAAACTAACCTAAACTAAGTAAAAGAGTGTAAATTACAAAGAAAATGGGTCTAAGAGAGAAGAAGACGGCTATCTAATCAATGGTGTTCACCCTAAAATGGAAAGAAAGCTACTTATAAAACTCGAAGTAGCGTCTTGACGCAACGACCTAGTTAGACCAGCATCTTTGGAGCTCGCCGCAACATCGAGGGACACTCACTATTATAGCGTCGAGTCGCTGTCTTGTTTTCCAGCAATCTTTCTTCAAGTGTTCTCTACGACGGCACGAGGCGTGCCTAGACGCTCCATCAGGGGCATTTTGTGTCATTTTGGCTCCCATCATCCCTCGAGCACTCGAATGACCTCCGGTTAGCTCCAAATGAACCCCAAACGCTTCTAAAAGTCTTGAAATGTGCCAATTGCTCAAGAATCTATAAAATAAACATAACTACTCATAAAATTCACCAAACTAACAAGAAATAAGCTAGAAATAATATGACTTTATCGGTCCTATCAAGGACCAACCTTGACGACAAGGATCTCAGTGGTGGAGCAATGTCGTTCCACAGCAGCAATGTCAATGGCAACGAAGAAGGAAGTGAAAGAGAGATAGGCAAACGTAGAAATGCCTTTAATTTATTATCTGGAGCTTCAAATGACCAAGCATAGGGGTCTATTCTATTTAGGGTTTAAGAGAGGTTCTATATATAAACTCTCGAACTCTTATATGCGAATGTATCTTTGTATTCTGTACGTTGTTGCTCCTTAAGACAATAAAACAATTTCTTTCTCTGCCCCGTGGATGTAGCTAACACATCGTTAGTGAACCTCGTAAATCTGTGTGTCGATTTTCTTGTTTGATTTTTTGCTTGTCGTTTGTTTCTGTCATAATTGCAAAGATGGGAGAAGAAGAAAGTGCATCCAATAAAAAATTATTCAATTAATTATTTTTCCAAATTAGCAAAATTTAACCGCCACATCATATATATATATATATGTTTGTCAATTACGGTCAAAGGAGTTAAGGGACCATTTAGAACTATTTTCCAAACTTTGAAGCCTAAGTTTTCCTTACGAAATTAAACTTAAGGCATAAATTGACATCAACTGCACCAAAAGTATATTTTTCCCCCAAAAAAATAAGTCTAGGCATATCTCCCACCCCACGCGTTGCTGACCTCAGGAAAAAAAGAAAAAAAACCAAAAAAGGAAAGTTTATTTGGTGGCTAGAGATCAACCATGGAAACGGAGAATTTTCCAAGAAAAACAACAAAACCTGGTGGAAAAAAGGGACTGAAACGAGCCGAATTGGATGACTTTGTAAGGTTGACAAGCAGCTTCCCTTTCGAAATTCCATTAATGTCCACTTCCAATGGTTATCTCAAAATAAGGATCTGCTTTATCCAGACTAATTTCCACACAGTTTAGTTCAATAACAAGCATTCAGCGAGAGACCCATGACACCCAGAAAGAACTGCAGCTTTTCACATCGTGGTCGTCTTCTTTTTCTTCTTTTATTTACTTGCTTCTCTTCAAGATTTTGCATAGGCAAAGACACGATCACATCAAAAAGTTTCATTAAAGACCCAGCTACCATAACATCCAATGGAAGTTCCTTCGAGTTGGGGTTCTTCACACCTGTTAATTCTACCGGCCGATATGTCGGAATTTGGTACAATCAAGTTTCGTTACAAACTGTAGTATGGGTGGCTAATGCAAACAAGCCTCTCAATGATACTTCTGGGATTTTCACTATTTCTAAGGATGGGAATCTTGTCGTCTTAGATGGAAACGACACTTTCCTTTGGTCTTCAAATGTTTCTTCTTCTTCTACAACCAACACAAGCACAAGCGCCCGAATTTTAGATTCGGGTAACCTTGTTTTGGAAGATATTACTTCTGGGAAGATTATATGGGAGAGTTTCGAACACCCTTCTGATAAATTCTTGACTTCCATGAAACTCATCACAAACACAAGAACTAAAGAGAAGGTCAAGATTACCTCATGGAACACCCCTTCTGATCCATCTACAGGAAACTTTTCATTAACGCTAGAAGTTTTCAATATTCCTGAAGCTGTCATTTGGAATGGTCTTAACCTTTATTGGCGATCTGGTCCATGGAACGGTCAATCTTTTATTGGAGTACCCGGTATGGAGTCTGTTTATCTCTCTGGGTTTAACCTTATAATTGAAGACCAAACTTACACTCTCTCTGTTCCATACGAATATAATATTCAAGAGTTTGCTTCTTTATTTTTAACCTCACGAGGGAATTTGGAGCAAATGTATTGGAATCCTCAAGAGAAGCGTTGGGATGTTAGTTGGTCGGCTCTAAACACGCAGTGTGATTACTATGGTACTTGTGGGGCGTTTGGGATTTGTAATCCGAAAGCGTCTCCTATTTGCAGCTGTTTAAGAGGGTTTAAGCCAAACAATGAAGAGGAATGGAATCAAGGAAATTGGAGTGGCGGATGTGTGAGAAAGACGCCATTGCAATGTGAGCAGTTGAACAATACCAGTGCGGAAGAAGATGGGTTTCTAAAAGTGGAAATGGTTAAACTGCCGTATTTTGTAGAATGGTCTATTCTCTCTTTTACAGCAGATATTTGCAAAGACGAGTGCTTGAACAATTGTTCATGTATTGCTTATGCATATGAAGATGGTATTCGTTGTATGCTATGGAGAAGGGAGGACTTAATTGATATACAAAAGTTTGAGATCGGTGGAGCTGATCTTTACCTTCGAATGCCGTATGCAGAATTAGATCATACAAGTATATACTCTCCCTAAACTTCTACTACAATTTTTCATTGTTAAAATTTTGTTGATTTTCCTTTTTTTTTTATTGCTTTCATTCACAGATAATGTAAAAGACAATAAAGGAATTATTATAGCAATCGTGCTACCAGCGACCTTTATCATCATCATCATTGCCATATCTTTTTGGTGGAAATGGAAGACTCGCAAACAAGGTAACTCGAAGATTAAATTTGTTTTCAACCTAACATTTGAGGTCTATAATATAATTGTAGTCAATGTCGTTTTTTTTACCATTTTACAAATGAATAAAATAGTGATATATTTGTTAATCCAAACATAGCTCAATGATAAAGCACCAATTATACATTTGGTAAAATCTCATAGTTATATATTTGATAATATTTGAGGTCTACAACAGAAAAGAAGATTTCCAACGAAAAAGAAAAGATTTTGAAACTGACAAGGGATGATGATATGGTTGAGGATGGTATCAAAATTGAAGAGCTACCTTTTTATGATTTTGAGAAGCTGGCAATTGCAACCAACAATTTTGATATAAGTAACAAACTTGGGCAAGGTGGCTTTGGTCCAGTATATAAGGTAGGTAGTATTTATGTAGATTTTTCTATTATTTTTTGGTTCATTAACTAGAAGCATATGGTTCAAGAAAATGTTTTATTTTTCAGGGAAATTTGTTAAATGGACAAGAAATAGCAGTAAAGAGGCTTTCAAGAGCCTCCCACCAAGGGTACGAAGAATTTATAAATGAAGTGAGGGTGATTTCTAAATTGCAACATAGAAATCTTGTACGCCTCTTTGGTTGTTGCATCGAAGGAGAAGAGAAGATGTTGATATATGAATACATGCCCCACCTAAGTTTGGATGCATTAATCTTTGGTGAGATATTTGTGCAAAATTTTAATAATTGTGTTGTTGCATTTAACTTGGAAAAAAAAATTGTTGCACATGTGGTCAAGGATGCTTACTAAGACAAAAAGTTCAAAAGAGTTCAACTTGTGTAGTTGATATTCAGTCACTTTAGGCTTCCTTGGCTCACCATATCACATCAAAGCAATTTCTTTCCCCTTCTAGGTTGCTTTAGAGTATCCGTTCACTAACCAGAATTAAATATACATCTACGCAGGCTCCCCCAAACAAGAACTTTTAGATTGGAGAAAAAGATTTATTATTATTGATGGAATTGCTCGAGGTCTTCTTTACCTTCATAGGGATTCTAGATTGAAAATTATTCATAGAGATCTAAAGGCAAGTAATATTTTGTTAGATAGAGACTTGAACCCCAAAATTTCAGACTTTGGCATGGCAAGAATTTTTTGTGGCAATGAAGTTCAAGCGAACACTTCAAGAGTTGTTGGAACTTAGTAAGTACACTTCTCACCATTTTATAGTAATTATTTGATTTTGTATTTTTATGCAGCGAATCAAAATTCATATATGTGTGTTTATTTATTTATTTATGTTTTCTATGAATCTAGTGGATATATGTCTCCTGAGTATGCGATGCAAGGTAAATTTTCAGAGAAGTCGGATGTATTTAGCTTTGGAGTTCTATTGCTTGAAATTATTAGTGGAAGAAGAAATACAGACTTCTACAACCATGAATATGCCATAAGTTTATTGGGATTGGTATGTCTACGAAAACTCCACTCACAAGTTCATGATAACATTCGAATCTCAATTTCTCATGAAATTTTCTTCACTTGGTTTCAGGCATGGAAGTTGTGGATGGAAGACCATATTGGTCCTATAGTTGAACCAGCAATATACGAATTGTGCTACCAACCAGAAATTTTGAGATGCATTCATGTGGGACTCTTATGCGTTCAAGAATTTGTAAATGATAGGCCAAATGTCTCCACCATTATTTCAATGCTCAATAGTGAAATCGTAGATCTACCTTCTCCAAAGCAACCTGGCTTTATTGGTAGACCATATGACAGTAACACAGACTCATCTCAACAAAATTTAGATAAATATTCTGTAAACAGTGTTACACTCACCACAATTATAGCTCGATAGTGCATTAGGTAGAAAAACCAATTTGTTTTATGGATCTTAGGTTGATGCAATTTTACCTTCCGAAGAATCTTCCTATTTATGAGGAATAATGGATCTTTTTATTCTGAACTATAATGTGAAATATGGTGTGTCATTCCTAATACAATTATAATAGACAACAATGCCAACTACATATATATTAATAGAAATTGCTCCCATAGGCAAGTTCAAGGAAAGAAAGTAGTCTTGGAATAAAAAGAATCATAATCATGGACTATAGAATATAATTTTATATCATAAATTGACATTGAATTACCTAATCACCTTGACTTTTCATGAGTTTGACAAAACTCCTTTCTTTACTCAGTCGGTTTCACACATGCTTTTCTAGATGGTTATTGTCGTGAACAATTGTACAAAGATGACGAGTTTGTACAAATCAAAGTTGTTTCATACTTTGAAATTTTCTTTCTAAATACGGGTCTACACTATAAATTTGATCAGCCAAAAAACTTCAACAATTACAAAAAGTTGACCTGAAAGTGATTTTTCAGCTTTGTTTATTAAATGGATTATTTTAAAATAAATTCTAAGGAAATCAACATATAATTTATAGGAAAATTGAATCAATTCAGTTGAATATATTAAAAGTTATATATATACTGTACGCCTAAAGAGTTGAGACTTTTCAAAAACATTGAGTGCTGTGTATAAAAAAAAAAAAAAAACAAACAAACAATGAGTGCTGTGGTATTAGCTTATTATTTATTCGTCATTCGTTAGTTGTCTCCTGTGAAAATATTAATCATGATGATTTTGTAAACGTCAACTAAGTCTTTTTTTTTTTTTTTGCTTAAAAAAAACTGTCATTTTTTTTTACCTATTTTAATCTAAATAATATATTAAATTCATTTCCTCAGTCTTTTTATAAAAAGATAGATAAATATATGGTTAAATTACAAATTCGTTTCATGTGTGGCTCGGTGAAAGATAGAATTTAGTTTTTATAATTTTAAAAGTTAGAATTTCGTCTTTATGGTTTGATAAAATCTCATAAATAGTCTCACAAGGGACTAAATTCTAAGTTTCTCTAATTCGTGTGGATCAAATTTGTAATTTAATCTAAATATATTTACACCATCAATTTTTAAAAGTGATGCAACTTTTCTAACTTAACTATGAAAAAAATTAGCCAAATCTAAACATATAACTTAACTGGTTAAGCATATACTCTCAATCCTAAGGTCAGAAGTTCAAATCTCCCATTTCACACGTGAAGAAAACTTTGAAAAAAAATTAGAAGTTAAAAGGGTTGTTCATTCTATGGTTTATATTTTGTTCTTAATCTTGCCCAAGAATTAAAATAGTGATTGATATATTGATATATTCGTAAATCCAAAGAGTTTAACATCAATATTAAGAGTTATCGACATCTCCAAATCTCGTAAAATATCTATAAAACATAAAAAGTATCATTAACTAGCCACTAATATAAATATAAATATTAATAAAAAGATCTATGACTTATTTTGTGAGTGAAAAGAACATAATTATTAATTGAAATAATTTTTATAACTTTTTTATTTATAAGAATATTCAATATATCTATCAATATATATCCATAAAATTGAACACAACATGAATATAGTTCAGTGGTAATTGACATGTACTTCTTTCTTTGAGATCACATTTTAAATCTTCTCACTCCACATTTTGTTGTATAAAAAAAATATACATAAAATTAAAATCACAATTTCTATATTTTAATACTTGATCTTATCTAAAGACTCTCATTTTCTTATTGATATCTATTTCTTTTTTTAATGATGCATATTAGTCAAAATGAGTTGCATCAATGGGTCCATTAAAAAATTTAAAATCGAACAGATAAGCTGCAAATTTAATATTGACAAGGAAATTTGTCCTATTATAAGAAAAAATCATCGCAGATTTATAAAATTGAAATCTTATCAAGATCTCTTCCAATTCCAACTATTGGCCGCCCAATTGGTTGGTTTCGAATCGTTCGATTTTATTTATTTATTTTGATTTTTAATTTGACATTAAATTGTTCTATGCTCTATTGAATATAAATTCCGGAAAAAAATTGAAAACTTTGAAACGTAACATTTAAAATTGAATTCAAAGTTAATAAAGTCTTGATATGTATTTTCGACCAAGATGTCAGAGGTTCGAATTTCTCACCCTTAAATGTTGTTGCATGTTGACTTAAAAAAAAAAAATTGTTTACTTAATTTTAAAATATCGGCCAATATTTATATAAGTTCATAAGTGACACTTATACCTTGGTCCTTGTCAATCATACATCATTATTCAAAGACATCACCTAACATGCAGGTAGCTTTTTATTAATTTCTCTAAGAAGAACACTTAACATTAAAAAAAATCTAGGAAAAAAAAATTATACCCTTAAATTTTGGGTTATCAATTAAAATCTCAAATTAATAGTTCTATCAATTTAAACTCCAAACGTTCTCAAGTGAATCAATTGAGATTCTCTGTAAATGATTTATAACTATTTTCATTTGATTCGATTTAAAATTAGCTCTAACTCACCTAAATAAAATTACTCTTCTCCTAAAATCCTATCAAAGTATTAAGCAAAATTATCACATAATTATTCTAAAATAACTAGAGAAAAATAGAGAAGGACAAGAATATGAAAAATGGTTCATATTATGAAAAACAACTACTATGCTTGCATTTATCTCTAATATTATAATGATCTTTGCATTTAAAGAAGTTTTATACACAGTTGAAAATTATGTATTAACAATTTGAAAACTAAATTATGAAGAATAATGGTCTAAATTGATTCATTTATAAAAATTTAGAGTTTTAATTGATACAATTATTAGTTTGGATTTTAAGTGATACAACCTCTAAAGTTTAGACCACGTTTGATAACCATTTAGGTTTTTAAAATTAAGCCCAATAAATACTATTTCTATATATAGGTTTCCTTGTTTTATTATCTACTTTTTACATACTAGTCTAACACTATGTGCATTACACGTGTTATTCAAAGTTTTTAAATATATATTAATGATAATGTTTTTAAAGTATTTAATCAAATATTAAAAAAAAATCGAACAAGCCAACTTTAATTTATAAAGTAGTACATACCATGTAATTATTTTTAGTGTAAAATAAGTAAAGTGAATTGGAGAATAAGCTTTTCAAATATCTTTTACCATATTGTTTTCAAGTTATTTAATTTTTATAAAAGTGATTTTTTTTTATGGTTGAACTTGAAGATTTAAAAAAAAAAAAATTATCATCCAAGCATACCCTTTTTATCATCCAAAGTGTGTTTCTATTAATATAGACCTAATTATTCTATAGAAGAAATTATAGGAACTATGATAACACAATAATAGTATTACAACAGATATCCTTAACTCAAAAAAACTTAAATCAAAATCTTTATAAATCAAGTTCAGTTGCATTTATGAAATATAACATATCGATATTTTACATTGGGAAGAATAAACTTAATATAGAAAAGCTCCCAACAACTAGTATTGAATTAAATTGAAAATTTTTAAATCATCAAGACAAAATCAAAATTAAGCTCAAATTATAGGGACAAAATTTGTAATTTAACCTCCTTATTAAGATAGAATTTTGAATCTAGCTGTTCGTTTCTCATCCCCTTCTCTGAAACTATCTTAAATTAATTATGTGATGTTTGAAGAAACCATCAAAGATTGTAACTGAGAAATGATCAAATTATTTATTAAATACAATAATCATATAGTAGACCTACATATAAAAATCTCACAATCTTTGGAAGAATAAAATTTTTACTTAAATTTTATGGATCAAGATTACCATTTTAAATTCACTTTACACCCTATCAAGGTACACGACTTGTATCACCCAAAGAGTCATTATCACCATTGTATATTCCATTTTTTATCGCACTGACTCTCCAGAAACCTAAATCAATCATTCAACATACTTCTGCCTGTGTTTATGGTTATGCAAATATCGATCGCCTTATAATTGAAACAAATGTTAACAACTAATCTAATAAAATTGATTGTGCCCCACATTTTTTTTCTTTTTCTTTTTTTCATTAGGAAAAATCATATATATTACTTAGGGTAAAAAAAATACATATATATATCAATATTAAAAAAAAAGTTATTTATTATTCATCTTTGTTTTTGGTATAAAATGCAAGAAAAAAAATGTGCAGTCTAATGTGATTAAAAAAAGAAAGAAAGAGAGAGATATCTGATAAAAAATTGGAGGAGATGAGTTTTAGACCTGACAAAAAATTAGAAGTGTTGTGCAATTTATAGATTGAATTTAGATTCAAATTATAATTTGATTTGATTTTGAATCAAATTTCTTATTTAAAAATTTTGATTCTAATTCATTTTGAACAAAATTTTCCCGTTACTGTTGTTTGAATTCAAAATCAAATCAGATATTTATTTTAGATTCAAATTTTAATTTGATTTCACTTTGAATCAAATTGCTTATAAAATTAAGAATTTTGATTCAAATTCATTTTGAATCAAATTATTGTTTGAATTCGAAATTAAATCGAATATTCATTTTGAATCAAATTATCAAATTGGATTATGATGATTTGGTTGATGTAATTAGCTAAAATTTAAAGGGGTATTTTGGTCTAAAAATGTTTTTCACAAAAATCCTTGCTTTTTAATATAGTATAGATGTTCATGCCAATTTTTGAAAATTAAAAAAAGTAGTTTTCAAAAACCTGTTTTTGTTTTTGGAATTTGGCTAAGAATTTTAAATATTTTCTTAAGAAAGATGAAGCACATTGTGGAGGAATTATGAGAAACAAGCATAATTTTTAAAAACCAAATGGTTATCAAATGGAGCCTTAGAGATATAAACTGATTTTTTTTCCAAAATTTATAACACATGACACTAGGTTTTGAAGTACATAAAATAGTAAATTATTATCAATCAGAGCATAATCCAGTGGATAAGGTACCAATTATCATTTTAATGGTTGATGGTTGGATCTTCATCCCTGCTATTTTGCTAAACTAAAAAAAAGTAAATTGTTTTTAAAAAAATTAAATATCCATCATAAATTTATAATATATGATATTATATATTGAAGTATAAGCATTGAGTGCACAGTAATTCTATGGGTTATTTGTACTAAAAAAAACCTACGGTTAGTGACAAGAAAGAAAGAAAATACGAGAAAGAGAGAACAATCAACCTAAGTATAACTCAACTAATTTGGATAAATACCCTCGATCAACCAGATTCAAATCCCTACCTGTCCAAACTCAAAAAAGAAAATATTTCTCAACGTGTATGCAGACAATTAAACAGGGAGCACCAACGGTTTATCTAAAAAATAAGGCTCTATTTTACAGTATTTTCCACACAGTTTAGTGGCATTTGTAGTCAGCGAGATGGATGAAACCCAAAAAGGATTGGAGCTCTTCAAGTCATCGTCTTCTTCTTCTTTCTTTTACTTGCTTCTGCTCAAGATTTTGCTTCGACAGAGAAACAACCACATCAACAAATTTCATCGAACACCTTGCACCCATAATTTCTTATGTCAGTTCCTTCGAGTCGTCTTCACATTCGCTCAATAAAACTCTCACTTTTGTCCTGTTTAAAATAACTCTGAAACATGCTTTTAATCCTTCAAAATCAACTTAATATTTGATTTTACACTTTTAAAATCAATTTTAATACCATAAAAATTGATTTTAAATAATTAAAAGCATGTTTCGAATTAATTTTGAATATGACAAAAATGATTTAATCTATTTTAAAATTAGTCCCAAACATGCCTGATGGGAATCTCATCGTCTCAAATGGTGTTTCTTCTTTCTCTAATAACCAACACAAGCGCCCGAAATTTAGATTCGGATAACTTTATTTTTTAATAGCCCTTCCAATCCATCTTTGTGAAACTTCTTTCTTTAGTGCTACATGTTCACAATATTCCTGAAGCTGTTATTTGGAATGACCATAACACATATTGGCGATCTGGTCCATGGAATGGTTAAGCGTTTTATTGGAATACCCTACCGGATTCTATTTCTCTCTCCATGTATAAATCTTGTAATCAGAAGACCAAACGTAGGGTCTTTTTGGGAATATTTTCTAGTTTAACAGTTTTTTTAAAAATATTTTTATATCTAACATTTTGTCAAAAGTGCTTTAAATAACATATATTAATATATATATTTGTTGTACTATATCTAAAAGTGATTCTATTAATTACAAACATTTTTTTTTCTTAATACATATTATAAAAATTATCGGTTAATCACTTTAAAGTCTTTTTTGGATAATCTATTTCTCAAGTGTTTCTTCAAAAATAGTTTTTAAATTAATCCTACTTTTGTTAAACTGCTTTTTATTTAATTATTTAAATTTTTATAAAAACACTTTTAATAATCTAAAACCATTCAAGAAGCTATATTGATCACACTTTAAATTAACAAGACTCCGTTTGATAACCATTTCAGTTTTTTGTTTTTGATTCTTCTATTTTTTGTTTTTAAATTTTAGTTTTCTGTATTTAAAAAACAAAATCAAAGTAAATTTAGGACAATGAAAATGAAAATTTAGAGACATTTAGATATATGTTTTAGAGAGAAAAAGTTAAACAAAGTAAATTTAGGACAATGAAAAAAAATATATACAGATAGAAAAATTAGAGAGATATATGTTAGAGAGAAAATAATAGTTAGACTTCATAAAAAAATTATTAATAAGAAGGAAAAAAAAAGTTAGAGGAAAAGAGACAAATTTTAAAGAGAACAAAGTCAAATAAAAAGAGAGAAATTTTAGAGAGAGTAATTTAAGAGTAAAAAATATGTTAGAGAAATAAAGATAAATGAGAAATTTAAAACGTTGCAGTGAGAGAAAATTTAGAGAGAAAAATTTTAAAGACAAAAGTGAGAGATATATTTATTAGAGAGGAAGAAAAGTTATGGATAAATTTTAGAAATAGAAAAGTTAGAGAGAATGAAAAGTTTATAGAAATTTTTTTTTGGGAATAATATTTAATTATAGAGAGAGAAAATGAAGAAGTATATTAGAAGAAAGAAGACATGAAAGTTATTTAAGATAAACATTTAGAGAAATTAAAAAAAAGGTTATGTAGAGGCGAAAATTTTAGAGAGAGAAAGAGAAATAAAGATGATATAGAGAGGAAAATTTTAGAAAGAGAAAGATCTTTTAGAGAGACAAAAAAAAAGAAATTTGTTTGAAAGAGATATGTCAAAAAGGAAAAAATAAGCATCAGAAAACAAATGCGTTTTGAAAAACAAAATTTTGTTTTTAAAATCTACTTTAAAAAAAATACTTGTAATTTCAAAAATATTTAAAAAATAAAAATAAAAAACAGAATTGGTTATTGAACAATTCTTTTTTAAAAATGAAAAACAAAAAATGGTTATCAAAAGGGCCCTAAAATGGTGCTTATAGAAAATTTGATTTTGTTCAAAAAAATATTTTTGGTTAAAATACCATTTTGGTCAATGTACTTGGGTTTCATTATGTTATGGGTAAAATTGGATTAACAAGAATGGGCACTGGCCTAGAATGAGTGGAAGAAGAAACGGGCTTAGGCTTCGGCCCAAGCCCGTGGTCTGCCCGGTCGAGGCCGACCAGTTTGGCAAGGCCCACTTTTGGGCCTTGCCTCGATCCCTCATGCCACGTGTGCCCTCGGTCCAGCCCAATTCGATCTTTCCTTTCCCCATTCGAAGACGGAAACCCACGAAAAACCCTAGGAATGAAGCTATTTAAGCTCTCCCTCAGGGGGAGAACAAGGTAAGTTCATTCCAGCTTACAACACTCTCCTACAACTCCAAAATTCTCTCAAACTCTCTCTGACTTAAGCATCGGAGCCTGTGTGGCCTACACCACACCGGTGTCCAGGTTTTTCTTGTCTTGCAGGCCGCGTTCTTCCCCCAAGAATACAAATTCACCGTCATTGTCACGTGGAGGTCAGGTGATATTTCTCCTGTCCAAAATTTGGCAACAACACATTGCATTTTAATCTTATGTACTTTCAAATGTGTAATTTTGATCATTGTATTTTCAATAAATCTTAAAATTAATCATTCGAAGTTAACTTTTTATCAAAATTGGTTAAATAATAATAATAATTTTCATGCAATAAAAGACATCATGTGAATATGTTTCTAAAGTTTATGAAGGAAAAACTAATAGAAACCAATTTCTTTAAAAAAAATTAACAAAAAATTAACTGTGGGAACTAATTTTAAGATTTATTGAAAGTACAATGACTAAAATTAAATATTTGAAAATACATGAACTAAAATAGAATAAAACTCAAAGTACGGAGGCGAAAATAGTATTTTAACCCACATTTTTTTCAAAAGTTTTACTATATCCGTTAAGTAACTTATAATGAGGGTAAATAATTTGGTTACTTATTTTTAAGCCACAAAGGAATGTACAAGAAACGTACTTGGATGTAGAGACCCGCTGGATTGCTGGTTTGGTCGGCTCTTCAAATGCAATGTGATTACACTATGGTGCTTGTGGGGCTTTTGGGATCTGGAATGCGAAAGCCTCCTTTAATTTGTTTGCAGCTTTTAAGAGGCTTTAAGCCAAAGCATGAAGATGAATAGAATTAAGGAAATTGGAGGGTTCGATGTGTGAGAGAGAAGCCATTGCATTGTGAGAAGTCAGAACAATGCCAGCACTGGGGAAGATGTATTTTTTATTAAAGGTCAATTTTTTTGCAAGAGTTGTTTGGCCCACTAACTTGAGTTGGGTTGAGTTGGGTTTAAAACCCAACTCCCCGTTTTGCCCATCAACAAATCAACTCCCTACAAAGCAATTCAACCCCGCCGTTTTGAGTAATTAACTCCCTACCATTTTGAGTAACTTCACGCGGTTTCTCATTCCACGAGGTGTTGCTCGTTAACTCTCCACAACTCAACTCAACTCTGTCTAACTCAACTCAACTCTGCGCGTCAAACGCCTCCTTTATGAGTTACTTTTATAGCTTAGATATGTTTGTGATTTTTAGACTATTTTCATGTACAATTCAATTTATTTTGTAAGAATCAAGCAATTCAAAGATACTTAAAATATAATGTTGGGTCACTACATCGAGAATCAAACAATTATAAAAGTTAGTTGAGACAAACACTTTGTAAATGTACTCAAATAAGAAACCTCACAGAGGTAGAGTCTCAACGCTAGTTCAGAGCATTGAAATACTACAATTTGAAGCATTCTCGTGGTGTGTGCGATGTGCAGTTGTGGTAGTAAAATGATTATAATAAAAGGTGACCACAAATTAATGTAAGTGTAAGGTGTGCATAAGTATACCCAAACCTCACCAAGTAATACAGGAAAACTCACCAAGCCACTTGAATAGATCTTTTTTTTTTTTTTTGAGAAACAATTCATGGCCTTCATTAAAGGTAAACAAAAGAAGTTTTACCTCATTCTTTGCTAAATTTGTCTTTAACATAACACCTGTATATGTCATTTTCCTTACATTATAATTTGGTAATATAGTCATCTAATGGATGATAACATAATAATATTTGAGGTAATATAGCAGAGAGAAGAACATATAATATCAACTATGAACTCCAAGCGAAAAGGCAAGTTGAGAAGGAAAGATTTGATTGAAGATGAAGTAAAATTGGATCAGGGGCTATCTCTTTATGATATTGAGAAGTTCGGCCATTGCAACAAACAACTTTGATTTAATCAAAAAGCTTGGACAGGGTGGCTTTTGGTCGAGTACATAAGTAGGCGTATAATACATGGTAAATACTTGTTTGTTAATTAATTGGAAGCATGTGACCAAGATAATGTTTTCTTTTTAGGGAAAAGTATTTGTTAATATTATGGAGCCCACAAGTTTTGGCCCATATATATATTTGGCCCACCATTATTACAAACCTAACAATATATAAACACATTTTATGTGTTTTGCGGCTGTGGAGAGTAACGAGAAGAAAATTTTGGCTGCGGCTGTGTGCTTACAAAACAGAAAAGAAGAAGACAAAATTGGGTTGTTTTTCTTTGGGTATTTTTCTGTGGTAAGTTGTTTTCTCCATTGAAGAGTTTTGTGAGCTATTGTAGAGTGATTCGTGAGCCTTTTCCTTGAGAGAAAAGTGAGAAATCATTCTGAGAGCATTGTAAACTCTTGTAATTTTCTCCCTGAAATTTTAGTGGAACCTGCATCGGTAGCAGAGAACTGGACGTAGCCAACATTGGGTGAACCAGTATAAATTCGGTGTCAATTTCTCTTCCCTAATCTTTTAATTATCGTTCTTGTTGCTTAGAAGTTTAGGTTGGTTTATCTACTCTTTTAAGCTTGTGAGTTCCAATTTTTATTCTGCGGTATTTGGAACCATAACCTGATCTGGGATTTTTAGATAAAATATATATTGTCTGAATCTGATTGAGTGAATTTAGATTAATTATATTTTATCGGCCCCTAACAAGTATTATATGGACATAATATAGGAAATGAGCTAGGCGGTAGTCATTTTTGCACCTCAGACACATTGGCCAACCACATGGTGTCACATGTCAATGCAATTTTTTTTTATAACAATTTTTCCTTTTTGTTTTTTTTTTCTTTTATCTTTTCATTTAGAAAATATATATTTCTATATGTCTATATTCCAAAATCATCCAATCTACCACCATAAATAATATCTTTTTCCATACGTTCGTTTACAAAATCTTTAACAATATCAATTGTAACGACCAGTATATTTAGAAGCATTAATTTTGGAATTTTGGAAATCAAGTTGGATTAATTTCTTAAATAAGTATATTGATTTTGGGGTTAATTTGAAATTTAATGGTTTAAAAAGGGCAAATTTGGAAAGCAATGATTGGTCAAGGGGCATTTTTGGAAATTGGAAAGTTGTAAAAAAAATAATAAAATAAATAAAAGAGAAGAAAGCCCATCCTTATCCACTATTTTTTTTTTCTTCTTCTTCTTCATTCTCTTCTTCTCTCTCTCTGCCCGACCTCTCCCTCTCTCACCGCCCGATAACTCTCCCTCACTCTCGAAATCTTTCTCCCTCACTTCAGCAACTTCTTCTTCCTCTTCTTCCTCGTGCAGCTTTGCCGCCGGTCGGATTCAGTCTCCGAAATGCCTTCAGCCTCACCGTCGCACGCCCAGCCAGCCCGCCGCACGCCTGTTCTTAATCGCCGGTGAAGCCACGCTGCAAGTCGCTTGCCGCCGCTCGTTTGTACGCCGCCGCAAGCTTCAGCCCGATCCGCCGCAAATCACTGCGAAGGCTCACGAACCAGTCGCCGGAATGCCACCAGCTCGCCGTTCTTCTCTCTCTCCCTCTCGTTTGGATCAGACAGCAGGGTGGGTGCTCTTTAGAGTCGAGTTTCGACAAGCCCGAGATTTGTACAAGCCGTATACGACCTAAATTTGGAGTGGGTAAGCTTTCCAACTTGAATACTATATGAAATTGGTTGTTTTCTTTCTAGTAATTTGAGTAAACTATGGATCTTTGGAGTGGTTCGGAGCACCCATCGCGTTTAAATGCCGTTTTGGGCGAGATTAAATTGATTCGAGCTGCTGTCCGGGTTTGTCCAGCAAGATTAGTCACTGTTTTGAGGTAAGTTTTTCATGGGTATCAATTTTTCCAACACATTTAAGACTAAGCATGAGTCGGGTTTTAGATAGCTATGATTTAGGGCCGTTTTGAGGAGTTTAGGGGCCTTTTTGTGGATTTTAGGTACTGTTTTAGTGTTCTATAATTTACCCATAATACGTTGGACTTTGTACAAGGTTACCCATTATGTTTGGAGGCTAGGTTGTCGAGTTTGGACCAATTTGACTTCAAATTTCAGCAAGGGTGTTGTTAGGTGAGTTTTAATGGGTAACTTTGTTTCAACTTAATTGGGTTCATGGTTGGAGTTTAAAATGGTTTGTTAATTATTCTTCAAGATTTTGTTTGGCATTTCAGGATCACGTAATCAATTATGGGCTACTTCGAACCTTGGAGTAAAATTGTAAGTAGTTATTTGGATATTAGCCCCTTTAAGTTCCATTTAAATTGATATATGTTTGATAATTTGGAAATTGTGAAAGCATGCTTGAAAATCATATTTATGAAGTATGTAGTGATTTGTGGATTGGTGTAGGTGTTGCTTGAGTTGTAAATGGTCTTTTATATGGTTATAATGGAAATTAGGGGCTTAACGTTTTTCAAATGGTTTATGATTTAGCATGAGTAGCACTTTACGAGAGTAGTTGTTTGAATTGATGTATGTTAAGTGGTCGTGGATGTAATTATTTCAAGTATGAAGTATAAGGGTGACCATGTTGGTCAAGGATGTTTCGCTTAGTAAATATTTCAAAAAGAGTTTTGCCTTATTGTACCTAAACCCAAGAATTTAAAGAAAGTTGTCAATTTAGTTGAGTGGCTTGGTATAAATCATGATTCCGAGCGGGGTGCTCATAAGGACTTGGCCTTGTGAACTAGTAAGGAGTTTGGTTATATATTAACCCTTTGGAATGCATAGTTGACTATGATCGTGGTTCCTTATAAAATAAGGACGTATGGGAAGTTAGTTTAGATTGTATAAGCATGCATATTTGGATTGTTGTGATCTGTGGCTTGAAATGGAATTCAGAGTGGCTATAAAACCTCGAACGTTGAGCTAAAGGACTAAATGGTCTAGTAATCCTTGTGTTTGAAGTATTTGGAATGACGAGTGGCGTTTAACTTGTTTTGAGACGGGCTAGGGGCCGATTTCTGAGGCAAATGGTTGATGGCTTTATGTTACTAGCACATATATGGGTTTTGATTAAGTAAAGGTTTGTTTAGAAGTGCCGTTGAACTAGGATATAAGATCTTACTTTAGACTCGTGCTTGTGATCTATGGCGAAAAGTCATTATGATGAGATTGAGGTTGTTTGTTGAGGGTGGGCCTGGGTCATACATCACTAATGATTTCCTAAAAGGAAGAGAAATGGATTTCCATGGTGCTGGCCTAAGAAGAAGGTAGCCTTTCGGATTGGTCCGTTAGGATTTTTGTCTCGCCTATAAATGTGTATGAGGAGTAAGACGTTATAGAAGATGGAAAGGCTTGAGGGTTGCTTTTCCTCTTTGTTTATGTGAATTAGGGGGTGGTTCCCCATTAAAAGTGTTTGAAACCTTCGGGCCAACTTGTGTTTGTGATTCAGGCATGATGGATGAATGTGGTAAGGTGGATTGACCCGAAAGATTCCAAAACTGTTGTGAAAGTACAAAGGTCGTTAGATTGGTAGTACCTACTCTAATTCTGTTGTTTCGTGCGCGTTTGTAAGCCTAGAACGTATGTGATGTGATGAGCATAAGGAATGCGTTCCTTATTGCCTGGGAGCTAGCTTAGGGGTGATTCCCCACTGTGTTGAGCATAGAGGATGCGTTTCCCTATTGCCTGTATGCTAGCTGAGGGGATTGGTTCCCTGGTTGCCTGTGTGGCTATTGTGATGTGTTGAGCATAGGGGATACGTTTCCCTATTGCCTGTATGCTAGCGGAGGGGATTTGTTCCCTGGTTGCCTGTGTGGCTATTGTGATGTGTTGAGCATAGGGGATGCGTTTCCCTATTGCCTGGGAGCTAGCTTAGGGGTGATTCCCCACCGTGTTGAGCATAGGGGATGCGTTTCCCTATTGCCTGTATGCTAGTTGAGGGGATTTGTTCCCTGGTTGCCTGTGTGGCTATTGTGATGAGTGTGAGGGTTATAGACCTTCACAGGTTTGGGTTCTAGGCTACAGGACTCGCAGGTATGACACGAAGTTAGGTTCGGGTAGTAGTGAATGTTGTGGAAGGTTAAATGGACCTTTAGAATAACAGAAGAAAGTATTTGAAATCTAAGCACGAGTGTGAGTAAGAACAGTTTTCTTCTTGCTATGGCTTCTTTAAATGTTGGACCCTTAAGTGGGCTACTTACTGAGTATGTTTATACTCATCCTTGCTACTTTGTTTGTTTTGCAGATTGTGCACATTCTCGGGGTGGGTGACGCAGGCGACGACTTGACGAGACTATGGAGACTCCACCAAATTTCTTTTCCATGTTTAGCCTTTTGTTTGTTCCTTTGTTCCCTGTTGTTTTGTTGGTCTGTAAAGTTTAAATTTCTTTCGTTTCCGTGTATTTAGTTAGAAGTTCTTAGGTTCTTTTGTCTGTTGATTGAGCTCAACATCATTTATCGTAGTTTGGTGGATGCTGGGTCTGTTATCTGAAACATAGAAGTGTTTATGCCTCTTTCCAGGTCGTTGTAAATTTTGGTTTTCTCCTAGTTACGCCGTCATGCTGCCGAAATTTCGGGCATGAGCGAGGTAACTAGGTCGTGCTTCCGCATTTAGAGAGTCGTAGGAATTCGGGTCTTTACATCAATTTTACTTTTTACTTTTTAATATATATTTTTCTATTGATTTTCTTTTATTGTCTACACAATATCATTTATTTTCAACTAATCAATTAAAATTTGAAGGTTTAAAATAATAATGTGATGAAGACGTTTCATAACCTAAATTTTTAATTGATTATTTTAACCCCTCAGTTTTTAATGAATGGATTTACTACCGGCCAAGCCCCCCCTAATGATACAGCATTTAATTTAGTTTGGGAAAATGTATATATTTTTTTTAGTTCAACAACATTTGAGGATGGGAGGATTCGAATCTCGTACCTCTTGATCGAGAGCACATGTTAATACCGTTGAGTTAAGCTCACTGCTTGGGGAATTACAAATAACAGAGGAAAATGGAGTACATATTGAGAAACTAACACGTAAACAATCAGGTTGAGGGGTGAGTATCTCGCTCTCTTTAAGGGAATTCAAGCCCTCTGTAGTGTATATTTCTTTATCAACCACCGGTGCAGCAGTTCTTCTCTGGCCTGTCCTCTCCAGAATACAACAACTCAATTAAAATGTTGTGTAGCTCAAACCACTCTGCATTATGAGGTTGAGCTCAAAGCTCCACAACAAAGAACACTCCTCTTTTGGCCAATTGCTCTTAAAAGAGCAAAGTATAGAAATATGAGAAATTAAAGAGAAGAGAAGATTAGAAAATGTTGTGTTTTTTAGAGTGTGGTAAGAGATGTATTTATACTAGAATTTTAGATCTAGGAATTTAATAGTAAAATAAGTAATTAAATGGTAAACTTTTTAACTTATTTTACCAATACGTTTTATTTCTTAAAAAAATGAAAACTCTCACAAATTAAAAATTAAAAAGAAACTCAAATTTAAAACCAATTAAATATTAAAATGTTACAACACTCACTTTGGCAGTTTGGGAAAATATTTGGTAGTACACCTGTAGTTAAATATATTTTCCTAATCACCTGGATTTTTTTTCAAGTTTGACGGGATTGTCATTTTTTGGGTAAAAAATCATTTTCCCCTTAAACTTGTCAAGTTGTATCAATTTTAATCCTAAACTTTCAATTTCATCATTTTACACCTCAAACTTAGATAAGTGTTGCAATCTTAACCTTAAACTTTTAAAAGTGTTGCAAGTTTGACCCTCTAATATGTTCTCGCTCCATATTTCGTTAAAAGAAGTTTTCTATTATGCGTTCAAGAATTATAAAATATATATATGTATGATATGAAATTGATAAACTTTTAGAGAAAAAAGACATTAGAGCTTTTTTTTTTTTTTGTTAAAATTTATGAATTTTGGCAAAGTTATTTAATAATTAATATGTGCATTGGTCAAATTTATTTTTGTGCAAAACTTTATTTTATTGATTTTTTTTTTTTTTTTTGGAAAAAGAGACTTTATTAGCATGTATGTAAAATTAGTGGATGAATTAGCATAAATTGAACATAAAAATTGCAAGACTTATTTAAGTTTAGGGTCTAATTTGATGAAATTATAAATTTAGAGTTCATGACAAGTTTAGGATCACTTTGATTTTTTCTCTAATTTTTTTTCCTTTCATCTTTCTTTCTATACCTCGTAATCTCAAAAGTTAGATATATATATAATTTAGGAGCCAATGTTCAAATCTGTTCGCTGTCAATTAAAATTTTTCTACTAAAAAAATATGTAGCAAGTTTAGAAATAAAAATTGATTTTTTTTTTCACATTAAAAACAAGATAGAAAACGAAAAGTCTTTTTTTCTTTTTTGGTGGCTAGAGATTCAATCAAGGAAACGGTGAATTTTGCAAGAAAAAACATCAAAAGGTGGTGGAAAAGGGGGACTGACACGCGTCTAGTGGATGACTTTGTAAGGTTGCCAACCTCCTTCCCCTCCGAAATTCAACAATATAATAATCCGCACTTAGCTTCCAATGGTTATCTCAAAATTGTCAAGTGGAAAACTACGCTGGCGCATTAATTCCATTTACTATTATTATGATGTTTTTCTCAAGTTGTCACTCTCATATTCTGCCTCAATCGCAGCAAAAGAAGAACCAAGCATTCAATCAATCCCCCGTGCAAGATAGCCAACTCTTTATATTACTCTCTGTTTCAATTTTATGTGTGAGAGATTTATAGTTATTTACACCGAAGCCTGGAAACAGAAAATTAGCTTATAAACAAAGTAACGGAATTAATTCAGCTTCCTTTCAGTTATTCTGTAGCTCGATCTGTTCCAACTTCAGTTTCTTTCTTCAACTGATTTTGACAGCAGGTAAATATTCTTCAATCAGTGGAAGAAGAAGGCTGTTTTATACAGACTATATTATTCCACAGAGTTTAGTTCAGTAATTAGTATTCAGCGAAACTCATGAAACCTAAAAGGACCTGCAGCTTTCTATGTCGTGGTCGGCTTCTTCTTCTTCATCTTCTTCTTCTTCTTTCATTTACATGGTTCACTTCAAGATTTTGCTTCGGCAAAGATACGATCACATCAAAAAAATTCATCAAAGACGACCCTGCGACTATAATATCCAATGGCAGTTCCTTCGAGTTGGGGTTCTTCACGCCTGTTAATTCTACCGGTCGATATGTGAGAATTTGGTAGTTCCAGCAAATTTCCTTACAAATACAAACTATAGTATGGGTGGCAAATAGAGACAAGCCTCTCAACGATACTTCTGGGATTTCACCATTTCTAAGGATGGGAATCTTGTCGTCTTAGATGGATATAACACTATCCTTAGGTCTTCAAATGTTTCTTCTACAACCAACACAATCGCCCGAATTTTAGATTCGGGTAACCTTGTTTTGGAAGATACGGTTTCTAGGAAGATTATATGGGAGAGTTTCAAACACCCTTCTGATAAATTCTTGACTTCCATGAAACTCATCACAAACACAAGAACTAAAGAGAAGATCGGGCTTACCTCATGGAACACCCCTTTTGATCCATCTACAGGAAACTTTTCCTTAACACTAGAAGCTGTCAACATTCTTGAAGGTGTCATTTGGAATGGCAGTAACCTCTATTGGCGATCTGGTCCATGGAACGGTCAGTCTTTTATCAGAATACCTGACATGGATCCTGTATATCTCTCTGGATTTAACCTTGTAATTGAAGACCAAACTTACACTCTCTCCGTACCTTAACAATTATAATATTCAAAATTTTGCTTATGTAGAAGGTTGTATTTGTAAGCTTAATTTTAAAAACTCAAAAACCAAAAATTAAATGGTTATCAAATGGTTTATGGTTTATGACAATGTTTTGTTTTCAGGGGAAATTGTTAAATGGACAGGAAATAGCGATAAAGAGACTTTCAAGAGCCTCTGACCAAAGCTACGAAGAATTTATCAATGAAGTGAGGGTGATTTCTAAACTACAACATAGAAATCTTGTATGCCTCTTCAGTCATCGAAGGAGAAGAGAAGATGTTGATATATGAGTATATGCCCAACCTAAGTTTGGATGCATTAATCTTTGGTGAGATATTTGTGCTAAATTTTAATAATTGAGGTTGCATTAAGGGAAAACAATTTTTGGTTGCACATATGGTCAAAGGATGCTTATTACTATGTAATAAAATTTAAAAGGGAAATCGTGAGTTCAACTTACGTAGTTGATGAATAATTTTATTTTTTTTTCCCTTCTAGGTTGCTTTAGAGTATTCATGCACTAACCAAAATTAAAATCTATTACACACGTAGGTTCTCCCAAACCAGAACTTTTGAATTGGAGAAAGAGATTCAATATTATTGATGGAATTGCTCGAGGTCTTCTTCATCTTTATAGGGATTCAAGATTGAAAATCATTCATAGAGATCTCAAGATAGGTAATATTTTGTTAGACAAAGATTTGAACCCTAAAATTTCAGACTTTGGAATGACAATAATTTTTTGTGGCAATGAAGTTCAAGCGAACACTTTAAGAGTTGTTGGAACTTAGTAAGCACACTTCTCACCATTTTATAGTAATTTGATTCTTTATTTTTATGCTACTAACTATAATTCATTTATTTATGTTTGTTTTTCTTTAATAATCTAGTGGATATATGTATGTTGAGTATGCAATGCAAGGCCAATTTTTAGAGAAGTCAGATGTATTTAGCTTTGGAGTTCTATTCTTTGAAATTATTAGTGGGAGAAGAAATACAGGATTCCACCACCAAGAATATGCCATAAGTTTATTGGGATTTGTATATGTCTACGAAAATTCTACTCACAAATTCATGATAACATTCAAATCTCAATGACTTATACAATTTTCTTAACTTGGTTTCAGGCATGGAAGTTGTGGATGGAAGACAATCTTATTCCTATAATTGAACCAGCAATATTCGAATTATGCTACCAACCAGAGATTTTAAGATGCATTCATGTGGGGCTCTTATGCGTTCAAGAATTTGTAAATGATAGGCCAAATGTCTCCATCATTTCTATGCTAAATAGTGAAATTGCAGATCTCCCTTCTCCAAAGCAACTTGGCTTTGTTGGTAGATCATATGAAAGTAACACAGACTCATCTCAACAAAATTTAGATAATTATTCTATATACAATGTTACACTCACTACAGTTATAGCTCGATAGTGCATTAGGTAGGAGAACCGATTTATTTTATTGATCTTAGGTTAATGCAATTTTACCTTCTGAAGAATTTTCCAATTTATGAGGAACACTGATATATTATTGTGAACTAATGTGAAATTTTGTGTGATCTCTAACACAATTATACTGGTCAACAAGACCACATATACATTTAATAGAAATATTTGCTCCCATTTCCAATATATGCTATTTCAAGGAAAGAAAGTAGAGTTCTGGCATAATAGAAATTGCTCCACCATTTCAATATTTACAATTTCAAGGAAAGAAAGTAGAGGTTGTTTTGGATCAAGGAGGCGAGAATGGGAGTGAAGATGAGAATGGGAAAAGGATATATAATCCCTTATTTGGTATAAGATTTTGTTGTTGGGAAGTACGTTACGTTGTATATAACAATAATTAATTACAGTGTAAATAACAGTACAAACACTATGTATATAACAACACTTTCAAAACTAGAAGTAAACCAGATGGAAAAACAAATGTTGTAAATTATCAGAATAACTGTAGCAATTGTTGAGGATCCCATATCAGAAAGATGAAGCGATATCTCACAATTTATATGATACATGAGCTACTCCTCTCATTGCCAATTGGTTTTGAGATGAAATTCTATGTAATCTAATATGGTATCAAAGCCCATAAAGTCCAAACGAGTATTCAGTCCAAAAATTATGATCTGAATGGTGAACCCAAAGAGAGGCATCATCTTGAGGGGGCATATTGAGGATCCCACATCTGAAAGAATTGATTTTGAGATGGAACCCCATGTAAAAAGAAAAAAAGAGAGGATAACACACTTCAAATGAGATGATCCAAATGAAGAAACAAGTTGCTATTTATAGGCAAGCAACTTAGTAACTCTTCAAAAATAAAATAAAAATAAACATTGAAATATGTCAAATGCAATGCAATTGATGTGTAATTACTTGCAAAACTCAAACACATATATAACTCATCAAATAAGAAGTAACCACAAATTTAACTTCTATATGTTTAATTTGTAAATTAAACATCAATCCATTTTAAATCTTTGGAGATTGCAAAACTCAAAAGCCATAAAACCAACAAATTAGAAGTACCATACAAAAATCAATTTTCAAAGAAATCAAATGTATTTAACCTTGAAATTCTATTGCTTAAAATTATTAGTGGAAGAAGAAATACAGCCACCTTGAATATGCCATAAGCTTATTGGGATTTGTATGTCCATGAAATAACTCCACCCCTAAGTTCATGATAACAGTCAATCTCAATAGCTCATAAAACTTTTTTAATTAACTTGGATTCAGGCATCGAAGCTGTGGTTGGAAGACAATCTTATTCCTTTGATTGATCTAACAATATATGAACTGTGCTACCAATTATTAGAGATTTTGAGATACATTTGTTTGGGCTCTTAAGGATTCAAGAATTTATAAATGATGGTCTAACATTAAAAAGAAATCATCATTGTAACCTACAATGACAGTCGAATTGATGTCAGACACACGTCTAACATCATTTCTTTTTAATTAATGTCGGGCAATGATTGACGTTAAAAGCCTATTTTGTTCTGGCATTTCAATGTTCAATAGTGAAATCTCAGATATATTTGTTCTCTAAAGCAACCTAATAACTTTGTTGACAAACCACATCAAAGTAATAGACAGAGCCATCTCAACAAAATTTAGATAAATATTCTATAAATAATGTTACAATAATCACAATTATTGCTCTTTAGTGGTTAGGAAAGAAATTATGTAACACCTATTTCTACATTGTGGAAAAAAAAAAGAAAAAAAAAAAAGAAAAGAAAAAGAAACTTGAAAGGTATAAAAATTGAAAATAGGTATTTGAAAAAAAAAAAAAAATATATATATATATATATATATATATATATATTTTTTTTTTTTTTTGTTTAGTTGGAAACTTAGTTTTAAAAAAAAAAGAAATTACAACAAGCATTTAGTTTGTAAAAAAAGAAATGTAAAGCTTCCGTAAGAAGCTTTATAAGCCTAATTAATTAAATAATTAAATAAATATATTGTTATTATTATTATTATTATTATTATAAAAAAAAAAAGAGAAAAAGAAAGTGGGCAGGGATGTGGCTTCGTGGAGGCCACACAAAAATGAGTTAATTTTTTTTTTTTAAAAAAGAGATTTGGGGAGAAGAAACCCACGAAGAAAGAGGAAGAGGGGAAAGAAAATTTGAAGAAATTTATTTTGAGAGGAAGAGAAGATTTTGTTTGGGCTAATTGGAAAATCAACTCATCATCCTTGGGTCAAGATTTTGGGTCAAGCGGAGATCGAGACGGCTTACGACCCGAATTTCTCTTGTCGATAGCACTGTGAGTGGTTGCTTTATAAATTATTTTAGATTTTCAAGTTATAAGAAAATAATTTAGAGTTTATTCAATTGCTTTATGGTTTACTATCACAAAAATTCTCAAGGGATTTATGTTTTTGTATTATTGTTGGATTTATAGTTGATTTTGCTAAGGGTTTGAATTTAGGAAGCCTCATGGTTTAACTCTTTCAATGAAGGTTGTAGTTGCTTAAGTCATTTCAAATTTTGTGGAGACGTGGTTGATTTTGAATTATGTTTTAATGGAGGCATGAATTGCCAATTTTGTAACTCAAATTTGAATTGTTGAGAAGTGGGTTATGGAAATTGATCCATGAATTTAGAATTGAAGTTTGGGAGATGGTACTATAGATGAATTATGTCTTGATCATGATTTGAGAATTATGTTGTTAAGTAGAAATTGTTTTCAAACCACTAAATATTGTACCCCTGGTGATTTTCCCGATGCACTTACGCGAATGTGTTTCCATAGTGTATACATGATTTATATGAGGTCTTTGGACACTTCGCTCTGCTATGTGCCTTGAGAATACTCGGTGCATATTATGACTATGTTTGCTCTGCTATGTACCTTGAGATTACTCGGTACCTAGTATGACTAGTTGCTCTGCTGTGTATCTGGGGTCTTCCCTATGCATAGTATGACTAGATTTGCTCTGCTGTGTGTATCGAGATTACTCTACTCCAGTATGACTAGTTTTGGGTACATGTTTAGTGATGGAGTTTTCTTGATTACGCAGTTATTTATGTTTTAATTTTTTTTTTTTTATATATGAGTAGTTCCTTATAAACTCTTACCACTCACTGAGCTTATTAGCTCACTCCTTCTTCCTGTATTATTTTTTTTTACCAGGTAGCTTTTGAGAATTCGACAGGCATATCGGAGTCAATATCTACCACCAAAAAACTCAATAGGTTGCATGTCATTTTGTGTTAATATTACTTTTAGATGCATCTTTTGTAATTAAAGTGGCTAGCATGTATTTAATAACGATGTACCATTTTGAGTTTTAGGATGATGGGTAAATTGAAGCATCTATGTTTGTCTATTAGTAGTTATGACTATGCCACGGTTGTTGAATTTGAATTTAATTACTGAATAGTGTGCAATGGAACACACTTGTTGTTAATGATGGCTTTTGGATTCATTATTTGGAAGTGTATATTTCTATTTCAGGTGAGTTTTATCCATTTTACAAGGGAAACTCTGTCGAATTTTTTTTTATATATTAGTCTCCATAAAGTTTTGCTAGCAACTCAATATTTTCAAAATGTATTTAGTTTGTGAAATTTTGACAATGGACTCCATAGTTTTGTTGGGGTTTAGTGTTGGCATGCCACGTCTTAGGTAGGCTTAAATAAATCTAGGGCAGGGTGTGACAAATTATCCTATTGATCTCTCTTAGGTAATTGAGATGTAATTTTTCCGTTTAAACAACCTACCAATTTATTAGAACGACGAACCATTTCTTATCTTTCTAAATCAGTATAATTGATAGCACAGTAATAGTGCTCTTTTATCAGCTTATGTCATGCTAGTTTGGTTGCCCTCACGTGTTTATTTGTCTATTTTGTAGGGAATTGAGAAATTCAGAGCCAATCGAAAGACTTTGGATGAATCGGGGTTAAAAGGAAGCCAATCGAACCTATTTTGAGCATTAGAATGGAGAAGAGAGACCATACAAGCCAAGAGAACCGAGTGCAGAGCGTCTAGAAGCTATTCCAAGCGTCTAGACGCCGCTGCAAAATCATGTCCAGCTTGGAGATCCGCAGGAATAGCGTCTAGACGCTATTCCAAGCGTCTAGACGCCGGGAACTTGAAGAAGCAAGGCTCGCTCGACGCTGCAGAGAGGCTGCTCAAAACGCTGGTAGCGTCGAGACGCTACCCTGATTCCGCCAGATTTTTTCCTTATTCGCGGGTGCAGCGTCTAGACGCTTCTCTGCCTTATTTAATCAACTTTTCTCTTTAGGGTTAGACACTTTTTGCCTCCTTGCACACACGATTTTTAGAGAGTTTTTGAGAGACATTCCCTTTACTTTTAGAGAGTTGATGGTGTCTAATCGAGCTTGTTGGAACTCGAGGTTTTCTATGGAGATGCTCGGCTAGATATTGCACTTCCGGTTCAGAGGTCGGTTGTAAACAGTTGTGACATTGTGAGGCTTGTACTTAAACTTAGCTTTCTTTTAATTGCAAGTGTTCTTTAATTCCCGTGTTGATTTTATAAGTATGTATTTTGATTAAATTGACGCCTTAATCCCATTACATGCTTTATTGCTAATCACGATCATGATCCGTAATTGTCATGTTGAATGAACCGGTAGCATTAGAATTATCACATGTGTATGTTTGTGGGTTTCCATGATACATGGCTTGCATGTTTAATTCTAGGAATTAAAGAAGCATGTTAATTAGGTGAAAGTTGTTTTACCTGATCAATTGTCTTGGTCGTTCCAAAGTTCGTAATGTCTTTACTTAAATAAATTGAAGCGGTTCCGTAAAGACTTGTTTAGGTAATTAGTGTTAACTTGGCGTTCGTTAGAGTTAATGATTTTAGGGAACATGCACTTTTTGGGGTTTCCTAATAAGTTGACCGAGTACTTGCATGGTTAAGATTAAATATTTTGAATGCTTATGATCAATGTTTGTAATTGAATATAACCGCACCTCTGAACTGGAACTTGGTAAGAGTTGATTTTTATCCTTTTTAGCAATTGTTCAATTTTTGTCAATTTTTATTTCCATTAAGTAAGAAAATATTTTCCAACCCCCCCCCCCCCCCGTTTCATTTTGTTACTGGAACTTAATACTGAGAATATAAAATTTTTGGCTCGTTTGGGAAATCGATCTGGCCCACTATTTCTACAAGCTAGAGTAGGAAACCAGTTTAAATTTTGGTAGGCTTCGACAACCCCACCAATAACATTGTCCAATTGTAACTGATCAAGTCTTCATAGACTTCTTATTTTTTATTTTTTATTTAGAACCAATATGAAACATGGGTGTCATTCCTGACACAATTGTGTACAAACTCAAGGGGCCACATATTGCTAGAAATAGCTCCACCATTTCCAATATATAAAAGACAGTTGTATAAAGTTGATGTCAAAGTTATGCCACATTTTAACGGTTCAATAGGTTGAAATAATTGGCACAAAAGTGAATAGACAAACCCTTGAAAGAAAGAAATTTTTATTAAGAAAATACAAAGATTGACACTTTTTCTTTCACTCTCTCAATACTCACTCACTTTACTCACTTTTTTCAACTTAGACTTATTTATGGAGCACACTTCCTATTTATAGTTATAGGCATAAGATCATTTGAGCCCAAGTAAAAAGATTTTTTTAGGTTCTTTTTAGATCTAAAATATCTTAGATATTTCTAAGAAGTTTATCCTTATTGAAAGGAATTCTCAAATTCCTGGGAGCCTAAGGAAAGACTAGGATATTTTTAGATCCTTTCTTTTAAAATATTTATTTACAATCCTAGCTTCAACATAAATTTGGAGAGTTCTAATGTTGAGATATTATTAAGATTGAATAGAGCAAGATCACAACAACACTAGACTGAGAACAATAATATAATGAAGAATATGGGGCAGAAAAGCACACAATGATTTTACGTGGAAAACTCCTAAACAAATTAAGGTAAAAACCACGGACAAGAATAGAAGAATTTCACTATAAAAAATAAGAATTGCAAACTTTCTCTCTTATGGAGGAAGAACAAAAACTCTTATAAGAAAAAACTCTCTATTTCTATCTCACACTTTTTCTCACTTGAATTTTGGGATGGTTTGTCAATAATGGATACCCACCTATTTATAGTTTAGATAGACTTGGTCATCAAGTAAATTCTATGACCACAAGTTGGCCTTGGACATAGCGTAAGATTTAATGGCCACAAATTTTTCTTAGCCTCCAAGAATACCTTGTTGAACTATTTAGTAAATTATTTAATATTGTTGAACATCTAATATATCTAAGTCATGTAGATACTCTAAGAAGCTTATAGATAGTTAGTGTTACTTTTTTTTCTAACATTGTAGGCCTGAGTCTGAAAGTGATTGGTCATATGTATTTATTAAATAAATTATTAAAAAATCTAAATAAATCACATATTATAATTAATTAGAAAAAAGGAATCAATACGGTAAAATTAAATATACTATAAATATGTATATATCTATAATATATGAAAAGGCAATGATCTTTGAAAAATATTTTTAGACCACTTTACCCTATTTATTTTTCGTGAATTACAAATCTACCATTTCTTTAATACCATCTTATCCTTTAATTAAGTTTTTGCATGAATTACAAGTAGACCATTTTTATTTAACTATCCAATTTCTTTTACTCTTAATAATTAATAATTTATTTTTGGAATGCTTTAAATTCGAATTAGAAATGAACGAAAATAAACCTTCTATTTACATAATGATTTTTTAGTAATAAATAATAGCAATTTTTTTAAAAGAAATAAATAATTGCAATTTTTTTAAAAGTAATAAATAATTGCAATTTTCTCTTAGTAATAAATAATGGAACTTACAAATTTACTTTCATTGTCATTATTATTAAAATAAAAAGGGACAACTATTCAAAATTCATATCAATATTTAAATAGAATAGCCTAAGAAAAGAAACAAACCCTCAAAATCTAATAGTCGTCAGTCGGTGAAGAAAATAAAGCTAATCAAGTATGCTCACAATTTTACTTCTTTACTAATAATATATATATATATATATATAATAGAGGTGGGACTACATCCCTTCTAAACGGATGGAACTTATTGACGGGAAAAGATCATTTTGCAAATGAATTACAAGCATCGTAGACTCTATTCATGAAAAGCAACAAGGTGGATTGATCCAAAGGGTTCCTTTTAATCAACTGAAGTGCAATTTAAGTGCACATGAGATAGTTTAGCTATGTGCGAAGAAATAAATCGTGGAAATCCTGGATGCAAGACCACCCTCCATGGGTGACTTTTGTTTTACATTCTAACTACCCATTTTCTTAAGTTTATTTATCTTTGTTTATGTATGCTAAAAAAAGTCAAAAGAAAAATAAATGGTAGAGATTTTAGAATACATGACTGTTCACATTTATTTTTATTTATTTATTTTTAAAAAAGCAATCGACCCACTTTCAAATTGTTCACACAAGTTTAATATTACTTTGTAGACCATGTACTAATAGGAGAAGAAGACGAGAGAGAGAATGACGGGTGTTTGTCAAAATGAGAAAGAATGACAGGCATTTCATGAAATGAAATGTATAGAGAAGAAAAAGTATGAATTTTTAGGGGGTTTGAAAATTTTTTAGTTGTCATTTACAAAAATTTCCTTAGGTTTTCTTTCTTATATTTTTTATTAATTTTTGAGAAAGCACACAACTTGCTTCTGAATGACTAAAATACCACTAAAATAATTAAAATTTATTATTTATTGTAAATATGACAAGTAAATGCCCATTCCACATGCCCATTTATATCCATGCCAAGTGGCTTTTTCTCCATAGCCAAAGTGTCCTCCATGTGTCCAACAAAGGCCATAGATTGGTGTCCAAATAGACCACATCATGCTCTCCAAATTTCCTATAAATAGTGGTTCATTTTGGATAAATGATATATACATTTTTGGAAATGAAACCAATCCTCTCCAATCTTTTCCACTTTCTCTATTTTCATTTGCCATAAATTTCCATTAACTTTTGTTTATATTATATATATATATACTCTTTTATATTTCAACTTTTGTATTATTATTATTATTAGTATTATTATTATTATTATTATTATTATTATTATTATTATTATATGATTTGGTAAAGTTTTGGTGCCCGGTTGCGCCTCTCAATTTTACAACACGTTATCAGCACGAGACTCTGTCATTTTTCCCGCTAAAGGTAAGTCTTATAGGTAAGCCATTTTTACGCATTTGGTTTATGTTAAATTTCTAATATAAATATATTATTATTTTTTATAGTGTTATTATGGCAAACCTTACAAAGCTAGAATTTGCGGCCCTGGATATTAATGGAAATAACTACTTGTCATGGGTCCTTGACGCTGAGATCCATTTAGATTCTATGAATCTTGGAGAAACAATTAAAGAAGGAAATGATGCATCAAATTAAGAAAAAGCAAAAGTCCTGATCTTCCTTCGCCATCATCTTCACGAGGGATTGAAAATGGAATATCCTACAATAAAAAATCCCTACGTTCTATGGCAAAGTTTGAAAGAAAGGTACGATCATCAAAAAACAGTTATTCTTCCAAAAGCTCGTTATGATTGGATGCACCTGAGGTTGCAGGACTTTAAATCAGTAAGTGAGTATAATTCCGCACTCTTCAGAATTAGTTCAAAATTAAAATTATGCGGAGAAAAGATTACTGATGTTGATATGTTAGAGAAGACATTTTCCACTTTTCATGTCTCGAATATGCTCCTGCAGCAGCAATATCGAGAGAAGGGTTTTGCAAAATATTCTGAACTTATCTCATGTCTTCTCGTTGCTGAACAAAATAACGAGTTATTGATGAAAAATCACGAATCCCGACCAACTGGAGCAACACCATTCCCTGAAGTGAATGCTGTGAATTTTAATAACCGTGGTCGAGGTCGTGGTCGTGGTCGAGGTCGGGACCGCGGTAGAGGAAGAAATACCTATTTTCGTGGTGGACATTATAATTTTAAGAAACCCACACGAAGTGATGATCATAAAGGAAAGGCTCCACAAGATAGAAGTTCGAAAGGTGATGAACATAAATGTTTCCGGTGCGAAATGACTGGACACTGGTCACGTACCTGTCGTACGTCAAAACACCTTGTTGATCTCTATCAAGCTTCCCTGAAGGAAAAAGGAAAAGGAAAGAATGTGGAGGTAAATCTTGCCATTCAAGAAGATGATGTGTTTGACCCCTCCAATATGATGCATCTTGATGTAGCTGATTACTTTGAATCTCCTGGAGAGAGAATTGATGCAATCAAACAAGTAGATGATGATTTGTATGAAAATATATAATTAAGTACTGTTTAGTATGTTTTTGTTGTTGTTTTGTTTGTATATATATTTAAGACTCTTTGTAATCGTTTTTCTTTTCTTTTCAATGAAGAAATATGAACAATTTCAATATGTTGAGTAACTCGAAAATGAGCAATGAGGATTTATGTCTGGCAGACTGCGCAACTACGCACACGATAATCATAAATAGAAAATATTTTACTAGATTGACAATGCTGGAAGCAAAAGTCAATACTATATCAGGTTCTGCAAATCTGATTGAAGGTTTTGGAAAAGCAAACTTTATTTTGCCTAGAGGAACAAGATTTACAATTAATAATGCTCTGTTCTCTAGCAAATCGAAAAGAAACTTATTAAGTTGTAAAGATATACGTGAAAATAATTATCATGTGGAAACTGATTGTAAAAATAATATAGAGTGTCTCTATATAACATCTATTGTTTCACATGAAAAACGTATATTAGAAACACTGCCTGCTTTTTCTTCTGGATTATACTATACTCATATACAAGTAATCGAAAGTTATGCAATAATGAACCCGAAGTTCATGAATCCAGAAATATTCAGTGTTTGGCATGATCGATTGGGTCATACAGGGTCAATAATGATGAGAAAAATTATTGAGAATTCACATGGACATCCTTTAAAGAGCCAGAAGATTCTTCAATCCAATGAGTTGTCATGTGATGCTTGTTCTCAAGGGAAATTAATTATTAGACCATCACCAGCTAAAGTGGGGATTGAATCACCTGCATTTTTAGAGCGAATTCAAGGTGATATTTGTGGACCTATTAACCCACCAAGTGGTCCATTTAGATATTTTATGGTATTAATTGACGCATCCAACAGATGGTCACATGTATGCTTATTATCAAGTCGAAATCTTGCATTTGCAAGATTACTTGCTCAAATAATTAAGTTAAAAGCACAATTTCCTGATAATACAATTAAGACCATTCGACTTGATAATGCTGGTGAATTTACATCCCAAACTTTTAATAATTATTGTATGTCAATTGGGATAAGTGTTGAACATCCTGTAGCTCACGTTCATACACAAAATGGTCTAGCAGAATCATTTATAAAACGTCTGCAACTAATTGCAAGACCATTGCTTATGAGAGCTAAACTTCCTACATCGGTATGGGGTCATGCTATTTTGCATGCTACATCACTGGCACGTATTAGGCCAGTAGCTTATAATAAATACTCCCCAATGCAATTAGCTTATGGCCAGCAGCCAAATATTTCCCATCTAAGAATTTTTGGATGTGCAGTATATGTACCGATTGCTCCACCACAACGTACTAAGATGGGTCCTCAAAGGAGGTTAGGAATATATGTTGGTTTTGATTCCCCATCAATTATTAAATATCTTGAACCCCTGACGGGTGATGTATTTACTGCACGATTTGCTGATTGTCATTTTAATGAGACAAATTTTCCAACATTAGGGGGAGGAATTAAGAAGTTGGAAAAAGAAATTACATGGAATGCATCGTTATTATCTCATTTAGATTCTCGTAGAAATCAATGTGAACTTGAAGTTCAAAAGATAATTCATTTGCAAAATATAGCAAATCAACTACCAGATGCATTCACAGATATTAAATGTGTGACTAAATCATATATACCAGCTGCAAATGCTCCATCAAAAATTGATATCTCAAAGGAACAAGTTGTCAATAATGAGTCTGGAGCACGCCAGAAGCGTGGTAGACCAATAGGTTCTAAAGATAAAAATCCTCGAAAAAGAAAAGTAGTTGAGAATCAAAATGATTCAATAAAAGGTATGGATGTTCCAGAAGAAATCCAGAATACAACTACTCAAAAGAGTATTGATGAAAATCAAACGCTTGAGGATAATAATGAAATTTCTATAAACTATGTTACAACAGGAAAAAGATGGAACCGAAATGATATCATTATTGACAACATTTTTTCTTATAATGTTGCTCACGATATTATTCATGAAAGTGACGATTTTGACCCAAAATCTATCAAAGAATGTCAACGTAGAAAGGATTGGCCGAAGTGGAAAGAAGCAATCCAAGCAGAGTTGAACTCACTTTCAAAACGTGAGGTTTTTGGACCAGTAGTCCCAACACCGGAAAACGTCAAACCTGTGGGATATAAATGGGTATTTGTAAGGAAAAGAAATGAAAAGAATGAAGTCACAAGATATAAAGCGAGACTTGTTGCACAAGGATTCTCGCAAAGGCCTGGTATTGATTATGAGGAGACATATTTTCCTGTGGTGGATGCAATAACGCTAAGATATTTGATTGGTCTGACTGTATATGAAAAGCTTGATATGCATCTAATGGATGTAGTCACGGCGTATTTATATGGATCTCTGGATAATGACATTTATATGAAAATCCCAGAAGGATTTAAAATACCAGAAACATATGAATCAAGTTCTCGGGAATTGTATTCAATAAAGTTACAGAGATCATTATATGGATTAAAACAATCAGGACGAATGTGGTATAATCGTCTGAGTGAATATCTGTTGAAAGAAGGATACCAAAATAATCCAATATGTCCGTGCGTTTTTATAAAGAAATCTCAGTCAGGATTTGCTATTATAACTGTATATGTTGATGACTTAAATATAATCGGAACTCCTGAAGAGTTATCCAAGGCAATAGAATATCTTAAGAAAGAATTCGAGATGAAAGATCTTGGAAAAACAAAATTTTGCCTTGGTTTGCAAATTGAACATTTAGCAGATGGGATATTTGTTCATCAATCAACTTATACAGAGAAAATCTTAAAAAGATTCTATATGGATAAAGCACATCCATTGAACATTCCAATGGAAGTTCGTTCACTGGATGTAAAGAAAGATATATTTCGACCTCGAGATGACAGTGAAGAACTACTTGGTCCTGAAGTACCATATCTTAGTGCAATTGGTGCACTTATGTATTTGGCTAATAACACAAGACCAGATATTGCATTTTCAGTAAATTTATTAGCTAGATATAGTTCATATCCTACAAAAAGACATTGGAACGGAGTTAAGCATGTACTCCGATATCTTCGAGGGACAATTGATATGGGTTTATTTTATTCTAAAAAATCAAAATATGATCTAGTTGGTTATGCAGATTCTGGTTATCTATCTGATCCACACAAAGCTAGATCTCAGACAGGTTATCTATTCACATGTGGAGGAACTGCTATATCGTGGCGATAAGTGAAACAGACTATAACGGCCACTTCTTCAAATCATGCTGAAATCCTCGCTATTCATGAAGCAAGTCGAGAATGTGTATGGCTAAGATCGATGACACAACACATTCATCAGACATGTGGCTTATCTTCAAGTAAACCTCTTCCAACAATGTTATACGAAGATAACACAGCATGTATAGCTCAAATCAAGGGAGGATATATCAAAGGAGATAGAACAAAGCATATCTCACCAAAACTCTTCTATACTCATGATCTTGAAGAAAATGACGATATCACTGTACAACAAATTTGTTCGAAAGATAACTTGGCTGACTTATTTACGAAGGCATTACCAACTGCAACCTTCGATAAATTAGTATATAGCATTGGAATGCGGCGATTCAAAGACTTTAAGTGATGTCTCCATGAGGGGGAGTGAATGTATTATAGTAAACTATATAAAATATGTACTCTTTTTCCTTCACTAGGGTTTTTCTTCCCATTGGGTTTTTCCCTAGTAAGGTTTTAACGAGGCATATTTTATATAAATGGGCATTTAAGGGGGAGTATTGTAAATATGACAAGTAAATGCCCATTCCACATGCCCATTTATATCCATGCCAAGTGGCTTTTTCTCCATAGCCAAAGTGTCCTCCATGTGTCCAACAAAGGCCATAGATTGGTGTCCAAATAGACCACATCATGCTCTCCAAATTTCCTATAAATAGTGGTTCATTTTGGATAAATGATATATACATTTTTGGAAATGAAACCAATCCTCTCCAATCTTTTCCACTTTCTCTATTTTCATTTGCCATAAATTTCCATTAACTTTTGTTTATATTATATATATATATACTCTTTTATATTTCAACTTTTGTATTATTATTATTATTATTATTATTATTATTATTATTATTATATGATTTGGTAAAGTTTTGGTGCCCGGTTGCGCCTCTCAATTTTACAACATTATTATTGTTTTTTCAATTTATCATAATATTTCATTATTAATAATAAGTTTTTAAAAAATTTAAAGAATAATAAAAATTAGATTGGTCACTCAAATGTAGTATTGAAACTATCTAATGGTTAATTCAATGCAATTTGAATAGAGTGACATAATTAAATGACTAAGCTCACTCGGTTTAATTTGGTTCATTAATGACAATATTAGAGTTGGGTTATTTTTTAGAAAGAAAAAAAATTTAGATGCGTCATTGGAAAAGTCTAAACAACGCACAAAATATAACCTTTTAAAAATTTTTGAAACTACATTTTATAAAAAAAAAAATGTCAAAAACCAAATACATATCAAATTTTCTATTTCAATTACCATGTTTTGTAATTGTATAAGAACTACAAAATAATTACATAAATATAAATTAAAAGCAATAATTTTAGAAATTTCAAAACCTATTTGACCAAAGTTGTTTATAAAATAATTCTAAACATTTCAAAATTATACTTTTATTTTTTTTTTTTTGTTTTTAAACGTGATATTATTTATTAAATTTTAACTTTTAATTTAAAAATATTTTAAAGCTATTGCCAAAGTTTGAATATTAAAAAACATATATTGTTTATTTTTAAAACCCAAACACAAAACTTGATTAAGCGATTAAATTAATTTCCCCTAAAAAGTAAAAACAAAATTAATCAATTCTCTGCAATTATAATCATGTCAAATAGTTGGTAAAAAAAATTGATTTTTATGGGATGAGATGAGTGAGTGAATTGTAATTAAAAGATAAGTAAATAAATTTATCTATACAAAAAGATTATTGATGTTAATCCAATTGAGTTGTGCTAGCTTTGACATATATGATTTTATATCTTCTTTCATTCATAAACTTAATGATTTTATGTAAGTTGTTGACTTCACCGGTAAATAAACTAAAATTAAACCTATATAAATTCTACAATACATTACCCATCCACACAAATAGTCTCAACGTATATTATTTTACTAACTATGAGTTTTATACGTTAAAAAACATGTCTCAATTTATTATTTGAAAGCTAATTCATAAATTTTCTTTTTACAGATTAATTTTAATTATTAAAATTTTAAAAGTTCAATTGAAGCATAAAAACTTATTTTGCTCATAATTCAAATTCTTTTTCTCACCATCACAATTATAATGTTGTATTCTATAAAAAAAATTAAATTCAAAATAATAATTAAATTAGTTACATATTAAAATTAAATTTATAAGAAATAAAACATGTGAAATAAAAGTATTCAACTAACTAAATAAAATATGTAAAATGCTAACATAATTTAATTGTTAAGATATAAAATAACTAATTGTTGTTGTCAAATTTTGGACAGAAAAAATATCACATGACCTCCACGTGACAACGACGGTGAATTTGTATTCTTGGGGGAAGAACGCGGCCTGCAAGACAAGAAAAACATGGACACCGGTGTGGTGTAGACCACACAGGCTCCAATGCTTAAGTCAGAGAGAGTTTTTAGAGTTGTAGGAGAGTGTTGTAAGTTGGAATAAACTTACCTTGCTTTCCCCCTGAGGGAGAGCTTAAATAGCTTCCTTCCTAGGATTTTTCGTGGGTTTCCGTCTTCGAATGGGGAAAGGAAAAGTCGAATTGGGCTGAACCGAGGGCACACATGCGATAAGGGACCGAGGCAAGGCCCAAAATTGGGCCTTGCCAAACTAGTCGGCCTCGGCCAAGGCCGACCACGGGCTTGGGCTCTGCCCAAGCCCCGGTCTTCAACCCTTTGACTTTGGACCATGGCAAGGCCCAAAATGGGGTCTTGCCATGTGGTCGGCCGAGGTCGACCACGGGCTTGGGCTTCGGCCCAAGCCCGTTTCTTCGTCCCTTCTCGTCCTGGGTCGGTCTCCTGTCGGTTTCGGTCCATTTTGACTTCGTATGGGGCTTCTTTCCTTGTTTGGCCCTTCACTGCAGCTCTTTAGTCAGCCCATTCTTATTGATCCAATTTTACCCATAACATTAGCCCCCACTCCCTAGTTAGGATTCAAGATTAGGAGCGTGTGAAGTAATTGCATGGAGCCTGACTTGGGAGTAGCCTATTAGATTTTGGAGTCATTATTGACATTTCGAGGCCTGCCTCGAATTATCTCTAGTTATTGTTGTCCATCCTTATAAGGATATTCAGTCTCCTAGAGTGTCGATTTCTCCATTTGGTTTCAGCTCGTTGTGATCGGTATTGAGCCTTTTAGTCCTGTCTTGTCTTTAATTTCTGCACTTGGTTTTATGTAACCAAATTCTTCTCATTTGTTATTTTCAAAAACCTATCGCGAGACTCATCTCGGATTTTTAGGCTGCTCAGATTAACCAATCAAGTCCTTTTTAGGGACCTAATCAATCTTCTGGGCTTGCGTCCTCCGCACCTAAGCGGAGTTTTGCATTCATCACGCTCTGCTTAGCTTTATGAAGCCTGCTTTGTTGTGCTCAATAGGGACCCATCGTGAGATTTTTCTCAGATTTTTGGGTTGCCAAGATCAGTCAACCAAACCCTTTTGTGGTTCAATCAACCTTCTGGGCCGCTTCCTCTGCACCTAAGTGCTTAAGAGTTTTGCGTGTTTCATGCTTTAATTGCATGACATGATTGGCCGTATCTTAGAGTAAGCTCTTAGATTTTGGCTTTAATTTACTATATCTGGATCCAGACCCAGATTTTTCTTCTTATTCTGATGATCGGTCTTGTGGTTCTTCATTTCTTCTTTCTTGTCAACATTGGTCAGGAGAAAAATTGAATCGAGCTGAACCAATGACACCAAAGACTGGGAGTGTACATGCCACACGTTCCCCGAGTTTCATTGGGCTTCTCGGCCTCGGCCTACACCGAGGCCGAGAATGAGGTTGGTTCATTTTGGCCCAATCTCCTCTTTTATGCAGCCCATATCAAGCCTGGATTTTCTCAGGTCTAAAGGTTCCAGGGTGAGCCTTGGGTCATTGGTAGAATAGCTCGTCCAACCACGTGGGATGACCTTTTGTAGCTTCTTGTTTATTCGAAAGCAATTTTGGAACAACTGTAACTTCATTTCAAGTTGATACCTTCAGAAGAGAATAGGAAATAAGCAATGGAGTGAGCATACGGGGCAAGAGGTCTGGTCGGCTGGTCCAGTCGGCCGAGGCCTCCTCTGTGCTTCTGCTTAGCCTCCTTGCGCGTCGGTACATTTTTTTCGTGTACAAGTTTTCCTCGATCTTACCATCCCTTCTTCATTGAGTCAACTTGTCTTGGTTTTTCCCTCGTTAGTCAAGAGAATATAATTAGAATCGATTTTACTCCATACCTTCTTCTGGAAGGTTGATTTTAACCTCAAATTCTTCTTGTAATCATTGTGCTGAGGAGATGTCGGTTTTGGCCAAGGTGGTCGGCCTCGGCCTATGTGGTCAGACCTCAGTTCCTCTGCTTTAACTTCTGTCTCATGTGTTTTCATTAACTCATGATTTCGTTGCTTCTGTGATTGGAGTGATTTTGGCAACTTGCTCGGCCTCGGCCTATGAGCTCGGCCTCCGCTTTAGTTTCTTTGAAGTTGTTGACTTTTCTGGCTCGTTCTATGTAGCTTCTGCCTTTTGTTCAATTAGAGAGGCATATCTCTTTAGTAGCTTCTACCCTTTGTTCATCAGAGAGGCATATCTCCTATGTAGCTTCTTTGCTTTTTGTTTAATAAGGAAGCATATCCCCTTAGTAGCCCCCATTTAAGGAGGATATTGCTTGTAGGAAGATCTCTTTTGCTTGAGTACAAATTCTTTTTCAAAACATAACTTGTATTGATCAACTTAAAATGAGCAATAATAAATCTAGCCTATTACATGAGACTTGCTAACCTATCAATTGAATTTAATGAATTTAAACTCAACAAACATAGTTGATCAAAGAAAATAGAAGCTAAACTAACTCTATATGAAGAGGACTTAGGGTCGGCCTCGGCCTCCTATGAGGTCGTCCTTGGCCACCTATGAGGTCGGCCTCGGCCTCCTATGAGGTCAGCCTCGACCTCCTATGAGGTCAGCCTCGACCTCCTATGAGGTCGGCCTTGACCTTTTTCCTGCACGTACATCGATGTATTCCTTCAAGAAGCCGTTTCGAATTAGAGCCTCGATGTCATCCTTTAGCTGGAAACGATCTCTGGTCATATGTCCATGATCTTCATGGTAGAGATAATATTTTTGTCTATCTCTCTTGTTTGATCCAGTTTTCATTTTTTCAAGTCGCTTTAATAAGTTTGAATGGCGTACCTCCATTAAAATTTGCTCAATGGTAACTGATGTTGGAGTGTACTTTTTGAACTTTCTGGTTGGGTGGCCAAGTCGAAACGGTTTCTAGTCATCTAACTTCTGTCTCTTGGCCTCTTGGTGTAATATCTCACTTGATCTTTTTCTATCATTTAATTGATCTGATCTTCTTTCAAGCTCATCAGTTTTCTTCTTCGTACGAAGCAATTCTTCTGCATGTACGTACTTTTGAGCTCGAGTGATGAGCTCTACATACGATGTTGGTTTTCTTTTTCCCAAGGATCGTATGAGTCTTCGATCTCTAAGTCCATTAATTATTGCCATCAATGCTGCTCCGTTAGTGCAATCCTCAACACATAAAGCTTCACTATTGAACCGAGCAATATATTCCTACAGGGTTTCCTTGGATCCTTGTTTGATGGAAAGTAGGTGAGTTGCTGGCTTGCGCTGATCTCTTCCTCCCAAGAATTGCGTCACGAATGCTCGAGCCAATTCCTTGAACGAACCAATAGATCATCTTTTTATGTTGCGAAACCAATGTCTTGTTGGTCCCACTAAAGTGAATAAGAAGGCTCTGCATCTGATTGCATCTTCTACTCCATGAAGTTCCATCCATGATCTGTACACATCTAGATGCACTATAGGGTCCTTGTTTCCATTATAGGGTTTGATCTTTGGAACTTTGAATGTGGGAGGTAGTTTCACATTAATGATTTCATCAGTGAAAGGTGGATCTACCTGTTCTATCAAAGTGTCAATATCAAACCCTATATTTTTTACCTTGGGCATATTCCCTTGGATATGGTCCAGCTCGCTTTGAATCTTTAATAATTCTGCCCTCCATGGCAAACTATTCGCTTCATCTTTGGCCCTGGAATTTGCCTCGGCTTCGACTTCGGCATCAGTATCAACATTGGCCTCAACTTCGGCCTTAGCTCCAGAATTAGCCTCAGCTCCAAAATTGGCCTCGCCCTCGGCCCCAGCTCCAAAATTTGCCTCGGCCTATGCCTCGGCTCTCTGTTGTTTTTTCCATTCGATGACATTTCTCAGATCCGTCGCTTCAGTACCTGGAAGATTGCTCGCCTCGACCTCGGACAAGGCTCTCTGTCGCTTCTTTTCCTCAATTATGCTTCTTAAATCCGTCTCATCTTCGTATTGCTCCAAGGTTAGGGTTTTATTCTCACCTCGGCCTCGGCCTCGGTTTCGGACCCTTTTACCTTGGCCTTATGATGTCGAGTATATGACGGATTTCATTCCGTTTGTTCGGCTTACCTTGCTTCCTTGTTGGTCTTGTTGATCTAGTCGCTTTTCAATCAAAGTAGCTTGAACGATCTGGTCGGCCTCGGCCTCTTTCTGGTTGACCTCGGCCAAAAAATACAGGCTAGCTTCTTCATGCCATCCATCTGGTCCGCGTTGACATGTAGTTTGAACGAGCAGGTCGGCCTCGGCCTCCTTCTGGTCGGCCTCATCTTCCTTCTGGTCGGCCTCGGCCTTTTTCTGGTCGGCTTTGACCTCGGTGTGAGGTCGAGGAGGCCTGTTAGTTTGCATTTGTTGCAAGCGACGGTCCTGATCAGAATCATCTTCTTTCTCGTTCCAGCGCTTTCTTTCCTGCAATCTGCTCATCTTCTCGTAGGATTGACTTAGGCACAAGGTTTTTCCAGTAAGCGTTGTCATTCCCCACAGAAGACGCCAACTGTTGTTGCCAAATTTTAGACAGGGGAAATATCACCTGACCTCCACGTGACAACGACGGTGAATTTGTATTCTTGGGGGAAGAACGCGGCCTGCAAGACAAAAAAAACCTGGACACCGGTGTGGTGTAGACCACACAGGCTCCAATGCTTAAGTCAGAGAGAGTTTTTAGAGTTGTAGGAGAGTGTTGTAAGCTGGAATGAACTTACATTGCTCTCCCCTTGAGGGAGAGCTTAAATAGCTTCCTTCCTAGGATTTTTCGTGGGTTTCCGTCTTCGAATGGGGAAAGGAAAAGTCGAATTGGGCTGAACCGAGGGCACACAGGCAATAAGGGACCGAGGCAAGGCCCAAAATTGGGCCTTGCCAAACTGGTCGGTCTCGGCCTCGGCCAAGGCCGACCACGGGCTTGGGCTCGGCCCAAGCCCCAGTCTTCAACCCTTTGACTTTGGACCATGGCAAGACCTAAAATGGGGTCTTGCCATGTGGTCGGCCTCGGCCTCGGCCGAGGCCGACCACGGGCTTGGGCTTCGGCCCAAGCCCATTTCTTCGTCCCTTCTCGTCCTGGGTCGGTCTCTTGTCGGTTTCGGTCCGTTTTGACTTCGTATGGGGCTTCTTTCCTTGTTTGGCCCTTCAGTGCAGCTCTTTAGTCAGCCCATTCTTGTTGATCCAATTTTACCCATAACACTAATTAAAAATAATAACATTATAAGAAGATATATAAAAAAAAAAAGATCATCTTAAATAATGTGTAAGCATAAATGATGTATTAAAATAATCTAAATAAAGTTATGTATGACTACTTTGATACCTATCACCATCTAATTATATCGAAAAATCACATATTATAACTATTGTATAAAATAGAAATATCACGTGCAAAAAAACTAGTATTGAATAAAGGTTAAATTATCAAAAATACCCCTGAACTTTGAAAATTTTCATTTTAACCCTTGAACTTTGAAGTTGATTTCAAAACAACCCTTGAAGATTTTTTCCGTTAAATTTATGGACGAAAAATGACGTATTTGCATCTGTTTTGATTTTTTTTTCAACATATATGTTCAAATATGTTCACATAAGCAACAATACAAATGCAAAAACATCATTTTCCAACCATGAATTTAATGAAAAAAAGCCTTTAAATGTATTTTTGAAACAAATATCAAAGTTCAAGGGTTAAAATGAAACTTTTCAAAATTTGAGGGTATAATTAAAACCAATTTCATAGTTCAGGGATATTTTTGATAACTTAACCTTGAATAAAAGGGGCTGTCAACTTTTCTAAAACAATGTGGTGTATTATTTTATCGAATACTGTTATTCGTCATTCTTTGGCTGAATATTAAAAGAATTTTAAGCATTGTATAAAGGAAAAAACTTGGGTGTTGCCTGGGCAACACCCAAGTGTTGTGCTTCCCACATCACAGCCATCCATTTTTAATTTTTGGGTTTATTTTTTTTAATGGATGGCTGTGACGTGGGCAACACGGCACTGTCACGGTCGTATTTCTCCAACCGCACGGCGCCATGATTTTTCGCCTTTATCATGGCCAGCCTTAAGGGGAACTCAAGCCCCAATCTATTTTTCGCCCAGCTTTGTGGCTTAGTCGGACCTTAGGCGAGGTTATTCAACTTAACCAAGCTTCATTTAAGATGCAGCAGAAGTATACTTGGCCATACACGTCGCCCGTACGTGTATGTTCACTCAAACGCGACTCTAGCCGACTTGCCTCTACTCTAGGCCAAGTCCTAAGGCTCAACCTTGCCTCTACATTAGGCAAAGGTCATCACAACGCATCGTCGCTTCTTGGGACATCGTCCCTCAACTCTTAGACATGTCCACAATGTCTCTACATCAGTCTGGAACTTCACCGGGACTCATTCGGACCCTTATTTGGGCCAAAACGGCCTTAAAACGCTCAACCGGAGCTTACCGGGTGATTCCGGCACTTATCGGGACTTACCGGGTGATTATAATGCTTACCGGGTGAAACCGATGCAAACCGGAGCTTTTCGGGGCGTTATAATACATACCGGGACATATCGGGCAAGTACCATCCAAACCGGAAACTATCGGGTCCCACTGATGAATAGTGGTGCCATCCCGAGCCTCGGGAGGTCACCTGACTTAGCTACTCGATCGGACATGTTGTCGAATTCCTTCCCATGGGTCGCCTTCATAATCGGGGCCTCTCGGACATCCATCCATCCGAGTTATATTGAGGCATGGATCCTTCCGTGTCCATGCCGAGTCATTCTCGGGTCGCTGGCCGCTACCGGGTCCTATGGTCGAACCTCTAGCCCATGGGAAGGGGCGCAATGTCGGCACACCCGTGCCGCCCGACACTGTCTTAGGAAAACTCATTCCATAAGAAGACGCCCAAGACACTCGTCTTGCAGACGCTCGCCCACACCATGACACACGCATGTGCCATGGGGTAGCTCGCTTAGGCCCTGAGGCCCAGGGGTGGTGGAGAGCTGACACCATGCCTCCCCCTAAGGTAGCATATTGAGATTATTCCTCCTGGCACCCTTGCACGTCGATTTGGCGAGGGATCATACGCCAGCGTGGAGCGCTCGTCTGGACTCCGATCGACACGAAATCTGGCGAGCTTCTATCTTGTCCATATACAGACTTAACTCCAGAGCCGCACGTCAAAACTCATGACGGAACCCCGACTTTCGAGGCTATGGCCCGGGGCCCCATCTGACCCCCACTAAGCTTGTCATTGCCACCTTAGACGACATGGTTATCTTCCATTTTCCCCAAATCTCAACTTGGCATTCAAGCCCACATATCTTGGTGTGTTGGATGATGCACCGTCCTCCTCGGTCGCATCATGGCATTCATCTTCTCTTGGCCCTCGTGTGGCCATGTGGGCGACACTCGCGTGCCGCCTTGCTCTTGTCTGCGCCGTGGGGGTCACAACCTACTCTCTTCTTAGCATGGTTGTGACACACGGCACTTAGGTGCTGCCCAGGCAGCACCCAAGTCTTGCCCTTTTATAAATATGTCTTTTTTTTCTCTCTCTTTAAATGGTAAAGTAAACTATATTGGTTAAATTGTAAATTTAATCCCTATAGTTTAGAAAAAATTACAATTTAGCCTCTATAATTTAAAAGTTAGAATTTCGCCCTTATGATTTGATAAAACTTCATAAAGAGTCTCTATGGTTTGATAAAATCTTAAAAAATTATCTCTGCATAGGAATTATTTATGAGGATTTTATTAAACTATAAGGATTAATTCTAACATTTAAAACTATAGGCACTAAATTCTAACTTTCTTAAAATCATAGAGACCAACTTTACAATTTAACCAACTATATTTTATTGAAAATTGTAATATGTTAAAATGTAGACGGCTGATACAATATATTTGGATTCAATTATCTACTTTTTTTATTTCAAAATTCTAGTAGTACCTTCAAATTTTGTTAATTAGTTTATTAAATAAGTACTATAAATTGTATAATTACCCCTCAATAGTACATAAATTTATTTTTATGCATGATTTGAAGTTTATAATTGAAAGAGCAGTAAAAGAAAATGCATGCAGAAATAAAATCTAATTCCATCCATCACAAGTTTTGGTAGTTTAAAATATGTGGGATGAGATAGAAAAGTTAATGAAATTTTCACATACATACTTACAATTTAACATATTTATAATTGTTATTATCACATTTATTTGTTTTTTTTTTTTTTATTGAGTTTAACAATATGTAGAGAGAAAATTCAAACTTGATGTTTTGGTCAAGAATATGATAATTTAAGCACAACTCAATTGGTTAAAATATGGAGAAAAGGATTGGCTACCGATAATTTTAATATCAAGAATATGATAATTTTAACCCTTGATAATTTAAGCACAACTCAATTGGTTAAAATATGGAGAAAAAGTTTGGCTACCTATAATTTTAATATCAAGAATATGATAATTTTAACCAATTGAGTTGTGCTTAAATTATCGATAACATTAAAATTTATACCCTTGCAAAACGTGCATTTTATGAAACACCCATGTGTTAGCTAACTATGCATCAACCCAAAATATGGAGAAAAGGATTGGCTACCAAAAGAAAAAGCAGAAAGGGAAAGAAAAAAAAGCCCTCGATTTGGAAACTTTCAAATTTTCTTTTTACAAGTATACCTTTTCTTTTTTGACAGATTTTACAAACAAATATGACCAAAAGTGAAAGCTAGGAGTCAAACTTGAAATAAGTAGTTTAAACCAATAGGCACGTGAAAGACGAAAAATCCTGTGAAATTACTACATGATGGAAATTGAATCTTTACGCTCAACAACTTCTCTGGATTGGTCCAATGACTCATCATATCACAGGCAGAGAGACAAAGTTGCAAAGGAAAGAATCAAAGTAATTGAAGGAAATTGTAATGCAATTTAATGAGAAGTATGCTTCTTACGCTTCAACTCTCTAATTAATCGATCACATGAAAAATTCCCAAATAATAATTAGTAATTACCTTTGAAAATAAGTTATATCCAATTTGACAATTAATCATAAGACAATTTGATTCAATTGATTTTTATGAAGGGTGTTAAAAAAAAATTGATGATCCAAAAAATATGGTCGTCAATCCAACCCAACTCATACGGGTTGGGTTGAGTTTAAATAAATGAAAGTTCAATGAGTTGGTTAGTTCATAAGTTCATCTAGCATTAGTTTGGTTGAATCAAACCAACCTAAATTTATTATTAATTAATTTAAAAAAATAAAATTATATAGGCCCATTTTTATAATTTTTTATTTTATTTGATTCAATAACTTTTTTTAGATTATTTATTCTCCAACCATTTTAAAAAATAATTTATGAAGCCTTTAGAAGGTTCTTTTATAATACAAATAGACGTGGAATTACTAATCTAAATTTAATGTTGGATCACACATGTACAAATATTTAAAAAAAAATCAAATACAGAATTTTGAATGAATGACCTAAATATTCCAAATCAAACCAGCCCAAATATTTCACACTTTGAATTGAATTGGGTTTTAAAGAAATTTACAACTCATGCCAAAAATCGAAGTGAATTAGCTTAAATAATACAAAAACTTTATAGAATAATTCAAAATCCAACAGATTATGCTCACAGCTAAGTTCCAACATTTATAGATTTAAATTCTGAAACATCCCGTAAATTCAAAACCTAAACACGATCGTCGTGTGTTCCTTCGCGCGCAACTTCCAGGAAGTTAGACGCCATAGTTCGGCAGAAACGGTCATGTTTCAACATTTCTTAACAACATCAAAAAACTTCATCGATTTTTACAAATAAAATAAAAACCAAATTCCTCTCTTTCTCATGATCTGTACCTTCGTTGTCTTCCATAAGGAAAACCACTTTCCTCGGTCGCCTCCAAATTTTCCCCCATTTCCACTCTTCCTTCCTTAATAAATACCCTTCAAGAAAAAAAAAATTATCTCATCAATTCATCGATCATCATTCCAATCTCAAAGTCCGCACAATGGGATCACGAAATGGGGTCGTTTTCTTCATAGATTTCTTCCCTGCAATGGTGGAGAAACTGGGTGTGAAAGGGTTAATGGAGGAACTGAGATCTGGGTTTCGTTTGCTGATGGATAAAGAAAAGGGCGTTATAACGGCAGAGAGCTTGAGAAAAAAGATGAAGTTTTTGGGATTGGATGAAGAAGAAGCTATGGGGTTGGTGAGAGAAGGGGATTTGGATGGAGATGGAGCTTTGAGTGAAGCTGAATTTTGCATTCTCATGTTCAGACTTAGCCCTGGATTGATGCAATTATCCACATCGTTATTTCAGCAATCTGATAAAAAGTTTAGGACATAGAGATATAATACTTCATATGCATATGGGTTTACTATTTTGTTTTGTTTTTCTCTCCCTTGTTTTATATATTATCTAAATAATGTAAAGTTTGTTTGATCGAGCATTTTATAATCTATGAGTTGTACTTATTTTTATATTAAATATTAAAAATGATTAAACATAAAGTTTGTATCATTCGTTTTTATGTGAAAATGAGAGGGATAGAATATAATATTGTGAAAATATAAATTAAAAAATAACGAAAATAGACCACGTTATCAATTAATTAATCAGAAAAAAAAATATTATTATAGTTAATTATTAATTACATGAATCAATAATGATGGTATAAAATAAGCATATACTCTATTTTAGTTTCTATTCTTTTAAATGTCTAAATTTTGTTTATATACTTTCAATAAATATTACAAATTGTCTCCACCATATTTTGAAGTGAATTAATTTTCATCATACTTCAAAATAATAATAACAACACAACAACAATAATAATAATCTCTATTCAAGAAAAAGCATGATCTAAATATATTTTTTAAATTTTGTAGAGGGGAGACCTATAGGGATTTTTCTTTTTTTTTTTTTCTTTTTCAGAAGCTAATCTCAAACTAATGGTAGGGGTTAAGATTTATTAAAAGTATAGAGACTAAATTTAGGCATTTGTATTACAATTCGAGAGTAAATAAAACTTGCGTGTCATTTCATTAATACGAAGGCTTAATAAATAGCCAAGTGTTAGTACAACTGTCATGAAGAAAAGTAACTAACTGACTAACAGAAGTAAAAACAAATACAATAATTGAAAAATTCTCGGTCTATTCTTGTGTTGATAACATTGTTGAAGATCCAGCCATATGTCACGAGCAAAATCCAGAAAACTGACACTAGTAGCAATTTCTTTTGATAACGAATTTAAGATCCAAGCCGTTACCACATTGTTACAAATAATCCACGATCTTTTCAAATCACTAGACGACTGTGAAAGTGTATCGTCCACAAAGCCCAATTTGTTATTGACAGTAAGCCCTAGAATCATGGCGCGACTCTAGGAAGTATAATTTGTCTCAGTTAAGAGGTCAGAAACAAGAACCCGATTCGTTTCGTCGGAGTGATGAAGAAAATATGGATTCTCATACTACTCAACAACAGATTGACTGGTCGGTTTGGAAGAAGAAGAATCATTGGCAAAGACGGAAAGATGAGTTTCAGCCATGAAGGCTAAAGAAAAATGCAAGAAACTCTCGATGAAGACGATCTCAGAGAGAGAAAGACTACTGATACCATATTACAATTGAGAGTAAATAAAACTTGCGTGTCATTTCATTAATACGAAGGCTTAATAAATAACCAAGTGTTAGTACAATTGTCATGAAGAAAAGTAACTAACTAAACAGAAGTAAAAACAAATACAATAATAGCTAATAATTTGTAAGTTTAGAGATTGAAACAAAGAAAATAAAATAACTCACAAAGTATAGGGACAAAATGATATTTGAACTAATAGAAATATACTATTATCATTATCAAATCAATTAGAGTTGAATAATTTATTTTAATGAAAGTATCATATTTGTAATTTTTTTTTATTAATAGATCAAAAAAACTATTTTTACGAAAAAGATACATATTAAAAAGTATAATTATCCTGTACAAATTTATCGTAATTTTTGTTTCGAGAATTTTTGTATTACAACTTTATTAGAAAGCTTCATGTTTGTTCGAGGGCTTTTTAGTTTTTGAATTTTCCTGTGGCATTTTTTCTTTTGAGTTCAACAATTGTGAAAGTGAGAATCTAACTATCGACCTTTAGGATGGTAATTGACATCTTATCCATGAGCTATGCTTAGATTGGTATAGTTTGTCTATTCTTAGAGCGATAGTGTTTACGAAACATCTAGTAATGGTGTTTATTAAACAAATGTCTTCAAAGATTAGATGTTGAGAAAAAAGTACATTTTCACACTTAAATTTGATGAGAAGTATCAATTTTTACCTTAAATTTTTAAACTTTGATAAACTTTTCAATCTTTTTAAAATTTGAATAAGTGTTGCATTTTATCTTCTCCTACATTTTCATTGTCATTTTATTTTTTAAAAAAATATATTCTGAGCTGTGTTTAGTCAATATAAAAACACATCTACTACGAAATTGATGGAACTTCAAAAACAATATGCTAAGTTTTGGAATTATTACTTGCTTCTTATTAAAAATGGTGGGTGAATTTAGCAAAACTTAACCAGAGAGCAATTATGCCATACTTATTAATCTAAGTTACAATTTCATGAAATTCATAGTTTCTGTGAAAATTGATACATAATGACATATTTAAAATTAGAGGTAAAATTGATACATAATTTGTTTTCATTTTGTTAAAGTGGGCATAGTTCAACGATAATTGGCATGTTCCTTAAAGTCAGAGGTTCAATCTTCATATCTCACCTTTATTGTACTAAAAAAATTGGAGGTAAAAGTTAATATTTTATGCCATGAAAAAGTAACAAGAGAACAATTAAAAAGGAAAAAGAAAAAGAAAGAGCCTGATAATCGTCCCAACATATGGCAAGATATATATAGAAAAAACTTGGGTGCAGCCTTCTTTTTTTAAAAAAAATATTTTTGAATTTTTTCTACTGTGTAGTTAGAATGGGTTATAAAAAGATGGGTATAGCCTAGGATGCACCCAAATATTACTTAATATATATTATATATTCATCACTGTTCGCCTTTAATTTTGTAGCTTATTTCTTATTTTTTATATTTTATTTTTACTTTTTGGATTCACAAACAAACGGTAGTAATGTCTTCAAGTTGGCAATTTTTTTTTTATTTATTAAAATTTTCAATTAAATATTCACCGTCACTAAATGCTAAAATTTATTACCATAATACTTAGCTGTATAATGGTATGTAGGTATCTTCCTACACACCATCATTAAATTTCTTACAAACTAGGAGAAAGTAAAAAAAAAAAAAAAGTTCTAATTTCTCATTTTCCACCCCTTTCTTAGTTGTTAGAAATTTAATAGCTCAATTGAAGTTAACCCATATTTTAGTTCATTGAATTAGATACACTCAATTATAAAATTTGAAAACTACAACTTAATTGTAATAACTTATATGACTTGAAACTGAAGAAATAAGAAAAAAAAAAAAAAAAGAGATGGATCTCACTTATGTAACTTGAAACAAAAAGGGAAAGAGACACACCTGTCACATGATACATTGTTGAAATTTGGAACGGTTATATATCGTAGGACTGGAGCGGTTGCGGCATCAAATAAGCTAGGTAAAAGTAGAAAATAGATTAAAAAAAAATAACAACTGTACAAACATTTGACTTTCTAACACAAAAATATCATTTTCAAAATTCTACATCATCGTTCTTATAATTTCTAATAACATAAAGTAATTGCATTGAAAAAACTCAACACACAAAACACAAATTTGAAAATTTTGGAAAATTAGGAAAAAAGAAAATAGGCACACATTTATCATTTCTTTAGCCACCAAAAATAAAGTAATAGAAAAGAGAGAGAAACACCATTTTCGTAGACCAAAATTTAAAGGAAAAAACTTGGGTGCAACTCACTTTAAAACCACGATTTTTTTTTAAAATCAATTTTCTTTTTTGAGGTGTCCAAGTGAGTTGTACAAGGTTGTGCTCAAATTTAAACAAATCTCCACCTTTACTTGGTAGAGAAAAAAAAGTAAATGATGAGATGAGATCACACAAAGTTTGAAATACATGATGAGTGCGAGACTAAAAAGTTCTTCCGTAATTATTCTTGGAAAAAACTTGGGTGCTGCCCTGCCTGGGCAGCACCCAAGTATGGTAATGCTCACTTTCTTACCATTAGATTTGAAAATTTTTTGTTTTTTTTTGTTTTTTTTGTTTTTTTTTAGAAAAGTGTGTAGCTTAGATGTGGGCTGCACAGACTTTGGGTGCTGCCAAGTCTTGCCCATTATTGTTACAAAATAAGCAAATCCTCACCCGTTTTCAAACTCAAAATTCCAAAACAAAACCCATATGGCATATATTCCATTTCCAATCCATATCCCCCACTCAAATACATGGCAAAACAGACGTTTCTCGAGAACACTATTCAGCACAAATGGGCCCAAGTTTCTCCCCTTGTGTCGAATCAAAAACAGAAAAATTAAATCAAAATAGCTTTTTAATTTAACAGCACCTTGCACACTACCAAGCACCCTCTCCCCCACCATATGTCTCTGTTTTTTTTTTTTTTTTGTTTAAAACCCAAACCAACAACAAAAGGGATCCGATGCCCTCATCGCACGAATACCAATCGACCAGATTCGAGTCAAAAACTATGAAGAAAAAGTGTGAGCTTTGCGATTCGAGAGCGAATACTTATTGTGAATCGGACCAAGCCAGTCTGTGTTGGAGTTGCGACGCCAATGTTCATTCAGCCAATTTCATCGTCGAGAAGCACTCGCGGACTTTGCTCTGCCATATTTGCCAATCCCCCACGCCTTGGACTGCCACTGGCCGCAAGCTTGGCCCTACCCTTTCCGTTTGTCAGTTTTGTGTTAATGCCCAAAATAACGTTACCTCTTTACAAACTCATCGCATGGACCCTCAAGATTCTGGTGATGGGTTTGACGAAAATAGCCCCAGCAGCAGAGATGACGATGAGGATGATGATGGTGATGGTGATGGTGATGGTGATGGTGATGATGATGAGAATCAAGTGGTTCCGTTGTCGCCGCCGCCGGTTTCGAGCTCGTCGAGAAGTGAAGGGAGTTAGCGGCGGTTTCTTCTTCTCTGTTCTTCTTCTCTGTTTGGATCTATATTATGTAATAAGATCGTACCAGATCAAAAGGGTGATCGAGAAGCTCAATTGAAGAGATGGGTTTTGTTGGCGTATGAAAAAGAATGTTCGAGTGTTTTTTGCAATTTTGGGCATTTGAATCTTCTTGAGTGAATGTCAAAAACACTTCCCAATATGCCTGATTTTGTACTTTCTTTTTTAGTGAGGATCCCTGGATGTGTATACCATGTTAATTAGGTTTAGATATGATTTTTGATATTCACAATATTTTCTTCTCTTTTAGTATTACAAGTGAAAATTTTGATTTTTTTTTTTGGACGGTAGGGATTCGAAGTTTTGACATTTTAATCGAGATTATTATGTCTTAAATTGGTGAAAATTCAAATTTTTAACTAAATGAAATTATCAATTGAGTACCTTCTTAGATTTTTATAATCTTAATTTTAAAAAAAAATCATTAATAAATTAAGAAACTTTTTATGGCATTAATAAAATTAAAGGATTGAAATTGTTATTTAGAATTAAAGCTATTATTCATATGATGCACAACAATTATCTTCTAATTTTGTAGTTAGGAGAAAATACATGATGTTTGACATAATAAAAAATGTGAATAAGGATAGGAAATCTAAATTCAAAGCATGAAATAAGTTTTTTTTTTTTTGGGGGCACAAACAAGATATTATGTTCATGAGATTGTTATTTATTTGGGTTAATGCTTTGAATTGAAAACATAGCACCCGAAGTTGAAAAAGTGTCAAAATCATTTACATAAAAGGATAAAAAGCTTGAAGCATTTTCAACGTTGAAGTCGAAGAACACATCAAGCGGCCATTAAGATGACATGCATGGGCCCAAATCGTTTGTAGTTTATTTATTTTCTTGTTATGAAGTGTTAAGCACATTTTTCTGAGAGCCCCAAATGAATTTTATAAAGTTTGGATATAAGATAAGACCTGCATTTTCATGTCATCATAATAGTGTCATCTATTATATTATTCATTTAGGCTTTTGACAATTAAGCATCTCGAGCAAAAATCTTGGGAGTATCAATTATCATTCTAAATTAAACTTCTTGAAGACGTTAAAAAATATCATAATTTATTTGGAAAATGGATATATATAGTTTAAATATAATTTTCGACATCTCCATGTGCTTGCTGCCTATCATTAACATACTTAAGTAATATAATTTAAATTGCAAGTGGAATGGAGGTTGTTTATAAAGCAATTAAGTACCAGTTAAGTATATAACATATAATAAAATAAATGTTAAAATTACATGTTTATTTGATCATTGAACTTTAAAAGTGTCTAATAGATTTCTGAATTTTTTATTTTTGTGTCCAATAAATCTCTAAAATTACAAAAGTATCTAATAGATTTTAACTTTCAATTTTGTGTCTGATAGGTCTTTGACCTATTCAACGTTTTTTTTTAAATTCATAGACCTACTAGACACAAAATTGAAAGTTTAGGTTCTATTAAATATAAAAATCAATTTTATATATAATAGATCAGTTAATTTTAAAAAATTCAAGTATGTCAAAGACTTATTAAACACAAAATTGAAAGTTCAGAAATCTATTAAACATTTTTAATGTTAAAAGACTTATTAAATACAAAATTAAAAGTTCAAAAATATATTAGACACTTTTTAAAGTTTATAAACCTTTTAGACACAAACTTGACAAAGTTCTAAAACTAAACTTGTTATTTAACCTTAAAAAAATATATAATCTCGTATCACTAGAAAATTTAAGTACATATAGGATAAGAAAAAAGCATAACACATCTTGGATGTTATAAAGTCTCTTTTGAGTATATCAATCTTAAAAGTAAAACTTTATGTCGAGAAATGTGAAATGTCAAATCACATCATTTTAGGTATATAAGATGAGTAATTATCCAGACAGGGAAATCTGAGAATCATGAAAAGGGTTGGTAGAGAGTGGTTTTATTTGTGGCTGAGGGTGATGGGGAAATTGTAGAAAATTAAAAGGAAGATTATGTGTGGCTATGGCGTTTCAGTGTAGTAGAAATTTCTCATTCAATAGAACAAGACAGAGAAAGATTGACGTATATGTGTGTCTGTGGATGTGGCTTTTGATTCATGTTGGGAATCTCTTTCTTTCTCCCATGCTTGTCATCTTCAAATAAAGTACAACTGCATATATTTTTTTAAGAACTTGATCCATTATGATTTTGTTTTTAAAAAATTAAGTTTGTTCAATAATTTTTCTGCTTTTAAACTAACTTCCCACAGTTCTAGGCTTCCAGCATCTTTATAATATTTAAAAACAAAATAATGGACAATACTCTTTCATTGGACAATAACCAATTTCTTGCTGCTCGCGTTTAAATGTTTGATAGAAAAGATTTCTTTAAAAAAAATAAATAATAACACTTGTCAAATATTTAGACCCGTTCAATAATCATTTTGATCTCGTATGATAATCATTTGATTTTTAGTTTTTGATTTTTGAAAATTAAGCTTATAAACACTACTTCCATATATGAGTTTCTTTGTTTTGTTATCTACTTTTTACTCGTGCTTTCAAAAATCAAGTCAAGTTTTGAAATTTTAAAAAAATAGTTCTTAAAAACTTATTTTTATTTTTGGGATTTGACTGAGAATTCAAATGTTTTATTAAAAAACATGAAAACCATTGTAGAGAAATTGTGAGAAAATAAGTACAATTTTTCAAAAACAAAAAACAAATGGTTATCAAATGGGGCATTTGTTTCTGGTTTTCTGTTTATTAAATTTAATCTTATAAACACTACTTTCACCTATAATTTTCTTGCTTTATTACTTACTTTTTAAAAATGTTATAAAAAATCAAGGCAAATTTTAAAAACTAAGGTCTCATTTGATAATCATTTGGTTTTTGACTTTTGGCTTTTGAAAATTAGGCCTACAAATACTACTTTCATCTCTGAGTTTCTTTGTTTTGTTATCAATATCTTTTTAAACATGTTTGCAAAATCCACGTCAAATTTTAAAAACTCAAAGAAATAGGTCTCGTTTGATAACTATTTGATTTTTTGTTTTTGGAATTTGGCTAAGAATTCTAACGTTTTCTTAAGAAATGTGAAAACTATAATTAAAAAAAGATGGTAAGGAAACAAGCACAATTTTTAAAAATAGAAAACTAAAAACGAAATTGTTATCAAATGAGGCCTAAAAATGTAGTTTTAAAAAAAATAATTTTGTTTTTGAAATTTGGCTTAGAATCCAAATGTATTTTTAAGGAAGATGAAAAACTTACTAAAAAATTGAGAGGAACAAGTCTAATTTTCAAAAATTAAAAGCCAACAAGTAAGGGAGGCATTGTTCAAATAAAATTAGGTTTGTGAAATTATTGATCAGCTTTCAGAGGATAAAACTTTTTTTTTTGAAACATCGGAGGATAAAACATTAATTGATGTTTAGTCATGAATTTTGTAAAGGTTAAATTTTACAAAATACTCTTAAACTTTGAAGTAGGTTTCAATTATACCCCCTAGACTTTGAAAATTTTCATTTTTATCCGTAACTCTGAAATTTGTTTCAAAACATACCTTTGGAGAAATTTTTTATTAAGATAAGATGAAAATTAACAAGACGGCTAATGTGTAAAAATTGGAAGGCATATGTGATATCATTTACAACATCATTCACGTAAATTGACGGGTTAGTTGATGTGTAAAAATTGATTATGTAAATTATTTTAATGTTATCTTTTTAGATGAAATAAATGTGGTAATAACGATTTTAATCTTCTATATAGTTATAAATAATATCACGTATACTTTTTAATTTTTACACATAAGCATTGTCACGTCAATTTTCATAATTTATTTTAACGAAAAAAATAATTTTTTGGAACAATAAAGTTCAAAGGTATTTTCTTAAAATAAATTTTAAAAAGTTCAAGGGTAAATGAAACTCTTCAAAGTTTAGGGGTATTTTGTATAGTTTTTAACCTTTTATAAAATATATTATTTATGTAAATATTAAGAATAGTTGACAATTACTAAAAAATAAAATAAAATTTGATTTTTCATCAAATCAAACTCTATAAAAGTTTTTTTTTTTAATGTAGGTGCATAAATAGCATAATATAGATATGTATTTTTTAAAATATAACAATAAGTTTAAAATTTTAGAAGAATAATACATAATTAAAACCTAACTCAGGTTTAAATATATTGTTGTCAAATTTTGGACTGGAGAAATCTCACATGGCCTCCACATAATAACGACGATAGATTTGTATTCTTGGGGGAAAAACTCAACCTGTAAGACAAGAAAAACCTGGACAACGCTATGATGTAGGCCACACAGGCTCTAATACTTAAGTCAGAGAGAGTTTTGAGAGAATTTGAGAGTTCTATGAGAGTTTTGGAGGCTAGAATGAACTTGGAATTTAACTTACATTGTACTATCTTTAAGAGAAAGCTTAAATACCTCATAATTAGGATTTTTGTGGGTTTTCGTCTTCAATTGGAAACGAAAGTACCGAATGAGGCTTGACCAGGGGTACATGAGCCATGAGGGACCAAGGCAAGGCCCAAAGGAGGGCCTTGCCATGTAATCGGTCTTGGCTGACCACGGGCCGATCCAAGCCCATTTCTTCATCCTTTTGCATCCTAGGTCGGTCATCTTTCAATTTCGGTCCGTTTTGACTTCGTATTGGGCTTATTTCCTCGTTTGACCTTTTATTATAGTCTTTTAGCCAGCTCATTCTTGTTGGTCCAATTTCACCCATAACATTAGCCCTCACTCCCTAGTTAGGATTCAAGATTATGAGCGTATGAAGTAATTGCATGGAGCCTGACTTGGTCTATAGTTATTACTGTCTATCCTCGTGAGGATATTTCAGTCTCCTAGAGTGTCGGTTTCTCCATATTTTCATAGTAATTTTAGGGTTCTGTGGCGCTTATTCTCCGTCTCAAATCATCCCCAAGATTATTGATAAGCCTGAATATTAAGGCTTATTTAACTCCAAATTACTTAAAATATTCTTGTTTTGTCTTAAAATCATTGGGAAATAGTTGAAAGATTCTTAAAATTAAGGAAGAAAGAAGAATGAGAAGGCAATTAGGGTGAGAATCTTAAAAACTAAACTTGTGTGTAGGAATTGTGGAAATTGCATAACCGAAATTGCAAGATGAAGTTGCAACTCTGGAGCAGCAGAAAAAAAAATTGATTTGTGAAAATTGCAGAACCGAAATTGCAAAATGAAGTTGCAATTCTAGAGCAGCAGAAAAATTCAAAAAAGGAAAAAATTTGCATTCAACCCATATCTGAAAATCTTCAATTATTGCACGATTTGGGGGATTTTGAGCACTAATTTTGGGCAATATTCAACCCTAATGAAGGCCTACAAAAGAAGAGAAGAGAAGGTAGTTTTTAGGGCGAATTTTAGTAGAATTTTCATGGGTTTTCTTCCAAAATTTTCTCTGTCCTTTTTTTTTTTTTTCCAGTTTTTCTTCCTCTGTTTTTCTTCAATTTCTTCTATGTTTTACCGAGAGCTGCTGCAAAGTTTATTTCTGCTTTTCCTTCAATTTTTCCAATCCGATTCAAGTGAAAACTTGGGTTGTTAAGACTCAATCTCTTCCTATAAATAGTTAAGGGATTGAATCGATCAAAGAAAAAGTGAAGATTTGTTGAATGTTGTTGGAATTACTCTGTTTCAATTCAGTTTCTATGTTTAATGTAGTTGAGTGGTGTTCTTTTCAAGCTTTTTTTTTAATACACTTGATATTCTTATTCGATTCAATTTATATTGGAGAAATTCAATTTACTTATGTCGGAAGTTCATGATTTATGGGTATTTTTTTGGGTTTCTCCTCTATTTTTCGTTGAACATTTATTATCACTTGAATGTGTTTATTTTGTGGGTTGTTCAGGAATAAGGTATTGCTTTGATTGTTCAATTTTTCAATTCAAATTAGATGGAAAGCTTGTTAGGATTTGTGTCATAAAGCTCGTTTTTTTTTTGTAATTAAATATTTTCTCATTTATTAATAAAAATAATTTATTATTTTACATTGTGTATAACATTATCTAATATTGTGAAAAATCCAAGGTTATTATTGTAATCTTCAACAGTATGTGGTTGACATATAGGAGGATTGTGTTCAAGAAGTATATGAATAAGATTGGGTGTCTTATCTTGGTAACACTATTGATACAACCCACTTTGTAATTGTTACAAATGATTTGATCCAAATCATTCATGTGGAGACATGTGAGTGGGGGTATCCTATACAATGAGTTTGTATAAGATTAGACCACGAAATATTTAATCTCTCTTTATAAATCCGTTAATTGAGAAGATTAATATTTCACAGGATGATCATATGCAACTCGATCTTAATTCTGAGTGAGTTATGAACTCCTACCTATGAGGGCTCATCCTTTGATTTGCATGGGTGAGAATGGCTTTTGTAGCCATTTCAATAAGTCTACCATTTTGGGGACTTGACCAAATAAGGATTTGGGAACATAATCTTACAAGATGGAATTCACTTTTTCCCTTATAGGGTAAATAGATGAATAGTTCTCTTAAGTACAGATTTCGGGACTTGAACAATGGGACCCTACCCTCTCACTGTCCCGAGAAGGATTTAGTTTATGGTTGGATCATAAACAAATTGTTCATTAGAGGATCAATGGTACTTAAGGTATAAGATGTAATTATAGGGGTAAAACGGACTTTTGACCCAGCTATAATTATGAATCATTTGTGAAGGATCAACTTGCATTAAATGATTAGATCGATGGACACAACTTGTCCTACAGTGCATAAGAGTGCAACGCTAGGTCTACAGTGAAATAACCTATAGTTAATGAATGAAAATTAATTGATAAAAGAGTTTAATTAATTGATTTTATATCATTGGAGCTTATAATCTGTAGGTCTATAAGGTCCCCTTATTAGCTCATATAAACAAATAGGGATTAATTTCGTTGAGAGAAAATTTTGAAATGTTCAAATTAAAATTTAATATATGTGATATATTAAATGAGGAAAAATATATTTATTGTATATAATACATTAAATATCAAAGAAATTAGTATTAAGATACATTAAAGAAAAGATATTTATTAAATTTGAATTAAATTCAAATAAGAAAATAGATGTCGTAGGAGAATTTGGAAAAGTTTGAATTTGATTCAAATCGATTAGATAAATATATTTTAATATATTAGATATTAAAATATATTATTTAATTATTTGCCCAGGATCATTATAAATAGGACCCTATGGTGAGCCATTGTGAGCATTCAAAAAAATAAGAGAAAAGAACTCTTGGAATTCTCCTCTCACTCATTCTCTCTCTATTTTCAAAAAGGTTCCCACAAACCTCATCGGCTTGAGCACCGATGACCCATCTTCAACGCCCTTGCCATCGTTCATTTACAATCAATTACAACCATTTTTGGGTGGAAGAGTCGAACAAACTACCTTCCAGCATGTAGATCTTGAAACGTCACATAAAATTAAAAAATAAAAAAAAATTACACCCAATTTAGTCAATTGAGCTCAAAGTTATGGCCTCCCACAATTTAAACTTTAGATTATTTCAAATTTTGGAGGCATTAAAAGTCAAAATCCTTTAAAATTTTGCCCAACTTATAAGCATGATTGGAAAGAACACCAAAAAAACGTATAAAAACGAGTGATCATTTAGCTAAAATAAATTTATATCGAGGAAAATATGACCAAAATACGATCACACACTACGATCGCAGTGCCCATGTGTTCACACAATATGGTTGCACGATCGGGCGCTACAATCGCACACTACAAGTGTGATCGTGCGCACGTTGCAACTGTAGTGTGCCATTGTATTTTGGTCATATCTCCTTCGATACAAATCTGTTTTTGGTAAATGACCACTCGATTTTATACTTTTTTTTGTGTTCTTTCCAATCATGTTGATGAACTGAGCAAAATGTTAAAGGATATTGACTTTTAATGCCACTTTGAGGGATCATAACTTTGAGCTTAGTTGACTACATTATTGAATGACTTTTTTAAAAAAAAATTTCGTGTAACTTTTTGAGATCTAGGTGCTGAAAGGTAGCTTGTTTGACCCGTTCACCCAAAAATAGTTGTAACTGATTCTAGATAAACGACAACGAGGAAGTTGAAATTGGGTCATCGGTGCTCAAGTCGCGGTGGGATCAGGGGCACAAACGAAATTTCAAATAGTAAAAAAAAAAAGATTTCAAAAAGTCAAGTCTTTCTTGATAAATTTTTTAAAATTTAGGTCATTTTCAGCAATTTTCCATATTTTAGCCATATATTAATTCAACTTTCAATAACCTATAGTCATTTAATTAAATCAAAATTAAAAGTAATGTATGTTACAATTAGTTGGTCGAAGAACCTGTCCTTTTTTGGTCGAAGATTTAATTAGTTGAATTATGTTTAAGTTGGCTTTTGATTGATGACATTTTCATACAAGTATCATGAAAATTTATGATTTTAGATTTACTATTTTGACGATTCTTAAAAAAATTAGGAAAAAAAATCAATTTTTACTCATAAACTTGTTAAGTTGTATCAATTTTTATCCTAAACTTTCAATTTCATCAAATTACACTCAAAACTTAGATAAGTGTTGCAATTTTAACCTTAAACTTGAAAAAATGTTGCAATTTTTATCCTATGATAAGTTTTGTTTTGAAAATTCATCAAAAAGAAAGTATTCTCATATAAAATTATAAAACATATGTATATATAGTACACATTTGAAGATTTCAAAGAAAAATGACATTTGAGCTAAATTTTTGTTAAAGTTAATCGATGGTTAATTTGTGCATTAATCAAACTTTAGTTTGTATAAAACTTAATATTATTCAAATTAGTGAGTTTATGAAGATTTTTATGTTGCATTTTGTTAAAATTAGTGGGTGAATTAGCAGAAATTGAATAGATGGTAGAAATTGCAATATTTAATTTAGTCTACGATCCAATTTGATGAAATTGAAAATTTATGGTTAAAAATTGATACAATGTAATGAGTTTATGGGTGAAAAATGAACTTTTTTTTTCTAAAAAGTTGTTTAGTTTAAGTCTATTTTTTTAATTTATTTAAAAACAAGACTTTTTAAATAGCACAAATTTGTTGGGTTAAATTACAAAAATAGCCCTATCAAGTCTGTCGGTTCCAAGCATTCAATCCATTCGATGTCAGATTGGGCTTCGCTGGGCTTGCAAGCTAAGTAGCTCGGTCCAATACCAAACCAAAAGCACCTACAAATTACAATACGGTGCCGTTCTGACAAACCCGATCCGACTCGGAATGGGGAACTTCGCTCCATTAATTTCTAGGGCTCATCGTCTACCCCAAATTATCTGATTTTATTGACTCTCGTGTTTATTTCAGAGCGACTAAGTTGGAGATAGGCAGAGAAATATGCCTCAGAGACACTCGAAGAACAATAACGATCTAGCCTTCTTCACCTATGATGAGAAGCGGAAGCTCGGATATGGAACGCAGAAAGAGAGGCTTGGAAGGGACTCGATCAAGCCCTTCGATGTCTGTTGCCTGTGCTTGAAACCCTTCATCGACCCCATGTGCTGCCAGAAGGGTCACACATTTTGTAAGGAATGCATTCTTGAGTGCCTTTTGGCTCAGAAGAAAGATATTCAGAGGTTTGTTCAATTTTTCTGATTTGTGTGTTTATATTTGATTGCTCTTTCTTTATATGTTCCACCCCGAATTTGAAATAACTCTTACCAAGAAGTGGAGGGCGAGTGGTTCAGATCCTTATAAACTTGTTGGTATTTGGTGTGCCAGAGAGTTGTATTCCAGTTTCTTTCTGGAGTTGGATAGCGATCGAATTATAATCGTTTTATGGCCTTTCTTAGTCTTAAAGTTGTTTTCTTCAGTTTTCTGTGTTGGTTCGTGCTTTTTGAAGAATTTCTCATTGCTTTGGTCTTTCAAAGGTGAAACTTTGTTCTTAATTTGTGGTCAATTGATTGGGATCATGGTAGGTAGTTTTTGAGGAAATGAGATATTACTGACACTATGGGTTGGCCTAGTGTTCAATTGAGGTCAATCTAAATAAATAGGAAAAGATTTAGAGATAATGACTTCAAGTCATGATGGCCACCTACTAGTTACCATCACAACCAAATGTACCAGTTTCGTGCAAGAGATGTTACTATATTGCTCTTTAGACGATATATCTTATGATGTGTGTGAGAAATCGATAGACCTAATGTAGACTTCCATTTTCCATAAATCACTTCCTTTTCTCTTATACTTCCTACCTCTTGTTATAAGACTCGGAAAGGTTTGATGTTACTGACAAAAGAAGTCTTCAGTATAATGAAGATTAAAGAACGTTTTGTGGAATCTGCAGGTTGTATTCCCTTTAATGACTTCTACTTTTCATGAGGTTTTAGCGAAAGCTAATGAACAAAGAAACATGAATCTAGTAAAAATATTTCTAGTATTGACTGACTAATATGGTGGGAATTTAGTTTAACAGTCTGCTGTCGATCCTGTTATTTTTAATTGATATAAATATTAGACTCGCTATTGTAATGGGGTGATTGGAACGTTAAGAAGTGCATGTTATAAATGCGAGAAACACTAGAGAACAGTGTAAGAGGATGTATTTTTCATTTTTTGGTTTGCCTCAAGTTGATTCACCCATCGTCCCATCCCATTGGGTGCTATGCAGTTTTGTCCTTCTATTAATCATTTTTGTCATAAATACCCCTCAGCCCTCAGGAGCATGTTTTTGTTACCCTGCAGGAAGCTTGCTGCATATACTGCTCAGCAGAAGCAAGAGAAGGAAGAAGCAGAAGAGAAATTGATGCAGCAGAAAGCTAGAGAGCTTGATGCATTTGATCAGCAAAACCATGGTGCTGTACCACAATACAATGATCGAAACCACAGCCGGGATAAGAATGGTTTCCATGGAGCCAATAGTGTAAAGGTTACTTCTTATGAAGAAGAGGCACTTCGGACCATGAAGGCATTTTGGTTGCCTTCAGCTACACCAGAAGCTCCTGTTAAAGCAGGAGCCCCTTCAAGCAGTACATTCTGTCCAGAAGGCAACGAGAAACTTAAGCTAAAGTCCCTTTTCCCAATACATTTCACAGAGGACAATAGCGAGCAGAAGAAATCAAAATCTTACGATGTTACATACATATGCCCTAGTTGTAAGGTTACTCTAACAAACACAATGTCTCTTGTGGCCCTGAGCACATGTGGCCATGTCTTCTGTAAGAAGTGTGCTGATAAGTTTATGGCTGTGGATAAAGTTTGTCTTGTCTGCAACAAAGGATGTAAGGGAAGGGATTTGGTGAACTTGGAGAAAGGAGGCACAGGGTTTGCTGGCCATGGGGATTCTCTTGAAGCAACAGACTTCAAGCATTTGGGAAGCGGTTCTGGTTTGGGGCTGGTGAGGCCTGCCATGAAGACTTAGTCCACCTTGATTAGAAAATTAAAACCACTTTCCCTTGCTATTTCATGGTTGTAATTTTCTTCCATAATCCTTCTGCCTTTTTTCTGTTCTTAACTAATGAGTATTTGGTCTTGTAAAATGGCAATATCAATTTTAAATCTATGTATTTTCTTTATAAAATAAGTAGAAGCTGGAGTTGTTTTTAAATTGAGATTTATTAACAGGAATCTTAGAAAGTGATATACGAGGCATGGAGGCTGTCTTTTAACTCTTAAATACAGGTAGCTCGCCTTCTTATCAATGGATCGCTATTCCGTGTGTCATCGTTTTTCGTCCCTGCAGCTCTGTCATAAATGGATGTTTTGCTGTGAACAACGTATATTAACGGTCTTTTGGTGGATGGTTATGGATTTATCAAAGCTTAGGATTTGAACATTTTGGAACCGAATACTCCCAAATGCTTCATTCGAGTTTGTTTGAAATGACTATTCAAGTACTTAATTCTAAAAAAAAGGTTTTAATTGTTAAAATAGTATTTTTAAGCACTTAAACAGTTATTTTAATTAGATCGTTAAATGGAATGATTGTATTTGCTAATAAATTAGGAGTTGGGTATCTATATGATCTTGATCTTTTAATATTACCAGTATAAATAAGAGAAGATTTAAGCTTACAACTTATAAAGGATATCAATATCTTACTACTTGAGGTGTGCTTAGGTTTGTCTCATGTGGTGGGTTGTTTAGAATGTTAGGAACTAAGAATTTTTAATATCATTGATAATATTTTCTTTCAATTGTTGATATTAAGAATAAATAGATAAATTGAGACAATTTGACTGAGTTTTTTTTTCTAGGTTCAACAATATTGGAGGTGGAGGGATTCGAACTTTTGATATCTTAGTTGAGCGTATATGTCAATTATTACTGAGCTATGATCATTTTGGTACAACTTGACTAAGTTTAAAATGGTATTAGTGTTCATTTCAATATATCATTAAAAAAAAATAAAAGAAATTGCCCTAAAACTTGTAACATATCGACAAAATCTAGAAGACAAGTACAAATATCATCCAATATTAAAGAATTATAAGAATTTGGAAACAGTTATAAGGTAAACAAATACCAAGACTAAAAAGTCAAGCAACTAGCAATAGGTTACCAACTCAAAAATTAAGCATATGAAGTAAAAATTTTATCTTTGATATATATATAATATTAAAAAAAAAAATTCAAAGGGACTATGGAGCCTTCGCATGTAGTCATGTACATTAAAAAGAAAAGTACAGTCTCGCAAAAAATATATATATATAGATATAAGGGGAAAGAATTTTTAAAATAAGTCACCAAATATATTTTTGCTTCATTAATATATTTTTTAATCGAGATGGAATTATTCTCTGAACCAATCAAGGGGTAATATATTTTAATTTGATTATAAACTTTGGTATCGCAAAGTAAATGAAATAAATTATGAAAAAGAATTGCCATTTTTTTCCAGTAGCGACAGGAAATAAATAAATATTCTGAAAAATTACGTAAAATGGACATACATGCTTTCATTGAGAGTCGAACTCAAGACCTCCCGCTTACTAAACGGGTGCTCTAACCAACTGAGCTATGAAAGCTTTGCTAACGTTATTTCGCCTTATTTTAGAAAAGAAAATACAACTGGGAAAAATCCAATTAAATGCCAAAAAAAAAGAAGGGCATGTAATTGTGAAACATCCTTTTTTGTTTTTTAGCAGGTGAAACATCCAATTCTGAAGCATCTTAGATTGGAACCATGCTAAAATTTACAAGATTCAAAATATAGTATATTCCTTTCCCTCCTATAAATTGCAGGTCCTAGATTTCAGGATAAAAAAGTGGCAATATAGTTACAGTCAGTTTTTCCTTAGGATTAAATCCGTTATTCTTACAGTTATTTTTTCATGGTCAAAGGCAATTCAAACATGCCACTCAGACAAAAAAATCAGATCCTTTTAAGTACAAACAATCAAAATTCAAAATCCTTGGAGAAACTTAGCACCTAATTCCTTTCCTTCAAAACACCCCAACACAGAATCGTCTATCAACAGCCAATTCTTGACAATTTCTGTTCAAAAAGCAAAAAACTCTTCATTTTCTTTAGAATTTGAGGAACTACGGAATTATTCCTTGCTTTTCTCTGACCAAACCAACTATCCCCAATAGGAACTTAATTACGTCAAGCAATCATCAAAATTTTGTATATTCTGAAGAATAATAATTTCCCCACAATCTCAATTGGGTTCAACTTGCTTTTGTCATTTGTACATTGCCCCATGTCAAAATGTTTTCACTAAACAACATTCTAAAATGTCCCAACCAAATCACCCAACCCATTAACCGAATCCGATCGTTACTAGCAAGGCAATGGCACAACGATTCCATTCCAGTGGCATGGACAAGGCCCGAAATTGGATGGACAAAGCTCAATTTCGATGGCTCTTCAAAAGGGAAAAAATCCCCCGGAAGGGCCAGCATTGGGGGCGTTCTAAGAGACCACGAGGCTCAGTTTCTGCTCGGATACGCCGAGCCGATAGGCCGAGCCAAGAGCACCATGGCTGAACTCACTGCACTCACCAAAGGGCTCGAATTGGTCCTCGAAAATGGTTGGAAAGACGTTTGGCTTGAAGGAGATGCGAAGGCGTTGGTGGAAATTATAGCTGAAAATAAAGTGGTTAAATGTGTGGAAGCTCGAAGTCATTTTCGGTACATAAATTCTTTAATACTGGATTTGGATAATTGTAAGGTTACTCATATTTATAGGGAAGGAAATAGAGTTGCTAATAGGTTTGCTTCCATTGGCCATCGCTATAAGAAACTTAAAATTTGGAGAGACTTTCCTCCGTTGGAGACTTTGGAAATGATGCGTGATGATGCTGAGGGAAAGATTAATTTTAGGAAAAGAATTACAAGATAGTTAATTTTGTGTTTAAGTTAATATTCTTTCATTTATTTATATATTTCTGTCACTATGCCAATTATTTGAGGCATTTCTGTAAGTTTTCCAACTTGTGTGTATATGGAAATTGTAGTTACAAAAATGTATAAAATATTGATGTTGTCTTTTATCTGTTGTTATTAACTTTAGTTTTTGTGCAAGAATTTAACAAAATGGTAATTTGAATGACTTTTATTATTAATGAGATGAATGAGAGGTTGAGAGGTTGACTTTTTTTATGGAAAGTTATTTTTTTAGTTCAACAAATGTGAGGATGAAGAGAGTAGGAATGGATCCCTAATGAAGACTAAGGGTCATGCCCCAAATTTTTTTGAAAATTTTAATATATACCGGCATGCCTTCATTAACTCTTTAAATAAAAATGCCTTAATTAACATAAATGAGTAATTTTAAGGGATGAATTCACTAGGATTCAACCCATTAATACCTTAATCAACTTTTTAAATTTTAATTTCTTAAAAGTTCTTTAACTAAATATTATAGTTATATATAAATCATAAGAAGGTTTTCGTTTGCTTCCAATTTATTGTTTAAAGTAAATTTGGCACTCGCGCACTTAAATTTTTTTGTAATTTTATACCTTTGGTGCTATCTCTTGAAATTCATATTAGTGTTGCGAATTTTTTTATCTTTTTCATATTGTGCCAATATTTTTATATTTCGTCAATTCAAGTATAGCTTAATTGATAAAACTCCTATTATTATTCTAAAGTTTAATAGTTCAATCTCCCACCTTGTATTTGTCGTTAAACTTAAAAAAAAAATTCTACTTCAAATCCTTGATCTATTTGACATTTTTTTACAAAAATCACATATCCATTAGACACAAAATTAAAAGTTTAGGGTTTCATTGGACAAAATTCAATTTTATTTCTAATAGATCAGTTGATTTTTTAAAATTTAGAATATGTTAGTGATCTATTGGACACAAAATTGAAAGTTTAAGGACTATTAGACATGTTTAATGTTTAGGGACTTTGACGTGAGCTTGTCGAGAGCTCGTCAAATTAAAATTTATAAACCAATCCTAAACTACTTGTAGCATTGAGTGGACCGGGTCGATCTCAGGGAATCGAATATTAATTTCTCAAGTAAAATGTGCAAAGGAGAAAATAATTAAAAAGGGGGGCTTTTTGTATTTTTATTAATAAAATAAAACATAAGCAAATAAAATAAAGATAAATTAAATCTTACCAAAATCCAATCCAAATGTACGGTTCTACTCAATTGCAAAAATTGATCATAGGCATTCAAAATATTTAAACTTAATAATGCAAGCACTTGGTCAACTTATTAGGAAACCCCAAAAAGTAGAAAATTACTCTAACAAATATCAAGTTAATGCTAATTACCTAAACAATTTTGACGAAATCGCTCCAAATTATTTAGATAAAGACATTAAGGGGCTGTTTGGCGCGCTGGTTTGGAATCAGAAACCCTGGGGTTCTGGAACCCTGGGTTTCTTGGCTGAAATCATAAACCCTGGGGTTTCTGATTCCTGTGTTTGAGGTGCAGGGTTGTGTTGGGCTGGTTTGCTGAAACCTGTGTTTGGGGTGCAGGGTTGGGTTGGGCTGGGTTTGTTTAGTCTGTTTTTTTTTTTATTATTTTTCAAACTGTTTATTATTTTTTTAAAAAAATCTTACACTTTTTTTTTCCTACTCCATTTTTTTAACTTCATAATTTTTTTGGTGTGTTACATACCAATTATTTAACCAATTATGTAGAGCAATTGTTACAACTATAGTTCAATTTGAATTATACTATGTATAGTTTGTATAACTATATGCTATCTCATTCACTCCACTCACGAACATAAAATTAAAGATTATGCGTAGCAACAGATAATTAATAGGTGCAATGTAAGAATGGTGCTGCCAATGGTAAAGTAAAACCAAAAATTAGAACTAAGATCTAGTTCTAAAAATATCATAACACACATTCCAAATGAAATGACAAGAAAGTAGAAGTAGTTGTCCAAACACAAATGTAAGTCATAAGAGTGGTAGATGAAAGTGATGAAAAGAGAGTCAGGTTCTAGGTGCTTTCCCCAAAATTTTCACGTAGTAATCATACTTCCAATTTGGGGTGAATGTAAAGAAGGAGTTCAACATCATACTATCTGAGAGAATAGTCTTTGCAACAGCCATTTAGTCTTGCCTTGTCATCCCTGGGATCGCCTTTAGTTTTACATATAGCTCGTCCACGCTGGCCCTTTTAAAATATTGACTAGGTGGTTGGGTCGCTAGAGTGATTGTTGGAGTGGTCGTTGGGGTGGTTGAATTGATGGGGTGTTTGGGTATGCCGAGGTGGTCGCCGGTGGTGATTGCACGGTGGTCAGGTCACCGAAATGGTCGTTGGGTGGTTTTCAGCAATAGTTGTCTAGTCGCTGGAGTGGTCATCAGGGTGGTCATGTCGCCGGAGTGGTCGCTGGGTGGTTGTGGCAGTGGTTGGGTTGTTGGAGTCTCCAGGGTAGTCACCAGGTGGTCGTCAATAGTGGTTTTGGGTGGTTGGGTTACCAGGTCGTCAGGGTAATCGCCGAAGTAGTCATCAGGGTGGTCAGGTCATCGGAGTGGTCACTAGGTGGTTGTCTACGGTGGTTGCTAGGTGGTCAGGTTTTCGAGGTGATCGTCAACTATGGTTGTCTGCTGATCGGGTCATTGAAGTGGTTGTCAAGTGGTTGTTGTCGGTGGTTCGAGTAAGTCGGGTTATTTGAGTGGTTGGGTTATCGGGGTGTCGGGTTGTTGGGGTGCTCGAGTTGCAGGGGTAATCGTCAAACTGGTCTCTCGAGTTCTCATCGCAGTGGTTGTCTTAGGTAATCGTCAGCGGTGGTCGGGTCACCGTTGTGGTCGTCGGAGTTGTCGTTATCGGTGGTTGTCTGGTGGTCGCCGGAGTTGTCATCAGAGTTGTTGTTGAAGTAGTCGCTTGATAATTCTCATTTATGAGGATTATTTAACCCTAAAACTAAGTTGTTCTTGCCATTTTTGCATGCTTTATTGATTACCGAGCAAGCTAAAAATAACATTTTTAAATAAATTCATGCAAGCTTGTTGGAATATGATAAAAGAAGAAATTAAGTGAAAAGATGCAAGAAAGTTAGCTTAAGTTGAGTTTTTGTGCATATTTGAAGAAGTGAAGACTTTGCAGAAGGGAATGCAATTGCATTCCCATTTGCAATGTAAGGTAAAGAACAAGGAAGAAGAATGCAATTGCAATACAAATTGCATTCTCTGGACTTACAAATCAAGTGCGAAAATGACGGAAATCACGCAAATGATGGATTTTCTGCACGATTTTGGAAGATTCTCATCCCGATTTGATTCCTAGAAGTTAGCCCATGGATTGAGGATTATTTATATGGAAACCCTAGCCTTCAATGCCTATAAAAATGGTGGAAAACGAAGCAAATGGTGGCTGGGTTTTCTTCTGCTCGCCCACATTCCGTAGAAGCGTTTTTTCTTTGGAAGAATTCGATTTTCTTTGGATTTTATGGATTTTATTTTTCTGTCTATTCTTCGATAGCAGCAACAATTAAATTCGTTATTTTTAGTTCTGTTTGTTTCAAATCTCTTTTGGTTTAGCACTTCTTTCTTACAGTGTAGCTCAAAGAGTTTCTGAATTTAGCTTTATTCAACGAAGAATCGAAGTTTCTGCACTTTATTTTTATGGGTTTTTCTACTTTGCTTCAACACAGCAGCAAGCCATAAATTTCTTTTCTGTTTCTTTCTTTTTTTTTATTAGCTCGTGATTTGGTTACTCTTAATTCCCGAAGTAAGATCTCTCCTCAACAAATGTTGAAAAGGTTAAGATTCAATGATTTGAACGAATTTTGAATCGATTGAATTAAGGGATTTTGAGTAGTATTTTGCTGATTAAGTCTGTTGCACTACTTTCTGAATTTTGCTTAAGTTCTAAAGACTGTAGGTAGTGGGAGGGAGAAGAAGTGTTCATTTATATAGTCAAAATTCTTCAATTCCATTTATAAGCTTATTTACCCGTGAGTTTTTATTTTGGTAAGCAAAATCTGAATTCCAGTAGTATACTTTAGGAAATTTTATTTTCTTAGTGGGCATTATTACTTGGTGAATCAATTAGGTTTTCATTGAGATTAATTACCTTTTTCTTTTGTTAACTATGAAATTTTTAACAAATAATTTTTGGATTTTCCTTTTCTCCACAATGAGCTAAATTTTCTTTAGGGGTTCAAGTTGGTGAATGCCCTAAGGAAAAATGTAAAGCCCTAAAGCATAAACAATCTAGTTAGCATGTCTGTTTGCTTTTGTTGAATTTAGATTTGGGTAAACCTAGCCGGCCAACTAGTGATTGCTCATCAAGCTTGAACTTAATATCGAAAGAGTTAAGGGAAAGCCGATGTCACAAAAGCAATAGAGGAAAAGGCTTAGAAATAAGTCCTGAACATCGACCCTAGACATAGGGCGAGACTCCAAAACCACTAGAGTTGTGTGCGAAGTATCTAAGTTAGATTAGCCATAGACATATAGGTTTAATCACTTAGTCTCCTAAAGATTTTGAATCAAAATTGAATAGGAGTTGAACTCGGTTTACTTAGTTCTCACATGTTAACTATGATTGCAATTGCAAATTGAATCGCATTTTTCCAAAGGTGCTTGAATCACTTGAATCCCTATTCTTAACTCATTGAATTTTCATTCACTCTTGTTAAAAAAAACCAAACTCTTATATTTTGAAATTTCGGTTCCCCAATTGTGTTTTGCAAGCAACTTGTGTGTCATTCTAAGTAAATTTTGTTAAACCCCGTTCCCTTGGGTACGATACTCTGGAATACTTCCAGTTTCTTTATTACTTCGATCACGTGCACTTGCGTGTTGTAGCGAAAAGCATAGCGATCTTCGCTAGAAATGGAGAATGGTAAATGGAACTGGTCTCTAGAGTTCTCATCGCAGTGGTCGTCGGAGGTAATCGTTAGCAGTGGTTGGGTCACCGGAGTTGTCATCGGAGTGGTCGCCGGAGTTGTTGTCGGAGTGGTCGTCGGAAATGGAAAACGGCAAATGGAAGAGGAAAACATGGCACAAACCCCATGGGGATGCACTGTTGTAACCCATGGGCTTGTGTTTCAAAACCAAGTTTTGAAACACCTTGTGCCAAACATGGTTTTGGGTTTGGAACCCAAACCCATCCCAACCCAAACCCATGGGCCAAACGGCCCCTAAGTGCTTTGAAAGGACCAAGACAACCAATTAGGTGAAATAACTTTAATCTAATTAAGATGCTCTTTTAATTCCTAGAATTAAACATGCAAGTCATGTAATATGGAAACCCACAAAACATACACATGTAATAATACTAATGCTACCGATTCAGTCAACATGACAATTACAGATCATGCATCATGATTAGCAATCAAACATGTAAAGTGATTAAGGCGTCAATTCAATCAAAATACATGCTTATAAAATTAACACAGGAATCAAATAATACTTGCAATTGAAAGAGAACTAGTTAAGGTTCGAGCCTCACAATATTGCAATTGGTTGCAATAGACCTATGAATTGGAACACTTACCTTAGCCGCTAATCGTGATGATGTAGCCAAGGTTCGTCAGTGGTTCAATATAGTGCAAAAAGAAAAGGAAAGGAAAAGGGAGAAAGACTCTAAAAACTATTGTCTAGAAATATTACGTTCGGAGAACCCCCTTGCCGTTGTCCAAAAGAAGGCTTAAATAACCTTGAAGTAGACAACTTGCAAAAGTAAGAAACCCCAAATTCTAGAAAGATATTTTTCCAAAACAATTAGGGAATAATATTTAAAATAAAATAAAATAAAGTAAATAATGTTCTCTCTTGTAAAATGCTGGAAAATACATCTAAAACTCGAAAATCCTTTCCTAAATTCTCTAAACAAACATAGAATGTTGCAAATAAGGAAAGGTTCTGGATTGCGCAGTCTTCGTTATTTTGCTAATAACTTATTCTCCAAAACTTGGATCAACGTGATCTTTATATGGTTGGAAAGATCATTCAGAGAGCTTTAAAATGATATCTAATTTGGCTATATTCCCAAACGTGAATAGCAAGATAATGGGAACGAAATTGGCACAAAGTATTCTCGGGTATAATAGTTTTCCAGCATGAGCAATAATCACTCAAAATGCCATAACTTTCATAATACATATTGTAATGCAATGAGTCTTATGCCTTGGAAATATAATTCAATAAGCTTCGATTTGATACCAAATTTGAATATATTTTCATCTCTAAATGTCATGATATGATCGGTTAAAGTTGGTATAGAAATTCTGTTGCTCGAATCACCTCGGATTTAGTCCGAATTAACTCTGAAATGTTGAAACTCTCCAAAACACGCAAATTTCTCAAATCACTAAAAAAAATAATAATAAACATAAAATCCTTCTAACTAACAAGAAATAAGTGTGATTAAATAGGATTTTATAGGTTCTATCAGACTTATCAGCTAAAGATTGAAAATTTAGAGATCTATTATACAACTTTTTAAGTTCATGATCTATCAGACACAAACTTGAAAGTTTAGAGACTAAACTTGTAATCAGTGACGGATCCAGAACTTTATATATACCGGGGGCACAAATTCATATAAGGTTAAATAAGTTTAGACCATGAACTTTTAAATTTGTGTCTAATATGATCCTTGAACTTTAAAAATTGTTTAATAGATCTTTGAATTTTCGATTTTGGGTCTAATAGCTTGATAGTTTCAATTTTGTATCCAATAGGTCTATTGGACATTTTTTTAAAAAAATTAATGTATCTATTAAGTACAAAATTGAAAGTTTAAGGTTCAATTAGACACAAAAAATTCAATTTTATGTCTAATAAAAAAGTTAATTTTTTTAAAAAAATTAAATATGTCTAAGACCTATAGATACAAAATTGAAAGTTAAAAAATCTATTAGACATTTTTAAAGGACCTATTAGACAAAAAATTTAAAATTCTAAGACTAAACTTATAATTTAACATTCATGTAAATATAATTTTTAATGCATTGATATATAATATTTAGATTAAGTAATATTAATTATAAAATTATAATAACTGATTATAGAATTATCTACCTCAGAAAAGAATGAAACTTGAAATATTTATTAAAGTTTTTTTAGGAATTAATTTTTCTAAAATAATTTACTAAAGATTTAAAATTTTAAATAGTATATATATATATATATATATATAGGATATTGAAAATTTTAAAAATTGAAAATTAAAATAATATATATAATATATTATATTACATTACAAAATTGAAAATCAAAATTAAATTGACATTCTACGTTACACAGGTTTCGATACCAAAAACACAGGGAGGGGTCGTTCATTCGTGTCCTGGGACCAACGAAACCACATGAACATTATATTATTTGCAATGAAAAACCATATACATATACATAAAATCCATCATTTGAAGCCCTAACGTGCATCCACCCCTACTTGTAATTTATCATTTAGTTTTTTTTTCTATTTGATAAGACATCGAGATGGCTAATTAAATTATGATGATTGTAAGGTTATTTGAACTTAATTGGAAAGTCGATATCTTTGGTACAACTACCTATTCTTATTATCATCAATAACTCAAAGATATTTATATAATATAATTTGTTGGGCTCCTAAACCAAACTATTTAGATCTGACCTTGAGGAAAACTATGTTCAATCATGTTGGCAATGGAAAGTTATTGTTCGAGAGAGATTTTATCATTATTTTTTACACAATATCAAATGAGGGAAAGAGAATACGAATGTACAACTCATAATAGCCTCGTCAAAGTCTAATTATTTGACAGACTACAGATTTACATTTTTTTTTTTTTTTTTTTGCATTGAACAATCTTATTTGATAGACATTATTTCCCTCATTAAATAGTTGTTTACTTTTTTTTTTATTTTTAAAAGTTGTTCTCTTTAATTAGGGGTAAATTAATAGACCATCTAAAGTTATCAATTATGTATCCATAAAGTAAAATGTTACCAAAAAAAAAAAAACAAAAAAGGGGAGAAGAAGAAGAAGAAAGAGTAGAAAAGTGGCTAAACTTTTTTGTTGGCTGTTTTAGCTGCGACTTTTACTTCTTTTAGATTCGGTATACTACTGATTTAGGATTGATTTGGTGTTTAATATTACTTGTAAACTGCTGCTAATTTTTTATTCTTCCTTCACGTTGCTGCAGTTGTTATTGCTGGAAATTTTGGCTTGCCTGCTAAATTTGCTTTGCGTAGTGTAAATTTGGTTTCATTTTGCTACTATTATTTGGTTGATTTTGCTATTTGTTTCACTTTGCTACGGATAATCATCTTATCTCTTCATATCCTTCAATATCTTCAAATTTTGTTTATTGATCTCGTGTAAGTTATGTCCCAATTTTGCTCTAATAGTCTTCTTCCTCCATGTAGACAAAAAAAATTTCCCCGTCTTTCCGCTAATCTCCCTTTTAAAACGTTGGTATCTTTCTTTCCCGGCAAAATTATACAACTACCAAGTGGCAGATTCAAAACTTTATGGCAGGGACACAAGTTCATATCATATTAAATTACAAGTTTAGTCTCTGAACTTTTACATTTGTGTCTACATGGTCACTTAACCTATAGAATTGTCTAATAGCTCATTGAATTTTCAATTTTCTATCTAATAGATGCCTGAAGTTTCAATTTTATATCCAATAGGGTTCTGACATATTCAAAAAAATTTAAAATTAATTGAGATTAGGCATAAAATTTAATTTTGTGTCTAATGAGTTCTTAACTTATTCGATATTTTTTAAAATTAATATATTTATTAGTTACAAAATTGGAAGTTTAAGATTCAATTAGATATAAAAGTAAATTTTATATCTAATAGAATAGTTAGATTTTTTTAAAAAAAATTAATATGTCTAAGATTTATTAAATACAAAATTAGAAATTTATAAGTTTATTAGACATTTTAAAGTTTAAAGACTTGTTAAACACAAAATTGAAAGTTTAAGTACTTATTAGAGTATTGAACCCCAGACCGTTAGATAATTAGAACTACGTGCCCCCCAAAGGCTTTTTATGATTACTAGTCTTTTAGCACGTGCCTTGCACATGATATGTCTTTTATTTCTATATATTATATATGTATAATAGTATGTTAATTATGTGAGATATATTAAATTTTGTTTCCTATAATTATTTTTTTCTTTATTTGAATGGTTGATTTTGATGATATATATATAATTAAAAAAAATCTTGCATTATCAAAAACCGACAAAAATAAAGAAAAGTAGAAAATTAATTCTTCCATCAATTGATAATGAATTTCAATACCTCTAAAAGTTATTCTTTCTTAGTTTGGTACTTCACAACACAATTTTTCCAACTAACGCTTAATTTGAAACTCCAATTATTTTGGAAATATTATATTTAGCAAATATACTCTATTACACCTACAATTTTGCAACCACAACTATAAAATATAATTAGATTGAAAAACATATATATTTTTTAAAATGTTTGCAATATGTGGATCCGACAATAGCTGAAATTAAAAAAAAATGAAATTTAAATAAACTATCATAATTAAAATAGTCTAACAAAATCTTGAATCAATCTGGTACAAATTAATTATAAGACAATACTTATAATCTTAGCATTACATTCTTTACAAATAAAAGCAATTTGGTAGCCAAAAAAAAATGTCATAAGATTGAGAGAGATGTATCAAATGTTGCTTTAATTTTGTTAAATAACATGACTTTCCAAATGAAATACAATGCAACAATTTAAGTTTATAATCAAATAAAGATAAAAGGAATAATAACATTAGTATATGCATTGAATCAATCAATTTGTTGAACTCAAAAAAAAAAAAAAAAATTGTTATAAAGGAAAACAATTATTCTTTGTTTAATAATGAGTCTCTTAACAAATGCATGAAATTATTATTTTTTAATTTGAGAAAATAAAGAGTCGATAGTTTTAAAAACAAAAGTTTTGATTCAAATGTAGATAGATTAATTTTGTGGCTTAATAATAATAATAATAATCACATGCATGTATATTCTTAGGGTGTAGAAATGCTAAAAGGCTTTGAAGTTATTAAATTTAATTACTCAAATTAACATGTATGTGTAAGTGACTTAATAATTACTTTATTTAAAGGTTGAGAATACTAAGAGAGGTTAAGAGCTACTATTACTCAAGTATCTTATTTAAATTGTTAAAATAATTATGACGTTAAGTGGGGTCTGATAAATTTCAAAATACTTGTCCACAATAATTTTTTTTAACCTTAACATTAAGATTAGGTTATGTGGAGTTTTTCCTATTTCAAGGAAGAAAAAAAAGGTTCGGAGTCATTGGCATTAACAACACATTCATTAAAAACCTAGGTAATTAAGTGTGATGTAATAGTGCTAATATTTGTACTCTTTAAATACTTGTAAATTATTTAAAAATATTTAAAGGCCAATTTAGGTATTATATTCAAATTAAAAATGAAATTTAAATAGACTATTATAATTCTAAATTCTAGGTTAAAAATCCTTATTTTTATTTTTTAGATATTACACCACATATGTGGTGAGAAATTCAAACCTATGTCCTACCAAAGAAAGAAGAATCAATTTGGTACAAATTTAAAGAAAAACAATAATTGTATGCTTATCATGATTTGCTTTACAAATAAAAACAATTTGACCCAAAAATAAAATCATAAGATCGAGAGAGATTCTTAATTGATTTGGTAATTAAAAAAAATGCAGCAATTATATTTTATTAACATAACTTTGTAAATGTAATGCAATGCAACAATTTAAAATTTAAAATAAAATTTAGTAATAAAAATCATATAAGATTGAGACTTACCTTAAATCAATCGATTTGGTATAAATGAAAGACAACGATTCTTGGCTTAGTAATGAGTCTTTATAAATGCATGAAACTATTTATAAGGAATTGCTAGATGTCTAATATAATGGATCATTTATTATTATTTGTTATGAAATTGGAAAAGTTTTCATGTTATGGAATTGGAAAAGTTTAATTTTTTTCAAATAATGCACTTTAATTTATTATTTTCTTATAATCTTTAAACGTGGATAGTTGGAAAATTCTTAATCTCCCTTGCCTTTATTTTAAGAGAGACATGAGGGAAATAAATAGGCCTTAACGAAAATGTAGAGCTTAAATTATTAATTATTAGTTAATTTGATTACAAATATCTAAAAGAAAAACTCTTCAGTTTTTTTTTAAGCAAAAAGAAAAACCTCTATAGATACCTTGGAGGAAGTGCAATACCACGTTTAAGCTTTTTATCCTTATTAAAATAAAATTGGAAAAAATCATATTGAATAATATATAAATAATAAATAGGTGAATAGATGAAAGGACACATTTGGAATTATAAAATTAGAGTTTGGACAAAATAGTCTAAAAATAATTCTCCATATGAGCCACTTTTAATTTTAATATAGTAAAGATAAAGATAAAGATTCTGCCTAATGGAGTCTAAATATATATAAAACGTAAAATTTCAGGGCCCTCTGCTCTGCTGTGCCCCAGCCCCTGCAACTAAAAAGAGGTGCAGTACAAATGCTTAACTAGTACAAATGTACTACAAAAGAAAACCAAGTGATATCAAATACGCAGTTATGAAAAATGGGAAAATGAAAGGACTTTGAATAAAGGCATCGGGTAGTACAAGTCAGTGGGTGGGTGTATTGCCAATTCTTGTACTGCACACTCCACCCCAAATTTGGATTGTTAATTTGTTATAACTTATAAGTAGCACTGTAAGCACAAGAAAATTAAACAGATAGAACAAGAACTTCTTTCCATTTCTTTGTTTGTTGGGTGCACAAAGTTTTAATTCGTTGGCGTTTTACTGGAGAATATTGAATTTGGTGGGAGTGCAGGCAGCATTACAATAGGCACAGTGAAGTGCTGAAGAATCCCCAATTGAAGCAATTTTGTTTCAAATTTCTGTCCTTCGCTTCGCTGTGACTGTTGTAATATTGCCTACAACTCCTTGCTTCGGCTCTTCTAATTTGCCCTTCTGTTCCATTGAATTCCCCTGCAAAATAGTTGTTGCAGTTTCACGGCTGTCCCTTTTATTTTCCTTTGGTTCTGTAATTTGCATCTGATTTGTTCTCTAAGCTTAAACTTGTTTAGAAATCTACAACGAATCGGTTGGATATATTGGATTACGCCAAAGTTTGATTTTTTATATGGCGCTTGTCTTGTGCTAACAAATTAGACTTTCAAATGGACATATTTCCTATAACACACTATTCGGTCTTTTAGCACTTAGGAAGAAAGCAAGAAAAAGAAAACAAGAAACACGCACTGAAAATGCAACTTGGAAGAGTAGATTGATTTGATTGAATTTCGAAGACAAAATTTTGAAAAGTTGTAATAATTTATAAGATCCAATTTTAGTATTCTAGTATTTGGATATATATGACATATTGGGTATTTGATTTTCATATATTTTGAAAAATGAGAAAGTTTGGAATAAATTAGAAGTAAAAGGAAATTGAAATTTTGTAACAATCTTTTTGTTAAAAAGAAAATGAGAGAGAAAAGTGAAATTTTATATTGTTTTGGTGTATTTTGGGAGAGAAAAAAAGAGAAAATAAGAGAATTGGGAAGAGACCTGGATAAGCTTCTTGATATGCTTTTATTGGAAAAAGAAAAAAATTAAAAATAAAATAAATAATGTGTGCCTTTAGAGAAGCCACACATATGGATGGCAAGCCACATACTTTTCTCATTAAAAAAAATAATAAAAAAGAAAAGAAAAGGAAGAAAAGTTGGGCTTTGGAGAGAGAATAGAAAGAAGAGAAAAGAAAGAATGGAGAAAGATAAAGAGAAAGAAGGAGGTAGCCGTCGGAATAGTGGGTAGTCGTCGGAAGTCGCCAGAAAAGTCGTGGTCACGTTGGAAGCCGCCGGAAAATGGTTGAGGAGGCTTTTAGGCAAAAATTTGAAGCTTGGTAAGCCATTTTCAAGAAAAATATATATGGATTTTCTTCTTTGTGCATAAGAACATCTATGGGTTTTCTAGTATGATTTCTTGTGAACGAGACTTGAAAAAACAAAAAAAAAACAAAAAAAAAAAAGAACTTTTACATTTTTACCAAAAACTTGTTAGTGGTTTTGATTGTTGTGTTTCTTAATTATTGTTGGTGTGAAAAATCTAGAATAAACGTTTTGGTAAAGAGAAAGAAACAAAAGGTCTAGAATGGAGGATGGAAATAAGTCAAAGAAAAAAAATGTTTGTGGATTAAGGAGGACGAAGAAGATGAATAGTGGAAGGAAAAGATAGACTATTTTATCATTAAAGTACATTTGGGTACATAAAGCGAATTTATGGAAGAGAGAAGTGTTGTTTTTGGGGGCTTGTTAATTGGGATATGTAAGTGGGGATAATTGAAAGATTATTTTTTTAATTTATTATGAAAAATAATATAATGGTTTATGAGGAGAGAAAAAAAGTAATATTTAATTAGAGAAAAAGACAAAATGTACAATGGTAATCAAGGTTCGAAATGTCGATGTCGATGGAAATGTCGAAGTCCAAAATTTATGGAAATGTCGATGTAAATGGAAATGCCGATGGAAATTTCGGTAGAAATTTACGGAAATCGTAGAAATTGATGGAAATTGTTTGAATTAGCCAATGAAACTTAGATTTTGACTTAATTATACTATAATGGACTATTTTTAAGCATCACATCTAAAAATTAAGATAATATTTAGATATAAATGTCAATTGAAAATTTGAAATGTCGATGCGAGTAGGAATTTGAAAAAAAATATATTGAAATTGATTTAAATTATTAAAATTATTTCATGAAACCTTAATTGTGAGTCGTGACTCAATTATAGTATAATTGATTACTCTTAAGTTTTAACATCATATATATAAATATATGTAATATTTATATTCAATTAGACAACTATGAAGGAAATTTGAGAGAATTGAAATGAATTTAAGAGAAGTAGAGAGAATTTGAGAGAATTGGAAAGAAATTAAGATAATTGGAATTGGAGTGTAGAAATGCTTTGAACCTATTATCTAGCGCTTCGAATGACCAAGTACGGGGGTCTCGCTGCTCTCTGTATTTTGTACTCAATTTCTCCTCAAGATAATAAAATTTTCTCTCCCTCTACCTGTAGACGTAACGTAGGCTATTACTTATTATTTATCCTACTTATTATTTATTAATAAAGAAAAGATTAAATTCGAAAATATAATAATAATAATAATAATATAACAAAGAAAAGATTAAACCGTGCCTTAAAGTTTCTCATGTTTGTAAAAAAAAAAAAAAAAACTCAAAATATGGACGACATGTCGTCGACACCTCGAAATGGGGGGGGAAACGACATCCCCCCGACGACATGTCGACCAAAAGTTTCCACCGTGATGGTAATAAATAGATGAGAGAGAGAAATTTGAAGATTTGACTAATGGGTAATGTTTAAGGAATGAAAAATTGGGTTAAGTGATGTTTAGTTGTTTCCAATTATATAGTTTGAAGAAAAATTTGTGATGTGGTTATTGGAATGTCAGGTTAGACATAAATTGAAATAGCTTACGATTCGAGGTGTCAACGACAATAATTTGTGAGTGGTTATTTTATAAAGTATTTCAATTATTTAGTAATTTATGAAATTTGTGAGATTTGAAAATCAATTGCAATTCATATATTAATGCAAATGATTTAGTTATTGAGGATTTTGATAATTTGGAGGAAATTATGTGTATTTCGTAAATTGTTTATTATTGAAATTCATGATTTACTAATTTGATAAGAAAGTGACATATGTTCACTAAATTGAATTCATGATTTAGCATATTTGCATTTGAAGAGATTTATGTTTATATGAAATTATAGCTACAATGTAACACTCTTTTATGTCTTTGAGAACTCGAAAAAAGAAAACATGCAATGAAGTTGTAACATGAAAAAGTGAAGTTCAAATATACTTCTTGATTGAATTTCGTGGACGAAATTCTAAAAAGGTGGTAATAATTTATAAAACCCAAGTTTGGTCATCTAACATTGGATATATAAGGCATATAAGTTTTGATTTATGAAATTTTTGTTATGGAGGAGATATTGTAAGACAAAATAGAATTAAAAGATAAATGGAAAAATGAGAAAAATGAATTTGGATTTTATATATGTTGGAACTAGGAAATAAGTATTTAATTTTTTTTTAAGAGAGAGATAGAGAGAGAGAGAGAGAATAGAAGGAAAAAGAAAAAAATGTGAATTAGCAAGACACGTGTGTGTGTTGGGTTGGAAGAGTGGTGGTTTGGTAAGTATTAGTTTTAGAAACAAAAAGAAGGAAGAAAGGAATGAAAAAAAAATGAGAAAGAGAAAGAGGAAGCATTTTTCGAAAAAAAAAAAAAGAGAGAGAGAAAGAGGGAGAGATAGATTTCACAAAGGGTGAGAGTTAAGAGGAATCTTTATCATTGATTAAGAAATTTGAAGCTTGAAGATTGAAGCTGAAGGTTGAATAACTCGAGCTCAAGATCAGAAATGGAATTGGGTAAGTTTTTCAAGGAAACTCATGAAGAGGAATGGGTTTTAAGATAGGATTTATTTGGGTTTTCTTTTCTTTGTAAATCTATCATGGATACTTTAAAATCAAATAAGAGTGAGGCTAAGGTTCTATTATGGAGTTAATCGGTTATGTAGGAAATGGAAGAAATGAAACATGGATTTTTGTAATATTGATTTGTTAATTGGGAATTTGATTGCTCAACGAGGGACAAAGAAAGATTAGCAGTTGTAATCAAAAAGAATTTTCTTAGATGTTTTATAAGGAACACAAGTGGGTCACAAAATTTAAAAGAAAAGAAGAAGATGAGCTATTGATAAGAAGAAAAAAAACACATAGGGGGCGTTTGGAGCACTGTTTCGGAATCAAAACCCTTGGAATCGGAACCCTGGGGGGTTTGAAAGCCTGGGAATCAGAAAACAGTGTTTGGGGTGCAGTGTTCTGAACCTTGGGAATCAGAAAACAGTGTTTGGGGTGCAGTATTCTGAACCCTGGAAATCAGGAAACAGTGTTTGGAGTGCAGTGTTCTAAACCCTAGGGTTGTGCAGTTTTTGTTTTTCCTTTGCTACTTTGGTCTCTTTTTTTTTTTTTTTTCATTTCCTTATATTCTAGTGGCAATCTTTGGTTAGTTGTAGAATCCTTTGTGTAAGTTGGGTAATTTTTTTTAGTACTTTTGAACGGACCTTTTAATTAGTATAAGAATGAGAAATTTGTTACTGGAAATGCAAATAATTACATCGTAAAATACGAAATTTGGTTAGATTTATGGCATGTATAAAAAAAAATAGTTGTAATAATTTATTGTTTTTTACAAAAAAATTGTGAGTTTCCAATGAAAAATAATTACTTTGTCAAATATCAAATTTGGTTAGGTTTATGACAAGTATTAAAAAAAATATTTGTAATATTTTATTATTTTTTACCAAAAAAATGTGAGTTTCCAATGAAAAATTAACATACTTTGTCAAATATCAAAGTTGGTTAGGTTTATGACAAGTATAAAAAAAAATATTTGTAATAATTTATTGTTTTTTACAAAAAAAAAAATGAGTTTCCAATGAAAAATCAACATACTTTGTCAAATATCAAATTTGGTTAGGTTTATGACAAGTATAGAAAAAAACATTTATAATAGTTTATTGTGTTTTACAAAAAAAAAAATGTGAGTTTCCAATGAAAAATAATTACTTTGTCAAATATCAAATTTGGTTAGGTTTATGACAAGTATAAAAAAAATATTTGTAATAATTTATTGTTTTTTACAAAAAAAAAAAAAGTGAGTTTCCAATGAAAAATAATTACTTTGTCAAATATCAAATTTGGTTAGGTTTATGAGAAGTATAAAAAAATAAAACATTTGTAATAACTTATTGTTTTTCAAAAAAAAAATGTGAGTTTCCAATGAAAAATAATTACTTTGTCAAATACGAAATTTGGTTATGTTATGACATGTATAAAACAAACATTTGTAATAATTGATTGTTTGTTACAAAAAAAAAATGTGAGATACCAATTAAAAAAAAAACAATGGAAGAGACGGGAGAAAGATAAGAAAACGTGATAATGAAAACATGTGCCAAATGAGGAGCAAACTGGTGTGTTGGAAATCAACCCCCCCTATTTCACTATGCAAAACCATGGGGTTGTATTTCAAAACTATTGGGTTTTGAACACAGTGGCCCAAACAAGGGTTTGGGTTTGGATTCCAAAACAACCCAACCCAACTCATTGCTCTAAACACCCCCATATAGTTTGTGAAGAAGAAGACGAAGAGAAGGAGAAAAGGAGAAGAAAGAGAAAATAAATAAATAAAAATAGAGAAATGTGATGATGGTACATTTGGGTTTAAATGAAGAGAGAGAAAGTTGATGGAGAATGTATATGAGACGTGAGAGAGTTGTTTTGGAAGAAAAAAAAGATATTATTTTATTATGGAGAAAAAAAAAAGATGGTGTATGAGGGGAGAGAGAAAGATAGTATTTTTTATATTATTTAATTATAGAAAAGGACAAAATATACTTACTAACAAATGGATAAGAGAGAAGAAGTAATTTGAAGTTTGGATTAATTATGGTGATGTTTAAGAGTGATAAATTGGATTAGTTATGGTTTTTCAATTTGGAGAGTTAGTATTCATATGATTATTGGAATTTTAGGTGAAACAAATTGGAGTAGTTTACGATCTGATGTGCTAACGATAATAGTTTTGTGAGTGATGTATTTTACGAATTATTTTTGTTATTTGATTATTATTATGAATTTTTAAGAATTCTATAATCATGTGTGATTTTAGAGAAACTGCTAAGAGATTTTCAGAGAATTGTTATGAATTTCTAAAAATGGTATTCAAATTTCAATATTTTATGCTTCTAGCTGAATTTATTATTTGAGAAATATTTCAGATTTTATGATCAATGAGATGTTTGAAGAGTTTTAATGTTTGTTGAGAAATGTATGAGATTTTTTAGATGTGATCTCAAAAAAAAATATGACTTTGAAGATGTTTTATATTATTTGAAAGATTTGATGATTATTCGAGAAAGTATAAAGGTTTAATGTTATTTTAGAAATTTCTTAAGTTTATGAAAAGCTATTTTAGAGAAAGAATGCAATTTTTAGAAAGAGTTTGAAAAGTTAAGAGTTTTTATGATTTAGAGCGATTTGTGATTAAGAGGTTTATATTGGAAATGGTTTTCAAACCATTAGATCTGTGTACCATGGTGATTACTCGATATGCTATGAGAATGTGTTTCCATAGTATGCTTGCATGCTTAGGCCGCAGGGGATGCAGGGGAATGCCGAGGCCATTAGGTGCCGAATCTGGATTCTGAATCCTGATCCAAATCCTGGTCCTGAAGCATTACAGATGATAGAGATTGCTCTGCGTGCACGTATGATAGAAATATACTTTGCTATGTATTTGGAGAATACTCGATACATAGTATGATAGAGATTACTCTACGCCAGTATGATAGAGATTTGGGTACAGATTTAATGATGAATTTTACTAACTTATATTTATGTTTTCCAAAGCTGTAATTACAGATTTCCTATCTATGTGTTTTACTAAAATGTGCTTAAGTTTCAAGAATTATTTTATTTACCGACTTTAATTTCTTTAAATGATCTCGAAAGTTTCTAAACTATTCGTGATTTACATTATTTCACAGAGTTATGAATTTCTGTTTAGTAAGTGAATTATTTTTCCTGAAAATTTATTTTCTTATGGAATTACCACTCACTGGGCTTTTTAGCTCATTCTTTTGTTTTTAATTTTCCACCAAGTTGCTCTTGAGTTTCAACCAAAGTTAATCTGCCACCAATCTTGTCAAGTCATTGCATATCATATATTGTAAGTTAAGAGAAATTTTGATTGTGTTGTTTATGGGATATTCATAGATAAAGTTAGATAATGAGAGAAGAGATAAAGACTTGGTAGTAGATTCCATTGCACATTTGGGGTCTACTATAGTCATAGCTCACCCTAGGTTTGGTAGAGTAATCTGGGGCGGGTTATGACATACAATGACTTAATTGTTTGTATTATTTAAGCTTATAAAAAGTGAATTTATAGAAATCTATTGATTTTAGCCAATTGCCAAAAGTTCAAATGATTTGAGTTGAAATCAAGTATCTGTGAGTTTTTTAGAAATGACTTGATTTTAGAATCATGATTTTAGTTGATCTTTGAGTTATGGCTTAAAGTTGTGAGACCTCACGATTGAGAATGTTTATGACTTTAATGTGGGTTGAGAGCTTATGATGATTATCATATAGAAATTGTTTTCAAACCACTTAAATGTTGTACCCATGGTGCTTTCCCGATACACTTACGCGAATGTGTTTCCATAGTGTATGTATGACTAGTTGCTCTGCTATGTGTCTTGAGATTACTAGGTGCATATTATGACCAGTTTGCTCTGCTATATACGTCAAGAGTCTCCGTATATAATATGACCAATTGCTTTGTTGTGCGTGTTATGATTACTATGCACCAATATGACTAGGATTTCTTCGCTATATACGTTGAGGTTCTCCATATATAGTATGATCGGTTGCTCTGTTGTGCGTGTTAAGATTACTCTGCGCCAGTATGACCATGATTACTCTGCTATACATCTTGAGATTACTCGATATGTAGTATGACCAGATCTGCTCTGCTATGTACCTTGAGATTACTCGATGCACAGTATGACTAGCTCTACTATAGACTACTCAATATATAGTATGACTAGTTGTTCTGGTGTGTATATTGAGATTACTCGATGTACAGTATGACTAGATTAACTCTGCTATAGACTACTCAAAATTTTTATGGATTTGTTTTAATAAAGTTTTTGCTAGCCACCTAATACTTTCATAATGTGTTCAGGTTTATAAGTTCGATCGTAGATTCTATAGTTTAGTTGAGATCTATTGTCGACACACCACATTCTAAGTTGGTCAGGATGATTTAGGACAGGGCGTGATATTTCCTATCTAAATTATTGGGTCTTAAAAGTCAAAAGAGTGGAAGAGCCAAGAGGACAAGTCGTGAGAGGAGGGACTGTTTTTTGGGCGCCTCTTGTTTTCATCTATATCGTACAAACTATCCATTTAAAATTACTTGCTTCTACTAAAGAAATAAGTATATCTCAATTAAATCATTAATGTATTGTTTGCTTAATTGACTTTCATTATCTAATAAGTCGTTTAATAAAGATAACATATATTACTTATAATTTTTTTCCAAAAAAAATATTACTTTTAATTTTTCTTTTCCTAAAAAATATGTTTGTTTAGGTCCGTTTGATAATCATTTGATTTTTGGTATTTGGTTTTTGAAAATCAAGTTTCTTTTCTCCCAATTTCTTTATAATGAGTTTCATCTTTCTTAAGGTAACATTTGAATTTTTAGTCAAATTTCAAAAACAAATACAATTTTTCAAAAACTACATTTTTTTAGTTTTGTTACAATCACATCCCAATCCCTATACTTTGTTAAGTGTTGCAATCACACCTATACATTTTTAATTTGATCAATTAGCACATGTACTTTGTTAAATGTTGCAATCAACCCCTTCTGTTAGTTGCCGTTAAACTACCGTTTAATTGCACTTTGCATGTGCGACTCATACGTGAGTAAGAGAGAACAAACTTGTCATTGAAGACATTACGAGAGTGACCCCTCTTTTCAGCCTATATGGATTGGGCAGTGCCATCATTGACTAATTTGGAGATGGAAGTTTCAGCTATGGCGACTGCAATCTCCTTCGTCTTCTGGGGTTTCTTCTTTCCCATTAAAAAAAAAAATCACACAGCCCAAATAATACCCACTAAATTGAAACTTCCTAGACTTCTTTTTATAAAACATAAAACTTTTTTTTTTCCAGATATGCCAATAACAAATTTGTTCTTTCCTACTAACGTGTAAGTCACACATGTGAATCCCAATTAAAAGATAATTTAACAACAACTATCAAAAGGGGCTAATTGCACCACTTAACAAAGTATCGGAGGTGATTGATCAAATTAAAAATTCAAGAGTGTGATTGTAACAAACTCCATAGTTTATGGGTCATTTGTGCAATTTTTTCAAATTTAATCTATAAGGATAAAAAGGAAATTTAATCCTAATTATTCTCACTTTTTTATTTACATTAATTTTTCACACATTTACCAACCTGAGCATAGTTCGTCTCGTTAACACATATATCATCGACTAAAATGTCTCCACCCTAACATGTTATTGAACTAAAAAATAATAGTTATTCTTCCTTTCAATTTTAGTTATACTTAAAAGAATATCACTATTTTTTGTATTCTGAATTCAGTATGATTTAATCTGTTAAAGAGAATATTATAAATTAATTAATTGCAAAAAAAGATTATAATTAAATTTTAAATAATAAATAAATAAAAGATTAAATTTCAAGTTTAGTCTCTAAGGTCTCAATTGATAATAATCATTTGGGCTTCGTTTGGTAACTATTTGGTTTTTAGTTTTTGGTTTTTAAATTGTGCTTGCTTTTTCTCAAATTCTTACAAGACTTTTCAATTTTTTTAATGGAACATTTGAATTCTTAGTCGAATTTCAAACACAAAAACTAGTTTACGAAAACTAAAAAAAATGGTTTTTAAAAAATTGTATTTGTTTTTAAAATTTGGTTAAGAATTCAAATATTTCCTTAGAAAAGATGAAAACCATGATAAATAAGTTGTGAGAAAATAAGCATAATTTTCAAAAACCAAAAACCAATAACAAAATGGTATCGGAGCCTTGATTTTTGAAAATACACCATTTCTCTACAATCATTTTTCATCTTTCTCAAGAAAACATTTGAATTCTTATACAAATTCCAAAAATAAAAACAAGTTTTTAAAAATTACATTTTTTTCTTTTAAGCTTTCAAAACTTGGTTTGAATTTTATGAAAACATAACAAAACAAAACAAAGAAAAATTGTGTCTTGCAAAATTTGCAAAAACTAAATGGTTATGTAATGGGGCCTAAACTTTCAATTTTGTGTCCTACAAGTCTAAAAACTTTAAACATGTCCAATAAGTTTTTAACTTTCAATTTTATGCGTAGTAGGTCTTTGACATATTCAACAGTTTTAAAAATTAATGAATCTATTAGACATAAAATTGATTTTTTTGAGCTAATAAGACATTAATTAGAAGGTCCCGTTTGATAACAATTTGATTTTTAGTTTTCTGTTTTTGAAAATTGTGCTTATTTCCTCATAATTTCTTTACTATGGTTTTTACCTTTCTTAAATAAACATTTGAATTCTCAGCCAAAATTTTATTATATTTTTAAAAAATAATATATATATTTTTTTAAATTATCTTTTTTAGTTTTCAAAACTTGACCTGGATTTTAAAAACATTTTTAGAAACTAGATAACAAAGCGAAAAAAACTCAATGTTACCATGATTCTCGTTATTTCAATCGATTTGGGAGGAGCCATTTTGGAGAGGAAAGAAAAACCCTATTTTTTGAAAATTGACTTGATTTGGAAGCAAAGGGAGACCATTGGAGCGAAGAAAATGGATTGTTTGAGCTTGAGATTGTAGATATTGCAACGGGGACATACGATTGACACACGAACATCAATTTATCTTCTCTATACTTTAAATCTTGTATTTTTCTTATGGAATTTTTACTGAGTTTGTATTTGGTTTCTTGAACATGAGTAGCTAAAATTCTTTTATCTTAGAGATTGATGTAGTTGTTAGATTTTATGAATTGATTAATTGAATTCCATGATTGATTTCTGTTATTTCATTCATGCTTTTATTTGCTTAATGATTTTAATCTCTTGATCACATGTTAATTGTTGTTGGTTTTGAACTTATGCTCGAGAGAGGTAACTTAGATTAGACTTAATTGCATGACTAGCCTTTCTAGATCGAGAATCTGTTAAAAGAAGTGAACTTAAGGTCTTTGCTTGTTAGTGAAACTATAGAGAAATATTAGTTTTGAGTTAGTAAAGAGATTTAATTGTGCTCATGAGAGAGAGCCTTTTACTTTTTCCTTCTTAACTTATGGAATGATTGTATGCTCAATCTTGGTTGTTTAATTAATTAATTTGTCATTTTTTTTATAAGTTCAATTAATTTGTCATTCTAATTGGTAAAATCAACTCCCTAGATATTTTCTCTATGACATTTCTCACACATTTATTTTCAGTTATTTTAATCGAGTCTTAGATTTCATCATTGGATTAGTTTGTCTAAATTTCATCATTCAATTAATTTGTCTAAATAACTAGAAAACTAATAATGAGGACGACACTCTACACTCATCACTTTATTAAAACTTGATCCATATACTTGCAATATCAATTTGCGTAACAAATTTTTTTAAAAAAAATTGGGAGAAAAAGTCCATCGTTTGGTGAGCATGTCGTTGGTGCCTAATTAAAACAACGAAAAGAAATTGAAAAGGGAGTACAAGCCTAGGTTCAAGTACAAAAGAAAAAAGTAGTACAAATCCATCTTTTACCAAAAGCCATCAAACATGAAAATAATTAAAACAACGAAAAGAAGAAAAAGAAAAATCAGCGTTGAAAATATTAACAAGCATCGAATAACGGATAGTACAACTAGCTGGGTCGTTATTTGTACTGCAGCCCATCGAGCATTCAATATAAACAAAGGGAATGGACGCCATTATCGCCTACAGAATTACATCAAACCAGATTGAAAGATACGTCATTGAGTGCAGCGTTGATGTAAAAATAAGCAAATTACAATTCCAAATTTCCATCAGCGCTACATTCAATTACGTTTCTTTCTCAATTCTGGCTTCGGCTTCCCTTCCAAAATCCCACTTCAGGTATGCCTATTATTTCTCAATTTCTTCCTAGCTTTATGCGTTTTGCTAATCTTGATCTCCGTTTAAGAGAAATAAAAGCGGTAAGGTAATACTTCAAAAATGTTACACAATTACTCTGTTTAAACAGGACAGAAACAGGGAGGCAGGGTTTTATTTGTATGTATAAGAGAAAACAGGAAATGCCTAAATTTGCAAAGGAAAAAGTTTGTGGTATGCTATTGATACAGAAAGTGTGGAAATATCAGCGTTTCTTGGCTGCAGGTTGCTTCTGGGAATTGAAGTATACGGCGGCGACGGGAAGGCCGAGCGCATTCTGAGAAGCGAATTGTCGGGTGCTGAAGTTGCTGCGGGTGTTGGGTGGTCGGAGCCTGCCGCCGAGGGCGGTGTTCTGCTTGAAAACGGCTAATATATATCGGTGAATGCCTGTTGGAGGCTGTGGTCCCATGTACTGCACCACCTCATTCCCTGAAATTCCACCAATTTTTTTCATCACATTAGAAAAGAAAAACAGAGGAGACGTTATAACGGGGAGACAACATTGAGGAATTTATTAAAAAATAATAATTTTTTTAATACAACAAAATATATGAGAGATTTAAATGTTGGATCTCAAGTAAAGAAGTACATGTCAATTTGATTTTAAAATAATAATACTTTCATAATGTTATATTTTTTATATTAGTGATATTACATTGTTTATCACTAATAAAGTATCTGTGGACTCTATATATATATATATATATATATATATATATATATATATGTCATCTTGCATTTTATCATGTGACAAATCTTTAGAATCATATTTGCTATAAATATTTTATCCATAGGGATTTGCTATTAATACAGAAGCCCTAAAAGAAACTAAATATCAATCCATTATGGCGGTGTTGTGGATAAATTATTTAATGAAGCCGCTATAATGTGACTACCTCATAATAACCGTTGAATATGGATTCAATAATTTTCATGCTCCTAATAACTGCTGGATATAAATTCAAAGTACTTATCTCTATATATCAAATGATGAAAAACTGTCTGCCACATTGTGGCGGCTTCATCAAATAATTACTCATTGTTGTGTTGCTATTGTAATGCCTTAATTTTTTTTTTTTTAGATTTAGTTTATTTGAGTTTGTTAAGAACTTAAGAGTTAGTTAATTAGAACTTAAAGAGTTAGTTAGCATGACTCAACCACCTTAAAAAAGCAAACAAATTAGAAGACCCCATGATTTGTTAGTAGAAAGCTAATTTGTTAACAAATTCTTTACTTTGATCTATTTTTCTCAAAGAAAAAAGTTCTTAAAATCTAAAAACCATTAACGAAAAAGAGAGAGAATTTAGTTGTAAAAAGAAAATCTTGATTAGAGTCCCACGACAGAGTATTCTGCAAATCTTCATTAAACTCAAAATGTACTTTAAAAAAAATGTTTAAAACTTTAATCAAGATTATAAAATTGTTTTAGAAAATAAATAAAATTAAGGTTATGGTTTAGATTTGTATCCATTTAGTACCTGAATTTTTTTTTTTAAGGATTTAGTCCTTGACGTTTAAAAAATGTTTAAAAAACATTTAATAGATTCATGAACTTTGAATTTTGTATCTAATAAGTCCCTAAATTTTAAAATGGATCTACAAGTCATTTGTCTTTCAATTTTATAACTAATAAGTCATTGAATTTTTAATTTTATGTCTAATAGGTCATTAACCTATTTAACAATTTTTAAAATCTAAAGGTCTATTAGACATAAAAGTGAAAGTTTAGAATTTTATTAGATATAAAATTCAAATATATATTTAATATATCAAAGACTTATTAAGCACAATCGAAAGTCCAATGAACTTTTGCATAAATACTCGTGTTTGCTTATTAAAAGTCCAGAGAAATCTTATGTTACGCCTGGATACCCGCGTTAATACACTCACGCGACAAGGAAGGTCGTTAAATCCACACGCGCACACAAATATTTGAGCCTAAAGGTACACACAACATAAGCTATAAGTTTTTCTCTTATATTTTACCTTTTCAAAAACTATACAAAATAATAATAATAATTAAGCACATAGCTATTTTTTTTTATTAAAAAATATATATTTTATCTTTTATCTTTTACATTTCTCTATCATTTCACTATCTTGACACTATCTTACTCGTTCATCGGAGAGTATTATCCACACCTAAGAGATGAATGCATAAAGGAAGAAAGAAGAGAGATTATTTCTATTTTGGAAAAAAAATTAACTAACTGTCAAGTTTTTATTCTGGTGATTAGGAAAATACATTATATCAAGACAAAATAATTCTTCTTCTTCTTCATATAATTAATAAATAATTATATCTCCTCAAGACAAAACTTTCTTTTAAACATAAATCATATTGAATTTTATTTGAACAAAACATACCTTTATTAACATCAGATCCTTCTGGAATGTCCACAACAATCCTGAAAAATCACAAAAAAATTCCCAACAATAAAAAACCCACAAAATCTCATACTTATTTCCAAACTAGAGAATCCAAAAAGAAAAAATAAAAAACTCATTACCAATGAAGCCACTCTTTGAATGTTGGCTCACTAGGACTCGGAGCATCAGGATCCACCATAACCTACCCAAAATTCTCAATTCAAAAATCAATCCATTATTACAAAATTATTTTAAAAAAATCCCCAAAAGCTGCAAAAAAAAAAAAAATTACCAAAGTGTAAAGGTGATTAGAGATGGAGCCTTGAACAAGAATCGTGGGGGCGGCAGCAGCAACAGAGGGCTTGATTTCGCAGCCATTAGCCACCTGTTTAGAGCCATAAGTGACGGACAGATCCGCGGCTGGAGTGAACATGTCCAACACATCTCCGATCACTCTGCCAACGACCAGTGGCTCCAGAGACCGTACCATTTTTTTTTTTAATTCTTTTCAATTCTCTTCCTATTGGCGTTTGGTTTGGAGAGGGGCTTTTGTTTTTTGTTTGTAAAAAGTTTGTTGTGCTATGGATTAGTGGGTGAAGTGGGTTTGTGACACGTAGCAGAATTGGTATGATGATTTGGCAATCTGCTTGCTCACTATGATGGTGCTTCTTAAACACGTGTCCCCGTCTCGCACATTTGTCGGTACAATTTTTCCTTAGTGCGAATGGCGGCTTGCTCTGCTCTATTATTCTAATCCATCCAAATCAATGTTTTGTTAATAAAACACATTTATGCTGTTTTTCACACTAATGAACTAATTCATTTTCACGGCACTTCCATTAATAATTTCTGCAAATTATATTTCCACAGAGTAAATCAAATACCAAGCTTCAAAATTTATTCAAATCTTTTTTTTTTTTTTTTTGACAACAAGATTTCTTCAAATTTTATTGAAATCTTAACAAAGATATATAAAACATGTTCTCTGCAGGAGTTGAGAAAAATTATTTCCATTTTCTCAATTATGTTCATTTCATAAAATACCAGCTCAGTTGCTACGTCTTTTTTCCCCCTCAAATCAAAATTAAATTAAAACCAAATATCAATATGTATTACAAATGAAGGGAAATTAAGGTAGATACCTAAAAAAAATAATCGAAATAAAAAATAACTAAAAAGTTGCCATATTCAAAATTATGGCTAGCATTTTTTTAGGGAGAAGAGTGAATGATTTTTTGTTCCATTTATATTCGGGTGCATACCTAGATTCACAGTCATCTCACAACCATAAGTAAATTTCTATAAAAAAAAATATATCAGTCATCTCTCACTTAATTTGGTAACATTTTCCTAGATTTATACATTTTTTAAATCAGTTGGGATTCCCATAATTTTCGAATCCATAAATTTTCAAACATTTCATTTTAATTTAAGATATCAATCCCCTTTATTTATTTTCTGTTATTTATTAACAAAATCATCCTAAAAAAAAACTTATGCTCAACTATCAATATGCATTTTTTCATACAAAACTACTCAATACTTACGTATATATAACAACACATTCATGGAAACATAGAAGCAATGTATACAGGCACGCAATAAATACAGCAACAAACACACAATAAATGCACTAGTATATAGAAGATGTCTACATGGGTATGTACAAATATCAATCCTATCAATCACTCGCAAATGGATAAAGGTATATACTTCTTGCATCTCTATGTACATAAGAGTATATACATATAGTAAATACAGCAACTCAACATTACCTTGTTCTCACCATCTTCCTCAACAATAATTTTTTTTTCTTTTATGGATTTCTCATCATTCATGGCTTTCCCTTTTCATTTGTTCTTGGTCATAGACTTTTTATTTAAGTCCTTATTAAACCGTATAAAATGTCAAGAGGTAAACTATGATAAATAGGTCCAGTTATCATTTTCATAACTATCAACATTAAAAAAAAAAAAATTAAATCCCTAAAAGAAGGGGGATAGAGTTTTAGAATCTAAAATGGCTATTTAAAAATGGAAATTGTAATCTAAAACCCAATATTGTAAGTCTTAGAATGCAAAGAGTATGAACGCAAATCGTGTTCAATCTACTAAACCTTAAGTTCATCCAGAAACATGCATAATTCTATTTTCGAAACTAGAAACTAGAAACGTAGACAGGAAGCAATAGAGAGGAAGAAATTGAACACAATCTATTTTCAAAATTAGAAACAACAGTAGGTATTTGTACATACTTTGCGAATGTGATAGAAATGACGGTAGAGCAGTGGCCGTCGACCAAATTTAGAGTTCTCAACAACATAGAGGGTTGAGCAGAAACCCAATTCATGTTGAGTCTAGAAACAACACCTAAATCGTATAGGCAAATATACATACCTCAAAATATATTTTTTTTAGTGTGGAAGACCAGTGGTCGTCGAGGAACCAAAGAGGCGTAGGAGACAGATGCAAACCATGTTTTGTCAAATCAAAGAAAGAAAAAATTCTATAAAGGAAGTGACGATGAGCATGAAATTAAATGCACTCAAAATTAGGAAGCAGAATGACAATATGTATGTACATACCTCACAAATATAATGTGGTAGAAATGGCACTAGAAACTGATTAGTGTTACCAATTTCAAGTAAAATGTAGAATGCATACTCATATAATCCCATTTGAAGCTAGCTAGATGTAATTTGGAATATATACTCTTGGCTAGAACTATCTAGATCATCGTTTTTATCGATGTGTTTATCATTTTCTTTGTTAATTCACTAATTTGGAACTTATCTATGAACATTTTAGTCGTTGAGTCTGCCATATTAAGAGCCTAAAATTAATTTGAAATAATGTTAAGTTATGGATTACAATTTATTCTTGGTTGTTACGTTTGTTTTTGCAACCTTCGTCTTTCTCATCCCTAATATGTTGCATTATTTTAGCCTTTCTTTTAGTTTCTTTAAAAATGAAAAATTTAAATCATGGGTATTTTCATCAAATTTTCAATATTAATATTTTAACAAAAAGCACGCTTAGACATTTTTACAAAATCTCATGCGTTTAGCTATTTTTCATGTTAGTCTATTAAAATTTAGGGAAATTGTGGCAAAGAGCACGTTTTCAACCATATATTTCATAAATGTCTCATTTTAAAAAAATTATCGGCTCTAGCATGACTCATATTTATGAGATCAATTTATTCCATTTGTACCCTTACAATTTTTGCATATATTTATAATATTGTTATAATTATCATTTATTGTTTCCATAATTAAATCATTCAATTTAGGTAATTAATGTTACCACACTACAAGAATTTGGACTTTTTCCGACGCACGAAAGCATCAGAAAAAGTCACAAAACGCGACGGGAAAGGCTTTTCCGACGCGACAATGGGCGTCGCCAGGGGCGTCGGAATTGATCCATCGGGAGAGGGTTTAGCCGACGCCAAAATAGGTGACATCGGCAGAACCCACTTCTGCCGACGCTAACTAAGGGCGTTGGCAGAAGTCACTTTTGCCGACGCGCAAAAATTAGCGTCGGCAAAAGTCACTTCTGCCGACGCCACCTATTTCAGCGTCGGCAAAAGTCTGGTATTGATTTTTAATATTATTTTTTTTAAATCTCATTTTTTTTCTTTCGAATATTATTGTAATGCATTTTTTTTACCTGATAATAAATGTATATAAAACAAAATATTCCATATTTCATTCAAACATAATAACAAAATTTATGCCAAATTTTATATCAACCAAACAACAAAATTTGTTCATACAATTTCTGTTTATATAAAATTAGAAACAAAACTAAAATTACATAAAACACTTAGGAAAAACAAAATTTCTCGTAAATGCATCCTAAATCTCGTCCATAATCTTACTCGCATGCACATCAACCCCGAAGCACCTACAAAAACACAAAATGTCAGTTCGTCCCAATATTTCAACGACAAATCAAAGCAGAACCAATTGATTCAAACAAGAATTATGTGAGACAAAGTAATTGACAAAGCTAAGTATAAAATCAAGGCTAAAGATGCTAATATATATGCATATGGGTTTGCCCCAAAAAGTAAAAAGTTCATGAGAAAAAAGGAGAGACAAACCTCAAGGCATCTCGTTGGAACCATTGTCCCGAGCCTTTGAGAATAACATCGACCTCGAAGTATCTATGAAAAACAAAACCTAATATTAATTATATGATCACTACAAGATCAATATACTAACTTATCAATTAACATAACAAATAAACTAGTCAAATTAAAACAAACAACTAACATGTCAAACTTATGAACATAACATCAAAAATTAACTAACTTATCATGAAAATGAATACTAACTCATCAAATTAAAACAAACAATATACCTTAACAAACTTAACATTAAAATGAATACTAACATCATTTAATTAAAAAAAAACAACTAAACTTATAAAAACAATCTCTTAGCACACATCATCCATTTAAATGGATCAAAACAATCAAAACCACTAGACTTAACTAACTTATCTAAACTTATGAACATAATCTCAAAACTAAACTTAAACTTAGGAGCATTACAACCAAAACAATCTCTTAGCAGTTCACCACCTATTACACATTTCACACCCCACAAACTCACTCAAACTAACCTTTAAAAAAATGTGCCTAACTTATCAAATCTCACTTCGAATCTCACTAACTCATTGATTTAATTTCTTTATTTTTCACCAAAGCTTTTAGGCTAAAAAACAAAAGATTTCCTAAACAAAAATTCAAGAAAGAAACAAACCTCCCATTACAATAACCAATGCATAATCCATGCCAATTCAAACAACAATAAACAACACGCCCCCAAAATGCTCAATCGAACCACAATCAAATCATTTGCCAAACAATATTTCACCAAGAAATCCATTAAACAATATTTCACCAAGAAATTCATTCTCCAATTTAAAACTAAAAACACACAAACAAACAAACAAACCATAAACCATAAACCATTAAAAAATTACCATCAATAAACACAAAAGAAAATAAACAACAAATCAAAGCACTCAAACTTCTATCAAGGTTTTAGATAGCCAAAACCAAAAAATTAATAAACACAAAAGCATAAACCATTACAAAATTGCCATCAATAAATACAAAAGCAAATAAACAAAAACTCAAAGCACTCAAACTTCTATCAAGATTTTAGATAGCCAAAAAAATAAGAGTTTGTTCTAACTCAAATGTTGAGGAAAAAAAAAAAAAAAAAAGGAAACCTGATGGAAAAATGGGTGGCAGCGGCGGTGAGACGGTGGCGGCGGGCGGCGACGACGTTGGAGGAGGTGGCTGTGCAAGCAATGGTGGTTGCAGCAGAGGAGAAGAAAAAAATCAAACAGGGAGAAAGAAAGAGGGAAGAAAAAGAAAGGGGGTTAGGGTTTTCTAAGTGAAACTTTTCCCGACGCCACTTTAAACGGCGTCGGGAATAGTACCCTTTCCCGACGCCATGTTAAAGGCGAGGGGAAAGGGGTGACCCTTTGCCGACGACGTTTAAAACGGCGTCGGAAAAAGGGTGACCTTTTTCCAATTTGTGGACGCAGTTCATATGATGTAAGGAAAATGGCACCCTTTGCCGACGCCGTTTAAAATGGCGTCGGGAAAGTGTCCTTTTCCCGACCCCATTTAAAGCGGCGTCGGGAAAGGGTCACCCTTTCCCGACGCACTTTAACATGGCGTCGGCAAAGGTGCTTTTTCCGACGACATTTGCGGTGTCGGAAAAAAAAACGTCGGGAGAAACCAAAATTCTTGTAGTGTCATTACTTACATGAATATATTTTTTGTATTAGTAAATATTTTTTCTTTCATATTTTACTATTCGAATTAGGTTAGAATTTTTTGTTACCATTAATAACCATGCTCCATTATTCTAATTGATGGTCTTCTCCACCGACGTTCTTCTCCAATTGTGGGTTCAATTGTCGTGTACAGATTTTTGTTCTCCAAAATGAGGAAGCTAGTATTCTTCCTTATTCCGTCTTCTTTGTTTTTCATTTGGTTTTTTTTATTTAAATCTTATATTTTAGACTAAAGAAAGCAGTATGGATAGTTCCTTTACATAGAAGTATATTATATATACGTATGTATATAATTCTATTATATTTTATGTAGGCAATAAGTATAGTTATATTTACAGACATATATTATATAAACATAGGTAAATAATCGTCATATATTTTGTATTGGTAATAATCCTATTAATTTTGAGATAACCTTACAATATATAGCTATAATGTCATAACATGGTCTATCCATTTTATACATATTGTATGTAATATATAATGTTCAATGGGTTCCTAAATATATACTGTGTTGTATATTGTACCAATACATATATATGTTGAGGTATATAATATATACATCAATATGTAATCATTTTATATGTTTGGAATAACATGATACTCCTATTATATAATATACCCTATTATATTCTCAGATATATATTATATATACCCTACTATATTTTCAGATATATAATATATATACCCCCTACGTATGAAGAATGGAACCGTTGATAATGGAAATGGTTGTCTAGTTTTTAAAATCCCTAGATTTTAGGAGGAAAATCGTAAAAATCTTTCATCTATTATATTCTTTATACAAAATTAATGGTGTTTGGAGTGAAGGATATAGGTTTCAACATTTATGGAAAATATCCATATATTTTATTTTTATTATATATATAGAGAGAGAGAAATAAATAGATGGGTAAATGAGTAATGTTTCTCTAGATTTAGCTTCTATTTGGCTTGAAAAGTGACAAAGCCAATATTAATAATAAAACGTGCCATTTGTGTAAAATTTGGTTCCAAATATGTCATTCATGTAGTTAACCCTAAAATTTAATCATTCATCGCCTGCTAATCCAGGGCCCAGGCCCATATTAGCTGACTTATGGGCCTTCTTTGCACAGGTTTGGGCTTAAGCTTGCTAACTTGTTCCATCAGTTGCTCTTGGCAGGCCCAGGTCGTTAGGTTCCATCAGTTTAGCTTTGCCCATCATCCAATTTCCCCCGAAATACTTCCTCATAAGAATCATGCTGTCATTATGGAGTATTTTTCATTTTTAAGTCCACGTTCAATTTTCTATGAAATTATGTTATTTTAAATTTTCAATAAATTATTTATCTTTCTTGTACAAAATCGTTGTCATTTCTAAAATGACTTCTTAAATAAAACTTCATAATTGAAATTTTATTTTAAAGCTATCTTACCCATCCAAAATACTTCACCAAAAATTCCTATATTGTAGTATGCACGAGTAGGGATGTTAAAAAAAAAAAACAAATATCTGAACAACTCAACCCGGCAAGGATTGGGTTGAAAATGAATTTAGTTAGGCTTGATTTATTTTTTCTATACTTAGTAGGTTTTCTTTCAACTCTTGGATATGTTGCTCGAATTCGCAAGTGCTCAAATTGTTACAAGTAATATAGTAGTTGAATTACCAAAATCGTTCTCCACATGGAATGAATGCTATCAATTACCAAATTCATTAACCTTCATTTTATCTGAGTACCGATTAATCAAAGATGGGTAAAATCTGAAACTAACTACAAAAGAATGAAATAAAACTCTAAAATTAAAAAAACAGATGATTAAATTTAATTGCAAAAGGTTCTAGAGCTATGACTTCACCGTTATCTCCTCTCACTCTTCATTAATAGTTGAAACATTTTCTATTTCTAGATTGTTGACAAGTTCTAACCTATAGACTCGATATTCTCTCTCAAGCAATAATGATAATCATTGAAAAGTAAATTGTCTATATCTCTATGACAATTCTAACAATTCAAAGACGAATTTAGAACCTAAATTGCCACAAAACCCACCAGGATATCTCTATTTCAAGTGTAAATTAGAGAAAACTATTCAAGTTCATCAATAATTCTTGTCTCTCAACCTCAAAGTACAACACAAAATTAATGTAAAAATTGGCCAATTATAAACATGCATTAAGCTTAGAAGAGTTTTCACAATCATAATGAAATAGAATCATCAACTGTTAACTACGAAAGAGTAGGATTCGAAAACAATTACATCAAGCTCTAGAAAGAATAACTTAGTTCATAAAGAAAATTTAACCACAACTCTCTAAAATCAAAATTAGAGTCATTATAAGTAGGAAAAAGACAAGAAAAAGTGAAAAGAGAAACAAATCCAAATGATTGCATGAGTTTCCAAGTGTCGCTCTCGCTCCGTTTGGTTGCTCGAATCCTCCAAAGTGGTGTATTGGCCTTGTTCTCTCATTTATGCCTCCAAATCTTTGTTTTTCAAACCCCTTTAAACGACTAAGAGACGACTTTTTATACTTAGGGCAGTCGATGCAGTGTCTAGGCACTGTAAAACACGTGAAGATATGATGGCTCTAGTACCACAGCACCTAGGCGTTAGCCTTCTGATGCTCTCATCCTCGCTATAGCGCCTAGGCGACCAGACCAGTGCCTAAGTGTCATGCTCTTAGTGGTCTGCCTCCTATCGTAGCGCCTAGGGGCCATTGGTCGGCGCCTAAGTGCTAGCTCTCGAGAATTTTTTGCTTGAAACATCATTTTTTCTACCAAAAATCACTTACAGAGAAAATAAACAAAAACAAACAAAAATCAAGCATAACTAATTGATCAATGGCTTAAAAAACTAACCATAAGCCCAAATGCACCCTACTTTGCTAAGCCAAAAAATGATTTTTCAGGATCCACCAAGTAAATTCAACCTATCTTAATCCAATTCAAAACATTATATAATCATCAATTTTATAATTTATTTTAACTTAAGATTCAGTTCTACTCCAAGTTGATTTCTATTTCTAATCCAAAGTATTTTCAAATCCAAACCCAAAATGTATTGGTTGGGTTAGTTGTTCGAAATTTTCGGATAGTTGCCTTTTTGAAAACCCTTAGTTTAAGACATATTTGAAAGCTATATAACTCGATCCAACAACTAGTAGGTGAGCTTTGATTTAAATCCAATTGAAACGTGCGCGTTGGATAAACGGGGTAAAAATAATGTGCATGCGTGCAAATGCAATATCATGCATTGAGTTTTATATAGATCATGTGTTCAAAGTGCATGAAATGTATTTACAACTTTTGTCCACCTCGCATTGAGCCCAAGTATAAACTCAACGAGAGCAAGTAATACTTGGAAGTATTCTTAGGTCAAATCCACAGGGACTTAATAATTCACACAATTGATTTCTTATCAGTGTTGAACGTAGTGAAGAGAAAACAATAATAGGACGATTTGCTGCTAAATCTTGAATGCAATGAAACAACAATAATTAATGAATGTAACAATTCAATAGATGAACACAAGAGTATGACTCTTGAATCCCTTAATATGCAATATTCTTGAACTCACTTGCTAGCTGATTCGGTCTTTCATAAAAGCATGGACTCCTACTTATCCTAGCTTCTTCAAGAATGATGTTAAGCTCATTATGCAATCATATGTCTATGCTCAACACAATGTTTTAATTCCGACTCATTTTGTTTACAAGCTGTTATTTTGTTTCTAAAATAACCTAGTGATTTTATTTTCACTCTTGTTTTCCTTGGACGATCCACACACCTTCACCTTTTTAGTACGAATGTATGTTTTTACCTTTCTTGGTTGGCCAAATGAAAATTAGCAACGGAAGAATTATTTACAGCCACATAAACTAGGAAATAATAATCAGCATTCTAGTTAAGGTTAAGGAACTCACACACTAAGTTCATCTAAGCCATCGCTTGTGAAGATTTAGCTACTCATGGTACCATAAACAACAAAGGGTAAAAATGTGAATGATAATAATACCAATTAATTATAAAAGCAAAAATGCAGAGCTTGATACAGAATATCAATGTTCTTAGAATCTTTAACCAAAAAGTACATATTAAATAAGATGGAAAACAGATAGAAAACAGATAGGAAGAGTGTAGATAAACTAAAACAATGTTATCATTAAATACACAGTTAAATTCCACAATCTTCAAGTTGCATGTTGAGTTCTGCTCTTTTCCAAGAAGCTGAAGGTTGAAGAATAAATAATGTTGAAACACGAAGAATGATATGCATTGGAGGAATTAGCCAACTCGATCTTCAGTTTTTTGTGATGTATAAATAGATGCGTTTAGCTAATAAAGGAGTGACACGTTCATGATGTTGACTTTGACCTATGCTTCTACTGAATGCACGTTGAAGATGTGGTCCATTCAGATTTAGTCATGGTAGTGAAAGGAATAATCAAATTAAACTCCAAGCTGAAGCGTTGGATTATCTTTTATTTTATTTAAAATTAAACTAAAAAAAATAAGATTAAGCAAACTTACTTTGAGTAAATATGGAAATATTTAAGGCAGATCTTTATCTCCTCCACAAAGTCTTCCTAACTATGACTCGAACACAAGATCAAGGCTTGTGGGAGCCTCTTGAAAGAAAAAGAGAAATGAGAAGTTCAGAGAGAATTCTACAATTCTCTGTAGAAGAGATGTGTCTCTTATGAAGAATGCACACAATGATTCACCCCTACGGTCCTATTTATAGTGGCCTAGATAAAATAATTAAATACTATATTTTAATATATAATATATTAAAATATATTTATCTAACCAATTTGAATCTTATTAATACCTTTTAAAATTCTTCTACGACATCTATTTCCTAATTTGAATCTAATTCAAATTTAATAAATATCTTTTCTTTAATGTATCTTAATACATTAATAATTTCTTTGATATTTAACGTATCATATACATTAAATATGTTTTTCCACATTTAATATATCAAATATATTACATTTTAATTTGAACATTTCAAAATTTTCTCTCAACAAAAGTGATTTCTATTTGTTCATATGAGCTAGCAAGGGACCTTATGGACGACCTACAGATTATAAGCTTCAATGATACAAAATTAATTAACTAAACTCTTTAATTAATCAATTTTCATTCATTAACTCTAGGGTCACTCCATTATAGACCTGGAGTTGCACTCTTATGCATTGTAAGACAAGTTGTGTCCATGAATATAATCACTACATGCAAGTCGATCCTTCACGAGTTGTTCGTAATTACAGCTGGGTCAAAAATTCGTTTTACTCTTGTAATTACATCTTGCACCATAAATACCATTGATCCTCTAATGAACAATTTGTTTATGATCCAACCATAAACTAAGTCCCAACCTCATTGTTCAAGTCCTGAAATCAGCACTTAAGGGAACTACTCATCTACTTACCCTATAAGGGATGAAGTGAATTCCATCTTGTGAGATTATGTTATGATAATTCTCATTTATGAGGATTATTTAGCCTTAAACTAGGTTGTTCTTGACATTTTTGTGTGTTTTGTCGAATAACGAGCAAACTAAAAATAACATTTATAAGATAAATTCATGTAAGCTTGTCGGAGTATGGAAAAAGAAGAAATAAGTTGAAAAGATAATGGAAAGTTGGCTAAATTGTTGTTTTTGTGCAGATTTAAAGCAATGAAGAAAATGCAATTGCATTTCCTTTAAAAAAGCAAGGTGGTGAACAAGAAGGAAAATGCAATTGCATTTTCTGGCCTTATCATTTATTACGGAAATCACGAAAATTCACGAAGATTCACGGAATCTGCTCGATTTTTAAGAGATTTTTCAGCCAAATCTCATGCCCAAACCTTGACCCATGATTGAAGGAGCACAAAGATGGAAACCCTAGCCCTCAATGCCTATAAAAATAGAGAAAACGAAGCAAAACGCAGCATGGGTTTTTCTGCTCGCCCACAGTTTTTTTTATCTTCGTTTTCTGTCTTTTTCCAGCAATGAGCTTTTCACTTTTACTCTGTAATCTCTTAGTTTGATCCCTCCTCAACAAAATTTAGGGGAGGTGAAAATCCATTCTCCTTTGAAGGTGCAATTGGTTCGATTGAAGCAAGGATTACACGAGCCCGTAGTTGTTCTTACTTTTTGTTCTTTCTTGTTTTTAGCTACTGTTTTCTTATTTCTTTCTTGCAAGCTTGTTGGATTTTAGTTAAGTGTTATGTTCTTCTTATTTTTGCTTTATTCATTTAGTAAAAAGTCAGTTGGTTGTTGGGAATTATATTTCCACAAAGTTTGAATTTCTCTAAGTGATGCTACTGTTTTTTGTAAATTTTATTGAATCTATTTGTGGGTTTCGTTGAATCAATTCACAGCAATTTTCTTAAGTGTTGTTCTATTTTTTTTCTTTTTATTATGGGTTTTTATTTTCTTTATTTTGGCTATTTAATTATGAGTTTTGTAGCCATTCAATTGTTGATTTTCATTTCTTCCATAATAAGCTAATTTCTTCTTTGGGATTCAAGCATGTGAATGCCCTAGAGATAGGATTAAAGGCCTAATATGTAAGAGCAACCTTGCTTAATTTTATAGCATTGTTTGCTTTTATTGATTAAAATTTTCATTACTAATTTAGATTGATCACCTAGATTAGTATACAACAATTGGAGTCTAATTCTAAAAAGGTTAGATAAAAATTGGGTTTTCATAAAAGCAATAAAGGAAAATAGCCTAGACATAGGAATTTGTTTTTGACCCTAAACATAGGGCAAAACCTTTGAAACACATAACCTTTAAAACCAAAAGAATTGTGTTTCAAAATTAACTAAGTTCGCATTAGCCATAAAAATATTGGTTTAATCACTTAGCCTCCTAAAGATACTTCATAGAAGGTCAAATAAGTGTTGAATTCGGTTTACAAAGCTTAAGTGTTGAGTCAAAAGATTGCAATTGCAATTAGGCCGCAATTTCTTTCAATGGGCCAAAAACACGTTTGAATCCCTCTTTTTATCATTTTTATTTCTTCTTTTCAAAAACAACAAAAATCATCCCACTTATTGTTTTACATTGGTTACCCACAATTTCAATTTGAAAACGTCTTTGCTTATTTTTTTGAAAACCCTAGAGTTAATGAATGAAAATTGATTAATTAAAGAGTTTAATTATTTAATTTTGTATTATTGGAGCTTATAATCTGTAGGTTCATAAGGTCTCATTGCTAGCTCATAGTAATACTAAAAGATCAATCTAGTTGAAAGAAAAATTTGAAATGTTCAAATTAATATTTAATTTGAAGTGTTCAAATTAATATTTAATATATTAAATATAAAAAAGGAAAATATATTTTTTGTATTTGATACATTAAATATTAAAATAATTAATGTATATTAGAGACATTAAATAAAATATATTTATAAAATTTGAATAAGATTCAAATAAATAAATATCGTAGGAGATTTGAATGAGATTCAAAGAAGTATAAGATATATTTCAATATATTAGATATTAAAATATGTATGGAGAAAGATAATGATATAATAATCATAATAAAATTACTACAATATTAATTTTTCCCTTCCACAGGATAAGCCAACCAAATAACAGTAAAAAATAATAATTTAAAGAGATAGGGAAAAAGAGAATGACACCGGAATTTATACTGGTTCGCCCCAAACTCGGGACTACGTCAAGTTTCCGCAACTGCAGGTTCTACTAAATGGGAGATTACAATAAGCCTTAAACTCGCGCCACAAACTAACCCTCAATAGCCCAACAATGGCTATTGACTTCCAAGTATCACAACTCGATAGCTTGGAATAAACAAAAAAAGAAAAAATCCTCAACCCAAGAGAAAACACTCTTTTTTCTCTCACAAAATCACTCACTGTCATACACAAAATCACCCACTGTGATTCGAAGAAAAAACTAAAGAAAGGCCACTATCTCAATTTTTCTACTCACAGCTGCACAAAGGAACCACACATTTATTTATATATATATATATATATATATATATATATGTATATGTATGCATAAGCTGCTGCAAATAAAACCTAAAGCCCATGATGGGCCTGATGGGCCGATTGTTTCACAGCAAGACAAGGCTCCTGAATGAAGATATTCAACGGGTTATTTTGGCTCCACCAAAATTACTTAACAAAATATAATATTTTAATTATGGCAAATATTTACCCTTGGTCTCTATAAATAGGACACTTGGGTTGAGTCATTAGAAAGAACACACATCTTCTCAATAGAGAATTAGAAAATTCTCTCTAGACCCGTTCCTTTCTAGTTCCTTCTGGATTTTCTTTCAAAAGACTCTCACAAGCCTTGGTCCTGTGTTCGAGTCAGCCAAGAAGATTATGTGGAGGAGATAAAAGCTTGCCAGAAATATCTCCATATTTACTCCAAGTAAGTTTGCTTAATCTTATTTTTTTTTAGTTTAATTTTAAATAAAATCAAAGATGATCCAATGCTTTCGTTGTGGAGTGAAACGTGCATTCCTTCATTTTCACTTAAAAGTTATAGCAATTCAAGTTTAAACACATGCTTTCTTCTATTCTCGACACAAGATAAGCTGATTTTAAGGTTAAATAACTTGTATTTCTACAAGTTATCAAAACGAACCAACTTAACTCAATTAATTTTATGAATTGGATTGGATTAATTATGTCATTCATATAAAGAGTTTTTTGGGTTGTAGATCCGTTTGGGTTATAGGAACCTACGGCCAGAACAATTGGGTTATGTCTAAAATATCACAAAACTCAACCTTCAAATAGCAGTACAAATTGTTTTTTAGTTCAACAATATAACTTATAAGATTGAGAATTTGAATATCTGACTTTTAGTACAAATATAAAATGTATTAACTATGACTGTGAATATTAATGAAAATAAATAGAATTAAAAAATATCAATAATACTTACCTACTCAATGGTCCTAACATGACCAACTTTAAAAATTTAATAGCCTTTTTTTATTAAAAGAAAAAAAAATATCTTCTTCCTCCATTTTTTTCTCCTATTATCAATAATATAATGATAGTTACTAGGAGATACTTAGGACGGGTAAATAGATACATACTATTCCAAATATATTACATCAACACGATGGCAATTGGCAAATAATGAATTTTTACTACTTTTTTAAGACGAATTTCCTCTATATTAAGTGGTGTTTTTTTTTTCAGAAAAGAAAATGGAAGATGGGACATTATAAGATTATGAGAGAAAACTAATAGTGAGATCCATATATGATACTTGTAGTCTCTTCATCGTATACGTATGAATTGCGACGTCAGCTTAATCCTTATTCGGTAAATGTCCACATTTACCCATGTCTTTAATCAAAGAAAGCAACTTTAATTTTGAAGAGGCAACAGAGAAAATGTTACCTTCTAGAAGAACTAAAAACAAAAGAAGACAACAAAAACCTAATCTTCAATGTGTAGAAAGCCATTCATTTTTCTTGTGGGTAAGAAAGTATATCTCAAGATGAAAATTTGAGTCAAAAGTTTGTCATCCAAACTTGGAAATTTAAGCTTACATGAAGTGCCTCAATTAAATTAATACTCATTAAAGGAGTCGTTATATCTTCTTTTTAGAAAGAGATAGAATTAGGGGTGACAATTTCTCTTTCAATCTTTTAAAAAATATCATTGCAAAAAACAAATCTTATAAAAAATATAAATTGTAACATATAAAAATGTGTCATTTAATCTTTTTTAAGTTTACTCTTCTTTTATTTATTAGAATTGGCTTCATAGGATCTTTATCCACTTTCTATTTATTAAAACAAATGGGCATATCCATTTCAATATAATCAGTCTTCGGTTTTGTCAATTCAACTATAGCTAATTACTATTCAGGTTCATAGTTCGATCTTCAACTAGCAATTGTTGTAAAAAAAAAAAAACCTCAACCAGAGGTTTTAAAAGACTAAGAACAGAAACAAAGTTGAGAGAGAGAGATGCAAAGTCGTAAGACATTTACAAACTTTAAAGGGTTGACTTTCAAAACTAAAGGAACTTAATTTCTTGGGCGGCGAGAGACCGAAAATGAAATAAAGAAAGAGTGAAAAGGGCTTATTCGTATTTATCTCTTCATATTTTTTGTCGGCCGAGACTCAATAAATTGGGTCCCCACCAAATTATGCACAGGACAAATATGTTTGAAATTTATTTGCTTACGGATCCAAAGTTAATTAAAATTAAACGACTAGAGTTTTTCTTTCCCTCTTCTTTCTGACGTCAAAATGACATATAGCTTACAGAGAGGATCTATATCTTACTTCTAGGTATATACTTTCATAAATATTACAATTTTAATCCCACTGTAAAAATATTTACATTTGCAATTAAGGCATTGTCTTGTTTGATTTAAAATATATATATCGCATGCATTATGAGTTTAACACAACGAATACCCATCCTAAGAAAACAACACGTAAATCTTCTTAGATTCATATTGATCTTCAATATCACAGTCCAAAATATTCACTAAAAAATTGCAATCTTAATAATTGTTAGGATATCCAATTATGTAATATTTAAGTAATATGAGGAAAAGAGATAATATTAAAAAAAAGAAAATCCAGCAAAGATACAATAATTAGTCAGTTCAATTATCAATAAGGGGTTGAAATGATGCAACAAGACAGAAGGCAACTGCTGTGAAAGAGATATACCTAAAAAATTGCAGAAACCATAATGGAAATTTTAGCTGTTAGTGATCGCCATTAATGTTTGTTCGTACAAAGTTTGCATGTTCATGCACGTTCACATTGTTCAATTTTGTCAAGCAATGATATGATATTCCATTCGCCCAATTTTTGCACCCCACTTGTTTTACTATGTTCCTATTCACATCGACTTTATTTTCCTTTTTCAAATCTCTATAGGGAGTTTTATTTTCATCAAACTCGTTAAGTGAATTTGACTTTTTATGTTTTTCACTAGGCTATTGTTTAATATTTTGTAAAGGTCAGACTACAAAATTGTCTCCACTCAAGGCCTGAGGTTATTTATTATGGTCTTATAGGAAGTTTGGTCCAAAAATTGAGCTAAGTTTTGAGTTGATTTTTTTTTTTTAAATGAGTATCTATTAAATATATTACATAGTCATTTTGCCCTTTATATCTACCAAATGTAAATGTCAAAAGATCTATTATTAATAAGTTTCAATGAGGTTTAAGAGAGAAAACGAACGGTACATCATTTAACTTATACCAATGTGGTGTTTGTTGAACCTACTTCGACGGTTGAGTCCAAATATTGCATAATGGATAAGTGATTGAAGAATTTAACAAAGTTTCAGTGTGAAAATCATAAAATATTACATCTTAGGCTTTTTAAAAGATAATAATATTTAAGATGTAGAAGTTTCATTTAAACAAATCCTAATAAGGGATGAATGAGAAACTTATTATGGATCAAATTAGACAATAAAGTCGTTAATTAGAACTTTGCGAGTAGGAAGAATTTTGCGCTATGTTGTTCCTTATTTGGATCGAGCTATGCCATATGTCAAAAGTTGATCTACAAAGTAGTTGGTATATATATTTGGTAATAGTGTATCTAAGAAGTTAAATTAATCGTGAACGGTCATATCAAGCAATTAGAAGAATCCAACCATATCTCAATTTTTATTTTATATATATTGGGAGAATCTATATGAACAGTGTTAGATGCGTAACTAGCTATCTTGAAATCGAATCTCAATCAATTTCCAATCTGATTTCATGGTTCTAACTTCCGTTACCAATTAATTCAAATTTCAAGCTAGGGGAAGAGAGAAATTAATAGAGAAGATTTGGACAGAAAATGAAACGATATCGTAGTTCAAAAGATACGCCTTTGTGATTAACAAATCATAATTAGTGCCTTTTGTGAAGAAAAATTAGTCAATGACGGGGAAAATACAGTAAATTTCTTGTTTTCACACGGGGTGAATGAAAGTCAAAAAGTTCTCTTTTGAAAAAAAAAAAAAATCACTTAAAACTGGATAAGGCGCTCCGTCGGGTTGACGGGTCAACCCGTTTCCGTCAACAGATGACGGGGCCCGGATCTCTATTATTGAGACTACGTGTCCGAATATGCTGACGTAGGATTCATTAAGGTCGCGGTTTTGAGTTTTGACTCAAAAAGCAATAAATATAAAATGGGCTTGAAAGAGACAAAATAACACAAGAGCCATGCCATGATTGTCAATAAAGCATTTAACCCTCTCTTCCTTGTGGTCCCCACCAAACAAGTAACCTCCACGTTCACGACACGTAGTCTTTGACTTTTTCAAAAACATATAATGGAAATTATCGTAATCCCCATGCATGATTAATATAATAATACCACTTTTTACAATAAATCGGAGCTGGAAGAGACAGTTGGCCAAACTGGCCTAGATCTGACACGTGTCACCACCATTTCCTTTTACCCACCGCCAACTTCCGCCCTGTCTCCTCGCCGGAATCTTGGATTTTGGTCTTTTTCTCTAAATTTGCTCCATGGATTTTTCTTTTTTCCTTAGTGGAAAAGTTATCTCTCGCAGAAGATGGGTTCCAAGTTACGAAAAAGAATTGCTTATATATTAAAAAAAAAATAGCATGAAGTTTCATAACTTATTTGGTTCTTTTAAAAAGATATTGTATATCACGAGGTGAAGGACGTACAAGTCAACGAATAATAAAGCCATAATTGTCAAACCCATTTGACGTAAATCGAGTTTGTGGTGGTTTTTGCTTTTGATTCTGTGATGAATTCGTAATTGTACATTTATACCGTACACCATTTTGATATCGTTGAAAAATAAAAATTTATTACTTTGGATGAAAGTCATCACTCTCATTTCTAAATTCTTGAAAAAAATAATGGAAAAGAAAGTCATTTTTTTAATATACTTAGTCCTACTTTTTCATTATAAAATTACTAGAGTAAGAAACAAGGAAACATATCAATATCGAGTGAAAAATACTTACATTTTTAATTAATTGATAGTAGTACGTAAGTACTCATTTATTTAACTTTTTGTCGTGGTATGTTTTTAGTGGCTAAAAATTTTTGATAAATAAAATGGAAATAGTCTAATGAACATGCACCACATATAGTTTTTTAAAAAAACTTCCAACTTACAAGGGTAGCTAAAATCTTGTCTCTTTGTGAAGTTAAATGTCCATGCAGAAGCCAGAAAATTACAAGAAAATAAAAATAAAGAAAAATTAAATTCCGCGGATTTATTTGATTTTTACATTACACATTACACATTACAAATTACATTACATTACATGAAAGCTTCATCAAAGATATCCGGGACTTCAAAATTCAAAATCTGGCTGCAATAACTTTCTCTCTCATCCTCGGTTGCACTTGTGAAATACGTGGAGTTTGAATTCATTGGTGTAGGGCTTGACGAACAAGGTGAAGATAAAACTGAACTCAAACTAAAGTTATTATTGTTGCTATTGTGGGAACTAAACGTCGGCGTTTCATACGAACGATCCACCGCAGCGGCGGGCTGTTGCTGATCCAAGCCACTATAGTCAAAACCCGGCAAATCAAAAGTACAATCTTGGTTTAAATTTGATTGCAAAATCGAACCACTTTGCCACTGATCATTTAATTCACTTCCAATTGGCTCTACCAGCTGGGCTTCGTGAGGAAATTGAACAATTTCTTGCACGGGAACTTGCATTTGCAGCTGAGGATGAGAAAATTGAACTGTTGGCGTAGAATTTTGAGGCAAAAAGCTTGGACTTTTGCGTTCAGAAGACATTAATGAGGCAGCCAACTTAAGTAGCTCGGGGTTGACTAATGGCTGTACCCCTAGCAAGCTTGAAAGGTTCATTTGTGAAGAGTTGTAGAGAGTTGAGCGTAAAATGGAGGACAAGTCCAGAAGATCAAGGCGTGGGCTGTGGGTCACTGGATCAATTCCCATTCTTAGAAGCCTCTTTCTTATGTGCGTGTTCCAGTAGTTCTTTATCTCGTTGTCTGTTCTTCCCGGTAATCGAGTGGCAATTGCAGACCACCTGTTTAAACCAAAACCCATGTTAGCAAGTTAAATTACACTTAATTCAAAAGTTGGAGCGGATGGATTACGGTAAATAAATATAATTGGTGTACTTACTTGTTACCGAGAACACTATGAAGTTGAATGATGGTTTCTTCCTCCTCAAATGTAAATCTTCCTCGTTTGATATCAGGTCTCAAATAATTAGTCCATCTCAAACGACAGCTCTTCCCACATCTTTGGAGCCCTAAAAATTGCCAAATATAGAAAACCCATTATTAGAAAAAAAGGAAAAGATTTGATTTTTGAGAAGAATGATGCATAATTAAGACAATATGTACGTATGTAAGTAAGTACCTGCATTCTTGGGAAGAGTCCTCCAGTTCCCATGTCCATTTTTCTGAATATAATCAATCAATTTCTGATCTTCCTCAGGCGTCCATGGGCCTTTCTTGAGTCCATTTTTATCACAGCAAGGTGTTCTTCCCATGGTGAATATTCAAATCAAAATCTGTTCTCTCCCAGGTTATGTTCCTACAAATTAATTTGGCTTCACTTTCTCCTACAGAAAGTGGAAAATTTTTGAATTTAGGAGAAAGAGAGAAATAGAAGACATTGGGTCCTATTGGAAGAGAGTGTATATATAGACAAAGGAGAAGTTAATTAAGAAGGTTTAAGAATTGAAGGCTAAGTTTGATGGATTTGGTGGCCGCCCTTTGTTAATCACCATGGAGACGTGTCCTCTCTTTTTGGAGAATAACACACAATACACACAACTGCATGCCACTCTGAATCTCTCCTTTACAGCGCTGCTGATTGTGATTATTACTCTCACTCTCTCGCACGTGTCTATCAGTTTCATTTTTTGCACTTTACATCCGTTTCAATTTGTGAACAAAAATACTTTCATTTGATAATATATATAAAATTATCGATTTTTTGTGGCAAGTAGAACCTCAAATTTGCATGGCTTAGATATGCGGGGACTCTCAAATAATAATTATTATTGTTATGGGACAAATTAGCCTGCTACTTGGCTCAATCACGTAAGGAATCGTGTTTACCCAAGTCAAATAGGCTAATTGGTGAAAGCCAGAGCCAGGCATAAGTTCGACCAGACGACTTGAGTGTATAGATGCCTTTGGCCTATGATCTCTTAATCATTTGGTATGGACCTTCAGAAATAACTGGACAACTTCTGTTATCCACCCCTATAAAAAATGGTAACAATCACTCCCAAAGATATGCAATTCTATAAACTACTCGACTCAACACCAATTTAGAGTAAGTACTAACTTAAGCTAAAGAGTGTATGTGGCCGAGCAACACACCGGTGTAAAATTTCATTTGTAGGTCGACATCTCAACTAACTTAGAAGCCACCTCGAAATTGACACGTTAGCATTTGCAGCTCGTTCGGAATCATGCATCAACAATTATGAAGAATTTTTTTTTCTTTCTAATAATCTATATCTTAACTTGTTTCATAATTGGGGCCCCAACATATTATAAATAGAAAATTTTACCATACCTACTCTCTCTCTTATTTTCTTAGGTTGAAAAAATAAAGAACATATATTGCTTTATTTGGCTAATTATTTGGTAGATTAGTTGTAGCGTCATTAAATTTTATCCCTAAATAATCAACACAAGAAAATGTAAATTTTTAGCACTATCACCTCATCAGATTCCTTAAATTTTTTAAAAACTGAACACTTAATCTCCCTTTATGTCCTTCATACACCACTCACTTGGTTTGATACCTTTTTTTTTTTTTTTGAAAATGCACTTGGTTGGTACTTGGGTAGTAGGTTGTAATCTAAATTTAATATTTATCATTTTTAAGTGCTAGTTTGATAATATTATATAAATGATTTGAAATGAATAATTTGAATGTGGACAAAATTAGAATAATAAAACTGTGTCCACTCTTTGATATTAACAAAATTTGCCATCTCTGAATCTCTTTAAGATATGTAATAATATATTGTAGAATATTGTATAATTTTGTAAATGTAAAATGTAAAGCGGATATTAAAACTTATGAAAAATTGCAAAAACCATCCACGAATAGGAGTTGTTTCAATTCCACTCTCAATTTTTCAATTTAATCAATTAACTTAAAACTTATGAAATTGTTTACCATCAAACTCAAATATTTTACATCTATTTTTTGCTTTTATAAAGTGAAATAGAAGCTTAACATTGATCTAGAAACTAAATATTTTGAATGGTTAATATTATACTTTTAAGATTTTATAAAGTTTACAAAAATTAAGTTTAAATGGTAACAATTCGATAATTTTAGAATTTGATTGTAATAATCTTTATAGTTCAATATTTACAAGGGCGATTGTAAAATTTTATAATTTAGAGAGACAATTGATCAGATTTAAAGATTAAAAGTGTGATTGTAATAACTATTATACTTTAGAGGTGATTTTTGTAATATTTCCAAAAAAAAAAGGTAATAACCGAATGGTTTTCATATATCCATGTCTTGTAGAGTCTAGATGTGAATATATGTAAGAAAAAAGTTCATTATTATTTATTGGAACTTATGAATATAAATATATCATATTGCTTTATAAAAATATATATTATATTGAAAAACAGTATAGAAAACTTCACTCTTGCTCATACTAAATTATAATTAATAATATAGAGGCCATTGACTGGTGTCCTTGAGATAAATTTTTCGATCAAATTTTATTGGGAAATAAAGAAGTCCCGGTTTCTTGGATTAGCAACAGCTGTAACCAATAAAAAGAAGCCACGTAACCCCCGCTTTTCTTATCAACCTGTGACTGTAGCCTTCTCTCTCTCCATGGTCACAGCCCTACCATTAATTGGTTTGACTAAGATATTTTATTATATATTCTTTCTGATTTGACCATTTTATCCCTCACCCACAAATTCCGGAGGTCATATTTTTCCCCATTCTTCTGGAAAAATTTCTAGTACTACAAGAGTACTTGCTCCATTTGTTCACACTATGTTTTAATACTAGTGTACCTCACATAATTATTGGTGATCCCACATAATTTTTAAAAAGATGCTGAAGTGGCAAGCAATAAATGGGAGTAGTATAGAAAATTTTTTATACTAGCTACCGTAGTACTAGAATTTTTCCCCATTCTTCATATATACCCGATGTTCGAATTGGTCATTTTCTTACAATGCAATAATGAATGGAAAAACATTTTATGGTTCTATAGAGTTGGGTGTTTGCCGAAATTTAGGAATATTTATTATTCCAAGCAATCAATATTTAGGTTTCTTTCTTCATTAATTTCAAGATAAGCTTCTTTCTCTTTTAAAATAAATATATAAAATTCAAGATAAGCTTTTTTTGGGTACTTCCGTTTATATCATAAAAACAAAATTACAAGATTATTAATATTATTATTGTTTTTTTCTATCAATATTTTTGTGCATGTTTTCTAATAATTGATTTTTCTAGAGATTTGAAATTTTAAAAATAAATTAATAAAACAATAACACTCCTTCCAATTCACTGTCAAATAATGAAGACTATGGGAAATTATTAAGTAAATATCAAATTTTTTTTTTTGGTTGTCTTTGTCTCTCCTATCGTCACACAGAGGACAGGCCTTGAAAAAACCAACAAGAAGATCTTAATTCTTAATTGAAAAGTGAGTAACTTTTCATGATGGTTTTAAAGAAAAACTATTTATAATTAATTATATTAAAATTATAGGTTAGCCTAACATGTTCCACATGCAGGAGACATTCATTATACTAATCCACCTATAATATACTTAATAAATAAATAAGCCCTAATCCCATTCAAGTTATATATAATCAAAAAGGAAGATTGTTTTACTTTAAAAATCAACAATATATTTGGATCATTAAATGCCTAGATTTCTGACTCAATTACCTAAAAGAGCAACCTACATGTCAAGATTGATTATCCACAATTAATTTAAAACTCGATAGATACCATTCAAAAGATTTTCTACTTTCTAATTTGAGTAGCAGTTCAATTTTTCTCACCAAACTTAGTATAAAATAGATGCTATTTTATTATTAAAGTGCTGACTTAGCTATATTCTAGCTGAAGATTACATATTTTAATGCTGAAATAAGATATGAGATCCATGGGTTGTGTGGTGAGAGTTTAAAAGTGCTATTTAAAATGATCTTACTTTCTTTTATTTTTAATATTAAAAAAAAAAAAAGAAGTTGCATCTCAACAACTGATCAGCATGCATATCCTTCTTGTGGCTACTAGAATAATATGTCTTCTTTTAAATAAGGGTTACTCTTTATTAGTTGAGGTGTAATTATAAATTAATTTTTGTGTATATAAATAAGTAAAGTTACTATATTTTAATTTTTGTTGCAATACAATAATTGATGCATTATTTCACTTAAATAAATGGTTTTGTAAACGTTGATTATATTGTCTAGTTGTAATATAAGTCATCTCTCAATTATTCATATCTTTTTTTAATCAGTAGGTTCAATATTTAAAAAAGTTTCAAATTAAAGGAGATAAAAAGTTTATATTGTGGAAATTTGACGGAAGTGGCAACAAAAGTTTTCTCCCTAAATTTGTTGAGGCTACTGGGATTAGAGAGAGTGGAGCTAGACTGTATATGGTTTGTTTCAAATAATATTGAAGTCCAATGTTTTGGTGCGATTTGCTACATTAATCATTGACTATCGATAGGTAAAGAAATAGTGTTCATCAATTGTAGAAGACATCTCTTATGGCTTTGTGAATTAACAAGGAGCGATCAATTGACTTTTATCTAAGAGAAGTTAGAGTGACTCATTAAATTTTGGAACATCAGATAATTGTTGGGTTTAAATTTTCACTGAGGAAGCTACAACAAAAGTGTGAAAAGTTCCAATTTGTTGTGATTTTTTTAATGTTTGTTTTATATTGAAAAATGGAAAAGAAAAAGAAAAGATGAGTGAAAGAAAAACAAATGGAATACGAATAACTTGAAAATATAATTTGAGTTCACTTTCTTCATCAATTGGGTGTATAAGGAGAAAATAGGGATGGTTCATGGACAAATCTAGACAAGGCGAATGCACCTAATTTACACATCCTTCAATGATAATTTTTTTTAATTTGAGAAAGAGGTAACTTGCAAAACAGTGAAAAACTGCACACTGGTAGAGAAGAAGGAAAAGTGTAGCAAGCTAAGCTATGGTTTTTTTCTGCATGAGGAAGAAGTTACCTCTAATGGATTTATAATGGTGTTATTTATATCAGAGTTGAGTTGCTCCTAGGATTTCCTCTTCAAATCGAGACCGAAGGGATTGAGTCAAACCCGTGTGGGTTGTCCCCAAGTCGAGGGGACAAGATTTGGTTAGGTTAGCCTTGGCTTGGTCAACCACGGATTGACCCTGCATCTTAGGATTTTGGCCCAAGGTCTGGCTTCCTAAGGTCTAGTTTGGGCCTTAGGTGTGTGATTGGCTGGGCTTACGGTCAAGTCGGCCTCGACTTGGTTAGTCCTGGGCATGTTTCTACTTCTAACCTCTTTCTTTTTTACCTTCTCTCGACATTTGGAGTATTTCGTTAAGTCCAATTTTACTCATAATATAGATGATAAAGAAATTTTTTTTTCATATTATGAAGTAGTTATTATAATAATAAAGAGAAATTTGAATTGATAGCATAATAAGAGTGGTGGAAAAGAAGAATGGATCCTATTCATCATTTTTTTTTTTTTGGAAAGAGGATCCTATTCATCATAGATTCATATGCAATCCTCCTTTAAATAAATTGATAAAGCTAACAAACCAACAAATAAAGCAACTAACCAATTAGTTGAACTAAATTTTACGAGAAAGTCTCCCATTAAGCTCACCTAGAGAAATTTTAAAATATATAAAAATTTAACAATATGTATTACATCTCCAATTGGGATCATATATCAAGTGCTAAATATAAGCATTAATGGTACTTTCAACAAAAAAATTTCATACATTATATATATATATATTGGATCATAAATTTTTTTTAAAAAAAGTAGATTTCAGAAGAATAAGAAAATGAATCCATAGAACACGTTAATTCTATAATAATCTATCATCCCAAAGAAAAAAAAAATAATTATTTAAAAGTTTGGGTAACTCCTAGTATTTGAGAGAATGCATCTAAGAATGGAGGAGGGCCAACCAAAATGTGGCCCATAGTGAAGTGGTTCAGTCCATATCTGGCCCATTTATTGGTCCTCCTCCTAAGGAATATCTCCCAAGCACAACTTTACTTGTGCTTTTTCTTTTTCTTTTTGAAATATGCCACTTGATTTGTTCTTTTCTTTTTGAGATACATTCACTCGACAATTTGAGATTCCATTGAATATTGTAGGAGAAAATTTTATTGATAAAAATTCATGATAAGAATGACCATCATCATGTCCATATTTTAGGTGATGATGTCATTTTCGTCTTTATACTTTTAAATTTAATCTATTTTAACTAAGATTTGCAGGAAAAAAAATAGTTATATCATTTTAATCTTTCCTTCTAAAAGTCATTATATGCATAGTTTAATGAATAAGACATCTGTTACCATTTCAAAACTTGATGATTCGATTTTCTACCTCCAAAATTGTTGACTAAAAAAAAAGTATTCCGTCTAAAAATTTGTGAAACATATTTACATTATATTTTTTTCTTGATTGGAAATTATAGTTATCATTTTTTCATTAGATAAAAATTAACTTCAAATTGATGATAACGGCTAATTTTAATATTTATTGAAAGTAAAAAAAGTAAATTTAGACATTTGAAATGGAAGGAACAAATATAATAACTTCCAAAGTACATAGATCAAAAATGATATTTTAACCTATATTTTAAAATATATCATTTAAAAAAAACTATTTTAATAATAATAAGTCATGAGTCCTCCTACTAGTTACTAGTTACTCCTTTGGATGTTTTTTTTTTCTTTTTTCTATATTTTCTATTCATCGATAGATTTAATTTTCTGATTTAATATTTAATATCGATATTTTAAATCTCATATGATTTAAAGTCTTATTTTTCAAAGTGAGCATAATTCAGTAGTAATTAACATATACTCTCGATCAAGAGGTCAGGGGTTCAAATTCTCTACCTCAAATGTCGTTGAACTCAAAAAAAAAAACTCTAATTTAGTTACTTTTCTTACAATACTAGTCATAGACATTAAATTACTAGAATTTTAAAATTTAGAGATAACATTCAATGCATCATGACCAAATAATAGAACACAACTTAGGATATTATTAATATTAGTTGTGATATAAATGAAAAGGACTGATTAGGACAAGAATTCTTCATATTGCACAGCACTCCCTTACCTCATATTTTCTATAAACTTCATTAATATCTATTTAGAGACAGGAATATCATAACACTAATCTTTTTTAATCTTTTAATGTCAAAGTTTTCTTTAATGGACAAATGTGCCCTCCTTCCGGATCAACATTATCACAAGGAAGAAGAGAGAAAAAGACGAAAAGCGTAAAGAATAAATTATATGAATCGGATATTGCAATCCAATCTGATGATTCCGGTCTGATGCAACCTACAAAACGAACCGTTTAAGCGTAAGTAAATTTAATTTATGAATAAAATAAATGGGGTGGTCAATATCAGATTACATTAGTAATATATTGAATTAATTAAAAAAATATTTAATCATCCGGGGAAAGGAATCGTAACGACAAAAAACGAAGGCACCCAAATAAATGACGTGGCGAGTGACATGCCCTTATCCAGAAACACGTGGCGAACAGTACGCAGAGCGGGGCCCACCACCTGCCCCTAGTTTTTCATCGAAAAATCCGCCCATTAAAACAAATCCTACACCTAAACGCCGGTTGTTTCTTCGCTTCCCTCACTACTCTTAAAGAACCTCAACTCTGCTTCCTTCTACATACCATCGTCTATTCTTCTGAACTTTACCCAAAATCTCGTAGAGATTTCATTTTTTTTTTTTGTTGGGTTGGCCGGATCGTACATGAGCCGTAGAGTTTACAAGGGCGAGATCAGTGGAATGAAAGATCAGACGGTGAAGCGTGAGCCGAGCTTGAAGGGGCTGAGAGACCATTCGGGATCTTCGAATCAGGCGAGGGGATTTTACAGTGCGATGGATTCGAGTGCGGCAATGGCGGCTAAGGCCGAGAAGCTTAAGCGGGCGGAGGAGTCTCTCAGAACGGTTATGTATTTGAGCTGTTGGGGCCCTAACTAAAACGCCGTCATTTTTTCTGATAGAGGAAACATCTATCTCCAAAAGTTACTGAGAGGAAGTTGAATTGGATAATTAATTTCGAAGGATACGATTTTCTTTGATTATTGATCCAATTCATAAGGGAAGCGGATTTTCCGGAAGTTGGAAATTAAAGGAGATTAGAAAATGTGTATCCAAAAAGTTTGCTGCGGTGTTCAACGTTGTGGCGTGCTAGATCTTGTCGGTTTCACTGTAATGTTTGTGCATTTGCAAGAAAATGGTGGAACGACGTCGTTTGGAGTGTATGTAGAGTGTAAATATGTTGATGCTTCTTTCAGTTCCCTCCCTGTCCCTGGCTTTTGAATGTAAATAAAAATTTCTTGTTACTTGTGATGTGACATGTTTGGAAATTTTGGAGATTGCAAATTGGTGTACCTTTAAACTCTCGTCTAGAATCGACCAAGAAAACCATTAATTCGAAATTTAGATTGTTTTGATTATGTATTAATACAAAGTCTTGATCTTGAACCACTAAATAGAAATCAAAACATTTACATCAAAAATCTGTTTGCCACACTAACCACATCGGTTGGGCTTTTACCCGTAACTCATCCTCATCATAATAATTTATATAAAAATCTCCCTCTCACCAACTTTGCCTTAAAAAGGAAGGGATTCTTTTATGAAAGTTAAATAATAAGTTCAACTTTTAAAAATAAAAAATCAATAATCAAATGGATGGAGCCTTAGATATTAAACTTGTAATTTAACATTTTTTTACCTCAAATAATGAGTGGAGGTGAAAGTTCGAAAACCTTTAACTTTTAGTAGTATTAGTGTATAAAGTTGCTAGTCGATTAAGATGTAACTAAACTAACTATATACTACTTAAATAAATTCATCTTTTGTCAAATAGCTTAATTGGTCCAGATATTATTTATCTTCCTAAAGAAAAAACTCAAATCTTACACCAACGAAGTAGAAGTAGAGAGAAAAATTCCCAAAAAATTCCCAAATTCATCTTCGCAACGGAAAAATGAGGGTGGTGGAATTTTGGACATTACTAATTGTAACTTAAAATTCATTCCAAAAGTGCCATATTACATAACCATAATATAAGCAACCCAAACGATAAAAAATAAGAGAACCAAAATACACAACACCAAATTCATAATAATTCGTTTTGAACTTGGAACTACATCCGATTTTTGTAGTTGCATGTTTTATTAACATTAATGAATATTACAACAAGAATAATAGACAGGACTTTAACTTCCTCCTATTTTCTCTCAAAGTACAGTATGAACCCTCCCAAGATAATTCTCACACTTGTCTACAATATGGTTGTCTATTTTTATCTTTCTTTCCTAAAAAGAACATAAGACGTCATATATATAGAAGTTTCCTAGATTTTGTTGGTAGTGTTGATGTTGAAATATGGTCGACATTATATGTCGAGTCGGGTCAGGTCGGATCCGAAGGCTCTAATCCGCATTGTCCTGCACAAGAGAAATTTCGTACCGGTGTGGTGCTTTGCTCAACAAACTCCAATGTTTAAGTTAGTATTGGGTACGAAGTAGTATCGAGGTGAGCACAAGTTAGGTTTGCATACTTTAAAATATTCTTCCGTGACATCATTGTCAAGATCATACGAAGGGTCAACTATGTTAGCAGTAGAGGTGTCGAATGCCTCGACTTTGACTTATTGATCTGCTTGGGGGCATGATCCCTTTTAGGGGGTAGTTGGTCGAGCTCCTTCGGCTTGGCCTCTTGGGCTTTCAAGAATGCTCTTTCCTCTTTTGGAGTATGCGGGCTCAGACCCATGAGCTTGTTTGGAATCAACCCATAACAAGAAACACAAACTAAGTACCTTAATATTGTAAATGAATGCCTTGATCCTTCAAATTTGTCTTCCCCTCAAGTCCAAAATCTAAGAGTTAGGGACAGTGCCTAGGTGCCCTCTTCTCGGGTCCTTGCTAATTTTTTAATCTAAAATTTGAAAAAATTAAAAATTAAAAATTAAACCATAATATTTTGCTAGAAAAAAAAAACCCTATCCCACAAATAAGTAATAACATAGTTTTATAATTTAATTAATGTAAAGAAATTAATTTCTTGTAATGTTAATGTCGGGTAAGAAGAAGGTTCATGCAATGTATCTAACATGCAAATACAATATACACCGTCCTTCCAATTCTCCTTCCGCGTTCAACTTCAAACAAAGAAAAACACCCGAAATAAATAAATAAATAAAATCCGCCAATGGTAAAGAAACAAACCAGGGATAATGGTATTTTATTATTTTGTTCGATAATCCCAAAACCAGTCCTATCCTGAAAAGTTAACTTTTCTTTGTCTTTATATAGCCTAGGTCATAAAGGAAAAGGATCCACATTTAACAAGTTGAAAGTTGAGTGGCAAAAAGAGAGGAGAAAAGAAAAAGAAAATGAGCTATTTGAGCAGAGCTTGCATGGCTGCCAGTGTGGCCGTGGTAAAAGCTGATCACGCCGATCACCATTCTAAATGGAGCTCTGAAACTCTTTTTATGACGGGACGGCGGCTCAGGAACTTGGCTCCGACAGTGGAAATGGAAAAGATGGGAAAAAGGTGGTTGAGGCTGAAGATTCTCTTCATAAAGTTATGTACTTGAATTGTTGGACACAGAGCTAAATTAGCTGGGTGAAAAGTTCAAAGTTTTCCCACTGCAAACCATTTGGGATTCGACGACCATTTCAATCGAAGACTAGTGGCCAAAAGAAACAATATTCTTGGAATTATATGTTGGGTTTCGCTGTTTTCTTTGAAGAAAATCAGAATCTTCAATCTTCTGTGCGCAATAATATTCACAGCTCAGTACTCCAAGGAAACAGCAAATTAAGAAAGGAAATGCTTTCTACATTCATCCATGATGCCTACTACTGGCTACCACCACGTCGACTACTTCATACCAATTGATTGATTGGATAATCCACTTGTTCTTTTTTTTTTTTTTTTTTTTTTGAGTACAGTAGGAGTTGGGGGATTCGAACCACAGACCTCGTAGTCGTTAACACATTCAATATGCCAGTTGAGCTATGCTCTCTTTGGCAATCCACTTGTTCTTTTGTTTTGTTTGTTTTGTTTCAATATTATATTGATCTTATACTTTCAAATTTTGTTGCTACATTTAGTCCCTATATTTTTAATACAAATTCTATATGTAATGGAATCTCTTTTATGTAGAGTATGTGACTACATTTAAAAAAAAAAAAATATTTATTGAATGTAGTGTTGTACTCAAATTGTGATTAAAAAAAAAAGAGATAAAAAAGTGAAGAAACTAAAAACAGTCACATTTTAAAAGTATAAGGATGAAAAAAAACGTTTCAAAATATAAGGATCAAAATGTGGATCAAAGCTAAAAGTACATGAGTCAAAATGAACAAAGTATAAATACCAAAATGAACAAACAAGTGAGAGGACAAAATATTTTTGAAAGTTTTTTTTTTCTTTTCTTTTGTGGTCAATTGGACTAAATTATAAAAAATACCCCTGAACTGTGCTTTTTGTTTCAAAAAAACCATTTTTCTTTCAAAAGTCGATGTTTCGTTCAATATTCTAAAGGATTTCTACTTCAAGAATAGTTTTAAAACGTTTTATGAAAAGTTAAAGGTAATATTGTAACTTTTAAATGGATATTTTGTGAAACAAATGACAAAATTCTAGAATTTTTTTTTTTTTTATAATTTAACGGGTCAATTGTGTGGCCTTCTTTGTAGCAATGGTGTTTGTTTGATAAGCATTTCCCCAAAGGAAATGTATGAGAAATACGAATAATCTAAAAAGTGGGCTATGCTATGCGGCCCAATAAATCTGCCATTTGAATTTTGAACCACACAAGCAGGTACATGGGATGGTTGAATTTGGGCCAGTCGAAAAGTGAAAAAGAATTAAAAGGCATATGAAAAAAAAAAAAAAAAAAAAAAAAGGGAGATTCTGGGCTGGGATTGGGAAAAAGGAGGTTGAAAATAGAAATAGGTGAGGCGAAATTTAGGGAGAAATGGAACAAGTAGCGGTGATACAAGAAATGGATTCCACATGATAATGAATGAATTTTCCTTTCTTCTTTTTATTATTTTTTTTTTTGTGAAAGCAACATGATAATGGATGAATGAATGAATGAATGATGAGATATGCGATGAAAACTTTATCTTAAAAACAGGATAACCTCAAACTCAGAACTCATGCCATTCTCATTGGCTTTGCCTTCTTCATTCATACCAACACCGTGATCCCCATTTCCCTCTTTTTCTCCTAACCTAATTTCTTAATTTCGCCTCCCATTCTCTCTCTACTCATCTCTTCACCTCATTATATCTTTATGCCTTAATTAAACACACCTTTTAACTTTTCTTTCTTTTTTTTTTTTTTATAAATTATAAAAAAAAAAAATTAGAAGTGTTATCCCAAATACAACTAAATACTCTAACAATGTCAATCTAAACATAGCTCAACTAATTGTCGTGATCAAGAGGTCAAAAGTTCAAATTCTCTCACTTCACTTGTTTTGAACTAAATAAAAATAAATAAACTCTAACAACTTTGTTTTAATCAAGTAAAAGCATTTTTAGCGATTAATATACTTTTACGTTCCTTGTAAGGTTGTAAGTTTGAATCTTCATCTTCACATGTGATGTAATGGTATGAAATATATATTTAGTTGTTATTTCAATCAAAACCAAATCCAAATGGGCAAAGAAGACCATCGAGATTTTTGTTCTCCAATGCTAAGTTGAACCATTGAAGCTATTTTCAGATGTTTAGTTGATATTTTTTTTCTTTCTACAAGGTGAAAAATGGATTAAAAAAATAAATTTCAATAATTTAAAGATGAAAACTTTAAATCAACTAAACTTTGTCATTTGGACCCATCGTATATGTTTAATTGATATATATCATACCATGTATATGGAGTATGCTAGTGAGATAATTATATAAATAATATAATTAATGTTATTTTCAATGTTGTGTATATCTTTTCTTTTCATTTTTTTTAGAGTTCAACAAAGAGGTGTAGGAGGAATTCAAACTTTTGACATTTTAAAAAATTTTATTTGTATTATACTCAAATTGATATTAATGATGTACTATTTAATCATTCATCAAAGTTGATTTTCCATATACTGTTAAGGTACTCTATTACAAAGAAAGAAAAAGGAACTCAATTGAGATACATGGGATTGAAAAGAATATGCAACGTTATTTTCAAAATAACTACAATAATGTGGGAAGTTAGTGGACTTCTTCACCCCCTCTATATCCACAAATTCATATGCACCAATGCAAGGACATGGCCGAGGCTTAAAGGAGTGTTTTGTTTTTTCTAGCTTGTACTCATTACCTTCCTCTTTAAGGGCGTGGGAGTGCGTTTACAAAGCAAGCAATGGCTCTTTGTCCATAATGGGATTTTACAAACGCACTAACTCATCAAATAACATATACAATACCACAAAAATTACATCATCTTTATTTTATTTATCCTTGCAATTAAAAGTCAATCATATGTGACAAGATATCTCAACTATTGCTTCATATATAAAATCAACTTCCATCATTTAACTTAATTACACAATCTAAATGTCATTGACAAATTGATATTGATATGTGAATAAGTTCATAGTATCGATCTTGGCTTAGAAAAAAAAGGTCCCACTCCCTTTCCAAAGTGTTCACAATAATCACAATAAGCATTTTACACATATCCTCCACCTTTTCCCATTTGAACTCCCTTTCCATTAGGGAAACCCTTCTCACCCACAAACCTTTTCCAGTACCAATGTTTCTTCCATACCTGACTCATTTCTTCAATTGGAATGCCCTTGGTCTCAGGCAAGAATATGGCAACGAAGATGGACATGACCAGAACAAAGAAGGCGAAGAAAAGGAACAACCCAAATTTCATATGGCAAAGCATTGTCAAGAAGACTTGAGCAATAATGAATGTGAACAACATGTTGACCGAGACGTTTACACTTTGAGCAGCCGAACGAATCTCTAATGGGAAGATTTCACTTGGCACAAGCCAACCTAGAGGCCCCCATGACCATGCGAAGCCCGCAACATATATGCAAATGAACAGCACCACCACAATGGCATACCATTTGGGCAATTCTCCCGGGTTCCCATCAACTCCAAATTTTGCACCAATTGCCGCTGCCACAACAGCCTGCAAAAAACACAAACACAACACTCAATTGAATGTAAATTCAAAACTCTGCAGTTTCTTTTTTATATATCTCTGATAGTACCAAACTGTTTCTCATTTCTAAAGATTGGTTTTTATGAATTATTATACCTGACAAATCAACATTTGAACTCCACCCTCAAGGAAAAGAAACCTCCTTCCCCATTTATCAACACCGTAGATCGAAACGACGGTAGCAGCGACATTAACGCAACCAGTGATCACGGCCGACATCAAGGCAGCGTCGCTTCCAAATCCAATTGTGTCAAACAGAACGGGAGCATAGAACATAATGACATTGATGCCAGTGAGTTGTTGGAAGAAGGGAATCAAGATGGCCATAGTGAGATGTGGTCTGTATTTCCTTTTCAAGAGGTTAGTCCAGGGATTCGCCACTTGCTTTGATGCATCACTGGCTGCAACGAGGTCATTGAACTCTTCATCAATGTCATCAATTCCACGGATTCTTTTGAGTTGGTGGCGAGCCTCGTCGTTGCGCCCTCGCTCGATCATCGAGTTCGGAGTGTCGGGGAGGACCAACGATCCTACCGTGATTATAAGAGCAGGAACCACAGCACCACCCAAACTCAAGCGCCATCCCCAGCCACCTTTGATCTTTACAAAGAAATAGTTCAACACATTGGCTATCAGAATCCCAACCGTAATTGACAATTGGAAACCAATGTTGAGGGCTCCTCTGTATTTGTATGGAGCCATTTCAGATAGGTAGAGTGGCACAGACTGTAAAAAACAAAAGAAAACAACCAATTCAAAACAGAGAAGTAAAAAAATCCAACTTGTTGACAAGTCAAAGTCTTGCACAAGGAAATGGGGACCAGAAATTATGATTTTTTTTTTCTTTTTTGGTGAAATGAACACATAAAAAATAATTGAATTCAGAGGGGGTTTAGAAAAGACAGGACATGTGACGTTGGAGTAAAAAATAATAATAAATAAATAGTTTTGAAATGGGCCACTCTCGAATTGCAATTTTGATAGTCAAAGTTTGCTGTGGTTCTGATGCAACAAAAGAGTGACCGGTGGGGAGAAAAATTCGTACAGAGGAGAGAGAGTGGAAGCACCTCAGAATATAATGAATTTCAGAGAAGAAAAAAAATCCCTATTTTTTATTTTATGATTAAGACATTTAAACAAAAAAAAATTAATGGGAAAAAGAAGTCCAAGTTGTGTTTGTCCAATTGTTTCGCCTTCGCTCTCTGGTTGTTTATTAAATAATTGAAAATTGTGGGGTCCCACCATAGTTTTTTCAACAACCAAACGGTGGTTATTTGTAATTGGTGGGGAAAATCAGAAACTCATAAAAAAAGAGAAACCCCTAGCAGCAATGAAAAGCTTTAAAAAAAAAAAAAAAGGCGACAAATCTAATATTATATGAGTCTATTTCTTCTAACTGGGTATACGTTGTAATCTCTATTATTTTGGTGCTTTTTTATTATAATTTTTACTTTAAAAAAGTTTAATTTAAAACTGTATGTTTAACATTTTTTAAATCTACTTTTATTTTTCTTCATCCCAGATATTATTGAATTAAAAAACAGAGAACGACCTACTTTTAAAAGAGCTTACCACTCTACCCAAAGCTCAGCGTAATGTCATCAAACATCGAAGAAAAAGAACTTATCACTCTATCAAGAGGTTAGTAGAATGGTCAAATTATCCATCTTACGTGTTATTGAATTAAAAAACAAAAAACAACAAATTTGGAAAATCAATTAAAAAAATTCTTCTTAAATAGCTTTTATCCTTCTAAATTCTAATGATCTTACTACACACAATGTCATGTAATGTCATGTAAGTTACTATCAACACATTTAACCTCCACTAATTGAAAGAGTATAATCTAAAAATATTGAAACATCACAAATAAATGGAAACTTTAAAAACAAAAATAGAACCAAAAGTGGAAAAGCCCCAACATCAGGACTCAACTAAAACATATATGATATAACCTAATTTTATTTATTAACTTTTTTTTTTATGGCTGTTTAGATTTGAAATCATTTTGAGAACAGATCTGGAGAACACAGGATAGGACCTAGAAATCACAAATGACAAAATCATCCAAAAACTTCATAAAAACAACATACATCGAAAAAACGTTAATTTGTCCGGTTTGGCGTTGAAAAACAAAAAGGGGGAAAAACAGAGAAAGGTACCTGATTGGCAAAACCAATGCCAAAACCAAGCAAAATACGACCGAGAATAAGCATCCAAACGGCCTTAGCAGCGCCATTGATGATAGCACCGGCGCAAAACAGCACACCACCGAACAGCATAGACAATTTCCGGCCAAATTTACGCGTCACCGTCGACGCCACCAGCGACGACAACAGTGCGGCCAAGTAAAGCGACGACGTGAACAACGTTAACGTCTCACTGTCGTACTGGCAGTACTGGTTCGACGTTTCGTTCTCGTGCTTCTTCTTGAACACCGACGGGAAAAACTTCTTCAAGAACGAGTCCATCGAAGTTACCCCACCTACCCCAACAACAACAAAAACAAAATTAACAACAACCCATCTAATTCATAACCAGTTAAAAAAAAAAAAAAAAAAAAAAGAATCAGTACCTGAAATTCCAATATCGTAGCCAAAAATGAGGCCGCCCATGGCGGCGACGATACAGGTTACGGTGACATAAAGAGTAAGGTTGCCCGGATACTCTTTTTTACTGCCACCGGTGGCAATTCCCACTGCCGGCATTTTGGATCCACAAAAATTAGGCTTCAAACAAGAACAAGATCAATTAGAAATGACACAGTATAAGGGCAGTGTGAAGGGGAGAAAAATTAGCAAGAGAGACTGGCGACAGAGATGGAGTTAGAAAATGTTATTTATAGAGATGGGGGGCTTTTGAAAACGAAGGACAAGTTGGACAACCATGGGCAATAAATTATTGATTAAGATGAGGAAAAAAAAACAGTAACATTATTTATCAATTATCGTTAAACATTTTCTTTAAAAGACATAAACAAAAATAATAATCTTCGAACATGGACATGCTAGATAAGGACAGGCAGCTCTTCTAATTCAAATCTCGTTTTCCTTATCCCCGTTTACATTGACTATGCGGTTTCTTATGTTATTTTCTTTAATTATATAAAATAATAAGATTCACATTCACTTGCGTATGATATGAAAAAGAAATAAGGAGAGAAGAGCGGACGGTATTTTACGCTACGTGACTTTTGTAAAAGATATATTAAAAATATATATATTAATTTGATGATGGGTCATATACATATGTTTTTAACCCCGTAATAAATGCTGTAGATAAGATCGTGAAATTTTAGACTTTTACATTTTTTTTAATTTTTTATTTGGAATAGCAAGTTATGAGATTAGTAGGAATGTGCAAGTTGGAGGAGGGGACTGGGAATAGCGCGTCAACAGAAGTAAAATGAGAATGCAAATTCTAAAAGCATACATCATTAGTACTTGGAGATTTTTTTCATAAAATTCAAAAGAGAGAGAAAAAAAAAAAGAGGAAGTTCGTAGAAAATAATACTGAGTTGACGCAATGCTTTGGGATTAATGTGTTTGAAAATTGTGTGTGATAATATTATATCATATACCCAAGTGTATTAAGTATAAAGACCTGGAAGTCAAAGAAAGACACTTGGAATTTTCTTCGTTTACTTTGAAAATACATTAAAAGTTCAAAAACAGTGTTCTGACTTCGAAAGTATACATGTAAATTTGTAATGAACTAATGACTAATGGGATGTTGTGTTATTCAAAATTTGAATTTACAATTTTACTGAGTGAAGAAGAAGAGTTTAATGTGTGCGTTTTTTTAAAAAATAATAATAATTTTGACGTGGTGTTTGTGTTCCGGAGGTTGCGGAAGAAAGACAAGACAGTCCAAAGAAAAAATAAAAATAAAAAACTTTTCCTTTTTATTTATTTTTGTAACGCAGAAAAAAAAATCAACACCCTACAAAATTAAACCTGTCCAACGGCTACCTTTATTAGGGCCGGGGTGAACTTGTACTTTGCTTCCTAGTTCAGCAATCCTACTCATCTTAACCTATGACTAAATCTTTTTACAATCTTATGGTAAAAGGAAAAGAGAGAAGAAAAAAAATGGAGAAGAAAGAATCGAGTTTTACAATCATGACTCGTCTCTCTTTCCATATTTTAGTAAATAAAGCACCGTTAAATTTTTTAAGTTGAAGGATAAATTTCTACCGTTGCATTTATTTAACTAAAAAAAAAATGGTGATGACTCGGAGAAATTAGTCAATGAGAATTTTGTACTGTTGAATATAAGATAAAAGAAATTAAAATTTATAGATTAATTATTATCCAAAGATTTTAGAAGGGCAACTGCATTTATTATTATTTTTTTTATGACTTGGCCTAATAATAACAACTCTTTTAACTATCTTAAAGGTTCAATCTCCACTCTACAATTTGTTGAACTAAAAAAAATATTTTTTTAAAAACAAAATAAGTGATTGAAAGCAAAAATATTTTTAAATCCATACCCCACAATTAATTTTTTTTTTTCTTTTTGAAAGCAGACAATTGCAATATTATATTCCAAAGAAAAAAAAATAGAATTGCACCAAATGAGTTGGTATATATAATTAAAATAAAGGGAAAACTGTACAAACAACTTCTAAACTATGAAGTTTGTTACAATCACACACTTAAACTTTTAATATATCAATTAGCCTCATGTATTTTGTTAAGTGTTGCAATCATATTCATGAATTTTTAATTTGATTAATCATCCCCTTCTTTTTCTAAAACATAAAACTTCTTTTTTTTTTTTTCTAGATTTGTCAATAACAAGTTTGTTTTTCCCTACTAACGTATGAGTCACACATGTGAAGCCTAATTAAATGGTAATTTAATAACTAATAGAAGGGGTTGATTGCAACACTTAACAAAATACAGGAGACTGATTAATCAAATTAAAAATTCATGAGTGTGATTGCAACACTTAACAAAGTACAAGAGACTGATTGATCAAATTAAAAATTGGTTAAATTACAAATTTGGTCCCTATGGCTTTGAGAATGTTAGAATTTAGTCTCTATTTAGTTCCTATGGTTTGATAAAACCCTAAAAAATAGTTCCTACCATATGGGCTATTTATTTTATCAAATCATAGGGACTATTTATGAGGTTTTATTAAATCATAAACGAAATTCTAACTTTTAAAATTGTAAGGACTAAATTCTAATTTTCTCCAAACTATAGGATCAAATTTGTAATTTAACTTTAAAATTTTAAGAAATATGATTGTAACAAATTCTATAGTCTAGGAGTGGTATGTTTAATTTTTCCTTAAATAAATAGGAATTCATTAATTAAAAATTGGGAGAAAATCATTTTTGACCTTAAACTTGGTAGTTTGTATCAGTTTTAACCATAAACTTTCAATTTCATCAATTTAAACCTCAAACTTAAACTTGGCAGATTGTATCAATTTTAACCCTGAACTTTCAATTTCATCAAGTTTAACCTCAAACTTAAATAAATATATCAATTTACACCATCGGTTAAGTTTCCATTTCAATCTTCATTAGAAAGGTTTCTCACACATGTCCAAAGACACGTGTTGCTCTATAACAAATAAACATTTATTATTTTTTATTTTTAAATTGTTGAAGAAAATTGGAGTAGACTCGCCATAATGTTTTTCGATTTCAGAGTATGATTTTTTTTTTTTTACTTTTTATATTATATGATTTTGCTGCTATTTTCATTTCATTAATTTTAAGGTAGGATTCTACTCGATCCATCAGCTTTTAGCAGAAACAAAGCTTATTTGCACCATGTTTTTTTCTCAATGGAGTACTTCCATTATTGAATCGGTTGCCAATATTGATTTTTTTTAAAGAAAATATTGTTGATCTCGAGCTCGATTTTTCCTCCATCTTCCGCAACGGACGTAGGGCTTTCGGAATTGCCCTCGTTAGAATCTTTGTCCCCTTCTTCTCCAACATCGATGTCACTTTAATCCTCTATAAGGATGTCAATGGTGCCGACAAGGCTCGACTACGACCAATTCATTATGTTCATAAACACTTTGTCCACCACCGCCTTCCCTGTTCTCTCCTACATTTTAGTCGAGCTCAAACTCCTCACCACGGAAGTCGACGAAACCACCATGGTCATCGTTGCTTTCAATGATGTCACCGTCTGGATCTTCTTCACACTCGCCATCACTAGTATCTACATCAAAGGTGAGGGTAACACAAGAATCCATTGTTTTTGTGTGGGTCCTACTTTCAAAAGTCGAGTTCGTGGTTTTTCACGATGGTGGTGACGCGATTGGAATGATTTAATTATTTTTTTTAAAAATAACAAACAAGTACATATCATAGAGCAACAAGTGACTTTGAGTATGCATGAGAAACCTTTCTATCGGTGATTAAAACGAAAACTTAACCGATGGTATAAAATTGATACACTTATTCAAGTTTGAGATTTAAATTGATAAAATTGAAAGTTTATGGTTAAAATTGATACAATCTGTCAAGTTTGAGATTAAAATTGATGAAATTAAAAGTTTAGAATTAAAAGTGATACAATTTATCAAATTTAAAGTTAAAATTGATAAAATTAAAACTTCAAATTTAGAGTCAAAATTAATTTTTGTTTGATGAGTTTGAAGTGAAAGGAGGGCATATAGTAAACATGGTTAGTGGAGGTGGAGGGTCCCACCCCACGTAGGATGGGGAAAGGGAGCCAGTAAGAAGGCAGGATGCGGCAGTTAAACTTTTGGAAGATTGGATGGGTCCCACGTGCATTAGCGTCGTTCCCACGTGCATGGACGAAGTTGGTCTTGTCGCTCAGTTCAATGAATGTCGTTTCTCCTTTGCCCTGCCGACGACTCCATGTCCATCGTATTGGACCGCTCACTCTTCCACTTTAAAACCCCTCCTCACCGCACGCCCATCTCCCATTGTATTTCTCCTCCCCTCCCCTTCACACTAATTATTCACAACAAATTCCATTCCCATTTTTTGAAAAACTTGTTACCACAATTAACATCTTTCTTTAACTTTTTTTTTTTCCTGATACCACCCGTACCACCTAAGTATAATTTAAAGACACTAATTCTTTTTTGTATCAGCATTTAATTCCATGATGTAATTAATTATATTAGTTTAAATTATTTAACAACTTAATAATCAAGCATTTCCCGTACAATAATGAAAGATATAATCATTTCAAAAAAAAAAAATTGATGACGTTAAGTGAAATATAATGCCAGATCATGGGCTGCCAGTTATGCACTGTCCACCATAGTATTGTCCATTGTGATAAACTACGAATAGGTCAACTTCATCCCCATAGCTGTCCCACCCTTTTTTCTTTTCTTTTCTTTTTATTTACTCACCTTCCTTTCTTATATTTTCAACGCCATCATTTCCTTCTCTTAAATATAAATCGTTATCGAGAATATCAATTCTCATAAGTCATAAACATAAAAAATATCTTTAAATTAAGATTATTTTTACATAGGAATCGAAAAAGGTTCTTGGACAGCGAAAAACATGGATTATAAATCATATGAATTCGAACCAAATTGCGATTTAATTATTATTATTATTGTAGAGGATTTTGAGGTCGTTGGTTTAAAGTTAAAAGCAAAGAAGAGTTGTAGAAGGTTGACCTGGAATTGAAAATGAAAGGATAAGATTATGGGAAAATGTTGGGTGGGTTGTTCACATGATCAAAGCTGTCATCTAAATTGGTTCAAACAATGGAACCATTTCCCCAATTTGCTTTATTTCCTCATCTACGTTATTTCTATCTGGCGCCCTAATCCATTCTACCCTTTTTCATATTCATTTTTCTGGATTCTCATGTGTCGTTGACTCCTTCAAAATCAATCCTTATTCGTTAAGAAAATAGTTACAATTATGTCTTGCGAATATGGAATTATGGTGTGAAATTACTCGAGATGGTGTACCAAAAGAGAAGAGTTTATTATATTAAATTCTTGATATTGATAATTTCGAATATGTGTTACTGTTGTGGATCCGTTGATATTTTATGTCCAAAATGGAATACGTGTCCTTGTCGTTGGAAAGCCTTTGCGTCTCAATTTCCCCTTTTCAGAGATTTCAAGAGATGGGATTTCTGTATTCTTTGTGGGTGATAATTGAGTAATTGATAAAGTTTTATTTAGTTTGAATTGTTCTACGTTTACTATTTCTCTTTACTTATCCTCTTAAATGAAAAAAAAAAAAAAATCCAGTACAAGTTTTGTGTTTAATAAATTTTTTAACTTTAAAACGTGTCTAATAAATAATAGGTTTCTAAACTTTCGATTTTATGTTTAACTAGCATGTGACATGTTTAACATTTTTTTAAAATGGATGGAACTATTAAATACAAAATTGAATTTTGTGTTTAATATGACTTTAAAATTTCAATTTTGTATATAGTAGATCAATGAATTCTAAAAAATATTGAATATGTCAAAGACCTATTAAATATAAAATTAATAATTCAGGAACATATCAGTCAGAAAATCAAAAATTTAAAACCTATTAAACACATTTTAAAATTAAATGAGTTATTAGACATAAAATTAAGAATTAAAGTGCCTGTTAGGTATTTTTTTTTAAAGTTCAAGAAGACGTATTAGATACTTTAAAAATTATTTAATAAGTCTTTTAACAATTAATTTTCTGTCTAATAAATTATTTAAAGTTCAAAATCTTTTTAGATATGGCTAAAATTTAAAAATTCTGAGACTAAACCTGTAGGGTTTTTTTTTTTTTTTTTTTTTTTTTTTAAAAAAAAAAAGGATAATTGTAGATATGAAGATTAACCAAGAAAATGAAAACACTACTGGCTGACTTTAAATTATATGAGACAATATTATATTAGATGGAGATATATAGAAAGCAAAATCTCACAATGAATCTTTTATTATTATATTAAAGTAGGTTAGATATCCCTTTATTTCAGTGAATTCCTATATATTTGTAGGTGTGGCCCAAGTTAAAAAGGTAGGTATGGCCCATTCATTGATCTTTAGCCTTTCGGTGGTAGGTCCGATTTTCTTCTGAGCATTTTGATACTCTTCTTAAGAAGAATGAAGAAAGCATATGATAAAATTAAAAAACTCTTATGCTAAAAATTTGAAAGTACACGTAATGGAATCGCATTGTTCTGGTATTCACAAACATCCGTCTGATAAAATCTTTTTTTTTTTTCTTTATAATCTCTATTAGCTTTATTAAGCCTCCATTAAGGACTGGATCTATTTATAATTTGAATTCTATAGGCCGTCTTTGCTTGCTTCAATATTCAATAAAGGGAGTTAATTGAAAGTTGACACCCATTGATTCGTAAATTCATCAACTATTTAAGTTTGTTACAACTTGATGAGAATCTTCTGCGATTGTTGTATTAATAAACATTGTGCTTTATTGAATTTTAATGAAGATTTGGTGAAATCTGGTAAACAAAGGATTTCAAATCCATTGGTGGGTTTCAATTGTCAATTACAAAATTCAAACAATATGATTTCCTCAAACAATACAATGAGAACATTGACTCATTTACCTTCAAACTATTCATAACCAAAAAGTGCTCTTTCTAGAATGTTATGGGGTGTGTTTGGTTTGCCCTTTCAAATGTTTTTTTTTTTTTTTTTTAAAAAAAAGTCATTTTTGTAAAATTTTTAATGTTTGGCAACCACTCAAAATGATTATTTTTTAAAAAAAATGAGTTTGAGAAATAATTCATTTTGAGAGAAACACATGAAATCAAATTTAAAAAAAAAATGTTTTTAAGTGTTTAACTTGTAATCCCTACCAAATTTTCATGGTATATGAAAATGACCAAAATACCCTCACACTAACCCACCCACCGCCGCCCACCTCCGACGACCACTGCTAATGACAACTTTGATGACCACTCCAGCAACCCTTCCGACGACCTCCTCCAACGACCGCTGCCACACTTCCACTTCAACAACGACTCTAGTGACAACTCCAACAACCACCGTCGGCAACAACTTCGACGACCACTTCGGTGACCCGACCACCCCAGCGAAAACTCTGGAGACCACTCTAACGACTACCTCCAACGACCACCCGAGGACCACTCTTGAGACCCAACCACCTTAATGACTTGACCATCCGACAGTTGCTGCCATTGTCACCTACATCAGCAATTGGGTAACCACTGCAGACGACCTCCCAGTGACCATGCCGACGACCCGACCACTCCAGCAACTCGACCACTCCGATGACCACTTTGGTGATCACGTCAACGACCCGACCACCTCGACGACCACTCCAACGACCTGACCACATAGCAAACACTGTCGCCGACCATCCCAACAACCACCATCGACAACTACCTGATGACCAATCTGACAATCTGACCACCTCAGCAACCTGACCCATTGATGTCTACTCCTGCGACCACCTCCAGCGACCCGACCACTTGGTAACCACCGTTGATGACCACTAGCCGCCAGCCACCTAGTGACCACTCTAATAACCCGACCACTTCAGCAATCGACCACCCCAATGACTACTCTGATGATCACCCCAATAACCCCATCACCCGATAACCATCGCCACCGACCACCTTGACGACCCATCACCCTAGCAACCCGACCACCCCGATGACCACCTCGACAACCTCGACCACGTTAATGACTACTTCGACGACCCTACGACCTAGCAACCATCGTCTCTAATCATTTGGTAATCATCATCGACGACCACTTGGTGACCACTTTGGCAACCTGCCACTCAGCAACCTGACCACCCCAATGTCCACTCTAGTGATCACCCAGCTCCCAACCACCCGATAACCATTATCGACGACCACTCGATGACCACTCTGGCGACTCGACCACTCCAGCAACACGACCACCACGATGACTACTCCGACGATTATCCTGGCAACCTGACCACTCTGGTGACTCGACCACCTAACAACCACCACTGACAACTACCCAGCAACCACCACGATGACCCGACCAACTAGCAACTACCAGCAACAACTACCAGCCACCACTTTGACGACCCAACCACCCCAGCAACCTGACCACCATGACGACCCTGACCACCTTGGAGACTCGACCACTCCGACAACCACTCCCAGCAACCAACGTCGACGACCATCCCGACGACATATTCAGTGATCACTTCGGTGAAAACTTTAGCGACCACTCTGGTGACATCCTCCGTTGGTGGCCAGCGGTAGTTGGCCGGTTATACATATGAGTGTTTTAAATACAAATTTGAAATTGTTAGTTCATAATGGTTAATAGTCGTTCTTTATAGTAGTTTGACATTAATATAAATATTTTGAGTGTAGAGCAAACCAAACAAACTTGTGTATAAAAATACCTTTGAGAAAATGTAACCAAACATAGGAGTGTTTTTATTTTAAATAATTTTTATTAAAAAAAAAAGTCTAAAAAAAATACATTTTTTAAAAATACTTTTTTTCATAGGCAATCAAAACAGGTCAAAGTTTGTGAGATAGGCAATAATAGAAGCAAAGATGAAGATAAATAAGATAGGTAGATTAAGAGAGAGAGAGGGGGGTTAATTATACAGGTTCTGATTAGTTACTTCTAGTTAAGTATAAATTTCAAGTCAAGAAGGAAAATATGATGCTTGTCTTGTCTTATTCTATAGTAGTCAAGTCACAAGACAAACTCCATTTCTAAATTTCATATTATTGCAACTCTACCAAAGTCAATAAAATTACTAATGCTTTGAATTTTATAAGCGCAATATTTGAGTCATTTATTGCATAATATAACTTTTAAAATTCTAAATTTTAAGTCTAATATATTAAAAATTCTCAATTAGACCCTTACTTTAAAAAAATTGTTAAATCGTGAATATAAAACTAATGTAATATTAAATTATTATTTTATTAACATATTTGGATACATGGGCATGCCACTTGTAGCAAAGTTATTGATTTTGCTATAAATGTATTGAGTTTTATGAGTCAAGTACAATTCAAGTGGCATGCTCACGTTTTAAAATATGTTAATAAAATAATAATTTAATGATTTGTCAACTTTTTATTAACATTTTTTTTTGGAAGAACCTAATTGAGAAGTTTTAATACATTAAGAGTAAAATTAAGAATTTTAAAAGAATATATTCTCTCTTGTATTGACACCAGTAAAATATGATAAATATGATACTTGCCATGTTTTGTCTTGTTCCTAGTGACAAACAAACTCCACTCCTAAGTCCTACCTTGCATATTATTGCAACTCTACCAAAGTCAATGAATAAAATTACTAACGTTTTGAATTTCAAAATCACAATATTCGAGTAATTTATGACATAATTAATACAACTTAACATGATTGACTAAGATTCTATGCTTCAATGATTGAGCCAAAAGCTCTCTTTAGTGATTACCAAACCAAAAAAATGATCTTGACTACTCATTAAAAGAGAGGAAACTTGCAAACAAACAGCCCATAATATGATATACAAACCAAACTTCTCGGCCCAGTTTGTTGAAACCATTCGAGCCCGTGGGCCTTTATTCTCATAATTCTCAAACGTTTTTGTTCTATCCTTTGCTTCAGGTGCATGTTTTGCCCTTATTTATTGGTTCAATAGTCAAAAGAGAAAGCATCAACTTCAAGTTTACTGCACCATTGGAATTGCCAGTTGTTGAAGCCATTTTAGGATGCATTATCATATGGTCGCTTAAAATATCACTAAATTCTATCTCGTAATATGAAAGACAAAGGACTCTAGGACTCCAACACCCAAATTTTGGAAAAATCAATCGAGGCTGCTACTATAATTGGGAGCTTTACACTATTAAATGTATGAGAGAAACTGTAAAAATATTTCAAATTTATATCTAGTGATTATTAAACAAACAAAATTTCAGGCCTAACATATCTATCAATGCATTGCAATTAGCAAGAAGTTTGTTATGTAAATGTCTGGTCCACTTGTCAGTCCCTATGCTGCTTGCTTCCCATTTGTCCATTCCTCATCCTTAAAAGCTTATTATATATATATTTATGAACGAGATTGCAGGATCTGAACTGGGACTGCTGTGGACCTGAAATTATATCCACAATCTATTGAAAAGAAATTGATTATTTTTTTATTGGACATGAAGGAATCTATCTAATTAGTAATTAGTAATGAGTAATTACATTCATAATCATTACTAGGCTAAACTAAACGTTGCTCTGTTCAAGGTAAACAACATCATCCATTTAACAATTAACATTCACTTTTGCAGTTACATTAATTTTTATTGATATTTTAAGAAACTGGCGAAGTCTGCCACAACAAACGGGATATAGAAAAGGAAAATACAAAAGAAAAATACAGCAGATTCACTGCATCTTCATCCATCACTGTCTTCTCAGTGTCAATGTCCGAAAATGGCAGATGTGCAGAACCTTGATTAAAACTGCTCATATTCCTCTCCGTTGTATTCAATGTCTTCTCCTTTCCCCATGTGCCTCTTCCTTCCATCCTCATCAACTACACTGATTTAATGTATTTGCTCTCCCTCAGGGCTATAATACAAAAGTTTTATGTGGGTGGTTGGAGAATGATTAAATTAGACCTCTCTAAATACACTCTGTTTTTCAAAGGTAAGTTTTTGAATTAACTGGGGAAAGATGAGAGAATGTGGGAGACTGAAGTATTTGTGAATCAAATCAGGTATGGATTTAATAAACAAAATCATGTAAGAAGAAGAAGAAGAAGAAGAAGAAGAAAAGGATATTAACAAACAGGGAAATTACATTCAAGAATGCCAGATTCCATTTAACAGACTACGAAATTTGTTTGTGGACAATTTCCTGACGAGCTTTTTGGCATCATAAACTTCAGCTTCTGCAAGTTTTTCAATGTTTTTCATATACCCAGAATTCACAATCTTCCTTCTTCCACTACTGCTTCCTGTTAATGAGTTTAGTATTGACAAGAGGAACCTTTTGTTACCTGAATTTCCCTCTTCTGTGTCGAGCATTTGCAGAAGCATCTCTACGTTTCGATTGTCCTGAGCAAATCTCTTTCTGTTTTTGGGGATCATGACCATCGCTGAGAGTGCCTCGGCTGCCATTTCTCGAACTTCAAAGGACTTTGCACCAAGAAACTTCACGAATTCTGGCATGAAACCTCCATCCCCCATTGCTTTCTTGGCTTCCTCTGATGTCCCGCATAGCCTAACTGCGATTTTCAGAGCTACTTCTTGAAGAGAAACTTCCCCATTTCGTAGGAAATAAAGAAGATTATCCAGGAACCCGTAGCTCATCAAAATATTTACATAACTAATTGATGAGAAACAGAGGTTTTCAATTGCTCTCATCGCTACCTCTAGGGTTTTGGTTGAGGACGAAGATTTTGGATCCAAAACACGAACTAATGCCCGAACTCCACCTTCTTTAACCAGCAATTTGTTTACTGATTCATCCCCATAAGCTATATTTTGGAGAAAGACAATGGAGTTTATCTGCACAGCTTCATCCCTGGATCGAGAAAGCCTAATAAACGTTGAAATTGCACCTTCTTCGATCATAAATCTCTTAATTTCTTCAACAGCAACGAGATTGCTGAGAACCCCACAAGCAGGGCCGATCAATTCTGTTTTAGAATCAGCATTGGAACAGATTTTCAACAGAGCTGTCACTCCGCCATGAGCAGATACAGACCAAGCATTTTCAGAATTCTCAGTGAATTTCAACAAACACCTTACGGCTATATTCTTCCCCACCTCACTTCCACATTCCATAACCCGAATCAATGGCGCAATTACCCCATTCCCAACTAGAACTGCTTTATAAGAATCAAACCCAGAAATTATATGTAGCACTTGCAGCGCCGCTTCTTGGAGCTCCGTCTCCGGAGAACCAAGAAAATTAATAAGGAGATTCACTATCTCGCCGATTTCTATTATCACTTTCGCATACTTTTCGTCTTCAATTACAGCAGCGAGAAGATTAACGAGAGCTTGCTTCTTCAGATCTGAACAACCAATCTTCATTCTCGTTACAATATCCCTCACATAAAACCTCATATCATCCTTACAAGCTCCGAGGCCAGGCCGAGAAACGACGATGGCGAACCCTTGCGACAAAATGCCTGCTGTATATATGTCCGAAAGGTTCTTCGCATGGCGGTCAAATTTCGCACAGATTACATCCAAATCACTCTGCATCAAAAGCTTCCCACTGAAAGACAGGTCAACACAGCGGCGAGCGAGATCGTGGCATTCAGTAGCCGTCTCAATTACCTTTCCAATTAGGTCTGAGATTGCAGGATTTTCGTCGGAATCACAGTTATCGGCCGCGATTAAGCCAGAATTCAACTCTTCAAGCTTGTCGCGAATTAATTTCCATTTGGAGGCAAATACTTTAACGGAATGAGAAAGAGATATCAAGGAAGAAATGAGTAAAATTACTTGGCGGATAGTGGGCTTGTCCAGTGAGAAATCCGGCGAGTTCGTCGAGTCCGTTTCTGCAGGTCTCAGACCCCGTTCTTCTCTCATTTTAGTTATCACTGAAAATGGAGCAAAATCATTTTCCGGCGAGTTGGCGGTGCAGGCTCCGGCGAAGAATCAGTCCTCTGAAAGCAAAGCGGAGACTCCGTGATATAGAGCTACTTATCAAGATTGCAGGTCTGTGGTTACTGGTTTTCCTCTATCTTCTTTAAACAGAAAATAATAACCTATATTTTAATTCAAGGATTAAAAATCCAAGATCAGATCAAATAAGGTCAAAATCGGAACTTTCCAAAAAACAAAAGAAAAGAAAAGGTCAAAATTAGAAAATAGTTGTAACATTTATTATTTATAATGATTTTTTTTAGTTCAATAGGAATTTGTTTTTAGTTCAACAAAGAGAATTTGAACTTCCAACCTCTTGGTGGATGATACATGTCAATTACCCCTGACGCTCACTTTGATGAAAAATACATATTTTATTGCTTGATGTTTGAGTATTTTTCTTTTCAATTTAGTCCTTACAGTTTAAAAATTTTCAATTTCTTTTTTAAGTTTTAATATTTTTCAATTTAGTATCTCATTTATTCAACAAAAGTTATCCAAGAGAAGAAACTTGAAATTTCTACCAATATCTTAAAAATTAGGAGAAGGATTTATTAATTTTTTTTTCAATGACATTGTTTTCTCTAAACTTCTTATTAATTTATTAAATATTATGTCATGTAAGTTTATAATCAACCAATTTTAATATTCAACAAGTGAGGGAATAAATTAAAAAAAAGTTAAAGCACAAGAGATTAAATTTTAAAAAGTAATAATAGAGGCTACATTTAAAAAAAACACTCAAATATTATGAATTAAAACATATATTTATCCTAATTATAATGAAAGTGAGAAGTTCAGGAATTTTTTTAAATAGTGGATAAAGCATCTAAAATTAAAAGGTTTAATTCAACGATACCATATTTGTTGAATTAAAGAAAAATTGTTGGCTAATTTTAAGAATTATTTAAAATTAATTTTCAACTTTTGAAAAAAAAATATCACCTGTTTTACTATTATTTTGATGTTTTTTTCCTTGTGTGATGCTGCGGATGGTTTGTAGAAGCAACTTTGGAAAATTGTTTCTCTAAGAGGGTTCCATATTTTATTTTGTAAAAGTTAACAACAAAGAAAAATGTATTTACATAACTATTTTTTAAGACTGATTTTATCTTAATATGTTCTAATAATTAGTTTGATTTTTATGGATAATTTAAATTGTTTATTACTCAAAAATCAAAATCTTAGAACAATCATTTTTACTTTTTACAGATTATTTTACCACAATTCTAAAAGTAGTTAAAAAAAGAAAAGAATCACCACACCACCAGGTCATGGGGATATTTCCATCTCTTTCTAAAGTTATAAATATAATTTCTTCTTATATTGTTCTCTCTCCATCATGATGGCCAAGAATAGTAGAAAATTGATATATATAAATGCAATTTTAGAGAACATCAAATCAATAATATGTCAAATTCATAGATAAATGCATCAATGTGTCAACTCAATAATTTATTGCTTTCTTTTCTTTAAAACGTTGATAATGTTCTCAAATTTATCTATTGCTTTAAAATTTTCATTATTGAGAAATAACCTATATTTTAATAACATATTCTTTTTTAAAAAAAAAAACCACTGCATTCAATTAATCCAGGGCAGATCACCCATCCACATTAATATAAGACCAAACCCATAGAGGGTAATTCGAAGACCAAAAACCAGAGACTTCCTCCAAACTAGAGGAAAATGGTCGACTATCAAGCTTTAAAACTATTGCCTTCGCCAGAGAATGAGCAATGCCATTGCAACCTCTGTGGCAATAACCAAATGAAACAACCCCAACGTCGAAGCTTCAAGACTAATTTCGTCCAACACATTCTTTGTTTTCGAGAGGTTCTAATAATATATTCTTCATCATACTCAAATTGTTATTGGAATGTGTAGTTCAAAATAAAATTACTATGTAATAAGTAAAAGTAAATGTACACCAATAAAATTCAATAGAATCTGAGAATGCATTCCCATTTTGATCTAATGAAAACTTTTTTTTACCATTTATGATCAATAAACCCTCATGATATAAAAGTTTTTTTTTTTTTGAAAAAATATAAAAGTAATTTTTTTTTTTTTGAAACAGAGCAATTAAAACACAACCAACACTACAGAGCCATCAAGTCTTCTGAAACCCCAAACCGAACACAATCCGGGAAATTAGCACTCCAAACGAAACAATCAATTCCTTGAAGGGAATTTGGATGGTCACAAAAAGAATTAGTCGAATCCTCCTCCATCGACGCGAGGGAATGAGCAACCTTGTTGCAATTTTTGGGGCAGAAGAGAAACTCCTTAACGCCCGCTTCGTGAGCTAGCATGCGAATTTCGGCAACCACCGCCCCTGATTCTGTGAAATCTTCGTAGCATCTGTTGATGCAATTAATTATTTCCAAGCAATCCGATTCAACCACAATGGGGGGAAAAGGAACCGGGAACCTTTTGAGGATGTTCTTCAGACCTTCGATGATCGCTAATCCTTCAAGTGCTTGTATTGGCCATCTCCTATGGAATTCGCGATGACCCGCACAAATCGGAGACCCCCGTGAGTCGCGGATGATCCAGCCAAGCCCCCCCTTCTTCAAGGCGTCATTCCAAGAAGCGTATGTGTTTAGCTTCCAGGTGTCTTCCGGCGGTGGAGTCCAGAGTCCACGACTCCAGCAGGTCTCCGATCTGCGAACATCCAGGTTTGCTCTCTCCCTTCCAGCAATTTCGGCAATGGCAATGTCAATTTTATGCTTTAAAACTTGAGAATCTGCTGCCTCTTGACTATGATTGATGATGTTTCGGTAATTCCATATGCACCACATAACCGTGATCGCTATGTCTCTCTCCCTCTGGTCTGTCCTAGCTATCATCCACTGCCAGTAATCCTCCTCCTTCCAATTGGATCTGAAGGAAGGCAACGTACTAAATAAGTTTGGTAAAAAATGAAGCCAAATTGAGGAAGAAAACTTACAGGACCATATGACATGGTGAGAGGATTCATCCTTTCTCCTGCAAAACGAACAAAGATAGTTAGTGTCGATCCCTTTAGAATAAATATTTCTTTTAGTTGGAATGGCGTTCCTTAAGATTTTCCACGAGCAGATCTTGGCTCTTGGTAATGCTTTACTGTCCCATAAACTTCTCCATAGAGGTCTTTCTGAAACCCCTAAAGACGAAGAGGGCTCTTGATATTGACCAAGATTCACTGCCAGGTGGTAAGCGCTCTTCACCGAGAACCGGCCTTTTCTGTCCGGGCTCCATATTATCTCATCCCTGGCTTGTACATTCCGCAGAGGGGTATTAAGGATGTCCTCGACATCGAGGGGGCTAAAATGATTTCGAAGAATTGACTCATTCCAGTCTCCATCACCCCCAATCAGACTTGCCACCCTTTTGTTCTTCCACTCATCTTTCGTGTGTAGGGGGAGATGACTTCCTTCTCTTGCAATCCAAGGATCTTTATCAATTGTAATGCATTTTCCGTTCCCCACTTTCCACCTATATCCCTTCAGAAACAACTCTCTTCCCCACACAATGCTTCTCCAGGTTTGGGAAGGGTTGTTACCGAGAGGAGAGTGGAGAAAGTCCCCGTTTCTAAAATATTTTCCTCTTAGAGTCCTAGCCAGGAGGCTATCAGGGAGCTGAATGAGTCTCCAGCTGTGCTTTGCAAGGAGGGCCTTATTAAACAAGTGAATATCTCTGAACCCCAGTCCTCCACTATCTTTGCTCGTGCTAAGGGATTTCCAGCTTAGCCAGTGGGCCTTTTTCCTATCACCCGAGGAACCCCACCAAAAGTTTGCACATATTCGGTTAATTTCATTACAAATATTCCGGGTGAGCTTGAAGCAACTCATCGTGCACGTAGGAATGACCTGGACAATGGTCTTGATCAGAATTTCTTTTCCTCCCTGGGAGAAGATCTTCTCTTTCCAACTTTGGAGGGCCTTCCACACTCGATCTCTAACCTTGTTAAACATTTGCTTCTTACTTCTTGCTGATTGAGAAGGCATTCCCAAGTAGTACCCTAGATTGGAAGTCCTGCACACCCCCAAAATCCTGCTTAATTCATCCCCCTTATCTCGAGACACGTTTTTACTCATCATAAAGGATGATTTAGTGAAATTTATCGTTTGGCCATATGCCATCTTGTAGTTTTTTAGCACTTTCACAATTGTTTCACAATCCTTTCTATCCGCCCTGAAAAATAAGAGGCAGTCGTCTGCGAAAAAAAGGTGAGTGATGGTTGGGCAGTATGGGTTTAGCTTTAGTCCTTTGTATGAGGAGATGGCTTCTTCCCTGGACAAAGATGCAGACAGACCTTCGGCGCAGAGGAGGAAGAGATAAGGGGAGAGAGGGTCACCTTGCCTTAACCCTCTCCTTGGCCTGAACTCCTCCTGTGGGGCTCCATTGATAAGTATAAAATATCGCACTGTCTCGAGGCATTTCATAATCGTGCTGATCCACCTCGACTCAAAACCCAATTTCATCATGATCCTCTGCAAAAACTGCCATTCGACTCTGTCATACGCCTTACTCATATCCAGCTTCATTGCTATGGTTCCCTCCTTTCCTTTTCTCCGACCAAGAATCGAATGAATGCACTCGAACCCGAGCACTACATTGTCAATGATGAGTCTTCCCGGGACAAAAGCTGACTGGGTGGGGGAAATAACCTCTTCCAGGATCCCTTTAAGGCGGTTAGCCAAAGCCTTCGCTATGATCTTGTACACTACGTTACAAAGGCTTATTGGCCTAAAATCCTCCATTCTCTTTGGAGTCTGAACTTTGGGGATAAGAGTGATAAGCGTATGGTTGAGAGGCCCCACTCAGCGCCCTCGTTTAACACTTGTAGGCAAACTCTGACCGTGTCATCGCCCACAATGTCCCAGTACTGTTGAAAGAACATGGCATGAGCTCCGTCAGGGCCAGGAGCTTTTGAGGGATTCATGCCTTTCAGAGCTGTTTCGATCTCACCCCTAGTAAAAGGTCTAGTGAGCATTCTGTTTTGTCGCTATGAGACTTTCCTTGGAATGCCTTCCAAAATCTTACTCATAGCTTCTTCCCTCGGGTTAGATGTTTGGAAAAGAAGAGAAAAGTAGTTTGTGGCAACCTTGGCAATTTCCTCCTTCTCTTCCACCCACTTACCTTCCGAATTGAGGATACCCTCTATCTTGTTCCTTTTTTTCCTTTGAGAGGCCTTTGAATGAAACCGTTTAGTATTTCGATCTCCCCCTTTCAACCAATCTTCTCGAGATCTTAGCTTCCAGTACTGTTCCTCTTCCTCTAGAAGATTTTCGAGTTCAATTTCAGCTCTCAGCAGCCGGTTGTCTCTCGAATTCCCATTGTTAGCCATAATGTCATTTATCTCTTTCTCCTTTTTTATGATAGCCCCCTTTAGGGATCCGTCCAGTCTTTTTCTGTTCCAAATTGCGAGCTGCTGGAGACAACTTTGCACTTCTCTGTTGAAAGTGGCGACTCCCCCGAATCTAGGTACCTGCCACTTCTCTTCCACCGTCCTTCTACAGTCCTCAAACTTTAACCAACCTTCTTCAAACTTAATAGGCTTCTTGGTCTTTCTGGTCTTGGTTGTTGGTTCCTGAATCACAACGTTAACAACGATAGGCCTATGATCAGAGCTGTGATAGTTCCTGTGCTCCACTTTAACAAAGAAAGTCTTAGCTTGCATTGCTTGGTTCAGGAGAAATCGATCGAGTCTAACTCTGGTTGCATCATGATTTTTCTTTCCTCTGATCCAAGTGAACGCCTCCCCAGAGAACCCCGGGTCTAGAAGGCCGCATCGATTAATCACATCTCTAAAGTCTTTCATTTGGTGTTGGCTTCTCTCACACCCACCCTTTTTTTCATCTTCAAACATGATCTCGTTGAAGTCTCCCCCAATAATCCAGGGAAGGTCCGAAACATGGCTGAGCCTACCGAGGAGATCCCACGATTCTCTCCTTTTACTAGCTGCTGGATTGCCATAAAAGCCAGTGAAGCGCCACCAGAACTTCCTATTTTTTATAAGGGTATCTATGTGACCCTTCGAGAAGGAGTACACACTTGCATCAATGCTAGACTTCCAGAGCAACACCAAGCCCCCGCTATTCCCTTCACAAGGCACACACAGACAGTTCTCAAAATTCAGCTCGATCTTCAGCTTCTCAGCCATTGGAGCTTTACACTTTGACTCAGAAATAAAGACCAACTGGGGATTTAAGCTTCGAACTTCATGTCGAAGCGCTCGGAGCGCCCGAGGATTCCCCAATCCCCGGACGTTCCAACATAAGATTTTCATGGCGACCGGCGGGGCTGGTTTCCAGCCTCCGTCGATATCTCTGCAGATGGAGCATGATCTCTGTCACACATTTTCTTCGGACTTGGTTCAATTTCCATGAGGTCGATAAGGTGCTTTTTGCCGGTAATTTTGTTTTCTTCTTCACGTGTTTCTTCACCCGCCTTTCATGGATTTTTCTCCGTTCTCGCTAGGCGCTTCCATTTCTTGAACCTTTGTTGTTTTCCTTCACTGTTGAACTCCTGTATGTTTTCTTTGGCCTTCGGAGTATTGTTTATGTCCTTATTAGTCTTAGATGTTATTTGCACTTCTGAAATGGTGCTTTTGCTTTGCCCTCCCAATGGGCCCAAACTGAGGCCCAAGTCCGATCCTGTTAGAATGAGAATTTTCCTCCCTTCTCCGGTATGACTTTTATCCTCTTTTGATTGCTCAACGGTTAGATTGTCTAAGGGTTGGTTGTCATGATTAATGTGTCCTTTCTTGGTCTTTTCATTCTCCCCTTTGGTACTGTTTTCTGTCAGACTTGAATTTTTTAATGTGGAAATGTACACCTTTGAACCTTGCCTCGGGCTTCCTCTCTCCGACACGGTTGGGTCACTGTTCCGGTTATCCTTCCCTGTCTCCGGCCCCTTTTTTTTTGTTTCTGGTTTATTTCCGAAAGTTCTCATCGTGTCCTCACTTTTATCTTCATCGGCCTCCCCAATTGTATTCCTTCTATCTTCACAGCTTCCTTTTTGTGTCACTCTGCCCCTTGAAGCTTTGGTGGATTTTCCATTTTTTTCCTCTTTTTTCAGATTTTGCATAGAGTTCTTTGTTCTCAGCTCCGGCCCGTATGGCGTTTCTTCCCCTTCTCCCACTTCTACTTCTTCACAGTCCTTCAACACGTGTCCTAGCTTTCCACATCCATAGCAGAAATCCGGCAGTTTTTCATAGCTTATAGGTATCCATTCTTCATCTGCCATCGATCCCACCTTTAGTTTTGTAGCTCTAGTTAAAGGTGAACTAATATCCAGTCGAACCTTGACCCTCATATAGTCGCCCCATTTCCTTCCTCCCTCCTCAACATCTGTTGCTTCGAAATCTCCTATATGATTCCCTAGGGCTTCTGCAGATTTCCTGGAAAAGCATACCATTGGTATATTATGGAAATGCACCCAGAAGGAAGCGTACCTGAATTCTAAGTAAGTGAGTTTGCTGCCCCCTTTGATTTCTTCAAATAGTATGAGTGCTTTGTCGAAAACCCATGGCCCCTCCTTGAGAACTCTGTTTTTAATCACCCTGTTCTTGAAGTTACATATGAAGAGGTTTTTCCCCAGCTTCTCAATCTGAACCTTTCCCTCCGCGTTCCATATTTTGGGAATTATCGCTTTGAAGACATCCGCAACTATCACTCGTTCCGTCAATAGTTTGCAGGCGACCGTATTTTCAAGGTTTTTCTCGCATCTGCCTATTTCATCATCCTCCACTTCAACAGCTTTGCCCTTCTCTTTTTCTGTTAGTTTGAGTTTTTCCATTTTCTCATAAAAGTATGGGTCCGCCATTGCCTGTTGCCCCGAACTTCGCACGCTTTCAGAAGCCTACGTAGAACACCCGAGAGACCTTCCTTTACACGCTTTCGGAACTGGCTTAGAACACCCGAGGTTCCCTTCCTGCAAACCAGAGGTTGCCCGAACACGCTCACAAGCACCTCTCTCTCGAGAGAAGTCGGAGCCCATTATATAAAAGTAATTTTAAACAATGATTCTTTTATTTATTTATTACATTTTTAACTTCTCATCTATGAGAACCCATTATAAATTACCACCCCTCTTTTATTACTTTTTTAAGAGATTTGACCCTTTGACCAAAGCTCGAAATGAATTATGCTTTTTTTTTTTATAATATGTTTCTGTGCTTCATCATTCTTAGATCAAGTTTTCACTTCACAGATACTTTAGCTCACAAGTTATTTTCCCAAACTAAAAATAAAAAACATGACTTCTATCATTTTATTATTTTCTCTTTTCTTTTTCATCCACTTCCCCTTTCAACTCTCATTATCTACATACAAACAAGTAGCCTGTCAAGATCTTTTTTCCACCCTAATAATAGGAAAAGGATTTAATGTTAAGAGAGGACTTTTTACATTACAAAAAAAGAAAGTTTTAAACTACCAAGTATTAGCTACACTTTATTAATCGGATTCCTTTTATTTATTTTTCAACTTAATTATTATTTCCACATGGTATTAAAAAAAAGTGCCTTTGCAAAAAAAAAAAAAAAAAAAAAAAAAAAAAAAAAAAAGTGGCAAGAGATGCCCTAAATATAACAACGAAGAAAATTATTTGAATAATTGACCATAGATAATGAGATTTTGTATATTGATATAAACCAAATCACACTGTACTAAAAAGAATCACATCACCATTCAAATAAATCAAGAATTGTACATAATATAATTATCTTATAGTGATGAAGATATGGTAAATTATGTCAAGAATTTTAGACCAAAGTAAGATACATAGTTAAGAAATACATCGACAAAGAAATATCTACATGTAATAATTATATATTGATTCATATATCATTAGTGTTCTATGCTACCCAAAAATAATAATAATAATAATAATAATTTAAAAAATAAAACTCTATCATCTAGCGATTCTCACCGTAGAGTATTTATTTTCCCATATCAAAGATATGTTAATGTAAAATTTGTGTCTATTTCTTTTTTCTTTCTTTCTTAATTATCTATTACTTGCTATGTTCTTACTTTTTTTTCCTATAATTTTGGGTTTAATACCAATCATCTCTTTAATAATCCAATATAGGATTGTTGCACATGACAACTAGTGGGAATACTTCACATTAAATCATAGTAATATATAATTTTATTCGGTCTTTTAGAAGATAAATCATGGTATTGTCTCCTTATTTGATTCTCCAATTAATTAAATGCTATTTGCCGTAGAAAAATACTTAAAGAAAGCTAAAATTATTGTAAATATGACACATGTAAATGCCCATTCCACATGCCCACTTAATATCCATGCCAAGTGGCATTTTCTCCATAGCCAAAGTGTCTTCTATGTGTCCAACAAAGGCCATAGATTGGTGTCCAAATGTACCACATCATGCTCTCCACATTGCCTATAAATAGTGGTTTTTGGTGGATAAATAAAGATATAGAGATTTGGAAAAGAAACCTCTCTAATTTCATTTGCTTTTAATTTGCCATAAATCCCTATTTTTGTTTATATTATATATATATACTCCACTTGTATTATTTGTTTATATTATATATATATACTCCACTTGTATTATTATTATTATTATTATTATTATTATTATTATTATTATTATTATTATTATTATTATTATATTATTTGGTAAAGTTTTGGTGCCCGGTTTCGCCTCTCAATTTTACAACACGTTATCAGCACGAGACTCTGTCATTTTTTCCGCTAAAGGTAAGTCTTATAGGTAAGCCATTTTTACGCATTTGGTTTATGTTAAATTTCTAATATGAATATATTATTATTTTTTATAGTGTTATTATGGCAAACCTTACAAAGCTAGAATTTGCGGCCCTGGATATTAATGGAAATAACTACTTGTCATGGGTCCTTGACGCTGAGATCCATTTAGATTCTATGAATCCTAGAGAAACAATTAAAGAAGGAAATGATGCATCAAATCAAGAAAAAGCAAAAGCCCTGATCTTCCTTCGCCATCATCTTCACGAGGGATTGAAAATGGAGTATCTTACAATAAAAAAATCCCTACGTTCTATGGCAAGGTTTGAAAGAAAGGTACGATCATCAAAAAACAGTTATTCTTCCAAAAGCTCGTTATGATTGGATGCACCTGAGGTTGCAGGACTTTAAATCAGTAAGTGAATATAATTCTGCACTCTTCAGAATTAGTTCAAAATTAAAATTATGCAGAGAAAAGATTACTGATGTTGATATGTTAGAGAAGACATTTTCCACTTTTCATGTCTCGAATATGCTCCTGCAGCAGCAATATCGAGAGAATGGTTTTGCAAAATATTCTGAACTTATCTCATGTTTTCTCGTTGCTGAACAAAATAACGAGTTATTGATGAAAAATCACGAATCCCGACCAACTGGAGCAACACCATTCCCTGAAGTGAATGCTGTGAATTTTAATAACCGTGGTCGACGTCGTGGTCGTGGTCGAGGTCGAGACCGCGGTAGAGGAAGAAATACCTATTTTCGTGGTGGGCATTATAATTTTAAGAAACCCACACGAAGTGATGATCATAAAGGAAAGGCTCCACAAGATAGAAGTTCGAAAGGTGATGAACATAAATGTTTCCGGTGCGGAATGACTGGGCACTGGTCACGTACCTGTCGTACGTCAAAACACCTTGTTGATCTCTATCAAGCTTCCCTGAAGGAAAAAGGAAAAGGAAAGAATGTGGAGGTAAATCTTGCCATTCAAGAAGATGATGTGTTTGACCCCTCCAATATGATGCATCTTGATGTAGCTGATTATTTTGAATCTCCTGGAGAGAGAATTGATGCAATCAAACAAGTAGAGGATGATTTGTATGAAAATATATAATTAAATACTGTTTAGTATGTTTTTGTTGTTGTTTTGTTTGTATATATATTTAAGACTCTTTGTAATCGTTTTTCTTTTCTTTTCAATGAAGAAATATGAACAATTTCAATATGTTGAGTAACTCGAAAATGAGCAATGAGGATTTATGTCTGGCAGACTGCGCAACTACGCACACGATACTCATAAATAGAAAATATTTTACTAGATTGACAATGTTGGAAGCAAAAGTCAATACTATATCAGGTTCTGCAAATCTGATTGAATGTTTTGGAAAAGCAAACTTTATTTTGCCTAGAGGAACAAAATTTACAATTAATAATGCTCTGTTCTCTAGCCAATCAAAAATAAACTTATTAAGTTTTAAAGATATACGTGAAAATGATTATCATGTTGAAACTGATTGTAAAAATAATATAGAGTGTCTCTATATAACATCTATTGTTTCACATGAAAAACGTATATTAGAAACACTGCCTGCTTTTTCTTCTGGATTATACTATACTCATATACGAGTAATCGAAAGTTATGCAATAATGAACCCGAAGTTCATGAATCCAGAAATATTCAGTCTTTGGCATGATCGATTGGGTCATCCAGGGTCGATAATGATGAGAAAAATTATTGAGAATTCACATGGACATCCTTTAAAAAGCCAGAAGATTCTTCAATCCAATGAGTTGTCATGTGATGCTTGTTCTCAAGGGAAATTAATTATTAGACCATCACCAGCTAAAGTGGGGATTGAATCACTTGCATTTTTAGAGCGAATTCAAGGTGATATTTGTGGACCTATTAACCCACCAAGTGGTCCATTTAGATATTTTATGGTATTAATTGACGCATTCAGCAGATGGTCACATGTATGCTTATTATCAAGTCGAAATCTTGCATTTGCAAGATTACTTGCTCAAATAATTAAGTTAAAAGCACAATTTCCTGATAATACAATTAAAACCATTCGACTTGATAATGCTGGTGAATTTACATCCCAAACTTTTAAAAATTATTGTATGTCAATTGGGATAAGTGTTGAACATCCTGTAGCTCACGTTCATACACAAAATGGTCAAGCAGAATCATTTATAAAACGTCTGCAACTAATTGCAAGACCATTGCTTATGAGAGCTAAACTTCCTACATCGGTATGGGGTCATGCTATTTTGCATGCTGCATCACTGGCACGTATTAGGCCAGTAGCTTATAATAAATACTCCCCAATGCAATTAGCTTATGGCCAGCAGCCAAATATTTCCCATCTAAGAATTTTTGGATGTGCAGTATATGTACCGATTGCTCCACCACAACGTACTAAGATGGGTCCTCAAAGGAGGTTAGGAATATATGTTGGTTTTGATTCCCCATCAATTATTAAATATCTTGAACCCCTGACGGGTGATGTATTTACTGCACGATTTGCTGATTGTCATTTTAATGAGACAAATTTTCCAACATTAGGGGGAGGAATTAAGAAGTTGGAAAAAGAAATTACATGGAATGCATCGTTATTATCTCATTTAGATTCTCGTAGAGATCAATGTGAACTTGAAGTTCAAAAGATAATTCATTTGCAAAATATAGCAAATCAACTACCAAATGCATTCACAGATACTAAAAGTGTGACTAAATCATATATACCAGCTGCAAATGTTCCATCAAAAATTGATATCCTAAAGGAACAAGTTGTCAATAATGAGTCTGGAGCACGCCAGAAGCGTGGTAGACCAATAGGTTCTAAAGATAAAAATCCTCGAAAAAGAAAAGTAGTTGAGAATCAAAATGATTCAATAAAAGGTATGGATGTTCCAGAACAAATCCAGAATACAACTACTCAAAAGAGTATTGGTGAAAATCAAACGCTTGAGGATAATAATGAAATTTCTATAAACTATGTTACAACAGGAAAGAGATGGAACCGAAATGATATCATTATTGACAACATTTTATCTTATAATGTTGCTCACGATATTATTCATGAAAGTGACGATTTTGACCCAAAATCTATCAAAGAATGTCAACGTAGAAAGGATTGGCCGAAGTGGAAAGAAGCAATCCAAGCAGAGTTGAACTCACTTTCAAAACGTGAGGTTTTTGGACCAGTAGTCCTAACACCGGAAAACGTCAAACCTGTGGGATATAAATGGGTATTTGTAAGGAAAAGAAATGAAAAGAATGAAGTCACAAGATATAAAGCGAGACTTGTTGCACAAGGATTCTCGTAAAGGCCTGGTATTGATTATGAGGAGACATATTCTCCTGTGGTGGATGCAATAACGCTAAGATATTTAATTGGTCTGACTGTATATGAAAAGCTTGATATGCTTCTAATGGATGTAGTCACGGCGTATTTATATGGATCTCTGGATAATGACATTTATATGAAAATCCCGGAAGGATTTAAAATACCAGAAACATATGAATCAAGTTCTCGGGAATTGTATTCAATAAAGTTACAGAGATCATTATATGGATTAAAACAATCAGGACGAATGTGGTATAATCGCCTGAGTGAATATCTGTTGAAAGAATGATACCAAAATAATCCAATATGTCCGTGCGTTTTTATAAAGAAATCTCAGTCAAGATTTGCTATTATAACTGTATATGTTGATGACTTAAATATAATTGGAACTCCTGAAGAATTATCCAATGCAATAGAATATCTTAAGAAAGAATTCGAGATGAAAGATCTTGGAAAAACAAAATTTTGCCTTGGTTTGCAAATTGAACATTTAGCAGATGGGATATTTGTTCATCAATCAACTTATACAGAGAAAATTTTAAAAAGATTCTATATGGATAAAGCACATCCATTGAACATTCCAATGGAAGTTCGTTCACTGGATATAAAGAAAGATATATTTCGACCTCGAGATGACAATGAAGAACTACTTGGTCCTGAAGTACCATATCTTAGTGCAATTGGTGCACTTATGTATTTGGCTAATAACACAAGACCAGATATTGCATTTTCAGTAAATTTATTAGCTAGATATAGTTCATGTCCTACAAAAAGACATTGGAACGGAGTTAAGCATGTACTCCGATATCTTCGAGGGACAATTGATATGGGTTTATTTTATTCTAACAAATCAAAGTATGATCTAGTTGGTTATGCAGATTCTGGTTATCTATCTGATCCACACAAAGCTAGATCTCAGACAGGTTATCTATTCACATGTGGAGGAACTGCTATATCGTGGCGATTAGTGAAACAGACTATAACGGCCACTTCTTCAAATCATGCTGAAATCCTCGCTATTCATGAAGCAAGTCGAGAATGTGTATGGCTAAGATCGATGACACAACACATTCATGAGACATGTGGCTTGTCTTTAAGTAAACCTCTTCCAACGATGTTATACGAAGACAACACAGCATGTATAGCTCAAATCAAGGGAGGATATATCAAAGGAGATAGAACAAAGCATATCTCACCAAAGCTCTTCTATACTCATGATCTTGAAGAAAATGGCGATATCACTGTACAACAAATTTGTTCAAAAGATAACCTGGCTGACTTATTTACAAAGGCATTACCAACTGCAACCTTCGATAAATGAGTATATAGCATTGGAATGCGGCGACTCAAAGACTTTAAGTGATGTCTCCATGAGGGGGAGTGAATATATTATAGTAAACTATATAAAATATGTACTCTTTTTCCTTCACTAGGGTTTTTTTCTCCCATTGGGTTTTTCCCTAGTAAGGTTTTAACGAGGCATATTTTATATAAATGGGCATTTAAGGGGGAGTATTGTAAATATGGCACATGTAAATGCCCATTCCACATGCCCACTTAATATCCATGCCAAGTGGCATTTTCTCCATAGCCAAAGTGTCTTCTATGTGTCCAACAAAGGCCATAGATTGGTGTCCAAATGTACCACATCATGCTCTCCACATTGCCTATAAATAGTGGTTTTTGGTGGATAAATAAAGATATAGAGATTTGGAAAAGAAACCTCTCTAATTTCATTTGCTTTTAATTTGCCATAAATCCCTATTTTTGTTTATATTATATATATATACTCCACTTGTATTATTTGTTTATATTATATATATATACTCCACTTGTATTATTATTATTATTATTATTATTATTATTATTGTTATTATTATATTATTTGGTAAAGTTTTGGTGCCCGATTTCGCCTCTCAATTTTACAACAAAAATAAACAAAAGGGTTTCTTTCTTTTTCTTTTTATTAATTGAAACTTGAAAAAGTGTACGCTACTTTTCATTTTTGACTTCAAGATTTTATAAATTCATTTTAAAAATAAAACCATCTTTTCAATTTTAACTCATAATTTCACTAAAGACAAACCAGCCTAGCCATCTCAATTTAAAAACACTATTTTTCAGTAAATATATTTTTTGAAGAAAGATCAATTAATAAATCTTTAATGTGCCACTTACTTAAATTATGCACCAACTAATCAACTGCCTCACTAATATAATTATCCATCTTCCACTCCATAATTTGCCTGGTGCTGCTCTACAGTAATTTCTCCTCAAGACGCCAAAAAAGGCAAAAAAGAAAACTACACTTTCAGAATCTAAAAACAAACCCTATTCCATTATATACAAATTTTTACACAAGCCATAAAAGCATTTTTGTCCAAACTTTTTGAGACCTTAACTATAAACTTTTTATCTCATTTTCACATTAATCTGTAACACCAAATTAAATTCTCAATTAATTAGCTTTTGGACACGAAAGCAACCCATGAGAAACCCACAGTTTTCATGCCCAAGCAAAAGACAAATCTGTCAGATTCAGTTCCCAAATGATCCATAAAACCACAAAATCCCTCACGGACCACCCCCTTAATGTAACCAACCTTTTGATTAGGTTTAAAAAAAAAACACCCAAAATGAGAAATTATTTGAGGAAGTTGTCACAACATGGTACTGTAACTATAAATATACTTCGAATTTATATTCAATGATTATTACAGACGTGCAGATTTTCGAATTCACATACGACAATTATTAAGAAACAGTCACATTGTGATGACCTCGATGAATAACATTTTTTGAAAAATGGTAGCTTTCAACTTAGACTTAAAAAGTGTGTATTGTCCCCACAGCCACCATGTGAAGAAGAAGGAGAATAACCCTTTTCGTTTTGATTTAGATGCGTTGTGCTAATGACACCTTTGTCCCTTTCCAATTATCAAGTGAGGCTTTCTTTTCTCAACTCTTTGCACTTTTGTGGACTGCTGAGGAAAATAAAATAAATAAACAAAAAAAAAAGCTCAACAATGGGGTAAAAAAAAACAAAAGGAAGCTCTCTCCTTTTTCCTTTTCAAAACCTTGTTATTATTAATAAATAAATCCCTCTTTTTGTCTATCTTTATTAAGATAATTTAGTTTATGATATGTTGAACAAGCGACAAACAAAAAATGGACGGTGGGAATATTTTTAAAAATAAACTAATTAAACGAGACGTCCTATGTTTATTAAGCCGACTAATTCTGCGGCTGGCCAGAAAGAAAGACTGTCTATCTATGATAATGTTTAATTAATTAATAATACTGCCATTATCGTGCACACAATTAAAGAGAGGACTTTTATTTTGGAAAAATGAAAAAGTGCATATTATTTTTCTGAAACTAAGATATAACCTTTACTCGTGGCAGATTGTAATGCGATTAGTAAACCGGCATTATTAGAGAAAAAAAAATTAAAAAAGAAAAAGAAAAAGAGTATCGTTTTCGAAATATTTTGTATGGGGATCGTAGGCCAGCATGTTGATCGATTAATTGAACATATTTGTTGTATCTTAGCATTGATTTTTCTCTCATCTCTGGCCCTTTGCAACATGTGCACATGCTTTCCTAACACTTTTAGGGACCGCAATGCCAAATCCCATACTTATATTTACTCCAAAAATGTACATTCAAGATAAAGTTCTACATTTTTTTTTAACAGGAAAAAAAGAAAAAAAAAACGAAGCCCCATTTATTAAGTTTGATTTGATAAAGAAAAGAAAAAAGCCAGCCAATGGGGTTTGTTGGATTGGCAACAAAAGTTGGATGGGGAGTGCAATAATGGGAAATGCATATGCTGGCAATTTGTTGAGTGGGGTGAAAGATTCGTGTTGTGTTGAGTTGTATAGGGTGACATTTAATGAAACCATATGAAATTTTGGCATAGGGAAAATTTCAGGTATGTGAAAGTATGAATACTCATTTCATTTATTGTCTATTACGTCAGCATCCTTTTAAAAATGGTGTTGTCCAACCAGCACTAAAAACGTATTTATAAAAGCCGCAAAATCATGTGTGAACAAAAAGAGTGGTATTTTTGTAGTACTAAAAAATTTTCCATGTATATAAGAGGTTTTGTAAGTAAAAGAAAAAGTTGGTTTTTTTCTTCTTCTTCATGGGGAGTGTGTTAGGTAAGAAAAGGGAAGAGAGAGTGATGGGGGTTTTGAACAACCTTTGAGTAGGAAAGAAGTGAAATTGTTATAAAAATGGGGGCAAAAGAGTTACAGAACATATGGTATATGGATGGTGTGTGCCTTAGCTTTGAAGATAAAAAGTTGATATATTACAAAGTGTTTTTTTTTTCTTTTTTTCACATGTACTTGTGAAATCATCTACCTTGCAAGCCCACCCATTATGTCAAAAATGTAGATCCAAATTGATTGCTTCATGGCTTGTGCTGATTTGGTGTGTGCCAAGCATATCTTTTCTTCTTTTGTTTTGTTTTGTTGTGTTTTTTCGAATCATTTCTAGTATCATATTAATGGGAGTTGATATATATTTTGACAGATTATGCAACATAATGAATTGCTCCAATTCTCTTTTTGTTTAATTGTTTATAGTTTTTTTTTTTTACACACAATTTAATTATTTATAGTTGATTCTTGTCATCTCCATCTTTAAATCCTTTACTTTATTTCCTTGTACCTTTCTGCACAGGTTCTTAATTTTAAAATAATATCTAGTAGTAATTTATATCCTAAATTACAAATTTGATCTATATATTTTAAGCTGAGTTGTAATTTAGTTTTTATGGTTTGATCTTAGTTTTAATTTGGTCTCTAAAGATTTAGTGAAATTTGACAATTTTTTCCTAAATAAATTGTCCTTTTGTGAAAATCAACTTATTTTTCTATACTTTTTATACTCAGATCCATAATATATGTATAATACAGTTAACTAAGTTAGAAAACACAAGCTATTATTATGTAAGTAGAAAATATATCATGTATACTCTCCAATACAATATTGATATACTCTCCAATACAATATTGATAGTCATAATTCCTCAAGGTTTATAACCAAACCATACAAATAAATTTGAAACTTTTAAGACCATAGATATCAAATTGAAATTAAGGATGCGTTTACATATCCATAATCATTTTACCCGCAAACGTAATGGGATTGAGGCGCAAATGTAATCGGATTGTGGTGGAAACGTATTACCCCGTAATGAAGAAAAATTACGTTTGTGGTCGTTTACTGCGTGTAGTCAGTAATGGCAATCAAACATTGTACCCAAATGTACTATTACCATAATGCCCCCAAAATTTAAAAAAAAACAAAACCTAGTATTGTTTGGCCCTCCTTTGATAATCGCTCGCGCTTCCAAACTTCTACGTTCTGAAACCTTTGACCGTTGGCATTCATCTTCCTCTAAGTTTATCTTCACAATGAACCTGTGGATCGAGCTTTTTTGATGGCATCGAATTGATATTCACAAACGTTCATACAAAGACTAATACTATTATCGACACTGCAGGAAATAGGGACCTGCCAACCTGCGACAATCCCCGCACTGTATCGGGTCAAAGCGGGGAGGAAGACCCGTCCAAATCCCATGAATCCAGTTTTCAGGCGCCACAACTGAACCATGGACATTCCACCGACGACCGTCTACGTTGGGTGGAGGACGACTTGCAGGAGGTCAGGGATGAGCTCCATGAGGTCTGAAGGAAGCTTAGGGGTGAGCTTAGTGAGGTTCGAGCACAGTTAAGGACCATCATAGATTTGATGCATCAGTTATGCAAGGTACAATAACTTCGTACATAAATGTGTCGTACATGATTACATGTCTTTGGTTCGTGGTTTAAGTATTTTGTTGTGTGCAGGGCAAGGGTGTAGTGGAAGGGATGGAAGCTCCCACGAATGGCAAGGTTGACAATGCCAATACATCCCCAGAATCTGCCAGCTCGTTATTCTTACTGCTATGAAACGTTGTTGCTGTAATGTTACCGTTATGAGGATATTGTTGCCCTTATCGCTTCAAAGCACTTCCAAACCGTTACTATTACTGAAGTGCACAAATATCCGAGTTTGTATGCTAACGTCGGATGCTATTACCAATATGCAATATTCATTATCGAGGCGACTGGTTGTTAATGAAGGCACTTGGGGAGCCTTAAGGGGGCATTGCATGTCAATCCATTCATTAATGGTGACCTTTGGCATCAATGGTCACTTCGCCTATTAATAAACTCTAACGTCCTGATATCAACCCATTTGAAACTCACTAAACACACTAGCCCCAAATGGATTACTCATCGGACGACAGTTTCATGGAATACCCGTCATCCCCATTCGATAGGGAGTCCGACCCAGAAAGTCCTCCCACGTTGGACACCATAACTATCTCCACCAGTGACGCTAAGGAGGAGGTTGAATTGGACGAGTTCTTGGCCGATTTGGACTATGCCCTAAAGCCTCATAATTATTAATTTATTTAATAATTAATAATAATTTTAATTATTTTATTTGCAATATAATATTATCCATTATATGAAAAATCCAAGGTTATTAGTGTAATCTTGAACAATATGTGGTTGACATACAGGAGGATCATGTTCAAGAAATAATCTAAAGGGTCATAGTATATGGATAAGGTTGATGCCTTATCTTGGTAACACTATTGATACGACACACTTTGTAATAGTTACAAATGATTTGATCCAAATCGTTCATGTGGAGACATGTGTGTTGGCTTTTTGGCCCTTAATCTCAAATTAATTAATTTTAATTAATTAATTAATTAATGTTTTGATGATAACAAACCTGCTATTAATTACTAACAATTTTAGTGTTTTTAAGTGTCCATGGTGTAGAGCTCGGAACAACGATTCTAACGCCTCTTGAATCACTCAAATCGGAGTTAAAACGAAGAAGTTATGGGCAAAACAAATTTGAACGGAAAATTCCCGACGCGATGACGTGGCAGCCAAGTCAGCAATGTGGACCATTTAGAGAGTGACACGTGGGCCTATGGGGAAGTGACACATGGTGGCTTTTTGTTTGTTTAAAAAGAAAAAGAAAAAAATTATATTATTATATATTATTTTTCTATGTGTCTAACGGTTTTTAAAATTAAAAAAAAAAAAAAAAAAAAAAAAAAAAAATTCTGACAGCATTAAATGCTGCCAGAAATCAGGCTGATTTAAAAAAAAAAAAAAAAAAAAAAATTATATATGTATTTTGACCGTTGGACACACATAAATATATATTATTATATTATATATATATTATATTATATATTTTATTTATCATTTACTTTTTACTTTTTATTTTCTTTTAATCTCCACCATTCATTTCACTTTTACTACAATCCAATGGCCCAAATTAAATTTTGATTTTTACCTCATTTCCCTCTCTATAAATACCATCTTCTTCTTCAAAATTCAACAACAAGTTTTACAACTTTCAATCCTCCAAAAATCTCAAAAAGCTCCCATTGTTGCTCTCTCCAAGCTCTAAATTTTTTCTTTTCATCTTTTTCTTGAGAGAGAATTATTGTATTGTGAGGATTCTTTTTGTGTGAGAAATTTGTAAATCCACTCTATTGAGAGAGTTGTAAGTGTGATTCCATAAACTATTCAATCTTTGTATCGGTTTGATCCTAATCCGTGGAAAGGATTGAGTTTGCTCTTGAACTCGAAAAAGGAGCGTTGTAGCGGTTGGGCTCTAATCCGTGGAAAGAGTCGATAAAGTTTGTTTTATTCAAATTCCCAAGAGGCGCTTGGGGAGTGGAGTAGGTCGAGTTTGACCGAACCACTATAAAATTACGGTGTCATCCTTTCTAACTCTTCTCTATTTACTTTAGAAATTAATCGTAGTGATCTATTGCATGCTTTAATTTGCTTTTAATTGTTTATTGTGTTAGATTGAATTAATTTTCCATACTTTATAACTATCTTGCTTATTATATTAATTATCCTTTTTATTGTTTTATAAAAAGTTTGATAATTAGAAAATTGAGCATAGATTAGTAAAAAGTTTTATAATTTTTAAATAAACCCTATTCACCCCCCCTCTAGGGTTGCCATACCGATCCAACAATTGGTATCAGAGCGAGGTTGCTCTTTTAGAATTTTTTTATAAACTTTATTGTTTGAGTTTTATGGCAAACGTAGTAGTAAATGGTGTGATTGAAGGACAATCCACCTCTAGACCTCCTTACTTTGATGGGTCAAATTATGCTTATTGGAAAGCTAGAATGAAAATTTATTTGCAATCCGTTGACTATTATTTATGGTTAAATGTAGTTAAAGGTCCTTATATTCCCATGAAAATAGTTAATGAAAATGATGTGCCTAAATTAGAAGAAGAATATGATGACAATGATATGAAAAAATGTGCTTTTAATGCTAGAGCAATAAATTGTCTATATTGTGCTTTAAGTAAAGATGAATTTAATAGAATATCTATGTGCTCTTCGGCTAAAGAAATATGGAATACTCTTGAAGTGACTCATGAGGGAACTAATCAAGTTAAAGAGTCAAAAATTAGCATGCTAGTTCATAATTATGAATTATTTAAGATGGATGCTAATGAATCTATTACCGAGATGTTTACTAGATTTACTAACATTATAAATGCTTTGAAGGGTCTTGGAAAAATATATACTACCTCCGAAAATGTTAGGAAAATTCTTAGGTCTCTACCTAAGAATTGGGAAGCAAAGGTGACGGCGATTCAAGAAGCAAAAGATCTCACCAAACTTCCTTTGGAGGAACTTATTGGCTCTCTCATGACACATGAGATTACCATGAAGGAGCACATGGAGGATGAGTCCAAAAAGAAGAAGAGTATTGCATTAAAGACCATATCCTTGGAAGTTGAATCCGAAGGTGAGGATGTTCTTGATGAAGATGATATTGCATATTTTTCACGTAAGTATAAAAACTTCATCAAGAGAAAGAAACAATTCAAGAAGCACATTTCCAACCAAAGAGAGTCAAAAGGTGAAAAGAGCAAAAAGGATGAGGTAATATGTTATGAATGCAAGAAACCGGGTCACATAAGAACGGATTGCCCTCTCCTTAAATCATCCAAGAAATTCAAGAAGAAAGCAATGAAAGCTACTTGGGATGATAGTGATGAAAGTGAAAGTGGAAGTGATGAAGAAGAAGTAGCAAATTTTTGCTTCATGGCTCATAGTGACAAGGGTGATGAACAAGATGATGAGGTAACTCTAGAACCCCTTTCCTATGATGAATTGTTTGAAGCTTTTGAAAATATGCAAAAAGACTTAGAAAAGCTTGGTTCCAAATATGTTATGCTTAGAAAGAAATACAATGTTTTAACTAGTGAAAATAAGTCTTTACTTGATGAAATTTCTTGCTTAAAAGACAATGAGCATGATGTTGTTCAAATTGATGAAGTAAATGTCTCTTGTGATAAGCATGTTTTTGATTGTGATGAGAAAAATGCATTGCTTGATAAAGTTAGATTTCTTGAGCATGATAGTTGTGAAAAAGATAACTTGATTAATTTGCTTAAGGAAAAAGAATTAAATGCTTTGCAAGAACTTGGTAAGGCTAAAGAGTCTATTAAAAAGTTGACAATAGGTGCTCAAAGGTTGGACAAAATAATTGAAGTAGGCAAGCCTTATGGTGATAAAAGAGGATTAGGCTACATTGATGAATGTTCTACTCCCTCAAGTTCTAAAACTATTTTTGTTAAAGCATCTCCTATTGTGCCTAAGCTTAATATGCCTAAGGTTGTGTCTAAGCATGATAAATCTAGTGTTGTGCCTATATGTCATCATTGTGGTGTTGAAGGTCATATTAGACCTAAGTGCTTTAAATTGAAATATGCTTTTACTACTTCTTCAAGAAGAAATTTTTCTCAAAGAGCAAAGTTTCACAATGCTCCAAGAAAGAATTTCTCCAAGAAAAGTAGAGTGCATAAATTTGTTGTAAGAGATAAATCCTTGCATAATGTTGTTTGTTTCTCATGTGGCAAGTATGGACATAAAGTGTATTCTTGTTTCTTGTCTAAATCCAATGCTTTAAATGTGGATGCAAAAATGAAATGGGTTCCCAAGTTTGTAAATGCTAACCTTTTAGGACCCAAACAAGTATGGGTACCAAAAGATCAATCTTGAACACTTTTGTTTATAGGTTTGTTTGAAAGTATCCAAGAAAAACAAATGGTACTTGGATAGTGGTTGCTCAAGGCACATGACGGGAGACCAATCCAAGTTTGTCAATCTTTCTAAAAAGGATGGAGGTTTAGTAACCTTTGGTGACAACAAGAAAGGTAAAATTATTGGTAAGGGTAGTATAGGTAATGGTTCTTCTACCTTGATTGAAAATGTGCTTTTAGTTGATGGTTTAAAGCATGATTTACTAAGTATTAGTCAATTATGTGATAAAGGCTTTCGAGTTGTGTTTGATAAAAAGAATTGCATCATTGAAAATGCTAGTGATAGAAAAGTCTTGTTTGTTGGCAATAGGGATGAAAATGTGTACACTATTGATTTGAATGATTGCCCTATTAGTGATAAATGTCTTTCGGCTTTGCATGATGATTCTTGGTTATGGCATAGAAGACTAGGACATGCTAGCATGCACTTAATTTCAAATATTTCCAAGAATTCTTTGGTTAGAGGTCTTCCAAAATTTAAATTTGAAAAGGATAAAGTTTGTGATGCTTGTCAAATGGGTAAGCAAACCAAGTCCTCCTTCAAATCTAAAAATGTGATCTCTACAACTAGACCCCTTCAACTATTACATATGGACTTATTTGGCCCTTCTAGAATTGCTAGTTTTGGAGGAAATTATTATGCCTTTGTGATTGTTGATGATTTTTCAAGATTTACTTGGGTTTTGATGATAAAACATAAGGATGATGCTTTGAAAAGTTTTGCTAGTTTTGCAAAAAGAGTTCAAAATGAAAAAGGATTTTTGATTTCTAAAATTAGGAGTGATCATGGAGGAGAATTTGATAGTATTGCTTTTGAAAATTTTTGTGAAGAAAATGGTTTTTCTCATAACTTCTCCACTCCAAGAACTCCTCAACAAAACGGTGTGGTTGAAAGGAAAAATCGTACTTTGCAAGAATTTGCTAGGTCAATGTTGCATGAGTATGATTTACCTAAATACTTTTGGGCCGAAGCCGTTAACACCGCTTGTTATGTTTTAAATAGAGTTTTAATTAGGCCTTCTTTAGATAAAACTCCTTATGAGCTTTGGCATAACAAAATTGCAAATATTGGGTATTTCAAAGTGTTTGGTTGCAAATGTTTTATTTTGAACAACAAAGAAAAGCTTGGAAAGTTTGATTCTAAGACGGATGTTGGTATTTTTCTAGGTTATTCCTCTACTAGTAAAGCTTATAGAGTTTTCAATAAGAGAACTTTAATTATCGAGGAATCTATGCATGTTGTATTTGATGAATCTTGCAATAATGTTTCTAATGAGTCTATTTGTAGTGATGATTTAGAAAGAAATTTTGGAGATTTACTTGTTAGTGACAAAGACAAGGAAATTGATTCAAGCAAGCAAGAATTGAGCTTCAACGAAAAGAAGGAAGACGGTTCTTCATCTATGCCTAAAGAGTGGAGGTATGCTCCATCCCATCCCAAGGATTTGATTCTTGGTGATCTCAAACAAGGTGTGAAAACTCGTTCTTCTCTTAATTTGTTTAATAATCTTGCTTTTGTTTCTCAAGTTGAACCTAAAAGTTTTAAGGATGCCGAAAATGATGAGTTTTGGATTTTAGCCATGCAAGAAGAATTAAATCAATTTGAAAGAAACAAAGTTTGGGAATTAGTCCCTAGGCCTTCTAATGCTTCTATTATTGGAACTAAATGGGTCTTTAGAAATAAAATGGATGAAAATGGAAATATCATTAGAAATAAAGCTAGGCTTGTAGCTCAAGGTTATTGTCAAGAGGAAGGTATAGATTATGAAGAGACTTTTGCACCCGTTGCTAGATTAGAAGCTATTAGAATGTTACTTGCTTTTGCTTCTTATAAGAATTTCATCTTGTATCAAATGGATGTAAAAAGTGCTTTTTTAAATGGCTATATTATGGAGGAAGTTTATGTAGAACAACCTCCGGGCTTTGAAAGTTTTGATTTGCCTAATCATGTCTATAAGTTGAAAAAGGCTCTTTATGGCTTAAAACAAGCTCCAAGAGCTTGGTATGATAGACTTAGTAATTTTCTACTTGAGAATGGCTTTAAAATGGGTAAACTTGATACTACTCTCTTTATTAAGACTAAGGAAAATGATATGCTTTTAGTGCAAATATATGTGGATGATATTATCTTTGGTTCTACTAATCCTTCTTTGTGTGAAGAATTTTCTAAGTGTATGCATAGTGAGTTTGAGATGAGTATGATGGGAGAACTTAGCTTCTTCCTTGGACTTCAAATCAAACAACTCAAAGATGGTATCTTCATAAGTCAAGAGAAATACACAAAGGATTTGCTCAAAAGGTTCAAGTTCAATGAAGGTAAAATTGCAAAAACTCCTATGAGCACATCCACTAAGCTTGACAAGGATGAAAAAGGTAAATGTGTAGACATAAAAGCTTATCGAGGTATGATCGGATCTCTACTTTATTTAACCGCTAGTAGACCCGATATCATGTTTAGTGTATGTCTTTGTGCTAGATTTCAATCTTGTCCTAAGGAATCCCATTTGCATGCTGTTAAGAGAATCTTTAAATATTTGCTTGGGACTATTGATTTAGGTTTGTGGTATCCTAGAAATGTAGAGTTTAATTTGGTAGGATATTCCGATGCGGATTTTGCCGGAAGTTTACTTGACCGTAAGAGTACTAGTGGGACTTGCCAATTTCTTGGTAGCTCCTTAGTATCTTGGTTTAGTAAAAAGCAAAATTCGGTTGCCTTATCCACTACCGAAGCGGAATATATTGCGGTTGCTAGTTGTTGTGCTCAAATTCTTTGGATGAAACAAACTCTTTGTGATTTTGGATTAAAGTTTGATAATGTGCCTATATTTTGTGATAATACTAGTGCTATTAATTTGACTAAAAATCCTATTCATCATTCTAGGACTAAACATATTGATATTAGACATCACTTTATTAGAGAGCATGTGCAAAATGGTAATATTATTCTTGATTTTGTGACCTCTAATAATCAATTAGCGGATATTTTCACCAAGCCTTTGAATGAAGAAAACTTTTGCAAAAATAGGCTTGAGCTTGGTATTATTCGTTGCGATGCCTCTTGAATTTACTATTTTGCTTTTTTATCTTTTTAAAGCATATTGATAGGGGGAGTTATGCAAAATATGTATCCATGTTCTTAGGGGGAGCTTTCATATAGTTTTTAATATTTCTCAATTGTGTTTTTTTGATGATTCCAAAGGGGGAGAAGTTTAAGAAAAATATGTTCTAAATTTTGTATCATGTTGCATTAATTTAGGGTGAGAATTAATTTAATTATTTTGAGTGAATTTTCAAGTATGAGCTTTATGGTGATATATTGGACTTTATATTCAAATTATTACTTGGACACATGTACTACCTTGGTTTTTATGAACTTCGAGTTATTTTTCTTAAACTTGGACACATGTACTACCTTGGTTTTTATGAACTTCGAGTTATTTTTCTTTTGTGGTTTGTCATCATCAAAAAGGGGGAGATTGTTGGCTTTTTGGCCCTTAATCTCAAATTAATTAATTTTAATTAATTAATTAATTAATGTTTTGATGATAACAAACCTGCTATTAATTACTAACAATTTTAGTGTTTTTAAGTGTCCATGGTGTAGAGCTCGGAACAACGATTCTAACGCCTCTTGAATCACTCAAATCGGAGTTAAAACGAAGAAGTTATGGGCAAAACAAATTTGAACGGAAAATTCCCGACGCGATGACGTGGCAGCCAAGTCAGCAATGTGGACCATTTAGAGAGTGACACGTGGGCCTATGGGGAAGTGACACATGGTGGCTTTTTGTTTGTTTAAAAAGAAAAAGAAAAAAATTATATTATTATATATTATTTTTCTATGTGTCTAACGGTTTTTAAAATTAAAAAAAAAAAAAAAAAAAAAAATTCTGACAGCATTAAATGCTGCCAGAAATCAGGCTGATTTAAAAAAAAAAAAAAAAAAAAAAATTATATATGTATTTTGACCGTTGGACACACATAAATATATATTATTATATTATATATATATTATATTATATATTTTATTTATCATTTACTTTTTACTTTTTATTTTCTTTTAATCTCCACCATTCATTTCACTTTTACTACAATCCAATGGCCCAAATTAAATTTTGATTTTTACCTCATTTCCCTCTCTATAAATACCATCTTCTTCTTCAAAATTCAACAACAAGTTTTACAACTTTCAATCCTCCAAAAATCTCAAAAAGCTCCCATTGTTGCTCTCTCCAAGCTCTAAATTTTTTCTTTTCATCTTTTTCTTGAGAGAGAATTATTGTATTGTGAGGATTCTTTTTGTGTGAGAAATTTGTAAATCCACTCTATTGAGAGAGTTGTAAGTGTGATTCCATAAACTATTCAATCTTTGTATCGGTTTGATCCTAATCCGTGGAAAGGATTGAGTTTGCTCTTGAACTCGAAAAAGGAGCGTTGTAGCGGTTGGGCTCTAATCCGTGGAAAGAGTCGATAAAGTTTGTTTTATTCAAATTCCCAAGAGGCGCTTGGGGAGTGGAGTAGGTCGAGTTTGACCGAACCACTATAAAATTACGGTGTCATCCTTTCTAACTCTTCTCTATTTACTTTAGAAATTAATCGTAGTGATCTATTGCATGCTTTAATTTGCTTTTAATTGTTTATTGTGTTAGATTGAATTAATTTTCCATACTTTATAACTATCTTGCTTATTATATTAATTATCCTTTTTATTGTTTTATAAAAAGTTTGATAATTAGAAAATTGAGCATAGATTAGTAAAAAGTTTTATAATTTTTAAATAAACCCTATTCACCCCCCCTCTAGGGTTGCCATACCGATCCAACAATGTGAGTGGGGGTATCTTATACAAAGAGTTTGTGTAAGACTGGACCACGAAATATTTAATCTCTCTTTATAAATTCATTAATGGAGAAGATTAATATTTCATCAAGATGATCATTTGCGACTCGATCTTAATCATAAGTGAGTTATGAACTCCTGCCTGTGAAGGTTTGTCATTTGATTTGTATGGGTGAAAGTAGCTTTTGTAGTCGATTCAATATGCCTACCATTTTGGGGACTTGACCAAATAGGGAGCTGGGAACATAATCTCACAAGATGAAATTCACTCCTTCCCATATAGGGTAAGTAGATGAGTAGTTTCCTTAAGTGCTGATTTCTGAACTTGAACCATAGGGCTCCACCCTCTCACTGGCCTGAGAGGCACTTAGTTTATAATTAGATTATAAACAGATTGTTCATTAGAGGATCAGTGGTACTTAAGGTGCAAGATGTAATTATATCAGTAAAACGAACTTTTGACCTATCTGTAATTACGAACAACTCATGAAGGATCGACTTGCATGTAATGATTATATCTATGGACACAACTTGTCCTACAATGCATAAGAGTGTAACTCTAAGTCTATAGTGGAGTGACCTATAGTTAAGGAATGAAAATTAATAAATTAAAGAGTTTAATTAATTATTTTTGTATCATTGGAGCTTATAATCTGTAGGTCCATAAAGTTCCCTTGCTAGCTCATAGTAACACTAAAAAATCAATTTAGTTGAAAGAAAATTTTGAAATGTTCAAATTAATATTAATTTAAAGTTTTCAAATTAATATTTAATATATTATATATATTAAATATAAACGAGAAAAATATATTTATTGTATTTGATTCATTAAATATTAAAATTTGAAATGTTCAAATTAATATTTAATTTGAAGTGTTCAAATTAATATTTAATATATTAGATATATTAAATATAAAAGAGGAAAATATATTTATTGTATTTGATACATTAAATATTAAAATAATGAATGCATATTTGATACATTAAATAAAAGATATTTATAAAATTTGAATAAGATTCAAATAAATAAATATCGTAGGAGATTTGAATGAGATTCAAATAGGTATAAGATATATTTTAATATATTAGATATTAAAATATAATATTTTAATTCTAGCAAAGATTTACCTTTGGTCTCTATGAATAGAACCTTTAGGTTGAGCCATTAGATACAACACACATCTCCTCAATAGAGAATTAGAAAATTCTTCTTTCAAGAAGCTCCCACAAGCCTTGGTCATGTGTTCGAGTCATAGCTAGGAAGACTTTGTGGAGGAGACAAAGATATGCTAGAAGTATCTATATATTTACTTCAAGTAAGTTTACTTAACCTTTATTTTCTGTTTAATTTTAAATAAAATCAAAGGATATCCAATGCTTCCTCTGTGGAGTGAAATATTCATTCCTTCAATATGACCCATTGGCCGAAACCAGCATCCCCACGACCGCTGCCAACTCCTCATCTTTTGCCTAAATCACCACAGGGTTCACTTCTAAGTGTGAACCAGCCCTCACCCCAACCAACACCATCCGCATATTCTGTCAACATCCCTAGTGAACAAAAAAGAGAAAACGAAAGCGGTGGACGAGGGGGGAAGAAGAAATCACCCCGGCCTGCCAATGAAGTGCCCAGTCGCATGACCGTTGGGAAGAATAAGAGGATGGCCAAAGGCTTCTGGGTGGTCATATCCTCTGACTCCAAGTAGGTTCATCTCTGGGGTGACGGACGATTTGCTTCCTCCTTCATTTTCATTATAATAATTAATATGATGTTATTTTTATTTTTACATTTTGTTGTGTGACCACCCTCAATTATTAAAAAATGGAAATCAATGTTTTCCTCATATCATGCATGATTTCATAGTGAAATAATAGATGGAAAAATTAGGAGAAAATAATTTAATAGAAAAATGAAATAAAAACTCGAAGACGAGTTCCAGGGAACGGTAAAACTATATACCGATAAACCGACATTTGCAATACCGTTGTTCAGACCGTTACTGTTACTGGCAAAGTGGTCCATACCGTTACAGATGAGAACATATCGATTTACATATCGATGCAGTTACGATGGTATATAGTTAATTGTCAATAATTATTATAGTCATCGGTATGCGTGAAAATAACACGTGGATGAAGGAGTAAGGGCAAATACGGAAATCTTTATTAAAAATGGTTGTGGGTCCCACGAAATACACATTCGTAATCGGATTGAGTACCCTTTTGGGTGTAATACGATTACGGAGACGAATTACGTTTTTAGAGGTGGGTCCCATAGGTCATTATGTTTACGGGACACGGTAAAACACATTCAATCATAATAAAGCGAGACCCACTTTTTCGAATTACATTTGATCCATTACGTTTGCAGGTATGTAAATGCGCCCTAAGTCCAAACTATATAGACCACATTGAAACTTTTGACATCATAGGAACCAAAATGAAAATTAGCTTAAACTATAAGGACTAAATTTGTAATTTAACCTAATTTATATATTATATGTTATGATCCATGATCCCCATTTCAAACCTAATAATATTATTATTATCAAGCAAGATGGAGAAGAAAGAAATTAATTTATAAAATTTAAAAAGATAATATAATCATACAAAAGAGTCGTAGGCCTCTATATATTAGGGTTCTTAAAAAACTCTTAACCTCTTTCTTGTCATAGTTATAGTCAAACTATTGATTATAGTTCTTTTTTATTCTTTTTGAATATACATTGATTATCCTCAGTTATTTACTGAGCCATGACGTTTTTTTTTTGTTTTGAAATAACATGTCTAACATGACTTAGTCCTCCGTAATTTTAGGTTATTTGATTAATGGAAATGCTTGGATGACGACTAATTAATAATTTCAATAAGATTCCTTAAAAAATAATAATAATAATTTCAGTAAGATTGAACAAATAATCCTTGCAATTTTGCTAGTATAACTAAGCGGTTAGGACATCTACTTATCTTCTTTAAGTTAAATATTCAAATCTCTCTACCTTGGTTCCCACATCAGTTATACCTTAACAAAATCATTACAGTTTTTTCTAACCCCTCTCTATTGTCCTTTCTATGTAATCTAATAACTCAATGATTTTCCATATATAAGAAAAAATGAGAATATAGCTTGTCTCCTCTTTATTCCTTTTGCAAATATAGCAAAAAAAAGTTGGTTCAACCCAAACGAAATCTGCGAAAAGTCCAAAATAGTCCTCCGTTTAATCCCCATTTTTTTAATCTTGCGTTTTTGCAATAGGAAGTACATCAACAGTCTATCAGTGATGTATTGTTGATATACCAATATGAAGTATATCGGTGATATATTATGATATACTTTATTTAGGTATATCAATGAAATGAAATTTATAATATTTACTATATTAATAGTATATAAAAAAAAATATCTAATATGAAGTATATCAGCGATATACTATTGATATACTTTATTTAAGTATATCAATGAAATGATATTCCTAATATGAAATATATCAACAGTATACCTATACGAAGTATATCAAGCGTATCAGTAATTCATATATGAGATATACATAACATGAAGTATATCAGTGATATACTATTGATATACATATACTTGATTTTAATTCTTGACTTTATTAATGGATTTTGATCACTACTTTTTTTTTTGATGCACTGGTTTTTAGTCGATACACTTATCTAGTACTATATCAGTAGTGAATGAATAATATAGTACTAATATACTTCATTTTAGATATATTATTTCACTAATATACCTAATATGAAGTATGTCAATCATATATCAGTACATATTTATTGTATTAGATATACTACTGATATACTCTATTTTAGTTTTTGACTTTATCAATAGTTATTCGTCACTAAAAGTGATTAAGCATATCACTAAATGAAGTATATCACTGATATACTCAATGTTAGATATATCAAATATGCAAAATATCCTTAATATGTCACTGATATACTTCATATAGAGTATATCATTTAACTGATATACCTATATCAGTAATATAATACTAATACACTTCGTTTTAGGTATATATCAATTGACTAATATACCATATGTAAAGTATATCAGATATACTACTGATATACTATTGATATACCAAATATAAAGTATATCAGATATACTATTGATATACCTGTTGATACATCAATGAGGGTAAAATTGGAATAATAAAAAAATAGAAATCAAAATTTAAAAAAATTTTCTATATTTGTAAATCTCCAAAAACCATGGCTAGATTTGTAAATATCATAATATTTTTTGCTATCTATTACAATTCCGCTTTTTTTTCTTATGTAATTATAGAATCTTGTCTTGAAATTGAAATGGAAGGGTTTTTACTTTTCAATCCTCTCGAAATATATATATTTTTTAGTTTCATGAAAATTCATATTGATTTTTATCATTAATTTTTATTTTGAACTTAACATAAATTGAAAGTCTTTTCATATTTTCAAATCTAATACCCAAATCCAATATATGTCGCTTGAACCACATACTAACTAAACTTTCATTAAATTAATAACACAACAACTAAAATAATTAACCTGAGCATAGGTGATAGGATAAACTAGAAATAATTAAGTTAGATGTTCGAATTTCCATCATTTATGAACTTAAAAAAAAAATAACTAAAATAAACTTTTCTGCAAAACTTAGAAATGAAAACCAAATATCTTAAAGCTCAAAAGTCAACAAATTGAATTAAATACAAAAACTAAAATTCACATGGGACTATGAGAGGAGATGAAAAGACGAGGCACCGGTATTTGCGGTTTTTCCTTTAATTAACATCATCTCGAGCACGTGGATTCTGTGGCCACGGCCCAAAACAGAACGGGGAAGTACTGGCCTCCCTAACACAGAGGCGTGGCCCATTAATTTCTCATGCCTGCCCAATAAAAGATCAACTCTATAATCATCCAACGGCTGAGATGCGTATTAAGCTTGAGTTACAACACATAATCGAGATGAGATTTTGTGAATAAAATATTTATATATCAATCAGTTATTATTATGCTTCAATATATAATTTCATCGGTTATTAATATGATTGTAGTTAATCCACTGTCTAAAGTTAGTTGACAACTATTGCATGAAATGAAAACATTACTATTATCAAATAGTAAACAAACCATGTATTTGTTTGTTTTTCTTTTTTTTTCTTTTTTTTTTTTTTTTTTTTGAGAATAGTGAACCATTTATGAAGCTTACATAAATGTTAAAAAATGTACTATTCAAATATTTAATAAGCTGATATTTGAAAACACAAGACGGAACATGACCTCATAAAATTCTGTTATTTACGGCAACGACTTTAGTATAGTAGTATGTATGTTGCATGGTACGCACTGCCAGCAAAATTAAATCCTCCATACATTCTATAAATAGAATCAGAACTTGTCTCAATAAATATTTACAACTTTGAAAAATTCACAGATCTAGTACATTTTTCCCTACAATTTTAGCTGTGTTAACAGACAAAGTCTAATTATGATCTTTTTAGAACAACATTCTCTCATTTTACCGTCGTTTATATAATGACAAATATTAAATCACCAATCAATCCAAAAACTTAAGCTTTTAATGAGTTATGATAAATTTAATTATATATCAACATTTTAACACTCTGCTTCATTTGTGGGTTTGAAAATTTGTGAAAGGCCCAACAAGTGGAAATCAATATTAATTGGAGAGGAAATGACGTTACAAGGGTTTGAACTCAAGACTTTCTTCTCTAATACCATATTAGGTGATCATGGGATTTCATCTCAAAATCAATTGGTAATGAGAGGAGTAGTCCATGTATCTTATAAATTGTGAAGTCCCTCATCATTTTTTCGATGTGGGATCCTCAACATGCCCTTCAAGATGGTGTTTCTTTGGGTTTATCATTCTTGGGTCGAATCTCAAATATATTTTTTTAAAACCGAATATCTGTTTGGGTTTTATGGATTCTGATACCATATGAAATCACAAATTAACCTGAAAGTTTAAGCTGATGAGTTATGATAAATTTAATTATAGATACGAACTTTAACAAAAAAATATATATAATATCAGGAAAGAGGAAACAATAGATTTTATTTCTCAAACAAGGAAAAAAAAATGTTGAGAGAGAACAATTTGCATCAACTCTCGAATCAGTGAATCACACTTCACAAACTCAAAACAAGAACTTACATCTTAAGCCGCAGAGAAGGGGGAAAGCATTGATAAGAAGCTCACTACTAATAATGAACTCATAAATTCATCAGCCGAATATGACCAAAACTATTGTTGTACCAACTTTATTGGTTACTCCACCAACGTTTATGTATTTCCTTGAAGAATAAGGTAAACTAAACTGTGTCCATCATCAACCCGTAATGCTCACAAACTTGGGCAGCCAACCGTTTAATCTTCAAACTCAAATACTAACTCCCAGTCTCAGGTGATTCATATGCGACTTGAATCTCTCCCGAAAACAAAACGCCTTGTCCAATCCGTAATCACCAGTGCTCTTGTCCGCCAACTAACTTGCTTACTGAACATTGCCAGAAAAATCACTAAACAGTCAAGCCTAAAGCACATCTAAATGCAAAGTCAAAATCTTCAACATTATTTGTCAATGTTCCTTTTCACATGTAGAAAGTGAGGTACTGGTTCACTTTAGAACTAAGATTAACTTTTTTTTTTGGGTGGAAAAAGTGGTAAGATAGCTTTCAGGGTACAGAGGATGTTTCACCTTGCATAGACAGAGTACCAGAGCCACTGCGAGCTGTGGCCAATGGACACCCAATCTCCAGGAAGTTGTGCAGCCGTTTGTTCTCCACCCAACGGTGCGAATTGTCCAAGATGTTTGTACCTTCAAGGACGATCGTACACAGTGAGCAAATCAGATTCATGCCATTCTTTTCATTCACTAAGTTTCAAATTTGAAATTGAACTGTCTAATAGTTCGGTGCAAGTAATGTCAAGAATGTCACAGTAAATACAACTGCATCACACTGTAATATCTGCCTGTCCTGTTCAACACGACTATACATGAAGAAAGATAATGATTTGATTTAGATAAACGAGCCTGCATTCATAACAGTTCAGCAGGACCCTTGCATGTAGCAGTAGCTAGGAAAGAGGTCCCATACTCTCAGTAGACTGAATAACAACAAAATGAGTGGCTGGACTATTTATTGAGAATGAATTCCAACAGACCAACGTCTACAAGGTCAATTTTTTTTTTACCCTTTTGTTTTTTTATTAAAAAAAAAAAACCCTTATCATGTATTAACCACTTTTGAAATTCACGGGATTCACTTACAAAATTTTTCACTTTTATGTTTTGACTAGGATATTGCACACATCAAATCAAGAGAGAGAGAGAGAGAGAGTAGTACCTAAAGGGCCGAAAACGGTGGCGTCCTGATCCCCTAAACCTAAGAGGACCTTCGGGATTTTCTTCGCACTCTTCCATACGGTTAAAGCAATGGGCAAGATACGCACCTTGTTGCGCAGCCACCTGTAACGACATTTTAGATGGGTATGCAAAAACATTTTTATTGTGGAATCCAATATCAGTATCAAATGGTATCATGTCAAGAATCTATGGCAGACCTGTGCGGTAGCAGGAAGGTTTTTCATTTGAGAATCAACTTGAGAAAGAGCTGATTTAAACTCTTCAATGTTTAATTCGATAGACTCCCTTGCCACATCCCCTTTGGATCCTTTCAAAAGATCAACAATGTCGTTCATCTGCTTATTCTTCAAATATAGCTCCACTTGGGGATATCTTTCACATATGTCATCAATGACTTCTTTAAACTCTTTTACTGTAAGAGTCCCAGAATTGTCTGTGTCTGCCTTGCTAAAAATGGATGAAATATCTTCCTGTTGAGAAATTAGGAACAGACAACAGGAAAGGGGGAAATGAGAACAAGAAAATCAAATGATTATGAAAAAAATGGTAGATTGATTTTATAAAACTAGGCATGTGTTCATCTGACTAAAATGAAAAAAAACCATGATATATACACTACTATTTATGGGCATAAACTCTTGACGGAGAGACAGTAGACATGAGCCAAACATGACCGTAAGACTTTCAAATGGAATAAGTACACTGACCATGACTCTTCGCTGATTTATAGTAGCGCAGTCACCAAGAGCATATACATTGTCACATCCCTCTACTCGAAGCCATTCATCGGTTGCCAAAGCACGTCTGTTAGCCTATTCACATTAAACAAATATTACCTATAAATGGGAATGATAATGAAGAAGCGATCATATTTTGTTAAGTAAATTTGTGAGAGAGAAGACAGCGACAAATATTAGTCAGGTAGACTTGTAATATTATTATGGTAGAGGTTTTCAATACACTAACCTGACCAATCTGTGTCATAAAATCCCTTATGATAGGACGAGTTCCTATACCAGTTGACCATACTGTCATTCCATAAGGCATAGAAGATATTTCTCCATTCTTCATTTCCTTGGTAGAAATCTCTTTATCAGTTACCTTGATTACCATTGATCCTGTCTTAACATCAATACCATCTCTACGGAATTTTTCTTCAGCAAAAGCTGTAATTCTTTTGTCAAACCTGCAACAGCATGAAAGTTTTTTTTTTAATATGAGAATTTTGTGAATAACTTTTTTCCATTCAGGCATTAGGAAACTCCATTTTAATGGTCCTACCAAGTGCATTTTATTGTTACTTTTGAAATAATGGTATGATAGGGCTTGGGCAGATTCCGGATCTTTGAAAAATATTAAACATTAAGCAGAGAAAAATGACAACTGTTCAATCTTACATGTTCAAGATATGGTCTCCAGCCTCGAGAAGAGTAATTTTTACAAAATCTTTAAGTCCAGGATATAATTTGACCAAGTCTTCATTAACAAAATCATGAAGTTCTGCTGCAAATTCCACACCAGTGGGGCCACCACCAACAACAGCAAAATGAAGAATTTTCTTTCTATCGTCTTCATTCAGGGTAGGCAGACTTGCCCTCTCAAAGCAATCAATTACAGTTCTTCGTATTCTCTGAGCATCTTCCACTTCCTAAAAGTAGTGCTCAGTGATTAGTCATAACTCAAAGCAAGAGACGCAGAAGAAGTCAGTAATTCACAAAATGATCATTACTTTCACTGATTTCTAAAGCTTCGTTTCCTAGTGAAACATTTCTACCAAAAGCATTCTACAGACGGGAAGACCGTGTTAGTGGAGGGGCATATGGACAATATAATTTTTTAGTACTAGTGCCGCTACTATTACTGCTATAACTAACATGTTACTATGTAAAAAGATAATTGAAATATTAAAATAAGAACCACTTCTTTACTCAGCAATTGTACAGGAGTTGAAGTACATTACCTTCAAGAAATGACAATTCTCCACGACGCCAGGAGTATTGAATGTATTAACTTGTGCTCCCACAGCTATCACTAGGTAGTCGTAGTCCACAACAAATTCCTTTTTCCCATTCAGATTGTTGTTTTCATTAGATCTACAATAGAGTTTTCTATTTTCAGCATCAATCTTGTAGCATTCCGCTTCATTGAATCTGATGTCTACCCTTTTCTGATCGAAAGAAAAGCAAGAAGACCATCTTCATGTTAATAGATTATCAAGCTACAGTAAAGGCACCTAACATGTGAATTAGGTGAAAAGTAGGACCATACTCTCCTTGAAATGGCTCTTAAAATTATATATCAAAGTGAATTTCTTTTTCCAAACATGTGAAAGTATGCTCACTTTTATTTCCTTCCCATTGTTTTCCTATCATATAGTTTCTTTAGAAATAATCAATACTGGTAACCAAATAGTCCTACACAAATACGTTCCAACTCTTAAAGCACAAAGTCAAATGGAGAGAAATCAATTACCTTCCTCACAATGTTGCGGATCGGTTCAACAATGCTACGGGCTTCCACTGTACCACATGTAACACTTGGCAATAATGGGGTGAATGCAAAATAATTACGAGGTGATATCACTTGAACCTCATAGGAGGGATCTTTAATATTCTTCAAGAAACTTGTTCCCGCCCAACCAGTTCCAAGAACTACAACCTTCTTCTTTTTCTCATCTACATCGGCTTTAGATGCAATACTGGGTACACCATTGGTTGGGCTAGCATCAGCATATGCTACAAGGCTCCCCCCACTGCAGCAGAAAAGAGTGCATAAAAATCTGAGTAAAGACGTAGTGGAAAAATGACATTTGAAGATGAACAATATCTAATCTGGGCACAGCTTGAACGTGGAGTAGGCCTAAGGAGAACTTCTCCTCTCACTAATGGGTGAGCCCAATTGAACTTTTAAGAGACAGCTCCAAAGGAATGAACCCGTACAGGGTAGGATTTAGACAGTGAGCTCTCAAACTTGATCCTAACTCCTCCTAAGTGATGTATTCTATACATTGTATAGAATATAATTAAGCTCTTTTTTTTTTATTACCCACCAACTTTGGGCGAATTGATTGATCAATCCTTGCATCTAAATTGGAGGTCTCATGGGGGTCAAAGGAGAAGAGAATGATTGGGCATTTCTTGGAGTTCTTCCTCTCAGCTCATTAAGAATTTAAGTGCATCAAATCAGATCCGTAAGCAATGCTCTTAATGAGATGGTGTTTAGGATTAGAACCAACAGTCCCTTGTTAGCTGCAGCTTTCTAGAAAATTGATTAGTGTACCCGTCATCAATTGTGAAATTATCAGGGAAAAAATCAGCAGAGGAAGTTAATAATGTATCTTTTTTACTTAAAGCGGAGGTAGCATGTACAGGAAGTATTGACCAGAGATCCATACAATACAGTGACAAAATATAGCACCGTTGATTTTTAGCAATGGAGCGAAGAAGGATGGTAACCCCTTAGTTTGTCATAATGCAAAAAAAGTATATATAAAATGCTTAAGATTTGGTAGTTCTTCTCTAATTTGCCCCAATATTTTATACAAAAAAGGTTAGCATGTAAAATTTTGCTGTCCCTAGGAAAATTTCTATCTCCGTCCCTGTTCATCTATATCTCGGGTCGTAATACTTAAACAAATAATCAATTAACTAGGATATGAAATAATGGAATGCCAAAAGACCAGAGAAGAAACCAACACAGAGAGAATCTCAATTCTTCAGCGACAGATTCACTTCAATTTGGGCCAGGAAATAGTTTGAAAAGCAAAGCAGCCACATATTGCCAAGCCATTTGAGTCTCGAGCTCAGAGTGGGCTGGATTTCACGGCTACCATCGAAGAAGTTTATCAATGGTATACAATCCAAATTCATTCTGAAATGCAAATTGTACCTCAGAAATTCCAACTTTCGAACAAAAAAGAAAAAAGTCAGACAATAGTGAAACAGCGCATGGTTGGTCTCTTCATTCCCCCTTTTCGCCTTCGGCCAATAATAAAACACTTGTATTCACATAAAAACATATTCCATGCAAGTGGAATTACAACGTCCTCAATTGACAAAAACTAATTCCACAATCCAACAGTGAACCAGAATAGAACCATAATTTAATTTCTCCTCACAGTGAAGCCATAAAGCAAAATTCAGATCAGCAAAGAAAACACAAACGATCAAGCAGAATTGTAAAGAAGATACCTAACGGTGACAAGAACAAGGAGCCTAGAAAACGAAGTATGGTCCTGGAAAAGTCTGGAAACTCTGCTGTAGAAAGCGTGCGTTGGCATTTCTTCACCGCAAAAGCATTTTGTTCGCTTCGCCGCCTCAGATGAAGAGACCCCCAAAAAACTCGGGAAAATTTAACGAATCTGCAAAATCTAAGAGAGGAGAAAGAAAAAGGTGGGTAGAAAAAGGAAGAGAGAGAGAGAGAGAGAGACGTGGGTTAGCTTCCGAGTGAATTGGGGGTTCAGAGTCGGTGGGAATAAAAGAATCAGCAGAGAAATGGGAACGTGAACGTGAACTGGTGTTTGTTCACTGACTTGGCGCGCAAGTCTTGGAATGGAACCACATTCAACCGCTGCATATCGGTATGTATGAATCTTTTTGTCTTCTACCATTCAATCGTTAACAACAACGAGAGAGAACTATTCTCTACCTTTCTTTTTTTTTTTTTTTTTGTTAACAATTGAATGATGGGTGTAGGAAGATTCTTGCATTAGTCAATTATTATTTTTTTAATTGTTTTGTGAATTTATTTTCCAGAACAAAAGACACAGGAAACAAGTTGGCATGTAAAATGGAACTCTGAAAAAAACAAAAAGAAAAGTTGGGATGTAAAATGTTTAGTGGGGGAGCTGTATTCAACGGGTGGTGTGTGTCCACAGTGCGTAAGGCTTTGCTTTGCTTTTAAAATAAAAGGCAAAGAAAAATTTATATCGTTTTCTCCATTCATATTTCAATTTAGGCTATTATATATTTTTATTTAGTCTCCTCTCTTTTAAAAGTTTTAATTTCGACTCTTGGTGTATTCATAAAAATTAAAAATAATAATAATAATAATAAAGAAAGAAAGAAAAGAATTGAGTCCTTACAGTCTAAAAATAGTAATTTTTATGAATTTAGTGTTGTGTTTTAAAAATCATTTTTGACATCTTAGCAAAATTTGAAAACAAGTTCTAGGTTTTCAAATCTATTTTTTCTTCTTCTTTTCCTAATTTGGTAAAAAAAAAATTCAAGAACAATTTAAAATTGACTTGGTCTATTTTAATTAACAAAAATAAAGCATTAGATATCATGATCGAAGGTAGGTTTGAAAACTTAAAATTATATAAACAATGAATATACCTAAAAATGATTCTCATAGATCCCATCCCACATATTCTCCTATTCTCATTATTCTTAATAATTGTCCACATGGTTGATATAAATGGCACTATCTTGAAAAAATCTTCTAAATACTCAAAAAATAATAATAATAATTAGCACGAATAAGCAAACGATTTACTCGAAGAAAAATATAAAGCAATAGATACATTAAAGTACATCCATTTAAGAAAGCAAAACTAGGAGATTTATTTCGTTGTACACAATTAAGAATTTTTCGAACAATCTTTCACATGGTAGCCATCGTATTTAAAATTGAGCTGGAAAAGGGATCCACCAGCTACCATTCAAAACTACTTCGTGGAATTGCCAACTCGAGAGAAGTCATTAAATTTTATAAATTAGAACTAAAACAGAAACATGGCTTTAATTTTGGTCCTGTATTTTAGATTTTGCTCCATTTTAATTGTCCAAATTTAATTCCTGTACTTTCAATAAAATTTAAAATCCATCCCTAAAATTAACTTCAAACTAACCGTAAGAACTAATTTTAAAATTTATTGAAAATACATGAACTAAAATTGGACATTGAAAAGTACAAAGACTAAAATAAAACAAAACCCAAAGTCAGGGGACCAAAAGGGTACTTCGACCTTCTTTTAATTATAAAATTCAAATTAGTTTATATCATAAACTGTTTTCTAGAAGACCATAAACCAACATAACTCATAAAAGAAGCCCATGACCTAACTCGACCTAATTGTCACAAGATATATTGAACCAACTCTAGAGCCTGCTAAAGAGCAGCCATATCTTTTAATTGAGGAGCATCACAAATTCAAAACCTAACCACGTTCTAATGGAATTATTAGCTAACCATAAATCAACAGAATGAAATGTTTTGAGACAAGTCTTCTCATACATGATACAACAACTTTTCAGGCTTTCTATGAACTTCAATTTTTTTAAAAATAACACTTTCAAACATCATGTGAATAAAATTTATATTTAGATCCCTAACAAACTACGGCCAAACAATTCAATCAAACAAAAGTTTAAAAAGTCAAAGGGAAGAAAAATAAATACGATGACATTTATGAAACACCCTTGGGTGAATTGACAACAATCAACAGCGTTTATGACCGCAGCAGAAAAGTAACTCCATTTGAGATGTTTGTCAAAACAAAGAAATCAATGAAGAAACATCCTTTGGTAATTTCTAAATTTGATACTTGGCAAATGAAACTACAAAAAGTATGCAGAGAAACGGTGCCTTCAGGTGTAAAGATCGAATTTACAGTACTTACTGTTCATGCATGCATAGAGCCAGAATAATTACAATTGTTCACCATTTCGTCTCTGATGAATATGTTATACATACACAGGAAAGAAAATCCATGGACTCATGTAGTAGTGAGTGACTCAGTAGTACCTAGGACGTGGGGAGGCATAACCTCTACCATAAGGCATATTAGAAGGAGATCGATATGTAGGTCTTCGAGGCGGGGTTCCATAAGGAGAACCTGAAAATAGGCACGGAATTAAGAATGATCTATAAGCAACCATGATAAAAGAGGAGGAAAACAAATTTTCCATGCAAAGTGAAAAAAAAAGGGGTAAGTTTCCAAGTTGCAATATTTATAATAATGTACTTTCCCTTATGAAGGAAAAGGCAACTGCCCATTTGCAGATTCAGTTCCTCCCCCTTCCCTCCCCAAGAAAAGAAGATACAGAGAGGGAAAAGCCAATTGGATTCTGTTCTGTGAGTATCTGAATTTGATAGGTTAATCAACTTTTTAAAAGTAACCATTCGCACCTCTGAAGAGAGCTTGTGATAATATAAGAACCTATCAAGTTAACAGACAACTGGCACTCCATCTAATGTAAATACCCACTTACATTCAAAGTAGCAAGTTTTTTATCATTTGATTTTCTTGTTGGAAAAATAGCACACGCAACAGCAGGGTACAATTGATTAAAGAACTGACCAGTGGGTGGGAAAGGATAAGCTACGTCAGTGTATTCCCTTGGAGGCAGTTCACCAGTGGGTAGGAAACGGTAAGCTACGTCAGTGTATTCCCTTGGAGATAGTTCACCCATTTGACGACTGTCTCGAAAATGCCCATCAATGCTGTAAGGATCACTCCTAGGATAACTGTGAAGCGGGGAATGGCTACTTGGACCAGGGTACCTGGTTTCACTAATCAAACTCTCGTAAGGTCTGTGAGGGCGAACAAACCTCGGTAAAGGAGAATGCATATTTTCTTGATGTACTTCAGAAATAAATCTTGGACTTCCATATCGTCTATCATCTGATATGCCACATAGACCTGAAAAAGAAAGAATATTAAAGATGAATCTAGCCATCAGAATAAAGTCGAGATGCAGCCAAGGTGACCAACAAGCTTAATATAATGATCCAATTCATATAGCATATCGGTGAAACATGGAAATTCGTGCAAATTGAAAAAAGTATCTAGTATTCATATCTTATCTCATTTATATAACATAATAGTCAATTATAATACATGTTGAACGTGTGTGTACGCTTCCACGCAGGATTGAAAACTTAAGAAAAAATATTCATTCTATTGGACCATACGTAAAGATATAAAAAAGATAAACAGGTAACTTCATGTTAGCTGGTTAGATGATTGGTGGCAAAAGGTAGCTGCAAGGTGAGAAGAACAAGGGCTATGTTCTATATATAACGACCACCAACACCAAGTCAAATGGATACATGATCAGTAAAACAAAAAAAAAATGTATACTCCAGAGAGAGGCCAGACAAGACGCAGAAAGCACCTTGATATCGAGATGAAGGTAAAACCTGAGGAGTAGTGCTAGCTTGAGAAAATGACGTAAAGTTGTCACGTGATTCAGATGTTAGAGCACGTTTCATCCCATCTAAGTATCTTTGAGACTCTGCACGATCAAGTTCTACAAATATAACCTAACAAAAAGGGGACATTATGTTTTGGTGTCAATATCATTACACTTCGACACAAATCCTTCATATCTACGTAGGGTGAAATTACCTCATCCAAATATTCTTCTGATCCAGGCATGTCCTTGCTAGTGGGTAAGATATAATTGGCTGTCATGATAATAATGGTCCCAATGGTAAGCAACAAAAACTACAGTGATTATATTATTTGCAACACCACATATTTTCTTCTAGGTATATGGAGAAACTTCAGTAGATGAAAAGATAATGCAGTTAACAGACCTAACATTTCGTTCACTGCATCAGCTGGCACTTCCTTCCCCATTTCTCTAAATCTTTCAGCTGATCGACGCTGCAACTCCTCCGGTTTTGGAAATACCACAACAGCAATCTGAAAACCAGAATGAGAGAAAAAAAATAATTAAAAGGTTATTGGAACCTGAATGATCCAACAAACTTCAAATCTATACCTTCTGGAAATATGCAAATGGTTTCAGTTTCCGTTTACGAGCATTCTTGTAAACATTTGTTTGATCAATTATGTAATTGCGAGGTATGCTGGCTGCTCTAGACAAAAGTACATTGAAAATCCTAGTTGCTTGGTCCATCAAGCGATCAAAGCGTTCACCATAATTATGTTTTCGCAATAGACCTGGTAACTGTTAGAAAAATTCAACTCCAGTCAGGCTGTCGTGTAACATAAAAATGGTCCCCAGAATGAGGTAAAGTAAACCAACTGGGGGAGAGAGATTGAGAAGCAACCCCCAGATAAGTAGGCAGTAGGAAACATAACATGAAGCAATAAATAACAGTTGAATACCTTCATTTGATCAAGAATTAGATTAGTACCAAGCAAAATATAGCGTTTCTCAGGATGATCATCTGCCCATTTCTTGGCCCATGTACTTTTTCCAGAAGCCGGTAGACCCACCATCATCATGACTTCACAATCTCTTAAATTGTTAAAAGTAGGACCTAGTAATACATTGTTATCATCCAAAGCACAGGCCCACGGTTTAAAGCCTTCTTCTGGAACAAGCCCCTCTTCAATACTGAATTGCAACTGGACCTCAACATTCTTCAACAATACATGAGGAAAAAAGGCTGATTCCCATTGAAGCTTTCTCAATGGAGAATCCACCACTCCAAGGCCACTTGGACCAGCATCAAATTGTATTGCCGTACCCAACCATTTGCCATTTTTGGAAAATCCAATCGAGGCCAGAGGGTTGCTTTCAAGATTAACAGCACAAACAATAGTATCACCAATCCCAAACTTTTCTCCGTAGTCAGAAAATTTTCCAGCACTCGAGAACTTTCCTGTGCCACCAAATCCAAAACTTTGTTTAGTTTCTCCAAGATTTCCCACTGGACAGTCCCCTCTAGAAATGCCAAGACGACAAAGATGCTGCTGATCTGTAGCAGTATCATTCATTTCAACTGGCTGTAAAGAGATAATCTTGCAACCAAAACAATATTTTCCACCAGTAATACCAATAGTGGCCCGAGCACCGGACCAGCAATAAGCAAAACCTTGCTCATAAAGAGCTGACCCTCGAAGACCATCACTTTCAATCTTGAAATCTGGGGACAAAATAGCAATGTAAATCAATATAAGATCATATTTTTCAATAGACGAACATGGAAACAAATTCTAAGGTCTCAGTTTAATCATTATTTGCTTCTTTTTGTCAAGAAATAAACGTCTTGACGAATATGAAGTATACAAAAACTCCATAGGAGATAACAAAAATACACTCCAATAGGAGACAACCAGTAGATGAAGAATAGTTTACAAAAAGCTTTAGAGCTAGAACCCCAACGAGAACCAAACATAAAAAAGAGCCCCAAATCCAACTAGGATCTCTGCAAGCATCCAAAAAATTCCTTAGCACTCTTCCAAAGATGACTCGTAGAGGCTAAGCAAAAGACTGTTACCCATCGAAGGAGGAAAGACCAATAATTTTAAAAACATGGCTAAAAATCTTACTATCTGTAAAGTCTTCCTCCAAAACATTTTTTAAAGACTCCCTGGAAACCACCATCCACTCTTCTGAACTTTTAGCAGATGCATCTTCTACTTTTCACCAACAAAACACCAGAAAAAACTTTGACTACCATCTCCTACAGACGAACAAGAGGTGAAATAATTTCCTTTGCCTCCAAATGGGATTTAGGGACTCAAAACCACCACCATTATTTCTGACTCTGAGTATATATACCTTAAACTTCTTGAAAATCCCAGCAAATGAAGTTTTACATAGATAAACATTCTTCTCATGAGAGTGCCTAACATCGATACTTTTGTCTAGGAAGTTTAATAAGAGGCAATAAGCTTCTCCAACCCACTTCTTCTTGTCCTACCAAAACTACCAGTCAGTTTTTCAATCACGGCTATCAATCTTGGAAACTTCAGCAAAAACAACTCTTTCATTTGAAGTTTTATTTCTACCTGAAGGACATAATCTTTGCACTTTGACCCAGAAAATTTTATTTCCTCAACGAAGACAAAGGATGCACTCAGTAAGACAATGGCATAACTAGCTACCATGCAAGGGAAGCTAAGTAAAGAGAAAAGGAGAAACAACTACTACTTTCACAGTTTGATTAAGAAAATGTTACGTCCCTACCACATTCTGCAAGCAAAACTCTGCTACCCCAGAACCTGCATTGGAGAGCTCCTTTTCAACCAAGTGCCAAGAGCCAAAAATTTTCTTAGAGAGGGAAAGAATTTTTGATAACCAGGAGTCGAAGCTTTGCTCCCCTATACCCGGAGCACCCATGCCTGCCCCAAGACCCGAACCCGGAAGACATCAAGGGTTTTTATTTATTAAGCTCACCTGAGGGCTCGAACCTGAGACCTCTAAGCTGGTATGACCAAGAGACCCCAAGCCCTTGACCGCCCCTTAGGGGTAGGAAAAGAATTTTACATCATAACTTTTTGTGCATATAATCTTTTAATCCTAAAAAGTTAGGACGTACCCTCCTTCCTACTTGGCTCCTTCTTGACTCTGCCCATGCTTCAACCTAACAACTTTCTTTAGGAAAGCGCCAGCCCTAAACATACACAATTATATATATATATATATATATATATATATATATATATATATATATATATATATATATAATTGTTTTCATAGATAACTTCACCCTTAAAAAGTTTCCCCGAAGCTATGCCCAAGCCAGATAATAGAGAGCGAGTACAGAAATCAAACAAGAGAAGAATGACTAGAAATTCTTCATAACTTGTAATCTCCATGCTCATTAATTACAAGCTTAAACTCAAAGGGCATGCATAGATTTTAAGCCTAGGTCCTCAACCAATAAATGGAAGCTAATTAGTACTCAAGTGGCCAGCATACATACGCACCCGACATCATATAATCCTCAAAATGTGATTCTCGAGCAAACGGGAGGGAAAAAGATGAGGAGGGGATCGCAAAAACACTCAGCTCAATTCGGCCTCGAATCCAACAGTACGATTCAATACGAAATAATATAGGATGGAAAATACAAAAAAAAAAAAAAAAAAAAAAAAAAAGCAAGAATGCTGCAAGAAGAAAGAGAATAGCCTTCGAGAGAGGGAAAAAAAAATACCCAAGTCGCAGTCGGCAGGGTTGAGCACCACTGGATGCTGCTCCTTCAGCTTAGAAGCATCCGAAACACAGGCAACTTTGGCTTTCTTCACCTCATGTTCGTCTTCTTCAGGACGGTGGCGTCTTATGGACGCCATTGTAATATACTTGAGAGCGAGAAAGAGAGCGGACTAAGAGGCCAAACTGGAGTTGCCGCCGCGCGAAGGATATCGCCCGCGAGCACACTGCTGATCGAATTTGTTCTTATTTTTATAGAAGTAGTCGCTCCTTCCGGCCGTGGTTTGGATCCAAACCGACTTAAGAATTCAGGCATCCTTTTTAATCCGATCTACATGGACTTGGACGCTAATTAACGGGATTTTTTTCTTTTTCTTTTTCTTTTTGTGACTTAAACTGGGTTAGAGATAGAAATCTTGGACCTCTTCATCTAGATTATAATGCATTAATCGAGAAAATTAAGAAAAGAGTAGAGTTTAAAAATAAAATAACATATTACTTCATGATGTGTCTAATTACAAAAGAGAGAATATGTACTACAACAATACCCCAGATTCCATCAAGGTTGTTCTCTTGAAGGGGAATGAAAACTATTTATTTAATTCTTTTGTTAGTTTTGTTTAATTTCATTTATATGTCGACATGATTATAATTCAACTAGTCAAAATGTTACTTACTTTAATTTCAAATTTATTTGTTGGACTAAAAAAAGAAATGCTTACTTTCATAAACATTATTACTGTGTACGACCTTGTAAAAAAAAGCCTTAGAACAATTCTCCTAGCGTGAATCACAATAAAATTAGAAACATGCCTTGATTTTTAATTATTTTATATCTTACATAGCCAAAAAAAAAATTATTTAAAAACCTGAAAAACTATCACATGCTATTTTAACTTATATGATCATTTTTTTTAACAAAAAAATAATTTAAAATTATTTTCTAAAATTTGACAATTAGAACATAGCCATCCAAACTTGGGTATCGAATTGAGAAACTCAAACTTAAACAATGTAATTTTTCTTGGATTACTTTTTGGTTGCCAATTAACTTCTAGCCAACATTGGTTATTTGTGAAAACATATTTCATGGGTATTAATATCTTCCTCTTTCTGCATTTTGTTCTAAATGTAGAACATAATTATTTCCTCTTCTCCAAAATTCGTTTTCAGATAAAAAAAACCTATTTATTGAATAACTAGACTAAGAAGTATCCCTCTCTCTCTGTATGTTTCCATGCAATGCAGCGGAAAACTTAGACAACACAAAGCCTGCAACAATCCATTGAGGCTATTCATTTTTCAAGAATTTAGATGCCCGATTGATGTCCAATATCTTTAGATAGTCAAGTTTGATTCAGAAAAATTGAATGTCTGGAAATAGGATAATACTTGTCTGCACCTTGGTGAGCAAGTATCTCCCTTTCATGTTACCACTTCAAATTCTTCATTTTTTTTCTTTCACATTCTCTCTCCCTTTCATTGTTCTTTCCTCTACCATCCTCAAGAAAATTTCAGTATTTTGTTTGCACAAGCTAAAGGTAACATAAATTGAACTCTTTTCTTTTTAATACACTGTCTTTTATATCTTTTTTTCTTATCTTTTAAATGAAATAGTACCGTCTATTTTCAATAGTTCAACTAAATTGGAAGCTTCAAAGGAACAACGTGAGAAAGACATCTCATACTTCAGAAGAAACAACGGCTAGCTTGAAATAAGTGATTATTTTTTAATTTTGCTAATTTATATTTTTGAAAAGATACAATTAAAAAAAAGGGAAAAAAAAAAGAGAAAATGAGGAATTTGAAACCTCAACGTGAGAGGGAGATAGCGTTAACGTGAAAGGCAAAGGAAAATTTTGTTAGGTGAGATTTTGATATTTAATTAAAAAAAAAATGGACTGTATTGGTCCATGAGTGGTAAGCAGAAAATTCCTACCCACTAGGGTGCAACCATGTATTATCCCTATAAATATATCCACTGGATTTGTAATTGAAAATGTTTTAAAAATTATATATTGTTACAACAATACTTCAAGATTCATTTACACATGAACTTGAAATAAACGTGAATTCGACAAAATGCTTATGGTACCTCAAAGCCATTACCTAAAATCAGACAGGGTTCCAGTCCACAGAATGTTTTACAATAATAATGCAGCGGCACAGTTCGATTGCTCAAGACAAGAGAGTGTTCATGCAAGTTAGATTTACAATAAACAAAAAAGTAATTCAGACCTTGGCTTGAATTTTGCTGTCAATTGGTGTTGATACCATCACCATCCCCCGATGCAGCAAAATTGAAACTCCAAACCGAAGCACAATTTTCATCATCTGAATGAAGCCCAGGAAACATAGTATAGCGTCAGAGTAGTATTAATCATAGTATAACGTCAAAGAACTAACACATGTTTGGAATGACTTTTCAAGTACTTAAAAAAAAGTGTTTTTAAGTACTTGAAAAGTCATTTTCCAATCATTTGAAATAAGCAAAATAACAATAATAATAATGTGCTCATAACCATTTACAAAAACAAGAGAATAGATGATTGCAATAGGGTTACAGTGAATACCACGCAAACGTAAATCCTCATCGTCATTGTCAGGTCCTACAAATCTTCGGTGACCTGATGAAGTGACAGCCGTTGGCATATATGGATGAAAAGAAAACCCATTAACCGTGTCTGCAGGGAGTACAATGTAAGAGAAGTGAATTAGAGCCAAAAAGAATACGATATTACAAAACCAAGTGATAGTCCTTGTCAAAATGAAAACGCAATACCTAGTGCTGCTTGAAAACTTGTTACCCACTGCCCAGTTTGAAGATCATATACATGAACAAAACCATCCTACAGGTCAAAATGTGTTGTGAACAAAACCACTTAAGTTAGGATTGAATAAATTCAAAATTAAGCATAATAATATAAACAAAAGCTGACAGGATACCTGACCGCCTGTGCCAAGATGTTGCCCACATGGCTCAATATCAAAAAATATCCGTTGGTTGGTATGTTCAGATGATCTATATAATCTAATGATAAGAAGTGGAATAACGAGATAAGGAATCCTACATTTCATCATTTACAACAACCAGAAAACTTGAATGGATTGCCATCATAAGCTTCTTTAACAACTAAAGAAGAAAAATTGTTGCGAGTTAGAAGGCTATAAATCATGTTGGCAATTAATAAGGTAAACATCTTTTTTGAACAAGAAAAAACTTTTCATTGATAAATTTATTAGCTAAACATCTTAAAACCACATTTATTAAAAAAGAAACGCCTTCACCATGCTAAAGGGAAATGCATTAAAAACAAAAAAAAAAAAACACAAAAACAAACAGCATATTAAAGCTGCAGGCCTTTGTTGGACAAGTAGGCTTTTCAATTTTTGGGTATACGAAATCCATCGCTTGTTCCCTATAGCAGCGATATTACACTCATAAGGCATAGTCATTACAGTTTTTAAGCACGTACTTGTATACAACATCCACAGATTTGCGAATATCCCAGCAAAGTATATATGGGTCCTTCAAGAAATTTCAGAAAAAGTTATAATAGAATACAAGTCATGGAGTCACAATGCAAAAACATCACATAAAAGCTTATACCTTTCGACCTCCAGTGTATAGATAATTTCCATCTTTTGAAAATTGGATCTGGATAAATCATAACATCACCTTAATAGCAATATATATTAAAACCAGGTGGAAAAAGTAACAACAAAAACCTCTCGTACATGTGTAATTCCACCTTCTTGACCATGTAGAACATATAACAATTCCATATTATCTTCCCTATAGATTCCAGTTGTCTGGCTATAAGAACCCAAGGCAAGCATTCCACTGAGCGTAGGAGAAAAAGCAATTGCAGATATGATACCTGCTCATAACAAATGGTCAACAGATATAGCCTGGTCTTTCAATCAGCAAACAGTCTCTGTGGGTAAGCTAAAGTCTAAGATAATGACCTGTTTGACCTTCTTTATTTCCTTGTAGCGTCGAGTGCTGCCCAAAATCTCTACCAGGCCGGTGCAAATCAAATATTCTCACCAATTTGTTGTATCCAGCAAATATTCTATACCAAAGAAAGATGGTTTCAATTGATAACCAAATGACAATTACATAAAGCATCTCCCATTTGCAGCAAATTAGAGTGAAAATTAAACATAAATAATAACTCAAATAGCTTCTTTTTTTTTTTTGGGTAAGAAACTAAGTTTTCATTGAGAAAAATGAAAGAATGTACAGAGGGCATACAAAATACAAGCCCACAAAAGGAGTCCTCAATTACAAAAATGAACTTCAATCCAAAAGAATGATACCAAGCTCATTATTATAAAAAATCTAACTAACGGAAGCCCATAAAGACACATTAAATCTCACACCCTCCCACACCTCCTCCAAAGATCTCTCAACCCTCTAAAAATCCTACAATTCCTCCCGAACCACACTCCCTACAAAATAGCGAACAACAAGCCTACCACAAGCACTCCCTTCATCTCGAAAAGGAGAGTTCATCAAGATCTCCTCCATCAAGGAGCGACAATCCTTATTACCACCATGGCAACCCCAAATGAACTAAGGTAGTGACTCGAAAGGGGGAGTACTAAAACTAGCACTCCCACAAAAGATGATCAAGATCCTCCTTCTATTGTCTACCAAGGACACACCACTGTGGACACAAAACCAAGGAAGAATGCCGCGGGATACAATACTAAGTATTTACTCTCCTATGTAAAACTTGCCAGGCAAAGAATTTTACTTTCTTAGATATGCCTCAAATCACATATTATTAGCTTGCAGGGATGATATCTATCTTTGATAATGAAAGTTACAAAGACACCCTAGAGGCGACCTTAGACATAAACTACCACAATGTAAAACAAGAAGGACGATGGTTCATGCATGATGACATCATGAGACAGCATAAAAAGTTCATGAGCCCTAACAGAAACAGGAGGTAAAAGAAGCAAAGATACCACATACTTGGTTCCAGCTGGATTAAATGCGACTGAAAAGGCAGCAGTAATTTCATCCATGGCATCATAAGCTCGATATGTGCAGCGCAGCTGCAATACATGGTTAAAAAACAATCTTTAAATAATGGAAGCAGCTTCTTCAATCCCTAATTTTAACTTCAGGACTTCTAGAACTACCATTAATGTCATACAAGAATTTGTATTTAATTCAAAACAAGAAAAAGAGTCAAAACGGAACGCTCATAATGAGCATTCCTAAGGTGATGTGGGGCTACCACGTATAGCAATGGAGGAGGTGCGGCAGCCACCTACACCTGGCAACCAACCATGGCAAGTGCCTTTAATAATTAATTGCCACTCTCCTTGATCATCTCAGATTTTGCAGTACAGATGAAAAAATATCTTCGTTGTCATTCATAATCTCTTTTTGAGTGCATTATACAAACATATTGTTTTCTTTATTGACATACTAACACTAAAAGTTAAAACTTATCACATAATTCACATCATGTCATGTATATTCTATGATCTATGCAAAAGTCAAATGATTTTCTCTTATTTCCGAACACCATATCTCACTTCACTCAAATGACACTTTTTGTTTGCCTCATGCCCACCAAGCAAGCAAAAAGATTGTCACCCGTGCGTACATCTTGCACCTCATAAACGCTATTCGTAATAGATGCTTCCACTCTATATGTCAAAACTCAAAAGGCTATTTGAAATGGTCATCATAGTTTTGACTCTAATACAAAGGATTCATATATGAAAGATAATTAACCCTTAAAACATAAGTACCTCGCCTGACGTAGCATCCCAGAGATGAATTGGATGGTCGCGAGTAGAACTTGCAAAGACGCAGGTAACAGGGTCTAAGGTGTCAACCAACTTTCACATCAGAATTCAATTAACCGTGTCATCAAGGATTGTACTAATTGAAATACGATGAAAAACTTTCAATTGAAAGCTACAAAAAGAAAGAATAAGAGTGTCTAAGGAGCACCTGAAGCAGACATGTAAGGATACCAACAAAAGTCATAAATTGACTCTCCCTCACCCACAACAAGGTTGGAAACAAAAGAATCTGCAGAAAGTGTAGTATATGAATGGCATTGTAGACCAAAGAAATGCATCATCTAGGAACACCGTACATTACACAAAGAGAAGACAAATTCCGCTCGTAGTGAGCCATATTTCCTTTTTCTTCACGCGCGAACTTACCCTCTTCAGCAGCTACGCTGACAGGAACATCATTTCCAGAATCTGGTCTGCATAACAGTGTAGTTTAGCAAGTATTTTATTCCATGCCGAAAAGATTTTTTCAAACTCCACTTTAAACAAGTGTTTCAACATTCAAGAGCGCACGCGAACAAAAAAAAACTTCGGGTTGAAAACTGAATACTTACAGGTTGAATATACGAAGACTATTGTCCTCAGAGCTAGTTAGAAAACACGACCCATCAGGCGACCTATAACAAGTTATACTCCAAGATTTCAAAAGAATGAAGATTAAAATAAAATGAAGAAATAAGGAGAACACAGTGCAATATACCATTTCACGCCCTTGAAGAAGTTGTTAGGGTTCGGACCATTCCGAAACTGGTTGTAGAAATGGTAAGTTCTCTGTGGAGGGGCATCGAATTGAAGCACTGGCCACGAGTACGATTGCTGCTCATCGTTCGTGGCAGCTTCCGCCACTTCCCCAGTCGGACTGGACCGATTTTCTTCTTCCTCCACTACCATCGATTCTGTTTCAGAGATTGCAAGAAGTAGAACTTACAGAGTTCCGCTACTGCCGCCAAAATGACGATTCAGAGAAGTTCGATCAGAAAATTACTTGGACTCCCTAGTTTTTAGGCTGTCGACAATTTTCCGGATTTTTTTTTAAAATAATATAATTTTTAAAAAAAAATAACAAAAATAGGATAGTTTTCAAACTAATTCCAGATTTGGGATAGCTAACTCGTGTACATGAGTCGCAAAATCGCTAACTTGTGGCCCATATACACGTTTTCATTAATGAAATGCGACCCTGGATCGCGAGTAAGAATGTAATTCACATACTATGTACTCGAATTACTTGACACGTCACGTCGCATGGAATGACACGAAAATCGTGTACACTGAGTTTCATGTTGGTGGTCAACCCAACATTCTCTCATCGACTCTCTCTCGTAGACGCATGCTGCTGTCGCCAAACCTGGTCCCTTTCCTGCGTGTCGCCCCTCATTAGTCGTCTTCCTCGCCGTCAGCCATGGTAAGTGTTCAATGAGTTTATGTAGTTTTGAGTTTTTTAGACTGATTTATATAGTTTTAGGCTCTTTTTTTGGTATCTATTCATTTTAAACTTATTTTAGACGGATCTACATGTTTTTTGAGTTATTTTAGACCGATCTACATGTTTTTTGGACTGATGAAATTATTTTTGTTTTTAATTTGTCAAAGGTTCGGCAGACATTGCTTCAAGTTCTAGTCATCAACAAGAGTTATGCACAAGATCCATTGCCACTTATTATACAACAAGATATTAATGATGTAATTCACTATCAATCACACTTTGATGTTCCTCGGCCTCGTCGTGGAGCCCGTTCGAGAAGACAACCATCATGTGGTACATGAGTTCTTTAGTGATATTTTACCATTTGTATATAACTTTTTGTTAAACCTTAATACTTACTAATCCTTAGACATTTATTCGATCTAATTTCATCATTTGCCAAAAAAAATACTTATTTCATTTTAATGGACTAGCATTGTATTTTTAAATACTTTAGATAACATCTCTTTTTTTTTTATTCCAACCTCAAATTTTGGAAATATATTTTATAAGTTTAATTTTAAAAAAATAAGTAAATCGTGTACATGGTACACGAGTCCTAGGTTTACACATTAAATGGCCATCTCACCAACTCATGTACACAATTTATACATTAAATGGCCACCTCACCAACTACATGTAAAACGTGTACATGGTACACGATTTTGGTACTCTATTTTAAACATTACTTTTCTTTCTTACCTCAAATTTGTAATTTGTTTTTTTTAACACTATTAAAATTCTTTTTTTCAAAACTACTTAAATTTTGTCCATTTTTATTTACACTACATTATTCATAAAATTACCCCCAATTTTCCAGAGGAACTTGAGTTGACAGATATCAAAATCAAAATGGTAGTTTAACCTTAAAAAAAAGAAAATTGTTTAACTACTTAAGTTGACTGAAACGCATACATGATCATGGATTATGAATTATGATTCGATACCTATACCAATTGGTACCTAATTTTTTAAGAAAATTTTCATCTCGCCTTTAGTTAGTTTTTTTTTTTTTTCTGGAAAAATAAAAATTTTGTTAAGGAAGAGAGTATGTTTCATTAAATTACTATCTTATTATCATATTTTAATATGCCAATTAGAAAAAATAGATTTTGTTGATAGGAAAATTGAATTTTGAACATGAATGAGTTGGATATTGTATGTAAATAATATCAGAATAACATGTCTATGTGTCAAACATGCTAATTAAACAACAATGTAATGATCAATCAACTTTTTGTTAAGAAATTTTAACAAAACTTTTAACGAAGGACCTAATCGAACATTTTTAAAACATTAAAGGTAAAATTGAAAAGCCTAAAAGATTAAAGACCAAATTGAGAATAATTTAAAATAGTAGAGACTATTGTGTATATTTTACCTAAAAATGATGCATATCCTATTCTCTAACATTGGTGTGTAGATAAATAGTTTATTTATTTATTTTGAGTTAAAGTTCTCTAATTTTTTTTTTTGGTTACCTTAATTATTAAAAATAAAAATAAAAAACTACTGATTGATAGAAGGAAAAAAACCATAAATATGTCCTGTTATTCACCAACAATGATTAATTTTCTAAAATGCATTTATTAGAATATCTATATCTTTTATAGCCTACAAATAGCCGACATTAGAATACAAAAAAATGTTCAAAGTTTCGAAACATTCTCACAGTCAATGACACAACAATCAAATTTTAAACCGTGACCTGTTCACTGCCCCAAAAGGTAAAATAGTATTTATCTAATGTCTTGGAGAGAAAACCCACAAATTATATAATAGATCTCATTCTTTTATATGTTGTTATTTCGATGTCACTTTAATAAATAGCGATGCGGTAGGTACAATAAAAATCGAAAAGTGTCAACATGAGTATAGTTTAGTGGTTAAGGCATACTCTTTCTCTTGAGCTTGGATGTTCAAATACCTATCCATACATTTGTGGTCCTAAAAAAACAACACAAAGACCGAAAAGTAAATAAGAATTCCATCATACCAATGGATATTGTTAAATCCTCCATGATCATAACACTAATAACAGACAATAAGCCACAATTGTTTAGCAATAGGAGTGTACAGAACCGTATAGTTGGGAATAATGTTAATTTGGTGCATAAATTTGAACTCCTAAAGCATGGCATCTCTAAGCATCATGCTCTTCAGGTACTGGTCATTCCTATACTTTGAGTACAATGGAAGATCAAGAGCTCTCTCTGCAATTCTCCCATCCTCGTGAATCTTAGCTATTAGGCTCTCAAGGTTTGAAAAGTTGGCCTGTTTAGTGATAACAATGATAAGAATTTAATGGAAGGATAAGCATGGAAACCAACAATTTAGAAGAACCTGCTAGTTATTTTGCGAGTCATACCTCTGGCCGAATATACCCAACGACAATAAGTCTCAAGTCCTCATTGTAGAAATCATCATCGAATTTATGGAGTAGCCATGGTTCCTGATCATATACAAATATGAACCAGAAAGTGATGCAGCAACCAAAATTAACAATTCTGAACTGTTATACACTTACAATAGTCTTTTCTGCGTTGTCGAAAAATGGATTCCAACCAATGCTCATTGCCATTTTGAAGATGCCTCTTGTTGATAAACCAGCCCAACCGAAATAAACACCTGATGGATGTTCTGAAAGGACATCTGAATATCCTTCTGTAGATAAATTCGCTGGGAAAAGTAAAGCAAGTTTGTAAGTATTATATTGGAAAGGAATATGCTGTAGAAATTGAGATTTAGAGCAGCTCAAGAACAAAAAAGAGCACTTTTTTACAGTTCACTCTTAAGTTTGCTAAACCAGAAGCTAGACAATGCGATGAGACTAGGAATCAGATTACCCCAGTTACATTTAAGCTAAATAAAACTAATCATGCAATGCAGTGAACGCCAGATGGATAAGTTTGGCAATTCTTACATACAATACTAAGTTCAAATGAACAACGTAACTGAAATAGGAAAAGTCTATTGAATTCTCACACACCTGTAGGAATCCCAAGTACTTTTGAGCCACGCCCATATCCCTTGACGACGGGTCCACCAATGTACAAAGGATTAATTGGTAAGGTGTTCTCTACCCCTATAGTTGAAAGTAAAAAAATTGTGACATAAAGGTTGATGCATAAAGAAAAACAACTGGAAAGGTTGAGAATTGAGATGGTTAAAAAGATTTATGGTCTGTACAATCTCCAAATGGAGGTAGGCCCCACTTTTCAGGCTGAAAGTCAAGTAGTGAGTTGATCACCTCATCCGCTGAAGAGTAGAGATGAGACTTTTTCAGAAGGGATGGTACAGCAACCACTTTCATCCCAGCAGCCTTACCAGCTGTAACGCCTGGACTGGTAGACCATGTTGAGTGAGAAGTTATAGTCTGTGAGTTAATATCTTTACATAGTAGAATACAAGGAACCAAAAACTTAACATTTCAAATGCGGAATGATTATATAATAAATTGATTCAGTATCACATAAGAAATTCCAATATTTAAAGTTTTGAAGAGATCAGATACTTACACAGAATCCTCAATTACAAGGCACCTTGAGGGTTCAAGATTTAACCTTTTTGCTGAATCAAGGAATCTTCATCAATGAAAGCATTGTTAGAACTCTTAATGGATTACTTGAAAAGGAAATACTTTACAAAGGTATGAGAGCAGTCAGCCATCCTAAACAGTGAGGCATTGTTAGTTCTTAATGGGTTACTTGCAAAGGAAAATTTTAACCAAGTTATAAAGAACAGACAGAAAATAGTTGCATTTTACATTTCAGGAGATGGTTTGGCCATTGTAACTTCATCGCTACCAATTATCACGGAGAATGAGTCTTTCCAGCCTATGCAATAATAAAATTAAGAAGCTAAATAAATAAATAGCAACCACAATCCAGAGTAAAAGCCTTGATAATCACCAATCTAAATCAACGAATATGTTACAGTCTCTTAAAAAACATACCCGGATGAAAAGAAATTTTGGTCTGTATGTTTTCCCTACTTGAGTTTGAAGCTAATGCAATTGGCACTTTGTGACCACTGAAATGTTTAATCAACCGGTTTGCTCCTGGAAGTGCTTTAATGTTGCACCACCTGAAGTGGAAATTACAAAAAGACGCCTAAAAAAACACTTCCAAACAAAAAGTGTTCGGTCATGACATGGATAATATCGTAGACGTATTACATTTGTGCTATCAACAGTCCAATAGAACAATAAAATTCTATTTTGTTAATCTATCTGCCAAAGGAAGATTCGGGAAACAATAACCCCATGAACTATCATTTAAAAAATGTAATTCAAAGAAACTAAAATGATCAATTATAAATTAAAAGTACCATCTATGATCCACATAGTTACATCTGACTTCAAATGCATACTGCATGGTGTGTGCAACTCCATGTGTCAAGAAATCTCATTACTTAAAACACTTTCTATTAATAATAACCATTACAATACACAATCTGAGATTGAAGTATTGTATTTAGCAAAGAGAGACTGCCGTGATCTAGGCAATGAAATGAAATAATAATTCACCAAGACAACAAAAATCAGGAAGAAATATCAAAAGTAAATTGGGAGGTCAAAGAATATTATTTTGATAAATGTTGTGCGCTATTTTCATAACCAAAAACAAACTGACGCGAAATATCCAGTTCCAAGTAATTTTTTAAAATCTAAAAAACAGTGTTCCAAGATCAACAAGTTGTTAAGGAAACATAAACAACAAAATATATAAGGTGCCATCAACTATGGATTCATAAATATGTTTAGAATTTACAGACGGTAATTAGAACAATACCAGCTGTTTATAAGTTTACTGAACCAAGAGAGTTCAAAGAATATTTGAAATTGCCACAGGTTACAATTTGGATTGAGCATGCAGTGTTTTCAATTTAGAACTGCCACAGTATATCGCAACACCAATTTGCAACATGATGTAAAACCAAGAAATCTCACTATTGACCTTAAATGGTTGAAAAACTTATAACTAACATGATGCGATTACGTGCATTTAAGCATAGAGAGGAAAGAAAAATAGTTGTTTACCTTTCAGCAAACAAAGGGGAAATTTGTGATATCATTTCAGTTGATGTGCAAGAAAGCCCGTAGTCTTCAATAACAACAGCCGCAGACTCATATGGTGTCTTCCCAGCAATTCTTTGGACTTCTCTTCCATCCCATTGTTTTCCATATTTGCTCAAAAAAGATTTTAGAACGTCATGCACTATGCCATCTACTATGATATGTTGGGAGGGAGAGAGAAATTCAGCAGTGGAGAAAAATGGAAACTCAAGGACAGTAAAAGTTAACTAAGTTGCTAGCTGGTTCATATATTTATAGAACACCAAGTCAAAATAGGGAATCCAGGTATGACAGTTGTCAAATAGAAATCACAAATTATCACAAACATAAAAAATCAATCTCAATGCCCCAAAATAAAGTTGCTGATAGAAAAAAGTACTCTGTAACAATAGTAAGCAATACTAAATTTGATCTACATTGTTAAGAAACCAATAGGACCTGTATGTAGAAGTGTGCCATCCAGATCAAGAATAACGCCAGATACAACCATTTTCAGAGGATTTGAGATGGAGCTCTTAATCATTAAACATTGGTCTCATAAACATCGATTGTATTCTCATAGGTGGACCATGCCTAAAATAGAAAGAAGATTAGTTCAAAGCAATGACCAGAATTAATTATAACAAATACAAGCTGCCTACCACTCTAGTTCAAATATTGTCACAGTTACAGTCACATTTAATGTTAAAAAAGAATTCATTCGGCATGCTCATATACTGAATTACACCAAAATCGAAAAAAAAAATTGACAATTTAAAACAATTACCAAAAATAAAGCTCTAGCCAAAAGTCTCTCACACAGTCAAGCATACACAAGCGAGTTGACATTTTGAACAAATTGTAAATTAAAATTTCTTCAATCCAAGATTTCATAATCCTGCAAGATTGAAGTTACTAAACGACAATGCCCACAGTAGATAATGCATAATTCAAGCTCAGGACCACCTCCACACCGAAAAAAGCATAAACCCTTTATGAGTATGAAACGTAGAAGTGCATGCCCTCGACCCCACAGAAATGGGGTTTTGAGAAATTTGCAGAATTCTGTTTCTCTGTCTGTAAAATTCTCTCAAGATTAAAGAACATAAAATGGCAGAGAAGGTGAATTAAACCCATTTATAAACTATATTGTAAAAAAGGAACAGGATATGGAATCTATATCTATAGGCCTCCCTGTTCCAAAGAACTCCAAAAATAATTGCGGAGAAAAGAAATGAAGTTTAGATTAATTCATACGACCCAAATTATAAAATAAAATCCTCAAAAATCGGAAGTAGCGAAATCAAACAACAATTTATAGAATTATGTTGATTAAAAGAAATGAGAAGCATCAAGGTGGCGTGGAATTGATAACCTGAGCATGAGTTGGATGAGTAGAACGGATCCGAACAAGATGAAGACGTTTTTGTGGTAGATAGAACACAGCGCCTGAAGCTGTGTATAAAACTTAACCAGCTAAATACCACGGAAATATGTTTAGAATATTTTTACCTCGTAAAGTAGTTAATTTTTCTTTCAGAATCAACAAGTCGTTGTAGTATAGTGGTGAGTATTCCCGCCTGTCACGCGGGTGACCCGGGTTCGATCCCCGGCAACGGCGAATATATTTCTTTTACGCTTTATATTTTATTATTTACCGGGTCACAGGGATTGATCTTATTCGTTATTCGTTCAACCGTTCTATTTATTTCTTTCAATTTGTCATGCATCAACTTTTTTTTTTCCTAGAAAAATCTATATATGAAATAAATTTTAAAAACAACATTGAATTAGAGTGATAATTTAAAAAATTTCAACTTGGTCATAATTTTATATAAAGTAGCAAAAATCAGGATTTCAAACTTCTAAGGTTCTTTAGTTCAACAACATGTGAATGTATAGATTTGAACTTCTAATTTTTTTACGAAGATGTATTGTCTTAACTAATCGATCTTTAGCAAAGACGAATTCTTTTTTGTTCTTTATATTTATTTAGAGGAATGGATCCTTATTCCTTTTAATTTGTTATGTATCAACCTTTTTTCTCCTTTTTTTTTTGGCTTAAAAAAACTATATATGAAATAAAATTTAAAATAACATTGAATTAGGGTGATAATTAATTTTTTTTGCAACTTGGTCATAATTTTATATAGGATTTTGGAATTCAATCTTTTTAGGTATTTTTTAGTTCAACAACATGTGAGGGGTATAGATTTGAACCTCCGACTTTTTTTGATGAGGATATAATGTCTTAACTAATCAATTCCCGACAATAGCGAATCCTTTTTTGTTTTTTATATTTATTTAGAGAGATTGGTCCTTGTTCCTTTTAATTTGTTATGCATCAACTTTTTTCTTCTTTTTTTTCTAAAAAAAATATATATGAAATAAATTTTAAAATTACATTGAATCAGAGTGATAATTAAAATTATTTTTTCAACTTGGTCATAATTTTATACAGGGTAACAATAATCAGGATTTCAATCATTTAACATTTTTTTTAGTTTAACAACATGCATGTGAGGATGCATGTGAGGGTGTAGATTCAAACCTCCGACATTTTTTACGATGATGTAATGTCTTAACTAATCGATCTCCGGAACGACCAAGCCTTTTTTGTTCTTTATATTTATTTAGATGGATTTATCCTTACTCCTTTTAATTTGTCATGCATCAACTTTTTTCAAAAAAATATGTATGAAATAAATTTTTTTCCAACTTGGTCATAATTTTATATAGGGTAATGAAAATCAGAATTTCAATTTTTTTTTAGTTCAACATGTGATGGTGGTAAATTTGAACATCTAACTTCTTTTACGATGATATAATGTCTTAACTAATCGATCTCCGATAACGACAAATCTTTTTTTGTGTTCTCTAGTTTATTTAGATGAATCATTCTTATTCCTTTTAATTTGTCATGTATCAATCTTTTTCTATTTTTTTTTTTAATAAAAAAATCTATATATGAAATAAATTTTAAAAATAACATCGAATTAGAGTTATAATTAATTTTCTTTTCAACTTGGTCATAATTTTATTCGATAAATTCTTTTTTTGTTCTTTATATTTATTTAGAGGAATTGATCCTCGTTCCTTTTAATTTGTCATGCATAAACTTTTTTTTCCTAAAAAGAAATCTATGCATGAAATAAATTTTTAAATAACATTGAATTAGAGTGATAGTTTTTTTCTTTCAACTTTGACATAATTTTGTATAGAAAATCAGGATTTCAATTCTTTTAGGTCTTTTTCTTTTTTTTCTTTTTTCTTTTTTTTTTTTTTTCATTTTTTGTTTTTTTTTATGACGTGATAACTTGTAATAACAAGTTATTTGGTGCCTTAATTTGGCTATTCTTGGCCTCAACGCAGTGAGAAGAAAGCATAAATGGAAGAACATAGAATAAGAACTACATAAGTATGTGCGGTGGGCGCATTACATGTCGAATGCAGTAAATTTATTGAAAACCTTCGGATTTTTTCTATTATTGTGTCATTCTTAATAAGTGTTTGTGCAGGTGAATTCAAATCTAAGGCGCCGAAATTTGAACGCATTGAATGAAAGTGAATTATGTAAAGAATAGGCTTGACGCGCCTGAAAATGAGGCAACTGAATGATGAGGCGCCTGAAAGTGACGCAGTCTAAAATGAGGCAATTGAATGTTGAGGCACTTGAAAGTGACGCAATCGAAACTGAAGCAACCAAAATGAGGTGCCAAGAATGGTAGATGACCACTATCGTACAACACTTTGTTCAAGGTCGACCAAAAGGACGCTCCACAAACCATTGTACCTGTCTGCCCTGCAGCACCTGCATAAAGCATTTTTGTCACCTGCCTCAACTTGATTGGATGAAACAATAGACCCTTCCATCTCATTTTTAGGACATCTGGGAGACCTCCATCCCCACGATCATCTGCCTCCATTTACCATTCTCTCATCTTCATCTTCAACCTCTAAAAACTCACATGGTGGAGTGACAAACATCATTGAAGAGTTGAAGGAGGTTGAGAGGAAGCTCTAGTTCACCAACCTCACATCATCCGCCTTAGTTTTTCATATGCCCTAGTATTTTTATAGTTTTAGTTTATTTTTCTATCAACATGTTTTCCTTTTTGTTTTTGTTTTTTTACTTTCAAGCATGAGTTAGTTTTCTTGTAAGGCTTGGTTAAAAGCCCTATGTTGTAATCTCTCCTTTTTTAACTGAAATTTCTACAAAACTTCTTGGTATTCTTCTACTTTAGAGTTCTTTTGTTGAAATTACTCTTAGCCCCTTGATCAACCAACGTAGAGTAGTAGCATGTTTTAGACACCAGAAGGAACAAGGCATGTCAAAATACTCATGTAGAGTAAGAGTGGACATAGTTTGCTAGATTGTTTTAGGGATAACTCAACTACTTGTAGGCATGTAAAAGGGGGCGGTGGAAAATGAACATTAGTAGCACGTAGGAATATAACTACTTTTGTGTGGAAATACGATACCGGGAGGGAGGCATTCAAAGGTTCCCTTGCCAAGAATCACCAAGTTAAAAAGTAGAAATGGAGGCAAAACAATTAGGAGGAGGTTCAACATAGGACAACCATACAACCAAACCTTGCATTCTGTATTTCGTCTGCCTGGTATTCTTTATTTCATCTACCTTGAATTTTTTATTTTGTCTGCCTTAGTTTATTTACTCTGTTTGCCTTAGTCTCCTTTATGTTCGCATGCCTTAGTTTATTTTATGTTATTTGTTTTCAAAGCGTCAACCATCCATCGTTTATTCTTGTATCTTGTGACCGCATAGCATGCATTCTACTTGTATAAATTTCTCATGCACCTCAATTAAGAATTTGATCTATTCCCCAAGGATTCGACCCTAGAATACAAGCCAAGTATTACTTGCTGGTGAGTCTGCTTATACTTGGGCAGATGCATTGGGTGACGAATGTTGTGTGTTGTTCTCATTTACACCTCGTCAATTTCATCTGCCTATACTTTTCACTGACGTCGTTCACCACGTTAAACACACAACATCATTTTTCACACACCATGACAGTGTAGATTTGAACCTTTGACTTTTTTGACAAGAATGTAATGTCTTAACTGATCGATTCCTGCGAATTCTTTTTTGTTCTGTATATTTATTGAGAGAGATTGATCCGTGCTCCTTTTAATTTAACATACATCATCTTTTTTAATTCTCTTTTTTTTTTCTAAAAAAAACCTATATATGAAATAAATTTTAAAAATGAAATTTAATTAGAGCAATAATTTTAAAAATTTTCCAACTTGGTCATAATTTTTGTATAGGTAACGAAAATGAGATTTCAATTCTTTTAGGTTTTATTTTATTTTTTTAGTTTAAGAACATGTGAGGGTGTAAATTTGAATCTCCAACTTCTAAGCCGATGAAATAATGTCTTAACTAATCAATCTTCGACAACATCAAATCTTTTTTTGTTCTTTATATTTATTTAGAAAGATTGATTCTTATTCCTTTTAATTCGCCATGCATCAACTTTTTCTCTTTTTTTTTTGCTAAAAAAACTCTATATATTAAATGAATTTTAAAAAAACATTAAATCAAAGTGATAATTAATTTTTTTACATTTTGGTCATAATTTTATATAGGGCAACGATAATTATGATTTTAACCCTTTTAATTTTTTTTTAGTTCAATAACATAAGAGGGTGTACATTCGAACCTCCGACATTTTTTACGAGAATGTAATGTCTTAATTAATTGATCCCGGGAACGGCGAGACCTTTTTTGTTCTTTATATTTATTTTAGAGGGATTGATCCTTACTCCTTTTAATTTGTCATGCATCAACTTTTTTTTTTCCAAAAAAAATCTATATATGAAATAAATTTTAAAAATAACATTGAATTAGAGGATAATAAAAAAAATCAACTGGAAAATAATTTTATGCAAAAAACTTAAGTGCATCCTGGGCTGCACTCATCTTTTTTTAGTTCACCCAGTCGTCCATCCACAGTTTGCCACGTGGAAAACTCTTTTTTCTTCTTTTTATAAAATATTTTTGAATTTTTTCTGTTAGAGTGGGCTGCAAAAGATGGGTGTAGCTAGGATGCATCCAAGTATTGCTCTAATTTTATATAGGGTAATGAAAATCAACTTTTTTTTTTTAGTTTAACATGTGATTGTGTAAATTTGGACACCCGACTTTTTTTACGATGATATAATGTCTTAACTAATCGATTTCCGACAACAGTGAATCCTTGTTTTATTCTTTATATTCATTTAGATGAATTGATCCTGATTCCTTTCAATTTGTCATGTATCAACTTTTTTCTCTTTTTTTTTTTTTTTTATAAAAAAAATCTATATATAAAATAAAATTTAAAAATAACATCGAATTAGAGTGATCATTCTTTTGCTTTTCTATTTGATCATAATTTTATTTGATCTCTGACAACAACAAATCCATTCTTGTTTATATTTATTTAGAGGGATTGATCCTTATTCCTTTAATTAATGAGCACAAAGATTGCATCCAAGTGTTGTGCAGTCCACTTTACAACCACAATTTTTTTTTTTAAAAAAAACCAATTGTTTTTCTTGTGGTTGTAAAGTGGGCTGCACAACACTTAGGTATAGCCCAGGTTGCACCCAAGTATTTTCCTTAATTAATTTGTCATGCATAATTTTTTTTCTTTTTTTTTTTTCTAAAAAAATTCTTATGCATGAAATAAGTTTTAAAATAACATTGAATTAGAGCGATAATTATTTTTTTTTCAACTTTGACATAATTTTATATATAAAATCAAGATTTCAATCCTTTTAGATTTCAACATTCGCCTTTTTTTTACAAGAATGTAATGTCTTAACTAATCAATTCTTGCAAGTTTCTCTTTGTTACGTATATTTATTTAGAGGGATTGATCCATATTCCTTTTAACTTGTCATGCATCAACCTTTTTTCTCTTTTTTTTTTCCTAAAAAAAACCTAATATGAAATAAATTTTAAAAATAACATTGAATTAGAGTGATAATTACATTTTTTTCTAACTTGGTCATAATTTTGTATAGGTAACCAAAATCAAGATTCCAATTCTTTTATTTATTTATTTTAGAGTGTTGATAATTCTCATCTATGAGAAATATTTGACCCTTATACTAGGTTATTCTTGCCATTTTGTATATTTTGATGATGAATGAACAAGCCTAAGGTAGTTTTGTTTAGTAATATATTTAAAAGTTTGTGGGCTTAATGAAAAAGAGAAAAGAAGCTGAAAAGAAGTTGGAATTACATTGATTAGTTGTTTTTGTGTTTGTTTGTGAGCAAGCATAAAAATGCAATTACATTCCAGAGCAGAAATGCAATTGCATTTTTAGAAAATTTTGGCAGATCTGGAAAATAATGCAATTGCATTTCTAGAAAAATCTGAAGATGGCGAAATCACGGGATTTTGGGATATTTGGGAGACTCCTCGACATGATTTCAACCCTACAAGTTGACCCAAGGTTGTAGAGGAGCAATTAAGGAAAGCCTAGCCCACGAAGCTTATAAAAGAGGGAAGAAACAATGCAAAAGTGGCTGGATTTTTCTTCACGCCCCACGTCCTTCTCGTTTTGTTATTTTTAGCTGCTGTAATTTTGTTCTTGACTAATGAAGCTCTAAGTTTAATCTCTCTCCAACAAAAGTTAGATGAGGTAAAGACCCAATTGCCTTTGAAGGTGTAATTGTGTCGATTAAAGCAAGGAGTGAAACGGGTTCTTTAGATTCTGTTTTGTAGTTTCATTTTATTCAGTTTTAAGAGTTTATAGTTGTTATTTTCTTGTGTAATCTCTTCTTAAGATAGGAAGTTGCTGCATTTTATGCTCCTCATTTGAATTCAGTAACCTTTGAATAAAGTCAAGTTGTCATTGAATTTGTTATTGTGAAACTTTCTTTTACTCTTGCTGTTTTATTCATGAATTATCAACCCTCCAACTTACTATTTTTTTACATTTTTCATGATGAGCTAAGTTTCTTTTAGGGGTTCAAGTTGGTGAATGCCCTAGAGGAAAAATATAAAACTTAAAAGACAACCAATCTAACTAGCACTTGAAACTTTGTTTGCTTTATTCGATAAACCTAGTCGGCCAACTAGTGTTGCTTGTCAAGTTTAAACTTAATACCGAAGGGGTTAAGGGAAGGCGGATGTCACAAAAGCAATAGAGGAAAAGACTTAGAAATAAGTTATGAACATCGACCCTAGACATAGAACAAGACTCCAAACCACTAGAATTGTGAGCGAAATTATCTAAGTTAGATTAGCCATAGAAATATAGGTTTAATCACTTAGCCTCCTAAAGATTTTGAAGCAAAATTGAATAGGAGTCGAATTCAGTTTACTTAGTTTTCTTGAGTTAGCTACGACTGCAATTGCATTTTAGTTGCATTTCTTTCCAAAAGGGCATGAACAACTTAAATTTCCCTTTTTCAAATTTATTGTTTTATTTATTTTTTTAGCAACATCACCTCTCCACATTTTTATAACATTGATTACCGAACTTGCAATTTGAAAACAATTTTTGCTATCTTTTGAATTTTGTTGTATCCGTTCCTTGTGGAATCGATACTCTGAAATATTTTTGGTTTTATATTACTTGCATCGGCAGTATACACTTGCACTAAACTGGAGCTTGGTTTTTAAACTAAAAATATTTTCTTAAAACCCCCACGTTTCAGTTCAATCAGGTGTAGATTTGAATATTCAACTTTTGTAGCAATGATATAATGTCTTAACTAATCAATCCCTGACAAGACGATAGCAAATCCTTTTTTGCTGTTCTTTATATTTTTTTAGAAAGATTGATCCTTTTTCCTTTTAATTTGTCATGCATCAACTTCTTTTCTCTTTTTTTTTTTTTTTCTAAAAAAATCTATATATGAAATAAATTAAAAATAACATTGAACTGGATAATGAAAATATGGATTTCAATTCTTTTAGGTTTTTTTTAGTTCAACGATATGTGATAGTGTAGATTTGAATCTCCAACTTTGTTGACGGATATAATTTCTTAACTAATCGATCTCCAACAACCACAAATACTGTATTTATTATTTATAGGGATTGATCCTTATTCCTTTTAATTTATCATGCATCAACTTTTCTATTTTTTTTCCTAAAAAGGTATTGTTTGGAGAACTGTGTTCCGAAGGATTTACTTGGAAAAGCGCTCGAGATCCTGTGAAAATGATGGAATCACAGGAATCAGATAGTTTTCAAAATGGACAAAACAAATTTCCGTCAATCGTAGAAAGAATAAACTCATTGTATGTAGTCCACAAAGGAGTCGAAGACAATTACCTAATATAGGATCATATGGTATAATTAAAACTTTTTTTAGAATTAAACTAAATTAATTCAATGTAAATTAATCGAATAAGCACTCTAAAATATTGCTAGAAATATTTAGGCCCCGTTTGATAACTATTAATTTTTTGTTTTTTGTTTTTAAAAATTAAGCCTATAAATAAAACTTCCACTTATGAGTTTTTTTTTTTTTTTTTCATTAATTTACATGTGTTTTCAGAAACCAAGCCAAGTTTTGAAATTGATGCTTGTTTTTCTACAATTTCCTTTATCATGGCTTTCACCTTTCTTAAGAAACATTTAAATGTTTAGCCAAATTTCAAAAGCAAACACAAGTTTTTAAAAACTACGAGCCTGTTTGGTAGGCAATATGGATTCTATTTTATATGTTTTCGAATTCACTGAGTTGAGTGAGTATGTGTTTGGCAGATGTGTTTTTGAAAACTGTTTTCGAATTCTATGATCCAAATAGTGAAAATTCTGAAAACACCATTTTTATGTATTCATTGTATCCAGATTTTGAATTTGATATTTTAAAATGCAGAATTATATTAAAGAGGATAAAAACTTTAATAAATATACTATTTTTATGTTATAAATTAAAATATGTATAATAAAATATATGATATTGTAAAATAATAATGATACAAAATTTATAACAAAAAGCATGTTCATAAATTAATTGATAATGGTTTATATTCAACCTAATATTGAATTTTGCAACTACAACTAGTTTCATGGTCTATAAATATATTATAAAACACATTTTGAAGAATTGTTTAAATTGGAATCTAATTTCTAAATCTGCTACCAAACACATATCTAAAAACATGAAATACAACTATGTTTTCATTGAATCCTTTGTTTTCAAATTCTGTTTTTCAAATTGCCTACCAAATAGACCAGTATTTTTTTTAGTTTTCAAAACTTGGCTTTATTTTTTAAAACATTGGTAAAAGTAGACAACAAAATAAAGAAACCCATAGGTAAAAGTAGTGTTTGTAAGCTTAATTTTCAAAAACCAAAAATCAAATAGGGCAGTAGTTTTCAAAAACTTATTTTTGTTTTTGGAATTTGGTTAAGAATTCAAATGTTTTCTTAAGAAAGATAAAACTCATTGTAGAGAAATAATGAGAAAATAAGCACAATTTTCAAAATCTAAATGGTTATCAAATCTTGACAATTTTCCTAAGCATGCAATTTACTCAAATAAATAATTAAGCTATGAAAATTTAAAGAGTATAGAGAAAAAGATGACACCGGTCATTTTATTGTGGTTTGAAAATCTGTACTTCATTACCCAAGACTCTTTCTTGGATATTTTACAGCAATAGTTATCTTCGGGTGAGAATCAAACCGATTAACCACTTTTTTTCGAGTTCAAGAGTAAATCTGTACTGATCATTTTACAGGTTCATAACCCAACCTATACTTATCTTTTTAACAAGTTTTAGATTAAATTACTACGATCTTTTTAACAGTTCAAGATCAAACCACTATGAATCCATTTTCGAGTTCAGAATTAAGTCACTCACACAATCCCAATGTACATCCACACTTTAATACAAATCCAAATCCCAATAATTGATGAAATAAATTAGGGCTCGTTTGATAACGTTCATGTTTCATGTTAAAACAAACACCTTGCTTAATATTAGAATAGGTTTGGGTCATAGAGAAATAAATAAAAGAAAAATATTAAAAACAAACTTCAATGGTAAAAAAAAAAGAAAGCCACTTGTCATAGTTCTACTCGTCCTCAGCATATCGCCATATTTTCTTCTTAATCTTCTTTTGGCTATAACTTTTTTGTTTGACGTCTGATTTAAATAATTCAAAATGCGTTGTAATTGTTTTTTCAAGCTCTACGCAATAGATACTTTAAAACGCTAAAACCGTTAATAAATTGAAAGTTTATTATTATCAAAACATATAGTATGATTGATGCTTGTATAAAGTAACACATTGCTCTCTCCTTGGAGCCATTTGTTACAAGTTCTTGGACCGCACTGCATCTGAATGGCTGGAAATTGAATTTAGATGCATCATGGTCCAGAGATAAAAGGCGTTGGAGGTGTCAGCTAGATAGTTCCACATTGGACTAAAGGGACAATTGTAGGTGGAACCAAAGAGCATGGTGAAGAGATGGGTGATCAAATTCTTGGAATTGGTGGGAGTAATCAAAGGATTAAAAGCTGTTATTAAGCGGAATGGAGAAAACAAACCCACCTGTTGAGGTTGAATCAGATTCGCTCGAAGCCATATTCACCTCTTGTCCGGAGTTTGAGGTGGACTTCAAAGGCTGAAAAGTTCAGGCCAAAACCCTTGCATCGATCTGCGACTGCGGCAAACTGTGTGAGATTCAGTTACATATTGAGATCTGCTGCCGATGGTGTGGCGCATAGCCTAGCTTCTTTGGTTTTCTCGCATGGCTTCTCCTTGTTGAAATGAAAGCCTCTTTTTCATGAGAAGATGATTTCCTTCTTTTATTCCTTTCCCTTCATTCGAGGGAGATTACAGATGGTTGTTGGGTCTGGTTTGTATTTAAAGTTTGCCTTAAAAAAATTACACCGGGGATCGAATGTTAGGATTTCAAGACAAAGTGAGTATAGCTCAACACTAATTGATATGTACTATTTAATCAAGAAATTATAAATTCGAATATTCCATTCTAAATATTTTTTAACTAAAAAAATAACAATAGTTCAATGTGTGAGGTGTAGATTTGAACCTTCTTACTTTTTTAGTAAGGATATGATGTCTTAACTAATTAAGTCATACTCAAATTGATTCAAGTTTTTAAGATTTAAAAATATGAAATATTCAAGATTCACGTGTTAATTAAAATAATCTTATTGTATTTTATTTACATATATGATAGCCATTTTTTACTTTTATCAATTTAAATTAGATATTAGGTTAAAAATTAATATTAAAAATTATTTTATTATTCATTATATTATTTAGAATCCATTTCAATACCAATCAGAAATGAAAAGTTTGAATTCTCACATTTTGATATTCTCGAATTTTATATATATATATATATATATATATATATATATAGCAACCAAATGTGTACATTTGAGACTGATGGATGGTGGATCATGTTGACCCTGAGAAAATTTAAAATTAAGAAACCCATTACCCTTTTCTTTTTTTTTTTTTAAAAGGACAATCATGATTGATTGCCACTTAAAATTCTGGTTTAGTTATGAATTGGTGGATGTAATTTGGGGAAGAGAGAAAGAAAAGCGACCAAGTCAAAAGCATGATCATGAATGACAGAGGGCAAAAGGAAAAAAAACAGAGCTTGGATCTTTTGATAAACAACGCGCCAAGTGGTTGATAATTCCCCCAATCCTCTCAAACGTTCATTCCGATTGAAATATCTAATTACAGCAATTCCATTCTCAAATCTTCTTCTCTAATTTCTCTATACCCATCTTGGGGTGTTGGAACTTTTTTTTTTTTTTTTTTTCTTTCCTCACCCCAAACCCACCCTTTTCTCTTCTCTTCCTCATTTGACGAAGACAAATTAACCAAAAACTTCGTCTAGGAAAAGAAAAGACCCAAAATTTTCAACCCCTTTTCATCCCATTTGAAAAACCCAAAAAGACAGAGAAAAAAAATGAACGACTTATTCTCGAATTCGTTCAAAAAGTACACGGATCTGAAGCAACAGGCGTATTTGGACAGCATGGAGGCTGGGAATGAGAGTGTGAATTTGGACAGATTCTTCGAGGATGTTGAGAATGTTAAAGAGGACATGAAACAGGTGGAGAATTTGTACAAGAAATTGCAGCAGGCCAATGAGGAGTGCAAGATTGTGCACAATGCCAAGACCATGAAGGAGCTGAGGGCCAGAATGGAGGCCGATGTCGCCCAGGTTCTGAAGCGAGTCAAAATGATCAAAGGCAAGCTGGAGGCTCTGGAGCGTTCCAACGCCGCTCACCGGAGCCTCCCCGGCTGCGGCCCTGGCTCCTCCGCTGACCGCACTCGAACCTCCGTCGTCAGCGGCTTGGGCAAGAAGCTTAAAGATGTTATGGATGATTTTCAAGGCCTCAGAGCTCGAATGAACGCCGAGTACAAAGAAACCGTCGAGCGAAGGTAATTCTCAAATTCTAGAAAAGGAAAACCCATTAATATTAATAAGTTTTTTTTTTTTTTTTGAAAGTTAGAACTTCTTACTCGTGGTAAAAGGTGCATGTCAATTACCGTTGAACTTTTGATAATTAATATTAATAAGTTAAATTGACAAGATTCATCTCAAATTTGGGAGTTTAATAGGACTATGTTTTTTTAAAAAAAAACCTATAAAACTGCAAAATGTATTTAATAGTTACCATATTGTTTAAAAAATAAAATAAAATAATAATAATTCTATAAACTTTCAAATTGTATCTAATAAATCTCTAAAAGTTTTAATTTTGTACCTAATGGATCTTATTGGTAGTTTAATGCTTATGTGTGACAATGGACTTGTTTAGGGCAATATTGAAAGATTACATAGTGAGTTAATTTTGGACAATTTCAGACATGTAACTAATACACAAATATTAAATTGATGAAGTTAGCGATAAGAATCCATTCAATACAAAATTGAAAGCTTAGAAGCTTATTAGAAACCTTTTAAAGCACATAGACCTATTGGATATAACCTTTAGAAGTTCATTTTTCTTTTTAGTTCAACAACATGAGAGAGTAGAGAGATTTGAACTTCTAATATCTTGATCGAGAGTATTGCTTTAACGATTATGCTATGCTCAATTTGGTGTAGGAGTTCATTCACCTATTAGAAACTTTTTAATTAGAGAAACTATTAAACACAATCAAGGTCCAAATTTAAAATTAAATCTTATCGATAATCACATGTTTAGAGAAATTATTTGAAGGGCTAGAACAATCTACCTCACGATTTTATACACATAGGAGAGAAGTTTAAAAATATATTTTCTAACTTTTATCAAATAGTTATTAAGACAAATTTTCAACCCACATGGAACAGTTATTACTAGCAGCCAAGACGCAATGAATAATTTTTCTTACATGGTAGGTTTTGTGCTAATTTATAAGCTCATAATTATAAGATTTACCGCAACTCGACTTATTAGAGTGAGTGGTAGTTTAGCAGTCCAAAGACCATTAACATGAAAAAGAAGTGGATTTTTTGGGACAGGTACTTCACAGTGACAGGGCAGAAGGCAAACGAAGAGACAATAGAGAATTTGATATCGAGTGGGGAAAGCGAGAGCTTCCTGCAGAAAGCAATTCAAGAACAGGGGAGGGGTCAAATAATGGACACCATTTCAGAGATTCAGGAACGACACGACGCTGTGAAGGAGATAGAGAAGAATTTGCTAGAGCTGCATCAGATTTTCTTGGACATGGCGGCTCTGGTAGAAGCCCAAGGCCACCAGCTCAACGACATCGAGAGCCATGTCGCACATGCCAATTCCTTTGTCAGAAGAGGAACAGAGCAACTTCAGGAAGCTCGAGAGTACCAGAAAAGTTCTAGGAAATGGACTTGCTATGCCATCATTTTGGGGGTTGTTCTCGTTGTCATTCTTCTCTTCCCAATCTTGACTACGCTCTTACCTCATTTGTTGTAGACTTGCCTTGCTTCTAAATTTCCCAAAAAAAGTTAAAGAGGGGCAGAGGAATGTTAGAACACAAAGATTGGTCTGGTTTCTGTCTGTCAAAGTGGCGTTTCTAAGGATGTGTTGGTTGGTTTGGTACATAGCTGTAAATGTGTTTATAGAGAATTTGCTTGCAATTGGATTGTGAACTTTCGATTTGGACGTCCTCTTAGTTGCTGGAAGCAAAAATGTATAGCCAAAGATCCATTACAATTTCATCACTTCATTTATTTTTAAATCATTTTTTAAATGATTTTGTTTCTTTCTATTTTTCTACTTTTATTATTCTTATTATTTTTTTTTTTATCTTTTGGTTCTGTAAACAAAGATTTAGTCATAGTAAGAATAAAAATTGATTGGAAGATGAACTGGCAAAAATTGGCATGGTGGTTGCAGATGTGTGAAATAGGACAGATTTACTACAAATTAGAAGTTACTTCTTGAATAGTCCTTTCTCTATTTTTTTTTTTTTAGAATATGTAGGGTGGGAGAATCGAACCTTTATCCTCGAAGTTGATAGTACAAGCTTAATGCCAGTTGAGCTATGCTCATTTTGGTTCTTGAATAGTCCATTCAAGATGAAGTAGAGTTTGCTAATCACATTGCCAAGATTGTAATTAAAGTCAAAAGAAATCTCTAAGGTTGTCATGGGGAAAATGCCTCTACATGAAGTTTCTAATTAATGAGTTTAGCTTGCACAGTTTTTTTTTTTTTAATACAACATTATATATTCGACCACTAAAAAATGTAACTAATGTCTCAATAGTTAGAATATACTTAAGATTAGCTAACTAAGCTAACATGAATATAACTCAATTGGTTAAGACATTATATTATCGACAAAAGTGTTAGAAGTTTAAACGTGGATACATCATTATAAATTTAGAAAATATAACTAATGTCTCAATAGTTAGAATATACTTAAAATTAGTTAAATAAGTCTGTTGGAATAGAAATTTCGATCAGCCAGAAATTGCCATGTCATTACTTAAAATTAGCGACAAAATTATTTATTTAATTATAGATTAATTAAACCCTCAAGCATCCCTAAATTAAATTATGACAAATCCAAATATATAATGGGTTATATGAAATTTGGGCCAATTTTAGACAAAACTCAAATGGGAGGTCATAATCCAACAAAGTCTAGGCCCAACGTCAGTCAAGCTCAGTCTAAAGGAGTTTAGGCCCAAAGTCAATCAGACCCAATCCAAAGGTCAGACCCAAAGTCAACTAGGCCTAGTCCAAAAGACCTAGTCCAAAGTCCACCAAGCTCAGTCCAAAGGTCAGGCCCAAGCCCACTTGGGGGCCTTGGAGAACTCTATAAATAGAGAGCTACATCCTCATTTGAAGGGTTCAAAAAATTTGAGATCTCAAAGATAATTAATATATTAAAATTACAAATTACAGAGACTACAAATTATTCACTTGAGAGTCAAGACACGTATTTGACGCAATAATTCCAAAAAAGAAAATGTAATTTTATGAACACCAATGACATTAAATTGTGTGGGGGAAAAAAAGAAAATAACTTGTACAAACCTATAACTTCTTGCTATTATAGAACATTTCTATAAATTATAATCACGATTCAAAGATTTTGTATTTTACATCTAAAAATAAAAATAAAGTAATTTCCTAATTTTTGCACCAATCAAAATTTATCTTAAAGAAGAAAAGTTGGACTGTAAATTCAGTTATCTTCTCGGTTCACCATGTCCCAGTACTTCTTCAACGATTGCTCCCTCTGCAACCTCATCTCCTCGTTGAACCTCCTTATGAAATCCTCCACTCGCCGGTTCAAATCGTCCTGACTAAGCGACGGCTCTTTCCTCAGCTTCACCGCCTGAGGCGACACATTCACCGGCGTCAATGTCAGATTCACCCTGTCCTTGAACATCTCCGATTTCTTCACCGGCGACGATTCGACGTCGCCGGCGTTAATCTGACGGCCGTGATTCTCCCAGGTCTCGCACTTCTTCATGTGCCTGCTCAACGGCATTGCTCTGCCTTCCGTTATCGCCTTCCACGTGTTCTCCAGCGTCTCGTGCCGTTTCGCCTTCGATACCACTCCCAGCGCCCTTCCGCCTGAAAAAAGTTCACCGGTAAACAGATCGCCGATCAGAATCTTTTATAGTTTTTGTCCCCTTCAGAAACGGTTACTGTTTATCCAATAAGAAATTCTTGACCTAACGATCCTCATGGCTGTGTTTGGCTTTTAATTTGTGCGTGAAAACGACGCTCACATTGCACAACGCAAGTGGTGGCTGTATGATTACGTTTAGTCACTGTTTATTGTTGACATGCCAAAGTTGGTTTTTATTTCATAGCCAAAAAGAGACGTAAAGAAACTGACTACAGCGCCGGTTATTTCTCCCCGACGCCGACCAAAAAGTTGTTAGAGTTCCGATTCTCACTGTTCATCGAATTACTAGGTAATCTAACGCTCGCTTGCAGTTTTTGAAAGAAGTGCGAAATAAATATTAAATCGATTAATCATTACCTTCAGGACTCGATTTAGCCGATCTCCGGTGGCCGAATCTGGAAGAAACGAGCGGTTTCTCCGGCAATCTCATCCTCACCGGCGAATTCCAGATCGGATTTTCCGATATGACGAATTTGTCCTCATCCTCTGCTTCAGCTTCAACAGAGTTAATCGCCTCGATAACCTTCGCTTCAGGAACAATTACTTCTTCACTCTGCGAAATCACCGCCTCGATTGCCTTCGCTTCCGGAGTAATTACCTTTTCAATCTGCAAATCCATCGCATCGATAGCCTTCACTTCTGAAACAATCAGTTCATCTCTCAGTTCGTGAACAGCCGGCGATTCTACAACAGTAAATTCCGAAACGATCTCCCTGTATCCGATATCCTCCGGAGCCTTAGTTGCAGAAGGAATCTCGTAATCGTCGGTTTCCTTCTGTTGGAAGCGAGAGGAGGCGACGATGGAGATGATGATTCCGTTGATGATAATGTAAATGTAAGGAGGCCTCAGGCAAGAAATCAGGGAGTTCCAAATCAGCGGCACATACAGAACTGAAAACTCAAAAACCAAAGGAACATAGATCTTCAGAGCCAGAGCCATGGAAACAACTCCGGCCGACATCAACAGAGCCTTCAAAGAGAGCAACCACGCCATTTTTTTTCCTTCTTGTTTGCAGTCGTAATCTGAAACTTCGCCGGTGACGTTGCCGTTCGGAGGTGAAAAGACTGAGAGTGTCCTTATTCGGACTGCGGATGTGGTGTGGGATCGTGGTTTGGTTGGCAATTCATTTATATAGGGACTGATTGAAGGGACACGGTTTGGGACGGAATCTGAGCCGTTGAATCAGACTTGGAAATAAACTAGGCGAAGATGGACGGCTGGTGATGAAGAACTAGAAAGTACGTGGACCGTGAAATTGAGTCAAATAATCCAAGCGGTTCGAGGGTGGCCCAGTTTTTAAAGAAGCGGAAGCGAAATAAATAAAGAGAAGTATTTTGAAGTGATGGTGTCATGAAAAGAGATGTTTTTCGATTTATTTATTTATATTCGTTCATTTAAAGAACCGTTTAAAACCATAAAGATTAATGTGAACGTGGAGCCATCTGTTTTCAAATATTTTTTTTAAAAAAAAGAGGCTTGAGTTTAGCCTTTTATTTGGTCATTGTGATTGTGATTCGTGAAGCAAAATAATAAAATAGTAAAATAAGTGTGGTCGTATCAAATTGAAGGTTGTAATTATTATACGAAAATCCTTAACTTACGTGCACAAAGTACTTGTATATATATAAGTTTTTTTTTGTTTTTTTGTTTTTAAGATTTGGGTAGGTAAGTTATTGTATCTTTAACTAAAAGGTGAAGTTTAAAACTTGAATTAAAATATAGATAATACTTGATTGCAACATGCAGGAATCTCTCTGCCTCCTTGTTGTCAACAATTGAATATTAGAAAATAGAGAGATTTCTGCATACCGAGATGCAATCAAATATATATATATTTGTGTATTTTCAATTGGAACCAATATTTTCTTTTTCATTATTTGAGAAAAAATGGTACTTGGTTTAGATAAAGTAGACCTTGCCGCAGGGTTACATTTGTAAGCGTCTCCCTGTCAACCATGATGGTCAGCCAACTTGGAAAATCTTACTTTCCAAACCATAGAGTTAACTGACGTTAGGAGTAGACAAAAGTGATCTTGGTGGCTCCTTCCTTTATGATTTGACTTTTAGTTTCATGAATTGAATGTTGAATTTGATTAAATAGTAAAACTAATGTCATTTATTTGCAAATTAAAAAAAAAAAAAAAAACCTAATCTCATGTATTCTATTTTGAAAGATTAATATCAATGCTTTTTCTAAAACAAAAAAAAAAGTCATAAAAAAATTCGATTGGATTATTGAGAGAACTAGAGAAGTAGCAATTTAGCGAATGTTACAAAAAAAAGAATATATATATATATATATATATATATATATATATATATATATATATATATATATATATATATATATATATTCTTTTTTTTTACATAAAATATATCATTACAATTTTTAAATTTTTTTTAAGATGAAGATATTCACACTTATATATCCTAGGAAGAAAACCAAACAAGATCCAACTATTTTAAATGAATGTGTTAACAATAGAATAAAAAAGAAAACCCAATCAAATGCAAATGCAAATCATGGACAAAGATTCCTGGTAAAAGAAAAATTATAGACAAATAACCAATAATCTAAACCTTAACTATGATTTGTTTGGTGGCATATATATTAGAAGTTATCCCTAATTTATAAAATTAAAGAAATTACAACTTTGTCAATTAAAATGCAATAAATCATTTATATAATTTTGATTTCATTACTCTACACTTGGTTAATCTTTTAATCACTCAATACTAAACCCTTAAAAAAATCACTTTAAATTAATTAGGAGGGTAATCTAACAAACGAACTACTATTACATAATAATTAGATCCATTAATTTTTCAACTAGTATTTGTTTCTACCTTTTGAAATTGACATGTCAATTGCATTATATTAGACTAAATATCCACATTTAATTATACACATAAATAAACAAATAAATATAACATATGAAAGGAATTTTATTTATTGGCATTTTTTCTTTAATTATAGCATGTTTGAATTTAAATTTCAATTTCAATTTGCCTTGTGTAAGTGCCTAACGACTATATTCTTATTTTGGCATTTCTTCTTAATTGATTGACCTATGATTTCATTTGAGGTGATTGTGGTTTAATTGATTTTAACAGTCCTTATTCTATCAATTCCTTTTCTATATACATATATATATATATATGGGACATTGGAGTATTGCTAGAGAAGGAGAGATTGGTGGAGAAAATTTATTTATTCACTCTCAATTGTTCTAAAGTTGTAATATCTAGTTGAGAGAGTGCTTTTATGTGAAATTGTAAAAGTACGAATCTTTTTTATATTTGTGAGAAATATTTTCAAGTCTTGGGAGAAGATGTATCTACCATTGAATGGAGTTCAAACGGTGGTCCACAACACAAGGAAAGCTTGTGTTTGAAAAGATTCAATCCAAGGAGGAGTCTATCAACTATTGCGGCATGATTTAAAAAGGGAGTTCTTTTTATGCATAAGTTAATATTGATTGTAAATTGTATTAAACCTTTGATTGATTAATCTTATTCTCTGGGCATGGCCTCGTGGAGTAGGTTAGGAAACCGAACCACTTTAAAAATGTCTTGTGTCGTCTCTCTTGAATTGTTTTACTTTTTTAATTCACCGTTGCATTCGATAAATAATTTAAATATTCATTAATTAAATTTATAAAACTTAATTTAACATTTTAGCAAATAATTAGATCATTTCAACATATATATATATATATATTGAATACATGTAGAACAAATATTTATTTCATGAAGAATGATATTGATGGATATAATAAAACTACGAGTACATGAATATTTACTGAAAAGACAATACTTGCATGTTGATTAAGGCGTAGAAGTTTTTTAGAAAAGTATATTTCTTAATATAATATTACATTGCTTGCTTTCCAAACTTGGACAATAAAATTGGGGTGGGGGGCCATATTTTGAATTAATTACAGATGGGCATCCACAACTTGTTCTTAAAGTTACGCTTGACTGCCATTTTTGGCATTTTACAATCTCATCCTATCCCCTCTTCAAACACTTTTTTTTTAAAAAAAATTTAGTATATTCATAAAGATACCCCCATCCTCAACGGTCGTTTTATTGACCGTTACTCCCGGTGGCTGTTCCACGATCCTGAAGCGGTGGCCCACCGGCTGCGCGCCCTGCCCTTCCTCCGCCCTAGCACGTGTGCCACAGCTTCCGCCACCACGGCCCCTTCCTGCCGACCACGGACTTCATTCAATCCTTTGTATTCAAAAGATAAGCCTTTTTCTTTATTTAAATAAATAGTTATTTAAAGAAAAACAAACTTTTCCGAAGATGTCAGATTCATAAGGTTTTTTTATTTATTTATTGATTTATTTATTTATTTAAATTTTAATATTGTAAGTCTACAAATTTATTATAAAAATATTACAGATTTCAAACTATTTAGAAAAATATTGTACATTTTATTAGTTAGAGAGACGACCGTAAACACATGGCGGAAGGTTGTCTCTTCATTTGCTGCATTTTATATAAAAAAACAAATACACATGTACAACATATACACAAAAGCGTGAATTGAAAAAGTGACTGGGTATTTGGCTTCCTATCTAAGAATTCTTGGGTTCGAGTTGATGCCTATACAAATTTTTTATTTTATTTTATTTCATTTAGCTTTTTATAATATATACTAAAAAAATTATTTAATAATATTTATTTATGATTGATTATATATTTTTTTAGAAGTGTTTTTTTTTTTTAAAAAAAAATTCATTTAGCTTTTTCCTTGAATATTTTCTTTTTCTATTTTTTAGGAAATTTTTTCTTCTTTATTCTTTAAAGAATTAAAATTGTCTTTAAATTATTTTCTCTTATCTTATAAAATAAAATAATTACTAATATAAATAGCTACAATTAATGTACCAATTCATTTTATATTATGTCAATATTTATTTATTATTGATTATAGTTTTTTTAGAATATTTATTTATTTATTATTATTATAGTTTTTTAAATACATTATTATTATAATAGTGATATTTTAACTACTAAATAAAATAATTATTATTCTAAAAAAACTATAATCAATCATAAATAAATATTATAAAATGAATTGGCATATTAATTATAGCTATTTATATTAGTAATTATTTTATTTTATAAGAGAAGAGAATATTTCAAGGACAATTTTAATTCTTTAAATAATAAAGAAGAAAAAAATTTCCTAAAAAATAGAAAAAAATTACTCAAGGAAAAAGCTAATTTTTTTTTTTTTCAAAAAGAACACTTCTAAAAAATTATAATCAATCATAAATAAATATTATTAAATGATTTTTTTAGTATATATTATAAAATTTATTGGTACATTAATTATAACTATTTATATTAGTAATTATTTTATTTTATAAGAGAAGAGAAAATATTTATATTTCTATTTCATTTTTTTTAAAAAAAGAAAAAGAAAAAAAGCATTCTAAAAATAAATAAATAAAAAAGATTCAAGGAAAAAGTTAAATGAAATAAAATAAAATAAAATAAAATAAAATAGAAAACTTGCATAGATCACAATTCAAACCCAAACTTCTTTGGATGTTAAGCTAAACACCCAACTGCTTTTTCAATTCACATTTTTGTGTATAAGTTGGCACAGGTCGTCAGAGACAACCTGTACATGTGTATTTTTTTTTTTTATAAAACGCAACAAAGACGACCTTAAGCCACGTGTTCATGTCGCCCTTGATTCAACTAATAAAAAGTACAATATTATTCTAAATAGTTTGAAACTTGCAATATTTTTATAATAAATTTGTAAACTTACAATATTAATTAATAAAAAAAGTCCGATTCACAATTCCCTTTTTCTTTTTATTCCGGATTTACCTCATTGGAAGTATCTATATAATTTATTTTTATGGTTTTTTAAAATAAATATCTAATCACTTTCATATTCATGATATTTTCTAATTATTAGATTCATTTATTTAATGATGGAATCATTCAAATCCACCTAAAAGATTGATACAAATAAATGGAGGAAGTTAGCGTTATAAATATAGATAAATGATGCAACCAAGCATTAAATGGCAGCACGTTCTTTAAGTGAGAAAACTTGAAAAAGAAATCTATTTTATTTCTTAGTAGTCAAAGATTTATTTAAAATTAGTGAACCACCAAGGTTCTATTAATCTAAACTATATTGTGCTATATTTTATATTATGCTCTATCAAAATCGAATAGCTTTAATTAAATTAATTGAAAAAATAGAAAAGTAAAAACAAGATTATTGTTTAACTAATTTTTCATATTGCTTAAAAAAAACTTTTCATATTATTTTAAAATAGTTTAACTAAGTGAAATATAATACATTTATTTTCAAGGTTAAATGTTCAAATTTTCAATCCACATTGTTGAATTAAATTTTTTATATAATTTTCTATGCTTAAAAAAGAAATTTTGAATTTGAATTAGAACAATTATCTTTCATCTGAAAAAGATAGAATAAGATCTGGGTCTCTGATCTAGAGAGGATTTGTCATGTGAGTAGGAGTAGCTGTTGTAGAAGTTGAGTTTGGAGGCTTGCCTGGTATACGTCTATTTATCATATTTAGAGGGAGCGTAATCTTCGTCTTCATGGATCTGTAGATCAATCGCCTTAGTCTGTCCTTTGTGTTACTAAGGTAGATCTGGTTCTCAGTGTTCCTCATGGTTGGAGGGACACTTGTCAGTTCATCCTCAATCTCCTTGGCGTTAATTCTCTTGGTTTCTTGGATTATCTTATTTTGATCATTTTGTTTTCTGCTTGTTTTAGTTTTCAGTTTTTGTTATGTTCTCTGGTGTTTGTGTTCCTGTATTTTGTATCTTTACCTCAGGTTTTGAGGTTTTCCTTTTGCAGTAAATATATCTACATTTGCAAAAAAAAAAAAAAGAAAAGAAAAAAAAAGGATAAGGTTGGATAAACTTGCCAATGGAATTGAAAATGCGTATCATACAACAATTTAATTAAGGCAAATCCCTCTCCCCCATTAATGAAAATGAAATGATGTCGAGTCGGGAGTATGAAATCAGCAGAGTATAACTAAAAATAAATATTCACAACCAAAGTACACGTGGGCCATATATATTAGTTAAGTCCATTCAAGTCAACCTCGAAGAATGTTGACTTTTACACTAGAATGTTAATGAATTTACACGTATTGCTAACCATCCGATCGGTCAGTGTAAGCAATTATCAGATTCAATTTCAAAAATAAAATAAAATTAATTAAAGAAATCTGCTAAGACTATGGAGTCAGCAAATCCAAGAAAGAGATTGCCTTTTTTTTCTTTTTTTTCCCCCCTTCAAATAAGCAATGCCTAGGGTCAAGGCACAAAATACAGGAACACAAACAATATCAGAAAACATAATAGAAACTGAAAACCAAAACAAGGCAGCAAACAAAGGGGGTGTTTGGAGCAATGAGTTGGGTTGGGTTGTTTTGGAATCCAAACCCAAACCCTTGTTTGGACCACTGTGTTCAAAACCCAATGGTTTTGAAACACAACCCCATGGTTTTGCATAGTGAAATGAGGGGGTTTGATTTCCAACACACCGGTTTGCTCTTCATTTGACACCTATTTTCATTATCACGTTTTCTTATCTCTCTCCCGTCTCTTCCATTGTTTTTTTTAATTGATATCTCACATTTTTTTTGTAACAAACAATAAATTATTACAAATGTTTGTTTTATACATGCCATAACTTAACCAAATTTCGTATTTGACAAAGTAATTATTTTTCATTGGAAACTCATATTTTTTTTTTGAAAAACAATAAATTATTACAAATATTTTGTTTTTTTATACTTCTCATAAACCTAACCAAATTTGATATTTGACAAAGTAATTATTTTTCATTGGAAACTCACATTTTTTTTTGTAAAAAACAATAAATTATTACAAATATTTTTTTTTATACTTGTCATAAACCTAACCAAATTTGATATTTGACAAAGTAATTATTTTTCATTGGAAACTCACATTTTTTTTTTTGTAAAAAACAATAAACTATTATAAATGTTTTTTTTTTATACTTGTCATAAACCTAACCAAATTTGATATTTGACAAAGTATGTTGATTTTTCATTGAAAACTCACATTTTTTTTGTAAAAAACAATAAATTATTAAAAATATTTTTTTTATACTTGTCATAAACCTAACCAAATTTGATATTTGACAAAGTAATTATTTTTCATTGGAAACTCACGTTTTTTTTTTTGTAAAAAATAATAAACTATTATAAATGTTTTTTTTTTATACTTGTCATAAACCTAACCAAATTTGATATTTGACAAAGTATGTTGATTTTTCATTGGAAACTCACATTTTTTTTTTGTAAAAAACAATAAATTATTACAAATATGTTTTTTATACTTGTTATAAACCTAACCAAATTTGATATTTGACAATGTATGTTGATTTTTCATTGGAAACTCACATTTTTTTTGGTAAAAAATAATAAAATATTACAAATATTTTTTTTAATACTTGTCATAAACCTAACCAAATTTGATATTTGACAAAGCAATTATTTTTCATTGGAAATTCACATTTTTTTTTTGTAAAAAACAATAAATTATTACAACTGTTTTTTTATAAATGCCATAAACCTAACCAAATTACCCAACTTACACAAATGATTCTACAACTAACCAAAGATTGCCACTAGAAAATAAGGAAAGGAAAAAAAAGAGATCAAAGTAGCAAAGGAAAAAACAAAAAACAAAAACTACACAACCCCAGGGTTCAGAACACTGCACTCAAAACACTGTTTCCTGATTCCCAGGGTTCAGAACATTGCACCCCAAACACTGTTTTCTGATTCCCAGGCTTCAGAACACTGCACCCCAAACACTGTGTTCTGATTCCCAGGCTTTCAAACCCCCCAGAACAAACCCTCCAGGGTTCCGATTCCAAGGGTTTTGATTCCGAAACGGTGCTCCAAACGCCCTCAAAATGATCAAAGTAAGAGAAACCAAGAAACCAAGAGAATCAACGCCAAGGAGATTGAGGATGAATTGATAAGTGTCCCCCCAACCATGAGAAACACCGAGAAACCAAATCTACCTTAATAACACAAAGGACAGACTTAGGCGACCGATCTACCAATCCATAAAGACGAAACTTACTCTCCATCAAAATATGATAAATAGAAGCACACCAGGCAAGCCTCCAAACTTGAGAATTACCTTATTAATGTACATAGTAAAACAGTTTCTACCATACCTTAAATAAAACGGTCATTCAAATACTAATTTCATGGCTTTAACATACTTATATATGAATCATATTAAATGAACAATTTTGCCTTAAATTCATATATTATTTTTCAATTTTGTTTATTGTCGATAAAATTTTAAATTTTATTTTTCATGTATTGAGTTTTTCTATCTAGACCTTTACGAAATAAATATTAAAGAAACAATGTTATGAAAATTCTCAGACAAATTTTATTAATTAATTAATTAATAACGTCATCGTGATCATAATTTAACTAGTTAATACATATATTTTTGACTAAAAAGTCAAAAGTTCGAATCTCCACTTTTCTATATATTGTTGAGAACTAAAAAAAGAAAGAAAAAAGTGACCAATCAATAACACAATAAGTGAATTATATATGAAAGTAGGGATGTCCATTTAACCCGCGGGGCCGGGGCCCCACGGGGACCCGCCCCGAACGGGGCGGGGAATCCCCGATTACATGGGGAATGGGGGAGGGAGCGGGGAAGTTTTTTTCCCCGTTGGCTAAACGGGGACGGGGACGGGGAATATATTCCCCGCCCCGCCCCGCCCCGATTAATAATATATATATATATATTATTACCTATAAATAGAATTTTTTTAAAAAAAAAAAACTATAGTAGGAATTAGTTTAAGACTATTTCGTTATAAAAAAAAAAAAAATTAAAGTCTATGTTGTAATATTGAAATTTGAATTTTTAGAAATTAAGTTATTTCGACATTATAGTATTTCTACTTATGGTATATTATTATTTTTATTATGAAATTTTATAACATTTACTTTAAATAGAATTATATTGAAAATTATTCATTTAGAAATAATTTTTATTATGGTTGAGAATAAATTAAAAATAAAAAAAAGATAAAACAAAAAAAAAGAACGGGGAAAAATTCCCCGCGGGGAACCCGATCCCCGCGAATTACCCGCGGGGAATCCCCGACCCGCCCCGTGGACATCTCTATATGAAAGCAACATTTCAATTGAATTAGTTATATATGAGGTTTTTTTTTTTTTTTTTATTTTTTTATTTTTAAATTATTTTTACAAAAGTTGTGAGTTAAATTAGGTAAAAGTAGCAAATCACAGATATGATGGTGTACTGTTCAATGGCAGATCTAAAATTTTTGTTTGGGGGGCCTACTTAAAATTTCATAAAAGTAATGTACTAAGCAACCAAAAAATTCATAAACGAAACTAAACTATGTATTTTATACATTACAATTGTCTTCTATAAATTTTTACATTATGAAATCACTCATAATTTTATTGTCTATTTTATCAAAATAAATATTTATCAATATAAGTATTAATTAAAATAATTTTTTAAAAAATAAGGTTTGAATAAATATATAATTGTTGCATTTTAAATTTTTTGGGAATAAGGAAGCAAGACCCTGGGGTCCATGGTGCATCCACTACTGGTAGATACAAAATTTTATGTCGTAGGGAGAGATTGTATAAAGAGAATTTTTAATGTATTCATATATAATGATATTGGTTTGTGTATTTTGGAATTAGATTGTTCGATAAGAAGTATAGCTAATTTTTTTATATAAATATACGATGAAGATAATGAAATTTGAAATAATAAGTAGAATTATTTTTCATATGATATAAGAATTATACTTTCTTTTTTATGAAATTATTTTTTTTAAACAAAGAACAAACATTAATTTTTTTTTTATCAATTTCTCTTTATATTTGAAATAAAAATTCAAATTTAAAGGAAAAATTAAAACAAAAATTAAAAAATTTTATATTTATAAATGATAGAATTTTTTTAAAAAAATATGACTTACCATTTAAATTTATAAAATAAAAAAGTCTATTTTTTTAAGAGTTTTTATATTTTTTTCAAATAAATTAAAGGATAAAATATTATTTTGGTCCTTGTACTTTCAATAAATCTTTAAATTTTCAATAAATCTTTAAATTAGTCTCTACTATAAGTTTATTGTTAAATTTTCTAAAAAATATTTAGTCTCTATTAGTTTTCCTTTTATAAATGTTGGAAACATATTCACATGATATCTTTTATTGCATGAAAAATATCATTATTATTTAACCAATTTCGTTAAAAAATAATTTTGAAAGACAAATTTTAAGATTTATTGAAAGTATAGGAATGAAAATTGAACATTTGAAAGTACAAAGACCAAAATGAAATAAAATATAAAGTACAATGACCAAAATGATAATTTTAATCTAAATTAAATAACTACGTGTTTTGTTTGTTTATATATATATTAATGTTGAAAAGTGTTATGGGTGAAATTGGACCAACAAGAATGGGCTGGCTAAAGGGCTGCAATGAAGGGCCAAATAAGGAAAGAAGCCCAATACGAAGTCAAAACGGACTGAAACCGACAGGAGACCGATCCAGGACGAGAAGGGCAAAGAAACGGGCTTGGGTCGAAGCCCACATGGCAAGGCCCCACTTTGGGCCTTGCCATGGTCTAGCATCGAAGGGATGAAGGCCGGGGCTTGGGCTCGGCCCAAGCCCGTGGTCAGCCTCGGGCCATGGCAAGGCCCAATTTTGGGTCTTGTCTTGGTCCCTCATGGCCCGTGTGCCCTCGGTTTAGCCCAATTCGATCTTTCCTTTCCCATTCAAAGACGGAAACCCACGAAAAACCCTAGGAATGAAGCTATTTAAGCTCTCCCTCATGGGGAGAGCAATGTAAGTTCATTCCAGCTTACAACACTCTCCTAAAACTCCTAAATTCTCTTAAAACCCTCTCTGATTTAAGCATTGGAGCCTGTGTGGCCTACACCACACCGGTGTCTAGGTTTTTCTTGTCTTGCAGGTCGCATTCTTCCCTCAATAATACAAATTTACTGTAGTTGTCACGTGGAGGTCAGATGAAATTTATCATATCCAAAATTTGGCAACAACAAAAAGAATTTTCAAAACATGTTGTTTAAGAGAATCGAACACCTGAATCAATTAATCACACACACACACACACACACTATATATATATATATATGTTAGATTTTAACTATATATGTGTGATAGAGAATTCAAACTTTTACAAATATGTATTTTAACTTGAGTCATGCTTAGGTTCATAATCAAATTATATATTTAGATTTGTTGAAAATTTTAAAATCAAGATGCCTAGGGTTTTTTTTTTTTTCTTTGAAAGGATAAATGCTTAGTTTCATTGAATGTTGAAAGTTGAAACTACGTGCATTAAATTCCAACAACATTAAAATAATAAATTAAAAAGAAATGAAAACTACAGAGATATATTTATTATGAAAATATTATGGTTGTGTAAAATCCTCCCTGTGCGGAAATTTCGGCATCTGCTCCAAAATTTGTGGGTCCAACATTAAGGCCTTTCTTAATCCAACTGAGTTGACTGGTGAGTGTAGCACCAAAATGTGTGAAAGAACTGAAAGGAATTCGTTTAACTAATCAATTAATTTATGATAATTTGATGTGTAACGCGTATAAATGGAATCAACTCATTGGTCACTTATTAATGACTCATTAAATGGATAATCTATGGCTGTTTGTTTGGTTGCTAAGAAATTCACTGGCAAAAGTTCAAAGAAAAAAAAAAAGAAGAAGATAAAAGAAAAAGACAAAAGGAGAAAAGAAAAAAAAAAAAGAAAAGCTTAGGCGCTTTCTTTTAGTTTTAACTTTTAACCGACTTGTATTTTGGATTAACAGTGGATTTTGTGGACTTTCAGGTTTACTTAATTACTTGTTCTATAAGGTAACGCTCATCGAGTGTTTTGGCTAATTAACAACATTCATCTTAAATAAATTTAAAATATCAACTGCTTTTTTGGATACTAACAGTATGATTTATTTGAATATTGTGATGTGATGCTTTTGAATTAAATAGATTTTGTGTTTAATAAATTATAAAGTATGCGAGGTTGATGAATATTCAGCTGGCAAAATATTGTGCATTGTAGTATTATATAAAAAGCTTTGACTAGTCCAGAAAATCTTAATTCTTAATTCTTAAATCATATTATATAAAATATATCATAGTTTTTTTAAAAAAAAAAAAAATTAGTTTGAGTTTAAGGATCAATGACAAGTGTCTTTTCGATGAGAATTATCTTAACATGTCAAAAAATATATATGAATTACACTTGCATTGTATTTATTAAAAGAACACAATAAATAATTTATAATCTTCCATTTTCAATAATTTATTAAATTTAAATTTGACTGTATTAAAATTGTGTAGAAAATTCAATTGTTTTTTAATTTAAGGAAATCGAACCATCAACCTTATCTTTGGAAATATGATAATTGATATCTTATCTGCTGAACTATCTCGAATTGGCCACAAATGAAAATTCTTGAACCTCAGTATCAATTACGTTAAAAATAGTAAATTGTATTAAATAAATATTTGTACACATTAGAATGGTTGATGGAACACTTAAGGTTAGTGTTGAAGGGACAGAAATTTAAAAAAGAACTTATGAGTAGAAAATATTAGTCGAAATCAGTTGGTTTCTAGATAGAAGATGATAGAAGAAGATAGAAGATGGGTGTGGCAGTTAGCTAGCAGAGGTAGTTAACTAAGTAAGTTATGGTTCATTTTTCATATACAATAAATACAAATACAAAACAATGACATGACATATATTATCCTCATCCTCCTACATTGCTGACAAAATTAAAAAAAAAAAAAAAATCCAATTCCAAACAGTGATTAATCGTCAATGCTTTCACACTGCCCATAACTGATAAAGGATATATGGAGGATATGCCTCCTCACAAGTGATCACCGACTCATTACAATTGCCTAACGTCTCGCTTTTCATTAATTACCCCAGTACTCAAAACTTATATATATATATAAACCAATAATTTACATACAAAATCGACAAAAACAATTATTAAAATCTAATTGAGAATTTGAGATGTATGTATGTAAAAATATAAAATGGGTGGTATTTTTTGGAGTATATCAAATTATGGTGTTTGTGATTATTTATGTTTGAAGGAAATGTCTTGTAATCCATAGTTTTACAGACAGTCGATTTACGTAGGAAGCTTCTTGGAAATTAAGGCATTTTATTTTTAACCGAAGCAAATAATGTTGGGGATGGATGACGACAAATCGTTTGTTAACCAAACCAAGGAAAGAGGGCAGTAGAAAACACACCGACCATCCAACAAATCCTGTTGCCGCCAAAATGGAGATGAGAGGGGAAAACGACACGTCGGATCGGATGGGGAAAGTTTAAAATTCACGCGCCGTTATCGTTATCTTTCTACGGGGAGGAAACTGGTACGAATGGCGAAAAGTGGAAAAGGAGACAGTTAAAAAAGGTTTCTTTTTTCTTTTTCTTTTTCTTTTTTTTTGTTTATAATTTTTAAAATTTTGGAGGTCAAAGTAAAGGGTCCAGGCGTCCAGCTAGGTAGTTCCACTGCCGCCGTAACTGACCCACCGCCCATGATTCTGTTGGCTGACGCGTGTCGGTCAGTGCACGATAGGATATTCCTCGCCAGCTTACATTAATCTTATCGCTCGCCTAATTTTAGGTTTTGTTTTACTAGCTCTTCTGCATAATATTAAATATCTCCTGGTTAAACAATTACAGATTTAGTTTTCCAACGTTTAAGTTTTGTGTTTAATGTATTGCTGGATTTAAAAAACGATCTAATAAATTATTAAACTTTAAATTTGCATTTAATAAGTCCAAAAATTTTCAATTTTGTACTTACTAAGTTATTAGCCTATTAAAGTTTAGCTTCTTATTTTGAAGCTTGTTAGTAACTTTTTAAAGTTCAAGAACCTATTACACACGTAATTTAGGTCCTATTTCATAACCATTTGAATTTTAGTTTTTGGTTTTAGAAGATTGTGTTTGTTTTCTCACAAATTCTTAACAATGATTTTCGGACATGTTTGAGAGTGATTTTAAAATGGTTAATGTTGATGCTGCAATTTGGATTGTCAGATCAACAGCAAATTTGTATCACCGAGAGCTGAAAATTCCTGCAAAATAGAGAACTAGCACCGGTGTGGTGCTAAGCCACTTAAACTCTGAAGCTCAAGTTAGAAATCAGGGTTTTTACCTAGAAAGTTTAGACTGTAAGAGCTAAGTAATGATTGTGTACCGTTCCACGTCGTAGCCCTTTGCATTTTATATATTCATATAATTGTAATGGTTAGTCTTGTATTATTACGATCTTCTAGAATTTAGCTCGATTATGAATAATTTTTATTGCTTTGACCGTTACTTCCGAAACTCGTTTAATTCAAATCTTAATGGATCATTCAAGGCACTCCCGAAAGATTTTCCCACTCCAAGCCTCTTGCTTGTCCGTTCGGGATAAAGCGAAGTTGGATCAGGCCACTCTCTTGATGGGTTTGTCTTGTTTGCCCTTTGGTTGACCCCTCATGGTCCAAAACTAATAGACCTCTTAGTTGACCCCAAGGAGTCAGGAAAATGGTCTCACCAGTCTGAGCCGACTCTTTGAGGGGTGGGCCAAATGGCTTTTTGGCTGACCCCTCGGTGGGTTGGCCAAGGCCGGTTTGGGTTGGCCGATCTGGCCTATTGGCCGACCCCTAAGGTCGGTCTAGGTCGACCCCTCGAGGGGTCGGCCAAGTGGCCTCTCGGCCGATCCCTCGGGGGGTCGGCCAAGGCAGGTCTAGTTCGATCCCTTTATGAGATCGACCCTTCTCTTCCGAGTAATATTGGGTTATGTTTCTTTATTCGGAATTGTCGACCAATTAAGTAACTAATTTTTTGCCCATAACAGTTAAAATCACTTTTGTCGTATTCAAAATCAATTTTTGTGGTATGAAAATCAAGTCTAAAAGATGAAATCAAATATTAAGTTAATTTTTAAGATTAAAGACATGTTTCAGACTAATTTTGGACCTGACAAAGGTGATTTTAATATTTCATAATTCCAAAAACAAAAACAAATTTTAAAAATTACTTTTTTTAGTTTTCAAAACTTGGCTTGATTTTTGAAAACATATAAAAAAATAGATAACAAAACAAATAAACTCACAAGTGGAAGTAGTGTTTATAAGCTTAATTTTCAAAAACTAAAAAATCAAAACCTAAATGGTCACAGGGCCTTAACTCCTTTTTTTTTTTTAAAAAAAAAAAACATAATATGTGAGAGTAAAATTTGAACTTGGTCAAAAATATATTGTTTTAATGAGTTGAGTTAGGCTAGATTAGTCTCTTGTTATAATATATTTATACCACAATTGAATTGTCAACCTTTTAAATCACTTTTTGGGGGGTTTTCCTTAACAAAAACTCAATAAAAGTGTGACAATTTTATATACAATTTGTTTCAAATATAGAATCAAAGTTTGCATTAAATCACAACATTCACATTCTCATTGCCTTTTTCACTAAGTTTATGAATATTATTAAGGAGGCCACTAACGTAGAGAAAGTGTTTAGCCAATTTTTTTATTATGGCCTTAAACTAAAATCGAACGACAAGAAAAGTCGTTTTTTTTCCCTCTTAATTAAGAAACGAGAAGAGAAGATGAGTTATTTTTCTAGAAGAGATTTTTTGCAAAGATTAACCAAAGTCTTTCTTTTCAAATGGTTATAAAAATTATCTTCTATCACATTACATTTATTTCCATGAAAAATTACATTGATTTGTAGTTCGAGTTTTATACTTTATTTTAGAAAAAGTCAAAATTTCAAATATACCATGATATTTGACCATATCTACAAAAGTACTTATGAAAATTCTAAAAGTACTTCATTTATACACTTTCCCCTTCTAAAAGTGTTTATAAATAACACTACTATAGAAAAAATAATTCCAAACTCACTAGACTTCCAGGCAAGAATCCACAGATGGTTTGGTGGACCATTTCACGAATTCAACAACAAAATTTTATCGTCTAAATGCTGTTTTTTCCACTTCTGTGAAGGCAACCAAGCTGAAAGTGAACAAAGAACAGACTTTCCACAAGGCCGATAAGAACCGTTCATTATATACAAAGACCTGTCAAATAGCAACTTCAACCCATTTCATGAAAGCTACTTCCAACATCAATCGTTCTTTTTCATTTTCAGTTTTTTTTCAACTTCTCCACTGTAAGGTTCAACATGGAAGGCATACTGCTGGAAAACAGAGAAGACAATCATCTCTAAACATATCAACACGTTCTGGAAAGCTTCTTCGACATGTTCAACGTCTAACCAGATGTGCTTTGACCGAATAATGCCCAATGCAACAAGTATATCTAGCACTACACCCTGAAAAGTAGACAGCATGTCAAGACAAAGTAAGAACAGTAACATAATTAGTGGTATATCTTCATGTATTAGGATTACAGTGGAGCTAATTCAATGAAGGACACAAGAAAGAAGAAATTGCCATGTTCTTTAACAAAACATGCTGGAGTTCAGAGAATAGAGACAAATGAGAACAATTAGATGCCAAAAGTGTACTGACAACGGATGAATCTAGTGGAAAGGACTAGGTTCTGCTATAAATAACAAAATGGTTGTATGTATTCTACCGATTTAAGTGAATTTGCCTGAATGCTAAAAATTCGCTATGAATCTTTGTTGACGGGTTATCTGATATAAGCTGCTTGCACATTACTTTGCTCCCATAAATTAAGGAAAAGCCAACAATACATGGAAAAGATACTAGTATGACCAGTTGTGAAGCTCTAAACGTGTCGCTGTTAGTTCATATTGGTAGAATGCACAAAAATCTCCAAATGAGCAATTTCAAATATCCTATGGAGGTCACAAATTCTGTAGATGCTATCGAATTTCCCTGTCCTAAAAGCTCCAACACCAAAAAAAAAAAAAAAAACCCAGTAAAGTAAACATAAACATAGCAAGACCAGATAGCAGAAAGGAAGATGCAAAATGCTCAAAAGAGAGTTGAAGTCCAAACAATAGCTTCCTGGTCCTAAACTTGCCAAAAAAAAAAAAGGCTTCTTGTGTTTGACCTTAGTGCTGCATTTGATGGTTTTCTTATTCTCATATTATTTGTAATTTTTCTTCAGGGGAAGGTTGTTTTGGGAGTTACATAAAAAAATCACAAGCTTGCTCATTCACGGCAAAAAATCTGAATTAGCTGTTTTACCTGCCAAAAGCAGAAGAATACAATTCCTTTGATGCACATGAACTTGGCCAATGGGTTGTGTGGTTTAAGTTCCTTGGCAAAAACATGGTAGAAAACAACCAGAGAATACATTGCCAAAGAAACTGAAATGTTAAGGATGATGGTAAATGTCCATCTTAACCAGCTGGGATACATTCCCAATAGTTGCAGCGTTATCATCAAAATAGAGCAAATAGGCCGGATAACAACAAACTGCCATGTCCAATGTTTGAGAAGTAATAGATATCGATGGTCCAAACGGACGGTTCGAGGCTGCAAGGGATTGAACAGGTAAGTTTCATCACAAAAACAAGTTACAAATATATGAAAGAAGAAAGCATTAGTTTGATGTCCTATAAGCCCCAATAAACAGGAAAATGGAAATCCTATTGATATGAGAAACATTTGACGAGTCCAATCTATCAATTAAGATGCATTGCATGACATTTTCATACCTGAAATAATGTTATTGGAAACGAATGATGAATTTCTCTTCCTTTGATTTCATCTGGTATAACATTTTTGCTCATAGATATATTGAGGTAGCTATACATCAGAGCCAAGAACTTAGCAATTACCTGTCATTCAACACACACACAAACAATTAAGTTTAAATTCTACTAGAGTGGGCACAAGGCAAAGAGAAGTTAAACCATGTTTAAAAAAACTCACCAGGGCTTCATAACATTCCTTAACAGAATCCACAAACATGAAAAATTCCTTGCTCCCCTTGATATCTAGCAAACCCACAAATGAGTCAATTGCATACACGGGAGCCATTAATATAATAATTATTATGGTCTTTTGCTCCTTAGGATTCTTCCAGTAAAAGAGATGCTGAGATAATAACTGCACGGTGTAATGCATAGTCAACATCACACAGAATCCAGATCCTAGCACAGTCAGCTGTTCAGGATTCAATGTGGATAAATCCATTATTCCGCAGCAGAAAGTAAACCTATAACAGGAAGTGCAAAAGACAACAATAATTATCAATAGTAAGAACTCACATTAAGCCAAATCCCATATTAATACTGGTCATTTTAACTCGAATTCCAAATAATATTGCGAAAACAGTTCCTAGAATCTGCAAAAACAAAAACCTTTCAACATAATTACTAACTATGACTATTTGTGTGCATTAACATAACTAAACATATTGTCCTATCAACATAAACAAACTGTACTACGTTTAATTGCATTGCAGAAACAAAGAGAAAGGGGAATACACACCGTACAGCTTCAAATTCTCGGTTTGAAACTCATGGATAATTTAAGCAAATTGGAGGGCAGAGTTAACGAACTTACGTAAAATCAAGAAGGGTTTTAGCTTTCGGCGATCAGTATTTGGGATTTGGGGGTGGGGGGCAACGGAAGCTTACAACTAAACTAGACTTTCAGATTCATTACGATCTAGCGGAAGTTGAATCTGACATGAATTGATAAAATATATAAAAAAAAATTGATTACTCACTTCGAATCGGAATGGTTGGCTACTATTGGTTGTGCTCCTTTACAGTCGGGAAGTTGCCCGTTTGTGGCGCGCCGATCAAATCACAGAGTAATATGTTAAGATTGAGAATGGTGAAGACGAAAGAGATTGACTCAGAAATTGTTCAGCAGCGCTCCCGCGAATGCCAAGCAACAATGTGTCAAAGGGGATTTTTTTTTTGGGGGGGGGGGCTATTTTTCTTTTCAATTCTTCTTAATTTTCTCTCATTGAGTCAATGGAAATGAGATACAAGAAATATTGTAATTTTAAAAAATAATAATTATAAATATATAATATAGTATTTTTTTACTATTTGTAACGAAAATGTAAAATTTCGAACAATATGAAAAAGAATAACACTTATCTATCAATAGGTAGTTTCGCTTCAAGATGCTTGTTGGTTCTATAGTTGCTTGTGATTGATAAATCTTAGGACCCTCAAATATCCTACAACTCAACTATAATTCTAAAGGGTAAAATATGAGTTTGCATGGCTCATATATCGGTAAGTGGCATACCTTGAAAGAGAAATGAGACTCAATTTAACTACCACTACTCATTATATTTTTGGCAACTTGAAGAGAAGAATACACCATGGGAGAGAGATGAGAAGTTTTTTTTTTTAATAAAATAAATAAATTGACAAATTTTTAATAGTAGTTAGTAGAAAGATATCTAATGATTGATCAGTAGATAAATATTATTCTTTGTGAAATTGTGTTAATATTTGTCCACAAATGAAATTGCCTTTTGAAATGAACCCAAGTTTGACCTAGAACTTTTATACCAATTTCTAGTAAAAAAAATTGTCCAATGAAAGTCAGAAAGTGAGGACGTGTGCGTATGAAGAAAATGAGGGGACATTTTTTAAACATGATATCATTGAAATTACCATATTTTTTTAAATACTTTAAAAAAGTGCTAAAAAATATAATATATTGTATTTTTTACCCGTATAAGTATACTCAACATTTATCCATCTCTACTTTCTTTAAAAAGTCATAGATTTAAATTCTCATACTTCATATACATATTATCAAAACGTATGATATTTTTTAAAATATTATTAAAATACAATAATAATAATAATAAAAAGTCTGACAATCAATCAAAAAAGTGAAATGTAAATTGGAAATGTAATATTTTATTTGCTAAAATTATTATACAATCAAGATAAAAGTGAATGAGATTGATTGTTTGATGTTTAAAATAAACATTGAGGGGGTGTTTGGTTCCCAGGTACTAAAGGGGGAGTTTGGGTTTAGTTACCCTAACCCTTTTTTGGTTTCCAGTTTTACAAACCCATGTAGCCAAGTAACTTAACCCCTGTTTTCTCTTCTCATTTTGCTAAACCCTCTTGTTTGCTTTTCAGATTTGGTGCAAGTTTGTACACTACCCACTTTACCCACTTTACCCACTTGATTCTCTTCTCCCAATTTTATCTTTCATGCTTTTAAAATGCATTAAATTTTTAATAAAAATATATTAGTTAGATAAAAATAATTAATTAATGATAACTTTATAATAAATAAGTAAATAAATTTAGTTCAAATTTCAAATAGTAATAATTAATTTATAAACCGATATATTTCATGTTTTAGAGCAATTATAATTATGTATTTATAAGAAGGAATTTCTTTATATTTTGTTCCTACATTGACAAATATTAGAAAAAAAAATTACAAAACTAACTAAATATTTATTTTATAAAATAATTATTTAAAAAGTGTTCAGATTAATAATAATATTAAAAAATAAATTCTTCATTTACAAAGTAATAGTTCATAATTTATAAGAAACTTATTATTATATTTTAAAATTTCTATTAACATATAAATTATAATAAAATTTATTTTATTATAAATTCCAAACGACACACATTATATAAACCTAAATTTAATACGTCAATTTTCATTTGATAAAAAAAAGTCCATTTCTCTAAATCCACAATTTCCTAAACTCATTTTCTAGTGAAAATGTAAAAATCATGTTATTATAGTCAATTAAAGACATAATGTTTGTAAAATTAATTAATTAAACTATTTTGGTTAGTGTATCTTGAAGTTAATAGCTTTAAAATAATATTATTTAAAATACTTTAACTTTATAACCTTATGTATTAGTTAAATATAGAAAGTTAAATTTAATAGTAATTTTGGTGATAAGTAGTAAATAACTTTTGTTAGCACAAGTTATAAATCATTAAATAAATAATTGATAACATTTTCTTTATGGTTAATTTTATGTTGGATACATTTGCATAAAATTTTTTGTTTATATTTGTTCACACTTTGGTAAATAGTCTGAAAATATTTTCATGAATAATTAAATATTTATTCTATAAGATAATTATTGGAAGAAAATTAAGTGGACAAATGTATTAAAAATATTTTATTTATTATTAAAATAATACTCTCTACTTTCATAATAAAAGTTACATTTTAAATATAATTTAATACATAGCTTTTATTACTTTAATTAAATAATTTATATTATTTATTACAAATTTTAAATTTACCAACCAAATACATTTTTAATAAACTCATGCTTAATACATTAGAATTCAAACACAGACTTAACAAATCCAGACTTGACACCATTCAAACACTGGTTTAACAAATCCAGACTTAACAAACCTATTTTCCGTACCATCCAAACACAGACTTAACAACCCTAGACTTAACAACCCCAGACTTAATAAACTTAGGTTTAACAAACCATCCAAACCTGCGAACCAAACGACCCCTGAGAGATTTCTAAAAGAATAAGAAGAAAAAGTAAATTTCTTTTTTTTTTTTAAAAAAGGAAAAGTAATTTGAGAATAACAACAACATTCATCATCCTCTCTCGAAAGTAATTAATCAAGTGAATAGGGGTTTTTTTTTTTAGATATAGATGACCTAAAAAATTACACCAAAATAATATTTGACCCAGTTTTTCAAAATAAGTTTTTCTAAAATTCTTTGCTAACGTCAACAAACATTTTTTTAATTTTTTTTTTCTCTTGCTCTTACTTTAACTCCCTATTTTCTTCTCTCTTCCCTTTCACTCTTGCTCTTCGTCATCTCAAGAGAACCCAAATCTTCAATAAATGAAGAAAAATAAGAAAAATAATCATGAGGGTCGAAAAAATCGTCGCTCGTCGACCAAAGGTGAGGGGTATGGGCTAAACACGTGAGAGGGAGAGGGAAGAAGAAAAGGGAGTGAGAGGGAGGAATGGAGGAAAGACCGAGAGGGGAGAAGAAGAAGAGAAAGAAATTAAAAAGTAATATTAATTGTTTGAAAAGGTTAGAAAAACTTAATTTGAAAAATTAGGTCAAATTCCATCGAGGCACAATTTTTAGTTTAGTTTGTTCACATACTTAATTAAATACTTTTCCAATTTTTATGAGATGTGAGTTAAAAATCATTACAAAGAGTCTTGGCACCTTCCTTGCCAGCTTCCTCCTCCAGTGAGGAACATTCTAGAATTGAAACGAGTTCTTCATATTCTAAATATAGAATGAGAAAATCGTTCTCCTTTAGAGGGTGTTTAGCCCCCTGAGTTGAGTTGAGTTGAGTTGGGTTTTAAACCCAACTCACCGTTTGGCACATAGAGAAATTAACTCTCCATAAAAAAACTCAACTCTACCGACTTGCTACAATGTTAGGATATTAACTCAATCGATTTGTACAATAACCCTATTAACATATTTTATCACCGCTTCTCCAATGAACGAAGGCCACCGTCGGCGACCTTCTCCAGCGACCGACGGCCACCTCCGAAGACAGACGACCACCTCCAGCGATCGACGAATGGCGACCATATGCGACAATTGATGGCCATTGCCGACTATCTTCTCTAAAGATCGACGACAATCATTGGCGACTATATCTGGCAACCAGAGGTACCGTCTCCTGCAACATTCGTTGGCAACAATTTTCAACGACCGACGACACTCCCATAGTTCAAAATAATATGAAATGTACATGTACTTAGTTGGTCTGAGTCTCTGCTTCAACAATCTTTCTTCGAACTTACGAACTCAACCCATTGTTGGCCATTACTTATATTTTGTGAACCATAATTATGTTTTGTGAATCATGTAAATAGGTCATTCATGACCTACTAATATTTTATGAATATTCTACTTCTACATGACACTAATGTTGAAATATATTTTCGTTTTCTTGTCATCTTGAAAAAGTAAAATATTGGCATTCTCTTTTCCAAAGATGTTCAATTTAGTATATGTTTTTAAACAAATGTAAACAAACAATGTTCCTTTGCAAAAAAAAAAAGAATACATAATGATCAATGTGTTTTTTAAAAAAAAAAACTCCCTCGTAATGAAGATCCTATTAGTAATTGAAAAATGTCATAATAAGGTCCTCATTTGTAAGTTTAAAAGAAGTTCAATGTGTATTTAGAAAATGAAACCTTAGATTTCAATATTTTGATAGAAGTTCAATTTGTGTTTAAAGAAAAAAAAAATATGGGCACATTGCCTATTTCCCATTCATCAATTGCTATTTGTTGTTATAAAGAATGCAATATTTGATTTCTATAAATTGAAAGAAGTTCAATGTGTAATGCAAATATTTGATTTCTATAAATTGAAAGAAGTTCAATGTGTAGCAGAAAGAGAAAACAAGGCTACATTGCCTATAGTTTGGAATAAATCAATTTCTAAAAAAAGAAAGATAAAGAATGATGTTTTTTTTTTAAAGATCAATGTTGAAATATATTATTTTTTTGAAATGGACATTTGAATTCAGTGTTGGAAAGTTGGAAAAATTTGTTTCTAGATGAATGATTGAAAAAAAATAAAAATAAAGGAAACAAAAATTGTCAGATAAAAATCATTCTACTTCAGGTTACAAAAAACTGCACCAGATACCCCCGACAACTCAACTCAACTCAGCACCCCAAACACAGACTTCTGAACTCACTAACAAACTAACTCTATTCTACTCAACTTAACTCTGCCCAACTCAACTCAACTCTGCGCGCCCAACGCCCCTTTATTGTCTATGTGCTTTTCTCGGTGGCGACAAGGGCTTTCAATGATAGCAAGGTTCATCATAACTAGGCAAGATGGAGAATGAGAGGAGGGGGGAGTCCAATAAGCAGAAAAAGAGTTTTTAGTAAATTAATAGATCTTGCTAAATTCTTATCAGGCCAACTCCTTTCCTCTAGAGCACACCGCCTATTCGATAGAGCTCAATCACAAATCACAACTGTGACTACATCATTGAGGTTCAACAACTTCTTTGTTCAGCACCTAATTGAGGATTCTACTGACATGACTATTAAGAGAAATCATTGAGACTATGTTTGAATAGTTAACTTTTTAGTTATTGGTTACAACTGTGTATATGTAGTTAAGGAGTTAAAATCTTTCAGTTGTAAAGGTTGGTGAATATTTGTTACAATGTGCCTATGATGGGGCCATTGTCAGTTTCTGATCTTTAAGGGAATGAAATAGTCTTCCTCTTATGTGATCATTTATCTGGTGATAAATAAAATTTGAGATGGTATCAGAACTTAGAAGGGTTTAATAATCGATAAAGATACGAGGGGTGTAGATGGAGTCACCATCATCAGAGGGGAGTTCTTCTGAGTTGATCACTTTGTCCCATACTTTAAAAGTGGTTAATCTGGGAAACAAAATAACAATGGTGAGGCTTGATAAAGAAAATTTTTTTTGTTATGGAAGCTTTAGGTAACTACAGCTCTGCGAGGGCATGGATTGTTGAAGTTCATAAAAGAACAAGGTACCTTCGAAATTCATCGATTCAGGAAGTCCTTCTGGTTCAGAGAATGTACGAAGTCTAAATTCAGCCTATGATTACTGGATAAGACAAGATAGCTTGATCACGACTTGGTTATTAGGCTCAATGACAAATTCCCTATTATCAGAAATGCTCGAATGTGAAACGACCAGAGAAGTATGGAGAATCTTGCGTGCAAGATTTTCATCAAGAAATTTAGCTAGAGTAATGGAATTGAAGTCAAAATTGGAAACGATCAAGAAATGAGGCCTTAGCTTGGAGGAATATTTTACGAAAATCAAGAATCTTACGGATTCTCTCTCAGCAGCAGGACGAAAGGTTACACACGAAGATCATGTCCTGCATATTCTAGTAGGATTAGGGTCTGAGTTTGATGCGACTGTATCAATTATAACAGAGAAGGAGGAGACGTCATAAGTTATGTATTTAGTCGTGGGCATAACTTTGATACCATTTGTTAAGGTCATCATCCCTCTATATATATATCTTCACAATGGTATGAAATTGTCCATTTTGTACATAAATTCTCATAACTTTGCTTTTGGTTTTACCTAAAACGCCTCATACAATAGAGATATTGTCCATCGCTTGTATACCGATGATCTTCCACTTATCTTGTTAATATGAGACTTTAGTTATACTTCCAACAATTTATTTTAACATTAACAATTGAATAAATAAATAAATAATAATTGTCTAAAAAAGTTATTATGATTTAGAAATAGTGATACTAATTATTGCAATCTATGCGTTTGGAATTATTTTATGATCTCTAAAAAGTCTCAAGGCTAAAATTGATCCAAAGGAGTAAAGAACCAAAAACTTCCCCTGAAAGAGTCCAAAACCCATGCCATTAACAAGCAATTGTTTTCCCTTATTTTTGAAGCATCCATGGACTAGACAGACTACAAGCATTTAGATAAAAAATAATTGAAGCACAGAGGGTTGCTTGTCGTAATGTACAAAATGAGTTGGCTGAACATGGATAAGAATTCCACTTTATTTTCTTTCTCAGCAAATCTGACTTTGAAAACCATAAACAATAAATACCCTTCGCCCTCGACCCGGCCATCATCTCGGTTTTAGTTGTTTCAACTCTTTAAGATAAAGAAAAACTAGTCAGCATCTGTTTTCATGCCTTAATTAATAATATTCCCCAACTTGCTTGGCGTCCAAATTATTCAAGTTTCAGATTCTGGGACTTTAAAATGTGCAAATATTTTCAACCCAATTACTTGCACTCAACCAACACCTCTTATACAATACAATAATACACAAGTTCTTGTCAATGTGTGCATCTGTATATTTAGTTCGCCGGTGATCTGCAACATTTCTTTTAATTAGGTCATCAAAAGGGGAAAATGTGCCTGTTTAAATTTTTGGCTTTGCTGAGTTTTGCTTTCCTTGTCCTGCTGCCTACTGCTCATGGATGGAGCAAAGAAGGCCATGTCCTAACATGTCAAATTGCAGAGGTAATAATTAGCTTTTCTTCATTTCTTTCTTTTTATTTTTTAGTTTTCAGGAGATCTGAATCTTTCACCTTTTATAGTTGAAGTTATGATTTAACCCATTGAAATATATGCTCCAATTAGATAACTTTTCTCTATTTAAGCTTTAAACAATTTATAAAATGATCACATACTTTTAAGGAAAAAAAGATACATTTTAAAAATACAAAAATTGAAATGCATTAATAACACAACCAACCTAGCTCCCTCTCAAGAATAAGAGAATAACTAGAAAACTATGTTTTTAGACTATGGAAGGCCCTGAAGAAGATGCCCAAACTGCTAATTTTTATCCTAAACTTTTACTTTTATCTATTTGCACCTTAAACTTTGATAACTTTAATAAGTGTTTTAGTTTTTACCTTTTAAACTTTCATTTGAAAAATTGTTAAAAAAATAATATTATGTGCGTTTAATTTATTATAAAATATATATTAAGTATGATATTGAAAAGAACTTTAAAGAAAAAATGACACGAAAGTTAGTTTTTTTTTTTAAAAAAATGGTAAGTTTTAGGAGATTTATTCAAAAGTTATTTCGTGCATCAATCTTACTCAATTATATCCAAAACTTGATTTTTTTTTGTTGAAAGTCGTAAGTTTGGAAAGATTTTTGTTTTTCGTTTTTTAAATTAAAATTGGTAAGTGAATTTAGCAAAAATTGAGAAAAACTTAAGAGTTGAGACGCTTATTTAAAATCTAAGGATCAAATCAATAAAATTGAAAGTTGTAATATCATGTTTAGGGTATGTATTAATTTTGCCCTCATTTTAATTTACTTGAATTATAATAATATGGCCTGTATTTGAAATCCAGGAGCTTCTGGATCCAGAGGCAATAGAGGCAGTTCAAGATCTGCTACCAGAAAGCGCCGGCGGAAATTTATCGGCGTTGTGTGTATGGGCCGACCAAATACGCCGTTGGTCTAAATATCGGTGGACCAGTCCTCTTCACTTCATCGACACGCCCGATAATGCTTGTTCTTTCCTCTACAAAAGTAATCGTTTAAAAAAAAATAAATTCTCTGTTTAATTTAAATAATCTTCTTGTTTCGATTATTAAACGGTGGGTTTGTACAGGGGATTGCAAGAACAGCGCCGGCCAGGCCAACATGTGCGTCGCCGGCGCCATTCGGAATTACACCACTCAGCTCTCGAGCTACAGAAAAGAAGGCTCCGACAGTCCATGTAATTGACCCGACCCGGATCCGGGTCCGACTCATCTGAAAATCATTTTCGTTTTTGCCGTTACCTGAAATTAAAATATTTGTTTTGAAGATGATGATTTTTATTTTTTATTGGTTGTTGTAGATAACTGGACCGAGGCGTTGTTGTTTCTATCGCACTTCGTTGGGGATATTCATCAGGTAAAGTTGAAAAATGTTTTATGTTAATTAATTACGGAGTCTAATTATAAATTACCCGGCGGCCGGTGGTTTATGTTTTTTATTTTAATTTCAGCCAATGCACGTGGGGTTCACGAGCGATGCGGGAGGGAACACCATACAATTACGGTGGTACCGCCACAAGTCCAACCTGCACCACGTAAGACCTAAAACTAAAAGATTCTTTATAGCTCCTAATTAATTAATTACGAGAATTCTTATTGAATTTCTAAAAAAGTATTTAATTTCAAGTTTAATCCTTCAACTACAACAGCTAAGTGTTTAATAGGTTTTTAAAATTTTAATTTTTTTTTTGTCTAATTGATTTATAAACTTTATCTATTAATTTTGTATCTAATAATTTCTTAATTTGATGTTTAATATATATAGTACCATTACTTTCTAATTTTATCTCTACTAAGCCCATGAATATTAAAAGATGTGAAATAAATCAAGATCTATTAACAGAAAATTAAAAGTTGAAATATTCATTGATTATTATGAATGTATTAAACATATTTTAAAATTTATATCTATTAAACACAACCTTTTTTTAAGGTCCTACCGAGTAATTTAATCCCAAAAAAAAAAATGGTGGATGCAGGTGTGGGACAGGGAGATTATTCTTACAGCTCTGGCAGATTATTACGACAAGGACACGGGCCTCCTCCTACAAGACCTACAAAGGAATTTGACCCATGTAATTAATATAATTATTTTTCCATTAATTACGATCAAATAAGTTTATAAGTTTTTGTATTTTTTTCTTTTGAGTTCTTCATTTTTCATATTAAGTTTCTATTTCTGTAGGGAATTTGGAGCGATGATGTTCCAACATGGGAGCGTTGTGCTAATGTTAATTCATGCGTAAACAAGTATTTATTTATTTATTTATTTTTTAATTTCTCTCAAATATTTGTCTCTCTGTATTTTTCTCTCAAGGATGCTTTATTATTATTTTTTTTTTGGTGGTATTAGGTGGGCTGAGGAGAGTATAAACTTAGCTTGCAAGTGGGGATATGAAGGAGTTGAAGCTGGTATAACTTTATCAGGTAAACCCAATCAATCAGATAAGTCTAAATTAATGGAATGGTCATTAATCACAAGTAAATAATATCAATAATCAATCTTTGAATTAGGTTGCATAACATCAATTGATTCGAATAATGACTCAACTACCATATCTTGTTGATTGAGGGTTTGATTTTGACAACATGCTATCAAACAATAACCTTTGTTACTAGCAATTTATTTTAACTAAAGTTTTAAAACAAAGTTTTTTTTTTAGGGTAAATTATAAGTTTAGTTCTTGAACTTTTAAGTGTGTGTTTAAAAGATCTTTGAACTTTTAAAAAGTATCAAATAGGTTCCTGAAGTTTTAATTTTGTGTCTTATGGGTCATTGAACTTTGATTTGTCTAAAAAATTCATAAAGTTTCAATTTTGTGTCTATGGGTCTATGATATATTCAAAATTTTATAAAATTAATTAATCTATTAGATATAAAATTGAATTTTATGTACCTAAACTTTAAATTTTTTGTCTAGTACACCTTAAATTTAAAACATGTTGAATAGGTTAAGGACAATCTATTAGACACAAAATTAAAAATTCAATGATCTATTGGATACAAAATTGAAAGTTTAAGGACCTATTAGACAGTTTTAAAAGTTTAGAGATTTATTGGACATTTTTAAGTTCAATGACTAAATAGACGCAAACTTGAAAGTTTAAGGACTCAGTTGTGATTTAACCTTTTTTTTAATAATATTTTTATTTAAAAGTTATGTTGATTTATTAACATTTTTTTTTTGTTTTCTACATCATTTTTAACAACTAAAAGAAGTAGTCTCTGAAAATACATTTTTATGTTTCTTAAAGTTTGGCTAAAATTTTAAAAGTATTTTTAAGAAATAAAAAATAAAGCATATAGGTAATAATAAATATTATAAGTTATTTTTAAAAGGCATTTATTAACCATCGTTTAAGCTTTCATTTCATAATCTTTGAAAAAAAAGGTTTGAATTCGTGTAGCTAATTAGAAGATAATGAAAAATCTAATTAATGTCATCTGTCGGCAGAGGAATACTTCGATTCAAGGTTGCCAATTGTGACGGAACGATTAGCTCAAGGTGGGGTCCGGCTGGCCATGCTTTTGAACCGGGTTTTTTCTCAAGATGCTGAAGGAGGGTTCGCCTCCTCAACTTGATTAATTGGACCAACGCATTTAATATTACTATAGCCTATAATTTTAATACCCTAACTTGCTTCACATAGTTTAAATAATAGTTAGATATTTAGTTTTTTTTTTAATTTTTATCAATTGTAGTTCTAAATTAGATATTTGAACTTCTGACTTGAAAAGGAGTAGATGTCTAATTCTATAATCCACTAAGTTATGCTTATATTGACACATCCTTAAGAAAATGAGTAGATGTCTAATTCTATAATCCACTAAGTTATGCTTATATTGACATACCCTTTAAATAGTTAGTTGTTTAGTTTTTTTTTTAAAAAAATATATTATAGATTGTAAAAAAGAAAGACCCTGATGGTAATAATTTTAATTATCAATTAATAGTCTCCTAGTCAACTTTATAGTTTTAAATTCACTTTATAAAATAGTTTTTTTTTTGAAGCAATTGTAAAATAGGCTTGCCTCTTTAAAAAACGAGTTTCAAATAAATATAAATAAATAAAACTCCCGCGCCACTTTCTCATTACATTTACAAAAATATGCTTTTTTTTCCTTAAAAAAGGAAAAATTAGAATGGGGCAAAATGAGTTGTATATTGACACATATATCCCACAAAAAAAAAAAATAACATGTATGAAATTTTTAAAATTTTTTCATGTGACTATTTAAATATTATAAAATAATTTTCTTTTTACACTTGTATATCATTGATATATCATTTTTTTTTAAGAACTCATTGATATATTATTTTGAAAAAAAACTTGGGTGCAATCTAAGCAGCACAAATGTGGTGCTGCCCACTTTATAACCACACAAAACCAATTTTTGATTTTTTTTTTTCTTTTTTTTTGAAAATCATGTGGTTGTAAGGTGGGCAGCACCACACTTGGGTGCAGCCCAGGCTACACCCAAGTTGTGTCTTATCATTTTTATAGTATACTAGTAATACATGTCTATTATCAAATTACCAATATACTATTTTTATATCTACTAGTATCACTAATTAGTCTATCAGTGATGTGTTTACCAATAATATAAATCTATCACTTATAAACTAGTAGACATAAATCAGTGATAGATGTTTATTATTATATTGACATGCAGAGTTGAGATACATTTCAATTTTTCAAACTTTTAATTTAAGCTAAGTTTAAAGTTACATGCATATATTTGTAAATCCTTTTATCTTATACCAGATTCACAATTATTTTAGGCTAGATTACTACCTATGCAATTGACCTTAAAAAAAACTTTCTAAACGACTATTTTTTTATAAAATAAGTTTCGAAACAAAATTTATTTTTGAAAAATGGCCACAAAAGATATTCTACTGACAATGTTTTTATAATATAAATGTTTAATTAATCTATTTGACATCTTAAATTTATTTAAGTGGTATTTGGATTGAGAAGTTGGGTTGAAATTAATAACTCCACCCAACTCCTTGTTTTACCTAAGAATATTTTAACTCTAATTGTAAGCTTCACAAACTTATTAACTCATACTTCAATTCTCTATTGTAGTCCCTACAAACTTATTACCTACTACTCCAACTATCCATTGTGAGCCCCACAACTTCCCTATCTCATTCTTTCTTCATCTCACCTCACTTCTACCTCTCTCTCTTCTTTTTTTTTTTTTGCATAATTATTTTTTAATTTTTCAATTTCTTAATTTCTTAATTTACAAAATTTTCTTTATTTTTTATATAAATTTTGTCATAATAATTACTAATTACTAATTAAATATAAATGATTATCAACAAAAAAAAAATATTTTTATTTTTATCCTATAATTTTAATTAAAAAATTTCCTTTTTATTCTATAATTTTATTTTTTAAATATAAATTATATAAAAATGTTTTAGATATGATACTATTATTTAAATTAAAATTCTAATGTAATTTTTTTTTTAAACGTTAGAGTACTATTTTTTCAAACCGAATTCTAATGTAAATGAGAGTACTACATAATAATTTTTTTTAATTGATAAAATCTCCCTATCTCACTTCCTCCACATGTCACCTACAATTTTTTTTAAGTCTAAACTAAAATTACTTATAACAAATAATAGTGTTACCAGGATAAGACATCCAACTTTATCCATATACTATGACCCTTTAGGTTATTTTTTGAACATGATCTTCTCGTACGTCAACCACATACTGTTCAAGATTACATTAATAACATTAGATTTTTCATATAATGGATAATATTATATTGCAAATGAAATAATCAAAATTATTATTAATTATTAAATAAATAATTAATTATGAGGTTTTAGAGCATAAATTCCAACACTAGGTTCAAGCTTTGCTTATGTCTAAGCTTTTTATCTCATTGCTTTTGCGAGATCCACCCTCGTCTAACCATTTCAGTATTAGATTTAGGCTAGAAAGCAACCCTAGTTGATCAATCCAAGCTTACTAAAAACAAATAAATCAATAAAAGCAAACAATATTTGTGTTAATTTGGATTTCCCTTATACATAAGCTTCACATTCTCACCTCTAGGGCATTCATACACTTGAACCCCTAAGAGAGAGATTAGCTCATGTTTAAAGAATAAAACGTAATATAACAAAATCTTTTGACAACCATGGGGGAATTAAGTAAAACTTGCCATAGAAATTAAATATGGTTTTGTATAATTCTTCAACTTGCGAGAATAAAGAAGAAAAAAAAAACAAATGAATTAAATTGAAATTTCATTGCAAGGCTCTCGGCCAGAACATGTTCAACATAAATTACTGAAGGAAAACGAATCAAAACAGAACGAAACCTACTGTAAAATGTCTAATACAACAAAGCCAAAATCTACTGCTAAAGTGTCTAATACAGCAAAGCTTCTAGGAAAACTTCTTCCAATCTCTCATTCATCCTCTTTAATCGATTCTCCTCAATCACTTTCGAGCTTATTCGAATCTTCACAACCCAAGAGTTCTCCTACGTTGGATTAAGTTGGATGATCTCAAGATGGATTGAACGTGTAGCAAAAAAGAAGAAAACAGAATGTATAAAAAATGGGTTTTTCTTCCGTCCAAGAAATTCTTGTCAACTTCTCTTTCCTTCCCTTTAATCGAACTCAATTCAATCTTTTTCAAGATGAATTAGGTCTTAAAAATCTTAGGTTTTTGCCTAGATTGGACTAAGTATGGAGGAAAAGAGAGGAAGAATAAAATTAGACAGCAAGATGAAGAAGAAAAATGCAGAAATTGAGTTTTCTTCCAAGGACGAATTCCATTTTTTGCCTTCGTTTCCCTCCATTTTACAGCCTTCAAGCATCTAGGGTTTCTTCACACTTCATATACAGCTTGATGTATGAAATCGTTGCTTGATTTAAGGAGAAATAAATGTTATAATCTTCTAAATTTGGCCATCCGAAAATTTTGTTTTTATGTCTTCCATGTGCAGTTGCATGGCAATTGTACTACAATCGTCTCCTTTTTGCTAATATGCACAATAACCAATTAAATCAACCAAATTTCAATATTTTTATCTATTTCTCCTAATCTTAAGGTTCTCATCATGCTCAAGAATTTCTTAACACTTTGCTCAAATTCAAGAGATTTTTGGAGTTCACAAAGGATAAAGTTACAAGAATAACCTTTGTTTGTGAGATAAATAATTCTAAAAAAATGAGAATTATCAACGGGAACAAATCTATATTATTTCTAGAATTGAGAGAATAAAAACATAAAAATTTTGAAGCTTATTTGAATCCCTTAAAATTAATGAATTGAAATATTTCCAAATCACATGTAATATTTAAAAATTATTGTAAGACTTTCTTTTATTTGAAAACTATCCAAGGCAGATGAATAATTAATGTGAGAGATATTGAAAAAAGAATATGGAGTATTTTGGTCAAAATTCTTTTTTTTTTCTTTAAAGAAATTTGTAAATTATAAAAAACAAAAAATCTCAATCTTAGAATTTATGGGAACAAATCCTTAATAATGAAAATTTGAAAAATTGTAAAAAAAACTGAACAAAAAATTGCTAAAATCAACTAAAACTTTAGAACTTTAGGTTTAACAACTTTGCACTTTAAACACAGACTTCCTAACTCTAGACTAAACAACTCAACACCCCAAACACAGACTTCCTAACTCCCCAGACTTACTAACTCCTGCTCCTTGCCCCAAACAACCCCTCAGAGGTATTCAAAAAACACGATCAACTGACCTGATTCAACCCACACAGTTTGAACGGAGTTTGGTTCAAATAAGTGAAAAGTTCATGATTTGAGTTCAACAACATTTGGACTATGGGGATTTGAACCTTTGACTTCTTAGTTGAAGATATATGTCTTAACCAATTGAGCTATGCTCAGGGTTGCATGCAACGATGGATTTCAATAGGCTCCCCTCAACTTTTGAATAGATTATGTTTTATATTTAAAATGTTATTTTTTTTCATTAAATTCCTCTTGGCTCGGTGGCAAGCCCTCCTTTTATTTTTCTTATAGCCTTCAGGCCAAATGATGCAAATATCGATATTGGTACCAATATTGGTAACTCGATTTTACGAATATATCGATGGATATTTCGAAAAAATTCGTAGATCTCACGAAAACTTATAAAAATATTGTATTTTTTTTTTTGTGAAACTTTAGAATAAGCTTATTTAAGCAATAAACTACTACTTTAGCCATATATATCACTAATTATAGGTCAAATATGAATAGTAATAGAATAATAGATAATAATGAAGACTGAAAAATGAATGAACTTGAATACTTCATTGATACAAAATTCTTGTCATACAAGTACATGGTTTACTAATAAGATGATGACCTTGGATGTATTAAATCAACATGAATATGGTTGATTTAATAGTGGTAATATTGCTCCCAACTCAAGGTATTTTCAAAATTTCTGACATAATATGATATTTGCCACACATGAGTATCATGATCAACTCCAATGACACCAATAGGAGGTACCTTTCGTCAAACCATGTTCCATCTAACTGAGGATACTTTGAAGAATGTAGATAATACAGAGGTTCTGAATCTAAGTCTGGATTATCTTCAGGTGGAAGTTGTAAACCCTATGTATAGATTGATATATTTTGTCCCTAATTATAACCATAAGTACTGTATCTACTTGAATGACTATAGTTACTATTGTTATAGCCATAGTTAGTATTGCTATAACCATAGTTACTACTACTACTATAGCCATAGTTACTATTGTTATGGTCATATTGTCTATGTCCATACTCGATGTCCAAACTCATCCCCTCCATGCTTGAAACAAGAGATTCTTCATCAAATTGAGCATCATAACTTGTGGATCTTCTACAAATGAAAGATTTTCCTATTACTCCAATTCCTAGACCACTAGCTCTATGACCATGATCAGAGTCGTCTTGTGTGGCAAAAGTGTTGGAAATGAAAGTTTTGGATACTATAACAAACAAGAATCAATGTTGAAGTGGAAATACAATGCCAAAAGCTCACTATATCATGTTGGAAATGAAGATTCACAATAAAAGCTCACCATATCAAGTTGGAAATGAAAACTCACCATAATATTAACATGGAGAAAAAAACATGGATATTGTGCAGATATTCGGAGATATTTAGCGGATATTTCTACAAATATCGACGAAATGTTGAAGATATTTCGGACATTTTTGCCAATAAGTCTACGATTAATTTCTTCCCACATAAACCGATAAATCCATAAAAAGATATATCTCCGATATATTGACGATATTTCCAAAATATTTTTGAAAACCATGTAAAAACGACTCTACCCTCCAGAATCTCGATCGACCCCCTTAAAATTTCGATATATCATTGAAATATCGGCGATTTTTACATCCTTGCTAGGTTCGAATGACGCTAATCTCAAATTTTAGATTATACGTGTGCTGCTGTACTCAAATTTTAGAATATACATATATATATCAACCAATGAAAATAAAAACTCAGTTCTTTAGGTATTTAATCTAAATTTTCTTTAAAAAAAATCTTATAAACTATATTCCTTGACTTCTTGAAAATAATTTAAATCTATTTATAAAATGTGAACTAAAAAAATTTGTCTATAAAATATTTAATATCATACTTTTTGTTTTAATCTATTCTTAAATATATTATTGAAACTTTTGATATTTTTTGGTTGAGAGTACATACTTTATGCTAGTTGAGTCATGCTCGCGTTGATGATAAGCCTTAGAATTAAGGCTTATTAAGTCCCAAGTGCTCAAAATATTCGTGTTTGTCCTAAGATTAATTGAAAATAGTGCTGGCTTGAATTTAAGGAATAATTGAATGTGATAGCATTTGGAAAAGAATTCTAAATAAATTGATTCTTTTTGCAGAAATTATAGAAATTGCTAAATCAGATTGCAAAATCTGATTTTGCAATTGTTTATGGAGCAGAGAATGTGAAAATTGCTAAATCAGATTGCAAAATCTGATTTTGCAATTCTGGGCAGAGAAATTATGGAAACCAAAATGTGCGCAAACGAAGAAACTCATACATGGAAAGATCAATTTTCGCCTGATTTGGTGGAATTAGAGCACGAAATTTGGGCAATCTTCAGCCCTAATGGAGACCTATAAATGGGGAAGAAGAATTGGAGCTAAGCATCGGATTTTTGGGAACAATTTTAGACATAAATTTCGGGGGTTTTGTGCGAAGAAACTCATATATGGGAAAATCCATTTCCGCACGAATTGAGGGATTGGAGCGCGATTTTTGGCAAATTTCAACCCTAGAAAGATCTATAAAAGAGGAGGGAAGAAGCAAGAAGAATCAATTTCGATTTTGGAGGCGAATTTGGAAGCAAATTTTCATGGGTTTTTACTTTCGTTCATGCTCTGTTTTTTTTTTCTGCAGTTTTTTTTTTTTTTGTTCTCTGTTTTTATTTTTCTTCAATTTCATTTCTAAATTACCGAAAGCTACTGTAAGTTTATTTATTGTTCTTCTTTCGATTTATCCAATCAATTCACGTGAAGAAGTTGGGGTTTATATTCGGATTTTGGGAGATCCTAGCTCGTGGGTTTTAAATTTTTCAAAGCTCTGTTTTAAGAGCATTCTGCTGCTCTGTTTTGCGAAAAAAAAAAAAAAACTTAAATTCTTCTTTTATAAAATCCAGTAGATGCAAGGGTAAAAAGAAGAATGTTGAAAAATTCTACTAAGCATTTGATCCTCTGTTTTTAATTTAATAGTGAAGGTTTTAGAATTCCTTGAATTAGTTGCCCAGGAGTGCGTCAATGTTTATTACCATAATTGTTCCACTAAGAAACACTAATTAGAATAGCCTCTTGTGTTAATTAGCAATTTACACAATTTCTAATATGAATTTTTCTTCAAAAATTAGTTGTAAGATTTTTATCTTTAATTTGAGCTAAAACTTCTTAGGGGGTTCAAGAATGTGAATTCCCTAAGAAGTAATTGTAGCCTAAATTTCAATGAAAACCAAGCATACATTTCAATTGTTTGCTTGTGTTGATCAAATTTCCGTTGAGATCCTAGATTGATCAACTAGGGTACCAACTCAAGCTTAGATCTAATACTGACGGGGTTAGTGATAAGCGGATTTCGCACAAGTAATGGAGGAAAGAGCTTAGACATAAGTCAATCCTTACCCTAGACATAGGGATTAAGGACTCCAAAGCCCATAAAATTGTTGAGCAAAATTATCTAAGATAGATGGACTATAGACATATAAGTCACTCACTTAGCCTCCTAACAACCAAAATTTAAGGCAAATAGGAGAAGTAATTTTGGTTTACAATTGAATGTGGAGTAGGTTGAAATTGTAATTTTGGCTTGCAATTACGACTTAGGGCAATGACATTCTTGAGCCCCATCTTCATCTAGAATTCCCTTTGCAATTTCATTTTCTAAGTCTTTTTAGTTGTTATTCCAATATTGCCAATTTTAGATTCTGCAATTTAATTCTGCAATTTCTGTTCTTTCGATTATTGCCATTTCTTGATTCTGCAATTAGATTCTGCAATTTTTCTTTTTATCAACACACCATCCCAACATTATTCTTGCAATTTAGTTTTCCATTTGCAATTTTCCTTACACTTTTGCTTTACAATATTTTTGTTACTTCGTTCCCTATGGGATTCGATACTTGGTACTCAAATACCATTTTATATTACTTCGATCGCGTGCGCTTGCGTGTAACACCCGATCAGTTGACAATTCTTATAAAAAACCTGACTTATTATTTCAAGTTTATTTTTCTTGTATACTTATATATAAATTTTTTAGTCATACTTCTAATAACAAAATATATAAATTAATAGATACGGTTAAAATATCATTTTGATCCATGCGTACTTTGGGACTTGTTATATTTAGTCCATGTACTTTTAATAAATCAAAAAATTAGCCCAAATTGTTAGTTTATAGTTAACTTACCCCGTCCCCTCCGAAAAAAAAAATCTATATTTAGCCTTCCGTCTTTAAATTTTGAAAACATATTCACATTGTATATTTTTCTTAAATGAAATTATTATTATTATTTTATCAAATTCAATAAAAATTAGCTCCAAAGCTAACAATAATGACTAGTTTTAAGATTTTTTGAAAGTATAAAAATTAAATTTGAATATTTGAAAATACAAAGACTCAAAATAGAATAGCATGAGACTCAAAAATTTAAAAAAAAAAAAAAAGAAATTAAACACCAAAATGATATTTTAACCAAACTAATATTAATGTGTTCAAAATAATCTTTCTACGAATTCAAGCCTCGTGACATAAAGTTTTGGATTCGCCATGGTTGACATGCATATATTGATTTTAATTTTATTTCATTCAATAATTTTTTTTAGATTATTTGTTCTTCAATAACTTTTAAAAGTAATTAAGTCTTTGAAAACTAGCTTTTTGCAGTATAAATTAAAATTGAGTTATTATTAATCTTAATTTAAGATTTGAAAATGAGGCATTAAATAGATTTTTAAGAGATTAACATTTTTCTCTTTTTTTAACAAAATTTTGACTACGTGACCCGAATAATTGAACCAAACGCTCAAATATTTATTAAAGGTAATTTAGGTTAAAGGAATTTACAATTCTGAATAATTGATTTGAGTCTAAAAAAGTACCTCAACCCAATTAGCGCGCTCTAAATTCATTGAATTAGGACATTTTCTAAAACGGCTGATTATAGAGTTTAATGAATAAAGTTTATCATCTTTTGTTTTCACACTTCAAATCATTATTCTCTCCACTAAATTTAAAAGTTGCATATATTAAATGCTGAAAAGATTCTCTTGGACCCAAACAAGACCTACTTTCAAGAAAGAAAGTGAAAGGAAGATTCAAAATCAATTATGCATATACCATCGTGGAATTTCTAACCAATAACCCCACCTTGTTATTTTCAGCTCTTGTCATTTAGTGGTAAATAATGTATAATCAACTTTATAAATTTCTTTGGAAAAGCCTCCATCAATCTTCTTCCTTCTTCATTTCATGTATTTATGTTATATTTAGGTCCATTTGGTTTAACTTTTCAATTTTTAATTTTGAAAAAAAGTCATTTTTGTAAAATTTGTAATGTTTTACAACCACTCAATATGACTTTTTAAAAAATGAGTTTGCGAAATAAGTCATTTTGAGAGAAACACTTAAAACCAAATTTTAGAAAAAAATGTTTTTAAGCGTTTAACTTGTAATCCCTACTAAATTTTCATTATATATGAAATTAACCAAAATGCTCTTACACTACCCTACTTACCGTCACCCACTGTCGAAGACCACTCTGACGACCACTGCTGGTGACAACTTCAATAACCACTCCAGCGACCCTTTCAAAAACCTCTAATGACGACCACTTTGGCAACAACTCCGGTGACAACTCTAACTACCACCCGGCAACCACCACCAACGATCACTTCGACGACCGCCTCGACGATCACTCCACCGACCCGACCACCCGGCAACCACCACCGACGACCCTCAATGACCACTTGACGACCACTCCGGTGACTTGACCACCCCAGTAACCCGACAACCCTGATGACCACTCTGGTGATCACCCCAGCAACCCGATCATCCTGGCGAATCGACCACCCAGTAACCATCGCCAACGACCACCCCAGCGACCCGACTACTTAGAAACTACCGTTGCCGACTACCCCGGCAACCCGACCACCCCAATGTCCACTTCAGCAACCCGACCACTTTGAAGTCCACTTCGAAAACCCGACCACCTGACAACCACCACGATCAACCACTCTGGCGACCGAACCATCCCAACATTCTGACCACTTCGATGACCACTTCAGAGACCCGACCACCTGACAACTACCACTGACGACCACCTAGCAACCACTCTAGCGACCCGACCACCCGATAACCATTGAGTGACCACTCCATTGACTCGACCACCCAGATGATCACTCCGGTGACCCGATTACCTGACAACCACCGCCGATGACCACTTAGAAACTACTTTGGCCACCACCCCGGCAACTTGACCACCAAGCAACCACTTCAGCGATCACTCCAGCGACCCGACCACTCTGGCAACCATCTCCAACAACCACCACTGACAACTATCTCAACAACCAATATGGTGACAACTCCAGTGACAACTTTGGTGACATCCTCTGGCAGTGGGCAGCGATGGTCATCGGTCATACATATGTGTTTTAAATACAATTTTAAACTTATTAGTTTATCATGTTTAATAGTCGTCTTTTATAGCAATTTGATATTAGTATAGCCATTTTGAGTGTAGAGCAAACGAAACAAACTTGTGTATAAAAACACTTTTGAGAAAATGTAACAAAACATACAAGTATTTTTATTTTAAATGGTTTTTATAAAAACATGTTTAAAAGAAAATACACTTTTGAAAAATATTTTTTTTCACAGGCAATCCACAGACCCTTAAACTTTAATGACTTTATCCAATCAACTTAATTTGATTAGTTCATAAAGGAAAAAAGATGTTACTTTCACTCAGTCTTTTTTCACTTTTTTAATCAACTTAATCCAAACACTTTTTAATCTTTCCTTTTAAGGTGATCAGGTGTTTTATGATGAAAGTGAAACTATTAAAAATTAAACGGTAAAAAAAAATTATGAATTGCAAATACAATTAGTCTGATTAAATACATTAATCAGCACAAAAACAAATTAGCTTGTGGTGGAAAATTCATAATGTTTCTTCATAACCATTAAGCTAATCTAGAGATAATGTTTATCTAATGGAGAATGAGGGAACTAAAGTCCAAAATTTGGGAGATAGTCACACAAGTCATTCTCACATTTTGAGACCAATTCTATTGTTTTCCCTTAACATCTAGCTTACATATTGATAACCTCAGCTTTGGGATTTTCAACAAATTGTACTAATAGTAATCTGAAAAAGATTTAATTTTTATCCTTAAATTTAGATAAGTGTTGCAATTTCTACCCACTATTCAATTTTTACTATGTCGCATACTAATTTTACCCTCCAAAAAATGTAAAATTCTCCATAAGCTCACTAATTTCAATCATATCAATTTTTGCATAAATTTTAGTTGGATTAAGCGCAAATTAGCCATTAATCAATAACTTTGCTAAAACTCACAAGTTTTAACAAAATCTAGCTCTAATGTCGTTTTTCTTTGAAATCTTATCAATTTGATACCATACACATGCTATACATAATTTATTAAACACATGTGAGAATACTTTTTTTAACGATCGAGGGAGAAATATAATTGTAACACTTTGTTAAATTTAGTGTTAAAATTGCAACACTTAAGTTAAGTTTGAGGTACAATTTGATAAAATAATAGAATGTTTTGGATGAAAATTGATACAACTCAACAAATTTAGGGATAAAAAATGATTTTTTTTCTTAGAAACAAAATAGGAAAAAAAAATGAGGCCAATTAATATTGCAATGGATGCGTATACGCAAACACATATGTTACATCATGAACATATTGTCATCCAAAACAAAGGAGAATATTACCAAAGGGGACCTAAACTTAATCTTTAAATATTGAGAAGTGATGTTCTTCCTATGTAATCCTAAGATAAGCAAATGCATAAGCATAAAATTATGTACAGTGAAACACCAAAGATGAGTTTGGCATCTTTTTCAATCCATTATGGATGAGAGCTAGTGATATATCACTGATTCCAAATCCTTCAATAGACTTGACATCAATAAATCTAAAATTACAAAACCTTACAAAGAGACCATCATCACCACCATAAACTAAAATTACATTCAAACTAGATGTCCTGAAGACAATTTTTCGCTCTGCACGGGTTGCAAGCAGGCTACAACGATTGTCTCAGCATGATACAACGACTAACTCCAATAGAACAGCAATCTCGAACTACTCGAATCTAGCAGAACTCTTCGATACTTGCTCCCAACTTGACTCAAGATTAAAGAGAAGAAAGAGATGAGAGAATAACTCTTCAATTGGAATGAGATACTCCAAATGGAATGAGATGCTTCAAATGAAGAAACAAGTTGCTATTTATAGGCTAGCAACTTAGTAACTCTCCAAAAATAAAATTAATATAAACAAAATGAAACATACATAAAAAGTAACTCAATTATGTAGTTACTTGTAAAGATTCAAACATAACTCACAAATTTAACTTTTAAGTTAAATTTGTAAAAGAAACATCAACACATTTTGATGTTTCAAACCATTTTGAAACCTTTGAATTTCAAGTCAAGTAACAACAACATAAATGAAACATCAATTCATTTTTTATGTTTCAAACCAACACTTTTTTTCACAATTTACTATAAAATTCAACAAAAAGCTTTTGGTTTTTATGGGAAAACTTACAAATGAAACACTGTTTTTTTGTCTATGCTATTTTCCATTTATTTCATTCTCTCTTTCCCTAGTGTTGTGTCAGTTTTCTACACTATAATAATGCTCCAACTTTTGTTAAAAAAAATTATGCCGTCGTTATGAGCTCATAATGACTCACTTTTTAGTTTGTGTTACATATATAAATGGGAAAATCTAATCTTCTATTGTTTTTGTTTTTTGTGTTTTGGATTTCAAGGAAAGGTGGGGTACTTTTCTTTCCCATTTATAAAGGTGGAAATAGAATGAAAACATTCAAGCAATTGAATCATCAATAGTAAATTAATAGACAATTTTAGTTTTTGCCATTATATTTTGTCCACTCAAACTTTCAATTTCATAAATTTGAATCAACTTCAATAGGTTAAACCAATACTTTACACCTCATTTGATAACTATTTTTTTTCTTAAATTAAGCTTATAAATACTACTTCCATCTATAATTTTCTTGTTTTATACATACTTTTTAAAAATGTTTTAAAAAATCAAGCCAAATTTTGAAAACTAAAAAAAAAAATTACAAACTTAAATTTTAAAAAAAAAAAAAAAAAACTTGGTTTAGATTTCAAATGTGTTTTTAAGGACTTAAAAAGCATATAAAAAAATTGTGAGGAAACATGCATAATTTTCAAAAACAGAAAACCCTCCATTACAATTCTGTTTTAAAATTGTTAATGCATAATTCTCATGTGTATGAGACTTTTTTAAATGCAAGAATTAACATAATATTAGCACAAAATGCTAAAATCAAATGGACAATAGTGACTTTTATTAATATAAGTGATTTTTTTGTGTGGAAAAAATCAATTTGTACCCCTAAACTTAGAGAGTTGTATTAGTAAAAACCTCAAACTAATAATTGTATCAATTAAAATCCTGAACTTTCATAAGTGTATCAATTTACTCCCTCAGTTAGATTCTGTTTGAAAAATATTAGTTTACATGTGTGCAAATTTATAATCTTCCAAACTTTCATAAGTGAATCAATTTAGATTTCAAATAATGGATGATTTTCAAATAAAATCTCTATCAAGTCTTAAAAAACGTATAACGACTACAAAAAAAAAATTATCAAGATACACATTCCATTTAACGAGGCCGCATCATATTTAGACTTCACTCCGTTAAATTTCTGGATCGATGCATCTCTAGAGACGCATTCCAATTGGATGCGTCTTTTAAATAGACACACTCCAATATAGACAAAAAAACTAAATAGTTTCAAATCTACTTGTTTCCCCCATTTTTTTTAAACAACAATATTCATCTCCTTTATTAGTTTAAGATTTTTATTGATACAACTCCCAAAACTTAAGGGTATACATTGATTTTGGCCCTTTTTTTTCTTCTCTTTTCCCTTTATCTCTCTCTACTTTATTTAGGAAGAATTACATATTAAGATTTTAAGAGAAGAATAATTTTATTTAGGTGATTTTGAGTTGATTTTGAATGAAATCAACTGAAAATAGTTATACATCAACCAGAATGGTCCAAATTAATTCACTTATAAAAGTTTAGATTTAAATTCATGCAATTATTAATTTGAGGTTTTAATTGATACAACTTCAAAGTATAAGGGTATAAACTGATTTTTGTTTTCTAAAATTAAAGTTTGAAGTTAACATTTTTTTTACAATATGTGGCATGGAGATTCGAACATCTAACCTCTTGGTCGAGAGTATATATTTTATGCTAGTTGACTATACTCATGTTGGCAAAGTTTGAAGTTAATACATTAGGTAAAAATCAATTTTTGCATAGAATGTATTTGGCACAACATTTAATGCCAGGTGAGAGTGGGATTTTTCAAAATAGGAATCATTTTTATGCTCCTTGAGTTGTCAAATTGTAAATTAAATCAATGTTGACAGTGAGGTAAATGTCAATGATCAATGAAACTATCCAACCAGTTTTGTTGGGATTTTATCGGATATTTGATTAATTAATACTTCTATTGATGTCACACTTTGAAGAGAATTGACCATTCTCAAATAAAATACGTAAAACTTACCTTACAAATATTCATCCAATCATTTTAATTTATTCATTTTACATTTATCAACTTCTTCGTGTGCTTTTATTTACCAATACTGGAATTAAATTATTAAAACATACCAAAGAAGAAAGTATAAAGAATGATGACCATTTTTTTTTAAATATTATTGTTTGTAATTTTTTTATGATGAAAATTCATAAAAGATATTTCACCAAGTATGTGAAAAAAGAACAGAAATTATTTCTTAAAAAAAAAAACAGAAATGATAAGATTGAGGGATGGCCATTATTTCCATCCACTTATTATATTTATTGATAACAATTTTTTTTTCCAAATTTTAAAAATTTTAAAAAATAATATTTCGTTCGAGAAAAAGAAAAGAACACTTTTATTCTTTATTATATTTTCATAAAAACCGTGAATTTATTTTGTATAATCTTTTATTACACGCACTTTCCCTATTTATTCTCTTCGTAGTTTCTCTGGAAATTTTCTTAACAATTTATCTTTCCATATATTCTCTCTTTCCTAGATGTGTCTGTCCTCATTACACGTATAAAGATGAGTATTATCGATAACTTTTATGGCTCTAAAAGTAAATAACAGGGAACAAATTTTTGATATCTTTTACATCGGAGCCAATTTTATAAATAATAAATATATGGGGCTGGTTTTTATATAACAGTTATTTAAAAAAAAAATTACAAGAAAATGGACAAAGAAATTCATAATTTCAATAATTAGGTCTTGTTTGCTTGATGAAAATGAGAATAAGGGGAGAGTTGGAATGAAAACTTGTGAAATCATAAAAAGATCTCTAATATTGTGTTCACTAAACATTATTTTATAATTGAAATAAAAAATAAATGTAGATAACAAATTATTTAATTTACTAACATTTGAAATTAGAAATTAAGAAAAATGGATTGAGAATCAATCTAAATCTAAGTATGAGGCGCAGTAAAAGATATAAAATTAAACAAGTAGGACTCAGTACACGAATTTGGGAATAAGAATGATTACTTTTTGGCTCCAATTATAAATTATATTGAAAATTTTACAAAAATCAATTCGATTAATCAACCTCTCCAACTCAGAAATTGTTGCAATTAAATCCTACTATAAAATTGTTACAATCAACTCCACGTCAATTACTTGTTTTCTTAAATCAAACTAAAATTTTTAATAGTTAATATTATAATATTATAATCTTATAGAATTAGAAAAATTAGTTAAATTGTAATGGTTCTATAATTTAAGAGTTTGATTGTAATAATTTTTATAGTTCAAAAAGTTTGTGCATTTTGCAATATTTAAGAGTTTATTTATAATTGATTGTAATAATTTTTATAGTTTAAGAAGTGCATTTTGCAATATTTAAGAGTTTAATTATAAAATTTTATAAATTTTGAAGAATGATAAATGAAATTAAATTTTTTTGAAGGTATGATTGTAACACTAACCATACTTACAGTTCAGGATTGGTTCTTGCAATTTCTGCCATTATATGTGTACTGGCCATTTCTCGTTTGCTTCTTCATAGGGTTAAACAATTATTTGAAATTTTTAACGATTTTTGGACTTCTTAATGTTTACATTTTCAAGGCTTATTCAATCAAATATTTTATTATATTTTATGTGAAGGCTTTTTAGTTTTTTTTTTTAAAGTATAAAAACCAACCAGGCAAAACAAAACTAAAGGAAAGATTTGTCCCTCTAGACTGCCCTGTGAACCTGTTGAAGATGTTCTTCGAGCCATATCTCTGAGTGCTTAAAATGTCGAGCATGGATTGCCTTTTCGATTGACAAGGAGGAAATCCACGATCAGATTTTGACTCTGTCGGTTACAAAATATCATCCACAAAACTTTCAGCCTCATTCATGAAGTATTCGTTTTTTTGTCAATAACTTCCACAGACATAAAGAGGAAATTGGCCGGCCTCTTAGAAATTAAATTTTCATCCCACTCGTGCACTTAAGTTTTTTCTAATTTTATATCATTGGCACCGTTTTAAATTCATATTAATGGAGCAAAAAATTTCATATTTTATATTGCATCATTTTTTTTAATAAATTTCATATCAGTTAAACCAATCAATACAATTAGTAATAAGCAAGCAATGTAATCGATATTTGATAATTAATAGTCAAGTGTAAATATAAAATGAAAAATGAATTTCTTGTAAATTGCTAGGGTGCTACACTCGAAGAAAAAAAAGACTAAAAATTCAAATGTGGATTATTTCTACTCTATAAAAAAATGTTTGACATAACTTTAGTTGGTATTATTATTACTTTTTAATCTATAATCAATGGTGGATCTAGAATTTTATGTCAGGAGAACTATATAGAATTAATTTTGAACACATTGATATATTTATATATGTTAGGGGTGAAATTGGACCAAGAAGATAAATCCAAATTACAAGGGAATCATGCAAGATAAGATTAACCTTTTTGAATCCTATTCCTAGATAGAAGGAGAAATATATTTAAATTCTTATATGAAAAGGAATATAAAGTAAAAGATCCTATAAATAGATCATTATGGCTCAAAAACATGGAGTGGAACTTAACCCTCATTCTCTAAACTATAGTTTGCTCACTTTTCTTCCTCTTTAACTTAAGCATCGGAGCTGGTATGGCAAGCGCCACACTGGTGCCTAGTTTTGTTCTCTTTTGTAGGTCACTTCTTTCCCCTCAATTGAGAAAATCAAAGCTATGAAGACATGCAGGCTTAGATTGGATGAAAAATTCATGACAATCCAACAAGAAAAAAGAAAAGGAAAGGAAAGAAAAAATAGAGAAAAAGACAAAAAAAAAAAAGAAAGAAAACCCTAAGGTTCATCTTTCTCTTTCTCTCTTCTCTCTCAAGCTTGAAGTACAGTTGCAGTCGCCCCCCATCTATTGGGGTTTTATTCTCCAGCGATCCTTCATCTTCTCCGGCGACGCACCGACAAACCACAAGTTGAATAATGGTTACCACAGCGGTGGCATGTTCTTCGGCGACTGGGCGACAAACATGTTACAATATAAAAGATCTTGTCCATATTCTATCTTGCTGCTACAGTTGAGGTTTGGTAGTTGTAATGATGTTTAGTCCTTTAGGTGGTTGAACCACCAAGCTTCTGTCTTTTCCTTGTACTATTTCTTCTCTGTCTTTTACTCTTGTATAAATAGCTTGGCTTCTAGCTGGGAAAGACATTGAACACATATTAGAAAATACAAAGACTCTCACTCTCCGTCCCTCAGCTTCTCTGCCTTTCACTTATAGTCAAGTTCATAACTTGGTATTAGAGCAGTATGGCTAACCCCGTTCAAATTCATGTCACCAAGGATCCTGGTGTTGTTGAGGTGAGGTCTGGTTTGTGCCCGGTAGGTAACCCTTCCTTTGCAAATCTGTTGAATCAGGTAACATCCATCAAAATGGATCGCAACAACTTTCTTCTTTGGCAGAACATTGCTCTCCCAATCCTTCGAAGCTATAAGATTAACGGCCACCTGACTGGTAAAACCGTTTGCCCTGAAATGTCAATAATACTTCCTCCATCTGAAGATGAACCACTGGGATTGAAACTGTCTAATCCAGAGTACGATATCTGGTGGGCTGCGGACCAACTTCTGGTGGGATGGTTATATAATTCTATGAACATTGAAGTGGCCTCTCAAGTGACCAACTGCTAGACAACGAAGGAGTTGTGGGATTCTCTTCAAGAGTTCTATGGTGTTCAAGCAGCCTCGCAGCAAGATTATCTAAAAAGAATGTTGCAGCAAACTAGAAAAGGGAATACAAATATGCTTGACTACTTAGTTCTAATGAAGAACTATGCTGATAACTTGAGTTTGGCTGGTGCTCCTTGTGGAAACCAAGGATCTAATCTCCTATGTTGTGGCTGGTCTCAATGAGGAATACACACCAATAGTTGTGGTGATTCAAAACAAGGACATGAGCTGGAATAAAGTTCAATCTCTGCTCCTCACTTTTGAAAATCGTCAGGAACAACTTCAAGCCATGAGGAATACCATTTCCATCAACCAACCTTCAGTAAATGTTGCTGCTGTCAGTGCTCAACATAACCCCTCATCGAATCAACAGCCTAGGTACTCTAATCAGAAGAACTACCGTGGTCGAGGAAGAGGAAGAACATCAGGGTCCAAACCGATTTGTCAAGTGTGTGGAAAAGTTGGACACACTGCTGCTGTTTGCTATTTTCGTTTTGAAAAAAGTTTCAACAACAATCATCACACTGGAGGCTCATCTTCTAACAACAGTCAAAGCAAAGCAAACTATACTTCTGCCATGATAGCCACACCTGAAACCGTGCGTGATACAGCTTGGTATTTGGACAGTGGGGCAAGTAGTCACTTGACAGCAGATTTGGCAAACCTTTCTCTGAAAACAGACTACACATGTAATGAAATGATCATGGTAGGGAATGAAAAACAATTACCTATAAATTATATAGGAAGTTCCTTCATTAACTCAAATGTTAGAAATCTCATTTTGATAGGTCTAATGCATGTGCCTCAAATAAGTAAGAATCTGATTAGTATATCTCGTTTGACATTGGATAACTCAGTGACTGTTGAATTCCATGATTCTTTTTGTGCTGTTAAGGACAAGGCAACGGGGAAGGTTCTTCTGGAAGGGAAACTTAGAGATGGCCTGTACCAAATCCCAAGCCTTAAGTCTACTACCCACCATCAAAATCAAGAAGTGTGTGGCATGAAGCAGTTTGTTTTTGTGGCTTTTGTTTCTTGCTTGTCAAAAAATAGAAGTAGAAAGGAAGAAAACAGGCCTATGTTAGTTACTTCCCCTGAAAGTCATTATGTTTTGTACTGCTCCAAGGATGTTTGGCATCACAGACTTGGGCATCCATCCCTTAGAGTATTAAATCAGATCCTTACTGATGGAGTTAATATTAAGAAAGCGGAAGCAATTTCGGATCTCGAGCACTCAAAGTACATCAATTTAACCAAACAAAAACATGCTCAAAACTGGAAAAAACCAGAAAGTATGAACACATACCTTTGTAGCTCAAATTCTCCAAATTCTTTGCAAATCTTGGATCACCAACAATACTTGGACCACCACTAGAGTCTTCCCTACTATTCTCAGCCCTTGGAATGGATTGTGGGATCTTTGATTGAGAGAAATTGGGAGAAGAATGAGTAAAGATCAAAAACTAGAGAGTTTTCTACAAAAATCTCTTGTTTTTCTAATCTCCTTTCTCCATTGTGTTTCTTCTCATTTATAGGCACTAATGAAACCTCATTAGGCTTCCTATGGAAGACAACATTTGTCTTCCTATGGAAGACAACATTTGTCTTCCTTTGGAAGACAACATTTGTCTTCCTTTGGAAGACAACACTTGTCTTCCTATGGAAGACAACACTTGTCTTCTTTTGGAAGACAACACTTGGTTGGAATTAGTCAAGTTTAAATCAAAATTAATTAAAAAAAAACTTGATTAATCAATTAAACCATTTAATTAATTAATTTAATTATTTAATTTAATATCAAATATTAATTAAATAATTAGATCAATCCCTCTCTTTTATGACCAATCATTTGTACATGAATCTCTATTCACGTATTAAACCGAACAAATATTTAAATCACATTTAAATATGTTCCTCTCTCTTCCTTGTGATTTTAATTCATAATTAAATTATAGTACGTTAAGTATATCGCATATAATTAACGTTTACTCCCAAAACCGAATTTGAACAATTCAAATTCTTTTCTCTCAAATTATTCCAAGGCTTAGTCTGAGCTAGTAAGGGGACCTAATGGACCTACAGATCATGAGCTCCAACGATATGAGATTAACCGGCCAAACTCTTTAGCCTAGCTAATCAACATTCGTTAACCACCGGGACACTCCACTAAAGCCCAGTGGCTGCACTCTCCTCACTGTAGATATATTTCTGTCCACTCGATATAACCATGATTAGTAAGTCGATCCTTCACAGGTCGTTCGTAATTACAGCTGGGTCAAATAAACCGTTTTACCCCTGTAATTACTTCTTGTTCCTTAAGTCCCACTGATCCTCTAATGAACAATTGGTTTGTGGTCCAACCAACAAACCGAATCCCTCTCGGGCCAATGAGAGGGTGGGCCCATTGTTCAAGACCCGGAGTCAGCACTTAAGGAAACAACCTCTCTACTAATCCTTAAAGCAGGTAGGAGTGAATTCCATCTCGCATGACTATGTTCCCAACTATCTATCCGGTCTTATCCCCAAAATGGGAGGCTTATTGAGTCGGCGATCTCGGGCCACTCTCACCCATGCAAATCTAAGGATAATCCCAAATAAACAGGAGTTCATAGCACGCTCAGGATTAAGATCGAGTTACCTAGGTCATCGTATGAATATAGTCAGTTAAAACAGTAAACGGAGTTATAAAGTCTAAGTGACTATTTCGCGGTCCGGTCTTATGCAAACTCATTGCATAGGACGCCCCCACTCGCATGTCTCCACATGAACGATTCAGGATCACATCGTTAGTACTATACAAAGTGGGCCGCGTCCATAGTGTCCCCAGAATAAGGTACCCAGCCTTATTCTTATACTATAGACCATTTTGGCTATTACTCGAACTTGATCCACTTTTATGTCACACATAAAGTTCAAGTATACATAATATAGCCAAGGGTTCTTAGTTCATTGGATTTGGGTTTTAGAATATACAATTCACTTTATTCAATAACACATTTACTGAATAAACCTCAATAACATATTTATAGTAAAATAGAATATACATTCAGTTTACAAAACCACGAGTTTTAGGACACAAAACCCAACACTTACTTCTTGTAATATCAAAAGTACAATGAATGAAAACGTGGGCTTTTGTGAGGCATGTCAGTATGGAAAATCTCATAAATTACCTTTCTCTAACTCTCTATCTTGTGCATCTCAACCATTAGAATTAATTCACATCGATTTATGGGGACCATCACCAGTTAAATCCACTGAGGGATACATGTATTATATCAGTTTTGTTGATGATTATAGCAGATATTCATGGATATTCCCATTAAGACTAAAAAGTGATGCCATTATAATCTTTCGACAGTTCAAAAAATTGGTTGAGAATGTTCATAACTGCAAGATCAAAGCTGTTAGATGTGATGAAGGTGGAGAATTTAAGCCAATAATTTAGTTAGCTTCAGAATGTGGTATCAACATTCAGTTGGCATGTCCTTACACTTCAGCTCAAAATGGTCGGGTTGAGAGAAAGCACAGACACGTGGTTGAAACAGGTCTTTCTCTTCTTGCACACGCTAAAATGCCATTAAATTACTGGTGGGAAGCATTCCACACAGTTGTATATTTGATCAATAGGATGCCCTCTAATACAATTGATGGGCAGGTTCCTTTCACTGCCCTTTACAAGACCAAGCCAGACTATAACACTCTCAGAATTTTTGGTGCAGCCTGCTTCCCCTGTTTGAGACAATATCAACATCACAAGTTTGACTTTCACACCATTAAATGTGTCTTCCTTGGCTACAACAACAACCATAAAGGCTATAGATGTCTTAGTCCAACTGGTCGAGTGTATACCTCTCGTCATGTATGCTTTAATGAGGCTGACTTTCCCTTTTCGACACAATTCTTACAGCCTACTTCTACTACTGCGGTTGACACTCCATCTGTCTTATCTTGGCTGCCTATTAGTCCCTACCCTACTGCCTTTAACCCAACAGCAGTTTGTGGCCCCTCTCATACTTCTGCATCTGATATTGAGGTTCTGCCTCTGTCTTCTCCAACTCCCCCTCCTTCGCGGACAGGCTCACCAGCCCTTCAATCTCCTGCCCCATCCCTGCATTGTCCTATGACAGATCCACCCGAGCCTCTCACTTGTGCAGTTCCCACACCACCAGCCCCGCCTAACACCAGTTCTCACTCAATGGTTACGCGTGGTAAGGCTGGCATAACTAAACCGAAGCAATTTTTTGGTTGTTTCTCTCAGATTGCTGCCCCTACTGATTGGTCTGTCCATGAACCTACTCGGTTTGCTGATGTTATTTCCGTTCCTGCTTGGCATCAAGCTATGCATGATGAATTTGTTGCTCTTACTCGCAACCAGACATGGGATTTAATTCCCCCATCTTCCAACTATCACCTTGTTGGTAATAAGTGGATATTCAAGCTTAAGCGCGATGCAAATGGTAATATTCAGCGGTACAAAGCCCGTCTTGTGGCCAAAGGTTTTTTGCAGACCCCGAGCATTGACTTTCATGAGACCTACAGTCCAGTGGTTAAACCAGTCTCGATTCGCCTTATTCTCACCCTTGCTGCCACTTGGAATTGGCATGTTCGCCAATTGGATGTAAGTAATGCTTTTCTTAATGGCCCCCTTCTTGAGAATGTCTACATGCCCCAACCACAAGGCTTTGCAGACTCTTCTCGGCCCCATTACATTTGCAAGTTGCGCAAAGCTCTTTATGGGCTTAAGCAAGCTCCTCGTGCCTGGTATGATAAGCTTCGGGTTACTTTATTGCAATGGGAGTTTGCTCAATCCAAGGCTGACTCTTCTCTATTTTATTGGCGTACCGGTCCTCACCTTATTATCCTCCTGGTCTACGTAGATGACATTCTGCTTACTGGCTCCTCTTGCATGCAGTTAGACCGATTTGTTCAACGCCTACATCAGCAGTTCACCATTCGTGACCTTGGCTCTGTTCACTACTTCTCAGGCATCCAAATTACGCGCACTCCCACTGGTTTTCACCTCACTCAGTCCACCTATCTTAAGGACATCTTGTCTCAGTTGGGGCTTCAACATTTGAAATCAGCTCCCACTTCAATCACTGTCAGCTCCTCTGGGTCCCCGAATAAGAATGAGGTCTTCTCGGATGCCCCTCTCTATCGCAGCACCATTGGCTCGTTACATTATGCCTTGCTCACTCGTCTTGATATTGCTTTTGCTGTGAATTATTTGAGCCAGTTCTCTCATGCTCCTACTAATGGGCATTGGCATTCTTTTAAGCGTGTTCTACGCTACCTTCAGGGCACCATCCATGATGGTTTGTTGCTTCAACCAACCTCCTCTTCGCTGTTATTAACTGGCTATTCAGATGCAGATTGGGCCACCTGCCCTATTGATCATCGCTCAGTTGGTGGTTACTGTGTTTTTCTGGGGCCTTCTCTCATCTTTTGGTCTTCCAAGAAGCAGCACGTTGTTGCTCGCTCTAGCACTGAATCGGAGTACCGGGCTTTTGCTCATCTTGCATGTGAGCTTGCCTGGCTTAAGTCCTTACTCTCTGAACTTCGTATTTCCCTTCCTACTCCTCCTATTACGTGGTGTGATAACACTAGTGTCGCTGCCCTTGCTCGCAACCCCGTTGTTCATGCTCGTACCAAGCACGTTGAGATTGATATCCATTTTGTTCGTGACCAAGTGCTTCAACGACAGCTTGACATATGCTATGTTTCTTCGGTTGATCAGGTGGCTGATTGCCTCACGAAACCTCTGCTTGTCACTAGGTTCACTTATCTGCGTGACAAACTAGGCTTGACTCCTTCCAGCGCTCGTTTGAGGGGGGATGTTACAATATAAAAGATCTTGTCCATATTCTATCTTGCTGCTACAGTTGAGGTTTGGTAGTTGTAATGATCTTTAGTCCTATAGGTGGTTGAACCACCAAGCTTCTATCTTTTCCTTGTACTATTTATTCTCTGTCTTTTACTCTTGTATAAATAGCTTGGCTTCTAGCTGGGAAAGACATTGAACACATATTAGAAAATACAAAGACTCTCACTCTCTGTCCCTCAGCTTCTCTGCCTTTCACTTATAGTCAAGTTCATAACTAAACAAACGACTGCGAGCGGCAGATAGCAACAAATCAGACCTTAAGTGACAATGCATTCACGGTGGCGGCGCTTAGCCTTGCATCGATTTCAACAGCGGCAGCTTTAAACGATGGCAAGGATTTGCTAGAACAATGTGAGCTCTTCCCCGGCAACTGTTCGACGATCTGCTCCATGTTCAGCGACAGCCACGAAACGATTGACTTCCGACGCCGATGTCTTTGTCTCTGGAGGGATCGTCTTCTTTGCCAACACTCTCTCTATTTCCGTTGTCTACATAGTCGCACCTGGATAGCTCTCTTCTCCAGCGAGCGCGAGTTTTACGAAGCAAACCAATGCGTTTCTTGGCAACCCTCAGGCATCAACGACAGTATGTGAACAATAGCGAGCTTCAACGCACCAACCCACAAGCATCAATGTTACGTACAACAGCACTAGATTCCAGCGATACTACAACGTTCAACAACCTCACCCACGAACATGATTCAAGACCCACCGTAGGTTAATGTTGATGCCAAGTATTCACTCAAAATTTTGCATCAACTTTGACATTTTAATGAGCACTTGGAGTTTTAAAGAATGTTGGAATGAACACCATCTTCAATTACAAAAGTAGACCCAAGGGGATGAGGTGACTTAAAGAAGATGATTTAAGATAATTAAAGCATAGAAACTAGAGACTAGTCAAGACCAAGGTTATCCACACCCCTTAATTTGATCAAGGAGGCTAATTTTAAAAACTCAATATGGAAGAAGATTGACCAACATAGTAATTGTAAAAGTAAGAACTCCTCAAGAAGTCAAAACATGGAAATTGAAGGTTTAAACAATTAAATATGAAAAACAAGACTATGAAACAAATTTGGAGGAATCAACTTTGAAGGTTTATGCAAAGTTGCAAAATCACAAAGAAGTTTGCTTCAAATTTGAAACTTTATAATGCAATATTTAAATTCAACATAGAATTTGCCTAAAACTCATGTTATTAGTTAATAACCAAGTAATGCATGACATAGTTATTTTGTTATAAGTTATTATCTATATAAAATAACATCTCTTTGTGCTCTGCATTTAAGAATTCACTAATTCTCATTAGCATCAAAATGACAATCTTTATGTGCTATAATATTTGCTATTTGAGACCGTTAAAAGTGAAGCTTTGCATGACTTAGGAATATGGTGAAAATAAAATTGAACATCATGAGAATTAAAAATACCATGAAGTATTTGAAGAGAAATTTATTATATGAAATCATAGAGTTCTTAAAATTGCTTGCATGATATAACAAGTTATTTAAAAGCAGACCACTTCATAAAATTCCATATTTTTATTTCTCGCATAAGTTATTGAATATATTTCATTTAGCTAAATCAATATTGCATTTGCATTAAATTGCTTAACTCTCAAACTAGAGTGTGACTTCATATGATATGAAAAGATATCATATTCATGAAAATTATATTTTGAATGTAAAATAACTAATGAAGCATTCTAGATTCCATCTATCCAAAAATGCACTTATGCAAGCAAGAAGCTACAAATGCCACAAGATGGCCAAGAATTTTCTCCTACGGGAAATCGGCAAGTCCAGAATAATCCCTATAGGGTTTGATGGCAATCCCACTTGAAGTCCAAGGACTATCTTAAATTTATATTTTCTCCAAGAAAACGGCACAGATCGTGAATCTAGAGGAGAATTTTACATACATCTTGGGTAGACTAAGATCAACCCTACAGGGTATGATCGAGCAATCCTTGGGATAATCCAAGGACTACCTTGGAGCCTTAAAATTTTCTCCATGAAAGCGGTCAAACACTGCGAATCTAGAGGAGAATCTTATACCTTGGGAAGACTAGGATCAACCCTACAGGGTATGATTGAGCAATCCCTGGGATAATCCAAGGACTATCTTGAAGCCTTAAAATTTTCTCCATGAAAGCGTTCGAACACCGCGAAGCTAGAGGAGAATCTTACACTAAGGGAAGATCGACATTGATCTCATTAGACACGAACGACAATCCCAGGGATAATTCAAGGATCACCTCAGAGCATTAAAACCAATCCCTCTCAGAGAATGATTCTAAGGATAAAACGCCAAAGAAGGATAGTTTAGTAAGATCAAAAGAAAAATATCTTAAATAAAAGATAGATGAAGATTACTCCAAAATCAGGCTCCATGCAAATAACCCATAATGATAAAAGCTAAACTATGAACCCGTAATTAAGGAGTGGGGGCTAATGTTATGGATGAAATTGGACCAAGAAGATAAATCCAAATTACAAGGGAATCTTGCAAGATAAGATTAATCTTTTTGAATCCTATTCCTAGATAGAAGGGGAAATATATTTAAATACTTATCTAAAAAGGAATATGAAAGTCAAAGATCCTATAAATATGTCATTATGACTCAAAGGCAGGAAGTGGAACTTAACTCTCATTCTCTAAATTATAGCTTGCTACACTTTTCTTCCTTTCTAACTTAAGCATCGGAGCTGGTGTGGCAAGTGTCATACCGGTGCCTAACTTTTTTCTCTTTCGTAGGTTACCTCTTTCCCCTCAAAATACAAATTTACAATTGCTATCACGTGGAGGTTATGTGAGATTTCTCCTGGCCAAATTTTGGCAACAACAATATTTATTGATATTAGTTCGTATATTTTGATATTAAATTGACTGAATTAAAATTTTTGTCCTTAAATTTTCAAAATTTTGTTTAAGAAGTTCTTGACTTTAAAAAGGTTCTACTAAGTCACTAAATTTTTGTCTAATAGGTTCCTGAATTTTCAAATTTATATCTAATAGATCCTTGAACTTAAAAAAAAAATATATTAAATTACAGATCTATTATAAACATTAAATTGAAAAGTCAAATACAAAATTGAAAGTTTAAAGACGAATTGCATATTTTATAATTTAAAAGCCTATTAAAATAGATCAAACTTATCAGTGTATAAAAAAATGAAACTTGAAATAACAAATTTGATTTTTTCCCAAAAAATTATTTAAAAAAAAACGAACGTCAACGTTAGAAAGGGTCAAATAGGTGGCGTTCCGCATGAGGGCAAAAATTTTGATGTCAAAATTTATCCCATGATTGCGTTCAATGGCGGATCTATAATTTTATGTTAGAGGGACTATATAGAAATAATTTTGAATACATTAATATATTGATATATATTTATATCAGTTCGTATATTTTGATATTAAATTGGCTAAATTAAGAATTTGGTCCTTAAATTTTCAAGATTTTGTTTAAGACGTTATTGACTTTAAAAGGTTTCTACTAAGTCATTAAACTTTCAATTTCTATCTAATAGGTTCCTGAATTTTCAATTTTGTACGTAATAGATCCTTGAACTTAAAAAAAAAAAAGTCTATTAGGTTATAGATCTATTATAAACATTAAATTGAAAACTCGAGATCCCATTAGATACAAAGTTGAAAATTTAAAGATCAATTTCATATTTTATAATTCATAAGCCTATTAAAATAGATCAAACTTATAAGTGTATAAAAAAAATGAAATTTGAAATAACAAATTTGATTTTTTTTCCCAAAAAATTATTTTTTAAAAAATGTCAACATTAGAAATGGTCAAATAGGTGGTGTTTAGGCCGCACGAGGGCAAAAATTTTGATGTCAGAATTTACCCCATGATAGCATTCAGTGGCGGATCAATAATTTTATCCCAGGGGGCTATATAGAAATAATTTTAAATACATTAATATATTTATATATATTTATATCAGTTCGTATATTTTGATATTAAATTGGCTAAATTAAAATTTTGGTCCTTAAATTTTCAAGATTTTGTTTAAGACGTTCTTGACTTTAAAAGATTTCTACTAAGTCACTAAACTTTTAATTTCTATCTAATAGGTTCCTGAATTTTTAATTTTGTATGTAATAGATCTTTGAACTTTAAAAAAAAAAAAAGTCTATTAGGTTACAAATCTGTTATAAATATTAAATTGAAAACTCGAGAACATATTAGATACAAAATTAAAAGTTTAAAGACCAATTGCATATTTTATAACTCAAATGCCTATTAAAATAGATCAAACTTATAAGTGTATAAAAAAAATGAAACTTGAAATAACAATTAACAATTAGATTATTTTTTCGCCTTCATAGAATTATAAATTCTTTTTATATAATTAATTTAATAAAAATAATTTACTAAAATTTAAAAATATTTTTATTGTTTCATTTCTATTTGCCTAAAAAAATTCAAATTTAAAAATGAAATTGAAAAAAGAATTATAATATCATATATTTGTTATTAGAAAGAAATTTTGAATTTAAATTATTTTAAATATATGAAAAATAAATATTACTTATGCAAAGAAAAAATCCCAAAAACAATAAGAAAAACGAGAAAAAAAAAACGAAGAAAGAAACGGGAAAAACAAACGAAAAGAAGGAAAAAACCAACGAAAAAAACACAGAAAAATGAAAAATGAGCTTAAAAAAATGAAAAACGAAAACAAAAACAACCTAAAAGAATGTGCTCGTACATCCGCCCCTCTCTATAATTGACATATGTTCTATTGTTTTATCTTGAATTATGTAATCATCATTGCGATGAGCTAGATGATTACAGTGCTAAGATTATTTCAACTTATTTGAAAATTTATAGTAAATTTTACTCATTTCTAACTTAAAAAGATTATCATTATTATTTATTATATTTATATATGGAATATAATCTATTGATCCCAAAACATATTTTCTAGATCTCCACACATATAAATAAAGGATCATACTAACTTGAACTAACTATAACTAACAATGAAGATGATATAATAATTCTCATTTCTTTCATTTTATTTTTCATAATGCCAACATCACCATAGTTCAATGATTAAAATATCTACTTTTTCTCTTGAAGTTGAATGTTCAAATTCTCACCTCCACATATTGTTCTACTAAATGAAATTTCCTATTTTTATAATAAATCAATGCATTTGGGTAGAAATTCTTTTTTTTAGTTCAACTACATGGGTGCAAATTTAAACCTCTAACTTTTTGGTGAGGGTATATCCCTTAACTAATTTAGTTAGATAGAATTCCTACTCATTCATATTTTTTTCATAATTAATAGATTAAACCACTTATCATTTTGATTATGTATGTGAATTTTAATTATAAAAAAAAGGCTTTATTCGACTAGTAATATACATATTTCGTTATTGAAACAAAATAATTATTGTTATATATATATATATATAGTAGATTATGAAGGTTACATGCCAAAAGCATTCTAACCTCCTTTAAAAACTAGTAGGTTTGAATCTCACTCAATATTGCTATTTTATTTATTTATTTATTTATTTGGAGAAAAAAGGAGAGTAGTGTTATATTTGTAAACAAATTAAAATAGTTGCAAAATTAAAATAGTTTTTATTTAAATTCAATTCAATTTTGAAAAAAAGAAAAGAAAGTTATTAGGGTAAGCATGATCTCACAGTTGCATGTTGATGGCGGGTTCTCTGTTTCCATTTTAGTGTTCATGGCCTCGGAACACACTAATTCGTGACAATTTCTCTCTTCTTACAATAAGCCTCTGCAACCGAAGTCTGAAACTATATATACACTCAACCCATTCAACTCCTCTTACCGTCAGCTTCAATCCGTCCTTTTCCTTTGCGATTTTTCCCTCTCTTCGATTTCCTCTTCCCCTTCCAAGTTGAAACGTCATCAATCTCGCATAGTACAAATCATTGAAAACCAGGTCGCGATTTTTTCCAGTCCACTGATATTATGCCCTTATATATTGCAAATTTGGCCATTAATGTTCCACATGGGTTCGGTTTGAGTAGAAGGAACAGCAGTTACATACCCAACTATGATGCAGGGTTTAAATGTTCCTTACTCCTCTTCCCTTCCGCCCACTTCCATAATTCTTCCCGCAAGCTCCCATCTCGTATTTCTTGTTCATCTAAGCTTAATCGAAGCTGTTCGTCTGTTTCTTCATCTTCTTCTTCAATAATGGAAGGCCAGAAACAGGTCGGTCCTTTGATTTCTGGGCCGGAATCACTTTCCCAAGAACTTGAAGTCGCCGTTGGAGCTGTTCAGATGGCTTGCTTTCTTTGTCAGCGAGTTCAGAGTAACTTGCTTAAGAGCAATGCCCAAATTCAAGCCAAGGATGACAATTCCCCTGTTACTGTCGCTGGTAATTTGTTTGTTTCTTCTTCTTTGGGATTTACTTGTCCATTTCAGACGTGGGTTTTCGATTGCGTATTGCTTTGCTTTCATCTGCCCTTTTATTATTATCATTATTGTTTTTATATTGTACTATCTTTATCTGTTAATCTGGGAGGTTGTTTGGAATTATGTCATTCTTCTCTGTCGATTATCTAGAATGGGAATTATCGTGGTGTGTATATCTAGCATAATGAAATGAATTGTTATTTGAATTAAAATGGATTTGAATTGTGGCTTGTACAATCAAGGAAGTGTTGATGACTTCGGCAGTCACATTTTTTTTGTTAAGAAGACAATGCAGGAACAATGCAACTGTGCTTCCCACCATTATCGGGAAGCTTTACTTGACGTGTTTGCTTGACTAACACTATGGTCCTGAAGTTGGTCACCTGTAGTAGAAGAAAAGTTACCTAGTTTTCAAATTGATCTTTTCCACGGCTAAAATTTTTGTTTAGCATTTATGTTTAGAAAAAAGCAATAATAACACAGTATTTTAAGTTTCAAGGTTCTGAATTTGCAAATACAAAAGTTCTTCTACTCTTGTTTATCCTCCCATTTTTGGCCCCATGGATCTACATAGTTTTGTGCCCCCTTCTCCTCTGTTGATACAATTTTCTTGCTTACCAAAAGAATGTTAGGCAGAGTATAATCCAAGGTTTCTGTAGTTGGTGACTGATTTGAGTCTGTGAACCTTTTTTAGGATATGAAACCAAATAAAAATAACTCTTGAAAATCTTTATAATTGAAAGCTGAAACTTTCAGAAACTGTTCAGACATGACTCTAAGACTTCCCAATTTCCTATTGACATCATTGTCAAAAATTTACAGAATTGACAATGATCTGCATATTTTGGACACCTGTACATCAAGAGATGGCTTAAGTTCTTTAGCTCCCTTCATGGAATATATTCATCAAGGCTTCTTTTGCCCTTATGTCGTTTGATGCAAACTGAACGGTTCTTTTCTTTATAATTGCATCTGTAGGTTGTAAAAGCTTGAAGAGATAAAAGAATGAAAAACTGTGCAAGTAGTCACAACGTAGTCTTGACCTGTTTTAAATGCTTTTTGTTGATACAAGTTGGATAAGAGAACAGCTATTCACATAAAGAGTTTAAATTTTGTGAAGTTTCTTCATTAGATATATAACTAATTTGTTGGTAGACATAGCTTTCTGAGTTTTGGAAAATTTTGTCAATTACAATTGTGAACAGATTGGAGCGTTCAGGCAATTATCAGCTGGATTCTGTCCAAATCTTTTGGGAGTAAAAATGTATCAATTGTTGCGGAAGAGGATGTTCAGACTCTTTCCAAGCCTGGTGTGGACCAACTCTTGAAAGCTGTAGTGGAAACTGTAAATGAGTGTCTTTGTGAAGCATATCGTTTTGGATTGGAAGGTCCAGAAAGAACCCTCTCTACTTCTGAGGTTCTCAAAGCCATCAGCCGATGCAACTCATCTGGCGTTTCAACTGGAAGATTTTGGACCCTTGACCCTGTGGATGGCACCTTGGGGTTTATACGCGGGGATCAATATGCTGTAGCTCTAGCATTGATAGAAGATGGAGAAGTGGTGCTGGGGGTTCTAGGATGTCCTAATTACCCAATGAGAAAAGAATGGCTATGCTACCATCCTCGCTACCATAGAATCATATCCAAATTATCACCTACAACATCAGAGTCTTGGGACAAAGGTTGCGTGATTTATGCTCAAAAAGGTAGTGGTAAAGCTTGGATGCAACCATTGGTTCATGTAAATAAGAAATTAGTATGGCCGAACTCTGCAATACCAATTCAAGTATCCTCCATTGACGATCCAGCTTTGGCAACCTTCTGCGAGCCAGTCGAGAAAGCAAATTCAAGCCATTCATTCACCGCAGGACTTGCTCATAGCGTTGGACTTAGGTACATATGTTTTTATATTCTGTTAGGCCTTGCACATATCCATTTTGAAGGCCATATGATTAAGTTTTCTGGTATGTTTACATGTTTTGACTGTAGGAACCAACCATTGAGAGTGTACAGCATGGTGAAATATGCAGCCATAGCTCGGGGTGATGCTGAAATCTTCATGAAGTTTGCAAGGGCTGGTTACAAGGAGAAGATATGGGATCATGCAGCCGGTGTGGTTATCATACAAGAAGCTGGTGGTGTTGTCACAGATGCGAGAGGCCGTCCGCTCAACTTCTCGAAAGGTATGTATTTGGAAGGCCTCGACCGAGGAGTCATCGCTTGCGCTGGAGCTAACCTTCATGACAAGATAATCAGAGCTGTGGACGCTAGCTGGAACTGCTCTTGTCTATGATATCATTGGCTTCATGAAAATAAGAAAGATTGTATGGTAAAAGGGGGGGAAGAGGAGGCTACTTTTGCTTTCTTACTGTAATTTTTGGTACATGGGACTTCCACAGAAGCTATCTTGTTATTCAGTAAAGGCTTGTATTTATTGTAAAATCCTGCTCATATCTATAGTCTGGAGGAATCCTTTTCCTGTTTCAGAAGCCTAACCTTTTTAACTTTTTTTGAGGAAAATTTGCAAAATGGTCACTAAACACTAAAGTATAGGAGTTGTTATAATAACACCCTTAAATTTTTAATCTCATCAACCTGTCTCCTAAACTTACAAAATTGTTGCAATTAAACTTTTAAAGATTGTAGAATGTACAAATCACTTCTAAATTGTAAGTGTTATTTCAATCAAAACTTCAAACTACAAATCCAAATTCTTAATATCAATTTTTTGTTTTCTTGAATCGAAATGACAGTTCAACATTAAGTTGAAAACTATTTTTTTTTTTTGAATAGTTAATATTGTTGTTTTTAAATTTTATAGGGTTAAATTGTAATAATTCTATAATTTAAGAGTTTGATTATAACCATTCTTATAATTTAAAGGCAAATGTCAAATTCTGTAATTTTAGAGAATGGTTGATCAATAAATTGTAACTACCCCATAGCTGGGGCCAAAAAACAAGCACTTACAATCTTCAAAGATATCTAGATCATGTAAGACAGATTTTGAACTTTGTAGGAATTCATAGAATTCAGTTTGGGGGATCTAGATTCTAGATTCTTCTGAAAAATGAAAATTGATTCGATTTGGTGAATATGGAAAGTCCAATTTTAAGAGACGTCCTTAGATCGTTCAGCAGTTACACGACTAGCAATTCACCATCCACTTAAGAACTTAATAAGTTTAACTCAACTTTATATTATTTATAAGAATAAAAATAAGTAATAAAAATAATAAGAACTCAATTACATTATATAGATCTCATAAAATACATAAATATATGAAAGAAAAGTCACTTGTTCCAATCCGATTACAGCTCAGATGGTTAAGATATATATTCTCGACCAAGAAGTCAGAAGTTCAAATCTCTCCGCACTAGTCTCCACTTGTGCACATGTTGCTGAATTAAAAAAAAAAAAATCAATTGCCAAAGATATGTGCCCAAGCAACAAGTGAGAAAGAAGCCACTTGATTGTATATATCATGTAAAAAACAGACCAGTTGGCCAGATTTGCTTACTGTTCCCCTAGGATTTAATCATATTCTCTCATAAGTACATTAGGGATCGGTACAACCAACTATACCAATAGTTACAATTTCTTTCAATTTTTTTATCTTTCTTTTTCCTATTTTCTTCTCTCTCTTTCTTCCTTCTGCTCTGGGGGAGGAAGCTACAATGCTACATACATAGGAAAACCATCTGTGGGGACAAAATTGAATGCTCAAATAATGAAAAAATTAGGATGGACTACTACAACTATGGCAGTATGGCAATGATAATATATGTGTGTTCAAAGGAAGTAAGAACCCCCATGTAGATGAAGCTCAGCTAGGATGCTTGCTTGCTGAATTAGCGGTGTCGGTGTCGCTGTCTTCGTGTCCTCCGTCTTTGGTCACTTTTTAATGAATGTTGTTTAAATGGATCGACCCAACTCTCGTCCTCTGCTACCGCTTTGTTCCATCGATCTTTGAAGATTTGAAGTTCCCATGTCGATTGTCTCCTAATCTGCTCAAGTTCATATCAAGCATCAACACTAACAAGTTCAACTTCCAAGTTCAAAATCACACTTCATTATGTTAGAACAAAGAAAGATAAACCTGGCGAAGAACACACAATGCAACCACCCCCCCATCCCAAAAAAAAAGCAATTATTTGTGGAAAAAAAAAGTGATTTAAGATATTGGAACTGAAAAATGATAATTAACTTCAGATGTCTAACCTCTGTTCGAACATCACCGGGTGGTACAGGGCTATGTTTCTGAGTAAAAAAAAAAACAGCATGAGGTTTAAAAAAGATTCAACAGAAGCATCATGGATAAAAAGAGGAGACTTTTAAATGGTTACCTTTGCGTACTCTGCAGCTTTTGAAGAAGACTTGGACTGTAAAATGAAGAGGAAACTTTAATGGTGGGAATAATGAAATTAAGCACATCGAGAACGATGCGGATCATATGATGATCTCTTCTTTGAAGCAGTTGAGCTATGAAAGTGGAAGCAAGTACAGACTATATAAATCATATAATGAAAAAAGCGAGCCATGAAAATTACCGTTCTTCCGCCTCCACCCAAAGTCTGTATGCCCTTGTGAACAATATACTGACTATCAATTACTCCCACCTTCTTCGTCCGATCACCCTGCAGAACAAGTTAACACATTTCAAAATGAAAAATGAAAAAACAAGGGGATAGTGATTTCTTAGGTACCCTGATTGACTTTAAGCAGTGTCAGCCTTCTCAGTGAAACAACACAAAAGCTATCAAGCAATGGTTTTCAGTGCTTTATGAGTAGTTCCTTTTGCTTAGGAAAGGGCAGAGTTTGGTTCTTTACTTTTCTTCTCTTTTAGATGAAAGTATGAGTTATCTGCATAGCAAGGTTCATTCTTGATATTGGCCACTGGGAATTAAGTTGTTTGAAATAGTGGGATCTAGTAAGCAGCAAACTTTAGGGTTCAAGGTTTTCCATGGGGAGGAGTTTGACTAGCTTGCTGATACTGATGGCTTTACAGCTGAACCACTTAGGGGCTGTTTGGGGCGCTGAGTGGATTATAATAGTATGGGTTATAATAGTCTGCAGGTTATAATAGTTTGTGGAGTTATATAATATGTATTTATGATGCAGAGTTGTTTATTCTGGGTTATAATAGTTTGTGTTTGGGTGCGAGTTATTTAACTCCATAGACTATTATAACTCACTCAGAGTCCCAAATAGGCCCTTAAATTTTTTACTTCTCCTTTTCTGTTTTTGTTCTTTATTGTTTCCATTTTTCAAGGCTATGTAATCAGCACAAGTAGGTTTGTCCAAATTTTTCCAGATGGAAAATGTAACGAGAAGAGTTTAAAATGAAATAAAGGATAGGATGCTACTGCATTCAAATGCTTATAAATAATCAATTCGATATCAAGTTGATTAAGTCTAATGCTAAAGATGACAGTATTAACTAAGGAATTTTTTCAAAAAAGTTGGGAGGGGGACGTGACAAGACCAAAAAACATTCCACGCAAACTTAGTAACTACCACAACGAAATGAGACCTAAGTTACCATTATTAGCACAAGTAATTGAAAAACTAGAATAGAACATTCTGATGCATGTTGGTAACAATGAGGTGATAAAGGTTTTTAGTGGGATAAGATGATAGCTAAGACACAAGGAATGGTGTAGTGATATGGACAAGGAGGGTAGCATGGGTGTACTCATTCAGGGACTCAAGTATAAGAAAGCCTTACCTGTGCACAATACCCAAGTTTCATATCCATTCCCCATCCATGGACAAGATCATTCTGGACGAAGAAAATAACATGTTAGAATGAACTAATCAAATAAATGAAACTGGGGGGCCAGGGAGAGAGAGAGAGAGGAGGGTCAGTTTAAGCTCAAATGCTGAATTAGATTAAAGAAACTACCTGTATCAGATGCCAAGTACAATACCAGGCCGATCTCGAGAATACAGGAGCCATACCTTCTACAAATCTAGAAAAGTGAATATTTTAAAATTTAGTTAATCTGCTCATCCTGAGAGGGAACAGAGACAAAAGAAGAGATACACATCATGCTTGCATTTATATTTGAAAAATCAAAACCTAGATACTACTTTTGCCAGAATATTTTTTAAAATACAAAGTAAAAAAGGAATGTGATTTGTTATATTATAATAGATGAAATAAATAGCATTTGCGAGAAATCGTAAGTGCATCCACACAATCACTTACCCAGTGCAAGGTGGCTCCTCACTTTCATCTGAACATTTCACACTGCCTCTGAGATCATAAACTCTTCTGCATGGACTACTAAATGTTAGATAAATATTTATGTGGATTAAGTAGTGTTTCACAGAGTTCTGTTAAACCATTCCCCTTTTACCTGTGTATCTTCTTTGTTCGAGCACGAATAGTAATTCTATGATGTATGTCAGTTGAATTTGGGTCCAATGCAGGCTGAGATATTTCCAACCCTTCAGACTTTGCAATTTCCAGGTATCTGAAATTCATCAAATTTTTAGATAAAAAAATGAGATATTTCTTCCTAATGTGAGGGGCTGAGACAGTTAGCAATATCAATTGTTTAGTAAGGTTAGGTGGTTGCAGATAGTTGTGTGTACATGGTAGGTAAAGGAACAGCACAACATTGGGAAAAGCTAGGGAAGTGCTAAGTAGAATAAGGAGTTTCTTTCTGTACCTTCTTGGACTGAAATGTTCGACCCCCAAATCTTCATCCCAAAGAAATATGTAATCATAAATGGACACAACTGCCGGTTGCAAAAAGCGCTTTGCATACCACCTGAAGAGAATGACAAAGACAAAAGACGAGAAACCATTTAAATGAAGCAGCAGCCATTCTAAGTCCATATATGATTGGAGATTTCTTAACCATAGAGAGAAAAAAATAGAAGGGCAAAATGCAGACAGACAAACATACCACTTTGTTTGGTTTCGAGCAGCTATATGTATGGCATCATTGCTCCAGTCAAGATCCCACCATCCATCCACATTGCCATCATAATGAAAGAGTATAATAGTAAAGTTCTCTGGAATAAACTGGAATGTATGGAATTAGATGTAGAATAACCCCAATAAATATGATTAATGTCAAATGATAACAAGATCATACTTTTTGTACAATAGAATCGACATTATCCTTTTGTTTAATGCCAACTGGAATTGCAAGCAAATTACGGTTGCTGTAATCATCAGCCTGAAATTTATACCAAGCATGACAAGAAAATTATTGTCAAATCTTTTAGTAACGCTAACAAAGGCCTTCTGCAGTCCTACCAATATAAAAGCAAACATCAACTGATATATCTACAAGCACACATCCAAGTATAGGCCTTAAAAAACAAAATAGTGATAGAAGTCAACCTTTAACCTTGAACTACTAGTTCCCCATAGAGGTCTCAACTCCAAATCTGATCTAGCTTCTACTATGCCACGTGGCAAATCATTCAAGGTTTGAGACTCCTCTCCAAAGTCCTAAAGGGACATTTAAAAGAATTGTTAAGATGGTGAACATTCATTGACTATGGCTCCTTATTCAAGCAAGTAGAGAAAGCAACAAAGTATCTTGACTACTGAATAAAATTTAAATATTTTAGATAATCAAGAGAATTGTAATTTTAACCCAGGAACAGGAGGCAGGGAGGGAACCAATTTGGTCAAACATGAGCAGGAATGACAAAAAATTTACCTTTGTGGTCTCAAAGGGCTGCAAGGTTGTTTCAATCTGTAGGGGAAAAAAGGGGTAAGTACAGCTTCTGCTTCGAGACCGAACTGGATGAGTATATGTGTATGATCTATTCACTACAGATGAGAACCTCAAAGGTAAAATCTTAACAGTGTATGAGCAAATAGACAGATGAAGTGACTTAGAAATATTTACCGAAGTTGAAGATATTAAAAAAACTTAATTCCCTAGGATTTATTGCTAAAATATCCAAAGAAATATTAGATTTCAGATGTCCCAAACAAACCTAAAATTCACATACAATGAAAACAACCTTACCTTTGTCTGATGATATTGGTAATTTGTAGTTCTGTATACAATGAACAGCATTACAGTACAAATAACACCCATAAATGGAAGCTGCTTCATTTTGAAGTCGTATTTTCCCTGCACAACCATCATATACTTAGGATACTCCAAGAAAATCAAACACTGCATAGGCAGAAGGGGTACATCTTATTCGAAAAGTTCAAATCATAGTTCCAGTAAACCTAAAACCTAATAGCAAAAAATAATGAACAAACCCCATCAGAAAATAGATTCCTTTTTCTGAACAGCATGTCCCATGATTTAGGTGGCTTCATAGACAGCAAAACCTCCTATCTTGAGTTCATAAAGGCCGCTATAACTACACATAAAGAAGATGAAATCACATCATTAGTATTCCAAGCAAAAGTAATCCCAATAAACACAAGGTTCTGAGTTTCTTCTTCAATGATATTTGCTCAGCAGAAATAGAACTTTTATCTTTTCTCTCCTTATCCCTTTTTTCCCCCTTCAGTTGGATCAGTGAGAAGCAGTGATGTTGAGGCGACCCCAGGCGCGCGCCTCAGGCGAGAGGCGAGGCGACCTGGGGGTTGTGCGCCTCATATGCTGCCCAGGCGACCGACTTCAAACAGGCGCTCGCCTGGCTGCGCCTATCTGCGCCTGGCGACGCCTTCGCCTCTGTCGAAGGCGAGCGCCTGATTCAATTATGCAGATTTTGCTTTTTTTTTAATATATATATAAAAAAAAAACGATAATGAACCAACCCAGATTCAAGGTCATTCGAAGCGCTCGATAACGAGACCCCCGTACTAGGTCATTCGAAGCGCTCGATAACAGATTCAAGGCATTTCTACAACTTGATTATTATTGGAACTACTAATCTTTTAAGCTTTGGAATTTTATGTGACTATATTTACTATATAAATTTATGCTCTATATATTATTTATTTATATATTTATTTATTGCGCCTCGCTTCACTCGGGCGACGCCTTTTTGTCGCCTCTCGCCTTCAGGCGATCAAGGGGCATGTCGCCTTGAGGTGCGCCTTGCGCTTTGAAAACACTGGTGAGAAGAGTGTAAAATTTGATTGAATTTTACAGTTCAAGGGGCAAAACATTACATAAGAATGATATAAAGCGTATGGAAAAATTTGCTGGATATATTTTCATTGAAACAGAAGTTCAACAAGCTTAAGAAGAATACAATGCTATATATAGAAGGAAACCAACATAAATTCAAGATCAAATATAAAAAAAAGATGGTCGCGTGATCAAATATTAAAAAGATACGAGCAATACCATAATATTTAAATTATAGATTAAAGCAACTAGATTCAAATTGTCCAATTTTGGACAGCTGAGATAAGAAAGAAACAAAGCAAGAGAAGCTTGCACGTTGCATTTCCCCTATCCACTACATATGCATTCCACAGAATGCTACATGCTTGAGTGACGGTACGAGCAAGCAAAAAACATAGGTGATCCCAACAATATCCCCATGCGAAATCAAAAGCAGCTTCAGAAAGCGAAAATTCTCCACCTAATGATAATACCCACAATTCATTTAAGATACTAATCTAAGAAGATTAGAAAAAGGAAACAAATGGCAAACTTGTATGAATCCTGCAATTAGACTTTCTCCAATTTTCCACGAATTGCCAACTATCCCAGACAAACAAAATTGAAGGAAGGTGACAAGAAGCTAATCAGAAGGCGATTCAGTGTCAGGAAGAAAAGATAGGGAAAAAAAATCTAGAAGAATACAGAGAAGAAAATAGCTCTACCATATTTCCATTCTCATTTGGGACAAGAGAAGTAACACTTCAGCTTAAAAATCAGAACCAAATCATTTGATAATTTCCACAAGATCCGAATTCCTATCGTCCTTAAGAAAACAAATCAAAGACGAAGCAAACTTCAGAAAATGTAAAGATTAAGGCATGTTTTAGACTAAAAGCTCGAAGGTCCCCATTTTGAAACCCAAACTTCGGATCCTTAAGTAGTCCTCTATTCAGAATGGAATCAGAACAGACCGTACAATGCAAGGGGACCCCTAATCTAAAAATGCCCGCCGGGGCCGGATCTTTCCAGAGTGGATTCACATACAAAATACCCAAGAGATTACAAAATTACCTTCGAGATTCCCAGTTACAGAGAGCTATAGAAGTCCAGCTGAAATGTGAAATACAGAGAACAAAGATCCTTGGCTAAACCCAGCAAAGGGTCACACCCCAGTGGATCAGCGAGAGAGAGAGAATTTGTATAATTTAACCTAAATTTTATGCACAAAATTAGAGTACGTTGTTAATTTGATGCAAATTCTTGAAGAATCAGTGAAGCTGTATAGATGGTAGGTAAGTTTGGTTACCAAATTGGGTTTTAAAAAAAAAAAAAAAAACGGTGTTATTCTTATTGGTCCGGTAGAGACCGCTTGCTTTTGCTATCGAACGACATGCAGAGAAGAGAAGCCAAGGCGCAAAATGGGAAAGTGTCTTCTTCCCTTAAAACGTGGCGCTTCCTACTATTTCGTTCTTGACTCTCTCCATTTCTTCCATCATCTTCTTACACCCCTTTTCTCTCTCTCGCTGTTTCTCTGTCGTTTTCATTTTTTGCTTATCGTTCACTTTCTTTTCCCTCCTTTTCATGTTTTCTGTGATTCTAAACTGTTTTTGATCCACTGGGGTGTGACCCTTTGCTGGGTTTAGCCAAGGATCTTTGTTCTCTGTATTTCACGTTTCAGTTGGACTTCTACAGCTCTCTGTAACTGGGAATCTCAAAGGTAATTTTGTAATCTCTTGGGTATTTTGTATGTGAATCCACTCTGGAAAGATCCGACCCCGGCGGGCATTTTTAGATTAGGGGTCCCCTTGCATTGTACGGTCTGTTCTGATTCCATTCTGAATAGAGGACTACTTAAGGATCCGAAGTTTGGGTTTCAAAATGGGGACCTTTGAGCTTTTAGTCTAAAACATGCCTTAATCTTTACATTTTCTGAAGTTTGCTTCGTCTTTGATTTGTTTTCTCAAGAACGATAGGAATTCGGATCTTGTGGAAATTATCAAATGATTTGGTTCTGATTTTTAAGCTGAAGTGTTACTTCTCTTGTCCCAAATGAGAATGGAAATATGGTAGAGCTATTTCCTTCTCTGTATTATTCTAGATTTTTTTTCCCTATCTTTTCTTCCTGACACTGAATCGCCTTCTGATTAGCTTCTTGTCACCTTCCTTCAATTTTGTTTGTCTGGGATAGTTGGCAATTCGTGGAAAATTGGAGAAAGTCTAATTGCAGGATTCATACAAGTCTGCCATTTGTTTCCTTTTTCTAATCCTCTTAGATTAGTATCTTAAATGAATTGTGGGTATTATCATTAGGTGGAGAATTTTCGCTTTCTGAAGCTGCTTTTGATTTCGCATGGGGATATTGTTGGGATCACCTATGCTTTTTGCTTGCTCGTACCGTCACTCAAGCATGTAGCATTCTGTGGAATGCATATGTAGTTGATAGGGGAAATGCAACGTGCAAGCTTCTCTTGCTTTGTTTCTTTCTTATCTCAGCTGTCCAAAATTGGACAATTTGAATCTAGTTGCTTTAATCTATAATTTAAATATTATGGCTCGTATCTTTTTAATATTTGATCATGCGACCGTCTTTTTTTTATATTTGATCTTGAATTTATGTTGGTTTCCTTCTATATATAGCATTTTATTCTTCTTAAGCTTGTTGAACTTCTGTTTCAATGAAAATATATCCAGCAAATTTTTCCATACGCTTTATATCATTCTTATGTAATGTTTTGCCCCTTGAACTGTAAAATTCAATCAAATTTTACACTCTTCTCACTGATCCAACTGAGGGGGGGAAAAAGGGATAAGGAGAGAAAAGATAAAAGTTCTATTCCTGCTGAGCAAATATCATTGAAGAAGAAACTCAGAACCTTGTGTTTATTGGGATTACTTTTGCTTGGAATACTAATGATGTGATTTCATCTTCTTTATGTGTAGTTATAGCGGCCTTTATGAACTCAAGATAGGAGGTTTTGCTGTCTATGAAGCCACCTAAATCATGGGACATGCTGTTCAGAAAAAGGAATATGTTTTCTGATGGGGTTTGTTCATTATTTTTTGCTATTAGGTTTTAGGTTTACTGGAACTATGATTTGAACTTTTCGAATAAGATGTACCCCTTCTGCCTATGCAGTGTTTGATTTTCTTGGAGTATCCTAAGTATATGATGGTTGTGCAGGGAAAATACGACTTCAAAATGAAGCAGCTTCCATTTATGGGTGTTATTTGTACTGTAATGCTTTTCATTGTATACAGAACTACAAATTACCAATATCATCAGACAAAGGTAAGGTTGTTTTCATTGTATGTGAATTTTAGGTTTGTTTGGGACATCTGAAATCTAATATTTCTTTGGATATTTTAGCTAGTATTTTGTGTCCTGCTTTCAATCTTTGATCCTCTCGATTCCCACAGCCCACACAGACTTCTTGATCAAAGATCAAAAGAGCATATACTAGAAAATTCAAAACCACAATCATAAAATAAGAAAAACCAAAATTTAGTAGATTAAAACGTAGGTTATGAACAATAAAAGCACAGTTGAGGGTCTTTTACTATACTACATATTTCTCTTCTTCAAATCCAAAGTCGAACAAATTGAAGAAAATTAAACGGTATATAAGAGATCAAACAATTTAAAGAAGAATAACTATCTATCTGCTTCCTCTCCACGAACCAGATAATAAATTGTGTTTTTGTAAGCTAAAGCATATCAAGACCATTTGTTTCTTCAAATTAGATGGCAATTGTTCTGTCAATATCTCGCCAAGAATACAGAGAAACACATTCCCCCCCCCCCCCCCCAACACACAATCATAAGCAGCCCATCAAAGAGAAGAAGCAAATTGAGGATCAAAATAATGTGCATAAATTAAATAAAAAAACAGATGCCACTAAATCAAAAAGAATAACAATCAAAATAGGAATAAGGTTTCATTTCGAAAACATCAAAACACTTACATCCCAGAAACAAACGGATCTTGTGCTTCGATCCCCCCCCAAAAAAAAAAGAAAAAAGAAACCCTAACCCGAAACAAGAAATTGGAAAAGGCTCAACAAGAAAACAAACGGAAATGAAATTGTGCATAAATGAAAATGAAAGACTTAGCGATAAACAAGAATTTACCAGGAAAAAAATGTATGAATCCGTAGACGAAGAGACGTGAAACTGAAAGGTTTCAAGTCAAAATGAAGTTTATATGTAAGAGAGAAATTCTGCAAGCCACACAAACCTCTATTATATCGATACGATACTAGTCGGTTTTGGATTTTCTCCTGTTTATTTCTGACGGTGGAGATGAGAGATGGAAGTTGATCTGACGGTCACGGCTGTCGTCGAAACGACGTCACTTGGTCCTTTTCTTTTTTTTTTTTGTAATCTTAGCTGGATTATTGCGTGGAATAGAGTTTAAGACCTTCCGTTCCCGTGAATTACGTCGGAATCAAATAATCGAAAGAGCGATAATTGTTTAGGCCCCGTTTGATAACGTTCTTGTTTCTCGTTTCTTGTTTCTGTTTCTTATAAACTAAAAACAGAAACATGTTTGATAACTATTTCTGTTTCTTGTTTCTTATTTTTTGGTAAAAATAAAATTTAGTACATATACTATAATAAAACATATAACATGCATTAAAATAAAAATAAAACAATTATAAAGAGGTTATAATATTTTATTAAGGCCCAACACCTAATTAATAATAATAATAATAAAAGTTATCCTTCAAATTTTGTTCAAATTTGATTTGCAATGTTATTTCTTATTTCAATCAATTCACCTTGAACGATTTTGACTTACAAGAGTTAGTTCAATTAGACGAATTTGTAAATTGTCTAAGGTCAGAAAATCGAACATACCCACATTTCTTTAATTTAATAATAAATTTTATTTTTATTTTTCTTTAAAAATGTATTAGCCAATAATACACGCAAGTAAAATCAGAAAAAGAGAGAGAATATATATATATTTTTTAAATTTAATGGTAAACATGAAATACATTATTAGTTTATTTATTTAATAAAAAAATAAAATTGTACCAAAAGAAAAAATAATAGAGTTAAATAGAAAATAATAATTATAAGCTCGTTAATGTAAAGTAAAAGAAAATAAGAAAATAAGAGAGAAGAGAAAAACATAAACGAAAAGAAAAAAGTAAAAAAAAAAAAAGAAAAAAAAAGATAATGAACTATTAAAAGAAAAAAGATTATGATGAAAGAGAGAGAACGAATAGAAAGAAATAAATCAAAGAAGAAAAAAAATGAAGAAAAAAAAATATTAAAAAGTATTAAAAGAAAAAAATATATAATGGAAGAGAGAGAAAGAAGAGAGGGGAGAGATGAGTAAAAATAGAAATAGGAATACATGCATGAAAACTGGAAAAAAAAAAAACAGAAACAGAATTTGAGAAACTACTTTTTGAAGTTTCTCAAAATCTGCCATTTTTTTAGAAACGTTTCTAAAAAACTAAGAAACAAGAAACAGGATCGTTTATCAAATATGTCTGTTTCTGAAAAATGAGAAACGGGAACAAGAAACAGGAAACATGAACGTTATCAAACGGGCCCTTACTGTCAATGCCTTCCAAAATAATGTTCATCTTTCTGAATTTCTCTCAGCTGATTTTTTTTTTTAATTCACGATCAGAATTAATATCACGTACTTTTATAATGATAATTAGTGCCTATTCAACGAGCGCTAGGTTCGGATTGGCGAAATTTTTAACTTTTTCATATGTGAAGTATAATGTTTTTTTTTCTTTGGGGGAATAATTCATCAGTTAGCGAATCACTACTAAAGTAACTAAATTTTAATATTATCTTTTCTAATACTTTTAGAAATTCCATTATCGTTTATTCTTTAAAAAACCCTCAACCTAACATTAGAGAAACACTCTTTTCTCTCTCTCACGATAAAACTCACTGCCACACACACTCAAAATCACGCACTATTTCAATTTACAATCGAAGAAAAAAAAAAAAAAAAAAAAAAGGTCGGCACACACTGCTTGCTGCAAACAATACATATATATATGGGCTGACTACACAAATGGACATTTTTTATTTCACGTTTTGAAAAATGGCCGAGCCATCTTAATTTTTTAAAAATGGCCAAATCATTATTCATAATTTTAATTCGTAATTATTAAATGACCAGACTACCCCTAACCACTTCCATGAATAAGATTTCTTAATTATCGGATAATTAAATTTAATTTAAAATTAAAATCTAAATTTGAATAGATAAATTCGGTAAGATTCTAATTATGGGGTAATTAAATTTAATTTAAAATTAAAATCTAAATTTGAATAGATAAATTCGGTAATCTAAACAACAAAAGTTGTTAGGATTCATAAACCAAACAAAAATTCAAAATTCAAACAGATTATCTACAATTCAAACAAAAATACACAGAAATTAAAATTTGATTGCATAATAAAGAGATTAAAAAAATAGTTGAAATAATATATTAACAAACCAATAAAATGACATGCAATATGAAATACTAAACTAAAAAATAAAAGTAACCCAAAAATAACAAAGATTAACGTATTTACACTTTTTTTTTTAAATATAATTCGATATTTTGAGAAGATACAAGGTACAAATATAATAAAATATAAATAGATTCGGTAAATTCGGTAAGATTCCCTAATTATGGGTAATTAAATTTAATTTAATATTAAAATCTAAATTTGAATAGATAAATTCGGTAATCTAAACAACAAAAGTTGTTAGGATTCATAAACCAAACAAAAATTCAAAATTCAAACAGATTATCTACAATTCAAACAAAAATACACATAAATTAAAATTTAATTGCATAATGAAAAGATTAAAAAAAAATAGTTAAAATAATAGATTAACAAACCAATAAAATGACATGCAATATGAAATACTAAACTAAAAAATAAAAGTAACCCAAAAATAACGAAGATTACTGTATTTACACATTTTTTTAAATATAATTCGATATTTTGAGAAGATACAAGGTACAAATATAATAAAATATAAATAGATTCGGTAAATTCGGTAAGATTCCCTAATTATGGGTAATTAAATTTAATTTAAAATTAAAATCTAAATTTGAATAGATAAATTCGGTAATCTAAACAACAAAAGTTGTTAGGATTCATAAACCAAACAAAAATTCAAAATTCAAACAGATTATCTACAATTCAAACAAAAATACACATAAATTAAAATTTGATTGCATAATAAAAAGATTAAAAAATAGCTAAAATAATAGATTAACAAACCAATAAAATCACATGCAATATGAAATACTAAACTAAAAAATAAAAGTAACCCAAAAATAACGAAGATTAACGTATTTACCCTTTTTTTAAAATATAATTCGATATTTTGAGAAGATACAAGGTACAAATATGATAAAATATAATAGATTTGGTTTCTTTATTCTAGAATTTAAATTAGATAGTTTGTTATACCTAAACCTACCATTGTCATCTATCTCTTGAGCTGTGTATGTGTCTGAAATAAATATAGAGTAAAAATCAATTGAACAAAATACCTACAGAGAAATACACCGTACATAAAAAAAAATAAAAAGTACGAACACTACCACGAACTCATCTACCTCTTGAGCTATGTATGTGTCTGAAATAAATATAGCGTAAAAATCAACAGAACAAAATACCTACAGATAAATACACTGTACATAAAAAAAAAGTATGAACCCTACCACGAACCTGAATTTTTATCAATAAGAGCAGCATAACAGACAGGAATAATAAGTGAATAAAAGGCTGCAGGTGGACCATGAATAGAATCCAAGGCAAGTTCGCGACCCCTCTATGTATTCCCAATCAATGGAACCAATAACCACCTTGTCGTCGACTAACACTCTCCTCTTCATCTTCTTCAGCACCGCCTTCACCACGCATAACAACTCAACTCCAAGCCTCGAAGATTTCGACGAATCACCTTCTAAGCTTCCAAAAAGCTCCGAATGGTTGTTCAAACTGTCAGAAAGTTGAGAAGTAAGCAACTGAACAATTACGCGCATGAAATGGGCATGTGCAGTAGCGACAGTGCCGATGGCTTGGGATTTAAGATTCGGAGAGAGAAGGATTGTCTTGGGGAGAGAAAACCGGAAAAATACCGATGGCTTAAAATTCAGAGAGAGGAGAGAGGTGGATTGTCTTGGGGAGAGAGAATTTTGGAGATAGGAGAGACTGAACAATTGCGTGCATGAAATTAGCTTGTGTAGTAGTGATGGTGCCGATGGCTTGGGAGAGAGAACCGGAAAAATACCGATGCCTTAAGATTTGAAGAGAGGGGGATTGTCTTGGGGAGAGAGAATCGAAAAAATAAGTATAAAGATACTAACTGCAATGTAAATCTTTTAAAATACAGATTAGATATAGTATAAATAAAATAGGAGAGAGATATTTAGATTTGAAGAGAGGAGAATTGTCTTGGGGAGAGAGGATTTCGGAGAGAGGAAGACTGTCTTGGGGAGAGAGAATCAGAAAAATAAGTATAAAGATACTAACTGCAATGTAAATCTTTCAAAATACAAATTAAATACAGTTGAAATAAAATAGGAGAGAGGGAGATTTAGTATACGAGGGCAAAATGAGGATTTGAAAAAAGAAACGCCACATGTGCACCTCACGTGTGGCCATAATTAAAAAGAAAAATCGGATGGCCATTAACCAAAACAACCCATTTTTTTTAGCCATTCTTAGGATTTTCCCTATATATATATATATATATATATATATATATATATATATGCGCGCTTGTGTGTGTTATGTAGATGACCTGGTCAATAAATGGGCCTTGGCCCATTTGTCTTCAATCTGCATTTGGAGTGCGTGCAATTTTCCGTTATTTTAGCTTCATTAAAATAATAATAATAATAAATAAATAACCTTAATAATTGAACCTAAAATTTACCCAGCTACAGCTATCAAGCACAATAAATCGAAAAATACCCTCAAAGCCATATTATTCTTATTCTTATTATTATTATTATTTATGATTCAAATATTATATTTTACCTTACCTTATTACTTTAATTTTTTGATTACCGTGACATCGGAGCGGTATGAATATAATATTTTACGACTAAATCCAACATTATACATAGATAATAGTTGTTATCATTATTATAATTAATATCTTATTCGTAAATATCAATACAAAGCTGCCCTATATAACACCGCCGTCATGATATGACTTTTATGTCTCTTGTCTTCTCCTAAGCTCTATGTCTCTCTTGTTCTTTTTTCTCCCACTGTCTAGAGTGTCACGCATTAACACCATTTAATATTTATCCTTTAATAATAATACAAAATATATAGACAAGGCAATAGCAACAACTAAATTTAAAAATATTAATTAAAATATCATTTGCATGTTATTATCTGAATATGTTGAGGATTTTACATTGAAAAGATAAAAAAATACCTCATAATTTATAAAATCCATGAGTTACTTTTCTCATTATTTTCTCATTGTCAATTGATTTTAAAATGTAACTTCATGTTTATCTAATATGATATCAAAGTTCATAAAGTCCAAACGAGTATTAGATCCAAATAAGGTCGAATCCCACATCGAAAAGATGAAAAAAGACAAAGACCTCACAATTTATAAGATACATGAACCACTTCTCTCATTATCAATTGGTTGTGAAATGGAACTTCATGTGTTATCTAATATGATATCATAGTCCATAAAGTCCAAATCGATATTCGATCCAAAAATTAAAATTCGATCCAAGAATAATGAACTTAAAAGGCACCAACAGACACCTCACCATTTATAAGAGCAACCTTATTTATGAATCTAATATGTTATTAGATTTATTTAATTTAAATGATTAGCATAATAATTCGAGCTAATATTAATAATACTAGAGCGTAACCTCGTATGCTTGTCACGTCGGTGGTTATGTGATAAGGCACCCGTGTGTGCCACGTATGCGAATCATGGACCAGGCCTCGGTGAGGAATCGTAACCGTACATTTTTAAATTGTTACGCTTGTTATTATGCACGTGATCACACCAGATGAGTGATGACGTTAATTTGCTTTTTTTATTTTTTTAATTGTTGAATTGAAATTATAAATTATTAGGAATTAGTGAATATGTATATTTGGGTGTTAATTATTAGGAAAATTATGTCAAAGAGCACGTTTTCAACCATATATTTCACAAATGACTCATTTTTTTAAAAATATCAGCTCTAGCATAGCTCATGTTTATGAAATTATATTATTCCATTTATACCCTTACAATTTTTGCATTTCTTTATAATAATGTTATTATTGTCATTTATTGTTTCCATAATGAAATAATTCAATTTAGGTAAATAACTTTACTATTAATTACGTAAAGCTATTTTTTATAATGAAAAATATTTGTCCCTGTTTTGCCTTATCTCTTTGGAATCTCAAAATTTCTCAATAAAACAAAATTACAAAAGTAAAGCAAATGCTTTACGGAAAGTAAAGGCGGAAAGTAAAGAAAACGACAAAATTTAAAAGATGCTTTACAAAAGCTGGATAACATATGTCTGCAAATTATCGCCGTCGAATGATTCATCTTCTTTTGTATTGGTGATGACGTCACCCAGTGTTTCTCCTGAATGGCCAGGACCGATTGCTTTATGACATCAGTATTGTTAACAAAATACTTCAAGAATTTGGCGTTAACCACTGAGGGTGTATATACAAGGGACTTACTTCGGCTCCCTGCCATAACTGCCCAATACACCTTACCATTTTCTCTCGGTATTATGTCAAACAATTGGTTATAGCAATCTTTGCTTTCTGCGTGGCCTGTGGGTTGGTTAAATCCACTGTTCCGGAGTGTCACTATCTCCATCATCCTCCCCTTTCAATCGGAGACTAGCATAGTCGACGATGAAATTATATTGTTGCAGACTGGTTGTTAAAATACATAATTTACAATTTTTATACCCTTCAACTCGGTTGAGAATCCAAGTATGGGTCTAGAATATTGAAATTTAAATACGGGTCGTATTCAAAATCAATATCGTTGACAGAAGATTGTGATATGATTTCATCAATATCATTATTTTCTTTTTGAGCGGGATCGTTCTCAGTAGGTATCTGAGAAGCGTCCTGGATTACAGCTTGTAGCTCGAAAGCAGATGATGCTTCAGCTAAAGATGCAATGATTGAACTTCGTTGTAGAAGGACTTGTTCTTCTTTTACACGAGAATGGTGAGGATTAGCCTTTAGGAAGAGGGCTATCCTTTCTTCTGAAAGATGAGAAACATCAAACTTTTCCCACCATTTGATTTTTAAAACCTTGTTTAAGGTTTTAAATTTACCTCTTGGAGCTAACTGATAATTCCAGCAGAAGATCCAAGGTAATTGAAAGAATAGTGAAAATCTAAACGTCATTGCAAGAGGTGACGAATGAACACTATTTTGGAAGAGATGGAAAGATTTCTGTATTTTCAACAGGAAAGATTTCTTGTGAAATGCCGAAATGGTGCCACCATTTTTGAAACCAATTAGGGAAGTTATGCTTGTAAGATTTCTTACAAAACGTAACAAACCATGAGTGGTTGTTGTTGGGATTTATGCCCTAAAGCCTCGTAATTAATAATTTATTTAATAATAAATAATAATTTTGATTATTTTATTTGCAATATAATATTATCCATTATATGAAAAATCCAAGGTTATTAGTGTAATCTTGAACAGTATGTGGTTGACATACGAGAGGATCATGTTCAAGAAATAACCTAAAGGGTCATAGTATATGGATAAGGTTGGGTGCCTTATCCTGGTAACACTATTGATACGGCCCACTTTGTAATAGTTACAAATGATTTGATCCAAATCATTCATGTGGAGACATGTGAGTGGGGGTATCTTATACAATGAGTTTGTATAAGACTGGACCACGAAATATTTAATCTCTCTTTATAAATCCGTTAATTGAGAAGATTAATATTTCATCAGGATGATCATATGCGACTCGATATTAATCCTGAGTGAGTTATGAACTCCTGCATGTGAGGGCTTGTCCTTTGATTTGCATGGGTGAGAGTGACTTTTGTAGCCGATTCAATATGCCTACCATTTTGGGGACTTGACCAAATAGGGAGCTGGGAACATAATCTCACAAGATGGAATTCACTCCTTCCCATATAGGGTAAGCAGATGAGTAGTTCCCTTAAGTGCTGATTTCGGGACTTGAACAATGGGGCCCCACCCTCTCATTGGCCCGAGAGGGACTTAGTTTATAATTAGATTATAAACATATTGTTCATTAGAGGATCAGTGGTACTTAAGGTGCAAGATGTAATTACAGGGGTAAAACGGACTTTTGACCCAGCTGTAATTACGAACAACTCGTGAAGGATCGACTTGCATGTAATGATTATATCTATGGACACAACTTGTCCTACAGTGCATAAGAGTGCAACTCTAGGTCTATAGTGGAGTAACCTATAGTTAATGAATGAAAATTAATTAATTAAAGAGTTTAATTAATTAATTTTGTATCATTGGAGCTTATAATCTGTAGGTCCATAAGGTCCCTTTGCTAGCTCATAGTAACACTAAAAGATCAATTTAGTTGAAAGAAAAATTTGAAATGTTCAAATTAATATTTAATTTGAAGTGTTCAAATTAATATTTAATATATTAGATATATTAAATATAAAAGAGGAAAATATATTTATTGTATTTGATACATTAAATATTAAAATAATTAATATATATTTGATATATTAAATAAAAGATATTTATAGAATTTGAATAAGATTCAAATAAATAAATATCGTAGGAGATTTGAATGAGATTCAAATAAATAAAAGATATATTTTAATATATTAGATATTAAAATATAATATTTTAATAATGGCAAAGATCTTCCCTTGGTCTCTATAAATAGAACCCTTGGGTTGAAGCATTCTGAACAACACACATCTCCTAAATAGAGAGAATTAGAGAATTCTCTCTAAACTTCTTCCTCTTTAATCCCTTGAGGATTTTCTTTCAAGAGGCTCCCACAAGCCTTGATCTTTTGTTAGAGTCATAGCAAGGAAGATTTTGTGGAGGAGATAAAGACCCGCCAGAAGAATCTCCATGTTTATTTCAATGTAAGTTTTTGCTTAACCTTATATATTTTGTGTTTAATTCTAAATAAATCAAAGACGATCCAATGCTTCCGCTGCGGGATGAAAAGTTCATTCTTTCAATTGGTATCAGAGCCTCTTTGAGTTTTATTTAGAATTAAATTTTTGTGATGGTGGGTATTTTAATTTATCATATATTTGATATATTTGTGGTTTGCAAATTGATTGTTTAGGCTATTTGGCATTAGATTTATTGCTTTGATTAAATCATTGTAAAACCCATAAGGGTTAGGATTTCATGTATTTTACTTGAAAGATTACCATTGCTGCAATTTCGATCACCTGTGATGAAGAAGCCGACGACGAAGAGGTGCACCAAAGAAAAAAAAAATCGGAAAAATCGAAGTCAATCATATTCGGCTGAAGCTTTATATTATTATTAAACATTCCAGTGTCAGAAAACAGTGTTTGGTTTAGTGGTGAAGAAGGCTTCTTGATATACTCAAGGTCTTGGATTCAACACTTGGGTAATGCAGTTTTTTCTTTTTAATTTTTGTGGCTGCTGGTATCATAATTGGAAGACAAGATTTAGATTTTTAAACTCTAAATTTGGATGGCCGAACAAGGAAGATATTGAAGACCAAGATATGTCTTGGATTTAAATTATTGTAATTTAAATTATTTTCAATTTCTTAGGATATGCCAAATATGCCGGTCAATTTTGCTATTTTTAATTTAATTATGCATGAGATGTATGTTTTAAATTATTTGATTGTTGCATAAAGTATGCCATTTAAATTTAAAATCCCACCATAGGTTAAGCATGATCATGCATCTTATCTTAATTTTGAATATAATTGTTATATTTAAAAATTATGATTAGGATGTTTCCTAATAGAATTAAGATTAATTTTTTTTTAATATAATTGTTATATTGGAAAATTTGATTAGGATGATTCCTAATAGAATTGAGATATTTTCTTAATATGCTTATATTTTCCATATCTTTGAATATAATTGTTATATTTGAAAATTAAATTATGATATTTTCTTTCATAAATGAAATCCATGTTTTCCTAATAGGATTAGGATATATCCTAATGAGATTAGGATTTTCTTAAAATAAAGATATTTCGAATTCATGCTTTAAATAGTTTAAATTTTGAATTTAATATATCTTTATTTGTTAGAATGTAGGATAATCTTTTAATTTAGTTTTAAATGGTTTAAAATGGTAGAATTTCAAGATTATCCATAGTTTAAGTTTTGAATTTAATTTATCTTCTATTTTTCTAAATAGAATTAGAATAAAATATCAAGGATTATCTTTTAATTTAAAGAGTTTAAAATGATGGATTTTTAAGACTATCCAAGTGAATTATTTTAATAAGATTAAAAATATTTATGTTCATTAATCTAATAATTAATAGTTAATTAAAGATTAATGAATTTGAAAATAAAAATTGACTATAAGGGAACTCTGTCTATGGAAGGTTCTGTCTAGACTGGGGTATTTAAGCTGACCGAAAGGGAACACCTCTAACTGGGAACCGACCTGGGAGTTGAATTAGTCAAATTTTATTTATTTTCACTAAGCATGCTCATAATGTTATTATTATTTTTAAATAGTTTAAAAACTTAGTAATTCACATTAAAATCAATCTAACAACATAAGGGTTATGAAAGGTAGATTGAGGAACTTAGATAAATGAGATTAGCCTAATTTGTCTGAGTAAGAGAAAACCCTATTTCAAAATACTTAGTGGGAGAAGGACACATGTCAAAATCCAACGGTCTCTATTATTGATTCACAACGTGAGATTCATGTGGGGCCTCGTGGCGGCTTTTGGACCGTCCTCCCTACGGAAGGTGTTTGCATGGATCAATATCAAGGTGAATCTTTTGAGAAAGTATTATAGTAAGTGGGAGAAGGAAATGTGTCAACATATCCTACGGTCTCCATCATTAGTTTACATCGTGAGATTCATGTGGGGCCTCGTGGCGGCTTTTGGACCGTCCCCCTACGGAAGGTGTTTGCATGAGTCAATATCAAGGTGAACTCCTGAGAAGGATAGGATTGTAGTTTTGTTTCCAATACTTGACCTACCCTACGACGGCACTTGTTGGGATAAAACTACAGGATCTAAAATGATGGGTCACACTTACAAAGGGCTTATTAAGGTTGTTAATGATGTCCTTGACCAAACTAATGGTAACTAAATATTATAGAATAAGAGTTATTCTGGTATAATACTTGGTTGAGATTGTCTCAGTTTAGTGAAGGAATACTTGACCTACCCTACGGCGGCACTTGTTCTAACTCACTAAAGTACCATAGCATTAAAAATGATTTATAGGGTTCATTTTTACAAAATATTTGATTTCTATGCTAAAATTGAATGGATAATTGTTTGCATGATGTTAAATTATATATATATTTCAATATTATGTCAGTTTCTCTCATAATTTTTAATTTTATTACTGATAATCAAAATTGAGAAATTTTATTACTTGGAAAAGTAACATTAACACTATAATGGTAGTGTAAAATATTTTTTTGTCTTTATTGAGAAATGTTCTCAAAACCTGTTGCTAATGCTATTCGAATTGTTCGTGAAGTACATGATTAATGAATCAAAAGTAAACGAGATAGCTTGTATGTACTCTCCTAGTTGACATGTTAGATGTCAAGTTTAGAAGATAAAGAAAATGACAACAACATATGAGATGTTGAAGTTAACATAAGCTAAATTTAGAAAAATGTCTAAATGATCTCGAAGATTAAGTATTACAAAATTCCAAGAAAAGAAACCAAATGATTGAAGCTATATAAAAGGAAATAGTTCCTAAATTAGCTGGGACAATCATAAAAAGAGGAATTTTTTGAAATACCTCTAAGAAGAAAAATATAAATGAAAGTAAATTTGATTTACTAGATTTTTGGTGGAATATAAATAATGCCACCTAGATAGTCGATAAAAGATCTACTATCAAGATTTATTCTTCATTACATTTAATATGTAATTCTTGGAAAATACTTAACATGTAGAATAGTTTCTACAAGTTAGCACCAGGAAGCCTATCTCAATTAGTGTAGTGGGAGACATTAAGATGTCATTAAGTAAAATTGTTACATAATGCTGAATATGGTGTTTTTAGTAACCATAAGAGAAATTCAATTTCTCGAACTTTATTACAAAAATGTTCATATAGTATGAATTACTTTAAAGTATGAAAGTTTATATTTTCAAAATTGTTTGAAAATACATTCAGCTGAAAATAAGAACAATTTGTATATGTTAAAAATGTTGACATATACTATACTACAAAATACTGAGATATTCAGGATTATAGAATCCAAAATAAAAAGACATTGTTTTCTCCTAAAAGATGATACTTGATTTTGGCTGTTAAGGTTGATTAACATCAACTTGAATAGAATGAAAAGACTAGTAAGAAGTAATTCTCTAAAAGTTAGTTAATTACTTTATCTGTCTGTAGATCTTGCCTTTCATGCAAGATAATCATTGGGCCTTTATTAGATAGGGCTAGAACGCCAAAGAATACTTTGGGCTTACACATTCTGACCCAAGTGGTCTGGTGAATATAAAAGTCAAATAAAGTCATGAATATTTCATCACTCTAGTTGATGATCATTCAAGGTATAAGTATCTTTACCTAATACAACATAAGTCTAAATTTTTGAAAAGTTCAAGAAAATTAAGACTAAAGTTATAAAAAAAAAAAAAAAAAATCGATTAGGTAATTAAATCTATCAAGATATTATGATCAGATCATAATGGAAAGTACATGAACCTTACGTACTAAAACTAATTGATAGAAAATGAATTTTTATCCCAATTATCTTAATACCAAGTACAATTTTGTGAAATTGTGCTACAAGAGGAGAAACAAGACCTTGTTAGACATGGTCACATCAGTAATGAGTTACACACCATTACCATACTCCAGTTAGGAAATGCAATAGAGATTGCATGGTGAACATGATTCCCTCTAAAAGTGTCTACGAGCCAATTTTAAAGATTATAGAAGAGTAGTAAAGCTAGTTTACAACACTTCACTATTTGGGAATGTTAAGCTCACATGCTGAACACATGCCTAAAAAAACTTGCATATGTTCAAAGATAAGCCTAAGTGTAGGTCACCCCTAAGGAGTATAAAGTGGTCTTTTATGTAGTCCTAAAATGAATAAGGTATTTGTATGACAAATATCAATTTTATAAGAAATGTCAAATAAAAGACTACAAACCTTTAATAAGGTGAGATAGTGTTAATAAATTAGTTCCAAGTGAAGCCACTAAATAGTTAACAAAAGTTGTTAACAATTTAATTATATTTGAAAGTCAAATGGATCCCAGTCATGAATTGGATAAGCCTCATCGTAGTGGGAGAGTTATGAGATGACTCAACCTTTACAAGGACTTAATTGAAGTCCAAATTGTCATGTTAGATGACAAAGTTAAAGGCTTATTACTTGCAAAATGAGACTAATGGCAAAGGGTTATACCTAATAGGAGAAAGTAGACTGTGAGTAGATTTTCTCACTTGTTGCCATACTGAAGTTTGTAAGCATTATTTAATTCATTGTTGCATATGTGATATAAAAAAAAAAATGAATGTTTAGAATTCTTTTATGAAAAGAAATCTTAGATAATGCATCTACACAAATCAATCAGATATGTTTATTTTCAAAGATCAAAAGCAAAAAGTTTGCGAAATAGTAAATGTTTATTTATGAAATGAATTTTACCATTAGATCTGTGAATATAAGGTTTGATAAAAGTATCAAAATCTATGACTTTGGATAAATATTAATGAAGCTTGTATGGACAAGAAAATCATTAATGGCTTAGTGGATTTTTCTCATTTTTTAAGTTGGTGATATTTTTACCCATTATGAATGATGTAAGATGTCTAACATAAAACGTTGATTCAGTAACCAATTCCAAATAAGTGATTTGGAATGACTCAGTATATTTTAAATGTCCAAAATGAAGATTTTAAGGACAAAATGTTAACCTTGTCTCAAACATCTTATATTGACAAAATTGTTGTCAAATATTTGATTTTTATGTCTAAGAAAGTGTATCTTAAGACACCTCAAATGTTGAGAGTATATGATATGCATAAATGAGACTGAACATTTAATATACAATTGGTTAGCATATATCAGTTAAACGAATGGTATGACCATTGAGTAGAAAATTAAAAACTTTCTCAAATTATCTATGGATGATGAGAAATTTTTGTGTATGCAGTTGAAGATTTGATCTTTACAAGATACACTGGTTCTTGCAAAGATTTAGGAAATCTATGTAAAAATAAATCTTACCCTAGGTGGTGGAGTATGGTATATAAGTTAAATTGTTTTGCTTGTGAAGCAAGAAAATGACTTGTATGACTCAAATAGTTCCTTAAAGATTTGAAAGGTGTTTCAGATATGATTTAGTCTATCCTCTTTATTATGATAATACTGGTGCAAAGACTAATATTAAGGAAATTAGAAAACACCAATGTATAGGGAACCATATCGAGAGAGAGAAAGCATCATGGTAGTGACCAAGATGGCTTTTAGCGGCAGTTCTTTGGATCTATATAAAGAGACTCTCCAGGCTAAAGTGTTTGAGGGTCACCTAGCATGTCTAGGATTACGAGACATGTCTCATCTTTGCTAGGGCAAGTGAGAGAACATGTTGGGTATAGAGTATGCCCTAGGATACATGTCTCGCCGGCTTTAGTGCAAGTGGGAGATTGTTGGGATTTATGCCCTAAAGCCTCGTAATTAATAATTTATTTAATAATAAATAATAATTTTGATTATTTTATTTGCAATATAATATTATCCATTATATGAAAAATCCAAGGTTATTAGTGTAATCTTGAACAGTATGTGGTTGACATACGAGAGGATCATGTTCAAGAAATAACCTAAAGGGTCATAGTATATGGATAAGGTTGGGTGCCTTATCCTGGTAACACTATTGATACGGCCCACTTTGTAATAGTTACAAATGATTTGATCCAAATCATTCATGTGGAGACATGTGAGTGGGGGTATCTTATACAATGAGTTTGTATAAGACTGGACCACGAAATATTTAATCTCTCTTTATAAATCCGTTAATTGAGAAGATTAATATTTCATCAGGATGATCATATGCGACTCGATATTAATCCTGAGTGAGTTATGAACTCCTGCATGTGAGGGCTTGTCCTTTGATTTGCATGGGTGAGAGTGGCTTTTGTAGCCGATTCAATATGCCTACCATTTTGGGGACTTGACCAAATAGGGAGCTGGGAACATAATCTCACAAGATGGAATTCACTCCTTCCCATATAGGGTAAGCAGATGAGTAGTTCCCTTAAGTGCTGATTTCGGGACTTGAACAATGGGGCCCCACCCTCTCATTGGCCCGAGAGGGACTTAGTTTATAATTAGATTATAAACATATTGTTCATTAGAGGATCAGTGGTACTTAAGGTGCAAGATGTAATTACAGGGGTAAAACGGACTTTTGACCCAGCTGTAATTACGAACAACTCGTGAAGGATCGACTTGCATGTAATGATTATATCTATGGACACAACTTGTCCTACAGTGCATAAGAGTGCAACTCTAGGTCTATAGTGGAGTAACCTATAGTTAATGAATGAAAATTAATTAATTAAAGAGTTTAATTAATTAATTTTGTATCATTGGAGCTTATAATCTGTAGGTCCATAAGGTCCCTTTGCTAGCTCATAGTAACACTAAAAGATCAATTTAGTTGAAAGAAAAATTTGAAATGTTCAAATTAATATTTAATTTGAAGTGTTCAAATTAATATTTAATATATTAGATATATTAAATATAAAAGAGGAAAATATATTTATTGTATTTGATACATTAAATATTAAAATAATTAATATATATTTGATATATTAAATAAAAGATATTTATAGAATTTGAATAAGATTCAAATAAATAAATATCGTAGGAGATTTGAATGAGATTCAAATAAATAAAAGATATATTTTAATATATTAGATATTAAAATATAATATTTTAATAATGGCAAAGATCTTCCCTTGGTCTCTATAAATAGAACCCTTGGGTTGAAGCATTCTGAACAACACACATCTCCTAAATAGAGAGAATTAGAGAATTCTCTCTAAACTTCTTCCTCTTTAATCCCTTGAGGATTTTCTTTCAAGAGGCTCCCACAAGCCTTGATCTTTTGTTAGAGTCATAGCAAGGAAGATTTTGTGGAGGAGATAAAGACCCGCCAGAAGAATCTCCATGTTTATTTCAATGTAAGTTTTTGCTTAACCTTATATATTTTGTGTTTAATTCTAAATAAATCAAAGACGATCCAATGCTTCCGCTGCGGGATGAAAAGTTCATTCTTTCAGTTGTATGGTTCATACCAAAATATATTGTACCATGCAGTGATGTAGTCATGATAACAATATGTTTGTGGTTTGAAGTTTCTGGAGAATCTTTTTGGAACCGACATCCCCTGAGGCCAGTGAGATGGCGTAAGAACCCTAAGAATTCTCAGTTTTGAAAAAATTATTCTTGACGGATCATTTCTGTCCGGCACGTGAGTTATTTCAATTGATTTAGTGTCAACTAAAATAAACTCATAGAATAATCTTGTTTTTGATATATCCTCGGGCATAAAGAGAAAGCCAGCATGATAGATTTGAGAACAAATTTCTTTTGGAGAAGGACCATCGAATTCAGGCTCGATGATAAATTCTTCCAAGGAAGTTCTTGTATGATAACCTGTTATCTGAGGTCTTGCCTGAAAGATAGCAGGTCGTAAAGTCCGAGCATAGGAATGATTCCTAGGAGTCGTACCTGATGCTGGTCTATTTGAGGAGGGAGAAGGGTTAGTCTGAATAGGACTTTCGCCTTCCCTGATTGATAAATTCCTCTGTGAGGATCCTTGACGGCGCCTGGTTATCGTAGTGTAATCGATATCCATGGCGTAGTGGTCTGCATTCATGGGAGCGAGTGCAGATGTTTGAGAGATAGAGCGTTTGCCCCTTTGAGAACTAGTTCCAGAGGAACTAGCTACTGATTGAGTCGTCCCTTTATTAGGGATATTTGAGGGAGTTGGCCCTGGGGGCCTTCCTCCTGAGGGTGGTCTTGGGCGACCAACATGCATTGAGGAGAAGAGCTTGGAGATTTCTTTGAGAGATGTTCTCTCGAGAGATAATCAGCAAGGCTGTTCTCACTGCCTTTTATAGGCACAATTGAGAAATCGAAGCAAGATAAGATTGCTTGCCATCTTACAAAGATTTGTTTTGAAACAAGATTTTTTACATCCTTTTCGAAGATGTATTTACTTGCTTTTGAATCAGTTCGTACAAGAAAATCTTTGTTGATAAGATCTCCTTGGAATTTTTGAACACAGAGGACTATTGCTAGCACCTCCTTTTTGACTGTGGAATAGTTCTTTTGGGCACTATTCCATATTCCGGAATGGTAACGGATAATTGATTCTTTTCCGTTAATTTCCTGTTTGAGAACACCGCCGTAACCGAGATCTGAGGCGTCGGTTTCAACTATTATTTTAGCTGCTTCATCCACTAGCGATAAGCATGGGATGCCTTTTGACAAAGCTTTAATGGATTTGACGGCATTTGTGTGCTCATCTTTCCATGGCTTTGGATTTTTCTTTAGTCTGTCGAATAATGGCAGACAAATGATACGGAGATCTTTAATAAAGTCTCCAATATAATTGACACAGCCAAGAAATCTCTGTAGCTGAGTTTTATCTTGAATTACATCGGGGAACTTATCCACGAAGTCTAATGACCGTTGGATAGGTTTGATGATTCCTTGATCGATATCGTATCCTAAGAAACGAATCTTTGTTTGAAATAATTTAATCTTGGGTAGAGATACCACAAGACCATTTTTCTTGATAATATAGATAAAACATTTTAAATGTTTAAAATGTTCTTCTATTGATTTGGAGTATATAAGAACATCATCAATCTAAACTATTGTGAAGTCTTGATACTTATTGAATATGTCATTCATGACCTTTTGAAACTCTGAAGGAGCATTCTTTAGGCCGAATGGCATTACATTCCATTCGTATTGTCCGAATGGTACATTGAAAGCGGTTTTGTACCGATCTTTGATATTAATTTGAATATGCCAGAAGCCAGATTTCAAATCAAATTTTGAAAAGACTTTTGCAGAAGCTATACGCTTAAGCAAATCTTGAAGATTGGGTATCGGATACCTAATCCATTTTAGTACCTTGTTTAAAGGTTTATAGTTAATAACCAATCTTGGAACGCCACGTTCCTTTTCAGCTTGATTATTAACATAGAAAGCCGCACATGACCATGGGCTTTTTGATGGGCTTATTAGGCCTTTTTTGAGAAGATCGTCGATTTCCTTTTTACAGGTTTTGACGAGCTCTTTTGACATTTGAATGGGCCTAGCCCTGGTAGGGATTTAGGCCTCATCAAATTTATCCACATAGGGAAGATCCACTATGTGTTGTTTTCTGTCCCAAAAGGCGTTTGAGATATTTGAACAAATTTCAGATTCAATTCTTTTTAGAATTGTCTGAATATTATTTTGAATAGAAGGATTTTTGATTTCTTCACAAATCTTTCTACATTTGATATCATCTTGAAGGAATTCAATCTGTTTTTCCTTCCTAGAGATTTTATTGAGCTGTTCCTCAATATTTGAAATATATTTTGGAGTTATGCTATTACAAAACTCAAAAATAATTGATTTTCCCAGTTTATGAGAAGTTATTCCTTCTTCAGAAACTGTAAATTGATAGAGTTGAGTGAGGAATGGTGTTCCAAGAATGACTTCCTTATTCAATCCTTTCATACAAAGAAATGTATTTACAAAACACACATCTTTGTTGCATATGTGGACTCTTGGTAATTTGTAGTTAATTACCAATTCCTGATTGTTCGCACCTCGAAGAATTTGGCGAGTAGCTTCAAAATATCTAGAAGGTATAATTCCTTCATTAAGAACATTTTGATATGCTCCTGAATCAATGAGGGCTATTACCGTAATTTTATAATCACGGATTTTTAAAGTGATTTTTGAATACCACTTTTGATTGAATATCTCATTGATGTAATTAATATTATCACCACGAGGTTCTTGAGAGGATGATTCCACAGTAGTAGATATCATTCGATTTGATCTTTCTTGAACAACAAGAATTTTGTTTTCAAGAGTAGTGAGTCGTTGCTTTGAATCAGCAACTTCTCTTTTGAGAGTTTTGATTTCCAAATGCAAGTCTTGAATTTTGACTGGCATTGGAGCTTCATCCTTTTTCAACCTTTCTATTAATTCTTGAAAATTAAAATAGATAGGCTTTCTTTCTTCTTCGGCTGATGTTCCTTTCAACTCTTGCTTGAGTTTAATAAACATATGCCTTTGAAGATCTCTATCAGGTATCGCTTCGATTGCGTCGATAAGCGCTTCCTGAGTACTTGAAAGAACATTGATGCATCCTCCACAGGGAATGACATCATCTTCTGATTCTTCTGAGGAAGAAGAAAGATCGAAATAATCCGTTTCTTCTTCTATTTGATTGATCATATCATTATCAGAAGAGGATTCCGAAGAGGAGTCTCTTTTGATAGACATGTCTTCAAAGATCTTTAATAGAGATTGTTTGACTTCGTCATCGATCTCTAACTTGTTGACCTTTTTCTTGAGATCTGGACATCTGTTAGCATAATGTCCGATTTTTTGACAACTGAAACACTTAACAGTGCTTCTGTCTATGGCGGCCTGTCTTTTCTTGGCCTTCCTTTTGTTGTAGTATTTTCTTTTTCGAGGAACATACTCATTTGAAGATCGCTTGCTCTTAGAATAGAGCTTTTTATTCGATCTCTTTTTTGATGGGGGTTTATCGTTTATCCCATATTGTCTGCAAAAAGAACCCAGCTCCTGACGGTAGTCTGAGTTGGTTGCTAACTTTTTGCTGTGCTGCTGTTCCTGGCAAAGCTCAAGACAAACTGCCTGGATATAGCTGCTGATATCCCCATAGGTTAGGGATGCCCAGTTGATTTCCACTCCTCATTGTTTAGCAAGTATTGTAGAGAGGACCTTTTGTTTCACGTATTTGGGTAACCCCTGAATAAACTTTATTTTTCAGACGTTGTCCCCACACGAGGTAAGGTTGTAAAGACGTGCCATGTAGGTGTCTTTATACCATTTGAAATCACTCATTTTGTGGCATTTCATCCCCAAAAGAGCTTCAGTAGATTGATCACTGTATATGTTGGTTTTTCCCATAAAGTGTTTCATCAAGGTGTAAACAAACGTGTCTACACAATTTAGAGTTCTGATAATGACTCGTTCGTTAAGGCCGTCAGCATTTGGTCTCATTTCAGTCGTTTCTAGGACTGATTCTTTGATTGCTTTCCGATCGTCTTCGGTTATTTGATTATACCACCAGCTTCTGAGATTACCAGTTAATCCGCAGATTAGGCAATGTAGAATCATTGATTGGTCGAAGCGCTTGGCACAAGCGGAACTCGCCACAAACATTTCTTGGAATACTATTAGCATTTGTGCTTTAGAGCAACCATCAATATTCCAAGATATTAAGGAATCTCCATCGAAGTTTCGAGATTCTGGTTTGTAATCATCCCAGCCTAGGTCGGGTGGAGATGGCCTTTTGTAATGGTTCTTCAACTCATTGTTGTAAATGACAGGAAGAATTTTTGAAGTTGACTCAGAGATATCAACTCTTTTGATCATATTCAAGTTTTCGTCCTTTTTAGAGGTTCCGAATACCTGAACTTTTGACTTAGAACTTTCTGCAATATTGCTGCTAGAAGGTTCTGATTTTGATAATTTCTTGTCAAGTTTTTCAAGAAATTCATCGATGTCCTTACTTCCAAACTTCAATTTGGGTAGAATTGGGTTTGGTTGGACAATTGGTCGTAGTGGGTCAATCTTCGGTAGACCGGTCCGCTCTGTTGTTGAAGTTCCTTTATCGATTGGTTTTAAATCTTCAACCGATTTCGATAAGGTTGTGAGGACCTTATTGGAATAATTGAGCTGTTGTTGGATGTTCTTGATTTCTCTGACTCCAACGGTTTTTGTTTTCTCTTCATCAATAACCTTGTAGGGAGAAGAGGTGATTTTTGTGGATGTCACTAGTGGATGTGGGAAATTGGCTTCTTCTTCTGGAGGATAGTCAGAAACAATTTCTTTTCCAGTAGCTGTGAGCCAAATAGTTGGCCTTTTGATAACATTTACTTTTGACGTTTTGTCAAAATCAATGAATTTTTTCTTAGAAAGGAGTGCTGAAAGGTCATCAGCTCTCTTTCCTTTTTTGATATCACTAAAAAATTCAAGGACATAATCCGAGTATTTTTCATCAATTGATTTCTCTTCACTGGCTGATATAGGAATTTTATCAGTAGTAAGAGTATTAATCTGATCATAAACATAACCAGATTTTCTTTCCATGTCAGTCTGAGTAGGAGATATAGATCCTTCAGACTTTTCTTGTTGAATATCTGGAACTGGGAAATCATAATCCACTCTTAGAGATCTTGATTTACCAACAGATCTTTGAATTGTAGCAGATCGCACAGTTGAACTAGTGCTTGGTCGGCTACTAAGATATTCCTGAATTAGTGGTGGCCTTGGTTTTTCATGAAATTGGACTTCCACGTGGCCATCATCAAATTCAGTAATATGAGCATCAGTCTTTTGTCTAGTATTTGGAATAGTAGCGTTTTCTATATTCCAAATAGGGTTAGACGTAAGCTCATGCCATTTGAGTAACTTAGGGACAGTCACATTGGTTTTCTCAATATTGACTTCCATAAGCATAGTATAATTTCTAGGAGAAACTCCTAGTGCCTTTGGTGATAGATTAGTTTCCATCAATTTGTAATACAGTCTGAAGATGATAGCATATGGGTATGAACCATCTTTCATACGTAGTCCTTTACCTCTAACATCCAGACTGAGAGTGTCTAAGATATTAGGATCTTGAAGAGAAACAGTGAATCCGGGTCTACAAGAGAAATACACCGGTCCGTTCTCAAGATTTGATTCTATGATTCCTAGAACAGAATCTGAGAACCTTAGATGTCTTCTATCTCTTAAGGAGACATAGACGGGAGAGTCTAAGCCGGTCCTATAGAGAGGTTTGATTGCAACTTGAACACATCCTATGTGCAAATATTTGAAATATTGGCGATAGGTGTCAAGGTCTTCCTTTCCTAATAGATGATATTCAGTGATATCATTTTCTATTGGAATATTTGATTCGGAAATGTGTATTACATCCCGTTCTTTGTAATTAAAAAGAGGAACCTTGTAAATAGTTCCAGTTTCTAATTTTGGTACAGACCAGTTATGAAGTCTTTCTTCAACCTGGGCTATTTGATTCTCTGTCTTGTTTATTTTAGCCAGAGCTTTTTCGATTTCCTTTGCAGGATCATTTGAGGATGTAGTAGTGTCTACTACAACTGGAGAATAAAAAAGTTTTTTCTTAAGTTTAGAAAGCATGGCGAAAAGAAGTGGAGAAGACGAGCATAAGGTTTATAATAACAATGATCTATATTCTTAATATGATTCTTATCCATAATTTAATTGCTTCAAGTATTCATCAGTTTATATCAATCGATCTAAAATAAGAACTTTTGAGAAGTTAAATTTATTCTTATTCAAGTTTGAAGGTTAACCACGCCTTTCTCAAACTGTATAGAAAAGAATAACTTCTTCTTTAGAAATTTTGAATTTTAGAGAGACAACTGACTGATAAATTGAAAGAAGTAATTAAGAATATTGATAAGGATCAAAGAAAGAATAATAGAAAGAAGTTATTACTTACCTTTTGCTCTTAGAGAGATCTACTCCATAGAGAGAGAGAGAAGTTAGAGAGAAATAAGAGAGAATTTTCGAGCTCATGGCTCTGATACCATTATGGGTTGGTATGGAACTCCTTAGGAAAATTATGTCAAAGAGCACGTTTTCAACCATATATTTCACAAATGACTCATTTTTTAAAAAATATCAGCTCTAGCATAGCTCATGTTTATGAAATTATATTATTCCATTTATACCCTTACAATTTTTGCATTTCTTTATAATAATGTTATTATTGTCATTTATTGTTTCCATAATGAAATAATTCAATTTAGGTAAATAACTTTACTATTAATTACGTAAAGCTATTTTTTATAATGAAAAATATTTTATTCTCTAATATTATACCATTCAAATTAGGTGTTAATTTTTTGTTACCATTAATAACATTTAGGTTAACAAATTATGTTTAATTATTCTTTTTAGTTTGTTTTTTCCGTAGCCGTCCGGTAGACTTTTCAATTAACGTCAACTCTTTTTTATTCTCCAAAATGAGTAATGTTCTTCTTCTTCTTCTTTTTTGTTTATTTTTTCTTTGGGTTTTAATTTAAATTTTGTATTACATAGCAACTTTAGCAGTATGGAAATTTCCTTTATTGTTTATTTACTTTTATTATCATTTGATTTTTTTATTTAAATCTTATATTTTAGACTAAAGAAAGTAGTATGGATAGTTCATTTACATAGAAGTATATTATATATACGTATGTATATAATTCTATTATATTTTATGTAGGCAATAACTATAGTTATATTTACAGACATATATTATATAAACATAGGTAAATAATCATCATATATTTTGTATTGGTAATAATCCTATTAATTTTGAGATAACCTTACAATATATAGCTCTAATGTCATAACATGATCTATCCATTTTATACATACTGTATGTTAGTGTTTAATGGGTTCCTAAATATATATTGTGTTTTATATTGTATCCATACATATATATATGTTGAGGTATATAATATATACATCAGCATGTAATCATTTTATATGTTTGGGATGACATGATACTCTTATTATATTATCAGATATATATTATATATACCCCTACTATATTCTCAGATATATAATATATATACCCCTACGTATGAAGAATGAAACAGTTGATAATAGAAAGAGTTGTCTAGTTTTTAAAATCCCTAGATTTTAGGAGGAAAATCGTAAATATCTTTCATATATTTTATTTCTTATACAAAATTAATGGTGTTTGGAGGGAATGATATAGGTTTCAACGTTTATGGAAAGTATCCATATATTTTATTTTTATTTTATATATATAGAGAGAGCAATAAATAGAGGTGTAAATGAGTAATGTTCCTCTAGATTTGGCTTCTATTTGGCTTGAAAAGTGACAAAGCCAATATTAATAACAAAACGTGTCATTTGTGTAAAATTTGGTTCCAAATATGTCATTCATGTAGTTAACCCTAATTATTAAATTGACTAAGTGGGGCCCACTCGGAGGGGTTGTTGATTAAATTAAATTAAAGAGCACTTGTCGCAATAATTTAAGTGTAAACAAATAAAATAAGGTTTAGTTATTATTATTTTTTTTTTGAGTACAACGGGGATTGGGGGGAATAAAATAAGGTTTAGTTGTTTTGTGGAATAAAAAGATTTGAAATTTTATAAGATGGTAAAATAAAGCATATGTTAGACGAAAAGAAAAGCAATCGTCAAGGAGCGTGAGACCCGGGCTGGTGTGGTCATTATGGCACACGTGTCAATCATGCATGGGAACTTATTTATTTATTTATTTTTAAGTTAAAATATCATTTTCATCCATACTTTCAAATGTCTAATTTTAATCTCTCTACTTTTAATAAAATTTAAAATTTGTCTCTATTGTTAATTTATTGTTAACTTCTTTAAAGAAAACTAGTCTCTATTAATTTTTCAATTTTAGTTTCTCTACTTTCAATAAAGCTTAAAATTGGTCATTGTAGTTAATTTATTGTTAATTTTTCTAAAAAAACTAGTCTCTATTAATTTTCTTCTATAAATTATGAAAATATATTTATATTGTATCTTTTCTTGCATGAAAATTACCATTACTATTTACTCAATTTTGAAAAAAAAAATTAACTTCAAATTAAGGGTAGAGACTAATTTTAAGATTTATTTAAAGTACAATAATTAAAATTGAACATTTAAAAGTACATAAATTAAAATAGAATGAAACCAAAGTAGAAGGGCCAAAATGATATTTTAACCTATTTTTATTTCATTTTTTGAGTTATGGCTAACAAGCCCTTTAGATTTGGAGTATTTGAATTTGTACTTATCCCAATTTTTTTTTTCTTTTCTTTTTGAACCTCAATTTTCTGTCTATCAGCGTTAGGCTGTCAAGGTTCGAAATGTCGATATCGATGAAAATGTCAAAGTCCAGATTTTATGGAAATATCGATGGAAATGGAAATATCGATAGAAATTTTGGGAAATTTTATAGAAATCATGGAAATTATTTGAATTAGTCAATGAAACTTTAATTGTGGTTTAATTAGACTATGATTGACCATTTTTAAGCATCATACCTAAAAACTAAGACAATATTTAGATATAAATGTCAATTGAAATGTCGATGTGAACAGGAATTTTGAAAATAAATGATAAAAATTTTGAATTATTTCATGAAACTTTAATTGTGATTTTTAACCATCATATCTAAAATATATATAATTTTATATTAAAATGTTAATGGAAATGTCGATGTTATCAAAAAATTTGTAAAAATTATGAAAATTATTTGAATTATTAAACGAGACTTTAATTATAATAACTTAATTAAACTATAATTTAACCATTCTAAATTGCAAAATAATATCAAACATTGATAAATACTTACAAAATTGAAAGAGATATGAAATATTTATATATGATAAAATCATTGTGAATTGTTTAATTTAAAGCTCTTAATTTAAGAAAGAAATTTGAGAGAATTAGAGGAAAATTGAGAGAATTTGAGAGAATTTGAGTGTAATAGAGATTGAGGTAAATAAAGTAAAAAGGAAATGAATATTTATGGTGGTAAAAATAATAAAAATATTTTTTTTTTGTGATTTAAAAGGTGTTTGGGAAATATATATATATATATATATATATATATATATATATATATATATATATAATGTGTATTAAATTAGTCTTATATAGTTATATTATTTCACTGTGTTTAAAAAAAAAGGGGGAGGCGCGCTTCAGGCAGCAGTCACGTCAGTCAACTGACTGATGCAATTAAAAAAAAAAAAAATCAAAACTCAAAATATCCACGACATGTTATCGAAATGGGGGGAAAACGAATTTTACCCCATCCGACATATCAACCCCGTCAAAATACCGAAAATTCGAGCGATATTTCGACATGTTGCTCGAAATTTTACACCATGTAGGCTGTTAGCTAAATGTTTTTATTTTATTTATTTAAACATATTTTCCTATCTGTCATACCTGGAAAAAAAAATAAAACTTATGTAAATAAGATCTCTCTCTCTCTTTTTTTTTTGAAAAAATCAATTTATACCTCTAAACTTTAGAGGTTATATCAATTAAAACTCCAAATAAATAATTATACTAATTTAAACTTTAAACTTTCATAAGTGAATCAATTTAGATAATCTGTTAGTGATTTATAGCTATTTTCATTTGATTCCTTGTGAGATCAGCTCAAAATCACTTAAATAAAATTATTATTCCCCCAAAATTCTACCAATGTAGCAAGAAAAATAATCACGTGATTCTTTCTAAATAAGTAGAAAACAATAGAGGAAGACGAGAAGATAAAAAATCACTCATATTAATGAAAAACCACTATTATCTATTTGATTCTAGAATTTCTCTTTAATTTACGTTCATCTCTGCATTTAAAGAAGTCTCATGCACGTGTGAAAGTTATGCATTACTGGTTTTAAAATAAAATTTCTAACTGGTGGTATAAATTGATTCACTTATAAAAGTTTCGGGTTTTAATTGATTCAATTATTAGTATGGGGTCTTAAGTGACACAACTTCCAAACTCCCAAAGGTTATGAGTATAAGTTGTTTTTTTTTCTTTTCTTTTTTGAAGTAAATAAGATGTAAATGATCTCTCTATATTAATTTGAGCTATGAGCATACTTTAGTTAGTCAAAGTAAGTGTCCACAATACATTTTTAAGTATAGTGTTTTTTAGTTTAATAAGATAGGGTGAGAATTTGAACACTTGACCTTTATAACAAATGTATAATATTACCAGTTGAGTTATTACTAGATGACATTTTTTAATATACTTCGATTTCTTACCATATTAATAAATTCTCTAGTAGATGGTAGAGTTAAATCTCATTCTCTTATTTAAATATTCGAATTGTAATACTCTAAAGAAATATATACACACACACTCACAATTTTGTGACTAATCTCTTCTTATAAAAACATTTCTATACGCAAGTTCATATATTCTCATTAGTTGCATTAGGGGTAGGCTAAATTATAAAAAATACCCCTGAACTTTGCACTTTGTTTCAAAAATACCCTCACCGTTAGTTTTGGATGGAAACCGTTAGTACTTTGTTTCAAAAATACCCCTGAACTTTGTACTTTGTTTCAAAAATACCCCTAAACTTTCAAAAGTTTCAAAAATACCCCTAAACTTTGTACTTTGTTTCAAAATACAAAGTACAAAGTAGAGAAAGTACAAAGTAGAGAAAGTACAAAGTAGAGAAAGTACAAAGTAAATAGTCAATGGTGAACATTCATTGACTATGGCTCCTTATTCAAGCAAGTAGAGAAAGCAACAAAGTATCTTGACTACTGCATAAAATTTAAATATTTTAGATAATCACGAGAATTATAATTTTAACCCAGGAACAGGAGGCAGGGAGGGAACCAATTTGGTCAAACATGAGCAGGAATGACAAAATTTTTACCTTTGTGGTCTCAAAGGGCTGCAAGGTTGTTTCAATCTATAGGGGAAAAAAAAAGGTAAGTACAGCTTCTGCTCCGAGACCAAACTGGATGAGTATATGTGTATGATCTATTCACTACAGATGAGAACCTCAAAGGTAAAATCTTAACAGTGTATGAGCAAATAGACAGATGAAGTGACTATAGAAATATTTACCGAAGTTGAAGATATTAAAAAAACTTAATTCCCTAGGATTTATTGCTAAAATATCCAAAGAAATATCAGATTTCAGATGTCCCAAACAAACCTAAAATTCAAATACAATGAAAACAACCTTACCTTTGTCTGATGATATTGGTAATTTGTAGTTCTGTATACAATGAACAGCATTACAGTACAAATAACACCCATAAATGGAAGCTGCTTCATTTTGAAGCCGTATTTTCCCTGCACAACCATCGTATACTTAGGATACTCCAAGAAAATCAAACACTGCATAGGCAGCATGGGTACATCTTAATCGAAAAGTTCAAATCATAGTTCCAGTAAACCTAAAACCTAATAGCAAAAAATAATGAACAAACCCCATCAGAAAATAGATTCCTTTTTCTGAACAGCATGTCCCATGATTTAGGTGGCTTCATAGACAGCAAAACCTCCTATCTTGAGTTCATAAAGGCTGCTATAACTACACATAAAGAAGATGAAATCACAACATTAGTATTCCAAGCAAAAGTAATCCCAATAAACACAAGGTTCTGAGTTTCTTCTTCAATGATATTTGCTCAGCAGAAATAGAACTTTTATCTTTTCTCTTCTTATCCCTTTTTCCCCCTCAGTTGGATCAGTGAGAAGAGTGTAAAATTTGATTGAATTTTACAGTTCAAGGGGCAAAACATTACATAAGAATGATATAAAGCGTATGGAAAAATTTGCTGGATATATTTTCATTGAAATAGAAGTTCAACAAGCTTAAGAAGAATAAAATGCTATATAAAAGGAAACCAACATAAATTCAAGATCAAATATAAAAAAAGGACGGTCACATGGTCAAATATTAAAAAGATACGAGCAATACCATAATATTTAAATTATAGATTAAAGCAACTAGATTCAAATTGTCCAATTTTGGACAGCTGAGATAAGAAAGAAACAAAGCAAGAGAAGCTTGCACATTGCATTTCCCCTATCCACTACATATGCATTCCACAGAATGCTACATGCTTGAGTGACGGTTCGAGCATAGAGACGAGCAAGCAAAAAACATAGGTGATCCCAACAATATCCCCATGCGAAATCAAAAGCAGCTTCAGAAAACGAAAATTCTCCATCTAATGATAATACCCACAATTCATTTAAGATACTAATCTAAGAGGATTAGAAAAAGGAAACAAATGGCATACTTGTATGAATCCTGCAATTAGAATTTCTCCCATTTTCCACGAATTGCCAACCATCCCAGAGAAACAAAATTGAAGGAAGGTGACAAGAAGCTAATCAGAAGGCGATTCAGTGTCAGGAAGAAAAGATAGGGAAAAAATTCTAGAAGAATACAGAGAAGGAAATAGCTCTACCATATTTCCATTCTCATTTGGGACAAGAGAAGTAACACTTCAGCTTAAAAATCTGAACCAAATCATTTGATAATTTCCCCAAGATCCGAATTCCTATCGTTCTTGAGAAAACAAATCAAAGACGAAGCAAACTTCAGAAAATGTAAAGATTAAGGCATGTTTTAGACTAAAAGCTCGAAGGTCCCCATTTTGAAACCCAAACTTCGGATCCTTAAGTAGTCCTCTATTCAGAATGGAATCAGAACAGACCGTACAATGCAAGGGGACCCCTAATCTAAAAATGCCCGCCGGGGCCAGATCTTTCCAGAGTGGATTCACATACAAAATACCCAAGAGATTACAAAATTACCTTCGAGATTCCCAGTTACAGAGAGCTGTAGAAGTCCAGCTGAAACGTGAAATACAGAGAACAAAGATCCTTGGCTAAACCCAGCAAAGGGTCACACCCCAGTGGATCAAAAACAGTTTAGAATCACAGAAAACATGAAAAGGAGGGAAAAGAAAGTGATCGTTAAGCAAAAAATGAAAACGACAGAGAAACAGCGAGAGAGAGAGAGAGAGAGAAAAGGGATGTAAGAAGATGATGAAAGAAATGGAGAGAGTCAAGAACGAAATAGTTGGAAGCGCCACGTTTTAAGGGAAGAAGACACTTTCCCATTTTGCGCCTTGGCTTCTCTTCTCTGCATGTCGTTCGATAGCAAAAGCAAGCGGTCTCTACCGGACCAATAAGAATAACAGTGTTTTTTTTTTTGGCCTCGCGTCCTTTTTTTTCTTCTCGATTATATTACCATTTTTAAAACCCAATTTGGTAACCAAACTTACCTACCATCTATACAGCTCACTGACTCTCCAAGATTTTGCATCAAATCAACAACAACCTACTCTAATTTAGGTTAAATTATACAAAATACCTCTCAACTTTATAGTATATTTCAATCATGTCTTTAAACTTTGAACAAAATTGTTCCAAAAAACAATACCCTTTAAGAATTTTTCTTTAAATGATTAATAAAAATCGACATGACATAAGATGTGTTAAAATTAAAACGAATACAATTGATGTGACAGTTGATGTATAAAATTTGATTTTGTAAATTATGTCAACAATATCTTGTAAGTTGAAATAAATGGTAACAATGATCTTAATCTTCTATATAGTTGCAATTGAGTTATAAATAATGTTACGAACGTTTTCCAATTTTTACAGTTACCTGCATCGTCAATTTATGTCTTTCATTTAACGAAAAAAAACTCTCTAATGGTACTTTTTGAAATAATTCTAAAATCTAGGGTTAAAATAAAACTTTTCAAAGTTCATTGACATAATTGAAACCTACCTTAAAATTTTGGTGTATTTTGTGTTTAGAGAAAAATAATAATATAATAATAATACTGCTACAATATTAATTATTTCCTTCACATGATAAGCCAAACAAATGAGAGTCACAAATAACAAATATAAAATAGATAGGAAAAAGAAGAACACCTCAAGCTATACTGATTCACCCCAAATCTTGAACTACGTTCAATCTCCCGTAGAAACTCATGTTACAAACTCACCTTTAATATCCAAACAAAAGTTATTAACTTCTAAATATCACAACCTAATAGCTTGAGATAAAAAATAAAAAACAAACCCTCAACCTAACCTGAGAGAAACACTCTTTTATCTCTCTCACAATAAAACTCACTTCCACACACACTCAAAATCACGCACTACTTCAATTTACAATCGAAGAAAAAAAAAAAAAAAAAAAAAAGGTCGGTCACACACTGCTTGCTGCAAACAATACATGTGTTATGTAGATGACCTAGTCAATAAATGGGCCTTGGCCCATTTGTCTTCAATCTCCATTCGGCGTGCGTGCAATTTTCCGATTTTAGCTTCATTTAAAAAAAAAAAAAAAAACCTAATAATTGAACCTAAAATTTACCCAGATTCCCCTTCACTCTCAATCTCAAATCTCATTTTCATTACATTATTCCTTTTCTTTTGTTCCCTTTCCTTCTTTAAGATTATTTTTCTTTTCTAAATTTCCCTTTTGCCAACAAGTTGGATTTTATTTCCTTTTCTTTAGATTCTCAATCTTTCCTCTCATCTTTTCTTTTACCTCAAATCTTAGTTCATTAGATTGCTTACTGCCACTGAGTATCTCCAGTACTTTCTTTAATTTCTTCACGTTATCTAATTCCCTTTTCCACTAATTTACTTTTTCTGCTTTTAAATTAATAAACCTTCTTACTTGCCTTACTTCCATATTCTAACCTTTACTTTATTTAGCTTCTTCTGCCTTCAAGCACTCTATTTTTACTTCATATGGCTTGTTAGGATTAAGTGTAAAGAAAAATGAATAATAATTCATTCAAACACTTTACGTAGAATTCCAATTATCTTAAAATACAGAAAATTGCCTTGAAATGGATTTAAATTATGACCCACGCCCACCACAAGATCCCAAAAAGTAATTCTTTCATGGAATAAAGAAAAAAAAAACAAAAGTCAGAAAACGTCACCAGCCAATCACAAATGGACAGCTCGACTCTTTACTTGGATTTCCCATCCTCGAACCCTCGACTTTTCGAGCTGCAGCTATCAAGCACAATAAATCGAAAAATACCCTCAAAAGCCATATTATTCTTATTCTTATTTTTATTATTTATGATTCAAATATTATATTTTACCTTACCTTATTACTTTAATTTTTTTATTACCGTGACATCGGAGCAGTATGAATATAATATTTTACGACTAAATCCAACATTATACATAGATAATAGTGATTATCATTATTATAATTAATATCTTATATTCGTAAATATCAATACAATGCTACCCTATAAAACACCGCCGTCATGATATGACTTTTATGTGTTTTGTCTTATTCTAATCTCTTTGTCTCTCTTGTTCTTTTTTCTCCCATTGTGTAGAGTGTCATGCATTAACACCATTTAATATTTATCCTTTAATAATAATAACAATAATAATACAAAATATATAGACAGGGCAATAGCAACAACTAAATTTTAAAATATTAATTAAAATATCATTTACATGTTATTATTTCGATATGTTGAGGATTTCACATGGAAAAAATGAAGAAATATTTCACAATTTATAAGACTCATAAACTACTCTTCTCATTGTCAATGGATTTTGAGATGTAACTTAATGTTTATCTAATATGGTATCAAAATTCATGAAGTCCAAACAAGTATTAGATCCAAATAGGGTCGGATCCCACATCGAAAAGATGAAATAAGACAAATAGCTCACAATTTATAAGATAAATGAGTTATTCATCTTATTGTCAATTGGTTTTAAGATGAAACTCCATATTTATCTAATATGGCATAAGAGTTCATAAAGTCCAAACCGATATTCGATCCAAAAATTGAAATTCGACCTAAGAATAATGAACTTAAAAGGCACCAACAGACACCTCACCATTTATAAGAGCAACCTTATTTATGAATCTAATATGTTATTAGATTTATTTAATTTAAATAATTAGCATAATAATTCGAGCTAATATTAATAATACTAGAACGTAACCTCGTATGCTTGTCACGTGGGTGGTTATGTGATAAGGCACCCGTGTGTGCCACGTATGCGAATCATGGACCAGGACACGGTGAGGAAATCGTAACCGTACATTTTTAAATTGTTACGCTTGTTATTATGCACGTGATCACACCAGATGACGTTAATTTGCTTTTTCTATTTTTTTAATTGTTGAATTGAAATTATAAAATATTAGGAATTAGTGAATATGCATATTTGGGTGTTAATTATTAAATTGACGAAGAGGGGCCCACTCGGAGGGGTTGTTGATTAAATCAAATTAAACAGCACTTGTCGCAATAATTTAAGTGTAAACAAATAAATAAGGTTTAGTTGTTTTCTGGAATAGAAAGATTTGAAATTTTATAAGATGCTAAAATAAAGCCTACGTTAGATAAAAAGAAAAGTGAAGGACAGAAATGCAATCGTCAAGGAGCGTGAGACCCGGGCTGGTGTGGTATTATGGCACACGTGTCAATCATGCATGGAAATTTATTTATTTATTTTTAAGTTAAAATATCATTTTCATCATACTTTCAAATATCTAATTTTAATTTCTCTATTTTTAATAAAGTTTAAAATTAGTTTTTATTATTAACTTCTTTAAAGAAAACTAGTCTCTATTAATTTTTTAATTTTAGTTTCTCTACTTTCAATAAAGCTTAAAATTAATCACTATAGTTAATTTATTGTTATTTTTTCTAAAAAAATTAGTCTTTATTAATTTCCTTTTATAAATTTTAGAAATATGTTTATATTGTATCTTTTTTTTCATGAAAATTACTGTTATTATTTACTCGATTTCGAAAAAAAATTAACTTCAAACTAAGGGTAGAGACTAATTTTAAGATTTATTGAAAGTACTATAACTAAAATTGAACATTTAAAAGTACATAGACTAAAATAGAATGAATCCAAAGTAGAAGAGCCAAAATAATATTTTAATCTATTTTTATTTCATTTTTTGAGTTATAGCTAACAAGCCCTTTAGATTTGAAGTATTTGAATTTGTACGTATCCCAATTTTTTATTCTTTTCTTTTTGAACCTCAATTTTCTATCTATTAGCGTTAGGCTGTCAAGGTTCGAAATGTCAATGTCAATGAAAATGTCAAGATCCAGATTTTACGGAAATATCGATGGAAATGAAAATGTCAATGGAAATTTTGGAAAAATTTATGGATATTGTGGAAATTATTTTAATTAGTCAATGAAACTTTAATTGTGACTTAATTAGACTATGATTGACCATTTTTAAGCATCATACCTAAAAATTAAGACAATATTTAGATATAAATGTCAATTGAAATGTAGATGTGTGCAGGAATTTTGAAAATAAATGATAAAAATTTTGAATTATTTCATGAAACTTTAATTGTGATTTAATTGTACTATAATTGGTTATTTTTAACCATCATATCTAAAATATATATAATTTTATATTAAAATGTTAATGGAAATGTCGATGTTATCAAAAAATTTGTAAAAAATATGAAAATTATATGAATTATTAAATGAGACTTTAATTATAATAACTTAATTAAACTATAATTAACCATTCTAAATTGACTATACAAAATAATATCAAATATTGATAAATAGTTACAAAATTGAAGAGATATGAAATATTTATATATGATAAAATCATTATGAATTGTTTAATATAAAGCTCTTAATTTAAGAAAGAAATTTGAGAGAATTAGAGGAAAATTGAGAGAATTTGAGTGTAATAGAGATTGAGGTAAATAAAGTAAAAATGAAATGATTATTTATGATGGTAAAAAATAATAAAAAATCAAAATGTATAATAAAAATATTTTTTGTGATTTAGAAGGTGTTTGGGAAATTTAAAAAATTTGATGTGAAGTTAATGTGAAAAGTGAAAGTAATTAAATGAAAAAGTAATATATATATATATATATATATATATATATATATATATATATATATATATATATATATATATAAAATTAATTAATTAATTAATGTGTATTAAATTAGTCTTATATAGTTATATTATTTCACTGTGTTTAAAAAAAAGGGGGGGAGTTGCGTGTCAGGCAGCAGTCGTGTCAGTCAACTAACTGATGCATTGACTGATTGACTCAATTAAAAAAAACAAAACTCAAAATATCCACGACATGTCGTCGAAATGGGGGGAAAACGAATTTTCCCCCATCCGACATATCAACCCCATCAAAATACTAAAATTTCGAGCGATATTTCGACATGTCGTTCGAAATTTTACACCATGTAGGCTATTAGCTAAATGTTTTTATTTTATTTATTTAAATATCTTTTCCTATCCGTCATACCTGGAAAAAAATTAATAAAACATAAGATGTAAATAAGATCTCTCTCTCTCCCTCTCTTTTTCTTTTGGAAAAATCAATTTATACCTCTAAACTTTAGAGGTTATATCAATTAAAATTCCAAATAAAAATTATAATAATTTAAACTTTAAATTTTCATAAGTGAATCAATTTAGACCATCCGTTAGTGATTTATAGCTATTTTCATTTGATTCCTTTTGAAATCAGCTCAAAATTACTTAAAGAAAATTATTATTCCCCCAAAATTCTACCAAAGTAGCAAGAAAAATGATCACGTGATTCTTTCTACATAAGTAGAAAACAATAAAGGAAGACGAGAAGATAAAAAACCACTCATATTAATGAAAAACCACTATTATCTATTTGATTCTAGCATTTCTCTTTAATTTACGTTCATCTCTGCATTTAAAGAATTCTCATGCACGTGTGAAAGTTATGCATTACTGGTTTTAAAATAAAATTTCCAACTGGTGGTCTAAATTGATTCACTTATGAAAGTTTCGGGTTTTAATTGATACAATTATTAGTTTGGGGTCTTAAGTGATACAACTTCCAAACTCCCAAAGTTTATGGGTATAATTTGATTTTTTTTTCTTTTCTTTTTTCAAGTAAATAAGATGTAAATGATCTCTCTATATTAATTTGAGCTATGAGCATACTTTAGTTAGTCAAAGTAAGTGTCCACAATACATTTTTTAGTATAGTGTTTTTTAGTTCAATAATATGGGGGTGAGAATTTGAACACTTGACCTTTATGACAAATGTATAATATTACCAGTTGAGTTATGACTAGATGACATTTTTTAATATACTTCGATTTCTTACCATATTAATAAATTCTCTAGTAGATGGTAGATTGAAATCTCATTCTCTTATTTAAATATTCGAATTGTAATACTCTAAAGAAATATATATACACACACTCACAATTCTGTGACTAATCTATTCTTATAAAAACATTTCTATATGCAAGTTCATATATTCTCGTTAGTTGCATTAGGGGTATCATATCAATATAACTATACCTTAAACTTAGTCGGGTAGATGATAGATTCACGTGTCAAACAAAAAGTGATTGAATCATAATTATCTCAATAATATGAGTTTCATTGTAGAGCCCAATTCAACTTTGTTGCGTTAATAGCCCAATTGTAGATTATTTTTTTTCTTTTTGTGAGTTCAACCATTATAAGGCGGTCAAATCTATCGAACTATGTTTGGATTGACAGAAAAAAAAAATAGTTGTTGTTGGTATACATAATGACCATTTTCATATTTATCGACGGAATCATTTTTGGTGGAAATTTATATTGCTAAAAGTTTCTTCTATGCTAAGTAGAATGATTTGTTACCAGATTTGATCCCCTTTACAATAATTTTTCTTTCTTTTCTTGAGTGCAGCCATTGTCTAGCCATTGAAAAGGCATCAAAAGTTGTTCACTATTCATAGGGATAATTATGACTAAATTCCAAAGGATGATATCATCTACCTAGCAAAGACATTATATATTACCATGAAAAATGATTCATGGGAATTTAACATTCTAAAGAACCGATTGTGCTAAGAAACAAACAAACAAACCAAAGAATTTTATAAATGCTTGCTTCAATTATTTGCCTGCAAGTTTGAATTTCAGTTTATGTGGCTGATCAAATTATTCTAAATTTTGCTTCAATAAAATGAGTTTTATGTTCATCAACTGACACACGTTCCATTTGCTTTCTTTGAAACAAATAAACTCAAAATAAAAATCATTCCCATGAAACGAAATGACAGAATGAGTATTCCAATTCCCATTATCTTTCCAATATCTTTCTAAAGCCAAACACATCCTTGAAGCCTGGAGCTACCTGATTTACAAACAACTTACAAGTTCTAGCCTAAGAATCTATCAAGAGAAGGTTTTAACTTTTTACCATTTACTTCGTTCTCCCTCTTTTCCTTCCCCTAACGCCTGTTGCTGCAGATCGTTCGCTTTTCAACATCCCAACAACACCCTTTCTCGCCACACCAGGGTCTTTCTTTACAGTAGAAGCCGAAGTTTCTTTCTTTCCTAATCCCATTGAGGAATGGGAATTGGCATTGCTTCTTCTTCTTCTATTTCCACTTGGAGTTTTGGCATCTCTTGGATTGACTTCTTTTTGAGTTACATTACGCTTAACTGGCTGTGAACGACGTGGTTTTGCCATCTGATCAGAGGCTCGCGTTCTCTGGTTGTGGTGGTTGTGGGCTACCACACTGCTACTGCTAGAGTTCTTAAAAAGCTTCTGAAATGTACTTGTAATGAGGCGTCTGAGAAGCACTGCAGACTGATGCTCCCGGGAGTTCGGTGAGTAGAAGACGAGGGCATTGTTAGCAAGCAACAGCAGATCTCTGTACAGCTCCTTTTGCGTCGTTATGTAATGACTTGCAACTCTTGACCTTATTGTTTCAATATCCAAATGTTGCCGGATTACTTTCTTGTATCTCCCTCTCTTCTGTACATATTCACATGGTCATCAGCAATTAACTTGTTAAGTCAAAAACAGATATTTGTTCTTTCTTACATTCTTATCTGGTTTATTCAATAACTAGATGCAATGCAACCAAGTTGAGAGAACACGATTCAAGGAAAGGAAGAGCATCTAATTTGTTTCGTACCTGACTATCAAGGCAGTGACGAAATACAGAGGCGCTTTTATTGTCTGCGACAGAGTTAAAAGCAGCCATTAGAACGTCAACTCCATCCATGGTTGAGCTTCTGCTAGCTTCATTTGCTTCAGAAGATTCACGAACCTCAAACGAGTTGCAGCATGAGTTTTCTTTAGAATGAGAAACAGTTGAAGGGTTAGCTGACTCAGACAAGTTATTTTCACCACTACTTCCTTCCTTAACATCCCTATTACAATCCTTCCTCTTTCTCTTCCCTCTTGATCTCTTCCTCACTGTTCCTCCTTGGCTTTCATATAATACCCCTCCCAACTTCTCAATGCTTGACACTTTGCCCTGTTCGAGAGACTGCGACTGCGATGCTTCTGGTTTAATCTCCATCTCTTCAGCCGATACCGGAGCTGGCTGACATTTGAGTGAACTGCACGTCCTGTTTTCCTGTGTGAAGCTACCGGCAGATAGCTCATTCATTGGTTTCTGAACAGCTCCCCAAGATTCTGATCTGCTAGAGCTATTGACAAGAGACTTGTCTCCACTCCTAGAATTAAGAGCTTCAAGCTTTGATTCCAATGACCTGAAATCTATTCAACCTTTAATTACCATAAAACTGAAGTAATGAGACAAAAGCAGACTTTACTCTTGGTAAGTATTTTAGCAGTTAAAACATTAAACCTTCATCAAGGATATTTGTAGTGTTTTTTGTCAATCTTATTGCATAGTTCATATAGTTAAACCTCTCAGTTTCAGATAAAACCATTAGTTTTTGTACTTGAATTTTACATTAAGTTACCAAACTTTCTTAACATTAAGAACATGATGTTAACTATGAAAAGAAAATGTAATATACTAATACTGGTTTAGATGATTAAGCTGCTTACGAGCAATTAAACATAATGCATACAAATTTTACTGACCCTATTGAGTCTTCAGAATGCTCTAGAGCTTGTCTTAGTTCCATGATTCGTTGCCGCCGAAGTTCCTCATACCAAGCTCTATTAACGAGATACCGAACAAAGAATTGATATTTTAGAATCCAAAAATGTAATTTAAGAAAATGTATTTTTGTTGTTATAATTTGAGTAGGACTGATTAGAAAAGGTGGAATAAAACACGAAGGATAATGATAAAGATTCATAGTGTGTTTGGAATAACTTTTGAAAAACATACTTTTTAAATAAAATTGATTTTAAGAAATTAATAATTTAAAGTATGTTCATTATAGCTTATTGAGTGATTTTAGATTATCAAAAGTTGTTTTTTTTTTAAAAAAAAATTTAATAAATAAAAAGTGTTTCAAAAAAATTGAATTAATTCAAAAACTTATTTTTTTTTGAAGAAACACTGGAAAGATGAATTATCCAAAAAGATTAACCAATAAATATGTAGTAAGAAATAAAAATATATTTATAATTAATAGAATCATTTTTGCAAATAGTGCAAACAAATAAATTTGTTATTTAAAACACATTTAAAAAATGTAAGATATAATAACATTTCTATTACAAATATTTTTTAAAAAGTGTTTAAACTAGAAGGTATTCCAAACATATCCATACTTGCATCCAACAAAACGCTTTTGCAAGTCTTCATATTTTGCTTTACAAACCTGCAAATGCAAACATACCGATTTTTTTAAAATCAAACTGGCCGCTGTTTCAAGTCTTTTTAATTAGGTTCAACAAATTTATCTCTAAACTTTCATCATATATATATTTGTTATTTTGATTAATATTCTATGAAATTTATTCTTTATGCATAAAGATGTTTCTATTGCATTTCTACCATTGAAACAAATAGTATTTTTAACATAGTAAACTATTTATCAATTTTAATAGCCATTAATGGTGGGTCACGATTGAAAACTGGTTGAACAAAATAAAAAAAGAAATTAGAAATGAAAATGAAAAAAAAGAAAATGATATGGGCAAAATTAAGTAACCAAAAAAATCAAATTTTTATTAAATAAAAGCTCTGGTCAAATGGTTGAATTGAACAGGTCAACCCACTTAGCGATGGGTGGAGTCAAGAAAGACGATATTTTTATGTCGTGTCCATCACCAACCACCAAATACAATCCGCAAAATTTCCTTTTTCTTTTTCTTTTTCTTTTTCTTTTTTTTTTTTGTTACGAAACAAAAAAAAAGTAAAAAAAAACAAAAAAAAAAAAAAAAAGGAAAAAAGACGCACCCCAGAGAGAGAATCAGATTACATGCTTTTCCGATAATCAAATGTCTTTAATTTTTCTTTTTGAAAATTTAATCTTAATAGAAAAGGCAACCAATTTTCTTTTGTTTAAAGTTTATTTATTATGTTTCCAGTTATGACCCTTGTGGAAACGAGAAGCTTCCACTGTCCGTCTACGGATGGACGGACTTGGACCCATAACGGAGGGTAAAAATGACATTCGGAAAATATTTTTCTTTTAGGTTTGACGTGCAAGTTCAACGGGGTGTGGCGTGATGTGGCATGCGGGGAGGGGAATCAGAGAAAAATATATATATGGCAAAAAATGACTTTAAATTTTAAACCAGAAATGATTTAAATTCTTAACCAATTTTTTTTAAAAAAAATTTAAAAACTACTTTTTGAAAACAAGTGTTTACCGGCTTAATTTTCAAAGACAAAAAAGAAATAGTTATGGGACGGACCTTATCTTTTTGTTGAATCCAAAAAAAATATATGAATATTTACCCAAATTATTAATTTCATGGGACGGGCCTTATCTTTTTGTTGAATCCAAAAAAAATATATGAATATTTACCCAAAATTTTAATTTCAGCCAATTATATCTTATAATTTAGATATGGGTTACAATTTTTATTTTAAACTTTAATACTACACTGTTATTTTGATAAGCGTTTTGGGAATTGGGCCAAAATTTGATTTTTATTAAACTCAATGAGTTTAGGAAGATTTTTTTATTAGTTTATTAAAGTTATTGGATAAATTAGCTGAAATTGAGTATAGAATTTAATTTGAGGAATTCAAAATTTGAAAGGAAAATTATTCGCTTAGGCGTTTTTTTTCCTTCATTTTTTTAAAACATAAAAAAGCTAACAAATAATTAAGGCAAAAAAAAATCTAACAAAACGAAAAAAAAAAAATAGTGCCAAAAACAGAACCAAACGGGGAGTAATTGGGGGAATCATTCCTCTGTTTTTGCCTAAAAAAAAGGTGAATTCTGAGAATAAGATTGCTTTTACCTCGGGCGTGCAGGCGTACGGACGAACAATCCTCTCCCGGAGCTCCGCCGCAACGAGGTTCCAGTCGCCGGTTCCGTGGCGGAGTACGGCTCCTCCTAATAAAAGTTCTTCCCACGTATCCCACCTCTTTTCTATCGCCTCCGCTCGCATATTTCTCTCACACGCGCCGACGAATTCGCTCCGTATTAATCACCGGAACCCTAGCTCGCCTTCAAATAAAGCGGAAGCGAAGGAACGAGAAGCCTAATCGGAAAAAGCGGAAAGCGGTTTAAGAGAGAAGTATTGAGGGAGGAAGATGGTTTTCCGGTGTGTAAATTAGCGGTTTTGGATGGGTTGGTTGGAGGGTTCATTCCATCTTTTTTTGTTGTTGTTGTTTTTTTTTCTTCTTTTGATTTTGTTTTTGTTGTAAAACAAAAATTGGTTATTTGTGCGTAATGGGTTTTGTGGTTTTATTGGTGATCGCGAGAATTGGGGTTTCTCGTTACTTTTAATAGAGGTTGAAGAAGAACCAAAGATGTCAAAAGAAAAACATTTAAAAAAAAAAACAGAAAATTAAATATCCTAAAGAAAATTGAATTAAAAAAAAAATCGAGTCCAAAATGTAGCCCACCTTTGTTTTGGAAAAAAGAGATAAACAAGGAAAAGAGAGAGGTATTGAAATTCTCTCTCCTCTCTGTTTTTATATTACGCTAAGAAATCTGGTCTGATATTGGTATTGGGATATTTGGTCACTTTGACAAATTCGTGGAAGATGTCACATTGCATTGTATTCTTTTTTTTTTTTTTTTTTTTTTTTTTGAATATTATTGTGGTTTTAGAAAGATAATATTAAAACATGATATTTAAAACTAGTTCAAATTATAATTTTAGTCCCTAAAGCCTCCTTGGATAATTCTTTTGCTTTTGAATTCTGAGCTAAATTTAAAAAATAGAATCAAGTTTTTTAAAAACTAATCCTTTTTAGTTTTCAAATTTTGGCTTGAATTTTGAAAATATTTATAAAAATAGGTACCATATATAAGTTTAATTTTCAAAAAAAAGAAAACAAAAAAAAATGGTTATCATACAAAGCCTAAACTTTTTTTATTTGTGTCTAATAAATTTTTAAACTTTAAAAATTATCTAATAGGTAGGTCCCTAAATTTTAGAAAGTGTCTATAAGACATGAAATTTAATTTTATGTATAGTAGATCGGTTAAATTTAAAAAATGTCGAATATGTTGGAAACATATTAAACACAAAATTGAAAGTTCAGAGTTCTATTAGATACTTTTAAAATTCAGGCACCTATTAGACGTAAAACTGAAAGTTCAATGATTTATTAGACCATTTTTTTAAAATTGAGAGACTTATTAAACACAAAATTGAAAGTTTGGGACTAAACTCGCAATTTAACCTTAAAAATAAAAATTGGAAAATTTTGTTTATTTAAATTTTCCATAAAGAAAGATATTGTTTGTTTGGAAAAAAAAATGTGTTTAATCGACGGCTATACAATATCTTAACAAATATATTTATTTAGAACTTTAAGCTATAGGACTTACATATGCCAATGGTTGATATTGTTATTATGTCAATTAATATTTGAATGGTTAGTGTTGATACCTAAATTTGGCCAAGGAGAATTAGCACAATTTGCACATGCTTCAACCATAAATTTGTTGATTTGGAGAAAGAGGTAACCTGCAAACGAAAGAACTGCACACACTCTGATGCTCAAGTCAAAGAGGAAGAAAAATGTAGCAAAGCTAGAGTTAGAATAAGGATCAAGTTACCTTTAATAGAGTCATAATAGATTATTTATATGATGATTGATTTAGATTTTAAGTTTACTTTTAGGATAAGGATTGAAAGAGGGTTTCCTTTCACTTTAGGAATTGGACTTGAAAAAAGTTAATTGAGCCTACAACGTCTTCTTAGACCTGTTTTCACTTTAGGCATTTATCATTCTGACTTTTGTTTAATTTTTGGTATTTGGTTAATCCAAATCTCACTCAACAATTAGATTTGTAGCATTTTTTTATGGCATTGGCAACTTCAGCCTCACAATCAAAATCTCTTCACTTGGTAAAAGTTCCTTAAGAGAGTTGTCTTGCACCTTTAGGTATTCTCAACCTACCCACCAATGTTTGGTTGAACAAAATATCTTCCTTCTTGGTTCCAACATAAGTAGAACCAAAGTGAGCAGGACTCACTCTTTTGTTATACACCTTACTATAGGAGTGTTGTTCCAAGTATTCATTTGAAGATTAAATGGAATATTAGCTCAAAAATGCGACTTGAATAGCTAGATTTTGAGAGGGCAATTCAATGTAACTAATTAATGAAATGTAAGAGCATTTTAGAACTCAATAGATGCAAGTGCTAAATATTAAGAATGTTGAAATTAGTGTTATTTCTGCGTATACCATTATAGTTGGAAAAACCACATTATTGAACACGTACATCCCTCAAAGAGTTAAGTCAAACTTGGTTATTCTTGAGTTCACACCTACCCAAAAAAGTATCTTATTTTGCTAATTAATACAAAAACTACTATTTTCCTAAAAGATGGCCAATGAATGGACGACTTGTCGTTTTTTCTAATGCGCAGTTTCTAAGATCGTTCCTTTTTGTTTTAACTTTTTCATTTTTTCATCTCGCTCTCTCTCAATTGATTGTTTCTTTACCACAATTTGATTGAGCCAACAAAGCTAAATTTGGTGGAACACTAGTTCATAATTAGTCTCATAAACACGCAGGTCAAGGAACATATGTATTAATGAACATATATATTAAAATAGTTTTATTCGATACAAAAATATCGTGTTATAGAGCTCTCCTTGTTAATATAATATCACAATTTATTGTTTAAATAAAAATCAATAAATTCTTAAAATTTATTGAAAAACATTTTGTAAAATAATAAAAACAAAAAACTAACAAACAAAACTATTTTGAATAGGTATTTCGGATAAGGATTTTGAATCCATGGATTTGACTTTTAAATCTGTTTAAGATAGAACTTCGTTTATGATAGATTAAACACCTTTTTTGAACTTTTAAATATTATAATTTAATTCCTAACTTTTGTTAAAAGATTTTAGGGTTTCCTTTATTTCTTTTTTTTTTTTTTAATAAAGTACTTAATAAAGAAGACTTGACATAATTACATGTTTATTTATTTGCCTAACCAAATGTCTACCTAAACAAATGCTTAAAGCATGTAGTAGGTTAGTATCAAATTTCTAAATATATTTAGATTTTATTAAAAAAAAACTATTAATAAAAAGTTAAATATTTAAAAGTTAAAAAATTAAAATACAATATTTGAAAAAAAACAAAATAAAATTCAAAAGCCAAAATAGGATTTAAACATCTATAATAATAATAATAATAATAACAATCAATTTGCTGCTAAAGTGAATATAGTTCAATGGTAATTGACATGTACCATCGACCAAGAGGTCAGAAGTTCGAATCCCCTACTCTCAAATGTTGTTAAACTCAAAAAAAAAAAAAAAAAAAAAAAAAAAAAAAAAAAAAAAAATCAGTTTGCTAATTTCATAAGTCAGAAACAACAAAATTAACTAGCTTTAAATTAGCTTTTACAAATTTCAAATCCATAAAATAAATATAAACTACACGAATCCCCAAACTGAAACACATTTTGCCTATACAATTCAAATACAAGTTACACATACTCAGTTCCCAAATTTGTGAACCAAACGCCCCCAATAATGAAGAATCGTTGCCTTTGTGCCACTGCTAATGCTACAAGCATAATTGTGCTTATTTTTTAAAGTTAACATGTCAAGGAAACTTTTACTTGCACAGCAAGGCATATCAGCAACAGAAGATTCTATCAGGTAGAAACAAACGGATTTCACTCTACCCATATATATTTGCATTGAATGTCTCCACGCATTACATGTATGAATTGGCACATAGTTACAAGATATTGATTAGAAGATACAAACAATACCCGGAGTATGAAGAATCAAAATGAGGAGGGCTTCCGATGTTCGGTCGGAAGGCTCCGACCTGCTGATTTCCCGTTTGTCTTCTAAGGTTTTCTGTCGATAACCTTTCTGCTTCGGCTTTACCCTCCATGAATCTCAACATATCACTTTTTACAACTGACGAAACTGGAACTGGAAGCAAGCACCCAGGCAAAATTGTGGGACATGACTTATGGCTTCAACTTGTAAAGGTGTTGGCATCTCCACTTTCTTTCTCTTAGGGGTGTCAGCCTACCTATTTATTTGTGCTTTGCCAGAAATTTGGCATAGGGAACGAAACTTAACATTGTTGAAGTAGTAGATTCAATTCCTGAGCACTTCTTGCAAGTGAACCACCTCTCCTGCAGAAAAATATGAGACATTTGAGCGGTAATGTCATATTCAGAGGATTCAAGTTGAGATGTTGATTGACAGTCCCAGAAGAAAATGATTATACCTTGCAAATGATGGAAGAATTTTTTGAATCTTCTGCAGTTGGGTAAAGCATTGCTTGCAGCATTGTACCCTGTGTTGGAGTTACAAGCAGATAACACCATATTTAGTCCGGTTTACATATATTCTAAAGGAAGTGAAAACGAGATGAAAATTCACCTCTGCTCTGCATGAAGGTCAACACCAACTACTGGAGGTGCTGATACTGCTGAGCTTATAACATGACCAAAAACTGCTACAAGCTTCAATAGAATCTCCATTGACAAACTGGCATGCCTACCGCATACAACGTAAGCCATAAGAACTTCTTACATCTTATTGAAATGTTATAAACAGGAAGATAATTTTTAGCTGTTGAAATTAGCAGTATTTTCAACGTGCATTATGTCATTGACTTTCCTGAAATTTTCAGTAAGGAAGAGGCAGAAGAAGTTATAGAGGCTCCGGTTGCCAATTTGTTCAATACCTTTAACCTCGAGTAATAAGATACTTTTTACTGCTTTACACCTGAGACAATTACCTTTCTATCTTGCTATCCAATAAACCCACGAGTACAGGAAGTAGACACGAGAATAAATCTAGAGTCAAGACATCCATCTTCTCAATGAGAACGCTGATCACATCTGCTTGTACCTGCATCATAACCTGGTTCTTAGAAAATCCCCATTTGAAAACAGAGAAGATACGAGTTGTTTACGAAATTGAAGGCACATAAAATAAAAAAGCAACACGGATAAACTAATTAAAAAGATACGCACAGAATGATCCGGAAGTTTTGTCATGGCGTTAATGGCACCTTTCATGTCATTCCGCTCCCAAAAGTGTCGTACCACCTGCAGGACACTCATTGATATGAACGCAACTTCCAAGAAAAGTTAGTGGTTCAAAAAAAACCACCAAAGATTTATTTCAATAGTATTTATTGCAATCATCACAAATAGACTGATAAAAGTCACAGAACAAAGTTATTTTCAAACCAAGGACATTGACAAGTCCCCGACATGTGAAGCTTAAGAAAATGAGTTACATTGTGGCTCATTTACAAAGCTACAGCTGTTAAAGAGGCATAGTTGTAGTTCACAGTTTGTCTCACGTCAGTTCATTGTATTATCTGCATGCTTAAAGAAAATTACCTGCAATTTTGTCAAGCGGGATCGGAGGCTACTTAAGAATACATCATGCGATTGCATTAAGTCTTCAATGACAGCCCTATCATTTGCAGAGGTAGAATCTCTTCCAGAAACTTCAGGTTCTCTTTTCTGTCATTAGGCAAAAGACACAGAATGACTTGGTTTGAACAAACCTAGCAATGTAAATGTGTCTTCATCTGACTTGCGTTTCTACTTTGACATTGGCCATTCTCTGCCTACTGCTTAGAAACAATTTTCCAGCAGAAGCACAAAATTTTGATAGCATTTCATACAACTTCAAATTTAACCTAAAATTCTCATAAGATTGATGAGATTCATTAAGTTCAAGCGTTTAAACAAAACATGGAAAAAAAAAAGAAAAAAAAAGATCAGCTTGACAATATAACTCTTGCGAAAGGATGCCCAAATGAAGTGCTGTAAATAGATGTCATCATATATTGTATATTTAAAGTTTCATAGCAACCATACCTGCAAATTGTTTGTTTTATCTATTTCAGGGACACGAGAAGGTATAAGTGTAACTTTTGCTTCATAGTTATTTCTTGTTTTTGCTTCATGGTTATTTCTTGTTTTTGCTTCACAGTTAGTAGTCATCCTCTTAGTTTCAGGTGTACGAGGAGTAATCATTGCTCGTACTTCATAGTTATTAGTTCGCTCTCTTGCCTTTTCAATTTCAGAGACGTGTGAAGGAATAGCCACTGCCTGTACTTCATAGTTATTAGTTCGTTCATGTGTCTCGTCAGTTTTAGAGACATGAAAAGGTATAGCCACTGCCTGTACTCCATAGTTATTAGTTTGTTCACGTGTCTTCTCAGTTTCAAGGATCTGAGGTGTAACCACCTGTACAGGCTGTATTTCACAGCCATTAGTTTGTTCTCTTGTCTTCTCTGATTCAAGGACATAAGATGGTGAAATTGTCGTCTGTACATCATCAGTTCGTTCTCTCCTTTCAAACCTTTCAACAAGAGTGCGTGTCCTTCCAGGAACAACTGCAACTGCAAACAAAGGATATAAGACCACAAACTTCCCACACATATACTTGATATTTCCTGTCAGTGGCAAACAACTAAGTGGACAAGGATGACAAACCTCCATTTACAAATTTAACAGAGTTTGCCCCTTTGCTACTATCAACTGATTTATTGCCTGAAAATTTGGGCAAAATACTATTAAAATGAGAAAACTATATAAACAATTTTAATATAATATGTATATATAATAATGGTGCATCCACACAAGGTAAGGATGACATCTTACGGTTTTCTTGTTCTGAAGTTGTCTCAGCAGACGCAGAGGGAATTTTTTCAAACTTCTCGATACTTCTGATATCAGAATTTGTTCTATGAGCATCTTTATATGTTTCTTCGGATACAACACTTGTTTTGAAGTTTGGTTCTGGAGCTTTATTCAAATCATTGGTGGTATGACAGATATTTACAGAATCTACAACTGGTAGTCTCTCGAGATCAGTTTTCCTATTTGAATCATCTGACAATGATAATTTTTCAAGATCCATTTTACTAATTGATGGCTTTCTTATATGAGCCGGTCTGAGTAACATACCACGCCTCGTCTTGGAAAATGTGATAGATTCCCTTACAGAGCTGGGTGAGTCTTTACCACCCTCAGGACTATCACAAGGTACAACAGGGGGTTTGTCTTTTGATACTTCATTAGATTTCATTTCTACTCTTGATGCAGGACTTTGCTTTTTGCTTGCATCATAGCTAATCTCTTTTGAATCCAATGCGAATACAACCTTTGGGGAGCTTAAAGATTCCACGTTCTGTGGTGCAACAGGCTTTCCACCAGTTGCTTTACATAAACAAAAAAGAGAAGAGAAATTATATTTAAAACAATGTTTGAAGGCAGACAAGCATGCATAAAATGAGCTATATGTGACATGAAATCATTAATTTATGCTCGTTGGTACTTTAAATACCAAAAACCCCTTATGGCAATATCTGACTGATCAATATGAAGTCCGCATCAGTTGGATAAAATTTAAGAACACATAGGTTAATTTTGTTCCTGGGTATCAACAAATGTTAGAAGCCTAAAGAAGTTGGGTGTCAATTCAAAGACTGTTGAAGAAAATCATACCAAGAGTTGCATATATCACAAATTGAAACATATCTATCGAGCAAAATAAACCACTGATTTCCTATCTAAGGGTTGCATAACAGTTTTCCTGCTCATTTGTGTTGAATGGGGAAACCCAAATTATTAAACCCATTGGGTCAGTTTCCAGTATGCTTTAAGATGAAATTTCTTATGTTCGGTAATTATTCTAAATAAACAGAAAAGGAGGTGGAGCAGAGTTGCGGCCTGACAACTACTAAAGTGTGCATAATGAATTTAGTATAGTGATAACATATTTGAATTGCATGAAGAGAGAAACCAACATCAGAAACCAGCTTCATCGCTTAAGGGATAGATTCCCACTGGGTGACGTTGTTAGGAATCCATCTGTAGGAGAAATGGAATTGTTATCCAGTTTTTTTTTTTTTTCCTTAGAAAAACTTATTATTGTTATGATTTTCTCTGTTTTCTAGCAAAGAAACCTACGGAAAACTCATGGTTACAGTTAAAATTTATTGCAACAATGTTTGCACCCCTAACAGTTAAAATAGGGTACCAGTTACAACCTATCATAAAAAAGTTAACACAACCCCTCCTTGCAGAGCAGAAGATGAGGACTTACTGTCTATGTATATATTCTTTATCTCCTTTGTTTCGTAATCCGGAGACAAAGATTGTAGATTTGAAGTCATCAAACCAGCTCCAATGTTTTTTGAAGCTATACTGTTCTTGAAAGCAGAATTAGATTTCTGTTCTTTTGGCTCCTTTTGCGCAGATACTGAACTAGCTCCATAAGGCTCAATATTCTGGAAGTGAGAACAGAAAATGAGGACAACTTCTTTTTAGTTCACTTGAAAGATAATGTGGGTAATAGAAGCACAAAACAGTACACAAATAAAATATGAACAAAGATAACAGTACACAAATGAAATATGAAAAAGTTTCTGAAAAGATATAGGTTAGTATACCGCTATATCAGCTACCCAAACTCCAACAGAGTTTCGATAAAATGAGCAACTCAAAAGTTTCCCATCATGAATGCAAAGGTCACCAAGTGTTGACCATCCCATATCGACTGAATCATGACAAATGACAGGCTCCCATGAATATACCTTCAATATCAAAGAAAAGAGATATAACATTAATGTGCCGATGGATGTTTGGTGGTAATAACTCTTTATTCTAGATCACATAGTTGTGAAATAGTGACACTCCTCACCTTCAGACTTTCATCCAGACCAGAAAACAGGGTCCTCCCATCTGGATGGAAGGTGATTGCACGTACTCCAGCAGCCTGTATAAAAGATATGACAATGAAATAACTATGGAGGCAGAGTATTGAAAATCTTTAAACTTTTTATTAAAAGAAAACATTTGAGAAAGGTTCGGCACAAAAAACATGGAAAGCTGCCTCACTTTCCAACACAAATCTCCCAACCTAAAGGAAGCAATAGAAACTGAACATCTATTACAATGCCAACTTGTCTTATTTAACAGAATAGATATACCTCAGGTCTTGTAGATCCAATCAATTCAAAGGTTTCCAAATCCCAGAATTTTACAGTTTTGTCCGCTGACCCTGGAAATATTTATCACACAGTACACTTTTTACTCAGAGAGGCGGAGAGATAAAGAGCGGGTAATATTAGAATGCATAAAAGCAATATGCCAGTATCATATTTTATAAATACCAACAGTGCACCAAGAGGCATTGTTATATGAAATTTGCATATTTCCCTTTATTTGATGCTTTGGGGTGTGGGGGGAGGGAAAGACAAGCAGGAGAGATGCAATTTAACTACTTTGACAGGCAGCATAAGAAACTAATTGCTCTTTTTGTATTCAAGAAACTTCCACTTAAGCATCAATTGTTTCATTTTTCTTTCACTCACCCGTCGCAAGGAGAAACTCAAGTGGATGAAAACCTATGGACCGAATATGCCCTTCATGGAACTTAAAATCATGCAACAACTTTCCAGCAGTTAGATCCCATACCTATTCAAGAGAAACTTTAAATTATGACCATTATAAGAATGACGATAGAAAGTTACATTACACCACTTATAGTGTGACTCATTATTACCTTCACAGCACTGTCAAATCCACCAGAGACTACCCAGCGACCATCTGGTGTGAACTTGATCGTACTAATGCCTTGAGTGTGACCCTTGTATGTGTGAATGCAACCTTTCTTTCTGATATCCCAGATTTTTAGATTAGTGTCTCTAGAACCTGATGCAAAGAACTCACCAAATGGATGAAACTCAACTGCTGTGCAGTTTGATCTGTGACCAGAAAGAGTGCGAACCACTACACTTCAAGAACATTGCAATAGATCAGAAGTTATCGATGAAGGAAAGGAATCTTATGCTTTTATATACAATTGAAGGCAAAAATCTGAAGGTATTATAAATGAACAATGAAAAGCCATCATGAAGACCATGTTTACTAAATAGGTACTCATTAACACAACTCAGTGCCAAAACCACATTATTTCTCTTACAGTGTAATTATCAATGTGTGTATTTTTCAAGCATAGGTTTATATGATAGATAATTTAACTAGCAACAAATATCAGATAAGAAGTATACATATCAGTCAAAGTAAGAAATTAGTCGAGTAAACTTACTTTTAGCCTCTTCAAGATCCCACAATTTTATTGCACCAGAAGAAGCTCCAGCAAGCACCAAAATTTCAGCTGAATCAAAAGCTACTGATTCAACTGGATTAGTATGACCACAAAGACTCTGCACAAGACCAAGAAAAAACTCCAAGTCTATCACCAGAGAAATTACAACCATGGACCACATGTTGTGCCCAAAAATAGTCCAGAAAGAATATCAGCCAACAAATCTCAAGGTCCCAATTATTTTTCTCCAATGGCATTCTGTAAATTCATAATTTAAGCCCTAAAGTACAAGCAAATTTTCATCAACAACATGGTGAGGATAAAAAAATGTCTGAAGATTGGCCATTAGAATGGCACCCATCACAATTCTTTTATTCAACCATCAAATAAGTTCATGAATAAATTCAAAAAATAAGAAACTTGTGCATTTATGACATGTAATAATGTAAATCCAACTTTCTGCTTGCGTCAAAAAGATGGAAGAGGAGGCATGCAACCAACCATCAAAGAATTAGGTTTTCCAATCGCCCAAAGGTTGACTTTATAATCATCTCCACCAGTTATAAACAGTCGGCAAGCTTTTTTCCCAATACTTAGACAGTTGACATTTGCTGAGTGTGCGGCAAATTCCTCTAGTTTCAAATAGGTCAAGGAAATACTTTATATCGTTTTAGTTTCTTTCATGACATTGCATATTGCAATACATAGAAGTTGAATCGAACACCTTAGCAGAAAAAAGTTCTATTCTTAAGCTTTAAATCATGCATAGAACATAACCGCTCAATAATGTCCCAGAAACTAAAGAAAATTTTAAATTGATACACCATCCGGAAGCAAAGACACTCACTACCCCTAGACATACCAAATTAATGAAAACAACATAAAATTTTTGCAAGCATGAAGAACGTAAATTATAAGTCTAGCCCTCCTCTAACACTTGCCCAACATCCAAAATGAGCATCCAAATCCCTAATGCTATCAATTCTGTCCAAAAATCAGTTTATGCTTAGATTCAAGTAGCTTCTAAGCTCCTGAGAAATCTGATCCCAATTTTTCTGCGGAGAGGGAGGAAAAAGGTAAAATGATTGAAAATCATCAAACTAAAGCTAATTTTAGCTGAACGTCCGAGCAAAACAAAATCATAGTACTAAAGATTACAAAGGATACGTAGCTTATATCCACGCTTCGCCATTGTCCACAAGAACTAGGAACCCGACTCGGAAGCAGAAACAAGATCGGAAAAACAAAATCCCGGCGGTATGCGACTTAATTCAATTCACTTGGAACCGAAATTGACTTGAAGATTCAAGAAGAAAGAAAGTTCCCAACTCGAAACAGAGGTCGCCACTGGAAAAAGGAAAAAAGCCACCATGAAAGATCAAACTTGAACTGCAATTCAGCTCAGATTTGGGATTACAGTGAAGAAAAGTTGTGGGCTGAAATGGTAAAATGAAAATAAAAGGAAGAGAAAAAAATGGTTGTTTGCTTTTAGAGATGGGAACCATATAATTCATTCAGACCGTGACTGCACCATTGCCGTATTGTTTTTTTTTTCTCTTTACACTTTGACCATAATACCCTTCTTGTATTCCATAACGGGAAGAATCCACTCCTTCTCATAAGGGTTTTCTGGTCATAAATTATGCGGCTTGTAAACCCAAAATCACGCCCCTATATTTTCTCGTGGCTCATATATTTATTTCCTCATTATCTAATTTTCTGGTAATTATTTTTAAAATTCTAATGCCCATCCAAACCCGTTTCTGTGGTTTTAAAAATAAATAAATAAGAAAGACTTCTGTCAAAATCATATGGTTGGCTCTTCATTTCAGTTTGAAACAGCCAAATAGATTCCTTCCAATATATTTTTTTCTTTCTATATTTATATTTTCAGGTATTCTTCTATTTTCAATTTGATTATGATGTATAATTGAATCCATAGATAATTAAGAACCTCTGTGCCAATTAAAGGAGCTTAGCTTTTCTTTAAAAATTATTCGTCGTGCACTTTTTCCATAAATTTCATACCTATCCTGCAAGTTATCTTTATCTAGTTATTTTTGGAATAATTATTTATTTTATTATTTGTTAAGTCATATATTGAGATTTGGATGTCAAAATATAGCTTTAGGTTTGTCCCTTACCTATAGATTTCTATGGTTGTCATTACTAGTATAATTCAAAAAACTAGATTTTCAAATTTACGTCTATTTGATTTCTAAATTTTAAAAAGTGTATAAAAGGACTTTAAGTTTTTAATTTTGTGTTTAATAGGTCATTCACATCTTTAAAATTTTTAAAAATTAAATGATCTAATTAGATATAAAATTGAATTTTATGTCTAAATGGACCATAAACTTTCAATTTTGTGCCTAGTAGATCTGTGATTTTTTTAAAAAATAAATAAATAGGTGAACACAAAGTTGAAAATTTAGGCATCGTTTGATAACCATTTAGTTTTTAGTTTTTAGTTTTTAAAAACTAAGCCTATAAATATTATTTCCACTTATGAGTTTTCTTGTTTTGTTATCTACTTTTTACGTATGTTTTCAAAAACCAAGCCAAGTTTTAAAAACAAAAAAAAAATAGTTTTCAAAAACTTGCTTTTGCTTTTGGAACTTGGCTAAGAATTATATTCAATATTTTCTTAAGAAATATGAAATCCATTGTAAAGAAATTATGAGAAAACCAGCACAATTTTCAAAAACAAAAAATCGGTTATCAAATGGGACCTTAGGGATCTATTTGTTGACACAAAATTAAAAATTTAAAAACTTATTAGACATTTTTTAAAGTTTAGAGGTCTATTGACACAAAATGGAAAGTTTAAAGACATATTAGATACTTCTTAAAGTTTAAAGACCAAATAGACACAAACTTGAAAGTTGCATGTAATATAACCAAACTATTTTTTAGAAAACAAATTTTATGAATTAAAAACGATGAAAATGGTTTGAAAATAACAAAATATTAACCCCAAGAGACCCAACAACTAGTGAAATACATAATGAAGAAGGCAGTTAATTGAATCAAACAAAACAAACATACATACCCTCCATGGAATCAGTCCTATAATTTAATGAGTCTTGTAATAATATTTCAACCCATAAATACATACATAATAACCTCCTTTGGATAGAGGCATGTCTATAAAAGGCAGCAGATTATAGTTGACACATTAAAATCAATCAATTTATAAGTTGTATCTTAGTCTTAACAGGCTAATTAATTGCCTAATAATTATCATTTTACAATATGTGCTGCATGTTCAGGTTTCAACGCGGAGAAAGATGGTACTACAACGTGGATAATCTATATTAGACACAAAATAATTGCCTAATAATTATTTGTTTTTCTCTTTTTTTTTTCTTCAAAATCTTGATATGTTAAATCTCAACCATAGTTTTAAAAAATAAAGTATTACCAACCAAGTTATTCTTTTTGACAAATAAAAAAACAAAAATCCTTTAAGTAATTACCTTTTAAAAATAATTCAAACCTGCACATTTTTAAAATATAATTTATGGTGAGGAATGATGGCACACGACAACGATGTAACAACTTTCAATATTGTAATCCCGACGAATTCTATTAAGCTAATAATAAACATATTAATCAAAACATAAAAGTAATTGTATAGCATAAGATATAGTTTTAGAAGTTTAAGTTTATTTAAGGCAGCAGCAAAATGCAGAGTCTGAAATTTAATAAATACTCTGAAATGTGAGTGGTTTGGTTGAATTTTGGAATAGGTGTGCCCTACAGCTAGAAGGATGTACAAAACGTTTTTCTTGTAGCTGTTTTATTTGAAAATTAATATATTTTTTATTAAAAAAAATTCAGTCTTGAGAGGATTTTTTTTTGGTGGGGTTAGGGTTGAGAGTGAGTTGGGGTTTTATGACTCCTTATGGTGAAACATGGAGACCACTTTTTTTTTTCTAAGTACATAGAGACTTGGATTTTATTAGTATTATTATATGATCATAAGTTTCGAAATACATGCCACCATGAGCAAAGCATAGTTTAGCAGTAATTGACATGTATTCATTTTCTTGAAGTCGGAGGTTCAAATTCTCATACTTTACATTTGTTGTGTACCTAAAAAAAAAAGAGTTCCGAAATACAACTCGTGAGATTTGTGGCTTGGAATGTTTGATGTTGTTTGCTGCTTACATACTAATGCTTACTCGAGAGAAAATATTTGCCTTCATTTATTAGCTACGGGATGATCATGTTTGTTTATAGTCTTAAAATGTGTTTATTGTTTTAGCCAAACATAATTTTTTTTCAAGAAAATTGGATTTGTGTACGATGGTGTGAATTTGTCAGTATAGTAGTATTTATAATAGATCTATTTTATACATAATACAACATTAAACTTTTTTAAATCGGATTAATTAATTATTATGGATCAAATTATATGAAGTAGATAAATTTTGTCAACTAATTTTAAAATTTTGTTATACTGCAAAAAAAATTTAAAAAAAAAAACTAGAAAAAAATTAAATACACAATTAAAATGTGACACAAGTATTAAAGAGAAATTTTTTATAAAAAAAAAAGTTAAAAATAATTACAATATTATTGAAATATTAGGGAATGAAATTATATGTATAATTTGGATTTTTAAATTGAATTGTGTTAATGGATTAACTTTGGGCCTAGTGCAATGGGCCAGTCAATCCTCATCTGGATGGATCCAACTTTGATATGAGAGATTCATCATCACTCTTTCTTTCAGCTCTACTCGTAAAGCCTCCATTTTTTTTGCATGGTTTTGACACTACCATGGCACGAGCTCGACTAAATGTGAACCAGTCCATGTGTACTATCTTCATGTGCCTTTAGTTAACTATGGATTTTAATGTGTTTGACCCACTTTTAGAACCTGCCACAACTTTCACCTACATTAATGTAGTGATCTTAGGCTTTTAAAGGTCAAATTACTTCTTTTCCTCGTCGGTATCCCTTTTATAAGGGACTTGAGGTCATGAATTTTTCCTAGACAGACTAGGGCTCTTAGGGTGTCTCATGACTCTCGTCCACTTCTTGAGGGGAGTGCCCCAAGTTGTCTAGTGGCAAGGTGGCAATCCTTGTCCCAATTAGTGTCTCGCAAGACCTTTTGCAATTAATGCTAGAAGGTTGTTCTCTTGCCAAGCTTGGTCGACCCAACCTTCCTCCCTTTCAAAGTGTGAGCTTGTACAAGTAAGAGATACTCTAAAGAATTGTTCGAGGTTGGTTCTCCTATGTGGCATTTTTAATCGCTTTATCACATGGTGGACCTTTTCCTTCTCTTTCCAAGCACCACTTATTTCAGATCAATTGATCTATTCATATTTCGACAAGTAGTACAATATATAATTGTCTACTTGAACTTAAGACTACATGATTTTGTATTTGAACTCCACCCAAAAGACGTAATATGAGTTGAGATATCGTCCTTACTCATACACTAATAATTTTCTTTACTTTTAATTGATATAAGATAGGTTCATATCTCTAAATCAAACCAATAATTAAGTTAATTTTAAGGTAAAATTATAAATTTTCTTAAGAAAGGACAAAATTTTGCATTTTAACTTTTTATATATATAATCTTTCCATTAAAAAAATTTAGAGATAAAGTTAGTGTAAAAAGTAAAAATCTTAATATTTTTATACAATTTTCTTAATCTAACACAAGTTGATCGAGAGCATTGCTATGAGTTAATTTGATTATTTATGATTGCTTTTCAACTCTTCTGAAACGGCCACTTGTAATCTTATTTACCTAAATAAATGGAAGATGTGAAAAATCTTGATTTAATTCGGCCAAGTTTAATCATCTTCAATGGAAACAAAAGAGGGAAAAAAAAATCAAACTGAGCTTGAAATAATAATAATAATAAACTTTAGTTTAGTTCAATTTAATTTGAACTGTCACTATCAATTTGCTTTTATAATTTTTATATCCCAACCTATAAATGAATGCACAATAATTAGGATTAGATCATATATCTAAATGTCCAAATTGGCATTTTCTTCACTGATGATCAATTAATAAATAGTTAACATCATAATGTTTCATGTGAACAACAAACTTCACTTTAATCTATACAACAACAGCTCAACTAGTAATAAAATTGCAATCAATATAAACATCTTTAGGGGGAAAAAAAGAAAAACATTTGTCCTCTTCGAACAAAGGAAAAAAAATAATGAAACATTTGATGTCGGGAAGGCAGCCAACATCTCATACCATGGGGTGTCATGACCTCTCACAAATCCAAGAATTTCTGTCCCAAACACTTAGCTTCCTTCACTCTCACTCCTTTTCTTTTTATTCCCTTTTATTTTCTTTCTCAATAATGAGTCTCATTCTTCATTCTTGTCTCCTTAACTTCTACTTCAATAAAAATATACCATCACTCCGTTTTTCTTGAAAAAAAATACTAACTTTTTTCTTTTAGAATATAATAGTGTAGATTATGAGATTTAGAACGTCTTCATTTTTTTTTTTTTTTTGAAAAGAAGTAGATTCAATAAACACCATACAAAATTACCCACCAACCTCATTAAAACAAGATGCCAAACATGATGGAAAAACAGAGTTACAAAACAACCTACTATCTCCTGAACTAGGAGAAGCGTTATGTTCTACAAAAAAAATCTACCATCTGAAACAGCCAACCGAGCTAGATTGTGAGCGGCTAAGTTGCAAGTGCGGGGGTAATAGGAGAACGAAACTTGCCCCATCGAATGTGCAAGCAACTCAACCTCAGTAGCCAAATTCGACACCTCTGTAAGATTAGAAGAAGACTTCACCAGTAGGTCAACAACTTCACAAGCGTCAAATTCCACGCAAATCTGAGGAAAAGGGCCAAAGAAAAGAATCCGTAAGCTTTTTAGACCTTCAATAATCGCTTGAATTTCCAAGGTTTTAATGCTCCATTTTCAATAAATCTTAGGTGCTCCCGCATAGATTAAAGAACCCTCGGAGTCATGCACAAGCCAACGTAGCCCCCCGACTTCTTGACATCGCACCAGGAAGCATCACAATTCATCTTCCAACAACTTGAAGGAGGAGGGGTCCAACGAGCTTGACTCGAACAGTTCTATGAACTCTAGGTACGAGGCAATTCCCTTGTAACCAAGCTCTCTCTAGGACAGAACGTGGCAATACTCCTCAACAACTTCTGCTTGTCGATCCCAGCTTCACTGTGAAGAACCTTGTTCTGAAAGCTCCAAAGACACCACATCACAATAACAACCTTCTCAAGCTCCAAAGCATTCAAGTGATCATCCAGCCAATCCCAACAGTCACTCAGCTTCCATATTTCCCTCTAAATAGCAAAAAAAAACTCAATTAAGCAAGGGAAAAGATAGACTCACATCTCTTTCGAAAACTTACAGCCCCAAATGACATGGGATGAAGATTCATCCATCTTCCTGCAAAACAAACAAAGTTTGTTAGTGTCAATGCCATTTTTGTAAATATTTGTTTTAGTTGGGATTATATCTTAGATAATCTTCCATTCACAAACCTTCATTTTAGGTAAAACCTTAAGTTTCCATAACTTTTTTCAACGATCTTTTTGCCTCGCTCCACCTGAAGAGGAAGCGCTATCCTGCGGATCACACCTGGAAGCAAGGTGAAAGGCACTTTTGATCGAAAATAAACTTTTGGAGTCAAGGTTTCAAATGGTTTCGTCTTTCGAAAGGCCACTTCCAATGTGAATCTTGAGAATGGCCTTCACATCAACCTTTGTAAAGATATTTTTTATAATACTCACCTTCCACTGTCCCTTGTCATCAATCAAATGCTTAATCTGACATTCTTTATAAAAGGCACTGACACTGACCGAAATGCTACTCCCTATTGTGTCGATCCAAGGATCTTCAGCGATCTTGATATAGCTACTATCCTCCATTTTCTACCTATAGCCTTTTTTAAAGAGCTCTTTGCCCCAAAGGATGCTTCGCCAAGTGAGAGAGAGGTTATTACCTAAAAAAGCATTTAAGAAATTGTCATCCTTGAAATATCTCCCTTTAAGAATTTGGGCCAACAAACTATTTGGGTTTCGAATGATATGCTAGTTTTGTTTAGCCAAAAGAGCCTTGTTAAAGTTTGTAAGGTCTCTGAACCCAAGACTACCCTCATCTTTTCGACGACACATCTTTTCCCAACTCATCCAGTGCGCTTTGCTCTTAGAATCACAACTGCCCCACCAGAACCTCGCACACAGCCTGTTAATTTCCTCACAAATCTTCTTCGGCAATCTGAAACAGCTCATGGTGTATGTGGGTATAGCTTGAGCAACAACCTTAATTAGAATCTCCTTGCCTCCCAAAGAAAAGAGTTTTTCCTTCCAACCCTAGAGGACTTTCCACACCCGATCTTCCACATTCTAGAAAATCTTACTTTTGTTCTTACCAGACTGGGAAGGCATACCCAAATATTCTCCAAGAGTGTTTGTGATTCTAACTCCCAAGATAAAACTAAAAACCTATGCAAGGGCTCCCGAAATATTTTTGTTGACCACCATAACTGACTTATCGAAATTAATAGCTTGACCCGGGGCATCCTCGTAAAGACCTAAAGCACCTTTGACCGTCTCACAATCCTTTTTTGAGGCTTTAGCTGTCATTTGCAAAAAAGAGGTGAGCTAGAGAAGGGAAAAATTTATTAACTTGAAAGCCAGAAAGATTAGAAAGAGCTTCGTCCCTGTTAATAAAAGCCAAAAGACCTTTGCACACAACAGGAACAAGTAGGGAGAGGTGGGGTCTCCCTGCCTCAACCCTCTTTTTGGAATAAACGCTTGTTGAAGAGCTTCGTTGACAAGGACTTCATAGCTGACAGACTTGACACATCTCATAATTTTATCAACCCAGGTGCAAGCAAAGCCTAGCTTAATCATGACTTCCCTAAGGAAAGCCCATTCCACTATGTTGTACGCTTTGGTCATATCCAATTTCATTGCTATGAAACCTTCATTTCCTTTCCTTCTATTGTTGATAACATGTAAGCATTCAAACCCAACGAGAACGTCTTCAATTATTAAATTATGTTCATGTTTATGTTGATGCGAGATTTTGACACAGGAAAATCTGCTTAATTTGCATGATCCCAACAACTAATGGAAGGAATGATACCTACAAGATAGTAACTTGCACACTATCTGGTACTCGCCACACATACTTTGATGCCTAAGTTAGATTAGGGTCTGTGTTAATGTAGCAAGAATTAAGGTTGTGCAACATACCTCAATCTTTTTTTTTTTGTGAGTTTAACCTAGGATTTTTAGTCTTTCCTTGGTGTCAGACTCAAGATCCATATGCTTTGAGTTGAACCCTCATTGGACCAAACCAATTGGCTTGACCCGCTAAGGGCCTATAGATTTGACCTTGGACTTGGGTTGCCTAGGTTTGGTCGATCTAAGCTTAGTTGCACAGCCTCAATTAAGGCTTGGATCATGAAAGGCCTGGTCGGCTGGCCTAACTCGCATTGAGCCTTAGCTTGTTCTGAGACTTTGTTCTTTGGAATCCCTCGCAACCTATTTGTATTTTGAGTTTGTTGATAAAAGATAAATGACATTTATGTACCTACCACAATAAAAAAAAAAAAAAAATTGGATCTATTTATTTCAATAAAGGGAGCGATTTCGGTTGAGAAAAAAAAAATAAAAAGAGAGAAAAAGACGAAATCGAATAAAATAATTGCACAAAGAGAGCTTCTTCTTTTTTTTCTTTCATGTAATACTTGCAAAATGTTTTGACTTGTTGGAGGAATAATGTTAATGTTGTAGAAAGAAAACAGGATGGATGCATAATGAGGCACATGGAGATGACCCAAGGTGCCTCTTCCATTACTGCACATGCTAACACTCAGTAGGCCACTACTAAACACTAGGAGCATCTTCATCTAACCTTCTTTACTAATTATGTATCTAATAATAAATGCTTAATTATTATTTTACATCTTTTTCTTCCTCAATTGAACTTCTTTCATAAGTTGTTATTTGAAATTGATTTTCTTTCTCAACAACATGTAGTGTGAGAAGATGTGAACCTCTAACCTTTTAGTGAAGAAGTATATGTCTTAATCAGTTGAAGCTCATCTTCGCATTTGAAATCGAATTTTGAAAAGAAAAAAAAATGTTAGATTATCAAAAATACCCCTGAACTATGAGGTTGGTTTCAATTATACCTCTGAACTTTGAAAAGTTTCATTTTAACCTTTAAACTTTGAAGTTTGTTTCAGAACAACTATTGAAGGCTTTTTCAACGTATATGTTCAACTATGTTCACATAAGCAACAATATAAATGCAAAAACATAATTTTCCGTCAATGAATTTAACGAAAAAAAAACCTTCAAGGGTTGTTTTGAAACAAACTTTAAAGTTTAAGGGTTAAAATAAAACTTTTCAAAGTTTAGAGGTATAATTGAAACCAACTCCATAGTTCATGGATATTTTTGATAATTTAACCCAAAAAAAAAAAGTTCAACATATATATAGTAAAAACTTTAAATTGTATGACTCATTTTTTTGGATGATGAGTTAGAACTATGATTATTTTTTATTTGAGTAGTCTTAAAAAAAAATAAAAAATAAATAGTAAGAATCTAGTATGCTTGAATTTCTTTTACATGTCTTAAAGTCATTATTAAAAAAAAAAATCCTTAATAAGACTCCTAAACCTTACAAATCATGAGTAAAAAGTTTTTTTTTTTTGTATAATTTGATTAAATTTTTTACCAACTCATTGGAACTATATAATAGATTAGAAGAAGTAGAGATGTCACTTCATTTAAAAAAATAGCGCTCTCCAATTTCGTTTTAAAGTCACAATACATGTGACACTTGAATTATCACAAGGACCCGTGCTAAACTTTTTACTATAGAAAGGATAAAACTACATCAAGAGATTTGGGATTTAACGAAAAGTCTTTGTGATATCTCAGTTTGTGGCAATTACTTTATATAGCTATTTCCAGAGAGTCTTCTTCTTCTTCTTCTTCTTCTTAAAAGTTTTAAATGCTAATTTTGCCTTTTTTTAAAAAAAAAAATAGTTTTGATTTATTTTAGTCTCATACTTACAACTTTTATTTATTTTAGTCTTTATACTTATTAACTTTTGTTCATTTTAAGTCTTATGTAATTTTTTTTAAAAAAGACCATTTTGATCTATATTTACAAAATTTCGAGACAAATTCTATATATAACGAAAACTTTTTAATACAAAGTAGTGGCTACAATTCAAGAAATTTATTGAGTATAGTGTTTTGTCTTGAAATTGTGATTAAAAACATAAAATAAAAGAGAATAAAAGGACCTAAATAATTATTTTTGGTTAAATTACAAGTTTAAGTTTGTATCAAATAGGTCATTGAATTTTAAAAAATATTTAATAGGTCATTGAATTTTTAATTTTGTGTCTAACAAGTTTATGAACTTTAAATAATAAGTCTCTAAACTTTCGATTTTGTATCTAATAAGTCTCCAAACTTTTAATTTTGTGGCCAATACATCATTGACCTATTTGACATTTTTAAAATTCATGAACTTATTGAACACAAAATTAAAAGTTTAATATCCTATTAGGCACAAAATTCAATTTTATATCTATAAGATTCATTAATTTAAAAAACATTAAATATGTCATAATCTATATTAGACACAAAATTGAATGTTCAAGGACCTAATTGACAATTTTAAAGTTTAGAGATCTATTGGATACAAAATAAAATATTTAGAAACCTATTAGACATAACCATGAAAGTTCAAAGACTAAACTTACAATTTAACCTTTTTTTTTTAAAGTATAGGGACCAAAATAAATATTTCTAGGGAAAAAAATCATTTTTGACCATAAATTTGGCGGGTTGTATCAATTTTAACCCTAAACTTTCAATTTCATCAATTTTAACCTCAAACTTGAATAAATGTATCAATTTACACCCTTGGTTAAGTTTCCGTTTCATTTCGATAGGTTTCCCACACATGTCAAAAACTACACGTTGCTCTATAACAAATACGCCTTTGTTATTTTTAAAAAATAAAATAAAATTGCTGAAGAAAATTGGAATAGACTCGCCATAATATTTTTCGATTTTAGAGCATGACTTTTTTTTTACTTTTTATCTTCTTTGATTCTGTTCATTTTTTCATTTCATTAATTGAAGGATTTTTTAATTTTAAGGCAGGATTCTACTCGATCCATTAGCTTTTAGTAGAAACAAAGCTTATTTGCACCATATTTTTCTTCAATGGAGTACTCCTATTCTTGAATCGGTAGCCAATATTTTTTTTTTTTAAATTTCTTGTCGGCTTCGAGCTCAACTTGTCCTCCATCTTCCTTAATGGATGTAGGGCTTTCAAAATTGCCCTCGTCAGAATCTTTGTCTCCTTCCTCTCCAGCATCGATGTCACTTTAATCCTCTGTATGACTGTCGATGGAGCCGACAAAGCTTGACTACGACCAGTTCATTGTGTTCATAGACATCACTCTGTCCATCACCGCATTCCTTGTTTTCTCCCACATTTTAGTCGAGCTTAAACTCCTCACCACTGAAGCCGACGAAACCACCAGGGTCATCGCCGCTTTCCATGATGTCGCCGCTTGGATCTTCTTCACACTTGTCATCGCTAGTATCGACACTAAATGCTAGGAGAACACAAGAATCCATTTGTTTTCGTGTGGGTCCTACTATCGAATGTCAAGTTCGTGTTTTTGATGATGGTGGTGACCCATTTGGAATGATTTAATTATTTTTTGGGTAATATTTTTTTTAAAAATAAGAAACAAGTTTATAGAGCAACAAGTGGTTTTGAGCATGTGTGAGAAACCTTTCTAACGGTGATTGGAACAAAAACTTAACCATGGGTGTAAACTAATACACTTATTCAAGTTTGAGGTTTAAATTAATGATATTGAAAGTTTGGGGTTAAAATTGATACAATCTACCAAGTTTGAGGTTAAAATTGATGAAATTGAAAGTTTATGGTTAAAATTGATACAAATTGCCAAGTTTAGAGTCAAAATTGATTTTTTTCTCATATTTCTAAAGTAGAGAGGCTAAAATGAACCAAAATTTAAAATATAAAGACCAAAATAGATTTTGTGAAAGAGTAGAAAGCATATTTGAACATAGCTCAACTAGTTAAAGTATATAGAGATTGAATTTCATGTGAAGTTGAACTTAAAAAAAAAAAAAGGAGAGTCAAATTCTGTTTATATTATTATTATTATTAATGATATTGAAAGTTTGGGCATGTGTGAGAAACCTTTTTAACGGTGATTAAAACAAAAACTTAACCAAGGGTGTAAACTAATACACTTATTCAAGATTGAGGTTTAAATTGATGATATTGAAAGTTTGGGGTTAAAATTGATACAATCTGCCAAGTTTGAGGTTAAAATTGATGAAATTGAAAGTTCATGGTTAAAATTGATACAACCTGCCAAGTTTAGAGTCAAAATTGATTTTTTTCCCATATTTCTAAAGTAGAGAGACTAAAATGAACCAAAATTTAAAATATAAAGACCAAAATAGATTTTGTGAAAGAGTAGAAAGTATATTTGAACATAGTTCAACTAGTTAAAGTATATAGAGATTGAATTTCACGTGAAGTTGAACTAAAAAAAAAAAGGAGAGAGTCGAATTTTGTTTATATTATTGTTATGGGTGAAATTGGACCAACAAGAATGGGCTGGCTAAAGGACTGCAACGAAGGGCCAAACAAGAAAAGAGGCCCAATACGAAGTCGAAATGGACCGAAACCGACAATGGACTCACATAGAATGAGTGGGAGAAGAAACGGGCTTGGGCTTCGACCCAAGCCCGTGGTCGGCCAGGCCGGCCGGCCGAGGCTGACTAGGCTGGCTGAGGCCGACCCGGCCGGCAGAGGCCGACCAGGCCGGCCAAGCCCATGGTCGGCCCGGCCGAGGCCGACCCGGCCGGCCAAGCCCATGGTCGGCCAGGCCGAGGCCGACCAGGCTGGCAAGGCCCAATTTTGGGCCTTGCCTCGGTCCCTCATGCCACGTGTGCCCTCGGTCCAGCCCAATTCGATCTTTCCTTTCCCCATTCGAAGACGGAAACCCACAAAAAACCCTAGGAATGAAGCTATTTAAGCTCTCCCTCAGGGGGAGAGCAAGGTAAGTTCATTCCAGCTTACAACACTCTCCTACAACTCTCAAAACTCTCTCTGACTTAAGCATCGGAGCCTGTGTGGTCTACACCACACCGGTGTCCAGGTTTTTCTTGTCTTGCAGGCTGCGTTCTTCCCCCAAGAATACAAATTCACCGTCGTTGTCACGTGGAGGTCGGGTGATATTTCTCCTGTCTAAAATTTGGCAACAACAATTATTATTATTATTATTATTATCGAGGGAAGAAAGAGTTGAAAATCCGAGACCTTAAAACATATACATAATGCTAAAATAGTTAGTTGAAATTAAAAACATAAGTTTCAAAAAAAGAAATTGAAAACATAATTTAGCTAAATCGGATGATAATAAAAAGCAATTTATGGGTTGGGGGAGGGAGATGGAGATCCCTTTATTTCACTCTCTCACCCTCTCTTTCTCTTTGTGTGAGTGTGTGAACGTGATTACCAGAATCAGAGCAGGACTGCACTAAATGCAATTCACTCTCTTCCAACCAATCTCTCTCCCATTTTGAACTTCTCTCTTCTCACTCACTTTCCACTCTTCTTCTTCCTCAAACCCTGCAATGATTCTGAACCTTCTCAGACCCTGAATGTGAATCCCCATCTCTGTTACCTCCAAACCCAACTTCTTCAAAATGGGTTGCTGTGTCAGTACTTCTAGGTCTTCTAATTCATCCTCTCCGCCCCACCATTCTGGATCTGGCTATTCCCATCCCAAACCCAATGGCATTGGAAACACAGCTTCCCCTCCACTGGAAGAAGAGTCTGTCAAAGAGGTTCTCTCTGAAACCCCTAAGCCCAAACCGCCGATTGGGAAGAGGAAAACCGAGGAATCGTGCTCTGGGAAGGTCAATGGGGGAATCCCCATTCTCCCAGCTGAAGAAATTTCTGAGGTTTCTGACGTTTGCAGCTTTAGCGAAACCCTATCTACGACGACCGTAACAGAGAAGATGGACGATTACGAAGAGATACGTCAGAGGATTTGCAGATCTCCGGCGAAATTGCCCAAGAACCGGTCGCTTTCCGACGATTGGGTTCCGAGGAGGGATAGACCGGTGGGTAAATCGCCAACGCGAAAATCCGATCAGTCGCCCGGCCGGATTAATGGCGGAACTGTGAAGTTGGTGCAGAGCAGAGACATGGGGCAAGGACTTGCCAGGCGGAGTTTAAGGACAGAGCCACGCCTGCAGAACAGAACTGAGAATTCATACCGGAGGTCCAGGTCCCCTGCCACCACCCGGACTGACGGTGTAGCCTCCAGAACCGCCGCCGGGCGGAGCCCATCTCTCCGGAGGTCCGGAATGTCGCCTGGACGGGAAACAACCGCCGGAAGAGACTATTACCGGAAAGATGCAGTGCAGGCTCAGGCTGCACAGAACGAGACGATTGAGGGAAAATGGCGGACAACGAACGAGTCCCTCGATAACCCACTTGTTTCCTTGGAATGCTTCATCTTCCTCTGAAAGAAGAAGGAAGAAGAAGGAATATTGTGGGCGCACATTACGGCCAAGTTCACCGGACCGGCAAGTGCCGTTCAATTTCTTGTACTCTGTTTTTGTGTGTCTTCAACGGTGGGCTTCCTATTTTTGGTCTGGAAATTGTAGTAAGCTGTAAATAATGAATGTCTGGAAGGTCAATTTAGGAAACAGGACGTTTGGTAGGCGAAGTCTCTCTGTTTTCTCTGAAAGTAAATCTTTTGCAATGCTGGTACAAAGATTGCATTTTCTTCTCTCTCTCTCTTATTTAATATCTCATTTCTAGGTTGCTCGTTAATCTTCGAAAATGGAAATCAAAGATTTAGTTAATGTCAGTTTTACACTTGTTAATCAGTTTTTATGGATAATTAGAGACGTCATCCAACTTGAACAGAACAGCTAGAGCTCTGGTTTTTTGTGGTACAAACGGTCAGGATCTTCAGGCCCAGACTCTTAAACCAGTTAAGACAAAAAGGAAGAAAGAAAAAAAAAGTAAATTTGAGTCAGCCCAGCAGATGATTTCTGAAACGAAGACTGATTTAAGATTCAGAACAGAGTAGGAGCGGAGACGAAGGGTCGATCAACATCATTAACTTACTTTCCCCAGCATTGGTAATAACAAATCTTTTACCATTGCGTCTAACTTTTGCTTTCTGTGTATTAACCGACAAAAAGAACAGAGCAAGTCCAAAACTGGAGAATTTAGAGAAGGTCCATGAGAAGAAATGGAGACTTCTGCAGTTTGATGCAGCCATTGGCGCTTAGGGACAATCCATGTTGCTCCATGTTAATGTAATACTGTATTTTATATTATATTATGTGTATAAGCTGTCTTTTTCTTGTTGGATTCTGTGGCTTAAATAGATACAGGGCAGAGTATCAATTATTTTGGAGTTTTTTGAACTCTTTAATCTTTTTAGCAGAAACAAGATTTTTTCCTTAAAGAGTTTGGATTCAAAAGCCATAAAATACTGGTCTATGTGGGATATGAACTTTGCCATCTCCCAACTCTTAGGCATGGGCACTTCTTGTACCTTTTACCAAGACAGACTTCAACAACATATGTCATTTTAATATTATCGTTTTGTGCAATGCAAGAACAAAGTTTTGGACTGATTTAAGTAGAAACAGCTTGGATAATCATTGTAAATAGAAGAAATGAGTACATATTTTCACAACATCTTGACGATTGAAGTTCGACTGTACTCGAGTACCATTTACATTGCACAACTCCTCACAAAGAAAATTTTCTATATGATTGCTGAGGCGATGAAGCCAAATTAGAAAGGCCAAAAAGGAGATAAAAGCTTAGCCTTGTGGAAGACATAAAAATGTAAAACTTGCTACCTTGAAGAAGGCAATGTAGTCAGATGAGGTAAAGCAAGGTGGGCTGTGCGCGAGAGCGTATGTACAGAATAAGAACCTCTGGAAATGGGGGAAAAAACAGCCTCAATTATGGAACCTTTCTGACTACTGGGTTTTGGAGATTAGTTTTGCTTGAATCAATCGTCATGAGTAGAGTTGTTACAGAGCAGACCTCTTTTTCATGCTTGGTTTCTTTGATCTTATAAGGAACTTGAGTTTTCAGTGAAATGGGAACTAGTGGTGGCATATGATATGGTGTTTTGTTGATGTTGTGGCCATGGAATGCGCTCGGGGGGACACGGGACAGGAGCTGGGTGGGCAATGTATGTAGGAATATGATCTCCAGGCATTAGCACTGAAACTCCACAGGAATACACAGTCATCTGCATACAAATGAAACAAAAATGTCGATGGCTGAAATTCCTAAAAAGCATCCATAATTGTCAAAGAACAACATCCCAGTTTGAAGAGTTTAACCAGTGGCAGTAATCAACTCTACTAGTGAATGCACAAAGCTAAAGACATAACAAGCCCCAAGAGGCAAGAGGAAAAGACAAGGCCCAACATATCATAAGACAACCAGCAGTATAAACAAACAGCCACATTATATGTCAAACAGAACTATAAAATGAAAAACATAAAATTAGGAATGTACCTGTAATGGTTTCTGCAAAATCAATAAATAACAAAATGAAAAGTGTTTAAGATAACAAAATGAACATCCTTCCGTTACAATTTTTTCACAGGATAAGGCAGCAAAACATATATAGTGATGTTGAATTTAAGATTAAGGGTCTGCGCAGAGAAGCGCAATAGTTTTCATGTGGTATTGCTGCTTTTTCTCTGTAAAAAATGACTTTGTAAAAGGGGCAACTAATGACTTTGTCCCTTGGAATCAGCCCTTGAGAGAACCCAGACAAGTCTTGAGATTTTACAACATTATAATGAATGGATCATAGAATTATAGAAATAACACTACCGCTTAACAGTTAAAGAAGCAAATCTATGGTCATCAAGCATTAATATTGTTCTTTTTTTCTCTCAATAGTGCTCAGTGTTTTTTATGCTAAGAGAAAGTATCCTAGCAGAAAAAGAAGAAGACAAACAAAGCAAAGAGTTGTATAGAGACATAACAATTCAATACTGGAAGTAGTACTATATTGCCAACAAATTTACTACCAGAAATTTCAGCAGGATATTACTATTGTATTACAAGGACAAGCAGATTAAAGGAATGTCTGGGAGTGATTTGGAAGGGCCAAAATCACTCCCAAACGTGCCCTAAAACTATCCATAGGCAACTGATTCAAGGAATAACCTTGCTGTACTAACTGATCTCAAGTTCACATACGATCAAGTCCATATATTGCTCGTTTTTGTTGCAGCTATAGACTTATAGCTTGGTCCATAAAGTTGAGAGAACCAAATTTGTTGGCTTTTGATAGGAACTACAAATTGAAATGGAAATTAACTGAAAATGGTAATGATATAAAGAAGGAAAATGAAAACATACTAAGCACTTCAAGAGGCCTGGATTCTCCCAAAACAAAAACTACTATCCAAACTCCCAAACTCACTCTATTTATAGTCACTCAATTCTAACAACTTCTAGGTAATTATAAATATGCCCTTGTTTTTTGTTCTTTTTTTTTTTTTTTTTTTGAGTACACAAATATGCCCTTGTTAATATCCCTAACATATACCTACAAATATCAGCCCTGTATTCCTAACAGCTTTGCACATACAAATATCAGCCCTGTATTTGAGCAATTAGACAGGACCACTAGGTAGGCCTTATATGTTTCTTTGAAGGCTGCAAGGCGCACCCATAGATTAAAGATGTGTCACATGATCATAAATAAGAAATATATCTTATCAACAAGGTTTGGACATAAATTCTTGACACGGTTTAGCCAGCAAGCAATTCTCCACTTGTTACGATGTAACATTTAAGAATTTACATTCTAAAGTCTATTCTTCGTCTGACAAATTTGATTGTATGAGAATATGAACGAAACATGGGGGGAAAATGACTCCATAGCCATGACAGAGGTAAGGGCCATGTGGGATATGGAAGGCATTGAGATTGACTTGATGAGTAAGTTGGTGGGGGCAAAACATCAGAAGCACTTGGTGGAAAGTGGCAAAACAAGAAGTGACCATTAAACAAACAACTACCAGGTCCTTGCCTAGCATCCATAATTAGAAGATAATACCGTCCTGTGGTAATGTGATTGCTTATTTTGAAATGGAAGACAATTATGAAAAGTAAATAACAAATTATATGTCCACTAGCCTGTCCCCCCCCCCCCCCCCCCCCCCCCCCCCCCCCCCGTTATGGAATTGAAAAAAGACAAGGCTGATAAAACTCAGTGCTCATGAGCAATACAGCAGAATTCAGGAAGAAGGCAAGAACTACGGGCTAAACTTGACCTTTCAAAACGAATTGAAGAGAATAAAACTAATAGGATAAAACTGCAGGGTATCCTTTAAATTGTAGTTTAGAAGAAAAGTCAAAGATAGAAACAGAGCTAGTTGTCCTGATACCAACTCCTAGAACATGGGTTGTCTCTGTTAACTAGTACAGGACGAAAAATTTTCATTTTGAGTTGAAGACTTCAAGAACTTTGACCAACAAACACAGACATACAGAGAGAAGGATATTGAAGAAAAGCCCTTGGTTTAAAACTACGCGAAACAGAGACAGCAACAAATGCACAATTATGCATCCCCAAGTTCCAAATATCCAAACACAGACACCTTAAGATATAACATACAACAATTCAACATCAATGAGCAAGAAGTAACACAAAATTAGGTGAGACAAAATGATGAAACAAATTAGTCAAAACTCAGTGCAGTCTCTGACGTAGCCACAGGACTTTCCCAATTCGAAACTCTCACATGTTACGAACAAAAAATCAGATAAATGAGACAACAGAACATAGAAAAACAAAAACATTGACAACACTTTCTAAACCCAATTCATTTCAGCATTTAACCCGAGAATCCAACAATCCAGATAAAGGAAACCAGCAAATGACAGCATAATCAAAAAACTGAAGACGAATTAGGAACAAATTGGGCGAACTCACTTTGGGTGAGGGATGGCCAAGCTTTCCAGCAAAACCCATCTGAGCCTCAGGGTCAAGGTGGCTCCCGGAGCCGGCGTGAGAGAAAGCCGTGGGAGCGGGTCGCAGAAACCTTTCAAAGATGGCCATGAGCAAGAACATTGAGACGAGAATGGCAGTAGCAACAAAACCAAAAGAGACTGCATCAACCGAGTTGTCGAAATGCCTCCAGTGGTCCTCTCTCTGGACGTCTAGAGGAGCCCCAATTGGGGACCATCCATAGCTTTCTTCACCCATATTATGATGCCGAAAAGGTTCAGAGAAGTTTCCCCGTTTCGCCATAGCTGGTGCTGTTGTAGCTCATGGCAGCTTAATTAGTGAGAGAAATGGAGGGATACAGAGTAGTGCAAAACCCAAAAAGTTTTGGCAGTGGTTACCTTGAGGCTTTTCGCTGTTATAAAAAACTTGAGCAGGTACTGAACTTGTAATATAGGCCCCAAACAGAGAGAGAGAGAGAGAGAGAGAGAGAGAGAGAATGAAAGAAAGATGTGGGCTAACATCACACAGCGACAGAGGAGAGAGATGAAGGTGTGGGCTACCATCACAGCAACGCACAGTTTACCAGAGGGTGAAAAGAGGGCTTTGGAATTTGGATTGCTTTCTTTGGGAATTTGCAACTCCATTGTCGCTTTTGCAAATGGTTGTTTTGGTTTGGATTAGCCCTGAAAATTTTGCAAAATTCAGATTTCGTTTGACTCAGCATTTTTCACGGTTTCACCATTGCTAAAGCGAAGCTCTACTGAGTATCAAGTATCCACCTGTTGGGTATTCGCCGTTGCACATACGGAGAAAATGGTTAAAGGAAGGAGAAAAAATCTAATCCGTCTCTAAACTTCGCCCCGCATAAGTATAATTTAACTGGAATAAAGTATGTATTCTTAATAAAGATGTTAAATATTTGAATCTCTAGAATATATGTATGTCTCTAAGCTTTAAAAATGTCAATAAATTTTTTAACTTTTAATTTTTTAATTTTAGAAAAATATGGAGAGTCAATTAGTTTTGAGATTGAACTTATGTAATATAATATGATATCAGAGTCAACACAAGTATTTGATCCAAAAATTAGGATCTAAGAATGGTGAACCCAAAGAGACACCAACTTGAGGGACATATTGAGGATCCTACATTAGAAAGATGAAATACATGGACTACTCTTTCCATTCCTAATTGGTTTTGAGATAGAACCATGTGTAATCTAATATGGTATCAGGGCTCATAAAGTCCAAACAAGTATTCGGTCCAAAAATTAGGATTCGATCCAAGAATGGTGAATTCAAAGAGACACCATCTTGAGGGAGCATGTTGAAGATTCTACATCTGAAAGATGAAGAGACATCTCATAATTTATAATTTATAAGATACATGAACTACTCTTCCTACCAATTAGTTTTGAAATTGAATCTCATGTAATCTAATAGTCTAATAGATTTGTGTCTAAAAAGTCCTTCAACTTTTAATTTTATATAAAATAAGTTGACAGATTTATTAGACATAAAATTAAAAGTTTAAAGATGTATTAGATCATTTTTAAAGTTTAGTTTAAAAAAATATTTGACACAAACTTAAAAGACTAAACTTGTAAATTAATCTTTCCAAAACTATCATTTATGATTCTCATGGAAATTACAATCTGGTTATGACCACTTTCACTTTCACTTTCACTCCTATTTTTGAAAGGAGAAAATAAAATCAACTAAATTGTAAACATCTCGATTTATATAAATTACACAGTATTTCCACTCTCAAGAGAATTTGTACGGTAGATTCTTTTCTGAAATAAATTTCAAGAAATAAAAATATCTCCACGACAAACAAATTGAGACAGAAAAATTGACGTGGGAGGAAGAAAAATATCAGCTCAGCTCCCATAGCTGAGGAATAATAACTCTTGTTTTTTTTATAAAAAAAAATGAATTTTTTTTACTTCCATTATTGAGACCGAAGAAATGTCAAATAATTAATTAAATGAATGGTTCCTCCCCAGGACAACATATTGGCTGTAAAATGGGCCAACATTTTGCCTTTTCTGGTCTCGTTGTTGCATTTGCACCCACAGGGCCCAGCCCAACAACTCATCCCTCCTTCCCCCAGGCGTTGGATTGGACCGACTCCAAATTCCCATTTACCCCTTCAACTCTACAAAATTATACAAATTGTCATTCTTCTCCACGAGTTCAATTCTTGTTACAAATATACTCACACCTGCAAAAAATTATTCTATAGATTTAAAAATTTTCATGCTCTTTTATATCTAACCGTACAAAATTGTTCGCAATAATATAGTGGCTTCCTCGAATAATTTTTCATTCGAAGGCCTACAAAATTAATTGTAGAAGAAAAAAAGGAAAAAAGTACTAGATCCGACCCACCTTGTTTCATGATCGGATCCCATCAAACTGGACCCACATACCCACATGTGAATTTATCCACTCACAATCTGCCACGTGGGAGGAGTTATGAATAAATAAATAAAAATAAAGGAGGGGGCAAAAAATGATTGCACTGACCGGACATGTCAACTTCTGTTGTTGAGCTTTTATGATCGAAGCCGAACATGTGGAGCATTGAGTTCCTTGAGATTGTCTTGTAATAACAATCAATGCTTTAGATCTCACCGTGCGGTGAAGAATGAATCCCAACCGTTGAGACATTCAAAAGCCACGCGAGTCAAACTTCCATCATGGTTTAGATTTGAGAAATTAGAAATGAGAAGAGAAATCCCTTGCGTGGGTGTGGAGTGGAGCATCGCACGTGTAATTGCGTGTTGGAGTCCACTAAATGAAAGCTTGCAATTCTAATTTATCAATTGGTCCCTCATTGAGGGGCCATGAAAATTTAAGGACTGAGTGAGTGAGTCAGACAATAATGTAATTTTTAATTAAAAATAAAAACTTTAGTCAATTATTAAATGTGCCACGTTACTTAATTTTGTATTAAACTTTGCGAAGGCGATTAATTGTGTACACACATGTCGAATTTGTAATCCCTCATAATTGCTAAAGCCAAACACCCTCTTTTTATCTTGTTATCTTTTATTTTTCTTTTGAAGCAACACAAAATAGACAGCTTTTAATCATAGATAAAGTCTATCTAATATCATGTCAGACTAAAGCAACTCAAGTTTGGTCCATTTTTTTAAAAAATTCCCAAAGGACTGCTTCCCATTTCTTTAGAGTTATCAATTTCAAAATTAAATTTTTATCGTAGATTGGAAATTACTATTCGAGGTCCGAAAGTGAGGTGAATAATAATGATTGGGGGGTGTTTGGTTATGGTTATGGTTTGGTTGGGTTTACTTTTTGCATTAATCTTTTGTTTGGGTGCAGGGAGAGTGAGGGACAGGGCGGCTTTTTTTTTTTCTCTCTGCTTTGGATGGGATGGGCCCACTCCAGGCCTAGCTGTTACGGATTTGGGCTCCCTACCAGCAGCAGCCCTATCCCTATGGGCTTACTCCATTTCACTTTGAGTGTACGAAAAGCCTTCCATGGGCCCCATTCAATCCCCTATCTCTGGCCCACCTTAGATTTTGTCCTTATATTAGTTTACTTATATGAACCAATACCATCTTTTTAGGGTTTTTAACTTGTAAATCTTTTTCCTTTAGTTAAAATATTATTTTAGTCGTTAGCATTTGTTCAATTTTAGTTGTTGTACTTTCAAATTTCTAAATTTAGTCATTGTACTCTTAACAAACCTCAAAATTAGTCTCTAAGATTCAAATTGAATAAAAAACAAAAAATCTCTATTGGTCTTCCCTCTATAAATTTTGGAGACATATTCACATTGTATTTTTTGCTTAATAAAAATTATTGTTATTAGTTTACTAAGCTTGATAAAAAGTAATTTCAAACAAACAATAAAGACTTATTTGATTTATTGAAAGTATTGAGACTAAATTTAAATTTAGACATTTAAAAGTATAGGGACTAAAATAAAATGAGATTGGAAGTACAAGGACCAAAATAATATGTTAACCTTTTTCTTTTCTTGAGAATAATGAAAAAGGAGCGGTGGAAAATTGGAATGAACACTTTGTTTGGCTCAATAATACAACTTTATGAACTTAACATTATTATAAGCCATACCTATTAGTTACATATAATGACTTTTATTATAAACTATAAGGCTTTGGATATAATTTAACAAAAAGAAAGGGTAAAAATGTTTTAAAGGTGATTTGGCTTTTTTTAATGTGAAGAAAAGGGAAATATTTGAGGGGGAGCAAAAAAGAAGCATATGATGATGAGAAGTCACTTAGAAAAAGTACCTAAAAAGAATAGCCAAGAAAATCCAAAAGAAAATCTTCAAAAAAAATAAAAATAAAAATAAAGAAAATCCAAAAGAAATGGGTAAAATCCGTACGATATATGATAGACAATGGGAAAATATGGAATCTAAAGCTCTACGGATTTTTCTTTTTCTGAAAGCCAAACACCATATTTCGACTCTAGGTATTAGCAAGGTTCGAAATGTCGATGTCGATGGAAATGTCGAGGTTCAAAATTTATGGAAATGTCGAAGGAAATTTCGGTGGAAATTTACGGAAATCGTAGAAATTAATGGAAATTGTTTGAATTAGCCAATGAAACTTAGATTTTGACTTAATTAGACTATAATGACTATTTTTAAGCATCACATCTAAAAATTAAGATAATATTTAGATATAAATGTCAATTGAAAATTTGAAATGTCGATGCAAGTAGGAATTTGAAAAAAAAAATATGAAAATTGATTTAAATTATTTCATGAAACCTTAATTGTGAGTCGTGACTCAATTATAGTATAATTGATTATTCTTAAGTCTTAACATCATATATCTAAATATATGTAATATTTATATTCAATTAGACAACTATGAAGGAAATTTGAGAGAATTGAAATGAATTTAAGAGAATTAGAGGGAATTTGAGAGAATTGGAGGGAAATTACGATAATTGGAATTGGAGCGTAAAAATGCTTTGAACCTATTATCTAGCGCTTCGAATGACCAAGTACGGGGGTCTCCCGAAACCTAAGTGATATGTAAATCAGTTTATTTATACACCATTTAAACTCTTATCTAATTGCTCTCTGTATTTTGTACTCAATTTCTCTTCAAGATAATAAAATTTTCTCTCCCTCTACCTGTGGACGTAGGCTATTAATTCGAAATATATATATTATAATATAAAAACCTTGCACGTGCCTTAAAGTTTCTCATGTTTGTTAAAAAAAAAAAACTCGAAATATGGACGACATGTCGTCGACACCTTGAAATGTCGAGGTGTCGACGACATGTCGTCGAAATGGGGGGAAATGACATCCCCCTTGACGACATGTCGACCGAAATTTTCCACCTTGGGTATTAGGCTTTGTCTACCGAGAAAGAAAAAGAAAAAAATAATATTTGTTTTTTTATCATTGTTTTGAATGCTCCTCGGATCCTATTTTTATATGCTTTTTATTTTAAAAGTAGGAGGCTGGATTGCTTATGAATTAGGACCATTCAATTTGGTCTTATTTTTTACACCACTAATATATGAATCTCTACATATTCATATTAAAGGACAATCGTTTGCTTTTCTTTCTTTTTAGAAATACTTTCAATAATTTTTTTTTTAAAAAAAAAAAAACTATGAAGTTTTAACATTTTTGTCAATTGTGTTTTTAGCATTATGGAAGTTTCAATTTTATCTCTAAGGCATATAAAATTTTCATTCAAATTCTTGCCTATGCCTAATAATACCATTGCATAATAGAATGATGATTTACTTTGAAAAAAATTTGTTTATTATGAGCTTTTATTTTTTTTTAATGCTAAAGATTTATCTCGCAATAGTCGATTAAAAATTCATTTTGGTCCTAATTGGATAAAGAAAATTTCACTCAACCCAATTTTTATGAGAAAAGAAAAGAGGGTTGCATGTTGACTTGAAGAATTGTCAATTTCTTAACATACAGGAATAAAGAAGGGGTCGTAAAAATCAAGAAAGTGGTTAGTTGTATTGCCAAAAAGAGAGGAAGAATGTTGCCCAAAGAAGAAGATGTATGTTTGGTGTAAAATATCAAATAACTAGAAAATGTGTGTGCTCGGATTTTTTTCCAAAATCAAATATGATATGAAATGACCCTATGATGATAGCTTATAGGGAAGAGATGTTATTTATTTAGGTAAAGGTAGTTAGGTTTTTAAAGTTGGTAAGATAAGGTGAATATTTAATACATTAAAAATTGCTAGCTCAAAAATTTTCAACAAAGAAATGCTTGAAAAATTTTCATATCTCGAGATAAAATTGATAGAACATTACAAATTGAAATTAAAAGAATATATACATTTCAAACCCCAAATGATATATAGATAATTATAATAATAAAAACATCAAAACCACTGTCCTTATAATTATGGAATAGCAAAAATATATGACCAAACAAGTCACTATCATAAGAATCTCAAAGTGCATGGGCTTTTTTTAAGTCACTTAAATAGTATTCTTAAAAAAGAAAAAACTCATTTATATGGAAAACGAATTAAGTAAAAAAAGAACACACACACCAACATGTTTTATCCTACACAGTTAAAAACATTAAAGTTGAATTACTCGTTTAGTCTTTGAACTTTTATATTTGTGTCTAATAGATCCCTAAACTTTAAAATATCTAATAGATTTCTAAACTTTCAATGTTATGTTTAATAAGTTTCTGACATATTAGAAATTTTCTAAAAATTATATGGCATATTAGCTATAAAATGGAATTTTATGTCTAATAGAACTTTAAACTTTCAATATTGAGTTTAGTCGGTTTGTTTAATCTAAAAAAATGTTGAATAGGTTAAAGACCTATTAAACACAAAATAAAAAATTCAATGACCTATTGGATACAAAATTGAAAGTTTAAATACTTATTAGACACATTTAAAGTTCAAGAACCAAATAGGCACAAACTTGAAAGTTCAGGGACTAAACTTGTAATTTATTATAATGTATATATAAATAAATCTGAACATAGTTCAACTAGTTAAGATATTATATCCTCGGTCAAGAGGTATGAGATTCAAATTCCTACTTTTACGGAACTCAAAAACAGTGTACTATATGACAAATGTATACCTAAAAAAAATCAAAATTGAAGAATGAAAGGTCAAAACCAATACTTAATATGGGAAAATGTGTAAACACAAAACAAGGAAATAGGAATCAGCTCCTCTAGAATTGGATCCGACCAAAGACCAAAGAGGAGAGGCTATGTGGATGAAGATGGCATCATATTTAAAGGAAATCTGTGACTTTTGAGGGGACAAACAGCAGCCAACCCACGTGAAAAGCCACACAAAAACTCTCCAATTTTTATGTTCTTTCTTTGGTTGGTTGCATCACAAAGAGACTACCAAATGGATATTAAGTAACATTAAAAAAAAAAGGGGCCCTCTTCTTTTAGTATAATTCTATGCATTTCAAATCATTTGTTTTGGCTTTTATGAGCTTTAATTGATTGCCATTTATGAACTAAAATACATGATAGAATGTGTCGTGGGTGTTTGATAGCAGGTTAAGTTTGTATGATCATTCGTAAATACTTCAACTTTTAAAAGTATATTATTAGCAACCAACAAAGTTGTTTGGGTTTTTTAAAAGTTCAAAAAATTAAATCTTTATATCTTTCTTTAAAGGTTCTTTTTTTTCAATAATCAATTATCGTTCTTTTATGATTGACCTAAAGCTCATGTCATGATTTTATTATTGGATAACTTTAGCTTTTTGAAAAATATAGTATAGACTATAGTTTCTTCTATTAAACAAGCTATACAAATGGTCCAATCGGTCCAATATAGTATAAAACCTGCAATGGTCCATTTGATGCGTTCCGTCCAGTAGACATAAATGGGCCTTCAACTTGGGCCACTGGTTGTAGAGATAAGAATCCATGACCCAATAAATGTCAGATTTCACGTTTTTTTAAAAAAAAAAAAAAAAAAAAAAATTCTAAATAGACAATGAACGAAAAGTTGACCCCATTCCAGAAGAGCTCTGTGATTGTTCTTCAAACAAATTTTTAATCAACAAGATAATTTTGAAGAAGACAAAAAACATATATATATATATATATATATATATATATATATATATATATATATATATATATATATATATATATATATATCTTTACTATTAATGATAATAATAAAATGAAAGAGTGGAAAAGTAACTTTTGAAGTGAAATGAGAACCAGTCCAAAATTATCCAAACATATTTTCTAAATAAACAAAATTATATTTTCATTTCATATACAAAAAAAATATAATGTTTAAAATGCAGTTGTTGGGGGCAATACACCCTCCACATGACTCTAAAATTGTATGATATTATCCACTTTAGATATAAGCTCTTATAGGCTTTTGGTTTTACCCAAAATGTCTCATACCAACTATTTTCTAGCCCTTATCTAACCAATGTGGGACTTTGATTACATTCCCAACAATACTCCCTTCAAAGCCAATTTGAGACTGGCTCAATATTCATAGACACCAATTACTATTTCAAAGGTCGATGCTTTGAACCCCCTTCAAACAAAGTACCACCACGAAGCCTCCCTTTAAATAGCATTTAGGATGTCTAGTTCTTATCCAAGACAACTTCTCTTTTCTAGAGCACACACCGTCAATCCGATAGAGTTTAACCATAGATCTCCACATGACTAAGTCAATGAGGCTCTACACAGGTTCTCAAGGATTTCTATCGATGCAACTAAGTTTGGAGCATGACTCTAATACCACTTGTTAGGACATGTGAATCTCTACATATCTCCAAAATGGTACGATATTATCCACTTTAGGCATATGCCTTCATGGCTTTACTTTTGACTTCACCTAGAAAAGTCTCATACTAAATAAAGATGTTGTCTCATTTATATATCTATTATCTTCATTTATCTAATCAACGTGGAACTTTGGCCACATTTCCAACCACAGCTGGGAAGCAAAAGAAAGGGTGTTTTGATATTGAAGGTAATTAGGAGCACAAAACAGGGAAAAAGCAAAGAGATGAGTTAGAAAGGTGAAGAAGACGAGAAGAAAGAAGGTGAAAAGGGCATGACAGAAAAGCCCCCACAAAGCTATCTAATTGAATTCCAATGGTTCATAATTAATGCCTTTAGTTAGAGACAAAATAGTAAGGATTGAAAGAAGAAAAAGGAAAAACAAAGAAATTTTTTTGATACTGATTGATGAATGAAGAGGCACCCTCACTCATTTATTGCTGCTACCCCTTGTCTGTAGGGACGGTAAAATCCAACCCCTCAGCCCTAATTCAATTTGAACTACCATACCACTCCCACTTTGGGATGCCAAAAATTAAAATAGCATTTGGAATATTGCCACCCACTATTTAATACCTTATATCAATAACTGTTTTTTCATCAATTCACTTGTCCCTCATAAATGCACACATGCTAGCAAATTATAAGAAAAAAGAGGTAAGATTCTGTTTAGTTTGTTATAGGCAGGAGTCTTGAATAATCACTTCAAATATAAAAGAAGAGGAATTAAAATGTTTGAGGATTTTAAAATCATTTATAAGATGAAAGATCGATGTTCAACTTGATCATGAGATCAGAACTAAAAAAAAAAATTGTGTGGTGTAATCAAGAAGACACTCAAGTAATTGTGGATACATGTAAACATGACCAACTTAAAGATGCTTGAGGTCTTCGACGAAATTTTTTTATTTAGTTTTAATTTTATAAATAAAATTTATATTTACTGCTTCCTTTAATATGTCTTAGGGCCTATTTGTGGCAATGATTGAGTTATAATAATCTATGAAGTTAAATAACACTACGCTCCAAACACAAACTATTATAACATATACTAAACATCTTTGCATCATAAATATATATTATATAACTCTACATATTGTTATAATCTACATACTATTATAAATCACTAAGCGCTCCAAACAATCCCTTAATGTTATATTTATATTTATTTTAGGTTCTACTATGGAACCTTCAAGTTAATTTTATTGTGTAGGTGGACCTAAAACAATTTGAGATCTTGATAGAAAATAAAATCTTTTAATGATGATCACCTTATTTATCTGTAAATCAGACGATGTTGGATGTAAGAGAGAAGGAAGTTGTGGGATTTGGGGAAGAATTTGACCTGAAATCCTATTATATATATATATATATATATATATATATATAATAGGATTTCAAAGATACATTTTTATCTTTTTGAAAAAAAAAACTAAAATAATAAAAAATAATAAAAAAACCTCGGAAGTCCAAAGAATCGGTGTAGTTAGTTAGGATTGTGAAATGGGAATTAAAATATAGTTTCCTATTATAATGGCTTAGGAATTACCGTTTCAAAACAGTGCTTTATACCAGCAGCAGCCAAGCCAAGCCAACAACAAATTCTGATAGTGATACGACATTTGAGAGGCTCTCTGCCCACTGCGCCTCTGCGCCAACCATGCCCTCTTTTCTCCCACCTCTCCCCTCTTAATCATAGAATTTTAGCCTTCCAACGTGCTGCTCCCATTTCAACCTAAATTCTCCATTCCTTCTTTCAAACACCACACACAAGCTTGCGCTGTACTCTTGCCACTCTCTTCAAAACCCCAACCCTTTTCACTCATTATATATGCATCTTCTCCTCCGATCTAAGCAAGTCTAAGGGAGTGTTTCTTCTTACTTACGATACCCTTTAATTTCCCGTGTTGCTCTGGCTAATTCCCACCCTAGAAATTTGCAGCTATTTCTTTGGGGAATTTCATCGAACAGGTTGTGGGCAGGAACCTGCGCGCTTGCGATGAAACTGGAGGGCTGTAGAAGCTTGGAGCGGATGAATGCGTACGGTAAAAGGCAATGTATGAGTTTGTTCTGGAGGGTGAGGGCGGCTTTAAAGAAGGCTATCAAGAATGGAAGCAAGCGGCAACTGAAGTTTCAGTACGATCCCAGTAGCTATGCTCTTAATTTTGACGATGGGCACAGCAAAATCAGCGAGGGTATTGATGATGCATCCAAATATGAACTTCAGAATTGTGGCAATGTTTACAATTCCGCCATGTGGGTTTATGTTCTTTGGGTGAAATCTGAGTGATGACTGTTTGTACATAGTTCAGTTTATTTCCTTCTCTGCTTTATTTACTCATCATTATGTTCTATCGAATAGGATGATTGAGAGTTTTAGAAAGTCGCCAGAATGTCCCCCCAAGCTTGCTGAGTGGCGGCTTGGTTTTCATTTCACTGCCTAAATGGAAAAGATTTTGGTTGTATTCTACGTTTACCCTTTATTTTTCTTTCGTTTATTCCAGATCAATTATTGCCTAATTCTAATTTGACTCTGCTAAAATTAAATAAACAATTCAACAAATAAAAATAAATTAATTGATTTAAAATTCCATCCAGAATTCACTTGTTTTTGGCAGAAGAAAAATATTACCCATAAATATCCATTTCCCAAGCAAGGTGAGGAAGGTGGTCGGGAGAATATATCAAAATAGAAGAACGCAAATATCTCACACAATTAACACTTGAAGAATAAAGGTTTGACAATCTTTTGTATACAACCCACCACAGCATTTGACGGCCAGTAATGTGACTATGGAAATTTTAAAACGAAGATGATGAAAGAACAGGACGAAACTACAAATGGTCATTTCTAGGCACAACCTACATAATTTTTTTTTGCTTCCACGATGTATCAATCAAATACGCTGAGAAATCTCTTCCTACGATCTTTTGAGATGGATATACATCAAATAGGAGGATCTTCAAGCATAGCTGTGGATAAATCATTTATGCGAGGATAAGCTGCTTTCTCATCGAGTTGGTCCTGTGCCCACATTAACATCTTCAACAAGCTTGGCAGCTTCGGATCTGTAAAACGAGACCAAATGATAATGTTATTAAACGACGCCAAATCATAATTTGGGTTTGTTTCGAATGACTTTCGAAATGCTTAAAAACATTTTTTTAACACTTAAAAATCCATTTTTAAGCATTTGAAAAATCATTCAAAACAGACCCTTTGTTAGCCATAACTATACTAAATCAAGTTGTAGGTTCGAAATATTTATTTGAAATTGAATGACTGTTCTTGACTTCTTTAGTCTACGTCGATGAACCTGCTTACTCCAAATATTGTCATGTCTCCCCAAGAGTTGAGATCAAAATCATTGATTTCACTATAGATCTATGCCCTCTGTTCTAGAACTAATATTAACCACGAGCTCCATTCTCATTGCCATGGTGTCATCGGACATGGCAGAAATCTAGCAGCATTTCTTAAGTAGGAAGGAGAATACTAGTTTAATGCTAGGTACTTCAAATGCAAAAGGTGGCAAAGATCTTAACCTTTTTCATGACTCTGACTTGTTAAGATGGCTGCATTAACTTCACTTGCTGTCTTCAGGCGCTGAGAGATGTCCAGAAGGTCTCGCACGGGACAGTTGGAAACATCTTCAAAAGCAAGTAAAGCAACTGTTCTCTCCAACTCTTCCAAGAAGCTTTGCTGAAAGGAGTAAAAGTGTTATTTTGGAGAGCGGGTGAAGGGGACGGGAAATCCATAGTTTAAGTGTTCATAAGACATTCCAAATGTCAGCAAGTACAAGTACTTAGACATTTAATAAATTTTGTTGATCTATCATAAGCAACAATGTGATGATAGACAGGTGGAAAGAGAAAGCCACGTATATTACATTTTCTTCTCCCCTTGGTGCAAGCTCCTCCTGAGCAAATTCAAGAGCTTCTTCTACTTTTCCATTACGAATTAGTTCTATCAACCTTTGCTGTTGGAGATGAAAAAACAATTGGGGATTTGTATCCAATATCTGCAAGAGAGTTTGTTTTAGATGTGTGCTTAGTAACATAACAACATGAACTAGAGAAAGAACATCAAACAAACAATATCCAACTATTTTCCAGTTACCATATGGAACTTGATCAGAAAGCTGGCATGATAGCAACGAATGACATTTATTCGTTGTCTGCATGTGTACTACTATTTTCTTTTCTTAAAAAAATTATTATTCTTCGATAACGTGATTGGGAATCCAACTTCCCACTCTATACATATTTATGAGAGTCAGAAGATCACTTATGCTCAAACCACAAATGAAGTGGTATCACATCCTCAGAAAGAAAGGAAAAAGAAAATCTTATTGACAATTTCCCAATAGATCATTAAAATCCGTGCCATCCACTCATCAAGCAATATACCAAGTGTAGATGCTAAAAGAGACAGCTAATGTCTAATATCACAAGTACACAACAGATTTTGGTTCAATGAACAGGAAAATTCCAAAGGCAGGCAGGGTGGTAATTATGTGAAGAACTTTGATTGGTAGCTGGTCTATAATAACATATAATATGTCATAAAACACTCAAAATTCCAAGTGCATAATCATACAATTCAAGAATATATTCATTACGGGAAGCCAACAGCAGTTAAATGGTCCAACATTTGATTTCAAATATTTTCATGTTCACGGTACATGCTCAAAGAGAACATATCAAATGCTGCAGAGCATAATTCGTCCTATACTATTATTTCTAAAGATCTTGATGGCCATCTAATCTAACTACCAAATAAAGTTTTTAGTGCAGGACTCAAACCTCAGGATTCAAATCGTTCACTTTCTCAATTGCATCCTCAACATTACCGCATTGTACTGCCTTCTTAACAGCCATTCGATCCGTTATGGTTGCAAGATCTATTTCTGCTATATATCCATAAGGAGAAGCAAATAGAAAGACAAATCTCTAGAACACCACATAATTAACATTCCACATAAACAAAAATTAAAGGGGGGGAAGAGAGCCTTAATTACTGAATTAACTAATGGATACGCTCAGCCCCAGACTCTATCCGGAATTTCTCAGCTGCATCAACATAACCTTCAGTGACGAGGAAATTCATTACCAATTTATTCATGTCTTCTTTCCTAATCTTTACGTCGTTAAGCTTCTTCTCCCACTCTTCCCTTGTAATAACTTTCTTTGACGTGGCCTGAGAGAGTAGAGTAAAGCCAGGAGCATATTATGGGGGGAAAAGAACTATAACAAATTATAAACCTATCCTGAAGAAGGAATCTTGATTGAAAGACCTCTAACTCTAATCCTCGAGTCTATGTTCAGTGGTGAACTCTAAATTCATTTTCTTAAAAGAACACTAAACTAGAATCAATAAGGCTGTTGTTTGATTATGCAATCAAGAATGTGAGTTTGAAGTCATATACCATGGCTTCGTTCTCTGCAAATTGACGAATCACAATCCAGAACAATGACATCAGTGCACCGCCTTCAAACCCATCGATTATACACAAACAAATCCGCAAACTCACCTAGCAGAAATCTGAGATTACAAAAAAAAAAAAGAAAAAGAAAGAAAGAAAAGAAAAGCCGATAACTGTGATCATAATCCGACGCTATTACAAACAGTAGATGAAGAAAAAATCTATAGCTTACTCTAAATACTACATCTCAAGCTCCCAATTTTGTGGAAAGAACAAAAATAGAAAGCAGAGAACAAATCTGATTAAGGAATTAGACCCTAATTCTACTAAATTTAGAGAGACGAACGAACAAGAGTAGTCGAAAACTTACAATAAATCCGGCAAACTCATTTCCCGAAAAATCACCGAGAAATTGTACCTTCGAAAGATAAATTACTCTCAAAAGGTATCAATCAAGATTCTTTGCTGCTCGCAGTGGATTGCAATCCCTTCTATCGAAGTTATAAAATGGCGTTCCGGCGATCCCTCATCGCTGGCAGTCGGGAGTTGAAATTCTTCGTTAATGGATCCGGATCTTGGGCTTAACGGGTCTTATTCGGGTCCTCTCTGTGCCCGCTTCACTCAGCTAGGCCCAATTGATTTTGGTTGTCTTGCCTACAAGAATGAAAAAACAAGGTTTTTTTTGGGTAATATACAATTTTATTTCCAATTTTCACGTATCTCACTTTTTTTTCTTAAAAATAAAAAAAATAAACGTTTAAAATGGCCATTTAATTAAGTTGATTTTTTTAGTGAACAATATCTGGGGTGGGAATTCGAACCTCTAATTATTTTTATTAACGATATATGTCTTAACAAGTTGAGCTATGTTTTAGTAATTAAACTCAAATCACCTATGATCAACATAAGTATAGCTCAACAATAATTAGCATATACTCATTTTCTTAAAGTTGGAGATTCAAATTCTCATACTCCACATTTATTGTACTAAAAAAATTCAAATCATCTGCAAAAGAACTTTGGTAAACCAAAACTTAAGCTACACTCACCTTAGGGTGAAAAAAAAAGCCGGGAAACCAAATAAACATGGCCCATTACTCTACTTTAGTCCTAAGAATAATTAAACCCTCTGTCAGAAAACAAGAAAAAAAGAAAAGAATAATTAAACCGAACCACATCCCCAATTTTTTTTTCCCTTTCAATTTTATAAATCTTCCGACAAATAATTAGAATCTAATTATTCTTATCTTTTGTTATTATTATTCTCTAGTTTTTTTTCCATCAGTCACGCATCCCATTTTCAAAGAATAATAACAATAAGTAATTCTCAGATAAAGACAATAAGAATTCATTGTTTAAGATGGGTCATGTTTTATAACTAGGAAATATAAGGAGAATTCATAGCTAGACTATATGGTAGCTTTGAAAAGGAAACTTGAACATATTTAAACTAAAATCTATAAATAACAATGTAAGATGCAAAATGGAATGAGAAGAAATGGGAAAGAAAGAAATAAGGAAAATAAATTGTCATAAATATTTGATAACATCTCTTGGAAGAGTCTCTAGCCTCCTCCACTCCTTGTCTCTTTCTTGATTTTTTACCCTCAAAATGTTGTTTGTTTTAAAGCCATTTTTTTTAACCTGTAAATTCAACAGCCAAAAATAGTTACACCTATCCTCATTAATCAAAGAGGACACACAACCGGGGTAATTATCATCCCAAAACAAATCTTAAGAATTCATAACTAAGATGTAAATCATCATATCAGCACTTACAGTTATATTCACATCATTGGAACCTTTTCTCCAAAATGGGCACAAATTAAAAATGCAGAGAATCAAACTCGTTTGTTTTGAAGAAAAAATCTCCTCATTTGAACCACAAGGCAAAAAACTAATCAAACCTTTCATCCTTTCGACAAATAATGTAATAATCAGATCCAACCAAAATTCCCAGAACAAGAAGTTTAATCGAAATCCCAATTCTTCAAAGTAAAAATCCACAAATATGCACAAACCAAAAAGAAAAAAAAAAGTATACATAAATAACCAGACAATTTCAATACATTATCTAATTGTGATCATCATCTACAGTTCTCCTGCATCTTCCATTTAACCAAGAAAGAATATCATTTCGAACAATTTCGACATTCTCATCAGTCTCCCCATACAACATAGAATGCATCATTCCCTCATAAATCTTAATCGTCTTGTCCTCGCTCTTCGCCTCTTCATACAGAGTCCTGCTCACATTCGGATCTGTAACAACATCAGCATTTCCATGGAGGACGATGAACGGCAGAGTCACATCACTGAGTCTTTGGCTCAAATGCTCTGTAACTCTAAGAAGCTCCACGACAGTTCCCAATCTGGGTTTTCCCCTATACCTCATCGGATTCATCTCCGCCACAATCTTCTTCTCAACCACCTTCATCGACTTATCCAACAGATCCGCCGTCGGGACAATCGCCAAAGTGGGAAAAAACTTCGCAACCACCGTAAGAAATTGAGGAATCGGCCAATGGGGTTTCACATTATCAGAGATTTTGCACATGGGTGCGACGAGAACGGCGCCATCAAACCCTTTGGGGTCAGCGAAATGAATCAACAAGCAAATCGCGCCGCCCATTGACTCGCCGTAGAGGAACGAGGGAAGACCCTGAAATTGGGGGTCCAGTTTGACGAAATTGAAGAAGGAGAGACAATCGTGGACAACAGAGTCGACATTGGGAACGAAGGCCTTGAGACCTTCGGATCCGCCATGGCCTTCGAGGTCAAGGGCAAAGCAAGCGAAACCCATCTGGGCGAGGAAGATGGAAGTGGCTTGGAAGGTCCAGCTGATGTTGTTGCCATAGCCATGGACCATGAAGATGAGGGCTCGTGGAGGGGCGGGAGGAAGAGGAAGCCATGAACGAGTGAAGAGCTTGAGGCCGCGAGGGGAAGTGAAGAAGGATTTGGAGGCTTTGATTCGTTGAGAAGCGAAATAATCTTCCTCCGGCGTGTTTCCCCAGTAATTGAGAAAGGATTGGCGATGTTGTTCTTGGGGTTGGTTCATTTCTGAAAAGGGTTTTTGGGATTTTGGTTTAGGGTTGTGATTGGCGTTCTGATCGAAGTCGGAGTTGGACGGTAAACCAAAACGGATTAACCGTACTCCGTTCTCAGAGTCAGTCTCCGCTCACGTGCTGACTCTCGTAAAATATCAGTGAAGTTGCCGTGTAGACCGTGCAGTGAAGTAATGGGATGGAATTTTCAACAGGGACCAGAAAAAAATATATAAAAAATAAAAAAAATCGTAAAATATCAGTCGCTAGCCTAAAATATAGATAAATAACATCAATATGATGTTTTCTTTTAATAATATCTTTGGTTTATTTCTAAATTTTATGGGGTTAAATTATCGATTTTGTCTGGTTTGAATATAGTCTCAATTTGATTTTTATAATGGTCAACTTTAACATAATTTAACTGGTCAAGACATATTTTTTCTAACCAAGAGGTTAGATGTTTGAATCTCTCATCCCACATGTAGTTAAGTTAAAAAAAAAAGAGAATACTATGACTTTAAATTTTTAATTGAGTCTCCTTACTTTGCATTTAGATTTATAGTTTGGTTAATTTTGCAAATCATTTTTAAATTGTCTTTTATCTAGATGAGTCAATTCAAGGTCATGGTTAAAAACAGCTTCAATATAATAACAACATAGATAATTTGTGAGATTTTGTAAAAATATAGGAACTAAATTGATACTTTATTATTTTTACAAATAAATTGACCCTTTTAAAATTAAAGGGACAAACCATGCTCATCAAATTTTTAATTTCACTTTCTTATCTTTATTCTGTTTTAAGGGAAAATTATCTTGTTGGTGTCCACCATTTTTTTTTTTATAAAAGTAATATATTTCTGCACAAAAAAGAGAACTTCACAACTAGAGGTCAAGGCACAAATAAACTAAATAACAACTACAAAACCCCCACCAAAAGCACCAAGAAAACCCAAAAAGATAATAAGTAAAACAGTCCCAAGGAGATAACTCATTCGCGAACACGAACACACCTCCAATTTAAGAATCTTTTCCAATTAAGAAGAATCTTAATAACTATTAAATTTTGTAAAATTGACAATGCATTAGAACATACTTGTTAACCTTGTAAATATGTTTCATCGATGGACACGATTTCCTAATTCAATATTGAGGATAATATAAAATAATATCATTTATTATAGTTTAGGATCCAATTAGATAAAAATAAATATTATTAAAATTTACCCTAAACATCTTGATTGATTAAATCACAATGTGATATTAAAAGATTACATACAATACAGAATAATGAAGATATGATCCAATACAGATATAATGAGTTAATTTATTGAGACATCATCTCATATTTGATGATAAATTTCAATACCAAATGGTAGAATCAATCCTAAATATTATTCTTATTAGATTGGTATTGAAATCAACTTTTAATTTAGTTCCTTCTTTTCTTCAATAAAGGAGATTTAGAGCCCTCTATAAAAGGGAGATTTAAATAAAAAAACTACACCTTTTTTTTTTTAACCGTAAATCAGAAAGCCACCCAACACCACCAAACAGAGTTAATTATTATTATAATTAAAATCCTTCTAAAGGAGAAAAGACAACCAATCGGGCAAACAAGCATTTCAAAAAACAAAGTCTTCGAATGGGGGAGAAGAACGTCGATCTTCAGTGTAGTTTGATAAGATCATCTCTCTCGCGAGATTGAATAAAAAACTAGACCTTTTAAATTAATTAGACTGACTCTAAGTCAATTCATCTAAAGTTTAGTAGATAAGATGGCATAAATGGATGTGAATTAATGCTACAATTGATAGAGGGTGGATGGCCATATTGTGCCATGTGCAGAGCATGATGGTAACTTTTGTGAATAAATTTTATCCAAAAAAAAGAAACAACTTTTGTGAACAAAAGAGTGAGATATGGATGGGGTATATTTTAAATATAATATGCTCTCAATATTGTAAAAAAGGAAAACAGATTAGATTGTTTTAGTTTTTAATTTATTTTTTTTTTTTGAAAGCATTAGATTCTTTAAGTTGATAGATATGGTTATGGATGATATATAATAGGTATAGTGGGTGCATTTTATTAAAGGGCAGTTGTTATTGAGTAGATTGTAGTTGTAGGCACTGTTTGAAGTCAGCAGAAATATTTAAACATGAATAATTTTGTGTGGTGGACAATTAGGGATACATACAAGCAATTAATATGATTTTGTTGAAAATTAGTGTTAGAAATCATGCTTTCCTACCTCCTTCCACCAACCAATTCAACATCCTTTTCCCACTAGGAGGAATTTTTGTCAATGCATATAAAAACTCTTGATGATTTGAATTAGTGGATACAATACCTATTATCTTTTCATGAAAGTTCAATTTTTTATCTCTACATTTCTTCAGCTAAAAAAAACAGATTACTTGAATGGACTATACATTTACTGTACTTTGTCAATATAACTCAACTTATTTGAAAACTATTTAATCTCTTCTTTTTTTTTTCTTTTTAAAAATATAGGTGTTTGATAATCAATTTTGTTTATGTTTTGATAATTAATTTTTTTATGTTTTTCAAATACGCTTTTTTTTTTTTTGTTTTAAGTAATTTTTTTTTCAAAAAAAGAGTTTCTAGAAACAATTTTTTATTTTTCAAAATTCATTTTCTCTTCTTTTATCCTTTTTCATCTTTGACTTATCTCGGCTCTCTAATTTTTTCTTTACTCTAAATTTTTCTCTCCAAAATTTACATCTCTCTAATTTTTCATATTGTTATAAATACATTATTGTATATGGTAGATATCTCTCTAATTTTTCATCTTGTTATAAATACATTATTGTACATGGTAGATATCTATAGGATTACTTGGAGCCTACTTGAATTACTTGGGGCCTACTCGTTTGGATTACTTGGAGTCTACTTGGATTACTTGGAGCATATTTGAATTACTTGGAGCCTACTCACTTGGAACACTATAAGTATGTGTAGTATGAAGCTTTTAAATAGAGATATATCCAAAAATGAAAAAATCACTTGGCAATAAGAAATCTATCTACTTTGCTCTCTTTTCTCCATTGTGTTCTTTCTTAAGTTGTTCTTGTTCACAACACGTTATCAACATGAGTCTGATCTACCATTTTCTTTACTAAAGGTAGTTTTCTCAAATTTGTTTTCATGATTTGTGTTATGAACATTTCATATATATATAGTGTATTTATATTATATATTATGTATTTACACTATGTATTGAACGTTGACAAGCCATTATTTTGTGCATGTTGACCATGTCCTTTTTAATATGTTATGGTAAAAAATGTTAACTATTTTTTTTTTCATAATTCTATAATTGAATTCATGGTTAATGATTCATCTCATTTTACATGTGGGCTTCATGTGTAGTTTGATTCATAAAAATCAAATGCTCGTATCATTTTTTCTCTTCTAATTCTTATTAATTATTTGATGATTTTAACATAAAAATTGACTATAAGAAACACTATGTCTATAGATAATTCTGTCTAGGCTGAGGTATTTAAGCTGACCGAAAAGGAACACCTCTACTTGGGAACTGACATGGCAGTTGTAAATTAGCCAATTTTGTGTTCTAGGTGATGTAGTAGTTAATTGGATTCATTTTAATGAGTTGTATAGTTATTTTTTCATAGAGAAAGCATGTTATATATATTGGATATATGTTTTATAAACAGAATGCAATATAACAATGCTACAATTTTTTTTAATATGCATGTATGGTATACTTATTAAAATTCTAATGTAAGTAAACTTCTTTCTGATAGTTTTACAATGAAAAATCTTACAAAGCTAGAGTTCGCAACTCTTGATATTAATGGAAATAACTACTTGTCATGGGTCCGATGCCGAGATTCATTTAGATGCCATGAATCTTAGAGAAACAATTAAAGAAGAAAATAATACATCTAATCAAGAAAAGGAAAAAGTCATGATATTCCTTCGCCATCATCTTCATGAGGGATTGAAAATAGAATACCTTACGGTAAAAGATCCCTACAACTTATGGAAAAGTTTGAAAGAAATGTATGATCATCAAAAAACTGTTATTCTTCCAAAAGCTCGTTATGACTAGATGCATATGAGGTTGCAAGATTTGAAATCAATAAGTGAGTATAATTCTGCATTATTCAAAATTGAAGTTATGTGCAGAGAAAATTATTGATGAAGATATATTAGAGAAGACATTCTCTACTTTCCATGTCTTGAATATGCTTATGCAGCAACAATATTGAGAGAAATGGTTTAAAAAATATTATGAACTTATTTCATGTCTTCTTGTGGCTGAACAAAATAATGAATTATTGATGAAAAATCATGAATCTCGACCAACTGGAGCAACACCATTCCCTGAAAAAAATGTTATAGTGTCCAATAATCGTGGACGAGGTCGTGGTCGTGGTCGAGGTTGTGACCGCGGTAGAGAAAGAAATAATAATTCATTCGTGGTAGTCGCCATTCAAATTTTAAGAAGACCACAAGTAATGATGACCATAAAGGAAAATCTCCTCAAGGAAAGAGTTCTAAGAGGGCCGAAAACCAATGCTTTCAATGTGGCATGAAAGGGCATTGGCGTCGTACCTATTATGCGCCTAAGCACTTAGTAGACCTCTATCAAGCATCATTGAAGGAGAAAGGAAAAAATGTAGAAGCAAACTTTGCATTTTAAGAAGATGGTGTATTTGACCCTTCCAACACGATGTATTTAGATGTTGCTGATTTCTTTGATTCTCATAAAGAGAGAATTGATGCAATTGAAGAATGATCGGTGGTACACGCAAGCGCACGCTATCGAAGTAATATAAAATGGTATGTGAGTACCAAGTATCGAATCCCACAGGGAACGGTGTAACAAAAATTATTGTAAAGCAAAGTGTAAGGAAAATTGCAACTAGAAAACTAAAATTGCAAAAATAATGTTGGGATGGTGTGTTGGAAAAAGAAAAATTGCAAAATCTAATTGCAGAATCTAAAAATGACAATAATTGAAATAACAAAATTGCAGAATTGAATTGCAGAAATTAGAAATGGCAATATTAGATAGTGAACTAAAATTTCAAAAGGAATTTAGATAAAGATGGGGCTAAAAAATGTCATTGCCCTAAGTCGTAATTGCAAGCCAAAATTGCAATTTCAACCTACTCCACACTCAATTGTAAACCAAAATTGCATCTCCTATTCACCTTGAATTTAGGTTTTAGGAGGCTAAGTGAGTGACTTATATGTCTATAGTCCCTCTATCTTAGATAATTTGGCTCGACAATTTTATGGGTTTTGGAGTCCTTAATCCCTATGTCTAGGGAAGGAATGACTTATGTCTAAGCTCTTTTTCTCCATCACTTGTGTGAAATCCGCTTATCACTAACCTTGTCGGTATTAGATCTAAGCTTGAGTTGATAACCTAGTTGATCAATCTAAGATCTCAACGGAAATTTGATCAACACAAGCAAACAATTGAGATGTAGGCTTGGTTTTCATTGGAATTTAGGCTACAATTACTTCTTAGGGAATTCACATTTTTGAACCCCCTAAGAAGTTTTAGCTCATATTAAAAATAAAAATATTACAACTAATTTTGAGAGAAAATTCATATTAGAAGTTGGGTAAATTGAATAATTAAAACAATAACTTGTAGTGCTGTACTTGGCAAAACTATAAGGAAATCAAGAAGAGAATTTCAATGGGATTTAAAGCAAAAACTCAAGGGCAATTGAATAAATTTTCATTCTTCCTTCTGCCCCTTAGATTTGATAAGCTTAAACATTCCCAAAGAAACTAATCTTTAATAAAAACAACATTCTCACATACTAGACTGAACAAAAATAGAGGATGAATTCAACCAATTTATTCAACAATTTTTCAGCACAACTCCTTCCATTCCAATTGACTCAATCTCCACCAATTTAGGAACGATTGATCTTAACGATTCAAGAACCACTTGAATTGGTTTGGAAACCGAGAAGGAACAAGCAGAACATTAGATGAATTTGTGGAAGAAAACAAAGCATGAAAACCCACAAAAAGAGATTGAATTAAAACTCAAACTCAATACAAGAAGAATTCAAATGAAGAATAACGATTGTTCTGCAATTATTCTCCATAGAAATTGAAGAAAATTGAACTGAAATTGAAGTTCTATGCTAAAAACAGAAAAATAATTTTTGCAGAAAAAAAATAGAGCATCGAAAAATTGAAAACCCACGAGCTTAATTCATCTCCGATTCCGCCTCTTTAGCTCCTCCTCTTCTTTCCCATTTATAGGCCTTCATTAGGGTTGAAGATTGCCCAAAAATCGTGCTCCAATTCCCCCAATTAGTGTTGTAATCAAGCTTTCTATAAATGGGTTTTGTTGCTTGCGCCGGCTTCATCTTCCATAATTTCCTTGATATTTCATGATGTCCAGAATTGCAAAATCAGATTCTGCAATTTGATTTTGCAATTTTCATAAATCCTAGATCAATTTACTTAGAATTTTATTCCAAATGCCAACATATTCATTTCTTCCTTAAATTTAAGCAATCTTCCAACTATTTTCAATTGATCTTAAGACAAAACAAGAATATTTTAAGAAAATGGTAGTTAAATAAGCCTTAATCCTAAGGCTTATCAAAGAAGTAGGAAATACTTCATATGAAAATGTTCAATATTAGTGTTGTTTTTAATTTCAGTATCTTTCTTGTATGTATTTCTAGTGTAGGTTTTTTTTTTTTTCTTCTTCAAGTTCAATTCTAAGACTTACTGTAATCATTTTTTTAAATGAAAAATCATGACCACTTCTCATATTTTAGCTTATCCTAAGATGAACAATAAATATTTATGCTTGACAGATAGTACAACTACGCACACCATACTTAAAAGTAGAAAATACTTTTCCAAATTGATAATGCTTGAAGCAAATGTCAATACTATATCAGGTTCTGCAAATTTGATTGAAGGTTTTGGAAAAGCAAACCTTATCCTGCCTAGAGGAACAAAATTCACAATTAATAATGCTTTGTTCTCTAGCAAATAAAAAAGAAACTTATTGAGTTTCAAAGATATACGTGACAATGGTTATCATGTTGAGACTCGTAGTAAAAATAATATAGAGTGTCTTTATATCACATCTATTGTTTCACATGAAAAACGCATGTTAGAAACACTGTCTACTTTTTCTTATGGATTATATTATACTCATATACGAGTAATTGAAATCTATGCAACAATGAATCTAAAGTTCATGAATTTAGATATATTCACTGTTTGACATGATCAATTGGGTCATCCTGGGTGAATAATGATGAGAAAAATGATTGAAAATTCACATGGACATTCATTAAAGAACCAGAAGATTCTTCAAACTAATGAATTGTCATGTTCTGCTTGCTCTTAAGGAAAATTAATTATTAGACCATCATTAGCTAAGGTGGAATTAAATCACCTACATTTTTGGAACGAATCTATGGTGATATATGTCGACCTATTAACCCACCAAGTGGATTATATCGATATTTTATGGTTCTAATTGACGCATCTAGCAGATGGGCAAATGTGTGTTTATTATCAAGTCGAAACTTTGTATTTGCAAGGTTACTTGCTCAATTAATCAAATTAAGAGCACAATTTCTTGATTGTACAATTAAAAATATTCGTCTTGATAATGCTGATGAATTTCTATCTTAAGTACAATTTCTTGAATTATTGGGATACATATTGAACGTTCTGTAACTCATGTTCATACTCAAAATAGTTTAGCAGAATCATTTATAAAACGTTTGCAATTAATTGCTAGACCAATGCTTATGAGCATAAAGCTTCTAATATTTGTATGGGGTCATGCAATTTTGCATGCAACATCACTTATACACATTAGGCCTACAGCCTATCATAAGTATTTCCTAATGCAATTGGCTTATCGGCAAGAGCAAAATATTTTTCATCTACGCATATTTGGATGTGCAGTATATGTTCTAATTGCTCCACCTCAACATACTAAGATGGGTCCCCAAAGGAGGTTAGGAATATACGTTGGATTTGATTCTCCATCAATTATTAGATATCTCGAACCCTTAACGGGTAATGTATTTATTGCACGATTTGTTGATTGTCATTTTAAGGAGACAAATTTTCCAATATTTGGAGGAGGAATAAAGAAGTTGGAAAATGAAATTAAATGGGATGCATCGTCATTGTCTCATTTCGATCCCCGAACAGATCATTGTGAACTATAGTAAAAGATAATTCATTTGCAAAAATATTGCAAATCAAATGTCAGATGCATTGACAGATATTAAGAAAGTGACCAAGTCACACATACCAGCTACAAATGCTCCATTTTGAATTGAAATCCCAACACAGCAAGATGCTACAACTAATGAGTTTGTGGCACGCCAGAAGCGTGGTCGACTGATGGGTTCCAAAGATAAAAATTCTCAAAAAAGGAAAATAGTGAATAATCAAAATGATTCAATTAAGGATGTGAATATTCCAAAAGAAATCATGAATATGACTACTCATAAAAATATTAAAGAAAGTCAGGTACTTGAGCATAATAATGAAATTTTCATAAACTTTGTCATAACAGGGAAAAGATGGAGCTAAAATGATATAGTTGTTGACAACATTTTTGCTTACAATGTAGTCCATGATATTATTTATGAAAATGATGATTCTAAATCAACATATGTTGAAGAATGTCGACATAGAAAAGATTGGCTTAAGTGGAAAGAAGCAATCTAGGTAAAATTAAACTCACCTTCAAAATGTGAGGTTTTTGGACCAATAGTCCAGACACTAGAAGATGTCATGCCTGTGGGATACAAATGGGTATTTGTAAGAAAAAAAAATTAAAAGAATAAGGTCACAAGATATAAAACAAGGATTCTTGCAAAGACCTTGTATTGATTATGACGAGACATTCTCCTGTGGTGGATGCAATAACATTGAGATACCTAATTAGCATGACTGTATATGAAAAGCTTGACATGCATCTAATGGTTGTAATCACAACATATTTGTATGGATCTCTAGATAATGATATTTATATGAAAATTCTTGAAGGATTACAGATACCAGAATCACATAATTCAAATGCTAGATAATTATATTCGATCAAATTATAGAGATCCTTATATGGATTAAAACAATCCAGACGAATGTGGTATAATCGTCTGTGTGAACATTTGTTGAAAAAATGGTATAAAAGTAACCTTGTTTGTCCATGTGTCTTTATAAAAAAAAAAAAAAAAATCACAGTTAGGATTTGTAATTATTGTTGTATATGTTGATGATTTGAATATAATTGAAACTTCTGAAGAGTTTCCAAAGACAATAAAATCTCTTAAAAAAGAATTTGATATGAGAGATCTTGGAAAAACAAAGTTTTGCCTTGGTCTACAAATTGAACATTTAGCAGATGAGATATTCATTCATTAGTCAACTTATGTAGAAAATATTTTTAAAAGGTTTTACATGGACAAAGCCACCCATTGAACATTCCAATAATAGTTCGATCACTAAAAATGAAAAATGACATATTTCAGCCTCGAGACTATAATGAATAGTTACTTGGTCCTGAAGTATCATATCTTAGGCGATAAGTGCACTTATGTATTTTGATCATAATATACGATCTGATATAACATTTTCAGTAAATTTATTAGCTAGATATAGTTCTTCTCCCATAAAAAGACATTGGAAAGTAGTTAAGCATGTACTTCGTTATCTTCGAGGGACAATTAATATGGATTTATTTTATTCGAACAAATTGAACTTTGATCTAGTAGGTTATGCAGATGTTGGATATTTATTTGATCCACATAAAGCTAGATCTTAAACCATCTATTCACATATGGAGGAACTACTATATCATGGCGGTCTATAAAGCAGACCATTACAGCCATTTCCTCAAATCCTGCCGAAGTTCTTGCAATTCATGAGACTAGTCGAGAATTTGTATGGTTGAGATCAATGACAATACATTCGTGGAACATATGGCTTGCCTTGTGGCAAAGATTGTCCAACAATATTATACAAAGATAATACAACATGTATAACACAAATCAAAGGAGGATATATTAAAGGAGATAGAACGAAGTATATCTGATAAGTTCATTTTACAAATATATATGCTATTTTGTTTAGATTGTTTTTAGTTACTTTTCATATAGTTTTTGAATTTTAATTCTTCATTTTCTTTTATTTTTATAGGTAATCAAAGATTGTATTTTGAAGGTCAAGTTTAAGGACTTTTAGGAGAACTTTTCGGTTGAAGATTTAAAAAAATAATAATAAATAATAATAATAATAATTACGGCGCCTAGGCGCCCAAACTCGTGCAAGAAGGCAAAGAGCCAGCGCCTAGGCTCTTCGAAAATTTTCTCACGCCTTTTTAAGAGCGCCTAGGCGCTACGTCGATTGCTCTAACTTAAAATGGGCATATTTTATCAGTTTGGGGGTCGATTTTTGGGAGGGGGAAAATAGAGAACAAAAGGGAGAGAACAAAAGGAAGACGACTATATAGTATTTTGGAGGATCCAAGCAACCGAACGAAGCGAGAGCAACGATTGGAAACTCGTGGAATCACCCGAATTTGTTTCTTTTCTCTTTTTCCTTCTCTTTTTCTTCCTTTCATGACTCCATTGTTACTTTTAGCTAGTCTTGTTAAGTTTTACATTATAAACTAAGTTTTTCTTTCTAGAGATTTGATGTAATCGCTATTCAAATCCTATTCTTCATAGTTAATAGTTGATATTTCAATTTCGTATTTGGTTGTGAAAACTTTTATGAGCTTAATGCATGTTTAGATTTGGCCACTCTTTGCATCGATTTCATGTCATAATTCGAGGTTGAGAGACAAGAATTGTTGATAGATCTGAATAGTTTTCCCTAATTTACACTTGAGATAGAGATATCCTTGTGGGTTTTGTGGCAATTTAGGTTCTACGTTCGTCATAATTGAATTGTTGGAATTATCATAGAGATATAGGCAATTTACTTTTCAATGAATATCGTTATTGCTTGAGAGAGAATATCGAGTCTATAGGGTAGAACTTGCCAACAATCTATAAATAGAATGTGCTTCAATTATTAATGAATGAAGAATATGAGGAGATAACGGTGAAGTCATAGCTCTAGAACATATTGCAATTAAATTTAATCATCTGTTTTACATTGTTAATTTTAGAGTCGCATTTCATTCTTTTGCTGTTTATTTTAATTTCACCTATCATCAATTATTTGGTCATCAGATAAAATTGAAGCTTACGAATTTGGTAATTGATAGCATTCATTCCATGTGGAGAACAATACTAGTACTCACACTACTATATTACTTGTAACGATTCGTACACTTGCGAATTCGAACAACAATATCTCACCAAAGCTCTTCTACACCCGTGATCTTGAATAAAATGGTGAAATCACAGTTCAACAAATTTCTTCAAAAGATAACCCGACAGACTTATTTACGAAGACATTACCTACTGCAACATTTGAGAAGTTTGTGCACGACATTGAAACGAGACGACTCAGAGATCTCAAGTGATGTTTCCATAAGGGAGAGTAAAAGTACTGCACTCTTTTTCCTTGACTATGGTTTTTTTTCCCATTGGATTTTCCTTGCAAGATTTTTTAATGAGGCAGTTGTTGAAGTATATAAATAATTTACTCTTTTTCCGTAACTCGATTTTTTTCCCATTAGGTTTTTCCTAGTAAGGTTTTAACAAGGCATATAATTTATATACAATGAATATCAAAGGGGGAGTTATAAATACACTATTATATATGGTAGATATCTATTGGATTACTTGGAGCCTACTTGGATTACTTGGAGCCTACTCACTTGGAACACTATAAATATGTGTAGCATGAAGCTTTTAAATAGAGATATACTAAAAAAAAAAAATCACTTGGCAATAAGAAATCTATCTACTTTGCTCTCTTTTCTCCATTGTGTCTTGTGTTTCTTAAGTTGTGTTTGTTCACAACACATCTCTCTATTACTTTTATTTCTCTTTTTCTAATCTTAACATATCTCTCACTTTTCTCTCGAAAGTTTTAATATTTTTTCCAAACTTTTTTTTTCTCTAAAATTTCTCTATAACTCTCTAAAATTTTTTCTCAACATAATTTTTCTTTCTATTTCTAATTGATTTTTTTTTAATCTTTTGCTCTCTGAATTTACTATCTCTCTAAAATTTCTCATTTTCTCTTTTGTTTCTAAAAATTCTTTCTTTCTTTTTAACTTTTCTTTGTCTAACATTTTTTCCTTTATAAATTTGGTTACTCTTTCTCTAACTAATATTCTCTTTTTAGCATATATGTTGGCTCTTTTGCTTCTCTTTTTCTAACTGATATTTTCTCTCTAACATATATATCCTCCTATTTAACTTTTCTAACTCTAACATTTTTTTTTCTTTCTTTGACTATGTTCTCTCACTCTAACATGAGTATAACTCAACTGACATAAAGTATCTACCATCGATAAAAAAGGTTGAAGGTTCGAATCCTCCACCCCACATATTTTTGAACTAAAAAAAAATATTATCTCACTCTAATATATCCACCACACTTTAACTTTTCTCTTCTAACATTTCTTTCTCTTTCTTTAACTAATATCTTGTTCTCTATATTTTCTCTATCATTCAATTTTTTTTAGTACAATCTATCTTTCTAAGGTTACTCTCTAAAAAGTTTATCTCTTTCTAAAATTTTATTTCTATATCTCACATATTTTTCTCTCTTTAACATGTCTATCTTTTCTAACTCTTTAAAATGAAACATCTATCACACGTCTCTATTTTTCTGTTTTATAAAATTAGAAAATAAGAAAAAATTATTAAACATGTATGGTTTTCATTTTTTAAAAACAAAAAATTTAAACAAAAACTAGAAAACATAAAAGGTAAAATATAAAAGTAAAAATATAGAAATAGTTATCAAACAAGGCATTTTTTTTAGGTATGGAAGGTTCAAACATTCAATACGTATCCTTAAAAGAAAAGGAGATATTTATATGAATAGTATAATATAAATATGTATTTTCAAATACAAGTTTAAAATTTTACAAAAATAGCATAATCAAAACTCAACTTAGATTCAACTATAATATCAAATAAAATAAGAAAAGTCAAATTTACGTTATATTTAAAATAAATAAATAAAATTGGTAACATTTTAGGTTCCGTTTGATAAACATTTGATTTTCAATTTTTGGTTTTTGAAAATTAAGCTTATGAACATTACTTCCATGTATATGATTTCTTTGTTTTATTATCTACTTTTTACAGATGTTTTCAAAATCCAAGGTAAGTTTTGAAAACTAAAAAGTTTTAAAAACTTGTTTTTGAAAACTAAAAAGTTTTAAAAACTTGTTTTTGAAAACTAAAAAGTTTTAAAAACTTTTTTTTGTTTTTTGAATTTAACTAAAAATTCTAATGTTTCCTTAACAATAATAAAAAATTATTTTAAAAAATTGTGAGAGAACAAGTACAATATTTTTAAAAAAAAAATCAAATGGTTATCAAACCGGACCTTAAAAAATACATATTAAATTTATGTTCTAACACTTATACTATGAAATTTTTGTTAAGTAGAAATAAGAAAAAGAAAAACAGGCGCTCTTGATTTTATCTTTTTGTTTGGTAAGGTACTTTTTAGATTTTTTGTTGTTGTTATTTTCATGTTATATATATATTATTTTCATTTTGATATATATATATTTTGGTTAAAAATCGTTTTTTATCCCTAAACTTTCATGGAAGTAACAATTTAGTCTCTAAACTTTGATTTATAATGATTTAGTCCTTGTACTTTCATTTTTGTAACAATTTTAATTTATAAACTTTACTATGTAACAATTTAGTAATTCGTACTTTAAAATTCATAATAATTTAACTCCTTATACTTTAAAATTTATAATGATTTTGTTCCTATTGTGAAAATTATTATTAAGATTTAATGAGATTTTTTACATCGGTAAATCAATAAACTAATTAGGGACTTAATATGTTTATAAGATACAAAGTCAAAATCGTTAAATAATAAAAATTGACCTTTAATTTTGATTGAATTTTTACGGTAGGGATTAAATTGTTACAAATATGAAAGTACATTGATTAAATTATTATAAATTTGAAAATACAAAAACTAAATTGGTACAAAATAAAGTTCAAAAGAATTGTTACTTGATAAAAGTTTAGGGACCAAAATTGTTTTGTAACATTGTTTTTTTTTAACTTAGGTTGATAAGTAACCATTAGCTATTTTTTGAAGCATAACTTAATTTAAAGCAATAAGTATAAAAAATAAATGAAAATACAATAACAAAAATATTTTAAAAGCAATTTCTAATATTTGGTGGATAATAAATTAGCCTAAACACCATTTAGACTCCTATATTTTGAGACTTATTTTACTTTAGTTCAAGTGTACTTTTAATAAATCTTGAAAATAGTTTCTACAATCATTTTATGGTTAGTTTACTTTACCAAAGAAAAAGTCAATTCTATGGATATGTTATATCCAAAATTTTTTGAGGAAAAACTAATAGAGAGATTTTTTTTTTTCTTTTTGCATAAGTAAACACCAAACACAAGCTACACTTGGAGCCTATAACCGATGCATTGCATGAGTCTCTTAAGGCAAGGATGCTCGTAGAGCTAAAAGATAAAGAGAAAGAAAAGAAAATTGATTTCTCAACTCCTCTTTATCCTATTTTGTTAGTCTAGTTCAATTCTAGTTAAGACTTTGATTTACAAACTTTTGAATACTTCCTTTCTTACTTAATGGATGTACTAAAGGATGAAGTCACAGGAACTAATCCAAAATCACCTACTTAATTGACAGGCCATAGCTTTTATAGCTGCTTTTATCTGCCTAAAGCCGTGTAAACCATAAATGAGAAAAAAGAAAGGAATTTGTTGCTTTACTAGTCAAGATCAATTAAAGTGGTCCAATAATCTACTCCATCAGTATGGATAGTGAGTTACAGTGGTGAAGCCTAAGTTCCGATTGAAAATAGAGCAAGCAAGAGAGACAAAAGGTATGACATTGAAAGTTGCTTCAAGGCAAGAATGAAAATGTCGATATCGAAATTTTGTGAGTTTCTCAATGAAACTATAATAATAGCTTATTTAAAGCATAAACTAACAACTTCAAGTTAAGCTACTACCCTTGAATGTAAGTTTAGATATTTGAAAATTCAAAGACTTAAATGGAGCAAAATCCCAAAAAGCAAAAATGGTACTGCAACCCAATAAAAATTGGTGGAGGACAGATTAAAAGGTAGGAAAAATGACATGATCGATAGTCTTTTTGCATAAACATGAGTTGTGTCCCAACACGAGTCATCAATTATCTACTCAAAATGTGATTGAAACAAAACCACAAAAAGAAAAAAAATCAAAGAAAAAATGAGCACCACAAAAAAGTATTGTGACTGAGTGGTTCAAAACACTTTTATCAACATGTTGAGTTAAGTTAGGCTTAAAACCAAACGAAGTAGAAAAGGGGCTCTTTTTTCGCACGTTGCCGAAAGTATTACAGACTCATCTTATTTTCAAGCAATCTCTTTTTAATTTAAGATAACACGAGGAAGGCAAAAAAGAAGAGGAAAAAAAAAATTGATAATGAAGTAAGACTTGGAAGTGGGTAGTTGTCAAAAAAATAAATATGTACAAAACAAAACATGTCAAAAGCTGAATGATTCAGATCAGATGCAGCAATGGGCCAAAGTGTGTAAAAAAAAACTGGTACGTTTGGCACATTTGGTGCTTTTACGAGTCGCATCACAGGTCAATCCAATTTCCGTATGCCATTGCTGGCACTGACACTGGCATGGCGCTAAGTTTAAGTGGGCGACTGGTCTTTGACATGACTTTTTAGTCAATAGATTTCGGTGATTTCTCTTTTCTTTTCTTTTTAACTGTAGATCTCTTTCCACTTCCATGCCCCATTCGTTTAGGATAGACTCGAATATTTTCAAACTCTTTTGGGTTTTTTTTTTTTTTTAAAAAAAAAATTTGGAAAAAGTAGTGTACCGTTCTTTGATTGTATTGTTTAATACTTGTTATAAAGAGGTTTCTAAGATGTACTTTTGACTTTCAAATTAGGGTTATCGGGTCTCCATTCTTAAAATTTTCTTTTAATAGTTATATGATATTGTCTACTTTGGATATAAGTCTTTGTGACTTTACTTTTCATTTTATAAAAAATTGTTCGTGGGCATGAAGATTGTGTCGTTCACTTATATATTTATGATCTTCTCATTTTCTAGTTAATCTGAGATTTTGGTTGTACTCCCAATAAATAGATTATTTAAGCCCTGTTTGATAACTATTTAGTTTTTAAAATTTGTGATTTGTTTTCTCATCATTTATATACGATGGGCTTTATGTTTCTTAAGAAAACATTTGAATTCTTAGACAAATTCTACAAATAAAAACAAGTTTTTGAAAATTACTTTTTTTGAGTTTTAAAAACTTAGTTTGGTTTTTAAAACATGTGTAAAAGGTAAATAACAACTCAAGGAAATCTATAGGTGAAAATAATATTTATAGGCTTAATTTTCAAAAACTATATGAACCAAAAACCAAAAATTAAGGTCTCCTTTGATAACCATTTGGTTTTTTAAAATTAAGCCTATAAATACTACTTCCATATATGGATTTCCATAGTTTCTTATCTACTTTTTACATATATTTTCAAAAACCAAGTGAAGTTTTAAAAACTAAAAAAAGTAATTTTCAAAAACTTGTTTTTGGAATTTGGAATTTGGCTAGAAACTCAAAGTTTTCATAAGAAGATGGAAACCATTATAGAGAAGATGAAAATCATTGTAGAGAAATTGTGAGAAAACAAACACAATTTTCAAAAACCAAAAACTAAAAATCAAATGGTTATCAAATGAGACCTAAATAGTTATCAAACATGGCCTTAATTATCAATTTTATATCTCATAAGTCATTGTCTTTTTTTTTAGCTCAACAACATATGGAGTGGGGGGATTCGAACATCTAACCTCTTGATCGAAGGTATATACCTAAACCAGTTGAGTCATGCTCAGGTTGACATCTCATAAGCCATTGTCATAACTTCATAATTTAACCTTTTTGTGACTTGTTAACTACATAATTTAAGAATAATGTCTGGTTGGTTTTTAGACCAAGCATTTGAAGGCATAAATGTTAAATTGACAAAATTAAGGACATAAATTTATTTGACACAAAATTGAGTACGGATGCATATGAAGAAATTTGAAAAAAAAATTACTATAACTTGGCAAGTTGTATTAATTTTCACCAACTTTCAAATTTATCAATTTGCACCATAAATTTATATAAGTATTACAGTTTTTACCCTCTATTTTCAATTTCTGCAAATTCACCACTATGTTTTACAAAAACAATAATGTAAAAAACACTGTAAACACACTACTTTAATAAAAATCAAGCTCTCCACAAAATTAGATTTGATTAATGTACAAAATTGACCATTACATAATCCCACGAAAACTTACAAATTTTAACCTAAAAAAAACCAACTATAATATCGTTTTTGTCCAAATCCTAGCAATTTCATACAAAGTATATGTTTTATAATTCATTGGTGCAATTTGATGAAATTTAATGTGAAAATTGCAATAGTTATCCAACTTTAAAAAGTCAACATTTTTAAAGCTTAAGGTAAAAATTATAACACTTATCCGAGTTTAAGGTGCAATTTGACGAAATTGAAGTTTAAGATAAAAAGTGATATACCTTGTCAAGTTCAAGGTTAAAATTGATACACCATATTCAAGCTTGAAAATTTCAAAAACCTTGTTTACACTTTTAAAACAAAGTGACCCCGAAGTTGATGGCCAAACATATAAGAATAATTTTTACAAAGAAAAAATATGGATAGCAAACTTTAGGTCAATAATTAATCTATATGCTCAATTTTTTATTTTTTTATTTTTGGTTCTTAAAGGCACTGGTTCAGTAAAAGGGGCCTTTAATTTGAAAGGGGGAATAGGCTTTTTATGCAAAAAGAAGAAACAAGCCACTTAATGGGTCCAAAAACAACAATACTTTTGCCCCACCAACGGTCAGGCAAACCACTCATATTTAAGCATTAGTGTCGCCCATTAATGGCGTGCGTTGCACAACCCAACCCCTCGACTGTTGCCTAATGCCTAGTATTATTGCACAGGCGCCGGCGCCCGCTACCTAACCATTCCCAACTTTTCCTTCAATATTTATCCACGTTTAATTCATAATGGAGCTAAAATATGTCAAATAATTCTTAATGATCTTTTAGATCATTTTTAATGGTCTTTTTTTAAAAAAAGAAACACTTTGAGATTTTTATATCTTTTAGAAAGTTTGTGTGTCAATTGTTATTGTTTTATTAACATATTTGGACACATGGACATGCCCATCAGAAGAAATGAAGTTTTTTATTGGTGTGTTGAGTTTCATTTATCAGATAGCATATGAGTAGCATGTTCACGTTATGGGTGAAATTGGACCTAACCCAACACCTTGAAGCTAAAAGAGAAATATGAACAAAGGAGTCTGAAGTGGAAATGAATCCAAACTCAAACAGGCCCAAGGCTGACCATTCCTCGAGCTTAATAACCACACCTACAACCTAAATAGGTGCTGGGAGGCCATACCTTGGTCCAAAAGCCCAAGGTTCTAGGTCGGTCCATGGCCGACTTGATCTTCATTTATCCCATTGGTTTGAGGCAACCCTAAATCGGACCGATTCAACCTCCTTTATTCCCAATTGGAAGAAGAAACTTAGACCCTAGGTCAATCCTCATATAAAATACATCATTATGACTCAAAGGAGGTAAATGCAACTGAGTCTTTTCACTCTAAACTTGATACATTCTTTCCCCTTCTTTGACTTAAGCATTAGAACCACACTGGTGTGCATTCTACAAGGAACAATACTTGGTTGTATACCAGTGTGTAGGTATCTTCCTACACACCACCATTAGAATTTTTACAGCTAGGAGAGAGAAACTAAAAAAGTTCAAATTTCTCATTTTCCACATGTCTCTCTCGTAGCTGTCAAAAATTTAATGGTAGTATGTAGGAAGATACTTCTTACACATTGGTATGCAGCCAAGTAATATTCTTTTGCAGGTCACCTCTTTTTCCAATTTAAACAAATTTATCGTTAAAACACGTGCAAGTCAAGTGCGTAGCCTTTGCCCAGATTTGCTCATCAACATTAATAAAGAAATAATTTAATAATATATCAATTTTTTTAACGAATTTTAATAATTTTTTTTTAATTTCAAGGACCTATTTAGAATTTTTAATGCATTAATAGTCAATTGAGATTTTTAAAAGATTAAGGAGTAAGGACCAAATTAAGTATTATCTAAAAGATTAGGGACTATATGTTATATTTAGCCAAATATCAACTTTCTTAAATTTTAAAATATGAATATTCCCAACAATGATATACACATTGAATAATAAATATAACTAATTGTTGGATGTATGGTTGAGAGATCCACTAGTATTATTTTTTATGTTTACATTTGATTCATTAACTTACAAAATGTCCATTTTTAGTTGCTTTAACTTTTAAAAGACCATGTATTTTGATCATTGAATTTTTAAATTGTTTATATCTTTGAACTTTAAAAAAAAAGTCAATTATTTTGGTCTTGGCTATTATCTTATCACCTTATATCTATTGCACTAAATATCAAAATACATTAATACATGACTACATATCAAAATACATTAATACATATGCTCAAAACTAAGTTCTTCATTTTAATAAAAACAAAATAAAATGTAACCAAATGGTTGCACTTTGAAAATTGTCACTAACTAAGATCCCATTTAATAATTTGGTTTTTGGTTTTTAAAACTTAAACTTATAGATTCTACTTCTTTCTTTTTTTTGTTGTCTACTTTTTTAAAATGTTTTCAAAATCTATGTCAAGTTTTGAAAATTCAAAAAAGTAGTTTTTAATTTTTTTTTTTTTTAGAATTTGACTAATAATTCAAGTGTTTTTTTTTTAAGAAATGTGAAAATCATAGTAAATAAATTGTGAAAAAACAAGCATAAATTAAAAAATAAAATAAAAATAAAATTGTTATCAAACAGAGCTTAAAATAATCATTTTGAAAGTTAGAGAACTAAAATGAGAACATCTTAAAATTCAATCACAGAATAGGATTTAAACATATCATTTAATCAAGTATTAATTAGGATGAAAATGGTAACTATATTTAAATAATATCTCATTTATATAGAAAACAGTGCAATAACTAATCAGCAAATTCCAGATAGTGGTGACACAGAGAAGCTTGGAGCAGCCAAAAGGCAAAATATGGGGCATGTCCATCCAAATTTGCTGTCACAAAATTGGAAAAATATAACCTAAAAATATTTGGTGACTTTAAATCCTACTAAGCTTTCACACAGATTTGCACTTCCATTTTTTTTCTCCCAATTTTTATCAAATATAACGACAAAGAAATTCAAATTTAGCATATATGCCAAATCTTTAACTAAAGATCACGTAACTTCCCAAATTCTACATTTATCAACCTTTCAAACTTTTTTGATATGAATTAAAATTTAAAAAGTGTACAATGTAATATTACTACGAAGATATGAAAAGTCATACATGTTATCTTAATAGTCACAAAAAAGAATAATAGATACAAAAGAAATTATTGATACCTAATTAAGAAACAAAATGGATAATGTTGAAATCCACCGAATGTTAGTATTATTTAAGGATAAAAGAAGAACGAGAGAGATGAAGCGAAGGAGTATAGGTGTTTTTCATAAAGTATGAATAAAGAAATGAATTCCATCTCATAATTCAACTAAAAATAAAGTTGGAATCCTAGTCATTATTTCAATAACATAACAAAGTTTGGCCGTTTTTATTTTTTGGTCCCCATATTTGATGGTTTATTATCATCAGATCCAAATTCGAAAAAGAGTCGTAACCCACGAAAGGTTCGCCACAAAATTCCATCTTTCCACTTTGTGATGATGATGATCGGGATCTGGGTTTTCTCAGAGCCACTTTTTTTTTTTTTTTGCCTCTTTGAATATGTAATATTTTCCAGCTCAACCAACCATCAAATGCCACGTGGCAAAGAATGGGTGGGATTTGTATACTGCAGTTTGGTTTATGGCTTTTCAATCGGACAAATGGTCAGTGACTGCAGATTAACAGTGTTTATAAATATGTCGAAATTGTCCTCTCTTGTTGTTGTTGTTGTTTTTTTTTTTTTTTTTTTTTAAATAATGAAGGGAGATTTTCAGTCTCTTTTTGCTAAGAATCGTTAGTGGCTTTGCAAAATTCCTTTTAAACACTGTAACATTACCACACGCTTCTGTACTAAAAGTAATCTCAGTTGCATGTTGTATACTTTTGAAACGGATCTCCAAAAAAGCAATCTTGAAAAGAAAATCAAAAGAAATGCAACTTAACAATCCTTATGGCTACATAGAGAGAAGTTGGAAGAAATTTAGATCACTACTAAATTTAGGAGATTTGAACATAGGACTTTTTAGTCAAGGTTATATGTTATAACCGGTTGCGAATTATGTTAAGATTGACTATTGTCTCTATAGACCAACACATGTCTTTTTAGAATGCTTTGTTTTCAATCACATATTTTCTAAGAAAATGCATAAGAGGTTACTCAACATAGGATTGCTCTAAGTTGAACACGTTTAATTTTGAAATTCCTATGATTGGTCTACCAAAAAGTAAGTAATAAGGTGCACTTTCTTGGTGTTGTTGCCAAATCCGGACAGGGAAAGATCTCACCCGAACTTCATGTGATAGTAACGGTAAATTTGTTTGATGAGAGAAGATGTGACCTTCAAAACAGAAGAATACCGCACACTAATGGGTGCTTGCACACAAGCTTTCATGCTTAAGTTAGAATCACAGAATTTGTGTAGCAAGGGTTTAGAGTATGACAAAGAGCATACCTTCATGAGGTTATAAAATAATATTTATATGGGGAATGATCTAGGGTTTTCCTATTTTTCCTTCTTGAATTGGGTTAGGAAAAAATCGAACCGGACAAAACCAAAAACACCATCGGCCTAGGGCATGCAAGAAGCATGCCCACTTGAAGGAGAGGCTCGAGCAACCGAGGTTGAGGAGATGAATTGGGCTTTGGCCAAATTCCTTTCTTCCCTTCTTGCCTTTGAGCTTGGGACGTCCCTCATGTTTTCTTGAGTTTGATCGTTGTCGGGCCCATCTTACCTTGGTTTTGCTCCTGATTTTCTTTTCCTTTTTGGCTTATCCCTTAGGTCCAAAATTACCCATGACAGTTGCGATGTGTGGTAATTATATATTAATTCTTTTAAACCTATATATTAAACATGTTTGCATAGCCTTTGAATCCCTTCATTTTTGGAGGTGGTGTCGGTTCATTCATGTACTTCTTTACTCGAGTGTCATATTACAACTATAAATTAGAGTGTATATATGTGTGTCTTAACAAGAAAGCAAAGTTAATTTACCACTAAACTTCGATTATTAAAAAAATACCCATGTCCTCCAAAAACCCATAATGGAAAAGAAAAGTAAGAACAACTAAGAATGGCATTCATGAATAATGGAGTTAATTAAATTATGTTTGAGAGTTAAATTTCTTTTGTTTTATGCTTTAACCAGTTATGCAAATAAGAAGATAACTCAAATCAATCAATCAATCCACCATTCTTTTCATTATTCTACACAAAAATGTAAATTAGGAAAGAAAAAACAACCCCCAAAAAAACACCCATTTATTAGATCGTCCAAATATAATATTCCACACACACACACACCCACCATCAAATAAACAAATCTTTGCCACGTGGAAGACTTCTCTCTCTCTCTCCTCTCTCTAATATTTCCACATTACACAAAATGCACTTATAAATTATTAATTTTTAAAAAAAAAAAATCATAAGAGTGTAGAGAGAGAAATGTAGTGTATAAATAGAGCAGTGGGGTGTTTCCAATGTTTCACGCACTACTCTTAGTCTTAACATATTATTTACCATTATATTATCAACATGAAGTTTTCAATAATGGCGACAGTTTTTATGCTCTGTGCTCTGCTCGTGGAGCCTGCGTTGGGATTGGGAAAAAGACAATGGCGTTTACACAGTGATCAGAAAAAACCAGTTACCTTTGCCGGAGAAGAAGAAGAAGACCTCGTCACTAACTTGCCCGGCCAACCCCTCGTCGGATTCCGCCATTTCGCTGGCTATGTCACCGTCGACGAGTCCCATGGCAGGGCATTGTTTTACTGGTTCTACGAGGCTGCCTCTCACCCTGACCAAAAACCCTTGGTTCTTTGGCTCAATGGAGGTAAATTATCACCACTCTCCTTAGGGCAAGCTTGGGTGCTGCGGGCAGCACCCAAATCATGTGCAGCCCACATCTAAGCCACAAGTTTTTCTAAATAAAAAAAAAAAAAAATCACAAATCTAATGGCTATGAAGTGGGCTGCACATGATTGCAGCACCCAAGTTTTTTCCCTCAAATCCAAAAAATTTTAAGTTGAGGGTTATTTATATATATATATTTAAAGTTCAACAACATATCGATTGGGAGATTCAAATGCAACATGTTCCTTCAAGGTGCCTCTTTAGATTTATCATTCTTGAGTCGGATTTTAATTTTTTTTAATCGAATATCCGTTTGGACTTCATGAGCTATAATACCATATTAGAAAAATATGAAATTTCATCTCAAAACTAATTAACAATGAGAGAAGTAGTTCAAGTATCTTATAAAGATTGTGAGACATCTTCACTTTTTCTATGTGAGATCCTCAACATGTTTAAACTAATTGAACTATGTTCAAGTTGACACATGATTATCAATATTAATTGAAAAATAATTAATATTAATGATTTCAAATATAAAACCTTCCATTCTGATACTATTTTAAATCTTTGAACTCAAAAACTTAAACTTAAATTAATACGTTACTGTAAATTTAATCTTTTATTGATATTTTAACAACTCTCAACACTTACTCCTTATAATGCAATTCTAGATTTAGTGATCTCTTGGTGATATTTTGTAAAGAGAGCAAAAAACCCATCTCAGGTAATGGGGAAATTTAATTTATTCTATGCTTACATGAAGAATATAAATTAAGGGCTAAATTAACAGTTTATATAGTTTTATTCTCACATTCTTGTGTCCAAAACTTTTTGACCTGATTTATTTGCCTACTGATTAGCTATTTATATATAAAAATGAATGCTCCATTTCAATGTTCTGTGCTGAGGTGACAAGAGATTCTTTTTTTAATTTATTTATTTTTCTTTGGTTGGGTTTCAGGTCCTGGGTGCTCCTCTGTGGGTTATGGAGCAACACAAGAGATTGGTCCTTTCATAGTGGACAATGATGCAAATGGACTCAAATTAAATGAGTATTCTTGGAATAAAGGTATATATAATTACTCCTCCCCCACTCCAAATAAAAGCATCATATTTAAAAAATAAAAATAAAAATCATGTCCATCAAAGCATATTTTCCATAGTGTGCACCATGCCACCTAGAATATATATTATTATTTCTCATATGATTTATTCATATTATATTATCATGCAATATTTTGTAAATTCACTTGCTCATGCATAAAAAATTGATGTAATATTTATACTTTTTTCCAATTATCTACAAGATTTGTATAAGATATATGTCCCATTTTATTATATCAGTCTCTATCCTAATCTGTTTATATTTATAATGCAATATTTTTTTTAATTAACTAAAAAGGGTGCCCTTTAATGATGATGCAGAGGCCAATATGTTATTCTTGGAATCTCCTATTGGTGTCGGCTTTTCATACTCAAATACAACTAGCGATTACGACAATCTGGGCGACGAATTTACAGGTAATATAATATAATATAACCAATTTTCTATTTATATTTCGAATATAAAAATCACACATATACGTGGAGACTTGTTCAAAAGAATTTCTTTATTGTTATTATTTGGATAAATCATATCATTTTATGTGGTGTTTCTTGGACAGCAAACGATGCTTATAACTTTTTGCAAAAGTGGTTCCTCAAGTTTCCTTATTACAAAAACCACACTTTTTACATCGCAGGAGAAAGCTATGCAGGTTTTTAATTAAAATCCCTAACTAATATAATTCATTTCATTTTTGTTACTTTCTTTTTAATCAGTTGTTTTCATGTCATGTTTTGTTTTGTTTTTGTTTTATTAATCACATCACATGTCTTGAAAACCAGGCAAATATGTTCCCGAGCTGGCTGAGCTCATCCACGATAGGAATAAAGATTCTGCCTTTCACATCGATTTGCATGGAGTTTTGGTATGTTCATTGTATATAATTTATTGATTATTTTCACAAATTTATAACCTTATATACCCTCTTGATATATTACAACTTAATTCAACTAGATCTAAGAGGGGAGTGATATGATTTGAGAACATTAGCACCTGGCGTTTAAATTGAGAAGAATTAAAGTCTGTGACAACAACGAAAAAAACAATTCTCGAAAAAGAAACCCTAGTACAAATTTTGATTAGAATGAATTCCTTTGTTTTTTTACTTCGTTTGTGGTTTATATTTTAAAAGGATTTTGATTAATTCTTCACAGTTGGGGAATCCCGAAACTTCCGATGGTGATGATTGGAGAGGGATGGTGGATTATGCATGGAGCCACGCAGTTATTTCTGATGAAACTCACAAAATAATAAGAGAAAGCTGTGATTTTAACAGCAATGATACTTGGAGCAATAACAATTGTAGTGAAGCTGTTGATGAATTGCTTAGCCAATACAAAGAAATTGACATTTACAGCCTTTATACATCTGTTTGCATTGGCAATTCTGCATCTGCTGATGGCAATTCCATGCAAACGCTTACAATCAAACGCTCTACTACAATGGTACTTAATTGGCCTGACCATTTTTTTTTCCGGTAGGTTTAAAGTGTACAATATTATATAACGGCGTTTGTTTGATGAAATAGATGCCGAGAATGATGGGTGGATATGATCCGTGTCTCGATGATTACGCGAAAACATTTTACAATAGACCAGATGTGCAAGAAGCCCTCCATGTGAGTGTCGGGCACCAGATGAAAAACTGGAGCATTTGCAAGTACGTAGTTCTTTTAACAAAAAAAAAAAACAATATAAATTCATTGTTAAATTATGCAAAATACCCATGAATTTTGGGATAGAGTTTCAATGATGACCCTAAACTTTGAAATGTTTCATTTTTGTTCTTGAACTTTAAAATTTGTTTCAAGAAATACTTTTGAACTTTGAATTGGTAGAAAAAATATATATTTTTCCTTAAAATAAAGGATGAAAATTGATGTGACAACTAATATGTATAAATTAGAAGGCGTATGCAATATTATTTACAACTATATAGAATATTAACATCGTTGTTACTATTTATTTCTTCTTAAAAGAGATATCGTTAAAATCATCTACATAATCAATTTTTACCCATCAACTTCCATGTCAATGTTGTAAATGATATCATGTATACATTCTAATTTTTACACATACGCATCAAGTTTCATCTTATTTTAACAAGAAAACCCTTCAAGAATATCTCTTGAAACAAATTTAAAAGTTCAGAGGCATAATTGAAATTTACTCACAAAGTTTAGGGGTATTTTGTATAATTTAACTAAAATTCATACAAGGAATTGGGGGAAACTTTTTCAAGTGCGTTAACATTGATAAAATTGTTTGTAATACAGCAACACCATATTCGAAAACTGGTCAGATTCAAAGCCTTCGATTATTCCTATATACGAGAAGCTAATTGGAGCTGGGCTTAGAGTATGGATCTACAGGTAATTAGAACAAAAAACAGAAAAAATCCAATTACAGAGATTCAAATATATGGTTAGTGAATGAAATTGAATTGAATATGGTTATTGGGACAGTGGAGATACAGATGGAAGAGTTCCTGTGTTGTCCACTAGATACAGTCTTAGTTCTCTCAGTCTGCCCATTACTAAGGCATGGAGACCTTGGTACCATGAGAAGCAGGTAATTATTATTCAGAGATTCAATAACTTAAAAGGCTTATGGTAGATGTCACACATTTGAATTCTTAAAAATTACATTTTAAAAAAAAAATTCAAAACTTAGCTTGATTTTTGAAAACATAGGTAAAAAAATAGATAACAAAACAAGAAAAAACTCATAGGTGGAAATAATATTTATAGACTTAATTTAAAAAAAACAAATAGTTATTAAACGAGGGCCTAAATTTTCAATCTTGTTTTAAAATAAGGTCACGGTTATATTAGACACAAAATTAAAAGTATAAAAACTTATTCACTTTTGAAAGTGTATTAAGAATACTAAGTGACAATTTTTTTTTTTTTAAATTTATGTGTTAAAGGATATAAAAAAGTAATATTGGATTGGGTGCAGGTGAGCGGTTGGTACCAGGAATATGCGGGTCTAACGTTTGCAACATTTAGAGGAGCTGGGCATGCAGTGCCATGCTTCAAACCAAGCAGTTCATTGGCTTTCTTTGCTTCCTTTCTGAATGGACAATCCCCACCTTCTGCTAAATGATTAATTTCCAACTGCTTTTAACTAAATGCACCCCTATTATTGAGACTATAATTTCTGCTTCTGAGATCAATTTCAACCAGAAGAATTTTGGTATCACTAACTAAGTTAATTAATTAAGCTACAAACCTAATCTCTCTCTCTCTCTCTCTCTCTCTCTCTCTCTCTCTGTGTATCGGAAAGTAGCCATTTTAAGATATTAATTAATCATGCTCCTCAGGATATAATTAATCGTATTCTTGGCTGATCAACAACAAATTTAGTGTATCATATCATAATATGTCAAAAAAATTATGATTACATTTAGCGACTATTTAGAATACCTTATAGTTTAAGCATTTTTGAAAAAAAAATATTTTTAATAAAAATGAAGCATTTTAAATAACAAATTTGTTTAGTGGCATTATATTCAAAAGTGATTCTATTAATTATAAATTTGTTTTTACTTCTTATTACTTATTTTGAAAATTTTTCGATTAATCACTTTAAAGTCATTTTTGGATAATCCTTCTCTTAAGTGTTTCTTATATAAAAAAAATGTTTTTAAGGTAATCCATTTTTTTAAGCATCTTTTATTTATTAATATTTTTTTATATAAAAAAAAACCATTTTTGTTTGTTTAAAATCATTCAATAAGCTATACTAAACATACTTTAAATTATTAATTTTTCTACAAGTGCTTATAGAAAAATCGATTTTATTTAAAAAGTATTTTTCAAACACACTATTAGTTTAGTGTATGATGGAAAACAATGCTTACTAAAACAAATGTGGGGACCTAAAAATAAAAACTAAATTTGTATCTTTTATTAACAAAATAATACAACAAATGTGTAAAATATTGTTTAAGATAAATATGTCAAATGGTCCTGCTGGCAGCTCTTTTGGGTAATTTTCATTTTTGTTCTTATTCTTTTAAACATTTTAATTTTATCTTTAATATAAAAGAAATTTTCAATTAGATCATTCTATACAAAAATTATTAAAATTTATTTACACAAATTTGATATATCATTAAATTATTGTGTTATTAATATATTAATTTGGACATGTGAATATATCACCATGATGCTATTTGACATGTGAAACCAAGCTCACTCATCAACATAATTAATTTTTTTAAGTAGTATATTCACGTGTCTAAATATATATTAACAAAACAATAATTTAATGACACATCAATTTTTTATTAACAAATTACAACATATGCCAACAAGAGCTTAGCTCAACACTATATTCACATGTATTCATTTTCTTGAGGTTGGAGGTTCTGAATCCTCATATCCACACATTTGTTATGCAAAAAAAAAAAAAGAAGAAAAAAAAAGCCAACATACTTCTATGAAAGGATTATTTAAGAACTTTTAGCATATTTAAGTGTCTAAAATTGAGAATTTTAAAATATGAAGAACCGAGTTGGAGAAAAACCTAAAAATCAGAGATGATTTGATATATTTAGACCCCTTTATAAATAATTTGGTTTTCTATTTTTAGAAATTAGGTTTATTTCCTCACAATTTCTTTAGTATATTTTTTCTATTTCCTAATTTGAATTATAAACAAAATTTCAAAAACAAAAAAAAAAGTTTATGTATTTAAGGCCTCGTTTCATAATCATTTTAGTTGATTTTTGGTTTTCTATTTTATGAAAACAAAAACTATATATGTTTGATAACTATTTTTTGTTTTTTATTTTTAAAAAATAAAAAACTAAACATGTTTGATAACTAATTTTGGTTTTTTGTAATCTAAAAAACCAAAGAATTGTTTGATAGTTGTGTTCACACGAGATTTCAACAAGGAAATTTAATGTGTGTAAATAAACTTGATTTTGTATTGATTTCAATATAGTGAGTACAATCTCTAATATATGGTCCTCTGATTCTTTCTCTCGTATGTATACTTGACTCGAGGGCTAAAACGTTTGTTCTCGAATGTGAATCGTCAACTTTGAACTAGTAGAAAGTCTTCAGTTTCAAGCTTGTTGAAGGTCTTCGGTTTGTAGCTTATTGAAGATCTGAAGGTCTTCAACTTGCTAGAAGAATTTCAGTTAATTTCAGTATTAAAAAAGATTTAAGTTTGTTTCAGTCTTTAGGTCTTCATGAACCTTTTAATCTTTGAAGTCTTCAGTTTTTCCAGACGCTTTAGTTTCAGTCTTCAATCTTCAGGAAGATTTAATTTCGTTCTTCAGGAACATTTAAACTCTGTCTTCAGATCTTCAAACTTCAATCTTCAATAATAGTTAATTTCGTTCTGATAGTAATTGATCTTCAGGAGCTTATGGAGATTTCACAGTTTCGTTTCTGAATCCTCTCTGAGCTTCCTCTCATCTAACCCTCCAAATGAAGGAGGAAGCTCCCTATCTATAGAGTTTCTCAAGGCCTCCAGGTGGGCTTGGGATTGTTGGACTAGGCCCAGCCGATTTTGGGCCAACCCTTTGGATTAGGCCTAGTTGATTTTGGGCCTAGCCATTTAGATTAGGATTGGTTAACTTTGGGCCAACCCTTTTGAACTGGGTCTGGACTTTAGGCCAACCTTTTTGGACTGGGTCTGAACTTTGCTGATTAAGGCCTTCAATTCGGGCTTTTGTTTTCCAATTTTCAAATAACCCAATTGTGTACTTGGATTTGCCATAATTTAATTTAGGAATTTTTGCAAATTTAATTAACCCCTTAATTAAATATAATTTCGTCATCAATATTGGATAATGACGTGGCAATTTTGGGTTGGTTGAAATTTCTATTCCAACAAGTTGTTTTTTGTTATACATTTTTTAATAAAATGAAAATCAAATGATTTGTTTTTTATAATTCATAATAATATTTATATAACATGGCGTATATTTGAAAGTAACTAATCAATTAATAAATTAAAAAAAATAATGATCAATGCTGTACTTAAGGAGTAATTAAAAATGAATCAACAATTTGATCGGTAGATAATTAAGTTGATTTTGACTCAAATTTTAGAGAACAAATCATTTTGATTTCAAGTTTACAAACTTCTTTTAGAATGTGGTAAAAATACTTGTTCGACATTAGAATCTCTCGCACTTGAGTTTTCATTACGTGTCTAGATATATTAATAAAATATTAATTTGCATCAATTTTTGTTAACAAATTTTTTTAACCCTTTAAAATATTAAAAACAAAACTGAGAATTACTAAGAAGACTTTATTTTTGTATATTTATATAAAATAATATATGAGATCAGATATAGACTAAATATAGTATTTATTTTAATAAAATGAAAATATAATATTTAAAATATTAAAATAATAATTTTGAATAATACCACCTACTTTTAATTTTAAATCACTTAAAATGATTTTTGTAATAAAAAAAACACTATTGTCCTTTTTTTGTTCGTGCAAAACTAATATTAATAATACTAATATATTATTATTATTATTATAATAGTGCATTTAATGAGATCACTGGGCTTGAGCCCAAGTTGTCGAACTCTGTGTTATAGTAGTACGAGGCAGTGAATGCGTTTTTTAAAAATAAAAATTAGAAAACTATGGCCTGTTTGATAACCATTTGATTTTTTATTTTTAATTTTTAAAAGTTAAATTTATTTTTTCATAATTTTTCTACAATAATTTTTATCTCTCTTAAGGAAATATTTAAATTCTTAGCCAAATTTTAAAAATAAAAATAAGTTTTTGAAAACTATTTTTTTTAGTTTTCAAAATATGGCTTAGTTTTTGAAAACATAGGCAAAAAGTATATGACAAAACAAGTAAAACCATAGGTGGGAGTAGTATTTATAGGCTTAATTTTTAAAAACCAAAAATCAAAACCAAATGGTTATCAAACGGGGCCCATTTTTTTTTTCGTTTTCAGTTTTTCTTTAAAGAGAAACGAATTAGTTATCAAAGGGATTTTTTTTTTTAATTTTCAAAATTGGCTTAAATTTTGATAACGTTTTTCAAAAAGTAGATAAAAAAATACAAGCTTAATTTTTAAAATCAATTGAAATAGTTATCAAATGGAATCAAAGCTTTTTTTTTTTTTTAAAGGTTAACGAACTTTTAGGTTTGTGTATATTTGGTCCATAAATTTTAAAAAGTATCTATTAAATCTCCAAACTTTTAATTTTGTGTTTAATTCCTTGTCATATTTAAAAATTAACTGATTTATTAGATATAAAATTGAATTTTATGTCGGGATACTAAACTTTTAATTTTGTGTCTAGTAAGTCTATGAATTTTTTTAAAAAAAAATGTCAAATAGGACAAAGACCTATTAGGCACAAAATTAAAAACTTACGGACCTATATTTGACACAAAATTGAAAGTTCAAATGCCTAATAAGTACTTTTTAAAGTTTAGATATCTATTTGACATAAAATTGAAAGTTCAAGAACTTATTAGACACACCAAAATTAGTATAACTCAGCGATAATTGACATGTACTCATTTCTTCGAAATTGGAAGTTCAAATCCCCCATACTCATTTGTTGTATTAAAAAGAAAAACCTATTAAATACCTTTTAAAGTTCAGAGACTAAATAGACATAACCCACATTTAGAGACTAAATTTGTAATTTAATTTAACTTTTTAATATATATTTTTTATAGCGTAGATAAATATGGGCCACCAGGTTTCCCGGCCCCGATTGTAGTTCGAATGCACAGCCCAACTTCAAGCTTTTACCCTCATTCGATGAATCTGCACAATTTTTCTGATTTGACAAAAGCTTAAAATTTTGAATTTTCATTTCTTTGACTAATTAATATTTATAAAAAAAAATATGTTTGGCCAAAATTTATACATAAAAAATATATATCTCGATCTCGGTAAAACGCAAGTCTCACAGCCTGACCAAAACTCATGAAAAATAATTGAGGTTAGAAAAGAGAAAGGGCTAAACAAGGAAAATAAACCAAAAAATGGGTGGGTCCCATGTAATATTCGGTAATCGGATAACGTTGAATCAAATTACGGGATAAAATAATGTGGGCCTACAATTGATTACCATAGTAGAATACGACAAGCACATCAATCGTAATCATGTGAGACCTATAATGTCAAATTGCATTTGATTCATTACTATTATAGGTAGATAAACGGCCCTAAATGAAGTTTGTCTTTTTCTTTTTCTCTTGAAGTTTTTTTTGTTTAGAATACTTGGGGTGGGAAAATCAAACCTCTGACCTGGAGGTTGATAGTACAAACTTAATTCCAATTGAGCTATACTGATTTTGACTTCTCCAAAAGTTTCATTAAGCTGTAATTGAAATGTTTAATATCATGTCGACTCAGTAATTATTTCATTTCTATATATATAGATGGCAAAGAATAATGGTAGCCATGGGCAGAAAAAGAAAAAGGAGAGATTAATTTAGATGACACGTGGAGGTTTATGAATAAATACGACACATAGAACAAAGTACTTTATAAATAGCCAATATCTAATCGATACATAAGAGAAGCCAAGTTGGACTCTATTACATCCTCATCTTTAACCCCTCTCTCTCCTTTTGACATTTGTTACCTTAAAATAGTGTGTTGTCCCTGATAGTTACATTTTCATATTCATTCTTCCATCACCTTTTTCTTTATCGGTATAAATCAATCATATTATATTCTATATCAATCTGACTATTTGTTCAACCGTTAAGATATTTTTATTTATTTTAAGAAGTTGTAAGTTCAAATCTCATATTTTATATGTTAATTCGAATATAGTTTAGTAATTAAAGACACTAATTACCATCTCAAAGTTGATGGTTTGACTTTCTATCATGTAATTAGTAAATTTAAAAAAATAAAAAAACTCATCTCCAATTATGATGTAGTATTTTTCTAAAACAATATCATACTCGTTGTTAAAAGATATTATTTAGAATTCAAATTCTATTCTCATTCATATGTACAAAAATAAAACCACTAATTTAATTATTTAGCTTCATTCTTTTAAGGGTTTTAAAATACATGAATACACATTTAGCTTTCAATTCAATTTTCATCATGTTATATTATCATAAATGATCAAATATGAATATTCTTCTCTTGAAAATTATTATTTTTATTAATCTCTCTCTGTATAGCTTTTCATAGTTAACTATACAACATGATGAAAATTACATGAAGTCAAAACAGGAACTTGAAAATTTGGTGTAAAATAACTAAATTTCCTTCAGTACTAATTGCTTTGATGATGCTACCAAAACAAAGTGACCGGATACGGATTACATCAACATATCGAGCATTACTGAATTAGAACTTAGAAACAACTCTGACGTTTTAAGGTGTCAAAATACATCAACTTACATTCCCTCCACAAATTAAGCCTTATTATTCACTTTTTTTAGAATTTTTCTACATGTATCCCCTAATTGCTAATTTAATCTATCATATTATTATATATCTATTTTTTTTTTACAATATAGTACCTGAAATTGATTTAAGAGTTCCAGTTGATGTTGGTGGGAAGTTGAAACCGTTGTCTCAAAACGTTGTTGTTTAAGGACCCAATAAGTGGCGCACCGGGCTGAAATGCTGTGTTTTGGACCGGAAGCTGGTTGAGAAGTGACACGTATGAGACGGTGTTTTCTTCACTCCCGGTAGTCATGCCGCCGCTGTAGCTATTAATGAGATCCAACCGGAGTGTCTTTTCGCCGCCGTTGGATTCGGTTGCGTTGCTGCTCCACAGCTGACATGTATGGCCACGTTTGGTGGCATTTGAGATACAACTCGACAAAGGTAACTCCGAAATAATATTCGAATTGTTTTGATGATCATTAACTATATCGTCGCCTTCTCTCGATAAGGCCATCACGTCTAAGTAGCAGTTCCCACAGCCCTTCTGTCCTCCACCGACCATCGGCTTCGGCGGCCTACCCGCCCCCGCCGCTGCCCTTGAAAGCTCGTCCATTTCACGCTCTATAGTTGTCGACGTTTGTGCAGTGTTTTTCATGTAAATTCGACATAAAACCCAATCATCAAGCTACATCATATACAAACAAATCCCAAACCATTAAAAAAAATATTTCAAAAAATTAAACCAATGCTCATTTTGTACTATTTGTTAACGCGCTCTGATGCCATGTTAAATTAGAAAGAGTAAAGTTAAAATTTTGGAAGTAATTTACCTTGAGAGATGGTTTTCGATTGGTGGGGTTGGAGTTAGGATTAGCGGCGTGGAGCAGCCTATACTCATGCATGATCCAATTTGTTTTGACACCTTTAGGAGGCCTTCCACCATAAAAGACGAGAGCTTTCTTAACGCCAACTTTCTGAGTTCCATTAGAGGTCATAATAGGCTTATCAGTTCCCGTCGCTTTCCAATACCCAGAAATCGCCGCCCTGTTTGGCCTCGCCCCGTTTGGATATTTCCGTTCTCTTGGAGTAAAAAAATACCATTCATGCTTCCCAAACACTGCCTTACCTGCAACCCAAACAACAACCCATTTTTATAGAAGTTCAAATAAACTTTGAGAGCAAAAAATATATAAATTTAACATATTAAAGTTGATTACTTGGGAGGTCCCATGGATCGAACTTGTACAAATCGAGTTCGGCGATGATGGGGGCAGGAAGAGGAGAAGAAGAAAGCTTTCTTGTGAGATAGTGAACCACTAACTCCTCGTCGGTGGGGTGAAATCGGAAGCCCGGCGGCAGCTGCAGATGGGACGATGGGTTTGAAGATGAATCTGTGCTCTCTATGTAATCTGGATCCATCATAATTTCTTCAATTTGAACACAAGAACAAATCAAAAGGGAATTAAAAGGAAGTTAGTGATTTGGAAATGAATGGATGGATGAATGTGTTTGGCGATGGAGAAACAGAAGAGAGAATTAATATAATGATTTTGGAAATTATAATTTGGAAGCAGGAGAATTTTGGAGATTGGAGAGATGAATGATCAATTTTTTTTTTTTTTTTTTTTTTTGTGGAGGTTTTGGGTGGGTTTTAATTTGTTTTTGAGTGTCATGCTTCCCTTGTGAAAGTATGCAAATGTGAAACCAAAAACAAATTTCTCATATCAAGGCATATGGCATGTTTCACAAGTCACATCCTAAAACCTCTTATGTAGTACGAGTGCTATTCACGAGTTAGGTTTGTATAATTTAAGGTTAAGAAATCGAGTTTATATTTAATATGTATAAGTTTGTTCTTTATTGCAAGTTTACTAATCTCATGAATGGTACAAATTCAAGTTTTACATATATATTACTCATGAATCTCACCTTTTTCACGAAATATTAACTTTAATGGATTATAAACCAATATAAAGTTGGATAATTAATTTTATTAATCTATGGTATTTTGCACAAGTCAAATGCAATCCACACAAACCCAAAAGGTTTAACACCAAACTTAACAAATTTAGACGTTTGTGAACCAAATATCTTTTCAAAGTAAATAACAATTTGGTTAAATTATAGAGTTTATTCCTATAGTTTAGGCTTAAAATTCAATTTTATATAATTTCAATAGTTTCAATTTGGTTCTTATAGTTTGAGTTTATTTCAATTTGGTTTTTATAGTTTAAAAATCTTAGGCTCATTTGATAATCATTTGGTTTTTAGTTTTTGGTTTATGAAAATTAAACCTATAAATACTACTTTCATATATAGATTTTCTTGTTTTGTTATCCACTTTCTACATATATTTTCAAAAACCAACCAAAGTTTTGAAAACTAAAAAAAATAGTTTTTAAAAACTTGTTTTTGTTTTTGAAATTTGGTTAAAAATTCAAATGTTTTCTTAAGAAAGAGGAAAGTCATTGTAGAAAAATGATGAAAAAACAAACACAATTTTCAAAAACTAAATAGTTATCTAACATGGCCTAAAGTTAATCTCAATGGTTTGGTCAAACTTCATAAATCATCTTTTCTATCATACCACCCTGATAGTTTTCGAGTTTAATGGTGTGCTTGAAAAATCTAGTATGTGTTGAGCTTTAAAGCAGAATTTTTCAATGTTTATTTTGTCTCTATTTTAATAACTTCTTTTAATTAATATTTTAAATTTAATTTATCTATTTTCTTTCCTATTGATAACCACATAAGAATTTCATTATATTTATTTTTTTTAAATTAACAATGATAGAAGCGGGAGGTCAAATCATCAATTTTTTAAATAGTAATAGATACCTTCCACAAGAATTTCTTATTTCATTTTCAAAGTTCAATGCAACATTGAGTTATTGACTATTAGTATTTTTATTCACTTTTTTTTAGTACAACAAAAGTGGAGTATGAAAATTTAAACCTCTAACTTCAAGAAAATGAGTACATGCCTATTATCGTTGAACTATGCTCACTTTAACAGTATATTTTTATTCACATTAGTGATATTTTGTCAATTATTTTAATATTTTGCATGTCAACCCGAGCATAGCTCAATCAGTGAAAGCATATATCATTGACCAAGAGGTTAAATGTTCGAATCTTCCCACCTCAACATATTATTGAACTAAAAAAAACTGATTCGTTGTATCAACCTCAATCTCTTTAATTTATAAAATATCAACCTGTCAGCAACGCATATTGAATGTGTATAAAGATTTGAAAAGGTTAATTAATTTATGTAGGTTTTGAATGTAGCGATTAGATTAGTGAGTGCTTATAATAGACTAAGAGTGCCAAACCCACTTGTTTTTATTGAATAAGGTTACACAAAAACAAAATAAATAATATGGCTTGGGATGCTCGTGAGTACGCTTTTTTCATCATTCATATGTCTTTCATTTTTGACATTTCATTTCATCTTGTCAAATGTCAATATTGTTTCCATTCATACTTGCATTTATTCAACTTACTATAGTTTTCATCCATAGTAACATACAAAAAGATGAAGTTTGATGGAATCTAACCTATTTTTCCAAATTTCTTTCTACTTGTTTTTGGTAAATTTTTAATATCGTTTTATTCCAGGGGTTAGTGATAAAATATTGTTCATTTGTTGAAAAAGAATGTTATATTAATTAAATTATATAAAAGTAATAATATTTGTAAAAGCGAATAATCAAAATTGTAAGAACGTAGAAGAAAATTCGCCGTACAGATTTAAATATACTTTTTTGGAAAGTATTATTGAACCTAAGGATTATATCTAGATTCTGAATATCTCTAATTTCATTATTAAATTCTAAAAAGAAACAAGCTTTAATGACTTATTCTCTCTTCTTGATTTCTTTTGTTTCCCAAAACCTATTATAATTTTTATGGGCCATTCTGTACGGAGCTGGGCCCAATAAAATTAGCTGAAGCATCACCCTTTCAGGGCCTTGACCCAATCTCTCTGGACACGTGTTGAATTCAAATGGGCTGCAAAATTGGCCTTTTTTTCATAGTTTTTTCTTTTTTTTTCTTAAGTTTAATAATTCAACCATCGACTTTATAAATGATAATATATATTTTTTCTACCGAGTGATATTTATGTTGATGTCTAAATATACATTTTTCTCTATAAAATGGATAAAATATTATAAACTTATTGTTAATAATTATTTATTTTATTTTATTTTATATTAATGGAATTTACTTCTTAAGAACTACGTCTGCAAATGTCATAAATATTGTGGTTGGAAAATATATCACTAAATTTATACCTGAAATTACTAATTTATATAAAATAGAAGGCCAATCGGCTCTAAAATAATCTAAAATTCTACAACCGTATGTCGTAATTCAAATGATAAAATTGTAAAATCATCTCAGCAAATTTGATTTCTTAAATTTCGTAACATTTGTATCAGAGCTTTTGGTTCAAGATCGAATATAAGTTTTTTGCTTTTCTCTTCAATTTTTATATATATTTTGTCTTATTTTTCAATATGTTCAATTTCGTAGTCGGTCAAAAAGAACAACATCATATTTATGTAGCCCTTTTTGTCATGTTGTCTTCTATGAATTTGTAGATTGTGATCTAAGCTACGTTGTTATCTTTTTTAAAATCTTTTAATTCAACTTTCTTAAGGGTAAAAATTGAAAAGTACGCCTATTTATAATTTTTTCAAAAAAAAAAAACTACTATACTCAAGAGGATGTGTTCTTAATTTGTTCTTCTTGTTTTTGCTTTAAAAGCATGTTAAATTTGAAAATTCCCATGTGACCGAAATTTATTACTTTGCTGGTAAGTAATTGATATAATCCCACAAGTTAATTGATATAATTTTCCGATTACTATGCTTATAAGTAATAACATAAATTGTTGTTTTTGTGCAATTTTCCGATTACTATGCTTGTAAGTAATTGATATAATCCCACAAATTAATATATTGATCAGGGATTGGCACAAATACATGAACTCAGAAATTTCCTTGGAAAATATGGGACATTATCGCTGGAATTTTCCTTTTTTCAAAGCGAAATTATTTTTTCTTTGTTTCTTTCTTCTTCTTCTCCTCTTCTTCTTCCATAATTCTTCGAAGTTTCTCGAATAATTCTCCGAAATTCCTCACGCACAATTTACATATTTTTTAAAAAACATAATCTAATACCGTTTTACATATTGTAATATGACTACACTAAGAAATAGATTAATCAACGACTTTGTAATTAAACAAATGGTTTAAATCCACAAACTCCAGTTGAAGTGGACACGCCACAGGCCCACACAGCACCTATTTAAAGCATTTTTCCTACGAAAAAAACATACATTTTCATGAGGTTGACCAATTGATTTAGAGGAACATGGGCATGTGGGATTTTTGCACATGCTAATGACAATCGGATGAAAAATTAACAGCTATGTAATTTCGACTCTACTTTACAATTTTTAAACAGAGATTAAAAAATTTAAATTATAAATTTAGTCTCGAAACTTTTTGAATTGTGTTCAATAGGTTGTTGTTGAAAAAGTATTTAGTAGGTCTCTAAATTTTCAATTTTGTGTTTAATAGGTTTAATTTTTAATAATTTCAATTTTGTATCTATAGGTCATTGTCATATTTGAAATTCTTTAAAATTCACGTAGATAGTGTAATAGAATATTGACCATTTCAATTTTGTGTCGAGTAGGTCTATGAACTTAAAAAATGTCGAATAGATCGTCAAGGAGCTAAGTTTAATGACATATATTAGATACAAAGTTGAAAGTTTATCAACCTTTTAAACATTTTTTAAAGTTCAAGAGACCTATAAACACACAACCTTACAAGTTTAGGTCTCATTTTGATAACCCTTTGATTTTTTTTTTTTTTAAAATTAAGCTTATAAACACTACTTTCACTCATGGGTTTCTTTGTTTTGTTATTTACTTTTTACAAATGTTTTCAAAATCCAAGCCAAGTTTTGAAAATTAAAAAAGTAGGCAAGACCCCGTCTGATAACCATTTGATTTTTGGTTTTTATGTGCTTGTTTTTTTTTTTTTAATCATTTCTCTACAATGAGTTTCATATTCCTCAAGAAAACATTTGAATTCTTATCTAAATACTAGAAACAAAAAAAAGTTTTTGAAAACTACTTTTTTTTCTTTTTTTTTTTAAAAAAAAAAAAACTTAACTTGCTTTTTGAAAACATATGTAAAAATTAGATAACAAAGCAGAGAAACTCATAGGTGGAAGTAGTATATATTTATAGGGTTAATTTTCAAAAACCAAAAACTAAAAATTAAAAACAAAATGGTTATCAAATGGGACCATAGCTTTTAAAAATTTATTTTTGTTTTTGAAATTTGGCTAAGAATTCAAATGTTTCTTTATTTTGAAGTTAATTTACACTTTGAAAATATATTTTGAATCTTAATCAAAATTTACTTTTCTCAAAAAGTTGTTCTCAAAAATAGTTTTTGTTTTTTTAAAGTTTGAATACAATTTCAAAACTATAAAAAGAAAGAGGAAAAAAAAAGTCAGAAAAGACAATATTCTGTACAAGTTTTTAGAGAAAAAAATCGTTTGGCAAGAAAGTTGAGAGATATAAGATTAGAGTTCTCATCATAATATAATTCATTGAACACACATAAAAATATTTTTTAATGATTCTTCAAGCAAACATCTATCAAAATGTAAAAATTACATTAATGCTTATTCAAGTTTAAGGTAAAAGTTGTAACATTTTGTAGCACTTATCTAAAGTATGAGGTCTAATTTGATGATAAATCAAAAGTTTAGGATAAAAATTAATACATAATTTTATCATGTCCAGAAGTAAAATTTGATATTTTTTTTTCTCAATTATTTTTTAATTCTGTAAACTTTGAATACAAATTAAAACTATTTTCATTTAGGTTTTAGTATAATGTATTTGTTAAAAATTGTGAACAGAATGTTGATTTGCATTGTAAATCATATACATTTTATTTACATTACAAAAGTCTACTAGGAAGAACAAAAATTAATATTTAAAAAAAAATCAAGAATTCAAATAAAACAATTAAAAAAGTATAAAAGACAGAAAAACAGAAAAGCAAAGTTATAGTTTGTTAAGGACTTAAGGTTGACGAACCAAAAGGTCAAACAAACACTTCTTTAGCTTCCACTTGGCATGTGGACATTTTACCATGAAAAGTAATTTGAAATTGCAATAAAGATGAACATGGGAACCACAAATTGAGATGTTTATATTATTGTAACCTTTACATTTTAATTTAAATAGAATTGATTATCCATGCATATTAAAATCAATCAAATCTCAACGAATCCAAAAGTCAACTCTATAATTAATTTAACCGTGAAATTAAACTCCAAATGAATGTCCTTCATCATTTCTATATTATTAAAGTTACTACATATTATTGCTCAAAAAAAAAAAAAAGTTAATACATATTGATATAATAAGGTTTTAATCAAATATAGAAAAGTTGTGGTTTTGTTATTTTTTTTTATTACTTTTTCAATTATATCCCTGACTGGCATACTTTATTTCATGTTTGTCCTCAAAATTATATTTTGAAAACAATGTTTTGTCGTTGATTAAATATACGTCAGATAATTTTTTTTGAAAGCACAACTTGAGTGTAGCATTGTCTGCACCCAAGTCTTGTGTGACCCACTTTATAACTACATAATAAAAAATTTTGATATTTTTTTAAAAAAAATTTTGTAATGTAGAAATGAGTTGCATAGTACTTGGGTACTTGGGCACAGCCCAAGATACACCTAAATTTTTTTCTTTTTTTATATTATTATTTGAAATTAGTTAGAAAGAAAGTTCAAATTTGGTTGCATGACCATTTGTTTGTTTATAGTTGCTAATTTCAAAAGGTCGTGTAGAGACCAGAAATAACCTGTAGTACTTTGTTGAAATGTTTGTGATTATATTGTTATAAATAGATGGAAAAAAATTTGATTGTTGAATAATATGAGATAAAATGAAATGATTTAATAACTCAATGCAACTAACATTATGATATATAAAAGATGATTTTTTTTAATAAACTTTGTACTATTAAAATCACATTCATATTTTTCTTTAATTTCTAGATCCATAAATTAAGTGAGAAGTATAAATTCAAATATCAAATTTTAAAGAAAATTTATCAATCCTTGATCAACTGAACTATGTTAAAGTGATAAAAGTGGTATTCATATTATGAATTTATCACTATCATTTTTCTTATTAATTTTTTCCCATTTATTAGGTTATGTGTAATGAGGTAAAATCTAGTTAGTTTAGAGCCCGTTTGATAACGTTCTCATTTTTTGTTTCCTGTTTTCCATTTCCGTTTCTTGTTTCTTGTTTTTTAAAAATTAAAAACAGAAACATGTTTGATAACTATATCTGTTTTTAAAAAAAAAGAAACAAAAACAAACATGTGTTTGATAACTATTTCTTGTTTTTTATTTTTTATTAAAAATAAAATTTAGTACATATAATATAATAAAACATATAACATGCATTAAAATAAATATAAATCAATTATAAAGAGTTTATAGTATTTTATTCAAGCCCAACACAAAATTAATAATAATAATAATAATATAAAATTTTATTCTTCAAATGTTCAAATTTGATTTACAATGTCATTTCTCACTCCAATTAATTCACCTTAAACAATATATAAGAAAAGCTTTTTTTTAATAAACTCCGTACTATTAAAGTCACATTCACATTTTTCGTTCTAGATCCATAAATTAAGTGAGAAGTATAAATTCAAATCTCAATTTTTAAAGAAAATTTATCAATACTTGATCAACTGAACTATGTTAAGGTCATAAAAATGGTATTCATATTATGAATTTATCACTATCATTTTTCTTATTAATTTTTCATCATTTATTAGGTTATGCGTAATGAGGTAAAATCTAGTTAGTTTAATGAGCAGAATTTTAACCTCCAATTCTATACATTTTGTTACAGTTCAGGTATAGTTCAAGGAAATGCGACAGATATTACTTTTCTTTAACTTTAAGTTGAATTCTTACTTATGTATTTGTTGAACTAAGAAAACATACATTCTGTTAGAAGAATAATCTCTCTCAAAATATTATGAGAAAATGTCAAAGTGAGCATAGTTCAGCCGTAATTGACATGTACTCATTTTCTGAGGCACTGAGGTCCGATGTTCAAATCTCTATTTCCAACATTTGTTGTACTAAAAAAAAAATATTAGGAAGAAAAAAAATCTGAAAAATGACCACTAGGCAGGTTTTGAGACCACGTGCGTGAAGCTCATACGTGCCGCCAAACTGAGTCCAGTCCTCGAAAATAACAGTCCAAAATTTGGAAGAGTATTTGAGATAGAAAAGAAATTTGAATTCAATATTCATGGACCTTCAAGTTTTACTTATAATATATTGCCTTTAACCTTTGACTATTAATTTTGCTTGTGTTTTGACCAATCCCTTGTACGATTAACGGTTTTTATACACTAAAATATTTACATATACTTTATTCTTTATTTGCTTTTTTTTTTTTTAAATCACAACAATAAATAAATAAATAAATAAATAAATAAATATATATATATATCATGTTGTTTAGGCATATACCTCGACTAAAAGGTAAGAGGTTTGAATCCCTCCAACTCCACATGTTGTTGAACTAAAAACAACAAAACACAACAACAATCTTATCATGTTCTCATTAAAAAAAAAAGAACAATATTTATTAGTAAAATAAATCTATGTTATATTAATATTCTATATTAATTCTTATATAGTTAATTTGAACATTGTTCAACTTGTTAAGATATTATATCTATGTCTAAAAAGTTAGAGATTCGAAATTCTACTTTTACAAATTGTTGAACTAAAAAAAAAAAAAAAAATTATGGTATAGGATTTCTAGATTTGTGTAAAGTATAATTATGAAGATGATATATTATGTTTTATATATCTTGAAGGTATGGTTATGTTTTATTCCGAGTGGCACCCACATTTTTTGTGTATGCATGTTAGAGTGTAAATAGAATGATTTTTGTCCTACGTATTATGGCAATATTTATTATATCGGGTTAGGATCTTCTTGTTCTCCACGAAAATTATCATAAATATTACTAAATATATAAAATTGACCTTAATAAAATGTTCATGTGTCCAAAATATATATGCTAAGAAAATGATAATTTTGTGACACGCAAACTTTCTATTAACATATTAACAATTTTTTTTAATGTAAGAACTTAATTGAAAATTTTTAATACATAAAGGTAAAATAGAACTACCTAGAAAGAGCAATGACCATGAGGTATATCTAACCTATTTTTCTCTTTTGAAAAAATTTACCATATGCTTGGTGCATGCACATAGATTATATACCTATACAACTTGATTTTTGTCATATGTATTGTTGTCTTATTATTTGTGAATCTTCAAGTGATTTTCATTTATGGATATTTTAAAATTTTGGATCTCTCTTTCACATCCATGAATGTTAAAAACTTTGAATACAGCAAAGAGTTTAATACTGTAAAATGTGGATAGAAATATCAACTCTAATAGATGATTAATATTGAAAGAAAAGTATGAACAAGGTCAACAATCAACCCAATTACAATTTTTCCTTTTGAATTAATAAATTAAAAGATAACACATAAGTTATAAAATTTTATTATTACTAGTATTTATATTCGTATCAATGTATATTTTTTTTTGAGATATAATGGTATTAGTGATTAGATTCAGTTTTTTATGCAGAGGTTTTCCTCACGTCTAGTTTTTGAAATGTAGAGAGTGAGAAATCCAAAATCTATATATATTTGATACAATTTCTCTCATCACACATCTACATTGCTTTTTTTTTTTTTTTTTTTTTTTTTTTTTGAGTTTTCTTGAACACTTAATTTGTCAAAGAATTTGAACGAATTTTTATTGCATAATGGTACAAATACATGGACAACTCAAATTACAGTATCTACCAGAATCTTCGTCGTGTATGTATATTCTGTTACATTGAATAATAATTTAAAAAAAAAAAAAAGAAGAACAGAAGTTACATATCAAAACGATCTCTGAAAGTGTATAAAACAAAATGAATTGTTGTGTTAATGAAAACCCCTATTTTACAAAGCGGTTATAAGAAACAACGAATTTTTTTTTGAAAAAAAGAAAAAAGTTTGTGTTTGTATTTGGTTTTGAATCAATCAGATTTGATTCTGCATGCATTCGCCATATTTACGTCGCCTAATTATCCGGCATCTCAACCCCTTCGCCGCCGATCAGATTATCAATGACGGCGTTTGAAGCTTTTCTCAGCAGTTCCGACCAATCCCTGAAAAATAACCATAACAAACATCAGTGATTTTGGCTTCCAATTTTATATAATATATTCTAAATTTTAAATGAGAGTGAAAACTCTAAAATTTTAACTGTTATAAAATAATTTCCTTCTTTTTTCGCTCTGCCCTTGGTAACGAAGCTTACCCGTTAATAGAGTCGAAAGTGAGTCCAACTGTGTATTTGGCTTCCCCAAGTGCCCAGTTGAACCTCTGCAACTCTTTATCAGGACAGCTACGGTTATATTCAACACGAAGCTCAGACGGTCGAATGTCAACGAAAATTGGGATGATCTTCTTTTTATTCTCCACCATTAGGGCAAGTTCATGCAGACAAAAATAGGACTCGCAATACCGCGGCGAAAACACCGCGATCCCGACCTTACAACTCCGAATACCTTCCTCAATCTCGTCCAACAACTTGTCCCCAGGTTTCATGTTCTTGCTGTCCAAAAATGGGCGGATCCCTATTCGGGTAAAATGGTCGAAGAGCAATCCGGCGATGTTCCGTTTGGTGTCGATGCCCCGGTGGTTTATGAAGACGTCGCAACCCCTCGATATTGATCGGAAGTCGCTCCGGCGGCTGAGGATTCTGGACGAAAGATAGTTTGTGGCCACAGCTGAAAAATAACGTTGCATGGCTTGATAAAAACAAAAAGAGAGATGTTTTTAACTTCAAATGTTGGGGTTTTGGTTTTTGGATACAAAATCAAAGCTTTGTACTTTCTTCTATGAGGAAATTAGAAATGGAAAGGAAGTTTATTTATACATTGAGACAGATAATGGGGTGGTTTGAACAAGGACCAAAAGGCTTAGGCTTTGAATTTCAAGGAAAGTTTAATGTGGGGGAGAATTCAAAAACCAAGTAGGTTGGAATTAGATTAGAAGAAAAAGAATTTCATTGCATGTTTCTTTCATAGACTGAAAAAAGAAAAACCAGAAAGAAAAAAAAAAAAAAATTGACATTCCAGTGAGGCCTTTCGCAGTTATATTTTTGACTCTTTAAAACATTATATTTCGACTCTGTACAACGATTGCACTAAAAACCTTCAAACACGCCCAATAAAGAGAAAAAAACAAAACAAAAAAAAGTCGCTCTGACAAAGTCCTATATATGTATGTATGTATATTGGTTTTTTGCGGCCCTTTTTGCATTCTGCTTTTATTTTTATTAATTGTTTTCTGTACAATTTGTTTAATTAGAGGACTTTTGCCTTTTTTTGGGGGACATAACCTATCAATGTATTGCTAATGCGACTTTCTTTTTGTCACTTTCCGTTTTTTTTTTTGTGAAAAAGTTCTAATCTTTTTTGTTTCCTGCTTTTTTTGGGGTATACAAAGTTAAACCCATTAATTGAAATTGAAGAAAGTTAAAATGAAATTCGTTGGAATTAATTAAAATAATTCAATTTTAAGTATGGATATATTATACATTAAAGGTAAATGAAAAAAAATCGTTATGTAACTAAATATGTGGAGAAAGCTTCCACCAACCTTTCCAATGTATTTTCTTTGTCAAAAAAAAAAAAAAAAAAAACACCTTTCCAATGCATTTCATATATGGTATAATATTCAGTATTAACTCACGTATTTACAAAAATATAAAATACATAAACTAACTAAAATGAATTATATTATATTAACAACGTTTTATGAACTCTATTTATTCAAAGTTTAATACGAGCCACTCATTGTCAATTTTCCAACTCAAAACCATCCACCAGGAAAATGTTATCAAATTAGTTAATTGAGGTTTTAAGGTCAAATATTAAAAATTATTTATAAGGTCCTATCCTATTCTTCATTCGGTTAAGAATATAAGAAGGAGAGATTGTTTGAAAACAATTTTATGTTTTTGATTTAAAATTTCTTTTAAATATTGTGATCGACTGAAATAGTTATTCCCAATTTTTTTTATTTAAAAAATATAATTTAATTTTATTAAAAAGAAAACAAGTAATGTACACATACTCATAATTTTCTTTAGAATTGTAAACACATGTTTATAGATTCTTCCTTTTCATATATATATATATATATGCATGCAAGCATAAATATGTAGTGGAAAAGGCTTTTATTAGAGAAACATGAGATTCCATCTCAAAATCAATTGGCAATAAGAGGAGTAGTCCATGTATCTTATAAATTGTGAGATATCTCTTCATATTTTCGATGTGGGATCCTCAACATGTCCCCAAAAGATTTTTTTTTTGATTGAATATCCGTTTGGGCTCTATGAGCTCTAATACCAACCCACTAGGACCACTTTAATACTCATTTGGGCTATTGATACATGGGCTACTCCTCTATTTGCCAATTAGTTTTGAGATGAAACCCCATATTTATTTAATATGGTATCAGAGTTCAGAAGCTCAAATGAGTGTTCGGTTCAAAAAAATTGAGATCCAACTCAAGAATGATAAATCTAAAAAGACATTATTTTGAGAGAGTATGTTGATACATGAATTACTCATCTCTTTATAAATTAATTTTGAGATGAACCTTATATTGCGTTAAAAGTTCAACCAAGGTGCAGTTCGTGGAGATTGATGCCACGTGATCGTTTTGACCGAGTAAAATCAGCAGCGGAGTGGGCCGTGGGGCCCTTTATTAGTCGTATATTTTGGTGACGAAAACTTCAACAGACTTTCCGCCTTCTCTAACGTTAACTTCTTTATGAAGCAATTGATAATCTAACAACCATATAAAAATCCATATTATATTATATATCATTATATTATTCTTTTTGCAACTAAAGTTTGTTTTTCTAGAAAAGGCAAAAAAAAAAAAAGAAACCCCATTTTTGGTGGGCGCATAGCTATAATAGAATTCTCACCTTTTATTTTTAAAAAGAATATATACAACGAATACCATTATTTGATGTTGTAATAATTAATATATAGCAGCTACAAATATAGTAAGATGACTTAACATTGAATAAAATATAGGCTAAATTATAAAGAATACTCCTAAACTTTGACACGTATTTAAAAAACACTCATACTATTTCAAAAGTTACAATATTATCCTTATCCTTACATAAATGTTTCAAAACTATTTTCAGAATAGAAAAATCGTTAAAATATTGAATGAAAAGTCGATGTGTATGAATGTTGTTTTTTCAGACTTAAACTGACAAACATCCTAGTCACTGTCACATCGTTTCAAGTCATCGTCATGTAGATTTTCTGTCTAACATTCTAATGAATTTATACTTTAATGGTAGTTTTGAAACATTTATGAAAGGTCACAAATAATATTGCAACTTTTGAGAGAATAAATATATTTTTCAAATAAGGGATAATGTTAAGAGGTATTTATTTATTTTTTTTAATTTAGCCTAAAATTTAATAACGATTGAAAAGAGCTTTTTTCTTCTAGTACATCAAGAGAAAATATAGTCCTAAAAAAAAGAAAGAAAATGAAGTAGAAAAGACATCAACTAACGTTAGGCCTTTTGCAAACCACTTCTACCTCTAGATCATTTTATCTCTAATTTTGCCTCATAAATTTTCCATTAAAGGCAAGGAGCACTTTTATATTTTTATAAAGATGTAAGATTGTCCATTTTAAGTATAAGCTTTTATGCTCTTAGTTTTACTAAAAAGTTTATACAAATAAAGATATTTGTCTTTACTTATATATTTATGATTTCCTTTTATCCAGCTGATGTGAGCCTTTTAATCAGAGTCCCAAACATTTTCACAATTGAATAATTATATATAAATGGTTAGTACATAAAATTTTGTCAATCCATATGAAAATTTTTAATTTAGTGTTTGAGCATGGTAGGTTGAAACCTTTAACGTAACCTTACCAAGGAGCCAACTTGAGCATATTATTCAAGTGGTTAAAAGGTATCTTTTGTCCAAGAGATTAAAAATTCGAATCTCACTCCTATATATTGTTGAAGTAAAAAGAAAGAAAGAAAAAATCTAAACTACCAAGGAATAACATTTTGCCCATAAAGGCTAAAGTCCCACCTCTACTGCTTACATTTTCCTGTTTGTTTTGTTTTCTTCTTTTTAACAAGAAGACATGTGTGTACAAAGAAAAGAAACTAAAGACAAGACTAGATGTCCACACTTTTGAAACTAAATGGGCAACCTCCTATGGATAGTCTTTAAGCCAGATATCCTCTATGTTTTCCTCTTTTTGTAAAGCTATAGATAGCTAATGATGTTTTGTGAATTTGTTATTGGCTTTCATCATTCCAATTTGGAGGTAGGAGTTTGAACTTTCAATATTTGGTCAAGGATATAATGTTACTTAATCAGTTAAGTTATTATGTCCATGTCGATTCTATGTTGTCCATTTCCATCGAAGCATTTGTATTCACATCGGTTTATTTTTACAATTTTCAGTGCTACATGATTAGACATTTAATTTATAAAAACTTTAATACGTATGGATGTAAGCTATAACAATTTTGTTAAAATGAGCATAGCTCATAGGTAATTGATATTTACTCATTTTTTTGAAGATGAAAGTTTAAATCTCTATACTCCATATTTGCTTGTTGTACTAAAATAAAAAAATTATAACGATTATAATCAAATCAAACATCATTATAATTGGGCTTTTGAATCAGGTCCAAAATGCTGGTTTAAAATTGAGTAAAAGGTCCAAAATGCTTAAAGGACCCTCTCAAGGCCCAAAATGTTCTCAACCAATGACGAGAAATACAACTATAATGGGTCATTTTCTCAATAAAACCCAAGCAAACATGACATCGACATTCCGTATGTGTTTGTTTTAAATGTATGAGTTGACTGAATAAGATTGGACACCATAAAAGACTAATTAAGACCATGTTTGGAACACCCCATACCCAAAATTTAGACCAGGATTCAGAGTCTACTATGATGTGGTTTGGAGACGAACCAATGTGACACCCAAGTAGAGAAGGAATATATGAATGAACCGAGACCATATCTGAACTCGAGGGGTCTTGAAGATATAAAAGTATAGTTGAGAAAAGCTTAAAAGGAATGGTAGTTACTATCTATACTAATAAGGTGCACCTTCCATTTCGGTTCCTCAATCATAGGAACTTCAAAGTCAAGTGTGCTTGGCTTGAAGCAATGGACAAAGCATGTGTGCGCAGGTCATAGAGAATGTAGGAAAATGTCGAAGCTATCACGTGCTGAATTTGAATTTTGAATCCTGAACCTGGAGCATAAAATTGTACGAGAATTTTAACTCTTTTTTTGTGTGTGTGTGTGTGTTTGCTGATTATTTAATAATTTAAATAAAATCACTTTTTGAATCACGTTGATTTGAAAAATCTGGTAAGAATAGCTTTTAAATTTGACTTCCATAAAAATCTAGTGTAACTAACAAATTTTTAAATTTTATTTTATTTTATTTATTTATTATTATTTTTATATCTTTCCATATCTTATCTACAACAATTTATTTCATAACATCTCATCATTTTTTTTGTTAAAAATCTAATGTGTTAGCTTCTAATTTATTTTTCTTACCTTTTGTATTTAAACTAAAATTAGACTTAGTTTGACACAATTTCTTGATATTTTTATCAAATTATTTAGAGTAAACAAAATATAATTTGCAATTTAAATTACATAAAATTTTACATAATTATCTCATAAAAATTTTGAAGCTAAATATTAATACAAGCTCATGCTTAATTGAAATATATGTCTATTTTGGTTAGTATGACTATTTTCTAATAATTTAATATTAATTTACTAAATACTAGAACTTGACTTTCCATATTTAAATCTGAAATTACTAAACACTAATTTACTTCATATAACAACTGATTTTTTTAAAAGCACACAACTAACAACAATTATTTTAACAACTACAACAATCCTAAACTAACCCTAAATATGGAATTGAAATTTGAGCCCACAATCTTTGTGTAATTGCATGGGTGGTTTATTTACATTTAGGGATCGTTTAGTTTAAAATTTGTACAGGTGACCATAGGTAATAAATGTCTGAAAATAAAAAGTATGGGAATATGATATCTGAGAATCAAAGAAAATTGTGTTTGGTATTGCAAGAGAATGTTATCATAATTTTTTAAAAATAAATCATATTTGCATTTATTTTGTGAAATTAATTCCAGAAACATTATATAACAGTGAAATATTAATTAAATGAACTAATCAAAGTTAATTATAAATAATTAATAAATTGACTTAAAATAATTTTCGAATAATTTTAATCACACAATTAACTATAATTATTTTTAAAGATAAAGATTTCTGTTAAATTATTTATTGGAATAATTTTAGCATATTGGATTATTTGTGAATTAACTAATAATTTTAACAAATAGTTTTTTAAAATAGTTCTAATTAATAATTAATTTCATTGATTTAATATATTTACTTAACATAATTGTGAACCACTTAATATTTATTACAATTGAATAATTAATTATATTAATATTAAAACATCATTATGTATAGAAATTAATTATTTAATATATTATTATTTTTAATACAGTTTTATTAATTATTAATTAATGTAAATATATTTTACAAAATTAGTTAATTTGATAACATAAACATACGAGATATATAAAATATAAAGAAAGTAATAAAAAGGAGAGAAAAAAAAAAGAAGAAAAACCCTTGAAAATGAGAGAAAACCCGCACATTTCTGAGGGTAAAAGATGCCCTCTTTCATGGACATCTGGAATTTAGAGGAATGAGTTATTCTCATTCCCATATTTACAAACAAGGAAATAATAACTCTATTTCCATTCTCATCCTCATATTCCCATAAACCAAACGGCACCTTAGGCTATCCTTATAAACCTGTCCGTATAAACCAAAGTTCAATCAATCCTAGTACTCCACATCTTTGAAAATCTCATATCTTTAATTTGGGATCTAACTACATATATAATATCTTTCAACACCTTCATGATTGTTTTTTTTTTTTTTTGAGTTCAAGAATATTTGGGGGTGGTGATTCCAACATCTAACTTTTTGGCCAAGAGTACATGCCAATTACTACTCCGCTTGTGAATTTCATTTCCAAAAGAGCACAACTTGGGTGCAGCCTGGGTTGCACCCAAGTCTGGTGTTGCCCACTTTACAACCATATGATCTTTTTTTACTTTTATTTTTATTTTTATTTTTATTTTTATTTTTATTTTTATTTTTTTTCTTATTTTTTATTTTAATTATGTAGTTATAAATTGGGCAGCACAAGAGGACTACACCCAAATTTTTTCCGTTCCAAAATTATACATAACATACCCATACATGTCATGTTATTCGTGAGTCGTCTATTGAAATATATTTTCATAACAATTCATGCAATCATGCACAATCATACGAAAAAAATACTTGACAAAAGCCATTTAATTTCTCCTCTTCGTGCTTTACTATACATATAAAAAAAATATTTAATAAAAAAATTTATCAACTTGAATATGTTTTAACTAGAGTTTTAGGAGTGTTTGGTTCATTGTTTTGAAAGTAGAGAGTATGTGTTAAGTTAACTAAATCTGTTGACAGTTTTGTAAACTCAGATTTACATATTATTTTACTCCTCAAATTTGCTACAGTAATTTAGTAGTTCATTTATTTGCTATGGTACATATTTTGTCTTTAGCCACTATTCTAAAATGCATTAAATTTTTAATAAAATATAACAGTTAAATAAAATTAATTAATTAATGGTAATTTTATAATAAATAAGTAAATGAATTTAGTTAAAATTGCAAATAGTAATAATTAATTCATAGACCTATATGTCAACTTTGACCAAACCAACTCAACTCAAAAACTATTATATCCCTCTCTCAAATAATTATCAAATTGATATAATGATTTAAAAAAAAAAAAACAATACAAAACATTGAAGTACTTCAGCATTAAGTTTGAAACAATTTCAAAGGAAATTTTCACAAGAAAAAAAAAAACTAATAAAGTTTGAATAGTGTTTATCTATGAATCAACCACAAATTATATCTGTTGGAGAGGATCAAAATTGAAGACGTCAATGTGATGAACCCTTAAAATATTAATAATATTTTTGTTCATGTCTCCCACAGTTTGATCCAATCTCCTTATTCTCCCTGTTTTTGGATTATACAAAACAAAATATAGTCCATGAAGAAGACACAGAATGTTTCCATCTCCGCAGGTTTGAATGAGTTGAAGTTGCATGTGTCAACCAATCCAACCGCCAAAATTGTGGTATGGTAACAACAAATTCTTCTCTGATCCACGAATCGCCTCGCATCGTCCAGACTTGAAATTTATCATCTCCTAATTCCACAGAAATAGGCCACCACTAAAGGACTGAATGCTCACGTTACATTTACTTTCCCAAACAGACATTACATTGCTTCAAATTTATTGTCCTCAAGGTTGAAACGGCATATGACATCATAATTCTGACGTTCATGGTTCATTCCAAGTTCCAAATCAATACAGGGCTCCATTGAAGTAAACACCATGGGTATAGATAGTAAAAGGCAAAGAGGCAACATGGGTCCATTGAATACTCTTCCCAGAGGTGAAAATATCCAATAAACAGGATTTTTGAAAGGGTTTGGGTCGAGTAATTAACTCGAGCTATTTTGTAGTGGTTTGTGTTGGAGATTGTTGGGCTAATGGGCTGTAAAAAGAAAAATGGCCCAAATACTAATACTAACCCAATTCTTTATTTGACAGGAGTTTAGAAAAAGGAAAGGAGAACCTTGCTTCCACGTTGATTGCTTTGCTTGCACACAAGTAGAAACCACTTTCAAGAGAGAGAAAATTACCTTTCAATGTATGTGAAGAGAAAAGAAAAAATATAGAGAAGAGGAAACTTGGCTATGGAGTTTTGTGAAATTGAAAGAATATCAACATGCAGAGGTTGAAGAAGAAGAAGAACACAGTAGATTTACGTGGTTTGACAACAAATGGCCTACATCCATGAGAGGGGAGGCTATTTCTTAATTGCTGAATCTTGGAGGAAAATTACAGATAAAAACACTTGATCTCTCTCTCTCTCTCTTTTTTTACACTTTTTTTTTTTTTTTTTCTGTATCTCGTTTTTTTTTTCTTTTTGATTAAAACCTCCTTTTATATGTAAGGATGATTTTGTTTACAAGAATAAAATGTAAAAGTAAAAAACTAAGAGAGTTACAAGTATCTGTTGGTTACACTATTTTAACAATCTCCTCCTTGAAACTAACGTTGAAGACAAGATTCAGCTCCCTCATTTTTTAATCCTCTTTGTTCAACATTTTTCAGGTAAATCGAAACCGATCAGCTCTAAACATTTCTGGAATTTGAGTTGAGTGACTGGCTTGGGGAGCATGTCTGCAACATTGTCTGAGGTATGGACCTTCAAAACTTCAATATTCTTCTTTTCAATTTGTTCACGCACAAAATTATACTTTATGTCTATGTGTTTTGTGCGATTGTGAAATTGAGGATTTTTAAATAAGTGTATAGTGCTTTGGTTATCACAGTAAATCTTGATTGTTTTCTATTTGAAACCAAAGTCTTGTAGCAATCCTTTTAACCATAGTGCTTCTTTGATTGCTTCTGACAATGCTATGAATTCTGCCTCTGTAGTTGACAATGCTAACACTGATTGTAAAGTAGCTTTCCAACTTAGTTGACAATGCTAACACTGATTGTAAAGTAGCTTTCCAACTTAGAAGATTATTTCCTATTAGGAAAATGTAGCCAGATAGGGATCTTCTCTTATCTAAGTCCCCGCATAATCAGAGTCAACAAATCCATATAGTTCAGCTTCCTGTTCATCACTCTTTTTGTATATGAGTATGGCTTGTAAGGTTCCCTTTAGATACCTAAGTATCCATTTAGTAGCCTCCTAATGTCTTTTACTCGGATTTGCCATGTATCTACTCAATAGGCTAGCTACATAAGATGGATCAGGCCTAGTTGAAATCATTAGATACATCAAAATACCAACTGCTTGGTTGTAGGGTATGGATGACATTTGATTTAGGTGCTCAACATCAGCTTCTTTAGGTGAATTAGCTGCTGAAAGCTTAAAGTGTTGAGCAATTGGAGTAGAGACTGATTTTGCATCAGTCATATGGAACCTTTTGACCACCTTATCACAGTAATTTTGTTGACTGATGTGAAGTAAAGATTTGTCCTTGTCTCTGTTAATCTCAATCCCAAGGATCCTTTTTGACTCACCCATGTCTTTCATGTCAAATTCTGACTTTAAGAGACCATTGACATGCTTCAGATTTTCTTTAGAGCTCCTAGCCAACAATATATCATCTACATATAAGAGAAAGTAGACACTGTCATTAAAACAATTTGTGTTAACATATACACACGTGTCATAAGAGCTTCTTTGGAACCCAATTCTTGCCACAAACACATCAAACCACTGATACCAACATCTAGGAGACTGTTTAAGTCCATAGATAGACTTATTTAGCGAACAGTAGAGGCCTTATTTACCTTTAACTTCATAACCTCTAGGCTGGACCATATAAATGATTTCATTTAGAAAGCCATGTAAGAAAGCTGTTTTGACATCTAGTTGATCAAGCTCTAAGTCATGTTGAACAACCAGAGACGATAGCATTCTGATTGATGTTTGCTTAACCACTGGTGGGAAAATATCAGTGTAGTCTATCCCTTGTTTTGTGCGAAGCCTTTAGCAACCAACCTAGCCTTAAATCCAAGCTCTTGAACATTTGGTATGCCAATTTTATATTTGTAGATCCATTTAGAGGCGATAGGCTTACTGCCTTTAGGAAAAGGCTTCAAGGACCAAGTCTCATTAAGCTTTAGTGAGTTTATTTCCTCATTCATAGCCTCAATCCATTTTCTAGCATTAGGACCATTTACACCTTCTTCAAATGAGGTTGGTTCATGGTCATTTAAGGCTTCAGATGCATTTAGTGCAAGGTTTACATAGTCATCTTGTGCATATCTTGCTGGTGGCACAATAGTTATCCTCTGCCTATCTCTAGCTAGTGAATAATCACTTAGATTAGGCTGTTCAAGTTCTGTTTCTTCAACATCTTCTAACTTAGATAGCTCATCACTTTCATTTCTTGATTCTGTTTGAGGTACAATGGCTGTATTTTGTCTTATAGGTAGCGCGCTCCACCTTACTTTATCTGTCATAGTATGAGAATTAACAACTACACTGCTGTCTTTCTGCATAAACATCTCAGATTCTCTGAAAATTACATCCCTACTACTTATACACTTCTTCTCAGTAGGATGCCATAATCTAAACCCTTTTACTCCTTCAGTTAAGCCCACAAACATACACTTGGCAGCTCTTGCCTTCAATTTGCCTTGGTTTTGATGAACATAACTAACACACCCAAAAACCTTTAGGTTATCAAGCTTAGGTGGGTGTTTGGTCCATTTGTCTTCAGGGGTCAATAAGTTTAGAGATGAGTGTGGGCATCTATTCAAGGTGTAGACAGTGTATGAGGCTGCTTAAGCCCAAAATTTCTCAGGTAAATTAGCATAAGAAAGTAAGCATCTCACCCTTTCCATGATAGTTCTATTTAGTCTTTCAGCTATCCCATTCTATTGGGGTGTGTATCTCACTGTCTTGTGCCTTGAAATTCCATTTACTCTGCAAAATTTGTTGAACTCTTCTCCACAAAACTCTAAATCATTATCAATTCTTAAGAATTTAATTTGTTTAGAGGTTTGAGTTTCAATCAAAATTTTCCATTCTTTAAACCTCTCAAACACTTGCTCTTTTGATTTGAGAAAATAAATCCAACTTTTTCTAGAGTACTTGTTGTGCAAAAACTCACTACGCAAGCATACGCAATCGTAGGTAGTAATTGGTGGACAAGGTCGATCCCACGAGGACTAAAGTAAGCAAAGTTTGTAAACTTGAATATCACTAATGCTAATTCTAAATCACTTAAGAGATATAAAGTTAACAAAAAGCAAGCACGACACAAGAAAAATAAACTCTAGCAATTTAAAGGAAATAAGCAACTAAAATTGATAACAAACAATTCAAGAATCAAATGAGTAAGGCGCTGGAATTTATGAAATCACTGCTAATTTTCGCTCCCTAATGCTGTGTGATGCTATAGCACTGTGCAGCATTACTGCAATGTGTAGTAACGGGAAATCTGAAAATTAATTCCGAAAATTAATTCTAATCCTCGAATTGCAGTTTTAAAGCAAGGTTTAACATATGTCTATGAAAACCCAGCTTCCAAACACATGGATAGACCAACTTCCCTAAGTTTACAAGCCAAAAGTATATGTCTATACCCTTGAATTCATCCCTAATTGAAGACATGAACCTACTTGCATTGCCTATGCTAGTTCCATTTATTTTAACCTTTTCATAATTAAAACAAACTTTTATTCTTTCCCAAGTTGATCATTCTCAAGAAGAACAGTAAGAAATAAAAGACCCATAAGCAAACTACACTTCTATAGCATTCCATAACAAAAGGGTTCCAAAACTAGAGCTATGACTCCATAAATTCCAGCCCAAAGAAAATTAGCCCATGGCTTTTACACAGAAAATAACCATAAACGAGCTACAATTCATAAACATCTTAGGTTCAAGTGAAGATTCACAAAATAGAAACCCTAGGAACAACTTAGTCTACTAAAGTTTCAAGAAAACTAAGAACAAGATACATAAACTTAAGAAGAAGAAGAGAAATAGAATGGGTAGCTGAAGAACGAAATTTGGAGAAGCTCCTTTTCTTTCTTGCTGCTGCGTTTTTTCTTTCTTCTTCTCATCTTCTCTGGTTTTTGCCTTCTGCGATAGATTTTCCTCCTCTTTTTCACGTTTTTTCCATACACTCTAAATTAGGGTTTTCATTCTTCCAATAATTGCTTTGGGCTTTTTTTTTTCCTTTCCATTTTCGGCCCATCAAAATGGATCTAAAGACCAAAAGCTACTATTAAGTCATCAAAAATGGGCCCATATTTCCGTTTTCTGCCAGACTGCCAATGCTGCAGGATGCTGAGCAATGCTGCACAATGCTATAGCATCCGTACCTCAACGAGCATTTTTTTACTTCTTAGACTGCAAAATAAAAGGAAAACAAAGCACACTAAGCCAACTACAACAAAAGACTAAAAAGAGTAAAAGAAATAAGAAAAAAGGAAAACTAAACAAAAACCCAACTCTTAATTAAACTTAACATGAAACTTACTAAAAACAAGATAAAAGTGTGCTTTCCACTCAATTTTGACCAAGAATATGCAAGAGAAGATGTTAAACTAATCCCATTTCATGGGATTATCACACCCCCAAACTTAGCTCATTACTCATCCTCGAGTGATGCACCAAAAATAAAAGACAACGAACAACAAACATGAGTTCATAGCAGGGAGCAACAGAAGTTTAGATTATTTGGTCTTTATGTAGGCTCTCACCTTTCATTTAACACAGACACAAACAAGATATGACAAAGTCGTTTGCAAGCCAAAGTGACCCCCTAAGTGTGTATGTGCAAAGTCTTAACTATTTCAACTTGCATCACCTAAGTTGCTCTAGAGCTTAAATCCTAGAACTTAGCATAATGGACATCAAGTGACTCAATACGGTGCCTTTCAATAAGATTAAAGTTTACAAATAAGCTCATAATATAAAGCTCAAGGGCAACTCTCTCTCTTTTTTTCTTCAAGAATACAATTCTTTCACTTATTTTTTTTTTATTCCAAAACTGCCAACAAGGAGAACAGGGGAGGTCTAGTTTTTTTTCTTTCTTTTTTTCTTTTGTTTCAAGGGAACCTTTCTAGTCATTTGCACCTTCGATTTAAACGCCAACATTGGTGATGAAGACGCCTAACCACGAGCACTATCACTAAAATGGATCGCTTTTGCATACTCATATCTACTGTCACTGTTCGACTCAAGGATAAACATGGGTGTCATGTCTAGCTCTGGTTTACTAAGCCACGAGAGATAGAGGAGTATCCCTTTTTTCTTTTTTTCTTTTTCTTTTTTTTTTTTTGTTTTTGTCTTTTTTTTTTTTGTGTTTTTTTTGGCAAATGACCTCCCCAAACTTTAAACTTACAACAAGAGTTTTGCTCACAATTTATTCTTACTACCTCTAAGCTTACTTCAAGACACGAAACTAACCGACTCTAGCCCCTAAGATCTCTTCAAGACCATAAAGCTTCTTAGAATCCACAAACTTGGTAGCTAAGACTTAAGGGTGAAGGGTTACTTTAACTCACATGCTCATTTGTCATTTCTCATGTGTTATATGTAAATCAAAAGGAAAGAGTCGAGATTATCATCATTAGCACTAAAATAAACAACTGAAAGCTCCCAATAATAACTCGACAAAAAGACATAACTAACCCAACAAGACTTCCCCCACAAAACAAAACCAAAGCATGCTCCAACAAAAGCACCAAAGCAACAAGGAAACAGAATTGCAGCAAAAACACAAACACCCACCCCCAAACTTAAGGATTTGTTGTGTCCCACAACAACAAAAAAAATGGAATGAACATAGCCCAAACAAGATTAACCAATGATCCAACACTTTAATGGTACTTCACAATTCAACCAACCAAAATTATGACTAAGGGTTCAACTAGCATGAAAAGAAAGGAAAACAGGAAAAAAAAAATCTGAGTAAGAAAACTCCCCTGCTGTTACTGCTACAATGCTGCAGCAATGTTGCCTCAATTGGAGCAGATTTGCACATAGAAAACAAGAATTTTCAGCCCTTGAGTATTAATTATTCCTTTCTTTCATGAGCTTCCTCTCTCTTCACCTAAAATACTCAACAGGCCCTAAAGCAACAACTTTTCAAACACAACAAACTACCACAAAAACATAAGTGCAAAATGAAAGAAAAGGAAGGACAAATAACAACAAAAATAATGAAAATACTTAGCTTGATTGGGTTGCCTCATTGCGCGTTTTAATTCAAGCCCACAACCCAAGTCAAGAACATCTTTCATGAGACTTTGAAAGGACTTGAAGTTTCTTTCCATTCCTTTCTCCTTCCCTTTTTCCTTTTTCTCTTCCTTTTCTTTTTTTGAACATTTGTTCTTTGATTTTGCATTTTCTTGAAATTACTTGATTCAAAGTACCACACCCACTGATTTTTCTCTTTCTCATCTAGGTAGGACATCTCTTTTGATGACTTGAGTATTTCAAACTGCTTCTCTTCTATATATGATTGTTTATTCTCCAACCATGAGATGTGTCCATTCTCAACTTCACTCTCTTCCACAACATGTTCAAAAGAGATTTCATTCTCTAAGCTCTCATTGCAACTTTTGTTCATTTCTTCATTTTCAGTTGAATTTAGAACACCAATAGCAGAACATTCTTCTACACCATCAAATGGTTGCATAGTATTGAACACATTAAAGGTTACCTGTTGATCATTCATTCGCATAGTAAGCTCTCCTTTTTCTACATCGATCAACGTTCTACCAGTAGCTAGAAATGGCCTACCCAAGATTATAGGAATCTCTGCATCAGCTTCATAGTCCAATATGATGAAATCTGCAGGAAAGATGAATTTATCCACTTGAACAAGAACATCTTCAATTTTTCCTTCAGGATGAGTATAAGAACGATCCGCTAATTGAAGAGTGACTGTAGTGGGCCTTGCTTCTCCAATTCCAAGCTTTTTAAACACGGACATAGGCATCAAGTTGATGCTTGCTCCCAAATCACATAAAGCTCTTCCATTGTAGGTTTTACCAATAGAGAAAGGGATAGTGAAAGTACCAAGATCCTTTAATTTTGGAGGAAGCTTGCTCTGAAGGATTGAATTGCAATCTTTTGTAAGAGCTACTATTTCAAATTCCCCAAGTCTTCGCTTTTTGGTCAAAATATCTTTCATGAACTTAGCGTAGTTGGGCATTTGCTTCAAGGCTTCAACAAGTGGAATATTGATGTGCAAACCCTTCAAAATGTCCAAAAATTTATCAAATTGCTTGTCATGTTCCTTTTTCTGAAAACGTTGAGGAAAAGGAGGTGGTGGTCTTGTATTCACCTGATCAGCTGGCTGTTGCTGTGGCAATGCTGCAACATTTTTCTGTTCTGCCTTCTGGTGTTGTGGTACTGTTGCAACATTACTATGATCATTCTCCTGATGTTGTGGTGATGCTACAACATCGTTCTGGTCATTCCCACACTCTGCTTGACTTTCACAGTCCTTAACCTTCTCTTGGATTGAAGTGGGCTCTTTTTCCTTACAGGCTTTGGTTTTAGGTTTTTCTAACTCCTTCCCACTTCTAAGTTGGATTGCCTTGCAAGTTTCTTTTCCTTTATTCCTTGAATTTTCGGTATCACTTGGCAAGGTGCCTTGAGCTCTATTATTTAAGGCTGAAGCTAGTTGACCCACTTGTGTTTCCAAGTTTCTAAGTGCAGCGGCTTGGCTTTGAACTATGGCATCAGTCTTGGCCATGTGCTCTTTCAATAAACTTTCAATGGAAGATGTAGCATCTTGAGCTTGTACCTTAGGTTGCTGAAAATTTTGCTGAGGATACCCTTGTTGCTGAAACCTTGGAGGTGTAAGAGGTCTCATTTGTTGATTAGAAGGTCCAACTCCTTGATTGTTCCATGAAAAGCTTGGGTGTTGCCTCCAACTTGGGTTATATGTGCTAGCATAAGGGTTGAAGTCCTTGTTAAATCCAATATAGTTCACAGAGGCTGGATTTGATGGACATACCTCAAAAGTGTGCCCCTCACCACAATAAACACACAACACTGCTACTGGTGGTGCAAATGGACTTCCTGAACCCATATTTAATGATTTCAATGTACTAGTGAGAGTGGCAATCTGTGCCGCGAGGTTCGCTACACTAACATCTTGCATTCCCGCTACCTGTCGAGTCGGGTTAAGGCGTGAAGTTGGCCACTGATAGTTATTCTTCGCAATCTTCTCCAAAATCTCGTAGGCATCATTGTATGTCTTTGACATAAGTGCTCCCCCAGCTGAAGCATCCACTACAATTCTTCTGTGCGTATTCAACCCATTGTAAAAAGTCTGCATCTGAATACCATAGGGAATACCATGGTTTGGGCACTTTCGTAATAACTCTTTAAATCTCTCCCATGTCTCATATAGAGATTCATCCTCCTGTTGTTGAAACGAAGTAATTTCGCTCCTGAGCTTGGCCATCTTAGTGGGTGGAAAATATTTTGTAAGAAACTGCTCCACCAACTCGTTCCAACTCGTGATGGCTCCTGATGGTATAGAATTCAACCATTCTAGCGCCTTTCCTCTCAACGAATATGGAAATAGTGTCAATCTGAGGGCATCCTCACTCACTCCTCGGATTATGAACGATTTGCAAACGCCCATAAACAATTGAAGATGCAAATGAGGATCCTCCAATGGTGTACCACCAAATTGGCCTGTGTGCTGAAGCATCTGAAACATGACCGGTTTTAGTTCAAACTGTTGTGCCTCTATCTCTGGTGGCAAAATTCCTGGAATTAAGATTGGCATCGCATATTCCTGAATAACTTGGTCTCTTTCATCTTCCACTACTTCGGCTCCTCCATTATTATTAACTCTCAATGGTGGATCAGCCATCCTTTCAACTATTGCCAACCCTCTCTGTTCCCTCATTCTTTGATGAAATGTGCGTTCAATCTCGGGATCAAGGGGTAGCAATTCAGGATCGTGCTCCTCGTTCATATAAGGAAATTAGTACCTGGCACGATATACAAGTAACCAATAAAATTTTTGTGTTTGTTAGCTATAAACTAAAAACAGTAAATAAAAGTACTCAATTTCACAAAATTCACAAAACAATTAGTCCCCGGCAACGGCGCCAAAAACTTGTTGTGCAAAAACTCACTACGCAAGCATACGCAATCGTAGGTAGTAATTGGTGGACAAGGTCGATCCCACGAGGACTAAAGTAAGCAAAGTTTGTAAACTTGAATATCACTAATGCTAATTCTAAATCACTTAAGAGATATAAAGTTAACAAAAAAGCAAGCACGACACAAGAAAAATAAACTCTAGCAATTTAAAGGAAATAAGCAACTAAAATTGATAACAAACAATTCAAGAATCAAATGAGTAAGGCGCTGGAATTTATGAAATCACTGCTAATTTTCGCTCCCTAATGCTGTGTGATGCTATAGCACTGTGCAGCATTACTGCAATGTGTAGTAACGGGAAATCTGAAAATTAATTCCGAAAATTAATTCTAATCCTCGAATTGCAGTTTTAAAGCAAGGTTTAACATATGTCTATGAAAACCCAGCTTCCAAACACATGGATAGACCAACTTCCCTAAGTTTACAAGCCAAAAGTATATGTCTATACCCTTGAATTCATCCCTAATTGAAGACATGAACCTACTTGCATTGCCTATGCTAGTTCCATTTATTTTAACCTTTTCATAATTAAAACAAACTTTTATTCTTTCCCAAGTTGATCATTCTCAAGAAGAACAGTAAGAAATAAAAGACCCATAAGCAAACTACACTTCTATAGCATTCCATAACAAAAGGGTTCCAAAACTAGAGCTATGACTCCATAAATTCCAGCCCAAAGAAAATTAGCCCATGGCTTTTACACAGAAAATAACCATAAACGAGCTACAATTCATAAACATCTTAGGTTCAAGTGAAGATTCACAAAATAGAAACCCTAGGAACAACTTAGTCTACTAAAGTTTCAAGAAAACTAAGAACAAGATACATAAACTTAAGAAGAAGAAGAGAAATAGAATGGGTAGCTGAAGAACGAAATTTGGAGAAGCTCCTTTTCTTTCTTGCTGCTGCGTTTTTTCTTTCTTCTTCTCATCTTCTCTGGTTTTTGCCTTCTGCGATAGATTTTCCTCCTCTTTTTCACGTTTTTTCCATACACCCTAAATTAGGGTTTTCATTCTTCCAATAATTGCTTTGGGCTTTTTTTTTTCCTTTCCATTTTCGGCCCATCAGAATGGATCTAAAGACCAAAAGCTACTATTACGTCATCAAAAATGGGCCCATATTTCCGTTTTCTGCCAGACTGCCAATGCTGCAGGATGCTGAGCAATGCTGCACAATGCTATAGCATCCGTACCTCAACGAGCATTTTTTTACTTCTTAGACTGCAAAATAAAAGGAAAACAAAGCACACTAAGCCAACTACAACAAAAGACTAAAAAGAGTAAAAGAAATAAGAAAAAAGGAAAACTAAACAAAAACCCAACTCTTAATTAAACTTAACATGAAACTTACTAAAAACAAGATAAAAGTGTGCTTTCCACTCAATTTTGACCAAGAATATGCAAGAGAAGATGTTAAACTAATCCCATTTCATGGGATTATCAGTAATCATCAGTGAAGGTTAGAAAATACCTCGAGCCGCTTAGTGATGGAATAGGTGATGGCCCCATAAATCTGAGAGGACATAGTCTAGTATGTACTTGGTCGTGTGTTGGGCTTTGGTGAAGCTGTGCCTTGTTAATTTGCCCATCACACAATGCTCACAAAAGGAAAATTTATCACTGATTCCTTGTGGCAATATCCCTTGCTTTGAGAGAATTTGTCTCTTAAGGCTTATGTGAGACAATCTCTTATGCCATATATCTCCTTCTGAGAATTTGGGATCAGTCAGTGTCAAGGCAAATTGGTCCATTTGAACATCCTTGACTACAAAAAGTCCATTGACTTTCACTCCCACAAGTACTGTCTTGGAGTCTTTAACTATTTCAAAAGTGCCTCATTTTCCAGTGTATTAATAACCAATTAAGTCAAGCATGCCTAAAGATATGAGGTTTCGTTTTAGATTAGGCACATGTCTCACATCTTAAACTATAAAATAGACCCATCTTGGATTTTTAGAGCAACATGTCTAATGCCTACAACTTTGCAGGCATTATTGTTTCCCATGTAGACCAAACCTCCATCATGTTCTTTGTAGGTCTTAAACCATGACTTGTCTGGAGTCATGTGGAATGAGCAACCAGAGTCTAGAACCCAATCTTGTTTCTCTAAGGGGCTGGCTTGATTTACACAATCACCTGTAATTGCTACATAAGCATTTGAAAAGGAGTTGGAGTTCTCTCCAATTTGTGCTTCAACAGGTTTCCCCTTTTGCTTTATTTGATTCTTTCTCTTGAGAGAGTAGCAATCCTTGATTGAGTGACCATCATTTTTACAATAGTTGCACTTAATGTTGGATTTACTTTTGTTCTCTTCGTGTTGTTGCTTCCCTTCTTTCCACTGTTTTTTGTTTTTGCCTTTTATGAAAAGACCTTCTGCTGGTTGATGTTCCCTTTTATGATCTTGCAATTTAATTTCTCTTGTCCTTAGTTCTGAAATAATTGCATCAATAGTAATAGTTTCCCTTCCATATTTCAAAACATTCTTCACTTCTTTATAAGAATCTAGAAGTGAATTCAAAAGGACATAGGCTTCATATTCTGCCCCTATCTTTTCACCTCAGCTTTTGAATTCTGAAACTAATCTCTTGAAATTGTTGAGATTTCTATCAGGGAATTTGAAGGGTTCATCTTAAATGTAAAAAACCTCTCCCTTAGATACATCTTGTTAGGGAGGTCTTTGATTTCAAACATCTCATTCAATTTAGTCCACATCTTAAAAAAAGTCTCTTCATCAACTACCTCTCTTAGAACACAGTCATTTAAATTCAGAATCAAAGTTCCATGGGCTACAAGCTCCATTGTTTCTTTTTCATCCTCGGTTAGTGTGGTAGGTACAGTGGAAGGATCTTGGATGGCTTTATGAGCCCTTTTCTGTCCAAGAATGGCTTTGATCTTAGCTTTCCATAAACCAAAGTCACTCGTTCCATCAAATGTTTCAAACTCATACCTTGCCACTGCCATAACTGTGTTTTCTTGAACTTTCTCTCTTCAAGATCAACTTTTCTTGAAGCTCTTGATAGCTTTGATACCAATTTGTTGGGCTAATGGGCTGTAAAAAGAAAAAAGGCCCAAATACTAATACTAACCCAATTCTTGATTTGACAGGAGTCTGGAGAAAGGAAAGGAGAACTTGCTTCCACGTTGATTATTTTGCTTGTACACAAGTAGAAACCACTTTCAAGAGAGAGAAAATCACCTTTCGATGTATGTGAAGAAAAAAGGAAAAATATAGAGAAGAGGAAACTTGGCTATGGAGTTTTGTGAAATCGAAAGAATATCAACATGCAGAGGTTGAAGAAGAAGAAGAACACAGTAGATTTACGTGGTTCGGCAACAAATGGCCTACATCCACGGGAGGGGAAGCTCGATTTCTTAATTGCTGAATCTTGGTGATAGCATGTAATTATGCTATCTTATTTCCTATTATATATGCTAGTTTTGTGATGATTTTATGAGATTTTATGCCTATTTCTCTTAATTTTGTAGAAACCGAGCTTGAGGAGCAAAACCAAGTATTTGGGAGTATTTTGGTGGATATTGGAGTCTTTTGAAGCTTAATTAAAAATTTAAGAAGATTAAAGATGTTATTTGAGCATTAGGAAAGTTCCGGGAGATTCTACATCGAATCACGGTTCCAACGAATCTCAAAAACACTGTTTTTGCTGAAAAACACGCGTGCCTCATGTTTTCTTGTAGCGTAGCGTCTCAACGCTACCTCGAGATTTCTTATATAAACATCATTTTTTGTGCCGTTTTAGGAGGCCAATATGAGAGTTGTAGCCTTAATCTCGATTTCAAGCTAAAATTGAGGGTTTAGGGAGCAATTGGGAGCATTTGTGGATCATTTTTTAAAGATCCAAAGCTCAAGGGACATGGAGATCACGACGGGAACGCGAGATAGACCATCGTTTGCTAATTTCTTCCTTTTCCTTTAGCTTTAGTTTCTGTTTTGTGGCTGTAAATTAGGAACTTCGAGGTTTAATTGTATGAATTTAAGTATCTTTGCTCCTAATACATGAGGTTTTGATATAGCCATTAGACTTGAGTTTTTAATTGATTAAATACCTTGATTGAATGCTTTTGTTTCATTCATGCTTTTATGTATTTAATACTTATAATCTCTTGATCAGAAATTATTTGTTTTATTGTTATGAATTTGTGCTTGAAAAAGTCTGGTTTAGGCTAGAACTTAATTGCATGACTATTTGTAAATTCTTGCATGAAAGTGGAGAATGCTCTTAGAAGCCCTTAAAAGAAGTTGCTTAATGCATTGCATGCTATTAAAATCTAGATAGAGATATTAGATTTATAACATTGTATAAGAGTTAATTGTGCTTGAAAGAGTCGGTTAATACCTTCACTTCTTGGCTTATGGAATATTTGCATGACAAATCTTGATAGTTTTCGCTATAAATCTAATTGGTGAAATTGATTCCCTAGGATGTTTCCCTCCTATGGTGTCTCCATTTATATTTTTCTTTCTAGATTAACTCTTTAGTGTAACTTGTTTTCATTTGACTTCTTTCTCTAAATAAAGTTAAATAAGAGTAATTACGGTAGTTAAATGAATTAAGCAATCCAATCCCTGTGATCGACCCTGACCACTATTATTACAAATTTTAGAGGTTTAGGTTTATAAATATATTTGATAGAGCATTCAACAAGCTCTTTATCACTTGGAGGAAAATTATAGATAAAAACACTTGATCTTTCTCTTCTTTTTTTTTTTTCACTTTTTTTTTGTATCTCATTTTTTTTTTCTTTTTGATTAAAACCTCCTTTTATATGTAAGGATGATTTTGTTTACAAGAATAAATGTAAAAGTAAAAAACTAAGAGAGTTACAAGTATCCGTTGGTTACACTATTTTAACAGGGATAAAAGCAAGTCTGTAAGAGTAGAATTGACCAAAATAAAAAAGAGAGGGTCGGTATTGTTGGTTTAGTAGCCAAATCCTGGAAGTCTAAAGTAGTCATTTGTGACCGATGAGGTTTAATATGGCAGCACAATTTTTATTTTGAGGCCGGTTGGTAATAGAGAGGAGGAGGAGACATCGAACCAATCAGGATGGAAGCGAAAAGAAGCAGAGAAATTGATCATCCGAGTGTAAATAGTGTATTGAACAAAATGCAAGGACAAACGGGTAGATGGGAATTCATAAAAGTCGGAAGAAACAAGGAAAGTGTTGTTGGGAAGTGGAATAGAGATGTAAAAGCAAGGGATTCCAAGCCTTACAGACGAGCATGCAGAGAGGGAATTGGGCGATGGGGAGTTTAGAGAGGATTACCTGAATAATAATGTGCGGTGGGAGCGTTTCGCTTACAGTATTGCCCATTATCATTGCTCTTTGAAACTTGCTAGGGTCTTTATAGCTTCGGAAAAGGAATTAATTTCATGTTTTTCTTTTCGTATTTGGAATAGAAAACGACGTAAAGATATAAAGGAAAAAGATTTATGAAAATCCCAAAAATCTGATTATTTGAAACGACCCAAAAACTCTGAACATACTAAATGAAGAAGCAAGACTGAGTTAGCTCGCCCATGCCTAAAATTTCGACAGCATGGCGGCATAACTACAAGAAAACCTAATATCAAGAACCTGTAAAGGAACAGAACACACTTCTAAGATTTCAAAGAAACAGTCAGCACCCACCAAACTACACATAAGGCTGAGTTCACTAACACTGATACAAAAGCAATAGATATCTCAGAACCAGAAATATTAGGAAAACAGAGGTACACTTCACAAATCGAGTATACAACTTAACATGGAAACCACCTATCAAAAGAATATACAATAAAAGGAGCCTAGAAGAAAGCTAGTGGCCTCCATAGTCTCGTCAGGTCGTCGCCTCGTCATCCACCTCGCTGCTGAACGTTACCTATAGAGAGATGAACAAAGTAGCACGGGTGAGTATAACAAATATACTCAGTAAGCAGTCCATTTAAGAATCCAAAGTTTAAAGAGTACATATCACGGAAGAGCTTGCCCTTACTCACATTCATGCTCAAATATCGAGTACTTACACCAATTGACTATAAACTCATTTACCCTGCCTAATCTTTAGCCATTCTCTGACCCTAACTTTGTGTCATACACGTGAGTCCTGTAATCTAGAACTCATACCTGTGAAGGCGTATAACCCCACACTCATCACAATAGAGAAATCACCCTTACGCTAGCCCACAGGCGATAGGGAACGCATTCCCTACGCTCAACATAAAGGGAAAAACACCCCTAAGCTAGCACACAAGCGATAGGGAATGCATCCCCTACGCTCAACATAATGAAGAATCACCTCTAAGCTAGCACACAGGCAATAGGGAACGCATCCCTATGCTCATCATAATAGGGAAATCACCCCTAAGCTAGCACATCGGCAATAAGGGAACGCATCCCTTATGCTCACCACATCACATACGTTCTAGGCTTATAAACTCACACGAATCGACAGAGACAGGGTGGATAGTACTAATCCAATGGCTTTTAACCAAATTTAATACTTTGAAAATCCCTGGGTAAAATACCTTTCTCAGGGCCACGCCTTTCTCCTGATCCAGAGTTAACAATCACAACCAACATCTCATAGTCAAGCCCACGCACTTAAGTAACTATGGCTCAAATTTAAATTTAGTTTAATCTCACTTAGCCAACGTCTCATTCAATAACAAGCAATATTCAATCATCAATGATCCAGTAATTTCGCCCTATTGATAAAATAAGCTTGTCACATACATTCATTAAAACAAGGGCTTTCTAAATAAATCCAATGACTACTTACCTTTCAATTGACTCAAGATCGAAATGCTTCTCTTCTTAGGACGATGTTTGCTTAAATCCTAACAATTTAGAGAGAGTGCCCAACTTTCTACAACCTCCAAAATCGATTTCTAGCAAGCACAAAAGTTCAAATTACTTAATATTAACTTAAATAAATCAAAGCTTACTTCCTAAAACTTACTTGGCCCCAAATGACAATTTACAAGAATTTCAAACTTTAAAACTTACCAACCAACGTAATTAAAAGCTGCTGGAACAATCCTCGGTACAACCCGATTGAATAATTTTAGCCTCCAACCATGATGGTTAATCCTAAAGTGAGTTTCATAACCAAAAGTTAACCCAAACTACTCAAATAGTGCTTAAATAAGCAATTAATTCACTAAGGGGCTGTTTGGCGCGCTGGTTTGGAATCAGAAACCCTGGAGTTCTGGAACCCTGGGGTTTCTTGGCTGAAATCAGAAACCCTGGGGTTTCTGATTCCTGTGTTTGGGGTGCAGGGTTGTGTTGGGCTGGTTTGTTGAAACCTGTGTTTGGGGTGCAGGGTTGGGTTGAGCTGGGTTTGTTTAGTTTGTTTTTTTTTTAATAATTTTTCAAACTGTTTATTATTTTTTAAAAAAATCTTACACTGTTTTTTTTTCCTACTCCATTTTTTTAACTTCATAATTTTTTTGGTGTGTTACATACCAACTATTTAACCAATTATGTAGAGAAATTGTCACAACTATAGTTCAATTTGAATTATACTATGTGTAGTTTGTATAACTATATGCTATTTCATTCACTCCACTCATGATGACATAAAATTGAAGATTATGCGTAGCAACAGATAATTAATAGGTGCAATGTAAGAATGATGTTGCCAATGGTAAAGTAAAACCAAAAATTTGAACTAAGATCTAGTTCTAAAAATATCATAACACACATTCCAGATGAAATGACAAGAAAGTAGAAGTAGTTGTTCAAACGCAAATGTAAGTCATAAGAGTGGTAGATGAAAGTGATGAAAAGAGAGTCAGGTTCTAGGTGCTTTCCCCAAAATTTTCACGTAGTAATCATACTTCCAATCTGGGGTGAATGTAAAGAAGGAGTTCAACATCATACTATCCGAGAGAATAGTCTTTGCAACAGCCATTTAGTCTTTAGTTTTGCATATAGCTCGTCCACGTTGCCCTTTTAAAATATTGACTAGGTGGTTGGGTCGCTAGGTGATTGTTGGAGTGGTCATTGGGGTGGTTGGATTGATGGGGTGCTTGGGTATGCCGCGGTGATCGCCGGTGGTGATCGCCGGTGGTGATTGCACGGTGGTCAGGTCGCCGGAATGGTCGTTGGGTGGTTTTCAGCAGTAGTTGTCGGGTCGCTGGAGTGGTCATCAGGGTGGTCATGTCGCTGGAGTGGTCGCTGGGTGGTTGTGGCAGTGGTTGAGTTGTTGGAGTCGCCAGGGTGGTCACCAGGTGGTCGTCAACAGTGGTTTTGAGTGGTTGAGTTACTAGGTCGTCGGGGTAATCGCCGAAGTAGTCATCAGGGTGGTCAGGTCATCGGAATGGTCACTAGGTGGTTGTCTACAGTGGTTGCTAGGTGGTCAGGTTTTCGAGGTGATCGTCAACTATGGTTGTCGAGTGATCGGGTCATTGAAGTGGTTGTTGTCGGTGGTTCGGACAAGTCGGGTTGTTTGAGTGGTTGGGTTATTGGGGTGTCTAGTTGTTGGGGTGGTCGAGTCGTAGGGGTAATCTTCAGACTGGTCTCTCGAGTTCTCATCGCAGTGGTTGTCTGAGGTAATCGTCAGCGGTGGTCGGGTCACCATTGTAGTCGTCAGAGTTGTTGTTATCGGTGGTTGTTGGGTGGTCGCCGGAGTTGTCATCAGAGTTGTTGTCGAAGTAGTCGCTAGAAATGGAGAATGGTAAATGGAACTGGTCTCTAGAGTTCTCATCGCAGTGGTCGTCGGAGGTAATCGTTAGCGGTGGTCGGGTCGCCGATGTGGTGGCCGGAGTTGTCATCGGAGTGGTCGCCGGAGTTGTTGTCGGAGTGGTCGCCGGAGTTGTCATTGGAGTGGTCGCCGGAGTTATTGTCGGAATGGTCGCCGGAGTTGTCATCAGAGTGGTCGCCTGAGTTGTTGTCGGAGTGGTCGCCGAAAATGGAAAACGGCAAATGGAAGAGGAAAACATGGCACAAATCCCATGGGGTTGCACTGTTGTAACCCATGGGGTTGTGTTTCATAACCAAGGGTTTTGAAACACCTTGTGCCAAACATGGTTTTGGGTTTGGAACCCAAACCCATCCCAACCCAAACCCATGGGCCAAACGGCCACTAAATTTCTAGATTCCAAAGCCAAAATGCTTACCCACTGTCAAACGAGCCAAGCCCACACCAAAACGAACTCTAAAACGCTAAGAGACATAACCCAAGGCTGCTGTCCACGTAAATATTTGCTAAAAAAAAATCCCAAACACCAACCAATGAGTGAGAGGAAGGGAGAGACGGAGAGATTGAGAGAAAGAGAGGGACAGAGAGATGATGGGTGGGGTTTCGGGATAATGGAAGAAAATTGCAGGGGAAGGAGAGAGTGTGACGGGAAAAAGGGGTAGGGATAAGGATGGGATTTGTTTTTTTTTTTAATAAAAATAAAAATAAAAATAATTTAATTTAATTTTAACTTCTGTTATGTTTTTTTAAACAAAGTGTTACATTATTCATATGGTTTGGAGAAATTATACGGTGAGGCGCCACAATGTGACTGGTAGTTTTTCACCGTTGATGTGGAAAGAGAAGTACCTCGAATTTATATCCAATAATTATTAGGGAGCATGAAAATTATTGAATTCACATCCAACGGTCATTATCATCCACATTGTGGTGGCCTCATTGAATAATTTGTCTACGGTTTGGATTTGGGTTGAGATATAAATTTGACTTGGGTTAATTAGTTTCACTTAAATCCAACGTAATAACATGAGGAAAAAAAAGATTTTGATTTGGTAAGAGAGAGAAAAAAATGTTTACGGTCGAGTTTGTGTTTTAGGAAAGGCTCTTGAGAGAGAAAAAAGGAGATGATTTATAGGAGAGAGAGCCTTTGAGAGGACAAATTATTCCATGAGGCCGTCACGATGACAAAGATTATTCGGTGATCCAAACCTAATGAAGCCTGATATGGCCAACATAGTCCTATATTTTTATGGCTAAATCATGTTGGTTTTGAGATTTTAATGTAATTAATTGACCATTTTGTAGGGATTTGAGCGTAAGGCACGTTCCAGGAGATTCTATGTCGAATCACGGTTTCAACGCATCAAACCGGAGGTCATTTGGACACCCGAGCGAAGAGTTAGAGCAAAAATGACCAGTGTTGCGTACTGGGTAGCGTCTAGACGCTCCGTCGATTCCTATAAATATATTTTTTCATCAACTAGGTCATTTGTCTCCGATTTTTAGCCGTCATGAGACCATTTTAAGTTTTCTCCTCTCCGTTTTCCAGTACTTTAGGATAGATTAGGAGTTTTTCATCAAACTTTGGTGTAGGGCTACATCGTTTTGATGTTCAGCTAGACTTTCAATGCCTTTTCGGGGTTGTAAATATGGTATTGTGCATTTTATTGTGAGATTTGGTTGTTAATTTAATTTTCCAGCACTGTTTTATGGCTTGCAAATTCTTGTGCTTATTCCTAGTTATTTCTACTTTGATTGAACTGACAAATAAATTAATTTAGAGATTTCTTAGCTATGCTAGATGTATTCGTAGGTGTCCTCGGTCTCTAGCTATTAAATTAAGTAGAATTACTTGATTACGAGTACATGGTATGTCTTAGAATTGTTAGCACAAACTTAGTTAATTTAGATCGACCAGTCTGCATTAATTAGCACGTTTCGGCTTATCCCTTGGGTTTAATGCATTTAATTAATTCTTTTGGTATTGATTGTGCCAAATTAGTTGATTAAATTAGAACCAATTAGGCGTTTGTAAATTGGTTTAATTAAGGTAGGCTCCTACGGTGTCCCGAGGAGTTCAGTCGGTCTTAAAATATAGAAAATTACATGTTAGGTTAGTTTCAATGATTGATAATTTGCATAACTACCTGTTTACCCCCGATTTGGTGCCCAAGGTGAGATCTTTATTTTTACCGCTCTTTGTTTAGTCATTCTGTCTCTATTTTATGATTAACTCCCTCAGTTCGTGTCCATAAGAAAACCAAATTAATTGAAATCAATTTATTCGGTTTCCTGTGGTTCGACCAGGTCCACTATTAATTACTATAAGCAGTTAATTTTAGATCGGTATTATAGATTTTATTTGATCGAGCCTTCAACAAGCTCCTTCGAAGCCCTTTTCTATTGTGATGCCATGTAGCTGGTTAACCCAACTTAGTTTTTAACAAATTGCCTAACCATCTAGTACCCACTTTCTTTCCTTTCTTTGTTTATTTTTTATTTTTATTGTTACGATTTTTTGTCACATTCTCTCATTTTTTTGGTTTTTTCCCAACATTTAACTTCTTCTCTCCATTGTCTTCTTCGTTTTTATTGTTTTCCTCTTTTTCGATTTAAAATTTTCAAGTTGGCTACTAAACTTTTTTTTAGGTTAAAATTGGGTTTCTCTCCTCTTTTTTGTTTTTCTATTTGGTAAGCTATATATATATATATATAGTCGTTGTTAAAATAATTTGAACTTTGTTTTTCAAATTATTTTTTTATAAATTTGTTAGACCAATTCAAAGTTAATAAATAAATTTTGTTAAAATAATTTGAACTTTGTTTTTCAAATTATTTTTTATAAATTTGTTAGACCAATTCAAAGTTAATAAATAAAATGTTATGTTTACCAAAAGTAATGTTTAATAAATTATTTAGTTGACAACAATCAAGAATTACAATTGACGAGAATGACATTTAAAATTTTACTTAAAGCAAGAACACTAGCTACAACAATAACTTACCATTGTTTATCGTATTAAAAATAATGGTTACCAGGTTTCAATTTAAGAAAGAAAAAAATGTCTTTTGAAAATTAACTAACATTACAATCAATTAATTTTTTTAATAATTTATTAAATTCAAAGTTAATTAATCTAAGAGAAAAAAGAACTTGGTCAACCAAAAAATAGTAACAAAATAAAAAAATGAAAAAAAAAAAGAAATGAGAGAAAGTGACCAAAAAATAGTAACAACATAAAAAGAAAAAAAAAAAAAAGGAGAGAAAGTAGCGCAGATGGTTAGACAATTTTGTTAAAAAAAAGTTAACTAGGCTGGTTAACTAGCCACGTGACATCATGATAGAAGAGAGTCTCATTGTGCCTGGATCACTGAATAATCTTTCAACAATGTGACTGTCTTATAATAATCATTGGATGTGCATTTAATAATTTCCATACCTTTTAATAACCATTGAATATAAATTCGAAGTACTCTCTACCTCACCACATAATTTCTCGTGTGAGATGGGGAGGGGCATAGGTTTCAAAAGGGAGATTGGTTTTTGGGGAGAGAGTGTGTGAGAGAGATTGAGGGAGGAAAACAAGGATTTTTTAAAGATGTGGATTTTAGTTCAAAGACATTTTAAATTAAACGTGGGTTTTTTAAAAGGTCTCTAAATTCTTATGTAATTTTAGTTTGGTATTTGAATTTCTAAAATGTCTATTTTAGGCTCGATTGATATCCAATTGATTTTCTATTTTTGGTTTTAGAAAATTGTGTTTGTTTTCTTATCATTTCTCTCCCATTAGTTTTAATTTTCTTTAGAAAACATTTGAATTCGTTGCCAAATTTCAAAAACAAAAACAAATATTTGAAAAATACTTTTTTGAGATTTCAAAACTTGACTTGGTTTGAAACATATGTAAAATATAGATAAAGAAAAAAATTCATAGGTATGAGTAGTATTTATAGACTTAATTTTAAAAAATTAAATGGTTGGTTTTAGTTTTTTCTTTTTTAATGTTTGTGTCTATTTTTACTTTTAACTTCAAAATGATCAACTATTTTAATCTCTTTTTGCAAAAAAAAAAAAAAAAAAAAACTATTTTAATCTTTTTTTATCAGTTTATGTGTATATATGTCCATCCAATATTTATTTTAGTCAACTTAGGGCATAAAATACATGTTCCCCGTTAAATATCAATGTATATGCAATATACAGGGAAGGAAGTCATGAAGTCTCTGTTTGTCAAAGTCAAAATAATGGTGAAGATAAAATAGTTATTTTGACATTGTAGTTATTTGTTAAATAATTATTTCAAAAGTTCAAAGAAATAATGAAAATTGAAAATTTGAAGCCTAAAACTTAAATTAATTTTTTTAATAAAAATATCAAAGCAATGTAATTTGCATCTTCAACCGATGTCATTCATTTTAAGAATAAAAACTTAAATTAAATTTTTTAATAAAAAAATTTAATTCCATTGATGATTTTGAAAGAAATCAGGTGAAAGAAAAAAGACAGTTCAAAGGAAAAGGCAGTGTTTTGCTATCAACATTTCTCAAACCATTTTAAAAGAGCATCCACAATCCTCTAAAACTCAAAATACGAAGTTGGACATACCCTTTTTTGGCGTCATTTTCATCATCAACACAATTCAATTCGTAAACGTTTGACGCCTCTGATTCAACCTGAAGGAAAAAAAATAAAATAAAAAGAAAACATACAGACAGTTCAATCTTCATTTGATCAACTAGATACGAATCAAAATCGACTTTTCAAAAAATATTTCAATTTCCAATTAACCACAAGACATCCGAGCTCATTAATCCATAAGGGAAAAAGCTACTAAACAAATGATTTCATTCGTAATACAAGACTTCATTAAATACAAATTGATCCAAATACGTACTGAACTTCCTTTTGTTTTCCTATTTCCTTCCAAATATAAGAAAAAATATGTTATAAACATCTCGAGCTTCCCTATATTTGTGGGATATGGGTTCCATTAAAGGAAAAAAAAAAAAAGAAAACTATAATGAAGACTTGGAAGAGGAACTAATAATAAATTGTTAATTAATTAAATCCAATACTGTCCATTAAAGGGCAACAGATTCTCTCAACTTCTTGTTCGTGGAACTCCATGATGCTTCTGCTTGTCTACCTATAAAACCAATTTTCTTATGAGTTGTTATGACTTATGACATTTCTTTTCTTATGCCTTCTTTAACTTATCATTTGTTATTTGTTATGGCCATTGTAAATTTCTGTATTATTTCTTGAATATACATTTGACGTATACAAAGGAGATAAATACACTGAAAATAATACAAGAAAGGAAAGTTTCTAATTTCCTAAAATACTGTATAATATATTTTCATAATTTCCTAAGATACTGTATAATATATTTCCACACCCTCCCTCAAACTCAAAGTGGTAAAGTTGCAACCAACTTGAGTTGGTGCTGTAATTGAGTGAACCGACTTGGAGGCAAGGCTTTTGTGAAGATATCAGCTGGTTGCTCGGTAGTGGAGATGGATTGTAAGAGGAGAGTGTTGCTCAAGAGATGATGGCGAACAAAGTGGCAATCATTTTCAATGTGCTTGGTACGTTCATGAAAGACATCATTGTGAGCAATTTGGATTGCACTACGATTGTCACAGTGAAGTATAGTAGCAGATGATTGACGAACACCCATGTCAGCAAGAAGCCATCGAAGCCAGAGTAATTCAGAAGTGGCATAAGCAAGTGCACGATATTCAGATTCAGTGCTGGATCTGGAGACAACAGTTTGTTTCTTACTTCGCCAAGAGATGAGAGAATCCCCCAAGTAAAAACAATAACCTGTGGTAGAACGTCGATCGGTGGGATCACCAGCCCAATCAGCATCAGATAGCCAGATAGTACTAATGATGACTTGGAAGAAAACTGAAGTCCATGACCAAGTGTGCCCTTAATATAGCGAAGAATACGAAGCACAGCAGTAAAGTGTATTGTCCGAGGAGAAGCCATGAACTGGCTAACAATGTGAACAACATAGGCAATATCTGGGCGAGTTACAGTCAGATAAATAAGACTGCCAACGAGTTGTCGGTACAAGGTGGCATCTTCAAGTGGAACACCATCAAAAGGGGTCAGGCGAACATTTGGATCAAGAGGTGTTGGTGTTGTGACCGAGTCAAAAATACCAGATCGAGTGAGGAGATCAGAGGCATATTTTGCTTGAGATAAATAGTACCCATCAGTGTGATAGGAGACCTCAAGACCAAGGAAATAACTGAGTGATCCCAAATCTTTCATTTCAAAATGTTTCCCAAGGTAACATTGTAGGTCAGATATAGCCTGAGGGTAATCACCTGTAATAATCATGTCATCAACATATAAGAGGAGAAGAACAATACCATGAGGAGTTTGTCGCGTAAATAATGTTGTATCATGGGGACTGGAAGTGAACCCAATCTGGGTTATGGTGGAACTGAATGTTGCAAACCAGGCTCGTGGAGCTTGTTTTAGACCATATAACGCACGACGAAGGAGACATACTTTCTGAGGTGGAGAAGAAGCACCAGGTGGAGGTGTCATGTAAACTTCCTCAGATAAAGTGCCATTTAAGAAAGCATTCTTGACATCCATCTGAAGAAATGGCCACTGTTTGGCAGCTGCAACAGCTAAGAGACAGCGAACTGAGGTCATTCGAGCAACAGGAGCAAAAGTCTCCTCATAGTCAATGCCATATTCCTGGGAATAGCCCTTCGCAACAAGACGTGCTTTACAGCGTTCGATAGATCCATCAGAGTTTGTTTTAATTTTATAGATCCACTTACAGCCAATAGGTCTCTTACCAGGAGGTAAATCAACATAGTCCCATGTTTGCGTCTTTTCTAAAGCTTGGAGTTCCTCATTCATTGCTTGCTGCCAGAGAGGGTTAGTGCTGGCCTCTTTATAAGAGGTAGGTTCAACTAAAGAAACAATAGTGGAAAAACAATGATAATCTTGGAGATGGTGAGGAGTTTCTCTTACTCGAGTGGATCGATGGACAGAAGGGACCAGATCAGGTTCAGGTTCAGCAATTGTGACAGATGGTAGATCCGAGATTGCAGAAAGTGGTGTAGATTGATCAAGCTCAAGTTCAGGAGGAGACTCAGAGGATGGGAAAATATCATTAGAGAGATCAGTAAAAAATGATTGATGACTCGAGAAAGAGGTGTGAAATGACGAGAGACTAGAGAACATGGTATGTTTGATCGGTGTTCACGCAAGCGCACGCGATCGAAGTAATATAAAATGGTATCTGAGTACCAAGTATCGAATCCCACAGGGAACGGAGTAACAAAGATTTTGTTTTGCGAAAGTGTAAGGCAAATTGCAAGTTTGAAAAGTAAAAATGCAAAAATCAAGTTGTTGGTGGAAAAATCGAAATTGCTAATTCAATTGCTAATCCATAATGGCAATGTTGGAAATAACAGAAATTGCTAATCCAATTGCTAATCCGGAATGGCAATGTGCGAAAAGACTAAAATTGCAGAATTAAATTGCTAATCTAAATTGGCAATATGAAATGGCAATTTGAATGAACTTAAGAATGAAATGATAAAGGATGGGGCTCAAGAATGTCATTGCCCTAAGTCGTAATTACAAACCAAAATTGCAATTCCAACCTACTCCACACTCAATTGTAAACCAAAATTGCATCTCCTATTACCTCAAAATTGGGTTTTTTAGGAGGCTAAGTGGGGGCTCTATATGTCTATAGTCCCTCCATCTTAGATAATTTTTGGCTCATAACTTTATGGGTCTTGGAGTCCTTAATCCCTATGTCTAGGGTAAGGAATGGCTTATGTCTAAGCTCTTTTACTCCATTACTTGTGTGAAATCTGCTTGTCACTAACCCTGTCGGTATTAGATCTAAGCTTGAGTTGAAACCCTAGTTGATCAATCTAGGATCTCAACGGAAATTAAATCAACACAAGCAAACAATTGAGATGTAGGCTTGGTTTTTCTTGAATTTTGGCTACATTTACTTCTTAGGGAATTCACATCCTTGAACCCCCTAAGAAGTTTTAGCTCATATTTTTAATGAAAAACATAAAACTAATTTTAAAGAAAGATTTCATAATTAAATTGAATAATGCAATAACTTATGAATTGCAAATTGGTTTTTTTTGTTTTTTTTTTTAAAAATTTAAGCAAAAGTAAATAAGGGTAATAAAGTTAAAATACAAGGTCAATTTGGTAATTCCTTTATCTTCTACCTTCTGTCATGAACATAGATTGGAAAATTCCTCTTTTTGTTCTTCACAGAAGCTAATTAGACAAGAAAAAAAAAAAACAGAGCACATAAGCAAAAGCTCAACTTGATTCCTATGAATTTATGCTTGCTTGCGTCCAATAGAGAACAAGAGGTTAATCCCCATGACCATTCATCATATAATAAAGGAAGGTTGAAGCACTGTAATTGAAATTTTGGTGAAAATAAATAACTAAAACTGAAGGAAAATAAAAACAGAGGAAATATTGCGAGCAAAATTACCCTTGATTGAACTTGAAATCAACTTAAGTTTGAATGAAAATACAACCAATCGAAAAACAAAGTATCTAAGCAATGTTTGTTAATACAAACTGAAGGAACGTTGCGATGGAAATCGAGTAAAATGATAAGAACAGTAGCAGAACAGCCAAAACAGAGGCTGTCCCAAACCGAAAAAAACAGCAAACTAAGCTTCGAATTGACCCCTTAAATCGTCCTCCTCTGTTCGGCGTTCTTCAATCTCCTTATGTAGACCGATATAGGGTTCCCATTTGCCACAAATAATGCTCTAAATCCCTTGATTTGTGCGAGAATTTCTCTGTCAATTATGGGTTCATCAATCACGGATTTCCCGAAAATTCCATATCTGCAGCTGCTGAGGATTGCCAATTCGCTGGTTTGGCAATGGTCTGGCAATTGGTTTGGCAATTCCTGCAAAATAATCACAATACTTAGAAATCTTTTCCAATTACTACCATATTTCATTATTTCCTTCTTTCAACAATTTTTCACCATTTTCCATTAGTAATAGGACAAACAAGAGTTCTTTCGAGCAATTTAGGATTAAAATAAGCCTTAATTTCACGGCTTATCAATGTTCCCAGAAAGTAACATGTCGAGATATGCGTAGCCGGTTAGAAATGGGATCCCAGCAACGAAAAGCTTTATGTTCAGTTCCGTAACCAAGAAAACAACAAAGGCGTGCACGAGGTTCAAGTTTAGTATGTTCATGAGGATGAAGAAGGACAAAACATGCACATCCAAAGACTTTAAGATGAGAATAAGAAGGAGGAGTACCATATAATCGTTCAAACGGAGAGATATTCTGAAGAACTGAAGAAGGAAGCCGATTAATGGTATAGACAGAGGTAAGAGCAGCCTTACCCCAGAACTTCTCAGGATAGGAGGCAGAGAGAAGTTGAGCATGGACAGAATCTAAAATGTGACGATGTTTACGTTCCGCTCGCCCATTTTGTTGGGAGGTATGAGGACATGATCGTTGAATAAGAGTACCTTGTTGGGTGAGAAATGACAGAATACTAGAATCCTTATACTCCATTGCATTATCTGTGCGAAGAATTTTAATGGTTCGAGAAAATTGAGTTTGAACCATATTAGCAAAGGCAATGTAAATCTGGAATAAGGCAGATCGATTTTTAAGAAAATATATCCATGTAAAACGGGAGTAGTCATCAACAAATAAAACAAAATAGCGATAGCCATTGACAGTACTAATAGGGGCAGGACCCCAAATATCTGAGTGAATTAAGCCAAATGGAGTATCACATATAGAAGATGATGTAGAGAAAGATAACGCAGGTTGTTTTGCAAGTTTGCAATTCAAACAATCAAAAGGAATAAATTTGGAAACATTATTTAAATTGCTAACAGAAATTAAATGACGAAGTTTGTCAGGAGAAGCATGACCAAGACGAAGGTGCCACTGATATATTGCAGAGTCAGTGACAGGAGCAGAAATAGATGAATAATTTGGGAGTTGGAGTGATGTGAGCTCAAATAATCTTCCCACTTTGCCACCCGTACCAATCGTCTGTCTCGTTTGCGGATCCTGAACCTGACAACCAGTAGGAGAGAAACAAACGATTAGGCCAAGATCACATAATTGACCCACAGAGACAAGATTAAAAGTAAGATTTGGAACGTAATAGGTATTGGGAAGACTTAAAGTAGGTGTGTCTACTTTGCCAATATGAGAAATAGTCATACAATTACCATCGGCAGCATGAATGGGAGGAAGAGATTTTGCAGTGGTGGATGAAGACATAAGAGAAAAGTTAGAGGTCATATGATTACAACAGGCTGAGTCAAGAAGCCATGAATTACCTGATGAGACAGCAAGGGCAGTTGAATTGGATGAAATCACCTGTTTTAATAAGTCCTGAAGATCACTAATCTGAAAACTGGGAGGAGTGAAATCATCAGATGGGGTGGCAGCAGCAACAGATGAAGAGCTAGCTTTAGAAAAGTTTCTGGATTTTGTAGAGTGACCCGGAGGGCGAGGTGGTCGAGTGGGACAGTTGTCTAGGATATGACCACGTTTGTGACAGTACCTGCACTCAATTTTGGGACAATCAGCAAACTTGTGACCATGAGATTTACAATTCTTGCAAAAGAGAGACCCAGATGAATTGTGTGGATGTGTGGTTGCGAGCACAACTTCAGACTGTGGAGATGAGACTATGCCAAGTCGTTTTTCTTCAAACAGAATTTCTCGAATCGCTGCATCTAGTGTAGGTAAGGGATTTCGATGTAGCAAGGCAGCACGAACAGACTCATATTCTGGGCGAAGTCCCATAAGAACTTTAATGAGGCGAAGATGATCTTGGCTAATTTTAGCTTGATCGAGCTGAGTCCAAATAGGTTGAAGTGCAGCAAGGTATTCATTGACAGATTGACCAATGTCCTGATTTAGACTAACAAGACTGCTATGCAGTTGATAATAATGAGCCAGTCCAATAGATTGAAACCTAGTAGATAAAAAATCCCAAAGTTCTTTAGCATTATCAAAAGCATCAAATTGAACATGAATAGCAGGAATAGAAGTGTTACCAATCCAAGTCATTATTTGATGATTTTTGCTGTCCCAGTCCTCTAATCGCTCAAGAAATTTGGCATCGTCTTCAGTTGTATCCTTGCTTTTCACAGGTTTGGAAATATCACCAGTGACAATTCGCCATAACTTTCGACCTATCAAAAAACTTTTCATTTGGTGTGCCCAAGTGATATAGTTCGTACCATTAAGAATCGTACTAATGGGACGAAAAATATCACTTTTCTCCATTATAACAGAACAATATTAAAGCTGTCTTGAACCAGAAGGGAGATCTGAAAAGTTGTGGCCAACGATCTGAGACGCGGGGGGTCGGAGTCAAAACGGAGACCCGGATCTGTGTGAGGGAGGACTGCGTCTGATACCAAGGGAGGACTGCGGAGGGTTTGAGGCGAACGAATCTAGACGAGATGCGCAGATCTGTGTGAGGTGATGATCTGTTCGAAGGCGAGGATCTGTTCGAAGGCGTGCGGATCTGGACGGAGACGGCATCGTCTGGATCGGAGACGAGGCGCCCGGATCTGGACGGAGACGACGTGCGACGGAGGGGGCGGATCTCAGGCAAACAACAGGATCTGAGGCGATCTGAACAGATTTGGGGCCAGCGGACTCCACGGACTCGCAGATCTGGGAGTTCCAGCGGCTGGCGGCGAAGGTCTGAGACGGCGGAGAGATCGGATCTGACGGCAGTTTGAGGAAATCAGGCGTCGACGACGCACCACGGGGGAGGCAGATCCGTGCGCTTGCAGCGAACGATTGTGATGCTGCCGGAGCTCACGCGAGACTGTTGTTTCGTTAGCGGCGGCGCTGCGTGGCTGGCTAAGTGGACCGGATCTGGGTGTATTACATGACGGATCTGGACTGAGCGGGTTTTATCGGAGTTTGCTAGGCAGGGCTCGCCGCCGGTGGACCTTGCCGGAGAAGAAGAAGATGACAGTGGGCTCTGATACCATGTAAATTTCTGTATTATTTCTTGAATATACATTTGACGTATACAAAGGAGATAAATACACTGAAAATAATACAAGAAAGGAAAGTTTCTAATTTCCTAAAATACTGTATAATATATTTCCATAATTTCCTAAGATACTGTATAATATATTTCCACAGCCATAATGATTTTGTTTTGTTTATTAACATTCCCTCCCCCGGTTTTTATTTTTAACAATACTTTTAATATTTTAGTCAAGTTCTGGGAAAAAAAATGTTCTCTAAAAACTATATTTTCATTTATAATATTATCAAATATGATTATAAACTGAAAGATTTGTTTTTTTGGGTAGTTAAAAGAATTGTTAAGTAAACAAACTTTAATTAAAAAATATTAGTTTTTTTTGTCTAAAAAAAAATAAGCCTTTGAAATTTGGTCAACATTTCAAAATATATATTTTTAAAGTGAAAACTAATTCAAAACATAGAAAACTTAACGGTGAAATTGTTATAAAAAGTCAGATTTATACAACACTAGATTAAAAAGTCCAGTCTATATTTAGTATGTAGATTTATTTAACCCCTACTATTTTTTTTTTAAAAATTTTGGAGAAGATAGCATATGCTAATTATTTTCTAATTTTACATAGGATTACATCATCTCAAATTTTATGAAACCTACTTTTTACCAATCATAAATTTACAAACTAAGCGTAAATTATAAAAATTCAAGTTTGTATAATTCATTTATTTGTTCATTACAATAGAAACATAAAACAAAAACCCGTTTTCAACTCCAATCTTAACAAATTATTTCTTATTAGAATCCGTTGGAATGCACTTGGTATATAACTTAACAAGATTTGTTGCATTCTAAAACCCTCTAATTTGAGGCAAAAAAAAGTTGAAAAAAAAAAAAAATCAACCTCCTTTGAAAGTGGTTTAGAGAAAAGAGTCAAAGCTAATCTGCTTCGGGAGAGAAAAGTTGGAAAAAATTTAGAAAATAAGACAGAATCTGTTAAGAACAAAACCAATATCTCAGCCAAAAGTTTGGAAAATCAGTTTACTATGAATTAGCTGTCAAACTAAACAAAACCAAACCAACCTTTATAGGAGGCATCAAATTCCTGTAATTTAGGAGCCATGGATTGGCTATCCGTTTGTAATGCCACCTTCAATAAACCAAGCTAAATTAATTACCCAAAAAACCAAAACACACACACATACACACACACACAAAAAGAAAAAAAAAAAAAAAAAACTCATTTTTAGCTTTCTTGTATCAAGGATTTAGCACCCCTCCTTATAATCCCCAACTCTCTTTCTCTCCCTTCTCGGCTTGTCTCTTTATAGAGAAAGTTCCAATGCAGTAATTTCCATTTGCTCCTTTTTTTTTTCTTTTTCTTTTTCCTATCTCTTTTCATTTTTGTTCTTTAGGATCTTCCATCAATCCTAACCCAAATGCTCCCCTTAAACGCCATTTCATTTTGAATCTCCTCTGTTTGTTTTTTTCACAAGCATTAGAATATTTATTTTTGTGTTTTTCTTCTTTCGTTTTTCTTGTACATAAAACTTTTGTGGATGGTTGGTTTTCTTCCTTTTCCCCTTGAGAAAACTTCAACACCGCTGACCAGTGAAATAATAAAAAAACAAATTTTTGTGTAAAAAATTGAAATCCCCTTTCAACCCCACTATTTCATCTTCGTTGGTTTCATTGTTTCTGTGCCATTCAAGTCTTTTTAAGGCTTGTTTTGGTCACATTTTATGGCTACCGGTGGTTGGTGTGGTTTAGGTCCTTTGCTATTTCGTAAGAAGGCTTATGGGCTCGAGGTTTGTCCTTCTTATCTTCATTTTTCTGATATCTTATTCTTATATATTTATATTCAAAATCCATGGTTTTTTCTTCATCTCTGTCTCTCTCTCTCTCTCTCTGTAATGATCATCTTCTAATGCTTAACAATCCATTTCCAGAGTCATTCTTCTCTTTCCTTTTCCATCTGTCCTTTGGGGAAGTGGGTTTGCTTAAAAAAGGTCGAAGTTTTTTTTTCCATTTTCTTTCCTTTGATCTTTCCTTGAATTGTTCAATAATTTTAGATTTTATGGTGATCAGCATACGCGAAGACTTGGGCTGGATGGAGTGGGAAAGAAAAAGAGAAAGAAAAAATAAAAAAAGGGTTGTTGTTTGTTTGGTTTTCTAGAAAAATAATTTCTTTAGAATTTTTTAAAGTTGGCTTCAAAACTTTATGATGCATCATCATCTGGTTGTTTCTTCTTTTCAATCCCTTGTTTTTTGAAAACATAAGATGAAACAAAAACAGCCAAAATTTGTCCTTGTTGGAAAAAAAAACCTCTGACATGGGTTATGTTTTTTTTTTTTTTTTTTCTTTTGTAGACAATGAAGAGCTCTTCTTACGTGTTCTCCAAGACCTATACCAAGAAACCAAAGCTATCTAAAGTTGCTAGAAGTAAGAAGTCCTCGAGATGCAAAGACAATTTTGTTCAAATGATGGAGCTGCGGAAGAAAATCCTGATTCTCAGAGACATCATTGACTTGCCTCCTTTAGAACGCTCTGCTTCTATAAATGAGGTAGCTTTTTTGTTGAGTTCTTCTTCAAGTTTAATCTGTTTATGGAATTCTAAGACACCCCCAATAATTTTATCCCATTTCTAATGATTGTGAAATTGACTTTTTGATCATGTACTTGTTCAAACTTCATCTACTTGACCAAATATTAATGGAAAGTAAAATTTCCAGCTGCTTAATGGCTAAGGCATCAAGAACTTTTCAGAGTTGTGAAAAGGCAAATATTTGTGATGTTTTTATAATCCAAGAACTTGTAGATTGCTTTGGTAGACCAACAACTTTATCCTATTTGTTTGGTTCTTTTTTTTTTTTTTGAATCATCATCATCTGTTTGAAATATCTTTGATTTGTGATGGGTTCTGGCAGCTGGTGGTGGGAACGATGGAAGATCTTCAAAAGCTCTATCCGGAAATCATTTCGGATATCCAATATTCTGAAATGAAAGCGACATGTATCGAACAGGTATGTTATGAAGGCCTTTTGTTTTCTTTTTCTATAAGTGTGTGTGTGTATTTCATAATCATAAGCACTGGTGTCTGGATTATGATATGAGCTCTTGAATTTATCTGATGCTGTTTGTTAGAAACTTAGAGGAAATAATGTTATAAGTGCATTGCAAACTGTATCAGAGTCTGTCCTACTTCTGCACTGCACTGAAATCGATTGGAGATTCATGGATGCTGAATCATGAATGGAGGGACAAGTCGAAATACAATTTGTCATCATGTCAGGAAAACTCCAGCTTCAATGAAATTGGTCAGTTTTCAAGTTTTCTATAGAGGTTTTTTTTTCTTTTTGGGTAGAGAATATCAGGTTCATAATTGATAAAACCTTTCCTTTATGTAGTTGAATCTGTGTTGGCTATCATTGATTGCATCGTTAGTATGGCAAACGAAAGGTTTGATATGATGGACGAATATGTTAATTCAAAGGACTCCTCTTATTCACGAACGAGTTCCTTCGGTAAGAGCACGAGCTCAACGGAATCCTGCTCCGAAACCAATAGCTCTTGCTGCTCTTCTCCAGAAACTCCCACATCCGTCCTTGCAAACTTTCGCAACAGCGAAAGAAAATCTTCTGAAAAGGAGAATGTCTCTTGTAGTTCTCCCCTTTTGTGGTCTCTTAGAGTTCAAGCAGTGGAAAAGTTGAACCCCATTGATGTCAAGCACCTTTTGCTCCCCAAGTTGTCTCATTGTGGAGTAAATGTCTGCCCTGCCCCAAATGGGGTGGTGATCGTTGAGGAATCGATGATAGATGTGGATGACAAGCTCACCTCTAAAAAGACTGATGCTGCAGATGACAATGAAGAAATGGAAGTGAGTGTTGCCAAAGAAGAGAAGGGTTTAAGCAGGGTACCTAGCCAAAAGGCAGATAGAAATGAAGAAATGGAAATGAGTGATATCAAAGGAAAGAAGTTGAATTTGAGCAGGATAACTAGCCAAAAGGCAGATAGAAATGAAGAAATGGAAGTGAGTGATATCAAAGAAGAGAAGTTGAATTTGAGCAGGGCAGCTAGCCGAAAGGCAGATAGAAATGAAGAAATGGAAGTAAGTGATGTCAAAGAAGAGAACTTGAATTTGAGCAAGGCAGCTAGCCAAAAAGAAATTGCTAAGAGAGCTAATGATATTGATTCCCAAGCTGCTGCAACTGTTGAAGAATTGCCTGCACCAGAATTACCAAATGTTGCATCAATACCATCACTAACGCTACCCCTGGTGTTGCCTGCACCAGAATTACCATCACCACCGCCTGCACTTGCTCCACAACCCTCCGTAGTCGTCCTGCAACGACCAACACCACCAGCATTTCCTCCACAACCGCCACCACCACCTCCACCACCAATGATGCAACAAAATGCAGTACTGGCTCAACAACTTTCACAGCCACCTCCTCCACCACCATTTCCTCAGATTGAGGTACTGCCTACTGCAGCAGCTCTTATGGTGCCTCCTCCGCCTCCACCACCGTTAAAGGTAATAGCAACGGTGATAACTGTGGCTGTGCCACCGCCACCACCACCATCACCATCAAAGGCTACAGGAACGATGGTAAAAGTGGCTGTACCACCACCTCCACCGATGGCGTCCTTAAAAGGGGGTGCAGCTCTAGCACCCCCTCCTCCAATGCCCCAATGCAAGGGCTTGGCTCCACCGCCACCTCCTCCAGGTGGTGCATTGCGATCCTTGCGCCCCAAGAAGGTCTCTACTAAATTGAAGAGATCTCATCAATTGGGAAATCTGTACCGGACACTCAAAGGGAAGGTGGAGGGATCCAATCAAAATCTTCAGTCGGCCAACGGAAGAAAAGGTGGTGTCGGGAGCAGTACCGGAGGAAAACAAGGAATGGCTGATGCATTGGCCGAGATGACAAAAAGGTATGAGCTTCTCTTTTATAAAGTGCAAAACAAATGTAATAGAATAAATATACCCTGCATACATACACTAATAAATATCTTAAAGAAACAGAGGACTGGAATATGAAGCATCACATAAATGTTGTTTCTTTTGGGGTGTTTCAGATCAGCATACTTTCAACAAATTGAAGAAGACGTTAAGAAACACTCAAAATCGATTACAGAGCTTAAATCTTCCATTTCATCTTTCCAGTCATCGGACATGAACGAGCTGCTCATTTTCCACAAGAGTGTGGAGTCTGTACTAGAGCATTTAACTGACGAATCACAGGTTTGTACAAATTGTGCCTTGCCAAGTTTCTAATCGTTGCTTTCAAACTGTTATTCAAAAGAATAGGCTGCACTTTCTCATTGTTGAAGGTACTAGCAAGGTTTGAAGGATTTCCCACAAAAAAGTTGGAAACTATAAGGATTGCAACAGCGTTATATTTAAAGTTAGATGCAATTGTCTATCAACTACAGAATTGGAAGATTGTTTCTCCCACGGGACAGCTTCTCGATCGAGTTGAAAGCTACTTCACTAAGGTAGTTTTGGATGCCTATTTAGATCTTTTAAAGTATTGATATAAGATTAAATTTACCGTATCTCATCAGTTTGAGTTTTTGAATTCAGTAGTGGTTTAACAAGATTCTCTTTTAGAAAAATAGATGTTTGCACCATGTCATCTATGAACCATTGCTTTTGACTCTGCTATAAACATACAGATTAAAGGAGAAGTCGATGCACTCGAACGAACCAAGGATGATGAATCAAAGAGATTCCGGGGTCACGGTATTCAATTTGATTTCAGTGTCTTGATACGGATCAAGGAATCAATGGTGGACGTCTCTTCCAGCTGCATGGAGTTGGCTCTGAAGGTGGTCTTTCTAAAACTTTGTTACTTGCTCAAAAGTTAACTGAACCAAATAATAATTTCATTTGTGTGGTTGATATAGGAAAAGAGAGAGTTGAAGGCAGCAGGAGCAGAGAAGACACAAAATGGAGTCAAATCTGAAAATTCGAACAAGGGATTTTATAAGATGCTATGGAGGGCGTTTCAATTCGCATACCGAGTTTACACCTTCGCCGGTGGACACGATGAGCGTGCAGATAGGCTGACCAGAGAATTGGCTCTAGAAATAGAGAGTGAATCTCACCACCTATGATTCTCTCTCCATCGCTTTAAAGTTGTTTTCTTCTCCTTTCTTCTTTTTTGCTGAAAAAAATCTCTGAACCATGTGAGATCAGTAGTTGGTCTTACACCATATCTAGCATTTTACTGTGTGGAATGGTATTTGAGTAATGTTTGGCATTTATGTTGCTTAACTTTTTTCCTCTATCTGGATAGGACCCTGTAAAAATTATGTAATTAATGTGAGTTATGCTATGCATACATATATATACGTACGTATTTACAAAATACAAGTGCTCTGAACTTGAAATACATATTAATAATCAATCTTCACATGTTTGAATCAATCATGAGTTTATTTACATGTTGAGAATGTATATGAAAATATCATAACCATGCAAAAGATTTCTTATTAAAATTGTGGCAACAACATATTTTTTAACATTCATTTGTTTTAAAGAATTTTGTCTTTTTTTTGCATACTTGTATATGTTGAATAATTCAGGTTGTTGAATTATGTTTTTCTTTCAAGTTAATAGTACTTCCAACCATCCTTAGTAAATATTGAATTTTTGCATGTCATGATTTTCAATACATTTTTTTAAAATAATACTTGGCTGCATATCAGTATGTAGGAATCTCCTTGTCTCCCACCATTCAATTGTTGACAACAAAGAGAGAGAAAACATAGCCAAAGGAGAGAAATGTGTAAAATATTTTCTCACTCTTTGTTTCTTGCATATTGGTATGCAGTCAAGTATTTTTTTTTAATTATTTTTTTAATAATAAGAAACAACTTTATTGAAGAGTATTTAAGGTACATACCATGGAGGTTTATAAGAGAGCTTTCCTACTCATGGTTATAGTGGTTTTATACTGTAGTTACACAAAGAGAGGATTTAGAAGACCAAGAAGAAGTTGAGATAAATGATATCCTTCCAAATGGTAGCGTGCGAAGGAAAATGGTCCTCGAAGATTTGTTAGCTGAAGAATTTAGCCCATGGTTTGAAGCCATTCATTGACAAAATCATCGATGCCTTTTGAAAAAGGAAGCTGTAGGAAGAAAATTCTCATAACATTCTCTCAACGATAAGTAGCCAATGAATATATCTAAGGAAGATATGATCCATAGATTTTGAATTAGCATAACCAAGAGGGGCACCATTGTGGGAGCTAAACTATCAAAGGGAATCTGTGTTGGATCTTATTATCAGTATTCAAACTACAATGTAAAACACCCCATAGAAAAAATTTGATCACTTTAGGAATAATACTATTCCATAAGGTCTCATATGCGTTGACGGCGTAGTCAATAAAATGTTATTTTTCGTGAAAATGTATAATTTTCAATCTATACATTATTTGGTTGTAGATTGTGAAAATTCTAACATGATTAATTAAGCATCTATTAAAATCTCATGCATACCAAGACTAAAATTACAACTTACTAAATGATACATTTTTCTTTTCACCGAGATGTGTGACTATGTTTATAACATCAACAAAAACGATAATTCCTACTTATTCAAACATAGTCTAGTGAATAAGATATTTATTAGCTTAGTGATTTTGAGCTAGGGTTAGACTTTCCTCTCCCAACTAACTTGTTGTCTAGACCCATATCTTACCTCACTTGAGATGTTGTATGTAATAGCCGATATGTTATTGAAAAACGACCTTGTATTGCAGTCTTTGTATTATCACTATAAGAAAAAACAAGCTTACTTGATATTTCTGGAATGTCAAGTTATATCGAACTTGACACTTCTCATAACATCAAGAAGTAATCCATCGTAAAAAATAAACTTGCTAAAACTTGACCAAGAGTGAGCATTTTATGTTATACTTTTTTTTTTTATACTTTTAACTTGTCAAGTGCATCTAAATAGACTTGACATTTCTAAACTATCAAACAATAATGCTTATGTATATACATTTTTGATACATGTTAAATATCATCTATATTATAGTTTGCCAAATTTAATTCATCTTAACACTATGTATGTGTCAAGTTAAATATATTTTTTTTGTACACATTTTGGGTGTCCAGTTTGTTTTGTTTTGTTTTTTAAAAAAAAAAAATTAAAATATTTATTCCCTATATTGTTCCAAACAATTTGATAACTTAAAAAATATAGTATTTCTATCAACTGAATGAATAGTGTACACATTCTACACGTATCTTCAAAATTACCAAACATCCACCAACAATATTAACAATTCCATTACAAAAAAAATCATACTTCTATGTTCAAAGTTACAAATGGTTCATTACTATATGAACAATTCCAAAATTACAATGTCTATTCCCACCATATTAGAAATGTCTTCAAAATTACAAATTTTATCAACCTATAATGAGCAGTTCTTAATTAAAAATAAAAAAAATAAACACTAACACGAAAAAGTTATATAATATACTCACATGTAGTCACGCACAAAATCGAAAATCCTATTATCTATGATTTGATTTTCTTCACACACAACCTTCTAATTTTCGAAACTGATCACCAATATTCGGCAATGACATGAAGAAAGGTTTATGTACCTGATATAAAAAGGTGGCAAACTCCCATAATTAGTACAAAAATACATAGTGTTATAACAATATTGTTGGATGCTATAAGAAAGAAAATTCACTTTAGAGCTTTGTTTGTATTTTTTTTTTCTTTTTTTCTTTAGACTCTCTACCAGTCCAAATTTAAATTTTACCAGCCCAATTCGTTTATAGAAAATGTTAGATTTAAGTCAAAATTCAACCTAATCTTGATTAGTGCAAAATTCCTGCAGATTCTGTACCAACTTTGACAAGTCAAACATTTTCTATACATAAAAAAAAGTGATTCTTTTTTCCTATGTTTCCACTTTTAGTCTACTGGCGAACTTGAGCATAACTCAGTGGATAAAACATAAATTATTATTTCAAGTGTTGATAGTTTGATCCATCACCTTTGGTCATGGTTGAACTTAAAAAAAAAAAAACTTTTAGTCTAATGTTAGGCAAAGTTAACCACAGACTCAAACAAATTATTCACAGAAAGCAACTATTATTCTATTTGAATATGGAACATCAAATTTATAACTTTAAAATTACAAGATGAAATCAGTGAAATTATTTTTCCTAGAACTTTTCTCTTCAAATACAAAAAAAAAAAAAAAAAAAACATTTTCTCTTTTAGTCTATTTTAAGTGAAATTAGTCACCAAACTCTAGGAATTCTAATTTATTTCAAAATTCAGCAAACTAGTATGAATACTCAATTTTTGACTAAGTTTTAACTTAGCAAATTTGTTTGTTTTCTTTAGATTTTTTTCCAATGCAAGCAACAAAACATCATTGAGCTACAACTCTCAGATTATGGCAGTAGAAAAAAAATTTATGAAGGTAACTTACAATATTTTTGGAGCAACTAATGTGAAAAATGTCTTTAATTTTTGGAGCATCCAACCGTTTATAATACATAATCTTTTCAATTCTAAAAGTTTAGGGTGATAAATTAGCAACAAACTATAAAATCTTAATTTTTCTATCTGATTATTTTTCAATCCTAGACAATTAAGAGGAGCCAACGGTCTCCCCACCTTCCATTTTGACTATGTGTTTTTTTTTTAGTTCAACAAGTGAGAATGAGAAGATTTGAATATTTGATCTCTTGGTCAAAAACATATGTCTTAACCAGTTAAACGATGTTTAGATTGGTGGCTCTGTAGATGTTTGGGGTAATTGTCTTAACCAGTTGAACTATGCTCTAATTGGTAACTATGTGGATATTTAGGTTGCCACCAATCATATATCTCATAACATTATTATGGAGAAAGATTTTGAAAATTTAGAGGTTAAATTGAAAATTTTAAAACCATATAGGACCAAATAAAAACTTTGCCTAAATCATGAAGATCAAATTTGTAATTGAACGCCCCCCCAAAAAAAAAATTAAGATGAAACATATTAATGAGTTACTTCTTCAGTGAAAGCTATCACTAAAGGAGCTTTCAACGCAAGATTTTAGAAGTCAATTCTAATTAAAAGGTTTATATTGTTGACTTCTGCCAAATTTTGTTTTTCTGTGAATGTGAGATCAAAAGATACACACGTAGGTGTACTGATCTTATTGATTAAGCAGAAATTAGGGTTTTGAAACTTAAATCCTTGCTGTGGGCGGGGCATTGTGCCATAAAACACAATTCGCTCCTAGTTTATTTTTTCAATCCCAAACTAATAATTGCAAAAAATTTAAAACCTAAACTTTTATACGTGAATTAATTTAAACTTTCTAACCCATAATAATTTCAATGAACTTTTGGAAACTGTCACATTGACTAAAATTGTCACACTTCACCTCAGATTACACTACCAATCTAGGCCGAACTGTGATGACAATAGATCCCAATTGTGTAATGGAATCTATTGTCAACTCTCTCTCTCTCTTACCGCATGACTTAACTTCACCTATAGACATCATATGTACTGGTGGTAGATATCGATCAACAAAACTAGATTGAAACTTAATAGTAACCTGGTGGAAAAATAAGGATAAAGGATGAGATAAATGCCCAATGAGTCCTAGTGAGTAGTGAGTTAATAATAAAATAATTCTAGGAAAAACTATTTTCATGCTAAACAAAAGTGCAAAGCTTTGTGAAACTATTGCTCAAATTCGCAAGTGCACGAATTGTTACAAGTAATATAGTAGTTGTGTCACAACCCGCCCCAGTTTAACTCTACCAAACCTAGGATGAGCTGTGATGGCAGTAGACCCCAAATGTGCAATGGAATCTATTGCCAAGTCTTTATCTCTTCTTTCATTATCTAACTTTATCTATGGATACCCCAATAACAGCACAGTAAAAATTTTCCCTTTACTTACACTAGATGATATGCAATGACTTGATAAGACTGGTGACAGATTCTGATTAGCAATCTCTGATTGAAACTCAAGAGCAACCTGGTGGAAAAATTAAAAACAAAAGTATGAGCTAAAAAGCCCAGTGAGTGGTGATTCATAAGAAAATACATTTTCAAGAAAATTATTCTCTTACTAAACAGAAGTTCATAACTATGTGAATAATGCCAATCACGAATAGTTTAGAAACCTTCGAGATCATTTTAAGACATTAAAGTCTGTAAATAAACATCTCTTGAAACAACAACTCTTAAGTCAATTCTTGAAAACATAAGCACAAGTTCGTAAAAACATAGATAGGAAAATCCGTAATTATAACTCTGAAAAGCATAAATATAACTAGTGAAATTTATCACCAAATCTGTACCCAAATCTCTATCATACTATGTACCGAGTAATCTCCAGATACATAGTAGAACATATCTCTGTCATACGTGCACGTAGAGCAAACTCTAACATCTGTAATGCATCAGGTCCAGGATTTGGACCAGGATTTGGAATCCGGATTTGGCATCTAATGGCCCCGGCATACCCCTGCATCCCCTGCGGCCTGAGCATGCTAGCATACTATGGAAACACATTCTCATAGCATATCGGGTAATCACCATGGGTACAAAGATCTAGTGGTTTGAAAACCACTTCCAACATAAACCTCTTAAATCACAAATCACTTTAAATCATAAAAATTCCTAACTTTTCAAGATCTCAAACTCTTTCTGAAAATTATATATTTCTCTAGATAATTGTTCGTAAACTTGAGAGATTTCTAAAATAACATTAAACATTTATACTTCCTCGAATAATCATCAAATCTCTCAATAATATAAAGCATTTTCAAAGTCATATTTTCTCTTAAACTACATCTCATGAACTTCATGCATTTCTCAATAAACATTTAAACTCTTCAAACATTTCAATAATCATAAAATATCTCAAATATTTCTCAAATAATAATTTATGCTAAAAGCATAAAATATTGGAATTTCAATACCATTTTTGGAAATTCATAACAATTCTCTAAGAATCTCTTTGTAGTTTCTCTAAATTCACACATAATTATAGAATTCTTAAAAATCTATAATAATAATCAAATAATGAAAACAATTCGTAACATAAACCACTCACAGAAATATCAACGTCGGCTCTTCAGATCATAAGCTAGTCCAATTTCTGTCTAATCTGAAATTTCCAATAACCATACCATAACTTATGAATTATTTCCAAAAAGGAAATAAAAACAAACTTTTGATTTTAACCATTAAAATCAATTCTTCATCCTTTAATATCACTAATTAATCAAATATTCAATTTACACATTTTCAAGGCACATTTTTTGTTCTTTTTCTTCATTTATTAATATTTCTTTCTCTTCCCTCACACATCACTTCCTTTTCCCATAATAAAATAATATTTAATCTCCCCAATATCCATTTTTCAATCCCACGTGATATACCTCCAATGCACATCTCTCTCCTCATTAATTCCTTTGTACTACTCTTGTGTCATGTCTTTTCTTTTTCCATATCCCAATAATAATTAATTAACTTATTTCCCAATTACATCTTCTTCTCTTTTCCTCTATTCTTTCTTCTTCTCCTTCAAACCCACGAAAAGCTTCCATCTCCTCTTCTTTGTTTTAATGTCTTCTTTCTTCTTTTCTTATTTAAACATCACCAAATTGCAAACATGAATGATAAGCAAAGAAGAAAAACCCACACATAAATCTAAAATTTTTTCATGAATTTCTTAATAAAAACTTACCAAACATGTAAGCTTTACTCAAAAACCACTATCAACTCCCAATTTCAAGTAATTGGAGCTAAAACTTCCAAACCAAACTTCTTTCTTCAAACTCCCATCTCTCTCATATGGTACAAATGTAGTATAATCTCTGTTTTCTCTTAGAACTCAATAAACTTCAAGCTTCCTCTTAAAAAAATGTCCTAGCATCTTCCTTAAAAAAACAAAGGAAGACTCCTTTAAAATCAATACAGAAATTAAAAAAAACCCAAATTACATTCTCCATAATTAACCAATTAGCACCATAATCAAATCTTAGACCCACTCTTTTCTGTTTTTTTTTAAACACCCATAACAGATTTACACACCATGGCAAGAAAACCCACACAATCCTCTTTTAAAACCCATTTCTTTGCAAGAATTTACTTGAAAAACTCACCAGATCCAGCTCTAGTCTTTGATTAGCAAGTTCCTCAACACTGAAATTAATTAGACCAAGTGTCATCTCTCCAAATCTATCTCTCTCATTGTTTCTTCTCTCTTTGTTTTCTGTTTTCTTCTTCTTTTTGGTTCTTCTTTGACCCGAAAACCATCCATTTTTGTCTCCATTTTTTTTTTAATTTTGTTATCTCTTTCTTTCTCCAACATGAGATTATCCATTTTCTTTTCATTTTTGTCTTCTTCTCTACGTGGCATCCCCAAAACCACACATTTTCTTCTTCTTAATATTATTATTATATTTATATATTTTTAATCCAAAGCTTCAAACGAAGTTTCCTATTGTTTTTTATTTTTTTATTTTTTTTAAATTCTTCCAATATATATATATATATATCAAAACCAATTCTCTTTTACTTTTCTATTTTATTTTAAACTTTCTTTCCAAATAATCCAAAATTAAATAATCACTATCACATATATAACCAAAAGTTAGAAGACCAAATGTGGGTTAGAAGACCAAATGTGGGTCTTACAAGTTGAATACCAAAATCGCCCTCCATAGGGAATGAATGCTATCAATTACCAAATTCATTAGCCTTAAATTTTATCTGAGTATCGATTAATCAAACATATGGGTGAAATCTGAAACTAACTACAAAAGAATGAAATAAAGCTCTAAAATTAACATCATGAAACAAATGATTAACTTTAATTGCAAAAGGTTCTAGAGCTATGACTTCACCGTTATCTCCTCATACTCTTGATCATTCATTAATAGTTGAAGCAAATTCTATTTCTAGATTGTTGGCAAGTTCTATTCCATAGGCTCGATATTCTCTCGCATGTAATAATGATATCTATTGAAAAGTAAACTGTCTATATTTCTATGACAATTCCAACAATTCAATTATGACGAACGTAAAATCTAAATTGCCACAAAACCCGTAAGGATATCTCTATCTCAACTGTAAATTAGGAAAAACTATTCAAGTTCATCAATAATTCTTGTCTCTCAACCTCAAATTACGACACAAAATCAATATAAAGATTGGCCAATTCTAAACATGCATTAAGCCCAGAATAGTTTTCACAATCACAATGCAGTAGAATCATCAACTATTAACTACGAAAGAGTAGGATTCGAAAACGATTACATCAAGCTCTGGAAAGAGTAAATTAGTTCATACTAAAAATCTCAATAAAAATTCTAACTGAAACTATTGAAGTCATTACAACCAATAAAAGAGAAGGGAAAGAGAAAAGAAACAAATCCCAATGATTCCACGGGTTTCCAATTGTCGCTCTCACTCCGTTCGATTGCTTAAATCCTCCAAAATAGTGTTCAGCCGTCTTCCACTTGTTCTCCTTCTCCAATCCTCTTCAAATTTCACAAAAGATGTATTTATAAGCCAAAAAATCCTGGGCCCGCATCTCAAATTCACGCTTCAAAGTTTGTAGATTCTAGGCGCTAGCAATCTATCCTCCCGCACTATCTGTGGCGCCTAGGTGCTCTAATTTTTTTTTAAGCTTTCAACTTGAAAATCTTTGAACTTTGGCCTTCAAAATAAAATCTTTGACCACCTACAAAAATAAAAGAAATACATGAATTAGGATCCAAAAACTATAGAAAAACTAACCAAAAACAACATAAACAAGATATAATAAATAAATATAAAATGAACTTATCAAAAACCAATGCAAATCATGAACAATTTAATAACTTAATAAAGTTTAAACATAGAGAAAAATGTAACAATAAACTCTTGAAAACATTAACAAAAACTTACAAAATCCATCACCAAACATGTACCCAAACTTGGTCATACTGGCAGAGAGTAATCTCGATACGCACAGTAGAGAAACGGGTCATACTATATACGAAGAGACTCAACATATATAGCAGAGAAATTGGTCATATTATGTATCAAGTAATCTCAACTATTAACTACGAAAGAGTAGGATTAGAAAACGATTACATCAAGATCTAGAAAGAGTAAATTAGTTCATACTAAAAATCTCAATAAAAGTCCTAACTGAAACTATTGAAGTCATTACAACCAATAAAAGAGAAGGGAAAGAGAAAAGAAACAAATCCTGATGATTCCACGAGTTTCCAATCGTTGCTCTCACTTCGTTCGGTTGCTCAAATCCTCCAAAATAGTGTTCAACCGTCTTCCACTTATTCTCCCTCTCCAATCCTCTTCAAATTTGACAAAAAGATGTATTTATAAGCCAAAGTTAGTAGTGCCTAGGCGCTAGCATTATGTCCTCCCGTATTGTCATATATTTTTTTCTTTTTTTTTAAGCTTTCAACTTGAAAATTTTTGAACTTTGGCCTTCAAAATGAAATCCTTGATCACCTACAAAATAAAAGAAATGCATGAATTAGGATCCAAAAACTAAGAAAAATTAACCAAAAACAACCTAAACAAGATATAATAAATAAATATAAAATGAACTTATCAGAAACTAATGCAAATCATGAATAGTTTAATAACTTAATAAAGTTTAAACATAGAGAAAAATGCAACAATAGACTCTTGAAAACATAAACAAAAGCTTACAAAATCCATCACCAAGCCTGTACCCAAACTTGGTCATATTGGAGCAAAGTAATATCTCGATATGCACAACAGAGAAACTGGTCATACTATATATGGAGAGACTCAACATATATAGCAGAGAAATTGGTCATATTATGTATCAAGTAATTTCAAGACACATAGCAGAGAAAACATGGTCATACCACACACTGAGTAATCTCAAGATGTATAGCAGAGCAAACGTGGTGATACACGCATAAAGAAGCCCCCAAAATTAGGTAAAGCATCCCGACAAAGCCCAAAGCTTATGTGTGTGCTTGAGTGGGTCCCAAAGACCTCATATATATTAGATAACACTACGGAAACACATTCACACGTGGATGTACCAAGAAATTACCATAGGTACAACTCTTGTGGTTTTTGAAAACACAATTTCTAAAGATTACTTATCACTTCTCAAACTATAATAAATCATGCTCTTTCTGAAACAACGCTTCATAAATTCTCAACATTTCTCAATAAATCATAAAACATTTATGAAATCTCAAATAATCATCAAATATCTCAAACATTACTAAAATCAATAACTTCAACTAAAACCATGGAATTATTGAAAATTCACAACAATTTCTTGAAATTTAAAACAATTTATCTAAAATCATACATAATAATAAATTTCATAAAATTACATCTAGCTAAATAATAAAATTATTTTATAAAATAAACCACTCACAAGACTATCAATGTGAGAAATTCAGGTCATAAACTGCACCGATCTCAACTTGTCTTGAAATATTAATTTAACTACCAAGTCACACACCTAATCCATCAAACTCATTCTCTCTCTTCACTTATTCCAATGTACTATTTTGTCTAAAAAAGCCCAATTTCTCCAAAATTTCCATATCTCTTTCACGTGCTTTTTACATGAACGCTCCAACAAAACCCAATCTCTCCATTTAATTTCACTTTGTACTTGTTCAAGAGCACAACATTTCTCTCTCTCTTTCAAAATGTCTGCAAATTCTATCTCTACTTCATCTTACCTTAGCAAAATAGTAGCAACTTACTATGTAAAGAGCAAGGATGAAAATATCAATGTCGACACCAATATCGACATTTCAATTTTACAGATGTATCGATAAAATATCGATATCAATAGATATTTCTGTAAATTAGAAAATTTTAAAAAGTAATTTAAATTAATAATCAAGTTATTTTTATTTCCAAACTAAGTTATACATCATGTTATTACTATTTACATTTATATTGAGATTAATATATGATATCTTTTTATGGTTTATGAGTATTTATAAAAGATATTGGAGATATCGATTGATCATCAATATCCATGCCGAACCCTTCGATTTATGGATATATCAACATATCGACGAATATTGTCATTCTTGGTAAAGAGAGAAAAATTCTTCTTTTCCTTTCCAAATCTTTATCTCCATATAAAACAAACCCCATATAAAACTCCATCTTCTCTCATCTTACACATCCATATAAACAAAGAAGAAACTCACACATAAGCTTGAAATCTTTCCATGAAATTATTAGAAAAAAAACTTACCAAACATGAGATTTCTACTTTGTAAAACTCTTCCAAATTTCAAGTAGTTGAAGCTAAAATTCTCAAATTGAGCTTCTCTCTACAAGTTCATTCTCTCTCCTCTCTCAAGTTCCATGATTTTCATGCTAAAAAGGAGGAAGTTACATTGTGGAGCTCTTTTTTTTTTCATAACTAATCTCAATTAATTTTTTTTAAACAAAACCTTAAAGGCAATTGGGTCCTTACAAAAATCCACATCAATTTAGTTAGCTTTGCTTTTGGTTCCACCCAAAAAACTTTATACCAATAAAGACATTGTCTTCACTTATATATCAATGATCTTCTCCTTATTTAGCCAATGTGAGATTTTGGTCGCACTCTCAACAATCCTCATCTTGTACAAAGGACCATGTAGCCTCCCTTCACTCAAATAGTCATCTATATGTCCAACTCTCTAGCTTCAACATAACTAGAATATATTCTAATTATCTAGGTTAGTTCATCTTCTTTTTGGAGCACATTATGTATTTGATAGAGTTCAACCACGAATGACTATGACTATGTCATCGAGGTTTACCTCCTTTGTTCGAAGTCACTCAAGATTGCACACAAACATAGCTAAGTCTAGGGCATGACTCTAATACCAATTGTTAGGGACAACAGATCCTCCACATATTTATACAATAATATGATATTGTCCGGCCACTTTGGGTATACGCTCTCATGACCTCATTTTTGGTTCCACCCAAAAGATCTCATACGATGAATATATTGTCCTTCACTTATATACTCATGATTTTTCCCTTACCTAATGTAGAATCTTGGTTACACTTCCAACAACTATAAATTTTTTGAAACTTCATAATACTAAATTATAAAAACATTTTGAAGAATAAACCACTCATAAAACTTTTAACAAAAAAAAAAAAACTTTAAATCATAAGCTACCTGGCTTCTATCTAACTCGAGATGGTAATACATAATCGCCCACATTATATTTCCGAACAAAGGTAATTAGCAAATCATGACACCATGTAAATATCAATATCCTTAGATATTACTCATTGGTCCAAATTTCCAAATACACTCTCTCTCATCTAATTAAGATGAAAGAAACGAGTTTGTCCCTTTTTTTCTCCCATTAAATACTCTTTTTCCTACAAGACCATTATATTCACGTCACGTGTGATTTCCCCCAACACCAAATTTCTCTCTCCTTATTTAACCCCATTGTACTATGTCCTAAGTCCTAATTCCTTCCATAAATTATGACCTTTTATTTCATTATTTTACCATTATTTAGTACTTGATCAGCCTCTCTTCTTCTTCCTCCATCTATTAAGTTTTCCGTCGAAACTTGATTTTAGGTGGTTGTCCTAATTTTATGGAAGGTTGCACCTAAATCCTGTGCAGCCGACTTTAACATAACATTTTTTTAATGTAGTGTTGAAGTAGGATGCACCCTAATTGTGCTCTATTATTATTATTTTTGTACTTTAAACTTTCCTTTTGCAAGTTTCAAGAATCAAAATTTCTCCTATAATCATGAACTAATTTTCTTACACTAACCTCTTCTCATCTTCCAATTGCAACCCCTTTGGTTTTCATTTGCTACAAATTTTTCCCATTAATTTTTTTTCCACTTCATCAAATTATTGTAATGTAAATTCCTCTGTGCCTACAACTTTAACTTCCATTCATATATGAGTATGAAATGAAACATAAGCAAGAGAAGAAAGAACCCACATAGCCCTCTCTCTAAAACTCCATTCTTTTCATGATCATTTCTCTTAATCAACTTCCTGAAAACTTACCAGATTTATTTTAGTTTCTTTTTTATGAGCCACGTACCTAAGTTTAACACTACTTCAAGCAAAACCTCTCACGAATGAAATGTCTCCCCCTCCTCTCTATTCTGCCTCTCTCTCCCATATGCTTCCCTTTTCTCATTTCCAAAGCAATCTCTCTTTTAACTTTTCTTAATAATTCCTTCTTTAAGCCACATGTCAACACACCAAGAGCACACGTGAGCATATATGTGCAGTAAATTTTCATAACTTATCCTCATTCATGAAGAATTATTGAATAAAGCCACCATAATGTGGTTGTCTCCTCCATTCGATACAATTTCGAAAATTTACATACTTCTTAATAACCATTGAATATAATTTCGAAATATTTCTATAGTTTTCCTTTTATATGTCCAATTATATATATATATATATATATATATATATATATATATATATATATATATATATATATATATATATATATATATAACTGCTAACCACATTGTGGTGATCTCCTCCAATAATTTCTCTTCATATTCACTGGCCCTATAGAATTTTAACTGATTTGTGCGTTCACAATTTCTCAAATCATTTTGAAGGTCGTACTCTTTTTGAAATAATATTTCATAAACATCAATCATTTCTTAATGAACATAAAATACTTCTAAAATCATATGTAATCACGATTTGTCTAAAATAACCTTAAAAACTATCACATTGTCTAAAATCATAAAATACTACTAGAAATTCTTTTCAATTTACATCATACATAATGATAATTCTCATTCATGAGGATTATTTGGCCTTTAAACTTAGTTATATTTGTGAATTTTATTCATATTTTTTGATGAAAAATAAAAAATGCTTGAATTTAATCACATGATTGATGGAAGACCTTTAAATCAAGTAAGTTAAGAAAACAAAACAAAAGAAGAAAAAAATTCACACTTACTTAATATTTTGATGCAGGATTTTCGCGGAATGCAACTACAGTGCAATTGCTAGGCAATTGCAATCTGGCCAGATTTGGAATTTAAGTAAAAAAACGAGAATTTCAAGATTTTGAAGGAAAATTGACCCACGAATTCAACAAGATGATTAGCCATGATTGTCCATCAACCAAGAGGGAAACCCTAGCATGAGATCCCTATAAATATTGAACAAAGAAGCCGAACAAAGGGAGCTCGATTTGAGAAGATTTCAGTTTATGTTTTTTGGGTTTTCTTACTTTCTGCAATTTTCAGTTTTAGTTTTTTTTAGTTGCTGTTTTGTATTCATTTCCTCTACATCTAAGTCCGAATCTCTTCCTCAATCCCATCACAATAAGAGTTGGCGTTGGTTATGAACAAATCCTTGTTTGATTGAGCTCGATTTTTGAAGAGAAGTTCGTGGGTTTCATTGCCGACTGCAGATTTTTTTTAGTTTTGAGTTGCTGTTATGTTATTTTTCTTCTAGATCTTAGTTCTGAATCTCTTCCTCAATCCCATCTCAACGAAGTTGATGTTGGTAAAAAGCAAATCCTTGTTCGATTGAGCCGAGAGGAATTTTTTTGAATGGTTAAATTCTCATTTGATTTATGCAAATTTTGTATGTTTGTTTCTGTTATTTGCTTTGGAGTTAGTTACTGATTGGTATTTTCAATTTTTGCAATTTCATTCTCTGTTATTTGAACTCTCTGTTAAATCCGATTCAAGTTTCTGGTTATTATTTTCAATTTTGTGCAATTTTAATCTATGTTATTTGAATTTTGGTAAGATTTCATTCATTTTTATTTGACTTTGGGGAACTACTGTACTTCAAGTTTTTCATAGATTTATATAAGTTATTTAAGTTGTTTAGTATCTTGGAAATTCGTTCATTGAGTGATACAACAGAGTTTGGTAATTAAGTTTCTTCTACATCAAATTGAATTTGCGAATTTGTGCACGTCTTTCTTTGTGGCAACAATGAATTTTATTAATCCAAGTTTACTGTTTTTTGTTAATTTAATTATGATGAGCTAAATTTTCTTTGGGATTCAAGTTTGTGAATGCCCTAGAGAAAAGATGTAAAGATCGAGAGTAAAAACAATCTAGCTAATTCTTGAACTCTAGTTTGCTTTTGGTGAGTTAAATGTTGGGTAAACCTAGCCGGCCAACTAGTGTTGTTTGCCAAACTATAACTTAATACCGAAAGGGTTAAGGGAAGCGGATGTCGCAAAAGCAATGGAGGAAAAGGCTTAGACATAAGTCTAAAACATCGACCCTAGACATAGGGTGAGACTCCAAAACCACTATAATTGTGCGCAAAAATATCTAAGTTAGATTAGCCATAGAAATATAGGTTTAATCACTTAGTCTCCTAAAGATACTTCATAGAAGGTCGAATAGAAGTTGAATTCGATTTACTTAGTTCTTGAGTTAGCTATGATTGCAATTGCTTTCTTGTTGCATTTTCTTTCCAAAGGGGCATTAGCAACTTGAATCCCTTTTTCATTTCCATTGATATTTTCAACAATTTTTCTTTTAGTTAAAACACCACACAAATCATTTTCACCCACGGTTACCTTATAGTTGCAATTTGTCTACGGTTGTGTGCCATTTTAATAAATTTTATTAAAACCCGTTCCCTTGGGTACGATACTCTAGAATGCTCCAGTTTCTTATTACTTCGATCATGTGCACTTACGTGTAGCAAAAAGCCCGATCACATAACTATAAATATCTATGAAATTCCATAATACTAGATAATAAAAGCATTTCATAAAGTAAATCACTTTCACATGTGTGCTCTTCAAATTTTAATAACCATTTTGTGGGTAATTTTCAAATAGGAAATAAACATGAAATTTTATTCAAATCAATTAAACTAATTTTCAATTTCCTTCTCTTGATTATTGTTCATTGGTCTAAATTCTCAATTTCACATTCTCTCATCTACTTAATACTAAAGTACTTTTGTAATTTTTCTTCAATAAAACCAATATTATTTTCTTTTTCTCTCTCCACTCCTTTTCCATGTTAAAAAGGAAAAAAAAAAAAAAAAACCATTCTTTCCCACGTTTTAAGCGCACTTGTCCTTGAAAACCCATTTTCTGATATGTTCATTAACTTCCTTTGTATTTTTTTCTTTGAGTACAACAAAGGTGGAGTATGCGAATTTGAATATTTGATCTCAAGAGAAGGAATACATGCCAATTACCATTGAACATCTTTCTATCTGAGTACATGCCAAAGGTTATATGTATGTTAGATTGGTTTCCAAAGACATCTTTCTATCTGAGTTCACAGGGAAAGTATATTGGCATAACATATGAGAAATCACCATGAGTACAAAGATATAGTGGTTTGAAAACCACTTTCAACATAACTTTCATAATTTCAAGAAATTATTGTAAAGTCATGTTTTTTTTTAAAAAAAAAAAATATAGTGTCTACTAAACTTTCGACATAGCTCAAAAATCAGTAAATTACTTCTAGACTCATAAATAAACATAATTTGTCTAAAACATCATTGGAATTGTCACATTAGCTAAAATCTTATAATTTGCTAAATCATATATCACTCTAAATTTCTTGAGTTGCATAATACTAGATAATGAAAACAATTTTGTAAAATAAATCACTATAAAACTTTTGAAAAACAAAACTTGAAAGCTATTTGGCTTCTATCTAACCTGAGATGATAATAATACATCTCCCATATTATACATTTCGAAACAAGGTAATTAGCAAATCATAACACTATATAAATATCAATTAACCTAATTTTTCATTTGTTTTTCTTTTAACAACATGTGGGGTAGAATTCGAACATTTGACCTCTTAGTTGAGAGTATATGTACATTTTATGCCAATTGAATCATGCTCATGTTGGCAATTTTTCATTCTTAAATGTGTTACTGATTGGTCCCAAACTTTTAGATACACATTTTTTTCCTCATCTAATTAAAATGAACCGTTTGTCTTTTTTTCTCCAATTAAAGATTCTTTTTTCCTACAAGTTGTACTATGTTCTAGCTCCCTAAATTATTACTTGTTTTTCATTATTTAGTACTTCATCAGCCCCCCTCTTCTTCTTCATCCACTCATTAGTTCTCTCTTTTATGTGTTTACCCACTTCGGCCCAAACCTAATTGTAGCTGGATGTCTTAGTTTTTACTCTTTTTTTTTTTTTTTTTTTACTTTAAATTTTCCTTTTTCAACTTTCAAAATTTCTCCTACAATCATGAACTATTTTCTTAATTACACTAACCTCTTCTCATTATCCAATTGCAACCCCCTTTTGTTTTCATTTGCTATACACGGTTCCTTTTAATTTTTTCTACTACATCAAATCACTATAAAAATTATACTCCCTCCATACCTACAACTAATTTCCACTATGATCTAAGTATGAAAACATCTTCATGATGAATCATAAGCAAGAGAATAAAGAACTCACGAAAACCTCCATCTAAAAACTTCATTCTTTTCATGATTTCTCTTAATCAACCTCTTGAAAACTTACTAGATTTCAGTTCTCTATTTTATGAGCCACGAAGCTAAGCTTATTATTAGATTACATGGGGTTCCATCTCAAAACCAATTGGCAATGAGAGGAGTAGCCCATGTATCTTATAAATTGTGAGGTCCCTCTACATTTTTCCAATGTGGGATCCTCAACATGCCCCCTCAAGATGGTGCCACTTTGGGTTCACCATTCTTGGATCGGATCCCAATTTTAATTTTTTTTTTTGGACCGAATACCCGTTTGGGTTTAATGGGCTCTGATACCATATTTAGATTACATGGGGTTCCATCTCAAAACCAATTGGCTATGAGAGGAGTAGCCCATGTATCTTATAAATTGTGAGGTCCCTCTACATTTTTCTAATGTGGGATCCTCAACACTTATTATTTATTAACACTACAAAAGCAAAACCTCATGAATGAAATGTCTCCCCCTCTCTTTTCTACATCTCTCTCCACGTCTCCCTTTTTTATTTTCAACTTCTCTTTTAAATTTTCTTAATTACTTCTTTAAGCCACCTGTCAACATGCTGTAAATTTTCATAGCTTATCCCACATTCACAATTAAATCATTGAATATAATGTAGCCGCCATAATAATGACTGCCTCTTAATAACCATTCGATATAAGTTTGAAAATTTGCATACTCCTTAATAACTATTAAGTATAAATTTGAAATACTTCTATAGTTTCTCTTTCATACATCCAACAACAATTTAAAAAATAAAAAAAAAGGTTAAATTATCAAAAATACCCCTGAACTATGGGGTTGGTTTCAATTATACCCCTGAACTTTGAAAAGTTTTATTTTAACCCTTGAACTTTGAAGTTTGTTTCAAAACAACCCTTGAAGGCTTTTTTTCGTTAAATTTTTGGACGAAAAATGATGTTTTTGCATTTATATTGTTGCTTATGTGAACATATTAGAACATATACTTTGAAAAAAAATCAAAACAAATGCAAAAACGTCATTTTTCGTCCATAAATTTAACGAAAAAAACCTTCAATGATTATTTTACAACAAACTTCAAAGTTCAAGGGTTAAAATGAAACTTTTCAAAGTTCATGGGTATAATTGAAACCAACTCCATATTCAGGGGTTTTTTTTGATAATTTAACCAAAAAAAAAAACTATCAACCTTTCTCTCCACATTATTAACCAGCCCTAAAGAATTTCAGCTAACGATGCGTTTTTTTTTTTTCTCACTTCTTCTTCTTCCTTCTTCTATTTAACAAACGGCTAAACGGACATTGCAAGAATAAAGAAGAAAAGAAAAAAGAAAGTAGTGATCTTATTGATTAAGTAGAAATTAGGGTTTTACACTTACATTAACGTGAAACTAAAATCCATGCAACGGGGCATTGTGTAATTTAACACACACATCCATAAAACACAAAGCCCTCATTTATTGAAAAGACGTACATTAACTGGAACAACACACCTACTGATCTTTTGGCAGAAGCTCAATCTTGATCCCTTCAATAGTGACCTTGTCTCCACCAACCTTGGGGTCGATCCTCACAAACACAGTTTCTTCATTCTCTAATCCCAATTCTTCAAGCACATCTGTTATCACAAATCGTAAAGAAGTTTTTGCACGGTGCTTGTGACCATGCGGGACGTTCGTAAATGTCCCTACAAACTCAGTATTTCCCGGACCCACATCGGACCCATCATCAACAACATTAAGGAGCACATTAAAATGAACCCAAAATATTTTATCCAACCCGATCCCTTCTATCACCAATACCTCATTTTCCTCACTCTTTTCCTTTTCATTCCTCGATTTCTCCGGTCTCTTTACCGCTGTGGTTATCTTTGAATTGAGGACCTGAGGAAAGCTGATGACTGGGGGAGATTGCAATAATTCTGTAGTGGACCTTGTGAGTTGTTGCGTCTTTAGGCGTGGGATTTGCTTGGTGTACAACCATGGAAGAGGTACATGTTGGTAAACATATCCAAGCTTTTTACTGTCCAAACAATCACGAACTCTGATGCGTACAGCTTGTTTATGTTCATTATAGAACACAAATGAGGAATTCAGCCAGTCTGGGTGATCAAAATCTCTTCGTCTCCCATTCTTTAAGCCTTGCCAGATGCTCCACATGCGATCCACATTGGCGTGATGACCATAAAACAAGGGGTCTCGAGCTGCCGCGTAAAGCACTCCCATGTTCTTACGGTCCTTGGCGTTTGGATCGCCAACCCAAGTGTGAATAGTATTGTGAGGAGATCTCTCGATGCTACCCATGCCAGTCTCTTCATCAGCATCTTGACATACTACGAGTAGCTTTCCAAGGAATCCTTCAGCAGTATCGCCGTCCTTTATCATTTGTTTATTCATCCACCGGAGATTGTAATCCACGACGTCGTAAGGAGGATTTTCGTCTCCATGGTAGTTAAGGTTAAGCAATTTGTGTGGCCTGTGACAAGGATCACGTAACTTGTCATAGAGTGGGGAATCTGGGTTGTCGTAGATTTGTGGCATTTGCATGCCTGGAATATCATCCCAATTCCAAAAGGGAATGGTGAAATATGGGTCGTCAATTAGTTGCCCCAGGATTTTCTCGAAAAAGTAGAGGTAGGCACGGTGAAATGGGAAGAATAAAGCGTTCCAATGGACTTGGAATTCGGCTTTCGGACAGCCTACTTGTTTGTAGGCATCATCGCAATAGGCACAGTGAATCTCGGCTTGCCTATAAAAGTTACGAGGGTCGTCGCGAGGGAGGCGTTTCATAATGTCAATAGCTTTTTCAAATTTGTAAAGTTGTTTTGGGGTAATCAAATGGGCGGCTGGCCGAACGCGGAGTTCTCTGGTGTATGGATGGACGAAATCAATGATATCATGGATCTTGGGTGGGCAGCATGGGATCTTTTCGTCGCCATCTATTGTGGCCATCTCACAGTGGTCGACATCAGGCGCCAGAGGTTGTGCCAACGCAGGCCTATGGCTGCTGAGAGCGGCCACACCGTAAAGGCCTCCAAGTCCAAACAACACATCTCTCCGATCAAACTTGCTCGCAGAGTCTCCGTTCATGGGGGTTTGGTCGCCATTAGAGGCTCTGCATGGAACATGATTAACGCCACGTCTTTTGTTTCGAGGCATGGATGGTTGGTTTTTGATTCGAGAATAATATGGGGAAACTGATAGAAGAGGAGACAGAGAAGCCATTGCTTTGGATGGCACAGGTTGGAGTTTTTGACAGGAAGTAAATATGTGAATATTCTTTCTGTATTTCTAATTCGATGAGTGATAACAAAGCCAATGACTTGAATAAATAGCCAATACAAAGACTAAGAGCAAGTACAAAGAATAAATAAGGAAGCACACAGTTTAACTTTTCTCAACTCACCAATAAAGCTCACTCTTAATGTGAACTCCGAACTGAGGAAGGGTGCATGAATTAACCAACTCTACATCAAAATGAGAGAGATCTTGAGGCTATGCAAGCATACTGTTAAAGAAAAGTTTAAAAGAATTGATACTTAGTACCTATACCATGCACCTCTCTTTTAAGTAGCTCATACATATATAAAAACTCCAAGGTTAAGCGTGTTTGGCTTAGAACAATAATATTATGTAGGGCAAAATACACTTTTGATCCTAAGGTTTGAGATTAGTGTCTATTTGGTCTCTAAAGTTTGAAAAGAGACATTTTAGTCCCCAAAGTGTAAGAAATGGTTCTAAATAGTCATTGGACCGTTAGTTGACTAACGGAAGGTGACATGACTGGTTAAATTGATGATTGTGCATTGTTGAGTTGGCAAATTTATTAATTTAATATTGTATGAGTTAGATGGCATTGGTCTATTTCCTCTTCTCCTCTTCCTCTCCTCCGGTTAACCTTCACCACCCATCTCTTCTCTCATCGTCGCCAGTCTCCCCATTTGTTGATGTTGCGATGCACTATGCAATCCTGAATTCTGTAACAAGCCTCAGCCATAATAATAAAATGCAGCCAAACCCACCAGTTCTTTCTTCCTCTTTCCATATCCCTTTTAGATTTTGGTTGCTAATTTTTAGTTCCACCATTCAAAGCTTTCACAGGTGATTTCCCTTCTTCTTCTCAGTTTTGTTCTTCGAGCAAAACTTACACAGACAACATGTATGTCTTGTGCGAATTTGGACACCACAAATTTTTTTAAAAAAAAAACAAACTCTATGGTACTGAAGTGGGCTGCACAACACTTAGGCGCATAGGCGCATGTAAGTTTTTTTTTTTCTTGTTCTTCGCATTTAATCCAGTTGCTTGACTTTTTGCTTTGTAGGTTTTCACTTTGAATTCCTACAATTCCACCTGTGTTTTGTATCCATAGAATGTAACACCTATCTTCTACATTTTTTTTGGGTGCTTAAAGAAAAAAAAATTAAAGAAATAAAATAAAGAAATTGGGAGTTATATTATATGTTGGATACTTTTTTTATTGGAAAGATTAGGATTGATTGAGAGAGAGGAAAAAGACAAAAAAAAAAAAAAGAAGAAGAAGAAGAAAGAATAAGGGTTTTGTTTTTGTTTAGAAAAGAATATATATATATATATATATATATATATATATAGATAGATAGATAGATAGATAGATAGATAGATAGATAGATAGATAGATAGATAGATATAGCAAATTGAGGGGAAGCAGAAGCTTCCACGTTTCTTCTAAATTTTTTTTTTTTAAATGGGTGGCTTCTAGGAGAAACCACCCTTGTTTATTTTCTTTAAAAAAAAAAAGAAAAGAAAAAGCCCAAAAGACTGGTAGAAACGAGACAGAAAAGGGAAAAGCGAAAGAGGAAGAAAGAGGTGAAGGAAATAGTGCTTTATTGGGCTATTTTGGAGTGTAAAAATCCAGAAGAGGATCTCACAACATTGGATTGAAGTTTTGGGTAAGTTCTCTAACTTTTAGTTAAGGTTTCTCATGAGTTCTAGAACCTAAATTAGTGGGTTTTCTTGTGTTTTTTTTTAGTTGGAAACTTCATGGATTAGCTTGAAAACTAAGGTGAAGGTGATGGTTATGTTAAAAAAAAAACTTGGTGAAAATTATGGTTTTTATCAAAGGATAGATTGAGGTGATATTTGTATGTACAAATTTCAAACTTCTAAATAAAAGGAAACCAATGAATTTGTTAATGGAGAATAAGAAATAAGAGGAATGAAACTTCGTATGGAGAGGTGTTCAAGAGAGGTTATTGAGAACTTTATCCTTGAACTATGATTTTAATTACATGGCAGTTAGAGTTAAACTCATGGAAAAATATGGTCAACCCAAGTGTTAAGGAGGAACTAAAGTTTTGGAAAATTTAGTGTTTGTTGCACCCTAATTTTGTTTCAATTGTCGATTCGATTTGGTTTGAACAATTTTGTCTCTTTTTCTTTTGCAAATTAATTTTAATTTAGTTTTTACATCTTTGTGACATGAGAGCTGATTTTTTGATACCCTGTGAGAGGAGAGGTGATGAGAGAACGAGAAGCATCAAAATCGAAAGTGAGAGAGAGTGGCTACTACCATGAGCGACATCGACAGAGGAGGTGATTCTGAATAGCAAGGCGGCAGGCGATATGAGAATCGAGGGGCAGTGACAATTTTTTGTTATGCATGTTGGTTGTTGCCCCTCATGATGGGCGACAATGACATAAAAGAACGACAACAAGATCAAGGGGCAACGATATTAATGGTGTTCAAAATTATTTCTATATAGCCCCTTGACATAAATTAAAGATTTAGATCAGTCACTAAATAAAATAATGAATTTCTATCACATTAGAAAGTAATTAAAATTTTCTTTAAAAAAGGAAAGAAAGTAAGTAACGATTATTTTTCTTGGCTAAATTATAGAAAATACCCTTGAATTGTGCACTTTATTTCAAAAATACCCCTGAACTTTTAAAAGTTTCATTAATACTCTCAAACTTTCAAAAAAAGTTCAAAAATACCTATACCATTAGTTTCGGATGGAAACTGTTAGCATTTTGTTTCAAAAATACCTCTGAACTTTCAAAAGTTTCATTAATGCACTTAAACTTTCAAAAAAAGTTTAAAAATACCCTTACTTTTAATATATGGACAGAAATCGTTAGTACCTCATTTTAAAATATCCCTGAACTTTCAAAAGTATTATTAATACCCTTAACCTTAAAAAAAAGTAAAAAAATGCCCTTATCGTTAGTATATGGACGAAAAACATTTATCTACACCCCATTATCTCCCTCTTCCATTTCTTCTCTCTCTTGAGTTGCTTAAATCTATGGCCTAACACTTCTCCATTTTTTTCACTTTTTTTCCTTTCTTTTTCAATACCCTCTTTAACTCTCTTCTTCCATTTTCCAATCTCTAAAACTACCCCCTTCAATCAAGCTATATAGACTATAGCAAGAAGAAAGGAGAATAATGGAATCACCAAGGGACCTTAGGACTTAAATGCTTTAGCATAGGTTATACATTAGTAGTTTGAGTTAGTACATTTGAGTTTAATACACAAAAGAGAGACATGTAGACGTCTAATGGGAGGGAAAAGAAAGAAAACATGTGCATTACTAAATTTGTTGCAGATGAAGATTTTATTAAATTCTTTTTGCAGTTCAAATTAGTTTATTTGTTGTTGTCAGTTAATAAGGTTCTCCATGATTGAGAATTGGACAAATGGATGAAAAATGAGAGTATCTATATGAAAAAAAAAAGAGTATTTATATAAGTTGTTTTCAAATTGGTTCTTTTCCAACTCAAGATAACTTCAAAGACATTGACTATTTGAGTGTTGAAATTTCTTATATTTATGTTTGGGCATGCTTAGAAGTGAGAGATCTCCTCCTGTTTATTTAAAATTCTAATATTTAACAAATAAGAGAAATGGGGGAAGTTTTAGATATTGAAAAATGGAAGAAGAGAGTAAGAGGGTATTGAAAAAGAAAGGAAAAAAAGAAGAAAAATAGAGAAGTGTTAGACCATAGATTGAAACAAATCAAGAGAGAGAGGAAATAGAAGAGGGAGGCAATGGGGTGTAGATAAACGATTTTTGTCCATATACTAATGGTAAGGGCATTTTTTAGCCTTTTTTAAAAAAGGTTAAGGGTATTGATGCAACTTTTGAAAGTTCAGAGGTATTTTTAAAATGAGGTACTAACGATTTCTGTCCATATATTAACAGTAAGAGTATTCTTGAATTTTTTTTTTGAAAGTTTAAGGGTATTAATGAAACTTTTGAAAGTTTAGGGGTATTTTTGAAACAAAGTACTAACGGTTTCCATCCAAAACTAACGATAAAGGTATTTTTGAACTTTTTTTTTTTTAAAGTTTAAGGATATTAATGAAACTTTTAAAAGTTCAAGGTATTTTCTATAATTTAGCCTTTTTTTTAATGAATTGGAAAAAGAAGAAAGTAATGATCATAAAGGGTAACCAATGCGTCTCCACATTATTATATTCTGTTATGATAGTTCAATGCAGCCCAGTTTAGGTGTTGTTCACATGCAGAAATGCCATAAAACTATTTGTGGAAGTAAAGGCGTCAACGTGGGTTTGGTTTTGATAATGTTATCCACACAATGTATTTTGAGAGTGAATAAACTTATAATTTTTTTACCAACTTAAACCATAGTTCATTTGGTTAAGATATAAGCTGTTAAAAATCATTTGTTAACATGAACATAGCTCAACTGATATAAAACATGTACCATTGACGAAAAGTTAGAGGTTTGAATCCCTCATCTCACATATTGTAAAAAAAAAAAATTTGAACTCAAATAAAAGATATAAGATATAGTAACAACTTGAAAATGAACCGTCATAGATTGACTTAGTGGTCAGTAAGTGTCATGGGAATAATAAAGGAGCTGTTTGGGGCGCTGAGTGGATTATAATAATATGGATTATAATAGTCTGTGGGTTATAATAATCTGTGTAGTTATATAATATGTGTTTAAGATCCAAAGTTATTTAGTCTGAGTTATAATAGTATGTGTTTGGGGTGCACAATATTCTACAGACTATTATAACCCATGTCCCAAACAATCCTAAAGGGTTTAAAAGGAATGCGTTCAATGATGGTGGTCAATCTAGGATTTAATTTTCTACATGTTTCCTTGAAAACCAAATGTAGTAGGGTCAAACAGTTATCCTATGAGATTAGTCGAGTTGTGCATATGCTGGCTCGATATATATAAATAGAGGGTCATAGTTTGAAATCCCTTCATTTTTTAATTATAATACGTTAAAGAAAAGAGAAAATTATAATGGGAGGTGAAACTGATTGCCATATTTGCTAATTGGTTACACAAAAAAAAGGACAAAATATACTTTTGGTCCCTAAAATTTGGATTGATATTTATCTGGTCCATGAGGTTTCAAAGATGATACTTCTGGAGATTTGAAAAAATGTTCTAAATGGCGCTTGAGTTAAAGTTCATTATTAGTTGACTTACGAAAAATGATGTGGCATAGGTTAGATAGGACAATTTTAAATTATGTAGCAACTTTTATTAATTTGAGACTTTTTAATTTTATTTTTGCTCTTTCCCACCTCCCTTCCATCTCTGTTCGTCCCCCGTTCTCCATTTTCCAATTCAAGCCATGGCCACCACGGTCGCACTGTTGCTCGATGGCCAAACTGCAATTGTCACTGGCACCTCCCGTGGGATGGGATCGAGTCATCACCGTCCACCTCCACTCCCTTGGTGCAAACCTCATCCTCAACTACGCTTCAAACTCCACACAAGTCCATCTCCTTGAATCGGATCTCAATCGATCATCAGCGTCGCTCCAACGAGCGGTCACCATCAAGTCTGATTTGTTTGACCCAGATCAGGTCAAGCGACTGTTCGATTTAGTCGAAAAGGAGTTCGGATTTGAGATCTGCATCTTCGTGAACTCCGTTGCAGTTCTTGATTCGAAGTACCCTGACTCTGGCATGATTTTAGATATATTGAGAAAAATTCAAATTGCCTCCAAACTCCTCTATGTATTGTGATCCCACGAGAGGCACCAGTGATGATTGCGGTTTGTCGGCCGTCGAACAGTAGTGCGACGGAGGTGGCATGGCTTGAATTGGAAAATAAAGAACGATGGCCGAACAGAAAGGGAATGGAGGAGAAAGACAATGGAAGGAGAAGGGAGGAGAGAGAGGAGGAGGGATCAATAAAAAATAATAAAAGTTGTCACATCATTTAAAATTATAATATAATTTATGTAAAATCATTTTTTCGTTAGTCAACGGTCAACTTTAATTTATATACCATTTAAAACTTTCAGAGATCAAAATATTTTGCACAAAAAAATAATTTGTAAATATAACATTTTTCCCTCATATATTATTAATATATTATTTTTGTATCATATTGATAATGTAAATACTGATACCTTAATCTAAAGTATATAATTGCTATATCCTTATAATTTCTTATTGTTATGGCAAAAACAAATTAAATTTTGTCACTATATCCAAAAATATGTTGATAATTTTTTTTATCAGAGGAAGCGAGATAGGTGGTAAATAATATAGCTGTAAAAAGAGCAGTGATAAATAATAGAAAATTTACTAAAAGTTGAATTAATAAGAGTAGAATATACATAAAGTTAACTAAAAGTTTGTTCACCAAAATTCCGTTTGAATAATTATTTACTTTTTTATTTTCAGTTTTTGAAAATCATGCTTGCTTTTCTCACAATTTTCTTACAATGGTGTTCAAATGTTTCTTCTTACAATGGTGTTCATGTTCTTTAAAGAAACATTTGAATTCTTAGTCAAATTCCAAAAACAAAACAAATAAAACAAGTTTTTAAAAAACTATTTTTTTTAATCTTTAAAACTTGATTTAGATTATGAAAACATTTGTAAAAAAGTAGATAACAAAACAAAGAAATCCATATTAGGTAGAAGTAGAGCGTTTGTAAGCATAATTTATAAAATAAAAAATAAAATAAAAACACATGGTTATCAAATCGACGGAGCCTAAGGAATTAATGCAAAAACCATTTAAGAAATACAAAATAAGTGTATGTCAAAATTCAACTTCAACATTAAGTGTATTGTAAAATCACAAACCAAACAATCATTTGGAACCTACAAAAGCTATGAAACCACAAATCTTCTTACACATAATCATCGCAAAAATAAGTTTTACCAAAGCTTTTAAAACAAAACCAAACTAACCTCCACTCCCAACCCACCAAAACAGACCTCTTAGATAAAATGACAACGGAAAATCACTTAGTCTAAAATTAAAAAACAAACCACTATACCAAAACAAACTTTAGACAAACTCACAAGTTGTTATGATACGGAACCAAAAAAAAAAAAAAAAATATCATTATTACCACCTTAAAACCAAACTAGAACTCATGCCCACCCAAGCAAATTTTAGAGAAAAATACAATAAAAATTATACTAGTCTACAATCATAAATCAAACATTTATTCCATCCTATGAACTAGAATTCCACCCCAAATACACATTAGAAAATATATATAGTTTAAAATCACAAAGCAAATTTAGAAAAACACATCGTAACATTTATTACAACTCAATAACTAAAATAGAATTCCTCTCCCTCCCTCAAAGCAACCTTTAGAGAAAATCTCATGACCACATAAATTACGATTCTAAAATCACAAACCAAACTTTTATTACAACCAAATATAACAAGCTATCTCTCTCCCAACAGACATAAAAAAAAATATGATTGAAAATCACGTAATAAACCATTATTAAATATATGAATAGATTGAACTCAAAATATATATATTAGATAGATAGATGTTACTTAACTTTCAATTTTGTGTTACTATTAACTCTCTTAGTTTAATGTTTACATCACCAAACGTCTAAACATGTCTAAGATCAATGTGCCATATAATTTTAAAATATTATAGTCATATGCTACGTAAGTTTTAAAAAAGGTTTCTACTTATTAATACAAATTAAATATACTTCTATAATCGAAAAGATTATTCGAAGTGATTACTTTTATAATTATTTTGTTCATGGTTAAAAATTTAATTTTCCTTTATATTCTTGCAAGGTTTTATATGTTGATGTCAATAGAAAGGTTGAAGTTTCAATTTTATAGAAATATCGATAAAAATATCGATGGATATTTATGAAAAAATTATAAAAATATTCATAAAAATAGTTAAATTAATAAATAAGCATTTCATCCATTTTAAATAAGTTAATTTTTCTTATTATTAATAGTATGTCTACATTAGTGATACTTTGTTGATATATTTTTTGTTATAATAGAAACGTTGATTCATCCCTTACGTCAATGTCGACGAACACATAATTAAACACAGAAATGTAAATAGAAATGTTGACGTGTGGACAAAAATTTAATACCGTGCATTCTCATACATACACAAACGGTTAGGCCGGCTAAACATTAAATATATCTATCTATACATGTATATATTAACGTGAAATAGAATGATTAGGTTGGCTGCATTAAATAATTTTTCTTACAAAATCAAATTGAAAGTAAATGTTAACTATGGGGTAGGAGAGGTGTCCACTACCAATAATACGAAATAAACGTTGTCAAATCCAACTAAGCCGGAAAAATAAATGAAAGAACCAGCATTTTATTGAGGAAGAAAACAAATACTATGGATTTATTCTTTTTTCTTTTTAAGATTTGGGGAAAAAATCAAATATTATCTGTAATCTTGACAAGATTTATCGATTTTTACCTATCCTCAACTTTCAATTTCATCAAATTATACAATAACCTTCGATAAATACTGCAATCTTTATCTTAAACTTGAAAAAAGGTTGCAAGTTTACTTTCTAATAGTTTTTGTTTGAAGAATATATCATTAAAATAGAGACTACAGCTACGATTGGGCGATTTCTTTCTCAAGGACTCGCGCTGCTTGCTCAACTCCTCTCTTCAGCCCAATGGGGAAGAAAAAAGGGGCTTCCGCTTCCTCTCTCTGTGTTTTTTTTTGTCAAACAAAGCCCACACACCCTGATTTGCGTGAAAAGTAACGGCCTCACCAAATAAACTCACTCTCTATTTGGTGTCCCACTCTCTCTAGCTTTCTTAAACAAAAAATAAAAATAAAAATAAAGAAGTAATCTTAGAAAATTAAAAGCATGTTTGGTAGGCAATTTGGATCTTTTTTTATGTTTTCGAATTCACTGAGTTTTATGTTTAACAGATGTGTTTTCGAAAATTGTTTCCAAATTCTATCATCCAAATAGTATAAATTTTGAAAAACAACTTTTTTTAAGTTTTCATTGTATTTAAATTTTGAATTTGAAATTTTAAAATGCAGAATTATATTAAAAAAGATAAAATTTTTAATAAATATAATATTTCATGTTATAAACTCAACTTATTTTTGTTAAATTAAAATATGTATAATATAATATATTATAAATTCTATTACATTGTAAAATAATAATTATACAAATTTATAACAAAAAACATGTTCATAAATAAATTAATAATGGTTTATATTCAACCTAATATTTAGTTTTGCAACTACAACTAGTTTAATGGTCAATAAATATATTATAGAACACATTTTGAATAATTGTTTAAATTGGAATCAAATTTCTAAATCTACTACGAAACATATAAGTGAAAACATGAAATACAACTCATTGAATCTCTTGTTTTCAAAATTTTGTATTGTGGACCAAACGGGCCTAAATACCCATCACCACCCATGGGTCATCAATTAAGTGGGTATTTATAGAATAAATGACTCGTGATAAATGGCGTTAATGACAGTAAAAGGGATAAAGATTTTCAGAAATTTTGGGAAGCAAGTAAAAAATCCATCAAATTTAATTTTAGCACCAATAATAAAATTAAGCTCAATTTTTTAATAAATTGAACTTAATAAAAATATATGGCTAAAATTAAATTGATAAATTGAAAGCAATTTCTAACATCTCCAACATGTATGACTTTGGTCCCCATTTCCTACCAATGAGGATCCAATTGCCATCCATGAGGGCAACCTAGAAGATATGAAGTGCTGTCCGCCATTATGTATTCAACAGCATAATATATCGTCAATTAATAACTAATACTTGTCAAGCTAGTCTTGAAAAATGATCCCAAATTGTTTACACAAAGACTGCAAATAACGTAGGCAAAGAAACATACAGACAGCCAACAGGACGATTCACCCACTAAGAACATGGACATTAATTAAACCTTAATTAATCCAAAAATAAGAAATAGAAATTATCTCGCAAGTTCAATCTTGATCCCGCCATTAATGGTGAGATCGTCAGTTCCATACCTTGGCACTAGAGTCACAATCACGCTATCGTCGTCAGCTGCGTCCAAATCCTCGAGCAATTCAGATATACTTATCTTAAGCTCCCTCTTTGCCTTCGAATTGTGGCTATGCTTATGGGGAACGTTCACAAAGCTTCCTGCAAACTCAGTATTATCTGGCCTACTTACTGGGTCATCTTCGTCGTTGATAAAAACATCGAATTTTACGAATTTGTCTCTGGCCAATTCAATGCCACTTATCACCAATATCTCTTCGTCATCTTCATTCTCCTTCTTCGGCCTCGGAACATCCACTCTCAAGGTCGAGTCCAGAGTTCTCGGAAACATGATGCTGCTCACTGAGGGAATCTCGGCTGCCAGTGCTGCGCCAATTCCCAGCGGACTTTCAGCCGCAACCGCAAAGGCAAAGGAATTATTGCTGAGAGTTAAAGCTCCATAGAGACCTGTGTGTTAAATCACCAATCAACTCAAAACTTTAAGTTAATGAGAGAAAATGACATTATAGAGATTCAAATACAAGATCTCCATGTATATTAAATCATTAATTAACCCAAAAACTTAAACGTAACTAATGGGCACAGTAAATTTAATTATAAAGAAAATGAAGTGAATCATAAAGTGAAAACAAGAGAAATTGTACGTAGAAGAAACTTCTATTCTATTTACTGATGGAGAATTGTTACTGGAATATGAATAAATAACCAAGCACTACCCTTAAAATTTTCTCTAACACATACCACTAATGCACTAAACTATTAAGCTTAAAAACTCTCCAACTTATTGGTGTTGGGAGTGCAACCAAAGTCCTACGTACAATTAAGGGAGAATCAAAAATCTTATAAGCAAAAAGTAATTAAGGGAGAATCTTAACTACTTAAACTGTTTGATAAAACAAATTATTTATTAAACTATCAAGAATCTTATAATACTGTAATTTCGAAAATTTAAGAAAGAAAAAATATAGAGAAAACTTTAGCATCTTAATGTCTTTTTATATAATTTTCTTAACCTACGATGTTCCGAGCTTCTAATTTACATTACTCATCCACTACTTGGTGCTGTTTGGAATTTTGTTTGTAAGCAAAAAGTAATTATGGGAGAATCTTAACTACCTAGGTTGTTTGGTAAAATAAATTATTTATTAAACTATCAAGAATCATTTTTCAATTTACTTTGACATGATAGATTCAGCTTTCCTAAAAATCTTTCATCTTCTCTAACCATGTACAAATCTCAAATTTATCCTTCTATATATATATATATATATATATATATGTTTCACATCTATTGTCTTATATCAATGAAATTTTGATTGGTTCAATTTTTTATAACAATTATTTTCTTTAAGCTTTTATCAAATAATTTAGATCAAACAAAATTAGGTGCAATTTAAATCATATAAATTTTTAAATAATTATTTTATAATAAATTATAAATTAAATATTAAATTATAACTAAATCACAATAATAATTTATTACTAATTTACCAAAGACTATAACTAGTTTTTTCTAAATTAAATATTAAAATTTACTAAACACTATTTTACTTCATTTCACAAATACAGTTTGCCAACAATTATTTTAAAAGCTACGGCAATCCCAAACTAAACTTTAATTAACTAAATTATAGACTAAACATAACTCCTAAAATAACCTGCAAGCCCAATAAGTATGTCTCTCCGATCAACTTTGTCTGGCGAATGATTTTGACCACCATTGGAGGCGCTGCAAAAAACTAGAGGAACGTTAACAACAAACCTTCTTCTTCGAAGCCTGGATGATGGCTCTTTGTTATTACGAAAAAATGGGCAAAAAGAGGTGGTGCTGGAAATGGATATATTGTTGGTGGAGGAAAGTGGCGGTGGCAATGGACGAGATAGAGAAGCCATAGCCTGTACGACTTTTTATTTCAGAAAGCTACGACTTTTTTCATTTTTTCGATCGAAGCTTGTGCTCGCAATTTAAGTATACAGTTTTTGACGAAACTAATAGACGGGTTTGATTATTAACTCCAACCTGCAAAGCAAGGTCAATTAAAATATAGTGGGTTTGATTATTAATAAATTCCAACGTGCAAAGCACGTCAATTAAAATATAGCAGGTTCATTTCTGCCTATTATAATTTATAATGAGACGTCATCCTGGAAAATGTGATGGATGATTTTTTTCTTCTTTTTTTTTTGACATGGACTGATGGATGAATTATTCTATATACAACTGGCAAAATGTATCACATATTATTATTAGATGCATAAGAATAAACTATAAGGGCTTGTTTGTCCCACGGAGTTGGGGTTGGGGGGAGTGGACATATGAAGTCCACTCCCTATTTGGCTCGTGAGTAATTTGAGCTTGAAGTTTTTGGACCAAATACTCAAACTTCAACAAAAAATACTGTCGAAATTCGCACAGAAACCAACACACGTTCTCTCATTCTCACTTTTCACATATCTCCTTCTCTCTACATGATGCTTTCTCCTCTCTCTCTCCCCGAGGTTTGTCTTACGACTCTTCCCTTCATCTTCTCGAAGTTTCCTCTGTTCATCTTCTCACACTCTTCTTCGATTGTTCTTCAATTAATTCACGTTTACCGTTCCCATGGGTCACCAATTCTTCTTTTGTTAGAGTTTTTTTTTGTTTAACAGTCAAAACTCTATTCCCCAAATCAAATAAGTGACCCATAGTACATCTGAAACCCTAAACCCACTCTCCTTGCTGATTATGCACCCCTGCATGAAACCCTGAACATCAAACATTGGTTATTGACATCATTTTTTTTTTCAGATTTGAAACCCTAACCCACACCCCTCGCCACTTCATCCGTATCAACTCTTGTCACTCTCTTTGTTATTTTCTCATCCACAACAGCTTCCTTTTTGGAGTTGCGAGGCTGCATGTTCCATCGGAGGCAAAATGGAAACCAATGCTTGGTAGGGTTTGTTTGGAGCCTAATGGGGGAGGGGGGCTTCTCCAAAAGGTTTGTTTTCTTTTTTCCATAGGTTGATGATAAGCACCATTTTTTAAAAACCTTTTTTTACATGTCTTCTGATCTATTTGTTTTTCTTGGGACTGTTATTGTCAGTTTGTTTATTTTTAACATTTGTAAGATATGTGTTATTTTACCCTCAATTCATAATTTACTTTCTCTATTTTCAATTTTATTTCTCGATTTTTCACCCTTAATTCATAGTTGACTTTGTCTCTGTTTCTTCACTGTGTTTTCCTCAGTTTGTTTGGTTCAAATTACATACCATGTTGTTTATACTATTTCATCCCCTCTAAAATTTTATTCTGATGGGTGAAATATGTGTATCTTTGAGGCCGATTTGAATATACTCTCATTTTTGCCTATGTACGTGTGATTAATATCTTTAATAATCAGTCTCCCTTTTCTATAACATGTTCTTTGGTTCCTAATTTTATTCTAACATTTGGTTTAAATAACCTGGTGTGTATTAAATGGTATTCTCATTTCACCCAATATTATTCGGTTCATACATAAATGTGATTAAAATGTGTGAGGTGCTGTCTTTGAAGCCATATCTTTTGGTTCAGACATGTTTTAATTTGACAACCTTTCTCTCTGTTTAGGCTGGTATGATGTTTAATGCTATTAATATATTAATAATATATTTTATATTGTGGGTGTTGTCCCTATGGCCAAATCTTTTGCTTTAAATGACATGGTTTGTATTAAAATTGCATTCTGATTTCTACTATCCCCTTTAATTAACATTGGTAGGTGCACTCATTACAATAAGTGCACCTAACTACCCTACTAAGAACAACTGGTTTTATTCAATATGGTATTTCCTATATATATATATATATATATATATATATATATATATATATATATACAATATCACACATCAGGATCTTTGAGCACAACTCCAAAGTTTGAGCACATCTCATAATTCATGAGTACCTAATTCTTCCTTCTTTCTCTCCCTTATATGTATGTTTATGATAATAAACTTGCTTTGTTTATTTATTCATTTATCTTTTTCAAATGTTACAATGTTCCGAGTGTTGATTTCTAGCCACATCTTCGACCTCTTTGACCTGAACCTTGTAAACTAAGGTGCTTGTTTCTTCTTCATTTGTTTCATTTCTTTATGCTTTAAGTTTACATTGTCATATTAATATACTTTTCCTTTGTACTATTTGCAGGGTACGACCCTCTACAACATAGACCTTAGTTTGAAGTTTGGAATATTTTCCCTTCATATGTGTATCATATTGGATTATTATGCAACACTTTGAACACTGATTTTTTACACATTCTTAGTCGTTTTGTACATTATTCACACTTTGAACACTATTTTTTTACACATTGTTGTTCTTTATGTATGCTATTATTATTGAACATATGAGTGTTGCCCGAAGTTTTTAATAATGCAATGGATGACCATCAAATATAGTATATTTTAGAAATAATTATTATACAAAAAAATAAAATATATGCAAAAATCAAGATGGGATAGACAATCAATTTTTGACCACGAGATATGTTAAAAAGTCAATCAATTTGAACCATTCAAATAATACAGGTAACCAAAGCAACTATTATTCTAAATTACATAGCTAAAATACTAGATGGAATGAATTCATTATCCAAATGTTTAAAAAATAGTGTTAAAAAAGAAGAAACGTGTTTAAAATAAATTTATTTTTTGCCCACTAATACAGATTTTTTTTTTTTTAAAGATAATCCTATTTGTCAACCAAAAATATTTTTAGAAAATGCAATTTTTTTACTAACCTATTTGGGGAAAAAAATGTCAACCCTACTGTTTTGATCAAATTTGAGTTGGAACAAGTTTCATGTTTTTTTTTTTTAGTTTACTTTAAAAAATAAAGGTCAACCAATTTTTGTAAAAGAAGAAGTGACTGTTTAATTTATAAAAAAATAAAAAAAGCTCTTGTTTTGCATTAATTTTTTTTTTTTTTATAAGTTGAATTGGAATATTACGAGCTCCACAAGGGAACAGTTTTTTGTCAACTAATTATGTAGCTTTAAAAATACAAGGAAAATAGAAATTCAATTCTTCAACCATTCTACTTGGTTAAAAATATTCAATTATTTCCCCTTAATTTCAATTCCAATGTAAGAAGTATATAAAAAGTAGTTTTTTTTAATCAACTAATGTACTTTCAATAAAAATTGAGTCAACTTTAAGAATATTAACCAAAGAAGTCATAGTGGTGTATAGAAAGTTAAACAAAGAGGCCATGGGGTGCTTATCAGCGAGGTGGATGATGAGGTGACGACCTGACGAGGCTATGGAGATACTAGTAGACCTCTCCTAGGCTTCTTTTGTTGTGTATTCTTTAGTTAAACTACTTGTATATTAGCCTTGTAGGTTCAGTTGTAAATTGTACTTTTGTTATCTTGTAAATTCTGACTATAAGATATCTTTCGTGTCTATATCTGTGATTGTGAACTCAGCCTCTTTTGTGTAGTGTTGATGGGTGCTGAGCCTTTGTTTTAAATCTTAGAACTGTGTTATGCTCCTTTACAGGTTTCTGATATTAGGTTTCATTGTAATTATGTCGTCATGCTGCCGAAATTTCAGCATGGGCGAGCTAACTCAGTCTCTTTTCCGTATTTAGCATGTTCATAGTCTTGGGTTGTTACTGTTGGTATCAGAGCCCTAGGTTATAGGTTCTATAAACTTGTTTAAGTCGTAGGCATCGGTTTCTCCATAGTTCCTCTCAGGAAAATCGCCTCGTCATTGCTAGGTTTGTTGTTATGAATGTGAAAAGTAGCATAGGGTTAAGCTTAGCTTGCTCCTAAAGAAAATACTTTTGGTTAATGTTTGCATGAAGTTTTCTCTTTGGTAGTATGTGTTTTGAAAGTTTTATTGGTGGGATGACATGCTTTAGTTTTGTATTTCAGTTGATGGCTAGTATTAGAGGTGCGGTTGGTCGAGGTAGAGGCGGCACAAGGGCCACCTCAGGGCGAAGTAGGGGTGGACGAAGAAGTAGAGGCCGAAGAGTGCGTAGTCAGGACCCGGTTCGTGACACCCCATTAGAAGAGTGCCAGGAGCACCAGGAGGAACTTGGTATGGGTCTTTCAATGTCAGAGGTGTCGGCAAGTCAAGATAGCGGAAATCAAGGAAATATAGGAGTGGAACCGACAGCTAAGATGACTATAACAGCTGAGGCTCTTCAAAATATTATTCAGACAACTTTAGCCAATCAGGAGGCATTATTTACTCAGAGCCTCGAGGCTTCTACATAGGAGGCCAGGTACTTGAGTGACACACCCCGTCCCAGATCACTCTAACCAACCTAGGACGTGGCACGTCGAACAAATGATCTCAATGATAAATGAAACCCATTGTCTTACTTAACAGTACAAATCACGTTTTGGAAATAATAGGTGGCTAGCAAAGGTTTTATTGACAAAAAGTCCACAAAATTTTCGGCAAAGTTTCCCCTGAAAAATGGATGAACAATCCTGAATTTTTAAAACATTACTCTTCCAAATAGAAAATATGCATATGTATATATATAACTTCGCTACTCTCTCCAAATCCTTCTCAAACATACTATTCAGCATCACTTCAACCATTCAAACGTAACTTTAGAAAGCCAAAAAAACATCAGTAACTATTTACAAGTACTAAAACCCAAGTCAACGTGAAAAACAAAACGTGGTGCGCTCAAGCTCATATTAGCCACTCTGGTTACAAAAGATGCATTCAAAGCATATGTACATACAAAAAATGATATGCAATCTAACAAGCCTGGTGGCAAATGTAAACTTCAGTAGGTTCACCTGAAACTCAAACGCTACCTGGTAGGAAAAAGTAGGAAGAAAGAATGAGCTAAAGGCCCAGTGAGTGGTAAGTTCATAAGAGAATAACTTTCAGGGAAACCATTTAAGCAATATGCATAATTTCAAACTCTATTGGGAAAAAAATTATAATAAAAATCAAGAACAATTTTAAGTTCTCATGATCACTAAAAACACAGTAAAATTCATAACAATACCTCTTAAAACATAACGTTCGCTAATAACAATATATATAAATATAGTGAGAGAATATGTAGTTACAACTTTTGAAAACATACGCATAAGCCTGTAAAACTCATCACCTAACATGTACCCAAATCTATATCCTACTGGCGTGAAGTAAACTCCATACGCACAGCAAAACAATCTCAGTCATACTATGTACCGAGAAATCTCAAGGTATATAGAAAATCTCTGTCATACGTGCACGCAGAGCTATCCCCCAAAGGGCTAAGCACCCTAATACAAGGCCCAAAGCCTATGTGTGTGTTAGAGTGGGTCCCAAAGACCTTTCTCTCTAATATACTGTAACGACCGGTTTATTTAGAAGCATTAATTTTTAAATTTTGGAAATCAAGTTGGATTAATTTCTTAAATAAGTATTTTAGATTGTTGGAGTTAATTTGAGATTTGGAAATTTAAGAAAGGGTAAGTATGAAATGAGAAAAGGAAAAAAAAAAAGGGGCATTTTAGTAATTTTTTTTATTTTTTATTTTCCTCAACCTTATCTTCTTATTCTTTCCTTCTTCCCCATCTTCTCCTCATTTTCCCTCCCTCTCCCGATGGCTTTCCCCTCACTCCTAAAATCTCTCTCTCTCTCTCTCTCTCTCTCTCTCTCTCTCTCTCTCTCTCTCCCTTTCCGTCCGATCTCTTTCTCCCTTCCGCCGAGCAACCCGCGGGCACGCCCTGCTGCAGCCCCGTCCGCAACCCAGTCCGCCGCACGCCGACTCTGGATCGCCGGTGCAGCTCGCGTCTGCCCAGCGTCCAGCCGCCGACCGTTTCCCTCTTCTTTTCTTCGTCTTCATCTTCCCCAAGGATCTCGCCGCCGACCATTTCCTCCTTCTTCTTCGTCTTCACCGAACAGCAACTCAGATCGCGCTGGATCTACTCGCAAACGCCTCACTGGAGCTCACCGGAGTCCCGAGCGCACCGGTTCTGCAAGCGTAGTTCGTCGGAAACTCGTCCCAGTCGCTGCACGAAGCTCTTGACGACCAACCTGCAACTAGCAGTCGCTCACCGTACGAAGTAGTTCGAAGCTCAATTCGAACATCAGGTCTTCGCCGGAGCCACGAACGAGCCAGATCTGCAAGATCAATTTTCCGAAATTCGTCCAGATCTGACTCGTCGGAACCAGATCTGCTCAAAATGAACAATCACGCGCTGCCACGCGCCTCCACGCTCCGCCGTGCTCTGGCCACGCGCCGCCGTCTCCGATTCCAAATTTTCGAGCTCGAACGGTCCCGGTTACGATCGTGTTCTGACTTGGGTAATTTCGTTACTCAATTGTTTTTAATTAAGGACTTTAAATGGGATCGATTGTTAATCAATGGATTTAATTTTCAGGATATTGATTTGAGAATCAAACTACGGAATTGGAGACAAATATATAAATTTCCAGCAAGGTTGAAGGTTCCGCACAGTCAATTTTATTGGGTGAGATATTGTGCTAAATTAATATGGTCTAAGGAAATAAAAAGGGACTGATTTGCAATTAAAATTACTTTTGGACCCTTTGACTAAATTGTTGGACAACCTTTTCTATTTGGAATTAATTATTGGACTTTTTGAGACTACTGGACCATTGAACGAGGCTATGGAGCTAAGACTCACATAAATTAAATTAAAGGACTGACTCAGTTAAGATTAACCAAAATTGGACTCTATGGAGCTCATTTATGAAATTTCAAGAATCTTGGACCAAGTTTTAATAATCCTTATTTTTATTGGATTATTGAAGGATAAGCAGGAGACCAGAGCTTGGAAGGAAGTAGTCATTTGGATTTAAGCCTCTTAAAGTTCTTTATGTTAACTTTAATGTATGATTGAGAGTGTGTCAATTGTGAAAGTATGCTTGAATAATTGTGTTATGAAGAATGTTCTATCTAGTAAATTGATGTGAAGATTGATTAAGTTGAAAATGGCCTAACTTGTGGCTATTATAGAAATAGGGGCTTAAAGTTTCAAGTTGATTGTAAATGGCACGTGCAGTACTTTGAATGAGTTTTGCTTGAGGTTTGTGATTGGATGTTTGTGACTATGTTCTTTCTAATCTATGCTAGAGCATAGTATTTCAAGAAAAGCATTGATTGAATTGAGTAGGTTGCTATAGTCGTGTTGCTACTATAGGATTCGAGGGGTCTTGGTCATGTTTATATGTTTAAGAATTAACTTGATGATTGTTGTGATGAGCCTTGGAATGCATGTATGACCTTGAATATAGTTCCTCTATAAGCATAACTGTAAGAGGAAGTTGACCTAAACTGAATAGATGAATGCGGTCCAAGTCTGAGTTCAGTATGCTTGAAATGCTCGGCTGGTTGAACACGTACAGAAAACTCGATTGTTAGGTTGGACGGCTAACAATCTAAGGCACCTTAAGGACATATCAAATTCAGGATATTTGCCTATGAAGTTGTGTTTAAAGTAGTTCGGACGACAGGTTGTTTTTAATAGGTTCAAGATGGGTCTGAAAGTGAGTGTAAGGATAAGGGTCGCCATGACTTATGGTATATTTAGAAGATGGGATTCTAGAGTAAATAAATTGGAGGGTAATAGGTTGCTGGCACATGTATGGGCTTTAGTTATGCAAAGTTCCGATTTAGAAATGTGGTATCGGGACGAAAGTCCATACTTGAGATTCGTGTTTGTGATCCATGGTGCTAGGTCACAACGATGCGATTGTGGTTGTTTATAAAAGGTGGGCCTGGGTCATATGTTACGAATGACTTCTTAAAAGAAAGAGAAGTGGGTTTGGCCTAGAAAGTAAGTAGCTTTTCGGATTTGTCCGTTAGGATTTGTATTCGCCTAGATATATATATATATATATGAGGCGTGACATGTTGTAAATGTTGGAAAGGCTTGAGGGTGGCTTTCCCTCTTAGCTTGTGTGAGTTAGGGAACGTTTTTCCCATTGTGTGTGTTTGTGAATTTCGGGTCGGTTTGTGATTGTGAATCAGTCTTGATGGGAGAAATTTGGTATGATTGAGGACCCGAAAGGTTCCAAAATCGTTGTGAAAGTACAAGGCCAGTTAGATTGGTGCTACCCATCCTATCTCTGTCGTTTCATGCGAGTTTGTAAGCCTATAACATATGTGATGTGATGAGCATAGGGAATGCGTTTCCCTAGTGCCTGTGAGCTAGCTTAGGGGTGATTCCCCACTGTGTTGAGCATAGGGAATGCGTTTCCCTATTGCCTGTATGCTAGCTGAGGGGATGTGTCCCCTGGTTGCATGTGTGGCTATTATGATGTGATGAGCATAAGGAATGCGTTCCTTATTGCCGACTAGCTAGCTTAGGGGTGATTCCCCACTGTGTTGAGCATAGGGATGCGTTTCCTATTGCCGTGTGCTAGCTGAGAGATGATTCTCCAGTATGTTGAGCGTAGGGAATGCGTTCCCTAGTGCCTGTGTGCTAGCTTAGGGGTGATTCCCCATTATGTTGAGCGTAGGGAATGCGTTCCCTAGCGCCTGTGTGCTAGCCTAGGGGTGATTTATCCATTGAGATGAGTGTGAGGGTTATAGACCTTCACAGGTTTGGGTTCTAGGTTGCAGGACTCGCAGGTATGACACGAAGTTAGGTTCAGGTAGTAGTGAATGTTGTGGAAGGTTAAATGGACTTTTAAAATAATTGAAGGAAGTATTTGGAAACTAAGCACGAGTGTGAGTAAGAGCCTGGTATGGTTTCTTTAAACATTGGACCCTTAAGTGGGCTACTTACTGAGTATGTTTATGCTCATCCTTGCTACTTTGTTTGTTTTGCAGATTGTGCACAATCTCGAGGGTGGATGACGCAGGCGACTACTTGACGAGACTATGGAGGCTCCATCAAATTTTTTTCCTATGTTTAGCCTTTAGTTTTGTTTCTTTGTTCCCTGTTGTTTGTCGGTCTGTAAAGTTTAAATATTCTTTAGCTTCGTGTGTCTAGTTAGAAGCTTTTAGATTTGGTTGTCTGTTAATTGAGCTCAGCATCATTTATCGTAGTTTGGTGGATGCTGAGTTTGTGATATGAAACATAGAAGTGTTTATATCTATTTCCAGGTCTTTGTAAAATTTTGGTTTCTTGTAGTCACGCCGTCATGCTGCCGAAATCTCGGACATGAACGAGGTAACTAGGTCGTGCTTCCGTGTTTAGAGAGTCGTAATAGGTCCGGGTCTTTACATATACTATGGAAACACATTCACACAGTATATGGTAACCACCATGGGTACATATATCTAGTGGTTTGAAAATCACTTTCAACATAATAATTCTCATTCTCAAACTCTTCTTGAAAATCATGCTCTTTTTCTTAAAACAACATTTCATAAACTTGAGAGATTTTAAAATAACACTAATATTTATAATTTCTCAAATAATCATCAAATCTCTCAAATAATATAAAACAATTCCAAAGTCATATTTTCTCTAAAACCTCATCTCATAAACCTCATCCATTTTTCAATATACACTAAAACTCTTCCAACTTCTCAATAATTATGAAATATTAGAATTCTCAGTTATTCCTCTAAACATTCCACAATAATTGCTTCAACTCATACATAATTATATAATCATAAATTTCACAATATTAGTTAAATAATAAAATATTTAATATAATAAACCACTCACTACTACTATAGGATTGATGTGCTCAGATCGTAATTTTTTCCAACCTCTGATTGACCTGAAATAGTAATTAAAATACCATATGAGCACATACCTAATTACCAACTCATATTACATAAAATTCCATCTATTTACCAAACTAAATGCATTTTTTTTTCCTAACAAGTACAGTTTTGTCCTTTTCCTCCATTCTACAATCACTTCCCAAATATCAGCCATTAATTAATGACTCAATGCATTTTTTTTTCCAAATCAACACCATCCACGTGACTCCACCCATTTTTTAAATAACTATGATGTACTTTCCTCTTCTTCCCACTTCGTAATAAAATAATTTTACTAACTCTTTTTCTCTCCAACCACTGACTTCATCTTCTTCCTTCTTCTTTTCACTTCCTTTCTCTTTCAAAAATTATGCAACTCTTCTATCTCCCAATTTCTAGCTTAGCAAACAAGGTAGTAATCTTATTGTGTAGCCTAAAAACAAGTTTCTCTTTTCCTTTCTAAATTACTAGCTACCTAAAAACAAGCCCCAAAAATCCTTCCCTCATATTAGGTAACACCCACCATAAATTTAAACGTTTTTTTTTTCCAAGATTTTTCCAAAGGAAACTTACCAAATCAAAATTCTGTGTTTTGTGAAAGTCCTCCACTTCCAAAATCAAGTAATTGCAGCTTGATTTCCAAAATTAAACTTCAATTCCCGAATTCTCTCTCATCTCTCAACTCTCCCGATTTTAAGCTAAAAAGAGATGGTTTTCTTCTTTTTTTTTTTTTTTTATCAAAACTTTCACACTAGCCACATGTCCACTACCCCTAACATCATCACCAACACACGTGTCCACCCAACTCCCCCCAAAATTTTGGCTACAAATTTAATAGACTAATTCCAAATTTCTATTTCCCTTTTTAACCCTAAACAAAGTGCGAAAAGACAGTTAGGTCCTTATATTGAGAGATTTCAGGAAGTACGATTTGGGCTATTTTGATGGACAAGGAGTGGACCCTACAGCAGCCGAAGCATGGTTAGCATCCATGGAGACCATTTTCCGGCTCATGCATTGTCCAGAAAATCAAATGGTACAGTGTGCAGCTTATGCACTGAGAGGTAGGGCCCTTCTTTGGTGGGAATCGGTGGAATGACCAATTGATGTTAGTGAAGGACCTATCACATGGTCACGCTTCAGAGAAGAGTTTTATGAGAAATATTATCCATCCCTCATAAGAGCCAAGAAGCAGGCAGAGTTTATCCAATTAAAACATGGAGAAAACCAATCAGTAGAGGATTATGAGCAGGAGTTCTCTATGCTTTCTCGTTTTTCCCCTGATTTGGTGGATACGGAAAAGAAGAAAGTTGATCGTTTCATCAGGAGCTTATGTGATGACTTGTTCAGCCCAGTGGCAGTACTTGAACCTAAGACATATGCTGCAGCACTTCGAGTGGCATCTTTGATTGATTCTCGTACCCTCAGGTCGAGGGGAGTCAGTAGTGGGCAGAGTTCAGGATCAGGACAGAAGAGGAAACATGAGCAGACGTTTGTTAAGCCAAACATGTATCTGGTACGAAATCAGCAAAGTGGTCAACAACTAGTCCTGGGTCAGGAGAAAATTCAGTGCCCTAGTTATGGGAAACAACATAGCGGGATTTGCCATGCAACCACCAAGACGTGCTATAGTTGTGGAAAGGTGGGCCATCTGGCGTCTGTGTGTTGGCGGAAAAAGGAAATAGATTCAAGAGTATGTTATAGTTGTGGGAAGCCATGGCATATAGCGATGAGTTGTACTGAGAAAAAGAATACCGAAGCATTGAAAGGCCAGCAGTCGGGTAGGGTTTTTGCAACAACAACTAAAGCAGCAAGTGGATCAAGTGCCGTGGTGACAGGTACTTTACCTATTCTTGGCCACTTAGCATTTGTACTATTTGATTCTGGATGCACCCATTCTTTTATTTCTTATGTATTTGTGGACCGAGCTTAGTTAGAAGTAGAACCCTTAAAACGTAACCTTTTAGTTTCGACCCCAGTTGGGTCAAAGTTGATAGCTCAAGAAAAAGTCAAGATTGGTCAGGTGATAGTGTCAGGTCGCTTGCTAAATGTAACACTGGCGGTGTTGGAGATGAGTGACTTCGACGTTATTTTAGGCATGGATTGGTTATCTAAGAATCATGCCCACATTGATTGTCATCGTAAAGAAGTGGTGTTCAGACCCCTAATGGAATCCAGTTTTAAATTTAAGGGGTCCGAGGCTGAAACAATTCCTAGGGTGATTTCAGCATTGAAAGCAAGCAAATTGATTAGCCAAGAGGCGTGGGCTCTTTTGGCTTGTGTTACTGATACAAGAAGTACAATGGTAGATATAGCATCAGTGCTTGTGGTTAGAGACTTTGTAGATGTGTTTCCAGAGGATGTGCATGGATTGCCCCCAGTCCGAGAAGTGGATTTTAGTATCAAGCTCGAGCCAGGAACAACACCCATATCAAAAGCTCCTTATAGGATGGCCCCAACAGAGTTGAAAGAACTCAAATTGCAATTACAGGAACTTCTAGACAAGGGTTTCATTCGCCCTAGTGTATCACCGTGGGGCACGCCTATACTTTTTGTGAAGAAAAAAGATGGATCGATGAGTCTATGCATCGATTACCGGGAGTTGAATAAGGTGACTATAAAGAATAAGTATCCACTTCCTAGGATTGATGATTTATTTGATCAGTTACAGGGGGAGGTTGTGTTTTCAAAGATTGATTTGCGTTCAGATTACCATCAATACGAATTATAGAGGAAGATATTCCAAAGTCTGCTTTCCGATCCAGGTATGGGCATTATGAGTTCACAGTGATGTCGTTCGGCTTAACGAATGCACTAGCGGTGTTTATGGACTTGATGAATAGGGTGTTCAAGGAATTCCTTGACACTTTTGTGATCGTTTTCATCGATGACATCCTAATATACTCTAGATCAAATGAGGAGCATTAAACTCACTTGAGGAGGGTGTTGGCTGCATTAAGAATAAGCAAGTTATATGCCAAATTCACCAAATGCGAGTTTTGGCTGCAAAAAGTGTCTTTCCTAGGACATGTGGTGTCTAAGGAAGGAGTGTCAGTGGATCCGGCAAAGGTGGAAGCAGTTACAGAATGGCCTTGTCCCACTACGGTCATTGAAGTAGGCCATTTCTTGGGTCTAGCTGGATACTATAGGTGTTTTGTTCAAGACTTCTCCAAAATAGCTACACCTTTGACATATTTGACTCGAAAAGGGAATGTTTTAGTTTGGAGTAATGATTGTGAGACAAGTTTTCAGGAACTCAAGCAAAGGTTTGTCTCGACGCCTTTACTTATTGTACTTGAAGGAACATGGGGTTTTGTTGTTTATAGCGATGCTTCGAAGAAGGGTTTGGGTTGTGTGTTGATGCAACACAGAAAAGTGATTGCTTATGTTTCCTGTCAGTTGAAGGAATATGAACGAAATTATCCAACTCGTGACTTAAAGCTAGCAGTGGTGGTTTTTGCTCTGAAGATCTAGAGGCATTATTTGTATGGCGAAAAGATTCAGATGTACACGAATCATAAAAGCCTCAAGTATCTTTTTACGTCAAAGGAATTGAATATGAGACAGAGAAGGTGGCTAGAGTTGGTAAAGGACTATGAGGCCCGGGTAAGGCAAATGTGGTTGTTGATGCCCTTAGCCGAAAGACTGCTCATACCTCAGCCTTGATTACGAAGCAAGCACAACTACGATCTGACATGGAGCGTTCAGAGATAGTAGTGATGGTGGGTCAGGTCACGGCTCAGCTTGGTCAGTTATCAGTTCAATGGACTTTGAGGCAGCCTGTGATAGATTCCCAATAGGGGGATTCTAGCCTAGTGGGCTTGAGGCGGCAGGCTGAATTGAGTCAGAAGAGTGAGTTTTCTCCTTTTTTAGTGTACCCGGGCAATACCAAGATGTACCAGGATCTGAAACAGTACTATTGGTGGCGCGGGATGAAGAAGGATGTTGCGGAGTTTGTTAGCAAGTGTTTAGTGTGCCAGCAGGTTAAAGCCCCGAGACAGAGATCGGCAGGTTTGTTGCAACCGTTGAGTGTGCCACAATGGAAGTGGGAGGAGGTGTCCATGGATTTCATTTTCGGGTTACCTAGGACCGCAAGAGGTTTCATGGTGATTTGGGTGGTTGTCGATAGGATGACCAAGTCGGCGCACTTTCTTCCAGGGAAACCGACTTTTACAGTCGAAAAATGGGCACGCCTATTTATGGAAGAGGTAGTTAGGTTGCATGGGGTTCCAGTGAAGATTGTTTCGGATAGGGATCCTCGTTTTACCTTCAACTTTTAGAGAAGTTTTCAAAAAGCCTTAGGTGCAAAATGTAACTTCAGTACGGCTTTTCATCCACAAACTGATGGTCAAACTGAGAGGTTAAATCAGAGTCTGGAAGATATGTTACGAGCCTGTGCATTGGATTTTACTGGTAGTTGGGATATGCACCTACAATAGTTATCAAGCAACGATTGGTATGGCACCATTTGAGGCCCTTTATGGAAAGAGATGCAGGTCCCCAATTTATTGGGGTGAGGTTGGTGAATGTAAGTTATTGGGGCCCGAGTTAGTCCAAGTGACCAATGATGCAGTGCAAAAGATCAGGGCGAGAATGTTAACTGCACAGAGTAGGCAGAAAAGCTATGTCGATGTGAGGCGAAGAGATTTGGAGTTTGTCATTGGTGACCATGTGTTTCTTAAAGTGGTACCAATGAAGGGTGTTTTGAGGTTTGGTAAAAAGGGAAAGTTGAGTCCTAGGTTTATAGGGCCATTTGAAATCTTGGAACGAATTGGTCTTGTGGCATATCGTTTAGCATTACCCCTTCTCTCTCTACAGTTCATAATGTTTTCCATGTGTCTATGCTGCGAATGTATGTGCCTGATCCTTCGGAACAAGGAAATTAGACTTGTTACAGTGTTGTGGCAAAATCACCAACTCAAGGAAGCAACTTGGAAACGTGAAGAGGAGATGCGAACAATTTATCCTGAGCTCTTCAAGGATTAGCAACTTTCGAGGACGAAAGTTCTTAAGGTGGGTAGAATGTAATACTTGGTTTTATTATTATTATTAGTTTTTTAAAATAAAAATAATAAATAAGTAAATAATTAAAAAAATAAAAATATATCCAACCTTATCCCTCCTGTCGCCTCCCTCTCCCTCATTTCCGTCTTTCCCTCTTTGCCTCCCCGTATCCCCCACTCTCTCTCGTCCTCTTCCCTCCCCGTAACTCTCCCTCACCCCCCCGTTCCCTTCCCCTCCTCATATCCCCCACTCCCTTCCAGTCCTTTCCCCTCCCCGTATCCCCCACTCCCTCCCGTCCTTTCCCCTCCCCGTATCCCCCACTCCCTCCCGTCCTCTCCCCTCCTCGTAACTCTCCCTCACCCCCGTTCCCCTCTCTCTCTCGTAACCCTCCCTCTCCCTCCCGTTCTCTCCCTCTCCTCCCCTTTCAGTTTATCTCTCTCTTTATCTCTCTCTACCCCTCTCACTAATTATGGGTGAATGAAGTGTTTTTCCAGTAGTTACGTGCGTGGACAGCGGCTTTGAAGTTTGTCGTTGGGTATTTTGGAGTTCGTTTTGGTGTAATCTTGACTCGTTTGACAGTGAGTAAGCGTTTTGGTTTTGGAATTTAGAAATTTAGTGAGTTAATTGCTTATTTAGGCATTATTTGAGTAGTTTGGATTGATTTTGGTCTATGAAACTCACTTTAGGATTAATCGTCATGGTTGAAGGCTAAAGTATCCAATTCGGGTCATACTAAACATTATTCTGTCAACTTTTGGTTACGGTGGTTGGTAAGTTTTAAAGTTAGGAATTTTTATAAGAGGTCTTTCGAGCCAAGTAAGTCTTAAGAAGTGGATTTTGATTCAATTAAGTTATTATTGAGTAATTGGAACTTTTGTGCTTGCTAGAAATCGATTTTTGGAAGTTATAGCAAGTTGGGCGCTCTCTCTAAATTGATAGGATTTAAGCTAACATCTTCCTAAGAAGAGAAGCATTTCAATCTTGGGTCAATTGAGAGGTAAGTAGCCATTGGATTTATTTATAAAGCCCTTGTTTTAATAAATGTATGTGACAAGCTTATTTTATCGATATGGAAAAATTACTAGATCATTGATGATTGAGTATTGATTGATATTGAATGAGATGTTAGTTAAGAGAGATTAAACTAAATCTAAACTTGAGCCATTGTTACTTAAGTGCGTGGAGCTTGACTATGAGATGTTGGTTGTGATTGTTAACTCCAGATCAGGAGGAGGGCGTGGCCCTGAGAAAGGTATTTTACTTGGGGATTTTCGAAGTATTAAATCTGGTTAAAAGCCATTGGATTAGCGCTATCCACCCTGTCTCTGCCGTTTCGTGCGAGTTTGTAAGTCTAGAACGTATGTGATGTGGTGAGCATGAGGGATGTGTTCCCTTATTGCTGATGTGCTAACTTAGGGGTAATTTCCCTATTATGATGAGCATAGGGGATGCGTTCCCTATTGCCTGTGTGCTAGCTTAGAGAGGATTCTCCATTATGTTGAGCATAGGGGATGCGTTCCCTATCGTCTGTGTGCTAGCTTAGGGGTATTTTCCCCATTATGTTGAGCATAGGGAATGTGTTCCCTATCGCCTGTGTGCTAGCCTAGGGGTGATTTCTCTATTGTGATGAGTGTGAAGGTTATACGCCTTCACAGGTTTGGATTCTAGATTACAGGACTCGCGGGTATGACACAAAGTTAGAGTCAGAGAATGGCTAAAATCGAGGTAGGGTAAAAGAGTTTATAGTCAATTGATGTAAGTACTCGATATTTGAGCACGAGTGTGAGTAAGGACAATTTCTTTCTTGGTATGATTCCTTTAAACTTTGGATTACTAAGAGAGTTGCTTACTGAGTATAATTATACTCACCCATGCTACTTTGTTCATTTTTTTTCCAGGTAATGCTCATCAGCGAGGTGGATGACGAGGCGACGACCTGACGAGGCTATGGAGATACTAGTAGACCTCTCCTAGGCTTCTTTTGTTGTGTATTCTTTAGTTAAACTACTTGTATATTAGCCTTGTAGGTTCAGTTGTAAATTGTACTTTTGTTATATTGTAAATTCTGACTATAAGATATCTTTCGTGTCTATATCTGTGATTGTGAACTCAGCCTCTTTTGTGTAGTGTTGATGGGCGCTGAGCCTTTGTTTGACATCTTAGAAGTGTGCTATGCTCCTTTACATGTTTATGATATTAGGTTTCATTGTAATTATGCCGCATGCTGCCGAAATATCAGCATGGGCGAGCTAACTTAGTCTCTTTTCCATATTTAGCATGTTCGTAGTCTTGGATTGTTACTTGATATGCATAAATGAGACTGAACATTTAATATACAATTGGTTAACATATATCAGTTAAACGAATGGTATGACCATTGAGTAGAAAATTAAAAACTTTCTCAAATTATCTATGAATGATGAGAATTTTTTGTGTATGGAATTAAAGATTTGATCTTTACAAGATACACTGGTTCTTGCAAAGATACAGGAAATCTGTGTAAAAATAAATTTTACCCTAGGTGGTAGAGTATAGTATACAAGTTAAATTGTTTTGCTTGTGTAGCAACAAAAGAACTTGTATGACTCAAATAGTTCCTTGAAGATCTGAAAAGTGTTTTAGATATGATCTAGTCTATCATCTTTATTATGATAATAGTGGTGCAAAGACTAATATTAAAGAAATTAGAAAATATCAGTGTATAGGGATATCGAGAGAGAGAACGCATCATGGTAGTGATTAAGATGGCTTTTAACGGCAATCCTTTGGATCTATATAAAGAGACTCTCAAGGCTAAAGTGTTTGAGAGTCACCTAAAATGTCTAGAATTACAAGACATGTCTAATATTTGCTAGAGCAAGTGGGAGAGTATGTTGGGTATAGAGTATGCCCTAGGATACATGTCTCACCGGCTTTAGTGCAAGTGGGAGATTGTTGGGATTTATGCCCTAAAGCCTCGTAACTAATAATTTATTTAATAATTTTGATTATTTTATTTGCAACATAATATTATCCATTATATGAAATCCAAGGTTATTAGTGTAATCTTGAACAATATGTGGTTGACATACGGGAGAATCATGTTCAAAAAATAACCTAAAGGGTCATAGTATATGGATAAGGTCGGGTTCCTTATCCTAGCAACACTATTGATACGACCCACTTTGTAATAGTTACAAATGATTTGATCCAAATTGTTCATGTGGAGATATATGAGTGAGAGTATCTTATACAAAGAGTTTGTGTAAGACTGGACCACAAAATATTTAATCTTTCTTTTTATAAATCCATTAATTGAGAAGATTAATATTTCATCAGAATGATCATATGCGACTCGATCTTAATCTTGAGTGAGTTATGAACTCCTTCCTATGAGGGCTTGTCCTTTGATTTGCATGGGTGAGAGTGGCTTTTGTAGCCGATTCAATATGCCTACCATTTTAGAGACTTGACCAAATAGGGAGCTGTGAACATAATCTCACAAAATGGAATTCACTCCTTCCTATATAGGGTAAGTAGATGAGTAGTTCACTTAAGTGCTTATTTCGAGACTTGAACAATGGGGCCCCACCCTCTCACTGGCCCGAGAGGGACTTAGTTTATAATTAGATTATATAAATAGATTGTTTATTAGAGGATCAGTGATACTTAAGGTGCAAGATGTAATTACATGGGTAAAACAAACTTTTGACCTAGCTGTAATTACGAACAACTCGTGAATGATCGACTTGCATGTAATGATTATATCTATGGACACAACTTGTCTTACAATGCATAAGAGTGTAACTCTAGGTCTATAGTGAAGTGACCTATAGTTAATGAATAAAAATTAATTAATTAAAAAGTTTAATTAATTGATTCTATATCATTGGAGCTTCTAATTTGTAGGTCCATAAGGTCCTCTTGCTAGCTCATAGTAAACTAAAAGATCAATTTATTTGAAAGAAAATTTTGAAATGTTCAAATTAATATTTAATATATTAGATATATTAAATATATAAGAGAAAAATATATTTATTGTATTTGATACATTAAATATTAAAATAATTAATGTATATTAGATACATTAAATAAAAGATATTTATAGAATTTGAATAAGATTCAAATAAATAAATATCGTAGGAGATTTGAATGAGATTCAAATAAATATAAGATATATTTTAATATATTAGATATTAAAATATAATATTTTAATTATGGAAAATATTTTTCCTTGGTCTCTATAAATAGGACATTTGGGTTGAGCCATTAGACATAACACACATCTCCTCAATAGAGAATTAGAGAATTATCTCTAGAACTCTTCCTCTCCAATCCCTTGTGGGTTTTCTTTCAAGAGGCTCCCACAAATCTTGGTCCTGTGTTTGAGTCATAGCTAAGAAGACTTTGTGGAGGAGATAAAGATATGCCAGAAACATCTTCATATTTACTCCAAGTAAGTTTACTTAATCTTATTTTTTAGTTTAATTTTAAATAAAATCAAAGACGATCCAATGCTTCCGTTGCGGAGTGAAACATTCATTCCTTCAATACGGCCCACTCTGTAATAGTTACAAATGATTTGATCCAAATCATTCATGTGTTGACATGTGAGTGGGAATATCTTATACAATAAATTTGTATAAGATTGGACCACAAAATATTTAATCTCTTTTTATAAATTCATTAATTGAGAAGATTAATATTTCATCAGGATGATCACATGTGACTCGATCTTAATCTTGAGTGAGTTATGAACTCCTGCCTGTGAGAGCTTGTCCTTGTATTTACATGGGTGAGAGTGGCTTTTGTAGTCGATTCAATATGTCTACCATTTTAGGGACTTGACCATATAAGGAGCTGGGAACATAATCTCACAAGATGGAATTCACTCATTCCCATATAGGGTAAGTAGATGAGTTGTTCCCTTAAGTGCTGATTTCGGGACTTGAACAATGGGGCCCCACCCTCTCACTGGCCCGAGAGGGACTTAGTTTATGGTTGGATCATAAACAAATTGTTCATTAGAGGATTAGTGGTACTTAAGGTGCAAGATGTAATTACAGAGGTAAAACGAACTTTTGACCTAGCTGTAATTACGAACAACTAGTGAAGGATCGACTTACATGTAGTGATTATATCTATGGATACAACTTGTTCTATAGTGCATAAGAGTGCAACTCTAGGTCTATAGTGGAGTGACTCTAGAGTTAATGAATGGAAATTAATTAATTAAAGAGTTTAATTAATTAATTTTGTATCATTTAAGCTTATAATGTGTAGGTCCATAGGGTTTTCTTGCTAGCTCATAGTAACACTAAAAGATCAATTTAGTTGAAAGAAAATTTTGAAATGTTCAAATTAATATTTAATTTGAAGTGTTCAAATTATTATTTAATATATTATATATATTAAATATAAAAGCGGAAAATATATTTATTGTATTTGATACATTAAATATTAAAATTTGAAATGTTTAAATTAATATTTAATTTGCAGTGTTCGAATTAATATTTAATATATTATATATATTAAATATAAAAGAGGAAAATATATTGTATTTAATAATTAAATATTAAAATAATTAATGTATATTAGATATACATTAAATAAAAGATATTTATAAAATTTGAATAAGATTTAAATAAATAAATATCGTAGGAGATTTGAATGAGATTCAAATCAATATAAGATATATTTTAATATATTAGATATTAAAATATAATATTTTAATTTATGGCAAAGATTTTTCCTTGGTCTCTATAAATAGAACCCTTGGGTTTGCTCACATTAGAGATAACACACATTTTCTCAATAGAGAATTAGATAATTCTCTCGAGACCTCTTCCTCTCCAATCCCTTGTGGATTTTCTTTCAAGAGGCTCCCACAAGCCTTGGTCTTGTGTTCAAGTTATAGTTAGAAAGATTTTGTGGAGGAGATAAAGACCCGCCAGAAATACTCCATATTTACTCCAAGTAAGTTTGCTTAACATTTTTTTTAGTTTAATTTTAAATAAAATCAAAGACTGTCTAATGCTTCTGTTGCATAGTGAAACGTTCATTCCTGCACTATTGAGGTCGAGATCTACCACTAGTTTTATCTAATTTTGGCTTATTTTTTAGATTGAGATTCTAATTATATAGTTATTGGGACTCTGATTATATTTGAGATTCTGATTGATAGCTCTTTTGTGATTATTATACTTGTGATTTTCTTAGCAAATCTGGTTGAGGATTTTGGGATGGGGGAGGGAGAGTGTTTATTCTTGTTGTTTGTTTAGTAGTAAGTTAAAAAATATATATATATATTATTAGACAAATTGTGGTTTTCTTTATAAAATGTGATTGGAATGAGAGAATCACAAGGATGTGATTGATGATGATTTGAGGTGGGAGGAGGGGAATAATCTTTGTGATTGTTATTCCAATTGTGACTTTACTTAGGTTTAAGAATGGGCTTGTAGCTTATGTGTTTAAAAAGGGTGGTGGCTTTTTAGCTTCAAGTTGTGATAGTAGTTGTTTTGTGATTATTATGCATGTGCTTTTCTTAGTGAATGTGGTTGAGGTTTTGGAGGGGGGAGAGTGTTTATTCTTGTTGTTTGTTATTATTTGGCATATTGTGGTTTTCTTTATAAAATGTGGTTTGGGTGAGAGAATTGCAAGGATGTGCTTGAGGATAATTTGTGGACGGGGTTGGAGTTAATATTTGTGATTGTTATTTCAATTGTGACTTTACTTAGGTTTAAGAATGAACCTGTAACTTATGTGTTTAAAAAGGGAGATGGCTTTTTAGCTTCAAGTTGTGATAGTGGTTGTTTTGTGATTATTATGCATGTGCTTTTCTTATTGAATGTGGTTGAGGTTTTCGAGGGGGGAGGGTGTTTATTCTTGTTGGTTATGATTTTTAGGCATATTGTGGTTTTTTTTTTTTTTATTTTATTTACAAAAAGTGGTTTGGGTGAGAGAATGCAAGGGTGTGATTGATGATGATTAGGGGAGAGGGGGGTTAATATTTGTGATTGAGGATTGTTTCATGTTCATCTTTACGTATGTATATTTGTTGTTTATGTGCAGGATAAAACTAATCTTTGTTGAAACACATTAGATGAATGATCATTGCCTTTTGCTCATTTTGGGATAGTGTATTGGTAATGAATTGTATCAACTAAAAAACGTCTCTATGTTTTGTAAAAGTTTATTATAAACATTGTTCTCGCTTGTTTTGTAATTTTGAAACTTTATAACCTAGCACAGGCCACGGTAAATGTTGTTCACGCTTATTTTGATTAATATATTTGTTCTATCTTATTTTATTTGATTATTTGTATACAATATTTATTACAATGTGTCTTTGGTTTAGAGACAAAAGATATACAAGAACGACGAGAAAAAAAATAAATTGACAAATATTTGAATTATTAGGTTCAATTCAGTTTTTAAAAACATCTCTATATTGAAAGAGAATTTTATTTTTACTTACTAAAAAAATTTGCGACATAATGTGCTTTCATTGCAAAGCTCACTAGTTCAACGTCAGAGACGAAAATAAGAGACTTGCAACAAAAAACCTATTTCGACGCAAACAGACATGCGACCAAATGTCGTTTTTGTCTCGCACAGACTTGCGATGACATACTGTTTTCATGGCAACCAAGCGTGCGACGACCTTGGAGTTTCATCCAAACCAAGTGTGTGATGAAGAGATGCTTAATCATCACAATATGCACGACGTTCGTGCATATTCGTCGCATGTTTGCGACGTTGCTTTGGAAAACACTGCTAAAGATTTTCTTTGACTAAGTTTCAGCGACATTTTTTGCCGACGTCTTGATTTTCACCCCTAAATGATTAATTTCTTGTATACCGTCTCTACGGCATGTAGTTGTAACCAAGGATAAAAATATCTAGCGATATGTTAATATATCCATCAATATATCCATAAATCGAGGGTTCAACATGGATATTGAGAATTCATTGATTCAATAACTTTTATAAATACCCCATAAAACATAAAAAGATGTCATCTATTAACTTCAATATAAATATAAATAGTAATAACAAGATCTATAATTTAGTTTGGAACTAAAAATGACTTAATTATTAATTTAAATAATTTTTAAAGTTTTTGATTTATAAAATTATCCGTCGATATCGATATATCATAAAATTGAAATACTGATATTTATGCGACATCGATATTTTCAGCCTTAGCTGTAACGCATTTTGGCTAATTTCCATGATATTCATTTGGAACAATAATGATGGATCAGGTTCTTCCCTATCCCGCTTTTTTAAGGTACGAACAATTTTATTCTTTTGAAGACTAATTTAGATTTTATCACGTCTAATTAATTAATTTGAACTCGATTGAGTTAATTGGAGTTGTTGCTTGGAATCTAATTTGAGTAAATTACATTTAATTGGATTAAATGAAGATAATTAAAATTTTAAAATTATAGATTAGATATTTTTAATTTAAGTCTCAAATTTTAGTTTGAGAATTTAATTTTTCATTGGATGTAGTAATTTAAAGGGCCCAAATTTATCTCCTAAGGTTTCTTTCTAAGATTTTCCCTAAATTGAAGTTAATTTAAGGTATTATTAAAGTTCTAAAATTAGGAAAAATAAAAGGAAAAGAAAAAGGAAAGGAATAAAAAAAAGAGAAAGATAAGTATAAGGAAAAAAAAGTAAGAAAGAAAGGAAAAGAAAAAAAAAAAGAAAACACAAAAAGAAAATCCTATTAGAAGTTGGAATTTGAAATTAGGAGATTCTGTGGGGAGTTGAAAATTGAACTTTAATCCTCTTCAGGTTAGGCCCTCACAATTTCTATGAATAGAAAATTTAGGTTAGGTCTAAGCCATTCTATTCTCAATTGAAAAGAAAGTTTCTGTCTAAATTTTCTCCATCTATTTTAACAATCATGCTCTTCCTTCTCAATTGTTGATAAAAAAAAAAGTTATTATTTTTGGATTACCTTATAGCTCGTAGGAATCTAATCTACAAGTTCGAACAAGCTTGAACACAATAACAAGAGCCCGAGCCTTTTTTATAAGAACCAATGACTAACGATTCATTTTAATCAATTTCGAACTTGTTTCAAGTATTGTTAATTAGGCTCTAACCTTCAAAATATCCTCTTTTAGATGAGTTTTGAATTGGAGTAAGGTCTCGATGGTAAACCCTTAATTATTATTTGGATTGATTAATAACCTTTAAATTAAGTTTCAGAATTAGTTTGATTAAAGTCCTTAATTTTTTAATTGATTCAGGTTAATCAGAGGACTGTTAAGTTGAGCTAAGTTAATTTTTGGATTACTTAATACGGTAAGTGACTCTACTATCGAAACGCCTTAGTGTTAGCTTGGAATATTGTATGATGACTAAAATTGTTATGAATGCTCAATGTTTATGTGATTGCTTTGAAAGTTTTATATGTTGAAAATGTTATGGGGCCTCATGCATATGTGTGACTGCATAAATGTTATGTTTACAAAGGAGTGGCAATTACTCTCTTTTAAAGATGTTAATGTACATCTTAAAATGAAAATGAGGGCTTGTCGACCAAGGCGTGACTCTGCTGATTGGATGCCAACTAACCATCAGCTGAGGTATAGTCTCAAGAGGGGCCCACTAAGTATATGTCTTATGTTATGTGTGTGTTTGCATGTAACGACCCAAGTAGTGAGGTTATTTATTGGGTATTTTTAATTCTCAACGCTTTCTTTAATTTTTTTTAGTTAAAAGCAAAGATATGGCGAGTGACGAGATTATTTAGGGGCCGTTTGGCCCCCAGTGTAGGGTTTGGGCCGGTTTGGGTTTTGAATACAAGCCCACGTTTGGGCTAAAGGGTTTGAAAACCACCGTTTTGCAAACCCCTACACACCGTTTTGCATATCAGTAATTGAAACCCTATTCCCCCGTTTTTATGCAATGTCTTTTCCGCTGCCTTCACTCTGTGCGTGAGCTGTTTCCTCGATCGATGGTTTCTGTCATCTATCTCATCAATTATCACATCTACCTCATCTCTTCCTCACCTCCCACCGAAACCCTAACCCTTAATCCATCCTCTTGCCGTTGACGGTCTACTCTCTCTCCCTCGTTCGCCCATACTTTCATCGTCTCTTTCTGTCTGCCTCGTTCGCCCATACTTTCACCGTCCCTTCGATGTCCTCTGTGTTTGCTCCAGTGGGCTAACGAATGACAGTGGGTTGCTCTCAGATCCGTGCAGTTGCTGAGATCTGTGAATGAAATGATCTTTGGACATCGACGAGGGACCGTCAAATTGGTGTGGGGTATCGGATCGGGTCGGGTTTCGAGCGGGTTGGTGGAGGAACAAGAGGCGAGGGCTGATGGTTCTATGTGAGGACTTGTCAGTTGGCCTGTCCTTGTCGAATAGCATCGCTTGCCACTCCAAACAATAGAATCCGGCCCCTTGCCGTCTCGAAATGTATCTTCCTCCCAGCAGAACTATCGTCAGGCATTGTAGGGGGCTTGGTTCGGTTGAATGGAGTTTGGTAGGAGAGGCTCTCCAATTCGGTCTAACAGGTTTATTCTTTACTTATATGGCCAATGATGATCAACATGTTCTATCGTTTTCTGTCTCATATGTCAATGATGAAGCAAAAATGCTTGAGGCCTCCCTGAATTTACATTCTCCATTGTGATTTTCTATTTCGGTTGCTTGTTGACAATTTCTTTGTTTTGGGATGAAGCAAACATGCTTGAGGCCTCCTTGAATTTACATTTTCCATTGTGATTTTCTATTTCTGTTTGCTTGTTGACAATTTCTCTATTCTGGAATGTAACGAACATGCCTGAGGCCTCCATGAATTTATATTCTCCATTGTGATTTTCTATTTCTGTTTGCTTATTGACAATTTTTCTGTTCTGGAATGTAACGAACATGTCTGAGGCCTCCATGAATTTATATTCTCCATTGTGATTTTCTATTTCTAATGCTTGTTGACAATTTATTTGTTCTGGAATAACGCAAACATGCCTGATGTCTACTTGAATTTACATCCTCCACCATTGTCTACTTGAATTGACAATTACTTTGTTCTTGTTAATCTTGTTGACAAACTGAAATTTTCAAAATTGGGTTCTGATTAAGGTTGCTGATGATCTTTGGTAGTATTTGCATTTACAACACATAATTGATTACATGTCATCTCACCCCACCCACCTGATTATTTTTAGACAGTGTTAAGAATGTTATTAGATGCTGCTAGTTGACCCTCTATACCAGTAATAAATATTTTTATTAATTATTAAATTATTTAAACATAATTAATTGCAACTTGACAGTAGTAAGTTGAGAAGTGACCTTTCTATCTCATTCAAATCTTCCTATTCAATACATTGTAATGATGTCATTCCTTCTCTTTCATGGGTGGTTGGGTTAAGTAAATGCACTAATGCCTTGAACTAATCTTATTTTGTTATAAATAAGCCACCCCTCACCACAAGAACACCACCCCTCTCATTTGTGTACGTATCTGCCTATTTGCATTGAGGGAGTTAGCTGTCTCTTCTCTTTGGCCTTGGTATGCTCATTTTTTTTCTCTCATTTATACACTTAGCTCATGTTCTATGTCTATTTACATCCATTCTCGTGAACTAATCTATTTTCTTTTTCTATATTCTTATACCCCATTCGTTGTACGTGGCCGACCTTTCATACGCTATTCACGTTCATTCCTACATTCAAGTACCATAAGGTGAACGATCCACAAACCATATCTAAGGTAATCATTGCATACAATTTTTTTCTTTGTATTTACATACATTTTCCCTTTCCCTATGCTAAGTTTTTTTAATTCTTCTTACTTGTAGGGTTATAGTAGATTGTGTGCACCTTGTTGATCTCAAAAAGGAAGACAAACCATTACGTAATGTCTTTTGATTTCATACTCTATTTATTTGTCAAGAACTTGAACATATTTTTGTCTATGTATTTGTTTTATACGGACTTGAACATAATTTTTTTTTATTTATTGTATTTCGTTGTTAAGAACTTCATTCTGTTTTTATATATTTCTATTTGTTTATTATGAACTTCACCATATATCGCGTATGCATTTTTTTGTGTTATGAATATGATCATACTTGTTTTTTTGATTGCTGTATCTAATATTATATTTGCACAAACCCGCCTCACATTTGATCGCTTGGTTGATTCACAATTTTTTTTTTCAAGAAATGTGTTTTAAAAATAAGAATAATTTCATGTGCAAAGTGGAAATACTTTTTTCAAAGTAATATGAAGAGCATTTTAACATTCAACCCAAATTTCATGGTTTAATGGTTAAAAAATGGTAGGGAACAAATTTGGACAATTAATTGAAAAAAAAATCCAACGAATTGTACAGTTGTATTATTTTAATTTTGTTTCAAAAATATTTTTGTGTTTTCAAATAAAATAAATAATTTCATCTATGTATTTTTATCCCCATTTCATTTCGTATTGAATAAAATTTACACAATGAGAGAAGTAGAATGTGAAAAATTTTATAAGGTCAACCTTTTCTTTATAACGTCATGTTTTAAAAAATAATGTTTCTTCCTTGATTAGAAAATGATGTTTTTTTTTTTTCATTTATAACTTGTTAAAGTAGAATGTGGTATTTCCTTCATTTACAAAATAAAAATTCTTCTAATTTTTTTTCAAAAATATTTTTGTGTTTTCAAATAAAATAAAAAAAAATTATCTATGTATTTTTATCCCCATTTCATTTCGTATTGAATAAAATTTACACAATGAGAGAAGTAGAATGTGGAAAATTTTATAAGGTCAACCTTTTCTTTATAACGTCATGTTTTAAAAAATAATATTTCTTCCTTTATTAGAAAATGATGTTTTTTTTTTTTTTCATTTATAACTTGTTATTAATTTACTTGTTAAAGTAGAATGTGGTATTTCCTTCATTTACAAAATAAAAATTCTTCTAATTTCTAAATTTTTCGAATTCATTTTCACCAAAAAGTTAATGGACATCATTCCTTTGATTATAAAATACATATTCTTATAAAATACATATTCTAAGAGGTCTCAACATAATTTTTTCCCTTCATTTACAATTTATTTTAATTCATGTTTTCATAAAAAAATTAATTATGCTTCGTCGTGAAACATCTATTTTCTTTTTTCTTTCATGAAAATCGATTTGTTTAATTTACTTTTAAAAGTACAATGTGATTTTTTCCTTCATTTACAAAACCAAAATTATTTACATTGGTAGATTTTTTGAATTCGCTTTTAAAAAAAAAAAATCAAAGTATTTTGACATTTCTAATTTCTCTTAATTAATGCTTAAAAAGAAAACATTTGTATTAGCAACCAATAATAAATTTGTATTCTAATTTGTCTTTATATATTACATTGTTGTTGGATCATGGTAAATAACTTTATTTCTTATGAGGCATTGAAATAGAAATCTATTGGGCGGTAAGATGTGATATGTTCTCTTTATCTGTCGTAGGCCAGAGATTTACAGGAGATGGTATGAATGCCATAGAGAATTGCATTCCTTTAGTGGGGCAATACACAAGTCTTATGGCCAATCCAGCTCGGAGGACAATGTTATTCTTTTTCCCTAGTCATGATATGGTTGATAATTGGAATCGTTGCAATAGTTGTACTTAGGTGAATACTTATAATGCTAGGTACATGAATAAAACATTCAACCTGATGTACCTAGGATCCTTCTTTCTTGTGCTTTTTTCCTCCATTATTAATGGATGGTCTAGGAGTTGAACCGCATGAGTTGATTGCAATACTCACTATCATATGCACAACACAACAACAATGGACGATATTGTTCAACATGGCTATGAGACTTGGAGAAGGGAGAATAGAAAATCAATCATCTCATATTCGACACCAAATTAGGCAGCTTAATTTTTTTCGCCTTATCCACGAGTCTGACTTGGCTTGTCATGATAGTACGCGAATGGATAGGAGATGTTTTGCCATTCTGTGTACATTACTCAGAACAACTGGGGGTTTATCAGCAACTCAATGCGTTGATGTGGAAGAGATGGTTGCAATCTTCCTTCATATTTTAGCGCACGATGTGAAGAATAGAGTTGTTCGACGACATTTTGCACTTTCTGGGGAGACAGTGTCTAGACACTTCAACGCCGTTCTCAATGCGATACTCAAACTTCATGAAGTCCTATTGAAGACACCTGACCCAGTAACGAATAATTGTTCTGATGAGAGATGGCGGTGGTTTGAGGTATACAAGTTGTGTCGCCCATGACTTCTCTTCCTGTTATGCTACCCTAAATGAACCACTGAAGTTTGTAGCCTATTAACAGAATTGTCTAGGTGCGCTGGACGGCACACACATTAAGGTGAACGTAAGTGCAACCGATCGGCCTCGTTATAGAACCAGAAAGGGGGAGGTTGCTACGAACGTACTAGCTGTGTGCTCACAGAATGCTGAGTTCATATTCGTCCTTCCTGGGTGGGAAGGTTCTGCGTCAGACTCCAGAGTGCTAAGAGATGCAGTATCACGTCCTAACGGTCTACAAGTCCCTAGGGGTAAGATGACTCACACTCTTCTCCTTATTCCAACAGTACTAATGTGTGTACATTGGAATATAAGTTTGGTCATTCGTAACAATAACATAATGGTCAGGTTATTACTACTTGTGTGACGCTGGATACCCTAATGCAGAAGGATTCCTGGCCCCTTACCGAGGTCAACGCTATCATCTCACTGAGTGGCGCGGAGGAAATCCACCCACAAGTCCAAAAGAGCTATTTAATATGAGGCATTATGGGGCTAGAAACATTATTGAGAGGGCTTTTGGAATGTTGAAGGGTCGGTGGGCCATTTTACGAGGGAAGTCCTATTACCCTGTCCAGATCCAGTGTAGAACTATAACTGCCTGTTGCCTACTACATAACTTGATACTGAGAGAAATGGGTCCTGATCCAACGTATGAGGATACGTATTTTGGTGAAGTTGATTCCAATGGGATGGACTCCAACAACATAAATTTCATTGAATCAACTGAGGCATGGAATGAATGGAGGGATACACTTGCAAACCAAATGTTTGATGCATGGAACAATGCATGAAATATTTTTTGTAACATGATCTAATCTTCTATTTACACTTATGTTTTGTGTTTAAATCGAATTTCCTAATTGTTATGCTTCGTAGATCTGAATACGAACAATGTACTTGGCTGATTTGTAACATGGTTGAAACTATATTTTCTGTTTAAATAAAGTACCATTATGTTTCTTACATCTGGATTTATGATATACATAATATGCATGTCCGGTTTGAACACTGTTGTAGTATATACATCTAACTTAAGTGTTTTCATTATCTTATTCATGCAGATGGCAACTTCTAAAGAAAAGGCCCATAAACATGTTTGGAATGTAAGGGAGGACGAGGTGTTGGTCCAGTGTTTGATGCAACTTGTTCAACAGGGTGGGTGGAGAGGTGATAATGGGACATTTAGGCCTGGATATCTGGTACAAGTACAAAAAATGATGAAGGAAAAGCTACCAGGAAGCGACATCCAGGTCTCGCCGAACTTAGAATCAAGAGTAAGGATTCTAAAGAAGCAATATGGCGCAATTGCTGAGATGATGGGCCCAGCATGCAGTGGGTTCGGGTGGAACGACGAGCGAAAATGTATTGAGGCAGAGAAATCGATTTTTGATGACTGGGTTAAGGTAAAACACAAATACGATTTCTGCTCGAGCCATAAAAAACATGTTCAAGTGAATATGTTATTCCTAACGGTCTTTACGTGTGACATGCAGGGACACCCCAACGCCCGAGGTCTTAGGAACAAGCCATTTCCATTCTTTGATGACCTAGCAATTATCTTCGGCAAAGACAGGGCAACCGGCGCGAGGGCAGAGACTCCGATTGACATGGCCTCAGCTACAGGCACAGACGTGGACTATGACATCAGCCCAGAGTTCCATGATCTCCCAGTACCTGACCCACCTGTATGTGAAACTGCATTTGGGGAGGACGTATCTACCACACCTAACTCAAGGAATGATGGGGCAGAAGGATCCATGGTGAGTAAGAAGAGGCGCATGGTTCACGGAGAACTTGCTGAGGTATTTCGCACAGAGATGAGATGGGCATCGACCCATATCGAGAAGATCGCCCTTTGGCCGAAAGAGAAACATGAAATGGAGTCCGCCCGACGTAAGCAACTGTATGGGGAACTTCAGGCCATTCCCGGAATGGATATAGATGACTGTTTGGTTGTAGCCGAGACTTTGCTAGCTGATACCTCTAAATTTCACTCCTTCCTCGACTACCCACCAGAGTGGAAATACAAGTGTTGCATGCGGATCTTGGGAAGACAACCCGGTCCCTCTTCTTCAGGATCATCGCACTGACTTTTGTTGGATCATTTTGGTGAAGACACTACGTTCACTTTACTTATCATGTTATCTTTACTTATTTTCTTCGTTGGGTTTTTTTTTTGTAAGGCTTTGTGGTATTTGACTAAAGTAGCCTATGGTGATATGCTTAGTTATGTGTGCCAACTCATGGAAAAAAACGTTATCATGACATGGTTTATTTTTTTGTGAATGATAACAAATGTTCCAACTATTTGTAATAATTTTCTTACTTTCAACTATAACATAAATTGGAATTTACATTCAAAAGTTAGTTAACAAAATTGATCCATGTTGCCCAAGTCTTCTACAATTCAAAAATCATTTACTAAAAAGTAAGAGGAAAGTAATTGAACTAAACAGCTACATAAAAAAGGACGAAAAAATTCTGCACAAACCCAAGGGTTCAGAACACTGCACACCAAACACAGCTTCCTGATTCCCAGGCTTCAGAACCCTGCATCCCAAACACAGTTTTCTGATTCCCAGACTTCAGAACACTGCACTCGAAACACAGGTTTTTGTAACCCAGGGTTCAGAAACCCCCAGAACAAACCCCCCAGGGTTCAGATTCCAAGATTTCTGATTCCAAGACAGGGGGCCAAACAGCCCTTTAATGTTTGTGCCATGGGTTAATGTCAGTATCCGCATTCATGTTATTTTATTTATGTTTAAAGTGCTTTATTTTAGAGGCTATATTATGAAATTATTTTTAAACAAGTTTATCAATTTATTTTGTTTTATGTTATTTTACAATGTTTTCAATGAGATCCAAAATAAAGAATTTTAGTATATTTATAGAAAATATATTTTTTTTTATATTTTTTTCTCAAAAAGTTTTCAAATGTCATTTGCATGTATGTAGTAATGTCCCTAGGTAGTCGAATTCCAAAAAGTCGGTTCTTTACATCCCCGGAGCAAATGGCCGAAACTCGAGGAGAGAAACTAACCTCAAAATTTTATTTATTTTTTATAATAATTAACCTCAAAATTTAAAGGCATTTTGATTAATTTAAGATTTTATTCCCCACTTTTACAGAAATGGATACTTCCTTAGGCCTTACATCCATTCCTATCTAGAATCATTTAAAGTTTTAAACTTTGGAATATAAAAAGACATAAATAACTTTGCTTTAGCACGCGTTTTGCCATATCTTTTCAAAAGATAGAAATCAGCGTTAAGTAACTCACTCTGATTACCCTCTCCTAGTCTAAACCCATATACAGTTCTAGTGCTGTAATTATAAATTATAATTGGATAGTGTGATTGATTTCATTGAACTAAATACTTGCTACTTCCATTTTAGAACTCTTATATTGTCTTCATCGATCTTCCCCTTCTCTTGAACTTGTTGCTCTCCAAAGTCCAAATGGCTGAATCTTCATCGTCTCAACCATTTTCTAGTATGATTCAACCTCAATATGATGTCTTCGTGAGTTTTCGAGGTGAAGATGTAAGAAATACTTTTGTTAGTCATCTTCAGGCAGCATTAAAATGCAAAGGAATCACAACATTTTTTGATGAAGAGCTCAGGAGGGGAGAAGAAATTTCTCTCGCTCTTCTTAAAGCTATAGAACAATCTTCCATTTCCATAGTCATTTTCTCTCAAAACTATGCATCTTCTAGATGGTGCTTGGATGAGCTATTGAAGATTCTTCAATGTAGAAACATCAATCGACAGATCGTCATGCCAATTTTTTATCATGTAGATCCCTCACATGTTAGAAAGCAAACGGGGAGTTATGCAGAAGCATTCAATAAACACGAGGAGACTTTGAAGAATGGGAAAGATAAAATACAAACATGGAAGGATGCTTTAACAGAAATAGCAAACTTGTCTGGTTGGGATTTGGATAATTGGTAATTCAAACCTCTTTTAACATTTATTTGGTCACTCTTGAAAATTTAGGCCGTGTTTGATAACCATTTGGTTTTTGAAAAATTAAGCCTATAAATACTACTTCCACCTAGGGGTTTACTTGTTTTGTTATCTACTTTTTACCTACGTTTTAAAAACCAAGTCAAGTTTTGAAAACTAAAAAAAGTTGTTTTTGTTTTTGGAATTTAGATAAGAATTCAAATGTGTTTTCTTAAGAAAGATGGAATTCATTGTAGAAAATGATGATGAGAAAATAAGAACAAATTTAAAAAATCAAATAGTTATCATACGGGGCCTTAACAACCTGAATTTGATTTATTTTAGTAGTTTTTTTTGGAAGATTCGTTTTAAATATTCTTTTATTTTTGTTATCATGCTCCACCAAGATGTTATAGAATTTCAACCTAACTAATTCTAAGGGCATACGTTGCAAGAGATTTTAGATCGAGTGTGTTCAAGCCACAAATGATTTAATTATAATTACTTTTGTAAGTGTTTAATTATAAATTATTGAAAAAAATACACTTTTAGTTCTTGAAGTTTTGATTTGGTTGCATTTGGGTTCATGAGTTTTCAAACTCAACATTTTAACCCCTAAGGTTTGAGAAAATAGTTTATTTGGTCCATATCGTTAACACTTTTAGTCATTCTGTTAAGTTTCAATTATATAGGGCTAACTGGACTTTTTTTTATTTATTATTTTAAGGTTGATATGACTAAAAAAATATTAACTTTATATTTATTAAGTGGTTGAGTTGAAATATATATATATATACACGATTGCAGATGGCGGCGGTCGAATATGAAATGAGGTTGTGGTGGAGATTGAGATAGGAAAAAACTTGGGTGCTACCTGGGCAGCACCCAAGTATGGTAATGCCCACTTCATAGCCATTAGATTTGTGATTTTTGGTTTTTTTTTTTTTTTTTTTTTTTAGAAAAACGTGTGGCTTAGATGTGGGCTGCACATGATTTGGGTGCTGCCCAGGCAGCACCCAAGTCTTGCCCATTGAGATAAAGGTGGGGAGGGGAGAGAAAGAAGGAAGAAAAAGAAATAAAAAATGATATTAAAAATATATTTTTTTATTTTAGTTTAAAAAACTAACAAATATATTTTTTTAATAAAGAAATGCTATGTCAAATTAAAAAAATATACAGCCAGCTTTCCGTTAGCTACAGTAACGAAAAACTGACGATAAGGACTAAATAAACTATTTCTTCAAACCTTGGGGTTAAATGTCTCGTTTCAAAACTTAGGAACCCAAATACAACCAAACTCAAATCTCAGGGACCAAAAGTATATTTTTCTCTAAATTATTTTAAATGTTTGACTTCATATATTTAGAAGTGTTTGATTAATAAAACTGTTTATAAATAATTAATGTTTGTTTTCAAAAGTAGCTTTAGAATCAACAAATTATAAAAACGGGTATTATAGAGAGTTAGATAAATGTTTTAGAGATAGAATAGCTTAGAAATTTTAGAGAGAGAAAGAGAAAGAAAGAGAGTGATTGAACTATTAAACTCTTCTAATGTATTCTTTCTACTGCATTTTCAGGAGGCTAGAGTCTGAAATTATTGACAGAATCACTAGAGAAATACTTAAAAAAGTCGACAGTTTTGCATTAATTGATGCTGGTAGTCTTCTAGTTGGAATTGAACATCGTGTGGAGCGTATTGAGTCCTCTCTATGTCTCGAGTCCAACGATGTTCGCATTTTAGGCATTTGGGGAGTGGGCGGCATTGGTAAAACTACAGTTGCCAGAGCTCTATTTCATAAAATAAAAAATCAATTTGATGGTTGCTGCTTTCTTGAGAATGTTAGGGAAGATTCTGGGAAAAATGGACATAGACTACCAGATTTACGAAAGAAGCTTCTATCTAAAGTTATGGAGGAAAAACAATTTCAAATGGATATTTCATGTACATTCTTAAAAAAAAGGTTGTGTGGAAAGAAGGTGCTCATTGTTCTTGATGATATTGATGACATAGAACAATTAGAAAATTTAGTTGGGAGATGTGATTGGTTTGGAAAAGGAAGTAGAATTGTCATAACAACTAAAAATAGGCAACTTCTTACTGAGGCAGATGAAGTTTATGATTACGCGAGAGAACAATTGACCGATGCAGAAGCTTTGCTTCTCTTTAGCCACCATGCGTTTAATACAAGGCATCCCCCACAAGTTTACCTCGAGCTTTCTAAAAAGATTATAAATTATGCATGTGGCATTCCGTTAGCTCTCAAGCTCTTGGGTTCCTGTCTATGTAAAAAGGATGAAAAAATGTGGGAAAGTGCATTGACTAGACTAGAAAGATTTTCTGAGGACAAAATAATTAAGAAAGTACTAGAATTGAGCTTTGAAGGACTAAATACGAGTGAGAAAAACATACTACTTGATATAGCATGTTTCTTTAAGGGAGAAGATGTTAAATTTGCCACCTCAATATGGGATGTTTGTGGCTTTTTCCCAGATATTGGTCTTTCTGTACTTAGTGACAAGTGTCTCATATATCTTAGAAACAACTCTCAACTTTGGATGCATGATTTGATTCAAGAAATGAGTAAAGCAATTGTTCGAAAAGAGTGCATTGAACCAGGTGAGCGCAGTAGGTTGTGGGAACCTGAAGACATCATTCACGTATTTAAAAACAATACTGTAAGAGCCTTTCTTAACTACGAGTAGCTTAATTTTGTGTCGATTTTGGTATATTAAATTAACTTGATATTTAATTTCTCTTTTTTGATTACAGGGAACTTCAACAATTCAATGCATAATCTTGAACTTATCAGAAACTAACGAAGTATTAGAATTAGGTGATGAGGCTTTCGCGAAAATGGAAAAACTGAGATTGTTGAAATTCTTCATAGACTTAGATGAAAGCACGAAGATAAAGCTTCCTCGTGGTTTGACAATGCTTCCGAGCAGCTTGAAATTTGTTTTTTGGGATCGCTATGCAAACAAGTTTCTTACTTCAAAATTTGATCCACATAATCTTGTTGGGTTGTTTTTACGTCAGAGCTGCATTAGGCAACTGTGGAAAGGACATCGGGTAAATATTTATTTTTTGGAATGGTTGAGTAATATGCCAATTTTAAAATTAGTTTGGGCCATGGAGTAATAGAATTATTATTGGGAAAAATACCTTTTTGGTCCCTGAGTTTTTAACAATATATGCGTTTGGTCCCTGAGTTTTGGAAATAGACCTTTTTAGTTCCTGAGTTTTGAGAAATAGGTTTAAAAGGTCCCTTGTATTATTATTATTATTTTATTTTTTAATATAAAATCAATATTCTTTATTAATTTTTAATATTAACGATTTTTTAAATTAAAAAAAACCTCTTTATTAATTTTAAATCTCTCAATATTCTTGATTAATTTTAAATTTTTAATATTAACGTTTTTTTAATATTGAGAGAGAATGTGCTAGAGAGGGAAGAGAGTTTTTTTTTTAATTTAAAAAATCGTTAATATTAAAAATTAATAAAGAATATTGATTTTATATTAAAAAAATAATAATAACAAGGACCTTTTAAACCTATTTCTCAAAACTTAGGGACTAAAAATGTCTATTTCTAAAACTCAGGGACCAAAAAGGTATTTTTCCCTAAATTCAGGGACTAAGAAGATCTATTTCAAAAATTCAGGGACCAAACGCACATATTGTTGAAAACTCAGGGACCAAAAAGGTATTTTTCCCATTATTATTTTATTGTTATTTTCTCATAACATTACTTTGGTCATGTTTTTGTTTTTCTCTTACAGATGTTTAAACATTTAAAACATGTCGACCTCAACAATTCTAAGTATCTATATGAAATACCTGATCTGTCAGGAGCTCAATGTCTTGAGGATATTGATTCACATGGCTGCACAATATTATCTAAAATCCACCATTCTATCAGTACTTTAGGCAGACTCACTTATTTGAATCTAAGTGATTGTAGAAAGCTACGGAATCTTGCGAGCACCATTTGTTTGAAACGCCTCGAAAGGCTTATTCTTTCTGGTTGCTCAAACCTCCAAAGCTTCCCAACCATTTCTGATAATATGGAGCATTTGTATGAACTTTCTCTAGATGGAACTGGTGTGTCAAATTTGCCTTCATCAATTGAAAAACTCACTGGACTTGTTGAGCTGAACCTCTCTAACTGCAGAAAACTTGTGTGTCTTCCAGATAACATATGTAATTTGAAATGTCTCCGAAGTCTTATTCTCTCTGGTTGTGACAACCTCCAACATCTTCCAGAAAATATTGGAAATTTAGAATCATTGTCTTGGCTTTGGGTAGATGGAACTTTAATTAAACACGCACCATCCTCCATTACAAATTTGAAGAATATTTCAACGCTATCATTTCGTGGGTGTAGAGGAATAAAGCCGTCAACTAATTCCCATTGGGTGTCTTCTTGGTTTCCTGGAAGTAGAAGCAATATTAGTACAACAAGTGGCAGGGGTTTGCAGTTGCCGCCTTTGGGTGGCTTTCAAAATCTTAAGCGTCTTTCTCTTAGTAACTGCAATCTTGTGGAAGTGCCAAGTGGTTTAGACAACTTGCCCTCCTTGAGTTACCTTGACTTTAGTGGAAATAACTTTGAGATCTTACCTCCAATCATATTCTACAATATTCCTACATTAGATATTCTTGTGCTGAGTAATTGCAAGAGACTACGATCATTACCGGAGCTTCCACCGAGCCTTAGGTTTCTGTTGGCAGATGAATGCTCCTCATTGGAATCAATAATGAGCTTTAAATCTTTGTTAAGAGGAATTGGTCAATGGAATCGCAAAGAGTTCAACTTTGCTAACTGTTTGAAACTAAAGAACCAGTGCAGTAACATCTTGCAATCCATAGTAGAAGGGGTTCATCTTGCAGAAAAAACAGTGCAGAATTTATATAATCAGGTTCTTTGTCTCTCTCTCTCTCTTTATCGAATTTAATTTGTGTTAAATCATCAATCGAACCAAAAACTTGAGCTGATAAGTTATGGTAAATTTAATTATATGAATACTGTAACACTCCTCCCATGGAGATCGAACACAGAACCTTCGACTCTGCTCTGATCTATACCATATATGTTCAATTAATTTCAGGGTATTTCTCATGGTGGTCTACATCTTACTCTGGGGGTGATATATCCAGGGAGTGAAATTCCAGAATGGTTTGGTAATCAAACAATGGGCGATACTGTAACCCTCCACCTTCCCCCGCATTGTTTAGAAAAGTCTTTGGGGTCTGCTGTTTGCGTTATTCTCTCTCCCGAAGACACGTTTCAGTCTTATGTCAATGTTCATTTTCGATTGATGTTTCCAGACGGTGTTGAGGATACCGATCCATGCGGTTACCACATCTTGCGTGGAGGACGAAGCAAGCTGTCCTTTAAAGATGATCATGTTGTTTTTGGATTTACATCCATGTCTGAGTACATTGTTTCAACTGATCTTTGGCCCAAGAATCGCAATCACATTGAATGTTTAGTTAAGTTCGGTGTGTGTTCCGACGGTGGTGCCGTTGTCAAGTTGAAAAAGTGTGCAGTTCGTTTGTTAAATGTGGAGGGGAAAACATAACCTACTTTCAATTCCTCACCGCTGTCTTTGCACTATGATCAATATCTACTCGAGACCTTTGGTTAGTATCACTTCTAAATACCAATGTTCATTTTTTTCTCCATTATAATTGTATTTGATCATATGCCTGAAAATTAACATAACTTCTTAACCATGAGACTATTTTACTAATATATCTATCAAGTTTTTTGTTTCTTTTCTCTCTTTAGAAGGTTGTGTAAAAAGAAGATTATGTTAACAAAAATTATTTCAACTTTTTTTTTCAAAAAACAATTTATGATCTTTAGCGTAGGAAAGTAATACTTCACTAATATTTCTACTGTAATCCACCTTTGTCAACCTCTGTTTTTATATTGGGTCCCTTTTTTTCCCCTTTTGTTTTTGTTAAAAAAATGTTTGGTGCCCTTATTTGGCTCACATGAAATTTAGAAAAATTATATCCAATATGATTGACCATTAGGGTAGATTAATTTTTAGTTTTCTTTTAGTGTCTAGGTTTAGGTGTCCTAAACCTTTGATTCAATCGATTTTATATGATTTTCAAGAATTTAACTATTGAACTCAAAAAAAAAAAAAAAAAAAAAAAAAAAAAAATCTATATGAGTTCAAGCTTAAAAATATTTTCTTGGTGGATATGCAAAGTAAAAAATATAATTTTTCTTGTTCTAGGGAGCAATGTTAATTAAATAATGTTAGGTTAAAACTTTGTATTTGGTAAATTTTTATTGTAATCTTGCTGATTAAAGGAGGTGGTAGTGTGACTTCTAATCTAAATTTTAGGAGAACATGTTGTTGTGGTAAAAGAGTGATAATAGTCACTCCTTAGACAAGTGAGAATTCGTCAAAGTGATTTATGATTTCTCAAATCATTGGGTATTGTCAAAACATGGATATATAAAGTCAATTATGAGCTGAATAAATGTTTTTTTATGCGTTGAATATGCTAATTTTGTTTTAAATATGTGTTAATCTTGCAGGACAGAAAGCCTTGCAACCATTTTGAGAGGATTGATAAGCAAATATGCGATTGGGAGAAGATTATGATTCTAGAAAAATAGAAAAAATAAAACAGTAGAGAAAAAAATTAAAGTGTTAGAAGTTCAACAACTTCAAAGTGGCCAAAGTAGGAAGAACTAGAAACGGTGTATTAATTCCTTTTTTTTTTTTATATATAATAACTATGTTATATTAATATGGTTAAAACTTGTAACTATACTATTTTAAAGTGGATGTTGGAGTAGATATTCATATATCGCCGAACTATTATCTGACATTTCTTTGTTGAAGAAAGCATGGTGTTATAATTTGAACTACAAAAAGGTATGGTGTTTTTTTTTTTTTTTTGTTAAAAACTCCTCGTTTTTTTTTTTTTTTGAGTTTAATAGTGTCACACCCCAACCCAGATTACTCTACTAAATCTAGGATGAGCTGTGACGACAATAAACTCCGAGTGCGTAATGGAATCTATTGTCAATTCTCACTTGTCCTAACTCGACTTCCTCTTTAATTATTTTCCGTATCCAACACAACAAAAGGTTTTACTTTTTACTTACAAAAGATGAGACTGGTGGCAGATTCTGATTAGCTAACTCTGGTTGAAACTCAAGAGCAACCTGGTGGAAAATTAAAAACAAAAGAATGAGCTAAAAAGCCCAATGAGTGGTGATTCCATAAGAAAATAATTTTTCAAGAAAAATAATTCTCTTACTAAACAGAAGTTCACAACTCTGTGAAATAATGTAAATCATGAACAGTTTAGAAATCTTCGAGATCATTTTAAGACATTAAAATCTGTAGATAAACAACTCTTGAAACAAGAAAAATACAACAACGATTACAGCTCTTGGAACAACAACTTGTAAATTAACAATTCCTGAAAACATAAGCACAAGTTCGTAAAAACATAGATAGGAAAATCCGTAATTATAGCTCTGAAAAGCATAAACATAACTAGTGAAATTCATCACCAAATCTGTGCCCAAATCTCTATCATACTATGTACCGAGTAGTCCTCAGATACATAGCATAACATATCTCTATCATACGTGCACGCAGAGTAAACTCTATCATCTGTAATGCTTCAGGACCAGGATTTGGATCAGGATTCGAAATCCGGATTTGGGATCTAATGGCCCAGGCATTCCCCTGCATCCCCTGCGGCCTGAGCACGCTAGCATACTATGGAAACACATTCTCATAGCATATCGGGTAATCACCATGGGTACAAAGATCTAGTGGTTTGAAAACCACTTCCAACATAAACCTCTTAAATCACAAATCACTTTAAATCATAAAAATTTTTAACTTTTCAAGATCTCAAACTCTTTCTGAAAATTATATATTTCTCTAGACAATTGTTCATAAACTTGAGAGATTTCTGAAATAACATTAAATATTTATACTTTCTCGAATAATCATCAAATCTCTCAATAATATAAAACATTTCTAAAATCATATTTTCTCTGAATCCACATCTCATATAAATTTCATACATTTTTCAAGACACATTAAAACTCTTCAAACATCTCAATAATCATAAAAATATCTCAAATATTTCTCAAATGACAATTTCAACTAAAAGCATAAAATATTGGCATTTCCATACCATTTTTGAAAATTCATAACATACTATAAAAATCTCTTAGCAATTTTCTCTAAAATCACACATGATTTATAGAATTCTTGAAAATTCGTAATAATAATCAAATAATAAAAATAATTCGTAAAATAAACCACTCACAAAACCATTGTCGTTGCTACTTTGAATCGTTAGCTATTTCAATTCTCTGTCCAACCTGGAATTCCAATAACCATAACCCAAATTACAACTTTTTCCAATAAGAAAATATCATATATTTTACGTTAATTAAATTGAATTAATTCCCCAATCCATTTCTCTTCATCCAAATTCCAAATACAACTTTTCCTATCATTCCATTAATTAGTCAAAGCTAAGCACATTTTGTCTTTTTTTTTTTTTATATAATTAAAAACCATATATTTCTCTCTCCTCTTTCACAACTCCTTTTTATAACACCAACTTGCACAATAAAATAATATTTCATTTCTCAAATTACCACTCTCTCTCTCTCTCTCACGTGCACACTTCCAAAAGACCATCTCCCTTCACTCATTAATTTTATGTGTACTTTTCAACTATTTGTTTCTTTTTCCCTTCAATACTTTATTGATTTAACTCTTTCTTCAACCTATCTTCTTCTTCTTTTTGCAATCTCTCTCCATCTCTCATTTTCTTCATCCATGGCCGAGCCTTTGGTTCATTCTTCTTCTTTTATTTTTTTTTTTTAAAAAAGACCTAATACTTCCTCTCTCCATCCATCCATCACCTTACCTCTTCCATTTTCTTTTTCCTCTCATTTCCCATTCTCTAGCTCTGGCTTCCTCAAATAGAGTTTTTTTTTTTTTTTTTTATATAAATATTCTACCTAACTTTGATCTTTTGTAGAAGGAGTTAGAACTTCTTTATTTCATCCTCTTCCTTCCATTATTAAACCTTAATACTAAACAAAAACCAAGTTTCAACACACAAATACCCACAACGAAACCCAATATTTAAATCCTATTCCTTCATAAATTTATTCCTTATTTGAACTAAAAAAAACACTTACCAAATTTTAATTCTGATCTTTGACCCACAAGCTCTCAATTGCACCCCTCAGTATTGGATCTTCAAGCTTAAAATTGAAATCCCTAATTCGAGTGCAAAATCCCACCTCCATTTTTCTTCTCTCTCTATTTCCTCCCTTCCAAACTCGATTTTCCTCCTCCTTTTAATCTTTTTTTTTATTATTATCATTATCCTGCCACCTGTCAACCTTCACACAACACCACCACCTCACACGTGTACCCTCTGAATGCCACTTGCTTCCATTTTTTTTTCTTTTTTTTCTTTTTAACTAGAATACCAAAAAGACAAATAAGTCCTCACTATAACACCCAAAAGACAATTCAGTCCTTACAAATAGAACATTTAAAAGTGAGGGAATTTGAACTTATGACCTCTTAGTCATAAGCCCCACTAAAAGATTTTAAAATGAGGGAGAAAATATTCCGACGAAAAAACTAGGTCATATCAATTGTCATGAAAGCCCCATCAAGAGAAGTTTTTCTGACGCAATTAGTCTTGTGTTGGGAAAAATTAATCTATCCCGACGCAAATTGCATCAAAAAAACTGAGCAACATAATCCAACGCAACTTGCGTCGGGAAAAAGAAACACTATCCCAAGGCAAGTTGTGTTGGGACAATTTTAAATATCCCAACTAGGGGTATGCAAAAACCGAGCCGAACCGACAAACCAAACCGAACTGAGCCGAACCGACTAGTTCTGTAATGACCGGTTTATTCAAGAGCACTAATTTTGAAATTTTGGAATCAAATTGGAATAATTCTTCAATAAGTATTTTGGAGTCAGCTACGTTTTAGGGCGTTTTAGAATTTTTGATTGAAGTGTGATTTGAGATATTGGAATAAGTATGTTAAAATAAGTTTATTGTATTTTGAATTGGGTTATTTTGGGAATTTGGAGGTTTAAGAAAGGGCATTTTTGGAAAGTAATTAAAAGTTAAAGTTAAATAAAAAAAAAATTGTGAAGCTTATCCCTTTCTTCTTCTTCTTCTTCATCTTTTCCTTCTTCTTCCCTCTCTCACCGAAAAACCCACCCCTCTCACACACACACTCTCTCTCTCTCCCTCCAGTCAATATATATATATATATATATATATATATATATATATATATATATATATATATATCTTCCGTTGAGCTACTGCAAGCACAGAGACTGTGTGCAACTCGAACCGCCGTCGCACGCCCTCGTCGGACGAAGCTGCTGCTGCACATGCCGCCTCCGGATCTGTCTTGCTCGACCGCTGTTGCTGTCGAACGTTGCTCTCCCTCTCTCGATTTTGGTACAAACAACAAGGAAGGTGTTGGTTCGGGGTCAAATTTCGACAAGTTCGATGATCGTACAGTTAATTATGACCTCGATTCGTAGTGGGTAAGTATCCCGAGTTTTGATTTCAATCTATTGGTTGGTTATAGTTGTGAAATTTGAGATATCCATAAAGTTTATGTTCTAATTTTAGATTACCCATTGTATTTGGTTTTGGATTCACAAAATAAAATTATTCGGAGTGAATTTTAGCGGTGATTCTAGTTCAAAATCTATGGCAAGATCGTGGGTAAGTGTTTCAACAACTATTCAAATTGATTTATGGGTATTAAATTGAGTTTTAAAGGCCTCTTTGTGGAATCTAGGGACTGTTTTAGAGTTTTAAAATTTACCCATAATGCGTGAGGTCTTATTCAAGGTTACCCATTATGTTAGGAGGCCGGATTGTCCAGTTCGGACCACTTTGACATCGATTTCAGCAAGTAAGGATGTTATTGGATAAGTTTGTATTGGGTAACTTTGTTTCAACCTAATTGATTTCATGGTTGGAGTTTAAAATGACTTGTTAATTATTTTTCAAGACTTTGTTTGGCGTTTCAGGCTCACGTACTCAATTTATTGGCAACCTTGAATCTTGGAGTAAATTAGTAAGTAGTCATTTGGATTTAAGCCCCTTTAAGTTCTTTATTTTACTTTTCATGTATGTTTGAGAACTTGGAAATTACAAGCACAAGTTTGAAATTTCTGTTGATGTAGCATATAATGATTTGTGGATAGGTACAGATGTTGTTAGAGCTAAAAAGGTTTAAGTATGATGTTATAATGAAAATAGAGACTCAAAGATTCAAGTTAGCATAAGTAGGACCTTAAGAGTTTGCCTAAGATTGTGATTGGATGAGTTTGGCTCATGTTTGTGGAGCTTGAGATTAAACATACACGTCCAATATGAATATGTGGGTCATGGTGTGAATGGCTGAATCATCCTGAATTGTCCTTGAGTTTAAGTTTCTTAAGCACGTATTAAAATGGTAATAGGGGCTTAAAGATTCAAGTTCATTATAAATAGCAAGAGTAGTACTTTACAAGTATGCCTATGGTAGTGATTGGATTTGCAACATCCCTGAACATTGTTGTGATATTTAGAAGGGTCGCGATTATGTATTTGTTGTTGCACGTAATCAATTCGGAAGAACTTGTCGAGCTTGGTAATGGAGTTGGACCTTGAATTAGTTTGTGTTCAAGGTTTAGGAATGGTGATTGTGTTTTGATTGCAATGTTTATGAGATTATCGTAGTTTTCTAAAAGCTTTGCACATAGATTATTAATTTACTCAGAATGCTTGAAACTCTTGAATTATTGGTTGAGGTATAGTTTCTTGGGGTGGTGATGAACTGACTGAGCGCAGGGCGCCGGAGCTGTTGGTTTGAATTAGTGGTTGAATTAGAATACCTTAAGGGTAAACAGTGACCAGTGGTTGTTTATGGAAGGTGGGTATGGGTCATATGCTACGAATAACTTCTTAAAAGAATGAGAAGTGGGTCGTTTTAGTGCTGGCCTAGGAAGTATGTAGCCTTTCGGGTTGGTTTGTTAGGATTTGTGTCTCGCCTATATATATATATATATGAGGCGTAAGACGTTATGAATGTTGGAAATGTGATAATTCTCATTTATGAGGATTATTTAACCCTAAAACTAAGTTGTTCTTGCCATTTTTGCATGCTTTATTGATTACCGAGCAAGCTAAAAATAACATTTTTAAATAAATTCATGCAAGCTTGTTGGAATATGATAAAAGAAGAAATTAAGTGAAAAGATGCAAGAAAGTTAGCTTAAGTTGAGTTTTTGTGCAGATTTGAACAAGTGAAGACTTTGCAAAAGGGAATGCAATTGCATTCCCATTTGCAATGTAAGGTGAAGAACAAGGAAGAAGAATGCAATTGCAATACAAATTGCATTCTCTGGACTTACAATCAAGTGCGAAAATGACGGAAATCACGCAAATGATGGATTTTCTGCACGATTTTGGAAGATTCTCATCCCGATTTGATTCCTAGAAGTTAGCCCATGGATTGAGGATGATTTATATGGAAACCCTAGCCTTCAATGCCTATAAAAATGGTGGAAAACGAAGCAATGGTGGCTGGTTTTGACTGCTCGCCCACAGTTCCGAATTTTCTGTTTTTCTGCTTCGATAGCAGCAACAATTAAATTCTTTATTTCTAGTTCTGTTTGTTTCAATTCTCTTTTGGTTTAGTACTTCTTTCTTACAGTGTAGCTCAAAGATTTTTTGAATTTAGCTTTATTCAACGAAGAATCGAAGTTTCTGCACTTTATTTTTATGGGTTTTTCTACTTTGCTTCAACACAGCAGTCAATTTTCATCTTCTGTTTTTTTTTCTTTTAAATAGTTCATGATTCGGTTTGCTCCTAAGATCCTGACTTAGATCTCTCCTCAACAAAGGTTGAAGAGGTTAAGATTCAAGTTTTGAGTCGATCGCCATAAGGATTTTGTTTACATTGTTCTGTTTTTGCTCTATAATTCTATTTTAATTTTTTTTAGTTTCTGCTACAGCCTTTGTTTAATTTCAATTTTTTTGCATGTTGTGGAATTGAATAACTTAATAAGTTCTGGGGCTTAAATTTCTTCATCTTTGAATTAATTAAATTTCTTTCAATCGAGTTCCTTTTAAATTATTTACCTTATTTCGTTTAAATTAATTATGAAATTCTTAACAAGTAAATTTTGGATTTTCATTTTCTCCACAATGAGCTAAATTTTCTTTGGGGGTTCGAGTTGGTGAAAGCCCTAAGGAAAAATGTAAAAGCTCTAAAGCATAAACAATCTAGTTAGCATGTGAACTTTGTTTGCTTTTGTTGAATTTAGATTTGGGTAAACCTAGCCGGCCAACTAGTGATTGCTCGTCAAGCTTGAACTTAATATCGAAAGAGTTAAGGAAAAGCCGATGTCACAAAAAGCAATGGAGGAAAAGGCTTAGAAATAAGTCCTGAACATTGACCCTAGACATAGGGCGATACTCCAAAACCACTAGAGTTGTGTGCGAAGTATCTAAGTTAGATTAGCCATAGACATATAGGTTTAATCACTTAGTCTCCTAAAGATTTTGAATCAAAATTGAATAGGAGTTGAACTCGGTTTACTTAGTTTTCACATGTTAGCTATGATTGCAATTGCAAATTGAATCGCATTTTTCCAAAGGTGCTTGAATCACTTGAATCCCTATTCTTAAATCATTGAATTTTCATTCACTCTTGTTAACAAACCAACTTCTTAAATTTTTACATCTTCGGTTACCCCTATTGCAATTTGCAAACATATTTTGTGTCATTCTAAGTAAATTTTGTTAAACCCCGTTCCATTGGGTACGATACTCTGGAATACTTCCAATTTCTTTATTACTTCGATCACGTGCACTTGCGTGTAACGAATAGCATAGCGATCAAAAGGCCTGAGAGATTGCTTTCTCTCTTTGATATGTGAATTAGGGGGTGACTTCCCATTAAAAGTGTTTGCAACCTTCGAGCCAGTTTGTGTTGTGATTCGAGCATGATGGATGAATGTGGTAAGGTGGATGATCTAGAAGATTCCAAAATCGTTGTGAAAGTACAAAGGCCCGTTAGATTGGTGCTATCCACCCTGTCTCTGTCGTTTCGTGTGAGTTTGTGAGCCTATAACGTATGTGATGTAATGAGCATAAGGGGTGCATTCCTTATTGCTGGGTAGCTAGCTTAGGGGTGATTTCCCTATTATGATGAGCATAGGGGATGCGTTCCCTATTTCCGATGTGCTAGCTTAGAGGTGATTCCCCATTATGTTGAGCGTAGGGAATGCGTTCCCTAGCGCCTGTGTGCTAGTTTAGGGATGTTTTTCCCATTATGTTAAGCATAGGGAATGCGTTCCCTATCGCCTGTGTGCTAGCCTATGAGTAATTTTTCTATTGAGATGAGTGTGAGGGTTATAGACCTTCATAGGTTTGGATTCTAGGTTACAGGACTATCAGGTATGACATGAAGTTAGGTCAGGGAGTGGTGAATGTTGAGGAAGGTTAAATGGACTTTTAGAATAACTAGAGTAAGTATTTGAAATCTAAGCACGAGTCTGAGTAAGGGCAGTTTCCTTCTTGGTATGGTTTTTTTTAAACCTTAAGTGGGCTACTTACTGAGTATGTTTATACTCATTCTTGCTACTTGTTTGTTTTGTAGATTGCGCACATTCTCGGGGCGGATGACGTAGGCGACGACTTGACGAGACTATGGAGACTCCACCAATTTCTTTTCCCTATTTAGGTTTTAGTTTTGTTTCCTTGTTCCCTGTTGTTTGTTGATCTGTAAAGTTTAAATTTCTTTCGCTCTCATGTATTTAGTTAGAAGTTATTAGGTTTTTTTGTCTGTTGATTGAGCTCAGCATCATTTATTGTAGTTTGGTGGCTGCTGAGCCTGTTCTCTGAAACATAGAAGTGTTTATGTCTCTTTCCAAGTCTTTGAAAATTTTGGTATTCTACTAGTTACGCCATCATGCTACCGAAATTTCGGGCATGAGCAAGGTAACTAGGTCGTGCTTCCGCATTAGAGAGTCGTATGAGTTAGGGTCATTTCGAGTATATAGTCGCAGTAGGTTCGTGTCTTTACAGGTTTGATTCGATTTTTTCTAAAAAATTTGATTTATCGGTTCATACATTCTGAAAACCGAATATTTTGATTTGGTTATCGGTTCACGACCTTAAAAAACTAAGAAAAACCGAACCGAACCGAATTATAATAATATATATATTTTATATGTTTTTAAACTAAATTGTTAAATGTGTATAGCCCAAAATCTAATAACAGGCCCACTTTACCCAAGCCAGCCCTGTCCATTTTTTTTCAAAGTGGAAAGTCAGCCCTTCCCATCATTTATATAGATATATATATATATATTATAAAATAGAACCCTAATCAAACATGCAAACAGCCGTTCTTCTTCTTCTTTGATTTTTCCCTCTAACGCTTAGCCTCAGTTTCTTTCATCCTCACCAACGACTGCACACGCTAGTCACCAGCAGACCGTCCTCTCGTTTGCGCCGGCCAATTAATTGACGGTTCTTCTTCTTCTTCTTCTTCTTCAATTTTCATCATGCCCTAGAAAGGGAGTAGAAGAGTTTCGAGAGATATTTTATGGTGGTTGATAAATTTGAAACCCCTTTTGCCTTCTTTTCCTTTCGTTAGAGGTAAGACCCACTTAACTCTTCAGCTCCAAGCACCAATCGATTCAGTGACCAACACTTCTGATTTGTCTTCTCACTTTCCAATCATTGCTCGCCTTTCGATTTCGCAATGCCTCGCGCTATGCTTTTTTTTTATTTGTTTTCGAATGATGATTGTGAGTTTGGCCCTCTGGTTTCTTTTATTCGAAGGTATTCTGTTTGGAAAAGAATGTTAGGTTAATCTTTTAAAAAAATTGATTATAACCGAACCGAACCGATTTGAACCAAACCAAGGCGGTTCCGTTCCAAAACCAAAATCGAAGACTTTCGATTTTAGTCGGTTTAACATCCTTCAAAACCGACATGTTCGGTTCAGTTCATGGTTCTACCCAAAACAGGACCAAACCGAACCGTGAACACCCCTAATCCCGACGCATTATGCGTAGGGTAATGTTGCTTAGTTTTCTCAACACAAACTGCGTCGAGATAACTAAATTCTTTTATTACCTTTTTATAATTATTTAAAATTAAATTTTTGTAATCAAAACCTGTAATTTAAATTTTTCTATAATCACCTGATAATTCTATTTAAATAAATAATAACAATTATATGATTTAAACACAAAATGGATATAATAAAAGTTAATACATATTAAAATATATCATTCTTACAAAATGAACATCAAGTAAACTAGAGTCTCCAAGGTTATATCAAAATACAACAAAAAGAAGAAAACTTAATCTAAAAAACTTATGTTCTTGTATTTGTTTATTTCTCCAAAAGCAGCTTCCAAAATTACATACCTATAGACCTGAAAGAAAAAATAAAGAATATTAAAAAGTTTAAACATAAACAATAAATAAATAAAAGAAGTGTTGAAATGTGCAAGAGTTTTCCAAACGAAATCCTAAGTGCCAAAATGAACTTGAACATTCCCTATACATGCCTAACGCGCGTAACCCACTCTGTCGAAACTACGCAAGTGTCCTAAAGGTACCTACGTGCATTATTAAAAAAATGTCACATAAATAAGATCTAGTTGACTCATACTCAAATCAACCACAAACAGAATACAAATCATTGAACATTTTAAACTAGTCTCTCCCATTTAGTTTTCTTTAGACATTTCCAAAAAAATAAATCACTAATTGAAAGTCTAAATTGATTCATTATGAAAGTTTAGAAATTTTAATTAAGAGCACTATCAACACCAAACAACAAGGGGAATATAAATATTAAATACACTACCAATGAAGAATTCCCCACAGAATTTTAATTCAATTCACCAAGTTTCACCATATTGGAGAAAACAAGCCTTCCAACTGATTCAGTGATGCCACATCCAACAATTCTAAAATCATATGTGATTAACTTACAACTATACATCAATACAACTCTTGTCCATAAAATAATTTAGGATCAAATGGTTTGGTGATAACTTAGGATCAAAACAAGAAATCAAATACATGAAAATGAGAACAACAAGAATAAAAAGAAGAGCACTTGACATAATTAGCATCTTATTTGAGAAGATTGAATCAAAATAATTTAATTGGCAAAGTTTAGAATATGAATTAGAAATTAGTTGAACCAATAGAATATAAACTTTGTAAAGGAGGATTGGGGAACAAGTCAAGTAAGGTAATGTAATGCACGAGTAAACCATATTACTCATGTTTTCTGCTTTCAACCTAAATTTTTAACCCCTTCTTTCTTTTTTCTTCTTTGATCACTTACCCTTTAATTCCATGAAAAGTTCAAAAATTACACAATTGAAGCATTATTGGCTTGGTTTAATAAAAAATGCAACTTTACATGGGTTGGGATGCTTTATTATTTTTTTTTTTTCAAGATTGCAAAAGTTACGAGAGCGATATTCAACCAAAACAGAAATGTACAAGTGATTAAAAAATGTCAACTTTCAAAACCCATAAGGGAAAAATAAATGAATAGGATCTCAGAAAATAAATATGAAATATAGTTTGTTTAATAAGGACAAACTATCTTTCATGCTAAACAAACAACAAAACAGAAGATGACAATGAAAAAACAAATTTATGAAATTGCTAAGAGAATATTATATATGTATATATATAGAGGCGAGTGAGAAAGGGAAATGTACTGAAGAATGAAAAAAATCCAATAGAGAAGTAAAACACACCAAAGATGATGGCCTTTATTAACTGAGTTTTTTTTTAGACAAAGCAGAACACGCTAACCCAAACAACAGCCCACTCCTACAGCAAATCCCTCTCGAGACAGAGATTTCAAGTATAAGACTGCTGTAGGGAAAAAGAAGAAAATAGAAAATATAAGAAAAATCCAAATTTCAATCATGATCCCAATCATACATATTTCAATATGTATTGTTTTCAAATCCCAATCATGCATATTGTCTACCCAGATTTCAATCTTATCCCATATTGTCTTCTTCCTCACTCCCTCATTTTAATGACTAATCTGCTAACTATATATAGTATTGCATGGATATGCTTCTACTTGAAATTTTGTTTTAAGGTTCTGTTACTCAAATTGCAGTTTTTACCCTCATTGCAACACCCTGTCAAATCCACAATCAGTTCTAAATTATACATAATCAATTCAAAGCCAATTCACAGTCAATTCTAAATTAGACACAATCAATTCAGAACCAATTCTAAATTACACATAAATTTCAAATATAGCGACTTCATTAATCATGGTTCAACAAAATGAAAATTAGTAGTATTACCCTACAATGATTAATATAAAACGATTTCACAATCAATTAAAAATTGCACAAAAACGAAAAAAAAAAGAGAGAGAATGCGATGATTGGGACTTGATTTTGAAGATTAATTCCTGTTGCTGCAATGGCGTCCGTAAAGTGAAAGGATTCAAAACAACTCGCCACCAGAAGGAGAAGAAAACTGTGCAACGCTGGCCAAAAAGAGAAGAGAACGTGCGCTACCGCTGGAAGGAGAAGATAATGCCCTCCTGTCGCCGGAACAAGAACAAGAGGTTGGGAAAGATGAAAACAAACGTCAGAAGAAGAAGAAAAACACATGTTTTGCAAAAAAGAAGAAGTCGAAACATGTAAAGCAAGGAGATAGCAGCACAAACGATGGATATAAAAAAAAAAGTTAGGGTTTTATTTTTAAACCCGACGCAAAACGCGTGTTTGCAAATATTGAATTTATTTTTAAACCCGACGCAAGTGTGTTGGGATAGGCTCGAACATGCGTCGAAATAACTTGAGGTTCTCCAGACGCAATTTGCATCGGAAACAGTAAACTATCTCGACGAATTTGGTTGTGTCGGGAAAAATCTCGTAGGAATATCTAAAAATTCTTGTAGTGCCATACATTATGCTAGTTGAGTTATGCTCTTGTTGGCAGTTAAGAACTCCTCATGTTTAATGCTAAGCAATTGGTATATGAATACGGTGTAATACCCTATATTTAAGAGCGAAGTTTGTAGGCATTGGTTGACTCAATATAATAATCATTTAGGTTTACCTACTTATAATTGTAGTCAATCAAACACAATTTGAAATTGTAGTCCCATATGATTACGATTGATGATGTACTTTATTGTATTCCACAATTAGAATCAATTGTGAGTCCCAATAATTCAATCTGATTACATTTAAGAAGGTATGTAATATGATTACCATTGAATATTATTACATACCCACCCATCTTTATGGCTTACTTCCCCCTTTGCCCTTTCTCTCTTTTCTAACCTCCATGATTATTTTTTTATTTCTCCTCCCTCCTCTTTCCTTCTTCTTCCTTCTTCTTTCTTTTTTTAGAATTTCTTCAGCATTAAAATTCATAATTATTTTTATGGCTTTATGAAAAAAAATTCTTATCCATTTTTTGGATCATCGTTTTGCCCATGACGAAAAGCTTTTGTGTAGCATCGTAAATTTCTGGTCTCACATTTTTAGTTAGATGAAACAGACTAGAGAAGAAATGTAACACCATTTTCTATCTTTAAGCACTTGAAAAAAAAGAAGAAATCATATAGTGAAAAGGCAACATAGAAAAATGAAGTTTAAATGCACTTATTAATTGAATTTTCATGATGAAATTCTAAAAAATGAGGCAATAATTTGTAAGACTCACTCTTGGACCTCTAGTGATAAGTTCATTTTATATTTATTTATTATATCTTGTTTAGGTTGTTTTTGGTTAGTTTTCCTATAGTTTTTGGATTTTAATTCATGCATTTCTTTTATTTTTGTTGGTAATCAAAGATTTCATTTTGAAGGTCAAAGCTTAAAGGTTTTCAAGTTGAAAGCTAACAAATATATATATATATATACATACATATATATATATATATATATATATATTGTAAGGACCCGAATTCCTACGACTCTCTAAATGCCGAAGCACGACCTAGTTACCTCGCTCATGTCCGAAATTTCGGCAGCATGACGACGTATCTACAAGAAACCAAAATTTTACAAAGACCTGGAAAGAGATATAAACACTTCTATGTTTCAGATCACAGACTCAGCATCCACCAAACTACGATAAATGATGCTGAGCTCAATTAACAGACAACCAAACCTAAAAGCTTCTAACCATACACACGAAGTTAAAGGATATTTAAGATTTACAAACCAACTAACAACAGGGAACAAGGAATAACTAAAAGCTAAAACAGGGACAAGGGATTTGTTGGAGTCTCCATAGCCTCGTCAAGTCGTCGCCTGCGTCATCCACCCCAAGAATGTCCACAAAATCTGCAAAATAAACAAAGTAGCAAGAATAAGTATAAACATACTTAGTAAGTAGCACTCTAAAGGATCGAACCTTTAAAGAAACCCAACCAAGAAGAAAACTGCTCGTACTCACACTCGTGCTTAGTTTTCAAATACTTCCTTCAGTTATTCCAAAAGTCCATTTATCCTTCCACAACCTTTACCACTTCCCGACCCTATCTTCGAGCCATAACTGCGAGTACTGTAACCTAGAACCCAAACTCGTGAAGATAACAATCCTCACGCTCATCTCAAAGGAGAATTACCTCGAGCCAGCATACAGGCAATAGGAAAACGCATTCCCTATGCTCAACACAGTGGGGAATCACCCCTAAGCTAGCTCACAGGCAATAGGGAAACGCATTCCCTATGCTCATCACAGTAGGTAATCATCCTCAGCTAGCACACGGCAATAGGGAACGCATCCCTATGCTCATCTCAGTGGGGAATCACCCCTAAGCTAGCACACGGCAATAGAGAACGCATCCCTATGCTCATCATACTGGGGAATCACCCCTAAGCTAGCACACGGCAATAGAGAACGCATCCCTATGCTCATCACATCACATGCGTTCTAGGCTTACAAACTCGCACGAAACAACAGAATTAGGGTTGGAAGCATCAATCTAACGGGTTTTCGTACTTTCACAACACGTTAGGAACCTTTTGGGTCAATCCACCTTACTACATTCACCCTCATGCCCAAATCACACACACAAGTTGGCCCAGAGGTTTCAAACACTTTTAAGGGAAACATCCCCTAATTCACATTAACATAGAGGAGAAACAACCCTCAAGCCTTTCCAACTTCTATAACGTCTTACGCCACATACATAATTATAGGCGAGACAAAAATCCTAACGGACCAATCTGAAAGGCTACTCTCTTCTTAGGCCAACACTAGAACGACCCACTTCACATTCCTTTAAGGAGTTATTCGTAGCAAATGTCACATGCCCACCTTCCACAAACATTCACAAATGCATCTTTGTGACCTTGCACCATAGTCCCCAAACTTGCCCAATCACATCCTTAGGCGATGCCTTAAGGTGTCATACAAGCTAACCACATTTAACTCGAACTTATGCCCTTATTTTCATACTAACTACATTCTAAGATCACTTTTAGCTTAAACATCTCCCAAACAAATCCACTAACCATCACATGCTTCATAACACAGTTATTGAGCAAGTTTTCACAATTCATACATTTTCAAACAATAATCACATTCAAATAACAACTTAAAGGGCTTAAATCCAATTGACTACTTACTTCGAATAGAATAATTAATATTATTCTAGCAGAGAGAATCTCCTCCAAACTCTAGCCTCCTGCTTAACCCAAAATTAATTAGTCTCGAGAGGTGGCTGTTCAGTACTAACAACCTTGCTGGAAATTTAACACTTTGCCTCCAATTCGATAGTTTGATCATCCAATCAATATCCCAAATCGGAACATGATCGTAACCGGGACTGTTCAGACTCGAAAATTGGAATCGGAGACGGCGGCGGCGCGTGAGAGCGCGTGTGAAGGAGTTGTCTCCGGATCTGGGTAGATCCGAACTCGTGGGGTCGGATTTGAGCATGAACCGGCGAGTTGGGGTGATTGGTTTGGCTGAACCGGACGATGCGACTTGGTTTTCAGCTGCGGCAGTTCGAGTGAGGTTCACGAGCTGCAGAACCGTCGAGGAGGCGTCCGGCGAAGTGCTGAACGCGACTTAGGAGCTCACGCGGTGGTGCTGAAGCAAATCTGGTGATCGGGATTGCGTGGGTCTTCGATTTGGAGCTCCGAAGGTCGTTGCGAGGCTGGACGGCGAGTGGTTGCGGCGGCGACCAGCTGCGATGGCGTTCGGCGGTTCTCGGCCGGTGCGGGAGGCTGTCGACGGAAGGGAGAGAGAGAGAGTGTGTGTGTTATCGGAGAAGGAGAGATTTTCGGGAGGGGGAGGAGAAGAAAGAGAAGAAGAAAGAGATAAGGATAAGGAAAAGAAAAGAAAAAAAAAATTAAAAGAAAATTACAAAAATGCCCTTCTTAATCTTCCAAAATTCAAAATAACCCCAAATCAAATACTACAATTAAGAATTAATCAACTTAGTTCCAAAATTTCAAAATTAACACTTCTAAATAAGTCGGGCGTTACATATATATATTGTCACGCCCCGCCCCAGATTACCTTAAGCAACTTAGGATGTAACGTGCCGACAATAGATCCCAATTAGATTATGGAACCCATTGTCAAACTTAGCAAAATAAAACACATTTTTGAAAGAATAGGTGGCTAGCAAATAATTTATCAAAACAAATCCCTAAAAATTTCGACAGAGTTTTGCCTGTAAATCGGATTAAACACACCTGAAATTTAGAAAAAAAAAAAAAAACTCTCAAATAATTTATCCAAACTCCCACACATCTACCAAGTGTGCCATAGTCAACAATTAGTTCAGAAATCAACAACCACCACATAACTGCAAACCAACAATGGAAAATCATAAATGGTTCCAATTTACAAAATCATCATAAAATTCAAAAATAGTAAAAAGTTGTCAAAAATAAAGCTAGCCACTCTAGTTCCAAGGACAAATAAAATACCAAAGTTATACGTAAAATGAAATGTAATATGCATGAGAATGGTGGCAGATCTCAACCTCGATAGGCCCATTGGATACTCCAATGCTACCTGGTAGGAAAATTTAGGAAAAGAATAAGCTAAAAGCCCAGTGAGTGGTAAGTCAATAAGAAAACGATTTTAATGATACTATTGACATAAACATATATAAATGGTCGTTTCGTAAACATTATAAAACTCTTGAAACACTTATAAATTCCATTGCAGTTAAGCATCTCACATATTTTGAAGACCGTAAATTCTCTAAAATACAATCCTTGAGGAATAGCCTTTTAAAAACATAATATCAAAAACATAAACTTTAAAACTTGGTCACATTGCTAAGAAAATTTGTCACTAAACTTGTACCCAAAACTAGTCATACTAGCATAGAGTAATCTCAATACGCACAGCAGAGCAAACTAGTCATACTATATACCGAGTAGTCTCAAGGTATATAGCAGAGCAAATCTAGTCATACTATGCACTGAGTAATCTCAAGGTACATAGCAGAGCAAATAGTCATACTATATACCGAGTAATCTCAAGGTATATAGCAGAGCAAATCTAGTCATACTATGCACCGAGTAATCTCAAGGTACATAGCAGAGCAAATCTAGTCATACTACACATCGAGTAATCTCAAGATGTATAGCAGAGCAACTAGTCACACATACACTATGGAAACACATTCGCGTAAGTGTATCGGAAAATCACCGTGGGTACAACATTTAGTGGTTTGAAAATAATTTATTTATGATAATCATCGTAAGTTCTCAACCCACATTAAAGTCATAAACATTCTCAACCATGAGGTCTCATAACTTTAAGCCATAACTCAAAGATCAACTAAAATCATGATTCAAAAATCAAGTCATTTCCAAAACTTACAAATACTTGATTTCATTTCATATAATTTGAACTTTTACCCGTTCGCTAAAATCAAGAGATTGCCATAAATTCAACTTTCATAAGCTTAAATAATACAAATAATTATGTCATTGTAGCTAAATTTCAAATAAACATAAATCTCTCTTCGAATTCAAATATACTATATCGAGAATTCAATTTAGTGAACATATGTTACTTTCTTATCAAATTAGTAAACCATCAATCTTAATAATAAACAATTTATGAAATATACATAATTTCCTCCAAAGTATCAAAATCTTCAATAACTAAATCATTTGCATTAATATATGAATTACAATTGATTTTCAAATCTCAAAGGTTTCATAAATCATTAAAATAATTGAAGCACTGTGTAGAATAACCACTCACAAATTTATCGGCACAAGAATTCCAAGTCGCAATTAGTCATTCCGAACTCCACTCGACCAAGCTTGAAAATTTTGCATATAAGCTTCCTCCATCCGTTTTTCGGTGACATCCATAACTTTTCGACGTTTTTCGGCAACAATCCGGTGACTACTCATCTTCTCCTTCTCCCTCTGTCTTTCTTATCTCTTCTCCCTTTTCCTTTTTTTTTTTCTCTATTTTCGTCTCTTTTGCCTTTTATTTTCTTTTTCTTTTTATTATTATTATTTTAAACAATGGTGGCTTCTCTCGAATCCACCAATTATATATATATATATATATATATATATATATATATATATATATATATATATATATATATATATATATATATATATATATATATATGTTAAGAAAGCTTCTAACAGAAGCTTTAACTTACTTTTCTTTATTTTTTTTTTAAAATTAATATAGCTGGCAAGTACCCTCTTTTCCTTTTTAATTTCTTTTTTTTTTTAGAATTTCTTCCTCGAAATTCAATATTTAAGATGCTCATTTAGACGTCATTTTTTTTTTTTTTTTGTGTTTCGCCTTTTCATTGTTCAATTTCTATTTCCAAGTGTTTAAAGATAGAAGAGGGGGTTAACATATATATATATAGCGCTTAGGCGCCATAGACAGTACAGGAGGACAGAATGCTAGTGCTTAGGTGCTACAAACTTTTAAATGTGAATCTGAGACGCGCACCCAGAGTTTTTTGGCTTATAAATACATCTTTTTGTGAAATTTGGAGGATTGGAGGGGAAAACGAGAGGAAGACGGCTGGAAATTAAACTCGTGAAAATTGCCCATATTTTTTTCTTTTCCCTATTTCCTCCTCTTTTATTGGTTGTAATAACTTCAATAGTTTTAGTTAGGAATTTTGTTGAGATTTTTAGTATGAACTAATTTACGTACTCTTTCTAGAGCTTTGATGTTATCACTATTCGAATCCTATTCTTTCTAGTTAATAGTTGATATTTCAATTTCGTATTTTGTTGTGAAAACTTTTATGAGCTTAATGCATGTTTAGATTTGGCCACTCTTTGCATTGATTTCATGTCATAATTCGGTGTTGTGTCAGTGCACTACTACAAATTTGACTTTATATGACAGTGAAACAATGTCAAAAACATATTTCTTGATATTTTTTTCAGTCATTGAATCGACCCTCAAGAAAACTCAATACCTGACAGTTTGAAAAAACTATCACAAATATATTGATTATGACAATTAAAAATTGTCAAACCACTCATTTTTCTTGACATATTTTTAACGTCACACTAATTTGTTTAATGACAATTCTACAATATCATCACAAAACTAATAAAAACTATTTTATTGTAAAGATATGTATATTAATGACAATTTACTACCATCAATAAAAAGTTAATTATGACAGTATGTTACAACATGAAAATGTAAATAATGCCAAGGTTTTACTATCAATAATTTGTTAATTATAAGAATTTTTTGTGTCACATAAATGCTTTAGATGAAGATTTCTTATTGTCAAGAAAAGTGTGCACAATGATACTTTTTCAACGTCACAAAAATCCTTTTTATGACACTATTTTACTATGAAAAATATTTTCATTGAGAGTTTTAGCTGTCAATAAAAACATATTCATGACAGTTTCCAACCTTACAAAAATAAGCATTTAATCGCATTTAAAAAAGTAGCTTTCATATATATTGTTACATGAGAGTAACAACTTAATGTCAGCATCAAAATAACTAAGGCTCCGTTTGATAACCATTTGGTTTTTTATTTTTGATTTTTGAAAATTAAGCCTATAAATACTACTTCCACCTATGGATTTTCTTGTTTTGTTATCTACTTTTTACCTTTGTTTTCAAAAACCAAGCTATGTTTTGGAAACTAAAAAAAGGTAGTTTTCAAAAACTTGTTTTTGTTTTTGAAATTTAGCGAAGAATCTAAATACTTCCTTAAGAGAGATGAAAACTATTGTAAGGAAATTATATTGGGAGAAAACAAGCTTAATTTTCAAAAACAAAAAACCAAAAATCAAAAACCAAATGCTTATCAAACGGGGCCTAAATATTACAAATAGTATATCCTAATAGTTTATAAAATCCTATAAAGATTCTAAAACATATCAAGACACATGCATAATTTTGAAATATGTTTATGTCAATATCACAACCATTATTCAAAAGATGGATGGATAAAACTATCACAAATTCTTTCTCAAAAATAAGATGTGCTGCTTCATGATATTTGTAACGCCCGACTTTTTCAGAGGCATTATTTTTGAAATTCTGGAAATTTAAGTTGAATAATTCTTAAGTATTTTGAGATTTTGGGTTAATTTGAAATTTTATGGATTTGAAAGGACAAATTTGGAAGAAAAGAGTTGGTACAAGGGCATTTTAGTCTTTATCAATAAAATAGTTTTTTTCTCATCCTTATCTTCTCCTTTTCTTCTTCTTCCTCCTCCTCTTTCCCGTTGGTCTCTCCCTCATACACACACTCTCTCTCTTTCTCTCTCTCTCTTTCTCTCTCTCTCTCTCTCTCTCTCTCTCTCTCTCTCTCACTAGAAAATGCCTTCCCTCACCGAAGACCCATCAATTTTCCGTCTCTCTCCCAACCGTTGTATTTTTTTTCTTTCTTTCTTCTTCTTCGTGCTGTCGCCGCCGGTTTCTCCCTCTCTCCTCTCGGTTTCTGCATAGACAGCAAGGAAGAGGAGCGTTTTGGAGTTATTTCCAGCAAGCTCGGTGTTCGTATAGCCGTTTACAACCTCGATTTGGAGTGGGTAAGCATTCCAATGTTGATTTCAAGCGAATGGTTGGCTATGTATGTGATTTGAAGATTACCCATAAAGTTTTGGTTTTAATTTTAGAATTACCCATAGCATTTGGGTCTTGGATTTGCAAAATCAAGTTAATTCGGAGTCAATTCAGCAAGCTTTTGGTATCATTTTAGCATGGGTAAGTGTTTTAATAATGATTCGAAGTGATTTATGGGTTCTAGGATTGAATTGAAGGGTTGATTTAGTAAATTGAAACTAACCCATAATGTTTTAGATTTTAATCTAGAATACCCAATGTGATTGAAGGTCGAATTAGGCGAATTTGGATCGTTTAAGCTGCTGTCCAGCACCTTTTGGTCACTGTTTTGAGGTAAGTTTTTCATGGGTATCAATTTTTCCAACACATTTATGACTAAGCATGAGTTGGGTTTTAGATAGCTATGATTTAGGACCGTTTTGAGAAGTTTAGGGGCCTTTTTGTGGATTTTAGGTACTGTTTTAGTGTTCTATAATTTACCCATAATACGTTGGACTTTGTACAAGGTTACCCATTATGTTTGGAGGCCAGGTTGTCAAGTTTGGACCAATTTGACTTCAAAATTCAGCAAGTAAAAGTGTTGTTAGGTGAGTTTTAATGGGTAACTTTGTTTCAACTTAATTGGGTTCATGGTTGGAGTTTAAAATGGTTTGTTAATTATTCTTCAAGATTTTGTTTGGCATTTCAGGATCACGTAATCAATTATGGGCCACTTCGAACCTTGGAGTAAAATTGTAAGTAGTTATTTGGATTTTAAGCCCCTTTAAATTTTTAAATGATTTAGATTTATGTTTGATAAATTGCGAATTGTGAAAGCATGCTTGAAAACGGTGTTATGAGATATGAAATGATTAGTAGATATGTTTAGAAGTAGTCTTGAGCTAAAGAGGCTTAAGTTGAGGTTATAATGGAAATTGGGGCTTAAAGTTGCGATTTTATCATGTTAAAGTATGAAATACCTAAGGAATTGCCCAAGGTTATGTTTGGATGAGTTCAAACACGTTTGTGGTGAATTGTGAACAATCGTGTTTACCTAAATATGAACATGTGAAAGATGTCGAGGTTGGTTAAATTAATAGGAGAATTATCGTGTTGGGCTTAAGATTGCCTGAACTTGTTGCTAATTTCGTTAAAGGATTCAAAGTTACAAACAAAGGATGAAAATGTGTCTGAGGTTATGAATAAAGTTGATTATGTTTTCCCCCGTAAGCATAAAAGTATAGATAGTGGTACTAAATTAAATGTTGTAAGTGTTTGGGCTTGGTTAAGGGCTGAGGTAGAACACCTTAATCTGATGTGTTTGAATGTGAATGGAAGGGCGTTGGTTGTTTTGAGTCCTAGCATGGTTAGAGGATTTAAATTCTGGACTAATGGATTGAAGGACTTTATGTCAATGACATAGGTATGGGCTATGGCTACGTGTAGTTCTTGTTTAGAAGTACCATTGAACTAGGGTAGTTCTTACTTGAGATCTGTGTTTGTGGTCTATAGCGAAAGATCACCATGATACGATTGTGGTTGTTTAATGAGAGGTGGACCTAGATCATAGGTCACGAATAACTTCTTTAAAAGAAAGAGAAGTGGGTTGTTTTAGTGTTGACCTAAGAAGTAAGTAGCCTTTCGGATTGGTCCGTTAGAATTTGTGTCTCGCCTATATATATATATGAGGCGTAAGACGTTGTAAATGTTGGAAAGGCTTGAAGGTTGCTTCCTCTCCGTGTTTATGTGAATTAGGGGATGATTCCCTTTGTATGTGCTTTTGAACTTCGGTTCAGGTTGTGAATATGGTTTGGAAATGATGAATGATTTTGGTATGGTGGATGACCTGAGAGGTCTTGAATGCGTTGGGAAAGTGCAAAGGCCCGTTAGTTTGGTGCTACCTACCCTAACTCTGTCCTTTCGTGCGAGTTTGTAAGCCTAGAACGTATGTGATGTGATGAGCATAGGGGATGCGTTTCCCTAGTGCCTGTGAGCTAGCTTAGGGGTGATTCCCCACTGCGTTGAGCATAGGGATGCGTTTCCTATTGCCTGTATGCTAGCTGAGGGGATGTGCTCCCTGGTTGCCTGTGTGGCTATCATGATGTGATGAGCATAAGGAATGCGTTCCTTATTGTCGATGAGCTAGCTTAGGGGTGATTCCCCACTGTGTTGAGCATAGGGATGCGTTTCCTATTGCCGTGTGCTAGCTGAGAGATGATTCCCCAGTATGTTGAGCGTAGGGAATGCGTTCCCTAGCGCCTGAGTGCTAGCTTAGGGGTGATTCCCCATTATGTTGAGCTTAGGGAATGCGTTTCCTAGCGCCTGTATGCTAGCCTAGGGGTGATTTCTCTATTGAGATGAGTGTGAGGGTTATAGACCTTCAAAGGTTTGGGTTCTAGGTTATAGGACTCGCAGGTATGACACGAAATTAGGATCAGGTAGTAGTGAATGTTGTGAAAGGTTAAATGGACTCTTAAAATAATTGAAGGAAGTATTTGGAATCTAAGCACGAGTGTGAGTAAGAGCTTGGTATGGTTCCTTTAAACTTTGGACCCTTAAGTGGGCTACTTACTGAGTATGTTTATACTCATCCTTGCTATTTTGTTTGTTTTGCAGATTGTGCACATTCTCGGGGTGGATGATGCAGGCGACGACTTGACGAGACTATGGAGGCTCCACCAAATTTCTTTTCTATGTTTAGCCTTTAGTTTTGTTTCTTTGTTCCCTGTTGGTTGTCGATCTGTAAAGTTTAAATATTCTTTAGCTTCGTGTGTCTAGTTAGAAGCTTTTAGATTTGGTTGTCTGTTAATTGAGCTCAGCATCATTTATCGTAGTTTGGTGGATGTTGAGTCTGTGATCTGAAACATAGAAGTGTTTATATCTCTTTCCAGGTCTTTGTAAAATTTTGGTTTCTTGTAGTTACGCCGTCATGCTGCCGAAATGTCGGGCATGAACGAGGTAACTAGGTCGTGCTTCCGCGTTTAGAAAGTCGTAGGAATTCGAGTCGTTTCAATATTCAACTACAAAAGAAATAACAAAACAACAAAAAAGTATCATAAGATTAAATTTTATTTCAAAATTAAACATGATTTAACCTTTTAACTCAAAACTATGAACCAAATCAAAGTTCTTACTCAAATTGTGAAATGAAGGATTTAAGAGAGGCAAAGTGAATGTTGTGGATTGAACTAAGACAGTTCTAGTCAATTCAACTTTCTCACCAATTTACAAAAAACCTAGTGACTTCAATCCATTCTAGATGGCCTTTAAGATGTTGATATCATGTTGAATGCTGCTAAATTACTATTCAAGAAAAATAGATGACTCAAACAAAGCTTCAAATAACATGTTTCCATTTTTCATCTTAAAGAAAGAAATTGAACATTCTCTTGTATTGATCAATCAACAACTCATATGGCTACTATCGATACAAGTTAAAAAAGAACTATAATTTGTTCAAGAAGAAAGCGATATCCATACCTATTGAAATATTAAAATCTTTATAACAATCTTAGTCAGATGCCTTGCTTCCTTGATTTCCCTGCACTAATAACGAACAAAAAAACATCATTTGTAGTTAGTCTTTATTTTTACACTTGATTACTTAGCTTTTTAGTGTCAAATGAAGCCAACGCTTTATAAACAAACAGCAGCTGTTGTAGCATCAATAACACAAACCCAACAGTAGTAGTAGCAAGAATTAGCAATAATAGTAGTAAGTAGTAGCAAAAACAAAAGTAGCAGCAAAAACAAAAGTAGCAGCATAAACAAAAGTAGTAGCAAGCTTAACAACAAACCAATAGCACCAATAATAGCGCAACTCTAGCATCAACAAATTTGACAGCTCAAATCATCGAATATTGAGTACAGATAATGAACCACTTATACGCATTGATAGCAAATAATCCTTTCTTTTACAAGCCTTGAGCATCATCTTAGCAACTTGTAGAATTGTCATCAGCAAAACCTGCCATAATCTTTATAAAGAAGCTTCTTGCACAACTCAACACATAAAAAATGAACCCAGGAACTAAACACAAAAAAAAAATGAACACAAACAACAATATACTTACCAAAACTTGGAACATAACAACAAAACTATCATGAACCTAACAACTAAACTCATAAAAAATGAACACAAGCTATTAAACCAAACCAAAACTTAGGAACCTAACAACACTTACTAAACTTAACCAAAACTTAGGAACATAACAAGACTTACTAAACTTAGCCAGAACTTAGGAACATAACAACACTTGCTAAACTTACCAAAACTTAGGAACATAACAACAAAACTTATCATCAACCCATCAACTAAATTCATAAAAACCGTAATATAAACAATTAAACTTAATCAAAAGTTTAAGTCAATTAATTAAACTAAACTAAATTTAACACTTAATTAAACTTTTGAATATTACAACAAATTAAATAGCATAAACAAGTATATTAGATATCTAGCTAGTCATGTACCCTTAATTATATGAATATCAATAAGGGCATCTCCCATGGTTATATCAATATTTATATTCTAGAATTATATATAAGCTTCTGCTCACCTAAAAACATGCAATATATCTCATGTGATTGGTATTGCAAGCTGAATAAGACAACAATTGGCATGAGTTTGAGTTGGAGATGTGTGGTCATGCTAATTTATATTCAAACATGGTAGTGTAGTTTAAGGATGTGTGTTCGTGTATAACATAAGATTAATCAATACATCTTAAAGAAATCCTACCTAAACTACGTTAACAAAAAACTTAGAAAATTTTCATTAAAACCATGTACATAATTCTCAGACAAGTCATTCAAAGATATCAGAAGAGTATTTTTCTAAATGAAAATATTCTCTATGAACTAGATATACTTAAACTTAAAATCTGTGACCTACACATATTCCGTCAACGTAAATCCAATGCAAAAGAGTATTTTTCTAAATGAAAATATTCTCTATGAACTAGATAATTAGGAAAAACTATTAAAAGAGATAGAATCATTTGAATGTGAAAAGCTCAAGAAGATTAGCTCCAACGTAATATTTGAGAGAATCAAATCAAAGAGATCAACTAAACATAACATAAAACATGATATATTATCTTAAGCCTTTTTAAGTACCGTTAGGGTTAAGTTAAAATTGAAGGCATAGAATAAAACACTCACTTATCAACAAGTTGATGCTTCAACCCGTCAACACTACACTTCTTGATTACAAAGCTTGACCTAGAGAAGACACAAGAAAGTGAAGCGAGAACAAAGCCATATTCATATATTGGGGGAGTTGAAGCCCCACAGTTTTTATCTAAATATAGAAATGGAAAGGGAGGAAAAATACAATGCCTCAGCATAGTTTCTTGACTGAAATTTAGAAGCAGTCAAATATGATAGAGGTGAAAAGGTAACATCAAACAAAGAATGATGAAGAAAATTATTAGTGCATAAGAAATTTGCAAACTGCAATCCTCATTGATGTAATTTCAATTCACTCTAGTTAAAAGTTCAGAATTGTTTATTAGTATCTAGTGTTAGAATTGAAGAATGCAACAATGGCCAGAACAATGATCAGCCACAAGACAATCCAATCAACATACCCTCATTAAAGCCTCAAATGACAGAATTCAACTGATATAATTGACAAATTGGGGCTATAAATCAGAGCACGCAGAAGGCAATTTAACCTTTCTGATATGCGTATTTTCTTCAAACATTCTATATCTGCAAAAGTCAATGATCCTTAATTTTGCTAGCCATTGGTTTCAATCACAGAATTCACGTTGCTCTCAATCTCATAATCCATTCTTTCTTTACAAGTTCTTTCTCTCTATCTCAAGAACTGAGAAAATGAGAATGGTTCATGATTTCAGGGACTAAGAAGTGAGTAATCGGAAGAAACATCAAGAATACGATATAATTCTTCACCAAAATCAAAGAGAGATGAATCAAAATTAAAATCTAAAAAGGATTATAATCGAATAATTGACTGATTCCATTTCCAATCCACACATGTGGGTGGTTTTTTTGGTCTAAGCCATAATGAAAGCATAATGGAATTGAGTAGACCGACCTGTTTTGTCCATATGCAGAAAAACTTGTGGTGTTAATTGTTAGGAGTGCTAACAAAAGTCTCACATTGGCTAGGGAAGGAAGAGTTCTATGGTACATAAGTGAGAACAATTATCTTCATTGGTATGAGGCATTTTGGGATAACCAAAAGTAAAGTCATATGAGGGCTGCCCAAAGTAGACAATATCATCCTATATTGTGGAGGATCGTTGTCCTTATCATTAATTTTTATGTCATTGTGCGATCAAATGAAAAGAAAAGGATTAAGCAGTAGAATTCCTTCTTCAGTTCGTCATCTTGCTCGTGGAACCGTCATCACCACCACAACCATCTCAGTCAAAGAAATGGTGGAGAGAAAAATAAGATTCTTGAGGGTTCTTGTAAGGTGGAGTACTGGGGTAGGGCAAAAAAGGAAGGAAGAGTTGAAAGAAAGTATTTCAATAATTTATGAAATTTGTGAGATTTGAAAATCAATTACAATTCATATATTAATGCAAATGATTTAATTATTGAAGATTTTGATAATTTGGAGGAAATTATGTGTAGTTCATAAATTGTTTATTATTGAAATTGATGATTTACTAATTTGATAAAGAAAGTGACATATGTTCACTAAATTGAATTCATGATTTAACATATTTGAATTTGAAGAGATTTATGTTTATATAAAATTTTAGCTACAATGACTTAATTATTTGTATTATTTGAGCTTATGAAAGATGAATTTATAGAAATCTCTTTATTTTAGCCAATTGGCAAAAGTTCAAATTATTTGAGATGAAATCAAGTATTTGTGAGTTTTAGAAATTACTTGATTTTTGAATTATGATTTTTGTTGATCTTTGAGTTATGGCTTAAAGTTACGAGACCTCACGATTGAGAATGTTTATGACTTTAACGTGGGTTGAGAACTTACGATGATTATCATATAGAAATTGTTTTCAAACCATTAAATGTTGTACCCATGGTAATTTCCTGATACACTTACGTAAATGTGTTTCTGTAGTGTATGTATCATTACTTGCTCTGCTATGTACCTTGAGATTACTCGGTACATAGTATGACTAGCTTGTTCTGCTATATACGTCGAGATTCTCCGTATATAGTACGACCAGTTGCTCTATTATGCGTGTTGAGATTACTCCGTGTGAGTATAACTAGAATTTCTCTGCTATACATATTGAGATTACTCGATGTGTAGTATAACCAAATTTGCTCTGCTATGTACCTTGAGATTACTTGGTGCATAGTATGACTCTAGCTTGCTTTGCTATATACGTCGAGATTCTCCGTATATAGTATGACCAGTTGCTCTGCTGTGCGTGTTGAGATCACTCTGCACCAGTATAGCCAGGATTGCTCTACTATACATCTTGAGATTACTCGATGTGTAGTATGACCAGATTTACTCTGCTATGTACCTTGAGATTACTTTGTGCATGGTATGACCAGATTCGCTCTACTATATACCTTGAGACTACTCGGTATATAGTATGACTAGTTGCTCTGTTGTGTATCTTGAGATTACTCAATGCACAGTATGACTAGATTTGCTCTGTTGAGCATTTAGGGTCTTCCCTATGCATAGTATGACTAGTTTGCTCTGCTGTGCGTATTGAGATTACTCTACGCCAGTATGACTAGTTTCAGGTACAAGTTTAGTGACCAATTTTCATAGCAATGTGACCAAGTTTTAAAGTTTATGTTTTTAAAAGACTAGGGTTTTTGATGATGCTATAAGAGCAAGCAATGTGGGCACTACTTCTGCTTTCTAGGCCTGGACTCGTAGGGAGGAGGCTTCCCTTCATTAGAAGTCTCGTGTTCGGTGGCTTGCATTGGGAGACTAGAACTTAGGGTTTTTTCATACAAATGTGATAGCACTGTAAAAGTGCTACTTTATAAACTTATTTCATGCTAGTTTAGTAGCTCTCTCACGTTTATGTCTATTTTGTAGGAAATTAAGTGATTCAGGCTATTTGGAAGACTTTGGATGAATCAAGCTTAAAAGGAAGCAAATCGAATTTATTTTGAGCATTCGAACTGAGAAGAGAAGCCATCCAAGTCAAGGGAGCCAAGCACAGAGCATCCAGATGCTGTTTTAGGCGTCAAGACGCTGCTTCACAGCCAAATGAAGCCTAAAGACCTGCATGAATAGCGTCTAGACTCTATTCCAAGCGTCTAGAGACGATGGTTAGATTAAGGATGCAAGGTTCGCTCAACGCTGCAAAGAGGCTACCCTCAACGCCGACAGCGTCGAGACGCTATTTCAAGCGTTTAGACACTACCCTGATTCTGTCAGATTCTTTCCTTATTTGTGGAGGCAGCGTAATATCGACGCTATCCTTAGCGTCTAGACGCTTTCCTGCCTTATTTAAACAACTTTTCATTCTAGGGTGAGGGATCTCTCCATCTTTTGGCCTCTTGGCCTACACGTTTTAAGGAGTTTTTAGACCCTTTTTCCCTTTTCTCCTTAGACAATTATTGTATCAGATCGAACCAATGATGAACCTTGGTTATATCATCATGAGTGGCTAAGGCAAGTGCTTCCAGTTCAGAGGTCAATTGTAATCAATTACAATGTTGTGAGACTTGGACCTTAATGTAATTTTCTTTCAATTGCTAGTATTCTTTGATTCCTGTGTTAATTTTATAAGCATGTATTTTTTATTGAATTGACGCCTAGATCGATTTACATGTTTGATTGCTAATCATGATGCATGATTCGTAATTGTCATGTTGATTGAACCGGTAGCGTTAAGATTATTACATGTGTATGTTTTGTGGGTTTCCATATTACATGGCTTGCATGTTTAATTCTAGGAATTAAAGGAGCATCTTAATTAGATTAAAGTTATTTCACCTAATTGGTTGTCTTGGTCCTTCCAAAGAACTTAATGCCTTTATCTAAATAATTTGGAGCGGTTTCGTCAAAATTGTTTAGGTAATTAACATTAACTTGACGTTTGTTAGAGTTAGTAACCTTAGGGAATTTGCTACTTTTTGGGGTTTCTTAATAAGTTGACCAAGTGCTTGCATAATTATGTCAAACCATTTTATGCCTATGATCAATTTTGCAATTGGATAGAACTGCACATTTGGATTGGACTTTGGTAAGATTTAATTTATCTTTATTTTATTTGCTTGTGTTTTATTTTATTAATAAAAATACAAAAGCCCCCCATTTTTAATTGTTTTCTCCTTTGCGAATTTAACTTGAGAAATTAATATTCGGTTCCCTGAGATCGACTCGATCCACTCAATGTTATAAGTAGCTTAGGATCGGTTTATAAATTGTAATTTGACGAGCCCTCAAAAAGCTCGCTTCAAAATGTTAAGTCTAGAGTTATTTGTAATGGTCTTAGATCCATGGTGAATGATGGAGGTAATCTACTTTCTTCACACCAAAAATATTGTTGGTGCCGCAGTTGAGTATTTTCAGCACATTTTTTGGGTCCCAATCTTTAGGATACAAGGATTTTACAGAGTAGTTAGCTTTAATTGTGCAGTTCGTCTAGCCTGAGGATTGTGTTTGATATGAGTCGTTGATAAGGCCCTTATTCTGGATGCATTTCCTGTGGGGTTTTTTAAGGCGGCTTGGCGTGTAGTAGGTGATAATTTTTATGCTCGACTCTGCTACATTTTTTTTAGACTTTTTATTTGCCTCTGAAGATTAATGCTACCTTTGTTACCTTAATGCCTAAGAAATAGAACCCGGTAAGTTTAGGTGATTTTGGGTCTATCTTGTGTGTTGTAATCTTATTTATAAATGCATTACGAAATTTTGGTGAACAGATTATGTGTGTGATTGTTGTCACAACATAATTGCGATCCGAAGTGGCCGACATCCACTTTTAGGGGTCTTCTTTAATGCAAAGAATTTTGGAGTCGCCACGAACCATATTGAAGGTGTGACTAGACACCTAATTAAAAGACAAAAATTAATCTGCATAAACCAAGTTAGGTTCGAAAGTCATTTGTGTGTAGGGAATGTATTTGCACCCTATAACACCCGTTTAAAAAAATAGTTACCACATTTTATCTTATATTTCCAATTAAAAAAATTCATAAAGGTGTGTGCTAAAGGTGGATCTTCAGAAGGTGTATGACTATGTCCATTGAGACTTTATTTTTGGTTTTCTCTTGGCTTTTGGTACTTTACCTCAGTTTGTTAATTAGGTTTGAGCGTGTATTACTTTTCAATGTTTTCTGTCTCGATGAATGGTTCTCTTGAGGGCTATTTTTTGGGGTGTCATGAGCATCAACAGGGGGACCTCTGTCCCCGCACTTTGTTTTTTATGATTATGGAAGTTTTGTCTCGAATGCTAAATGCTCCCCCAACTGGGTTTGGATTCCATCATCTCTATGAGCGTGTGAAGCATACTCATTTATGTTTCGCTAATGATTTGATAATTTTTAGTGCTAGCAATCCGTGTTCTTTGGGATTCATTCGGGATTGTTTGCACAAGTTTGGAGCTTTGTCTGGTTTACATGCTAATTCTAAAAAGAGCTCTCTCTTTTTGTCTTGTTGTCTATTGAGGCTCAAAGGTTGGCTGAATTTAAAGAATATGGGTGATCTACACTGCTTCTTGGGGAAAGAAGTGAAAAGAACAAAGGATATGGGCTTCACCCTAGTCGAAGAAGTTACATCACATATCTTCTTAAAAATGGCCGAATTTGGAAAACGTCAAGCCAAGCACTACTTCTATGGCAATCGGAAAGGAATTGTACATGAAAAATGGAGAGTCAGTAACAGATCGAATAGAATATCGAAGCATTATATTGTTTAACGTTTGCAATACATGTGTCACACTCGTCCATACATAGCATTCATAGTGAATCGGTTGAGTTAATTTCTTTCAGATTCTAAGACCATTCACCTACAAGCGTTGAAAAGAGTTCTTAGATTTCTCAAAGGGAGCACAGATTTAGGATTAAATATCAAACCAGCGAGCCACTTAGCTATTTCAGTGTTATCTGATGCTGATTGGGCAAGGTCTAGTGCTGAGTCAGAATATAGATCACTCATGCAAATAGCCGGTGAAATTGCGTGGTTAACTCACTACTTCGTGAAATAGATGTCGTACAAGAAAACTCCCAAACCCATCATATGGTGCGATAGTGTTAGCGTCGCCACCGCTTGGATGAAGCATGTGGAAATTGATCTGCATTTTGTGAGAGAGAAAGTGATAAGGAAGAAGCTTGAAGTGAGATACATACCTTGTGAAGAGCAAGTTGCGAATGGACTCTCCAAAGATTTCCATACGCCATTGTTCAATCTGCTTTATAGTAAACTTGGGCTCTCAGCACCGCCTCAAGTTTGAGGGAAAATATTGGGGAAAATTCTAGGAATGGCTAAAAAGAATGGGTTGTTTTGGTTAATGGCCATCCAATTTTTCTTTTTTCAAATTCCCGTTTTGCCCTCGTACACTAACTAAATCTTCCTCTCTCCGAAATTTTCTCTCCCAAGACAATCCTCTCTTCAAATCTAAATATCTCTCTCCTATTTTATTTAAACTATATCTAATTTGTATTTTGAAATATTTACATTGCAGTTAGTATCTTTATACTTATTTTTCCGATTCTCTCTCCCCAAGACAATCATCCTCTCTTCGAATCTTAAGCCATCGGTATTTTTCCGGTAATCATCGTTGCATAAGCCAATGTCATGCACGTAATTGTTCAGTCGCTTCCTTCTCCACTCTCCGAAATTCTCTCTCCCTAAGACAATCCTCCTCTCTCCTCCCTCTGAATCTTAAGCCATCGGCAATTTTTTCGGTTTTCTCTCCCCAAGACAATCATCCTCTCTCCGAATCTCAAATCTCAAGCCATCGGGACCGTCGCTATTGCACAAGCCAATTTCCTACGCGTAATTGTTCAGTCGCTTACTTCTCAACTTTCTGACAGTTCGAACAACGATTCGGAGCTTTTTGGAAGCTTAGAAGGTGATTCGTAGGAATCTTCGAGGCTTGGAGTTGAGTTGTTATGCGTGGTGAAGGCGGTGCTGAAGAAGATGAAGAGCATAGTGGTAGTCAGGGACAAGGTGGTTGTTGGTTCCATTGATGGGGAAGGCATATAGGGGTCGCGAACTTGCCTTGGATTTTATTTATGGTCCACCTGCATCCTTCTATTCGCTTATTATTCATACCCGTTCTGCTGCTCTTATTGATAAAATCCAGGTTCGTCGTAGTGTTCGTACTTTTTATTTTTTTTATTTATAGTGTATTTCTCTGTAGGTATTTTGTTCCGTTGATTTTTACTCTATATTTATTTCAGACACATACACAGCTCAAGAGGTAGATGAGTTCGGGGTAGTGTTCGAACTTTTTATTTTTTTTTATGTACGGTGTATTTCTCTGTAGGTATTTTGTTCCGTTGATTTTTATTCTATATTTATTTCAGGCACATACACATCTCAAGAGATAGATGACAATGATAGGTTTAGATATAACAAACTACCTAATTTAAACTCTAGAATAAAGAAATCGAATCTATTTATATTTTATTATATCTGTACCTTGTATCTTCTCAAAATATCATATTATATTTTTAAAAAATGTGTAATTACGATAATCTTCGTTAGTTTTGGATTACTTTTATTTTTTAGTTTAGTATTTCATATTGCATGTCATTTTATTGGTTTGTTAATCTATTATTTTAACTAATTTTTTAATCTTTTTGTTATGCAATCAATTTTTAATTGCTGTGTATTTTTGTTTGAATTGTAGATAATCTGTTTTAATTAGATATTTTGTTCAGTTGATTTTTACTCTATATTTATTTCAGGCACATACACAGCTCAAGAGATAGATGACAATGGTAGGTTTAGGTATAACAAACTATCTAATTTAAACTCTAGAATAAAGAAACCGAATCTATTTATATTTTATTATATTTGTACCTTGTATCTTCTCAAAATATCATATTATATTTTAAAAAAAATGTGTAAATACGTTAATCTTCGTTATTTTTGGATTACTTTTATTTTTTAGTTTAGTATTTCATATTGATGTCATTTTATTGGTTTGTTAATCTATTATTTTAACTAATTTTTTAATCTTTTTGTTATGCAATCAATTTTTAATTGATGTGTATTTTTGTTTGAATTGTAGATAATCTGTTTGAATTTTGAATTTTTGTCTGGTTTATGAATCCTAACAACTTTTGTTGTTTAGATTACTAAATTTATCTATTAAAATTTAGATTTTAATTTTAAATTAAATTTAATTACCCAATAATTAGGGAATCTTAGTCATGGAAGTGGTTAGGGGTAGTCTGGTCATTTAATAATTACTAATTAAAATTATGAATAGTGATTTGGTCATTTTTAAAAAATTAAGATGGCTTGGCCATTTTTCAAAACATGAAATAAAAAATGGTCATTTGCGTAGTTAACCCAAAGTATTGAAGGAATTAAACTTTGAAGCCCATGGAACAAATGGGCTTTGACTTATAGCTCTGTAAAATGGGATAACGAAAGGAATGACCAAATTTAAATAGCAAAAATGGTCAGCTGGATTTTTTCATGGATAAATGGCCAAACAATTTTTTATTGGAAGTGAGTAAAATACCCCAACAACCTAACAATCTACGAGATAAATCATCAAATATAGAATAATTAAATCAAATCTCAAAATTCAAACAAAAATAACTTAAATATCATAAATCAAATTATCAAATATAGAGTAACAAATTAAATGTAAAATTCAAACAAAAACAGCATAAATACTGTAAATCAAGGGATGATTGGACGAGAGATAATTAAAATTACAAGATAATTAAAAATATATCTAATTGATTAATAAATTTTATGGCAAAAATAATAATAAATGATTCATTATCATACTTTGAAAATTTTAAAATTCTTAATAAGTATACTTTCCACCTAACGTAGATATTTGAAAAAACTTGTAATTCGGTGGAAGCCAATGCCAAAAACAAATTGAAAATTTGTTGTGTTGGAAATCACCTAGAATTTTGAAGCAATAGAGTAGAAATATAGTGTCAAAATCTAAACCTACAACAAGTACCCCATCATTAAACATCCACGACGTGACAATTAATAAAACACCCTACCCTGCATAACCATTAAGCAAAGCGTTTTAAGTCCACCAGTTTCAAGTATATCGATTGAGCTCCATATTTGCATTCCCTTCCATCGTTGTAACCCATTACCAAATTTTCCAAATTGATAATACTCAAAAACCAAAAAAAGTATTTCATAATAATCTACACCAACAAAGCCAAAGAAAATAGGAATTAAGAAACTGAAAATTTTCATTGACTTCAAGTGAACCTTCAAGGATAACATGGATATATTCTGAATATATTTCATCGTGAATGGCAAGTGAAACATAAATGTTTGGAGAAAAAAAAAAACCAAAAAACTCACAAATTCGAGGCCAATTCCTCTAGAAGAACCTTGAACATAAATGCTTCGAATCGCTTGAATGATCACCTCTTAATGCTCAGACCCATCGTCCCTAAGATTAGCAAGGTAAAAATCAAACACCATCTCTACAAATTAAAACCAATTTCTGGTTGTTGAACAGATGGACTGAACTGCGATTCTGGTCAAAAAAACTAAAATGGAGTATTTCTTAAACCTTAGATACAAAAGTGTAAGACTTTGAAACTAGCTAGGGATTAATTAAATAAACTTATTACCCTAACCTAAAGGATCAAAGGGACCAAAAGTGTAATTTTTCAAAATATATATACATATACACACACATACTTCATAGTATGTCTATTTAAACAGAGAGAAAAAAAAAAGACGTACGTCAATTAAAGTTATCATTAAAGACTTTCAGGGGTCGTTTATGGTTCACACGTTTAGGTGGTTTGTTAAGCATATGTTTATTAAGCTTAGAGTTGTTAAGTCTGAGTTTGTTAAGTCTGTGTTTAGATGATACAGAAAATAGGTTTGTTAAGTTTGGGTTTGGTAAACCAGTGTTTGGATGGTGTCAAATCTGGGTTTGCTAAGTCGGTGTTTGAATTCTAATTGGTTAAACCCGAGTTTATTAAAAGTGTATTTGGTTGGTAAATTTAAAATTTGTAATAATTAATAGAAAATATTTAATTAAAGTAATAAAAACTATATATTAAATTATATTTAAAATGTAACTTTTATTATGAAATTAGAGAGTATTATTTTAATAATAAATAAAATATTTTTAATACATTTGTCCACTCAATTTTCTTCCAATACTTATTTTATAAAATAAATATTTAATTGTTCATGAAAATATTTTTAGACTATTTACCAAAGTGTGAATAAATATAAACAAAAATTTTTATGCAAATATATCCAACATAAAATTAACCTTAAAAAAAATGTTATCAATTGTTTATTTAAAAATTTATAACTTGTTGTGTTAACAAAAGCTATTTACTACTTATCATCAAAATTACTATTGAACTTAACTTTCTATATTTAACTAATACATAAGATTATAAAGTTAAAGTATTTTAAATAATATTATTTTAAAAGCTATTAACTTCAAGATACACTAACCAAAATAGTTTAATTAATTAATGGAAAAAACTTGGGTGCTGCCCAAGTGTTGTGCTTCCCACATCACAGCCATCCATTTTTAATTTTTGGATTTTTTTTTTACGAAAATAGATGGTTGTGATGTGGGCAGCACAGCACTTGGGTGCTGCCCAGGCAGCACCCAAGTCTTGCCCTTAATAAATTTAACAAATATTATGTCTTTAATTGACTATGATAACATGATTCTTACATTTTCACAAGAAAATGAGTTTAGGAAAGTTGTGGATTTAGAGAAATTGACTTTTTTTTATCAAATGAAAATTGATGTGGTAAATTTAGGTTTATATAACGTGTGTGGTTTGAAATTTATATAATAAAATAATTTTTATTATAATTTATATGTTAATAAAAATTTTAAAATATAATAATAAGTTTCTTAAAAATTAGGAACTATTACTTTGTAAATGAATAATTTATTTTTTAATATTATTGTTAATATGAACACTTTTTGAATAATTATTTTGTAAAACAAATATTTAGTTAGTTTTGTAATTATTTGTTTCTAATATTTGTCAATGTAGGAACAAAATACAAAGAAATTCCTTCTTATAAATTTATCATTATAATTGCTCTAAAACATGAAGTATAACAAAGCCGACATATCGATTTATGCATTAATTATTACTATTTGAAATTTGAACTAAATTTATTTACTTATTTATTATAAAGATATCATTAATTAATTATTTTTATTTAACTAATATATTTTTATTAAAAATTTAATGCATTTTAAAAGCATGATTAAAGACAAAATATGTACTATGGCAAACTTGGAGAGTATGAATAAATGATTGTAGCAAACCTAGAGAGTAAGGTAAAGTATAATAGCAAACCTGAGGGTGGAATAATATGTATTGTAGCAAACATGGGTTAACAAAACTGCCAACCAAACGTGGGTTTGTTTAAACAATTCCATACTCCCCACTTCCAAAATAGGGAACAAAACACCCCCTCAAGGTTTTTAATTTAAATTACTAGGACCCTATTTGATTATTTATTTATTTTTATATTTTAGGACCCCATGTGATCATCATTTTAATTTTTCTATTTTCTGTTTTTGGTTTTTTGTTTTTTTTTTTAAAACTATATATGTTTGATAATTAATTTTGGTTTTTTTTTTTTCTAAAAAACATGAAGAGTTATTTGATAATTGTTTTTTTTCTATATTTTTTATATTAAAATAAAACTATTTTTATAATTTATATAAATATTTATATAAACATGACATATGTTTATAAATGACTAATTAATTAATAAAAGTGAGATTATAAAGTTAGCAAAGGAAAAATAATGACCGACGTCGTGCTTGAGTTCTAATTAAAAGTTGATCAACAATTTGATTCATAAGTACTTGACTTGGTTTTGAATCAAATTTTAGAATGAATAATTTTAATTTCAAAGCTTGCAAACATATTAATAGATTGTTTAATATTGAAATCTTTTTTTGTAGTACAGTTTCAAACTGGAATCTCTCACACTTGAATTGTCATTATGTATCTAAATATATTAATAAAATAATAATTTAAGGACACATCATTTTTTATTAACAAATCTTTTAACAAAACAACACCATTGAGAAAATTTTTAATACATTTATTCAATTTTAAAATATAAAACCAAAAATTACTTAAAATACTCCGGTTTTTTTTTTTATATTTATGTAAAAAAGTATATGACATTTGATAGAGATATAGACTAAAGATAATATTGAATAACATTAAATTATAATATTTAAAATAATAAAATAATAAGTTTGAACAATACCATCTAATTTTAATTTCAAGCCATTAGTTGGAAATACTTTTGTATTAAAAAGGCAGGAAAATGTTTATTTTTGTGCAAAAGTAGTAATAACAATAATAACTATTATAATAACTATAATACATATAATTAAGGAAAAAAAAATTTGACCCTCAACTTGTCAAATTGTATCAATGTGGACCCTAAACTTAATTTCGATTTCATCAAATTAGACCATAAACTTAAATAAGTGTTGCAATTTTACCCTCGGTTCAATTTTCGCTAATTCACTCACTAATTTTAACAAAAAACAGGTTAAAAATCTTTGTAAATTTATTAATTTCAATAAAACAAAGTTTTGCACAAAAATAAGTCTGACCAATGCACAAACTTGAAGAGAATAATCTAAGTAAACCCTAGCAGAAGCTTCAGAATCAGATTGAGTTTATTTAGAATTAAATAATAATATTAAGGTTAAACATAACATACTTGAAGTAAATATGGAGATATTTCTGGCAGGTCTTAATCTCTTCCACAAAGTATTCCTGGCTATGACTAGAACACAGGACCAAGGCTTATGGGAGCCTCTTGAAAAAAAATCCACAAAGGATCGGAGAGGAAGAAGTCTAGAGAGAATTTTCTAATTCTCTATTGAGGAGATGTGTGTTGTCTCTAATGACTCAGCCCAAGAGTCCTATTTATAGAGACCAAGGGCAAACTTTATGCCATAATTAAAATATTATATTTTAATATCTAATATATTAAAATATATCTTATACTTATTTGAATCTCATTCAAATCTCCTACTATATTTATTTATTTGAATCTTATTCTAATTTTATAAATATCTTTTCTTTAATGTATCTAATATAGATTAATTATTTTAATATTTAATATATCAAATACAATAAATATATTTTTCTCTTTTATATTTAATATATCTAATATATTAGTTATTAATTTGAACACTTCAAATTAAGTATTAATTTGAACATTTCAAATTTTTTCTTTCAATTAAATTGTTCTTTTAGTGTTAATATGAGCTAGCAATGGAACCTTATGAACCTACAGATTATAAGCTCCAATGTTACAAAATTAATTATTTAAACTCTTTAATTAATTAATTTTCATTCATTAACTATAGGTCACTCCACTATAGACCTGGAGTAGCACTTTTATACACAGTAGGACACGTTGTGTCTATGGATATAACCATTACATGCAAGTCGATCATTCACGAGTTGTTCGTAATTACAGTTGGGTCAAAAGTCCGCTTTACCCCTGTAATTACATCTTGTACCTTAAGTACCACAAATCCTCTAATGAACAATTTGTTTATGATCTAACCATAAACTAAGTTCCTCTTGAGCCAATGAGAGGGTGGGGCCCCATTATAAAAGTCCCGAAATCAGCACTTAAGAGAACTACTCATCTACTTACTCTACATGGGAATGAGTGAATTTCATCTTGTGATATTATGTTCCCAGCTCCCTATTTGGTCAAGTCTCCAAAATGATAGACATATTGAATCGGCTGCAAAAGCCACTCTCATCCATGCAAATCAAAGGATAAGCCTTCACAGACAGGAGTTCATAACTCACTCATGATTAAGATCGAGTTGCATATGATCATCCTTATGAAATATTACTCTTCTCAATTAACGGATTTATAAAGAGATTAAATATTTCGTGGTTCAGTGTTATACGAACTCATTGTGTATGATTCCTCCACTCGCATGTTTCCACATGAACGATTTGGATCAAATCATTTGTAATTACAATAAAGTGGACCGTATCAATAGTGTTACCAAGATAAGACACCTTAACCTTATCCATATGCTATGACTCTTTAAGTTATTTCTTGAACATGATCCTCCCGTATGCCAACCACATATTGTTCAAGATTACACTAATAACCTTAAATTTTGCATATAATGGATAATATTATATTGCAAATAATCAAAGTTATTATTAATTATTAAATAAATCATTAATTAGAGGCTTTAGGGAATAAATCCCAACAAAACTAACCATTAAATTACCTTCGCCAAAATTCATAAATTTCAACAAAAGAATTTAACTCTAATGTCATTTTCTCTAAAATTTTATCAATTTCATATTATACATATATTTTATAATTCATTGAACGCATTAGGAGAAAACATCTTTTAACGAATATTTTGGAATGAGAACTTATCAGATGGTTAAAATTGCAATACTTTTTAAATTTTGCAGTTAAGATTGCAATACTTATCTAAGTTTGAGGTGTAATTTTTATGAAATTAAAAAGTTTAGGGTTAAAATTTATACAACCTAACAAATTTAGGGGTCAAAATTGATTTTTTTTCCTATAATTAATGAGAAGGAGAAAACGAGGTTGCACCCAAGTACTGTGTAGTCCACTTATATGCATCACAAAATTTAAAAAAAAGAAAAAAAACCAATTTTTTTTTATAGGTGGGCTGCACAAGATTTAGGTGCTGCCTGTGCTCTTAATGAGGAAGTTGCATTTGAGCTCAGTTTCAGTGTTTCACGGCCATGATTCCACTTTTTCCGTTATGAGGTGGTGTGGCTGTTTTTTCAAAAGCAAAAACCTGATTTTGGAAAAACCATAGCTCTATTATGTTTTAAAATTGTGCATGTTTTCTATCATTCCTCTACAATGAATTTCATATTTCTTAAGAAAATATTTTAATTATTAGCCAAATTCCAAAAATAAAAATAAAAATTTGAAAACTATTTTTTTAAGTTTTTAAAATTTAGCTTGGTTTTTGAAAACATATGTAAAAAGTAGATAACAAAATTAAGAAAACCCATAGATGGAGTAATATATATAGGCTTAATTTTCAAAAACTTGGTTATCAAACGAGACCATATTTTTTTTGTTTCTAGTTTTTATTTAAAAGTCTAGAAACGTTTTTAAAAATTAAAAAACCAAAAAGAAAATTTGTTATTAAACATATCTTTGAAAACTAAAAATCAAAAACAGAAAAGGAATCGGTTCTCAAAGGGCCTAGGGTTTTGCCATATACTTTCACTAAAAGTTGTTTTCATTCCAGAAAACATACACACATATAGGTACTAATTTTATTGATCAAGCACATACTAGGGTGCATTAACACGTGAAACTAAAATCTCCATACAGTAGGGCACTGAGTTTACACACACATCCATATTATATAAAAACACAAAGCCCACAATTATTCAAACACAAAGCCCCAACGGAGTTTAATTCACTGGCTCAAGCTCAATCTTGATCCCTCCAATGCTGACCCTGTCTCCTCCAATCTTCGGTTCAATCCTCACAGCCAAAGCCTCATCACCCTCCAAACCCAGCTCTTCAATCAGCTCAGTTATGTCAAAACGTAAAGAGGTTTTCCCACGGTGATTGAGACCGTGCGGGATATTCTTGAAGCTGCCCACAAACTCAATATTTCCCGGGCACACGTCCGAGCCATCATCAAGAACATTAACAAGCACATTAAAATGCGCTCGCAAAGTTGTATCGAACTCGATGTCTTCAATCACCAATACCTCGTTTTCGTCTCTCTTTTTCTTTCCGGGCCTTGGTACATCCGGCCTTTGAATCATTGTGGTTATGTTCGAATCCAGAACCTGCGGGAAGCTGATGATTGGAGGTGGAGCTTGAGCTGCCTCGGTCGACGAGGAGGATGGTTCGGATTCTTTAGTACCACTCTTTCTTAACGAGCGTGAGAATCGCTTAGTTGTCAACCATGGAATGTCTACATCTTGGTATACATACCCAAGCTTAACACTGTCCAAACAATGACAAACTTTGATGCGTACAGCGTTTTTTTCCTCATCATAGAGCACAAATGAGGAATGCAACCAATCTTGGTCGGTATAATCTCTTGGTTTGTTCCCCATCTTTTGCCAAATACTCCACATGCGATCCACATTCGCGTGGTGGCCATAAAACAAAGGATCTCGACCCGCCGAGTAAAAAGTTCCCATATCCTCATTATGCTTGCTATGTGGATCGCCAACCCAGTCGTGAATATTATTGTGAGGAGAACTCTCGATGGTACCCATGCCACTGTAATCAGCCTTCTCACCGCCTTTGAGCAACTTTCCAAGGAAATCTTCGGGTTTCTTGACACTCATCTGTTTATTCATCCAACGATAATTACAATCCACGACGTCAAAAGGAGGGTCTTCAGTTCCATCGTAGTTGAGGTAAACCAATTTGGGTGGCTTGTGACGGGCATCACGGAGCTCATCGTAGAGTGGTGAATTTGGGTTGTTGTAGATTTTGGGCATTTGCATGCCGGGTTTTGAATCCCAATTCCAAAAGGGTATGGCGAAAGTTGGGTCACCAATCAAATGGCCCAAGATTCTCTCGAAGAAGTAGAGGTAGGCACGGTGGAATGGAAAGAACAAAGCGTTCCAATGGACTTCGAGATCCACTTTTGGGAACCCTAACTGTTTGTAGGCATAATTGCAATAGGCACAGTGAACGTTAGCTTGCTGATAAAAGTTACGAGGGTCGTCCTTGTCGAGTCCTTTCATCAAATCAATGGCTTTTTCAAACTTAGCGAGTTGGTCTGGGGTAATCAAATGGGCGGCCGGTCGGACGCGGGGAGTTGGGATGACCGGCGGGATGAAATCGATGATGTCTTTGATTTTTGGTGGGCAACAGTCCATCTTGCCGGCGGGTGTTGAGGCCGGCCCACAGTTGGCGATATCAGGTGACAAAGGTTCTGCCAACGCAGACCTATTGCCGCTGAGAGTGGCGACGCCATAAAGCCCTCCAAGTCCAAACAACACATCTCTTCGATCAAACTTGTTCAGAGAGTCTCCTCCTTGAAGGTTGGAGTTCATGGGGGTTGGATCTTCATTAGAGGCTCTGCATGGAACATAATTGACACCATGTTTTTTGTTTCGAGGGTTTGATGATTGGTTTTTGTTTCGGGAATATGGGGAGAGTGATAGAAGAGAAGATAGAGAAGCCATTGCTTGGAATTTGGGATGTGTTTTGAGTTGAGTGGGTTCTACTCTCTTAAATAGGAGAAAAAACTCAAAATTACACCTAAATGTCCCTAATCTTTTCCATAATTCTCAATCTGATCCCTAGTCTCTTTAAAATCTCAATTTTACCTTTTCATATTAAAAATTCTCAATTAATTAGTCTTCGAGTAAAAAAAAGTTGTTAAAATTTGTTGGCAAAAAGTTAATGCATGTTAAATCAATGTTTCATTAATATATTAAAGCATATCACTAGATGAGAATACTACTTGACACATAAAACTCAACTCAAGTTTGATTGGCACCCATCAGCAAAATTCATTTCTTTCGAGATGACATATCTAAATGATATGCTCTAATAAAATAATAATTTAATGACTCATTGGTATTCTATTAAAAAAAATTAATTGATGTTTTATTGAAGGATTAATTTAGAATTGTTAATACATGAAGGATAAAAATGAGAAAAATAATCTATTAAGGGCCAAATTGAAAGTTACAGACATGAATAGGGAGCCTTTGATATATTTAGCTTATATTTTACCAATAAATTTTTTATGATAAAAATATGTCTCCATATCAACGAGTTATTCAATGAGACCATCACAACGTAGCTGCCTCTTTAAAATCATCGGATGTAGATTTTAAAATTTGTCTGTTCCTAATAACCATAGAATACGAAATCGAGCTATTTTGACAATTTCTCCCTCATACATCCAACGGTGCAAAATTATTAACCTCATTGTGACGGCCTTGTTGAATAATTCCTCATCTATGCCCTTCCATCACTTCTCTCTTCCAAAAAAAATCTCTCTTCTCTCCCTAAAAGGCCTCTTATTCTCTCTCTTTTATATAATATATATATTTTATCTTTTTGTCTCAGATATCTTAAAAGAGAATCCTTGTTGGAGAGTGGAGGGGATTTTTTTTAGAAATCAACTAAACCTTTCGTAGGTATAAAGCCGAGTAACAGTCACTATTTAATAAGGGGTATACTAATTAATTTCTCCAATAATTATTATATGGTGCTAAAATAATTGAATGCAGCCAAGTTTGGCAGTTGATCACATGTAGAAATGCCATAAAACCAGCTATGAAAATAAAGGCAGCTTTGTAGGTTTTCGTAATGGTTATCCACAAGTTATTATATAATCCTACTCTGAAATAAAACAAAACCGCTTAGCTTATAATTTATTTTGATTTCAAAGTTGGAGATAGAATAAATTTCAAGTCCTTTATAGCACCTATTCCTTCCATTCAAATCTTGACATATTATAAATTGATAGATTAATTTATTTGATATATAGAACCATATCATTTTTTAATGTTGTTAGATGATAAATAATGAATAGAAGTAATATAAATGGAAAAAGTTTCATACTATTGTAGTATTAAAATTTTCCTGCCGTAAATATACTTAAATATAATTTATTTGCCATCAACATCAATATAAATATAACCCAATTAATTAACACATCGATATTCAATCATTCTTTTAAGTTCTTACCCTCCACATTATTGGATTGTAAGACTAAAAAAGAATCCCAAATCATTTATTTCAATTTTGAAAGACTGAAAAAATAATGTGCAATAATAATATTTTATTTCTAAACTTTGGCTAGGAATTTTTTTTAAAAACATACCCAAAAAAATAGTGTTATTAAAAGTAAAATAATCATCACAAACACACCAACTCTTGCGAAAGCAAATAGACAGTTATATATAGAGAGAGTTGAATTTGACAATATTTGATATGAATCCTACCATGCCATTCAACTTCATAAATGAAGTTGAATTAAATATATTCAAACTTCATTTATGATGAATTCAAGATGCATTTAATGTAAGGACTTAGTTGTTTTCTTTTTAGTCTTATTAATTAAGAGTAAAAATGTCTTTTGATGTTTGGCCTAAAGTTAAAAAAAGAAAAAAAGAAAAAAATAATTTGATTAGTTTTGGTGGTGGGCATGTGGGTGTGAGATGAAAAGTCGTGGTGTGTTGTCAAAAAATTAATGGAAGATGGGGTTTTTATCTTTTAAGATAAGGTGGTTTGTGAATTTTGGATTTAAAATTAAAAATAATAAAAATAAAAGATAGAATGTACTATTCCTTTTAGGATGAAAATTGTGGGTTTAGAAGAGGAAAGAGAACTAGTGGTGAAAAGCTCAATTTGGAGAGTTTAGCTTCAACTACTCGAAAATTTGGAGGTGGAAGAGATTCACAGAGAAAATATTTCAAGTTGGTAAAGTTTCTTTGAGGAATTTTTGGAGAAAATTGTTAAGTTTATATGTTGTGGGTTTTTTTTTTCTGTTTTCTTTACAACTCATGTTTGGATGTGTAAGAAGAGGAAAGAAATTGGGTTTAATTTAGGGTTTGGATTTATGGAACTAGTGTTAAAAAAAAAAAAAGAAGAAAAGGGAAATTCATAAACATAAGCTAAGGGAGTTCATAAATATAAGCTAAAGGGAGAAAGAATTGAAGGTTTAAGACATTCTGGAAGAGAGAGAATTTGAACAAGGAAGAGGAAGAAGATGGTGGGTTGTTGGGCAGAGAAGTTGTTAATAAAAGAAATTGTTTAATTAAGTTTGGGGCATTATAGCCAAGTACCAATAGAGTTAATGTTGAGAGAGAGAAGAAATGTATTTGTTGGTGTCCGGTCCACGTGCAAATGAAGGAAAAAATTGGAAAGTTTGGAGAACGTATAAATTTTTTAGTAAAAATAGTACATTTAGAATTAATTGAAGAGTGAGAATTAGTGTTGTTGGAGAGACATACACGTGGGAATTCAATTTGGGAAGAATGGAAGATATTATTTTAGTTAGAAGGAAGATGAGTTATGAGAGGAGAGAAAGAATTGTTGTTTAATTGGAGGAAAAAGACAAAATAGTACTTGTGAAAGAAAAGAAAAAAAAAAAAAAATATATATATATATATATATATATATATATATAATGGAATTGAAGAAATTATTTTAAGATTATGTGATTTGAGTTGGTGATAGAAATGATGCATCCTTATATGGTGACTCAATTAATATTTCAGGTCAAACAGAGATTGGAACGATCTACGACCCGAACATATCACACCCATAGTAGTAGTGAGTGGTTTATTTAACAAAATGTTTTTGTTATTTAATTATTAATATGAGATTTCAAAAAATCTATAATTTTGTATGACTTTAGAAAAATTGTTATGAGATTTTTGAAAAATATTCATGAATTTCCAGTAATCTTATGATTTTAGCTGGAATTATCATTCTAGAGATATATTTGGAACATTTTATGGTTATTTGAGAAATTAGAAGAGTTGTAATGTTTATTGAGAAAATATGACTTTGGAAATATTTTATATTATTGAGAGATTTGATTATTATTTGAGAATTTACACATGTTTAGTGTTATTTTAAAATCTCTCAAGTCTATGAGATATTGTTTTAGAGAAAGAGTATGATTTTCAGAAAAAGTTTGAAAATGAAGAGTTTTATGTTAAAAGTGATTTTCAAACCACTAGATCATACCCACGGTGATTACATGTATGCTATGTGAATGTGTTTCTATAGTATACTAAGAGATAGAGGTCTTTGGGACCAACTCTAGCACACACATAGGCTTTGGGCCTTGTGTTAGGGTGTTTAGCCCTTTGGAGGCAGCTCTACGTGCATGTATGATAGAGATTTACTCTGCTATGTATTCTAAGATTACTCGGTGCATAGTATGACAGAGAGTGAGTTGTTGTGCGTATGGAGTTTATTCTACGCCAATACGATGGAGATTTGGGTACAGGTTTGATGATGGATTTTGTGACCTTATGCTTATGTTTTCAAGAGTTATAACTACATATTTTCTCTCTCTATATATATATGTACTGTTATTTGGAAATTTTAGGTTTTCAGAGGTTTTATATTTAGAGCTATAATCTCTATTTTCGTTTTTTTATGGTTGAAAAGATATGGTTACAGATTTTACTGTGTTTTGTGATCTTGAGAACTTTAAAATTATTCCTAGTTTACTTTGTGATTTTTATAGAGATTTGAATTACGTGTATTGCGTAATGGTTTCTGTGGAAGATATTTTCTTATGAACTTACCACTCACTGGGCCTTTTAGCTCATTCTTTCTTTCTACATTTTCCTACCAGGTAGCGTTTGAGTTTCTGGTGAACCTACTGAAGTTGACCTCTGCCACCAGACTTGCTAGATTGCATATCATTTTTGTATGTACATGTGCTGTGAATGCATCTTTTGTAACTAGAGTGGCTAATACGAGCTTAAGCGCACCACGTTTTTTTTTGTTTCACGTTGGCTTGTGTTTAGTACTTGTAAATTGTTAATGATGTTTTGACTTTGTAAAGTTACGTTGAATGGTTGAAGTGATTCTAAATAGTGTGTTTGAAAAGGATTTGGAGAGAGTATCAAAGTTATATATATGTACATTTTTTATTTGGGCGTGTAATGTTTCAAAATTCAGGTATATTCATACGTTTTTCAGGGGAGACTCTGCCGAAATTTTATGGACTTTGTTTCAAGAAAATTTTTGTTAGCCACCATTTTTTTTTTCCAAAATGTGTTTTGATTTGATAAGTTGGACATTGGGTTCCATTTTTTTTTAGTTTCGATTAATTGTCGACATACCATGTCCTAGGTTGGTTAGGGTGATCTAGGACGGGGTGTGTCATTTAATGAACTCAAGTGCAACTCATGCTTGATCAAAGACAAGTTATGCTTCATTTATGCAACAAGGGTTTCAAACTACTTCAAGTGGGACTTCATTTATACATGGGAGGTTACAAACCTTAAGTGGGTTGATGAAAATATCAATTCTATTTTCAGTTTTCAAATTTTGTTTTCAATGTTTTAAGTTACAATTTAGCTAGTGGACATTATAGTATTGATGGGCATGAGAGTTACAACTCTTCATTGGACCAGAGGTTACTCTAGGGTTGATTTTTAGGCTATATAAAGCCATGTAAGTTGTATTTACAAGATGGACTTGGAAAATGTAGTAAAAAGAGCATTTGTGCTTTCTTTTAGTCTAGAGCTAAATTTCTTTGCAATTCTATGTAGTTTAGGTTGCATTCTTAGAATCGTTCAAGGCTTGACTTGATCAATCTTGCTTGTGGAATGATTTGAATCTCAAACAAGTTTTCTTGCCTTGAGATATTTGATCAACATGGTAATCCATTTCAAAACTTTTCCTTGGGTTGATTCCATAACGTTTTGAAGTCTTTGGGTTTTAGATCTAAAGGTCTTGTTCCTCAACAAGGTTGTTAGATGTAACTCTCGGGAGTCACTTATCATTTTGGGATCTACAAAGTCATTCTTTATGTTTAATTAGGATGGTAAGACATTAATTTTGTCTCTTGATATATATTTTTTAATTTTTCTAGCACGAGATTGTATGCAAAAGCCAATTTTTCATGTCTTCTAGTGAGATACATTACAGGACGAAATTTTGCACAAACTTTAATCATTATTAATAGGCGGCCTCATGATTTGGTATATATATATTGATGCATTAAAAATTAAAAAAGTTTATATATTATATGTATGATTTTAGTACTATTCATTTATTTTGAATAATACTTCCATATTTTTCAAAGAATTCATGAACGATCCTATATTTCTACTATTTTTCAAAATAATCATAAACGCACACAAAACCTAAATGAATAATAATAATTTTGAAAAATAAGACTAGAGAAAACATTGTAACATATGTTCATACCTAAATCCTTAAAAATAATAATAATAATAAATCCTTGCCAAAGAGATCAATAAAGGTACTTTTAAACTTGTATTAATTAACGTTACTTTTTTTAAAAAAAATTAATTTGAACCATATACTACTATTGATACGAAAAATTAAGATCAAGGTTGAGATGCAAACAATCTCATATTGATTACAAGTGAAGAAAGTTTTGGATATATAAATAAAATTGACTTTTGGCTCCAACAATGTTTCTTAACGAGAGAGATATAGAGAGGTATTTAAATTTCAAATTATTTAAAGATGTAAATAAATAGGTACTAGGTAGTTTTGCAAGTGTGAACACGTGTGTAAAAGAAAAAAAACACACAAAAAAAATTACCTTACAAATAATCTAGTTCTTCAGTTGTCAGATGCAGGGACGACCCCAAGTAATATGGTTTGGAACCGACAAATTATGTTACATATATTAGATTACATGAGATTCTATCTTAAAACCAATTAGCAATGAAAGAGTAACCTATGTATCTTATAAACTGTGAGGTCTCTCTACATTTTTTCAATGTAGGATCCTCAACAACATAAACATAAATATGATAAAAAAAATTTAATGATCATTTAAGTTATTGGGTGATAAGAATATGTATACCAAAGACTTCTCAACTAAATTCGAATAATTTAAGTATCTTCCTAATTTAGCTCAATATCTTAACAAATTATGACGTACTCAAGAATGCACAAAAAAGGTAATAATAAATAAAAAAAATAATAATACAAACTAAAATTGTGCTTGCAGTTAATTCTATCATTACTCCATAAATTTGCTACAATACATATTTTGTCTTTAATCCCTTTTCTAAAATGTATTAACTTTTTAGTGAAATATATTAATTAAATAAATTAAAAATAATGATGATTTGAATAATAAATTAATAAGTAAAATAAATTCAGTTAAAATTGCAAATAATAAATAATTAACTCTTTTGTTAACAATTTTTTCATAATTTAAACTTTATGAGCGAAAGTCGAAATTGAAAAAAATAGATGAAATTGGTCAAATCAAGTTGGTTGGTTGGATCTATACTAGTTCAATTTTTAAAAGAATAAAAACAAAAAATAGTTAGTTGGTGCCATGGATAAAAACATTTAATTTAAATTAACTTAATTCAATTTTGATTGGTTTGGTTCAATTAGGGGCTGTTTGGCACGCTGGTTTGGAATCAGAAACCCTGGGGTTCTGGAACCTTAGGGTTTCTTGGCTGGAATCAGAAACCCCAGAACCCCAGGGTTTCTTGGCTGGAATCAGAAACCCTGGGGTTTCTGATTCCTGTGTTTGGGGTGCAGGGTTTTGTTGGGCTGGTTTGCTGAAACCTGTGTTTGGGGTGCAGGGTTGGGTTGGGCTGGGTTTTTGTTTAGTCTGTTTTTTTTTTTTTTTATAATTTTTCAAAATGTTTATTATTTTTAAAAAAATCTTACACTGTTTTTTTTTCCTACTCCATTTTTTTAACTTCATAATTTTTTTGGTGTGTTACATACCAACTATTTAACCAATTATGTAGAGCAATTGTTACAACTATTGTTCAATTTGAATTATACTATGTGTAGTTTGTATAACTATATGCTATCTCATTCACTCCACTCATGATGACATAAAATTGAAGATTATGCGTAGCAACAGATAATTAATAGGTGCAATGTAAGAATGGTGTTGCCAATGGTAAAGTAAAACAAAAAATTAGAACTAAGATCTAGTTCTAAAAATATCATAACACACATTCCAAATGAAATGACAAGAAAGTAGAAGTAGTTGTCCAAACACAAATGTAAATCATAAGAGTGGTAGATGAAAGTGATGAAAAGAGAGTCAGGTTCTAGGGGCTTTCCCCAAAATTTTCACGTAGTAATCATACTTCCAATCTGGGGTGAATGTAAAGAAGGAGTTCAACATCATACTATCCGAGAGAATAGTCTTTGCAACAGCCATTCAGTCTTGCCTTGTCATCCCTGGGATCGCCTTTAGTTTTGCATATAGCTTGTCCACGCTGGCTCTTTTAAAATATTGACTAGGTGGTTGGGTCACTAGGGTGATTGTTGGAGTGGTCGTTGGGGTGGTTGGATTGATGGAGTGTTTGGGTATGCCGAGGTGGTCGCCGGTGGTGATTGCACCGTGGTCAGGTCGCCGGAATGGTCGTTGGGTGGTTTTCAGCAGTAGTTGTCGAGTCGCTGGAGTGGTCATCAGGGTGGTCATGTCGCCGGAGTGGTCGCTGGGTGGTTGTGGCAGTGGTTGGGTTGTTGGAGTCGCCATGGTGGTCATCAGGTGGTCGTCAACAGTTGTTTTGGGTGGTTGGGTTACCAGGTCGTCGGGGTAATCGCTGAAGTAGTCATCAGGGTGGTCAGGTCATCGGAGTGGTCACTAGGTGGTTGTCTACGGTGGTTGCTAGGTGGTCAGGTTTTCGAGGTGATCGTCAACTATGGTTGTCGGGTGATCGGGTCATTGAAGTGGTTGTTGTCGGTGGTTCGGGCAAGTCGGGTTGTGTCACACCCCGCCCCAGATTAACTCTACCAAACCTAGGACGAGATGTGATGGCAGTAGACCCCAAATGTGCAATTGAATCTATTGCCAAGTCTTTATCTATGGATATCCCAATAATAGCACAGTAATTTTTTTTTTTTCCTTTACTTACTCTAGATGATATGCAATGACTTGATAAGACTGGTGGCAGATTCTGATTAGCAATCTTTGATTGAAACTCAAGAGCAACCTGGTGAAAAGATTAAAAACAAAAGAATGAGCTAAAAAGCCCAGTGAGTGGTGATTCATAAGAAAATACATTTTCAAGAAAATTATTCTCTTACTAAACAGAAGTTCACAACTCTGTGAAATAATACAAATCATGAACAATTTAGAAACTTTTGAGATCATTTTAAGACATTAAAATCTATAAATAAAACAACTCTTGAAAGTATGCGTAACACATCAAAGGTTACAGCTCTTGAAAGCATAAACATAACTAGTAAAATCCATCACTAAATATGTACCCAAAACTCTGTCATACTATGTATCGAGTAATCTTCAGATACATAGCAGAGCATATCTCTGTCATACGTGCACGTAGAGCAAACTCTAACATCTGTAATGCATCAGGTCCAGGATTTGGACCAGGATTTGGAATCCGGATTCGGCACCTAATGGCCCCGGCATTCCCCTGCATCCCCTGCGGCCTGAGCATGCGAGCATACTATGGAAACACATTCTCATAGCATATCAGGTAATCACCAAGGGTACAAAGATCTAGTGGTTTGAAAACCACTTCCAGCATAAACCTCTTAACTTCTCAAACTCTTTCTGAAAACCATGCTTTCTCTTTAAACATCTCATAAACTTGAGAGATTTTCAAATAACACTAAACATGTATAAATTCTCAAATAATAATCAAATCTCTCAATAATATAAAACATTTCTAAAATCATATTTTTTTTGAGACCACATCTCAAAAATCTTATACATTTCTCAACAAACATTTAAACTCTTCAAACATCTCAATAATCATAAAATATCTCAAATATTTCTCAAATAATAATTTATGCTAAAAGCATAAAATATTGGAATTTCAACACCATTTTTGAAAATTCATAACAATTCTCTAAAAATTTCTTTGCAATTTCTCTAAATTCACACATAATTATAGAATTCTTAAAAATCTATAATAATAATCAAATAATGAAAACAATTCGTAAAATAAACCACTCACATAACCCTTGTTGATAATGTTTGGCTCACAAACTATTCTCCAATTTATGTTAAACTTGAAATTCCCAATAACCACATCACAATTTAATCCTCAAGTCATGTAATTAGAAAGCCAACTAAGTACCAATTAAACCAATTCTCCATTTAAATAATATTTCCTTCTTTCTCCCCATAAATTATCCTTTTCTTTAAATAAATAATCTTCTTCTTTTTCAAATTTCCAACAACACACTCTCTCTCCTCATAACTCCACTTGTACTACACAAGTCTTTTCCATACCCCATTATCAATCCAATTATTATTATTATTATTATTTTTCATTTACATCACTTCTATTTCCTTCCTTCTCACGTTAACCTTACCTTCAAAACTCCTTCCTCTCTCTTAGTTGTACAACACAATTTCTTCTAAAATTTTATATTATTTATTTTTGTTTTTTCTCTATTCTCTTCATTCTTCTTCTTCTTCTTATATCTCTGTTTGTTTTCCAGCCTCTCTGTTTTCCGTTTTTTTTTTTTTTTTTTTTTTTTTGGTGACTTTCCCATTAATAGAAATCCAGTGAGGTAAATTGTTTCTCTTAATCTCCTTTTGATTATTTCAACCATGACTACACCTTAATCTCCATCAAAGTTTAAAACCCATGATTTTTCATAACTAAATCTTTAATTTCTTCATTCCAACCTTCTAATTTTTCAAGAAATCTTTATGCAAGAAATACAACTATCAAAATTCATAAGAACTTTTTAGCAACAAGAAACAAAACCCATAATAAAGTGTTCAAAACTTACATATATTTTCTTAATCTTCCAAATCTTGAAGAGGAAAAACTTACCGAGCTTGAAATCAATCTTGTGAGCCTTTCAATCCATTTTCCGGCGATTTTAGCGTGACCATGACGAACCCGACAAGTTTTTACGACCACTATCTTCGTCTTCCTCTTTCTCCTTTTTTTTTTTTTTTTCTTCCCCGATGGGTTTTTCCCCCCTTTTTTTCTCTCTTTATGTGGTTTCTATAAGCCACACGTTGCCTCCATTTTTTTTTCTTTTTTAAAACCACAAGCTTCCCATGGAAGCTTCTTTATTTTCCTATATTTTTTTATTTTTTATTTTATATAAATATAATAAAACCAACTTGTGTATGGCTTCATTACTTCTATTTTTTAAAAATTTCTTTTTCCAAACATAACCAAAATTAAATTCTCTTTCCCTACTTTTCCAAATTGTTTCTTTTCTAAAATAATACAAACTTTCTCCTTTTAATTTCTCAAAATAATATAAGTTGTATCCCATTTTCAATTTTTCAAATTCCTTGTATTTCTATTTTTGTTCTAAACACTATTCTCCTTCAAAAAAGAAAATTCCAATATCAAATGCATATCCAAATGTTTAAAGGCCAAAATTGGATCTTACAGGTTGTTTGAGTGGTTGGGTTATCGGGGTGTCGAGTTGTTGGGGTGGTCGAGTCGCAGGGGTAATCGTCAGACTGGTCTCTCGAGTTCTCATCGCAGTGGTTGTCTGAGGTAATCGTCATGGGTGGTCGGGTCACCGTTGTGGTCATCAGAGTAGTTGTTATCGGTGGTTGTCGGGTGGTCGCCGGAGTTGTCATCAAAGTTGTTGTCAAAGTAGTTGCTAGAAATGGAGAATGGTAAATGGAACTGATCTCTAGAGTTCTCATTGTAGTGGTCGTCAGAGGTAATCGTTAGCGGTGGTCGGGCCGCCGGAGTTGTCATCGGAGTGGTCGCTGGAAATGGAAAACGGCAAATGGAAGAGGAAACATGGCACAAACCCCATGGGGTTGCACTGTTGTAACCCATGGGGTTGTGTTTCAAAACCAAGAGTTTTGAAACACCTTGTACCAAACATGGTTTTGGGTTTGGAACCCAAACCCATGGGCCAAACGGCCCCTTAAAGTTTTCTTAAACAAATATGTCGGGTTTGGCCAAAACAGGCATGACCCAAAAACTATTTATAGTTGTTGATAACAGTGTATGGAAGAATTTATATTCATTTTGTTTGAACTTCAATAAATAATAAAAAAATTAAATAAACATCTATGTTACAAAATAATTATTCAAAAAGAGTTTAGATTGAAAATTGTTTAAAATATAAAATTGTTCATTCTTAAAATATTAGCCACCAAGTGTATAGGAAAAATATTATTATACTTTAAAATTTTATATTAATATATAAATTATATTTAAAAAATGGCCTATAAATTCCAAACCCACAAGCATTATACAAACCTAGGTTGAACAAGTACATTTATCTAAATCTACAATTTTATCTAACTCTTTTTCTTGTGAAAATGTAAAAATCATATTAGCATAATTAACTAAAGAGATGATATTTTATATAATTAATTACTTAACTATTTTGGTCAACTTGTATGGAAGTTAATAGATTTTAAACAATTATTATTTAAAAGGAAAATTAAGTTCAATAGTAATTTTAGTGACAATTAGTAAATAAATTTAGTTAGCATAAAACAAGTAATGAATAATAAAATAAACCGTTGATTACATTTTCTTTATGATAAATTTCATGTTCAATAAACTTGTATAAAAGAATTTGAAAGTATTTATTCACCCTTCAATAACATTTTAAATATAATTTAATATTATTTTTAAAAAATTAATATACAATTTTTATTATTTTAATTAAATAACTAGTATATAAATTATCTATTATATATTATAGATTTCGAATCTACTAACTTAACACACTTTTAATAAACTTGATTTTAATTCAAATACCAGTTTAGCAAACCGAAACTTAACAAATTTATTTTCATGACAATTCAAACACAAGTTTAACTAGGAGTATGCAGGAACCGAACCAAATCGAAGAACCAAAACTATCGTACTGAATTGACCGGTTCGGTCCAATTTTTTGAAATATTTGGTTTCTCTCTATTTATCTTATTAAAAAATCAAACTGTTCGGTTCAGTCCTCGATTTGACTCTTAAAAAATTGAACAAAAATTGAACCAAATTGAAAATTTAACAACTTTTTAAAAACTAGCCAAGCTAGTTCCAAACCCATACAAAAAGTCTACTCAGTATAAAAGGCCCGCTACAAAACTTTAGGGGGTGTTTGGTTCCCTGTTTTGGAAGTGGGGAGTATGGGTTTGTTTAAACAAACCCATGTTTGGTTGACAGTTTTGTTAACCCAAGTTTGCTACAATACATACTATTCTACCCCTCAGGTTTGCTACAGTACTTTACCTTACTCACCAGGTTTGCTGCAGTACTTTATTCATACTCCCCAAGTTTGCTACAGTACATATTTTGTCTTTAATTATGCTTTTAAAATGCATTAGATTTTTAATAAAAATAATTAATTAATGATAACTTTATAATAAATAAATGAATAAATTTAGTTCAAATTTCAAATAGTAATAGTTAATTCATAAACCGATATGTCGGCTTTGTTATACTTCATGTTTTAGAGCAAATATAATGATAAATTTATAAGAAGGAATTTTTTTGTATTTTGTTCCTACATTGATAGAAAAAAACAATTACAAAACTAAATAAATATTTTTTTTACAAAATAATTATTCAAAAAGTGTTTAGATTAGCAATAATATTAAAAAATAAATTAGAAAGTTTTCATAATTTATAAGAAACTTATTGTTATATTTTAAAATTTTTATTAACATATAAATTATAATAAAAATTATTTTATTATAAATTCCAAACTAGACAAGTTATATAAACCTAAATTTAATACGTCAATTTCCATTTGATAAAAAAAAAAAGTCCATTTCTCTAAATCCACAACTTTCCTAAACTCCTTTTCTTGTGAAAATGTAAAAATCATGTTATCATAGTCAATTAAAGACATAATATTTGTAAAATTAATTAATTAAACTATTTTGGTTAGTGTATCTTGAAGTTAATAGCTTTTAAAATACTTTAACTTTATAACCTTATTTATTAGTTAATATATAAAGTTAAGTTCAATAGTAATTTTGATGAAAAGTAGTAAAAAAAAATTTCTTAGCACAACAAGTTATAAATCATTAAATAAACAATTGATAACATTTTCTTATGGTTAATTTTATGTTGGATATATTTGCATAAAAAATTTTGTTTATATTTGTTCACACTTTGGTAAATAGTCTAAAATATTTTCATGAATAATTAAATATTTATTCTATAAAATAATTATTGGAAGAAAATTGAGTGGACAAATATATTAAAAATATTTTATTTATTATTAAAATAATACTCTCTAATTTCATCATAAAAGTTACATTTTATATATAATTTAATATATATAGTTTTATTACTTTAATTAAATAATTTCTATTATTTATACAAATTTTAAATGTACCAACCAAATACACTTTTAATAAACTCAAGTTTAACAAATTAGAATTCAAACATAGACTTAACAAACCCAAACTTGTACCATCCAAACACTGGTTTAACAAACCCAGACTTAACAAATCTATTTTATGTACCATCCAAACACAGACTTAACAAATCCAGACTTAACAACCCCAGGTTTAATAAACTCAGACTTAACAAACCATCCAAACCTGCGAACCAAATGACCCGTTCAGGTCTTCTCTCACTTTCATTCTGTCCTTTTTCCTTCCCCACTGACTTAATTCAATTTTCGTTCGTTTGGTTCAACTTTATTTAAATAAAAAAAAAATCAATTTTGATGCCAGTTTTAAAGTTTTCTTAAACAAATATGTCGGGTTTGACCAAAATCAGTCCAACCCAAAAACCATTTATAGTTGTTGATAAATGTGTTTGGAAGAATTTATATGCATTTTGTTTGCTCTTCAAAAGATATTAAAAGAATTGAATAAATATCTATGTTACAAAATAATTATTAAAAAGAGTTTAGATTGAAAACTTTTTAAAAAATAAAATTGTTCTTTCTTGAAATATTAGCTACCAATTGTATCGGAAAAATATTATTATACTTTAATTTTTTTTTTATTAATGTAGAAATTATCTTTAAAAAATTGACTATAAATTCCAAACCCACAAGCATTATACAAATCTAGGTTGAACAAATTCATTTATCTAAATCCACAATTTCACTAAACTCTTTTTCTTGTGAAAATGTAAAAATCATATTAGCACAATTAACTAAAGAGATAATATTTTGTATAACTAATTAATTAACTATTTTGATAGACTTGTATGGAAGTTAATAGATTTTAAACAATTCTTATTTCAAAAGAAAATTAATTTCAATAATAATTTTAATGATAATTAATAGATAAATTTAGTTAGCATAACAAGTAGTGAATAATAAAATAAACAGTTGATTACATTTTCTTTGTGGTAAATTTCATGTTAAAAAACTTGTATAAAAGAATTTAAAAATATTTGTTCACCCACAATATATAATTTTTATTATTTTAAGTAAATAACTAATATATAAATTATCTATTATTTATTATAAATTTTTAATCTTCTAACTTAAAACACTTTTAATAAATTTGATTTCAATTCAAATAATACTAAACAAAATTATTTTCTAGACAATTCAAACATAAATTTAACTGGGAGTGTACGAGAGTTGAACCAAATCGAAGAATCGAACTGACGTACTGAATCGACTGGTTCGATTCGATTTTTTAAAATATTTGGTTTCTCTCTGTTTATCTTATTAAAAAATCAAACTGTTTTGTTCAATCCTCGGGGTTTGGCTCTTAAAAAATAGAACAAAAATGGAACCGAACTAAAATTTTAACAACTTTTTAAAAACTAGCCTAACCTAGTTCCAAAGCTGCACAAAAATCTACTCAGCATAAAAGGACCACCACAAACTGAATTCAATTTTCTCTCACTTTCATTCTGTCGTTTTCCCTTCCCCACTGACTGAATTCAATTTTCGTTGCTTTGGTTCAACTTTATTTAAAAAAAAAAAAATCGATTTTGATGCCAGTTTTAAAGTTTTCTTAAACAAATATGTCAGGTTTGACCAAAACCATTTATAGTTGTTGATTAATGTGTATGGAAGAATTTAATTATATGCATTTTGTTTGCACTTCGATAAATATTAAAAGAATTAAATAAATATCTTTGTTACAAAATCATTACTCAAAAATAGTTTAGATTAAAAAAAAAATTTAAAAATAAAATTGTTCATTCTTAAAATATTAGCTACCAATTGTATAGGGAAAATATTATTATACTTTAAAATTTTTATTAATATATAAATTATCTTTAAAAAATTGACTATAAATTCCAAACCCACAAGCATTATACAAATCTAGGTTGAACAAGTTCATTTCTCTAAATTCACAATTGAAAATGTAAAAATCATATTAACATAATTAATTAAAGAGATGATATTTTGTATAATTAATTAATTAACTATTTTGGTCGACTTGTATGGAAGTTAATAGATTTTAAACCATTATTATTTAAAATAAAAATTAAGTTTAATAATAATTTTAATGATAATTAGTAAATAAATTTAGTTAGCATAACAAGTAATCAATAATAAAATTAACCGTTGATTCCATTTTCTTTATGGTAAATTTCATGTTCAATAAACTTGTATAAAAGAATTTGAAAATATTTGTTCACTCTTTTTAAAAGAAATAATATATAATTTTAATTATTTTAATTAAATAACTAATATATAAATTATCTATTATTTATTACAAATTTCTAATCTACTAACTTAACACACCAACTTGATTTTAATTCAAATACAAGTTTAACAAATCTAGACTTAACAAATTTATTTTCTAGATAATTCAAACACAAGTTTAATTAGGAGTGTGCAAGAATTGAACCAAATCAAAGAATCGAACTCTCGTACTAAATTAACTGGTTCGATTTGATTTTTTTAAATATTTGGTTTCTCTCAGTTTATCTTATTAAAAAATCAAACTATTCGGTTCCGTCCTCAGTTTGGCTCTTCAAAAATTGAACAAAAATCGAATCGAAACTAGCCCAACCTAGTTCCAAACCAAAAAGTCTACCAGCATAAAAGGCCCACCACAAAACTTAAGGTCTTCTCTCTCACTTTCATTCTGTCGTTTTCCCTTGCCCACAGACTCGATTCAATTTTCGTTGGTTTGGTTCAACTTTATTTGAAAAAAAAATCGATTTTGATGCCAGTTCTAAAGTTTTCTTAAACAAATATGTTAGGCCAGTGTTGCTCGAATTCGCAAGTGTTCGAATTGTTAGAAATAATATAGTAGTTGAATACCAAATCGTTCTCTATAGGGAATGAATGCTATCAATTACCAAATTCGTTAGCTTTATTTTATCTGAGTACCGATTAATCAAACGATGGGTGAAATCTTATACTAACTGCAATAGAAGGAAATAAAACTCTAAAAATTAACAATGTGAAATAGTGATTAAATTTAATGGCAAAAAATTTCTAGAGCTATGACTTCACCATTCTCTCATCCGACTCTTCATTCATCAATAGTTAAAACAATTTCTATTTCTAGGTTGTTGACAAGTTCTACCCTATAGACTCGAAATTCTCTCTCAAGCAATAACGATATTCATATATGAAAAGTAAATTGCCCATATCTCTATGACAATTCTAACAATTCAATTATCACGAACGTAGAACCTAAATTGCCACAAAACTACAAGGATATCTCTATCTCAAGTGTAAATTAGGGAAAGCCATTCAAGTTCATTAATAATTCTTGTCTCTCAACCTCAAATTATTGACACAAAATCAAAGAAAGGAAAAAGAAAATAGAGTAAATAATATAAAATGATTAGATACTATTTTTAGATTGGGTGGAAGCAGAGAGACTAAACATGAATATTTTAAAAGTACAAAGAATAATATAGAACTACCAAATTACATGGATTAAAATAGTATTTTAATCATCATTATTTTTTTCTAACACTACAAGAAAATGTAACTACCATAGCATAAAATTTTCAGCGGTAACACAACTATTGCAAGGGTTTAAACAATTCCAGCAATTTTATAAACCTCTGCAATTGTATATATTGCAATAGTTAATTTGTAACACTTTGATTAACCGCTGCAAGAGTGTATATTGCAATGGTTAATGTACAAAAATTCTAAAAGTTGTTGCAATAGATGAATACAATTGCAGTAGTTAGATGTAGAGAAGTATATAGTAGCAGTTACTGGCAACAATTCCAAAAGTGTTTGTAACGCCTCGAATTCCTACGACTCTCTAAATGCGGAAGCCTGATCTAGTTACCTCGCTCATACCCGAAATTTCGGCAGCATGACAGCGTAACTAGGAGAAAACCAAAATTTACAAGTACCTGGAAGGAGATACGAACACTTCTATGATTCAAGGAATAGATTCAGCACCCACCAAACTACGATATATAGCGCTGAGCTCAACCAACAGACAATCAAACCTAAGAGCTTCTAACCAAACTCACGAAACTAATGAATATTTAGAATTTACAGACCACATATACATCAAGGAACAAGGAAACAAAACTAAGAATGAAAAACAAGGAAAGGGAATTGGATGGAGTCTCCATAGCCTCGTCAAGTCATCACCTACGTCACCCGCCTCGAGAATGTGATCAAATCTGCAAAACAAACAAAGTAGCAAGAGTGAGTATAAACATACTCAGTAAGTAGCCCACTTAAGGGTCCAAAACTTAAAGAAAACCTACCACGAAGGCAAACTTTCTTTACTTACACTCGTGCTCATACTTCAAATATTTACTCCAGTTATTTAAATGCTCATTCAACCAACTTCGACTTTTACCATCTCCTGACTCTAATTTCGTGTCACGTCTGCGAGTCCTGTTACCTAGAACCCAAACCTGTGAAGGTATATAACCCTCACACACATCTCAATAGCCACACAGGCAACCAGGGAACTCATTCCCTCAGCTAGCGCACAGGCAATAGGGAAACGCATCCCCTATGCTCAACACAATGGGGAATCACCCCTAAGCTAGCTCACAGGCAATAGGGAAACGCATCCCCTATGCTCAACACATCTCAATAGCCACACAGGCAACCATGGAACTCATTCCCTCAGCTAGCGCACAGGCAATAGGGAAACGCATCCCCTATGCTCAACACAGTGGGGAATCACCCCTAAGCTAGCTCACAGGCAATAGGAAAACGCATCCCCTATGCTCAACACATCTCAAGTTAACATTCTAGGCCTACTAACTCGCACGACACGACAGAAACAGGGTAGGTACCACAAATCTAACAGGCCTTTTTTTACTTTCACAACACTTTTGAAACCCTCCGGGTCATCCATCATACCAAATTCATCCATCAAGTCCGTATCCCAATCACATACTGGCCCGAAATTCGAAAGTACATACAATGGAGAAAACATCCCCTACTTTACATAAGCAAAGAGGGAAAGTAACCCTCGTGCCCATCCTATCTCACCACATCTATTCCTCATATGGGAAAAGAATTCGTGAAGTCGAGCAACTATTTCTCCCTTATTCACAATACGATTGGAACGCCAAGGGCGCCAAGCCATTCAACAAGTCACCAACCTTTCCTACAAATCCAATCCCATAACTCTCAAGTATAACCGAACCATGGACACAACAATAAACACACGAAGGTAGACATGGTTCAGGCACAAACTTGAAACGACCAATCACCGACTATACCTCTTGCTTATTCAAGCAAACAAATTGTTAAGGCATTCGAGTAATCATGCCCCAATCACACTTGAACCAAATCCTTATAGTTAGGATCATCTACCAACAAAGAATTCTCGATTGCCCTTCAACTAGCAACCGAAGTCACTAATCCTGACTTTTCACTAACCAACATTTGTGAATCTCGAACAAGGATTCGTGTATAAACTTATCAACCATCTTAAACAAGTTCCCCACTTATCCATAGCTTCAACGCACGCTAGTGACATATTTTCCTAAGCCGTTTCTTTCAAATCTAACCAAACAACTCAATAGTTTAAACATCCCATGCGCAGTTATCTCACCCAACATCTCAAGAATCTAAACCTCAGCCAACCATTCAATCTAAAAGCTCAAGTATTTTGCATTCAGTAGCTAACCAACCCCCTTAGACATTCCGACACGTACGATCATTCAATTTCAAATAAACATCCATACCTTTATGCTTACAAAGAAAACTACAATCAAATTTATTCATTTGCTTATATCCTTGAGAACTTAAACGAGAATAGAAACAATTCTAGGCAATCACAAGCCCATCGCGATAATCCACATATTTCTTTAGCTAACCACGCCATTCTTTCCATAACCATGTTTAGGAAAGTTTGAATTTCCACAATTTACCACAAGCACGCTAAAACTCATACAATCACAACCTTAAGCAAAATTTTAAGGTTCTACACTTGCTAACTACAATATTTCGATACTTTGAGCCCCTATCTTCAACTATAACCACAACTTATGCCATTTTAGCTCAAAAATACCTTCGAACGTATCCTTTAACCATTACATGCTTCCTAAACACGGTTCCAAGCATAATTTCACAATTCACAATTTATCAAACATAAATCCAAAACATTTACGAACTTAAAGGGGCTTAAAATCCCAATAACTACTTACCTAAATAACCTCAAGGTTCAAGGTAGCCCAAACTCGAATGCTCAATCTTGAATCGCCAACAAAGTCCCCGAATTCGAAACCAAAGCTCACTGGACAGCAGCTTGAATCAACTTAATTTCGCCTAAACGACCTTTAAACGTGATGGGTAATCCAAACTTAGAACAACAAATTCATGGGTAAACTTCAAATCACATTCATAACCCACTAAAAGATTAAATTCAAAACTCAAAACACTTACCCACTACGAATCGAGGTCGTAAACGGTTGTACGAATATCTAGCTTGTAGGAAATTGCTCCAAAAACACTACCCTTGCTACTGTCTGTACAAACCGAGAGGGAGAGAGAGAGGAAACCGGCGGCGGTCGTGAGTCGGATACGAACTGCACCGGTGCTCAGGCGTGCGGCTGTTGGAGCTCTCGATTTGAGGGAAGAAAAACGAAGAAGATTATGCGGTGGCTACGAGCGGCGTTCGCGAGCTGCAGGCCGGGCTCTGGCGTCTTCCGGCGAAGGTGAGTTCGAGTATAGAGAGCGTGAGCTCCGGCGAGGGGTCCTGTTCGGCGTGCTACAGAGCTTACCGGCGGTTCGGGCTGCTCAACGGAGGGCTGTAAACGAAGCTAATCGGCGATTCCGTTCGGCATGCGGCGGGAAGAAGGAAGAAGAAGATGGTGTCAGCGGAATGGAGAGAGAGAGAGCTGCCGACAGGAGGGAGATAGATGTATGAGAGGGGTGGGTTTTCGGTGAGAGAGGAAAGGAGAAGGAAAAAGAAAAAAATAAAAATAAAAATAAAATAGAATAAAATAAATAAATGAAAAGATGAAGGAGATAAGGATGAAGAATGGATGGAGAGATATGATAAGTTTTAAAAAAAAATCCAAATATGCCCCTTGACCAAAATTCATTCCCAATTTTGCCCTTTTTAAACTTTCTATCTCCAAATCAACCCAAGCATCAAGATACTTATTTAAGAAAATTAATCCAACTTGATTTCCAAAAAAAAACAAAAAATTCAAAATTAATGCTTCTAAATAAACCGGTCGTTACATTGTTATAATCGGTTGAGTCAATTGGAGCAAATACGCAACAATTTCATTAATTCTTGTATTAGAGTCTATTGCAATAGTAAACTTGCAACAATTGTACAACAGTCACAAGAGATCAATGCAATTTTAGCAATTATATTGTAATATTCTTATTAACTGTTGTAGAGAGGTGTGTTTGTAACCGTTAGTTTGTAACGGTTATGAAATCGTTGCAAGTTTTTATACAATTGTAGCACTTATTTAGCAATATTTTTAAAAAATATTGAAAATTTAGAATAATTGCAACATTTTGTGATCAATGTAAGTATATTTAAGGTGTGTGTGTGTGTGTATATATATATATATATATATATATATATATATATATATATATATATATATATTTATTTATTTATTTATTTATTTTTTGCTAACTTATAAAAAAAATTACATTTTTTTATATTAAAAACAGTTTATTAACTATATTAATTATCATATTTAGAATTTTAGTTACGATTAGTTTTATTATAAAATAAATATTAATATATAATATTGGTAGTATAACATTAAAACTATTTTTATTACTTTTAAGGGGATTATGCAAAAAGTACCAAATAATGAAAATTGTTGTAAAATTGAGAGGCGAAACCGGGCACCAAAACTTTACCAAAACATATAATAATAATAATAATAATAATACAAAAGATGAAATATAAAAAGAATATATATATATATAGTATAAACAAAAGAAAGTGGAGATTTATGGCAAATTAAAAACACAAAAATTAGAGAAAATGGGAGGAAAATTAGTGTATTTTCTTTTCCAAAAATCTCTCTATTTATAGGCAATTTAAGAGAGGATGATGTGGTACATTTGGATACCAATCTATGGCCTTTAGAAGACACTTTGGCTATGGAGAAAATGCCACTTGGCATGGATAACAAATGGGCATGTGGAATGGGCATTTACATATGCCATATTCACAATACTCCCCCTTAAATGCCCATTTATATAAAATATGCCTCGTTAAAACCTTACTAGGGAAAAACCCAATGGGAAGAAAAACCCTAGTGAAGGAAAAAGAGTACATATTTTATATAGTTTACTATAATATATTCACTCTCCCTCATGGAGACATCACTTAAAGTCTTTGAGTCGCCACATTCCAATGCTATATACTAATTTATCGAAGGTTGCAGTTGGTAATGCCTTTGTAAATAAGTCAGCCAGGTTATCTTTTGAACAAATTTGTTGTACAGTGATATCGCCATTTTCTTCAAGATCATGAGTATAGAAGAGCTTTGGTGAGATATGCTTTGTTCTATCTCCTTTGATATATCCTCCCTTGATTTGAGCTATACATGCTGTGTTGTCTTCGTATAACATCGTTGGAAGAGGTTTACTTGAAGACGAGCCACATGTCTGATGAATGTGTTGTGTCATCGATCTTAGCCATACACATTCTCGACTTGCTTCATGAATAGCGAGGATTTCAGCATGATTTGAAGAAGTGGCCGTTATAGTCTGTTTCACTGATCGCCACGATATAGAAGTTCCTCCACATGTGAATAGATAACCTGTCTGAGATCTAGCTTTGTGTGGGTCAGATAGATAACCAGAATCTGCATAACCAACTAGATCATACTTTGATTTGTTAGAATAAAATAAACCCATATCAATTGTCCCTCGAAGATATCGGAGTACATGCTTAACTCCGTTCCAATGTCTTTTTGTAGGACATGAACTATATCTAGCTAATAAATTTACTGAAAATGCAATATCTGGTCTTGTGTTATTAGCCAAATACATAAGTGCACCAATTGCACTAAGATATGGTACTTCAGGACCAAGTAGTTCTTCATTGTCATCTCGAGGTCGAAATATATCTTTCTTTATATCCAGTGAACGAACTTCCATTGGAATGTTCAATGGATGTGCTTTATCCATATATAATCTTTTTAAGATTTTCTCTGTATAAGTTGATTGATGAACAAATATCCCATCTGCTAAATGTTCAATTTGCAAACCAAGGCAAAATTTTGTTTTTCCAAGATCTTTCATCTCGAATTCTTTCTTAAGATATTCTATTGCCTTGGATAACTCTTCAGGAGTTCCAATTATATTTAAGTCATCAACATATACAGTTATAATAGCAAATCTTGACTGAGATTTCTTTATAAAAACGCACGGACATATTGGATTATTTTGGTATCCTTCTTTCAACAGATATTCACTCAGGCGATTATACCACATTCGTCCTGATTGTTTTAATCCATATAATGATCTCTGTAACTTTATTGAATACAATTCCCGAGAACTTGATTCATATGTTTCTGGTATTTTAAATCCTTCCGGGATTTTCATATAAATGTCATTATCCAGAGATCCATATAAATACGCCGTGACTACATCCATTAGATGCATATCAAGCTTTTCATATACAGTCAGACCAATCAAATATCTTAGCGTTATTGCATCTACCACATGAGAATATGTCTCCTCATAATCAATACCAGGCCTTTGCGAGAATCCTTGTGCAACAAGTCTCGCTTTATATCTTGTGACTTCATTCTTTTCATTTCTTTTCCTTACAAATACCCATTTATATCCTACAGGTTTGACGTTTTCCGGTGTTGGGACTACTGGTCCAAAAACCTCACGTTTTGAAAGTGAGTTTAACTCTGCTTGGATTGCTTCTTTCCACTTCGGCCAATCCTTTCTACGTTGACATTCTACGATAGATTTTGGGTCAAAATCGTCACTTTCATGAATAATATCGTGAGCAACATTATAAGAAAAAATGTTGTCAATAATGATATCATTTCGGTTCCATCTCTTTCCTGTTGTAACATAGTTTATAGAAATTTCATTATTATCCTCAAGCGTTTGATTTTCACCAATACTCTTTTGAGTAGTTGTATTCTGGATTTCTTCTGGAACATCCATACCTTTTATTGAATCATTTTGATTCTCAACTACTTTTCTTTTTCGAGGATTTTTATCTTTAGAACCTATTGGTCTACCACGCTTCTGGCGTGCTCCAGACTCATTATTGACAACTTGTTCCTTTGGGATATCAACTTTTGATGGAGCATTTGCAGCTGGTATATATGATTTAGTCACACTTTTAGTATCTGTGAATGCATCTGGTAGTTGATTTGCTATATTTTGCAAATGAATTATCTTTTGAACTTCAAGTTCACATTGATTTCTACGAGAATCTAAATGAGATAATAACGATGCATTCCATGTAATTTCTTTTTCCAACTTCTTAATTCCTCCCCCTAATGTTGGAAAATTTGTCTCATTAAAATGACAATCAGCAAATCGTGCAGTAAATACATCACCCGTCAGGGGTTCAAGATATTTAATAATTGATGGGGAATCAAAACCAACATATATTCCTAAACTCCTTTGAGGACCCATCTTAGTACGTTGTGGTGGAGCAATCGGTACATATACTGCACATCCAAAAATTCTTAGATGGGAAATATTTGGCTGCTGGCCATAAGCTAATTGCATTGGGGAGTATTTATTATAAGCTACTGGCCTAATACGTGCCAGTGATGCAGCATGCAAAATAGCATGACCCCATACCGATGTAGGAAGTTTAGCTCTCATAAGCAATGGTCTTGCAATTAGTTGCAGACGTTTTATAAATGATTCTGCTAGATCATTTTGTGTATGAACGTGAGCTACAGGATGTTCAACACTTATCCCAATTGACATACAATAATTATTAAAAGTTTGGGATGTAAATTCACCAGCATTATCAAGTCGAATGGTCTTAATTGTATTATCAGGAAATTGTGCTTTTAACTTAATTATTTGAGCAAGTAATCTTGCAAATGCAAGATTTCGACTTGATAATAAGCATACATGTGACCATCTGCTGGATGCGTCAATTAATACCATAAAATATCTAAATGGACCACTTGGTGGGTTAATAGGTCCACAAATATCACCTTGAATTCGCTCTAAAAATGCAGGTGATTCAATCCCCACTTTAGCTGGTGATGGTCTAATAATTAATTTCCCTTGAGAACAAGCATCACATGACAACTCATTGGATTGAAGAATATTCTGGCTCTTTAAAGGATGTCCATGTGAATTCTCAATAATTTTTCTCATCATTATTGACCCTGGATGACCCAATCGATCATGCCAAACACTGAATATTTCTGGATTCATGAACTTCGGGTTCATTATTGCATAACTTTTGATTACTCGTATATGAGTATAGTATAATCCAGAAGAAAAAGCAGGCAGTGTTTCTAATATACGTTTTTTCATGTGAAACAATAGATGTTATATAGAGACACTCTATATTATTTTTACAATCAGTTTCAACATGATAATTATTTTCACGTATATCTTTAAAACTTAATAAGTTTCTTTTCGATTTGCTAGAGAACAGAGCATTATTAATTGTAAATCTTGTTCCTCTAGGCAACATAAAGCTTGCTCTTCCAAAACCTTCAATCAGATTTGCAGAACCTGATATAGTATTGACTTTTGCTTCCAGCATTGTCAATCTAGTAAAATATTTTCTATTTATGAGTATCGTGTGCGTAGTTGCGCAGTCTGCCAGACATAAATCCTCATTGCTCATTTTCGAGTTACTCAACATATTGAAATTGTTCATATTTCTTCATTGAAAAGAAAAGAAAAACGATTACAAAGAGTCTTAAATATATATACAAACAAAACAACAACAAAAACATACTAAACAGTATTTAATTATATATTTTCATACAAATCATCCTCTACTTGTTTGATTGCATCAATTCTCTCTCCAGGAGATTCAAAATAATCAGCTACATCAAGATGCATCATATTAGAGGGGTCAAACACATCATCTTCTTGAATGGCAAGATTTACCTTCACATTCTTTCATTTTCCTTTTTCCTTCAGGGAAGCTTGATAGAGATCAACAAGGTGTTTTGACGTACGACAGGTACGTGACCAGTGCCCAGTCATTCCGCACCGGAAACATTTATGTTCATCACCTTTCGAACTTCTATCTTGTGGAGCCTTTCCTTTATGATCATCACTTCGTGTGAGTTTCTTAAAATTATAATGCCCACCACGAAAATAGGTATTTCTTCCTCTACCGCAGTCCCGACCTCGACCACGACCACGACCTCGACCACGGTTATTAAAATTCACAACATTCACTTCAGGGAATGATGTTGCTCCAGTTGGTCGGGATTCGTGATTTTTTATCAATAACTCATTATTTTGTTCAGCAACGAGAAGACATGAGATAAGTTCAGAATATTTTGCAAAACCCTTCTCTCGATATTGCTGCTGCAGGAGCATATTCGAGACATGAAAAGTGGAAAATGTCTTCTCTAACATATCAACATCAGTAATCTTTTCTCCGCATAATTTTAATTTTGAACTAATTCTGAAGAGTGCGGAATTATACTCACTTACTGATTTAAAGTCCTGCAACCTTAGATGCATCCAATCATAACGAGCTTTTGGAAGAATAACTGTTTTTTTTATGATCGTACCTTTCTTTCAAACCTTGCCATAGAACGTAGGGATTTTTTATTGTAAGATACTCCATTTTCAATCCCTCGTGAAGATGATGGCGAAGGAAGATCAGGGCTTTTGCTTTTTCTTGATTTGATGCATCATTTCCTTCTTTAATTGTTTCTCCAAGATTCATAGAATCTAAATGGACCTCAGCGTCAAGGATCCATGACAAGTAGTTATTTCCATTAATATCCAGGGCCGCAAATTCTAGCTTTGTAAGGTTTGCCATAATAACACTATCAAAATAATAATATATATTTATATTAGAAATTTAACATAAACCAAATGCGTAAAAATGGCTTACCTATAAGACTTACCTTTAGCGGGAAAAATGACAGAGATTCGTGCTGATAACGTGTTGTAAAATTGAGAGGCGAAACCGGGCACCAAAACTTTACCAAAACATATAATAATAATAATAATAATAATAATAATAATAATAATAATAATAATACAAAAGATGAAATATAAAAAGAATATATATATATATATATATATATATATATATATATATAGTATAAACAAAAGAAAGTGGAGATTTATGGCAAATTAAAAACACAAAAATTAGAGAAAATGGGAGGAAAATTGGTGTATTTTCTTTTCCAAAAATCTCTCTATTTATAGGCAATTTAAGAGAGGATGATGTGGTACATTTGGACACCAATCTATGGCCTTTAGAAGACACTTTGGCTATGGAGAAAATGCCACTTGGCATGGATAACAAATGGGCATGTGGAATGGGCATTTACATATGCCATATTCACAATAAAAATTAATTTTATCTTTATTTATATTATTTATTTTTTTATTATATATATATATATAATGGCTATTAATTATAATTTATTTAATCAAATAAATATGGTTTGATTTTGAAATAAACTTTTTAATTTTATTAAATTGAATCATAGATTTAGATATGTTAGAAGTTCAAAAAATGTCTCACATTGGCTAGGTAAGAGAGAAATCCATAGAATATAAGTGAGCACAATTATCTCTATTGGTATATTTAGTCTTTTGGGTAAAACTAAAAGCAAAGTTATAAAGGTTTATTCCAGAGTGGACAAGATATCATACTATGGTGAAGATATTGTGGCAGATCCGTTGTCCTTAACAGATTGGTATATTATAGAGACATAAGCTTAACCTAAAGTCCGAATAGACAAATAGTGAAGCCTAATATAGTCACATACGAAATTGTGGATGAAGGAGGAGATTAAAGGTACTATTAATTGTGTGAGCGACACCAAGTCGCTTACGTGAATAATATAGGAGATTATGTATTAAAAGTATAATTAATAGTAGGCAATGTTGACATAGATCGCTGCAACCACTTTTTGCATCAATTAATAACCGCTACAATAACTCAATAAAACTGCTGTTACAGGAGCACTATTGCTATTAATACTAGGAAATATTAGATCCCTCAATATTCTTCCAATCAACCCTATCGTCTTCTTCCTCCCCAATACTCACTTTCCCTGCTTTTATTATTCCAAAAACTCCCTAGCAGCACACAGGTTCAACTTCCAAGTGTGTTCTTTGTTTTTCTTTTTTTTTTAATTAAATGTGGTTTTCTTAAATCAAGCTCAAGATTTCCCTTTCTCATCCTCCAACATCTCTTTTTCCTTTTCCATTTACCCTTCAATATCTCAAAAAAAAAATTATAAATTTTTTGAAATTCTTAATGCTCGATAGTTAAGTATATTTCGTAAAGAAACAACCACTTACGAAATTATTGATGAAGAAACTTTGAACCATAAATTATCTAGACTTTTCTCTGAACTGAAATAATAATACATTTTCCAAATTAACTCAAATAGTAATTGACATCTACTCATTCTCTTGAGATCAGAAGTTTTAAATTTTGATATGTACACATTTGTTGTACTAAAAAAAATTAGCCAAAATCTCAATTTATATTTTCTCGTTCATCTCATTAAAGTCAATGAAGTACTACTACTTGTCATTTCTCTCAATAATTTTTTTCCCCCCTAATTGGCTCAACCCAAAATGTACTACTACTACTTGTCCTTTCTCTCAATAATTTTTTTCCCCCACACCTAATTGGCTTACCCATTTGAAGCTTCTCTTTCTCACCAACCACTTTATGTACTCTAACATAGAAACAACGTAACCTTCCCTTATTATTTTTTTTATTAGTATCGATTAAAATGCTATTTTGATCCCTATAAGTTGCTCAATTTTAGTTCAAATTGAGTTTATATAATTCCAATAATTCTAAAAAAAAGTTCATACCATTAATTTGGGGGTTAAATTAGCTAACTTAACACACACACACACACAAGGTTTTCTCTCACCTTCCTAACGACCCCTCTCTTGTCTCTCTCTCTCAATAGTTATGTTTGGTTTTATCTCTTTTTCAAATTTTATCAGCTTCCAAACACTCTCATTTCTTTCTTTGTAATTCAACCAAATCTCATTTGCTTAAAACCCAAAAATTCTTTCTTCTGTTACCATTTGCAGTTCTCATTTTCTTGGACACAAAACAGAAAACGAAAAAAGAAAATAGAGTAATGCATGGTCAACAATGGCTTCTCTGCTTAGTGTCTTTGTCTTCAATCAAGTGCTACTTCATACTTACTTTCCTTCAAAGCTTGTTAATAACAACAAACTCTACAACATTGTCCAACTCTACCTCAACACCTTCGTCTCCACCACTAGTTGTCGTCTCCTGAGCTTGAGTTGGCAACTCAATTCCACTTTCATGATTTCCTGCCTATCAAACAAAAAAATTATGATTAATTTTAAAAAGAGAATGGGAGAGAGCTACATGAGAGAAAAATTTTAAGCCATTTTGCATAAACCATCCCTTGAAATATGGTGGTTGTAACAATTGCACCTCTAAACTTTCAATGGTAAAAATTAAATCCTCAAACTTTCAAAAGTGACAAAATGGACCCTCTAAACTTTCAAACTATCATCAATGTAAAAATTGGATCCATTTTACAATCTCACATATTTCCTCTTCTCTCTACTTTCTCTCTCCTTGTTTTTCTCTCTCCCTCCTTTTGTAATTTCCCTCCCAAGGTTGAAAACTGGATTGTAGCTGAAAAGTTGTTGGTTTTTAATTGTAGCTAAAATTATCTCTTTTTCCCAATTCAATTGTTCAAATCTTGAAACAAAGTCTCCAATTCTCCAATCGAAATAACATATCTTGAAAATATCCCCTCATTTTACGTTCTTCACGTTTATATAATTTTCTCTCCCCTCTCTAGTTTGTTTTCTTCTCCTATATCTGAAATGGCAAACCCACAAAAACAAGCTCAAATATATGACGAACCGGTCAGCCACCATTCGGTTTCCACAAAACTCGAAAACTAAAAGCTATTGCCTCAATCCATATCTTGATTCTAGCAATTCTGACTTACGAGAAACTCTTTGTTGCCAGTATTGGAAGTATGTTGGCCTTTATGCTGGTGGCTTTCTGCATTCTTGATCATCTATTTTTCCATCATACTTCACCTATTCAATTCCAACTTCTTAATTTTCTGTCTCTTCGTTAAATGTTTCTTACGAGAGCTTCAATTAGTTTTTTCAATCATGGGAGGGGAATGAGGAAAGAAGGAAGAGGGAGAAAGTAGAAACAGAGAGGGGAACGAGGAAGAAAGGGAGAGAGAATAGAATTTAAGAGAGAGGGGGAGAAAATATGAGAGGAAAGAGAGTAAAATGGATCCAATGTTTACATATATGATAGTTTTAAGGTTTAATTACTCTAATTTTTTCACTTTTGAAAGTGTAAGGATTTAACTTTTACTATTGCAGTTGTTATAATCATTATACTTCAGGCAGGATTTACACAATTTGTCCAAAATTTAAATTCTTTTTCCAAGGCCGCTTATTTAACCCATTAACATTGAATGCTGTTAGTAGATTGGTTGAGTACAAAGACTAAATTTGAACGTTTTAAAAGTATTTTTACAGAAGAAGATATGGGAGAAATGATACTCTGTTTTCTGCCTTTTATTCACTATCTCCACTGAATATATATATACAAAATATAGGAGAGATGTTTGTTTAACAGAATAACAACTTCTCCAAACAAACTAAACTAATAATTAGTTTAAGAAATAACTAACGGCTAACAGTTAACTAAGTAGTTAACTAAGTAAACTCCCCAATACTCCCCCTCAAGGAGGGCGGTATACATTAGTTATGCCCAACTTGGATAGTAAAGGAAATAAGGTTGTCGCTGGAAGAGGCTTAGTGAAGAGATCTGCCAGCTGAAGATGTGTCCGTATAGGCATAAGTTTAACAAACCCATCAGCAACCTTGTCACGCACAAAATGACAATCAAGTTCTATATGTTTAGTGCGCTCGTGAAAAATAGGATTTGTTGCAATATGTAGTGCTGCCTGGTTGTCACAAAACAGAAGAACAGGCTTCTGATATGGAACTTTCAAATCTTTTAGAAGATAAGACAACCATACTAGTTCACAAGTGGTGAGAGCAAGGGCTCGATACTCCGCTTCAGCAGACGAGCGAGAAATAACACTCTGCTTCTTGGATTTCCATGATACTAGTGAATCTCCCATGAAAATGCAAAAACCAGTTGTCGATCGTCGAGTATCTAGACAAGAGGCCCAGTCTGAATCCGCAAACACTCGAAGTTGAAAAGATTTGGTAGGTGTGAATACAACACCTTGTCCAGGGGCAGACTTTAGATAACGTAACAAGTGGTGTGCAGCAGCCAAATGAACTTTACAAGGCTTAGCAACAAATTGGCTAAGTTTATGCACGACAAATGTGATATCTGGGCGTGATATCGTCAAGTAGAGTAGCTGACCAATTAATCGTCGATAGACAGAAGGATCCTGTAAAATGTCAACATCAGAATGTTGGAGTTTAAGGGATGGATTCATAGGAACAACCTCTGTTTTAGCTCCAAGTAAACCATTATCCTCCAATAGTTGCAGCGTATAATGCCTTTGGGACACAGAGATCCCTTGATTAGAACGAGCGAACTCAAGCCCTAAAAAATATCTGAGGGATCCAAGATCTTTGAGCTTGAAGTGATCATTCAATGTGGTTTTGAGGCGAGTAATTTGACTGTGATTTGCTCCAGTAATGATGATATCATCAACGTATACAAGTAGAGCTAAAAAATCAATACCATTGCCGTGAACAAACAACGAATAATCTGCCTTTGATTGGATAAAACCAAGAGAAATGAGAGTGTCTGAGAATTTTGCGAACCACTGTCTTGATGCTTGCTTGAGTCCGTAAATAGACTTATTTAGGCGACAAACAAGACGCTCCCCCTTAGGAAAATTTCCTTCTAGTTTGTAACCAAGTGAAAGATCCATATAGACCTCTTCGAATAACTCCCCATGCAAGAAAGCATTGTTCACATCAAGTTGAACAAGGGGCTAACCATATGAAACAGCCATTGTAAGAAGAACACGGACTGTTACAAGTTTAGCAACTGGTGAGAAAGTCTCTATGAAATCCAGCCCCTCTTGCTGTGTATACCCTTTTGCTACCAAGCGAGCTTTATATCTTTCAATAGAACCATCAGCACGATGTTTCACTTTATAGATCCATTTGCATCCAATGCTATGTTTATGTGGTGGCAAGGGGACAATCTGCCAAGTATTATTGATTTCCATGGCCTGAATTTCAGCACGCATAGCTTCTTTCCAATGATCAAAAGGCAAAGCTTGGTGATAGAATTGAGGTTCATAATGAGATGAAACAGCAATGGAGAAGGATCGGAAAGTGGGGGAAATGTTTGTATAAGTGAGATAGTTTTGTATAGGATATCGGGTGGATAGGGAAGGTAAGGCAGAATTATGTATCAAGCTACAATGATAGTCTTGGAGGTAAGAAGGTGGTTTAGAGGTTCTGGAAGATTTTCGTAAAGGCTGAGTTTCTGGGAGGTCTAAGGGTATATTGCCAGAAGGATGTATAGGTGGTTCTGTGATATTTTCTGTAGGTTGGTTAAAAATAGGCTCAATGGAAGAACTGAAGTTAAGTGGAGTAGAATTTGGAATGGAAACATTGAAGGGTTGTGGTAAAACAAGATTAGGAAAGATATCAGGTTGATCATTAGGTAAAGTTACCTTATGAAATGGAAAGATAGCCTCATGGAAAACAACATCTCTAGAAATAAAAAAATTTTCGGCTTTCTATGTCAAATAACTTGAAAGCTTTCATCCCAGGTGGATATCCAACAAAAACAGCAGGTACTGCTCTTGGAGAGAATTTTGTGCGATTACCAGCCAATGTGGATGCAAAACAAAGGCAACCAAAGACCTTTATGGAAGAATAATCAGCAGGGGCATCATGAAGTAACTCATATGGGGTTCTCCACTTTAGAACATGTGAAGGAGTGAGATTGATGAGAAAAACAGCAGTTAGGACGCACTCATTCCAAAAATGAAGTGGTACCCGAGACTGAAAATATAAAGCCCGGGCAACATTAAGAATATGCTAGTGTTTTCTCTCCACTACTGAGTTTTGTTCTGGTCTGCCTACACAAGAGAATTGGTGAACTACCTCTTTACTTTGAAAAAATTCATCAAACAATAACTCAGGTGCATTATCAGATCTAAACTTCTTGATGACTCTGCTATACTGTGTCTTAACGAGCTTAAAAAATTGAGGAACAATAGTCAATACATCACATTTCTTCTTTAGCATGAATATCGAAGTATAACGACTGAAATCATTCACCAAGGTGAGAAAATAATGATGACCAGCATGAGATGCAACAGCAAAAGGACCCCAAACATCAGCATGTATCAAATCAAACATATGTTCTGATCTATTATTATGTGAAACAAATGACAAACGTTTTTGTTTGGCCAATGGACAGATCTCACAAGGCCAAGAGGAATCAGAACATGAAAAATCATACATCAAAATGTCCTTTAAAGCAGAAAGTCTAGTAAAGGAAGGATGACCTAGCCTGAAGTGCCATAAAGAGGCAGTATTGCGTGATACAGTATTAACAGCATGTTCATCAGACAGAGAATCAACGGCAGGAAGTACGTTGTCAAGCATATACAAACCATTACGCAATTTACCCTTGCCAATCATCTTCAAAGTGCACTTTTCCTGAATAGTACAAGAATCAGTGGAGAAGGACACAGAAAACATATCATCCGTAGTTAATGCACTGATAGAGAGGAGGTTATATTTGAATTCTGGAACAAAAAGCACACGTTTAAGACTTATTGACCCACAAATAGTCACAGTACCAGCATAGTGAACTGGGATTTTAGTGTTGTCGGGTAATATGACAGAAGTGGAAATAGGCTCCATTGAATCAAATATTACTTGAGAAAAACATATATGTGCTGATGCTCCTGAATCTATTATCCACCCTGAGTCTTTACTACAGATAGTATTTGGAGAAATACCTGCTATATGTGCATTGGTGGCATCGGTATCATTCTTAGCTGCAACTAACTTGGACTGAAGTAGATTTAGGATGTTGTGACACTGAATAAAAGCATCGTCAAAATTAATGCCTGGTGATCCTTCTGTATTTACTTGATTTGCAGCAATGACGTTATGAGCAGTAGAATTATTCTTGAAAGTTTGACTTCTTTGAGGTCCATTATTGAATCCTCGTTGATTATTTGTCTGACGATAACCAGGCGGATATCCGTGTAACTTGTAGCACTTATCAACCGTGTGGCCTTGAAACCCGCAATGTGTGCAGATAGGACGATTTCCTCTCTGTCTATTCGGATTATCGTTTGTTGATGCAGGGAATCGATTAGATGAATTAGTAACTGCTAAAGTTATAGCTGTAGGTGCCTCATCGGACTTTTGTTGTTCCTCTTGCACAATTAACGCAAATGCCTTACTAATTGGAGGAGGTGGATCCATAAGTAAAATTTGAGATCGTGCATGACCAAAACTATCATTTAATCCCATCAGGAAGAACATTAAGTATTCAAATTGAATAAACTTCTCAATCGATTGAATTCCTCCACAATTGCATCGCCCACAAGTGCATCATGGTCGATAAGAGGTGTATTCATCCCAAAGACTCTTGATCTTTGCAAAATACATCGTCACCGATTCTTGATCTTGCTTAACAGTGGTCAAATTTCGCTTCAAATGAAAAATCTGAGGTCCGTTTCGTTTCTGAAAACGTTCTTTTAAATCCAACCAAATCGCCCTTGCGGATTCAGTAAACATTATGCTGGAAGAAATACCTTTCGAAACGGAGTTGAGAATCCACGCAATCACCATATCATTATTGCGAATCCAAAGAGGAAGAAGCTCGCCAGTAGGTTCCGGTATGGTTCCGTCAATAAAACCGAGCTTCTTTCTGATTGATAGAGCAATCAACATCGATCTACTCCAGGTAACGTAATTATCGTTAGTAAGAAGTTCTGAAACAAGTATCAGGTTGAAGGTATCACTATGGTGAAGATAAAATGGACTCTGAGTGTTCTGTGCATTAGACGACTGTTCTTGACGAGAGGTGGAAGAATCAGTCGCATGCATTTAAGTCTCGAACTCCATGATGAAGAATTGAGAGAAGCAGCGAAAGAATTACAGCTCTGATACCAAAATTGTATTTTTAGCCATTATTGTTTTTTTCTTAATATTCTTCCATCAACCCATCATCTTCTTCCTCACCAATACTCACTTCTCTGCATTTGCTTTTCCAGCCAAAAATTCCCTAGCAGGACAGGTTCAACTTCCGAGTGTGTTCTCTCTCTCTCTCTATTTTTTTTTTTGATTAAACGTTATTTCCATTTCTAACTTCACTTGTGGGTCTGTTTGCTTCGCTTTCAAACTTTCGACCTCTCTTTTCAGGGCTTTTTAGAAAAATAGGGGTCTTTTTAAAACTAATTACAGAAAACAAGTAGAAAACCAAACATTTTACAAAAAGCATGTTGTTTTTTTGTATTTATTGGAATGCGTCTCTGGAAGAGACGCATTCCAGGTGAATTTTTCCACGACAGCATCAAGAAGCTCTTCGACAAATCGGGATTCTCCCCTTCGGAAATCGATGTTCTCGTTGTGAACGTCTCAATGTTGGCGTCGATTCCGTCTCTCTCGGCGAGAATCATCAACCATTACAAACTCCGGCACGACGTCAAGGTCTTCAACCTCACCAGAATGGGCTGCAGCGCCAGTTTGATCTCCGTCGACGTCGTTTCGAGGGTGTTCAAATCGCACAAGAATGTCGTACGGCTGTTGCATCCAAACAGAGGACGACAAAAGGAAACTTGGTTTTCACTTGGGGAAAAACCTCTCCAAGGCCGCAACCAGAGCTTTCGTCGACATCCTCCGCGAAATCGCCCCAAAAATTTTACCCACAAGAGAGCTACTGCAATTTTTAGTCCTGAGTCTGGTGAAAAAACTGAACAGAAACCCAAAACAGGCCGGCGGGGCGAAAACCAGTGCGATGATTTTCAAAACAGGGGTGGACCATTTCTGCATCCACACCGGCGGGAAGGCGGTGATCGACGGGATCGGGCTGAGCTTGGGGCTGGAGATGTACGATTTGGAGCCGGCGAGAATGACGCTGCACCGATTTGGAAACACATCAGTTTTTTGACCACCACCGATTTGAATAAACCCTTGCCAGCATGACTGTTGACCACCAGCGCCACTGTTGACCACCGAATTTTTGTTGAATGCGTCTCTTCAAGAGACGCATTCCAATAAAGACAAGAAAAGTACTCGTTTTTTGTAAAATGTTTCACTCCCCACCCTTTTTTTATAATATGTTTAAAAAATAACTCTATTTGTATAAAAAATCCCTCTTTTCAACACCCAGATTCCTCCGTGATTTCTTTCCTGAAACCTATTCCGTCTCTCTCCCTTTCTCTCTCCACGAGTTCCACAATAAATAAGAGTAACGTTTTTTTTCTTTTTTTTTTTTTTTTTGAGTTTAGGGATTAAGTTTCTTTAAGGAAAAAATCAAAATCTTTGCGTTCAAATGTACTTTGAGACTCATCTCATTTTAGTCTTGTACTTTCAAATGTCTAAATTTTGTTTATATACTTTTGATAAATCTTAAAATTAGTTTTTATTGTTAGTTTAAAGTTAACTTTTATCGAATCTGGTAAAATATAATAACATTAATTTTTATTTAAGATAAATCACAATGTGAATACTTTTCAAAATTTATAGCGAGAAGACTAATAGAGATTTTTTTTTTTGAAAAAGTTAACCACAAACTAATATGAGGGACTAATTTTAAGAGTTAGGTTTAAATACTATTTTAGTCTTTGTACTTTTAATTTAATTTGGTCCATTTTGGTCATTGTACTTTCAAAACGTTCATTTTGGTCGACCAAAATGGACATTTTGAAAGTACAATGACCTTTGAACCAAAATTAAAAGTACATAGACCAAAATAGTATTTAAACCTAAGATTTATTGAAAGTATATTGACTAAAATAAAACAAGTCTCAAAGTTCAAGTACCAAAATAGTATTTTAACTATTTTTATTTCTCAACTTGGAAAGTTGTATCAATTTTTACCTTAAACTTTTAATTTAATCAAATTGAATTCTAAACTTAAGCATGTGATATCACTGTATTCAATTTTTTTCCCTAAATTCACCCCACTATTTGTAATTGCAAAATAAATTAAAGGAAAATATTCTCAAAGCTCACTAATTTTAACAAAATCAATCAAGTCTGGAACAAAGGTAGCTTGATTAAATCACAAGACCAACGATTGAATAAATCTTTCAAAACTAAAAAATTTCAACAAAAATTTAGCTCTAGTATCATTTTTCTTTAAAGTTTTCATTAATTTCACACTAGACATATATTTTACCTTTGATCTATGCACAACCTAATATTTTTATTGACAAATTTTCAAATGAAATTCTATCAAGAAGAATATCTTTGCATCTATTCCCTGGCATCATCTTTGGTTGGAACGAAACAACTGTCTTTTTAACTCCACTCCAAAACTCCAGAGTCATGTACTTGAAGATATTGTGCTTTCTGTTTCAACTTGGTCTACAAAATCTAATCTTTTTGCTAATTACTTTGTTTCTTGCCTTGCTCTTAATTGGCAGGCTTTTATGCAGTTCTTTATTATATGTTTATTGCATACATTCTTAATAACAGGGTATTTTTCTTTTAAAAAAAATCTATTAATGATAGGAGAAATCCACGTTGGGATCAGAGGGGGCACGTTCCCCCCTAAAATTATAGAATTTCTATATATTTATATTGTTTTTTGTTTATTTTCTATAAAATCCTTGTGGTTCATTGGCTAAAGAGGGGCACAGAGGATAGTCTTCTCATGAGCGGTCCTGTGTTTGAGGATGTGTTTGCGCGTCTGCTCTTTTACTCTAATATAATTTTGCATGACACTCCAAATGAAATTTAACTTCAATTTTTAAATTTCACACATCCAAATATACAAAAAAAAATAAAAAATAAAAAATAAAAATCCTATTTTAGAAAAATTAATTGCATACTAATTTTATTTTAAAAAATTTTTAAAATTTAAAATTTGATTATTTGCATATATATTAGATGGATGATTCTATGATGATTTATTATAATTTTGTGATTAATATTACTTCATCTAAATATTATATATCAATATATTTAAAATTATATTTGTATGAAAGTTAAATTATAAGTTTAGTCCCTGAATTTAAAATTTTTTGTGTAATAGGTCCTTCAAATTTTAATTTTGTGTCTAATAAATCATTGAACTTTAAAAATGTCTAATATATATATATGAACTTTGAATTTTGTATCTAATAAGTCTTAGATATATTTAAAAAAAATTAAAATCAATTGTTCTATTAGACATAACATTTAATTTTATTTTACTTGAACCTTAAACTTTAAATTTTGTAACTAATTAAATACATTAATTTACAAAAATGTCGAGTAGGTTGAGGACTTATTAGACACAATTATATTTTATGTCTATTTCATTTAATTTTTAAAAACTTTGAATATATCATGGACCTATTGAATACAAAATTAAAACGTTAGGTATCTATTAAACACAAAATTGAAAATTCAAAGATTTATTAGACACTTTTTAAAGTATAAGAACTATATAAACACAAATCTAAAAGTTCAATGACTAAACTTATAATTTAATCTAATATGAACTTGTACCCCCCTGACATAAAGTTTTGGATCCGCTACTGATTAATGAGATAAAAACTGTAACACTTATTCGAATTTAAAATAAATATTGCAATACTTATCCAAATTTAAGGTTTAATTGAATGAAATTGACAGTTTAGAGTAAAAAATAAAAATTAATATACATTGCCAAGTGTCAGTGCACTTGGAAAGTTTTAGGGTAAAAAAACTGAAAGCTTAGAGTAAAAAAATAAAAATTTCATACTTTCCCAAACTTAAACCATAAGCCACGTGTTAGCGACTCGGCACTCAATAATACCATGTAAATTAAATCACTCCCACCCTAACATTTTGGCTATCATTTTTTTATCACTAAAAGCCCAAAAGATGTAGGTCCTTGCTTTCATATTAGAAAAATATTACACAATTAGTCTCCTACTTTTAATAGCAGTTTGCAGAAAATGCTATAATGAAAAGCACGCTTTTTTTTCAAACTTGTCAACTCAATTCTACTATTTTGTTTGTGGCTTGCTCTAGTTTGTGTTATAGTTACACTTGCTATACTATGTTTAAGAATATGTGTGCAAATTTCCAATGGTAATAACATCTTGATAATGTTTATAGTTTATAGTCCTTTCTATTTGTGTTTAATAGGCATGGTGCTGAATTCTTTATGCTTACTATCAGTGACTTTGTACTTTTGTTGAAAAATAATATACTTTGGCATTTCATGCATTGGTATATTGATGATAAATTGAAATTAAAGACTGTTGCACTTTAACTTTGCCCTTTTACTTAAAATGTGTGGATGCTTAATATAGGCAGAGAATGATTGGTTTGGATTATATGGATGTGGAAGGTCTGAAGAAGCTAAACAAGAACAAAAAGTTGCTGAAGAAAGTTACCAAGAAATATCATGCCTTTTTAGCATTTGAAGCTGTTATCAAGCAAATTCTCCAGCTTCTGGGCCCTTGTTCTGGTGACTCAAGTTAGAAAGTTTTTCTTAGCTTTATGGATTTTTTTTTTCTTTATTGTTGTTGTGGTGATGCAAGGAAGGTACTTGGAACTTGGCACCTCATATTCTACTTTCTGTTTAGGCTCATCATGGGCTGCATGCTTGTAAATTAAATTCCATTCTTTTCTTTTAAAGAGCTGTTTTGTTGTGCACAACTCTCATAAGAGACAAGGCAATGGTTAAGTTTCAATTGAAGAAGAGTGTCAATTTCCTTGTTTCCTTGTTGAAACGGCAAAACGTAAGTCACGGGCCTTACTTTTCCACCATGTTATTTTAGTTCTTTGTTTTTCATTTATTCACAGAGCATGCTCAAAGGCAATGTTGTTCATATTTTTCTTAATTTTTTAAATATTTATTTATATTTTCTCTAATAAATATATTTATTTATACTAGCCAATGTTGTTCATATTTTTCTCAAGGAGTTTGTGCCATTGAGCCATTGATGATTGTAGAGCTTGTCACACATGGTCATTGGATGGTACATGGAAGAACGAAGGGGCTTGAACTTTAAGCTCTTTGAGATAGAAACTCCATAGATCATTGTGCTAGTAGTTCCTTTATCTTGCAGGTTTGTTGCAGTCTATCATTGAATTCATTTCCCATATAAACAGCTTTTGGGAATATTACTTCTCACTTTTTCCTATAGATTTTTCCTTTTACATGCATATTGAAGATAAAATACAAAAAAGTGTCATTTAATCAACATATGAAGTATTTATAAATAAAAGTTGAAAGGAAAAGTGACTTATCTATGACAATTTTACATGACAAGTTGTTTTAGACATTTAATTACTACTACTAGTCTTTTAGCACGTGCGTTGCACGTGACATTTCTATTAATTTTATGTATTATATTAAACATACCATTGTAGTTGCCAAACTAAATTCATCTACAAACACCAAAATCATAATAATAATAATAACACCACCACGAACAACAACAACCATAGTCAAGACGATATTATATAAATATTATCTAATTTTATAATACCTTCATATAAGTCCCACTTTACATTAAGTAAAACTGCCACTTGTTTTTTGTCAACATGATCTTCAAGTAATTGTCCTTCATTTTCTGCCAAATCTCCCCATAAACCTATCTTTATGGTTTCCAACCTATTTGGAATTGAAAAAAATATTTATTTCAAATATAAGCACGATCACGTTCAAATTTTACCATATACATATATGAAATAATATCACATAATTAATTGGAAATAATCTCCATAGCTGTAGTTTGCAATAATAAATAATTACTTAGAAATATGTTAGAATAGACATTCCTTTTCATTGCACATGGATGATTTAATATGATATACATATATGAAATATAGGTAATAAATAAAACATAGCCAAGAGATAAAGAGAAAAAAAAAAAACACAGAAGAAAAGTAATGAAAGTGTGAAGCTTTTTTACATATAAACAAAAAATGTATCACATAGCAATTTATTATATGTTAGAAATTATGTTTCCCTCAAGGGATAAATACACCATGAAAAAATATCCATAAATTTTTTTTCCAAATTTCACATTAAAAGTAGTAAAAAAAAGTTAATTCAACGAATAAAAATTCATACCTTGAGTTTATCAAAATAATATCTCTCTTTTTTATGCTCCGGACATCGTTTTTTTTTTACTCTTGATATTCATAATTGGCTTCACAGTGGTCACAATTCCAATGACATCTGTAACAAAATAAAATGATAAATATTATGTATAAAAATTGTATAAATAATTGAAATATTATTTATTAAAAAAGAACATACCTATTGTCTTCTTTTTATCCAAGGCACCGATCATTTGCTTAAAATCAATGAAATTGTGAGTAAATTTTTCTGTGGAAATTTTTTCACTAGATTCTCGAACTTTAGTATTAGGTGATATAGATATTTCAATATCTTCGTTGATATTGAGAAATCTATTGTCAACCGGTTTCACATTTCCATTGATAATAAAATAGGATCCATTTTTCTTCAAAGTGTGCTCCAATCTTAAAATAGTTTCATTATACATCACGGCTTGGATTTGAGTTCCCTATAAAAGTCAGGTATTAGAATAGAGCATATTTAATATAAAAAATTAGACTCAAAAGATTAATTCAAAAAAAAACTATTATGAATAAAGAACTACGTCTTAATTATATAGGGAGAAAAAAATTACCTCTTCATCAATCAGAATCAACTTCAATACTTGAAGTGGACCCCTATGGTTAGTATATGTCTCTGTTGTTCCTCTTCGAATTACACTGACTTTTACAGTCCATTCCTTTTGGAATGGTTCCAAATTTTTCAGCAAAATATACTTTTCTAGAGACATGTTGTTATGAAAAAAAAAGAAAGAAAGAAGAAGACGTAATGTGAAGTACTGTGAATAGAAAGGAGGAAAATGATGATGGTTTTAAATAAAATGATATTTATGTTGTGAGTGTGAATTAATGGAGTTGAGGAAGTTAGAGATATGAGTGAGAGAGAAAGGATGATAGAAACCGTATAATGAATAACCGAAGATGTGGAGTGGAAGTTAGAGAGTGTCACAACCCGCCCCAGATTAACTCTACTAAACCTAGGATGAGCTGTGACGGTAGTAGACCCCAACTATGCAATGGAATCTATTGCCAAATCTTTATCTCTTCTCTCATTATATAACTTTATATGGGAAATCTCATGAACAACACAGTCAAGATTTCTCTTAACTTACAATATATGATATGCAATGACTTGATAAAAACTGGTGGCAGATTCTGATTAGCTAACTTCGGTTGAAACTCAAGAGTAACCTGGTGAAAAATTAAAAACAAAAGAATGAGCTAAAAAGCCCAGTGAGTGGTAAGTCAATAAGAAAAATTAACTTTTAAGAAAATCTCTTTATATGGAAAACATAATTCAAACTCTATAAAAAAAATGTAAATCATGAAAATTTTTGAACTTTTCAAGATCATGAAAACAGAGTGAAATTGTAGCAAGGTCACTCTTTCGAAATCCCTTAGAAACATAAGCTGCACAAACTGAGATTTCAATTCTTGGAAACAACAACTCTTTAAACAATAACTCTTGAAACATAAATACGGCCAATAAAAACGTGTATAAAGAAATCTCATAATTTCAACTCTTGAAATGTAAGCATAAGCTCTAATCACCAAACTTGTACCTAAAACTCTGTCATACTTGCGTAGAGTAATCTCCATACGCACAGCAGAGCAATCTCTATCATACGTGCACGCAGAGTAAACTCTATCATCTGTAATGCTTCAGGACCAGGATTTGGACCAGGATTCGGAATCCGGATTCGGCACCTAATGGCCCCGGCATTCCCCTGCATCCCCTACAGCCTGAGCATGCGAGTATACTATGGAAACACATTCTCATAGCATATCGGGTAATCACCATGGGTACAAAGATCTAGTAATTTGAAAACCATTTCCAGCATAAACCTCTTAACTTCTCAAACTCTTTCTTAAAATCACATTCTTTCTCTAAAATAGCATTTCATAAATATGAGAGATTTCTAAAATAACATTAAACATTTATACTTTCTCGAAAAATCATCAAATCTCTCAAATAATATAAAACATTTTCAAAGTCTTATTTTCTCTGATATCACATCTCAAAAATCTCATACATTTCTCAATAAACATTAAAACTCTTCAAATTCAAACATGCTAAAAAAATGAATTCAATTTAGTGATCATATGTCACTTTCTCATCAATTTAGTAAGTCATCAATCTCAATAATAATCAATTTGTGAAATACAAGTAATTTCCTCCAAATTTTCAAATAACTAAATCATTTGCATTAACATTAATTGCAATTGATTTCAAATCTCACAAGAATATCATCAATTACTAAATAATTGAAATACTTTATAAAATAACCACTCACAAAATTATCGGCGCGAGAATTTCGAGTTGCTATTAGTCATTTCGAACTTCGCTCGACCTAAAATTTCGATAACCATATCACAATTTAATTCTTTAAACCATGTAATTTAGAAATCCAATAATACCAACTAAATATCAATTAACCCAATTTTCCATCCTTACACATTACCCATTAGTCAAACCTTTAAATTCTACACTCTCTCTCATCCATTTATTGCCAAGTACTTTTATCATTTTTTTTTCCAATCCAATTTAATAGCATATTTCTCTTTCCTCCTCATAACCATTTCTTTTATCTTCTATAATAAAAATAATCTTTTCTTTACCCACAATGTACAACTCTCACGTGAATAGCCCAAGTTCACAAATAACATTTCTCTCTCATTCTTAATTCTTATGTATATGATTGTACTTTTAATGATAAAATAGTATATTCTTTCCCTCAACTATTCATCTTCTTCTTCCTCCTTAATCCACAAACACTTCTTTCCTTTTACCTATTTCCATCCACCATTCTAGACCTTTGATTTCTTTATTTTCACCATCACTTTTCTTTTGAATTTTCCATACCAACAATATTTATGAAACACAACAATCAAAACTCCCAACAAGATCTTGGTAAAAATATAAAAGTCTTTTTTTTTTTTTTTCATTCTTTCTTTTCATGTCTACACCAAATGAAAACATACTAGAAAATTTCTCAAAGGTGTTGAACAAAAATAAAAGTAAAGAAACCCACAGAATATTTTCACTTTCTCCATTCTTTTTCTTAGTTAACCAACTAAAAAATAACTTACCGAACTTGAAAACTTTGTCTATGGGTTTCTCCGACAATTTCGGTGCTACACGATCAATCCAACAACCATCTTCTTCTTTCTCTTTCTCTTTTCTCTTTGCTTCCTTCTCCCCCTCCTCCATTTTTCATTTTGTGATAATCCTTCTTTCCCCTCCTTTTAATTTTTCATTTTTTTTAAATCTTCTCTTTTTGTGTGGCTTAACACAAGCCACATAAATTTTATTTTATATAAATATATAACTATCTATATATTTTATTTAAAAGCTTCCCTCATAAGTTTCTTTTCTTTTAATAATTTATTTATTTTTTCCAACTTATTCCACTTGTATTCCACCATTTTCAAATTTCTTTTATTTCTATCTTATTCCAAACATTATTTTCCTTCAAAAATTTCAAAATCAAATAACACATATAACAAATGCCATAACCAAATACTAGAAGACTAAAATCGGGTCTAACAAATTATTACTCCATTTTGAGAATTTTGTCCTCAAAATTCAATGAAGAAGAATAAGTACATTTGAACTTCACTTTTCTATGTTACCTTTTCATTGCACGTTTTTTTTTTGTTTTTTGTTTTTTTTTCTTCAAGTTCATAAAAACATAAGAGGATGTTACAGAGAGTGAGTGGGAGAGAGATGTTATCTTGTTTTTTTTTTAGCAAAACAAATTTTTATTTATTTCTAAATCCTATTCTAGAAATTTTGACATCTGTATTTAAAAAAAAAAACTTAAAAATAAGAAAAGGGAAGAAGAGAGTGGGTAGGAGTGAGACGTAGGAGATGAAAGAGAAGATGAAAGATTTTATGCATAAAAATAGGGAAATGAACCCGTTTGGGGAAGGTAATTCGAACACCGATTTTATGTTTCTTTAGATTTAACAAAAAATAAGATTTAATTCTAATCTATATCTATTTTAATTGGAATAAAATAAGAAGATAACAATGTTACATATAAAATAAAAGAAAAAATCAAAGAAAAGAGACACAATGTTATATAATAAAATCTAATAAAATAAAAAATAAAAAGTCATTTAATTTTAATTGAATATCTAAGGTAATTTGATTTTATGCAAAAAACTATTATGCCTAAAAATAGGGAAAAGAACGTGAGGTAGTTTTGGGAAGATGGAGAGAGAGTATCAGAGATAAAAACAAAAAAAAATCTTAAATGAAGGATAGTTTAGGTATTTTGTAAAACACCAAGGATAATATTGTCCAAAAAAGTTTCTTACACATTCGTACTTTTATATATATTATAGATTGTTGTCTTAATTTTTTAAGCTCTATATGACCCTCATTATTTTCATCTTTTAGGCATTGGTAATATTTTCTAGAAGGGGTGTTGAGGATCCCACATTGGAAAAATGAAGAGTGACCTCATAATTTATAAGATTCATGGACTACTCTTCTCATTGCCAATTGGTTTTGAGATAGAATCTCATGATTATCTAATATGGTATCATAACCTATAAAATCCAAATGGGTATTCGATTCAAAAAAAATTAGGATCCAATCTAAGAATGGTGAACCCAAAGAGGCACTATCTTGAGGGGGCATTGGTTTTGAGATGGAAAATACTTTGAAGTTTTCCTTTAGTTTCTTGAACTTTAGGGGGCTTGTAATCACAAACATTGAGTTAACTTTAATATTTTAGATACCTATGGTAAATGACTTCATTAAACCGTATAATGTCTAATACATTTTGTCAAAGGATTCTTAAAGGAGCATAGATATAGCTTATAATGTTATGCATTAACTCCAAAATTTATTTTGCACACTTGCAGAGTTTGTGGAATATTGGTTGAGAATGACTTTTATATTTTGCATTTTGTTGGGGGCTATAAAACTTTAGTGTTAGATCTCTCTCTTTAACTATGTTTTGCTATGCATTTTGCAGATTCATAGATTTTGTGGAATATAGTTACTAACATAAAAAGGCTTGCGATTGAATGACTACTTGAGAAACTTGCGAGCTATTTGATTCACTTGCGAGAAACTCAATTGAGTTTCAAACTTGAACTTGTTGTTTCTTTGGTCGGATGAGTTGCCACGTTTTGTTGTGTTCTCATTTACCCTTGGTTTGAAATTGCATTAAAACTTTTAAGAATCAAAATCATTGAATCCATGTTCTATGATTAACAGGTTCATGTGAATTCATACAAATTTGGACCTTCGAGGTTTGTTAATCTATGAAGTACTTGTTTCCTCTATTTTATCAGTTATTTGTAGGCTTCAAAATCAAGCACAAGTTCCTGTTTTCTTTCCTTTTTTTTTTTTTTTTTTTTCTTTTTGGTCAATGTTTGACAATTTTCTTATCTATTTGGTACAACTTTCATGGCTTTCCATAGTTGCAAGTCATGCTTTGGAGATGTAGCATATGGATCTTTCTTTGGAAAGGGAGGAATTTTAGATTTCACTGGTATTACTCTACCAATAGTTATTAATTTGCTAAAGGGGGCATGTAGGGTTATTGAATCTACATAGATCATCAAAGTGTATGTAAGCTTTATCTTATGTATTAGCTTTTCACCATTGCATTTGTAATTGTGGACTGGCAAAAAGATATGCATACATATTAAGCTCAGGATAATTTTTTTGTAACGACCCGAATTCCTACGGCACTCTAGATGCGGAAGCACGACCTAGTTACCTCGCTCATGCCCGAAATTTCGGCAGTATGACGGCGTAACTAGGAGAAACCAAAATTTACAACGACCTGGAAAGAGGCATAAACACTTTTAATGGGAAACCACCCCCTAATCACATAAACAAAGAGGAAAAGCAACCCTCAAGCCTTTCCAACTTCTATAACGTCTTACTCCTCATACACATTTATAGGCGAGACAAAAATCCTAACGGACCAATCCGAAAGGCTACCTTCTTCTTAGGCCAGCACCATGGAAATCCATTTCTCTTCCTTTCAGGAAATCATTAGTGATATATGACCCAGGCCCACCCTCAACAAACAATCTCAATCTCATCATAATGACTTTTCGCCATAGATCACAAGCACGAATCTCAAGTAAGATCTTATATCCTAGTTCAACGGCACTTCTAAACAAACCTTTACTTAATCAAAACCCATATATGTGCTAGTAGCATAAAGCCATCAACCATTTGCCTTAGAAATCGGCCCCTAGCCCGTCTCAAAACAAGTTAAACACCACTCGTCATTCCGAATACTTCAAACACAAGGATTACTAGACCATTTAGTCCTTTAGCTCAACGTTCGAGGTTTTATAGCCACACTGAATTCCATTTCAAGCCACAGATCACAACAATCCAAATATGCATGCTTATACAATCTAAACTAACTTCCCATACGTTCTTACTTTATAAGGAACCACGATCATAGTCAACTATGCATTCCAAAGGGTTAATATATAACCAAACTCCTTACTAGTTCACAAGGCCAGGTCCTTAGGAGCACCCCGCTCGGAATCATGATTTATACCAAGCCACTCAACTAAATTGACAACTTTCTTTAAATTCTTGGGTTTAGGTACAATAAGGCAAAACTCTTTTTGAAATATTTACTAAGCGAAACATCCTCGACCAACATGGTCACCCTTATACTTCATACTTGAAATAATTACATCCACGACCACTTAACATACATCAATTCAAACAACTACTCTCTTAAAGTGCTACTCATGCTAAATCATAAGCCATTCGAAAAACGTTAAGCCCCTAATTTCCATTATAACCATATAAAAGACCATTTACAACTCAAGCAACACCTACACCAATCCACAAATCACTACATACTTCATAAATATGATTTTCAAGCATGCTTTCACAATTTCCAAATTATCAAACATATATCAATTTAAATGGAACTTAAAGGGGCTAATATCCAAATAACTACTTACCTAAGCCGAATAAGTAATTTACGAGCTTGATTCTTGCCCAAATTTAGACTCCAAAGCTTGCTGAAAATTATAGCAAGTTAATCAAAAATTTAACAATTAGTTCTCCAATCGCAATGGGCTTTCTAAAATTACATCCAACAAATCCAATTTAATTCCAAAGGCTATAACAGTACCAAAACATACTTATAATCCAAAATAACGCCTTGAATCAACACCGAAACACTTACCCACGATAAAACGAACCGAAAGCTTGCTGAAATGACTCCGAATTAACTTGATTTTGCAAATCCAAGACCCAAATGCTATGGATAATCTAAAATTAAAACCAAAACTTTATGGGTAATCTTCAAATCACATACATAGCCAACCATTAGCTTGAAATCAACATCGAAATGCTTACCCATTCCAAATCGAGGTCTTATTCGGCTGTACGAACATCGAGCTTGCTGGAAATAACTCCAAAACGCTCCTCTTCCTTGCTATCTATGCAGAAACCGAGAGGAGAGAGAGAGAAAACCGGCGGCGGAGCTGGCGTCGGCGTGCAGCAGTGCAACCTGCTGCGAGAGGTGAGGGTGGCTGGGCGGCACGGCGGCGGTTCGTCTGAAGCCTCTGCGCGGCCGGCGTTCGCGTGAGAGAGAGAGAGAGAGAGAATTCGGTGAGAGAGAGAGGGAGTTTTTTTTTTGGGTGAGAGGGGAAGAGATCCACGAGAGAGAGAAGGAGATGGTATGGAGAAGAAGAAGGAGAGAAAAAGAGATAAGGATGAGGAAAAAAAATTAAGAAAATTACTAAAATGCCCTTTGACCAACTTTCTTTCCAAATTTGCCCCTTTTTAACTATTGAGTTTTAAAATAACCTCAAAATCCATATACTTATATAAGAAATTAATCCAACTTGATTTCCAAAATTTCAAAATTAATGTTTCTAAATAAACCGGTCGTTACAATTTTTCCATGCGTAGTTAAATAGTCCATCCAGTTCTATTTGGTCTGCTTTCATCCGTTTCCTTTGTGAAATTTTATTTAATTGACTTTTGCATCTAGATATGCATGCATATTAAACTCATACATCTAGTTACTAATATGTGAAGTTTGATTTGGAGAGTTTTAATTGTATTGTTTAGATTCTTGAAGTTAGAAATTTCAAACTCAGAGGCTTTAATAGAAATGTCAACCACAAGAATCTTGAATTCTTTTGGTTGTTGCTATTAGTTTTAGTTTTACTTTATTTTTCTCTTTCTTCTTCTGTAAATGCATCTTTGAAAGGGATACATCCTCTTTAACTAGTTGATATTTGTACATTTGATTTTGAGGATCTTAATTGTGTTGTTGAGATTCTTGAAGTTGGAAATTTCAAAACTAAGAGGCTTTAAATTTTTTGGGGGGAGGGGGAGTACTTATCAATTTTGAAGATAATTAACCACTTTTGTTTTGCTAATTCTTCTTCAATTATTGGTCTTTGATCATTTTTATTCGTCAATTAGATTTTTTATTTGAATATTAATTTTCATCTTTTTTTTTTTTTGGATAACTTTTGTAGGTTGATGATAAAATTACCTTCACAACAATGTAATATCTTGGCCACAACACAACTAGCTTGAGTTTAAATTTCTCATAACATATTTGGTAATTAATAATGAATGATAAAGTTTACATTTTGTATCATTGCCAAGTTGATGAGATTCATTATTATATATATTTTTGTAAGGCAATGTGAATCTTGTATGAATGATTATTTAGACAAAGACACATTTTGATTGTATCTATTTTTATGGTTCATATATTTATTATTTGACTTTTATTATGTAACAGGTATGAAGAACATGAACAATAGTACCATGAACATATTAAAAAAGTTAAAAAAGTTATGATAACAACATTCATTAGATGCTATAAAACGATTAAATGCTATAATAGAAAAAATAAATTGATCATTTAAAGGCTATTATAGCTTCCATTTAAAGGTATAAATAAATATTTATAGTTGTATATAAATGCTATCATTGACAAACAATAGCTTTTCATTTTCGCTATAGAAAGCTTTTTATAGCATTTATAAAATACTATCATAGATTTTATGAAGAGAAAATTATGCTATTGAAAGATTTTTATTATAACGTTTTTATAACCTTTATAAAATGCTATAAAAGGTTAGACTTTTTTATAGTTTTTATAAAACGCTATAAAAAGTCACAAGCTTTTTTTTATAACATGGGCTGTCACGACTTTGCGAAAATGCTATAAAAGCCTATTATAGTTTTTTTTCGAAGCTATCGTAGATCTGTTTTTCATGTAGTCAATGAGGTTGCCACAATGTGACTACCTAATAATAACCATTGGATGTTGATTCAATAATTTCCATGCCCCCTTAATAACTACTAGATATAAATTTGAGATACATCTCTCTCTATATCCAACGGTGTGAAAAATTTCCAGCCACATTGTGGCGGCCTCACCGAATAATTTCTTACTGTTTTGAGCCTTTCGGGAAAAAAAAAACTTACGATGTGTTAGGGAAATTGTTAATTTAAAGTTAAATAGATAATGAAAATTTTTATAACTAACAGAGGAAGTTGCCTGAGTGCAAGTATGCACTGCCTTCATAAGTAATATAAGAAAATATTCCAAGTAACGATCTCACAAGGACTATGTATATATTCAAGAATTTTAGCAAATCTTTATCAAATTGCAACATGTAGGTGATAAAAAATATATAGTGATGGTTGTCGTGAGCAAATGAGTAATACACATGTAAAAGCTGAAAGAAAATAAATGATAAAGATGCCAATGAAATGAAATGATTCGATTATATTTCAGCCCTAAATGGAAAATACAGTCAATATGCGTCACCCCCAAGTCTGTCACATCATCCTGTGCATGTGGATTAGATTTTTCTCTTATTTGGCCTTTGCTTCAAAGAACACTTAGAAGTCTAAGCAATTGAACCTATATTTCAATGGTCAATTTGGACTAAGATAAATTAGCATACAATCATCTTGATCCTATAGGAATTGTCCTATGTTTAGAGTCAATCAACGAAGTCCTATGTCTAGCTAGGCACTTCTTCTATATTGATTTTATGACATCCGTTTATTATTCAACTCTTTTAGTATTGAGTTCAACTTTGTATGTAAGCCTAGGTGATCAAGCTAGACAAACAATAAACATGAGCGATCAATAAGACCAAACTACAGTAAGGTAATTTGACATTCAAGCAAGTTTATATCTTTAGACGGAACATCCTCTAAAGGACATCCACATAATTGAATCTTAAAGGATTTAGCTCATAGTGTAAATAGAAACGAAACTAATCTTCATTAAAATTAAACAGTGTGTAGACATAATTACAAATGAAAAGAAAAATTAAGAAAACCTAATCTAAATACAACGAAAATCGTGTGAGTCAGAAAAACTAGGAAGCTTCCACTCAGTGTACTCAATTTTTCTTTTGTCAATTAGAATTGAGTGAGGATAGCCCTAAGGGTTGAACACTCTCGAAAGGGTGAGGGGTAGAGGAGTTTTCACTCTTGGATTTGCTAGGGTTTCTATCTTTCCCGCGATCGGCCTCTCTCCAAATGACCATGGACTTTCAGAGTCAAACCAGGAGGTACGTGGGGATTTCAACTCAAGTTATTTTGACCCATTGATTTCTTGCTGAAACATTTAAAGGTGAAGTTGGGGTCGTATATTGATTTTACTCTGTAGAAAAGTTGTGGTTGCATCTGGCTTTCCAGAACAATCTGCACAAAAACACATCAACTACTTAAACTCTTCCTAAATTGATTCTTTTTACACTAAATTAGGCTCATTTAGCACAACATTGATAAAAACATGTGTCTTTCTCAATCTTGCATAATTTAAATGGATTAATCATGAAAAAAATCAAAATAAATTCAAAAGTTCAAGGAATATATTTAAATTAGGGCTAAATAACCCACATAAACAAGAGTTATTAGTGGGTGCTTCATATGACTTCATATTGGTGGGTGATCGACTAAAAATGTGTGAGCTTTCGAAGAAAACTTTTGAATAGAAAAAGTCTCCAGTCTAATGCAAGTATACACTGTCAAACAAGTAGAAATAGGAAATATTCCAAAAATGTTCACACAAAGCAACCTCGGTAACCAATATTAAATAACCTGGAACGTTGTGAGTGTATGAAAAATCAAATGATAAAAACATGGGATTCAAACATGCTTTTGCCCCTTAGAAAAAAGAATTGTCACATAAAATACAATTACAATCTTTACTCAAGCACCAAGCAATGTAAACCGGGTTCAACTTCTATTCAATTTTAAGGGAAAAACCTTAGAAGCCGAAGTGATTAAACCATATGTCTATGGCTAATATGAACTTAGTTTAATGAGAACACAACCCTTGGTCTTAGAACACAACCTATGTCTATGGTAAAAAATAAGTGCTTATGTCTAAGTTTCTTTCCTCTATTGCTTTGCATGGACACGTAATCTTCTTTAACCCTTTTAGTATTAAACTCGATCTCTATATGTTCACTTAGGTGATCAAACTAGATTCACAATAAGAATGATAATCAATAAAAGCAAATGATGCTATAGAATTGAGCAAAGTTACTTTTACATCTTAGGTCAAGCTTTCAATCCTTAGGACATCCACATATCCGAATCCCAATGATGGATTTAGCTCATGATGGAGAAAATAAATAACAAAACAATAAAGGAAAAGAAACACATATTGACTTAAGAAATAAAAAGAAGTAAAAACAAATATTGAAAAATAAAGTGTTGAATCGTAAAAGGAAGAAAAATAAGCTAGAACGTAAACTTGAATGAAGAACTTTATTGAAATAACTTGTTGTAAATAAAAGAACTAAAATAGAAAATAAACTGAATGTAAATAACAAAATTCAAAGTGCTAGAATTGAAAAACTAAAATAGAGAAATAAACTTGCGAATACAACAAAAAATCGAACTCGATGAGATAACTTCCACCTCTTCAATCGATCTAAACTCAACCTTTGTTAAGGAGAGTAAGGGCATCCACATATCCGAATCCCGAGGATGGATTTAGCTCATGATGGAGAAAATAAATAACAAAACAATAAAGGAAAAGAAACACATGTTGACTTAAGAAATAAAAAGAAGTAAAAACAAATATTGAAAAATCAAGTGCTGAATCGTAAAAGGAAGAAAAATAAGCTAGAACGTAAACTTGAATGAAGAACTTTATTGAAATAACTTGTTGTAAATAAAAGAACTAAAATAGAAAATAAACTGAATGTAAATAACAGAATTTAAACTACTGGAATTGAAAAAGTAAAACAGAGAAATAAACTTGAGAATACAAAGAAAAATCAAACTCGAGGAGATAACTTCCACCTTTTCAATCAATCTAAACTCAACCTTTGTCAATGAGAGTAAGATCTTCACAACCCTAGACTTTTGACAGGGAATGATTGAAGTTTGGACAGCATTATTCCTCCTTTTGAATCAAGAAAACAGAAAATAAAAAGTGCAGAAAGTAAAGTGGTCTTCAAATCGTGAAAATGATCAGGGACTCCTTTTCCATGGCTTGCATCTTCATATTTATAGCCTCCAAATGCTAGGGTTTGCTCCATGAATGCTTAAGGTAACAATCGGATCTTTATGAGCTTGATTCATCAGAAAAATCTTCAAATATCAGCATAAAATCGAATTTCTAGATTTCCTCCTAATTTTTAGGAATTCTGTCTCCAGGAAAAATTGCAGTTGCAATTGTAGTCGCAATTCTGGCAGTTTACAAATTCTTGCATAAAAACATCAAAATTCATTAAAAATCAAATCTTTTCCTCTTATTTTCTATTTCTCAGCTCAAAACAATCCCTTAACTAATTTTGGCTATTCTCCTATCAATTTGCTACATTTATTAGATATAAGAACATGCATTTGTACAAATAGCTTAAATAAAAAGGGCTAGAAATATATAAAATATAAGCATTATCAGTGGGGTGGTTGTTTAAATTTCTACCATGGATCTTTTTTGTCACATAAATTATTTCTTTAAGTTTTCATTTTTTTTCTCCTTGTTTTCTTTTATTTTTAAGTGGGTAAAGCTTCTTTAGTTTTTAAATACATGTAATTAATGGATAGATAAATAAGATTTAGATATAGTTTACTCAGTCTTGTATCCATCAATGATTAAAGAATTTACCTTATCGATTCTTTGTAATTTCTTAGTTTTAAATAAACAATAGATAACATGAGCACAAGTCTCTAACATGGAAGGATTTTTAGTGTTGAGTTACTAGATGTTCATCCTATTCGTTTTTTCTTTCTATCTATCAATGATATAGTTTAGCATACATTTTGGGAGCCCCTTTCTGTCTCAACTAGGTCTTTTAAGTTCTCATTCTGTGGATCAGTTTAGCAAAGATTTTCTGCTTCTCAGCGGTTTGACTCAAAGGGCAAGTCCTTAGTATCAACTTCTTCTCTGTTATTCTCTAGCATCTCTGGTTGGAAAGGAATGATAGACTCTTCAACGACTATCAAATAGCTTAAAATTGCTTGTGGGAGGATATAATCATCTCTACCTCTAATTGGTTCTCTAAATCTAATACTTTTACTCATTATTCCTCCTCTTGTATTGTGCTAAATTTGGCAAGATTTCTTGTAACTCCCTTTGTTGTATGTTTCTCACATACATGCCTAAAGTCGTATCCTTTTCTTAAAAAAAAAATGTTTAGCATGTATTTATCATTTTGATTTTCTCCTAAAAACTTTGGAATCTTAAATTTGTTTTGGGTAAAAATATCATAAAGATTTATAGGGATTTCTCTTCTTCCAAATCAAGCCTCCCTATAATTCATTTTGTATATTTAAGAAGGAAAAAATATATATAATGGCAAAGATGGAATAAAACAGTACTTACAAAACTCCTATTAGAAAAAACACTGTAACATCAAATTCTATCCTTAAGCACTTGGAAAAAGACATCTTGCAGTAAAAAGCAAATATGGAAAAGTGGAGTTCAAAACCACTTCTTGATTGAATTTCAAGGACAAAATTCTCGAAGGAGGTAATAATTTGTAAGATCTAATTTTCGCCTTCTAGCAATTGGATATGTGGCATATGAGTTATTTGATTTTCATTTTTTTTATGAAGGAGATAGCTTGAAACAAACTAGAATTAAAAGGAAATTGAAAATTTTGAAATGGCGAAGTGTCACTTGCTTAAAGAATAAGAAAAATAAGAAGAAGAAGAAAGGCCAAGGCCAACTTCTAGGGAAATAAAAAAGAAGAAATTAGATTCCTACGTTTTGGTCGATCAAAAAATGAAAAATAAAAGGAAAATAAAAGAGAGAAAGAAAACTTCGGTGGGAAACTTTTAAAAAAAAGAAAAAAAGTGGTGGCTTCACGTGAGCCACACACAAAAGGAAAAAAAACAAAGGGAAAGAAAGGAGTGTTCATAAATATGGAGAGAGAGAAAGAAAAAGAGAAAAGGAAAATGGAAGGAGAAAGAGGGAAAAAGAAAAGAGAGTAAGAGAGAAGGAGCAAAGGCCGGACAAACGTCAAAAATTCATTGAACAACAGGTGGTTGTCACCGGACACAAATGGAGGAAGTTGATAGACACAAATTTCAACCGGGTAAGTTGTTCTTTTCTTTGGATTATGAAAAATATGGAAGGTTTGACACTTTTTATGTGAGTTTTTTTTTTCTTTTTGGTTCAAAGTTTCCATGGATTTTGTTGGGGACAAATTTACATAAAGATGGGATGGAATGAGATGAGCAACTGAGCAAGTATGAAATTATGGAAAGTTGGAAAACAAAAAAAAATTAAAATGGAAGAATGGGAAAAAAAAAGTTAAGAGAAGTTTTGAGGGTCTAGTAAGGAAGAAGTGAATAGTGAAAGGTCCAATAAAAAAAAGAAAAGAAAATTGTCTATCACGTGAAGGGAGTTGGAATTGAAAGAAAGAAATGACATATTTTATTGTTGAAAAGTATAATGAAGGTACATTTAGGAGTTAAGAAGGAGAGAGAATCCTATTGTATATTGGATGTTAGCATAGACCCTTAGATTCATTATTATAATGGTTCATTAGGCAATTAAGAAGTACATATATTATGTTCAAATTGATTATAAGTGGAGCAGAGTTCGGAAGGACTAATTGTGACTTAGAATTCTTGTGTCAACAATTTTGTGAGTGGTTATTTTATAAAGTATTTCAATTATTTTAGTAATTGATGAAATTTATGAGATTTGAAAAACAATTGCAATTAATATATAAATGCAAATGATTTAATTGTTGGTCATTTTGACCATTTGAGGAATTTATGCATATTTCGTAAATTGTTTATTTATCGGAATTGATGATTTACTAAATTGTAAAGAAAGTGACTTAAGGTTACTAAATTGAATTCATGATTTAGCATAATTGAATTTCAGGGATTTATGTTTATGTGAAAATTTTAACTACTATGGCTTATTTGTATTATTTGAACTTATGAAAGGTGAACTTTGAGAAGTCTCTTGATTTTAGCAAATTAGCAAAGTTCAAATTATGTGAGATGAAATCAAGTATTTGTGAGCTCAGAAATGACTTAATTTTTGAATCATGGTTTTAGTTGATCTTTGAGTTATGGCTTAAAGTTATGAGACCTCACGATTGAAAATGTTTATGACTTTAATGTGGGTTGAGAACATACGATGATTATTATATAGAAGTTGTTTTCAAAATACTGAATGTTGTACCCATAGTGATTTTTCGATACACTTATGCGAATGTGTTTCCGTAGTGTATATATGATTTATACGAGGCTCTTGGGACCCACTTCACTCTGCTATGCACTTTGAGATTACTCGGTGCATAGCATGACTAGATTCGCTTTGCTATATACCTTGAGACTACTCAATATATAGTATGTGATAGGGACAATGACCCTCAACAGATCTCTACATTTGTATGATATTGTCCACTTTGGGCATAAGCCCTCATGGCTTTGTTTTTGGTTTCACCCAAAAGGCCTCATACCAATGGAGATAGTGTCCATCACTTATAAACCCATGATCTCCCCATTATCTAGCCAATGTGGGACTTTGGTTGCACTCCCAACAATCTCAACAATATGACTAGTTGCTCTATTGTGCATCTTGAGATTACTCTATACACAATATGACTAGATTTACTCTGTTGTGTATTTGGGGTCTTCCCTATGCATAGTATGACTAGTTTGCTCTGCTGTGCGTATTGAGATTATTCTAAGCCAATATAACTAGTTTCGGATACAAGTTTAGTGACCAATTTTCCTAGCAAAGTGACCATGTTTTAAAGCTTATGTTTGGATATTATGCTTTTAAAAAGACTATGCTTCAAGGATCATACTTTAAAGATTTTGCAGTCCTCAAAATATTTGAGTTGCTTAATTATAATGGAATTTACAAGTATTTCAAGGGTTTTACGTGCAAGAGTTCTTATAGTGTTTATGAACAACTATTTATGAATGATTATGTTAATAGTTTCCTTAAAATTATTTCTCATATAAATTCTCACAACTCATTGGGTTTTTTAGCTCATTCTTTTGCTTAATTTTTCCACCAAGTAGCACTTAAGTTTCCAACATGCCTACTGGAGTTGATATCTGCCACCAGTTCCCATAGATTTTATATGATTATGAGCATGCCTTACCTATAGATACATCTTTGTAATTAGAGTAACTAGCATATTTTTAATGACGTTGTACTAGTTTCATTTTATGTTGGTTTGCAATTTGAAAGTTTATGTTTTTTTTTCCTCCATAAGGGGTTTTGATTTGTGGTTGTGCTTTGGGTGTTGGTTTCTAAATTGATTATTAGTTAAGGCACATTTTGTGGTAGAATGGAAGTTTGAAGGAAATATTTTGAGAATGTTTTTATATTTTCTTGTGGGTGTGTTTTATCAAGTTTTCAAGGGAAACTCTACCAAATTTTTTTTTTTATGAACTTTGGTTTCAATAAAGTTTTTGCTAGCCACCTAATTGTTTACAAAATGTATTTAGTTTTCATAAATTTGATAATAGATTCCATAGCATAGGTTGAATCTATTGTTGGCACGCCACGTCCTAGGTTGATTAGGGTAACCTAAGGCGGGGTGTGACAAACACCAACCATATAAAAGAATATTCGAGGAAACCATAAGAAGAATACTAATTTTGAAGTACAAATTGAATTGTTAGAAAAATTGAAACCATATGATGACATCTCTTTGAGATTCTCTCTTTTCACCTTTTATGACACTCAAGAATGGTCAGCTATCACACCTTCTTCTTATTTGGTTTTGTCTGTCACCTTCTTCTTATTTGGTTTTGTCTGTCACCTTCTTTTTCTTTACTAGATTGTGGCTTTTAAATGGTAGGTTTCTTTAAATTATCGTGAGAGGAGTTTTATATAAGGTGTTTGTTTAGAATCAAGGTTAAAGAGTTAGTAAAACATTTTTATACACATTATTTTCTATGTAGAGTAATCTTGAAAGATGTTAGATGGTGGGAGCAATATTGATATATGCTACCATGAAAAAAGGGTACCCGTGAACATTTCCTTACATATTACCTCATAATTTATATTTTACAATAGTTTTTAAATTTCACACACCACCTCCCACATCAATATTAAATTTAATTTATTAGCCCCATTTGATAATCATGGTTTTTGAAAATTATGCTAGTTTTCTCATCATTTTTCTACAATGGATTTCATCTTTCTTGAGAAAACATTTGAATTCTTAACCAAATTCTAAAAACAAAAATAAGTTTTGTTTCAAAACTTGGCTTGATTTTTGAAAACATACGTAAAATATAAATAACAAAACAAAAAAAAATCTATAGATGAAAATAGTATTTATAGGCTTAGTTTTTAAAAACTAAAAACAAAAAAATCAAATAGTTATCCAACGGGGCCTTAATTATCTTTCTATAGATGAAAATAGTATTTATAATGTCATGTTTATCTTTCTCTTAGTGTCATGTTGAAATCTAAGGACCAAAAGGAAACTATTACCTAAATGTTGAGGCCAAAATGACAATTATTCCTAGATCTTTTTTTGTCAAAATATTTATTTACTTTATATTAAAATGGACATAATTTTTTAGAAAGGGAATACTTTTATTGATGGTATGTGAGAAACATACAAAATGGAGTTACATTAGAAACGAACTCCAATTAAGAGCAATAGTAGATGCATTATAGTTAGCGAAAAGCTTTGATCTAGTTAACCAAAGAGCACTAAGAATGCGAATATCTTCCTTTAAAAGGTTGATGTCTCTATCTCGGCTCTTAAAGATTGTGCTATTTCTTTCATTCCAAATTATCCACATGGTCGCAAGGGCCGAATTCTGCCAAAGAAGATCAGCCTGATTTTTTGGATGCATATCGATGAACTATTCACAAAGTATATTAACTGATGGAGGGGGGAGCATAACTTCGGCCGATTGCTTGATTGATCCAATTCCAAAACAGAGAGGCAGTTTTACAATGTATAAAGAGATGGTAAAGATTTTCAGAGTTTGAATAGCATAGAACAAACCAGTTCGGCAAAAGCATGGTGGTCTTAAAGCGGCTCTGGATTTTTTCTGCTGTGTTCAGGCCCCAGTGAAAGAATCTTCCTCAAGAAGAATTTGCATTTCTTTGGTGCATATGTCCTCCATAATAATTTGCATATGCCTTTAGGGATATGATTATGGAGTGGCTCTTGCTCCCGACCTAGTGTGAGGTAATGGAGCTAGTGCTAAAGAGGTTGTTGGTCAAGTGCTTCCAGACAATAGTACCGTTCGTCCTTTCGTCCCTAGGAATAGGAAAGCATGCTGAGTGTTAGTTCCAAGATGTAGCTTCTCTGTCCAAGAGGGGCCTTCTTGGGAAAAAAAACTGCCAAGCATTAGCATTTGGGCCCCATGCTTCAGCCACCGTAAGGTCCGGTCTAGTAGATAGAGCAAAGAACCGCTGTAGGGGACCTCAATCCAATCATGGTACAAAAAGGAGGTGTCTTTCCCGTTTTTGATTTTCCAAAGTGTGTTGCTGCGAAAGAAAGGCTTATTTTTTCTAATGGCATGCCACGGGCTGCAAGAACTCTGAAACTTGCAAACGGTTGGGAGCATTTCAATTAAGGGTCTGGTGTATTTGCTCAAAATCAGTGTTCTCTAAAGAGCATCCTTCTTCATGTGGAATCTTCAAAGCCATTTACAAAGCAAGGCAGTATTACTGCTATTTATTTTATAAATTCCTAGCCCACCTCTAAGTTTATGGGTGGTGACAGTGCTCCATCGAACTAGGTGACTACCACCCTCTTGCTCAGTCCCTACCCAAAGAAAGTTTCTCATGAGTTTTTTCAATTTGCTTGCAAACTTTAATAGGGGATTTAAACGTTGGCAACATGTAGGTGGGCAAGCTGCTAAGAATGGCATGAATTAAAGTAAGATGCCCCCTTTGGAGATATATGTATATTTCCAATGCTCAAGCTTGTGCTGAAGTTTTGAGACCATTGGTTCCCAAAAAGAAACGTTTGAGAGTTTGCCACCCAGGGGAGTACCAAGATATTGGATGGGCAGATGTTGCATTCAGCATCCCCATGATTTGGAAATGTCTGATAAACTCTAGTTGCTAATATTGACTCTCGATATGGTTGATTTAATAAGGTTGATCTTGAGACCAAAGGCGGCCTCAAAAGTGTTAACAACTAAGAGGCGGCCCCAAAATGGACATAATTGAATATGTAATTTACAATAAACTAATGAATGAATAAGAATTATCATTCAAAAAACAAAGGAATGAATAACAATTAGTTTAACATTTTTTTTAAAAAGGAGAACTAGTTTAACAATAGCATTATAACAAAACATAATATAAATACGAATTTATTTCTATTTAGAAAAAAAAAATACCGTCGAAATTTCATATAATCGTAAGAGTAATGCCTTATGATCATATAACCAGGTTGCACGTAAGTTTTACAGCCCGGCCACGTGACACAATGAGTTGTGCCGCGTGGCATTTTTTTCTTTTTAATTCTATAAATGTCATTCTTCAATTCATTTTTTTTCTTTTGTTTTTCTACTTTTTTTTTCTTTCCTTTTTTTTTTTTTGCTTTTTGGGTTTTTCCCTCTTTTATCTTTTTCATATTTCTAATTTATGCATGAGATCAGTTCATAATTATTTTTTCAATCAATTGTACACTCAATTGCACATAATTATATATTTGGTGCAATTATTTTCTTCATGAATTTAATTAATTGTATATCTAATTATATATTTTTACTATTTTCATCAAAAGCTAAATCTAGCAACAAATTATTCAAAATCTAACGTCAATCGGCCAATCCACCTACAAAAATCAGAGGTTTGAATCCACACACCCTACATTACAAAACATTTCATAACTAATCAATTGAAATTAGGAACTAAATCTATATTTATGAATTCCAAAGTAAATATATTTAGTCATTCAAATGATTATTTTTTCAATTAGGAAAATATTATTATTGTTATTTTAAGCCTTCAATTTTAAATTGACTAGTTATGAAAATTTAGGGTGTGTGGGCCGATGTAGATTTTGAATAATTTATTGTTGCTAGATTTAGCTTTTGATAATAATATGTAAAAATATATAAATATATGTAATTAGGTGTACAATTAATTGATAAAAATAATTCTAGATTGATCTTGTGCACAAATTAAAAATCTGAAAAAGATAAAATAGAAAGAAAAAAACCTCAAAAAGAAGAAAAGAAGTAAAGGAAAAAACTTAAAAGAAAAAAAAATGAAGAAATAGAATTTAAAAAAAGAAAAACATGAAGAAATAGCATTTAAAAAAAGAAAAACATGCTGCAATACTTGAGTGCATCCTAGTTGCATCCATCTTTTAGTAGCCCACTCCAATCACTTAGTAGAAAAAAATTAAAAATATTTAAAAAAATAAAGAAGAAAAAAGAGTTTGTCACGTGTCAAATTGTAGATGGACAAGTAGTTAGGTTGCAAAAAATAGAGGTGCAGCACAGGATACACCCAATTTTTTCCTTATTTTATTATTATTATTTTTTTTTTTGAAAGACATTATTTTATGAACTTCTCGGAAGAACATTCACAGAGATACATTATCAATACTTAACACCATAATGATCCCAAAACGGGAACTAATCTTCAAATTCAATCCTGACGTTAGCAATGGTGATGGGCACTTTATCGTCATATCCAAGCTTGGGCACCATGGTGACCACGACGCTGTCGTCATCATCCGCATCCAAATCCTCAAGCAGTTCGGATATCCCCAACCTAAAGCACGTCTTGGCGTTCTTATTTTTGCCGCCCAAATGCGGCACATTCACAAAGCTCCCAGCAAACTCCGTATTATCGGGCCTAATTTCCTTGTCATCCTCGTCGTTGATGAAAACATCGAACTTTATGGGCCTGTTCGTGTCGAATTCGATCCCATCAATCACCAAAATCTCCTCTTCCTCCTCTTTCTCCTTCTTGCTCCTCGACTTCTTCGGCCTCTTCACTTCGGTGCTGACTATCTTGTTCAGAGTCAGCGGGAACTTGGCCCTGCCTGGTTTTTTCTCTGCCGGCTGGGCGAGGGCTGCGCCGATGCCGAAGGGGACGGTGGCGACGGATTTTTTAACCTTTTTGCGAGGGGTGGGGCGAGCTTTGAGCCATGGGATGTCGACATCCTTGAAGACATAGCCGAGGTTTTTGGTGTTGAGACAGTCTTTGACGTAGACTCGGACGGCTTCGGCTTTCTCGTTGTAGAAGACGAAAGAGGCGTTGAGATAGTCAGGCTTTTGAATGTCTTTGCGCTTTCCGCCGAGGGTTTTCCAGATGGACCAAATGCGGTCGATGTTGGAGTGGTGGGCGTAGAAGATTGGGTCTCTTGCGGCCGAGTAGAAGTTTCCCATGTCCTCGCCGTTGGGCTGCTCGCTGTCGCCGCACCACCCGTGGATCGGACCGTGAGGAATGTTTTCCACAGTTCCAGATCCTGTGACGCAGTACATAAATTAATCAAAGGCCAAATTTCAAAAACTGCCCTGAAGTAAGGTGATTGTAATAATTAGAATTACACTCTAAACTTTAAACTTTCAAGCCTAAAAATTTTAAATATTTTTTGAGAAAAAAAATCCATTTATACACTTAAATTTTGAATTATATCAATTAAAATCCTAAACTAATAATGAGATCAACTTTAGAATCAATTTAGACCTTTATTAGTGATTTATGACTATTTTCATTTGATTGCATTTAAAATCAGCTCAAAATCACCTAATTAAAATATTCGATCTTCTCCCAAAATTCTACCAAAGTAATAAGAAAAATTATCACATAATTATTTTTAAATAAGTAGAGAAACGTAGATGAATACGAGACGATGAAAAATTACGCATATATTAATGAAAATTTGCTCCTATTTATTGAATTCCAACATTTCTCTCTATTTATATTAACTCTTGCATTTAAAGAAGACTTGTACATTGTAAGAGTTATGCATTAACGGTTTTAAAACAAAATTATAATAGATAGTCTAAATTGATTCACTTATAAAAGTTTAGAGTTTTAATTAATACAATTATTGTATTAGAGTTCTAAGTGATACCACCATCAAGTTTAGGATTATAAATAATTGATTTTTTCTCATATTTCCTTTTTTTTTGTTGGTTTTATCTTTTTGTTTTGAAAATTAAATTAAATTCTTAATCAAATTTCGTAAAGGAAATAAGAATTTTGATAACCTTGTTTTTTTTGTTTGTAACACTTTCTTGCACTTTTAAAATGTAATTAAAAATACGATGGAAATTAGGTTATTTTTAAAAACTCTAAAAACTAAAACAAAATGTGTAATGTGGTTCCTGATTTTTTTTTTTTTGGATGATATTTACAAGGAGTGAAGTGAATGTTATCCCCACACTAACAATTTATTCAATCAGACGACACAATGTGGCTGCCAATATTGTAGATTCAATAATTTTAACATCTCCTAATGACTACTAGATATAAACTCAAGGTACTTCTCTCTCTACATCCAACAATGAAAATTTAACAGCCAACATTGTAGAGGCTCACCGAATAATTTCTCACACAATATTTATTAATATTGCGAATTTTATTTTCCCTATCATTTTGTTTTTTTTTATTTAATTCATGTCCCATCTAAATTTATATTAAAAAATTATAAATGATTATATATTTATATAAAATCAAAATTTTAGGAATTACTATATAAAACTTTATTTCTAGTCTTACAAAATATATATATATATATATATATATATATATTAAATAATTTTTTAAATATATAATCTACTTTTGAAATTTTAATCAAATTACATATACTTAAAAATAATTTCTAAATACTAATTTTTGTTTTTACAAATTGTCATTACGATATGAAACAATATGACAGAGAACAAATTTAGTTAGACTTCACAATAAATGAATGAACAGAACTACGTTTAAATTTCATTCTTTTCTGATCTTTCAAAGATTTTTCTATTTTAGTATTTGAACATTTAAGGAGCCATTTGATAACTATTTGGGTCCCGTTTGATAAAGTTTCCATTTCTTGTTTTCTGTTTCTAGTTTCCTGTTTCATTTTTTTAGAACTAGAAACATAAATATGTTTTGTAATTATTTCCGTGTTCTTGTTTTTTGAATAAAAGAAACAAAAACTTGTTTGATAACTATTTATTGTTTCTTTTTATTTATTTATTTATTTATTTTATTATTTTTATATAGTTTAAATAGAATTTAGTATATATAGTATAAAAAAAGATAACATGCATTAAAAGACATTTGTTAAACAATTATTAAAAGTTTAGAGTATCTAATACAAATAAATCACAATGTAAAATAAAAAATAATAATAATATTGAATTTATCCTTCAAATGTTGCGCAAATTTTGATACACTAGTATCCTATTAATTTAGTTTTGAAGGAATATTAATTTACCTACGAAAAAGATTTGTCTTCATATCAGTAATCTTATCATTTAGTTTTAAAATAGTTTTCTTTTTTATGAACAAAAAATATTAGTAGAAACTACTATGTTTATTAATTTCAATAATGACCTATGTTCATGTTGGAAGAGAAAGTTAAATAAAAAATTAAAAATTAAAAAGGATAAATATAAATTTATAATTCCACTATAATGCAATTAAAAAAATTGACAGGGTTTTTGAACTAAAAAAAAAAAAGAAAAAACGATAACTAAAAAAAATAGCAAAAGAAAAAAAGATAGCATGGAGTTCAGTCATGGGCACAGAAGTGGGACCCAGGAGTATTTGCCTAGACATGGGTGCAAATTGTTTTTCAGCCTCCAAAACATGGAAACGGAAATAGAGAAACAACATTTTGTAATCCAATTTTGATTCAATTTTGAAAATGTTTCTTAAAATATAGAAATAAGAAATTGAAATAATTATCAAACATGTCTGGTTCTCAAAGAATGAGAAAAATAAACGAAAAACATGAAACAAAAATGTTATCAAATGGATCCTTAATTTTCTATTTTTTGTTTTTACTTTTTGTTTTTTCTGTTTTCTGTTTTTATTTTTATTTTAAAAAAAACGGAATTGTTTGATAACCAATTCTATTTTTTGTTTCTATTTTTCAAAAACGTTTTTGAAATTAGAAGTAATTTAAAAAAACAAATCATTTTTAAAACAGATATTTGTTTTTCAAAACTCATTTTTGTTCTAATGTTTATTTTCTTTCCCATTTGACATAACTGTCTCCAACAATTTCCCTTTTCAAAACCTCGTCTTTCTAGAACTTTTTTTCTCTCTAAACTCTAAAATTTTCATCTCTACATAATTTTTTCTCTCTCTAAAATGTTTATCTTTATTTAACTTTCATTTGTCTCTCTTCTAACATGAACCTCCATTTCTCTCTCTAAAAATCAAATATTTTCATTTTACTCAAAATTTTCTCTCTCTAAACTTCTCTTTCTCTCTAATTTATCTATTTCTAAAATATTCCCATAACTTTTCTCTCTCTACAAAAATATATCTCTAACTTTTCTTTTGAAAAAACAAATCTTCCTAAATTTTTTAAAAAAATATATCTTTAACTTAACTTTACTATCTCTATGATATTTCTCTTTTATTTTACTTTTTTCCCACTAAAATTTATCTCTTCCCTTCTAACCTAATTTTTTTTTTCTAACTAATATTTTTCACGAAGTCTAACTAATATTCTCAATCTAACATTTTTCTTTCAAATTTTTCTCTCTCTAAATATTTTCTTTCATATCTCTAAATTTACTATGTTTAACTTTTCTCTTGGAAACAATTATATCTATGTCTCTAATTTTTTCTAATATCTCCACACATTTTTCTCTCTCTCTAAAATATCTCTTCGTCTCTCTCATTTTTTAAGAACCGCAAAACCAAAAACAATTATCCAACAAGTTTGGTGTTCTGTTTTTTTTTTTAAATAGAAAACAAAAAACGTTATCAAACATATATGGTTTTTTTATTAAAAAAAAACAGAAAATATGAAAACCAAAAACTAAAAATTGAAATGGTTATCAAATGAGGTTTAAAAGGTCTATTTTATTTATGAAGTTTTCAAAATTAATTATTTTTATTTTAAACCTTTCAATACGTCAATTCAAATGTTTAAACTTTAATAATAATAATAATATTTCTTCGTTTAAGTTTTCGTTTCCATCACCATTAGAAAGATTTTCCACATATGTCCAAAGCCACATTTTACTCTATGATAGGTACTTATTTGTTATTTTTTAGAAAATAAATTTACTAAAAGAATAATTAAACAATTCCAAATCGAATCGCCGCCATCATGAAAACCACGAACTCGACTTTCGAAAGTAGGACTCACACAAAATGAACACTTGTGTGTCTCCCTCGCCATTGGTGTCGATACCAATGACGACAAGTATAAAGATGATTGAGCTCAACTAAAATGCGGGAGAGAACAAGAAAGAGAATGACAAACAAAATAACGCCCATGAACATAATTAACTGGTCTAGCCGACCTTGTCGGCCCCGTCAACAATCTTAAAGGGGATTAAAGTGACATCAATGTCGGAGAAAAAAAAGACAAAAATTCTAACGAGGGTGATGATTCTGAAAGTCTCACGTCCATTGCAATGGATGGAAGACAAATCAAGCTAAAGGCTGATGAGAAATTAAAAAAATATATATTGGCAAACTATTCAAAAATGAGAGTACTCCATTGAGAAAAAATATGGTGCAAATAAGCTTTGTTTCTACTAAAAGCCGGTGGATTGAGTAGAATAATGTCTTACAATTGAAATACCCTTAATTAATTAAATGAAAAAAAAACAGCAGAATCAAATAAGATAAGAAGTGAAAAAAAAGTGAAAAAAAAAATCATGCTCTAAATTGAAAGACATTATGGAGAGTCTACTCCAATTTTCTTCAGCAGTTTTAATTTTTTTTTTAAAAGATAACAAATACGTACCTATTATAGATCAACACGTGATTTTGGATATGTGTGAAAAATTTTTCTAATAAGGATTGAAATGGAAACTTAATCGATGGTGTAAATTGATACACTTATACAAGTTTGAGGTTTAAATTGATGAAATTAAAAGTTTAAGATTAAAATTTATACAGCTTATAAAGTTTGAGGTTTAAATTGATGAAATTAAAAGTTTATGGTTAAAATTAATACAAAATGTAAAGTTTAGGGATCAAAAATGTTTTTTTTTCCTAAAATAAATAAACAGATAATGTCTGGCAAGTTAAAATTTGAATTTGTGTGGTCATGAAAACCTCACCTGGTGATGGACCGTCACCCGCTCGATAAGCTCCGCCGAAGAACAGCGACGGCGTACGGCTGGCGGACACCACCTGCCGATACATAACCGTAAGGTTGCTGGTTATTTGCTCTATGTCATTTGTTGTGGGTTCCACACCATTGAAATCCAGATCCACCAATGTCGGCGGGCGATGAGTATCGTTACGAAGTTCGTTATAAAGCGGCGAGTTCTTGTCGGCGTAGATGGCCGGCATCCTCATTCCCCCAGGAGCGTCGTAGTTCCAAAACGGCAGCGCGAAACTGGGGTCCCCAATCAGCTCTCCCAATATCTTCTCATGAAAGTAGAGATAATAACGGTGGAATGGGAAAAACAGCCACGAATTGTGAACTTGGAGCTCCACCGGAAACCCCAATTGGTCGTAGCCGCCGTTACAATAAGCACAGTGAATATTGGCTTGCTGTGTAAAATTTCTTGGGTCGTCTTCCGGCAGGTTCTTCATGATCTCAACGGCTCTCTTGTATTTTTCGATGTGGTTTTTGTCAGCTAAATGGGCCGCCGGCCGAACCCGGAGTTTGGGAGGTGGGGTTGGCCGGAAGTCTTTGATGCTGACGGTCGGCGGCGGGCAGCAATCGGTGGGCTTGGCTCCATCTGGCAAGTCGGCGGGGCCACACTTGTTAAGTGGCGGCGTTACCACCGGTTTGGCGAAGGCGAAGGGATCTGGGCCGAGAGTTGAGGCTCCATAGAGACCACCGAGCCCAACAAGAACGTTTCTCCGATCAAACATGTCCGGCGAGTTGCCATTGGAGGCGCTGCAGGAAACTCGAGGAAGATTATTGATGAGGAACTTTCTTCTTCGGGGGCCGAATAATGAGCCTTTGATATTACGGAAGAGTGGGACAAGAGAAGCGGTGGTGGGGGCGGAGGAAAGTGCCGGTGGCGGAGACGGAAGAGACAGAGAAGCCATACCAGCTTTTTTTATTGGATCTAAAGTTGAATTCGAAAAGCGTTACTTCACGTCATATTTATGCCCAAAATATCTTAGAAATATTCTTTTTTTTTCTTTTTCTTTTTGTTCAACAATATGGAGATGGGTCCTTTGAAAAAAAACAACTTTTTTATCCATGAGTATTCACTGCCAAGTTCATTAAGTCTTTTGAGTTTTTAAAAGGTATATTTTTAAGAGGAAAACTTACCTCATGCCCGGGCTGCACCTTGTATCTGCAGCCCGGACACGTGGCATGAGGTGAGTGGGCAACATTTTATATTTTATTTTTATTTTAAAATCAAACCACTTAATGTGTTGCATTTTTTTTGTTATTTTAATTCATACCCATACCTCTTTGTATGCCAATGGTAAATTTTAAATCATCAACTTTTCTTTTTATTTATTTATTTTTTAATTTGTAAATTTTCTTCTTTATCAAAATTCACTTCTTGAATTTTTAATTTTTTTATCAATATATGTATAACTTTTTAATTTTTGTACCCTTTTTTCATTATTGTGGTGGATAGATTCAAACCATGTTGGAAAAAAAATTGAAAGTCTGTGTTTTGTTTTTATATTAAAAAAATATCATTCTAAAACAAAACATAAAATTTGTATAAAATGTTAGAGGTTTAAATTTATGCACCCTAAATTACCTTTTATAAATAATCAATTGAAAATTAAAGGTATAAAATAACAATATAATGTAACAAAAAAATCACAACTAAATTATAAATAAATATTCAACATTAATTACAACTTTATATAACGTTCAACAAAATGTTTCTTATGCTTAAAGATAATTATATTTAATTATCTTAAAAAGATAATTACATCTAATTATTATCTCACATAAAATATTTCAAAATAAACTTAAACAAAATACACTAATGCTCTAAGTTATCAATCATCAATTGGTTGGATTTTTGTTGCCAAATGCTAATGTCTCTTGCAAGAATAAATAAATAAATAAATATATATATAATCATTGTTGCCAAGTTAAATTGTTGTGCACTTATATTAAAAAAAATTACTTTGAGATTATTTATTAATGATTATAAACCAATTGCAACTCGCCAATCAAATCAAAAACGTAATTAAACCCATAAAAGAGCATGCTAACCCTCTTAGCTATTCTTTCTCTATATGTAATTTGAATTTTGAAAGTGAGTTTGGTTTCTCTCTAATGAGTAATTTTAGGAACTGTGGCTTTGAAATTTTAGCTTAGTATTGCCTAATTAGGGCATGATAGACACCATTTTTTACGTTGAAATTTCGTATGTGCTCGCCAAAGAAGAAGGTTGAACAAGGGTTTGATTTTTTCCCCCCTCTCTCCATTCTCTCTTGTTTTCTCTTCTCCCGTGGATTGGGTTGTGTCGCCGGAGCGACCTTGTCCGCAGTGGGTTTACTGTGAGAGATGGGTTGCCGTTGGCAAAAATGAAAAACTGCAGATTTAGGGAGTGGAACGAAGGAGAAAGAGAGCAGGAGGAGAGAAAAGAGAGAGAATTGGAAGAGAGATGGTGAGAGAAATTATTTTTTTAATTTTAAATGTCACATGAGTATTAAAAATAATTTTAAAAACTTATTATGTTAATGTAGCAAACGGAAAAGTAACGTGAGGGATAATTTAAAATTATTTTTCAAAACTTAGGGACTAAAATGGTATATTTTAAAAATTCAAAAATCAAATAAACTTATAAGTGAAAATTCATGGACCAAAAAGGTAATTTTTACAAAAAAAAAAAAGAAGAAAAGAAGCAATATGGAGAATGAAACGACTATAGCTTAGTGGATAAGACACGATTCCAAACGTCAATGGTTCAATATTTATCTCTAACATCTTGATCGAAGTTATATGCCTCAGTAAGTTAGTTGTGCTTAAGAAATTTTTAATTTTACATTTAGACCCATGTATTTTAAGAAAGAGCAATAATTGGCTACATACCGTTGTGTAGGTACACCACCATTAAATTTTGACAGTGTTCACATGAGATTTCCACCAAGAGATTCGATTCGCATAGTATGAACTAGTATTGATTTGTGTAGTGAAGTATAATGTCCTCTTATTTTTTTTCTTGAATATCTAAACTATAATCTTTGAGCTAGTTGATCTGCTTGGATCGGCCTCTGGCTCATTGATCTACTCAGACTCTGATTTGTTGATTTTCTTGGGTTCTGTAACGCCACAAGCCCAAGATTGGGACCAAAAAAGGAATACAATCATAGGAACTCCAAAGTTAAGCGTGTTTGGCTTGAAGCAGTCCTATGTTGGGTTATCTCCTAGGAATTTTGTTAGGAAACATGTGAGTGAGAGAAAAGTATGCTGAAAGGACCTGTGTGTGATATGTGGGGATAATATTCACTCTCAAAAGCAGTTTAAGACAAGTATGTAGCGTGACCAGGTCGCAGGGGAATCTGGGGGCCATTAGGTGCCGAATCTATAGTCCAAATCTTAAGCTTGAGGCATTATAAATGGTATTAGAGGGGAACTTCTCCAATTACGATGCAGTTCTCCAAGACAAACCACAGCGGCAGCTAGTAGGCATGTGACACCCTGAGTTAGAAAGGGTACATGAATTTACACCACATCGAAATAAGTGGGGATGTAAGGAAATGTTAGGGTCGTTAGGTGTCGAATATAGATTCCTAATCCTAGTTCTAATTCTGGGCCTAGCCGTTAGAGGTCGACCTCTGGCTTGTGGCTTGTTGATCTGCTTGAATGATCGGCCTCTGGCTAGTTGGTCTTCTTGGATGATTGGTCTCTGACTTGTTGATCTTCCACTAGCGTCCACCTTGTTGATGTTGAAGAATCAATCGAAGCCCTGAATTCTTTTGATCTTTAGAGCATCTTTGGTGCTCAAAGTCTTTAGTCTTTTGGTATTTCTCTCTGAATTCTCCCTATCTATAAATGAGGTGTGACCTCCTTTATTTATAGGAGGTCATATAGGCTTAGGCCTCCCTAAATTTGAGTCCGTTGCCACATTACACAATCTGATTGGGCCAATTTATATCATCAGATACTTATTGGATTAACTTGTGTCATCATGCAGACATGACAAATTTTAATTAGACATAGTCAATCTGATTGGATTAAATTCAAATGGCTATAAAATAGACATGTGCCATTATTTAATTTTTTCAATTTAATATCATTGAACTTCAGACATGGAAAATTTTGATTGTATTAGAGAAATATGGGGTTCCATCTCAAAACCAATTGGCAATGGGAGGAGTAGCTCATATATCTTATTAAGATTGTGAGGTCTCCCCATCTTTCCAATGTGGGATCTTTAATATGCCCCTTCAAGATGATGCATCTTTGGGTTCACCATTCTTGGGTCGGATCTCAATTTTATTTTTGGATCGAATACCCGTTTGGGCATCATGGGCTCTGATACCATATTAGATTACATGAAGTTCCATCTCAAAACCAATTGGCAATGGGATGGTGCCTCTTTGGGTTCACCATTCTTAAATCAGATCCCAATTTTAATTTTTTTTTGGACCGAATACCTGTTTGGGCTTCATAGGCTGATCTGATACCATATTAAATTACATGTGGTTCCATCTCAAAACCAATTGGCTATGAGAGGAGTAGCCCATATATCTTATAAATTGTGAGGTCTCTCTACATTTTTCCAATGTGGGATCCTCAACATGCCCCTCAAGATGGTGCCTCTTTGAGTTCATCATTCTTGAATTGAATCCCAATTTTAAATTTTGGACCGAATACCCGTTTGGGTTTATGATAGGCTCTGATACCATAATAGATTACATGAGGTCCCATCTCAAAACCCAAACAGGATGGAACCTCATGTAATCTAATATGGTATCAGAGCCCATTAAACCCAAACGTGTATTCGGTCCAAAAATTAAAATTGGGATCCAATCCAAGAATGGTGAACCCAAAGAGGCACTATATTGAGGATCTCACATTGGAAAGATAGGGAGACCTCACATCTTAATAAGATACATGGGCTCTGATACCATATTAGATTACATGAGGTTCCATCTCAAAACCAATTGGCAATGGGAGGAGTAGCCCATGTATGTACCTTTTTGGGTTCACCATTCTTAGGTCGGATCTCAAAGAAAAATAAAAGCTTTTATTTCTTTTGATGGTATTTATTAAAAATTTAAGATGCATACATTTGAAAATTGTGCATGTATCAATTCTCAAAGATACAACCAAACCAGTCACACCTTCTCAGCATCAAGAATAGGGAGAACGCTAACTGGAAACACCTCAATCCAGACCAAAGAGACACCCAAGGATGATGCCAAAGCTGATGCAATTTAGCTACTTGGCCAGTTGGCCTTTCGATTTCCTTCCTTGCGTTAATTGATAACTCAAGGACAAATCTTCTTTCTATACAATTTAGATTCTGTTTTGTATTTTCAAATTCTCTTAATCAAATAATTCAATAAATTTTCGTTTAGCAGATTTGTTATTTAAAATTGTTTCAGATTCTATTATCCAAATAGTAAAAGTTTTGGAAAAAATATATATATTTTTTCAAGATATCTAGGATTCTAGATTTTGAATTTAAAAATTAAAAATGGATTATTACATTAATTTTTTTAAAATTTGTTAAATATATTATTTTATGTTATAACTTATAAACTCATTTCATTTTTGTTAAAATTAAAAAATATGCATAACGTAATACATTATAAATGATATAATATTGTTAAAACAATAATTATACAAAATTTATAACATAAAACATGTTCATATATTAATTAATGACAATCTAAATTCAATCTAATGTCTTAATTGGTAACTATAACTATTTTATGATTTATTAAAATATACTATCACACACATTTTGAACAATTTTTTAAATTGAGATTTAACTTCTAAATATGCTACAAGACACGATTGAAAAAACTTTTTAAAAGTCTACTACTTGTTCATGAACTGTAATTTTTTTTTACCTCCAACGAGAGCCAAATGTAGTGAGAGAAGAGGTTTTTACCGTAGGAGTACAGATATTAATTCTGAGCTACGTCCCATCAGTTGTCACTCTAAGCTTCAGTTGTCTCCTTTGACATTGGACACACAACAGCTTCAGAAGTGAACTGAACTAAACGTCACTAACCAACGCATGCTTTTGTTAGAAATTTTGATAATATTTTTTTGGAAAAGATAAATTTTAATAATATACATCATATATGGCATCTATGTAATTATTTAATGCATATTTGCTAATTTTAATTAAATTAGGATAAATAATCTAATTATGTAAAAGTTTTGGTACACCGAAGTGGTTATAAAATTAACAAGAAAAAGTAGATACTAGCATACTGCTGGTTTATTACTAACTTGATGATACAACCAAATTAGAAATAAAGGAACTTATAATCGGCCAATAGTTTTTGGTTAGTTAAAAAAGATTGGAGAGAACTATTTCTTCACATATATGTCAGATTAAAAAATTAAGTTAAAGTGTGATCCATATAAATTTGAAAGATCAAACTCATATGTTCTCCTTCAACAATGGATTTAGGCAAGTTGTCGCTTCTACGTAGATCATTCTCTTGAATTTGACATACGAAAATAATTGAGGATTAAAGTTTATGAGTTTTATTTTTATTGTTTTCATGTAATTAGAGGTGTCAAAATTTTCTATGGAAAGCCCACTAGAATTCTCCATTTTCTATAGAGACGTTGAAATTTCTTTCTCCATTTCACTTTTCCAAATGGAGAAAAGAAATCTAACCTCATTCCTTCTTCAAGCTTGAAAAAATAAAAGCCTAAAAAAAAATGAAAATCAAACGGAAATTTTTTTCAGGAATTTTCACTCTAATTCTTGACCACTTCAACTGAAAATAGTTTGGAGAGCGAGGATTAAGATGAGAGAGCATTTAGGATTGACGCGCCCAACAAATTATTCAATGAGACCGCCACAATAAGGTGGTCGTCTATTAATAATCATCAAATATAGAACCAAAAATATGTCTGCTCCTGTTGGAATAGAAATTACGACCAGCCAAAAATTGTCACGTCATTACCCAACATTGATGATGAAATTATATTTAATTAGAGATTAATTAAATTTGTAAGGATCCCTAAATTAAATTGTGGCAAATCTCAATATACTATTGGGTTATATGAAATTTGGGTTAATTCTTGACAAAAGCTCGAATGAGAGGCCCCAAATAACAAGGCCCAAAGTCAACTAGGCCCAATCCAACAGACAGCCCAAGCCCACCTAGAGGCCTTCAGGAACTCTATAAATAAAGAGTTTCCTTCTCCATTTCAAGGGTTCAAAATTGAAGAAGCTCATAGAGAATTCAGAAACAAAGTTGTGAAGTCTCCAGAAGCTCCTGAAGATTAAATACTGTTTAAATGTAGAACACTTCTCAAAGATCAAGAACGATTCAAAAAGATCAACAAGCCAAAGGCTGATCATCTACGAAGATCAACAAGCTAGAGTTTAATCATCCAATGATCAACAAGCCAGAGGTCGATCATCCAAGAAGATAAAAAATCCATAGGTCGATCATCTAACGATTTACAAGCTGAAGACCTTTAACAAGCTACAAGTTGAAGACCTTCAAGAAGCTACAAGCTGAAGACCTTCAATAAGCTATAAGCTGAATACCTTCAACAAGCTCAAAGCTGAAGACTTTCTACCAGTTCAAAGTTGACGATTTAACCTTGATAATAAACGTTTCAGTCCTCGAGTCAAGTATACATAGGAGAGAAAGAATCAGATGAGCAAATTAGAGATTGTACTCCACTATACTCAAATCAATGTAAATTCATGTTCATTCCACGTATTAAATTTCTTTGTTGAAATCTCATGTGAACAACTCTTAATAACCATTGGATACAAAAGCGAAACACTTTTACAATCTCTCTCCCACATTTAACAATGCAAAATTGCAAACCACAATGTAATGACCTTAGGGGCTGTTGTTTTTAGGGAATTGGGATGTCCCGCCATCTTCGGATGCCCATAATCTTAAATGTCTTGGATTTTAGATATCCGACATCTTTAAATTACCATGTTTATTTTGTAGAAAAATTTATAAGGATGTCTGTAAATATTTAGATAGCCATGATTGTTTTGCAGGATTTATGTATGGAAATGTCTTAAAATTATGTGTTATACCAATAATGCCCTTGCTAACCTTTACATAATTTACTTATTAGTTTGATATAATTTAAATTGATATCACATGCATTTTGGTGTTTGTTGATTGTTAATTTAATATTATATTTGTATATCAATTTATTTTATACTAATATTTATGTGTTATTTTGTAGAACAAATTGATTTATATTAGTTCGATATTTTTATAAAATATTTAATATGAAATATTAAATTCAATTTTAAATAAGCTTTATTTTATATCTAAATGTAAAATATAAATATAGCTAACTACATATGATTGTTTATTAGTGCATAAAAATATTAATATATTTTTAAATAAAAATAAAAATGTAAAATAAAGAAAATCGATAAAGGGCAAAAATGTCATTAGTGGATGCCCTCACATGGGAATCTTAAAAATCCATGTTTCAAAAGGACATCCAGATTTAATTAGATGCCCCAGAATGAGCATCTAGGATTCCCATATATCTTGATATGCCAAGGTATTTTACATTTCTACAAAACAAATGAAGTAATCCAAATGTCCATTCCATGAGAATTTTGGATTTTCACGAAACAAACGACCCCTTATACTATTTCAAGCTTGAAGAAGGCTATATAGTGAATTAAATGGAATGGAATTGAGAACCATGACCAATTAATTTCTTGACCAGTTCAACTCGAAAAAGAAGAAAATTTGTATTTTTCTTATATAGTGAATTAAATGGAATGGAATTGGGAACCATGGCCAATTAATTTATTGACCAGTTCAACTCGAAAAAGAAGAAAAATGGAATTTTTCTTTGAGTTTACATTTTAGTTACTTCATGGGGACAAATTATTGAATGAGGCCGCCACAATGTAGCTATCTCATAATAACCGTTGCATGTGGATCCAATAATTTTCATACCCCTTAATAACCATTAGATATAAATTCGAAGCACGTCTCTCTCTCCATCCAATGATGAAAAACTACTAGCCACATTATGATAGCATCATTGAATAATTTTTCCTTCACGGGTCTCTATCTCTCTACCCTCTACACTCTATTGGCCTCTTTGTTGTACCTTCTTTTACTATTCATTTTTGTATTTTTCCCTGTCAAACTACCTTTTCCAGTCAAATAAATACATTGTTCATTAACTTTTTTGTGTACCTCATCCAACGCCCTTTTCAATGTAACCTCAAATTAGGAAAATCAACATAATTCAACCTTTAAAGCCCCTAATCATTTGTGTGTTTAAAAAATACAAGCTAATTAGCTCATAATTTTTATTTTATAATAATTTTTAGAAAAAAAATTTGAATTTTAAAAATTAAATTTAACCACTAGACCTTTAAACTTAAGTTAATAGATTATTGTTCATTTAATTATTAATACATTTTCTATTTTTCCATCCATAAATCTTTTTTTTTTCCCGAGGGCTGGTAGTAAAACAAAACCAAAAAAATAGAAGGTTGATATGGGTGGATGTATAATATTTTAGTTAAATAATAAATAAATTTTCGATACCTCTTGAATAATATATAAATCTTAATATTAATATTAACAATATTTATTTATATTTGGTTGATATTTTAACTATATATCAAAAGAATTGATTGACGACTCTTTATATCAATATCAAATCTTTGAATTTATGATCGGATCAAAAAAAAAAAAATCTTTGAATTTATGATAATCGAATTGGAAATGTCCAACAATTAAATTGTCTATATATCAACGGTGTCCTTTTATTCTTTTATTTGTAATTAAAGAATGGGTCAAAAGAGATGCGGTGGTGGTGGTGGAAATAGATATATCAGGTCGTCGTCATGCCTATGAAAAAGAGGTGGAGCCACAAATGATCAGAAGTATGGGCAAAATTTTGTATTCAATCTTTAAATATAGTGGCAAATCCAAAACTGTAAGTCAAGACTCAAATCTATATAAATATAATTTTGAATATTGATATATATTAATATTAGTTTATATATTATTTTGAAATGAAGTTGATTAAATTATGAATTTGGTCTTTAAACTTATATTCTAATAGTTTCATAAACTTTAAAGAATAAGTCGTTAAACTTTTTATTTTATGTTGAATAGGTTTTGAACTTTAAAAACTATCTAAACCCTAATATTAGACCCTAAACTCATTATTATGTCATATTTATAGGTACTTTACATATAGATTTGAATTATTTACTTTAATTTAAATAAATATGTTTTTATATAAATAAAGATACTAATTTTTTGGGCATGCGTATGTATGTATGTATATAACAAGTGTTACAATAATAAGACTAGAACTCGACCCTTACAGAAGATAGAAGTTAAGGTGTGCTCACCATTAGAGTAAGAATCAATCTTGTGAGTCAATCTGAGCATAGCTTAGTAGATAAGACACCAATTATATTATCTGAAAGATCAATGGTTCAATCTCTGCCCCACAAGTTATTGAACTAAAAAAAATCAATCTTATGAAAGAAAATGACATATTTGAATATGAATTGATAACTATTTTAAGGTTGAGGGAGACTCAGATATAAATTCATCTCTGTTTAAATATATAATTTTTCAATTTTAAAATTTTAGAGATAAATTAGGAAAAAAAAACTTTTAAATATTAAAATTTCTCCATTAACTTTTGAATTTAAGACTTGCCCCTCTTTCTTTCGCTTCCAGTCTCTAACTGACTATTGTGGCTATTAGCTAACATAAACATAACTCAAACAGTAATTTACCTATATTCTTTTCTTTGAGGTTTAGAGTTTCAAACTTCCATACTCCATATTTATTGTATTAAAAAAATAGAAAAGAGGTGCGGCTACTATAATTGGACAAAGTGGAAGTGCGTATCCACCTATTAATATGTTTATGTTTATTGCACGAATTCAGCCATATTGTTCGGTTATATTTATGGCATATGTATTGGATATGAATGCATAGTTGTTTTTTTGAAAAGCTTAGGCCTGCTTGATAATCATTTGTTTTTTAGTTTTTAATTTTTAAAAATTGTGCTTGTTTTCTAACAATTTCTTTACAATGGTTTTCATCTTTTTTAAAAAAATATTTGAATTCTTAGCCAAAATCTAAAAACAAAAACAAGTTTTTAAAAATTACTTTTTTTAGTTTTCAAAACTTGGCTTGAATTTTGTAAACATAGGTAAAAAGTAGATTACAAAGCAACTAAATGCATAGGTGGAAGTAATGTTTATAAGCTTAATTTTCAAAAACAAAAAACCAAATAGTTATCAAACAAGACCTTAATTAGAAGTATTTTGGATGGAGAACTTATTTAACATATTGAGATTTTAACCATTTCGATACATGAAAGATAACTTTTTAAACAAAAATTGATTATGTATTTAATGATTATGAAAGTGGTAGGCGCATTGTTTGTGAAATGTGTTTGACATAATGTGACTTTTTGTTTTTTAAAGTTCAACAATCTGTGTGGTTAAGAATTCAAACCTCTTTCAAGATAAATACAAGAGAGTGGATCATTTATATGATGATTTGGCATGATGTGCGTAATACAAGAGAGTAGACCAATTGGATAAAATACAACAGGTGAGCCATTTTATTTTTTATTTTTTTATTTAAATGGTATTGAGCACGCATGCCCCATCAAATTTTGAACCTACTTGTCCATATTTTATCTGCCTGTCCTACAGTTTTTTAATCACATTGTGTGAAATCATTATTATTTATTAATATAATTAAATTCAACATTTAATAATGGTGTTAACGATAAGAAGTATTGAAATTTAAAAAAATGGCAAAACCACCAAAATTCAAAGACTAAAATTTGTAATTTAACCAATATGTAGTGGAGACCTATAACTTCATATATATAGTTTTTTTTTTTTTTAAGGAAATAGAAATCATTTCATTGATGTATGAAATAGATACAAAAAAGCCTATTGAAAAGATAATTACACAAAAATACCTCTACTGCGCAATGAGAGTTGTCAAACTATAATTACAAAATAGAGGATAACGTTTACACCAATAAATAGCAAGGTAAATGGCAAGGTAAATAGTAGAATCAATTAAGGAACCAATGCTTTGTTGCTTATATGTGAAGATGCGGGCATTTCTTTCCAACCATAAATTCTATAAGAAAGAAAGCGTAAAGTTGTGCCAAAGCATCTCTTTTCCTTCTTGAATGGATGACCATTGATGGAGTAGTTGAGAAGAGTATAGATATCACTTAGACGAGTAGTGATCCAATTACAAAAAGCATGTTGAATATAGTTCTAGATGGAAGGAAGCATATGGGCAATCACTAAAAAGATGAATCTGTGTTTCGTTGTTCCTTAAACAAAGATGACAATATATAGTTAGGAAAAAAGGAAATCCAAGGAGATTTTCGTTAAAGCCTGTCAAAAGTGTTAATACAAGAATCGCTAAGCTCCCAAACAAAGAATTTAATTTTTTTTTGGGATAACCACCAGTCTATAACTAGGAGTAAAAATTAGAGCTCGCCAAATTGCCTGTAGATGCTAGATTTTTAGTTAAAGTGCTTGTTGAGAACAATCCATCCTTCTCTAAAGTCCAAATCCATCTATCTTCTTGTGGCAAGAAGCTGAAAGGTGATAATAGATTAGATGGGGTAGAATTGCCCATTCATTAATTTCTGATTCTCTCAAATTTCTCTTCAAAAATAGATTTCAAGCACCTGTATTAGAATTCCACAAGTCAACAATGGCTGCATCTTTTTCTGGGACAAGTGAAATAGAGAATGAAAGCTTGTTTGAAAGTTTTGAAGTCCAGCCAACTATCTTTCCAAAATGAAGTCTTGTCACCAAGCCCAACTTTATAATTAATGTGGCTATAAATCAGCTGCTGAAATTTTACTATTGATTTCCAAGGACCCTTGGATGTGTGTGATGAGTAACTCCCCGGTTTTTGGTTGCAATGGCTGGTGCCATACTTTGATGCAATAAATTTCCTCCATAGGGCATCCTTTTCATGATAAAAACGTCAAATCCATTTGGCCAAAAGAGAGACATTTTTCTTATGAATATAAAAAATCTCTAAACCTCCATCTTCAATAGAAGTTTGTATGGAAGACCATTTGATAAGGTGGTTGACTTTTTTTCTAAATACCACCCCTCCATAGAAAGAGTCTGTAAAGTTTTTTAATGGATTTGGTGACCTTATTTGGCGCAAGAAACAAGGAGAAATAGTATATTGGTAAGTTCGCAAGTGTAGCTTGTACGAGTGTGTGTCTTCCTCCCTTATAAACATGTGATGTGATAATGCTCATATTTTACATATTTCTATCCCTTTTCACTTAAGCTATTTGCACAAATGCATGCTTTTATGTCTAATAAATATAGAAAATTGATGAGAAAATAGCCAAAATTAGTTAAGGAATTGTTTTGAGCTAAGAAATAAGATATAGGAGGAAAATAGTTGATTTTTAATGAGTTTTGATATTTTTATGCAGAAAAGTGAAAATTGCCAGAATTGCAACTCCAATTGCAACTACAATCTCACCTGGAGACAAAATTTCGAAAAATAAGGAAAAATCTTGAAGTTCGATTTTATGTTGATATTTGAATATATTCTCCACGAATCAAGCTCATAAAGATATGATTCTTACCATAAACATACAAGGAGCAAACCCTAGCATTTGGAAGCTATAAATACGAAGATTCAAGCCACGAAAAAGTGGTCCACGATCGCCCACAATCGATTGAAGACCCATTACTTTTTGCACTTTTTATTTTTTGTTTTCTCGACCTAAAGGAGAAAGAATGCAGCCCAAACTTCAATATAGCCCTGTCGAAAGTCTAGGGTTGTGAAGATCTTACTCTCCTTGAAAAAGGTTGAGTTTAGATCGATTGAAGAGGTGGATGTTATCTACTTAAAGTTCGACTTTTCCCTTGTAATCGCAAGTTCAGTTTTATATTTTAGTCTTAAATTCCAGTATTTTAACTTTTGTTATTTCACATTCAGTTTACTTCTAGTCCTTGTCTTTAATTTTAGTTCTCTAATTCACAGTAAGTTTGGCAGTGTGCACTTGCACTAGATTAGAGACTTTTTCTATTCAAAAGTTTTCTTCTAAAAGCCCACATGTTTTCAATCGATCATGATGCTCCCCAAGACTGTAGCCATTTTTGCACGTACCAAATAAAACCCTACAAATAAGTAACCAAATAAAACCCTTTCTTTACAAATAAGTGAATTCCATTCTGTAGCCATTTTTGCACTTTTTCAATAATAGGGGCCCAAAAGGAGAGGTTGCAGGAATTCCCATTAAGGGATAACCCAAAATAGGTAGTCGACCAACAACCAAGCTTACAACCAAAGGATAAAGCAAGATGTGCAACAACTTTGATTTTATGCAATTAATATTCAAACTCGATGCTGTTGGGATTTAAGCCATAAAACCTTGTAATTGATGATTTATTTAATAATTAATAATTATTTTAATTATTTTATTTGCAATATAATATTATCCATTATATGAAAAATTCAAGGTTATTAGTATAATTTTGAACAATATGTGGTTGACATATAGGAGGATCATGTTCATAAAATAAATTAAAAGGGTCATAGTATATGGATAAGGTTGGGTGGCTTATCCTAGTAATACTATTGATATGACCCACTTTGTAATAGTTACAAATGGTTTGATCCAAATCATTCATGTAGAGACATGTGAGTAGGGGTATCTTATACAATGAGTTTGTATAAGATTGAACCACGAAATATTTAATCTCTTTATAAATCCGTAAATTGAGAAGATTAATATTTCATCAAGATGATAATATGCGACTCGATCTTAATCTTGAGTGAGTTATGAACTCCTGCCTGTGAGGGTTTGTCTTTTGATTTGCATGGGTGAGAGTGACTTTTGTGGCCAATTCAATAAGTCTACCATTTTGGGGACTTGACCAAATAGAGAGCTAAGAATATAATCTCGCAGAATGGAATTCACTCATTCCCATATAGGGTAAGTAGATGAGTAGTTCCCTTAAATGTTGATTTCGAGACTTGAATAATGGAGCCCCACTTTCTCATTGGCCCGAGAAAGACTTAGTTTATAATTGGATTATAAACATATTGTTTAGGTTAAATTACACATTTAGTCCCTGAACTTTGAAGTTTGTATCTACTTAGTCCCTGAACTTACAAAATTATAAATTTAGTCCTTGGACTTTCGAATTTTTTAAAATTCACAGGTCTAATAGACACAAAATTGAAATTTTAGGGTTCCATTAGACACAAAATTCAAACTTATATCTAATAGATCAATTAATTTTTAAAAATTTTGAATTTGACAAGGACCTATTAGACACAAAATTGAAAGTTTAGGGACCTATTATACACTTTTGAAAGTTTAGGGACCAAATAGATACAAACCTCAAAGTTAAGGGACTAAACTTGTAATTAAACCTATTGTTTATTAGAGTATCAGTGGTACTCAAAGTGCAAGATGTAATTACATGGGTAAAACAGACTTTTGACTCAGTTGTAATTACGAACAACTCGTGAATGATCGACTTGTATGTAATGGTTATATACATGGACACAACTTGTCTTATAGTGCATAAGAGTGCAACTCTAGGTCTATAGTGAAGTGACATAAAGTTAATGAATAAAAATTGATTAATTAATTAATTTTGTATCATTGAAACTTATAATTTGTAGGTCCATAATGTCCCATTGCTAGCTCATAGTAACACTAAAAGATCAATATAGTTGAAAGAAAAATTTAAAGTGTTCAACTTAATATTTAATATATTAGATATATTAAATATGAAAGAATAAAATATATTTATTGTATTTGATACATTAACTATTAAAATAATTAATGTATATTAGATACATTAAAGGAAATATATTTATAAAATTTGAATAAGATTCAAATAAAGAAATAAATATCGTATGAGAATATAAAAGACTTGAATAAGATTCAAATAGATTAAATATATGTATTTTAATATATTAGATATTAAAATATATATTATTTATGTCACGCCTCGCCCTAGATTACCCTAACCAACCTAGGATGTGAAGGGCCGACAATAGATCCAAACTAAACTATGGAACCCATTGAAAGTATTAGATGGCTAGCAAAAACTTTATAAAAAAAAATCCATAAAAATTTCGACAGAATTTTGCCTGAAAATCGGATAAAACACCCCTAAAATTTTTATAAAAAATATATACACTCCCAAAAAATTTATCCAAACTCCCACACATCTACCAAGTGTGCCATAATCAATAATGAGTTCAGAAATCAACAACTACCACATAACTGCAAACCAACAATGAAAAACCATAAATGGTTCTAATTTACAAACCATCACAAAATTCAAAAATAGTAGAAGGTTGTAAAGAATAATGCTAGCCACTCTAGTGCCAAAGACAAATAAAATACTAAATTTACATGTAAAATGAAATGTAATATGCATGAGAATGGTGGCAGATCTCGATCTCGATAGGCCCATTGGATACTCCAATGCTACCTAGTGGAAAAATTTAGGAAAAGAATGAGCTAAAAAGCCTAGCGAGTTGTGAAAGTTTAAAAGAAAACAGTTTAAAGGAAAACTATTAACATAAACATTTATAAATGATCGTTCGTAAACATTATAAAACTCTTGCACGTCAAACCCTTGAAATACTTATAAATTCCATTGCAGTTAAGCAACTCAGATATTTTGAAGACTGCAAAATCTCTAAGATATAATCATTGAGGAATAGTCTTTTAAAGACATAATATCAAAAACATAAACTTAAATTTGGTCACATTGCTAGAAAATTGATCACTAAACTTGTACCTAAAACTAGTCATACTAGCGTAGAGTAATCCCAATACGCAGAGCAGAGAAAACTAGTCATACTATGTATAGGAAAGACCTCAAATACACAGTAGAGCAAATCTAGTCATACTGTGCATCAAGTAATATCAAGATACACAACATAGCAACTAGTCATACTATATACCGAGTAGTCTCAAGGTATATAGCAGAGCGAATCTAGTCATACTATGCACCAAGTAATCTCAAGGTACATAGCATAGAAAATCTGGTCATACTACACATTGAGTAATCTCAAGATGTATAGTAGAGCAACTAGTCACACATACACTACGGAGACACATTCACTTAAGTGTATTGGAAAATCACCATGGGTACAACATTTAGTGGTTTGAAAACAATTTCTTTATGATAATCATCGTAAGTTCTCAACCCACGTTAAAGTCATATACATTCTCAACCGTGAGGTCTTATAACTTTAAGCCATAACTCAAAGATCAACTAAAATCATGATTCAAAAGTCAAGTCATTTCTAAAACTCACAAATACTTGATTTTATTTCAAATAATTTGAACTTTTGCCAATTGGCTAAAATCAAGAGATTTCTATAAATTCACCTTTCATAAGCTCAAATAATACAAATAATTAAGTCATTGTAGCTAAAATCTCATATAAACATAAATCTCTTCAAATTCAAATATGCTAAATCATGAATTCAATTTAGTGAACATATGTCACTTTTTTATCAAATTAGTAAATCATCAATTTCAATAATAAATAATTTACGAAATACACGTAATTTCCTCCAAATGATCAAAATCTTCAATAACTAAATCATTTGCATTAATATATGAATTGCAATTGATTTTCAAATCTAAAAAATTTCATAAATTACTAAAATAATTGAAATGCTTTATAAAATAACCACTCACAAATTATTGTCGCTGACACCTCAATCGTAAGCTATTCCAATTTCTGTCTAACCTGACATTCCAATAAGCACATCACAAATTATTCTTCAACTACATAATAGAAAAAGAACTAAACATCACTTAACCCAATTTTTTATTCTTTTTCTCCTTTCAATCTACCAAGACTACACCTTACAAAATCCACCATTTGAACTATTTCTGTGCTCAAACAAATTTTCTTCTTCTATAAAGAACACCAAATGTTCACTATTGGAAACTAGCCTTCTCTTCTTCTTCCTTTTAAATCTCCATACCAAGCAAGAATACATAAAAATCAAAGGCCCATAGATGTTATTAAGAAAAAGGAAGAAAACCCATATATAATTTTCTTGAAAGCGGCTTACAGAAGTTGAAATTGCTTACTGAGCTAGAAAATTTTGCCTAAAAGCATCAATAATCCGTTTTCCATCCATTTCCAGCGTAAACCACAACTTTTCCGACGAGTTCCGACGAATTCTAAGCTCTCTAACTTCACCATTTCTCTTCCTCATTCATTCTTTCTCTCATTCCCCCTCACTTCTCCTCTCAGCACAACAACCCCACTTTATTTATTTGTTTTAAACGTGGGTCTGGCTTCCCATAGAAGCCTCACCATTCTTGCATGTGTGGCTTGTGTAAAGCCACACATTCTTATTTTATTTTTTTTAAATTTAATTCCATTTTTGTTCTCATTTTATTTTCTTATTCCCCACGTTTATATATATATATATATATATATATATATATATATATATATATATATATATATATATATATATACTTTTCCAACTTCTTTCCAACATAATATAAACTCCCATTTTCCTTTCTTTTCTAGTTTATTTATTTATTAAATACAAGTTGTATTCCATTTTCAAATTTCCAATTTTCTTGTATTTCTATTTTGTCTCAAGCTATAGTCTCTCCATCAACAGTTTCAAAATTGGATAATCCATATATAAAATGAATATATCCAATTTTTATAAGACCAAAATTAGGTCTTACAAATTATTATCTCATTTTGAGAATTTTGTCCACGAAATTCAATTAAGAAGTGTATTTGAACATCACTTTTTCATGTTGTTTTTTTCGCTTCATGATCTCTTTTTCTGTGCTTAAAGATAGAAGATGGTGTTACAATTTAGTTATGGCAAGGATTTGTCTCATGTCTCTATAAACAGGACCTTTGGGTTGAGCTATTATAATACACATCTTTTCAATAGAGAATTAGAAAATTCTCTCTAGACTTCTTTCTCTCCAATCCCTTGTAGATTTTCTTTCAGGAGGCTCCCATAAGCCTTAGTTATGTGTTCGAGTCATAACAAGGAAAACGTTATAAAATTTTTGGAACACAAGAAGTAAGGAACAACCAGAATTTTATCTCCATATTTAAGTCAAGGTATGTTTTGCTTAGCCTAAATTATTTTTCATTTAATTCTAAAATAAAATCAAAGTTGATTCTAACGCTTCCGCTGTATGTTTAATTTGATTATTCCCTTCAGATGCATCCTCAAACTCATGAATAATTTTGAAGAGATTACCAAGATGTGGCTCCTTAGATGAGGAGAAAAGAATTGTGCTGTCCGCAAATTGGAGATGGGTGATAGATATCTATTGTGGGACCGAACCAACATGAAAGCCTTGAATCAACCCTTTTTGTTCAACCGCCAAAGGTATTCTGCTCATACAATCAACAACTAGGATAAAATGAAGGGGAGATAATGGATCACCTTGTCGTAGTCCTCTAAAAGATTGAAACTTGCCTCTAGGTTTGCCATTGATAATAATGGAGTAGTTAGCCGAAGATATGCACCCCCTAATCCATTTCCTCCATAAAAGATTGAAACCCTTAGCTTGCAGAATGTCGTCGAGGAAGTCCCAATCCACCATATCAAAAGCCTTCTCAATGTATAGCTTAATGACAATTCCACAGTTTTTCTTTCTATTCCATTCATCAATGATTTCATTCGCTATGAGGGAAGTATCAAGGATTTGACGATTAGCCACAAATGCTTATTAGTATTCTATGATCCTGTAAGGGAGGACTTTTTTCAATCTATCTGATAACACCCTTGCTACGACTTTATAAAGACAAAATGTGAGGCTAATGGGCCTATAATCACTCATTGTTTTTGCATCCACCTTCTTTGGGATGAGGCAAATATAGGTCTCATTTAAACTTGCATTAATGATATTCTTAAAAAAATCCTTGAACACCCCTATTATGTCTTCCTTAAAGATGTTCCATGATTTTTTAAAGAACTCAGCCGTTGTGCCTAAATCAGTCACAACTTTGTAGACATCTTCTTCAAAAAAGGATGTTTCTAAAAGTGTCCTTTACTTGTCAGAAATAGGACTCTAGTCAATCCCTTCAGGAATATTTTGAACACTAGCCTTTTTAGTAAATAATGTTTGATAGACATCAACAAACTCTATTTCAATCTCATTATCCAGAACCAGACTTTGGCCTTCTGCTGATAGTATTTTTCCTTCTGTTGGCAGCAACTATTATGTGGAAAAAAGTTGTATTTCATCTCCTTCAACCAACCATTTTGATTTATAACGTTGGTGTCACATAACTTCTTCATTGGCTGAAATGGAAGAAAGATCAGCTTTAATCTCTAACCTTCTTTTCAGATAAGCTTCTGTCAAATGAGGATTTACCTTCGATCCTTTAAATCAATGTCCATGAGCTCACTGTGAAGTTTTATTTTTTGTTCGTTCTGGTGGCCAAAAGTGCATTGGTTCCATAACTTTAATTCTTTCTTAAGCCCCTTGAATTTTTGAATAAAGCCATGACCTGGCCAACCAAGTAAAGGAGTTGTCGACCACCAGTTTTTAACCATCCGCAAGAAGGAATGGTGATTCAGCCAAACATTAATGAATTTAAAATGAGAGGGACCCCAAGATTCCTTACCCAAAGTGAGGCAAACAGGATAATGATCTGATGTAACTCTTTCTAGTCTTCGACTAATGGCCTTTTTTAATTTATTGATGATAGAATCAGAGATCAAAAATCTGTCAATCAGGGTCATGGTAGCATTTTCATGAAAGTTTGACCATGTGTACTTGCCATTGCTGAGGGGGATATCGGTAAGCTCAGACAACTCAATAAATCTCTTAAACCTCTCATACCATAGGTACGTGTAGTAGCAGAGGATTTTTCACAAGACCATTTAGTGATATTAAAGTCTTCTCCCAAAATCCAATTTGGTTGTCAAAGACCCCTCAGATCAGTGAGCTCCTTCCAAAAATTCTTTATAGCAGACGAAGAATTTTGCCCATAAACCCCTGTGACCCAAAAAGAGAAGCAATCAGCAAGAGAGAAATGAATAGAAAAGGAGAAAATATATTCAACAATCTCGAAGACATTTAGTAAAAACTATTTCCAGAGAATAACAATTCCTTTCGAGGCACCAACAACCTCAATACAGGCCCAAGCAATGTCTTTAGAACTCCAAATGGATTTAATGAACCTCCTATCAATGGTTGCAGATGTAAGACCCATTTTTTTTTTTGTCTTTTAGCAATATATATACACACACACAAGGAAAAGAAAAAAAAATAAAAAGGGAGATTTGGAGAAATGGCTTCCGTAGGGAGCTTTAGCTTATTTTTTTTTAAAAAAATAATAAATATGTGGCCTATAAAAAACCACATGGAGATAGAAGTTAAAAAAAAAAAAGAAAAAGAAAAGAAAAGGGGAGAAACCCCATCGGGTAAGAAAAAAAAAGGGGAGAAAGAGAAGAAAGAGAAAGGATAAAGGAAAAGAGATAAGAGAACAAGAGAGGGCTATGGGGTTAGTCACTGGACCATCGCTGAACATGGTTGGAAGGTTGTGGAAGTCACCGGAGAAGCCGTGGTAATGTCGGAACCACCGTAAAGGACGTGAATAACATTGGAACTGTTGGGTTTTATGTCCTAAAACTCGTGGTTTTGTAAACTGAATGTATATTCTATTTTGCAATAAAGTTGTTATTGAGGTTTATTCAGTAAAGTTGTTATTGAATAAAGTGAATTGTGTATTCTATAACTCAAATCCAATGAACTAAAGAACCCTTGACTATAAGATGTAAACTTGAACTTTATGTATGACATAAAAGTGGATCAAGTTCGAGTAATAGTCAGAACGGTCTATAGTATAGGGATAGGGATGGGTACCTTATCCTGGGGACACTATGGATGCGGCCCACTTTGTATAGTACTAACGATGTGATCCTGAATCGTTCATGTGGAGACATGAAAGTGGGGGCGTCCTATGCAATGAGTTTGCATAAGACTGGACCGCGAAATAGTCACTTAGACTTTTTAACTCCGTTTATTGTTTTAACTGACTATTTTCATACGATGACCTAGGTAACTCGATCTTAATCCTGAGTGTGCTATGAACTCCTGTTTATTCGGGATTATCCTTAGATTTGCATGGGTGAGAGTGGCCCGAGATCGCCGACTCAATAAGCCTCCCATTTTGGGGATAAGACCGAGTAGATAGTTGGGAACATAGTCATGCGAGAAGGAATTCACTCCTACCCGCTTTAGGGTTTAGTAGAGAGGTTGTTCCCTTAAGTGCTGACTCCGGGTCTTGAACAATGGGCCCACCCTCTCATTGGCCCGAGAGGGATTCGGTTTGTTGGTCGGACCACAAACCAATTGTTCATTAGAGGATCAGTGGGACTTAAGGAACAAGAAGTAATTACAGGGTAAAACGGTTTATTTGACCCAGCTGTAATTACGAACAACCTGTGAAGGATCGACTTACTAACCATGGTTATATCGAGTGGACATAAATATGTCTACAGTGAGGAGAGTGCAGCCACTGGGCTTTAGTGGAGTGTCCCGGTGGTTAACGAATGTTGATTAGCTAGGCTAAAGAGTTTGGCCGGTTAATCTCGTATCGTTGGAGCTCATGATCTGTAGGTCCATTAGGTTCCCCTTACTAGCTCGGATTAAGCCTTGTAACATTTTGAGAGAAAAGAATTTGAATTGTTCAAATTTGGTTTTGGGAGAAAACGTTAATTATATTCGATATACTTAACGTTTCATAGCTTAATTATGAATTAAACTATGATAAAGAAGAGGTGGACATATTTAGATTTGATTTAAATATTGGTTCGGTTTAAAACATGAATAGGGATTCATGTTCGAACATTCGATTTGAGAAATCGGGATTGGTCCAATTATTTAATTTGATATTTGATATTAAATTAAATAATTATTTAAAATTAATTAAAATTTGATTTTAATTTAAAATTAATTTTATATTAATTTTGAATTAAAATTAAAAGAAATTCAAATTCATTAAGAATGAATTTTTGGACCAAATTCACATTTTGATGACTAAGCATTGTGCTTTTTCAAATTAACCAAAATTGGCCACCTCCTTCTTGTTTAATCCTCATCATTCATGTGTTGTCTTCTTCACAAAGCTTAATGAAGCTTTAGGTTTGCTTTAATTAGAGAAGAAACACAAGAATTTTAAGATTTTTGCAGAAAATTGTATAATTTTCGGTTTTAGACCTTTGTTCTCTCTCTCAAAAAATTCTCTCAATTAAGGATCCCACAATCCGTTCCAAGGCCTGAGGATAGTAGGGAAGATCCTAAGGGAGGTCCACGAAGTGTTCGTGATAAGAAATTGGCCAAGGATTAGGAGAATTTTGAGCATCAAAGGTAGTGTTCTTATTCTCTGTTTTTCCAGATTTGAGCATGTTATTTAATTGATCAAATTGATCAAATTAGAGTGCTTAAGATCCAAAATTGCTTCCGCTTTCTTAATATTCACCCCTTCAATTGGTATCAGAGAAATTTTTAGCACTCAATTTGATTCAATTTGAGCTTGGTGGGTATGATTTTGAAATCGAATTTTCTGGGTGTCTAAAGTGGTACTTTCTGTTTTGGCATCAAAATTGAGCTTTAATTTGTTGAAGTTTTTGTAATTTCTCAAGAGGGTTTCCGAATTAATGTGTGATGAAGAGTCTGTAAAAGTTTCTAGTCGATCGGAGTCCGGGAAGGCCTTCAATTTGAAGAGAGAAGCATGAAAGGTCACTGAAACCGAAAACAGAGGAGGCTTTCTGCAAATCTTCTTCAGCTTCAGGACCTGCGCACGCGTGAATGTCAATTTAAGAAGAAGGATGTCGTCAGCGGTTTGGTTGATGACATCAGCAAGCTGGTTCAATCTTTTGAAGACCGGTTCAGCTCATTTTTGGTCCGGTTCGGGCCTTTTCAAACCGGTTCTGAATGGTTCAGGTCCGGTTTTGCTAATTTGGAGGTCCGGTTCAATTTTTTGAAGACCGATTCAGCCTTTTACAGCCCGGTTCAACCTTTTAGAGGTCTGGTTCACACATTTGCAAGCTGGTTTGGCCAAATTTGATTTGATCGGAAGCGGCTCGGCCTAATTTCTAGATTATTATTGTAATAATTTAGTTGTTTGCTTGCTTCTGATGCCAAAACCAGTCCACTTTAGTGTGTTTAATTAATTATGCATTGTGAATGTATGTTTTAATTAAATCCCTGATTGTATGTGCATAAAGTATGCCATATAGATTTTAAAATTCCACCATAGGAAGCATGCTCCATGCATTGAAAGTATGTTATAAGTGTTATAATATATAGTATGCATGTTTGGGGTTTCATGAAAGTTAATATAAGAGTTATATTAATTTATGAAACAAATGTTATATGTTTTAATTATAAATTAATATAAGTGTTATATTAATTAAAAATTAAACATATAACAAATAGTTACCTTAGTAGAATATAATTGTTATATTCATTGTTAAATGAATGTTATAGGTTGTCTTTATTTTATAAGTGTTATAAAATAAGATAGACACTGAAAATCTATAAAGATAAACGCATGCTCACTTAGGGTTGACAAAATTCCAATGTGATTAGGAATTAGGCCCCGATTTTTTTTAATAGTTAAAATAGGTCGATATCTTATAAAACTAAGGTTACAAGAGAACTCACCCGGTGAAATCCTGTCTAAGGCTGGAGGTATTTAAGTTGACGGTTTACGGAACACCTCCTACCTGGGGATCGATCTGGTTCTTGAGTTATGTTAACCCAGTTTTATGAGCATGCACGCGTGAGATGATAGGTTTTAAAGCGTTTATCACCTAGACATCGTAGGTAAAAATAGTTTTTACCTAGACTTAGGTTATATTGTTTTAGCCGGAATATGCCTAAGTAAATTTATACCCAAACCGTCTAAAATACTTAGTGGGAGTGAAAAGGTATATATGATATATCAATTTCCTCTTACGCTCTCCACGTAGTTCACACCGTGAGATTTATGCTCGGCCTCGTGATGTTAATAGGGCATCCCCATTCGGATGGTGTTTGCATAAATCAAGAGCAAGGTGAATGGAGAAAGTATTTATAGTAAGTGGGAGAAGGAAGTGTGTCAACACATCCTACGGTCTCCTCCATTAGATTGGACCGTGAGATTCCTATGTTCCGCCTGCAGGTTGCCCGTAGTAGCACCATCCATTCGGAGGGTCGTAACATAGGAATCGGAACAACTCAAACTCCAGAAATGGATAGGGTCTCCTAGGTCCATTCCCAACATTGTCTTTTCCATTCGGTAGCGTTGTTGGGGCCGATCTTTGAGGTCTGAAAATGGTGGGTCACACTTACAAGAATTACTAAGTGTTAGTGAATTCTTGACCAAAGTAGCGATAACTAGAATGCTATAGGAATAAGAGTTATTCCGGTATTAGCATTTAGTCAAGAATGTCTTGATTCGGTGAAGGAGTAATTGACTGCCCCTCGGTAGCGGTTTCTCTGACTCACTGAAGTATCGTTGCAAAAATAAATAATGAGTTTATGGGTACATTATTACTTTTGCTAAATTTCTTAATTAGATGCATGTATTGGGTTAGAAACAATTCACTAATAGAATATGTTCTATTTTTCAGCATGTCAAGCTCTTTAATTCAATTACTAGCCTCCGATAAGTTAAACGGCGATAACTACGCGACCTGGAAATCGAACTTGAATACGATTCTAGTTATCGATGATCTAAGGTTCGCCTTAACAGAGGAATGTCCTCCCCCTCCCGGCTCGTCTGCAGACCGAATTGTTCGGGATGCATTTGACAAATGGACTAGGGCTAATGATAAAGCCCGAGTCTATATCTTAGCCAGCATATCTGATGTGCTATCTAAGAAACATGAGAGCATGATCACCGCTAAGGAGATCATGGGATCATTACAGGCGATGTTTGGACAACCGTCCTCATCGATCCGTCATGATGCTCTCAAAAATGTTTACAACTCCCGTATGAAGGAAGGAACTTCTGTTAGGGAGCATGTCCTTAACATGATGGTCCACTTCAACGTGGCAGAGGTAAATGGAGCTGTCATTGATGAGAAAGGTCAGGTTAGCTTTATATTGGAGTCTCTTCCGAAGAGCTTCCTACAGTTCTGCACCAATGCGGTGATGAACAAGATAGAGTATAATCTGACTACTCTCCTCAACGAGCTACAGACTTTCGATTCCCTAATGAAAACAAAGGGAAAAGAGAAGGAGGTAAATGTTGTCACTTCGAAGAAGTTCCTAAGAGGATCGTCCTCTGGGACTAAGTCTGGTCCTTCTTTTTCTAAGAATAAAGGTATTCAAAAGAAGAAGGATAAAGGGAAGGGAAAAGCTCCCGCCATGGTTAAACGCAAGGCTAAAGCCGCAGATAAAGGAAAATGTTTCCACTGTGGTGAAGATGGGCACTGGAAAAGGAATTGCCCAAAGTACCTTGCAGAAAAGAAAGCTGAGAAGGCAAGACAAGGTAAATATGATTTACTTGTTGTTGAAACATGTTTAGTGGAACATGATGATTCCGCCTGGATATTAGATTCAGGAGCAACTAATCATGTGTGTTCTTCTTTTCAGGAAATTAGTTCCTGGAGGCAGCTTGCAGACGGTGAGATAACTCTCAGGGTTGGAACAGGAGAGGTTGTCTCAGCCAGAGCAGTGGGAGCGGTGAAGTTGTTGTTTAGAGATAGATTCATTTTACTAGAAAATGTACTTTTGGTTCCTGGAATCAAAAGAAATCTTGTATCTATCTCTTGTTTACTTGAACAAATGTATAAAGTATCTTTTGAATATAATGAAGTGTTCATTTACAAAAGAGGTGTACGAATATGTTCTACTAAACTTGAAAACAACCTATATGTGTTAAGACCAACAGAGGTAAAAGCTATTTTGAACACCGAGATGTTTAAAACAGCTGATACTCAAAATAAAAGGCAGAAACTTTCTCCAAGTACCTATCTTTGGCACTTGAGACTAGGCCACATTAATCTCAATAGGATTGGGAGATTGGTTAAGAGTGGTCTCCTAAGTCAGTTAGAAGACAACTCCTTACCACCATGTGAGTCTTGTCTTGAGGGAAAAATGACCAAACGACCTTTTTCTGAAAAAGGTTATAGAGCCAAAGAACCCTTAGAACTCGTGCATTCGGATCTTTGTGGTCCTATAAATATCAAGGCACGAGGAGGGTATGAATACTTCATCGGTTTCATCGATGATTATTCGAGGTACGACTATCTTTACCTAATACATCATAAGTCTGAAGCCCTTGAAAAGTTCAAGGAGTATAAGGCAGAAGTTGAGAACATATTAGGTAAAACGATTAAAACACTTCGATCAGATCGAGGTAGAGAGTATATGGATTTGAGATTTCAGGACTATATGATAGAACATGGAATCGTATCCCAACTCTCAGCGCCCGGTACACCTCAGCAGAATGGTGTATCTGAGAGGAGAAACAGAACCCTGTTAGACATGGTTCGGTCTATGATGAGCTATGCTCAGCTGCCTAGTTCGTTTTGGGGATATGCAGTAGAGGCTGCTGCATATATTTTGAACATGGTTCCCTCTAAAAGTGTTTCAAAAACACCTTATGAGTTATGGAGAGGGCGTAAAGGAAGTTTACGTCACTTCAGGATTTGGGGGTGCCCGGCACATGTGCTAGTGCCCAATCCAAAGAAATTGGAACGACGTTCAAAATTATGCCTATTCGTAGGATACCCTAAGGAAACGAAAGGTTGTCTGTTTTACGATCCTCAAGAGGACAAGGTGCTTGTGTCGACAAACGCCACTTTCTTAGAGGAAGACCACATAAAAGATCATCGGCCTCGAAGTAGAATTGTTTTGAGCGAACTTTCTGGGGAAGCTACAGATAAATCAACAAAAGTTGTTGATCAAGCTGGTCCTTCTCAAGAGTTGAGAATGCCTCGACGTAGTGGGAGGGATGTTAGACAACCCGACCGTTACATGGGTTTGACTGAAACCCAGGTCGTCATACCTGATGATGGCATTGAAGATCCATTGACCTATAAACAGGCGATGAATGACATAGATAAGGACCAGTGGATTAAAGCCATGGACCTCGAAATGGAGTCTATGTACTTCAATTCAGTCTGGGAAATTGTAGACCAACCAGATGGTGAAAGACCTATCGGTTGTAAGTGGATCTACAAGAGGAAACTAGACCAAGCTGGTAAGGTGCAAACCTTTAAGGCTCGACTTGTGGCAAAGGGTTATGCCCAGCGGGAAGGGGTGGACTATGAAGAAACCTTCTCCCCTGTTGCCATGCTTAAGTCGATTAGAATACTCTTGTCCATTGCCACGTTTTATGATTATGAAATTTGGCAAATGGATGTCAAGACAGCCTTTCTGAATGGTAATCTTGAAAAGAGTATCTATATGGTTCAACCAGAGGGGTTCATAATTCAGGGACAAGAGCAAAAGGTTTGCAAGCTTAAACGATCCATCTATGGATTAAAGCAAGCATCTAGATCCTGGAATATAAGGTTTGATACTGCGATCAAATCTTATGGCTTTGAACAGAATATTGACGAACCTTGTGTTTACAAGAAGATAGTCAATACTATTGTAGCTTTCTTAGTCTTATACGTAGACGATATCCTACTCATTGGGAATGATGTAGGATTCCTGACTGACGTTAAGCAATGGCTAGCGACCCAATTCCAAATGAAAGATTTGGGAGAGGCTCAGTTTGTCCTTGGAATCCAAATTGTTCGGAATCGCAAGAACAAAACGCTAGCACTGTCTCAGGCATCTTATATTGACAAAATGTTGGTTAGATATAAAATGCAGAATTCCAAGAAGGGTTTATTACCTTTCAGGCATGGAATTCATTTGTCGAAGGAACAGTGTCCTAAGACACCTCAAGAAGTTGAGGATATGAGACGCATTCCCTATGCATCAGCTGTCGGTAGTTTGATGTATGCTATGCTATGTACTCGACCCGACATATGCTATGCAGTGGGAATAGTCAGCAGGTATCAGTCCAATCCAGGATATGATCATTGGACTGCCGTTAAAAACATCCTCAAGTATCTTAGGAGAACGAGGGACTATATGCTTGTGTATGGTGCGAAGGATCTGATCCTTGCAGGATACACTGACTCTGATTTTCAGACCGATGTAGATTCGAGGAAATCCACATCGGGATCAGTGTTCACTCTTAACGGAGGAGCAATAGTTTGGAGAAGTATAAAGAAAAGTTGTATTGCTGACTCCACCATGGAGGCTGAGTATGTCGCAGCTTGCGAAGCAGCAAAAGAGGCTGTATGGCTTAGAAAATTCTTTACTGATTTGGAAGTTGTTCCAAATATGAATTTGCCTATCACCCTTTATTGTGATAATAGTGGTACAGTGGCAAATTCTAAAGAACCTAGAAGCCATAAGCGCGGAAAGCATATAGAGCGCAAATATCATCTCATCAGGGAGATTGTGCAACGAGGAGACGTGATCGTCACACAGATCCCTTCGGAGCACAACATTGCTGATCCGTTCACAAAGTCCCTCACGACTAAAGTGTTTGAGGGACACCTAGAGAGTCTAGGACTACGGGTTGTACAGTAGGGCAGTTTTTTTTACCTCAGCATGTTTGACTCCACTGACGTTTTAGTCAAAGTGGGAGTATGTTGGGTTTTATGTCCTAAAACTCGTGGTTTTGTAAACTGAATGTATATTCTATTTTGCAATAAAGTTGTTATTGAGGTTTATTCAGTAAAGTTGTTATTGAATAAAGTGAATTGTGTATTCTATAACTCAAATCCAATGAACTAAAGAACCCTTGACTATAAGATGTAAACTTAAACTTTATGTATGACATAAAAGTGGATCAAGTTCGAGTAATAGTCAGAACGGTCTATAGTATAGGGATAGGGATGGGTACCTTATCCTGGGGACACTATGGATGCGGCCCACTTTGTATAGTACTAACGATGTGATCCTGAATCGTTCATGTGGAGACATGAAAGTGGGGGCGTCCTATGCAATGAGTTTGCATAAGACTGGACCGCGAAATAGTCACTTAGACTTTTTAACTCCGTTTATTGTTTTAACTGACTATTTTCATACGATGACCTAGGTAACTCGATCTTAATCCTGAGTGTGCTATGAACTCCTGTTTATTCGGGATTATCCTTAGATTTGCATGGGTGAGAGTGGCCCGAGATCGCCGACTCAATAAGCCTCCCATTTTGGGGATAAGACCGAGTAGATAGTTGGGAACATAGTCATGCGAGAAGGAATTCACTCCTACCCGCTTTAGGGTTTAGTAGAGAGGTTGTTCCCTTAAGTGCTGACTCCGGGTCTTGAACAATGGGCCCACCCTCTCATTGGCCCGAGAGGGATTCGGTTTGTTGGTCGGACCACAAACCAATTGTTCATTAGAGGATCAGTGGGACTTAAGGAACAAGAAGTAATTACAGGGTAAAACGGTTTATTTGACCCAGCTGTAATTACGAACAACCTGTGAAGGATCGACTTACTAACCATGGTTATATCGAGTGGACATAAATATGTCTACAGTGAGGAGAGTGCAGCCACTGGGCTTTAGTGGAGTGTCCCGGTGGTTAACGAATGTTGATTAGCTAGGCTAAAGAGTTTGGCCGGTTAATCTCGTATCGTTGGAGCTCATGATCTGTAGGTCCATTAGGTTCCCCTTACTAGCTCGGATTAAGCCTTGTAACATTTTGAGAGAAAAGAATTTGAATTGTTCAAATTTGGTTTTGGGAGAAAACGTTAATTATATTCGATATACTTAACGTTTCATAGCTTAATTATGAATTAAACTATGATAAAGAAGAGGTGGACATATTTAGATTTGATTTAAATATTGGTTCGGTTTAAAACATGAATAGGGATTCATGTTCGAACATTCGATTTGAGAAATCGGGATTGGTCCAATTATTTAATTTGATATTTGATATTAAATTAAATAATTATTTAAAATTAATTAAAATTTGATTTTAATTTAAAATTAATTTTATATTAATTTTGAATTAAAATTAAAAGAAATTCAAATTCATTAAGAATGAATTTTTGGACCAAATTCACATTTTGATGACTAAGCATTGTGCTTTTTCAAATTAACCAAAATTGGCCACCTCCTTCTTGTTTAATCCTCATCATTCATGTGTTGTCTTCTTCACAAAGCTTAATGAAGCTTTAGGTTTGCTTTAATTAGAGAAGAAACACAAGAATTTTAAGATTTTTGCAGAAAATTGTATAATTTTCGGTTTTAGACCTTTGTTCTCTCTCTCAAAAAATTCTCTCAATTAAGGATCCCACAATCCGTTCCAAGGCCTGAGGATAGTAGGGAAGATCCTAAGGGAGGTCCACGAAGTGTTCGTGATAAGAAATTGGCCAAGGATTAGGAGAATTTTGAGCATCAAAGGTAGTGTTCTTATTCTCTGTTTTTCCAGATTTGAGCATGTTATTTAATTGATCAAATTGATCAAATTAGAGTGCTTAAGATCCAAAATTGCTTCCGCTTTCTTAATATTCACCCCTTCAGGAACAAGATTGAAGAAGCTTTTAGGTAAGGAATTCAACTTCATAAGCAATTTTTCTTAGAAAAGCTTGGAATTATGAAAAAAATTAGTTGTTTAGTCATGAGTTTCCTTCCTTGATGTTCAATAATTCTTGTGAATTTCTCTTTGTTGCTCAAGAAATGTTATGGATTTTATCGTGTGTATTTTTTTTTTTTGGGGGGGGGGGGGGGGGGGGGGGGACTTGGCTCAAGTAAGAGAAAGAAAATGAGATAGACAACCCAATTTGTAGTGGGAAAGAAAAAGAAGACATGGAAGGGATGGAAAATAAGGTTGAATAAAAATGGAGTAATCTATTTTATTAGTTTTATACTTCAATAAAAGCAAAAATGAGAAAATATACTTGAAATTGAAAGGAAATAAAATGGAAGTTAGTCGTGTATGTACTCTTCTAGGAGAAAAAAAATGAAGTGGAGAAGTTGAAAATGGGTATTAAATAAAATAAAATGGAAGAAATATTTTGTGGGTTTGAAGAGAAAACAAAAACAGAGATTGAGAGGTGAGGATGAACAAGATGAGTGAATAGAAGAGAGAGAAAATAAAATAAAACAAATAAAGAAAAATTGAGAAATGTGATGGATGAGACATATGAGTTAAACGAAGAGGGAGAGGTTGGTTTATTTGAAAGGACTCTTCACCAAAGATCAGGGTATTAAATTTCCGTCCACATGTCGACATTTCCATTGAAATTTCTACATGTCCATGGGTTCGACATCGACGTAAGGGAAAAATCGACATTTCCACTATACCGTACAAAATTGACGAAATATTAAAAAAAATAGCAAGAAAATGTAACTTAATGTGAATATAAGAATGTAACAAGTATTTTAACTCATTTAAAAAGTGTAAAATGTTCATTTATTAATTTAATTTTTTTTTTTGAATTTTTTGTTTTTAAAATTTTTCCAGAAGTATTCATCGACATCGACATTTTATCGATATTTCCATCGATATTTCCATAAAATTGAGACTTCGACATCTCCATCGACATCGACATTTTAAACCTTGCCAAAGATAGAGTTGAATTTGGGTAAATTGAAATATTATTTTATTATGACAAATTGTGATGTAGATGGTTGGATGTGAAAGAGAAGAGAGAAATAATTTTTTTTCTTTTGGAGAAAAGGACAAAATACTTCATGGATTCTAGAAAGAAAAGAATTAGAATTGATAAAATAGTTTTATTTTGGAAAGGACAATTAGTACCTTGGTGAATGTTGGGATGATAGAGAAGGTATAATTTGAAAAATTGGAATACGAGAAATAGATTAAAAATTAGTTAATTTGATTAAGGTGAAATTCATGTTATTTCTCTTTTGGAATTAGTGTGCTAATTGGTGATTTGGTTATTGAAATTTCAAGGTGAATAGAAATTGGAGAATAGTCTTGTGAGCCAAAACATTATTGACAATAATTCTGTGAGTGATTTATTCGCAAACTGTTTTTTTTATTAAGGTGTTATTATTGAATTTCAAGAGTTTTTATGATTATGTATAATTTTTTTTAAGAGAACTTTTATGAGATTTTTTAGAGATTTGTTATGAGTATTCAATAATTTTATGGTTTTGACTAAAATTATCGTTCTAGAGATATATTTGAGACATTTATGATAATTTGAGAATTTAGAAGAGTTTTGATTTTTCTTGAGAAATGTATGAAGTTTAAGAAATGTTGCTTTAGAGAAAGTATAAATATAGAAAAGTTTTATGTTGTTTGAGAACTCTTTGAGTTTATGAAAAATTGTTTAGAGCAAGATAACACGATTTTCGAAAAGAGTTTGAGAATTAAGAATTTTATGTTAAAAGTGGTTTTCAAACCATTAGAGCTTTGTACCCATGGTGATTACCCATATGCAATGAGAATGCGTTTCCATAGTATACTTGCGTGCCCAGGTTGTAGGAGATGCAAGGGAATGCCGGGGCCATTAGATGTCGAATCCTAGTCCAAATCCTGGTCCTGAGGCATTATAGATGTTAGAGTTTGCGTTGAGTGCATGTATGACAGGGATTGGCTATGCTATGTACCTTGAGATTATTCGGTGCATAGTATGACATAGATATGTTCTGCTATGTATCTAGAGATTACTCAATACATAGTATGACAAAGTTTGTTCTGCTGTGAGTATTGAGATTACTCTACGCCAGTATGACAGAGATTTTGGTACAGATTTAGTGATAAATTTTACAAGCTTATGCTTATGTTTTCCATAGTTGTAATTGCAGATTTTTCTATCTATATTTTTACGAACCTGTGCTTATGTATCAAGAGTTGTTGTTCCGAAAGCTATAATCTTTGTGGTGTTAATTCATGTTTTCAAGAGTTTTTTTTTTCTTCACATTTTAACATGTGAAAATGATCTCAAGATTTATTAAATTGTTCATGAATTACATTATCTACATGTACATAGTTTTGATTTATGTTTATTATGAAAGGTTTTTTCCTGAAAATTTATTTACTTATGGAATCACCACTCATTGGGCTTTTTAACTCATTCTTTTATCCTTATTTTTCCACCAAGTTGCTCTTGACTTTCAACTAGAGTTAGTTAATCAGAATCTGCCACCAGTCTCATCAAGTCATTGCATATCATCTATTGTGTGTAAAAAGTGTAATTTTGCTACGTTGTATTTGTAATGTCTATCAATTAAGTTAAGTTATGAGATAAGACATCGACTTGACAATAGATTCAATTTCTCACTTGGGGTCTATTGTCGTTACAACTCGTCCTAAGTACGGTAGGGTAATTTGGGGCGGGGTGTGACAACAGATTTGGTTTTCTGAATAATGTCGAGGGAAGGATTGTAGGATCTAAAAAAATCCTTTATAAGAGCTCACTTTTTACATGAGCCAAGTCCCCTAACATTCCAAATGATAAAAATCATTTAGAGGATGTCAACCCCTAAACAATAATGTCTTTGTTGTTGCTTGGCTTGTTATAATTCATTGAACATTTCAAGTTCTGTAGCTCCCTCAACCATTCGATCTTCTTCTTAGCTGCTGTTGAGTTTTTTTGCTTGAAGGGTATAGGCATGGTGCTCATACCATTCTTTGCCAACCATGGAAAGAGAATGGGTAAATAAACTGTTGGGTCTTCAGTATGGTATCGCCCCTCAATCTCCAAATCAAAGGTGTCTTCCATATCCAAGTCGAGAGAAGGATAGCCCTTTTCACATAATATTTGTTGCTCCACCGTAGGACAAATGATAAGCCTTAAAATTAAGGCTTATTTAAATCCTCAAATGGTCGAAAAAACTCTTGTTTGCCCTAGGATTAATTGAAAATGGTGGAAAATTGTTTGAAATTAGGAAAGAATGAAATATGATAGCAATTGGAAAAGAGTTCTAAGTAATGTGGTTCTTTTTGCAGGAATTTCGAAAATTGCCAAACCAAATTGCTAAACCAGTTTGGCAATCCTAGGCAGAGCAGGAATTTTAGAAATTGCCAAATCAAATTGCTAAAATGATTTGGCAATTGTGTTCTGGGCAGAAATTTCTGGGGCGCGAACGAAAAATCCATATATGGGAAGAACAAATTCCGCACGATTCAAGGGAATTGGAGCATGATTTTTGGGAAATCTTCAACCCTAATGAATGCCTACAAATAGGGAAGAAGAAAATGAGCTATTAATTGGATTTTGAGGGCGATTTGAAGGATCAATTTCGTGGGTTTTTGGGTTTTAAAAAAGGAAAAAAATTCTGCATTAAACCCATTTCGAGATTCTTCAATTACAGCCCGATTTGGAGGAATTTAAGCACGAAATTTGGGCATTCTTCAACCCTAATGAAGGCCTGTAAATAGGGAAGAAGATGAGGAGCAATGCAAGTCGATTTGGAGGCATTTTGGGAGCTTATTTTGTGGGTTTTTCCTCTATTTTTCTGCAACTTTTCTGCTCTCTGTTTTGCTGTTTTTTTTTTTAGCTTATGTCTTTATTTTCTTTGAACTTTCTTCTTGTATTACCAAGAGTGATGGTAGCATCAATTTGTTTATCATTTGAATTCGGATTGGAAGACGTTTTTGGAGTTGTTTTTATGGGTTTTTCTAGTTTTTCACCTTTGTTTCTTTCATAGTTTTCATGCTCTGTTTTTTTTTCTTCCTTCGTTTCAGCTTCTGTAAGAAAATTTTCCACTTATGTTTGTACAAGTCAAGGCAGAAAGGAGGAGATAAGGAAATTTACTTAGTTCCCCTTCCTATTTTGGCTTAAATTCTATTATTTGTCCTTGCTTGAACTCCTAGTAATAGTCAAATTTCATTTTATAAGTTAGTATTTTATTTAATTGATTTACACCATTTTACTATGAACTTTTTCTTTAAAATTAGTTTTAGGGTTTTTATATTTAATTTGAGTTAAAACTTCTTAGGGGGTTCAAGGATGTGAATTCCCTAAGAAGTAATTGTAGCCAAAATTCCAATAAAAACCAAGCCTACATCTCAATTGTTTGCTTGTGTTGATTTAATTTCCGTTGAGATTCTAGATTGATCAACTAGGGTTTCAACTCAAGCTTAGATCTAATACCGACAGGGTTAGTGACAAGCAGATTTCACCCAAGTAATGGAGTAAAAGAGCTTAGACATAAGCCATTCCTTACCCTAGACATAGGGATTAAGGACTCCAAGACCCATAAAGTTGTGAGCCAAAAATTATCTAAGATGGAGGGACTATAGACATATAGAGCCCCCACTTAGCCTCCTAAAAAACCCAATTTTGAGGTAATAGGAGATGCAATTTTGGTTTACAATTGAGTGTGGAGTAGGTTGGAATTGCAATTTTGGTTTGCAATTACGACTTAGGGCAATGACATTCTTGAGCCCCATCCTCTATCATTTCATTCTTAAGTTCATTCAAATTGCCATTTCATATTGTCAATTTAGATTAGCAATTTAATTCTGCAATTTTAGTCTTTTCGCACATTGCCATTATGGATTAGCAATTGGAGTAGCAATTTCTGTTATTTCCAACATTGTCATTCTGGATTAGCAATTGAATTAGCAATTTCGATTTTCTACCAACAACTTGATTTTTGTATTTTTTCTTTTCAAACTTGCAATTTGCCTTACACTTTTGCAAAACAAAATCTTTGTTACTCCGTTCCCTGTGGGATTCGATACTTGGTACTCAGATACCATTTTATATTACTTCGATCGCGTGCGCTTGCGTGAACACCGATCAACAAACTATGTCAAAAGATGGTCCCTCGATAAATAAAGGAAGGGGATTAACATTTGGTGGCTGAGAGAAAATGGGTACTTCAAAAAAGCTAGATATATTTGGCGAGGATTCAAAGGGAGTTATGGCCTATGGTCGAACTAAAGATGGAGACCCAGCCATGGTAGGGGTGTGCAAGGTTCGGTTCGGTCCGATTTTGACCAAAACCAAAGACCGAACCAAACCTCTCGATTCTTGAAGTAGTTAAACCAAGTAAACTGTAATATTCTTCAATTTCGGTTCCAAAACGAATCAATTCATTTCGGTTTACTTGGTTCGATTTCGATTTTTAACCATTTTCTTTTAAAAAAAAGTATCTACAGTGGGTGATATGCAGATCGAGCCTTGAGAGGAAAACGACTACCAGCGAGAGATAGAAGGTGTGGTTGTGTCGCTGTCAGCCACCGAAAGCGGAAGAGAACGAAAGAGAGAAGGAGGAGACTTACATGTCGCCACTGTAACCGTCGGTATGTCATCGGTGCTGTCGCCATGGGCTGTGGAGAGAAGAGGGCGAGTGGGAAGTGAGAGGGAGACGTAGATTCGTAGAAGGCTAGAAGATAGAAGAATTAGAAATTAGAAAGAAAAGAGAATGGGAAGAAGAAAAGAAGAAAAATGGATTTGACAATTGGAAGGAAAAGAAGATGAAAGGATTGAAAGAGAGAGAGTGTGCAAAGATGATGAAAAGACAAAAAGAAACATGAAAATAAGTGAGTTGAAGAGAGAAATGGGTGGTTGGGAATAAAAAAAAAAAGGGGGAGGGGGGTTTCTGTTGGGCTTTAAAAGGTGGGCTTGAGGATTTTTTAATCTTATTTTTAATTATCTTCAGTTCGGTTCGATTTTACTAGTTTTGAAAAATCTAAACCTTGAACTGAACCGAACCGAATATTGCGATTTTCTAAAATATCAAACTAAGAAAATCGTTTTCGTAAAATAACTGAACCAAACCAGTCGTTTGGATCAATTCGATTCGGTTCTTCGATTTTTTTTTCAGTTTCTTGCACATCCCTAATCCATGGATTGTGAGCAAGAGGGGTGAAAGGTTGCAATCAGATTCTGATAGGAGAAGCTCAATATTTGTGAAAAATTCATTACCGGTGAGAAGATTTATTTTTTTGTTGTTTATGACAATGGAAATTTTGGCACCAAACCGAGGAGAGAGAGAGATGAGGAAGGGTCTGTGGATGAGGGCTTTTGGACAGAGGGCAACACATGATGTGATGGGACTTCGTCAAAGTCTTTGTCTGGCAGAGAAATTGGTTTGTGTGGCTGGACAAGATGGGTATTTAAATCAAATGACTGTGGAATAGGTTGGTTGTGGGACCCGTTTTTCACATGTTGAGTGACAAAAGGAGCTATAGGTTCTATGTGGGAGGAGAAAATTGGTGGGCCCACTTCTTTGTTAGACAAATTGGGCTTTGGCTCATATGAAGGTTCTGCCAATAGTACCTCAGTAGGTACATAATGGACTGCTCAATGGTATTTTTATGGTGTATTTTCCAGAAAACAGGGGTTGTCACATGGCATGCGTGTGGCTTGCTTTTCACTGCCAGCAAGGGTGAGATTTTTCCATGAACACCGATCATATATCCGACGGAGTAGTTTTCCACAAAGAATGGATCAATTTTAACCAAGATTTGTGTTGAAGATGATGATGGCAAATGAATTTTTCCTGGGAGAAAGCCATGATAGTTTTCTTTCACCTTGATGCATACCTCCATCATGTCCATACATGACAAAGTCTTGTTGGTTGTTTCCAAATACCCACTACATTCTTCACCAATCTTTTTGAAGGTCTCTATGGACCATTTGTCTAATGGTAGATTCCAAACTTTGATCAATCCTCCATAAGAAGGTACCTTTGATTCACCAAGCATATTTTCAACACTCCAAGGGAAGAAACGCACCTAATATTTACCCACCTTATACCATCCTTTGATGTTTGTTAAGACTCGAGCTTGTTCATATCCTTACAAGAGAGCAAAGCCTTATCCAGTTGTAAAGGGCTAACAAAGGAGAACGCCGAGAGGTTTTGCTATAGGGCACACATGATATCATATCAGTTGTCGTTAAAATGCTCCATTTGGACAAGGACTGAAGATGAAAGGTGTAAAGTCACAAACTGAGGGGAGGAATGATCGTAGTCGTTGATTTTAATAGGCTGGTCGGTGTGGTTGGTGGGCTCATTAAGGCTCTTTTTCAATACATCTTTCTAGCTAGGAGTTCCCTTAATAATTGGGGGCTTTTGTCTGGTGAAGGAGTTAATGATAGATATCATGCTTCTCCAACCCTTCATTTCCTCACCAATCGGGAGAATAATTATATTTAAGCCTCAATTTTCTCCAATCTTAGCTATCTCCGTACAATGCCCCTTGTTGTTAGATATTTTCTCAACCAAATAACACTCTCCTCAACCTTCGTTTCATTAAAGAACTTTTAGGTTAATGGAAGATCACACAACCTAGTGAAGCACGCACATGGAACCATGACAGGGACTCTTTGGAAAAGGTGAAGGAAAAGCTCTAATCGCTTATTGTTTCTATAATATGGAAAAGGTTGGCTTTCTTGGGCTCATCTTCTAATTAAAAAGTTTTTCTTTCAACCCTGAAAGATAGGCTCAACGTTGGCATCTTTCACAGACTTAATGTGTATTAGAAAACGTTCAGAAGGGTGGTGAGGCATGGCTGAAAGGGCAGAGGTAGGGGTGTGCAAAAATCGAGCCGAATCAAAAAATCGATCCGAACCAACTAGTTTGATCTAGTTTTCTTTTTTTTTTTTTTGGTTTCTTCAGTTTATTCTTTTAAAAAATCGATATGTTCGGTTTGGTTTATGGTTTCACTCTTTTAAAAGTCAAAAAAATCAAACCGAACCTACAATTATAAATAAATTTTAAAAAACCTTCAACCCAGTCCATTACTTTAACCCTCTCCCTTGAAGGCACAATACCCAAAAAGTCCAAACCCATGCTTTAATTCTCTAACCCTTGATTTCCTCAAGTCTTCTAACCTTAATTTTAAAACAAAAACTGATGACCACCCCCTCCTTCTCTCCTTCTCTCTCTCACACTTCCTCTCCGTCCTTGGCCCACTTTCAGTTTCAACTTTCTCTGTCACCACTGCCCCTCATCCTTTCATGACCATCAACCGACGCCGCCCAATTCTCTCTTATGATCACCTACCATCGATCATTGCCTCTTCATCCACCAAAGTATGTGCATGGAGCTGATTAAACATGCAACTTTTATCTCCATTTTGCAAAGCAATGGAGAAAACAAACCCTCCAAGATGAAGGTAGAATAAATGTTTGGTTGGATTTCTTTTGGAAGAAAACTTTCTGGAGGATTACTTTGGTTTTGCAAAGTTTGCAAATTGGTGGTGAGGATTTTTTTTGGTTTTGTTTGCAAACCTCTTCCTCTCCATTTTGCAAACTTTTATGGAGGCTTGCTTTGGTTGGATTTTCTCTCTGTGTCTCTTGTTGGTTCTTTACAAAACCTCACTGTATTGCTTGTTGTGCTATTGCTTTGCAAAAAGATGACAAAAGTTGATTAAAAACTAAATCGAACCGGGGAAATCGAAATCGATAGGTTTGGTTTGTTGAAAATAAACTTGATTTTGGGTAATTAGTATTTGGGCCTAGTCTAAATAAAAGCCCAATTTCTAGAAATATTTTAAGTTCTAGAATATTCTAGAGAAATCTCTTCTTGAAGATATTTTAGAGTATGATGTAGAATTCTCTAGAATGTGAGAGAAAAATTGTAATTGTAAAGAACATTCTAGAGAGTCATTTGTAACCACTAGATTGCATATGTGTTGGCAAAACTATAGCCATAAGTTTAGGAGGTGCAATTAGTATAAATAGGGGTGATGTCTTAGAGTTTGTATCAAGCCAAAAAACTAGAAGTGACCAATAATACAAGTAGCCTCTTTCTCAAAAATCTATCTTTCAAGTTTAACCTCCAATCTCCAAAAGTTTCTTTCCAACAAAGTGGTATCAGAGCTTGAAGATCCTTTCTAAAAGATGGCAAGTAACAACATGGTCCCATTCCAAGTCCCAGTACTCAACAAGAGCAACTATGATAATTGGAGCATTGATCGGCTGTTACACTCAAGCGCACGCGATTGAAGTAATATAAAATGGTATATGAGTACCAAGTATCGAATCCCACAGGGAACGGAGTAACAAAAATATTGTAAAGCAAAGTGTAAGGAAAATTGCAACTTGGAAAACTAAATTGCGAAAATAATGATGGGTTGGTGTGTTGATAAAAAGAAAAAAATTGCAGAATCTAATTGCAGAATCAAAAAATGGCAATAATGGAAATAAAGAAAAATTGCAGAATTGAATTGCAGAATCTAGAAATGGCAATAATGGAAATAAAGAAAAATTGCCGAATTGAATTGCAGAATCTAGAAATGGCAAATTAAATAGACTTAGTAATTGAAATTTCAAAGAGAATTTAGATAAAGATGGGGCTCAAGAATGTCATTGCCCTAAGTTGTAAAGCAAACCAAAATTGCAATTCCAACCTACTCCACACTCAATTGTAAACCAAAATTGCATCTCCTATTTACCTTGAATTTAGGTTTTTAGGAGACTAAGTGAGAGACCTATATGTCTATAGTCCCTCTATCTTAGATAATTTGGCTCACAATTTTATGGGTTTTGGAGTCCTTAATCCCTATGTCTAGGGTAAGAAATTGGCTTATGTCTAAGCTCTTTTTCTCCATCACTTGTGTGAAATCTACTTTTCACTAACCCCGTCGGTATTAGATCTAAGCTTGAGTTGATACCCTAGTTGATCAATCTAGGATCTCAACGGAATTTTAATCAACACAAGCAAATAATTGATATGTAGGCTTGGTTTTTATTGAAATTTTGGCTACATTTACTTCTTAGGGAATTCACATCCTTGAACCCCCTAAGAAGCTTTAGCTCATATTAAAAAATAAAAATATAACAACTAACAAAAGAAAAACTCATATTAAAAAAAATTGAGCAAATTATTAATGATGAGCAAAGTGAAATAATGGGAACAAAATTATATTGGCAACTTGTTTATTGAACAATCAAAGTCATAAGTTGTAATAAAAATCTGGGCAGTGGCCAATAACTTCAAGTAAAAATGCTCAATTGGAATTTAAACAAAGAATTAAGGGCATTAGTGGGTTTTACTTCCTTCTCCCTTCAATTCCAACAAAAGTAATAATATGCAAATAAAAATTGAACTTTTGTAAAACAGTAAACCAACTAAAAACAGAGGATAGCATTAAAAACACAACTCCTTTCAATCGATTCAATCTCCTCCACCTTTAGAGAACAATTGATCTTAACGATTCAAGAAACTCTTGAATCGGACTGGAAAAATCGAAGAAAATGGTTGAAAGTAATTGGGCAAGTTCGCGTTAATATAAAAATGAAATCAAGAAGGAATTCTAAAAGAAACTTGCGAATGAACTTGGGTTACCCCACAAATTGATTCCTACTTGAATTCAACTGAGAACAAAGGGATAATCCCCACTAATATTCATCATATAAGAAAGAAAATTCGGAACCATAGCAAGTTGACCCTCGGTGAAGAAGAACAAAGGAGATGCAGAAAAACAGAGTATGCTTTTTTTAGGAAAAATACCCACCAACTTGACTTGGAATTAAACTCAAATTTCATTCAAAATACATCAAATGAGAATAGAAAAAGTTCAAGCAACCTTCTGTAATACAAACTGAAGAAAAACTGAAGACAAAACAACAAGGTTATACTCCATCGGCAACATAGCAACGCAAAAAGTTCTGGAAAAACAGAGTTTCGAAAAACATAAAACCCACAAAATTCAATCTAAATTCGCCTCCCAATCCCGATGCTTAGCTCCAATTCTTCTTCCCCATTTATAGGCCTCCATTAGGGCTGAAGATTGCCCAAATTTTGTGCTCCAATTCCACCAAATCAGGTGGTAATTTGGTTTTCCATAAATGGGTTTCGTGCAAAAAATTTTCGTTTTTCCTTGAAATTTATGCTGTCCAGAATTGCAGAATCCGATTTTGCAATTTGATTTTGCAATTTTTACATTCCCTGCTCCAAAAACAATTGCAGAATCACGATTTGGCAATTTGATTTTGCAATTTCCACAATTTCTGCAAACAAGATCAATTTACTTAGAATTCTATTCCAAATGTCATCACATTCATTTCTTCCTTAAATTCAATCAATCTTCCACTATTTTCAAATGATCTTAAGTGAAAACAAGAATATTTTAAGCAATTGGGAGTTAATTAAGCCTTAATCCTAAGGCTTATCAAGCATCAAGATGAAGGCTCTCCTTGGATCGCAAGATGTATGGGAGATAGTGGAGAAAGGACACGCCGAGCCGGAGAATGATAGTAGTCTTTCTCAAACACAAAGGGACAGTTTGAGAGACTCAAGAAAGAGAGACAAGAAGGCTCTCTATCTAATCTATCAATGATTAGATGATGATACTTTTGAGAAGATTTCAGAAGCAAAGACAGCGAAAGAAGCATGGGAGAAGCTTTAAATATCATACAAGGGAACGGATCCGGTCAAGAAGGTACGTCTTCAAACTCTAAGAGCTGAGTTTGAAACTTTGCATATGAAAGAAAGGGAGGTCATCTCCGACTATTTCTCTAGAGTTTTAACGGTCACCAATCAACTTAAGAGAAATGGTGAAAAGCTCGATGATGTAAAAATTATGGAGAAAATACTAAGATCATTAGATCCAAAGTTTGAACATATTGTTGCCATAATTGAAGAAACAAAAGACTTGGAGGCTATGACCATTGAGCAACTTTTGGGTTCGTTGCAAGCATATGAAGAAAAGAAAAAGAAGAAGGAAGGAATCGCAGATTAATTACTCAAGCTGCGAGTTGACTCAACTATTGGAGGAATCAGTCACAATGATAGAAGCCAACGAGGACGAGGTCATGGTGAACATCAAGGACGAGGAAGAGGTCATGCACAAGGTCAAGGACAAGGTTGGAGGACCTACGATGACAATGAAGGGAATAATCGAATTAAACCCACAGCGGAAGCATAGGAATCGCCTTTGATTTATTTAGAATTAAACTAAAATATAAAAGTTAAGCAATAAATACCTTGAAAATAATATTATAGAGAATATTCTGGCGGATCTTTATCTTTTCCACAAATTCTTCCATGCTATGACTCGAACACAGGACCAAGGCTTGTGGGAGCCTTTTGAAAGAAAATCTCCAAGGGATTGAAGAGGAAGAGGTTTAGAGAGAATTTTCTAATTCTCTTTATTGAGGAGATGTTTGTTGTACATAATGGCTCAACCCAAGGGTCCTATTTATAGTAACCAAGGGAAAATCTTTGCCATAATTAAAATATTATATTTTAATATCTAATATATTAAAATATATCTTGTATTTATTTGAATCTCATTCAAATCTCCTACGATATTTATTTATTTAAATCTTATTCAAATTCTATAAATATCTTTTATTTAATATATGAAATATACATTAATTATTTTAATATTTAATGTATCAAATACAATAAATATATTTTCCTCTTTTATATTTAATATATCTAATATATTAAATATTAATTTGAACACTTCAAATTAAATATTAAATTTGAACATTTCAACTTTTAATATTTAATGTATCAAATACAATAAATATATTTTCCTCTTTTATATTAAATATTAATTTGAACACTTCAAATTAAATATTAAATTTGAATATTTCAACTTTTAATATTTAATGTATCAAATACAATAAATATATTTTCCTCTTTTATATTAAATATTAATTTGAACACTTCAAATTAATATTAATTTGAACATTTCAAAATTTTCTTTCAACTAAATTGATCTTTTAGTGTTACTGTAAGCTAGCAATGGGACCTTATGGACCTACAGATTATAAGCTCCAATGATACAAAATTAATTAATTAAACTCTTTAATTAATCAACTTTCATTCATTAACTCTAGGGTCACTCCACTATAGACCTAAAGTTGCACTCTTATGCACTGTAGGACAAGTTGTGTCCATTGATATAATCACTACATGCAAGTCGATCCTTCACGAGTTGTTCGTAATTACAGCTGGGTCAAAAGTCCGTTTTACCCCTATAATTACATCTTGCACCTTAAGTACCACTGATCCTCTAATGAACAATTTGTTTATAATATAATTATAATTTAAGTCCCTCTCGAGCCAATGAGAGGGTGGGGCCCCATTGTTCAAGTACCGAAATCAGCACTTAAGGGAACTACTCATCTACTTACCCTATATGGGAATGAGTGAATTCCATCTTGTGAGATTATGTTCCCAGCTCCCTATTTGGTCAAGTCCCCAAAATGGTAGGCATATTGAATCGGCTACAAAAGCCACTCTCACCCATGCAAATCAAAAGGACAAGCCCTCACAGGCAGGAGTTCATAACTCACTTAAGATTAAGATCGAGTCACATATGATCATCCTGATAAAATACTAATCTTCTCAATTAACGGATTTATAAAGAGAGATTAAATATTTCGTGGTCCGGTCTTATACAAACTCATTGTATAAGATACCCTCACTCACATGTCTCCACATGAATGATTTGGATCAAATCATTTGTAACTATTACAAAGTGGGCTGTATCAATAGTGTTACCAGGATAAGGCACCCAACCTTATCCATATACTATGACCCTTTAGGTTATTTCTTGAACATGATCCTCTCGTATGTCAACCACATACTGTTCAAGATTACACTAATAACTTTGGATTTTTTATATAATGGATAATATTATATTGCAAATAAAATAATCAAAATTATTATTAATTATTAAATAAATTATTAATTACGAGGCTTTAGGGCATAAATCCCAACAGACAACAACAACTTCCAAAGAGGAAGAAACTCAACAAGAGGTCATGGGCAAGACAACTCAAGATCAAGGTACGATAAGTCAAACATTAATTGCTACAATTGTCAGAAATTTGGTCATTATGCATATGAATGTAGAGTTGCTAGCAACAATAAAGTTGAAGAGAAGGAAAACTACATTGAAGAAAGAAATCAAGAATGTGGTACTTTATTAATGGCTTGCACGGATGACGAATGGAACAAAGGTAATATATGGTACTTAGACACTGGGGCAAGCAACCATATGTGTGAAAGAAGGAGCATGTTTGTAGAACTCGATGAATCGATGAATCAAGAAGTGGTATTCGATGAAGAAGGTGGATGGAATTGGAGACAACATGATAAAGACTACAACTTCTTTCCATACTTTGAAGAAGATGACATGGAACAAACAATGACTGAGCAAACAAGAGAGGAGTCTTCTACCCCACCAGCTTCACCAACTACAAGTTCTCAAGAGGATGAAAGTTCAAGTGAAAGAGTTCACCTCTTCAAAAGCTTACAAGAACTTTATGAGGTAACTACAAATCAAGATAATATTATTCTATTTTGTCTTTTTGTCGATTGTGAGCCCATGAACTTCCAAGAAGCTGTGGAAAACAAGAATTGGAAAAGCGCTATGGATGAAGAGATCAAGGTGATCAAGAAGTTCAGGATGGATGACTCTAATCCGGTCAACACACCCATGGAATGTGGAATCAAACTATCAAATCACGAGGAAGAGAAAAAGTGGATCCAACACTCTTTAAGAGCTTAGTTGGAAGTTTGCGGTATTTGACATGCACAAGGCCCAATATTCTCTATGTAGTTGGAGTTGTCAGTCGCTATATGGAGAAACCAACAACTACACATTTGAAGGCAGCAAAGAGAATTCTTCGGTACATCAAAGGTACGATAAATTACGGTTTGTACTATTCTGTTTCTGATGATTATAAACTCGTGGGATACAGTGATAGTGATTAGAGTGGAGATATGGATGACCGTAAGAGCACGACTGGTTTTGTGTTCTACATGGGAGACACTGCCTTCACATGGACGTTAAAGAAGCAACCAATTGTTACTCTTTCTATATGTGAAGCAGAATATGTAGCTGCAACATCATGCGTTTGCCATGCAATTTGGCTAAGAAATCTGCTAAATGAGTTGGGTTTGTCACAAAAGGAGCCGACGAAGATTTTTGTGGACAATAAGTCAGTAATTGCTTTAGGTAAGAATCCAGTTTTTCACTACCGGAGTAAGCACATTGATACGCGTTACCACTATATTAGAGAGTGCATCACAAGAAAGGATGTGCATTTGGAGTACATGAAGACTCATGATCAAGTAGCTGATATCTTCACCAATCCACTTAAAAAAGAAGACTTCACAAGGCTGAGAGGTTTGCTTGGAGTAACAAAATCAAGTTTAAGAGGGGGTGTTGAAAATAAACTTGATTTTGGGTAATTAGTATTTGGGCCTAGTCTAAATAAAAGCCCAATTTCTAGAAACATTTTAAGTTCTAGAATATTCTAGAGAAATCTCTTATTGAAGATATTTTAGAGTATGATGTAGAATTCTCTAGAATGTGAGAGAAAAATTGTAATTGTAAAGAACATTCTAGAGAGTCATTTGTAACCACTAGATTGCATATGTGTTGGCAAAACTATAGTCATAAGTTTAGGAGGTGCAACTAGTATAAATAGGGGTGATGTCTTAGAGTTTGTATCAAGCCAAAAAACTAGAAGTGACCAATAATACAAGTAGCCTCTTTCTCAAAAATCTATCTTTCAAGTTTAACCTCCAATCTCCAAAAGTTTTTTTTCAACATGGTTTTTAACCGAAATCGAGGAAATTTTGGTTTTTTTTTTTTTTCGGTTTAGGACCTTTCAAAACCAAGGTGTTCGGTTCGGTCACCGATTTTAGATAAAACCAAATCGAACCGTGCACACCCCTAGGCAGAGGTAGTGGCTGACAGGAGAGGAAGAGTGAGAAGGGAGAAGAGGAGAGAAAGGGGAGGAGAGAGACATGGAAAAAGAAGTTGAAATACTTCATATATATACAGTACTCTCAATTATTGATATTGATTGTTTTAATTTAAATTATTGTAGTTTTTTTTTATACATGCCCACATAACAACAGAGGTCTAAATATGTATATCAAAATGCTAAAAAGTGAGTATATATATTAGAGTTATATATATGGACTATATCAAAGTTATTTTAGTTTTAAGACAAAAATTAGACATTTTAAAAATTTAAGAAGTGAAAATAGTTAATTCTTTCAAGATCTACTAATGAAAATAGACCTCTTAAAAATTAAAAAGAAAGAAAAATAAAAAGTAGTCTAGTCTCCCATCAAATAAAGTTCTTTGGATTTATTATTCAACAACAATGACTTGTAAAAAAGTTTTAAAAACACCAATCCAAATTATTGATACCAAACCCTACAAATCAAATAACTCCGCCGCCGTCCCCAACCCCTAAACCTCTTCTTTTTTTTTTTTTACTTTCCCAAAGAACACACGCAAAGATATACTTAATTAAACCATTATTAACGATCCCAAAATCAGAATTATTTATCAAGTTCGATCTTTGTTCCAGCAATGGAGACGTCTCCAAGCCTAGGAACCAGAGTGACCCTCACACTGTCGTCATCATCCGCATCCAAATCCTCAAGTATTTCAGTCAACCCCAACTTAAGCGCCGTCTTTACGTTCTTCTTGTGGCCGTGCTTATGTGGCACGTTCACAAAGCTGCCAGCAAACTCAGTATTATCGGGTCTAATTTCCTTGTCATCTTCGTCGTTGATAAAAACATCGAATTTTATGGCCATGTTGGCGTCGAATTCGATTCCATAAATGACCAAAACCTCCTCTTCCTCGTCTTTCTCCTTCTTGCTCCTCGACCTCCTTGGCCTCTTCACTTCCGTGCTGATCGGCGACTTCAGAGTTATCGGAAACTTGATTTTGGCAGGTTTCACGCGGCTGGAGGATGGACCGGATTCACCTGCGGCGAGGGCGGCGCCGATGCCGAAGGGGACATTGGCGACGGCCTTCTGGGTTCTGAGGGCTCGACGAGGGGTGGGGCGGGTTTGGAGCCATGGGAGTTCGACGTCTTGGTAGACGTAGCCGAGGGTTCGGGAGTCGAGACAGTCTCGGATTCGGACTCGGACGGCTTGGGCCTTCTCGTTGTAGAAAATGAAAGAGGCGTTGAGCCAGTCGGGGTTTTGAAGGTCCTGTCGCCGGCCGCCGAGGGTCTTCCAGACGGACCAGAGGCGGTCGATGTTGGAATGGTGGGCGTAGAAGATGGGATCTCGAGCGGCGGAGTAGAAGTTTCCCATGTTCTCGAAGTTGGGCTCGTTGTTGTCGCCGCACCAGAAGTGAACCGGACCGTGAGGAATGTTCTCAACCGAGCCACCTCCTGTCATTTTGTTGTATAGTAATTAGTAAATGAGTAAATTCATCATCCAAATCCAAGACTTTTCTTTTTTTTTCTTCATACAAATTAAGAAAATGAATAAATTAATCCACTCTATGTGATATGATGGAGGTTTTAAACATGGACGTGTCAATGAAAATGCAAAGGTCTCAATTTATCGCCACGTCAATATTGATGGACATTTTCTGAAAAATTATAAATATAAAAAAAAATTCATAAAAGAATATTTAAATTAATGTATAAACATTTCGCCCTTTTAGAATAATTTTATTGTTAATATTAGGTCTACTTTAGGTCTAACTGTGTTATATTTCATCGTTTTCTCTATGATATAATAGAAATGTTGATTTACCCTTCATATCAATATTGAATTTATGGACATACAAATGTCGATAGAAATTAAAATCTTTGAATATAACCAATTTGTTGGGGAGTAGAGTAGAGGGAATTATTTTTGTAGTTTTATTGAGTCCTTTGGTTGCATTATTACTAATAGGTTTTTTGGTTGCATATTGATTTCCGTTAAGTAAGAGAGAATTATTTTGTAGTTATTATTGAGTCTTTTGGTTGCATTATTTCATACTCTGATAGTTTTATTTTAATTATGTTGAATTTGTTGTGCACTTTTTTTTTTACCAGGCTAGGATTGAATATATATTAGAATAATATTTTGCTATACACTATGTGTAGGTATCTTTCTACTTATCACCATTACAATTTTAACAACTAGAAGAAAGAAAGGTAAAAAATGAGAACTTAGAACTTTATTACTCTCTTTCTTAGTTATCAAAATTTTAATAGTGGAGTGTAGGAAGATATCTGTATATAGCCAAGTAATGTTCTATATATTATTCATTGTCGTTGAGTATGAGTATTTTTTATGTATTGATTATGAGTTTCATTGTGTTATATATTATTTCAATTTTGTGAGATTTTCCTTTTAGTTTAGCTAGGCTTGAATTGATTGTGAGTTATTAATGGGATTTTATTAAATTTGTTAATTTTGGCTTTTAGGATCTATTATTATTAATTTGTCAAATAATGGTACCTAATTTATATTAATGATCTTTACAAGGAATGCAGGATAGGAAATCTCACAATTTCCTATGTCATCCCCCACCGTACTGGATATTAATATTATAAGCTTAATATTTCCGTGTTAGTTACGTTATTTTAAATTATTATTTGGTTCATCCCTAATTTAAATTTATAAGAAAAAACATGGTCAAATAAATAAATAGATTTAATAGTTCACTAATATGGATAGAGATTGAGAAAACTTTTTTGATCGAGAATATGTCTGAACTAATTTAGTCATATTCAGTGGATCAAATATTTACATAAAATTATATTTGTTAGGAATTACTTATTAAAGCTGTATTTCCTGTTTCTTTTTTAAACAGTTTATTAAGTAACAATTCTTTTAACTAGAAGTTTAATCAAAATTTGAAAACGGTTTTTACAAATTTTGATTAAGATTTGAAACAATATTAAATAAAAAAATATTAAATTACACATTTAGTCCCTGAACTTTGAAGTTTGTATTTATTTAGTTCTTAAACTTTCAAAATTAAAAATTTAGTCCTTGAACTTTCGAAATTTTTAAAATTTATGGGTCTAATAGATATAAAATTGAAATTTTAAGGTTCATTAAACATAAAATTTAAATTTATATATAATAGATCAATTAATTTTAAAAAAATTTGAATTTGAACATAGACTTATTCGACACAAAATTAAAAGTTCAAAGAACAAAATTGAAAGTTTGGGAACCTATTCGACACTTAAAAGTTTAGGGATCAAATAGATACAAACTTTAAAGTTTAGAGACTAAACTTGTAATTGAACCATATAAAAAAAAAAAAAAAAAAGTTGATTAATAAATTTTGAGAAATCCAATTTTCTTTTGTTTAATAAGTTTTTCAAACTTCAACTAACAGTCTGACAGTAGGCTTTAAATTTAAACGTCCTTCAAAGATAAGGTTTTGAATATTATTCAAAGAAAGTACTATAATTGACAATAAACGAATAAAGGCTTCAATCTCACTTTCATAACGACACTTTCCAGATTAATTATTATATTTTAATTTCTCATTCATCAAAGTTCTATCTTGGTCCATAAACTTTAAATTTTATTTTATTTTAGTCCATAAATTTTTAAATTGGATATTTTAATTCTTAAAATTTTTAAACTTAGGTTAGTCCTTATCTTTATTTTGCTATTAACAAATATATAACACGGCTTTATATATATATATATATATATATATATATATACACACACACATACATACATACATACTAGCTTGTTGAAGGGAACAGATATATAATTGGAATTGCATAGGTTTTAACTCATATTATGTTGGAATAACTTTTGAAAAAAATAGTTTAAACAAAATTAATTTTTCGATAATCACTTATCTATGAAAGAATTAATAATTTAAAGTGTGTTCAATATAGATTATTAAATGATTTTAGATGATCAAAAGTGTTTTTTTTTAAATAATAAATAAAAAGAATTTTTAAAAACTTAGATTAATTTAAAAGTTATTTTTGAAAAAACTCTTATGATCTAAAAATGACTTTTAATTTTTTAATTAAAAATCTTAAAAATATGTAGTACGGAAAAAAAGGGCATTTGTATTTAGTATAATCACTTTTGAAAATAGTGTAACAAAAAAAGTTATTATTTAAAACATTTTTAAAAAATGTCAATGTCAAAAAAAATTATTCAAAATATTTTTTTTAAAAAAAGGTTTAAATTTGAGGGTATTTCAAATAGAGCATAAGACAACTAGTATTAAGTGAGTAAATGTTTAAATTTGTAACTTAGGGGCTGTTTGGGGCAAGGGTTATAATAACATGTGTTATAATAATCTATGGAATACTCTGTACCCCAAACACAGACTATTATAACCTAAGACTAAACAACTCTGCATTTTAAATCATATTATATTATTTCACAAACTATTATAACCTACAGACTATTATAACCCATGTTATTATAACTCACTCAGTGCCCCAAACAGCCCCTAAGTTACAAAGTATTACAAAAATGGTTGTTTTTATATTTTATAAACTAAAATAAATAAGTCTTGTGCTGCCCACTTAATAACCACAAGAATTTTTAAAATCTTTTTTTTTTCTATGGTTGCAAAGTAGGCATCATAAAACTTGAGTGCAGCCAAGTTGTGCTCTTTTGAAAACTTTTCTTTAAGGATTGTATTTTTAAAATTCAACGCGTTAAGATAAACATATTACGAAAAGATTAAAATAAAATCTAAATCAGAAATAGAAGTATGATCAAGTATGCAAAAAAAAACAAGTAAATACCTTAATGGATAAGAGCACCAGTTACCGTAAATGGTTACGAAAAATATTACCTGGTGAAGGCTCGTCACCCGCCAGATAAGGGCTACCGAAAAACAGCGACGGCGTTCCGCTATTGGAAATCATCTGCCGATACATAATCGTAAGGTTACTCCTTATTTGCGCGTCCTTGCCAGTCGTAGGATCAACCCCACTGAAATCCAGATCCACCAACGTCGGCGGCAGATGATTTTGGTTACGAAGTTCGTCATAAAGCGACGATTTCTGGTCGGCGTAAATGGCCGGCATTCTCATTCCCCCAGGAGCGTCGTAGTTCCAAAACGGCAAAGCGAAAGTGGGATCGCCAATCAGATCTCCCAAGATCTTCTCATGAAAGTAGAGATAATAACGATGGAATGGGAAAAACAGCCACGAATTATGAACTTGGACCTCCACTGGGAACCCCACTTGATCGTATGCTCCGTTACAATAAGCACAGTGAACGTTCGCTTGTTGCTTGAAGCTACGTGGGTCGTTGTCGGGCAGGGCCCTCATGAGCTCTACGGCTCTCTTGTATTTGTCTATGTAGTTTTGATCGGCTAAATGGGCGGCTGGCCTGACCCGGAGCTTCCCCGGGGCAGGTGGGCTAAAGTCGACGATGTCGGTGGTCGGCGGCGGGCAGCAGTTTATTGGGTCGGCGCCCGGTGGTAGGTCTGGTGGGCCACACTTGGTAATGTTGGGGGTTTGGACGGGGGCGGCAAAGGCGAAGGAGTCTTGGCTGAGAGTTGAGGCGCCGTAGAGACCGCCGAGCCCAATAAGAACGTCTCTACGATCAATTTTGCCTTGGGGGGGATTTTGGCCGCCATTGGGGGCGCTGCATAAAATTCGAGGAACGTTATTGGGAAGGTAATTTGTTCTACGAAGCTTTGATGATGGGTCTCTGTTGTTACGGAAAAGTAGGCCAAATGAGGTGGTGGTGGCGGTGGTGGCGGCGGCGGAGGAAAGAGTTGGTGGAGATAGAGAAGCCATAGTTTGATTATTTGGATGAAAGCTAGTTCATTTCTAATGGTACTCATTTGGGTTATATTTATAACCAAAAAAATCTTACTTCTGAACTAAAACATTGTATTATTTTTATCAATTGGAAAGATTGATCTTCTATTTTTGACTAAAAAGAAAAAAGAAAAAAATGTCAAGGGGATGGACTTTTCTCTTTATCTTGATGCATTTTTTTTTTTTAAATTTCGTCTTGATGATCTGGTAGTTGCCGACACAACGTAATGGTGGCCATTCACAAATCTTCTAGCTGGTTGAACACTCAACTTTGGAGAAAGTCCCTGTAGATTGGTAATCTTTTTTGCTTCCACGTGCGCAATGGAAATTGGAAAAAATGTTCAACAACCAATCTAGTACAAAGTTGATATTTGATTATTGGTTAAAATACTTGTCATTTTGGTCTCTCTAACTTTGATACTTATTTCATGTACTTTTAAATATCCAAAATTTTAATATATATATTTTTAATAAACTTTAAAATTAGTTTTTATAGTTAGTTTGAAATTAATTTGTATCGAATTTAATAAAAATAATGATAATAATTTTCATTCTAGAAAAGATATTATGTGAATATATTTTCAAAATTTATAAAAGGAAACTAATGGATGGAGGCTAATTTTTTTTGGGAAAAAATTAATCATAAACTAATAATAGGGACTAATTTTAAAATTTATTGAAATAAAATGACTAAATTTAGATATTTGAAAGTACAAACACTAAAATATAATAAATTTCAAAGTACATGAATCAAAATAGTATTTTAACTTTGATCATTTAAATTATAACTTTGAAAAATGTTTGTGTAGGTTGTGATTTTTTTCTTCTTCCAACATGCCCAAAGGAGGTTGGAAGAAAGTTTAATAACGATGGTTTGGATCGCAGATGTTATCCGATGGATATGAATATTAAATACTTGGAAGTTAAATACATAATATTTAAAGGTCTGAGATAATGAATGTCTGTAGGCGGATCCGTCTTTGTTCAAAGTTTTTGAAAATGTTAATATATACAGGCATGCCTTAATTAACTGTTCAAGTAAAAATGTCTTAATTAATCCTAACAATTACCCTAATCAACATAAATGAATAATTTTAAAGGATGAATTTGTAACTAGGATTCCATCAATTAATATTTTAATCAACTTTTTAAATCTTAATTTCTTAAGATTTCCTTAATTATATATTATAATTATATATAAATCATAGGAAAAGATTGTTGTTTGATTTCAGTTTATTGCTTAAAGAAAATTTGGCACTAAGTGAGCTTAGCTCAGTAAATTTGGAACTCACACACTTATTTTTTTTCTAATTTTATTGTGTGCTATCTCTTCAAACTCACATTAGTGTTGTGAATTTTTCTCCTTTTTCATATTTTGTTAATATTTTTCTATTTCGTCAATTTGAGCATAGCTCAGTTAATAAGATACCTTTTATTGTATTTCAAATCCTTGATCTATCCGCTATTTTTTAAATTTCACAAATTCATTAGACACAAAATTAAAAGTTTTGGGTCTCATTAGACAAATTTCAATTTTATTTCTAATAATACATTAATTGTTTAAATTTTCGAATATGGCAGTGATCTATTAGATACAAAATTGAAAGTTTAGGAACTTATTAGACATATTGAAAGTTTAGGAACTTATCAGTCACAAGATTGAAAGTTTAGGAATCTATTATACAATGTTTCTTAGTTTAGAGTCTATTAGACACAAATTTAAAAGTTTGGGGACTAAACTCGTAATTAAACATTTTTTTTTTCTAGTTGATAAGATATTGAGATGAGCTAAATTATACTGGTACTACGTTACATGATATAATTTGTCAGCCCCTGCAAACAAAACTACTTGAGTCTGCCCATGAATGTTTGTATTTGGATATGTAGAATAATTAATATCTAGGAGTTAATTATTTGTGTTTATTTTATAGGTTTTGCTTATGTAAAAAATTGTTTAAATTATTAGATTTAGTTAGAAAATTTTAATTTAATTAATTAAAATATTTATATTAGATTATTAATTAATTAATAATAACTTAAAGCAATTAAAATTAATTAGAAATTAATTCATGAGTATTTTTTTCATTTTCCAAGAAAAAAATATCATGCCATCATGAGTTTTGTTTGATGGGTATGGATATTAAATATGGAACAATACTTGGTTGCATACCTGTATGCAGGAATCTCCATGCCCTCTCACCATTCAATTATTGACAAATTTTCTCTCTCCTTGTTGTCAACAATTGAATGGTAGGGAGCAGTGAGATTCTTGCATACCAGTATACAGCAGAATTATTATCCTTAAATATTTGAGAGTTAGAAGTCTAAGATTTAAGTTTTTTTTTTAAAAAATGATTTAAATTTCTGGGATATTCAGGGCCTATTTTGATATGCAATCTGTATTACGTTTTCACATTCATTTAATCAAAATGGATTCAATGAATATTCATTTGACAGATTTTTTTTTTGAAACTATTTTTTGGATTATGTAATTCAAATAGTAAAAATTCTAAAACCAACATTTTTATGTTTTCAATGTATGCAAATTTTGAATTTGAAATTTTAAAATGCAGAATTATATTAAAAACAATAAAAACTTTGATAAATATAATACTTCATGTTATAAACTCATTTTAGTTTTGTTAAATTAATATATGTATAATATAATATATCATAAATTATATAATATTGTAAAATAATAATTATAAAAAATTTATAATATAAAACATGTTCATAAATTAATGAATAATAGTTGACATTCAACCTAATATATAGTTGGTAACTAGAACTATTTTTATGGTTTATAAATTTATTATCAAACACATTTTAAACAATTATTTAAATTTGTATTCAGTTTCTAAATATGCTACCAAATGCATAAAAAACATGAAATACAACTTCATTTTTCATTGAATCCCTTGTTTCAAATGAATCCATTGTTTTCAAATTTTTGTTTTCAGATCACTAACCAAACGCACCTTAAATATTTGTGTTTGGATATGCAGAATAATTAATCCATTGAAATAAAAATAAATAAATATTTTTACATTGAAACATTTATTAAAAGTAATATTTAAAATTAAATAATTTAATTTAATTAAATAATTATAAATTAATTATAATGCATTAGTTAAAATTACTAAAACATAATTAAATAAGTATAAATTAATTAAAATATAAATAATAAATAATTAAAATAGTAATAATAATTTTATATTAGATAGTTAAATATAATATAAAATATAAAATATAAATGTATTAGTTAAAAATTATTAAGTATAAATGATATATTTATATCCATAATTAATTAAAAATAATTAGAAATGATTAATTAATATTAATTAATTAATTAATTATGATATATTGATATCTATAATTAATTAAAAATAATTAAAAAGGATTAATTAATTAGGTTATGTTTTTACTTCATCTCCCACTTATAAAAATCTCGCCTATATGGAGGGTATTAGAAAACCATGTTGGATGAGTTTTTAACTTCTTGAAATAATAAAGCCTAAAACTCCTTGTCTGTCAAAACCCATGAAACAAACAAGTCAGATAATAAAATTTCATAATTTATGGGATATTTTTATCCTTGAATAATGATTATATAAGTTTGAAAAAACAAATATCTCTAAGACAAATATGGGTGGTTATTTATATCATTTCTAAAACTCATCTCAAAATTTGTGAAATAAATTTGGCCTAACTAACTTAGTACACGTATAATAATTACACTTAATTTATTTCTCCACAATATTAAATGAGAGAAACAAGTTGATATTATGTTCAAGTCAATATAAAAAGTGGTACTATTCATAGAAGTAGCAATTTCACATAATATGTCAACCTGAACATAGCTTAATTGTTTAAAGTATAGCCAATTTGAGCATAATTTATTGGATAAGGTACCAATTATCATCTCAAAAGTTGATGATTCGATCATTCACCCCATAATTATTGAACTTAAAAAAAAAAAAAACCAATAATGATTCTTGATATAAAACAATAAAAGTGCGTAAGGTTTAATAAATAAAACAATCATTTATTAGGTGGAAACGTGGATGAATTGTGCTCCTCTAACAGCCAGAAGACTTTCACAAAAATGCAGTTTTTTATTTTAGTTTTTTTTGGATCACCTAAGCCCACGAGTCTATTGACTTTAATTATGTGGTCTGAAATTTTTTACCTTAGAACTGTTTTTTCTTTAATTCTAATTCAATTTTGATTATGATTTCAATCACTGAAATGGGCATTATGCCATTGAAAATATTAAAGAGTATTTAAGCACAGTTTAGGGGTTTATTTTGGTAGCTCTACCTTGTTTTTTATTTTCTGTTTTTATAAAGAAAAAATTTAACCAACATTTTTGGTGACCCTCATCCGAGAACCTTCAAAATAACAAAATCTATCTCAAATGCCCTGTTTGATGATCCTTTGTATTTTAAAAACATAAGCTTTTTTTTTTAAATAATAATAATTCATAATGTATAATTTAAAAAAAACTATTTCAAATTCTTGCTAAATTTTAGAAATTCTAAAAAATAATTCCCAACCATCTATTTTAGATACAAAAGTAAATAATTATTAAAAAGAAGGGAAGAAAAAAAGGTTAAATTACACATTATAAATTTTTAAGTTTGTGTCTAATAGATCCATAAACTTTAAAATATGTTTAATAGGTCTCTAACTTTCAATTCTATATCTAATAAATCTCTCAACATTCAATTTCGTGTCTAATATGTCTCTAAATTTTCAATTTTATGTCAAATTGGTCCTTGACCTATTTCAACATTTTTTTTTAAATTCATAGATCTAACACAAAATTAAAAGTTATGCCTAATAGATCCATAAATCTGTAAAAATGTCGAATATGTCAAAGATCTACTAGATACAAAGTTGAAATATTTGAAACTTAATTAGACACAAACTTAAAAGTTCAGCCACTAAACTTATGATTTTTAACTTAAAAAAAAAAAAAAAACAAGAGAGGAAGAAATTTCTCCTAGATAAGAACTTCATAGTACTTTTGGGAAGTGACAAATCTGTTCACTTCATGGTTAGGAGGAATGACTTTGCCCACATCTTCTTTTTCGCAGCCAGCCCAAGACGATGGTTTATTGTGGAAAAAAAAAACAAAATGTCGAAATCTACCAAAAGATTTCAATTTCATGGTGATAGCAATAAATATTCTTCCAAAAAATTCTGAAAATTTCACACATAAAAAAAATTACGTTACTTAATTAATAAATAAATGCATCATACCAGTTAAATAATAATAGATAAATGTTGTATATTCGTGTTGAGTGATATTTTTATTTATGTTTGATTGATTATTTTACAGTGTATTTGAAATATTAATTGAGCTCTAATATCACTATTGAATCTTTTAATTTGAAAACGAAAAATCATCTTTTTATAATTTTAGTTTTTTATTTGTGATTTAAGAAAAAAAAACTAGTGGTGGTGGCGATGGGAATGGGAAGCCATGGCAGGTTGAATGTTGAAAACTACAATTTTTTTTCCCATCATCATTCAGTTGTATACGCAATCCAAGTTTGGACAAATTTTATTGTTGAATTTGAACATTAAATGCGACGTGCAATAAAGTCTGAAAAAATTGAAATTGTGAATCTGAGCATAGCTTAGTAGGTGTATCAATTACCATTTCAAAGGTCAATGATTCGATCTCCCACCCCACAATTGTTGAAGTAAAAAAAAAATTAAAATTCTAATTTGTCCTTTCTTTACATACGTTTGTTTGATTAAATTAGATATTATTAGATTTATTTTAGATCAAAATATTTAAATTGGTGTAAATTTCTTATTTGATATATGTTTTGAGATAAGGTAGTTTCTTCAGAAATACACTTTTAATGTGTATTTTATGCAATTCTATTCAATGAAAACTCTAGTCATTTTCGATATAAATAGACTTTTGTATTTCATTTATGTAATTTTTTTAAATGGAAATCTAGTCGTCTTGCCTTCTCCCACTTTCCTAAAATCACCTACTAAAAAAAAAGTCCATTAATTATTTAACTAGTGTTTAATGTACGGATTCAACTGTCGTATTGATGGTATATTTATTTGTATATTAATAAATAGTTTTTCTTTTTGAAGATATATTAATAAATAGTTGTGGTTTTTTTAATGAAAAGTTAATAAGAATTTTGGATGGAGAAATTACATGCTGGATAAAACTTTCGTGTGGTCTGTTCTTGCTGTCCAGCATGTGTACAAATAATAATATAATAATAGTTGGTTTGGTTTAGGGATAAAATCAAGGTTAAAAAACATTTTCCCTCCCGAACTTTGAAGAAAAGTTATCATTTAATATCTGAACTTTATTTTATAATAATTTAGGTCTCATTTGATAATTATTTTTATTTTAAAAATTTGTACTTATTTTCTCACCAATTCTCTATAATAATTTTTATTTTTCTTAAGTAAACATTTAAATTCTTAGTCATATTTCAAGAATAAAAATAAATTTTTAAAATTTTTTTTTTTTTAGTTTTTAAAACTTAACTTGATTTTTGAAAACATTGGTAGAAAGTAGAAAACAATTTGATTTTTGAAAACATTGGTAGAAAGTAGAAAACAAAACAAAGAAATTTATAGGTAGAAGCGTAGTGTTTATGTAACAACCTTGACCTACTTTCAATATGTCTAAGGACGTTACTGCAAACATGTATAAAACTTTGTCCAATATTCCATTACAATAAAAGTATTTAAAATAAAACATAGTTGAGATTTCTTTAAGTCGGCAAAATAACATATAACTATAATATAGTTTACAAAACTATTACACGATCTTGCCAATCAAACTCATGATAACAATAGTGATCAACGTGATTGGACCAAAATACAGACTCGATACTATCCAAAATGTATGTGATGGATGACACATGGTCTAACAAGCAATCATTTGTCAATGTCGTTTATGCTTTCTCCTCACCTGGAATGTCTGTCAGACAATTAAAAATACCAAGTAAGTACCCTAACGGGGTAATTCAAAATGCAAAAACACATACATATATGAAACGCAATATATTGAAAGGGGACCCATAATAAAACCTGTCTTATATTAATTATTATAGCTTATCTCTATTTGTCATCATGCTAACTCTTCAACATTAATTCCACTACTCTGAACAAGCAAAAGAGGATTTTGCATGAAATTGACTCAAGCGAGATTAGTCAGTATAGCCAAAATCGCATCCCACAATCACCACTATACGTGAACATAAGTTTGCGACTAGAGAAGTGCTATCGTACATACTCACCTAGCCCATAATATAGAAAGAGTAACAGTGACACTTATCATAAATTAACATAACCATTGGTCCCATAATAGAGATCATTGGTTTTCAACATGTCTCATAACATAATAAAATTAGAATATGGCCATAACAAAATAACATATACTAACATTTTTTTATCTTTTACAATTATGAGTATGATGGGCAAATTTATAAAATATTTTGACACATTTGATCTTTTACATTTTTTATGAATAGTCTAAATTGAATCAAATTAATTAAGGATGATTTAAGTTGGTGGTTCAATATCAATTATATGTTGATTGAATCAAATCAACATAATTATTTATTATAGTTTTAATTATACAAAATATAACTATATAAATAAAAATTCATCTTTTTAGTGGCTAGTTTAATAATTGGATGCAAGTTTCAACCTTCAAATTTGAAAAAAAAAAAGAAGAAGGAAATTAAAGTCACACCTACATTTAATGACATTTTTGTAAATAATAAATGATCTTTATCAAAACCATAGTCACCTATATTTTCCTTCTCAATCACATTTCCCTTCTATCATCTCTTTGCTAGCACCAACAAACTCTTTCATCCCTTGGTTAATTTTGGTCGTTGTGTTACAATTGTCATTCGTTTACGTTTACAACTCTTCATCTCCTTCCTTTTCTATCAATGAGCTCTATCATTCTTCTTGCTCTCTCTTTGCTCGAAATTGTTTACTAGCTTCCCTCTCCCTTTGATCCGTTTCTTCAAATCATGTAAACTCGTGAAATTAAACCAACCCAAAATTTTTATTGATTAATTACTACTCCCATATATAAGGAGAATAGAATGAATTAAGCTAATACCAGTTAGGAATGGATAAAAATAAACTAACTGGGACAAACGGTATTGCTTGTCTTCCAACCAACAATGAGCTTTTATGTGCAAGAGTGACCTATGACATTCTCACCAGAACTCGCCCCATTGTCGAATTCCTCCCCATTTTTCGTTGTTTCTGTGACCGAGAGAAGAGAAGAAAAAGAAAACCCCTCCCTTTTCTCTTTTTGTTGCTCACGAAGAAGGAGGAAATAAGGATGGGTTTTCTTTTTTCTTTTTTCTTTTTTTTTTAAAAATTATTTGTTTTTTTTTTCTTTCCACTATTCCTCAAGCAAAAAGACCAACATGTCCTCACCTATTTCTCTTATTTTTTTTCAAAGCCCAAACTTGACCAACAAGCACACTTAGACCTTGAAATTCAAAAGAAATTGAGATCTTACCACTCTTTGCAATCTTTTGCCAATTTAATTTAGTTTCAGAATATCGGGCGTCACAAAAAATGTCTAAAAAGGTTTCACATTTGGAGTTTTAGCTATCGTATTTTTAGGAGAGGTTGTCAATAATTTTTCATCCTCATCATACCCCTGGTATATATTGGTATTTACTTCAACCTAACTTAATCGCCATATTATGTTTAAAGAAAAAATCTATGCATTATTTTCTCAAACAACTGAAAAATTTGTTTAAAAAAAATCACTTGCAACTAATAATTAACAAAGATAGTTTGAATTCAAAAAAAATCCTAAGATTTCAATAAAATATTTCAAAAAAACCGATTAGGTTATTCTAACAGAAAAAACTGAACTAAAAAATCAATTTTCACTTTAATTATTTCCAGTAATCTTCTTCTTGCCATCTAGTTCTTCAAAAATGGTGGCTCACTGATCGAACCTACACGCAAGTGCACATGATCGAAGTAATAAAAATCTGGATGTACTCCAGAGTATTGTACCCAAGGAAACGAATTTTAACAAAATCTATGAAGATGACATAAAAGTTGTTTGCAAAATGCAATTATGGTAACCGAGGGTGTAAAAATGATGAGAGGTTGTTTTGCTAAAGGAAATAAGCGAAAAGTCAATAATTAAGAGAATGTGATCCAAGTTGCTTATGCCCCTTTGGAAAGAAATGCCACTAAAATGCAATTGCAATCGTAGTTAACACAAGAGAACTAAGTAAACCGAATTCGACTCCTATTCAATTTTGTTTCAAAATCTTTAGGAGGCTAAGTGATTAAACCTATATTTCTATGGCTAATCTAACTTAGGTAATTTCGCGCACAATTCTAGCGGTTTTAGAGTCTCGCCCTATGTCTAGGGTTGATGTTCAGAACTTATTTCTAAGCCTTTTCCTCCATTACTTTTGTGACATCCACTTTCCCTTAACCCTTTCACTATTAAGTTCAAGCTTGACAAGCAATCACTAGTTGACCAGCTAGGTTTACCCACGTTATTTCAACAAAAACAAACAAAGTCTCGAGTGTTAACTAGATTGAATATGCTTTTAAGATTTACATCTCTCCTCTAGGGCATTCACTAACTTGAATCCCTAAGAAGGAATTAGCTCATTATAGACGAAATGAAAACCCACAATTCAGTTGCAATAAATCTCATAATTAAGAACCAAAATTCAGGAATTAACTTTCGTAATAATGGAGCAAATCAAACTGAAATTTAATAAGAATGTGTTGATGTGAATCTAATTCAATAACTCAAAATACTCACAAGGGCAGTTCAAATTCAGTACTGGAATTCAAAGACAACACATTCATTATCCTTTAACTAAATTTCCACCAAATCTTCAAAGGCAGTATAGAACTTAATGAAAATTTCAAGATTTTAATGAGCTATAATTTCCTCAAATCAATAGTTTTATTAAAGAAAGGCGAAGGAGAACAAAACTCAGAATTCATTGTTTAATTCAACTTCGACACTTACAAAAATTGGACTAAAAACAGAAACCAACTAAATGAATAAAATCGAGCAGAAAATAGAGGGATTAAAACATAATAAAACCAAACAAAAACAGAGTAATGATGCTAACGAAAGTTCCTGCTTTGATCGAACCAAATACTACTTCAAGGGTAGTTGGATCTTCACCTCCACGAACTTTCGTTGAGGAGGGATCAAACTCTGGAATTACAGAGCGAAATACAAGAATAAAATTCTGGAAAATGATAGAAAACGGTAAATTGCAGTTGCTATCCGAAAAATGAAAAACGGAATGCCTTTTCTTAGTTCTTCCCAGTTCTTTATAGACATTCGGCCTTTGTGCTTCCATCTTAGTGCTCCTTAAATATTGGGCCAACTTAAGGCATGAGATTAGGTTGAAAAGTCTCCTAGAAATCGAATAAATTATGTTAATTCTAGTGTTTTCCCGTGATTTCCGTAATAATTGAGAATTCCAGAAAATGTAATTGCATTTCAAAAGTGGAATGCAGTTGCATTTTTCCTTTTGTTCACCATCTTGTTCTCCCACAGAAATGCAATTGCATTTTGAAAGTGAAATGCAATTGCATTTTGAAAGTGAAATGCAATTGCATTTTGAAAGTGAAATGCAATTGCATTTTCGTACATGCTCCAAATCTACATAAAAACAACCAATTAGCTTAAATTCTATTCTCTTTTCAACTTCTTTCCTCTTTCTCAGTACCCCAACAAGCTTTCATGAATTTATCTCATAAACACTATTTTTAACTTGCTCGTTATTCAACAAAACATATGATCGCTATGCTTTTCGCTACAACACACAAGTGCACGTGATCGAAGTAATAAAAATTGGAGTATTCCAGAGTATCGTACCCAGGGGAACGAGTTTTAACAAAATCTACTGAGACGACACAAAATATGTTTGCAAATTGCAATTGTGGTAACCAATGGTGTGAAAATGATTGAGTGGTTGTTTTTGCTAAAGAAAATAAATAAAAATGATAAAAGAGGGATTCAAACGTGTATTTGCTCCATTGAAAGAAATTGCGGCCTAATTGCAATTGCATTCCTTTGACTTCAACACTTAAGCTTTGTAAACCGAATTCAACACCTATTCGCCCTTCTATGAAGTATCTTTAGGAGGCTAAGCGATTAAACCGATATTTCTATGGCTAATACAAACTTAGTTAATTTTGCAACACAATTCTTTTGGTTTTAAAGGTTTTTCCCTATGTCTAGGGTCAAAAACAAATTCCTATGTCTAGGCTATTTTCCTTTATTGCTTTTATGAAAACCAAATTTTCATCTAACCTTTTCAGAATTACACTCAATTTTTATATACTAATCTAGGTGATCAATCTAGACTAATAATAATCATTAAAATCAATAAAAGCAAACAAGCTATAGAGGAAGCAAGGTTGCTCTCACAATTAGGCCTTTATTCCTATCTTTAGGGCATCCACATGCTTGAATCCCAAAGAAGAAATTAGCTCATTATGAAATAAATGAAAATCAACAATTTAATTGTTTTAAAATTCATAATTTCACAATGACTAAAAAGGGAAAAGAAATTTAAAAACTAAACAACCCACTGGTTTTTTTTTTTAAGAAATACTTGAATAAAAGTAATCCAACAACTTCAACTAAACTCACAAAAATTCAATGACAGAAATAATGCTTAACAACAATTCAAAAACTTGTAGGAATATAATCCCTATGAGCAAACTAAGGTTTTGAAAATGAAGGAAACAAAACAGTAGCAAATTAAATGAAAAAACAACAGCAGAAAAATAAGATAAAAGAAAGTGCAGAAAAACCCATAAAAAAAAGGAAGAACGAAATTCAAAGATTCAATGTTTAACGAAAATTTAACAACTTACAACATTTTGATCAAAACATAAACTAACTATAGACTAAACAATGAACAAAAACAGAAGAGAAACGGCTGTAAATGACAGAAAAAACGTGAGTATAGACTGTGGGCGAGTAGCAGAAAAACCCTGCCACGTTTTGGATCGTTTTCCTCATTTTTATAGGCATTGAGGGCTAGGGTTTCCATATTTGTGCTCCTTCAATCATGGGTCAATGTTTGGACATGAGATTAGGCTGAAAATTCTCCAAAAATCGAGCAAATCCCGTGAATTTTGGTGTTTTCCCGAAATTCCCGCAACTTCCAGAAATTCCAGAAATGCAATTGCATTTCAATTGCATTTCCGTTGCATTATTTTTTAGCTCTACCAAAATTTTCCAGAAATGCAATTGCATTTTCACCAGCATTTTTGGGCTGAAAAGTCTCCTAGAATCGAGCCAAACGCCGTGGGTTTTGGAGTATTTTCGTGATTTCCGCAATAAATTGATATGTCTAGAAAATGCAATTGCATTTTCCCTCTTGTTCACCACCTTGCTTTCTCAAGGAAATGCAATTGCATTTCATTTGCATTTTCTTCATTTCTTCAAATCTACACAAAACAACAATTTTAGCCAACTTTCTTGTATCTTTTCAACTTAATTCTTATTTTCCATACTCTGACAAGCTTGCATGAATATATCTTATAAATGCTATTTTTAGCTTACTCGGTAATAAATAAAGCATACAAAAATGACAAAAATAACTTAGTTTAGGGTTAAATAATCCCTATAAATAAGAATTATCAACATACAAAAATGACAAGAACAACTTAGTTTAGAGTTAAATAATCCTCATAAATGAGAATTATCACTCACATACAAGGGAGTGGCGGTGCATGAGAGAAATGGTCGCAGGAGTCGTGCCACACAAAGGGAAACACCGATTAATGCCAGTTCTTAACATCATTACTCTTCTAATCATTCTTCTTCCCCTCCTATTTAACACCTACCTCCGTCCACGGTGAAAAAAATAATCTAATTAAACCCAAGCAGAAACGTATGAATCGGTTTGAGTTTATTTAGAATTAAATAATAATATTATGGTTAAGCATAACATACCTTGAAAACATGGAGATTCTTCTGGCGGATCTTTATCTCTTCCACAAAGTCTTCCTGGCTATGACTCGAATACAGAACCAAAGCTTGTGGGAGCTTCTTGAAAGAAAATACACAAGAAATTAAAGATGAAGACTTTGTGTGTTGTATGAGGAGATGTGTGTTGTATGAAGCATGCACAATGGCTCACCCCTAGGGTCCTATTTATAGTGGTCTAGGAAAAATAATTAAATAATATATTTTAATATATTAATATATTTATCTAACCAATTTGAATCTTATTCAAACCGTTTAAAATTCTCCTACGACATCTATTTCCTAATTTGAATCCAATTCAAATTTAATAAATATCTTTATTTAATGTATCTAATATACATTAATTATTTTAATATTTAATGTATCAAATACAATAAATATATTTTTCTCTTTTATTTAATATATCTGATATATTAAATATTAATTTGAACACTTCAAATAAAATATTAATTTGAACATTTCAAATTTTAATATTTAATATATCAAATACAATAAATATATTTTCCTCTTTTATATTTAATATATCTAATATATTAAATATTAGTTTGAACACTTCAAATATTAATTTGAACATTTCAAATTTTTCTTTCAACTAAATTGATCTTTTAGTATTACTATTAGCTAGCAAGGGGACCTTATGGACCTACAGACTATAAGCTCCAATGATACACAATTAATTAAATTAAACTCTTTAATTAATCAATTTTCATTCATTAACTCTAGGGTCACTTCACTATAGACCTAAAGTTGCACTCTTATGCACTGTAGGATAAGTTGTGTCCATTGATATAATCACTACATGCAATTCTATCCTTCATGAGTTGTTCGTAATTACAGTTAGGTCAAAAGTCCGTTTTACCCCTATAATTACATCTTGCACCTTAAGTACCACTGATTCTCTAATGAACAATCTGTTTATAATCTAATTATAAACTAAGTCCCTCTCGAGCCAATGAGAGGGTGGGGCCCCATTGTTCAAGTCCCGAAATCAGCACTTAAAGGAACTACTCATCTACTTATCCTATATGAGAATGAGTGAATTCCATCTTGTGAGATTATGTTCCCAGCTCTCTATTTGGTCAAGTTCCCACAATGGTAGGCATATTGAATCGGCTATAAAAGCCACTCTCACAGGCAGGAGTTCATTACTCACTCAGGATTAAGATCGAGTCGCATATGATCATCCTGATGAAATATTAATCTTCTCAATTAACGGATTTAGAAAGAGATATTAAATATTTCGTGGTCCATTGTATAAGATACCCTCACTCACATGTCTCCACATGAATGATTTGGATAAATCATTTCTAACTATTACAAAGTGGGCCGTATCAATAGTGTTACCAAGATAAGGCACCCAACCTTATCCATATACTATGACCCTTTAGGTTATTTCTTGAACATGATCCTCTCGTATGTCAACCACATACTGTTCAAGATTACACTAATAACCTTGAATTTTTTATATAATGGATAATATTATTTTGCAAATAAAATAATCAAAATTATTATTAATTATTAAATAAACAATTAATTACGAGGCTTTAGAGCATAAATCCCAACACACGGTGGCTCACGACGATCGTACTTTGATCGGCGCCAAAGCTTCAATCCCAATCGAGGTAATTTTTTTTCTTTTCATTCTTTAAATTACCCATTTGTATTTTTTTTAATAACCCCATCTTCGTTTTTTTTGCCCTTAATTAGAAATTATGGCTTGCTTCTCAAGAAATAACCCATTTGATTCATGAATTTTACTTCTAGTATGATTCTATCATCTAGATGGTGTTTTTTTTGTTTATTGTTGTTTGGTCGTGGATGTTGAAAGTGTAGATACTAGTATACACAGGGACAATGGAAGCCTAAGTTCAACGAAGAATACAAACAAACGGGAGAAAGAGTTCAGGTTTGTCAACGACCCTGAAAGTATTAGTGCACTAAAACAAGGTGTTCGCATTTCAGAGTGTTGTGTTTTTGGGAGTAAGGATGATTTGAAGAAGGTTGTCTACACAATTGCATTAAAAGGGAGTTTCCAATTTACAACAGTAAGATCAAGCAAGAAACAGTTCACCCGACGACTCATGTATACCCCACATTCTTGGGTTTGCAGCTAATTTAATTGAGAGAAATTCGGGTATATAACTTTTAAAATTAGTATTTATCATTTTATACACCATGTATATATTGATATTTACCATTTTATATATTCTTTCCTATATGCTTAATAAGTCCTTAAACATATTTACATTACTTGAGTTCATTGGAAAAATCAGTGGAGATGTATGTTCCCCTATATAGTTTTAGGTAGATGTTAGTTCTTAGCTAGGTAGGTTCATCATTTTGATCACTGTGGTTATTATAATTGATATGTTTTTTTGTAGTCTTTTGTTATGCAATATTAAGAATTTAGAGTTTTTGTTTAAATGATGTTAATTTACGGTTTTAGATTTAATTCAAGGTTGTTACATTTTGTTGATGTTAAATTCAGTCGCTCTCCTCCTTAAGATGCTGCTTCTTTTTAGGTTTTGATTTAGTTGGTTAGAAACTAGAAAATGTAGGCAAGGGCATTTTCGTCTAGATGTAATTATAAAACTGTATTATAAAAAATGAATAAAACCGTGTTATAAAATGACCTATTAATATTTAGTCATTTATCTTGTTGTCCCTAATTTATACTTATACTAATTTAATTACTAATCAACTAAAATAGTGATTTGTAAGCCAATTTTAATATATAAACTCTATGCATGAGCTCGAGATATTACAATTTATAAGCTTAATTTTTAAAATCAAAAAACTAAAAACTAAATAGTTATCAAACGGGCCTTAGTCTTTGTACTTTCAAATTTGTAAGAATTTAGTCCATGAACTCTAGTATGTAACAATTAGTCTCTATACTTTTAGATTTGTAACAATTTAATCTCTACCATAAAAAATTCCATTAAAATAAAATATCAACTTTTATTATTTAACGATTTAGACTTTGTAGCTTATAAACATATATTGGGTTCCTAATTAATTTATTGATCTACTTATGTAAGAAATCTTGTTAAATCTTAACAATAATTTTTATGGCAAGGACTAAATCATTACAAATTATAAAGTTCATAGACTAAAGTGTTACGTACTAAAGTTTAGGGACTAAAGTGTTACTTCCATGAAAGTTCAGAGACCAAAAATGTTTTTTAACCTAAAATCAATTTGTGTGGCATGATATATCAATTTTCACTCTAAAATTTCAATTTCATCAATTTAAACTCTAGACTTAAACAAATCTCCTAAGACTCACAAATTTCAAAATAAATAAACTTTCCTCTCATAATTTTTCTCCAGAGTCCCATCAATCTCATACCTGATAGATATTTTACAATTCATAAAACATATATAAGAATATTTTTTAAGTGATTTTTCAAAAAAAAAAGTCTATTAGAAGGTAGGCTAACATGAACATAGTTCAATTGGTTAAAGTATTATATCTACGATCAAAACGCTAGAGGTGTATCTCTACCTCCACATCTTGTTATACTAAAAAAAAGGTCTATTAGAAGGTAAAAATTATAATGCTTGTTTAAGTTTAAGGGTAAAGATTGCAACATTTATCAAAGTTTGAGATGCAATTTGATGAAATTGAAAGATTATGGTAAAAATTGTTACACCTTGTTAAGTTTAAGGGTAAAAATTGATTGGACAAAATACACTTTTAGTCATTGAACTTTGAGGTTAGTGTCTATTTATAGCAATTGCCTAACCGACTTACACAAAAAGAAGATTAAAATAATCTTTCTAAATCAATATTATTCTTATCAAATGTTTAGGTAACAACCGACTTAATAAACAAAAAGTATAAAACTATTCTTACATAATTCATATGTTAGCATAATGTTGAATGTGAATTTGATAATATTTATCATGTTGTAAAATTGAGAGGCGAAACCGGGCACCAAAACTTTACCAAAACATATAATAATAATAATAATAATAATAATAATAATAATACTTTACCAAAACATATAATAATAATAATAATAATAATAATAATAATAATAATAATAAAATAATAATACAAGTGTTAGAATATAAAGGGAGTATATATATATATATATTATAAACAAAAGAAAGTGGAGATTTATGGCAAATTAAAAACAAATGAAATTAGAGAAAATGGGAGAGAAAAAAGAAGATTGGAGAGATTTCTTTTCCAATTGTCTCAATTTATTTATCCATCAAGAACCACTATATATAGGCAATTAGGAGAGCATGATGTGGTCCATTTGGACACCAATCTATGGTCTTTGTTGGACACATGGAAGACACTTTGGCTATGGATAAAATGCCACTTGGTATGGATATCAAATGGGCATGTGGAATGGGCATTTATATTTACAATACTCCCCCTTAAATGCCCATTTATAAAATATGCCTCGTTAAAAACCTTACTAGGAAAAAAAACCCAATGGGAAGAAAAAAAACCCTAGTGAAGGAAAAGAGTACATATTTTATATAGTTTACTATAATACATTCACTCCCCCTCATGGAGACATCACTTAAAGTCTTTGAGTCGCCGCATTCCAATGCTATATACTAATTTATTGAAGATTGCAGTTGGTAATGCCTTCGTAAATAAGTCAGCCAGGTTATCTTTCGAACAAATTTGTTGTACAGTGATATCGCCATTTTCTTCAAGATCATGAGTATAGAAGAGCTTTGGTGAGATATGCTTTGTTCTATCTCCTTTGATATATCCTCCCTTGATTTGAGCTATACATGTTGTGTTGTCTTCGTATAACATCGTTGGAAGAGGTTTACTTGAAGACAAGCCACATGTTTGATGAATGTGTTGTGTCATCGATCTTAGCCATACACATTCTCGACTTGCTTCATGAATAGCGAGGATTTCAGCATGATTTGAAGAAGTGGCCGTTATAGTCTGTTTCACTGATCGCCACGATATAGCAGTTCCTCCACATGTGAATAGATAACCTGTCTGAGATCTAGCTTTGTGTGGATTAGATAGATAACCAGAATCTGCATAACCAACTAGATCATACTTTGATTTGTTAGAATAAAATAAACTCATATCAATTGTCCCTCGAAGATATCGGAGTACATGCTTAACTCCGTTCCAATGTCTTTTTGTAGGACATGAACTATATCTAGCTAATAAATTTACTGAAAATGCAATATCTGGTCTTGTGTTATTAGCCAAATACATAAGTGCACCAATTGCACTAAGATATGGTACTTCATGACCAAGTAGTTCTTCACTGTCATCTCGAGGTCGAAATATATCTTTCTTTACATCCAGTGAATGAACTTCCATTGGAATGTTCAATGGATGTGCTTTATCCATATAGAATCTTTTTAAGATTTTCTCTATATAAGTTGATTGATGAACAAATATCCCATCTGCTAAATGTTCAATTTGCAAACCAAGGCAAAATTTTGTTTTTCCAAGATCTTTCATCTCGAATTCTTTCTTAAGATATTCTATTGCCTTGGATAACTCTTCAGGAGTTCCAATTATATTTAAGTCATCAACATATACAGTTATAATAGTAAATCTTGACTGAGATTTCTTTATAAAAACGCACGGACATATTTGATTATTTTGGTATCCTTCTTTCAACAGATATTCACTCAGGCGATTATACCACATTCGTCCTGATTGTTTTAATCCATATAATGATCTCTGTAACTTTATTGAATACAATTCCTGAGAACTTGATTCATATGTTTCTGGTATTTTAAATCCTTCCGGGATTTTCATATAAATGTCATTATCCAGAGATCCATATAAATACGTCGTGACTACATCCATTAGATGCATATCAAGCTTTTCATATACAGTCAGACCAATCAAATATCTTAGCGTTATTGCATCCACCACAGGAGAATATGTCTCCTCATAATCAATACCAGGCCTTTGCGAGAATCCTTGTGCAACAAGTCTCGTTTTATATCTTGTGACTTCATTCTTTTCATTTCTTTTCCTTACAAATACCCATTTATATCCTACAGGTTTGACGTTTTCCGGTGTTGGGACTACTGGTCCAAAAACCTCACGTTTTGAAAGTGAGTTCAACTCTGCTTGGATTGCGTCTTTCTACTTCGGCCAATCCTTTCTACGTTGACATTCTACGATAGATTTTGGGTCAAAATCGTCACTTTCATGAATAATATCGTGAGCAACATTATAAGAAAAAATGTTGTCAATAATGATATCATTTCGGTTCCATCTCTTTCCTGTTGTAACATAGTTTATAAAAATTTCATTATTATCCTCAAGCGTTTGATTTTCACCAATACTCTTTTGAGTAGTTGTATTCTGGATTTCTTCTGGAACATCCATACCTTTTATTGAATCATTTTGATTCTCAACTACTTTTCTTTTTCGAGGATTTTTATCTTTAGAACCTATTGGTCTACCACGCTTCTGGCGTGCTCCAGACTCATTATTGACAACTTGTTCCTTTGGGATATCAACTTTTGATGGAGCATTTGCAGCTGGTATATATGATTTAGTCACACTTTTAGTATCTGTGAATGCATCTGGTAGTTGATTTGCTATATTTTGCAAATGAATTATCTTTTGAACTTCAAGTTCACATTGATTTCTACGAGAATCTAAATGAGATAATAACGATGCATTCCATGTAATTTCTTTTTCCAACTTCTTAATTCCTCCCCCTAATGTTGGAAAATTTGTCTCATTAAAATGACAATCAGCAAATCGTGCAGTAAATACATCACCCGTCAGGGGTTCAAGATATTTAATAATTGATGGGGAATCAAAACCAACATATATTCCTAACCTCCTTTGAGGACCCATCTTAGTACGTTGTGGTGGAGCAATCGGTATATATACTGCACATCCAAAAATTCTTAGATGGGAAATATTTGGCTGCTGGCCATAAGCTAATTGCATTGGGGAGTATTTATTATAAGCTACTGGCCTAATACGTGCCAGTGATGCAACATGCAAAATAGCATGACCCCATACCGATGTAGGAAGTTTAGCTCTCATAAGCAATGGTCTTGCAATTAGTTGCATACGTTTTATAAATGATTCTGCTAGACCATTTTGTGTATGAACGTGAGCTACAGGATGTTCAACACTTATCCCAATTGACATACAATAATTATTAAAAGTTTGGGATGTAAATTCACCAGCATTATCAAGTCGAATGGTCTTAATTGTATTATCAGGAAATTGTGCTTTTAACTTAATTATTTGAGCAAGTAATCTTGCAAATGCAAGATTTCGACTTGATAATAAGCATACATGTGACCATCTGCTGGATGCGTCAATTAATACCATAAAATATCTAAATGGACCACTTGGTGGGTTAATAGGTCCACAAATATCACCTTGAATTCGCTCTAAAAATGCAGGTGATTCAATCCTCACTTTAGCTGGTGATGGTCTAATAATTAATTTCCCTTGAGAACAAGCATCACATGACAACTCATTGGATTGAAGAATCTTCTGGCTCTTTAAAGGATGTCCATGTGAATTCTCAATAATTTTTCTCATCATTATTGACCCTGGATGACTCAATCGATCATGCCAAACACTGAATATTTCTGGATTCATGAACTTCGGGTTCATTATTGCATAACTTTCGATTACTCGTATATGAGTATAGTATAATCCAGAAGAAAAGACAGGCAGTGTTTCTAATATACGTTTTTCATGTGAAACAATAGATGTTATATAGAGACACTCTATATTATTTTTACAATCAGTTTCAACATGATAATTATTTTCACGTATATCTTTAAAACTTAATAAGTTTCTTTTCGATTTGCTAGAGAACAGAGCATTATTAATTGTAAATCTTGTTCCTCTAGGCAAAATAAAGTTTGCTTTTCCAAAATCTTCAATCAGATTTGCAGAACCTGATATAGTATTGACTTTTGCTTCCAGCATTGTCAATCTAGAAAAATATTTTCTATTTATGAGTATCGTGTGCGTAGTTGCGCAGTCTGCCAGACATAAATCCTCATTGCTCATTTTCGAGTTACTCAACATATTGAAATTGTTCATATTTCTTCATTGAAAAGAAAAGAAAAACGATTACAAAGAGTCTTAAATATATATACAAACAAAACAGCAACAAAAACATACTAAACAGTACTTAATTATATATTTTCATACAAATCATCCTCTACTTGTTTGATTGCATCAATTCTCTCTCCAGGAGATTCAAAATAATCAGCTACATCAAGATGCATCATATTGGAGGGGTCAAACACATCATCTTCTTGAATGGCAAGATTTACCTCCACATTCTTTCCTTTTCCTTTTTCCTTCAGGGAAGCTTGATAGAGATCAACAAGGTGTTTTGACGTACGACAGGTACGTGACCAGTGCCCAGTCATTCCGCACCGGAAACATTTATGTTCATCACCTTTCGAACTTCTATCTTGTGGAGCCTTTCCTTTATGATCATCACTTCGTGTGGGTTTCTTAAAATTATAATGCCCACCACGAAAATAGGTATTTCTTCCTCTACCGCGGTCCCGATCTCGACCACGACCTCGACCACGGTTATTAAAATTCACAGCATTCACTTCAGGGAATGGTGTTGCTCCAGTTGGTCGGGATTCGTGATTTTTCATCAATCACTCGTTATTTTGTTCAGCAACGAGAAGACATGAGATAAGTTCAGAATATTTTGCAAAACCCTTCTCTCGATATTGCTGCTGCAGGAGCATATTCGAGACATGAAAAGTGGAAAATGTCTTCTCTAACATATCAACATCAGTAATCTTTTCTCCGCATAATTTTAATTTTGAACTAATTCTGAAGAGTGCGGAATTATATTCACTTACTGATTTAAAGTCCTGCAACCTCAGGTGCATCCAATCATAACGAGCTTTAGGAAGAATAACTGTTTTTTGATGATCGTACCTTTCTTTCAAACCTTGCCATAGAACGTATGGATTTTTTATTGTAAGATACTCCATTTTCAATCCCTCGTGAAGATGATGGCGAAGGAAAATCAGGGCTTTTGCTTTTTCTTGATTTGATGCATCATTTCCTTCTTTAATTGTTTATCCAAGATTCATAGAATCTAAATGGATCTCAGCGTCAAGGACCCATGACAAGTAGTTATTTCCATTAATATCCAGGGCCGCAAATTCTAGCTTTGTAAGGTTTGCCATAATAACACTTTAGCGGGAAAAATGACAGAGTCTCGTGCTGATAACGTGTTGTAAAATTGAGAGGCGAAACCGGGCACCAAAACTTTACCAAAACATATAATAATAATAATAATAATACTTTACCGAAACATATAATAATAATAATAATAATAATAATAATAATAATACAAGTGTTAGAATATAAAGGGAGTATATATATATATATATTATAAACAAAAGAAAGTGGAGATTTATGGCAAATTAAAAACAAATGAAATTAGAGAAAATTAGAGAGAAAAAAGAAGATTGGAGAGATTTCTTTTCCAATTGTCTCAATTTATTTATCCATCAAGAACCACTATATATAGGCAATTAGGAGAGCATGATGTGGTCCATTTAGACACCAATCTATGGTCTTTGTTGGACACATGGAAGACACTTTGGCTATGGATAAAATGCCACTTGGTATGGATATCAAATGGGCATGTGGAATGGGCATTTATATTTACAATATATCATTATTTTTAACACTATTACCATTATTTCTTTGTATTAATAAAATTATTATTATTGGATAAGTTTAGAACTACTTTACATTAAAAGAATGTTTAGATAGAAGTGGATTTTAATTAATTAAAAACTTACTTAACGATTGAGTTAGTTCCGACAAACTTGATATTTCTCTATTTCTAATAATATTAAACAACTATAATAACTACCGCAACTCAATTTCAATGACCTTCTCAAACCGAAGAATATTTGTGCACTAAATAGACTTTAAACAACTGTATGTCATTATTTTTGTTTTGCTAGTAATTTTCAAAAACTTTGATAATGCCAAATTAATCTAAGCAACATGTTGAGATTTTAAAAAACATTGATAAAAAAAAAAAAAAAAAGGAACAAAACCTATTCTTTTAACTATATACTTTAGCCAAATCTTAATCTATAATACACTTTTTTTAGTTAAAGAAAATGTGTACCACCTTCAAACGTTATTACTATTTTAACCTATTAAACTATGATCAAATCAAAATAGTTATAAAAAAAAATTAATTTTAAAAAGTTGGTAATGATTTAATATTTTTATAGACTAAAAACTAAGAAATTTTATTTAATAAACCTAATTTGTAAACATTAAAAGAAATTAATCAAACGGTTTCTAGAAAAATTGAAATTGATGTTTCAAATATATATACCTTAAATTGAAATTTAAAAGTTATAAACCTGAATAAGAAAAGAAAATTCAATACACAATATGTTTAAAAAAATAAAGAAAACTTGGACTTTTTGTTTTTTGTTTTTTCTTTCTTTCTTTTGAGTTGTTGGACTCATCTGTTGTGAATAGAAGGAAACTTAATCTTGGAAATCAGTTCATAAATAAATAAATAAGGGCAAAATACACTTTTGGTCCATGAAGTTTGGAGTTGGTGTCTATTTGGTCATGACGTTTTAAAAAGATATAACAGAAATGGTCTCTAAGCTCTTTTGGCAACAACTAACAGAAAAATGATTTTGCAATTAATTTGTTGATTGTACTGGCTAATTTGGCAATATAATATTATTTTAATAATTTTTTGGTTAAAATACCATTTTGGTCCATGTATTTTCAAATGTCCAACTTTAGTCTTTGTACTTTCAATGAAGCTTAAAATTGGTCCTTATGATAAGTTTGAAGTTAATGTTTATCGATTGGATGAAATTAAATTTTTAGTCAAAATTTATTAATCTTGTCAAAACTCACCAATTACAACAAAAATTAAGTTTTGCACAAAATTAAATTTAATTAATGTACATTAGCGACGATTGAGTAAGTCTTTCAAAATTCACAAATTTCAACAAAAATCTAGTTGTAGTGTCAATTTTCTTTGAAGCTTCATTAATTTTGCACTGGACGTATATTTTATATTTATTAAATGTACATGAGAATATCTTTATTGATGATTAAATGAAATTTTGTAAGAGGGTAAAATTTGCAAGTTGTACTTGTTCAAGTTTAAGATTAAAATTGCAATAATTATCAAAGTATACGATGCAATTTGATGAACTTGAAAGTTTAGTATGAAAATTGATACACTTTGCTAAGTTTAGAGTTAAATTTGATACTTTTCTTAAAATTTAAAAATAGTTGGTGAAAGTATGACCGTTTGAGATTGTCATAGCTTTAAAATAATGACTGACAACTGTGCTTTTAGAAAAATTAGCTGTAATGTGAAGTAAATTAGTGTTTGGTAAATTTTAATTTTTAACTTGAAAAGCAAGTTATAGTGTTTTATAAATTATTTTTATTTTGATATTTAATATCTAAATTTGTTATAAGATAATTATTAAAAAAAATTATATGAATTAAGTTGCAAATTATTTTGTTTACTATAAATTATTTGATAAAATATTAGGAAAAAACAATTGTTATAAAAATTTGAATGGATCAAGATTTCGTTACAATTTAAATTAAAAAAATATAAAAAAGATATACGTGAGAAATGGATGTGAGACAACAGTGTTTTTTGGAAAAGCTTATTTGAAAAGCAACTATCTACATGATTTTGCATGTAATGAGTAATTTAGAAAGTGATTTTATGTAAATTAGTAAATAATGAGTTTTACTCACATAATTACTTTTGATCCTCCAAAATCAATCCAAGCGGACCCTTTTTTATTTATATTTTTTGAAAAGTGGGCATCTTACATATGAGTAAAACTTGGCTGCAACCATTTTTGTTGCCCTATATGTGGCCAGCCACACTGCTACACTTGATCCTTCACTTTGCCATCAATCTATTTTTCTTTTTTTTTTTTTAAGGAAGATATATTCATATATTTCAAAATCTCAACAATCTCTCTAATATGATGATACAATCATATTTTCCTTTTCATTTAAATATTATAATTCAAATTTTATGCCTAAATATAATAATGTACTAAAGATAAAGCATTATTAACAATAATATACTTAATGCATTAAGAAGTGACTTAACACAAACGAGTCTCCATCCAACAAACTTATCAATTATTCAACACCCACGACTTATACACAATGCATGGAAAACCGTTCCAACTTACACAAATCCATCCAAATAACTCTTCCCAACTTTCCCCACTTCCACACGTGAGCATTTCTCACCAACTTCCCCAAAGAAAAAAAAAAAAAAAAAAACACACACACAAGACAATTCACACCCACTTAGAAAACATTACAACACTCAAACGTTAGGAATCGACTTAATCATCAAACTCAATCTTAATCCCACCAATGGAAACGAGGCCACTTCCAAGCCTGGGCACCAAAGTCACCACCACGCTGTCATCATCCTCCGCATCCAAATCCTCAAGCAGTTCAGTTATCCCCAACCTAAGCACCGTCTTCACATTCTTCTTGTGCCCATGTTTATGTGGAACATTGACAAAGCTCCCAGCAAACTCGGTATTATCGGGTCTAATCTCCTTGTCATCTTCGTCGTTGATAAAAACATCGAACTTCAAGGCCGTGTTGGCGTCGAATTCGATCCCATCAATCACCAAAACCTCCTCTTCCTCGTCTTTCTCCTTCTTGCTCCTCGACCGCCTCGGCCTCTTCACTTCCGTGCTGACCGCCGAGTTCAGAGTCAGCGGGAACTTGACCTTGCCGGGTTTCTTCCCGCGGCTGGTCTCGCCAGCGAGGGCAGTGCCGATGCCGAAGGGGATTTTGTGGGAAGGGATTTTGGGGTTGCGGGCGGCTCTACGAGGGGTGGGGCGGGCTTTGAGCCATGGGATTTGGACGTCTTGGTAGACGTAGCCGAGGTTTTTGGTGTCGAGACAGTCTTTGACGTAGACTCGGACGGCTTCGGCTTTCTCGTTGTAGAAAATGAAAGAGGTGTTGAGCCAATCGGGGTCATGGATGTCTCTGCGCCTGCCTCCGAGGGTCTTCCAGATGGACCACATGCGGTCGATGTTGGAGTGGTGAGCGTAGAAGATTGGGTCTCTGGCGGCGGAGTAGAAGTTTCCCATGTCCTCGAAGTTCGGCTGCTTCTTGTCGCCTACCCATAAGTGAATCGGACCGTGTGGAATGTTCTCCACTGAGCCGCTTCCTGTGAATTTGGTATATCGAAAAGGCGAAGCATTCAATCTAACTACTTATATTAAATTACAAGGTTAGTGCAGTTAGTGATGATAACTACTTATTTTGCAGCCCATTTTTTTTATCATTGGATTTGAAAATTTTTTGTTTTTATTTTTTTTTTTTTAGGAAAATGTGTGGCTTAGATGTGGGCTGCACAGGTTTTGGGTACTGCAGGCAGCACCCAAGTCTGGCCCTTTTTCTATTGTTCTCATTTATTTTTCTTTTATAAATATGTTTCTAAATTTTTCTCTCACTACCACTTTTCTTCATGTTGTAAATTTATCTTTTCTTTAGTTCTAGCAATACGTCGAGTTTCAAACTCTTCATCCCTCGTTAAAAATATATGTCTTAACTATGTTTTTGTTGATTTAATTTATCTTTATGAGGTTTGAATTCTCATACCTTACATTTGTTGTACTAAAAAAGTTATCTTTATTTATCTAACATATCTTATACTCTCAACGTTCTTCTTTCTCAAATTTTTTATTTTCTTTAACTTTCTTCTCTCTAAAATTTATCTCTTTTTCTCCAACTTATCTTTCTCTTTCTATAACTAATATTTTGTTTTTTTCTACTCTAATTAATATTCTTTCGTTAACATATCTCTCTAAATTTACCCTTTTTTAAACTTTTCTCTAAAAAATAAAAATTCATCTTTGTCTCTAACGTTTTAATTCCATGCCTTCACATATTTTTTGTTCTCTAACACATCTCTTAATATCTCTTACTTAAAGAAAATAAAAAACAATTATCAAACATGCTTGATTTTTTTTTTTTTTTTTAGTTATCAAACATGTATGGTTTTTGTTTTTTGAAACTAAAAAACCAAAAATAGAAAATATAAACAAAAAAAAAGGGTTATAAACGAGTCCTAAATTTTTAAGTTTGTGTGTAACAAATCCTCGAATTTTAAATATATAACGTCTAATAAATATCTGAATATATATTCAATTTTGTGTCTAATAAGTCTTTAAACTGTTAAAAATGTCTAATAGGTTCTAAACTTTTAATTTTGTATCTAATTGGTTCTTGACCTAGCTAATTGGTATTTTTAAAATTAGACTGGAGTCCTATTAGACATAATTGTATAAATTTAATGTCTAATAGACCCATTAAGTTTAAAAAATGTTGAATATGTCGGGACCTTATTAACATCAAGTTGAAAGTTCAAATATTTATTAGATATTTTTAAAGTTTGTAAACCTGTTAGACACGAAATGAAAAATTAGGGATCTATTAGATACTTTTTAAAATTCATAGACCTATATATACACAAACATGAAAGTTCAAAGACTAAACTTGTAATTTAACCATAATAAAATTTTCAAGTACTTTAGTAGTACATACTTTTTCAATTCAACAACTATAGGATTATTTTCAATTATGTCTTATACCTTTATTGTTACTAATTAAGAGCATGTTTGGTAGGTAATATGAATTTTGTTTTATGTTTTCGGATTCACCAAGTTTAGTGAATATGCATTTAGTAGATGTATTTCTTAAAACTGTTTTCGAATTCTGTGATCCAAGTAGTGAAATTTCTAAAAACAACATTTTTATGTTTTCAGTGTATCCAAATTTTGAAATTTAGGTCTCGTTTATAGCCATTTGAAAAATTCAAATGCGAAATTATATTAAAAAAGATAAAAACTTTAATAAATATAGTATTTCATGTTACAAACTTGATTCATTTTTGTTAAATTAAAATATGTATAATATAATATATTATAAATTATATAATTATATAAAATCATAATTATATAAAATTTATAACATAAATCATGTTCATAAATTAATTAATAATAGTTTAAATATTTAGTTGGTAACTACCACTAGTTTTATGGTTTATAAATATATTGTCAAAAACATTTTGAACAATTGTTTAAATTGGAATCTAATTTCTAAATCTACTACCAAGCATATATATGAAAACATGAAATACAACTTTGTTTTCATTGATTCCTTTATTTTCAATTTTTTGTTTTCAGATCACTGACCAAACGCACTTTATATATATATATATATATATATATATATATATATATATATATATATATATATATATATATATATATATTCAAATAGAAGTCATCACAACTTTTGTTTAATGTTTTTAATATATTATTTTATTTTTATTCAAACAAACTATTAGAAATTGTATTATTATGCCATATTTTATAAAACAATAAATATACGTAGCTTAAAATAAACAAATATTACTTGGTGAGATGAATAGAAAAGTGGAAATAAACATTAAAACATTTTGGTCTAACAAATTAAAATTTATTTTTCTCAATAAAATTTTTATCTTGATATCTTTTATACTTTTTTTTTTAATCTTCTAGCATATGTGTCTAATAAATGAACTTATAAAGATAACATCTGTTCTAACTTTTCTCTCTGCATCTCTAACTTGGTTTTCTATTTTTTTTTTAACATAATTATCAAACATGAATGATTTTTGTTTTTTAAAAACTGAAAAACCAAAAACAGAAAAAATCAGAAACAAAAAATCTAAAATAAAAAATGGTTATAAATCCGGCCTTAATTTTTCATTTTTATAAGGAACCCTTCATCGTTTCCTATTATAATCAAAGAAAGATTTTGAACTAGAAGTTTAGCTTAAATATTTAGGGTTAGGGGCAAAAATAGAAAAAGAGTACAAGTGGCTACTATTTTTGTTTAGTTCCCTAGAATTAAGGGCAATAGAGTTCAAAAATGTCAAGAGGAATAGAAAAAACTCACCCTATGTATCACCAAGGAGAATACCCATTATGCCATTATGGATGAATGGTCATGCTGATATCCTCATGGATGAAGAAAGGTTTTCTTTTTCTTTTTCTTTTTAAATCATTTAAAAACTTAGAAGTTAAATGAAACTTTTGAAACCATGAGGTTTGATATCAACTCTACAATTCAATAACATTTTATTATAATTTTGCATAATAAATTTGATATTTATTTCATTTTTATTATAAAACATTACTTGAGGCAACCATAAATATAAATCATACAATATGTGATATTGATTTCTAGTGATTCATATAATACAGGAATAAACATGTCCAAGTTATTACCACTTAAATTTTCATTCTCTTTTCAAAAAATATTTTTTTAAATATAACAAAATTTTAAAACTAAAATCCATTATTTAAAACTACTTTTTTAATTTTAATCAACTTTTATTATGTAACAAAACCTAATTTCTAAACACTTCGTTTTTGTTTTCTAAAGACGAAGACTTATTTTTGTTCTTACGAAATTTTATTAATCTTTTTTATAAAAAATTTATCATATCATTTTTTTTTTGACAATATGCTAAGAAATTATTTGGTGAGACCGCTACAATGCCATAGAAATTATTGAATCCACATCCAACGGTGTGGGAAGATTCGAACCTTTGATCTTTTGGTTATGGGTACATGTTTTATACCAGTTGAACTATGCTCATGTTATCTATTCATGTCATTTGAAACAATATAAAAAAAGAACAAAATGTAACTTATATATTCTTTTTGTTAATAAAAGGTTAAATTAATTAAAAGTTTAGTTTTTGAATCTTTGGGTCTGTATCTTATTTGATCCCTAAACCTTAAAAGTGTCTAATAAGTACTTGAACTTTTAATTTTGTATCAAATAGGTCATTAAACTTTAAAAAGTGTCTAATACGTTCTTAAACTTTCAATTTTGTGTTCAATAGATCTTTGAATTTTCAATTTTATGTCTAATAGCTCATTGACATATTTGACATTTTTTAAACTTCATACACTTACTAGACATAAAATTGAAAGTTTAGGATCCTATTAAAATAAAGTTCAATTTTATATTTAATAAATCAGTTCATTTACAAAAATTTAAAATATGTCAGGAATCTATTAGACACAAAATTAAAAGTTTGAAAACATATTAGACATTTTTAAAGTTCGAGTTCTTGGACGATCTATTAGACACAAAATTGAAAGTTTGGAAACTGTTAGACATTTTTAAAGTTCGAGTTTTGGGACAACTTATTAAACATTTTTTTAAAGTTTAGGGACCAAATAACACACAAACCTAAAAGTTTGGGGGAGTACATTTGAAATTTAGCCTTAATAATTAGTCCAAAAAAATTAACCTTAATAAAATGTAACATATTTTTGTACTTTAAATTTAAATATCACCTGGTGACGGATTATCACCCGCTCGATAAGCACTACCAAAAAAGAGCGACGGCGTACGGCTACCGGACACAATCTGCCGATACATAACCCCAAGGTTGCTCCTTATTTGTTGCTTATCGTCGGGTTCCGCCGTCGGATTGGAGCGACTGAAATCCAAATCCACGACCGCCGGCGGCAGATGTTCCGGCGTTCGAAGCACATCATAAAGCGCCGATTTCTCATCGGCGTAGAACGCCGGCATTTTCATGCCCCCAGGAGCATCGTAGTTCCAAAACGGCAAAGCGAAATTCGGGTCCCCAATAAGCTCTCCCAAGATCTTCTCGTGAAAGTAGAGATAAAAACGGTGGAATGGGAAAAACAGCCACGATTTGTGAACTTGGACCTCAATGTTCGGAAAATCCACTTGGTCGTAAGCGCCGTTACAATAAGCACAGTGAATGTTGGCTTGTTGCATGAAGCTTCGTGGGTCGTCGTCGGGGAGGCTCCTCATGAGCTCGACGGCTCTCTTGTATTTCTCTATGTAGTGTTTGTCGGCCAAATGGGCGGCCGGTCGGACCCGGATTTTTGCATGTGCCCGTGGCCGGAAATCAACGATGGTGGTTGTCGGCGGCGGGCAGCAATCCACTGTCTTGGCGTGCTCTGGCAAGTCCGGTGGGCCACATTTTGTAATGTTGGGGGTTTCGACTGGAGCTGCAATGGCGAAGGAATCGGAGCTGAGAGTTTTTGAAACTCCATAGAGACCGCCGAGGCCAATAAGCATGTCTCTCCGATCAACCTTGTTTGGACTACCATTGGAGGCGCTGCATGAAACTCGAGGAATGTTATTGATGAGGAATTTTTTTCTTTGAATTTTTGATGATGGGTTTTTGTTGTTATGAAAAAGTGGCCCAAAATTGGTGGTGGCGGCAGAGGAAAGTGCTGCCGAAGATGGAGGAGATAGGGAAGCCATAGTGATAGCTTGATTCTTGAATGTGATTAAGGTTTATTTCATAATTAGGCACTAATTCACGTGATATTTATAATAAAATCATAGGCTAAAATTCGAGCCTAGCCCATGAGCCACCAACTACTGTCGCAAAGAGTCCATGGTTCAATCTTTCAATTCTACTATTGTTGAACTAAAAAAAAAAGATAAAATCATAGGGTTGGGCGTTATTAATGAAGTGATTTTTTTTTTTTTCTTTTGAGTTCAACAACTATATATGAGGTGGGAGATTCAAACATCTACTTAGTCGAAAAGTATATGCCTAAACCAGTAAAGCATAAATTGGCATAATGTAATTAGTAATGTTCAAATAATGCATGTAATTTTTTTTTTGAGTTCTACGAGTGTAATAGTGGATCGAATTTTCAATCTTAAGATAAATACTAGAACAATACTTTCCTATAATGAGTGGATAAATTATTGAAGGAAGTCATCACAATGAGATTGACAGTTTTGGATGTAATGAGAGAGAAATTGTAAAAGTACCACAATTTTGTATCTAGTGCTTATTAGAGGAAAAAAAATTTAAAATATACATCTGACAGTTTTAAAGAGACAGTCACACTGTAGTGATCACAATGAACAATTTGTACATGAGTTAGGTTGCAAGAATCATTCTACTGTCCACTACTATATGTTTTTTCCTTATATAGATATTTATAGGGAATGCCAAGGAGAGAGAAGATATACCTTTTTATATATAAGAAAAATATAAACACAAGCTAAAACTTTTGTTCAAAGTAATTAGTATCTTGTCAAAGTGAGCATAGATTATCAACCAAAAGGCCAAATGTTTAAATCTCCTAACAGTTGAACTCAAAAGAAATAATTATAATTAGTATTTCATCCTAAGTTAGGTTTGGATTAGTCTTGGTAGTTTGTTTCATCAATTTTTTTATTTAAGAAATGGGGTTTTTTAAGGCCATTTGAGATACAACCGTACAAGAGGAATTAGTAAAATATATTTGCATTAAATATACAATGAGTGGCGGTCCCCACTCCCCACGTAGACACATTTTTGACTTATTGAAATATGAAAATGTCTTAATACAAAGTTGCAATGCAAGGATGAACAATACAGAAAACTACACGTTATTTTCTACTTATTTTAACAATTTCACCTGCCACTAAAACTAAAATTTTGCTAAAATTCAATGGACAAAATAATAATTTAAGCGGTGGCGTATCTAAATGGTACTGCTATAATGTTTAGAATATCTCAATATGCATGCCAAATTCATGGGAAAGAGTCTATAAGATATATGCCAATTAGTTTTTAAAAATTTATTATGTTGGAACTTTTTTTTTCTTATTTATTTAATCCCAACTTTGATTGTGATTTGAACCACAGAAATATGGGCATTATGCCATAAGAAATAATTAAGTAGAGGGATGAGAGAAGTTTAGAATCCATTTTGATAAAACTTTTTTAAAAAATAATTGTTGATAACTAACATATCAACATGTTTTATGCTTTTATAAATAAATTATTTACAAATATTTTTGTGGACAAATCTCATACAAGAACTTTCGATATAACCACGGACATGAGTATATTTAAGTGGGTAGAATATCTACTTTCATTTTTTAAAGTTGAAAGTTCAAATTCCTTATCCCTATATTTGTTATACTAATGAGAAAAAAAAACCCTTTAATATAACTTTAATGTAAAAACAAAAAAAGACAAAAATCTAATATCCCAATATATATTAGTATATATAAACTCAAATAACCACTTCCATTTTAAAAACATAAACTTTTTTTTTTGAGTTCAACAACATTTAGAGGTGAGGGATTAGAACATGCGACCTCTTGATCGATGGTACATGTTAATTACCACTGAGCTAAGCTCACTTTGGCTTAAAAACATAAACGTGTTAACTCATAATCTAGTATATATAAAGCCAAATTTTAAAAATAAAAGATTGAAAAGTAAAAAAATATGTTCATTTCAGGCTCATTTGGTAATTATTTTGTTTTTGATTTTCTATTTTTGAAAAATAAGCTTATAATAATCACTACTTTCACCTATAGTTTTCTTACTTTCTTATCAACTTTTTAGAAGCATTTTAAAAGCCAAGCCAAATTTTGAAAATTAAATTTTTTTTTTTTTTTAAACTTGATTTTTTTTTTTTTTTTTTTAAGTTTTTAATTTGGGTTAGTATCTAAATGTGTTTTTAAGGAATGAGAAAATCTTACCAAAAAAATTGTGAAAAAACAAGTATAATCTTCAAAAACAGAAAATCAAAAATAAATAAGTTATCAAACGGGACCTTCATGGTTTGGTGAATTGATTTTAGTCATTTTAAAAACATTACCTAGAGAAGAGATTTTACTAACATGAACAAAGCTCAATTGACATAAAATATGTACTCTCGATCAAGCGGTTAGATGTTCAAATCCTCATCCTACTTATTGTTAAAAAAAAAAAAAACAAATCTTCTTCTGCACAGCCTTAACTTAACCATGTCAATAGTGGTAAAAAAAAAAAACAAAAGGTCGATGTTGACGGAAACCAGGAATGTTTTTTTAAAAGATTTTATAAAAATTAAGAAATATATCAATTTTATTTTAATTAAAGTGAAATTACAAATTTAATAATGTAGTTTGAGTATAGTTTTAATTTGGCTAGGTTTTAAAGTTTCAATTTAGTCTATATATGATTTAGTCAAATCTCACAAATCATCTTTGTTATTACCACATTTGATACATTTTTTTAACGTAACAATGAGCCAATTATTCATATTTGACTAGCTGTGTTAATCGACCACAAAAATTAGAAGGAAATAAGTGGATTTGTTTTAGTGGGTAAAAGATAATTTGAGGACGATTTGTGAGGTTTACTAGGTACGTTAGAATATTTTGAGACACTTCGATCCATATTTACTGTTAGCGTTAGAGCATAATTGAGAGGATGATCTCTTAGCACCAAGGGGGGATTGCACCTCTAGTGTAACAATTATCAAGCTCATGGAAAATTATGGTAGCCAAGTGCAAAGCCAAACAAGACTGGTTTTCAAGATCGTTTCCAATTTTAGTAAAGACCAAATTTATGTAATCCAACTTTTAATTAGTGAATCAATATTTTTTACCTCTTAAAATTTTTACTTATATTTTGTTTAGTTCAAATTTTTAGATAAAAATATTTAGAAAAAAATTACTTTTTGGGTCCCTAAATTTTTAGTCATAGGTGCATTTGGTCCCCTTAAATTTTAAAATGAACTATTTTAATCACTGAGTTTTTAGAAATAGGTTCAAAAGGTCCCTAACATTACTTTTACCAACAATTTATTATTATTATTTTAATATTGATGTGACATTTAAAATTAAAAAGAGAGAGAATAATTTCTCTCTCCCTTCCACCTTTCTCTCTCTCTAATTTCTCATTCATGCCACTCTCTAAACCACCATTTTGTGGAATCTCAAACACTGTTTAGTTTATACGAAGAAAACTTTGATGTTTTACAGAGGAAGAGCTCCAAAAGGGGTGAAATTTAATGGGTTCTGTCTAAGTACTGTTTGTAAAGCAAATCACCATGGTCTAGTAGTCAATAGGACCTTAGGAAAATAAGAGAGAATGAGTTCAATCCATGGTAGCTATTTATCTAATATTTAAAATATGTAGTGTTTTCTGTCAACCAAATATAGTAGATTCAGGCGGTTGGCCCAGAAAATTTGAATCTCTTTTTTAATCTATTATACCATTCATACCCCCTCAAAATTGATTTGTTCAAATATGAGTATGTCCTAAATACATCTTATATAATTGATCTTCAAATTTGATGCACAAACAAGGTAAAAAACCTATTGGGAACATGATGAAAAGTTCTAGTGTGGCAACGCTGCAAAAGTTAAATTCTGGGGCAATGTCAATTCATTTGTCGGCCTTCCGGCTACTTGACATTGACCGTCGGCAAGCGCCATTTCCTTCGCTATGGGGAGGTCTTTGAAATTCTACAAACAACATCTTTTTTTGGCTGCATCTTCTCCTCTTGTGGGTTGGGTTGCATCACCGGAGCAATCTTGTTCGTAGTAGTCGTCGCGTCGGTTTGTCAAGAGAGATGGGTTGTCGCTTGCAAAAATGAAATATGGTGGGTTTAGAGAGTGTGGCAACGAATGAGAAAGAGAGAGACGGAGAGATAAATTATTTTCTCTTATTTTTTTAATGTTAAATATCACATCAGTATTAAAATAATAATAATAAATTATTTACTAACAGTAAAAGTAATTATATGACATATATAACATTTTAAATTTAGAGACTAAAAAAAATTTTATAGACCGTAAGAAATTTTAAGTGAAGCCCCCCAAAACAAAAATTATGGATCTGTCACTTTATCGTTGTCACCGCCTGACTCCCTACTGTCGTCCACTGTTGCTGCTCGCCTCCCTCCAACAGTCTGTCGTTGCTCTTTTGGTCGTCCGTCATGTGTGTGATGAATGAACATTTCACTATGCAGTGGAAGTATTAGATCGTCTTTGATTTTATTTAAAATTAAACTAAAAATTAAGGTTAAGCAAACTTACTTGGAGTAAATATGGAAATATTTCTAGCGGATCTTTATCTTCTCATAAAATCTTCCTGGCTATGACTCAAACACAATATCAAAGCTTGTAGGAGCCTCTTGAAAGAAAATCCACAAGGAATTGGAAAAAAAGAGATTTAGAGAGAATTCTCTAATTCTCTGTTGAGAAGATATGTGTTGTGTCTAATGGCTCAACCCAAAGGTCCTATTTATAGAGACCAAAGAAATTTTTTTGTCATAATTAAAATATTATATTTTAATATCTAATATATTACAATATATCTTATATGTATTTAAATCTTATTCAAATCTCCTATGATATTTATTTATTTGAATTTTATTCAAATTCTATAAATATATTTTATTTAATGTATCTATTATACATTAATTATTTTAATATTTAATGTATAAAATACAATAAATATATTTTTCTCTTTTATATTTAATATATCTAATATACTAAATATTAATTTGAACATTTCAAAATTTTCTTTCAACTAAATTGATCTTTTAGTGTTACTATGAGCTAGTAAGGAAACCTTATGGACCTACAGATTATAAGCTCCAATGATACAAAATTACTTAATTAAACTCTTTAATTAATTAATTTTCATTCATTAACTATATGTCACTCCACTATAGACCTAGAGTTTCACTCTTATGCACTGTAGGACAAGTTGGGTCAATGGATATAATCACCACATGCAAGTCGAGCTTTCATGAGTTGTTCGTAATTATAGCTAGGTCAAAAGTCCATTTTACTCCTATAATTACATCTTGCAACTTAAGTACCACTGATCATCTAATGAACAATTTGTTTATAATCCAATTATAAACTAAGTCCCTCTCGGCCCAATGAGAGGGTGAGACCCCATTGTTCAAGTCGCAAAATCAACACTTAAGGGAACTACTCATCTATTTACTGTATATGGGAAGAAGTGAATTCCATCTTATGAGATTATGTTCTCAGCTCCCTATTTGGTTAAGTTTCCAAAATGGTAGGCATATTGAATCGGCTATAAAAGCCACTCTCACCCATGCAAATCAAAGGACAAGCTCTCACAGGCAGGAGTTCATAACTCACTCAAGATTAAGATCAAGTCGCATATGATCATCCTGATGAAATATTAATCTTCTCAATTAACAGATTTATAAAGAGAGATTAAATATTTTGTGGTCCAGTCTTATACAAACTCATTGTATAAGGTACCCCCACTCACATGTCTCCACATGACTGATTTGGATCAAATCATTTGTAACTATTACAAAGTGGGTCGTATCAATAGTATTACCAAGATAAGGCACCCAACCTTATCCATATACTATGACCCTTTAGGTTATTTCTTGAAAATGATCCTCACGTATGTCAACCACATACTGTTCAAGATTACACTAATAACCTTGGATTTTTCATATAATGGATAATATTATATTGCAAATAAATCAAAATTATTATTAATTGTTAAATAAATCATTAATTAATTATGAGGCTTTAGGGCATAAATCCCAACAATGTGCACTATTCATATCTGGAACGAAGAACATATTTGAAGCTTTGTTCGAGGGAACCTTCAAATTCCGAGCCAACTCCCTTTAGGTCTACCACCGCCACTCTCTTTTGGTCATTCATTGTTGACTTTGCTTCATTGTAGACAAATCTGGATGAAGACTTGAAGTTAGATCCTTCAAATCTGGAACAAAAGGCTTTGTTCCAGATCTTAAGAGGCGCTCGACAAATGACCAAATGGGAGGCGGGTGGGGACAGACAGTTGCAGGTTCATCGGAGGAGGAAGGAAAAAGCGAAAATTGTCACCTAACCAAAAAAAGATATGAATTTCATATATATATTTGTCAACTCAACAAATCCAGTTAGTTATTAAACGGTCATGTCATATTTTCATTAGTCAACTAACGGTCAAATAGACTCAGGAAACATTTAGATTCATTTTTCATACTTCAGGGACTAAAAATGTTCATTTTGAAACTTCAAGAACTAAATAAACACCAACTCCAAACCTCATGGACCAAAAGTATATTTTACCCTAAAACAAAAGTTATTTTAAACCCAAACACAAATAAATTATGGTTAATTGTAATGGGTAGCAAATTAGAGTTTGTTATTTGCAAATATAGCAACTTTTAAAAAGATTTACAAATATGGCAAATCTTTTAAATAAAATTTTATTATTCCCTTTTTACCCTTGATTGTTGCAGATGGGAGTAAAAAATGACCATCAAAAGATGTGAAGGCCAAGGAAGCAACCAAGAGGATGTTAATTGAGATTTTTTAATGCCTCCAAACACTTTCACGGGGGACTTTTTTTCCATTTTCTTCGTCTTCCTCTTCTCCTCCTCCTCTTCTCTTTCCACACGTGCGCTTCTCCATTCCCTTCATACACATACTTCCTCATTCCAACTTCTTATGCAATTTAGAAATTTTGTGATCATAACATTACTTCAAAAAAATCCAACTACCCTAGATATTATAGCGCGAGAAACCAAAACCTAAAACAATCTCATCGTTGATATATTAATTAGGGATCACCCAAAGCCGAGAGAGAATGAAACGAAACAAAAAGATGAGATATTAATTGAAAAATAACATTTGGTAGAATGTCTAATTCAAAAACGCTTTTATATTCGAACCAAGTTTTATATAAATGGTTAGCATATCTCATTCTCACTAGTCCTATTTCATATTCTCGTAACCCTAATAGTCTACTCTAACAAGCAATATATCCAAATTTGACTGCTCAAAATATTCTCATCACAAATTACCCTAATTATATCTCTTTCATTCTCAAACATTATTAATATATACATCCTTCTACCAACATAAGTGTAATTCAACAGTAATTAACATGTACTTTTTTTTACCATTTTCAATATAGCATATATTGAAAATTGTAATAGCAATTATCTTCCAAATGTGCAGGAAAAACCTTTAGGCTTAATATAGCAGGTTTACAATACATAGAAAAGTAAGTTAACTGAGGGAGTTGCGTTTGATTTAGTCCATATATGTTTGATTTAGAAGCTAAATTGAGCAAAAATGGTGTTTAACATTTTGTTTTTATTTTCTCGTTGAGTTCCTTGTAGTAGTTCTTATTTTTTGTTTGCTAAGCTCATAGTATGTATCACGTAGATATAGTATTGGTTATGATCTTTTGAATGTATATTCTTCAACGATAAATTGATATTCCTCTCTGATATCAGAGAGGAAAATCAGTGTATCATTGATAGACTTCAATACATGACTGAAATCTATCATTGATAGACTGATATTTCTCTCTAATATCTATCTATCACTGATAGACTAATATTCCTCTTTGATATCAGTCTATCACTGATAGACTCCAATCACATTGAAGTCTATCATTGATAGACTGATATTTCTCTATATTATAGGAGTAATATCAAAGAAGAATATCAGTCTATCAGTGATAGACTTTAAAATGAGATTGAAGCCTCACTGATATCAATATCATTAACGTACATATTTTTTTTTTGTTTTTCTGCAGTAATTTGAAATTATGGTTAAGCTTGCAATGAGAATTATAAGACCACTGGAGTTTTGGTTGATGAAATGATGGTTTTTAGACTTTTTTGGGTTTAATATTGAGGCAATTAAATATCAAACAAAACCAAATAGAAGATTACATTTACTATGATTACTTCATCAGTGATAGAAGCCTATCATGGATAGACTTAATTCGTTCACAACATATAGTCTATCTCTTGTATAAGTCGACTATCAATGATAACAATGTATCACTTCTATCACTGATATACTACATTTGTTGTGATTTTGTCTATCAACAATAGACTTCTATCACTAATAAACTTCAATCACAACACATGTAGTCTATCAATGATAGATTGTTATCAACTATCACTGATAAATTTCATTCACAACATATAGCAAGTCTATTAGTGATGGTAGTCTATCATTTCTATCACTGATAGACTACATGCTTGTGATTGAAGTCTATCAACGACTTCAATCACAATGATAGACTTCAATCACAATGCATGTAGTCTATCAATGATAGATTGCTATTACTGATAGACTAGCACCTAATCAGCAATAATTGCAATTGTGTTTGAAGTCTATTCGTAATAGGCTTCTATCACTGATAGACTTCACTCAGAATGGCAGTCTATCAGCTATAGAAGAGGTTTTAGTCTTTTTACATGGGCTGGATTTAATTTTTGCCATATTTGCAAATAGTTTTAGAGTTTGCTATTTTTACTAATATTTTAGCTGATTTTTCTATATGTGCAATTACTGCATAAATTATACGGAGTATTGGTAAAGCAAGAAGCTTTTAATATCTACCAACAGCATAGCAAAAATCGAGTTTGAGAATTTTAATTAAATTATAGAGACCAAATTAATACTCCTTTTGTTTAGTCTCCAAATTGGTACTCTTAAAACCATTAAAAACTATATGGTATTTTAATGAAAAGTAGGTTGTGGGTTATTTTTTTAATTAACAAGAATTTTATGTAAATTAAGATTATAAATTCTGATAAAAAGCACCACTTGTTTGGAAAAAAATGAGAACTTAATCATGTAAAAACAGTTTAGGAAATAATTGCCAAGACCTATTCTCATCATGCTAAAAAAAATTCCAAACATCTTAAAGAACTTTTAATTATTTTATTCATTTCTCGTCATAGTTATCAAGTCAAATAAATGAAAGAAAATACGATGGTCAATCAATTTTTTTTAACTACAACATGTGGGGTGGAAGATTCGAACACCTAACATTTTAGTCGATAGCATATACCTTAACCAGTTAAATTAGGTTCAAGTTAGCGATGACCAGCCAAGTTAATTGCTAAAGCAAATTTTATTTAAAAAAAAAAACATCGAAAGCTATATCATGATTTGCCATCGTGTGTGTAAGAATTATTTAAATTGAAAAATCCAACGAAAACGTGAAGAAGATACTTTACTATTATTATTATTATTTTGAGATGAAAGAAAATACTTTAATTGAGTAGGTTAAAGAAGCAAACAAAATGAGATAAAGTTTCTCATAAAAAGTCTCATGGGTAGTTTGTAAAATAAAGTAAATTAATGTTTCAAGCCAATGAAAATTAACATATTTATTAGTTGAAGTGTTTGTCTTAAAAAAAATTAATTGAAGTGGCCCATAGGTGTGCTCCCCTCAGTCAAACCGTATCTGATTAACAATCTTGACGTAGAACAATCTATTCCACTCTTTATTATTTTCTTTTCTACAATCTAAAAGATAAAATATTCATCAAAATATCGATATTCTAATAAATTAAAAGTTGGAAAAAATCAATTTATACCCATAAACTTTAGGAGTTGTATCACTTAAAACTTCAAACTAATAATTGTATCAATTTAAACCCTAAACTTTCCTAAGTTAATCAAGTTAGACCCTTCGTTAATTTTTTTTTAACTGTCAATATTGCATAAAAATTTCACATGGGTATAAGATTTTCTTAAATGCAAGGATTATTAGCGTAAATTAGAGAAAAATGCTGGAAACAAATAGATATAATAGCGGTTTTTCATTAATATGAATGGTTTTTCATCTTCTTGTCTTTCTCTATTTTTCTCTACTTATTTAGAAAGAATTGCGTGATGATTTTTCTTGCTATTTTGGTAGGACTTTAGAAAAAAGATATATTATTTAGGTGATTTTGAGCTAATTTTAAATGGAATCAAATAAAAATAGTTATAAATCACTAACGAATGGTCTAAATTGATTCACACTTATGAAAGTTTATATAGGTTTAAAAACTGATAAAGTATTAGTTTGTGGTTTTAATTGATACAACTCCCAAAATTTAGGGATACAAATTGATTTTTTTCCTTAAAAATGTTATGCTCACATCATCAATACCTCAATTATACTATAAAAATATAAACATAAATATTAATAATAGAAAACATAACATGTTCGGAATTTTAAAAAATCAAACGTGAAAAAGTCTCTTTATTACCTTAAATAATTCTTGCAAATATTTTGATTTATATAATTTTTAAGTTGAATTGCCTATTTGATCCTTATACTTTGGACTTGATTTTAGTTTAGTCTCCAACTCCCTATGGACAGTAGGAATTTCTTACTATTCATCATTAAATTTTTTTAGATGTTTATATTTTTGGAGAAAAAAAAGGAAAACTCTATACTCTCTCCATTTTTTCTATATATCCAAAAATTAGTGGTGGTAGTCGTGTAGCCCAACCAATAAGAAAGTATTGTACTTAAAAGTTTCAATCTAGTCCTCATTATTTAGTCAAATTTTACAAATTTCACATTGTTACCGTATTAAATATGTGACACGTTTTTTACTCATGGACAATACATTAGTACTTTTTGTGTATTTGGTCGACTATGTTAACTGTTAGCTAGTTTTATTAAAATTTAGGTTGAGTGAAAAGTAGAAAACCAAATTGAAGAAGACATTCTGTCATGAAACTCCCCAACATATATATTTGATGCACCATTATCCAAATCTAGTGCCTATTGATTGCGGATTGGTGGATTTCTCATAATTGGTGTGTTGCCACGTGTCACGATAATAAATCTCCAACCGCACGGTGCCACGATTTTTCGCCTAATCATGGTCAGCCTTAAGGGGAACTCAAGCCCCAATACATTTTTTGTCCAGCTTTGTGGCTTCGTCAGATCTTAGGCGAGGTTGTTCAACTCAACAAAGCTTCTTTTCATATGCAGCGGAAGTATACCTAGTCATACACGTTGCCTGTATGTGTATTTTCTTTTAAATGTAACTCTAGCCGACTTGCCTCTACTCTAGACCAAGTTCTAAGGCTCAACCTTGCCTCTACACTAGGCCAAGGTCATTTAAACACAACGTCGCTTCTCAATCCATCATCTCACAACTCTTAAACATGTCCATGATGCTTCTACATTAGTCTGAAACTTCACCGGGACTCGTTTGGACCCTTCGTTGGGCCAAAACGACCTTAAAATGTTCAACCGGAGTTTACCGGGTGATTTTGGCACTTACTAGGACTTATCAGGTGATTATAATGCTTACTAGGTACAACCAATGCAAACCAGAGCTTTTCGGGGCATTACAATACAAACTTGGACATAACGGACAATTACCATCCAAACCGGAAACTATCGGGTCCCACTGATGAATAGTGATGCCATCCCGAGCCTCAGGAGGTCATCTGACTCAATTGCTCGCTCGGACATGCTATGGAAATCCTTCTCATGGGTCGTCTTCATAATCGGACCTCTTGGACCTCCATCCATCCGAATCATATCGAGGCATGAACCTTTCCGTGTCCATGTCGAGATATTCTCGTATCGCTGGTCGCTACCGGGCCCTATATCCGAAACTCCAGCCCATGGGAAGGGGTGCAATGTCTGCACACCTGTGCTGCCCGACACTGTCCTAGGAAAACTCATTCCATAGGAAGACACCCAAGACACTCATCTTGCAAATGCTCGCCCACACCATGACACACTCATGTGCCATGGGGTGGCTCACTTAGGCCATGAGGCCCAAGGGTGGTGGAGAGCCAATACCATGCCTCCCCCTAAGGTAGACAATTGAGATTTAGTGGGCCTTCCACCCATGCACGCAATTTGGCGAGAGATCATACGCCAGCATGGAGGCCTCGTCTGGACTCCAATTGACACAAAATCTGGCAAGCTTACATCTTGCCCATATACGAACTTAACTCTAGAGCCGCTCGTCAAAACTCATGAAGGAAGCCCAACTTTTGAGGCTTTGGCCCGGGGCCCCATTTGACCCCCACTAAGCTTGTCACTGACACCTCGGACGACATGGTTGTTCCCCATTTTGCTTGCATCTCAACTTGGCATTCAAGCCCACTGTTCTTGGTGTGTTGGACGATGCACTGTCCTCTTCGTCTCATCATGACACTTGTCTTCTCTTGGCCGTCGCTTGGCCCGACGGGCAACACTCCCATGCCACCTTTGTGTCTGTTTGCTCTGTGGGGTTCACAACCTACTCTCTTCTTAGTACGGTTGTGACACCACACATGCAATCATTTTTATGGTAAGAGCCAAATTTTTATACTCAGTTCGATTTAATCAAACATAAGAAGCAACCTTTTTTTTTTTTTTTTAACTATAGGAATCAAATTGAAACTAATTCTATAATAATTAAATTGAAACTTTTAAAATTATAAAACCAAATTGACACTAAACTCGGTTCATAAAAGCTACATTGGTAATTTAAAAATATTTTTTAAAAAAAAACAATAATCATATTTCTATAAACTTACGCACCCTTGGAATGGGTAGGTGATATTATTTTTGTTTGGTGAAAATACTATTTTGGTCCCTGTACTTTGAGTTTTGTTTCATTTTAGGTCATTGTACTTTCAAATGTCAAATTTTAGTCCATGTACTATCAATAAAGCTTAAAATTGGTCACTACTATTAGTTTATGGTTAATTTTTCTTAAAAAAAATTAGTCTCTATTAACTTTTCCTCTATAAATTTTGGAAGTATGTTCACATGGTATCTTTTCTTCTATTAAAATTATTATTATTATTTAACCAATTTTGATAAAAATTAATTTTAAACTTACCATAAAGACCAATTTTAAGTTTTATTAAAAGTACATGAACTAAAATTAAACATTTAGGGGCCGTTTGGCCCACAGAGTTGCAAAGCCCGGAGTTGGGTAGACCAACATTACCCTCGTTTGGCCCATAGATTTGCAAAACTCGGACTTGGAAGAAGAAAAAGGCGGACTTCAACAGTGTTTACTGTTGAAATTCGCACAGTAATAATTATTATTGTTCCTTCTACACGCATGTTCTCGTCTCTCTCTCCCAATCCTCGAGGTTCGTCTTCTCCCTTCTTCTTCCGTTTATCTTCTCCGATGATTCTTTCGTGCATTTCTCCGATTTTTTTTTCCTTTCACTCCGATTCTTCTTCCGTTCATCGTTTCTCACTTTTTTCTGGTGGTATCGACCTCTGTTTTGCTATGTTATGACCTCATCTTCGCCGATTCTTGTAGATCTCCTATTTTTCTTCTTCTGTTCTTGTACCATGGTATATTTGAAACCCTAATCACCTATCCACTCTCTCCACCCCTTCATGTCATTTTCTTCTACATCTAATCGGTGGTTATTGACATATGTATTTTATTTTATTTTTCAGATCTAAACCCAAAATCATAACCCCTCGCCGCTTCATCCGTAACATCGACCCTTGTCGCCCTTGTTGGTATTCTTTCATTCACAGCAGTTTCCTCTCATTCGGTGCTTTTTCTTTGGGTTTGTGAGGCTGCATGTTAGCGAAAATGGCCGATATGGTGCTTGGCAGGGGTTGTTACGGATTTTGGAGCCTGGTGGGGGGGGGGGGGTTGGGTTGGAGGATTCTCAACGAGGTTTGTTTTCTTCCTCAAAGGCCGATGATGAGCAATTTTTTTCATGTATTTTTATATTATGATCTCTTTGAATTTATTGGGATTTTTTCTGTTATTTCAATCCTATGTTCAACTTCTGTTGTATACGTGATATTTTTTTTTTTATTTTGCTTCTCTGTTACCAATACCTATTCTCTGTTTTTCAACCTCAAGTCATACTTTCATTACTCTCTGTTTTATTCATTGTGTTTTGATTCATATGTTGGTTCAAATTATAGTCTGTGTTGTTTTTTTTTTTTGATGTAATAGTCTGTGTTGTTTATTCCTTTGGAATTTCATTTTCCTAGATGCAACACATGTACTCCTGAGGCCAATTTCAATATATTCATACTTTAAGATTTTTGATAATTATTATTTCTTTGATGCAATATGTTATCCGAATTGGTGTTGTCTCTGATGCCATACATTTTTCATAGTTGAGGTTATTTGATACAATCTGTGGTTGGTATTGTTTATTAAATGACCTACTCTGTATTGATATGCTATCTGCTTTGACATTTCCTCTATTAAATATTCTGTCATGTATTGAATGGTATTATGTCATCCCAACCAACTTTTTTTTCAAACATATGTTTTAAGTTTGCTTCCTTCCTCCCTCTCCCTCTTTAATTACTGTTGTTAGGTGCACTTATGACAATAAGTGCAACCAACTACCATGTTACCAACCATTATTAATCCTCTATATATACACACTCACAAATGAGGATCATTTGAGCACACCTCCGAGGCTAGAAAACCATCCACTTAGTCCGTGAGTACCTTTGTTTGTTCTTTCTTTTTTTACTTCTTCACTATGCTATGATATGAAAGTCTCTTTGTTAAATTATTCTTTCTAATTGTACAGTTTCATCTCATTCGATTTCCAGCCACATCTACATCTATGACCTCAACTTTCTAACTAAGGTGATCGTTCCTTACTCATTTCTTTCATATTCTTATGCTTTAAGTTGACTTTGCCATACTAATATAGTTTTCTTTTTAATCACTTGCAGGGTAGGACACTCTATCTACATCATAGACCTTAGTTTGAGGTTCGAAATATTTTTGTTTCATATGTGTATTGTATGAAATGTTATGCAACCCTCTTCAATTCTGTATAATATTCACACTTTGGACATTATTTTTTTACACATTGTTCTTGTCTATGTACGATATTAACTCTTCCACATGTCTTTTGACACTCTCTTGAGTAATGCAATGTTAGTTGTTTTTTATAAATTGGTCTTGTTATTCTGAAATTTATTTTTTGACATAAATATAGGCGTAATACAACATGGAACAATGTAATGTTACAAATGTTAGTAAATGTTGTGTTTAGGAAAAAAATAAGGAATGATTAACCAAAGGTCTTTATTCAATTGACTTCAAATTGAAGCTAACAGGTTTTTTTAATGGTAGAAATGTTAAAAAATGTTGTGTTTAGACAAATGTAATGCTATGCCAAAAAAATTAGGAACTTTTCAAATTGGGGCTGAAAAAAATAAAATCGTGAATTTGACTTCGAAAGGTTTTTTTTTTACCTATTGACCAAATATTTTTATTAAATTTGAATTCGATTTGGAGCTGAAATTTTTTTTTTTAACGTTGTAAATGTTTAAATATGTAGTGTATAAATAAAATGTAGTGTTAGGAAATAAAATAAGGAACTTCTATTAAACAAAGTTTTTTTTTAACGATCTAAGGAACTTGGGTTTTAAAACAAAGGTCTTTCCAATTTACTATTTTATTTTCTTAAAACATTCACTTGGAAGGTTAGATATGTATAACAAGAAAATGGTGCTTAAATAATGTATTTCAAAAACGCCACCACTATCAAAATATTATATTTTGTTAACTAACCAACTTGGAAAAAAATGCAACTCCAATATTTTTTTTTTTCTAAACCATGTTTTTTAATTTCTAATCCATCGTTTGATAATTTCTAAACCAAGTGTTTTTGTTAACTAATTTTGAAACCATGATTTTAATTTCAATACAACTCTTTAACGTAATTGGAAAGAAAAAGTTTTTTTTTTCTAAACACCTTCAACTTAGTCAAGCTCAATTCAAATGCAAGGAAAAAAAAATGAATTCCCTTTTTATGAACTAGTCTAATTTGAATTAAAATATAGACAAGCATGTATAAATTAACAAAATAGGCCATATGTGGTGGTATAGAAAGTTATCAAATTAGCCCCAAAATGCATTGCCATAAGACTTAAAGCCCAAATCCCTAAACCATAAACCATAAATACGAAATCATAATCCCTAAAAAACCCCAAAAACAAAAGCCTTAACCCATAAAGTCATAACAACTAAACCCTAAAAAACCCTAATCCCTAAACCCCTAAAATAAAAAACCCCAAAAGCAAAAGACTTAACCCCTAAAGCCATAACCACTAAACCCTAATAAAATTCTAACCCCTAAAGAACCCTAATCCCTAAAACCCCTAAAATAAAAAACCCCAAAAGCAAAAGACTTAACCCCTAAAGCCATAACCACTAAACCCTAATAAAATTCTAACCCCTAAAAAACCCTAATCCCTAAAACCCCTAAAATAAAAAACCCCAAAAGCAAAAGACTTAACCCCTAAAGCCATAACCACTAAACCCTAATAAAATTCTAACCCCTAAAGAACCCTAATCCCTAAAACCCCTAAAATAAAAAACCCAAAAAGCAAAAGACTTAACCCCTAAAGCCATAACCACTAAACCCTAATAAAATTATAACCCCTAAAGAACCCTAATCCCTAAAACCCCTAAAATAAAAAACCCCAAAAGCAAAAGACTTAACCCCTAAAGCCATAACCACTAAACCCTAATAAAATTATAACCCCTAAAGAACCCTAATCCCTAAAACCCCTAAAATAAAAAACCCCAAAAGCAAAAGACTTAACCCCCCAAGCCATAACCACTAAACCCTAATAAAATTCTAACCCCTAAAAAACCCTAAAATAAAAAACCCCAAAAGCAAAAGACTTAACCCCCTAAGCCATAACCACTAAACCCTAATAAAATTCTAACCCCTAAAAAACCCGAATCCCTAAACCCCTAAAATAAAAAACCCCAAAAGCAAAAGACTTAACCCCTAAAGCCATAACCCCTAAACCCTAAAAAAATTCTAACCCCAACAAAAGTCATTCAATTTTCATATTGCTATAGGTAATGCACAATCATTTAACTAATTCATCTTTGAATTTAGGGTTATGGAGAATTCAAAATTCTATGTCGTATTCGTTGGTCGTAATCCAGGAATTTACACATCGTGGGTTGAATGCCACAAAGAAGTGAAGGGATTTAGAGGAATAGTTTACAAGTCATATGCAACCTTTGCTGAAGCAGAGCATGCATTTAGGCAGATACGTTTAAGTTGAAACAAGTTCATCATACCATACCTTTAATGAATAGCGGTCAAGTGGGAGTATCTACTAGTATCGTGCAAGTATTACTAGGATTTATTGGGGGGGTGATCGCAATGTATATTATGGGAAGCATTTATAGCAGTCTTTAAGTCATATCCATTCGATATATAATCATGGATGAAATAAAGTGCTAATGAAATATGTTGTGTATCAGGAACAACTGTGCGTTCATCCAACTATGGAAAACCATGAACTAATTACAGTGTTGACAGTAATTACGGCCACCCAACGTCAAACATTGCTATTGTTAGATCTATTACTGAATGACCATCGTAGGATAGAACACCAATCGTCATACCTGAGACATCAAATTAGGCAATTAACATTTTTTCGTCTGATATACGAAAGTGACATATGTTGCATCGAGAGCACGAGGATGGATAGAAGGTGTTTTTCCATCCTGTGTAGTATGTTGCGAACAACATGAGGGTTAGAGGCAACCGAATATGTAGACGTGGAGGAGATGGTTGCAATGTTCTTGCACATCCTTGCACATGATGTTAAGAATCGAATGATTCGTAGACACTTTGCAAGGTCCGGTGAGACGGTGTCTAGACACTTTAACTCTGTACTTAAAGCAGTATTGCGACTACATGAGATTCTACTAGCGAAACCGGAGCCAATAGCGAACTCTTGTACTGATGGGAAGTGGAAGTGGTTTGAGGTACACATAATTCAGTTTGTCCTTCCATTATATGGGATTTAGAATGATGTACATACCTCCCGTAATGTATGCCTTTGCAACACAGAATTGTTTGGGTGCATTGGATGGCACGTACATCAAGGTGAATGTAACCGCCGCTGATCGACCGAGATATAGAACCCGTAAGGGTGAGATCGCGACCAACGTCCTTGTTGTTTGCTCTCCGAGTGGAGAATTCATCTTCGTAATGCCAGGATGGGAAGGGTCCGCAGCTGATTCTAGAGTTCTTCGGGATGCAATATCAAGACCTAATGGCTTGAAGGTTCCCAAGGGTAATAAACCAAACCATGTACTATTAATCTTTACATACACGACTTCCTGGGTCATGTGTTGAATGGTTCACATTGCACAGGATATTATTATCTTTGTGATGCTGGGTACCCAAATGCAGAAGGATTCCTAGTGCCATACAGAGGGGAGCGATACCATCTCTCTGAGTGGCGTGGAGCAGCGAATGCCCCGACTAATCTAAGGGAATTATTTAACATGAAGCATTCATCTGCGAGGAACGTAATCGAGAGGGCCTTCGGTGTGTTGAAAGGGAGATGGGCCATTCTGCGGGGAAAATCCTTTTACCCTGTCCAGACCCAATGTCGAACCATAACAGCATGCTGCCTTATTCACAATCTTATCAGCCGAGAGATGGGTTCGAGTATAGCGTTGGAAGGATGGGAAGAGGAAGACTCACCTTCAAGTTCATTCAGTGGAGATCATATAAATTTCATTGAAAGTTCTACAGAATGGAGCCAACGGCGGGATGAAATGGTTGAACAAATGTTCGCTGAATGGACACAGTCATGATCATGGAGGATGTTAATTATTATTATTCAGCTATTACTAAACTTCTTGCTTATAACCTTTTGAACTATAACTTTTTGCTTATGACCTTTTGAATTATGACTTTTTGATTATCAACTGAATTTATGCGTTATTCTGCGAACTATCGTACGTACTTATTGAGATATAACCCAAACAAAGTGAAATATGTGGCGATCTGTACATATGCATGTAGGACAATGGCAGTTGTGGAGAGAATGAAGAAGCACTCATGGAGCAGATTCGAGGATGCAAAATTAGTGGAATGCCTCGTCTCAATTGTCCAAGAGGGATGCTGGAGATCAGATAATGGAACATTCAGACCTGGATACCTATCACATCTACTACGATTGCTGAGGGAAAAAATATCGAACTGCACAATAGAAGCAACAACCACGATAGACTGTAGGGTGAAGAGTCTGAAGAAGCAGTACACAGCCATCTCAGAGATGCTAGGTACTGGGTGTAGTGGATTTGGGTGGAATGATGAGTTTAAATGTGTGGAGGCTGAGAAGGACGTGTTTGACGCATGGGTCAGGGTAAGATTTCTGATTTATAGCGTACATATCAGTCACACTATGAAGTACCTTAAAAATATTATTTGTTTTGACATACAGGGTCATCCTGCTGCGAGGGGACTCCGGAATAAGCCATTCCCCCACTTTGATGAGTTGGCATTCGTATGTGGGAAAGATCGTGCGACGGGGGCTGGTGCAGAGACCCCTGGTGACATGGCATCGAATGATGCCGAGCAACTGGGAGCAGATGAGGAGATGGAAGCATCTCAGGAACCTTATATACCACAACCCCCTTTGTTTGATGGAGCGGGCAATTTCAACGAGGAAGAAAATCCAGATACGCCAACCAGCAGGATTCAAAGATCAGGCACGACGTCCCGTGGAAGTAAGAGGAAACGCACATCCTACCACTCTGAAATGCTAGATGTCGTACGTACGGCGATGGACATGCAAAATACACAATTGGAGCGTATTGCATCGTGGCCTGTATCAAACTATGCTCTTGAGGATACCCGACGCAAACAAGTCTCAGACATCCTATCTAACTTGACACCCGCGTTGTCCAGACTTGACAGAATTACACTGATGGACATCTTATTTACGGATGTGCTTAAGACCGCTAGTTTCCTGTCAGTACCGATGGATGATAAATGGGCTTATTGCATGTACCTTCTTGGAAGGAGGGAATGACCCAACTTGCTTAAACTCAGTTTGTGCTCTTAAGAAGATGGACCAATATATATATTATCACTTGTTTTTTTTGTTTGTAAGTAACGACGCATATCATCTGTAACAACTACACATGTATGGCTTTTATGTTGTACCAATTATCGTAGCCATTTTTGTGTATTCACTATTTTTTGTTATAACTACTACAGATGTTTGACCTTTTGTTTGAACAATGAAATAGGCTCTTCTGGGGCATTTACTATTTTTTGTTATTGTTGTCATTTTAAATTAAAAAGTCTTATATAAATTAAAAAGTCTTATGTAAATTAAAGAGTCTTATGTAAATTAAAAAGTCTTATGTAAATTTTTTTACTTGAAAACAATCTCCCTATCTCTCTATCTCACTTCCTCTTCATGTAATATTAAAAGTTGTATTGTAAAACTTTTTTTTTATTTGAAAAATGTCTAAGACAAATCAATAAATAATGCAGAGATATTGAAAAAGAGAGTGTGGGGGTTTTTGTTCATATTTTTTAAAAAGAAAATTGTAATATATACATAAATTAATACAAATAAAAAAAATCTCAATCTTATAATTCATGGGAATAAATTGTTAATAATGAAATTTTGACAAATTGTATGAAAAAAAATTGTACAGAAGAAAGCTAGAATCAATTCAGATTTCAGAACTCCTGGTTTAAAAAATCTGCACCCCAAACACAGATTTCAGAATTCCTACTCCCTGCAACTCCTTGCCCCAAACACAGACTTCAGAACTCCAGACTAAACAACTCTGCACCCCAAACACAGACTTCCTAACTCCCCAGACTTACTAACTCCCCAGACTTTCTAACTCCTACTCCCTGCAACTCCTACTTCTTGCCCCAAACGCCCCCTTAAAAGTTCAGATACCAAAATAAAATAAAATTTAAAATATAGAAACTAAAATGATATTTTAACCCTTTTGTTTCTTCTTCGTCATCAGCAGCCATCAATTGGGTTTTGTTTTTGTTAAAAAGAACGAAAAGAGAGGGAAAGATCGAGTTAGGTTTGTCTACTCGAATTGATTGGACAACAAAAACTGATGTTCACAACTCTTATTTTAATGGTCAGAAATCACACGATTTTTTAGATAACATTTTAGGATTCTTTCCGGATAACATTTAAAATTTTCAACCAATGATATTTCCTTTCTTCCTCAAAGCACTCAAATCATTTTTTTGAATTAATTGGATTTGACAACTTTTACTCAATTTTCAACCTTAAATTTTCATCGAATTACGTCTCAAAGTTAGATAGTGTTACAATCTTAACTTCACACTTTAAATAAGTTCTTGCTCCAAATAATATCAAAAAAGTTTTTTCATATGCGTTCGATGAATTATAAAAACATGTGTACGATATGAAATTGATAAAATTTTAGAGAAAAACTACATTAGAGCTAAATTTTTTAGTTGAATTTTTTGATGGCAAAGTTATTTTATGGTTAATTTGTGCATTGATCAAACTTATTTTTGTGCAAAACTTTATTTTATTCAATTTATGCCAGTGAATTTATGAAGAATTTTTTATAGTGTTTTTTGCTAAACTTAGTTGGCCAATTAGTATAATTTGAACCGAGGGTAAAAATTACAACACTTATTTAAATTTAGGGTCAAATTTGATGAAATTGAAACTTTATGATCCAAATTGATAAAACCTCATAAGCTTAGGGTCAAATTTAATTTTTTTTCTATATATTATTGCTATGAGTCAACATTTAATTTCACGTGATTATAAGAAATGGCATTTAATGCAGCCAGCTCATAATAGTTTTTTTTTCTTTCTTTTTTTAAAAGAAAAATATACATCACAAATAGGATGAGAAAATTTAAAGAAGTTAAATTATACAAAATACCTTTGAATTTTGTGATAAGTTTCAATTATGCTCCTAAACTTTAAAGAAAATTGTTTTTACCTTTGAATCTCTGAAATTTATTCCAAAAAATACTTTCAAACTTTAAAATTGTTCGAAAAAATATTTTTCTATTAAAATAAATGATAGAAATTGACATGGGAAATTAATGTGTAAAAATGAATTATTTTTTAAATAAATTTCAAAGTTCAAAGGTAAAAATGAAACTTTTCAAAGTCTAGGGACATAATTGAAACCTACTCCGAAGTTCAGAAATATTTTGTATAATTTAACCTTAAATTTATGACACCTAAGAGAAAGTAATTGACGATCAACCTAATATATTTAGCAAATACAACATACTTAAAGAAAATTTATTTTTTAATTATACATTTAGTATGTGTGTAGATAAACTTTCTCATCTAATTTAAAACCGACATTTCATAAAAAGTTTTTTTTTCCCTTAATTAGAATATTACAATACATATGAGAGTGAGGATTTTAACCCACAATCTTTTAGGTAAAGCATGAATATCTTAATGTTGTACTATACACGTGTTGATATCATATTATGAAAAGTTGATAACCTTAGGTCACATCACATTATTTGTCCATCATTACCCTGAAAAGAATATATAGAATTATAATTAGAGCGGTTAAAGACTCAAAGTAATAATGTTGAATAGTTACAATCACCGAGTAAAGTGTAGGAGTTAAATGACTTTTTTTTTTTTTTTAATTCAACAACATTTGGAGATGAGGGGATCGAACCTATGACCTATTAGTCATAAGCCCATACTTTATGCCAGTTGAGCTATGTTCTTATTGGAGTTAAATGACTTGTTAAATCATAGTCTATGTATATTGTTAGATTATATTTATTGAATTAGGTTTATTACATATTTTAAGGTGAGTTCATCACTTGTAAGGGTAAACTTTCTCTTATTAATTTGTTTAAAAGTTATCATGTTATCAAAGCTTAATCATAGAGATTTTTCTGAGAATAAGAAGACCGATGAAGAACAAAGGAATTTCAACGACAAGAATATAAACAAGTTGTGAATGTTTTTGGTAACGTCGCGTTTCGCCAGCCAGTCGTGTGGTTGTTTATGTTTTCACCGTTGGCTACATTTTTATCCCCAAGTATGATGCCAAACAAAACAGAATATATCATCTTTTCAATGAATTTTAACGTTATTAGTTTTTTGTTTTTTTTATTTTTAGTCTAACAACATGTGGGAGTGGAGATTCGAACTTCTAAACTTTTGGTCGAGTATATAATGTCTTAATTAGTTAGAGTTATGTTCACGTTTGCAATTTTAACATCATTGGTTATGAGAACAATTTTAGCCTTAATGAATAAAATCTTCAAATATTTTATACTTTTTAAAAAATAAATATATGTTTCCTCAAAAAATAAAAAATAAATATATGCGCAAAATTTCAAATGGTTGAATAAATATATATAAGTAATGTTTTTTTTAAACAAATTTAATTCTTAGTCATGATACCAAATAAAGATATTAGATTAATAAGGTAGTGGCCAAAGTGAGCTTAACTTAGCGATAATTTACATGTACCATCGATCAAGAGGTCAAAGGTTCAAAACTCCCACATGTTTTTTCATCATTTCTCTATAATAGATTTTATCTTTTTCAAGAAAACATTTGAATTCTTAAAAAAACAACAAAAAAAAACTTTTTTTAATTTTCAAAACTTAGCTTGGTTTTTAAAAGGTTAAATTACCATTTTGGTCCCTGTTTTTTGAGCTCTATTCAATTTTAGTCCCTGTACTTTCAATTGTCCAATTTTAGTCCCTGTACTTTCAATTAATCTCAAAATCAGTCCCCCACCGTTAATTTTGGGTTAGTCTACCGTTAAAATTGAAAAAAAAAATCGTTTCTCTCTCTCTCTTCTCTTCTTCTTTCAATTTTCTCTATCCTCCATTTCTCTGCTTTCTCTACTCTTCTCCTTCCCCATTTCCCTTTCAGTCATTTTTCTCATTTCCCTCACATTTACTTTCCTCTGTTTTCTTCTTATTCTTCGAATAAACCCTCTTCGATTCCTCTGGTTTTTTTTTTTGTATTCTATTCCCTTCGAATGAAGCTGCAGGGCTGTCATTGATAAATTAGTCCTTTGACTGTATGAAACTATATCTTCTTCCCATGGCTGCCTTCTGGCACTTTGAATAATTGATTGAATTGAGGATTAGCAGAAAGTTCTCATACTGTTTGCTTTAGTCTTTCCTTCAATTGGAAGTACACCTCAGGACTGGAATATATAAGATTTCCATCCTATCAAATCCGTTATCTTCCTTTACAGGATTTAAGTTGGTTGGTTGAAGAATTCTCAATAAATTTTCCACTGCTTGGATTTTGCATAAACTGATTGAAAAAACTTTTTCAATGGACCTTGTCATCCGGTTGTACCTACCTTTATCTACAGTCTTCTTTGGACATCTTGGGTCAGCAAGTACTGAGAAATTTATGGTCATTCATAGCACCTATTGTACATGAGAGTGAAAAATTTTAAGGTGTTTGTTTTTGAGTTTCTTCCTTGTGGAGATAGATATTAATGGCGTAACAATTCCAGGATAAAGTTTTTATCTTGGTGACTGGAGTTTTCAACCCAATGTCATTCATTGAAGTAGGTAATTAAGTTCATATCCATGTAAGAATAGAGAGAGAGAGAGAGAAACGATTACGAGATGAAGGCAAAATAAAATAACCCTCTTTTCGAAGAATAAGAAGAAAACAGAGGAAAGTAAATGGGAGGGATTGAGAAAAAGGACTTAAAGGGAAATGGGGAAGGAGAAGAGTAGAGAAAGCAGAGAAATGGAGGATAGAGAAAATTGAAAGAAGAAGAGAAGAGAGAGAAACGATTTTTTTTTTCAATTTTAACGGTAGGCTAACGCAAAATTAACGGTGGGGACTGATTTTGAGATTAATTGAAAGTACAGGGACTAAAATTAGACAATTAAAAGTATAGGGACTAAAATTGAATAGAGCTCAAAGTACAGGGACCAAATGGTAATTTAACCTTTTTAAAAATATAGGTAAAAAGTAGATAACAAGACAATAAAATCATAGGTAGAATGAATATTTATATACTTAATTTTCACAAACCAAAGGATCATTATCAAAAAGAGAATTATCTTTACAGGTCATTCCCCATTTTATCATTTTTCAAAAGAGTAATAAGGCAACCACCACCTGTATATCCATTTCTTGAAAGGAGCATTTTTTATTTTGGGCCTAGTGGGCTTTTGGTGTTGGTCTTCCACATTGGAACAAGGATGGGCCTAACAAATTTGACTTGGGCCTCATAATATTTTATTTGGGGAATTGGACCGTATGGCCAATTTTGAGCTCCAATTTTGAAATATAGCAAAAAAAAAAAAGCTGAAAAATGACCACACGTGCTTTATGTTTGCCCCACTCACCCAGTATTTTTCCACTTTTGCCCTTGCAGGTTGATCCACACCCCCCACTCCTTGGTTATAGGGATGATGTATCTAAACACCATCTCTCCTAAATCTAATTATATTTCAAATTTAAAACTAAATTTATTTTTCGTTTAAACTTTAAATCTTCCTTTGCTATCTAAGCTTGCAGAATTCCTCTTAGATTCCACCATTTTCAACCCCGTCAGATTCTTTGATGGCAATCCGGGCATCTTACGGCTTTTGCCCACACTGCCAACAAAATGCTCATTGGGAACCTCGTCCCGACGATGCAGAGCCTCCGCACAACTCTTGCTGAAGCCTCATTGGACCGTCCGGTTCAAGTAGCAACACTGTACTCTCTCGAAATCGCAGTTCGGTCTATTTGTACAATAAACAGAAATCGGTTTCAATTCAAGTCTCAAAGATTAATTTCAAGTGTTTCTGAAATTGAGATTTGTAGAGATGGTGTTTGATTTTTACCTCCTTGATCTTAGGGACAATGGATATGAGAATTGAGAGGGGATCGTTCAAGCGATTTAAACGATTTTGTTCAATGTTCTTCCAGAAAAATTGGCCTTGAATTTGTGAGTTTTTCTACGACTCTGCAATTCAAATTACTCGTTTTGTTTGCTATTCGCGATGAAAATGTATTCATAATCCATCAATCGTTGCGATGAAAATGTATTCATAATTCATGATATTGTTGATGTAGATCAAAAGTTCACTTGAATTCGATGAAAATTTTCAGTTTCTTATTACTATTTTTTCTGATTTTGTTGGTGTAGATTGTTATGAATTGTTTGTTTTGGTTTGGTGAGTATTAGCAGTTTGGAATTTAGTAATGGGTTACAACGCTTTTAATGATGGGTATGTAGGGTTATTATTATGATTAGATATATTTTTTAGAAGGATTAGATTGTTGAAAGTTTAGATTTTGGCATTATTTTTCTACTCAATTGCTTCAAATGTTAGGTGATTTAATTCCAACACAACAAAATTTCAAATATCGAGTATTTGCTTCCCCCGAATAACAAGTTTTTCTAAATTCGTTTTAGAAGGTGCCACTGCTTATCCCGCCGAATTATTTCAATTTCAAGTTTTTCTTCGCAATCCGCATGCAGCTGCCGCTACTTGTTCTTCGACTCATACTTCTAATTTTAGTTCTAATACATTATCATTACCATGTTAAAAGGTGGCAGGTTAGAAAATCAATTTGACATACATTTACTCTTAACACTTCAATGTTATTTAATATAATTTTTTTTTATTTAATTCATCAATTATATAATTATATTATTTCGAGACAAATCTTTATATCTTTACTTCTACTAGTAACCTAATATTAGTTTCAAAAGTGAATAGTTCATATTGAACTAAGATAATGTTATTTGAAAAGACTAAACTTTTGCTATAAAAGACCGTTGAATTTTCCATAAGGGCACAAAAGAACAATTTTGAGAAAAATACTATCATAACTAAGTGTGTGTTTGGAATGACTTTTGAAAAAAAGTACTTTATAGATTAAATCACTTATTCTATAAGCATTGTTGGAAGAACTACTAATTCAAAGTGTGTTTAGTATAGTTTTTTAAATGACTTTGAATGACTAAAAGTTCTTTTAAAAAATTTACATTGCTTAGTAATAAATAAAAAAAATATTTTAAAAAAATTAGATTGATTTAAAAACATATTTTTAAAGATATGCTTGAGACATGATTATCTAAAAAGTAACTTTAAAGTAATCAATTAAGAATCACTCCAAAGTATGCGCAATAAAAAAATAAACCATATTTGTGATTAGTAGATCACTCTTGAATAATGTAGTGCAACCAAAGAAATTTGTTATTAAAACAACTTAAAAGAAAAGAAAAACTAGTTTATTACCACGTGCAATACATATATTTTTTTTTTTACTTTATTTTTATTATAAAAGAAATTGATTGTATTCATTTAAAAAAATACTTTTTTTTAAATAATTAAAAAAGGTATTTTATATAACTTTGAAATTTCGTGTGCCAAATGTTATGCAATTCTTTTTGTTTTTTATTTTAATTTGTTTTCTTCTTAAAATATAACTTTTGTTTAATCTTTTCACTATATTATATTAATTGTATTCAAATAAACGATACGTTAAGTTTGATTAAACAATAAATATAAGTAATTAAATACCCAAACATATACATAGTTAGAGGAATTATCAAGTAGTCAAAACATTTCAATGTTCCGATTAATGGCGGATCTAGAATTTTTATTGAGGGAGCTTCATTTAAATTTTCGTAAAAGTAATTTACAAGTAATTAATAAAATAGAATTATTAATTTAATACATCAGAATTGTCTTTAAAAAATTTAATATTATATGATTAATTTTTTAAAAAAAATAATGAACCAAAAATTTAAATATACTTTTACCTGAAAAAAAAATTAAAAATACTTTTATTCTTTTCTATTTATATTTATATAAAAAATCAAATTCAAAGAAGAAATTAAAACAAAATTATAATATTATATACTTATTTTTTTAAACTAAAAAAAAATAAACGAATTATAACTTATAATTTAAAGGAAAATTTTTAATTTATACTCCTAAATTTTTAAAGTCGTATCAATTTTCACCATAAACTTTCAATTTCATCAAAATAGACTAAGATAAATATTGCAATTTTTATCCTCTATTCAATTTTAGTTAATTAACTAATTTTAATAAAAAAAAACTATGTAAAAATCTCGGTAAACTCTCTAATTTCTATAAAATTAAGTTTTTCCTGAATTTAAGTTTGCTTATTGCACAAATTAACAATGGAATAATTTGTCAAACTTAAAAATTTAAACAAAAATCTAGCTTTAATATCATTTTTCATTCAAATCCTTTCAATGTTTTATAATTCATTAAATGTATATATTAGAATACTTTTTTTAACGAATTTAAAAGAAAAAAACTTATGAGAGGGTAAAAATTGCAATAGTTTTTCAAATTTAAGATTAAGATTATAACACTTGTTTAAGTTTAATGTGCAATTTGGTGAAATTGAAAGTGTAAGGTAAAAATCAATAAAGGTCGAAAAATTTAGGAGTAAAAATTAAATTATTGAAAAAAAGAAGATATATATATATATATATATATATATATATATATATTTAAATGAATTAAATAATTACGTTTTTTTACTAATTTTTGTTGAATATATATATGAATATTATACTTGCCTACTTAACCTGGACTTAATCCCACGTGCCCACAAAAAAAAGTAGCATTTGTAAAACTCTTGAGGGAGGGCTTGAAGGGAAAATACCATTAGAGCAAGCAACAATTGTTGGTCTTCATAACTAACTTTTCTTAACTAATACTAAAAGTGTTATTCATGGGGGACTCGAGCCCCCCGGGCCCGTGCTGGATCTGCCGGTGGTTCTGATGAAACAATCTTAAATTTATTTTCCTTTCTCCAAAATTTTCATCTTTATTAACTTTTTTTCCATTTCTAACATATATCTCTAAAAAATAAAATTTATAGATAAACAAATTTAGAGAGATACATTTTAAAATTTTATTTTTTCTAATTTATATATAATATATTTTTTAGAATATATATAATTATTTTAGAGATAAACATTCTAGTCAATATTATTTTTTTTAATTTTAAAAAAAAAATCTATAACTTCTCTTCATCTTCCTCTAATTAATATTCTCTTTCTAACATATATATATACTAGAAAATATTAACGTGTGTTGCACGTTTGAAGAAATATTTTAATATGTTAAAATAATAACAAAAAATTGTATTAAATTATTTTACAATAATATTAAATACATTAAAATTAAATGATTCAATAAAATGTTACTCCAATTATGATTGAAAGTAAAAATACCTTATTAAAAAAAAAAAGTAAAAAGACAATTTTCTAGTTCTAATTTAATAAGAACGGAAAAAAATAATAATGAAACTGGAATTAATTTATCATAAAAGGAAAACATGAATTAATTTGGCATAAAAGAAAAATAACAATTTTTAGGTTAGAATGATTCTCTTTACAAGTGCAACAATTTAAAGTAAAATAAAAGTAAGAAAAATTCAAAAGATTGAGAGATATCTTAAATAAATGATTTTGGCACAGAGGAAAACAATAAACAGAAAAATCTATAAAGGAAACCTAGAACTTTCTTCTTAATTTTCTTTTAAATGATTTTTTAAGAAAAACACTCAAAACAAATGATACTAAATTAATACAGAAAACGACCTATTATCACAGGTTAAGGCCAATAAACAAGTAGAAAAAAGCTCTCCTAGCACATCACAATATCAATATATCATCTTCAGTCGTCTTCTTTGCAATAGAATTTGCAACTCCATTTTGGGTGTGGGGTATATGCCAAAACTCCACCGCCTCTGAAGTGGGCATCAAGCGAAAAATCTCCTTTGTAATAGATTTGAATTTTTAGTTTTCCTTAAGTAGACAAATTACCTCCAAACAATCCGCTTCCACTATTATACGTGGATAAGATATTTGGTGAATCGAATTCAAGGCATCAACAATGACCTTCATTAATTTCAAGCATCAAGATAGACAACCTAATTACTGATTTGCAGCCTGCTCTGAGAATTTCACCGACATGGTCTCAAATTGCTCATCCTAAACCCCCTATTTGTTCGTCTTCCAGCTGTTGTTGCCAAATTTTGGACAGGAGAATACTCACCTGACCTCCACGTGACAACGACGGTGAATTTGTATTCTTGGGGGAAGAACGCGGCCTGCAAGACAAGAAAAACCTGGACACCGGTGTGGTGTAGGCCACACAGGCTCCGATGCTTAAGTCAGAGAGGATCTTGAGAGAATTTAGGAATTCAAGGAGAGTGTTGTAGGCTGGAATGAACTTCCCTTGCTCTTCCCCTGAGGGAGAGCTTAAATAGCTTCCTTCCTAGGATTTTTCGTGGGTTTTCGTCTTCGAATGGGGAAAGGAAAGATCAAATTGGGCTGAACCGAGGGCACACGAGCCATAAGGGACCGAGGCAAGGCCCAAAATTGGGCCTTGCCAAACTGGTCGGCCGAGGCCGACCATGGGCTTGGGCCGAGCCCAAGCCCCGATTTTCTCCCCTTTGTCTTTGGACCATGGCAAGGCCCAAAATGGGGTCTTGCCATGTGGTCGGCCTCGGCCGAGGCCAAGGCCGACCACGGGCTTGGGCTTCGGCCCAAGCCCGTTTCTTCGTCCCTTCTCGTCCTGGGTCGGTCTCCTGTCGGTTTCTGTCCGTTTTGACTTCGTATGGGGCTTCTTTCCTTGTTTGGCCCTTCACCGCAGCCCTTCACTGCAGCCCTTCAGCTAGCCCATTCTTGTTGGTCCAATTTCACCCATAACACCAGCCATGAACTATTTAAAGAGAAGACATTATGTCAATTTTTAATTTTTTTTTCATAGAATTTGATTTAGATTAATATTTATTGCATTGTTCCCATTCGTTTGTTTTTATTTTTCCTTCCACGCTCTCAACTATTGGTGGGGTGCAAGAGAACTCTTCATCTCCAATGGATTTACTTAATTAAAAAAAAATCCCTTTCAGTTATAAACCAACCAGGGTAATGTAATTGATTTCATGTTTAATCGAATTAAATTTAATATTACATATCAAATACTAATTCAAATGATTTTTCAAAAAAAAAAAAAAATTCAAATAGTGTAACATTTAACCATCACTAATAAATTATATTGTGCAATTCATTGGGTTGTGGTCGCAACTCGTTTAAATTCCTTCTATATTTTTTTTTCAATTTTTGCATTTCTTGTTTAATTACTCATGATTTTGTAATAGATTAAATTAAATGTGGAGAAATATGAATTAAGTATAAATTCTTTACATTCTCCACTCCCACATTATTTAGATTACTCTACTGCACTTTATTCATTAGGATGATTGTGTTGTTAGAATAAATTAATTGTAGAAAATTTTGTAAAAATTGTAGATAAATTTAATAGAAAGAGTCTTATTTACAAATATAATTTTAATTCTTACATTTTTTAGAATAAGAGTTTAATTTTAAATTTGATCTCTAACTTTAGATTATGTTTTTCTTAATTTGTGTTGTTTTTAATTATAATTCGTGAGAACACTTCAAGAAATTAAGCTATCCTTTTTTTTTTTTTTAATTGTTTAACAAATAAATTTTAAGCTTTGTCTCTCTACAACTTTTCAGAAAACAGGAAAAAAAAGATTACTAAACATATTTGGTTTTTCTGTTTTAAAAAGAAAAAATCAAAAATAATAATTATCTATGGTTTTTGTTTTTTTTAAATAGAAAACAAAAAATAAAAGAAAACCAAAATTGTTATCAAACGAAACGCTTAGCTTTTCATCAACTAAAACAGGAAAAACCCTCTATGGTCGTGAACAAACGTCATCGACATTTATGGCCTTTATATCACCTGCAAAATCGGATCCAACACAGACTACCCATGCTCAAGTCGAGAATATTGAGTCACAACAAAGGATCAAAAGCCGCATCGACCACTTTTGAAAGCCCCCCACACCAAATAGCTCACATGGTTTCACAATACGGCTCTACTCTCCCATTCTTTTTCCTTTTTTTTTTTCTGAGTTTAACAATTGTGGGGTGGAAATCAAATTATCGACCTTTAAAATGGTAATTGATGTCTTATCCATTAGCCATACTCAAAATTGACTTTCTTTCTTCTTTACTTACATGCAATTAAAGCTGCAAGGGAGATATTGATTTTAAGTATAAATTTTAAAAAAAAATACAATTAGAGGTTTGTTGAGACTATCAAATTTTTAAGTTATTAATTTTGGATGAAGTAAATGAGTTATGCGTCTTGAACTATGTGTATCATGCACATCAATAACTTTAATGTTAGTGGAGTAGCCACTCTGCTCAAAAAAAAAAAAAAAATGGTGATTGTTAGCTTCCTCAATTTCGTTCAAATAATCTTCGATCAATGACACCTTTGCATATACATTTGGTTTGAATTAAAACTATTTCTATCAAGTAGTATTTCACAACCATTTGTCTTAATGCGAATTAAATAATAGAAAACACCGAAGATGGAAGTTTGAAAGTCAGAATTAGAAAATTTGAAAATTGAGGGGAAAACATAAAGTTAAAATTGTTATAAAAAAATTCAACGATAACTGGGATGTGTACTCCTTTCCTTGAGTTCATAAGTTCAAATTTTTATATCTCACATTTGTTGTACTAAAAAAAAAAAAAATGTTCCAATAAAGTTTTTTTTCACATTCAAACTTTTATATATATTAGTTTATTACCAAGGGTAATTCATGTTGTATTTTTTTTACATTATTTAAATATATTAAGATGTTAATTGTTTTCATTAAAAAGGTAATTTATCTAATAAAATTAGTGTGTGCTTTAAATTTTTTTAAAAGTTCATAAATTTCTTATATATTAAAAATTGATAAATTTGTTTTATTATTTATAATTAGTGTAATTGTAAAAAAAAAAAAAGATTAAAAGTAAATTTAAAAAGTTCATAAATTTCTTATATATTAAAAATTGATCAATTTGTTTTATTATTTATAATTAGTGTAATTGTAAAAAAAAAAAGATTAAAAGTAATTATTATTATTAATGAAATGTTTAAAATGAAAAATGTATGAAATATTTCAATTTATATTTGGTTTATATACAAATAGTTATGTAATTTTTTTACAACGATAGAAATGATATGAAAATATAACAAATATCTTACTAAAAGTTAAATTCGTTTACGTATATCTAATTTTTAAATGTTTTATGATCATTTACTCTCTCATCAACATCTGAATTATTTTCTTAATTAGTAATTGGTTAAATTATTATTTTGGTCCCTTTGTTTTGAGACTTGTTTTATTTTAATCTATATACTTTCAAATGTCTAAATTTAGTCCTTGTATTTTAAATCAATTTTAAAATTGGTCCCTACTAACTAATTTATTGTTAATTTTTACAAAGAATAATAATAATAATAAAAATAAAAATAAATAGTCTTCATTAGTCTTCCCTCTATAAATTTTGGAAACATATTCTATTTGAATGAAAATTATTATTATTATTTTCTCAAGTTCAATAAAAATTAACTTCAAACTAATAATAAGGAAACTAAAATGGAATGAGACCTAAAGTACATAGACAAAAAATGGTATTTTAACTTTATTAATAATACTCAAAATGAGCTTAGCTCAACGATAATTGACATGTACCATCGACCAAGAGGTTAGAGATTTTTAATTATTTTATTAATTTTCTTAAAACAAAGCTTTCAAATTGTGGTGGAAATGAGTGGAAGAGACAAATTTATAGTTAAAGAGAATGAAAAAAAATTATAAAATATTTGACATTCCAAAACTTTCATATTCTATAATTAAATATAATTTAGATAAAAATATATAATTCTAGGATTAATTTATGTATATGGAGGGAAAATTTTTTACATTCTAGCTTTTCACATATTCCATTCATTTAATATATATCAGTATATTTAAATTGTATTATCTCATACCACATTCTTAATTAATTTTATGTTACATTGTATTGTTTTTAATTAATATATCAATTAATATATCATATATATAGGTATTTTCATTTTTTTTCATTTTTAAAAAAGTTATTTTACCTAATTTAGACTATTTTTAATTAATTTTTTTGTTTATTGAAAATTTTAAAAATTTTCAAGCTAAATTTTTTGTTATATAACCACTTGTAAATCTTTTAGAAATTAATTTTAAATATATATTATATGTCAATTAAAAATTTTCGTATATTATTTTTTTGAAAATAAATAGTTAATTGGGAAATATCACAATATTCTATTTTCTTACAAATTATTCGAGATTTTATTTTTATTTAAATAATAATTTAGAGATGAAATGATAATTAATCTTTCTACAATTGTGAAATTGAATTTAACACTTTTTTTTTTATTAATGCTAATATTTTACTTAGCCTTCAATCGTTAAGGTTTTAAAACTATTCCATCGAAATAAAAGATAAAAATAAACCCAAATTAGAAATTGTACTAATTAATAATTAATTTTTATAACACGATACACTGTTAAGATTGTATTTTTCAATTAAAAAACTAAAAAAATACAGTATTGTGAAAAAATAAATCACTAAAATTAGTATCATAAATGGTCACAAATACATTATAAATTTTTAAAAATGAATGATAATTAATATCATTATTTAAAAATTTTAATTAAGACCAAATTTCATTTCAGTAAACATTCAAAGCTCATTATCTTTATCAATAATGAATTTAAATTTTAATAATCTATTAGGGAAAATTTTAAAAATAATAAATAATAAATAAATACTAAATTAGTAGATAATTTTTTTTAAATTAATATAAAGAATAAATTAAAGAAAGAGTAAAATATATTTTATTTTATCTCCACAAGAGTAACCCTTTTTCTATATACTTTATCAAGTAGGATAATACTTGACTACCCCTTTGTGAGCTTACCACTCACATAGATTAATACAATTGAGACATGCGTCTATTTTTTATTAAATGTCAAAATCTCAACAACATCTCACGTACCAGATTTTTTTCTTTCCCTTTCACGTTAAGGCTATATCTCCCCTTTCAAGTTAAGGCTTCAAATTCTTCATTTTTTTTCTTTCACATTCTCTCCCTTTCTCGTTCTCTTCTCTACAATCCTCTTGGGAGCAAGAAATTTCTGTATTTTGTTTGCACAAGCTAAAGGTAACATAGATTGAACTTTTTTTTTCTTCTTAATATCTTATGGAATATAAATTTTCACTAATTAGAAATTTCCATGTCATTGCTTAAACTTAATGACAAAAAAAATTATTTAATTAGGGGTCAGTTACAAATTTGCAAGGACCCCTAAACTAAATTATATAAGATCAAAATATGCAATTGGGTTATATGAAATTTGGGTCAATTCTAGACAAAACCTCGAATGGGAGGCCCCAATAAGCAAAGTCCAGCCCAAAGGGCTAGGCCCAAAAGTCAACCAAGCTCAATCCAAATGGCTAAACCCAAAGTCAACCAGGCGCAGTCCAAAGGGACCGACCCAAAATCAACCAAACTCAGTCTAACAGTTAGGCCTAAGCCCAGCTAGAAGCCATGAGGAACTCTATAAATATAGAGCTCCCCCTCCATTTCAAAGGTTCAAAACTAAAGAAGCTTAGAGAGAATTTGGAAACGAAGCTGTAAAGTCTCCAAAAGCTCTTGAAGATCGATTACTGTCTGAACAAAGAACACTCCCCGAGAATCAAGAACACTCCAAGAACCGAGCCCTCAAGTAGAGCATACAAGTAAGAGAGAGAATCAGAGGATTAAATACTAGAGATTGTACTCACTATACTCAAATTAATACAAATACAAGTTCATTACATGTGTTACATTTTTTCGTTGAAATTACGTTGTGAACAGTGTCCTTTAAATAATTTTTTTCTTATCTTTTAAATGAAATAGTACCATTTATTTTCAATAGTTAAACTAAAGTGGAAGCTTCAAATAAAGTAACAACATGAGAAAGACATCTCATAATTCAAAAGAAACAACGACTAGCTTGAAACAAGTGAGTTTATTTTTTAATTTCACTAATTTATATTTTTGTCAATATTCTTTTTTTTTCCTTCTCAAATATGTTCATATATCCTAAAAAAATTGAGTACTTAACATGAAAGGGAGAGAACATAAAAGAGAAAGGAAAAATCTGATAGGTGAGATTTTGTTGAGATTTCGACATTTAATAAAATAAATAAATAAAAATAAAATATGGTCACATGTCCCTATATTGATCCATGTGAGTGGTAAGCAGGAAATTCATGCTCACAACCAAGTATTATCCTATCAAATATACCCACCAAGTTAATTATGCCATCAATTTTATCCATAAAGAAAATCTTATAATTTAATATATAGTCAACGACTAAAAAGACGACTTCAAAAATTTTCAACTAAATTCAAATCTAATTGAATATACCCTCATGTAACCATATAGGAGAACAAATTGAAAATTTTGTAACCACCCACCATGAAATATAAATATTTTCTCAAAAAAAAAAAAAAAAAAGAAAGAAAGAGTAGAATCTCCTAAATTTCTTCTCCCATAAAAATGAAGAAAAAATTACAAGCTTATGTATCATATCGAATTCAAATGTTATTTTCAATTACAAAGTTATGATTTTTGCAATAAATTTCAGATTTCATCTTTTCTTTTAATTCCAAAAATAACCCTTTCGAATTTTTTTTCTATCATTGATAGGACAACCATAACATTCTCTAAGGGCTTAGTTTGGAATTGTTATAGCTTTTAAAATAATTGTTGGCAATCATGTTTTTAGAAAAATCAGCTATCATATGAAATAAATTAGTGTTTGATAAATTTCAACTTTAAAACTTGAAAAAGCAGGCTACAATGTTTGGTAAATGAATACTAATTTGTTGTAGTTTAGCTATAATAACTAAAAAACATACTATCAACATTTGCAATAATTTTTTTTTGGATAATTTATCACTTTTAAATAATTGTTTAAAATGTTATATGTTTTCAAATTTTTTTTGCTTGCCCTAAATTATTTGCTAAACATTTAAGATAAACAACGGTAATTTTTTTTAAAAAAAATCCTAGTATTAATTATTTTTAAAAAATTGTTGCATTCATCTAATCGATTTGAAAAATTAGAAAATAGAATTTTGTTGTGTGAGAAAAATATTAGATATATAAAATCAAAGGATAAAATTGAAAATTGAAAATTTGTTAAAAAGATGGATCAAATTTTATGAAAATCTATTTTTAAAAGCTAGTATAACACATTTTGTGAATGTACATATGTGTTTTACAAAAGTGAGAATTCTTTCACAATCAATTTTACTAAACCGAAAAAGCGGTTAAGATTTTTCTTTAATCACTTATAACGACGCTCTCAAAATCAATCTCAAACGCAACTTAAAATCTCTTTCATTAATAATCTTCTCTAATTTTTTTTTACTACAATAATCTTCTCTAAATTTCTTTCATTGATAGAACAAACATCTATAATTGATAGAATAACAATCACTAAAATTTCTAAACTTCTATCGTTGGTAGAATAATTAACATTCCCTAAATCTCTTCATTGATTGAAATACGTTCACTATATAAATCTCTAAACTTCTATGATCAATAGAATAACAATAACATTGTCCAAAATACATATATAATAACAATAATTAAATATCTATCATTGATAATAGAACGCATTGATATATATCTACCAATTAATACTCATACAACAAAACGTCCAGCATCCCTAAAACAAAGCAAAGCTTTCATACTTTAACCAACCAAAAAAAATACAAATACAAAGCTTTCCAATTGTTACCAAAAACCAAAAGAAATCAAAAGTCCTAAAATTCTAAAATTATACAAGGAAACAACAGGAATAAAAGAAAAATACTAATATGAATATTTTATGTAACAAAAGAAAAAAGTTGGAACAAAACAAAAGAAAAGGTTTCATACTTTAACAAAATAGAAATAAAAATAAAAATAATCCCAGGGAGCAAAAACTTTACTGATGCAGCAAACATAGCCGACAAAAAAAGAAAAAAAAATCTAATATGAATATATTGTAACAAAAAAAAATAATAAATAAAAGAAGAATGAAATATCGGGGAATGAATATAAACTTCTATTGTGAAAAAAAACAAAACAAAACAAAACAAAACTCACCTCAGAGAAAAATCATATTTGAATGGTTGTTGAAGAGTCACCAAGAATCTATCTTAAATGGAGTTGTTGAAGCCACGTTTATCCCGTGGCCCTTAAATAGAACAATCGTTCCTCCCAAAAAAAAAATAAATGTTTGAGTTAGTTATACATTAATCTTTTTTCTTTTAAAGAGTTATTTTTTTAATTTTAAAAAAAATGAAATCTGAAATAGGAGAGGGCAAAAATGATAACTTGAAATAGAGAAGGGTATATTTGAATTTGATATGCTACATATTAAATGCCTAATCCTGTAATTTTTTCCTTCATTCTCTGGCCCATACAAAACCATACTAATTAATGATAATAAAAAATATATATACACATAGAAAAGCATTAAAACTCGAAATCACGGGCTGCTCTTCATCCCTCTTCTTTTGCTTTTAGCTGCCACCAAGCTATCCTTCTTTACCCTTATGTTTCTTTTCCTCTTCGGCCGTCTGCCACGGCCACCCATAGTCTATTCAATGAAGCCATCACAATGATTACTAGCTTCTTAATAACCATCAGATGTAGATCCAAAAATATATCGGCTCATAATAACAATTCGATACAAAAGCGAAACATTTTTACAATTTCTCTCTCCCACATCTAACAGTGCAAATCTGGCAGTCACATTATGGAGACCTCATCAAATAATTTCTCCATAGCTATCCCTGCCACACTACCTTCCAACGAGAAAATTCACCATTTACAAAACTGCCCACAATTTGCTCTGTCGTGCAAACAGCTCTTCAACCGCATCATCTTTATGATGCTCTCCCTTTGCATTTTGTATTCATCCTTTGCATTTTATCTTCCATTGACAAGTACATATATAGTAAACTAAGTACGTAGAAGATGAAAGGTTTTTGGAACTTGAATGATATGAAGGAACATATAGCATTAAGTATAGTATTCATGATAGTTTGTACCTTAGATTCATAGAATGGTATTTTGTGGCATTATTTAAAAAGGATGATAGGCAGTTGAACGGTTGTTGTGGCTGTATTGGAATGAGGGTTATATTATGACAATTTTGAAAGGCGAAGATGAAAAATCAAAGGACAAAATTGGCATACAATTAAAAATAAAAAAAATAAAATTGGTACAAAAAGTTTCTCCTTTTATATATACTAATATATAGATTAGGTATTATGTTAAATAATGATTTCTTTTTTCCAACAAAAGGAATGTAACCCTGCAATTCATTTAATACGTATTTATTTTTCAACAAAATTAGAAAAAAAAAAAACAATGCACTAATTATAAAAGAATAGTTTTAAAGAAATAGTAACAAAAAAATAAATTTGCCTACATGATAATTGCTAGACAAACTATTATTCAACATCATCAAAGTAGAATTGCAACATTGCAAGTCTAAGATTTAGGATATAGATTCAACGCATGCATCCATTGCAACTAGAATGTTCCACTAACATCTTAAGATGCTTTCAGACTGATGAGACTTTGAGAGCAATGAGTTGAGAGAACTAAAACATAATAAATTAATCCTTCAGGTTCCACATACAAGAAAGCACTTTCATCATGACAATCTGATAGGACTAAAAAATGAACTTATATTATATGCCTAAATCTTGTAATTATTAGAGTTTTTATGTGCTTAAATGTGAATTTTGTAGGAAAATGAGTCCAAGGCACATTTTGGAGATTCTAAGTCGAATCAGGGTTCCAACACATCAAACCAAAGCCATTCAGACACCCAAGCAAAGAGTTAGAGCAAAAATTATCAGTGTTGCGCGCTGGGTAGTGTTTAGATGTTGTCGGCAGTCTCTTGAAGCCTTGCTCGACACTGCGGTGAACTTTGTGGTGCTTGGGTAGCATCTAGATGCTATCCACGTGGTCTAGACGCTGCCACTTGACTATAAAAGTGTTCTTTCGAGATTTTAGGTCAATCTCTCCTCCATAACCCCCCAAACTCGATTTCTCTCTACATTTCACCCTTTTTTACAATTCTTTAGGCTAGATTTCATTTTAGATGCTTGTTTTATGGCCTCGGGAGTAGACTTAGCATTGTTTGATCAGGTAGACGATTACGTTGTTTCGAGAGCGATTCAGGACTCCACCATGTAATTCCTTGAGGTTTTGTTATTAATTTCATATAATACACTGTTTTAGCATAATTGTCTTCTTGCTTTCATTATAGAATTGATTTAGCATGTGGGTCTAACAAGCATGTATGCTTTTATCGATTCATCGCTAGCTTGAAATTCTTTACAATTAGTTTAGGTCTCTTGCACGTTTTAGTAGCATCTAGGCCATTAAATTACATAAAAGTTGGATTTATACTCACGTGTGAATTAATTGTGCCTCATAAGACTAATTAGCTCTTTAATTAATTGGCAATCTATTTAGTTAAAGTGCCCTAATAGATCCTAGGCTTAATGCTATTGTCTTAGGGGGTATAGAATGCTATCATGCCCAGTCCTTATAGTCGATTTAGAGTTAGTTCGATCTAGGTTGGGCTAATTTTATAAGGGATTAGAATTTTGGTAGCTTTTTCGTTGGAATTGATTAGGTGTTAAATGTGTACATTGCACATTGAAATCAACTACGAACCCGAGATAGAAATTACATGTTTGGGCTTGATGACCTCCTGAATTGGCGTTATTAATAAGTTTGTTTTACTTCATGCCTTTAATTTCAATTTTATGCATTTGAATTTCCTTTATTTCAATTATCACACCAACTCCCCCCCCCCCCCGGTTCAATCACATTGTCCAATTAAAAAAACATAATAACTAAAGTTTGGCTTCCTTGTAGATCAACCATGTCACTGTATTACAAAATATTTTGTGGCGTGGACTATAAATTTATTTGGTGTGCCTGACAAACACTATCACAATCTCATGTATCTTTTTTTATCCATACCATATATTAAGCTTTGCCTTAATACTACAATATTGGGGGCGAATCTAAGCACAATCTCAACTGATTAAGATAACATATACGTACTCTAGACTAATTAAGAGGTCATGAGTTCGAATCTCCCCACCAAAGAACTCTTAAAAAAAATTAAAAAAAGACTCTTTGGTTTCCATCTCTATCGGTGAAAGTGTAGTCTCTAACTTGTACGAGCCGTATGTCTTCTTAGCACTCCACCAAAGTTTGCTAACCCTTCGAGTTTTATATTTTAGGTAGGTGACAATATAATTTATTTTCCATTTGACTCCACAATTAATCATGTCAAGCTTAAATCAACAACAATATGGATGAAAAGGTTGACATTTGAGAAGTTAGGTATATGCCCAACAGATTCAATAAAGTAAAAAATACAAGTAGAATAATTATGTTTCTCTTCACCAATTTTAAGTGAAAAGCACACTCACATTCGTGAATTTTAATTTTGAATCGTATACAGTCTAATTTTCTTTTATTTTATATCTAGCCTGGACTAGCTAATAGACAACTTAAATATAATAATTTTGTTCAATTTAAATGCAAGACGTGGAGACGGGGGGGGATAGGTTGTTATTGGTGATAATTTCACTTTATTATATACACAAATTATCATATTAAATTATTGGCTTACTTTGTCCTCGACCACTTGTCTTTTATATTTCATAAAATGATCACTTTCTTTTTGGTGCTTCTCAATAATTTATCCTTTTGATGTTTCTTTTTACTAATTTCCACAAAATTTGAGATTTGATATATATATATATATACATATACACATATTAAAAGAAATTTGATATATAATCTCAATAATGCATCATCATTAATTCATTTCACAATAATATAATTCCCAAAAATCAACTTCACTCCTTCCTCCAAAGGGAAAGATCCTTTGATATATATTTCTATCTTAATTTTTTCTAGTTCAACAATATGTGCGGTGGAGATTCGAACTTTTGATATCTTAGTCTAAAGATACATACTTTATGCTAGTTGAGCTACGTTCATGTTAGCTTCTATCTTAAATTCACTACTCATAAATTATATTTTCTTAAGATAATAATTATATGATATTGACCAACACCTAAAAATTTAAAAAAAAAAAAGAAAAAAAAAGAAAAAAAAAAGAAAAAGCTATGTCAAAATGAGCATAGCTCAACTGACATTAAGCTTGTACTATCGACCTTGAGGTCAAAGGATCGACTCCCCCACCCCACATATTGTAAAAAAAAAAAGAAGCTAAACATGATATGACATGCAAGTAGATAATGAGTTAATTATGATAAAGTAGCTAGAGTAAGCATAACTCAATGGTAATTGACATGTACTTTCGATTAGAATGTCAAAGGTTCGAATCCCCCATCGTCAAATGTTGTGTTGAACTCAAAAAAAATTATGATAAAGTATTCTAACATCATTGTCTATGACATTATCATGAAGATGAATGGTGTTCAAATGCTCAAAACATTATTAATCTATCTGTTGTCAATATGAGCATAACTCAACTGGCATAAAGTATATATACCCTCGACTAAGAAGTCAAATGTTAATATTCAGTGCAAGACAAAAGTCAAATGAAGTCAAATTATCTCAATCTGATAAGTCTATATATATTCTAATTAATTTTGTGAATTGTGTAAATAATTGAGTTGTAAGGTCTAGTAACAAATTAGAGGAATCTCTCATAGAAAAAAGAATATAATGAGTGATAAGGAGAGGGGAACAAAAACCTAATTTAGTGAGATATGCATACAAAATGGGACCCCAAATATAAAAGATCAGATATGGATCATGTTCTACAGGTATGAAGTTTAGATGCAAAGTGAAGATTCCTAAAAGCTAATAAAAGAAAGTGCAAGTATTTTCTTCCTTTCTCATAGGTATGAGATTCCTAAAGTAAAAGCATATGAGAAAGGCCAAATATGTTTGGATGAGATGTTCCAAACATTATCTACTATATTTAAATAAATAGAAAATGTATATCAAAACACATCATTTGGTCCATAATATATACCAATTTTCCTTTTTTTTTCTTTCAATTTCCATTTTTTATCTTTTTAACGGTTTCAATTTCATCTTTAAATCTTTGTTGCTTTGTTGCTGTAATTAAATAACAATATGATGACGAATGTGTCATGTAAACAGGAGCGGATCCACATTAGAGTCTAAGGGCGTGCCCCCACTCAAATTATTAGTGTTAGTATGTTTCTTCAACTAAAATGCCGTAAATAAGTTTTGATTCAGTGGTCGGGGGACTAAAAGCCTTATGCTTTGGGGCTGAAATTCAATTCTTGGTATACACGTTTCTTAATTTTGATTTCTTTTTTATATTTTTCAATATTTATATATTTATTTTAATATCTTAATTTTAAATTTTAAAATTTTTAAATATAGATATTATATTATTTTAATCTTTTAATTTCCATTTTTTAAATTCTGAAATATAGAATTTAGTTAATTTTTTAATTTGACACGGAATTTTTTTATTAATATTATAAGTTTGCACACTTATTATAAAAATATAACATGTTTCAAACTATTTAAGAAAATATTGTAGTTTTTATTAGCTGGATTGAGGTGGTCTCTTGAAATAGACGACCTCCACCACGTAGCAACATGTCGTCTCTTGAAGAGACGACACGTTGCCATCTTTCATAAATTTTAAAAAAATAATTATGCATAGGTCGAGGGACGGACTATACACAAATTTTAATAAATGCCTCAGGTGATATAGTGGAGACTCTGTTCCACTCTTATACTAGAGGGCATAGGTCCAAGCATGTGCTAATGCACATTTCAGTTTATTTGTTTCTTTTTTTTCTCTCTCCATTTTTTCCTTTGATTTTTTCTTTCTTTTTTTCTCACCATTTTTCTCTCTCTCTTTTTTTTCCTTCCGTTTTTTCTATCTTCTTTTTTCTTTCTTTTATTTATTTTAAAATCAAATAACATAGCTACAATTTTTTTTTTTGGAATTCAAAACTACAATTTCTTTTATTGTTTTGATTATGTATTAATTATTTAAATCTTTTTCTAAAGTAAAATAAAATTAATATTACTCCAAAAAAAACTATAAATAGTTAAGTTTAAGACAAAAAAAAAATCAATTTATAACTATTTTCATTTGATTTTTTAAAAAAAGTGCGTACTTCATTTGATTTAATTTAAAATCAACTTAGAATCACCAAAATAAAGTTATTCTTCTTCCAAAGTCTTATCGAAGTAGTATGAAAAACTATCATTCTCTAACAAAGTTTTTCTAATATGAGTGGTTTTTCATTCTCTCCTCTCTCATCATTCTGTATTTTTCTCTATTTATTTAAAAAGAATTATGTGATCATTTTGAATAACGTGATAATTTTTCTTACTGTTTTGATAAGACTTTGGGAGAAGAATAACTTTATTTAGGTGATTTTAAGTTGATTTTAAATTAAATCAAATGAAAGTATAAAAAAAATTAAATCAAATGAAAATAGTTATAGATTGATTTTTTCTTCTTAAAATTAACTATTTATAGTTTTTTGGAGTAATATTAATTTTAGTGTACTTTAGAAAAATATTAAAATAATTAACACTTAATTAAAACATTAAAAGAAATTTGTAGTTATGAATTCCAAAAAAAAAAAAAAAAATTGTAAAGCCCATGCCCTATAACAGTGGAACAAAGTCTCCACTATACCACCTAAAGCATTTGTTAAAAATTGTGAAGAGACGACATGCTGCCACGTGGTGGAGTCTCTTCAAGAGACAACCTTAATCCAGCTAATAAGAACTATAATATTTTACTAAATAGTTTGAAACATGCTATATTTTTAAAATAAGTTTGCAAACTTACAATATTAATATAAAAAAAAAAGTCCAATTTTACACATATATTTACAAATATGCAAATATTTTTTGATATTAAATAAATTATTTTGGAAAAATTAATTGCATTAAAAAAAACTTAATTCTATTTTTAAAAATATTAAATACTTCAAGTTTCTTTCTTTTCTCATATATTTAGGTGGATAATTTCACAACGTTTTATTATAATTTTTTAATTAATATTTTATCCAAATATTATATATCAATGCATTTAAAATTGTCCTTGAATTTTTTAATTTGTATCTAATAGATCCTTAAACTTTGAATTTTGTGTTTAATAAGTCTTTGTATTTTAGAAATGTCTAATAGATTATGAACTTTCAAATTTTTATCCAATAGGTCTTAATTAAACATACTCAAAATTTTAAAAAATTAACTCTCCATTAGATATAAAATTTAATTTTGTATCTAATTGAACCTTAAATTTCAATTTTGTAACCAATAGATACATTAATTTTAAAAATTGTCTAATAGATTGAGGAACTATTAGACACAAAATTAAATTTTAGGGAAAAATACATTTTTGGTCCCTGAGTTTTTAACAATATGTGCGTTTGGTCCCAGAGTTTTGGAAATAGACATTTTTAGTCCTTGAGTTTAGGAAAAAAATACCTTTTTGGTCCCTGAGTTTTGGAAATAAACCTTTTTAGTCCCTGAGTTTTGAGAAATAAGTTTAAAAGGTCCCTTGTATTATTTTTTTTTTTATGTTTTAATATAAAATCAATATTCTTTATTAATTTTTAATATTAACGATTTTTTAATATTGAGAGAGAGAATGGGGTAGAGAGGGAAGAGAGTTTTTTTTTTAATTAAAAAAATCGTTAATATTAAAAATTAATTAAGAATATTGATTTTATATTTAAAAAATAATAATACAAAGGACCTTTTAAACCTATTTCTCAAAACTCAGGGACTAAAAATGTCTATTTCAAAAACTCAGGGACCAAACGCACATATGGTTGAAAACTCAGGGACCAAAAATGTATTTTCCCCTAAATTTTATGTCTAATAGGACATTTAATCTTTTAAAGATTTGAATATGTCAAAGGTCTATTGGATACAAAATTAAAACTTCAATGATGTATTGGACACTTTTTAAAGTTTCGAGACCATATAGTAAGAAATCTAAGGGGCTGTTTGGGGCGTGAGTTATAATAGTCTGGATTATATATAGTCTGTGGAATACTTTATATCTCTCAAACACAAACTATTATAACCCAGACTAAATAACTCTGCATTCTAAACACATATTATTATAACCCACAGACTATTATGAGCCATACTATTATAACTCATTCAACGCTTTAAACAACCCTTAAGAGTTTAGAGATTAAACTTATGTGAAATTGTGCTTCCTAGCATAAAATCCTGGATCTACCACTACATGTAGAATTACTATATTTTTACAAATGGTTCTAACCAACCAATTAAATATATTCACATCATATGTTTAATTAAGAAACTAAATTGATTCGAGAATTTTAAAATTTTTCAAAATGAGAGAGACTTAGTAGACACAAAATTAAAAGTTTAAAAATCTATTATATATTAGATATAAAATTGAAAATTCAATGACTTATTAAACACTTAAGTTTTGTAATTTAACATTTTTTTCAATTAAGTTATTTTCATCTACGTTTTAAAATGAATTTAAATTATTGAACTAACCAATTATGTGCAAATAATATTTTTTATTTATTTCTTTCTTTTGTTTCTTTTCGAGCTCGAAAAATCAATCTTTCGAATAAAATATTTTTTGTATTATCTAAAATACTTAATATATCATGTGTAGAAGGGTTTTTTTTTCCCCTTCTCTTTTCGTTTGGAGTTCATCCAAGAATAGATACAGTTAAAGTTTGATTATTATATATGACCAACAAAATTATGTAAATCACATAAATTCATAAAAATTCAAGACTTTTTGAGATACAAATCCTTTTAATGATTTCTTCAAAAACATTTAAAATGAATATTAAGAAGTAAGTGACAAAAATCTTATTAAACTTTCGATATTGAATAATTACTAAGTATAAATTAAAATTATGAAGAAAAACCGAAACCGCAAAATTGGAAGTGAAAGAACTTTTTGTCCAATTAAGGGTCCTCATACAAATTGTGTTTTGCAATTACGTGCATTGATTTCCGAATGATCTGAATCGACGGCTCAGAATCCATTCCTTAACGCAAAAGCAAAGCCCACGCTCTTTTCCTCCACGTGCATTTCACACGCCGCACCATTTGTCAACTGATTTGACGATTTTTCAAAACCGTGTCACACACGATACTCAAACACAACGCAACCTTCCTTTCGTTCAATAAGCAGCTCGAAGAAATGCCATCACTTTCCTTTCTTCTACCCGCGCTAAAAAAACCAGAGTTATTGCAGAGCTCACGGCCCTTTGGTTTTCCCCTTCGTTCTTCTTATAAACCTCTCTTCAAGTAAAATCCATTTGCGAGCTGTAAGTTTCGAAGTTCGTTTCCTTCTTTCTTCTTTGAATTTCAGTTTCTTCGACGATTACCAAGTGTTTCTTGTTGTTTTCGTTCTTGGGTTTCTCGTTGTAATTACCGGAATTTGGTTTGTTTGTAAAGGTTTCTTTAGGTTGTTGGATTTTTGAGACATGGGTATGCTCGTTTTGGTTGTGGTGTTTATTCTTGATCTGGTTGCTTTTGCGCTTGCTGTTGCTGCAGAGCAGAGAAGAACCACTGTAAGTTTTATGTATTTGTTGGAACTCTCTATTAATCGTTTTTTTTTTTTTGTTTGATGAATTTTATTTTTATGAGAAATATGATCGGAATATTTTGAAACGCTTTGTGATTTTCATACTGGATTATTCTCATTTGGTTGGCTTTTGTATAAAAATTCTTTATTGATTGGTTTAGGTCATGAGTTTTTTATTAGCAGGAAATTTTGAACGTTATCAACCCCCACGAATCTTCAGACATCCAAATCAAATTATAGTTGTAAACTAATTTTTCACTAAACCACGTATGGAAAAATTTCGAGAATCAACTCATATGAAATGTTTTGGATGAACTTCAAATGCAATCTAATGGAGAGACAATTTTTAGCTAATAATTCTGCTTAATTTGAGATGAAACGGCTTATTACTTATCAAAGTGCAAAACAAATTTGGTCATTAAGATTTTCTGCACCCTGTGGCCTGCAGTAGTTTAAACCCTAGGAATCCATTTTTTTGTGTTCTTTTTTTGTGTTAGTAGTTTAAACCATCCATGAACAGTTTGATACGTTAAGTTTCTGATCGCGAGAAAAATCGAATATTATGATATTAGGTTAGGGTTCATGATTTGATCATAATATTATTTGGAAGTGAAGATAAGAGTGGAGTATGATGTTAAGTGAAACTGCTCCTTTGGCAGGCCACGGTCGTTCAATCAGGCAATTCTAAATTCTGTGCCTATGATTCTGATATTGCAACTGGCTTAGGTGTGGGTTCAGTTCTGGTCCTATTTGCTAGCCAAGTGATCATAATGGTGACAAGTCGATGCTTATGCTGTGGGAAAGCTTTGCGACCGAGCACTTCGAGGGCTTGGGCAATTACCCTTTTCATCACTTGCTGGTACATTCCATTGTTCAACCTTCAAAATTTACTAGTTTTGTTTTTGTTGTGCTTGGCTTTTCATCACTTGCTGGTACAATTCATTTAACATGTTATAATGTATAGAGAAACATGAAGCAGAATTTGAGCTAGAGTTCGTTTCGACTGACATTAATTACGATATGAGACAAGACATTTGTATGTTTTTCAATTTCCAAGGATCAAAATCAAACTCCAAACATTGTGTTTGGTTGGTTGCATTGCATGGATTTCAGGGTATGTTTTCTCATTGCTGAGATCTGTCTGCTGGCTGCTTCGGTGCGAAATGCGTACCATACCAAGTACATCAGTTCTCTGATGAACGAGCAAATTTCGTGCAAGATGCTGAGGAGAGGAGTGTTCGGGGCCGGGGCTGCTTTTATCGTCTTCACATGTGTAGCATCAGAGCTGTTCTATGTTAGCTTTTCCAAGGCTCATGACCAGACTTCCTCCTTTTCCAAAGACACTGGCATTAGAATGGCAAACCTATAGAAGGTGAGGAGCTCCTTTATCAGAATTGGGATTTATAGGATTTTGTCAAACATGTGTGACTTGTTGATGTGAAAAATGAACTGAGAGTAACAGATTACTTGTTGAGTACAGATGTACAAATATGATTTGATAGTTGAGTGAAGATTTCATGTTGTGGTTTGTGTTATATACTGTGTAAATGACTTTGTTTCTTTAGTATTTGAACTAATCCTTTTCTGTCTTTGTTACTATCGTTGCGATCGTGGTGGTCACCCGTCTCTCTACCTAATGTTGCATATTAGATTGAACCTTCAATTATATTTATCGATGAAAACGTTTACAGATAATGAAAGCTTGCAGCCGAAGTTAGGTTGTTAGAGGAAAATATCATCAGGAGAGTGACTGTTGCAGTTAATCCTTTCTGTAACTTGTTGAGTTTGAAAGTGTGAAATTGCCTTGACTGCTATCAAACTGAGTAAAAATGGGGGAATTTACCTTTTTCTTTTTTAACCAGAGTCAAATAAGTCAGTAACAAAACAATAAAAGTAACAGGAAAAAGAAAAGCGCTAGGAGTATAATACAACTTCGTTACAATTTGGACTATGTGTATTGACAACTTTGAACCATTTTTTTGTGTGCTCAAATTGAGGCCTTCTATTGGGCTTGATGCTTGGGCTGCGCAAATTTATCATAAAAACACACGGAGAGATGTCAATGAGAAAGTCCAAAGTCCAAGAACAACAGTGACAATCCAATGGCCTACTAGCTCAATGTCGATGTCGAAGGAAATGTTAAGGTCTTAATTTTATGAAAATTTCAATAGAAATATTGATAAAATATTGTGTCGATGGTTATTTTTAGAAAAAACATAAAAATTCATAAAAAATATAACAAATAAGCATCTCACCATTTTAAAAGACGCTTAAGTTTAAATTATTGTTATTGATACTATGCCTATATTAGTTAAATTTTGTTAATATTTTTTATATTTCATAGATTTTTCTATGATATAATGGAAATGCCAATTCATCTCTTATGTCGATGTCGAATCCATAGACACGTCGATAAAAACTTAGGGTCTGTTTGGTAAGCAATCTAGATTCTGTTTTGTGTTTTTGGATTCACTGAGTTCAGTGAATATTCATTTGACATATGTATTGTTGAAAATTATTTTTGGATTATGTGATCCAAATAGTGAAAATTTTGAAAACAACATTTTTATGTTTTCATTGTATCTAGATTTTGTATTGAAAATTTTAAAAGAAAAATTATATTAAAAAAGATAAAAACGTTAATAAATATAGTATTTCATGTTATAAACTCAATTTATTTTTGTTAATTAAAATATGTATAATATAATGTATTATAAATTATGTGATATTATAAAATAATTATTATACAAAATTTATAACAAAAAACATATGCATAAATTAAATAATAATAGTATATATTCAACTTAATATTTAGTTTTGCAACTACAACTAATTTCATGGTCTATAAATATATTATAGAATACATTTTGAACAATTGTTTAAATTGGAATCCAATTTCTAAATTTACTACCAAACACATATCTGAAAACATGAAATCCAACTCTGTTTTCATTAAATCCCTTATTTTCAAATTACCTACCAAACAGACTCTAATACCCTGAAAATATCTAATAGGTTAAAATTATGTAACTTGAACATGAAAAGTCAAAAACTATATTTGGTAAGTAGCTATAGATTTGTTAATTTTATGGACTACATAAGCTTATGTTACATCAACTTTTTACTACATACTATTCTTTTCCAAATTGCAAATCCATAAACCAAACACAAATTACACAAACTCTAAACATCTCTAACATATTCCTTTGCAATCTAACTAGACTTAAATTACCCAAATTCAAATTTTCTAAGTCAAACATCTTTTAATAATTTTTTTCATAAACTTCAAAGATCATTCCAATTTATTATATTTGACAAAAACATACAAACAGCCATATTTTTAACAGTAAGAAGCATGAAAAATGTGAGGTTAGCTGATACAAGACAGACATCAACATTTTACTACATGGACCATGGTATTAAAATAAGGTTTATATAATGCATATGTTGCCTGGTTTATAGGTAACCCATGTAGAAAATGCAGCTTTTAAGACAATCAACACCAAAATTATGTCTTATCTAATTAAATTAACCCAAACCAGCTGTCTTAAAGTAGATACTTCACTGACCAATTGCTGGAGCTGGAGTTTAATTATAATTCTTTACTTAATCCAAACTCGTGAACCTAAACCATATTTATTATTCTTCGTTTAAATCATTTTTCGATTGAACTTTTGTATTTTCTACTTTTCCCTTCTGATGTAATTGCCCTTTTCATTCTGGAATTGGTCAAAAAGCAAATAGTCTTTGAGAAATATTTCGTACAATTATTAACACAAAATGTGAGATACTTTCATTCAATTATGAATATTTATATTTTTCTAAGAGGTAATTGATCGTAAGATACATAGTCATAAAATATTGTTTTTAGGTTAATTTTCAAATTTAGATTCTCAACGATTGTATCTAATAGGTCTATATGAACTTTAAAAAGTATCTAATAGGTCCTTCAACTTTAAAAATGTCAAATAGGTCTCTAAGCCTCGTTTGATAACCATTTTTTTTAAATTAAGTCTATAAATACTATTCCCACCTATGGGTTTTCTTATTTTGTTATTTACTTTTTACATATGTTTTCAAAAACCAAACCAAGTTTTGAAAACTAAAAAAAAAAAAAAAAAAAGTAGTTTTCAAAAACTTATTTTTCTTTTTGGAATTTTGCTAAGAATTCAAATGTTTTCTTAAGAAAGATGAAACTCATTCTAGAGAAATGATTAGAAAAACAAGCATAATTTTCAAAAATTAAATGGTTATCAAACGAGATCTAAACTTTCAAGTTTGTGTCTAATAGGTCCTTGATATTTTAAACTTTTTTTTAAAATTAATGAATATGTTAGACATCTATTGAATTTTGTGTCTAATATAGGACATTAAACTTTCAATTTTGTATTCAATAGGTTCATGAATTTTAAAAAATTATGAATGTGTCAATGACCTTTTAAACACAAAATTCAAATTACAATGACTTATTAGACACAAAATAGAAAGTTTAGGAGCTTATTAAACACTCTTTAAACTTCAGAGGCATATTAGATACAAAATTAAAAGTTCAATAACCTATTAAACACTTTTTAAAGTTTAGGAATCTATTTGGCATAAATCTAAAAGTTTATGGACTAAACTTGTAAATTAACCAACTTTTTTTCTATTATCTCTCAACTATTCGCCTAGATAACCATAATATAGTTGCTATATTGAAAAAAAAAAATCCCTCTAGAATCAAATCGTTTTAATTTAGATCATACTTCAATTTAAATGAAATCAATCAGAAGCCACATGAAACACTTAAAATTGACATTCATCTTAAAATCTAAAGAGAGACCTAGAATTTGTACACACCCTTATAAACTCTCAAAAAAAAAAAGATCTTTTCCAATAAAATGGCCGGCTTCTAAAGTACAAAACAATTTGGTTCTTTCAAAATAAAGTTGAAGATAATAATGTAATTAATAAGACAACCATAAGCTTATAAGTTATAAATACACACCCACAAAAGTAGGTGAGAGAATTCGCTTTCAACTTAAATTCCTTCGGACATACACAACCACATTGATTTTTATGGAATTTCTCAAACAACACCAATGAAATTATTCGAGAGGTCGTCATATTATGGATAGTAATTTTGTATAGTTGGATGTATGAGAGAATCTGCTCGATTTCGTATCTAGTAGTTATTAAGAGCATAAAAATTTTCTAGTAATTATTAAGAGCATAAAAATTTTCAGATTCATATCTTATCTTGCTAAGAAGCAAATCACGTTACCGTAGTTTCATTGAATTATTTTTCCAACATACCTTTTCTTTACATTATTAAATTACATTACATTTCCCAAAAACAAAGTACAAAAACATTTCCCAGAAAATTAAAACTCCTTTGAATTCTATAACTTCAAACAACAAATAATCTATATGATTTTCATCGTAATCTAGAGGCAGAGTAATTGCAAAAAATGCAAGAATTCCATCTTATAACATCAACAATGCTCCCTCTTTCAACTTCAAGCTTTCGGCTATGGCTGTTCCACAAATGCAGAGCCAAACTCTTGGATCGAATCTGCCTCAGCTTCGCAATTAGCCATTTCAAATGAACTGCATCTTTTGGACCTTGAAACAGAGTTCGGATTCTGCTCCAAACAACAGGGTAAAACGCCGATGGAGGAAGAACAGTGAAATTAAACCCAGGATTTTGATTCAATCTCGATATAACTCTCGATACCAAATACGGCCCATTGTGACCCCATTTGTTTCCGTCGAAAGTTGAAGCGAATTCTTGGATGAATTGGAGGAGAAGTGGATGATTCTTGTCGAAAATCATCACTGCGTTGTTTAATCTGCTCCAGTTTCCTGTTTTCAAATCGATGGTCTGAGCTCCGATTACGTTTCGGAGATTTTTGAAGCTCTTTAGAATTATCACGTCGGTGTCGATGTAAATGCCGCCGAATTTGTATAACAGAGCTAATCTGAGCAAGTTCGAGAGGTTTTGACCTAAAGAAATCTCGCCGGGTTTTATGATTCCTTGCCGGAGTTGATTGAACCACGGCTCTGCTTCGGTGTTTCTGAAGATTGAATCGAAATCCGGCGAAATTGGGAATATGGGGAATCCGTTTCTGAAAATTGGGGTGAGAATTTGTTTCCCTTTTGTGGAATCGAGGGAATTCGAGACGATGACCAAACAGGGATTTCCATTTCCGTTTTTGTGGGTTTTGAATATGCTCTGTATTGCCCATAATTCTCTGTCGGCAAACGAATTCAATGGCGAAATCCAAGTCATGAAGAATCTGAGATTACATGAATTCGCAGCGAAGAAATCTTCGATTCTTGCTGAGAATTCGTTTTCTCTTGATTCCGATCGGAGGCTTCTCAGGCGGCGTTTATGCTTCCCGACCCTCTTCGCCGGCCGGCCGGCGGAGTTACCAGCGCGGCGGATTTTGAAGTGGGGATTGTGGAAAACAGAGGAATTTGATTTCAAAATCGCAGGTGGGCTTTTTTCTTCGATGGAATACAAAACAAGGGTTGAAAGATTGAACCATCGTTTCTCCGGCGAGAAACCGGCAGCTTCTGGAACCGTCTTCTCCGACGACGGTGGGCAAATACAGAAAACATAAAAGCCATTGTAAGCCAAAAGGAAGAGAAGGAGAAGAGAAAGACGAGAAATGGGAAGGGATGAGAGGAAATGGAAAGTAGATTCCTTGAAACGGTGAAGGTTGAAATTATTAATCATTGGAAATGGAGGAAGAGGAATTTTTGAAGTGAAGATAGTGAAAGGTAACTGACAAATGGAGGAGAAGAAATGGGAGTGAGGTAGTGTTGGAGCTCGAGAAAGTTGCAGTTTGCAGAGCATTTTAGTGGTGGAGGAGGTAAATAAATAAATAAAAATGAAATTAAAAAATGAAATAGAAAGGTTTTGAAAAGAGAATTAAAACAAACAAAAAAAAAAAGAGAGAATTGGGGAATGTGCATGTGCTTGTGAAGAAATCAAAAAAGTTGTGAAAAGGAAGGGATGGGATTGTCATTTGCCAATGGGCAGTGGCCAGCTTTAATTTTAGCTTTTGCATTTGGTTTCTTATTTTTCCTCTTGGAATATTTGATGTTGCCATTTGAATTCAATACGTGGATGTTAAATAACTCGTTGGTTTTTTAAATTAGAATACTAGATTATACAAATTATTGTATTTAATTTAATTTTACCATCAATCTTTCAATTTTTTTTTAAAGAAAAACCTCTAGGTTCTAAGTTTTATTTAAATACCTTATGAAGATGATAGATTATTGGTAGAATTCAGACTTTCGAAAGGAAGATTGGAACTCTAGGATAGAGATAAAATTGAAACCAACTAAACTACATAAAATGTCTTATACATGGATAATTGGTTTCAATTTTGTCCATCCAAAATTTAAATTTTGCCACTAATTTGTTTTCTAATTCGCCTCTATTTAGTTTCAATTAGTTCTTATAGCTTTAAGAGTTTTAATTTGATTCTTATTTAGGGTTGGAGTTTAGTTTCAATTTGATTACTATAATTTAAAACGTTTCAATTTAGTCTCTATAATTTAATTAAACTTCCATATTGTCTATGTTGTTGGTTGCAAGTGATGAACTGTTGTTTCTTATTTGATGATTATATTAGTTAATTGTATTAAGATTTAGAGTTTAGTTAAGTAAGTAAAAAATTGTTTATGGACAATTTGTGACATTTAACTAAACTATGGAAATCAAAATAAAACTTTCAAAGTAAACTAAAAGGGAAGCTTTTAAACCACTTTGGAATTAAGACCATTACATATATGGCAACTAAGTTCAATTAATTGCAAATATAGCAACAACATTTTGTATTTGCAAATATAACAACTTTTTTTAAAAATTTGGTTAAAATACTATTTTAGTCTCTATACTTTCAAATGTTCAATTTTGGTCCCTGCATTTTCAATAAATCTTAAAATTAGTCCCTACCGTTAGTTTGAAATTAATTTTTATCGAAATTAGTTAAATAATAATAATAACTTTCATGAAGAAAAAAAAGAGACACAATGTGAACATATTTTCAAAATTTATAGAAGGAAGACTAATAGAGACCAAATTTTTTTTTATAGAAAAATTAACAATAAACTAACAATAGGGACCAACCTTAAGCTTTATTGAAAGTACAGAGACTAAAATTAAATATTGAAAGTACAAGAACCAAAATGGAATGAAACCCAAAGTACATGGACCAACATAGTATTTTAACCGAAAATTTTTGTGTGCCTACTTATACATTTTTAAGTAATTTTCTTTTTACCTCATATATCATTGATAAACATTTATCAATAATATAGTCTATCACTGATAGACCTTTATTAGCGATTTACGTCTATCAGTTTACCAATGATTTATTATATAAATGATAAAATATATCAATCATTTAGATTAAGCCTATAAATGATAGAGTCTATCATACATATATATATCACTAATAGATTAAGTCTATCACTCATTTGCTATTAAGATTATTATCAATTTACCATATCAATAGATTAAAACTGGTAAATTTATGGCATTTAACTTTCATTTTTTTATCAATGATTATTTGTAGTTCATTTGCTATTTAAGTCTATCATTGGTATATCATATCAGTAGAATAAACACATGGTATATAAGTAATATATGTCTATCATTGGTATATCATATCAATAAAATAAACACATGGTACATAAGTAATATTTGGTTTTATTTTCTACCATTGTTTGTTTGCATGCTCTTTGTTAGTATGTCTACCATTTATATATTATATCAATAGAATAATACATGGTATGTAAGTGATATTTGGTTTCATTTTCTATCAATAATTGTTTACTTATCTATTTAGACGTTTTTATGTCTATCACGGATATATGCCTATCAAGTTTATCAATAATAGATATGTATCACTAATAGACGTAAAAATGAACTATCAATAAAAGGCGCCTAATATACCATTTCTATCGTATATCAAAGATAAACATCTAATAGATGTTTATTATTGGTAGACGTGAAATATTCTACCAATGATAAATGTCTATTAAATAACGAGCATACAAACGGAATTACATAAAAATGTTTAAATAATCACGTGCCATTTTTGCAAAACAATAATTCTGTTGTTATATTTACAATTATGAAATTGTGAATTCTCACCATTAAAATTTTAAACTATAAAAACTATAGTAGAATTCTTTCATTTCTATTTTATGTACTTAATAGAGAAATCCCCTATTAAAAGTGGAAAAAAAGAACCGTTATCTTATCCAACAATTTGAATAATTTTTAACTTTTCCTTCGACGCTCTCATCATCTTCATCACAGAGTTTTTTTATGAAGCTGACAGACAAGTAAATAAAATGTTAAATTATAAAAAATAACCTTCAACTTTGCTCTTTATTTAAAAATTATTCATATTCTTTTAAAAGTTACAATATTATCCTTGATTTTTTATAAATATTTTAAAACTACTTTTAGGCCCCGTTTACTAAACCGTAATAAAAATAGATTGCAATCATAATGAAAATCAATCGTAATGGGAATGACATTGATTACTATAACGATCGGCACTTTCAGGTATTAGTTAAGACTTTAATTTTGAAATTTAAAATTAATTGTAAGGTCAATTTCATGCTTAAAGTTGTGTTGGAATTTAATTTTAGAATTAGCATATTTGACATTAGAAAAATTGGAGGGTAGAATGGGAAGAAAGAAGGAAAAATGGGATTTACTTGATGTTTGGGGCATTCTTGTAAATTAAGAGTCACTAAGCCAAGCCCAAGCCCATGTTTTAGCCAAGCCCTAATATTCATCTCTACTATTTTTATACTGCACGCAGCCCTAGGTCAAGCCAAGCCGTCATATTCTCCAACCTTCTCCTCTTCCTCCATGAAAAACAGCCTCCACCATCAATCTCTCTCTCTCTTTCACCACCAAAAGACTCATCCATTCGAAAGCTTCTTCTTCTTCAACAAACATCCATCGCCAGATTTGTCCCTCACGTGTGATTACTGTTCACTGGGGGGGGGGGGGGGGGGGGGACTGTTCATACCGCGATTACTGTTCACGCCGTCGCAGTTCCGATTAGCCTCTTCCAGTCCGACGAGCCTTCAATTGTGGGTAAGCTTACTCGTGTCGTTTACTCATGGTTTTTCATAATGGAATTTGATTTTGGGCATTGTTTTAGTAATTTAGAGGTTGACCCATTGATTTTCAGGATCAATTTTAGAATACCCATCGTACGTAGAGGTCGGTTCGGCGAAATTGAATCAAATCGTCATCTATTCGGCAAAGTTCGATTCTGTTTTAGGGTTGGAATTGAGGTAAAATTCTCATTCTAAAATCAAGCAAATCCTTGGAAGTTTTGGGTTTTTGGTAGATTAAACTTGAGGGCAATTAAATCATGAGACTTGTGATTTGAATTGAGTTTAATCACCAATTTGAGATTAAGTTAAATGTTAAGGAATTAATTCTAATTTTGGAACTTTAGTTTGGTGGAAGGAACTTTGGGATGAATTATGAATTTTAGGAATTGTTTCTAACCTTAGGATGGTTTGAATTAGGCTCCAAATTGTTTGGCTGAGGTTCAAGGCGAAGGAATTTTTGGTGAGCATTTGGGTGAATTGGATTCTTGAGCTTAGTCAAGGTAAGAGATTTTACGTCGGTATGCTTAAATGCAAGTTGGGAACTGAATTGAAAAAAAAAAGTTTTATAAATGTTTTATTTATGATTTTTGATGAACTTTAAAATGCTTTATTTCATATGAAATGGACTTTGACATGACTGATTGCCAAATATTTTATGAAAGTTATGCATGATTTATGATTATGATGAGTGATGAGTGATATGAGAATGTTGTTTATGTTGCATCATGAAATGAAAAAATTTAAAATACTTTGGGACCTCATGCATACATTATGTTTTCATGATAAAAATGATTTCGAAGGCTGTGGCAATTACGCCCTAAAATTATTGATGTACATCTATATGAAAAAGAGCCTTACGAGGCTATATGAAAAGGAGCCTTACGAGGCTATATAAAAATGAACCTGAAAATGTTAAATGAAAAGGAACCTGAAAAGGTTAAATGAAAAGGAAATGTTAGGTTGGGTTAATTGTCCACATTAAGCCGAAGAGAAAAGTTGAAAGAGAAACGTTTCCGTTATGAAAGGAATTTAGGTCCCACCAAAGGAAAGAAAGAAAATGTTTTTCGAAAACTCATTATGTATGTGTATGCATATCCTGACCCGGTAGTGAGGTCACTTACTGAGTATTTTAAATACTCATCATTTTTCAAAATATTTTTTTCTTTTCAGGTAAAGGCAAGAACATATTTTAGGCGAGAGGCAAAGTGGTTTGCTGAAAGGGTCATGGGTGTCATGAGGAGTATAGCTTCCGCATCTAGTTTATGTTTTAACTCAAATTATTTTGTTAAGTAAACTTAATTGAAGTGAACTATTTCATTTGATTTAACATTTTGATTCACATTATGTTTTGCAATGGTTTTTAAAGGGATCCCGAACTAAAAGATTTTGATTGTTTAGCAAAAAAGTTTAATTCTTTTTGTCTTTTACCAAAGATTTCTAAATTCTACTAGCATGCATGTAGTAACGTCCCTAGAAAGTCTAACAGGAAAAGTTGGGTCGTTACAATTACATTACCAATTGATTGTGTTTACTTTACTTACATGTGGAATTTGAATAAAATAGATATGATTACCATAATGCTCTTTTATATTTCTAAATAATTAAAATATAGTAACTATGCTACTAGAATTAAAATACTATTATTCATTTTTATTTACTTATTCAAATTTTTATACTTAAAAAAAATTAATACCTAAATTTAAATTTAACAAATGTAGGATTTTAAGAAATAAAATAGTAATTATCCTAAATTTCACTCATTTAATTCTAATTCAAATTTTAATCTAAAAAACAAATAATCTTGATATAAATATTAAAACAAAACCAAAAAAAAATACAGTTATTTTGATTTAAATTTTAATTAGATAATATTATTTAATTTATTCTAAAATGATGTTTTTGTGACGGAGCAAAGCAAAAATCAAGTATAAAAAATGATAAAAAAAAATCAGGCATAAAAGATAAAACATATCCTCGTTCTCAGGCTAACTAGATATCAATCTCAATAAACGCTTCTCGCAAATATGGCCTGCCAAAACTCATTGATAAAAAAAAATATTGATCTCTAGATTCGGACAAAAAACGCCAAGTCATTCTCACAAATATGGGCTGGCTAAAACTCAAAGATAAAAATATATATATAAAAAAATATCGATCTCGATATCAATCTCATCTAAATATCAATCTCATTAAAAAAAATATTATTCAAATGTGGCAAAAAAAATCTCATATAGATTCAAATATGCCAAAAATCACAGACAATAATCGTCAGCGACAATGAGAGGAGAATCATCTAGTTCCAAATCTCTTCTTTCCTAGTGCGTTTCATCCAAGTGTTTCGATTTATGAAAAATGTAAGACCAGAAATTTACGATGCTACGAAAGCTTTTCGCCATGCCAAAACAATAGTCAAAACTATTGCACCGACAAATGAAAATTATGAGATTGACGGGAATTATAGAAAATGGATAAGAAAATTTTTAATAAAATAATAAAAATAATTATGGATTTTAATGTTTTTTATGAACGAAATTTTAGAAAAACAAGGAAGAAGGAAGAAGAAGGAAGGAAGGAAGGAAGAGGGAGGAGAGAAAAAATAGTAGGTTAGAAAAGAGAGAAAGAGCAAAAGGTGGAAAGTAAGCCAAAAAGATGAGTGGGTCCTATGTAATATTCAATGATAATAGAATTACATACCTCTTTGATGTAATCTGATTACAAGATAGAATTACGTGGGGTCCATAGTTGATTCCCATTACGAAATGCAGTAAACACATCAATCGTAATCACGTGGGACCCACAATTTCAAATTGTGTTTGATTAATTACAATTTTAGGTTGGTAAGAATGTTGGACGAAAATCAACGTGTCCGAATATCGTATACTTAATCCAAGCAAGCGACCTAATTGCCGACACGTCGTTCTAGGTCAACCACGTCGATTTTCCATCCAACATTCTAACGAATTTCTACTCCAAGTGTAGTTTTGAAACATTTATGAAAAATCAGGCAATTACAACTTTTGAAATAATAGAGGTATTTTTGAAATAAAGAGCAAAGTTCAGGGTTTTTTTTTTTTTTTTTTTATCATTTAGCCTAAATAAAAATTGGACTAAATTACAAATTTAGTCCCTAAACTTTCAAAATTACAAATTTAGTCTCTAAAATTTTGAATTTTTTAAAATTTACAAATCTATTAAACACAAAATTAAAATTTTAGGGTTCTATTAGACATAAAATTCAAATTTATATTTAATAGATCAATTAATTTTTTTTTAAAAAAATCAAATTTATTAAGAACACACAAAATTAAAAGTTTGGGAGTCTATTCGACACTTTAAAAATTTTAGGAACCAAATAAACATAAAAGTCCAAGTTTAGATACTAAACTTGCAATTTAACCTAAAAATTGTCATATAATAACTTAAATGAGCTATTCAACGTGGCTTCCACAACAACTTTCTTTCTTCCAAATCTCCATGACCTAAACAAAACAAGTCGACGAACCATCTCTCTGTCCATCATGGATCAAATTCAACACAAGTTCATCGAAATCAGAGAATTGAAGCTTCACATTGCTGAAATTGAAACTGGTTCGCCCTCTGTTTTTGCACAATTCAATTGGGTTTTTCACATAATCTTCAATCAATTCACCATTTCTTCTCTGCAGGGTCAACCGCAGTCGTGTTTATTCATGGATTCCCTGAGATTTGGTACTCATGGCGGCACCAGATGGTTGCGGCGGCGGCCGCCGGCTATCGTGCAATTTCACTCGATTTAAGAGGCTACGGTCTTTCAGATCCACACCCACAGCCTCAAAACGCATCGTTCGAGGACTTTGTTGAAGACATTCTTGGAATCCTCGATTTTCTTCAGATTCCGAAGGCTTTTCTGGTCGGAAAAGATTTTGGGTCTTGGGTTGCTTACTTGTTTTCTCTCTTTTTTCCTGCGAGGGTCGCCGGAATCGTGTCTCTCGGTGTCCCCTTCTTGCCTCCGAATCCGAAACGGTACCGGGATCTCCCTGAGGGTTTTTACATTTTCCGGTGGAAGGTATTTTCCGGCCGGTTTTCTTTTGAGAATTAAATTTGGTTCTTCGACTTCATTTTGTTTTTGGTTTTCGTTTTTTTTTTTTTAAACACATTTCAACTATAAGCAAAATTTTCAAAAACAAAATCTAACGGTTAGAAATTACCTTTTTTACTTTTCAATATTTGGCTTAATTTTTTAAAATGTTTTCAAAAAATAGATAATAAAACAAGAAAACTATAGATAAAAGTAATGTTTGTAAGCTTAATTTTTAAAAACAAAGAATTAAAACACAAAGTCTTTGTTTGTTAACCATTTGGATCCCTTTTGATAATTGTTTGATTTTTTGTTTTTGAAAATTAAGCCTAAAAAATACTACTCTCGTTTTTTTGTTTTGTTATTTACTTTTTACCTATGTTTTCAAAAACCAAGTTAAGTTTTAAAAACTACAAAAATAATTTTTAAAAACTTGTTTTTGTTTTGAAATTTGGTTAAGAATTCAAATGTTTTCTTAAGAAAAATGAAACTCAGTGTAGAGAGAATGGTGGGAAAACATATACAGTTTTCAAAAAACAAAAAATCAAGGCTCCGTTTGATAACCATTTAGATCCCATTTGATAACTATTTGGTTTTTGGTTTTTAAAATTGAACTTATAAATGTTACTTCCACCTATAGGTTTTCATGTTTTCTTATCTACTTTTAACATATGTTTTCAAAAACCCAAGCCAAGTTTTAAAAACTAAAAAAAAAATAGTATTCAAAAACTTGTTTTTGTTTTTGGAATTTGGCTAAGAACTCAAATGTTTCCTTAACAAAAATGAAAAATATTGTAGAGAAAATGAAAATCATTATAGAGAAATATTGAGAAAACAAGCACTATTTTCAAAAGCCAAAAATAAAAAATCAAATGGTTATCAAACGAGACTTTAGTTTTTAATTTTTGATTTTTGAAAATTAAGCCTATAAATACTACTTCCACACCTATGGGTTTCCTTGTGTTTATTATCTACTTTTTACATATGTGTTAAAAAATCAATCCAAGTTTTGAAAACTAAAACATGTTTTTGGAATTTGGAATTTGGCTAAGAATTCAAGTGTTTTGAAAAATGAAACTCATTATTGTAGAGAAATGATAAGAAAACAAGTACAATTTTCAAAAACCAAATAGTTATCAAATGGGGCTTTGGTTTTTGAGTTTTTGAAAATTAAGCTTATAATCACTACTTTTACCTATGAGATTCTTTGTTTTGTTATGTACAAACCCATGTTTTCAAAATCCAAGCCAAGTTTTAAAAACTAAAAAAAAAAATAGTTTTTACAAGCTTGTTTTTGTTTTTAAAATTTGACCAAGTCATGTGTTTCTTTTAAGAAATGTGAAAACCATGATAAATAAATTGTAGAAAAACAAGTATAAATTTCAAAAACTTAAAAATAAAAAACTAAATAGTTATCAAATGGGACTAAAATGATTATCAAACAGGATATAGTTTTTACTTTTAAAAAGTTTTAAACTTTTAATTTTTTGTTTAACCAATCTTTATAACTAATTAGTTTTAAGGCATTTTTTTAAAAATTATGTAGTGGGTTGATTTCCAACGATGTAAATAGGCAGATTGAGGATTGGATCTATCAAACGATTAGAGATCTAAGGATTTATTTAAAAAAAAAAAAAAAGAATTAAAAGTGCCCTGATTAATAGATACCACCATGAAAATTTAGGAACATATTAACTACTTTCTAAAATACATTTCTAAAATACATGAACTAAATACATTTTGTTCTAAAAGTTTAGAGATCGAACTTATAATCTTAAAACGATTGATCCTTCTGTGCTGTTTCCATCATTTTCCAGGAAAGTGGGAGAGCTGAGGCAGACTTTGGGAGATTTGATGTGAAGACTGTACTGAGCAGAATATACACTCTCTTCTCCAGAAGTGTAATACCCATTGCTGAGAAAGATCAAGAGATTATGGATATGGTAAATGAATCAACCCCACGACCGCCATGGCTGACCGACGAAGATCTCACCGCCTATGCAACTTTATACGAACATTCTGGGTTTGAATCTGCATTGCAAGCTCCTTACAGGTATGAAGTTTTTCTTATCAATGTAAATTTTGAAAAGAAAAAAAATTGACACAATGAACTGAGAAACAAAGAAAAATTGACTCAATTTTAGGAGAAAACATAAAGAGTTGGGCATAAGCAATCCAAGGATTGAAGTTCCAGTTTTGTTGATCATTGGTGGAAAGGACTATTTTCTGAAATTTCCAGGAATTGAAGACTATATAAAGAGTGAGAAATTATTAAGGGAGTTTGTGGCTGATTTGGAGGTTTCAGATTTGGCTGATGGAACTCATTTCATGCAGGAGCAATTTCCAGCCCAAGTCAATCAACTTCTCATTAGCTTTCTAAGTAAACATAATATTTGATTAACAGATAATAATGATGTAAGTTTCTTTTCTTTTATGATTATTTTCCATTTTTCTTTTTCTCCAATTCATATGGTTTATCTCTTGTTGATGTACTATATCTAATTTTAAGAATTTATTAGAGCATAATTAGAAGGTTAAATTATCAAAAATACCCTTGAACTATGGGGTTGGTTTCAATTATACCCCTAAACTTTGAAAAGTTTCATTTTAACCCTTGAACTTTGAAGTTTGTTTCAAAACAATCCTTTAAGGTTTTTTCCGTTAAATTTATGAACGAAAAATGATGTATTTGCATATGTTTTGATTTTTTTTTGCAATGTATATGTTCAAATATGTTCACATAAGCAACAATACAAATGCAAAAACATCATTTTTCGACCATGAATTTAATGAAAAAAAGCCTTCAAGGGTATTTTTGAAACAAATATCAAAGTTTAAGGGTTAAAATGAAACTTTTGAAAGTTTGGGGGTATAATTGAAACCAACCCCATAGTTTGGAGGTATTTTTGATAATTTAACCTAATTAGAAATAGGTTAAAATATTATTTTGGTCCTTGTAATTTGAATTTCATTCCATTTTAGTCCGTGTACTTTCAAATGTCGAAATTTAGTTCATATACTTATAATAAATTTTTAAGTTAGTCATTTGAAGTTAATTTTTATCGAAATTGGTTACATAATAATAATGATTTTCATGCAATAAAATACACAATGTGAATATGTTTCTAACATTTATAGAGAGAAAACTAATAGAAACTAAATTCTTTTTTCAGAAAATTTAACAATAGACTAAGAATAGAAACTAATTTTATGATTTATTTAAAGTACGAACTAAAATTAGATATTTAAAAATATAGAGACTAAAATGAAATGAAACTCAAAATTCATGATAAAAAATATGTCGATAATTGATGATATAAAACCTTAAATTGGCTAAACAATAATATATTTACCATTAACCCATCAATAATTATTATTACTAATAATCAATGGATTAAAAAATATATTTTATGACGCTATTTTAATTGAACTTTTATTAAAATGCACACTATGGAGTTGTCTTGGTCATATTAAAAATACTTTATGACGTCTTTTTTTCCCTTCCATTTCTGTACTTACCGACAAAAAGAAAGAAATTGCCTCTTTGTTGCGAAAAATATCAAATTGAAAGACAAGACAACTGGAAAAACAAAACCCAAGGCACATCGATTGATGAATACTTTCGAAAAGGGTAAATTTGGTGGAGCAAATTTCAAAATTGCAGACATCTGTTGAAGAAAGGGTTATGAATTAAAATCATTGTGAAACATTAGACATTGAAAAAACAAAAATCAATACACAGGTATCGAAGGAAGAAATGGGTTATAAAATTACAAACTCGAAATGAATAATGATTTCATTCCACTATAGTTTTCCGTATACAGGCTGAAAGAAAAAGAGAAGGAAGAAGAAAGGCTAAGAGAGAGAGAGAGAAAATCAGAACTCAAAATTTTAAAAAGGAAGAAGAAAGAAAACCCCACCAACTGGTGAGAAAAAGGTACAGATAACAATGGTCAATCAGACAACAACATGAACGATAAGCCCTCTGGCTTCTTCGGTATGTTGCAGCTTTGCTTCTTCTCTATTTCTATGGTATCAAATATCAATTAAGGATAAGCAATCCCACTAAGGAAGGTTAAGAATTTACAGGATCTCCATGATTTAATTCTCAGGAATTCTACATGATTCAATCACTTCGGTTACGGCTATATGTGTCTCCGGGGAAATCATGTTCAATGTCAAATGAAATGCCTGAACAACAAGAAAGAAACAAGATTATCTGCACGAGAATTTTCAGTCATTTTACACAGTTTATGCATTCGGTTGAAGCGCCTATTAGATCGCTATAAAATGGATGAACATGCAATCAAAGAATCATCCCAAGAAAAACCCATCATCCATTTGGGAGTATTTCATGTTTTCATATGCCAGTTTCATGCTGTGAATATTAAGAATGGCAAGTAAAAATGAATATATACATACCACGAATCGCTCCAAAACTGGCACAAGAATTGATAGGTTGTGTTCTGGAAGACAGTCAACAATTGCATCGCGTATGCCCTGGCTGTGAAAACAAGAAAAGGCAAATCCCTTGAACAAATACTCAAGAAAACTTTATTCAGTTATAATATTACGAGGAAGGCACTAACCTTTCAGTTGAAAGAAATGCTAGAAGTAGCGCTGAATAAGCCTCAACAATCATTTTTTCTGCTTCCTTTTCACCTTCAAGAAGAGCTACCTCCTCATTCTGCTCAATATCACAAATGTATAGTTTGGTATGATCTCATATGTAAAATCCAAAACTATTACCCATTGGTGCATATCCTTTTATGTCTAGGTCACTGCAATACTTGCACTCAATGGGTCCATCAAAATATGCAGGTCAGCATTGGCACCATAGGACCAAGAGCTTTACAATATTCATTTAATATTTTTTAGCAAAGAGGTCATTCACGAATTGGAGTCTTCATCAATTGGTTTGGGTTGAGTTTGAGTGAAATTTTAGACTGTTTTCAGGTGTAAGTTTGTTATTATTATTAACCAACCTTGTAATAATTGACTTGGGTAAATTGCCAACTTAAGCATAGCTCAACTAGTTAAAGCATATACCTTCGACCAAGAGGTCAGAATTTCGAATCCCCACCCCCATATGTTGAATTCTAAACAAAAAAAATTGGGTTGGATAAGATCAAATTTAAAAACATGTAAAAATCATTTTTTGAAAAAGTTTATTTGCCTTTTTCAAAAAGACTAAATTGAATTGCAAGTAAAACGTGGTGAAGAGAAGAAAAATTCAAAGAGGCAATAAGAAAAATGAATACATATTCAAATAATCTAACCATGAGTAAAATATTCTTTTAATTAATAAAAGAACTACAGTCTAATCCTACCCACATACCCTTAATTTACATAAATCCAAACCAACTAAAAAAGTTACTAACCCAGCCCAACTTGAGTCTCGAGTTAGGTTCGTATTTTCAGGTTGTCAGACTTTTGCACAGCCCTATTAACAAACAAAAAGAGAAGTGATCAAATAGTACTAACCCATGGCAAAGACTGCCCGTCTCCAACTCCGTCGCTCGCTCCTTGGTTGGCCAGAAAGATGGAACATATTAGTGGAATTACGTTGCTATGACCCTTTTCTAGTCCATGCACGCTAGGTATCAAAACACTAGCCGAAGCAAGCCGTGACCTGTGATGGTTATAGCAGTTAGTTGAATATGGTTCAAAACTGCAATTTCAATTTTCTACAGCAACAATGTCATTTATTGGATTATTCAATAATTATATGATACTTCAAGTAACTGTCCCTCAGGAAATAATTTTGAAGGACGTCGGTTATAATTTGTTGATAAAATACATACCAGAAGTATTTTCCATTCTACATGCCATTCTATGTCTGATGGAAACAACATTTTACATGGCATTCTAGTGCGCATAAAGATGTGTAAGCTACTAGACAAGCTCCAAAGATATGTATAGGTAGGTTAACGTTAAACTACCAAACGCATGAGCAAGCAATCAAATTTTTTTCAATTTTCCTGATGCTTAATGCAGGAGCATTCAAGTAATGCAATACAAGTGTTTATTTTTTTCAATATAAGAAACGATTTCATTGATGAATGAAATAGGAAAAAAACTCCAGTCACCTTAAGGTGAATTACAAGAAAGCTTTCCAATTGGAGAGGAAGAAAGATAAACTATAAAGACTAAAAGATTGTAAAGATGTGTATCAAAAGAAAACAAGTGCAATACAAGTGCGAACCACGGTTGTCCTATTAAATAGTAATGTACAATAAATTTAAACGAAGACATACAAATAGAGGAAGGGGAAAATAGATGGAGAACCCAATTAATTTATGTGAAAACCTTATGTATCAAAACAGCTAGCTGCAATATTAAAAAATGAAGTAACACATACCTGTTATGACCATCCTTCTCCACCAAGTTCACAAGCAGGCCCAGAATCGCAACAAGAAAATCAAGCTCTTGATCAGTTAGATGCTTGTTGTTCTGAGGCTCAAATTCGAGACTTGATGTATGCACTTTTAAATCATTTAAGGTGGATGAAGTGGAGCAGAATGAAGGAAAATGGTTGGCAATCAGTGAACACATAGTTTCCAATCCTCCACAGGAAGCAATTTGATGACAGCCAACATGATTATCATTCGTCAAGTTCATCAAAACCTGTAAAAGAGAAGACAGAGAATGACAGGTATATATTTAGAATATGTACACAGTAACTAGAAATATGTTATCCAAATCCATGGGAGTAGAAAATCTTTCAAAAATTTAAACTAAGGCGGATCATACTCCTAGAAGGACAAATCATAGCCACTACGAATTGTAAATTTAAATTGGCTTAGCAGGAAGTAATCAATAAAATCAAAGAAATTAGATTATTAGGTATCCAAATAGAAGGTATTCATCTCAATAATTACCCTGAACTTTATCATTCAAAAACTCAATGAGAATGAATGCATAAACAATGCTATAGGAAAGTTCAAATAATATTAGTAAACCTTGATAGAAGTAAGAAGGCAGTCAGCTACTAGACTGAACCCCTCCTCATTAAAGGGTGTTGAGCATGAAATTTCATTGAAGTGATGACTTTCTCCACCAATTGATTCTTTCTCACTCGTCATCACCTGAGATTTACATCCATTCTCGAGATCTCTAAATTTGACCACCCCTTTTTTAGCCCGAGATTTATTCTCTTTCTTTGAAAGTAACTCCCATTTAGAGGGTTCAAAATCACCCTCGTCAAAAGCAAAAGGATCCTGGTCCTCTGAAAGGGCAAGCTCACAACCTTCTGTGAAATCAAGATGATTAATTTTGCCCACAGGTTGATTATTCAACGTAGTTGTTCCAGTATCAGTACTTCTGGATGTTACACTGGATGAACCAGATGTGGAAGATCTTTGTCTCATCTTGAAGATACTGGTATTCGCCAACGAAGTGCTAGTAGTTCCTGAAGTTGTTAGAGAATTGTCTAACCGAGCCGTGGCACTCCTCATGTTCTGGGATATAATGGAGCTCTTGTCAGACATAGTACTCTTGGTGTTGCACCAAGTCTTCGAATTACTGCTTGATAGAGTTATCTTTCTGTTTGCTGCAAATGTAAGAGAAATGACATGTAAAAGACAGTGATGGAATATGAGATGCTGCATCTGGAGAGAAATACTGCTATGAGATATAAAAACAGCATGTACATATGAAAAACCATTACATTCACCATCTGCCTCTGCAAACACTTTGGAAGTATTACAAGACCCATCAAGGAGATGAGCTGACTTCTGATTATTTAAACCAGCAGGAGAACTTTTGCGTAAATACAGACCTACAATTAAATGCCATTAATCAACATACATGACTATGAAAAACAACATATTGGATGAGTTTAAAAAGAAAACCCTTCTGTAATTAGGTACCTGAGAGAATCTTGATGACATTTAACATGATTTCCGTGAAAGATTGTGGTGTTCCTCGACCCTCCAAGTTTCTTTTAATACCAAGCAAATGACTCTGTCATTAATGTAAATTAGAAAAAAGAATCGAAACGAAGTACAAAGAACTGTGAATTTGGTTAATTTTACGGAGAGGAAAACCACTTTTCTGCATACCTGGTTATCTTTACTAAGAAATGTCGCATTTTCCATTATCTTTAAGCACTTCAAAAGTAGCATCAGGCTCTGCAGAAAGTTTTCATATCTTGCATCCTGTGTAGACAGTGAAATATGTTTTACACAATCCTGACATAAAATCCGTCCAAAAGCAATCTTTCTCATACACCACAAGTAATTAATTTAAAATGGATATTCTAACATATGAAAGAGAGTATAAAATTCATAGTATACCAAGAAATGTAGCTATTATTTATATGCTTATATGACAAAAGGATTGAGTGCTTTTCATTGAAATAAAATAAACACAGTTTCATACTATTTGGTAGCACATCTGTTTAAACCATGGGCCCCAATCAATGGTATGGCCACAAACATTTAAACGGTTAGATCATAATACATTAAGATACAGATGACTACCATAGTTCAGCATTTCTTAACCAACAAATCATAAACAAAAAGAAAATATAAAACTGTTGATATATATATATATATATATAATTAAAGGTAAAAAGAATACCACTGAAGCAGAATTAGTAAAATTACAATCTTTTTTTTTTGTGTTAAGGGTTATTAAGGATTGCCAACACAATTCAGTAGCATTTCTCGATTCATTTTCCCAAGCAAATGAACTGGTGTATTCTTGGGAAGAAAGCAGAGGAAAGTCAAAGGCATCTGTTTTATGTTCATATAGTCTAAATTTGGAGTATTATTATGATAGAACCCAAATGTATTAAAATGTAAAAGATAATCAAACTACCAGATAAACCAAGTAATTTGAGGAACTTGGACCTTCCCTATCTTGAGCACTCACTCAATCCCTAAACCAAAATCACTAAACCAATCCTTAACCTCATCTTTTCCCACTCCCTCTATTTATAACCAAATACCCTAACCAACTATTTACTAATATACCCTTAATAGAAATCCTATCATTACCCGCCCCTAAAACACACCTTGTCCTCAAGGTGTGGTTAAGCAAAACAAAATCCAAAATTGGGTAAAAGCATTTTTTTTTCTACAACGCCTCCTGTTCACTACACAACAGAAAAAAAAAAAAAAAAACAGGAAAATTAAGGACAAACCAATATTGTTAACCAATCTTTGAAAGGAAATGGGCTTCAACCAATCTTTTCATATCCAGCCCATTAGAAAGCCCCTGCCACAGAAGCCCATGACCCACTTTCTTCTAGAGTTTTTTCTCCATATTGACAACCTTGCGTGATTTGGGTTACAGTCATTTTCTTTCTCCCTCTTTTTTTTTATTTTTCTTTATTTTCTTTCCAGCAGTTTGCCTTCTCACAGATATTGCATTCACACTTGCATCGGCGCCTCCACCTGGTCTTCTTCCTTGACCATACCATCAATCACAGCCGGCGTCGACCTCCGTTAGGCACTTGTCTTCTTTTATTTTCATTTTCTTCACGACTGTCTACTTTCTCTCAAACTTTGCGGTTGTTGAAGTGTCGTCCTCTCCCCGACATCACCTCTTGCCACAAAATCATCCATGGCCGATCTTTTGCCAGAAATCCAGCATTAGTATTGTCGAATATCTTTCCAACCCTCTTGCGCCTGGTCTTCAAACTCCAGCAGAACATAGGTCATCTTCCCCTCCATTGCTTCCATCCGGCCTTATTCTTCCTCCTCAACTGATTCATACTCCTTTTCTTACTTATTTTTGGTATCGATTTCTTCGTGGATTCTGGAATGCTTCATCTCGATTTCCAAGGTATGCTCTATTGTGCCTGTATTTGAAGTTTCTCAACCTCATCGAGTGTGATCCACAGTTGGCAACTTTTGGCCTTCGAGTTTCCGACTTCTTTAACCCTAATTTTCTTCCACTTGACCGATTTCTTTCCTTCGCTTGCTTCAGTTCTTCTCTCCCAAAATTAGAATCTGATTCCATTGCTCCTAGTTTTTCCATCTTTGTTTCTCTCGAACTCTGTGCCATTTCCTCCCGAACAGATTGGAACATCGCTTTCATGTCCGATTTCATGTCATTCTCCCAACAATTCAAGACATGACCGATTTCCTCACGTAAAAGCATCACCACCTCTTCACGAAAAGTTGCATCAAACTCCATGGCCAGAACTGAACAGCTCTAATATCAATTGATAAAACCCAAATGTATTGAAATGTAAAAGATAATCGAACTACAAGATAAACCAAGTAATTTGAGGAACTTGGAACCTCCCTATCTTGAGCACTCTCACTCAAGCCCTAAACCAAAATCACTAAATCAATCCTTAACCTCCTCTTTTCCCACTCCCTCTATTTATAACCAAATACCCTAACCAACAACCTAACTATTTACTAATATATCCTTAATAGCAATCCTATCATATTATGCAATCAGCTATCTAAATGTTCCTTGGTATTCACAAAAACAGCTAAGAAAAAACTAATTCAATTACTGTGGCAATAGATTCAGAAAGAGAGGAGGAAATATTTGTGAATGAATGCAATTAAAGCTACCATTTGGAGTTTATGGTTAGAAAGGAATACCCATATATTTAATGATATGGAAAGGGAATGGGATGAATATTTATTGATTTGTCTAAATATGATTGTTCTGCTGGCATTCACTTTCAATTTCTTTTTGTAATTATTCTCCCATTGTAATTAATTCAAATTTGGTTATCTTTTTGTAAAACTTCGTCAGGGAGATTATTTTTCCATTTACAAAATTGTTTTTCTTATAATAAACTGAGCTTTCATTAAGAAAAATGAGAGAATATACAAGGACATACAAAAAAGAGCCCAAAAAAGGAGTCCAACAAACTACAAAAAAGGGCTCCAATCCAAAAGAATGAAACCTAACTGATAATTACAAAAACCCTTAGAAAGAAAGTCCACACTAAGGTATTAAATGTAATGATCTCTCAAGTTTCCTCCCAGGACCTCTATCCCCCCTAAAAATTATATTGTTCCTCTCTAACCAAACACCCCATACAACAGTGAAATACCCCATACAACACTGAAGAAACAAGTCAATGCTAATGATTTCCTGTTTACAAAATTGTCAACTTCTTTAATATTTTTTCCCCTTTTAAGCGGAACACAATAAATAAATACGGACCTTCACAGACCACACCTTCATCTTATCACAAAAACTGCAACTTAGAATTTTCACCCCCCACCCTCCCAAACAAAAAATCTGGCATGAATTTCCCTCCCCACATTGTAGCTACTGAAGATCTGTATAATGAAACAGTAATGAGATCCCAAAAAACATACAGGCTCACACCTCCATATTTGAATGACAATCCTTGGCAACCTCAAAGACGGCATCAAGTCCTCCTAGCTCTCGCAATTTTTCCTTAAAGTCACCTCCAGTTTTTCTTATAGCACCAGATGTTTCTGAGAGGATGATGGGAGATTCACAAGAATTAGCGATATAGGACACTGAATTGGCATAGTTCAGACATGTGAAACATACGGCCAACATATGAAGTAAAAAAAACCAAACAGAGAGATTGTATAGTTGTGAAGTTAGCTAAGAGGCCAAGAATGTAAGCGAACTATTTAAACCATCTGCAGTAACTCCACATAGCAAGATAACATAACATTCAAGTTGTAGATTCAAATCCATAACTTTGTGAAAGAAAAGAGACTTAAGCTATCCTCAAAGAAAGTGAGTTAATCAAATCAATTAGTAATTAGATCATATACTGAAACTACGTAGAAATTCTTTAATAAGACAATTCTTCTATTGATGTGTGGTCCCTTGTTAGATTCTGTTTTGTAATTATTCTTTAAGTCTTATTTTGCTTGACTGGAGTCCCTTCTTTTAGTTGGCTCCCCTTTTTTTTTTGTGGGCTTCTTTTTTGTATGCCCGTGTATTCTTTCATTTTTTCTCAATGAAAGTTCGGTTTTTTATCAAAAAAAAAAAATTCTTTAATAAGACAATCCCCGTGTATCTTCAAAAAAAGCATGGTGTTACTTGAAAAAATTATAGGGGATAGAAAGAACTTTTAACAAACAGAACGTACATAGTCAAACATCTAAAAAGAAACTCTTCAAATGTTGGCAGGATAGAAATCCAAAAATGGTATCTAAACAATTGTAGAGCATCTATCTATTCAAGCTTGTCGGTCAGGAGACTTCACATGCCAAGATCAGGAGGCTTCATCCATTGTGGTTAGTGACTTCTTCACTTAATATATATATCAAGGCTTGAAATTCCTCAGATATGTGATCATTATATTAAAAGTAATGAAAAATGAATTAATTTCTAACATGAGACAGACAAGGGAATTATCATCAGAATTACCTTCAAGGGAAATGGTAGTCAAGCAAGCTTTCTCTATAGTCAGTAATGCAATCCATTTTGGACACAATTCTGGCCTATCAGTTGTGCTGGTGTCTAGGCATCTTGATTTTATTTCCTTGCAACTTACAAGAATTTCTTCAACTTTTGAAAAAATTGCAGAAGAACTGGAGTCCAATCTTTTTGTTGTACTTTGTAGGGTGTCAGAATCCATTCGAAGTACTAAAAGCTTGTGGCCAATTCTTGGTGCTTTCACTTCAGCAGCCATAGAGAGAATTGGTTTCAACAATTTAATTAAAAAACTAACACAATTTGGAGATTCCAGAAGGTGATCGTCTTGACCCTGAGATTGTGAAATGAAATACTTTTCAGAGCCATATCATCATCATAAACCACGTATGTGCTTGAGAGAGTTTAACACAAAAGAAGTGAACATTATTGGATACAATTCAGCATACAGATTCTAATCTTAAAAGACCATAAATGGTTGAACTCAATTACTAATAAGAACATAATATGCTAAAGAGCAAGATCACTTACATCACCCGTCAAAATGTAAAAAAGAGTTGCAGCAGCTAGATTGCTGGCTGAGTCGTCAAAGCTAAGACCTAAAACAGCATCAACTATTGCCTTTGCCATCCTAAAAGAATATGTTTGAGTTCAGATACAAATTGGCAACATCTAGCACTAAAAAATGCAGGAACATAAAACATAAGATAAAGAAGCTAGAAGTGCATTCTGTGTGGCCATCAGAAAGGCCACATGGAATGTAGAGTACTTAAGGTGCCTGCAGGCCTCTCAAATGGAGGGGACAGAGTCTTTACTGTCAACAAAAATTAAAATATCCAGAAATAAAAATAACTCTATATTCAGTTTTCATGTATATCACATTCAAAATAACCAGCATGAGATCTTACTTCCTCTAAGGGATCGTAAGTTCAAACTCCCACCTCCACGTGTTGTAATATTATCAAAAGAACCCCCCCCCCCCCCCCCCCAAACAAAAAAAAAGAGGAAAAAAAGACATTGACACATGAAAACAAATAGCTAAACTTGCTAAGCTTGTGTTTCAACAAAAAAGATGTTGGAGACTTGAAGTTCAAAGACGTGGTTTTTTTTTTCTTCTGGTAAGAAACCAACGACTCCCAAGTTCCATTTACAAGCTACTAATTACAATACGTTTGTTTTGCTACTAATTGGAGTACCTATCTGTTAAGTCCTTTAGTGTTCCTTCGTTTATACACTTTTCCATTGAAATTTTCAATGAAAGGTCTGTTCCCTTTCTCAAAAAAAAAAAAAAATATATATATATATATATATATATATACATGCCACAACAGATAAATACGAAAAAGGGCACTCTTAAGAATTTTGGTTTATAAATCCAACATTTTGAGTTGGGGGAATAACCATATCCGGAATTTTGGTAGATCTCGAGCAGATGCCATGCCCAGAGTAGTCAAGAAAGGTCAAAGAGGACTACAAGGGTCCTAAACAGATGTTTCCCCGCAGTTTTAGATACATTACCAGTAAAATTCAAATTTAAGGACACACTAACCTGTTCAATTATCACTGATAACGTCACAAATTCTTAACTACAAACTCCTGAAATTCTCATTAAATCAAAAGATTCATGTATTATAAGAGATTTCTAAATTTTTTCTTTTTTTTCGGGGGGAAACAAGAAGAGTTTCCATTATAATAATGAGGAAGGAACACCTTGCATTACTCAGACATTAGTAAACAAATTAAGAAAATGAAGAATTTTCTGCCTTCCAGTCTTCTATCCTCACCAATAACTATGAGTAACGAAAAGCCCATAAAAATTTTACATACCCATGAGTCCGTAGAAGCCGCCGCTGCTGCGCAGTACTGCAAATAGATAACAAGGATATCAAACTTGCCCTTCTGATCCGAACTTGCTGGCCCTTCCTAAGCCCGTCCAAAGCGAAATTCACCTCATCCACGTGCTCCATCATCTCCCCAAACTCCTGGGCTTCCATCAAAGTCGAAGTAGAAGGGATCGCCGGCTGAGAACACTTAAGAACCTCAAGTTCCCTTTTCTCAATCTTGATTTTCTTGGACTTCTTGTCGCCACCGTTGAGCGAATCGTCAAAAGAGGACCTTATAGGCTTTGCTGAAAACGAACCCTGGGAGGAATTTGTACCGTAGGGCTCAGAATCGTAAGTGGACCATCTAGTGGAAGAGTCCTGTGACGAGAAAGCGACGCCAAATAGCGGGTCCTGAGAACTTTCCTGAGATAGAGAGTCACCAAAAGAATCGTGAATGGCGTCACTAGAGGAGTCGGAGAAAGTCCTGGGAAGACCACGATTCCGGCGGCCGTACGTCCTGACGATCATCGCTGGATCCCAGGCGACAATTAGCTAGATGCTCAGCTTATCTTCCAGCTCTGGAGCGTAACATTGAAGAAAAGCGATGGGCTTTGAGGAGGCTTAGAGGGAAATTGGAGTTTCGAAATCGAGGGGATTGCCGGAGCTAAAAAAATCCGTCGGAGTTGGTGGAAGAAAGTGTGAACAATCGAAAACCTGGTCTCAATAATCTTTCAGTATGATTAAAGAATTTGTTTGGTTCAGGGTTTGGATTTTGGATGTAAAAAAAGATCGTCTTCTTCTACGGATTCAATTGGCGTGAGAGAAGGCTAATGTGGTAATTTCGTCTTCTAAACTAGACATTCATTAAGACATTAACTATGTATGTCCATGTTTTGCTTCGAGCTACTTTCATTATGTTCAATATGATCTTTAAAATGACCCAAATGTTTGATTAATCTAACCTAAATTCTTCAAATTAAGTATCATTACAAGGTTTTCAAACAAAAGAAAGTATCATTACAGGGTATCGATTCCAAACATACTTGGATAAAAAGTTTGACCTGACTTTATATTTGTTGAACTTGAAAGTTTTTTTTTTTTTTTTTTTTTTTTGAGTTCAACAATATTTGAGAGTGAGAAGATTCAAACATCTACCTCTTAGTCGATGGTATATGTCAATTACCGCTAAATTAGGCTCATTTTGGTTGTTGAACTTGAAAGATTATTACAAGATTCATTTAAATTTGATTTTGGTTTAAATGAATTTAAACATTATCTAGTTTAGGTTAGTTTTATTCAAAAAAGGTAACTTATATGATTTTAAAAAATAATGCTTTAAGTGAAATCAAACAAATTTGTAATAATAGCCAATCTAGGTTACCTCATATGATTAAGGTATATATGTTCGATCAAAAAGTCAGAAATTCAAATTTTCACCCCACATGTTATCAAAAGAAAAAAAAATTGAAACTATAAATTTTAAGAAATTAATATCCTATTTGTAAATTATTACTTATCTATAAATCTCCTTTACTCGATAACGTTTTTTGGATTTTTTGTTTTATGAAAACTTAAAAATAATTTATTTAAGTGACTTTTTTTCTTTTGACAAATTGATTTAAGTGATTGGAGTCTTATCTTCAATAAATTAAAAAATGACATCCAGGAAAATTAGTAAATAAGTCCTTAAAACACCATTATTTTTTTTGTATACTCTGAAAAAGTTTTAAAAGAAACACACACCAGCATTTCGAATGTCAAAGTGAGCATAGCTCGAACTATAAATTTGAGTTAGGTTGAATTTTTCTCCTAATTAGAATCATTTTAGTTAAATAAATTAACCATCCAAATAGTTAGATTGGATTTAAAATATCTCATAGGCCAACTCGATTCAACCATGAATACCTCACCAAAATGGGAAAGAGATAAGAGGCCATTGCAAAGCCACATTCATTTCAATGGTGAACAATATGAATGGAATGAACATCGTGCCATTGCCAGTTGATAAAAGATCTTTTAGTCGAAGTTGCAACTTGTAAATGTGGAGCAACTTGGTGTCCCAACCAACAAAATAAAGCTAATATTTACCCAATAATTTTAACAATGAGATGCTTCAACAAAAGCAAACTAACTATTACCCATGGACTCAACTTTTTATAATTTGCAGAAGTCAAAACTTAATCTTCTTCATCTGGGGGTGATTTGAGTTATAGAGACGACTGCGGAGCATACCTCGTTGCTAGTGGAAGTGCTGGAGATTTTCTTGCTCGCAGGATTGTCACTCGAGCCTCCATAGAACCCCGGGGCGGTAAGTAGCTTCTCGTTAAGCTTGATTTTCTTTGTAAGCATGTTAACGACTTGACTCATCACTGGCCGTCGATTTGCAGCCGCTTGTGTGCAGAAAAGAGCCACTTTCATGTACCTAAGCACTTCTTCCTGAGGATAATCTCCTAGTCTAGAATCCACTATATCTAAAAGTCTTCCTTCTTCATATAACTGCCACACCTGTTTCATGGCAATTACGGATGGTAACAAGCAACAAGATAGCTGGTAAAGCAATACAAGAGATTCCATATAAGGAGAGACAGAAAAGAAAATGCTCTGAACTAAGAACTCTAGTATCAAATTCTTCATGTGTCTTTGACATTCTTCAATTTTCATACAAGATTTTGAGTTGAACTTGAAATGACATCATGTCAAGCGCATGATCCTAGCCAGATGAAAAATTGCTATCTCTAGATAGATCTATTTGGCATGTTTTTCAACAGATTTAAGGTGTGGCACAATCATTCAATCTCGAGAACTTCAAACCCAAAACGAGAATCCACAAATTCATAAATTTCAAGTCTTAGACAATCATCAGGTATACAGCGTACCCCCAACCCAGACCAACAGCAACGTTAAGGCAGTAAAGTACCAATAATGCAAATGGCCAGTATATAGGAACCGAAGGAAGCTGTAAATTTGGATATGAACAAGCATACCCGTTCCAGCAAGAGTATTGGTATTTCTCCCCCGAAAACTGTACTGCTACGTCTACCGCTAACTATTTCAAGGACAAGGATTCCAAAGCTATATACATCCGCCTTCAGAGTTAGCTGACCTCCCAGTGCATACTCTGGAGCCAAATAACCACTGCAGACAACAATATTCCCAGACAATAAGAAATGTTGTTCATCCAATTCTTGTTTAACATTATACTTTAAGAACAGCAATACAACAAAACATGTATGACAAACTTTCTCTTCATCTGCTGAGATCTCCCAGCATAACAAAGATATACGAGTAAAAAACGTGAGATTGAATTAAACCTGGTTGACACAGCAAACCATTCAATAGTTCTTAGTGTCGACTCCCAAGGGGAGAACATAAAAATCAGTCATATTGATCACTGGTCAAAACCAGTGGTCCTTGTATAATGTATCAGCCTATGGAACACATCCTTCCAGTTGGTAATTTCACTCATCTAACAATGTTTCTTTATTTTCTTCAAGGACCATATCTCCCTCTCATGAAGAGCACCTTTCAGTTTAAAAGCATGTCCACCAACTGCCTAAATGTAAGAAATCAAATGTCTCATCGTCTCAATCATCTCCAACGTGCTCACTCCCATACCACACGCTTTCCTCCATGTCCTTATTTTATTCTAGTTATTGCGCACTCATTCATAGGAACAGGTTCTCAGAACCAACAGATTTCTTGAGTTTTTCAAACATAATATTTATTCTTTGAATGGCCTTGCCATACAATTACATATATCTATTAATTTGTTGGCCTACAACTTTCTTTTCCAACAAAAAAATAATAATAATAAATTAAAAAAATAAACCAACAAACTTGATGACTGGTTCATTATCAGAAAAAAGAGAACTAATCCCCAGGTTAAAATTGTCTGGTATCGAGCTTTTATCCTTTGACTGGTTTAAATTACCCCTCCATGCACATGTATTGCTCTCCCACAATGTAATTCAACCAGCTGATATAAGGGTGTGGGGCATAATGCATGCACGACTTGTCTATTGTATCAGTCTCAAGGAATGGGTAGTAATTCATTTCTAAGAAAATTAGCACATCTAAGACCCATAGATGAACCCAATCTATCGGAAGCTCGGAATTCTTTCCTGAGGCACCTGAATGATGTTCCAGATTTTTTTTTTTTTTTTTGATGGGAAACAAGGAAAATGAATATACATCAAAAGAGTAAGAACACAGCCTAAAGGCCTTAGGGATAAGGAATCCCTAAGCCTGAAACAGAGGATCAAAAAATAAAAGGCCTCCAATCTAGATTGATGAGCATTCGCTGTGTATTACAAAAAGAATTGTGTAAAGTACTCCAAGTAGAGGCAGTAAACTGAACACTTTCACAAAACAAGTGGCTTGAGGAAGAGTTATCTAAAAATAATCTGTTGTTTCTTTCTTTCCATAAAGCCCAAAGAAGAGCTTTGCAAGCATTTGACCACAGAATCTTGGCTTTCTCTTTAAACCACCAGCCGGATAGAAGCTCATAAAGGCCATCAACTATATTTTTATGGGAGCACCACGCCAAATTGAAAGTTTTCAAGATAAAGCACCAACTCTTATAAGCAAAAGGACAATGAAGGAAGAGGTGGCTGCTGACTTCAGAACTTTGCTTGCAAAGGAAGCACATATTTGGAGAAAGAGCCATAATGATGTTCCAGATTATATTTCTTTTTCTTATACTATTCTTTTTAGTCAAACTTGCTATACTTTTCCCTGCTCTCCTTTTCAAAGTATACCTTATCCTGTATGGCTGCAGTGTCATGTATAAACTATGTAAATGTATGAAGTTTTAATTATGAGAAAAGGATACAGAAACTAATTTTATGGTATCAGATCTCCTCCAATCCTGTGTTTCTTCCCTACCCAATGGCACCTGTTTTCTCTTTCACCCTTATTGCCAAAACTTCTTGTCTCTATTCTAGGAAATTCATTACACTACATCTCTTCGCTATATCTGAATTAGTGAAGGGGAATCCTAAAAAAGACTGTCAACCAAATTCAAGACGCTAAAAATTTCTGAAATAATCAGAACCACGTAACCAATACCAATAACTTACCACTCCAAATAGCTTCAACAAGTTCCATGGCTTGAATAGATTGTAATAGATGCAATATATCAAGATGACCATCTGTCGGAAAGAAAAACTTAGTAACTTGATTGGTACTAAAAAATTTCAATGCATAGAAGAGGAGAGATTCTATACAGGTAATGTGAAGCAGAAACTTTATGATTATGTGTGAGGTTATCAACTCCATGGACCATGACACAGGTCAAATGTATCTCCTCCTCTGAACTGCTGAAGATATTTGGCATGCTGTAGGCCTGTGGCTGAGACTGTTTGTATTCTCACTAATTCTTTCTTAGTATATGAGATCAGGTCTAGGATCCAAGATGCCAAACAAGGCTCCAAGAATGAATAGCATTCTTAAGGAATGATATAAGTAAACAGGGGCTACGTACCTAGTACCTAGTACCAACAAAAACAGAAACTACAAGGCGAAAGACAGCCTTGCTTCCTAGTACTCATGGTCACCGCCAAGGCTCCTAAGATCTTGATCGTCAAGCCATGGAACATACCATTATGTCTCCTAATTTTCACTCTACTGATTCGGGAATTCCTATATAACGTCTTACAAAAGTTTATTCCTCCTATCAAGCACCTTTATTGCTAACCTAGCCAAAATTGAGGTCTCCTAAAATATGTGTAGGATGTTCCAATGATGTCCAAGTGAAAGAATGCTGCGTTGGAGAAAATAAGAGTCTTAAAGGTCAACAGCTCTGGAGAACTGGTAAGTTTACCTCAAACAACGAAAGAAATTGGCCAGAAATTGGTGTTTACTGTTTTTTAAATAACAAACTGATACATCATTAGAGAAAATAAAATATACAAAAATCTCCAAGGAGCTACAAGAAGCATTTCAATTTGGAAAATCAAAAAGGGAAGCAATTACAAAACTCTTTTGAGAAAGAATGTGAGAGTACTAATAGATTGAGAATATTAGTAGGATAGTAGTAAGGCTTATTGGTAACTAGCTAGGGGTGACTTGGTTATAAAAAGGGGGAGTTAGGGATCTTAGAGGGGAGGATTATTTTGGGGATTGTCCAGTGTGGGACTTTGAGAGAGATAGCCCTCTTGAAAGGCTATTAATATTGTAATTTCTCTTTGATATTGCAATATAGTTCTATTATTTGTTTTCTTGTTTTTTTTTTATGAATAACCGAGCTTTCATTGAGAAAAAATGAAAGAATACACAGGCATACAAAAAAGCAACCCACAAAAAAATGGGAGCCAACTAAAAGAAGGGACTCCAATCAAGCAAAATAAGACTTAAAGAATAGTTACAAAAAATTCTCTACACCGAAGCCCAAAGAGAAACATAGAATCTAACAAGGGATCATACATCAATAAAAGAACTCTCTCTCCCCCGAAATATTCTATTATTTCTCTCCCGCCACAAGCTCCACAAAATAGCACAAACCCCGACCTGCCACAAAAACAACCCTTTCTCACGAAAAGGCGAACTAAGGAGAAGTTCCGTGAACCTCTCTCTACTATCCTGTTGACCCACAAAACTAAAGTTGAACTGCCGAAAGAAACAGTTCCACACATCTCGGGCGAAGTCACAAGTCCAGAGCATATGATCAAGGTCCTCAGCTGCCCACCTGATTATCTGTTTTCTTGTTATTGCTCCCCACACAACAATTTACCCCAAAATCGTACCCTCCCTTCAAACATTTCGGAAAGTTCTATTTTTTCCAACCAAATAGCTGATAGCTCTAATATTAAGCCAAATGATTTTTAGATTATAGATCTATAAGTTTGATTTTTCAGGAACGATTTTGACATTCGTTTCTTCTTTTCTAAAATTAAGCCAAATGATTTTATCTTTCTTCTTTAAGACACCACAAAAGAGAATATCAAATCTAGAATCAAGTTAGCGAGTAAAAGCTAAACCTAAAACTATTAAAAAGGTTCCATCCTAAGAAGCACGGATACAGACACAGGACATGGATACGACACGATACCGACATGGCGATACGCCGATTTCTAAAAAAGTAGGACACGGACACGTTGCGGACACATTTTTCTTTTTTTAAAATACATGTGTATATTGATATATTAAATACTTAACATATAATTTGAACATAAAAAACAAAATATATTTTACAAAGAATACAAAAAGAGTTCGTTCATTATTAATTTGAACATAAAAAACAAAATATATTTTACAAAGAATACAAAAAGAGTTCGTTCATTATTGCTAAGGAAGAAAAGGCCACTCTATCCAACCAATATAAATATAAAGAAAAAAAAAAAGAAGAAGATTCAACACAATGTGGGGTGCTTAAACCTTAAGAAAAATGAATAACATTTTATAATTAAAAAAATGGTTGCTGTGATTGAAAAAATCTAGAGAAAAATCCCACTGATGAGATAAGTACTAGAAGTACTAAGTACTTCAACTGACAAAACCTGCTGGTGGGATATTGGAAAATCCCACTAATCCCACTAAGAAGATGAGTACTAGAAGAATTGAGAAGAAACCTCGACCCAAGGTTACCACTAGCAATTCTTCTTCCTCCCTTGTGCGCTCTCTTCCTCCTTCCCTTGTGTAATATTTCAAGTTTTCAACCAAAGTTTAGGGTTCAACTAAAGCTTCATTGCATGCGAAAACAATGGAAGAAGGTTTCTCTTTGTGCAATTTCCATTAAAGGAGATAAGTACCTTCTTCTCTCCCTTAATCGATTCTTTTAGTGTGAGTTTTAGGGTGCAGGTGTGCTGTTTTTCGTCTCTTCCCCTCAAATTTCAAGTTTCTAGGCTTCATTTTCTTTTTAAATCTTTTTTCTTTAGGAAAAATAAATGTTTGGGTTATCCGGCATGTCCCTAGGCGTGTCCCAACATGTCCGGACGTGTCCAAAATTACAAAAAATTATAAAAAAATCAAATACTCTATTCGGCGTGTCGGACACGTGTCCGGACGAAACTGTGTTGGACACGTGTCCAACACGGACACTCCCCCCAACATGCCGTGTCCGTGCTTCCTAGGTTCCACCAAAATAGAGTCACATGCAATTTATCAAAGGGGTGGTTTGCTACTTCAGAAGACCTCTTGTAAAGATTAAAGAACACACCAATTAGGTTGGAGCTAGAACGGTTAAAGTGTTTAATGTTGATACAAAGCTGATGACATCTTAGATCATATATAAATCTAGCATCATGACTGAATGTTATGCTCTAACCTATGGGAATGACAATCGAGGCACATTTGCTCCAATAGAAAAATGAACACTATTCAAGTTCTCAGCTCTTTAGGTTGTAAATCTAGATTGATTTATTCAAGTTCTCATCTAATTTGGTTGCAAGACTCATAATTTTTTGTCACAGCAAGGACATTTCCCTTTCTCTGTGGTGATTATTTGAATTCCATTTCCTAATTCATACTATACCTTCACACAAATTGTCAGCAGCTAGAGTGAATCTACCAGATTTGACCCCTTCAACTTAATTGCCTTTTTATTCAAATTTGATTTATTTGTTTTCTAGTTTGCTTCTATACATGTTATCTTATTCTATCAGTTCCTATAGGTATTTTTGCTTTCCTTTCTAACTTCATTTGTGTAAGCATTGCACCCATACCAAGTAAGTGTAGATTTTTAATCAAGAGAAACAATACAGAAAATAATCTCTCCAAAACCAAATTGAGGCAATTTTATCCACAACAGACAATGATATTACAAACATTAATAAAATTCAATATCAAAGTAAGGTGTAACATAAGCATTATGAAAACGATGTAATAGAAGTATGGATAGTTGAATTGAAAAACACAGAACAACAAGATAAAAAGCTTGTAATATGACATACGTTGTTCCTGCAATTCTTGTGCTAATGTGAGTAATATCATCTGGGAAAAGTTTAGCTAATCCAAAGTCGCCAATTTTCGGATTGAAGTCCTTATCAAGGAGTATATTACTAGCCTTGATGTCTCTATGCACAATACGTGGAACAACTTCCTCGTGAAGAAATTGAAGGCCCCTAGCAGTACCAATGCAAATAGAGGACCTCTTCCCCCAATCCAGTTCGACACTTGTATTCTTAAAATCTACACAAAAAGAAAAGAAGAAAATATTATTATTGCTGCAATGCTTCTTTACATATTAGGAGATAATAAGAGTGTCGCATTTACTACAAAGCTACAAGTTCATAGATTCCTTCAAGTGGGGAAGGGTAGGAAGAGGTAGCATCCTCCCAAACCACATGGAAAGTGATAAAAGGGCATACAACAGACCCATGCTGTCCTCCCTCCCCCAACCCTGCCCCAAAGAGCCTACTCATCTCCAAAAGGAAAATAAAATACAAAGAGCAAAGATACGTGTTGTTTGATTAGAACAGTCTTCTTATATACCTAACAAAGCATGGTCGAGACTATTATTTTCCAGATATTCATAGACCAAGATCCGGTTAGCTTTTTGAGAACAGCATCCAATCAGTTCAACAAGGTTTGGATGCCTGACATTTGAAATGGTTTTGATCTCTGTCAAAAATTCCCGAGCCCCTTGCTTAGACTCTATAGAAAGTTTTTTTATCGCAACTTGTGCTCCACTCCTTAATGTGCCCTGGCAACAAATTTCCGTACAGTAAGATTCAATACACATGCAGGAAGAAGGGAAAGTAATAACTTCTGAGTACTGTGTAATATCATATTGATATTTTTTCTCATTAAAGCAAAGTGCTGTTAAACATATCAAGCATCAAACTACCTACCTATGTAAATATTGGAACAAATGTTAACCATTTTGACAACATGTGATATGGTTTAGATCTAAGGTGGTTATTATTACAGTAAACTCGGCCCTTTGATAATAATTTTGTTTTAAACGTTAAAATTGTTTCTTAATAATTTTTTTAGTAGAGTTTAATTCTTTTTTTAAAAAATGGCCAAATGTAAAAATCCAAATAAGATTTTTCAAACTTGCTTTTTCTAATTAAAATTTTGACTAGGATTTTAAAGACATTTTCAAAAGTAGATTACAAACAAATAAAAAATTGTTAGTAGACAAACATAATTTTTAAAAGCAAATGCACTATCAAGTGAACTCTTAAATGACTAATTTGAAGCCAAACCTCTAGGGTGCTGATTCCAGAAGTCTAATAACTAGTTCAAAATCAAACTAACTCAAATTAAACATCATTAAGTTGGTCAGATAACTGATATCAGCTCAATTCTTAAATGCCTTCATTATAGAGTCGGAATAACACAAAATAGGACTGACAGAAGGAAAGAATTCTCAGAAAGATGCAAAAACCATAGGAAAATTTTAAGTGCCTTCAGACAATCTCCCATCATATGATCAAATTACCAAACGATTGAACACTCACTTGACATCATCAACAAATTCTTTTTACCTTGTAAACAGTTCCAAAACCTCCACGTCCAATTCTATTGTTCGAATGGAAATCCTCTGTAGCAGATCTTAATTCATTGAAGGAGAATTGTTTAACATTCTCAAGCAAGTCAACTAGACAACAGAAAAACAAAGCAAAAAAGAAATCACATAAAACATACAAAATAAGCCCGATAAACATGCATAAAAGTTCTTTACAAAATATGACGTTGACGGGAAATTGAAACCCATATACGTGCATAAATTTGCTGATGCGCTTTAAAAGTAAGGGATTTTCCAGATCATAACTATGTTTGCATTTGAGTAAACTAAAAAAAATTATGCGTAGTCAAGTCCTTACTGTCCAAATCCTTATCAGCACGAGTAGAAATCCGTTTCTTCTCCGAAGTAGAGGAACCGAAGCAGATGCAACTCATACTTGGCCGTATTTCTGTAAGCTTTGGCAGAAAGAAAACATGGTCTCGATCAGATAGTTTACCATAACACACAGATTGAGAAGATTGCAACTATGGTATTTCTATGGCCAACTTAAAAATTTGAAAACCCTTTAACCAAAATCTTTAAACTAGTGAGGGAAGGAGATTTTGTTAACCAAATAACCCCACGAATACTCTAGTCCACCTACGAATAAGTATGTGTTTTCTCGAGCAGAGGAGAACGATCGTCTACTCTTGAACATAAAATCAAATGAGAAAAAAAAAAACCATAAAACTGAACTAAGATAAGAATCGACCTTGAACCCATCATGCATATTATATAACAACCCCAAAAACCCAGCAATGCAGTCAGCTTCGCAGATAAACTACAGCTTGATTAAGAAGAATTACCTCCTGCAGAACGAAAATCAATACCCCATCAAAGGCTTAAAGCCTCATCTCGCTCCAATTCACCGTGCTGCAGCTGTTCTCAGAAAAGAAATAGACCACAACAATGAAAAGGATGGCCCCTTCTAACTAACCGACGATCATTTGTCGAAGAGAGAATCGCAGAGAAGTGAACCACAGAAATTAGAGGGATCAGCCATTCCAGCCAATCGTCCCCATTTCACGGAAGAAGAAACAGTCAAGTAATGTTTGTTCTTTATAATTTCTTTTCCCCTTTTGGTTTGACAAAGATTGGCGGGCGGTGTGGTGCTCGTTGGTTCGGAGCTCGACCAACCCCATTCGGGAAGTAAGTAAAAATCCGTCGCGATGTCGTCTTGTTGATCTTTGCGTGTTCTCACCTGCTCAGTTGCCCACACCCCTTCCCTTCTCGTTGCGAAAGTGACGGCTTTTAAACTTTAAATTAGAAGTTGGTTAATTTATCAAAAATACTCCTGAATCATGAGGTTGGTTTCAATTATATCCTTAGGGGGCATTTGAAGCACCGTTTCGAAATCAGAACCCTTAGAATCAGAACCTTGGGGGGTTTGTTCTGGGGGGTTTGAAAGCCTGGGAATTAGAAAACAGTGTTTGGGGTGCAGCGTTCTGAACCCTGGGAATCTGAAGACAATGTTTGGAGTGCAGTGTTCTGAACCCCGGTGTTGTGCAGTTTTTATTTTTCCTTTTTCCTTTTTCCTTTACTACTTTGGTCTCTCTTTTTTTCCTTTCCTTATTTTCTAGTGGCAATCTTTGGTTAGTTGTAAGATCCATGTATAAAAAAAAAATTGTAATAATTTATTGTTTTTTACAGAAAAAAATGTGAGTTTTCAATGAGAATTAATTACTTTTTCAAATATCAAATTTAGTTAGGTTTATGACATGTATAAAAAAAATATTTGTAATAATTTTTTGTTTTTTACAAGAAAAGAATGTGAGTTTCCAATGAGAATTAATTACTTTGTCAAATATCAAATTTGGTTAGGTTTATGACATGTACAAAAAAAATATATGTAATAATTTATTGTTTTTTAAAAAAAAAATGTGAGTTTCTAATGAGAATTAATTACTTTGTCAAATATCAAATTTAGTTAGGTTTATGACATGTATAAAAAAATATTTGTATTAATTTATTATTTTTTACAAAAAAAAAATGTGAGTTTCCAATGAGATTTAATTTCTTTGTCAAATATCAAATTTGGTTAGGTTTATGACATGTATAAAAAAAAATATTTGTAATAATTTATTATTTTTTACAAAAAAAATATGAGTTTCCAATAAGATTTAATTACTTTGTCAAATATCAAATTTTGTTAGGTTTATGACATGTATGAAAAAATATTTGTAATAATTTATTGTTTTTTACAAAAAAAAAAAATGTGAGTTTCCAATGAGAATTAATTACTTTGTCAAATATCAAATTTAGTAAGGTTTATGATATGTATAAAAAAATATTTGTAATAACTTATTGTTTTTTACAAAAAAAAAATGTGAGTTTCCAATGAAATTTAATTTCTTTGTCAATGACATGTATAAAAAAAATATTTGTAATAATTTATTATTTTTTACAAAAAAAATGTGAGTTTCCAATGAGATTTAATTACTTTGTTAAATATCAAATTTTGTTAGGTTTATGACATGTATAAAAAAATATTTGTAATAATTTATTGTTTTTTACAAAAAAAAAATGTGAGTTTCCAATGAGAATTAATTACTTTGTCAAATATCAAATTTTGTTAGGTTTATGACATGTATAAAAAAATATATTTGTAATAATTTATTGTTTTTTACAAAAAAAAAAAGAAAAGAAAAAAAGAAGTGAGTTTCCAATAAGAATTAATTACTTTGTCAAATATCAAATTTGGTTAGGTTTATGACATGTATAAAAAAATATTTGTAATAATTTATTGTTTTTTACCAAAAAAAAAAAAAGAAAAAAGAAGTGAGTTTCCAATGAGAAGCAAGTGTCAAGGAGGAGCAAACCAATGTGTTGGAAAATTAAACCCCCATGTTTCATTATGCAAAACCATGGGGTTGTGTTGGGTTTTGAAACACATTGGACCAAACAAGGGTTTGGATTTAGATTCCAAAACAATCCAACCCAACCCATTGCTCCAAACACCTCCTTAAAGTTTAAAAAGTTTCATTTTAGTCTTTAAACTTTAAAGTTTGTTTCAAAATAACCTTTGAATGCTTTTTTTCGTTAAATTCATAAACAGAAAATGATGTTTTTGCATTTGTATTCTTGCTTATGTAAACATATTTGAACATATACGTTGAAAAGAAAATCAAAACATATGCAAATACGTCATTTTTCGTCCATTAATTTAACGGAAAAAACCTTCAAGTGTTGTTTTGAAACAAAGTTCAAGTTAAAATGAAAATTTTCAAAGTTCAGGAGTATAATTGAAACCAACTCCATAGTTCATGGGTATTTTTGATAATTTAACGTTATAAGTTTAGCCCCTAACTTTTAGACAGTTGGCTATTTGGATATTGATTTTTGTGTTTAATAGGTCTCAAAGCTTTAAAAATATCTATTAGGTTATAAACTTTCAATTTTGTGTCTATAGGTTCCTAACATATTCAATTTTTTAAAAAAATTAACTGATCTATTAGATATAAAATTGAATTTTATGTCTAATAGGATCCTAAACTTTCAGTTTTGTGTCTAGCAAGTTTGTAAATTTAAAAAAATGTTGAATTGGCCAATGACCTATTAGACACAAAATAAAAAATTTAGGAACCTCTTGGACACAAAATTGAAAGTTTAAGGACATATTAGACACCTTTTAAAGTTCAGAGACCAAATAGATATAAATCTAAAAGTTTAGAGATTTGTTAGACATTTTTTAAAGTTCATGAACCAAATAGACACAAAACTTAAAATTTAGGGACTAGACTTGTAATTTAACCTAAATTTTACTGTAACCTAAACAGCAAAATCTCCCCGTTTGCATTTTGCCCCTCGATGATATGGATTTTTTTTTTTGGGACAAAGGCCAATTCTATTTTCAAAATATATATTATATATTTGAAAAAAAAATACTTTTTACCTCTAAACTTGTCACATTGTATCAATTTTCACCCTAAACTTTCAATTTCATCAAATTAAACCCTAGACTTGGTTAAATGTGTCAATTTCTACCCTCTATTCAATTTTCGCTAATTCACTCACTCATTTTAATAAAAAGCAATGTAAAAATCAATTTTAGTAACATCAAGTTTTACACAAATCTAAATTTGATTAATGCACAAATTAATGTCCAAGTGAGCATTCACCCAATCTGAGTGGAAACTAACTCTATAATCGTGTGGCAACTGGTACAAGGGTTTGAGAAATTTGAGAATGAAATCCAAAATGTTATTGAAGAAATTAGATTTTGTCAACAAGCTGGAGAAATCAAAGGACTTTTACATACCACACTTTCGGCGAACCGAGTAGCAAATGCTTTGGTTGTCCACGCGCGTACCCAACGGAGCGACAATATCTTGCTAGAGGAAGCTCCTCACTAGGTTTAGAATGAGATTCAGATGGACAGTAATAGCAGACAAAGGGCCATGTTAGTTTAGTTTCTTCCTTTTCCTTTTCTTTCGCTTATACGTTGTACTCAAAACAAAGAACAAAAAAGTAAAAAAAAAAATGAGCATAATTTGACGATTGTTGGCATATATCATCGACCAAGAGGTCAGAGATTCGAATCTCTCCAACCTCAAATATTGTTGTTGAACTCAAAAAATATATATTTAATACACAAATTAATCATTGAATAACTTTGTCAAAATTTACAAAATTTTAACAAAAAATTAGCTTTAATATCTTTCTTTAAAATCTTATCCATTTGTATCATGCATATGTTTTATAATTCATTAAAAGTATATGAGAATTTTTTTTTAATTAATTTAAAAAAAAAAACTTATTGCATAGTAAAAGTTGCAACACTTTTTCAATTTTAAGGTTAAGATTGAAACATTTATCTAAGTCTAAAGCACAATTTGATGAAATTAAAATTTTAGGATAAAAATTGATCAAGCTTATGAGTAAAAATTTATAATTTTTTTTAGTTATGGTCTATGGGTTGAAGATCCAACCTTCCATTTAAAAAAAAAAAAAAAAAGTGGCATATACCTTTTTTTAGTACAAAGTCGTAAAGTAGTGTATACCTTAATTAGTCTCTGATCTTTAAAAAAAATTACAATAAAGTCATTGTATGAAGATTAAGCATATTCATTTTATTTTGTTGACCATTTTTTTTTTTTTGACAACAATGAAAAGAAACTGCAAATCGTATCTCTCTTGTTTCTTGCGTATTGAGAGGGCTTGCATCGAAAAGGTGATGCAATGCAATTATAAAGATCTATAATATTCTATTGTAATTTTTATTTAATATATTATATTTATATAGCTAATTCTTTTTTTTTTTTTTTTTAAGTTCAAAGCTGATTCAAAATTCAAAGTACTAAAAAGACTTGCTATTTTAGAAAAATATATCGTGCTGTCATGAATGTCTTATTTTTATCTTTATTTTTGTTATAGCATATGAATATCACATAAAACATAAAATAGCATTGCAAGTAATAAATTATAAATAAGAGAAAATCTGAGCCCAATAAATTCATATTGTCTCCTTAAAACAATTTTACTCTATCTAGTGTATGAGTTTAATGAGCAATTGTCTCACATAATAGATCATATTATCTTTTTATGGATGCATCACCTCATACCACAAGTTCTAGCAAACATTACGAACTTTGTGGATCGAAGCAAACCGAACTTCAACAAAAGTTTGATGGGAGAAAAAATGTTTTTTTTTTTCTAATTTGGAGAACATACATATTTATAGACTAATTCGTGGTCATTCGAATAGTCATGACTCTTCTACAAATTGGTTATCAAATTGAGAAAGTAAAATGACTTGACCATTGGATGAAAGAACACAACCCATGGATGTGAAATGATGCAACTCATAGAAGAGTCACAATCCATGAATGTAAAAGGATGCTGAAAGGATCTAATTATATGTTAAATTAAGTTTTATAAACTTAATTAATGAATATTTAAATTATTTATCGAATGTAATGGTGAATAAAAAAAATAAATTAATTCAAGAGAGACGAGACGAGACGTTTTTAACGTGAGGTTTCCCGACCTACTCCACGATGCCACACCCAGAGAATAAGATTAATCAATCAAATGTTAGTACAATTTACAATCAATATTGACTTATGCATAAAAGAATTCTCTTCTTAAATCATGCCGCAATAGTTGATTGACTATTCTTTTGATTGAATCTTTTCAAACACAAGCTCCCCTTGTGTTGTGAACCACCATTTGAACTCCATTTAATGATGGATAGGTCTTGTCCCAAAACTTGAAAATATTTCTCACAAATATAAAAAGATTCATACTTTTACAGTTTCACATAAAAAAACTCGCTCAACTAGATATTACAAATTTAAAACAATTGAGAGTGAATAAACAAATGTGCTCCACCAATCTTCTTATCTAGCAACGCTCCAATGTCCTATATATATAGAAAAGGAATTGATAGAATGAGGAAGGTTAAAACCAATTAAACCACGATCACCTCAATTGAAATCATAGAATCAATTAAGAAAAAATGTCAAAATAAGAAAATAATAGACACTTACACAAAAAAAATTGAAATACAAATTCAAATTCAAACATGTTATAAATAAAGAAAAAATAATAAATAAACTTTAATAGTTTTTGTCAAAAATGTCAATAAATAAAATCCTTATGATGCAACTTATGGAAGAGACATACGATACGATTTATTCCAACAATTTTCGATTTAGAAGCATTTGTCTAACAAAATTATCGCCTAAGGTTGGAAAAGTCCAGTCCATCCAAAAGTCTATTTCATCCACATATTTAATTCTTTTTTTTTCTTTTCTTTTCTTTCTAAATTTTCGTTTTGAAACTCAACACGTGGAATGTAAAAATTCAAACATACGACTTCAAATAAAAATCCTTAAAATAATAATAATAATAATAAGGTTATTAATGTCATGATTAGTCATGCTAAAAAAAACTATTCAATATATCCATTTGTATTTATATTTTTACGAATTTTTAAATAATTTTAATCTCATAAATATATGAATCTACAGTATTGGTCTTGTACATCCTAGAATGCTCTATAAATTTTGATATTTACTATATTTCATTTCACAAAGTTTCAGACATTATATTTAAGCGATTATAAAAACAACTCAACTAGTCAAAATATAGGTCCCATTCGATAACTATTTTATTTTTTGTTTTTGAAAATTAAGTTTGTAAACACTACTTTCACTTATAGTTCCATCATTTATTACCTATTTTTTAAAAACATTTTCAAAATTCATGCCAAAAACTAAAAAAAAAAGTTTTAAAAACTTGATTTTATTTTTGAATTAATTGTGGTTTAGAATTCAAATATGTTTTTAACGGAGGTGGAAAACTTACCAACATAATTTTCAAAAACATAAAACACAAAATAAAATGATTATCAAATGGGACTTTAATAATTTATTTTTAGTTATACCTATATTCAAGTTGGCGAGACGTACTAAGAAAGGGCAAGATATTGTTAATAATCTACTTTATGATTTATTTTTTTTTACAAAAAATCTAAATAAATAGGATGTCTTAATTGTTAACTATGTTCATATTAACAATAAAAAGTCTACTTTATTTATACATATACATTTACACACTAATTCAATTACATATGAAGGGTGAAAATTCGAACATCTGACTTAAAAGTGTAGGGTTAAAATTTTGAAAAAAATACACGTGTCATGCACTAAAAAGAGAATCAAAAGTGGGGAAAGGACTTTGAAATTTTTTGGGGCTGCATACTTTTCTCGTTCTCGTCTGGATGCCAGCCTGATTTTTCTCAATTCCATACGATTTTCTCTAATTTGGCTGCTTGGGAATTGGGATTCCCTCTTCGTTTTCAAACATTTACACGACATTTTCTAACAATCTTCCAATCAAATCATTTTCTCCATTTTTATTTATTTTATATTGTTAAAAAAAATCTACGACAGTTCTTCATTTTATTTGTCTTTTTATGATAAAAATCTAGGCAGTTACCTCCATCCATGATCCAATGAATAATGACGTTTTAAAAAAAAAAACACAAGAATAATAATGCTCCTCGTTCAAAAAATACATCGTTCTAACCAGGCAAACCTTATTTATTTATTTATTGTAAAAGAGGTAAATTTTATTTTTCTATCTTGTTTTAATTTAGCATACAATAGTGGAAGAAAATGATTTTATTTCCTGATTTCACAAATTAAAATAATTTTACTGCAAATTAAGTAGGACTTAAATGGTCGTTGTTAAAAAAAAAAAAGTAAGGTTTAAATGGTCATACATCAGAAAAATTTATAGTAATACGATAGTATATACTCATTCTATTCAGTATTTGACAAGTCATTAAATGATATATTATTTTATTTCATAGATTTCATATCCTTTTTTTTGAGTTCAGTCTCAAACCATTCTTAAATACTTATTTTGTGGCAAACAATGTGAATCTATAACGTTTATTTATAATATAATATTAAAAAAAAATTAATTCAACAACATGTGGAGTGAGGATATTCAAACTTAACCTCTTAGTCGATAATATTATGTCTTAACTAGTTGAGCTATAATCTCTTAAAAAAAAAATACGTATCCCAAGTTTAAAGCAGTAATATTTTCCGTGACAAAATTTGTTGGAAGTGGGAAAGAAAAAAAAAAAGTGATGCAAGTGCATCACGAGTTCGAACTTTGGGGTCCCATATTATGTAAAAGCCAAAACACATGGGGAAGAAAAGTCAAGAAGTAGAGGATATGGGTGTCATTATTCGTTATTAATTATCATTTTAAAAATAATATTTTCAAGTTTATTCAACATCCAAAGGGTCTTTTGATCTTTGTTCATATTTGAACTAGATTGTTATTGACATAAAAATTTTGAATTTTAAGCATTGACTTTTTTTTTTTTTAATCTCACCATCATTATGGCGATAATTATTCTTTCTTTTTTAGGTTATGATAGTTAATCTTTATAATGAAGGTAAAAAATAAATGGTTGGTAGAAAATAACGAGGCATTTGGATTTGAATATAGTATTTAAAGTAGGGTTTCCATGATAAATGATTTAATGACAACAAATATAAGCACCTAGCTATATTATTTGTAGGAGTATAATTTTACTAATTTTCAAGCTAAAGTTGTGATTGAGATTATGATGGATAAAAAAGACTAATGTAAACCACAAATAATTCTCTCAAAATGGAAAGACAAAGAAGAAAGAATCACAAATAATCTTTATGTAAGGAGGAGGGGAGGATAATTTTGAGGGCTAAGTTTCTGAATAGTTTAATAAACTTTGATTAGTAATCAACCTGCTAGGTTTTTATTGTAATTAAAAATAGATATAAAGGTCGTTGTAATTTTTATCCTACTCTTTTTTTTTTTGTTTACTTTACTCCTTGCCCAACGTAGTTATTTCTACTTATTTTAATTATTTGTTTGTCTCTCTTATTTATTTTAATTTTTAGAGCTGGTATATGTTGAAAAGCTTAGTAGAATCTTACTTTTTGAATAAAAAATAATATTAATAATATCCATATCATTATAATTACGTAAATCATAACATTAGATTGGGTAAATTGAATGAAAATTGTAGTTAAAAAAATAAATTGGCAAAAACATATGGATTTAAAATTATTTAGGAAAAGATGACAGTTTTTTTTGTCCTTATTGAACTTCGTCTTTACAAAAGATGCATAGAAATTGAAATGATTTGCTTATGCATTTAATTATGTATTTTTTAATTTTTAATACTTTTATAGAAGATGCATCATATAGTATTTGTAAAATTATAGTATTATTTAAATCAAATTTTGTAAAGAACATGTAATGGTTTAAACAAAAAAATTAGGTATATCATTTGTAAAATTATAGAATTATCTAAATCAATTTTTTTTTAAAAAAATAATACCTTTTTTTTTTAAAAAAAAGGCCTTATAAAAAGGAAAAAAAATTAATCATTTAGTAGGTTAAAATAATATAAATAAATAATAATTTTTTAAAAAAAAAAAAGTGAAATGCGTTTCTTCAAGAGACACATTCCACAAAAAGACAAAAAAAAAATATTTTAATCATTTCAATTGATATGCGTCTCTTGTACAAACGAAGTCCAATAAGGACAAAACTACCCTCTTTTCTTAAATAGTTTCAAATCCATCTATTTTTGTCAATTTATTTTTTTAACTACAATTTTCATCCAATTTATCCCATTAGATTTCATGTCTTAAAAGTCAATCCAAACATAGTTCAATGAATTAGACACCATTTATCATCTCAAGGATCGATGACTCGATCCTTCACTCTCACAAGTTGAACTAAAAAAAATATTCCTTAAAAATGTAGCAAATATCTTATTCTCTAAATATTTGACATTAATATAAGAATTTATTAATAATTATTATAAAATGAAAGATTTTTAAATTACTTGACCATTATTTTTTTTTTTTAGTTCAACAACATTTGGAAGTAAATAGATTCGAACATCTGACCTCTTGGTCAAAAGTACATGTCAATTACTGCTGAGCTAAGCTCATTTTGACAATTACTCGACCATAATCGATCATTTTAAAAATACGTTTTTAAGTATAACTTCTTCAGTAACAACATTTTCTTTATAAAAAAATACAAGTCGAATAAAATACTATGCATTTTGTTTCTGTTTATCTATTTTATTTTTTTGTTTTTAGTACTGGTAAGTGCATTTTGTTAGTTGTCCTCACCTCAAATCTACTATATTTTCATTTGTTTATGTAAGAAGACAATGAGCCTTTGAATTTTATCCAGAGACCGGGGTGGATCTACCGTAGGCCTAGCTCCCTAAACTTATTGATATATTCTATTATTGTATGCTAATTCATATAAATTAACAAAAAGTTCCATTCCCATTCCATTTTTGCATTGATATATGTATGTATATATATGTGTGTGTATATATATATATATCGGTTAAAATATCATTTTGATTCATGTACTTTGAGTTTCATTTCATTTTACTTCAATGTACTTTCAAATGTCCAATTTTAGTTCAATAAAGCTTAAAATTGGTCCCTATTGTTAATTTATTGTTAACTTTTTGAAAAAAAATATTCTCTATTAACTTTTATTTTATAAATTTTGGAAATATGTTCGCATGGTGTCTTTTATTACATGAAAACTATTATTATTGTTTAACCAATTGCGATAAAAATTAACTTAAAACTAACGGTAGGGGTCAAATTTAAGCTTTATTGAAAGACAATGACTAAATTTCGACATTTGAAAGTACAAATACTAAAATGAAATTAAACCTAAAATACAAGGACCAAAATTGTAGTTTAACCTTATATTTATAAAAGAGTATTATTGTCATTGATTTAAAAATATATAGAAAAGTGTTCTTTTGATCTAAAATAAATAATTTAAACCTTTATTTCTTATATATTTAGATGGTAAGTTGCATATCCTTTAAAAAAGTTAAACCTATAAAGTATTTACAATTTACAAAATATAAAATAATAAAAAAATATTTTTAAATGTTAGTAAATTATTTTTAATAAATAATTCTATAAGAAACTATAATAATTATAAAAAAAATTATAATTATTATTTCAAGTTTTATTTTTTTATATACTTATATAAAAAATATCAATCATATTTTTTTTGTAACCAAGAGTCGGAGCTTTCCTCCTCTATACCCGGGGGCATCCGCACCCGCCCCAAGGCCCGAACCTAGGAGACATCAAGGGTTTTTATTTATTAAGCTCACCCGAGGGCTTGAACCTGACATAAAAATATATCAAGGCCTCGACACAAACTTTTGAATCAGTACTAATATCAAAATATATCAAGCTACTTGACATAATTTTTTGGATCTACCACTGTCCGGAGATGCCAACATTTTTTTTTAGTTTAACAATTGTGCCAACATGTTTAATGACTAGTTACATGATATAGATTATTAGGTAAAATGTTAGAATCATGGTTTTAAATTTCTGTCAACATGTAAACATTTCTATCGACATTTCCACATGTCATTGAGTTCAATATCGACATGAGGGATGAATTGACATTTTCATTATATCATAGAAAAATTGACGAAATATAACTAAAATATCACCATAATATAACTACTGTGAACTTAATATTAATAATATGATATTTAAAATTATTTAAAATGCTTATTTGATAATTTAAATATTTTTTATATTTATAATTTTTCTAGAAATATTTATCGACATCAACATTTTATCAATATTTTCATCAATATTTTCAAATTAAAACTTCGACATTTTTGTTGACATTGATATTTTAAAACCTTGGTTAGAACCTTAAAACTAAAATTATCCAATAGATTTTTCTTGAAAAAAACAAAAATATATCCAATAGATTTTTTAAAGTTGTAAACGTGTCTAATTAATAATGCACGAAATTGAGCAACAATCTATATAGTTACTAACACTTTGTAAATAATGATAATTGTCGCCACGTACCTGCGACGCGGAGCGGCCGACATCCTCGAAAAATGAGGTTTTAAAAAGGAATCGCCACAAATCTTTTATATGGTGTGATTGGGCACCAAAATAAAATAAAACAAGTTTTTTTTTTTAAAAAAAAAAAGAGAAAAAAAGGGTATGCGAAAACCATATTTGGGCTCGGAAGTTATTTGTGTATGGGAAAAGGTGTTAGCACTCTACAAAACCCGTTTAAAACGGTGGCCAAATTTTAATCTTGAATTGCAAAAGATTTTAGAAGAAAAACCTATTTAGGGAAAAAGAGATTTTTTAAAACAATGTCTTATTTTACCTCTCATTCCTCCAATATTTGAAGTCATGATCCCATAAAATAAGTTGATAAATATCCATCAATTTGACTATATTAGAAATATTCCCAAAAATCTTAGGAAAAATCCTCCACCTCAAGAATATGAGAAATTTTACAATTTCTCAACTCCGTCATAGAATAGCCTTTTATAAAAAAAAGTTTTTTTAAAAAAAAAAAAACAAAATTTTGTTTTAATTAAATTCATTTTTTTCTTGAGACCAAAATCTCGGACTCCCAAAGATAATGATCCATCGCCTCAAGAATTCTAGAAAATCGAACTCCCAAATATTTCTAGATTCAGTCGTCGAGTTTAAAAAAATGACCTTGAAAACCACTTTTTAAGAAAGAGATTACAAAAGGTTTTAGAAATGACCCTTTGGTTATAAAACTTTCATAAACTCAAAAAGAGTAAATTTAAAAATTTGAAAATAATTTTTATAAAGAGAGATTGGACAAAAACGTTAAGAAAAATCAAGAAAATCGAAACTAAGCATAATAAATAAATGCATTTTAAGGATAAATTAAGTTAACATAATAATCTATTCATTAGCAAATAATCAAACAAGCACTATATGCAAGCATGTTAACAAAATTAAGGAAAAAAAATATATTGAAATCGATCTTGGACTTCCAAAGAATCGATTTCTCACATCGAGAAAATTAGAAAATCGAACTCCCAAATATTTCTAGATTCCATCGTCGGGCAGTTTTTTTTATAAACAATATGGATTAAAATATTTAAAAAAAAAAACATGTACTAATTACCATGCATATATCAATTTCACAACAATAATAAGTAAGAAAACATATTCTCATTTAAACTACACAAAAATAACACACACAAAAAATGTGATAAAAAAAACACAACACTTAAAATAAAGTAAATATATCATTTCTAAAAAATAAATAATAATAATAAGTATATATTGACACCATTAAAAAATAATAATAATAATAAAATAATATAATATAAATTTAAAAAAAAAATTGTGCCAGTGGCAATACTGCCACTGATGAGATAAAATCGAAAAAAAAAAGAAAAGAAAAGAAGAAGTTCAAATTCATGGGCGGCAAAACAGCCGCCCATGAAGAAATGTGTGTGTATGTATGTGTATATATATATATATATATATATATATATATATATATATATATATATTATATTAATAATAATAATAATAATAATTTTTTTAAAAAAAGAGCTATATATATATATATATATATATATATATGTTATAATAATAATAATAATAATAATAATAATTTTTTTAAAAAAAGAGTTTCACGTCCCTGGATACATACATATATATATAATATAATATAATAATAATAATAATAATATATATATATAATAATAATAATAAAACTAACATTTTTTTTCTTTTTTAAACTAATCTATTTCTTTTTATTCCACTTTTTCCTTCACCCACTTCACTTCTTCTCCTCTATGTTTTCAAACTTCATTTTTTTTCTCCTTTCTCCTTAGCTCTTCACGAAACAAATCCCTTTACAACGAAGCAAAAAGCTCAACCTCTCAACGAAGGTAAGTTATATATTTTTTTCCTTGATTTCACAATATTTTGCTTCCTTGTTTTTCTTTTTGCTCTGATTTTCCTTCTCTTTTTTTTTTAGTTTGCTCTTCACTTTTTTTGGTAAATAAAACTCATGAGAGAAGAGAAAGAAGAGAGATGAGCAAAGCATGGAGATATAGGTAAGAGTAACAACATAAGATCAATAGCAAATATAAAAATGAGTATGAGTTCATATTGCAAACAAAGTAAAGAGATCAATACTAAAAAAACGAAATAAAGCAAAACTCGTAATACCCTTACTATACTACTGTTTTTCAGGGCATGTCGAGATAGAGACGAAGATCTAGAAGTTGAGATAAAAAACAACCAACTAGCTTGTTGTTTGAGGTGCAGATCCTTGGGACAAAGCCCTACAAAATGCAACCTCCAACTAAGTTAGGGTTTTTTGTGTTATGGATTTTTGTTGACTTTGAAAGAAGCTCACTGTTTTTTTTTTCTCTACCTCTCAATGCATGTGTGGTTGTGATATGTGTTTGGATGTGTATATGGATATGGGAGTTGTAGGCTTTTTTTGGATGGATGTAGTGGTGTGTTGTGTGTGAGTGCAGATGAAAGTAGGGTTTCTTGTGAGTGTAGATTCCCCCTTTGAAGAAGGGAAAGAGAGGTATAAAAAGCCCAAAACAACTTCCTTTTTTGTGTATTAAACTAAAGACCAAGTTTTTTGCAATTTTGAAAACATGCCAAAAGGAGCTTAGCACCAAAAAGGACTAACAACTTTTGGTCAAGCAAAACAAAATATCAAACTTACTTATTTAACCAAACTTTGTTTTTATCCAAAAAAATTATGGCTTTTCCAGCTTAAAAGAAAAAAAAATAATAAAAAGCATAAAAAAAAGTAAAATTAGCAAATAACAAACAAATATCAAAGTAGAGACATTCCAATAATGAGCAAATTTAATAACAAACATTAAAACAGAAAAACTAGCGATCAATTTTATAAAAAGAAGCTGGGCAAAAATAGGTGGCTACAATAATTGTTTGAACTTATAACTTATGCTCCATTTACTTTATGTTTAATCCTCTGTGTTTATGTTTGTTTACTCCTCAAAGTTTTTTTCTTTTTTTAGTTCAATAATATGTGATATAAGATATTCGAATCTCTAATCTCTTGGTCGATAGTACATGTTTTATGTCAGTCGAATTATGCTAATTTTGACACATTTTGTATTTTACAACATTCATTCATAACACTTCTTAACTTTACATTCTAATATAAGCATATCCTATCAAGTTATATGGCACCACTATTGAAAAAATGCTTAATAATATTGTGACATTAAATTTTTACATATTATTATTTATTATAATTGTGTTAACAATATTTAAAAATAGCATAAAATATGTAAAATGAAATTATATATCAACCATATATATATATATGGGTAGTATTAAGAAGCACTGTATGGTTTTATTTTTCTTTGGATATGTTTTCATTTTATTTGGATCGAAATGTCTAGAAGTTTGACAATGTGGGGAAATTTTACGGGTCATTTTCTGATTTTTTAACAAACAATTGGCCAATACGATCGAAATATGTTTGAGATATTTTTCAGACAAGTGGTGGAAAATTGATTTGAATTATACAATAAAATCAACCAAATGGACTCAACTAAGAAGACCGAATTGTACTAAACACCTTATGGACCAAAGACCATTCAAAACAATTACTGTGATATTGTCATTCAAATTGTTGGAGATAAATTATTCAATTTCATTACCTTGACTGATTTTTTCTTTTTCTTTTTCTTTTTCTTTTTCGATTTTGACTTGCATATTAGGGTTATTTGAAAGTAGAAAAGGTTAATTAAGAAATTTTATAGAAACGTGGAGAATAAGTTTAATAAATTGAACAAGTGTTATTCCATATATTCTTTGTAAAATAAAATCGGATATATGACTTTCGATTGTCAATTTGAATATAATTTAGTGAATAAAATACTAATTATTGTCCCAAAAGTTAATGGTCCGATCTCCCACCCATGCAATATGACCATCGGTTGACTCCCAACTTTCTACAATAATATACTTTTTCCTCCCAAAATTGGGTTTTCAAAAAGAAAAAAAAAAGTCTATGGAGATTTAATCTATCTAATAAATTCAATATTAAAAGAATTTCTGAATGGATACAGGACTAATTATTAGAATAACTTTAATATAAAATAACCAAGTATACTTGGTTAATTGCTTCAAAAAGTAAAAAGAATCGTAAATGTATAATCATTCCATTATCTCAAGAAGAAATTATAAGGGGTGTTTGGTGTGCAAAGTTGAGTTGAGTTATGCAGAATTAATTTGTTTATGAGTTAATATGTTTGTGTTTGAGGTGCATAGTTGAGTTGAGTCAGAAAATTTGTGTTTGGAGTAGAGAGTTGAGTTATTAAGTCAGGAATATATGGTTTTTGCTGGCTCTTTTTGTTTGCTTAATTTTTTTTTCCAAAACCATTCAATTGCAAACACATTTTTCCAACTTTTCAATACTCAATTGAGATATCAACTTCAAAATGAAAATATATTTTAACATTAGTGGAATCTATGAGTGGAATATTCACAAAAATAATGTTTCAAATCATTGATATTGATCTTTTAAAAAAAACTTCATTTTTTTTATCTTTCTTTTTTTTAGAAATTGATTTCTTCCAAACTATAGGCAATATAGCATTGTTTTATCTTTTTGCTACACATTGAACTTCTTTCAATTTATAAAAATCAAATGTTGCATTACACATTGAATGTCTTTCAATTTATAGAAATTAAATGTTGCATTTTCTATAGCGACAAATGACAATTGATTAATGGAAAAAATGCAATGTAACTATATATTTTTTTTCTTTAAATACAAATTGTACTTCTATCAAAATATAGAAATCAAAGGTTTCATTTTCTAAACACATTTTGACCTTCTTTGAAACTTACAAATGAGAACCTTATTATGATTTTTTTTAATTACTAATAGGGTCTTCATTATGAAGATTTTTTAAAAAAAACACATTGACAGTTACTCTCTCTCTCTCTCTCTCTCTCTGTAAAAGAACATTGTACATTTATATTTGTTTAAACACATGTACTAAATTAAACATCTTTGGAAAAGAGAATGTCAGTATTTTACTTTTCCATGATGACAATAAAATGACAATATATTTCAATATTAGTGTCATATAGAAGTGGAATATTCACAAAATATTAGTAGGTCATCAAGGGTCTATTTACATGATTCACAAAAAAAAAATAACTAAGGTTCACAAAGAAATAATTATGGTTCACAAAGAAATAATTATGGTTCACAAAAAATAAGTAATGGCCAATAATGGGTCGAGTTTGTAAGTCCAAAGAAAGATTGTTGGAGTAGAAAGTCAGACCAACTAAGTATATGTGCATTTCATATTACTTTGAACCATGGAAATGTCGTCGGTCATCGAAAATTGTCACCGAAAAGGGTCGCAGGTGGTGGATGTCGGTTGCTGAATATGGTCGCCAATGATTGTCATCGATTGTTAGAGAAAGTAGTTGGAAGTGGTTGTCAGTTGCTGCATATGGCCGCCGATCGCTAAAGAAGGTCGCCGCCAGTCGCCAGAGAAGCGGCGATAAAATATGTTAATAGGTTTACTGTATAAGTCAATGAAGTTAATATCCCAACACTGTACCAAGTCGATGGAGTTGAGTTCTTTTATGGAGAGTTAATTTCTTCATGGGCCAAACAAGGAGTTGGATTTAAAACCCAACTCAACCCAACCCATGTCAAGGGAGCCAAACGCCCCTTAAAAGATAGAGGGAGCATAGTTCAATAGGTAATTTTCATATACTCATTCTTTTGAGGTTGGAGGTTCAAATCCTCATACTTCATATTTGCTTACTAAACATATCTAAAAAATGTATAATTAATAATTAGTCATTGGAATGATATTTCAATTACTCTTTTCGAGGAAAAGTAGTTAAATTACAAGTTTAGTCCTTAAACTTTCATGTTTGTATCTTATAGGTCCCTAAACTTTAAAAAAATATTTAGTAGATCTGTGAACTTTTAATTTTATATTTAATGGATCCATAAACTTTCAATTTTTGTGCTTAATAAGTTCATGATATATTCAACATTTGTTAAAATCAACGAATCTAGTGGGCACTGAATTTTTTGTATAATAAAATATCAAATTCTCAAATTTCGAGTCCAAAAAGTTTGTGAATTAAAAAAAAATTAAATAAGTCAATAACCTATTAGACACAAAATCTGAAGCTCAAGAACTTATTAAATACCAAATTTCAAAAAATTAGGCTATTATTAGACATTTTTTAAAGTTCAAGGACTTACTAAATACAAAATTGAAAGTTCAAATACCTATTAGACACTTTTTAAAGTTCATAAAACTATTTGACACAAACCTGAACTTTCAAGAACTGAATTTGAAACTTAATTAAAAAAAAGTCATAATTTTTTTTGAAAGCAAAAAAAAAAAAAAAAAAAAAATCATATTGACTATTGAAAAAATACTCTTATGGCCGTCTCTAAGTTTTGAGTTTAGTTTTAATTTGGTCCCTAGGTTTTCAAATGTTACACTTTTTTTTTTTGAAATGTTATATTTATGTCCCTAATTTTTTTCCCTAGGTTTTCAAATGTTACACTTTTTTTTTTGAAATGTTATATTTATATCCCTCAATTTTTTAGTTTAGTTTCCATTTAATCATAGATTTCAAAATGTTATACTTTTACCCATGAGTTTTTAGTGATGCTTACTTTTGGTCACTAACATACAATACTGTTAGTAACCATTGATAAGTCTTAGAATTAAGGCGTATTTAACTCTCAATTGCTTAAAATATTCTTGTTTTATTTTAAGACCAATTGAAATAGTGGAAGATTGCTACAATTTAAGGAAGAAAGGAATATGATGACATTTGGAATAAAGTTTTAAATAAATTGATCTTGTTGTAGGAAATTGCAAAATCAAATTGCAAAAACAGATTCTGCAATTCGTGGACAACAAGGAAATTAATGAAATTGAATAAGCCGGGGCAAGTGAAGAAACCCATATATGGAAAACTCAATTTCCGCACAAATTGGGAGAATTGGAGTGCAATTTTTAGCAAATTTCAACCCTAGGAAGATCTACAAAAGATGGAGGAAGAAGCTCGAGAGAGGGATCGTTCGTTTTTTGGAAGAAAACAAGAAAGTGGAAATTCGAAGCTCTGTTTTTTCTGATTTTTTTTTTATCATTCTGTCTTGACCAAGGAGTTACAGTTGTGTTTTGTTTTTCTTCAAATTTCTATTGGTACTAAAGAGAAATGCTGGAAATACAATCCTCGTTCTTCATTTGAGTTATTTTGAAGTAAGCTTAAGTTTAATTCTCATTCTTAGTTGGTGGATATTTTTCAAAAAACACTACTCTGTTTTTCTGCACCTTCTTCGTTTCTCTGTTTTACTGATGGTTCAACCTTCTGTTTTTAGAATTTCATTTCTTGTATGACGAATAGTTGTGGGAGTTATCCCCTTGTTCTTAGTCGAATTCAACTTTGAATTAAGTTCGTGGTTTTACCCAGCATTTCCTTGGTTTCATCTCTATATTTTGATGCAAGATTGTTCAATTTCTGCACTTTTCCAGTTTGTCCAATCTGATTCAAGTAGCACTTGGGTTGTTAAGACTAACCATCTCCTAAATTTGGTGAAGGTTGAGTCGATTGGAATGGAGTGAATGGTTAGCCAAATTTGTTGCATGAATTTCCATTTTTAGTTGGTTCTGTCCTATGCCTTTAGTCAAGTTTAGCCTTTACTGGAATGTTAAAGCCCTTGATTCTTTGTTTAAATTGAGAATCACTTGAATTCCTTGTAGTTTATTCGAAAATAGCACTACAATTAATTGCCTTAATTAGTTAATTTACACAACTTCTAATATGAACTTTTTCTCAAAATTTAGTTGTAATGTTTTTATCTTTAATATGAGCTAAAACTTCTTAGGGGTTTCAAGGATGTAAATTCCCTAAGAAGTAATTGTAGCCTAAATTCCAATGAAAATCGAGCCTACATCTCAATTGTTTGCTTGTGTTGAATAAATTTCCGTTGAGATCCTAGATTGATCAACTAAAGTAGCAACTCAAGCTTAGATCTAATACCGACGGGGTTAGTGATAAGCGGATTTCACACAAGTGATGGAGAAAAAGAGCTTAGACATAAGTCAATCCTTACCCTAGACATAGGGATTAAAGACTCCAAAACCCATAAAATTGTTGAGCCAAATGATCTAAGATAGAGGGACTATAGACATATAAGTCACTCACTTAGCCTCCTAAAAACCTAAATTCAAGGTGAATAGGAGATGCAATTTTGGTTTACAATTGAGTGTGGAGTAGGTTGGAATTGTAATTTTGGCTTGCAATTACAACTGATAATTCTCATTTATGAGGATTATTTAACCCTAAAACTAAGTTGTTCTTGCCATTTTTGCATGCTTTATTGATTACCAAGCAAGCTAAAAATAACATTTTTAAATAAATTCATACAAGCTTGTTGGAATATGATAAAAGAATGAATTAAGTGAAAAGATGCAAGAAAGTTGGCTTAAGTTGAGTTTTTGTGCAAATTTGAAGAAGTGAAGACTTTGCAAAAAGGAATGCAATTGCATTCCCATTTGCAATGTAAGGTGAAGAACAAGGAAGAAGAATGTAATTGCATTCTCTAGACTTTAAAAAGTGCAGAATTTTCGGAAAATCACCAAAACCCACGGGAATTGCTTGATTTATGGAGAATTTACGGCCAAATCTTGTGCTTAATCAATTACCCACGAATTAAGGAGCTCCAAGATGGAAACCCTAGCCCTCAATGCCTACAAAAATGGTGGAAAACGAAGCAAATGGCGGCTGGTTTTTCTGCTGCTCGCCCACAGTTCATCTTTCACGTTTTTTCATTTTATAGCAGCTTACTCTTCATTTTTACTCTGTAATTTCCGAGGTTGATCCCTCCTCAACGAAAGTTGGAGGAGGTGAAGATCCATTTGCCTTTGAATGGGTATTTGGATCGATCAAACAAGGAATTTTCGTTAGCTTTGTACTTTGTTTTTTTGGGTTTTTACATTCTGTTTTTATGGGTTCTTTTTCTTTTGGTTTTTCTTTATTTCAGTAGCAGCAAGTTGATGATTTCTGTTCCTTGTTTTCAGCATTTCATTCTTGTAGTTCGCTCGATTAAATTTTGAGTTGATACACTCTGTTTTTGCAAATTTATACTCTGTTTTATGTTTTTTTTCTGTTTTGGACAGCAAGCTGTATTTTCGTTTTTCCATCTTTCTTCCAGCAGTTTATGCTTCATTTTGCTCTGTAAATCCCGAGCTTGATCCCCCCTCAACGAAGGTTCGAGGAGGTAAAGATCCAATTGCCCGTAAAGGACTTTTGGTCGATCAAAACAAGGACTTTCCGTTAGCATATTTCAACTATGTTTACTCCATTATTAGGAATTTAATTTTGGTATTTGGGTTATTAATTATGAAATTTTTAACAAATAAATTTTGGATTTTCATTTTCTCCATAATGAGCTAATTTCTTCTTTGGGATTCAAGCATGTGGATGCCCTAAAGATAGGAATAAAGGCCTAATTGTGAGAGCAACGTTGCTTAATCTTATAGCATTGTTTGCTTTTATTGATTGAAATTTTCATTACTAGTTTAGATTGATCACCTAGATTAGTATACAACAATTTGAGTCTAATTCTGAAAAGGTTAGATAAAAATTGGGTTTTCATAAAAGCAATAAAGGAAAATAGCCTAGACATAGGAATTTGTTTTTGACCATAGACATAGGGAAAAACCTTTAAAACCAAAAGAATTGTGTTTCAAAATTAACTAAGTTCGTATTAGCCATAGAAATATCGGTTTAATCGCTTAGCCTCCTAAAGATACTTCATAGAAGGTCGAATAGGTGTTGAATTCGGTTTACAAAGCTTAAGTGTTGAGTCAAAGGATTGCAATTGCAATTAGGCCGCAATTTCTTTCAATGGAGCAAAAACACGTTTGAATCCCTCTTTTATCATTTTTATTTATTTCATTTAGCAAAAACAACCACTCAATCTTTTTCAAAACATTGGTTACCTTAATTTGCAATTTGCAAACATATTTTGTGTCGTTTAAGTAGATTTTGTTAAAACCCGTTCCCTTGGGTACGATACTCTGGAATACTTCCAGTTTCTTTATTACTTCGATCACGTGCACTTGCGTGTTAGCGGATCAACAACTTAGGGCGATGACACTCTTGAGCCCCATTTTTATCCAAATTCCCTTTGAATTATCATTCACTAAGTCTATCTAATTTGTTCTCAATTATTGTCATTTTTAGATTATGCAATTAAATTCTGCAATTTTTATTTTACCAACAAACCATCCCAACATTATTTTTGCAATTTTGTTTTCAAAGTTGCAATTTTCCTTACATTTTGCTTAGCAATATTTTTGTTACACCGTTCCCTTGGGATTCGATACTTGGTACTCACATACCATTTTATATTACTTTGATCGCGTGCGCTTGCGTGTACACCGATCAACCATATCAAAATGGTAACAAGTCCATTCAATACAAGAATTTAAAGATTTTTTGACGTTATTTCTCCCGATGCTATAAAAGTCGTCTGAGAAATAGGATATGTCGACTGTTCACAAGGAAATGCCGATGGTTCACTTAAGTCATTGGCTAAACCTTAAGAAATGTTGACGGTTCAAGTGGATCGTCGGCAAAACCTTAGGAAATGCCGACGATTCGCTTGAGCAGTCAACAAAACCTTATGAAATGCCAACGATTCACTTTTCCTTACGATTTTAACCCATTTTCCCTTTCATTACATTTCGATTATTTCTCTTTTTCCTTTCATTTTTCTCTCCCTTCTCTAAACCCTAGCCACCATTTTCACCGCCTTGCCTCGTCGTTCCGCACTGCTGCCTTCGACCTCCCGGTCCGCCGCCTTCGAGCACTACACCTGCCACTTCCATTTCTTCTCTTTCTGCTTCATTGGTTTTCAGTTTCTTGCGAAGCTTTCACTACATATCTATCTTTTTTGGGATCTTCTATCATTTTTCTGTAGTTGAAGTTGAATACTCGTTTATATTATTCATATGCTAATTATGTGGCAAAAATATATATTTTTAGAATATTTCAATAGGTGATGTGGCAAAAAAATCTCCCTCTCTCCTACCCGACCATCCTCACCCCCACCCTCATCTTCTCTCTTCCCCTACCCTCACTGTCGATCGCCTCCCACTTCTTCAGCCCATCGAGCTCCCCTTTCTTTCCATTCTCCTACCCCACACTATCACTCTGTCTTCTTGGTGCTTCTCATCCTCAAGAAGGGGTGGGAGGTAGCCAAGGGCCGGTTGTCGATAACGAGGGTGGGGAAAAGGGAAGATGGAGTGAGGGTGAGGATGGTCAAGTAGAAGAGAGAGAGGATAGGGTAAGAGAAGAGAGATTTTTAAAAATGTTTGTAGCAATATATTCTTTAGTTAATGCATTTTAATGGATTAGAAATATAACATGACATTTTGGTAACCATCATATATTTTATTATGATTTCATATGGAAGTAAGCATCGTCAATAAGTTTTTGATTCTGATTTCAGGCAACTGTTAGTAAACAACATCCTCATTTTGATTCATTTTCATTTTGATTCCAATTCATTCCGATTCATGGTAAGTAAATGGGGCATGAATTTAAAACTCATGGACCAAAGTAGTATTTCTTCCATGACTAATTGTAACCAAATACTCTTTAAAAAAATCAATTTGAGCATAGTTCAATTAACTAACATGTTTGTAAGCACTACCTTTTTATCTTTTCTTTTTTAGAGTTGTACTACAAATTGTATGTTAAATTCATATCTAGAGTCTAAACTGTAATAATATCGAGGGTCAATGGTGGGAGATTGAACTATAATCTTCTAGGATGACAATTAGCATCTTATCCACTAAGTCATGCCTAGATTGGTGAGATGTAGTAAGTTGAGGAAGGGAAATTACTTTGAGATTTAAAGTAACTAGTTAGCATCACTTATGTTGCAAGTGTATGTTTTATATTTAAAATAATCTCGAGGTAAAGTTTAGACATTATATGACTATTATTTTAAATAAAGTATATATTGTTGTTTATAAAAGTTGTGTTTTAAAATGAAATAATTAAGTGTAAATTACCTTTTTGGTCCCTCATATTTAGGGATTGTGTCTATTGAGTGTTCAGGTTTCAAAATCGGGCAATTAAATCCTTGAATTTTATGAAATAATTATATTGAATCCCTTAACATTTTTGGTTAAATAATTAACAAAGTGTTGACGTGTCAATTTTTTATAATAAAATAATAATTTTTAAAATAAAAAAAAAATAAAACACAAAAACACAAAATTTCGCCCCCTCCCTTCCCCCTTCTCCTGACTCTGATTCCCCTTTCCGACGACGGTTCACACCAGCTGGAGATGGTAACGTGCGAGGCGGCGAATGCCAAAATCGAGGTCGACATGGCGAGTTTAACACTGTACATGAGGGAGAAACACATGGAGATTCGCGAAGGCAAAAACTGAGGTCGACATAGGGAGATTCAAGAGCGAGCAAACACAGAGAGATTCGCGAAGAAAGAAGAGAAGAAGCAGAGGCGTTGGAGGTGAGATTTTGTCTTTTGATTTTTATTATTTTAACTTTAAAAATTATTATTTTATTATAAAAATTGACATGTCCGCACTCCATTAATTATTTAACATAAATGATTAAGTGAGAGAGACTCAATAAAATTATTTCATAAAATTCAGAGACTTGATTGTATAATTTTGAAACTTAGAGACTTCATAGACACAATCTCCAAACATGAGAGACCAAAAAGGTAATTTGTCAAATAATTAAATCACAATTTATTAACACTAGCTATTGTGATTATTTAGAACTTTAGGGGCCGTTTGGCCCATGGGTTTGGGTTGGGATGGGTTTGGGTTCCAAATCCAAAACCATGTTTGGCATAAGGTGTTTCAAAACCCTTGGTTTTGAAACACAACCCCATGGGTTACAACAGTGCAACCCCATGGGGTTTGTGCCATGTTTTCCTCTTCCATTTGTTGTTTTCCATTTCCGGCGACCACTCCGACAACAACTCAGGCGACCACTCCGATGACAACTCCGGCGACCATTTCGACAACAACTCCGGCGACCACTCCAATGACAACTCCGGCGACCACTCCGACAACAACTCCGACGACCACTCCGATGACAACTCTGGCGACCCGACCACCGCTAACGATTACCTCCGACAACCACTGCGATGAGAACTCTAGAGACCAGTTCCATTTACCATTCTCCATTTCTAGCGACTACTTCGACAACAACTCTGATGACAACTCCCGCGACCACCCAACAACCATCGATAACAACAACTCTGATGACTACAACGGTGACCCGACCACCGCTGACGATTACCTCAGACAACCACTGCAATGAGAACTCGAGAGACCAGTCTGACGATTACCCCTACGACTTGACCACCCCAACAACTAGACACCCCGATAACCCAACCACTCAAATAACCCGACTTGCCCGAACCATCAACAACAACCACTTCAATGACCCGATCACCCGACAACCATAGTTGACGACCACCTCGAAAACCTGACCACCTAGCAACCACCGTAGACAACCACCTAGTGACCACTCCGATGACCTGACCACCCTGATGACTACTTCGGCAATTACCCCGACGACCTGGTAACCCAACCACCCAAAACCACTGTTGACGACCACCTGGTGACCACCCTGGCGACTCCAACAACCCAACCACTGCCACAACCACCCAGCGACCACTCCGGCGACATGACCACCCTGATGACCACTCCAGCGACCTGACAACTACTGCTGAAAACCACCCAACGACCATTCCGGCGACCTGACCACAGTGCAATCACCACCGGCGACCACCTCGGCATACCCAAACACCCCATCAATTCAACCACCCCAATGACCACTCCAACAATCACCCTAGCGACCCAACCACCTAGTCAATATTTTAAAAGGGCCAGCGTGGACGAGCTATATGCAAAACTAAAGGCGATCCCAAGGATGACAAGGAAAGACCGAATGACTGTTGCAAAGACTATTCTCTCGGATAGTATGATGTTGAACTCCTTCTTTACATTCACCCCAGATTGGAAGTATGATTACCGTGAAAATTTTAGGGAAAACACCTAGAACCTGACTCTCTTTTCATCACTTTCATCTACCACTCTTATGACTTACATTTGTGTTTGGACAACTACTTCTACTTTCTTGTCATTTCATCTGGAATGTGTGTTATGATATTTTTAGAACTAGATCTTAGTTCTAATTTTTGGTTTTACTTTACCATTGGCAACACCATTCTTACATTGCACCTATTAATTATCTGTTGCTACGCATAATCTTCAATTTTATGTCATCATGAGTGGAGTGAATGAGATAGCATATAGTTATACAAACTACACATAGTACAATTCAAATTGAATTATAGTTGTAACAATTGCTCTACATAATTGGTTAAATAGTTGGTATGTAACACACCAAAAAAATTATGAAGTTAAAAAAATGGAGTAGGAAAAAAAAACAGTGTAAGATTTTTTTTAAAATAATAAACAGTTTGAAAAATTAAAAAAAAAAAAAAAAAAAAAAAAAAAAAAACTAAACAAACACAGCCCAACCCAACCATGCACCCCAAACACAGGTTTCAGCAAACCAGCCCAACACAACGCTGCACCCCAAACACAAAAATCAGAAACCCAGGGTTTCTGATTCCAGCCAAGAAACCTCAGGGTTTCTGATTCCAAACCAGCGCGCCAAACAGCCCCTTAGTGAAAAACTAAGGGCCTATTTGATATGCAGGATTCTATTTTATGTTTTTACTGGACTTTAGTGAAAAATTAAGGACATGTTTTGTATTTGGCAGATTTGTTTCTTTTGAATTCTATGATCAGTAGTTAAAATTTTGAAAACAACAATTTTATCTTTTAGTATATCCATATTTTGAATTTAAAATTTTAAAATGCATAATTACATTTAAAAAAGTAAAATTTTGTATAAATATAGTATTTCATGTTATAAAATCATTTCATTTTTGTTAATTAAAATATGTATAATATAATATAATATAAATTATATGATATTGTAAAATAGTAATTATACCAACTTTATAAACTATAACATAAAACATGTTAATCAATTTATTAATAATAGTTGATATTCAAACCTAATATTTAGTCGGTAATTATAACTATTTTTGTCAAAGTGAACCTAGCTCAATAGTAATTGACATGTACTACCATTGACCAATAGGTCAGAGGTTTGAATCCTCCCACTGATGTTATTGAACTAAAAAAAAAAACGACAACTATTTTTATAGTTTATGAATATATTATCAAAAACATTTTGAACAATTGTTAAATTGGGATCCAATTTTTAAATTTGCTACCAAACACAGATTCAAAAATAGAGTTATATTTCATATTTTCATATATGTGTTTGGTTGCATATTTGAAAATTGGATTCTAATTTAAACAATAGTTAAAAATATTTTTAATAATATATTTGTAAACCATAAAACTAGTTGTAGTCACCAACTAAATATTAGGTTGAATTAGACTATTATTAATTAGTTTATAAACATGTTTTAGGTCTTAAATTTTGTATAATTATTATTTTACAACATCTTATAATTTATAATATATTCTATTATACATATTTTAGTTTAATAAAAAAAATTGAGTTTATAACATGAAATACTATATTTATTAAAGTTTTTAATTTTTTTAATACAATTTTACATTTAAATTTTCAAATTCAAAATATATATGGATACACTGAAAATACAAACATGTTTTCAGAATTTTCACTATTTGGATCACAAAAACCATAAATTGTTTTCAAAAACACATATGCCAAATGCATATTCGTTGAATTCACTAAACTCGAAAACATAAAAAACCATGTTTGTTTCATAGATATTTGCTTTTTATAACTAAGGTAATTATTATCCTTGGATAAAAATATGAAATAAATCATGAGATTTTATGATCATTCTTAGAGAGGAGATTTTTTTACTAAGGACTTTTTTTTTTCTTGGGAGATGAGGAAGAGAGAGAAGAGAGAAAATTACTTATTACTTTCTCATTGAAGTGTACATTAATTTAAGTTAAAATACCATTTTAGTCCATGTACTTTGATTTCATTCTATTTTAGTCTCTATACTTTCAAATGTCCAAGTTTAGTCCATGTCTTTCAATAAAGCTTAAAATGTGTCCCTATTGTTAGTTTATTCTTAACTTTTTTAAAATAATTTAGTCTCTATTAGCCTTCATTTTATAAATTTTGGAAATATGTTCACATTGTATCTTCCATTGCATGAAAATTATTATAATTATTTGAAAGGATCTAATTATTTGCTAAAATGTTAAATTAAGTTTTATAAACTTAATTAATGAACATTTAAATTATTTTTTGAATGCAACGGTGAATTAAAAAAAGTAAAACAATTCAAGAGAGACGACACAAGACGTTTTTAACGTGGTTTGATTTCCCAACCTACTCCACGAGACCACACCCAAAGAATAAGATTAATCCATCAAAGGTTAGTACAATTTAAAATCAATATTGACTTATGCATAAAAAAAAAACTCCATTCTTAAATCATGCCTCAATAGTTGATTGACTCCTCCTTGGATTGAATCTTTTCAAACACAAGCTCCCCTTGTGTTGTGGATCACCGTTTGAATTGAACTCCTTTCAATGGTGGATACGTCATCTCCCAAGACTTGAAAATATTTCTCACAAATATAAAAAAATTCGCACTTTTACAATTTCACATAAAACACTCTCTCAACTTGATATTACAACTTTAGAACAATTGAGAGTGAATAAACAAATTTGTTTCACAAATCTTCTTGTCTAGCAATGCTCCAATGTCCCATATAAATATAGAAAAGGAATGGATAGAATAAGGAATGTTAAAATCAATTAAACCACAATCAACTCAAATGAAATCATAGATCAATCATTTAAGAAGAAATGCCAAAATAAGAATATAGTCATTAGACACTTACACAAGGCAAATTGAAATACAAATTCAAATTCAAATTCAAATTCAAATTCAAGTTCAAACATGCTATAATTTTAAAAAAAAAATTAATAAATAGATCTCAAGAGTTTTTGCCAAAAATGCCAATAAATAAAATTCATTCCAATCTCGCCTTTTGGCATTGATTTGGCAAAAACGCATTTAAAACGATTAAGTCAATCAAAATACTTTCTCCCCCTGATTTTGTCAAAACATGCCAAAAAAATTCTTTTTAAAACACTCCCCTCAAGAAAGCAATCAACAATTCAAAAAACAATTGAAAATACAAAGCATAATAATCGTTTGAAAATAATAAGAATCGAGTGATAAAATAATTCAAGTCATTTTTTCTCACCTAAACTTTCTTTGAATTTATTTCAAATTTAGGAACATTGAAAGCATAAGAGAACATACCATTTTTCACTAACTTCATTAATTTAAAACATTTAGGTCTAACATGTCCATGAATACCACAAAAATGACATATAGGAATAAATTTTTGAATTTTATCTTGACCTTTTGCCTTTTGTTGAATTTTACCTTGTGAAGTTGAAGGATCATTTGATGTTGCACTCATATTTTGTTTCTTCACATAAATAGTTGGCCTTTTAGTTTCTCCTACATATCCCAAACTTTTTTGTTGCATAGAGATTTTCCTGTACTCAAGAGATAATCTAATTTAGAAGTAATTTTTTAATTTCTTTTCCTTTTTCAATAATCAAATTATTCAAACTCTCAAGTTTAACTTTCAAATCATTTTTATTTTTGAATAATTGATTATTTTGACTAACCAAAGGTTTGTTAGTTTTACATACCTTTAACCACTCAGTGTACATACTTTGGTAAGCTTCTTTAAGAGAGTCTTCATCAAATTCTGATTCTTCCCCATCAGAATCATCCTCCTCAAAATCAATATTTTTTTCATGAAGAACTTCATCATCTTGTAAACTCTGCACACATCATCTTGTAAACTCTGCACACTCATAGAATTATTAGTAACAAAAGATGCAGTAAAAACTACATTTTTCATTAATAGTTCTTCTTTATCTGAATCTTCATCCAAGTACTTGTTATCAAGTTGACTTTTTTCGTTAGAAAATTTGCACATTCATATTGGATATGACGATAACCATCACATTATGTACATTGAATACATTTTTTTCTTTTCATTTTGTTTAAAAGAAAGACTATTGCCTTTTGAAAAAAATTGAGAAGCCTTAGAACTTTTTGTCATTCTTATCATAAATTTACCAAAATTCTTTGACAAAAAGACAAGTTGAACATCATTAATTTATTTTCTATTATCACTATGAGCACAATTAAAGACAATTGATTTTTCTTTATTTCTTTCTTTCCAATTGAGTTCAAAAGTTCTAAGAGAACCCATCAATTCATCTACTTTCATATCATCCAAATTTTTACTTTCTTCAATAGCCGTTATTTTAGGAGAAAACCTTTCGAGTAAAGATCTAACAATTTTTCTAACCAATTTATAATTTGACATTTTCTCTTCTAAAGTAAACGATTCATTAGAAATATCACATAATTTAGTATAAAAATCATTCAAACATTCATCTTCTAACATCCTAAGATTTTCAAAGTTAGAAGTAAGCATAATTAATTTAGTGCGCTTAACATCACCATTTCCTTCATAGGTTTTTGTAGGATGTCCCATGCCTCTTTTGCTGATTCACAAGTTGATATGAGTTTGATTTGATCAGCATCGACTCCATTAAATATGGCTTCAATTTGACAGTTTGTCCTCCCCAGCTGACCATTCTATCTCAGGCTTAGTGGGAGACGTCCAACTGATCTACATCGATTTCCTCGCTTTTTCATCCATAATTTCGATGAAAGCTCTCATCTGAATCTTCCAATAAGGATAGTTATTCGTTGTCAACAAATGTGGTCTAGCAATGAAAAATCCTTCTAAAATAGACATTCTAGCACACAAAATTATATCAATAAAAATCCCAAAATCTCACTAAAAAAATTAGTGCACTGCTTTGATACCAATTGAAAATATCTAATTATATGCTAAAATGTTAAATTAAGTTTTATAAACTTTATTAATGAATATTTAAATTATTTTTCGAATGCAACGGTGAATTAAAAAAGTAAAACAATTCAAGAGAGACGACACAAAATGTTTTTAACGTGGTTCAGTTTCCCAACGTACTCCATGAGGCCTCGCCCAGAGAATAAGATTAATCAATCAAAGGTTAGTACAATTTAAAATCAATATTGACTTATGCATAAAAAGAAATCCCTTCTTAAATCATATTGCAATAGTTGATCGACTTCTCCTTGGATTGAATCTTTTCAAACACAAACTCCTATTATGTGTTGGGACCACTGTTTGAACTCCTTTCAATGATGGATACGTCTTCTCCCAAGACTTAAAATATTTCTCACAAATATAAAAAGATTCACACTTTTACAATTTCACATAAAAACACTCTCTCAATTAGATATTACAACTTTAGAACAATTGAGAGTGAATAAACATATTTGCTCCACAAATCTTCTTGTCTAGCAATGCTCCAATGTCCCATATAAATAAAGAAAATGAATGGATAGAATAAGGAATGTTAAAATCAATTAAACCACAATCAACTCAAATGAAATCATAGATCAATCATTTAAGAAGAAATGCCAAAATAAGAATATAGCCATTAGACACTTACACAAGGCAAATTGAAATACAAATTCAAATTCAAATTCAAATTCAAACATGCTATAATTAAAGAAAAATTAATAAATAGACCTTAAGAGTTTTTGCAAAAAAATGCCAATAAATAAAATTCCTTTCATTATTTAATCAATTTTGATAAAAATTAACTTCAAACTTATAATAGTGACAGATTTTAAGCTTCATTGAAAGTACAAAGACTAAAATTAGACATTTGAAAGTAGGACTAAAATAGAATGCACTCAAAGTACAAGGACCAAAATGGTATTTTAACCTTAATTTTAATTGGTTTAATTTATTATTTATTTATTAATTAATTATTTAATTTAAATATTTAATTTAAATTATTTTTTCCATAAAAAAACCTATAAAACAAACACAGACATTTAACTCCCAAATATTAATTATCTTGCAATCTAAACATAGACATTTATTATCCTAGACTTTAAATCCAAGGTTTTTAACTCCTAGTTATTTAATATTGGTGATCCAAACGAGCCGAAACGAATCCAGATGGCCTACCAAACAATCCATAAAATCTACATCTAATTATATATATCAAAATAATATATTTTAGTCTTAAAAAAAGTTGTAGTTTTTACTTTAGTACCATTAAATATTTTATTTTTTAAATTGATACTTGTTTTATTTCAGGAAAAAATACACTTTTAGTCTCTGAGGTTTGTGTTTGGTTGCATTTGGGTTCCTAAGTTTTCAAACTTAACAATTTTACCCTTGAAGGTTGTATTTGGTTCCATTTTAGCCCCTCATTTAGTTTTTCTGTTAATTACTCACCGAAAGTTGACGTGAATTTTATAATTAAAAAATATATTTTTTAATTTTTTAAAAATAAAAAATAATTTTAGTTTTTCTTTTTCTTTTTATCTCTTCTTTCTCCATCCCTCTTCCATCTTCTTCACCTCCACCACCACTATTGTCGTTGTTCATCATTTGCAGTCGCCTGCAATTTTTTTTTTCGTTTTCTTTCTATCTTTTTCTTTCTTTTTCTTTCCTTTTTTCCTTTTTTTCTTATTTTCTTCTTTTCCTCTTCTTCTTTCCTCTCCTCCCTTCTTCTTTTTCTCTTTCCCCTTTCTCCTCCTTTTCAAAACTTGAAAACCCACAACTACATTGCTGCCAACGCCTTCCTCTACCAGTCCTGCAACTCCGTCGCTCCACCATCAATGCCTCCGCCTCACTCCACCTTCTCCATCCCCTCGTTACTCGTCCCCGTGGCCGACGAAGCCAAGATCAACAAGATTTGCAATGAGTTTCATTTCAGACTCGTTTCGGATCTGACACGAACCCAAGATCTGGGTTTGTATCTTTCTTTCTTTTTTAGTATGATGAAGGAGAAAGGAGGAGGAACGGGAAAGAGAGGAAGAAGAAGAAGAAGGGAAGAGATGAGAGAAGAAGAAGAGAAAAAGAAAGAAAAAGAAGGAAGATGAATAAAAGAAAGAGAAACAAGATAGAAAGAAAACGAAAAAAAAAATTATTTGCAGACGGCTATCGGCAACGAGTGGCGATGGATGGCGGCAGCAATGGTGGTGGAGGTGAAGAAGATGGAAGAGGGAGGGAGAAAGGAGAGATAAAAAGAGAAAGGCAAAAAAAAAAAATTAAAAATATTTTTTTATTCAAAAAAATTAAAAAATATATTTATTTAATAAAAAAAAGCCATGTCAGCTTTATCTATTAGTAATCAACGAAAAACTAATGGAGGGACCAAGTATAAAATTGTTGAGTTTGAAAACTCAGGGAACCCAAATGCAACCAAACCCAAACTTTAAGGACTAAAAGTGTATTTTTCCTTTTTATTTAATAAACGACCAAAAACAATAAATAAATAAATAAGATAATTGATAAAATGGGAAAAGAAAGCTTCTTCCTATAGTCTATTTTAAATAGTTTATAGATATAGATTATAAAGAAATATAGTGAAGAAAGTTGCACTAATTATATGTTACAATCCAACATGAGCATTCCAAAGTGAGCTTAGTTCAACTGCAATTGACATGTACTTCTTTCTTCGATCTACATGTTGTTGAACTTAAAAAAAGAGTTAAGAAATATATTCAATATTAGCTTGAGATCACATGTTCATATCCCCACTCCGTTTTTTTGGTTACATATTTAATATCAATCTAAACATAGTTCAATTGGTTAAGACATTATAGCTTTGACCAAAAGACCAGATGTTCAATCCCCACCCGCACATATTTTTTAGCTAAAAAAACATATTTCGATTTCCAAGAGAGTCGGTTCAACAAAGGCACGATTCAATGTGGGGGGTCTAGTCGGGTTGTCGAAGCCCTCCGAAATATTTACTGATTCTTTAGATCTAACTTGTAGAAATAGTGGACCAGGTCAAATCCCAAGGGAACTAATCGAATTAGTTTCTCAAAGTTAAAATAATAATAATAAAAATAATAAAAATGATAAAAATAATAAAAGATAATATAAAATGGGGGTTTGAATTGTCTTAAACAAAAATTGGAATTAAAAAGATGAATAATAAAAAAAACGAATAAAAAAATCAATTTTATAGAACTTCCAATTGAATGGTGTAAATTTCATCCAATTGTAATATTGATCATAGACTTTAAAAAAAATCAATTTCAATTTCTCAAATTCAAGAACCTAGTCTACTTATTTGGAAAAGTCATAACAAGTGTAAATTCTCCTATTTTAACTGACTCTGACCAAGTATCAAAATTAAAACTTACCATTTAATCAGTTGGGCACGATAGCTTTCCATATCGATTAAATAATATATAGCATTAAAAAAATAATGAGAATGACTAAACCAAAACTAACTAATTGAGATAGCTACAAATTAATTAATTTTCTTTCTTTTGTTTCCCTCAAGTCTTTTATGCAAGTTATGTAAAATGGAAAAGCCATAATTACATACATATAAGTCAACTCTTTGCTACATATTTTAATCAATTGTAATAATTACGGATCACAAAATCATAAATAGCAATAAATCAATTGAAACTAAATTAAGGAGTCAATTTAATATAATAACAATCAAAATCGTGAGAATAACAAGAAACAAAAAATTCTTGAATTAAAGATAAAATTTCAATTTAGCTCAAAGCCTCACAAAATTACAACTGAAAATTAAATCACCCTTGAACTAGAAATTAAAACTTAGCCACACATATTGGAAAAGCAATAAAAATTGTAGAGGGGAAGCAACATACAAAAAAAAAAAAAACAAAACAAAACTCAAAGAAGAGAAAAAAAAAAAAGAACTTATTGCACTACAGAAAAACTAAAACACACTTCACTCTCTAAGCTTTTGTTTTACAAAGAAAACTAGAACTTTTTTTTTTCCTGTCTTTCACTGCTCCTTTTATAAAGAGAAGCTTCAACTAAAAATAGATGTATTATCTCTCTCCTAAACTCATGTTAAAAACTCATGCAAACTTTTATTTGATTTCTTTCAATTTTATTTTGTGTCCAATTTTTTTCTTCTTCTTCTTTCCATTTTCAATTTTCCAATTTTTGTTTCATTTCTTTTCCAATTTCATTTCAATTTATGAATTTAAACTAAAATATGCTTTTTAGACTAATTCTACCAAATATTTGGCAATTTACCACCTAAACTAAATTAAACACAATTTTAACAATTAAGCACAATATTCAATTAAAATGGAAGGAGAATAGACACAATAAATATGATTAATTAATACTTATCACGGTCACTCTAGCATAGCTCTAATATGACTTAAGTGGGCAAACACCACACCAATGGGTAATATTCATATGTTTAAATATTTTAAAATAAATTGAATCGAATTGATTAATTCAAAAGGTTTAAATTTACTGTCAAACTGAGCATAACTCAACTGACATAAAGTATGTGCGCTCGACCAAGAGGTCAGAGGTTCGAATCTTCCAATCCCACCTCACATATTGTTGAATTAAAAAAAAAAATAATTTACTAGTTTCATGAACAACATGGAAACTGCAATGAATAATAAGATTCCATAGACAAGACATTTAACACTAAAAAGAAAGCATTTTTTAAAAATATGCCTAAAATAAAGTTCCAATATTGCTCCACCTTATTTGAACAAAAAAAAAATAAAACAAACACATTTTCTAACACTATATCTATAATATATTAAAAAGTGAGGATTTTGAAAAAATATTTTTGGACACTTTTGTCCCTTCTTGAATTTACTAATTTACAAAATATGACATTAACAATTAATTATAAATATTAAATTAGTTAATTAATTAAATATGAATAATAAATATTTAGAATTCCTAAAGCTTGGAATGTAAAAGGTTTTCCTACAACTTAAAACATTTTTTACTTTAATTATAATTCATAATACAATAGAATTTTAAAAGTGGTAGATTACAAACTTTTTTAGAACCTATTACAAATTAAAACTCATTTTAAATATTAAATTCCTAACTTTTTTTCAATTAAATTTTAAACTTGAATGATTATATAATTTAATTAAAATTGTAAATTTTTTTATTATATTGAACTATTTAAAACAAATAAAAGAAAAATCAACTTGCATAGAACTAATTTATTTCCTTTGTAAGTTTCAATATTGATAATTATTAGTAAATGGTTACAAATTCAGTTTTTACTACCCTTGTAAATCTCAACATTGGTAATTATTAGTAAAGAGTTACAATTTTAGTTTTTAAAATCAATCATCAATGAAATAAAACAATTACCTATTCAAATTCAGTCTTATGAAATATATAAATGTAGTAAAAGTAGAATTCTTTGTACACAAGACAATCTCTACAATTGAGTTTTAGTGGGTAGCAATTGTGTCATCTCAAAATACTAAAGAATAAACTAGTACATGAATGTTGGCTAACAAAGCTGATACAAGAGAGACGAAAGCAATATGGAATATTAATTCTACCATGCATGGATTCTTGCACTAGCGAACGAAGATGGAGTAGAAAGTTTTTTTTGTCATTTAGTTTATGTTCGAATTTATTATGTTCAACAAAATGTTAGCATTCTAATCTCTACGTCGCTAGCTAACTAGAGCAACACCATTTTCGATTCTAGATTCAAGTGTGCAATTAAACCTCAACCATGATTCTACTACTTCTCTCATTTTTCTCAATTTTTTTTTTTTTTTTTAATTTCTTCTCTAAAGACTCTCTATTGTTTTTGGATAAGGAATTGACCTATAATTCTTCCAATCAATTTTTTTTATATGAAATAACATTTCTTGTAATAAATCCCTCTTTATTTTGAAGTGTGCCAATCTAACATGAAGAAGGTGCTCTAATTTTTTTTAGATCGATTACTTGAAGTGTTTGGATCAAATCAATATACTTTTTGTTGTTGTTGCTATAATTTGTCATAACTTAAATTTTAGTTATTATAGGTTTGATAAAAGTTGAAATGATCTATTTAATTAACTTGAATTTAAGAACGATCAAGCAATGACATAAATATAAATTAAAAGTGAAAATTTTAAGAATTTCAAAACATTTTGACTAAGTTACTTATAGAATAATGTTATATTTAAAAATTCAGTTTTTAGTTTTATGTTTTAAAATATGATGTTTATTTATTAATACATTCTTTTAAACTTACATTACAAAATGTTTTTGAACCTTAACCAAAAGTTATTTTTAAAAATATAAAAATGTAGTTGGTTATTTTTCAAATTCAAATCCAACCTTGATCAAGTAATCAAATTAATTTTATGATCAATTTTAACTGAATTAATAAAAACATAAAAACAATATCCAAACAAAACAAAATAAAAGACATAATAACATACTAAAATTAAATTTAATATCATGATAATTAATAATATTTTGTCCAAATGATTTAAAAGTTAAATTGTTTAAAAATTAAAAACCATACACGCATTAGCTTAAAAAAATACACACACGTGCACTTGCACGTGGTAATCACTAGTCAATTTGAAAAAATATATATTTATTGACATTTTTGGCAAAAATTATTAAGGTTTATTTATTAATTTTTCTTTATTTATAGTATGTTTGAATTTGAATTTGAAATTGTATTTCAATTTGCCTTGTGTAAAGTGTCTAACGGCTATATTCTCTTTTTGGCATTTCTTCCTAATTGATTCTTTGATTTTAATTGAGGTGATTGTGGTTCAATTGGTTTTAACCTTGCTTATTCTATCAATTCATTTTCTCAATATATATGGGACATTGGAACATTGCAAGACAAAGAGATCGGTGGAGCAAATTTGTTTATTCACTCTCAATTGTTCTAAAATTGTAATATCTAGTTGAGAGAATGTTTTTATGTGAAATTGTAAAAATGCGAATCTTTTTAGTTCTTTGAGAAATATTTTTAAGTCTTGGAAGAAGTATCCACCATTGAAGGGAGTTCAAACGGTGGTCCATAACACAAGGAGAGCTTGTGTTTGAAAAGATTCAATCCAATGATGAGTCGATCAACTATTGCGGCATAATTTAAGAAGGAAGTTCCTTTTATGCATAAGTCAATATTGATAGTAAATTGTACTAACCTTTGATTAATTAATTTTATTCTCTGGGCGTGGCCTCATGAAGTAGGTTGAGAAACCTAACCACTTTAAAAACATCTTGTGTTGTCTCTCTTGAATTGTTTTCCTTTTTTAATCCACCGTTGCATTCAAAAAATAATTTAAATATTCATTAATTAAGTTTATAAAACTAAATTTAACATTTTAGCAAGATAATTCCTTTCAATACAGTCTACACATGGTTTAATCCAAATTTAAATAGAACACAAAGAATCAAACTGGACAATTCAATAGTTTTTGGTCTCACGAACAACACAAACTTGGTTTCACGAAAAAAAATAAAAATAAAAAAATAAAATAAAAATAAAAGGCTTAAGAGAATATGGGGACTCAACCGACTTAAGAGACCACAACGAATGGGGACTCGATATGCAAACAAGAGATTTTAAATATTAGGGACCATTTAATATATTTAGTCCATAAAGATGGAGATAAAACTCACTATACAAATTTACAAAAGTCCAGGGACCATATTTGTATTTTTAAAATATCATTCCACTTTTGAAATGTAATTGCATTTTCTGGAAAATCTGGAAGTTGCGAAAATCATGGAAATCACGAGATTGAAGGAGATTTTTACGATTTTTATGAGATTTTTCAGCCCAAACTCATGCTCAAACCTTGATCCATGATTGAAGGAGCACAAAGATGAAAACCCTAACCCTCAATGCTTATAAAAACGAGAAGATCAAAGCAAGAATGGCAGTAGGTTTTTCTGTTTTTCAATTTTCGGACAGCAGCTGGAGTTTATGGTTTTGTCATTTTCCAATATCTATTCTCTTATTTGCGCTCTGTAAGTTTTGAGTTTGATCCCTCCTCAACGAAAGTTGGAGGAGGTAAATATCCAATTGCCCTTGAAGAAGTTTTTGGTTCGATCAATGCAAGGAATTATCCTTGGCATTGTTACTCTGTTTTGGGTTTAGTTCCATTCTGTTTTAAGCCTTTTTCTGCTCAATTTTATTCATATAGTTTGTCTCTGTTTAATCCAATTTTTTTGTATGTTGTTGAAGTTGAATAAACCAATTGAATCCTGGGCTTTGATTTTCTTCATCTCTTATAATAAGTCTGTAATTTCTGGAAATTTCATCTCCACAAAGCTTGGAATTTTTCATTGAGTATTTCACTGCTTTTGAAATTTTGGTTGAAAGTTAGTGTTGTCTTTGAATTTTAACATTGTCTTTGAGTTATAGGGTTGAGTTCAAATCGAAATAATCCTAGTAAATTTCAGCTTGAATTGCCTTATTAGTCTGAGATTTAATTTCTACATTTGGTTATTAATATGAGATTTATAGCAATTAAATTTTGGGTTTTCAATTCTTTCATAATGAGCTAATTCCTCCTTAGGGATTCAAGTTAGTGAATGCCTTAGAGGAGAGATGTGAAGCTTAAAAGCATGTTCAATCTAGTTAACACTCGAGATTTTGTTTGTTTTTGTTAAAATAACGTGGGTAAACTTAGCCAGCCAACTAGTGATTGTTTGTCAAACTTGAACTTAATACCGAAAGGGTTAAGAGAAAGCGGATATCGCAAAAGCAATGGAGGAAAAGGCTTAGACATAAGTCATGAACATCGACCCTAGACATAGGGTGAGACTCCAAAACCGCTAGAATTGTGCGCTAAATTATCTAAGTTAGATTAGCCATAGAAATATAAGTTTAATCACTTAGCCTCCTAAAGATTTTGAAGCAAAATTAAATAGGAGTAGAATTCGGTTTACTTAGTTCTCTTGTGTTGATTACGAATGCAATTGCATTTTAGTGGCATTTCTTTCCAAAGGTGCATAAGCAACTTGGATCCCATTTTTCTTAATTATTGATTTTCGTTTATTTACTTTAGCAAAATCAACCTCTCAAACATTTTTTTACACAATCGGTTACCACAATTGTATTTTGTAAACAAATTTGTGTCATCTTCATAGATTTTGTTAAAATCTGTTCCCTTAGGTACGATACTCTAGAGTACTTCCAGCTTCTTATTACTTCGATCACGTGCACTTGCGTGTAGCATATCGATCACCAACTTGATGTAAAAACAGCCTTCTTGCATGGTTTTTTGACAAAAACCATTTACATGAAACAGCCACAAGGCTTCGAGAAAAGAAGTGAAGAAGACCTAGTGTGTTTGTTAAATAGATCCATTTATGGATTGTTGAGTTTATATTAAAAATTGGTTTCTCAAAAAGTACCTATGACAACTGTGTTTATGTGAATTCCAAGTTATTTGGAGACAAAGTCTACTTACTTTTATATGCATACGACATGTTATTGGCTGGAAGCTCTAAACAATATCTAAATCAGGTTAAGATCATGCTGAAAATGAGTTTGAAATGAAGGATCTTGGTGAGGCGAAGAAGATCCTTGGGGTTGAAATTGTCAGAGTGAGACAAAAATCAGTTCTTCATATTAGTCAACATAATTACTGTGATAAAGTTGTTAGAAGATTCAATATGGATGAAGCTAAATTAGTTTCAACGCCTATTGCTCAACATTTTAAGTTGTCTGATGAAAATTATCCTAAAGAAAATGAAGTTGAGCATAAGAATTTAATGTCTAAAGTTCCCTATTCTCAAGCTGTGGGAAATCTTATGCATCTTATGATATCAACAAGGCCTGATTTATCTTATGCAGTCAGTCTTGTTAGTAGGTACATGGCCAAACCAGGTAAAAAACACTGGAAAGCAACCAAATGAATACTTAGGTATCTAAAAGGAACCAAAACAACAAGGCTAACCTATAGTAAGAATGATTCTTCTAACAATGAACTACATGGTTTTGTGGATTTTGACTATGCATGAGCTTTGGATAGAAGAATATCTCTTTCAGGATATATATTCCTATTTGGTGAAAATTTGCTAAGCTGGAAAGCAAATTCACAATCAGTAATAGCCTTATCTACTACAGAAGCAAAGTTCATAGCCCTTTCAGAAGCAATAAAAGAAGATATTTGGCTTAAGGGTTTACTCAATGACTTTGGCATAAATCAAACAACAGTTCGAATTTACTGTGACAATCGATTTTGATTATTTTAAATATTAAAATGAGTTGGGGAATGTTGTAACATTTTAATATTTAATTGGTTTTAAATATGAGTTTCTTTTTTATTTTTAATTTGTGAGAGTTTTCATCTTTTTAAGGAAGAAAACGTAATGGTAAAAGAGGTTAAAAAATTTACAATTTAATTACTTATTTTTGTATTAAATTCCTAGATCTAAAATTCTAGTATAACTGTCTTTCTTACCACACTCTCTAAAATACAACATTTCCAATCTTCTCTTTTTTCTACTATCTCATATTTCTCTACTTTGCTCTTTTAAGAGCAATTAGCCAAAAAAAGGGTGTTCTTTGTTGTAGAGCTTTGAGATTAACCTCATAGTGTAGAGTGGTTTGAGCTACACAACGTTTCAGTTAGGTTGTTGTGTCCTGGAGGGGACATGCCAGAGAAGAACTATTGCATCGGTGGTTGATAAATAAATATACACAGCAGATGGCTTGAATATCCTTAAATAGAGCGAGATACTCGCTTCTCACCTAATTGTGTATGTGTTTGTTTCTCAATATGTACTTCATTTTTCTCTATTATTTGTAATTCCCCTAACATAAACATGTAATTTAACCCAATCTATATTTTAATATGAGGTGTAATGTGTATCTTCAACTTGAGAAAATATCTCTTTGATAGTTGAAATGTGAAATTTGGGAAGGATCCAATGAACGATGTGGCAGACATTTGAAACAGGATAATATTTTTTAGAATTTGGAAATGGGGTCTCTTTACACAACAACAAGCACGTGTCTATGACCCTTAAAAGAAAATCCCTGATTTTCTAACGGAGCAAGCAGGGGTGTGCACGATTCAATTTGGTTCGATTTTGGACGAAATCGAGGACAGAACCGCACCCTTCGCTTTCTGAAATACCTAAACCAAGTAAACCGAAGTACTTGTTAGTTTCAGTACAAAATCGAACCAGTTCACCTTCAGTTTACTCGGTTCAGTTTCGGTTTTAACCAATTTGTTGAATGAGTATCTGTGTGGGGCATGTGACAGTCGCACGAGAGACCAAACGACATTGGCTTAAGAGAAAGGATGCGTCGTGATGGTGGGATGACTATTAAGAGTTGTGCGACCAACAGCAAAGAAAACGGAAGAGAGCAAGAGGAGAAGGAGGAGAGACTATCGTGGGTCTTACCATCACTGTGGACTGTGCTACTGAACTGCTATTGTGGGTTGTGTCATCACTGCTACTGTTGCCGTGGGTTGTGTCGTCACGACTATTGCTATTGTGGGTTGTGTGAGAGAAGAGAACAAAAGGGAGAAAATGAGAAGGAGAGATGATAGATGAAAAGAGAGGAGAGAAGAAGATAAGAAAAAATAAAAATAAAATCATAGTTATTACCCTGCTTGTACAAGAAAAGAGGCATGAGCAAAGAGGAAAGAGAGGAAAAGCTATATTGAAAAGGATATGGAAAAGACACATGAGTAATGATATTGGCTTGAGAGAGAGAAATTTTCAAAGATAAAATATAAAATTAGAATTTTCTTTATGGTTGGGCTTAATGTTTTTTTACTTTAATTGTCTTTGGTTCGGTATGGTTCGATTTTTCAAGTTTTAAAAAAATCTAAACCGTAGACCGAACCAACTACTGCAGTTTTTTAAAGTTTTAAACCGAAAAAACCATTTTTTCAAAATAATCGAACTAAACCAGTTGGTTTGGATCGGTTCGGTCCGGTCCTCGATTCTCTCAGTTTGTTGCACACGAGCAAGAATGAAAATTCCACCGTCTGCCGCCGCCGTTGACTGAGGTCGAAGACATTTGAATAGCGTGCATGTCGTCAAATCTGTCTTTTACTTCTCAAGTAAAAGTCTATATATATAGTAATTAATTAGTTTAATTTATTACCCCGTAAATTTAGATTGGTTGGTCAATTTTAATTTAAACTAAAAATGTTGCAATTTAAGTCCATTGATTATCATTATAGTGGGGTATTGAATTCGGCCCTTATTTATTCTCAATGATAATGTGAAATCCAATTACATTCAATCATTTATGTATAAAAGAAAAATTATAGTGTGAACCCGGGAGTAAATACTCTTGTTTTACTAGATTTTTCTTTCCTTATTTGAATAAGTGATATAATTAATGTCTATAATTAGTTAGATTTTTCATTTTCTTTTTGAAAATTTGTGACTAGATATGAACATTTTTCTAATTGAATGAGAATATTTTTTTATCATGGCTTTTTCTTATTGTGTTGGATGCTTTTAATTAGTTGTAGTTAAAATTTCAAATATTCTTTATGTGCATGATTTTGTGGCTAGGTTGAAGTATTTTTATATTGGATTTCGACATTACTTTGATATAATTTTGAGTTTTTTTTAGTTGAATTTTGTATATGGCTAGTTAGCAACACGTGCGAATTTGTCACTTGATTCTATCATTTGATTTAAAATGAGACTTTTTTCACAATTATTATAAAGTAATATGTATTTTTTTAATTCTAGTAGGATTCATAATGTTATGACTGATCAATTCAATTGGTTGTAGTTTAAATTCATAAATGAGTTATTTAAATAAAAATAAACTATTAACATATCCTAGATTAAAAATGATAAAAGTGATGTATGTATGTTTATGCCCGAAAGTATTTGAATTCTTTGTATTTTTTATATTTTCAAATACTTAGATAAACCTTCACTCTCGTCAAGATCCATAATTTATTCTTCATTCAATTTAAATCTTCGTAGCTATATTATTTTTAAAACATATATATTAAAATATACTATTTAATTTATACAAATTAGAAAAACAAAAGCAAGAGCAAAAAAAAGAAGAAGAAGCCTATTTTCTTAAAAAAAACAAAAGAAAAAATGCATGGTAATCCTTATAATACAAATTAGGAAAAACCAAAGCTACAAAATAGCCCAGCCGTTGAATAAAAAAATAGCACAACCCATGCTATTGAAACAAAAAAAGTAATGAAATCCTTGAACTTCTGCTCATCCCTCCATCTTTGGTTTTCACATCTGCTATGCTCTCCTTCATATTCCTCCCTCTTTCAAATGATATGTCTCTCTTGCAAATCGTCGCATGTCGTTGATATGATCACCATCGCAAATCAATGACATTGATCACAATGATGATAGCGTCAATCGCTCTCCCTCTCAAGATTAATTTCAATCATTGGGTTTTTTTTAGTAGATTGATCTCATATCCTTGATCTTCATTGGATTTTTAGAGTCAATATTACTCTCACCCTTAGGTCTTCGCAACATCATTTCAAGCTGCTCGATGCGAAATGCCATAGAAGAAATAGACTTGAAACGAAATTGATCATCGACCCATTCTTTCCATCGATTTGTAAACCTCTCTTTTCCGCATAAAATTATTTAACCTCTCTTCTTCATTGATGCTTCCCACCAAGGGGCTTTGTAATAATTCACTATCTAAAGAAGAGGGAGAGAGAGAGAGAAGCAAGAGACTAAACTTTTCAAGTTCCACAATTAATATTGTACAATTCATTGTCTTCTTCAATAACTCATCAATGGTAAAATTGACACCTACATCAATTCAAATTGAGTGCAAATAAGTATATATTCAAAAGGGAAACATCTTTTTAAAACTTAAATAGAGTGAAGTAATTGAGCATTAGTATTAATGCTTGTTTAATTGCAACATGGATTTATTGTTGTTAATGTAACAGGAAGATGAAAGACCGAAGACATCAAATAATAATATGAAAGGTAAGGGGCATAATGAGGAATATAAAAAATTAAGGGGCAAAATGGGCACAAATTTTCAAAATGAATGGACAAAATGAGTAATTGTCTGTGGCAGTATTTAATAAGAAAATTAAAGGTTTAACATGTATTATTGGAGGATTGAATGCTTTTACGACAACAATAAAAAAGGGAGATGAAAGATAGAGGGACAAACTTAAGATGAAGGGCAAACTTGACATACAATTAAAAAATGAAAGGATAAAATTGGTTCATAGGTAATTTCCAATTTTAGTTTTGAGGAGTTAATATTGCAACATTTTATTAAGTTCAAGATTTAATCTGACATAATAAAATTGATTTACCCACCTAAGTTCAGAGCTAAAATTGAACTTTTTCTTAATTAATTATGTGGTACATCATACAAATAAAAAAAGAGTATAATACCAATTTAGTCAATATAGTTTTCAAAGGGATACTTTTGATTTGATTAAACCTCACCGACAGTACTCAAACTATTTTTACCTATTTAGGTCCTAACATTTCCATCAATTTTTTCATACTCAACCCTAATTCGATTACTAAACAAAAAAATATTAGTTCATCATTTCATTACATAAACAAGAAATGTGTCACATATTTAATATGATATGTAATGACATGGACAACGTGTGAGGTTTCACCAAATTAAATCATTAGAATCAAATTGAAATTTTTAAAATCATAGAGACTAAATTGAAACTAAATACAAACTATAGAACCAAATTGGTAATTTAATCTCGGAATGAACCTATAAAATGAAAATATCTCAACTCTCTGAGACTATTATTGATCAAACCAAGTTAGTTAATTAGGTACTAAGTTTTATTGTTATTTTTTTAAGAAAAAGAAAAAGATGGAATAACAAAATTTGGAATTTGCTTTAAAAAAAACTATGGGCCAGTTCGGCAGCTTCCTGTTAGATCAGAATTCATGGAGGAGATAGAATTTTGGTAGAGAAAACTTGAGTAAAGAAGATAGAATTTTGCTAACCTTCGTGGGAAAGAAACTCGGTGTATGTTCGAAATGCTAAAAGCATTTGTGCCATAATTTCATTTCATAATGTACGTTTAGTAGTGATTTAAAACTACTTCATTATTCTGGTACTTATTGAAAAAGTACTTTATTACTTTTGAGAACACTATTGATTCAATGGTTCAAGAACTGCCAAAGCAAACTTAGCTCAGCAATAATTTGTATGTATTTTCGATCAAGAGATTACATATTTGAATCCAATATTTACTTTTAATAATATTTTTAAGTTAAACTATAAATTTGGTCCCTATAATTTGGAACAAATTATAATTTAGTCTCTATAGTAATAAAACCATCATAAATAGTTCTTAGGGGTTTTTCAAATCATAGGAATTATTTACAAGGTTTTATCAAATCATAAGGACAAAATTTTTAACTTTTAAAACTATAGATACTAAATTCTAACTTTCTTCATACTACAAGAAATAAATTTGTAATTTACTTTTTTATTTTTTTATTTTTTTATTTTTTTATTTTTTATCTAAATGGTGGTTAAGAAAGGCACTTTCAAATATTCTTAAGAATGCATGACTAAATAACAATTTGATTTGTTATGTATTTTTTATTAAAACTATTTATTTTAAAAATCATCTCACACACTTTTATTCACTTGAAATTGGATCAACATCTAATCTACTTTTATTTATAAAAGAAGCACGTGTCACCACTTTTTTTTATGCATTTAATTAAATTTCTTGTCCATATCTTTATTAAAGAATAAAAGTGTCCAATTTCTATATTGAGTTGCGCATTATGAATTCAACATTTGGATTCCTCTTATAATACAAAAAGTAAAGGGGTTTTGATTTTATTTTCGTCACGTTTTTATGTTTAATATATATTAATTTGGTTAATAATAAATTTGATTGCAACTGACTTCTTCAATTTCCAAAGGACTGCGACTTGAGAGGACCTCAGGAAGTTATGAGTAAGAGTCCTTCATACAATTATACTTAATATTATTGATTAAAAAAAATTAAACCCCATCAATATATTTTTCTTAATTTTTGGGACGTTGGCTTAACTAATTTAATCGAAAAGCATCAAACATTAATAAATAGTACCTATGTCAAGGTAGATTAACATGGAAAAACACTAAAAAAAAATAGATGTTGGACATCAATAGTGATATTTGTTAGAAATATGAACATAGTCTCACAAAAAAAGTGTACTATATGAATAATTATTCCATGATACAGAGCGTGATATCTTTTTTTATTTTTTAATTTTGTTTCATTTTTAGGAAAGTGGAAAAATCAAAAGAGAAATTTTGAGTCATGGTTAGACTAGTAAAACATACATATTTCTAGCTTATCATCTTTTGGACGTGATCATCTTTTTTTTTTTCTTTTTTCTTTTTTTTTTAATTTTGTTTCATTTTTAGGAAAGTGGAAAAATCAAAAGAGAAATTTTGAGTCATCCAATAAAGAGTCTTCTACAAAGTAAGGGATGAGTTGAGAATAAAGAGGAATGCAAATTGTGACCTTTAGTTTGTCTTATATATAACTTTTCATCATTAATTTGTAGTTCTAATTTTTAGGTTAAATTATTAAAAATAGTCATGAACTATGGGGTTTTAATTATACATTCAAACTTTAAAAAGTTTCATTTTAACTCTTGAAGTTTAAAAGTTTGACCCTTAAAGACTTTTATCCATTAAATTTATAGATGAAAAATAACGTATTTGCATATGTCTTTATTTTTTTTTCACATATATGTTTAAATCTATTCACATAAACAACAATACATATGTAAAAGTATACATCACTTTTCGTCCATAAATGTAATAGAAAAAACTTTCAATGGTCATTTTGAAACAAACTTCAAATTTCAAGAGCTAAAACGAAAATTTTCAAAGTTTGAGGGTATAATTGAAACAAACTTATAGTTCAGGAGTATTTTTAATAATTTAACCTAACTTTTAAAATTGAAAAAAAATATATTTATAATTTTTTTTTTGAAGATGATTTTACTATTTGTTTTCCGTTTTTATAATTTATTATTATTACTATTTGTCTGTATTATTTTATAACCCTCAATTTTACCATTATTTTAAGGTTAAATTGTCTATATATATTAATATTTAAGTTAGTTTTTCAATTTGATTCCTATAATTTAAATAATTTGTGACGTTTATTCAATCTAATATATTATTTGTAACAATTTATATGCTTTCGGAATCGTACAACACAACATCATAAGGATCAAATTGATAATTTAACTATTATTTTGCCCATCTATTTTAGTAGAATCCATTGTTATAAAAAAATAAAAAATGAAAAGCATGCTAAAAGTTTTTTTTAAGTATGATACCACATCACGTATCCATCCAAATGACTAATCAAGTTGTACGCAGATAAGACAGCAAGCCCCAGGTATAATTTATTTATTTTATTTCTTCTGCAAATTTAATTCTAAAAAACAACTAATCAAGTTGTAACTAAAAATCATCAATAATTATATACAAATAGAAAATTTATCAAAAACATAATAGAGAATAAAACATCAAACTTACGTTTTTAAACATGATTTTCAAACATACTCTAAAATGAAGCTCACAATGATAACACATTAGGAGCTGTTTGGGCCAAGGGGTTGCAGGGAGTAAGAGTTAGGAAGTCTGGAGAGTTAGGAAGTCTGGGTGCAAAGTTGTTTAGTCTGGAGTTCTGAAGTCTGTGTTTGGGACAAGGAGTTGTAGAGAGTAGGAGTTCTGAAGTCTGTGTTTGGAGTGCAGATTTTTTAAACTTGGAGTTGTGAGTTCCTCTCAAATTTTTACTCAATTTACGCTTTTGTCATGTCTAAATGAGTTCTCAACACAAAATAATAATAATAATAATAAATATTTTAAACCTGATTTCAAACGTACTCTAAAATTTAATTTACTTATAGCATCCACAATTATTTCCTTCTCATCTCATGTTTTTACAAGATTTATATGTTCAAGAAATTATTTGAGGAGACCGCCGTACAATGAGAAATTATTTATTTGAAAAATTGTTTGAGAAGGTCATCACATGGCTAAACTCATGATGCTATTTATTTGAGAAATTATTTGAGGAGACCGCCACAATAAGACTGACAATTTTGTATCATTGGATGTATGAGAGAAAAATTGTAAAAATATCTCGATTTTCTATACAGCGATTATTAAGAGACATGTAGACTTTAAAATTCACATCTAACGATTATTATGAGACAGTCACATTCTCACAGCTTTATTGAATAATTTTTCTATTTATGAGCTTATTGGACTCATGTTTTTCAGTCTTTTTTTCCAGGGCTGGGTTCAATGCACGACATTGGGAAATGATTCCGAGGCATTTTGGCTTGGGCAACAGAGATATAGGCCCATTTCTATTAGATATATATTACAAATTTACATCTAAGTTTTTTTCTCTCTGAGTAGCTAGGAAAAAAAAAGTATTTGTTCGAGCTAAACATATCATTTTGTTAAATAATGGCCATTGCTTAAAAAAGATAGTCATTTTGTTATTAGAAAAAAATAAGAAAATTTCAATAGGTAGCATAATTTTCTACAATATTTAGAAAATATGTATGTTTAATACTTATAATGGTAGTTATAAAAATAGCACTGTTTCCAAAAAAAATTAAAAAAAAATACATAGTATTATGTTTAAAACATATTATTCATTAATATACCTACATTAGCTGTGTAAGCCTGTAATCACTAATATACTTCAATTGATTAACAGTAATTACTAAAATAAGTGATTACCTATAATTATTTGATATACCTTGATTTATTGTAATTAATAATATATTTATGCTCTAAATTTTGCTATGTCTACCAAAAAAAGAAAGAGTTATTAGATGAACATGCCCCTCAAGATGCTCTCCTCATTTTTTCGATGTAGGATCTTCAATATGCCCCTCAAGATGGTGTTTCATTGGGTTCACTATTTTTGGGTTGAATCTCAATTTTTGGACCAAATACCTGTTTGGACTTCATAGGCTCTGATATCATACTAGAAAAACATGTGATTTCATCTCAAAACCAATTGACAATGAAAGGAGTAACTCATGTATCTTATAAAAATTGTGAAGTCTCTTCATCTTTCTGATGTGGAATCCTCAATCATAGTTATTTTTTGCGAAAAAATCATTTTTGAACCTAAATTTAGTAGGTTGTATCAATTCTAACCATGAACTTTTAATTTCATCAATTTAAATCTCAAACTTAGCAGATTGTAGCAATTTTAACCCTAAAATTTTAATTTCATCAATTTAAACCTCAAACTTAGCAGATTGTATCAATTTTAATCCTAAAATTTTAATTTCATTAATTTAAACCTCAAACTTGAATAAGTGTATCAATTTACACCATCGGTTAAGTTTCTGTTTCAATTCCCGTTAGAAAGGTTTTCCACACATGTCCAAAGCGACGTGTTGTTCTATAACATATACGTATTTGTTATTAAAAAAAATAAAATTGCTAAATAAAATTGGAGTAGACTCGCCATAATGTTTTTCAATTTCAGAGCATGACTTTTTTTCACTTCTTATCTTTTCTAATTCTGCTGTTTTTTCATTTCATTAATCGAGGGTTTTTCAATTTTAAGACATGATTCTACTCAATCCATCGACTTTTAGTAGAAACAAAACTTATTTGCATCATATTTTTTTCTCAATGGAGAACTCCCATTCTTGAATCGATAGCCAATATTTTTTTTTTTTTAAATTTCTCATCAGCCTCAAACTCGATTTGCTCTCCATCCGCTGCAATGGACGTAGGGATTTCGAAATCGTCCTCGTCAGAATCTTTGTCCTCTTCCTCTCCAGCATCGATGTCACTTTAATCCTTCGTAAGACTGTCGACGAGACCGACAAGGTTGGCTATGACCAGTTCATTGTGCTTATGGGCATCACTTTGTCCACCACTGTCTTCTCTATTCTCTCTCTCATTTTATAGTCGAGCTCAAACCCCTCACCACCGACGTCAACGAAACCGCCATGGTCGCCGCTGTCTTCAATGACGTCGCCACATTCAATGATGTCACCGCCTGGATATTCTTCACACTCGTCATCACTAGTATCGACACCAAAGGTGAGGGGAACACAAGAGTCCATTGTTTTCATGTGGGTCCTACTTTCGAGAGTAGAGTTCGTGATTTTCATGATGGTGGCGACCTGATCTAGAATGGTTTAATTATTTTTTTGGTAATTTTTAAAAAAAAAAATAACAAACAAGTACATATCATAAAGCAACATGTGTCGTTGGGCATGTGTGAGAAACCTTTCTAACGGTGATTGAAATGGAAACTTAATCGAATGTGTAAATTGATACACTTATTCAAATTTGAGGTTTAAATTGATAAAATTGAAAGTTTAGAATTAAAATTGATACAATCTGTCAAGTTTGAGGTTTAAATTGATGAAATTGAAAGTTCAGGGTTAAATTTGATACAAACTATCAAGTTTGAGGTTTAAATTGATAAAATTGAAAGTTCATGATTAAAATTAATACAACCTGCCAAATTTAGGGTCAAAATTGATTTTTTTTCCTTTTTTTAAAAAAAAACATAATATTATTAACTGCTATGTGGCATAAAACTTTTATCATGCAGTAGGGTTATACTAATACAGAAGGGTGAAATGAAACACACTTTCAATTACATAAAAATAAAATAAAAAAATAAAAAAAGACTATGGATAACGCTTAAATAACTAGTAATGCCTTTGTTTTTATCTCATCAGCCAATTGGTAGTAAGCTTGTGAATAATGTTATTTGCTTGGTTATCCTATGCTACAAAGGACGAGTCTCTAGTTTCTTCCTTTACATAATCTTCCGCCTATGCAATTAGTAGCAAATAGCAATGTACATTGTTGGGATAAAAATAATATAATAATAACATGCGAGAGGAAGCGATAAAACTAAAATATTAAATTCTCTCCTTTACAACTGTACAGTAGTCACAAATAGCAAATATAAAAGATAGGGAAAAGAGAGACAATACCGAAATTTATACTGGTTCACCCCAAACTCGAGACTATGTTCAGTCTTCTACAACTGCAGATTCTACTATAATGAGAGATTACAAGAAGCTTCAAATTAGTGCTACAAATTAATCCTAAATAGCCCAACAATAACTATTGACTTTCAAGTATCACAATTCGATAGCTTGAGATTAACAACAAAGGAAAACCTTCAAATTCACAAGAGAAAACTCCTTTTTCTCTCAAAAAAAAAAAAAATACACTGCCACACCCACGAACTGCACCAAAAGGTTCCACCCGCATAAAGATCTTTGATGGAAAAGGCCACTCTCAGTCTATATCCTGCAAACACAAAAAGGGCATACATATATATGTATAAAGCTGCCAAATTAGACCTAATTAAATGGGCCTTGAAACACAAATTGGGCCCAAACACAACAAATCACATTTTCCATAAAAAATCAGTGTGCACGTGTCTTTGGGTCTATATTGCGATTATGGCTCCACATCTTAACATGCATCATAACCAGCCATTTATTAGAGGTTAACTTAGAGGGATTTTATTGCTACTCAAAAACTCTATTTGATAATCATTTCATTTTTAATTTTCCGTTTTTAAAATTATGTTTACTTCTTATTTTTTTGGTATGGTTTGAAAATACATTTAAATTCTTAGCTCAATTTAATAACAAAAACAAAATTTTTAAAAATTACTCTGTATGGTTTTCAAACTTTGGCTTAGATTTTAAAAAACGTTTTTAGCAAATAGATAATAAAACAAAAAAATACATAGGTGAAAGTAGTATTTATAAGCTTAATTTTTAAAATTAGAAAACAAAACATATAAAAAAAAAAGGTTCAAGTTATCTACTTTTAGTTTTTGTCATATACTCTCAACTTTACGAAGAAAGCCACTTCCAATCCATTTTTTAGTAGCCATGTGAGATTCAATAAAAAAAAAATTTTTATTTAAGAGTAGAATGTAAAATAAACAGGAGATGAACTTCAGAAGAATGAGAAATTCCTTATCATTTCCAAGGATAAGGAATTTTTCATCTAGCGCTTCTATCTGATATGTATTTGACATGATATTTTTTTTATGAAGGGGTTTGACTTCCTTCAATGGCCAACTCCATTAAAACGAGGGCAATTTGGAAATATAGGAGAAAAAAATTTTAGTACTAGGGAGTATCACTATCTTTTAATATTAATAAACTCTACATAATTTTTAGTGGATCCCACATCATTTTCAAAAAGATGTTAATGTGACAAACAATAAATGAAAAATTTTATATACTACGTCAGTACTAGAATTTTTTTCCGAATATAGAGAGCGGCTTCCGGCCCCACTTCGTATGTTGAGACGTTAACGGGACAAATTTTAAAAATTGTTACCGTTGGGTTTTGGATGAATCCATACAGGGAAATAGCCGTTGCCCGTCCACTCATGGTTCTTCTCCGGGAGACGAACCCTTTCATCTTTTTGCATAGCTTTTAGTCGCCTCCTGCAATTCGAAGTTCTCAAATTTTCTCAAATTCACTCGTTTTCCTCCTCCTCGATTCGATTACTTCATTCATCGAGTCCAATTTGGTTACTTCATTCATCGATTAAAGACCTAGATCCGCTCCTCGTATTTAGAATCCAAGAAGTTTCGGAACAAGTCTTATTGTTTCTTTCAGGTTAAAGAAGATTTGATATGGCTTCAAAAACAGCGTCCAAAGACATCATCACTCTTCGCGGTTCTGCGGCGATTGTCAGCGAGTTCTTCGGTGTGTTATATGACCCTTTGATCTCAATTTTCTGTTTAATTCGGTTGATTATCGATGGCTGATTTATTATTGTTTTTCGTTTTCTTGAAATGGCTCATTTAGGGTACGCTGCAAATAGGTATGAATAATTGTATTCGTTTTCTGTGCTCTTATTTTCATTTTGTGAGCATGTAGATGTGCATTTTCTCACTTACAAGCGATGTCGATTTTAACTGTGTAGCATCCTCTACAATCGTGGACTTTATCCGGAAGAAAGTTTTGTTAGGGTGAAGAAATATGGACTTCCATTGTTGCTTACTCAAGATGAAGGTGTTAAGACCTTCATTTCTAATCTAACTGCTCAGCTTTCTGGTATGTACCCTTTCTCTAAATTGAAGGATTTGCATTATCCAACAGTTCAGTATTAGACCAGAGTGGTGTACTATGATTTATACTTTCCTGCGAACTATATTTATTGAGAAGTTTTTTAATCATGAAATTGGTTTTAGAATGGCTGGAAGCTGGGAAGTTACAAAGGGTTGTGCTCGTCATAATGAGCAAAGCCAATAATGAGGTCCTTGAGAGGTGGAACTTTAGAATTGAAACTGATGGAGAGGTTGTCGAGCAAGGGTAATAAAATAAACTCAACTAATAACTCCTCTTCCCTTCCATAAATTTCGGATTTTATATTGATTAAGATGACATTGTTGCAGCGTGTCGAGGGAAAAGAGTGATAAAGAAATAATGAGAGAGATTCAAGCAATTATGAGACAGATTGCTTCGAGCATCACTTACTTGCCCTGCCTAGATGAACCCTGTAAGTGTTGGCAAAATTTACCATAATGTATCATTTATTATTTTGGAGATTGGTGTAACATGATATGATATTGATTGATAAGGCGGGTTCTGAATCCATGGGATGTCATGTAGTTTCCATCATAAAATCATTTTGCAGAACGCTTCAAGCATCATTTTCTTGTCTAGCCTAACATAACTATTCAAGCTATGTTCAGATCAGCTTTATAAAGTAATGATTTGATTTAGAACTCGGCCTAAAAATCATCATGGTACACCAGTTAGGCATATGTGTCTCTTCTTGATGGGATTTGAGTTCTGATCATATACCCTTTGTTTATATTCTAAAAAGAAATCACTAGTGTATAATGATGGTCGTGTCTGTTTTGAAAGAAGATAACCTGGAGATGTGTGAGCTCTTCTTGCTTATTGATGAATATGATCCATGATGCTCAATCAAGTGTTCTTTGATGTTTTTGTTGTCTCAGGTGTATTTGATGTGTTAGCATATACTGATAAAGATCTTGCAGTTCCATTTACTTGGATCGAGAGTGACCCCAAACTGATTGCTAATCCACAAATGGTGAAGCTGCATTCTTTTGATACAAAGGTGAGGGAATGGGGACTCTCTGCAGGGAATATCAAACTTCTTATTCTTCAGCTCATTTTGACCCACTGCAAGTAACTTAACTTTTAAATGGTGTTAATGCAGATTCACAAAGTGGACACTCTTGTTTCTTACAAGAATGATGATTGCGATGACGAGTAAAAACAAACTTCCTTTTCTCGAATTTGTTGTGGTTTCTGGATCCTCCAACCCGATCGCTTTCAAGGTGGCATCGTGAATCTTTTATTCACATTTTGTATTGTAAAATGTAGGAACAAAACAAAACAATTCATGAGCTTGTTGTGTGTGGGAATGGTGAATATGACTTTTTCTTTATAGAGAAAAGATGTTTCTACGGAACACAATAAGGGGTAGACCAAGTCTTCCATCCCAAGGAATTTCCTTGGCCAAAAAGAACCAAATGAAGCATTTCCTCTAAATAAAATGACCAGTCCATAATTAGAAACTTTCCACCAAGCAGATTTATCTATGAAAGCCGAGAGAATTTGCTGAGAGAGAAAAAAGAAAAAGTTGTGGGTTTAGAACGTGAACTTCAAGTGGATGATAGAATTGCGAAAGAAATCTGATCAATCTTGAAAAACAGAGCAACAAATCCAATTTGAAGTGGGCTGAATCCTCCTGCCCATCAAACATCTAAATCAATTTCCCGTTTTTATTTGTACTTTCTTCTCCTCAATTTGTTAAGCTGTGAATGACAGAAGCCCAGAAAGCATAAAAGTTCTGGTTTTCCAAACTCAGCATCCAATGAATTCATAACATTACAGAACTATGCTTCTGTTTTCTTCTTCCCCCTTTTCTTTCTTTTTCCAAACAAACTTCAACTTCTCTAAAGATAAAATAGTTGTCTTAACTACTCTATAAAAAGGAAGTTTCTCTTAGATTTCATCCCAAAGACAATGAAGCTCTGTTTCTCTAAACAAGAAAATGAAGCTCTGTTTTTCTTAAATGTTTTTACTCCCGGTCTACCTTTTTGACTTGATGAAAGCCTTCAAATTATCAACAATGCCTCCAATGGTGAGTTCTCGTGCATCCTGGAACACACAGCTGCAGAAAAGAAGTAAAATTAGAAGCTAACGAATATCTGAAATTGATTTTTTTTTTTTTTAATTTTAAAAAAAGGTTCTTGTACAGTAACTGAGCAAAACTGTGGTCCTTACCTTTGTGACCTTAGAGAAGAACCAAGTTAGACCATCATCACATATCCTTATGCAGTTGACAAGGCTCGTACTTTCCAGACCAGACCACCTTGAGCCTTGCCAGTCAATTTTAAGAGAACGTCGTCTGTAATTTTCACATCCAGCTTTTCACATTGTTAATGTTTCTCCAAAAGAAAGGGTCGCCTTCTGCAGTTGGCTGCAGGGACTTGCAAACTGATTCAACAACAAGAAATTCCCGCGTACCCAGATAACCAAGCACAAAATATAAAACCTGACAATAATATTTAACTCAAAAGGCTCTACAGAATTGAATTGGTCATTAAAATGTTGGATTGCATTGCACTTCTAAAAGCTGTTTGATCTGAATTCAGAATGGTCACTAACACACAACATAAGTTGTTTAAATACCAGATTCTCAAATGAAAAAAATATATATAGACGACCCAAAATTTGAACCAGGATTTCTAAAGTTTAATTCCTAGACTTCTTTTTCGAAGACTTCGATGAAGGCTTGGATTGCTCAGAGCTCGTGCTTTGGTTGGTCCCTTTCGAACTTGTTGCTTGGTTCGATTTTGAATTTGCATTGTTGGAACTGCCTCCAGCGACACCAGTTTCATGTTTTTCTCTAACCACTGCACCTTGAGAACCTCTCACCTGGGCAGCTCTCTTTTCTTTTCGCTTGGGTCTATAGCTTGATCTCTCTCTCCTGGGAAGCCACCTTTCTGGATCAGGGGGTGGACCTGGATTTGCAGGATCAAATCCTTTTGGATATCTTGGCTTTCTCTTTCTCTTTTTCTTTGATTTGGCCTTATTTTTATCCACCATGTACGCATCAGATGCTCCAAGATCAGCAGCACTCTCAACATGTTTTGCTCCGGAAGTCCTCTCGAGATTCTCCACATCAACCTCTTTCAAACCTGGTAATGGCTTCAACTGCTTCTCATAAGTTTCTGCCTTCTTAATATCCACACGAGCAACTGTCTTGACCAATCCAGCCAATGCTTCTATACTTCCATGGGTTTTAACTAGCTCTTCGTATAATTTCGCAGCGTCTTCTTCGCGGCCATGCTTCAGCTTGAAGGAAGCTGCTTCCTGCAATACAACATCGAGCTTGTTGTCTTCAGTCATGGCATTTGACCACCACTTGACTGCAGAGTCAAGCACAGCAATAGCTCCATCAACATCTCCAGCACGTTCTTTGAGAGACACAAGTGTAGCAACGGTGGCAGGCATGTGCTGAATATCCTGTATCTTAGAAAGGGACTCAAATGCAATATGAGGATGGCCTGCAGCAGCAGCAACCTGCGCCCTCGCTAGGAGAACCAACTTAGACTTGTCTGGGAACTTTTCAGCAAACTGGCCTAAAATTTCTTCAGCTTTCCCAGCTTTATTCTCTCTAACTAATACAGCCGCTTGAAGCAGCACAGGGGTCACACTGTTCGGAAACATATCTGCCATAGTTGCAACCATTTCTCGCGCCTGGAACACATAAAAGAGGTCTTTCAAGCAGATGCAAGCCACAAAATTTCTACACTATTGAATATTCAATATGCTGCTACATGGAGATTTCTATTCCTACCAATTGATTTTTCATTTTAAATTTATATGCATGCATAGAATTGCAAAAAGTACAAGTATTCAAAAGATAATGCAGGATATAAAATAACCTGATCCATCTTATTTGCATGGAGAAGTAGAAGGAGACGATTTGCATATATCGATTCCCTTTGTTTCTGAAAAATCTTTGGTTCAAGTCCACGAGCAAGCCGGAAGTTTGGTGCATCTTTCTCTTTTAGCTTATCGAGTTTTCTAAGGCCATCAGAAATATCTTTTGGACCTTTCAATGCTATAAGATTGTTCACTGCCACTGCAAGCGAAGATTCATCTGCCAAATCTCGATTTATAATGTCTGTGTAAGCTTCAAAGGCTTCTGACGTGTGACCAAGAAGCTGATTAATGGATAAATTGGGATTACAGGACTGAATACCTCTAGTGCTTAAAGAAAAGTAAAAATATTCATTTTACCAATGAGGTTACCTGCTGCAAGTATGCTAGTTGTACAGCTATCGGAGCTAGCTCAATCTCAATATCTTCATCAGGCAAATTCTCTTCCATGAGCATTTCTTGACCAATTCTGATAAAAGCTTGCAAAGTGACACCACTTAAACATTAATTTTAAGGAAAATTGATCCTAAGGCTAAATGGAGAACTTCAAGTAAAACAGCGGTACATTTCAATTCAACCACTTAAAAATGTTTTTAATAACAAGTAACAATGTTATACACATTTACAAATTGATACTCAAATACTCGGTCACTTGTCTGCCATGATACCATTGAGCACCAAAATCTAAAACTAGCTATTTTTATAAACTTATATATGTGTAAACATATTACCTTCGAGCTGACAATAACAGTTGTTCTGCATCTGTACACTTGTTCACATCAACTAAAGAACATGCAGTATTGTATGCCAACTCAAAGCTACTGGTAGCTTTCACCCTAATAGCCTCCATGGCTCCTTGTACTTCAGAAGCCCGCCCAGCTGCAGTTAAAGCCGCAACATAATTTATTTCTAAAGAATCAATCTTTGACTTTGCGAGCTTCTGGTAAGTGTCCACACAAGCATCCATTTTTCCTAAACGATACAGGATCTGGGATTCCAATAGCAATGTTGTTGAGTTTCTCTCTTGGTCTTTCAAGGAACCCAAAGCTTCATCCAACTTATTCTGTCTGTATAGGCAGTATGCCTTTTTTTTTAAAAAAAAAGGTTATAAAAAGAAATGTGAACAGCACAAAATGAGTTAGTTGGTTGTGATTGAGGGGCGCAATTATATAGCTACGTGAATCTAGAGAGGGAAGATAAAAAGAATCAATAAAATGTCTATTCAGTCTTAAAGAGTAATTGGGGGTTTCAAAAAATTTGGAAGTGGAAACTCCTTTATTTTGGCGAATACGAAAAGAAACCAGAGCAAGGACATAAATAAGAACAGAAACAGAGATTGAACAAAAGATATCAGTTTCATATCTCCATTTCTACTGGTGAGTTTGTTTGAAGTTTACATCAAACCAACAACTGCAATATAGCCTACCGGCTAGATCATGAAAAATAAAATCAGTTCTACATATTATTCTTTGTTGACCTTCAAGAGTTGCAAGCCAATCAATCCAGATTGTTAAGCCTATCTAAAGTAAACAAGAAGGTTCTGTTGAATGAAGATGTTAATCTTAGGTACCCAAGCTATATTTTCACTAGCTAACCTTATCAATGGGTGACATATATAATTTCAAGTTAATTATGTCTGAAGGCTCAACACTTTCCACCAATCATGAATGCCATTAAGATTTATAAACAGATAAGTTCTACAAAATCGAAAACAGAACACGACAGCAAAACTTATGTATCCTTCTGGCATTTTAATTGATTAATACACATTTGCATTTATTTTATTAGTGTGCTTTTTTTCACTATTGTTTTCAGCTGATGTCATCTTAAGCATCAAATCATTTTATGGAGTCACCAAAAACTGGCTAGGAGATCAATGTACCCCAAAAATATTATCTTTGAACTTTGGAGGGAATTAACTGGACTGAAACCTCCGAGGATCAAAGCCTCTAAAATAAAAACAAATAATTTCAACCTAAACAGAACAGAACAAAGATATACATGAACATAAATAAAGGGGAAATAGTCCTCTAATTGAGAGTGAATAAACAGAATTGTGAAAATAATTAATAAAATCAAATAAAAATCAGGTCCAGAAATTAGAAACCAAGCAATTGGCAATCTGATGCCACACAAATCACAGTCTTCCCTGAAAATAAAAGGAAATGCTCGCCCTTCTTTCCGTAACATACACATAAGAGTAATTTAAAAGATTAAATTTATCATTGCAATAAATTTACAATATTAAGTTTGCCATTGCAATAAATTTACAAGATTAAATATACCATTGCCTATTTCAACCCCCACAGTTGTAACCCCACCCTTGGTTTACCTGTCTTTCTGACAAACCCCACAGCCCTATATGCAGAACAGAAATCAAAAGGCCTGCCTTCGATAACAAAGAAATTTCTCTTTCAAGAAATCAGGAGATGGCCGAGAGAGATAAATGGTGAAAATATTTGCTTGTAGAAAAACATTTGGATCAGTGATGACCACCTCTCTCTGCATAATGGGCATCTACCATGCCAGTTATCAGTAATTCCTGTCTTAAGTTAACTCTTCTCGAGATATATAAAAGACTCCAAAGGTATTTTCACTTATAAGTCTCTCCTAAATGATCTAGCTGCATATTCTCCTATCCTTGACCACCACCTTTGAAAGTGAGTATAGAAAGATTATACCCTAAGAAAGTAAAGATATTCACATGGAGGCTTCCTTTGAATACCATTAATAGCCAGAAGAAAATTCAAAGAAACAACCCTAGGACGTGCCTCTCTCCAAATTGCTGCTCAATGTTAAAAAAAGAAATGAGAAGAAAATGAAAATCAAGACCATCTCTTCATCTTTAACTACGTGATCTCTTAGTTCTGGCATTCCATACTTACCACTTTAGGTTGACATACTGACCTAACGTTTGCTACTGTGGTCATCCTGGTCATCCCTTCAGCTTCAATAATGAAGCTAAGTTGCAGTGGTTAAATTCTTCAACCTCTATATTTGCTAAAATTTCACCCTAAAATGATCCATCTATCCATTCTAACAGCCAAGGACAAATAAATGAACAGAAATTTTCAAATTCCTTATACCTTGAAGAAGCTGAAATCAGCAGCAATGATGTGAGAAGATTGAATTGCTGAAAGGGCATCATCAATTCTATCATCCTTGACCAAGGACACGATTTTGCAGCGGATAGCGTCTTCGTCACGGGGAGCGATTGAGAGAACTATGAGATAATTCAACACATGTAAGTGACACGAACGGAAAACAAGAGAATTCGACAATAAAGAGAAGTGAAATGGAATAAATGTTAGATAGAAGAAGAAAACTGACTTTGATCCGCGACTTTGACGGCTTGAGAGAATTCAGATCGCTGGATGTGTCTGTTAAGTGAAGTGAATTGATCTTCGATGGGTGGAGGCGGCTGTGAAGCCGGAGATGGCTTCGGCTTGTCTTTCGGTTTCGGAGCCATTTTCTCTCCTTAGGATCTCATATTTTCTCGCTTGCCAAACAACAGACGAATAGCTGAAGCTTTGCTTCCTGCGTAGCGACAGGAGCGGCAACGGCGTGGCACTAGCGCTACAGACGGCGGCGCGACGGGAGGGGGACCGGCGTGGAGTCCCTGCCGTGAGAGTGAGAGGAAGAAGAAGGGTGGGAACTAGTGTTTCCTTTATTTTTATTTTTTTTATTTCATAAAGTGGGCTGAGTATGTTTTTGATTTCAAGTGGACCGAGTTACTGGGCTAAGATAGATTGGCTGATGTTTTCCTCAACCCTCCTCTGATTTTTTTTTTTTGGGATAATTCTAGATATGACAAAACAAAAAAAAGAATTGGCAGTTTTAGTTAATGGTTATTCCTTTTTTTTTTTCATTTATGGCCATACGTGAGGTGCAGCGTACTTTTTTAAAAAATTTGATTTGTTTCTGTATATCTAAAAATTTCCTTTTTAAAAAAAAAAAAAAAAGGCTTCTCTCTTATTTTATTTAAAATGTATCTAAATTGAAATTTCAAATATTTATATTGCAGTTAAAATCTGTATACTTATTTAAAATATTTTAAAATTAGGGATTTATAAAGATTTTTTTTTTAAGATTTTTTTTTTTAATCCGACTTTCTTATTTTTCAAATCCTTATCGACATATTAATTGTTTAATTTTTTTTCGTACCTTTACTCTATGTTTTTCCGCTTCCATTCGTTGACTCATATTTCATTTTCTTCCTTCTAATTTTCAGGTTTGTTTATGTTTTTTTCATTGTTTTCGATTTTCCTCTTCTTCTTTACGTTATTTTTCAAGATATAGCTTGATACATTTTTTTTAGGTTTAGATGTTGATGGGGCTGCTATGCAAATGCCAAAAGAAACCGCAAGTGCATGCTGTCACAACACAAGTAATATATGGAGTATTTCAAATATCGAACCCAAGGGAACGAATTTAACACACAAATTCTTTAGTTTACAACACAATTGCTCACAAGTTGCAACCAAAGGTAACCGAGAGAAAAATAAAGTTGATTTTGGGGGGATTCAAATCTAGTTTAACCCTGGGAAATGCGCCCACCATGCGCCCACAAAATTGTTCAACTAAGTCCGGCTACTTCAGAGATCTTGCATCTTGCACCCGCATACTAACTCTGTCGAGTTTTATACGGTTCAAATAGAATGTTGCTGAAATGCGCCCACAACTTACCCTTTTCGACACTTAGCTAAGTAAATCAAGTTCAACACCTATTTGGCTCCTTTTCCAATAACCTTTTGGAGACTAAGCAATTTAAAACTCATAAGTCTATGGCTAAATTCACTTAGATGATGAAAAACACAACTTCAAGATTTTAAAGGTTTTTGTCCTATGTCTAGGTACAAAAAGCAAAGTTCTATGTATAGACTCTTTACCTAAATTACTTTTAGGAAAACATGTGTGGACTCCAACACTTCCAGTATTGAAATCGTCATAAATTATGCTAATTCAAATTGCCAGTTTAAGCTAACAATGAAACTTAAACTCACTGAAAGTAAACTTAGCTAAATGTTGAGCAAATCTACAAGAAAAACATGGTGGTTGCTTATCTCATATTTAGGGTATCCACATGATTGAATCCCCTTCAAGGAGTTCAACTACTCATCAGAGAAATAAATAAAGTGCATAAAATAAAAAGATAACAAATTGAAGGAAGAAGTTAAGAACACAATTCATTGAAATAAATAAACTTGAATACACTTTGAAGTACGAATCCAAGAAATAACTAAATGGAATTGAAAAAGAACTTATAACTCAAATTAAAAGAAAACATAAATTGAAAATTAAGGATAAAATGGCAAGTACAACTCCTAAAAACTTACAAAACTTGAATGGAAAACCTAAGAACAAAAAGAACCCTAAGATGTTCTTCCTTTCTAACTTGTTCAACATTTTTCAAGGAGAATCAAGTACTTATTATTCCTTCTTTCGAAGTTGGAGTCCAAATGGAATATGAACAGAACTTAGAGAAGACTTGGAGTGGCAACTAAAACTTAAAAATAAAAACGACAGAATTTTGGGATGAAGAGAATTCTCAATTTCAAGCTATCTTTCAAATTGAGGATTGAGCCGCCTTTTATAGACTTCACGCGTAGGGTTTGCTATCAAGGTTAGTGTGGAAAAGCTTAGTCGATCATATCCCTTGATTTGAGGAGATTTGATTGAGAATAATGGATAAAATCTTCAAATCCCGCGAATCTTGGAGAATCTGTTGAAAATGTCTAGATGCAGGCGCATTTGGGTTATTGTCAAAATGGCCTAAATGCGGGAGCATTTCTGGGCGCATTTCGGCTATTTTCTACAACATTTGTCAATTTGGCTTCTACTCTTAAATGCTGGTGCATCCTGGCTGCATATCTGATGGATGTTTTCTTAATTGCTTTAATTGCTATCGGAATGTGGGCACATTTGAGTCTTTTTTCAACCTCTATACAAAACCAACAAAAATTAACATTTTCTTAACAAAAATAACTCTAAATACACCTAAAAACTTATTTTTACAAAATCGAGACTTCAAACACATGCAAAACTTGTTTTTACTTAAATTTGCTCTAAATGACATGAAATATAACATTAAACACTCGCTTTCTAAGCAAATAAACTAGTTTTTTTAGCCAAATAAGATTCATAAATGAGCGTTATCAGATGTCTTTCAATTGAATGTGTTTTTGTTTTTGTTTAAAAAAAATTGAATGTGTTTTTGTTTCTGTTTTAAACACATTCAATTTTTTTTATTTAACATTGTTTTTTTACAAGTTTGATTATTTATGTATTTTCATCAGTCTTATTTTTGTCTATAAATTTCGTGTTCCTTTTTTTATTGTTGGAAATAGAAGTTTAAATTTCGGTCTCAAAGTTCTTTGTTGTCTCTTCTTCCTTCTCTTATCCCTTGTTGTTGCTCAATGGGAATATTTTGTCATTGGAGCCAAGCCTTAATTAGTTTCTTCCTTTTCTTATACTGGAGTTTCATGATTTGCCAATGGAGCCAAGATTTAAGTTTTAAAGGAATAAATAGTGAGTATTTCTTATCTTTTTTGCCGAACGAGCCTAGGAATCACCTTGTTGAACGAGATTTCAAGTTTTGCCAAAGAAGTTGATGGGTTCAATGATCTGAGAAGCTTTGAAGCTCGATTGAAATTGTGTGAAGAAACGAAAAAAGAAAACCCTGGAGAATCACTCTTTCAATTAGCCGTGAAAGGTAAATCCTTCCCTAAATTTTGTTTTCAATGCAGCGTGTAAATGATGATTTACTTTGATTTTGCTTTTAAACTATAATTCAATTTGCATGTGATTTTATTGGTTGTTTAATCTATTCTTCTAACTAGTTTTTGTTTATTTTTTTGTTATGTAATCAATTGTTAATTGTTGTGTATTTTTTTTTTCCACATTAGATTTTTTTTTAATTTATCATTAAGAATTTTTTAATTTTTGTTTAAATTTTAGATAATGTATCTTAACATCTTTTGTTGTTTAGATAATCCATTTTATCTGTTTTTTTTTTAGATTTTGTTTTAAATTTATTATAAATACATGATAATTAGGGAATCTTAGATATGGAAGTTGTTAGGAGTAATCTGGTCATTTAATAATTAATATTTAAAATTATGAATAATGATTTGGCCATTTTTAAAAATAAAATAAAAAATGGTCATTGTGTAGTCAGCCCCCCCTTTTTTTTTTGCAAATTTTGATTTGTATTATTCAACTAATACAATATATTTTAATTTGATTTCTTTCTAAGTTATACTTTAATTTAATTATTGCTAAAAAAATAATAATTATTTACCATTAATTTAAAATAGTGACTAATAAGTTATAAAGTATATATAAGTATATGAAAATCTTATTAAGTTTTTATTAAAAAAAAAAAAAAGAAGAAGAAGAATAAAATATTATGACAAAAATCAATTTATACCCCTGAACTTTAGGGGTTGTATCAATTAAAACCTTAAACTAATATTTGTATCAATTAAAACCCTGAACTTTTGTAAGTGTATCAATTTACATCCTCCATTTATCTTCCATTAAAAAATGGTTAGTTTACACATGGGAAACTTATAATTGTATCGATGTACACTCCTAAACTTTCATAAGTGAATCAATTTAGACCCTCAATCTGAAAATTATTCATGCATCATATTTTTGCTTCTTTGGTAAGATTTTTGGAGAAAAACAATATTATTTAGGTAAATTTGAGTTGATTTGAAATTGAATCAAGTGAAAATAGTTCTAGATACATTTGTTCCATAGAAATGATAAAATGTTTGTGCAATTTAGATGACATCGACTAATTTGAGTCTGAAAATCTAATGGTTTTATTTTTGTAATTTATTATTACATTATTTTTTAATTATTCTATAATTTAGGTATTTTTTTACATTATAATTTATATTGTAACTTTTTTCTTTAAAAAAAATATGTATAATTTAGAAAGGTAATCAAATATAAAGTTATTTTTGTTGGCTTGATTCGAAAGTGAAACCAAATTAAATTAATGATAATATTGTGAAAGATTCATTTATCTTGAAATTCTGTTCAACACGTACAAATTAATTGAACTTTGTGCATTTATTAAAGTAGCTCTATTTATTTTTCTCTAAATAAATAGAGAAAAACAATTAAAGTCACTTTAAATATTCGAAAAACAAGCTAAATAGAGAAAAATAAATAGAGTCACTTTAATAAATGCACAAAGTTTAATTAATTTGAACGTGATAAATAGAATTTTAAAATAAATTAGTCTTTCACAACATTATCATTAATTTAATTTTGTTTCACTTTCACATCAAGCCAACAAAAATAGTTGCTCCATCTTTGATTACCTTTCTAAATTACAAAAAGAAGGTTAAATTACAAATTTAGTCTCTATAGTTTGGAGAAAGTTAGAATTTAGTCTATGTAGTTTAAAAATCATAATTTTTTCCTTATAGTTTGATAAAATCTCATAAATAGTCTTATAGTTGGATAAAATCCTCATAAACAATTATAAGATATATGTTTTCGTAGATAATTATAATATATTATATTAGTTGAATAATACAAATCAGAATTTGCAAAAAAAAAAAAAAAATCATGAAATTTCATTAAAATTACGAGAATGTGACAATATTAACTGCCATTTTACCATGCGCTTATCCCTGATTTGCCTTCGTCTACATTGAGTAATAAAAAAAACATTTTATTTTTTGAAGTAGTAATAGATCGATATTTAAATATTTATGATAAGGAAAAAATGATAGTATAATACTATAATCTAAAATTTTAAAGTTTAAAATTCTGAATATGAAAATTTTTAAATATCTATTTCAGTTTTTAAAATTAAAAAAAAAATCATTTTAATCCTCAAACTTTTAAACTATTTATTTTAGTTTTCAAGCTTTAAAAATTAACAATTTCAATTTCTTGTTGTTGATTTTTTTTAATTACAAAATTAGTCCACAAACTTTTATGATTGTATATAATAAGCACCTAGACTTTAAAAAGCATCCAATAGATTTATGAACTTTATTAGATATAAAATCGAACTTTGTGTTGATACGACATTAAACTTTTAATTTTGTGTATAATAGCTTCGTGATTTTTTTTTTAAATGTCAAGTAGGCCATTTAAAAATTTAGAGACTTATTAAACTTTTTTTTTAAGTTCATGTACCTATTAGACACAAACATAAAAGTTTAAAAACTAAATTTGTAATTTAAAAACAAGACATTCACCAGCGATGATCACCCTTGATACTTCCACAACCCAATCCTCTATCCAAATCATATCCAACATTTTGACGAGAACCATTTTCCTAACATCTCTTAATATGATTCCTACACGTAAATTACCCATATAAGAAATTCAACATCAGTATTAATTTTGTAGCACTTGTCGTTGAAATAGAAATTAAACTCAAATTTCAAGTTGAGTCAACTAAAGGTCAACTGGATCATTTAAAACTATTTTCCAAATCTCAAGGATTAAAGTATTTTCTGAAACCTTAATAACTAGGTCCCGTTTGATAACCATTTGATTTTTTAAAATTAAGCTTATAAACATTACTTTCACCTATGACTTTCTTTGTTTTGGTTAATTACTTTTTACTTGTGTTTTCAAATCAAACCAAAATTTGAAAACTACAAAAAATAATAATTTTTAAAACTTGTTTTTGTTTTTGAAATTTAACTAAGAATACAAATGTTTTCTTATGAAAGATGAACACCGTTGTGGAGAAATGGTGAAAAAATAAATACAATTTTTAAAAACTAAATGATTATCAAATGAGACCTAAATATAAATTAAGCTCAAACTTTATAGACCATAAGTGTAATTTTTTCCAATTTAAAATAAAGATAAAACTGTCTTTATTGCTTCTTGGCTCTTATCTTTTATGGGAGAGTAAAGAACAACTCATAGGCTTTGATACCAGTAGCGATGGTGGCAATGTTTTATCTACCTATGCAATTTTTTTTCTTTTTAAATCAACAGCAAGTGGAAATAGTGAGATTTGAACATCTTTTAATTAATAATACATATCTTAACCAATTGAACTATGTGAAGTTGATAAAAGAAAAAGAATACTTACCTTTTGTATCTCCTACTAATCACCCTTATATATTTTTACAACCATGGGAGATAAATGCAAAAAGAGAGAAAATTTGTTTTTTTTTTTAATTTATTTACATAAAAATAAAAATCTGTCAATTTTTTAATAGTCAATTGGCAAATATTATGGATAAAAAAAAAATATTTGAGTGCTCTTAGAGCCGATTTCAAATGACTTTCTAACTATTTAAAAAAGTAAAAGTGTTTTTTTAGCTCATTCTAAACAAGCTCTTAATTTTTTTTTTTTTTATTGCTTAGGCTGCTTTTATATATATATATATATATATATATAAAAAGAATGAATGAATAAAAATAAAAACATCAATGTTAATGTGGGAAATATTTTGAAAATTATTTCTGAAAAGTGATTAAAAAAACAACTAAAGACGTGGTTAGTAAATTTTTCAAGAACAATCTCGTTATTGGAATTTAAAACAACCATTCAATGTTTTTTTCCCCTAAGCTAAAGGTAAAATACTTTAATTGGATGCATTAATAGCTAGCACATGTGCCATTTATTATTAACTTGTCTCTAAATCTTACCCACATGAGAGAGAATTTAGATTAGAACTTACTCTAAATCTTACCCGCATGAGAGAGAATTTAGATTAGAACTTACTTGCATGACTAAAGTAGTTTTAAGATTGAGAGATTTATGATCGTTTTAAAAGTTGTAAAAGGAATTAGACTTAAGGCCTTGTACGTTAATGAATCTAGATAAGAATATTGGGTTCTTACTATGCTTGAGAATTAACTGTGCTCGAGAGAGACATTTATGATCTTAGAGATTGTTTGGGGCGCTGAGTAGATTATAATCTGGATTATAATAGTCTGTGGAGTTATATAATATGTGTTTAGGATAAGAGTTGCTTTGTCTGGGTTATAATAGTCTGTGTTTGGAATGCATAGTTATTTAACTCCACAGACTATTATAACCCACCCAATGCCCTTATAGCCCCTTAGAATTCTTGTTTATGAAATATTGCATGTTGTTATTTGCATTCAGTTTGATTAATTCATAAATTTAATTGGGGAAATCAACTGCTTAAAACACTTTTTCCATAGATTTTTATCAGTCATTTTAGTTTTGTTATTTTTGTTATTCAATCATTCATTCCATACTTATTTCTAAATAAAATTGACCGTTAGTATCTAATGGTACTTAAGTGAGCTAGAAACTCAATCCTAAGGATGATATCCGTAATTATTTACATTATATTAAAACTTGATCCATACACTTGCCGGTAGACAAATTTTCGTGCACTAAGTTTCTAGCACAGTTTTGACCCTGCTGACACTTAGCTATGCATAGGAGTAGCCTTTTAGGAGGAATTTTTTTAAAAAATATATTAAACTGTTTAAAAAGTTATGAATAAGGCTTTATTAGATAGTATTACTATTATATAATAAAAACATTACGAGCGATGTGACAAAATAGAACATCAATTCATAAATATGCCAAAGTGAGCATAGCTTAGTGATAATTGACATGTATCTTCGACTAAAAGGCCAAAGGTTCCAATCCCTCCATCTTTCAAATGTCATTGAACTAAAAAAAAAAAATCATAATTGAATATAATAATTTAATGACAAAAACAATTTTTTGTTATCAAATCTTTTACAACAAAAATCTTACCTACACATTAGGAAATATGAGTTTGTACCAACTTTTTGGTGTGGTATATTACACTAACAAATTTTAGTATAATCCACTTATCTATTAAATCTAACAAAGAACACCAACCAGCAGAACGGATCCACATAGGGGCCAAGAGGGGTGCCCTTAGATTATTATTTTATTGTATATATACATATTATGCTTACTAAGATTATCAAATTTGGGCATTGGTGCATTGGGCGGGGGGGCGGGGGGGGCACGTTATTTTTCCACGAAGATTTTGAAATAATGCATTATGAGTTGAAGAATTAGAAGGCAACTTGGCATACTTAAGGAACTCCTCATCGACTTCAAACTTCTTCATGTGCTCTTCTTTTAGATGGACATAAACATCAACGCCATCGCCATCTTTCTTATCAATGAACATAAACAAGTTCTTGAAGATCAAGGTCGAGATCTGATCCAGACGAGTTTACCCCACCCGAAATCAACATCGTAAATGGGCATTCGGCAAAGGCTAGTGAAGGTCCAATAGATTAGCTCACCAATGGTGAACTGAGGGATGCAATCTTCTTCATGACATCAAGGACCTTGGTGCTTTCTTGAAGCTTTTGCAGATGCTCTTTGTCGATTTTGCCTATTTCTTCTCTTGCCTTCTTTATTAAATCGTAACAATACTCCTCTTTTAGAATCTCCTCTGAGGAAATTGCAAAGGTGGATCGATATTAGTTTCTAAATGCGTATTCAGGAATTGGTGAGTTGAGTCTTAAGCGTATGTTTACGGCGTGACAAACTAAGTGTATCTTCTTTTTCGACTTCGACCTTCCATTCTCGGCATAACCTATAATAAGAGGAAAAAAAAAAGGAAAAACAACTTTTAGGTTTTAAATATATACATGGCATAAATTTGACTTTTTTTAATTTGTATTTTGTATTATATTTGGATTTTTTTTTGAAGAATATTACATTTGCATTTAAACTTCTCATTATATTTTAAAATAAATAATTATATTTTATTAAAATATTACATCAATTTCTTACCCACTAAACGAATCAATTTTACCTATGTACTTAGGACATTGTTTGGGAATGATTTTAGAAATAGTGATTTTAGCACAATTAATTTATTTATAATTGATTTATGAAAAGTGATTTTCATATAATCATTGTAATGTTTGGTTCTACACTTAGTGATTTTCATACATTTATAAGTGACTTTCAATGATTAAGGGCATTTTTTAGAGTGACTTTAAAATAAGTGTTTTAAGCTAAGTGATTTAATTATAATTAATTCTGTAAAAGTTTTAGTTATAAATCATTTTAATATTTGGTTCCACTCTTGTAAAAGTGATTTAAATTTAATTAAAAGTATTTTTTAAATGATTACATTTATTTTCAAATGTGATTTTAGAATCATCAAATTACTAAAAAGAGTATACATTTGAATTTTTTTTTTTAAAAATAGAAGGTGGTAGACAAAAGTTATACCGAGAGAACTAAAAAATTAAGAGAGAAAAAAATAAAGCTAGAGAAAATTAAAGTTTCAAAGAGAAAAAAAATGTTAAAGGCATGGAGGGATAGAAATTTTAGAGAGATGAACAAAAAATTTAGAGAGAGAAAATTTTAATAGAGAGCAAAAAATCGAAAGATAGAGAAATAAATTTAGAGAGATATACAAAAAAATTTGAAGAGAATGATAAAAAAATTTAGGGAGAAAAACTTTAATGAGAAAAAAAAAGTTCAAATTTAGGGACAAAAAAGTTCAAGAGCAAAAAGTTATAGCAAGAGGTAAACGATTAGAGAGAAAAAAGTTAAAGAGATGCAAAAATTATAGAGAGATAAACGAAAAAATTTAGAGATAAAAAAAAAGTTAGAGAGAGTTAAAACCATTAGAGAGAAAAAAAAAAGTGAGAAAATGAATAAAAATGTTAAAAAGAGAATAAAATCAGAGATAAACATTATAAAAATTTTAGAGAAAGAAAAATTGGCATTTTTTAAATAATGATGGATGGCCTTAATGGTGACGGTTATGAGAATACATGCTTTTTGATGGAAATTAATGAATTTTTATAAACGATGATGGTTTTTAACTGTCACAAAAAGTAAGATTTAAAAAAAATATGAAATAATAGTCATTTAAAAGACAAAATCACTTGGGAATAGAGATGTCCACGGGGAAGGGCGGGGTTGGGGAATAGCTTCCTCGTCCTCATTCTCGCCCCCATTTCATTCCTCGTCCCTGCAAAATTTCTCATTTAATTTTGCGTAGAAAGGGGCGGGGAATCCCCGCAGGGAATTCGCGGGGATCGGGTTCTCTGCGGGGAATAATTCCCCATTTATAATTTTCATTTTTAAAATTTTGGTCAAATAAAATCTATTTTTTTAAATTTCTATTTAATTGTTAATTCTTAATAAGAGATTTCTATTTAAGAGATTTTTTTTTATTTCCTTAGAAAAACAAAATAATATTGAATAAAAGTTTGGATTTATGGCTTATTATATATATACAAATATATATATATATATATATATATATATATATATATATATATATATATTTAAAAAAAAAAGAAATCAGGACGGGGACGGGGTTGGGGATGGGGAATGTATTCCATGTTCCCATCCCCATTTAGCTAACGAGGAAAAAATCTTCCCCACTCCCTCCCCCATTTCCTACCTAAACGGGGATTCCCCGCCCTGTTAGAGGCGGGTCCTCAAGGAGAAAATGGACATCTCTACTTGGGAATCACCTCCCAAGTGATTGACCGGGAATCACTTAAAGTGATTTTGAATGTTTCCAAAATCACTTTCTTATCATTGCCAAACATCACAATTTTGAAGGATAATTGATTTTGGGCATGTCAAAAGTGATTTTGGGCATTCCAAAATCACTCTCAAACATGTCCTTAACTTGGTGAACCAATTTTAATTAGAAAATTTTAATTTCATTCAAATTAAAATTTGAATGTGGATAAGTCTTACTATTAATATATCATCAAAACTAAGTTAACGAATCATTCATGAACTAGACCAATAAACTGAATAAATTTTAACTAATAAAATATTTAAAACCACCTTCTTTTTCAGATCAACGACCTATAGAAATGGAGAATTCAAGCAGCTAACCGCTAAGGGCATATGTCTTAATTCAATCATAAAAATGCTCCAACTTTCCCACAAAATTAAGTATGAGCGGCCCTAACTTACAAATACTTTTAAAAAATCATTAACTAATAAGGGATATTAATTCCACCTTGGTAATTGAAAATTTAACAATACTTCCGTTGGGTTATAAGAATTTCACCCAACATTAAATTTTTAATAGATGTTTATTTTTTTAGATTAATATTGACTCATTCAACTCATTTCACTGCCTAAATGAGCTTAATTCAGTGGTAATTGACATGTACTCTCAACTAATAGGTTAGATGTTTAAATTCCCTCACCCCAAATATTGATTTAACTCAAAGAAAAAAAATTCAATTAACAAAACAAAAAATGATTTTCAAAGCTTGAGCAAGCTCATATTTCTTTTGAAAGTTTTGAGACTTATATCTTTAATGGCGACAATAAAACAGCCAAAGAGGAAGGCCCACAAGGCCTCGACTCTTGAAGGTCGTCTTTGGTTTTTCCTGCTAAAAGTGTGAAGTGTGTGTGTGAAGAAAGACTTGCTCAAAGACTTGCTAAAAGTGTAAAGTCGGAGGTTCAAATCCTTTATACTCTCATTTGTTGTAGTAAAAAAAAAAGACTTGCTATCATTATCGTATTTAATACATAAACATATATTTTTAAAAAATTGAATGTAAATTTAAATAACAAGTCCCTTTTTAAATCTAAAAAACTTTTACTTGCATGATATATTTTAATACCAAGATGTCAATTCTAACCCTCTTATTTTCAAATGTTGTTGAGCTTAAAAAAATAAAAAATAATGACAGTGACAATGGTGATTTTTTTTTTATTCGGCAAGTTCCAATGATGATGTACTTGTACAAAATTTTCACGTCAAAACTTTGTATTGTCATCTAATTTTATCCAGACAAATGGGAAATGAAGTATTGATTATTTATATAGTTTTTTAAAAAAAAAAAACTCATTATTATATTATATGTAGTGTTTTTTTTTTTTTTTGAAACTATGTGGTATTTTTTTTAACAGAACATTTTATTTCATTTTTTTTATGTTTATTGTTTCTTGAATCGGTATGTAATGTGTATATATGGTGTTCCCTTTTCCCACTCATGACTCTCATTGTAACAATAATTGCGACCAAACTGCAAATGTGTAATTACAAATTTCAATGAATGAAGATTCAATTTTATCTCCCTCACTATATTTTAATATATTAATTCCACATAATTTATTTGGTTTGTAATTATTCAAGGTTAGTTTTAATTTTATATGGATGTGACATTTTTTTTTTCCGTTTCAACCATGGTAGGTGGGAGACGTACTTGACTATAGGTACCGACGTTTTGGTGTTGAATTTAATGTCAATTTAATCATTTGGTATATGTTGGTACTTGAAATTGATGTGTTTTTATAGTCAGGTTTGAATATATATATATATATATATTTATTTATTTATTTATTTAAATGGCTGGTTTTTTGGCCCCTTTTATTTAAATTTAGGATAGTTAACTCTTTAATAAATCGATATGTTTGGCTCAAATTTTAATTTTAAAAAACGAAACTTAAGATTAAATTTAATTCCTCTAATTCTCTCTCTTGTTTGTATGCTTGGCTCGAGGGCTGAAGAGCTTGTTCTCGAGGTTGAAACTTCCATGGATTCTTGGAGCGTTCTTGATCTCCATGACGTGTTCTTCGTTCAGACATTGTTTGATCTTCAGGAACTTTTGGAGACTTCACAGTTTTGTTTCTGAATTCTCTCTGAGCTTTCTTTGTTCTGAACTCTCAAAATGAAGGAGGAAGTTCTCTATTTATAGAGTTTCTCAAAGGCTCAAGGTGAGTTTGGTCTTATTGGACCGAGCCCAGTTGATTTTGGGGAAACCCCTTGAACTGAGTCTGATTGACTTTGGGTCAACCTTTTTGGATTGGGCCTAGTTGACTTTGGGCCAGCTTTTTTAGATTGGGCCTGATTGACTTTGGGCCTAGCTTCTAGACTGGATATGAACTTTGCTAATTGAGGCATGCAATTCGGACTTTTCTCTTCCAAATTTCAAATGACCCAATTGTGTACTTGGATTTGCCACAATTTAATTTAGGGATCATTGCAAATTTAATTAATCCCTAATTAAATATAATTTCTTCATTAATGTTGGGTAATGACGTGACAATTTTGGGTTGGTCGAAATTTCTATTCCAACAATATTCATTTTGAAATTATTTAAATTAAAATAACATAAATATATGTTATTTTATTTTTAATTTAGTCATTTTAAAATAACTTATAGAATGTATTTTATTTTTAATTTAATCAAATTAAAATTACAAAAATTATGCAAATTTGAAAAAAAAAAGTTGTAAAATGATGGGTTGAAAAAGGAAAATACAATGTCATATATACTTTATTAAAAACAAACACTTGTAAAAAAAAGACATTTGTTTTAAAAATGGTGGGTTACAAAATAGTGACAAAATGGACTTTGTACATGAAATTTCAAAATCCCTAAATTTTATTAAAAAAATGAAAAAATAATTGTAAAAACCACATGATACATTTCTGAATGTTTGAACTATCTTCAAATGTATTAGTAAAATATACTTTCAAAATCCCTAAATTTTATGATAAAAGTTAAAAATACTTGCAAAAAAGACATGGTTCATTTCACAATGTTTGAACTATTTTTCAAATTCATTTGTAAAATATATATTCAAAAGCTCTAAACTTGATAGACATTTTTAAAAATACTTGTAAAAAAACATATGGTTCATTACCCATTTTTTTTTTTAGTTCAACTATATTTGGAGGTGGAGGGCTCGAACCTCTGACCTCTTCTTCGAAGGTACATGCCAATTATTGTTGAGCTATACTTACTTTGACTTCATTTCATAATGTTTGAACTATTCTTCAAACTAATTTCTAAAATATACTTTCGAAGTCCCTAAAAATATTTGTAAAAAACACATAGTTCATTAAGTGCATGATTTCTTTTTCGATTCATGATCAAGTGCATGATTTATTTTTTGATTCGAACTCGTAATTAATTAACTATATACTTATAAAATGTATGTTTTGATTTTTTTTTTATTTTTCAAATTATTCAACAATAACTAACAATTACAAAAGTTTTTGGCACTATGCATCTATGGATTATGTTTGAAATCTCCAAAATCATGTTTAGACTATGGATTTTGTTTAACAATATGCTTCTTACTTTGGAGTTATTCATTCTATACTTTAGCTAATGTTATTAAAATTGACATCGCCATGAATGAAGTGAAGGACATAGACTATGGTTACAAAGAATGCAAATAGTATAATTACAAATTTGAATATGGTTGGGTCAATCGCCTTACACAAAATATGACAAAATATTGATATACAGTTTAAAAACAAATTACTAGGTCACAAAGAACGGAGATAAAAAACACCCTAAAAAAATAGATTAACTAAACCAAACCCAATCCAAACTGCACCCCAAACACAGGTTTCGAAGATACAACCAATCAACCTCATAGATTTTAGAACCTCAGGGTTCCTGATTTCGAACTAGGGCCTCAAACGACTCATTAAAGTAAGAGTCCACAAATCACAATGATTAGAAAAAAAGAAAAAAAAAAAAGAAACATTTTTTTTCTACATGGAAACAACAACTTGTGCAACGTTTGAGAACTCTGCAGGCGAAGAAAATCTGTTTCATGCCTATTTTACGATCAAGGCCCCGTTTGATAACTATTTGGTTTTTTATTTTTGAATATTAAGTTTATAAACACTACTTCTACTTGTGGATTTCCATGTTTTATTATCTACTTTTTACATATGTTTTTAAGAACCAAGCCAAAATTTGAAAACTAAAAAAAGTAGGTCTCATTTGATAACTATTTGGTTTTTGAAAATTAAGCCTATAAATACTATTTCCACCAATTGGTTTCCTTGGTTTGTCATCTACTTTTTACCTATGTTTTCAAAAACCAAGCAAAGTTTTAAAAACTAAAAAAAAAAAAATAGTTTTCAAAAACTTGTTTTTGTTTTTGGATTTTAGCTAAAATTCATGAAACTTATTGTACAGAAATGATAGGAAAACAAGCACAATTTTAAAAAACTAAAAACAAAAAAACCAAATGGTTATCAAATCAGATTGTAGTTTTCAAAAACTTGTGTTTTGTTCTTGGAATTTGGCTAAAAAATCAAATATTTTGTTAAGATAAATGAAATCCATTGTAGAGAATTGATAAAAAAAAAAAATACAAATTTTAAAAACTAAAAATTAAAAACAAAAAATTAAATGACTATCAAATACAACTAAACAAATCCAATTTACTATGTAACCCAATTACGTGAAAAAAGAAAGTTAAAATCAAAAGCTCTCTCTCCACTCCTAAAAAAGTCCATAAAATTTTGGTTAAATTATCAAAAATACCCCTGAACTATGGGGTTGGTTTCAATTATACTCCTAAACTTTGAAAAGTTTCATTTTAACCATTGAACTTTGAAATTTGTTTCAAAATAACCCTTGAAGGTTTTTTTCGTTAAATATATGGACGAAAAATGACGTATTTGCATATGTTTTGATTTGTTTTTCAACGTATATGTTCAAATATGTTCACATAAGCAATAATATAAATGCAAAAACATCATTTTTCGTCCATGAATTTAACGAAAAAAAGTCTTTGAAAGTTGTTTTGAAACAAACTTCAAAGTTCAAGGGTTAAAATGAAACTTTTTAAAGTTCAGGAATATAATTGAAACCAACCCCATAGTTTAAGAGTATTTTTGATAATTTAACCTAAAATTTTCTCATAAGGGACATTTCCTTGATGTGTTTGAAGTTGAACAATGCCTTGAATACCGACGACAAAGAAAGAGAGAGGAATCGGGGAGAAATGTAAAAGGCGGCTTTTGCCATTAAACTCATCCATGTGCCTTTGGACTCCAAATTCCTTCTCCAATGGGCTGTCGTTTTATGGGAATCGTGGGGGCTTCTTTTCACTGTTTGCCGCTGAAAATTTTGCCCAAAATAAGCACATACAATTTGTGAAGAGTGCGGCTAGGAAAGGAGAAGATAGTGAGTTTATAAGTGAATGACAACAATTTTATTAGCATGAGATCTTTTAGGTGAAACTAAAAATAAAGTCATGAAGGCTTAAGCCTAAAGTAGACAATATCATACTAATGTAGAGATTTGTGGATGGTCGTTGATATGTGGTTGAGCTTATTGGACATGGATATACTTTGATGAGGAGTAGCTTAGTTAAAAGTAACATGCTCGAGAATAAAAATACGAAATGACCTGGTTAAAACTCACTAGCACTCCAAACAGACTCTAAAATTTTTGTTTACTTCCTCCACTTTGCAACGCTAGTAATGCTTTCTGATTAAAGAATTCCATTTTTTGAGGCCTAAACTCCAAGTGGGTCGATGCCAAAATTAAAATCCAAAGAATAGATCACATTAAGTAGTTATTAAACTAATATGCTAGAGTATTTTTTTTTTTATTTTTTATTTTTGTGTGTGTTTTCCTTAAAGAAAGCCCTTATCTTCGGTTGACAAAGAAGAGTGAAGAGCCAACTTGATTTTAATTTTAAGTAGTTAGATGGTAGTGCCTCTATCAGTTTTAGGTTTGAATCTATTCTAATAAAATATTGTTAAAAAACAAAAAGGAGTAAGTATATGCATGATTGTTTTTTTTTTTTTTTAAGTAATGGTGTTATAAGTAAAATTTACATTTGTATTAAATATTTAGTTAAAGGTAAGTTAAAATTTATATCTAGATGAAGAGATCTATGAGTTATTCTTTTTATTGTCGCCACCTATGAAGCCTAAACGAGCATTCAGTTAAAAAATGAGATTCGACCCAATAATAGTGAACTCATGATGCACTATTTTTAAAGACCACAATCTTTATAAGATACGTGGTTACTCTTCTGATGAACAATTGATTTTGAAATGAAATCCTAAATGCTTCCAAGCTTGGAATATAGTAGCTTAGCAGCAATCTCAGTTATGCTCAAGGACAAATTATATAATTTCTCGTGTGTGGGCATTGGTCTGTTGGGTCGACTGCACTTCAAGCCGAAACAGCAACACCCATTTGCTTTTTCAAAAAGAGGTTTGTTTGTAATTTGTATTGTTTATTTCTCCTTTTTGAAATCGAGAAACGTAGGGGGCGAAGGCGCAGGAAGAAGACGGTCAAGCGAAAGCGGAAGCGACTGGAATGAGGAATCTGCTGCTTTGTCCAAGCTCGGCCAACGCCAAACCCTAAGCACAAAGCAGAAAACCACAGCCACCCACCAAAATTTAAAAAAGCCAAATCCAAAGCCACACACATTAACCCCACTACTCTCTCAACAGTGATACCTGTCATCCTCAATTGCGACTTTCCACCACTTATGTCCTCTCTCTTTCTCTCTCTCTCTCTCTCTTTCTATATAAATTAGGGTTCTCTTTCTTTTCAATGAGTCAAGTTTCCAACGCTACGGAAGGGGAGGAAGAACCACCCCTTGTTCAGCCTTTGGAGCATCCCAAAGGGTCCGACAAAACTGAACCTCTGCCTGCTGAAGACGAGCTTATGGACAAACCCGATGATTCAATGGACGAGGACTTGGTCAGTCCGGCTACTGTTTTTCGTATCAAGCTTAAGCAGCCAAGATCCAATTTGCAGCACAAAATGAGTGTTCCTGAGCTCTGTCGCAATTTTAGGTTAGTTTTGCTTGTTGGGTTTGAACTTTTATGTGCTTTTGATTTTATGGTTATTGGATATCCATGCTCGGTGACTTGAGCTGGAGCTAGGAGTTGATGCGAGCCTCGAATTTTGTGATTATTGCTTTGAGGGGTAAATTGGATTTGCGCTTCGTGCCTTTGGTGCGCATTTCTTTGTTTCTGATGATGAAAAGTCAAATGGTTCGGGCATGTGGAGTATTGAGTCCAATTGCCCACTGATTAGTTCCTCAATTCGCGGCTTTGTGCTTCAATTTTTATCTTTGGGATTAAACTTACTTCTGGGAGCTTCAATTTTATCTTTCTCTGCTGGTTTTTTTCAGTGCTGTTGCTTGGTGTGGCAAGCTGAATGCTATTGCCTGTGCATCGGAGACGTGTGCGAGAATTCCGAGGTTAGCATTCGTTTATTTTCTGATCACGTTTTGGCTGCGTCTCGTGGGTTTGTGGTTTCATCTCAAAGGAACATATGATGAAATGATTTGTGTCCCATCCTGAGTTTTTTTCATATTTAGAAGTTGTTTGCTCTGTATATGCCAAGAATTGAAGGAATTTAGTTGTACAATTAAAGTTCATCTTACGACTATTCTTATTTATGTAAGAACGCCTTGCTTCCCATTTAAACCAAGAAACGTTTTCCCCTTTTCCTGACACGGTGTCTCATATGTGCTCCAATTAGATAGTTCTACTGTTGTTACCCTATCGATTAAACCTTGTTTCTTATTTTGTCTTTGTAAGATTTGTCTTCTAAGTGGTTACCATGGTTTTTATCTTTTGTTAGTTCCAATGCAAACCCACCATTTTGGATCCCCATTCACATTGTGATTCCAGAGCGACCAACCGAGTGTGCCGTGTTTAATGTCATTGCAGGTATGCCGTATGCTGATGTGCTGATATACCTGAGCGTTCTATTATTTCATTAACTGGATGGTGATATTTTACTTGTGGATTCTTTACAACGACCAAGCATGGGGATTTTAGTATGTCTGTTTGTAAAGCTGGGGAACCAATAATCCTAGAATTTTAATGTCTGATACTTTGATTGATTGTAATCCTTTTTATTGTTTATTCTTGATAGCCACTCTCTACATTTTCTTGCCCCTTGTATTGGTTTGTTATATCAGGATAGCAGTTGGTTGCTATTTACTTAGTCTAACGAGTCAAGAACTTGGGAGAAAGTTGAGTTTATTTAGGATAATTGGGTAGAAGAGGTATCACCATCTGTTAAGCACCGTTGTTCCAGTAAAAGATAAATAATTTGAGGACATAAATCTTTATGATTGTCCCCCAGATGCATTTTATTTTCCTTGTTCAAATTTTTAAAACGTTCTTGACATTTTCAACAACACGTATTTCACATTCTGCAGATTCTCCACGTGATTCTGTTCAATTTATTGAGTGGTCCCCAACTTCCTGTCCACGTGCTTTGCTAATAGCTAATTTCCATGGGAGGACAACTATCTGGACTCAGCCTTCTCGAGTAAGCTCAAATTATATCTTCCCTCGTCAAATTCAGTGGTTATGCTTTTTCTCTTTCAGAATCAAGATCTCATAATCATTGGTGTTTTAATTTGGGTTTCATGTCACTAGCTTTTCCTATTAGTGGTCTTGCATGTGCTCTTGAACTATATATGCTTTTTGACTGCTAGCATACGTCTTTTCAGGTTCTAATATGTTTTACGGTTCTGTGTTCATTTAGGGTCCAGCTAACCTTGTTCGTGATGCTAGCTGCTGGCAGCTTGAGCATGAATGGCGACAGGATATTGCAGTTGTTACAAAGTGGCTGTCAGGGTTGTCTGCAGTATGTTATTATTTATTCTATGTAGTTTTAGTGGTGCATTTCCTTTATACGTTATGTTATTAGTTTGTAGCTTGCAATTAATTTACCTTCTAGCATTTTCATTGAATTCTTATATGGTGGGAAGATGGTTGATTTCTGCTATGAAAAATTAAGATATAATTGCCTCTTCATATCATTTACTGAATTTTCTAGTTGCTATAAGGTTTAGACTTGAGATCTATACTAATGACCTTTTTAGATTTACAGTTTTATATTGAACTTCTTAGCAATTGTAAATGATGCTCAAGTGCACTAACTAAAACACAATGGTAGTATTTGAAAGTTCATTTGGTTTGTGGATGATTTGTTGGAGTTTCTCTATTATGTTAAATATTTAATGAGAGGTTTACTCGGACATTTAAATTCATTGTTTTTATCAATTATGCCATTACCTTGCATTCCCTCTTTTTTGGTTGTAATTATCATTTCTTTTAGTTTCATTCAGTCTCATACTTTAGGTCAAATACTTGTCTTCTTTTTCAATTAGGTAACTAGGGGTTTGACTTAATCTTTTTTTTTTAACATGTGTAAAATATCAGTATAGGTGGCTTTCATCAAAATCCAGCTCATCAAACTCCAAGCCAAATTTTGAGGAAAAATTTCTTCCACAGCAGTCACAGACGTCAGGTTGTTCCAAGTTTTAAATCCTTTTCATATCAGTTACTTTTGCATTTATTTGATTCTACAGATATTTAGTTCAGGTTCCAAGTATCAACTCTGGAACCTTTGATTTGTGGCTGCTCTTTTGTTGTTTATAAAATTATCTCTCTCTCTCTCTCTCTCTCTCTCTATGTATATATTTTTTTCCAATGTTTTGTCCCAAATGTCCACACTGAATTATCCCAATGATCAAAATGCCAAAGTACAAATCCAAATTCCTTTGAGTTTTAATGAGTTCAAACCATGGTGCCACTTATCCTAGATAGTAAATTTCCCACAAGTTTTTTGATAACAAATATTGTACGGTTTGGTGTTTGGCTTGTGGGACTGGCCAAGGTATGTGTGCCCTTGCTTGGACACCGTGGTTAAAAAAAAAAATACAAGCACAGAATTTGTTGAATATTCTTAAGAAATGGCTAATGCAGTAATTTGCTTGTGTTTCAGCTAGGTGGCCAAATTTTCTTTGCGTTTGTTCAGTTTTCTCTTCAGGCTCTGTTCAACTTCATTGGTCCCAGTGGCCTCCTAGTCAAAATAGCTCTCCACCAAAATGGTTCTGCACAAGCAAAGGCCTATTGGGTGCTGGACCAAGTGGGATCATGGCTGCTGATGCCATCATAACAGATAGTGGTGCCATGCACGTGGCAGGGGTTCCAATTGTAAATCCATCAACTGTTGTTGTCTGGGAGGTTACTCCTGGCCCTGGAAATGGTTTTCAAGCCACTCCGAAGACAAGCACAAGCAACGGGGTCTCTGCTCCACTTAGTCCTCCTAATTGGTCTGGTTTTGCCCCATTGGCTGCATATCTGTTTAGCTGGCAAGAATTTTTATTATCTGAGTTAAAGCAAGGAAAAAAGCAGACGGATCAAGACGTTAATGATACTATTTCGCTTCATTGTTCACCCGTTTCTAATTTTTCTGCATATGTCTCTCCTGAGGCTGCAGCTCAATCTGCCACAACTACTACGTGGGGGTCTGGAGTTACTGGTGTTGCCTTTGATCCAACTCGTGGTGGTTCTGTTATAGCTATTGTAATAGTTGAGGGTAATTTTCTGTACAATGAATTTCATTTTAGCTTACTGTCTCATTCATATCCTGAAATCTTTTTTGCTTTTTATGGTTTGTTTTTTTAAAAACAGAACATCTGATCAACTTTTTGTATCATTTACTTTTTCCGTCTTGTTTTTCTTTTTGACTTTTCAAAGAGGGAAATGCAGAACTTTATCTTGGTAAACAATAATGTGCTTGTTCTTTTCCTTGTGAGAGGTACTATTTCACTATGTGGGAAGTGTGGACATCTTAGAAAAAGATGCATTTTTATGGTGTAAAGGGGATTGCTGATGTGGCTTGGTATAGAGCTTAATTTAATAATGCCTTCCCATGGGCTTTCAACTTCAGATGTTTTAGCAATCCCATGGGCTTTCAACTTCAGATGTTTTAGCAATTGCCTGGCGCCCCCCCCCCCCCCCCCCCCCCCCCCCCCCCCCCCCCCCCGACTTTTGGTAGCTGGAAGCCTCTTATTTTGGGGGGGGGGGGGGGGTTGTAATTCTTGTTTTTTGGGTGATGTCTGGTATTAACTCAGTCGTTAATACTATTGTTCTTTTAAACCTCTGACGTCTAATTAGCCCTTGTTATATTTCAGAGTCTGATGATGATCTAATTACTCATGCAGGACAATACATGTCTCCTTATGATCCTGATGAAGGTCCTTCGATTTCTGGGTGGAGAGTGCAACGCTGGGAATCTTCACTTCAACCTGTTGTTCTCCATCAAATTTTTGGAAATCCCACTGCCAGCTTTGGTGGTCAGGCACCCATGCAAACAGTTTGGTTGTCTAAAGTGGACACGAGCATTTCACCAACTAGTGATTTTAAATCTAATCAATCAACAGCATCTGGACCCAACTCTGATCTACGGAAATTGTCTGGAGCTTATATTGATAAGGCAAAAAGAGTTTGTTTTGATCCATTTGATCTCCCCAGTGATGTCAGAACACTTGCTCGAATAGTGTATTCTGCTCATGGTGGCGAGATTGCTGTTGCTTTTCTCTGTGGTGGGGTGCATATTTTCTCTGGTCCAAACTTTGCTCCTGTTGAGAACTACCAGATCAATGTCGGACCAGCCATTGCTGCCCCTGCTTTTTCTTCCACTAGCTGCTGTTCAGCATCTGTTTGGCATGATGTAAATAAGGACTGCACCATGTTGAAGATCATTCGTGTTCTTCCTCCTGCAGCTCCTAGCAATCAACTGAAGGCAAACTCTTCAACTTGGGAGCGTGCAATTGCTGAGAGGTGCATTGATGGTGGCCATTCTTTGACATTTCTTGTATTCTAATGACAATATTATGTGCTACTTCTCAGATGAAGTGTTGGATGATATTTCTATATCATGGTTCTGATGCTGAATATTTCTTGTTAGTGTAGATTTTGGTGGAGCCTTCTTGTCGGTGTTGATTGGTGGGATGCAGTTGGCTGTACACAGAGTGCTGCCGAAGATGGCATTGGTATGAATGAATGAGTTTTGTGTTCTCATTCTTTTAGATTGGGTCCGTTCTTGTTGTTAGTGTTGGGACTCTTTTTTGGGACTTTTTTTTAGTATGTCTTGGTACATTCTTTTATTTCTCTCCATGGAAGCTCGGTTTCTTATAAAAAAGAAGGATGGAGTGATGGAGTTTTGTATAAACAGAAATGAAAGTGCAAGAGAGAGGTCAAGACTTGTCTAAATAACATGATAGTTTTTAAAAGGCATCTCTAATTGATGAATATCTCATTTCAGTTTCTCCAAATAGCGTCATAGCAGTCTTGGACGCAGATTTTCATTCACTTCCTTCTAGCCAGCACAGGCAGCAGTATGGTCCTGTAAGTACTCCATTGTTTTATTATCACCCATCATAGCCATTTGAGTCCATTCGAACTATTTTTACATTCAGCTACCCAGATCTCAGAGTGCACGTTATTTTGTTTTTTAACTGCATTTCTGGAGGTTTTCATTTATTGATTTAAGCTACCTTATGAATCCATTATTTGTGTCTGTTTTTTTTCTTTCATCAGATTGGAGGTTTGTACTAACTATGTTGGTGTGATTTTCTGGCATATTCTGGTAATCCATTATCACACAAGTTGTGGGATAATTTACTTCTAATGTTAAACTTCAAGAGCAAATTTGTTTCATGTGGTGGTGCTAGATGTTCCTTAAAACTAGCGAGTTATGGTGGCATCAAATATAAGTTTTATCCTGTTGATTGAAGATTGCTTTGAAGAAGTTTTGTTCGCTACATGGTTTTGGTGTTTTACTATGGAGGAATGCTATGGAAGAAAACTCTTGTAAATATGCTAGGAGGGCGTCTGGTTCCCCATCTTGGGCTCTCCCACTAGTTCTTGTAGCCCTTCATTTGGTATTTGTCATCTTGAGAGCATTTTTCTAAAAATGTTCAGATTAAAGTGAATGATAATGCTGGTAACTCGGTTTTGGTTCCCTTGGCCTGAAGTGGGAGTTGGACCCTTGGCCTGAAGTGGTTTCCCCTTCCCGTAGGAGAAGTTTCCTTGGCCTTACCGCCTTAGATAAAAGGATCACAATGAGGGGGGGGGGCGGGGGGTGTCCTTGAGTTTCTGGTCAATCATCTTTAAAAAATGCTTCTTTCGAATTCTTTGCTCTTGTAGCTCTTCAGCTTCACTTTCTCTCAAGGCTCTTAGAAAAACAGGGTTCTTCTCAGTGAAATCTTTATTTTCCTCTCTTTTACAAGGTCCTCAAGCTGTCCTGTCGTCTTTCTGTAAAGTTTTGTGGAGGTCATTCATTTCTAAGAAATGTAAGTTGTTTATATGGGCTCTCTGTTTAGGTGGGATGAGCATTATTGGCAAAGTGCAACAAAGGTCTCCGTGTTTGTCCCTACTACCTAGCTTGTGCTGTTTATAAGGTTTTTACGACCAAGACCACATGCTTCTGCCCAAGAGCTTAAGACCTTCAGTGCAATCTGTTGGGCATTTTCAATAATCTTCTTCCTATGCCCAGAAATGTGAGAGAGTGACTCCTCTTAGACTTTGTGGTTTTAGCTTAAGGATAAAAGCCAACGTTTTGTGTGTTAAGAGCTTCCAGAAGATTCTTCAATGTTACTACTTTCTGGAACTTTGGTCAATGGTGGGATGACACTGTCTTTGTTTCTTCTTGTTGGTGTCTTACGTTTAGGCTTTTGTGTAATTATTCTATATGTCTTGGTTTGAGACATTATTTGCAAAGCCATTTTTGTATTTCATCGATAAATGGAGTTGTTTTTTTATCTTAAAAAAATATTCCTAGCGACCTTCTTCTCATGCTCTGAGTGCAAGTTAATCATATTGTAGAGAATCACGACTTGTTTTCTTAGTTGCCTACGTGCTTCCTTTCATTCTCTTTTCTTTGTCTTCTGCACAATACAGAGCCTAGACAGGATAAAATGTAGATTACTAGAAGGCACTAATGCCCAGGAAGTCAGGGCAATGGTTCTAGATATGCAAGCAAGGTTGTTGCTGGATATGCTGGGTAAAGGAATTGAATCTGCTTTAATAAACCCATCTGCTTTAATATCCGAGCCATGGCATGCATCTGGTGAAACATTATCTGGCATTGATCCTGAAGCAATGGCTGTAGAACCAGCACTGATTCCCAGCATTCAGGTTTGATTTGTCTAGCTTCAAAGTTGTCCTTTATATATTTATTTCAGTAAAGAAGCTGTGGTGTTGATGTGTTCATAGGAAACTTATGAAGTGCTTTTGGCTTTCACTATGATGGCTTGGGTATCTTGCCTCCAGATATACCTTGCCACTTTTAAGCTGATAAGAGTGCCTATAGCTTTCTAATGACAATTGAACTGTGGGCGTTATTAATTCTTTCTCTCTCTTTCTCTTTTAATTTTAGATTTAATCAAAATCTTATCTCTGGCTCTTATTTTGAGGGTTGCAAAGTGATGCAGGCTTACGTTGATGCTGTCCTTGATCTTGCTTCGCATTTCATTACACGTTTGCGACGTTATGCTAGTTTCTGCCGCACTTTGGCAAGTCATGCTGTTACAGCTGGAACTGGTAGCAACCGCAATATGGTAGCTAGTCCTACTCAGAGTTCTGCGTCTCCTGCAACAAACCAGGGTGAGTTTGCTCTGTTTGTTTCCTTACCTAAAGTTGTTGAAAAAGAGATTTCTTTGTTTATTTTCCCATATTGAAAATATTCAAGTTTTCATATTTCAATGAACAGTTACTTTCTTTGTTTGTTCAGGGTCTTCTTTTAAAAAAATTATTTTAAATTATTATTATTATTTTTTAAATTATCTTATATTTTTATTTTATTAATTAGCAGCTTTAAGCATGGTTCCTTTTCTTTGAACTTGTGGAATTGATGCCTGGAAAACTCCTAGGCTGCTTCACTCGAGGAATCAAATCCAGGATAATCTAGGTTCCATGTAATTTTAAATTTTTATCTCATGTTTCCAGTTGCTCAAAACGGTACAACAAGTTCTACAGGAAGTACCCAGATGCAGGCTTGGGTACAAGGTGCAATTGCCAAGATTAGTAGCACAACTGATGGAGTATCGAGTTCAACACCAAACCCCATTAGCGGTTCATCTACCTTTATGCCAATAAGCATCAACACTGGAACTTTTCCTGGAACCCCAGCTGTTCGGCTTATTGGGGACTGCCATTTCTTACACAGATTATGCCAACTTTTGCTCTTCTGTTTTTTCTTTCGCCGAACACAGCTTCCCCGTTATATTGGTAATTCACAAAGAAACACTGATACAAACATCCAAAAGCCTCCACCCACTGTTCCTGGGAAAGTAGAGGAGATCAGCTCCAATTCTGTCAAGCCACTGCCAAACATAGTTAAGCCTGATGAAACTCAAATAGCTCGAGCTGGTCAGCTTGTAACCGGAGCTAAAGGAGCTGAAGAAGGGCTTGCTGGTAGGTCAAGAATCGGTACAGGCAATGCTGGTCAAGGATATACCTTTGAGGAGGTAGAACAAGTTCTTTTTCCAAGTTTTGGTACAGATATCTATTCCTTTCCTCCTTTTTAGGCCTCTTGGGATAATTCGTAGTTTACCCGAGCTATCTAGTTGGTGGTGATTACCATTCATGGTATGGGCATTTGGGTGAATTCATTTTATTTGCAAGGATAAATCCTAATTTGGCATGAACTTATTTAGGTGACTTCATAGTTTTATTATAAAAAAAAGGCATGAACTGCTTTAATTTTTACTTTGCAGGTGAAAGTCCTTTTCCTCATACTTATGGATCTTTGCCGCCGTACTGCTAGTCTTTCACATCCATTACCTGTTTCCCAGGTTGGGAGTAGTAACATCCAAGTACGTCTGCATTATATTGATGGCAACTATACTGTATTACCTGAAGTTGTGGAAGCATCCCTTGGTCCACATATGCAGGTATTTAATGTTTGTTGCTATCAGGGATTACAGAGTTTGTATCATATTTTCTTCATAAAATGTTTTGTAGCAAGGACTTCAGGAATTGATCTTTATTACCTCATAATCTTGAAGGTGCTTATAATATATGGTGAAGGATTAATATATTATAACAGAAGATCAATAGCTTCTTTATTCTATCACTTAATCTCCCCTTGAGATGGCCAGAAAGGCCATATTGGTAGTTGAAGATAATATCCAACTGTGATGGTGGTAGGACGTAGGTCTGACATTGAACATTGACCATCATCTACTGTGTAACTTGAAGTCCTAGAATTGATATTTACTTATCGATCTAATTACTATCGTATGACTATCTTTGTCCTCTACATGGAGTGATTTTTCTTTTTGAAGATCTTGTGCCTTTTCCCCCCCTCCATTTTGTGCTTTGTTTATTAACCCCCCCTCCCCCCACAATAAATAAGTTTCTCCTTCTGATGGGCTGGGCTACATAGAATATGCCCCGGCCTAGAGGTGCAGATGCTGCTGGTCTGTTGCTACGGGAATTAGAACTCCACCCTCCAGCTGAAGAATGGCACAGGCGGAATATGTATGGTGGGCCTTGGTCTGATGTAGATGATTTGGGTCCCACAGACGATAATTCCAAGCTTAGCAATTCGTCAGACCCACTAGATCTCAACTCATTGGAAAATTGCAATGTTTATTATGGAGCTAATGGTTTGTGGCCTAGGAAGCGCAGGATGTCTGAAAGAGATGCTGCTTTTGGCTTGAATACATCCATTGGCCTTGGAGCATACCTAGGTATAATGGGATCTCGTAGGGATGTTGTGACTGCTGTCTGGAAGACTGGTCTCGAAGGGGTTTGGTATAAGGTCTGATATGTAATCCCTTGTCACTCTTTTCATATTATTTCAATGATTATAGTTCAGAGACATTGTTTCTTTTTAAGTATTAAGAGACATTGATAGGTTGAAGACAATACAATTTACATTCCAAAGTCTCCTACATATTTGGGACAATAACAGGATACAATTTTTTTTGTTTCGCTTAAATTGTGTTGACGCATTAAAACTTTATTCAACTCTAGGAAGCAGAAGGCAATAAGTTGTTTTGAAATAATATCAGTTTACTGTAACATGCGTCTAGATTTAAATGGCCTCATGTTGATGGTGTATTACTTACTCTAAATTTTGAGGGATTCGACTATTTCTACAGATTATGCGTTGCTAATCTTTGTTTGTATTCATTGTAAATCTTGTAACTTTGTGATTTGCAGTGCATGAGATGTTTGAGGCAGACCTCAGCCTTTGCTTCACCCGGTGCCACTAATGATACTACTCAAAACGAGAGGGAGACTTGGTGGATTAGCCGATGGGCTTATGGATGCCCAATGTGTGGTGGAACATGGGTTCGAGTTGTATAGTTATGCATGCCATATACAACCCTGGCTTCAACAAGTGCTGCTTTGTCTTTAGGATTGCTATGCACACTTTCATCCAGGGATATTCACTATGTCATTTATAATATTGCAGACTTTCATCTACGTCTGACCAAATTTTCAAAATCCTTTCCTCAATGCTGAACTGAAGCTGAAGTTCATGCAATCAAATTGCTGCATATGATAATTACACTAGGGATAGAATTACATGAGGTAGGGGATACATTTACACGAGTTAGGGGATGAACTGCATCTTCACCTTGTTTAACACAGCACGTGCCAGCCCACCATAAGGTAAGGTATGTTTTACTTGATCTTCTTTTCTTTGAATTTTCTAATTTGGAAATTATTTTCTGAACTTTCCACGCTGTTATTAAAATTAGCCTCCAGGGAGTTGGGGACTATCTGTCCTCTAACCCTTTATTCTGCCTCTGGAAAACAAATAGAAAGGAAATTAGAAATTAGAAAGTAGAAAGTAGCTAGTAAATGGACATCAAAAAGACGGATGGAACCTCATTAATTGAAGTCCTGATTAGTTTGAACGATGGAGCAGTACTAAATGTCCTTGGTCATTGAAAATGTGCTATAAGTTTTAATATATCTTGAGTGGCAGATTGAGGGATGAATGATTATGGCTCTCGTTTTTTCTTAGTAGGTTATGAGATGAAATATGGATGTAGGGAAAGCCTGTTTCCTTCAATGGTCTATTTTTCAAACTCTTGATGGAAATAAATGATTAGTTTAGGCCCCGTTTTATAACTATTTGGTTTTTGAAAATTAAGCCTATCAATACTACTCCCACCTATGGGTTTCCATATTTTCTTATTACTTTTTACATATGTTTTCAAAAACCAACCCACATTTTGAAAACTAAAAAAAGTAGTTTTCAAAAACTTGTTTTTGTTTTTGAAATTTGGCTAGAAACTCAAACGTTTCCTTAAGAAAGATAGAAACCATGGTAGAGAAATGAAAACCACTGTAGAAAAATTGTAAGAAAACAAGCACAATTTTCAAAAACCAAAAACCAAAAACTAAATGGTTATCAAACGGGGCCTTCAGTATCATCTTCTACGTGTGTTTTATGCCTGTGGACACACAAATTAGAGGGGTGTGCGTGACTTACCCTTTTCTTTGTTTTCTCAGCCAATGCACTTTGTAGAACCAATGAAAAATTTTATGATTATTAAGAAACGACCAACTGCAGAAGATGCACTTACAGATTTTTTTCTTTTTGTGTTCTCCACCCTTTGTCTTGTGCTGGGTGTTTTATGTCTTCAACCCTTTTTGTACCTCTTTACAATTACAGGTTGGAGTTCCTCTTGCGTGCGGAGCTTGACGAGAACCATTATCTTGTTCATAAAAAAGGCACAGTACAGTGACAAATAATGAGAAGGATGTCCAGCTTAGAAGGCAAGAAAAGATTTTTTATTTCATTGAAAATATTTATCTGATTCATTGCCATCAGAGTGGGAGGTTGGGGCGACGGAGTGTGTAGCCGAGGCAGAGTATTTTAGTTTTGTACATGGTAGACCATTGTTGTTTTATAGAGTTGAGAATGGAGATAGATGATGGAAGGAAGCCTGAAGGCTCCTTAGGTTGCAGTTATACAATTGATATTATGCACCACTGAGATGACAGTGGTTTGCATGACTTGTGTAAAAATAGACGCTACAAAAATTATTTGAACAGAACTGTATGACTCCATTTACTAGCTACTAAGAAAGATCACGACCCTCATTAAAGGCTTGTATGCATTCTTTGGCGTCTGGTAGTGGCTGCGAAATGAAAGTAAAGAATGGAGAAAGCAGGAAACTCAAAATGGGAGATGAGTATTCCTGTTTCACTATGGGGAAGTGAATATTTGGTTACAAAACACTTCAGTTGTTGACCTAGAAGTAACACTTTAGTCTTTGAATTTTAGTTTGTAATGATTTAGTCTATATATTTTTAAATTTGTAACAATTTAGGCTCTGTTGTAAAAAATATTTTCAAGATTCAATGAGATATCTTATATATGTAGATCGGTAAACTATTTAGAGATTAAATGTGCTTATAAACAACAAAAATTAAATCATTATGTAATAAAAATTGATGATTATGATGAGATTTTTTAAGATAGGGATTAAATTGTTACAAATTTTAAAGTCTTTAAATTGTTATATACTGGAATATAGGGATTAAATTGTTATAGATTAGCAAATACATGGACTAAATCGTTATAGATTAGCAAATACATGGACTAAATTGATACTTTTATGATGATTTGGTTATTGTATAGCTACATTATGAATTCAGGAGGGCAAGCCTTATTTTTTTTTTCTTCTCTCGTGAAAAGTATTCCACTATTCTGTTCAAAAGACAATTTTTAATTAAAATAATATATATTTTTTCAACACAGTTACGATTTGCAGTTTTTTTTTGGGTTAAATTATCAAAAATATCTCTGAATTATGAGGTTGGTTTCAATTATACCCTTGAATTTTGAAAAGTTTCATTTTAACCCTTGAACTTTGATGTTTGTTTCAAAACAACCCTTGAAGGCTTTTTTTCGTTAAATTCATGGACGGAAAATGATGTTTTTGAATTTATATTGTTGCCTATGTGAACATATTTGAACATATACTTTGAAAAAAAAATAAAAGCAAATGCAAATACGTCATTTTTCGTCCATAAATTTAACGGAAAAAACTTTCAAGAGTTGTTTTGAAACAAACTTCAAAGTTCAAGGGTTAAAATGAAACTTTTCAAAGTTTAGAGGTATAATTGAAACTAACCCCATAGTTCAGGGGTATTTTTGATAATTTAACATTTTTTTTTTGGTGTGAATGTTATGTTTTTTTAGGAGATTTGAATTTGTGTATAAATTTTAGAAGGTTAAAATACCATTTTGGTTCATGTACTTTAGATTTTGTTCCATTTTGGTCCATATTCTTTCAAATGTCTAATTTTAGTCTTGTACTTTCAATAAAGCTTAAAATTGGTCTCTATGATAAGTTTGAAGTTAATTTTTATCAAAATTGGTTAAATAATAATTGTAATTTTAATACAATAAAAGACACAATATGAACATACTTTCAAAATTTATGGTAGGAAAGCTAATAATAGAGACTAAGTTTTTTTTTAAAGAAAAATTAACAATAAACTAATAGTATAGACTAATTTTAAGCTTTATTGAAAATACAGAAACTAAAATTAGACATTTAAAAGTACATACAACAACCAAAATGATATTTTAACCATTTGAGAAAAATATTATGAATGAGTTGGAATAAAAAAAATTTACCCTTGCCAACAAGAGCATAGCTCAATTGGCATAAAATATGTACTTATGACTAAGAGGTCATGAGTTTGAATCCCCCCACCCCTAATGTTGTTGAATTCAAAAAAAAAAAAAAAAAATTTACCCTTGTTAACCACTCAACTCTTACTGGAAAAAGGTAAAATACACACACAAAAAAAAAAACAAAGGTCCCTAACCTATTTAGGTAATTCTATACTAAAAAAAAAAAAACATCTCAATTCTAATTTCTACCCTTAGATCAGGTATGTCCATCTGAGAAATTTTAATATATTATAGGTAAACTTGAGAATTTTAAAAGATTGAAAATCAAATTAAAATAAAAGAAATAAGGAAAAAAAAAAAAAAAAAAAGGTTGACGGCTCAACTCAACTGTCAAGCGATGCGATGAATCGACCAGTAGCCATCGATCCCGATGAATCACATTATCTGACAGTTGCATAAGGAAAACAGGGCCGACATGTCGTCCTTTTTCGAATCGTCTCAACTCCATTCCTGAATTCTTTTCGCCGGAATCTCTTTGCGATTCTGTGTTCAACAGAAAACGAGCAAGATGAGCGGTTCTCAGGGATCGCACTCACTGGCCTTCAGGGTGATGAGGCTTTGTAGGCCATCATTTCAAGTCGATCCTCCTCTCCGCCTCGATCCGGTCGATTTAGTCGCCGGCGAGGACATTTTAGACGATCCTGTGGCCGCTTACCAACTCCCTCGTCTCCTTGAAGCCCAGTTGTCCAACAATTCCGACTCCGATCCCAGCTACAGTTCCAGATTCCTTCTTCACGACAACTCTGATGCTATGGGCCTCACTGGCCTCCTCGTACTCCCCCAAGCATTCGGGTTTCTCTCTATTTCTCTACCCCTCTCTTCTTTCCTTCTGTGGATGGATGAATTGATCTATTTCCATCTATCCTTTGTTAATTGTTTGGCGTATGAATGGTGACTATCTTCTAGGGCGATTTATTTGGGCGAGACTTTCTGTAGCTATATCAGTGTGAATAATAGCTCCAATTTTGAAGTCAGGGATGTTATAATCAAGGTCGGTTTCCCTTTTAGGGATTAGGAGTGTTTTTCTTTTAACGTTTAAGAATTTGGGTTCTGCTTCTCTCACTCTGATTTGTGGTAGACCGGTAGTTATATTTAGAGCTTTCTGTACAGGCAGAAATTCAAACGGAGAGGCAGAGAATCCTTCTTTTGGATTCATCAAAATCCCCTGTTGAAACTATACGTGCTGGGGGCCGTTACGACTTCATTGTCGAACACGATGTGAAGGAACTTGGAGCTCACACGTAAGCTTCATATTAAATGTTGGCAACTATGTCTGCGAAGTGACAGTCTCTTTGTTGATTAAGTTCGTATAAGTGATTCTTCATTTTCATTTCGTTGTTATAGGCTAGTCTGCACTGCATTGTACAATGATGGTGATGGTGAGCGTAAATATCTTCCACAGTTTTTCAAGTTCATGGTTGCAAATCCACTTTCGGTCAGAACAAAGGTAATATGCTTTTCGGATCCTACAATTATCGACATACAACTATTATTATATGGGCGTCTTTGCTTCCTTTCTAAAATGAGTGGCCTTTTTCTTGCCTTTGTTGAATTTTATTGAAAACTTTTCGGTGGCTATAGTTGCTTAGTTCTGGGTTTATATCTGATACCTGATATTCTTTAAATTACTTCATCTGCAGGTCCGTGTTGTCAAGGTATGTTTTGCTGACTAAGGTGGTCAACGTAAGTTTAGAAAATGTCTCATAAGTATTGTAGTCAAACTGTTAAAGTACATCCATTGCTTTTAGATATCATAGTAAATCTTTGAATTTGATTATAGCAGATTGTTTTACATCCTAAAAGTAATCCTTTTTATCTTGGTACTCTGAAAACTCTCTTTCTTTCGTTCCTCTTCATTCACACTAAAAGAAATGGTAATTTGTGGCTGATATTTGATTCATTTTTCGGCAGGTTTTGGGTATTTTTTGCAATTTTATTGAAGTTATATGATTAGTCAAGTGAGGAGGAATTGCTTGCATATATCTCAGATCATTTATTAACTTTTTGTAGGACGACTTGTGTTGATATAGTGCAGTACTCTCAGCTCCTTCTCATAGTAGTTTTTTATGCTATGACTTTATAGTTATGCTGGATTCTAGATCTCGGTTGTATAAAGTATTAATGGTGGTTAATCATGCCACTATACTTTACTTTCTGATTTTCAGTTTTCCCGTGTTTGAAAATTTCATTAAGTTAGCACTTCCTTGCTGAAAGCTATCATATGATAGTTTTCTTTCTATCTCAGGATAGTACATTCTTAGAAGCTTGCATTGAAAATCATACAAAATCAAATCTATTTATGGACCAAGTTGATTTTGAGCCTTCCCCGAACTGGAATGCAGAGATAATAAATGCTGATAAACATCACTCTGAACATAAATCTACAACAAGGTATGGACCACTTGTCAATTCACTGATATTAAATAATTGAATATCATGCTAATTCATCCCCATGAATTTATGTTTCATGGTTAAGTTTTTTGCTATTCATTTTTTCCCTCACAGTTGAGCGTATGTTAATTTTGTGCTGCAGAGAGGTATTCAAGCCTCCTGTATTGGTCAGATCGGGTGGAGGAATCCATAATTTTCTTTATCAATTGAAATTGTCAACGCATGGTCCTTCTCCGCTGAAAGTTGACGGCAGTAATATTCTCGGTAAACTTCAGATAACATGGCGTACAAATATGGGTGAACCTGGACGGCTACAAACACAACAGATTTTGGGTTCTGTGAGTGTCTAATTATCATAGAATAATTTAAAAAGAAATTCAATTATATGGAACTTTTGTTGCTTTGGTTTTTGGTAAGCTACCTCTCGCGTGCTGCAGATGACTTATCTTGGCTTTTATCAATTGATGACTGCCTACGGATGAAAATGAACATTTTCAGCTGAAAGATTGGAATTTGAAATGATTTAAGGAAAATAATAGTTGTATTTGACTGACGGCTGTTAAAATATTTCCTTCTCCTGCAATGATATTTCAGTTTAGATGGCGTATGGAATGTTAAGTTCTAGACTATGTTAAGATCCTGGAATCCACTCTGTAAGTTGTGGAAATGATTTCCAATTGTGAGACGATTCATTTCTTTTGCAATGTCTGAAATTTTACTGCACAAGATATCAAGAATTTTTATTTCTGTAAAACCTTGCTTTGATCTTTACACTTTTATTACCCTGTGGTTCCTGACGAATGCCTCAGATGAATCCTTAGAGATGGTTGATAAGTGCATGGATGGTGGTTTAATGAGTCTTGTTAAATCATGTTGGGAACATAATTAATGTGTAGGGTGAACACTGTAATTTTCTTCGTGTAAAGAAAAAAATATTCGAAATTTTGAACTTTGATAATTTTTTAACTTTTAATGCACAAAAAATTGATCTTGACATCATCTGTTAACTACATGTTATAATAGTTAGTGTGTATGCATGATATATTTTGTAAATGCCATAGATCAGTACGGTTTTGGGTTCAGTGGTGATTTACTATGGTATGAACTAATTTAGATTGTGAAATTACTTATGACTCATTAAATCAATTATGGTTTGTTTGATGACATATGCTACTTGGATAACCGTAGCTAGAGCTAATACGTGCAACAAACCTTGACTTTTGAAAAGGATGCATATATTAGATAAAAGGTCAAAGCAGACTCCGACAATTGCTCTAGTATCATGTTGGAGTATTGGTAAAAGATTAAATTTATTGTAATTCTTTAGTTTAAGCTTTTGGGTTCCGTGGTGAATTAACATGATATCAAATCTAGAACAAGAGGAAGTTGTGTGTTTGTATCCCTTCATGTCATTTCCTCTCCAATTAATATTGATAATCACTTGTTGGGCTTCGTGGTACCACAAGTGAGTGAGAGTGTTAAGAAATTAAATTCACTGTAATTTATCCACTTAAAGCTTTTGGATTTAATGATGATTTAATGCATGTTGGATGATATGTAGATACATTAGCCGATATTCATCTCATTGGCCATTTATATTGTTTTGCAGCCTATTGCTCGCAAGGAGCTTGAGTTGCATGTTGTTGAGATGCCAGATGTTATCAGATTGGAGAGGCCTTTTACAGTAATTTCTCTTTTGTTATTGTGTTTTTCTGAAAAGTTCAGCTAAAAGTTATATAAAATTAAAATTAATTTGTCATTCTCGAGCAGTGGTTTGGAACTGATTGCGACCAACTATCCCATCTTTAATTGTGCCTCTTAATTTCTTGAGGATTATAGATATCTTACCATCTCTTTTCCCAGAGAACTATTTTGGAAGTGATTGATTTATTGCTTTTCCAGTTACATATGCGTCTCACAACACAGATTGAGAGGGAATTGGGCCCTTTTGAGGTTTGGATGTCACAAAGCGGTTCAGATGAAGAAAAAGTTGTTATGGTTAATGGTCTACAGACAATGGTATGTTCATTCGTCCTGTCTTAAATATGTATCCTTTCCTTTTATAGAACTGCTGTGATTTTTTTTGGTGTGCTTAGATCAATCCATTTGCCACGAACGTAATTATCCTTTTCTAGTTGAATTTGTGTTTAATATGTGGGAACTTTCGCACTGCTCTGCTCCAACACTGACCGATTAATTTGTACCTTAATATTGTGGCATGGTGAGGAATGACATGTTGAAAGGCTGTGGAAACCAGAATTTTGTGTTAGACCTTTATGCATCCATTTTGTAAATGTGTTTCTGATTTTTGTACATGAAATTTTCAACAGGTCATACCAAGAGTTGAGCCATATGGTTCCACAGATTTCCACATGGTATGAATAACAAATTTATATGATGGATTGTGATACGAGTTAGTCTGCAAGTGATTTCGTTTTATTAAACAACAATTTTCTTCATTTATTATGCCATTCTATGCATGTGTACTGTCTAGAATTTAACCATTAAAAACAAGAAATGCTGAGATAGAAGCAAACTACAGCCTTGTGAGCTTCTTGGACCTTGTTTTGATGAGGCTCAGTCCACTCCTTTCATATTTTTCTTTGGTCGTACTATATATATTTTTTTGGCTTAATGATTTCCATTGCCAAACAAGTTACTAACTTGCTATTTTGTCTTGGTCCTCTATTGTGGCATGGTGTCGTTTTTTCTTTTGCGATGAAGTAATTACAACAGACATGCATTAAAAATGGTGTCTTAGAGTAGAAAGCATTAAATCTCCATCCTATTGACACTATTTGACTTCTGCCTTTGTTCAACCAGAACCTCATTGCCACTAAACCCGGAGTTCAGAGAATCGCAGGCATTAAAATCTTTGACACAAGGGAGAAGAAAGCTTATGACCACCCTTTGCCAGATCTAGAGGTTTAGATTCTCTTATTTATTTGATAGCTGCATTTTGATTGCCTTGCACGTGAATGTCAGATCTTGTCTAGACACGTTTGCAATTTCTATGTTAGGTGTCTCACGTTGAGAGATAGCTATTATTGGTAAAATACACTGAATGAATTGGTTTAGATGTCAACTAGGAAGCATGGATACTATTCGACTAGTGTCTGTATTGGACATGTGTTTAACTCATTAACTGGAGCGTCCTTTTTATTTTATTAACTTTGGACATGCAGAGGGACACGTAGGGAATATGTAAGGGCACAATTAAGACACGTGGGGAACCTATTGTGCAGAGAAAATAAGAAAGGACTTTAAAAAGTGATGGTTCTTTTTTCAGCTCTAGAGATATTTACATCAAAGGATCTAAACTGATTAAATAAAATCACAAAACATAAAAAGTTTATGAAATTATATAAAGGAAAATAGATAATTTCACTTTGATTAAACTCAATGAAGTGGTATGGGATTGTGTGAGAATAATGCTTGAGTTGCAAGTTTTCTTTTAGGAGATATCTTCTTTTGTTTTGTGGAACACTTGAATCTCTTCTCTTGCTTGAAAGCATCATGTCCTTGAAGAAATGAGATATACTTTGAGATATCTTTTTTTATGCCCCGTTTCCTTTTTGTCTGAGATCTCTTTTGTATTCTTTCATTTCTATCCCAATGAAAGTTGGTTTTCGATAAATATATACATATATATAACCTTCACTGCCAATGAAACTCATGAAATCAATTTTTGGCTGCAGATCTATGTCGATTTGGAATGAACATCTCGGCTCGGCTAGACTGATTTGCTCTTTCTAAGACTCAGTTCACTTCCAGCATTGTTTATTTAAGACACTGAGAAGTAAACATCCCATGCTCTGCATCATTCCTGGAACTCAATAGCCTCATGGAACCAACAATCAAGCCTAACACTTGTTCGCCACCGACCTTTATTCGATTACCCTGTTATCATTCTTTGATAGATTATTGTAAAATGATTTTTCCTTAAGGTCAGAAAGAAGCAAATGGGTAGTAAGTAATATTCTGTCTAACATGGAGCCCTCCTTGGTTTTGTTTTTGAAATTGGAAGGAGGAACAGGAGAGGGAAGTGAAAGACAGAAATGACCTTTCCTTGTTATGAAGAGACGGATAATGCTTCATATAGCCGTACCAAATAATTCTCTTTTTTAATTTGCTGGCACATTTCTAATTTAGCACATGGTTTTGTATTAACCAATCATTGATTATTTCTTCATGATGATTATGACAATTGACCAATAGGGTTTAATTGCGTGGCACAGTTGTGATTGTTGGGTTGCAATCATTGCATTAAATGATTATCTTGTAATTTTATCTTAATCAGAATTCTTATAAAATATCTCATCCTTTATAACTGTTCTATTCTTGCTTTTGTTTTTTTTCTCTGTACACTATGCCTTTTGTTTTTTTAGTTACTTTTACTTTCAAATGGGTATAGAAGTGTGAAGAAACAAAAAAGAAATACATGAGCAGTGTAAGATTATTAGACATATTCAATTAATGAAAGTAATTATACATTTAACTTAAAAGGTTAGAAATTGAATCTCCACCTACCAAAATGAGTATAGCTCAATGGTAATTGATATATACTTCTTCTCTTTAAATTAGAGGTTCAAATCTCCATATTTTCACATTTGTTATACTAAAAAAAGAAGTTAAATTAGTTAAGACATCTATTAATCTCTTCTAAAGATTCAAGTTCAAATTTTCAATAATTATGTAGCTAAAAAAGACACTATTTTTATTTATATTTATATTATAATAAATCTATAATTGTTTAGACAAATTTATTTTTCATATTGAAATTGACCTTTAGGTCGAGTATATTCGAGTTCTCACTTCCATATTCTTGACTAAAAATTTTAGTCTATGTTTGATAACCATTTAGTTTTTAGTTTTTAAAAGTTGTGTTTGTTTTCCTACAATTTTTTTTTATCATAGTTTTCACATTTTTTAAAAGAAAGGTTTGAATTCTTAGTCAAATTCAAAAAACAAAAATAAATTTTTAAACACTATTTTTTGTTTTAGTTTTAAAAACTTGGTTTGATTATAGGAAACATGGCTAGAAAGTGATAACAAAACAAAAAATTTCATAAGTAGTATTTATAAACTTATTTTTCAAAAATAAAAAATAAAAAACCAAATAGTTATCAAACGAGCCTTAAATATTCTCTTATATCTAAATGCGATTGAAAAAAATGTTGGATTTTATTACAATTTTGTGAAAGAAAGTGAATTATGCCAAAAAAATTCAAAATGAATTATTGAAACATCAAACTGATGTCAAAAGATTCAAAATGGATTGATGTTTATTTACAATTTTAACATATAGAAGTTAAATTTGTAGTTACTTCTACTTTGATTAGTTATGTTTGAATTTTGAAAGTAACTACTCATAAGTTATGTTTGACATATGTTTCAATGTTTATTTTTTTTATTGTACTTTATTTGTGGAGAGTTACTAAGTTGTTAGCCTATAATATAAATAGCGACTTGTTTCTTCATTTAGAGTATCAAATTCCATTTGAAGTGTTCTCCTCTATTTCTTTGTTTTGTTCTTTACTTGAGTTGAGAGGAGTATCCAAGAGTTTTGCCAAATCAACTTGTTCAGAGTGAATTATTGTCTTCAGGACAATTCTTAGTAAGCGTGTCTCAATTACCAATCATCTCATTTCTTTGTTTTTCTAAGTTTTATGCATTTGATATTATTGTTATCAATTTAATTATCTACGACCATTAGAATTTTTGATATGATTCATTTATAGTTTTCTATAATTTTTATTATCTAAGGAGTCTATAGTTATATTTAGTATGTAATTATTTGTAGTCAATTATATATAATTTATTTGTTAGTATTATACAATTTGTGTATACAACGTATTTTTTCAAAAAAGATGTCCGAGCTTCGTCATTAACGGGACCAATTTCCAAACGCGGTACATACGCGTTACAATTAGAATGGACCGTTCCGTCTCATTTTCCCCGTGCCATTGCCACCGTTCCTCTAACCACAAACGAAACGGCTGACGCGGCCGCTTTATCGCATTCCATTTTTATTCAATTTCACAGTCAGTCTGTGACGATGAACTTTAAAGCCATGGGCTTCTGAATATTAGTTTTGATTTGACCTCGGAAAACAATACTAAACTATATTACTCTACTTAGTACTTATCTTCTCCATTAAAATTAATAAAATGATATATCTATCTTTGATTATGGATTAGTTGAATATTCGCATTTTCTTTGAAATATTATATCCTTAAAGTTTGTTTAAAAATAGATTATTATAAAGAAAGACTGCAATAATGATGATTATTTAAAGGGGCTCATACTATTGTATTAACCTTGCATATTATATATATGTATGTGTGTGAGTTCAACAACATATGGGTGGGACGACGAATTCAAAATTTTTGTTGAGGACTTTACTTAAAATCAATAATTGATCCAAAACTTTATGTGGAGGGACTTAAAATTCGTATGAAGATCATAATTTTCAATACATCTATATATACAACAGGCAAATGTAAAATTTTATGGGGCACAAATTATTTGAATACATTAATATATATTAATATTAATTTATATATTAGTTTTTTTTAATATGTTTTTTTTTTATATTAGTTTGTTGAATACAAAATATGACTGTTTTTTTTTTTAATATAAATCTACTAGGAAAAGAATGAAACTTGAAATAATAAGTAGATTTTTTTTGGAAAAATATATTTATACTTGAAATTATGCATTAGTTGAGATATGTTTAGATTGACAGATTTTCGTCGGAAGAGAGAAATTCTAAATTTCAAAGGAGAATTGGAACCTCTCCACCAATGGCGCCCGTAGAATAATCATCGATTCCAGCACAATTCTCAGCTATTTTTCCAATCCGCCTTACCGAATCATCTATCGAATCGTCAAGGAAGCATTCCTGAGGAAAGTGAAGAACTACAAACTGGTTGATATATCACTTGAGTCATTAGTTTTGGATTTAAAATCTTGATGTCACTAAATTGAACCTAGTGAAATTCTACTCAAAATTATCTAAAAATCATCTAATAAATGACGTATATTAACCACCACAATATTCAAATACCAAACGTGTGAAAATGTCCAAACCCAATTACACACGCATTTAATTCCAATAAAAAAATCAAGAAAAAAAAATCCTTCCATATAAAAATTAAGAAATATCACAAGAATGCGTATATTCGAAATTTCAAAAATAAAAAAAATATACTCTATATATATATTGGAGGATATGAGTATTTAAACCTAACTAATGGAGATTATTAACTTTATCTTAGTAGAAGCTTTAGTTTAATGGAATTAAAAATTAAATTTAACTTAATCAATCAAATAAAACAGTTAAAATATGAAATTCTTTCATATAAAGTTTTATTTCAACAACATTAGGCGTCTTAAGTAGAAGCTTTAGTTTTTCTTAAAAAAAAAAAAGTAGAACTTTATCTTGTACTTTGAGTTTTTTTTTTTTTAATATTTTAGTTCATGTACTTTTAGATGTTCAATTTTAGTCTATATATTTTCAATAAAGCTTAAAATTGGTCCCCAATATTAGTTTATTGTTAATTTATTTTTAAAAAAATTAATTTCTATTAGCTTTTCCCTCATAAATTTTAGAAATATGTTCATATGGTGTATTTTCTTGTATTAAAATTATTTTTATTATTATTTAATCAATTTCGATAAAAATTAATTTCAAACTTATTATAAGAACCAAATTTAAGCTTTATTAAAAGCACATAGACTAAAATTACATTTAAAAGAAGAGAGATCAAAATAGAACAAAAGTATAGGAATCAAAATGGTATTTGAATCAACGGTTAAAATATGAAATTCTTTCAAGTAACGTTTTACTTCAACAACATTAGGCGCCATCCAAACAAGAATATACAGCAAACGTGGAAAGAGGCAAATTATAGCTAACAACTCTCACGAGGAAAAGAGAATATATCTATAAAAGGAATACAAAAACTGTTGAACTCATTATCATTAAGCTTTCTGATAATTAACCATATATTTTAGTAAAAAACGTGAGGACTTTTTTTTTTCTTTTTCTTTTTTAAAAAAATAATTAAATTACAAGTTTAGTACCTAAATTTTTAAGTTTGTATCTATTTAATCTTTGAACTTTAAAAGGTATTTAATAGGTTTTGAACTTTCATAGTTGTGTTTATTTGGTCATTAAATTTTAAAAAATGTATAATATGCCTTTAAAATTTTAATTTTGTGTCCAATCAGTTTTTAAATTTTTAATTTTGTGTCTAATAAGTTCTTGACCCATTTGACATTTTCTAAAATTTTTGGACCTATTAAATATAAAATTGAAAGTTAAGAGTCTTATCAGACATAAAATTTAATTTTATGTATAATAGACTGTTTATTTATAAAAATTTCGAATATGCTAGAGACGTGTTAACTAACTCAAAATTGAAAGTTTGAGATATATACAAAACTGAAAGATGAATAAAGTCGGAAAGGCTAGGACTAAATTTGTAATAATCCATACTGCAAAAGGACAAATTCATTTCCAAAAACTAATTGTTGTCTGAATTAAAACGACCCAAAAAGAGAAACCAAAAACGCGTCACCTCATGGATAACCACAAATCACGCCCTATAAATTTGAACAATTCCCTCAATCTTTCATATTGAAGATCCGTCCGTCTAATCATTCTTTCCACCCGACCCGACCCGAATTTATCCTCTCTCTCTTTCAGAACCGCCATTTCTGTGCCTTCATTGATTTTTCTCTTCGATCTTCGATCATCTTCCAATTCTCTCTTGCTTTTTCTTCTCTGAATTAGAAGGTTTCTTCTGAGATCTCAATTGCTCGTGCATGGCAGTAAGCTTGTTGACTCGCGAGGTATCTGACCTATGCCTTGGAAAACCTGCGATTCGATCGATATCCATCTCCGCCACCGTCGCCGACGCGTTGTCGATCTTGACGAGGATTGACGAAGGTTACATCAGCGTCTGGAGCTGTGGCGATCATTCTTCTAAGGCTGATTCGGAATTGCATTGTCGTTGCGTTGGTAAAGTATGCATGGTGGATATCATCTGTTTTCTCTGCAGACAAGAGAATTTGTTGCAACCGGCGATTGCGCTTCGATCTCCGATCTCTGTTTTGATTCCTGAGGGCCTTGGACTCGTTAGGCATTTGGAGCCTCATGCCAGGTTTGAATCTCGAAATAATTGAAATTCTTGATTTTATTTACATTGGTAATGGTAATCGATTGTTCGTAAATTGTGAAATTAGGTTTGCTTTGTGATGGATTGTTAACGTTTCTTCTTTTGCAATTTTCAGTTTAATGGAGGCGATCGATCTTATACTCGATGGAGTACATAACCTTGTTATTCCAATCAAAATGAGCACAAGCAGGAGGAAAAACTTCCTTAAGAAAGCATCATCCAATTCCATCTCCTCTCTCCATAACGATCGAGAATATTGCTGGCTGGCTCCGGAGGACATAATCCGTTACCTCCTCAATTCCATCGGACTTTTCAGCCCTACCGCCGCGAGTCCTATCAATTCCGTCAACATAATTGACACCAACAACATTCTCGCCGTCCACTACGACGAGTCTGCATTGTCTATTCTGCCCCTAATCTCGCAAGCTCTGATTCACCAATCCTCTGTCGCCATTGTTGACTTGGACGACAAATTGATTGGGGAAATTTCGCACTTCACGCTCAATTTCTGCGACGAGACGGTGGTGGCGGCAATAGCAACGCTCACAGCCGGTGAACTCATGGCGTACATAGACTGTGGCGGCCCCCCGGATGATTTAGTACAATTAGTGAAGGAAAGATTGGAAGAGAAGAACTTAGAAGCGGTTCTGGAGTGGGTCGAGGAAGAATCATCAACAATCTCATCATCGTCTTCAATTTGCTCTTCTTCAGATGACGAGTTTGGTTCTGGTTCAGGGAGAAGTGGGAAAATTGGTGGATATTCAGCGAGAGTAATGAGGAGATCAGAGGCAATTGTTTGTTATCCATGGAACTCTTTGGTTGCAGTGATGATTCAAGCTTTAGCTCACCGAGTCAGCTATGTTTGGGTTATTCAAGAGGACGGAACTCTCGCCGGAACTGTTACCTTCGCTTCTATGTTGGCTGTTTTCCGGGATAGATTGAAGTCTATTGGATAACATTCACAAAATATCGAAGCTTGTGGAGTTTCTAGATCTGGAATTGAAGATGGTTTGGTTGTTGGGGCTTGAACACGAAAATCATGAAACCAAATTCCAAATTAAATCAATGGAAAAATCTGAAACTGATGGAATATTTGGCAAAAACCGAACTGGAAATTAAAAAACATGCACAGGGTTTGTTCTTTGGAGAGTTCTACGCGAAGATTGACCGGAATTTACGTGGTTTTTTGTGGTGATTTTGAAAAAAGCAATAGACATATAGAGTATTTTGTAAAATATTTTGGAAAAAAATTCGGAACTTTTGAAAGTTTGGTTTTTATGGGAAGTAACAGTTTTGGTCCCTACTACTACTACTGATTTGTTAACAAACTAACTGGTTTTTTTTCTCTTCTTTTCTTTTTTTTTTTACATTTTGAGGGTGGGGATTCAGACTTTCGACCTCTAGGTGGAGAGGGCATGTCAATTACGGCGTTGATAATGTGGTTAAATGAATAGGCACTCATATGACATAAATGTGCTATCAAATAAGTAGGTTGGGTCGGGTTTAAGGGTGTTAACGCAGCAAGATGGAGAAGCATAGGAAAATTTTTGGTACTGCGATAGTACCTAAGGAGTACCTATACTCCTGTAGTTCTAGAACTTTTTTTGAGAAGCATTCTTCATAAAAATATCCATTAAATTGGTGGATTGGGTTCAAGGGTGTCAACAAGACAAGGATGGGGAAGCATCCCCACAAAAAAATTCATTAGATTAGCCAAATCTTCATTAGATTGGTGGATTGAGTTTAGGGGTGTCAACGAGATGGGGATGGGAAAGTATTCTCCACAAAAATTTTCATTAGATTAGTTGGGATTGTATAGATTCTTTTGAGTAGTTGAGGGCTGAGTTCGAGAAATTTACTCTATTTTAGTTTGTACTTTTGGTTGTGCGTTTTATTTAGAGCCATGCTTGAATGCATTCTAAGTTGCACTTATCTTTTTCAACTCATTCTAAGTTGCACTCATCTTTTTCATCTTTTTCAGCTCACTTCAATTGCACAATAAAAAAATTTAAAACTATTTTTAAAAAAGAAGAAAAAAGAGTTTGCCGCGTGACAACACCAAAGATTTTCCTTTTATTATTTATCTTTTATAGTCAAATATATTTCCCAGTTCCGTATCCATCCTCATTTCTGTAGGTCTCTATCCCCATGAGAAATTTTGACACCTTTTTGTTTTTGAGTTCGAAATTTTGACACCTATAGTCAAGTTAAAGTATAATCGGGTTTAGGTCTTGTATTGGGTCAATTTAGGGCTAGGAATTTGAGGGTCAAATCTTGCATATTTTGAGATAAATTGCAGTTGCAATTGCTACTTGTTTCAACGATTTCCATTTGGGCACAGTGTCTATCAAATTTCTACTTCACTTAACCATTTTTTTCCATTTGGGCACAGTTTTGATCGAATTTTACTTGACCTTCTCCCCCTATGTTCTGAGACTTGCAGACTACTTGCAGACTATCTGCAAAAATTTTGTATACATTTGTGTTTGTATATTTTTATGACAAATGTCCTACAATATTCTATCATGATAACTATTTGGTTTTTGATTTTTGATTTTAAAAAATTAAATCTATAAATACTATTTCTATTTATGAATTTTTTTGTTTTACTATCTATTTTTTACATGTGTTTTTAAAAACCAAGTAATATTTTGAAAACTAAAAAAAATGATTTTCAAAAACTTGTTTTTAGTTTTAGAATTTGGCAAAGAATTCAAATGCTTCTTTAAAAGAGTTGAAAATCATTGTAGAGAAATTGAGAGAAAACAAACTTAATTTTTAAAATCAAAAAGTCAAATGGTTAATAAAAGTGGCTTAGATTTTTCACAAATGAGAAAAGAAAGTAGAGAGAGAAGAGAGGCTTTTCTTTTCCTTTTTTGTTTTTAAAAAATAAATATTTATAAAAAAAATTAATGGTGGATTAATACTTGTTGCTAATATACTTTCTATTTTTTTCTACTACTTCATTTTTTTCTTCCTGTTATGATTTTTTGTGCACTTTTTTCTCATGCCCAAAAAGAAATGCAAATTGCTGGACAAAAACGCTAAACATCCATCCTTAAAAAGGATTGCAACTAACAATTTTAGCCCACAACCCTTGTCAATACGAGTATAATTTATTAGATAAAACACTAATTATCATCTTAAAAGTTGATAGTTGATCTTTCATCCACACAATTATTGAACTAAAAAAAAAAAAAAAAAAACTCAAAATTTCGCCCCTAAACCCTCAAATTTCTGCCAATACAAGACCCATATTCAGAACCAATTATACTTAACCCATATTGAAATGCTTATTTGGTACCGGTAGCATATTTACGCTACATTCATATCTATCACTGGACCAATCACCAATCGAGTAATCCATTGACGACAAGTTACGATGGAGACTAAAAGTAAAAGTTAAAATACTATTTTGGTCATTGTACTTTGAGCTTTGTTTCATTTTGGTTTCTGTATTTTTAAATGTCCAATTTTAGTTCCTGTGCTTTCAATAAAACTTAAAATTGGTCTATATGACAAGTTTGAAGTTAATTTTTATCAAAATTGATTAAATAAAAATAATAATTTTAATACAATAAAAGATACTATGTGAACATACTTTCAAAATTTATGGAAGAAAAGCTAATAGAGATTAACTTTTTTAAGAAAAATTAACCATAAATTAATAGTAGGGACCAAAATGAAACAAAACTCAAAGTACAATGACCAAAATGGTATTTTAACCAAAAGTAAAACAATTACTTTTTAATTTGAGTCTTTAGTTTAAATAATCCAACTTGTTTACTAGATCTAGATGTTTTAAATTAAATAATTGTTGAATATAAATTAAAACACGAAGCACCATTTTTAAAAAATATATATAATTAAAAAGTATCGTGTTTAAAAAAATATATTATTGTGTTGTGAACAAGAATAACTTGTTGTGAACAAGAACAACTTAAAACCTTAAGAACACAATGTAGAGAAGGAGAGCAAAGTAGATAGATTGCTATTGTCAAGTGAATTTTTCTTTTGGTATATCTCACTCTTGTTTAAAACCTGCATACTACACATATTTATAGTCTTCTAAGTGAGTAAGCTCCAAGCAATCAAAGTAGGCTCCAAGTAAGTGAGTAAGCTCCAAGCAATCAAAGTAGGTTCCAAATAAGTGAGTAAGCTCCAATGAATATCTACCATATAATAGTGTATTTAAAACATATTGAAATTTATTAGAAAGAAATCGACCACAGATTACCTAATTTTTCAGAAAAAAAAAATATGCAGTAGTTTGCAAAAGTAATGGAAAAATGAGGTGGTTTCTGCCTTGTAGTGGAAGTCACGTGGTCGGGCTGGCTAAGGCTGTCACAATTGATTTCTTTGAACATGCCAAATTGTCGTGAACTGAAGCTGGCAAGAAAATTGCAAAAAAATGAACGCAATGTTTTAATTAATTTTCCTGAAAATGGTATTAAAAGTTATTCCATTCTCGTTCAAAAAAAAAAAAAAAAAGTTATTCCATTGAACAAAAAGATAAAACAGTCTGAATTATAAAAAGAATAGGAAAAATATGAAATTAGCAGAAAAAACCAGAAAGAGTAGAAATAACAGAGGGAAAAAACATAACAATTTGAGATATGACGACAGAAGTAGAAAAAATTTGGGACCAAAAAAAAGTCATAAGATGCAGGGGGAAGCCAAGAAGAGGAATACTTCTTTTTTTTTTTTTTTTTTTTGGCCCTTCCTTGGTTGTCATTCCATTAACATTACTGTGTGTTTGTTTGTATATTTATGGTTAAATTATAAGTTTCTATATAGTTTCGATTTTGTGTCTAATATGTATTTGAACTTTAAAATGTGTTTAGTAGGTCTCAAAATTTTCAATTTTGAGTCTAGTAGGTTCTTAAACTTCAAAATTGTTAAATAGGTCGTTCAACTTTCAATTTTATATCTAATAGGTTTCTGACATATTCAATATTTTTTAAAATTAATGGATGTATTAGCCATAAAATTAAATTTTGTGTCTAATAGAACTCTAAATTTTTCAATTTTGTTTAAATAGATTCGTGAATTTTGAAAAATGTCGAATAGGTTAAAGAACTATCATACAAAAAATTGAAAATTAAAGTACATATTAGATGCATAATTGAAAGTTTAGGGATCAATGTTCAGAGATCTAATAGAAATTAAACTTTTAAAGTTTAGAAATCTATTAGATATAAACGAAGTTTAGAGACTATATTTGAAATTTAATATATATTCTTTATTTAAACTTTTAGAATATAGATATTCTACAAGAAAAATCATAACGTGAAATTTTGCCCTATGCCCCTACATAATTTTTTTCCAATAACTTTGGAGAGGAGAATTCGAACCCCTTACTTGAAAGAAAGGAAATGGTACCTTAACTTTTGAGCTATGCTCATGTTGACTAGATAGAATTAACGTAGAACAATGCTATTGAGAAATCAAACAAAATTTTCAAGACATGGTAAAGTATATTAATTTCATAATTTGAATAATTGATTAAAATTTATTTCTCTAATATGGGTTAAAACCTTCTCTGCACAAGATCACCCTCGATGAAAATTTTCAAATCATGAAATTTCTTATTCGAATAACTTCGAGAAGACGCGTTGAAAGTTCAAACTTGCTTCATCTTAACTATAATGGACCATTACATCTTAAGCGTAACATATGTGGATGTTTGAAGCTCAACATATCTTACTATAGTAACTCATTTGAGAATCATTTAGTCCCGACCATGTTGGCATAACTAAGGTCCCGTTTTGATTTTTAGTTTTTAAAATTGTGTTTTATTTCTCATCATTTCTTTACAATACATTTCATATTTCTTAAGAAAATATTTTGAATTTTAGCCAAATTCTAAAAATAAAAACAAATTTTGAAAATTACTTTTTTTAGTTTTTAAAACTTGGCTTAGTTTTTGAAAAAATATATAAAAAGTAGATAACAAAACAAAGAAACTCATAGGTGAAAATAGTATTTATAGGTTTAATTTTCAAAAAAAAAAAAAAACAAAAAACTAATTGATTATCAAACGGGATCTAAGCAATTCAAAAGGCAATCAATGACGTTGTACGACTAACTAGCTACGAGCTTATTTCCTCATCTACAATGTAAGAGCATCTTATAATGTCATGTAGCCATGAATTAGTCCCATCCTAAGATTGTGTAATCAATGAGAATTCAAAAATCACAATTGAAAGTGATATGATCTAATCTATTAAGTACTTTGGCACATTCTTAGACCATTATATTTAGAGCATCGTGTATCTTGTTCATTTAGATATTTACATTCTCTTTTTTAAAGTTATTGATGTGCTAAATAAAATATCTTAAATTTGTAATATTTACTATTCTAAAATGCAATTTTAAAAAAGTGAAGTAATTTTTTTTTGAGTTCAACAATTGCATGGTGGAAAATCGAATTATTAAGTTTTGGAATGGTAATTGGTGTCTTATCAATGACTTGAATTTACGAAAAAAGTGAAGTAACTAAAAATTAGAAAAAAGTGAAATATAGACTATATAGTTTACAAATAATAATAAAGTTGAAAAATATCGATACAATTTTTTATTTTTAGTACAACAAAAGGGATATAGAGATTTGAACTTCTGACCTCAAAGAAAGAAATACATGTCAATTACAACTATACTCACTTTGATAATATCGATACAATATTTGATATAAAAGCTTAGGAATAGTTTTATAAATACAAAAGAGAACCTTCTATGTATAACGAAAATAACTATGTAAGCCACCTTAATTGATGAGCACATTTTCCATCAGCATCTAAATGAATAATTCACTATTGAATGAAAAAGACCAAAAGCAAAACTTCGAAAAATTTAAATAAAATATCCAAATATTAAAACTAAATTACAAACTAAAAAGATTTAAATAAAACATACCAATATTAAACATTAAAGTACAAGTTTAGTCCATGAACTAATTAAGTTTGTATTCATGAGTCGATTTTAGAAAGTTTCTAATAGGTCATTGAACTTTCAATTTTGTGTCTAATAAATATATGAGTGTCTAATGGATTTATAAACTATCAATTTTGTGTCCAATAGTTTCATAAACTTTTAAATTAGTGCTGCACAGACTCTAATGCTTAAGTTGGATTTGTTGTTATTGTTGTTGAAAGGTGTGGCAAGATTGTCAGCCTCATCAACGGACTCGTGGCCCAAAGGTCGACCCAAGCCGACCCTTGCCTGATCCAAGCCCAGCCTAAAGTCAAAGTTTGATCAGACCGGCCCAACCCAACCCATTCATTCATTAGATTGAATATGGATCACCCTTTTGAAAAAAGTAAAATTTTTAATATTTTTTTTCTTAAAATGTATTTTTATAATTTAGATATTATAGTTTTTAGTGAATGAAAAAATTTAAAAGTGTTATGCATTACTAAGATTTTTTTAAAAAAAATATAATGCTAAAAGAAGCTTTATATTATCAATAATTTTATTAAGTAAAAGTAAGAAAAAACACCAAAATTTTAAAATAACGTTACATAAGAAATATAATTCCAATAAATTTTAATAATATTTAGTAGTTCAAAAAATGTTAACAAATGTTTTTTTAAAAAATAATTCAATAATTAATATTCAATGGGTTAATTCAATGGCTCGACTAAGTCTGGCCCAAGCTCGATCCAAACTTTGATTTAATGAGCCAAGTCCAAAGATTGTGCCATGGGCTTGACTATTGACGGTTGGACTGGCCCGACCTAGACCCAAACAGTGTCTTTAGCTCGTTGGACTTGGACTTAGGCCAAGTTTGGGCCTACATTTTTAGGGCCAAATGATGAGGGTGATGCAAGAGTTAAGATTTGTGAGCTTACCTCCGTAGGAGTCTTTGTTTTTTTTATTTATATGGAATTGACCTAGAGATTCTCAGTTTCTTTCTAGTAAAATGAGTCGACCTGGTGTAAATCGATCATTTGATGCATCCTCAAATCGGGAACCAGGTCACCCCATGCTCGGCTAGCTCTAGGCACGTCTTCCACGTCAGGGCCATTTGTCTTGGGCTCTTCCTCTCCAGGGTGCTTTAATAGCATTTAATGTATTTTATTGAGTCTAGTTTTACCTATAACAAGTGTCTTATCCAATGAACTATACTCGAATTGATATCGTTTTCTTGAGATTGGAAGTTCAAATCTTCACGAAGAGATAGTTGTATTAAAAATATTCTCTTAGGTATTCTATTATTATTATTATTATTTGAAATAATTCCCACAAAAATATATATAAAAAGAAAATTCATTTATTTTTATTTGATTAAAAATTGAAAGGAATAACAAAAGGGTTACATTGATGCCATTCCCCACCACTGGCAACAACAAGATGGAGACTCCTGCAAAAAACTCAGTCCACTCGAACGAAACGTCCTTCTCTAAATATAGTAGTCACCTCCATTTCCATATTTGGTCTTCTTAAAATCCGGCCATAGCTAAATCTGCAACGAGCTTCCTGTATAAGTTACCATTTGTTTCTCCTCTTCAATCCACAGCGAATTTGAACGTGAGGAGCCCCCAGGAGAGGCAGAGTCCCGCCATAGCATCTTCTGGGAGCGAGGGCGCGCCACAAGCAGAGACAATGCCAGGAGGTGACGAGAGAAATGAGGGTGTAATGGCCACCGACTTCTTCTGGTCGTACACCGACGAGCCTCACGCTTCGAGGAGACGCCAAATTCTCTCTCAGTACCCTCAGATCCGGGAGCTCTTCGGTCCTGACCCCTGGGCTTTCTTTAAGGTTTGGTTTCTTCTCTCTGATTTTACTGTTTTGTGTGTCGTTGATTCTGAGAATGTGGAGAGCTGTGGTTGTTTTCTTGTCGGGATGTTTTGATTTCGTGTTTAGATTTGAGTTGGGTTATTGCTGGTCGCACCACTTGTCAATGGCTGAATCTGATCTGTGTTTATTTGTTTTTCTGTTTGATTTTGAACCTTACCTCTGCCACATTGCTGCATTTGACATCGTTTTTGTTTTTCTTTTCCCAACCTGATTACTCTCGCAAGTTTTATTGATCGAAAATCTACATTTTAGATTCTGAAGCATTGTTATTGATGGATGTGTCCACTTCGCTGCGTCTGGAATTTTGTCATTCTTATTGCTTAGGTTCAGTTGTTGCGCTAGATTCCTGTATTCGATCTTTTCCCTTTTTGCCATCTATCGTTTATTTTCCGTGGAGGAATTAGCCCTTTACCCCTTTTTACTACGAATTGAAAACGTTTTGTGGTCCTCAAAGAATCGTGTTGTTTGCTCAACAATTTCATGCCTTCTTCCGTGGGGCTTTTTTTTTCTCTAATGTTTTGGTAAATGCGAAAGTTTAAATGCCTATAATTCTATTATCGAGATTCTGTAGGGAAAATTCCTCACTTTGCTTGGCCCAAATATCTGATTTTAGCAGATGTTTAATTGTTTGATTAGGGTAGTCGATTGCTGCAAGGCCGGTGTATAGTTTCAAATGAAACCATTCACCTAGGATTTAATATCCTACATGTTCTCTAACAACCAAATGTAGAAGCGATGAACAGTTGTCCCGTGAGATTAGTCAAGGTGCGGCCAAGCTGGCCCAGAAACACAAATATAAAAAGAAAAAAAAAATTAAACCATTCATGAAATCAGAAAAAATAATCGTTGAAGTTAGATTTTTAGACTAATGCTTCCTGCTGTTGAAAGGGGGGGGGACTGATTTTTTCGACTGTTGCTGCCTGTATTTGTCAAGAAAAGCAGATTGATTGTAATCATTTAACCAACTGCATCAGCATTTTGATTCATCTGAGGAAGAAAGTAAAGTCATGAAGAAGGAGAAATTGGAGTGAACAACCATTTATGTATTCACAAGTGACCTTGTAGTCTTAAAGTTGAAACGAGTTATTGGAGTTTGGAAAACCAATTGTTAACTTACTCTTGTAATATAAAGTTGGCCATTTTTTCTTCTCATTCTTGCAATCTTGCAGATTTCTGTGGTTGTTCTGCTTCAGTTATGGACTGCTACGACCCTTCACAGTGCAGGCTGGTTGAAGATATTGGCAATAGCCTACTTCTTTGGTTCTTTTCTCAACCACAACCTGTTTTTAGCCATTCACGAGCTCAGTCACAACCTTGCCTTTTCAACACCTGATTACAACCGGTGGCTTGGGATTTTCGCTAATCTCCCCATTGGAGTACCCATGTCCATCACATTTCAAAAGTATCACCTTGAGCACCATCGCTTCCAAGGAGTGGATGGCATGGATATGGACGTTCCGAGCCCGACCGAAGCTCGTCTGGTGACTAATGTTGTCTCAAAAGCCATATGGGTTGTCTTCCAACTCTTCTTCTATGCTCTCCGGCCATTGTTTCTCAAACCAAAGCCCCCAGGCCACTGGGAGTTCATCAACTTCATTATTCAGATAGCTCTTGATTTCACCATGGTTTACTTTTGGAGCTGGAAGTCCTTTGCTTATCTGATCCTCTCCACTTTCGTCGGTGGCGGGATGCATCCAATGGCTGGTCATTTCATTTCGGAACATTACGTCTTCAATCCCAAACAGGAGACCTACTCTTACTACGGTCCGCTTAATCTTCTTACATGGAGTGTGGGTTACCATAATGAACACCATGATTTCCCCAGGATTCCAGGAAGCAAGCTTTACAAAGTGAAGGAGATTGCACCAGAATACTACAATGAGTTAGATTCATATAAATCATGGAGCCAGGTGATATACATGTACATTATGGACAGGACAGTGGGGCCATTCAGTAGGATGAAGAGAATGGCAAAGAAATCCGAGTAGTTTGGTACCTTTCTCTCCCTTTTAGAATTTTTTGTTCAATTCTTTTTCCATCTGTTTTGATGGATCATTCTATCTTGAGCTGGTTTTGCCATTGTTTCGTTTACGTTCTTGGAGAGTTTTTATTCATTCTATTTAGATTGTATAGTAGCCAGCCATGTTCATTGTTCACTGTACTGTAATCGATTTTCAGGGCTTTCTGAGGGACCGTTTGTAAAAGGAGCCGAGCGTTAGCGAAGCTAGATTCTCATAGGTTTGGTATTTGGTTAATTTACAATTTTAGTACTATACTTTGAGGACTTTGCCTACATATTTTCATCTTAATGTGTCCACAACTTTAAATTTTAAATTATGTTTACCACTAGTTCATTTCGTTTATGATTAGGGATGAAATGTCAAAGGAGATTTTTTTTTTTCCTCCCTTCTATCAGTTCAACATATGGAGTGGTGACATATGGAGTGGTGAGATTTGAATCTCTGATCTCTTGGTTGAGGGTATACCTTTTAACTAATTGAGTTATGCTCATTGACAAATGTCAATAGAGATTGATGAAATAATGGTGTGACACTTAATAAGATAAAGTTTGAAATCTTGAATTAAGATATTCATATATCTCACTTAAGTAATTAAAATAAATGCTTTATAAAAAATTATTAGAATGTTTTATTTCATGCGGACTATTCTTTTTCCTTTCTTTTTGAAACATTCATGTGGACCATTCTTGAAAGTTGCTTTTGTATGAGTACATTTGAAATAATGTCCCTACATCCTATAGGCCAAAAAAGATCGCACCATTCATAATAAAGAGACTGGGCCAATGACTTGTCCTATTTAAAGATCACGGACTTTAAAAACTTTCTTTTTAGTTCAATGAACTTTATAAAGCACATGCTATCAAAAAAAAAAAAAAAAAAAAGGAAAAACAACTTTATAAAGCACATTATAATTGAATAATAGGGCTTTCATGTATTAAACAACAACAAATCTTAATACATCTGTTTTAGGTGCATGATTAAACATTTATCTTTTTCATAATTTTTGAAGATAACATTAATTCATTTGATAATCATTTTGGTTTTTGAAAATTAAATTTATAAATACTACTTTCATTTATGGATTTTTTTTTTTGTTTTGTTATCTACTTTTTACCCATGTTTTCAAAAACCAAACCAAGTTTTGAAAATTAAAAAAAAATAGGTCATGTTTGATAACTATTTAGTGTTTGGTTTTTTGTTTTTAGAAATTGTGTTTTTTTTTTTGCATCAATTCTCGACAATGTGTTTCATCTTTCTTAACAAAACATTTCAATTCTTAGCCAAATTTCAAAAACAAAAACAAGTTTTTGAAAACTATTTTTTTTTAGTTTTCAAAACTTGGCTTAATTTTTGAAAACACGTAGGTAAAAAATAGATAACAAAACAATGAAGCTCATAGATGGAAGTAGTATTTGTAGGTTTAATTTTCAAAAACGAAAAACTAAAAACCAAATAGTTATCAAACGGGGCTGTAGTTTTCAAAAACGTGTTTTTGTTTTTGGATTTTGGCTAAGAATTCAAATGCTTTTTTCAGAAAAACGAAACCTATTGTAGATAAATGATGAAAAAAACAAGCACAATTTTCAAAAACTAAATGGTTATCAAATCCGACCTAATTCGTCTTAATTTTATTTTATAATCATCTTTCACCAATCAGCACCAAAATGTTCTCAAACTTCTCTCTTCCACTTTGTGAAAGGGTTTTTTCATAGTTCCTTCATGTGATGAATACATTCTTTATGCTGTGCAGTGACATCCTACAAGGGCCCACAACTTTTCCAAACTTTTTTATTTAGGCAAAGTTTAAATTTTTTTCCCTAAACTTTGATGTCATTTTTCATCTAAAAGTTTCAATTCCATCATTTTATGTAAATAATTTTTTTTCAATTAATTCTTACTATCACTTAATATTAATTATATTTTGTAGATTTAAAAACCATTTTTTTATGAAGCAATTAGTTATTGATACTATAATATATTTAGTAGGTCCACTTTCTATAGGAACAACCCATTTTGAGTTGATTAAGTTTTTACTGATGATCATGTCAAGGCAATATTTGTTTTTTAATATTATGGCTCAATGTGTCTATTTCATCATAAAATATAGCCAAAAAAAAAAATCAAATTTGACCATAAACTTGGCATGTTGTATCAATTTTAACCCTTAACTTTTAATTTGATCAATTTAAACTTCAAACTTGATAGATTGTATCAATTTTAACTCCAAACTTTTAATTTTATCAATTAAACCTCAAACTTGAATAAGTGTATCAACTTACATCATTGGTTAAGTTTTTGTTTCAATCACCGTTAGAAAGGTTTCCCACACATGCCCAAAGCCACGTGTTCCTCTATGATATGTATTTGTTTGTTATTTAAAAAAAAAAAGTTACAAAAAAACAATTAAATCATTCAAGATGAGGTTGTCACCATCATGAAAGCCACGAACTCGACTCTTGAAAGTAGGACCCACATGAAAACAAATAGACTATTGTGTTGTCGATACCAACGACGACGAGTATGAAGAAGATTCAAGCGGTGACATCATTGAAGGCGATAATGACCATGGCGGTTTCGTTGACTTTGGTGGTAAGGAGTTTGAGCTTGACTAAAATGTGGGAGAGAATAGGGAAGTGGTGGTAGACAAAGTGACGCCCATGAACATAATGAACTAGTTGTAGCCGATGTTGTCAGCCTCGTCGACAGTCTTACGGAGGATTAAAGTGACATTGATTCTGGAGAAGAAGGGGACAAAGATTCTGACGAGGGCGATTATGAAAGCCCTTGCGGCAAATGGAGGACAAGTCAAGCTCGAGGCCGACGAGAAATTAAAAAAAATCAATATTAGCGACCGATTCAAGAATGAAAGTACTCCATTGAGAAAAAATATGGTGCAAATAAGCTTTGTTTCTACTAAAACGGATGGATCGAGTAGAATCTTGCATTAAAATTGAAAAACCCTCAAATAATGAAATGAAAAAAGCAACTGAATCAGAGAAGATAAGAAGTGAAAAAAGTCATGCGTTGAAATTGAAAAATATTATGGCGAGTCTACTACAATTTTCTTCAGCAATTTTATTCTTTATTTTTAAATAAAAAATACGTATCTATTATAGACAAACACGTGGCTTTGGACATGTGTAGAAAACCTTTCTAACGAAGATTGAACAAAAACTTAACTGAGAGGGTAAATTGATACACTTATTTAAGTTTGAGGTTTAAATTGATGAAATTAAAAGTTTAGGGTTAAAATTGATACAACCTGCTAAGTTTGAGGTTTAAATTGATGAAATTAAAAGTTTATGGTTAAAATTGATACAATCTGCCAAGTTTAGGGTCAAAATTGATTTTTTTTTTGTTGAAAAATAAATAAGCAACAATGCCTCATTGAAAAAATATTGAAATTAATTTAAAAAAAAATAAATGGGACATTGGAAAATAACATGAACATTTAAAAAAATTTGTCTCGTACACATACTTAATCTCACCCATTTAAGAGATACTTTCGATCAAGAGATCAAACATTTGAATTCTTAAGTCCACGTGTTTCTAAATTAATTAAAAAAAGAAAAAAACTTAATCAAAGTCCAATCGAAAAGGGGGCAGGTAAATTGGTAATTTTATTATAGTATGACCGTTTGACTTTATCCTCAGATTAGCGACTGGTTCAGTTGCCATCAATGGTCGGACGATGAGATGAATTCCTTGGCGTGAAGCCGGCACCGGTGAGATAATTCAAATTCCTCTCTACTAGATGAACATTGAGTCCATTCGCATTACTGAGTACGATAGAGGGAGATAATTACGATGGACTTGCTGCAGTGGAAGCTATTACCTCTACTAACTTTGCTCGCTTCCATTTTCGTAGTTTTCTACTTACAGGATCCACCCGAAGTAAGCTTCAGTGACTTTTAATCCGTATTTTTCTGTATTCTTCTTTTGTGTCTCATTTTGTGATCTTCAACTGTGCCCACCGTCTACCATCTGGTGATTTTTACGAAGACAGGTAGATGGAAATCGAAGAACTCGGTTTCGTAAGGTGTGAAGATTGGTTCCTGTCTAATTGTTTTTCTTTTTGTTTCTTGAAAATTTGAAACATAGAATGAATTTCTTTATATCTTTTAGATTTATATGACGTGTAGATGTTTTCATTCCTGTTCTGGTATTGGAGTTTAATTTCAATAATTGAGTTTTTAACATTTTGAGAATATATTAAATGGGTTCTAACCTAGCAACTTAAGTTCTAAGTATATTAGTAATTTTTACTTGGTATCAAGTAATAATTCATATTGTTATTTTTGGAACTCATTTTGTATACCTGTTCGGCGTGATGAATCTACTAACGTTTAATTTAATACATGAAGGAAATTACGAATATATATAATGACCAAATTTATCCTAGCTTAAGCTGCTTTTGGGTTTAATGTTTAAGATTACTTTTGTACTAAACCCGTTCAAGGGAAGTTGCCAAAACAGTTGAATTTGTTGTGCCGCAGGGGGGTCTCTAATACAACTTTTAACCCCAATTAATTGCTCAATTGTGGACGAAGATGGTTTTTAATTTCTGTGTAAGGTTTATATTTACGTAGCTGTGCAAAAAGAAAAATGAGATGTGTTCATGGCAAGTACATCAATTGTATGAAAGTTGTTAACTTCATGCTGCAATCATAGATGGATCCTATGTATTTTGAGCAAGTACAGCAATTGTACGAAAGTTGTTAACTTCATGCTGCAATCATAGATGGCTCCTATGTATTTTGGGTTTATACCGTTTCTGTTATGATTAATTCTGTCAGTTATGTGAAAGAATTTTAAATTTTCGTTTCAACCCCTCTCAGAAGGAATGCAGCCTGCTTCCTTACAAGCACTATTGGATAACAAGCAAGCGCATTGTTACGCCACAAGGAGTCATTTCTGGTGCTGGTTAGTACACTAGTTAATGCTATAGGTTCTCAAAGAAAGCATTATCTTACGGAGTCTACTCTGCATGCTTTACTCATTTATTTCACTATAGGTTATGTTTGACTCTCATAGAGTTGGCTTTGATCTCCTCTGAGCACCCACACCTTGACTATCTCATTTACACTCTGTTCCGTTTAAGTATATAATTCCTCTTTGATAAATCATCCATTAGTAACTAATCAGAATGTTTCTTCGTCACTCGCGGCTTTGTATCTTGCTTTTCTTGATTATCTTATGGATTTCTTTATCAAATGCTTAATTGGGCAGTTGAGATAAATGAAGGGAGGATTGTATCCATAGTTAAGGAAGAAGAAAGGCATGGGAAGATTATGGGTGCACATGTAGTTGATTACGCAGATGCTGTTGTAATGCCTGGCTTGGTTGACATGTAAGACGTAGAAATCATTTTTGTCTTCTGCCTCCTCTGATTGTTGAATATAAATGTGATTGGTAGTTTCTGATACAAAGCGGTAAAGTCTTTACTTTCAGAGCTTTGGTTGGGTCAAAATCAAAGTATTTTTCAGAATAAGCATCTTCCTTGGGTTGACCGATTTGAATCAACTCGTTTTAAAGCTTCATCTTGGTGCTCTTTGAAAAAGATTTTCGTGGGATTTTCGCTTCAAGACATGTCTAAATTGGATCGCTTTTATATATCCTTTATGATTCTTGTTTTGTTAAGTTATGTTACGTTTTTCTCCATTGTGTTCATTAGTTTGCTGTTCTGTTTTTGTTTTTTCACTCATCGTGGAGTTTTTATCTTTTTAGCATTAACTTCTTTTCATTACATCAATGAAAAGTCTTGCTTCTTGTTAAAAAAAAAAGTGATTGGTAGTTTATGATAGAAAGTAACATTGCAGGATATGAATAAAAAAGTTAGTTACTGTTGCAGCACTCAGTCTATTATATATTTCTCAGGACAGAAATTAATTAGATAGATTTTGTGCTGGGAGGTTAGATTCCATATATGTAGTTGGAAATTTTTAAGTTCTCTATTTTAGAGAGTTCGTGTATGACCATACTGTCACGAACTTTTTTGGCTTTAAATTGGCAGCAATTTGAAATCTGATGACCATTTGACTGGAACTGGTTCCTAGAATAACGTTAGGTCTATACTAATTAGTTCACTTCATTTGAGGGGGATTTTATTGAGTGGACACGATCTATATCTTCAGGGGGAACCTTATCTGTAATGCTATTGATTTCTTTCTTGGCAGACATGTTCATCTTGATGATCCTGGACGATCTGAATGGGAAGGGTTTCCTTCCGGAACAAAAGCTGCAGCTGCTGGTATGATTTTGTCCCATGTCATTTCTTCATTTAGAAGCCTTCATATTTGGGAAATTGGAAGTAATGGCTGTACCATGAATGACTTCATCATCTACCAACAGAACGTACATCTTTTTTAAGTTCCAACTCAATGTTTATGGTTTCTAAACCATGTAGACTTGTTTCTGTTGAATTCAGAATATTTTAGTGCCGTAACTTTTCTAACTTTTTATTTTTATTATTATTTTATAATTTTTTATATGAACTTTACTTTAGTCCAGATGGACAACCTGGGAACTGATATTGATATGTTCGTACAGGTGGTGTGACTACGCTGGTTGACATGCCTTTAAATAATTTTCCATCTACTGTGTCTGAAGAAACTCTAAAACTCAAGGTTTGTTTTTGAATTATTTTCTGGAAATATTTCAATGATTATTGTAAATTCATTGATCAAATCATCTTTTCTCTCTCTCACAGCATAAACATAAATAAATTTGCTCATGTTCGTTTTCTGCTTAATTCAATGCCCTTCTAATTTCTACTAATTTGTCTTACTCCATTAACAGATTAAGGCTGCTGAAGGAAGAATTTATGTTGACGTTGGTATGCTCAAAACCTTACTTTTCTAACTCAATTTGTTTAATCTGAGGACTCATTGTCTAATTTCATTCTATTAATTGAAGGCTTCTGGGGAGGTCTTGTTCCTGAGAATGCCTTCAATGCAAGTGCTCTGGAACGTCTCCTAAGTGCAGGCGTACTTGGCTTAAAGGTACTTCTTGATAATTTCTCTGTCTGTAATTTGGTACTTACATCTCAGCCTAATGGAATGCACATGAGTGGCAAGTCCTTGTGTTTATTCTAGATCCTATTTAAACTATAGTTTTCATTTATCATACATTTACTATTATGTGGTGGTTGCAAAGATTTTTTATCTGTTTATTTAGTAAAATGGCAATGTCAAACTGGTGGAGAGTGATAAATGTCTGCTCCTCTGAGTCCTCTCAAATTTTCTCATCAGGCAAATTCCTCATGTAGCAATAAAATGTCCTCTTAGTGAGGGGTTTCCTTCGATAGAAGGTCCTTTTTGTCAAGGACGCCCTCAGACCAGTTTATGATATTCAACTATACTATAGAACTAGATTGATGTTTGCAGAAAATCAATATTACCTTAGCAATTTTCTGCCCCATAACATGTTTTTCTGTTATTGTTTTGTAGTCGTTTATGTGTCCTTCCGGGATCAATGACTTTCCTATGACAAATATTACTCATATCAAGGTTTGTGTAGATTTTAAGTTGCAATATTCATATCAACAGTTTGATCAGCAAGAACGAATTGAATACTTTTATTTGCCTGCTAAAGTAACACTGCCATATGTGGAAATATATGCTTATTAGGAGGGACTGTCGGTGCTGGCAAAATACAAAAGGCCTTTGCTTGTACATTCAGAGATTGAACAAAGTTCTCCAAGCTCTTCGCAGCTTGAAGATAGTCAAGATGACCCTCGTTCTTACTCAACATATCTTGCAACCAGACCACCTTCATGGTAAGATATCAAAACTTCCTTACATTCTTCCATGTTTTTCATTTTGATATAATTCAAGAATTTAATAATGTATTTTCCTTTTTTTTTTTTGAGTACAACAACATGTGGGGGTGGGGACTTGAACTTCTGACCTTTTAGTCGAGAATATATGCCTTCACTAGTTAAGCTATACTCAGGTCGGCTAGTTTTAGTATTATTAATGTGTACCAAATTCACTAAAACATGCAGACGTATTTGCATTTTCCATTGTTGGTTCTAATTTCATAGTTATTAACACAATAATTCCCTTTTCTTTTATTAATATGAAACTTAAATTTATTAATAAAATTGAAAGTTACAATTAGTAAGGAGAAGAAATCAACCCCAACAAAGCTAAAGGAATAATATGATAAATTCCTCTTAATTGCATCAATTAAAAAAGAATTGTAGTTGCAACATGCTTTTGAAAAAGTGCTTTAAAGGGAGACTTTAAAATGCAACATTTCCCAATATTCTTTGCTATTTTTAGAAGAATCTTTGTAAATATATATATTTTTTTTGGATCGGAAACAATTCCGGTAGGATTTTTTTTTAAAAAGGGGGAAGAAATCCCATCCTAATGAAGTTATAAAAAACTTCAATTGGATATAAAAGAGGAACATGTTTGCACCAGTATAAAGCCAAAACATTGATGTGTTCGACTATAACTTCGATGGATCTCTCCTTGTCACTGAATATTCTTGCATTTTGTTCATTCCAAACCACTCATATGACAGCTCTATTGATCTGTACCCAAATAGTCTTCTTCTCAAGCTTGAAAGGATGATCAATTAAAATTAGAGACAACCAATCTTGCACCTCAAAAGGGACAGTCAATGTCCAACAAAAGGCTGTGAGGAAATGGGATAAAATGTTCGAAGCAAAAAGGCAATGAATGAGGATATGTTTCTGGAACTCACTATTTGATTTACTCTGACTGCAGCCTTGAGGAGATAGAGCCATCCAGGGGCTTTTTTTTGTAACCGGTCTAGGGTGTTTAGGCAAGTGTGGCTGAGTTCAAAAAGGACGAAGTTGATCCTTTTTTTTGGATAGAAATCCTTCAAAGAACTTTGTACAAGTCAGGACAGTGATGATGCTTCCACTGAGAGATTGCTGACCATAGATTTGGTAGTGTAATAGTCTCCCTTGTCTAGATTCCAAACCCATGAGTCTTTCCTGTCTATAGGTTGATAAGATGAAAGGCCAACAGAGATGCCCATTCGAATCTTTCCTCATCCTTTAGATTTCTGCAAAATTTCATAGCCCATGAGGCGCTTTGTTGGTCCCAAATGTCTGCCGCAGAGGCATCCTTTGTTGCTGTCAACTCAAATAAAAGAGGAAATATTTTACTTTCACATTACAGTTTTAACACATTTGACATCATATGTTTACCATCTTACAAACTACAAATTAAAATATGTTCTATTAAAAAAATCTTTTTGTTTCACTTGGTTTGTAAAAACTCTATTTCTTGCTACCATTTTTCTCTTGTATCATTAAATAGGGAAGAGGCAGCTGTAAGAGAGCTCTTAACTGTGACGAATAATACAAGGCCTGGTGGCTTGGCCGAAGGAACTCATCTTCACGTTGTTCACTTGTCTGATTCAGGCTCTACCTTGGAACTTATTAAGGTACTTTATACTAGTCTTACAAATGCATGCATGTCCCCAACTCCCAATGGGGATATAACATTTTATTAAGCCATTCAACATTTCAACTCATACGTTGTCACTCTCTAAGGAAATTTTCGTTTGTCCATTTTGCAATGGCTTTCCTTACTATTCTCTGATGGTCTTCTCTGTGACTCTGGGTTTAATCCAAATCAAATTCAATTGGCTTCAATATATTTTGTACTATGCTACTGCGTTCAAGAACTATAGTCTACTCTGTCTTAAGTAGCTGGAAAATGAAAAGCACGACGAATGTTATTTTCACTTCTTTTCACAGGAAGCAAAAAGGCGTGGTGATAGTGTCTCTGTTGAGACATGCACCCACTACCTAGCTTTCTCAGAGGAAGATATAAAAGATGGAGATACTCGTTTCAAGTGTGCTCCACCTATTCGTGATAAAGCCAACAAAGAAAAGCTATGGGAAGCTCTAATGGTCAGTGTTTTTGTTAATCTTGCTTGCTATATATTCCTTAATTCTTCTCTGAAGTTGCACCTGTTTCAACTTAACATTACAGGAAGGACATATTGACATGTTAAGTTCTGATCATTCGCCTACTCTGCCAGAACTAAAGCTACTTGATTCTGGGGACTTTTTGAAGGCTTGGGGTGGCGTATCATCTGTGCAGGTTGGGATTGAATATTTACTAATTACTATAGATTCTCCCACTACTATCTGCCCCTTGATTTATTTCTCGCACTCTTAGGCGTGGACAATAATGTATGCACACTGAAAATTATACTTGAAGTTGATTAAGAATAAGCTTGCTGCTGATTGTGATAAAACTGTCTTTGAATTGTATTTGGATGGATAGGCTGTCAGACATTTATATCCATGTTCTTAATAACTGCTTGCCATTTGAGATAGGTTGATCTCCTTTGAAAGATTTAAAATTGAAGGTGAATTGTATATCGTCGCTCTCTGCCAACGAATATCTACAGAAATGAGGCTGGTCCCATAGTCGTAACAAGTTCACCGCCAGATGCATTTATATTCTGCATGATACAAACTGAAGGAAAGACTTGGATTCCTTGTGCTAGTGGTTGATAGATGCATAGACAAGAAAATTAACTGTCAATCAAGTTAACAATAGTAGTAACATCAATTCTTCTTGAGAATCTGCAGTTTGATCTTTCTGCAACGTGGTCACATGCAAAGAAACGTAGAGTAACAATAGAGCAACTGGCTTTGTGGTGGAGTGAGCGGCCTGCCAAGCTTGCTGGCCTAGAATTAAAGGTCACAATATTTTCACAACTTCTATTATCAATTTTTACATTCCGACATTTTGGCAGTGTAGATTGAGATACTTTCATTGTCTTCTTCACGAGCTTGTTATATTATGACTCTATAATGAGTTGTATCGCAATAAATAGCTTAAATGACTTGTTTTCTTTTCATTAATGGTAGGAGAGTTGCATATAAATGTACAAATACTAACATTATAGCAAGTTCAATTGCACCTTCAAGTCAAATATTGTATTTTTTACCATGTTAAGGAGATAAGAAAATCTAGTTTTATCTTACAGGGAGCTATTGCGATTGGAAAGCATGCAGATATTGTTGCATGGGCACCAGATGAGGAGTTTGACGTCAATGACAAGCTTCCTGTATTCATTAAACATCCCGTATGTCTGGTTTTCTTTTTCACCACTGTTTCCTCCTCATGTATCCATTTTTACTCGTTTCAAGTTGCAATTCTCCCTTGTCTGAATCATATTTCCAGCATTTTAACTCCATAGATTCAGATACATCAAATACAAATTGCACATACTCCATGGGCAGAGAATCTTTTAGATGAAAAATTGTTGTATGAAACAAAAGTTTGTTTTTCCTTAAAATTAAAACCAACAAACCCAATTCTCCTTTCTACTGCATAGGCCAGCATTTGTCATGAGTTTTCCAAACAACTTTGAGTTGGCTTGTTATGCAGTTATGCTGACTCGTGTCTCTTTTTGTCATTCTTTTAACATAGAGCATTTCAGCCTATATGGGAATGAAACTGTCTGGAAAAGTTTTGGCCACTTTCGTTAGGGGACAACTCGTGTTCGAAGAGAAGCATGCGCACGCTCCCGCTGCCTGTGGTACTCCAATCCTTGCAAGAGTAACTGATAAGGACTCTGTTATGCATTAATCTTCATGTTATGACTTCATTAGTACCTTTCATGAGCTTATGATGTAAAGAATAAAGGGCCATACTTTCTAAAAGTTGTTTGTTATAAAGCATGAAGTGCTAGACTTCTTCATTTATATAATAAGATCAGCTCTAGGATGTTGGAACTGCACTCTTTGTTGGGAGATAGGTTACTCAATCAAATTTAATCGAAATGGTGTATGGTTCTCCTGTAGGCATAATTTAAAGGCTATTTCGTAAGGATGCCTTCTCTTTCTTGCTTAGAAAGAGAAATAATGTCACGTTTCAAATAAATATCTTAGTCACCAAACTTAGCTAAACAAGTTAAACCCTCGATTTTCATCTAGCTCAACTTATAGTAACTTAACTAGGTCCGTAGAGACCTGTCAATTACCTAAAAAAGTGGAGATTCATGTGTCAACTTGAGTGTAACTCAGTATATACTATTTTTCGTAAGGTGGAGGTTCGAATCTCCATCCTATTTTTTGTATTGAAAAAAAAAAAAAAGATACATGTGTCAACATGATTATGGCTCTATAGTTTAGACATCTACTTATTTTCTTTCGGTAAAGATTCAAATTTTCATCCTACATTTTTTTTACAAACGAGAAAAAAAAACAAACAAAAGATTCATGCCTACAAAATCTACAAACTTAAACATAACAATATTAAGAACGAACCAAATATGCGTGTTCTTATGGGTAAATTTTACTTGGTCCCAATGGCTAAGGTCCACAAGGTAAGCCCAATAAAGGAAGAGCGCTCTACTAACCACTAAGGGGCTGTTTGGCGCGCTGGTTTGGAATCAAGAACCCTGAGAATCATTGGCTGGAATCAGAAACCCTGGGGTTCCTGATTACTGTGTTTGGGGTGCAGGGTTGGGTTTGGCTGGTTTGCTGAAACCTGTGTTTGGGGTGCAGGGTTGGGTTGGGCTGGGCTGGGTTTGTTTAGGCTGTTTTTTTAAACAATTTTTTTAAGTTTTTTTTTCATATCCAATTTTTTTACTTGATAATTGTTTACTGAATTGCATATCAATATTTTAACCAATTATGTTGATAAATTGTTTCAAGCATAGTTAATTATGAATGTGTAGTTTGTACAAGTATCTCATTCACTCCATTCATGATGATGTAAAATTAAATAACATTAGCAAGGACATATATTTTAAATAATTAATATGTGGGAAAGAAGAATGATGTTGCTGGAGTAAAGGAAATCCATAATGAAAATGAAGGTCCGAAGTTCATAATATCATAATACATAAGCTAAAAGGAATGAAAAAAAAGAAATAGCAATAGTTGTCCAAAACACAAACTGAATTGAAACTAAGTAGTAGCTAAAGGTGATGAAGGCATTGAGTTGTCGTCCATAGGGGGGTCGGGTTCCAGGTGTTTTCCCTTACACTTCCACACGTAATCATACTTTAATAAGAGATTTTTAAACATGAATAACTCTTCTATTGAAGAGTTATCAAACTTTATTTTAGAAATTTAAAAAATTGGAAGTCTATTTAAAAAATTAGGGAATTTAAAACTCTATTTCACAAAGTATTCAAAAAACTATTTTAGGAACTCTATTTTAGAAATTAAAAAATTAGAAGTTTATTTAATAAATTAAGGAATCTAAAACTCTATTTCACAAAGTATTCAAAAAACTATTTTAGGAACTCTATTTTAGAAATTAAAAAATTAGAAGTTTATTTAATAAATTAAGGAATCTAAAACTCTATTTCACAAAGTATTCCAAAACCTATTTTTGGAACTCTATTTTAGAAATTAAAAAATTGGAAGTCTATCTAAGAATTAGGGAATTTAAAACTCTATTTATAAAGTATTCATAAACATATTTTTGGAACTCTATTTTAAAAAAAAAAAATATTGGAGGTCTATTTAAGAAATTTTGGAATTTAAACAAAATTTCGCACCGTATTTTGAAATCTATTTAAAGGATAAATGAGTTATAAAATTCGAATTCTATTTTAGAAATTAAAATATTAGAAACTCTATTTTGCACAGTAATTTGAAACCTATTTCAAATACATTGGGTTAAAAATTTGTTTAGTAGCCATTTTTAGTTTTATTTTAACCTTTTAAAAAATTGACTACGTGGTCGAGTCGCTGGGGTGATCGTTGGAGTGGTTGTTGGGGTGATCAGGTTGATGGGGTGGTTGGGTTGCCGAGGTGGTCACCGGTGGTGGTTGCACGGTGGTCAGGTCGTCGGAGTGGTCGTTGGGTGGTTGTCGACAGTAGTTGTTGGGTGGTCGGGTCGCTGGAGTGGTCATATGATTGGTTAGGTCGTCCGAGTGGTCGCTGAGTGGTTGTCTGGTGGTCGAGTCATTGGAGTTGTTGTTGGAGTGGTCATTAAGGTGGTCGGTTTGCTAGGTGGTCAAGTGCTAGGGTGGTCACCAGGTAGTCGTTAACGGTGGTTTTTGGTGGTTGAATTTGTCAGGTTGTCGGGGTAATCGCCGAAGTAGTCATTGGGGTGGTCGGGTCATCGAAGTGGTCCCTAGGTGGTTATCGGTGGCGATTACTAGGTGGTCGGGTTGTCGGAGTGGTTGTCAGATGGTCATTGGCGGTGGTTCGGGCAAGTCGGGTTGTCAGGGTGGTTGGGTCATCGAGGTGTCAAGTTGTTGGGGTGGTTGGGTCGCAAGGGTGGTTGTCAGATTGGTCTCTAGAGTTCTCGTCGCAGTGGTCGCCGGAGGTAGTCGTCAGTGGTGGTCGGGTCGCGGGTGCGGTGGTCGGAGTTTTCGTTGTTGGTGGTCGTCAGAGTTGTCACGGGATTTGTTGTCGAAGTGGTTGTCGAAAATGAAAAACGACAAGTGGAATCAAAAAACATGGCACAAACCCACGTGATTGCATTGTTGTAACCCATGGGGTTGTGTTTCAATACCAAGAGTTTTGAACACCTTATGCCAAACATAAGTTTGGGTTTGGAACACAAACCCATTCCAACTCAAATCCATGGGCCAAACGCCTCCTAAAAGGTAATGGCAATGAAGAACGACATTAAAGGTAATGGCACTCAATTATTTTAGCTGCCAAGCCAAGGAAGAACGACATGTCGAAGTTTCTAAGCTCGGACTCGGACAGGCACACAGTCGCAAAAATATGGCTTCATTTATTTTGTATTTGCCGAAGCTTGTTCAACCAACGCCAATGGAGAAAACTCAGCAATTGAACTGGATAAGGATAAGATACCCTTTCTACAATCCATTCCACAGCAGATTTTCACTCAGCTACTTCATCCATCCACTTTCTTCTCCTTCCGATGGAGATTAGCTACAGCTTCGTCTCCATTAGGAAAACTCCGCGTAGCTTTGCCAGAGTTCTCAGGCCCGCCTTTTCGCTCTCCAACACTCATGAATCGGTGTCCGTTCGAATCGCTACTTCACAGGCCCTCCAGAACGAAACCCTCAGGGTTCTAGAATGGAGTTCTATCTGTAAGCAACTCTCCACGTTTACGTCCACTTCCATGGGCTTTGACGTAGCTCAGAAGGCTGACATCCGCTTCGGCCGCACGAGAGAGGAGAGCCAGAGGCTTCTGGATCAGACGACTGCTGCTGAACCTGTGGTTTCTCGACAGTTGGATTTTGCAGGAATCGAAGATGTTTCTGGAATTTTGAATTCGGCGACTTCTGGAAAATTGCTCACTATGGCTGAAATGTGTTCGGTGCGACGTACTCTGAAAGCTGCCAGGGAGTTGTTCGAGAAACTGCAGGCTTTGGCTGCTGGTGGTCATTCTTCAGATAGGTAATGGTCTTGTGAAATTTGTTCTCCATCGTTTGTTTTTATTTTATTGGTGTTCGTTCTGGGGACTTGATAAGTTTCTATAGATCTTTTCGTGGTTGAAGGAAAACTACTCTACTGTATGATGCTTTTTTACATACAAAAATGATTCTGGACTCCAGGAGTCTAGCAGCTTTAGTCTTTTTATCTTGTGAAGCATTTCTTTTTTCCCTCTCTTTCTTTGTTCGTAAAAACTAATAGGAAAAAAGAAAGAGGAGTGGAGAATAAATATTCAGAACATCTTGAGCTGTGAGTAGAAATCCTTATTCCCTTTGCTCCTGTCACTGGAAAGTTTAATTTGAAACGTGAACAGATAATATGGGTAGAAGTTAATACGATTTAATCTTTCTAATTACATTCATTAGGTTCATGCCCTTGCTTGAAATACTTCAGAATTGCGATTTCCTGGTGGAATTGGAGAGAAAAATTGAATTTTGCATCGATTGCAATTACTCAATTATTCTTGATAGAGCCAGTGAAGACTTGGAGCTCATTCGCTTGGAGAAGAAGAGAAATATGGAAGAGTTAGATTCTCTGTTAAAGACAGTATCCTCTAAGATACATCAGGCTGGTGGGATTGACAGGCCTCTGATAACAAAGCGCCGAGCTAGAATGTGTGTTGCTGTAAGGGCTACTCACAAAAATTTGGTTCCAGATGGTATTGTCTTGAGCGCCAGCAGTTCTGGTGCTACATACTTTATGGAACCCAGGGACGCAGTGGATTTGAACAACATGGAAGTTAGGCTTTCAAATTCTGAGAAGGCTGAGGAAATAGCCATTTTGAGTATGCTCTCAACTGAAATATCAGAGTCAGAACATCATATAAAATATTTGTTGGATAGAATTCTTGAACTTGATCTTGCTTTGGCTAGGGCTGCATATGCTCGATGGATGAGTGGGGTTTGTCCATGTTTCTCACCCAAGGGGTATGAAGGCTTAAATTCTAGTATAACTGACAATACATTATCCGTAGATATTGATGCTATTCAGAACCCATTGCTGCTCAACTACTCTCTTAACAGTTCCTCAGATAATGTTTTATCTTACTCTGCAAATGTAGGTCAATTTGACAAAAGAGATAATGCAATCGATAGTGAAGGTTTTTCAGGAAGCGTCACTGATTTTCCAGTGCCAATAGACATTAAAATTAAGCGTCAAACGAGAGTGGTTGTGATTTCAGGGCCTAATACAGGAGGTAAAACTGCATCCATTAAGACTCTGGGCCTAGCATCTCTTATGGCTAAGGCTGGCATGTACTTGCCTGCTAAGAACCTCCCGAAACTTCCATGGTTTGATCTCGTTCTGGCTGACATTGGAGATCACCAGGTAGAATACTCAAGTCTTCCTACTGTAATCGTATATGTTATCAGCTTTTTGAGTTAAAGTTAAGTCTAACATTGTTTTCTTGATTGAAGTCTCTGGAACAAAATCTCTCAACTTTTAGCGGGCACATCTTGCGGATCTGTAAAATATTAGAAGTATCCTCAGATGAATCCCTAGTCCTGATTGATGAAATTGGCAGTGGAACTGATCCTTCAGAAGGCGTGGCTCTCTCTACCAGCATTTTGCAATATCTCAAAAATTGTGTTAACTTAGCTATTGTGACTACTCATTATGCGGATTTGACTCGCATAAAAGATAGCGATTCTTCATTTGAGAATGCAGCTGTGGAATTCTCGCTAGAAACTTTAAAACCTACCTATAAGATCCTTTGGGGGAGCACTGGAGATTCAAATGCTTTAAGAATTGCTGAATCTGTTGGATTTGATCCCGCCATAATAGAACGGGCAAAGAAATGGATGGTGAATCTTACACCAGAAAGGCAGGATGAACGCAGAGGTTTACTCTTTAAATCACTAATAGAGGAAAGAGATAAATTGGAAGCTCAAAGAAAGAAAGCTGCATCACTTCATGCAGAAATGTCTGCACTTTATAACGAGGTAAAGCTTTAGAAATTTGTGAATCTGCAGGCTTCCATTTATCTGTAGCTTTTTTTCTTAACTGCATTTTGTAATCGCTCGCATGTTTATTGACCAGTGAAACTGTCTCAGGAAGGGAAATTGATACATATCTTGTGTGCACTTCATGTGTCTTATGGCTTTATGTTGTTAAGTATTACCTTGTTTCAACGACCTTACTTGAACAGGATATGTTCTATAGGTTGTACAACTGTATCCTTGAGTTCTAAAGTATTACCTTGTTTCATGTGGTCAATTGGTCTTTGGCTTGGTTGTATCAGCATGTGATCAAGGTCAAGTTCTGACCTAATGATGGATGCACCATTTATCATGCGGATCATAATGGCTGATCGTTTGTGACTTGATCTTTTGCTTTTAACATACGTTTTTTGGTCTCTAGAAAACTTCTATTCATGATTGTTGCATGTCAATGGGAAAAACTTAGTATACCAAAGATTGGCATTTCTTAAAACTTAAGTAGCGTGCCAATTGCATAAGGCCATTGGTGGCATTTAGAAAGAACTTCTGAAAGGTTTGAGCTTAGTATACCATTCGACAAAGTTTGAAAGATTTCATGCGAATGATCTATTATTTCTCAATAAAAAGAATGCAGAACGAATGGCAATCCTTCGCCTTATGGCATTGATCTATTTATGGGAACAGATCTTACTCATCTTATCTTTTAACTCATTGATGTAGATTCGGGATGAGGCAGAAGATCTTGATAAGCGAGAGAGAGCTCTCATGGCTCTTGAAACCAGAAGAGCTCGGCAAGAAACTGAGGCAATAAAGTCCAAGATACAAACTGTTGTACAGGAGTTTGAAGAGCAACTGAAAATTGTTGGTGCTGCTCAATCCAATTCATTGATTAGGAAGGCAGAATCCGCAATTGCTTCAATTTGTGAAGCTTGTGGTCCAACAGACAATTCCCGTCCCAGTGTTGCAAATACAAGTTCTTATACACCCCAGTTGGGCGAACAAGTGTTTGTAACTGGTCTCGGGAATAAGTTAGCCACTGTTGTTGAAGCGTCTGATGATGAGGAAACAATCCTTGTGCAATATGGTAAAATAAAGGTCCGAGTGAAGAAAAGCTGCGTCAAAGCTCTCCCAAATAGTGGAAAGACAGCTGGTGCTAATTCTCCCTCATACTCTAAGAGACAGGTATCTCCTCTTCTATTAACATTCATTCTCTAGACTCCCATCTTTTGTAAATCTAAATTGCCTGCACATTAAGCCACTGCTGAGGATTAGGAAAGTTAGGTCTGATATTTTCCAATTGGATGACTCCTGAAATTTTCAATTATACGTAACTTTACTCAAGGCAACCTTCCTTATTCATTGTTCTCCTTCTCCATGATTTTATTTTGGCATTTAGGTTTTCTTTCCCAATCTTTGAAACAGTCATCAACATATTTTCATCTGTGACTTCCAATAAAATTCATGCTTCAAAATGGTTCTGCCGTGCTTAACGATCTCTGAAGTTTTACTCCAATACTATTTGTCCTGTGATGCATTCACAATAATGCAAATCTCACCATCATTGTTGACGTTGTAGGGTCGACAGAGCAGGGCATTTGTCAGTACTTCAGATGGAAGTAAAGATGGAGATTCCTATGGCCCGGTCGTGCAGACTTCGAAGAACACGGTTGACTTACGTGGTATGCGAGTAGAGGAAGCTTCATACCACCTTGATATGGCCATCTCTTCAAGAGGACCAAATTCAGTTCTTTTTATCATACACGGAATGGGCACAGGGGCTGTTAAGGAACTTGTACTTGAGACCTTGAGAAGCCATCAGCATGTAGCTAAGTATGATCAGGAGAGTCCTATGAATTATGGTTGTACAGTTGCTTTTATCAAGTAAATATCAATTTCAGTTGGTGAGCTATGCCATGCTAAGTACACCATCCATTTACTCTTTAATTTGCACACTAACTAATCACATATATCATATATGTACATATTGATGACAAGGAAGTTGAACTAAAAAAATACAGGAAACACGTAGCCGCTCCAATTTGTAGTTTCTTTGATCTATTTCAATGGAAGTATTTACCATTCTTTGAATCCTAAATCCTGTGAACTAACTTCTTTTAACAAGTGTTTGTGGTTTAATAATCTACCTTGAGGTTTGCTCGACTTCACTGCATTTTCGGTAAGTGGTTAACAGTTTGCTGCCCATAAATCAATTACTTGAAAGAAAGTGGAAAAATTTAGGTAATACAAAAGTACGTATACTCTTTTAATTTATTGGTTGCCACGTCAGCACTCTTTTAAAAATAATGTGACCTCCACTAGTATTAAAAAATACTTATAAAAGCAAAATCTTAGTGCGAACAAAGGAAGTGTAGTACTTTTTGTAATACTAGAATTTTTTTTTTCAAAGAAATCCATTATTTGGTTAAGATCATACTAATTGTTTTAACTAGTGTTTGTAGTTTAATAATCTACCTTGAAGTTTGCTCGACATCACTGCATTTTTGGAGTAGGCGAAAAAATTTCATCAGCATCTTTTTAAAAATGATGTGATCCACCAGTATTAAAAAATAATTATAAAAGCAAAACCACAAAGTGAACAAAGAAAGCATGTTACTTTTTATACCACAATAATTTTTCATTTTGCAAAGAAAGTCATAATTTGGTTAAAATCTCTGACGATGGTGTAGCAAAATTCCCCTGATTTGTTCAAATTCAATTGGCAGGTTGATGACTCCTATACAACTTATTTTCATCCTGCGTGAAGATAAGAAGTTTTGGACGTTTTGTCAGAGTCGTAACAAATTTAGAAATTAGATTCTAATTTAAACAATTATTCAAAATGTATTCTATAATATTAATAGACCATGAAACTAGTTGTAGTTACAAAACTAAATATTAGGTTGAATATAAACTATTATTAATTAATTATGAACATCTTTCTTTGTTATAAATTTTGTAATTTATAACATATTATATTATATATTTTTTAATTTAACAAAAATAAATTTAATTTATAACATGCAATACTATAATTATTAAAGTTTTAATCTTTTTTAATATAATTCTGCATTTTAAAATTTTAAATTCAAAATCTGGAAACAATGAAAACATAAAAATATTATTTTTAAACTTTCTACTATTTGTAGATCACAGAATCCAAAAACAATTTTCGAAAATACATCTGTCAAACGTATATTTAGTGAACTCAATGAATTCAAAAACATAAAACAAAATCCGAATTCGAAAACATAAAACAAAATCCATATTGCCTATCAAACAGGCTCTAAAAAAATTATAAAGTTAAAACTCTTTCTTAATATCTAACAATTTTTCAATCTAAAAAAATGAGGACAAGTTTCTTTTGATGATGTTGGCCAATGATAGATTATAACAAACAAGTTCATGCTTTTTGTAGAAGTTTATGTCAATCTTTGGGCACCTCTCCCACTTCAACCTTTTTTTTCCCTGTTCACGAAGTACCAAATCAGCCCTGCATGCAACACGGTTCTCTCAAGCACCAACACTTCATTAACCCACCAAACTAAAACCAAAGACTTAGTACAGCAAGAGCAGCAAACTTGGAAGTGACATTAGCTACTTTTACTCCTTTCATGTGAAGAATTTGATAAATAAGATTTTGCATTATTGAAACCCAAGCAACATGCGTTTGGCTGATGGACAGCATCAATAATGAGATACAAAAAGAAAACAATCAGCCAATGCTCTTACCTGCAGTTGTTTCTTGCCAAGTGCCAAGAATTTTCCTTGTTTCTTCATCTTCATCTATTTTATCAGACTTCATTTGATTTAACAACTCATTAACTTCTTTACCGCCTCTTATATGAGTCTTCATCAAGGCATGATACATCTCTCTGTTCACTGGAATGACAGACCTCAAAGAGCCTACAAAAGCTTCTACTTCTTCAATGCTGCCCTTTTCACCAAGCCAATTCAATATGCCTGTGATCACACGAAGATTAGGCTTCCATCCTTTATCCATATTCAGAGAAAGGGCTGCCTTCATGCACTCTACAGCTTTTTCGGTCTCCCCCCTGTCCAGATATTGAACAGCCACAGCACCCCAACTGTTTGGTGTGGTAGCCTTTCCTTTCTCCATCAAGTCTTCAAGCAGTGCTTCGGCTTTTTCACACATTCCCTTCTCAACATACCCAACAATGACAGTGTTAGGAACTCGAAAATCATAGCAATTCCCAGAGGATTCCCACTCTTCCAGCACTTTTGCAGCTTCTTCAAGTTCACCCAGTCTCACCAGAGATTCAAGCATTGTGATGTAGTCCCTATTGATGAATCTCGTAGAATCACTTTTATCCAAATTCCACAATCTCAACACCTTCTCCTTGTTTCCTAAGGTCGCATAAAGTGAGATTAGATGGTTATGGCCGATTCTGTCTTTACTCTTCAGTCTCTCTTCTGATTTTCTCAAGGCATCAACCGCCTTATCAGTAAGATCTGCTTTTATAAAGAAGTTAGCAACTACTGCATAAGTGTTCCAGTCCATGACAATATGAGGTTGAGATTCCATCTCCTTCAATACATTCTCCATCCCCTCAAGATCCCGTCTTGCACCATACGAATTGATGCAGATTCTGTAGCTGAAGTTGTCAGGAGACACATTTTTCTCCTTCATCTCTGCTAGCACCTCAGGGACCTTGTCATGCTGGCCAACATTTGTATACAAGCACATGATGTCATTGTAAGTGAGCTGTGAAGTTGCAAAACCCATCTCTTTCATTTTTTGCAAATGGGAGAGGGATTTTTCAACTTGCCGCTGCCGAACGTAGCAATTCAGGAGAGCACCATATGTCTTATCAGTCTGGTCGTGCTCCTTCAACTGATTGAAATAGCTTTCAGCAGAAAGATGTCCACGTACTCGGCCAATCAGATCCAATTGTACCGCATGCTCGCTTGGTGAAAATATGCAGACACCGCTTTTCTTCATCCATTCGGACACCTGCATTTATACCTATCATCAATTACAAAGAACTCCACCAATAAATTGTTTAAATCCACACATTTCTAGCTCATATGACGTTTCGGTCATTCTATCATTATCCACAAAGAGTTAAATCCCTAACAAGTTAAATCGTACTCTTGAGCAAATAGGGGAGAAAAGACATAATTCCATCGCTGAAAGTCCATATTATGTAAACTAATGAAGTTACTAAAACAAATTCACTGAATCAAAAACCCTAAGAATTTGATACAACCTCATTCTCCGTAATCAGGAGACTTCCATTTCCCCCCAGCTAAATCTATTGATAATTTGATACAACCCCATTCTCCGTAATCCGGAAACTTGAAGTTAGCGATTAGGCTATGCACACTTCCTGAATGATACTCGTCTAAAAGGCACTTAGTTCTCACTCGATTCATCATTTTGCACAGTTCACTTCTTCCTCCACATCTTACTACTCAAACCAAAACAAAGCACATTTCAAGAAAGAAGAATTCGAACCTCGAGAGCTTGTGTAAATCGTTTTCGCTTGCGAAGGTCGTGAATGATTCTCTGAAGCTCAGCGACTCGGACCTTCTTCCCCTCCTGAACCCAGCCATCGAGCTCCGGCTCCATGCTGATGCTAGGATCGCCCAGTGGACTAATTTTTGCGTACAGAGTCGCCTTTTTCAATCGATTCGTGTGGTAAGATCGGCCGGCTATCACATAGCGTGTTATGGCTTTGGAGAAGAGCTTCTGATCCATAGATGAGATCCGCAGAGAGCTCGCCTTCGAAAGAAGAAGAAGAAGAAGAAGAAGAAGAGAATTGTTAAAGTGGGAACCATAAACGCAACGGGGACGGGGGGTTCAAGGTTTTAGGAAGGTTTTGTTATTGGGCTTATGGGCTCGTTAAAATCAGAATGGAATATGGGCCTGCTTTAAATGGGCCGATTTGGGCCTCAAAAGGATAACACAACTAAAAAAAAAGAAATAATATTAAGTTAAATTACAAGTACCTAGAATTTTGTCTAATAAGTCTCTAAAATTTAAAAGGTTTCTAATAAGTATTTGAGTTTTTAATTTTTAATTTTATGTCTAATAGATTTATAAGTATCTAATATATCTCTAAATTTTTAATTTTGTGTTTAACAAGTTCTTGACCAAATCGACTTTTTTTAAAAATTCACACATCCATTGTATACAAAATTAAAAGTTTAGAATTTTATTAGATAAAATTTAGTTTTATATCTAATAGTTTGCATTTTAAAAAATGTTGAATATGCTAGAAACTTACTAGACACAAAATTGAAAGTTTAATGATATATTTTTTTCCTTTTATATATAAAAGTTTAGTGATATATTCGACATAAAATTAAAACTTTAGAAATCTATTAGCCATAATTGAATACACAAATACAAATCTAGTGATATTAAAAATTAAATTTAAATATCCCTTCGTCAAGGTTGCTGTGGTGTAGTGGTTATCACGTTAGTCTTACACACTAAAGGTCCCCAGTTCGATCCTGGGCAGCAACATTTTGAAGAATGTTTGTTTCTTTTTGTTCTTATTGAAGTAATTTCGAATCCATGTACTGGGAAAAACGTTTTTGTGTCTTTCTTCAACCTTCAGCTGCAGAGCTCACTGCCATAGAATACTTGGGCAGCGCTTAGTTTCTCCATTTTTTTTTTTGGCTTTCGAAATGAAGCTTTTACAATCTGGAAAACAAATGCATCTGATTGCATTCCGGAGAGAATTGGTGAATTTCTACTCTACGATTGCGAAGGATTCACTTTACAGAAGGATTTCACCGGTGGGTGACCCTAATGTCTCTGTAATTCCCGTTCTTGATCAGTGGGTGCTAGAAGGCAGGCCTGTTCAGAGAGAGGAACTTCAGAAAATCATCAAGGAACTCAGGATTTACAAGCGGTTCAAACATGCCCTTGAGGTTTGATTTCTCAGTTTTAACTTATTTATAACGTCGTGAAATTTGATTTGTTTGCAACTCAAAGTTGCGATGCTAGAAGTCAAAATACAGAGTGATAATCTGGTAGATTCGCCATTATTATGGAAATGATTTCGATGATTGAGGCAAATGGGTTGGTGGAAGAGTAAGCTTAAGGCGTAAAACATACAAACGATTTGCCTTTGTTGAAGTCTTAAGATGAATAATGAATTCATCTCTTTTCCAGCATGGTTTCTCTATGAACTTGTTAAGCCACTAGGATTTCATTTGCGCTAACCAATGAAGCAATGGAATTAGATCACCATGAAACAACTTTAAACTCTAGAGGGAGGAGATCTTATTTTTCATTACCTCGTAGATTACAAGTGATTATGGATTTGAGCTAAATTCATGTCAGGTAGCTTTCTTTTGTCATTGATAATTGCCTTGCAGTTCTGCCAATACCTTGTTGCGTATGTCATTTTCATGCTGCTTGCTTATTCTCTCGCTCTCTTTCTCAATATAACTTCTTAGCTCCGCTGAAAAATGTTTGACTTGCAAGAATAACAAATACAGTGGAGAGTGATTTGCTTTCCATGTGGTTCTGACATATCAAGGAAGCCACATTGTGGAAAGTTCTTGGCTCATTGATTTCATGTTGAATTGAATTGTTCCCTATGTTTTGTCCAGTATTCTCGTTTTGACCCTTCTCATGAAACCCCCTTCTTCTTCAGATATCAAAATGGATGAGTGATCAGAGATACTATCCACTATCATCTGTTGATATTGCGGCACGGTTGAATTTGATCTTAAGAGTTCATGGGTTGAAAGAAGTAGAGGATTATTTCAACAGCATTCCTAGTCAATTGAAAAAGTTTCAGGTTCATGTAGCTCTTCTAAACTGCTATGCCCATGAAAAGTGTGTGGATAAAGCCAATGCCATCCTGCAAAAGATCAAGGAAATGGGTTTTGATGGAACTCCCCTACCATACAATATCATGATGAATCTTTATTATCAAATTGGAGAATTTGAGAAATTAGATCCTTCGTTGCAAGAAATGGAAGAAAAGGGTGTTTCTTACGATCGATTCACATATAGCATCCGGCTGAGTGCTTATGCTGCTGCATCTGATATCGAGGGAGTCGATAAGATTGTGGAACAAATGGAATTGGATCCCAATATTGTTCTAGATTGGAGCTGTTATGTCATTGCTGCAAATGGTTACCTTAAAGTTGGCTTAGTAGACAAATCCCTTTCCATGCTGAGGAAATCAGAAGGTCTCCTAGCTACTGCCAAAAGGAGAGGTTCTGCATTTGATATCCTCCTCAAACTATATGCTAAAAGTGGAAAGAAAGACGAGTTACACCGTATCTGGAATCTCTACAAGAAGGAAAAAGTCTACAACAAAGGTTATATCAGCATGATAAGATCACTTTTGATATTGAATGATATTGAAGCTGCCGAACATGTTTTCAAGGAGTGGGAGACCCGGAAACTGTCCTACGACTTGCGAATTCCGAACATGTTGGTTGACGCATATTGCAGAGAAGGTCGAATGGAGAAGGCTGAAGGCTTTATAAACGAGACAATGACTGGAAGAGGCAAGTTTTCTATCCATTCGTGGTGCAATTTAGCGAGTGGATATATCCAGAAAGATCAACTACTGCAGGCAGTTGACACACTGAAAAAAGCAGCCACTTCATGCCCATCAGAATTGAACCACGTGAAGGAATTTTTGGCAACTTTTTTGGATGGCAAGCAAGACATGAAAGAAGCTGAGAAAGTCGTTGATTTATTGAGGGCTGAAGCTAACTCTCTTTTTGCTCATGATGTATTGATGGAATGTGATGATGAATGTGCATAATTTGACTTCTTACTTTTACTCTAAAAGAACAGTAAAGGGCTGTTTAATAGTTATTGTGTTTTTTCAAGAAAAAAGAAAGATCTCTATCAACACCTTTTATTTAGTTTTTCTTTGAGAAAAAAAAAGATATTTAAGAACTTTTTGTTTTTGGAATTGAAGGACTGGTTAACTATTTTTTCACTAACAGTTGAATCAAAGCAAAACAGAATGTGGTGTGTGTAATTAACCCGTTGTCCCAAAGCTTCATATTCCCTTTACAAAAATGGGTACGAACGAAAAACTACAGAAACCCACAACTATAATTAGAAGACAACAAGGCACAAAACGAAGCAACAGAAGAGAAAAAATGATATCCTGTTAAGCGACTTCTCGGCCAGAATTTCCTGCCTTCTCGACCGGGGACTGCTACTTCCAGTTGGAGCATAAGAATTTGGGTGTGTAAATAAGTTCTCCGAGTTCCCAAACAACCTAGCATACATCGTCTCTCTGAACATCCCGGCCGTAGGATGGTGAAAACTATTGACTGGGTTCTGTTCGAGGTTAAATAACGAGCTGCTCGAGTCTTCGTCATAACTGTCATACAGATCAAAATTGTAGTTTTGATTCTGGTATAGGTCTCCATAAGCAAGCTGCTGATCTGAAGCATTATTAGATCTGATAGATGCCAGATCTTTATTGCCGAAAGCTGATGGTCTAGGAGGTATGATCTGCCCTTTGGCATCAATCTCAGCATCTTTGGCTGATTGACCACGGCCGTAGAGAGGAACCATTGTTGTGTGGGAAATATCGGCCTTGCAAACTGGGCACTGCGGAGACTCGTCGGGGGCGAGGGAGGCGCTCTGGACATGAAGCCACTTGTAAATGCAAGGCCAGCAATAGAGGTGGCCACACAGGGTAACTATAGGCTCAGATGCAAAGTCTAAGCAAATGTTGCAGTCAAAGCAAGCCTTAAACGTCTCAGAATTTTCCATTGCAGCTGGAACGTGCCTCCTCCATCCATGGGAAAAGTAATGCTCAAAGGCCATAGATTGAAGGCTCTCACAAGTTTGCTTCACACCAGGATTTGGTCTGCAACAGAGAACATAAAGAAAAAAAAACATTCTTAAATTTCCTTCATAAAGTTGTTAAGGTGGGAAGCGAAGATGTAGAGGACATAATGTAGACGCAAGAACAACTTGAGAACAAACAAATAACATACAAGGTTTGAAAGAGAAGCCAACAACTAATAAAGACTAAATTATAAAAAAATACCTTTGAACTTTACTCTCTGTTTCACTCATGTTCTTTCAAAAGTTGTAATTTTATCCTTGACCCTTCATAAACGTTTCAAAACTTTCCTTCGAGTAGAAATTCATTAGAATATTGAATGGAATGTCGACTTGTCATGACCTAGAACAACGTATCAATGACTGAGACACTTGCCTGGATTGAGTCTAAAATAACAACATTCCGCCACATCGACTTTTCGTCTAACATTCTAATTAATTTCTACTTCAAGAATAGTTTTAAAATATTTATGAAAACTTAAGAGTAATATTGCAATTTTTGAAAGAATAAGAGTATTTTTAAAATAAATGACAAAGTTTTATAATGGTTAAAATATCATTTTGATCCATGTACTTTAGGTCTTGTTCCATTTTGGTTCCTGTGCTATTAAATGTCCAATTTTAGTCTCTGTACTTTCAATAAAGTTTAAAATTAGTTCTTATGCAAGTTTGAAGTTATTTTTTTTATCAAAATTGGTTAAATAATAATAATAATAATTTTAATACAAGAAATTACACCATGTAAACATACTTCCAAAATTTATAGAGAAAAAGCTAATAGAGATTAGCTTTTTTTAAGAAAAATTAATCATAAATTAATAATAATGATCAATTTTAAGCTTATTGAAAATACATAAACTAAAATTAAACATGTGAAAGTACAGAAATTAAAATAAAATAAAGTTAAAAAACATGCATGAACCAAAATCATATTTTAACCTTTTATAATTTAGTCACTAATAAAATGTCAAAAAAATCTAAAACATGTCTTATTCTCAACGACTTTTATCTTCACGTTGCCTTTCCCAATAAAATGAAGATTAGAAACTTCAAAAGAGGAAATGTGATAAATTAGAAAAATGTGTGGTTACGTTTTCTTTTGCCTCGGTAATGGGATTTGTACCAGTCATAATGTTAGAAAACTGTTCGTTCTTAAAGTCTTCAGCCTTGTCTTTGTCGCGGCCAACCCATGCTGACAAGAGTGATCGGATGGCCAGCAGAACCACAAAATTCCTAGTCATATGTCTTATAACCTAATGGTTAAGACCAAAAGTTTAGGTCTTCAAGCCATTAGACTCAGGGATCCATCCAATTCAAAACTAAAATTAGAATTAATTTGTTTATGATTTATTTATATACTAATATCTGCAGTGAAAATTAAACATAAATTAATCTGAGAAAACATAAAAATGAGCGGGAGGAATTAAAAATTAAGTTTAAACCTAATTTACTTCTTAAACTTTTTATTTATTCTATTTTGATCTCTTACCTTTTAAATATTAAAATTTTCTTCCCAAAATTTTGTGCTTTAAAACTATTTTTGTCAAACATTTAATAAAAATTTGGATTTATCTCAAAACTTGATACCAAACCTATGACTTAAAAAACCCACTTCTGTACGACATTTATTAATTCAATGAATAAGAGAATGTCAAATTAATGTCAATGACAAAATTAATTACTTTATGAACAAGAGAAATGTTAGGTATGTGCTTAAGTGAGCATCATTTGACGCTAATTAGCATATATTATTGATCAAGAGATCAAAAGTTCGAATTCACACCTAAATTTGTCGTTGAAGTAAAAAAAAAAATGCCAAGTACGTACTAAAAAAAGAGGGAGAGAAGTTTGAAAATTTGCCGATGAAATAAAGAATGAAATTCCAAGATGCTAAAGTAAAAAAATGAAAAGAAAAAGAAAAGGAAAGGCTCCAGCTCCAAAATCATAAGTTCTTTCTTTCTTAGCATAAAAGAAGTTATTCTTTATCCAATCAGGTCAAATGGTCACCGTGTGAATTCAAAAATGTTATTCTTCATCCAATCATGTCAATGTAAACACCTAGAATTCAAGAACTGTTCCTAATATCAAACGAAATCTTCAGAAAGGGTTTTCTGAAAAGATTATAAGGGCAAAAAATAGACTTCTAATTTCATATATGGGAACGAGAACGCCGATCTATATCGATATTCAGAGTGCTCATACACATGGATCGATCGACTGGAAACAAATTCGAAGATCATCTTTTCTAGCACTAAATGTTGACTGGTTAGACAACAAAGAACACAGCCAAGACAAATCCAGGAATAGGATGTATCTCTAAGCAAATGGACGACGATGATCTAAAACAGATCAGAACCAACAGGAAAAGAATGGCCACTGATTTTAATCCCAAAGCGCTTATGAGGAACGAACACTATGACTGAAGAATCGAAATGGTGCATTTCACAATGATACAGCAGATTTAACTTCCTTCTGGTCATTTGCGTAGTCACTGGTTCCAACTTAAAAAAGGTCAGAGAGATGAATGAGGAATATTTTAATGGTTAAATTATCAAAAATACTTCTGAACTATGAGGTTGATTGCAATTATACCCCTAAACTTTGAAAAGTTTCAAAACAACCTTAAAAGCTTTTTTTTGCTAAATTTATAGACGAAAAATGATATTTTTGCATTTATATTGTCGCTTATGTGAACATATTTGAACATATATGTTGAAAAAAAATCAAAACATATGTAAATACGTCATTTTTCGTCCATAAATTTAATAAAAAAAACCTTCGAATTATTTTGAAACAACTTCGAATTATTTTGAAACAAACTTCAAAGTTGAAGAATTAAAATAAAACTTTTCAAAGTTAAGTTATAATTGAAACCAACTTCATAGGTTAGAAGTATTTTTGATAATTTAATCTATTTTAATCTATGCTTTAAAATCTCTCCCATTATCCATATTCCTCCCGAGAAATCAAACAAAAAAAGCTTGAAAATCCGGAGGATGAAGATGAAAATCGAAAACAGAACACACAAACAATTAAACCAAATCCGAAGTTTCAGAAGAAAAAGAAAACCAGTTTCCAAGAGAGCCATCACACGCAAACTACTACGTCGAAGAAAAGACAAAATGATAGTGATAAAAAGAACAAAAAGAAAAAGGCTGAAGGAAAAGCTTCTGTTACCGAGAGGCGCAGCGAAGAAGAAGAATCACAGTGCGAGAGCTCTGAAGTTGAAGAGCTTCGAGAAAATGGTTATCATGAAATTCTGAAAAGGAGTAAGGGGAGAAGAGGGAAATGAGTGTTCTTTGGACGGGCTTTGGCGGAAATGGAATCGATTTATAGACGAAATTCAATAATTTTCTATTTTGTTTCTGTTTGGTGAGTTCAACTTCAACCAGAGTATTTCTTACGTGTAGTTTTCTTTTCTTTTTGTTAAGCAGTAAAATTCTGACGTGGCCCTATTCCAAACGCGTGATCTCACGAACTTTAATCATTCATTTTTGAGAAAATATCCGTTTTAATTTAAACCTCATACTTGTATCTAGAGATGTCCATTTAACCTGCGGGACCCGTCTCAAATGGGACAAAGAATCCCCTATTACACTGAGAATGAGGGAGGGAGCGGAGAGATTTTTTTCCCTGTTGGCCAAACGAGGACGGAAAATATATTCTCCGTCCCCATCTCTACCCCGATTAGTAATATATATTATAAATAGAATTTTTTTTTTAAAAAAAAAAACTATAGTAGGAATTAGTTTAAGATTATTTCGTTATAAAAAAATAAAGACTATGTTGTAATATTGAAATTTGAATTTTTAGAAATTAAGTTGTTTCAACATTATAGTATTTTTACTTATGGTATATTATTGTTTTTATTAGAAAATTTTATAAAATTTTCTTTAAATAGAATTATATTGAAAATTATCCATTTAGAAATAATTTTTATTATGGTTGAGAATAAATTAAAAAAAAAGATTAAAAAAAACAACAAAAAAAAGAACAGGAAAAATTCCCCGTGGAAAACCAGATCCTCGTGAATTTCTCGCAGAGAATCCCCGCCTCGATCCCTACGAAATTAAATGGGAAATTTTGCAGGGACGGGGAATGAAATGGGGGGCGGGGACAGGGATGGGGAATCCATTCCCCTGCCCCGCCCCTCCTCGTGGACATCTCTATTAGTATCAATTTCTATTATTAGAGACTGATTGAAGCAAGAAATTGTAAAGAGTAGCAGTTAGGAAATTTGTGTTTGAGGTGAAAAGTTATTTGGTTTGGAGTTAGAAAGTATGTGTTTGGAACAATGAGTTATAGGAAGCAGGAGTTCTGAAGTCTAAGTTGATTTTAGTTTTTTTTTACAATTTTTTAAAATTTCATTATTAAGAATTTGTTCCCATGAATTCTAATATAGTGAATTTTTTTAATTAATTTATGTATATTTTACAAATTTCTTTAAAGAAAAAAAAAAGAATTTTGAACAAATTACCTCACATTATTTTTTCAATATCTCTCACATTAATTATTTATTTGTCTTGAAAAATTTTCAAATAAAAGAAAATCCTCCAATACTTTTTAAATATTACATCTGATTCACAAAGATTTCAATTCATTAATTTAAAGAAATTCAAATAAACCTCAAGATTTTTATGTTTTTATTCTCTCAATTTTAGAAATAATATAGATTTGTTTCTGTCAATCCTAAAATTGAGATTTTAAATTATATTATTTTTTTTTTAATATTTTACAATTTTTTTAAAGACTTGTTTTTGTCATTTTTAAAATTTTAATTTAAGATTTATTTTTCAAGCTTAATAAAATAATTTTTTTTGTATAATTTAAGATTTTATTTTTCTAACTTATCAATGTAATAGATTATCTAAAGTTTGATTAATTTGAAAATAATATATTCTTTAAAGTTTTAAAATAACTAAGTTAAAAATAAAATATCAAATATTCATGCTATTTTAAATAATTAAGTTCAAAATGAATGTATATTTTTTAACACCATTCAAAATGAATATCATATATACTTTTGTTCAAATTACTATATATTTATGTTATTTATTGTAATAATTTTATTTTATTAAGTTTGAAAGGAGAAATCGTTTATCTTTTTACTTGGAATATGATTAATTTAAAAATCAATTTTTTAATACGTTAACATTTTTAAATACTAATTTCTTAAATTATAATATTAGTTAGTTTAAAATATATTTTTCTTATCTTTAAATCAAAAAATTATATATATATCTATATATATATATATATATTTAGCTATTAATAAAAAAAATAAGATTGTTATTTGTTATAAATAATTTTTGTTTAAACTTAAAAAAAATAATTATAGGTGACATGTGGAGGAAGTGAGATAGGAAGATTTTTATCAATTAATTTTTTTTATGTAATCTAATTTACATTAAGAATTTCAATTTAAATAATAGTATCATATCTAAAACATTCTTATATAATTTATATTTAAAAAATAAAATTATAGAATAAAAAATATATACTTTTGTTGAAAACTTATTAAAATGATAGGATAAAAATTAAAATATTTTTTTAATAATTATTTATATTTAATTAGTAATTAGTAATAATGATTACAAAAATTATATTAAAAATAAAGAAAAATTTTTAAATTAAGAAAATAAGAAATTATGTAAAAAAAAATAGAGAGAGAAAAGAGATGAGAGAAGAAAGAGAGATGTGAGTGAGGTGAGATGAAGAAAAGATGAAACAAGAAAGTTGTGGCCCACAATAGGGAGGTGGAAGATGAGTTAATAAGTTTGTGGGGTTCGCAATAGGAAGTTGAAGGAGGAGTTAATAAGTGTGTGAGGTTTACAATAGGAGTTAATAAGTGTGTGAGGTTTACAATAGGAGTTAAAATTTCTTTAGGCCAAACAAAGAGTTAGGGGAGTTATTAACTCCTACCAAGTTACCAACTCCACTTCCCCTAACTCCTCGGTCCAAACACTCTCATACTCCATTCGATGACTATTTAAGTTCCGTTTAATAGTTTTTAGTTTTTAATTTTTGAAAATTATAGTTATTTTCTCATCATTTCTCTATCATGGGTTTCTTCTTTTAGAAATATATATATATTTGAATTTTTAGCCAAATTTCAAAAATAAAAACAAGTTTTTTGAAGACAACTTTTTTTTAAAACAAAAAATAAAAAACTCAATGGTCATCAAACGGGGACTTAAGGCCTGTTTGGATTGCCTATGAAAAAAAAGTCTTTTTCAAAAATGCATTTTCTTTTAAATGGTTTTTTTTTTAAAAATAAAAACAGTTTAAAATTAAAACACACATATGTTTGGTTAAAATTAAAACACACACAAGTTTGTTTTGTTCTACACACAAAATGTCAAATTACTATAAAGAACGACTATTAAATACTATGAACTAATAACTTCAAATTTGTATTTAAAACACTATTACCTATTGCAGTGATCAACAGCAGTGAGGTGACAACGGACAGTGAGGTGGCGGTGGACGGCGACGAAATCCAGTGGTCATCGGTAGCTAGAGATGTCCATTTAACCCACGGGACTGGGGCCTAGCTAGAACCCACCACGGACAGGGCTGGGAATCCTTGATTACACGGGGAATGGGGGAGGGAATGGGGAGAGTTTTCTCCCCGTTAGCTAAACGGGGATGGGGATGGGGAATATATTCCCCGTCCCCATCCCCGACCTCAACCCCGCCCCCCAGTAGTTAGTGTATATATATATATATGTTAATTATTACCTATAAATGGAAATTTTAAAAAAAAACTATAGTAGAAATTAGTTGAAGACTATTTTTTTTATAAAAATAAAAAAAAGTTAAAGACTATGTTGTAATATTGAAATTTGAATTTTTAGAAATTAAGTTGTTTAGACATTATAATATTTTTACTTATGGTATATTATTATTTTTATTAGGAAATTTTATAGCATTTTCTTTAATAGAAATTATATTGAAAGTTATTCATTTAGAAAGAATTTCTATTATGGTTGAGAATAAATTAAAAAAATAATAAATAAAGATAAATAAATAAATGGAAAAAAAAAAGAATGGAAAAAAATTCTCTGCGAGGAACCTGATCCCTGCAAAATTAAATGGGAAATTTGGCTGGGACGGGGAATGAAATGTGGGACGGGGAACCGATTCCCCGACTCCGCCCCGCCATGTGGACATCTCTATCAGCAGTGGTTACCAGTAGTAGGCGGCAAAATCTAGTGGTTGCTAGTATGTGTTGCCGCCGCCGCCGGCGGTTGCCAATGGCGATGGTCGCTAGTGGTTGCCGGTGGTTATCAACAGTGATGGTAGGCGGTAGTAAGGTGGCATTGGACAGTAGCGAAATTCGGTGGTTGCTGGCTGCGGTAGCTAGTGGTAGGCAACGAAATTCAGTTGTTACTAGTATGTGTTGTCGGCGAGGTGATCACTGGTGGTGGTTGTGGGCGATGGTGGTTTCCAGTTGTGGTTTTTGGCGACAGTAGTCACAAATGACGATTGTTGGCTGGGGTCGTTGGTGGTGGTTGCCAACAACGGCAGTTTCTGGCGGTTGTCGATAGTGGTTGGCTAAGAATTCAAATATTTTTTAAAGAAAGATAAGATCCATTGTAGATAAATGATAAGAAATAAACACAATTTTCAAAAACCAAAAACCAAATAGTTATCAAACGAGGCCTAAACTTTTAATTTCGTCAAATTACATATTAAATTATGATAAATGTTGCAATCTTAACATTAAATTTTGATAAATATTGCAATTTTTATCCTTTAATAGACTGTCATTTGAAAAACTATTATTGAAATATTCTCAAGCACATTTAATGAATATACAACATATTAGTGCGAAATTATTGAAGTTTAAAAAAAATAGCTGGAGTTGGAATTTTTGTTAAAGTTTGTGAGCTTTTAAATATTTATTCAATCGACGATTTTGTGCATTAATTAGAATTAATTTTGTGCAAAGATTGATTTTTGTTGAAATTACTGAGTTTTGAGATATCTTATTCTATTTTTAGCTAAAATTTGAGGTGAATTTAGTATTGAACATGAGGTAAAAGTTGCAACACATATTTAAGTTTATGGTTCAATTTGATGAAATTTAAGGTTTACGATAAAAATTAATACAACTTGACAAGTTTAGGAGTAAAAATTTATCTTTTTAGTTTTTCCTAATTTTTTTTAACTCAACGATGGCAAGGTAGAAAATCGAGCAATGGACTTTGGAAAAAGTAATATATGCCTTATCCAATTAAAATGTTGGCAATCATTATTTTATTTTAACATAATAAGCTTGGTCTTTAAGTAGAATTGTATTTTAAGAGATTTCTAAACTTGAAAGAATTCACAGGTAGTCAACATGAGCATAGCTCACCAACCTGAAGATAACTCAACTGATTAAGACCAATATCCTAGACCAAATAAAGGTCAAAGGTTTGAATTTTCACCCTCAGATATTGTTGTACTAAAAAAAATTGAGCATAGTCCATTGCAAGGTTATGGGGTTGTTGAATTCAAACAAGCAATCAATAGGTCTTAAGATTTAATATTGTGTCTAAGCGGCTGTTTGGTGCGAGATTTAGAAATGAAAATGGGTAAGAGTTTGTGGTACCCTTATTTGGTACAAGATTTAAATGGTTGGTCATGGGAATAATGTATTGAGTATTCCCAGGCATCACTTATGCCCATAGACTAGGTATTCTACACCCTTACAAAAGTATGAGTTTTCTCTTTGTCCATCTCTACTTATGCTTTTTATTTTTATACGTAATATTATTTTGAATATAGTTAATTAATTAATGAACTAATTGATATTAAATTACCAAAATTAATACAATCAATTATTTAACTAGTATTTTCAAAAATAATTATTTAAGTAGATTAAATCAATAATAATTTATTAAAATATATACTTAATTCATTATTACAAATGAAAGTTTATTAAATGGATGAAATTACGTATTTACTGAAATTTTAATTAATTAGTTAACAATATATAGAATATATTTAATTAGTTAATTAGAATTATTTAAATCAACTCAGTATAAAAATTTATTTTTTAATAATTATAATTAATTACTTATTGATTTTTTTATAATCAATTAATCATTTATTGAAATTAATTTTGATTAGTTATCATAATTATAAAAAAATTTTAGAATATTCCTTATTAATCTTTATTATAAATATATTATCAATCTTTATTATAAATATATTATCTTTTAACTAATTAAATTAATGTAATTAAAAATATTAATTAAATCATTTTAATTAGTTAAATTAACTTGGTATAATTAATTATTTTTTTATTAATACTTTAAATTAATTTGATTTTTTATTACTTAATCTATTAAAATTATATAAGGTTGTCAAGATTAATTTTATAAAATATATACAAACATAATTTGTTCTAATCAAATCCTGATAAGATAACATTCTTATGCACAACAAAATAGTCATATATGATTCTCATCCATCTTATTCACAAGCATATTATTACTAGAAGTTAATACAATTATTAGTTTTGAGTTTTAATTGATACAACTTCAAAGTTTTGGAGTATAAATTGATTTTTTTTTTTTTTTGAAAAATGTTAAACTAAATTGTCGTTGCTAATTAACTGTTCAATATAAAACTTATTTTTCTTGGTCAAAGAAAAAGGTTCATTATAAACTTTGTAACTTTCTTAAGTATATTCAACGAAATGAACTTAATTGCCCATTCTAAATATTTCTATTCAATAAGTTGATAATTAGTTTTCTCACCTATACACGATAATTATATATTAAGGGTATTGATCTCCCTGATGTAGTTGGTTTTTCAATTTGCAAATTTCGAATTAAAAATATTTGTAAATATGTACAACTATATAATTTAAATAGTTTTTATAAATATAATTTTGCAAAGAAAATTTTAGGTTAAATTACATGTTTAGTCCCTAAACTTTTAGGTTTGTGTCCATTTGGTCCCTAAACTTTTAAAAAGAGTCTAACATGTCTTTAAAATTCTAATTTTATGCCTAATAGGTCCCTATACTTTAAAAGGTGTTGATTGACTGAAACGTGTGGGCTTAGAATAAAGATTTTGGTTTTGAAAGAAGCTCCAGTCCAGTGCAAGTGTACATTGTCGATACAAGTAATAAAAATGGAAGTACTCCAAAGTATCGATCCCACAGGGAACGAATACAACAAAATTCAAATAACACAAAGATTGTTCACAAATTGCAATTGTGGTAACCAAGATAAAACAAAGTTTTGTAGGATTTTTTTTAAACAAGAAAATAAATGTCAAGAATAAAAGAAAGGAATCCAAATATGCTATGTCCTTTTGATTGAAATTGTGGCCTAATTGCAATTATAATCCTTGACTCTACTCTTAAGCAATGTAAACTGGATTCGATACCTATTCAACTTTCTATGAAGTATTTTTAAGAGACTAAGTGATTAAACTGATATTTCTATGGCTAATACGAACTTAGTTGATTTTGAAACACAATTCTTTTTGTTTTAAAGGTTTTACCATATGTCTAGGGTCAAAAACAAATTCCTATGTCTAGGTTTTTTCGTTCATTGCTTTTATGAAATCTCAACTTTATCTAACCTTTTCAGAATTAGATTCAATTGATATATACTAATCTAGGTGATTCAATCTATACTAATAATGAAAATTAAAAATCAATAAAAGCAAACAAGCTATAGAGTAAGCAAATTGCTCTTACAATTAGGTGTTTACTCTTTTATCTAGGGCATTCACGTGCTTGAATCTCAAGAAAGACTTAGCTCATAATTGAATAAGAGAACAAAGCTTTAAATAAGAAGAAACTCATAATCAACTTACTAAAAAAAAATACAGCTGCTGTAAATGAAAATGAAATTCAAAAAGTATGGGAAATAGCCTTGCATTAACAAACCAAAACTTCTCAAAATCTTCAAAAGTTGTTAATAAGTAAAGAATAAGAATACAAAACTGAACATTGGTCTATTAAAGAAGATGGAAAACAAAATGAACTAAAAACACAAAAAGTGTAGAAAGCTAAACTTGAACATCAATCCGAAAACAAGAATAACTATCGAAACTTGGAGCAAATTAACTTCTAGACTCTCCTCAATCTAACCCGATTCAACCTTTGTCAAGGAGAATCAAGTTGTAACAATCCTAGACTTTCATCTGGATTGGATCGAATAGATCAACAACTCGAGGTTTCTGGAAAAATGGCAAAACAACAGAAAAACAAGATGAAGAGTAGTACAAAATCTTTGGCATAGAAAAATCCATCTTTTTTTTTTCTTGTGTTTCTCTTCCTTTTTATAGCCTTTGAGCGGCTAGGGTTTTCTTCTCCTTCCATATATGAATTGTCATTGCTTAAAATTAGGAGGAAATCTTATTAGAATTACCCTTTTCCAGAATTGCAATTGCAATTGTATTTTAGATTGCAATTGCAATTTTTCACTATCACCCATTCTTGTATTGTCTAGAATTGCAATTGTAATATACTTGCAATTTTTCCTTTTTAGCTCAAACGGCACAAATAACACATAATTCAGCCAATTACTTCCAACATATTTAGCTATTTTCTAGCATTTTTAAAAATTCCCAAATATGCTCAAAGGTTTCTTATCAAAATTTCTCTAATTCAATAAATTTTGGATTTCAAAAAGGATAAAGTGACAGGAATAACTTTTGTTGTGAGCTAAATAATTCTTAAAAATGAGAATTATCAGGTGTACAATTGGTCCTTAACTTCAATTTTGTGCCTGGTAGGTCATTGAACTTTCAATTTTGTGCATAATAAATCCTTGACCTATTTGACTTTTTTTTTTAAAAAAATTTACGAATATATTATACCATACACAAAATTAAAATTTTAAAGTCTTATTAGGCACAAAGTTCAATTTTATGTCTAATAGATAAGTTCATTTAAAATTTTCAAATATGTCAGGGCTTATAAGAAAACACAAAGTTGAAAGTTTAATGACCTAGCTATTAGATACAAAATTGAAGGTTTAAGGACCTATTAGACATTTTTTGAAGCTTGAGAACCTATTACAAACTTAAAAGTTTAGAGACTCAACTCGTAGTTTAATCAAAAATTGAACAATAATCCACAAGAGGTTGTTTTCATAGAAGTACCAGCTTCTTTGTAGAAGTAAATGCATGATTTAATGTGCATGAAATAAACTCTAGGAATAAAAAAAAAAAGAAGTGTTTCTTAAGTTTGTTTTAAGGCATGTTTGAGAATGATTTTGGAAGAGCTAATTAAAACTTCTCTTTTATCTTGTCATTTCTAGTGATTTTAGACATGACAAAATAAAAGTGATTTTTGGCCATCCTTAGTTATTTTGGGCCGAACATGCCTTTATTCAATTCGGTGCTTTTCATATTATATTGAGATTCATATAATTTTAAGCACTTTATGACGACGATTCTTATGTTTTGGATATATATCTACATAAATTTCTTTAATATATGTTGTCATTATTTGTCTTGAGCTTGCTTTTAGTGTGCAAAAAGTGTACCAAATTATCATGCATGCACCTCTCAAACATAATTTGATATCAAATGCAACTAAAAGGGGTTCTAATTTGCTTTCTCAGTCTATTATGACTCATATTATTGTCTTTTATTATGACTCTTTGGAAGGTTTTGACAGATGCAAACAAGGTTTCAAATCCTAATAGCATTGCAAATCTCCTCAGAATAATATATAACTCATAATTTGTGGCCGTTTACAAGAGTGAAAAACTATGGAGGGAGTAATTGTTTTCCTTTAACTTGTCAAAGATTCAAGAAATAAGCTAGATTCTATAGATATCCTGTCTCGTTTTATTTTAAAAATTAAAAGATTATGAGTTTGTTTAGAATGACTTTTCAAGTGCTTAAAAATATTTTTTTTGTTTGCCACTATATGTTGAATAAGTTAATATGTAAAAAAGTATTGGTCTCAATGGTCTTTTTTTTAGTTAAAAAAATGTAGGATTGGAAGATTGAACTTTTAATTTTCAAAAAGATAATAGTGTGTATCTTATCTGCTGAACTATGCTCGAATTCACTTCGATGGTCTAATGTTGAAGTTAAGTATTTGAATCTAATAAAGCTTGTGCTAAGCTTGTGTAGTCATAGTCTTCACTTAAGCGGATGGTTTCTATTAGCTAAGTCGTGAATATCGACACAATTGAGCATTTTTATGTTCAACAACGATGTAAAAAAAATGTACTCTGTTATTGTCATTATGGTTGCTTAAACATTTATTTATATGTTGAAACATATACACAAATCAGTAACCCATTTATTTTTAGGGCAAATACACTTTTAGTTTTTAAATTTTGAGTTACTCCTACTCCTACCAAAAATAAACAGAAGAATAACAAAAAAATTAAAATAAAATAACAAAAACAAGAAATATAAGAATTTACGTGATAAAAACTCCAAAATTAGAGAAAAAACCTCGATCCACTAAAAGAAACTCTACTATATAAAAATCACATAAAATTCTCTTTCTGGCCTCAATTACAAGAAAAAACGCTCTCCCAAAGCTTTGTATCACTCACACAAGAAGATACAGAGAGGTTATTTAACTATAATTAGTACACCAAAGCTTAAAGTGTTCCTAACTATAATAATTAGAAAACAAAATCTCATAGGCCTCTTTCATAGCATTTGGAGTCCATCACTTCCTTATACTATTCCAATGTGAGATTGTTACTATTCTAATATATTATGCCTAAAACCCTATCAATGTTTCAAAAAAACACTTTAATTTTTTAAATTTAAAAATTGGTCCTAAATAGTTATTGCGTTAAATTGACCACTACTAGAAAAATGACGCGACATTATTGAGATGACAATATTTAAATGATGTTACAATATTTATTGTTTTTATATTATAGTTTCCATCCTATGTGTATTTTTTTTCTTTCTTTTTTCATCCCCTCTCCCCTCTCACTCTTCCTTCTCTTTCATCTCTTTTTTCTCCACCTTTTATTTCTCTAATTATCCTCCAGGCTCCAACAAGGGTCATCACAAACTAGAAACTTTTACTGAAAGACCGTTTGCCATCAATATGTCTAAAAACCAAATACAAGTGGGAAGAGGAAACAATTAATTCAAATTAATGTTGGTGAACTGTTTTCCAAACTTGAAAGGTTCCCATTTAATAATTATTTGACTTTTTGTTTTTTGTTTATGAAAATTGTGCTTATTTTTTCATTAATTTTCTACAATGAGTTTCATCTTTCTTAACAAAATATTTGAATTCTTAGCCAAATTCCAAAAATAAAAACAAGTTTTTGATGAAAACTACTTTTTTTTTTCAAAACTTGACTTAGTTTTTAAAAATATAGGTAAAAATATATATAACAAAACAAAGAAACTCAAGATGGAAGTAGTATTTATTGGCTTAATTTTCAAAAACCAAAAACCAAATGGTATCAAATGGGCCCTAATGTATCCCTTTCGAAATCTTAGAGATCTAATAGACATCAAACTCAAATTTCAAGAATAAAAGTGTGTTTTGCCCTATTCTTTACTATTAAAAATAATATATTAAAATATCATTTTGATCCTGTACTAATTCACATTCCATTTTAGTCTCTATACTTTCAAATGTCCAAATTTAGTCCTTATACTTCCAATAGATCTTAAAATTAATTCTTATTGTTAGTTTGAAGTTGATTTTTGTCCAACTCGGTAAAATAATAATAATAATAATAATAATTTTCATTCAAGAAAAAACACAATGTGGAAATGTTTCTAAAATTTATTGAGGGAGAAGTCTGTTGAATGAGAAATTTTGGCTAATCACAAGTCGCCACGTCATTATTTTAAATTAATGACAAAATTACAAAGAATTAAATTTTGGACCACCTATAAATTGATGTGTCCTAAATTTAGACAAAATTGGTAGATCCTATAGTTATAAGGTCACTTGTCTTCATTATGACCATTTGACCAAATAATAAACTTAATTTGGTCAAATTGGATCATATAGAATTTGAATCAAAGTCAAACAAAACCCAAATCCAAATTGTTATGTCCAAAGTTAACAAAGCCCAAGTCTTGAAGGTTGGGCTCAAAAGTCATTGAAGCCCAAGCCCACATGCCCATGGAAAGCTTTATAAATAGAAGAGCTCTCCTTCATTTGAAGGGTTCATAAGTTGGAAGACTAGAGAGAATTTAGAAACAAAAAATAGAAGACTTCCTAAGCTCTTGAAGATCAAACACTCTTTGAACCAAGCCTTGAAGACTAGTAGACTTTGTATATCAGAAATCTCTTTGAAGAATTAAAGCCCTCAAGAAAAATCTACATTCGAGAACAAGCTACAAAGCCCTCGTGGCAAATCTATATTCGAGAACAAGTTGCAAAGCCCTTGAGACAAATCCATGTTCAAAAACAAGCTACAAAGCCCTCGAGACAAATTCACGTTCGAGAACAAGCTGTAAAGCTGAAAACACTCATTTATGAATGTTATTTAGCTCTAAAAACTAAGCTATTTGCTTAGAAAATGAGTGTTTAAAGTTATATTTTATGTCATTTAGGGAAATTTTAAGTAAAAACAAGCTTTGCATGGTTTGAAAGTGTTAATTTTTGTTGGTTTTGTGTGGAGGCTAAAAAATGACTCAAATGTGTCTACATTCCGACCGCAATTAAAATAAAGAAGAAATGATCCATGAGATATGCGACCAAGATGAATGGGTGAATATTAAGAAAGCGGAAGCAATTTTGGATCTTGAGCACTCTAATTTGATCAATTTTATCAAACAAAAAACATGCTCAAAACTGGAAAAACAGAGAATAAGAACACAAACCTTTGTAGCTCAATATTCTCTTAATCCTTTGCAAATCTTGGATCACCAACACTACTTGGACCACCACTAGAGTCTTCCCTACTATTCTCAGCCCTTGGAATAGATTGTGGGATCTTTGATTGAGAGAAATTGGGAGAAGAATGAGTAAAGATCTAAATAAAAAAAGCTAGAGAGTTTTCTACAAAAATCTCTTGTTTTTCTAATCTTTTCACCTATTGTGTTTCTTCTCTATTTATAGAAAGCCACAAGCTTAGTGAAGAAGCCAATTGAATGAAGATAAACTTCAAACAAGAAGCTTTGTGAAGAAGCCAATTGAAAGAAGATATGCTTCAAACAATAAGCTTGGTGAAGAAGTTATGAACTTGGTCCATATTTCATTTCCAAATGAATTTGAATTATCTTTTAATTTTAATTCAAAATTAATATAAAATTAATTTTAAATTAAAATCAATTTTTAATTAATTAAACAATTTAATTAATTTTAAATAAATATTTAATTTAATATCAAATATCAAATTAAATAATTGGACCAATCCTAATTTCTCAAAACGAACGTTCGAACATGAATCCCTATTCATGTTTTAAACCGAACGAATATTTAAATCATATTTAAATATTTCCACTTCTTTATCATAGTTTAATTCATAATTAAGCTATGAAACGTTAAGTATATCGCATATAATTAACTTTTTCTCCCAAGTCCGAATTTGAACAATTCAAATTTTTTTTTTCTCTCAAATTATTCCAAGGCTTAGTCTGAGCTAGTAAGGGGACCTAATGGACCTACAGATCATGAGCTTCAACGATACGAGATTAACCGGCCAAACTCTTTAGCCTAGCTAATCAACATTCGTTAACCACCGGGACACTCCACTAAAGCCCAGTGGCTGCACTCTCCTCACTGTAGATATATTTCTGTCCACTCGATATAACCATGATTAGTAAGTCAATCCTTCACAGGTTGTTCGTAATTACAGCTGGGTCAAATAAACCGTTTTACCCCTGTAATTACTTCTTGTTCCTTAAGTCCCACTGATCCTCTAATGAACAATTTGGTTTGTGGTCCAACCAACAAACCGTATCCCTCTCGGGCCAACGAGAGGGTGGGCCCATTGTTCAAGACCTGGAGTCAGTACTTAAGGGAACAACCTCTCTACTAAACCCTAAAGCGGGTAGGAGTGAATTCCATCTCGCATGACTATGTTTCCAACTATCTATCCGGTCTTATCCCCAAAATGGGAGGCTTATTGAGTCGGCGATCTCGGGCCACTCTCACCCATGCAAATCTAAGGATAATCTCTAATAAACAGGAGTTCATAGCACGCTCAGGATTAAGATCGAGTTACCTAGGTCATCGTATGAATATAGTCAGTTAAAACAGTAAACGGAGTTAAAAAGTCTAAGTGACTATTTCGCGGTCCAGTCTTATGCAAACTCATTGCATAGGACGCCCCCACACGCATGTCTCCACATGAACGATTTAGGATCACATCGTTAGTACTATACAAAGTGGGCGGCGTCCATAGTGTCCCCAGAATAAGGTACCCAGCCTTATCCCTATACTATAGACCGTTTTGGCTATTACTCGAACTTGATCCACTTTTATGTCACACATAAAGTTCAAGTATACATCTTATAGTCAAGGGTTCTTAATTCATTGGATTTGGGTTATAGAATACACAATTCACTTTATTCAATAACACATTTACTGAATAAACCTCAATAACATCTTTATAGTAAAATAGAATATACATTCAGTTTACAAAACCACGAGTTTTAGGACATAAAACCCAACACAAGATGCGTCAGCATTTGAGGGCAGAAGCCAAAATCCAAATGTTGCATAAAAGAGTCAAAATGCGCCCGCATTTAGGCCATTTCGACAACATAGCAACTGCAACCACAAATGTGCCCACATCTAGACCTTTTTGACAGATTCTCCAAGATTTGCGGGATTTACAGATTTTATGGAAGATTCTCAACCAAATCTCCTCAAATCAAGGGATATGGTCAACCAAGCTTCTTCTCACTGAACTCGAAAGAGTCAATATGCGGGTGCAAGAGGCTGTATCTTTGAATTAGCCGGACTTAATTAGTTGGGTAGTTTGCGGGCACATGGTGGGCTCATTTCTCAGGGTTGAACCAAAATTTAATCTTCTGCTTCTCATCCTTGTATTTCCTATTCCTTTTTCATTTGTTTTTACTTTGTATTGCACAAAAACCACAAAATTAACTTTGTTTTTCTTGGTTACCTTCTGTTGCAACTTGTGATCAATTGTTTTGTAAACTAAAAAATACATGTGTTAAATTCATTCCCTTGGGTTTGATACTTGGAATACTATATTACCTGTTTGTGACAGTGTGCACTTACGCTTCTTTTGGCGTTGCATAGCCATTACACCGATCAAAAGTCCTCGAAACAACTTCACATTCGAGAACAAGCTGCAAAGCTCTTGAGACAAATCTAAATTCGAGAACAAGAGTCAAAGTCCTTGAGACAAATGTACATTTGAGAGAAAGAATTAGATGAACAAATTAGAGATTATACTCCACCACACAAAATTAATACAAATACAAATTCACGTTAATTTGCACGTGTTAAATTTCTTTGTTGAAATTGCATGGGAACAAAGGCTAATTAGAGATTTTTTTTTTTTTTTTTGAAAACTTCACAATTTGCTAACCGTAGAAAAATAATTTTTAAATGTATTAACAATACAATGACTAAATTTAGACATTTAAAATATAGAAACTAAAATAGAACAAATTCTAAATTACATAAACCAAACTAATATCACTGTCTTTTTAGAAAATCATACCCAAACATTATAGTACACATGAATGATTCTTGGAAAGAACCTAGATATTGAGTCTTCTAAAAAAACATTTTTCACGTTATATTTTGTGCAAAGTCTTTCTTTGTTGTTGTTAGGTGAGGACGAGGAGAGGACACGTGGCGGTAGGGTCCGGCAGGGCCACGGAAGGCTAGATAAAGCCACCGACCTTAGTACAAGATTAAGTATTTGACCCGTTGCCTAAGCCAAAAATAAAATTGGTCGATTTCAATGATGGGATAGTAATGGCATTGGCCCCAATTGGCTTTTAATAATTTGGTTTCTTGTTGGGGCCATAAGAAGTGTGATTCAAATGGGTGTAGGTGATACACGTGTCTTAAAATAGCGATGTCAAATGTTTCAATTTTATGAGAATTCAGTATAATTGAATAAGGTATGAATTATCATTTCAAAAATTGATGGTTAGATCTCTATTTTAAAAATTATTTTTATGAAAGTATTGATGGATATATCATATATTTATAAATTTTGGTGACCAAGTATTTAGAAACTAAAATGTTTATGAAATTATTTTAATAGATAAGTATATTTATTTTTACGCTGTCCACGAAAATTGCAAATTTTAGACCTAGTATTTATATTCATATCGATGATATTGACGTTCATTATACATGGCGTTGGAGTAGGGTTGGAGAATGGAGACAAAAGAAAATTCCATCTTGTTGGATGAACTTCTTCTATTTCTATTTATATTCCCTTGAAATTGAAATTGGAGGAGAGGAATCTTTATTCAAGAGGTAGGTTTTCTTAGGTAGAGAAAGTTCTTTGTTTTTGTTTAATTAAACTATGAGTTTGGTGAAGTTTTGGAGTTGGTATCGATTTAATAAATCATCACTGAATTCAAATATTTAAGTTAATTGGTTGTGATAAATTTAATCTTATATCAATACTTTTAACATTCTCTTGCTCACTTGTAGGCTCAAAAATTTTCATAAGGTTTAAGAATGGGTTATCAATATTAGTTGGGGAGAAAATGACTTTACATGAATTTCTGCTCTAATACATCATGTTAAATTACTATTAAACCCAAAAGTTTAAGCAAATACCAGTAAACCTAAAAGCTTAAGCTAAGCTAATGGGTTATGATGAATTTAATCTTATATCAATACTCTAACGATAGATTGTGTACTATGAACTCAAAAAAAGAAAAAAGAAAAAAAAAAGATCATGTACTAGCCTTTTGATCCTTAAATTTTTGAAATTATATCTATCTAATGTATGTACTTTTAAAAAGTTCTCGATAAGTATCTAAACTTTCAATTTTGTGTTTAATATGTATTTGTTATTAAGTTTGACACTTTTTAAAGAGTAGTGTTGCATTTTCTATAAGTATTTTTAGAGAAGAAAAATAACACTAGTCCCTAAATGCTTAGATGTTTTTTCAATTTAGTCCATTTTATTTAAAAACTTTCAATTTAATCTCTTATATTTTTAACAATTTTCAATTTAGTGTTTCAAAATTAAATGTTAAAATTGGTTGATAATAAAACTTACACGATATAATATTTTTAGTGAATTGACGGAAATTTAGAAAATGAAAAATGTCATCTAAGAGAGAAAAGTTTCTTATTTCTCCTCCAAACTTAAACTTCTAAAAAATTGATGAAAATTTTGAGTTTTCTTGATAACTTTTCTTCTCCTCTAAATTAATCGCAAGGGACTAAGTTAAAACATTTTAAACCATAAAGACTAAATTGAAAAGATACCCCTGTGGTAGGAACTAAAATATATAATAGAAGCACTTCCAATTAATTTAAAACACTTCTTCAAAATTTTTATCATGTATAGTTTCATGGCCAAAAATGTTTTTAAGATATTAAAATCCATCTTAGATGACCTCTAAAATTGAATATATATTTTTGCTTTATTATTATTATTATTATTTTGAGTTTTAGATTTTCTTTTTGTATTATAATTCAAACCTAGAATAAGAATTTAAACCTACCATAGGAAGTTATTGATGTATCTTTTTACTTTAGATAGAATGCATGTATTTGATAAGTCAAATAGATTCATTCTCTTGAGTTGGTTAGAACATAATTTCTATCTATAATAAGATAACGGACGTGTGTTACTTTCATGAATATTATTTACTACTTTAGAGATAGACTATATATAGTGAGAAATATGTGGTGTATGATCAACACATTTATTATTTGATTGTAGGGTGTGATTGTAGGGTCAAACTATTAAAATATTTATGTTTGTATGTGTTTTTCTTTTCGATGTTCTTTTTTTGTTGTTGTTGGAGACCCACCCCATTTGTCCTTTTTTTTAATATATATATATATATATATTTGACAAAAAAAAAACTCTAATTTCTCTGACTTTCCTAAGACATTGTTATGTTTTGACCATTTATTGACTATGCATTGTATTATTTAAATTTAAGTTTTATTGTTCGATGGCTTGATTGCCAGGGGCGGAGCTACAGTAGACCCAAGGGGGTTCGAACCCCTGAACTTGAAAATATTTTTATATTAGTATATCTTTGGTCTATATTTTGTAAAGAAAATTTCTTTTGGCCTGGTGGTTTGAGTGTGAAGCCTCTCATGATGTTTGATTGAAGTTGAGTGCCAAGGTTCAAACGTTCCCTGATGCACTCATACAGATTTTTTTGTTTCAAACAGACCAACGTATTTTATGGTTTTTTTTTTTTTTTTAACTTTTTGGTAACATTTTATTGTGTTCTTTTTTTTAAATATATTTTATTGTTTCTTTTTACACAGCTTTTTCTTTCTCATTTTTCTTTTCTCTTTTTCATTTTCTTCTCTGTAAATATTAATGTTTTTTTTTTTAATAAAAACGTTTGCTTTTTCTTTTATATTTTTTTAAAATAAAATGCTGATGTTTCCTAAATTCGTTTTTCTTGACATCAAATATAAATAAAAATAACAAAATATATTTTTAAATTATAGTAAATGGTTTTTAAGAAATTAATTCCATAAAAACTATTATAACTCTTATAAAGAAAAATATTATATTTGTTATTCCAAGTTTTATTCTCTTTCTTGTATAAATATACAAAATGTTAGAAATTACTTTTAGTCCCTAAACTTTCATGGAAGTAACAATTTAGTCAATGAATTATAGTTTGTAACAATTCAATATATGTACTTTTAATTTTGTAACAATTTAGTCCCTATTGTGAAAAATATTAAAGATTTAACAAGATTTGATACTTGTATAGATCGATATACATATTAGGGACTAGATGCGTTTATAAATAACAAGGACTAGGTTATCACACAATTAAAATTGATACTTAATTTTGACGAAGCAATTTTTCACACTAAGGTTAAATTGTTAAAAATTTTAAAGTACAAGGGCTAAATTGTTATATACTAAAGTTTAAGGACTAATTATTACAAATTTAAAAGTAGAATGACTAAATTGTTACAATCCATGGTTTAATGATTAAATTGTTACTTCCATGAAAGGCTAGGGACTAATGTTTTTTAACCTATAAAAATATTAGCTACGTTTTATTGAACAAACTAATATTAAAAATATATCAAGCCCCCCCTAACATAAAATTCTGGATCCGCCACTGTTGGTTGTCAAAATGTTGTTCAACTTTCATCCTTATATTTGTAATGTTAATTTTTTTTTTAAAAAAAAAAAACCCTAAAATTGGCTATAATTTTAAAACACCATACACAATAAGGTACATTTTTAAATTTTAATTAAAAATGGTCATTGGGTACCAAAATTTGCCATCCATATTGCCAAGCTCTCAAGCAAATTAGGCCGATAATACATCATGGACTCACACTTTTTTTTTTCCTTTTTTTTTTCTTTCTAATGAGTATCACACACATTTCAACAAATATGTCATAGAAGATAATAAAAGTAATAGGTATCATATCTACTTAGTTATGATCAAATTTGCTCATGAACTCTCACACTCAATTTTTATATAAAAATATAAATTTGAAAATAGCTCAACAATTGAGAAATTAATAATCTTCTTTATAAATTAAAAATTTTAACCTAAACTTACCGTGTTATATTTTAAATTTTCAAGAATGGTCGAATAGTGCAAACCATGAAGTATCGTGCACAACACTATGTTTTATGTATCAGTTTATGGTTTCTAGCTTTATAATTGTGTGTGTGTGTGTATAGATATATATATTTTTTATATTTGTTTGCATATATATTTCTTTCACTTTTGTTTTACCAAGTTTGATATTTGTAATAGGAGAGGCAACCATCACTTGGCTCAATTTATTATTTTCTAAAAAGAATTTGTTAAAAGATGGTTGCTTCTGTTTTCAATTTTCATATATACACCACTTTTTAAAAAATGACAAAAAAATTAAAGAGAAATACTTGGGTGCAGCCCAATTTTTTTGCTGTCTAGAAAAGTTGGGCTGCATGGAAATGGGTGCAACCCGAACTGCACCCAAGTATTTCCCAAAATTAAATGACTAAAACATAAAATGCTAGTGTGTGTGAAATAAACCTTAGGTTTTGCCAATTCCCATGTGTGAGAAATAATTTAGATGCCTATCTATTTATTTTAGAGTTTTTGGGAGAAAAAGATTCAAACTTCAACTTATAAAGATAGCTATGATCCATATCTAATCACTTGAGCTTGATTAGTGTTGATTCTAAACTAAAGAATTGAGGAAGTTTGCATGCAGACCACAATCCTTAAAAGAAAATCTTCAATATAAGAAATTATTTGTCCGTTCATAGCAGAAGTTCTCACTTCTGTAGTAAGGAAAATCTTTGACCGACCCTATAGAATGGTGCACAAAGTGATTAAAATAAATAAAGAAAAATAAAAACACATTGAAATGGATCCATGTGACCCATCGTATGGAGGTGGAGAGGTTGGCAACTTCCTACCCAAAAAAAAAAAAAAAAAAAAAAACTTTCTTTGTAGAAAAAATTATTAGAAGAGGTCACCACAATGTAACTGATAGTTTTACACCATTGAATGTATGATAGAGAAACTACAAAAATACTTTGAATCTATATCTTGTGATTCTCAAATGCATACAAATTTTTGAATCCAAATCCAATAGTTATTAAAAGGTAGCCATATTGGTGGCAGCCTCATCAAATAATTTTTCACTATGCAAAGTGACTAAAATTTCCTTCATTTTCTACCAATCAAAGAGAATTATGGAGTGATTTTTTTTTTTTATGATAGATACACTAAAATACTAATATTTAATATTTTCTGCCAACATGAACATAGCTAGATTAAAACATATGCTCTCAACTAAGAGATTAGATGTTCGAATCTTTTCACCTTATAAACAAAAGAAAGAACAAAATGTGAAAACAAGAGAGAAAATTGCACGAAGGATCAAGTGCTTCAATTGAGTTCTATGCATTGAAGTGAAAACATTACAAGTGTTTATAAGAAAATAAATAATCAACCACTCACTAACCATTAGTACCACTAACTTTAAAATTCTCCTTAATCATCTCCTCTAAATCACGAAGTACATCCCACACCTAATTAGGAGGCACTACCCTAAAAAACGTGACACATTAACATTAGTTTCTAATAATTAAAAATTTTAACTTAGTCAAATTACTTACCTAACAAGTTTGCACTAATTTTTTAACACTGTTGAACTCAAAATATATATATTTTTTCTAACTTTTTACCACCGCCGAGTATGAAGAAGTTTTCTGTTCAAATTTGAAGTATCAACGTGGAGATGGATGATTGGTCGTTCAAAATTTTTTAATTCACAGCCAAACGAACCCGTACTGCAGTCTGCCGCGCCAAATGCCATCACGCGCTTCAGCAGGATATTTATAAGCATTGGTAATTCAAAATTCCAAGCGCCTCGAAACCATACAGTTTTCAAATCTTCAATTCTAAAGTTCTCTTCAACTTCGATTCAGATGGGAAATATGAAATTGCCTACTGCTAAAACAAGAACAAGGAAGCGAGAGTCCGATCTCACGAGCTCCGATCAAAGGAAGCGGAACAACGATGATGTCGGCCTCGATCTCGACCTTTCCGAGTACGTACTGTTTTCCATTTCTGTTTCACTTTTTAGTGATTTTGGAGAAGCCTGATAATGATATTTACGGTATGCAGTGATCTCAAAGGGATAATGTCGGCGCTGAATCAGATTAGAGAGAGAGCTCAGAAGGACGATCAGAAGAAGAATGAAGAGACTATCTCAAGGTAATTTTAGTAGTTTCGCTCAATCGGAACTTATCGATGATTAGTTAATTGACTGGAGCAGATGAAATTGTGTATTCTTGTGTGCTTATTTCTGATTCTCGAATTTCTGAATACGGCTGCTCCTTTGCGCCTTCATTTTCTTTCTTCTGGTAGATTTTGAACTGGCCTCAGTAGTAGTTTGATTTTAGGATTTGCTTGATATGATTTCGTTACAAGATTGAAATGATAGCCTGATTCAAACTTAGCTTGCTGGATCAAACTTATTCGCCTCACCGTTTCTGTCAGACATGTGGCTGTTTTCCAACTCAATCCATGTCACTCTTTTGACAGAGTTCATTTATTTTTTAAGCTAATACTCCTCTTCATGTCGTGCACTAAAACGATATTTTGAATTTTAATTGCATTTTATTGACAGTGTAGCGACTGAGATAAGAGCAATGATTGAGGAGGTAAAATCTAAATTTGAGAAGGACAGGTTAGGTTTCAGAACTATCCTGAATGAGTTCAGGATGGTTGCTCGCTTCAATTTCTGGTTGAATTAGTTTTAAACGAATGAAAGCAATTTATTTCCCTCCAACCAATTTCAGGCAAAGTTTTGCAAAAGCACTATCGAAAAGCTCAAAAGAGGTCAGTGAACAGTGAATAGAAATAGAGACCATTCAAGAGCAAATTTGAAGTCATTATATTTTGTTTCTAGTTTCATTGTATTAATCCATTTTCCAGATGTTGCTTTAAAATTAATATGGCTTCTTTATAGTGTGAAAACTGTTTGAAGGACGAAACTGCTAAATTCCAAGCACTTTACGAGAAATTCACAAAAGAGAAAGCCACACATCTCCAGGCCATAAAAGGTAATATGCACTTCGAGTATTAAGGTGAAAAGTTATGCATTCTTTGCTCCTTACTTCTGTTTAGACTAATTTTCGTTTTATTTATCAAATATCAACTGGCGCTAGGCCTTATTAATGCGTGAGAAAACCCTTATCAGCTTTATAATTTTCCATTATCGCATTCATGAGGTTAGGTTTCATCCTATAGCATAAAAGAATCCTCGGTCTCTGACAGACATCATCGTGATGAGTGGCACTTGGCAAGTATTGACCATGGAGTCAGGTTCTCAACAACGACATATGTTCCATCAATAATGTTTGCGTTTGGGAATCCTTTCGCAAATAATTCTGATGTGTATGATATATCATTATCGAAGAATCCTTCACTTTTTTATGGAAAATAATAAGTTTATTTTCTTTTAACTATTATCAATCTGGCAAACATCCTGGTATATTCAGACAATGGACCTATGATCTTAAACAATTCGAGCTCTAAGAAAAGCCACCTCTTCTTCAAGACGGTTCCTTAAATAGTTTTTTCCCCCAAATTTTTTTTGTAATGTTTTTAATTTCAGATGCTGTTTGACTTTGGCAGATACCATTTCCAAATTTGAAGAGGAGAAAGAAAGGCTATTCGCAAAATATGAACAACTGAGTAAGCAAGAAGTTAATGCATCAATCAGCACAAAACGTTTTATTATTATCTATTTTCCCTTCATATTTGTAACAGGAAAGAAAGAAAGGAGCCTGATATCAGAGCAAGAGAAAGCTTGTGCTGAAAAAATTGCTCAATTGGAGGAGTCTTTGAAAAGGAAAAAGCAGGTATAATACGACCTGTAATTCATAAAATTATCACTAACACCTTCCCTCTTCTATGCTAATGGGCTCCTTTTACACTTCAATCTGGAACAAAGGATGATAAGACTTTCAGCCTTTTGCGGAAGACTCTTGGTTCATTTCTGGAAACTGGCTCAGATGAGGACTTCCCAGCTGATGATTGAAGGTATTAATGGATTGGGCAGTGCTGAAAACATTCATGTATGATTACTCTGCGTCACTCTCTTAAGTACTCGGAAATCAGTATGCTCTCTCTCTCTCTCACAGAAACGATTTGCATTGCTCAAGTATCTAGTCTACATTCTCGTACAGGCATATTTCTCTTATTAGTCTGGATTGAAAATTGCAATACTAAATTGAGCATTAAAGGCCAGTTCCTTCACTTTAATTGTTGGCCTTACGGCTGTAGCTGCTTTGCCTTTTTAACAATTCCGCTGATCTCTATGAATTCTGAAGTCAGTCTTCATTTCCAAGATTGTATCTTCTCTATTGAGCGTTTTTGGTCTTTCATGAGTCACACTGTCTACATAAAAATAAAAATGCTGGCAAGATTTCACATTCCATGATGAAAAGCATGCCCACCAATGTGAATTAATTTATTATACGGCTTTTGTGGTTTTTTTTTTTTTTACAACATTTGGGGTGAGGGATTCGAATCTTTAACTTCTTAGTCTAAGATACAAACTCTGTACCACTTGAGCTATGCTCATGATGGCTAACTTTTGTGGTTATAATGGATATGATTATTAGACCCTATATCTTACCTAATCTCCCTATCTAGCCCTCATTTACTTGCTGTCAAATGCCAAATCCTCATCCCAAATCTGTCCTTATTTTCTTAAACGTTGGTTATTTATTAGTCAGATCAAATCATAATCAGGCTTTATTAATGATGAGGCCTTGTTTATCAACAAAAAAAAGATGATGAAAAAAATGATGTGATCTTGTTACAGAGGCATTCTTTTTTTTAGTACAATAAATTTGACATATGAAAATTTGAACCTCTTACCTCAAAGGAAATAATAGATGTCAACTAAAGATGAATAATGCTCATGTTGGCCATCACATAGGCATTTGATGGCTAGAAAATGCCACACTAGACTCTAGAGGATGGTATTTGGCATATCAAAATGTTTATAATGGAATAAAGTTGTTCCTTCAAAACCTTGGTAGTATTTGGATAGAAGTTTTAAAGGGTGCTTTTAACTAATTAAAGATTAAAGATACTTTTTAAAATTTTCAATAACCAAAAGTAATCTGAGAAATTTTAGAAATAGATTTAAAAAAACACTTAAAATTTTATTATTATTATTATTTTGGTCAAAAATGCAAACTCACTCCAAGGATCCTATGCAAACTAGTTGATCATACCAAACATCAATTTCTCCAACTTGAGGGAAAAGTGTGTTCTTTTCTCTCTCTCTCAAACTGCACAACTTAAACTAATTCTGTAACGTTAAAAAAGACCGTCACAACAATATCCGCAGCATATACTCTTTTGCGTTAGTAATCATTCATATTTAAATTTCAAACTAGAAAAAAAAAATGCTCAAGTCGTAGAGGAGAACTTAAAATCATGATCTCACAAAAATCTGCAAACTAACAAACATGAAGGATAAAATGTAGAACGCTCATCTCATTAAACTTGCGCCACCGCTAAATTTAAGATGATTTAAAATTGCCACAACCCAATTTGGCAATAAGAAAAGAGCCATCCGAATAGAATTTATATTCAGTAAGTAACATGAAAATAAATAGCACGAGGTCATTTGCACTTCACAAGAAGAGTCTTGAGCAAGCAGATTACACCAAATCCTGCTGCTAAAAGAGTCCAAAGTCCTAGAATTGAGACCAAATTTAGTTTATAGACAGCTATTTTGATCAATTTCTTCAATGACTACACTTTAAATCAGTATGACATTCATTTACAATTAACAACACCGAGATTGGCAGCACCTTAGGCTCCAATCAGCAGCATAAAAAGTGAAAATAAGTAGGAAGTCAAGTCACAAGGCAAAGATAAGTCAAATTTGAGATAAAAACTTGTTAGAAGTTGGGAGATCAGCTCCTAAGTTTCTTTACATAAACTCAATAGCTAATACAGAAATAAAAGGTGCCAATAATGATAATGTTGTTTTCCTTCTCTGCTGATTAAGGCTGCAAAGGAAAAGAAAAATTCAGAAAAACGCAAGTTCTTTTCCTAAGCAGAAGTATTTCATAGATGAGCATACTCTACTGGACATTGGTAGGAGGGGCTGCTTGGCCCTGCTGAACAGACCACGGTGGGCGTCTGTTATGCACCTGCACAGCCACTTAAAGCTGTCAGGGGCTAAAATTTATGGCCATGATTTCTCTCATTCATACAATTAATAAAACAATCAAGCATCAAAGCAAAGAAACAGTGCAAAATACTCTAACAAACACCCTTATTTCCATAGAATATGAAGAACTCGCAACAAAAGCATCATAAAGATCCACACAATATATATATATATATATATATATATATATATATATATATATATATATATATATTTGTTCAGAGAGAGAGTTTTAATGCTGTCAATTGGCATGAATTTGTTAAGCAACTATTTCGATCCATATTGCACGTTATAATATAATTTCATCCATCAAGAAGATTGTAGAAATAGCTGCTGCTCCATGCTCCTTGGCAATGGACATTACAGCAGTTATACTGTGGTTAACACATGGAATGAAGGGGAGGATTAGTTTCACCAGATTCATGCTTTATGCATCTGTGTTTACTTTAGTAAGGGCACAAATTCCTCACCCAATGATTAAAGAAAGATAAAGTTTACAAAATCATGCTTCATCATAGTGAACGAATGAGACAACCAGAAAGATTAAGACTGTACTGTACATATTTAAGCATATTCCAAGCAATAACTTTGCTAGAAAGTGGCTTCACGTACCCCAATTTCTGTCACACTTGTACACGAGGAACACCTAACTGATGATGCTCCATATGGGTACATAAGCAACACTGCACAAGAACCACATTTTACTTGTCCAACCTCGTGAGCTGGAAAGAGAATGCAGAGGTGTTAATGAAAGAAAAGGAAAAGCTGTATTATAAGAGTTTGACAGCAAGTCGTTGGAAAGACTGAATCTATTAAGTTAATATTAAATAGTGAATCGTGAAAATACGACAAAATAGATCAACTTGAACGGCCTCCAGGGCCTTGGGACAGGCATGGACTTTTTAAACCAAGATAAAATTGAACTGCCAAAAAAATTTGTGCTGAAATATTTTTCATCTAAACATGAATTTCATTTGTTCAATAGATTCCAGAAATGATCGTTAACATCCCCTGATCCCAATTCCAGGAAATTAGAGTTAACATGTAGGAATCAGACTCTATTCTAATCCCATCTGCTCAATTCTTCAAAATTCGATAAATCTATGATGGAGTACCTATTTAATTGATGGATACAACGGGCAGGACAGAATACTTGGACAATTATAAGCACGTAGCAGAGACCCTTCTAGCAGGGAAAAATTTGCTTTCAAGTTTCAACGACGTGCATTTATTGACAAAAGAAAAGAAAAGAAAAAAGTAAGGATCAGTTGAATTTCAAGCAATATGCAATTATTGAATTTATAAACTTGTCTAGTGTTCGCTCGTCTCAAGGCTAAGAGGATGGAATTCAACAATTGTACTTGGTGGATCCAACAATAAGGGTGTCGATATCTTGAATGCCGGAATGGGGAAATTGATTCAGATTTCAATGTCTGTAAAACCACCTAAATTCATCTATAACCCATTTGAGAAATATTGTAGATCCTACAATATTTGGTTTTATGTAGAGCATAGATGTTCGGAGGCACAATACATAATGTAAATCATTTATCACTATAACCAATTCCCTCAATTATTACATATAGGTCAAAAGAAAATGGTATACAGGCACCACCCGAGCACTACCACAAGAAACAGATATTCAAAAATATTACCAAACACTGGACCCTCTAACAAAAGAGGACGCGGCAGGAAGAAAACTGTTTTGAAGAGCATAAAGTTTGGGAAATGCTAATGGCACTTTGAAACCAATATACGTGGAATCTTCTTAAAAATTAGCTAAAAGCTAACAGCATATGAACCAGACAACTTTTAAGGAAGAAAAGAATAGTAAAAACTAAAAAGAAAGAAGGAAAAGAGACAAAACCTTCTAACACATAGTTGACTGTTGAACAGCAAGAGCACTGAACATATCTGGCTCCCTTTAAATACTTAAGCAGGCGACGGCAAGAACCACAGACCATTTGTGCCATATCAGCTGCAGATTAAAACGTCTCCAGTGAGAAGATTTTGAACACATCCAATGACAATATTGGGGTATTAAGAGTAGTTATATGTCAGTTTGATTAGTTACTTTGATGAGTTATTAAGTAACTTCTACATTGTATGACAAATGGCTATTTATAGCTGACTTTCATTAATGGAAAGTTTGATGCAAGATTAATTTACACTGAAAGTGTTATCTTATTAACCTCACTCCATCGCCTCTATTAAAATGGTTGACTCTTTTTTATCTCCTGAATGGAAAACATGATGATTACTCTCATATACAAGTATTTGGTAGTTTATGCTTTGCTTCTACCCTTCAATCTAACATAACCAAGATTCATCCTCGAGCTGTGGCTGTAGTTTTTCTTGGTTATCCAACAGGAATCAAAGGGTATTGCCTATATGACATCGAGAAGAAAAAGATATTTGTGTCTCGCGATGTTATCTTCCATGAGCACGTTTTTCCCTTTCACAATGTCAACTCTCAGGAGGCTATAGACTCATTCCCTGATTTGGTACAACCTACTTCCTTCAGATACTCTGGAATGCCCCACACCTCTTCATGCGTTGTTGACAATGATGTAGTTTCTGAGTCTCAGCATGACATACCATCTCCCATTCATATTGTTGACAGTGATGCATCTTCTGAGTCACAACATAATTCATCCACGCATAACATAGCTGTTAACAATGATGATTGTCCTGAGTTACAACATAATGCCACTGAGCATATTACCACTGCTGACAATGATGCATCCATATTATCTGAGTCTCAACATGAAGGTTCTTTAACAATAGCTCATAATGATGACATTCTGAATGAGTCTCAGCATCGTCCTTTACCTCGACACTCTTTTAGAGTTTCTAAACTATCATCTTACCTTCGGGACTATCACTGCAGTCTATTGCATTTCGTTGACTTGCCACATACTACATCTAAGTATCCTTTGGTTGATGTTCTGTCTGATAGCCGTTTATCCCCAACATATAGGCACTTTCTACCAAATGTTTCATTTGTAATAGAGCCACAATATTATCATCAGGCCGTTTCATTTCCCCATTCATGAGAAGCTATGACAGAAGAATTAAAAGCCATGGAGACCAATAAAACATGGACGGTTGTTCCTCTTCCACAAGGACAACATTCCATTGGCTGTAAGTGGGTTTATAAGGTCAAGCACAAATCTGATGGGACTATCAAGAGATACAAAGCACGCTTGGTTGCTAAAGGATACACACAGCAAGAAGGTCTTGATTATATTGAGACTTTCTCTCCAGTGGCTAAACTTGTCACTAGCAAGGTACTCATTTTTGTTGTTGCTTCTTTGCATTGGCCATTAATTCAATTAGATGTTAATAATGCATTCCTTCATGGAGATTTATATGAAGAAGTCTATATGGATTTACCTCTTGGATATAAGCATGAGACTGTTCACTCTAAGGGGGAGCATCTAGTTTGCAAACTTTATAAGTCTATATATGGCCTTAAGCAAGTTTCTAGACAATGGTTTGATAAATTCTCTCATTCATTGATACTACTGGGATTTAGACAATCTAAGTCTGACTATTCATTGTTCACTCGTGGGTCTGGCTCAAATTTTATTGCCTTGCTTATATATGTGAATGATATAATAATCACAAGGGCTTCCTTGAATGATATTGTTGTTTTAAAAATCCATCTTAATGATGTATTCAAGCTAAAAGATTTGGGTTCATTGAAGTACTTTTTGGGATTAGAGCTTGCTCAATCTGCCAAGGGAATTTTGTCGTGTCAAAGGCACGATACCCTTCAATTACTCGAGGACACGGGTTTTTTGTCTTGCAAACCCAGCTCATTGCCCCTAGATCCCAATCTTAAGCTCTGTTCTGATCAAGGAAAGTTGTTGAAAGACCCCACGGTTTATAGAAGACTCATCAGTTGTCTTTTATATCTTACTATATCACGGCCGGATATCACATTTGCTATTCACAAATTGAGTCAGTTTGTTGCTCAACCGAGGCAGCCTCATCTTTCTGCTGTTCATACCCTACTGCGATACTTGAAAGGGTCGCCTGGCCAAGGTGTATTCTTTCCAATCTCTTCTTCCTTTCAATTAGGGGCATTTACAGATGTTGATTAGGCTTCGTGTTTAAATTCAAGGAAGTCTACCACTGGTTTTTTTATTTTTTTAGGTGATTCCCTTGTCTCATGGAAGGTTAAGAAACAGACCACCGTCTCACGCTCGTCCGTTGAAGCTGAGTATCGTGCATTGGCAGCAACTACCAGTTAATTAGTTTGGTTGATTCAGCTTCTCAAGGAGCTCCAAGCACATTCTCAGCCTCCTGCACTAATATTTTGTGATAACACTTCAGCTATTCATATTGCTTCGAATCCCATCTTTCATGAAAAAACGAAGCATATCGAGCTCGATTGTCATTTTGTTCGAGAAAAACTCATCCGTGGAGAGATCAAGCTGCTGCCCATTCACACAACATCTCAACTTGCTGATGTCTTTACAAAAGCTTGTCTTTTAATGCTTTTTCAAATATATTGTCCAAGATTGACATTCTTAATGTACTCATTCCATCTTGAGGGGGAGTATTAAGAGTAGTTATATGTCAGTTTGGTTAGTTACTTTGATGAGTTGTTAAGTAACTTCTACATTGTATGAAAAATGGCTATTTATAGCTGACTTTCATTAAAATGGAAAGTTTGATGCAATATTAATTTACACTCAGGTGTTAATATGGGGACTTGCAGAAAAACATGATAATACCAATGCTCTAAATTATATCCACTTTTGTCGAATTAACATCAATTCCATGAACTGAATCTACGCGTGAACTATAATTGTTTAAGCGGACTAATAGCGCACAGAATTGAATTGAACTAATTCCAAAAGGATTTTTGCTGCTAAATTGGGTTAACGTATTCACAACCATAAGTAATTGGAACAAACCACCAAATCGATTCGCTCACAAACATGAGCACAAGAAAATAATGTGCAAAAATTACTAAACAAAATGTCAACTTATGTTTTTGCAGTCAATCAACAGAAGTTCGACCACATGTATTAAAGCTGAGAAATAATTCGATGCTTCGAATCTCAGAACACAATTAGTTTTGTAAATTAACCAACAGAGATTACTAAATTTGAGTAGGAGTTAGTAATTCGAGAGAGAGGGGCGACAAGTTTAACACGGTACCGCAGCAAATATCCAACTTATCATATATGTGAAAACATGATTTCTTCGATTCTAAGACGGACCCATTACCAAATAGGCATCAGAAGGATATCGGACGTGAATTGAACACGAAGTATAATCATCAGAAAAATCTGAAATAAAACTGGGAAGCACTCACAAGAAAGTGGCGGCGGTGGTGGAGGCGGCAGCGGCGGAGTGATAGGTTCCCACCCAGGAGGAGGTCCGTCATCTTCGTCTTTCTCGATTTCATGGACCTCCATTCTCTCGATTCGTCGTTCTCAGAGAATCGACCATGTTTTCTACGGCAGACTGTACCACTATAAACCTCCCGCGTTAATACGGAGAACTATTGTCGCACTGACTTCTCGATTGTTTTTTTAATGCCATTTTTAGGTTTAAATTTAAATGCTCTTTTTTAAGGTTTAAATTAAATGTTTTAAATTTTATTTTATTATTTTTTTTTTTATATAGTATAGAGTAAGGAATTTAAACATTTGACCTCAAAAAAATAGTATATATCAATTACGAGCTAGGCTCACTTTAGCTCTATTTTGGTTATTATTATACCTTCACTTTTTTTTTTAAGTCACTTCATTATAAAAATGTCTATTTTAGTTTATGTAGTTTCAAATTTTGTCCTACCTTTATGTTCTTTTTATGGATGATGATCTAACGTACCTTGTGATTTTAAAAGAACTTATCTCCATAACTGAAGCAATGAGGGTTTGCTTGGTTAATTAAACAAGGCTAAATTATTTTTTTTAAAAAAACTCTTGAACTTTATATTTTGTTTCAAAAATACTCTTGAACTTTGAAAAGTTTTATTAACACCCTTAAACTTTCAAAAAAAAAAAAAAAAAAACCCTTACCGTTAGTTTTGGATGGAAACTGTCAATACTTTGTTTTCAAAAATACTCCAGAACTTTCAAAAGTTTCATTAATACCCTTAAACTTAAAAAAAAGTTCAAAAATACCCTTAAACTTTAAAACAAATCAAAAATACTCTTACTATTAGTATATGGACATAAATTCTTAGTGCCTCGTTTTAAAATACTCCTAAACTTTCAAAATTTGCATTAATACCCTTAACCTTAAAAAAAAAGGTTAAAAAATGCTCTTACCGTTAGTATATGGACGAAAAACTTTTATCTACACCTCATTACCTCCCTCTTCCATTTCTTCTCTGTCTTGATTTTCTTCAATCTATGGCCTAACACTTCTCTATTTTTCCTTTTTTTTCCTTTCTTTTTTAATACCCTTTTTACTCTATTCTTCTATTTTTCAATCTCTAAAACTACCCTTTTCAATCAAAGTATATAGACTATTGCAAGAAGAAAAGAGAATAATGGAACCACCAGGGGACCACAAGACTTAAATGCTTTAACAAAGTTGTACGTTAGTAATTTGAGTTAATTTGTTTGGGTTTAATACACAAAAAGAGAGACATATTTAGAATTTGGGTCATAATTTTGAGGACATCCAATGGGAGAGAAAAGAAAGAAACATATGCATTACCAAATTTATAACAATTCAAATTAGTCTATTTGTTGTGGTCAGTTAAGAAGGTTCCTCATGATTGAGAATTGGACAAATTGAGAAAAAAATTAGAGTATCTATCTGGAAAAAAAATGAGGGTATTTAGATGAGTTGTTTTCAAATTTGTTATTTTCCAACTCAAAATAACTTCAAAGACATTGACTATTTAGGTGTTGAATTTCTTATATTTATGTTTGAACATGCTTAGAAATGAGAGAGAGATTTTCATGTTTATTTAAAGTTTTAATATTTAAGAATATAGGAGAAATGAGGGAAGTTTTAGAGATTGAAAAATGGAAGAAAAGAGTAAGAGGGTATTGAAAAAGAAAGGAAAAAAAAAAGAAAAAATAGATAAGTGTTAGGCTATAGATTGAAGCAAATCAGGAGAAAGAAGAAATAGAAGAGAGAGGTAATCAGGTGTAGATAAACAGTTTTCGTCCATATACTAATAATAAGGGCATTTTTTAACCTTTTTTTTTTTTAATATTAAGGGTATTAATGTGCAAATTCAAAGGTATTTTTAAAATGAGGTGTTATGGGTGAAATTGGACCAACAAGAATGGGCTGGCTAAAGGGATGTAATGAGGGTCAAATAAGGAAAGAAGCCCAATACGAAGTCAAAATGGACCGAAACAGACAGGAGACCGACCCAGGATGAGAAGGGACGAAGAAACGGGCTTGGACCGAAGCCCAAGCCTGTGGTCAGCCGAGACCAACCACATGGCAAGGCCTAATTTTGGGCCTTGCCTCGGTCCCTTATGGCCCGTATGCCCTCAGTTCAGCCCAATTCGATCTTTCCTTTCCCCATTCGAAGACGGAAACACACGAAAAACCCTAGGAAGGAAACTATTTAAGCTCTCCCTTAGGGGGAGAGCAAAGTAAGTTCATTCTAGTTTACAACACTCTCCTAAAACTCCTAAATTCTCTCAAAACCCTTTCTGACTTAAGCATCGGAACCTGTGTGGCCTACACTACACCAGTGTCCAGGTTTTTCTTGTCTTGCAGGTCGCGTTCTTCCCCCAAGAATACAAATTCACCGTGGTTGTCACGTGAACGTCATGTGAGATTTCTCATGTCCAAAATTTGGCAACAACATGAGGTACTAACGATTTCTTTCCATATATTAACGGTAACGGTATTTTTGAACTTTTTTTTAAAGTTTAAGGGTATTAATGAAATTTTTGAAAGTTCAAATGTATTTTTGAAATAAAGTACAAAGTTCAAGAATATTTTCCATAATTTAGCCATCAAACAATCGCTAGATTTATAGTAGTAGATTGGGTTGGTTGGTTTCCATGAGTTTTGAAGGAGACCAATGAGACTCTTAGAAAATTGAATTTTTTTTTCATCTTCTTAATTTGACCCGTCGCCTGCTTTGAATTAATTCTAAATTGTGATGAGTATGAATTGAGCCTTTTTGGGAAGTTGAAAATTTTTCTCTCCTCAATTAGACCCATGTGTGCTTTCAATTATTTCGGATGGTGAATTTTAGTTTGTTTTTTAGTACTAATTTTAGCCAATTCATATACATTGTTTCTACACCACATTTCAAACTCGTGTTTAGCAAATGGATACTATAACTCGTTTTATAAAAGTACACTAAAAATAAATATCATAAACATTATTCTAATATATTATTATTATTTTATAATTTAATAATGTTCTATTTAGTAAATTAAACTTTTGAGTACAACAAATGTGAAATTAAATATTATTAATATATTATATTCACTAATTAAATAAATAAATAAATATAATATGAATTCAAATGAGTACAATTAACTTTTTTAAAAGTAGTCAGCATGAGTATAGCTCAACTGGCATAAAACATATGCCTTCAATCAAGAGGTTAGAGGTTCGAATCATCTATTTTACATATTATTAAACTATTTTTTTAAAGTAAGAAAAAAAATTGAAAACATGTATATTTGTTTAAATTGATAAATTAATAAATTAATAATGCTAAAAACTAGACTACCAATTCATTACATTGTATATTCTAAAAATATATTTATTTTAAATGCTCAATTAAGCTGATAAATGTATGAAATTTAAAAAGTTTGAATATGAAAAGTTTTTTCTTTTCATTTTATAAAAATTCAAAGATTGAGTCTTTAATTATAATTAGTTATAAAATTTTGGCTAAATTATAAAAAATACCCTTGAACTTTGCCCTTTGTTTAAAAAATATTCATATTCTTTCAAAAGTCGCAATATTACTCTTGACCTTCCATAAATGTTTCAAAACTACCATTGGAGTAGAAAAGCCGTTAGAATGTTGGACGAAAAATCGACGTGTCTGAATGTTGTTATTTCATACTTAATCCAAACAAGCGTCATAGTCACTACCATGTCGTTCCACGTTATCATCATGTCGATTTTCCATCCAACATTCTAAGCAATTTCTATTTCAAGGGTAGTTTTGAAACGTTTATAAAATGTCGAATGTAATATTACAACTTTTGAAAGAATAGAGATATTTTTTAAACAAAGTGCAAAGTTTAAGGTTATTTTTTATAATTTAGCCTAAAATTTTAATTGGATAGGAATTTCTAAAGTTGGTAACTTTTCAATTTCCTACAACTATAAAAGGGAGGACTTTCATCATTCTTTCCCAATAATTTGAGCTTCATATTCTTTTTCTTTTTCTTTTTTTTTAGTTTTTTTATTTTCTTTGCTTTTAAAGCTTCTTTAATTTTGAAATCAACTCAAGATGTTCTTGACACATCTTAGAAGAATGATATGCATGCATGTATCAAATCCATTCAAATTGATGAAGTTGTGTAGAAATTATCAAGTAAGATATATATTGGTGTTTGTGGAACAATAATTGTATAGATGCTCCTTAGTTTTCTTTTGTATTACTATTATTTTCTTAATAATTAGAGAAACCTTGTTTGTTCATCTATTGATGTTTTTTTAAGACAACCTTTATTGGTGTTATTATAAAATAAAATTAAATAAAAAAATATTACGTGTCATTGCACGTGGTGATAAACTAGTCAAATAGAAATGTTTGAATCAAATGGATAGTAGCAATTTTTCATAAATATGAGTAGTTTTTCATCTTCATTTCTATTCTATTTTTCTCTAATTATTTAAGAAAGAATTACGTGATAAATTTTCTTTCTACTTTAGTAGGATTTTAGGAGAACAGTTTTATTGATATGATTTTGAGTTGATTTTAAGGAATCAAATGAAAATAATTATAAATAATTAATAGATGGTCTAAATTGACTAACTTACAAAAGTTTAGGGTTGAAAATGATACAATTATTAGTTTGAGGTTTTAACTCATACATCCTCAAAAGTTTAGGGAGATAAATTAATTTTTTTTCCTATTTTTTATGGGTATTTTACTAGATATCGAAGATATAAAAAAGAATCTTAGTTTTAAATTTTTAATGTCAAATCTCCTGATTTACAGATATATCAACATACTAATGGATATTTACTCTCTTTTTTAACTCTAATGTCTTATTAATTTGGTGTTTTTTTTTTTAACTTGTCTTACTAATTTTGTTGGTTGAGAACAATAATGAAAGAAACACAGCTATAGCACAAACAATATTTTTGAAATGAAACAAAGAAATTACGTTATAAAAATGAAAGAGGATAAAGAAAGTTAACAAAAATACATCTTACAAATGTTATTCAAATATATTATACTTGATCTTCTACATCAATTGGTTCATTATCCCGAGCTCTTCTGTCATTTCATCTTCAATTATCAATGGGGTAGCTCGACATTGTTGAATAGTTTATCTACGAAATAAACACAACAAAAATTAAAATCAATACACGAAGATGAAATTTTTTTAAAAAAAAAAAAAAAAAAAAAAATCAATTTTACCCAAATTTGAGTATCAATTTTTACTCTAATATTTTAACTTCATCAAATTCATCCAATTTTGAATTGAGGGTGCGTTTACCTACCTGTAATCGTAATAAATCAAATGCAATTTGACATCATGTGTCCCACGTGATTACGATTGATGTTTACTATATTCTGCAATGAATTGTGGACCCTACGTTATTCTATCATATAATCTTATTACATCTAAAAGGATATGTTAACCAATTATCATAAAATATTACGTGAGACCCACACATTTATTTGCTTTATTTCCCAGGCTTTGTCCTTTCTCTCTCTTCTAACCTCAAATATTTTTTCTCTCTTTTAAAAATTTTCTTATCCATTTTTTAGTCCATAGTTTGTCTATGGTCTCACATTAGAAGAAGGGATTCGTTCTCAAGTTTATTGTCCGATTTTTTAGATCGATAAAATATTTTTTATGCATGATTGTTGGCCATGCCATATTTTGATTTTTTTATGCATGCATTTTGGCCAGACATATATTTTGATTAGAGATGTCCATTTTTCCCGCGGGGACCTGCCTTAGCTGGGTGGGGAATCCCCGTTTAGGGGGAATGGGGGAGGGAGTGGGGGAAAAAATTTACCGCGAGCTAAACGAGGACGGGGAATGTATTCCCCGTCCCCATTCCCCGTTCCCTACCCCGTTTAATTTTTTTATATTTTTATTTTATTTTTAATATATATATGTATATATGTCATTTAAAAGTTTATTGTTAATGATTTAAATAATTGGATATGTTTGAATCATATAGTTAAACATTTTAATTATATGTATGGATTAATTGGATAATTTGATATGTAATATTGTTTTGTTTTTATTAGGAGGTTCAAGAATTTTATCTTTAAATAGATATTTTTTAATAGAAAATTAACTATTTAAATTAAGATTTTTAGTGAATAATTAACAATGTAATTGAAGATTAATGGATATTTTCCATAGAAGTTAACTATTTGAAAATTTATCAAAAGAATTATTTGATTCTTAAAAAAAAAAAAATTAAACGGGGAATAATTCCTCGCGGGGAACCCGATCCCCGCAAAATTTAACGGGGAATTTCACAGGGATGGGGACTTAAATGGGGGGCTGGGACGGGGACGGGGAAGCCATCCCCGTCCCCGCCCCGCCCCGTGGACATCTCTAATTTGATCGATACTATCTTTTTTATGTGTCAGTTTTGACTAGATATATTTTGATCAATTTTGGCCATACCATATTTTGATTGATATCGATATTTAGATAATATCAATTTTTATGCGTGAGTTTTGCTAGGCATATATTTGGATCCATATCGATATTTTTTTTATGCGTAGGTTTGGCCAAACATATATTTGATATTTTTTATGCATGAGTTTTGGCTATGCTTCAGTTTTGGTCGGGCCATATTTTGATCGATATTGATATTTTTTTATCGCGTGAGTTTTGGCCAGACATCGATATCGATATAGATGAACGAAAATCTGTTATGATTTTTGGATCATTTTTTTATATGTTGTTTTTTGCTTGTTCGTTGCCAAAAAAAAAAAAAAAAAAAATCATTTTAAAAAATTTTAAAAATCTGAATAAGTAAATAAAATTAAAGAATGGTACCTTAATTTTGTAGCATAGTTACTGCATATTAATTAATTGTAAATATAAAATGACATAATGATAATCATATCTATTTCATTTCAATTTTAAGGTAGGTAAATAAATACAATCAATCATAATTCTTTTGCGTTACATCCTGTTTTATTCTAATTACGTTTGCGCTACAATTTTATTACGATTGCGTCAAATTAGTAAGCGGAAATAATGTAAGAAAAAAACTTCAATAACTCACTAATTTCTAGATAAAAAGTAATTTTTTTTTCTCGAGATTAGAGAAGAAAAAATATCAACAACTTCCTTTTGCCCGCAATCTTTATCACAATTAGCATCACATGAAGCGCATGCATTCTTTCTTGCAGGTTTCATAGCACGACTTGAATTTGGCCATTTTCTTTTTTAAGTTTTTTTCTTCTTCTTTTGTCTTGCCTTAAAGAAGTTTTTTTTTTTTTTTTCTTTTTTTAATTTGCGAGTGGATGATTTTGTGGAGAAGAGAAGCCTATTTATAGGGCCCTTATTTGTTTAATTTAGATCATTGAGTGCTAAAATTAGTTTTCTACTCCCTCTATTTAGAGGGAGTGGTCTTGGTTGGTTTTGTATTTGCAAGTTTTTTTTTTTAATTTTTATTTAAAAGAGGGAGATGTTAGAATATGTACCGAATATAAATAAGGTTAAATTATAAATTTAGTTTCTGAATTTTCAAAATTATAGATTTAGTCTCCAATCTTTTGAATTTTTTAAAATTTACGGATTTATTAGACACAAAATTGAAAATTTAAGATTCTATTAGACATCAAATTCATATTTATATCTATCAAATCAATTAATTTTTTAAAATTTCAAATTTGTTAGTGATGTATTAGACACAAAGTTAGAAGTCTATAGATTTATTAGATACTTTTAAAAGTTGAGAGATCAAATTGATACAAAACTCAGAGTGCATATATTGAAGTTGTAATTTAACCAAAAAAATTAATATTAAATAATTTTTTTAAAAAAATCCCACCTAACAGAAACGCCAAGAAGTCCAATTGAGGATAAAAATCTTCCCGCGATTTTGATTCAGCCATAAAGAAGCCCAAGTAATCCAGCCATTCATCTTCTTCAACTGTTCCCCACCACTCCCCTGTCATTATTGCAATAAAAATCTGCTCCGCTGCCGCCGTTAACATGATGTAGAGCACCACAAATGCGAAACCCAGAAGCCGAGTAAGCTCGTAAACCTGTAGATTCTCTAATTTCTTCAAGAACATGGCTTGTGGGGTTGTTTACATGACGATCGTACCTCTAAGTTCGAGTTCGAGTTACAGCTCCTGCTTATCGTATGTTCGGAGGGGTCCGTTGCTCCATAATCTCTCTGCTGAAAATCCGAGAGTTCACTGCTCAAATATTAGCCGAAATTTGTCTCTAACCACCGGTAGGATTATCAATTCCTGTGTCTTCTTCTCTTGTTCTTCAATTGTTCGATAATTCAAGTGGAAGTGTTTGAGGAATCTATGTACTTCGATGAGTATGCATTTTTTCAAATGAAATTTGAACTTTCCACTGGGCATTTGTCTGTTGCTTCACTCAGTTATGAAGTTTGCATTTATATGAATTGCTTCTGATTGCTTTTTAGTTAACATGGCTTTGGATAACTTATGGCAGAGAGGTTAGGAAATGGCGATGCTATGACTGGAGGAGCTTTTGATTTTAATAAAGCAACTACATCGCTTACTGAAAGGTCAATCTCTACATCAAAGAAGGTCACTCTTGTAAGGCATGGCCTTAGCACTTGGAATGAAGAAAGTAGAGTTCAGGTTTGTACTGTTTCTGCTTTAATCATTGATCTTTTTGACGTTGGGACGTATGTGGAATATTCGTTCGATTGCTCGATATTGATTGTCATGTGCTTGTCTTCCTGTGTGTTTACAGTTTTTGGATGCATTAAGTTGAGTTTAAGAGCTAATTTTGTTTATTCCAGACTTGCCTTGTCATGTATGTTGGCACATGAGATCATTTCTATGGATGAATTACTATGACTATGCTATTTGGCGAACTTGTTTGTTTATCTCGCATCGGCCGAAGAAAGGGTTAGATGTTGGTTTATAAGTACGATTGATCTAATTTCGGACGTGAGAAACTGCATTTGGCTCTAATACAAGTCTGATGTTGGTTTAAAGACTTGCATCAAGTTAAAACAACCGAGTTTCCATCAGCTTATCTTGGGCTTTCTAGTTTAGTTCATTGACAAGAGAAACATATGGAGCTGTTAGCAACATGCTGGAATATTTGGGGCCTGATTTATAAATTTTATGCCCCATGTTTGACTGACAATACTTCCTTCTTAATTGGGCCACAGTAAATTTCTAAGATCCAGTAACCGCCACTAAAATTTTGACAGATATGGAGAGAGGAAGGCAAAGAGGAACACCAGGAAGAGAGAGAAGAGTGACCTTTCTTTCTTTCAAGAAAATAAACACATAAAAAATTTAATTGCAGGCAATAGGAATCCTGCTACCAAGTCGTTAGAGAAGTATTAATCTATAATGAATATGAAAATGATGCTGGCACATTTTGATATCCACGCTTGAGATGACTTTAATCTATTTTGAGGAATACCTGCTGGAACTGTAGACGATGAAAATTTGAGATTTCTATTTCTGAGAAGACCGTATAGACAGCAACTACTTTGAACTTTAATGTACAGCTCCAATTCTTCTTCTTGCACATGGATTTAATTTTACATTAAGCCTACTTTTGTTGAAATAACATGCAGGGAAGCTCGGACTTATCTGTCTTAACACCAACTGGGGTGGAGCAAGCAGAAAAATGCAGAAGAGCCTTGGCAAACATAAATTTTGACAGGTGTTTTGCAAGTCCAATATCACGTGCCAAGGTTGGGAGGGATTCAAATATATGTGTGTGTTTGTATGTATTTATATATGTTCTTTTCTTTTTTCATTACAATATATTGTTTCATCAAATTGCAACTATTTCCTTGGGTGCAGTCAACTGCTGAAGTTTTATGGCAAGGAAGGGAAGAAGAATTGGTTTTTCTTGATTCTCTGAAGGAAGCCCATCTGTTTTTTCTTGAAGGCATGAAAAATGGTCTGTACCCTGCTTGAGCATACTCGAATTATGATTACCATTTTACTACTTTATCATGAAGATTATGTCTGCAAGTAACTCAAAGTGGAAGGTTGCATCAGTTCATACATTGAAACAAGCTAAACACCATCATCCACAAATTCCATAGAAAATAGCTTTGGAAAATGCTCTTTTTTAAATTCTAGGAGATAAACATTTTCTTCTTGGAACTGGTTTATCTCTTACTTGATTTCTGAATTTGAGATTTGAGACATCTTGTAGATCTTAAAATATTGCTTAGAATACGTCCTTTTAGTAAATTCTGTTTCGATCATAGAAATCATGATTAGATTTTGGAGGCAGTGGATGCTAAGAAGATTTATCCAAAGGAGTACACAACATGGCGAGAAGATCCTGCTAAATTTTGCATAAATGGCGTCTACCCTCTTCGAAAAATTTGGGCAACAGCAAGAGAGGCTTGGAGGGAAATCTTATTGTCACCTGTGAGATATTTTCATTCAATTAATTCCATCAATTACAAGCTTGTCTGGCTGCCTTTTAACAAGTATATTTTGTTGATTATCAGGGAGAGAATTTTGTGGTGGTCACTCACAAGTCTATATTGCGGGCACTTGTCTGCACGGCCTTGGGGCTTGGCCCAGAGAGGTATATGATGCCATTATTATCCTTATGGACCAAAGTGAATTTAAACTTATTGATGGTGTCTAATAAGTTTAGGGACCTCCTTGACAAAAACTTAAAAGTTTAGAGATTGAACTTGTAATTTAGACTTATATTTAACACCTTCCAACTTTCAAAATCTTGAAGAATTCTATGTGTCTATGGCTTTCATGGTTCAGGTTCCGATCGATCGAGATAAACAATGGTGGAATATCGGTGTTCAAGTTCAACGAAAGAGGAGAGGCAATGCTTCAATCTTTGAATATGACAGCACACATGTATAGCAATCACACCTATTTATACTAAAACTAGGAAGTATGTAGAAATGAGAATTTTTTTTTTCTTGAAAGAGTGTAGAAATGAGAATGATACTATATTTTTTCATAAAGATAATAATTTACATGAAAATGAAATATCAGGCTTGTTTTGTGAGCGATACGGGCCTTTAATTAAAAGGATTTGTTTGGGATGAATCGCTCCAATTTTTCCAAACTTTACATGAATTCCCCAAAAAGTGGCGAAAATATCAATATTGGTAGTTATCTTTTCTCATTGAGAAGAGTGTGGCAATGTCAAGCATGGCGGGCGAATATTTGAAGTTTGAAGTACATATCCTGGCCGCCACACCACACTAATGGTCATAGTTATCAATTGATTAGTAAAAAATTGACGTAAGCCACAAAATTTATTTCTTGAATTTAAGATCGTACACTTGGTGGAAATCCTACTCCATGTTTAAAATGTCCATGTCGACGTAAATATCGATTATAAAGGATTCTACATCTGAAAGATGAAGAGTGACCTCACAATTTATAAGATATATGAGTTACTCCTCCCATTGTCAATTAGTTTTGAGATGGAACTCCATGTAATCTTAATATGGTATCAGAGCCCATAAAACTCAAACAGTGAACCCAAAGATGCCGTAATCTTAATATCGATGTCTCAATTTTATAAAAATGTTACAAATATCTAGAAAAAATCATTAAAAAAAATTAAAAATCAAATTAATAAATAAATATTTTACACTGTTTAAATAAATTAAAAAACTTATTACTAATATAATGTTCACATTAATGATTTTTTGTTGCTATCTATTTAGTGTTTCATGATTTTTTATGGTATAACATAAATGTCGATTCACTCCTTACGTTGATGTCGAATCTATAAAAGAAATACCGACGAAAATATCTACATGTCGATAGAAATTTAATACTATGATTCTACTTCCCCGCTATCGACCAAGGGTTTGAAAATATTTTGACTATGGATCTCTTCTTTAATATTTTTTATATCATTGGGTATTATTATCTTCAATGCTCTCTAGTACTATTTTTGTTTTCTATTCAGACAAGCTCCCAAAAATTAAAATATGAAACTTATTGCACAAAAATGTATTATTTTTTTAAATAAACCTCCCTATTCACACAAACACACCAAAAAAAAAAAAAAATCTCTTCACAGGCATCGAGGAACTCATCCATATGGTTAGTTAAAAATGGTGGTGGGATTAAATTAAATTTAAAAAAAGAAAAAAGAAAAAAGGAGAGCACCTCTTATTGGTGAGGATGCTAAATTTATTGCTTGCTAGTTTTCTTTATAAGATAAAGATGATTTATTTGAATTTTGAATAGAAAATAAAAGATATACTCCTTATAATTTATGATTTATTGGAATTATTTGTGGAGAGGTAAATAAATTTTCAGTTACACTTTCTTATTATATTTTCTCATAAACACATTGGAAGCTTTTAGTGATGATTTATTAGTAGATTTCATGTCAATTTAAACATAACACAACTAGTTAAGATATATATCTCCGATCAAGTTTAAATTTTTTTACCTTACTTATTGTTCAACTCGAAAAATAATAATAAATGAATAAAATAATTGATAAATCGTATGAATAAAATAATTAGTGAATCGTATGAGTGAAAGTAGCTTTTTATCATGACAATGGATTTAAATAATTGGGTTGGTCACTTAGGTTGGACCCATAAGATTCGATGTCCAATAAACAATAATTTTTCACATCATGAAACCGATTAAATTAGGGGTTTTCTCCATTATCTAAGAAATCGGAACCGTAAGGAACCAAAAACAATAAATTTATAATTAACATACGCTTTGTACATTCTTGAAAATCACAAAGTGGATATCATTGCCGTTGGATACACTGCAGACAATTATGCCACGTAATACATGTAACGTAAGAATGTCTTTTTTCGTTTTTCCTTTACTTCTTTTTGAAGTTCTGTAAGTTTCAAAAATATTAGAGAGTAATTGCGTGCAACCGACGTTAGAAATACATGATATACCTCCCTACAAATGAACTTATGGTTAGTCAATGACCTGTAAAATTATATGAGTGACTTTTTTTTTTTAAATACAATAAATGTGGGTGGGAATTCAAATTGTCAATTTAATATAATAAATGTGACGTGAGGATTTGAAATACTTCACTTCATGCCTTTGGATTTTTTATAGTTCAACGAAGATTCAAGCCTTTAACTTATTGATCGATGATACATGTTAATTACTGTTGAACCATGCTTACTTTGGTATCTCCTAATTAGCTCTTTAATAATTGGTTGGATTTCATTATTATAAGAAATTTTCCTATGATGCAAATGCCAAACTATTAAAGAGTCTATTTTTGCGGTCACTAGTTGAATGTCTAGATTTGAGGCCAATTGTATGCCATAGTGTAGGGCTAATGCTTCCGCTAGTTTAATTGAGCCCATGATCCTCCCTTGTTTTTCCGCTAAAGCCATGACATCGTCAGTGGAGTTACGAATGATGACTCCTATGCCGACAAAATCATCATGAAAACTTTGTTCACACTCTTCTAATCATTGGAAGTGTGCATTCTTTCTCGTTAGTTGAGTTAAAAGAGTTGAAATTTTGAAAAAGTCTTCCACAAATCTTCTATAGTAACTAACTAAACCAAAAAAAAAAAAAAAAAACTTCGAGTTTCTCAAACATTAGTGGATCGTGGCCAACACATAACTGCTTCAACTTTATTTTGATCTAAAGAAGTCCTTTTTCTTAGACACCACATGCCTTAGAAAGGCAATGCTCTTTAGCCAGAACTTTTACTTCTTCCTCATACTTTTCTTTGTTAAGACCATTGTACCTAAGGTATCCTTTTTTCATTCTCCAAGTGAGACTTATTCTCACTATCAAAAAGTATATGCCTCAATTTATATTGTTGCCATAGATCTTACACTTGGAATCCCAATTTGAATCACTTGTAGGATTTTTCTTAATATTTAACCTTGTTTTTAATCTCTCAAAGATTTTCTCTTGTACCAATTGAGTTATAGTCTTTCCATTACAATGATGGTATGGAAAAAATCTAAGAAATTTGAAACACCTTGAAAAATATCTTTTCAATTCAAACTCACAACTTACTTTTCCATTTCAAGTCTCAAGTCATTTTTCAAGCTATTTTGGCTTCCTTCATTAATCACATCAACTGAGTTGGGTAGTTAAAAGAGAATTCTTCAAATTGTCACTTATACTCTATCTTGTGCCTTTTTCACTTTTTAGCTTGACACATGAAAATCCAAAATATCTTACTTAGTTCATCAAACCATAAACTTCACCAGAGTAATAAAAGATATAACTCTATTAAAAATTCTACTCAAGAGCTACAATCTTCAATATCCAGTGATATTTGAAAATCTTCAATCTGTTAAGATCCTCTTTTTTCATGTCTACTAACTACTTCAATCTCATGCTTAAGCATGTGTTTTTCATGTTGCTTTAGTGTGCCATCAATAATATTTTCCACAACAAAACATTAGTACTTAACACCAAAGATGATGCCTCATGATCTTGAATCTTCTTACATTCAGTAAAACCAAATCAAATTCATATAAGAGGTGGAAGAAAAGACATCCATCAACAATTTGAAACCATTCCTCATGTTGATCACTGTTGACTAAGAAATTTCGGCCAATCTCCAATTGCCACATCATTATTCTAAATTAATGATGAAATTACGAATAATTAAATTTGGGACCAATTATAAATTGACATGTGTTCTAAATTTAATTTAAAGACAAAAATTGACAAATTCTAAAAATTAAAAGGCCACATGTCTTCATTATGACAATTTGATCAAACAATTAAATTTAATTTGGTCAAATGGGTTATATGAAATTTGGGTCAAAGTTAAATAAGATCTAAATCCAAATAGTTAAGCCCAAAGTCAATCAAAGCCCAAGTCCATGGTTGGGCACAAATGCTACTAAAGCCCAAACCCACATGCCATGGAAAACTCTATAAATAGGTGAGCTCTCCTTCATTGAAGGGTTAAAAAAAACTCTCTAGAGAACTCAGAGAGAATTGGGAGTAAAGAAGACGAAAGTCCTTAGGTGCCAAATGCTCCCTAAAGTTCTTAGGTACCAAACGCTTCAAGACAAGTCCTTAGGTGTTGAACCCTCTTTGAAAACCAAAGACTCTTCAAGGTAAGTTCCTAGGTGCTGAACACTCTTGGAAGACCAAAGACCCTCCAAGACAAGTCCTTAGGTGCTAACGTTCCTTGAAGATTGAAGACTCTTTGAATACCAAAGACGCTTTAAAGACTAGAAGACGTGAAGACTTTAAAGACCAAAATATCTTTGAAGACAAATCGAAGGCATTTGAAGCGTACAAGACTCCAAGACTTCGATCAGATCTTCAAGAGAATCAACAAGCCAAGGGTCAATCCAACGATCAACAAGCCAAAGGCCGATCCAACGATCAACAAGCCAAATGCCGATCCAAAGTTCAACAAGCCAAGGGCCAATCCAACGATCAACAAGCCAATAACCGATCCAACAATCAACAAGCCAAAGGCCGATCCAATCAACAAGCCAAAGGCCGATTAGAAAAGACCAACAAGCGCGCTCGAGAACAAGCTTTCAGCCTTCGAGACATCTGTATACGCGAGAGAAAGAATCAGAGGAACAAATTAGAGATTGTACCACACCCACAAAATCAATACAAATATAAATTTATTTACACGTGTCTCATTTCTCTTTCTTTATTGAAATCACGTGTAAACAAATTGGCACGCCCAGTGGGACCATCTCTACCTCTCATCTCTTTCTTTCATCTCAACATACTAGTGAAGCAATGTCATCCAAAAAGACTTCTTCAATGACCGTTGTCATGAGCAACTCGTACACAAATTTTGTTACTCATAGGTGCTCCAATGAAGTGAGGCTGTAAGACGATAAAACTTATATTACTGGCGAAGTAATGACACTACGGGGGCATCAACTAACAACAAGTTTTCTGTTAAGTGTAACCTCTTGTTCGATCCTGATTCTGACATAGTGTCTGTCATGACAACTGAAACAAGTACTATGGAAGAAAGGTTGGAAAGATGCAGGAAAATATCAACACCTTGATGAAAGAAATTGAAGAAAAAGATTCTTAAATTGAATACCTAAAGAGGCAGATTGAGAACCAAGAATTGAAACCAAATCAAAACTTTCAATCAATCAAACTTTTATTCATTCAATATTTTCATTTATAGAGTGAAAAAAACGCATAATTGAAATAGCCCAAACATATGTGGTTACCCGTCAATAACACCAATCATTTATTTATTCAATAAGAGATTAGAAATCGACAAGAACATTTAGTACAATTACTTAGGTGTGAGGCCATGTGAGTGAAACACACACATGAATCTTCATTCAAAAGGAATGTCAAACCACAAATTTGTCTTCCCAAAATAAGTTTCAATTAAATCAAATACCGTCAATTCCAAATTTGGCTACTACAAATAGGCATACAATCTCAAAAACAAAAATTTGGCATATCTGGCTTATCGAAACAATCAAAATACTCAAACAAAACATACTTTCATATAACAAAACAAATTAAAACAATAACAAATCTCTCCACTAATTAAAAAAATAAAAATAAATTTTTTTTTTTTGTGAGGGAAAAAGTTCAAACTTATTAAATACTTCAACTTTTGTAATTACATATGTTTCATTTTGTAATCAAATTATATGTATATGTGTTGCGTACTAAAAAACAAGAAAAGAAAATATGTGTCAAAGTGAGCATAGCTCAGTGATAATTGACATGTACCATCAACTAAGAGGTTAGAGGTTCAAATTTTCCACCCCCAAATGTTGTTGAACTCAAAAAAGAAAAAGAAAAAGAAAAATAAATATGCATATATGTTGCGTTTTTCGTTTTTCATTGAAAAATGTCATAATAAGGTCCCCATTTGTAAGTTTCAAAGAAGTTCAATATGTGTTTAGAAAATGAAATCTTAGATTTCTATATTTTGATAGAAGTTCAATTTGTGTTTAAAGAAAAAAAAATGTAGGTACATTGTCTTTTTTCCATTCACCAATTATTATTTGTTGTTATAAAGAATGCAACATTTGATTTCTATAAATTGAAAGAAGTTCAACGTGTAATGCAAATATTTGATTTCTATAAACTAAAAGAAGTTCAATGTGTGGTAGAAAGAGAAAACAATCCTACATTGTCTATGGTTTGGAAGAAGCCAATTTCTAAAAAAAAAAAAAAAGATAAATAATGATGTTTTTTTTAAAAAAAATCAATGTTGAAATATATTATTTTTTTTTTAAGTGAACATCTGAATTCAATATTAGAAAATTGAAAAAATATGTTTCTAGATGAATGATTGAAAAAAAAATAAAACAAAGAAAATAAAAATAATAAGCTAAAAATCAATCTATTTTATGTTAAAAAAACAGTACCAGATACTCATGACAACTTAACTTAATTCTGCATTTTAAATACAGACTTTTTAACTCAACTTAACCCAATTATGCACTCCATAGACTTCTAACTCACTAATAAATTAATTTTATCTAATTCAATTCAACTCTTCGTGTCAAAACGCCTCTTAAGATATTATTCTCAACATGAAAATGAAAATTAGAAATTTCCACTAGCGAGGAACTTTTCCAAACAAAAAATAAAAATAAAAAGGCTGCATTTTGTGAACAGTAAAGTAATAGATAAATAAAATTCTGACGCTGCACGTGGGACGTACGCCTTGCCATTTCAGCGCTTCTGTCCATATCCGAAACCATGGCTTAATCTTAATATCTTATTAATCTAATTACCAATAAATTTCAAAACTAACCGTTTAACTCTTTAAGTGTAAAATCTCTGTAACTGTACTTAAAAAAAAAAAAAAAGAAAAACGTTTGTTCTCTTCAAGAATAGAGGTGGGTCCCGCACATGTCAGTAAAGTTACAAGGTCTAAAATCCACGCGCGCGGGATGCGCGTGGGTGAGTGTAACGAATACTTTTTGAAAATGTGGGAATAGAATATACGCCGCACTATTTGAGCTTTAAGCCACCCTGTCGAATTGGCTTTTTTCACTCTATAAAGACAATGGGAAAGTGAAAGTAAATTTGAAAAGCATGACTCATTTAATGAACATTACTTTTATTATTGGTCCTTTTTTTTTTAAATATCCTCTGGTATTACAAATTTTTGTTTTTTTCTTAGTTTAAAGAATTAGTAAAATAAATAGGAGCAAACAGATTTCAACATCCAACTTAAAGAAAAGTTTTTTTTTTTTAATACGGATGGCATAATTTTTTTGGCCCAATTAATATATGACCGATTAAATTATCAAAAATATCCCTAACTATGAGGTTGGTTTCAATTATACTTCTGAACTTTGAAAAGTTTCATTTTAACATTTGGACTTTGAAGTTTGTTTCAAAACAACCATTAAAGGCTTTTTGTTGTTAAATTCATGGACGAAAATGATGTTTTTTCATTTGTATTGTTGTTTATGTGAACATATTTAAACATATACGTTGAAAAAAAAATCAAAACATATACAAATATGTCATTTTTCGTCCATAAATTTAATGGAAAAAACCTTCAATGGTTGTTTTGAAACAAACTTCAAAGTTCAAGGGTTAAAATGAAACATTTCAAAGTTCAGGAATATAATTGAAACAAACTCCATAGTTTAGGGGTATTTTTGATAATTCAACACCTTACTTTTTAAAACTAATCTTTTGCTTGTGCCAACAACCATGTGAAATTACCTCTTTACTTCCTAGCAAAAACAGGCATTGTTTTCTCTCGTTTTCGTCCCTCAATTTTTTCTTCTCTTTTTTCTGTTTTTTCTCTCTCCTCCACTATTTCCTTTCTCTCTCAGTCAATTTTTTTTCTTTCCTTTGGTCATGGTTTTTTTCTCTCACCTTTTTCATCGAGAGTTTTTTTCTCTCTCTCTCTCACTCTTTTCTCTCTCCCTTTAGTTTTGCTTGTTTTTTCTTTTAATTTTGCAGAATTTCCAACCGAAATTGATTTAACAAAAAACCCAAATTCTATTTTAATTTATTGATTACAAAAATAAAATAATATTATTTTGTTAAATACCAATCTGATGTAGATATTCTTTTTTCCAAAAAAATTTGACAATGGAGATCACAATTTTGAGCTAGATGAAATGAAAATCTAACAAAGATAATTGATAATATCTTGTTTAAAAATCTGTTTAATTTTAATTTTATTTAATTTTTTAAATATAATTTTTTTTTTGTTTTTAAATATTTCAAGATTACGATTTTTTTTTTTTTACAAAATCTATGATCACAGTTTGAGAGATGGATAGATAACAAAGATAATATATTTTTTTATTTAAAATCTTAAATGATATTCTTTTTATTTTATTTATTTGAAAGAGAAAGCAGATAAGGGGACGAGATCAGGAACGGATGGGAGCGAGAGACAGTCGAAACTTTTCGGCGAGGATCGGAAAGTAGGGAAATCAATGGCGACATCGAACGAGAGTCGCCTAAAGCTGCTGCAACTTTCACTACTCATAGAATTTTAACTTGAATTCGAATTAAAGGCTATTTCATCGATTCAAATTAAATGCAATCCACCATCGATTCATTCCTTTCGAACACCTTCCGATAAAATCATCGATATGTTCAGATTCGGGTCGGGCATCATAGCAGTAACAAAGAAGGGGGCAGAAATCCTCGCCGGAAAGTCCTCCATGGCTAATCCCGCCGCTAGATATAGATTCTGGAGGCGGCCAAGTCTAGAGCGGTGACGCGTTGGCCGGAGGATTTGAGGAGAGGGAGGAGCTTGAACCAAAACCAAGCGTCATGGCGGGAGCTGTGGATGAGCACAAAGTGTTTGTGAAAATGCGACTGAGAGGTTCTGGACAAAGAATTAAACTGTGAATAAGAGGCATACGGTAATTAGAGCTAAGAGCATAAGGTGATTGTTCTTGTTCTTCTCCATTTGATTGTTATTGTGGTTTTAAGAAATAAAATGAAAGTTGGGTGGGAGAGAAGAAATAGAGAAAAAAAAGGAGAAGAACAAATTCATTTGCAAGAGCAAGAAAGTAAAGTGGTAATTTCACATACATAAGTAAAAAGTTATATAACCTTAATTTTAAAAGGAATGTAATATATCATTATGATCCAAAAATTTAAGTCATCTAAATAAAAAACATCTAAAAAAAAGATCCAAAAATTTAAGTCATCTAAATAAAAAACATCTAAAAAAAAGAGTACATGTCAACTATACTCCTTTTGGCCTTAGTTTAAAGAATATGAGATGAGAATCTTTAGCTTTATAAAAAATAAGTATTTTTTAATAAAAATATTGGACGGATATATGAACTTCCAACCTTAAAAAAAATTATTTATTAAAAAAAAAATTCTTTAATCATTTAACTATGTTCATATTAATAGATAATAAGTATTTCATCGTTGTACTATGCTAAAATTGATATTTAAAAATACAAAATTATCAATTGGATTTAATTTATTCAGTGTAGGATAGTTCAAATTTGCTAAAAGGGCAATTTTATAGCTAAGATCATGCAAGTTGTATAACGAGATGGTATTTGAAAGCAAGTATTATAAAAGAAAAACAATATAATAATAAAAAAAAGCAAACAATTTGATAAAATTAGAGTAGTGTAATTAAGATGAAGTTAGCAAATAATATATTTAGTTTCAAAAAGAACGAGAGCATAGTTTTCTTTCTTTCTTTTTTTTTCTTTTTTTTTTTAATTTTTTTTTACAAACTTGCATTTTCTATAGAATTGTTCAAAAATTAGTTTTTCAAATGACGTTTTATTTAAATTTAATCATTTGAAATATATTATCAAATTGAGTATAACTCAACTGACATAAAAGTGTGTCATCGATCAAGAAGTATGAGGTTCGAGTTTTCCACCCTAATTAGGGTTGAACTCGAAATAAAAATCCATTTGAAATATATTTGGTAAAATGGAATTATTATAAATACAATAAGACAATATTTTTGTTTGAAATTAATTACGAATTCCAAAAGAAAAAAAGAAAAGAAAGATAATTACCTTTTTATTTATTGTCCAATTTTTCTTTTTCATTTTCAATTTCTGCAGAGAGGTTATTTGCGAGCATGACACGACAAGTCGGAAAAAGGAAGTTCTTCCTCTTTCGGCATTTTCTTCTATCAGTTCCAATCCTCTCCTCTTCGCTTGAGAGAGTGAAAAAGTAGAAGTATAACTTTCTAGTTATCTTTTTGGAGTTCGCTCAGAAAGTCGCCGTCGTTTCTTCATCCACCGGCGGTGCTCACGGTTACGGCGCATTGAGGAACCTGATAATGAAAGCAGTTGCTCGTCGGAAACTGAAGGAACTTTGAGAGAAGAGAAATTAGAGTCTGGTTATCATGAATCTGAGGCAACGTCCTCAAGCGGCGGGTCGCGGTGGCTTTCCGAACGCGCCGCCACCGCCGCCGCCGGAGCCCTACAACATAATCCCTATCCATGATCTTCTCACTGACCATCCTTCTCTTCAGTCGCCGGAGGTACGCGCCGCCGCCGCCGCCTTACGCACTGTAGGGGAACTGAGGAGGCCTTCATTTGTTCCGTGGAACCCTAAGTACGATCTCTTGGACTGGCTTGGGCTCTTCTTCGGGTTTCAGAACGATAACGTTCGGAACCAACGCGAGCATCTGGTCCTTCACCTTGCTAATTCCCAAATGCGGCTTCGCTCCACTCCCTCACGGCCGGATGAACTCGATCGTTCAGTGCTTCGCAACTTCCGCCGGAAGCTTCTTCACAGTTACACTTCCTGGTGCTCATATTTAGGCCGAAAATCCAATGTACGGTTCTCGAGCCGGGACCAGAGTGAGGGCCGACGAGAATTGCTGTATGTGTCACTTTACCTTTTAATCTGGGGAGAGGCTGCTAATCTTCGATTTGTTCCTGAATGTATATGTTACATCTATCATTTTATGGCGATGGAACTAAACCAGATTCTCGATGATTATATAGACCCTGACACGGGTAGGCCATATTCGCCTGCGATTCCTGGAGACTGTGCATTTTTGAAGAGTGTGATAATGCCCATTTACCAAACTATTAAGATCGAGGTTGAGAGTAGCAGAAATGGTTCTGCTCCACACTCGGCCTGGAGAAATTACGACGATATCAACGAATATTTCTGGAGTAGGAGGTGTTTCCAGAATCTGGGGTGGCCCTTAAATTTAAGTAGTAATTTCTTTGCGACAACAGCTAAAAACAGGCGAGTGGGGAAGACAGGTTTTGTGGAGCAGAGGTCGTTTTGGAACATATTTAGGAGCTTTGACAAGCTTTGGGTATTGTTACTATTGTTTTTACAAGCTTCTATCATTGTTGCTTGGCAGGGGCATCAGTATCCATGGATAGCTTTGAAGAGTAGGGATATGCAGGTGGAGTTGCTCACTGTATTCATCACTTGGAGCGGTCTGCGGCTGTTTCAGGCTGTGCTCGATGCTGGAACTCAGTATAGTTTGGTTTCGAGGGAAACCGTGTGGCTAGGAGTCAGAATGCTGCTAAAGGGCTTGGCAGCCATTGCTTGGATTATAGTTTTTGCCGTATTTTACTCACGGATTTGGAGTCAGAAGAATTCGGATGGGTTTTGGTCAGATGAGGCAAATGGGAAGATATTTGTTTTTCTTCGGGTTGTCTTTGCTTTTCTTATCCCTGAGCTGCTGGCTTTGCTACTCTTTGTTCTTCCATGGATTAGGAATGGACTCGAGGAATTAGATTGGAAAGTGATGTATCTATTTACATGGTGGTTTCATACTCGAATTTTTATTGGGCGTGGCTTGCGTGAAGGGCTTATAGATAATATAAAGTACACAATTTTCTGGGTAGCAGTATTGGCTTCCAAATTTTCGTTTAGTTACTTCTTTCAGATCCAGCCCCTTGTTGGTCCAACCAAGGGACTTTTGAACCTCAAGGGTCCTTATAAATGGCATGAATTTTTTGGTAGCACCAATATTGTAGCAGTTGTGTTGTTATGGACTCCTGTTGTGCTAATATACCTCATGGATTTGCAGATATGGTATTCTATCTACTCGTCACTTGTTGGTGCTACAGTTGGGCTGTTTTTGCATTTGGGTGAGATTCGGAATATTGGTCAGCTAAGGCTTAGATTTCAATTCTTTGCTAATGCAATGCAATTTAATCTCATGCCAGAGGTACAAGAGCCCACACCTACAATGACACGTCTGAAGAAAGTTCGTGATGCCATCCATCGATTGAAGCTGCGATATGGACTTGGCCAATCTTACAAAAAGATTGAATCAAGCATGATAGATACTACCAGGTTTGCTTTGATTTGGAATGAGATTATCATAACTATGAGGGAAGAAGATCTCATCAGTGATAGAGATTTCGAGCTCTTGGAGCTTCCACCTAATTATTGGAGCATTAGGGTAATCCGTTGGCCATGTTTCCTCCTATGCAACGAGCTGCTCCTTGCTCTCAGTCAGGCAACAGAGCTTGCAAATAAATCTGACGAGGATCTTTGGTCAAAGATATGCAAGAATGAGTATCAGAGATGTGCTGTAATTGAAGCATATGATAGTGTGAAGGCTTTGCTTTTGAATATTGTTAAATATGGTTCTGAAGAAAACTCAATTGTTACAAAATTATTTAAGGATATGGATAACGTTATTGGAAATGGGCAGTTCATGGCGGCATACAACCCAACTGTGCTACCAGAAATTCACACCAAGTTAATTTCACTTCTTGAGCTTCTAATTGGAACTGAGAAAGATCTGAGTAAGGCAGTGAATATATTACAGGCCTTGTATGAACTTTCCATCAGAGAGTTCCCAAGATTGAAGAAATCCATCAAGCAGTTGAGAGAAGAAGGGTTGGTGCCTCGTAATCCAGCTACTGATGAAGGATTGCTCTTTGAGAATGCTGTTGAGTTTCCTGGTTTAGAGGACAAAACATTTTATAGGAATGTCCAGCGTCTGCATACAATTCTTATATCTAGAGACTCAATGCATAATGTCCCTTCCAATCTCGAGGCTAGAAGACGATTAGCTTTCTTTAGCAATTCACTTTTTATGAACATGCCCCGTGCTCCGTATGTGGAAAAAATGATGCCTTTCAGTGTTCTGACCCCTTACTACGATGAAGAAGTTGTATATGGCAAAGAAATGTTAAGAAGTGAGAATGAGGATGGTGTTTCGACTTTATTCTATCTTCAGAGAATCTATGAAGATGAGTGGAGGAATTTTCTGGAGCGAATGCATAGAGAGGGCTTGGAGCATGAGGATGACATATGGACGAAAAAGTCGAGGGACCTCCGTATTTGGGCATCATATAGGGGTCAGACTTTATCTCGAACTGTTAGGGGAATGATGTATTATTATAGGGCACTAAAAATGTTTTCATTTCTAGATACTGCATCTGAGGTGGACATTAGAATGGGATCACAAGAAATTGCTTCACATGGTTCAATAACCCGAAAACATGCCTTGGATGGTTTGCATTCAACACAACCTCCTCCTTCCAGGAATTTGAATAGAGCGTCTACTGGAGAAGACCTGTTATTTAGAGGATATGACTATGGGAATGCCGTTATGAAATTCACCTATGTGGTTACCTGCCAGGTTTATGGGCTACAAAAAGCAAAAGGAGACTCTCGTGCAGAGGAGATCTTAAATTTGATGAAGGAAAACGAAGCCCTTAGAGTTGCCTATGTTGATGAAGTTCACCGTGCAAGGGACGAGGTTGAATTTTACTCTGTTCTCGTAAAGTACGATCAAGAGCTACAGAGGGAGGTTGTGATCTATCGAATTAGGTTACCTGGTCCCTTGAAGCTTGGAGAAGGGAAACCAGAAAATCAGAACCATGCAATTATCTTTACACGTGGTGATGCAATTCAAACCATTGACATGAACCAAGATAACTATTTTGAGGAGGCTCTTAAGATGCGAAATTTATTGGAAGAATTCAACAACTATTATGGTATTAGGAAGCCAACCATCTTAGGTGTTCGTGAGAATGTCTTCACTGGTTCAGTGTCCTCTCTTGCTTGGTTCATGTCCGCACAAGATACTAGCTTTGTGACTCTAGCACAGAGAGTTCTGGCAAACCCTTTAAAGGTAAGAATGCATTATGGTCACCCTGATGTATTTGATAGATTCTGGTTTTTGACTCGTGGTGGAATCAGCAAGGCTTCTAGAGTGATCAATATTAGCGAGGATATATATGCTGGCTTCAATTGCACGCTTAGAGGGGGCAACGTGACACACCATGAATATATACAGGTGGGCAAGGGAAGAGATGTTGGCTTAAATCAAATCTCTATGTTTGAGGCCAAGGTGGCCAGTGGCAACGGTGAGCAGGTTCTGAGCAGGGATATATACCGGCTGGGTCATAGATTGGACTTCTTTCGAATGCTTTCAGTTTTCTACACAACTGTTGGGTACTATTTCAACACAATGCTTGTAATATTGTCTGTTTATACATTTTTATGGGGCCGACTTTATCTTGCACTTAGTGGGGTTGAGGATGCAGCAGCAGCTTCAAGTTCTGGAAACAATAGAGCCCTTGGGGCAATCTTGAATCAGCAGTTTATAATCCAACTTGGTCTCTTCACTGCACTACCAATGATTGTGGAGAACAGCCTAGAGCACGGGTTCCTTCCAGCAATTTGGAACTTCTTGACAATGCAGTTGCAGCTAGCATCATTTTTTTACACTTTCTCTTTGGGAACTCGTACCCATTTCTTTGGGCGAACTATTCTTCATGGTGGAGCTAAGTATCGAGCAACAGGACGTGGGTTTGTGGTGCAGCACAAGAGCTTTGCTGAAAACTACAGACTATATGCTCGAAGCCACTTTGTGAAGGCAATTGAGCTTGGGGTTATTTTAATAGTGTATGCTTCCCGGAGCCCTCTGGCTAGAAGTACTTTTACTTTTATTATTATGTCCATCTCTAGCTGGTTTCTCATAGTTTCGTGGATAATGGCCCCCTTCATGTTTAATCCTTCTGGATTTGATTGGTTGAAGACAGTATACGACTTTGATGATTTTATTAATTGGTTATGGAATGCTGGTGGAGTGTTCACCAAAGCAGAACAGAGCTGGGAAGCATGGTGGCTTGAGGAGAACAGCCATCTGAGAACAACTGGTCTTTGGGGAAAACTTCTAGAGATCATTTTGGATCTTCGTTTCTTCTTCTTCCAGTACGCAATTGTATATCACCTTAATATTACTGGTGACAACACCAGTATAGCTGTCTATTTTATTTCCTGGGTATCCATGATTGTACTTGTTGGGATTTATATTGTTATAGCATATGCTCGGGACAAGTATGCTGCGAAGGAGCATATCTATTACCGACTGGTTCAATTAATAGTCATATTGATTACAGTACTTGTGATTATTATATTGATGCGGTTCACTCCCTTTAACACGGGCGATCTTGTTACTTGTCTCTTGGCATTCATTCCCACTGGCTGGGGCATAATATCAATAGCTCAGGTGCTTAGACCTTTTTTGCAAACCACTGTCGTGTGGGATACTGTTGTTTCATTGGCCCGGTTGTATGATCTACTGTTCGGAGTGATTGCCATGGCCCCTTTGGCACTGCTCTCTTGGTTGCCTGGTTTCCAGTCAATGCAAACAAGAATCTTATTCAATGAAGCCTTCAGCCGAGGCCTCCAGATATCTCGTATCATTGCTGGAAAAAAGACTGTATGAGATGTGAATTCAGGTACTCCCCTTTTCAATCTTTTTTAGAAACTTCACAACCATATTCTTTAGTTGTTGATCTAACCGGCCTACTTGCAAACAAGTGGAAATGTGGAATTCCGCTCAATTACTATGGGCAGTCTATTCTTTTTAGTGTTTTGAGTGTAAAGCTTTCATTGCATGCTTCCTCTTTGTTCTTCATTGCCTTTTTGTTATAGATATCGTAAAGCTTTCATTGCATGCTTCCTCTTTGTTCTTCATTGCCTTTTTGTTATAGATATCATTTGCACTTGCAGTTTTATGTTTTTCTTAGATTATTAGTTTGGTCATGAACTTTCACGGTTGTGTCTGGCATGTATTTTGGTTGATTCTGTTTTAATTTTAATTGTTCATATCATGTGTTAAAAAGAACCTCAGCATGAAGTTTAGCAACTTATTAAATAGAACTTTACCATGATTGCTTTGTGGTCTCATGGTATGAGGTTCTCAACTACATGATGAAACTGAGTTGGTTCAGCCATTGTCAATATCTCAGATTCAGATCTTGGAACTTTCATCGATGCATTTCTGGGAGCCACTGCATTCAACGGGTTTCACACCCTACCATGTATGTGCATTCAATGAAAGCGAGCCATGGCTGTTTCACACGAAGGGACTCAGGAATTCCTTCACATTCAAGATTTGTATTTTGTACATACTGTTCATATTTAATGTAGTAGTCCATGCACTATTACTGTTGATCACCAACCATGCTGAGGGCATTTTGACTAAATTTTCTGTCCTCAAGCTGGTTACTGTATTTTATTAAAAACTAGTTCTGATATAACTTTCCTCTACCCAGTCCACGCTGAAATCCTTTATGATTTTGTATCTCTGTCGTGTGACTTTTGACTACTATGTTACTCTAGATCCAGTGAATTGACTGATTGAAATGACTTTCTGGAAAAGATGATTTGCAAATTGCCATATTTGATGAACTTGTTTAAAAACTACAGAGTACACAACCACAAAACTACAGAGGTCTCACTGCCTCTAGAGAGGATTGTGTTTCTGGCATTTACCGTCGTCACTGTTTTCTTTAACTGAACAGTGAAAATGGTAACTGCCCAGCTACTGTTGGTCTGACTGACCTTTCTGTACCAGTGTTCAGATGAACATGTTTTCCAGCCGCAATCACAATCAGGGAGGGAGGAGTGCACCCCAATAAGGCTAAATTATTAAAAATTTCGTTGAACTGTGTTATTTGTTCAAAAATATTCATATTCTTTCAAAAACTGCAATATTTTATTTGATCTTTCATAAACGTTTCAAAACTACCATGGAAGTAGAAATCCATTAGATTGTTGGATGAAAAATTGATGTTCTAGTGGGTAAGACACTTGTCTAGGTTAAATCTAAAAAAAAAAAAGCAATCGGACACGTCGTCTTTTTATCCAACATTCTAATAGTTTTTCTATTTTAAGGGTGTTTTTGAGACGTTTATGAAAGATCAATGGTAGTAATATTACAATTTTTGAAAGAATATTGATATTTTTGAAATAAATGGCAAAGTTTAAGAGTATTTTTTTTTTATTTTATAATTTAGCCTCCCAAATAACTCAAACTTCTGCCATCATTGCGCCAAACTAATAATTGCATGTTTGAAAGTAATTTTAAAATAATTAAAATCATTTTTATCATGTTTAAAATCATTATGAAACATGCATTTAATCACTTAAAATCACAAAATCAATTTTAAATGCAAAATCAAATATTGGTATGATTTTGAATGTTTAAATTGGTGTTTTAGAATGATTTTGAATATGACAAAAGTGATTTTAACAATTTCAAAATCACTTTCAGACATATTATGAGCTAGAGTTAGAGTTAAGCTGGAAAACTGCAATAAAAATGATTTTTTAGTTCAATAATTGGTCTTCAAAGCTTCTAGATCATTTGCAATTGGAGAGTTCCCTGTTAAGCAAATTGTTCAGAGGTTCATAGATTGAGGGCCAGGAAAGTGTTGTCAAGCTACCATCTACCTTGGCTTCTGCCAAATGGTTAAAAAAAATAATAAAAAAAAGAATACACCATCCCCTACCTTTTTATATCTTTCACCTTATAGCAACATGATCAGTTTTTTCTCCTGTGGATCAAATACAAGTTAGGCACAATATCTCAGAGAAAGATTTTGAGAACACTTGCGAGAGAGATTGTAAAACTTGCTATTTGTGCATATAATTCAAAACTCAAGGAAGCTTTGCAATAATCAAAATACAAACTATGTCTTATCTTACAATTCCTCATTGCTTATGGTTGGCACTTTATCATATGAAGGACCCTGTCTATGAAGAACTCTTGGAAGTATGCATCGACCACCGAACCGCTGCTGCAAGAATATGATAAGAGCTAGTAGAAGACCACTGCAAGGGATGATGATGTCCCAGGCAGTGGAATAGAAGTCTAGTTTGTGGTTTGCATATATGTATGATAAATCAAGGTACCAGCTGGACTGATGAGCCCTGTAAAGGTCATAAGCATGAGGTAGTAGACGTACAAATGTGGTTCCCATGTAGAAGGAGAAAGATATAGCCCTTTCTTTAGAATCAAATATCACGTTGAATATGATTTGTGGTACCAGAAAACCGTCCAAGACTAAACCAGCAAACGATTTGAGAACCTCCCAGAAAGAGTTTTGTTGGTAAGAGAGCTGCCGAGTAGTATAAAATTGATACCCTTTACGGTTCGGTTGGAGAAATGGCATGTATGAGCTCTTGTAAGAATTTTTCCACTTATAAACAAGCCAAGCAATCAAAATGCCGACTGCATACAATGGTAGAGTCAGATAAGTAACTTTTTTCTCAGAATCCCACAAGCCCATCTCACTTGTATTGCCCTGTCTTGACGACCAAGTGAGCTGGAGAAGACGCAACTGCAAAAGGAAAGCTACCATCGTTACTACTCTAACGATTACTTCATTCACTTCAAGCCATCCGCCACTGCCAAGAAACACGCTCTGCTGATTACGCCTTGCTGCAAACATAGCTTCAAAGTTCAACAGAAGAGGAATCATGTGTCCCAAACACATAATTACCACCATCAAAACAGAAACGAAAGGAAGCACCTCTGGATGTTTATTTACGTAAAAGAGTTGCAAGACCAGAAAAAGACAAGCAAGTGTATTGGAAACCAAAACCATAGTGATTTCAAGGTCCATTCTCCATATGGTTTCTTTAGCTTGGTTCGTATAAATTGAAACCGTAGACAACTCCAGGTTATCAAAATAAAAAGGATCTGACTTTGGCCTTTTGCTTTCAATGGTCCCCTTAATATGATCCATCCCCCTCGCATCTAGAGGTGGAAACTGGACTTTGACAACGATTTCACAGTCCAGTGTGTGATTTTTCATGAGTTGCCAGCATCCTGTCATACACAAAGAACCAGTATTCTTATCATAAATTCCTTCGGCAGAAATCTCCACTTTTTTTGATGAAAGGTTTTCTCCAGCTAACTTGAAATCATAAAGAGCACTGAAACTTATCCTATAGCTAATGTTCAGCCGACTATTTGGATAGTTGGGCATTGGAACTGCAGACTGTCTTCGTCCTGACAAAGTCAAGTTACCCAACCACCCTTGATATACACCATTCTGATAAAAATGCTGACCGAAAAATAATGGCGATGCATAACCCCTTGCAATCTGCCCTTTGCTGTTCTTTAAGGACATATAAAATCTCATGTCTGATGAATTCTCATTAGGGAATGCCTTTTCCTTACCATAAACTTTCTTACTTTGGGGACAAGAACTTTGTGGTCCAAACTCAGTATAGTCATATTTGACTCGAGAAGGATCTATCAACATTTCATTAAAACTACGAAACCCAATTTTCTGAAAGTAACCCGACTCGTTTGCAGATTTGATGCTCCAAATTTGACCCACAACAGTACTTCGGTTTCTGATAGAAAAAACAGCAGGTAATATCAGATTAAACCTTATCGAACAATCACCAACGGAAGCATTTGTTAACGATTGTGTATAGTTCAGGATTCGGCAGGCAACAGCACAAAGCCGGTTATCCTTCTGATCCCAAATTCCTTCAGCAATCAAGGTGTTACTAGGTACGAAAGAATATTTATCGACATGATCACTCGAGTTGATAAAGTGCAATAACATTCGCATTTTTCCCTCATGGGTGCACTCAATTCCTTCATAATTCATTGAAACAGGCAAGTATTTGACATTCTTACCAAGAGGATTGCAGTTCACATCATCACAGTCACTCTCATACTCCAAGTCAAACGTATCAGAAAGCATACCAATTGCTGAACATACATTTTGAGATAGATTCAGACCTCTATCATTCCCACTCAAGCAACCACCCTCAACTCCGTTATCTATTAATGTATAGTTGTAACCCGTAGTCCGGGCTAGACTCAAGATTGAAACAGTCTCGAAAAATTCCGGATCACTATTATCATTCAAACTTTCCAAAGTTCCAGTAATCAAACTATGTAAAATGGTGAAATTTGTAGGACAATCCAGCTTAAGAACAACATTTTGATACTGTAAAACGCCCGAATTCATGAAACTCGTACCTGATCCAACCATACATATCTTCCCAGATGATTGCGACCAAAATCCATCGAGGGAAAATCCCACTCTCCGCTTCCAGGGCTGAGTCTTCGGTCCCCGGTACCGAACCAATCGCAATCGACGGTGCTTGGAATCGACAGAATCAAGATACATCGTCGAGCCTCGAAGAACCAATTTCGCTTGGACTTTAATCACGCCAGGGGAGACGGTTTTGCGGACACTGTGCATATAAAGATACAGATATCTGGGAGAAACAGGGGCCGAACCTGGAGTTTGACCGATGATCTTGTCGCCTCCAGAGAAGTAACTGTTCCTGAACTGGAGCCTGGGAGTGGCAGAGGCGAAGGAGGAGGGGTCGAGGTCTAAAGGCGATTTGGGAACGATTTGATTGCAATGTTGATCGTATAGGGCTTCGGTATCTGAATTGCGATTCTGGACCATCGAGGTCGTTGACGGAATGTTGAGGAGGAAGAAGGAGAAGAAGAAGAGAAGGGGAATCCATGGGAATTGGGAGGGTTTAAACAGAGAAGTGAAGCGTTGAAGGAACATGATGAAAATGGAGCCAATTCCAATGGGTTATGGGCGAAAGAGAAAGTTCATAAATACCGATCGGTCAAACTCCGGACAAGCTGCAGAATCGGATCGCTAATCCAACCCCGCCGGCTGACATGAGGTAAGCAAAGCTGGACTGGAGCATAGTGCAAACTACAAAAGGGGTTTTTTAAAAAAAAAATAAATAAATCAATCAAAATAAGTTAAATTACAAGTTTCCTCCATAAAGTTTTGTAATGGTATTTACCAGATAACCATTTCTTTTTTGAGTTTTCAAAATTAAGCCTATTAATACAACTTCTACCTATATGTTTACTTCTTTTGGTATCTAATTTTTTCATATTTTTTTAAAATCAAGTTAAGTTGTGAAAACTAAAATAAAATTTAAAAAAAAAAGTTCAAAATAACATTTTTTATTTTAGAATTTTGCTAACAATTCCATTTTTTTTCTTAAAAAATATGAAACTCATCGTAAAGAAATGATGAGAAAATAAACACAATTTCTAAAAACTAAATAGTTATCAAATGAGATTTAGTTTTAGAAAATTAAGCTTATAAACACTACTAGCACTTATGGGTTTGTTTGTTTTGTTATCTATTTTTTATAAATGTTTTCAAAATCCAAGCAAAGTTTTGAAAAATAAAAAAAGTGGTTTTTATTTTTATTTTATTTTTTTTTGAAATTTGATTGAGAATTCAAATATATTTTTTTAAAAAGATGAAAACTATTGTAAAGAAATGATGAGAAATAAGTACAATTTGTCGAAAACCAAATAGTCATCAAACGACACTTAAATGATTATCAAACGATGTCTTGTTTCTTGAACTTTAAAGCTTTAAATAGGGCTTTAGACCTCCCATTTGTGTTTAATAGATTTATGGGCTAAATTATAAGGCTAATTTATATATTTAAAAAAAAAAAACTCTTGAACTTTGCCATTTGTTTCAAAAATACTTTTATTCTTTCAAAACTTGTAATATTACCCTTGAACTTTCATAAACATTTCAAAACTACCCTTGAAGTAGAAATCTATTAGATTTGTAGATGGAAAATTGGCATGACAGTGACTAGGACGGTTGCCTGAATTAAGTTTGAAAAAATGACATTCAAACACGACAATTTTTCGTCCAACATTCTAATGAGTTTTCTACTCCAAAGGTAATTTTGAAATTTTTATGAAAGGTCAAATGTAATATTATAACTTTTACAAGAATAGAAGTATTTTTGAAATAAGAGAAAAAGTATCGGGGTATTTTTAAGCCTAACTTATGTACTAAAAGAAAATTCATGCCCTGATATTTTGTTAGGTTTAGTTGAATGCTTTGTATTTTTTTTTTTTTTTTTTTTGAAGACCTTGATATGGTTAATTGAAATGTTACAAATGAAGCTTGCAATATAGTAAAGGATGGGTTTGGGCATTTGGTTGGCAGATAGGTAAATAAAATGGGATGGGTTTGTAGGTTTTCAAGGCATGCCTTTACTTAGTTCAACAATGGCACGGTGGGAGTTCAGACAATCGATCTTAGAGATGACAATAAATACTTTATACATCGAGTTATATTTGAAATGACCAATTCAATTCATTTCTACCTTGAGATGCCTCAATTTAGATATAAATACACATCTAGTCTTTGTGTCATCCACTAAAAACACCACTAAGTTTCTCACGTCACTTAGTATCTTTGTGACATGTTGCTCAAGCAATCAAATAAATTGAAGGACTCCCCTAAATAATAATTGTCATCAAACCATGTGCTCCTTTTGGTGAGTTTGATATACTTTTTAGTTTAAGAAACTTTTTCTTTAATGTTTTTTTTTTTAAAAAATACTTTTAATTATGCATTTGGTTACATTTTCTAAAAGTGCTTACTTCATTTAAAGGTGATTCTACTAATCACAAATATGTTATTTTTTACTACATGAAGATTTTTGGTCAATCACTTTTAAGTCACTTGAATCATCATCTCTCAAGTATTTCTTCAAAAAAAAATTTAAATCAATCTAAATTTTTTAAAATGCTTTTCATTTTATTACCACATAATGTAATGTTTTTTCTTTCTTTCTTTTTTTTTTTTTAAAAAAAAAACATCTTTAATCATTTAAAATTATACTAGAACCCATACTAAACACTCTAAATTAACAATTCTAGTCAAGACACTTATAGTTTTTCACTACATTGCCAAAGTTCTCTCAATCCCTTGGAGTACTATCTTCACTGTCAAAACTTCTTTGATTAAGCCAAAGAGAGCATAGCTCAATTAGCATATCGAATGTGTTAATGACCATGAGGTATGTGGTTCGAATCCTCCTAAATTCATTACTCATTAATACCTAAATTGATTTATTTTATTTTATTTTTGCAAACATAGATGTATTCAATATAAAAAGGGAGACCTCACACCCGAAATCGAGAGAGAGAGAGAGAAGAAAAAAAAACTAGTTTAAACAGCTAAAACCATAAGTTCACAAACGAAGCTGAGGGAAACAAATAAGCCAGACACATAACAAAACCAAAACAAGAAAACTCAAAAGATCAAGAGAACCAAACTCAAGGATATAAAAACAACTAATCATTTTTAGAGTTGTATTTGGACACTTCTGTAGTTAAATTTGGAATGCTCTATGGACTGGATAATTTAATTTAGGTTAAATTATCAAAAATACCATAGTTCTGTGGGGTTGGTTTCAATTATACCCCTAAACTTTGAAAAGTTTCATTTTAACCCTTGAACTTTGAAATTTGTTTCAAAACAACCATTGAATGCTACTGTTCGTTAAATTCATGGACGGAAAATGATGTTTTTGCATTTATATTGTTGCTTATGTGAACATATTTTAACATATACGTTGAAAAAAAATCAAAATATATGTAAATACGTCATTTTTTGTCCATAAATTTAACAGAAAAAACCTTCCAGAGTTGTTTTGAAACAAACTTCAAAGTTCAAGGGTTAAAATGAAACTTTTCAAAGTTCAGGGGTATAATTGAAACCAATCCCATAGTTCATGGGTATTTTTTGATAATTTAACCTTTAATTTATTGCTATTTTGGTTTGAAGGTATTAATTTCAAATACTATATTTTATATGAAAACAACTAATAATTTTTTTTTTCCAAAAAAAATGATCGACTTAGTCGAGTATATAAAGTCTTCCTTACATTTCTATCCCTTATAAGCCAAGATGGTAAGCTTGTTTTGTCATTATCGACAACGTGACATAAAGAGCATCAAGATCAGTATTCAAAGGAGAAATAGCTCTTTCATTTTTTGTTCCAAAAAAAGAAGAAGTTAAATTGCAAATTTGATCCATATAGTTTAGAGAAAGTTAAAATTTAGTCTCTATGATTATAAAAGTTAGAATTCGCTCTTATGATTTGATAAAACTCTCATAATTAGGGACTAAATTCTAACTTTCTCCAAACCACAGAGACTAAAGTTAGAATTTATGAAGTTTTATCAAACTATAAAAACGAAATTCAACTTTCTCGAAACTACAAGGACCAAATTTGTAATTTAACAGAAAAAACTGTGTTTCATTTTATAATATATTACAAAGAGCAAAACTTGGGTGCATCTTGAATTGCACTCATCTTTTTGCAGCTCACTCCAACCACACAACAGAAAAAATTCAAAAATATTTTTTAAAAGAGAAGAAAAAAGGGTTTGTCACATGACAAATTATAGATGAACAACTAGGTGGGCTGCAAAAAGGGATGCACCCAAGTTTTCTTGCTTGAGATTTTGAGTTGTAGGTTTAAATTGAACAAGGGCCTTTTCATTAAACCTGAAATTTCAAAGCTGAATTTTCCCTTTGAAAATGTGACTATCAATCACATACATTATACAATGAAAATAATATTTTAAAATAAAACACATACATTTGAAGCAATCTTGATTCTTATGTCGATTTCTAATTAAGATTCTTTTAGAAACAAATCTTTTTTGTTTGATTTAAATAATTTTCAAGGGACAAAAGCTGGAGCTTAGTTGGAACTTGGAAACTCAGCTCAATGGTCAATTCTTTCCTCTTTCTTCTGTAGGAAGGACCGAGTGGCGCGTTGAAATTTGCCCATTTGACAATGACAAAAAAAAAAAAAAAAAAAACAAAACAAAACAAAAAAAACAATTAATTAACTACAATTTTGAAGTAAATACTCTGAATATCGGAAAATTTCAGCCAAGAAGACTGGTAAGCCTGCCGTTTCAATGTTGCATCATCAAAGAAACAGCAGTAACAGCAGTAGGATTTCAAAAAAGCATACTTTATCGAAATTGAGGCCGCCACAATCTGGCCAACAGTTTTGTACCGTCGGATACATGAGAGGAAAACTGAAAAACTACCTCAAATATATATCCAGTCGGCAGTCATTATTAAAGGGCATCCAAATTTTTGAATCTACATCTAACAGTTATTAAGAGGCTGAGTGAATCAGTTTTCCATGCTTTGAGATGCAGAAGAATTAAAAGGAGGGCAAGAATTCCATTAAACTTTATTAAGTTTCAAAAAGACATGAATAAAAGTATCATATATCTGTTTTTAGTTCAATTGTTACAATGATAAAGAAAGGAAGAGACTAATAAAAAGGGCTGGTATGGGCTGTGAAATCGGTAGGAATTTGGCAGCAACCCATAAAAACAATTATTATTAGATATAGTTTGCTATGCTCTATATACATGAGAAATGAATGGGAAGTCCAAAAGAAGAAGAAAGAATGAGAAAATGAACTATGTAGAAATAGAATTAGAGCACTCATCTTGCACAACCATCCTAGCCCCATTATATATATTTTAAAAGGGGTTGTAGAAAAAGCATAAAATAAAACTCTTCTGAACAAAACTTCAACTCAAATCATTGTCCCTCGTACCTGCAGTGACTTTACGATGACGCCTAGACCTCCTCTCTCGACTTCGCCGTGGGGAAGCCTTCCTCGGTAAACTTGAAGCTCTTTCAGACGACGAGTCATTGACTGGATTAATTATAGAAGATGGTAGAGAAGGTGGAAGTGGTAGAGGATGGATAGCCATGGAAACAGGAGAAGCCTTTTGTTCAAGTACGTCTCTATGATATTTCTGCAGGACAAAGAGAAGTATAAGGTACAAAACAGAAACTTAAAAGTTCAGTAATGTCATGGAGGTAGGTACATGCAGTTAAAACTTGAAGATAAAATGGCCTTGACTTCTGCAACTTCAACAACTGATTGACATTCTCAGTTTACTTGATAGAAAATTTCAGAATGTTTTAAATTCTCTTCAAGCAGGGAAAAGAACTCGAGTCTTCCATACAAGACGAGGCTTTCCTGTTCACTAATTTTGACAGTTTCATAAATCAATCAGGAGACTGGAAGATAAAGAACAGAAGTAGAATAGTGAAAAAAAATTCTGACATTCCAATTCCAACATTGCAGTAATGGCTACATTTTGACATTATAATCACCAAATTGTTTGAAATTTATCGTAAGTATAATATGGGGCAGTTAAGTTTCTAGTTAAAATATGAATATATGGTGCACCATGAGTTAATGATCACTAGGAGAAATTTGTGACTTGCTAACAATAGCAGTGTTATCTGGAAATCATAGTAATATGCCAATGGTAGACTTCTACTTCAAACAAACATGTATGATATATGCAATATAGAAAAGCTACCTGAATCACGAAATTCCGCCTTTCACAGTCCAAGAACATATTGACTGTCCAATTTGTTTTTGCCATTATTTTGTCCCTCACAGTAGAAAAACTAATTTGATCTCTCGATGTAAAACGATCGACTTCATTGAACCAGAGGCAACTGAACAAATTGCTAATAGGTACATGCTCTCTAATTATCACACATCCCTCTGGAACATCTGCAGATAATCCAAAACAGACAACCTTATGACCCTGCCTTAACTTATTTCTTTTACGGAGAGGGTGGGGGTAACATACCACTTGTAATGGGAAGCTTGGCTTCGGAATAAGGAGTCAAACCTTCCTTTATATAAAAGTCAACCTGAAAGTCAATAGAAGCATTATCATACTTTCCGGCAGCTTTATTTGCATCAGCTTCCAAAAACACATCAAAGCGTTTGTAATGTCTAGAAATTGCAAATGTAGCATTTTTTCTCCACAAGAACCTGAAATTGGGGACCATTTGGGGGTTAAAAACAGAAAGATGTGAGCAGGACATAGCAAAATATAGGTAGTGACTCTTAGGACTGAAAGTCATCAAACCCACAGAATAGTCATATTACAGAGGTTGTGTGAGATTTTCCAACTATTACTATGCAACTAATACATACTGGATATTTGTTATTGTTGTTGTTATTATTACTATATCTACGAAGGTTTATAGCACTGGCAAAACACTTGTTGTGAGACTCTGATTTCTAGCATTAACTTTTTACTTCCTAATTATTAGAAATAGTGAAAGATTTGAACATGCAGCTAACTGGAACACATTATACTGAAGGAACTTCAAAGTGGCAAACTTAGGCCCCGTTTGATAACCATTTGATTTTTGGTTTTTGGATTTTGAAAATTAAACCTATACATACTACTTCGACCCATGGCTTTCCATGTTTTCTTATCTACTTTTTAGATGTGTTTTCAAAAACCAAGCCAAGTTTTGAACACTAAAAAAAGTAGTTTTCAAAAACTTGTTTTTGGAATTTGGCTAAGAATTCAAATGTTTTCTTAAGAAAGATGGAAACCATTGTAGAGAAGATGAAAGTCATTGTAGAGAAATGGTGAGAAAACAAGCACAATTTTCAAAAACCAAATGGTTATCAAACGGGGCCTTAGGTCCTCCATTATAAAATCGTAGGGTGGCTCTATGCATTTCCATCAATAGAATCCTTCAGTTATTGCCACAAATGAGGGTCAAGTAGACATTTAAACACAAAAAGTCAAAGATCAAGATAATCTAATGCTCATGCATGCAAATAAGAGTAGCTAGATCTTGAACAAGATTTAGTCAGCCTAATACATTAGGTGACCAATAACTTTCTCGACATTGGGAAATTGTCGGTACGAGTATCAGCAGAAAATTGGATCCCTCTTAATGGCTTAACAGTAGGGATTAAGACGATTGAAAACTAGGAGGAGGCTATGCCATCACAAAATTCAATGCAGTATGCTATGAGTAAAGAAACCCTTCAATGAACTTGTAAAGTTCACAGATAACCAGATGTACCTTTCAAGAATTTGATATGGGTCCACAACAAGCTCAAGTTTGCCGTCAATCCAAAGAGAATATCGAGCATTAGGAAACATTCTGTGCATCAAAAGTTTTGGAATCTGCAACAGTAAAAACACAGGCCAAAAGATCCTTTTAGAGCACAATTCCTTCATCTGAATTTCCAGTTTAGGCACAAAAAGTGATGATACATTGTGAAAATGAAACTAAAAGTGATGACCACGACAGACTTTCTGCTCGAGCATATGAAGAAATGAGAAGGTTTAGTCTATAGGCAACACTATCGAAAAATAAATAAAAGGGAGAGGATTATATCCTTAATTCTTAAAGCATCCATTTAAACTGAACTTCAAACAAGTTCAAGAAGGAAGAACCCCTTAGAGCTACTATGCGGACATGGATCATCAGGCTGTGCTAATTTTCATACAAATTGAACTATGTTAACTAAAATTTAGAGGTTTACTTTTCCAGTACGTCTTGCATCTTTGTAAGGTAAGTTATGGACCACAACGATTCTCCACAAACCAATTTTCTTGCTGCTTTCTAGGATACCAGTTGCCTTTAATGCTGCTTCTGTCTCTTCATCAATAAACATGAAGAAGCAAACGGTGCTCTTGGCATATTCACTAATGTTCTTTGGCTGATTTATAACATCAAAATTTCCTGAAGAATGAATAGTTTGATGAGTAACAAACGACATATGTTCACAGTTAATAACAGAATTGCAAAAATCGTACCAAATATTGCAGATGCAACAACCACACCATGACACTGCTCCATATCATGAAGGTCGTCATCATTGATATCAAAACCTGTGTTGCGACCAGGTTTGACTCCTCCAACGAACCTATCAACAAGCATACATCAACCAAAACACATAAATCCAAGATAAAAGCAAAATGCAGGAGATATAATATTTATCATCAATACGTTGAAAGAACAGAAAACCATAAGAGAATGGGATTGTGTGCCTATGGATAACCCACGCCATGTAGACAATATGCAAGGGAAAATTGTTGAAGTAAACATGCAAGAGGAAGGATGGAGACAGAAAAAAACTAACCCACAGTGCACCCTCATTGACTCCCTTACATCAAAAGAATCTGTCCTCTGGGCTAAAGTAGGATATCCTCCAAAGTCTGAACCTCCAAACTCCGTCTCTCTTCTTAAATTCTCCTCATAAATATATTCCAAATTTTTAACAGGTGAATACGATGAGGCATTTGGCATCAAGGCAACAGCTTCTTCCACAGGAAGGTAACATACAGGACATGCTGCAGCATATAAAAGAAAATTCTATGTAAAAGTGCAAATACCTTGAGAATCCATTGGTGCCCAAATATTATATAGTCAACATGGAAAAACAGCCACAGAAATTGATATCATGATTGGAATACTGCAAAAGTGCAATAGTATAAATCAACACTCTGTTAGAGGGAACAAGACTTACGCCTCGGACCAGTTCTCTTTTTATCTGCAGGTGGGGGAGGCAGAGCAAAATTATTACATGGGTGTCCTGGTGGAAGAGTATAACCCAGGAAAAGTGTTGGTGGAGGAAGGGAAGGCGGTGGAGGAGGAGGAGGAGGAGGAGGTGATGCCAATGAAGATGTCTCTATCCCCTTTGCCAAAGAATTACTACTATCCATAATTTCTTCAGGTGAAGGTTCCCTGAAACTCATTACTATGCTATTGTTAATACTGACGTGCTGGATATGCTGTCCTTCTTGAGCATCCTCACCTGGAGAATTATGATCAAAATTAAATATATCACTACCTCGTGCAAACACACACAAAGAGAAAAGGATGGAATATCTTGAAGGCCAGCATTTGATAAGAGTAAATAGTGTAAAAGAATATGCAGGTACTGCTTCAATCCATTGACGTTTGGTAAGTAGGACACGAAATTGGGATTGTTGATTTGAATCATCTGAACCATAAATCTACCACAAATGTGAACTAAGTTGAATGCTATTATTAGAAAAAAAAAAGTAGAAAGTAATGTCACTCAAATATTATTCAACAAGATCATCACAAACAGCATCCGAGTGCCTATATCCACTGATTTCATCCCACATTCATAAAGTAAAATGTCAGTATAAGAAGACAGACAATTTGATGAATGCCACGACAAGAATCCTCAGCCTCCAATTCGCAGCTAAAACTAGAACACAACCAACCTTATTTCTTAAACAATCTGAAATACAAAATTCGAGCAGCAGCAGCTGACGACTAAAGACTAAAAGGATTATGTATCTAAATGCAAAAGAGACTCAAACCTTTGCCCACGTACAGTACCCAGAGGAAAACGGCAGCAGAAACAACACAGAGAAGCAGCATCCCAACCTTCTTTCTACCGACGAACTTGCAGATCCAAGGAAACAAATAATCCTTCTCCTTCATCATTTTGGAGGGCTTACGAGCTGTTTGGATCGGCAAAACTACGTTATTCAACTGTTTATCCAATGCCCCGTAACTCCCTGAGCGAAGTCCCAATGACCCTCCAGTCATTGTTCCTCCAAACTAACATGTGCTCTTCTCATAACCCCCTCCAATCACTCTCTCACACAAACCCACCAAAGAAACGTCTCAAATATTTGCTTCAAAGCTCAAAGATTTCAAGACCCACCTCACCAAATCAAGCCCAAAACTCTCGCTTCTCCAAAATTTCCCTGTGCCAATTAGAACTCTCTGTAAACCCAAATGCAGTTCAGATTTCACAGCACCAATACTAGTTGGCAGCAGGATCAAATCAATATACCTCAATCCCCAAATGGGAACGAGTACAAAATACAAATCCCCTATATACAAGGCGATTTTGCTTGCTAACAAACGAAGTAATGAAGAAAAAGAGGAATTGTTTTCCGGGAAAGATTAGAAACAGATAGAGGAGGGAATGAATCTAGGTTTTTTGAAATCGAGAATAATCTGGGATCATCAAAACGAAATTAATGAAGTTTTTGCATTCAATTTAAATTTGTTTGTTGATACGGAGTGGAGGTTATCCAGTGGTTGAATATTCATTCATCCGATATTTATTTTTACAAATGTAAATTATACAATATACGATCATTTCCGAAAGAATTTTGGGGGAAAAAAATCCGAGAGAAAAAGAAAAAGACAAAAAAAAAAAAAAAAGTGACTTTTTTTTCGGAAGGAAATTCCTTGATAGGCTAACGTGCACCATGTGGACGATTTTATAAAATCGCAAAATCATATCTCACCTACGAGGTACGCTTAACACCGTGCTACCTCCATTCACAGATCGACATCTGTCCTAATTATCAGCCATCATACTTGTCACCCAATTCATGTATCCCTCCATCATATTATTCAATTTTGACTTTAATATTCCTTTTTTAAAAAAATATATATAAATTTAATAACGAAATTTACGAATTTTGATTCATTTCCAATGCCTTTTTTTATTCTTACATTTCAAAGAAATTTATTGTTCATAACAGGTTTTCAAATTACCAACATTTCCCCTTGTTCTACTTGGTTTGATGCGTTTGCTATTAACATGGTTGTGAATTCCCATCCCCTTTTATTTTTAGTCTTTTTTCTAGTTGCTTCGGTTCGTAGGTTCCGTTTTGATAATCATTTAATTTTTTATTTTTAAAAATTGTGCGTAGTTTTCTAGTTTTTAAAATTTGGTTGTTTTATGTAAAAAGTAGATAACAAAAACTCATAAGTGGATGTGGTATTTATAAACTTAATTTTCAAAAACAAAAACCAAATGATTAACATACGGTTGAGTGTTTTTTTTTTTTGTTTGTTGCCTTGACTTGAGGTTGTGAAGTCTTCCATTCTTTGCTCTTGATCAATATATTACCTCAAAAAACATTTATTATCTATATTGTACTCCATCTCTCTATTATTAATTATGTAGTTCAAATTCTATTATATAATCTCTAAATGTATCTTCTCTTTTTATTTTTAAAAAAAGTATCTTCTCCTTTCCTGTTGATTGTTAAGTTTTCAAAAGCTTTTGTTTTGTTTTATAACCATTCAAATATTTTAATTTAATTATAAATTTTAAAAAAATAAAATCTTTTAGTATTTACCAAATTTATATCCATAATTTGAATAAGGTTCTAGATTTTTTTTATATGACGCTCGATCTACGACTTCGAATATTTAGCTAGTAAATGTTATGGCTTCAAATATTGTTTATGTAAATTTGACTGTTGAAATAAAATATTCAAAAATTTTAAATTTGCAATATAATAAATATAAAAATTCGCGACCAAACCTAACAACATAGAATTTAATTCTTGTTTTGCAAAGATAGAATTTGAGTTCATTTGATAACGTTCTCGTTTCCTGTTTTTTGTTTCTAAATTTTTAGAAACGTTTCTAAAAAATGGGCAAATTTTGAGAAACTACAAAAAGTAGTTTATCAAATTTTGTTTCTATTTTTTTTTTCATATTTCATGTATGTATCCTTATTTCTCTTTTCTCTTTATACACCAATCTCTCTTATTTCTCTCTCATCCATTCTATTTTGTTTCTTTTAAAACATTTTTTTTCTTTTTTTCTTCTTTTGTATTTTTATTTTTTTTAATTTATTTCTTCTATTCTTTATCTCTTCCATCATAATCTTTTTTCTTTTAATAGTTCTTTTTTTTTTCTTTTGTTATTTTTCTTTTCGTTTATGTTTTTCTTTTCTCTCTCATTTCCTGTTCTTTTTTTTTTTTTTTTTACTTTCCATTAATGAGCTTTTAGTTATTATTTTCTATTTAAATCTCTATTATTTTTCTTGTGGTACAATTTTAATTTTTTATTAAATAAATAAACTAATAATGTATTTCATGTTTACCATTAAATGGAATATATATATATATATATATATATATATATATATATATATATATATATATATATATATATATATTCTCTCTCTTTTATGATTTTACTTGCATGTATTATTAGTTAATACATTTTTTAAGAAAAAAATAAAAATAAAGTTTATTATTAAATTAAAGAAATGTGGGTATGCTCAATTGTCTAACCTTAGACAATTTACAAATTAGTCTAAAACTAACTTGTGTAAGCCAAAATCATTTATGATGAATTGATTGGAGTGAAAAATGACATTGCAAATCAAATTTGAACAACATTTGAAGGATAAAATTTATTATTATTAATTTTGTATTGGGTCTGAATAAAATACTATAAACTCTTTATAATTGTTTTATATTTATTTTAATGTATGTTATATGTTTTATTATATTATATGCACTAAATTTTATTTTTACTAAAAAACAAGAAACAGTTATCAAACACATGCTTGTTTTCGAAGAAACATAAATAAGGATGTGTTTGATAACTATTTTTTTTTTTTAAGAAACAAGAAACATAAATAGTTATCAAACATATTTCTGTTTTTAATTTTTAAAAAATAAGAAACAAAAAATAAGAATCGAAAATAAGAAACGAAAACGTTATCAAACGAAGTCTTTAATTCTCGTTTCTTAAATGGAGTTAGAATCAGGCTGTGAAGATATGCGTGCAAAATAATGGTTAAGTATATTAGCCGGGCATGAAGATTTGATTTGAAAGGGATTTACTTGCAGGCTTGGACAATACGAGCAAAATAATGGTTTAGTATTGGCGGCTTTTTTTTTAATATAGTTTTTTATTTTTTAAAAAAAGTTTATTTTGGAGTTGTTGGAGATATTAAAGGCGAGTTTGGATAAATTAACGTGAGCATGAAAATTTAGTTTTAATTTTAAGAGACTATATTGTAGTTAGGATCTTCGTTTATTATGAAGAATAAGAGGAACCGTTTAAGTAGTTCTTTATTTCAAATTGCAAATAAATATGTGTAATATTTAATTTAAGATTTGTTTATAACTATTGTTTCAAAAAAGAAAAAAAAAAACAAAGTATAACTAATTGATTAAGGCAAATATACAAAAAAAAAAAAAAAAAAAAAAAAAAAAAAAAAAAATCAGAAATTCGAATTACCTTATACATATATTGTTGAATTAAAAAATTGTTTATAACTATTTTGATAAATTTGATCATTTCTACCCAACATGCAATCACAAACACTTTTTTTCAGAATAATCCCATTCTTTTCGTTATTCCACCATTTCATTTTACTCACAATATCTCATAAAAATATAATAATTTAAATCTTATTTTAGTCCTAGGCTTGAAAGTTACTCATTTTGGTTTTATGAGCTTTCAAAAGATATATTTTAATATTAAACTTTAAAAAGGTAATTATTTTAGTTATTGTCATTATTCTATCATCATTTGTTTAATAGAAGGATAACATGACTTCAAATGTGTGTATTAAAATGTTAACACGAGCATGTATTGAAGTTATATAGGTTCGTTGAGTCAAGTTAACATGACATACATTGAAGTTATGTAAGTTTGTTGAGTCAAGTATTTAATAGGTTAATATAATATAGATGACAAAATAATAGTAAACAACAAAATAGTCATTTTCTTTAATGTTTAGAGACTAATATAGTCATCTTGAAAGTTTAGAGCATGAGCTAAAATAAAAATAAATCCATGCTTGGTTTCAGGTTGCCAATTGAGTTTTCTAAAACAAATGAAGGCTAAGTTTTAAAAAATAAAAAAAAAAAAATAAATAAATTAAAAAAAAAAAAACCTAAACTTTGCTATTTGTTTAAAAAATATTAATATTCTTTCAAAAATTGCAATATTACTTTTGATTTTTTCTAAATATTTCAAAACTGCCGTTGGATTATAAATCTATTAGAATGTATCAAGAATGAGAGAGAACTGAATTACCTTATTAATGTGAAATGTCTCTCAATATATACAGAGCCACATGGCAACAGACTAACTAACCAGCTGTTAAATAACAGAAAGTAACAATATCAAATGTTCAATATATCTAATATCCCCCCCTCAAGATGGACTATGTAAATTGAAAACACCCATCTTGATCATGAAAGAACGCAAAGAAGAAATGGGCAGCGCCTTGGTGAACATGTCGGCAAGTTGAAAAGGAGACCGAATAGGCAATAACTTCAGGACACCACTATCAATCTTTTCCCGAACAAAATGACAATCAATTTCAATATGCTTCGTTCTCTCATGAAAAGTAGGATTCATGGCGATGGAAATGGCTGCTTCATTGTCACAGTATATCAATGATGGGGCAGGAGAATTAACTTCCAAAGATTTCAATGTGCTAAGAATCCAAGAGATCTCACTGGAAACAGTGGCAAGAGCCCTATATTTAGCTTCTGTGGAAGACTTGGAAACAGTGACTTGCTTCTTTGTTTTCCAAGAAATGAGAGAGTCGCCTAAAAAAATACAAAAGCCCGTAATAGATCTTCTTGTGTTTAAGCATGAACCCCAATCAGAATCAACAAATGCTTTAAGTTGAAAATTGGCAGAAGCTTTGAGTAAAATACCCTGCCCAGCAGTTGCTTTAAGATATCGAAGCATATGATGAACAACATTAAAATGTTCACTGTGAGGTTTGGCCAAATATTGACTCAGCTTGTGGACGGGGAAAGATATGTCAGGCCTCGAGATTTGCAAATAAAGTAATCGGCCTATAATGCGACGATAAAGAGAAGCTTCTACAACATTCAAAGGCGTGCCCGAAGTTGCCGACAATCGTAAACTAGGTGTCATGGGATGAGTAGAAGGCTTAGAAGCCAAAAAACCACAATCCTCAATAATTTGGAGACAAAATTTCCGTTGAGAAAGATAAATCTCATGAGAAGACCGAGAGAGCTCAAGACCAAGAAAGTACTTTGCAGGTCCTAAGTCTTTAAGCAAAAAGTGGGACCGAAGTAAAGACTTCACTAGACTAATCTCATCAAGAGAAGGTCTGGTTATTAAGATGTCATCAACATAAACAACTAAAGCAACAGAAGAACAGCCGGAGTTCTTGGTAAAAAGAGAGTAGTCGGCCTTTGATTGAACAAAACCATGAGATAGCAAAACAGAAGAGAATTTGCAAAACCATTGCCGTGAGGCCTGTTTCAAACCATATATGGAGCGATGAAGCTTGCAAACAAGAGGAACATCAACAGATGACTGAGAGACAGAGTAATAACCCAAAGGAAGAGACATGTAAACCTCCTCAAATAGATCACCATTGAGGAAGGCATTATTGATATCCATTTGGGCAATGGACCAAGCAAAGGAAGCAGCAAGAGATAAAATGATTTTAACAGTAACTATTTTAGCAACTGGAGAAAAAGTATCAGTAAAGTCGATACCTTCTTGCTGACTATATCCCTTAGCGACAAGACGCGCTTTATAACGATCAACCGAACCATCAGCTTTGTGTTTGATGCGGTAAACCCACTTACAACCTATAGCATGATGGCCTTGAGGCAAAGGAACCACACTCCAAGTATTAGTGCGTTCCATGGCTGCAATCTCCTCATCCATAGCTTTCTTCCAGTGATCAAACTTAATAGCTTGATGAAAGTAGGAAGGTTCAAAAGTAGTACTAACATTGAGAATAAACTCCTGATGAGCAGTAGTAAATTTGTCATAGGACAAATACTTGTGAAGAGAATGAGGAGAGGTCATATCCTTGGTTGGCAACCGGTGTAACAACAAGTTGCAATGATAGTCCTGTAAAAAACTCGGTGGATGATGAGAACGAGCAGATCTCCTTAAAACAGGAGCTGGAGGAACTGATATAGCAGATGTGGATGGAGAAGTATTATCAGGAGTAAGCAAATCAGCAGACGCTGCCGAATTAGGAGATTCATCAGTTTGTGTAGCATGCATATCATGTCGTGCATCAACAACATTACCAAAGGTGCGTCCATTAATTGAAGGACGATCCTGCTAAGAAGGAACAAAACCATTGGCTGGACATGGCAAAACAAAATATGAAAACAGATTATCAACATTTGAATCATCAGTGGCAGATATACCATGAAAAGGGAATGAATCTTCATAGAAAACAACATCCCGTGATATAAAAACGTGACGTTTGGCAATATCATATACACGAAAACCCTTAACACCAACTGGAAAGCCAATAAAGACACAAGGAATAGCCCGAGGGTCAAACTTAGATCGATTTGTATGTAATGTAGAGGCATAACAGAGGCAACCGAACGCCTTCAGCATAGAATAATCCACCTCTTTATTATGCAAAACAGTGTAAGGGGTGGCATTGGATAACATAGGTATAGGAATGCGATTAATAATGTATATGGCAGTCAATACACAATCTCCCCAAAACCTCAAAGGAATATGAGACTGAAAAAACAGAGCCCTGGCGACATTAAGAAGATGTTGATGCTTTCTCTCAACGACGGAGTTTTGTTGTGGTCTTTCAACACAAGAAAATTGATGAATAGTACCAGTGGAAGCAAAAAACTCAGTAAACTGCAATTCAGGGGCATTATCAGATCTAAATACCTTAACTCGCTTAGAAAATTGAGTTTCAATCAACCTAAAAAATCGAGGTATGATATGAATAGCATCAGATTTAGCATGCATGAGGTATGTCCATGTATAGCGAGAGCAATCATCGACAATTGTCAAAAAATACCGATGGCCAGCATAAGTAGGAATCTTGAATGGACCCCATATGTCACAGTGAATTAGATAAAAAACAGAAGCAGCCACATTATTATTAAAAGGAAATGATAATCGCCGTTGCTTAGCTAGCGGGCAGATATGACATGGTGAAATATGAGTTGCAGACAATCCTAAAACAGACTTCATATAAAGAAGCCGTTTAGAAGACAAGTGCCCTAATCGATTATGCCAAGTAGTAATAGAAACTGAACATATAGGAACCAGGTTAACAAAGGGTGTAGTCAGTAGATATAACCCGTGAAAGCAATCAGCCTTGCCAATCGTCCTCAACTGAACTTTGTCTTGTATAAAACATGATGAGGTTGAGAAATTGAGTTCCACATTCTCAGATTTGAGCAAACAACTGACTGATATGAGGTTGTAAGAGAATTGGGGCACATATAGAACATCATATAACACCAAATGATCAGATAGTCTAACATCTCCAACGTATTCCACATTCACTCGAAAAGAGGTGGGTAGAACCACAGTAATACCAGACACAGAACGCCAATTATGAAATAGTTGATGAGAAAAAGAAACGTGTCGTGAGGCACCTGAGTCAATGAGCCAAACGCTAAATGAAGATAAAACAGATGATGAAGCAAGGGAACAGATACCTGTGACATGGTTCACAGTGGATGTAGCCGTGATTAGTTCAGTAACGGCCGAATTCAAATGTGATTGAAATAACTCCATGAGTTTCGCATATTGAGTCGAGGATAGACTTGTAAAGAAATTCGGCTGTGATGTATGAGCAACGGCCACAGGATTTGATTGATTCACAGTATTATCAGCAGTGGAAGGAACATTGGAATTACGCGATTTGTAACCTGGAGGGTAACCATGTAGCTTGTAACAGCGATCGACCACATGGCCCTTTATTCCACAATGCGAGCAAATAGGTCTCTGACCATCCCTTTTTCGAGACAGATTTGACGAATTGGCCAATGAGGACTTAGTCGAATTTGCAGAAGCCAACAAAGCAATCGGATTGACATGAGGGATTGTGTTTCCCGCAGATCTTTGACGTTCCTCCTGAATAATCAAAGAAAACACTCGATCGATGGAAGGAAGCAGATTCATTAGAAGAATTTGGGCTCGTACGGCAGAGTAAGAATCATTAAGTCCCATAAGGAATATCATCACATATTCCGAGTCAAGGTGCGTGAGAAATGGCTTGAGACCTTCGCAAGTGCACTCAATTGTAGGACGAAAATCAATCAAATTTTGCCAAATTGTCTTCAATTTAGTATAGTAACTTTCCACAGACAGATTACCTTGACTTGTGGTGATCAGTTCTTTCCGCAATTGATAGATCTGAGGACCATTGCTTTGTTTGAATCGAGTTTGTAACTCATCCCAAACTTCCTTAGTCGATCCGTTATAAACGATGCTCGCAGCGATTTCCTTGGATACTGAATTGAGAATCCAACAAGTGATGATGTCATTATTACATTTCTAGGCTGTGGAAAAACGAGTTGGCTTCGTGATGGTCCCGTCGACAAAACCGGATTTGTTCTTCCCTGAAAGCGCCATTAACATTGCACGACTCCACGAAGTGTAGTTCGCAGCACCAAGTAAGGGATGAGTAACGAGAACATTAGCCGGCCCGAAAGAGTGATGCAAAGAATACGGATTCAATTGTGCATCAATATCAGAAGGATCATCACTGATCGAAACCTCCTTGTCCGCCATTGAAGCTAGGGCAAGAAGAAGAAGAACGCACGAAAAAAAATCAAGAGTACAGAGGAAGTCTCTGCTCTTATACCATATCAAGAATGAGAGAGAACTGAATTACCTTATTAATGTGAAATGTCTCTCAATATATACAGAGCCACATGGCAACAGACTAACTAACCAGCTGTTAAATAACAGAAAGTAACAATATCAAATGTTCAATATATCTAATAGAATGTTTAACGGTGTCGACGTGGCGGAATGCTACTTTTTCAGACTTAATTCAGCCAAGGATCCTAGTCAACGTCACTTGGACTTTTCGTCAAACATTCTAACAGATTTATACTCTAATGGTAGTTTTGAAACGTTGTCGAAAGTAATATTGCAACTTTTGAAAGAATGTGAGTACTTAGCCAAAAATCAACTATAATAAAAAAGTAAATTAACATTTAATAAATTTCAATTTGAAAAATAAAAATAAAAGAATAAAATATAATGTTAAAAAAATTAGTAGCAATTTCGAGAAACTAATTTCAAAAGTTGTTGTTGACTAATCAACATAAATGAAAAAAAAAAAGAGAAAATATTTAATTTAAATTAATATACATAATACAAACAGTTTTTCCCAACACTACAAACAGATAAAATTATCTCCTTACTTTAAAGAAAAAAAAAATTATCTCCTAGTTACTTGGAATCCTCGCAAAATCAACTCATGAAAATAATTTATTTAAAGTAAAAAATTATTTAGAAACATCCGAAATTGAAGCGGCAGATGGATTATTATTAAGCTAAAGCCGGCGAGCCCAAGGTTTAAAGGAAAGTAGATCTCAAGTTTTTGACAAACAAAACCGAAAAAAGATTTGCTTTTGCCGCAATCTGTTGTGTTTTTTCTGTTCATTGCCTATGATGATGCCACTTCCAGACCCATCATCTATATATAATTTTTTTATGTATTTATTTAATTTAGGTTAAATTAGAAGTCGTATCTATTTAATTTTAAAAGTATCTAATAAATTTCTAAACTTTCAATTTTGTGTATCATTGAGCTTTAAAAAATGTCTAATAAATCTTTAAACATTCACTTTTGTATTCATGAATTTTCGATTTTGTGTCTAATTTGTCATTGACTTATTAACAATTTTTAAAATTCAAGGAGCTACTAGGCACGAAATTAAAAGTTTAGAGTCCTATTACACATAAAATTCAATTTTATATTTATTAATTTTTTAAAAATTTTGAATACGTCAAAAATTTATTAGACACAAAATTAAAAGTTCAGAGACTTATTATATATTTTTAAAATTCAGGGATCTATTATACACAAAATTTAAAGTTTAAAGACCTATTAAATATTTTTTTAAGTTCAAGGACCAAACATACACAAACTTGAAAGTTTAGGGACTATACTTTGTAATTTAACCTTTAGTTTATTTTCAATTACAGCAATTTTATAAGCTTTGAGTAATGAAGTTTCCTTTTCAGAAAAAAAAAAAAAAAAAAAGCTGCTTTAAGTAATGGCTCAAATTAAAATTTTCAATCATAATTATACCAATTTCTATTGTTCATGACTTGTTTCTATACTTTTATATTTAAAGGAAGAAAAAAAAATTTGTAACTTAGAAAATATCAAACATTTTCCCTCCAATTGAAGAGAGTTATCTATTGTGAAGTTTAAGTTAAAAAGATCATAAAAATCTTGGGCTAAAATTATGTAATAAATGTTCAACTTGGTGGAGACACTAGGAATGGAAGCCATAATCTTGTTGGCTCATCAATAATTATAGCACATTATTGACTATAATACCCTTTTGAATGGTCCCTTCCAAATTTCATAGGCTTCACTTATTATAGCATGATTCTTCCATCATGTCATACTAATTAAAAGGCTCTAAAGTTCTTTTTTAAAATATAAAATAATCTAAAGTTGTCGAAGAACAAAAACATTTAGAAATGTCATAGAAATAATTAAATTAAAGAGGAAATATGCTAAATAATTATGCCATGTACAAATGATACTTTTAATTGGCATTTTGAGTATATACTTGATCAAAAGATTAGAGGTTTAAATCTCCTTACCTTTAAATTAAAAAAAAAAAAAAACACTTATAATTAGTTAGTTAAGAGAGAGATATAATTTTGTAATTTTTTTTTAGAATGAATTTTGTAATATCTAAATCAACCTAAATAAATTTATAATCCAACCCTATCAATTTAAAGCAATTTTTTTTTTTTTTGAGTACAATATGGGGTTGGGGAGATTCAAACTATAGATTTTTTGGTCGTTAACACATACTTTATGCCAGTTGAACTATACTCAATTTGGCCAAATCAAAAATTTTCAAAAAACTCCCAAAATCTAGATTCATGGTTTAGAGTAGGGTTGACCAACTACCACATTTAAATATAAACCAACATCTAAAACACAATTTATCATTCTAATGGTGGGTAAAGATTTATAAATCTAGTAATTTTCACCTACAAATTCATTTTAATTAATGGATTTTCTTTCCATTTTTCCATCAAACAAAATATAAGAATTCATTTTAATTATGCACTTTTTCTAAATATAAGAATTCTCTGGGTCACTTCCATAAGCACAAAAGAGTCGTTTATTTTGCAAAAGACAAAAAAGTACTTTTCTTTTTAAAAGAGGGACGTGAGATAGCGAAATGCACAGTAGTTTTTTTTTTTTTTTTTTTTTTTTTTCTTTGAACAACAAAATTTAAATAAATGCATACTAGTTTTTTAATTATTATTGTAAAAATCTATTAAAAAAATGAAACTAGATATTTAGGAAACTCTTCTTCTTGTGGGCCGTGTCCGACGGGTAAGTTAGGGGGCCCATGAAGAGCACCCTCTTATTGGGCTCCATTTTTTTCATCTGTTTCGGCCACGTGTAAACCAAATAGAAATACCATCTCATAAAAACGAAGAAAAAAACAAAAAAAAGGAAAGTTATTGTAAGATGAGGATTTTTTTTCTAACATGCCTTTGAATAGGACACATATATGTCAAAAAAAAAAAAAAAAAACCCTTCATTTACCGTAATTGCATTTATTCCTTCTAAATTCAGCTAATTGGGACTAAAATCTAACACTAAATTTTTATGGTAATCTTGAAGTTTAATTCAACTAGTTTAAATATTAGTAATATTGCTTAAAGTTGTTACAGCTTCGAATTTTTACTTCTGCATGTTGGTTTGATTTTTTTAAAAATAAAAAATTGATTATGTTTTTACATATTTCAATATCCACTAAAACTATATCAGTATCGGTTAGTAAAAAAATGCAATATCTATAATATATTAAAAAGTTACAATTTTTGAAAAACTTTTTTGGACAATTATGTCCCTTCTTTAATTTGTATATTTACAAAATATGTCCTTGACAATTAATTATAAATGATAAATTAATTAATTAATAGTTAATTATCTATAAATGTATAACATCTTAAAAGTTGGAATGTAAAAGATTTTTTCATACCACTTAAAGATTTTTTTCTTTAATTTAAATTAAAATGAAAATTTAAAAGTTTTAAAATTCAAAATTTTTTTGTAACTCTCACATTCTACTACTATAAAAATGGATTTTTTTCACCATTTTTTCACCAATACCTAGAGCATCATTCTTTCTCTATTTTTGTTCTCTCAATGCATTGCTTTCAAAGACTCTTCAATTTTTAAAGCATCGATCTCAAGATGTTGGTGTTACATTCAATTTGCAAGAGATGCTTATGTCGTATCTATATCCCAAACTTATTTTTGTTCTCTCAATGCATTGCTCTAAAAGGCTCTTCAATATTCAAAGCATCGATCTCAAGATGTTGGTGTTACATTCAAGTTGGATGCATGTGTCGTATCTATATCCTGACCCTAGGCTTGCAACATTACAACTCAACGACTTTGATGAAGTTGAATTACAATGTGTAACACCCAATCCTTTTAGGTAATTAATTTTCCAATTTTGATATCAATATTAACTCAATTGTAGGTTCTAGTATATCTAATATGAGCTGGTATAAATGAAGAATGAATATAAAGGTAAACGTGAAATATTATGTATAAATTTTTTATTTTAAAAAAAAAGAACAATGTGGAAACTTGAAAAGTATTGGTTTTAAGATTTTTCTCAAGTCTAAGAGAATTAACCAAACATATACCCATTTTAGAAAAAGTGAAAAAGGAAAAAAAAAGAAAAAGAAAAAGAAAATTATTGGTTTTATAGAGTAAAACATCCATCAACATGTTGATATTCTATTTATATTTTCATAACTTGAAAGATTCGACTTTGAACTTTAAAAATGTCTTGCAAGTCCCTGACGTATTTGAAATTTTTAAAAATTAATTGATTTATAAGATATAAAATTGAATTTTATGTCTAATGAAATCCTAAACTTTCAATTTTGTGTCTAGTAAGTTCGTAAATTTTTTTAAATGTCAAATAGGTCGAAGACCTATTAGACACAAAATTGAAAATTTAATGACCTATTAGACATAAAATTGAAAGTTAAGAAACTTATAAGACATTTTTAAAATTTAAGGACCTATAGATACAAAATTGAAAGTTCAAGAATTTATTAGACATTTGTTAAAATTTAGAAACTAAATAGACACAAATCTAAAAGTTCAAAGACTAAACTTATAGGTTAACTTAAATTTATAACTTATTGAAGACCATTTGAAATAATTTTATTAGTTTCTTGATCTTCCTATTCTAAAAATATTAAATAACATCAATATATTATCAATATTTATATCTATATTTCCATATAATTAAAAAAATTGATATTTTCGTCCAGATCTATATTTACTTTTTGGTTCATACAAAGACAAAGTAGTGTAACAGCCCGAATTAATATTTATACAGTTTCTTTATGGTATAAAACTATCTCAATATTGCCAAAGAGAGCAAAGCTCAATTGGCATATTGAATGTGTTAACGATCACTAGGTCTGTGGTTCGAATCCCCCCAACCCCTATTGTACTCAAAAAAAAAAAAAAAAAAAAGAGACTATCTTAGTATTGAAATATTATGAGATGATTTAAATGAAAATAAAATGTAAGGGTAAACTTGATATATTATGTGTAAAAAAAAAGAAGATAAATATGGAAAATATTGGTTTTTTTTGGAAGATTTCACTAAAAAAAAAATAAATAGACACAAATCTAAAATAAAGGAAAAAAAAAAAAGAAAGAGAAAGTTATTAGACATTTTTTAAAGTTTAGAAATTAAATAGACAAAAATCTATGGGTAAACTTAATATATTATGTGTAAAAAAAAAAGATCAATATGAAATATTGGTTTTTAAAATTTTTTTTTCTGGAAGATTTCTCTAAAGACTAAAAGAACTAACTAACGTTAACAAATATACATCCATTTTTTAAAAAAATGAAAAAAATAAACGTAAGTTTATTGGTACTTTAAAATAAAGTATCCATCAAGTTTCAAAATAAAATAAAATATGCATCATGTTGATGCTAATTTATATTCTCATAAATTGAAAGGTTTGACGTTGATCCTAAATTGAAAGGTTTGACGTTGATCCTAAACTAACCAATATTTCTATTTTCTAATACGCCATAAAAGTATCAATAAATAGAATATAAAAAAATTATCCATATATGAGTATAATAATAAGATTTATAACTTATATTGAACAATCATTTGAAATAATTTTTAATTTTTTAGTTTCTAGACCTTCATTACTATTTTTTTTATTACACCAAATGTTGAAAAATGGAAATTTCAATCTCCAATTTCAAGAAAGGTAGTACATGTCAACTACTTCTTAATTATACTCACTTTGATTTTATTATAATTATAAGAATATTAAATAACATCAATATTTTATCAATATCTCTATATAATTAAAACATTGACGTTTTCAGATTTGCTTGATACAAAGAAAAAGTAGTGTGACGGGACAGGATGAATTAATATTTATGACGTTGATATACGAAGAGTGAAGAATTTGATATTGAGTCTTGACTTTTGCACATTTGTTTGGCGGCTTCAATCTTTGAATTTTATTGGGTCAAGCAATACCATCCTTTTTTCATTTTTATATATTTAATATTTATAGAGATTTAAATGAGACGTATTTTTAGACAATTTATTTGGTAGGGCTCTTGGCGTTCAAACATCATTAATTATAGATTTCTACTTTTTCTTCTAATATTTAAACATTATCTTTGACTTTTTAACTCAAATTTATATTCATTTGAAAAAAATCTATTCGGGTTATTTAACTGATTAATCATACAATTTTATATCTGCCTAATAATCAAACATCTAGTAGGTATGGTTGGCTAATATATAGAATTGTTATGAAAATGAAAAAGACTATTAAACAATAATATTGCTAGATTTTAAGATAATATTAACAACATACTAAAATTTAAATTGATAAATCATTAACATGCAATTTCTTTTAATAAAAATAATAAAATTAACATAAGTGATGAAAGAATAAGAAGATGAATTCAATTAGAGAGCTCCTTACTTTAATCTTAGGTTAATTCATCATTTGATTATATTTACTAAATTGAGGCATAATTGATATTTTTTAATATATTATCAACTATTTAGTTGAAACAATATTTTTACTTGTATCATAGCTCAGTCGATAAAGACACCGATTATTATTTCAAATGTCGATGGTCCAATTCTTTAAAATGGTTGAACTGAAAAAAAAAAAAAAAAAAAAAACTCACTTCTTAATTTTTTTTTAAAAAGATGAATTAATATTTTTCTGAAATACTAATCATGTTGTTATTAGGTTAGAAATAATTCGGTATGAGTATGACCAATTAATTCTTTATAATTAATTCCCCAAATTTTCGTACATGGTTATTAGAATTTATTTCTAGCCAACCATTTTTCTAAATAACTCGGCTGATCATCATTCACGAAGATGACACACAAAAAATATTTTTTAAAAAATTAAAGATGACATGGTCATTTCTCTTGTCTCTCCTTTGTAATTGGTTCAAGGGGATTTCGAAGGCAAATAAAGAGAAAAATATTGAAAAATAAACTAAATTAAATTAATATTTTTTAAGAGAGAAAAAAAAGTATCACAATCATTTGGCTACAATTCTATGTATGGTTGCTTTTGACTTAAGAAAAATATCTATCCTATATGAACAAGTCGCACTCATGTCTAGCTGGGAAGTTGGCATTTTCTTTTTCATTAAAATTGATCTATCACATAATAAATCTATGGGTCATATTTTTTTTCATGATATTTGATGTATTATTAGCTTTAATAAATGTGAATTAAAAAATTATTTTGGGTAGAAAAAAATTGGGGTTAGGTTCAAATTCTATGTCTATAATATGTTTACAATATGATCTAATCTAATACAAAATTGTGATCATAATGTACTAATTTAAATTAATTACTAGCAACAACCATATAATTGTGATTTGTGAAAATAAAATGAAATAAATCATAGTGTTAATACACAAATTAGGCTTAGGAGAATAGTTGAATCTGTACCCACTGTCATTCCACTTTGATTCTTGGTCAAAGATGGGACGAACTAGTGCCTAAAATAAAGAAATTGCACTCTAATGTGGTGCTAGTTCAATGCACACTCCGATGACTACATAAGTGTGTTATGCTTAGCAAAAATAGGAATTGTGTAGCATATCTTGTGCATGAGATATATATATATATATATATATATATATATATATATATTTATTTATTTATTTATTTATAGAAGGATTAGTCTAGGGTTTTGGTTGCTCCAAGTGTTAAGCTTGTCTTGCTCTCGCAAATCTTGCAAATATCTATTGATAGTTAAAGGCACCAAATCCACCATTGTGAATCTGCATGATCTTTGAAATCAAGAAAATCTCTCGGTAGCTTGTCCATCTCTAAGGTCGTCTACTTTGCGAGCTTGAGCCGATCCCTATGTCTGAGAATTCACCCTAACACTTAGGACCCTACTTTTTATGAAGGAGGTTATATATATATATATATATATATATATATATATATAATTGATGAAGGAGAGAGTTTAATATTAACCATACGAAGTTATTTCAATTATTATTAATTTAGTTAAAATAAGATTATCATATTGGTTTAATTGTGCTCAACTTGGCCAATTAAATAGTCATAAAAATTATGTCAGTACTAATTGAAACCTAAAGTAATTGGCATGCATTTTCAAAAAAAAAAGAAAAGAAAAAAAACCCACTAAGATTTGGATATTAACTTATGTTTGTCTTTGTATGATGCTCGTCTTATGTATCTATTTGACATTTGACAATAATAATTCAAAGAACATACGCAATAGTAATCATTTGAAAATTGAGGCACCGTTTGAATGGTAAATATTCATCTAAGGCATGGCTTCGTTTAAATGCGTTTGAGTCAAACCATCTTGATAGAAACATGTAAATAGGTTTGCTCAAAATTTTCACAATTCAAACAAATTCTTCCTTTAAGGTCACAATTCTTTTTTTACTAATCTTATCTCATCGACCCTTTTTTTTTAAAAAAAAAATTGTCTTTATCACGACTTTTCTATCGAATAGCTCTCGGTGAAATAAAATGACTTGATATTCCAACTATTTTAAAGTATATATTCTTCGTACAATTTAGTCAAAGCACTCTATTATTTTCTCTTCTTTTTGTCATCATCCCCACTTAATTTGAGTGATAGGTTATTTCAGTAAACAATATTAATTAGTATTGTCACACCCCACTTCAGATTACCCTTTTGAACCTAGGACGAGCTGTGACGACAATGGACTCTGATTGTACAATGGAATCTATTGTTAACTCTCTTTCTCTTATCTCATGACTTGACTTTATTTATAGACACAACATGTATAACGCAACAAAAATTACATTCTTAGCAAACTCGATGAGATTGGTAGCAAATTCCTGATTAGCTAACTCTGGATGAAACTTAAGAGCAACTTGGTGGAAAAATAAAGATAAAGAATGAGCTAAAAAGTCTAGTGAGTAGTGAATTAATAATAAAAATAACTTTAGATAAAATTATTTTCATGCTAAACAAAAGTTCAAAGCTTTGTGAAACCAACGCAAATCATGAATAATTTAATAACTCAAGATAGTTTAAATAGATGAAACTATAACAATAACTCTAGAAAACATAAACATGAACTTATCATCACCAAACTTGTACTCAAATCTGGTCATACTGACACTGAGTAATCTCGATACGCATAACAGAGAAACTGGTCATACTACATATGGAGAGACTCGATGATGTATATAACAGAGAAACTGGTTATACTATTGTATCGAGTAAACTCAAGACACATAGCAAAGAAAACGTGGTCATACGTGTGCAGAGAAGCCCCAAAAGGAAAAACACCCAGACACAAGGCCGAAAGCCTATGTATGTGCCTGAGTGGATCCCAAAGTCCTTATATATATATCAGATAACACTACAGAAATACTTCACGTGAGTGTATAGGAAAATCGCCATGGGTACAACTGTAGTGGTTTGAAAACAATTTTTGAATATTACTTATCACTTCTCAAACTATAATAGGTCATGCTCTTTCTATAACAAAATTTTATAGATTCTCAACATTTCTCAAAAAACATAAAACATTTATGAATTCTCAAATAACAATAAAATATCTCAAACATTTTTGAAATTGATAATTTTAGCTAAAATCATAAAATTACTGAACATTCACAACAATTTCTCTAAAATTATAAATAATAATAGATTTCATGAAATTCCATAATATTAACTAATGCTTCATATTGCAAGTTAGTCCAATTGTTGTTCAACCTAAATTCAGATTACAAGCTATTCCAATTGATGTTGAACCTAAATTTCAATAACCATAGCAAAAATTACTCTCCAAATCATGTTAAGTATAAAACCACAAGGCCAATTAAACATCAATAAATCCATCTTTTCAATCTCTTTCTTTTATCCAAAATCCACATTTCACACCCTCTCCCTTCCCATTAATAACAAAGTACTATTTTGTTGGTATCTCCAATATCTCTTTTCTTTATGTTGCTTTTCATGTGATCACTCTCTCATCTTTAATACTTCTGTACTTGTACCAATTTTCTTTTTTTGAAACGTGGGTTCATCCTAGTTTGATACTACTCTAAAATGTTTAATTAATTAAAATTTGAATTAATATACTTTTAGTGTCAAAATAAAGTAGAGTTAAAATGATAATTATTGATTTTGTTTTATTTAGTCTATTGAAATTGAAGGGGCTGTTTGGATGGGTGAGTTGGGTTGGGTTGAGTTGGGTTAAAAACCCAACTCTGCGTTTGGCCCACCAACATCCCAACTCCCCACTTATTAACTCAACTCAACCAAGTTGAGTTGTAAACTCACCCTAAACTCCCCCCAATATCCTATTAACATATTTTATTTCCGCTTCTTCAACGATCGGTGGCCACCTCCGGCAACCGGCGGCCACCTTTGGCGACCTTCTCCGGCAACCGACGACCACCTCCGGCAACCGACGACCACCTCCGTCGACCTTCTCCAACAACCGACGACCACCTCCAGCGACCTTCTCCGCAACCGACGACCACTCCGGTGACTTCTCCGGCGACCGACGACCACCTCCGACGACCTTCTCCAGCAACCGACAACCACCCCCGGCGACCTTTTCAGGCGACTGATGACCACCTCCGGTGATCGTCATCGACCTTCTCCAGCGACCGGCAGCCACCTCCGACAACTAACGATCACCGCCGGCCACCTTCTTTGACGATCGACGGCCATATGCGACAACTGACAGTCATTGCCGACTACTTTTTCCGACAATCAATGGCAATCGTTAGCGACCATATTCAGCAACCGGCGTTCACCGCCTACATCGTCTCCAACGACTATCCTCGGCAACAATTTCCAGCGACCGACAACATTCCCATGGTTCAAAATAATATGAAATGCACATGTACTTAGTTGGTTTGACTATCTGCTCCAACAATCTTTCTTCAGACTTACAAACTTGACTCATTGTTGACCATTACTTAAATTTTGTGAACCATAATTATGTTTTGTGAATCATGTAAATAGGTATTTGATGTCCTACTAATATTTTGTGAATATTCTACTCCTACATGACACTAATGTTGAAATATATTGTCATTTTCTTGTCATCTTGAAAAAGTAAACTACTGGCATTCTCTTTTCCAAAGATGTTCAATTTGGTACATGTGTTTAAACAAATGTAAACAAACGATGTTCCTTTGCAAAAAAAAAAAAAACAAACAAACAAACAAAAACAAAAAAAAAACAAAAACAAAAAACAAAAAACAAAAAAACAAAACAATATGTAATGGTCAATGTATATATATATATATTTTAAAAAAACTCCCTCATAATGAAGACCCTCTTAGTAATTGAAAAAAATCCTAATAAGGTCCTCATTTGTAAATTTCAAAGAAGTTCAATGTGTATTTAGAAAATGAAACCTTAGATTTCTATATTTTGATAGGAGTTCAATTTGTGTTTAAAGAAAAAAAAACAGGTACATTGCCTTTTTTTCATTCATCAATTGTTATTTGTTGTTAGAAAGAATACAACATTTGATTTCTATAAATTGAAAGAAATTCAATGTGTAATGCAAATATTTGATTTCTATAAATTGAAAGAAGTTCAATGCGTAGCAGAAAGATAAAACAATGCTACATTGCCTATAGTTTGGAAGAAGTCAATTTCTAAAAAAAAGATAAATAGTGATTTAAAAAAAAAAATCAATGTTGATATATATATATATATATATATGTATGTATGTATTTAGATGGACATGTGTTGGAAAGTTGGGAAAATATGTTTCTAGATGAATGATTTGAACAAATAAAAATAAAGGAAACAAAAATAGCCAGCTAAAAATCAGTCTACTTCGAGTTACAAAAAACTGTACCAGATATCCCTGACAACTCAACTCAACTCAACTCTGCACCCCAAACACAGACTTTCTGACTCAACTCAACTCAACTCTGCACCCCAAACACAGACTTCTGAACTCACTGACAAACTAACTCTGCCCAACTCAACTCAACTCTGCCCAACTCAACTCAATTCTGCGCGCCAAACACCCCCGAAGTTAAAAAGAAAGTACAATAATATAAAGCCCTTTGCAACTTCAAATAACAAAACTTCCTATTCCTTAAAAAATAAAAATAGAAAATAAAAAACCTTCCGTCTTGGATTTTTGTGATGGCCAAAGTAAAGGCATCTCAAAAGTGTAATCCGATGGTGATTTTAATTTTCTTTATTAAAATTAAGTTAAAAAACACTTTTAGTCCTTAAACTTTTAAGGAATTAACAATTTAGCCTCTAAACTTTAGTTCATAATTATTTAATCTATGTTCTTTCAATTTTGTAACAATTTAGTCCATAAACTTTAGTATGTAATAATTTAATTCCTAAATCTTAATATGTAACCATTTAGTCCCCACCGTAAAAACATATTTTTAAAATTTAGAAGTATAGAGACTAAATTGTTATAAACTAAAGTTCATGGACTAAATTGTTACTTTCATAAAAGTTCAGGACCAAAGTATTTTTTAACTTAAAAATTAAAGACAGAGAAAAGTAAGAAAGATTTAAAACTGTTAAATTACAATTTTAGTTTTTTTTTTTTTGAACTATACAATTTTAGTTCTTAACCTTTCAGTTTTTCATAATTGTATTTAATAGGTTTTCAAACTTTTAATTTTCTGTCTAATAGGTTTTTGACTTATTCGACATTTTTTAAAATTCACATACATATTAGATATAAAATTGAAATGACAATTTAATAAATCCGAGAATTTTTTAAAATGCTAAATTAATCAAAGACCTATTAAAAATAAATTAAAATTTCATAAACTTATTAAACACAAAAAAAAAAAAAAAAAGTTTAGAGGTATAGTAGACACTTTTTTTAAGTTGATTTTCTTCTATTTATTTTAATTGTTTATACTTTATCCTCAAAATCCGCCATCTTTTTTTCAATTTTTTTCATGTCCTTCATATAATAGTTTTTTAAATTTTAATTGCATTTAATGGTCGTGTATTTGTTTTTTAATTTCACATGGAGAGGCAAAATTGCATGCAATTTATATTCTATTTTATGTTTTCAGATTCGAATCTAATGGATTTAGCGAATGTGCATTTGAAATTTTATTTCTAAAAACAATTTTTAGATTATGTGATCCAAAGTAGTAAAAATTCTGAAAACAACATTTTTATATTTTCAGTGTATCTAAATTTGTACACAATTACATTTAAAAAAGTAAATTTTTTGATAAATATAGTATTTCATATTATAAAATCATTTCATTTATGTTAAATTAAAATATGTATGATATAATATATTATATGATATTGTACAATAATAATTATACAAAATTTATAACATAAAACATCTTCATAAATTAATTAATAATAGTTGAGATTCAACCTAATATTTAAGTAGTAACTATAACTATTTTTATGGTTTATATTGTCAAACACATTTTGAATAATTGTTAAATTAGAGATCAATTTCTCAATCGGTTACCAAACATATATTCAAAAATATTGAAAACATAGAATACAATTTTGATTTTTATTAAATTCCTTGTTTTCATATCACCAACTATACATACTTGGACTTATTGGTCGAAAAAATAATACTTTAACCAAATCTATATCCAAATTGATAATCAATGGTAGTGTACGTAATATATATATATATTTAGTACATGTACAACAAAGTATGGAGGATTTGAATTTTCAATAATAAAAACAAAAAAAAGTCAATTACCATGACTATGTTCGCTTTGACCTAGTGTACGTAATATAATTAGTACTGGGAAAAGAACGTGGAAGATATATGAAAGAAAGCCAGGTAAATTAATATTTTATTAACCCCCCTTGACATCATTCTGATGCTGTCTTTTCGGAATCTGTAAAATACGTACCGCGCACGCGCCGGTACTGATGAATTTTCCTCTCTTAAATCGTAATAATGAAAAACAAAAATTTTCGCCTTTTTTTTTTTAAGAATTAAATTAAACAAAATAATGAATGAGATGTTAAAAATTTAGGCAAAAATTAATTTATACCTCTAAAATTTAGGATGGTATAAATTAAACTCTAATTAATAATTATATTAATTTATCAATATGAACATAGTTTAATTAGTATATAATATGTATTCTCGACCAAAAGATTAGAAGATCAAATCCTCAATCTCACATATTGTCAAAAAAAAAAAATTGTATCAATTTAAACCTTGAACTTTCATAAGTACATCAATTTATACCCTCAATTAGATTTCGTTTGACAAACGTTAGTTCATGTGTGCAAACTTATGATTATATCAATTAAATTATTAAACTTTCATAAGTGAATCAATTTAGACATCCGTTTCAAATGCATGGATGATGTTCAAATGGAGGGTCTAAATTTTTTAAGAAGTCTACACACATGTGAGAATTGATTCATAGACGATTTTCAAATTGATGGTTTAAACTGATTCATTTATGAAAGTTTGAAAGTTTAACTGATACAATTATAAGTTTGCACATGTGTGAACTAATGTTTTTCAAATGAAATTCAATAAAGAGGATAAATTGATACACTTATAAAAGTTCAGAATTTAGATTGATGCAATTATTAGTGTATGGTTTTAATTGACACAACTCCCACAATGGTATAAATTGATCTTTGCCCTAAAAATTTTAATAATTTAATTTTCTACTTACTAATAAGATTATATTGAATTAAATATTCTTTTTTTTTTTTTAAGATTGTGTATAATATTATTTTTACTTTAAAATTTCAAATCAGATTTTTCTTTTGATTTTTTTAAATTTTATTTTAATCATTGTATATTTAAATATTGTGGGGATTCAAACCTTTCTACATTTAACCAAATTTCTTTGGGTCACTGTCTTGACTTGTATCTTAATTCTTAAGTTACGTGAAATAAGTAAGATATTGATTTTCTAATATCATTTGGCAATTCATTCTTTTATTTATTTTCTTTTTTAGAAAAATATTTTAAAATTTTCAACCACTACAAGGAAGGAAGAAAAAAAAATAAAAATAAAGAAACTTTAAGAATGTAGGGTATTGAACTTGGCCGTGTCCTTGTTTACCAACTCTCTCGAGTCCCTCATTTATTAAAATGTTTTGATTCAAATATTATTTTGGTTTTTGTATTTTGAGTTTTATTTTATTTTAATTAATTTAATGTACTTTTAAATATCTAAATTTAGTATGTGTATTCTTAATAAATCTTAAAATTAGTTATTTGAAGTTAATTTTTATTAAAATTAGTTGGATAATAATAATAATAATTTTCATGAAAAAAAAAGACATAATGTGAATATGTTTTCAAAATTATAGAAGAAAGGCTAATAGAGACAATTTTTAAAATATATTGAAAGTATGATGGATAAAATTAAATATTTAAAAGTATGACAAAAATAAAATAAGTCTCAAATACAGACCCAAAATAATATTTTACCGAAATGTTTTTATTGAAGGCCGCGTGAGACCTATGATTTTTAAAATATTAAAAAGAGTTCCTTTCGTTTAATTTGGAGGAAAAAAACACCTTATATTTTAAATAAATAAAAACAAATTGAGTTGTTCCAAATAAAATTGGACATTATCTAAGTTTGACAATATGGAATGCTTGCTGCTATTTTCATATTATAATCTAATAACATAATTAAGCTCTATTTGTTTTTTTTTTTCTCTATTTGTTCATTTGTTCATTTTAGTTTTCTATTGCAAATTTTTCCTACAAAGAAAAACAAAGACAAACACATCAGCAGTCTGAGCGTTCAACAATCTTGACGAATTTTATTGAATTAATTTTAAAAAAATTAAAAAGAAATTTCTTCACATTATAGAAGAAAAATTAAATATCATTTAACTTTCTTCACATGATTTTTTTTCTAAAAAAGATAAATCTCATTTTAGTCTATGTACTTTCGTTTTTATTTAAAATTTAATCAATGACCTCTAAAAATTTACATTTTAGTTTTTGAACTTCTAAAATTAATTATTTTAGCTTCAAAACTGCCAAAGTATCTATTTTAATTTATAAGCTTTAAAAAAGAAAAATTGGTCTCTGCTATTATATTATCACCTAATTTATGTCTTACGGCTTTGATACATATTTATCAATAAGAACCAAAATAATTTTTTCAAGTGTCTTACTCAACCTATGTGGTTGAACTTCTACCTATTATCTACTTGTCTAATCTATGAAACTTCAATACAAGTCCTCAACAAGAATCAAAATATTCTTTTTTAAGTTTTGAGACTAAAAATAAATGCATTAGAAAGTAGACCAAAATGAAATAAACATATGATATGTATCTTCTTTTTAGTATAACAAAAGTGGTATGAGAATTTGAAACTCCAAGTCCAACCTAAGAAAATTAGTAGATATCTTAACCGTTGAGCTACCCATATTGACTTGTCTTATTTTGTGTCTAGGCCCACATACGACATTATTTTTGTTTTTGTTTTTGTTTTTTTGAGTTCAACAACATTTAGGGTTGAGGGGATTTGAACCTCAACCTCTTGGTCAAGGATACATGCTAATTACGATGAGTTATGCTCACTTTGGCACATACGACGTTATCTTTACTTTGGCTAAAGTGAACATAGTTTAGCGGTAATTGACATGTAATACCACCAAAGCCACATTTGATAATCATCTAGGCCATACTTGTGATAACAATTTGGTTCTTAAAAATTGTATTTGTTCTCTAATAATTTGTCTACGATAGTTTTCATCTTTTTAAGAAAATATTTGAATTCTTAGTCAAAATTTAAAAATAAAAACAAGTTCTTAAAAACTACTTTTTTTAGTTTTCAAAACTTGGTTTGGATTTTAAAAACATATGTAAAAAGTAGATTACATAGCAAAAAAAATCCATAGGTAGAAGTAGTGTTTATAAGTTTAATTTTTAAAAATTAAATGGCTATTAAACGGAACTTTAGGCCCCGTTTGGTTCGTGATCCATTTTCATTTTTATGTTTTTGAAAACACAAAATACATGAAAAACGATGAAAATGCGTTTGGTACAATTATTTTCAAAAAAGATTTTCAAAAACAACTCCGAAAATTGCCTATTTTCGGAAACGACAAATTGTTGTTTTCTTTGTTTTTAAAAATTATGAAAACGGATACACTCCTCAAAAAACACGATTTTCATCCAAACAACAAAATTGAATATTACAATTTATCTTTTTTCTTCAAAACTCATAAGCGCACATTTATCTACAAAGTGAATCAATTATTAAATTTTTATTACAAAAACCACAAAAAATAAAGATCAACAAACCAAAGTTATTAAAAATATTTATAGATGATTATACTATTGGTTTAACTAGCACAACATTGTATAAACATTAATCATTTTCGATAAATGATTTTTTTCTCTCTTATTGGAAAGAATTTATTTTCCTTTTTCTGGTTGGAAAAGTTTTATTCATTTTATAAATTTTACCGCTTGCATTTCAAGAAACCAAAAATCTTTTGAATCATCTCTCATTTTGTTATATTTGCTATCACCACAATCTTCCTTTTCCTTTTCAACAACAATAAGTTCAAATTCGCTAGAGTAAGAAATAATTATATTGGTTTTTTCTTAAAGAATTGATTCTATGAAACACATATTAATCTTTTCCTACATTTTTAAATTTCAACCAAACACAGTTTTCAAATTTTGAATTCAAATTTAAAGTTTTTAAATTAGAACCAAACGTGTTTTCAGATATAATGAAAATATGAATTTTGTTTTTGTTTTCGGTTGAATTCTTTGCTTTCAAGAAATATTTTCGGATCACAAATCAAACGGGCCTTAGTTTTTTTATTTTTGAAAATTAAAAAATTCATGAACTTATTACATATAATATTGAAAGTTTAAAAACTTACTAGATAATTTTTAAAGTTTGAAGATGGATACAAAATTAAAAGTTTGGAAATTTATTAAACATCTTTTAAATATTAGAACCATTTAAATTTGAACTTAGTAGAAAAGTGAATTGAATTAGAGGAAAAAAGAAAGTCGGTACATAGGGTTTTCAAGCCAAATAGTTGACCAAGAGAATTCGCCCCATTTACCTTGCTAACTCATCAAACCGTACGTGCTTCCGTCTCCCTCTTTGATTTTTCTCCTTCCTTCTTCCCTTTTTCTCCATTTCCCTCTGTTTCTTCTCTGCTCCAATGGCCGCTCTGAAACTTCCAATTCTTCTCCTCTCTTTCCCCCTTCTTTTCTTCTCCATATCCGCCCTCGATTTCGTCTTCAATGGCTTCAATTCCACCGACGTCTTGCTCTACGGCAACGCCACCATCGAATCCCCTATTCTCGCTCTCACCAACCAAACAAGTTTCTCAATCGGTCGCGCTTTGTACCCATCCAAAATCCCCACTAAGGACTCCAATTCCTCGAGGGTCTTCCCTTTCTCCACTTCTTTCATCTTCGCCATGGCCCCTTACAAGGACGTCCTCCCCGGCCATGGCTTGGTTTTCATCTTCGTTCCGGCCACCGGAATCAGCGGAACCACCTCTGCACAGAATTTGGGGTTTTTAAACTTCACGCTCAATGGGAATGCCGCTAACCATGTATTTGGAATCGAATTCGATGTGTTTGCCAATCAAGAATTCAACGACCCCAATGACAATCATGTCGGAATCGACTTGAATTCCCTGACCTCTAACTTCACCGGAGATGCTGGGTTTTGGTCCGACGGCGGCTCGTTCAGTAGGCTCAAGCTTAATAGCGGCGAAAACTACCAAGTCTGGGTTGACTATTCTGATTTTCAGATGAACGTTACGATGGCTCCGGCGGGGATGAAAAAGCCACGGCGGCCGTTGATTACTGCCTCCCTGAATCTCTCTGAGATTTTCTTGGACGAAATGTATGTGGGGTTCACGAGCTCCACGGGGCAGTTAGTTCAAGGCCACAACATTTTAGCCTGGAGTTTCAGCAACTCCAATTTTTCATTGAGCGAGAGTTTGATCACCACTGGATTGCCCTCCTTCGTCCTCCCAAAAGATCCATTTACCAAATCGAAATGGTTCATCGCCGCCGTGACGGTCAGTGGATTCCTCGTCGTTTGTTTCGTCGCTGCGATTTTGGGGATTTTGATCGCCGACCACCGGAGGAGAGCAAGGGCGAGAGCGGAAATGGAAGATTGGGAATTGGAGTATTGGCCGCATCGAATCACATATCAAGAAATCGAATCGGCGACGAAGGGATTTGCAGAAGAAAATGTCATCGGAATCGGAGGGAACGGGAAAGTTCATAAAGGTGTTTTGGCCGGAGGAGGTTCAGAAGTTGCAGTGAAGCGAATTTCTCACGAAAACGACGGGATGCGAGAGTTCTTAGCTGAAATCTCGAGCATAGGGAGATTGAAGCACAGAAATCTCGTCAGTTTGAGGGGTTGGTGTAAGAAAGAGAAGGGAAATTTCTTACTGGTTTACGATTACATGGAAAATGGAAGTTTAGACAAATGGATATTCAATTGCGACGAGAGAAACATGCTGAGTTGCGACAATCGTATCAGAATATTGAAAAACGTAGCCTCAGGGGTTTTGTATTTACACGAAGGATGGGAATCGAAGGTCCTCCACAGGGACATAAAAGCCAGCAATGTGTTGCTAGACAAGGAAATGAATGGAAGGCTAGGAGATTTCGGGTTGGCTCGAGTCCACGGCCACGGCCAAGTGGCTAGCACGACTAGAGTCGTTGGCACGATGGGCTACATCGCACCCGAGTTGATTCGAACCGGACGAGCATCAGCTCAATCGGACGTGTTTGGTTTTGGGGTCTTGGTTTTGGAAGTGATGTGTGGGAGGAGGCCAATAGAGGAAGGGAAGCCGCCGTTGGTGGATTGGGTTCGGCAGTTGGTCGTCAAAGGGGAGCTGACCATGGCACTCGACGAGAGGCTAAGGAAGAAGGGCGGGTCGAACGAGGAGGAAGTCGAGAGAGTGCTGCAATTGGGGTTATTGTGTGCACATCCTGATCCGAACACTCGGCCGACGATGAGGCAAATTGTGAAAGTTTTGGAAGGGAACATTGAGTTGGATGAGAATGAGAGTGAGAGCATGAATGCTTATTTGCTTCAAAGATTGAAATCACAAGGAATGTGGTGTGATTCTAGCGTTGGTTTTGGGCATAAATTGCATCCAACTTTTGAGGATTTTCTTCAGTCTTCTTCAACTTCCCTCTCTTGGTCTACTTCCATTGTCTCTGGCAGGTGAAGGATTGAGATGATTGAACTTTGATTTTTATTTTCTTTTTTTTTTGGTTATACCAATTATAGATTATTGAGAATCATTGTTATTTCTGTAGTGTACATAAAAGAAAGTAACTTCTAAAGAGTGTTTTTGGGCTGTACGGCCGTTTGTTTGATGCAATAATTTCTTAAAAGAAGTGGCTCACAAAGCTTCAATACAATCGAATGACTTGAAATTTTTGAGGTTATTATCTGTTTGAATCATTGTTTATTGATGCCATCAGAAGATATTTATATCCAATTTGAGGCCCAAGGATGGCCCACCTAGGCAATTATCATGGAAATGGGCCTTGTGAGGCCCAAATTATCGAGTTGATGGGCTTTTATCGGGAGGGAAGTTCCCACTTGGGTCCACACGGCAAGATTATTATTATTTTTTTTTAATGTTCAAATGGTCGATTCTTCTGTCGACATAAAAACAGAGGGAAATTGTCATATATACCTAAGGTTCAAAATGTCGATATCGACGGAAATGTCAAAGTCTCAATTTTATGGAAATGTCGAGGGAAATATCGATAAAATGTCGATGTCGATGGATATTTCTGAAAAAATTTTAAAAACAAAAAATTCAAAAAAATATATTTAAATTAATAAATGAACATTTTACATTTTTTAAATGAATTAAAATACTTGTTACAATATTATATTCATATTAAGTTACATTTTCTTGCTATTTTTTTTTTAATATTTCATCAATTTTGTATGGTATAGTAGAAATGTTGATTCTTTTCTTATGTCGATGTCGAACCCATGGATATGTGGAAATATCGATGAAAATGTCGATGAAATTTTTTTAATATTTAATACCATGAATGTACCGCAACCACTACGGATGTTGCAGAAAATGTTCTTTCCACCTAACTTCTTTAAAAAAAAAACGCTCCAAAACAAAAATTTATAAATTATAAAAAGACAGTTGCTAGTTTACTCTTCAAATTAAAAATGATCACGTTTCAAATCCAAAACAAAATTTAAATTAAAACTCAAATAGTTAAGATCTTATGAATCACATTTTTCAACTATAAAGAAATAGAGTTTGGTCCATGTTTTTTAGTTCAATAACAATTTAGGGTGGAAGATTCGAATATTTGACCTATTGGTTAAGGGTAAATGTTAATTACTGTTGAACTATGTTCACTTTGATACGAGTTGGATCACTTAATGTGGAAGAGTAGATGATTAATCATAATTGCTAAGTTTTTCTATGCCGTTAGCTCATAAGAAAATTCGGTTCCAACATCCATGAGGGCATGAAGAAACAATTACATAGGAAATTCATCTCATCATCTATAAAGAAACATTATACCTTCTCTTGATCATTCAAGAAGACTTTCTTCTTCCACATTGTCATTTTTCCATGGTACACCTCTGTTATATAGTCCACCATTTGATTGTTCCATTTTTTTTTTCATTCTAATCTTATACATGCATTTAAACTTAAAATAAAACATTAAAACGCAAACAAATTAACAATTTACCAGACCAGTAAAATATGCATGAAAAACCTTTAAAAAAAAATCAATATCAAAGATAGTAATTACGTACAAATATCTATCATTGAAAACAAAAGGAAAAAAAAAATCTATTTGATAAGTTAAATTACAGTCGAACTAAAAAATTATATATTATTGATATATATGATGCACATGAGAATTACACACATTTTAGTTATATACACTCAAATGATCTTAACAAATAATAAATCATCCACACAAGTTCACAAAATTTATCAATCAAGGCATAAACAGTCCTAAATCTTTTCAAAAGAGAACCTTTTCAACTAAAACTTCAACATATTTATAATTAATATATTTTCCATTAGTCCATTCATCACCATAACATATAACCATATGAACCCCTATCTACGAATCTATGAAAACAAGAAATGCACAACTTACTTCTAGATTAGAGTGACATTAAATACTTAATACTTAAATATAAAAAACTACTCACTGCTCACTAAATACTTAAATATAACCACTGAAAATCATTCCCATCTTTATTTTTTTTTAAAAAAATTTGGACCCTTAGGGTCAAATAAGTAAACAATTCAATATATTGGTTAAGACATGAAAGAAAAGAAAAAGTTAAATAACAAGTTTAATTTTGAAATTTCAAGTTTGTGACTAATAGGTTTTTTAACTTTAAAAAATATCTAATAAATCCTAAAATTTTAATTTTGTATTTAATAGGTTTTTGAATTTTAAAAGTGTTAATAGATCCCTAAACTTTCAATTTTGTGTCTAATGGATCTTTGACATATTCTTTATTTTCTAAAATTAAAGAATCTATTAGACATAAAATTAAATTTTGTGTACAATAGGACCCTAAACTTTCTATTTTGTATACAGTAGATCTATAAATTTTAAAAAATGTCGAATAGGTTCAAGACTTATTAGACAAAAAAATGAAAGTTTAAAGACCAATTAAACACTAAATAGAAAATTTAGAGACCTATTAGGCACCCAAGGACTTGTTGGTGATATCACATATTGTGGGCTTTTTCTAGTGTTTAATTATTACTAGTTTTGATGTTAAAATAACTATATATTTTCACGTATATGTTTGTGTATTTTATAGGAATCAAGAATTTGGAGCAAACTAGAACCTTTGAGAATATATAAAGAAGATAAGAGAAATATATTTGGTGCAAAGTGAAAAATTCAAGAAAAAGAGAGAAGAAATCAAGCCAGAAAACTCAAGGGACAACATCGAGACGCTACAAGGCAGTATTTGATAGCACACAATATGTGCTATCTTTAGGCTTCATTTTATGCTAGTTTTGAGACTTAAAAATATGTTTTTCACGTTTATAATTGTTTATTTTGTAGAAATTGAGCATTTGGAGCAAAATGAAGATTTTAGAAGAAATATGGTGATAAATGAGCTAATTAAGCAACCAATTTTGGGTACAATTTTTGGAGAAGAAAAATATTCCTAATTTGATTAGATTTTTGGATTATTAATTTAATTAAATAATGAATTCCTAATTAGATTAGGATATGGATTAACCTATTATAAATACCCACATTCTTTTCACTTCAAGACATTGAACTTTGGAGAGCACAATTCTAAATTTCTACATACAAGAGTGAGAAAAGACATGAGGAAAATATTCAAGGCCAAGTTGTGGAGATCATACGAGACGAAAAATCGACACACCAGTATAATTTTTCTCTTCTTTCTTTTTATTTAGTATTTAAATGTTGTTTAAGAGTTTAGATTTTGTGATAGTGAATTTGAGTGGCTAAACTCTTTTCTTATTCTAGGGATTGATGTAGCCATTAGACCTTATGTTTTAATTATTTAAATTCCATGATTGATTGTCATTAATTTCATTCATGCTTTTATATTTTAATGCTTTTAATCTTTTGATCACGGATTAAATGTTATGTTGGTCTAAATTCACGCTTGAGAAAGGTAATTTAGATTAGATCCTAATTGCATGACTAAAGGTAGTTCTAACTTGATAATGATTAGAGCTCCTTTCGAAGTTGTTAATGAAGGAACTTAATGTTATGCATAGCGTTAAAAATCATCAGAGATGTAGGTTTTACCTTATTGCATAAGAATTGTTTGTCCTCGAAAGAGTCATTCATGATAAAAGACTTTTAGACTTATGAAATATTTGTTTGATCAATCTTGGATATTAAAGTAATTTATTTATTTTAGTCTAATAGGTGAAATCAACTCCCTAGGATATTCTCTCCTTTGATTGTTTCAATTTTTATTATAATTGTTTTATTTAAATCTTGCATCCATCATTCAATTCTATTCTCTAAATAAAATTGGGCGATAATATTCATAGTACTTGAGTGAATTAGAAAACCAATCTTGAGGATGACACTCAAACACTTTTTCACTATATTAAAACTTGACCCGTACACTTGCTGTATTGCGCAAAAATTACGCAACAGCATCGTATGCAAGCCACTTGACTCGCAAGAGTAGGCATCTCAACGCTATGAATATGTTGAATCACACCTCACTCGACGCTATGGGGTGTCTAAATGCCCAACTCAACATTGCAAAAGCATGTGTGTCTCGCTCATGTTCCATTCGTAGCGTTGAGACACGATGGACATCAACTTGATGCTACCTTGATTTACCTTATTTGTTTCGCACGTTTTGGACAGTGTCGAGACACCGCCTATAGCATCGAGACGTGCCTAGGGATCGCTATAAATACCTCATTATAGAATCATTTTGGGAGATAAATTTTGGAGAGAACAAACCTATTTTTAAATTTTACTTGATTTTGAGTGTCAGAAGAGACCATTGGAGCAAGATGAAGAGATTTTCAAGCTCGAGACTGTGGACATCACATTGGGAACGGAGACCGATACGTGACACTAGTTTTTGTTCTTCTTGCCCTTAAATCTCGAACTTTTCTTATGATTTTGTGTGTGTGTGTTTAGTATTTCTAATGGTGAACATAAGTGTTTAGACTCTTTTATCTTAGTGATTGATATAGCCATTAGACCTTATGATTTGATTAATTAAATGCCTTGATTGATTGTCCTATTTCCATTCATGCTTTTATGTGCTTAATGGTTGTAATCTCTTGATCACGCATTATTTATTGGTTGGTCTAAATTTACGCTTGACAATGAGTGGTATATACTAGAATTTAATTGCATGACTAAGGGTGGTTCTAACTTGTCAATGAATAGGACTTCTTTAGAGGTTGTTAAAAGAAGTGTTCTTAATGCCTTTGTTTGTTATTAAAAGCAACGTTGGTTTTATAATCTTGAAAGAGAGTTAATTGCCCTCGTAAGAGTCAGTTAGTACTTATGCCTTTTTGACTTATGGAATATTTGCATGATCAATCTTGGTTGTTTGATTAGTTGAATTGTTGGTTTAATAAGTGAAATCAACTCCCAAAGATATTTCTCAATCTTTTATTTTGATTTAATTATGTTTCATCATTTTATTTATTTATCTAAATAAATTTTGGTGATTGTATTTTAGGTAATTAAGTGACTTAGAACACCAATCAAAAGGATGATACTCTTACACTCATTCACTATATTAGAACTTGACCCACACACTTGCTGTATGCATAGAAATTACGTTAACAATTAGACACAAATTTAAAGTTCAGAGACTTATTAGACGTACGTCTAAAAGTTTGAAGACTAAACTTGTAATTTAACCGATACGACGGATGAGGCATATTTGAAAACTTTTGTTTTGTTTTTTTTGAGGATGGAGGGCGTTTCTTTTCTAACCACACGTTTTCCATCGTAGAGTGGTCTGTCTATCTGTGGCTTAATGTTCAAATCCAACAGGAAGTCATGCACGTTGGTTAAAACTTCGTTACCTGAGTGCAAATTGTCTCCCCCCGGCCCTAAGGCCCATAACGCACTGTTTCTTCAATCAATCATACACATAAATATCAAAAAATTCTGCTAAAAAAATAAAAAATAAAAAATAAAAAAATGCTATATGTTGGTTTTTGTCCCTTAACTATTTATGAATTTTCAATACTCATTCAGCTTTTTAATTCATTCAAATTCATTTTTTCAGACATTGTTGTTAAGAATTTGGCAAAATACATGTCTTCGTCTCTATTATTTAGACATTTTTTTATAAAGTTAGTTCGTTACGTTTTAACACTTTTCAATTTAATTATCGGTAAATGTCAAAATTGACTAACAATAAACTTATATGACATATGACATGTTTGAGAGTGGTTTTTAAATTGCCAAAATAACTTTTGTTATCATATTTTTAGTGATTTTGGTAGTTCCAAAATCATTTCCAAACATGCCGATAATATATTGGTGGAAATTTATAAAAGATACAAGGTCATTTAAGGGAGAAAAGTTTCTAATTCCTCCTCTAAATTTTTAAGAAAATTGGTAAAAATTTTGTGTTTTCTTCTCTTTATATGATTTTTTTCTTCCTTTAAATTTATACCAATACACTAAGTATTATGTCATAGAAGTTTATCATTAACCAATTTAAATATTCACCAATAGAGATGAACTAAATTGAAAATTTTAATACATAAGGAATAAGTTGAAACTTTATAAACAATAAGAGCTAAATTGAAAAAAATACCAAAACATTAGGGACTAAAACATATAGTTAACCTTAAATTTCGATAGAAACATAAAATGGCATAATCTTATTCTTAAAAAAAAAAAGAAATAAAAAGGCGGGATCTAAGTTATTTCCATCCATCCACTCTAGATTGACTTTATGCTATTGTTTAATTTTCTTTTTGTTTCACCTAAAATATGTTGGATTGGTATGGCAATCCTCGAGGGGGTATATAGGGTTTAATTGGACTTTTTCCTAAATAGCTTCAATTAATCTAATTAATAAACTTTTTTTTTTATAAACAATTAGTAAAAACTAGAATTAATGCAAATTTCATGCAAGTAAATTCATCTCGAATTAAATAAGAAATTAACACTAATAATCTTAAGTACACTATTTAATTCAAAAAAAAATCTAAAAGCACGATTAGTGAAAAAGATGGAAATTTTAAATTCTATCGATCTAAACAATCATGAAAGAGCAATTAATTTCAATAACAAATTATTGCAATTAATTTCAAGCAATAGAATATAATAACAAATTAATTTCAAAATAAACAGCGATAGAGAAATTGACACCGAAAATTTTATAGTGTTGTTCGGTCAAACCCGACCTACTTCTTTCCATACTAAACAAATTTACTGCTACAGTACGTTCAAATTCAGTGCAATCCTTTTGTCTAGATTTACACATCAACAATCTTCTTGCAAATAGGTTTAAGTTATTAAGAAGGATGAGTTTGAAGCAATAAAAAAATTGAAAGGAACTTGAAGCTTTTAAAAGTTTAAAGGCGATTTTGAAATATAACAAACTTCAAGGGCAAAAAATGAAATTAGGCTTATGTTTCTTCTGTATTTTTCCGAAATATGTAAGAGTTGAGAAATGACACGGGTTTTTTTTTTTTTTTTTTAGTACAAAAATGACACGGAATTTCTATAACCTTTTTCAGTATAATATTTGATGTTCAAATTTAGAAAATAATTTGATGATGACGATGATGATTGATGAACGCCCATCTCTTTTTTTTTTGGTACGGATGAATGCCCAATCTCAAAAACTTAAAATAATGACAAAAGCGAGCGTTGCTTTACTGTGCAGTGGATTAATGTTGTTTTTAAGGAAATACAAGCAAAAAAAAAAAAAAAAAAAAAAAAAAAAGAGAGATAAATTTTCTTTCCAAAAAAGACAAATCAAGAAAATTAAGTCCGTTTGATAATCTTTAACTTTTTATTTTTAGTTTTTAAAATTAAACTTATAAATACTATTTTCATATATAAATTTCTTTATTTTGTTATCTACTTTTTACAAATATTTTCAAAATCAAAGTCAAGTTTTGAAAACTAAAAAAAAAATAAAAAAAAAAATTTGTTTTTTTTTTGGCAAAGAATTCAAACATTTCTTTAAGAAATGTGAGAAAACCTTATAAGAAAATTGTGAGAAAATAAGCACAATTTTCAAAAAATCAAAAATCAAATTGTTATCAAAAGGACCCAAAATATTTAGAAATTAAAAAAAATTATTTAGAAAAAAAACCTCAAATATTTCACAATTTTTTTTTTAATTTTTAAAAATAAAAACAAAACCAGTAATAAAACAAGTTCTATTTTTTTAGGTGGAGATTAGAAAAGAAATATAGGCTAAATTATAAAGAATATCTATGAACTTTTTCCTTTGTTTCAAAAACATTCATATTCTTTCAAAAGTTGTAATATTACTTTTGACCTTTCATAAATGTTTTAAAACTATTTTTGGAGTAGAAATATATTAGAATATTGGACGGAAAATCGATGTAGCAATGACCGAAAACGACGTGGCAGTAACTAAAATGCTTGCATGAATTAAGTTTGAAAGAATGACATTCAAACACGCCGAATTTTTCTTTCAACATTCTAACGGATTTTCTTATTCCAAATGTAGATTTGAAACATTTATGAAAGGTCAAAGGTAATATTACAACTTTTAAAAGAATAAAGGTATTTTTGAAATAAGGACAAAGCTTAATGATACCATTTTAAATCACCAATCTATCCAAAAGTTTAAGCCACCAATCTACCCAAAAGCTAAAGCAAATAGGTTATGGTAAATTTAATTATATCAATCAACATTTCAACAATTAGTGATTACAATTAATCAATACATAACTTAATCAGTAATTCTTATAATTACCGTTAATCAATATAAAATATAAAATTCACATCAATCATTGGATATCAATCTATTCTCAATAAACTTCTAAAACCTTTGGTGGGATCTAGGAAGAAGTTTGAGGTCCAAAAATAGAGGCTAAAATCAAACAAAATCCTTAATTATGTGTTGGTTGATTTCACCTTTGTTTTTAAATTTCAGGTTTATCCAACCTTTTAATTTATTTTAAAAGAAAGCTTTCGTCAGCTAATGTTCAATAAAATGTCTAACTAAATTATAATATTTACTATAAAGTTAAAAAGTTAAAAAAAAAAATGTTAATTACAAAATTGAATCCAAATAAATTTAATAAAATGTCATTATTATATTGGGATTCTATTTCTTTTTCTTTAGCCTTTGAACAATTTCAATTTCGTTCTATTTTTTTAATATAGAAAATGCTAAGGAGGAATTTAAATTAAAAAAAAAAAGTTAAAATATTGAATATAAAAGTAACACATTTCAAACGTTAAAAGGAAAAATTAAACCACTTATATAATTTATCCCATATAAAATTAAAAGCTTTTTTTTTTTCTTTGAGGAAGCTGTGGATTGAGTCTGATTGCATGGTTTTGGTGGGGGATATTGATTTTTACCTCTTGGTTGCAGGTTAATTGAAATTAGAGCTCTTAGTGATGATTGGGCGTGTAAGGAGTTACCTTTAAGTTGAGATTATTGTAGTTGTGCTTTTAGAAAAATCAATTGTAATATAAAATAAATTAGTATTTGGTCGATTTCAATTTTAACCTAAAAAAGTACATCTTAGTGTTTGATAAATAAATATTAAATTGTTGGATTTAGCTATAATAACTAAAATAGAATGTAATTTCAAATTTTGCATAATTTTTTTTTTTATCATTTGTATTTTTTAAAATAATTATTTAAAATGTTGTGTGCTTTCCATTTAAATTTATTTTTTGTTTGCCCTAAATTATTTGTAAGTATTATGAGAAAGAATGGTTATAAAATATGGTAAGTTAAAAATAAAAACAATTATGGTATTAATTTTTTGAAAAAAGAGCTGGTTCAACTAACCAATTCTAAAAATTAGAAGATAGAATTCGGTTGTGTGAGAATGATACTAGAATCAAGCTTAACTTTTCGAAAAATTAAATTGAAAATTTAATATTTGTTAGGAAGAGATGTCCTGAGTCTATAATAGGGAACAAAATTTCGTAAGTGAACCTGTTTTAAAAAATGATTATAAATAGATTCAATTACAATTAGTTTTAACATTTTTTGTTGCAAAAGTAATATATTACTCTTGAGAACTTCACCGTCTGAGGTTCAAGGCACAAAGAAATACATAACAAAGAAAATAGATAATAACTGCAAATCTCCACATGAAACATAAATAAAATCCAAAAAGACAATCAAGTAAAATAGTTCTAAGAGAATGGTTTATTAGCGTACACACCTCCAATCCAAGACACACAACGAGACGTATGAGGTTGCTCATATGTTAGCCTCAGTCTAGGTAGTCTATTTTGACACCCATCCACCCGAGGTTGGAAGATTTGTGGCCAATTGATGATGGTAGTAGCGGCCTCGTGGCATGATAAAATATCTCTTTGAAAGAAAAATCAATAAATAAAACGAAAATAGAACAGTTTTCAAACATTACAAGGGAAAATTAAAACATTTATATTAATTTATCCCATATAAAATAACATTTAATGATTGGAATTATGTCTTTTTCTCTACAAACTTCTAAAAGCTTCGGTACGAATACAGAAAAAAAGTTTGAGGTCAAAAGTAAAATGAAAAAGAAAAAGTTTACGCCCCGTTTGATAACCACTTGATTTTAGTTTTTAATTTTTAAAAATTAAGTCTATAAATACTACTTTCACCTATGGATTTTTATATTCTCTTATATACTTTTTACATATATTTTCAAAAACTAAGCCAAGTTTTGAAAACTAAAAAAAGTAGTTTTCAAAAACTTGTTTTTGTTTTTGGAATTTGGCTAGAAACTCTAATGTTTCCTTAAGAAAGATGGAAATCATTGTAGAGAACATGAAAATTATTGTAGAGAAATTGTGAAAAAACAAACACAATTTTCAAAAATCAAAAACTAAATGGTTATCAAACGGAGCCTTAGAAAATTCACTACTACAAATTTGACATTTCATGACACCAAGGACAAAGCAAAAACAGGGAAGGGAGATAAAAAAAATGTCATAAATTGTTGGAGGCGCGTTTTTGGGTGGAAAAATGGAGATTTTTCGTATTTTTGAAATTTTATGACATTGTTTCAATGTCATAAATCTATGACTCTAATTAACTGTCATTAATTAAAAATAATTTATTTTTATTTAAAAATAAATTAAAAAATTAAAAAAGCTAAAGAAAAAAAAACAAAAACCCTAAGTTTTATTTTCGTTCTTTTTCCCTCCTGCCTTCCACCGCCCCCTCATGTCTCCTTCCCTCCCATTCACGTTTTCTTCTCTCCCTCAGTCTCTACGTATCCTTCGCCGTCGGCAGCCTCATCTTTACCTCTCGCTCAATCTCCGGCATATCTTCCCCATTTCCAGATCTCTTAGCCAAGGTGATCCACTACAATAAATATGAGCTTTCATAACGTTTTGTTATAGCATTTTAACAAAAAAGCTATTAAAAATACTCCTAATTTTTACTGTTCTTGCACGCGGGTTTTTTCTAATTTATTTTTACGTTTTTTCACTGGCGGGCTTTTCAATTTTACGATGGCGGGATCTCTTTTTCACATCTTCCTTTTACTTTCCTTCAGGCTTCACCATTACAAGTTTCTTTTCTTCTATTCTCTCTCACACAAAAAAAAGCCCCATCTCTGCTTCTCTTCCTCTCGTTCAATCTCTTTAGTCTACAAGCCCACATTCCTCTGATGCATTGATCGAGGATGGATTTCGAAATGGTTGCTCTGTTCACTTTGTCCATGGATCTTGCTCCAACAATTTCTTGATTAAATCTATCATTAGCATTGTTTCTCCATAGAGATCTAGCGCCTTCTTTCGACTCTGATTGAAAGTTTCCTTTTGTTTTATTTCATACGCAGCAACATCCTAGGAGACAACACAGAAGAGAGACCACCAGTCGACGGCGAAATCATGACCTACCCATCATTCCGACGAACGATTTCGACTTCTTCGATGGGTTTATTCGACTCCTCCTGCAAAGATTCAGGTTTTGATCTATGTGATAGGATGAGTTTTTTGTTGAAATTCTTGATTTGCCAAAAAAAAAATCAGTTTTTAGAAGACTTCAAAGGGATGTGGGTGGGCACAAGTATGGACTTTCTATGTTGGAATCGATTGGGTCATTAGGAAAGCCAAAGAAGATATACCTGAAGATCATTTTCCACATTAATTGCTTTGGAGTTGATCAACGCTCCAACCTTGCCATTAATTTCTCTGAAGGTGAAGTTTCTTCCTATGTATTCGTTCATAGAAAACTAATTGAATTGCATCCCCACGATCAAACTAAGTCTCATGTTTTGTTCACCCTTAAATGATCAATTTTCAGGGTCTTATCAAATCATTGTCTAGCATTATCAATTAATTCACATGGATTTTAAGGTGAGATCTTTTTTTATCTAAATCAATGTTCAGTATCTCTGTTTTGTTGTTTATGGGTATTCTTACTAAATATAGTGCAATGGGTATATTATTATTCAAATAATAGGATATTCTTACTAGTCTTTCAATTACAATTGTTGCTAATTGAATAAGATGACATATGCACGTTCTGTAGTTTTATGAATCTTGTATGAAAGATTAAATTCTAACAAAAAAGATTTGTCCAGTTATAATTCCTTCTCCAGTTGTAGGTTATGATTGATGATTCTTAAATGGCATTCCTTCAATTTTGTTTTTTTTATGATTGTGTAGCAGAGAAAAACTTATTGTGCCTATTTAATTGCTTTCATTGCTTTATGGTGATTTCCCCCATTTTCCTTGGTATTTTTTAGAAGGAAAAAGAAAATCTTATTACTTTGCTAATGATATTTAATGTAGGCTAAAACATTTACCATAGCTTTCTGCGAAACTGATGGATAAGAAAATTTCATTTGAAATCAGCTTGAGGAGGAAAATCAAGGTATGTCTTTTCCTAGCAAATCTTTTTGGAATTATCTGAGCAATTAGTCTTATATTGGCTCTAAAAGCCTTCTAAAAGCTGAAAATTGTAGGTCTATAGATGCTATATATGAACTAAAATTAAATTTGATATCATGAATTCATAAGGAAAACCATTTGAGTTGGATTTATGAATAAAAAGTAATCAAAGTTTGAAGTAGAGGTTAAACTATCAAAGATTTTTCCTTACTTAGTATCATATAAGAAGAATATACTCAAATATGGAATTTATAATAAAGGAAATCTCGGATTTATATTTGTTACTTAAGGTTATCAATTTGGAGTTGTATTATATTCCTTTTGGGTCTTTTATTTGATTTCCTTGTGGGCTCTACTATTTATTACTTTTAGGATATCGTGTGTGGAAGTCAAACATGATTTCTATTTCAAGAGTAAGTAATGTGTATCTAGTACTACTATAAGTACCATATCAGTAGGAACTTATATATGAGATATCATAGGTTAGTTATTTGCTTTGTTCAAGGGTGAAAATGCATGGTTGAAACTCCAAAGTTATTTTATAAATTGTCACGTTTTCCAATTTCTTTTTTCATCATGTACCAATATATGTTATTAGTTATTTTCTTATCAATGCATGTTGGTGTTGCCATATCTCTAAGAGTGCACAATGGTAGTGATACTCTAGTCTCTTTACATTTGTGAAACTATTGATGCAATATATGTAATCCATCAAGTGGAATGTTTGGATTTATGTATCCTTCTTCTCATTTCACTTTTCTTCTCATTTCACATGCTCCTTTCAATAATTGCTACATCAGATAACAAAAAGTGTGTTTTTGTGGAGGTCATGATGGATGAATGCAACTAAGATTTTCTTCCCTTAACAAAACCAAGCTAAATCCAAGAGGTTTACAACTTGAATTATGTGCAAGCTGACTTGAATGGCAGGAAATGTGTGATTATATATGGTGTTGTTTCATGATTATACGTAGCAAATGGCATATGTAAAGTATTGATTGGGTGCAACATTCTTAACCTACTATGGTTTATTTATCTAATCAATTTGTTGACTAAGGATTAATTATGTGGTTTAGGTACAAGTATGTAACAAAAAAGTTCATTTAAGTTGGCTAAAAGCTCACCATTTGAAAGGTGGTACTGATTGGGTGCATCTTTGGATTTGGCTGAAAGTTCACCATTTGAAAGGTACTTTCCTTAATCAATTGGGTTATGGTCTTTGTTTCAGCTTAGGACTAAGTTTGTAATTCTTATCATTGAAACTACAAGATAATATTTTTGGCTGGATTATGCCATGCTTTTTACCAATATAGTAGCAAATGTGGTTCTTATGGATGGTAAGATTATAATCATTGAAATATTTAATTTTTGTTAGTCTTTTAGCATCAACAAACATTTTAATATGTCTGGGAACATGAAAAATGTTAGTAGATTTATTGGAGTTTGTTTTGCTCTAGGTTTGGAGAAAAAGAAATAAAACATTTGTGACTCTCTTGCTAAAGACATTATAGAGAGATACTAATTCATGACTTATATTTTATATTAGAATTCATTGTTTTATAAAAGCAAAGTTTGAATATCATCTAACTTGTAATTAAGATTTCATTTCCACGATATGTATTGACTTGATTTTGTGGAATGGAATAATTTTGGAGAGTCCTCTTTCTTAAACAAACTTCATTTATAAATATTATATTTAATATGCAACTAAAAAAGTTATGTTGATAAGAGTTGTTATGTATATTTTGTGATGTCCACAAGGTAGATAGAATTGTAAAGAGTATGTGATATTGTTATGTTGATAAGTTTGTTTTCCATTGAGTTGTTATGTTTATGAGTTTGTTACGTTGTTGAGTTTAGTTCTTTTGATAAGTTTAGTTATTATATTGTTTGTGTTCTAATTTTTTGGTAAGCTTAGTTGTTATGTTCATAACTTTGTTTTCCATTGAGTTATGTTTATGAATTTTGTTACGTTGCTGCAATTAGTTCTTTTAAAAAGTTTAGTTGTTTATGTTGATTAATTTTTTTCTTATGTCTGTGCATCTTGATCTCTCGTACCATTGTTTTATGTTCATTATTATTTCATAAATGCAGTTGCTTGTGTTCATTATTTTTTATAAGTTTAGTTGTTATATTCAAAAGTTTGGACGACTTGAGATAAGTTCATAAGTTTTGTTGTTATAAGCTTAGAAGTTTTGATCAGTAAGTTGTTCATGCTCTTTTGAGTGTATGTTTTCTTTAATTCAATTCTTTATTCTCATGCTTACATATTTTGTTTCTTATTATTTGTTAGATGTTTGCATCGATGGTCTCGAGTACAAATCCCCTCATGTTTGGATGGAAATTTGAAGAACTTAGGTTGGATTTTTTTTATCTTCTATTTCCTTGACAATGTTGTACTTTCAAACACATTACGTAAATATGTGACAATGCTACTCATTTTGTTCAACTTTTATTTTCTTGATATGACTTGAGATCATTTTAGAAAATGATCCAATTGTATTTAAATTCTAGTTTTCAGTATAACTTTAACACATTTGACTATTCTTTCTAATGGATATTGCTCTTGTTTTGATGTAAGGGTTGAGCTCTACCTTAAAGTGAATATTGTTTTGCCATCTTGCAGGATGAACGAAGCAGTCATTCGAACTAGTTGATGGATTAGCTGTTTTATTGGGTTAGTGGCAAAAGCCTAGAGTACACTCCCACATGTTGAAGCATATAGTACACTCCCTCATGTTACTAGCCAGTGTAAAAATTGTTCTAATGTATACATTTGATCATAGTTAGTTTGTATGTAAAAAAATTGACCAAATTTAGTTCAATGATATATAAAAGTTATTTATATATGTATTTAGTTTGTCAAAATTGGAGTGATTTTACTTTAGAAATATGTATTGACAGGTATCAGAAAATATAATTTCTATGGTTTTGATGAATAAATAAATACTGATATATTACTATTTATGATGATTCATCAATGTCAGAAATTTCTTAGATCACAACTTTTTCTTATCATTATAAGTATTTTTGTGACTTCTAAAACTGTCATGATATGTTTTTTGTTGACAACTACAAACTATCAAAGAAAGCAAATGTTTGATACCAGAATACTGTCATGACATGTTTTTTGTTGACAATAACAGAATATCAAAGAAAGCAAATGCTTGACAAAAGAATATTGTCACGAACATTTTTTCTGTTGTCATGGAAACAACATGCTTGACACTAAAATTATGTCATCAATAGAATTTCTATGACATTTAAAACTTGTCGTTATTATATATATCTTGACGGAAACGTGGGTTTTAGGAGTTATTTATTGACAATGTTTAATTGTCATAACAAATTTACTATGACAATTAACAAATGTCCTGAATGCGTTTTCTTTGACAACTATTACGTGTCATAAAACAATTAATTATGACAATTTTTTTAATGCGTCATGTATAGAGTTTCTATGAGGGTGGATTCTAGGACTGAAAAAAAAAGTCATGAAATGTGTTTATGACAATTTTTTAATGTCATGAAATCCTGAATTTGTACTAGTGATTGTTTTTGGTTTTTGAAAATTGTGTTTGTTTTCTTATTATTTCTCTACCATGAGTTTCACCTTTCATATAAATCATTAGAATTCTTAACCAAATTTCAAAAACAAATACAAGTTTTTGAAAACTACTTTTTTAAGACCATGTTTGATAACCATTTGGTTTTTAGTTTTTGATTTTTGAAAATGAAGCATGTTTTCTCCTAATTTCTCTACAACATGTTTCATATTTATTGAGGAAAAATTTGAATTCTTAACCAAATTCAAAAAACAAAAACAAGTTTTAAAAAACTACTTTTTTTAATTTTCAAAACTTGGCTAAATTTTTTAAAAATACATGTAAAAAGTAGATAGCAAAGCAACGAACCTCATAGGTGAAAGTAGTATTTATAGGTTTAATTTTTAAAAACTGAAAATAAAAAATAAAATGGTTATCAAACGGGACTTTAGTTTTTAAAATTTGGCTTGGCTTTTGAAAACATATTCAAAAAGTAGATAACAAAACAAGGTAACTCCATAAGTGGTGGAAGTAAGTATTTATATGCTTAATTTTTAAAAACAAAAAACTAAAGCCCCGTTTGATAACCATTTGGTTTTTATTTTTGAAAATTAAACTTATAAACATTGCTTTTATTTAGGAGTTTCTTTGTTTTGTTATTTGCTTTCACTAAGGTTTTTGGTTTTTAAAAACCATGCAAATTTGTGGAAACTAAAAAAAAATAGTTTTTATAAACTTTTTTTTTTTTTTTGGTTTTTTGGAATTTATCTAAGAATTCAAATGTTTTATCAATAAAGATAATTAAATTTACCATAACCTTTCCAAGATCCAACAAGTAGAAGTCAATATTAATTGGGGAGGAAAGGACATTGCAGGAGTTCGAACTCATGATCTCCTGCTTTGATACTATATTAAATCACCAATCAACCCAAAAGCTTAAGTTGATAGGTTATGGTAAATTTAATTCTATCAAGACTAGTCCAACACTCCCCCTCACTTGTCGGCTTGAAAATTTGAAGAAAGACCCAACAAGTGAGAGGACATGTTGATATAATTAAATTTACCATAACCTATGAGAGCATTATCCGACCCAAAAATGGTGAACCCAAAGAGGCATGAGAAGACATGTTGAGGATCCTACATCAGAAAGATGAAGAGTGACCTCACAATTTATAAGATACATGAGCTATTCTTCTCATAGTCAATTGGTTTTGAGATTGAATCCCATGATTATCTAATATAGTATCAGAGCCCATTAAGCCCAAACGGGTATTCTATCCAAGAAGTAAAAGGGATTCGACCCAAGAATGGTGAACCAAAAAAAAAAAGATGCACCATCTTGAGGTGCATTTTTTTATAAGAGTTACTCATCTCATTGCCAATTGGTTTTGAGATAGAACCCCATGTAATCCAATATAGTATTAGAGTCATGGCAAAAACCTAGTTGTGTGCCAGAGAAATCCTCAAAGTGGAACAAAGATTAGTGAGCCTTGGTCGTGCTCTATTTGGGTGTTATACCACTCACCTGGGTAAGAGCAAGTGTCATGCTCTATCAGGGTTGTTCTCCTTCTCGCCTTGATAAGAGCAAGTGTGATCCGTGTTTGTGTGCTCTATTTGGATGTTGCATCGAGATGAACCGGTTGTGCCTCGAGATGAAGAGCAAGCTTTCACAGTTGGAAGTGGACGGATTTGTTCGAAGGGAGGCTCAAGTGTGGTACTTTGTTCGAGGGGAGGATTGTTAGGAGTGCTAACAAAGTCCCACATTTGCTAGGGAAGAAAGAGATCTATGGTATATAAGTGAGGACAATTATTTCCATTGGTATGAAGCCTTTTGGGTGAAACCAAAAAGCAAAGCCATAAAGGCTTATGTTCAAAGTGGACAATATCATGCAAATGTGGAGATCTGTAGAGGGTCATTGTCCTTAACAAGTGGTATCAGAGTTAGGCCTCTGACTTAATAATGTTGGTAGAATCCTCTGGTGTCGAACAAAGAATGAGAGCTTCAAAGGCATAGTCATAGTGAATTTATAGTTGAGCATTCATATGCGGTGTGTATACTCCAGTGAGGAGTTGTGAGTAATTTTCTCGAGTGTAATTTAGAGGGATGACTATTTGATGGGAGGCTTGAGGTGGTACTTCGTTTGGGTAAGATTGTTGGGATTATTAGGAGTGCAACCAAAGTCCCACATTGGCTAGATAAAGGGAAGATCATGAGTTTATAAGTGAGGGACACTATCTTTATTGGTATGAGGCCTTTTGGAAGAACAAAAAACAAAGCCATGAGGGTTTATGTCCAAAGTGGACAATAACTAGTGTTAATATAATTAACTTTACCATAACCTATCAGCTTAAGCTTTTTAATTTAACACGTTATCAAAGCATAAAGTCTTGTGTTTGAACCCCTATGATGTCATTTCCTTCCCAATTAATATTAATTTCCACTCATTGGGCCTTTCACAAATTTCTAAGCCCACAGGTGAGGGGAAGTGTTGGACTAGTGTTGATACAATTAAATTTACCATAACCTATCAACTTAAACTTTTGGGTTGATTGGTGATTTAACATGGTCATTTCCTCCCTAATTAATATTGATTCTCACTTAATGGGTATTTCTTCAAATTTTCAAGTCTACAAGTGAGGGGGAGTATTGGACTGATGTTAATATAATTAAATTTATCATAATTTATCAATTTAAACTTTTGAGTTGATTATTGATTTAACAAAAATTATTGTAAGAAATAATAAAAAATTAAAAATTAAAAACTAAATGATTATCAAACTAACGCCTAAATAGTTACTAGATTATGTGGATTAGTTTCCGAGTAAATTATGAATTAGGCCAGTGGAATAGGGATGTGTCGTCCATGCCGAAACGGAATCTCAAGCGCCGGAAACTTCCAAAACAGCGTCAACGGCGATGGCGAGGAGCCGCGTAATTGCCACGTCGGCAAAAGAAATTTACGAAGATCTCAAATTCTCATGATGGCCACAAAAAATAAAGGTACAATGATTAAAATCGGGTAGGGAACAAGTGGGGCCCAGTTCTCCGATAAATATCACTGATCAACGTCACAGATTTATCCACGTTTGAATCAATCAATCAATTGGGATGTCCAATAATGCTGGCCCCACCACTCCACCGGATTAGCATTTTAGGATAAAATGCATCTCCCATCTGCTGCGTCCCACTTTTAACTATTATATTTCTCCCACCCCGCTAGTTCTTTCCACAAAACCTGGCCCCACCATTCCGCAAATATATATGTATATATCAAATAAAATTATTATTTTACCACTTTACTGTTTCTATTGATTTCTATTTAATTCCGATAATCTTAAACGCTTCCTTTGAGATCAAACTTCATATCCCTCCTCCTATATTTCTTGTGCTACAAAAGCAAAATATTTTTAGAGGCTTCAATTTCTTTTTTATACTTTAATTAAATCTCTCCATAATATTTTGATATCACTCAAAGTTGATAATTATTTAATTTTAGGTGGCATATTTTTTTTGAATACATGACATGCTTTCTGTTATAAAAAAAAACATGTTAGGTAAGAAAATTGCCAACATTTAGTATATTCATAATATTTTAAGAGCGTTTAACTAAATCGTAGCCAATTCGAGTATAGCTCAGTTGATAAGACACCAATTGCTATCTTAAAATTCGATGGTTCAATCTACCATCTCACAATTGTTGAACTAAAAAAAACTAAATCGTAATATTAAAATTAAAATTGTAATATCCATATTGAAAATAATCACAAATTATAAATATTCGAATGATAATTAAACTTTTTTTTTCTTTAAATAGTGTTTTTAATAATATTTGATTTTCTTGAGCATTGTTGCGAGATAATAGACGAATATCACCCTAACCTTAAGGAGGAAAACAATGTGTACTTGATGGGTTGGATGAATAAATTATTCAATGAGGCTACCACAATGTGGTTGCCTCTTAATAACCGTCGAATGTAGGTCTAAAAATATGTCTACCCCTAATAATCACTGGATACAAAGGCGAAGTATATTTACAATTTCTCTCTCTCATATCCAACGGTGAAAAACTGCTAGCCACATTGTGGTACAACATCATCCAATAATTTCTTAGTTGGATGAGTTTGAATATTTAAAAAAAATAAAATAAATTAGCTACAATATTTCACTAATAAACCCATTATGTAACCCTAGTTCAATCAAAACATTAGATTGATTAAAAAACACTTTACATATTGAACGATAGAGGTTAATTAAAGAGGTCATGAATTTGTACACGTCGTCAAATCAAGAATGATCTACTCAAGTCTTTTTTTTTTTTTTTTTGCTTTTTCGAAACAATCCACTCGAGTCTTCTTCAACTTTTGGCATGATCCAATCAAAATTATAAGTAGGTTTCAACTTTTGTCATTATTATTTTATTTTAAAATTTTTATTTTTAACCTAAGTGTTTTTCAATAGACATTTTTTTTTTCGATTTTGTATTTTTAAAAATATTTGAAATCTTAGATAAATGTTAAAGTATATATTTTTTAAGAGACGTTCAATAAATTTTTATTTTTACAAATTAATCTTGGTCACAATGACGTTATTTCATAGAATTTATTTGAAGTGTTTTTGAAATTGTAGACAAATTTTTAAATTGTTTGTTTATCAAAGCTTGGCCAACATTCTTAAAATTATGAAACAAAATGAATAAAATAAGTTTAATTTTCAAAACAAAAAAATTATTAATATTTAAAAGAAAAAATACAAAAATATAATGATCACACTAAACGAATTTAGATTAAATTCTCTTCGTCTCCGCAATAAAAAAAATAATATGCAACTTGACCCTTTTTGTCTTTTTTCCAATTTCGTTGAAAATCAAGCAGATGTTTTTAAAAGATATATGCAAAACAAACTTTTAGTAGTTTAATTTTTTTTTTCCTTCTTTTCAGTAGTTAAAATTTAACAAGAAAATTTATATTTTAATTCCTGGGATGAGATGCTATGAATTACATATTACATTTAAACTTTGGAGATATATATGATATTGACTAATGAACAGAACAACAAATTATTAAGAAGAACAATAGACTTTGATGTGTGAATAAAAACTCCATCTTTAGGAGACACATCTTCTATTATTACTATCAGGATATTCAACAAATCACCTTTAGAATAAAAGTTTATACTTTGGAATTTTGTAAATATTTTTTATAAAGTTGCATATTCGTACTGATAAAAAAAATTATATAACTTAAAATTGTCATAATTCATAAAAATAGTATGTCCATTTTATGATTTTTTTTTTTTGTTTTTTTTTTCAGTTCAACAAATATAAGAGTAGGGATCGAAACTTCAATCTTAAAGATTGTAATGAATGTTTTATTTACTAAACTATGGTTGAATTGTCTTCAACTACTTTATAATTACAAATTATAACCAACTTTATTTGCATTAATTTTTATCGTAAATAACTGAGAAAATGGACTATTATTTGTTGCAAGAGTCTTCATCTTCAAGATAGAAATAAATCGACAAAACAAGACAATTAGAACCATCAACTAACAACCAACCAGAAGGACGTGGAGTTGTTCACATGGCCCCATTTACTGAATTATTTGGAAATTTAATTAATAAGAACTTATTTTAGTCATTAAAAAAGCATTCATTTTTTCTTGAGTTAAAATAGGAGTGGGAGGATTCAAACCTCAGAATTCTTGGTCCACATGCTTTATGCCAATTGAGCTATGCTCAATTTGACAAAAAAAAAAAAAGAGTTATTCTCTTAGGAGTACATATTATTTTTTTATTTTTATTTTAAAAAATTGTTCATGTGAATTAATAACATGATTTAAATAAATAATGAGGATTTCTATATTGATTGAATAATTGTATTGTATTTTACAAAGTAATACAAAGAAATATACATACACATGTAAGAATATGTGTATAGAAAGGAAAGAGTGCAAAAAAAGAAAGTCCTAAAATTAGCATAAGATTAGAAACAATTCTGTTAACAAATAAAAATCGAGATTTTAGCATAATTGATCATGATCGATCTTGAAATTAATGATCACTTGCATAAATTAATTTATTATCTATCTATAAATCTTAAAAGGTATGAAAATATCTGAATCAAATGTCTAATCTAGGTGTGCGCACATATATTTATAGAAAAATGAAGAAACCATTGTATAAATTGCTCGAAAATTAATAATACTAGCTTTATTATTTAAATTCATATCACAAATATAATCATATTCTTTCACTCAGCCAAACTTAAAATCTACATGTAGGAAAAATAAATGGAGCTCCCCACGTGAAATGAGAAATTTAGAGAATTATTTTCCATAGCATAGAATTTTTTTTTGCGGAAGCATTATCAAAAAAGAATAATGGGTATATCTACCTTTGCAAAAATAATAATAATAATAATGGGAAAGGGGAAAAAAAAGAAAGAAAAAAAAAAGTGCTATGGTGGATATTCGAGCATATCCAGATTAGGTTGATTAAATGGATCGGCATTATTGCATCTGTCCTAACTGACGTGGATCCCCGCTGTCTGGTCTACTAAAGTCCACGAGAATCAGTTTACCATTTTGATCCATTATGTCCAATTGGGCCACGCCACATCATCAATGTGGAACCCACGTGTGCGCGGCGTTCTGTTTATCCACTCGGTTCTACGGTAGGCCCGCTTTGGTCCGAACATTTGGTATATAAAGACAGAGTCTTCCAATCGATTTTACATCAACAACAACATCGAGTTCAAAATTAACATTATTGAAATGGCCGGCCGGAATTTCCCGGAATTTGGGGTTTCGAGTTTTTCCGACATGGTTTTTGGGTTTTTGGACGACGGCGAGGGGTTGTCGGGGAAGGGATTTGGAAGCAGCTTCGAGAGCCAGGAAAGCGAAACGACGGCGTTTGACGAAACTGATGAAGAAAGAGAAAACGGCGAGAGCGTAGAAGAAAGCAAGATCTTTTGGGAGACCCAAAACCAGATCTTACAAGTGAGTATTTTTAATTTTTGATTAAAAGAAAGATGAATATTTAAAATTTGAGGTTGATCTTATATGGGTTTTGAATTGTAATGCAGGCGACGATATGTCGGACTAATTCTTTGGAATCAAAGATTAGAAATGCTACAAAAGAAGCAGTTAAAGAAATACAGGGAACTGGAGGAGCCTGTGGATGTGGAAGATCGGTTCTGGCAATGACGGGCTGCCGGAGCTGTCTGATGAGGGAGGTTTCCGGTCACCTTCGAAACGCCGGCTACGACAGTGCCGTTTGCAAGACCAAGTGGAGAAGCTCGCAGCATATACCCTCAGGTAAACAATCAAAACAAACAAACCAAAAAAAATGGAGAAATTTTTATAGAGACTACTAAAATGTGACAAATTATTAACCGCCATTTTCGACCCAAAAATATTTGCTTAGACACCTGGAAAAATTAATATTAGCCGCTTTTAATAACTATTGACAGCTTTTCTCTCCTACATCTACCAATATAAAATTGTTAGCCACATTATGGCAGCAATAGTTTCTCAATCATTAGAAGCTCCACTAGATTATTTTTTTTTAATTTATTTTTGTTGCATTTAATAGGTAGATAGATTTTTGTTGAATTCAACAATATTTTTGAATGAGAGATTCGAACATCTAATATTTTGATTGAGAGTACATATTAATTACGTTGAATCGTGCTAATTTTGATAGATAAATTTACTTTTGAGTTACTGAACCGTTACACTTATTAGTAGGTTAATTAATTAAAAAAAATGAACGTTAAAAAGCACCGACATCCAACCAACCGGATTGAATAATTTTTCACAAAAAAGATCCGATTATTAATAACCTTTCCCCATTCAATTAAATTAGATTATGAATAGTTTGTGGTGTACAGCACCCCAGCCACCAGCAGGGGCTTTTTCAAGGAAAAAAAAAAAAACAATAGCAATCAGTAGATGTTGATATATTATAAAAATATATATTACTTTTCAAACAAACGAGCAAAGAGAGAACTATTATTTATTTTTCAACTTTCTTTCTAACCTTTTTTGCCCTTTTATGAAATTTTGATCAGGGGAACACACATTTTTAGATGTGGTACACAATTCAAAAAAAGGGGAGGTTAGATTCATAATAGAGCTAAATTTCAGAGCAGAGTTCGAAATGGCTCGAGCCAGCGACGACTACAACCGACTCGTACGGCGGCTGCCGGAAGTATTCGTCGGAAAAGTGGAGAAACTCCAGGCCGTAATAAAGGTGTTATGCGGCGCTGCGAAAAAGTGCATGAAGGAAAAAAAGATGCATTTAGGGCCATGGCGGAAACAGAGATACATGCAAGCTAAATGGCTGAGTGCATGTGAAAGGACTATGTCAATGCCTCTTCTTTCTGTTGGGTATTCGTCTGGTCGGCTTTCGAAGCCAAGAGCGTCCATGCTCACCGTTGATTTGCTCGACAAATTGCCCAATCGGACGGCTGTTGAAGTCGTTTGATTCTGATAAGATATTATATAATAACTAATTGTAGAGTTGTCTTTTTTTTTGTCTTGGCTTTTGTTTGAGTTTTGTTTATTTAGTTGTAAACTTTGATACTGGGTATGTGTAAATAAAATGCAGAATCCATATGATTTATAGAGGGAAGGAATAGGTTATGGTGATGTTGTTTTGAACATTTTTGAACAACCATAGTGTGTAATATTTATATACCGTTAAATTACAATTTTAGTCTCTAAACTTTTTATATTTGTGTCTAATTAGTTTCTAAATTTTAAAGTATTTAATAAGTGATCGAGTTTTTAACTATGTGTCTTATAGTCTCTAAACGTTAACAATGTCAATTAGATCTATAAATTTCTTCAATTTTATATTTGATAGGTTTTAATTTTTGTGTTTGATAGGACATTGGACTTTTAATTTTGAGTGGAACAAATTTGTAAATTTTGAAAAATGTTGAATAATTTAAGGACTTATTGAACACAAAATTAAAATTTTAAGGATTTATTAGACATAAAATCAAAAGTTTAAAGACTTATTATGACATTTTTTTTTTTAAATTTAAGGACCTATTAAACATAAAATTATTAAAAATTTAAAAATTTATTAGATATTATTTAAGTGAAACTTAGAAAGGTGAGGGAGTAGACTGAAACCTCTTTCTACTCATTAAAAAAAACAAATTGGATTTTATTTTATTTTGAGATGACAAAACAAATAGAAACTCCACTTAATAAATGAAGTGCTGCTTCTGGAACTCTCTCTTCTTTATAGCTCCACGGACGGCCAAAGATTTTATTAAAGTTAAGCTTACATAAATCAACATTTAAAATTTAAAATATGGGTTTATTGCTCGTTGTAAAAAAGTGGGCTTTGATTACCTAGTGCAGGTTCTGCGCTGTTTCTCCGGAAGTTTATTTTACTGATTGAAGTTTGTCTTTGCCACTTACCCGTCCTTTTCGTTTGTTTGGTGGGGGCCCTTTTTTTTTGAAAAAAAAAGTCAATTTTAACTGTAAACTTGACATATTGTTACAATTTTAACCACAATAGTCTATGATTATTATAGTCTGTATTTGAGGTGCGAGTTATAATAGTCTGTATTTGAGAAATTATAATAGTCTGTATTTGAGATGTAAATTTGTTTAACATAAAGTTCTGAATGTTGTGTTTAGGCTGACCGTTTTTTTTTTTAACTTTTTTTTTTATATTATACAAGTAATGCTACATTAAATATCAATTTTTCAAATTTGAAAGAAAAAAAGATATACTCCATGAGTTGACCATTTTGGAGTTTGAGATGCACAAAGAATTGATATCATTCATTATATAAACTCCCTATTTGGAGATGTACAATGACAACTTATCTTTTAATTCCATGGGTACACAAAAAAAAAAAAAAAAGATTTTCAAGGAGTGATGGTTGTCAAGTAGGAGTCACCACCAAGATGGCACAAAAGAATATCATAATATATACATAGTTCCAACAAAAAAATAAGATAGTTTGTTATCATCCAAAAAAATAAAGTGAAGAAGGGTTGATCAGTCGTTTTTCTCATGGAGGAGTTGGCAGTAGTCCAATTTCAACTCTGGAGGAACAGACAAGCAGTTCTTCGATGCCAGGACATTACGGAAGAGTATATTCATAATCTGTGCTCTGGCCCGACTATCCAACTCTAGGATCTTGTAAAGTTGGGTCATAAAATCTGTGTGTACTTCAACCTCCACTACACGCTTATCTTTTGACCATTCTGCAATCATCTTCAGGTGGGTCGATTGCATATTCATAGCATTCCGTACCACCTCTACCGTCTCAGAGTGATAAGGAGATCGCTTCCTTTTGCTGCCCCTAAAGGAAGTCTCTACTGTATTGTTTCGTCTAGTTGGTGTTCCTTGCATCTCCTGCTGGGACATTTCCATTCTCGGGTTTGACATCTATGACATTGGGACATAGTATTCCTGGGAGCCACCAAGGTGAATCTCTTCATCCATATGCTCTCATACATTGGATGCCATATCCCTAGGGGTATCTGCAGCTGCTCCTGTAGCTCGGTCTTTGCCGAAGACAACGACTAATTTTTTTTTCCTGCTGCTCCAGAATTGCAACTTCATCTTGCAATTTCGATTATACAATTTCCACAATTCCTGCACGAAAGAAACTCTTCTTAGTTTATCTTTCTCTTTTCTTCATTCTTTCTTTCACATGCACTTTTCACAAGTTATTGATGTTTTTCAAGTACTTACCAAATTCCTCCTATGATTTCTAAAGCAAAGCAAGCATATTTTAAGCTTATAAGCATTAAATAAGCCTTAATTCTAAGGCTGATCAATGGCCAAATCATCAAAGTGGGGGAATGACTTGTTTTGCAGTCGGATGGTCCTACATGAAGATAATATTGCATGCTATAGAATCTTACATACTAGTTATAAAGGGACTATGCAATCTTACATTTACCCATCTATCAAAAGTCTCTTGACTATGCAATCTTACATTTACCCTTCTGATCGGACTGAAACGTGGGGGCTTTTAAGAAAAGGTTTTTAATTCAAAACAAGCTCCAGTCTAGTGCAAGTGCACACTGTCGATGCAAGTAATATAAAACTGGAAGTACTCCAGAGTATCGATCCACAGAGAACGGATACAACAACATTCAAAAGATAGTAAAAATTGTTCTCAAATTGCAAGTTCGGTAACCAAGGTTATAAACATATTGAGAAGTATTTTTGGCAAAAGAAAATAATTAAAAAAATTAATAAGTATGAAAAAGGAAATTCAAGTTGCTCATGCCCCTTTGGAAAGAAATGCTACTAAAATGCAATTGCAATCGTAGCTAACACAAAAAAACTAAGTAAAACGATTTCGACTCCTATTCAATTTTGCTTCAAAATTTTTAGGAGACTAAATGATTAAACATATATTTCTATGACTAATCTAACTTAGATAATTTCATGCACAATTCTAGCGATTTTGGAGTCTCGCTCTATGTCTAGGGTGAATTTTTAGGACTTATTTTTAAGCCTTTTCCTCCATTGCTTTTGTGACATCCACTTTCCCTTAACCATCTCGGTATTAAGTTCGAGCTTGACAAGCAATCACTAGTTGGCCGGTTAGGTTTTTAAGTTTTATGTAAGGGTCTAGGGTTATGGTTGTTTAAGTTTTGTGTTTAGGGTTAAGTTTTATGAAAGGGTTTAGGATAGGGTTTGGTTTCTATGGGGTTTGGTTTAGGGTCCAGGGTTTTTAAGTTGGTGTGTCTTGTGTTTGGTTTTTAAGTTTTGGATTTGGTTTATGAGCCTAGCGTTTGGTTTTTAAGTTTTGGGTTTGATTTATGGGTTTATGGTTTGGTTTATGGATGTATGGGTCTAGGGTTCGGTTTATGGGTTTATGGTTATAGGGTTTGGTTTTTAGGTTTTGGGTTTGGTTTATGGGTCTATGGGTGATAAGCCTTAGTATTAGGTTTTGGGTTTGATTTATGGGTTTTTAGGTTTTGGAAGTTAACCCATTATTTTTCGGACTTGATTTTAGAACGCCCATTGCATTTGGAGGCTAGATAGTTGAATTTGGATAAATTCAATATCAAAATCAGCAAGCTTAGGTGTGGTTTTGGGTAAGTTTTGTTAGGTAATTTTCATTCTCAACCCAAATGAATCCATGCTTGGATGTTGGAATTAATCGTTAATTGTTTTTGGGACTTTATTGTGTAGTTCGGGATTGATCATTCAAGGTTCAAGCTTGGCTTTAATGTTTGGATTATTTGGGTAATTTTCTAAGTTTAAAGAACTAAGTTTTGGGTTGAATATTGGATTGTTGGTTGATTGTTGGAGGATTTGATTAAAAGGGTGTTAATGCGAAGCTTTAATTTTCTTTGGAATTATGCCAGGTGATGTTAAAGACTTTTAAGAAGATTTGGTTCTCTTTGGATTTGTTTAATTATTTTTGCTTAAAGGGAAGTTGTTATGTTGGAATATTTTTTTAAGCCTTGGATATGAGGATGTGTAGTTATGGAATGCATGTTTGTTTATGATTCATGATTTTTCTTAAGTATTCGATCAAGTATATTGGCCACGGAATGAACTGCCCTATAAGCTTCTCAAGTATAGAACTGCTTGAAAATGTATTTTAGCATGTGGATTAGAGGGATCGGATTAGAAAATGACCACTTTTGAATGTGTTTTTTAGCAAGATTATAGAGACTCGGTTTAATGTAAGCTTATTTAAGCTAATCATGTTTGCTAGTGTCAATTGCCTTCCCCTCATATTATGCATTTTTTATGTCAGTTTCCATGAGGTACTATGTTGGGATGGGCTTAGTTTCTACTAATAGGTCGTCAACTAACCTCTAGTGGCACTTTGCCTCACACGACTGACACACATAGGAACCATAGTTGGTATTGCTTCGAGGTAGCTCCCTCCATGTTTGGTGAGTGTGTTCTCATGAGATACTATGTTGGGAGAGGTCTAGATCTATTAGAGTGTTGCCAACTAACTTCTAGTGGTGCTTGATCTTACACGACTGACCTGTATAGGCACCATAGTTGGTAATTAAACACACTTTTTAAAGGTACTGTGTTGTGAGAGGCCTAGCTCTGTCAGAGGGAGGCCAGCTAGCCTCTGGTGGCTCTTTGCCTTACAGGACTGACACACATAGTATCATAGTTGGTTTAATTGGGGGTAGGTTTATTGCTCACTTAGATAGAATGTTCTTGAAGGGAATAATCGAATTAAATCCATCGTGGAAGCGTTGGAATTGACTTTGATTTTATTTTAGAATTAAAAGAAAAATAATTTTAGGCTAAGAAAAACATACATTTGAGATAATATGAAGATATTTCAGGTGGGTCTTTATCTCATCAACAAAGTCATCATGGCTATGACTCGAACACATGACCAAGGCTTGTAGGAGTCTCTTGAAAGAAAATCTACAAGAGATTGGAGAGGAAAATGTTTAGAGATAATTCTCTAATTTTCTATTGAGGAGATGTATCTTTCATGGCTCAACCCAAGAGTCTTATTTATAGAGACCTAGGCAAATCTTTGCCATAATTAAAATATTATATTTTAATATCTAACACATTAAAATATATATTGCACTTATTTGAATCTCATTCAAATCTCCTACAATATATATTTATTTGAATTTCATTCAAATCTCCTACAATATATTATATTTTAATATATGATATATTAAAATATATATTATACTTATTTGAATCTCATTCAAATTTCAAATATATATATATATTCTTTAGTGTATCTAATATATACACTAATCACTTTAATATTTAATGTATCAAATACAATAAATATATTTTCTTCTTTTATATTTAATATATTTAATATATCTAACTATGAGTTAGCAAGGAGAACTTATGAACTTATAGATTATAAGCTTCAATGATAAAAAAAAAAAAAAAGAGATTAATTAATTAAACTATTTAATTAATCAATTTTCATTCATTAACTCTAGGGTCACTCCACTATAGACTTAGAGTTGCACTCTTATGCACTGTAGGACAAGTTGTTTCCTTGAATATAATCACTACATGCAAGTTGATCCTTCACAACTTGCTCGTAATTAGAGTTGATTCAAAAATCCGTTTTATCCCTGTAATTACATATTGCACCTTAAGTACCACTAATTCTCTAATGAACAATTTGTTTAAGATCCAACTATAAACTAAGTCCCTCTCGAGCCTATGAGAGAGTGAGACCCTAGTGTTCAAGTCTCGAAATCAGCACTTAAGGGAACTATTTATCTACTTACTTTATATGGGAATGAGTGAATTACATCTTGTGAGATTGTGTTCCTAGCTCCCTATTCGGTCAAGTCCCCAAAATGGTAGGCTTATTGAATCGGCTATAAAAGTCACTCTCACCCATGCAAATTAAAGGACAAGCCCTCACAGGCAGAAGTTCATAACGCACCCAAAATTAAGATCGAGTTGCATATGACATCCTGATAAAATATTAATATTCTCAATTAATGGATTTATAAAGAGATTATATATTTCGTGGTCCAGTCTTATACAAACTCATTGTATAAGATACCCCTATTCACATGTCTTCACATGAACGATTAAATATTCGGTCAAATCATTTGTAACTATTCCAAAGTGGGTTGTATCAATAGTGCTACTAGTATAAGGCATTGAACCTTATCCATGTACTATGACTCTTTAGGTTATTTCTTAAACATGATCCTCTCGTATGTCAACCACATATTGTTCAAGATTACACTAATAACCTTGAATTTTTCATATAATAGATAATATTATATTGCAAATAAAATAATCAAAATTATTATTAATTATTAAATAAATCATTAATTACGAGGCTTTAGAACATAAATCCCAACAGTTCTCATGTTTTCAATTAAGGCTCTTATTGTACCAGAACTCGAATGAACAAGCTAGACATGACCCCACATGTTTTCAAGCTTCATGATTGTTATAAATGTAACAACTTCAGCCCCTCAAGTGGGGCTACTTACTGAGTATTTTTATACTCACCCATGCTACTTTATTTTCCTTTTCAGATGGTGCTTAGACCTACGAGGTGTGTGACGAGAGCATTCAGCTTGGCAAGGCTATGGGGATAACACTAGACTGGAGACTTCTAGGATTTTAAGATTTCCTAATTCATGTTTTTCGCACTTCATTTCATTGGTTTACTTATTTGATTATTTCTTTTATTTATTCAAATGCATTTGTTTTGATTAGTCTAGCAAATGTTTTAATGTTGAGCTCAAGTGTCATGAATTTTTACCACTTTAGTTAATGAAAAAATCTTTCTATCTTTCATGAATTTCCGCTGAAATATTTCTTACTGTTTATGTTTCACATGCATGTTGTAACGACTCTCAGAAATTCCTCTTTAAGTAGTTGGGTTGTTGCTACATAGGTTACCGAGTGTTTTATAACAACATTCTGATTTAATATGCTTATTGAAGAAAAATTTGATTTATTATGCAATTGTTTTTTTGGTGACATTTGGGGAAGAAAAAAAAGTCTATATAAGTTACATCTAAAAAGGACTTAAGCTTAGTTTGGAATTGTTGTAGTTTTTAAAATAATTGATGGCAACTTTGCTTTTAGAAAAATCAACTGTTGCATGAAGCAAATTAGTGTTTGGTAAATTTTAACTTTAAATTTGAAAAAGTAGATTATAGTGTTTGGTAAAATAATACAAAATTGTTGTGATTTAGCTATATAGAATAACCAAAATAGATATATTATTTCAATTATTTTCATATTGATTTTTAACATCTATTTTATATTAAATTAATTGTTTAAAAATTTATATAATTTAAATTGCAAGTTATTTTATTTAATCTAAGTTATTTGATAAAAGTTTAGGAAAAACAATTGTTATAAAAGATTGAATGAACCAAACTTTTATTGATATAGGATGAAATAAATGTGATAGAAAAAAAAGATATATAGAAGGATAGGATTGAAAATTTAAAATTTTAGTTATAGAATATGGCAAATTTTTAGGAAAGTTGTTTTTAAAAGCAACTAGGTAGATGATTTAGCACATAAGAAGAAATTGAAAAATGATTTCAGATAAATTAATGAGTAATTAGTTTTACCAAACAAGTAAAACGATTAAGATTCTTCTATAATTATTTTTGATCCTTGCAAAAGCAATCCTAAACGCACCTTTAATGGAATATGCTCATTTTTTCCTTTAAATCCATAGTTAACTTAAATCTAAAACCAATCTTTAATAATTAAATTGATTTTTTTTGTTTAACATCAATGGAGCGGGAGTTCCAACCTCTAATATTTTGATTGAGAGTATATGTCTAAATCAATTAAACTATGCACAATTTGACATGAGACATGTTTGGGAGTGACTTTGGCAAACATACTCAATGATTAAACTGATATTTAATACTAGACATACCACTCAATAAATTTTTTATTCATTTTCTACCGTTGTTTTAGACAGAATTATTATATTTATTTGTCTAACATGAGTATATGTCAAAGGTCAAGACAATTTTACTTCATCTAATTGTCGGTTCGAGTAATCGTATATTTGTCATGTCATTTTTTAAAACAAAATAGATTTATTTCTAAATATTGTGTTTGATTATTTTATATGATAAATCATATTGCATTGCCATATTTTATTAAATTACAAGAAAAAAAATATAGCTATCAAATTATCGAATTTATAAGCTTTGGTATAATACTTTACATTACAACATAAATCAAAGATTACGTTGTTGGCTTTTAGTCATTTCTCTAACTTAACTGAAGCTAAGTAATTTTAAATTATAGAGCATGAGCTATAAATGAATATTCCAACCATTTTTGAGTTGTCAAAATTCAAATTAAAACAAACAAATTGCAAAAAAAATAAAATTTAACTTTAATACAATTGTTATAAATTTTAAAGTACAGAGACTAAATTATTATTTACCAAAATTTAAAGATTAAATTGTTATAAATTTGAATGTATATAAACTAAAGGGTTACAAACTCTAGTTCAAAGATAAAATTGTTGCTTTCACAAAAGTTCACATACTAAAAATGCTTTTTAACCAAATTTTTAAAAATGATATGATAAAAATTCAATGTATCCATTTTTAAATGCAGTTATATATATATTAAAAACTATAATAGATATTGGTCATTATTTCATATTTTTTATGTTATCGATGAACTTTGAATTCAATAAAGAAAAGAAAATTTGATTTACCATATAAATGAATTCAAGAGAAAAGTTAAAATTAGTTACTTTTAAAAAATAAAAATATACTTTTTTTTTTACTAAAAACATATTCTAAAAGCTATACTATTATATATTTATTTTTATTTCATATTTTTATCTAATGGTGAATTTAAATTCATTAAAGAAGAGAAAATCTGATTTAGAATATAAATTTATAAGAGATAAAAATTTAAATTATTTACTTAAAGAAATAAACACAATATTTGTGTTTATCGTTTTAAAAAAATCAAAATATAATTAGTTTTATCTGCAATATTTTCCAAAAATAAGGATTTCACAACTAGTGAGCCTTTAAACTAGGGACCTGACATCTAAATAGAGTATAGTTTAATTGGCATATTGAATGTATTAACGACCACGATGTCTGTGATTCGAATTCCCTAATTCTTATTGTAATAAATAAATAAATAAATAATAATTTAATTTAATTTTTAAAAAAAAAAAAAAACTAGGGACCTGACAAAAAGAAGAAACATTCTACAAGCACAAAGCCAACAATTCTGAAGCTAATTTCGTAAACTACTAGGTTTTTCTTAATTTCAGGGAAGCCCCTACGTGGATCCGTCATTTTGAATAATTTTTCTATCAATTATCATATCAGGTCTAAATGTGAAATAAAAATCAGACAAACAATTTCTTTTGCTTTTTCTTACAAATATAATACATGCATGCCTTTCTCATCTCTATTTCATTCAATAATTTTACTGGTCAACGACTTTTAGAAAATAAAATTTAAAAAATAGATGGCTAAAGGTCTAACATTTTTACCATTCTTAAATAGAAGTAGGTACAAATAACTTTGGTCATGTTTGATAATCATTTGGTTTTGAATTTTTAGTTTTTAGTTTTTAGGTTTTGAATTTTTAAAAATTAATCTAAGAAACACTACTTCTACTTACGAATTTTTTTGATTTGTTATCTATTTTTGACAAATGTTTTCAAAATTCAAACCAGGTTTTGAAAACTAAAAAGAGTAGTTTTTAGGTCTCGTTTGATAATCATTTGGTTTTTAGTTTTTGAAAATTAAGCTTGTTTTATCTCAATTTCTCTACAATAATTTTCATCTCCATTAATGAAACATTTGAATTCTTAGCCAAATTCTAAAAACAAAAACAAGTTTTTGGAAACTACTTTTTTTAGTTTTCAAAACATGGCTTGGTTTTTGAAAATATAGGTAAAAAGTAGATGACAAAACAAGTAAAATCATAGGTGGAAGTAGTATTTATAAGCTTAATTTTCAAAAACCAAAAACCAAAAACCAAATGGTTATCAAATGGGGCCTTAACAACTTGTTTTTATTTGACTAAGAATCCAAATATTTTTTTAAAAAAATATTTGAAAACCATTGTGAAGAAATTAATTGTGAGAAAATAAGCTTAATTTTCAAAAACTAAAATAGTTATCAAACAAGACCTTAAATAAGATAATTAACTAACAAAACTAAGCCCAAATATTTCATTATTGGGTCAAACAAGATGTAGATAGGTGTGTGTTTTGCCAAAAATTAGCATAGTTCAGCAGTAATTAACATGTACTACCTCTCTTGAGATTGGAGGTTCAAATCTCCATTCCTTCAAATTTGTTATACTAAAAGAAAAGATAGGTGTGTGTTTTGGGAGAAGATAGCAATTGAATGTACTATTGTTTCTACTAGTAATGGGCCGTGGTCTCTAATACCAAACGTGGGTTCCACAATTGTTGGTATGGGGTTTCTCTTGGTTCGCCCTCATCATCCAATTCTCTCTCGAATATGCCCATTGCATCGCTCTCGGAGTGGAGCTACATAAGACCCACCCAGAAGCTCGAGCCCCCCTCAACTTTCTATAGTTTTTTAATTAGTATTAAACGCCGCACCTAAACAGTAAAACTGAGCCCATGGCCTTGGTGGTGTGAGCCCCCCTCCCTTCTCTTGATTTCCAAGTTTAATCCTTTATGCCAGCAAATGGACGTGATTTTTTTTAATTTAATAACTGAGCGTGATTTTCAAGCATGTATACATGATTCTAGTGTTCGAGTCCCTTAAACGACATGTTTTGAAAATTCTCGTCATCATTAAGATATATATATATACAAACAAAGAAATGTAATTTTCTTATTTATTTAAAAATATATAAAAAAAAATCTTTGAAAAACTGGAAAATCCTAGCAAAAATTTTAAAAATTAGACATTTTTATTTTATAAATTTAAATGGTAAGTCATATTTCTTTTAAAAAAATTATATCATCTATAAATGCATAATATTTTAATTTTTGTTTTAATTTGGATTTCTTATATCAAATATAAAGGGAAATTGATTAAAAAATTTAAAATCTTTGTTCTTTATTTAAAACAAATAATTTCATAAAAAGAAAGTATAATTCTTATAACATACAGAAAAAATATATTTATTATTTCAAATTTCTTATCTTTCTCGTATATTTATAAAAAAAATTAAGTATACTTCTTATCAAACATGTTAATATCAAAATATATAAATTAATATCAATATATATCAATGCATCCAAAAATCTCTTTATATAATTTCTCCCTCCAACATAAAATTTTGGATTCTACCACTAATAGTGGTTGCACCATGGGTTTGCTCTCTTATTTACCAACAATTTAAAATATAACTATTATATATATATTTTTCCCTTTCCTGCCTCCCCAATAGAAAAAATAATTATGTGTAATATATATATATACACACACACGATAAGAGCTAATTCATTCAAATATTAATTTTTTAAAATTATTTTTATTAATACTTATATTGAAAAATATTTATTTGATAACATAGATAATGAAGTTATAAGCGATTTCATAATATAAAACTCGAAGAGGACAATTGCAAGGTATAAAATTAATAGTTCAGTTTCATTTTATGAATTTTTGGATTACTTTTTTTTTTTTTTTTGAGTTTATTTTAGAGATGTATGGGCTTAAAGGTAGAGAGAAGATTGGATTGCTCCTTAGGCTCTAGTTTGAAATTTTTTGGATTGCTTACTCGTAAATTAATTTTAGGGTTAACTACATGGATGACACAATTTTACATAAAATAACACAATTTCTTATTAATATCATCTTTGTCAATTTGTAAACCAAATAGAAGCCAAATATAGGGTCATGTTACTCATTTACCCCCACAATTTATTTCTAATTATAATAAATTTTTTGGATTCTTACCATAACCGTGCGTATTCTTCCCTCCAAACAATAATACCCCATCGATTTCTTCCCCAAAATTTAAGGATTATGAAAACTAAACCCTATCTCCTTACGGTTTTATTATTCGAAAAAATAGGTCTATCTTTGTGAGGGATTCCAATCGACAAGAACGATAGGTTGGTTATTGACGACGAGTGCAGATCTTGTAGACGACGACGACAGGTGATCTTGTATTCGACGGTGAGTGCAGATCTTGTAGCCACTCAGAATACATATTTTGATATGCCTCTTTTAGTGCTTCCTCATCAAGGTCAGAGTCATCACTTGCATAACTTTCTACATCACTCAAATCTTATTTTTTAAACTTTTGCTCCATTGTTTCCTACATAGCTTTGTTAGAAATAGAAGCAGTTAAAGCAACATTACTTACTAGATTTTCTTCTTGTTCATTTTCTGATTCTTCGCCACTCCATGTAATTGCCATAGCTTTCTTTTTCTTTAGAGTGTTTGCACATTCAGCTTGTATGTGTCCAAAACCTTCACACTCACGACATTGTATTCCCTTCTTTTTATCATTTTGTTTGAAATTTTGGTTTCCACTTTTTGATCCTCGTTGCGAAGTATTTGTACTTTTTGCCACTTTTCTCATGAGCTTTCCAAAATTTTTTGTAAGTAGCACAAGTGCATCTTCATCACATTCTCTTTCACACCTGCCATTCTCATAAAAAAAAAAGATTGAAGAGCAATAGACTTTTGTCTTGTTCTCTCTGTTTTAGATTAAGTTCAAACGTCCTAAGTGAATCCATTAATTCATCAACTTTCATATTATCTAAATCCTTACTTTCTTCTATAGCAGTTATTTTAGGAGAAAATCTATCAAGTAAAGATCGAACTATTTTTCTAACTAATTTAGATTATGGCATTTTTTCTCCTAAGGAAAAAGATTCATTAGCTATATCACACAACTTAGCATAAAAATCAGATAAAGATTCCTCCTCTAGGATTGTAAGACTTTCAAATATAGAGGTTAACATAATAAGCTTGGTTCGTTTTACATCACCAGTGCCTTCATAGGTTTTTTGAAGGATATCCCAAGCCTCCTTTATTGATTCACATGTTGAAATCAATTTAATTTGAACAGCATCTGCACCACTAAAAATAGCATTAAGAGCTTTACTATTTCAATTTGATAACTTATCTTCCTCAGCAGTCCATTCCACCTCCGATTTCAAAATAACATTTTTTCCATCTTCTTTAGTGGGATATGTCCAGCCAACAAAGAATAGATTTCCAAGCTTTTTCAATCCATTGCTTTAATAAATGCCCTCATATGGATTTTCCAGTATGGATAATTGCTGCCATTCAACAATGGAGGTCTAGCGATTGAAAAACCTTTAGAAATAGACATAATTAAACAAAATTATATCAACAAAAAATCCCAAAATCTCACTAAAAAAAATTAGTGCACTACTCTGATATCAATTGAAAGGACCTAATTATCAAATTATTTAATTTGTCTCGTTGGAACAATAATATCTTTTGTATATGTATTTATTTTAATTGCATGAGCGATCCATAAAATAGCTAAACATGTATGGTTGTTAAACATGTGCAAAAATAAAAATAAAAATAAAAAATGATCACACAACATTTTTAACGTAGTTCGGTTTCCCAACCTACTCCACGAGGCCACGCCCAAAGATTAGATTATCAAAGAATTAGTACACAATACAAATTGTCTTATGCATAAAATTAAAAGAACTCCCTTAATTCTTGGATTTTATGCCACAATCTTACTCCCTTTGACGATCCACGTTCACAAGCTCCTATTGTGAAATGTGTAGTGTATTCAACAACCGTTCAAGTAGCTTGCAATCTTCAATTGAAGCACGTTCTCAAGAATTCAATATATAGCACAAAAACCACAAAAAGATAGCTCTTCAAGAGTTAACTAGAAATGTTACAAAGTTTTTCTATCTAAACCACAACTTCAGCAAATTTCTAATTTAAAACAAAAAATCACTCAAACAAATATGGGAAAGATCCCATTAGCAATCAAATAACAAGGTAACTATTGATATAAGGAAAGATATACTCAACCATATCTTTAAAAATACAAATAACCATATATGATAAAATCACTTTACCATCAATGTGGTCCATAAAAGAGAAGATATTCAAAATGTTATAATATAAAATAAAAGCAATAGTCAATGAGAAGATTTTTCCATAAATATGATGCTCATAATTAAAAGATATTAATCAGAGTATTTTCAAAGGAAACAAAAATACTATCAATAGATTAAAAATAAAGAGAGAATAAAAGATATTTAGACAAACCAAAAATAATGTCAAATGATTAAAGTTTTCTTAGTCTTTATACAATATCAATACGTGAAACAGACCTTGGCATCTTTCTTTCTTTCTTTCTTTCAATTTTGCTTTTCAGGGACCTTGGCATCTTAAGAGACCCTTGAATTAAATATCTATCTTATTGCTTTGATTGCCTATCCAAAACATTGATTATAAGTTTTTCCCCTGGTTTTGGATGACCAAAACTTTCCCTTTTTTCACCGTTGTCCTAATTCAATTACTAGACTGTACTTTTGTTTTATACTTTTAAATCACTGTATTACACGCATCTAAATTTTATTTTTCAGAATTGACAAGTTTTCTAAAATAAAAAGAATTGAAAATTTTGAAATAATGAAGTCGATGAAATAGTATTTAGAGAGATTAACAATTGAAATTGTATGTATAGATAGAAACTAGCTAGTCAAAAAATTATGTTTGGACATTATATATACATATATAATTATAATTTGCAGATAGAGAGGTGTGAAGAAAGAAATTCTAATATTTTAAAAATTAGAAAAGTAATACATTTACCTTGTATGCGTCTAAAATGTGCCAGTATTATTGAAAATGCACCATATAAGTATTATTCTAATCAGATATATCTCAACATTTTTTGCAGTCATCCTAACATTTCACATCAGGTAAACGTATGAAATTTCTCTACTTAATCATCCTTACATTCACATCGGTAGTAGCATCAATAAGATCAAATATAAAATGCGAAGTTAAATCTCAACCTTCAATATCAAATCCAACATCTCATAATAAAGTTGTGGACATAAAATTTTAAAAAGTGCTAAAAGTAAATTTGGTTAACATTAAACACCTAATTCAAGACATTACCTTGTTTAAAGATTAGACATTTGAACCCCTATCTCGCACTCCTTGTTCAACCTAAAGAAAAGGTAAATTCTTGATTATCAAAATAAGGACTCAGTTTATTGAAAAGAGAGAGATAAAACTAGGAGTTGAAACAGGAAATGGGTGGTTTTAAATAGTATATATTGTTCAAGCCGATGGCTTTATTCAAATGAAGTCCGGGCTTACATACCCCACGCTCCAAACGCCCCCTTAAACCTAAATAGTCACGTTACAATGCATACTAAAGAAAGATTTTGAAGCATTCTACAGAAAAGTTGAGAGACATCATAAATCTTCACGATCTCAGTGAATCTTCTGGATCAAATATTAAACAGTCAATTGGCCATCTTTGTACTGTGAAACAAACTTCTTCACAGTCTCACAAATCCTTTCACCATCACTGCCTCCGGAGGCCATCCCTTCTCCAGCCACCTAATTTTCAATCATCACAAATATCATCAATTTTCTTCCTCACTATAATGTTAATTAATTAACATCATATTGTATTTTAAATTAGGAGATATGAGAAATGCATGAAATAGAAGCTAGTTAAACTATTTTCAAGGTCTTATTGGAAAAGATATTTTGAAAATTATAACTGCCAGTAGTGGTACAGAAATTTAGATAGTATTAGGAAGATCTAGATAAGATCAGCAATTTCATGTTGAATAATGAAAAAAATATATTTTTGATTCTTGAAATTTGAATTTAGTTGCATTTAGGTTCTTAAGTTTTCAATCTCAACTCCTGAGTCAGTTTCGAAAAATGGTATTTTTAGTCCCTACAGTTAGTTTTGCCTTAAGTAGCTAACAGAGAGCAAACTAGATAATTTTTTTATTATTTTCTTAAGAAGATGTAGCATTCTTTATATGAAAAAAAAAAAATTTTTTATTTTTAAATTAAAATAAAAATTAATATTTTAATTTATTTTTCTCTTTTATCCTCTCTCTTTCTTATTTCGCTTCCTTCTTCTTTTTATTTATCTCCACTATTACCGTTGACTACCGCTGCCCGGCCTCGGCATCGCCCTTTTTTCCTTTTTTTTCTTCTTATTCCTCCTCTTTCTCTTTTTTTCCTCTTTCCTCTTCTTCTTCTTTCTCTCTTCCCCGCTACTGACTGCCGTTCTGATCTCCTATCTAAAAGAAACGACCGCGATCTAAAACAAAGGAGATTCTTCCTTCATTTCAGATCTGAAAAGAAGGTCCCCATTCGTTTCAGAATGGTGGTCGGCGACGAAAAAGAAAGAAAGAAGAAGAAGAGGAAAGAAGAAGAAGGAAGAGAAAGAATAGGAAAAAAAGACGGCGGCGGCGGATGACGGTCGGATGTAGTTAGGATTTAGGTTGGAGAGAAGGTAGGGAGGGGAGAGAAAGAAGAGGGAGAAAGAATAAAAAAATTTAAAATTTAATTTTTTTAATATTAAATATTAATTAAAAAAATTAAAGTATCATTTTAATCTATGTACTTGGAGGTTTATTCAATTTTAATCCATGTACTTACAATTATCCAATTTTAGTCTCTGTACTTTCAATTAATCTAAAAAATAGTCTGAGGTTAATCTACCGTTAAAATTAGAAAAAAAAATTAATTGTTTCTCTCTCCCTTCTCTCATTCTTTCAAATTTCTCTCTCCTCCAACTCTTTCTAGTTTTTCCCTCTTCTCCTTTTCCATTTGAGCCATCAAACTCCTCTCCCAAACTTCAAAACTCCCTCAATTTCCAAAACCCCACCATTGTTTCTCTTAAACCTTTCCACCATCATTTGAACCTCTAAATTGCAAGAAGATTCTTGCTTCATTTCCTTGTGTGTGACTAAGTGACACTAAATTGGCCATGGCCTAGCTCACGACCGAAGTAGTAAAACGACCAATCGTCGAAAAAGGGCCAAACCAAAACCTGGCCAACAAGGGTCGGTGCGGAGGAGGAGGAAATTTGTTTCAGAAGGGGTAGAATTTTGTTTTGAAAATTTGTTTAAGAGAAACAATGGTGGCGTTTTGAAAATTGAGAGAGTTTTAAATTTTGAGAGAGGAGTTTGATGGTTCAAATGGAGAAGGAGAAGAGGGAAAAACCAGAGAGGTGGAGGATTAAGAAAATTGAAAGAATGAGAGAAGGGAGAAAGAGAAACAATTATTTTTTTTCTTCTAATTTTAACGATAGATTAACCTCAAATTAACGGTGGGGACTAATTTTGAGATTAATTGCAAGTATAGGGACTAAAATTAGACAATTGAAAATACATGGACTAAAATTGAACAAACCTTAAAGTACATTGACCAAAATAATATTTTAACCTAAAAAAAACTATATCTTTGCCACATCAACAATTTAAAAAATATAAAATTAATATATTTTTACCATATCAATCTAAAAATAATAAAAAAAAATGTCCGATCAGTCCATTGTAACAAAAAAATTAATAGAATGACAAAAAAATGTTAACGGTAGGGATCAAAAAACCAATTTTCCAAACCCCAAGAGTTAAAATGTTAAGTTTGGAAAACTCAATGACTTAAATACAACCAAACTCAAACCTCAAGTAATAAAAGAGTTTTTTTTTTCCTTGAATAATACTTCTCAACTCACCCAATTGACATGAAATTCTTCAAACTACTATTAAAAATTTGATTGCTATTTATTCATTTGAAAAAATAAAGAAAAAATGGTTAAATTATGAATTTAGTCATGGTTTTGAAAAAGTTAGAATTTAGTCCCTATGGTTTTAAAGGTTAGAATTAGTTCATTTGATTTGATAAAACTCTCATAAATAAACCATACGGTAAGGACTATTTATGAGGATTCTATCAAACCATAAAAACTATTTATGAAGTTTTATCATACTATAAAGACGAAATTCTAATTTTTTAAATCATACGGACTAAATTCTAACTTTTTTCCGATCATAGGGCTAAATTTGTAATTTAACCAAAAAAAAAATCTACATTCTCTCCTCAATTTCCGCATTTCTCTGTTCTACATGCCAAAAATGTTATGGGGACCATAGGAGATTCCAGGTAGGAAAATATCCTTTCATGTTGAGACTAAATTGACTAGGTGAGAATGGACAAAACTAGATAAATAATTTAATTCATAAGAATAGATATGTTTCTCTCCTATCAATTATATTTTCAATTATTGAACAAATTAACCCCACGTGTATTTTCAAAAAAAATTGACTCACGTGACTTCTTTTCTCTTTTCAAATTCCAAGAAGTCTGAGCCTATGCGTCGAGATGCAACGAGAGTCCCACATTAATTAAATAAAAGAAAGATCAGAAATTTATAAATGAGAGATAATGTATTTATTGATATCAGGCTTTTTAGATGAAATCAAAAGTAAAATCTATATCAAAGTAGACAAGTTTTTTTTTTTTCGGGTTTTTTTTTTTTTTAAAAAAAAAAAAAAAAACTTGTAGCTGTAAGCTGGGCTGCACAAGAGATAGGTGCAGCCCAGCGAGCACCTAAGTATTGCCCATATCATAATATTTTGAAGTAAAAAGAAAACCAAGATGCTTAACTGGCACAAAGCTAACGCCCTCCACCAAGATACTAGCGAGAACACCAATAATAAAAAACATTAAAAAAATTATACCTTAGCACAGTTTGGATTACATTACCTGAGCTACTATCTTGTGAAAAACCCGATCTGTGAACATGGACTGATTGACATTAACGATGTCAGCTCCATTTTCTTGAAGCAGCCGAAGGATTTGTCTTAAAACAAAGTGATAATCGGATCCAGTTGTCAAAAGAACCTCCATTGAAGAACCCAGTTGATGAGCTTCAACTTGCAGCAATAATCTCGGTTTAATTTCACTGCAGGTTGTTTTTTGTTCTTCCATTCCCATTAGCTTCTCTCTCTTCTCTTTCAATTTCTCCACCTTCCCCTGCAATTCTTTTATGTAATTTGTGGCGTTTTCTAGCTGATCCGGTAGCGTTTTAGCTTCCTGCAGCAACTCAAAATTTTCTTGGGGTTATTCCAACAAATTTTCTCATCAACCAAACAGGAGGTATAAAAATAGAGAGAGAAAAAAAAAAGAAACCCTTGAGCTTTGATGGGGCACAAGAGAATGGAGGCTGGAGAAAAGGGCCTTCATTTCCTTTCTTCTATCTCTCTCTATGAGTCTTCGGTCGGTTCTTGCTGATGATGGACAATGGATGGGGTTGTTCGCCATTGTTAAGAGCTTGAAAACCTTATGAAATTCTGGTATTTTCTCTTCTGATATATGCAAAGCTATTTTAAAAAGAAAGGGAAGAAATTAGAAGTAACATCATAGATGGAACAATTTAAAAAGAGGAAATAAAAACTAACCCCCCCCCCCCCCCCCCCCCCCCCCCCCCTCAAGCTGATTGGAGGTGGGAATCAACCCCTCCTCTACTACACAACAAAACTTTTTCAGCCCTTCAATTCAACCCCTCTGTTTCTCTCTCTCTCTATCAAATTTGTAACTACTAGCAAATCTAAGTTTATACCTAATAGATTTTTTAACTTAAAAGAAAGTTTCAAATAGTTACCTAAACTTGTCTAATAGATTCATGAACTTTAAAATGTGTAAAATTAGATAATTTGTATTTTTAATTTTGTATCTAATAAGTACGTTTGTTAACTATTTTAGTTTAATGACTATGCCACCTGATTGAATTTTAGTTTAATGATTATGTCATCTGATTGGAATCACGGAACATGTAATCCTTAAAATAATACAGTTTGTGTGCACCACAATAAAGTATTATATTTACGGAGTTAAGAATAAAAATACCTATTATACACAAAATTTAAATTCAGAAATCTATTAAGAAAATTTTTAAATACAGGGATCAAATAGGCCAACCTTGAAACTTTAATATCCTAGTAGGAACCTTTTTAAAGTGGTGAGACTTAATCGACGTTGTTGGAATAGAAATTTTGGCCAATCAAAAATTGTTATGTCATTATTTAAAGTTAGTGACAACATTATTTATTTAATTAGAGATTAATCAAATTTGCAAGCATTCTTAAATTAAATTATGACAAATTCAAATATGTAATTGAGTTATATGAAATTTGGATTAATTTTAGACAAAATCCAAATAAGAAGTCCTAATCCAACAAAGTTCAAATCCAAAGGACTAGGTCCAAAATCAATCAGGCCTAGTCCAAAGGGTTGAGGCCTAAGGCCAACCATGTCCAAGCCCACTTGAGGTCCCGAGGAACTCTATAAATAGAGAACTTCCCTTTCCATTTGAGGTCCCGAGAAACTCTATAAATAGAGAACTTCCCTTTCCATTTGAGGGGTCATAAGTGGAAGACTTCAGAAGAAGAGTTCCTGAAGCCCTAGACTGCTAAACACTCCTTGAAGATCAAAGACTCTTAAAGAGAAGAGTCCCTGAAGTCCTTAGACCCTAAACACTTTTGAAGATCAGAAAACTTCACGACTTCACAAATTCTTCGAAGATCAACAAGTCAGAGGCCAATCCTCCAAGCCAAGGGTCGATCCAAGCATATCAACAAGCTAAGGGTCGATCCAACGATCAAAAAGTCAAGGGTCAATCCAACGAGATCAATAAGATGGAAGGGCAATCGGAAAAACCAACATGCTCGAGAACAAGCTGTCCAACCCTCGAAACATTTGTACATGAGAGAAAGAAAGAATGAGAGGATAAACATTAGATATTGTACTCTACTACACTCAAATCAATACAAATACAAGTTCATTCCACATGTCTCGTTTTCCTTTTGAAATTACGTACAAACAAACACAACCTTCAAAAAATTATCAAGAAATTGCTTCTAATTAATTCAAAATATTATTGAACGTGACCACAATAATGTAGCCGTTTCTTAATAATCATTAGATAAATATTTGAAATCTATGTCCCTCTCTAATAATCATTTAATCTGAGCATCACTTAGAAAATAAGGCACCAATTAGCATTTCAATGGTCGATTTTTTTTACAAAGAGATGATGATCCAATCTCCCACTCCTTTAATTATTGAACTAAAAAAACGTTGTTTAATCTTCATTTGAGATAAATGTTGTAATTTATTTCTCATGCATTTCGAAGTCTAATGGCCACTATTTTAGGGGGTGTTTGGGGCATGGTTCTGGGTTTGGGTGGGTTTGGTTTGGCCCAAGGTGTTCAAATCCCTTGGTTTTGAAACACAACCCCATAGGTTGCAACAGTATAACCTCATGGGGTTTGTGCCACGTTTTCTCTTCCATTTACCAGCGACCACCCAACAACTGCCAATGACAACAACTCCAAAGACCACACCGGTGACCCGACCATCCTTGACGAGTGATGACTACCTCCAGCAACCACTCCGATGACATTTCTAGAGACCAGTCTTGTTGGGATTTATGCCCTAAAGCCTCTTAATTAATTAATTATTTAATAATTAATAATAATTTTGATTATTTTATTTGCAATATAGTATTATCCATTATATAAAAAATCCAAGGTTATTAGTGTAATCTTGAACAGTATGTGGTTGACATACAGGAGGATCGTGTTCAAGTAATAACCTAAAGAGTCATAGTATATGGATAAGGTTGGGTGCCTTATCCTGGTAACACTATTGATACGACCCACTTTATAATAATTACAAATGATTTGATCCAAATCATCATGTGGAGACATGTGAGTGGGGGTATCTTATACAATGAATTTGTATAAGGCTGAACTACAAAATATTTAATCTCTCTTTATAAATCCTGTAATTGAGAAGATTAATATTTCATCAGGATGATCATATGCGACTCGATCTTAATCTTGAGTGAGTTATGAACTCCTGCCTGTGAGGGCTTATCCTTTGATTTGCATGGGTGAGAGTGGCTTTTATAGCCGATTCAATATGCCTACCATTTTGGAGACTTGACCAAATAGGGAGCTGGGAACATAATCTCACAAAATGGAATTCACTCCTTCCCATATAGGGGTAAGTATGAGTAGTTCCCTTAAGTGTTGATTTTGGGACTTGAACAATGGGGCCCCACCCTCTCATTGGCCCGAGAGGGACTTAGTTTATAATTATATTATAAATAGATTGTTCATTAGATAATCAGTGGTACTTATTGTTCAAGATGTAATTATAGGGGTAAAACAGACTTTTGACCCAGCTGTAATTACGAACAACTCGTGAATGATCGACTTGCATGTAATGATTATATCTATTGACACAACTTGTCCTACAGTGCATAACAGTGCAACTCTAGGTCTATAGTGGAGTGACCTATAGTTAATGAATGAAAATTAATTAATTAAAGAATTTAATTAATTAATTTTGTATCATTGGAGCTTATAATCTGTAGGTTCATAAGGTCCTCTTACTAGCTCATAGTAACACTAAAAGATCAATTTAGTTGAAAGAAAATTTTGAAATGTTCAAATTAATATTAATTTGAAGTGTTCAAATTAATATTTAATATATTAGATATATTAAATATAAAAAAAGAAAATATATTTATTGTATTTGATACATTAAATATTAAAATTTGAAATGTTTAAATTTAATATTTAATTTGAAGTTTTCAAATTAAAATTTAATATATTAGATATATTAAATATAAAAGATGAAAATATATTTACTGTATTTGATACATTAAATATTAAGATAATTAATGTATATTTGATATATTAAATAAAATATATTTATAGAATCTGAATTAGATTCAAATAAATAAATATTGTATGAGATTTGAATGAGATTAAAATAAATATAAGATATATTTTAATATATTAGATATTAAAATATAATATTTTAATTATGGCAAAGATTTTTCTTTGGTCTCTATAAATAGGACCCTTGGGTTGAGCCATTAGACACAACACACATATCCTCAATAGAGAATTAAAATTCTCGACAAAGATCTGCCAGAAGAATCTCCATATTTTCAAGGTATGTTATGCTTAACCATAATATTATTATTTAATTCTAAATAAATTCAAACTGATTCCTACACTTCCGCTTGAGTTTAGATTATTCCCTTCAAGTCTAACAACCACCCACATGACCCAACCCACCCCAACAACCTGACTACCCTGATGACCCAACCATCTCGACAACTCAACCTGCTCGCAACCACCATCAACGACCATCCGACAATCACTCAGTGAACCGACCACTCTCGTGACCTGACCACCCTGCAACCACTATTGGCAACCACCTCGAAAATCCGACCACTTGGAAACTATCGTTGACAACTACCTGGTGACTACTCCAATGACCCGACCATCCCAACAACCTGACTACCCCAATGACTACTCCAGCGATCACCCTGACGACCTGAAAACCACCGTTGACAACCACCTGGTGACCATTCCAGTGACTACTCTGGCGATCCAACCACCTTGATATGGTGCGAAATTTTGTTTAAATTCCCTAATTTCTTAAATAGATCTTCAGTAT